>JBAJHW010000001.1:159212856-169212856 GCA_037013535.1 Intellagama lesueurii | reverse complement strand
AAAATTCCTCCTGTCTCTCTGCCAGTTCCTCACATTGTTATTATTTTTCCTATGGCAATCTAGCTGTCCTACTGCAAGGACAGCAATCCTTCAAAAGAGAAAGAAAGAAGAGGGAGGGAGGTAAACAAGCAGACCCAGGCACTAGGTGTGGAGATGAGAGGATTCAAACTGTTAACAAGCTGCAGACAAAGCGAATTTCTCTCAGCTGTCTCCTGTAGAGGTTGGGTATAACAAATTAACTCAGGGAAACCCAACCTCCCAACCACAGCTTTAGTTAAGACAACACATTGCAGCATTTTCTGCAATGTGTAGTCACACCCTTAGGCTTCAGGGAAAGAGGAGGACCAAGCAAAAAGCAGAAGGCTCAATCCAGAGTTTGACCAGCAGGACTCATTCAGTGAATTTTTCCTGGCTGCCCCATTGCAGTCCTCTCTGTGTCTTCTCCAAAATACGTTCTTGAGGATTAATGGACCACTAAAGTGAGCTGCATTGTGACAGGGAAATGTGGAGAATTCACCTGATCTGTCATACACAAACTGAAGTGTCTTTTCGCACACAAGATGGCTCTAGATCTACATCAGTGGAATTGGCTCAGGTAGTTTTACCTGACTTGCGTGTTTTGATTCTGTTTTCTTCTGTGAGCTTGCCATTAATAACTAGGCTAAGAAATGCTGTCCAGAGTTTTTATGATCTTCTTATTCCACCCTTTCCTATGATTTGAGTTGGATGTCCTAGAAAAATCACTTGAAGAATCCAGGGCAATACAAATTATTCCACACTCTGTGAAAGAAAGAACTTCATTATCACCATCACCAGCAGAATCCCCTCCCCCTAGTCATCCACAATAAAAGGAGCATATTGTCTGAAGTTATGCAACAGCTTGGATGAGCTTGGTGACAGACTATTACCCATTTCCTCACAGGGTGAAAAAGACATTAAAAATAAAAGACTCAGAATAGCTTGTGCAGTTGCTGACCTCAGATGATCCTCTGGCCAGCTGGGTAATTTCCCTGTGTTTATTATCACTGGAAAAACCACACTGACCATTAACACAGCTGCTGCCTCAAGAGGGTGTGGTGATGTTAGCAACTGCTACATATATCCATGGCCTGCAGTAACCTACCATACACAATGTTACCATGGGTCAAGTACTGGATTATAAACATTTTCCTTTCTGGGGCTATTCTACCAGCCACTGTTCTGAAGCTGTTAAATGCCACCTCCATAAGGAAATTCTAGCAAATATAAATATATATTTATGAGACAGCATTCTGGGCTGGTTCTTCTTCATTTAAAGGGCTGAAATGCTTCCAGAAGCATCCAGTCTACATAACAAGACTTGCCAACATTTTTCACCCATCCTTTTCCCTCTTCTGTATCTGTTGACCAGCTGTCTTTCAACTGTTGCAAATTTAAACAGTTGAGAGCTTCCTGTAAGTGCCAGTTCACATAGCTGGAGATTCTGTCATTCAGTTTGTCTTCACAGATTAATCACAATGAAAATAGGTCACACAACTGAGGGTTTGCTTAGTGTCTAGTTCTAGGATGTAAAATTCTCTACCAAGGAAAACTGTGCTGCCCCCTCCCCTCCTAAGATGTTCTTCTGCCAACAGGCAAAAGGTCTTTTTATTCAGGCAGGCCTTTGTCATTTATGCTGAATTGCTATGGAGGGTCTTTTAACTGGGCAGATGCTATTATTGTGTGTTTTAATTGTGTTTTAATCTATTTTTATATTTTAATTGTGTTTGTTTTATTTTATTTTGTCATTATTAGCTTGCTCAGAGTGCCAGTTTTTAGGAAAAAATCCCATCACATTATTAAAATAAAAGAGCATAATAAAATGCAATCAAACAAATATGAATAGGTACAGCAAGAAGGTAGGTATTAATGAGCAAAGGAATGTGGGTTACTAGTAGCCCTCTGGGGCAGTAGCCTGTTCTTGTTGTGGTTGGGGCAGCAGATCTGGGGCTAGTGATAAGCCCCAGAGCCCAAAGGACAACCTGGTGGAGGTCACATGATACTCGCAGAAAGCAAAGACTGGAATAGACAGCTACAGAGGGAAACGCCCCCCCCCTTCCAATGGCTTCTCGTTAGCCAGAGGGGAGGGGGATGACCCTGTCAGCTTTACATTGGCCAGCAGGGGAAATTCAAAAGTTAAGACTGTGGACAGGTGGTCTGGGAAACGGGAGTTTCCAATCCATTCTGCTTGCCCAGCGTGAAAGACAGGGCAAGGGATTGCTCCCATCAATTCGTGATTTGTTCCCAAGTGGCAAGATTGCACTGCCCTGACTCTTTGCAACATCCAGAAACTGCTTCTACAAGGAGTCAGTGCCCTTATGTGAGCAAGCTGAATGTATAAACTGCTTTCCACATCTGTATTAATATTGTTTCTATTTTTCTCCACTGTCTGACAACATTGTAAAACTTTTTTTAATCTCCACTTTCATTTATATATCCACTGTTATGAACTGTTGTGTTTTCTGCTCCTTTTTTTTTTTTTTTACTTTATTCATTTATTGGATGAGACTGGCAGATAAGACTGGTTTTCTGCTAAACTTGCACACTTCTTCATTCCCTTGTTCTAAAATCACCTTTTAAAAAACAGACATGGTCTTTTAAACTACAAGAAATGCATTAAAGTTAAAATGGAGCAGAGATTAATACAAGGAAAGATGGGAAGTGTCTGTTGTTTAAATAAGCAAGCCGTTTAAAATAGCCGTTTAATGATCATCATCTTAGAACTGCAGAGTTGGAAGGGAACCTATGGATCATCAAGTCCAGCTCCTGTCAAGGAGGCACAGTGGGGAATTGAACTCCCAACCTCTGGCTCCACAACCAGATATGTAATTTATTTTAGGAAATTGATGTCCAAATATTTGCATCTTTCTTCTTATTTCCCTTTTAAGAATAGCTCCCCTTCTCAATTACAGCATAAATTAGTTTTCAAGAGGCTTTATCATTACTCTCTTTAAGGGCATAATAAAAGGCTATTGGGCCCCATCTGGCTTGCTGGATCACAAGTAGTACCCATCTGACATACACTGACTCTTGACAGAAACACCCATTGTTAGTTAAGAATATGTTATTCTTAGTTTGCAGCCATGTATAGCAATTTTTCACAGTATCATGTGATATTCTCATACTTCAGTATATCACATCCTGTGAGCCAGGAGCTGTGCAGTTCATTTGAAACTATGCACTCATTCTAAAATGGAAATATCTGTTGGATGGGAGTTGCTAATAACTTTTAACAGATTCAGTTGCTGCATTCATCACTCTGAAATATTCTAATGTTGAAGCCACTTTTCAGGTACACTGTTGAAAAGGACCTTGGCTAAAGGGCATGTCTCTCTCTTGTTGCCAAATAAGAAATCAGATATGAAACCAGTGGTATCATATAGCACTAGTAGCTATTAGCACTGGCCCTGTTGTTACTGTCACATATGCTTCTTTTCTCTCATCTAGGCTAAAAATGTTGGGCTCTCTGTAACCAGATATGTACATAAGAGAGTAAAACGTTTTCCTTCTACACCCCATTCTCCTCTTCAGACACCCAGTACTATCCATTTGTCAAGATTATTCAATAAAATGTAGTGAGGGTTGTAATTGGAAGCCTAGTCCACAGATTGAGCAGTACTGAGGGATTGGCATTTTGCTTTTTTTATTTTTTCCTGGAGTGCAATCTGCCATATTTTACTGTACCAAACCGTAGCTGAAACCCCTTAAATATTCTTCTAAAATTTAGCAGTGTCTGTTCTGGCAGCAGCTAATAAGTAGCTGATTAAAGATTTATAGAGTAGATTTGCATTATCCCCTACATAAAGTGACAGTAATGCTAATTCTGGAGACTTGATTAGGGATTGCCCAGTAATCTCTCCAATTTCAATAAATACTATATCCGAGAATGGCTCAGCTTTGTTGCAGAATCACCATAAATGCTTAAATGAGCCTCTTGCTCCACACTTCCTCCAACAAAGTGAAGAGGTAGAGGAATTTATATATGATAACCTCACTGGTGTCAAATGCCACTTCTGTAGTATCTTCAAGGCAAATTTTTAAAAACTTGGCTGACACTCAGTTAAATGGAAATTTGTAAGCATATTGGCCCAGTCAGTCTCTGTGGTTTCTTTGTTTTAAAAATTTAAACATTAAACAAAATCATACAAACATAAAAAACATCTAATAACAAATAACAAAAAGTCTATACAAATCATGGTCCCTCCCAACAGGACTATTTAGGAATTACAGCCATTCTTTCCCCCTTTTATGGATCCCCATTCCCCTTCCAAAGTTGCATTGACTCTTGTGAAGGTGTATCTTCCTGCCCCTTTATTAATATAAAATCAGTGAATTCTCCCCATATATCTATAAATACATTCTTACTTATCAACCCCTTCTTAACTTTAATATTATATGTTAGCCTCTCTATACCATCTATTTGGCTGCAAATGAATTTATAAACAAAGAATTTTAATTAAAGATTCAGACACATGCACACACACCATTTATTTGGGGTAGAACTATATATAAGAATAAGAGCCTGTATATTTCTACTTCAGTTCTTACAATACTGGAGGAAATTGGCTTAGAAGTCAACTCTTCTACTGGAAGGTTAATGTTCTACAAAGGAAAGATTTTATGAGCTTCTTTATTTCACTATACTTAGCTTCCCAGGTGTTTCACTTGCCAATAAGTTGTTTTTTGTTTTGTTTTTTACTAGAAATATTTGAAAGATTGGAAGCATCTAGAAGGAGAAAACAGAAAATGAAAGCCAATGTCTGATTGATCTTTGCAGGGAAGGACCAGAGGTGTATGCCCTCACTTAAGCTAGACAAAGGAAATAAATTTTGCTGAATATTGAGAAAATATTCATCATGGTGCACTGCAGAGTAGAGGAAGGAACTGCCTGGGGCAAATGTAGCACAAACATTGGCTGGAATCCTTCTCAGAGAAGGGTGGTGGTGGAAGGGAACATTTCTCTCACACACAGGGGACTTTCTTGAAAGTCTATTTCTTAGAGACTTAGCATCTTAGGATCCAAGCTGTTTCTGTATTGGAAAAAATATTTATACAAATACTGAAATACAATTTTTTGGCATTTAAAATAATATATAAAAAATAGAAGTATAGTGAATATTTTTACCTAGATTAGTGAAATATTTCTAATTAAGATACCACATTTATATTTTATGCAAAATTGATGGAAACTTTGATTTGTAAAATAGTCACAACCACACTTGTTTCAAATAAATTTCTGTGCTGAAAATAAATATTCTTCAGCGTAGAATTTTTGAAATATCTGTTTCGCTCTACATGAGAGAAAAATATAGTTTGTCTTTTGAGTTTGCATCAGAAGTTGCCAGACGTTTTGTCTTTGTGGTTCAGATCATTGGAACAGCCTTTCTAATTGAGAAAAAACATACGGATCTAAAAGGTATACAGCAGAAATAAATGTAAATTCATATTTTCAATATTTCACTCTGCTGCATTATGTTATTTTTAGAGTCGTTAAGGCCGTAATTCAATTATACACAGGCATATATCCCCAAGCCTACTTGCTGTCAAAGCTGCCTGGATAGCTCAGTGGTTGAGGTATCTGGCTGTGAAGCCAGAGGTTGGGAGTTTGATGTCGTCTGTGAACAGAGCCAGCCTGTGTGGCCTTGGGCAGCTAACCAGTCCCAGGACACCCCCAGAAGAAGGGAATAGTAAACCACTTCTGAATACTCTGTACCTAGAAAACCCTGGAAAGGGCCACCATAACTCAGAATTGACTTGATCGCACATGATTATGATGACTTGCTCTCAGTAGCTAGTTCTGATAGTTCCTAGATTGTGTTTCTGCTCAACGCATAAAAGGTAAGTATGCCAGACACCTGATCAGAGCTGCAAATAATTCCACTTCAAGCATGAGAACCATGCATGCAGTACTTCTCTGTGTGTGTGCCCAGCGTAGTAAAGAATGCATGTACAAAAGCCAACTCTTATAGGTGTGTGTATCTCATTGGTTCAAGGTAAGCTATGTGTACAATAAAGTAAACAATATTCTGTATTTCTAGATCTAATGAAAATAATGCGTTAGATCTACAAAATGATAGCCATACTTCAACCTCTCCGAAATCAATCAGATTTAAACTAGCTGTGTTGATCTCAGTAGGACAGTGATGGCGAACCTATGGCACGCATGCCACAGCTGGCACGCGGAGCCCTTTCTTCTGGCACGCGAGCCATAGGTCACTACTCCCCCCGCCCACCCCCCTGCACAGCCAAACCTCATGAGGTGGCTGCAGCAGGGATTCCCCCTTCCGCCGCCACTTCCGGGTCCTCCGGGTCTGTCGGCATGATTCCCCCTTAAACTGCCACTTCCGGTTCCGGTTCCGTCGCCATGATTCCCCCTTAAACTGCCACTTCCGGTTCCGGTTCCATCGCCATGATTCCCCCTTAAACTGCCACTTCCGGTTCCGGTCTTCCGGGTCCAGGTCCGCCACCCGCTGTCCCCCCCCCCCCATTTTGGGCACGCGAGCCCTAAAAGGTTCGCCACCACTGCAGTAGGACCTCTGATTGAGTTTTAGCTTAGCATGAGCTAAGTATGTGGAAACAGGCTGTAAAAGCTTAGCATGAGCTTTTAAGAATACAGGAGGGTTTTAAATAAATGAATTAATTGCAAGTTTTCAGACTCAAAATAAACTGGTCTTTTTGTTGGGATCCTCAAAAAGCTGCATTTATTGAGGTTCTGCCATTTTTTTAAAACTATGCAACTTTCAGTGCAATTGTATGATGCTTACTGCAAAGTCTCAGTGTACTTAAGGGGGGGGGTTTACTCCATTTAAGTATAGCACAGATATAATCTATTTTCTATAGATAATATAGTCAAAGACATCAAATTACCTAGTATGATAAAAATTACCTAGTATGATAAAACTCTCAATGATTAGAAAAATTGCATCTAAACGTACAATATGCAATGTCTATTTAAATTTATTTTTAATAGGTTAACAGCTCTTTCTCTGCCATTGTCATCTTTGCCACTTTTAAATAAATTTTATTATCCTTAGAAAAACCGAAGGAGAAAAAAGAACAGGAGAAGGCCTATTAAAAACCTTAGGCCTAGAGGGAGTGCATTTTTATTCCATATTGAAATAATATCAGTTCCTAGAGCTTGCCTTGTGGAAGTGATAAATTCAGCTGACCTGGAAGGCCCAATGGTGAAGTATTTTTATGTCTTTCACATCCAAGTATTTTTATGTCTTTCACATCCAAGTGAAAGATATAAAATAGCTGCAGCTTTGGGGGAATGCCTCTGACAAACGAATCGAAGAGCCAGAGGCTTTTCAACTGCAGAAAAGTAAAAGAGGGTTCAGAAGGGCTTTTATACCTCAAAGGCTGTAAAGATCAAACTAGTGTGCTGATTCCACAGAGGACTATGAGACACAGATTATTTAAACAGAAGGACAGGACAGCCTTCTCTCTGGCGTATTTTTAAATGTTAATCAGATCCGAATTATATTGAAGCACAGTTTTTATGCTGTATACACTTACTATCGCAGGAGGGGTAGACTATCTCAGTGGGTTTGAGAGCTGGGTTATTTTGATAATACCGAACAGCTCAAGGACCTCGTGCTAAAGGGGGTGGGCAAGGCCAGAGAGGCTATATTTAATTTTATTATTATTTTAAAAATATTTTCCAATACAGTACCGTAGTTATGTAAAGATTGCCATGCTAGGGTTTTCTTAGATGAAAAATGGGTTTATATTTTAAGAGGAGAGTATCAGGCTGCAAGGCTGCTGAGGGGCCCTAAAAACGTAGCAGAACCGTCACCTGGCCTAGATGACACAAAGGGGCCTTCTGAACAACTTAAATGTTTTCAAACAAATGTTTAAAAAAATATTTTGGGGTCCCAAGAGCCACAAAAATGCCCTGGGGCAGCCCGCATGTGGCCTGCTTACTTCACATTATAGGTGCCCTGAATGCTTTTTTTCCTCTCCCCCCCCCCCCCCGCCCAAAATAGGTTTTTAATTAAGTATCCTAAAGTGCTCGTGCTGGTGCTTGATAATAAAGCACAATTATTTTTAGGATAGAAATTATCCCCATTTTCTTTAATAAATTTCTTAAGTATAGCAGGTTGGAGGTATAATTTGTATAAATAATCAGACGGCACTGAAATCTGAATTTCCACCTAAAGCAAGTACAAGTGTAATTACACCAGACACTATATTCCTCTGAAGAATTGTATGCCAGTCCAAAACATTTTGGTCATCCACACAAAGCCACATAAGCCTTAATGCATGGCTAAGACAAGGCCAATTTATAGTCTTGACTGAGAATGCCTTTGGAGAATGGAATTATCCTAAGTGCACACACTTTCAGGTTAAAAATTGCTTAGCACCAAAAGGAAAAATGCTTTTTGGGCCCAGCTTTATGTAACCCGTAACAAAATGTAAGTCCTGCCATCCCTCACCATTGCCCAGCACTGATGGAAGATGTAGTCTAAAACGACTGAAAGGCATCAGGTTGCCTACAACTGTATGAGCGAAAGGTACCCTTGCTCTGGTGTGCTGGACTTAATGCTTATTGAATCCGCTGTTGGTCTCTGCTACAGTGTAAGAATGTGGGGCTAAGACATTACTTGGCAGAGTCCCCTCTTGCTCTCCATCTAAAGGCTTTTCAGTCTCGTGGGAACTTGGCTCCTCTGTGTTAGAAACACATAATTATGAAGACAGGGAGGAGAAAGTGCATGCCACAATGTGACCTAGCTTCAGCTGCGCACAATAGATGTCAGAGTGTGTATCATTGCAGAGGAAGCCAGTGTGTGGGAACAGGCTGTAAATTCTGAAAATATGCATCTATTCTTGATGCTTCATTCTGAAACTGAAGGCTCATATTCAATCTAGTCCCTACTCCTGTGCATGCTTTCTAATTCAAACGCCCTCTTTTTATTTCAGAAGAAAACTACCAGGCAACTGAGAGAAGAAAAAAGCAAAGTTTCAAGCAGAGGTGTTGGATTAGATACAGCTACTTCCCAATTTACAGAAAACCCACATCATGCAGATGAGTTTCACCTATCACCTTCTACACAGAGTTGGGCCAAGGAGGGATCTGGCCAGTATGGAGATTTTCCTGGATTCAGCAGTAGTGATGGCATGATAAGGGAGCTGGATGATGGACAATTTGACCAAGAAGATGGAGTCACTCAGGTCACCTGCATGTGATCAGAAACTGGATTAGAGGAACCTGTACATATTTCAAAGAAATGTAAAAATAGATTTTACTTTTTATATGCACTGGCAGTTCTCTTCTTTTCCTTAGCCAAATATTGTGTATATGGTATTTCCTCCTGCCCAAAACTTTGCATTTGTGTAGCCACGATTCCCTTTCTGTTGTATCTAGCAGAAGAGTTAACTTTTGAGTTATGTCTACTTTACTGGGATGCAGCATTCCCAAAACAGCACCACATGCTACTGATGATGATCTCAGAACTGGAGACAAAAACAACTGCAGATAGTGTGTTGGCTTCTGCTGTCTATTGAAAGACATAACACTTTTTTTAACAGAGTGTGGAAATATGATACAATAGCATTTTCCTAACATGCTATTATAAATGTTACAAAGTTTAAAAGCAAATTAAAATCACACATAAAGAACTTGTGTCCTTCTCAAGTTTCAGGTTTAAACTCTTTATGCTTGAGCAAGAACTCAAAATGGCAAAATGAGTAAAATCAGTTGTTGAAAATAAATCAGGAATAAGAACGCAGGCTGAAGATTGTTAGGCAGTATATCATATGATCAACAAAATGAATGGGAAGTTTAATCCTGATGACTTAATTCACTTTTTAACCTGGTGAGGCCTGATGAATATAGGAAACTGTCTTGTACTGAAGTGGAGCAGCTCTCCGATGACGAAATCTCTTCAGAGGGCTGTGGAAGTGGTGGTGGCAAGATTCTAGCAGCCCTAGGACTTATATCTGCCTGCTGAGGGAACAGGCTGACCTCAGAAGTGCAGGGGAAGGAGAAACTTTTGAGATGGTGGAGGATGTTGACAATTAAGTCACTGAAACTTGTTCTTCTTGAGCCACAGCAACCTTTGACTAAAATGAGGATCTGGCATAGGGAAGACTCCCCCATTTCAGGCTATAGCCTCCGAAAACATTGGGGCCTTCCAAAATAACACGGTACCTCACATTGTTTCTTACAGTGCTGCCTCTTGGAGTCCAAGAGGGCATTTCTTCAGCAATAGGTTTGCCTTTCCCTCTTTTTCCTCTCCAGTCTTTTCCCCCAATTCCCTCCACTTCTGCAGTCCCAATATCTATGCACTCTGAAAGAGCCAAACAAGCATTTTGATTGGTTCTCAGAAAGCTTTGTGAGGCTTCTGTAGTAGTCACTTCTAATGTTTTCCTTATTGCCAGAGCCTCCATACTTTGGGTGGAAGATCTTTTCAATAATCCAGACTTAGACGCTAATATTTTATAGAGATCTTTGTTTAAACTGTAGATATCCTTTGCCAGCCTAGCAGATGCAGACTCATCCTTGAAGCCAGAACATTCTCAGTAGCTACAGTAGCAAGGAGGCCTGGTAGCTGAAACATTGAAATGCTGATGCTTTCTGGAGATTGAATTTGGCTACCGTTCCTTGTAAGGGAAAACATTTATTTGGGGATGATGCCCTTAAGGATGTTTTGTGGAGGCCAAGGACACAAAGAAGGCTGCCTGCTTCCCATAGGAAGGACTACAGACAACAACTCCCTCCTTCCTTTTTGTTATACAGATGAATTTCCAGACCCAAGGATTTTTGTAACTTCTATTCTGCCTGGTCCTGATCTAGAATCCAAACTACTAGCCACGTCCTCAGTCTTCAATTAACTATTCAGCTTCCTTCTGTAAGGCATCTCAACTAAACTATTGACATTCAGCCACCTCTCTCCTGGTAGGAAGACATTTCCCCTGCTTTCTCCAGCGTGGGAGAGGTAGACTACAGATCAGTGGATGCTCCTACCCATCAGAGAAGGCAATTACATAGAGTTAATACAGACCAATAGGAACAGGTTCCTAGAAATACATTTTGTACAGGAAATTATAAATGTTCCAGTCCGTCTTGCAGGCCCATCATCCCAGACCTTTTCTCTGACCAATGGATCTTATGGAAGCACATCTTTGAGTACCTAACCAGCCTTGCCACAGCCAATTTTGTCATTCTGTTTTGTGCAACAACCATTTTCAGTTCAAAGTGTTACTGGTTGGTCTGGCATCCTCCCTTGAGATATGTACAAAACCACTAGTGTCATTAGTATGGTAAATCAACCTCCCTCTGCATGTTCACCACAGATGCCAGTCTCATGGGACGTAGTGCCCACTGCTTAGGCCACAATGCTCAAGGGGCCTGGTCATGGCAAGAGGTTGAGCACAGCATAAACTGGCTGGAGTTGCATTATGTGTATCTAGCTCTTCGTCATTTCCCATCCCTGATAGAAAACACATTTCAGTCAGGACTGGTAGCATGGTGGCCGAATTCTTTCTTAACAGAGTCCCCCTTGGTAATCAGTAACAGGGTATAGTA
Source organism: Intellagama lesueurii (assembly GCA_037013535.1). Classification (NCBI taxonomy): domain Eukaryota; kingdom Metazoa; phylum Chordata; class Lepidosauria; order Squamata; family Agamidae; genus Intellagama; species Intellagama lesueurii. The sequence continues at coordinate 169,201,308 of JBAJHW010000001.1, read as the reverse complement.
ATCACTTCATATGTCAGCTGAATGGACTGAGGAGCCATCTGCCTGGATCACATAGTGGAGGAGACCTGGTCCTCCTCATAGTCCTTACCCAGCATCAATTGTCTGGAGTTTTTGACAGCTCATCTTGCTCTCCCTGCTGCTCATGGCCTAGGATATTTTACTAAGAATGGACAGTGCCGCCACCAGATTCTACAATATAAAGGAGAGTGGATCCAGGTCCCAATCTCTTCTCAAGGAGGTAACCTTGTTTTTCAGTTGGGTAGAACTCAACTTGGCCTTCCTGACATTCCACCATCTCCAGGATTCCCTCAACATTCAAGCCAACTTGCTGATCAGGAAGAAAGTCCTCCCAGGGAATGGAGCCTCCAAGCCAACATTTTCCTATAGACAGATGTGGTTTTCAGACCACTGAAAGTCAACATGCTCACTTCTCAGATGAAAAACATTGAGACAATTTTTCCTGCACTACCAGTGCCCTTTGGCAGAGGGCATCGACACTCTGGAATCTGTAACCTTCATCTCTTCTTTATATCTTTTTACCTGCCTGTGTTCCTGAGTGGAGAAGAGGGGTCTGTGCGTCATCTCTCAGGGCAGGGGAGTGTGTGGGCCAGGGGAAAATCTGCTGCTGTATCTCTCCACTCCCCCTGCAGAACTCTAGCCTGTTGGACCTTGGCTTCTCTGCAGGACCAAGCTCTCTCTGCTGCTAGATTGTGAGGCTTTATTTTCATTTCTCTTCTCTCCCCCTGACTTTTGCCACCTGGTTAAAGAGGAGTGTACTCAGGACCAAGACCTCCCTGCTTCTGGATGATGAAGCAGCTGCTTTGCTCTCTTCGCTGGTTGTTTCCCTGACTTTTATTTATTGTGACTTTGTCGTTTACGTATTCAGGGATGGTGGGTGGAATATATAGGAAGTGGGGTTTTTTAAAGAGGGAGAGAGGGATAAAGAACTTATTTAATGTGTCCTTTGCCTCCCTGACTTTGTCTGATATTATTAGGTCTTTGTCCAGGAGAGAGGTGTTTTAAAAGGAGAGGGGATGTGGGGGCGGGGGACCAGGAAACAGCCACTACAGTTACAGAGGGCAACTTGAGATACAGAGTTGGGAGACATTGACAGATCATTACCTGGTAGGGTTTAGGCTTAGTTGAATTCTGAGCCTCTGCAGGGGTGGGGTGGGAGGACAGTTAAAATAGTCTGCCTTAGAGGAGACTGATGGATCCAAGTGGTTTCCTGACGGCTCTTGGGGAGTTTCCAGATGTCTTGGTAGGCAGTCCTGTTGATGCCGTGGTGGATCTCTGGAATATGGAGGGGGCCAGGGCTATTGACATGATCACTCCTAAGCGTCTTCTCCCACGGAGTGCAGTCAAACGTGCTCCTTGTTTTACTAGGGAGTTGGGGTTGATGGAATTGGTGGGATGGAGACTAGAGCAAGGGTCTCCAAACTTTTGAGCGTGAGGGCCACATCGTATATTTTCCACATTGTTGAGGGCCCGCATCCCCGCCCGCCTAAACGTCCACATGCATACACACACACCCGCGTGCACATGGGCTGAAGGGAACGGGCTGGATAAAATGGCAAGGCGGGCCGGATGTGGCCCGTTGGCCGTAGTTTGGAGACCCCCGGACTAGAGCAACAATAATGGTGGAAAACTCAGAACAGATCCAGTCGAACATGGGCTAGAGCTAATTGGAAAGCCTACTCCATGACAGTGGTGGCAGCAAAGAAGCAATTATTCTGCGCACTTGCCATCCAGCAGAACTCCTTCAGGTGGTCAAGGTCCTGTAGCACAGATGGCCACACAAGAGAAAGACAATGACCCAGCATTCTCAGATGCCAGACAGTAGCTTGACCTTCCGTCCTCTCCAAGCCAGGTGCTCCACAGCTGTCTATACATTAGCATCTCAAGCTGTTTTTTGAGGCAGCCACTTAGCTAGCCCCATCTCCATTACATCTTTTTCCTACTTGGAGCCTGGCTGTACTCCTCACGGCTCTTACCAGATCACTCTTGAAATCTCTCCAGGACATTCTCCTCTGTCTCTTCCTGTACATGGTGGTTTTCTTGATATGAGTCACTTCAGTTAGACGAGTGTCCCATCTGACCCAGGAAAAAAATCTGTTCCAGAAACCATGTGTTCCATGTCTTTCAAGACATAACTTTTTTTTCCTTCAACCTACTTGCTCACTAGATAAAGCCTGGCAGTTTGGATTTCAGAAGGGCATTAAAATAGTATATTGCCTGTACTAAGAAGCTATTTTTGCTTCATCACCTCTCTCCAGATAAAAAGGTCTCCAGGCAGACCTTGACCAAATAGATCAGAGCCTGTATATCAATGGCATATGATGCCCTAAACTAAGCTTCCTAGGCTGCAAAATCTCACAGTTCATTCTGCTAGATCAATGGTTCCCACCCTTGGTCTAGTAGACCAGACGTTCTTGGACTAAAACTCCCAGAAGCTTTCACCACTAACTGTGCTGGCCAGGTTTTCTGGGAGTTGTAGTCCAAGAACACCTGGGGACCCAAGGTTGGGTACCACTACAACAGAGTAGTAGATGTAGCTATTAGGATGTGGCTACATCCACAACTTTATTAGCCAACATACCCTAACAAAAAGTTATAGGTCAGCTTCTTGGAGTACTCTTGTCAACATTTATCCATCATTACACTGATACACACCAGTCTGCAGAAACAGCAGGCAGATGGTCCAGGCTGTCGTTAATGAATTTCCCTGAACTTGGCATCTTCCTCCCAGTGTTCTTCAGCTTGAGTATGCCCCAGTATAAGTGGAGTCCTCCTCTGCACCACTCAGAGAATGTTACATTAGATACTCACTGTGAAAGTCCACTATGAAAGGTGCGGAGGACTTAATACTACCTGGAAATTTAGAAAGAACAATATGTTTCTGCCTTCTCTAGTGGGCTCATAGTTTTCTGTTCTTTCTGTGTCATTTGTTTTGGTGTTTCAGCTAGGAACAAAGATTGCCGAAAAAGAGTTGCAGGCCTACCAAAAACTTTTTCAGGGCCACATGCTTCCTGATCTGGGTGGTGAGAGGAATCAAGCCAGTATAGTGGAGTCCTTCTCTACACCTACCAGAATGGACTCTCACAGTGAATACCCAATGTCCCACCCACACTACTTATTATTGCCTCTCCTCTGACTGAGGCTTCTTGTTCATGCTTTTCACTTGCCTGTGTGATTGTGGTAACAGTAGCAAACTGCAAGTTTGCAAACATTTCAAGTATTGCCAAGGCCCTTAAAAAACAACAACCCTGTGCTCAACCTTCCATGCTGTTTTGCTATGATAATTAACAAAACACAGAGTAAAATTAATGATACATGTATTTTAAAAGATAAATCTCAAGACTACAGCACATTGTCTTTCCCAGGATAAGAGCAGATTTTCACTTGAGCAAAGCCTGGAAATTCTAGACATGACAGTTTCTTTTTCACTGATACCTCAGCAATATATATTGCAGAGTGGAATGCAATGCTGAAGCACAGATTTTCTTTTCCTTTTTTTATTATTATTATTTTTGTTATTTATGTTTCTGACAAGTGCATATTTGCTTGTATACTCAATACGGAGCAGCATCATGCACAGCAATGACAGGGAACTTTGAGAATGCAGCTTATTTTTTTTTAAATGTTAAAATAAATACAATTTAGCAAAATAGACTGGTAAGGAAAAAGAAAAAAATTTAATTGCAACCTCTAATTTTTTACAATGTAATTCAAAAGACAAAACATAGCTCAATTTCCCTATTAACGCAGAATGCAAGTTAAACCTTCAATATATTTACCATACAAAGTCAATAGTTCACTTAAGCTTACTGAAGTTCTACAGTATCAGGCAGGCACATGTGCAGACACATTATCAGAGGTACTTGAGTCAACAGCGTTAAGGAAAAGTTACAAGCAAGTGTCCCAGTTAGACTATTTACTTAACTCTGATTATATGAAGTTTACAGTGAAGCAGAATTTAAATTATTTGTTAAGATCAACTATTTCAGAGGCATGTATTTGAAAAACAAGACGCATTAAGACGTTATTGGGGCCTTAAGCATAACACATTTCCACAGAAATGGATAACAAGACCGTTAATCTTCTGACTGGGTGAGGATATAGGGACCAAGTCAATTCTCACAAAACTCAATTGTGTCCTGCTATCTCTGAAATGCAATTCCTCAGCACCATGCTTTGAGGTATCAATCAGATCACTGCCCAAGTTATACCTCAATGTATATGTGGGTGCGATAATACAACTACTGTTGCTTAGAACCATCTGATGTGATGACCCTGTTATCCATTAAAACCATATTCATGTAGAAAATAAGAGCAGCTAAAAGGGGCAGAACTGTATTAACCCATTGAAGAACTTCCAGCATAGTCCTCCCAGCTAAGACAACCTACTAAAGATCCAAGTCTCTCTCAGCCTTAACTTTCTGGCTCACTTTATATCACACTGGCTATGCTCTGAGATGTCCAATTTGAAATGTCATATATGAAATTAAGGCAGGTCTACTACATACTCTGAAACATCGTGATAAATAGAAAGAAACAACTTTTACAGTTAAATTCCCAGTCAATAAGCAATCCTTAACAGGAAGCAAATCAAGTGAAGCTAACATGGCCATGTGAAACCCAAAACATATCTATTTGAACAGATGAAGAGGGCACCTGTTAATGTTTTTAATAGGAAAGGACTATACACTAATTGCAAAAAGGTAAAATCTCATCAAGTTTGATGTAACAATGGTGCTCATGCTTGTAGTTATCTGCACTCATGTACATCCCATGTAACAAAGCCTACCATAGTTCTTTTTAAAAAATAATCTGTACTACAGCATTAAAAATAGTTCAAACTCCATTAAGTAGTTCTCTTGGAACCTTAACTCTAATGTAGACCTTAAAATGCTATTTAAAGTAACAGATTTAGGTTTAGGGAAATATAGGTGGTATTCAGTTAACTGAAACAAAAACAGATATTGTTTGGATTTAAGAAAGATAGATACAAACTAGCTATACGTGATGGGTAGGATTCAAAGTTCCAAGTACATGGAACCCTTTTGCTACAAGTGAGAAAGATTATTTTGGCACACACTGCTGTAGTGTAACAAATGTTTAATGCGAGGTATAATCTGTAAGCAATTACCATAAATATGCACAAGTATAAGCCACAGTACTTTACTGTAGGCAAGAGGGAACAGATATTGTTTTTATCCACTAGTAAGAAGTGCAGATAGGGAAACATGGAGGGGAACCTTAAAATGGACTTAAAGGGACTGAACATATGACTTGCTGTGATACACACAAGCCTCCAATGATGCAGAAAGGCAAGTCCAGAGAGAAACAAATACTTCTAAAATACACTTTTGGCAGCAACATAAAAATTATCCTTTTGGTATTAACACTGTAATAATGAATAATAGGATGTACACATACTACAATAGTTTACTACATTAGATGAGCAAACCCAAAAGCCAAACTTGGGAACGAAAATAATTGTGTTTTCTATAAAAAAGGACAATGTAGGAATTAAATGGACTTGCATCTTTCTGAAATTAAACAAACTAAAGTCCCAACTGCATTAGTATGAAAAGCTTCAGGTTTAAATTAGACAAAGCTTGGAGATTGTGATCCAATGATTGTTTAGCAGCAATTTTACAGAACTGTAAATTCTTTTATTAACAGGCAGTATAAACAGATCATTCTAATTTTATTTAAAAACCATGAGTGCCACATTGAATATACAGCCCATGAATAACTTAAACCATTTTCCATATTAAGAGGCAACGCACACAGCATACAAAAGTATACTAAACAAAGCTCTAAGGATACATGATTGAAGTTTCTAAAATTGTATGTACAGTACATAATGTTAATTACGTGTTCATTTCAGTCCACGATACTCATCATGCTTCACTTTCACCAGACACTGAATTCTGCACCTCTTCTTCTAAAATTGGTACGATCAGGTTATCCTTGGACATCAAGTTGTACTTCATCACAAATTTGGTGAATCGGTGACATAAGAAGGTTTCATTCTGAAGGCAGAGTAAGACACACAAAAGAAGAAATTATTCAGTTACTCAGGATTGTTTTAAAATATAATTTCCTACATGGTGATCTCCATGTAAGAAACAAATATACCATAATATACTAGGGTTTACATTGTGGCCCATCAGAATGCTTGAAAAATGCTCTGCTTTTGAGGCTTTTCTGGTTCACAAAGGCAGGCCAAAGGCAGAACATGGCTGGTGTGCACAAGCAGTTCAAGAGGCTTAGTGGAGTAATTCAGATCTAAAAACAAACACCAGTTTACACACATCATTATATGCAGGCAGCTGAAATGCCCACCATGGAAACCATTACTGTCAACTGCTCACCTAAATAACTGTTTAGCACATACATAAAAAATTGTGTTAAGTCTCACTGCCTTTTCTCAAATAACACTGGGACAAATTGATGATATGACAAATCAACAGACTATTCATATACACTGGCTAGAATCCATTTTTGGGAATTATAATACAATTACACTGTAAACTAATTAAAAATACATTTTACATCCCACACTTCAAATCACACCACTTTGAAAAAGACTCAACAGCAGCCTCTACCAGCTCTTTGCAAGTTGTGTTCAGAAGTATGGAATGGTACTAAAAATGTACAGTGATGCCTCGCAAGACGAATGCCTCGCGCAATGAAAAACTCGCAAGACAAAAGCGTTTTGCGATTTTTATGGTGACTCGCAAGACGATTTTTTCTATGGCCGTGCTTCGCAAGACGAATTTTTTTCCTTTTTTCCCCCCCTAAAATTTCAATGCATTCCTATGGGAAACCGCGCGCTTCGCAAGACGAAATTTTCGCAATACGACACGACTCGCGGAACGAATTAATTTTGTCTTGCGAGGCATCACTGTATTCAAAACAGTACAAGTATTGAAGCAACTGCAATACGAGTCCTAGGTGCACAGCATATTCACAACACATTCCTAAGCCTGCCTGCTCAGAAGAAAGAAAGACTAGGCTTAACGTTTCCTCTCAAACGTGGTTAGAACTGAAAACCAAAACATGCTCAGTGCTTTCAAAGTCATGATTTCTTGGAATCAAGTCCCACAGAGTTCAATGAGGCCTACTCCAAGGTAAGCTGGTATAAGACTTCAGTCTTAGTATTACAGTACTTACTTCATATTCATCAAATATTTGACGGTGATGAAAATATGCATGTGAAAATATTCTATAAATCCTACGGCAGACTGATCCTAGTTTGGCTACGGAGGATTCCTTTATGCTAACCCTGTAAACATGAAAAGCAAACATTATATGTGGGCAGAACTTCTGTTGTGGCTGCAGAAATGTTAATGTATGAAACGAACACCGTGTCAGAAATGGTTTCTTGAAAATTCATTCACCAAATCTATCCAGTCCTTGAGAATCAATTATAAATATTGAAAAGGGAAAATAGAATTTCATCAGTATTTTACCTGCTTGGGAAATATTTATTGCTATTCAAAAGACAAGCAGCTCCATCCAATGTGTGTCTGGTGTAGTCGATGGCAGGACACTAAAAGGAAAGAATGAAATGGTTACATTTTATTACCAACATTTTCTGAGATCCTATTCTCAAATCTAGGTTTCCTTTAGACTCCATACTGTTCCACATAAATCATTACAATATTAACAGTGGGTTTAAATGCAATGCCTCTTCCACTCGGGTGATATGGATGATTAGGGCAACTGAAACAACATCACATTCACATTCTCAGATTTTAAAAAAATGATTATTGCAAATAAGCACGTGTCAGTTCGCTCACATCCAAAACCTAACGTATATATTTGGAAGCATTTCCTATTAATTTCCACTAAAATAATACCTCTATAAACAAATCCTTTGATAGTCAAAGCAATGAAAGCAGAACAAGCAATATTCAATAAATGTGTCATACCCATAATCTTCGGCAAGACAGAAAAAATTGATACTATTTCTTATTTACACTGTTGTTCCAGAGCTACCAAATCACAGGTTCATGTCTAGCACCTAATATTTTCCCCCTCTTCCGAAGAGCTTTTAAAGTGTTTTAATGTAGAGTACTATTAAAAGGACCACTGGGTTTGACTACATTTTAATATTATAACTTCTGTGTTTTTGGTTCTGTTTTTTAAGATTGGTAAACCACCATGGGTGGGTCCTTGCACTGAAAGAAAGGCAGAGTATGAAATAAAACAAACAAATCAGCAAATTTGGAAGTCACACATGACCCACTTATGACAGGTTGATGCTCTTTATAGCTTGAGCCAGCCAGATCTGCAACTATCTTTATGGCTAGTTTGGCATTATTCAAGGCACAGAAATCGGTTGTTTTTTTCATAAGATAAAGTCAAAGGCAACAAAAAACAATAGTTCAGCTGTAAAATTAAATGGCAAGGGTAGAACAAACTAATGCCAAATTATGGCTGGAATTTGTTATTTTCCACAATGGTGCCAAGATGTGGATATAAAAAAATCCAGTATCCCCAGCAACTACCCAGCTGTAACTGCACGATAACTCATATCATGGCAGACAGGCACAACCATGAACAAATGCTTATGCAAACCCTCCAACATACAAAGGACTTTAGTACCAAGCTGGACATCTGAACCATGGACAGAGAAAAGAAAGTCAGACAGGTTGCTTATTTCTCTTTTTTCTACATATGATGCGTGAGAGTAATACTGCCAGAATAATGAGGAGCCAGGAAGTGCCTTGATAACCATCTTCTTGGGCTGCCCTTCTTACCTCTTTGGGAGTTTTGTGGGCCGCACACAGAAAAATCCACTGTTCAGTTGCTGTCATCTGTGTGCAGGTGTCTGGATGGCATTCAGTCTGTTGAAAGATTTGTGCAATAAATAGCAACATGCCAAGAACTAAAATGTAGTCTCTTCAAATAGCTCTTCCTCTACACTTCCCCCCTGCCCGGCTAACTAAAGACAATAATGTAAAATAATTTTGAGTCTTACCACACATAATGCAATTTATTTTTAACTGTCAAAAGGAAGATGAAAGGAGACAAAAGTTACCTGAAGCTTAACAGCAAGGCCATTGAGCTCAAGACAGAACTGCCTAAAATTTCAGAACATAAAATATCAGATTATAAGATTTCTCCTCCCCATTGAAACACCACAATCTAGTACAACTCTGTGGAATACACAAAGCAATCTAAAATGATGCAATTGTAATTTTTTTAATAAAGGTGCATGGGAAGAAGCACAAGACAGATTCTCCTTTTTAATTTAACTACTACTATGAGAGAGAAAACTGAGACCTATAGGACATTCTAACTTGTGTACAAATGTAAATCCAGAATGCTTAAAATATGTAACCTTTTTCAAGACTATATGCCTTAATGTAGGTAAACACATCTATATCTTCCACACGGGATTGCTCAACACTGAAATCTGCTCTAGGGAAAAGATTCTAAATGGCCTATAATTTGTATCATTCTTACAATTACATAGCAAGAGAACACAAATCAAGTGAAAGGATTAATCCTGAACTTGTAAACAAACTGATTTTCAAATTATATGGGAAAACAAACATATCTGTGATATTAGTTTTCCTAATCCACCTGAAATCTATAAACTACCCTATATAACAGGAAGCTTGCATTTTATCAGAGTAACTTTGTAATGGCAGAAAATACATCAGATTTTGCTTATTATTTTGAGAAGTTTATAATAGCATAATTACAGTATTACAAAACTTTGTCCAGTCCATCCACCACAAAAATAAGATAAAACAAAACAAAACAAAACACAGTATTTAGGACAGAAGAGTTTATGGTTACAAGAAAAGAGAATTTTTAAAAAAGCAATCCTTTCTTACATGGCTCAATCCCCATCTAACTGACCTACACACAGTTGAAAAAATAGGCTGAACTATCATTTGCCAAGCATTTCTTCCTCCTGCCCAATATGTATCCTTCCTGAAAGTGACGCAGTAGGGATTGACAGAGGGATTTAGCACTTAAGGTTTCAATTTTCTTAAGAAAAAAAACAAACTTCTATTTCCAGCACCAATTAACTCTGACACTACTGCTAAAATAAGTACATTATTCAATATCTTAGTTTTTCAAGGTCTTGCAATAGTTACCTTAAGTGTTCATACTTCCAAACGCCTTCATCCTGTCCTTCTGGAGGTTCAAGGATTTTGTCAATGTTTGAACAGTCAGACCTTATATTTTGCTGGATATACTAATGGAAAAACATATAGTAAGTATCTCTTTTGATACGAACAACAAATCATCATCACAAATATGTTCAGCAAACCAGGGCTGTGGCAAACCCTTTCAATGAACAGTTCATAACCCATATTGGGATGAGTTATAATGCATTTTTATGTCGGCCTCCAGTGTTACAAAACTGAAAGCTAACTATTACTACATGTGTAATACCTAATACTGGTGACAAATTTGAAAATTTTTGGCTCTGCAATCTAAGTCTTGGCTCTGCAGTCCAAAAGTTATTACTATGAAGCCAAACAAAGAATGAATAAAGCAGAGCTAATAATAAGAAAGACAGCTAAGTTACAGTGTGCATGGAACACCAGTGTTTTCCTGATGTGGCAACAGTGATACCTCAAATACCAAAAGCTGATTCTCACATGTAAAAGGTAGAATTTTCTTGAACAGAGATATATACTAGGCAATTTAAACTGTGAAATTCAGAAATAAATTATCAGAACACAATGAACTGAAATACAGTGTACCTGTTGCACTGCCAATGTGCTGTCCATTTCCTCGAAAGATTCATCAGGCCAATTATAAAAATCCTTTAAAAATTAAAAAAAAAGATTCAAGCATACGAGGGGAAATCCAATCTTAAAGATATTCTTATTCATTCCAATAGAATTTCAGCTGTCGTGCTAAGTTAGCCATATCAGTGTTCTGTATTGTAGAATTTCTTATATTCTGCTGCCTATTAGACTGCATTCCATTTCTAATACAAGGAATGCCAATGTGTTTTCAACACAGTGAGCAACTCCGTGACTAAAAGTCCCTTAGACTGAGATTCCAAGTTCTGCCCTCTCTCTACCCAATTTGTGTGCAGAGACATGGCAGAACTTGGAGTGACATGGAATGCAATTTCTTTAACTTGTGACCTAACAATGGCAGTCATTACTCATGCAGTACAGTGGTGCCTCGACTTACGACCATCCCTACTTACGACCATTTCGAGTTACAACCAGCTCCAGCCGCAAAATTTTGCTTCGACTTGCGGCCGGAGCTTCCACTTACGACCTGGAAAAGGCAGGGGAAAAAGGCGGGGAATCCAAATAGCTAACCCTTGGTGGCGAAGAGGCTGCTTCTTTGTAGCTCTTTCGCCCCAACGGTTAGAGCAGGGGTCAGGAAAATTTGTAACTTTTATAGTAGTGTACAGTACCGGGAAAGGGATGCAGCGGCGGGGGGAGGTGGCGGCGGGGCCGATGCCGCTGCTGGGTCCCGGTCCTCAGCCTTGGCGTGGGGGCGGAGGGGGCCCTGATCATGGCTCCCAGAGGAAGGGTCCTCCCGCACCGCCTCCTCCTTCCTGGCAGGCCACGCTCAATCCTTGGCCCCGCGGGGGCGGCTCCCCTTCTCCGTCAGCGGCCAGCTCCTGGGCTGCTCGTCGGGGCTCCTTGCCGCCCTCTGCGGGGCCTATGCCGCTGCTGCTGCCGGGTCCTGGTCCTCGGCATGGGGCGGAGGGGGGCCTGATCCCGGATCCCCTTCTCCTCTGGCCGCTCGCCCCGGCCTCGTCCTCTGCAGCTGTTGCGGTGCTTCGATGGCGGCCGCCCTGACAAGCAGCCCAGGAGCCGCCTGCCGCGGGGCCAAGGACTGAGCGTGGCTCGCCAGGAAGGAGGCGGCGGTGGCGCGGGAGGACCCTTCCTCTGGGATCAGGGCCCCCTCCGCCCCCGTGCCGAGGACTGGGACCCAGCAGTGGCCCCGCGGAGGGCAGCGAGGAGCCCTGACGAGCAGCCGCCGGAGGCGGGCTCCCGCGCCCCACTGGAAGGAGAGGCTCCTCCTGGCCGGGACCTCCGCCATGGCCGGCCCCACCGCCGCCTCCTCGACTGCAGCCAGGAATGAGTGCCATCGGAGGAGGCTTCGGACTGCCTGGTAAGGTAAGGTGCTGTTTTTTCCTTTTTAAAAACTGTTCTGGGTGGGTTTGGGCTGGGGGGGGGGGGTTATGTTTCTGTGGTGTTTTTTTGGGGGGGGGGTTGCTGTTGTTGTTGGGTTTTTTTTGCAGCCCCAGTGCATTCCTATGGGGCTTGCAGTGTTTAATTTTTTTTTTTAGGTATTTTTTTTAAATGCTGGAACGGATTAATCGCATTCCCATGCATTCCTATGGGAAATGGTGCTTCGACTTACGACCATTTCGAGTTACGTCCATCTTCTGGAATGGATTATGGTCGTAAGTCGAGGCACCACTGTACTAGGTAGCTTACGCTTATTTCAGCACAGGATTTTCTTTTAGGAAATGGCAGCAAGACAATACCACAGACCATGATAGTGCACCAGGTCAAGGAGTCTCTACATCTCATTCTACATACTTATATTTTAGCAAAGAAAGTTCAGGTTGCATGGCTCTTTGATGTATTTCAAATGTTTCACCACAGGGTTATTAAAAAACACTGCAAGAAAAGAAAACCACTGCTCATTACACTGGCCCTGAGATACTTCAACCTGTGGCTAAAACTGTATTTCAAAGGTTCTGTGATAACAGAATTTCAGTTCAAATCCTATGCACACTTATTTGAGAATAAGTCCCACTGACAGTGGTGGAGTTCCCTGGAAATATATATGCAAAGGATTCTGCTATTAGACTGCAGTCTTAACCATTTCAAATTTGGAAATGAGTACTGTTGAAATGAATACAACCATCTTTGCTCCAAAAAACGCATTAGGGCTTATTTTCAGGGGATGTTTTATTTTACAGTCATGTCATCTTCTGGTTGCTGCACAAGGGTGGAGGGCGGGGTTTCACTTAACTGTGGCTTATTTTGGGGGTAGGGCTTATATTACGAGCATCCTGAAAAATCATACTAGGGCTTATTTTCAGGTTAGGTCTTATTTTCGGGGAAACAGGGTATATGGCCTCAGGTTAGAAATGACTTACAGCCCAAATAGGACTCTCAAGGTAAGTGAGATACTTAAGGAGTGGTTTCACCAATTCTCCCCCCCTCATCAGTGAATTTCCATGAGATTCAGACTGAGATCTCCAGAGTCCTACTCCATCATTCTATCCACTACACAACACTGAGTACCACCCTAGACAGTATTATCATTCAATTTATTCACAATATATAAGGCCCTTAACATCTTCTCCAAAATGATACACTGCATTTAATTTGAAAATGTGTTTCCAATAAAGGAGCCAGTCAAGTCATTATGCAGTCAACTTCTTTTTTAAAAAATACATATATATTACACTAATGCATGTCAACCCACACTCCTTTCACAGGCTACTGCTCTGCAGGTATGTCTCCCACAGTTCTTTCAAAAGAATGACTCATCCTTTTCAACTAGAGGAAAATGCTACCAAAAAAGACCAAGCCTGCAGAAGAACAGCAATAAGAGCAGCCATTAAAAAACAAACAAACACCTAGCCATAGTCTGTCTGTATTTTTTTCTTAACTGAAAGAAAATGTTTGCTTACATAAATAGGTGAAGGAGTGCTGCAAAGATAAACAGCTCAAATTAAGATACTTTGCTAAACACAAGAATGACAATAACACAGCTAACATGCTGCTGAGTATCAGTTATATACAACTTATCAAGGCTCATCTTGGCTGGTAAAAATTAACCTAAACTGGCATGCAAATTGTAATTTTCTATATATTTTTAATATAAATTAGAAATGAAGTACTTTTTCCACAAGGTTTAAAACTAAACAAACATTTTAATAGATTAACCAGATTTACACAGACAGATAAATGTCAGTCTAAGTAAATATCAGTTACTTAGTCTCTGTACTGACATTTACCTGTCTTCTTCCCCCCGTCTTTTTAGTATTACTATAGTCTGTACTGATATTGGTACCATTTTGATTCCTGAAAAAAATTACGGCACACAGGAGAAAAAAGACTCAAATTTCTTACAGTAGTACTATTGACACTGAAAGGTAAACTGAGGAACCTGGTGTTTAACAGTAAATATCAAGAACAAGATCACCCTCCACTAACGGCATACATTTTTAACGGGCAATTGTTTATTTAAAGGCTCTGTCCTAAACAACACAGGGCAGATCCTTTCTACTTCAGCCACAAGCCGGTTCCACCGGTTTCTCCGGGAACTTATTAAGGCCCAGCGCCTTCCTTCAAACTCTACCGACTGCTTCCCATCTTCGGCTCCTACACCATCCCACCCCCTTCCTGCATTTGGGCGGATCCTCTGAAACCCTTCCCCGACCCGCTCTGCCCTCCACCAAGCACGGGAGCCCACCTTTCTACGACCTGGGGACGATGGAAGTTGCTGTCAAACACCTTTGGAAAGCATCCGATTGAAAAAGCCGGGTCGGGCTCTTTTCTTATCTCGTCATATACCCCCCGTTTTTCTGGGCCAGAGGGATCACACACACACACACACACCCCCGGTGCATCCATCCGTGTCTCCCCCCCCCCTTTCAGGCGGCTCCCCTCCCTTCAAAACCCCCACCGTGTCTTCCTCCTCCATCCCCACCTGTTTTCGCTTTCTCCCCCCCCCTCGCCCCCTCCCCGCCCAATGCCCCGGGGCCTTTAGAGGCACGGCTTACATTTACTCAGACGCTTCCGAAATCCAGGAGGAGGGACTGTCACCCACCCCTCCCTCCCTCCCTCCCTCCCTCCCTCCCTCGGCCTGCCCGGGGGGAGGGGGGGGGTCCACAGGATCGTCTCGCCCCCAGAAACCAACGGCTGCCACCTCCTCGCACCCTCGCCCAGCCTCCAATGCAGGCTCTTCCCTCCACCGGCCCCGACGGAGAGGAAGAGGCGCCGGCGGCATCTCTTCGGCCTCCCTGAGGTGGCGGAGGGGCGACTAGGCCGCGGCCCTTCTCCCATCATCCTCCGCGGCGCCACCGGAGTCCGTTGCCCCCCCCCCCCGCCACGGGCCCCGGCGCCCCTCAGCCTCCCAGAGGGTCCAAGGGCAAGGTGGTGGTGGGCCAGGGCTTACCTGGGCCTTGGTGCCCGGCCTGTTCCGCCTCAGCACAGCCGTCCCCTCCGCCATGACCATAGTGACAGCGAGCGGCGCCAGGACCCGGATGCGGTGGCGGCGGCGGCGGCTCCACCAACAGCAGCTACCAAGCGGGGAAGGGGGGGGGCAAGGCGGAAGCGCGCGAGGCGCAAGACGAGGACGGCGACGTCAGGCAAACTTCCCGCGAGGGAAAAGGGGAGAAAGAAAGGACGGCGGGGAGGGGCTGGAGCACGTCGCGGTGATGTCACGACGGCGGCGGGAGGGGAGGAAGGTGCTTAAACAGAGGACGGTCTGTCTGGGAAGGAAACAGCCGTCCCGAACCTGCGAAGCGGGCGGAGGCTCCCTCAGTGGAACAGCCGAGGGGAAAGGGGCGGGGATGGGGCGGAGACGGAGTGGTGACGTCAGGGGCCCAGGTTCTGCTCCAGGGCTCTCCCAGCGTAGGCCGGGCAGAAGGCGGGCAGGCGCTGGACGGGGAGCATTGTTTTGTTGGCGCCGCGCCTTGGCGAAGTCTGGCGCATAAGAAACAGCAGAGTTGTGGGAGGGGAGGAAGCCCACATAGAGACCAAAGTGTGCCTCGTGTTTCTGAAGCTCCACATAACTTGGCATCTGAGTCTCAATCCCGCCCGCCCCCCCCCACATACATAGAGGGAAATTATTACTTTGTTTTAGGGTCAGCATCAAGTAAGGGGCGCCTCACGGCTCTTGGTAATATCTGAAGAAAAGTTCTGGAGTTCTTGCCCAGATTGTGTGTGTGTGTGTGGTTTTTTTTTTAACCTGGCAAAACAAGGAGAACATTAATAGGAGTTTTAATTATAGTGAGAAAAACATGTCGCTTCAAACCGTTTTGAACAAGGGGGAAGGAACCCCGGCCTCGAAAAGGGCACACAAGAAATGGTGAGGAAAGGAAGTAAAAACCTCTGGCAGATCTGCTTCATTAAGAAGGCTCTTGAGCCAAAAAAAGTGGGGCGGGAGGGGGAGGAAATAACATTTAAGACTCATTCTGGTGCTATTTTATTTCTTCTAACGAATAAAGCGATTCCAAGCCTCTGGGCGCCCACAATAAAACGAGAAGGACGAGGCGCCTCATACAGTAGTTGGGTCAGACGGGATGGTTAAGAGGGAAAAGCAGGGCCGAAGGGTGAGGATGGCCGCCCTCCTCTGATCCCGGGCGGGCGAGGAAGGAGGAAAGGCCGCCCTCTGCGCCCCGAAGGAGAGGCGGTTCCCTCAGCGGCGCTTCGGTCAAAGGCGCCCTCGGGGCAGGGGGTTTGCTTTGCTTTGCGGGCAAAATGCAGGAGGGTCAATGTGGAAAAATTCGCCTTTTACTCCGCCCTGGTTCCTTTTCGTGATCTATCTATCCAGCAGTTACTGGCACCCGTCCCTCGAAGCACCCTGGCCTGACCGACGGGGGTTCCCATCGCAAACTGCCAGCCCCAACAAGAGTATGGAAGTGAACGTCCCAGAAAGCTCTGTATGCAGAGACTTCTCATTTTAGGAGAAACGTCTGTGAGCTCAACGTCTTGCTTACATCCTACACTACAGCATTCTCTGCATTCTTAGAAATAAGCTCTTCCCCGTTGCTGCATACTTTATGCCTGGCTGTCCCACCACAGCTATGTCAGAAATATGCAACATTTTTCCCCTCTTCACCAAGACCTTGAGACAAACCGAAACAGACAGATTACCCTCTGGAAAATGCTGCATGCTGAGGCCTTTCATCTCCATCTTTTTCTCTCTCTCTCTCTCTCTCTCCCACTTCTCAGCAAGACAAGCAGAATTCATTATCCTTGAGAAAGGTTTCCCTGCAGAAAAAAATAAAACTTGTCAGTTAAAGGAGACATGGCCTTGAATTAACAGCCTACAGAATAATTTCCCCTCATCAGTGCTTGGTAGAGTTGTCATATCCACTGGCATAAAACCTTTCTAAAATAGAAAGATTATAATTTTAAGGGATTTTTTTTTTTTAACATTTGCATCTACTCTCCTTTTAGGCACCTCTGCATTTCCAAATTGAAAGCAAATAAAGTACACCAGATGTTTAGGAAGGATGGACGGACGGAGGGAGGAACGAAATAAAAAGGCATGCAGATATTTTTTAAATAAAGCAGTGAACAGCACCTCAATCAAAACTGTTATAGATTACAAAGGATGTGGCTGATTGCTTAAAATATATACAAGAGTGGCTGACTAACAAATAATTAAATATTTTAACAAAATGTTTCTACTCCTACAGTTTCTCTGGTAAAAGTATGCTATTTCTCAGGTATATAATTCATCTGCTAGAGAGGATACTGTCCTCCAGGTTCTTTAACTGCCACATGGAAGTAGCATACTGTACTTCTACCAGAGTAAATGAAGAAGATTAAAGCTCAAACTATTTGCTTTCCATGCCTTTATTCATCATATCTTGTCTGTCCCTTTGTAGTTTATTCTTTTCAAAGCATTCATTTTAATTTTAAGTGTTATAGAAATGTATTGTTGCACATTCTCATCAAACTGAAGCAGCACAATGGTAGAAATCTATTTTTGTTTGTTTTATTTTATTTTTTAAATATAATAGCTACTAAAATAACTGTGTGCAGTGGTTAGATTGCATTTTGGACTGAGACTTGGGAAATTAAATTCCACAGCCATAAAATTAACTAAGTAACATGGGGCCGGTCATTCTTAGGGTCACCTGCCAGATTGTTGAGAGGATAAAGTAGAGAAGAGCAATGTACATTACCTATGGCTTTTTAGAACAAAGGCAAATGTAATTAATAAGTGCAGAAAACTACTTGCCTGCCTAGTAAAAAAGCAAAATCACCTCACAAAGCATCTCAAGCAGACTAAAGAAACCCTGGAGGAGAATGGGGTGTGCATAACAACAGACATGTGGAAAATCAATGCATCCTAAAATACCAAAGGCAAAATGAACTGGAGGTTTTTCTAGTTTGGTTGGTTTGTTATTACATTTGTTCCTTGAAATGGGGCACCATTAAATATCAAACCAAATTTTAATCACAACCTATGTCAAAAAACTCGATGCAGCTCAGCAGATAGATCCTGAGGTCATTGTGCAAATAACTGTTTTAAATGTCATAGATAAAGGTACCATCTGTGGTAAGGCAGGAGAGAGATGTATTATATGTAGGAAATAACACCAAGTATACACTAATGCATGCCTTTGTCAGATCTATAGCTAACTGAAGTAGGCAAGAGTGAAAAAGCGAAGAGGGTGTTAACTAACTTGTATTAATTACTTTCTCAACAAATACTGCTTGGTGTCACAGTACGAGCAAGGAAGACATATGAGCTTCTTGTAGCTCTCATTAGCATTATGGTACATTATGGTACAGATATGCCACTGAGGAATATTTCTCATGAAGTGTGAGATATGCCTAAACTAGCTGTTTGAATTCTGGCTCATATCTATTATGCTTTGGATTAATCTGTGGAGACTGATAACGTTTTTTTACTCTCTTCTAAATCAGTTATCTTCTGACCAACTGAGGTTTCCTATAACAATGAATATTTCTGCTCTTAAACCAAGGTAGAATAATATCTTCTTAATTGGTATCTGTAATTAAGGAGAATTATGGGATCACACTCTTCTTGCAGCTGGCCTTATGAGTGGTACTGTGATAAGACACAGTTACAAACAGCACTGTCCTTGTTCGCAGTGATACAACTTTTCTGTGAAGGAATGATTTAATACTTTCAGCTGTTGCCCATAACCTCCTGTGTAGACTGTGCATTATGCCTTTTTTCTTATTTTACAGAGACAGACTTGGATGTTTGACAGCATCTATGGATGACAACCATGACTGGCTCATGCTATTTTGCTACCTCTGGTGAATAAGATGGTGCCACCATTCTATGTACAGAAGGTGATTGGTCTGGACTGGAAGCTGAATCTGATTTCAACACAGGTCTCTTACTGAATGCAAGGGCACTAGAATTACCTAGGGGTGCAGGGCAGTCTGAGTGGCACACACTACCCCATCCTCCAATACTTCCTCATTATGAGGCCTTACTTTTCCTAATGACAGGCCCAGCCCTGACTAAAACTACCGTATTTTTCCATTTATAAGATGCCCCAATGTATAAGACGACCCCCACTTTTCTAACCCCAAATTACAAAAATTAATCATTGCTTTCCCCACCACTTCCTAAGCCCCACAGGGTTTAGCAAAAGGAGGGGGAAAGCAGGGATCAAAGGGCTGCAGGATCACTTTGATCACTGCTTTCCCCCACTTGCTAAGCTCCGTGGGGTGGGGAAAGCAGTGAGCAAAGTGATCCTGCAGCCCTTTGATCCCTGCTTTCCCCCTCCTTTTGCTAAGCCCCATGGGGCTTAGGAAGTGGGGAAAGCAGCCAGCAAAGTGATCACTTTGATCCATTCCCCCCTCCACTTGTTTTTGTTCTCTCCTCAGCTTACTTCCGTGTATAAGATGACCCTCAATTTTTAGTCTAAAGATTTTAGACAAAAGTATCGTCTTATACACAGAAAAATACGGTAACATGAATATTAGTTATAGCTGCAATCCTTAGCCTGGTATCCCAGAGCTTATGGTAGGTTTGTTTATGGCTGCTTGAACCTCAGTAAGTTAACTTCTTAGTATCGGATTCCAAATGTAGGTGATGCCCCAACATTTTTCAGGCAAATTCCTACATCATCCAGAGAAGCTTTGGGGATAGCATAAGAAACAGCAATGGAGAAGCAAGGTCAGGAAAGTTTCCTTCCGATAAAATTTATACTAACTTACTTTAGCATCTGAGCCATAGAGCTTACCCTGGTATGCATCAGAGTAAAGTAACTTGTTTCAGGAGGCAGATGAGGAACTGGAATCTTAATGGCATGGCAGGACCTTTGAAAGACTTGAATGTGTGGAATAACAGACGTGTGGTTAATCTTTAATTCTTTATTATACGGTCACAGTTATGTGTAGTAAATCGATGAGTCCTACAATGCTGCTTGGATGGTGTGTGTATTAAAGCTCCACCTCAAGCAGGGGTTGTGGAGATATGCCGTTGATTTTGCTTCTGGCAGCAGTATATCTTAGGTACGAGAACTGTAAATATAATTGGATGTAGGTCTAATTGAAAGTGCTGTTGATAAGTAAATACGTTCAGGATCAGAACAGCAACCCACAATACAACACAGCTATGTTTTTATTTGAGGTTAATATGTGACCAGAAAGCCAGTGTAGTGTGGACATACTGCCAGACTGGGACTCAGGGAGACCTGGGTTCAAATCCCCACTCAGCCATGGAAATTCACTGGTGGAGAGTGGGACTGGTAAAGGCACCCCTTAAATCTAACTTATACAAAACATTGCTAGGATTGCCATGAGGCAAAATCAGTCTGATGGCACATAATACACAAAACATACAAGAGACTAATCTAGACCCCCTGGAACTTAATTCCTTCTTTTGTCTTCTCCAGAACATACGAGAAAAACACATAATTCTGTCCCCCGATTCTGAATGCATTATCCACAGACAGATCCTCATAAGCCTATCAATTTCCCCCATG
Source organism: Intellagama lesueurii (assembly GCA_037013535.1). Classification (NCBI taxonomy): domain Eukaryota; kingdom Metazoa; phylum Chordata; class Lepidosauria; order Squamata; family Agamidae; genus Intellagama; species Intellagama lesueurii. The sequence continues at coordinate 169,180,619 of JBAJHW010000001.1, read as the reverse complement.
TTGTGCATGTTAATAGACATGTACAAATGGAAGATCAGCACCGATCTCCATACTCTTGTTGAGTTATCTTCTTGTGCTCACAAGGTAGGTCCTGTTAAATCAGACTGAAAGTGTATCTGGTCAGTTTGCACAGAAGCCAACCAGTTGCACATTAAAGGCTCACAAGCAGGACATGAGAGTAACAGGTGATAATATTCCTTGGCAAAAATCCTGTTGCTTAGTGTAAAATTGCACTAGAGTAGGCCCACTGAATAACAGGGATTTGGTAAGTTCAGTCCTCTGTAGGATCCATTGATTCAAACAGGTCTACTTTAGCATCCTATGTTCTAGTTAGAGGAGGCACATTTGAATCAATGGAACATAAGAATTGACTCACCAAATCCCCACTGATTCAATGGGAGTACTCCAGTGTAATTTAAACCAAGCAACAGGATTTTGACCATTGTGACTTGCTGATGGCCCTAACTTCCATTCATTTATCTAATATCCTTTCAGAGCTCTCTGCATTGGCAGCCATTCACCTCTTGCTCAGGCAGGTTCCTCATGTTCTGAAACAAGGATAACTTGCATGAAAGCAAGAATTGAGGCTGGGTTGCACATGAGTAAAGATGGCTCCCCCTTTCTCATATCAATACCTGTTTGTGTGCATACAGAACAGGGGTAAAGAAGGCTATGAGCCTTCCTTCATCTATCACTGTTGCATCTTTATGCAAGGAAAGACCATGCCTTATGTGTTTACTGCATAACTAAGAATAACAAGTTTCATAAAGATTGCTGAGACAATGCAAATGACCTTTTTTTCTACCTAAGACCTATAGAATGTCTAAGCATTATTTTTGAAACAATATGGAAAACAAAAACTCAGTGTGCAGTTAAATGGGAGCTATAAGCAGAAATGTCCTTAACACTACTTATATTTTTCTGTGCCAGTATGATTCCTATAACTTTTGAAGGGTTAGCATTTTGATGAGAAAACCATCTAACTTAACCAGCTTGTTACATTCAACTTTCTTGTAAGATGCTACTATTAATGAGGAAATGCTATTTTTAAAAAACATCTTGTGATGAATAAACCACATGGCATAAATTATGGAGTTACAATCTTACAATTAAAATATGTGGGTCAAGATTTAACCCCTTTTCCTACAAGTTTCCTGACTGTAGGATACAAACTTTAGTCCCTCTTATCAACTTAATTCTCAGGAGGATACATGTGTTGAGCAGTAACACTGTGGCTATTGTCTTAACAGAAGTGAAAAGTTTGGATATGACATCAGTGGTTTACTGTTTGAATAAAGCTAATTTTTAAAATTCCTATTAGGTATTTGGAAGAATAAATCCTGTAACAGGACCCATGAGTATCTGATGGAAAAAAACCCTGCATTCCAACCCTGTTAAGAGACACCTTGTGTTTAAACTTGGTTTTGCAATAAATAAATATGTGGGGAGGAGACGACCATTTATTTATTAAAAGAAAAACTGTGTTGTAGTCACCAAAGGCAGTATAAGCAAAATGTAAGCTTCCTGATATTTGAGAATTTGAAAAACAAACAAACATTTTGGACAATAATTCTTAGAACCTGGGAGTTTTAATCCAAAAAGATTACCTTTCAATTCTAAACTCTGTTATAAACACAATTCATTCTCAGTTAATATTCTTTTAGCCTAAAAGTACCACTCAAAGTAGCCACAATTGGATAGCTGAACCATGACTTCACTGGTGCATTTTTATTCCTCTCACTATCCTCCTTATCTGTTTACGTATATCCAAGTACTTTTGTCATTCTGAAATAAAATTCTCACCAATACACACTCCACTAAGAAAAACAGATTATCTGTCATGAGAAGATGGACTTCCATCTTGGGAGGTAGTCATACTTATTCTGTGTATGTGACAGCACTGTGTTAATTTGCTGTGCTTTATCCAAACCAGTTTCCAAGGGTCTTCAATACACAATACATTGTGTATTGTATGTGTATTGTTCCCCGTTTATCTTATCTTGAATGATTGGCTGTAATAATCTGTGAGTCATTTTTTATCAAATGACCAAAGGAGTCTAATTTTTCTGGTTTGTGTATTTTATGATTCCTTGATTGTTTTTCATTTGCCTTAATACTTCTAAATTTGTCACCTCTCAATAACAAATTGATCCTGTGATAAATGTACATCTCAAGTATTTTTATAGCACCATTTCAAAAGCCTTTGCTTTCTGTTGCAGATTTGTAAAAAAAAGGAAAGCACCCACATTGTTTCCTGAGAGACATAATCTTGCAGTTCACTAGGTTCTACAGAGGTTCCCCTCCTAAGGAACTGCAACTCCTGAGAAGCACCAGAGCAAGTTAATTTTTTCCTCCTCCTTTTTTACAAATCAACAATAGAAAGCGAAGACTGGAGTATCTGGTGGTAGCGGCAATTAATTTGAAAGCCCTTCAGGGGTGGGGAACCTACATTTGTACAGATTTCGATTTTTGTCTTAGATGATTCTGGCATTTACAGTACAAAAACCTGACTGTGCACACCCCTAGATGCTAGTTGTTTATGTGTTAAGTCACTCAGCATTTTAAGTTTTTGAGCCATCATTTTAAAATACCAGAATATTTTAAATAACCAGACTTCTAAACCTAACTCAAATTGTACAAGTGAAAAGGCCCATAAAATATGAGAGCATCCCCACACAACCATATCCATACACAAGCACAATACTGGCTTCCAGTCTCCTTCCAAAGAGACTGCTGTTTGGTGGTGGTTTCTCTTGTTTCAGGACACCTCTTATTGTCAACTAATGTCACTATTTGGTAATTATCTAGAATAACTAATTGAAAGTTCTCATCAGAAAATTCTAATATTTTCTCATCCAGAAAGGACAGGCATCTAAAATGTATGCTTTTAAAACTTAGGTAGGGAAAAAAACCCCACCTCATCCTTCATTCTACTGTAATAGTTAACTTCAACATTGGGTGCAGAGCCTTTTGTTCTAACAAACAGCTATTAATACTTTATATCGAGTTTTTGTCTGTCCGTAATTTAAAATAGTTTGTTAAACTAGTTGTTTGAAAAGGATGCAACATGATGGATAAGACAATGAGGTGTATTCTCATTATACACGTTTATTTTCAGGGCACAATGCTTTTCAGTTATTTGACAGGTTTTGCATTTATTAGAAAATAAAGAAATTATTTACATGATGGAACAAAACAATCTGAGCACTTTTTTGTGGAATGACAACTTCATGATAATACAGGAAGATAAACTCTTCTCTTCAGTCAACATATTTTCCAAGAATATCACCATCTCTGAATATGAAATAGTCCTGCAAACAAAGAACATAAATTAGTATCTAATGATAACAATGAGTAGCTTAAAGATCAAGGTACTGAAGTTCTTTGATCAGATTGTTTTATCGCTGTGTCACTGAATCACCACAAACAGCAACCCAAGGATAATTCAACCTATTATTCCTGCCTAAAGGGCCCAGACAGAAATAGAAAGGACACTAACTGCCTTATGACAGATTTTAGTTGTATGGAGTCTTTAAATTCAAATGAACAACAGGATAATACCCATCTCATTACACTATAGCAGTGACATCTCAAAAGGTTTCCTCTTAGTGGGACATAATTAAGAACCCCAGTCAGTGAGTGGAGTTATACAAAACGAGTTTCTCATACTGCTGCTCTTTGCTTTGGTGGTAGGGTATCATAATAAAGGACTATAGGGGGATAATTTGATGTGGGTGTGGAGTCATAAAATATCAATAACTCCAATGATTATAAAAAATAGTGGCATAAATTATTTTCCCAGGATTCAAAACATCTTAACATCCATATTAGATTCCTAATTAGAATTAACCTAAATAACACTATATTAATACAATACTGGAAAATATGCTGATAATCTACGCACACATTCCTGTATTGCTAACCTCACCCCCTGCTACATGTAAAATTTCTCAGTTTACTGCAGTTCTGTAGATGATTTTATTCCACATCAGTATTGACTGATACACAAATTACACTTTGGTTGTTACTGTTTTGTGCCACCTTGACAAAACCAGCTTTGATGTAAATAGTGGCATATTCAGTAACAAAAATAAGACACTGCAAATGGCTATCAATTGATTTTGCCTGTATTTTTTCTCCTAGGCAACGCAGTTCATAAATTTCTCACGTCTTGGTTAGCAAGTGTATTAAATCTTGTATTTCCCTGAACTAGTGGATTTGAAGAAAGAAGACAGGCAAGTCTCTGGCTAATCCAGACTGTTAACTCTGGCTGGATAGCTAAGAAAAAGTTTACATATAATAGCCACAGAAGACGACAATGGGCAAAATCCAGGTGCCAAAACATTCACACTGATTAAAAGCTTCCTGTCTCCCATCCCCCTTTTTAGGTTCCAAGGCTCCCTCAGGTTCTCTTTCCCCTTGGTGAAACCTTGGGGATCCTTTAGAAGTCAAATATCACAGCAGGATGATTGCAGCAGCAATCCTGATCTGGCAGCAATTTTTGACTTTTAAAGTGTTTCCCACCCTTGTCTTGAAGCTCCCAAAGGCTTTCCCAGGGCAAAAGGGAACCTGAGGGAACCTCGGAACCTAAAACAGGGAGATAGGAAGCTTCTAGTGCTTCTGATCTGAGTTGTGCTGGGTGGAAAGTTAGAAAACAGAATTTGGCCACTGTGTGCATGAATCCAAAATCAGGCAATGCAGACAGTATAGAAGTTAAATATATCAATACATTTCTGGGTAAGAATGTAAATAACTTTTAAAAAGTGAAACCACTACAAACTATTGAACAGAAGGAGCAAGATTCAAATTTTCAAACTAACCTTGTCATCTAATATAACTTTTGTTCCACCATACTCAGGTAAAAGAACCTTCTCGCCCACATTTACACTAACAGGACGAGTTTCTCCATCCTGAAAAAGAAAAATAATTCCTGTAAATTTCTATTATAGCACTCTAAGGCACATTCCATAGTGGGAATACTACTTCAGTTCAAAACAGCACAACCAAATTAATCAAAATAGTTCTATGGAAAGTCTACTAATAAAACAAATTAATATTAATTAATTTTGGGTGGGTGTGCACATGACAAAAACATATGAACAACTGAACTACAACAAAAATACTGAAGACAATAAAAATGAAAAGAGCACATTATATTGTAAATAATGAGTGCTACATATAATGCTGAAAATTAAAATGCTAGAAGCCCTCATCTCCAAGGTTAGAAAATAAGTTGGTAGCTGCCACGAAGTTAGTTCTGTGGAAACTGTTCTAACAGCAACTGCTCATGCAAGCCCATTCACAATAGTCTATGAATATTGAAGGGAAGCATAATACACGTAAGGCAAGGCAATACAACACAGCAGGAAGAGACAAATACATTCAAGAAAGGGTTTGTGTGTGTGTGGAATGCCGCTGCCATTACTGTGTCATAGTGTTCAGGATAACTAAGGCAGAAAGTGGAGACAAGTGGTGATTTTATCTGATGCATCAATATTCAGTATCAGGATTTGAAGCATTTAAAAAAAAAAGAAATGAAAGAAAACATGTTTACCTTGCCTTTCGAGCCTGTTCCAACTGCCACAACAGTGGCTTGCAATACTTTTCCTTGAGCTTTGTCTGGAATCATGATTCCTCCTTTAGTGACAGTCTCAGCTATACATCGTTCTACCAATACTCGGTCAAAGAGGGGAAGAAACTTTTTAAATGCCTGTCCTGCCTGTTAAAATAAACCACAACACATTACATACCATATATATTCCTTATTCAGTCACAGATGTCTTATCACCTGAAACAGTAAAGAACCCCGTAATTTACATACAACACCAAAGACAGAAAACAGAAATGGGGGGGGGGGGGGGAAGAAAAGATTTATACAATGACATGACATAAGATCTTAGAATCCTAGAACTGCAGAGCTGGAAGGGACCCTCTGGATCAGGGGTCTCCAAAGTACAGCCTGCGGGCCACATCCAGCCCACCTGGCCTTTTTATCCGGCCCATCTGTGTGTGTGTGAGAGAGAGTGTGTGCGGTTTGGAGGAGTGCATGTGCGTGTGTGGGACTGTGTGCATGCATGCGCACGTTCCTACGGCCCTTGAAAATATCGAAAATATATTATGTTGCCCTCCGTGTGAAAAGTTTGGAGACCCCTACTCTGGATCATTGAGTCTAGCCCCTGTCAAGGAGGCATCTCATTAGCAATGGCAGTGGGACATTTTCAAAGTTTGATTCAAAGATTCCACAAATAAGTAACTTGGAAAAGAAAATAATCCTAAACAACTGAGTTTAATAGTAAAGCACCTCAAGGAAATTATCAACTACAAAAAAAAAAAAAAAAAAAAAAAAAAAAGTCACATTCAAACACTTTAGCATCCTGAACTTTGGATAGTACTAATATAGTTTTGACTAGTACAACATTGAATAAACTTTTATGCATCTTTAAAGTTGATCTGTGACAACGTTGACTTCAATGTCTCAAAAAAATTAACTACAGAATTTTACAAACACCTGTAGAAACAACATAATCAGTAAGCATAATTCATAATTTTGGATGTAAAATAAATCTTTGTTTCAAAAACAAGCAGCAGAGATAGTAATCATAAATTGTTGCCATCGATTTAAGTGAAAAAAAAAAAACCTAAGACTGCTGAAAAACAAGAGGCTGCCAGGTCACATGGCGCTGGCTCTCTCTTACCATTCTTTCCAGCTGCTTCTATTCGTGTCCAGAAGACGACTTATAGAAGCAACTAGAAAAAAGGCTGGCTTAGATGAATCCTTTAGAGGTCGCTGTTGCAGAAACAAAAGGAAAACAGGAACTCTTCCCACAGGAACAGTACAAAACTTCAGTTACTAATTCGCCATGGCAAGTCTTTCCCCCTGAAGAATAAACTTTAGCATTTCAAGATGTTTAAGTAACTCATGTTCGTCCACAGTCAGCCTTAAGCAACCTACAGGCAGGGATGGAGAATTTTGTTGCAGCTCATTTACTATTTTAAAAAATTATAAAATTCACATAGTTCTGTTTCTTAATGGAAAGAACTTAAAGGGTGATAAAATATTTCAATGTGAAAAAACTAAAAACTGGTTCATCCATCTAAAACTAGAATTTTTAATTTTTAACTGATAAAGTCTGAGTTTGAAACATCATTTATTCAGCCTAAGGGGATCAATTAGGCTTGCCAGTGCCTTTTTCCCTCCATCTTTTACCATCAGGTGGCAGGAAAGCACAACATGGTACTCTCCCCTTGCTATGAAGAGTTGCACCTATCAAATGTGACCACTGCAGTGAGGGAAGCGTTTTGTTTCAATTCCATTTTGAGAACTTTAGGAAATGTCACAAATCATGTATCTGAGATCTGGTATTTCAAAAAGTCATGTCCAAGAAAAACAAAACACAAACAAAACTGACAGATCTTCCAATTCTTACAAGCTCTTGACTGGTTTAATTTCCATGGTCTCTCTCCACAAAAAGAGTACAGAACTATATTTTATGAAATAGAATTTTATGTACCCAACAATTGCTGACACTGATAACCAGGTTTAGCCTGTTTCTTACCAAAAAATATTTAGCTGGTAGCTATCCCTCTTCTAGCACCAAATCCATTCTGGAAGTCTAAAGCAGTGGTTCTGAAACCAGGGTCCACAGCTGTTCTTGGACTGCAATTCCCAGAAGCCTTCACCACTTGCTGTGTTGGCCAGCATTTCTGGGAGGTGCAGTCCAAAAACATCTGGGGACCCAAGTTTGGGAACCACTGGTCTAAGGCACAGACCCAGTCCCTTCCAGTGGTGTTAACTGCAGCCCCTGTACACCATTAACCCACGTAACTGTAACAAACCACCATAGTATGTATTGGGGCAAAAACTCTTGGATTCATACCATTACATGTTTTTTACAAGGTAAAAACGTTGGCCTAATGGGAACTCCTCCCTCTATCACCTTGCTGCTTGCAGAGAGATTCTTCCTCACTCCAGCTATGCATTACTGAGCAGCCTAGAGAAATTCAGGGCAAGATAGGAGGGGAGGGAGGAGCACAAAGGTATATAGATCCTTCTCTCTCCTTCCGCCAGACATAAAATCTATGTCGAAGCCAGGCTACCCACAGCCCTCTGGGAGGCAACAGATTCTCCACAGGCGCACATGGCAGCTGCCATGCGTCTCCCCTGCCCTTCCAGAGAGCACGTGATAGGCAGCGCTCCCCCCTGCGGCTTTAGTACTGGAGGGGGCCGAAGCGGAGGGCAAGGCAGGAGGCCCTCCATCGGCCTCTTGTGCTCCACACAAGACGAGCACACCGTCCTCGTTCACCGCCAGAGCCCTACTTTCCCTACCACGTCAAGGGGCTTCCTGGAACCAGCCCGATGCTTCTGGAAAGCCCGCTTACCGAGAGAGCAAATACTGTAGCTCTTCATCCCCCAGGACCACGGCCTTTTGGCGACTTCTTTTGTACTTGTGGCCATCAGCATCTCCCGGGGAAAGCACGGGACCTTGCAGACCCCCAACTCCCTCCCCGTTGGGCCAAAGGCTGCCTCTCTTCTCCCCCCCCCCGGAAAGAGCACACCGAACTCTCGCCCGCTCGGGTGCGCGCTTCCCCCCCACCCGCCTGCCTGGAAGTGTTTGGGGGCCCCTTGGCTCTCCCCCTTGTCCCCCTGGGGTCGTCCCGTGCACGCGCCTCTTCTCTACCGAAGATCCCTTTGCTTCAGCGGAAAAGGGCACCGCACGAGGGAGGAGCCCGCGTGGAAAGCTGCGACCCCTTGCTGCCCACCTTTCACGTGAACTTTCGATTCACGTGCAACAGAGGACACCTGAATCCAAAGGGATCACGGAAGGCGCTGGGAAGAATCTCCTTTTTTCCCCCCTCCGACACGGGGGCAGGTGGGGGAGAAGGCCTTACCATGGCTCCCGCTCCTGCTCTTTTTTTGCAGCGAAGGCACCCCGAATGACCCACCAAGGCAGCACACGTGAAAAGGGTCGCCTGCCGCACATGCGCCGTCCGCACCCCTAGCGTGTCAGAACTCCTTCCGGTGCCTCTGTGGCGAAGGCGGGGGAGGAGGAACCCTTGAGGCTTCATTCCGCTCGGCCGTGGCTTTATGCACCGCGACCCCTCCACGCCCCCCCCCCCAAAGGGAGCGACCTGGAACAGTTTCATTCGCGGGCCTCCAGTCGGAGTCGTTTAATGTTTAATCTCAGAGAAAAAGAAAGGTGGGGGTGGTCTGGATGATTCCGGAAGTGACGAGAGTCCTCGCTCGACCTTTGGTGAGCATGGGCATTCGAGAAAATTCTGGAAGCGAGGGGCCCCGGAACCTGCATCCGCCATACGTAGGCGGCCCTTTGGCGGGGAAGAGGTCGCTCCGCGCGGCGTCCGCGAAAGGACCCTGCCGGAAGCCCCGCCCCTCGTGTCCTCTCGACGGGAGACTTGCCGCGGTGACGTCATGGGGCGAGGCTTCAGGGACTTGCCGTCAAGCTGGTTCCGGGGCCCCTTCTGGCCCGCCCTCTCACGTGGGGGCAGGAGGCGGGGCCGAGCGGGAGAGGCCAGAGCGCCGCGCGTGGGGTTCGGAGCCGCCTCGGTCGTCCTGCACGCAGAGCCGCCTCTTTTGGACGCAACGCCCCAAGTAAGTAAGTGAGGGTGGGTGGGTGTGGGGAGAGGGCGAGCCCCCTGCAAAAGCACCAAAGGAAGGGGGGGGAGGGGGGAGGGGGGAGGTGGGTTTTTGGCTCTTGGTCGTTCGCCCCTCTTCGAGGTGCCCAGGTCCGAGGAGAGGCAGAGGCTCCCCTGACCAGGCGGAGTAAAGGCACCGCGTTCAATGGGGTTCCGGCCGAAGAATTCCGCTTCTTGGCGGGAGGTGATGGGAAAAGGGCATTCCGCTGCCTTTTTGAAAGGGGGGGTCGATTGCAGGGTAACGTCTCGTGTTTTACACTCGCGCACGTGGAGGCCCTCAGCCAGTCTGGTAATGCTCATTTTTGCAAGGCGTACAAAACTGATCTTTAAGATGGCTGGCGATTGAGTGCCTGACGGGGGGGGGGGGGAGACTTGCATGCGAGGTGGGGGGGGGGTTGCTGAGGGAGGGACGTGCACGCCGGGGGGGGGGATACAGCGCCGCCTCCCCTGGTCTTAGCATCAGGGCAGGATGACCTTTGGTGTTGAGGCTGGCCCAGCCCGGGTCCGGCTGCGGTGGGCCTGTGAGAAGGGGGGGGATGATGATGATGATGGTGAGAGGGAAGGTGCCGCAAAGGTAGGGTCGCCTTAGTTGAGCGGCGAGGCACGTGTGGCGTTTCAGGTAACAAAAGACTGCAGGTCCCAGCGTCCCCCGTGTGCTAACCCAGGAGTTGCCGTTCCGTAGCCTTTCTTCCCACGTTTCTCGGCCCTGCTTTGGACGCACACGTGTCGGGTCTGCATTTTTCTGCCCCTTTCCCGCCGTTTCGAGTCCACTCGGAGGGGAGTCTGGCTGGTTTTTAAGCCAGGCTGTCTGTCTCCCTACCACCCCCCTTGTCTTAAATCCTGGGCTGAAACCCCCCCCCCCTCGCCCCGCACTTCCCGCTGCTCCGGGAGGAGGGGAGGAGGCTCATCGGTGGGCGGGGATTCTTCCCCCTTGCAAGGCTCCCGTCGGCCGCCAGGGGGCGTCGGGGCTCTTCTTTTGACCTTGCGTTCCGACCGTGGAGGCCCCAAGGATATGCTTGGCTTATTCATTGAAAAGGCTTCGCCTTCCCCTCCACTCTTTTTTTCTTTCTTGTAAGATTAAGTCACCTTTGCACCCTCCCCCCAAACCGCTTTCCCCCTGGCGCCTCGTGCCTCACCAACCTACTTGGTTTTGTGCCCTTTGGGTTCCCTTAGGGTTGGTCCACCACAGTGAGCTGAATTGCAGGGCTTTTTGCTCCAAAGTCACTGCAACGCGGGCTGGGAGGGAGAGAGCAGTCATATCATTTTGTACCCCTGAATGATCAGAGTTAGTGCTGGTGCTATGAATGTTTATGATAACAGCATTGTGTGCTCTCAAGTCAGTTCTGAGTTACTACAAGCCTTTTTGGGGTTTACCAGATAGAGAGTACTCAGAAGTGGTTTCCCATTCGCTTTTGCAGGGGGCAACCCAGGATTGTGCAGCTTGCCCGAGGCAACACAGGCTGTCTCTTGTAGAAAGCACCCTGGGGAATCGAACTCCCAACCTCTGGCTCTGCAGCCAGTTATCTAAGCCTTTGAGTTATCTAGCCAGGTTATTTTGTAATACTTGGAGATAAAGCAATATAAGCACTTTCAAAAATCTAATATAGCTCTTGCTTTCTAATCAGAAAGTTGTTAAGGTAGGTTACAGTAACAAATATTAAAGATAAAGACTTTATTAAAATACATTGCAGAAACAAGTCAATTGAACTTTAAAATACAAGGTCAGTGCCCAGCTGATTAGCTCTCTTTTCACCAGAACATCTTGCGCGCATATATGTATATATTTGCCTGACAACAGAAAAGAGCCAACCTACCAGCCTTTGACAGAAAATTCCAGAATCTGTAAAGAGACATGTTGTTAATTTATTTCTGGCAAGTAATGCCAGTTCTTTCTCCAGATCAAGTATGTACACAACTGAATGGTGTTAGCACCAGAATGATGCTTGTATGTTTCTGGTTGGAAGCAATCTTCCAGGAATACTTGGAGAAGTCTGTTTGTGGGCTAGGATTTTAATTTCCATTGTTTAAAGTGGTCTGTCAACAAGTTACCAGTAAAATTGTTTCCATATTTCTATGCGATGGTGGTGGTGGTGGTGGAGGCTTTCAGTCATTGTTCCTCTCACATAGATGACATTGCCTTCTTTGTGTTCCAGAATCTTTTGATGTCTTTAGTTTCAGATCTTTTGCATGAATCAAAGAAAATTGTATTGTGGAAGGCGTAGAACTTGCAGTTATAATTTTGGCCTGGCCTGCATTGGAACAGAGAGGTTTCAGGCAAAGGTAAACCACTAACCCTGTATGTTTTGCCAATTTTCATTTCTAGAATGCTGCGTTTACCAACAGTGCTACGCCAGATGAGGCCAGTATCCAGAGCGCTTGCTCCACATCTTACAAGAGCCTATGCCAAAGATGTTAAATTTGGAGCAGATGCGAGAGCCCTTATGCTACAGGGGGTGGATCTTCTTGCTGATGCAGTAGCTGTCACCATGGGACCTAAGGTAATGAAAATATTTTGCTTGGCCTTGATGTGAAGCCATGTATGTGTTGGGAGGAATGAACTAGAGTTAAAGTGTCTCCTGCCAGAATGTTGGAAAGCCTCTGTTTCTCAGTGGGAGAATCCAACTGGAATGGGAATCAGCAGACACTTAAAAATCACTTAATTTTGACTGGCTCGTGCCCTTTGGACTTTTTTTTTGGAATAGTATGACTTAGTATATTTGGAAAGTTATTGCTGAATATATCTGCCTGAGGGAAGCATGTCAGTGTTAATGAAGTTGGAGCATGTTGTTCCTAACCTAGGGAAAAGCCAGTTATGATTCTTGGCTTGTCTTTGGGATTCTGTAGAGGTATAAGTTGAGTCAAATGCAGGTTTAAGGAAGAGGGCTTTTCTTGGAGGTGGAGGGAAAAGAGGGTGGGAACTAAGACAGGGAATGGCAGGGACTTCCCCAGTAAGAGACGAGATGAATAAGTATCTTCAGTCTCGCTCTGTTTGCCAAGTTTAAAAAGAATTATTCATTAATATAACTTTTGGCACTTGTTACACTGTAGAAAAAATGGAGTGTGAAAAAAATGTGTTAGGTTTCTAATATGTAGCTGATACCTGAAGCAGTATGTAAAGTTTTTCTGTAACTATTAATTCTTTCTGGTATGCCATGCTTCCCTAGTACTATCTATATTTCAAAACCCTGTGGTTTTGTTAAATTATCTGTCTTTTTAATCTATTTCCTGCATATGTGTGAGGACATTTTTTTACTATTGGCTCTTGACCATTTGTGGCTCCTTGAAGAAGAGGTCCAAAAATGTGCTTGTCAACCGTTGGATGTGTTTTGCAGCATAGTTACTGTTAGCCTTCTCTGGAACCTGGGGACTTTCTTAGACCTCACCTTGAGCAGAGGGGCTCCGAAGGCTACTGATGCCTCTTGTGTGAGCTATTTGGCTAAAAGTGAGGCCAGAGAGATTTCCACACGGTTGTACTAGGCTTCAGTCTCTTTATATGCTGCATGATGTCACACAATTATCCACATAATTTATGCCTGTGGAAGGCTGATGACGTCAATGGCAAGGAGCAGTTTTCAGTAAGTAAAGCGTTTCTTTTCTGTGGTTGCCAAATCTTCGGTACTTTAAAAGGGGTTGTACGGAAGTCAGAAAAGCTGTAGGACAGAAGCAAGAAGTTTTCAGTTAGTGAAAATCATTCCCTGGTGGTCACACCATCACCCTTTTGCAAGCATAAGTTATACATCAGGAATTCTCCTAATAGGCCCTACTCCTCAGGGAAATGCACAGTCAGCTGCGAAGGCAACTTTTGGCTGCTCATGAAGGCCCACCAAAGGACTACTGTTTACCCCCTGAGCATTCACAAATTCCCTCAAATACATAAAGTGTATCCACAGTATAAGATTTTAAAGATGAGAAGCCTACCGTGATGTTTTATTGTTCAATAAAATAGGCTTTGTTTTATGCAGTTGTTGGAGGGACAGGTTTGAAACGGGAGGAATCCCGATGTGGAACTTGCACAGTGCCTTTTTGGACCGTAAACTTAAGATGTCAGGGAACTTGTTCTAAACGTTATTGGGAGAAAGTGATTTGAATAAAGTCTAAATGATGCGTGAAGGTGTGAACAAACCAGTGTTGTTTTCTTGTATTGTACAACAGGGAAGAACGGTAATTATTGAACAGAGCTGGGGAAGCCCTAAGGTGACTAAAGATGGTGTGACAGTAGCCAAGGCCATTGACTTGAAGGACAAATACAAAAACATTGGGGCCAAACTGGTTCAAGATGTTGCCAATAATACAAACGAAGAGGCAGGAGATGGCACTACCACTGCAACAGTATTGGCACGTTCCATCGCCAAGGAGGGGTTTGAAAAGATCAGTAAAGGAGCAAATCCAGTAGAAATCAGAAGAGGTAAGAGCCTTGGCGTAGATTTATGCTAAGCGGTTGGTTTGCAGAATCCTGTGTAAGAAAGTGTACTCTTCAATCTTTGGTGAAGTTTTTTCCAGCATGGTTCCCGTTAGATGGTTTTAGACGGTTCTTTGTATTATATCCATTATGGTGGCTGGAGCTGCTGGAACGTGTCATGGACAGTGTTGGGGGAGGACATGATGTCAGTGATGTTTGCGTAGTAATCACACATTACATTTGATCATTAGTTCAGAGTTCTGGAGCCACAACCTGTGTTTGGCAAGCAAAGGCTTCTACTTGTGTGGTGGTTCCTGTTTTTAAAAACTCCTTGCACGTGCCCCCTGAGCTAGATATCCTCTCAAACATCCAGGCCATATTTGAGGGGCTTTTGAAGGAAATCCCATTTTACTAGGCACGGCTCATTCCAATGGCAGATGGGAGCAGTTGATTAGACTTTTATTTCCTTGAATGCAACTGTGGAGTACTCTAGTGGTGGTGTTCTAAAGTTTGAATGATACTTGACCTCAGCCAAACAGTTAAGTAGGAAATCCACTCTTAATGTGTTGTAACCAGCTCAGTGCTGCATTGCTGGGCAGTGAAAATGCAACATGGAACTATAATGGCTAAATGCATTTGTGGCTTAGCATCTTGAATCTGTTGTTTTCAAAAGCAGAGGTGAAATGTAAAATATGGCCACAAAGGTAATGGTTCCCTGGCTGGCCAAGTATGTTAGCGGAATGTGATGTACGAATGGGGTAGGGGAGAGAAATGACAGCTGCTATAGCATATTGTTACCTTTTCCTAGCCGGATAAATTGTGTGATACTGTGGTAGTTGGTTGCCATCTTTTTGCTGACATATGCTTCAATAGGGGAAAGTTAGCTGTTATTAATATTGCTGAGCTTTCCTAAAAGAGGAAAAGAAGAATGTTTTATTGCCATTTAGTGATTTTGTCTCTGTAGTGGTGAATATGATTGCCTCTGATGCAAGGTTTTTACTTTGTCACTTTAAATAACTTAAATGATGCTCTTATTATTTATTGTGAATTGATGAATTGTGTGGGTGTTTCATCTGTTTCTTCAGGAGTGATGTTAGCTGTAGATGCTGCTATTACAGAACTGAAGAAATTATCCAAACCAGTCACAACACCTGAAGAAATAGCCCAGGTAATTCTGGCTTGTTCCTAATTAGCTAAGTTTGTAGTGTGCTGTCTGTGAGCTAGCCTAACTTTTTAAAGCTATTTGTTCTTTTTTAAATAACTTGTTAGTTTTTATAGGATTGATGCATATTGATTTGTCCATTGTTTCCTCTAGGTTGCTACAATATCAGCAAATGGAGATAAGGAAATTGGTAACATAATCTCTGATGCCATGAAAAAAGTGGGACGAAAAGGTGTAATCACAGTTAAGGTAAGGGCCAAGTGTTCTCAAGAGACAGGAAATGAAGTACACGGAAGCATCTGAATTCCGTTTTTATGGTACAAAAGGCTATAGCTATGTTCCTATAAGGTTATGCTCAAAATCCTACAAGGTAGGCTTGTATGTGGACCGAGAACTCCCAGAAGTACAAGCTGAATTTCGAAGGGGCAGAGGAACTAGAGACCAAATTGCTAACATGCGCTGGATTATGGAGAAAGCCAGAGAGTTCCAGAAAAACATTACTTCTGCTTCATTGACTACGCAAACGGCTTTGACTGTGTGGACCACAGCAAACTATGGCAAGTTCTTAAAGAAATGGGAGTGCCTGATCACCTTATCTATCTCCTGAGAAATCTATATGTGGGACAGGAAGCAACAGTTAGAACTGGATATGGAACAACTGATTGGTTCAAAATTGGGAAAGGAGTACGACAAGGCTGTATATTGTCTCCCTGCTTATTTAACTTATATGCAGAATACATCATGCGAAAGGCTGGACTGGAGGAATCCCAAGCTGGAATTAAAATTGCAGGAAGAAATATCAACCTCAGATATGCAGATGATACCACTCTGATGGCAGAAAGTGAGGAGGAATTAAAAAACCTCTTAATGAGGGTGAAAGAAGAGAGCGCAAAAAATGGTCTGAAGCTCAACGTCAAAGAAACTAAGATCATGGCCACTGGTCCCATCACCTCCTGGCAAATAGAAGGGGAAGATATGGAGGCAGTGACAGATTTTACCTTCTTGGGCTCCATGATCACTGCAGATGGTGTCAGCAGCCCCAAAATTAAAAGACGCCTGCTTCTTGGGAGGAAAGCGATGACAAACCTAGATAGCATCTTAAAAAGCAGAGACCTCACCTTGCCGACAAAGGTCCGCATAGTCAAAGCTGTGGTTTTTCCAGTAGCGATGTATGGAAGTGAGAGCTGGACCATAAAGAAGGCTGACTGCCGAAGAATTGATGCTTTTGAATTGTGGTGCTGGAGGAGACTCTTGAGAGTCCCCTGGACTGCAAAGAGAACAAACCTATCCATTCTGAAGGAAATCAACCCTGAGTGCTCACTGGAAGGACAGATCCTGAAGCTGAGGCTCCAATACTTTGGCCATCTCATGAGAAGAGAAGACTCCCTGGAAAAGACCCTGATGTTGGGAAAGTGTGAAGGCAAGAGGAGAAGGGGACGACAGAGGACGAGATGGTTGGACAGTGTCACCGAAGCTACCAACATGAATTTGACCAAACTCCGGGAGGCAGTGGAAGACAGGAGGGCCTGGCGTGCTCTGGTCCATGGGGTCACGAAGAGTCGGACACGACTTAACGACTAAACAACAACAACAATGTTCCTACAGCAAGGAATGGTATGTTGAAGTTAAAATCTTGCCATTTCTGGGCTATAGTAATAAGGTTTAGATCCCATGGAAATTGTATTTCTTACCCCATTTTCTCTCAGGTGCACAAATCCTTCATGATTAAATGTACAAGAAATCAGACATATAAGTAAACTCCTGTTGGTTTTAAAGTGCAATTATGAAAGCATCACATTAAAATAAAAATTCATTCATTCAGTCAAACCTAGACTTACTACTTACATTTATCTAGTGATATAAATTCCGGTGACAAGTTGCTGTTGAAGATTTCAATGCTTGTATCACACATGGTCCCATGTGTTGGTGTCTGACTAGAAATACAAGCTTTGGCTGCCTAATTGGTGGCAGTTCACTGCTGAGATTTGAACTTAAGGCAGCACATGTGTGTGTAATAGGATTCTGGCCACAGCCTTGTGTGAAGAGAACTTTTATCTCTAACACTGTGCTGCCTGGTTGGGTCCTCAGTAGTATTTGAGTGTGGCTACATGACAAGGTCATGCAATTGTTCTAGTCATATCTTAGCCCAGATTGGATTTAGACCAGATAAGATAAAATAATGTATATACCATATAAGGAAGGCATTAGGTGTGGAGGCAGCGGCTCATTGCCGGTTCTCCTTTCAGGTGCAGATCGAAAGTTTCAGCAGTGCTTTTCAGCCACAGTGGTTTGAGGGGAGAACACTGTATATTCTTTTGCTAGTTCTCTTTTAGAAGGAAGAATGATACTGAAAGAGGGGTGAGAATTGGGTCCTGGTTTTTGTTCCTAAATATTGGCACTTGATTCATTTCCCACACCACATTTATACATGTTCCCTTTAGATTGGGCTTGGTTTTGGTTTTAGTTTGCTTGAATACATACTAGGGAACAAGTTCAAAAGTTTGAAACGTGGATATAGATCTCTGTCTGACTACCATTTTGTGCATGTATGTGGAAAAGCAAAAATGCAGGGGTGGTTATTGTTTTCAAAGAAAAGTCAGTGGGAGGTATGAAGATCCAGATTTCCAAAAAAGGTGAATTTCTAGGGTGTACAAGAGATTATTCTTCACTCAAGCAGCCAAAACAATGAAGTAGTTTGGTTTGAGGGTTGATGTTTGGATTCCTTCCAAGGTAAGAGAAAGTAATCAGTGCAGTTACTTCTTGTAATTATTATTATTTTAAAAATAGGATGGGAAGACTTTGAATGATGAGTTGGAAATCATTGAAGGCATGAAGTTCGACAGAGGCTACATCTCTCCCTACTTCATAAATACTGCCAAAGGTAAGCTGATACAGTTTGAATAAAATGCTTAGTTCAGATTGCTGTCCCCAACTGCATTGGTCAATGAAGTGCAATAGAGGGAGGTTAAATTGAAGAGGCTTTTTTTTTCTGCCGAGGGGTGGGCTGTAAATATAAAGGTGTCTGTAGGCACATGACCCAGTCCCAGTAGCTTTTGCAGAATTAGACCTGTGATTTTCCTGCTTTTGTAGCTGGCGATATTTATATGTGCAGATAAATGAAAACAGAAAGGTGGAAATCTGCCAGCATTATTACCAATCTTTACAAATACTGTTTCGGTCACTGTTTAGTTCTGATCAGAATATTTTTACCAATGAGGCTGCTGTAAAAATTGCATGGTTTTGTTACAGTTGTTTGCAAAATGACTATGCAAAAAAAGTACTATGAGTGCTCGCTCTCGCTCTACCTGTTTGGCCGATAAACAAACCAGCACAAAACACCGAACCAGCTGTTCGTGCCCATCTCTGATCATGTTAATGAGGATTTTAAAGATTTTTTGCAAGGTGTACAGTTTTTGAGAGAAATTTTATAAGATAATGTTACATTATTCTGCAGGACAGAAATGTGAATTCCAAGATGCCTATGTGCTAATCAGTGAAAAAAAGATTTCCAATGTTCAGACAATAGTACCGGCTCTTGAAATTGCCAATAATCACCGTAAGCCTTTAGTCATTATTGCTGAAGATGTTGATGGAGAGGCCCTCAGCACTCTTGTATTAAACAGGTAGGTAGGAACCTTTTGTGGTTCTTTTGGTTTTTCTCCCCTGATGTATGTGAATCCAGTAGAAGGAGGCCTGGTTGTCATCATGGTGAAGAGAGGAGTTGGTGATCTGGTTTTCTTCTGGGGAAATACAAGGAGTAGAGAGGTCTTCATTCTAGTCAAATACTATCACTCTTCTTTTCCTCACTTGTATTTCTTACCATCGTTTATTAGGAAGAGCAGGACCCCGGGGAAGTGGGAGTTGTGGCTTTTCTCAAAGCTCTGTGATTTTGAGCTGCAGCTGTTAATCTAGAGGAGGGAATCTGGTAAACTAGTTCTGACGTTCCTTCCAGACACCAGGACTGCAGAAGACCTTGGCCCAGTTCAGTTCTGGGTCACTCACTATTTAGTAACATTTTCATTAATCTGTGAAGTAACATTTTCATTCATCTCTCTTAACTTGGAAATTGTATTTTCTTTCGTCAGGCTGAAGGTTGGCTTACAGGTTGTTGCAGTAAAAGCACCAGGTTTTGGTGACAATAGAAAAAATCAGCTTAAAGATATGGCCGTTGCGACGGGTGGTGCTGTAAGTAAAGGCTAATACTGACGTATGTACTAAGAAATAATACTGAAAAATGATTAACTTTTAAAGGATTTCCAGTGAAGCTGACCATGTGATGTATAACTACTGCTTTGTTTATTTACTTCAGAAACTTTGGAGATGCTACATAAAAGTTGCAGTAGGAACATGACAAGTCATTTGATAGTAAATCATGCAACTGGTCTGTCTGGCTCAATAGTTTTTGATTTTTTCAGACCCAGCAGGCTGGTAGGGAAATCACAGATTGACCTGGCCTGAGGTCTGGAGTGATTACTCACATGTTCAGTTGAGAGCTACAGGTTCTCTCTCTCTCTCTCTCTGGAGTTCTGGGTTCTGCTTGTTAGAAGACATAATGTAGCTCAGTATTGGCTTCCGTGGCTGGCAGGCAGCTCTTTCAGCCCTTTTTGAAGAGGCCAGGAATTGAGCCTAGAAACATTCAGCTTGCAAAGTATGTGCTCTACTGACCCAAGGTGCTGGGCTCACAAAGAAATGAGAACATGTAGTCGTTTGCCCAGCTGGTGGGAGCCATAAACCATCCCATTGACAGAATATTAGTAGCTTATGTCTTAGCTGACTTAAGTTTGATGAGTAAAGCACTGGAGCCACAGTATAAAACACTGACCTATAACTATAGAAAATTTGTCTATAAACATTTTAACTTGTAATAGAAAACTGGAGAGGTTCTGCTACATGAGGCCCAGTCTTTCAGTGCTGTACCTTGAGGTAGCAGAGAAGTGATTGCTAAAACACTATATCTGCTAATTGCAGGGAGCTGCTGTAGAATAACCAGTTCCTTCTGTAAAAAAAGGTGTTCAGGAAAATCGTCTGTATGAACACTCACAATGAAGTTCTAAGCCTGTTTACTGGCCTCACTTGGACTTGCTTGCCGTGCTAAGTGTTCTTAGTATTGTAGCCTCAGTGGCATCATCTGCTTAAAACCAGTGAAGTCTTCCATTTTCCAGCAGCTGATGCAAATCTGAGAAATGGCACCTGATTGGGAAATCAATGGTCTTTCAAATCTTTCAGGTGTTTGGGGAGGAAGGTTTGTCCTTAAGTCTGGAAGATATTCAACCTCATGACTTTGGTAAAGTTGGGGAAGTCATTGTGACCAAAGATGACTGCTTGCTACTTAAAGGGAAAGGTGATAAAGCCCAAATTGAAAAACGCATTGAGGAAATAGTTGAACAACTAGACATTACAACAAGTGAATATGAGAAGGAGAAGCTGAATGAACGTCTGGCTAAACTTTCTGATGGAGTGGCTGTACTGAAAGTGAGTACACTGCGTTTTTTTTATGGGTTTACAGATAGAATTTACATCTTTCCTGAAAATCAGATTCAAAAGACAGAATGTTGAAGGTGATTTTAGAATAGGAACAACCAGTTTCTGATGGCCTTCAGTGTTTGGGGAGAACCTTGTATTTACTGTTAAGTCAATTAAGTATCAACCTACCAAAATTTCTCAAGTTACATTCACTGTGAAAAAGGTAATTCATTATGGCTGGGGCTAAAAAGTAATCTTTCTGTATGATAAATTCTGGAAGTTAAGTAACTGAAGGACAGTGTGCTCTCATATCAAGGTTGGGCCCACAATGAATGCATGAAATGCAGTTAAAGCTAGAGTGAGCACAGTGACTTGGTTACAGCTGACTAGAACCATAAGCATTACATTATCTAGAAGCTGCATTTTTTGTACAGCAACACTAACAGTGAGAAGATTCTTGCATAGTTCTCTCCTTCATAAGACCTAGATCAGTGCAGTTATGGCATTTTGGTCTTACCTGTCTCAATTATCAAGAGGTTAAACTATGAATAACAATGCAGCTATTACATGACAAAAGTGGAATCCTGTTTGGTACCTACATCAGTGCACCAGTACAGTTAGTCCTGCCTGTCAGAGGGTGTTAAGGTTTGCTTTCTGGAAAGGCAGCGTTTGCCTTTCTATCCCAGAAAGCATGGTGTTGTGTGAAATGGGAGGCTTTCAAAAGTTGCTTGTGACACTACATGAGTGTCTTTTGATTTAAAAAGGACTAGCATCCCATCTTTTGGTTGCCATAGCCATATTTTGAATTTTATGGACTGAGATGAGTTAGCTATGCTGTTGTTGGGTGTGGTGTTCTATTTGTAGAATAATCCACATAAGAATGTGTTCAAGATGTCTAAAGAAGAATCTCTTTTATGTTAGGTTGGAGGAACCAGTGATGTTGAGGTGAATGAAAAGAAAGACAGAGTCACTGATGCCCTTAACGCCACTCGTGCTGCTGTAGAAGAAGGCATAGTTCTAGGTGGTGGCTGTGCACTGCTTCGGTGTATTCCAGCGCTAGATGCTTTGACTCCTGCTAATGAAGATCAAAAAATAGGTGAGTGAATTGTACTGGTTTTCTGTAGAACACTACAGTTCAAATGCTGGGGTCCTAAAATTACTTGTAGCCACTTCACAGAAGGAATTCTTTGAAGCCACTCCTTGCTGTTCTATCCCACCTTCCTCATGAGGGACTTCTTGGTCATACAGACAAGGGCTTTGAGGGGCAGCAGGGGTTCTAGGTGGGCTGAAAACTTTTTCGGCCGAGTGTTGAAATTTTGTGGCTTAAAAATATCTACGATGCATTGGAAAATGTTCAGGGAGCTGTAGAGCAGAATCAACTTCAAGCCTACCCAAAGTAGACGTCCCCTTATTGTTTGTTTTCTTCAACTGGCACTTACTGTCTCAATAACTCATTCAGAGACACTTGTAATAGAAAGAAAAGAAAATCTCATTTACTCAGTTTTGGATAGAAGAAAAATAACATATTGTAGAAAAAATAATTGTTACATGAACAGAACTTAATTGATCCAGAGCTTCATGACTGACTCACCGCATGGTGGACAGAATGCTAACTCTATCTAACTCTGTATAGTTAACTCTGTCCCCTGACTGGAAAAAGACAGGAAAAGAATCTTGAACGGAGAGGCATGGCTCTCTTCAAAATCTGAGGCAGAGAGGGAACAATTGGTTGCTGCTGGATTGATTGATAGTTATCCCAGCCCAGGGATGACTCTTAAAAGCAGCATACAAAGGTTGCTAAATTACAACAAACTTTTACTTTGTGAATGCAAGGCAGGAGTTTTACACTTGGGTTAAAGTGTGATTTTGTGCAACACTTTCACTTCTGAAATAGAAACAGTCTACTAATTGGAACTATATGTTGGCTTCCCTGCCAGTAATGAGATTAATGTAACGCATGTCTTTGATTGGTGCTGAAGTAACCTCCTCCCCACATCAGATAATGTATAATTTTTAAAATTCCTCAATGTATGTATTTTTAGGCATAGAGATTATCAAGAGAACACTGAAAATTCCAGCAATGACTATTGCTAAGAATGCAGGTGTCGAAGGATCACTTATAGTTGAGAAAATCATGCAAAGTGCTCCTGAGGTGGGCTACGATGCCATGCTCGGTGACTTTGTAAATATGGTAGAAAGAGGCATCATTGATCCAACAAAGGTAAGCAGTCAATATTTCAACAAGATTGTCTTGTCACTGTATGGATAAAAGTAGTGGATTTCTTCATTGAAATGTGCTTACCTTATTTTAGGTTGTAAGAACAGCCTTGATGGATGCAGCAGGAGTTGCCTCTCTTCTTTCGACAGCAGAAGCAGTGGTAACTGAAATCCCTAAAGAGGAAAAAGAACCTGCCATGGGAGGAATGGGGGGTGGAATGGGAGGAGGCATGTTTTAATCCTGGCTATCATGGATGTACATCATAAACTACAATGAGTGGCTTGATAGCTTAAATACGAACTTCAGGTCAGCATGAGACAGGATGGATGGTGACTGCAGAAGGGCAGTGTTTGAAAAGAATCACTGTAATACTAGTTACTGGATTTCAGTTGACACATGCATAGTCATTTACAGTCATTGTCCATGCCTACAGATAATTTATTTTGTACTTTTGAATAAAGAAATTTGTACATTCCTGATACTGGGTGCAAGATCCATGTACCAATGCTGTGCTCTAATCTCAAACCATTGGAAGCACTTGCAGTTCCGTAAAATCAGACTTTATTGGTGCTTGCTATCACTAGGAAATGCAGAAGCCATTGTGTGCGAGACTGAATAAAAATTGTGTACAAAGTAGAGAAATATACAATTATGTGACAACTTTCTGTAATAAAAGATTGCTCAAAAGTTATAAAATGTAGTAACTTATTCACACTAGATAATTTCATTTTGTAGCAGATACCGAGGTGTCAGTTTGCTAGAAAACTCTTCAGAGCACAGCGACAGCCTTAATGAAACACTTGTTTATTTTAAATCAAATTATATCTAAAGTTTAGTACAAGATGTGACCTCTTGAAACCAATTTTGCTTGAAAAAGTTAGAGAAATTCAGATTATGCTGCTTTCTATAATTGACCATAGGATATTAGTTCTTAGCGTAAGATTAGTTCTGACACTAAAATTGTTGCTTGATTACAAAAAAAAATTTTGGTTATTGCCATACAGAAAGGACATCTATTCATGGCTACAATGATAGTGAAATTTTGAATGCATTGGGGGCATCTGTTCACATAGATGCAGAGGACAGTACACGCTCCAGTATTTTTACAACTTTGGAGATGGTTGGAAGAGTAAGCTCTGGAGCTAGAAATAAGTGGACTTCTTACCTGAGCTTTTTCAGGGCCTTGCACCATAAATCCAAACAAATGGAAGTGCAGCAGAATAGAACAATTCCTTACAAAAGCTATTCAAATACTTTCCTCTAACATAAGTTATTTTAAGCATTGTCCAGATATCACTAGGGGATATATTGGATTACTGTGGTTTCTTGAAGTTTGAATTCATGATTATATACATAGACCTCTTTTGATGTTTAACCAATTGCTAGATTCTTGCAACAATCCATTGCACTATTTGATAAAATCATTTTGTTATCGAGTGCTTTATCTAGATTGATTCAGCTTACACACCAAAGTTGCATATTTTTAGCTGTGCTACCATATAGTATACACTGCAAAACAAGCTTTGTTCTCAGAGCCATCTTCTCTACGTTTTAAAGTATCAATAGCAAAAATAACTTAAAATATATCTTTAAAAGAATAACTTAAAAGTTGATTCTAATTACTATTACACACTGCAAAAATAAGGCCACAGAACGGAGTGCTGAGCTTCACACAAGCTGGCAAGAGGAGGAAGGCAATCTTAGTGTAGGTTATAGCTGCCACTCAAGTTGACATAATCAGCACCTTATAATTGCACTTGATTGATGCTCCTATATTATATACATCAGTATCTTACATGCATGTTTTGTACAGTAGTATACATAATAGGCACACACACCCCAAGTAGTTGGAAGCCCACATAAGAGGTATCTCATGTGTAAACATGGTATCCAAATAGTTCAAGGAAATTGCTGTTTCCCCCTCCCCTTTACGTGTGGTGCACTTCATGAAGCATCAGTTCTCGAGGTATGCTGGTTTCTTGACCATATATTTTGGATGCTCTTCTTTCAAATGCAGCTACCATCTGTTTTACAACTTCATCAAAAAACAATGTAGCAAGTTGAGAATGCAGAAGGGAACGAAACTCAAAAGAGATCTGTTGAAAGAAAATAAGATTGTCAGTTGACACAGCAAACAAGCTGTTTAGGCAGTTGGTATATACTTAAAGGAGGGTTCAGAGTAGAGATGGGGGTATTTGTATATGAATACCCCTGCAGAGGTGGAGATAATGACCGTTCGGCCCCATGGGGCTGGACGGTCCACTCACTGATGCGCTAATGCCGCGGGGTCCACACTGCCATCCTATCACTCCAGAGCTCTCGATCGCTGAGCCACTCTTTGACCTGGCAGAGGGGCTTGTCCCGCCTCCTGCCAGGAGTGGCTCGGCGATCACAATCTCTGGAGTGATAGGACGGCAGCACAGACCCCACAGCATTAGCGCATAGGTGGACGCTCGTTATCTCCACCTCTGCAGGGGTATTCGTATACAAATGCCCCCATCTCTAGTTCAGAGCCATCTTGTAGATTTGTCCAATCAACTGTGGCGATATTAGGGCCCCTTCACATGTTTTAGGTTCCAGTCCTCCATTTCTTTCCAACAATAATATACTCCCCTTTCCCAGCCTAGCCAGTTGTCTCTTTTTGCTTCCCTTTGGTTTCTGCAAAGCTTGAGGTTCTCCCAATGTGATAACCCTTTTATTTTGAGAAGAAAAGGCAACACTAGCCTAGTAATTCAGATTGGGAGCAAGCTTTGTATTTTTGCCTTTCTTTGGTTAGTTTACTGTGTATATACTCTGTTAAACATACAGGATGGTGGTGAACTGTTTTGTTTGCTCCTGGGAGAGGTATAGGCTAGTGGGTAGACTTCATGTATGGGCTGTGTGAATATAATATAAATCAGTGCCTGCACAAGGTATAATGATTATTTTTCTTATGTACTGTTGCTTGCTTTTGGAGTAGATTGATTCTCTGTTGCCTTGCCTCTCTGCTTTTTGTAGTAGTTTTTAACGATTTTGTGGGGCTTAATTTAAGGTAATGCCAGGAAACCCGAATGGGGAAACTCAAAACAAAATAACCCAAAAGAGGCTTTCAGCAGGCTGTCTCGCTTATTTTAAGTAA
This sequence comes from Intellagama lesueurii, assembly GCA_037013535.1. Classification (NCBI taxonomy): domain Eukaryota; kingdom Metazoa; phylum Chordata; class Lepidosauria; order Squamata; family Agamidae; genus Intellagama; species Intellagama lesueurii. The sequence goes on along the minus strand of JBAJHW010000001.1, from coordinate 169,154,608 downwards.
ACTGGCCAATTGACAAATATATAGTCTTGGAATCAAAGTGCTGTTTTTTTAATGCAAGCAAGAAATCATGAAAACACACCCTAGCCAAATTCCTCTGCAGCCAGTTTTTTTGGAGGTGGGGAGAAGCCCTGAAATCCTTGTTGCAAAACTAATACTCGCCCATCTCTGAATCCAACCCATAGATTCCAGCCAGTAGTACATTAAAAAAGGCATTTGGAAATATTTAAATTAGGAGCTTCATATCTTGAACTTTACTGAGGTTCTACCGGGTTTGGAAAACACCAAATTATTTTCCCTTGAAACATCCTGTCAATATAATTGTTTATTCTATGGAAAACAGCAAGATAGCCTGATGCACTGAGAGGACTAACAAAAGCTAGGTTTTCCAGATGACAGAAATGAATGGGGGGGGGGGGGTGACCTAGGAGGGAGGCTTAGGATTCAGCAAAGCCACAGTTTTTCCTTCTGGTGCAGCCTTGAAGAGAGTGAAATTTTCAAATGATCAGATTTCTTCTTATTAAAAAAGTTACTGTCTCAAGCAACAGTGTGCCTTTCACCATCCACTATCTAGTATTTCTGAAACCAAAAGGACTTTCAGAAGCACATCAAAAGATGGCATGAAGATCATGCTGTACAAAGAAAATAGAAAAGTGCACGTAGCAAGAAATAACCAGCTTTTCTATACTTACTGAAAAATCCAGGGTGCATGTTCTTGGATAGCCAGGGATTCCTGGACTGAAGCGCCATATTGTTTCCAGATGATTGAATAGTTTCCCATCTGTACAAGATGCCTGTCAAGACACCCTTAATTAGCTACCAATTATGGTAGTTTTCAATAAAAATTACATATAGTTATAAAACCACCCTACAGTGGTGCCTCGCTAGACGATGTTAATCCGTTCCACGAGGATCGCTGTCTAGCGAAAACATTGTCTAGCGAAGCACGTTTTCCCATTGGAATGCATTGAAATCGCTTCAATGCGTTCCAAGGGAAAAAGCAGTCGTCTTGCGAAATTTCCCATAGGGAAACCTCGTCTAGCGAGTGAGGGTCCCCATAGGAATGCACTGACAGCTGCACTGACAGCTTTTGACCACTAGTCGGCACACTCCTATGGGGAAACCTCATCGTCTAGCGAAATTCCCCATAGGGAAACATCGTTTTGCGAAGCGCAGTAGCGCTCGCAAAAAGGCATCGTCTAGCGATTTCCTCGTCCTGCGAGGCAATCGTCTAGCGAGGCACCACTGTATCTTGATGAAACTAAAGACAGTAACAGCAAAGTACAGAGATCAAAGGTCAGAATCTAAATTAGGGCCTCAAAATTTTTTTTCATTATAGGAAAATACCAAAAGGAGCACTGTACCAGGAAATGAAAACCTGTTTGATAAGGTGCTCAGAATGAGTGGACATTTTATTTTTTAAAAAGGACCAGTCTCCTAAAACTGATATCCTGTTCAACAATGCTAGACTGAAATGGTAACAACTGTTAGTGAACTTTCAAAAAGGCACTACCGCTTTGAAAGTCCATTACCATAGTATCATTGTCACCCTCTTTTCCCCTTCCATTTGCTCTCTACCACACTACATACTTTGTGCACCTGTGGCCTAACTATTGTGCTTCATGTGTCCACAGAAACAGATTGTAATCCACAAAAGTGCATACTAAAATAAATCTGTTAGTCTTAAAATGCCAATGCTTTCGCTTTGATATTTATTTTTATTATACTTGAAACAAACTGATACATCTGCTTCTTTGAACTTAATTTTTTTAAGAAGGCAAGCAGGGTAGTTGGACAACTTGATGACAATTACGTTGTCTTCCAGCTTTGATTTTATGGGACATTCTAAAAAATAATGCTCATTATCTGGTCTGCAGAGGGTGCTGGCAAAGTACAACCCTGCTTCTTCCACCATACATTCCCCCCTTCACCCTATGTATTAAGAACTTTGTGTGCTTCTGGCCTTCCTACATACATTGGCATGTGTGCATCCACGCATCCTGACATCCTCTGGTCTAAGAAGCTAGAAGTCAGTGTACATGTCTTATAATGCACAATAGTGACAAAACACAGTATGTTTATCTACTAGTTTTTTAGTTAATGAGAAAAATAACGCTAAACATTACAGTGGTGCCTCGCAAGACGACTTTAATTCGTTCCGCGGTCAATGCCGTCTTGCGAAATGCGTTTTCCCATAGGAATGCATTGAAATTTAATTAATGCGTTCCTATGGGGAAATTTTTTTTAGAAAGTCCGTGGTGCAGGGGAAGCCATCGGAGCACTGGTGGGGGTCCCCCGCAACCGCGCGCGCCGGCTTCGGAGCCCTTCGGAGGCTTTCCCTGCACCATCCGAGGACTCGTGGGGGTCCCTCCACGCGGAGATGGCCGCTTGCAGAGGCTAGCCCAGCACGATTTTTGAAGATCGCGCCCTTTCCCCCTGCCTTCGGTAAGGCTCCAAACGTAAAAAGGCTTTCTTTTTTTTCTTTTCCTTTTTCCATTCGGAGGCTTGCTGAAGGCAGGGGAAAGGGGCGGGATCTTCAAAAATGGTGCTCGGCTAGCCTCTGAACGGCAACATTCGTCTTGCGGAAAACCGCCATAAGAACAATCGTCTTGTGAGGCACCAAAAACCTCGCCGGTCCCATTCGTCTAGCGAGTTTTTCATCCGGCGAGGCAATCGTCTTGCGAGGCATCACTGTATTTATTTCATAGTCAATCGTCGATACATAGGCCTAAAACTAATTCTAGATGGCTAGGACTGCCATCCATCTAGGGAGCAATTTCTGGAGTTCTAGCTTCTCACATTGTAAAAACACACTTCTTGACACATGGCAGAAGAGCTATTTACATTTATATTCGACAGCACAAAAGCAGAAATATTACCTTTACCAAGTGAGGTCTTACTAGTGTAACAACTGAGGTGTATTTCTCTACCACTGGAGAAAATCCCACTTCTAAGTTTGCTTTGCAGTACCCTGAACGCTTCGATATGACATCTGATTTTTTGCACCAAGGAACGAAGTTTTTGTATTCACTTACAACAGCTACCACATCATACATTTCTTGCATAGAGTACCTGTTAAACAAGAAAACAGTATTACAGAAGTCTCCAATAGGGAAGGGGAAATCATACCTCTCCTTGCTGCCTTCCTTCAGCAGAAGTTCATGAAATACTGCCTTTTTACTCTATCTACATCACAGGGTCACTGGGAAGAAAAAATAAGTGGAAGATTTAAAAAAAATACACTCCATACTTTAGTCAAAGGGGAAGACAAAAATAAAATATATGAATAACAATATGTATCAAAGTATTTCATTTCAGAGGCTTAGCTGTGAACACAAATCCATTCTACATATTAATGTGTAATTTCAGTTACTTTGTTTTTAGTGAATGCCAAGGGCATCCTGGTATACAGTGGCTTTAAAAACAAGGTGCTGTTCATTGTTTCTCTTGGCTAACTACACTCAGTTTCAATGAAGTCAGTAGCAGGGAGCCAGTGTAGTCAAGTGTATACAGTATCAGACTTTCAGAAAAAACATTTTAAAAACCTACTCAGCCATGAACCTTTGAGGCACTCTCAGCCCCATCTGTAAAACACCAATTACCTGTGTAAGGGGATTATCAAGAGGATGAAAGTGACAAGGAATTTGCATGGCAAGCGCTTATAAAGATGAATAAACCTATGCACATATTTAAACTTATTTGATGTTAACCTCCAATAAATTACTATGTCTGCAATTACTCATTTAGAATAATAATAAAAACCTGTTGAAATATATGAGAGGAAGCTTGAAACAGAAAACGTGTACAGGCTAGAAGCCCACCAAGAAATATCTGCAGAATTTTGCTCAGTTGGAATTTCTAAACTGTTTCCAAGAGCAGACACACTTATAAATACAGCAGGGGTAGAATTTGCAGTTTTAAAACATGCCCCCCAGATGTATAAGAAATCCCACACTGTCTGTGAGTCAACTTTAGTTTCACAAAACATAACTTTATTATCCCTGAAATAAATTCTGTTCAAGGATATTCTTTTTCAGCAGTAGCCTATGATTCCCATACCAAACTACTTCTGGAACTCTCCACTTGGATGCACAATATTTGTTGGTTCATTGAATCGTGGTCCTAGCAAGCCCAAAATTGTTTTACGGTGTAACTCTATGCAGTGTTCACTCAAAATTAACCGCTCAGTATTTAATGGAATTTAACTACTCCCAATTAAGTGTCCACATGATAGCCTCAGAGCATTTAAAAATTAGGGGGTTACCCCCTAATTTTTCAAAGAGTTTTGGTTTTTCAGTGGACTACTGAACAGCTTTTACTCTCAGATGTTTACATTTCCAGGCATTATATAATACTGGCATTTTTTACTCAAATGTGTATTAATCTCAGTAACAAGGTTTCTAAATTCTTAATACAGCCACACATGCTTTAACAAGTTTACTAGTAATCTGTTTATATGTAAGAAGACAAAAGAGCCATGCTGTTCTATGAGAAGTAAAACAAAATAAACCTACAGTTAAGCAATGCCTTTATTAGGAAATAATGCCATAAAAATATACAAGCCTTTGAATTTGGACTAGGTGATAGGAAAAGTAAGGAATGGAATAGGGGAAATGACAATTCCTTCAAAAATTAAGCTGTGCATCAGACACAGTCTCAAGATTGAATTAATCACTTGTAGATGTTTTGGCATCAGATTACATATAGCAATCCATACTGCAACAAAGCAACGCTCTCAATTTCTGAAAGTACAAAGGTTTTGTTCAACTCCCGTCTCAAGGTGTTGGGAGCTCTGTATCTGCTTCTTAAGATGTAAGAATACTTTAAAAAGCAAATTCCACTGATTTCTAAGAGATTTTTTTTTAATCTGAAAATTTTATGGTCAGATTGTTGGGTTCATGCAATTCACAAAGAAGGAAACTTGAATCAATTTTAAATAAATGTTAAATGTTATTTTCATACAAACCCTATAATCCTCCTTTCTGAATATTCTTTCCTTTTGTTCCCTAGTGGTGCAGTAATATTAAAGAAAGGTCTTGAAAATATACAGTATCTTCCTGGTACTTGCAGTAGAGGGGCTTTGCTCAGCAACATTTCCCAAGAAGTCAAATGCCTGGAAAAAAGATCAAATATTTCATTTGAATAAGCATTTGTTCAACAAAATATTATATAATGTATTCAAATGGTAATAAACCGAAAGAGTAACACAAGGATACTTAGGGCTTGCAAACTGTACAGGATTAGGTTAAATTTTATTCCTTTGGCAACCTAAATATATCTCAGTCATGAGAAAGAACCTGGCATCAGTACAATACAAAAGCCATTCCCCTTAAGACTTGGCTGCTTGTCAGTGTGAGGCCACAAACTGGATTCTACTAATGTACTTGAAATGCAAGCCTCCTGCCAGATCAACAAACATATATAATACTTGACTTTTTCTGCCATAGAAACAAGGAAGCAGTTCTTGGCTTAAGGAGAAAAAGATTAATAACACAATATATCTAATTGTAATTAAATAAACCACTAGGATACTGCTTTTTCACCCTTTAAAGATTCTGTTCTTGCACAGGGACATGAACTTTAGTTTTGCCCTATGCAGCTTCTGCAGCAAGTGTAATTACCATGTCGAGGTATTACAATGGCTGAAATGCAATAGCAGGACTAGAGTTAGGCCTATTCAGTCAGTGGGGGTTGGTGAGTCAACATCTATATAACTTTCACTGATAGTGGGCTTACTCGAATTGCAACTTAATACTGGATTTCACCCAATGTCAGGTAAGCAGTCCAGACTACAGCTCTTTATGACAGACATTCTGCTAGCAGTCAGGGGGAACCTTTCACCATACATTCATACAGATCTGGTTAAAATACTGTAGGACGAGACAAAGGCAGCTAGATTTTCAAGTCTCACCCACTGGGGCACAAGCAAATTCATCTTAATACTAGCACTTGGAAGAATATCACATCTGCACAAAGGAAATGCCCTGTGGTAGCATTGCTATCTGTATATGTGTGAGGCTTTATTTTATTATTTCTTAAATGTATATTCCACTTCTTTGATGAGTTTAAACTGACAAACATGATTCTCTCCTCAATGTTGCTGTTTTGATTTGTATACCGCCCCACTCTCTGAGCAGTTTACAACCTAATTATGCAAACAACACTCCCCCTCCTCCCAGTGAGCTGGGTATTCATTTTACTGACCTTAGAAGGATAGAAGGTTGAGTCAGCCCTCAGCTAGCTACCTGAATCCAATGGGATCTAACTCAGGTTGTGAGTTTAAACACTGTGCCATGGAGCTTGATCCCTCTTTATTCACAACAGTAACCCCGTGAGATAGGGCAGGCTGGCCAAAGGCTACTTACTCAGTGGGGACTAGACCTTCTCTCCCAGAGCCCAAAATTAATATTCCCTCTGTAAATATAAACGCTCAGATTGTCAATTATATTATGTCAATCTGACATAAAATAATAGAATCCTATCTCATACTGTGTACATAATGAAAATTGGTCATGTGGTTTTCTATCCATCACAAGTCTGAGTGCACAACCAAGTGTGTAACCTGTGTATGCTTAAGTGCATGACAGCTGGAATGATCACAAAAACAAGCCACAGAACTTGGGGTTTACGCTGTGCAAATCCAGTAGGATTCTGATCTATGAGAAGTGGTGAGTTGTTACATTCTGATTTCAATCCTGGAATCTCCTGATGGAGTAGAAGGACTACTTTTATCTTTTTGCCACACATGCAAACCTAGCAGGGGGTTATCTTCTTAGCACACAAGTCAAACAGTGAAATTGGTATTGGCTGAAGGAGACAAACCCGTCACTCTGATCTAGCAAACGCAGCTGAGATCTTTAGTATTTCGTACGTATTTCTTTTAACTGCCACTAAGACTGCCACAGTGAAGACATAACTGACCAGAAATTTATGACTTTAAGGTTTAAAATTTGCTTTAACAATGAGATCCTTGCCGACATGAGGGAAACTGTAAAGCTCTTCACCGTATGTCCCCACCGAAAATCAAAACTGCAAACCTGTATTTTCAAACACAAACTCACCCATCAGAACGGTAATGTTAGAATCAAGCAGTCATACGGATGAGAAGTTAAAAATGGACTTGACCTTCCCCAATTAGCAGACAGTTTTACACAGCATACTACAGAGTAAGTCTTCATGATCAAAGAGAAGTCAATCTCTTACTGAACAAATCATCATTGTTTCCAAGTGCAAACTTAATTTTTTTCCAGCTTTGAGTCTGAACCAATATTTCATAAACACTAGGAAAATTTCTGTATCCTCTACAGTAAGAGCAGGCATTTGCCTCCAGAAGACAACACTGCAGGAGAATCCTATAGTTTATTGCTGTAAAAATTTCAAGGACATGTTTTTTGAGGGCAACTCTGATGTGGAAACTGTAGATTCATACACATGGCCTGTTTCTGGACACATAAGATGAAAGGTCTACCTATTAACTGGTAACCTTTAAAAAAAGTGAGCTGTACTAATTATATCATTTCTAAAATCACAATTAACTTAAATTGACATCGGTGTGTATAATAATTGCAAGAATAGACTAATTCAAAGCCGCCTACTTAATTTAATATTTTATGGACAAGCTGTAGAATACATTAAACGCTAAAGATATTTTTATCTAGTGTTAAACATCTGCATTATACAGTGACAAATTTATTCTGATACAAAAATGAATTGCAGAAACCACAAAATCTAAGGAAGAAAAGGTGTCTAAAAATCTAATATAGGAATTCAACAGTTAATATATACAAGACAGAACTCTGATGAGCACAAATTGGTGGCCCTAACCTTTGTGGGTATCTCAAGTGTCAGCTTTGGAAATTCAATGTCATCAGATTATTATTATATGATGTTATATCTGTGCTGAAATGTCTTCCCTTAGAATATTAGCAGGTGTTTTCCAGAAACAAGGCTGAGATAAGGAGGAACCACAGAATCTGCCTCTAAGAAGTTCTTATTGCAAGAGCTCCAACAACTGTAAGTGAAATCCACCAGTTAATTTAAGCTGCAGTTTGCCTCTACGGGCTACACATATGTAGAAACATACTAGAAACAAACAAAAACCAATCACTGTCTGAAATCTTCAGTAGATTTGCTGTAATAGCACCAAGGCAGAAATGTTATATGTGAAGCACTTCTACAGGTGCATTGCATAATCAATCATGATGGTAACCATGTGACCAACTGTACAATTGACTCACACAATCCTACGCCTGGCCCCCTCCCTGCCTACCTTCAAGAGGTTGCTTAAGATGTGGCTCTTCATTAAGGCCTTTGACAAACAATCTCATATGAATTTGCCACTTGCCCTGCCTGCTCTATAACGGGCAATCCTTGCGCTGGCTTGGCTCTGTGATGTTTATACTGATATGATTTGTTTTCTATTTTATCTCTCTTATTATTTTATCTACTGTTATTTCAGTTTTGTGAATTGCCCAGAACGGTGCCTTGCTCTAGTGAGGCGGTATAGAAATTTATGAAATAAATAAATAATAAATCTTGCCTGGATGTAATGCTCAGCAAAGTTATGCCTGCATAACTTTATATTATATTAAGTGGCAACATACAGGATTCCATATGCTCTTAAGTCTCACCTGTGAATGAAACTGCAACCTTTAAAGAACATCTCCAACTGTATTTCTTTTCTTAGCTCTTCTCAGATCAACTATATACTATCCAAGTTGTGAATGCAGAATATAGAACTGAATCTCATGTGATTTGCACAAAGTTCATTTACAATAAAGAGTTTACATAAGATAGGCCATAGAGGACACACAGGCACACCTAAGCTCCTTAAAGTGAATGACAAAGTCTGCATACATTTGTTTTATCCGCTTTCAGCCACCCCTTCTGGTTCATTAAGTTACACAAACTTATCTAATCCCATCATGCTAATCACCATAAACATCTGAAAAACAGCAATACTCTTGATCAACCTGCCTCATCCACAGGACAACGTTTTGTATGCCTAAACTCAAGCATTCCATTTTCTTAAGAGAGTAATTCTCACACCACTGAATCAGATGAAGAACACCTAAAAGGAAAGAATAGTGAACCAGCTAGGAACAGGATCTTGAGATAAGACTCTTACAGAGTTTCCATCCTCTCATCACATTTAAAGGTAGCCTTATCATATGATCTCACTGGATTTGTGAAAGGCCAAACTCTCATGCAGTTGCATCATCATCCCAGCTTCATCAGAGAAGAGCTGTTGCTTTATTCTAATTGTTTCTCCTGGTGATTTTAAGAAGTCTGCATTTGTCGTAGGTATAACATTACATTTCAAATCTATGTCCAAAAGCAAAAGTGATGGATTAACAAGTCAAGAGAGTGGAAAGTTGTGGTTAACGTTGCAGATAGCTCCACACTGCACAGACATTGTTCATTCTTTAGTTATGGTAATCTAGTTAGTAGTCTGTTGCAGCACCAGAGAAACCAAAAGTCTTCTAGCACCTTTAAGATTAACTAGCTTTTATTTTTCATAAGCTTTTCTTTGTCCATGCACACTTCTTCAAATGACTGGATTGGCTGTTCTCTGTTGAGAGTTTAAAACTGTTGGCAGGGAGGGTATACAGTGGTGCCTCGACTTACGACCATAATCCGTTCCAAAAGATGGACGTAACTCGAAATGGTCGTAAGTCGAAGCACCATTTCCCATAGGAATGCATTGAAATGCAATTAATCCGTTCCGGCCGAAGAAAAAAAATCACCAAAAAATAAATAAAATCACTGCAAGACTCATTGGAAACGCGATTAATCCCTTCCAGCCGAAGGGGGGGGGGGGGGGAGAAAAGCAATCAAGTGTGCAAGACCCATCGGAAATGCACAGAAAACAAAGGGACCAGGTCGGAAATGCAAAGAAAACAAAGGAAAAAGCAAGGGAAGCATGCAAGACCATCAGAAATGGGGGGAAAAACCCCAAAAAGCAACCAAACCCCCCAAGACCCATCGGAAATGGGAGGGGAAAAAGCAAAACAAACAAACCAACCCCCCAAGACCCATCAGAAATGGGGGAAAAAACCCAAAAAACAAACAAACCCGCCAAGACCCATTGGAAATGGGGAAAAAACCCCAAAATGCAACCAAACCCCCAAAGACCCATCGGAAATGGGGGAAAAACCCAAAAAACAAAAAAACAAACAAACCCAAGACCCGTCAGAAATGGGGAAAAACACTCCAAAAAGCAACCAAACCCCCCAAGACCCATCGGAAATGGGGGGGAAAAACGCAACAAACAAACCAACCCCCCAAGACCCATCGGAAATGGGGAAAAAAACCCAAAATGCAACCAAACCCCCCAAGACCCATCGGAAATGGGGGGAAAAAACCCAAACAAACAAACAAACCCCCCAAGACCCATCAGAAATGGGGAAAAACACTCCAAAAAGCAACCAAACCCCACAAGACCCATCGGAAATGGGGGAAAAAAAACCAAAAACCAAACAAACCCCCCAAGACCCATCACAGCACAGAAACATAACCCCCCCCCAGCCCAAAACCACGCTGCAAAAACACCCAGAGCAGTTTTTTAAAAGCAGAAAACAGCACCTTACCTTACCAGGCAGCCTTCTCCAATCGCACACTCTCTAACTGCTGGGGCGAAAGAGCTACAAAGAAGCAGCCTCGTCGCCACCTACAGTTAGAAATTTGAATTTCCTACCTTTTTTCCCTGCCTTTTTCTGTTCATAAGTGGAAGCTCCGGTCGCAAGTAGAAGCAAAATTTTGCGGCCGGAGCTGGTCGTAACTCGAAATGGTCGTAAGTAGGAACGTTCGTAAGTTGAGGCACCACTGTATGGGTGCGCTCATGTGCATGCGCAGAGAGGCGGGTGTGTTTGTGCGCATGCGTGGAGGGGCGGGAGTGCTCGTGGAGGGCCGGGGCACCCGTGCGTGTGGGTGGCAGGCTGTGCATGCAGGTGGGGTGCATGGGGGGAGTGCGTGCGGGGCCCCTGGAGATCTGTCACCGCGACCCGGTCCTGCCACGGCCACGGACCGGCACCAGGCCGCGGACCGGGGGTTGGATGATGCAGATTATCTAGATGCATTTCAGTTTGGCTTCAGGCCTGGTTACAGAACAGAGATAGCTTGGGTCGCTTTGGTGGATGACCTACAGGGAGTGTGTCCCTGTTGATTCTGCTGGAACTCTCAGCGTCTTTCAGTACCATTGACCACGTTATCCTTCTGGGGTGCCTTTCTGGGATGGGATTTAGTTACAGTAGTTCCAATCATTTCCGGATGGCCAAACTCAGAAAGTAGCATTGGAGGAATCCTGTTTGACACCCTGGCCTGTGGTGTCTGCCAGGGTTGATTTCTGTCCCCCATGTTATTCAACATATACATGAAACTATTAGGAGAGTTTTGTCTGGGGTTTTGGAGTCCAGTGCCATCAGTATGCTGATGACACCCAACTCTTATCTTTGCTTCCCATCTGTTTCAAAGGAAGCTGCTCTGTGCCTACACCAGTGCCTGTTGTCAGTAATGGATTGGATGAGGTCTAATAAACAAACTTAATCTGGACGAGACAGAGGTGCTCCTTCCTGGTCAGTCATAAGGCAAATCAGGGGATAGGGATCCAGCCTCTACTGGACGGGTTACACTCCCCTTGAAACATCAGGTTTGCACCTTGGGTATATTCCTGGACTCAATCCTGAGCTTGGATGCACAAGTCTCAGTGGTGGCCAGGAATGCCTTTGCACAGTTAAAGCTGGTGCACCAACTGTGCCCATTCCTGGAGAGGTCTGATCTGGCCACAGTAACACATGCTTTAGTACATCTCGTCTGGATTACTGCAATGTGTTCTACATGGGGCTGCCTTTGAAGTGTTCAAAAACTTCAGCTGGTTCAGAATGCTGTAGCCAGACTGTTGACTGGTGCTGGTTACAGGGAGCATTTAACTCCCTTATACAATAACTTCACTGGCTGCCAGTCTGTTTCCAGGCTCAATTCAAAGTGCTAGTTATTACCTGTACAGCTCTATACACCTTGGGTCCAGGCTATCTGAAGGATTGTATCAGCTTTTAAGATCTTCTCAGGAGGGTGTTCTCTTGGTTCTACCACCTTCCCAAGCTTGTTTGGTAAAAACATGAGAAAGGGCCTTCTCAGGGGCTGATCCCAAGCTTTGGAATGCACTGCCCTGAGAAGCCAGGTTGGCCACCTCCCTCTTATCCTTCCATTGTCAGGCAAACACTTTCCTTTTCAGGCAGGCTTTTAAGCAGTAAGTGGGGGTCTAGGACACATTCCATTTGTGAAATGGAAATATCTTTAAATGTTTTTAAACTTGCTATAAACCTTAATCAATGTTTAATTGTTTTTAATATATAGTTTTGTACAGTATTTTAACATATTATTATTGTACTGTTTTAATAGTTGTGAGCTGCCTTGGGTCCCCTATAAAGAGAAAGACAGCATATAAATAATAAACAAAATTTGTCTTATCTGACATAATCGTTCAAGGTCTGCAGCCTACTTCTTCAGATTCATCAAAAGAACAAGGTGACACTTAACACAGCAATGATGTGACGGGGAACTACCAGTTCAATTACTAGTAGCACAACCCATTCATCCAGAGACAGATCCACTTCAATGCAGTGCTAATCGTGCTATGTGCAGCCACTTCTGGAAAGACAAAGGCCATACACTTCTTTTTAAGATGTTCCACTGCCTTGTCTTCCTCTGCATGTTGTTCATTTAAGAATGACTGGAGAGCCTGAACACCCACAACCTGACTGTCTCAACACTAAAACCATGTTCAGCAGTCATATGCCTTCAGGGCCCCCTTCGAATGTTTGCAGCACCTTTAATTACTGAAAAGCAGAAAGAAAAAGTGGCCTCAAGGTACAACAGTTCTATGGAAATCAACAGTACAATATGAAATGAAGCATTGTTTCTCCCTCCAACTGGGATTTTGCTAATGGAAAAACAGAAAACTAGATAACTAGGGGGTGGGGTGGGATAGAGACAAGATATCTTTTCATGGATTGCTTTTCTGTGTCCAACAATGTCATGGAAACAGAATAGCAGGGAAACAAACAGGTCGAAAGTGCTTTGTATAGCCAGAAGTGCTACAGAGGGATTGACCAACTGTTAATCAACTCCTGCTGTTTTGCTCCAAAAAAGAAACTTTCTCTACAACTTCCCCTCCACCTCTATTTTTAACCCGTAGAACAAGAAGGCATACCAAGCTTCTCAACATGTAAGATGTTACACACATTTAGGCTTTCAGGATCTAGGTTCTTTTAAAGGACCATTTCCACTTTTTTTTAAAAAAAAAAATCTCTGGCAAACCCTGGGACACGAAAGACTACAAAATACACGGATTTCCCAGCCTGCGAAGGCAAGTTTTCCTCCGTGTTTCCCATTCCAGACCAAGCGCAGACGATGGGAAGGAGAAGGTGGCGGGGCGGGGGAGGGGGGGGTAGCGGGGAGGGGAGGCCAAGTTCACCTCCTCCTCCTCCATCTCCTCCCCCCCCCGCTCCCCGCCAACCTCGGCTTTGTCTGCCGCTCCTGTTCCTGAGGCGCCCCAGGGCAACTCAACAGGGGCGGCTCGCTGGGCACGAAAACGGCCTCTTGGGCCAACGGGAACGGCGCCTGTTGAACGTCCGTCCCTCCAGCGACTTCGGAGGAAACTCCGGACAGGGCCAGGGGCAAAAGGAAAGCGTCGAGGCCATTCGCGGGCGACGGGGGGGGGGGGGCTGCTCTTCGCGTCTCGAAGTCGCAAAATCCGGGGTGTGGACGATCCCCGCCGCCGCCGCCGCCCTCAAGGCTGGCGCTGCCCGAGGGTGGGATGAGGGGGCGGGAGGGGGGTCCCTCTCCGGGCAGCCCTTCAACTCCTCCGTCCCTACCTGAGGGCTGCTCTGCGCGGAGACACCGTCAGCCTTTCCACGAGCGCCTTCCCCACCGCCCGGCCACTCCGCGCCATCTTCGACCCTCTGCCGCCCCTTAAGTCTCCCTCACGGCCCCCATCGCACCCACCCTTCCTCGCCCTCTCTCAGTCTACAGACTCCTCGAAAGCTTGCCTCACGCCTTGCCCCGCCTCCCCCGCCGATCTCGGCCAATCCTCCGGGAGAAGCGCCGAGAGCCCAGCCCGTCAGGGGAAAGCTCGGTCCAGACGTCAGCGCTTGCGGCCCGCCCCCTCGGACACACCCCTTTCCTGGCTTCTCTCCCGCCCCTCCTCAGCACGTGATTTCCCCGAGCTCGCGCAGGCGACGTTATTTCTTACTCTCAGGGCCGCGCGCAGTCACAAGACGTGGGCAAGGGGTTATATAAGGGCTTGAAGCGCGTGGAAGCTAAAATTGGCGCCTGATTGGCCGAATGGAATGTCGCTCATTTTTTGCTTCAGCGGCACAGGTTGAAAAACTTGTAATCCTGGTGGAACCTGTCAAGAATGTCAATGTCATTTTCTTTGCTTCCCGTCCTTCAAAAACGAATTATGAAGAAACAGGCTTTTCCTCTCACGGCCCTGGCCAGTCTTTAGCTGTTATAACGCTGCCCTTTGGCTCTGGCTCCGTTTTTCCAATGCTCAGGGTTGACCTTTTGCCAACTGAGGCTGAGTGACCAAAAGGTGACTTGGAGCCATTTTCGTAAAGGTGCCCGGAAAGCTATTTGGACCCGCTAAGAAACAATGTCCCCAAAGCACCTCTCCCCGTCTCTGGCAGGGAAACCACACCGTCAGATATAGTGGGACACCTGGTCGTCTGTTCCCTGGCACACTATGTCTCACTCTGGCAACGGTAGTGCCAGTCCTACCGGTGTGGTAATCTGAAAACAACTGCTGTTTCTCAAGTCTGCTTTGCCTTCCTGTGTGGCACCCTTTACACAAATTCCAATTGCAGCTAACCCAAGTTATCCACTAACTGTACATTTGCTGCTCTGGGTTTCCCTTCAAATGTGGTATATGAGACACACGTTTGTCACATTTTAGAGTGCAAAGAAATCCTCGAAGTACATGTAGAAAGATGCACAAGATAAAAAAACAGCAACATATGAAAAATGTGCTATAAATTATAACAACAGAAAGCTTATTCTTAAAATTATAAGCTTTCCCTTAAGTTGTAGCTTTATAGAAAGGCAGATCACTGAAAGCAGTTTTCCAAGGACAGTAAAGAGCATATGGTTATAGCAGATCCTCTCTTAGCAGCAGAAGCTATGAAATAAAAGTCAAGAAGAATCACTGTGACCATGAATCTGGCTTTCTGTGTAACAGTCTCACAAATAAGTCTGTGAACCAATTATGTGAAAACTATTTAATTGGCACTCCATGTGTTGTTTTTTTGAAGGAAGCATTACAGGGATTAAAGGGTTACACTAGGAGATTAATATAACAACAGCCTGTTTTCAGTTACATAACCTAGGGAACAAATGGAACCAAAACTGTGAATGAAAACTGTTGAAGTTCCATAGCTTGAAATAGAATTATTTAGACATTATGGCAAAATCAAAACAGCACTTGCACTATTCCAATAACATCACATCTACTTTTTCAATTTTCTTGGTGAAATCCTGGTTCCTGAGGACCCCTGAATAATTCAGGACTACTACAAGCCTCCATCCTAAATAAAATAAATAGCAGTTACCCTTGCTGAAGAACAGCTCTGTCACATCCACTTACTAACATTAAGGAAAGTTTCTACTTAAGCAGAGGTTATCTTTGAGATATCTGTTCTATGTTTAGCATGAGTGACTAAACTAGGTACTGCATTAACTGGATTCTTATTTCACAAACTAAAACACTTATGTAAGTGTAGCTGCCCATTCATATACGATTCTTTCATGAGGAATGATATTAGGACATATTTGCATATATTTTTGGAATTTCAGTCTATTTGTTACGCTTAGCATTATTCTTTAATTAGCTACTATTCAAAAAAACATTTACAATACATATATTTGTTGCAAAAATAATATATGTGTATATATGTATATGTACATACAAAAATAATTGTTTTCAAACAACTAGATTACTTTTAAGTTCCTTTGCTCTAAAACTGTCTTCTCACAATTCTGTTGCTAAACTAAATTCTTTTAAATGGACTAAATGTCACAAAATTCATAAAAACATGTTGATACATAACATAACATTGTACACCATCAAGTCAATTATGCTAAATGGTGACCCTTTCCAGGGTTTTCTAGGCCCACCTTCTTCTGGGGGGGGCATCCTGGGATTGTGCAGTTTTCCTAAGGCCACACAGGCTGGCTCTTCTGGGATGCACAATGGGGAACTGAACTGCTAGACTTCTATTTTTAAAATTCAACTGACTTTGGGTCAACTTAATCATTATCCTTTTCCATAGAAAACATAGTTACAGTTCTCAGGCTTTTGTTTCAAAAAAAAAATAATTCCAGATATAAAATTATTATTGGGGAATAAAGTGCAAAAAAGAGATATCCTAAATAGTTATTTAAAATAACTAAACAGTTATTTCAGAAACAGTTATTTAGGCTGTGATTTGATACTACATGTAAGGTCTACTGAAGGCAATAAGGCTTACTTTTCAATAGAAGCATTGTTATTGTATGTTCTCAAAGCACATGCACAAACTCATACATGTTGGGGAGAAAAGCATATGTCATGCTCCTTCCAATTACAGTTAAACCATATCATGTTCTTTCTAGAAGTGGAGATAGCTGAAACTGATCTCCAAGCATATGCTCGTTTTGATTTCCCACAATCTCCTCTAGTGGAAATTCAGATTCCATTGGATTGTTGGCATAAGGGCAGCATCTGAGTCCAATGTTCAAACATAAGGGCAACATCTCAAGTCCGGCTTCTCAGGATATTACTGGTGTGCTATGTGTGGAGGCAAAGGATGGCAAAGACAAAAACTGCAGTTTATCAAATTGGGTGTAGCAACAGTGTCCCTTCTGCCACTGTCTTTGCTACACACAGAGTCAGGGAATCCTGCTGAATGAGGTAGCCTGTACTGCAAAGGTAAGACCAGCCCTGAAAACCAGACAGAGCCCATCTCTCCATGGAAAATTTAAAAATCAGTGTAATACACACTAAAATGTTTGAAAAGTTAAAAATCAGTATAATACACACTAAAAGTAAGGCAATCTGCTGTGAGGAAATGACAAGAAATGTATAGAAGACAACTGCAAAGAGTCACTAAGAGCTCTTTTCTCACAAGACTCTGACACAGCTTCAAAAATATATCCTTATGGCCTTCCATAGCATCCTTGCTATTAGCAACAGCATAAAATCCACTACTGAACAAATAAATAATTTATTTGGAGGGCTGGAACTGTTTGCAGCAAATCTTATTTCTGTGCATATAGGCTCTGATCCTTATGAACTTTTCAAGGAGACTGTGATGCAGTCTGTTCTTTAACTTGTGCTTTACCAGATTCATTTGTGAAATTGTACACTCCATGGCTGCGCCGCTGAAAGGCAAGGTGAGAAGTGCAAGGGCAAATAATCCTGGCTCAACAAAATCTTTATCGCCTACTTGTGTTTTACAACTTCTATCCAGAATTGTTCTGTCTGGGTGTCTTAGGTCTTTGTCCAACAAACTGTATCCAGATTTTTCCAGGGCTGTTGCAGTTTTACCCTTAAAAAATTACAGGGTTGAAAATGGAGGTATCTGAGGACTTGGAATAACTGAAGGATGAAGAGCACTGAGTGATTCAAGATAATGTACATTTGGGGGCAGTCGAAGCTTTATTTGGTTTACAAGGTCAAGAACACAATCACAACACTTCATTTGAATAACCTCAATAATTTGGGAAGAAAGTTTGACCTCTGATAACTCAGAGAGAAACTTTTGCCCAAAATTAACCTCTGAGAGAGTCAGATAATTTTGCTTGCTTTGCAGGTCATAGTTCATTATGGATGATCATGTGAGAAAGGTAGGTTTCATGATTCTCTGCAACAGACTCTGGTAGAATATTACTAACTCAGCAATAAATTTAACTGGATCAACAGCTTCCAAGGGAAATAACTTACTGATCTTATTTGCCTCCTGGACAAGTGGCTGCAGAAAAAGAAAATAAAGTATGTTTACAAGCTTACAGTACATTTGATAGAGATGCTCAACACTGTAGTCTTTTTCACAGCCCTTTACAGACTGGAAATGCAATCTCAAAGGATCATACTCTCTAAATCTTCTATTTATGCAAGGGCTAAAGGACAGCCACCATGGATTAGCAAACTGCAGCATTTTCAGTGTATACTCTCCAGCATCAATTACAGCAGTAACTTAGAGTATTGTTTCTGGGGAAATGTACCTTGAGAAATAGATTTCACAAATAGATTTGTGAAACTATATACTCTAAGTTCAACGGAAGCACATCAATGGCTCTTAATAAGCATAGGTAGAGAAAATGACATATGTAGTTAATAAAGACTCCACGAGGACTGAGTTCATAAAATATTTTAAGCAGTTAATTTTTATAACCCCATATGCTTGCACTGAGACCACCAGGAGCAATTGCAACACACTTTTTGTATTCAACGTATTATTTAGGAACTATAAGCGGTCTTCTATGATTAAATCATAATTACTTGGAGTCCAAATAATTATACTAATAAAGGGAGATACAATACATTTAAGCTTGTTGCTGAAGTATTTCACCATCAAATGTAGTTGCTTTTGTGAAAATACATCTGTCACGTTCTCACCTGCCCCTTGGTTGTTTCACCAAGCAAGAGCAGAAGCTACGTGTCATATCGCTGCCACCAGTTGATTACATCAACATTATGTATTATTAATATAGAGGTCCAGGCCATGTGTCATTTTAAATAGAACCAAATAGAAATTGTTTATTAATACAGGTGATGAAGATACAATCAATGTCTTTAACTCTTAACCAAACATCCCACTTCATCCACCCTCAACCGCCAACCCTCTCTCTCTCCACTCCAAACTCCCAATTCCAAAACCTCCCTTAACTCTTCAAAAACTCCAATCTAATCTCCCCCTCCTCCTGCAGAGAATCTTATATCTCGTGACTCTGCCTCTCCAGCACTCTCATTGGTCCATGCAGATAGCATATGAATATTCATGACCTGGGTGGACGCCACACTCCTCCCCCCTTAATAAGTTTGTGACAGGAGGGGAAACTTAACGGTTTGCCCTCATAAACAAACAAAAATGGATGGATGGATGCAAATATTAACCTCTTACATTACTAAGGATACTTACTCTTATTTTCACCATCACTATACATACCTCTTATTTTATTAATATCCAAGCAAATTTTGCACTTTAAGCATATTCCATAACTATTGCACAAACAGAACAGTTAACATCGAAGTCAGATAAAAACACAGAAATTTTATCTAGTCATTTGGTCTCCTAGACAAAGCGTCAGCAACCACATTCTGGGTCCCTTTTACGCTGCGGATTTCAAAGTCAAAGTCCTGTAAAATCAGCGCCCATCTCATCAATTTGCTGCTGTTGGCTCGAATAGTCCTTAGCCATAGAAGAGGAGAGTAGTCTGTGCACAGGACAAATCTTCTCCCCCAAATGTACGGCTTCAGGTTTTGCAGCGTCCATACAATACCTAGACACTCTTTCCCGATGGTAGATAAATGTTTCTCACCAGGTTGGAGTTTCTTGCTGATGTACGTTACTGGATGTAGACTCCCATTGTCGTCTGCTTGGCACAGCACGGCTCCCAGTCCCACGTTCAACGCATCTGTGTAGATGATGAACTCACGAAGTCGAGTGCAATAAGGACAGGTCCTGAAGTCAGCGCCCTTTTCAGACAATCGAAGGCTACCTGGCACTCTGACGTCCACTGGATGTCTTCAGCTTGCCTCTTTTGGGTTAAGTTAGACAATGGGGTGGCCATCTTGCTGAAATTTGGCACGAAGCGACAATAGTAGCCAGCTAACCCTAAGAATGCTCTGATTCTCTTTTTGGAAGTTGGAGTGGGCCAATTATTAATGGCTTCTATCTTAGTCTCAAGGGGTTTGATCATACCTCCCCCGACTAAATGGCCTAAATATTTCAATTCCGAACTTCCAAGTTGGCATTTGGTTGCTTTTACTGTTAAGCCAGCCTCATGCAACCTCTGTAGCATGATCTCTAGGTGGACTTTGTGCTCTTCCCAGGTCTGGCTAAAAATTCCAATATCGTCCATGTAGGCTACAGTGAATTCTCTTAGACCATGCAAGGTTTTGTCTACCAGTCTTTGGAAGGTTGCTGGAGCATTTTTCAGCCCAAAACTCACGATATGAAATTCAAATAAACCTAAGGGACTACAGAAGGCTGTTTTTTCTTGGCCCTTAGAGTCTAGGGGCACCTGCCAGAACCCTTTGGTCAGGTTGAGACTGAAATGAAATGACACTTCCCCATGGCCTCGATGAGATTGTCTAGGCGAGGCATCAGGTATGCATCTGCCTTAGTAATATGGTTCAACTTTCTATAGTCTATGCGGAACTGGATGCTTCCGTCTGGTTTGTCTACTAAAACTATAGGAGCAGCCCAGGGACTTGTAGACAGAACAATGATATCAGCTTTTAGCATTTCATCTATTTCCAAGTGAACTTTGTTAACATAAGGGCCTGTTACTCTGTAAGGGGTGACTGCTATGGGCTGGGCATTCCCAGTGTCTATTTTGTGCACCACACCCTTGGCCACACCAGGTTTCTGTGAAAACACCTTCTTGTATTTTTTTAGGAGCGTCCCACTCTCTTCTTTTTGACTTGGGGATAGGGCAGGGCTAAGGATCACATCCTCAGGATTATATTGGGGTCCTCCCCTGCCTTCCCAGCAATGCAATTCTGGCTTTTCTTCAGGGCTCTCCCTAATGGCATATAAAACCCAATTTTCTTTTTTATAATAGGGTTTAATCATGTTTGCATGTACTATTCTCCTGCCCTCTTCACCTTCCTTTTGGAGGAAATTAACCGGAAATATTAACCGGAAATATAAGGGGGAGGGGAATCATCTTCTTCAGGGGTTTTCAGATGGCTGGTTACTTCCCCAAGGAGGAGGTTTGGGTAAATGGGGGCCACATGCTGACCAGCAGCTGTGAGGGGCTGTCCTGAACTGGGAACATACAGAGGCTTGAGACCCCTGCTTTTGGCACATGCCTGTCTCTGAGCTAAGTTTTAAAAAGATAGAGAGGTATGGAACTTCCTCTCCCTTCCGATTTAGGGCCAAATAGTTTTCCATATGTTGAAGGGTAATGCCAATCGTGCCCTCTCTTGGCCATCTGAGAAGGTCTTGCCCTAGATGGTAACTGGGCCATGTGTCTCTGCAGAGTTTTACTAGTTTGCACTTCTTACATCTATTCCCGGGACCAGTTAGATTCTTAAAGTTATCTAGTACACATCTAACAGGTGTCTTAGACACTTTCTCCGCTGTAGCTAAGTTGTTGTTTTCCATGGCGATTGCTTTTCCCAATTAACCTATCCTTAAAAATAAAAAAGGGCCTGGCCTTCAGCAAGTTTCCTGGTGTGGCCCGTGTCCTAGTGACCTCGGGAACAAATCGCACATCAAGGGCGGCCTTATTCCCCCCTCGCTAATCTTCCAGCTCAGGATCCCCCGCTTGACTCACACGGACCCCACTTGGTAGGTCCTTCCGCTGGGTACGCCACCCAGACCTCACTCACCCTTGGACCCTCTCTCTCTCACTCACCCTGTCTCTTCAGCTGCACGGGGTTTTGGACCCTCTTGTCGGGGTCGCCCCCCCACTCCTCAATCACACACCTTTCAGGGTTTCACTCTATGTTCCCCCAGTCACTTTCACATGCATGGGATAGCTCACCCTCCCATCAGGCCCCTGTGTCCTGATCCACACTCACTCCTCTCTTTCAGATTTTGGGGAATTTACCAATTCCTTCCCTTTGCAAGCGCTTGCCTTCTAGGCACGCCGATCCTTCTACTTACCAGTTTCAGAATTTTTCCTTTCGCCGTTTCAGGGATTCCCTCAAGATTAAGTCTCTCATGGCTGTTCGTTCGTGGCTTCTTAGGGGTCTGTTGGAGGCTAGCTCAGGTCGCCCTCCCTACAAAAAGAGGTTGGTGCGCGCTGAGGATCACTAGAGCAAGCCCCCAGTTTCTCCCTGGAGCCAGTCGGAAAGGATACCCAAAACAGGTAGGATTAAATAAATTTGGAGGTAACCCTAGGAGCCTGAGAAAGGGTAAGCCTTTCACGGCCCCACGTTGGGTGCCATATGTTGAAACCAGGAGCTAGTATCTGGAATAGTGAGTCAAAGTTCTAACACCAATAACCTTGACACGAGAGAGAGAGTTCAAGTGGTTGCTGTGTTATTTAGCTAAATAAAAGGCAGACGGAAGTCATGCCTCCAAGTGTAGGCAAGAAAAAACGTGTCATACACAGGAAGACCAGGACTTTTATAACATTGGTTACACAAGAGAATGGGAGGAGAAATGGGTGGTTCATGGTACAAGGAGATGGGAGGAGAAATGGATGGTTCATGACCTATTGGCAGAAGGGATGGGGTTACAAAGGAATCCAGACTTTATCGGAGTGGGAATCACAGAAGGGATAGAATTTTACAACAGGGTCTATAGACAGCAATTATGGAAATACATTGTTACATTGTTGTATTGTTCTGACAGGAAAGCAATTTATTATCTTGCAAAGAGGTTACAAGGTTGGGTGAAAAGGAGACTTCCAAGGTGAGAAGGAAATAATGCTTGTATAGGAAAAAGGTATTGTGCAATGATTGTCCAGGTTGCTGAGTTCAATTCGCATAAGATTGGTCTTGGTATTCGCCTGGGGGAAGAGAGTCAAAACCCAGCTGTGTCTGTTTGCTTCTCCAATCTAGATTGGAATGTGAGATAACCCGCCCTGGCGAAGGAAACCCGGCCAGCCTTATTCCTTTACAGAGACTCTTTGAGGGAACGAAAAACATGTACATATATGTATAGCTGGGTGTGTTTTATCTTTCAAAACTGTATTCCGTGTGATCTGATTCTTTTTCAATTTTATTAAAGGTGTGTTTTTCTTGCGTGTTTCATGTAGTGCTTTTGTGTACACAGCCCCTTCACCATCCTAGTGCATAAGAGTTATTAAACACCAAAGGAAATAGTATGCTGTTGTGAGTTTTAACCAAAAAGTTGTATTACTTGTACAGCTATTCAAGAACATATAGTGGTGTGAGACTTGAAACACTATGGAGATGAGAGAGGCTGGGATCAATGATCCATAGGGTCCCTTCCAGCTATGCAGTTCTAAGATTATTACATCTCATCTAGCCATGCACCTTTGAGTGGCATGCAGCAGTTCTACCCGTATAATGGGAATATGAACCACAGATACAAAAGAATAAAAGACTTTAAAAAAACCCTGTTACAGCAGCTCCACTGGCTGCCTATCAGTTACCGGGCACAATTCAAAGTGCTGGTTTTAACCTACAAAGCCCTAAACAGCCTGGGGCCGGCTATCTCAAGACTGTATCTCCCATTATGAGCCAGCTCAGGTGTTAAGATGATCAGGAGAGGCCTTTATCTCGGTCCCGCCACCTTCACAGGGGCATCAGATGGGGACTCAAGAGAGTCTTCTCTGTTGCTGCTCCCAGACTTTGAAACTCCCTCTCGCAGGAAGCCAGACTGCTCCTATCTTTGCTGTCCTTCCTAAAGCAGGCAAGGACCTTTCTCTTCAGGCAAGCCTTCCCTCAGTAATTAGCTACCTGTGTGTGCTTTTTAGATAGATTGTTATGCATTACTGCTTTGACTGGATTTTTAGTACTACTTGTGTTTTCCATTTTTGTGTTTTCCATTTCTCACAGTGGCTTTTTAAAAAATTGTATACTTGTTGATTTTTGCCTTAATATTGCCTTTTAATTAGGTAAGATGCCTCTTTAACTCATTGTTCGTAGTTTTAAATATTGTCTTTTAATGATGCCAACCAATGTTGAATACTCATTGTTTTCAACTTTAAATATTGTCTTTCATTATTATAAGCCGCCTGGCGTCCTTTTTAAGGAGAAAGGTGGGGTAAAAATATTTTAAACAAAGAAACAGACAAACAAACAACTTTGTATCTTTTCTGTACAGTGATTTAAAAAGCCTAGATGTAATTGTAATTAGAGATGGGGATATTCATATTCATAAATGAATACAAATATCCCCATCCCAGCTGCATCTAATGTGAGTCCGGCCCCCGGAACTGGCCTGTTCACTCACACATCCCGGTGCCACAAAGGTGGCAATCCTGCCAATTGTAGCAGTAGCTCCACCCTCTCTCAGCTCGGCTGGCCACTCCAGGCAGGGGGCGGGAGGACGAGTTTATCCACACAGCTGCTGAGTGGCGAGCCAACCAGGGAGACAGCAAAACTACTGTTGCAATTGGCAAGAAGACTGGGACCTTCGCGGTGCTGGGATTTGTGAGTGGACTGGCTGGTTCTGTGGGCCAGACTCGCATTAGGTGCAGCTGGAATGGAGATATTCGCATTCCTTTACAAATACAAATATCCCCATCTCTAGTTGTAATATAAGTTTCTTACAATCCAAGCCATTCTATTTAATATGTTGTTGTGACATAATCTAGAGAAACATTAAGGGACAATAACTTTCTGTTTTACGACTCCCAGAATTCCCCAGCCAGTATTGTCACCAGCCATTCTGCCTAGGCCAGAGGTTCCCAACCTTGGGTAACCCAAGTGTTCTTGGACTGCAATTCCAAGTGTGCTGGCCATGGTTTCTGGGAAGTGCAGTCCAAAAACAGCTGGGTTACCCAAGGTTGGGAACCTCTGGCCTAGGGGATTCTGGGAGTTGTAGGCCAAAACGTAACATTTCCAAGTCCTGTATGAGACTTCCTTTGAAATCAAGACAATGTTCAGCACTCAACTCTAATTTACATCAGCCAGTCTCAAGCATGTTTTCATTTCTCCAAAATGCACCTGATGTTTGAATTATATTGATAATTCTGTTTTCTTAAAAAGAAAACAGAATTATCAATATAAGCACAAAATCTAGATGTTAGAACTGTAGGTTTACTACATTTAAATCTAAGTGCAGGATGTAACTTAGTTATGATGAGAAAATAAAACCGTTGAAGCATGAATGATATGTGTAGGGCAAGGGTTATCACAGTTTACAGAAGCATGGAAGAGATCTTTACCCATCACATGTCCAGGCAGCGTGTCTTTCTCCCATCCATATTCACCTTATGACTAGGGCAAAAGTAGGCACCTCCCAGAATTTTTGAGGTGGGCTGCCCCTACTCTAAAGTTTTCCACCCTTAAAGTCCAGGGCAAATGGCAGAGAACGTCTTAGGCCCTCTTCTCTCCTGTGTGAGTGGAGAAACATTTGGTACTGTGACCTCCCCATTTGCAATCTGAAGTGTTACAATCCAAAAATATTTTTTGCCATCTTAGATTGCATTCCTTTGGGGAAACAAAAAGTCCTTCAAGAACTCCTTAATCTCTGTCAAGTAACTGTTGATGCAGACACACTGTGATCTCAGACACACCTAATTTTCAAGAATCCCACAGCTTCTCACACACCTTTTTATTCTTCTACTTTTCCATATTACTAAAACCTAGGCCAAGAATGGGCAGAAAGTAGATTGGGACCTTCTGGTATATTTAAGAGTGTTTTGTCCCAACAATTGCCACAACAAAATTAGTAAGTCCGACAACTGAACTGCTGAAATGACAAGAAGTGTTAGGTGACCAGGAGTGGATTCTGCTTGCTTGTAAGTACTGTACATTCAGATCTGGTACTCCAAAACACATACTTGAGCTCAGAAGTCTTTAATTCAGAGTGTATGTTTTCTACACCTGATTAGTTCCCACAGATTAACCTCAGAAATCTAATTAAAAAATGAAACAGCCACCACAAACCAGGAGAAATAGCCCAATTCTGGCACAGACAACCCCTCCGCCCAACTATTTCTACAGTGCAATGCAGGGGTCCTTTTAGCCTCCTTATTTTATTAGCTAATACATTAACCAAATGACAATTTACCCTTGAACTCAATCCCTTAGCATAATAGCTGAAGGCAAAACATAATTGCTGAAATGGAAATCCGGTAGCATTTTGCTAAAAATGTAACTGCCAAAGTATTTCCACCAGGAATTCCACAAAACACATGCTTCAGGCAAACACATGGACATTTCCCCCTGCTCTTATGTATTCCCAACCTAGCCTATGCAAGATTGGCATTGCCTCTTCCAACACTTTCCCCTAAAGTCTCACTTTTGGGGGTGGGCATCCTAGACATGATTCATGTTTCCAAACAAAGGCCATTCTTTTCTTTACCACACCAACCAAGCCTGAATGCCCTCAATTTTTACGATCTTAGAATCTGACCCTGTAAAACAGTTGAGGAAATTTAGACTCTAGGAGTCCTTGCCAGGATGTGGTTCCTAAGAAGCAGAGGGCAATTTCAAGGAAAACTGATTTGGGGATCAGAAAGAGATCCACTTCACTGAAAGATGAACAAGTGAGTCTTAGATCAAATCAGCCCTGAATTATCTCTGGAGGCAAAAATTATGAAACTGAGACTGCCATATATCATGAGAAGGCAAGATTCTCTGGAAAAGACAATAATGCTGGAAAAGGTTGAAGGCAGCAGGAAAAGAGGTGGGACCAAATAGGAGATAGACTGACTTCCTGAAGCAGTGGTTCCCAATTTTGGGTCTCCAGATGTACT
Source organism: Intellagama lesueurii (assembly GCA_037013535.1). Classification (NCBI taxonomy): domain Eukaryota; kingdom Metazoa; phylum Chordata; class Lepidosauria; order Squamata; family Agamidae; genus Intellagama; species Intellagama lesueurii. The sequence continues at coordinate 169,128,004 of JBAJHW010000001.1, read as the reverse complement.
TGGACTACAATTCCCAAAAATCTTGTCCAGCACAATGAAGACTTCTGGGAATTTTAGTCCAAAAACATCTTGGTACCCAAGGTTGGGAACCACTGCCCTAAAGGAACTACAACTTTAAGTTTACAAGAGCTGAGCAGAGCTATTGAGGACAGGACATTTTGGAGGTCTCTCATTCATAGTGTAACTATAAGCTCGAGGTGACTGGACAGCATGTAACAACAACAAGTTCAGGTAGTAAGAGTACCTAAATTTAGGTGTCTGGATTAACAGACAAGAGGGATATCTCCTTCCTGGACAACTAGAAATATTTTATAAGAAGGGAATAGATGGAAGGGCTAGAAGCAGAGGGAGCTGAATTTTGCCACACCAAACAGAGTCAGATCACTGGTCTGTAGCCTGTAGAAAATTGTTCATTTTCTATCATTACTGCTTCTAAGGACAGCAAATATCTGCAAAATGCAGGTCTTCTTTTGAGAGACTATAGCAGTAGACAGGAAATGTCTAGATATTGCCTGTGACATGTGAAGAACAATGCCTCCATACAGACAATACTTTTCTGCAAAGAGAGCACAGTTCTACTGTGGAATTGGTGAAGGAGTGTTCCAGCCATTAATGGGAACCACTGTGCTTTTGCAGAGAAAGGAAAAACTAGTCAAGTAATGATTAACTCTGGGCAAAGCTGTAACAATAATTATAACTAATAAAGCATCCTAAAAGCCCATCGAAGTAAATAGTGTGGGGCTTCCGGTTGCAGCTGGGTGTAGTCTGTATCCACAGTCAGGCAGTGGTGTTGTGTTTTATTTATCTTAACAGCATTTGCTGTTCAAGTTTTTGCTTACTTACTGCTAACATGAGCAACTTATTGCACTGTTATTTACGACTTCAGAAGATCACAAAGAGCTATGTTATCATGAACCTCATGCACTCCCTCACTCCTCTCTGCTTCAGCTCTGTGGCAGCTCATCTAAATTGGTGAGTCCTTGAAGAACTTATTGCCTATAAAGCAGAAACGCCAGTGGAGATCTTACAATTCTGAGGTATGAGGTTTGGCAGAGATTGATTAATTAAGCACCACTGGGGAAATACCTGACTAAGAGGTCCAGCTGCAGTAGTTAACAGTGCCGTCTCACAGCAGTTACAGAGCGGAAAGTGTATTTTCATACCCAAAGCGGACAATGGCATATTCTCCCCCAAGCAACGTGGAGATTTTGGAGATTACTTTTTCTCCCCCTGTGTTACACCAGATACAGAGGACCACACAATTATCTATTATTCCTATTACTGATCTTAAAACAATAGCTAGACAAAAGGGTACATTGGAATTCCATCAGGCACAGGCAAGGAACAACAGAGCCTCCACACCCCCATACTCCCCTTTGGTCCACACTCAAAACTGTGATAGAAATCAAGCTAAGATGAAGGATTACAGTATAGCAAAGGGAAGGAAGAAAAAGCAAGCCAAAATAACAGGCTTTGTCAAGTTCCAGGAGTCTTCTGCCCTTAGGATCGATTACAGGGAGGAGTGTCCCTTAGAAAAGCAAGCAATCCTCCCTATAGATTTAATGGACAGTGCAATGAATGATGAGCAGATACTGGATTGTGGCTAGTTAAACAGAGTTTGAATGTGGACTTTGGCAAATTAAGATTTGTGGAATTCTTGACCTCCCCTGTTATACCATCCGAGGATCCAATGAGCCCAGGAGCCAAAGAAATTTGTAGCTGGAATCCCAAACTATAGAAGTAACTAAAATTAAGGACCTTAAACCAGTAATAGAGGACAGTAGCACTTCAGCATCTATTCCCATTTATCCTGATAAACCATCTCCTAAAAGGGATGAAAAAAAACTTCTTAACTCAGAATCCTTTATTGGAAATTAGACACACACTTAAGGAAATCAAAGAGATTGTGACTGATCTATTAAGGCACTTGAGGGAGGCAGAACATCCCCCAGCAACAACCCAGAGGAGTTCCTGGGGCAGAGGAAGAATGTCAATTCCTCAGATTTGCTTGACAAGGTTGATAATTGTAATCTATCCCCCAAAACTGTAGACAGAATTGCCAGCCTCTCTCTGGAAGAGCGACTTCTGTGTGTAGTTCTGCAGCCAGGAGCGTAGTCAAGACCCACTGCAACAGCTTCTGTTAACAATGACCATAATATCACTCATCAGAATCCTACAGATGTAAGAGAACCCCCAATATGGTCAGGAGATGTTGGTGTAGCAAATAGAAGCTTAAAAAACAGAAGGAAAGATAATGCCTATCCTAAGGCGGTGTCAACTGCCATTACAAGAGAGAGAGAAAAGACCAAGTATAAGAACAGTAGGAAAAAGGAGGTCTGCAAGCACACGGACAAGAAGGAAAAGAGCATGGACTTTAAACCTCTGTTTAAATTGTTAGAAACCGCTAATACCATCACAAGGGAACAACTTGTTAAAGCAAAATCACAGCAGAAAGAGACGCTAACAAAGGGACTGTAGGGGGAGGCTGGCACAATACAGAAGGAAAAGGTCACTGGGATGCATCTAGCTAGTGATTTTGTACCGACCACAGATACCACATTTCCAGAGGGCTTATACCTTACTGGCCAGGTGACTCAGTCGCAGTTTCAGAACTCTCGGTTATTACAGATGAAGAAATTTGAACATTTAAATACTAGACAAAGGTCTGTAAGTCCTGGCCAGAATGTGGGGAATCCAATTCCGGTTCTCATCAGAAACAGAAAAGCACATGCAAGGTACAGAATGAGAAAGATTGGATGGAATAAAGAGCCAATCAGGAGATTTACCATCAATCAGAAACGGATGAATGACCCCAACCACAAGACATACTGGAAATGTAATGCCGGTTGCCTAGCAGAATGGCAAAATGTGGATTGATATGGGGATTATGGTTCCCCCCAGGTACTGTATGGAAATGCCATTATTCCAGGCGGCCTGGCTGCTGTGAAATCACCTGGCTCCACAAATATGTTAAACACAAGAGATAAATGTGGCTCTACCGGGACTTTGACCATCCAGTCAGCCTTTACAGAAATGGCGGACTGCTCCTGGCCTGGTTCTGCTTTCTGTTTACCTCTCCCTAAAATAACATCTCTTGGCGATCAAACTAGACATCATAGTACGAATCATGTTATTGCTCTACCACAGCAATCTTTGTATAAATGCCAGATGGAACAACAGGCGATCGAGTTAGACACTGCTATTAATCACACAAGGGATCTAGAAAGCAAATATCTCCCCTCAAGTTGCGTCGTTCAATCTTCTCTCTCTCAAGAAAGACCTGCACTTAAGTTATTGTCCTGAAACATTGCAGGATGGTCGACCAAAGCTTGCAATATTGCCTTTAAAGAGTATGTTGCTGTGGCGTTTGCCCTTGTGGCCCCTGCTTGTCTTTCCCTCACAAAGGCTCACGTCGCGTTTTCTTCTCGCTGCCACCAGTGGATTACCTCAATCCACAATATAAATGACGTTTGTCAGAACACTTGTCTTGTGAACAGAAACAGAACTTATTTTTTGGAGTGAAGCAGATTGAATAATAACAGAAGTTTCTCAGATACACATTATACATAAGCAAATCATCAACAGTCCTCTCAGTACATACTTCTTTTCTCTTGCAATCCCATTACCACCTTCTCTACCTATTTTCCTAATCAGCTCTATCTCTCTGATTAACCCTATCTATCTCAGTATCTGTTCCCTCTCTCTCTGACTAATCAGCCCTATCTGACTCGTCCTTCTCCTGCCAAGCCTCATGTAGCTGCTGACTCCGCCTCTCCAGCCCTCTCATAGGTTCATGCAAATCAGCTCATGAATATGAATGACATGAGTGACGTGGGCGGTCGCCACAGTTGCCAATTTTGATATCCTACTGTTTCAAGAGACACGGACACAAAAGAATCTTATACTGGACAGGTACGTGACACATTCTCTCAAAGCAGTTCCCAGTGAAAGAGGTGGCTGGCTTAAGGGCAGTTTGGGCATACTTATATCAACTAAGCCAGGGGTCCCCAACCCCCGGTCTGCAGCCCGGTGCTGGTCCGCGAGGAGCCAGCAGCTGGGCCGCGGGGACACAGTGGCAGCCATTGCAAAAAAGAGCCCGGTGGGGAGGCCATTTGAATTTCCCGGGCTCCGGGCTCCTGCCTTCCACCGCTGGGTCCATCCGCACTGCTGGCTTGCCAGGGGCTTTCCAGGCAGGCTCTGGGAGGCAGAGCCCAGCTGGAAAGCCAGCAGCGCGGACGGACCCAGTGGCTGGAGGCAGGAGCCCGGAGCCCGGGAAATTCAAATGGCCTCCCCGCTAGGCTCTGCCTTCAGCCGCTGGGTCCATCCGCGCTGCTGGCTTTCCAGCCAGGCTCTGCCTTCCGGAGCCCGCCGCACAGATGGGCCCAGCGGCTGGAGGCAGGAGCCCGGGAAATTCAAATGGCCTCCCCGCCGGGCTCTGCCTCCAGCTGCTGGGTCCGTCCACGCTGCTGGCTTGCCAGGGGCTTTCCAGGCAGGCTCTGGGAGGCAGAGCCCGGCTGGAAAGCCAGCAGCGCGGACAGACCCAGTGGCTGGAGGCCGAGCCCAGCGAGGAGGCCATTTGAATTTCCCGGGCTCCTACCTTCCGCCACTGGGCCCGTCCACGCTGCTTGCTTTCCAGGCGGCGGTGGAAGCGCGGGAGGCCTCCTGGGGGCCTCCCGACAGCGGCGGTGGAGGCGCGGGAGGCCTCCCGGGGGCCTCCCGACAGCAGCGATGGAAGTCCGGGAGGCTGAGAAGGCTTCAGACTGGTAAGGTGCTGCTTTTTCCTTTTTAAAAAACTGGAGGGTTGGGTTTCTGGTTGGGTTTTGGAGGGTGGGTTTGGACTGGGGGGGGGGTTATGTTTCTGTGCTGTGTTGTTTTGTTTTTGGATTTGTGGTTTTTTTTTCAGTCCCAGCGTGGGACTTGCTCTGTTTATTTTAATTTTATTTTTTGGGTTTTTTTTTTTTTTTTTTGAAATGCTGGAACGGATTAATCCCGTTCCCATGCATTTCAATGGGAAATGGTGCTTAATGCATAACATACTACTGCATAACAAGTACCCCCACGCACGGATGCCCCCCCACGCCCCCCCCCCATTCACAGACGCCGGCGGCGGCAGCCCTCCCCCCGGTCCTTGGAAGAATGGTCTTCAACAATACTGGTCCCTGGCATTAAAAAGGTTGGGGACCACTGAACTAAGCTACAAGCTTCTGTCCTGAACTGTCCTTCAGTTGGCCACTGCCACGATTCTGAAATTTAATTTACATATATTACTGCTGATTAATATTTATATTCCTCCCCCCAGCAATCTCGTGCTCAGACCAAAGGATTGTGGGTAAAATTGGAGGAATACATAGTAGACATCCTTCAGCCTCAAGAGACTGTGGTAACGTGCTCTGAATAGAGGTCTTGGAACAGCGTCTAGTGTGGCTGAGAAGACGAATTCGAGAGTGACAATCCCTTCCACACTGAAGACAAATACAATCTGTCCCCTGTCCAGCTCCCTGATTTTGCGGCTTTCGGGACTGCCTCTTTGCCTCAGCCTGCTGGACAAGTGTCTCTTCAAATTGGGAGAGGCCATGCTGCACCGCCTGCCTCCATGCTGAACGCTCAGATGTCAAGGTTGCCCATCTGTTGAGGTCCATTCCTAAGGCCTTCAGATCCCGCTTGCAGATCCTTCAGATCCCGTCAGCTTCTTGTTAAGCCATACTCTCTTTGTGAGTCTAGAGAACATGGTAGCTGCTTTGCCAATGAGTTTATCCAGCTCGGCATCTAGAGAGAGAGTGTCAGAGATCGTTGAGCCAAGGTACACGAAATCATTAACAACCTCCAATTCTTGTGTAGAGATGGTAATAGAGGGAGGTGAGTCCACACCCTGGCCCATGACTTGTGTTTTCTTCGGGCTGATTGTTAATCCAAAATCTTGGCAGGCCTTGCTAAAATGATTCATAAGTTGTTGGAGGTCTTTGGCAGAATGGGCAACAACAGCTGCATCATCAGCAAAGAGGAAGTCCCGTATGCATTTCAGCTGGACTTTGGTCTTCGCTCTCAGTCTAGAGAGATTAAAGAGCTTTCCATCTGATCTAGTCTAGCCTTCTGTTGCAGTTCCAAAGGCGTGCTTCAGCATGACAGCAAAAAAGATCCCAAACAGAGTCAGCGCAAGGACACAGCCCTGTTTTACTCCACTTCGAATGTCAAAGGGATCTGATGTTGAGCCATCAAAAACTACAGTGCCCTTCATTTCCTCATGAAAGGACCTGATGATGTTAAGGAGTCGAGATGGACATCCAATCTTGGGAAGTATTTTAAAAAGGCCGTCCCTGCTAACCAAATCAAAGGCCTTTGTAAGATCTATGAAGGCCACAAAGAGTGGCTGTCGTTGTTCCCTACATTTCTCCTGCAACTGTCTGAGGGAGAATACCATGTCAGTGGTGGATCTATTAGCTCGAAATCCACACTGTGATTCTGGATAGACTCTGTCTGCAAGCACCTGGAGCCTCTTCAGCATGACACGGGCAAGCAGCTTCCCTACAATGCTGAGAAGAGAGATGCCACAGTAGTTATTGGAGTCGCCCCTGTCGCCTTTGTTCTTATACAATGTGACGATGTTTGCATCCTTCATGTCCTGTGGTACTCCACCTTCCCTCCAGCAAAGACAAAAGATTTCATACAGCTCAGTAGTGATGATCTCTTTACAGCACTTCAGCACTTCAACAGGGATGTTATCCTTCCCAGGTGCCTTGCTGGAAGCGAGGGAATCCAAGGCCTCTTGTATTTCTGCTAAAGTTGGTTCGCTGTCCAACTCTTCCAAGACAGGCAGGCACTCGATGTTATTTAATGCCTCTTCGGTTACTACGTTCCCTCTGGAACAGAGGTCCCCAACCCCCAGTCCGCGGCCTGGTGCCAGTCTATGGCCTGAGCCGGACCGGGCCGCGGAGACAGACCTCCTCCCCACCCCCTCACGCACTCCCCCTGCACAGCCTGTTTGCGCCTGCGCGCGAGCGTGCCCGCACAAGCACTGCACCGCCCTTTGTGCATGCGCATGAGCGTGCAAGTACCCCCGCTCCTTTGCACATGTGCACGAACACGCACGCACTCCTTTGTGCATGCGCATGCAGGGGGTGCCCCGCCTTCCCCAGCCGGTCCGCGGGGCTAAAAAGGTTGAGGACCGCTACTCTAGAATATAACTCAGAGTAGTGCTGCACCCAGCGTTCCATCTGCTGTGCTCGGTCCTGGATGATCATACCTGTAGCAGACTTCAAAGGAGCAGATTTCTTCTGTATTGGACCTAAAGCCTGCTTGATACCGTCATACATTCCCTTGATGTTACCTGTGTCCACTGCTGTCTATATCTGAGAGCAGAGCTGAAGTCAATAATCATTAGAACATCTCCTGGCAGTCTGTTGGACTTTGCTACGAGCAACTCGAAGAACCTGCAAGTTGTACTCACTAGGACAGGCTTTGTATGCTGCTAGAGCTCTCCTCTTTTCCTCAATGGTTGGCATCAGCTCCTCCGAATGGGCTTCGAACCAGTCTGCCGTCTTTTTGGTCTTCTTGCCAAATGTGGACAAGGCGGTGTTATAAACAGCATTCTTGACATTTTCCCATCGTTCAGGTACATTTGCATCAGCCGGGCCTGGAAGAGTTTCCTCAAGCGCTTGAGCAAATTCCTCCACTTTTCTCTGATCATGAGTCTTGCTGATGTCAATACGTGGTCTTCCTTCCTTTTTCATATGATACAATGTGAGGGTTCAGTAGTTTGCTCCAACCTTTTATCAAATGACACACCCACTCTCTTCTGTTTAGAAATGGGGTTAACATTTATTGGGGTATTCAATAACATTCCAGTATCCATGAATGCACTCCAAACGTTCTCCCCTTTAGACAACAGGTCTGAAGGGGGGTTCCAGTCATTTACTTTGAAAGGGTTCTTATCCTGACTGTTCCATGGTCCGGGTCACTCTGGAAGGGTGTCAGTGTTCAATAGTAATCCCTCCTCTCCTTCAAGTAGGGGGATGGTGTCCTCCTCTCGATCGTCCACCCAGTCACACTCCCTGGAGGGTTCCCCCGTCTCCCACGGCACTCCATGAATTCCCTCTGTTGATTCTCCCAAATTCTCCATTCTATCCTCTCCCTTCGTTCTCTTTCCACTTTCTCTCTTTCCTCTCTCAACTTCCTCTTCCACTCCCTACTTTCTCGTTCACCCCAATATGATGATTTGGGGTTTAACTCACGCCTTCTCCGAGCATCTGCCTCCTCCTTAGGGACACGTTTTTCTGTCTTTCCAGTCCATGGATCCTCTACCCAGATCCACTCCCAGCCTACTGGCAGGTCTCCTTCTCCCCCCTTTATATCTCCTAACCCCGCCTCCACTATCTCCCGTGCCTACCAAGGTTGTCCCGGGTTCTGCAATCATTAGTCTTTTTAAATCTCCCTCCAAATTCCCCGGGTCAGGTCCAGGAGGTCTCGCTTTCCGGGGTGGGGGAACTGGTGGGGTCTGGCTTTCTTTCTCAGCAGTCGGCGGGAGGGACGGCACTCCCGAGAGAGGGGTCTCTCTCTCTCCTTCTTTCTTACATACAATATCCTTACTCACAGTATTACTCTGCTACACACCAGGGAGTGATCAGTATCGCAATCAGCGCCCTGATAACTGCGTGTGATCGTAATTAGAGATGGGGATGAATATAAAAACGGATTGGTTTTTTCGACGAATATAGCCGATTCGTCAAATATTCGTCGATCCGTATTCATAAAAATATAAATCTAGACGAATATGACTGGATGAATATTTCCTCTGTTTTATTCGTCGATCCGTTAATATTAGTATATATTCGTTACCTTTTTGGGGGTCTCTTGAGCTTGCTGGTGCCAATTAGAAGCTTTGGCGAATCAGGACAGAGATCGTGGATTGGCATGTCCAGCAGCCAATAGCGCTGCCAAAAGGTGTCGAGAGGCTGTATATAAGCTTTTCCCCTCCAGGAGTTGCGCACTTCTGTTCATGCTCTCCGGAGTGAGAACAGTTGCTGCTGGCTTGCTGTTGCTCTGGTGGTTTGGTTTCACTTTTGTGGCAGCAAAACAAACGAACACGTCACTTATATTTTTCTTTTTCAAAATTATCATTCATCATCATCAACTGTACTGGGAATTTGGGAAGGGATTTTCAGGTAGCTTAGGCTACTTGGAAGGGTTTTTTTCAAACTTTTTTTTTCTGGAGGCTTGTGTCGTGTCGTCTTCAGGCAAGTGGAGGCTTGCATCTGAGGCACAGTGGGTGGGTGGGGAATTTGTTGGTGTGACGTGTGTGTGTGTGCGTGTTTAGCTGGCAGGACTACATTATTCAATCAGTTTTCAAAAGTTTAGTTTTGGACTTGGGAGGCTTGCATCTCAGGCACAGTGGGTGGGTGGGGGTGTAGCTGGATCAATCCTTTTTTCTCCTTTTCCTTAAAACAAAATTGGTGTGACTTGTGTGTGTGTGCGTGTCTCTGATTGAGACTTAGCTGGCAGGGCTTTTCTTTTTGGATTTTTTTGGATTTTCATTCAGCCACACTGGGTCGGGGGGAATTTTTACTACTTACATTATACTGAGGGGGGGGCTTTGTTTAGGTAGGGAGGTCACATTTTAGTAAAAGCATTAGACCACCACCCCATCATTCAAAAAATAAAATTTGCACAGTCACTCCCTGTAGCGTTCACCCTTATTATGTTAAATAGTCATGCATATTCATGTTGCAGGCTAATGTTGCTGAGAGGCGGAGCCGAGAGAAATGTAATAAAGAGGCGGAGTCAGAGAGTGAGGGCAGTCCGTCAGAGTGAGAGAGTCAGGAGGGAGATGAGAGTGGAGAGTGAGTTAGAGTGTGGTATTTGGGAGATCTGAGGTGTGATTAGTGAGAAGAGTGAATAAATACTGTTATAACAAATAGAAGGTTGAGATTGATGATAAATAAACCTGTAGAAGTTACTTATGATTAATTATCAAACATCTGTAATCAATAAACTTGTTTTATTTAAAAGACAGTGAGGTTTGGACCTTCATCTTCATCCTTCCATAAGTAAAGTATGTTGATTTAGTGATCAACTGGTGGCAGCGGGTGAAAAGGAGTATTGGTTTGCCTTCGTGTGCTCTGTGTTTGGGGAGTCAGGCAGGGGCCTCGAGGTGCGAACGCCACACTCACTCTCTCCATTGCTTTATTAATTAGATGATGATGATGATGATGATTAATATCGCCGAGACGATTGCCCTGCTTGGACTTCCACTGTCCATCGTGGAATCCCAAGCCTTCTGCCGGTTGCTGCATTTGTTTTGCCCCTGGTATGACCTACCCTCACGGAGAACTCTCAGTTCTAGAGTGCTGCCCTCGCTCTATGACTCTGTGAAGGAGGTGGTCCGTGACCATTTTTCACGGCTACAGGGGTGCAAGGTGCACTTCACAGCAGACCTGTGGAGAAGAGGTCAGCGCGGCTACCTCTCACTCACAGCCTACTGGTGGTAGCCAGAGGACTTGAGTAGTGGCAGGGCATCGGCGACAGGGCTGCAGGAGAGGCCCTTGCCCTGCCCCCAGGCTACAGGTCTGTTCTGCAGGGTTTCTAGTTAAGTTAAGTTAAGTTAGTTATATAACCGACTGTATTGCACGTGTGTTAACTGTTGCTGGGCAGAATGTATTCGACGCCCTATTGGCTAAGGTTTTCATGTATGTAGGGTGGTGTGCTAATAAAAGGAGGTGTCGAGTGCGGTTCAAGTTAGAACCTGCTGGAACACGCTTTGTACATCAGCTCTCGACTGCAGTCTGCTTATTTTCAGAGATCTCTCCCTTACACCACTTGATTGCCGGAGCAGGACTCCGACAAGTGGTGCCCCGTGTGAGGCCTACTTCTCGTGTGAGGCCTACTTCTCATGTGAGGCCTACTTCTTTGTGTGAGGCCTACTCCTTCGTGTGAGGCCTAACAATCTTCGCTCACCCACGCTCGGCAAGAGTTTCAGGTGCGCCACGCATCTTCGGATCCCGGGCGAGTGTATCGGTTAAGTTAGACACATAGGACCATGGGCTCCTCACTGTCCAGCCTCCAACTACAATATGCCAAGGACCTCCACTTCCTTCTAACCCGCAATGGACATACAGTCACCCGAAAGGAGGTGGAAGAGTTAGTCTCTGCTATTGATGATGTCTGCCCTTGGGTGCCCGAGACAGGAACTTTAGAACTAGAAGCCTGGTGTAAAATTGGCAGTTGCTTTCAAGGACATCTGTGCGTGACCGCTCAGGTTTTGTTTACTTGGTGCAAGGTCCGTGCCTGCCTTAAAGGACTAACCCCTAACAACATTCTGTTTAATCAACAATTGGAGATTAATACTGCCAACGGTCATCCTTTACCACAACTCCTGCCCCCAGTGCTGGTTGTATCGACCGCTCCTCTGGTGCCTCCACCCAACTATGAATCCTATAGAGATCCCCCTCTAAAACCTCCTGATAACAATTGTGGGGGCTGTGATGCTGGTCCTGATCTCTTTCCAACTGATTATCAAGATAAAGGAGTCTCCCGTAGCTCAATTGCGACCATGGTTGCGGCGGCTGTACTTGAAAGTGGAGATCTTTCAGCAGAATGTGCAACCGCTTTCCCTGTCATGAGGGGCACCCCAGCACGGGGAAATCAACCCGCCATTCCTGACACATACGAACCCCTTTCCTACAAGTATATTAAGGAACTGCAACGCAGCATTAAGGATAACGGCATACATGCGCCATATACAGTGGACCCTCGACTTACAGATGGCTCGACCTGCAGACTTTTCGAGTTACAGACTTCTCTGGCTGCAAAATTTAGGTTCGACTTGCGGCCGGAGAATCGACCTACAGACTGGAAAATCAAACAAAATGGACCAAAAACGGCCGGTTACGGATTAATCGGTTTTCAATGCATTGTAGGTCAATGGAGCCTCGACCTACAGACTTTTCGACCTGCAGCCACCGTTCCAATACGGATTAATTCCGTAAGTCGAGGGTCCACTGTACTGTGACCATTTTAGAGACTTTAACTTTTCAAAGACTTCTTCCGACCGATTGGAAGACAATTATCAGGTCACTTTTGCCCCCAGCTCAGAGTTTGATGTGCATGCAAGAATGGAGAGAATTGGCTACGAAACAGGCTGAAACTAATGCGGGATCCAACCCTGTGGTCCCAATTAGTTATCAAATGCTAGTGGGGGAAGGAAATTTTACTACACCAGCGCAACAAGTCCGCCTAACTGATCAGGCTCTTACTCAATTAGCAGATATTATAATAAAAGCATGGAAACGTATCCCAACTCAGGCCGATACTTCGGTGGCAGGCTTTGCGGGAATCCGACAAGGAGCTAAGGAGTCCTATACTGAATTTGTTAACAGACTTATGACAGCAGTAGAGCGGCAGGTAGAAAACCGCCAGGCCAGAAATCTGTTGATTAAACAACTGGCTCTTCCTGAGTGGGACATAGACTGGAATTCTACCACTGAAGACTCCTCCGTGTATCTTCCACAATGTCCTTGCGATGCTGCAACCTGCATATTTTCTGCTACTGCTACAGTTTCAGACAACAACGTCGTGTCTCAAAATTGCTCTCGCGTCTCGTTTACAAACTGGACTGATGGACGGACCTGATGGCGTGGGGCCATGAGTCAAACCAATAATATGTACCTCTTGTTTAGATCTTTTGGGTGGATATGGACTGACACTCGTAGGGGAGCCCAGCCAGAGAATTACACATATGGACTCCCCCCGGGAGTGTTTTTTGTTTGCGGATCATCCGCTTATAAGGTCCTTCCCCCCTCTTGGAAAGGGACATGCACTCTGGCGTCCTTGGGCCCCTACAATTTGTTCCTTGCTAACCACCCTGTGCTTCTTGCCAGAAATCCTCACATTTATAGACGAGTTTTGAATTCCAAGACTAGGGGTTTTTTGGATCTTGTAGGCTTATTCATTCCCCCGCTTCAAGGGGTTATTACTGATATTAAATTGCTTAATATCTCCCGAGATATTGAGCTCCTCGCCAATGCTTCTAAAATTGCTATCAAAGCCCTCCAGGTCGAGATCGACTCTCTTGCTAACATGGTAGCACAGAACAGGTTGGCTTTAGATTCCTTATTTCTCCGTCAAGGCGGTATTTGTGCTTGGTTGAATCAGTCATGTTGCTTTTACATTAACAAATCTGGTGTCATTGAACAATCAGTCTCCATTATTCAAGATACCATTACAGATCTACGCCGCGACACTACGGCCTTGGGAGATTGGACCTGGCTTTGGTCTTGGCTCCCTAATTTGTCCTGGTTGAGATCTCTCATTTTGTATGCTGTTGTTATAATTGTTTTGATGATTCTGATATGCTGCTGTATTCAATGTATACCTTCCTTGTTTCAAACATGTAAACAGTGCTGTGCTTCTGCCCCACCTACGGGTCTCACTGCTAAACAATTATACCATATCAGATACCAGGCGCTTCCTCACGATGAAGACTTTGGTTATGTCTATAACTGGGATAAGATGTCTCGCTCTAATTAAAAAGAAAAACAGTGGGGATATAGGGTTTCTAGTTAAGTTAAGTTAAGTTAAGTTAGTTATATAACCGACTGTATTGCACGTGTGTTAACTGTTGCTGGGCAGAATGTATTCGACGCCCTATTGGCTAAGGTTTTCATGTTATGTAAGGTGGTGTGCTAATAAAAGGAGGTGTCGAGTGTGGTTCAAGTTAGAACCTGCTGGAACACGCTTTGTACATCAGCTCTCGACTGCAGTCTGCTTATTTTCAGAGATCTCTCCCTTACACCACTTGATTGCCGGAGCAGGACTCCGACACTGTTCTGCTCCAGGCGCGGCACACAGCTCAGGCAACAGGGAGGAACATCGCCGATGAGTTCCTGTCCGCGCAGCAGGAGTGGGCACCGGAGGGGGAGGTGACCCATGGCCACATGGTCACAGATGCTGGGCGGAACATGTTGGCGGCATTGAACGAGGCGGGCTTTGAGGGCATCATATGCATGGCGCACAAATTACACCTTGTGGTGCGCGATGCCCTCGGCCTGGGCAGCCACGTCAAGCCCGAGTGGGACGCAGGCACCCGGGAGACGCGGGCACTCCTGGAGCAATGCCGCCAACTGGTGGGCCACTTCTCCTGCAGCCTGAAAGCTGCCCGCCGGCTGCGTGAGAGGCAGGAGGAGTTGGGTCCGGAGACCCACGTTCTCCTGACAGACCTGCCCACCAGGTGGAACTCCACCTACACCATGGTGTCCCGCCTGGTGGAGCAGAAGGCCGTTTTGGAGGACATGATGTCCTCCATGCCCATTCTGCCCGGGGGGAGAGAGGTGGGCATCAGTGCCACGGATTGGCTGGCCCTCTCCCAGATGGTGGAGGTGCTCAAGCCCTTCCTGGAAACCACGGACATCTTGTGTGGTTATAGGGCAAGCCTAGGGCAGGTCATCCCCCTGATTCATGCCCTCAATCGGTTCCTGGAGACTGCTGTGGCACCAAGATCCTCCCTCCTTCCACAGACCAGGGCTTTGGTGAAGAGGTTGCAGGCAGGCGTGCAGAAGCGACTCCATCCTGTCTACAGCGACAGAGCTTACTGCATGGCCTGCCTGTGTGATCCTCGAATCAAGGGGGGCTTGGCGTGGAGAAGGAGTGGAGAACGGAGTGGAGAGGAGTGGAGAACGGAGCTCTCCACTGAGGTCCGCAGGGCTTTGGGGGCACAACACTTGCGTGGGGGGCTGGGAACGTCAGGCCACGAGGGGCAGGGTGGTTTGCCTGAACCACAGGGAAGGACTTCACCTGGTGAAGGCTCCATTCACCACCACCATTACTGGAGCTCTGTGGTGACCTTGGCACTTGCCTCAGAGGAAAGACAGCTGGCTGAGGAGGATTCGGCAGAGATAATGGTGCGGGAATATCTGGCTGAGCCCCCTCAGCCCTACCAGTCAGATCCCCTCCATTACTGGGTTAGGAAACTAGTCATATGGCCAGAGTTGTCCAATGTGGCCATGGACCTCCTTTCCACCCCCCCACCAGCGTCCAGAGCGAGCGCATGTTTTCCCATCTCGGAGACATACTGCAACCATGCCGTTCGTGTTTGGATCCCGTTACTGTGGAGAGACTGTCGTTCATCAAGGTGAACCTTCCCTTGTTGGGCTTCCCCTCACTGAACCCAAAGAGGTAGGGTTCCAATGACAGTCTCTCCCTTAACACACCTTAACATCAGCTCTGCCTCCCTGCGCCCGCCTCTCTGCCCGCCCGCCCGGCTGCCCACCTGCCCACCCTCCTGAAAAAAAAAAACCTGCCTACCGGCCTGTAAACCTGCCCCTCAGTCAGAACTCCAGCTGCTGATTCCAGTCGCCTCCTCGGGCCAAGTTCCAACCAAGTCGTGCCTGCCTGCCTGCTGGATCAAGTCAGACCAGCAGGCCGAGAACTGTTGAACTCCTGCCTGCCTGCCGGATCAAGTCAGACAAGGCCAAGAACTGTTGAACTCCTGCCTGCCTGCCGGGTCACATCGGCCCAGCAAGCCGAGTTTGTTCCACCTCCTGCCTGCCCACTGAGTCAAGTCGGCCCAGCGGGCCAAGCTTAGTCCTATTGTCTTCTTCTGCCTGCTGGGTTAAGCCCCAGCGCGCCGTTTATTAACGTCTGCCTGCCTGCCTGCCTGCCTGCCTGCCTGCTGGGTCACGTTGGCCCAGTGGGCCGATGATGGGGTGACACGCAGACAGGCTTTGGGTGAGGCAGAGCCCAGCTGGCCCTCCTGGCACGGGTTAAACCAGATCAGCTCTGCAATCTGAAGCCAGGCGATTTGGTGATGGGGTGACGCGCAGATAGGCTGTGGGTGGGGCAGAGCCTGGCTGGCCCTCCTGGCACGGGTTAAACCAGATCAGCTCAGCAATCTGAAGCCAGGCGATTTGGTGATGGGGTGACACGCAGAAAGGCTTTGGGTGGGGCAGAGCCCAGCTGGCCCGAACGTGGCAAGAGGGCCAGCCAACCCTCTTGGCACACCCAAAGCCGGTCCCGGCATCCCAAACGTGTCAAGAGGGCCGGCCTGTTTCAACCCCCCCAAAACCTCCGAGGGCTATCTTTATCATATCCGGGTGGTCTCAGCAGCCAAGTTGCAATCCCCAGCTTTCTAGTTCTAAACGAGCATCTTTGTTTCTTTGAAGGTTGTCAGCAAGTTAGACATTGGTGGTGACAGGTGAGTCTCCTAGGCCAGGCTCAGCCCCACCCAAAGCCTGTCCGGGCGTTGCCCCATCGCCCGGCTTCAGATTGCAGAGCTGATCTGTTTCCGACAGCCCCGCGGCCCCGTGGATTAACCGCTGTTAGTAGCACCGACCCTGTTCATCTGATGGTGCTGCTGGTGCTGTTGGAAGTTGCAACCTCAGTTGCCTCCTGGGGGCAAAAACCTTTGCTTTGCAGGCAAATTTGATGTTGCTGAAGAAGACCAGAGTCTGCTCTGCTGCCTTTTGCCTCAGTGCCTGATGGGGCAGCACACGCCACTTTGCTGCTGCCATGTGCCTCAGTGCCCGATGGGGCAACACGCGCCACTTTGCTGCTGCCATGTGCCTCAGTGCCCAATGGGGCAGCACATGCCACTTTGCTGCTGCCAACTACCTCAGTGCCCGATGCGGCCAAAAAAGCCGGCTTTCCTGCTGCCAACTTCCTCAGTGCCCGATGGAACCAAAAAGCCTGTTGTGCTGCCAAATACCTCCTTGCCTCCAGTCCTCCTGAGGACAAACTCTACTTCACTGGCAAATGTAATGTTGTGCTGAGCTGAAGACAAACTGAATGCCTCATGCATGCCTCTGCCAAAAGGACCTCTCATTCTGCTGGGGCCAAATATAACTCCCTCAATGCCATTGGGCTTCTGTGCCATATGGTAAACTCTCCTGGGGGGACCCAATTTGTGGGTGAATAACTCGGAGTTCCAATATCCAATCTTCACCAAAGTTGGCAGGTGTGTTGGGGAAAGACATAGGGAGCTCCGTTGTGATTCTGGATTCTCTAAGTACCTGGGGGGAGCTTTCCTTGGGGGGGGGTCCTATTTGTGACTATATAACTCGGGGAGTCAGTGATCCAATGTTCACCAGACTTTCAGCTTCCCTGCAAATTTGGTGTCTCTAGATCGTCAGGGGCCAGTGTTATAGCCATTTAAAGTACAGATGAATCAACGGATCGATCCGTTGATTCGTCAAAGAATATTCGTATATTCGTATTCATTGATCCATTAACCTTGACGAATAACGGATCAAAACAAATCACCATTTTTTTATTTGTCCCCATCTCTAATTGTAATACTAGGAAGGCTAGAGCGTCTAATGAGGATCAGATCGAGCTGATGCCAATGCTTCGATCTTGGATGTCTCCAAGAGACTGTGTTGAAGCTTCGTATTAAAGAACATGTTGCTGACACAAAGACCATAACAGCAAAACTCCAGCAAGCATTGGCCATTTTTGTTCATCTACCCAATGCCAAACCAGCCTAGACAAGTGGGCCAAGAATTGCGATCAGCACCAACTCTAGCGTTAAAATCTCTGAGAATGAACAACGGCTCTTTCTCAGGGATTTTCTTGATAGTAGCTGCCACATCGTCATAGAATTTGTCTTTGACTTCTGCTGTAGACGACAATGTTGGTGCATATGCACTAATAAGGGTGACCGGTCCTGCTGATGAGTGGAGCTGCGGAGACAGGATTGTTTCACTCCCCTCAGTAGGTGGAACAATGGATCTCAACAGAGTATTTCTAACCGCAAAGCCAACACCATATTCCCTGGTCTCATTCAATGGTTTTCCCTGCCAGAAGAATGAGAAGTTTTTTTTCTTTGACAGATCCCGAGTCTGGTAATCTCGTCTCTTGCCGGGCAACAATGTCTACTCAATTCCATGTTGATGACAGCTGTCTTGCGCACGTCATCTATTTCCTGCAGGTCGTCAGAAAAGCCAGGGGTCATCGTCTGAACATTCCAGGTGCCCAGCTTTAGAGCAGAAGTTTTCTTATGATTATTGCATGGTGCAGGGTTATCGATCTGCTTGTCAGCTTTCACCCTAAACCCCACGCACCCCGTGAGGTTAACAGACCGTGGCGAGGTAGCACCTTACTGGCTGGGGGCTACCCAACTTAAGGCGGGCAGAAGCTACCTAGTGAGGTGAAATGACCTCTCCCACCATCGGAAGTAGCCTCTGGCGTCATGCTCTACGCCAATCGAGCAAAGAGTTACTGCTACTTTCCGTGTTATTTCGACGCTGTATGCGAAGCTGGAGTGTCCTCTCCAGAGCATTAGGCCTGGGTAAAATAATACGGAGGACAGACTGTTACCCAAGCAGCAAATCCCCCCTCTCCACGTCCCTGAAATAGTCTAATGGAAAGGCAAGAGCCAATACAATTGGTTCCAGCGACATCGCAGGAGTTGCCAGAGTGTCACGAACTGCCTCCAGGACTCTGGCTCCAGATTTTGCCTCGAGGTTAACTTCTGATGCCTTTTCCATCGATGGATATAGCCACAAGGCAGCAGAGGTTTGAAATCAGAGTTTTCTTTATCCTAGATGGGCTGCCTTCCAAGGCTAACGAGCCCCATCTACCTGGAATACATAGACAACCTGATATTACTATATCCCGAAGCTTCTATTATTGTTGTGGGGGATTGTAATGCCAGGATAAGTGAAAATGAAGAGACTCTCTTTGTGTGTTTCAATAAGACACCCCTGGACACCATTCTTAGGCAGGCTAAGGGAATCCAGCCTGCCCTTTGTAAAGATGGCAGCTGCAGCTTCCCTACCCTAAATGAAGCCGCAGCTGCCATCTTTGCAAAGGGCAGCCAGTGTCCCTTTCTACAGGCCATGGCTGTGGAGGCCTGCTGGAGATGGCGGGGACAATTACGGTTGGGATGCATTGGCAGGGGTGGGGATGCGTCAGTGGGGGTGGCAGCGGGGGGGTGCAGTGGGGGGTGACGGGGTGGCGATGGCTAAGGTAGGGAGAGGAAGGGGGTGGGGGATAGGCTGTGGGGGTGGGTGGCTGCCTATCAGCCCGCCAATCAGCTGATCGGCGAGCCAGTAGGCAGAATGGGAAAGCCATAGGAAGAGACGGAAGGCTAGCTTTCCCTCCCTTTGTATGGGGGACGAATAAAAATGGGGCAATATTCATCCCTTCGTATTCATCGGGGTCTCGGGAACCCATGAATATGAAGGGATGAATATTTAACGAATCAGCAATTTCTGATGAATATCGCGATCCATTTTTTAATTCGTACCCATGTCTACATATGATTAATAATTTGGATCTGGTTTTAATAAATGGGAGCGTGATGGGAGATATGCCAGGGGAATTGACATTCATCTCAACTTTAGGAGCCTCAACCATAGATTACATCATGACCTCAAATGATCTGGTGGGATTAATATCTGATTTTAAGGTAGATAGTCGCACTGAGAGTGATAACTTACCCTTGGCCCTGCAGGTTAATCTTAAGAGACACAAAAGTGTTCGCAGATAGAGAACCAGCACAATGGATTACAGCTGAAACAAGAGCAGCCTGCACAAAGTGGTCCACCAAATTGGGCAATTTTATGAGACAACTTTTATTATCAGAGCCTTATATACATCTCAGCAGTTTAATTTTATCTGCAGATACAATTACAACTATATTAGAGGCATATGAGAATTTGATATATTCTCTCCAAACTCTGCCAAGAACATAAGGTCCAGCAAATTCCTCACTTGCCTTGCAGACAATTTCATGGTCCAGAAGGTGGAAGAGGCAACAAGGGGATCAGCTATTTTAGATCTGATCTTAACCAACAGGGATGACCTTGTTAATGGGGTCGAAGTGGTGGGATCCTTAGGTGGGAGTGACCACGCTCTCTTGGAATTTGTTATACAGTGGGAAGGGGAAGCCAAGTGCAGCCAGACACACATTCTAGACTTTAAGAAGGCCAATTTCAGTAAACTTAGGTAATTACTAGCTGTAATTCCATGGACAAAGATACTGAAAGAGAAGGGAGTTCAGGATGGATGGGAATTTCTTAAAAGGGAGATACTAAAGGCACAATCTAAAACTGTCCCAATAAGAAGGAAAAACAGGAGATGTCTAAAGAAACCAGAATGGTTGACTAAAGAACTTTCAACTGAGCTAAGTGTTAAAAAAAAACCATGTACAAGAAATGGAAAAATGGGGAAAACACCAAAGAGGAATACAAGCAAATAGCCAGTACATGTAGGGGGAAGGTAAGAAAAGCAAAAGTGCAGAATGAACTCAGGCTTGCCAGACAGATTAAAAACAATAAAAAGGGCTTTTTTAGTTATGCCCTCAGCAAAAGGAAAAAGAAGGAAATGATAGGGTCGCTGCGTGGAGAAGATGGCCAACTACTATTTATTTATTTATTTGATTTATATCCCGCCCATCTGGTATATTCTACCACTCTCTACTAACAGAGGACAGGGAAAAGGCTGAACTTCTCAACACCTTCTTTGCCTCAGTTTTCTCCAAAAAGGAAAATAGTGCTCAACCTGTGGGGCGAAGAGCAGGTGATGCAGTGGGGGAAATGCAGCACAGAATAGGTAGAGAAGTAGTACAGGAATACCTGGCTACACTAAATGGATTTAAGTCTCCAGGGCCAGACGAATTACACCCAAGGATATGAAAAGATCTGGCAGAAGTAATTTCAGAACCATTGGCAATAATATTTGAGAATTATTGGAGAACAGGAGAAGTCCCCACAGACTGGAGAAGGGAAATGTCCCTATCTTCAAAAAGGGAAAAAAAGAAGACCCAAATAATTATCGCCCCGTCAGCCTGACATCAATTCCCGGAAAAATTCTAGAGCAGATCATTAAACAGACAGTTTGTTATTACTTAGAAAGCAATGCTGTCATCACTAAAGTCAACACGGGTTTCTCAAAAACAAGTCATGCCATACTAATCTGATCTCTTTTTTTGATAGAGTTACAGGCTTGATAGATGAAGGGAATGCTGTGGATGTAGCATATCTTGATTTCAGTAAGGCCTTTGACAAAGTTATCCATGATATTCTTGCAAGGAAGCTAGTAAAATGTGGGCTAGACAGTGCTACTGTTCGGTGGATTTGTAATTGGTTGACTGACCGAACCCAAAGGGTGCTCACCAATGGCTTCTCTTCATCCTGGAGAGAGGTAACTAGTGGGGTACCTCAGGGTTCTGTTCTGGACCCTGTGCTATTCAACATCTTTATCAATGACTTGGGTGAAGGAATAGAGAGTATGCTGACTAAATTTGCAGATGACACCAAATTGGGAGGGGTTGCTAATTCCCCAGAGGACAGGATTAAAATTCAAAATGACCTTGACAGATTAGAGTCCTGGGCCAAAACTAACAAAATGAATTTCAACAGAGAGAAATGTAAGGTCCTACACCTAAGCAGAAAAAATGAACTGCACAGATATAGGATGGAAGACACCTGGCTAGACAACAGTACCTGTGAAAGGAATCTAGGAGTCTTGATAGACCACAAACTGAACATGAGTCAGCAGTATGATGCGGCTGCCAAGAAAGCCAATGCAATTCTTAGTTGCATCAATAGGAGTATAGTGTCTAGATCAAGGGAAGTGATAGTACCACTCTATTCTGCTTTGGTCACACCTCACCTGGAGTATTGTGTCCAGTTCTGGGCACCTCAATTCAAGAAGGATGTTGACAACCTGGAATGTGTCCAGAGGAGGGCAACCAAAATGGTCAAAGGTCTGGAAGCCATGTCCTATGAGGAGCAGCTTAGGAAGCTGGGAATGTTTAGCCTTACAAAAAGGTTAAGAGGGGACATGATAGCCATGTTTAAATATTTGAAGGGATGTCATGTCGATGAAGGGACAGGTTTGTTTTCCATGGCTCCAGACACTAGGACAAGGAGCAATGGTTTCAAACTACAGGAAAAGAGATTCCACCTGAATCTCAGGAAGAACTTCCTGACAGAGCTGGTCGGCAGTGAAATATGCTGCCTCGGAGTGTGGTGGAGTCTCCTTCTTTGGAGTTTTTTAAGCAGAGGCTGGATGGCCATCTGTCGGCAGTGCTTTGATGGAGTTCCTGCATGGCAGGGGGTTGGACTCGATGGCCCCTGTGGTCTCTTCCAACTTTGTGATTCTATGATTTAACACACAAAAATCTAAATGGCTGTTCCCCTGGGTTTCCCACTCAAAACCTTGGTTTGACAAGGAATGTAAAGCAGCAAAACATGATCTGGCGGTCAAATACAGATCGTATAGAGAACAGAACCTTGCCAGTATTCCATCTGAGTTGTTATTACTGAAGAACTATAAAGCTTTGATTAAGGGCAAAAAGCACCAGGCACAGAGAGAGACATGGCAGCATCTAATAACTGTGTCTAACTTAAAGGATTCAGTCCCTTTTTGGAGGATAGAGCAGGAGATATGACTGATTATTCATCTAAACACAATTTTTGTATCGAGCCCAATGCTTGGGAGGCACACTTTCATAGCATTTACGCAGTATACCCGGAAAGTGCTCCAGGACCACAGGAATATCTGGTATGTCTAGCAGAATGGCTTTCGGTTTCAACCCTGGAAATTTCTGTGTTGATCTGCCAATTAAAATCGGGTAAAGCCACTGGAGCGGATTACATCCCTGTAATTAGTTATCACAGGCTAATTTGGACTGGTGGGCCCCAGTTCTGGCATCTTTATTTACTTGGATCTATCATACGGCATCCATTCCAGAGGATTGGGGTTTCACCATTATAGTTCCAATATTTAAGAAAGGGGACAGATTGGACCCCACCAACTATCGCCTGATGAGTTTGCTAAATATTATCAGCAAACTATATGTGCACCACTTGTTAGGGAAATTAGATGACTGGTTACAAGCAGAAAATATCCTTGCAGATGAGCAGGCTGGATTTAGATCTAGAAGGTCACCTCTGGACCAGGGCCTTACTTTTAATCATCTAGTCCATAAATATTCCTCACCTAAAGGTGGCTCCTTGTTTTCTGCTTTCATCGATTTCAGGTCTGCACTTGACCTCATCTTGAGATACAAACTCTGGGCCAAATTTCAGGCCACTAACATTGATAGGCGACTCCTTTTGCTAATGCGGCATTTGTATGAAAACACTCACCTATGGGTCCTACCTAACCAAGCCAGGGTCTTGTCCAAATTAATTCCATTGTTCAATGGAGTGAAACAGGGCTGCGTTTTAGCTCCTATGTTGTTCAATGTTTACATCAATGGTATAGTCGAAAATCCAACAAATCTTGATTTTCATCCTCCTAAATTGTCTACCCGCCCTCTCTCAATTCTTTTATATGCCAATTATGTAGTATTTTTTCTCTAACTTGTGTTGGCTTAAGATGACTTTAAAGGGCTCTCTCTTCTTATTGTAACAAAGAGCAGCTAACTATTAACTACTCAAAAACTAAGGTGTTGGTTGTTAGCAGGAGGAGAATCAAGCACAAATGGTCCATTAACTGGAATCCCACAGCGCAGGTGTCCCACATAAAGTACATAGCAATGAATGTGCAGAAAAGTGCTACTGCACTTAGATTTTTTTATAATAAAGGGGTTCAACATGTTCCATCAGTGATCCGAGTATTTAAGGCTAAAGTAATTGTACAAATGTTCTATGGTTCCTAATTATTTGTGTATTCCAATCTGCGCCCCCTTGAGTTTGTCCAGCTCAAATTTCTGAGAGCTATGCTGGCAGTGCCTCCTTGTGTCCCTAATGCAGCTCTACGCCTAGAGACAGGTTTCGTCTCCATCAGAGTGCGTGCCAAGGCTTACATGTTCAATCACTGGCTAAAGCTTATTTTTGTCCCACAAGGATTGGCACCAGTGACTCTCTCCAGCACGTTCCAATTGAAAGCATCACCTGACAAATGAAGCTCTGCACATTGGTATTTCCCCAAATACCCTTATAGCTATGGATTATGCCAATGCCAAATCAAGCAAAGGATTTGGGACATAGAACATCAAGAACATTTAGGTTCACTGGACAAATATAGTGTCGTGAAAAACCATCCCTTTATACTTCACACCCATTTGAACAGTATACCACCACTTAAATCTAGAAGAGCTTTTACCTTAGCCAGATTTAATGTTTTGTCTTCTAACCTCTTGGAAGGGAGATTTCAGGGCATATCCTATTCTGAACCTATATGTCCTTGCGGTGGTGGTGAAGTAGAAACAGTAAGGCACGTTCTCTTATACTGTCCTTTTAATCAAGATTTCCATAAGGATCTTATCTCCCCTATTTTTCAAAAATTTCCAGGGAGCTCTGACTAATTTTATATTTTGCTGCTGTCTGACAAGGTTTCTTACATTACTAGTAAAGTGGCCAAATACTGCGCAGCTGCTATGGCTTGCTGCAGTTTCCTGACCACGTAAGGTCTTTGAGTGCCCTTACCCTTGTTAGAAATTTCTTGTTTAATTTCGAGTGGCAAACCGATTATTATCTGTGTCTTCATTTCATCTTATGTGACTGGTGTGATGTTTTAAAAGCTTTTATATCCTTCAGTGCTGCTGGCTAACTTAGACCTTCGTTCTTAACTTTAATGTCTTAAAAGAGCCTGATGGTGCATTGATAGTGACATGTCTTGTCCAATGTCTTTCGGTTCTATCTGATATTATGTGATTTTATCTAAATAATATATTTTTATCTTCCTGGCCATTGACCATAATAAATAGTAAAAAAAAGAAGAAGAAAAGAAAAAGAGTAAATACTAGATTCCAGGATTATAAAACCAAAGGGTTCTGCTGCAGATAGGACAGAAAGGAACAGAAATACATAGACTTTACATCTGTAGTTGTCTTCGTGTTTGATGTCTTGTATCAAGGAATGCAAGGAATGAAATGCTGGACAGCTCAGTGGTTCAGGGATCTGGCTGTGGAGCCAGAGGTTGGGAATTTGATTCCCCCCCCCCCCCCACTGTGCTTCCTTGACAGAGGCTGGACTTGATGATCCATAGGGTCCCTTCCACCAGCTCTGCAGTTCTAAGATCTACAATTCTAAGGCAAAGTAATGTCAAACATATTGGTACTGAGCAGGGACAGACCCAGTGCTAAGGGGCAGAAGTGGCAGCATCTGTTAGAACCGTCCCTGAGACTATCACCACCATATACAACATCATTACAGAGTAGAGTGATACACAGAGAAAGGCTGTATTACAACAGCTATGTGCCACAAGCTAGTGTTATTCTGCACTCCGTTATAACTACCTCCAGACGGAGACATTTAGTACAAATAAAACAATTATGTTATACATGTGTTATATGCGGGTGTTCAAAGTACCTGAGGGATTTTACCAGCAACATGCTACAGTGAGTTTCCATGACTGAAGAGGAACTTAAATGCAGAGCCTGTCTCAAACTGGTGTCAACGCAAAATTACTTTCATAGCTTCACAAACCTTACTGTGATTTAAAATAGTGTGCTTTGGGTGTAATTTTGAAGCACAGAAAAGCTTCAGCCAAGCAAGAGCGCCCTTCCTCTTCTGCAGGGCTTGGTTGCCTACAGGTAGGTGGCTAGTGGGAGCCAGGAAGTATTGTGGCAGTAGCAACAGCTTGGCTGTCTTCAAGGGTCGTGTGCTCCCCAGCCACTGCCATTCAGGTGCCCACCAGACAAGCAAGTCCTGTGGAGGAGGAAGGGCAGCCTGTTCCACATGTGGCAAAAATCAAGACTCCGCAGGCAGCCAGTGCTGTGAGGCTTCCCAGCTACATCGGCACTGGCCATCTAGCGTTGTTCTTCACGGGGCAGGGGGAGCCCAGGAATGGGGAGGGAAAGGCTTAGAGGACAGGCTGCCCCTGTGTGTAAATAATTGGTGTGCCTTTGTCTGGAGAGCTGCCCAAAGCCAAGAACAGCGGTCATGATCCTATTTCACTGGCAATGAGAGGTTATTTGGGGCCCTTCCAGATCTATCCAAGTGCTGCAGGCACAGCCTTTCCAGAGTCCCTACCTTTCTGGTGCAGGAACACTTCATTAAGTTGATAAGGTTCTCCTGGGCCTGACAGCTGACCTGATTTTTGGCATCTGTCACCCGGATGCTGAGGTTAGACACATAGCTGCCCAGCTGAGGGACTTCATCCATGAGCTGGTGCGAAGAAAGCACATGGGAGGTTTTTAAAAAATCTCTCATTTCCTGCTGCCAAGCTGTTTATGACTTTCAGCAGCCCTGTCTCCAATAGGTCCTATCCACCCAAAGTCCTGCAACCCTTGAGAAAGGAAACTATGCCAGTCCCTCAAGTACTTACATTGAAGTCACACAGCAGAACTACAGTGGACCCTCGACTTACGGAATTAATCCGTATTGGAACAGTGGCTGCAGGTCGAAAAGTCTGTAGGTCGAGGGTCCATTTCCCATAGGAATGCATTGAAAACCTATTAATCCGTTCCGGCAGAAGGAAAAAATACCCCCCCCCCCCCAAAAAAAATTAAAGTAACAGCAACAGTGGAGCAAGTCCCACGCTGGGACTGCAAAAAAAAAAATCACCAAAAAACAAAACAACACAGAAACATACCCCTCAGCCGAAATCTACCCTCCAAAACCCACCCAGAACAACTTTTTAAAAAGAAAAAACAGCAGCACCTTACCAGTCTGAAGCCTCCCGCGCTTGCAAAGCCGTGCTTACTTGCGAGTAGACACACGCCTTTGGTGGCGCTTACTCGCGAGTAGACCCGCGCCTTCGGGTTCAAAGGTTCTCATCAGTTGAGAGAGCAGGAGCTCTCTCAACTGCGACACACCCTATATACAGTAATGGCCGACAGACCTACAGCACAAAGAAGCAGCCTCGGCGCCACCTATAGTTAGAAAGTTGAATTGCCCACCTTTTTCCCCTGCCTATTTCTGTTCTTATGTCGATTCTCCGGCCGGAAGTCGAAGTGACATTTTCCGGCTGGAGAAGTCCGTAACTGGAGCCGTGCGTAAGTCGAGGGTCCACTGTACACACTCGAGCAGTGCAGCAATATTCTGCATGGCTCTTTCTGTACCCTTCTCAGAATGAAGCCAAACCCGTAGGTGCTGGAGGAAGAAGGGGTATCTCAGAAACATTTCACTGGACACTTTCTACAACAACATGGCTTTTGCTGCAGTGCCCTCACATTCCAAACTGAATTGGAAGGGGGAGGGAGACACAAGCTCACAGGTAAACACCACAACAACCCATTCTGGGTTACTTTTGGTCATCACACTGTGGCCCCTCTGCAGGAGCTTCTTGGGCCCCCACCTCCTCTCCTTTGCACTTTCATCCAAGATGGGAAACAGGTAGGGTCTTCCTGAAGCAGACCCTGAAGAAGAACCTGCACAATTTCCCTCATGCTTTTGTACAAGGCCTGCAAGAAAACGCAGGTGCCATTGTTGAGCTTGCTGGATTTGCTCTTAGATAAAGTATTTATATCCAGAGGCGGTGCTGCAATGACTGCCTTTCCCAGAATCTGCCCTTCCTGACCCATTTTGTGTTGTGTTATAGCATGGCTTTGGGTGGAATTAGCCATGGTTGGCCCAAAGGGTGACGTTCACTGGGAGAGGGATGAGAGAATGCACCCCTTTGGTTTCTCCTGGATTTTCCACAGACATTGGCACTAGCCCTTTAATAAGGATTAAGGGAAAGGGACTGAAGGAGCCTCCTCTGCATTCCTGCTGAGGAACTCAAGGACTGATCTGTCCATCAAGATTGTGGCTTGGCTCCTCCAGGCTGACCACGTGCGAGCGCGGCATCGCGGTTTGCGCATGCGCATGAGCGCAAGCTTGCCCAGACAAGCGCCGCACCATTTGCACATGTGCACGGGGGCGCATGCGCCCGTGCAAGAGTGCGCGTGCGCTTGTTCGCGCATGCGCACAAGCGTGGGGGTGCCCCGCCTTCCCCAGCTGGTCCGCGGACCGAAAAAGGTTGGGGACCGCTGCTTTACATGATCCCCACGAGTTGCACAAATACCACATATCAACTGAGTGTCTGTCTGGCAAAAAATATTGAGAGGCTGACCGCTGTGCACTTTACATGTAGGCATTTTTGTGGTTACCTTAATCTTATTATACTTTTCCACAATACCTTTTAGGGCGGGGGTCGTCAACCTCCGGTCTGCGGCCCGGTGCCGGTCCGTGGGCTTGCTGGAACTGGGCCACGGACACGAGTCTCCGTCCCCCACCTGCCCGCATGGGGGGGGTGTCGCACTTGCGGGGGTGTGTGTCCCGCTCCTGCTACCCATTCCATCAGCGCCCCTCGCAGGAGACCAGCGCCCCTTCCCTGCGGGGAAGCCGCCGCGGGGGCAGCCCACTCGGGAAGCGCCGACGGCCGGCCACCGGGCTCGGCGGCACCCCACCCAGGGTGAGCGGGAGCACGCGCGCAATCCTGCTGCTTCCTGCCCAGCTGACTCTTCCTGGGCGGGAAAGGTGGGCCGGGCCAGGCAGCACGGGGCGCTGCTGCTGGTCCGCAGAAGAGGTTCCGGGAGGGCGGCTTCCTCGCCGCCGCCCTCGAGTGCAGCTCGCCTTCCAGGGCCTCCCGTCGGAGCCTCGCTCCCGCCCTTGCAGCAGTGGCTCCGTCGCTCATGGCGGCCCTGCCCGGCAGCCCTCGCCTCCTCCTTCTCTGGCAGGGGAAGCATCCCCCGCTGCCGGAGCCCCGCTTCCTTTTTCCCTTGTTGGCTCGTCTTGGCCTGCCTGTTCGCTTGCGAGATGTAAAACAGGAGGGAAGGTGAGCCCCGCTCCCCAGTCTCTCACTCACCTGTGAACCTGTCCTTCGTGTACCGCCTGTTGCTCTCCATCCAGGGAAAAGTCATGGACTGGCATGGTGGGCATGGCGGTGGAGAGAGGCTGGTGGACGGTTCCGGCCAGCGGTCGGTGCGCCGGGACCTGGATCACGCCCCCGGCTGAACTGAGGTTATTTCCGTTCATGGCCCCGACCCCCAGGTTCATGTTGTAAGAGCCTGCTAGTGAAGCCATGCTGCAAGTCCCGCCGTTGTTGTAACCCGCGGCTGAGGAGGACCCGCTGCCGCTGCCGCCGCCTCTGGTTACGCCACGGGTTACAACAACGGCCGTGCAATTGGGAAAGTGGAATTGATCTCCCTCATCCAGCTCAACCTGGAGGCAGGAGGAGAGTCTTGCTGTTATTCGGGAGGGCTCTCTCTCTTGCTCTTTCTGCCTTTCCTGACAGGCCCCATGGAACAGATCCCATGGGGACTCTGGAGGAGAGTGGAAGGTCAAGACATAGCATAAAGTTCCCCTCCTGCACACGGAGACCCTCAAACTGAGCCTGGGAGGGGGGACCCCTAGGACGGCCGTATCTCCTGCCTCCTCCTCCTCCTGCTGCTGATGCTCATAAACCAGTCAATGACCCTGACTGGATCATTGAGTCTACTGACTGAATCCAAGGAGAAGTCAATTGATGCTGTCAGGGAGCACCTCCTGAGGTGGGAGGACCATCCTAAAAAGGCTGAGGAGAGAAAGAGAGAGAGTGTGGACATTAACAGTCACAGAGAATCCCTCATCACCCCTATGACCTTGTGGGTCTTCCCTGGAGATTTGCACTCCCCAACTGCTGGGGTGACACCAACACCCAAGCGGAGGCCTCCAGTGTCCTGTGCCTCCAACCCTTTTCTCATGGTGGATCTTCCTCTTCGAGCAAAGCAGCTTCTGCCCGAGGCCGCTTGGTCCCTTCTTCTCTCCTGGTTCTTCCCTCGCCTTAAAAAGCTTTTCCCCCCTCTTTTTTTTAGCTTGGAAAGCCTAGAATGGAAGAGGAGAAGAGGAGAAAGAGGGCTTTGAGTGTCCACCTGATCTCTCTGGGCAGATAGTGTTCAGACTGTGGGGTGACCGTGGAAGAGAGAGAGATTAATTGGTGGCAGCAGGCGTGATCCGAAAAATCCAGTAGAGATTTTAGAGAGCCAGGAGAGGTCTGGGAAAAACCCTAAGTGGTGGATTGAGAGACCTGGTAGTAGAGGAGTGGGATCTGAAAATCTAGTGAAGATTTTGGAGCTCCAGAAAAGGTCTCAGGAAAATCTTGTGTGGTAGCATTTAAAGACCTGGTGGCTGCAAATTCCAAGTCCATGAAGGAGTTTAGAATTGTGTGAAAAGTGTCTGTCGCCCTGTCACCTAACACAATTCTACGTTTGGGGTAAACTGGTAGGGGGATCGTCAGAAAGCTGGGGGAGACTAAATAATTGAAGCAATAATCTCCTGAGGCAAAAGTTTTGGGTAAAGTAAGGAGACACTGATAAAACCTAGTCCATCAGAGCAATTATCTGAGGTAAAGTAGTAGGAGAATTGCTAGAAAGCTGGTGAGATTAAACAACTGGTGTAGTGATCTCCTGAGGCAAAAGCTTTGGGTAAAGTAAGGAGTGACTGTTAAAACTTAGCCTGGACACAGAAATAAGTGTCAGGAAGAGTTTCAACGCATTTCCTGAGGTAGGTGTTTTAAGGTAATTGTAAGGAACAAAAAAAGTTAGAAATGGAAATCCAGATTTCTGAAGCAGACCAAGCTGGTGTTGAGAATTATTTTCTATCTGGGAGAGGGAGGTTGTATTTTAGCAGTAAGCTGTAACTCAATATAAACTTAAGTTGAACTCTGTTTATTTTACTGGTTGTTATATTGTAATAAAGATAATGTCATATTTTCATTCTAAAACCGCTTGGGGCTTTTATGTTTATGGCTGAACATAACATAAAACATGGGGTGAACATGGAAGAGAGATTTTGTCACCCAGGCTAGAGATCCAGAACTGCCCACAAGAAGCGTGAAGGAGTTTATGTTTACTTTTTATTTTATTTAAAATATTTTTACCCCACCTTTCTTCTTAGAAAGGACCCAAGGCAGCTTACGTAATTAAAATACAGTGGTGCCTTGACTTATGACCATAATACGTTCCAGAAGATGGATGTAACTCGAAATGGTCGTAAATCAAAGCACCATTTCCCATAGGAATGCATTGGAACGGGATTAATCCGTTCCAACAGCAAAAAAAAATCACAAAAAACAAACCCATAGTCAGCCCCATCACAATGCGAGGGGCTGAAAAACAAAGCAAAAAAGCACCCCCCCCACACACAGTCAGCCCCATTGCAATACGAGGGGCTGAAAAACAAAGCAAAACACACACACACCACAGTCAGCCCCATCGGAAAACACAAAAACACCCCCCCACACACACACAGCACAGAAACATAACCCCCCCAAACCCAAGCTGCAAAACAAAGTAAATGTACTTACGCAGAAGTAGAAAGCAGCACCAGGCAGTCCCAAGCCTCCTCCGACGCATACACTCTAACCGTTGGGGCGAAAGCGCTACAAAGAAGCTCTTCCCTGACCAACGGTTAGCCCTCTAATTTGAATTCCCCGCCTTTTTCCCCTGACTCTTTTGATCGCAACTGGAAGCTCCGGCCACAAGTCAAAGCAAAATTTTGCACCCGGAGCTGGTCGCAACTCTAAATGGTCGTATGTCGGGACGGTCGTAAGTCGAGGCACCACTGTACTATATTAAAATAGTAAATATACACATGCTAAAAGGGCCAAACCAATACCACATAAAAATTTTGTAAAAAAATTGTTGTAAACCACCCCGAGTGGCCTTGGCTGCCAGATGGGCGGTATATAAATCAAATAAATAAATAAAATGAAGAAAAATGGTAAACAAAAGCAACACAATGGCCACATTTAAAGCAGCGAGGCACAACATTTAAGAACCCCACTCAGGCAGCCAGTCACTGAGGGAAAGCCTGCCTGAAGAGAAAGGTCATTTGCCTGCTTGCAGAAGGACAGCAAAGATGGGCCCAGGCTGGCCTCCTGTGGGAGGGAGTTCCAGAGTCTGGGAGCAGCAACAGAGAAGGCCTTCTCCTGTGTCCCCACCAAATGTGGAGGTGGAGGGGCCAAGAGAAAGGCTTCTCCTGATGATATCAACAAGCACTTAAAGGGAGTGGCAGTCATTGAAATAGCTTGGGCTAAAGCCATTTATGGCTTCATAGGTTAAAACCAGCACTTTGAATTCTGCCTGGAAACAGATCAGCAGCCAGTGGAGCTGCTGCAATAGAGAAGCCATGTGATCCCTGTAACCAGCGCCAGTCAGCCATTTGGCTGCTGCATTTTGGACCCACTGAAGTTTCCAGACACTATCCAGAGGCAGCCCTACATAGAGCATATTACAGTAACCCTGCTGGGATGTAACTAAGCCATGCATCATTGTGGCCAGATCAGACCTCTCCAGCAATGGCCACAGCTGGTGCCCTAGTTTTAATTGTGGAAATGCACTCCTGGCCACTGCTAAAATCTGGGTATCCAGGCTCAGAAACAAATCCAGGAGCATCCCCCAAACTGCACACCTGTGTTTTTAGAAGGAACGCAACACCATCCAGCACAGGCTGCATCCTTATTCTCTGATCTGCCTTACAACTGATGAGGAGCACCTCTGTCTTGTCTGGATTCAGTTTCAGTTTATTCATCCTCATCGAGTCCATTACTGACAGCAGACACTGACCTAGAGTCAAAACAGCTTCCTCAGTTCCCCCACCCAAACTGAGAGGGGATAACAGGGCAACCTGTGTTTCTCCGGCATCTTGTCTACTTCAGTCAGTGTTGGGCAAGGCCAGAGAAGGGATAGGCATGAAATTCAGGCAAAGCTCATCGTCTTGAGTTGAAGGCCAGATGAATCCACCTTCTAGTCTTATGAAAAGCCTTAGGAAACCTTGAGGCTCTTTTGCTCTCTGCCACATGCTGTTACCATGCAAGGTTGCAAATTACCTCCCACCGCTAGCCAAGGGTTAGCATTCCCTTTAGAAACAAAATAATACACCAACTCCTTCTCTCAGTATTATAGAGCAGCCATTATCAACTCTCCACAGTTGCACCTATTCCTGAACAAACCACAAGCGAGAAGCTGCTGAAATCTCCTACTCACATTTTCACTCCTGCTCCAACACTGTAGCAAGTGAAATGAAGGATTTCAGGCCACCTCACACAGGGCCACTTGAGAGGTCAGTCAGAATGAAGGACGTGTCACAATGCCCAGAGCACACTGGTAGCCAGGTCCCTGTTGCTGCTGAGGGGTGCTACTTGGCACATATGTGCATCCTTTGATAGCTTTCAAGTGCTTCTGCTTCAGGCTTGAATGACGGATAGTTTTCAATAAGAAAATGTCACCTCTAATTGTGAACCAAGGGGCTAAGGTTTCCTCTATTGAGAAATAAAATGTCAGAGAATGGAAGTGTTTTTCCCGAGTTGCATGCTTTGCAGTTGCTCACACCTAAGGACCACACAAGTGCCCAAACTGTATTGGGTATAAAATTACTCATCCCAAAATCTCGACATTAATTTAAAAAGAAAACCAAGTTTCTAGCCCATATGGATATGAAAGCACTGGCAGACCTACATTGTTGGGGCTGTGATGCTCAAACTGTTGTAGACACCCCTTCACAACTAGCAACGAGTCCTGGGTAACCACTGCTATCTCCTTCCGTGGGGTTGTTCCATGATGGAGCACCACATTTTTTTTTAAAATGTGGACTAAAGTTCAGTTCTGGAGCTGCACTGGGATTAGGGTCCCTGTAGCATAAGCTTCATTAGTTTCCTAGGAGATCTACTGACGTATAAAGGCTTTGGGGTGGGTGAGCCATTACTGGTTTCCAGCTTTTCAGGGGCAAGTGTAATTTTCATCACTCTTGGAAATTTAACATTTGGGGGGTTCATCTGCCATTTGGAGATTGCTCAAGACCAACATCCCTGATCATGCAATGATGGAATAAAGCCAGTTGGAGTGGAGGCCATCATTCTCAGAGTCCCTTCCCACTGAGAATCAACTGAACTTTCCTTGCACCCATCATACTGGTTCTGCATCCCGGCATCCACACAACACAAAGGTCAACAGAATCAAAGCAGGTCAAAACTCTTGCTTTCTGGACGCTTTTGTTCTGCTTTGCTCTGGTTTTCTCAGCATGGGATCTGCTCATGTGGGCCCTAGTGTTGGATTGTTCCATGTGGGTTCCATGCACTTGGTAGGTGGGTGTCATTGGATGATGTTTCCTTATGACATGGGTGGCATTCTCCTGAAACATATTCACACTGTCTATATCCTTTGGATGGGTAAAACGAGGGAGGAGTAATATTTGTGGGGAAGGGCAGAGAAGAGAGGTAAGAGAGGGGGGCATTTTACAGACAAAGTGGCTCAGATGGGTTCCTTGTCTCACTTGAGATTCAGGTAGAAAGAAGAGGAAGAACAACAACAAAATGGTGGCTTGAACAGACTTCTAGTTGGATGTGGAAATCAAATTTGTGAAAACATTGTCCCCAGTGTCCTTGGCCATAGTTCCTGAGTCGGCCCCTCTATCCATCTTCCAGATTACCCAAGGCTGTAGCCCATTTGCTTAACTCTAAAGTTAACCTTGAACTCTGACCCTGGCCCTAACTCCAACCCTAATCCAAACCCAAACCTTGACCCCAAATCCAAGCTCAACCCATAGTTAATTTGGAAGCCCAACCCTATGCCTGGATGCCAAAAGACAAAACATTACAACGTCGCACCTAAGGGAACTATGCATTTCTTAGAACAATTCTTGCAATTATTCAAGATTTCAACATATGATAGCTGCTCACTTGTTGCAGGAAGTTTTTCAAGAGGAAACCTCAGGTGGGTTCTCTTTGCAGCCAACCCATTTGTCCTGTTCTGCTCACCTTTGGGGAAATATTATTGCAGTATACATTTTGCACAAATTGTATCCACTCCTTAGGGGGGAAAACTGCTTGTCTTCTCCTTGCATTGACGGTGAGAACTACATGGCGGGCTGCTCTTCTGGCCACTCAGATATGGCTTTTGCCTGATATGCTTGCACAGACTAACAGGGCGACCTCTTCCAAAACCAGAACGACCAGGGCTCCGATGAAGCACCTCTCAAATGGCAGCACTCTAGTTAAAATTCGTCGAGTCTGAGAACAAAGTGTTGTCTTTGCTGCTTCCAACCCTCCCGCCTTAAGCTCTTAATCCTGTTTGGCGGATATCTAGTGCATCCTTTATTGGAAATAAAACCGTGGGGTTTACTTCCGAGTAAGCATGTCAACGACTCCGCCAGGTGAAACGGAGATCAGCGTCACCAAGAAACAAGGCGCAGAAAAGGGCGGGGCTGCGACTCCACTCTCTTTTCTCTGCCACTGTGGCGGCACCTACTGCCACCTCCCCCGCGCTTTCCCTTCGGCGCTTGCGCAGAAGGCCTCGTCTCGACTCTCCGCCCCGCCCCCCCCTCCTCGGGAGCGGAAGTTGACGTCGAGAGCACGAGCGCGGCGGCCCGCTTCCATCTCGCTCGCGCCGCAGCGGCTTAGCTCGAGCTCCACAAAATGGCGAAGATCGCCAAGACTCACGAAGGTAAGGGAAGGAAGGGGCCTTTTCCCGTTTCGCGTCTAGGATTCACGGCTAGTTTTACCTTCGCGGCGTCCGCACCCGTGTCGTCGTCGTTGGGGAAAAGCGGGAAGGATGGAAAGGCTGGCCTGGAGGCGAGCGAGCGGGCTGCGCCTCAGGCGGGCCTAGGCCTGCGCGTAATGGCGTCGTAATGGGGATCTTCCCCTTCCTCGCTCCCGCGTCGCTCCGTTCTCGGCTCCCTTTCTCCCTCATGTTGTGCGGCCTCGTGGCTCGGTGGACGAGCCCGAGAAGATCCCGCGAGGGGGAAGGACGTGAGCCTTCCCCCGGATCCTCAGGGAGGCGGCCATCTCGGGAGCCCCCGCCATAAACACAAAACCGAAGCAGGGCAGGGCATAAAAAGATTTGGGTTGTGGACCAGAGATCCTGTGTGTTTTGTGGGTACACACGCAGACGACGCTGATGTCTCTGTTAACGTTTGACCTCCTTGGCGGAAGCCATTGTGTGGCCCTGGGAGGGAAAGGGGAAGGAGCTCGTTCCTGGTCAAGAAAAATGGGGCCTGAGCACGTCAACGACATGCTTTTCAAAGAAATAGGCCCGAGATTGTCGAACCGGGGGACAGATAGGCTGAGGAGGTTGTTCTTTGAGCTGCTTTCCGGCAAGCTTTGTTTAGGTGTTGGTGTGTGGTTTTTGTGCCCATAATATGCTTGAGGAAATGCTCCGTCCGCTTCCTTCTGGGAGGGAAGATGGTGTTACTCCAAACGGGCGTGTTTCAGTTGGATGTAATGGACTAGTGCCTGTAGAGAAAGGCATCTTTCTGATTAAACACCTTTGTTTTCACTAGACATCCGCAAATAGTTTTCTAGCTTAAACATACGACATAACAGGGTTTCATACTTGTGTCTTTAATAATACATTGACTGTAAAAACTTGAGTGGATGCGGACTGCAGTTGCTGTAACAGAACATGCTTATTTGCCTATTTTAAAGAATAAATTGTAAAACAAATGCTTTTAAAAAACAAGCAAAACATTGAGGTTCTTATTTTCAGGCACATACCGTAGTTGCTACATAGCCATGCACACAAGTCTGTGGAGCAGCAGACATTATCTGCTATTTTCTTTCCACAAAAGGACAGCTATGAAGTTTTTAGGTGCTTCCCACCACCTCATATTTTCCACCATAGGCACATTGGTAATTTCCTTTCTTGGCTCAAGGCTTTAATGCAGAGGCCTTTTCTCTGAGCAGATGGCTTTGTAAGATTAGCATTTCATCCCAAACCTGCTTGCTGAAAATTATGCCAGGTTAACTTCAGTGGAACGTCTTAGGAGTGAAGCTGTCCCTTGGGGCTTTTTGATTTCTTATGTTTCTCTACTATAATGTGGTCATTGCAAAGTCATGCATTGCCAATTCTAGCATAATTAAACTGTATTATATATTTGCAATAAGGTGTAATGATAATGTGTTTATTGTGCAATAAGTCTAATGAAAATTAGGTAAATTGTTAGTAAATGCAGACATTGGAATTGTACTAGAGTGAATTTTAGTTTCTTCCTGAGCATTATTCAACACTAAGTGTTCTTAGTAATGTGGGGCGGGCCCAGTTCTATAATGTCATTAGTTACAATGCAGACTACTCTATTTAAGAAATTTACTTTTTAAAGGAAAATTGTGGGTCTAGACAATGTTAATTAACCTTAGAACTAGGACAACATGTAGCATAATATGTATATTCTAATAAATTGGGGTGGGTGGGTTTCTATGACATGTTATATTTTTTCTGCAACCTATGTTTCAGTTTATGGCTGGGTTTGAACATGTTTATGAGTAATCTTGCAAGAAAGGCCAGATTACTCATAAACATGTTTGAACTTGCTTATGGAAATCCCCCTACTGATAAATATTGATTATTTTTAGCAGTCTATTTAATTTTAAAATGGGATTCAATGCATGCACTCTAAAATATGTATATTAAAATTTTCAATACTCTAGAACAGCCATTCTCAACCTGTTTTGGCCATAGCCATAAACACAATATGAAAGAAATATAGGCCAAATAGGTAAGTTGCATAACGAACCTTATAAGGTGGTGTGTGAAGAATTGTTTCCAGACTGTGGACCCCTTCAAATGTGCCAGCCAGCCTCCCCCGCCCCCCTGCCCCGGGACCCTGCCCCCTTGAGAATGGCTGCTATAGAACACTTTGTGTTT
This sequence comes from Intellagama lesueurii, assembly GCA_037013535.1. NCBI lineage: Eukaryota > Metazoa > Chordata > Lepidosauria > Squamata > Agamidae > Intellagama > Intellagama lesueurii. Next base: position 169,090,521 of record JBAJHW010000001.1, on the reverse strand, counting down.
AAGGATGACCTAATTGTGGCACCAGAGCTTTGAGAATGTTCAACTTATATAGAAGAAAGTAAATCGATCTAGTTCTGATTTGTGATAGAAAGTTCAACCTTTGAAGTGTAGTACCTTAGCAAAATTACACCTTGACTTTGCATTCTTCAGTGATAGCAAGCTGTGGTATACTGTGCAATCGCCCATGTGTGATTCTACTTTCTGTGGGAAAGAACTACAAGAGTATATAAAAAGATTTGATGAGACTCAAGTGCCAGTAAGAGTTGGAAAAGTTGATGGAACTAGAAGGTAAATGTGAGCAGCAAAGATATTGTAGTGATAGGAGTTCGTAAGTATTGTATATGGTTGGATCTTTTTGTCAAGAGTAAAGGGGATTAGGCTGCATGTGATACAGCTACACAAGAACTACAAGTAGGTGGGCTAATGGAGGAGTTTTTCAAAACTTGGTAAAAAGTTTGGCATCTGTAGTCTACATTAGATTTTAAAAGGCTATGTTTTTAATCAACCTGTTGACCTTTATATGTTGACCTTTAATAATCACAAGTAGTTAAGTAACAACAATAGTAGGATTATTAAAACAGCAGGTAGCCATATGAGCAAAAACACAATGAAGGGCTGTTTAGACTTTTGATGGAGAGCCATGATTTTACATATTTCCTAAAATAGTAGTGTTGTGGCTTGGCTAGTCTTCTGTTGGCAGAGCAGTCATTCCACAAAGCAGGTGCAACACCTAAAAGTTTCTAAACATTGTTCTTGCTCACCTAGCTTTTTGAGGACATGTAATCTGAAGTACGGTACAAGCAATGCTCTAAACTGCGCTGGTGCACGCTTCTCCATCAGGTGCACACAGCTGAGCAAGTGTATCTGCCTGTTTGCAGCTGGAACTCTGTGCGCAGGGGGCGGAGCCTCCACACAGAGTCCCAGAGAATTAGAGGGAATGTTGGCTACAAGGTAAATGATCATATAAGAAAGAAAGAGGTCCTGAAGATACCCAGTTCTTAAGCCGCTTAGTGCTTTAAAGGCTAAGACCATTATTTTGAATTTAGCCCAGAAACAAAGTGGCAGCTAGTACATTGCAGCTGATAGGTGTAATGTGATTCAGATGCCTTGTTCCCACTAATGTACCTAACTGCTGCCTGTTTGGTGTTTTTAAAAAACTGAATATATTCAGTGCCTTTGGAGGTTATTTTATATCTCCATGTGGGGGGGGGGCGTGGCAGGTTTGACAGGTCCATACTCTATGGCAGCGGTCCCCAACCTTTTTGGGACCGCGGACCATTTGGGGGGTGCGGGCACCCCCGGCTTGTGGAGGGGTGCATCGCGCTCGCGGAGGGGCGTGTCACACGAGTGCGACATGCCCCTCTGCAAGCGTGACACGCCCACCGTGCGTGGGTGGGCGGAGATCCGTGGCCGCTGCCCAGTTCCAGGAAGCCCACGGACCGGCACTGGGCTGCGGACCGGGGGTTGGGGATCCCTGCTCTGTGGGGCTAACAGTCTAAGATACAAAGAAATACCAGAGGAAGCAACAAATGGAAGAAGGAATGAACTGAACAATATGTACCTATTTCAGTGATATGTAGGTTGGCTTAGTTGCATTTGTTTTTAAAGTGTTTTGTTTAAAAAATGCTATGTGGATATAGTCTGATTTTTAATATTACAATAAGGAAATGTGCAGCACATATTTGTACACTCATTTCATTTATCCATTGTTATAGATGTATTTATATCTCCTCACAGTATGCAAAATTTGTTACTTCTGAGCTATGCTCGACCAGTCCAGAGGGTTATCTACTCTCAGCATTCTGTCCCCACAGTTCAGCTGCCTGTGGGAAGCCCACAAGTAGGAGATGAGTGAAATAATAGTTTCCCATTATGTTACATCTGGTTCCGTTCCTTTTGTCAGGTGTACTGCAGATACAGCTCTTTGTGCCAGCTGATAGGGAAGATCATGATACTGCATGTACACTCTGCTGAAACAAGTTCCATTCACTCACCACATTTCCTGTATTTTGACAGAAATGATAATTTTGATCTCAACTGTTTCAGTAAGTGTTGACTGCTTTCACTGTGTTGTCAGCACAGAGTCTATGTTGACTATGCTATGTTGTCAGCATAGAATTTTGACCACATAGAACCTTGAAATTTCATGCAGTGAAGAGTCCTTTGGGCTTGTGTTTCTCTGACAGTGACTCTTAAAACAGTGCAGTACTCTTGATAGTTTTATAGCTGTTTTAAAAAATATTTTGTAGATTCTGTTTCATGCAATCCAGAGAACTGTTCTGTGCACAAACAGCCCTCAGATTTAAAGAAATATGCAAAATGATTTTTTAATTGTTTGTAAAATAAAATTTCAAGCAACCGATCCACTTATGATTGTAGAGACAGCTTTCAAAATACCTCTTCATTTCAAAAAGAGTTTACAATCTGATACAGATCACTTTTAGGAAATGCAAGTCAGAATCCAGTAGGACTTGGGGACAGAGTATGTGAGGAAACTGAGTGTGGCTTAAAATTAAAATAAAGTTAAATAAACTTCCTCTATTTATGCAGTAGATAAAATGGTTCAGTCAGGAACCTACAGAGCACATTGAGCTACAAGTCTCTCTCAGTAAACCACCCCTTATTTGTTAGTTTTCCTGAGCTGGCACTTACTGCCTCAATACATTCACTCAGACTCTGGTAATGAGTAAGAATAAAATTGATCCGTTTACTTAGTTTTTCATAGATAAAAAACAAGCATCATATTGTATAAAAATGTTAACTTGTTACATCACTGAGCTTAACTGGTTAACTAGCTTCATTACTGACTAACTCTCTAGTTACATAGCTGACCAAACACTTCACTCTAACTGTCCACTTCTGACAGACTTCATTGCTAACTCTGAGTGAACCCTGACTAGAAAAAGGTTGGGGAAAAAAATCAGAGATAGAGAGGGAACTATTGACTGCTATTGGAGCATTGTGGCTCAGTGATTAAACTGCAGTACTGTAGCCAGAATTCTGCTCACAACCTGGGTTCAATCCCAGGTAGCCGACTTGAGATTCACTCAGCATTCCATCCTTCTGAGGTCCATAAATTGAGTACCCAGCTTGGGGGTGGCAATAGATTACCTGCATAATTAAATTGTAAACTGCCTAGAGAGTACTTTAAGCGCTGTGGGGCAGTATATAAGTAGCACATTTGCTTTTTGCTGTACTGAGTTGACTGACATCCACCCCAAACCAGAAAAGTCCCTCTCAGCCGAAACCTCTTAAAAGGCATCACGTGTAGGTTACAATATATCCAGCAATAGGCAGGCAAAATTACTTCTCTAATACAGTACTTTGCATTTCAGTGACTGAGGATATTGTTACGTGTGGGATGACAAAGACCATTGTTATTGCTAGAATTTCTGCAGCACTGTTTTCCATCAAATTGCTGAAGATGTTGACAATCATACTAGTAGGAATCAATGTTATGATTTACAAAAAAGCAACATGAACTGAGTATGTGAAAGTCTCTGTGTGAGGTATAGAGATTGTAGGCTCTCTAGATGTTTCTGGGACTGCATCTACCATAGTCCCTCGTTGCTGATGAGAGTAATATCCAACAACATCTGGAGAGCCACATTTTTCCTACCTCTAATCTGCATCCAAGATTGTAAGCGGCAAGAGAGTGCATCTTTTTGTAACGTTATTGGGATTATTAACAGTAGACATGTTTCTGCTCATGTGTGCTTTATTAGGAATGGGCTTTTAACTTTTTTAATGAAGTTTGGTGGTACTTTTGTGTATGAGAAAGAGCAAAAGAGATAAAATGGAAGGGTCCATTTCAGAAGACCATTTAAGAAGCCAATTCTCAGCTTTTTGGGGAGGGGTCATGGCCATAAACACAACATGAAAGAAATATAGGCTGAATCAGGGTTGTATAAGTTGCATAATGAACCTTATAAGGTAGTGTGTGGAGAAATTGTTTCCAGTCTATGGCTCCCTTCAAATGTGCTAGGACCCCCAAGGGGGCATATGGCCCCCACTGAGAATGACTGGTTTAAGGAATGTCATCTGAAAGGAGACTAGATTGCTCCCTTCTTATGAAGGAAGTAGGAGAGAAACTCCTCTCAGCTGGTAGTGCTTTGAAGAGTTCCAGTCTGGGAATTTGCTGGCTTCCACATGCTCTCTACGTGTACAAGAGTTTCCTGTTATTTCCAGGAAAAGACAACAACCCACAAACAAAGCTATGTGGTCATTACACAGTACAAAAGCAGGCAATACCTTTATTAGAGCACTAAAACTGCTAGCTTTGTCTGCCAATATATTGTGGATAGCGCAGAAAGAAATATTAAAATCCCTAAAGTTGTGGCAGATGTCCATGCCAGGTCTGGATTCCTAAAAGTGTGTTGCAAAATGCAAACACAGATCAAGAGTGTGGGCTTCAGATTTCGCCTCTGGTGGCTGTTGGTTGGATTCTGTCTCCCAACTCATCAAACAAAAGGCTGAGTTGGTAGAAGCTGCAGAGCAAGGCAGGGGAAGGGAATGTGTAAGCCTTGAGACACTTTTGGCTTTTCCTGTGTAGTCCCAGTGAACTGACTGGCATTGATTTGTAACAGTGTGTACACATAAACATAAATATTTAATTTATGCTGTATTTGACTGTATACTTTGATGTATATAGTCAAATACAGTATTTCATAGGAGTGCTGTTCAATACAGCCTCTGATTTTTACATATTTGTAAGTGCTTATTTTTCGATCTGCGATTTTTAGTCTGAGTTTTTGTTGCAGAGAACTATTATATGAGAATTTAAAAATAACCATTGATGGTATTCTGATTCCATTTGCAATCTGTTGAAAAATTGCTATCCTGCTGGTGTGGATTTCAGATTCTGTGGATCATTAGATGGAAGGGAATGCATGTTTTAACACTGGAATGAGGAATTATTGCTGTGCTTTCATTATTATAGCCCAGTATCCTCTTTTGGAGTTCTGCCTGCACAACAGGATGGATGTCAACAGCAGTGGCAGATTGCTCCTAATTAACGGATTCATTTTTTTTAAATTTCAGGCTTCAGCCAATTCATGTGCAAAGAGACAAAGCCACTGCCACACCCTCCCCCCGAATCTTAAAACTTTAATTAGCAGCAAATCTGCTAATGATGATGTCATCCCTACTGTGCAAGCAGGTCTCTGCAAGATGATACTAGCCATTATATTGTTTTTTATAGTTCTGTTTTGTGCTGTGGGATGTGAAGCAATTCAGGTTTATTATGTGAAACACATGCCATCCTATACCTTTTCTGGTTTGTACTTATAAGATAATTATATATGAAATCTGGGATTGGGGGGGAGAGAGACACCAGACCAATAGATGTAATGCTTAAAGTGCTAAGAAAGGAGGTATCTGTTTGGACATGAGCGGCTTTCTCTCTTTGCACCTGAAGCTTGAAGATTTCATGTGGTAGTTTTAGTCCCATTAACACTATAGCTGGGATTGTATTTGAGGTGTAGCTCCATGTATCTGAGACCACATTTCTTTAACTGTGTATCTTTAACAGTTCTGCAGCTGGGATTTGTTGTGCCATCCTCCCATTAATCTAAGCAAATCTTTTGTGCAGAAAAAACTTAAAATATACCAAGTGTTACTGGTTAGTGGCTCCCTGCATACAGTGTGTATGTAGGATACTTGCCCGTTTTTTGTTTGAATAGGCCTTGAAAGATGAACGTTGCAGAAATTTCCATATACTATTTTTATTCTTGGTTTATAAGACTGGTTTTGTTGAAGTGTATTAAAATATCTTATTACTTTTCTTGCAGATATTGAAGCACAGATTAGAGAAATCCAAGGCAAAAAAGCTGCCCTTGATGAAGCTCAGGGTGTGGGCCTTGATTCTACAGGATACTATGATCAGGAGATCTATGGAGGAAGTGACAGCAGATTTGCAGGATATGTAACTTCAATTGCAGCAACTGAACTAGAAGATGTAAGTATTTATTTTTATTTATTTATTTATTTATTACATTTATAGCCCGCCCATCTAGTCATATAGACTACTCTGGGCGGGTAACAACATATGATGTAACAATTTAACAATTTAAAATCATAACAATATATTACTAAATAAACAATGATCCAAGATGGGAGAAAACACAAAATAACAAAAATTCAGACGGTGGGTGGAGGGAAGGCTTGCTTAAAGAGCCAGGTTTTCAGTTGGCTTTTAAAGATGCCCAGCGACGGGGCCATGCGAATCTCAGGAGGGAGGCTGTTCCAAAGACGAGGAGCCACTGCCGAGAAGGCCCAGTTTCTTGTTTTTTCCTTCCGGGCCTCCCTCGGCGTTAGGCTCCTCAGTCTCACCTCCTGGCTAGATCGGGTGATACGGGTAGATCTAGGTGGGAGAAGGCGTTCCGTCAGGTAGTGAGGCCCTAAACCGTTTAGGGCTTTATACGTAAGCATTAAAACTTTGAAATCTACGTGGAACCGAACGGGCAGCCAATGCAAGGCGGCCAGAGTGGGAGTAATACGTTGATATTTCCTTACCCCATTGAGAAGTCTGGCTGCCGCATTCTGCACCATCTGGAGTTTCCGCATAGATCTCAAAAGCAGCCCCACGTAGAGAGCATTACAGTAGTCTAATCTCGAGATTACGAGTGCATGGGCCAAAGTGGTGAGCGACCCAACATCTAGATAGGGACGCAGCTGGGCTATCCGCCAGAGATGGAAATAAGCGGTGCGGACCACTGACACTACCTGGGATTCCATGGCAAGCGCCTGGTCCAGATAGACCCCCAAGCTGCGCACCTCACTCTTCGCGGTGAGAGTCACCCCCCCCAAAAGAGAGGGAGTTTCCCAAACCGCTGATGGTAGGCCCCCCGACTCTCAGGACCTCCGTCTTGTCCGGGTTCAGCCTCAGCCCATTTTCCTGCATCCATTGCAATACAGACCCCAGGCAGCGCTGCAGGGACAGAACGGCATCCACTGTAGTTGGCAAAAAGGAGCTGTAGAGCTGCGTGTCATCGGCATATTGATGGCACGATGCTCCACACCCCCTGATAACCTCGCCCAGCGGCCTCATATAGATGTTAAACAGCATTGGAGAGATGGTCGAACCCTGCGGAACCCCACAATTGAGGCTCCACGTTTCAGTTAAATCACTCCCAGGGATAAATATTTTCATTATTGCAATGGCTGAAATGCGGTAGTAACTTGCAATTGGAGTAGGTCCATTGAATAATTAGAACTTATAGAGGAGTTCTCTCACAAAATCCCCGCTACTGCAGTGGACGTACTACTGGATTTTAGCCAGTAATTCTAGAATTTTGGACTGAGATAGCTTAGGCCACAGTCTCCACTGAAAATTTTGTAAAGAATTCTTGAAATCTTGCTATATTGAATTTAATTATAAAAGTGGATGGTTAATGTTTGTTTTATCTTAATTGTGTAGGATGATGATGACTACTCATCTACAAGCTTGCTTGGCCAGAAGAAGCCTGGATACCATGCACCAGTGGCACTGCTCAATGACATACCACAGTCAACAGAACAGGTGAGCTTTTCAGTAAATAATGCAAAAGAATGATTTTAGAAGAATTCTACTTCCATTTTGGGGGAGCAGTTGAGAACATAGTGTTTCTCTACGGTTGTGTTAGAATATGGGAAATAGAATAGTTGGAAAGCAAGTTAGTAAATTTGCATATAATTGTTCATGATTATTAGCTGTTGCTGAAAATGTGTAACAGATTTTGTATAATAATTTGGTTTCATTGTGTGATAGTCACTGCCTCTAAAGGTTCATTCTGTTAAATACTGCTTGCTTGGTGAAATTCAGATCATCTTTGTATAGCAAGGGTTGGCTGCATTGCACCTGGTGGGTAGGTATGCTTCTTTCCCCTTTAAAACAAGATGCAACAGCGCAGAGCCATTTCCCCCTTTTAAAGTAAGGCGTGCATTTTTCACTTGCCTGATTGTACAATTATTAAGTGGCATATTTTTATTACAACTGCACCACCAAACAATGGGGGTGTTATGGCTATCCCTGCTGTATAGTGAAGGAAGTTTCTGTAGAGCTTTTGAAAGTAATAATGTTTTGTCCGATTTTAATGTAAAAATTAGATTCACTTCAGTGGAAACTAGGTTCTGAAAATTGTGGTATGGCATGGATTTGGAACACCCCATGCATGAACTTGAAATTGACTGATTTTCTCCTTCACCAGCCATTTCTTAAAGTAGATAAATTCAAGAACCTTCAAGTTGTATCAAATATTTAGGAGACTTTTTGCTAGAGTTCTTGACAGAGCAACAATTAATTGTCATAAAATAATATTTTGGGATATTCTGGGTATGTGTAGCAGAAATGATAAAGTAGCCTCACCTATTGATTAAGAGTCCCTAAGTGTCATACAGCAGTATAACTGAATAGTAATTTCTTCTCTAAAGATCAGTTGGGAGGAGGATGCTTAGCAAAAAAAAAATGAGCTTTTTGTATTGCTGTCTGATAACAAAAGGTGTTCTGTGTTCTGGTTTTTAGTATGATCCATTTGCTGAACATCGTCCACAAAAGATCGCTGATAGGGAAGATGAATACAAAAATCGCAGAAGGATGATGATTATATCTCCTGAACGTCTTGATCCTTTTGCAGATGGTAACTTATTTTCACTTTTTCACTGGACCTTACCAGTTTTGTTCCCTTAAATTGTCTTTAGCCCTTTGATTTCTGTTGGCATGCTTATGCATTCTGGAAATTTTTAGTTTATATAGTTTAATAAGGGTTGGTTGAAGTCACATTTTGCCATTTTGTCCATCTTTTATAATACAAATTTTCTTTCCAGGTAGAAGGACAAGAAAATAATGAGCCATTGCCATAGAAACGCAAAGGGTTAAAGGTTTCTCTTTTCTTTTTGCTTTGGGTTATGTATGCTGTACTTTGAACAACTTGTATATGTAGTTGAGAATCTTCCAGCTTACTGGAAGTTTTCAATTCTAAATTAGAATGTAAAAGGAGTTACTGCTTTTAAATTGGTTAGTTAGCAAATCATAGCAGTCGATCGTCAAATTCTGATGATTTAGTAGGTTTAGCTAAGTGAAGCAAAAGTAATATTAAGAGGCTTTGATTCTTTTTAACAGTGGAAATCTCTTCTGATTATTTTAGAAGATAGGTTAGTGCAAGGGGCAGTAGTGGGCCTAATGGAAGCTTTCCTCAGGTGAGTCAGTTTGACAAGGAACCTATGGGCACCTGTTGGTTAAAGCTATAATTGGCTGCAGGTTTTTGTAAATTGGCTTTTCATGCCTGCATGAATTAGTAGGAATATGGATTTTACTTGCTTACTGTCATTGATATAAACATGTATTGTGAGAATTCACAGGCCCATACTAACTGTCCTTAATTTCTTTCCTACAGCAGTACTGCTATATGCCAGTCCTGTCTGCATTCTTAAGGGTGCAGTTCAACACATCCTGTGTAGATAATGGTGAAAAAGTATCCCAAAGGAAAGTCCTATCAAAGCTAGTGTCAGAATGACACTGCCAATTGGGCAATGATCTTCAGCGTAGAAAATGTATTAAGAATTTTATTTTGTCCTAAATAGTAATGCTATACTACCTGTATAGCCAATCTACACATGAAGAGTAGTGTTACCTTGATACGTTTGTTGCTATATTACTGGGCTTCTGTAGAATATTTGAAGTTAGAGTAAAATCAAGGTACAGATTAGTGTATCTTACAATGTGGAAAGACCTTTTGCCTGTGAAGTATCCATATGATGATAAACATAGTCTACTGCAATCAACTCACAACTGTAATCATATGTTCAGAATCAGTGGGGGGAGAAATTGGGTGCTCTTTTACTGTGAAGCCCTTTGACATACCTCCACAGACTTAAACATCTGGGAATGGTTGTCCAAAGTCATCTAAAATATACGCTGGTCTGTTTGATTTTTTTAAAAAAATTGAGTCATTATCTAGGTGTACAGTAGTTCGTAGTCAGATAGCATAGGGTTTATCAGGTTGAACAAGGTAATGTGTTGATTATAAATATCTTTCCAAAGTGTTACTAATGGTAAAGAGATAATTTTCTAGGCTTCTATTCTGCTGCTTGAAGTCAGAACTGCTGATGGAGACAAAGGCACGAAAGTGTACGTATTCCGGATTAGCAACCCAGGAACCCATCACTTCTGAAGACTCTTTAACTGTGCTGTCATTTTATCATTCTTATCTCCTTTAAAAATATATATTTGTTTTAAACTGTTGTAGTTATGTTTGTGTTCAAACAGGTTAAATTGATCAGCAAACTGAAATAAACGTAAGATACATGTAATTTATTTTTAAAAAAACTATCAGTCAAAGCAGTAAAATTAAATTGATTTTGGCATAATGTAATCTTAGAATAGGGCAGTTATAAAAGCCAACATTTCTGCATTTCCTGTACTTATTATACTTCTGTCCTGTTGCTGTTCTCTTCTGCAGGAGGGAAGACACCTGATCCTAAAATGAATGCCAGAACATACATGGATGTTATGCGTGAACAGCATTTAACAAAAGAAGAGGTTGGCTACCATTTTACTCAAAATTTCAGTTGTGATTTGTTGCAGTCAAGGCTGTTCATTGGGGTTCAGTGGCATTGGTGCCTGTCCTCCCTGGTCCTGCTTGTATTCTTTATTCAGTATTTCCCCAGTGCCTCAGAGCAGGGGTTTTCAGGCCATATATGCCCCTTGAGCACTTTTGCTCATGGCAGGTCCCTTTTAACAGTATAGCAGTGGTGAATTTTTTTTCCTATTTTAAAAATTCATGCAAGAATTACAAGTCTTAATTTAAAGATGAAACTGTATAGTCTCAGGGAGGAGTATTTGATGGATATATGAGTTTCCAGGATGGTCATTTCATATCTGGAAGTTGTCTACCTGTACTGTAACACAACACCATATCAGAACATTATGGATAAATTAAATGGCAAATGAACATGGCTACTCACTGTAAACCATGATGTTGCTGCTGGGATGCAGCCTATCCTTCATTCAGTACACTCCCAAGTAGAAGGAATATAGCGAATGTCAGCATAGGGACATTATGAATTCAGTTAATATAGTAAAACATTGTATATGGAAAAAATTAAGAGGTTTCCCCCCCAGTGAAAAAAGTGTTTACAGTTCTTTTAGCATAGTCATTAAGTCATTTCACTTATCAAGACTGAAATCCTACAAACTTGTATGGCTTAAAATTAAAAATTACATTAGCTCAAGTTTGGGTTTATTGATTTTTAAAAAATATTTAACTTGCAATATTGGAATAAGAAAGTTGTCATTAAAATGTTCTGTTTTTCAGAGGGAAATAAGACAGCAACTTGCAGAAAAGGCTAAGGCCGGTGAACTTAAAGTCGTCAATGGTGCTGCATCCCAGCCACCATCAAAACGCAAACGGCGTTGGGATCAGACTGCTGACCAGACTCCTGGTGCCACCCCGAAGAAATTATCTAGCTGGGATCAAGCTGAAGTAAGACAGTAATAATAGATACTTAACCTCATGTGCTTTTGGTAGGAGGTTTCTGAAGTCCTGCCCTAGCATTATTGCTTGCCATTCAAAATTATTCTCTTTTAATGTTACCCTCTGAAAAAATTCCCTTTGTGTACTATTATGTGAGAGTCTGAGTGTTGTGCCTCTCATTGGAGGAGCCTTTTCCAGCCTGGTACCATAGGAATACCATACACAGCTGTGGTCCGTGAAAAATGGCCCTACAATAGGAAGAATTTCTATCGCTGCCATGAAAGCTATCTTCAAACTTTGGATCATTAGTTGTTTGAAAGAAAAATGTGTTTAAATGAATTTTGATTTCAGGAAGGTGTCTTGGAGTCACAGCAGGAGAAGGCTTACCAATTTTTCCCCTAATAGCATAATTCAGCTTGAATCCATTGCTGAATGATTTGAAGAAGCCTCAATGAACTGCCCACCATGATAAGGACCAGTCTGCATGTGTCAGGACACCATATATGTCCTGAGCACATACCTGCTCTGTTCGTGAATAAAGGGAAAGTAACTTGGGCCTCCCCTTTACGCTGATAGGTGTTGTAGGGTAGGGAACCTCCTCCAGTTAGGCTGTGAAGCCCCCATCACTTTAACCAGTCTTCCCCCACCAGCTTCCAGTGCAGTAAGTGAGCTAAGCAGGACACAAATTGCTTAACAAAATAGATTTCTGAGATAAAGTGGAAAAAGGGATTGCTCGCCCTCTCCGGTTATTCTTATAAAGTGTAAACCCCTTTTTTGCAAACCAGTTAAAGACATAGAATATAAAACTGCCCCATCACCTGCAGCGTTACCCATAAATTATGTCTTGAGATTTCTGAAGTATTCCATAGATACAGAATTGTGCCATCATTAAGGCGAATTAATCTAGGGAGGCCTAACCTGCCGAATAAAATTGAAAACAGGGAGGCATTGCTACCTGCATCAGGCTTACCACTCTTGGCTGATAATGGTTAACATGATCATTTTAAGGGTAATGGTGCATTAAAAACCATTTCTAGGACTAATAACTGTACTTTTTGTTACCAAGACCCCTGGACATACGCCATCTCTGCGATGGGATGAAACGCCTGGCCGTGCAAAGGGTAGTGAGACACCTGGAGCGACCCCTGGATCTAAAATATGGGATCCAACTCCTAGTCATACACCAGCAGGAGCTGCAACACCTGGGCGTGGTGACACGCCTGGTCATGCAACGCCAGGCCATGGAGGCGCAACTTCCAGTGCACGGAAGAATCGATGGGATGAGACTCCCAAAACAGAAAGAGGTATATTTTTTATAATAGAATCAAGAATATTCCAATAATTTATGGGTGCCATTAATATGTATTTTAAGATTCAGTGGATTTGACTTTCATTTGTTTTTGTTTTTTTATCTGATGTGCTGATTTGAAAATTGTGGGTCCAGTGACTGTGAGTTTCCATCTCTTTAACCTAGTTAAAGTACATTGTGCTTATTACCAAGATGTTAATATTTTCTTGTTGATTTCTGTAAAAGTGCTGGTCAAAATCCAGAGAACCACAAATAGTTCTGCGTGCACAAGTGATCTATTAAATACCACTCTTATGTCACTTGTCATGCCATGTTTGTAAATCAGAAGAATGGCAAGTGATGGAATAGTATGCGTATGGATGTCTTTCGTTTAAAGAAGGAAATAACCAGAACCTTCATTGAGTAGATACAAGCCTTTTGAATCCTGGGCATTACTGTTAATGTTATTATGTGACCCAGAGAAGTGTATATAACATTGGAGCTTTATATTTTGGTAACATACATACCAGTTATGTTTGAATTAATGGGTGGAGGTCAGATAGGAGTTCTGCAAAAGCTTTTGAAAACCACAGTGAGTTTTTACTTTCAGAATTTTCCCTGAAAGTGTGCAAAGTAACACTTTATTTGTGCATTCTGTTTAGTTCACAATTATTTGATTTTGTTTTTTAGATACTCCTGGCCATGGCAGTGGCTGGGCTGAAACTCCTCGTACTGATAGAGGGGGTGATTCCATTGGTGAAACACCAACTCCTGGAGCAAGTAAGAGAAAATCACGTTGGGATGAAACGCCTGCAAGCCAGATGGGCGGGAGCACTCCTGTGTTAACTCCTGGCAAAACACCGATTGGTACACCAGCTATGAATATGGCAACTCCTACACCAGGTATGAATGCTAGTTGAACACTGCAGATCTAAATCTGTGCCCTTGGAAGTGAGTTCTACAGTGACATTTTCCCCTAGAGATTGAATGTTCAGCATGCCTGTTCCTAATATTAATTTCCCTTCCTTCTTGTCTATTGAAAATATTATGTATTTGTACTAAAAATTGTTTAATTCTTTACTGAAACTCGGCACCAACCACATTAACTGGAAAATTCTGCTTATTACTAAATTTGACACATAAGACTTCATAGATAGAGCCATGGTATATAATTCTATCACTGTAAATACCGTATTTTTCCGTGTATAAGACAATACTTTTGTCTAAAATCTTTAGACTAAATTGAGGGTCGTCTTATACATGGAAGTAAGCTGAAAGAACGAAACGGCCCATACCTTGCCTCTGCAAACAGGCTTCCTTCAATCATGAGACTTCGCTTCCTACAGTCAGGATCCTGCAGCGCTTTGATCCCTTTCCCCCTCCTTTTGCTAAGCCCCCTTCCCTGCTTTCCCCTTTCTTGCCCCGTGGGGCTTAGCAAATGGAAGGTGAAAGGGATCAAACCACTGCAGGATCGCTTTGATCCCTGCTTTCCCCTTTCTTGGCGAGGGAAAGGGATCAAAGTGATCGTGCAGCTGCAGGATTGCTTTGATCCCTTTCCCCCTCCACTTGCTAAGCCCTGCTTAGATTTCTTAATTTTGGGTTAGAAATGTGGGGGGTGTCCTATACATGGGGGCGTCTTATACACGGAAAAAATACAGTAAATAGAATCTGAAAGTTTGTTTTCACAAATATGGTATAGATGTTTGCCTTAAGATGCTTCATATGACTGAACAGACAGTTTCCTTCAAATAAAAATCAAAATACTGTCTTCGTTCCAATGCAGGTCATATAATGAGCATGACTCCTGAACAACTTCAAGCATGGCGATGGGAGAGAGAAATAGATGAGAGAAATAGACCCCTTTCTGATGAGGAGCTGGATGCCATGTTTCCTGAGGGCTACAGGGTATGTAAGAAGCCCAAATTGTGGCACATAGCATTAGTGTGCACTGTGTTTTCTCTTACCTTAACACCAGCCCAAATCATGTTAAATATCATCTATTACCCAAGTGGTTTTTGTATTTTCCAGCTAGCTCTTATATACTTGGGTGCACAAGTAAGTGCACAGCCAGTTGTGTAATACGTGTATGCTTGAGAGCACAGTAGATGAGATCATGCACAGCTTGCACTATTTCTAGTTCGTGCTGCATGATACCAAGAAAGTTCTGACTAATGCGTACATATACTGGTTATTGTTTTTTTAGAAGATTCCCCCTAAAAAAACAACTCCATGATTTCTAATGTCTTGCATAGAATATGGTCTGTTTTAGCAAGTATATGTGACTTAATTTTGCTAAACAAAATTTACAATCTCACAACAAGAGAATTGCAATATTTGATCAGGAATTGCAATACTGTATTTGATCAGGAAAATATCAAGCACACACTAGATGAAATCCTATTCATGCAACATTGCTGTGTTAGACTGATGATATGATCAGCCATTGTGATTTTTCAGAAATAAAACTCTATTCCCCCCCCCCCCCCCAGAAAAAGGTCTTGACGCTCCAATAAAATCCCTTCCATTGTGGGGAAGCTGTTGCGAGCCACAAGATGGGAGAGTGGAGGCTTCTTTTAATTTCCAAAAATTGTCCCTGTCCTGCAGCTGGTAATGGCTTCCCCACAACAAAAGGGGTTCCATGGAAGCCTCAGAACATTGGGGATGGGGAGGGCAGTTTGAACTGGATTTTTTTTTGTTTGTTTCTGAAAAATCACCACAGGCTGGTGACTTCATCAGTTTTACATAGCATAGCTATATGAACAGGATTTCAGTCATGATGTAATTCTGTTCTATATTAAAACAAATTAAGAGCTGTACGAAGAAATAATTTTATCAGGATATATGTTCTAAATTTTTTAGAATAACAGTATTTTTCTTACATAATTATATTTTATGGGAATGAACACTGAAAACATGGCAGAGTAGTTTTATAATATTCAGAAAATTGTTCATAATAAGCTATGTTTGTCCACTCAAACTCTGTATTTGGGAAGGGATTTTCAGATTTCTTCTACTACAAATCCCATAATATTCCATTCTGTGAGTTCTACCTTGCAGACACTTAAATGTTGCTCATCTGGGTGAAAGGCCTTAACTGGAAGGCTGAGCTTGGGCGTAGGTTCACTTAAGCTTCCTGTTCCTGCCCAGTGCTAGCTGTGAGCTTTTTTTTTTTAACAGGAAGTTAGGTGGAAGCTATTAAATGTTTCTTATCTATTTATAGTAATAACAAAGCCCTCGGAATAATTCCATAAGTAGTTCTTTATTATTTTGTTTTAAAATTACTGTATGTAAATTCAGAGTTCGAGTGGGTTTCCAAAGGGAGCAAATCGAACCAGCCCAGTAGAATTCTTTCCTGTATAGGCTTGTCTACATGGCTGGGCTGGTGTGGGCTAAATAGAGTTGGTAGGAGGTCCAGTATGCCATTTGGTGCGATCCTCTCGTCCTAAAAGTATATGGACCTCAAATAACTCTGTTTGGTCCAAATCAGCTTGTGGATTAACTTCAAGCTATTGGCAAGTCACTTCAAGATATTTTCAAGTTAATTACTTCTTTGGCTCTGTGGATGGGCAGAGGAAGTGAACAAAAAGTGAATATTCACTGTATCACTTTAAACAGCAAGCTTCCTCCCAGAAGCGTGTTTGCTTTGCTTCTCAAGGTCCTGTGAAGAGCCTGCCTGCAGCACTCACACCCACTGGAAACAGACCAAACCAAAGCGATCCTACACACACCAAAAAGTGTTAATCAGGTCCTCTGGTGAGCCAGAAAGAAATACTCTGGGGAGAATTTGGTTATTACATCAGAAAGAGCAAATCAACCCATCTCCCACAGTGATCCAGACAGCAGGCTAAGCACCCGTCTGATCATACTCTGTTTGTTTTGAGTTGCATTGTCTGACCTATGTTTGGATAACCTGGTACAACCATGCCTACACAAGGTTTATTTCCTTGAAACATATTGCTTTCAAAAGCTATCTTAAAAGCCTTGTGTGTGTGTTTGGGCTCACAGCTCATTTCACTGTTTTTTCAGTTCTCATCTGTAGCTATGGCCAGCTGCTTCATTCTGGAGTTGTACTCCCAGGGCCCCCATTGTATTGTCACTACCAGAGCATCCTAGCCAGGGAAGCAGTTTGAAAGTGCTGTGGTAGCAGTCCTTGATGAAACAGTATAAGACAGAATAAGTGCAGTGCAAGTGACTTGCACATGATTTTGCAGATGGGTGGCAATACCTTACACAACAAGTCCTTAAATAGTGACAAGGAGCTATGTACACTGGGGATCACAGTTTTGCACCAGCAGATTATATGCATCCACTGGGGACCTTGTGTACTGCCCATACCTTGCCCTTCCGCGCAGGCGGGAAGGGGACTTTAAATTGGCACATCATACATGGAAGTCTTTGAGGTGTGCAACTTTCCATGTTAAATCTTTACGTGTATGTACAAGCCTAGTTGACATGTAGCTTGTATTTTGTAATCTCTGTAATTGATTTACATGCTTATTTTTCCATTTAGGTTCTCCCACCTCCTGCTGGTTATGTCCCTATTCGTACTCCAGCCCGTAAACTTACAGCAACTCCCACACCTCTGGGTGGTATGACTGGATTCCACATGCAAACTGAAGATAGAACCATGAAGAGTGTCAATGACCAGCCCTCAGGAAATCTTCCTTTCCTGAAACCAGATGATATACAGTATTTCGATAAACTACTGGTGAGATTTGGTTTGACAGCATTGTTACTTTATGCAATGGGAAGGGTGTGTTAAATGTGTTTTAACCAATGCACTTGTAACTAATTGCAGGTTGATGTTGACGAATCAACACTTAGTCCAGAGGAACAGAAAGAGAGAAAAATAATGAAATTGCTTCTGAAGATAAAGAATGGCACCCCTCCAATGAGGAAGGTAAGACAGACCAATATCTCTGGTATCTTTCTCTCTTACCTGCAGTACTCTTGCTCAGTTGATCTTTTGTTTGCCTTGCTCACTTCTTTCTTACATTATCTTTCACATATGCTCATTTGACAAACTTTTTCTTACCGTCGCTGTAAAACAAAGGTGTGTGGGGGGTATTACTTTAGTGTTTGTGCGAAGCCATAAGACCATTATTCTTAAAATATTGCCTGCTCGGTTAAATGGTAGATACTTATGTCCTTTAAGTTAATTTGATTTTAGGGATTTAAATGGAAGATAGGTTGAATTCACTAACACTTTTTTTTCCTGTTTCTGTAGGCTGCTTTACGACAGATTACTGATAAAGCTCGTGAATTTGGAGCAGGGCCCCTATTTAATCAGATCTTACCCCTCTTGATGTCACCAACTCTTGAAGATCAAGAACGTCATTTGCTTGTGAAAGTTATTGACAGAATCTTATATAAACTGGATGACTTGGTCCGACCCTATGTGCACAAGGTGTGTTTCCTTGAAATGTAATGCTTCTAGTTTATTTCACTGTTCTGGGAGACTGTAATGCATATATCCAGAATTATAGATGCCTTTATGTTGTAGGTTCATAGCTATAGTTACATAATCTATATAAATGGAGAACAATACTGTGGTGCAGTCACATCATGCTAAGCCAAGATTTGGCATCATACATTCAGGTTTCTGTGAACCTACACAGTTTTGGGTTTGCATGTTGCCCCTCCTATCTGTTTCCCACATGGTCAGAAATAGAAATAAACTGTGATTCCATTTCAATTTCCCACTTCCTGGCTTCTTATTCCTTACGAACTGGGCTTTATTATTTGAAACAAACTCCAGTTAAACAAGCCAGCAGAACGGTGAGAGGAGAATGGTGAAGTTCACTTTACTGAGATTCACCAAGACTTGTGAACAATAATACTAAATTCTCAGTGTTACATGTGATTCATGTAACACTGTTTTCAAGCCAAGTGTTCAAACATCTTCCTTACGTTTGTCATGTCCTTCAAAAAAATTGCTTAAATTGGAAATTCTGAAATTATTAACTAAAGTTCTGCCGTACCTGTTTTATAGCTATATTACTATGTACCATTTGTACATTTTGATGTAGTGTTACTTTATTGTCAAGTGCTAGACATGGACAGTGGTTTATCACTGGCTTACAGTCTGACTGTAAACAAGGGGAAAGACTTCATATTGAAATTGGAAAGTATGCAACCTTGAAGTTAAATGAGCCATTTTCTTGGGTCTAGATGTATAGAAATTAGCTTAATTTTAAAGAGGTGATTGCATGAGGCCTGGGCTTTTAACTTCTGTTAAATTTTTTCCAGATTCTTGTGGTGATTGAACCATTGCTGATTGATGAAGACTACTATGCCAGAGTTGAAGGCAGAGAGATTATTTCCAACTTGGCTAAGGTAATACACTATGAATTTTTTTAAATAAACAATGTAACATTCGTAAAGATTGGGCTTAGAAGTATGGAGCAGTTTGTATACTTTAAAATGGATTGTATGCATGTACACATTGAAGGTAGGAATGTCCATGGCAAATGAGGAAACACCAACATGGAAAAGTAGTTTTGATGAATACATAATATAGATTTATAAAGCTCCATCTACATATCTTCAAAGACAGTCTCTTTACTACCTTTGTCTTTCAGGCTGCTGGACTGGCAACAATGATCTCTACTATGCGACCCGATATTGATAACATGGATGAATACGTTCGTAACACAACAGCTCGAGCCTTTGCTGTCGTTGCCTCTGCTCTGGGGATTCCATCTCTTTTGCCCTTTTTGAAAGCTGTGTGCAAAAGCAAGAAGTCTTGGCAAGCCAGGCACACGGGTATCAAGATTGTGCAGCAGATTGCTATTCTGATGGGCTGTGCAATTTTGCCTCATCTCAGGAGTTTGGTTGAAATTATTGAGCATGGTAAGTGTCTTGTGTAAAATTAAAATCAGGGAAATTCGAAAGCAGGGGTGTGTAAAATTAACATCAGGAAAGCAGGGGTTTGTTCTTCGTGGTCTCTGTGAATAAACACAAATGGGTTAAACTGCGCCTGCGCATGACTCTTTGGAATATTCTAGAGCTTAAATAACTGACCAATAGAATGTTTCCCCGTGGTGCGCATGCCCCGCCCACCCGTGGTACCTCAGTTCCTTTTTGCTGCCGCTGCAATCGGACTCTTTCGCGACGCCTAGAGCTGTTTTCAATTTGTTTAAATTTTCTGGTTTTGATCTCGGCCTCTTTCCTTGACTACGGTTTTATCTGGAGTTTCTTCATCGTGGCCTCTGTGAATGCACACAATAGGGTTTAACAGCGCCTGCGCTGGTTCTCTCGGAATATTCTAGAGCTTTTTTTTTTTTTTTGAAAAAAGTAACAAAGTTAGAGTTGCCCCTATCGCACATGCTCCGCCCGCCTCAGTCCTCAGTTCCATTTTACCGCCGTCGCGTTTGGAACCTCTCGGTATAGAGCTCTCTTTCTAATTACTTCTAATTACTTCTGACGAATAATTTGGCTTTGAAATTGGACTGTCTTTCGTTTCTGAACTTCCTCTGTTGCCCCTGACCACGGACTGTTTGACTATTCTCTTCTCGATTGTGGATTGGCTTTTCCCGCCACTTTGCACTTGCTGATTGCCACCACCGTCTTGTTGATTGCCGCTGCGGGGGACCTTGTTATCCATTTCCTAACCCTATTATCACCGGAAATCTCTTATTTCTACTTATCTTCGGTGATTTTCCCCGTCCTTCCCTGCTTTATGTCCCGCTCAGGACCGTTTAGTAGGTGTAAGTCGTGCTCCCGCAAGCTACCATTCTCTGACGGACACGACTCTTGCTTATTTTGCTTGGGAGAAGCTCATCAACCCCAATCCTGTAGACATTGTAAGCAGTTCACTAAAGCCGCCCTCAAGGCTCGGGAACAAAGACTGAAACTATACCTTTGGGACAAGACTTTGTCGTCGTCCAAACCATCCGACATGGAAACAACTTCCACTGTGTCGGCTACCCCTCGTTCGGAGACTCACACTGCCTCTCCATCGCAAGCAACTGCATCGAAGACCGTCGAAAAGCCTACAAAAAAGGTTTCTTCGACAAAAAGACTCACCACGGTGCCAAAATCCGGCTCGACCTCCTCTAAAGACCCTGGAAAACGGACGAAAAAGGATAAAAAGGATAAGTCTAAAGACCTAAGAAAGCATCTGTCGCCGATCTCAATGTCGTTGCCCTCTCCAATCCTGGAAGACTCGTCTAGGGATAGAGAGTCCCTGTCGGAGGCTCCTGCCTCGCTTCCACCGAGGCAGCCCACCGTCCTTGTGCAGAGCGGTCAATCCCCGACTCCAAGCCAGCTAGTTCACACTATTACTAGCCCGGCCACTGCCCCTTTAAGCCCTGTTTCCACCGGGCGGGCATCCCCGGCACCCTCGACGCCGGTTTCTTTTTCATCGAGAGAGCCTTCCCCACCTTGTAAGAAGGCTGCTAAGACCAAGCATCTCTCGCCTGATCGACATCGAAAATCTCGACAGGAGATAGTGGTTCTACCTCGATCTGCTCGACGTCGACAAAAGTCTAAATACGATGATCGATACTATATTGACGTCCATCGTAGGAGATCACACCGTCGACGTCGTCGATATGATTCCGACTCCGACTCCACGTCGAGTGAGGACGACTATAGAAGGAAGAAGGTTAGATATGTGTATGCCTCTTCCTCTTTGTCCTCCTCCTCGACGTCGACGCCGAAAACATGTCGACGTCGATACCGCTCGAAGCCCTAAACCCTCCGGGAGGGGCAAAGAAACATCCTCGAAGGCGCCACGCTCGACGTTGAAGTCTGCACAACCTAAAACTCGCTCGACGTCGATACCTCAAACCTCTGATTCTGACAGCAGAAAGCGTAAGAGAGAGTCACATCTGCTTTCTGATACTGATGAGGATGATCCCATCTCCTCAGACGACTCCTGCCAAGGCCATGAGGTACCATCTGATGCATCTGGAGGAACACCTATACGAGGAGACCCGCTAGAGTCAGATGCTGGAGACCCTCACCCATCTTCCCCCTCGGAAGATTTTTCCTCCTACGTACAAATGATCACAAGAATGGCGAAAACTCTAAAGATGCAGACCATCGAACCGCCCCCTCCATCGAACGATCTTATCTTTGGGGATATCAATGAGGAGAGAACCGCCCCACTCAGCTTGGGTTTCATCTCAGCACTAATGGACCTTATCAAAGAGTGCTGGACCAAACCATCCACCTCGGCTCCTGTATCCCGCAGGACTGAAAATTTATATCGCATACATGGTGAAGACACAACCTTCTTATTAAAACATCCCATTCCAAATTCCCTTATTGTGGAATCCAGTTCTTCTAGGTCTTCTACGAAATCACACATCACGCCCACCAACAGAGAAGGACGTAAACTGGATGTACTGGGAAGGAAAATCTACTCCCTTACAACCTTTTTGCTCCGTGTTGCAAATTATCAGACTGCGATGGGAGCGTACCAAAGACAACTTTGGGCAAGAGTACTCCCCACTCTTCAAGCAGCCCCTGATGACACCAGGCAGGGCCTGTTAAACACCTATGCAGAAGCCCAAACCGTGTCTAAACATCAACGCCTAGCGGCACGTCATTCAGCAGATGCTGCTGCCAAAACACTTATGTTGGCTGTTACACTACGAAGACATGCATGGCTGAGATTTTCGGGCATCATAGATGATGTTAAGACCCGTATTGAAGATCTGCCCTTTGATGCCAAAGGTTTGTTTAATGAGAAGACTGATGATAACCTCGAAAACCTACATAAAATAAAAAAGACAGCAAAGTCATATACCATGCAACAGCAACCCAAAAACAAATATCAGTGGCGTAAGCAATACCCACAACAATACCATCAACCGGCTTCCCAATCATACCGCCCTTACAAAAACCAGAACCAGGCCAGGTCCTTTCAAGCCTCGTCCTCCACTTCTGCGTTTCGTCCACAGTCTGCCTCTCAACGCCGTCAATCCTATAAACCACCTCAGAAAAAGTCTAAACAGTACCTTTGACTCGACACTGCAAGACCACGACTACACCACTCGGCTTGCACCATGCCTTCACAACTGGATGGAAATTACACAAGACTCTTGGGTCTTAAACATTATTCAATTCGGCTACCAACTGGAATTTACAGAATTACCTCCTCTAGGACAGGTCAAGCTTACAGCCTTCGATCCTGTTCTAGAAGAAGAGATTCTCACCCTGCTACAAAAATATGCCATTCAAAAAATACCAATGCGGGACGTGGCAAACGGATTCTACTCCCGCTACTTTGCAGTGCCAAAGAAAGACGGAGGCATAAGACCTATTCTGGATCTAAGAGAACTAAACACGTACCTTCATCCTCGTCGATTCCGGATGGTCACGCTAGAGTCCATTCTGCACCTGTTAAGAAAAAAGGACTGGTTTGTCGTCATAGACCTCAAGGATGCTTACTTTCATGTGACCATTCACCCTCATCACAGGAAATACCTCAGGTTCATGTTCCAAAACACCATATATCAATACCGTGCTCTTCCGTTCGGTCTCTCAACAGCTCCAAGAACATTCACAAAGTGCATGGCCTCAGTAGCGGCCTACCTTCGTCTCCAGGGCATACAGATATTCCCTTACATCGACAACTGGTTGGTGGTATCCCCGTCCAGGCAAAGGGCTCTGCGAGACACCCGGTTAGTTCTCCACACGCTGAACAACCTCGGGTTATCTGTCAACCACAAAAAGTCCCACCTTCTACCATCACAGGTGGTCGACTACATAGGAGGAAGACTGGACTCTCTCCAGGCACGAATCTTTCTACCACCAGATCGTATAAAGAAAATCAAAAAGGCTGTTCGCAAATTTCGACCACACCAAACTGTATCAGCAAAGCATGCACAACATCTGCTGGGTCTGATGGCCTCTACAACGCCGGCGTTAACTCACGCCCGCCTGAAAATGCGATCTCTCCAGGCATGGTTCTTGACCCTATTCGACCCCATTCAAGATGCTCCCCGGAAGCGACTGCCGGTCACAATGGAGTTAGTACAACAACTAAGGTGGTGGACATTCTTACCAAATCTCATGATCGGACGACCTTTCCGTCCGTTACAGTTAACTGTTCAAGTAACTACAGACGCGAGTCCCACGGGTTGGGGAGCGCATTGTGCATCCCATCGCATTCATGCACTGTGGTCCAGACGAGAAAAACTCCTACACATCAACCATCTGGAGATGCTTGCCGTCATGAAAGCGTTCAAGGCATTCCTTCCTCTAGTACAGGGTCGTGGTGTACAAGTAATAACGGACAATACCACGACCATGTACTATATCAACAAACAGGGAGGGACACGCTCCATGTCCCTGCTCTTTCTCTCGATACACCTGTGGGAATGGTGTTACCAACAGCACGTGTTCCCGGTAGCGCTTCATATCTCCACCACAGACAACCAACTTGCGGACAGTTTAAGCCGCCTTGCGACTCAGACCCACGAATGGGAGCTGGACGAAGAGATCTTCCGCCTTCTATGCAGCAGATGGGGCACTCCTGTCATAGATATGTTTGCCTCCGAAGTCAACAAGAAATGCATGAGGTTCGCCTCCCGTGTGGGGAGGGGCATACACTCCCTAGGGGATGCCTTCATGATCCCATGGGAACAAGGTCTCCTCTACCTGTTTCCACCGATACCGCTCATCCAGAGGACGTTAGTCAGGGCTCGACAACTGAAGTCCAGTGCGATTTTCATTGCACCGTGGTGGCCTCGTCAGCCTTGGTTTTCAACCCTCCGGATAATGGCGGTGGACATGATGAGGCTACCGAACATCCCTCACCTCTTGACATAGGACTCAGGCCAAGTCCTGCATCCAGACCTCGAGTCACTACACTTGACAGCCTGGATGATCACCCATCTATCAAAGAGGTCTTAGACAAGTCAAGAAAACCATCGACCAATCTCCTGTATAAATATAAATGGAGGAATTTTCTCAATTTTACCCTTTCAAATCATTTGCAAGCTTGCCCTGTATCATTATCCACCTTGCTTCGATACCTTCGTTACCTGTTTGACTCTGGTTTGGCACTATCCACCCTCAAAGTTTACATTTCCGCAATCGTATCCTTTCAACCTCGTGATTCAGACTCTGCAAGATTCTTCTCCCATCCTACCCTCAAATCCTTTCTAAAAGGTCTTTCCGACATTAGACCACCTACAAAACCTCCGATACCTCAGTGGTCTCTGCAAGTAGTTCTCCATGCGCTTACGCGTCACCCATTTGAACCTATGGCCTCTTGTGACGTCCGTCTGCTGTCATTCAAGGCGTTATTCTTAGTTGCCATTACATCTGCCAGAAGAGCAAGCGAATTGGCTGCCCTACGATCTGATCCTCCTTATCTCCAATTTTTCAAAGATAAAGTCACCTTATACCCGGACATTTCTTTCCTACCTAAAGTTGTCTCTGATTTCCACCTGAATCAGCCCCTCATATTGCCTACGTTGTTCCCAGGTCCTACATCGGACATTGAGTGCATGCTCCATTCGTTAGATGTCAAAAGAGCCCTGGCATATTATGTGTTATATTATACCAAAGAATTTCGTACAGCTCAGAGACTGTTCCTGTGTTTTTATGGACAGTACAAGGGCTCTCCAGCTCCGCATTGACTTTAAAGTTTTAATGCTTACTTATAAGGCCCTAAACGGTTTAGGACCTCGATATTTGGCGGAACGCCTACTCCCACCAAGGTCTACCCGGATCACCCGTGCGAGTCAGGAGGTGAGGCTGAGGAGCTTGACGCCGAGGGAGGCCCGTAGGGAAAGAACAAGAAATCGAGCCTTCTCGGCGGTGGCTCCTCGCCTCTGGAATAATCTTCCTCCGGAGATTCGTGCCGCCCCTACGCTGGGTATCTTTAAAAATCAATTAAAAACATGGATGTTTATACAGGCCTTCCCTCCAGTCAATACCTGATCTTTTTACCTTTTCTATTTATCTTTATTTTTTGTTTTATAATTGTTATGGAAATTGTTTTTGTAATAATTTTGTGATTTTATCTGTTGTTTTATGTTGTTTGGAAGCCGCCTAGAGTGGTCGCAAGACCAGATAGGCGGGGTATAAATGAAATAAATAAATAAATAAATAAATAAATATCTCCCTTGCCTATGAACTGCAAGGCAAAGCTCCTCCTGCAGGTCTCAAAGCACACTCCACTAGAGCTGTTGCAGCATCTACGGCCCTGCTGCGCGGTGTCGACGTACCAGACATCTGTAGAGCAGCTACTTGGTCCAATATATCAACCTTTGTAACACATTACAGACTGGACCTCAGGGCTAAAAAAGAGACGAGCTTTGGGAGAGCGGTACTAACATCCATCCTTCAGTGACGGCCCTCCTTCCGGTAAGTGAGCTTGCTAGTCACCCTATTGTGTGCATTCACAGAGGCCACGATGAAGAAAGACAGGTTACTTACCTGTAACCATGGTTCTTCAAGTGGACCTCTGTGAATTCACACATCCCGCCCGGCCTCCCCACTGTCCGTCACTGGTTATATCTGGACTGATTGTGTCTAGAATGAGCTCAGGCTCTTGTTGCGGATAAATGGAACTGAGGACTGAGGCGGGCGGAGCATGCGCGATAGGGGCAACTCTAACTTTGTTACTTTTTTAAAAAAAAAAAAGCTCTAGAATATTCCGAGAGAACCAGCGCAGGCGCTGTTAAACCCTATTGTGTGAATTCACAGAGGTCCACTTGAAGAACCATGGTTACAGGTAAGTAACCTGTCTATTTCGACTTGGACTGACCTGATTTTCGATTCTTGCATTTTGGATTGGCTGCCATTATTGTGTCTGGTTTTTGGCTTTTGGACTGGTTACCGTTTGTGATTTGGATTACGGAATTCGACTTGATACTTGGATCTTTATCTTCTCGGCTTGACTCCTCGGTTTTTGATCCTGGACTGCTATTGTTAACGTTTCCCGTGAGTCTTTTTCTTTTTCCTTTCCACCCATCTTTCCCTGTTCCCGCCATCCTGCACCGAATTCCATTATAGTGCAGTCCAGTCAATCGAGGGCGGGAAATCATTCTAAGGTCACCCCTACCAATAGGGAAGGCTGCAAACTAGATGTACCGGGCCGTCGCCTATACTCTCTGGCTTCATTTGTAATGAGAGTTTCTAACTACCAGGCAGCTATGGGCGCCTATCAGAGGCAATTATGGAATAAGGTTCTGCCAGTTCTTCAAGCCGCTCCTGAAGAAACTAGGACCGCTGCTCTCAACGCTCACTTGGAAGCGACAACGCTGGCTAAACAACAACGTTTGGCGTCACGTCATACAACAGATGCAGCGTCCAAGGCCATGACATCAGCCATTGTTCTCAGGAGGCATGCTTGGCTGTGTTCAGCAGGCATCAACGACGACGCTAGGTCCTGTATTGAAGAGCTTCCATTTGATGGCGTCGGACTATTTAACGAGAAAACGGATGAGGTGATGGACAATTTACATAAGATCCGGAAGACAGCTCGCTCTTATTATGTCCAGCAACCCAGATACCAACGTTATCAGTGGCGCAGACCTTTCACCTCACAACAATCTTATCAACAACCTTATCATCAAGCCTATTGCCCGTAGAAACCTCCTGCTCAAGAAAGATCGAATCCTCCTCCATCTTCCTCTGCTACCACCTCTTTCCGAGCACAGGCTTCTGGTCAGCGTCGACAAACTTTCCGTCACCCTGCCAAGAAGAATAAACAATATATTTGACTGTCTTCTGCTGAACCCGTCTATCGATCTAACCCACCTTCCCTGGCTAGCCCCCTTCTTCAAGTGGTCTATCATCACCAAAGATTCTTGGGTGCTCGCCATCATACGTTTTGGTTACCTGTTAGAGTTCTCAGATCTTCCTCCTGTCGGTCGCCTCAAGATCACGGCTTACTCACCTGCTCTAGAAAAAGAAGTATGTTTTTCTCCAGAAGCATGCTGTTCAACGCGTTTCTTCTCAAGAAGCACTGGACGGCTTCTATTCCCGATATTTTACAGTTCCCATAAAGGATGGTGGACTGCGACCAATCTTAGATCTCAGGCTTCTCAATACTTATCTTCGTCCAAGGCGTTTCCGAATGGTCACCTTAGAGTCGATCATTCCGCTTCTTTCTCCAGACGATTGGTTTGTGGTGATAGACTTACAGGACGCTTACTTTCATATTTCCATCCGCGAGCGTCATCACAAATATCTCAGATTTGTCTTCATGGAGTCAGTGTACCAGTTCTGCGCCGTTCCGTTCGGGCTTGCCACCGCCCCAAGGACCTTTACAAAGTGTCTAGCTCCAGTAGCGGCCTACCTGCGTCTGAACAATATCATGGTCTTTCCATATATAGACGACTGGTTGTTTGTCGCTGGCTCTTATGCCAAGGCACAAGAGGACACAAGTTTTACTCTACAAACTCTGGCAGATCTAGGCCTTCAGGTCAACTTTACGAAGTCCCATCTTCAACCATCTCAGATCATGGACTACATTGGCGTGGTTCTGGACTCCAACAGAGCCAGGGTCTTCCTCCCTTCCGAGAAGATTTACAAATTGAATCGTGCTATTCGTCCGTTCCGCCCATACACCAGGGTTTCGGCTCATCACATGCAACATCTTTTAGGCCTTATGGCTTCCATCACGTCTGCTCTTCCTCACGCTTGATTGAAGATGTGCTCCCTGCAGGCGTGGTACCTGTCTCAATTCAATCCGTTATTAGACAACCCTGCCAAGCGTCTACGTGTGACTCCAGAGTTATTACGTCAACTGACGTGGTGGACTTTTGTGCCACATCTTCTAATTGGTCGACCCTTCAGGCCCCTTCAACTGACAGTACAGATCACGACAGACGCCAGCACGACAGGTTGGGGCGCGCATTGTGGCGTTCACAAGATCCACGCCCTGTGGTCCAGCTCAGAGAAACTGCTACATATCAATCTTCTAGAAATGTTGGCAGTAATCAAGGCTCTTCGCGCTTTCTATCCTCTAGTGGTCGGTCGCGGAGTGCAAGTGGCTACGGACAACATGACCACTCTGTATTATATAAACAAGCAGGGAGGCACTCATTCTTTGTCCCTTCTGTACTTGGCGATCCACCTGTGGGAGTGGTGCTACGATCATCACATATTTCCGATCGCCATCCATGTGTCGACCGAGGACAACGATGTGGCTAATCGCCTGAGCCGTCTGACCACTCAAACGCACAAATGAGTTCTCAATGACTCTGTGTTCGCCTACATCTGCAGCAGGTGGGGCACACTGGCCATCGACGTCTTTGCAACTCAGATCAACGCAAAGTGCAAAAAGTTTTGCTTTCGAGCAGGGAGAGGCAACGGTTCTTTGGCCGATGCCTTCATGGTGACATGGGATGCTGTCCTTCTCTATCTTTTTCCTCCCATCCCGCTTATTCAACGGACAATTGTCAGGATCTGCCAGTTGCATGCTGATGCCATCCTGGTAGCTCCATGGTGGCCTCGTCAACCATGATTTACCATCCTCAAGACCAGGGGTCTCAAACATGCGGCCCGGGGGCCATTTGCGGCCCGCCGGATGATAGTTTGTGGCCCCCGCCTTGCCTGCCCCCCCAAGCGCCCACGCGTCCTCTGCTGTCAAGAGTCAAAAAAAGCCTCGCCTCGCTCGCCGGCTCTCTCCCAAGACAGCGCCTCTTGCACCCTCCATCCGGAACTGCAGCCTGCCAGCCAGCCCACCTGTCTGCCGGCTGGCAGGCTGCAGTTCCAGATGGGGAGGGTGCAAGAGGCGCTGTCTTGGGGGAGAGCCGGCGAGCGAGGCGTGCTGCCGGCCCTTTTCCCCGCGCGCCCGAGGCGCTGCCGAGCGATGCCTGAGAGCGGAGCTCGCTCCCGGCCCGTCCTCGAAGAGCGCCTCCAAGCCGCCAACAGCAGCTGCTGCCGCCGCCGCCTCTTCCAGGGAAGCGGTTCTCTGGCTCTCTTTCTCTCTCGGCAGCACCAGCCTGGCCAGCGGCCGCCTCAGCGCCCGGCAGTGCTTCCTCCTCCTCCTCCTCCTCTTCATCCTGCTTCAGCCGCCTCGGCTCTGGAGGCTGCCTGGGCTCGCCTCGCAAAGTTTGCTCCTCTGTCGTGGTGGGGGTAGCTGCTGCTGCTGAGTGCACCTTTTTTTGAGGGGGGGCCTTCAGAGGAAGGTTGCCGGACCTCCGTGTGTGTGTGTTTGTGTGCGTGCATGCACACACCTGTGGGGGCCCCCACCCCGTTCTGTTTAATTTCGCAGGTACTGATGGGGGCTTTTCTCCTTTGGCAAGGCGAATTCTGTGAGGTTTTTTTTAAAAAAATTATGTCGTGCCCTCCCCCCCCCCCGCTAGACAGTCGCCGGCACTCCCTCCCTTCTCCGCTTCTTCGTCCTGCTGCTGGTGGTGGTAGTGAAGAAGGAGCCGGAGGGGGTCGTGGCCGGTGACGAGGGCTCGCGCCCCCCCTCCTAATCCTCCTCGGAGCCCCAGCCAGGCTAAGGAAACTCCTGGGCGGCTTCCTCGGGCTCTTGCTCCGCTTGGCGGAAAATCTGATGCGGCCCAGCCTCACCCAGACTCTGCCTCCAGCGGCCCCCAGGTAAATTGAGTTTGACACCCCTGCTCAAGACCATCGCGTCCGATTTCCTGAAATTGTCTCCCCAACCATTCCTCCTAACTCAGTATGGAGGCAAGGTCTGTCACCCCGACATAGAGTCGCTCCATCTCACGGTGTGGAGGATTCTCCCAGTATAAAGGAGGTGCTGGACAGGGCTAGGAAGCCTTCAACCAAATTGCTGTATTCTTATAAGTGGTCTGTTTTTACCAAGTTTGCTGCGTCCATAGGTTTTGTGGCTGTTCCAGCTTCGTTAGGTACTCTTCTTGCCTTCCTACGTTATTTGTTTGATCTAGGACTGGCGCATTCTACACTTAAAGTTTATATTTCAGCCATTGTTTCTTATCAGCCTTTGGGTTCAGACGCTTTCCGCTTATTCTCACACCCGACTGTGAAGAGATTCCTTCAAGGTTTGAATAACATTCGTCCATCTGTACGGCCTCCAATCCCTTAATGGTCTCTTCAGACTGTTTTGAGGGTTCTTACACGCTCACCATTCGAACCTATGGCTTCTACTCCTCTAAAACATCTTTCTCTAAAGACTTTGTTTCTGGTGGCTATTACATCTGCACGGAGGGCAAGTGAGTTGGCTGCACTGCGGGCCGATGCACCTTATATACAATTTCACTCTGATAAGGTCGTCTTATATCCTGATGTCTCATTCCTCCCTAAGGTGATTTCGAGTTTTCATGTTAATCAGCCTTTGATCCTCCCAACGTTGTTTCCTAACCCTTCTTCCGATGTTGAGCGCATGCTCCATTCCCTTGATGTTCGTTGGGCTTTGGCCTTTTATATTTCCAGAACTAAGGACTTCCGCAAATCTCCCAGACTGTTTGTTTCCTTCCACGGTCCTCGGAAAGGTCATCCGGTCTCTTCTCAGACAGTTTCCAGATGGATAGTTTCTGCCATCGCTTTAGCCTATGAGCTGGTTGGCAAGGCCCCACCAGATGTATTGAAGGCGTATTCCACTAGAGCTGTGGCTACCTCTACTGCCTGGCTACGTGGCATTGAAGTCTCTGACATTTGTCGATGAGCTACTTGGTCTACACCATCGACCTTTGTTACACATTACAGGCTGGATGTCAGAGCCAAAAAGGAAGCAAGTTTTGGAAGGGCTGTGCTGACTTCAGTTTTACCATGACGGCCCTCCTTCCGGTAAGTGAGCTTGCTAGTCACCCATTCGTGTGCATTCACAGAGACCACAAAGAAGAAAGAGAGGTTACTTACCTGTAACCATGGTTCTTTGAGTGGTACTCTGTGAATCCACACGTCCCGCCCAACCTCCCCGCTGTCCGTCATGGGTTGTCTACAGCTTTCTAATTACCAGAGCTATGAGCGGCGGACGTTCGGAACTGAGGTACCGCGGGCGGGGCATGCGCACCACGGGAAAACGTTCTATTGGTCAGTTATTTAAGCTCTAGAATATTCCAAAGAGTCCTGCGCAGGCGCAGTTTAACCCATTCATGTGGATTCACAGAGTACCACTCGAAGAACCGTGGTTATAGGTAAGTAACCTCTCTGTTTGCTTGTTTCTTTGACTGCTAATTAAGGAGCTGTGTCAACATTTTATACAAATCAATGTTGTTTCAAGATACTTTTGAATTTCTGTTTAGTTTGAAATGTGCTGAGATCTGTTCTGTGTTGTTCAAAACAGAATGTGGAAGCAGGTACTTGGCAGCATGGGTGATAGGAGATCCATGCCATCTCCCTTCTAGTTGTTTCAACACAATATACATTTTGTTGTATTGTGCTGAACATTGAAGTGAATTTTTGTTGCTAAATCTTCACTTAGGGTTAGTTTTCTTCCTTTTATTCCTGCACATAAATTAATTTTAAAAGGCAGGCTAGCCTGCAGTATGAGTATCAACTTGTTAGAAGTCTGTTTTGTTCTAGGATTGGAGCCTGTAACAGAATAAGCCTGTATACTTCCCTGCTTTTCCCTTCCACTTGTTTAGTGGACTAGAGATAGCATTTTCAAAGGTGTGTAAAAGAGAGGTAGTGTCTCATATGTTAGATTAGATTTATTATTGTTAGGTTACATTGTATTTGGATGACTTCTGACATTCTTGCCTATTCTGTAAAGGCCCTTTTTTATAGCTGGTATAGCACAGTAGGTTGGTCTGCCCATCTGTGGAGCTGGAGCCTGGAGTCTGAATCCTCACTGTGTCTCCTAGGAAAGGGATCAGCTGAAACCATCCAAAGTCTGTGTGGCTGGAGGGATTTCATGCTCTGCCTGTGTGGTCTTGGGCAAGCTGCCCAGTCCCAGAGTGCCATTAGAAGAAGGGATGGGTAAACCACTTCAGAGTATAGCTAGAAAACCACAGCAGAGATACCATAAGTCAGAATAATCAATGTTTGTTTACTTGCCTGTTGAGCTTCAGCTATAACTCAGATGTTTTAACATGATTATTGTGTGATCTGCCTTAAACGTAGCATTGAGGAGGAGCATGCTAAGATACTTTAGTAAATAGATGGGATGAATCTAGACAGCCCTTGTGTTGAGTGTCTTCCAGTGGAAGAAGGTGGGAGCCTGGTTTTGACTCTACCCCTTGGGCTCCCTCCAATAAACGACCCCAGTTGGTTGCAAGGATCCATCAGAACAGGATCTCCTTCCTAAACAGAAGAAGCCATTTGGTTTGCAAGAGGACGAGGCCATATCAAAGCGAGTATGTTGGTTCATCTCAGTTGGAACTCTGAAACATGAATGTGCAATGTGTGTTTTGCAGGATTGGTGGATGAGCAGCAAAAAGTACGCACCATCAGTGCTTTGGCTATTGCTGCTTTAGCTGAAGCAGCCACTCCCTATGGTATCGAATCCTTTGATTCGGTCCTGAAGCCCTTGTGGAAGGGTATACGTCAACACAGAGGAAAGGTAAGTTTGGGTTTTTACCAATCAGCCTATATTTAATGGGTGGTATCTGGTTAATCTTTCTTGTGAATATATTTTATGTTGTGATAACACTCTATCATAATAACATTTGATGCATCAATAGGGTCTGGCTGCCTTTTTGAAAGCTATTGGATATCTTATTCCACTCATGGATGCCGAGTATGCCAACTACTATACCAGAGAAGTCATGCTAATCCTTATCAGAGAGTTCCAGTCTCCTGATGAAGAAATGAAAAAGATTGTGTTGAAGGTATGCATAGTTATCTATGTGGAATAAAAGTAGTATTATGTGAAATTTCAATTGATGTTCAAAAAATTCAGATGTTTTACAAGGAAGGAAGGAATCTATACTTCTAACTGGTGGGAGCGATCGTTGCATGTTTTTCGTAACTGATAAAAAGTTCAGATCTGTTCTTAAGTGAGAAAGGTGTAATATTTGATATTTATGCTACACATACCTTGAGAACACAAGTGCTTAATAATATATAAGCACTAATGCTGAAAGGTAGTGTCAGACTAGGTGCTTGACTCTCCCTAGGAGCTCTACAGAAATTCCATAGACCTCCAGGGAAAAAAATCAGAAGCCTGTGTTCATCACAGCTGGCATTTATCCAAGTTAAGGGTTAATTCCAGAATGAAACCAAACAAGCACAATCATATCAATATTCATCGGCGTATCAAAGTATGTCATTTCAATGTTGTAACAATTCCAGACAGCTTGTCTAATTCTTCAAGCTTTATTCATCTACATTGCTTGTGTGTTCCATATGTAAAAAATTACTTCAGAAAGTAAGTCAAAATGTATTGAAGACAGTCTTACAATTGTGAGAAAACTGTAGGCTCAATTACATATATATACAACTGAATTTAAGCTGTAGGCAAATATTTCAGAATACAGGAGCAGAAGTATAACAAAATATCAAAAATAATGTTTTAAGTTATATTTTAAAACTCCAGGAGCTTATGACCTACGAAGGCAGAAAATACATCTTTATAACACCTCATTTAAAAATAAAAGCATTGTAACTTCAAATATTATTTAACAGTACTTAAATATCAAATACGTTAAAAGCAAAAATATATTAGAGTAAAATATATTATTTAGCCTCTAAGCATGTTAAGAAAACACACAGAAAAATACCTGGCCATAGCACTTAATGTCTATGGAGGAAAATCTGTGTCTTCTGTGTGTTTTCTGTGCCGCTTCCTTATCTTTACTTCTAGTGATGCTTGCTTGGTTTGTCACAACTGCTGGTCCAGAAATAAGTTGGCTGTATAAATCCTACATCTCATGAATTTATATTTTCAAAAAGGTGGTGCTATAAGGTTATACAATTTCTCATTCATTCTCTTGTTATTTACGAGTCTCATGTCTATGCTTACAAATTCTAACCCGAACATTTATTCAGAAGCAAACATTCATTCAGTTGCCACTATTGTTTATATTTCATTGAGCCTGCCCTGACAGAGCTGGCAAATTGTTTTGCAGTAACTTACGTAAACAATTTTTTCAAGCTGCAAAATTTTAATGTCTTTTTACTTTAGTTCACTTTTTTGCGCACACACTCCCATAATCATCTTAGAACTCTTAAACACACAAGGTTTCAAATCTTGAGAGTAGACCAGATTTTATCCCAAAGTGCAAAAGCATGTGTTGAGATGTAGAGTGGCTTACCTAAAGTCAGCAGAGTGAGTCATGGTTGAACTGGGGTTTAAATGAGGAGCTTCATGGGTCTTGTTCCTAGCATGTTGTGACATGAATACTGTGTTCTTCTGGCTCATTTTGTCTGTTTGAAGTTGGCATATAATACAATCTGTGGCATAACTTTTTCTTCTGGAATAGTGAGAGATTCATACTGCCTGTTTGTTTTCTTTCAGGTAGTAAAGCAGTGCTGTGGCACAGATGGTGTTGAAGCAAACTACATTAAGACAGAAATCTTACCCCCATTTTTCAAGCACTTCTGGCAGCACAGAATGGCATTGGACCGAAGGAATTACAGACAGGTACTTCCAATCTATAGATAAGGATAGATAAAGAACAGTTATGATACAGAGCCAGAAAACATCCTTTGAGCTAAATCAGTGGATTGTTACAGCACGTAGGAGATTAAAAGCTATGTACAGTAGTACAAGTGTTTGGGCAAACTTTTACATCTCTTGAAGTCTTTACCCATCAGTTGTGTTTCAATTATTCTTTGCATGCCTCAGTATAATAGTATAAGAACTGTAAGGAACATGTTGATGTCAGACACTAAAAAGTATCTAATAAACCCTTCAGATTTTAAATGTGCCCTTGAAATATAGACCCTCTTATATTAAATCTTTTTGCATCATTACCAAAAGCTGTGCATTTGTTCTAAGCATCCTGTTCTTAGGGGGACAGCTACATGCAGGCCTATGAGCATAAGTGTTATGGAACAGAGAAGGATTTAAAAAAAAGACATGCATGGAATTACATTGAAAATTATCTGAATAATTAATTGTAGGGCACATAAAGAAGACTGGCTTTTTACCCATTTACAGTTTATGGGCTGTGTGATTGTTTCCACATTTACAGCAGTCATGTTTCTATCTAGGCTACATGTCTACAGTTTCTAAAACTTACTTTTAATGCTCACCAAAAGCTGTTTTTATCTCTAAAATATACATTTGCTTCTCTTTGGGAACAAATGGGTATGTTTTTGTTTGTTTGTTTGTTTGTTTTTGCGGCTTTCAGAATAATTTCTAAACTGATCATTGCTTACTTGTACATTGCAGTTGGTTGACACAACTGTGGAGCTTGCCAACAAAGTTGGGGCAGCAGAAATTATTTCCAGGATTGTGGATGATCTGAAAGATGAGGCTGAGCAGTACAGAAAAATGGTTATGGAAACCATTGAGAAGATCATGGGGAATCTGGGTGCAGCCGATATTGATCATAAGCTGGAAGAACAGTTGATTGATGGCATTTTGTATGCCTTTCAGGAGCAGACCACAGAGGTATGTGAATGTACTCATGATTTCTTTTTTTCACCCAGATTAAGTCCATAGCCACTTAAAGGTGTTAGGCAGGGCAGGGAAAATCCAGACCTTTGTTTTGATTTTTTTTTTTAAATGGTATATTGTCCTCTTGACTGAAACATGTTCTGATATTCTCAACAGAGAACAGAGCTCTGAAAGGCTCAAGGCACAGTTGCTTCTCTGACTGAATCCATATGGTCATTCCTACCTTAATGCCAACCTTCTCCTTGCTTTAAAAAGAACTGATGTTGAAGTCCCTATCTTGGAAAGAATACATTACAAGCTATTTCTATGTTAACAAATATTCCCAACAAGCAGCTTATAAAGCTGGAACCAGCCTTGTAGAATTTTCTCCTCCTTGCTTTTATTTTATTGCTGTGATGCAAGATTACAGCTTTTGTTTATTTTATTAATATCCTGCCTTTCTTCCAATAAAGGAGCACAAGGCAGCATGCAACAATCAAAAACAAATTCAGACATTATCATTATAAGATTAAATCAAGGGACTGTTAAAAATGCCATTAATTTTAAAAGATTAAAACCAATTTAAAATGACTGTATGTATTGCATACCTTTATAAAGGTTTGTTTGTTTGATTTATATACCACGCTGTTAGTACATGCATTATTCTGGGTGGTTTACAAGTTATAGTTATAAGGTTACAAGTTACAAATCTTGAAGATCCCACAAGGCAATACATACAACAAGATGGTAATTTTTAAAAAATTCAAAAAAGAAATAAAAATAAAATATTAACAGCACACAGAAGACTCAGTTAAAAGTTAAATGCCAATTTGAAAAGAAAGTTTTCCCCTACTGGTGGCAGGACTATAGGGAAGGGGGACCAAACTAGCCTGTTAAGGCAGGGAGTGCCATAGAGTGGGAGCAACCATTGAAAATGCCCTCTTTCTGGTCCCCACCAAACGTTCGTAATTGCCATTCTGCTTGCCAATTAGTTCATCAGATATGAAAATGACGTAGGATTTAATCTTGTCAGAATGTAGCAGTAAAAATAGTACCTACAGTGTTGATGAAAATACTAAAATACAGTGCTTCCTAACTTTTTGATAAACAGGACTCTGTGATGTTGAATGGCTTTGGTACAGTGGTCAATGCTCTTGGCAAACGAGTGAAACCATACTTGCCCCAGATCTGTGGTACAGTTTTGTGGCGTTTGAACAACAAGTCAGCCAAAGTAAGACAGCAAGCTGCTGACCTTATATCTCGAACTGCAGTTGTCATGAAGACCTGTCAAGAGGTATTTGCTTTTCTCAAAGCTTTTTTAAAATTTACTTTTAGTTTAGAGGCATTGGATTATATATTTCCCCTTTTTTGTCTCTAGGAAAAATTGATGGGACACTTGGGTGTAGTACTGTATGAGTACCTGGGTGAAGAATATCCTGAAGTATTGGGCAGCATTCTAGGAGCACTTAAAGCCATTGTGAATGTCATAGGTAAGTGTGTATGTTTGAGTTTTTTGCAAGAATTCTTCATGTGAAGACAACAGTTTGAGACTTAAAAGATCTCTCTTCTTCCATTGTATAGGTATGCACAAAATGACTCCTCCAATTAAAGACCTGCTGCCAAGACTTACACCTATTCTGAAGAACAGACATGAAAAGGTGCAAGAAAATTGTATTGACCTGGTTGGACGTATTGCAGATAGGTAAACACATTTGCGTAATTTTGTGTAACATTTTATGATACTAGAGCATATCTTTATAAGACTATGTAGGCAACAGTTTTATTTATTTTTAAAGGATAGTTATGGCAATCCATAATTAATGAAATTGGGAAGGCTGTAATGTAGAGGGAGTGTTCTTCTGTACACTGTATGCCTAATAGATATTTTTGGCCACTCATTACCATAATTAACTCATTAAAGTCAGTCTTCATTCTTAACCATCCTAAGGAGAATACACTTCTATATTTAAATAGGTCTAGGTCTTTACATTTAATAGCTCAACTTAGCTAAATAAAACACATTTTTTCTCTTTTGCCTAGGGGCGCAGAATATGTTTCTGCAAGAGAATGGATGAGGATCTGCTTTGAACTGCTAGAGTTGCTAAAAGCGCATAAGAAAGCTATTCGAAGAGCAACTGTGAACACATTTGGTTATATTGCAAAAGCTATTGGGTAAGTATATACAGCTTTAAAAACTTATGAGTCACCCTAAGTTGCAAGTCACTTGACAGTACATAATAAGAATATACGTTCAGTGGTATGCATCTGGCTTTATTCTATGAGGAATGTGGGGGTTAACAGTGGGTTATTCCGAGTACTAGCTGTGCTAGTCTTTATTGATGTAAGATATTGAACTGCTTGGAAATTTATCATTGAAAAAAAAAGCTTTTGTGAATTAATATTCTGGCTGCATTTTATGCCTAAACTGACTTTTAATCAATGTCAAGTGTGAACTCTTGCAGAACTCCTTAATTTTTTTTATCCATCATCTTATTTCAGACCCCATGATGTGCTAGCGACATTGCTAAACAACTTGAAAGTACAAGAAAGACAAAACAGAGTGTGTACTACGGTAGCAATAGCTATTGTAGCAGAAACATGCTCCCCTTTCACAGTGCTGCCTGCTCTCATGAATGAATACAGAGTTCCAGAGCTGAATGTGCAAAATGGTGTATTAAAATCTCTTTCCTTCCTCTTTGAATATATTGGAGAAATGGGAAAGGACTACATTTATGCTGTAACACCATTGCTTGAAGATGCATTAATGGACAGGTGAGTAGCTTTTTTCTTTAAAAAAAAAAGTTCTGCCTTCAGTTTACTCTTCTTTCACCAAGTAATAGTAAAGTCCCTTCAGAAATAGAAAGCATTTTAAATATCAAAAAAAAACAAGACTTCATGTGTTATCTGTGCGTATAAAAAACAAATGT
This sequence comes from Intellagama lesueurii, assembly GCA_037013535.1. Lineage (NCBI taxonomy): Eukaryota > Metazoa > Chordata > Lepidosauria > Squamata > Agamidae > Intellagama > Intellagama lesueurii. The sequence goes on along the minus strand of JBAJHW010000001.1, from coordinate 169,051,464 downwards.
AGATTCATCTCTAAAAAAAAAGGTAACTATAATTACTATAAACAGTCTGAGTGGATTGCTGGCTTTGAAACAAACAAAAAAAAAACAGAGTGAGAATGTTGATTCCTCAATCTTAAGTGTTTTCCACTTTCATGGATACAACATACATGGGGCCATTTTGAAAGATAGGTGGAGACAAGCTTGGAACAACAATTATTTTGATGAATTTAGTTTATACCCCTAACTGGAAAAGTTGGCACTTTGAGAAGTGGTTTGCTATTTTTGTTTGATAAATATACACTGAGGGGGACAGTGTGCTACTGTGAAAGATATGTATGTTGGACCTAAATAGTTTGTAGGTAGTGGCCTGTCACTCATCTCCACTGAATTAGCAAGATTTACTTGTAATGCTAGTCTCTGTCTCGGCATAATTCAAGGTTCTTGTGCTTATCCGGTATTTGTTATTTTCTAGAATACCTAATAGTTCAGTTAATTCTGCTGTTTTATTTCTCTGCTTTATTTCTATTTTTGGGGTTTAAAAGCTTTACACACAACACTTGCACTCCCGTTGTGATCAAAAAGGTCAAATGCTCTGTCTTCAACTTCAATATGTGCATGGGTGGGGGGAAAGCGCAGAAAACAAACCAAGCAAACACTTACTAATTTGCCTTCCAGTCATAGATGAGAAACAGGGACATGGTGGCGCTGTGGGTTAAACCGCAGAAGCCTCTGTGCTGCAGGGTCAGAAGACCAGCAGTCGTAAGATCGAATCCACGCAACGGAGTGAGCTCCCGTCGCTTGTCCCAGCTCCTGCCAACCTAGCAGTTCGAAAGCATGCACATGCAAGTAGATAAATAGGTACCACCACGGTGGGAAGGTAACGGCGTTCCGTGTCTAGTCGCGCTGGCCACGTGACCACGGAAACTGTCTATGGACAAACGCTGGCTCTATGGCTTGGAAACGGGGATGAGCACCGCCCCCTAGAGTCGGACACGACTGGACTAAATGTCAAGGGGAACCTTAACCTTAACATAGATGAGAAAAGAAATAGATACAAATGTTAAAGGTGGAAGTATTTCACAATCAACAGATGCTTTAATGTGAGCTCCAGTGGTGGCAAAGAGCAGTGACGAGGTTGTGGCGTCTCTCTCATCCTCAGGTGGAGAAAGAGGAAGGCAGTTGAGGTGCTAGAAAGCCCCGTGTTCTCACTGCTTCCTTGGTTCTTCTCTCTGCCATCTCTTCCACACCCGGCACCCTTTGTCAGCTGGATATAACCAGGCTTGGTGGTAGAGGGGTGCAGCTTGCTTCACCTCTTTCACGTTCTGCCTGCTCTACCTCTTTATGGTCATTCATTAGGCAAACAGCAGCACCACAGCTATTATTGGCAGATCCAGCAAACAACATCTTTTTCTCCCTCTTGAATAAAAGATGCCGCCGTATTTCAGTGCAGGAGGGAAAGACTCAGCTGCTGTGCCTGGCAGCCATTCTGAGACTTGAGGTAGCTGGGAGGAAACAAGGGTTGGACTGCTCTATTTTGACGAGAGCTTGTCCTTTACTGAAATAAATTTGGCTTCTAGCGTACATTCATGATACACAAGTGCACATCCTGTGAACCTGTTGAAGGCAAACATGTTACAGCAAGCCACTGAATGTTCCTTATAAATTCTTTTTTTCAGGGACCTTGTTCACAGACAAACAGCTAGTGCTGTGGTGCAGCACATGTCTCTTGGGGTGTATGGCTTTGGCTGTGAAGATTCTCTGAATCACTTGTTAAATTATGTGTGGCCCAACGTATTTGAGACATCGCCCCATGTCATCCAAGCAGTTATGGGAGCCCTGGAGGGCTTGAGGGTTGCTATTGGACCTTGCCGAATGTTGCAGTATTGTTTACAGGTAAGCCTTCTTATATCAGAATGTGTGTAGGGGCTTGTGTGTGAGCAAAATAGAATAAAGTCTGCTGAATAGAAAATAATTTTCAAGATTGTTCCAATGTTGCAGCTATGTTTCCATGTGAACCCACCTGCATGGGGTAAAATCAGGGTATAGGAAAGTCCACTATATACATATGGAATGTTGAGTAGATTTGAGTATGAATCCAAATCCTGTACCACAGTACTGTATCTTATCAGTGACTCACATGGGGAAAAAATAACAATAATACCTAATAATAGTTAGGTATTATGTAAGCATATAATGACCAAGATGAGGAGTTGTCAGGAAAATTGAAAGAGCTGCTGGAGTGAATTCTTAGTAGTAAAATAATTGTTAGAAAATGTTTATCATCTGATACCTTTTTAAGTTAGGACATGATTTATTCCTGTTAATGTAACTTGTTTGCTGGTAGAATCTTGATACATTTGTCACTGTTTTCAGTTGATTCATTTGCCTACTTATTTTGTATCCGCCTTTCTCCCAATAAAGGGACACAAGGCAGCATGCAAAAATTAAGAAATATTTTATTTAAAATGGCAATAAAATATTGTTAAAATATTATTAAACAGGCAGCATTAAAAACATAATAAAGTAAAACATTTTAAAATACCTGATTAAGATATACTAATAAAATGAGTAGAGTGCCTCATTTTTGCTTACAACTAAGCTAAAAAGTCAGTGGCTTCAATCACAGTGTATGTGTGAAAGTTTATACATCTGCAGAGTGGCGTCTCTCACTCCTGTGTTTTGTGTTTCACCATGCAGGCTGGATTTGAAACTTCTGGGTTTCAGTTATTTGCTCTCTTACTTGTTAGTGAGAAAAGGTGTGTGTGCTCATTAAATCCTAGTATGTGCAGATCTAGCTGTGAACATCTGTGAAACACAGTTAGGATTCAGATTTACCAATAAGCTGCCACTTTCAAAATGTGACATGGATTATATTACTTGGGATGCAATGTAAGTGGCTTACTTTTTACAATATTTTTTTTTCTAGGGCTTGTTTCATCCTGCCAGAAAAGTAAGAGATGTGTATTGGAAGATCTACAACTCCATCTACATTGGCTCACAGGATGCCCTAATAGCACATTATCCACGAATCTACAATGACGAAAAGAACACCTACATTCGTTATGAACTTGATTATGTCTTGTAAATTTATTTCTTATTTGTTTTGTGTTCAGTACACAGCTATTCCACACTTCGTTCAGATCTGGTGATGTACAATTTTTAAAACACTGCAGATCACTGTAGAGCGGATCAGAGGCAGAGCTTAGAAATCCAGTAGCATGAGTTTTAAATAACATGTCTTTGTTGATTTTGATGTTAAAGCCAGTAGCAACCAAGAACAGTGATTACAGAGTACTGGAAAGATTTCATTTTGGATTCATCTTGATGAAGATCTAGATTTCATTCCTTGTGTTTAAAGGGTTGTTTATTTGAGAAATAAACCTTTGTGTATAAAATATTAATGGATATGTGTACGTGAGCGTTTTTGGACAGAGAGACATGTTAAGAAGTCTCTGATAGATCGTCAAGCAGTTTATGTAAAAAGGTGGCATACAGCATTTTAACCCTCTTTGTCATACCCTAGCTTTTGAATAAATAAGACAAATGTTCACACTTTGTAGTGTCTTTATCTTGATAATAGGCACTTGTGTAGCGGCTGTAATTCTTGTTGGGTTTTATGGAAAGGCTGTCATTGCTGAATTGTATGAGTTTCCGGCATTCTCGCAAAGAGTGCTTCTTTGCTCTCTATATGCTTTTCCAGGGTTTTATTCTGGAACTCCTGGAAAGTCAGCTGTATTCCAGAGAAATAATCGGAAGGTGTTTTAGGAATGGAAGAGACCATGTAGTCAATGGCCAGTCAGATGCCTCTAGGAAACCAATTACCGGTTTACAAGAGGACTTTATCCCATGCCAGCTAATTATTTTTTAGAGATCCTGATGAAGAAGTATGTCAGATACATTTTAGAAGTCCAAAAACGTTATTTCTGGCATATCACCTCTATCCACGTATCTTCTGACACTTTTAAAGGTTAGTGAGAGACAACTAACTTTTACAGAAGCAATGTAGAATCTTCTTCAACAAAATTTGTCTTTGTGTGTATTTGCTAATTCTATCTGTTGACCAATTTACCTGGAGCCAGATGTTAAGCTAACCGGATCTTGGAAGATCGGTTATTTCATATCTCAGTGCTTTAAGAACTTTTGGGTGAGTACTATCTGGATTCATTGGTTTTCAATATGCTAGTGAGGTTTAGAATGTCATTTCTTTTCACTAGTATTCACCTCAGTACTGCAATACCTATTGACAATACCAGTTCAAACCCTACATCTGCTGTGAAGACAGATAAATATTTTAAACACCTACATAGAGAGACTGTTCAAATATCACTGATGTGTGCATTTTTCTCTTTGGCTTCTTTCTGAGAATACCAGGTTTTGCTGTAGGCTCATGGCCTACCCCCTATCTCAGCCTCATTTGACCAATCAGCTGGAAGTCATCCTATATCTGAAGGTTTTTCCCTAAGGCTCGGTGCAAAAGCTTATCTTTTTTTTTTTTAAGCACCAGCAGTCTGCTTTAAATCGGAATCCATGGAGCTGATCACTTCTGTAGATAGAGGCCTAGTTGGTCCCCAGATTTTCGTGGTGGCCAGCAAATGTAAAGCTGGCTGGATAGCTGATTGAGTTTAAGTATCTGGCTGCAGGACATGAGGTTAAGAGTTCAATGCTCTGCTGTGCCTCCTGGGAGAAGAGTCAGCCTTGGGCAAGCTGCAGTCCCAGAGTACCCCTGGAAGAAGGGAATGGTAAACCATTTCTGAGTACTCTATACCTAGAAAGCTCCGAGAAGGTTCACCATGTGCCAGAATGGTCTTGATAGCACACGATTATTATTAACAAAGCTAAACCTCTCTCCATATCTCTTTGACTGAGACTCCTTATTTCCACCATTCTATTCAGTCTTGCAGGTAGAGCAAGAAAAAGTTATTTTGGAGGTCTTGCTTCCAGTCTCTTAATAATTGATGTCTATATATGTCCACAACCCTAATGCTAATGTTTATCATTGTCACTCATTCTGGCACAGTAGTCTGTGAGCCTCTTCAAACAATACATGACAGCTGCAACCTTCCCATCAGGCAAGCTGTTTACCATGTAGTCTGCATGCACACCCAGTTGACTATATGTTCAACTGCTAAACTGCCCACAACTCCAGTCAGCTCAAAGCATGTTCTCTGCATGTTGGGATATCTGTTCATCTATCAACAAATTGACCCATTTTCATCTTCCTGAGATTAAGATCCTCGTGCTGTAGATTTATCTGGCATGGTTTGTTGATACTGCTTGTTTTGGTAAGACTTAAGAAAGTGGTATTGGCTCTTTTCCCCCCACACCCACCCACCCACAGAGAGAGCAAAGAGAGAAGAAAAACTATTTTTTGTTGTCCAAACTTAAGTTCTGCAACTGTCATTAGAGTATTTTGACTAATGCCATATTCATTGCTGACTTCAAGGATTTGTGACACAGGGTAAAAGTGTGAAATGCATTGTGAAAGAATGGGCCCTTTGTTTTTAACAAAGCAAGCTGAGCCTACAAGAATTAAATGAAATGCAGGAAATGAAATCCAGGTGCCATGCTGGCTAGAGGTTGTAGGCATGCTCTTATTAATTTAATAAAAATAAAAATAAAACAAACCATTCTTCAGCTTGTGCTGCCATATCTGTGGTTAAATTTACAGGATTGTATCCATGTGAAGTTAGATCATGAACTTGCTGCCCACTGAGTTAGAAATAGTTGCCACTTAAATCAGTGGAACAAGTTCAACAAACTCTCCAAGCAGTCCTAGATGTGTCTGTTTGGCTATATTGACTCATGCTTCATGGTTAATATTCAGCCTTTGTCAGTATACCTTGTACACTAGGAACACAGATTTTGAATGAAAGTTCTCATAATTCTTTATCTTTGGCTACACTTCCTTCCAGGGGAGGAAACTGAAAACAGCTGGAAAGCCAATGTCTTCCCACCACTGTGTTAGGCATCCAAATATTGGTCACTTTGGCATCATGTTTGCTTAAGTACTCTGGCATACTTGGGCTTATTGCTCAAGCTGTTTGACTTTCTTCAAAGTGAATGACCTACAGGGTCAACATTTGAAGGAAAATAACTGTCAGTGTTAGGAAAACAAGGACCATTCGGATAATTGTGGCTGCTGCCTGTTGCATGGATCAAAGAATCACAGCACATCTGGTAAAGACATATGTTGATACTACTTCCTTTTGATGTTTCCCTTTTGGATTTCTACATCCTGAAGTTCCTTCTCTCTATGTTAACATTCTATGCCAGTATTACTTATATACTGCTTGCTAAGAGTGCCTCCATGCTTAGTGAAAATTTATCAGTAACAATTTGCTAACATTAAATTGCACACTGAAAGACTGATAATTTGCTCTCCTTTTATGATATCCAGATTCTGCTGCATGAGGTGGCAATCCTACACTGCCTAATGGTAGGCTGACCCTAAAGGCACCCAAGGCCAGCCCTCTTCCCTTTCCAGGGACATGACCAGGCTGGGAGACTGACAAGACTGAGTCTTCCTTCAGCACTGGAGGTAGGAGCGAGTTTACCACACCCAAGGGCAGGAAGCTACATGAGGGGATGAAGGTCAGGAGTCTATAGTTCACACTTTCTGTCCTCCAGGACTACTCTTCCTGGTCCTTCTACATAGTTTCCTAAGACAGACACTGCATTGTCTCTAATGGCAGGGTCAACCCTGCCTGCAATATTGCATAACTATGAATGTGAATTTGAAAAAAAAAGTTATAGGAAGCCCATGTTGTACTCTGACCTGGCATATAGAAAGCCATTGTCATGTGTTGGAGGTTTTGCATCCTTTAGTAGATGTGGCTGGGAAGGACCTTTCTGGGCTCGGGTGACTGTCAGTCACTAACAATAATTCCTTCCCTGCCTCTGAATTAAAAGAGAACCACACCGCTCTGCTAAGAGCTCTTCCCTCTCTGTTCGTCTGTTTAAATCAATGAGTCTGTTGAGGCCTGTTGCTCAAAGTCAGCCAGTCATGTTTGTTAGTTTGCTGTTTGATCTGTTCAAACTGTAAGTAAAAAAAAAACATTTATTCTTTCTTACAAATGTCTCAAGAATTATTGAGACTGTAAGTGCCAGTTAATGAGAGAGAAAAAGAGGGGATGGGCTAATCTGGGAAATTGAAGCTAATTCTGCTCCGTTGATTCCTGCACTTCTGCTGTGCAGCTACAGGAATTTAAGAATTCTAAACTCTGCAACATCATGGGCTACAGGTTGCTAGAAGCAATTCTGACGGATAATATGCAGAAGCTACCAACTGCCACTTGGCATATGCTCCTCTTATAAGGTTGCCCCTGATGTCTGTGCTCACATGTAAAGCTGAACTGACAAATGGTACAGTATAGCCAGGAGAAACACTAGACAGTCTTCTGATCTATTTTTGGCTTTTCTTCCACTTTAAATATTTTTATTCAGAAAGATATTGCGAAACTAACAAAGGAGAATATGCTGTAATGGTCTCTGTGTATTTTCTTCCTTATTTTTTGTTTGAGATACAGTCTCTCAGTAGGAAGCACTTTCTTTTAGAAACATCCTTATTAGGCATCTGTAAAGCATTTACATTCCTAGTTCTAGATCATATTACTTATTTCCTTCTTTAGCTAAAATACTGAATGGAAGAGGGAGAGAAATCTTCCCCTTTTAATATTTTAGCATTAGCAGGATAGCATTACTTTCTTTTTCCACCAATAGTAGCTTTTAGAAATTAAGAGAGGCCAGAGTGAGCAAGGCAGACAAGACATCTGAGATTATAAAAGGCCCACTGCATCACTCTCCATTCTGTAATATGGAAACTTGTTATTGGGGTGTGTCTCTGGATTTCATTTTTAATTCATAGATGGACAGAGTAGTGCTCTAAAAATGTTCATAGAAGGATTCTCAGATCACTTGATTGTGCTCTATGATACAGCCTGTGTGTGTGGCAAGCACTTACTCACTCACTGCAAACCTGTAACACTAATTTTGTGCGAGTAGGGACCATCCCAGAATATGTTAGTTTGAACAACTAGTAAGTAGCTGTGCTGCCAGAGGCGTTCTGGAAATTATAGTTCAAAATTTGAACTTTCTCCATATTTGAATATAAAGCTGGACTGGTGATTGAGAAGGTATACACAGATTTCTACTATTAGTTTTTAATAATCACACCAATTAGTAAGAAAACCAATGCATGAATTCAAATCAAAGGATATCTGCCAGGTGGTTGTCTACATTTCTCTTGAATGCCTCCAGTGTTGGAGCACTCACCAACTCCCGGGGTAACTGGTTCCACTGTCGTACTGCTCTAACAGTTAGGAAGTTTTTCCTGATATTCAACTGAAATCTGGTTTCCTGTAACTTGAGTCCATTGTTGTGTGCCCTGCACTCTGAGATGATCAAGAACAGATCCTGCCCCTTCTCTGAATGACAGCCTTTCAAGCATTTGAAAAGTGCTATCCTATCTCCCCTCAGTCTTCTTTTCTCAAGGCTAAACATGCCCAGTTCTTTCAGTCTTTCCTCTTAGGGCTTGGGTCATGATAGCCCAAGTAACTGAAGACATCTTCCTTGTTGCAATCCAGAGTCCTGCCCAGGGCAACTGTCATATAAGCTGATGCCACTGCGGCTTCCAAACACATGTATTTGTGACGTGATAATTATACTTTTCATGAAATCTCTTGAACTACAATAACTCTAGGCATTTATGGTATATATGCATTTGGGGGCATGTGATTTAAATCTGTTGTAACATATTTTTGTCTAGACTTTCAGACTCTAGCTCTGGAATCTCAAGCATTCAGTTCACTAGTTAAAATCTCTGTTGTTAGTTATTTTTTCTGATGAAGCCAGAATGGAGATTTGTACAGAAGGATATAGCCGGAGCGTGTAACGTGCACACATTATTTTATCCTGTATTTTAGAAGGACAATGCTGTGTGTCAGAGGATAAATTAAAAGACGGAGGGAGAACTAGTGATATTATTTATACCTTGACTTTTTTCACAGCACTTATATTCGAAAGAACAAACACTGGCAAAAACATAAAATCTAAAAATAAATGAAATCAATACTTTATTTCATATTTGTATTTCAGATCTGAACACACTGAGTTATTTCCAAGTTTATGTCAGGCTGTGACATTAGGAAGGTTCTCTTTACGTTTTCTAGGAAACTGTTGCCTTAATGATGGAATCGTGGGAACATCTACTTGAGAGCACGTCCTATGGAAAGCACTGGCATTGATTTTTGCGTATATTTATTTATTGAGAATATTTATATTCTCTATCACATGATCAAAAAGGGAGATACAAAACAATTTATTGGTTCAAAACATGTAGGCCAAATTCCTGTTGTGTAAGTTATGAGGGGTAGATTTTCAGTAATTAAACACTTCTTCCTTCTGTCCCCTGGCTAGTCCAACTGACAAGTAATCGGCTTCATGGTGTGGAAGCCATGGAAGTTGAGGAATGTAAGGAGGAGACACTTAATTAACAAAAACGACTGCCTGCCCATAATGTCATTCACTGGTGGAGATTTTCTATAATTAAATACTTCCTTCTTCTGTTCCATGAATCCCACATCTTATACACAATAAAATCGATTATTCATGAGTTGGACAAGGAGAGGGACAGGAGAAGGAAGTCTTTAATTACCAAAAGTCGCTCCCTGCTGGTGATGTCATCATTCTTCTGTAGGTGTAACTTAACACAACAGAATTTTGGCAATAACATTATTTTTAAAATGTGAACCATTTAAAATATATATGATAGTTAAGCAACACAGGGAGAAACTCCTCCTGATCTCTGTCAGACATGTTCATTGAAGGTGGGAGGGAAGGTACTGGATACTGAGGTGGACTTGCAGCATTTTATTACCGAATAGTACTTGTAACAAAATATTGTTGTGTGAGGTGTGGCCTGCATTCTCTCACCCCATTCTCTTTGGGGTTTCTCATATATATGTGTTTGTATGTTCATGTATTTGTATATATATGTGTGTGTGTGTGTGTGTTCATGTATCTCTATGTATACATATACATACAAACACACACACACATTCACATCATACATACATACATACATACATAGTGGATAGGGTGATGGATTCGGATTCTGTTTAAATCCCCGCTCAGCCATGGAAACTCACAGGGGGGAGTGGAGCTGGTAAAACCACTCCTTAAATATCTCACTTACCTTGAAAGCCCTGTTAGGGCTGCTACAAGTTTGTTGACAGCATAAAACAACAAAGACAGAATGGTGTGGAGAGAATGCAGGCCACCCCTCTCACACACAAACCCAATCAACTGCCCTGGGAGGTGGTGAGTGCTCCAGGGCCGGAGGCATTCAAGAAAAAAATTGGACAACCGTCAGATATATTTTGATTTGGGCTCCTGCCTTGAGTTGGACTCAATGGCTTTATAGGCCCCTTCCAATTCCCAGGCCCTGGCTCGGCAGGGAGGAAATCCAACCCAACCCATGTTTTAACTCACCATTTTTACATGCCATCAAAAGTACTAGCTCTAAGTGGCTTTTCGATCCGTAGAACCTCCTGGAACTTATTTCAGAAAAAGGAAAATTTATCAGTATCAAAGTGCTGGGCTTTTTTGGGGTGTCTGTGTGAGCTTTATCAATATAGGGTTATATTCTGATTCAGTCCTAGAGCAAATCCATGGCAATCAGTGGGACTCAAATAATGCTGGACTCCTTTGGATTTCAATGGGCTCGCTCTAAGCCTGACCCCACTCTAAAAAGCAACTAATTGGGTAATTTCAAAATGAATTGCTTAAAAATATTAATTAACCGATCAATTGCCCTGCAGCAGTCCATGCGCTGAAGGGGGAGATGGGCAACCGAAAGCCAGACCGGGGGGGGGGGGGGGGGGACGGGACGGGCGGGGGGCGGAGTGGGGGGGGTGAGGGGGAGGAAGCCGGGCGAGCGAGCGAGACAAAGGAAACCCTCCCGGTGGGAACGAGAGCGCCAGGGGGCGGTAGCAGCCGCTTTTCAGGCGGCGGAGGTGGGAGGCAAGGGCGCCTTTCGGAGGCTGGGGTCGGCAGGGGGCGCCGTCGTGCACGCTAAAGAGTTGTTGCCGCCGCCGCCGCCGCCGCGTGTGTGCGTGTGCGTGTGAAGGGGGTGATGTCAGTGCTCGCATCCAGCAGCACTTCCTGTATCCGAGCAGGCTGGTTGGCTCAGCCCCGGCCGGCTGTCCTCCTCCTCCTCCTCCCCCTCCCGACCGACCGACCGAGCAACAGCAACAGCAGCGGCGCAGGCTTGCGGGTTGCGGGGCTCAGCCTGCCTCCTCTGGCTCGACACCGGCGGGCCAAGGCGAGGTGCATGAGCGCCAGCAGAGGGAATGGCAGTCCTCAAGCTCACCGACCAGGTCCGGAGACGCGCGCGAGGCAGGATCGGGGCCGAAAGCAGAGCCGGGGAGGGGAGGGGCGGGAGGGGAGAGCCGCCTTTGTGCCGATCCCGGGGGGGGGGGAGGAGAGAGGAGATGAGGGAGATGATGATTTCTGCCGCCCCCCCCCCCCCCGCTGCAAATCGCCCTTTCCTGTCATGGTCAGGCACTTGTCAACCTCCGGGGCGGGAGGAGGGGAGAGGAGATTTTGCCTGCAAGGCTCAAACCCCATCCCGGCAGGGCTTTGTGCCCGTGATTTTTAAACATACGAGCATGTCGAACGCCAGTGGCTGGGTTGTGATGATGCTTGGATGCGCCGGCGGGCGTCGGGTCTTTCCGTTGAGCGTCCTGGTCTTCCTTGATCCCCCCGGCCGGGCGATGCCGCCCCCCCACCCCCGGTAGACCTGCCTCCTGCTTCGGTCTGCAGGAGAGAGGCGAGCCCCTCCGAAGAGACTTTGTAGCGTGCGATGGCGGTGGGTTGAGGAGGCGTTCGGCAGTAACGGCGCTCCCCGTCCATCCACGCCTTGACAGCCAAGGCTGCGTCTCTCCTTCCTCTCGTCCCCCGCCTCCCGCCCCGTCCTCCCTTTGGAGAACCGGGCCCCGCTCAGCTGGCCGCCTCGGGCGCCGCGCAGGGCCGGTCCCTTCAGCCGCTCCAAGATTTCTGCAGCCTCTTCTGGGCGAGAATCCTCAAGGGAAGCCTCGCCTAATAGGCTGATTGTTTAACCAATCGGCGGGACTTTGGGAAGAGGGCGAGTGGATTTAATGGGACCTCTCCCCCCCCCCCCCTTTTCAAGGGAGTCCTGCAGCCGCGCAGGGAGAGCCGTTATCCTGCCCGAGGATGGGTTTCCTGCAAAACGAAACAACGAAGCAGGGTTTTCAAGAGCACCTATTAGTTCCTGCCCCTTTTCTTGTAAATCAGGGTTAGCAGAGCAGGAAGGAGCAGCAGCCCTCCTCTCTCCGGCTTGGAAGCAGAAAGATTTGGCCCTTTCACATAGAGAGATGCCTATGACAGAGTAGGCCCATGGGTGGATTTCCATAGGGGAAGGTAAAGGGAGGCGATTCCTAATCATACAAGGTTTATTATTTTAATGAGCCCCAGTAGAGAGACCCTGTTGTGTAGTGGCGTGTTCTACATGGGTGACTTGTCCAAAAATACTACTCTGCAGCTTTGCCGTTTTTCCCTGTGGGCATCCTTGAGTAAACCTCTTTGGTTCTGTACTACAACATGTAGTGTAGAGAGGGTCAGTGTGTTTGTCAGCGATTTTAGATACTTCTCATAAAGAAGCTGGTCTGAAACATAGGGTGAGAGAGCAGCCTTTGCCTGTACGTTTCACAAAGCAGATACTTGTTGAGAATCTCCGGTTGAAAGGTCAAATCTTGATTGAAAGGTCGGCGGTTCGAATCCACGCAACGGGGCGAGCTCCCGTTGCTTGTTCCGGTACCTGCCCACCTAGCAGTTCGAAAGCATGCAAATGCGAGTAGATGAATAGGTACCACCTCGGTGGGAAGGTAATGGCCTTCCGTGTCTAGTCACGCCGGCCACGTGACCACGGAAAGTGTCTACAGACAAACGCCGGCTCTTCGACTTACAAACAGGGATGAGCACCGGGCCCCAGAATTGGACACGACTGGACTTAATTGTCAAGGAGAACTTCTACATTTACCTTTTCACAAAGCAGATACTTGTTGAAAATCTCCGGTTTAAGCATGCCGGTAGCTTTCAATAAGATTTCCTTGGAGGTGTTGTGTGCAGTTGAGGATAACAGCACAACTTCTTTTTAGAATAAATATGAATATATTAGTAGAATATAATAAATATTATCTCTTCAGATTTACTGTATAGTAGAATGAGGGCTGTTAACAATATGATAAGAAAGCTTTCCTTCAGACATTTGTGGTAGTTTAATGCGTGAAAAATAATTTGATACAGGCACTTTAGACTACTTATATGTAATAATAGTTTGATGATAAAACCATGCATCCAAAGTAGTGGGGTGTGTCATCAAACACTCTTCCTTTTATATATATATATATATATATAAAACCCCATAAATATATAGAATATATATTTATATATATAGAAAAAATATATATAGAAAACCCCATAAATTCAATCTTAATCCTAGTGGCCTGATTTCTTCTTAAATTGTAGCTTGAAGAAAAGTGTTTTATTCAAGTACCATTTAAAGTACCATTTCAAATAATGAGAAAAAAAGTTATATGCAACCATTTACATTAGAAAAGGTTTAGCAATTAAATCAACACACTCTTCAAAGTTCAAAGACTGAATAGGTTTTTTATATATATATTTTATATATATAAAAATTTTATATATATATAAAAAACCTATTCAGTCTTTGAACTTTGAAGAGTGTGTTGATTTAATTGCTAAACCTTTTCTAATGTAAATGGTTGCATATAACTTTTTTTCTCATTATTTGAAATGGTACTTTAAATGGTACTTGAATAAAACACTTTTCTTCAAGCTACAATTTAAGAAGAAATCAGGCCACTAGGATTAAGATTGAATTTATGGGGTTTTCTTGTGAGTAGACCTGAGTAGGCTTACATCTCTTTCCATTAATAATACCAAGTATTACAAAGTGACATTATGGATTTCATAGTGGATAATTTATTTCCAGATCAAACCAACTCTATGCTATCTTGGTTTATCTGCTAATTTTGATTTAACTTAGCCTGTTTAATCTGTAGCCCTGATACACTCCAAATCTTTTTCTGTTTCTAAAACAATCATGAGGATCTTCCTGGATGAATACTTCCTTTGTACAGACACTAGTGTGTCTTTATGCAATAATTTTATGCATTTAAGTAAAATATGTGTTCTCTATTGAAATGCTGTTTGTCTTTTTTCTGCAATGCATTGAAACTTTGGAATGGAAGTTATACCTGTTGTCTTATAAAATGAACCCTGAAGGAAGGCTGTGTTGTCTTCTAGTAAACTAAATGTATTTTCATAATTGTGCAAATAAGGAGTGTTTATAAGCACTGTCTTTGGCACATCCCTTGATTTAGCCTTGTCTTAAAGCTTCTGATCGAGGAGAAAATTTTTCACACTAAGAGGCTTTGTGCACTACCATGTGACACCAGAGTCTCATAAATCAGAAGATTCAGGTGGGCTTTGTAAATTGCACATCCTGCCTGCAGTTAATATTGAAGGTGTCTGTGCTAGAGCTGATAAAGCATGGCATTTCAGTGCTTAAGGCCTTCACCTGACATCATAGCAGCATTACGGCAGTCCTCTTAGGAATTACAGCTCTAACAGTTTTAAGCCTTTACTAAACCCCTGGGGTTGGGGAGAGAACTGAAATTTGTTTCAGGTGATCAAAATTTGCTGTGGTGGGAACCAAGAGCTTTGCTTTGGATTGAGAGACCTATGCTGTATGGGCAAATCCTGTGCTAATTATCCCATTGGCTGACCTTCCCGTTACCTGTTTGCAGTCTCTCCCCATCCTCCCGTTTTCATGTTGCCAGAAGTACAAGGTTTCAGGGACAGACAGGAGAAAAATAGGTGAGTAGGGAGGGAGAGCACTCTGGAAGCAGTGTCGTTTGGTGATAAAAGGAGAGTGTGGCTGCTGGTCAGAGTTTAGAGCAGTGGTTTCCCAACCTTTGGGTCCCCAGGTGTTCTTGGACTGCAACTCCCAGAAATCCTGGCCAGCACAACTTATGGCGAAGGCTTCTGGGAGTTGTAGTCCAAGAACATCTGAGGACCCAAGTTTGGGAACCACCATATTTGTTGTACTGCAGCCTCTAGCGTTCCTCACCATTAATTATGCTGCCCAGGGCTGATGGGAGTTGTAGTACCCACTCCACCTTGGAGAGTAGCACTTGTTCAGCAAAGTTTTTTCCTCTCTCTGTCTGTGAGCGGCCCCAGCCGCTGTATCCATGACGAGGCAGCAGGTATTGGTGATCAGTTAAGCTTTATTGGACTCAGCATACAAAGAAAAGAAAAACAGTGTCTCTGTAGTCCTTTGCAGGATGGGGCCTCTAGCCCCAAGCAGCAGGGATGGAATTGGTAGCTTTCTATCCTTCCAGTCCTTCCAGGGCTGAGAGAATATTCTGTCCCAGCCCCCAGCTCCAAGGGAGTTACTTCACTCCCATGGCAGCTCGTCTTGGCTGAAAGGTCCAGGCTGTTAAACAATCTTTGCCATCCGAGTCCCCCAGCACGGCATCCAGCAAGCAGAGGAGGCTGTGCAGCACCGGCTGACCCTGGGAGTTTCTATCTTTCAGCTTTCAACTTGCCTTCAGATAAGCCAGCCGTCCTCCAGAGATGCAGGCCTCTTAGAAGCTCCTTTCAGTGTCTTCCCCCAGCAGACTATTTTATCTCTTCTCCGAAGGTGACGGAAACTCCCAGGCGTCCTCTCAAATGTCCAGTTTCTCCTCCCCCTCTCCTTGCTCACTCGCCTCTATATCTACCTTAGCTACAGCTGTTTCTCTGGGGGTGGGTTTAGGGCCTCCGCCCTCATCTGCCTCAGGTGTTTCCTTCAAGGCCAACAACCCTTCTGCCGTTGCTGAGGGGGCCTGCCCACACTGGCACTTAGCTCCTTCCCCCCAGCCGGCTGTAGCTGGCTCACATGTCCCCTCCTCCAAGTGGGCAGTCCCCTCAGCCGGGTCGTTCAGCCATGGTCCCTGCTGAGAGAAATAGTCCACGTTAGCATGGTGTCGCCTTCTTTGATATTGTATGCGGAAGGCGAATGGTTGAAGGGCCAAGTACCACTGCGTGAGCCAGGGATTAGCATCCTTCATACATTGGAGCCACTGTAGGGGTGCGTGGTCAGTGACTAACAAGAAGGGTGCTTCTAATAAGTAATACCGTCGAGACTCTGCAGCCCACTTGATGGCCAGAGCCTCTCACTCAATTGCAGCATACTTCTGCTCCCGGGGTGATAACTTCCGGCTGAGAAATAGAACAGGGTGCTCCCCATCCTCACAATGCTGGGCCAAAATAGCCCCGAGCCCTCTTTCCGAGGCATCTGTAAGTAAAATGAAAGGTCGAGAGAAATCAGGCGCCTGCCAGATAGGAGCTGCACAAAGTCTCTGTTTTAATTCTTCAAAAGCCCGCTGCTCCTGGGTTCCCCATTGGACCAGCTTAGGGGCTCTTTTGCGGTTGAGGTCTGTTAGGGGAGCAGCAATATCTGAAAAATGGGCTATGAATTGCCTGTAGTGTCCCACGAGGCCGAGGAATTGCTGCACTTCTTGTTTCGTTCTTGGACGGGGCCAGGAGGACACCTTTGTAACTTTATCCCCCATGGGTCGAATTTCTCCTCCCCCTACCACAAAACCTAGATATGGCACCTGTGCTTGCACCAACTTACATTTCCGTGGGTTCACTGTCAGCCCAGCTTTCCTTAACTCCTCCAGTACTGCCCTCAAATGACCCAAATGTTCTTCCTAGGACTGGCTAAAGATAATGATATCATCTATGTATGCGGCCGCAAAATCTTGCACCGGGGTTAACACCCGATCCATTAATCGCTGGAAGGTGGCCGCTGCCCCGTGTAAACCTAAGGGCATGTATGTGAACTGGTATAGCCCTATTGGGGTGGTGAAAGCTGTCTTTTCCTTGTCCGCGTCCCGGAGGGGTATCTGCCAATATCCCTTGGTGAGATTGAGGGAGGAAAGATAAGTGGCCCTCCCCAACCTCTCTATCAGCTCATCCACCCGGGGCATGGGGTAGGCCTCAAATTTTGACACCATGTTTACCCGCCGGAAATCCACACAGAACTGGATGCTGGCATCAGGCTTAGGAACAAGAACCAGGTGGCTACACCAAGGGCGGTTGGAGGGCTCAATTACTCCCATATCCAACATGGAGTTAACCTCGTCTATAATTACTTGTCTTAGATGTTGGGGCCAAGTCCGAGCAGCTGAGCGCACCACCACCCCTGGGTCAGTCTCAATATGTTGGTACGTCCCGGCCTGCGAGATAGAACATCGGTGAACTCTTGTTCAAGGGCTCTTAACTGTTGCTGCTTCTGAGGACTTAATACCTCTGCCAAGTCCCACCTGTCCTCCAGTAAAGAGGAAACAGTTTTAGCTTTGGGTCCCAGTTCAGGGTCTTCGATGGCTCCATAGAGAGCCTCCCTGTCCCGCCATTCTTTCAGAAGGTTTACATGAAAGATCTGTGTGGGACGGCGGCAGCCTGGGACCCGGACATCGTAATCAACAGGTCCAACCCTTCTTATCACCTCATAGGGCCCCTGCCATTGGGCAAAGAGCTTAGCTGCCTCTCATGGTAAAAGGAGGAGTACCTTTTGCCCAGGAACAAATTCCCGGGGTTGGATCTGGCTATCATATCGCTGCTTCTGAGTGGTCTGGGCTTCCCTTAAACGCCTCTGTGCCAATTCTGAGGCTGTCCTCAGGTGCTCTCTCATTTCCAGGACTTGCTGGACCGTACTCTGTGCCGGGTCCTCCCCAGACTCCCACTGTTCTCGGACCAAATGGAGAACCCCTCGGGGTTGTCGGCCGTATAATAACTCAAAGGGGGAGAATCCAGTGGATGCCTGAGGTACTTCCCATATGGCACACATCAGAGGGGCCAACATCCTATGCCATTGCTTAGGACAATCGTGCACCATCTTGCGTAACATCATCTTGAAGGTCTTATTAAATCTTTCTACCAGGCCATTTGCTTGGGGATGGTAAACTGAGGTGCTTAAGGGTTTTATATCCAGCAGGGCCCACATTTCCTGCAGGGTTTGACTAAGAAAGTTAGTACCCTGGTCTGTCAAGATGGCACTTGGGAACCCTACTCTGGAAAATACCACCATCAACTCCCTAGCTAATTTATTTATTTATTTATTTATTTATTTATTTATTTATTTATTTATTATACTTATATCCCGCCCATCTAGTCATAGACTACTCTGGGCGGCTTACAACAAGTGGAATAAAACAATTTAAAATGTAACAACAATATACAGCAACAGTAAACAATGATTCAAGATGGAAAAGAAAGAGAAAAGATAAATCAAGTAGTGCCTGGAGGGAAGGCCTGCCTAAACAGCCAGGTTTTCAGTTGGCTTTTAAAAGTACCCAGCGAAGGGGCCATGTGGATCTCTGAAGGGAGGTTGT
This sequence comes from Intellagama lesueurii, assembly GCA_037013535.1. NCBI lineage: Eukaryota > Metazoa > Chordata > Lepidosauria > Squamata > Agamidae > Intellagama > Intellagama lesueurii. The sequence goes on along the minus strand of JBAJHW010000001.1, from coordinate 169,033,000 downwards.
TCCAAATACAAGGAGCCACTGCCGAGAAGGCCCGGTTTCTTGTTTTTTCCTTCTGGGCCTCCCTCGGCATTAGGCTCCTCAGCCGCACCTCCTGACTAGATCGAGTGATACGGGTAGATTTAGGTGGGAGGAGGCGTTCCGCCAGATATCAAGGCCCTAAACCATTTAGGGCTTTATATGTAATCATTAAAACTTTGAAATCAGCGTGGAAATGAACGGGCAGCCAATGCAAAGCGGCCAGGGTGGGAGAGATATGATGATGTTTTCTCACCCCACTAAGGAGTCTGGCCGCCGCATTCTGCACCATTTGAAGCTTCCGCATCAATCTCAAAGGTAGCCCCACATAGAGCGCATTACAGTGGTCTAATCTCGAGATTACAAGCGCATGTACCAAAGTGGTGAGCGCCCCAACAGCAAGATAGGGACGCAGCTGGGCAATCCACCAAAGATGGAAATAGGCGGAGCGGACCACTGACGCCACCTGAGTTTCCATGGTGAGCGCCGGGTCCAGATGGATCCCCAAGCTGCGAACCTCACTCTTCGCGGTGAGAGTCACTCCCCCAAATGAGAGGGAGTTTCCCAAACTGCTGATGGTGGGGCCACCCACCCTCAGGACCTCCGTCTTGTCCGGGTTCAGCCTCAGCCCATTTTCCTGCATCCATTGCAGTACAGCCTCCAAACAGCGCTGAAGGGACAGAACGGCATCCACTGTAGTTGGAGAAAAGGAGATGTAGAGCTGAGTGTCATCAGCGTACTGATGGCACGATGCCCCACACCCCCTGATGACCCCACCCAGCGGCCTCATATAGATATTAAACAGCATTGGGGAGATAATCGAGCCCTGCGGAACCCCACAATTGAGGCTCCACGGGGCCGAGACCCTCTCCCCAAGCTGAACTCTCTGAGGACGGTCCTCCAAGAAGGATCGGAGCCAGGCAAACGCCAGGCCACCAATTCCCAACTCAGAGAGCCTCCTCAGGAGGATACCATGGTCGACAGTATCAAAGGCGGCTGAGATATCGAGGAGGACCAACAGAGATGTTTTACCCCTGTCAGCCTCCCTCAGTAGGTCATCAAACAGGGCAACCAATGCCATTTCTGTACCATGGCGCGGCCTGAAACCCGACTGGAACGGATCCAGGGCATTTGTTTCATCCAAATGAACCTGAAGCTGATCGGCCACCACCCTCTCCACCACTTTGCTAATGAAAGAAACATTGGCGATGGGCCTGTAGTTGCCAATATCATCCGCCGCCAAGTTTGGTTTCTTCCTAATGGGCCTAATGAGTGTCTCCTTAAGGGCAAGAGGAACCCTGCCCTCCAGGAAAGACCCATTAATTATTGCTGTGGCCCATTCAGTTGTTATAGGCCTGGCTGCTTTGATTAGCCAGGCCGGGCAAGGGTCAAGGGATGAGGTGGTGGCCCGACAGCGATCAAGTGCTTTGTCCACTATATCTGGCGTCACAGGCTGAAAGAACTCAATACTCTCCGGGCAAGGCGGAGCGCTGGACATCTCTGCTCAATCCACTGTGTCCAAAAAAGGAGAGAGCTCCCGGCGGATGGCCTCCACTTTAGATTTTAAAAATGCTGCAAATTGGTCTGGTGAGATACTAGAAGGAGGCCCATCACCCAGACCAATTCCGGATAGGTCACAGACTATACGGAAAAGCTCCGCCTGCTGATTTGAAGCTTCGCTTATCCGGTCAGCGAGGTGTGCTTGACTAGCAGCCCTTACCTTAGCAAGGTAAAGGTTAGTCGCGACCCTGACAGCTTCTCGGTTATGAACCGTCGGGTTTCGTCTCCACTTGCACTCTAGCCTTCTCCTAGTTAATACTTTAGCCGCAGTAGATCGTAGGGCCACAGCCTCTGGATACCAGGTGGCATAGTCAATTATCACTAAAATATGGGTGTGGCCTCCGGCCGATTTAGATAGAGGCCCCACTAAATCCAGGGCTATGCGATCAAAAGGTTTATCCACTATAGGTAGGGGCACCAAGGCTCCCCCAGGTCGGGGCCAAGCCTGGGTCCTTTGGCAAACCGGACAAGATTTACAGTACCAATCGACCTCGGCATACAACCCCGGCCAAAAAAATCTCTGTCGTATGTGGGCACTCATTTTATCTGTGGATAGATGTCCCGCCAGGGGTGGGTCATGTGCCAACTTCAAAACAAAGTGGCGTAGACACTGGGGAACCACTAACTGGGCGCCTGGGAAGGGAGGATCTGGAGTTACGCGGTATAACAACCTGTCCCTAATTTCAAACCCTAATTGCCTGGCAGCGTTGGCCCAAGAACAGTCCATTAATGGGCAGTCCTTCTTCAGATAGCCCTCCTTGCCACAGGTGTAGCAGGCGGTGTTCTTCGTGCCCCGACTTGGAAACCCCTGGGCGCTGCCTTCTTTTATCGGATTAGTGGGTCGGGGTGGGGCTCCTCGTCCTGGGCCAGAGGAAGAAGGGCCCATCTGGGTGAATTGGGTGGTTGGGCTACCTGCAGTCACCCCTCCTGGAGTCTGCGCTGACACTGAGGGTCGTGTAAGCCATGGTGCCTTTTCCTTGGGTGGAACCTTGTCGATGGACACAATCCCCCTTGGGTTCCACGTCTCCTCTGCACTCCAGTAGGCCTCCAGTGTGGTGACCGCCTCTTCTGTGGAGGTGGGGTGTAGGCATGTCACCCAATTTCATGGCCCTGGGGGAAGTGTAGTTACTAACTGCTCCACCACTAACAACTTGATTATCTTGTCTACAGTGGTGGAGTTGGGCTTGAGCCACGTCGTGACGTAAGCGCACATCTTCTGGGCTACAGCCCTGGGGTGGAGGTTCCCCTTCAGCCGTAAGTCTCGAAATTGCCGCCTTATAAGCCTCCTCTGACAGGTTTAGGGTACTCAGGACCGCTTGTCGCACCAGCCCAATAAGGAGTTCTGGAGAAACCAAAAGCTTGTACATTCTTTGGTGGCATTTTGATTGATCCTAATGAAGGCATTGTCCAACTGTGAGTTGTGGACACTTTTGTATCTTTGTTGATTTTCACTTTTGTATCTTTGTTGATTTTTATATCACAACAAAAATGAAAATCATTTTGGTGTTAAACCCCCCCCCCCCCCCATCATCCCTCTCCTTCAGTGTATGCCAGACTGGGTTGTAAGCATTGGGTAATGCCCTTTGATGGCAGGTGTGGTTTGTTATCATCAAGTGTCCTAGGTCTTCCTGTTTGCTCCTCTTATGTAAAATCACGTAACGACTGGAAGCTGACTGTGTGAATGATTTTTATTGGTGCCATCATATTTTGATGTTTCTTTTTCTTTTTAAAAGTGCTTATAAAACCAGTGCATGCCAGGTTCTATTTTAGAAGATGCTTTATGTTGTCCTTCTCATACCAAAAATTCGACCACAGCTGGTCTAAGATGTTTTGTTGCCTAAAGTGAAAGACGAAAGGGCACCGTCCCAAACCTGTCCCATGGGCTGAAGCCAGCTGGACTGGCAATTCAGTTTTCCATCACAGTAGGTGGTGAGGCGTGTCCTCCAGGACACCTGAGGCCTCAGGGTAGTTTAAGGGGCCTCAAGCAAGGAGTGTGACTGTGGGAAACCCTTGTGGAGTGCAGTAGGAACAACTGGGGGGCTTCCCTCACTGCGCACTCGTGCCTGCTACTACCTAAGGGGATTACCTCGCTCTGCTTCATGGTCACACTGGACCTGGAGATGCCCCCCTTCCAAAGTTGTTCTCCTGAGACATGAATGCGCATTATCTAACAGCAGAAGAAGTTTCCTTCAAAATAAGAGGTTTCACTTGTAGAAAAACACGTGGCAAACATAATTAATCAAGCAGCTAAAATTCATACTGCGAACTAAGATTTTGTGAATTGGCCGACAGCCCTTCTTTCCTCCGGGTTGGGTCCAGCAAGTAAAGGCCTCCTGTGGAGAGAAGGGTTCTCCTCCAGTCTAAGCAAAGCTCTCTCTGTGTGAATGTGGGCAGAAGTGATCTTGATTCTCTTCTGCCCTTGAAATTCAACTCTGCCCCCTCAAACTATTCTCCAAAGCTTTGAGTGCCCTCTGGAACAGCAGAAAAGGACGGGCTGTGAAGGGAGGAGAGTTGGCAACCCTTCACTACCATCCCTGCATTAGTTGGGACACCATGACAATAACTCAGTTCAAGGGATGCTGGCAGGATAACAACAATGGGTCCAGCCCACCGAGCTGACATCGTTTTCCACAATGTTGAAAGATCTAGCTGTAGCTGTTATATGAAATTGCAGTGCGCTGCTTAGTTATCAATTCATGCTGCGTTCAGCAAGTGATGACTACGCACAGCTGAACCAGCTCCTAGTGTTTGTAGTTCTTATGATAGAGTGGTGGTACGTATATGAAGCAATTTTTCTCATGAAGTGTTTTTAGCCTGAAACATTGTCTGGCTGTTATTTGCTTATCTCAGCTGAAGCAAGACTTGGTTTAAGACATCTTTTGAAACAAGGGGATGTTAGGAAAAAAACGCTTGTCTTCTGCTCTCTTTAGAAGCAACTGCTGCTTGCTGGAGAGGGTGAAAGATTGGTGGTTTCTGCTTACATCCTGCTTGTGGGTTTAGCACAGAGAGGTTGGTGCAAGGACTCCTGTGACTAATGATAGGTTGCGCTGACATATGATTCCATGCAGATCGAAACACTTGCAGCCTTTCTGTTACAAAAACGAATAGTCTGAATTTCTTTCTTTCTTTCTTTTTTGCTAAAATCTGTAATATATTGCTAATAAAAACGAAACAACAAAAAAGTGTGAGAGTTTGTTGAGGATTCTGCCTTTAAAATGTGGCTGGACAGCAGATGACAAACCATTTCTGAAGTGGATAAATTGTTTTGAGCAGTAGGAAAATGCTAGCTCTGTAAGAACTTCATCCCTATCTGGACGTAGGACCCAAACAACATTGATGCACGCACTGGTGCAGTCTCAAAAATTGACTACGGTAATGCACTGTATATGGGACTTCCCTTGAGGCTGCCACGGAAACCTCTAGAGGTCCAAAACACAGCAGCCAGATATATTGCCGGGGTGAAGAAATATGATGATATCATCCTGATCCTGGCTAGCCTGCATTGGTTACCAATCCACTTCCGTGCCACGTTTAAGATGTTGGTTCTAACATATACAGTCCCGAACGGTTTGGGACCTTGTTACCTGTCTGAACGTCTTCTGCCAGGTTCAACCACCTGTCTGATCAGGCCCTCAGAGACTGTGTGGCTACAAATATTAACACCTTGAGAGGCCCAGAAAACAACAACCAGAAGCTGGGCCTTCTCTGCTGTGGCACCTTCTTTGCGGAATGCGCTGCCACAGGAGTTACACCAAGCGCCCTCCCTCCGGGTCTTTAAAAAGCAACGAAAAACAGAGCTTTTCAAATAAGCTTTTGGGGAGGTTCTCCTCGATTGAATGTGTGAAGGAGGAGGAAGGGTTTCTTTGCTACTCGAAAGTTTCTTATTGCCTGTCTTGTTTTTTACCTTTGACTTTAGTATTTTAGAATGTATTTTTATGATTTTTGCTTTTCTTTCTGTACACCACCCAGAATAGCAATTTGCTAGATGGGCAGTATAAAAATTGAATAAAAAATACATAAGTAATGCTGCATGTGATGGATGGATCTTGAAGTAAATTATACCGTTTTGCTTGCTGGCAAAAGTAGTGGAGAAAATACATGGCAAAACCTTATTTTCTATCCCCTCTATTTTATACCAGTGTAACTTTGGAGAAATTGCTTGATAGAATTTGAGGAGTACATATTAAAGATACCCTACAGGAGTGTTAATTCATGTCAGTGTTGTTCAGTTTGCTTATTCATTCAGGTGCAGACAAGTACAGTTTGTGTGTTCAAAAGGCCTCCCTTCTTCCTCGGGCAGACCGTATCACCTCTTTCAGTTGCAAAAGCAAGTCACTTCTTTAAGATCTTTGTATACAGATGTATAGTCCACATAGACAGTTCAAACCAAGAGCTGGGAAGTTCTTTAAGTCAGAAGCCCCAATTCCTTTTCAGATAAGTTATGGGGGTGGGACACATTACAGTGATGGGTGAGGAAAAGTTAACCAGTGAATTTCAGTTTAAAGCTCTTAATGCTTATTACTAAGGCTTAGGAAAGGCATCTCAACTTTTTAGAACATGAAAACCCAGTGTTAAAGCTGGTGTGATGGTTTCCCAGTCAAGCCCTCTCACACAATAGCCACTCTGACACAGATCTTGCTTCTCCTGGGCTGGGTGAGCGCAGGGAAGAGTCAGTGATGGTGACGACTGTGGAGCCTGACACTCCCAAACACTCCAATTTACTTAAGATCTGGACATGTTTGTAGGGAGATCAAAAGAAAGTCTAAAAGGCCAGGCACTTGGATGTAAGATGCCTCCCTTGCAGGGGTAGAGCGGCTACCACATCCACCAAAACATCAAAATTCTGCTCACTTGCCAAGGCAAGACCTGGTTTTAGTACCACAAAGTCACTCAAACAAAAATCCAAACAGCTGCTTGAAAATATTTTAGTATTTTATAATCATAATAAATGATAATGTGCCATCAAGTCCTTTCTGACTTATGGCAACCTCTTTTCAGAGTTTTCCAGGTAGAGAAGACTCAGAAGTGGTTTCCCATTCCCTTCTTCTGGGGGCACCCTGGAACTGTACAGCTTGCCCAAGGCCACACAGGCTGGCTCTACTCACAGAAGGCGTGGGGGGGAAAGGTAAAAGGAGAAATGTTCCAAAAGGTTGCAAAATATAGCAAAATATAGATACAGACTCAGGCAATTCAAGAGAAACACACCAGAAAACAGCAAAAACTAAGCTAGACTACCTAAAGCTCATACCCTGGCATAGTGGTAGCATAGTTCTGGAATGTGCAAAAAGTCATTTCCTAGCATGGCTTTGTAGGACAGCAGGCAAATGGCAGGTGAACAAAGCCCATCCTTAGAGGCAAACTAGGCTATCTAACTATCTAACTTCCCAATCTCTTTTATACTTTAAATGAGCTACTACACACCTGTTGCAATCATCAGCACCTTAATCATCTTTCATGTCTCCCCCAAACGAATACATTTTTCTCTGCTCTTCCTTTCCCACAGCTGTGATTTGCGTGGCTCCAGGGAAGGAAGCAGACTGGCTTTTCAAGTCAAGAGTTAAAGTCCAAGTGTTAGATCTCTTTTGGTGCTGCTTTGGTATGCCCTCTGATAAAAGATAAGCATGGAAGTGTCTGTGCTCTTTCAGTACTTCCTTGAAGTGTTCATTAACAGGAGGTCACTTAAAGATGTGAATTGTCCTTTTGTTCATAGCCAATACTGGCCTCTATCTTATTTGCAAGCTTCTCAGGCACCCACAAGGAAGCCTAGAAGCTTTCAGTACATGAATTCTGTGTTCCATGCTCCCCAGTTCTTCAGTTTCTTTGCAGCTGGGAACCATGAAACAATAGTGTCATGGGGGAAACAGTGTGGCCATCTGAGAAAGGACAGATTCAGCTCCAGGGCCAGAGGTTTCCTACCCTTGGTTTAAACCATTGCAAGGACAAGCATGTGTGCATGCTCAAATAGATGTGCTCTTTTCCTGCCCCTCTGACCTAGGGTGCTTCCAGGCAAGGCTCTTGTGCAGTTACCCTACAATGTCTACCAGCTTTTGCACAGAAGTGGTCATGTTCCATTTGTATTCCTGTTGTGTTTTCTCATGGGTTCTTCCTTCTCTTTTTCTACCACAGAAAATCTGTCAAGGACGGAAAGATGGAATAGCTGCCTAGAATAATAGCACTAGGCACTGACCATCAGACAGCATCTTAAATCTGACTATAGTTGAGAGAGCACAAAACCACAGGCAGCTGTTACTCTGTGGTACAATTGCCCATTTTTGAATTGTGGTCTGGCCTGTAGCTGTCTTCCAAAGTGCAGTTCAATCCGTTGTCAGTTAGGAGGCCAAAGTGCTTAGCATCAGGCCATAACAAGCTTTCTCCTCTGTTTTTCTACGTAGCAAGGGTCTTTTCCAGATAAATTATTCTATGATTCTAGAGCAGTGAGATGTCCATGATGGAGTTCTTTTTCTGTCCTGGTCAGGAGGGCCAGCCCTAAAAATCAAATATAATGTAGTGTCTGACTCAAAGCGCAGATATTGGGAGAGGAAATGATAGCAGCCCCCTCCCCCCAACCATTCCTCCTAAGTCCCCCAAGCCATTCTTCTCTATTGGAAAACAGAGTTATGTGGGTGCCATGTGGCCTAGGCTATTCCTGCACCCCATGAAAACAACCTTCTGCCCTCAACAGACCGTCTCTATCATTAGCCTGACTTCCATTGTTGAAAGTTTTTTAATTGCTCATTTAATATACTATTATTATCATAAAATCATAGAATCATGAAGTTGGAAGGGGCCTATAAGGCAATTGAGTCCAACCCCTGGTCAGGAATACAGATCAAAGGATATCTGCCAGGTGGTTGTCTAAGTTTCTCTTGAATGCCTCCAGTGTTGGAGCACTCACCACCTCTCAAGGTAACTGGTTCCACTGCTGTACTGCTTATATGTTTTTAACTTCTGTAAACCACCCAGAATAGTGCATGGCACTAATGAGGCGTGTGTTTGTGTACGTGTGTCTAAATATAAAACACTCCTTGGCCATTGTGTTGCTGTACATGGAATGGTGACCAGGCACAAATGCCAGCTGTGATACATATCTGACAACTATTTTACCTCTACTTCCTTGTTTTGAATGATCACTCCGTTGTTGTCTGCTTTGACCAGTCATAGTCCTCCCCCCAAAAAGTGCACATTTTGGCAAAAATGCAAATATATAGAGCACTGTTCCCATAGTGAGAACACCAGTGCTAAAAAATAGAATCAGATGAAATTCAAAGAATAAGTTTGTTAGGAAGACAGCAAACTTTAGAAAAATCCAACACAGGCTTTCCCCTATCAGATAATATTCAATTGTTGCTTGTTTGTATGAACACAGGCAACTCTGATGTTTTTTACTGCTGTCACCGCCCTCTCTCTTGAATTTGCCCATCAAGATTTATGCCAGCCGCTTGGGATTCAAGGAGGTGAAAAATGCAGTTGCTAGCATGATTCTAATGGCTCTTTCAAGAGGAATCCGTTCAGACTTTGTGCCTCATCCAGAAGGTAACAAATGAACCCCCAAAACAGTTATAACTTCTCAAACAGGAAGGAACAGGATTTTATAGAAGGCTGCTACATTATGCACATCAGGCTATTTGGGTGTGTATATAATGAGCAGTATATCCACCGTCCTTGAAATACGAATGGCATCCAGCAAAACCTCATACTTCTCAAGGTGTGGCATTTTACCTCTGCTTGACATGGACCTTGTGCAGGTTTTCTTGCTTAGCTGCAAAATAGGGATTTGGTTGCCATGGTGACAGTTTTACTAGAGGAGTGTCCTGCCCTGACTGAATGCTTGCATCTATCTAGAAGTGATCTGAGGGCCAAAGCTGAATTTATATAATTTGCTGCCATGCAGGGCCATCCTACTGGTCCTGCTGAAAGTGTGGTGATTTGCTGTGGACTTGCAAGTGGTTTTGGACAACAGCTCCCATCAGCCCTAGTCATGTAGTGGTGAGGAATCAGGAGACGTGCAGTCTAAAAACATCTGAGGGGAACAGATATATCTACACCTGTTTTAGACTGCATGGCTGAAGACAGGCACTTTTTATTGAATATAAATGGAAGCAGCTGGGTTGTGAGATGAGATTAAAATATTTTAGATAAATAAATATATGTTAGGCAAAGCTGGGAAGAAAAGCAAAGTGTGTTTCTGTTTTCTTGTATTGCACTGGTCTATATGCATGCAGTACATATTGATATTTTAAAGCCAGGATCCCTAGGAATTAAGGTGGGGTAGTAAGATGTTCTATTTTCTCCTGCTTCTCTACCAGTCTGGGAATGTTGAAATTTATGGGTGGGTTCTTGGGCTGTCCACAAGGCTTTACTGTTCAGTTAAAATACTCTTCCTTTCCATGACTTTTTTTTTAAAGCATCAGAGCTTGGCAATGTAGGAATTAAAGCTAACCCATGAACATTGGTACAAATATGTGATGATCAAAGGTTATAAAATCAGCTGGATACCTTAATCATTAGAAACATGTCAGTGACCAAAATCCTGTTGCAAAAATTGCACTAATGTAAAGGAGATGATGTAACTGGTAGAAGAATGTTGCTGGTAATAAAATAATTCCTGCTTCCTTCCCAATGAGACTGATTATGTGTGAGCCTTGTGAGTCCTGGGATTGATGGAGGAACTCTTCAGTTACTGGCGAACTCCTGCTGGTGATACCGTCTCCCATATGTTGATGTAATTAGCCTGTGGGTAAAGCAACATCTCCCCCCGCCCCCAGGTTGGCTTAAAGGACAAGACAGTTAGCAGCCTAGACAAGAAATGTACCATGTTTCTTAAACAGGAAGAGTACAGGTACAGGAAAGTCTTGAATCTGCCTGGATACAAATAGGTCCCCTGCCACTTAGTGGCTCACATCATTTTGGAAGAGGCATTTTCTCCTGGGTGGGGTTGAAGGTAGAATGACTCTTCGGAGATGCTGCAGTTTTAATAAGTATTTCTATTTTTAAAAACTGTTTTCTGTGAAATAAAAATGGCTGACTAATTAATTGGGGTGTCTCTAGTTGTTGTTGTTGCTGCTGCTGCCAAACACAAGATTTAAATTGATTGTACCATTCTTCTATAATTTGGTATCTTCCATAAATTTCAGATTATAATTTCAATCATTTTTGAACTTTGGCCTTTATGGTTGGGATTGATGAGAGTTGTTGTCCTAAAGTCTGGAAAGTACCAGGTTAGGGAAGGGTGGGTTGAATTATGTCAGTTAACTGATTTTTGCTAAATATGATGGATGTAAAATAGCATGCTGGCCTTGCAAGTGGCATAAAAGTTATGAAAGATAATCTCTGAAATTAGTCATTACTTCTGGTCTTGCGACAAAAGCCAAGCGAATTTAGGCTTTCATTGCATTTCAGCCACAGTTTATATAGAAACCTACTCCTTTTTGCTGCTGTTCCCCCACCTCTTCTTACTTCCTCGTTAAGATAATTTGGTACACATATGCAAAGAGGAAGTTGAGGTTTTGAAATAACATTTTGTCAAAGTGTGCTTCTTTCGGTGTCATGAAGTGCCTCGTGATGTCTTAAAGACGAACAAAGTTTACTGTGGCCTGATATTTCAGAGGCCAGGACCCATTTTGTTATGTACATTGTGATTTTGTTATGAATAATACAAATCTCATGCAGGAAGTTTTCTTTACACCAGAATTACTTTATACATTGCTAATAAGTCCCTGCTACAACTCTCTGAAACAGGCTTGTTCCTTGATGTTTTCATACGTTTACAGGAATCCAACCATAGCATTTTAATTCACCAGATGCAGAATAATTATTTACTGCTCTATGGCATGTGTACTGCTTCACAGGAATTAAAAATAAACAAACAACTAAAATGAAGTGTTAGAAGTTGGAGATCTCGGTTGTCTCTGTCATTCTGCAGTCTAGTGGCCGCCAGCTGTTTGGTCTACATCTCCTGTCCTCCTGCCACTGACCGTGCTGGCTGGGGATGATGGAAATTATAGTCTCATGCATCTGTCAGGCACCAGTATGAGGGAGGCTTAGAGAAGAAGTGAACAGACTCTTTGTGAGAGAAATGAGGAAGAAAAACAGGAAGTACATTTTTGCAAGCCACTTGGGTCCCTGGATGGGAGGGAGAAACAGATAGGAAAATAGGAAAAGATTTTGAATCCTTCAGTTGGATAGATATACAGCCCAACACTTTTCTTGTTGGAACCAAAGCTTCATTTGAATAGCCTGTTCATATAGTCATTGTCTAACACTCAGCTGTTAAAAATGCCGAAGGGGAGTGGGTACTTGTATCTCTAGTCCAATGACAAACGTGAACTTCCTAACTTTTTTTTCCCTTTTGTTTTTGTTCTGTCATTCACTAGACCCTTCTCACGTGCTTCATTCAGCAGATGCGTCATGAATTTAAAAATACGCGAGGTTTGTGAATGACAGGCAGTTTGGAATATAGTATAAGTTGAAGGTTCAAATTGCTTCTCAGCTGTAACTGGGTAGACATGAACAGATCACACCAGAAGACTCTCTTTGGGGTAAATAAGGAAAGATTTAAAGTATTAAGTACTAAGAATGCTGTAGAAGTACAAGGTAACTGAAATATCTGAAAGTACAGGCACTTGTCACTTAATGACTGAGTTTCGTTCTTACGACTGGGTCAAGCGAATTGGTCGATAAGTAAAGAGCAATAAATTGTATACAAGAGTAATAAATAACGTACTGTGGAGAAGGGTTGTGGCGAAGATGCAAGCACGCATTTACAAGGGCCACAAAAGATTGTAAATCTGAGTGGTGGTTAAACAGGTAGATGGTTAAGTGAGGAGTGCCTGTACTGTGGGCATTCAAAGGCCCAAATCTTGTTACCTAGTTACGCTGATATAGCACAAACAGCGTAACTTTGGGAGACAAATTGCCATAACTTAAAAAATGACCATACATGTTATCAGTTGCATACTAAGTTCTATGACTCAGCATGTAACAGATAACGTCTATAGTGATTTGTTAATTTGGGGCAATTTAGCTCCAAAAATTACACTGCTTACGTAGGTTTGCAAGAAGATTTTGACCAAAATGAAGTGAATGATAATTATCATCCAGCCTGTGGTTTTTTTTAATCTGCTGTTTTAGTTGGATGACTTGGCCTTTACTTGTTTAATGCAACAACTTGTGTGTGTGTGGTCACAATTTGGTAATCAAATACTGTTTGGAAGTTGCATTAATTGTGAGGAGGCTTGAATGTGGTTTGTGAGCAAAGGCACCATCTGTTTTCATTGTACACAGACAGACATGACAGTTGTACAGCTTTTATATGTTATTTATTTAGATGGCAGCTTCCAAATATGACTACTGGTGGGGGAGGGATTCTGGGATCATCATCCAAAAAAGTTGTGCGTCTACGTTCTGGACTGTTGTTGCCCATGTTGGGTTGATTCTCACATGCAGGTACCCTGTTTAATTTCTGATCACATCAGAGTGGTAGCTAACTCTGAGGAAGAGTACTGTTTGAAATGAACGTCAGATACACTAGAACGAGCTTTCCAAACCTAGTCTCCTGCAGATATCTTGGTCTATAGCTCCTATTATCCCACGCCAACATGGCCTGAGGCCAGGGATGGTGGGAATTATAGTCCACAGTGTCAAGAAGACACCATGTTGGGTCAGGCAGGTGCAGAATTTCCATTTGCAGTCAGTGTTTAGGTCCCTGATGTCTCCTTTACACATACATAATCTCTTGATGTTGAAGTTAATGAGTTGACACAAGAGAATGATAAAATAGAACTTCTTATTTTAACAATATCAGTAGTGAATTTTAATTAGGTGCTGAAAAAGGCAATGAATCAGGGTAACAAATTATTTTTTAATAAGTTATTTCAAAACTCCCCAAACCCCAAATGATTGTCTAGTACAATTTGACATTAAGTCACCAGGTATTGTTGCATTTGAACCCCTGGAAATCCTAGGGCCTAGGCCAACCATCAGGGATCTGGGAAAAGACAGTCCAACAACATATAAAGACCCATGTGTGGGATCCACTGGTCTAACAGAACATGATTTCTGCATCCATCATGATTATAGTGCTGAGCATCATGCTGAGACCACCCACATTCAGTGGTGCAAAGATGAGTTGATCCAATGTGCCTCAGCTCATTCTTTTGCACTGTATGCTGAAGCTTGTTGACCTAAAAGGGGCCTATCAGGGAGCTGTCTGCTAACAAAGGGAGGCAGAAAATGAAAAATGATGGCCCATGTGTGTCAAGACCTGGTTTTAAGCAGTTGATGCTGATACAAAAAGAATCTGTGGTTCATTCAAGCGATGCACGATGTAACATGTTCGGCCAACCAATTGGGGCTTTTTAGAAGGAGGTTGTTCTTCATATTTGTTGCCCTTTATATTTTTGTAAAGAAATAGTTAGCCATTTAGTCAGCATTCATTTTTTTGCCTTTTCAACATCTGCTTGTAGTTACCTGTTCAATATCTGGCAGGCAGAGTTTAGATTTCTAGCCACAAACGAAATGCAGCAGGTTATCCAAGCATATGAAAACCTATCATCTGGCCATGTGTGCTCACTTCTCCTGTTGAGAGAACCTAGAAATAATAATTATTATCCATATGGAGTTTGCATTCCTACTGTTATTTGACATTGGTTTTTGTGGATGATTTTCATGGGCTTGCAGAAATGCAGCTTCAGCTGAGAGAGCGATGGGCAAGCGCCAGATATTTTTGAACTCCTTGTCCCAGCATCCTTGAACCCTGGCAGTGTTGGATGGGACTGATGGAAGTGGGAGGCTGACCACACTGGTGGGCTACAGATTGCCCACACCTCAACTAAAAACTTTAGCACAAATGCTCGTAACGCTGAATTTGTTCCACTTTCCTTCCAGGCAACACTGCTTGGTAAAGGTACAACTTTGAACTTCAACTTATAGACAGCCCTCATCCATGGCTCTGCTGGCTGAGCAGTTTTGAATAAGTGAATGCAACGTTTCCTCTAAGTTTCTGTCCTGCTGTGCGGGAGCCTTCTGGGATGGGCGAGGCTTCATTCGAAATGGGAAGTAAACAAACTAGCTGCCCTTGCACAACCCTGACGGAACTCTGGACAAGCACACGTGGAATGCCTTTCCAGCAGTTACAGAATGGGGCTGAAATGCACCCTCTTGCTTTAATGGAATAGTACAACAGCATGTATTTATTTATTTTGGTCTTGTTTATTTAAAAGAAATCTAGCATGCATAGTTGAAACCATTTAAAATAGCTCAACAATTGAAATGGGACCACAATGTTGACTTGGTTTTGACATCACACCACTTGTGTCAAAGCCAGGGATCAGAATCTAGACATTGTTTTATGCCTCTTTGGTCAAAACCCAACAGGTGGGAACTGTCCTCTGTGGACATCTCACCGCGGAGGATTCCGTGTGTCTTACTTCTGGCCTAAGTGGAAGGTAGCCTGAGGTTTTTCAGGTATGGGCTTAATTACCTAGTATCAGGTGTGGAAAACTCACCCACATGTATTTCTGTGAATAGCTGTGCTATGTCAGGAAATGTGTAATCAGACTACTCACTTCACAGGGCTGACTCTAGCATTAGATAGAGGGAGGCAGCTGCCTTGAACGACAGATGGTCAAAGTTGCACAGTGGCTGTAGGTGCCCCATTACTTTCTCTGTGCCGTGTAAACTACTGTACTCAGATGCGGTGGAGGCCACTGTCCTGTTGCCAGTATTGAAATAAGAGCCAATGGTTGGTCTGGTCAGGTTAAATACATGGAATCTAGGTGTGGAAAGAAGGGTGTGTCATCTCATCCTTTGTTTTGGGCCTTCTTCATCCCCTTGTGTGAACCAGACGTGCATCAGGAGTTAAGTAACGGAAATTCTAACTTGCTGTTTTAGGATGAAAGTGGATTATTACTGAAGCATATAGGACAGAATTAGGTATGAGTGGGAGTGAAAATATAGAGAGGATATGCAATGCCTATCGTTCTGACACTAGAAACAGTAAAATGATTCTGGCGTGGTGATTTGTAGAGGATTCGCAGCCATTTGATGATTCAATAAAGCTGCCTGCAGCTTTGTAGCAATCTCATGACAGAAGAGAAAGTGGGTCCAAATATGTGCCTTACTCTTAAATTCAGCACCAGCCTTTGTTACTAAAGAGGTACCGAAAGCAGCTTAAGTTTAGTTATTACTCATCTCAGCAGCTGGTTGTTACTATCTGAAGAAATTATTCACAAGTGTTGTTGTGCAATTAATCCAAGTCACAACGCTTTAGAGAAGTAGGTTTTGTGTTGACATGATCAGAAATATCCATAACAGCTGCACAGTATTTCAGATGCTACATTTCAGATCCACTTCTGTGTCAAGACCTGTCACGATTCCTTATCTGAGATCTTAGGTATCTCATCCACCACTAAGATTGGAAAGAATACTTGAAAAATTATTTGTTCTCAGAAATTAGGTTGTCTTGAAACAATGAGAAATGAGGAATATTAAAGCTCTGTAAAATTCCTTGCCTCTCTTTGAAATAAGATTAAAAGCTATTTTTTCCTCTCAAGTTCTCTATAATTTGCATTAGAATATCTCTACTCTCCTTTCCTTTTAAGAAGCAAAGTACCTGTGCATACATGCATTTATGTTTGCAGCAAACTTAGACTGGCAGATGGTTTATAAAGATTTGAGCGACCCATCCCGCGCTCCACATTCTTGAACTGAAGCAGTCATTGTACTAATTTTGGGCAATTTGCTTGGATTAAGGGAACTTGCAAATTTTGCAGTGTTGTGCAAAATATAGGCAATGTTGCATATACAGTGGCATTTTTTTTGTTTTTGTTCAGAAAAATCATTTTTGTCAACGCACTGGAAACTCTGTTGAAAGTCTTGGGAGGAATTCATCACCATCCTTGCTGACAAGGAGAAGAAGGTTGCAATTCATCAACTGTTTTTTGTGAGGGAGATGGGAGAAATATGAATTTACATCCCTGTCTACCACATTTAGCATATAATCTTCTAGGAAGGTTGCTACTTGTTCTGGGCCATCTGGGACTTTACAACGAACCCTTCCTGGTTTGAAAAACAGGGTACACAGCAAAAATGTCCAGTTAGTCATCATAGATAATGACAGTTGAATCTTTAATTTCCATTCAGTTTTTAAGAAAACGTCACAGAAATGCAGACATTTTCTTCATATTTGAGATGAAAATAACTTGACATTTAAAAAAAACCTAAAATGTGGGAAAAACAAACTGACAAATTTTGTACATCAGGGCTTTAAGTGCTTCACTCTGAAGAATCTGGGTTTGAATCCCTTGATTTGGGCTAATAATAGTGTTGCCAGCTCTTTTTTTTCCCCTGACAGGCTCCATGTCTATAACAAATAAGCAGGCAGATATAACATGGTCATCCCCATAATAGCTTGTACTGACTAAAGTTGGTCAGTGGAGATGAAGAAGAACTTTGTTTCAGTTTGTTTTGGCAGAATTTATAATCTTTCATGCATTACTTCATAAACTGAAGGGAAATAACTTTTTAAAAAAATCAAGTGCATGAGAAAGCACAACAGAAAGATTTCTCTATCCCTAATCACAGAGCTAGGCAGTTCTTTCCCCTAAGGAAAAGGATTGTCTAGAGAGGTTAATGAGACTGACTTATGTAGTCAGGTTCACCTATCCAAAATATCCACCATAGACTTGTTTTCAGAGGTTCAGAACCTTTCTGTAGGAGGATGCCTCTCTGGGTCATATACTAAATTCTTCCTTTTCAAATCTGATTTCCTTCACCAATTGTAAATACTTCCTCGATTCCCTGAAGATGTGCAGCTCTGAAAGACAACCTTCCATGCGATCTTATTGCAGATGTCACAGTGACAATGAAAGGTTGAGTAGACTGCTTCTGACATCAACTATTTATTTATTTATTAGATTTCTATGCCACCCATCTAGACCAAAGGTCTACTCTGGGCGGTTGTGGTATGTTGTGACCCAGTAACAATTGTAACAATTGGGGTATGTTGTGACCTAGTCTTTTCTTGCTTTAGTACAGTCCGAGAACAGGTAGAACTTTGTCCTCTTCTGCTTCCCTACTGTTTGATTTACTGAGGAAATTGGAGTGGAGTTTTGGCCTTCCTTTGGCGCTATGGTCTTTGAATTCACCTTTCTGGATGTGTCTTCCATCTGAAATCATAGTTTTGTTGAATTCGATGATAAGGAAGTACTGTACACAGACTTCAGCTGAGTTTTTGTATCTGTTTTACTTCAAAATTAATTTGTTGGTATTTCTTCTTTTCCTTGTGCTGATGAACTGCCAATTGACCATTCTGTAGTCTTAGCTCCGAAGCTTTCTGAGCACAAGCTTTTAAATAGAAAGCACTTGGGTGTTTTTAATTTACCAGAGCCGTCTTGAATGGGGCTAGGGAATAGTGAGAAGGTTGATGACTGGTTGTATTCAGGATTCCATATGTGTGTGGTGGGGAATGATGTTTTCCTGGGCTTTTTCAGATCATGGAAATAATTAATTAAATTAAAATTTATTGTTCCTAATTTGTTGAAGTTGCTTTTTGAAGCTTTAAAAACAACATTAATGTTTTAATAAAAATAATTGTTTCTCAACATGTTGTCACTCTCCACTTTCATGAATTCCAGTTGTTCTTTAAAGTGAACTATTGAAGATGTTAACTCATCAACTAATAAAATAATTTTGACAGACTTTCGATCATTTAATGTTGAGTGCATCAGTTTTCTTCAGACAACTAACAGTAATGAGTCAATGCAAACACAACACTTAGGATCTCTGGACTTTTCTGTCCCAGTTGCTGAGATTTCAGATCCAAAGTCTGAGACCTGGAGAATGGACCCAAAAACCCGAATCTCAGGGCCAGAACTTGTGGCCTGACAACCATAGCATAAACACTATCTGTATTATCTAGGCCCATTTGGTCACCTTGGTGGATGATTTATGCCAGGAACTTGATGGAGGAATGTGCCCCTGTGGGTTATGCTGGACCTCTCAGCGACTTTCGGTACCATTGACCATGATATCCTTCTGGGCTGCCTCTCTGGAATGAGACTTGGACGTTCCGTTTTGCCTGTGGGGGCAAGTGGCTTCTTTATTGTGAAGGGTAAGAGTCCTTAGAGGAGAGAGTTTGAGCCACCAGAGAATCAGAGAGGTAAATGGGCAAAGAGCAAAAGGTGGAAGGCAGCAAATGCCACACCCACATCTCAGGAATAAGTTCTTTAGGGGAGCTTGGAGGGGTGCAGGAAATGATTTCCTGCAAATGTAAAAATGCCAGGATTATTTGTCGCCTAGGGGAGATGACCAGACATTTTATCTGGTGGAGAACACTGGCTTCTGTAGGTTTGTGGCAGAACTGGCTCCCTATAATCGATTGTATTTGCCTACTCCTCAGTGTGACCTGTCCTCTGTTTCCCTAATGCTGCTGGCATTTCCTGCTGTCATTCCCACTATTCAGGTTTCAATCACTATGCCCTTTACAATAATTTCCTAATATCTAGGCACTGCTAGTTGTTGGTGTGCACTCTTTGTTTGGCAAAATCACTGGAAAGGTGCCAGCTGGGAAGTCCTCTAAAAATATTTTGCCTGTTTGTGTTTTTTTAAGGATAAAATGATGACTATATAGCAGCGATCCCCAACCCCCGGTCCCCGGCCCGGTGCCGGTCCCTGGCCTGGCCCAGACCGGGCCGGCAAGAGAGACCTCCCCGCGCGCACTCACCCCCGCGCAGCCCGTTTGCGCCTGCGCGCGTGTGCTGGAATGCCCGCACGAGCGCCGCGCTGCCATTTGCGCATGCGCGCGGGCGCGCACGGGCCCGCACAAGCGCGCACTGCCATTTGCACATGCGCGCGAGCGGCAGTGCGCATGCGCAAAATGGCGGCGCTCACGCTCGCGCACTCGCGCACTTGTTTGCACATGCGTGCGCGCGGGGGGGTGCCCCGCCTTCCCCAGCCGGTCCGCAGACCGGAAAACGTTGGGGAACACTGCTATATAGTATTCATATTGACTGTCACGGAGTTCCGGATATCTGAAAATGCTGAATTTTTAAAATTCCAAATTTCAAATCTGAATTCTGAATCCAAACGTTGGTGTTAGTGCACATTCCTAGTTTAATTGTTTTTAATGTATAACTTATTTTGGTTTTTTAATTTTATTTTTAACACTGTGAACTGCCCCCTCATTAGGAGAAAGGTGGCTTATAAAAGAGGCAGATACATAAATATTACAGTTGCTGTCAGGTATTAGCAATTGCTTGGGAGTCAAATGGCTGAAAAGGCTTGGTATTTTCTACTTAACCTCTTTAAAAATATTTGAAAAGGAGAAAAGCTACATATATAATAAATATTAGAGGCATATGTCTGTAAGACAGCCCAGTAAAGAGAAATCTGGAAGCATGTGGATGGAATAAAACACTTTTCTTTTCTTTTTTACAAAAAGGCGTTGAATCTTTTTGTATTTATGAGCCTTGGCTGCCAACAGTAATTTACTAGAAAATCTAGTATGGGTGTGCTTTTATTAATCCCACAGAAAGCTGTAATGAGAAAACAGCAACAGAGAGCAGGAGCCTCCTTCCTTATATCGGCTTTTGTTATCACCACGATGACAGAACTTGCGCAGGTTCAGGCCACCATGACCAATGGTATTATCTGTGACTTGAAGAGGAGAGGAGCTTGGAGAGGAGGTTGTCAAGATAAGGAAGGAATCCGTTCATGGCTGCCATCTGGTATATACTGTACGTATAGCAGACATAGGTTTGGATCTGAAAAGCAAACTTGATATTAAATTGATTTGAAACAAATCCCAGAACTGGTGGGGGGTGGGGAGTCAAGCCTTGTTAGGCCTTTGCCAGGGCCTGTATCTGTCATGGGGCCTGGGATTGAACCCCAGCGCCTTCCATTCCAGCTGTCTCCTTTTTGCCGTTGCTGCCTATTAACCTACTTTTTCTGAGAACCCGTAGGAGTGGAGTGAAGGAGCAGAATTCTCCATACCAGCCGTGACAGCTGACAGTGATAGAATGGAGTCAGGACTTATAAAGTCAGGGCATTGAGACTTTATCGTTACGAGGGACGACAACATTGTCTACTACCATCCTCTAGTTTCTCTGGCTCCTCTGAGTTTAGTTGCAATCCTTGCAGTTTCTGGGCACAGGAGGAGAGAAGAAATGAGTGTCCTAACAACATGATATGGTTGTGAACTACCTCATATTATGCTTAGTATATTGGGGTGATGTGATGTTGATGGGAACAACCCTTTACCAATAAGACTCAGGTCCCAAGCTTTGATAAAGGAAGTGAAACTGGGTTTTCATGCCATGCAAGCAGCCTGGTTAGCTGGGACTATCTAAAGTTTCAACAAAGGAATGGAAGCCATTTTCCAAGGACATCCTGTGACAAAAACAAAGTGTGGGACTTCAAATCTTGACTGGAGTCTTCTAAAGCAGTGGTCCCCAACCTTTTCCCAACTGGGGGGGGCGTGGTGTGTCTGCAGGGGGGCGGAGCTCGCTTGCGCACATGCGCACGTCACGCTCGTGGGGGGCGCTCGCACGCATGTGCACATCGTGCTTGCAGGGGGCGGAATGTGCTCGCGCGCATGTGTGCAATGGCGCTTGTGGGGGGGCGCTCGTGGGGGGGTAGGAGATCTGTGTCTGCGGCCCGGTCCTGGATAGGCCGTGGACCGCTGCCGGGTCGTGGACTGGGGGTTGGGGACCTCTGTTCTAAAGCATAAGAGCTGGATCATACAAGCTGGACATGTTTGAACAAGATCTCTCGGCTTCCTGATGGATTTGAGGGTTGGATTTGAGTATTTGCATTGAATGTACTCTGTATTGACTGAAAGTTTGTCAATATATAGTTACTGTGAATAATTCATATTTAGTCAGTCTGCCTGGGTTTTTTTGTTTGTTTGTTTTTTGGCTACCTAGGCTTGCCTGCTGCCAAGCCAGTTCAGTCCCTTCTCTCTGTCACACTTTTTTCTGGGCTCAAACCTAGCGCTTCTGCCCAAAATGACTGACATTACTTTCTCCTTTGCTAAGTAGGGGAATGATATGTCCCTTACCTCCTTCTCTGTGAGATGAAGCATGCTTTTCACATTTAGCCCCCATGGGAGGATGGTTGAATATCTCAGTCTCTCAGCATCCACTTAAAGACTGCACCTGCAGCCATAGGCTTCTTTGTAGGACTCTGTTAACAGTATCAAAATGTGTGTGTGTGTATATATATCTAGATAGCTGGGAGGAAAATCTGTTTTCTGTCAACAGGTCTAAAAGCCTTGTGTTTGTCTGCCTGCCTTGCATTTTCTGTCAGCTGGCCTGAAATAGAGCAAGGAAGTAAATCACCCCTTGTGACTATTAGCTCAGGAAGGCCAAGTTCCCTTCTGTGCTTGTGAGAGCTACTAATCACCACAAGAGGTACACAACATGTGTCCCTCCAGCTGTTCCTGGACGGCAACACCTGTGAGCCCAAGGTAGAATGACCAATAGGGAGGGATGATGGGAGTCGTGCAGCATCCACTGGAAAGACCACACATTTCTCATTCCTGTCTGCAGTGAACTAACATTTCTGGTCATTTCTGTTGGTATTGCAGGAGAAGTCGAAAGGGTTACCCTCTGAATGCACAGTGGTCTTCTTAGATTGTAGCTCTAGACGAGCATCGTTTTAAAACAGAAGTCACAAGGATGGTATCAGGTTCATTTAACACTGAATCTAATTTGCCCTGAAGTGAGTTCATTTTCTGAGCTTGTCTCTGAACGGTCTTTTTTCCTCACCTGAAGTGATGTGCCTGGGCAAAGCTTACCTGTGTCCGAGAGGAAGCGCTGGGCGTTGCAAATGGATGGTGCCAGTGTGCAAAGCTGCTGTGCTTTGTATGACCTGCCCCCTTTGCAAAGAGAACCCTTCTGTATTTTGTGTGCATGGAACATATTTTGTGTGTTTACCTGCTGTTCCAGTGCTTTTCTCTTGCGGTGACTCATTAATAATGAACGGTATAAATAATAGATTGTGCTAACAGCTCTGCATGAGGCTTTCTAAACACTGAGGACTGGATCTAATATGTATCAGCTAAAGTGAGCCATTTCCCCCCCCCCCTCTTTATTTGGTATTGCAAAGGGATAAGGCCTGTATCCCTCCAGGCTTTCCCTCTCTGTTTCTCTTTTCTTGGCTGAGGGCCTCAATTTCGCAAAAAGAAAGCATAAATGTCTTTCCAGCTCCTCTAATTGAGAGCATGCAGTCAGGCTGTGTTTTACACACACTCACACTCACCTCTTTAGCCCGACTCAGGTTGCAGGCATATGCCTCCATATGGCTCTCAGCAGCCAAAGCTGGAGCTTCGAAAAGTTTATTTTGAGGACTGAAACTCCCAGAGTTTTCCAGATTCCCCAGGCTCTGGGTTCTAAAGCTATGATGGGATGATGATAGCTATATAATAAACAAGGAATCTGTAGGAAGAAGCAGGAAGACAGGAGTTGGGGGGGCAGGGCTTGGGCAGCTGTCCACATTCCTTTCCCCTCCCTTTAGCAAACACCCACACGTTTCTCCTTCCGGCCTCCAGCAGATATAGGCTGGCGTTGTGTTATGTTGGGCCTGTGCCTGTTTTGGGTGGCGGTGCTGTCACTGGTAGATCTTCTCTGTGAGAGTTGGATGCTTAGGGAACACTCTGCCCAAGAAAGGCGGCCTCGATCTGACACATAAGCGAAGGCAGAGTTATTTTCTCAGGCATTTGGCCAGGATTTAACAGCTTGATTGTTGTTGTGGGCTGTTTTTGTGATGTCCATTCTAGGCTGCGTGGGAGAGCACACATTTTGTACTGTGGAAGAACACACTCGGTATTATAATGTTTGAGCCCTGCCGCACGCGCACCCCCCCCCCCCGACTGATGGGTCCTCCCTCCTCCATACCCTGATCCAAGGGGTTTATTGAAACTGGTACAAAAGGGTCAACAACAGTTTGCTCTTGTGTCAACAGAGTCCCAAGGCTAGTTGACTTGGCTAACCCTGCGTCTGCCCTGTCTTTCCCGAACCCCCTAGTTGAATGCATGGGGATGGCGTTGCTTACAATTTGCTTTAGGGCTGGTCATCCCAAGACCCAAAAGTTAGGGCCCAGCAAAGCAAGGGGTGGTAAGCCCCCACAGTGAGGGCAAGGCATGTGTGTGTCACTGGCCTGGGGCTGGAAGGAGGAGTCAGGGCCTGCAACGGTTGCTGGTCTTGTAGGTGATGTTTGTGCCCCCTCTGCTGCTTCCTCCACCAGCATCATAGCTGTATCAGGGTTGGCTCCCATGGACCTGGCTTCTCGGGGTGGCTTTGTCCCAACCTCTCATGTAGTTCCTCCCAATAGAAGGGACAAGATGGGGAGTGTTGGGTTCTGGTGTTCTGTATAGTGTTATTTGGGTACCCATAATTGAGCCAAGACCTCTCTCCAAGGGTGCTCCAGTCCCATTCACCCTCAGATACAGGGTCTTCTTCCTCCTCCTCCTCCTCCTCGGTGTTACATGCATCACCTATCTCCTTATGCATCCTTCCTCCTCCTCCAAGATGTTCCTCTCTCTCTCTCTCTCTCTCTCTCTCTCTCTCTCAACCTGTCCTCCAAATTCCCCCCCTCCTCACCACCTCTTCCAAGGTGACCTTTAGATCTTCTACTCCCAAGCTCTTCCCTTTGTCCTTCTGGCGGCTAACCTTCCTGACAGCCGTCAACAACTCATCTCTCTGTATCTTAATATCTTGGACTTTCCCCCCCCTGTTTCCTCTGAATCTGCGTCTGTCCATGACTTTGCTCTGCTGTCCTTGTTAGAGCCTGGGATAGGGCTCGGTGGCCTCTTCCAAGCATCCTCTTCACATACTTTTTCTATTTGTTAAGGAAAGGCGAAAATTTTGTTTTTACTCATTTTTTTATTTGCAAAGTTTGGATGTGGGAGAAAGTGTAGCAGAAAGAGGTGTTGGTCCTAAATTGTAAGGTACATCAAACTACCTTTTAAAAAGTGGGATGAGAAGCACAAGTCTAAGAAGTAATAATAACTGGAGCCTTTGGCTCCTTCCCCAAGAAATAACTGGGCCTCCTGCATGGGAAAACCTTTGTTCCCAATGCAGAGACTCTTCCATCCTGTTCCAACCCCCATGGCAAATCATGTTTGTCATAAATCCAAGCTGATTGCAACAAATGACAGTACAAATAACATTAAATGGTACTGCTCTTAATAGCAAGGGTTCTTCATTTAAGGAGCTCTTTGTATTTCTCATGCACACTGAATTGGAATAAGCCAACACTGTTACATAAATAACTTTGATTATGTGTACTGTATATCAGTATCTTTTAAAAATATGTTTGGAAGCTTTTTTTAAAAAAAGAGGAAAATGCTTTCTAATAAAAAAAAAGACTGCTGCTCTCAGAGAGGCTTTCTGTAAACAAGGATAACTAGCCTTTTGTATCCTGAACCTCACTGAAATATTAACATGTGATCCTTAATGGATTTAACACGTGTCATCCAATATGTCCCTGTAGGTGTGAGGACTGTTTGTTTCTGAAAATCTGGAACCTGGTAAGAGCTTTGAATGTGCAAGCAGTTACTTACAAACAAAATCCTGGGTCCAGGGAAGAGGTCAGTGAATCCTTCCCTAGACAGAAACTTTGGAACATATACTTCTTTCTTCTACTGTATTTATTTGCAATTCTTTTTCTCAACTTTTCTTTCTGCTTCCCACCCTCTTTTAGAGCTATAAAGGATGAGTACAAACAGGAAATGGTATTGAACTTGCTGGCTGCATACACTCAGAGTTCGCAGTCTATTTTAAGACCCGCCTTGCACTCAACGGCATATGCAGTTCCATTAGGGGAGAACTTTCCCTTCACAAGTAATAAGCAGACGATATAATAGCAGGGAAGCAAAAGTGTAGGCTTCGTGGAGGTGGAAGCAGGGCAGTCTTGGGGTCTGTGCTGCTTGCTAGACAATTTCAGTTGTGGGGTAGATTAAGATTACCCTGTTCTATGTTTCAGCATTCCGTGTTAATTGTTAAAAGGTATGTATTTATTTAGTTGATTAGTTATAGTTAGTTATAGGTCGTCTGCCCAGAATATCTCATTATACTGCCCCTTTATGAACTCAGGAAATGGACCAAAGGTGGGGATAGGATCGCCTGGTGAACAGCATCTTATTGATTGAGATGCGGGACCAACACCTGAGAGCAAGGTGTGTGATCCTTCTGGTGTCAGAAGGCAGGTTCTTCTGATACCATAGAGGTGAAGCAGACAAGGATTAGAAAGGGCCAGAACCATTTCTCAGTCAGATGATTGTAGAAATGAGAAAGGGTCTTCAGATTCTAGGTAAAACCCAGCTCATCAGGTAATATGGCAAGCCAAGAAAAAAAAAAAAAGACAAAAAGAGTTTTTGGTGCCTATGGCAGTCGCTGCCATTCCTACTAGGACCCACATTCAACTGAGAACAGGTGACGTTGAGTGCCCCCTTTACATTCCCCCCCCCCCCCACAGTTTAAGACTTGGGGAAGTAGAGCAGTTCTTAGACTTTGGCTGGTAATCTAAGATCTAGGAACCCTAGATGGGGACCTTTGTACAGTGAACACATTTGTTGGGCTTCACCTCCCAGAAGCCCCAGCCAGTATGGCCAGCTTTAAGGAATGGTGGGAATTGTGATGCAAAACAGGGAGAGAGCCAAAGATTGGCTATCGAGTAGGTCCCTCCCCCAAACAGTTTTATGTTTACATCTGTTAAATCAGGGGAGGTACCAGTGAGGAAGAGCCTGTTGGAAACAGAGCATTAGATAATCGTAGGTTGATAGTTTACAGCAGTGATTTTCAAACCTGGGTCCCCAGATGTTCTTGGACTGCCACTCCCAGAAATCCTGGCCAGCACAGCAAGTGGTGAAGGCGTCTGGGAATTGCAGTCCAAGAACATCTGGGGACCCCAGTTTGAGAACCACTGGTTTACATAAATGTTGCACATCCTTTCCCGTCCTGGTAATCTCCTGATGTGTTGGACTCCAACTCCCTTGAGGTAAGATTGTATGACAAATTGATCAGGGATGATGAGAGTTATAGTACAAGCACCTAGCACAATGGTTCCCAACCTTGGGTTCCCAGGTGTTCTTGAACTACAACTCCCAGAAATCCTGGCCAGCACAGCTAGCGGCAAAGGCTTCTGGGTGTTTTAGTCCAAGAACACCTGGATTATCCAAGGTTGGCAACCACTGTTCTAAGAGGTATTAGGTTGAGAAAGGCTGGTTTAGTCATGCTGCTCTACAGCTGATATTCATATTATAGAACTACAAGGGTGACCAGGTTGCAGCAAGAGAATCCAAAATTATTTGTGAAAATACTGAGATGTGCAGTATATCTTTTCTCTCTCTTTCAGATGAACAGGAAGTAAAGGCTTTGGCTTAGGCAAGCTGGGAAGTCAGCTGTGGGACTGAAATGCATGGGACACTGAGGCAAACTCAGAGGCTCTGTGATTTTCTTTTAAAGCACTGGCAGCAGTAAGATGCAAAACAGAAATATTAAAACTAAGCCCTGTGAGAGTTTTTTCTGTTAATTTGTGCAGACTGTAGCACACTGCCTGAAAGAACAGGGGTGTTGTTGTTTTTGATGGATAGTCATCCTTGGAGGGCTACTCAGACCACATGACGGATTTCATTGGGATAATAAAAATGAAGCATCAGGGCGTTAAAAGTGGTTCAGGAAATTAGAAGTCGCTTGCGTTGAGACATTTCCATACGTATTGCTGGAGGACAGTCAAGGAATAGTGGGGGCCTTGCACACGGGCAGACTTGAAATCCTCAACAAGCTGTATAGCCTCGTAACACGGCAAAGCTTGCAGGGGAGGGAACTTGTGGGGAGGGAACTGGGGTGTTGGTCCCAGGCTCCTACAAAGCAAGGCGGTTGTGCCTCTGTCCCTCCCTGTGCATAACATCGGTGCCGGCCCTGACTCTGCAACATGTCTCGCAAACGAGCCATGGTTTGTTTGTTTTTAAAAGCTTTCATAAAAACAGGAACTGGTATATCATAAAGTAACAATGAATCTCACGATGTAACAGTGATATAATAAGGCCTCTCCTTTGCTGTGGTGAAGTAAATAAATACTTGAGCACGAAACAGAATTGATTCTAAATTAAGGCTTAAGTGGTTGTTTTAACCTTTGATGTGCATTAGTCTGTAAAGAACAAGTTTAACAGCAACAACTACTACATATGATATGATATGATATATTATATGATATTATATGATCTTATATTATTATTATGGCCAAATGTAAGCTGACCATATCTGGCAGGCTGTCCAGGCCATCATGCTTAGATATAATCTTTCCTTATGTCTAGGCAGCAAGGCTCCCTCTAAACTGGGTGTGGGTGGGTGTGCGCACGCACGACTCCGCTTCCCTCTGCGCAGCTGTCTTCCTCCTCTGCGCAGCGATCGCGTTAGGTTCTGGTCGTGATGGAACCCAGTGCACGGGGGGGGGGGGGAGTCACAGCTGCACACAAGGGCAAAGTCTCGTGTGAGAGAGGCGGAGCCCGGCCCAATGGAGCTGAAAGTTAGATGTTAGGTTGCTGGGCAGGAATAAAGATAAAAGAAAAGGTTGGAATTGACCCAGGCCAAAATACCCTAATTCCAGAGTTTGTTGTAAGGGGAGAAGGAACAGTCGCCTGACCCCTGTATATGGGGTGGGGGAGAAGCATTCATTTTGCTTGATCCCAGGATAAAGAAGATACTGTACTCAAATGCAGAATTGAGTTGCAGAGATGACCCTGGTGGTGTGCTTGCTGAAGGCAGTCATTACCCAGGGAGCTAGTTATCCAGGGGTGCAGATTATTCTGGAATACCTTGAAGTGTGTGTGTTCAGGATTTCAAAAAATAGCTTATAGTCTTGTGGCTACCGTTGCCACTCACAGGGGCCTAGACAGACTGCATTGTTCCACAAAGAAATTGGAATTGGAGCAGCTGCTAAAAGAAGATCAGCTCAAGAAAAAGAGAACTGGAGAGAGGAGCAGCGAGTGAGAGAGCCGGCAGCCACAGATTAGCCCTAGCACACCTGCGGAAAGTAATAATACCATTTTGCAAATAAGTTTCAGTGCAGACGTTTCCAGGGGAGGAGGCATCTTAGTCTACGGTAGCAAAAAAACCCATCAGAGTTTTATGGCGCTTGAAAACCTAGTAAGCTGCATGTTGGATAAACTTTTTGTGCATTGTATATGTCGGGTGCAAATGGGCCACGATCCTTGAAAGTTTTATGCCTCATAAAACTGAAATATTTCCGTGGCCCAAGAGTTTGTTGTTTTCGTGCAAACTTCATAGGTTTTACACCTATTCCTGCAAGGTAGGAATAAAGTGAGGTCTCTGTAACCTGATTTTTAAAGATAAACAGCTGTTCAACCTTCCTTACATGCAAAATGATGGTCTGAAGAAAGAACCACTGACTGGGGGGCATTGGCTTGGCTCTTCTTTATCCTTTGGGCTGCACCTCCACGCTTGAAAGAGTTAATGAACTCTAAGGCCTGGACTTTGATGGCTTAATTTGCCCATTTTGGCTTCTTCTGCATTTGATTTGCTTAAAATATCAAGTTATTTCCATCCTGAATATGAAGAATTTTCCGGTTGCAGATGCATTATCTTTTCATTTTAAATGAAACAAAATCCTCACACTTTCCTCGGGAGGCCAGAGAACTGTTGCAAGTTGGGAAAGAAAGAATGTGTATTATTTGATGAAGAAAATGAGTCATGTATCTCAGATACTTCATACTGCAGTCAGTTCTGTTCTTGCTTACTTCATGCATCTATACTGTAATTAGAGGGAGGTGGGAAACCCATCCCATTAGAGGAACCTATGTAACCTAACTACTATATGTCAGGGCTGTTTGCGCTTTAGCTAATCCGGGCTATTTCCAGAGATTCAGTATTAGAAGCTCAAAAGGCTTTGGGGTCAAGTACCGGACAAACTAGGCGTCTGGCCAAACTCAGGATTTTACATTTCTGATGGATTTTGGGGGTATACTGGTTTGTGCTCCTGAATGGATTATTAATACAGCATGTACTGCAGGAAATGGCATCCAACCACTTGGTTTATCCCTGTAGTCCTTACTCACCCTTGCAGCTCTTTTATGTCTTTCTACATTGGTATGAGAGAAGGATGTGTTGATAGTTGAGAAGCTGCTAATGCTAACAGTTTATAGGTTTCAACAGTCTGGATTTTCTGTGAGATTTTTTTTAAGATACATGTTTACATGTATTCTGAGCTGAAGGGCCTTCATTTCAAATCTTAACAAGACCTGAAGGTGAAAACCGTTAATCATTAAATTTACTGCAGTTATTCTCTTCAGGAAGGCAGTTGCTTGTTAAAACTTAGGAGCACTGTCGATACATATTCAAAGTCTTAATGCTTTCTACAGCCAAGTAATCCAGAAAGATTTATTTTGGGACCGTTTCCCCTATTTCTTGGCTGGCTGTCAGTGGCATGAACACTTCAGTTCACTCTTCAAATGAAAGAAGAAGAAAAAAGCCAAGAGCTTGTACATGAACCCTTAAGTGTAGCTAAGGAGTTGTCGTTGCCAAATTGATAAGAGAGGATTTTGCTTTTGTCCTGTACTTCTGTGAAAGAGACAACTGTGATTGCAATTCTGAGGTGCTGAACTTTAGCTGGAGAGCCCTTGATATGTAAAGTTTCAGCAAAGTTTTGGTCAGTCAGTCATGATGTTACATTTTTAATGATATTGAGTGTGTGTCCTACACTCCTTGCTCCTTACGCCAAAGCACTCAAAGGAGAGAACTCAAAGTGCTTCCTGTAAGATCTTACTCACTGCTTGTAAGATTTATTTTATTTATTTATTTATTATTTGATTTCTACCCCGCCCCTCTAGACGAAGTCTACTCGGGGCGGCTTACAAACAGTAATAAAACATCATAAAATACAATCATATAAAAGCATCGTTATGGCAGCTGGTCTGACCTGGTCTGGAGCTAGTGAACTCAAGGCCTTATGCTGACCCATAATTAGAACTTGGAAAAATATCTGCTTCCCCCCCCCCAACTATCTCCCAGAATTCCCCTGCCCAGCTTGGTCTTTCTGACTTTGAGGATCCCGGAAATAGTATAAAAAGGAACTGAGTAGGATTTTAGAAAGTGTTTTTACATAGCGCTTTGATCATTTGTGATCTCCTAACATTCATCCCAGACATACAGCAAATGAGGGCTGAATACAACAAAGCAGTCCGCTCCCAAATTAAGTACTCTAAATCAGAATTTCCGTGTCTGAGCATATTCCATCATCAGCCATTATAGTTATAGGAGCTAAATTGGATAGCATAAAATTGGATCATATCAAATGTTTGAGAGTCTGGATTCCCCCCAAAAAGCTAGACAGCTTATTGAAAAACCAATTAACTGCCAGTAATTCAAACAAATATTGGAGCAAATTACAGTTTTTATAGTCTTCGAGGATATCTGCAGTGAGAAAGATTGCTCAACCCCAAATTAATTTATTTTTCTAAACTCGCCATAACCAGTCTTTCTTCATTCATCAGGAAATGGCCGGAAAAATACAAGAGCCCCATCCAGCAATAAGAACTTGGATAGACCCATGACAGCCAAATGAGAGAAGATGATAGCTTCTAACTGTGAAGCTGCCATCTTCACAGTTTGAAGAGGACAATAAGCCACTCTTCCACTGACACATTCCAAGCCACTGTGTTTGCAAGGTTTATTTAATGCCTGATGACCCCTGTTGCATTCTTTTCCTCTTTCTTCTAGCTGGGCTCTATAAAATAGATCTAATCCTCAATCTTTTCTTGAATATAACCCTGCTGGTCTTTAAAAGAATGGTTTTGCAAATTGTGTCCGTCTCGCTTGGTATCTTCTATGACTCAGATAACCTTTTGCAATTTAAGTACTGGATCGGCAAGTGCTATATTTAGACTATATTTGGAATTCACTGTCTGCCTTCTTTTCAGTATTGTTGTAAACAGCATTACCTCCAGATAAGGCTATTATGCTGCAGTCATCCTGCTTTAAAGATTTATTTTTATTTTATTTTGTATTATTTTATACAGTGGAATTTTATTGAGGGGAGGGCCACATGATATTCATATATGACTTTTCTATATCTTCCCATTACTTTTTCAATTTTTTCTTTATTTCCACCAACAGTCAGTTAAGGAGAAAGAAGCCAGGACAGGCACATGGCATTTTTTGATGGGTAGCAGCAGGAACTCACCACGTGAAGGTATCCTATATCTGTTGGCCACCTGACATATGACTGTGATTATAGAACCAAAGATATATATTAAAAAGGACGCAGTTGCTGTTCTGACCAACTGTTTTATAAGAAAGACGTCTTTCCATGTGATTAGCCAATGAGTAAAGCCATCCACAGATTGACAGGTTTTCATAAATGTGTAAACCAAAGATTCTGGGGAGATGTTACAGTTGTGGAAATGCTTGGTCTTTGGCAGAGCTGCCTACGTACATTGTGTGGAAAGCAAGTTACCCATAACAATAGATGCTGATCGGGTGGCTGTGGAAACTATAATCCACAAAAAGAAATTTTCCAAGTTCTGATACTGTGCATTTTACCGCATTTCCTGCCTTGATCAGTGGGGGTTACAGTCAGTTATTCTTTGGGTTATACAGTTCTGTGAGTCTAGGATTTTATGGGCTTCCAGAAATCTCCATTTTATTTTATTCAGGTTTCTATGAGCTTAGCTGGGAGTTAGATGTGTGCTGCCCTGAGGAATGGAAGTGCTGGCAAAAACAGGTGGGGGTGGAGAATTATTAGATGTTTCTGCTTGTTGTCGAGGCTTAGCTCCTGTTGTTATGAATGTGAATATTAAATTTCTGGGAGGAGGTTTCAAACAATGATAAGGATATGAAAACATCCTTTTTGAAGAACTAATCCTATTGAGTAACTCTACAGCAGTTAAGGCAGTGATGTAATCGGCCCATGAAGTTACTCCTCAATTCCATTCCATTCCATTCAATTCAATTCAATTTAAAGCTTCCTATCTCCCCTTTGCATTTGGAGCTCTCTGGGGACCCCTTTTGACTTGGGAAGGCCTTTGAGAGGCTCAGAATGGGAAGGAGGAATCTTTAATATCAAAAAAAATCACCATATCATTGCTGCTGGGATCAGGACTGCTGGTGGCAATTTTGTAATATTAAAGTCTCCCCCCTCCCAACATCCTGAAGCTCCCAAAGGCTTTTCCCTATGTCAAAAGGGATCCCTAGGGAAACTTGGAATCTGAAGGAAGCAGTAGAAATCATTAAATTATATAGTATTAAATTAATGAGTGACACTGTGGGCTAGACTACAACTTCTAGTATCCCACAGCCATCTCTACACATATATGTCTGTGGCATATGCAACATTGTCACATTTATTAGAGTTCAGATAAATACATCAATGTATTTACAATAATTGTGAATAGTTTTGCCAAAGCCATGAAATGCAAGGAATCAGTCTGTGATATTTCTATGCGAAGCACAAACATATGCAGGGCACAGTAAGAATAGTGATTATTCTGTAGCAATTTCATGATGTATATTTTTCAGGTTATTTTGCTGAAGCAAAATTTATCTGTAAGTTTCATACTGGTTCTTTTGGACTTGGTTGAGGCCATTGCAAGTGTTAATTTAGTGTAGGAAACCTTGTTTACACAAATGACTCTGCCTCTTTGGTGCCGTGAAACGTTTGGTGAGATTGTAACTCCTTGCAGGATGATGGACAGATGTGATGTCATCATACGGCAGAACATGACAAACACTGTAGTTGATTTCATGTTATGTTCTGTGTCAAAATTATCTATATTAATCTGGTGAACAGTGGCAGTGAATATCAACGGCCTTCAACGTGCCCATTAAGACCATCATCATATGATATCACTCACATATTAGAGAAATGGAGCAAATGCCACAACTTCCTTAGGTCAGTTGCCAACACTCAGCAGAAGCACTGATTTGTTTGTTTCTTATTGGTGCTTTGAGTATTTCATGCCAGGAAGCATTTTAAAGGATGTTAAAATTATGCTTGTTCAAGAAAATTAGGCTGCATGCATTCAAAAATGGTGCACTGCATATAAATTTTGAAACAGTATTTACAGCAAGTCTTGGTGCAGTTTGCAGTCAGTTAGGACTGAATCTGAGTTGTGTTTTTTTTTAGCGTTGGGGTGTTTTCAGTGTCCTTGCCATTCTGTTGTCTCTCCTGGAAAATGCCATGATATGGAGGTTCCTATGCTCTAAATAACTTTTCATAGGGTGGCCCCACATCTTGTGAAGCCATTTTGTCAGGATGGTGCCGTGAGATTGGTAAAGAAGGCCAGAGTTATTCTGACTGTCAGATTTGGGTGGAGTCTAAAAGGTGGTGATGCTGTTGCTTCTACTTTGGAAGAGGGTGTTGTTCAGAGGAAAGCAGGATCTTTAATCTGCCCAGGCTGGAAGTTCCATATGTGGAGAAGGGTTTGTGGATTGAACACAGGAAAGAGGGGGAATTAGAGGCAAATCTTGTCATGACAAAAAATAAACACTTGGGAAGGACCAGCTGAACTGATTTGACACCGCCTTATGCTCGCATCCATTGCTGACACTCATGTGATATGGTTAGAAAGAACAACAACCCCAACAAGAGTGAATTTCTTAAAAATAAATGCTGTTGGATCTTTTCCATATGAGAGAGTTCATTATCATGCTTGGCAGTATTTCATTTTTACACAGTTGGTCTTTGATAGGGTAGGAGTCATGTTGTTCCCGTTTCTCTTTATGGATTTCCAGAAAGGTTTACTGAACAAGCCGTGCATGTTGTATGCAGAATAGCCTGAGTCGCTCTCCTCACTTAATGGATTTTAACCCCAGCAGGTGAAGTCCTAGTGTGGGTTAAGGGGAAGCACTCTCCCATTAACTGTAACTACTGTATGTTTCATTCATCTCTGAGTGGCAGGAGGTTTTCCTCATTTGGGGAGAGTAGGAGAACCTAATGGGTGAACGCCTTATCCACTTTTCTTAGGTGGGAGGAAGAAGGGTGCTTGTAACTGATGCTAATAACCTTT
Organism: Intellagama lesueurii; assembly: GCA_037013535.1. Taxonomy (NCBI): domain Eukaryota; kingdom Metazoa; phylum Chordata; class Lepidosauria; order Squamata; family Agamidae; genus Intellagama; species Intellagama lesueurii. The sequence goes on along the minus strand of JBAJHW010000001.1, from coordinate 168,998,403 downwards.
GGGGCATCTTGAACATCATTATGAGATACAATGAGAAGAAATGTTACAGCTGTACGGCAAGCTTAGATCGCCTTCGGCTTTCATCCACCCTATGAATGAGCGATCTCCAAAATGTCCTTGTCCCTCAAGTGCCCTGCCCTGCTCTTGTAAACTTCAGCCTGTGGCTTCTGTTAGAGAGTCAGCACATCTTGTTATTCGGTCTTCCTCTTTTCCTGCTGCCTTCCATGTTTCCCAGCATTATTGTATTTTCCAGAGAATCCTGCCTTCTCATGATGTGCCCAAAGTAGGACAGCCTCAGTTTCCACACTTTTGCATCCAGAGATAGTTCAGGCTTGATTCGCTCTGGGACCCACTTCTTCATCTTTCTGGAAGTCCAAGATATTCGCAAAGTTTCATCCCAGTGCAGACCTTATTGGCACATGAATCTTAAATCGGCATGGTTTTCCACTCTAATTGTCCAGAGTAAAACACATACAGGGTTCATGTTAGACATAGTGAGGGATAATGAGACACCACCCCTCTATGCCCATGAAAACAACAATTACGTTACCAGACTGATTTTACTCATTTCCTAGCAGTACGTCAAACACAGCTAGTACAAAATTAATTTGTTTGCTTTCTCTCTCTTACTGCCTTGTTTCTCAATTATAGGAGAGTCATTTATATTATCTCCAGGCAAGATAACCAGAATCAATTGTAAAGATGCCAGGTTTATAGTGAAGGCCAGTTTTAGCTGTTCTCATTAATGCATGGGCCATAAAAAGAGAGCAGTTTTTTCTGCTCCATGACTAGCTTTCCTGTTGTTGCACCAATTTTTTTTTTAACAAACATGGGAGCAAATTACGATGTGCAGGCTTGGCTACTCTCTCAATATTTTGAGTCATGAATCGAGTCTTCTGCTGGGCATAAAATAAACAATACGTTATGAATCTGAAGTGATTTCAGGGTTCTTTTAAACACGCCGTCAGAAGCCATAAATATTCTTCACCCAAATGCAGAGGTGACATTTCTTTCAGGACTGTCTTGGCAGGATATTTCTTCATCACTCAGCGTTTTTTGCCAAATAAGGAGAAGGTAAATGCTCCTCGAAAAAAACTTATTTGCTCTTAATGCACATATTGGATGCACTATCTAAAGTATTAGAAAGAACTGCCTGGGGTTCCCCCTCACCGTGTCTTCTGGGAAACAAAATTTTCTTGAAATGAAACTGAGTGGCTAATAAAGCATAAGAAGAATTTGACATTTTGTTCTTTTTTTTTAAAGATTTAGGCATTAAAACTGTCAATTTAAAGAAGGATTTAAGTCAGTATCTTGCTGCCCAAGCACCCTGGAATTATTGGCTCAGTAGAGGTACATTGTGCCTCTCTGATCTGCCTTTTAAAATTCTCCCCCTGGAAAAGGACAATATGGAAGTTTCTAGAATGGTCTGTTTTGAAAAGCAAAGTGTGGAATGTGTGGGTCAATATTATTGATCTGTAAAAGTGCAAGAAGCAGATAGGAATGCATCTTCTTTCCCAGCCCTGTGTGAGGATGCTGGATGGGCACTGAATCTCTGACCTCCACGTGGTTTGCTGTAGTTCCTCTTGAAATTAAGATAGAAGAAGCATCCCACTCAAATGATCTGCTGCCAGATTTGACATGTTCCTCTCAAACTTTCCACTGACTGCTGCCTGATGCCGATGGTACATATAACCTAGCCTGCCTGTAGAAATAATTATAGTATCTCTGACCTTCAAAACAGAAAACTGAAACTTCCACAAACACCCAGTAGCATTAATAACCAGTGTTTTTAGCCTACAGCTCTAATCAGCCGTAACCAGCAGAGCTGATGATAAAAAACTGAACATGTTAAAACAATTTTTTCAATTGTTTAAATAGTGATTACAGTCCATTTGTATGTCATAGTTAACCAAAAAGAGAATGGGATAATAATAATAACTGCATGTTTCATTATGCAAGTTGAGTTTCAAGCACAGCTCGAAAGCCACAGTTACTTCTGAGCTAGGTGCCCAGAACTCTTCAGGAATGGGAAGGTATGAATCCTACTTCTGAATTTTTTAAAAAAATCGGATAGGGCTTCGTAAGGTTAATGTTGCTTTGGTCACCAAAGCTCTATTCCTTCCTCAGTTCCTTCCTCCCCAATATTGGTTGGCTTAGTTGCAACACACAGACGGAAATCCAGTTGCTTAGTATAGTAAGTCACAACTAGAGCAGGCCCACTGAATTAGTGGAATTTACAGGGGTGTTAACTCACCCAATCCCCAGTGATCCAATAAGCCTAAATTCTGGTTGCAACTTACTACACTCAGCAACAGGATTTCAGCATAAGAGCAATAAGCCCAGTACAAAGCCCACATAAGGATATGTAAACCCAGCGGTGCCATTTTTGGGATGGTTAACAACCAGGAAATGGTCTTGTCCTCTTACAAGGACACACATGTCAGCAGCTTACAAAGAAGACTTTGGAACTGGAAAAAGAGATTAGTGGAAGAGAATGTACATGTCAACCAAGTGCTGGGAGTGAGCAGGTGCTCCAAGAAGCAGGGATTTAAAACATTCATCCTCCTTGTTCCCAAATTCCAGTGTAAATCCCGAGTAAGGCTGTTCTCCTTTTTTATAGTGAAACACCATCTGCAAATGGAAATAAATCTTATCGGGCAGGCAAGGGCTGGAAGCAGTAGAAAATAACCACTATGTGAAGTGCTGTCAGTTATGTCCATTAGTGGAAATGAAAATCACATCAGTTGTTAATTACCTGGGTATGTTAATCTCCTGCAGCTGTCATTAGGAACCTGTGGCAAAAAGGCAGCATAAAGCTGTTGCCCTGATTTTCGTGTCACGTTGGGCGCTGGCCAGATCTGATTGGTTCTGGGGCACATCTGACTTTGTAGACATTGCATGCCCACCCTTAGGAAAAGAAAAGTAATAAGGAAGCCTAAGAGTACAGATCTACACACTGCTCAAAAAAAAGAAAAGAAAAGAAAAAAGGAAAGAACACTGAGTTATCTATCTGCCTACTACGCCCTGCACTTCCTGTGTTGATTACTTGCTGACCAAAATCCTGTTCCTTAGCATAAGCCAAATACAGTAGTCACTTTAGGTCCATTATTCCCTGGTAAGCAAAGCATCCCCAGTGCAATTCTCTGGGGCATGTGTACAGTACATACATCAAACCAGTGTGTACATCACCCATGAGAATTGTAGTCAGGATGCTTTGTTTACCAGGAGGAGTGGACCAAAAGTTATGATTTGAAGTTATTCTAAGCAACAGGATTTGCGCTCCTGTGTGTCTAGGTGCTGTATTCCAACACAAGAGTCATACCAAGGAATAGAGTGGCAGGACAAGAAAGAGTCTTCAGTGCTACAGATTTTCCCTGATTGGACTCTGACTCTGCCCACTGGCCCCAACTCATGATACTGTTCCCCAGCCACCATGAAACTGTGTTGGAAGAATTGTTGATCACTGTCTTGCAATACAAGGAGGCAATCTTGACACATCTGGATACTGCTATGATGGAATTACAGTGGCAGATGGGATTTATCCCCTTTTACAAGTCAGTGGACATGGCCACTGGCCATGAACTGTGACTGTGAGATTCAGCCTCCCTGCCCTATATCTGCCCACAACATATTATTTGGGGTTAATTGTGCTTGGCTGTATTGTGGGATTTCCGCTTCTTGTTGATAGTTACTAGATGCCCCTACAGAGTTGCCTGCTATGTCAGCTTTGGAACAGGCTGCTAACGCTGATCCAGTTTGCATAAAGGGAAGCCACAACCATGCAAATATCTTGGGGAGCTAAACACAGCTGCTGTACCATTCATCCAGAACCAAGGTTGTGAGCCTGAAATCAGGTGCAGTCATATTGTTGCTTCTTAGATAGTTGTGTTGTGTAGAGCTATGAATCACATGAATGTATAAATCCCATTGTATTGTACACTTTATTGCTGCTGTATTGTTTCAGAATCTGGGAATGGCTTCCAAAGCTTGTACACTTGAAGAGTTGTACAAAGATACTTAGAATTAACTCAGTAACACCTGCAATATATAACATGATGCAATTTATTTTCCATAACGTTTAAGGATGCTTTATGGATTCCTTTTTCTCTTCTAGATTTTGTGTCTGGTGAGATAAGGAGATGCATGTTATTCTGCATTCTGTTATATAGTACTTGGTGTTTATATCCAGTTTTGTATTTAAAAATTTCCTGACCCTAAAACTGATCTGGGGGATCAAAATCTGGCAAAATGGCCCTCCTCTATTCCCTTAAGATACCCAGTGTGGTTCAGTGAATAGAGTGATGGATTAGGTAGTCAAGAGACCTGGGTTTGAATCCTTGCTTGCCCAAGGATCTTATGGATGTGGAATGAGTGGGGCTAGTAAAGTCACTCCTTAAATTTCTCACGTACTCTGAAAACTCTTTCAGAATTGCTATATGTTCATCCCAACTCGATGGTCCATAGCAGACAGACACTGTAGTCAGGGGAAGTGTGTGTGGATTGTAGACCACACTTTGCCTACACTTGGCAGATAGATGTGTGGCATCATGCCAGAGTGGCCTCAGCTGAAACCCCAATGAGTAAATAGTACTGTTCCTTTTTATTTGACTTTAAACCTGCTTTACATGCTCTATTGCCAACTGTGACAGAGAATTTCTTGGTTCTATGAATGCAGGCCTTGGAGATACATCTTAGCTCATGTGTGAAGGACAAGAGGCATGCAGAAATGTGAGGTTTTGCATTCAGGTTGCCCAAGAATTTCCCTGAGGTCGTTTTTCTGAAATTCTGAGGAGCTATCACTTCTGTCAGGGTAGGAGTAACTGCTGCTATTATTAAAAGGTGAGGCAGGAAGAGGATCTGCCCCATTTGCTGGTCTGACAAGGTGTGAGATTTTAATTTTTAAAGATTATATAATATATTTTCTGATATTTAAAATCACAGTTAACTTTTCTCATGTTTTCAGGTTCAAGCCAATAGATGTCTTCAAGGCAGTAGATGAAACTTCAGGTGTTAAGTTTGGTAGAGTGGCAGCACGCCAGACTTACAGCCTCTGCGTACCACTTGTACTTTAAACCTTACAGAGTAAAGCCAGGGACTGTGGTTTCAGTACATTCAACTTTTGAAATCAGTAGGCCATATTATTCATAAGGCTAACTAGGCTGAAGCCTAGGGGCCCTGCCAGGACTAGGGGCCCGTCAATTTTTGGGTCAGGCTGTCAGCTGTAGTGGGGGTAAGGGACCCCAAAATACCTAAAAGTGTCAGAGGGGCCCCAAAATACCTAAAAGTCTAGGGGTCTGGCCATGGGTTAATATGGCCCTGCTAGGAGGGTTCTCCTCAAAGTAGAGATTTCTCTGTTTATCCTCTGAGTGGCCACAAAGATGTCTAATATCCTCCTCAGAGGAGAGGCCTAGGAAGACATGGAGCCTAATGTTCTTCCATAGCCCATGCCCAAGATGCTTTCCTCTCAGCATCAAAGCTCATAGTGGTCACATCACCATCACTACCGCTGCACTTCAGACAAGGTGCATACTATCTAAAGCGAGCCAAGTTATTTTGGCACATGCCATAGAAAACCCCAGAAGTCCATATTCTGCGGGAGTCAAAATAGAACAACTACAAATTAAACCACTGGCAGTTTGTCATCATTTCATGCCACCTAGCATCTGCTGTGTGTGGCAGCTGCCTCATTCTACCTTATAATAGGGTGGGTGCTGGTCCTCAACCAAGCTTGAACATTTTGAAGGCAGTAGAAGCTGAGAAGGAAGGATGGTTGAATTATCAAGATTTCTTTTATTGCAGGTTAGAACTGGAACATTCTATTATTATAGGTTTGACAGATTTTTATTTTATTTTTTGGTGTTTTAAGTCAATTGTTATGTAAACCTCCTGTGTTAAAAATCTGGGTTCCATTTTGGATCCAACTTGTTCCTCTAATATCCCTCCTTTCCCACCCTATATATAATATAATGAACTGAGAAAACCTCCTGGATGTTCTCACATGTTCTTTTCTCTCCATCAATGGGTTTTGGTAAGAAGTTTTACATATGGGCAACGCTATATTGGTAACAAAGAACATGCTTTTGCACAAGTGCTGAAAAGGGAAATCCTGACCCTTTTACCACATAAATTATTCTTTCCTTCCAAGGGGAAACAATAATTAGAGGGAAAACTATACTAGTGTTGATTTGTCCTGAAAGCAGAATGCTTTCCAAAAAATTAAAATAAAATAAAAATAAAGGCAAGGAATGAAAGAAAATAAAAACTCTGTGTATGCTGCTAGAGCTCCAAGCCAAGCTATTGCTGCAAATGGGTTAAAAAATAAAAAAATAAAAAAAAGACAGCAGCACAAATCTTCACTGTCTGATTTTAAGAGTTATTTAATATCAGTACTTAGCATTTGCCAATTTGGGATGGCTAAAGCATTTTCACGTACATTATTTATGTGCAATTGTGGCAGTCTGCCTTATAGCAACAACCCTGAAATCTTGTGTGTTCAGTGGAAGGCTTGTAAATTAATGCCTCCAGCCCTCCCTATTTTTTGGGATGTCAATTTCTAGGAGCAGGTCCAATGGCAAGGTCAGATTGTAACACAATATAACAAATAAAATTGAGACAGGTCTCTGTGTTAATAAGTCTGCAACACTGTGCTGGATTGTCGTCATCGTTGTGTATCACTAGGATTATACTATCACTAATTATTTACACATGGCTTTGAAGTTCCCAAAGGACCTTAGACGTCTTATTAATGGCAGTGTTGAGGTCATACTTTACATTACTGTGCGGATATGCCCTTGAGTGCATGATTACTTCCCCAGGAGGAGGTGGTTGTGGAGGGGAATGAATCTGGCCTTGTACACTTGTGTGGAGAATACAGTGGTGCCTTGACTTACGAACGTCCCGACATACGACCATTTTGAGTTGCGACCAGCTCCGGCCGCAAAATTTTGCTTCGACTTGCGACCGGAGCTTCAAGTTACGATCAAAAAAAGGCAGGGAAAAAAGGTGGGGAATTCAAATTGCTAACCGTTGGTGGCGAAGAGGCTGCTTCTTTGTAGCTCTTTTGCCCCAGCGGTTAGTGTGTGCAGAGAGGCTTCGGACTGCCTGGTGCTGCTTTCTGCTTCTGGGTGAGTACATTTACATGGTTTTGTAGGGTTTTGCAGGGTGGGTTTGGGTTTGGGGGGGGTTATGTTTTTGTGCTGTGATTTTTGTTTTTGTTTTTTGGTGTGTGTTTTTCCCCAGCCCCATCGCGTTCCGGTGGAGCTGGCTGGGGAGGGGGGTTTTTGATTCCCCCCCCCCAGCCCCATGGCGTTCTGATGGAGCTGGCTGTGTGTGTGTGTGGGGGGGTTTGAGTGTTTTTTCCCAGCCCCATAGCGTTCCGCTGGGGCTGGCTGTGTGTGGGGGGTTGTTTTTGAGTGTTTTTTCCCAGCCCCATGGCGTTCCGATGGGGCTGGCTGTGTGTGTGTGTGTGTGTGTGTGTTTTATTTTTTCCCCAGCCCCATCGCATTCCGATGGAGCTGGCTGTGTGTGTGGGGGGTTTTGTGAGTGTTTTTTCCCAGCCCCATAGCGTTCCGCTGGGGCTGGCTGTGTGTGTGGGGGGGTTGTTTTTGAGTGTTTTTTCCCAGCCCCATCGCGTTCTGATGGGGCTTGGAGTGGTTTTTTTTTTGTGATAATTTTTTTCGGCCGGAACGGATTAATGGGGTTTCAATGCATTCCTATGGGAAATGGTGCTTCGACTTACGACCATTTCGAGTTACGCCCATCTTCTGGAATGGATTATGGTTGTAAGTTGAGGCACCACTGTACTAGAGAGTCTTTTAACCTGTAGCCCTTTCCTGTGGGCCCCGTCTGAATCAGACTTATAAATGTGGCTTTTTGGAGAGTAACAGGGGGGATGCTGGGAAGTGTCCGAACAGGTAGCATTTCCAAGTTCTCACCTCTCCTGAAATTTGCACAAGAAAAAGAGAATTCCCACTGGAGCAAAGGGGTGCTTCTTTCCCATGCAAATGGTAGACACTGGGCCTGCGAGTTGAATTGAGATGGTAGGAGGGACAAAAGTCCTGGGTTTCTGTCAAGGTCTTGATCCAGACAAGGCTATTTCTGAAAGTGAAATCATGCACTCTAGGGGAACGCTTGTGATTTAATGGACAGTGTCATTTGACCTTGAGTTTGCATAAGGACAATAAAGTTTAATGGATGGATAAGAGTTTATCCAGCTTTAACGTGTCTCCTGAAACTGTGTGCAACATATTCTTTTCTTGAAAGAAAATTATGTGTGGGGGAAATAATATTTTGTACATTATTTTAGACCTCTCTAAACCTTGGTTCTTTATGACCCCCTCCTTACTCCCTTGAATGCATGGAAAATTGACACCATGTGTTCTAAAGAATGGTCTAAATTTGTTTTATTGGGTGAGCCCACTACGAAGTTATATTTTCAAATGTTTTACCATGCAATTTTGCATTTCCTTTCAATGGTATTTGATTATTATTTTTCAAAGAAGAAAAATTTGAATCCAAAGTTCTCTCCACAGATATGTGGAAAGAGCAAAATATGCTCCCTTGAACCTTTTGTACTCTTCTTCATTTGTATGCAGGGTTTGCTTTTTGAAGGGAATGAGGTTAAAAATATTGATAGATTCCTTTCCTGGTGGATTCCATTACATTCTACAGCACAAAAGTAATTAGGTTACAAATGACAGTTCAAAGAGACAGGTAAACTTGGAATCAAACTATATGATAACCTCTAGCACATTTTTGAACAAGGCTCTCCTTTAAGTGTGAGAAAGATCTGTTTGTTGTGATGTCCCTTGTTCATCTGGCATGTAGCATGTTTTGTCTTCTAACTACCCACTGGAAGGTAAACACAGATTTAATTTGCAAGTCTGATTGCCAATGCATGTCTGTCTCAGAAAATGGAGGGAAAATGCATGACCATGGATTGACTTTGCTGGCTGGAGCTTGTGGAAACAGAATTCTGAAACATCTGGAAGGGTACTAGGTAGCAAAGGGTTGTGTTAGGGGCATTTTGCTAGTTAAGGGATAATTGCCACTAAAAATTGCTGGAGCTTGGTAAGTAGGGTGTATGGAATAATTATCAGAGGGACACCCCTTCCCTTGAATTGTTGGTAATCACTGGTTTTACTAAAAATTCAAAGAACATTGTATGTATTAATTCAGAATTCCTTGCATCTAGCCAGTAAGGTGACTGTAGTATTATCTTCAGTTTTTTTCTTCATTTTGTGAGTGTTAGATTGAACCACACCCAAGGTTGCTTCTAAGGTGTGTGGCTGCGCAAGCACACTCAACTCCGCTCCTCTGTGTAACTTTCCTCATCCCCTGCACACCCACAGTGATTGTTTCCAGACCCTTCAGTTCTGGTTGCGATGGAGCTCCATTGGGGGTGGAGTCGCACATGAGAGGGGCGGAGCCCCATCCAGTGGTGCTGAAAATTAGAGGGAATATTGGCCACATCATAAGATCACATCAGAGCTGAGTTTGAACCAGAGACTTGCTATCTGTAATTAGTCACAGTAGCTTAATTCACATTTCCAGTCCAACAAGCCACACTTTGTTGGAAAGTGAGTGGGGCATAAGTAAAAAGGCTTTGATTAAGGTCCCTTCCAGCTCTACAGTCCTAAAATGATGAAGATGATGTGCAGTTCTGGTTTTTAGAGAGTACTTAAACTGTTTTTCAGTTTAGCTATCACAGGATAATGTGGTTTAATAAATAAGCAAATCTCATCTGAAGCTAGGTATACAAGAGGAGGAGGAGTTTATTACATGCTCCTGTTGAAATAAACAATAATGGGTCACCCTTGATCGTTAATATTTGAATGGAGTTAGTGTTAATTATCGTCACTACATCTATTTGTGGAAGTATCCTAGTATAGGTGGATCATGAGGGGAAAAATTGAAAACTGTATTACTGAAAACAGAACGAACATGATGACACCATTTCAGGGAAGTTATCCTATATGTTAGAGTAGAAGGAGGGAACAAGCTGTGGAGTTCTCAGCAATTGCCATATAGTGACTATAACATTTCATTATTTACAGAAAAAAAGGTAGGCCATGCACTGGCTGATCTGAGAAGATTTGTGTGGATAAGAACTATAAGAGGAAGTTTTTTCACATGGGAGATTTGTGTAATACATGGCTGTTATGGTCAGTTGCCACACTACATGAAGGATTTATGCAAATGTGTTTGGTATTTCTTCAAGCTAAATCTGCCTTCCAAATGTAAAAGACAAAATTCTTCATTCGCACAATAGCTAGGAAGAGCTAGAGAGCAAAAGGCCTGGAAAAAAAACCTGAAAAATTTTGGGGGGGGGAACAATTCCCCCCACTGGTTTTTCCAAAGCTGGTTTTTTGGATTTTTTTCTGGAAAAATTGAAAAAAAAAGGAGTGTAGAATATGTTCTTTTACAATGATTACTAATATGTCTGTGATGTGATATTCAAACTATATAACATGAAAACCTTAATGAAAGACTTCTGAGACTTTATGTATTTAGGTCCTCTCTAGAGAGATAAAATTTCCAACAATTTCCATTTTTTTCCAGAAAAAAAAAACAGAGGGGGAAAATGGGTTTTTTTTCTGGAAAAAATGGAAATTTTGGGAAATTTTTCATCTCTAGGAAGAGGACTGGAGAGCCAGCAACTTGTGGGTTTGATTTTTAGCACACAAGGCATCCTTGTTTTGTGCTCACTCTGCTAAACTTCCCTATATTGACTTGAAAGTTACCGAGTAGAAGGTGTTCCAGCATCTGGAATCTTGTTAGTAGTATAATAGTGACAAGCAATATTAGGCGTAAGCTTTACCTGCTGAGGAGACAAAGATAGTATGACAATACTTGTGTGAAAATCTGGGCTTTGTTGTATATTGGAGTGAGAAATGCCAAGATAATGTTTGTCATAGAATACATTTCTGTGCAATAAACAGAACACTGCTTTTTTTTCATATGTCCCTTCAAGATAATTCCCCCCCCCCCCAAGATTCCTATCTCTGAATGTTAAGATCAGCTAAATTATCCAGGAAAGTGTTAGTGTGTTTTTAAAAAACCTTCAAGAACAATTGTAGCATCTGATTTAGTATCAAGTTGTTTAATCTGTTTAGTTTTATTTGATCAATTGTTTTTGTATTTTTAGCACGAAGGAATCTTTTTCTGATTTGCAAGTATGACTAAAATGAAATAGGGCAGAACAGCTGCTTTTTAGGCTGCAACAAGGGAATGGCTACATTAAGAGTGAATGAAGGCTACAATCCTGCATCCAGGCTATTAACTCTTATTGCTTTTGATGTGTTTGAGCATCCTAACTGTGTTTAGGATTGCAATTAACAGTGTTTCATTTAGTGCAAGAAGATGATATTAACCAGGTTAGGCAAAAGGCCTGTGTGTATGTGGCATATGAAAGGGACTACCAGCCTGCCTATGGAATGGGATTGGGGAAACCTTTGGTTTGTTTCATAAACAGCATGATTGACTGTTTCCTGTTGGCAAAAAAAGGGCTGAAGATTTCTCTCAGCCTGGACTTTTGCCTAATAGAATGATCCAAGCTGGAAGACAGCGAAAGTAGGGACGGGCTACAAAGTTGTATACTTTCGGTGGCTCTAGTCCCAGAATATACCCTAATAGGATACTCTGATCATGTTGTGTGTCTCAAGACAAAGGGATGACTTACCGCCTTGGAATAAAGAAAGATGGTGCAATGCGCTTTTTCTCCCAACTTGGTATCTACCAACACAGAACAGAATTTTAGAGGTGAAGGTAAAGAAGCCAACCTATAATTCAGGAAAATTAGGAGCATCAGTGGAACAAAAAATGAATTACTGCTTGGGAGAAAGATACTTTGACTCAAGCACATTCACATTCATACTTATACAGTGATACTTTTCACCTTACTTTTTCCTCATGTAATTGTTGTTTTTGCAGATTTTGACTGCTCTGGGGCCTTCGGGTCTTCGCTTACCTTGATTTTGAGAGAATCTTCAGGTTTTATGATGGGTTTGATTTTATGATGGGGAGATTCTACATGTTCCTTTCACTTGTGTTTCTTTTTATAAAGAGCTAGATTTTTCTGGGTTACATTTGTGGCCTACAGACTGCTCTAAATGAACTTTGATTGTTATTCTCTCAACACACACACAAACCAGTGACTTCACTATTTCCCCCCCCCCTTTCCCCCCCCCTTCTGATTTTCCCATTTCAGTTCGCTAGATAAATTTTCCTGCATATTCCCCAGAGTTTCCAGGAACCTATTTCTTGGAATACGAAGTTGTATGTCTTTCTTTTTCCATCTTCAGGCCAAAAGCTACTGAACAGCTGGGAACATACTAAACCTCAACTAGAGGGCTGGTGGAAGATATGGGGCAAATACAGTGTTTTATAAAGGGCTAACTGGGGCTGATTTTGCATAACTATAATTTCATCTGATACTTAATCCAGATTGTTCTGCTTTACACTTTTTATTTTTTTATTGTGTTAGAGCATTATTGTTTTCCTTTGATTTCTTTCATAATGTTTCTTCATGTCATGGATTTCATTCCCTGGCTACCTATTGTGATTTGAATAAATCTTCAAATTGATTGGACCTGTGAATAGCCTCAGATCAACTCTAGTTACACACTTTTGCCCACTGGGGCAAATAAAGTCATTTTCAGACGATATTTATTTATTTTTATTTATTTATTTAGATGTATACCCCGCCCATTTAGTGAACATGCCACTACTCCGGGCGGCTTGCAAAATATTAAAACCATATAAAACGTATAAAAAGAAAACAAACAACCTCTATCCCCCCCCCCCCCCGTAAAATCACCATGATATTCATACATAATCAGTCTATGTGGGCAAACAATCAGTGAAGGAATTTATGTACTTTTTAAAGAGTTTTTCTGGGCAGATCAGTAATGTAAGTGCACAGCATTAATGTAAGGAAAACTTGTAGATAGCTTCAGTTGCTTTATTACTTCATCATGGGAAGGGTTTGAAAAACCCCAGGTGGTTTGAAGCTTTGGGCAGCTCGGCAGCTTTGGACACTGAAGTAATTTTGGAACCCATTGAGAGGATAGTGGCTTAACATTTTGATGTTGGCACCTTATGATGTTTGCATTATTTCTTCCATGTCTTTACTAAAAAAAAAAAAAACGAGGAAGCAGTCAATTAGCCAGTCTGCCTTGTTTCCAAAAGGATTGCTTCAAGCTTGCTATTGAGTTGGCAAGAGCTTCGTGTAATAACTTCAGGGAAAGTTTGAGCCCTGTTAAAACAGGAACTCCTTATTGTCTTCCCCCCCCCCCCACCTCGCCACAGACAGAAAGACAGGCAGGCAGATACATCCTCTAGCACCCTGCCCATCTTTCTGTTCTGCCACAGTTCTTCTTAGGAAGGGCCGTCCCTCTGTATTAGCTTGAGAGAGGCAGCTGCTTCAGACAGCAGCTGCTTGTTGGTAGGGGGCCGCACTGTGGTGCTGGGAGACAGAGCTCTATAGGCTAGTAGACATGCTGCCTGCCCTTTAAGCCAGCCTGCTACCTTCTGACTCCCCTGGAGTAGTAGACAGATGCTGTTGCATTGTCTGTGCTAAAGTCATATTCAGCTACCAGCGCCTATGACTCTGCATACTGAGGTGAGCAACACATGGATGGACCACAAGCTTCGTAGGTCCCTCAGCCATTTCCTGCCAGATTTAGCCGTATGGCCGTGTGCTAGTCTGGCCCCCTTCCCACCTCAGCTAATGCTAAAACAAAGCCCGTGGGGAATGAAGGTGTTGTATGGAAGAGAATTGTGCTTCTTAGAATCTTGCACATGGGCCTTTAATTATTATTAAATGGGCAGTTTTCTGTAAGGAGAAATTTACTTTTTCTTTCTTTCTTTCTTTGGGGTTGCTTTTGTTCTGGCAGTGCGGGGAGGTGCAATCCACCATGGGATCCAGGTTATTAAAATCAGTCTTTGCACCTGCTGAAGTTTCCCACCACTCCTTCCTGTATGTGGAATTTTGGTGGGGGGAGGCAGGAATCTTATACATCTCAGGTACCCAGATGTTTTTGGGCCCCTGCTGTCCTTAGGGAATGTTCTTAAAGGAAGGGAATCTTTCCTTTCTGAGGCAAAAGGCTTCCGTGGAAAATTTTAAAGTGTGCAACTTGGGGGCCTGACCTAATGGATCCCCATGATGCTCTTTCGTGCTTCCGTCTGCTCATAGAGCCTAGGTTGCTTACATGCATTGAGTTCTGGAGAAAGCTCAACAAGCATAGGAAGGCAGTGATCAAACCAAATGGTGGAATTCTTTTACGGGAATTTACTAGTCAGTAATTCCAAGGGCTCTTCCCCTCATTAAGACACTTCAGAAGTATAAGTTTTGCTATCTTTAGACAGGAAGTACTACATTCTGAACTTGGAAAGTACTGGTTCCAGTTTCAGAAACTTGTGGCCTCTGCGTGGTAAACGTAGCCATTTGTCAGCTACATTTCATTTCCTACCTTAATGGGCCATGCTTAAAAAATAAACAGAAATATTGCTCTCTGATATAGTTAGCATTTGGGGCGAAGTAGTTGGTGATAAGGCAGCTGCTTTAAGGCTACAAAGACTCTCTCTCAGTCTTCTCCCTCTTCCTCAGCTCTCCACAGGCCTCTGAAAACATGGCCAGCGTTTTGTCCTAGAGCTGCTGAGAGAAAAACCTTATGTACAGTCTTATGACAAACTCAAGGACTCCGCCTGTGGGTTTTACTTAGAGAAAGCCTTGTTGCATTAATTTCCTGTTACCACTGAAATGAAGCAGAGAAGAGTAAAGTGTCAGAACAGAGTTTCCGGAGTTGAAGCTTTCTAGAGCCATATGTGTAACAGCCCTTAGTGTGGTTAAGGGGGGGGGGGGGAGTTTGCCTGGTTGCTGTTGTGTAGTGCAGTGGTCCCCAACCTTGGGCCTTCAGATGTTCTTGGACTACAACTCCCAGAAGCCTTCACCACCACCTCTGCTGGCCAGGATTTCTGGGAGTTGAAGTCCAAGAACATCTGGAGGCCCAAGGTTGGGGACCACTGGTGTAGTGGATTAAATGAGAAGAATCAGATTACGGAGAGTGAATAAAAATCTATTTAAAGGTATCAATGAGAAGAATAGGTGGTAAGATTTATATATATATATATTTAGAAGCAGCAGCTTGTATTTAAATAGAAGCTGTCATCCTTCCATTGAAATAACCTTTTTACTTGACCACTCTTCTAGATATTGAACACCTGTGGCTTTCCAGATACTTTTGATTCTGAAGGTTTTGGTTATTATGAGCTTTATTTATTTTATTTATTTGAAATATTTTTACCCCACCTTTCTCTTTAAAAGGACCCAAGGTGGCTTACATCATTTAAAATACGATATTTAAAAGCTAAAAGCAGGAAGTATACAAATATTTAAAAAAAGAATTAAACAGGTGTTATATTAAAAATGGTAATTAAAATCAGTATTAAAACACACGTAAAAGCAACAGAGCACAACAGCTTTGCTCATGGCACTATCTAATCACAAGTTACATTTAGTCTAGGTTTGAATTTAACCCTTCGCTTATAACCAAGGTGACCATGTGCCCCCTTATAAAAGGGCAGTAGGTTCCGGGGTCCACACTTAGCAGTAGCTAAGACAGCAAATCAGCAAGCATACAAGTCACCTGGTCACAGTCTGTTCCACCTGAATGAGACTCCCCAGAGTGAGCCTTGTCTTTCAATGATTTTAAATCAATAGTTCAATTATTAATTTTGCACATATGCATATATCATATGCAATTGTGTTTTTTTTATTTTTAAAATATTATTATATTAAAAACAATATAAAGCAATCCAAAAACACTTCTACATTGCATTACATTAATTAATTTCTCTTAAACATATTACTTTACCCGTGCCACCTTCACCCTTGGGACTAGGTCTTGCTTTTGATATTCTTACATTTCATTCCGCCCAATTTCTCTCCAGAAACACATTGATTCTACTCCCGGTGTATACATCCTCCCTTTCCGAAACAAGTATTCCAGAAATAAATTTCATTCTTTTTTTAAAGTAATGGCTTTTTGATAAGCCTGTTCTTAATTTCATTTCACAAGTCAGTTTATCATTAATTGCCATATCCCACATTTCTCTGTACCATTCCTCAATATTAAGTTGGTTATCACTTTTCCCATTCTTTGCAAATAATAACCTTGCTGCTGTAACCGTTACAGTAATTAGATCCTTCTCTTCTCTCTTCAGTTGACTATCATTAATCATATTCAATAAAGCAGTCAGTGGTGACATATACAGTTGTATCTAGCTATGTCTTTCTTTGGTGACATGTTAAATGACCACCCTAATTATTACTGACCTTCTTTCTCATGAAAGTATTTTTATTTATTTTTTCCCTCTCTTATTGAAAGAAGCACAGATAGTCTGGTAGTCAATAAGACTGAGTGAGCTAGGATTGGAATCTGCTTTTTATCCCCCAAGTCTTGCATTGAAGCATGCACATTCTAAGGCAGTGCTTCCCAACCTTGAGTAACCCAGGTGTTCTTGGACTAGACCTCCCAGAAGCCTTTACCACTAGCTGTGCTGGCCAGGATTTCTGGGAGTTGTAATCCAAGAACATTTGGGGACCCAAGGTTGGGAACCACTGTTCTAAGGTGTCTCTGGGGTTCAATAGACTTGTACACAAAGTAAAGAGACAGGGGTCTCTGCTGCTCTTTTCTAGCTTCTTTTAAGAGACTGAGTCCTGTTAACTAAATATTTTAGGTCTGTATATGGTGTATTGTACAGGGAATTTCAGGGGTTACAGTGGGGCCGAGGGGCAGGGAATTACTTTTATGCCACTTGCTCATTGGCTACAGCCCATTGTCATTAGTTTGGGAGACTAAACAGAATGACAAGCACTGGCAAGCTATTAATAAAAAAATGGATGATAGTGTGGCCAAAAAGGCCTGGGGTTGCCTGGTGTAATCAAGTAATAAGCTCTTAAAACAGTTTCCTGGGTAAACCGCATTTGCCTTGATACACAGATGTTTACAAGAAAAGCCACTCAACTTAGTGTTCTTTTTTAAAAAAAAATCATAGCCAGAAGCCTGGGAGTAGGGAAGTTAAGTTTTCTACTATGGGTTCTATTTCTCAAAAATTTCTCAGCCAACATGCTTTGAAACCAGCAGCTGAGACAGTGTTCTGAACCGCAGGGGGATCTGAGTGCCAAATGTCTTGCGGACTAGGACTTTTGTGCCTCCAGATATACAATTTCTTGCTGACTCTTCTTCATCTGGCAGAGCAAGTAGGAAACATGTTCTTGTTGGCTTTCAGTGAGCCACTAGAGAGCAAAACGTTTATGTCTTACCCGTTGAAGGGAGAGAAGGCAGATAGGAAAGAGAATGTGTATGTGTATGTGTCTCAGAACCCATGGGTATATGTAACTCAAACAACATTAGTTAACTATTATATTTTATACTACGAAGGCAAGATGAATATTACTATACCTGCATTCAGAAGGCTTGCTTTCGCTCAGACTTTCCAGTTCTCTCAACATTTAATACCAATATTGTTATCCATCGGAGGAGGTGACCCTTGCTCATTTGTAATTTTAAATTAATTTATTATGTTAACATGCATAGAGAGATGTACTGTGGCACGCTACCATAGCACTATGCAATGGACAATAACAGGATCTTATTTTTTTAAAAAATCTACAAAACACCATTAACCCCAAATTTTAAATTTTCAGTAGAGTGTTTATGTTCACACTGTATCTGATTGTACTAAATATAGCATAGATGTAACTGGTCTACAGTCAGCAACTTGCTATAGTTGTACCTTGCTATAGATGTAGACATACTAAAATAAAAATTTTAGTCTTAAAAAGTATTGCAAGACTCCTTTTTTTTTTTTTTTGCTCCACCTCCCAGTTCAGTGAGTTGGTTACCTTGCTGCAGAGCCATAGTTTGGGGTTTGAGTTCCCCATTGTGCCTCCCAGGGGAAGAGGCAGCTTGTGTAGCTTTGAGTGAACTGCATAGTCGCATTATAGATCTCTCTCTCTCTCTCTCTCTCTCTCTCTCTCTCTCTCTCTCTCTCTCTCACACACACACACACACACACACACACACACACACACACACACACACACCTGTGTGGGATTGGTTCCACAACTGCCATGAATGTTTGAAACTGTGGATATGAGGGAACCCTAAATGCAACATACAAGGGGATGAGACAAGGGTCACCAGGGGACACCCTTGTATATCGTATATAGGGCTGCAGGAAACTGTGGATGTGAAACCACAGATATTGATCCAGCACATATGGACGTCTTCCTGTACCTAGAAAATGCTGGCAAGTGTTGCTATAAATCAGAATCGATTTGACAGCACACAGTTATTATTATTATTTTGTTTTGCACCAATGTTTGTATTAATACAGTGAGGTGCATGATTACCTGAACCAGCACTCAGTGGCAGGAGTATATGCTTTGCTTTTAAATCATTCCCCAGCATTTCCAGATAGAGGTGGGAAAGACCCCTTCTGAAATCCCACTTCCAGTCAGGGTCAACTTGGACATTAGGGGGATGTGTTGTTTCTTCTTCTTCTTAACCTGTTTTCCCCTCCTACAATGGGATTTTCCCAGAGTTAATGTGCCTTGCGATTACATTTCAAAGACTTAATCACAAAACCATGCTAAACGTGAGTTAATCACATGCTGTGACAAACAGACATCTGCTATTTGAGAGAGTGCTACCTCTGAATACATGCTGATTGCTTCATCTAATCTGACTCCTCTAGATAGGTCAGTGTTTTTACTTGGTGTAAGGCAGCTGCTTTTATTCAGAGTGGAGCTTGGAAAGGATACTTTTTGGACTGCTGCTCCCCAAATTCCCAGCCATCATTTCTGCTAGGAGATTCTGGGGATTCTAGTCCAGAAAAAGTAGCCTGCTTACGCATTTAGCATCCAGAGACTCTAGAGAAAGGGCTGAACCCTGAAAACCTTCCTACACATGTACACATGCTGAGATGGATCTATACTGTCTCTCCTGCACAACAGAAGCATGTTTAACTGAAGACAGATACTAGAAAAATCCCTTAATACCCAGAGATAACTGGAGTGTATGCATTCTCGTTAGTGGTTAGAGATACATAGTGGGTTCTTCCACATGGGAGAGAAGTTCATCTTCTCAGGTCTCCTGGTCCATCCTTATCTGTAGTGAATAAGCAAGAGAGTTGCTGGGATCCACGTCTACCATTGTCTTGCACTCTCCCATGTACAGCTGCAGAGCAAACCGCTGCTGTTGATGCTGCTTCTGCCTCACCTTCCATATCAAGCAAACGTAAGATCTTAGATTCAACCCCTGGCATCTGCAGGTAATAGTGGCAGCAGCAACAACAATTCCAGCTGATCCTTATGCCAGCTAGCACATTCTTTCCACTGGTACTGCATTTAGGCTGTGCAGCTGCTTGGGCTGGATGGGGAAAGGGGTGCAGGTGTGGGATCAAAGAAGGAGAAGGAAGGAAGGATTAATATATTTCATTGCCCCAAACAACCCTGGAGCAGACTGAAACAACAACAAACCCATGCTTTCAGGAGGGGCAAATCATGGATTTTGTCACTGTTTGAACCAAGATAAGCTTTGCGCCATCTGGATGGTGGGAAAAATGCTGATGTTGTCAGTGACTAAACAGGTACATTTTTCAAGACAAGTGCTCCATCTGGAAGAGCCTGCTGTTTTATTTTACTTCTATCCCATTTTTCCTGGCTCATGTGGGCTCATACAGTGGTTTGCAAAATATATATTTAAAATGCCATAAAGCGTCTTCCTAGTTTTTAAGAGTCTCAAAGCTTTTGTAACAGAGGCATCATTGCCTGTGGTGTGCACAGTTGTCCATCTGAAGTCTTTAAGAGATTTTTGCAGGACTTTAAGAAACTGTTAATCCGAGCTGGGAGCTGGGTGATTATACAGACCACAAGTCTACAAATACAATATATGTGCTACCTACACCTTAGCTCTCACAAATAATTATTGTCCTTCTCTACACAGTATGTGTGTGAGAGAGAGACGGAGAAACAGTGGGAAGAAGGAGGTGTGTGGCTTCTAAAAGTTTATAATGATCTTTACCACTTTACAATGATTTTTCAGTAATTCTCTTGTCAATTTCCTTCTCTGCTAACAAAGCTGGCGTGGAAGCAGGTTTAAAAAAGATTAGCAAGGCTGCTGGTTTTTTAAAAAGTCAGATAAACATGTGAGGGAAGGCTGACCAAAATGCTCAGTGAAGCAGATAAAAGCAGTTTCCTGATGGAAAAAAAAAAGAGGTCAGTGAAAGGATGATTGTTTTTAAGGTCAAAGTTCTAAATATTGGACATAATGAGTCAAGCTTAGTTTTGTGTTGTTGTTGTTGTTGCTGCTCCTGCTGCTGCTGTTGCTGGGGATGTTTGTTACATGGCTTCTGATTCTTACTCTCTAGGTCTGTTTACTGCGTGGGAAAGAAGAAATGAAATGTGGTTTTGTGGTGGGAGTGGGAAGCAATACATGTTACTTCTTGAAGAACCAGATCCAGAAGCTCTTTGCTTTTCATTATCCAGCTACTCTCACACTGAACTTAATGTTTTAACCAGTCAATTTTCCCTATGAAAGAGTTTGTGACGAATGACTGCAGTTCATAGGGGTCACAAAATAGATATCCATGGAGCTTTCAGCACTCTGCCTTCCCCCCAATTACGGGGTCACCCTGCACTACCAACAATGAGTTTCTATGGTACATTTCCCACACTTCTCTGGAGTGTCCAGTCTGGGGCATTGTGGATCATTTAAGGTGGTGGTTCCTAGTTGCCTAGCTTGGGGGAACCAAGACACTCACCTGTACTGCTGGGATGCCAAGGTCCTCTCAGGTGCTGAAAGATGCCAGATGCTGACATGAAGTCTGGAAATTAAGGGCACTAAGGACATATGGCCTGTGTTGGCGTGTAGAATCCATGATTTTTCTGATTCTTTACTTCTTCATAACTGTAAAGTGCCTTAAGAGGTTTTCCCAGTTGGGTGGTAAACATAACAATATTAAATATACATATATAAATAAAACTGTATGTAAAGGATCATCAGCTCGTGAACTGGCTGCGTGAAGGTGGATTGCAGAAATATTACGTAGTTAACGTTTCACATGAACTGAAAACTGGGTGCTCTGTCTCCGTGTGATCTGGGCCTTCCAGTCACCCTCTGCCGGGAGGAGGGCTTCCCAGCTCCAGGGGTTCCTGGATGAAACGGATTATCTAGATCCATTTCAGTCTGGCTGCAGGCCTAGTTATGGGACAGAGACTGTTTTCGTGGCCTTGGTGGATGACCTATGCCAGGAACTGGACAAGGTGTGTCCCTGTTGGTTCTGCTGGACCTCTCTGTGGCTTTCGATACCATCGACCATGGTATCCTTCTGGACCATCTCTCTAGGATGGGACTTGGAGACACGGTTTAACAGTGGCTTTGGTCCTTACTCGAGGGGAGAACCCAGAGGGTGGTGCTGGGGAACTCCTGTTTGACATCCTGGCCTTTGGCCTGTGGTGCCCCTCAGGGTCCTGTTTTGTCTCCTGTGTTATTTAATATCTACATGAAACTGCTGGGAGAGGTTGTCTGGAGTTTTGGGGTTCAGTGTCACCAATATGTGGATGACACCCAACTTTATCTCTCCTTTCCATCCAAATCTGAGGAAGCTGTTTCAGTTCTAGATCAGTGGCTGGTGTCAGTAATGGACTGGATAAGGGCAAATAAACTGAAACTTAATTCAGACAAGATAGAGGTGCTCCCGGTCAGTTGACAACCAGATCAAAGAACAGGGTTGAAGCTTGTGCTGGATGGGGTTACACTCCCTCTGAAAACACAGGTCTACAGCTTGGGGGTGCTCCTGAATTTGCATCCGTTTGGATGCCCAGGTTTCAGTGGTGGCCAGGAGTGCCTTTGCACGGCTAAAGCTAGTGCACCAGCTGCATCCATTTCTTAAGAGGTCTAATCTGGCCATGGTGACACATGCCCCAGTAACACCTTGGCTGGGTTACTGTAACACACTTTACATGGGGCTGCCTCTGGATAGTGTCTGGAAACTTCAGAGGGTCCAAAATGCTGCAGCCAGATTGCTAACTGGAGCTAGTTACAGGGAACACATAACTCCTCTGTTACAACATCTCCACTGGCTGCCGATCCGTTTCCGGGCACAATTCAAAGTGCTGGTTTTAACCTTGAAAGCCCTAAACAGCTTGGGTCCAAGCTATTTAAAAGACTGCATCTACCTCTGTGAGCCTGTCCAGGAATTAAGATAATCAGGGGAGTCCTTTGTCTGGGTCCCACCACCTTCACAGGCGTGCATGGTGGGGATGGAGGAGAGGGCTTTCTCTGTTGGTGCTCCCAGACTCGGGAACTCCCTCCCATGGGACGCCAGTGTGGCCCCATCTTTGCTGTCCTTCTGCAGGCAGGCATATACCTTTTTCTTTAGGCAGGCTTTTCCTTAGTGACTGATGATCTGAGAAGGTTTTTTTTTTAAATGGATTCTTGTGCTCTGATGATTTTAAATGTGCTTTTTATTAGCCATTTTAAATATAATACGTGTTTAATTATTTTAAAATATTTAGATATTCACTGTTTTTAGCTTTTAAATATTGTCTTTTAATTGTTGTAAGCTGCCTTGGATCCTCTTAAGGAGAAAGGCAGGGTAAAAACATTTTAAATTAAAAAAAAAAGTCAGGTTTTGCAGGGGGCTTGTGCTACCTGTCAAAGAACCACCTGCAGTTATTCTGTCTGTCCCTCCTTACTGGATTTTTTTTTTCTTGTAAGGAGAAAGATAGACGTGATGGCCTACAAATGGAAGAGATCGTCATCTGAACCCCTTTCCATCAAGGGCTCTTGATTGAGCATTCTGCTGAATATGTTCACAGACATCTCTACACACTGATTGTGCAAAAGGCTGTCCTTTTCTGGGTGGGGGCAGGGCTTATGTGCACTTCTTGTCTCCTACTTTGATCCTTTACAGTTTCAAACAAAATGCCTGCAGAGGGCTTTGGTCCTTTGCACAAAGCTGTGCTTCCTTTTTTGTTTGTTGTTTGTCTTTCAGCTGTTGTGAACATTTTCTTTGAATTTTTGTCTTACATTTCCACATCATCTGGCTTTAGAAATGGAGACATTGTTTGAGGAATGGGTGGTTGTAAGAGTTTTATTTCTCCTCATTTGTGCTGAAAACTGCCACAAATAACGAGGAAGCAGTGTTTAGAGGTGGTCCCAAAAAGAAGACTGGGATGTGAAATTGTCTTTGCTGTTTCTTGTTTTCAGAGGTGACGTGCATAGATTTTAAAATATGTATTTCCAGAACTCTAATTAGTTTGGGAAAATGTTGACTATTTTGTTGCCAAACTGCAGAACTCAGCTGCAGCAATTATTTGCAGGAGCAAAATGGCCCACATCCAGGGCCTTGCAGGAAGTGGCCTCCATTTCACCTGGAAAGATTAGCAATCCTAAGGCAGGAGTCAGGCTATATTAAGCAAAATGGAAATGAGCTGTCTCGGAGCCAAACACAGGACCTAAAATAGCTGAGGAAGCAGAAAAGAACCTGTACTTACGGAGTGTATGCTGCTAGGATGCTTAGGTGCAACTTGACTGGAAATCTGCAAAGCTATTTATAAGGCCTGAAGACTACTATTATAAAGTAGTGGTTAGACTTTGTATTTTAGGATTTGAAGATGTTTTATTTTTTATAAGGTGTGGTAGGAGCTAGATTGCATGGGGAAGTCTTTTCCATGGAATAGGTGCTGGTTCATAGGAAGTGCCATTCAGGTGGCAAGAGCTGGTCAGTAGAGTGAGAACACCTGATGGATAGAGCCAGAATCCGCAAAGATAACATTGGCAGCATTGCAGAGTTGTAGGGTTATCATATCCAGAAGTCAAAGCTTTGGACCTTCATTGTGACGTGGGGACTTGTCGACCAATCAATCTTTATTGTATAGTCGCAGACCCAACACTATGAGGACTTGTGATGGGATGGAGGCTTCTGACTTCTCTGTATGCGAAAACATCCTGAGCAGCACACGAGATTCATAATAATTGACCAGTTTCATGAGAAGCTGCCTAAGAAGATTCCGTAGCATTGATATCTGAGGCGGGAATTTAGCTAAGGTCTAGATAATGTCTTTCTAACTTCCGAAGGAATGGAGCTTTGCAAAATCTCATCTCTCCCCCCCCCCCCCCCCCCCCGAATTCCCATTGTTATAAACTTTAAATATCGTCTTTCAATGTTGTAAGCCACCTTGGGTCCTTTTCAAGGAGAAAGGCGGGGTAAAAATATTTTAAATACAATTAATTAAGTAATTAATTAAATCAATACAATTTCCAGCCTATACAACAGCCCTCTGGAATTCAGATCTGTTGAATTCTCCCTTTCTGGGGTGGAGTTGAATGCAACACTGATTTGATTCTTGTCATCTTCAGAAAGAGAGAGAGAGAGGATTAGCCTTTAAAATTGTATAGAATGCAAGCAAATCTAGTGTCGGCATGATGAGTGGTGTAGCAAGAAATGTTATAGAATGTATAAATAAAAACATATAAAACAGACCTAATTTTCCCCCCTCCATGTTTTGTTTCTTTAGCCACCCCTGGTCCAAGCAATTTTCAATGGTGATCCTGATGAAATACGGATGTTAATCTACAAAACAGAAGATGTTAATGCTCTGGTAAGTGACTGTGTACAGCTATTTTCCATCTTGGGTGTGACCGACTGGTACCTCATTTCGGATTTCAGGTGTTGGCTAGGGACAATGGGAGTTACATCTGTGAGGAGCAGGGAGGAAAGAATAAGAATAGTTAACCACTTCTGAAGATTCTATACCTAGAAAACCATGGAAATAAAGGGTCACCATAAATCAGAGTTGACTTGACAACACGTAATTAGTTAATCATACAGCAGGTTCTGTTACTTGTTTTGGGTGGTGAAGCAGCATCCAGCCAGAAGCAAAGGTGTTCCTCTCATGAGGAATTATCTTACATATTTTGAAATACTACTTGAGGTTTTCTCTGCTACCCTCCCCCGCCATGCCGAAACCTCAGCAATTGTGATTCTGACGTCATGTCAATATTCACATCAGACGACATTAAGTAAAGAGAGATCTCCTATCATGACAGAGGTTTCATTGCATTTTGTTGTTCATTTATTTTTTTAATACCAGTATTTTTGCCTCGCAACCTTTTGGGCATTTAATTTTGATGCTGCTCTACTCACTGACAATGGGAACTGGGGATGACATGTTTCTGGAGTCTCCTTGTACTGACTCTTTGAAGTGGGTTGTGCCTTGCATTATTGATGCTAATGTTTCTCTCTGGATAGTGAAATACAGTATATGATATTAGTGCAAGGCAGAGGCTTAACTTTTATGCAGTAGCTGTGCATTTCTCCCCTGGTGAGATCCCTGCTGGAGGATGATTAGGTTCAGAAATTATTAGACTTGTTTCCTTAGGATGTGAAGAACAGAGCCTGGCAGCAATGTATTATTATTAGTAGTAGTTTTATTTATATGCTGCCTTTCTCCTAACAAGGGACCCAAAGCGGGTCACAACATTAAAATTCACACAATTTAAAAACACAATAAGTTAAATATTAAAAGATAAATCAAACAATATATGATTTAAAATACAATTAAAAGATTAAAACATGAAAACATAAAAAAGATTAAAATTTCTGCTAAAATAGGGTTCAGGGATTCAGTTATAATTGTTAAAAGCCTGCCTGAAGAGATGGGTCTTTAGCTTTTTTCGGAAGCATAAAAGGAATGTATCAGAACAATGTTCCTTTTTTGAACTTTTGCAAAATAACAGACAACATTCTTAGATTTTTTTAAAATGTAACGAGCAACTTATTCCTGGTTATTTTGGAGGTGTTTTTTTTTGGAGGGGAATTGGGCTATTATTTTAATATTTAAGTGTAGTTTTTAAAAAAAGATACAAAACAGGAACTAAAAAGCAACATGTTATTCTTTCAATAAATGTCACTGACTGCAAACAGACACATGGCACACTGGTAGCAAATTACTTTAAAAAATGTTCCAAGTTCTGATGGAGAAAAAAACACAACAGGCCCCCTTTTTTTGGTTTGGTGAGGGAAGCTGAGCCCCTGCCTTTGTCTCTCTAAGGGTTTGACTATACAGTGAGGGAAATGCAAATTCATTTACATTCACTGTATATGCAACCGCAATAGGGAATTTGGGTCTTTTCAGTTGAGTGACCACAATTAAATCAAAGTGCGTACAGTTCTCCTTACAGCTTTGCATGTTCAAAGAACTACATGAACAAGCAACAAGAAGGCACCTTCCTGTCTCAATTTCCTCAATTGTCAGCTTCTGATATGGTGCTTTGCTCAGGAGTGTTGCCCAGAAAGCGAAGTTTTAAAGAAAAATAAAATAGAGTCTTGGGTGGGAGGCTTTGCTGAGGAGAGTGTGTGCTGGCACTGCCTTATGCGTGCATCTGCCTCATGAGGGGGGACAGTACTTTGTGTGCGTGCACGCAGCTCATCCTCCTTTTCTGTAGCATTTGAAGCAATGACAGACCTGAACCAATGTGAAAGGATTCACATTTTTTTCAAAAGCAGAAGCCTCTCTGATGGAGAGGAAAAGCTATGAATATGGGGGGTGGGGAGGGGAGACTCTGGGCTGAATCACATTTCCTGGTGCATTGTGTGATCAATAGAAAAAAATGGAGATCTGCCAGCCCCAAACCTGTAGTAGGTACTATCTTTGCTAAAATGATTGTCCCTGAAACCCAGAATTCCTTGTGAGTTAGATGGCTATTCATAGGAAAGCTCTCTCCTAATGAGTTGAACACTTTCCAAGGCATTTCTGATGGTCTGCAGTTGAATCCTCATCTATTGTCTAAGAGCCCAGGCTTAAAATCCATCAGCTGGTCCCAAAGCTATGGGAACAATACCTGTTTTCCAGCTCTCGAGACTTCTGTCTGGCATTCCCTTGCTGCCTACTTCTTCTGTGGATCTGGAACACTTTGACCCTTGGATCCTTCAGACATCAACAATGGGAAATGTTCAAGTCAAAGTCAAATATGGGGAAAATTACCTTTTCAGACAACATCATCTTGAATAGCCCAGCCAGCATAGTCGATGGCCATTATTTTTAAACAAACCTAATAGACACACAAATGCTGCAAGGACTGACTGTTCATTGAGTGTCTTTGTCACGTGGCTGTTCGGTAGAACAGGTACGGAGATGAGAAGGATTATAATCTGTTCTTGACTACTCTGCCAATTCCACCACCACTGCTTGGAATTAGTTCTGTCCCAGTAGTACCATCTCAGCTAACCTGTGTAGGGGCTTTCAGTATAATCTTTCTAACAAAGACTGTATTGTGAACATTTGTGGAATCTGAATTGGATAGAGTGTCATTGTCTTTCATTCTTCTCTGGGATGAGTTATTCAAATTTTGCTGCTGAATGAGTTCTCCCCACAGTCTTGCATTATTTTTTTAGCTCTAATAGTTGGTTGAAGCATGGGATTGCTAGCCGCCACTTTGATAGCTGACACTGGCACTTGAAAATACTGGTTTTCAGTCATTATGTTCTTGCAAGGGAACATGCAAAATATTCAAGTCATTTCTGTTCTGGTTGTTGTCATATTTAGGACAGAGATACAATCAAATTTCTTTCCTTGAGAGGCACTATATAGGTAAGAATATAGAGAGAGGGAGCCATGTCTGTTTGTTGCGATAAAAACTTTTGTGGCATCTTAAAGACTATCAGATTTATTACAGCATCAACTTTTCTGGATTGCAGCCTTCTTCATTAGTAGCATGAAGTGTAGTCCTCCGTTGATATAGGTGGAGACAAAACTATAAATAGGTTTGTCAGATGGAAATACACGGTGCATATTGTGTTGCAACAGCAAGCCAGGAATCAGAGAAGGTGGAATTGAATAATAGATTCTGTCTCCTGGTTATGTGAGGTCCCAAGAAGGGAAGGGAGAGTGAGAGAGCCCAAGGCTTTCTTTGGGTTTGTAGAGATTCACGCATATGTTACCTTGAATTACACCATCTTTTACTTTCATTTTGTCCTGGCTGGTATGACAGGTGACGTTCTTTCCTGGGTTTCTGATGGCCACCTTGTGGGCTGTAGAATGTATATATCTCAGTCTGCCACTGTGGGATGAAGTATGCCTCATCTCTGCTTGGACTTACGGTATAATCTACTGATAGTCCAGTCAAGCTTTGACATCCCAAACAATTTGAGAAAAGGCTCTTCCCCTATTGCCTGATGCTGGACTGTTGCTGGGTTTTAATAATGTGGTGATCTAGTTGTTATATAGTCATTACTAGTGTTTCCTTGTCCTCTTCCCCATAGAAATGAATGATAGAGATGGTTCTTTTTTCTTTTCTTTTTCTTTTGTTTTGCAACTTAAAAAATACAGCTATTTTTTGGGGGTGGGGTGGGGATTGCAAGCAGCACATAAAAAGTATTTGGGGGCAGATTTGTGAGTAACAGCCTTTAGAATGAAGAATTTGTTTGGTTAAAAGACGGGCTTAAGAGACGGGCAACTTCCTCTCCTTTGTGAATGGGTATGGTTTCTTTACAGACTAGAACTCAGTGGAAAAAGGTGTTCTGTTTTGTACAGTGAATGTTCAGGTCACGTGTTGCTGTTGACTATTTGGTTTGCTAGGTTTGGTTTGCTAGACGAGAATGCTCCCGTGTCAAGTTGTTAAGTAAACACAGACTTTCTGTTCTCAGCAGTAAACTGTGTTGCAATTCAGAAAACAGGAGGAGAAGGTTAAAAGGAAAAAGTTACAATGTTGCCCTGAAAAGCAACAAAATCAGATCTCAGATCACTCCATCTCTCAGAATATGGGAACATTGATGCAACCTCTTCTACCTTAACTTCCACTCAGCTAAACACAAGAAGTGAGTTCCACTTGCTGATTCTCTAAAGAAGGGGGGGGGGAAGGTCTCTGCTTACCAAAACTTCCTTTTTGTGGTATAGATAAACTGGACTGGACAAGTAAAAATTATGAAATTGTGGCTGTGCTGCACATCTGCTTTTTGACACTATTGATCACTATTGAGCCAAGCAACACCATGTATGCTTGGTGGCTCTGGCGCTCCCCCTCCCCTTGCTGAATAAAAAGTGGCATCCAGACCATGTCAGAGTCATTTGATACCACTTGATTTCTGGCTCTCCTCTCTTGCATTAACTTTTCTGAGACAGCCAAGTCCCAAAGAAATTTATACTTGTAGTTGAGAGCTAGATCTTTTGCTTCTTTCTATCAAGTGGCTATTTCTTTTCTACGCTACCAACAGAGATGTGATCAGGTGTTTATGAAGCACTTTTATATTGTCACTGACAAAGAGATTTAGTCAGGCGAAGGATAGATCAAGACAATTATTTTTTATTAGTAACACATTCAGTTACACTGTGTGTAACACCCCAGAATTAAGCTGTTTCCAAGCATGGCTTCCAGATGTGGGAGAAGGACCCTAGATTTCTCCAACCCTTCCAGCACAAACTTTGATTTTTTAAAAGATATGTGCTAGTTTACTGGAGGTTAAATACCAGCAACAGATAGCTGTAATAGTATTCTCCCTGACTCTTGCAGAAACAGACTTAAGTTCCATTTCCCCAATGGAATAAAGCAACCCGTGTACCTACTCCCAAATGTTTTTCAGAACTACAGTTGTATAATTGGTTATGTTTAATAACATTTTGTAGGCTTTGTCTTTCATTTTGCAGGGATAAGAAACCTGGCTGGCTTCTTCCTAAATTACCTGCATGTCAGCAAAAGGGAACTGATCTCCTCTTAGGAAAAAAAAAAGTGAACTGTACATAACCTGACTTGTTTCCAATCTGTGAACTGAGAATTTTTGTCCTGAGGATTAAAAAGGGGACACAGAATAACTAAATGAGGTGTGGAAATGCAGGGGACAAGTTCTCATGTCCTTTCTTCCATATAGTGTGGCCAGAATCTTAAATCTTTTTAATGTCAGAGGAACCCAGAGACATAAAAAATAAGTTGTTCTGCTGTTAAGAATTTTATTTTCGTTGTAATCATTGTCAATCCAACTTGTCATCTATCAAAGCTATAATATTACGAAGATGAAAACCATCATGATATTTAGCTATATCACATATCCCCATACCATTCTTTGTAGTTTCTAAAAACAATGATTAATTATGTTTTTTTTAAAAATATCTTTGTCAACTTCTGCCAACTGTGGATCATGTTATGCAAGATGGGAAAAAAATTGGGAAGTATATTAAGTCTAACTGTAGGAATCTTTCCTAACCAGAATATGCTTAATTTAGACCAGATCATTCTAAACATGTTGTTGTTGTTTAGTCGTTAAGTCGTGTCCGACTCTTCGTGACCCCATGGACCAGAGCACGCCAGGCCCTCCTGTCTTCCACTGCCTCCCGGAGTTGGGTCAAATTCATGTTGGTAGCTTCGGTGACACTGTCCAACCATCTCGTCCTCTGTCGTCCCCTTCTCCTCTTGCCTTCACACTTTCCCAACATCAGGGTCTTTTCCAGGGAGTCTTCTCTTCTCATGAGATGGCCAGAGTATTGGAGCCTCAGCTTCAGGATCTGTCCTTCCAGTGAGCACTCAGGGTTGATTTCCTTCAAAATGGATAGGTTTGTTCTCTTTGCAGTCCAGGGGACTCTCAAGAGTCTCCTCCAGCACCACAATTCAAAAGCATCCATTCTTTGGCGGTCAGCCTTCTTTATGCCTTCTCTAAACATGTATGTGTCTATAATTATTTATAATTGATTTTCCTCAACTTAGCTAAATTTTTCGAGATTCTAATGCCTAAATACTTAATAGATAAAGATGCTGTATTTAATCATGTTAGAGAAATAAATATATTTTTGTACGTTGTGATTGCATATTTTTGCATAAACTTTTGTATTTTCTGTAATTAATTTGTTGGTTTGCAACAGATCTGTACCTTTTGGATTCTCTAATCATGTCCACTGCCTTCCCCCAACTGGTTTTTGAAGTAAAACAGACAATATGGTCTGCAAGCAACCCAGTTTGGGGTCTCACTCTGCTAACTCCACAATTCCAGCTGTTGATTTTTTTTTCTTATATTCTCTGCTAAAGGTTGCACTGAAATGGTGAAGAGAACTGACGATAGAGGGCAAGATTATGTAATAGTGGATAGGACTGAAGTGTAAATCTACTGTTTGTAGATGGTGACATTTGAGTTCAACTCCTTTGCACTGCGGGTGGTGCACTCTATAATGAGTGGGGTGGCTGGTGGGAGTATTTATACTGTGGGTAGCACGTGAGGGACAAAGATACACCAGTGTGTCTATGTTTTATGTAAGCATGGGGGGAAATTTACCTGACTTGAATTCCCTGGGTTTTAAGGGTATAGCTTCAACCATAACTTTTCCCTTTCAACTGAAACTCCCCCCATCCCGTTTAGGAGAAAAAAAGTTGTGACCTTGTTTGCTATGTGAAAGATATAGAGTCAGCTTAGCTGATTATGATGTTATTAATTTGAAATAAGGGTTTTTTATCGTGTTTTTAATGGAAAAATGTGTAATTCTGCTTAGTTTTATGAAATTGCAATTGTATGTATTTATTTTATATTGTTCTGGTCTTGCTGTTCCTTGACCGTAATAAAGTTATTCTATTCTATGTAAAGTGTATCCCTGCTCTATGCCAAGCAGAAATATGTGTGTTAACCATTCCTGATCTGCTTGCATATGTTGAAATAAAATACTACTGTGTGAGAGCATAATGGGAGTGTTTTTTGTTGTTATGTGCCATCAGGTCACTCCTAGCTTCTATCAATCCTCATAGGGGTTTCAGGTATGTCAACTGTTCCAGAAACAGTTTACCATTACCAACACCACCTGCTCTATGGCTGAGTGGTGTTTGGAACCCAGGGCCCTCAACTCTAGTCAGAAAGTCTGTTCACTAAACCACACTGATTTTTGTTTCATCTCTAAATTCACTTGTTCTAGCTTTTGCTTAGTTCATCTGCTTCGTTTTTCTTGTTGAACATCAAGGAAGGAAGGTACTGCTTTTGCATATGATGTCATTGTTGACTTCTTATCTGTCTGTTATTAGTTGCAAGCACAGTGTTCCTGCATATGGACTCACTGGCTGACAGCCCATGGCTGTAAGATTGTTTTCAATTCCTGTAGCTCCGTTTCGTATAATAATGACCCCAACTGATCCAAAAAGAGGACAGTTCAAAGAGTTCTCTACTTCGAGCTCCTCTGTTTGTAAAATTTGCCAGCTGGATGGCCTATCCCCAAATATAATAGATCAGAAAATTTGGGAGGGGGCTGTTTAGAAGGAAGTGTTGCTTTTCAAAATGATTTAGACCAGTGGTTCTAGACCCATGGGCATATGCCACCAGTGGGACACAGAAATAGATGCGAGGTTTTCATTAAAATTACCAAGAATTCACTCAATTCCTATGTGCTACTGCAAGTGGATTAGTGAAATTGTTCTTAATTCTAAATTTGAATTATTATTTTTATTTGTTTTGCGTTTATTTCCTGAAATGCTACTGCAACTTTTAGTATCCTTAAAACTTACCATAAATTGAAGGTGCACATAGGGCAGGCCTCTAGATGTTGTGGGACTATATCTCCTTAGATAGTCTTAGCAATGGTCAAGGATTATGGGAACTGTAGTCTAGCAATATCTGGTAGCTACACTTTGCTCTCCCTTGCTATGAATAATAAACATAATAATAGAATGCCTATAAACATACAAATGCCTTAAAAAAAACCCAGCATTTTTGCTTCTTTTATGCCATCATAAAACTTGATGGGTTCGTTGACTGAAATATTGCTGGAACATTGTGAGGAAGAAGATATAAAAGAAGAAAAGAGTGAGAGTGAGCCGTCCCCTCAAATGTCTGGGAAAGAGGAAAAAGATAGAGAAGTTGAAAAGGGAGAAATAGTGAAAGTAATAACGAAGATGAAAGGGTTAAAGGCGGGAAAAGAGGGGGATGAGTCGGAAAAGAGAGAGAGGAAGGAGGTGGACGTTTTCTTAACGTTGGAGGAGGGAAAGGAATCAGGGGAGACGAAGAAAGTAGTGGTCAGGGAGGAGGAATGGATAGGAGAAGGAGAACTGAGGGTGTTTCAAATCCCACAGAAAGGGATAGGTTTGGAAAGTCGAGACTGTAAAGAGACAGAGAAGGTTGAAGAAGGGAAACCCATTATCGAAGGATTGGGACTGGAAGAATGGACAGTTTTAGTATACCCTCGAGGACGGGGTCCTTGGAAGAGGGTGATTCAGCCAGGACCGGTCCAACCGCACGAGAAGCCACCAGAGGGAGAATGGTCACGTCATCCCTGCTGCGGGACGATCTGTGCAGTAAGGAGTGGCTGTCTGAGAAGACCTACGGATCAGGAACGCTTTGGCCAATCTTTCCGGTGAAAAGAGACAATTATGAGACTACATTACCCTTGTGGACTGACTTACCTGTTAATGTTGAACCTGCCGATCCTGTTGAAGTTGTGATAGAAAAACCTATTCGTTTTGTTAATAAAGAATTGTTTAAAGAATCTCCTCTCTTGTCGTTTCCCGCCAAAAATAAGGAACTGTCAGACATAGACAAAGAACCCGATCACAAACATAACATGTAAAAGTTAAAGAACCACCATTTTCAACAAGATCCTTTGGTTGAACAATTCTGGCTCTAGATTTATTTGCTCCATCTGTAACTAGCAGAATTCAAATGATGAACTGTCTACTTAGGTAATAAATTAGAGTGTTACATTTCACATTCTCCACTGATTTGGAAAATGATATCCAAGAATTCCCGCTTTGGACATTACCAGTTTATTGGTATTTTGTAAACCCTGCCTTAAGTAGTGGAATAGCAGCTGCTTGCATTGCCCATCGTAGCACATTTTAAATTTCTAATTAAAGGTGCACTTAATAAGCATACAAATAATCCAGGGAAGGTTTGTATCTTTTAGATCTGTTCATATCTGGGAGTTTAGTTCCCAGAAATTCCAGCCAACATGGCTGGTGGCCAGGCATTTTGGATTATATGAACCCTAAGACAACATGAGAACCTTAGGTGGCTGAGTCCTGTAGGTGCCCTCTGTTTGTAACTGGCTTTTGGTACAATTTTTCTCGGGGTGGAGGTGGGAACCTACCTTCCTGATGCATCAGTTGCTGCTTTGTTTAATGTGTCCTCTTGTTTCCAGACAAAGAACGGAAAAGATTAGTTTGTTGAAGGATGAAGCAATGAGACAAATTAATCTTGCCTCTTCCTTCAACAAATATATCATTGGCATTGTTTATTATATCGGTTGCCCTGGGCAGATCCTTTCTGTTTGTTTGAAGGCTGTACTTGAAACTTGATCTTCTTATCTTGACAAGGTGTGTTGTACTTCCTCTGTTACTCTGTTTTCTTCTTCTGCCTGAAGTATGTATGTGAGGTTGGTATTTTCAACAGTGTTTACACAGGAACAGAGGCATGCCTTTACTAGAGTATTTTTTGTGTTCCTTATATTTTCAATAATTTTGTATATAGGCCATAGGCAACTTGTGACTGACTGAAGCAGGGGAGGCGCTCTGCCCCAACAATTTGGGATCAGGTCCTTGCCTCAACTCCAGATCATGAAGTATTCGTATAAAAGATCTAAGTTAGTACATTGTCATTATTGCAGATTAATCCCTAGAGAGAGCTCATGATCTCTTGTGGTCATTTGGCTGCTTTAAAGCTACCTTTAGGGCTTTACAGTATGTGCAAATTCCAGCAGTGCTCTTTGAAGGAAGGCATCACATGCAACATGGTTGATGGATTAACCAATTTTTGTTCCAAGTTAGTGTCTGAATTTGAGACACACACACCCTTAGGAAATTTATTATTGCCACCCTGCATCCCATGACGGTTATTATTTAATAATAAATAATTATTATTTTTATTTTGTTTGTTAGAAGGAAGATCTGCACTGATTGCATTTCCCCCCCTTTCCCTTTTCTATTGAACCGGCAATTGGGATGCTCCTGTTATGGGAAATGTTTCCTTCCCTCTGACTTAGAAACTCTATAAACAAGAAGCTCATCTCCCCCTTTCTTAACTGGGAAAGTCTCTGTAAAAGTGTAAGAGCAGAAAAGGCACTGAGCACTTTTATCTAAGAATGACCTTTATTACCCATTATGAAAAAAAAGGAATACAACAATATATTATTTTAAAAAGAAAGAGAGAGAGAGAGAGAGAGAGAGAGAGAGAGAGAGAGAGAGAGAGAGAGAGAATGCAATAACAGAAGAATAACCCACGGCTTCTTTCCTAAGCCTGACTTAACGTGCAATCATTTGTGTATAGTGAACATAGCAACAAAACCAAATATACATCTCTTACATGTCTATCTAAATTATGCCTATATTCCTCACCACCATGAGGCTTTCCTCTGTCCTTGTTGGCCACTGTCCCTGCAAGGATCCATCTCTCTCTCTCTCTTTCTCTTTCTCTGTTTTTTTCTGCTTCATGACCAAAACAAAGAGAGGAAGAATCTTGCCCAGGCTTTAAGCCAGATCCCTGAATGAGCCTCATTGTCTATACCTGGGAATCAGGAACAGCATCAACAAATAAAACAGATTAATGGGGACGAGGAAAGGCATATTTCACATGGTTTCCATTTATTTTATTTTTAAATGAAGATTTGTAGACCCAGAGACCTTCAGTAATTCACATGAAATTCTATTGCTCTGAAGACATTTGGATTAAATGAACTAGAGGAAATATGTTATTACCTGTTGAATGTTTGTGTGCCAGATCAATTATGCAACTTGTTGTCCTCTTTTAGGTCCTGAGACTTCCTTTGTCAAAGTGGAAGTGGTCTTAATTCCATCTTTCTCTTTTTTTGCTTTCCCTTGCAAAGTATATACTGAAACTCGAATACATTAGATTTTATGTACCTTTACTGAGAGTACACAAGGGTCAGCCATTATTTCTTTGCCTAACCTTATTTTGAGAACTGAAAGTGTGAGATATTTATGTGGACCTTGATATAGATGAAGGGTAGAGTAAAGATAATAAAGACAACTGGATTATTGATTCATGCATGCAAAACTGTTTATGGAATCCTAGCATTCCCTTGAGGTCCCCCTCTAAGCTACTTATACTTTAGTTTATTCTGAATAGCTTCCTAGGAGGGTCCTTCTTGCAGTACTGGGTTGGCATCAGACAATGTGTTTCTCTGGAACCTTCCAAAGCCTAAACCCAGAGCTTGGAAAAATTGCAATGTTGACTTCCAGTTGCTAAACTCCCCAATCAATGGCCATGTGGGCTGGGTGATAGTGGGAGTTGTACCTTCCCTCTCTCCACCAAATAGCTATCCCAAGATTTGCACATACCCCAGCTGGTGCATCTGCTAGCTGTAGCCCTGCTTCTCCTCCTCTTCTGCCAGTTTGCCCACTGCTTTTAAGGAAAATGAGCAAGAATAGAAAAAGAGCAGTCTTTTTCCATTCTTGGCTTACCTTCTTCTTCTAGCCATCATTCTCAACCTTGGGTAACCTAGATGTTCTTGGACTGCAACTCCCAGAAACCCCAGGTGGCACAGCTGGTGGTGTAAGCTTCTGGGAATTCCAGTCCAAGAACACCTGGGTTACCCAAGGTTGAGAACCAGTGTTCTAGGAGGCTGTGTAAACTGGACCGCAAGAGAGAAGACAAACAAATGGAAACAACAGAGAGAAGATGACACACTGAGGAAGGAGATGCGTTGACTGTCTCTGACCTAAGGGCATCTGAAACTTGCAGTCTGTGCTTGTTGCTATTGCATTTTTTAGTAGAGTAGGTGTTGCCCTCCTGATAGTTTAGCCTACAGTTCCCGTCAGCCCTACTTGGCAATGGTAAAGTTCAAGGAAGTGGTCAGTTGTAGTCCAAAATATCTGGAAGACCAAAGCTTCCTCATTTCCTGTAATGGATCTTTGCCTGGGAGAGGGGAGGAAAAATATCCTGATCTAGATACCTGGTTCCATGAGTGCAAGCTTTTGCTGATCCGGATTGACAGCTCTTTATTGCACTTCCAGCTCATTGAACTACCTTGGCTTAATGCTTCATGGCTTCGTGCGTCCCTATGTGTTGCCTCATAAGCCGTTATTTCTCTTCTGCTTGAGGTCCTTTTCTTCATAATTCGAGTTGTAATTTCACAAATTATGGTTATGTTGAGATGGAATACAGGTGGAGCATGAGGTGTAGATAATTACAGAGACATTTCAGAAATACCAGAAAGTTTTTATTCTTGCTGGTGGGAAGGGGTGCAGAACAGACCAGGGCTATTTCAGAAACGAGAAGAGTGTGCGCATACATCTGTGTATGTATATATACTGAGAGAAACAAAAACAGGGAGCCATACATACATAACCCTAATGTTGTTGTTGAAGGAGTAGCAGAGTTCATGGATATAGAAGCCCAGTCTCCCTTAGGCACAGTGAAAGAGACAGAAGAGGGTTTAGAGTTTAATATCACTGCACCAGATGTATTTGCTATACTGTGGTGGATGGATTTCTTACACATTTTACCTGTGTTCCTTTCAATAGTGGCCCTGTTTTTACCAGCAAAGGACCCCTCCTTTGTTGCCCCCCTCAGAGAAAACACCTCTTTCAGGAATAAAACCTCTAATGGATAGTGTATTTTAAACTTTGTCAAGAGAAACCAAAGAGTTCTGACCTATTAAACATTGATCTTGAAGCAACCCAAATGCCATGATTAAGAAAAGGCTACAAACTTGTGTCTTTGGTTTTCCATGTCAAAGTCAGAAACAGAAGAGACCATAACAAAGCCATAATATATGCTTGCAGAGGTTCTAAATCTATTTGCCCATCTAAATAATATCTCTACAGTAAAAGCTAAGAACTGGGTCCTAAATATATAAAATCCCCTAGGGAAATAAGGTAGGAAAGCCTAAGGAAGAGGATGCTGGATTTGATTTCAGTAAATCATCTAAAAACGAAGGGCAGGAAGCAGCTGGATTGTCTTAGTCTGGGCTGCGTAGAGCAAGGTCTCCTAGTGAAGCATAGGAGGCAAAAGAAATATAGTACATAGCAAGGAACTGGGTCCAGAAGGTTAGCCAAGACTCTCCCGGATGAACAAAAGGTTGACTGTTGTCCCGACAGTGGCACATTCCTATGTCCATGTAGCATGTAGAAAAGTCAGAGATGGCATGAACAGTTCATTGGTTTGCATGGCAGTTTTTCGGTTTGCTTCCCCATCTCCTATAAACATATATACCCCTCTCTCTTTCTCTCTCTCTCTCTCTCTCTCTCTCTCTGTGTGTATTAAAGGTGTAACATCTAAGAGCGCAGGAAGGAGGGAACCACATGACTAAACTGAGTCTTTCTGACTAGTGATTTGAATCATACCTTAACTCAGTTTGATTTAAATTAAATCCACCCTGTCTGTAGGCAGTGGCAGTCACGTCAGCTTTGTCCTTCATTCTGTCCCTTTGCTTTTGCAGTGTGGATAATTAACCACTGCTGCTGAGGAAGTCGTGTGTGCAACAAGGGAAAGTTTGGCATTCATAAGCCACTGGTCTGTCATCCCTCTCTCTCATGATGCACTTTTTTTTGGGAAATTGCTTCCCAGGAGTGAACCAGATTTGGCCTTTCCCCTTCAGAGCCAGAGCCAACAGATTGACTGTCAGGGCAGCCTTAGGCCTCTAGGGAGTGTGTAATTGTTTCTGCAGTAGCCATATTTTACCACCTCTGTTGCTTTTTTAGGACACAGAGAAGCGTACCCCTCTTCACGTTGCTGCTTTCCTGGGGGATGCAGAGATCATTGAGCTCCTCATCTTGTCAGGTATGTGGTTCTGACATCACTGTTAGTCTGTTTCAAAAGCAGCATGATTTAAATTTCAAGATAAATACGCATAATTTAAACAATGGAAAGAGAGAGGAATGTATAGAATAAGAGACTTGTTTATACAAGGAAAACCTATCACAATTGGACAGCTCCAGGAGAAAACTAGGTATATAGCAACTAATTGGTATCAGATAACCCAAATCAGAAATTTGGCAACTCAACTGCATAAAACACCGGGCTCAAATAGACCATTAACAGAAATAGAGAAATATTGTATAGAGATAGGGAATAAAAGGAAAACAGGGTTAATTTCAGCAATTTATAGATAAACAATTTGGAGACAATATGGGATCCAAGATAGTTTGGGAGACAAACTTAAAAACTGAAATATAAGAAAACACATGGAAAAGAATATGGACCTCTCAACCTTACAAATCAGTTTCATCTCAAGCTAAAGAAACAGTGTTAAACGTAGTGCACAGATGGAACTTATACCCTGTAAAATTCAATAGAATAAATAAAGGAATATCAGACATATGTTGGAGGAAGTGCAGTAATAAAGGAACTTTGGAACATATGTGGTTAACATGCCCAAGAGTGGAAATTTTCTGGTCTGAGGTAATTAAGTGGTTGGAAAGTATAACAAAAGAAAAAATAATCTCAAATGAAACTTTGATACTTTTGTCATTATTTATGGGAGGGAATGAAAACATTGTGGATAAAGAACTAATTGCGACTATATTAGGAGGAGCCTGTAATGAAATTGCCCAACACTGGAAGGACGCTCAGGACTTGTCTTTGCAAAGATTTCAAAATAGAATATGGAGACTGGCTCTGATGGAAAAACTGACCTATCGCATTAAACTCTATAGAGGTGAAATAAAACAAGATAAATTTATGGAAGTATGGAGTCCCTTGTTGGCCTCTGGTGCAGGAGATCAATTGGAAAATGGGCTGAAATGCTGGTTAGTTTGAATGACTGTAGCGTTAGAAGTAGAACAAATAAAAATGTTTAAATATTATTAGTATACTATAGGTAAGAAAATTATTAGAAGTGTAACTGTATTTATAGGTAATTATTACTTTTTTGTTATGTGACTAGAGGATTGTAACTTCTTCTTCTTCTTCTTCTTCTTCTTCTTCTTATTATTATTATTATTATTATTATTAATAATAATAATAATAATAATAATAATAATAATAATAATAATAATAATAATAATAATAATAATAATAATAATAATAAAAAATTAAAATAAAAAACTTTAAAAAACCCAAAAGAAAGAATTTAAAAAAAAGCAGCATGGTTTAAATGACCATCAGCGGCACCGGGGTTTGGTTTTTATTGTCGTAGGCTGCCCGACCGGCATACTCTGGGTGGAGTGCAATGCGTTAGAATGATAAAGACCAAACCATGAATCAAGGAGCAAAACTAAAGGAAAAGTGAAAACGCTTGCGGCCTGCAAAAACCAGGGCAGTATGAATAGCAAAGAGAGGAGTGCGGATGCTGAACAGACTAAAAAAGTGTTCTTAAATGCCTGTGATAGTAAAAGGTCCTTCACCTTGTGCCAAAGAGACTATAACTGGGGATCCATGTGAGACTTTTTGGGAAGGATGTTAAAACATTAAAAGAAAAGAAAAGAAAAGACTCAACAGGACTACCCCTCTATCACTGCCAAAAGACTATTTTAGCTCTTATGACTTGGTGTGTAGACTTGGTATAATCACTATTTGTTCCATTGCTTTAAAACGTTGTGACCTTATTCAGAAACTTATGGGGTTATCCAGTGCTTGCTGGATTATCCTGGAAAACTCCGTAGGGGCTGGGTTGTATAGTCATAAGAGTTTGTTTTGAGGTGAGCAGGATTGGTCTTAGCAAGAGGCTGAGTTAAGGCAGCTCAGCTTCTTTTGTAGCTGATTTGAGATACATATAGTGAAAGGGCAGCAACTTGCTCTTCATTTATTTTTATTGTGTTTTTACTCCCAGGAAGAACGGGGGGGGGGGTTTGCTGTGTTTTTGCCTCAGGTGCAAAAATAACTGGGTCAGCCTTGGAGTATTTTGCATCTTGGGTTGGGATAAGGGAGGGGGGGTTAGTTCTTCTGTCTCACGCAACAGAGTGTCTTGGGTTGGTTCTGCAGGCAGTCATTTCCTCCCCTTGACTGGCCCAGTATTGCTCACAAGTCTGTTCATCTAGCACTGAGCTACTATATCAGCTTTCCAGCTTGGCCAGCCACTGAGCCAGAATGGGAGGAGGGTACTGGCTGGGGACTACAGCTCCCAGATTTCCTCAGCCAACAAGGACATTGAATGTGCTCATTGGCTATGAAATGGCCAATGGCAGTAGGAGCAGCAAGAAACTGAATTGAAAAGGGGATTGAGTGGCATAGCTAGAACCTTAAACAGGAGCACTTTGTTGCAATCCCCACTTACTAGGAAACTGCAGAGGTGGGGTTTGCTAACTGCAAGCAGTTTCCGCTCTCAGAGCACCTGTAAGCTCCAGCTGCTGAGGACAGGCAACGTTAGCTGGGACTTTGTTTCCATGGTCTCCTTTTGAGCCTTCAGATGTATCTGGGAGGCTGTTATTAGAAACAGAAAGACAGGCTGGATGGATTGTAGCTTCGATCATTGAATTCTTCTTAACCTTGTGCAAACATAGGCAGCAAAGTCAGTGCAAAGGGCAAGCTCAGTGGAGGCCGTTGCCTAGTTTTGAAACAGGGGGATGGGAGGTCCGTTCTGTGTTTTATTCTGAACAACTGCACCTATTTCAGTTGCTAAGCATATCCTGTCCCAGTAGGTTCTGCACGTTGGATAGCTCTCATAGTGCTCATAAATCCCACAACCCATTCGTTGGCCCAATGAAGTTGAGATTGTTAGCTGTCACTGGACAGGATTTTAGGAGCTCTATGGAGACCTTCTTTTCCCCCAGGGCTGGTGAACATGCAGACCTTCAGGCGCTGTTGGATTCCAGTTCTCCATGGACACCATCCAGCATGGCCACTAGTCAGGGATGATGGGAATTGTGGTTCAACAGCACCTTGAGAACCACAGGCCCTGCTGTATGTAGATGCAATGTCTTTCCAGGTAGTGCTGGCATTCAGCATTGAGTTACTTGGCTTGCGCTGCTTCTCCACCAACATAGCTGGGACTTGAAAGTCTTCAGGTCTGCATTTTAAAGCCCTGAAGCTGGTTGCATTTGTGTTGGTGCAGATCTGTAAAGAGCAGTTCAGTGCTGTGATACAGATGTACAACACAACCAGAACAACTTGTCGGCTCCGCCAGGAAGTGTTAGAAGCATTATGTGTTCTTATTCATGAAAACCTTTGCAGAGAACCGAAAGACATGTGAGGAAATATTTAGTAAATATAAGCTTTTAGAATAAAATGAATACTATTTTTTTCTGACTTTATACAACATTTCCTATTTCTTAAAATTTTTATTTTTTAAAGTATGGTGGTTTTGTGTTTTGCATTATACGGTTAAAATGGAATTA
This sequence comes from Intellagama lesueurii, assembly GCA_037013535.1. Taxonomy (NCBI): domain Eukaryota; kingdom Metazoa; phylum Chordata; class Lepidosauria; order Squamata; family Agamidae; genus Intellagama; species Intellagama lesueurii. The sequence continues at coordinate 168,956,143 of JBAJHW010000001.1, read as the reverse complement.
TTTAAAATGCTTGATGACAGCAGCGTTCTCTATCATCTGTTTAAAAATTTCCAGCTGTTGCTGCTTTGATAATGAGTGCAGCTGCATAAATGGATTTGGAAAAGCATGAAGTAACATTATAAAGGAAATGTACAAGTTTAGGAGTATAATACAGTAACTGAGGAGATGGCAGAGAAACAAGAGTACATGGCGTTCATTGTAGGCTTTGGTTTCACTCGCACACCCTGGCAAATTAATTTGTGGTCATCAGTTCATTCTCACTGCTGAAATGAGATCAAATATTCAAAATGGCAGATCTTGAATGTCTAAACCTGCTAATTAACATGTTAAACATTATTTTGATTACCGTAGTAGTCTAGACAAATGAAGCATTCCAGTCCAACTCTACCAGCATGGCTCTCACGAAAGTTTCAGGGGAGAGAATCTATTGCAGCTGTCAAATAACAAGTAAATGTATTGTAATCATTCAATGAAAGTTTAGAACTCTGTAGGCAAATCTGAGTGAACTTTTAAAAGATAATCACTTGTAAATGTCTTTGCCTAGGTTCTTGTTGTTGTTTTTTTAACTCCATGCCTTGATTTCTTTTTCTTTAGGAAGTACTGTGCAAATATTTAAGGGGAAGTAACATGTATAAATTCCATTATTAGTCTATAGTGGTGGATGGTGCCCAGTGAGACTGGTAGGCAGAGCAGCTGACTACATGAGGAAGCAAGAGTAGAGGCGTCACAACTGGCGGAGTAACTGGAAAATCATGAACAGAAAGCGGAGGGTTTGGAGAGCATCTCTGACCCTTATAGTAACCTAAAATCAACACCTTTGAGCCCACTGTCAATCTGCTGTACCAGCAACCTGTGACAAATAAAGGGTAACACGAGACAAGTTAATTTGGAAACCATGAGGAAATACAGAGGGTTGGGGGCTGGGGGTTTGTATGGAGATCTGACCCAAATGACAACACAGAAGTTCTCCTTGGAACCTAGGAAGGGCAAAAATGAAGCAAGAACTGTGCAGAGCAGACTGGAAAATTGGAAAGGAAAAAATTGAAGGAGAAATAATACTACATGGCGTTGAAGAATTCTGGGATGCTCCCCCACACATTATGATCACTGCCAAATCCATAGGAGATTAGATTAAAATTTGTTTTATTTTGCTTTTTTAAGCAGGGAAAGTGTTGTAAGTTGATGTGACTTGACCGGAGATCCTGTTAATGCTGGAAGAGTTGAAAACTCCATCAGCTTATTTACAAGGGATTATTGGCTTCAGAAATGTAGGAGAAGGTTGGAGGTTGCCTACATGATGGTGGCATGGTGGGCTGTTTCAGCATCTGGCCAGTATCATTTCCCCATGGCCTGCATACTCAGCAGTGGCTGTTTCACTTCAGGGGGTAGACTGTGGCTAGATATTGGATTCCTCCTTATGCAAGCTTGAAACAGATATAGCCAGTTATGGAAATAGGAATTGCGCAGACATCGTATCCAAGACCAGATATCCTAGCCAAACAGCATCTGGAGGGCCACATATGCCAGCTTTTGATGTAGCTGCCCATTGCTGGGACTAGTTAGTGCAAACTGATAGTAGGAAAACAGTTTTGTGGGGAAATCAGAGTTGGCAAAGCCCTGGGAATACTCTAGCTAGGCGCAGGAATGAGTTCTCTTATTGAATGGAGAAGTCATTCTTTAAACATGGTTTCAGGGCCCCACCTATGGTTATGACTATATTGGGCCAATACTGTTTTCAGGGTTGGTGAAGTTTTATTTCCCAGCGCACAAAATCTAATTACTGGGCTTCAAGGAAACTTCAGATCTGGTTCAAAACTTTACAAATTGTATGCCACGGATTCCACGTAGATTTAGGTGAAAGGTACTTGTGCACAAAGGTTTGCATGCATTGTTATTACAAACCAGCTGAGTGGTTTCTGGTTTTATCTGCTTCATTTCTCTGAAATAATGTATACATGAGATATTAGCTTTAAGGTGGATTAAACAATTTGGCAAGATCAATATTTGTCATTCTAAACTATGCCTTTAATCAAGTGTTTGTTCTTGAATAGCTTTGTGGAGAGGAAGTGGAGCTGCTTTCCATTACTAGCTTCTATACATAAGACTAGCCATTGGAGCTGCTTTAGTGCTGTGGCAGAGAGAGCCAGCTCCTTAGTCAAGTGGTGCCATCATGTTGGGGCTCTGTCATTAGAACAGGAGTGGGCAAAGTGTGTCCTGTGGTTTCCAGGGGGACTCTAAGGGCCTTTTTCAAGGGCTCATGGAATCCTCAAGGTTTCCACCAGCCTGGAGAAAAAATATTGTTGAAGAAGAGTTGTTTTCCTCTCTGAAGATTGTGGGAATGGCATTTTTGCCACTCTATGTGAAAAAACCCAACAAGCAAAAACAAGACTGGAAATAGAATTCTAGAAACTAGAAGTACCTTTTCCCCATATTGTGGGGAGAGAGAGAGAGAGTCATGCAGGTCCTGCTGGGTATTTAGGGTGGTAAATTGCTCCCCTGGTTCTCTGAAGTTGCCCAACCACTTACTTAGATTGTGAATTGCTACTGGGCAGTTGGAAAAATGCAGGGTGGAATGAGTTGGAAGAGCACCGGAAAAGAGAGGGGGGAGGTTACCTTCTCCCACTGCCACTGATCTTCTATAGGGTTTATTCACATTTATTTTGGGTGAGGTCATAGCACATTCGGTCATTGGCATCTTCTAGAAAAAAAGGAGTCAAGTAGTGGTTAAGAAAAGCTTCTGCCTCAGAACTTGAAGGGCTGGAGCCAGTCAGAGTGGACAATCCTGGGCCAAGCGTCTTAATTTAAATTGGTTCCTAGGCACAATGCCTTTTTTTCTTTTTGATTCAGAACTGAAGTGAACCCAGCTAGAAGGGAAGGAAGGAGGAGGAAGAGGCAGAGGAGGAAGTGTGCGTGAAGGAATGGTTTGGTACCACGATCCGGACTTCTCCTTTTCTGCATGAAGTCACCTTATCCTATAACTTCCTCGTTTTTCAACCATCATCCATGTCCTGGCCCAGCTACTTAGTCCTGCCTTCCCTGTGTTCCTCTTTGTTCTTATGATAATAGTGCACTAGGCTCCCTTCTAAGGGCTGTCTGTAGTTCTGAGGATTACTGAGGTAATGAATATGAAGCATTTGGGGGACTTCACAAAATGCAAGAAAAACATGTCCCGTATGTTCCATTTTCCCATACTTTGGGGGAATAAAGTTAATTTTAATACAAGAAAGATGCCACTGGGTGTCCTTTCAGTCTTGCAATGAAATGTCTTTGGTTTATGAACAATAAAAAGAGCCCTGTTGGTTATCGCCGAGGTCCACCTGGCCCAAGGATGGAGGCACATGTGGGCTCCTTGGATGTTTTTGGACTGCAGTTCCCATCAGCCCTAGCAAACACAGCCAATAGTGAAGGAGGCTGGGAATCACAGTCTAACAACATCTGGAGGGCCACAGTTTCCCACCCCTGATCTATTCCAGTATTCTGTTTCCAACCACAATCAGTAAAAGGAGTCTGGAATGTTAAAACACTTCCGCTGCAGTCACCCAACTTTTCCAAAACTCTCTCCACACAAGCAGTGGACCTGCACAAAGAATGTAATAAGTAGAACTGAGGCACATCAGCTGAATCCATTCAGCACCAAACTGAATCCAGCAGATCACAGATGTTTGTACCTAATGTGTGTGCATCACCCATTTGTGATGATATTCACTCCACAGGAGAGAGGAAACTGGACTGGCCTAATTCTCTTTTCCTCTTCTCTTTCTCTTATGAGATAAGTGGAGCAGAAAACAGGAGCCCCTTTTCAGACATTCTAACAGATTAAAATACCACCCGGATACTTGCAGGATTTCCCAGACATGTTGCAAGTGCTTTCTGAGTGTGCAGGTGAGCCTATAGTGGTCCTCAACCCTCTCTAACACATTCCAAAGAGGAGAGGGAGGGGCTGCTTCTGCAATGGCACCTTTTACACAGGTTCCATTTAACCCTTTTAAATATCTAAATAGGAATGTGATGTTTTCCCAGCTTAAAATGTCAGTGCCTCTATATGTTGATGGCTGTTTTGAAGCAGAACTTAAATACCATATATGTTGGTGTTGCTTGCTGAATTTAAATATTCCACCCAAATGCTTTCTGTTTTGTTTCAGGTTGGTTTTTTTTTTTAAAGGTTTGTTTTGTTAAACGTTTACAAGCCTAAAGCACAGAGGAGAAGGATACTATTTTAAAACCTAATTCTAGCAGTGAAATCATCCTTTTCTTAGTGTCTGCCTCTTTCTGCTTCCAGCAGCACTTCTGCTCACAGAGTTCTTTGTGTCAGCCTGAATTATTCGCTTCTTTGGCAACCAAGAAATATGTCACAATCATGTTTTGTGGGTTCTTGCCCAAAACCCAACTGGGGGATCTGATGCTATGTGTATGTATGTGCATGGACATATGTGTGCACACGTTTCCTGGCTCCTTCCCCTTTTTAAAACTCTGAAATTTCATTATTCAAGCAGGATATTGCTGTTCATACCTTCTTGGCATAGCCCAAGGTTATGACTCATAAATTTCTCTGCTGCAGTGACCCGCTAGATGTGAAGCAAAACCCTCTCTGTCACATTAGCAGTAGAGGCTTATTTTCATTAATTTCTTACAGCCTACTTTCTGGACAGCGTTTCCTAAAACAATGATTCGGATGAGTATGACCAACATAAATAGCAGACTGCATAAAATCTCTCTCTCTCTCTCTCTCTCTTTCAAATTTAAAGCAGTGAAAGGAAAGATTTACAACAAATAGCAATATTGTTGATGAGGCGAGATGCTGTAGAAAGAATTGACCCATTGAATTTTGTACTAGGCTCAGGAGAGACGTTCAAGGAAATATGCTCATGGTTAGACTTGGGGCACAGGAACTGGTGGCAGTACAAATAAACATAGCATCTAATGAATAAAGCATATGTCCTGTGCATTGAGACGTATCAGCAATGGGCCTCCAGATTACTATTAAACAGAAATTATTCAGAGCTAAAGTACAGGACCTGCAGCCAGATGTATAAAAACAGCACCATGAAACTGCAATTAGTATATCTGTATGTGAGTTTATGTGGTTTGAGGGTCTGGCGTTACATAGTTAGACTGAAATATTGGGGGGGGAAGGGGCTTCACAGTCAAGTGGGCAGAACACATGTTTTTCATGAGGGAGACCCCTGTTTCAATCCCTGATGTTTCTAATTTAAAAGACTAGAGAGCCAAACAAGGCAATGTTTTAATTGAGCAGCTAGGAACCACATCTGGAGTCCCTCCCTCTCATTGTAATCCCAGGCTTGTAGGGAGGGGTTGGAAGAGATGGGAGGTTTAACCATTTCCTTCCCAAGTATGGACATTACCCCAGCTGTCCTGTAACCAGCAAGCTCCCGCTGGCGTCACTGGGAGCCTTCTTTCAAATATGAATTGTGACATGCTCTCTCTGTACCCCTGCCCTTTTGTTGCAATTGTGTCATGGGAAGGAATGGAGGAAGCCTTTCCCCAGAGTGTCCTGTGGTCCCGATGAATATTGCACCCTCCACCCCCCGCCACATGGTATTAAATTGCAATGTAAAAAATGTCTAGCAGAACCCTTGGCTAGGAGGGGTTTCTGCAATGACCTCAAGATAACTGCCACCAATCACTCCAGATCTCAATGGATCAATTGGCTGACTTATTAAAATACAGGTTCAGGGATCCCTTTCTGTTTTTTCTTGTTCTTCCTGCCTGCCTGTCTGCCTGCCTGCCTGCTTACCTACCTACCTATATATCACCGGATCTTTATGACAGTGTTGTAGCAGTCATAGATAGATAGATATGAGTTTTTGTTGCTTCTTGAAGGCAAGTATTCCATGAGAAAATCAGCTGTAGCCCTCCATCTGTGACCTTCCCTGTTGAAAGAACCTCTTTTTTTTACACAGCATTTCTTCATTATTTATTATAGTATTTCTAACTCCCCTTATATGAACAGATACCAGGGAAAGGTACAACCAATGAAATCAAATTAAAAGAAACATTATAAATACTTCATAAGAGTTTAACAATTAAAAGGACTAAGTCAAAAAGATAACAAACGGAAGGACTGAGGACCATGCCATGATTTCTCTAATTACCAAAATGCTCAGGCAGATGGCCAGATTTTAACTTGGTGCTGAAATAAAGGCAGTGGTTGGTGCCGGTTGGGCCTTCCATAACCAAGGTCCTGCAACAAAGAAAGTGATTTCCCCCATCTCCCCATAAAGAAAGGTCCTCAGTGGTGGGACAGGGAGAAGGGGACCCCTGGCTGCATTTGATAGAGACATTGTGATTGCATGCAGCCTCAAGAAGTCCATCTTTTTGAAGCCCATAAATATCAGAAAAATTCCATCATGGTCTTGAGTACAGCTGCAGAAGTTTATCTTGTAGTGTAATACTGTTGTTTGCAGTATAACCTACTGTGGAGGAACAGTATAGACTCCATAGCTGCAATTCAGAGCTACTTAGTCAAAGCTTCACAATGAGTGGGGACTGTGGATTTTTGCCCAGACAGAGCCCCTTTAGATTCAGCACCATGGACAAGTATTCAGATTTTGGTATGGGTAGATTGGCTTTGGGAGAAGTGCCATGCTCCATGCTAGGCATAAGGAGAACTGCCAGTAGTTCAAATGTAGCAGTGAGCACTTGTTGCTTTCCAAACATGGTAAATCATATTGTCGTGTTGCTTCTGACAAAGCTGCACTCAAGATAGATTGTTACACATCCAGGATCTTGGAGGCTGATTGCAGAACTGATGTGGTTTTCCCGCAACCCCCAGTGTTGCATAGGGGTGGAGGAGAAACTACATCAGTTCTGCAATCAGCCTCCAAAGTTCTTTAAAAAAAATGGGCAAGGTTGGTTTTTAAAACATGCATAATAATTAGTGCAAGTTTGTTGAAAAAGGACAACTTCAATAACATTCTGCAGAGATTTTGATGACAAGCCCCATCATCACTAGGCAGTGTGGCTGATGATTGTACTGTCTGAGGGCCATGTGGTTTGCAGTACAACACAACAAGAGGTTGCCAGCTTGGGGAAGGATGGTCCAGGAGCAGCTGTATTCTCTCCTTGTGTACAGGGAGGTTCAATTCATCAAATTCCCCATGCATGGATACGGGGGGGGGGGGGGCACATAATAGAAGAAAGGATGTAGCTTGGTTACTGCACACCTACCCATGTATTGAAGTCCTGATATCTCCGGTGGCTGAAATCCTGTTGCTTAGTGTAGGAAGACAGACTAGAGACGGCCCACTGAATCAGTCAGGATTTCGTGAGTCAGTTCCTCCATAAGTCCCATTGATTCAAATGGGCCTACTCTAGCTGTGACCTATTTTAGTGTTGTAAGTCGTAACTAGAAAGGGCCCATTTGAATTAATGGAATTTATGGAGGAGTTGATTCACCAAATCCTGACTGATTCAGTGGGCCTACTCTAGTGCAATTTATTACACTAAGCAACAGAAAGAGGCCTTACAGTTACTCAGTGAGGTGAAAGGGTGTAGTTAAGACCCTGGCATTCGTACCTATCAGCACCCTGGGATACACGCTGAGGCTTCAGGACCTTGATATGGCCTGCATCATCAAGGCTTGCCAGTTATGGACCTTCCATCTTCTCCAAGCTCTGCTAGAGTGTGGATGTACTCTTGCCTGGTGTGTCTCTGGGACACAAGTGGCCAGTGCTGTGGCCCAGGGACTTAACACTGTGCCAGCAAGTCCAAATACCGAAGATCAAAAATGGCCTAGATGAAATGGCTCCCCTCCTTTTTGGGGGGCTGAAATCCTTTTTGTTCTTCTGAACTATTGCTTTAAAAGTACCTGTAGATAAAATCAGAGATGTAGATCAGTCTTCTGCATTCAGTTAACAGTATCTTGCTAAGCTCCCAGAGGAAGGGGATGTGGCAACCAGAATACAATAGAAGAGATAACTCACTCTCCTGTTTCTGTACTGTGGTCACATTTTCTACTCCGGTTGTGTTTTTTTTTTGCCAGGTAAAATGGATAAACAACTACGAAGGGGAAATAAACTTTGCTGTTGTATTCATTTTTTTTGTTTCTGAAGGCCTGTCCCAACGATCAGTGAATGAATGTCCAAACCTCGTTTTAGACTTAGAAGGCAGGCCTTTAAGTTCCTATTGAAGATAATGGCATGTTGTTCAGTCTACATGTCAGGATTTGGGGGTGTGAGGTGTGGGTGAAATTTAGGACCATTCTTTCCTTGCTTGTTTAGTTCTTGTTAAAAGAAACACCACATAGTTGATTGTGGAGGATGAAGAACACATTGGGTAGCCTTCCAGATATTATTGGCATAGTCAGTGGGGAGGCAGGCTATGAGCTCCAGTCTAACAATATCTGGAAAGCCAAAAGATGCCCAAACATGGTTTAGTTAAAATACTATAAATATTTACAGTATAGTAGGAATTTTGGGGTGGGGCAAGATGAGGAAGGAGTAAAGTAGTATTGATAGTCCCTGACCTTTTGAAAAAGGTTAGATGTGTATTCTCATACAAGAGTTGTAGAACAAGGATGTTCTCTTCAGGCACTAGACTGTGGCTGGGATCCTGTTGGTATTCACATACGGTTTGTGTAGTTTGTTGCAGATAAGTGATGAGGTAAGGTGGCTGGGTAGCTCTGTGATTCAGGTATCTGGCTGCAGAGTCAGAGATTGGGAGTTTGATTTCCTGCTGTGCCTCCTGTGAGTAGAGCCAGCCTGTGTGGCTTTTGCCAAGGTGCGCAGTCCCAGGTTGCCCCCAGAAGAAGGGAATGGTCAACCACTTCTGAATATTCTGTGCCTGAAAAGCCCTGAAAGGGGTTGCCATAAGTCAGAATTGACTTGACATGATTAATATATAATTGATGAGGTGCAGCCCTGGCATCAGGGCATTAAACTGTCTGCAACCCTGGTTTAGAAGCTTCCTCTGCATTATACCAAAGGAACCGTAGGCACCTAGCTATTGACACCAGTTCAGGGTGAACATTGCTGTGATTGATGAGGGTGCTTTTTAGATGCTCCTGAAAGTTTGCTGGTTGACGTTTAAAGGTTTTCCATCTTAGGTCTTGTTGAATCTTTCCTGCTGCCTTCCCATTTTATGGGAAGTGGTACTGACCTACAATTCAATATACTCACCTTTCCTGCTCAGCACTATTAATCAAAGACATACTAGGCTTGCTCAGTTACCTGGAAACAATGTCAACAATCAGACTGTAAGGTGGAGTGCATGTTATGTTGTATAGTAATTCAGTAAAAACTCTTCCAAGTTAGACATTTCTGAAGAGATTTAAAGAAAGTAATACTAATAACAATGTCTGTATTACAGTTTGCATAATACAGTTAAAAATATAAAACAGATATAGCAATAACAAACTGCAGCAGGGTCCTGCTATGCAAGAATTTCACAGTACTAAAGACATTGCTATTGGATTTTAATGCACTAAAACTAATTTCAAAATGGATTAGTCTACAGCTTGGCATGCCCCTTTGATGATCTATAAGGACAGAATTCCTTGGTGGCAAAGGCAGTAAATAAATACAAAGTTTCTACATTGGTGTCTCTGTCTAACATTACAGGTTAATGTAACTGCCAGAGCTATTTCCCATATTCTGTCCATTCAGCTCCATATTGGGGATTGCCATTGCTTGCTCTAACAGTGATCCACGGCATGGAAGTCAGGATTCTGTGCTTCAAACTTTTCTTTTTCTCCTGAAAAATGGACAATAAAATATCGAACCTTCATATGAAGAGTGACCTACTATTTCAGATATTTATTGGGATTGTATCATCTCAAAATGTTACTATAACAGAGACCATAAGAAATAGACTACCTTTCCCCCCACTTTCTCTTCAATGAAGAGAAGAAATAGTTTTGTTAATGGCTTGGAGTCAGAGCATCATGCAGTGATGTCTATCGTTGTTATTGCCAAATGTCTCCTCTGAATGAGATAATGCTAAAGAGGTGTCCTTTTGATTTTCAGGCGCCCGTGTCAATGCCAAGGACAACATGTGGCTGACACCTCTCCACCGAACAGTTGCGTCAAGGAGTGATGTGAGTGATCTCTCCCTGGCCTTTTGTTACATATGTTTCATATATGTTACTAGCCAGTTTTAAAAAAAAGCTATTTCTGGATAGTTAATGGGCAGTCCTGGTGAACCCATAGCTCAAATATGTGTTCCAGAAAAGAGTTACAGCACAATTTGAAAATCCATCTGTTTGTGAAATTACAATGAGAGATACCGTATTTGAGGAGTGAACAACCATTCGTACTTTATCTGTTATAAGTCATGGGCCTCAGAGATTCCCAGGGTGATAAACCTGGATGACTAGGGAGTGGAAGGGGAAAGTAAGAAGGGCACAGATCCCACTAGATATCCCCGGGTTATTATGCCAATCTTAGTTCCTTCTGTCTTGGTTACATTAGCTGATTCATGTTAGAGCTGGACAGATGGTAGTTCTGCATCTTCTAGTATATCTCTGGATAATTTCCATTGAATCAGGAAGGGTTTCTGTCCTCTGCATTTTTAGGGAGGGAGAATCAAAATTGACATGTTGAGGAAAGTTGATTCTAAACATGAATGTATTTGTGAAAGACGTGTGTAGCTTACCATGCTTCTTAATGTGACACGGCTGTATATTTTAGTGACTACTCTGCAGCATTGTTTTCCCAAGGAAGGAGGCTGGCACGCCATGGGCTGGCTGTCTCCTTTTTGAGATCCACTGACTGGGGTGGGAATCGTAGCTTCAAAGAGTCAACATTTTGTTCAACAGACTGCTTCAGATTGTAGGCAGGAGGAGTATATCTCATGGTGGCTCTCAATGAGGTCAGACCAAGTGTGGTGTTAAACACGTAGCACACCATTTAAATTAGTGAACTCTTTTTTCTCCTAGAGAAAATATACATCACACAGATCTGAACTGGGACCAGTGCATGCCAGTGGGGCAGGTTTGATCCTCACTCTCCCTATCAGTTTCTTTTGTTGAAAAATGTGAATCCTGTGGTTTGGCGCCAGTGGTATGTTTTTGAAAGAAAGAAAAAATCCCTATGTCAGGATTGATTTGGGGGAGGGGGGAATAAAAACCAAAAGACTTAAACTTCTTACAGCCATGCTTGCTGGTCCCAGTCTAGACTGAAACCACATGTGTCTGTGCTAGAGTAAAACAGAAAAGGCTTGTAAATTGCATCATACATGTGCATGCTGTAGTGTTTAACTTTGGAAACCCAAGATGCTTCCCGGTGGACAGTTCCAGTGTTGATGAAAAAGCACCATTGGATTTGTGTTTGTTCATGCATGCGCGCATGTTAAGAATAAAAACTGAAGAAGCACTCAGAGAGTACAGGAAGGTTTGGGGTCAGAGATTCTTTTTTCTGGAGCCCACTAAAAAGTTATGTTAGAGGCAGAATGATTACACAGACAAAACTAGGTCTGAAAGAACCCAGACACACGCTGCACAGACAAACAGCATAGCAGGCAAAATAGTTCAGAACAGCCTTTCTCCACAACCTGCCAGATTTCTCTCTGTGTGTGTTCTTTTATGCTTGTCTGCCAAGACGATACTCAGGACTTAATTCTTAATCTCATTGGTTTCTAAGTCAAGAGTAAGGTAAAGGTAAAGGTTCCCCTTGACAAATGTCCAGTCGTGTCCGACTCTAGGGGGTGCTGCTCATCCCCGTTTCCAAGCTGTAGAGCCAGCGTTTGTCCGTAGACAGTTCCATGGTCATGTGACCAGCGCGACTAGACACGGAACGCTGTTACCTTCCCACCGTGGTGGTACCTATTTATCCACTCGCCTTTTTACATGCTTTTGAACTGCTAGGTTGGCAGGAGCTGGGACAAGTGATGGGAGCTCACTCCGTGGCGTGGATTCAAACTGCTGATCTTTCGACCTTGTGGCCCAGAGGCTTTTTGCGGTTTAATCCGCAGCGCCACCACGTCCCAAGTCAGGAGTACTCTTGTGCTTTTGCCTCCTCCCCTCCCGTTTACATGGAGGGTATGATGTCAGTCACTTCCTTTTCCCAAAGCCTAATCTTCTGCTCGTTTCCAGGAAGAGCAAAGTAAGAGCAGAAAATGGCTTCAAGAAACTGAAAGAAAGCAAAGATTGTTCCAGAATTATAACCCTTCTGTGGGAGGACAAAAGTTATGTGTGTCTGAATGAGCTTACTAGTGTCAGTTGGGGTAGAAGACAGTCATCACATTGGCAGGGATGAAGTAGGCTACTTCCACATATGGAATGGGGATGAGGACACCATCTTGCTCTTTCCCTCAGGTGACCCTGTTTCTTGGGCTGGGCCTGTTTGCAGATAGATGCACCTGCCAGTTGGATCAGCCGGCCTTTGGCAGCCCATGTGTGGAAAGCTGGTGCTGTAGTTTAACTAAATCCAATATTAGTCCTGAGTAATTAAGACCTATTGAAATCAGTGGGGCTTATTCTAATCTTGCCTTACTGATTCCATTAATTTCCATAGTCTGCTCCTGGTTAGGATTAAACTGGATGTAGCATGTAGTGTGGAAGAGAAAAGAATTATCATAAACCATGCCTTTGAAGAGATGGGCAACTATTAGAGAAAACACAGGAACAAAACAGCATGGTGGTGACAGCTGGATTTTCCTTCCATAAATAACAGAGTGAACAACCCAAAACCAACAACAGCAACAGCTAATACATATAAGGGCAATCCACATACACAGACATGGAAGTAGAAGGTTGCAGAGTGTTAACGTATTGAAGTCAAGTTTTCTCAGGGATTAGTCATCTCTGGTTGGTTGTGTTTTGACTTCCACCAAGCTAGCCCTGCTTACTCTGGGATCTCAAAGGTGGAGGTTGGTGGGCGAGAGGCAACAGATATCTAAGAACTATGTTAAAAAGGATTTAATTGCAGTTACTATAGTTCCAAGCTGTCCACCCCAAAATACATCTTGCTCTGAAGCAGGTAGTAAAAAGAATCACAATGTTTGGGAAAACATCATACAACGTTTTCATTTCTCAAACACAGCTTCTCAACTGAAATTTTACCCCCTCTCCCAACTCTGAAGGTTTTTGCCCCCTGATTCAACATTACAAGGCAGTGTTGAATGAACACCATGCATTTGAACCATGCAATATTTCTCCTTCACCATTTAGGAAAGCCATAACGGCCATTCCTGTCTTAACTAAAGTAGTTTAAAAATAACACCACGAGATTACCCCTTGTTAAATTACAGTAGCAATATAACATAACCACAGACTTTGATATTAGACAAAGGAACTAATTACAAGCATCTTGGTAGTTTGAAATAGATGCCCTCAATTTATGGCCGCTTGATGCCAGTGCAAGATAGTAGACTTCCTGGGCACCATCGCACTCGCTTTCTAGCCACAGTTTTGGCAGCTACAACTGCTTGTGACTTTTGCCCCTATCACATGGACCCACTGTGTCTGGGAAAGAGCCATCTAGCAGAACCTTCTTGAGGGTAATCATGGACACCCACCTACCCATGTGAGTCTTATCCTATGATTGAGATTCCAGATGACTGAGCTGAGGCCCAAACTGTACATTACAGATAGCCTGTCATTAGAAGTTAAAATCTGTTAGTGTTCCAGAGAGGTGGTTCGGACAGAATCTGGTGACGAACAGTCACACTGCATAGATAAAAAACTCTTGATTGCCTGCTGATCATCAATTACAAACAGAATTTATCACATATGGCTCTTTTTTGTATATATTAACCTGTAAAGATCCTAAAGTGAAACCCTGTGGGCAGGGTAGCAATTTTATTTTTAAGCAATGCAAGAATATTCAGTCTCTGTCTTCTAACATTTTGGCAGAGGATCTTCTTTAATGTGGATCTGATGCGTAGCACAGCAAGAAGCAGAATGTGGTAGATAATAAGACAGTGGAATAACTTTGACATAAATGGGGCATTTCCTACAGATCGGATGACTTAGGCAGCAGTCCTGTGCAGAGTTAGGAGCCGTTTCCCAGAGAGTGCTAATGATGTATGCACACTTTTTGTTTCTGTTCCTATTGGGCTTAAAAATATTGAAAGTATTGGAAAATCCTGTCAAACCTGTTTGATAAGAACAATACTGAGATGAGTGTGCGTAGGATGGGTCCTAATATTAGATGGCATGAACCAGCTGCCCCAAGTGGCAGGTGCTGCAACAGTAGAGAGTGACAGCAAATACTGGGAGGTCTGAGCTGTGTGTGCCATAGGGCTTCCTTTCAGCTCCTAAGTTAGATGCCACCCTCAGGTCTGGCAGATAACATGTGACCCATTTTGAATTAATTTTATTTCCAATCAGGTCAGCCTCTGCAGGCAGGAGATATCCTGTCCCTTTCATCAGGCAGCAAAATGTCACTTGCCACCTCTGAATGTGCTCCTCATGTCCAACAATGCTCCTCTTACGTGAGCTGCAGCTCTGGGGGAGAAAGAGAATCCACCCCTATGATGTGTCCTCAAGCGTTAGATGTACTTTAAAAGCCACGGAAACAAATGGGTTTTAGGCAGTCTGGCTGTGTGCAAGATTGCAGGCTTGGCCATTGGTTGCTTTGGTTGCTTGTAGTGATCAAGTGTACCCTGGAAGAAATGCGTCTTACTTCCTAAGTGGTCCACAGTGCGTGAGATCAAACAGCAGGTGAAGCACTGAATGTGGACATTCTTTTACATCCCATCTCAGTCATTGTGGGTTATAGTGCTCACTAAACAACTTTTCCATGCTTGTAAATTTGAAAAATCAGAAAACGTACTTTAGGCTCAAACTAAATGTTACACAGAGTGCTGTAAGCTCCCCCTCTCTGTATCTGGTTTGGGTTTGTTTTTGTTTTTTAAGCTAAAGCAGAGAATTTGAGGCAGAGGATGCTGTGGATCCTTTTGATCACTAGTTACTATTCTGCTGAAATATCTCCCAGACCATGACCTGCTCCTTCAACTTCACAGGCAAGTGGCTGAGCTTTGGGAGGGAGAGTCTGAGCTGAAAGATGGGACCAGGAAGGAAAAGCTGGAAAGGCCTTCTTTCTCTTTTCACCCTTCTTCTGCTCTTGACCTTCAGCCTGCTGAGGCTGAGTTTGGCCTTAAAAACTAATGAGGGGGAAAAATATAACAGAAGATGTGCTTTGGGTGTGGTTAAGTGTCCAGCACTTCAACCCTGTGCAGGCATCTGAAAGTCTAACCATGGAAGAGCTGTCCATGCTGGCCCTGATGTCTTCCCTCTCATGCTTCTGAGTTGACTGGAAGTCTGGAAAATAACCCTGTCCTGTCTACCTTTGGGAATGATCTGTGGTCATGGTTGCTGATTGTCAAGCGCCTCATCATCATGCCCAGAGATTCTTTCAGAGATTTGTGGGAGGCTTCACATAAGAAGGTTGTGGGTGGGTGGGTGGGCAACAATTCATTTGGCCCCTTCACTCATACATGTTACTGCATAGAACTGGTGTCTTTATCTTTCCTCATCTGTGATTCAGTAAGCTGGCAGTACAGTCTGTCATTCTTCAAGGGGACAGTAAAACAATGAGTCAGAATAGAAATGAAAATAGCATAGTTTAAAGGAGTGTCTTTGCTGAAAGATTAGTTCAGCTGGGGTACCAGTAGCCTCTAAGAAGCCCATGACACTTCTTATCTCTGCAGTGTTTAATAAGAGCTAGAAAAGCCTCTGTCCGTTATGCTTTAGCTGCCTTAGATGGGGCAGAGGTGTGAATAAGACTGAGTCTTTAGATCAGGAGTCTCTAAACTTTTCAGTATGAGGGCCACAACATATATTTTACTCATTTTTGAGGGCCGAAGGAGTGAAGGAGGGCCCAAGTGATCCCCCACCCCCACTGTCTTTGCAAAGGTGGGGGGATCGCTTGGGTCCCTCTTCCCTCTTCTTCCTATGCCCGGGCCCGATAAAAAGGCAAGACAGGCCAGATGTGGCCCGCAGGCCGTAGTTTGGAGACCCCTGTTCTAGATCATCAAAGAGGAAGTGGTTCTCAGCCTCCCTTGGGTAGGTTTGTTATATGCTGTCAAGTCAGAACCCATTTATAGTAACCCCAATAGGGCTTTCAATGTCAGTAAGATAGTTAAGGAGTGGTTTCCCCAGTTCCACCCCATCCCTGTGAGTTTTCATGGCTGAGTGGGGATTTGAACCCAGGCCCCTTGGGTCCATCACTCTATCTGCTACATCACACTAGGTATCATGTGAGTACACTCCTACTCCTCAGGGTAGAAGAAAAAGCAAAGATAGCTCATGTCAGCTGGTGCTACAGATGGATCATGGGAAATCATTCAAGGGGGATTCAGGATGGGTAAGCTCATGGTTGTCTTTGAATGGGCTGGCGTGATAGGATTGGAAAAGTCCTGTTGTTAGGAACTGTCAGGGACTCCTACTCAGGCTTCAGGACAAGAGAATGAAGTGCTTGGCAGGGAGACCTGCAAGAGGGAGCCTTATTTTGTCGAATGGATGCCCCACCTACTAGCAATAGGTCTCAAGGTGGCTACTCCCATGCAACGTTTCTGAAAAGCTGCCCGTTTTGGTGGGAGCATCGTAAAACACAGAGGAAGAGATGCAACTCTCCCGGCCATCTGTGGGGCAACCTGTTCTTGTCTGGCATTAGCCATCACCCCCAGCAGTACGTTTTTTTGGAAATGGGAAGTAATACTTAAACTGCTTTGGGGATAGGACCGCTCCGTTGGGCATGGCCTGTTATTTCTCCCATTGCCCCGTTGGAAAGGGGATTGGGAATGAACACAGTTAAGATTAAAATGAAGAATACAGGGGAGAGAGTATAATGGGCAAGCTGCTGATGTACACTCTCATTACAAAGCTGGACTCTGAAGACCCAGACAAGATTTGCCAGTGGATCCTTTTCCACTGTTCAGGATGCTATACATGCATTGTTTGACCTTTATTTATTTTGACAGAATGACCCAGAACGCCATCCTTGTCCTTCCCCCCCCCCTTTTGCCTGACCCATGAGAGTGAGTGAAGGGAACACAAAACAAAGAGGGCTGACTGGATTTTCATCGATGCTGTCATCAGCCGTTTCGCATTGCCATTTTTGTTTGTGTTTTCAGCCACCCAGAGCATGCCACTGAACTGGCGGCTGGAGAAAGCCGCCTGCTTCATCTTCTTTCAAGTTGCAAGCCTGGCTTTTCTCCAGTGATTGATGGAATGGCCTCTGCAACCATCTGAGCACTTGCCAAGCCTCGAGGCATGATTCCTCAGAGCTCATTTCTGAACTCAAAGCTTGTTTGGCTTCTGCTGGAGTTTCCAAGTTGCTGGCTTATAGCAAAAAACCAACCCAAGAGACTGCTAGTAGAATTCAAATGCTTAGAAAAGACATGCAAGTGTGTTAATGTCTGTCTGTCTGACTGTCAGGCAGGGGGAGGCAGAGACCTGTCCCCTTCAATAGCAAAGGCTAAACATCAAACTATTAAAGAATTGAGAGGCACAGCTATGATTTTTATGAGCTCGAATTGCAATCTATTCAGTTTGCTTTACATGTCAGAGCTACTGATACCTATTGAATATGACACTCTGCTTCACTAGATGGCTTTGTAAAAAAGAAAGGAAAAGAAAAAACAACCTGAATTCTAAACCTTTTGTGGTCTAATGCTAAGATAATGATGTGGAGTTGGCTCACTCTTTTTAAATTTTGCAGCACAACTTTATTTCTATCTGTATATGCATAAATACATGTTTATCTTATATAATCTTAGAACTGCAGAGCTAGAAGGGACCCTATGAATCATCGAGTCCAGCTCCTCTCATGGAAGCACAGTGGGGAATCAAACTTGCAACAGCCAGATCTTTAAACCACTGAGCTATCCAGCTATCTTACTTGCTGGTATGTGTCATCAAGAGTAATTCTAACAGGATTTTCAAGATATGTGAAATATTCAGAGGAGTGTTTTACTACCACCACTCGTTATGTCTCTGTGTCTTATTGAAGAGTTGAGCGCCGGTACTCTATCCGCTGTACCCTATTGTCTCTCTTTATCTTATATATTTATTGAATGTTCAGGAGTGGTCCATGCAGTTAAAGAGGTAGTATGGCCACTTGGCTGACTTCATTTGCCAGCTTGCACAGTTCCTCTTTACTCTAGAGAAAAGGCACCTGAGGGGGGGACATGATTGAGACGTATAAAATTATGCAGGGGATGGATAAAGTGGAGAGAGGGAAACTCTTTTTCCTCTCACGCAATACCAGAACCAGGGGACATCCACTCAAATTGAGTGTTGGGAGAGTGAGAACACACAAAAGAAAACATTTCTTTACCCAGCGTGTTATTAGTCTGTGGAACTTCTTGCCACAGGATGTGGTGATGACATCTGGCCTAGATGCCTTTAAAAGGGGATTGGACAGATTTCTGGAGGAAAAGTCCATTTCAGGTTACAAGCCATGATGGGGATGTATAATCTCCAGGCTTAAAAGGAAGGTACTTCAAAATGCCAGATGCAGGGGAGGGGTATCAAGTTGTCTTGTGTGCTCCCAGAGGCATCTGGTGGGGCCACTGTGAGATACAGGAAGCTGGACTAGATGATCCCTTGGCCTGATCCAGTAGGACTCTTCTTATGTTCTTATGTAACATGTACACACCAAGAGTGGGTGTCTTCAGGGAAAAGCCGATGCACATAGGAGATGGAGCAAGGAAGCCTTTTGACCTCCCTCATTGGGCTGGACGCACAGGGACACTGCCCCTTTAATCGTATGGATCCCCTTTCTTTATATACAAAGATGGCAATCATTTTATTGTCACATATAGGATTTTCTTTGTCTTCAGATCTGGCGCTGTAGTGGCATGTGACATAGTGAAGGAATCCAGACTGTACTCCTTAGCCCGTTGCAGCCTGTTGACTTTCACTGTAGGCCTTTTCCATATCATCATGTCTCCTGCTGTATCTCCTCACATTTTGCACCCAGACTGTTCAGCTCTGCCCCTTGCTTCCCTTCGAGCTTCAGTGGGCAAGGGAAAGAGGCGTGCAAATGTTGGAGGGTGATCCAATTGCTGAAGGATGAGGTGACACATCATCACTGTCCCAGTTGATAGGAAGCCAAACCATATAGGATGCAAAAATTTGGGAGGAATTTATTGATTTTATGTTAATAAAGGGGAAGGGTTGTGTACCTTGACAAGAATCAGTGCAATTTTGGAAGAGGAATTGGGCTCCATAAAGGGAGTTAAAACTGTTTGTATCTCCAAATGGTCCTGGTGGAGGAGGGTAGCACTTTTTATATAATCGTTTAATGTGTTGTATTATCCTTTTTTTTTTTAGGTATGCATGTTTTTTATATTTCTTAAATAAAAATTTAAAACAAAACAAAACACACTTTGGCCTTGTAGCTTTTTATGACAGCTACCTAAATGTTTCAAAACATGTAGCCAAACAGCTCATGTTTTTTTCTTTTTCTAATTATGCATCTTGCTGAGGGAAGGGGGTGGCAGCATGGGAAACCTCCCCTTCTGTTAGGAGACTTCATAGGTGTTGTGTTGGGATAAGGTGTGTGTTGTTAGGATGACGAAACATCTCATGATACCTCCCATCTCTTTACGCCAGCTGGGAACACGATGAGACCCCTGTCTGTTCCCCCCCCCCCAAATATGGACTTTCCCCACCTCCATTCCATTTCTTTAGAACCTTTTGTAAGGAGAGGAAAACTCATCTGGCAGTGGTTGTGTGTCCCATGAAGAATAAGAGACGGGTGAGATGTGGTGACCATGTTCCTTGGGAGAAGCGAGAGCTTCGTATTTGTATCCCTATGCCCTTTGAATGCTTTGTAATAAATTAAGGAATGGGTTTTCAGTGTTAACATAATTAAAAGGATGAAATGGAGGTGGGGGAGATAAGAGAGATTTTGCAAAGTTATATATTAGTTGGTGCTGAACTGTACAATAATCTTGGGGGAATGTAACAAATTTGGGATCTCTTTGTTTACAGATCTTTATTTGTGCTCACTGTAGGATGAGATTAATTTTTATGAGATTTGCAGAGTTGTTGTGTTATTGGTGATTTATTAAAATAGTGACGTAGTAGCAGGAACAGAGGTACAGGGTAAGCACGGGCTGATAATAGTGTAATATTGGTGGTGGTTATGAGGAAACATTACATTTCAGCTTTCCTTATGTTTTCTACACAAAAGAAGAACTCAAGTATTTATTGACTACATTTCAACAGAGAACAGTTCAGAGTTTTTCTCTGAAAATGCTAATATGTTCTCTGCTTCTTTGTACAAGGTATAGATATAGGGAATATTAAGTGCAAAGCATGCTTTGACTTTTTAATGTTGCATGATTTAAATTAACAAGATAAATATGCTACTTAAATTTGCTATCCTAAACCTACTGACTGGAAAAAAAAATCCACTATAAGTAAGATTTAAAACTGAATAAACAGATTTAATACTGAATAAACATTCTTGCGATCATACTGCATAGCAATACAAATTTATGTTGAAGGTATAACAACTCCATCCCTACCTGTTAGATGGTTGTTTTCTTTAATTCAGGTACTTCGCTGAGCTAATAAAAATGCACAAAGAATACCTCAGTGTGCCTAAGGTAATGGTGATATCTGACTGAGGGTGCAACTGCATAGAGGGAAAAAAGTGAATGGATCCACTGTGAAACTGCTCCTGGGAAGTTGGGTTCTCCCAGGCGAATTTGCTTTGGCTGACCACGCAAGAGTCCGTGTGGTGGGAGGAATGGACAAATAGCCTTGTTTGCAGCTTAAGGTAGCTCTGCTGTGGCTGTCTAGATTTGCAGGAGGCACAATTACAACAGAGCTATCTTAACAAGCTGCAGATAAGGCTGACTAATAATTTCCTCCTCTCTTTCTGCTGACTTGTTGCTCTTTTCCCCCCCTTTGGTCTCCTAGGTGCCCTAGCACTAGGGTACCATGGCTTAGAAAAAGAAAGGAACAGAACATAATGTAACACAGTGAGAAGGGAGGAGGAAAACAAGCAGACTCAGGCATACAGTTTGTGGAGGAGAGGATTCAAATGGTAGCCAGTCATTGCTGCTGTAGCCAGGTGGAATGGTTTCAAATAGAACAACTACAGTTCCCTCCACTTCAGCTCAAGTGATGGTATCACTTGAACTGATGCAAAAATATTCCTTACAAAAAGAATAGAAGTTCTAGTGGCAGAGGAAGAAAATTCAAATTTATGGAGGAACAGCTCTGCGCTGAGTTGCTTGGACTTGTACATCAGGTAGTCAGTGGAAAATAATGTGAATGTTATAGCAGAGAAGTGACTTGCCCACTATTCAGCAGAAGCACAAGATTTGTAAATGTAATCTGCAGTTTTCAATAGATGATAACTTGTAAGAGTTAACTGTGTTGCCCTTGTAGGAAGCAGTGCAAGTACTGATTAAACATTCTGCAGATGTCAACGCCCGGGACAAGAACTGGCAGACGCCCCTGCATGTAGCAGCTGCAAATAAAGCCGTGAAGTGTGCCGAAGTGATCATCCCACTTCTGAGTAGTGTCAACGTCTCCGACAGAGGAGGTCGCACTGCCTTACACCATGCAGCTCTGAATGGCCATGTTGAAGTGAGTGGTTTAATAGTGTGGCTGTTCTAACTGGGACCCCATCCCGCTCCCCTACCCAGCTGATTAATACTGAGAAAAGCTGAGGAGCACACAGCCAGAACCCTCCTCATCTGTTCCCAGAAATGATCGGCTGGGCGGTGAGGAAGGAGGGGATGCCTCAACTGGACAGCTGGAAAGGGGGTTGTATCCTGTTGGTTACTCAATGTGTCATCTATAAAAGACATATCAGGCACTGGGATACTGCACTATCATTATCCCTTCAGTGGCCTATTCAGGTGGTGGACGCATCAAAGGGAAAAACACCCAACTAAATTCTGTGCCTACTGTATGTTGTTTTAGAGTGTTCCTACTGGCAGTAAACGTCTAGGTTAGGGGAGCATAGATGATCTAAGTATAAAGGCTGCTCCTAGCCTCAGATGAAATCCCAGAGTTGGGTGCTGGAGAGGTAGCCTACTTCTGTGTCTCTCAGGAAATGTGGGTTTCCAAAGGAGTCAGTGAAAACAGCATGCCTTTTGACCTTACTGATGGTTGAAGTTTTGAACTTTGGGGTGACTTTTGATGTGGGAGTTCCTGCAAGTGTGCCATGACCATTGCTATCCACTTTCTCTCATTCTGTCTATTGATTAATCTGTCTCATACATGAAGAGTAAATGCCATAGTACTATCTGATGATTATTGCACAGATGTGTTTTTCCCCCTCCTGAAAAGATCATTAATACAGTTGGACTTACATTTAAGCTACGCCTGAGATTACTTAGAAGCACTGAGTGTTTTAAATAATGGGAGTATGTGGGAATGCTTGCATTATAGGCAAATTGCTGTGAGAATTGCTGCACATTATTATTTTTCCTCCAAAAGTTAGTATTATTAGTGTCTCTTTGACTGTCATAGTAACAAGTCTGTGTTCAATGGACTATCAGACTTCCTGCAACAATTAACATACTCGTTTTTGTCTGTGTGTTTGCCGGCTTGCTTTAGATGGTGAATTTGCTCTTGGCAAAAGGGGCGAATATTAATGCCTTTGACAAAAAGGACCGAAGAGCTTTGCACTGGGCAGCCTATATGGGTAAGAGAGTTTCTTTTTAAGTAATTGACAAAATGCTTATTATGTGGTAGGCTTCTCAGGAATCCATAAAGGTAATGAAGCCAATATGTTTAGCAGCTACATATAAGATCTGTTTCAGTCACCCCATATGAACTGTTAATATCCCTTGATGGCTAGTGTAAAGACCCCCATTTTTATTTTTATTTTGCATTTCTATTTGTGTTTCACATTTATCTCCTCCCCCTTATGTGTGTTAAATGTCTATCTAGAGAGGCAATATTCCACACATCTGAATAAGTGGGAGGCAGTCCAGAATAGCTTTTGCTAAGTAAAGCTTGTTAGACTTTAAGGTGCCACGGGCTGTTTTACTTTGTTTTGTTAGACTGCAGAGCAAATACAGCAGCCTTGCGGGGGAGGGGAAGGAATATAATTTTTTTCATATACATTTGGGAAAATGTACACTTGAAAGTCGTAGGCTTTATACTTCCAGGAGAACTGAAGCATATAGATGCCTTTTCCACTAAAATATGGTCAGCATCGATGGAAATTTGGCTGTGCCTACTTATACAGCTGTCTCTAGAGCATGGATCCAGTTGCGCTGCTTGTTAGATACAAAATAATAACGTATTTCTTGAATTAAACAAACAAACAAATGATAGGATATCTCTAATAGTTTGTTTTCTTTTAAAGATGAAAGATGTTGGTTTTCCATCAAATGACTTGGATGGCTTAGTAGGGGATCCTATCCAGAATCTCCACTTTCCAAATGTTCATTTGCCAGATTGCAGTGACTTTTTACTGTGAAATGAGGTTATGGATGGGCCATGCACTGAAGGTCACTGCTTGCTAATTACATCACTCAGTGGTGACTATCATATGTAAATCAGTCCTTCTGGATTAATTATCTTAGAACTGCAGAGCTGGAAGGGACCCTATGGACAACTGAGCCCAGCCCCTCTCAAGGAGGGCACCATGGGGGGAATCAAACTCCCAACCTCTGGCTCCGCAGCCAGCGACCTAAACCACCGAGCTATCCAGCAGCTCTAATGAACACAAATGGAATTCTAATATTACCAAATGTCAACTCAAAACACAACATGTTTTAATGGGGACAAATCACGTATTTGGCCAAGAGTCAACAAGTTACAAGAAATCAGACACGTCGCTTCAGTCACCCTTTATTTATGTGATTATTGGGAGTCATTCTAGTTAGAGATTTTCACTGCAGAAATTCAAGGACAGAAACATAGATTAAAAACTACTGCTAAGGTTGGTCCAACAGTCTCCATACATATGAGCACAAAGGGATTTGTAACGGAACGGATTCAAGCCAAAAGAACAGGACTGCCTGTTTTCACCTATCTGTTTAATATCTACGGTGTAGATTCTACATAAATGAAGTAGCTTGTATTTTGGAAATAGAGATGTCCATCCAGATGCAGTAAATAACTGGAAATTCAACACTGCAGTGTATTCTGTGAACCTATATTAGTATATCTAATTTACTTCAGATTGAAAAAGCTCTTGAATGCTTCATAAGGAACAGAAAAGAATTAAGATTCTTATTTGGTCTAAATCTAACATAATCCAACTTGATAACTACTTACTTAAATATAAATGGTGGGTGGACATACCAGATTTAATTCCTTGAGTATTCTGTATAAAGGAAACTTCAAGAAAGCACAGTCAGACATTGCAAAAGCTAAGCAGATATCTGGGGCCTATCTTTTAATGGGAAGAAATGAAATTCTAGTCCCAAAATATTTCAGTCTAAAATGGTTTCTTGGCTATTGTTTGGTTTTAGAGATACAGAGTGATAAAATATGAAATAGAACAGAAAAAAACAATTCTGAAAGTTCTTATTTATTTATTGCTGCCTTTCTCCTAAAAAATTCAAGATGTCTTACAGTGTTAAAAGAAACAAAGTTAAAAACCAAATAATAAATTGTTGTAATATTAAAAAAAGGATTTAAAAAATATCATGTTAAAACCCACAATAGTAACAATGCTAAAAACACAGAATGAAGGCCAGCATCGTCCTCTGGAAGAGAGGTAAGTTGGCCCTCGATTAAGGCAGGATATGTGGTATTATTTAAATTTTGCACACATATGCAGATGGTAGGTGCACGTTTTGCAGGTACATGGAAAACATAGGAACGCTAACCGCTTATACTGATTGATAGAAGAGGCATGTTGTTCCACAAGCAGAACAGAAAACTGAGGTGGCATTATTGTAATTTGCCGCAACTTTATAATACATGGGTATCCAAAATATTTGGGAAGTGTCTAAGTGAAAGAAGAAATACAGAACAGGCTTTATGAATTCAGCTGCAAGAATCCAAATCATTGTGGTGGTGCTGACTTTTTAAAAAGAGCTGTCAGAGTCCTAGATACTGTGAATATTTGACATTCTTAAACTTGAATAATGCTCCTCCTTCATGACACTTACAGACAAAGGTCTTTCACTTTGTTGTATGGGAAACGCAAAAAGGTTCCTGTCCCCCAATGGATTCGTATCTGTAATTTAAATCTGACCAAGATGATAATTTGTTACATACTGAAAAAGATCTTAGATCAAGGAGTTTAAAAAGGAACATGTTTAAATTCTTATCAGAAAATCACCTGCTTTTAATAGAAGGAGCCTTGTTCTTTGTTACTTTCGAACAGTAATATTTTGTTCCGTGGGAGGGAAAGTCTGAACGATAGAACTGGAACGGATTGATATGGTAGATTATGTACTTTTAAAGCTTACTTTGAAATTCTATTGTAGTGGATAAAAAATATCTAAAACCTGTGTGGAAGTTGTCAATGCCAATGGCACCAGTACAATTAAAATGAAGGGGTTATAAATCATGAAAGGAAACACTGGTTTCTCCAGTACTCAGCTGTGGGCTGATTCAGAATCTGAAGTTTGCCAAAATGTAAGTCATTTCCATATCTGGGTTATTTGGACAGAGATACTGTGCCTAAAGGTAGAACCGGATGAGATGACAATGGGTTTTCCACAGAAATCACAGCCTCATAAATATCATTTCTGATATTTCTGCCATGTTGGGAAATCTTTGGATCTCAGATATTTTGTACTATAATTCTCAGAGCCTAGCCCTCACACTCCCTTGAAAGCGCTTGTGAGAGCTATGGTCTCTAAAACATCTGGAAGATCAATGGTTCTCCACCCCTAAAGGGCACTTAGATCATGTTGCCACATGGGTCTATTTATAAATTTCCTTGCTCATGTGCCATTCTGTTGGCTGGAGAAAAAAGGGGAATTTACCAATGGATTGCTGTGTTTATTGTAAGATTTTCTTCTTTTCCTGCTCATCTTCAGAGATAATTTAATAGTTCCTTATTAACGTAGTTTCACAAGTTTATACAACAGTTCTTTGGATCACTCACCACTTCTGGTTCCTCTGCTGAATGTTTGTTTGGCACAATTAGCTACATGTGGGTAAGGCAGGTTGTTCCTTGCTGTCCTGGTTTGTGTAGGGTTAGCCTCAAGGGCAGCAGACATAGTCTTACCAGAGTTGTAAGCTAAACGAGGCACAGGAGATCTAGAGGCAGATTCCAAAACAATATTAAGTCAAGCCAGAACCAAGAATCACAAAAGTAACCAGGGAAAGCCTGAAAGTGTAGTCAGGAAGGTCACATAAGGCAAGGAATCAGCAGCGAGGTCAGGGTACAAGACAAGCCCACAACACAGAGCTCTTCCAAAGAAAATATACCCATGTATTCCAGGGAGATGGGGAGCTCTCTTGCAAAGATACTGGCATCTTGGAATGGGAACCAGGCCAGTGAGCGGGTGAATCTATCTTATATTGTATCTGCCAACGTGCACAGACATGGCAGTGACTCACACCTTGCCAAGAAAAAAAAGCAAAACAAAACTTAATCATCCCCATTTTTTAATGCTGCTAATTATAAAAGTTTGGAAAAACTTGTCAGTAATCAGCCATTAGTTGCAATTAACATCAGTCTGATTATTAAACGAAAGAAAAAGAAAATTTACATCAGTGTAGTGTGAAAATCAGCAGGACAAGTGCCATTTCCTGATTCCTGATACTTTTATTTTTGCTACAAGGTAAATAGATCAGCAACCTTGCAATTACTACGTGGATTATTTTGCTGTTCTCAGAATATTTGGTAACATAGCAGTATGTTTGTATCAAGTTTTAATATACAGAATTTTGGAGGGTAATAGATTCTTTTTTTAAAAAATGTGAAAACAAAAGACTCATCTGTGTTGCATGGTTACATGAGGAGAGACTGAAACTGAAAAGACATAGTTAATTATAACCAACTGTGAATGTTTCTTTGTCTAAAAATGAAAGAATTCTTGAATTCAAATTGCCCTCAAAAAACCCTGAAGAACTATGGCTAAAAGTAGCATTCAGTATACCGTACAGTATAATCATTTAGAGGGTTTTTAAAAACATATTAATTAATAGAAAGACCTGTTTACTGCTAGATTTGAGTAGTTCTTCACTATGCTTTCGTATTGCTCCCCTTTTTATTATTTTAGTGCTGCTTCCTCTCGTCTTTTCCATCAAGGGCTGCTTCCCCTCAGGGAGAATCTCTCTGGGCCTGCTTGATGACTGTGGGTGGTGTTAGACCTTCCTCACATTATTTTTCTTCCTTTCTCAGATGCATATATACGACACCCAAAGACAACCAGTTTGCTCAGAGCTTGCATTTAACACATTAGTGTTAACTAACATGAGAACATTAAATGCAGTACTTTCCCTGTCAAATGGGAGAAAAGCCACCATTTATCTAATACTTTAAAAATAATGCTTTAAAAGCAACCCTAGTACATTTTCTTCAGTATATACCTCCCCACGAGAACCAGCTCTTTAGAAGTTCTACTTAACCTTGGCATTTGAGATTTTTCCAGACGACAACTCTTAAGGTGGTACAGCCACCATATTGAATGGCCAGTGTTTTGGGACCAGTGTATCCTGTGGGACGATAAGGGTGCGACTAGATGGGGGAATTTAGAGCAATCTGGGTTGTGTTTAAAAGTCTCTTATCTTCAGTGCGATCTATTTTATCTCACACTTGAGTGATCCGTCTATTTATATAGGAGATCCTTCTTCTCTCATGAGAAGGATCCAGACAGCTCTTCCAATTGCTCCAATTTCTCCCTCTTTTGATTACTGATGCCCCCACCTCTCCCCTTTCCCTACCTTTTATCACATCTGCCATTCAGTGGGCTGTCGCGTCTTTCCTTTTTTTGCTTGAATTTAATAAGTGGCATAGTGCTACAGCAATATATTAACCTAGCATGGATACTCCATATCTGAAATAGCGCTGCATCACTTAGGAGAATATTTTTAAAATTTTGAGAAGAGGAAAATAGAGGAGAGGGTTTCACTGCCATTCTTTCTACTGTCACAACCCATTGCATATGTCACTGGGTTATCACTGGGAATGCCACCCATAGCTCTGTCTGGGAGTGAATTAAACAAGCATACAGACTGCAGAATGGGATAATTAGGAGTACTCCCAATCACACCAAATAAACTGCACCTCTAGCACTGTGCCAAAAAGGAGTGGAACAGTTCACAAAAGAGGTGGGAATGATTGCTCCTCCTTAAAACACATGTAGTCCCCAGAAGATGGGGTGGATCAAACTGCAGCAAAAATGAACCAGATAATGAGCTATATGCTCATCTGATTGTCCATTAAGTCTAGAGGGGAGTTGAGCAGCCTTTTTAATGACTATATTTGAGGCTAATCTTTTATTAATATTTTGCTTTGTGTTATGCTGCATCTGTCTATCCACACTCCTGTGCATTGAGGAGTCATCAAAGAAATACTGGCTTTGTGTAGACTTAATCTTTTTGAATGTGCCTAGGTGTCTCTTCCACTATGGGTGGAGATTCACACACTCTTCTGCATATGGATATGTTAGGGCCACCTTTGCTAGCTAATAGTTGCATTAGGGGATGTGTAATCTACCAGGGAAGGTGCCAAATAAGGGAAAGCAGTTACAAAGTGATAAAAAAGCACTTTTGAAGGAGCCAGTAGCAAATGTTGTTTTCCCACTTACAGAATTAAAACTAAAGAAAGAGGCTACAGCACCAAATGTGTTACTAGGGGTCTGGGGTGACAACCTATACGCAGTTCTTTCTAAATCCTGGTGTTTATTTAAATATTAACAACTTAATTAATGAATCAATAATGCTAATTCAATGAATTCAGTGTTTCACTTTTAAGCATTAAAAGCAGTGAATTGACCTCCTATTTCTAACATGTAATACCAGCAACTTAATTTTCAGATTTAACGTTCCAAGCTCTGGACTTGCTTATAGGGCAGAAAATGGACTCTGTGGTATTTAGCTCTCTTCCTATTTCCCTTATTTCAGTTTCCCAGTGTTTGCTGCCAGAGACAGTAGCTTCAATCTGCCTTAGGGTAGGGTCGTACAGGCAACAGACTGTCAAGATAACTATGTGGTGTGGACTCTCAAGCTGCTTTCAACTCTCTCAAAAACAATTGCTGTCTGAAGCTTTTAATGCTTGCTGTGAATGTCTTTGCAAAATGTAAATTAATCTGAGCCCAAACTGATGTGCTGGTGACGAAAGATCCTTTTTAAAGAAAATTACACCACAGGGGTACATAGGTAATGCTTCATGTTTCTTCCTTTCTTTCTAAGGCCACTTGGAAGTCGTTTCATTGCTGATCAGTCATGGTGCTGAGGTGACATGTAAAGATAAAAAGGGTTACACTCCACTTCATGCTGCTGCATCTAATGGGCAGAACAGTGTCGTGAAACACCTCCTCAATCTTGGTGTGGAGGTAAGAAGCGGTTAATACTATTTTTAACAGGCTGGTGAACACTGAATACCATAATTTAATAGATATAATTCCTTGCTGTTGGGACTTTCATTCTGCTATGAAATTAGATTTCAGTGCCTTTTAAAATTTATCTTCTCCTCCTTGGCAAAGTTTATGAAGGAACCCATTTTTGTCATCTGGGTTATTATGGATTTTCTCATCTTTCTTGGCCGTGATATTAATATACCATAGCTGCTGAGAGTGACAGGTTTAAGTGATTGGAGACTCCTTGACTTCATTTTCCCACCAAATTTGAAATAACAAGGGGAGGGGTGGGGAAGGCATGCAGACACACCATAATATATACCAGCTGGGGAAATATACCTCATATTTCTGTTTGTTGCTTTCCCTGTAGCAGACTTAAGACAGCAGTCCCTCTGGAAATTTTCTGCATCTGTAACACAAAGCTGTTCAAAATTGCTACTGAAATTTCTACCTTGGAGATGAGCTTTTTCCCCCCTATAACGTTTATTTAATTCATGAAGGATGCTTCTAAGGCTTTCAGCATGTGATTGCTTTTAATTTATTTGGGAGGGGGGAAGGTCCACATGAAATCTTCTACTTTTAACCTTCCTATGTTTTCTCTCCACCTCCTCATACTTTCTTTTCCTGTTTTAATTTCTTTCTGTATAAAAATCTGTTATACTGGGGAAATGCTGTATAGAAAAGCTGCATGAAGTCTTTTGATTAGCAGCTCTTACTTCTTCAGTGTGGAAGGAATTCAGTGTGGAAGGAATTGTCACTCTCGAATTGGCCTTCTCAGCCACACTAGACGCTGTTCCAAGTCCTCTATTCAGAGCACGTTAGCATAGTCTCTTGAGACTGAAGGATGCCTAATCTAATCTTACTTCTTCAGGCACCCGAAACCTTCCAGACAGGTCTTAAGACTTGTCATTCTTTCTAAGAATCTCTCTTTCTCTCCTGGGAATGGTGTACCTAATTAATTGCTATTTACTGGATTTCTTCTTGTCAATGAAATCTGTTTATGTACAATAGCAAACCATGTCATGCAACTCTCCAGTTGCTTCAACATGAAGTCAGCAGTGGATACAGCAAGACTAATGAGCTGATGTCTGTAGTTTCATTAATTGGTCTTGTTTCCTTGCAGATTGATGAAATGAACATCTATGGAAATACTGCCCTTCATATTGCTTGTTACAACGGGCAGGATTTAGTGGCTAATGAGCTGATTGACTATGGAGCTAATGTCAACCAGCCTAATAACAGTGGATTCACTCCCCTGCATTTTGCTGCTGCTTCTACTCATGGAGCTCTTTGTTTGGAACTGTTAGTGAATAATGGGGCAGATGTTAACATTCAGGTAAAAATTATCAGTTTAACATTTCTCATTTTGGTAATCTGAATACAATCTCTACTTCAATTTAATACTTTAAGACAAGTGAAGGATATGCCCGGCATCTTATAATATGCTTAGTTTTGGGGTACGTTTAGTAAAGTACAGAGTATAGGTGGTTCTGAAGTGCATGCCTGTATGGAAAAGTGGGTGGTGGGTGGATTAGAAACACTTTCCACCATATTTTTGACTTTCAGAGTACAATCACCTTTTCTCTTTCCAAAAGATCCTTTTAAGTAGGTCGCTGTTCTATCGACTTCACACACAGGGAACTAAGACAGAGACTCTGATTTCCTCCAGTGCCCTAAGGAGCAGAGTAGATTTGAGCTAGCAGAGGAGCATCTGAGTTGCCAGTCTTCCTGTGAATAAGTCGTGGGCAGCTCATGTATTCACTGGTTGGTGGACCAAAACAGGCAGATCATCACTGTATAACAATCACTGTAGGATGGTGGACATGCCATTGCATTGTTTTCATTACTATTATTAAGTCAAGAGTGGGAAGAGAGGCCACTTTTTTGGTTCGTAATGGTGCCTAACCTATATCACAAGTGTCTCCTGTTCACTGGGAGATTGTGGCATACTTGAATAGGAACAGGAGGGAGTGTGGGCCAGGCTATTGTGCACATGATCCTCACGTTTCCACCTGAAGCGTGCCACAAGCATGTCACAAGTAACGGCCACTGTGGCTGCTTTAGTTTTTCTGGTTGTCCTTGATTATGCAAAGTATCTTGGGTATATGAGGTAACAGAACTAGCCACTACTTTCACTAAATCCTTATTCTTTCTTTGAAAATTGTATTTTTACCATTGCTCTTTGCCACTTCCAAAGACCTTTGCCCCATCTTCAAACCCATATTTTTGAAAGCCAATTTAAGGTTTATTTAAATGTCCAGTTTTGCCTTGGCAAAGTGAGGCCTGCAGCAAAACCCTCCAAGTACGTTCCTAGCCCTGAACAAGGACATACGTACTTGACCAGGGCTCCAGCTAGCTTGGGATAGTTAACAGTTTACACAAAACTCTCCTTTTCCTGCAATATTATTTAGGGCTAAAATTTGAGGATTCAGGCTAGCTAATAGCCCTGAATCTTTATCAGTTGTTAATGTGTCTTTAGTAGTGTTTTTATCTACTAGTTTTTAATATTATATTTAATTCTTTTAAAATATTGTAATAATATATTGTCCTTAGCTTTTAATACTGTTTATTTTCAATACCATAAGCCACCCTGGATCCTTTTAAGGAGAAAGACATGGTAAAAAGATTTTTAATAAATAAATACATACACACATAGTTGGGTCCAGGACAAATAGAGTGAGAGAAAGACATTTTTTTTAAAAAAATGATTTTTGTCTCTTTCCTTTCATGTCTTGCCCCATTCCTTGCAATCTAGTTAATTTCTTATATTATCTGCCTGATTTTTGTTTCCTTTAGACTCTGTCTTCCCTACCACATGCCCTTGGGTTGAAGTGAGAGCTATCTGTAGAAAAACAGTGATGATCTCCAAGTGTTCACTGGGAATCCAGAAACTGTGTCTCTAGACAGTTGTGGTGTTCGCCCTTGTGGCCCCTGCTTGTCTTTCCCTCACAAAGGCTCACATCGCGTTTTCTTCTTGCTGCCACCAGTGGATTACCTCAATCCACAATATAAATGACGTTTGTCAGAACACTTGTCTTGTGAACAGAAACAGAACTTATTTATTGGAGTGAAGCAGATTGAATAATAACAGAAGTTCTTCAGATACACATTATACATAAGCAATTCATGAACAGTTCTCTCAGTACATACTTCTTTTCTCTTGCTATATCATTACTACCTTCTCTACCTATTTTCCTAACCAGCTTTATCTCTCTCAGTATCTGTTTCCTCTCTCTCTGACTAACCAGCCCTATCTGACTCCTCCTTCTCCTGCCAAGCCTGATGTAGCTGCTGACTCCGCCTCTCCAGTCCTCTCATAGGTTCATGCAAATCAGCTCATGAATATGAATGGCATGAGTGACGTGGGTGATCGTCACATTAGTCATAAAATGTTTCCAACATTTTCAAATCAGTGGCCAAAATCATTTTGTGCAATGACATGTTCACAACAGAAGTTGGGCTCATGGTTTTTGCATGGTGCCGAGACAGAAGTGCTATCCCTGAAGTACTTCTGCTGGTACATTGACCAGTCAGTCATGCTGGGGACATGTGACTGATTGCACTATTGCATAGCGCAATTCTTTATTACCAGGTGTAATGCCCGGGCACGTTTATGCTAGCGTAATTTTGCATTGCACCAGCATGAACTGCATACCAGCTTCCGTGCCCTCACAGAGTGTTTTATAGATTCTGGAAGCTCACAGGGTCATTGTGGTAGATTAAGAAAATCTATTAATTTATGAATTTTATTATTTCATACCAAGGGAGTTGCTATGTTGAAACCACTATGTCGTTTTGGAACAACCTGACTTTTTTGGTTCCAGGCTGAGAGCAAAATTGGGTGGCAAAGTGCCAATTAGAAGGAACAATGGTGGGCAGAATGCTCAGTTTTGTAGAGTTAGGAACAGGTAGCAACCCTTTGTTATCACTAAGCATGACTGTGGTCATTTGGCAGTGGTCATTTTTTGGGTTTTCTGTTTATGACAGAGTAAAGATGGAAAGAGCCCACTGCACATGACAGCTGTACATGGAAGGTTCACAAGGTCCCAAACCCTCATTCAAAATGGTAAGATTCCCCCCACCCCACCCTACAAGACTTCTTTATTTTAATGTTTTCTGTTGTACTGGGCTGGGAAACCAGAACTGGAGTGGACTGTAAATTCCCTTCCACAGCAGTCTTCTGTGGACGATCCATCATTCCATAGATGATGTAGGCTAATGTGGTTCTTTTAATGTATGTTATTGGTAACAATGTTGAAGAATATCAAGCCTTGGCAGCACCTGATTCATCCTCCCTTCTGGATCTATTCATAATATAAATAATAGTATTATAGATTCTAGAGAATTTCAGACCCAGAGAGATATTGTTCAGATTCGGAAGAGGGAGGTGAACAAGGTGAACCAGCTAATAACATTCAGAATAATGTTGGGGAAGGAAGTTACAAAATAAAACAATTGGCTGAAGGTGTTATAGGATATCTTGAAGTTGAGCAAAATGGCCTACAGCTTGCAGAGAGAATTATGGAGATTTGCATGGTGGTATTGTGATCATTGTTTTGGGGCTTGTATCATTATCAGGAAAGCCTGTATAATGAACTTAAGAATTCCTAATGATTATTTTTTGTTGTAGCATCTCAGTGAATGTACAACTAGAATGTATAATCATATTCTGTCCTGAAGTTGTTTGTATTGTGAATGGTGAGAAGACTAAAATACTTGTCATCATCCATTCTTGTGTGGTTTGTTGTTATGAAGATAAAGCTGGAAGAAGGAGAGCCATATATGCTTCCTTAAGCTGATTGGTATAGATGTAATAAATAGTATTGGTGTGTGGGTTTCTTTCTTTCTTTTTTTGTGAAGCCTGAATTGTACTTGAGCCTTGTGTATTATTTTTGTGTTAAAAATGTTGTTTTCAGGAGGAGAAATTGACTGTGTTGACAAGGATGGCAACACTCCGCTCCATGTGGCTGCAAGATATGGACACGAGCTTTTGATTAACACCTTAATAACCAGTGGAGCTGATGCCACCAAGTAAGCTACTGAAGAAATGCTGAGCATACTTGCCAAATTGTGTAGATAGCAGAAATGGGAACCTCTCTATGGTGTCATTGAAACAATGAATATATGAGACGTGTTGGGAAGGTGCTTGCAAACAAGTGTACTGCACACTTTATCCAACATCGATTTAGTGGCTGCTATATTCCATTTTTAAAAGCCTCTAACTCTTAGTGACATCAAATAAATGTTGATAAAATATTTGATAGGAGTGAATAGCACATCATTAAATACATTGGAGTTAAGTTGTACTCAGCTTTTATGAAATATTTCCAAGTTTATTTTAATTATGTTAAAGAGTAGACCTTTGGTCTAGATGGGCGGGATAGAAATCCAATAAATAAATAAATAAATATGTGCTTTTTTTGTACGGTAGAACTGCATACTTAAAAAATATATCAGAAATTAATATTTTTGAGATAATAGCTTTGTCTAGATGACAAGGGGCACACCAGGATCTGACCCTTCAGGGAATTACAGCCTTGTGCGGCTTATTCCTTTGCAAGTTTTAATCCATTTCTTTTCTCAGTGCTTAAAGTGAAGAAGAAGAAGCAGCAGCAGCAAAAGAAAGGGATTCAGCAGTCTGAGTTCTCTACTCAGAATTTCTATTACATGCTTCAGTGACTTGAGAGTTGATCAAATAAAATATATTTGCCGGTGGCTGAAATGTCCAGTGAAGTGAGAAGTCAGCTGTGAAGTATTCGATAGATACCTATGATAGAAGGAAATTAGCTGCCTGTGACCTAGAATGAAAATTTTGGGTTGCCGTTTTTCAAGATCCTATTCTGATTTTTTGAGTGGGCATCCAGCTGCCACAAGTTGTTTGGAATGGCAATCGCAGGTAGGGGGTGGGGTGTGTGTGAAAAGATATTAGTTGAGACCATTTTGTCCAAAGGAATGAAGGGATGAATAACTGAAATGGCCAGCTGGATCAGCAGTGGCACTCAGTATACCAGATGGAAGAACTCCTAGCAGAAACAAGAGAGAGCCAATATAGTGTGAAATCATGTGGTACACTTAGTTATTAGAAGGTATAAATTACATGACAAACCATATTGGTCAAAAGCTAGACATGTAGAGGTGTCAGATTATCTCAAGCATTTGCTTAGTCTGGTGGGCCAAATTCTTGTGTGTAGCGGAGATTCCCAAGGGGCTGTGGCAGATTTCTGGCTGGGTTAAGGAGTAAATGCTGTTCTACTATCACTCAGAAATGCAATGAATGTCTGTGACTTTGAAATCTGAGCTTATCTGAAGCTTCAGTATCCCTATCACAGCACACTCCGTATTTAAGCAACTTCACTGGGAAGTAGATTTTGTTTAACTTTTGAGTTCTCTTTTTTAAGGGAATCAGAAGTATCAGAAGTTCTTTTGCATTTTTATTCCAGATGCGGCATCCACCGCATGTTCCCCTTACACTTGGCAGCTCTTAATGCACATGCTGACTGTTGTCGGAAGTTGCTGTCATCTGGTGAGCAAACGGAAACGGAAATGTAACGAGCGAGCTCACTCCCTTTACATTGGAGTGAGCTCTCTCTTGGCTCTTTTGTTGCTCAGTGTTATGTATTTACATTCCTCTCATTCTGCTGCTTCTTCAGTTTCCTATGTGTGGTATGTTTGCATGTGCTTATTCGTACAAATGAGTTAAGTGTTTGCATGCACACAAAACTGTCATTTTTTCTGAGGCACACAGAACATTTGTTTGTTTGTTTGCTTGTTTGCTTGTTTGCTTGTTTGCTTGTTTGCTTGTTTGCTTGTCTGTCTGTCTTAAAGCCAGTGGTCAGAGGGAATTGTGTTTATATTCGAAGTGCCTGTGAGCTGAATGGTGCACATGGGATGCTTCTTCCCTCTTCGACCCCCTGGAAAACTTGCTCTGAAAGGGAGATAACTCTTCTGGAACAGTGTGTTTGGGGAGTGGTGCTGGGACCTGCAGGGAGAAGAGGGCTCCAGCAAAAATTCTCATCCTTTTCTCTTCTCTTTCCCCCGCCCTCAATAACTCAATCCACTGCCCTGAATGTAAGTCTCAAGGGACTCAATCGTTTGCACAGAAAGACAAACCAGTATTGCTGAGAATCTGTAGCAGGCAAATAAACCTGTTTGCCTTTTTAAAATTATTGATTTGTTCATTCCTTCTTATA
Source organism: Intellagama lesueurii (assembly GCA_037013535.1). Classification (NCBI taxonomy): domain Eukaryota; kingdom Metazoa; phylum Chordata; class Lepidosauria; order Squamata; family Agamidae; genus Intellagama; species Intellagama lesueurii. Next base: position 168,919,577 of record JBAJHW010000001.1, on the reverse strand, counting down.
AATAAATAGGTGAGGTGAGAAAAAAGATATGGAGGCCAACAGTTTTTTTAGCCCGTAAAGAGCAGTGACCTCTTAATTCAGGTGTATGCAGCTCCAGCGTGAGGCTAAAGCATCACCTGGCTGGTGCCTAGCAGCTCCACCTGTTGCTCTGCAGAAGCCACTTAGCAGTGTTGATAGATGAGGAACCAGCAGTAGAAGCAGTGGTTAGCTTTTAAAGATGGCACGAATATCCCTGGTCAGTATTCTGCCTTTGGCCAATGGGCAGGGCTGATGGTAGTTGTAGTCCAAAATGTTGGGGGAGCCCCACTTTGGAGAGAGTTAGTACAAGCCTTTTCCTTATATGTTGTGCAGGCACGGGATGTCCGCTATCAATTTACCAGTCAGTTCAGACAATAAGGTATCAACTATTCATAGATATTTTCCAATAGGCTGACAGGAGTGGTCTAAGACATTTTTCTGCTTGAGTTGCATCAGAACATGACTTTCCCATCGTTGCCAAAGTACAAGACATAAGCCAGCTATGCTATTTTGACACGTGAGGCAGAAGGTCCCACAAGGGTCTCTCACCTTTCCTGGCAGTAAAAGCCTAACCATAATAAATTAAATAATTAAGAAGTTGGTACGCTTTCATGATACTCCAGAGCTGCTCTCTGAAGTGGCTGCCTCACTCGCTGTATGGTAATGCTACTTATACAAAAATACATAAATTCTATCACAGCAGTACCATTTCAGCTTCTGAAGCATTTTTCTCAGTGTCTTCTGAAAATCTGTTTTTCTCAAGGAGACCAGAAGGGCAAGCGCTATTCCTAAGCAACAGGAACAATAATCAGATGTATATATTATGAACAATAAGAGACAGAAAGAAACATTTCTATATATCTGAGAATGTATGGTCTGTGCATACCCTTGGAGAACTCAAAACACAAATGTCCCCTTTTTTGCAATTTCCCAAAGGCTATCTCCACTACCCGCTTAATGGTGGATTTTCATCGTGCTTGTGTTCCAGTAAACCTCTGCTTTTCCATTAAAAGAATTTGCATTTTCCTAGAAAGTCAGCTGTTGTTCTCCATGTGCAAAATCTAAAGCCATCAATACATAAACCTCTTATTTGATGCATGCTGTGGCAATCTCTGGGACTCTGTTGTTTTCCTGACAGAGCTCTCTTGCCTTCATGCCCTGCTGTCAGTTCTCTCAATAGCAATCTGCCTCATAAATGCCTGCTGCATGATTTAAATACTTCTATGGCACAGGGCTGGATGTGAAAATAGATTCTTTTTGGCTTTATGGTTCTTTACATCACTGCCAAGCTTAAGCAGCCACTGTCCGTTTCCATGACAACCTCTTGCTGACTACAGTTGTGTCTGCCTTCTGAATCCTTTTTTTTCCTCTTTCTTTGACTAACTGATTTCTCTGTCTCTGCAATGTTTCTTGCGGTTTAACTAGGACAAAAGTATAGCATAGTGTCCTTGTTTAGTAATGAGCACGTGCTGTCTGCAGGCTTTGAAATAGACACCCCAGATAAATTTGGAAGAACGTGCCTCCACGCTGCTGCTGCGGGCGGGTGAGTAGTTTTTGAAATTGCCATGGCAAAGTTATATATAATTTTAGTTCTGCAGTCTCTCCGCTGAGGAATGTGTTCCAAATAAGGAACAGCAAGATCAACATGACATAAAGCCTTCGTTTACAAGGACTGTATTCATGTGTGCATGTACATAGCCACAGAAGGGATGAAAACCTGTTGTTTAGCATAATAAGTTGCACTGGAGTGGGGCCCATGGAATCAGTGGGGAGTTGATGAGTCAACCCCTCTGTAAGTTTCATTGATTCAAGTGGGCTTACTCTAGCTGTGACCTACTGCACTAAGCAACAGGATTTCAGCCAGCATGAGGACCTAATCGCACAGATCATTTGAATTGTTTGTTTTTCCTTCTTTTTTTATATCAATATATCTGTATGTGATGTGGTATATACAGTATACCTCCATTTACATGGCTGTCAGTTTAGTTGGTACATTTCTTGTTATTTGTACCGGTTCTGTAGGCAACACATGCCATCTCATATAAATTGGTTCATTTGCCATTCTGTTTCTGGGTTCCCTCTACTCTTAAATTTTCTTTTTAAAAAAATCATAAGCGATACATCAGTAGAGCAGCATAGACATTAATGTGTAATTGTGTAAAACTGTAGAAGGTAGTATTGGAATTTGATTCATAAAGTCACACAAAAGTGGGGGCAACAGTTACAATGGGGAAATATTGGCTAACTGATACATCAGTAAACAGTTATGGAGAAAAAATATCGAAGAAAAAGTAAGCAATCTATTACTAAGCATTTTTTTTAAAAAAAAATTAAGGGTGCAAGCGCAATGGCCATGGCGCCCCAAAACATGGCCTGTTCACAAAGTAAATAATTGACAACAATGTTGACAAGCACCAAAATGATAAGGATTGAAGCAATACAGGATTCTGATCATTTTTTAAAGGCCATTCCAGCAAGGTGGGAAAAAAACGATGCCTGGCAAATCGATGTTACTTGTGAATGGAAATTTATAAAATGATTTAAATAAGGGCAGAATCGATATAACTGGGGTTTTCTTGGCACGTGTGAGTGCACCCTGAGTGAGGAAAAATAACTCCCTGGCCTAAACAGAGACAAGCTGTACTTGATTTTTTGAGTCAAGCAGTTAACACTTTTCTAGTATCACAGTCTTCTTCCTACCTAATCTGAGGTTTCCCGTTTTGGTTACAATTGTACCAAGCTGTCATGTAAAAAAATAGGGTTTATCATGTTGCAACATCCCAGCTGTTCAGTATAATTTTGTAAGTTTAATTGTGTGTTCTGGTTTTGAAATTGCTTTTAGTAGTGGTTTTAATATTAATAAATAAATAAAATGACATGTTGCCCAGTGGTTTTAGTATAGTTTTTAATGGTGTTTTAAAGTTTGTGATTAGTGATAGTTTCATGATTGTGATAGTTTTAATTATTGTGAGCCACCTTGGGTCCCCTATGGGAGAAAGGCAGTATATATAAGTAATAAATTTATATTGTACAGTGACATACTTTGGCATTGTTTACTGTTTCTTCTCAGAGGCCAGATCTTTTGCTTCGTGCTTTGTTCTCTAATATAAGCTGAATCATAAACTATTTAATAATAATTACATAACATGAAGTTGATTCTAATTTATAACAACATCTTCCAGGATTTTCTAGCTGTAGAATAGTAAGAAGTGGCTAATCATTCCTTCTTTTGGGGGGGGGGGGGTGTACCTTGGGACTGTGCAGCTTGCCCAAGACTACATAGGCTGGCTATTCTCCGACAAGGCACAGTGGGGAATCAAACTCCTATCCTCTGAATCTGTAACCAGATATTTAACTCACTGAACCATGCAGCTATCTATCATCCTAAGAAACAAGTTGCTGGACATGAGATTATCTTCAATCTGGATTGAAATCTTTCCTTTTAATGGACTATGCTTTTCCTCTTGAATCAAAGACTAGCAATAAACATTTTATTATTCCAGAATTTATGTGTATCAAAACTGTTTTTCAAGCATGAGAGAGACAAAGGAGGCACTTCAAGGAGTTGGTGCTGTTCCAGTCACCAAGAGACTGGCAGAATAAAAAGGAATGCAAATTGAAATCCATTTGTTACATTTGAAATAACCACTTTAGCCAATGCATTTCCAGATGGTTAACTCATCTAAGAAACTCCAGCTTTGAGGTTCTCCTGCACAAAATAAACTTGTTTCAGTGGATGAGACGTGCGAGTATTCTTGCACCATTTTTGTTTACTGCAGTTGGGCTTGTGCAGGAGAACCTCTTGGCAAGAATGTATTAAAATACTGTATGGAATTACATAAAAATACTTGTATGGCATTGCTATTTTTTTTATTACAATAGATAGAATCACATTTGCTTAAATTAATTTAAAAGAATGCAATATTATTATTGTCTTTAACTAAAGGATATTATTTCGAAAAGGTCAGGAAAAACACATTAGTTACCTTATAATATCGCAGTGAGGGCTAAAAAAAAGGAGCATACTTGGCTGGTAACAGCTGTAGACTTATAGTGAGAATTAGATCATATGATAAAGTGAATACATGTTTCCTCCTTATATCTTTGTCCCTCCAGGCACATAAATCATTCACAGATACATGCCCGAGATATCAGCCATACAAACCGAATCATGTTGTCCCTCAGTTGGCCAGCTACATAGCAAAAGTAGGCTAACCTGCCAAATATGGTTGGAGGCAAGCTCATTTTAGAATAAACAGGCTGTGTTTTCTAGGAGTGTTGCCTTTCATGTTTTTGGGACTGCAACTCTCAGAATTTTTCAAGAATTCCCCAGGCAGAATTTTGGTTTCAGCCCAAAACTGCAAATTTGCCCACCTCTATATATGTCTATGGGAAAGAAAATGTATGAGATGGCAAGAGATGTTTTTGTTGTTGTTGTTTGTTTTTTTGTTTTTGTTTTTGGTCTTACTTTGAGTTGTTAGTATGAGGTTGCCATCCAGTAAAGTCATCTTTTAAAAATTGAATTAGGAGACCGGTAAGCAAGTCCAGGTAGATAAAAGGATGTGCCACCTTTAGAAATGCTTGGTCATGCATGCGAAAAAGGTGGGCAAGAAGAGAGGGCTGAGGGTGGGACAGGCTCATGGTGTGCCAAAGTTGGATGCATTGTTGTGCACAGGATGGAAGACTGGGAGCACAAGCCTTCCTCCTTGGGGTGCTGGAATGGATTTGGGGGCCTGGAGCATTCTGTCCCTCCTCACCTGCCAGGTGGAGGCTATGGGTGGCAGCAAAGAATGAAACATCAGGATGGCTGAGCTTTCTTCCTGCAGAGCAAGAAGGGGGAGGAGATTCCATTGACCAGCAAGTAGCCTAAGGGCCCCTGCTCAACTCCACTGCAACCCATGGCAGCCCCAAGCAGAAGTGGTTGACATGGTGAGGTTATGAAGTGCTCTCCCTCGGGAGTTCAGGCTGGCCCCCTCCCCCTCTTCTGCCAACAGCTGAAGACCCATCTTTTCAGGCAGGCTTTTAATAATTATGATTGAGTCTCTGAATGCCTTTTTAAAGTTAAAATAGTTTTTAATGTTTACTTGCTTTTAATTATTCAGTTGTATTTTAATTAGCATATAGTTTAATATTTTTTAATTTTTAACTTATGTTTTTAATTCTATTCTTTTTAATAATGTGAGCCGCCTTGCGTCCCCTTATTGGGAGAAAGGTGGCCAATCCATCAATCCATCAAATAAATGGACTCAGTTATTGAGTTGACCATGAACCCCTCTCTGTACCAAAGTATTCTAGAATCAAATGTGAGGCCATCTGTCTGACAGCTAAAGCTTGGCCAAACTTTGGTCATGCAACAGGACAATGAATGAATGAATGAATGAATTCATGTGAAAAACATCCTCTTTGAATTCTATGCTTTTATGTATCAGGACATAATAAAAATCATCTGGTCCTTAGCAGGTCTCAAAATTAGGTAAATACAACCTGAGATGAACAACAACACATGACATATTACACAGTGTCATGATTTATTATACAAAAATAAAGCCAAAATGGAGAAGCCATGTGTGAAAAACTAAGTACACCCTTACTGCTTCTCTAGGAATTAGGAGGTTATGTAGGAGCCAGGTGCTGCTAACCAAATCCCCTTGAGTAATTGATCATCAGCAAATGTGACGACCCCTATAAAAGCTGAAGTTTTAGCAGTTTGCTGGTCTAGAGCATTCAGGTGTGTGTTAACACAATACCAAGGGGGAAACACATTAGCAATGATTGTAGAGAAGCAATTGTTGCTGCCTATCAATCTGGGAAGGGTTATAAGGCCATTTCCAAACAATTTGAAGTCCATCATTCTACAGTTATGAAGATTATTCACAAGTGGAAAACATTCAAGACAGTTGCCAGTCTTCTCATGAGTGGATATCCAACCAAATTCAAATCAGATCATGCAGTGCTCAGAGAAATTGCAAAATGCCCAAGAATTACATCTCAGACTGTACAGGCCTCAGTTAGCCTGTGAAATGTTAAAGTTCATGACAGTACAATTAGAAAAAAACTGAACAAGTATGGTTTGTTTGGAAGGACTGCCAGGAGAAAGCCTCTTCTTTCTAAAAAGAACACGGCAGCATGGCTTAGATTTGCCAAGTTGCATCTGGATGAACCACAAGACTTCTGAAACAATGCCCTTTGGACAGACGAGACCAAAGTTGAGCTGTTTGGCCCTAATGTACAGTGCCACATTGGGTGAAAACCAAACACAGCATATCAGAACAAACACCTCATACCAACTGTCAAGCACAGTGGTGGAGGGGTGATGATTTGGGCTAGTTTTGCAGCCCCAGGACCTGGGCACCTTGCAGTCATTGAGTCGACCATGAAGCCCTCTGTGTACCAAAGTATTATAGAATCAAATATGAAGCCATCTGTCTGACAGCTAAAGCTTGGCCAAACTTGGGTCATGCAAAAGGAAAATGATCCCAAGCAGACCAGCAAATCTACAACAGAATGGCTGGAGGGCGGGGGGCGGGGTGAGAATCAAGGTGTTGCAATGGCCCAGTTAAACTCCAGACCTCAACCTGATGGAAATGCTGTGGCAGGACCTTAAGAGAGCCGTGCATAAACAAATGCCTGCAAGCCTCAATGATCAGAAACAACGTTTTAAAAAAGAGTGGGCCAAAATTCCTTGACAACGATGTGAGAGACATAAAGTCATACAGAAAACAATTACTTCAAGTTATTGCTGCTAAAGGTGGTTCTACAAGCTACTGAATCATAAAGTGTACTTAGTTTTCCACACGTGGCTTCTCCATTTTGGCTTCATTTTTGTAAAATAAATCATGACATGGTGTAATATGTCATGTGCTTCCAGTGCTGGAGCACCCACCACCAAGCTCTGATCTTCCTGACTAAAGGTACAATCCTGATTAGCCAACGTGGTTCAAGGGCTGGCTTAGCAGACACTTAGCAGACACTTCAGCTTTGCTGAATCCAAACCTTTTCCTTCCCAGGGATGTTGAAATTTACTTAGGCCTACGCTGATCCTAGTCTGGTTTTTCCCTGGCACAGTTGTCATGAACCTGGACTGAGAGGGGCTTGGATCTAACAAAACTCAATTCCTCTTCTCCTTCACCCCTTTTTTATGGCTCTTCTGCCAGCTGATCTCTGCCAGCAGAGCAGTTGTGCCTGCAGGTCCAGTTGTGCTGGCAGATCTGAGATCAGCCAACGCAGTGGGGTTCTGCCAGCCCAAGGGCATTTGTGCCAGCGCAAGGCGTTTCTACTCCTTCTAAATCTACTGCAACCAGTGTACCTTTGAGTATGGGTGTCACTGCGATCCAGAAGATATTTCAAGGTTATTTTGGTAAAAATGGGAGTGTGTATAAATGATTATGGACTTGTGTTTGCTCAGATAGCATATTGTAATCTGTTCTTCCAGGCTCTTAAAACTGTTAACAGCAAGACAATATTTTTGCATTACTGTGAAGTCCCTCTCTTTCTTTTATTCATGCATCCTTTTCTTTTCCTTGTCTTTTCAGTAATGTTGATTGTGTGAAGCTCTTGCTAAGCAGTGGAGCAGATTTTAATAAAAAAGACAAATATGGAAGGTATGTAACTTATGAAGCTTTTTAAAAAGGGGATAAAAACAGAGAATATATAAATCTTATGGTAGAGGCATACTCCAGGCCAAGCTAAGGGGAACTCATCCTTAGTTGCTACTGTTCCATCCCTAAAAGACAAAAAAATAAAAATAAAAACAAAACCCCACAACTTTCAAGGATGATAGTGCTGGCTCATTTTCATGGGATTTGGCTGGAGTTTTTGGGTTTTTTTTTATCAAGAATCTGTAGATTGTTTTTACCAGGTTGAAGTGCGAGTGTGAGAGGATGGGGGATAAGAGTCAGATGATACCGATGGCTATACTTTTTAGGGGCTGTGGAACGACTGCTTCTTTTTATCTCTGAGCAGGAGAGGAAACAGCCATTCAGTGCAGTCTATATATGGCTGTCTGAAGTGCAATGCCAAAAGAGACAGACAGGTGCAAGCGGCATTAAATGCACTTTGCTTTTTTGTCCTGTTTTAAAAACAGCAGCAGCAGCAACACATGGCCTGTTCTCTTCTCCTTTCAAACATGGTTTTAACCCTTGGGCTCTTATTTTATGTTGTCCCAGAGTGGACCATTGGGTCATCTCAGAGAGGATTTTGTCATCCACCTGCTTTCATTTTTTCTCTGCCAAGTATACTTTGTCAGCGATTTTCCTAGCCTTACGCAAACTTTTGTATAGAAAATAAATGATTTTTGACAAGTCTTGGTAGAGGCAATGACCAGGTTTCTGTCCCACATTTATGGTAGTGTTTAAACTTTGTTAAAAATTATGATAACCCTTGTGCTATGTTGTCCCTGTGTAGTTTTCCGTACAGGTTCCGTGCTTGTACCAGGCTAAGGTCTGGGACATTCTAGAGCTTCAGCCAGGAAACTGGTGCTGCCCCCCCTTTCTTGTCCTTATTGTAAAATTATTATTTTCACTATCTGCGCCTGTACTGGGAGTATGGGTGAGCTTCTTTCTGTTTAATTCTCTCCTGCCCATAGTGGTGAAAACAACAGCCAGCAGCTGCTGAGCAAATTATTTGTGGAATTAACTTTGTCCACCCCCACCCTCTTTTTCCTTCCTAAAGTAGGAATTCTTTATGGATTTTCCTTGTTTTTAGTTTCTAGGACACCCTTTGTTTGTTCATTCCTTTCTTTCTTTCTCTCTCTCTCTCTCTCTCTTTTCATGCCATTTTCTAATCTTCACTGCAGGAGCAAGAATAAGTCCTGCATTGGATTAAATAGCTGCTGTTGTTACCCACTGTGGTGTAGTGGACAGAGTGACACATTAGGACTTAGGAGGCCTGGGTTCGAATCCCCACTTGGCCATGGAAACTCACTGGGGCAGTGGAACTGGTAAAACTACTCCTTAAATATCTCACTTACCTTGAAAGCCCTATTTGGGTCACTCTGAATCGGTTCCAACTTGATGACACATAACATTGTTACCCCCAAATGGGTTCTCCCTTTAGTAATGTCACTGACAGGAGTACTTAATGTAATACATGTTGTTACTCAAGGCGGTTTCTGAAATAATATGGTTCTGTTTATTTTTCAGGACACCGTTGCACTATGCAGCTGCCAATTGTCATTTCCAATGTATGGAGACACTGGTGACCGTGGGGGCCAATATTAATGAAACAGATGATTGGGGACGGACAGCGCTACACTATGCAGCTGCCTCAGACATGGATAGAAAGTAAGGAAGTCAATCTGTATTCCTTGTTTCTACTTCTTTGCTAAGTCTGCATCATTTCTATTCTCTTCATGCCGTGGTCTCATTGAAGCAAAATTGCTCTTTAGAACAGAAAGTATTCCTTTTCTGTTCTTGTGTCCAGTGGAGTTCCTTATTGAGGTAGTTGTGCAGCTGCCTGTAGTATAGCTAAAGGTGCACAGGAACACGCCTCTGATGTTGCGTGTTCAGTAAAGCAACCTGTGGTAAGCTATTTCTGTTAGGAGGGGTCAGTCCAAACAAAACTTTATGACTTTTGAATGGGTTCTTGAATCAGGACCATATGTGGCAAAGTGATTGTAAACCATATGGGTTTGCTCTGTGCCAAATGTGGAGCAGGTTGGACAGGTATGTTTAAAGATCTAATTTCCAATTTTAAAAACCATTTCCACCCTACATCCTGTTAACTTATTTTGCTAGACATTTTTGGTGGTTCATAATGAGTTTGGTAGTTATGCTTTAAATGCCTACCACTGCCTCTGCAAAAGAAAATTATCCCTGCTACAGGCAAAAATTCATAAAGTCTGGCTGCACATGCTCACTGAAGTAGTCTGTAGACATTGCCCAGAATTCTTGCCCATACTTCAGGAAACGAATGGCTCTTACAGAGGTGAATGGGGCTTACGTCTGGGCAAGATGGTAGATTGGGACGTAAGCATTACCGTAAGTGTCTTTGAGCAAATGAACATACAAAGTAGCCCATGGGGAGAGAGAGAGAGAGAGATTATGAGAAAGGAGTGATGGATGGATAGAGAGAAGAGGAAGAGAGAGAAGGAGAGAGAGAAAATTAGTATTAAGTATGAAAGAGGACAGCGAAAGAGATCTCAGCTTTTGAGTCTTGTTCCGCTTAAAGGCACAGTTTGAATGGGACCTTCTTCTTTCTTTCTTTCTTCTGGAAAGCCACCTGGACACCTACTTTGATAGCTCTGGTGGTGGGGATGCTTGGCAGTGGGTGGGTGTGATATCCAGCTAATCCTGTGGAGTGTGGTAAGAGGAGGGGAAGAAGCAGAGGAAAGAAAGAGGAAAGGGCAGTTTAAAAAACAAACAGGTAAAATGAAGAGTAGCATGGTTTCTGTTAGTTTGGAAGAGGGAGAGAGTGGGAGGAGGGAGGCGAGAGGATGAAACTCAAAGAAAGAAGAGAGCAGTGGGGGGGGGAGAGAGGGAAGAGATGAGGGGTTGTTTCCCACTCCTTCGACTTTATGACCTTTGTAGATGCCCCACATCCCATGTGGTCTAGATCTGAGGAAGCTGAATGGTCTGGTCTCAGCAGTCTTCTGCAAGGCAAACATTTTTGCCACTATATTGCAAATGCCTGGGGAGAAGAATCAGAGGCTGACAGTTTGTCTGTTGTTTCTGTCTAATTCACCCTCTTATATCATCCACATCCACTTAAGGAGACTAAAACTAGGATAAAAGGGCTAAAGGGTGAAAAAAATAGAGGAATAATCTTCATTTATTAAAATACAGTTCTGGGCAATGGTTGGAAGTGCCCTAGTACTAAACTCACACCATCCCTCACCAAGCTGGCAGAATGCAAAATACAGCCTAAGAGGAGAAATGTTCCCAAATCACAGTGGAGCTTACAGTCAAAGGATGGCACCATCCTAGACCCAGCTTGTTATTACGTGCCATCATGTTCCTTCCAATTTATGGAGACCTGATCTGATTTTTGAAATTTACATGAGATATGTGTGGCCCTGGACAAGCTGCACAGTCCCAGAATGCCCCAGGAAAAAGGGAATAGCCAACGACGTCTGAGTACTCTCTATCTAGAAAACCCTGGAAAAAAGTTGCCATAAGTCAGAATTGACTTAACAGCACAGAATTATTATTGAGCGAGCTGGATAGCTCAGTGAATTATCTGGCTGTGGAGTCACAGGTTAGGAGTTCAGTTCCCCACTGTGCATCCCAGAAACAACCAGCCTGTGTGGCCTTGGGCAAGCTGCACAGCCCCAGGATGCCCCCAGAAGGAGAGAATGGTAAACCACTTCTGAGTACTCTGGACCTAGAAAACCTTGAAAAGGGTTGTCATCATAAGTCAGAATTGACTTTATGGCACACAATTATTACTATTATGGACTAAGAGCACAAAAATTGCAACACGTACAAAAATCCATTACATTTTTAGCTTTTTAAAACTAAACTAGGTTGAGGTGGCTAATTTAAGACAAGGATGACCAACTTTTTTTTTCTAGAGGCTGTGCTGTTCTACAAATACTGGAAGATGTAGATATAGGTAGAAATGTGCATAGAAGGACACAATTATATAATTTTTAAAATTTCACTTTTTATCTCTAACATTAATAATAATGGTTTATTGTGGGTAGAACAGTGTATTCCATTCCTCCTCTTCTCATTCAATACATAACAAATACTGCCCATCACTCAATAATTTTATCTGTGCTTTGCAAATAATTTCTTTGCATTATCTAATAACATGTCAATTTAACAAACAGAAAATGTTCCAGATACAGTTAAACAAGTCATTTACAGAAGAAGGCTCTGCTTTTTTTCCAACTTAATTGGTATAGCCATCTTGTCAGAAACAAGTAGACTTGGAATCAGTTTGATACTTGATTCATTAGCAAGTTTTTTATACAACCCAACAAAATTACTTTTGAATATAGTTGTCTTGTTACTTCCCACCATATAATTGATAAACTCAAAAAGAGATTTTTCCAACAGAGCAAAAACACATGTAATATATCTTCACATTGTGAATTACATTTCCAGCATTAATCTAACAATGTTTTTAAATGTTATTGCTAATTTCTGAGGTGTAAGGTACCACTAAAAAGTATTTTACAAAAATTCTCTCTCAAACTCATTGGCCCAAATCCTACCATGTAGTTATTGCTGCAGAAGGCAAATGGAATAAGTTGCAGCAGCTTAATCCTACTAATTAATACATTCCCGCTTGGATTTTCAGGTATGTGCACCAACCCACAGGATTGGCACATGCCCAATTATATTTTTCTGTTTCCAGAAACATGGCCTATGACTCTTCTCCATTTTAATGTTTTGGGTAACTCTGTAAAGTGTGTCTATTGTCAGAAGTGAAAATAAAGGATGGTAGCTTATGCCAAAGGATTTTTCTTTTCTTTTTGGTGTCCCACCTCCAAATTGAATTACATTTTTTTGTCCCATATGTTAAGAAGAAAGAATATTTTGGGTAACTCCCATGAAAATGCTGAAGAACTTGAAAGAGCTAATGAAATGAAGGAAAAAGAAGCGGCATTGTAAGTTTGGTGTCAACAGAGAAGTTTGACTCCATCTCTGTATAATGCTTCTGCTTCTGTGGGCTGCAATTATGTGCGTTCCTTGTTTTGCTCACTTGTTATGCCGTTGCATTCAGCGTCTAAAGTTATGAAATGCTAACCTTGGGATTCTGGTCTATTGGTGTATATCTGTGTGTGTATGTATGTATGTCTTTTTGTATTTCTTTTTTCATGCTAACTGCTGCTGCTGTAGTGTTTCAATACACCCTGAACATGACGTTCTGATGCCTTTAAATAGTATACATTTTGGAATTTGTTAAAAGGCATGTCTGCCTTTCACAAACATGAATATTCACAGCTAGTGTTTATTATGCCATGATATTTGTTGTATCTGTTCCTTTCATCACAATAAGAAATGTAACTGAAAAAGACAACAGAGAAGAAATAGATGTTACAGATAGCCCCTGACTACCAGAGGGAGTTCCTTAACTACTGAAAGCATCTGAGTGCACCGCAGAAGCTTTTCGCACCTCACAAAATTTACAAGCTAGTTTGCTTCTCTTTTATAGTAGGTTTTCATAGATTAAATGTGATTCCTTTGAAGTCTAATTTTTCAAACATGAATTTCTTCTCTGACACTGGCACACTTTCACTTTTGATCACTGGCAATCTACATATAACATCTATTTCTGCCAGTAGTGACTGGGGAAATGTCTTCACATCTTTTCTTTAGGAGATTTCCCCAAGTTTAAAAGGTGACATGGGGAAAGTGTCTGGCACAAAGGAATGACAGGTTGACAATAAAAGTATTTGGGATGATATCTGAAATAGAACTCTTGTTATATATACCAGTGTTCGGAGTACTTTCCTTCACATACCTTCAGAATAAAGAGAAAATCCGAGTTGCAGCTTCTTCCATCACTGGAGCTCATCTCCTTTGCTACTCAGATATTGGAGGCACAAGAGCCTTGTTTGGCTATAGAAGTAGCAACTCTTCTTTGTAGTACATTTAGTTGAGAAGAACCCTAGTCGTGGTTATATGCAATATTTATTTCATTTTGTGTCCCGCTTCTCCTGGTGAAGAGACCCAAGGCAGCTTGAAATACAGCAAAAGGTGTGTGTGTGTGGGGGGGGGCAACAAAACAGCTGGCTGTTTCATAGGAATTGATGCCAGAATCTAGAGGAGGAAGAGTGTTTGCGTTAATCTGAAAGGGATCTTATAGCAAGTGCCTTACTGGTGGAAATGGCCAACACACAACAGGTGCAAAATTATGTTCAGCACAATGAGAAGGCTAGCATTTTAAGGGGCCGTTATACTCACGTAAAAGTTTATTTTGGCATCAGACATCATATGCAGTCGGATAGTGTGTGTTTTCTTTTTCCTTTTCATTTTTACACCTAAATAATCCACAGGTGTTTAGAATTCCTTCTTCAAAATGAAGCCAACCCATCCATCCAAGACAAAGAGGGCTACAACACAGTGCACTATGCAGCTGCTTATGGACACAGACAGTGCTTGGAACTTGTGAGTAGTCTCCTCTGGATCTTGCTGCTTCCCAGTGGCAGTTTTTTAAAATGTAAGATGTTTAAAACAAGTTAAAATTAAAGGGTGCCAAATTGGACATTAAAAACACTAAAAGCATTGCACTAAAACCTATGCAGGCCACGATCCTCAGACCGCAAAGGTTCTAATAAATTAAGTACATCTTGACTTGGTACCAAAATGTCACCAAAAAGAACAGACCAAATCACATAAATAAAAAACAATACATAAAGACATTAAATAACCAACAGTGAAACCATATGTAAACATTGTGGCCTAATTCCCATTGTTAGTCTGAACTAGATGGGACCCATTGAATTAATGGAGTGTACCTCAGTACGCAGGGCTTGAAAAATGCACTCGTCCACTCGTCTGTGACGAGTGAAAAATGCTGCTCGACGAGTCACAGCTCCCTCCCTGCCTGCCTTCTTCCCCTCTGCCTGTCTCTCTCTCTAATCCTGCAGTCCTCCCCTCCCCCTCCCATTGCAAAAGGAAAACTGCCCTCTTCTTGCGAGAAGAGAGTTCGAGTGGGACATAGAGATATAGCTCTGCAGGAGAATGTAGAGTACTCCCATGCTGGAGAATATGGAGTTCTTCTTTGTGGTCTATGTGAATGCACATGAATGGTTTTTACTGCGCCTGCACAGGACTCCTCGGAATCTTCTAGAGCTTAAAAACATGTGATTAGTAAGGCGTTCCCCCGTGGTGCGCATGCTCCACCCTCCTTTAATACCTCAGTTCCTTTTAGCCGCCGCTGAAATCGGACTTCTTTGGCAATCTCTAGAGCGAACTTATTCTTGTTACGGTTTTTCGGACTTTTGGCTTGTCTCACAGTTTACGATTTGGATTTCGCACTTGATCTGTTCTTCTGTTTTGGACGTTTCCCTGTGAGTTTTTTCTTTCTTCTGATTCTCCCCTCTCCCTCTTCCCCCCCCCTTCCTGCCCTTTTTTATGGCCCCGACGGGCCCATTCAAGCATTGCAGCTCGTGTGCCAATAAAATTCCCCTCTCGGACGGCCACGATTGCTGTTTGTTTTGCCTGGGGGAACAACACCAGATGAACTCCTGCCTGGAGTGCAAGAGATTGACCAGACCTGCCCTTAAGCTTCGTTTGCAGCGTCTTCGGTCTTTTCGCTGGGAGAAATCCCTGAGGCCTTCAACCTCGAGATCACCATATACTGTACTATGGAGCCTACCTTAACACCGGTCCCTCGATCTGAGCCAGTAGACCAACCCTCGGCTCCCGTCACGCCGTCACCTAGGCAGAAGTCTTCTTCTAAGGCTCCCAAATCGAAACACCCGTCGGGCTCGAAGTCAACATCGGCCTCGAAGTCACCTTCAGTCTCAGCTAGTGATCCTTCTCACCAGCCATGGTTTACCCATCTAAGGACCATGTCGGACGACTTCCTCAGGCTACCTCTACAGCTGTACCTCCTGACTCAAGGCGACAGCATGATTTGTCACCCCGATTTGGAGTCTCTCCACCTTACAGCCTGGAGGGTTCTTCCGCGGTGGCAGACATCCTGGCCAAGGCCATAAAGCCTTCTACTAGGTTATTATATTCTTATAAATGGAATGTTTTCTCCTCCTTTACAGCCTCTAGGGGTCTAGTTCCGATCCAGCATCTCTAAGCACCCTCCTCGCTTTCCTGCGTCATCTGTTTGATCGAGGTTTGGCGCATTCGACTCTCAAAGTTTATGTTTCAGCTATTGTCTCTTATCAACCTATTAGATCTGAGGCTTCACGCTTATTTTCGCACACAACTCTGAAGAAGTTTCTTAGGGGTCTGAAGAACATTTGTCCTCCGGTTAAACCCCCACTCCCTCAATGGTCTCTTCAGGTTGTGCTCCGTGCATTGGCTTGCCCCCCATTTGAGCCATTTGCTTGTACGAGCTTGAAGCTTCTTTCCTTCAAGACACTGTTCCTAGTGGCAATTACTTCTGCTAGAGAAGCGAGCGAGTTGGCTGCCCTAAGGGCTGATGCCCCCTATATTCAATTTCATCCGGATAAGGTGACACTGTATCCCGATGTGTCTTTTCTACCAAAAGTTGTTTCAACTTTTCATGTTAATCAGCCTTTGATCCTTCCGACATTGTTTCCTTCTCCTTCTTCTGACGTTGAGCGCATGCTCCATTCCCTTGATGTTCGCCGTGCCCTGGCGTTTTATGTTTCTAGAACCAAGGACTTTCGTAGTTCTCCTCGCCTCTTCGTTTGTTTCCATGGCCCACGAAAGGGGTGTCCTGCCTCTTCACAGACTATATCAAAGTGGATCACAGGTGCTATTACCCTGGCTTACGAGTTGGCGGGAAAGACTCCGCCAGAGGTGCTGAAAGCCCACTCTACAAGAGTGATGGCCACCTTTACTGCCTTGCTGCGTGGTATCGAAGTTTCTGACATCTGTCAAGCGGCCACCTGGTCTACGCCTTCGACTTTTGTCACACACTATCGTCTAGATGTCAGGGCCAAGAAGGAGGCGAGTTTTGGCACGGCTGTGCTGACTTCGATGTTGGCGTGACGGCCCTCCATCCGGTGAGTTGGCTTGCTAGTCACCCATTCGTGTGCATTCACAGAGACCACGAAGAAGAAAGAGAGGTTACTTACCTGTAACCATGGTTCTTCGAGTGGTACTCTGTGAATCCACACGTCCCATCCTCCCCGCTGTCCGTCACTTGCTTGTCTTGGGGCTTCAGAGCTTTGACATGATCGGAACTGAGGTATTACAGGAGGGTGGAGCATGCACACCACGGGGGAACGTCTTACTAATCACATGTTTTTAAGCTCTAGAAGATTCCGAGGAGTCCTGCGCAGGCGCAGTAAAACCCATTCGTGTGGATTCACAGAGTACCACTCGAAGAACCATGGTTACAGGTAAGTAACCTCTCTATTCCCTGCTCCCAATTTCAACCGAACAACCTGGCTCCTTAAGAGGCCGGGCGCTTTTGCTTTCAGTTTTATTTTTGCTGGAGACATTCAAAAGAAGGGCATTCAAAATACAAGCTTCATGACCCCACAGGCACGCAGGTAATAAAGCAACCCAAGTCTGAGGGTATAAATCAGTGATTCCCAATCCCAATAAATTGCAAGGCTATAGTTCGGTCATGCTGACTGGTGAAATTTTTGACTGACTGGTGAGACATTCTAAAAATTTTCGAGCCCTGTCAATACGTGATAATAGTGGCAAAGGTTCCATTGATGTTTTCTTCATATTCAGCAGGAACCTCTTGGCCTTGTAATGTTCCACTTCCTTTTCTGCGCTCTGCTTCACCTGGACGATTCTTTTGCCTGGTGGTAACCCAGTCAGGGTCCATTTCTTGCTCTTATGCAGTTCTGAAATGGGGTCTCTGAGGTGCCTTTGGCTGGCACTCTGTTCTAGAAATATCTTGCAGTCATGACTGTATCATTCCCCATAGCTGAATGCTTTTCCTCCCAGTTTTTAGCAAGAATGAAGCCGTGACACCTTTCTCTTTGATACACCCTATGCGTCTGTTTGTGCTGTTTGCATCACATCCTGTAGATGTACCTTTATACCTGTACCAAAGTTATGATTCTGTAGCTCAAGAATCCATTTTGGTAAAAACCAGAGGTAAAGGTTGTTCCATTCGTTATTCGCTTATGCTGCATTTGCTTGAGGAGCGGAAAGTCTCAGTTTTATAAATGCTCTCATGTTCAAAGGCTGGGAAATACAATTCACTGCCTTTGCTTATCATGCACTTTCCATTCAGAAAGTGTATTGCAAAACCTTTCTTGTCTAAATGCTGAGACACATCATATTGCAGTTCAGATCAAGTATGTGTAGGGCATTATTTACTGTGTTGACACTTACTGCATAGGGCAATTCACATTTTAAAGTGCCACTTCCAGTTCCCTGTATGTCAGTGGAATCACCGTTAGCTATCTGAATTCCCCACCAGCATGTCTGTCCATGTTACTAAAGAATCCTCTAAAGTGAGTACTGTGGCTGCTGCACCCACTGTCATCAGTCCAGTCATTTGACTTCTGTTTATAATTGATTTGTCAGTTTTAAAACACAGATGGTCTAAATAAGAGAAATGGCAAAGTTAAGGATTGAGTCAAGGAAATACTGTGAGAATCATGTGATGGCTTTGATAACAATATTGGATTGCTTGAAGCAGAATGTGCATGGTGTGGGTCTGGACATTTCACGTAAGAGTTAGCAAATGTCAAATTCCTTTAGTACCCGCAGTAAAAATGTGTACTTTTAAAATGTTATAAATGCTATAACACTTTCATGAAATGAACTGACCCAGTGTCTGGTGGCCCAAGTTAATATATTAGCTGTTCAACTGAGTGAGTGCACAAATTGTGGACAGAAAGTTGGCGAAGGAAGGGAAGGGAAGGGAAGGGAAGGGAAGGAAGGAAGGAATGGAAGGAATGGAAGGTAAGGTGGTGCAAGTACATTGTAATTTGAAGAGCGGGTGTTGGTATTATTAATAAGCATGTTATGCAACATGTGTGATGTGATGCAGCTTAAACAACACAGTTAAGGTGCTTTGAGGCAGGAAGAAACTGCAGATGGCATGGTCCCCAAACATCAACTAAGCCTCCATGAAAAATGGTATTTTTCTGCAAGAGAAAGGAGAGGGAGGGGGGACTTGCCAGAAAAAAAAACTAACTCAAGAGGTTTACCTTGCCCACAGTATGGCACAACACCCCCCCCCCCCCACAGAGAGAGAGAGAGAGATGGGTGGTGGGAAAAGGCAAAAGGAGTTTTCTTTGACAACACCTTAAGAGGGAGGTCTACACTTCAAGACTGGTGAGTGTGAGACAGTTATGAGGCTCCTCAAATGTGCGAAGATGAGCAGTGCATGGGGGGGAGGAAAGTACACCAGTTAGTTGTGTAATAGGAGGTGTGATGAAAAGAGAAACTTTTCTAGTATGCTGAAATGAACCAGGGTTAGCAGCCATTAACCAGAATTGTATTGCTTACATAAAATTGCAACAGCATAAATCACAGAGGTAAATTGCTACTAATTAACAAGGTGCTGCTTGCATTTGTCATCACTCAGTGAAGAATAAAAGCATTGACTCCTTAATTAGCAGCAATTTGCTGCTGCAGTATATACTGCAGCACATTCTCCAGTGTACGTAAGCAATAAGATTCTGGCTACTTTATTTTAGAGCTTATTTGTCCTCTATGACGGTGATGCTGTCATAGCTCATGTAACTGAACAGAAGTGATGACGTTCTGTAATCAAGTCAAGCAGTGCCAAAATTTAATGCAAGAATTGGAAATGTGTGGCCCTTCAGATGTTATTGGACTGGAAATCCCATTATCCCTTATTGTTCCCGTGCTGGCTACAACTGATGGGAATTGCAGTCCAGCAACATCTCCAATAAGGCGAAATGCGTAATATCTGTCAGCGGAGGGAGGATGCCATGCCACTAAATACAACTAACGCTTGTTTGTCATGTTTATACCCAACATTTTTCATTAATTCAGCAAGTATGTGTAAGATGGGCTTTTAAGGCTGTTGTCTTATGGAACGGAGGAGCACCTTGTGCTGCTCTTTCTACAGACAATGTTGGCTTTTAAATTATCCCTTCTGATAGTATTAGTGTTAAAAGTGCATATTCTGTCACTAATTCACATGCATGTGTCCTGTCCTACTGCTACCATGTCACTTATTTTATTTGTTGCAGCTGTTGGAGAAAACTAGCAATGTTTTTGAGGAATCGGATTCAACAGCTACAAAAAGCCCTTTGCACTTAGCTGTAAGTACACAAATTGTTTTAGTATTGTCTGACTCATACAACCCATCCTTCAGTTACCTTTTGTAAATTTTTAACTAGTTTGTTTCTTTGTAAGGCAGCTTAGTGACTTGCCCAAGTCTTCTGAGAGAGTTTCATGGTCTGAGTGCAATTCTGAACCCAGGTCTCTCTGGGTGTAAGACCCAGGGCTTGTTCAGAAAAGGAAAAGCACCACAGTGGATGAATATACATAGGAATGGGTTTTCCTGAAGAAAGACTGAGGTTTATTAGTATTGGCAGCTGTACTGCATGGCAAAATCCAGATCCTTAAACCCAGGGGGGAAATCCTTATACATTTAGCCTCACTGTAGCTCTTTTCAGCTAATAGATAGATAATTGACGAACAGACAGGCTCTAAAATGGAAATAAATTCTGCATGGAAAGTGCAGTAGCACTTTCTGCCTCCCGCAAAATGATACAAGCTTCCCAAGGTGATCAAAAAAGCAGGGGAGGTGGGGAATAAGACAGATCTCTCTGCATTCACTATTGAATAATCTAGTCAGCAGGAAAAATAACTGAAAGGATACGTGGTGGCCCATGTGATTTTTGCCTCAATGTGTACCAGCCACAAGTCTCTGCGAAGTGCCATCCCTCTCACTCTACATAATATTTTAGTTATTTTGTCTTAAAAGTTAATGTCAGGACATGAATTTCACTACAACCGCTAAGAACTCTGAGGGGATAACATTTTATTCCCTTTTAACTGGGAATCTGCTGTCTCCTTCTAGTTACGCCCTTATTTTCAAAAATACCTTATTTGCCACTTAATTTTTTTTTATGAAGCAAAATCACTACAAAGTGATTTTACTATATCATTATATTTTATAACAATGTTAGGTTAAAGAAAAAAACCATTTACTCAGATACGATGTACTCTGATAAACATTAACTGCAATGCCCCTGGAGGCTTTCACTTTTAAAACAATGCCACGAGGTTTGTGATTGGCGTATTGAACTCTTTCCAGCGTGTCAAATTCTATAGAGGAAAATGTGTACAATTTAAGCAGGTGTTGAAGGGCTCTATTCTTAAACACACAATGTTACTCTCCAGGCCTATAATGGGCATCACCAGGCTCTGGAGGTGCTTCTTCAGTCCCTGGTAGATCTGGATATTAAGGATGAGAAAGGACGTACAGCTCTGGATCTGGCTGCATTCAAGGGACATACTGAATGTGTAGAAGCCCTCATCAGCCAGGGTGCTTCTGTCACAGTAAAAGATAACATCACCCAGCGAACTCCACTTCATGCCTCAGGTAAAGGAGATGCTGTTACTTTAACTTACAAGTAATACGCTTTTACCTAACATTTTAATAGAATGTTATTAATTCCTTTAAAATATTTGAATAATTTGCTGTTTTTAGCATTTAATACTGTATTTTTAATGATTTAATATTTAATATTTAAACTGCCTTGGGTCCTTTTTGAAGAGAAAGGTAAAATAAAAAGTAAAAATATTTTAAATATTTTAAAATAAAAATGCTCGTCCTGCAAGGAAGCTTCATACTGAGAAGAGAGAAAAAAGTGCAGTGCTCTTGCTGTTAAACAGGCCGATCAGGTTTTGAGGCGGAAGAGCCTCTGGCGTCTTTGGCAGTGCAAAACAGCTATTGGCCGCCCTGCAGGCTCCAGCGGTGTGCAGAGATCTGATCCATGCGCTCGTGTCACTTTCTTGGATGGTGGCCACAGTTTTCGAGATGATATTGCCAAGCTGGGGAACAAAATTAATTGCAGACTTTGTGGAAAGTTATTATTCCTCTTAGATACACTGTTAATGAATGGGTATTAAGAAATTCGAAGGCAAAAATGTCTCTCCTTCATTTCTTCCACAAGTCCCATTTAAGGTTAAGAAATACTTCAGTAAAAGAAAACAAACGGTAGTGTACTACACAGTCAGCCCCTTCATTCCCAATGCCAGAAATTTCAATCTGATATCTGAAGCAAATCTTGGCCCTTTAAATTATTTTCATTTCCCGATTTACCACTGCTTAAGGAACTGGCTCCTAGGCCTTGCTGAAGTCATCAGTTTTGCATTCACACAAACTCACCAATACTTGATTGTAGACATCTGAATTTTTCCTGTGCTCGTTTAACACTGAACAGATGCTGTTTCTGCATGTTTTTATCTGTACAGTTCCAGACAGAGCAAGTACAGTTGTTTGTACTGACAATTTGCACCATATCCACATTATCTGACAAATACCTCTATTGGCTCAATAAAATGTGTATTCTAGCTCTTAGTAAGAAATTATCCTGGCCAGATTCTGGCATATTAGTTGGAATATGCATATAGGGTTGCTCATGATTTCCCTGCTGCTGTCCTCTTTCTTTACTGGATGCTATAATGGTTGTTTTTATGTAGCAACACTTGGAAATAGACCCAAATACTTATTTTGTATTTTTGGCCAGCAGTTCACAAATGCTTAGTTGTTAGACTTTAAGGTACTAAAAAACTCACTGCTATTGTTTTTCAGTCTGTTTCTTTTATCTCAGCCACTTTGTACCTGCCAATTCAAACTCAGGTCACAAATCCCTCTGCGAGTCTTCAAGCAATGTATAATTATGTGTGAACTGTCCTAGTGCTAGTGATTTAATAGCTCCAAATTTATTTGGGATTTTGTGTCACCTGAGTGCATGTAGGCTGGTAGATTTCACCATGTCTCTCTTTTTCTCATAGCAGTCGATTTTCATTTATTTGGATCCTGTTATTCTGAAGCTTCTGGCTATATACAAATCTGTGTATTCAATTCCTAATTAAAGAACATCTCATTTTTATTTACAGGAAGCTAGCCATAGCCATGCTTAGGAGAGAATATCTAGATTTTTAGGTACCTATGCATAGCTAGAAATAATTTTGCAGAATGCTGAAACATGTTTTCTCTTTTGTAGTCATCAATGGACACACGCCTTGTTTACGGCTTTTATTAGAAGTAGCAGATAATCCTGATGTGACAGATGCCAAAGGACAGTAAGTTTACTTTGATTGAAATGAGTTGACTTTGTAAACATTTTAAGCACTAGCATTTAGATGTGTTGCCCTGACTGAGAGACGCTCTTGTGCAGCAATAGCTTGTACACTCTCAGGTGCATGTGAGGATCTCCTGCACATGCCATGAATGGACTGGCAGGTGTCAGCAGAATTGTAGGTGTTTTGAAGGAAGGGTGAGGTAAAGTGGACAGGATAGCTACTACTCTGTTAAATGGTATCCAGGAGTGAGAATCATGGTAATGCAGTTAGAATTTCCAAAACGGGTGCTTCTGTTTCTTATGTGGTTGTTACAGTTTAGAAATGGCTTCAGGTTAGAAATTTTACTGTGCACTCTTTTTCAGTTATTCAGAATTGAAACATACCCATTACATGCATATAGCCATCTGAGTTTGAACAACAAAAAAAATCACTTTAAGAACCACAGTGAAGAGAATCTGATCTTTCCAGAGTTGGCTACAACTGGAAATGGTTGGAAAAAGGCAGTGGTGGGGAGATAGTAGCTTGGAAATATGTACGATGATAAGTACATAATGCAAAGATAAAGAAAGGTGAAGAAAAGGGCAGAGTTTTACAAAACTGGAATGTAAAGTTGTGACTGTCTCCCCTTTTGCAGAACTCCACTGATGCTAGCTGTGGCTTATGGGCACATCGATGCTGTTTCCTTGTTACTTGAAAAAGAAGCATCTGTGGATGTGGCCGATGTCCTGGGATGCACAGCTTTACATCGAGGGGTAATTATTGATTTTACCTGATTTTTATTGCCTGTGCCTTTTCTATGTCTGTTCTGATTGTGCCTAGTAACACTGAATACCAAAGCCATTTTTGAATCTACAAAACAGAAGCATAAAATCAAGTTTTCTCTGAGTGCTAATTGCTTGACATGTTTAGTGTGCACCAACAAACCTGTTACTGTTCATTGTTTTTTACTGCTCTACTAGATGCCTCTTGATCCAGGACATCAAAGCTCCTCTTGCATTCCATTGTTTTGCCAGTAGTTGCTGAAAAGGGAATAACTGGAATCGGGAACATAAAAAGAGTCAGCCTGGATCAGACTAAAGGCTTATCTAGGCAAGCTTCTTGTTAACACAGTGGCCAACCAGCACCTGCCTATTTGCATCATAAAATGAGGGAGGGCATTTATTAGTGGAAGTACCTTACAAAGCGTTTGATTTTGTTGTTGTTTTTTAAGTGATGATGTTCATTACAATTGTTTCCATTTAAAAGCTTTGTATTTTAAAACTGGAGGAAAGAAGAAAACATGACCAAAGCTCTTCACCGCACAGTTATGTAGCAACACACTTGGGAGGAGAGAGGAGTGGAATATTCTGTTTTAGTGTTGCAGTCCTAAGTCACATGGTGTCCCCTAAACGTACAGGGGCCCAAACTAACCATCCACTGGCTTTGGAGCCAATGAAGATGTGGAATTCATCCCTGTAACGGTGGAGGCATGCCAAATACAACACTGTCCTAGATATTTTGATTTGAAACATACGGATGCCCATGGGCTAGTGAGTCCATGGCAAATAACATTACCCCCTCTAGAGCAGGTTTGGAACCATTTTTTAAAAAAACCCATGTACATTTTGCATGTGAAAGAATGAGCACGCATAGTCCCTTTGAAATGACTCCCTCTTCTTTGAAATACTCCGCCATGGCACAATACTTTGTTAACAGATTAACCAAAAAGTTTATCTATGTGATCAATCTCCAAACCCTTGTCTGTATCATTCCTCCTTTGGAGGAACCTGTCGGAAACCACTACCATCTGCAGTAATTTGATGGGTGGTGGCTGCTGCCAACAATTTCTTTCATTCAGCTCAGTTATGCGAAAGCTTCACTGGCCAGATAGTGTAATCATGCATGAGTGTATTCCTGTAAACAAATCTGTAAAGAAGCCCAAGCATATCACATTTTCAGAAATGTCATCCTTGCATTGAGATCTTGGAGACAACAGGCAGTATTCCTAAAAGCCAATATCCATAATTCTGGAAATGCTAAGACACAAAAAATACTGATGGTTTCTTGTTGAATGCCCAGTACAGAGTACTTTCTTCCAAAAACAATTCATATCTCTTTGATTAACATTGTTTTATTGCAGTGAATCGTCCTTTTATCATTCTACTAATGTGCTTGTTTTTTAAATCAGATTATGACGGGGCATGAGGAGTGTGTTCAAATGCTGTTGGAACAAGAAGTGATGATTCTCTGCAAGGATGCCAGAGGGAGGACACCTCTGCATTACGCAGCAGCTCGTGGTCATGCCACGTGGCTGAGTGAATTAATACAGCTGGCGCTTTCAGAAGAGGACTACAATTTTAAAGATAATCAAAATTACACACCTTTGCACTGGGCCTCTTATAACGGTAATCTTTTGTGCCATTCGCATTTAAACTCAGTGTCTAGATGGATATATATTATGGTGCAAAGTAAGATGTGGACTAGGAAAAAATACTTAAAAGGTGTTCCAAGCTCTCAGTCAAGAATTAAGGCAAGATGTAGGAGAGTAAGCGTGAATGAGCCCCAGGAATAGAATTATAACAATCAAAATGTGATTGTAATTCCAAAATACTAAATCACAGTATTTAAAAGTAGAAAGGGGAAAAATAGTTTATGTTTTCAGTTTTAAATTCTTTTTTTTTATTGTAAACTGCCTTGGAAACTGTTTGTGGCTGAAAGGCAGTCTACAAATATAATACATAATGGCTGAAATCCTGCTGTGCAGTTACACAAATGGCATAAATTTTTAGATGTGAATTGTTGTTAGTTAAGAAATGTCCATAGGCATTATTTGTTGCATGATGAGTTGTGTGACTCTGTATGCAACAGACAATATCTATAGATATTTCTTAAGTTACTTTTAGAAGTTTGCTTCTAGAAGTTCTGTCATTTGTGTAACTATGCAACAGGATTTCAGCCAACATGAGTGGGAGGCACTGAATACTACAGCACCTGCCTTATATGCATACATTTTTGGTTCCATTCCTGGCAGTTCCAGTTAAAGGATCAATGGGATAAGAAAGGTTTCTTCCACATGATACCTTTCAGTAATTGAGAGTTAAGTGGCACAATGTTAGATGGATACCTGCTTTTTTCTCTGCAAGAAGTAATTTAATATTTTCAAGGGCTAATCTGCATTATAGAAGCTATTTCAGTTATAAACAATCCCAAGCACATCCTTGCTTTTGTAACATGAACTACTCTAATCTCTTACAGGGAATGAAAACTGCATAGATGTACTGTTGGAACAGAAACCTTTCCGAAAGTTTAGCGGGAACCCTTTCTCTCCACTGCACTGTGCTGTGTAAGTAGAAGTGACAGCCTCTAATCTCACTTCTTTCGTCTTAAGCTGTGTATCAGTGGTTCCCGACCTTGGGTCCCCAAATGTCCTTGGACAAACTCCCAGAAGCCTTCACCACTAGCTGTGCTGGCCAGAATTTCTGGGAGTTGTAGTCCAAGAACGTAAGGGGACCCAAGATTGGGAACTACTGCTGTGTCACAAGCTAAGCTGGTGGAGCAGAAGCAGTAAAACTCTAGAAACAATGAGGTTCTGAGGTCACTTCAAATCTAACAGTATACAGAAGCATTCAATGTTAAAATGCCTGCTTAGCAAATTATTCCTGTAGGAGTGAACAATTTTCACATCATTGCCTCACTGAATGACAACATGTAAAATATTAGGCCAAATTCAGAAACAGGAGTTTAGTCACTATAAGGACAAAAGAAAGAAGGATTATGAATTGCTGCAACCCTGCCTGATTTTCCCAGTTCTTAAATTATATAAACACTTAATTCTGTCACCTCAACAAATGTATTGTTCTAGAAATGACTACAGTGTTTTTATGTAAGTGGGAACTCACTACCATAATTTATGTCTGTTTGGCTGCCAGCTTTTCTCTCACGTACCCTGTTTCCTGATTTCAAATAGTACTTTTATTGTTTCAACAGAAACAATAAAAACCATCTTCAAAACAAGTAATACTATTTTTTCCTGGAGTACAGGTAAAAATAACATAACATGGTCCACTGCTCTGTGTTGCCTCTATGGTGAATAGCTGTGGAGTCCCAGACACACTCACCTGTGAAGTCAAAATACCAATTCGGAAATGGAGCAGGAACATAAGTAAATACCATGAGAGAAGTCCTTTGCTTAGTCTGGATAAGACCTTGTTGAAGTCAATTGCATTTATCTATGCTCAGGACATAGTGGCAAGACTCTATTCCATAAATATTTCTGGCAATATCTTCACTCCTTTCATTGAGATGTGTATTAATAAATTGTGCCAGATATGTAGTCAAAGAAATAGCTGTGCTACTGCAGCTTTCCGCAATGAAAATGTAAACTGTGTGTAGTCCAGATCTTCTATAGCATTTCCCCACCCCTCTTCTCTTGGAGGTTCCATGTCCCCTCTCAACTCCTCTAGTTCCTGGGTCCCCTCTAGGTTGGACTTCAGTCCCTCAACTGGGTAGACAGGCCACACCCTCTGATGACTCTCTTTTAGTCTGAAGGGATCTGTCCACCATCGGTCAAAAACACCTGTAACCCTTCCTGATGCTGAGACTTCTACCTTTCTGCCCAACTCTGGGATTTCAGTCCCTCCTTTTTAAATGGGAGTGGGGATCATTTTTCTCCCAGACAAGGAACTGTTCTTCCCCCAGAGTCTAGCTGTCTACCACCTCTTCCTTCTCCTCTTCCTGTTCTTTCTCTCCCCCTTGTGGCAAAATCCTTTTTTATATCTCTCATCCTCCAGGGGTACACCAATTCCCACTAGAGGTCTAGGGATTGTCCCCCAACTCCTATAACTGACAGGACTACCGCAGCCCCAGTTTGTGTCCCCATCTCTTGGCTCAGCCTATACCTAGAGGGCATGCTGCCTTGTAACCCCTCAACAAGCCCTGATTTGGGTGGACTCATCTCTGCAGCCATCACCATAAGGTTCTTGGGTCCCTGATCAGAGTGGGATGGCATGTCGACAGGGATGTCTGTGTCCCTTTCTTCCTCACATGTCGGCAATTTCCATTCTTGTGCATGAGAATGAGACAAGCAAAGATTTGGCTCTCTAGCATAAAGTGAATAAATAACCACAGAGGGAAGAAAATTGAATTGTACTGCAAGCCTCTCCCTTACCTCACTTCCTCACATTCATTGCAATGTATAAGAAGTGCCTATCAAGTATACTTTGTAAGCATCACTAGGCACAACTATGTTTTCCACCATACTTTACTGTATGTAGACATAGTGGCAGAAATCTTGTTACTTAACGTAGAAAGCTGCAACTAGCATAGGCCCACTGAATCAATGGAAGTTACAGAGGAGTTGACTCACTAAATCCCCACTGAACTCTGGTTCTGATCTACTATGGTAAGGAAGAGGATTTCAGCCAATGTATGTGCAGTCCTGAAAAGAATGACTCATCATGTGATGCCTATATATGGGTGAACCAACGTGTATTTGTACATTGCACTCCATGCAATAGACCGAGTGAGCTGTACATTCACAGTGCCAAAATTCTTAGCTGTTACAGCACAGAAGACTATATCATGAAAAGAACATGACTGAGGAGCCCACAAAATGAATAGCATAAACAGTTTACTAAAAAGATGGTTACATTCTGATTCTAAACATCATCTTTTTGTAACAGAATCAATGATCACGAAAATTGTGCGTCGCTACTCATTGGGACTATGGGTGCTGGAATTGTCAACTGCAAAGATGACAAGGGGAGGTAAGAATTGCTTGGATAAAAAAAGGCTTGGTTTTGGATGCTTTCAAGCTAAAGTGATGTGTCACATCCCAACCATACCCCTCTGCCCATGGAAAACTCCTTGATCAGAGCAAAAGGTGGTTGGTGGTGTGAGAGCAATTTTAACTGTTCCTGCCTTCCCTGTACTACCCATGCCCTGTTGCTATCCTGTAGGATTCTTCAGTTCTCCAGAGGAGATCTGGGGGCTGCAGGAGCCTATGGAGAAGAGGGGCAATAGTTGAAAATCTTCTTACTGTTTCACTGACAGAATTCTCCATGGAATTAAAATCTTTCTGTCAAAGGAGGGATACTAATTGGATATAACTTGATATGGAATTAACAATAGATTAATCCCTCAAACATATGGAATTAAGTAATCCCCAAGTAGTATGAGTTGAATACAATTAAAAATAAATATTTACTACTTCAGTACTCATCTAAATCTTCAGTATTCTTTAGTTAGTTTATACAAGCTTGAAGATTGTCATCCCTAGTTGTAAATGATTACCATCTGACATTCCTTTATGCTCTCAGTTGTATTGCCTCTGAAAAACTCAGTAGAATTCCATGTGACACATTCATGTTTCAGCAGATTAAATACTGTGGGACATACTCTCATGTAAATCTACCCAGCTTTTAAGATTGTCAGGGATTCACTCAGAATGTCACCATCTTCTATGGTGGTGGGCAGCAGCATATAGCAGGGCTCTAGTAACAGCAGGATGTTCCATTTGGACTTTTTGGGCTTCAGTTCTGGGAATTCTGGGAAACCAAAATTAGCACACATAGAGGTCCATCCTCCACAGAAGGGCTTTCCAGTAATCTGCCTGTACTGTTGGGTTCTGCCACCCCTCTTGGTTCCTGTGGCTGATTTGTAAAGAAAGGAAACTGCAGTGCTGCTTCCAGGGAGATGTAGTTTTTTGGGAGGAGCCCTCTAAAGAGCCTAATGGGCTCTGAAACTATGATGGTAACTTCCTTTCTTTACAAATCAATCACATGAAGCAAGAAGGCTGGCAGATCCCGATGGTGCAAATGAGTAGAAAGCTCTTCTCTGCAGCGAGGAGACCTACAGCTGTGGCAGTTTCAGTTTCTGTACTAAAGTTCCTGGCATTCCTGGAGAATTCTGGGAGTTGAAATCCAAAAAAAAAAAAAAATCTGGATATTATATCTGTAACTCAATAGTGCTCCCTTACATTTGATGCTCTCTACCCATTCCATATTTTTAACATTTACCTTAACAGTTTTTACAGTATGGTTAAATATTCCCTATATTGCCTGAAGGAAACTTCTTATATTGGTACTTCATCTGTTTGTGTGTGTGTTTTTGTTTGTTTTGCTTTTGTATGAGATACTGTTTTACATACTTAAAATTGTATTGTGTTTGTTGTTTTAAATTTATTTTTTTTGGCACTTTGATAGTTTTGGGCACTGAAGTAAAATCAAAATAAAGAATATTAGTAATCAACAATTCTAACTAATAAATAAATCCTCATATTTGCTTTGTTTCATCTTTAGAACACCACTTCATGCAGCAGCCTTTGCTGATCATGTAGAATGCCTGCAGCTTCTTTTAAATCACAATGCACAAATCAATGCTACAGATAATTCAGGGAAAACACCACTTATAATGGCTGCTGAAAAGGGGCATGTAGGGGCTGTAGGTAAGTCTTTGGTTGTTAGGAACAGATAAAGAGTTAATACCTCTGCACATACATATCTACAGATTTTGTATATGTATTTAGTATGAAAAAAATCTTCATACAGTTACTTTTTTCCTTTCTTTTTTGATGCCTGTAGGTCTTCTAAATTCACTTACAAACCTTTATTTCATAGGACTGTTAGCAAGCTCACATTCAGAACTACATCTTGTTGGGTTTAGAAAATACATGTTAATAGAAGCAAAACTTTGGTTTGTGATTTATTGCATAAGTTTAATTACATAGCTTACTGGAGTGAACTGCAATTAATTAACAAGATGTCAGTTGTATTATGATACATGGCCCAATTGTGCAACAGGGGTAAGCCTAGTAATGTGACAGGTGTCTTGTTAGTTTGTGGCAATCCTCCATGGGGAGTTTTAACATAAACTCCCCATGGAGAACATGTAGATCCTTAGGAGGATTCTTACCAGAAATTTTACTATTCTAGAACTGCAAAAACTGTAGTATAATCTAGTGAATGTGCAACTAATAATCTGTTCAACTACTGTACTATATGATGTACAATAATGTACGTAAACTGTGTTATATTGACCAAAA
Source organism: Intellagama lesueurii (assembly GCA_037013535.1). Taxonomy (NCBI): domain Eukaryota; kingdom Metazoa; phylum Chordata; class Lepidosauria; order Squamata; family Agamidae; genus Intellagama; species Intellagama lesueurii. Next base: position 168,888,734 of record JBAJHW010000001.1, on the reverse strand, counting down.
TTGTATTCCATTCGAATTGTTTCTTTTTCCTCCTTTTAAAAATATTGATATATTTGTATGTACAGTCATGTGGTATATATACCGCTGGGGCCATTCACATGGCTTTGAGTCATCTGCAGCCTTTCTTTCCTTTCCTTTTTAATTTTCACTTCCCAATACCTTTCTCCACTTTCTTTTTTTTCTCCGCCATTTTCCTTTTGTCCACCTCCCCTTTTCCCTTCCCTCCTTTACTCACTCATCCCCTTTCCCATATTTTCCTGCATAACTCTTCCTCTCAGTTCTTGGCTTTCATTTTTCTTTTCACCTTTAAACAGCATTGGGAGGAGGAAGCGGATTTTAAAAGACTTGCAAAGTATTGTGAAGAGTTAGGGTTAGAAAAAGAGAGAACTGTTAAATGCAACACCCCTTTCTTTCACCCCTCAAACAATTCCAAGCAGGAAACAGCCTTTTTTTCTGCTTAAGCCCTCTTTCCTGTTTCCTTAAACCTGCATGAGAGGCAGGGAAGGCTGTCTCCTTCTGAGCAATGTATTTGGATTGTTGTTGCTGCTGCTCCTGCTGCTGCTACAATTTATGGATAAATATTTTAAAAAATTAAAGGGTACAAGTGCTGTGGCCATGCAGTGGCTCTGGCACCCAAAAACCTGACTTGTTCGCAAAGTAAATGAATTGACAGCAATGTTCACACACATTGAAACGATAAGGGTTGAACTGATACAAGGATGGGCACATTTTAAAATAACCCTGCGGGCGAGATGAAAAAAATTGATTGGCTGGCCAAATGAATTGATGTTACCCGTGCATCATGTGAATGGAAATGTTACCTGTGTGTCATGTGAACAATTTAAATAATGGCAGAATCGATATAACTGGGATTCTTATGGCATGTGTGATCTAGCTCTAACTGTTATGTAGCCTTGTATGAAAATGATGAGATGAAAGATTATAATAACTAGTATTTGGGGAATAATCATGTGGCATATTTTGTTTCTCTGTATCTTAGATTTTTTGGTGAACAGCGCCAAGGCTGATCTAACTTTAAAGGATAAGAACTTGAATACATCCTTGCACTCAGCTAGTAGCAAAGTATGTTTAAAAATATTTGTGTCTCTGTGTGCGTGCATATATGAATAACCCAACATGACCACAGTTTCTGAGTATTAAGAGAAAGAGACAAACGGTCCTCAGTACTTACTTTCAGTATACTGTGCATAATCTTATACACTTTTATCATTCTCCCCTCTTCTTTTTTTCCCCTAAGCTAACTCCCCAGCACTGCTATAATTTTTCCTGAAATTCGGGTAGCTCTCACCTATGTATAGCCAACTATGGCCCTCCAGATGTGATTAGACTCCTCCTCCTATCAATCCTCGCCTGCAGTGGTGTGGTATCAATTTTATTTTTAAATAAAATTTTATTTTTTTAGATTACAAATGCAGAATATGAATTTTTTCACAGCTGCTGAGTGCTGGGCCAATGTTTTCATGAAGCCATTCATGAAAGCACCAAGATTCCTTTCCTGATCCATAATAAAGATACATGTGAAGCTTGGAATTTTAGTCGTAGTATACCTCAGTTTAAACTTGCTTAAACTGACATGCACCTTCCATGTGGATGCCCTTTCACCTAGTTTGGAAATATTATTTTAGAGCTCTTTGCTGTCTCTTTGCATTCTCATGAAGTAAATAATTTGGTAGTTATATCAGAGAGAAACACGTCACATATAAATACGGCCTTTTATGCAATGAAGAGTGCTATTAAATGAACTGTGCGATTATGTAGGCTTTAAAAAAACTCATATAGATTTGTGAACAGAATTTTAAATGGAAACAGAATGTTTTGAGTACTGGTGATCATTTTAAAATCTTAATACTATTATGTGATAGATCAAGTGTGGGCAAAACATAGCTTGCAGTCCACAAGGGCATTTTTGTGGCCTTCCAAAGCATTCCCCCCCCCCCATTAAAAATATTTAAAGCTTTTTAGAACAAATAACAGTCAATTTCTGCTTCTGGACACCTTCATAACCAACTATTTTTACATAAGGGCAAATCAAGCCTTTCCCACCAAAATGGCTGAAAACAGCCATTTTGGGGCTACTTGCAGCTTAATGGAAAAAATGGAGCAACAGTTTGATCCTCAAAGCCCCTGAGCTTACCCATCCCCATAACAAAATATGGTAAATTATAGGGGAGGGCAGAAACAGTTGTGTGAAGAAAAACTTCAAAAAACTTCAAATGTATATTTTTTTGTAGTGTGGCGATAAAGGTTTTAGGAACTGAAACACCGTCCTTTATTATTTATTTGTAGCTACGATGCCTGGGAAGTAGTGAACTGAAAGCGCAGGGTATAAGTTAGACTTCAGTATTTTGCCCACAGTTCTTTATTCATTTTGGGAAGCAGGAGGAAAACAACTCCTGAAGAGTTCCTCTCCCTCCCTCCCCTCCCCTCCCCTCACAAACACACATGCCCTCCCCCCTCCTCACTGTAATACATTTTTGCTTCTTTGTGTAAATCAATTCATAGCTGAAAGGATTAAATAACAGATGACCCAACTGCAATAACATAAGAGGATGCAGAACAGAACTTTGACAATAATCAGATGCCATGTTCAGCAAATGACCAAATTATTGTAACAACAATATTTGAAATTCAGGAACAGTATATTTTGAAATGTGAAACATATCATGAATACTTAGTATATTACAAATTTATCAAGCTAATCCCTATATGTTAAAATGTAGTTATTTTCTCATCTCTGCTGCATAACCTTTCTGCACAAAAATGGTAATTTAAACAGTTAAAAGAAAAAGAAGTAGATTTTTTTTAAAACAGTCAGATTTGTTTCATTTCACAAAGAAGAAAGAACATTCTAATACATTTATGTTTTTCAGGGACATGAAAAATGTGCCTTGCTGATACTTGACAAAATACAAGAACAGAGCCTTATTAATGCAAAAAATAATGCATTACAAACGTAAGTATAATTAAACAAACATTCCTCTTGTTGTTTTGCCTTATATACTGTCCCATAGTGCTAAAGCACTCTCTGGGCGGTTTACAATGTAATTGTGCAAAGTACACTTTCATTCACCAATTCCACTACTAAATATTATTAAAGTTTTGTATAATTTATAATTCTGCATTGTATAAATCATGGGTTTTGGCAGGTAGTTTAGTGTCACGTGTTTTTGGAAATGCAAGTTTATATTTTTAATATATATATATATTAGTACCTTGTACAATGAGTGCTTGAGCATGTTGTGCATAGCATTCCCGCAGCTCTTTGGAAATATATTAAGCCATCTTGAATCTAGATGTTGTGTTTTCTAGACCTCTTCATATTGCTGCACAGAATGGTTTGAAGATAGTAGTTGAGGAGCTACTAGCAAAGGGGGCATGTGTACGTGCCATTGATGAAAATGGTAAGTGCTAGCATTTATATTGCCATTCCTGAATAATAAATATCAGACGTAATTCAGCAGGTGTTTGTGTTTCTTAAGTACAGTGGAACCTCTACTTACGAATGTCCCTACCTACGAACATTTCAACTTACGAACAGCTCCGTCCGCAAAATTTTGCTTCTACTTGCGAACGGAGCTTCAACTTACGAACCGAAAAAAAAAGGTGTTCTGTTTTTTCACCTAAGTCATCTTAGGTTAAAAGAAAAAAAAATTCTCCCCCTAGTGGTAGAGGATGGATTAACCGGCTTTGCATTAGTTCCTATGGGAACTAATGCTTCAACGTAAGAACGGCGCCTCTACATAAGAACCAAAAACAGCCGGAACGGATTAATCGGTTTTCAATGCATTCCTATGGGAAATTTTGCTTCAACTTACAAACGTTTCAACTTAAGAACATCTTCTGGGACGGATTAAGTTCGTAAGTAGAGGTTCCACTGTACATACAAACTAGACAGCAATAATTACTATGCTAATTATAACAACATTTTCATTGTGCAATTTCTTCAGCTAGAAAATTTGATTTATTTAATACAGCATCTTTTTTTAAAATCACACATAAAATATACCAGTCCCCTTAATTTTTGTTTTCCATTCATTTTTCACGGTTAGTGAAATAATTAAAAATGTTTAGCTTTATAAAAGTAATTGGGGGGAAAGGAAGAATATTCCCTTTTAAATACATCATTAAAATATGGTCAGAGTTGGGGAAATGCCAACTTGAGCTCAGTGGTGTCCAATTTCTTTAATTCTAAAAGGATATGGTTTCCAGATTTGGCGGTACAGTATCTGCGGTTATTTACTGCCACCCAGTGGCCTTTCAGGCATGAAAACTTCTGTGTCTAATTTTGCCTTGAACTTTTCTACTAGAGCTCGTAAACCACTGAATGGATGGCAAATAAATATGAAAATAATGGCTGTCTGTCACCAAAACCACCTTGAAGTGGATCTAACATACTTTGTTGTGCACGAACATGGTGACTTTGGCAGTTGATTTTCAATAGAGCAGTCCCCACACTATATGAGAAATCACACTGTAAAATGCAACGTGCTTTTTAAACCATTTTGGAGTATGATGTGGGGGTTTTCATATTCAAAAATTCAAAATATTCACTTAAGACATAAATGAGTTGTGAGGACATTTTAAAGCTTTTAAAAACTAGATATGAAAAGTAATTACACAACTAAAAATTGGCCAAGTTACATGGCATGATGTGGATATTTAAAATTATGTAAACATTTTTATTTTTATCATTTTAATCTATTTTATTTAGTAAAATATTGGCCAGAATCCAGTGAACCGCCCAATTAGTTCTATGTGCCAGTGGCTCTTTTGAAGCCATCGTAGAAATTCCCACACATTTCCATGGGGCCATTTGCTTCTCCCCTTGTATAAATGTGCAGGGATATATTTCTTTTTAATATCATGAGGGGCCTCACAAAATGTTGAGGTCTGTTTCCAAACGAAATATAATATATGAGAGGCAAGGATATTTTTCTTCAGTAAAAACAACAACACATCTTTCCAACCTTTTAAAAAGCCAGGCCGTTACTAGATGCAGAACAATGTTGTTTCTGTGGGGCATTCTGTTAAGAAAATAAACAACTCTTGATTTAATTGTGTTTTGGTGGCTGCTTTTTTTTTTTTTAGTAAAAACAGTTTCTTTAAAAAGGAATAAGAAAGTGCTACATACTTACCATTTTATTTCAAAATAAGGGAAGGCACCCAGCTCCCAACCAAAGACCTTTTGAACATTGGCTCTCTGAGATGTAACAGATCTTTTCACTCCAGTCTTATTATTGATTGAAAAAAGCCTTTGGTCTGCATCTCTTTGCCCTAATATCGCTTACCAAAAAGCAGTTTGTGATGTAACACTGAAAGAACATTTTTGGTATTCAAAGAAATCAGATACCCCATTGGGTGAGCCCAGACAATGCAGCATACCTGAAGTAACTACTTTAGTCCTTCTTGTTACTTTGATTTTTAAGATCATTTATAGAAACACATCTGGAACTAACATCAATAGACAACTTACTTAATTTTTATAGACTCTTGATCCATGAAGTTTAACATGGAGCAAAATAAAATTTATATCTGAGTCATGTATAGGGTTAATTGTCTTCTGCATTATCCCAAAGCTAAATGTAAAAGACTCAAACAATGAAAATTGGTGTTTTTACTTCTGCTGGTGTGAAAATAAAGATGATGGCTTTGTAAAAACATACTTTCATATTAGAGATGAGGGTATTCGTATACGAATACGAATATCCCCGCACAGGTAGCTTTAACGAGGGTCTAGCCCCATGGGGCCAGACGGTCCACTCACCAATCCGATGCAGACGGCACAATTCTACCAATGGCCCCACAGCGCGCGATCCACTCGCCACTCCTGGCAGGAGGCGGGAGGACAAGCCTTGCTGCAAGGTCGAAGAGTGACGAGTGGATCGCGCGCTGCGGAGTCATTGGTAGAATCGCGCCGTCTGCGGTGGATCGGTGAGTAGACCATCCGGCCCCATGGACTGGACCCTCATTAACGCCACCTGTGCTGGGATATTCATATTCGTATATGAATACAAATACCCCCATCTCTATTTCATATATTCATGGAATAACTGATTCTGGCAGTCACCTAAATGTATAATGCTTGCAATCATACTTGGGTCCAGAAAGTACAAGTATCATTATTATTTTTTTGAAAACAGATTAACTGAGCTTTCCTATAGCCCTAATAACATAGCAACGTGTAATTACATAAATAGATGAGGACCTTACTGCAGTAGGTATACAAATGCACTTTAGCTGATGCCATAGACTACTGGCCCTCAGGCTGGGAAATACTGAAAAATTTGGTAACTTGGTACTATTTTTGAATATCCAACTTCTACAGTTTCCATCATCAGTCTGAGGAGTCAAAAACCTCAGGTCAATGCTACATTTTCTTTCAGAATGTTGCCTTTGATCTCAGCTGGGCCCACCCAAAATCCTGTTGCTTAGCATAATAAATTGTTCTAGAGTAGGCCCACTGAATTAATGAGGATTTAGTGAGCCCACTGGGACACCAGCTCAGGAAGATGTGAATAGCTAAGAGGCACTACTATCTCCTCCTTCCCTTGTACTGCCTGAGGCAGCCATGTGGCAGAGTGACATGGCTACTTCAGGCAGCAGAAGTGGGTTTGTTTGTTTATTGGCACTTATATCCTGCCTCCCTTAGTGGGGACGCTACTCTGGATGGTCATTACAATATAATATAAACCCTAACCCCCCACCCACGAATCCCCAACATAATACATAGACAGTACACCCCAAACTCCTAAGACAAATGAAATAAACAAACCAAATAAAATCAAGTGAATAAAATCAAGTGAATAAAACCAAGTGATGGTGACAACCTTTGGGTGGCACTGGGTTGAAGAGTACATTCACTGAGGGGGGAGAATATCCTTAAAGGCTTCCCTAAATAGTAATGGTTTTAACTGCCTTTTAAAACTGGCGGGAGGAGGCCTGCTAGATCTCTAATGGAAGGTCATTTTGAAGTGTGGGGGCCACTCATGAGGAGGCCTGTGTTCCAGTGGAGGCCTTCCCTGCCTCTATCGGTGTGCCCACCCGCAGCAGCGAGGCCAAGGAAGATTGAGTGGAACAGGTACCATTTCTGTAGGAGAGATGCTCCCACAGGAAACAAGGTTTTCTAAACCGTTAAGGGCTTTGTATGTTAAAACTAATACCTTGAATCTGGTCTGGGCCAAAACAGGTCACTAGTGCAGGGGGGCCAGGACTAGAGATATATGATAAGGCATTGGCAGTCTCTCTTGGCCTTTTTCATCTTCCTGAGCTGGTGCTAGCAATGTTTGTTAGTTGCTGACCTGGGCTGTCCAACTGTCTCATCAAACTGCATCATAGACAGCGCTGTTGGGAAAGATAGCCAAGCAGTCAAGGGCACGCACTCCAGCAGGCATTACATAGGCACAATCTGCTCATGTGACACACACTGGCACCGCTGCTAAGTTATTATTTGAACTGGTAGCAGGCTGGTACTGGGAAAGTGGGGATTGATAAGCAGCCAGGAAATATAGGGATGTTGTATATATTCCATGCCACTTGCCCTTCACCCCTAAGCCAGCCTGCTGCCTCCAGGTGCAGTGGAGGATGCTGTCACACCATCAGTGTTAAAGTAAGTTTCAGCTGCCTGTCCAACTGGTTTCTGTGCATGAAATGGGGGCAGGGTACTGTTTTGTCTTTGCCACAGGCAGCAAAATATCATAGGCCGGCCTTGCTTAGCTCTGCAATTTATGCATATGCTTAAAGATTGCCTTTTAATTAGGATAGAACTGTAATGTTTGCATGGCACTTGTATTGTTGCAATTGTGTTCTGAGGCATCTGTTTTATCAGTGCAAGCAAGCAAGCAAACAAACAAAAAAGCCCACCTGATAAATATCTTGAAGCTGTGCAGAAGCATATATTCTGAACAAAGTATATACAAGGGATAACTAGAGCTGGATAAATGCCATGTGTATTTCTCAAGATCTTTATGATAAAAAGTGAATCCACCTCTGCTAGTATTCATCCTCGGCTCATAAGCCACTGTGTTTTACTGACTTACACCCTATACCGGCGATGGTGAACCTATGGTACATGTGCCACAGTTGGCACGCAGAGCCCTTTCTGCGGGCACGCAAGCCATAAGTCGCCGGATTGCTACTCCCCTCCCGCAGCCAAACCTGTGGAGGCGGCTGCAGCTGCGGTGCTGGCACTTCGACAGGCAGCGGGCCAGGATCTGGAGCAGCTGGCCCTGGCGGCGGATCCAGAGTGGGGGCTCGAGGCACCTCTGTGCCCGGGATTCCCCACTTCTGGTTCTGCCACTTCCAGTTCCTCCGCCGCTACAGCCTGCCGCCCGCTGTTTTTTTTTTTTTGTTTTTTTTCCCCAGTTTGGGCACTCGGACCCAAAAAGGTTCACCGTCACTGCCCTATACTGTCTTAATTATAAATGGCACAGTATAGCAAACTAGTTGTGTATCTTCTGACTAGAAACAGACAATTACACAAATTAGACAACAATCTAAGCATAACTGTACAATAAAGATTTTTCAATATATGGTCTGCATGTCACAATGCATAAAAATTAAATTTCAACTGCAATCCTGTATGCATTTACTTGAAAGTAAGCTCCATTAAACTCACTCTAGGAAAGATATTTGGTGAAAGGTGCAAAGGTGGCTCCTGACTGAGGCACTCTGCTTCCCCTCATCTTGTGTGAGTGGACGAGGGACAGGAACATTTCAGGTGGAGATGTCCCAGGCTATGGAAAGCCCACGCTAACTGAAGCTGGGCACCTGTCTGGAAAAGTTCTCGGTTTCAGGCGGAGATGAGACAACATCAGGAGTGTGGCCCTGACCCAGGTGTCAAGGCCTGTCTATCTCTCACAATGTCATCCAGCCACACCCAGCAATAGTTCTCCGCAAGATACAAGATACAATAGTAATGTAATTTTTGTACAGAGAAAGAGCTGTCACATTTGGAGAAAATTATTCAGCTCTAGTTCTGCTTGAGTATTTGGATTCTGTATAGAGGGTTGCAAATTATTCCTGTCATTGGGAGCATTGCCGCATTTACTGTGTAATATTCATAAATATGTCTCCCCCATTATAACAGTATTTACTTAATGGCAAAGTGAATGAGGCAGAATTAATTATCATTGTTTTTAGTGATTAAATCAAGATTATTTGACTTGTGAAGGTATTTTTTTGAAAAATATTATTTATATTTCTGAAATGTCCAGTATTTTTTAGTTTTCATGAAAGTCATACTCACAATGAGAGTTCCTTGTATGTGAACAGAGGCTAAAGATGCCTTGGTTCATAAAGCCATTTGCCAGTCAGATGGTACTTACAGAATGTGGGCTACTTATACTTATTTTGTGGAGGCTGTAAACTGCCTGTTGCTTTGTTTTCATTTTTTTTAGGCAGCACTTGTCACAATCGTATTGGTGTAAGCCATTCTGTGAACTGTGTCCTTTCCCAGCATGCCTAATTTTTAAAAGTAACACTGCCTTGCCTGCTGTGATTGTGACTAAACACAGGTTTCCAGGCTTTGAACTCATCCAGAGATGTATCTGAGGAAAACTCAGATCTCTTCTTAGTACCCCTAGTACTAACCATTGCTTTGTCTGCATTTATGCCCAGGTCATACACCAGCCCTGGCTTGCGCTCCTAACAAAGACGTGGCTGACTGCCTGGCACTCATTTTGGCTACCATGATGCCTTTTTCTCCTTCCAGTACAATGACGGCTCTCAACTTCGCTTCTTTTAAAAAAGACAATTTGATCAGGTCTCCTCTCAGCAATAGCACCAGTATGAGTAGCACCATTAACTCCTATAGTAAACCATTAAGTAATGATGTAGGAACAGAAAACGGATACAATGAAAATGATTCTGATTCTGAAACATTTTGATTTTGGCATTTAATGTTTTTTTCTTTGTTGCAATTGGATTTAAATTGGTATTCCCCTTAAAAAGACCTGAATCCCAGAGCTATAGTTGACCTACATGCATGACAGGAATCAATTAAGCAACAAACCACTTACAGCTGCAGTCCAGAAAAGTGGACAGGGGTGGGATGGGGTGTTGGAATGCATTCTATTATTATTCTGCTACTTCCAGTTCTGTCATGCTTTCTGTAGGTCCTAAAGGCTCGTGTGGAAGTCTCTACCTCCTATTTTATGCAGAAAGTGAAAGCTGCCTTTTTCTGTTTTGACAGCACAAAGGAACAGGAACTGTTGTGTATATATTAATGTGTTAGTTCTAGTATACTGTTAATAGAAAGACATTCTTCCAGTACCCTGTTCGTAAATCATCACAAAATTTGGATCTCTTCACTTTACTGTCAACTTTATATTCTGTAGTCTCAGTTTTTGGGTATCTTTGTTATACAAACCAAAGGTAAAGCCACAGGTGTTTTTGTCTGGGAAGACCTGCCAGTTCCATCACTTCCTAGGGGCATCCCAATTTCTAAATTCATATCTTAAGCACTTAAATACACAAAAGGCACTTTTAAAAGACATTAACCACACTTTCACTTACAATTTGAAAACATTCAGGACCAAATCTTGCTTGCCTCAATTTGCATTAAAGAGATTATTGTTCAGGCAAATGTGATTTGCCTTACTTTTTATTGTTTGGCACAAGCTTACATAGTTTATTTGCACTCTACAGTTAAGGGTCCCTGGGAACCTGCATTACCTGTGCTAGCAGGCAATGAACTAATCTAAGAATGATGAGTTGTAATGCACCTAAGTATTTTATGTTTACCCATTTGACTATATTTTTTAAACTTCACCATTTTTGAATTGAAATGTGGTATTTAGTTGTCTAATTTTTAAAATCTGCAGTGTATGAGCTATATGTGTATGCTCCCCTATAATGACTACCACCGTGCTAAGATACAGAGCAGATAAATCTAAATCACACATGTAAAAGCGCAGCGATCATCAGGAAGTACATAAGGGAACTGTAATAAATTAAAAAGGCCTTTTGGCAGATCACTTATTAAACATCTGCATTATGAATATCTGCTCCTTCTGCCAAAGCTTCTAGGTCAAATGGACCCCGTTCCTCACCTAAGAAAGATGTACAGAAAGAAGAATGAAGCTCTTAGCATTCAAAGAACTAACCAGCTGTATCATGAGGACCAAAAGGATTCACTATCTTTAATGGAACTGTATTATTTTTAATAATGTAAGTGAACAGAAATCAGATAACTTTTCTAATCATACATGCACACAGTGTTTTACATAATTAAAAGACTTGGCTGTATTATACACTTAATGACACACATTTCTAGCAGAAACTTTGACATTTGTAACAGATGATGATGTGTTGATCACAGTTTATTTTTCCAGACTAGATGATGTTCATACTTTTAATGTTAAAAGTGTTTATATTTATTTGAAATGATACAAGTGTCCAGAAAAAAATGACCATGGTTTGTTCTCCTCTTTAGTTTCTTTATGTCTTTTAGCTATGAATTTAGGCAAGCTTAGTATGTTGGGTTTAACAGAGAAAATGGGCTTATGATATAAACTACTGTCTTTGGTTCTTCTTCTACAGCAAGCTGGGTGTAATGTAGAACCACAGTGTTGTTTCTGCCCTGTCTGGCATGGGGAGCGGAGCTGTATGCTGCATGATTCAACAGCATTCACTGCCAGATCAGAGGCAAACGCATAGAAAAAAATCCATGGTGGATTCATTCCCTCAATCAGTAAATGGTGCTTTATCTTTCATAGTGGAAAGGAAGAGAAAAACTACAGAGTCAGAAGGCAGCTGTCCTTCCTTAATTATTGAAGCAAAATATGTTTTTCATCCCCTCACCCTTAAGATTAGAAAGAGAGGAGGTTTCAAACTGAGATACTAATCTTTATTCAAACATGAAATGTGTTTTAGTCCCAGGTACTCTTTCTGTGGCAGAATTTGCACAGAATTAGACCTACAATGTAGTCCTTCAGGAGACTGTCACCTCCATAGTAATAATCAATACCCCCAAATTTCAGCCACTTAACTGTTACATTTTATTTGTGTAAACAGTCTGCACCTGGAAAAAGAAATAGTTCCTTAAAACCTGCTAAATTCTTGATTTTAGATTATTCTTCTCAATTGGAAACGTCGAGATCTACCAACAAAAACTGATTTAGGAAGGCAGATGCCCAAAACAGCATTTTCTTTCTGGGGGAAAAATACTGAGATTTAAAAAAAAAAGAAAAAGAAAAACAACCCTACTCCAAGACGTCTATGGCTTTGTGCCATGGGGTAATATTTGTTTGGTCAGTTTTAACACATTAGGATGAAATATCCTGGATACAACTTCTTTAACTATGTACGTGGCTTTGTCCTGGAGACATTTTACTATCCCAAGATACATTTAGATGTGACTTCATGTAGTAAATTTATCTCTTAAGCTACATATACCAGTTTCTTTGGTTTTGTTCCATGAATGTTAGCACAACTCCCCATTCACATGCTCACTGCTCTTCTTGTCAAAGGGTTGAATCCAGATTTGCCTGCGTAGCTAGGCTGGTGGAAACAGGCATCCTTGTCTCATAGCAGCTTCTCCAGCCCTCTGGAAATGTCACACAGAAGGTTGGGAGACTCTGCTGGATGTGGTCAAGTGTGACAGTGTGGAGGCACAAAACTGAGCAGAATTACCTTATGTAAATAGTAAATAGAATCCTTCCTTTTGCAGAAGGCACTTCCTGGATCCAACTTAGTATCTCAGAGTGGTTCTTCACTTTACATTTAGTAGTGCCCTTCATAATCTGTCACATAGTATGCATGTATATTTTACCACCCAGAGGAAAAAATATAATGTAAAAAAACACCCTCATTTACTACTGGTTCCTACAAAGGTAGTGGGAAGATGGGCAGAGACTCCAGGATCCGCCATAAAACCAAGTGCTGTGACTGTAAGCTACAATCACAGACTTACAAGCACCCAGGAACAGCTTTTATGGAGTACAACAGGCTAAGCTTGCTGTAGCAGGAAATTTCTGGAAACTGTGTAAAACAATCAGGAGATTGTGTTTTAAATATACTTAGAGAGGGTGAGGGCTTCTGTAATGTTTTCTGTTTAGGCTAATAAAATGTTGCTAACCAGATGACAATTCAGGCTAAAGTCACATTTTGATACAAAAAACAAAACAAAAACAAAAACAATTACACTGATGTTTGGCACTTGCAAGAACATCTAAAACACCTATAATAGCTTACTCTGTATAGTTTCAGGGTAGAGTCTGAGAGGAATGTTGCTGTTAAGAAAATGTAGTTGACTGCTGAAGGGAGTTAAACAACCATGGTAAGCTCAACTACTGCTACAGATTAGACTGATGTAAATTAACAAATGGAAATCTAACCCTTACACTTTAAATCAGAAACCTCTTGAGTTTATGACTGTAACAATTCATCTGTTTTTTCCCTTATGTTTTCTGTACTGGCTGTACTATTACTTTTTATAACTGAAGTGGACATTCTAGAATCAGTGTAGGAAAGTGGTTAGGGAGGCAATGGGCCATTTCCTTTCCACCTATGCACCCCTCCCCACAGGCAAGAGGATGCCAGGGGTAACTGTTGAATGTCCCTGACATAACTGACACCTTAATGAAAACACCAACTGCTAGTGCTTCAGCCGAGAATCTACCTTTATTCCACCCCTGTTCATTAAGAACATGAGAATACATGGGTTCATTCAGCCATGCTTTTACAGTATGACTCAGACAGCTCCCAAAGTACAACCCAAATGTGCTTTTTCCATCCTTTGAATTTTCCATGCAGGAAACACCCATGGGGAGCAGGGGAAATCACAAACCAGGCTGCAGAGATCCTTGGTTTTGTTCTGGCTACCTTCTGAGGGATGGGGCTTTGGTGAGGGAAGCAAAGTGACTGGGAAAGCTCTATTGGTGAGATTAATAATATTTTTGAACAGTACTTGAGATGAAGTGTCCACAACCTGTGTCCACAGAATTGATCAGAAAGCTGCCACTTCCCTTTTAAACTGATCAGTAGAGCAGGGATTCTGTATTCCTCTAAATTTCCTTCAGAGAACTGGGGGACTCTGGTTCCAATTTTATTGTGCAAGGAGGAATGAGAAATCTACCTGTGTGAGCGAAAAAATGGAACTGAATTTTGAACATCACCCAATAATCTTTTCATATTAGTTACTATGTAGGGATTTATACTAATACATTCCTCAACTTAGCTTGATGTACTTACAAGATTGCCTTTTCTTCAAGGCTGCAATTATTTGCATACCTTCATGGAAGTGAGTTCTAGTACATAAAGGGAACTTCTGAATTCATGTGTTTAAGATTGGGTGTGATGGTGTAGAACTTTATTCCAATATTTAATCATAAATCTGTTGGAAAGACAATGTTTTTAATTAGGCCCTTAAAATATTTTTGATAGTGCATCACTTGTACATTCGCAAAAAACAGTACAATCCATTAAAAATAAATGAGATGTTTGTATTTAACCTGCACTTAACAGTTAGAATTGCATTTTAACTGTTATCTAAATGGCAATACAGTTTTATAGCAGATAAGGTACTGTATGTAAACTATAGTATTACATTTGGTCTGTTTTGAATGGTTATAGCTTTGTTTGTCAGAGTCTCAAGTGCTCTCTTCTGCTCCACTGAAGTCAGCAGGACTTGCTTTCAAGTGAACATGTTTCCGAGTGAAAAGTGTGGCCTGGATCATGAGTAGTAATGCATGTATCCTCTCTACATTCAGATTTCTGCATCAACAACTTGTATTTCGTTCTTGTGAAACTTTAACTGCAGGGTTACAATGCATGGCACTTACTGCTTGCTGGTTTCTGTTGTTTCAGTTTCAAGATGAAAAAGCTCAGGGGATTTCAGTTTATCACTACTAAAAGGGCACCATGTCATGTTTTGGTACTTCTCACAGCAAACATCTGCTGTATTTTACTATGAATTATGACAAATGTTTAGATTTTTTTTTGGTCTGCTCTGTTTAGAAACTTGATAATGTAACTGGTTTCGTCATGTAAGAAACTTTTAGAGTGCCTTTTCATATTTGTGTATGCTGGGTATCTATTGTGAATATGTCTTTCTTTAATCTGAGTGATACAGAAGCAATATAACACCTATACATTTTTGTTTCAAAACTTTATTTGAATGTGTTTTCCTTTTTAAAAAAAAAATCAACTTGTGTTACATTGAAAATGAATATGCTAAATTTGTATAGGAATTGTGTATAATTTTTCAAAGTGCTGCAAACACTTTCTTATTACACAAAGCAAACTTTAGGTCAGTGTTATTGGGAAGGGTGTTTTAAAATGGTGACAATCTTGAGTGTGTACAAAATTATGTGTTTGTAATGCAGTGATATACATATTAAAAAGCCAATATCTGATGTTTTTTGTAGTTTTGTCTTCATATTTTACGCTTTTAGCATGTGCAATATATCTTTACAAACCATGGTGATATGAATCTGGTGCCAGTGTTACATTTTGTATGAAATATTTGTAATAAACAATATGAAATATTGTTGAGTAGTTTCAGTGAGTTTCTTACTTTTTAAAAAATGTAATTGAAACTTAATGATTTAACACAGGAATAAATGAGATGGTTGTACAAAATGGTTATGAGAGAGTAATTTTGATCCCAGCCTCAAACTTCTTCAAGCACAATTTAGTATCTTTTTCAACTACTGAATGCTGTATTAACTGTAGTGGCATATCTTAACTGCAAATGAATACTGAAATACTTCAGATGGATATTTTTACAAATAAATGGTACAAATAAATATGAGTCTGGTAGTGTTTCTGCATATTTCGTGGTATCTGTATACACACACATATTACAAAATTCACAAAAGCAGAAAAGAATAATCAATAATCTTCATACTTAAAGCTTACTGAAAAATTAATAAAAATACATGATAACACAAAATGCATAAAATATAAAGACTACTAATGCTATTATTATAGGCAATGATTATTAAGCAGTTGTATTTATAGCATAAATGTGAATAATCATTGTAATAAAATTTTTATGTCAGTTTCCATAAAATAACTATGTTTCTACATAATCTGATTAATTAAACCTCCAGTTCTTAGTAAAATAACACTTCTTTTTTAATTGATAAAAAAAGAAAATTACAAATAACAGAAATAAAACTAAAATACAAACTCAGTAATAACTACACACAATAAATAAACATTTTCCACCCGTGCCACCTTCACTCTTGGGACTAGGTAACCAATAATATCAATTTGTACCACTTTTCATCCAATTCTTCTCCAGAAATACATTGATTCTTCGGCTGGCATATAGCCTTTCCCCTTCACAAAGTCATATTCAAAGTATAAATTTCATATGTCTTTGAAATCATTGGACTTTACCATTCCTCTTCTCATTTTCAATGTTAACTTATCATTAATTGCTAAACTCCACATTTCTTTATACCAATCTTCAAGATTAATTTGTCACTTTTCCAATTCTTTGCAAATATTAATCTTGCTACCGTAACCATTATAACAACTAACTCTTTCTGATATTTTTTCAAATGATCATTCTTAATTTTGTTCAGGAGGGCAATAATTGGTGATATCTGAATATCACATCCAATTATTTTGCCAATTTCTTTAAAAACCAGTGCCCATTCTTTCTTTTTTATTTCACATGTCCACTACATATGCATATAAGTCCCTTTTTCCTTTTTGCATCTCCAGCACTGAGATGGTATATTTTTATTTATTATATCCAATCTTACTGAAGTTAAATACCATCTCCATGTTACCTTATAATAATTTTCTTTTACTCTTATAGACATATTCTTAATTATTCTTTGTGAACATATCTTATTCCAATCCTCTCCTTTAATCTGTTCCTCAAAATCCTCCTGCCACTGGGAGGGAATAGTTAGTGTAATTTATAAAATTTTAGTACATTTAGGATTCGATCAAGTAAAAGAACACTTACACAGGCAGAAACAAAAGACAAATGGGAAGACATACTAGAAGCTACTACATCAAGTAGATTAACTATACTGTGTATTCACTTGTCTGGAGGGAGGGAGTGCAGGCACTCTTCCAAATATCTTACTGTGCCCTTCTACAAACTGGATCCCTCCATGCTGGAAAGAAAAAGAAAAGAACAAGCAAAACACTGCAGCACTTTAACGGTTTTATTTCAGTGTGAGATTTGGTGGATCAAACTCCACTTCCTCAAGTACAGGAGTGCAAAAGTCTGGTATATTTATACATATTCCTATGGGCAGATGAGGATACAGATAATAAAGTGACAATAGTTTGTTAATACAGGAATAGGACTATCAATCTATTAATTATTTCAATTAGCAGATCCTGGCCATGGTAATAAACTGTAGGCCAAGTGGACTTGGCTGCCAAAGGACTGCTTAGAGATGTTTTGCAACAGAGATCAGAGTCTGAAATCTGGATTCCTCCAGATGCTTTTTATGACAACTCCCATTGAGTTGAAGAATGAGCAATATTGTAGTAGTGTGGGATCTCCAAGCAAATGTTCCTTCCAGCATGGAATGCTGCAGTATTCTGAGTCAGTCAAGCCTTCCTCGATGAGACCCCCCGTCACCCTTCCATACTCATTATTTCCCCACAATAGGCAGGCAATATGTCAGTTGGCACTCTTTCACCACCGATTTCAGTCTACCATGGATTGTTTCAAGGCCCCTCCGTAGAAGCACTCACTCACCCAGAGTGTTTCTTTCTTTTTCAGAAAAAAAATGGCAAGCTTATCTGCTTCTCCTGCAGTTTCTTTAACGTTTCAGGGACTTATTGAAATTGCATATAGTGGAAATCTTTGTTAAGAGGGCACTTCAGTAAAATTGGCTGTGAGAAAAGAAAGCTTAACAGAGGGCATCTTTATTCCTTCCTTTGTTGTTGTTGTTGCTGCTACAAAGACACTGTGGTTTTCTCCACACAATGCTGTCTTCTGCTGCAGCAAAACTACTCCCCTATTGTGGATATTATACTAACTGGTGCAATGTAGCTCCAGTTTATTTTTTTCACACACCATCTAAACCAAAGATGGCGAACCTTTTTGAGCCTGAGTGCCAAACTGAAAAAACAACAACAACCCAGCTGGCGGCGGGTGGCAGCGGAAGCGGCGGAGGAAGGGGGAATCCCGGGCATGGAAGTGCCTCCAGACCCCACTCCGGATCCACCTCCAGTCATGCATAACCCCGCCACTGCCTACGCCAGCTGCTCCGGATCCTGGCCTGCCACCTGTCGGGGCGCTAGCACCGCAGCTGCAGCTGCCTCCTCAGGTTTGGCTGTCAGGGGTAGCGATCCAGCAACATATGGCTCGCGTGCCCACAGAGAGGGCTCTGTGTGCCAGCTGTGGCACACATGCCATAGGTTTGCCATCGCTGATCTAAATGAAGCTTCTTCAGTATTTGTGAGCACTACTTTGCAACCTCAGGTTAAATAATCTTAGTCAAACACAAACATGTCCAACTGTATACACAAAATAGTGACAGTGTTGTTTTGTCATGACAGATAATTATATGAACAATCCCTAACAGGCAAGATAAACAATTGCATTTATTTTGATTGTATGTGTAAGGTTTGTTGTTGTTTATAATTTACAAGCAAGATGTTCATCAGTGAGGAAATATGCATGGAAACATGGTCATAAACATAGGCAATAGATGAATGGATGTGGCAGGCAACTGACATTGCCTTTATTGAAGTCCACACCTTAGTTTTCTGGTCTCCCCTGGCTCTTCTCAATGTCTCTCAAAGTCCTTGTCAACAGGCATGGGAGTGAAACTGCTCACCCTCCCTGTATACAGTGTCTGTTTTGGCTGGTCCTCTCCAGTGAAGCCTGTGCCTCTCACTCTCAGGTCACCTGAATGGCTACAGTCCTCAGTTCTCTTGGTCGTGGAAATGCCAGGCCTGACGCTTGCAAAGCCACTGCCTCTTCTGGGTCAGGCTGGGCTAGCTGGACTCCCATGCTGAGAGGGCTAGCAAATAGTCTGGAACAGTCCTCAGTGGGCAATACCACCAGATGAGGCCAACAAAAGCACCATCTCCTTCCACTAGGACCTGGTCAAGTCAAATTCTCCACTCTCCTCCTGCTGCATCCTGTCTTTCTCCCCTTTGTATATCCTGTGCCCTGACCTTCTTATGCTCCTCCATCTCACCCTGTCATAGCCAATACAAGTGGCAGATGGTGCGTTCCTCTCACCCCAGTGCCTCCTGGTGGTTCGGCCTTTTTCCTGTGGTGCTGCAATCCAATAGGGCCCTTCCTTCTGGACCAGCTTCACAGGGTACCAGTAACTGGGCACTGGCTGCTTACTGGCAGCTGCAGTTGAAGTTATGGGGGTATGCCCAAACTAGGACAGCTCCACTGATCCCATCACAGATGCTAGAGCCAAAATGTCCCTATGCATTTAATCTGTCCTACCCATCTTCCCTTGCAAGTCTTCATTTTATTCTTCCTTGATCACCTCTATCTACTGCTTCATCATTAACAATGTATTTGTAAATAGCCACAGCAGCAATGGAAGCCTCCAAAGACCATTTTGGGGAGGGGAACTGGGCACAGCTAGAAACAGAATGGCGGACTGCTACTAATTTGCTTAGTTTCAAATCCTTTGCTACTGAGGTTGAATTCTGTGCAAAGTTTTAAGTAGAAGAGCAGCGATTTTGCTTAATCATTTAAGACCTACATAAACATTGTCTAGTCCTGGTGACTATTAGAATTTCTTTCTTAAAAGGCCAGTTCAACACCAGGTATCTGCCCTTCTTCCACAGTAAGAACATAGGCAAAGAATTCATTCAAGTGCTTTGCAATATTCCTTATCCTACTTTAGCACATCACTCTCTTTCATTCAAGTTCTCTCCCTGAACAGTTTGTTCTTTGTGATATATTTAAATAAATGTTTTGCATTTATTTAGACATTTAAGGAAATGTTTGATCTTAATAGTCTATATCCTTTTTTAAGCATTTAGGATTATGATAATAACGAGTTCATGTGACCCAACCTCTCCTCAGTATACCCACAACTCCGTGGTGGAGTTGCATGAAGCTCCTATAAATCTCAATAAGAAAAAATTAGCAGCAAAAAGTTACGGTTAAAGCTATACACCCCCCCCCCCCAAAGCATCAGAATCCAGACCACAGATCACCTCACCTCAGTCAAAACAACTGACACAACAAGGCAGCCTTCTTGTATCTTAACTTCCACCCCAAGTAAACAGCATAGCATAATCCCACTAGACACCCTACACAATGCATCACTAATAGTGTGGAAGAGCTGAAATGAAATATGGGCTATGATAGTGTTAATGCTTACCAAAAGCAGATTTGCAGAGCAGTTGTATCTCAAATTACATAAATTTTACTAGTCCAATCCAACAGATCTGTGTTGGAAGTAAGTTTAATGCTCAGAGGATTTTGTGTTAGGTAACCAGAGGCCCCCCCCCCCCTTTTCTGGGAACCAAAGAGCAGAGTAGACCACTTATGTTTACTGGGTGGGGGTGTTAAAGTACCTAATTATGCTAATAATCTGAGAGAAAATAGGTGTGATCTGTGATTTCAACAACTTCCTTTGAGGGGGGGATATAGCTTCAATCATAACTTTTCACTTTAAACCAAAGTTTTTATCTTTGAGAAGCTTTTTAAACTTACAAATATAAAATCATGTGTTGAGAAAAAGTAGATCTTTACTAAACAACCTAATTTAAGAGAAAAAGAAAAAAGCCATCATATAATAAAGCAAGAATTGTTTAAGTTCACTGTATAACCCAGATCAGCTTTTTCCAACCTGTTTTAGCTGCATTTTAGGAAACCATACCCACCTACCAAAAAAAGAGGGGAAAAAACCAGTTGCTATCTACCTTTAAAAGGTATTAAGTCTGTTGCTCCACGTTCTCTCCCAGGGATAACATTCCAGGATCAAACTGGTTCCACCAAAAGCTAGTCCTACCCAAAGGATGGGTATGTTAGAAAACAGTATTTACCCCATAATTACCATTCTGCATTATCTACTTTAGTAAAATGCATGAGCAGATACTTCAAGGTTTAATAAGGTGGCATGAGTGAGAATTAGAGCAGCAGGATTAGTGAATTAATAGCCATATTAAAAAGACTGCCAAGAAGTGGGGAGGGGAACAATGTCTTCACCCTTTGTTGATACAGAGGCGATAACACAGAATGCAAGGGTTGACTGTAACTACACAGTGATTAGAATCACTCTTTAAACCTGCTTTTCCAAACTGCTGACAGGAATTTCCAGTTTCTGAATAGCAGTAAAACCAGATATGTGCTTTTGCTTAATTGCACATACAACTACAAACATTTGCAGCCAGGGTTTAATTTGGGCCAAAGGGTAGAGATACTTATTTCCAATTTGTATGGCAACATTTGACACAGGTGACTTTTAAAGGAGTTCATTCATAACTTAAAAGTAGTTTTTATAGTGCATGCCATCTTCAAACCAAACCAGACAAGCCTTGGCAAGCAATGGAAAAAAATTGGAAGACAGAAGATCCTTAGTGATTGCTACATTCATTCTTATGGGATTTGCTAATCAGATAAATTTGCAAATCCCATTTACCATCACTTCCTTAATTTTGGAGCAGGAGTGGGGGAGAATAGGGTGGCATTTTCACATATGGCAGCAATATTTCCTAATTGTTGTTGCTGGTGAGTTTAATGGTGGCATCTATTTTTAATGAATTGTTATTTTTCACTGAATATACTGCTTCTCTTGTATTTTTCAAAGATGCATGCTATCTTTTGTATTTTTGTCAACACAAAAATAAAACATACTCCTGCTTCTTTTGCTATGGAAAAAAACACAAATAGCTGCTCAGGGCAGAATCTAACACCTGAGGAAGAAAATTTACCACCACTGAGGGAGGACTATTCTACACATGGCATATTTTCCTCTAGCCACTATGTTATATACTGATAATTTGTCTTCAGTTAATAATTTCTGCTAAATTTGATCTCCAAAACCATAAAGAAATATGATTGCCATGTTTCTGGTTGCTTCTGTTGTCAGACCTCACAGGTGTTGTGTGCTTCTAAGGGATAGTTCAGGCGGCCACTGACAGCCCATGGCTGTCATAATTTGTCCTTAATTTTTTTTGACACTGACCACCTCTATCAGATTCAGTATTTGGGGAGGAGGAATCTGTTCATGGATTTGCGGGTGACGAACTTGCCCAATACAATACTGGAAGCTACGGAAACAGTGGGGGCAGGTTAGCTGATCCTGGACTTGTTGGACTGTTGACATCCTTGCTTTCTGGCTTTTCCTTTGTGCATTCTTGATCCTTTTTGTTTTGAATTCTTTAGCTCCTTGTTTGACAGCATTTTGCCAGGCACTTTGGTTTTGAATGAGAGCTTCTCAATTAACATAGTTGATATTCTTCATTGTCTTCGGTATATCTTTGAATCATTTTCCCCCCACCATCTCAATTACCGTGCCTCAGATGAGAACTGGTTCCAGAACACCTAATTTGTTTCTTCAGCTTTGTAAAATGTAGGGAAAATGGTGCTGGCGGAAAGACAAATTTCTGAATCCATTTTGTGGTGACATCTGTTAGACCAACTAAACAAGCACAAAACTATTTGTACAAGTTTTCAGGTTAAAAAAAGATCCCGTCATCGTGCCTAACATTACAAAACAAGGGGTGGGGAGCTCATGTTACAGCAAAGTAATTTACATGCCATAAGGGGAAAGAAGTTGCAGGCATTAAAGCATAGCTCATCAAAGAAGAATTTCCTTTTTTGGCACCTAGTTTTGCTGGGAACAATAAAAGCTCCAAACACCAATACATTTTGAATTTCCATTTTGAAAATATAGCAACCCAATCTCTGTCCAATGTGTAGCCCAAAACTTCTTTATAAGATGAGATCATAAAATCTTTGGCCCTTCCTATCATGTCAGACTGATAACGATTTTAAAGGTAAATCTGAGTGGCTTCAGCACTTAACCAGGATGATTTTTGGACCTGCCTCTCTTCTCACGCCCAGCCTGAAGAGAAGTCCGGAAGAACTCGACAAAGTTCTCATATGGGAAGTGTTTTTCTGGTCCGAGGCGAGCATTACTGTGCCTTCTTTTTTAAAAAATTCTGAACTTGTCGTTCCTCTCACTAACGAATAAAGTCGGGAACCGCCTCCGTCTGTCTAGCGACTCAAGAGACAGCCTGGGTCCTCCTCGTTACGCGTCGTCTTCACCCATCAAACACCGAGCGCTAACGAATTGAGGCACACCGGGCCGACCTTGCCGCGGAGGCCCGACCGGTCCCCGCTCTCCCTCACCCGACCGACCTTCCTAACATGGCGGAGTCGGCCAGCGTTTCTCCTTTGAACGCCCGGCTCTCTCAAGAGGGCGCCTCACTCCCGCCCCCCCGCCAACAGCTTTCTTTTGCCGCCAAGATGGCGGCGACGGCCGCCTCACGAAAACCCCACCACCCCCACCCGAACGGGCCGGTACGGAGAGTCTTTCCACACAGGGCGGAAGTCCGAGTTTATTTTTAATTCTTCTTCCCGCCTTCCTGCCTTCCTTCCCTTCAACTTTCGAAGCCAGCCCCACCTCCCGTCCCGCCTTCCTCGTAACTCGTCAGGAAGCTCTGCCTCGCCGCGCCGCCTCCTCCTCCTCCTCCGCCGCCGCCTCCTCAGCATCCCTCAGCGTCTCTCTCCCTGTGTGTGTGTGTGTGGGGAGCCGCTGAGGGAACGGAGCTGGCTCCGAGTTGCTCGGCCATGGGGAAAGGCGAGGCGGGACAGGCGGCGGCGGCGGCGGTCCCCGGGGGGATGGCCTTGGCGTTGTTTTATGGGGCGCTGGCGGCGCTCGTGGTCTTCGGCGCCCGGGACGTGGTCTTCCACTACGAGGAGAACCGGTGCAGCATGACCTACATGTTCGAGTACCCCGAGTACCTGGTGAGGGGCGCCGGCGGCGGGGAAGGAGACGGATAGGGATGGGATGGGCGTCGGAGTGCCTCGCTCGGGCGCCCTGAGAGGGGAGGCTCTTGCCGCGGCCGAGCCCGAGGTGGCTTGGGCGGGATGGGCGGCGAGCGGGTGCGGCGCCCGCTGGGCTCAGAAGGGCGCCTCTGTGGGGAGCAGAGCCGTTCCCCCTGTGCTGGGGGGCGCGCCCTTTCCCCTGAGGCTTCCCCGAGAGAAGGACGAGGGCGTTCACGCCCCACCCCTTCGTCTCTGGGTCGCCCCTCCTTGCTCGGAACCCCGCTCCAGTTCCCCTCTCCGGGGCCTGGACGTTTCCAGTCCCGGCAGAGGACAGGCGTCTCTCTCTCTCTCTCTCTGTTCGGGATGGAGCCCGTGTCCCAAAACGACGCCGTCGCTCTTGAAGCGGAGGGGCAGGATCGCAGCCCAACAGGCAGAGCAAAGGCAAGGTTGCCGCCCTAAGCACGTGGACTAGGCGTTCAGATCTGGGGAGATCCGTGGGATTCCCATGAGGTGTGGATTTTCCTCTCCGCGGCGTGTAAAGCCTTGAATTTTCAGTGGTGAGATCCACTGAACTCCGTGGACCCAGCCATGAACACGGCTCGCTCGGCTTCATCCAGCTCACACACACATCATCTTTGTCACACTGCATAATATGTGAATTTCCCTTTTTGTCCAGAGCTGATTTCCAACAGCTGGCTGGAGAGCGCAGTGGTTTAGGTTCCTGGCTGTGGAGGCAAAGGTTGGGAATTCAATTCCTCACGATGCTTCCTGGGAAAAAGCCATATGGCTTTGGGCAAAGTGCACAGTCCCAGGATGCCCCTAAACCAATGGTTTCTAACCTTTTTTTAAAAGTCACACACCCCTTTTATAATAGCCAAATAACCTGTGATACATATCCTGGCATTTCCCCCCCTAAAAGGGCACTTTAATGGGGCAAAATAATCCCTTCTCAGAAAGTAGATGTGCTTTTCTCCCCCAAGGGCCTGTTTTTCCTATATACCTGTAAACACTAGCTTTAATATCTGACTCTGAAAGGTCAAAGAAGAAATTATTTAACAAGGGCTACAAGCAACATGTCCTCTAATTTTCAGCCCTGTGCAGGGGAGGAGGAAGAGAGCTGCGCACAGGGAGGCAGAGATGCACGTGCACACATCCAGTTTAGAGGGAACCTCGGCTACAACATATATGGATAGCCATAGTTTGAAAATATTAAAAGAAAAAAATCCAGAAAAAAACTATTTTCACATGTATTATCAGAACTCATCACTAGAGGGAGCCAAATACTGTGCTTTGAATACTTGTTACAGCGGTACCTCGGTTTTCGTAATTTTGTTTCCAAACTGAAATCCATAGAAAATAATGCCCTGCTTCACGTTTTTTTCCTTTTTTTTCTGCTGTACAAAAGGGTTTCCCCAGAATGCATTGTGCCTGGGGGTTTCTAGCGCCACCCCTGTTCCTAGCGCAATCCGCGTATCGGTTTACGAAATTTCCACATTACGTAACGTCCCGGAGGATGCATTAATTTCGTAAACCGAGGTACGCCTGTAGTGAAGAATACATAGCATGGTCTCTGATGCCCTCTAGTAGCCAGGTAATGCATGTGAAATAATTTTTCTCTCTCCACCCCCATATATAGTATTCACTATTATCCATGGTTTTCAGTATCGACCCGGGGGGGGGGGGGGCTTGGAACCAACTGTAGGATATGGGGGTCCTACTGTATAGTTATGTGACAGGGATAAATAAAGCTGAATTTGCCAAAATTTCCTGCTCTACATGGATCATCCAGTCATCTTCAGAACAGGTGTCCAACTCTAGCTGTTTTTCAGCCTTTGTTTTGTTCTGAAATATAAAGGTAAAGAAAATTATTTCTCAGGATTACATTGCTTCTACTGTCCAAATGGGGATCTTGCTTACAAGTACCTCATTCAGCATCTTGTGCATAGGATGCTTGACTAAAGAACCAAAGTTTGCTCATCTCTGTTCCTCCAAATTATTTTTTATTATTAACCACAAATATTGTTGGCTCATAGTACATCAGAGTAAAGTACCAACACAGATTGCATGCATAAAAAGAAATCTTTAGCCAAATAAATTATATCATAATGTTACAAAGCATTTGATGTGTGAGAAAAGAAAACATTTTAACTTGTCACCTAAAGAAAAATAATTCAATGCAAACATCTGTTCCAGAGTTGGGGAGCTAGCACAGAAAAAGCCCTCTTGTGCCTTCATAAAGCACTTCAAAAGTGCTCCCTGGAGCAGGACCTCATACAATGACTTTGATGTATGGAGAGGAGTGGCATGAGAAGAGGCGTTCCTTAAAATATTTGAGTTCCAAGCTGTCTACGTGCTCCTGGATTATTACGCAGCCTGTTCTGAATTAGAAGCCCTACGAAGTTTGTCTCAAAGTTTTCACTTTTGTGCTAGTTATTTTTAGGTGTGATACTCCTGTGCTAGTTGTATTCCCTCAATGATTTACTTAATGGATAAAGAACTGTGGGCTTTGCAGCTTACCTTGGGCCACTCTGGTTGTATGTTCCGTCCACATGAAGAACGTCTCGATCCAAACATTTGCCTGGAATAACATTTTAGGTTTTTGTGCAAGGTACCATGAATGGTTATATCCCCAGAATAACACATCTAGTGGCCAGTTCAACCCTGTGGATAACTACTCAGTGGTTTGGGACCTTGTTGTCAGCACACCTTTCCCAGAGAATATCTACCCAGTTAACCGAATCCTCTCAGGCCCTATTATTGAGGGTGCCTACCCCGAGAAAAGTAAGGAAAAGCTCCATCAAGAATCAGGCATTTTCAGTAGTGGCACCCTCTTTGTGGGATAGACTTCCTTTGGAAGTCAGACAGGCCTCTTCCCTACAAACTTTTAGAAGATAAGACAGAATTGTTTAGGGAGGCCTTCAGCAACATTTTACTATAATTACTTCATGACTGTTTTTATGTCATCTTTTGTGATACTATGTTATATTATGTTATACTTTGTTGTGTTATGTCTATCCAGTTGGTGTGGTGTATTGGTTTGTTTAATTTTGTTAGAGTTTTTTTCCAGGTGTCATCAGGTGTTCACTTTTTTAGTCAATTTTTTATTTATTTATTAGAGGAGATGATGGGCATTCTGTTTTTTTGGCTGGGTTTGTATAATTTTGGTTCTTGTTATGTAAACTGCCCTGAGTAGTGGTTGGAAAGAAAGAAAGAAAGAAAGATAGATAGATAGATAGATAGATAGATAGATAGATAGATAGATAGATAGATAGATAGATAGATAGTCTGTACCACTGAATTTAGTGGAGCTTACTTCCATATAAGTGGCGTGATTGCAGCCTGGACCACTTGATATATTTGTATGAATTGCATGTCATAGGAAGCAGCCATCTTATGAAAAGAATATAGGATTTGGCACAAGTATTTGGGGAACTAAATATGGGCTTAGTTCCTTATTCAGGCTGCCTTTACATGTCTCTTTAATTAACACCCAGAAACCAACTTCAGCATTGGATGGAAAAACCCTTAAGAATACTAAAGAGCCCGCCCACTCACTCTTTTACATATTACTTAGGTTATAATTTATATGTTGAAATCTGTTTTTGTCTCAGGAACCTCAGTGCAGTAACAGCTATGCTTTGTTTGCAGTGGGTGGTGTGTAAGATTGTTTTACAGTGGCTTTAAAAAGATTTTCTCATACTTTGATATTTTTTTAGTTAATACAGACATTGTGCAGAATCTTGTTGATGTAAAGTTACACCATGTAAAGCAGACACATTGGTGCAAATAAACAAATTAAACTCTTCCTATCCCTCCCCCTTCAAGTTCAAAGGCTCCCCTGAGTTTCCAAATAAATACAGCAGCATAATTCTACTAGGCCGCCCATTCACTGTATAGTGTATCATTAGGGCTATGTGTTAATTAGGCTGGCTGGATAGTTAGGTGTTTGGCTATGGAGGTCAAGGTTGGTGTTTCAGTTCTCCGTTCTGCCTCCCAAGAGAAAAGCCAGCTTGTGTCGTTTTTGTTAAGGTGAACAGTGGAAGATGGAAAACAGAGGAAAAGATGAACATGGCTTCACAAATAGCTGAGAGAGGATCTGAAAACAAAACAAAAAAAAAGGACACATATAGAAAGTGAAAGGAAGGCCAGGCCACAAAGGAAGAGTACAGACAGATAGAAAAGAATTGCAGGGATGGCATTAGGAAGGCAAAAGCTAAGAATGAGCAGAAGTTAGCAAGAGATACTAAAAGCAACAACCAAAAATCTTCAGATACATTGTGGCAAAATGCAGACAAAAGAAATAGTGTCTCAGCTACTCAGTGGGGATGGAAAAATGATGACAGAGAAAAGGCAGAAGTGCTCAATTCCTGCTTTAGCTTGTACTTTTCCCAAAAGACAGTCTATGATCCTCCAGTACAAGTGAAGGGGACAAGATTGCAGCTTGACATTGATAAACAAATAGTCAAGGAATACCTTATTACTTTTTATGATTTAAAATCTCCAGAGCCTGATGAATCCAAGAGTAGTGAAGGAACTGGCTGAAGAACTGTCAGAACCACTGTCACTGTCTTAAAATCATGGAGGATGGGTGAAGTGCTGAATGATTGGAGGAGGGCTAACGTCCCTATCTTCAAAAAGGCCAAAAAGGAAGAACGTGGGACTATAGATGAGCCAGCCTGGTATCTATCCCAGGGAAAATTCTGGAGCAGATTAAAAAGCAGTCACTCTGCAAACACCTTGAAAACAATGCAGTAATAACCAGAAATCTTGCCAAGACTAATCTTTTCTCATTTTTTAATTGGGTCTTCTCCCTGGTAGATTGTGGGAATGCTGTAGACATAATATATCTTGACCTTAGCAAAGATCAGCAGGTTAACTAGATATGGGCTGGACAGAACATCTATCAGGTGGATACACAATTGGTTACAGAATCTTACTCAGAATGCATATCAATGGCTCTTTCTCAACCTGGGAGGAGATAATGAGTGGGGTACCATAAAGCTCAGTCCTGGGCCTGGTGTTCTTCAACATTTTTTAAAAAAATTTCTTCTTATTATTATTATTTATAAAATCCATCCATGCTTATTTAACATCGTGTCACCTGGGTTCAGCTTATAATCATTTGTTAATACAACTACAATACATATTAAGCTCTTAATCTATACAACGTGCTTCTAACCATTGATGAAACAAGTTCCATGTTTGATAATATTTTGCATCCTCCTTTCCTTTGATTTTCAGTGCCAGTCTACCCATTTCGGCACAGTCCAATATCTTTTTAATTATTTCTTGATCTGTAGGTGTTTCTTCATTTTTCCAGTATTGTGCAAATATAATCCTTGCGGCTGTTAAAATATGCAGTATTAAATATACATTTTGTTTATCAACACTTTCTGGTATAAAATCCATCCATGCTTATTTAACATCGTGTCACCTGGGTTCAGCTTATAACCATTTGTTAATACATCTACAACACATATCAAGCTCTTAATCTTTACAACGTGCTTCTAGAATTTTTCTTGTTTACTGTTAGGTACATATATTGCTATCATCAAAATCTTTTTTTAGTTTATTGTTATTTCTACCATTAAGATTCTCCCTTCTTTATCAGAATAGATATGTTTAGAGTTTAGCGTTTCTTTCACATATAAAGCTACCCCTCTTTTCTTTTGTGCAGCTGAGTATTAGAGTTTCCCAATCTTCAGGTAAATCAAATATTTGTAATGCTGCTTTTTAATGTGTGTTTCTTGTAGACAGATTATATCTGTTTTGGTTTTTTGTAGTTTTGAAAAGACATGATTCCTTTTTCTTGACGCATTCAGGCCGTTGATGTTCACTGAGAAGATCCCAGTTTTGTTCTCCATCTTGTTTACTTATATTTAGGTTTGTTGCCCTGGTATTCCTTTTTTCTCTTTGTATTTTGTTCAGATCTTGTCCAATATCTTTTTTCCAACTCTCTTCTTCACTTAGTTCACTCTCCTCTTCTGGTGTTTTCTCTCTCTGTTTTCTACTTTCTTCTTCATTTATATCTTGCCCCTGTGCTTCTTCTTTGAATAAGGTTATATGTTTTTCAAGGAATTCTCTTGCTTTATGGATGGAGTCAAGCCTAAATCTTCTTGAGTTCCAGTTGATCTGGATCCCTTCAGGTACGAGCTATCTAAAATTCACTCCTTTCCTATTCAGTTTGGTAGACAAAAATTGATATTGTTTCCTCCCCTCTCTTATTCTCCAAGGTATCTGTTTCAATACCACAATTTCCTTTTGTCTGTATTGTATTGGGTCTTCACTGGTCCTTCGCAGTACTTCATCTCTTGTCGATCTTTTCACAAACTTTATGTGTACTTCACGTGGTATTCTATTCTTCGTCGCATAACTTGAATTTAATCTATATATTTGGTCTATCTCATTTTCCAACTCTTCTTTTCTAGTTCCCAGTGCCTCTGCCAAAATGGTTACCATCAATTCTGGTAAGTCCTCCTGTTTGTCTTCTGGTATGTTTTGGAATCTAAGAATATTTGAGGCTCTTTCCATCTCCATTACTGCGATTGAATCTGTTAGATTTTTGTTAGCTTGAACCAGTTTGTGGTTTTCTTTTTTCAATTCATCCAATCTCTTTTCTGTTTGATCCGCGTTATTTTCCAATTTTTCAATTCTTTGTTGGTTCTTTGTGGTGTTTTGCTGGATATCTTGGAGTTGCGTATTCATCATGCATTTCTGTTCATTGATTTTATCCAATTTCTCTTCCAGTTTCTGTTGGTTAGGTTTGGCTTCTTCATGGTTTCTTCTTGATTCTTCTTGGTTTTTCTTTGTCTCCTCTTTGTGCAATACAACTGTATCTTGAATCTTCTGGAGCGTTGCTTGTATATCTTTCTGAAATTTTTCTTGAAATAGCATTGTATCAATAGATCTTTGCTGTACTAGACTGGGAGCCCCAGATGAAGGTGCAGAGGCTGTTTTTTTTGGCAGTTTTAGAAAGATTTGGTAGGCTTATCATGAGTAGTTTTCCCCAAATTATCCAATCAGTCCCCCAGAGTTCTGTTGACCTGCTACACTGCCTTTTCCACCTTTTAGTTATTCAATTATAGTCAGTATATCAATAATACCTTATCATCAATAGTCATCAATAGTACCTTATCATCACCGCTCTATATTCAGTTTATAAGTTCACTAATACAAGACAGGGGGCCACTTCCAGAGCTATCTAGCATTTTCTGCCTAAGCAGGCTACTAGTTTTACAATTTTACAATTTAATATAGCAGAGCTTCAAAGGTTATTTCCACTCTTTGCTAGCTGGTGTGGCATTCAATCCATTCAATTCTCAACATAGGGTTAAGGTCAATTTCACAGTTAATTATATATAACTAGTCCAAGGGGGAACTCCCAAAAAAGAAAAAAGAAGAAGAGGAGAGAGAAAAGGAATAAATAAATAAATAGGTAGATAAATAAAAATAAAAAATAAGTGTTTGAAAGTTTTGACTGTTGTAAGGTCACTGCTAGAAATATCTGCTGTTCTATAATTCTGTGATTATTCCAAAACACAACTCCGAAAAAGAAAAAAGAAAGAAAAGAAAAAGAAAAGAAATTGAGTGATATTTAAAGGTTTTGCTGTTCGAGGGTTCAGTTTTTGAAAATTTTCCAGTTCAGTTCAAAGTCTAAATTCACACAACGTATGTATCCAAATTTGACCGGATGGTCTAGAGTCTTTAATTGTAAATCCAGCTTGATCAAGTACCGTCAAGTTTGTTATTTACAATCCAAGAGTTAATTTTCTGTAATTGTCTATAGTTAATCCAAACTGCAGCTCCGAAAGAAAAAACAACCAGGCTTAAAAAGTTTTAGCTGATCCAAGGTCACTACCAGAGATATCCGTTGCTCTTTGTCTGGGCTCACCGCCAATTCCACAGTTTAGACACAGCAAAGTTTCAAAGTTTGCCTCCACTCTTTAATGCCCAGGATGATTTCCTTAGTTCCTGATCTCCATTTATTAAGTTCAAAAAACACCCATTGCTTTCCCCTTTTGCTTTCCAAGAAATTCCAACAAATGCAGATTAATATTCCGTGGGATAGATTTTTGCCGTTGTCTCCTTAGCCTCCCCTTTGGAGCAGCAGACCGCTCCTTTGTTTTGTTTTGCTGCCGCTTTCCTTCTCCAGCTAGGGACGGCTTAGAGTTCTTCTTTTCTTTTAAGGGGTTATTTTGGCCAGGAGTGTTGATAGAATTAGTAGAACAAAAAGAAAAATATTCTCACCCAAGTTGATAACGCGATGTAAAACATCCAGAACTTAGTGCTTACTTCTCTGGCAGCCGATGACTTGGACAAGCTGCAAGCGAACAGGTGGCTTGTTTTCTCCTGCTGGTTTGAGGAGTTTCCCGAATCAAACGAAGACAAATGCCGTTATCTTCGTGATCTACAGGTGCCTCCCCCTTACTTGTCACCTCTCCAGGGTGACTTAAGCCCCTTGGGGCTCCCTAGCAGTCTCGGGGAGCAGAGCTCTGTCTCCCTGGGACTGTATTGTCACGACGTCGAACCGGAAGTCTTCTTCAACATTTTTATTAATGACTTGGATGAAGGGGTACAGGGAATGCTTATCAAATCTGTGAATGACACAAAATTGGGTAGACTAGCTACCCTGGAAGACAGAAACAAAATTTAAAAAGCACTAATAGGCTCAAACAGTGGGCTGAAAACAACAGATTGAACAAGGATAAGTGCAAAGTTCTACACTGGGGACGGGGAGGGCAATGAAACATATAGCTACAAGATGGAGAATACTTAGCTCAGTGGTACTACAAGCGAGAAGGGTTTTGGAATTGTAGATCACAAGCTGAATATGAGCCAACAGTGTGATGTGGCTGCAAAAAAAGGTAAATGCTGTTTTAGGCTGCATTCACGGAAGTATCGTCTCCAAATCTCGTGAAGTACAAATCCCCCTCTATTCAGCACTAGTTAGGCCTGTGTCCAGCTCTGGACATTGCACTTTAAGAAGGATGCTGACAAACTGGAATACGTTCAGAGGAGGAATTATGCAACAACGATGATCAGGGGACTTGAAACCAAGCCCTATGAGAAAGAACTGTGCATGTTTAGCTTTTGAGAAAAGAAGACTGAGAAGAGTTGTGATAGTACTCTTCAAATACTAGCTAATAGCTCAAAAGTCATATCTGTGTTGTAATGAGTGATGTCATCTCTTACTTTATGAACATTACCATATACTGTAATGGTCAAAATCCTATCTGTGCTAGCATAAAGTTTACATAACTTGCCATGACTAACTGTGGTTCATTACTGAGATGCTAGGGTGCATCTTGGTTGATCAGTCAGGCACGTGAGCAACTCTGTGAGATGTGCACCAACATCTTGCCAGTTAGCTACAATCAGTCACGGCAAGTTATGCAAACACCAATAAGATTCTGGCCCTTGTAGTTGTACCTTTATTACTGAGAAAATGTAATAGTTACGGTAACTAATTTTGGGAGGAAGTAGGTTCTGCTGAAAACCCTTCACAATAGTGGGTTCCCTGAAAGCAAGTAAAATATATGAGACGTTTTATATATGATCATGTCCCTCGCCTCCAGTGAGGGAGGAGGTCCACTCTGGGGGAGGGATTCTATTGTCCTGCCTCCTTTGCTTCTCCTTCTCCTTAGCCCTCCTTTCTCTCTCCGCCTTCTGTTTCTCTTGTCTTTCCCTCTTGCCCCAATAAGATGTTTTTTTGGGGATCCTTGCTGTCCTCTATCATTCAGCTTCCTCCTTTGGCACCTTCAGTCTCTCCCACTGCACTGTCCAGTGTTTTAACTTACTTATCCATTCTCACCCTTCGGGAAGTGTGTCTATGCTCTTCTTTTCCAACTCTATCCTCCCAGCACTTGACGTTACCCTCTTTGTCCTTCACCCTTGTATTTATGCTCCCCTTCTCTTCTCGCCCCTCCTCCTCCTGTTGGCCTTTTTCTGCCTGTGCCTGGATTTCCCCGCCTTCTCGGTGTTCCTTCTCTTCCCTCTTTGCCTGGTCTGGGTGTGTGGTGAAGTGCAGGTTTCTTACCTTCCAATGAAGGGGAGACAACGCGTGGGCAGGAGGTCTCTCAACCCTTTCCTCATTACGTTCCTGAGTAGCTAACTGAGTAGCAACCTGCCTTCATCTGTGAAGGCAGGTTGGAGAAGACAAAGGTTATCAAATCAGTTAGCTACAGTGTTTCCCCGAAAATAAGACAGGATCTTATATTAATTTTTGCTCCAAAAAACGCATTATGGCTTATTTTCAGGGGATGTTTTATTTTTTTAATGTACAACAATCTACATTTATTCAAATACAGTTATGTCATCTTCTTCTGGTTGCTACACAGTGGTGGAGGGCGAGGTTTCACTTAACTAGGGCTTATTCTTGGGGTAGGGCTTATATTACGAGCATCCTGAAAAATCATACTAGGGCTTATTTTCAGGTTAGGTCTTATTTTCGGGGAAACAGGGTGCTCAGGAATGTAATTTTTGAACATGAAATGTTACTGCCTTTTGAGAGCTGGTGTATGCAAGATGTACAGAGGTATAGCGATGTTTGGGGACTGGAGGAGTGACATTTCAGTTTCTGACCTGAAATGGGAATTCTTGAAAAGAAATGCTTCAAAGAGAGTCTCCAGTGTAAACTGCCAAATTATAACTAATCAAAAATTTAAATTATCTTGCCTGACTTGAATCATCATAATAGGTTTTCTGTCCCACTGTGTGAATTAACATTGGATGTTTTTGTTAGCAAAACTGCTGTTTTGATTTGTTATTCTGAAATGTTATTGTAGGTGTCATAAAACAGGAGCCCACAAACTATATCCTGGTTATTTTAACTATTATATTTCTCCCATCCATCAAGATTATACTTGATGTGTTGTGAATTCATTGGAGGAAA
Source organism: Intellagama lesueurii (assembly GCA_037013535.1). Taxonomy (NCBI): domain Eukaryota; kingdom Metazoa; phylum Chordata; class Lepidosauria; order Squamata; family Agamidae; genus Intellagama; species Intellagama lesueurii. Next base: position 168,853,923 of record JBAJHW010000001.1, on the reverse strand, counting down.
GACTGGATATAAATTTAACAATAAAATAACGGCTGAAATCCTGTTGCTTAACATAGCCAGTCGCACTAGAGTCGGCCCACTGAATCAGTGATTCCGGTGGGCTTACTCAAGTTTAACTTATTGTTACACTAAAGCAGTGGTTTCCAACCTTGTGTCCCCCATATGTTTTTGGCCTAAAACTCCCAGACCACTGACTGTGCTGGCCAGGATTTCTGGAAGTTGCAGTCCACGAAAATCTGGGGAGTCAAGGTTGGGAACCACTGCAATAAAGTGAGCTAGAGTAGGCCTATTTGAATATGTGGAACTTACAAAGGAGTTGACTCATCCAATCTCCCCTGATTTAAGAGACCTGCTCTAATATGATGCTAAGCAACAGGATTTCAGGCAATATGGACTAAAAGTGCCTCTAAAACCAGGTTGGGCAACTTTGGTCAGCTCAGTGGCCAGTTTTCTGATCCTAAGATCCTTTGGGAGCAGCAAAGATAGCCAAAATTTGAAGAACAAAACTGGAAGTGGCTAGAATTGTATTTCTGATTTTGAAAAATAAGTAATTTGGTTCAAACAGGTTGCAGCCTATTTCAGTGGTGACTTGCTGGTCCTGCTATCTTCTGGAAGTGGCAGTTCACACATTTCCTGCTTAGCAAAAGCCATTTCTTTTGTTGGTAAACTCATGGGTCCAGGGACTGCAAAAATAGCTTTGGGGGGTGCCTGCAGACCAGTGGCCAACTCTTACTTGGAAAACATTTGGTCTTCTGCGAGCAAGTGACGGTGTGCTGATTCTGCAGAAAGTAATGAGTAGGGCTAACGGTGCCAGTGACATTGTTCTCCAGTAAACCTAAGTCCTTTGCAGATTTATTTCAGAAAGTTTAATTTTTAGTAGAATTGACTTCACTACCTATAGTGACCACCCTATGCTTGGCCACTGGGTACTGAACAAAGACCATGTCACTGGAAATAGGATCTCTTGTTATTCTCACTGTCTGGAGGTGACACATTTCTATTCAGGTAACTCTGTGATCATTTGTCCCTGTGGCTTTCACGGTTCTAAAACTTGTTCTGATTAGCCCCTGACTTTATAGAGGGGATGCATGAGAGTTTTTATCCAGTCTCAGTGAGGGAGTTGCACCATAAGGTTTTGTTCTGGGCTACATTGTGTCATTTCTAGCAAAGGCCAACAAGCTGCATCACTTCTGGTCTGGAGTGGGGGGGCAGGGAGCAGTTCTGTTGTGAGAAGAGAGGCAGTGTCATTTCTGGTCACATGGCAACAACCTGTTTCACTTTTTCACAGATGGTTGACTTCGCCTTCCCTTGCAAACTCTGGCTTTGCAACATTCTGCCTTCAAAAACCAGGATTTAAATAGGCGGAAAATAATATTTTCAGCCATGTTGACAGGTCTCCTTTACAACCTATACTTTTTTGTTGGTTGTTGTTCAGCGTTAATTAGACAGAACAAAGTTGCCCAGTGGGCTTCTTTGTTTTGCTTTTTTATTTGGTGAATGAAAAAGAGAATGATAGAGAGATGTGACTGGAGTGGGACTGGAAAAAGGCTGAGAGATGTAAAAAGGAGATTTGAACTTGCCCTCTACCTTCTCCTGTCCGGTCAGTTAATTTAAATATTCCTTTTCCTTAAATCTCCTTGTGTTTGGAATGAAGTAACCATTGGAGGTTGTTGAGTAGTAGGTATTTGAAGAAATCTATATTCTAGGATAGTGCTGGTGAGGTAACATCTTTCCCCCAATTTGCCAAGCAGATATGCAGTTATTTCTGGAAATGAAAGTGAAGGGAGGGAAAAGGGGGGGGGGGAACTCTGGCAGATGCCATTTACAACTAGACGCCACTAAACATACTGAACATTATTCAGGTTTTAGGAAAACTTCTTTAATTTAGCACATTTGGAAGAAAGCATGGTAATCCATCTCTTTGTAGTGACTGTGGTCACAAGAGCCTTTTCTGTTTGTTCTGGTGCAAAAGGAGAAGCTCCATGAACAGGAGACACTTTCCAGATTTGATGCCTTCACATGAGTAAGGTGTGAACATGGATGGAGCTCACATACTTACTTTTTCATGTATTGAATAAATACACTTTACTGATAGCTCAACAACACTACAATCTCCCTGCAAAATCTATGCTAAAGTTTTCTTGCAGCCTGATTTGGCTGCTATAGTGCAGCCTTCCTTTTTGAGTATTTTAGCTTTGCCAAAATCAAAGACTGACATAGATTCTTTGAAGATGTGAAGACTTCTACGGACTCCAGTTCTATCCTGTTTCTTTTTCCATCTGAGCTCACTGTTTGTACCTGCATTTCCCCTCCTGTGTATTCAAGGCATATACATGCCAAGTAGCTGACGAAATGGACTCCATAAAAAGTTGTGGTGTAAAATGTTTTAAGGTACCACAAGATTTTTTTTCATTTCAAATGGATGAGCTTTTGTGAAAGGGATATAATGTGATTCTTTTTTGTGTGTGCATGGTATATATGGTGACGTCAGCAGTCTGATCACTGTTTTAAAAAGTGATAATGAACATGAACAGTTCTTTACACATTAGATTGTGATTGTGCATAGAGTAAAGTTTCAGAATAGCAATCTCTATGTGGTGACCAACCCTGGGGGTGCATTGAGGATAAGGTGCAAATGTGTAGGGCTGTATACCAGACTGAGCTGATTTGTTTTGGGTTTTGATCAGAGCACATTTTGACTGGATTGGTCTAAGGTCAGGATGGATTTTATTTTAAATCATGATTTAAATCACTATTCAAGAAGGCTTGATTTAATCCCCGCCGCCGCCAATAGTGCACTCTTGCTGGCTACGACCTTATTGTTCACAGCTTGAAGATAATTGGTTTTAGAAGTGTGCAGATCTGTGTTTTTCGACTGCAAGTCCCAGAATACCCCAATTCTGAAGGCAAGGGTAGCAGGTCCCTGCCTCTATTAGACCACTAAAAATATCACAAATGTAAGCTAGCTTCTGATCCCACTCGGATATTAACTAACCATCACCACTTTTATTAATTTAGGAAATAATACATGATACCCATTACTGGTGTTCAACGATAAAGTAAATTAAGGCTAGTTAGAATTAAATCATGCACATAAATATATTAGCACTTCTATTTTATTACAATACTGTATATTTAAATTACAACATGTATATAGAGTTTGCATGTATACATGTGGTTTTAGCCAGAAAAATAAAAACTGAAAGCAAAGAACCTACAAGAAGCGAGAACTGGCAGCTAGTCTGGATAGAGTAATTTTTATGGATGTTAAAATGGAAATCATATACATGTTGGAGTTGTAGAACTCAAAGTGCTTGAGTGCAACAAACCCATTAGTTTATTTTTGTGACACTGATAGTGTTGTTTTGACATGGTTTACTTCTTATTTATTTGTAGTTATGCAAATAAAAATATATAAAAGAAATGTAGGCCAAGATCCTTTTAATTTTGTTGGTATATGGTAACTCCATTGTACGAGTCACGGTGGCTGACTGAGACTAATGAATATGCAACTTCCACCTTGTTCCCAGTGTGGTGTAGTGGATAGAGTGATGGACTAGGACTTTGGAGAACAGGGTTCGAATCCCCAGTTGGCCATGGTAACGCACTGGGGGGTGTGTGGAACTGGTAACGCCATTCCTTAAATATCTATCTCACTTCCCTTCAAAGCCCTGTTAGGGTTGCTATAAGTCGGTTCTGACCTGATGGTACAGAACACACATACCACCTTATTAGTTACCATTAGTTACCACCATAACTTCCACAATGGCTCTAGTGCACATAAGAAAACCCTGATAGCATTTTAGCCTCATTGCTTCATTGATGGATTATTTTTTATTTATTTACATGTGATTTTTAAAAATATAGATCTATTTTTGTTAAATCATCAATTTTTATTATTTATTATTATTTACTTATTTAAAATATTTTTCCCCGCCTTTCTCCTCAAAAAGACCCAGGGCGGCTCACATCATTAAAAAGACAATATACAAAGCTAAAAACAGTAAGTGTACAAATATTTAAAAATAATTAAACAAGTATCATATTAAAAATGGTAAATAAAATCAGTACTAAAAAAAGAGCACAAAACCCCTCAGACCACCAGTTATTAAGGGAAAGACTGCGTGAAGAGAAAGGTCTTTGCCCGCTTGCGGAAGGACAGCAAAGATGGAGCCATCCTGGCTTCCCGTGGGAGGGAGTTCCAGAGTCTGGGAGCAGCAACAGAGAAAGCTCTCACCCGTGTCCCCACCCAGCATGCCTGTGAGGGTGGTGAGACGGAGAGAAAGGCCTCCCCTGATGATCTTAATGCCCTTTTATCAAGTTTGATTCTAAGCTTGTAATTGAAAAATTTGTTAGCAGAGTGAGCTTATATCTGTACTGGTGAATGCAAGCCGTGTGAATTATCAGTGTTCCCAGAGCAGCACATTTTATCTGTAGAAAGCAAACAGGCTAAAAAGAAAGAAAGAAAGAAGAATAAAGGTAAAGAAGACGTACAAAAAAGAAAGAAAGCAAACAGGCTGAGACATTTCTCTTAGAAAAACAAATAGGGTTTTTCCCCCCTAGGAAATGCATTGAGATAGGGGAAGGGATAGCAGTCCTTGTACTGCCTGAGTGGAGATAGTGGAAGGTATGCTTGCCCTTGGTCATTCAAAACAAAGCCAAGATACTGTCTCTTCAAGAGGGAGGCCAGAGACTCTGGAAGAGGAGAGGAGGAAATAAGGTTAGCAGCTCTAAGAGTATATGTTTAGGACTGAAATAAGGTTAGCGTAGGTCATGGCAGGTAATGGATTTCTAAGAGGCCTAAAGAGATCTTTTTCTATCTACCGCTATCCATGCGAACACATGTATCTGCATTGCAACATGCACTGCATCATGTCATTTCCAACAAAATCAATCATTTTTTGTTCTTAAGGCAGTTCATCATTTTACATAATTTTACCTTTTGGCAAGTTGTGAAAGCAGGCTCATCTTATGGCATTTAATACATTTGCCTATTTAACATTGCTACTAGTAATTTTTAGACTTCAGATTAGATGAAACATCTAGCATAACATTTATATCATGACACAGTAAAACTGTGAAGGTTAATTGCTTGAGAGCTTACTTCATTAAACAAAGCCATTTAAGTGATGAACCTTTAGGAAAATAAAGTGCTTCTGACATCTCAATTTTACAACATTTAGTTTTGCAATTGACAAGTCAATTTCCATTTGAATCACAATATTGTAGGTTGTTAGGTTTGGAATGATCATTTTCTTAAAATATGGTATAGTAAAACAGTTTCCAAAACCATACCTCTGTCAGTCTGTTAAAGAAAAAAGAACAGAGAGCCCTGTAGCATGTAAAAGAATAACCAGTTTATTGACTACATTCCAAATCATCAAATGTAGTACCTTAAGAAGCAGATCTTGCCATAATAACACCTCAAATCGTGAACAAGAAGTAATGGAAGAGAATTTTTCATGATTACTTGGCAATAAATGGTGAATTACGTGTCCATGCAGAGATGAAGTATTGAGCTGTGTCCTATCTCAGTGATCCTAATAGTTGTTCTGAAAGATAGAGGGCACACGTAAGACTTGGGTGTGAGATTGGGAGATACTTTATAGCCGGGGTCCCCAACCCCCAGTCCGTGGGCCCGGTACCCAACCGTGGCCTTGGCAGGACCGGGCCACGGAGACATATCACACTCACGCATGCCCCCCATGCATATACACCCCCCACATACACGCACAGACGCATGCACGCCCTGCCCATGGATGCACGCACACCCCACATGCACGCACAGATGCCCCACCTACCCACGCATGCAGACACGGACGTCCCCCGCCCACACGCTAAACCGGTCCGCGGTTGGGAAAAGGTTGGGGACCACTGCTTTATAGCCAGGGCTTGAAAAATTTTAGAATGTCTCATCAGTCAGTCAAAAATTTCACCAGTCAGCATGACCGGACTATAGCCTTGCAATTTATTGGGATTGGGAATCACTGATTTATACCCTCAGACTTGGGTTGCTTTATTACCTGCGTGCCTGTGGGGTCATGAAGCTTGTATTTTGAATGCCTTTCTTTTGAATGTCTCCAGCAAAAATAAAACTGAAAGCAAAAGCGCCCAGCCTCTTAAGGAGCCACGGTTCCCTCCCACCCCAGGATGTGTCCTCGTTTGGTTGAAATTGGGAGCAGGGAATCTCCATATTCTCCAGCATGGGACTACTCTACATTCTCCTGCAGAGCTATATCTCTTATGTGCCTCTCGAACTCTCTTCTCGCGAGAAGAGGGCAGTTTTCCTTTTGCAATGGGAGGGGGAAGGGGAGGACTGCAGGATTAGAGAGAGAGAGACAGGCAGACGGAAAAGAGGCAGGCAGGGAGGGAGCTGTGACTCGTCCAGCAGCATTTTTCACTCATCACAGACGAGTGGACGAGTGGATTTTTCAAGGCCTGTTTATAGCTTTAGGCAAGGCATTGATTGAGCTGGTGGCTGAGCTAGAGTTGCACTGCCTAAAGTGTGCTTTACACAAATACCATGTTTCCCTAAAAATAAGACAGGGTCTTATATCAGTTTTTCCTCCAAAAAATGCATTAGGGCTTATTTTGGGGGATGTTTTATTTTTTTCATGTACAACAATCTACATACAGTCATGTCATCTTCTGGTTGCTGCACAATGGTGGAGGGCGAGGTTTCACTTAACTAGGGCTTATTTTTGGGGTAGGGCCTATATTACGAGCATCCTGAAAAATCCTACTAGGGCTTATTTTCAGGTTAGGTCTTATTTTCGGAGAAACAGGGTATTTCTTAGACTGTCCAGCCCTTTTACACAGGTAATTCCTTGACTGTGTCATCCCTTTTGGAAGTATGTACCATCCAGAGAGGGAGCAGGATCTTAGACCTGGGTAGATGATGTTTCCCATGGGGCCGGACGGTCCACTCACAATTCCACTGCTGCCGAAACCTCCACAACCCTTCCAATGGCTCCGGAGATCGCGATCGGCTCGCCACTCCTGGGAGGAGGCGGGACAACAAGCCTCTATGCTAGGTCGAAGAGTGGCTCGCACATCGTGATCTCCAGAGACATTGGAAGGATCATGGGGGTCGCGGCAGCAGCATAATTGTGAGTGGAACGTCCGGCCCCATGGGGCTGGACCCTCGTTATCGCCACCTGTGCGGGAGTATTCATATACGAATATGAATACCCCCATCTCTAGTTAGAACTTAAAGACAGAAAACAAGGCTAAAACAAACTGAAATACTCGGGTCAGTATGTCCATAATTTAATTACAGATTTCTTTTAAACACCAACTGAAATGACACAGTTCATCTGAAACCAGTCAGTGAAGGACTTGGAGATGTTAGACTGGGGTTTTAATATTAACTTAATATATCTTCACACACACATATATACGTATATGTGTACGTATGTATGTGTGTGTATATATGTGTGTGTGTGTGTGTGTGTGTGTATGTATATGTATATATGTATACGTATATATGTACGTGCATGTGTGTGTGTGTGTGTGTGTGTGTGTGTGTGTGTATATAGGTTCACCTGGGGAAAAACATTCAGATGTTTTACAGAGTTAAGACTTGCGTAAGTGTTTTAGCCCACAGGAGTTATATATGGCTCAGCTTCTATGGCTCAGGTTAGAAGGTCATTGCGGTTTACCTTATCTGGAGGTGTCCAGACAATATCACACAGTCTGTGGGTGAAGTACTCGCCATTCCCTAGGATTCTTCTACAGAATACCAGACAACTTAAATCAACATTATTAACCAAAAGAGCATATGCAAGATCATGTAACACCATCAGTCGTTATTTGACAATAAAGAGCTGTTTAATCACTGTGCCTTTGATTTCAAGCACAGCGATTGGCCTTTGAGATACTCATCATCAAGACTGATGCAGAATCTAATTAAGGGTCTAATTAACCCCATTTTCTTGTTAAATGATATAAAAATCATATTCTCCTGTAGTAGGTTGCGTGAGGTTTGAGATCTACAGGCGAGGCTCTTTTCTTAGTCCTCCTACCGTGAGAGGCTTGTTTGATGAAAATGCAAAGAGAAAACTCACTTCCAGGCTTTAGAAATTTCTGCTGGAGGAGACTGGGAAGGTCTCTTCCCTGTAATCCTTCCATCAACAGGCAAATACTTTTTTATTCACCCAGGCCTTCAGCAACAGATGGCCTGCTAAATACTTCTTTTAAGTATTACTGGGATTTTAAAACATATTTTAAGATGTTTTAATTTTAATTACATTTTAATATGATTGTTTTGCTTCTGTTTTATACTTGTAACTTAATTGTGTTTTAGTGAAATGAGTTTTTAACCACTGTAAGCTGCCATGGGTCCCAGCACTGGGAGAAAGGAAGCATATGAAAACGAGCAAACAGGCAGGCAGACATTTAGAATAGTAATGTGACTTTTTAGTGAAAGCTTATTCCATATCTATCAACATAGGAATATTCTGTTCCCCCCTTTAACCAGTTCGTTTCAAAACAGGTTTGTTCTGAGAAGTATATACTGTGTGTATAAATAAATATCAGCATTCATCATCTGAATACATGAACAAGGAACATCGTTGTACTTGGAACATGACCTGTATTCATCTATTGTGTATGTTATGCTCTTAAATTGTGATAGTTCCTGTAATAGCAGAGGTAATTAGTAAGAATGTCTGAATAGATTTCAAATGGAAATAAGGATTCCTTTCTTTATTGGAATGCATGAAGCCATATTTCCAGTGATATGTTTCAGACAAGAATATTTATGCTAAATTGACATACATAGATTTGCAACTAGAATGAGGATTAATATAGAATTAATGTGCAATATTAGTTACCGCTGTTTAAAGCTCTCTACTGTGCAGGACCTGGGAGCACACTGGATTCTTCCCCTCCTCAATCTGCCTGAACTGTATCTGTCATCCAAGATTTCCTCTGTGTGTCTACTGTAGATTTTCTGAAATGCAGTGGGTAGGAAGCAGAATCGGGTCCTTTCAGTTGTGACCTTTTTTCTCCAGGAACCACATTAACTTATTTTACTGTTAATTTTAATGTCAGACAATGGGCTTTTTATATTTCCAGAATTCTTAGACATGCTTAGTTGTAAAACAGGGATGGGCAACTTCTGATGGGAGAGCCACATTCACTCACTGAATCCACCCAGAGCTACTCCTACCATTACCAAGTTTTAGTGGTGATGCAGTGACACCCCCACTCAGACATTTTCACTTGAAAACAAAGTGCATAAGGAATACATGTTTCATTTTTAATTGTAATCACACATCTAGGAGTGTGATTTAACTTTAAAAAAAAAGACATGTAGAACTCGTTTAAAAATTGAAACTAACTTTTATCTGTGCCTTCCGCCAACCTGCTATGGGCATTCTTCATCATATATTTAGTATTGCTTGTGTAATATAGTGTTAGAGTAGCATAGTGTTTTGCTTTTGCTGCTTAATGAAATGACAAAAAATGGTTTAGAGAATGCCATTCTCTTTCTTTTGACTGCAGACGATGTATATTATACATTACATAACTTCTAAGACTGATTTGTCTTTTTTATGGCTGGTCATGAAAAAAATTAATATGTAATTTTGTTAACAGTGTTCTAGGACTAAATGTATTGCTCAGCAGTAAATTTACCCCCAAAAAAACTTTTGAATATATCTTACATTCTCCTTTTGTTCCCTTGGTGTTTTGATGCTAAGGATTCAGGAAATACATTATTCTATTAACACAAATAAGTCCAATAGTTCACATTTTAAGAGCAAACATATTTCAGGGTAGCTAGCAGCAAGTGTAACTGCACTATTTTATTAGTTACAATGAACTGAAAATGATGCATCTCATTTTTGTTAAAAAGTACAATAAATGTACAATTCACATGTTGCCCACTATGTGTTTTGTGGGTTAAATATATATGACGCTGACTGGTGCCAATGGAGTACCATATTTTTCCGTGTATAAGACAATATTTTTTTCTAAAAATTTTAGACCAAAAATTGGGGGTCGTCTTATACACGCAGGTAACCAGTTGAGAGAACCCCGTGGTTGCATGGCAAAACTGCCAATACCATGTCTCTGCAAACAGGCTTCCGCCTAACGTACCCTCGAATTTTTAGCCCCAGTGGGCAGGACTCTACCTCTCTCGTGACTTCACCCCCGCATGTGCGTTCGACTCTGCTCCCACCCACCCCCCGCGTGCAGAGTTCTGTCATAACTGGAACCTAAGGGGTTGAATGTGATCACTGCATGGAGGAGGAAGAAAGCTGTGTGGAGGGAGGCAGACATATGCGCACGCACCCTGGCTTAGAGAGAACCTTGCTTCTGCCAATCATTAGTGTTTGGTAACTCTGTCAATTGACATCATTATCTGCTGATTCTGAACAAACCAATTAGAACTCTGAAAGCATCCATATGTCTACAACTCCGTTGGAGGGGATAGTGTTCTGGCATTTTTGCGTAGATGCAAAAGTTAATGCATGAACAATATTTTGAGCACTCACCCATAAAAATGTTAAAAAAAAAGAAACCAAAACAAATGAATGTCATATTCTGCAAAATTCAAGTTAAAAGTCATCAATTACACAAAGGAACTTGGAAATAAAGCTGCAGAGAGACAGTGTGGACCTCCTTCCACTGAGTGTATGATCAGACAGTGGAGAAAACAGGAAGAACAACTCCTCAAGATGTCAAAAAAGAAAGCATTAAGAAGAAAACCAGCAAAATGGCCAAACTTGGAGCAGAGGTTCAAGAGTTGGATTATGGACCAGCGCCAGAGTGGGATATGTGTGTCAACCAAGCTTATTCAATATCAGGCAAAAAGATTTGCAAGGGAAATGAACATTGTTGATTTCACAGGAAAGGGAAAATGGTCCTTCAACTTCATGAGGAGAGAAGGGTTCGCCATGAGAACATGAGCCCAGTTAGCCCAGAAAATGCCACCAGTTTATGAGGATAAAATCCAACAGTTCTTCATCGTGGCCTCTGTGAATGCACACAATAGGGTTTTGACAGCGCCTGCGCTGGTCCTCTCGGAATCTTCTAGAGCTTTTATAGAAAAGTAACAAGTTTAGAGTTGCCCCCATCGCGCATGCTCCGCCTGCCTCAGACCTCAGTTCCATTTTACCGCCTTTGCGATTGGAACCTCTCGGTACTAAGAGCTATCTTTCATAATATTCTGACTGATTTATTATAATTGACGTGGACTTCTTTTACGGATATACGAACTCTCTGTTGCCCCCGACCTCGGACTGTTTGACTCCTCTTCTGCGATCGACCGGTTTACCGGTAGTATTATTTTTCCCGCCTTTTTTTCAACCGTCCGCTATCACTATCTGTGATATTCCTCGATCATTCCCTTCCTTTTTAAATCTAATCGTGAGTTGCTGATTTGGATTTATTTTACTTTATGTCCCGATCCGGCCCTTTCAGTCGGTGCGTGACCTGTTCCAGAAAGTTACCATTCTCCGATGGTCACGACCGCTGTCTCTTCTGTCTAGGAGACTCTCATATCCCGCAGTCCTGTAAACACTGCAAAAACTTTACCAAGGCCGCCCTTAAGGCTCGACAACAGCGTTTAAAACTTTTCCTCTGGGATAAAACGCTGTCGGCGTCTAAACCTTCTGAAATGGAGACTGCTCCAACACCATCTACCACCCCCCGTTCGGAGGTTCGACTTGTTTCCCCACCTCCAGCACCGGCATCTAAGACTGTCGACAAACCGAAAAAATCCACGTCGACGACCAAAAAACTCACCTCGACATCGAAATCCACGTCGAGCTCCTCTTCTAAGGAACCGACTAAACGTTCCAAACCTAAGGACAAGAAGGAGAAGTCTAAGGACCACAGGAAACAACTACCTCCTATTTCGGAGTCGTTACCATCCTCGATTATGGAGGATTCGTCCCGGGATCGAGAATCCTTCTCGGAAGCCGCTGCTTCTCTCCCGTCTCGACATCTCCACGCTTCTCCTCTCGGCCGCGAACTGCTCGCTCGTTCGCCGACACCGAGCCAGCTAGTACATACTCTTACTAGCCCGGCTACTGCCCCTTTAAGCCCTGTTTCTACCGGGCGGGCATCACCGGCACCCATGTCGCCGGCTTCTTCTCCTTCTTCTTCCTCGAGGGCACCTTCTCCACCTCGAAAGAAGGCTTCTAAGACTAAACACCTCTCACCTGATCGACACCGAAAGTCTCGATGTGAGGTGGTGGTTCTTCCTCGACCATCACGGCGTCGTCATAAATCGAAGTACGACGACGACCAGGTCTATATCGAGGTCGACCGGAAGAAATCCCGACGCCGACGCCGACGGGACGAATCCGACACCGAGTCGACGTCGACTGAAGAGGACTATAGGAGAAAGAAGAGAGTGCGATATGTGTATGCATCTTCCTACTCTTCCTCTTCCTCATCTCCACCTCGACGCCGACGCCGAAAGCATGTCGACGTCGATGTTGTTCAGACTTCGAAAAGGTCCAGGAAGGACAATGATGTCCCTACTGGAGTTTCACATTCGACGTCGAAATCCGTCCCAACCAAGACTCACCCGACGTCCATGCCTCTATATTCGAGATCGGACAACCGGGTAAATAAAGGGAAGAAGCGTTTATTATCCAATTCTGATCAGGAAGAGGCTCTTTCCTCTGCTGAATCCTGTCAGGTGGAAGACCTTTCTTCTGATGACTCCGGGGAAACACCTGTCGGTGGAGACCCCTTAGACTCAGACGCTGGGGACCCTCACCCATCTTCACCTTCTGAGGATTTCTCTTCCTACGTTCAAATGATTTCCAGAATGGCTAAAACCCTGAAAATTGACACTGTACAACCTCCTCCTCTGTCTGAAGATCTTATTTTTGGAGATATTAACCAGGAAAGGACCCCACCACTTAGCTTGGGTTATATTCCTGCCTTGATGGATCTTATCAAGGAATGTTGGAGTCGTCCATCCACTTCTGCACCTGTGACCCGCAGAACTGAAAATCTATATCGAATTCACGGATCTGACTCCACATTTCTCACAAAACACCCGATTCCCAATTCGCTCATTGTTGAATCCAGCTCATCCAAATCATCTGGAAAGTCGCATGTCACCCCCACTACTAGAGATGGCCGGAAACTTGATGTTCTGGGAAGGAAAATCTATTCCCTCACAACTTTTATGCTCCGGGTAGCAAACTACCAAACAGCTATGGGGGCTTATCAAAGACAACTATGGTCACGTATACTACCTGCTCTACAAACAACTCCAGAGGAATCTAGACAGGGCCACTTGAACACCTATGCTGAAGCCCTAACTGTCTCCAAACACCAAAGATTGGCTTCCCGCCATTCAGCTGATGCTGCTGCCAAAATTCTCATGTCTGCCGTCACTCTGAGAAGACACGCTTGGCTCAGATCGTCTGGCATCATAGAAGATGTAAAGACACGCGTGGAAGACCTACCTTTTGATGCCAAAGGCCTCTTCAATGAGAAGACAGATGATAATTTGGAAAATCTGCATAAAATAAAAAAGACTGCTAAGTCATATTCTATTCAACAGCAACCTAAATACAGATACCAGTGGCGTAAACAATACCCACAGCAATACCAACAACCGGCTTCCCAACCCTACCGTCCCTTCAGAAACCAGAACCAAGCACGTAATTCACAGGCTTCATCTTCATCCACATTCCGACCTCAATCCTCTGCACAACGCCGTCAACCTTATAAACCACAGTCCAAGAAACCTAAACAGTATCTTTGACTTTCCTCTGACAGATCACGGTTACCCTACTCGACTGACACCATACCTTCACAACTGGTCAAACATCACTACAGATGCTTGGGTTCTAAGCATCATTCAATTCGGCTACCGCATGGAATTTATAGAATTTCCTCCTCTAGGACAAGTCAAACTTACATCCTTCGATCCTGTTCTAGAAGAAGAGATTCTCGTCCTTTTACAAAAACATGCCATTCAAAAAGTACCTGCCCGAGACATACCAAACGGTTTCTACTCCCGCTACTTCGCCGTACCAAAAAGGGACGGCGGGATCAGGCCAATTCTCGACTTAAGACAATTGAACACTTACCTTCATCCTCGACGCTTCCGGATGGTCACATTGGAATCCATCCTTCACCTGTTAAAGAAAAAAGACTGGTTCACAGTAATAGATCTGAAAGATGCATACTTTCATGTGACCATTCATCCACGTCACAGAAGGTTCCTCAGATTCATTTTTCAAAACACCATCTATCAATACCGTGCCCTTCCATTCGGGCTGTCCACAGCCCCACGGACATTCACCAAGTGCATGGCTCCTGTGGCGGCCTACCTCCGTCTTCACGGCATCCAGGTGTTCCCTTATATCGACGATTGGCTGGTGGTATCTCCATCAAGAAGACGAGCACTACAAAACACCAGTTTTGTCCTCCGAACTCTGAGGGACCTCGGTCTCTCAGTCAACCTCAAGAAGTCCCACCTTGTACCATCCCAGGTGATCGACTATATAGGAGGAAGATTAGATTCTCTCAAGGCTCGAATATTTCTGCCACCAGACCGCATAAAGAAAATCAACAAAGCTGTTCAAAAATTTCGTCCACACTCCAAGGTCTCAGCAAGGCACGCCCAACATCTACTTGGCCTCATGGCCTCCACGACATCGGCAGTATCGCACGCCCGCCTCAAGATGCGATCTCTTCAGGCGTGGTTCCTGACTCTTTTCGATCCTCTTCAGGACAGTCCACGGAAGAGGATACCTGTCACAACAGAGCTGGTGAACCAATTGCAATGGTGGACATTCCTCCCACATCTCAGGGTCGGCCGACCCTTTCGACCTCTACAGCTGACGGTTCAGGTGACAACAGATGCGAGCCCCACAGGGTGGGGAGCACACTGCGGGTCTCATCGCATACATGCTCTTTGGTCACATCACGACAAGAGCCTGCACATCAACCATCTCGAAATGTTAGCTGTCATAAAAGCCTTCAAGGCGTTTCTGCCTCTGGTACAGGGTCGTGGTGTACAAGTGATCACGGACAACACCACGACCATGTACTACATCAACAAACAAGGCGGAACACGTTCCATGTCCCTTCTCCTCCTCTCTATACATCTGTGGGAATGGTGTTCCCATCATCACATTTTCCCAGTGGCGCTCCATGTATCGACAACGGACAACGAGCTTGCCGACACGCTGAGTCGTCTTACGTCACAGACCCACGAGTGGGAATTGGACAAGGACGTCTTCAATCTGCTGTGCAGCAGATGGGGGTGCCCCTCCGTGGACATGTTTGCCACTCCAGCCAACAGCAAATGCATGACATATGCCTCGCGTGCAGGCAGAGGCAGACATTCACTGGGGGATGCTTTCATGATCCCTTGGGGTCCAGAGCTCCTTTACCTTTTCCCACCAATACCACTCATCCAGAGGACACTGGTCAGAGCCCGCCAACTGAGATCCAATGCAATTTTCATTGCACCGTGGTGGCCTCGTCAGCCATGGTTTTCAACCCTCCAGGCGATGGCAGTGGATGTGCTCAAGCTACCGAGCATCCCTCAACTTCTAACACAGGACTCGGGCCAGATCTTCCACCCAGACCTGGAATCATTACATCTGACAGCCTGGATGATCACCCATCAATCAAGGAGGTCCTAGATAAAGCTAGAAAGCCATCTACCATCCTCCTCTACAAATACAAATGGAGTAATTTTCTAAAATTTGCTCAATCAAATCACCTGCAGGCTTGCCCTGTCTCCCTACCTACACTACTGCAATATCTTCGTTATCTGTTTGACTCTGGTTTGGCTCTTTCCACCCTTAAGGTTTATATCTCCGCCATTGTTTCTTTCCAACCTCGTGATTCGGATGCTGCTCGTCTTTTTTCACACCCTACTCTCAAATCCTTCTTGAAGGGTCTCTCAAACATGCGACCACCAACCAAACCTCCTGTACCTCAATGGTCCCTTCAACTTGTGTTGCGTGCTCTCACACGTCACCCATTCGAACCCATGGCATCCTGTGATATTAAGTTACTGTCATTTAAAGCACTGTTTTTGGTGGCCATTACATCTGCAAGACGAGCAAGCGAGCTAGCAGCTCTCAGATCCGATACCCCTTACCTTCAATTCTTTAAGGATAAGGTTACTTTATATCCGGACATTACCTTTTTACCAAAAGTTGTATCCGATTTTCACGTTAATCAACCCCTCATATTGCCAACTTTGTTCCCTGAACCAACCACGGATATTGAGCGCATGCTCCACTCCCTCGACGTTAGAAGAGCCTTGGCATACTACCTTTCACGAACCAAGGATTTTCGTGCTTCACCAAGGCTGTTCATATGTTTCTATGGACAACGTAAAGGCTCTCCTGTCTCCTCTTCTACTGTTTCCAGATGGCTTGTATCTGTTATATCATTGGCTTATGAACTGCAGGGCAAGACCCCTCCCGAGGGTCTCAAAGCACACTCCACTAGAGCTGTTGCTACATCAACGGCCTTGCTACGTGGTGTCGATGTGCCTGACATCTGCAGAGCAGCCACTTGGTCCAATGTGTCAACCTTCGTGACCCATTACAGGCTGGACCTTCGGGCCAAGAAGGAGACTAACTTTGGGAGAGCTGTGTTGACTTCTGTTCTGCAGTGACGTCCCTCCTTCCGGTAAGTGAGCTTGCTAGTCACCCTATTGTGTGCATTCACAGAGGCCACGATGAAGAAAGACAGGTTACTTACCTGTAACCATGGTTCTTCAAGTGGACCTCTGTGAATTCACACATCCCGCCCAGCCTCCCCACTGTCCGTCACTGATTATGTCTTGACCAAGCTCAGGCTATTGTGGCGGATAAATGGAACTGAGGTCTGAGGCGGGCGGAGCATGCGCGATGGGGGCAACTCTAAACTTGTTACTTTTCTATAAAAGCTCTAGAAGATTCCGAGAGGACCAGCGCAGGCGCTGTCAAAACCCTATTGTGTGAATTCACAGAGGTCCACTTGAAGAACCATGGTTACAGGTAAGTAACCTGTCTTTTCACTGCTATATCATAAAACTTCAGAAAACATATGATTTTGAACCAAGTCAGATTGCAAACATGGATGAGGTGCCTCTCAATTTTGATGTGCCTTACAACAGAACTGTTGATGTGAAAGGAATCAAAACAGTGGCAATCACAACAAGTGGCCTTGAAAAGACACACTATACTGCTGTCCTTTCATGCTGTGCAGGTGGTATTAAACTGCCTGTTACGTTCATTTTTAAGAGGAAAACATATCCCAAAGAGACCATACTACCGGGCATTATTGTGCAAGTTCATGAGAAGGGCCGGATGAAAGAAGAGATTATGTCTTATTTGATTTGCAAATATTTGGTCCAGAAGACCTGGAGGGCTCTTGAAGAAGCCATCTCTGCTCGTGTTTGATCAGTTCAGAGCACATTTAACAGAAAAGACAAAAAGGGTTGCATCAGATTTGCGAACACAGCTACCCTGTTTCCCCCAAAATAAGACCTAACCTGAAAATAAGCCCTAGTAGGATTTTTCAGGATGCTCGTAATATAAGCCCTACCCCAAAAATAAGCCCCAGTTAAGTGAAACCCCGCCCTCCACCATTGTGCAGCATTATGCAGCAACCAGAAGATGACATGACTGTATTTGAATAAATGTAGATTGTTGTACATGAAAAAAATAAAACATCCCCTGAAAATAAGCCCTAATGCATTTTTTGGAGCAAAAATTAATATAAGACCCTGTCTTATTTTCGGGAAAACAGGGTAGCAGTTATTTCTGGTGGACGTACAAGTCAGCTACAGCCACTAGATGTTTCCATCAATAAGCTCTTTAAAGCCCTGATGAAAGAAGAATGGAATAGACGAATGCACAAAGCCGGTAATAACTTGACACCGACAGGAAGAGTGAAAAAAACAACTGTTACTGAGGTCTGCAAATGGGTCCAAAACTCATGGAATGGAGTCAAACAAGAAGTGATTGTGAAGTCCTTCAAGAAATGTGGAATCAGCAATGCCATGGATGGAACTAAGGATGATCTCATATATATATAGACAGTGACTCAGAAGACAGCAGTGATGAGACAGAGGTTGGAGAAAATGATATGCCTGGAACGGAGAGTGATGCATAATTTCATCTTTAAAATATTACCTAAATACTGGTACTAAATATGTCTTTAGTATTAAAAAATATGTTCTGTTTTATGTTTAAAATATTGATTTCTTAATATTGGCTTAGAAAAGTAGGGTTGTCTTATACATGGGGGCATCTTATACACGGAAAAATACAGTAAATATGTAATTAATTCAGTTTTGTCTTTCAATAGATATTTGTCTATTAAGATGTAAAGCAAATTTCATTTCCAATGTTCCCTAATGCTTATAGATCTTTGCCTTACTTATCCTTGCAACAGCTGTTAAGTAGGCCATTGGTACTACCTCCCTCTTTCTGCATGCAGGCAGTTGAAAGTGGGCTTGATTGTAGATTTCCTAAACTAGAAACAAACATATATTCCTACTGGGATATATGAGTTCTGCAGTAAAGCATTTGTATAAACCAGTGGTCCTCAATCAGGGGCACATTTGAATGGTTGGGAAGCTGCAATGGACGGCATTGCTAAATCACTATGATGGTGGTTATCCATTCAGAAACTGGCTACTGTGTTGAATGAAGCCAGTCAAAAAGCTCCCTAGAAAGGGAAAGTGGCTTTAAAACAAAGAATAATCTTGCCCTCAAGACGTGAGTTCAAGTTAGTGGCTGTCACTGGATGCTGTGAAATAAAGTGTCTGAACAACTGGATAGCTGTGGTTTAGGTCTCGTTGGGAGTTCGATTCCCCACTGGGCCTCCTTGACAGGAGCTGAACTTGACGATCCGTAGGATCCCTTCCAGCTCTGCAGTTCTAAGGTTCTTCTTATTTTTTACTGCAGCCACTTCCAAGTCCTTATGCAAAAATTACTCTGTCCCCTCTGGGCCTACGTGGTGCAACTGGTGGGGAGGCTGAAGAATACAGACTTTGAAATTCTGTATCTATCTATCTATATATATACGTAAAGATGACATGCATGTGCTCACAAATCTACATGTTGCTTTATATAGGGTGGCATCATATCAGGGGGAGAAAAGACAGCTACTATCAATTGTTAATGAGGAACTTTCCCCTTTTCTATACTTTTGTCAGGTTAGGTTCCTGCACCTTAACCTCTTCCTCAGCTTCTCTTCACATAAGCTTGACTGAACAAAGATCTCCTTAAAAGTTGCTAGGTGTAGCTGTCACTGTATTTAAGACTGTGATTTGAACAATGAACCATTATGTTTTCCCCCCTTAAATACATATATTTATCTCTGTTACAGAAAATACAGCTGCCTAGGAAAATATCCAGACGTTATCCAGCCTATGAGCTGTATCTCTATGGTGAAGGAAACTATGCAGAGGAAAATAGAAAGCAGCCATTGAGTGGAATTCCTATTCTTTTTCTTCCTGGCAATGCTGGAAGTTATAAGCAAGGTAGGGTATATGATGGAAGTATTGCTGATCTGGATGTTGTAGCCCTGTGGTAAAACAGAACGTTTTTCGAATTTCTATTGGAGACTTAGAAGGAGGGGTAGGTGAACTGGTAATTGTTTTCACACCAGCATGTGTCCTCCTGCATATTGTAGTTCACATTTAACCATTAGCATGGTTTCTGCTTTTCTGTACTGATGCTTTCATATCACTAACAATATGATATGGATGGTAATCTTCTAGTGTAATATTCTGATCTTCATACTTAGGAGAACTTTTAAGAAACACATGTGGGTAAGAAAGAATTGTGGATCATTCCCCTTGGAAAGGGATGTTTTGAAAGATACAAGAGCATCTGTATTAAGTGTTGGAGGTGTTAGTTATTAAGTTAGGAATCCAGTCTTTTTATTTACTTATTGTGTTTTTATGCTATCTATCTCCCAGTGAAGGGATTCAAGGTAGCTTGATGTGTAAAGCTTTGTTAGAATATTTCTGATGGGACTGCGAGATTTGAAATTATTCAGTTGTTTAGCTCATATCTTAAATATGGATCAATGCAAAAATTACTGTGTCCCCAATTTGTGTAGCAGTCCAAATAGTACATGATCAGTGCATTCTTGAAATAGATTCATTTGTCAACCTTATGGTGAATTGTGCTGACTATTTAAAGTATTGTTATCCGGTTCATTTCAAAAAGGAAAGCTCCCAAACTGAGAGACTGAGACACGAAGGCTTCTTGTGAGGTTATTTTATTGCAAAGGAAAACGCCTGCTGCAGAAAGCGGGGAGAAAAACAATTTACCACGCAGGGCAAAGGCTTTCTCCAAAGAACAAAGGGAGTGATACAATCTCTTATAGCCTGTCCCTTCCGGGCGATTTGGGGTGGGCTCACAATCTCCTTAAAAGGTCAGAAAGTTAGCTGGCGAAAATTCATTGGATTAGTAAAAACACCTTTTAAACATGCGCAGAACAGATAAACGGATCTTCTTCTCTCCCTGGGGCCCCTGCATTCCATTCTTATCTACTACAAGCGTGTTGTTTTTCAGTAAACGGCCCTTCTTGTTTTCAGGAAACATTAGTCCTTGAGTCAAGAGGAAAAGCAAAAAGGAAGGGAGGGGTCGGGCCCGCTTTTACGGGGCCAGTTCTTTTCTCTGAATAAGTCAAACACAATTCTCCTAACAAATCCCTCCTTTTCTTTTTCTGCATACTTTGACTTATTCACAATTATAAATTTCGTCCTGGGCTGGGATGATTTTATAACTTATTTCAGATTCTCTTACAGTCATCTGCGTTTTTGGCATTGCCGCCTGAACTGTTGAATTAATCATGCTTCTAAGAAGAGGTATAATACAGGGTAACAGCATTAGTCCAAACATAATCATACCTAGGAAGAATAGTGCTTGTTTCCAGTTGTTGAAGATCCCTCCTAACCACCCAGTGTCATTCATAATTCCAGCCCATTTTTGAATAGGGACATGAGCCAATTTCCGCATTTGACCGGTAATTTCTGCAATTGCGTCCTGTGTATCTCCAATCTCAAGGCAACAATTTGTCAAATTAAACTTTCCACACACACCTCCTTCCGAAGCTAATAAGTAATCTAGAGCTAATCTATTCTGATATATAGCATTCCTAATTTGCGTGTTCTGTTATTTGTGCTGTGTCTTATAGTATTTTACCCATTCCATTCCCCCACACTTAGTGAACTGAAAGGCTCCATGACTAATTGCAACGCATGCATCAAAGATGAGGGATATAGGATGATTCTCTTTCCGCTCAGCTCTAGTTATTAATGTCTGATGAAAGGATGCCATGGTGTAGATCTCCACCCAGATCCTTTCAGGATCTTCCTTAGGATCGAAACAAACTGGCTCTTGACTCCCTTTCCTGCAGACAGTATATTCTATATTGTTAAATCGACATACAGAGGTATTGCCCATACATTTATAGACGGACTTGTAGAGCAATGTTTGATGTTCCTGATTCCCTTTCCTGGTAGTTATCACACAAGGACAAGTAGACCCTGTCGCTTGCAGAATAAAGCTCAGAAAGATCCCTAATACTGTAATCACTTTGCCATCTACGCTTGGTCTACCAATAAGCATCTGCCTGATATTCTTCCAAGACATCAGAGGGGTAGGCTTTACCGCCACTGGTAGTGGGAGTTCCATTCCTCGTCCTCTAAGTCTGGGCTGGGCACGGACCAAGGGCTTTCGCTCCTGCACTTCCAACACGTCTCGTGGTGTACCGAAGATGTGTAGCGGAGCCATCCCTTAGGAATGGCTTTTGCCTGCGTCGAGCTATCGGGTCGAACCCTCCACTGATAGCTTGCAACTGGTGTTTCCACAGCCCACAGACTTTCGGCCCACAACTTCTCGGAATATCCCACCTTCAGCACATACCACCTCAATGTCGGGTTTTCGTCAAATTTGGTTATTCTGGCACACCAATGGTGAGGGCAAAAGTGGCAATATAGTAGACAATGGGGCTCAAAGGGATCTATCCCTAGCAAGGGATCTTTAAAGTTCCGGATATCGCCTGGAGTTCCGAACAAGCTGCCGGGAGGTGAAAGTGTGAGAGCGGAAAGGTCACTCCCTTCGGGGAACGACCTAATCGGAGTCTGACTCTGATCCAGAGTCGATGTTGCTATCCCTAATTTTGATAAGGGGGCACCGCTTGCAGTCTCGATTATGCCAAAACTCTAAGCTTGAGGCCAGCTTAGTACTAGTATACAAGGTCCCACGGCCCTTGCCTTTTACTCTTTTGTATACCATCAACTGGTTGCCCCAGGCCAACCCCTCGTATTCAGTGTCCCAATAGGAGGTAGTTTGTATTCGCACTATCCACGCCTCTACCTCTCCCTTTGGTGTTCGACTGATTGAACAGGAAAACCAGGGGCAAACACTACCTGTTATATGGGGAACTATGGACATTACTCTACAATATCCGTCCAAATAATGAAATTTGACAATCCTCATCTAACTCTTCGTCATCAGATAATGAAATCACACACTCCTCCTCTGATTCTTCTTCAGAACTACTCTCAGTATCGGTAATTTCACACAGTTCTTGATTCTTCGTAATAGGGCAGACCTTACAGTACTGATTGTGCCACCACTGAGAATCCCACAATTCTGTAAAAACCCCGTTAAAAATTCTTCTTTCCTCCTCCCTATCGATTGTCTCCTCGTCTTCCAATACCACTTGATCTCCAATTGAATACCCTTTAAAGAAATAGAACCCCCACCGACTCCTGCTAATTTTTAAGGATACTTTCCAAGTTTGAACCAGATTATTGACCTTCCTTGCTTCCAGGAACACACTAAAGAAGGGGCAACACTTATGCGCCAATTGCCTGCTGGACATTACTTTTGTCGCCTAAAAATAGTCTTTAGTCCGTCCTCAGACACATGCACAGCTTCCCACCGTCCTTCAGGATTAGTTGAGTGCTTGGCGCGAGTGTGGTGAGTCCAGCCTAGTTCTTTGGTCCTGACGGCAGTTTCTGTTGTCAACAAGATCTGGAACGGGCCAAGCCACCTTGGGGCGAGCGGTTCACTCTTCCATGCCTTGATGTAAGCCCAATCCCCGGGGTGGAAGGAATGCACTGCTACCTCCAATGGCGTTCGCTGCACCGCGATGCCTCGCTCCCCATTATCGGAGAGAATAGAGAACAGGGCCAGCAGATATTTTCTTATAAAGGCATCTTTGAAAAGTTCTAGGTTGGGGCTAATTCTCTGTGTGCTAACATCCCAAATTCCCATTCCATATAGACTCTCAAAGGGCGAGAGTCCTGTAGTGCTATGCGGCTTGGTCCTTATAGCATATAAGGATTCCTAATTTGGCCATTAAATCTCGACCTAGTAGGTTCACTCCTGAATTTGGGGTCCACACGAAATCATGCCACAGCTTTTCATGTGACCCGGGTTTTAGCACCTCTAGGGGTTTTAGAACAGGAACCCGTTGCGTTAGGTTTTCTATTCCTACTATGTTACAATGTCCCCCAGAAAGAGGAAGTTGTCCTTCCCAGGTAGGTTGGCTCAGGCTAGATCTCGTGGCTCCTGAGTCTACCAAAAATTCGATTTCTTTTCCCTCTTTGCCCACCTGCAAAGTTAACAAGGGCTCTGCGCAGGCAGGACTTTTTACCAGGCAGCCCCTCACCTGCCCTTGTCCCTCTTCATTCTTTCTACCTTCCACAAGCTTTCCTCTACCTCCCTGGTTACTATACACTCCTCTCTCACGGCCCCGTCCACGAGTCCCGACCCATGGAGGGTTATTTCCGGGGATCCTTTTATCTACAACTTTTTCCACCATCTGTGCCATCAATGTCAACTTTCTCTTTTCCTTCTCTTCCCTCCTTACCACTACCTTCTGAGCTTCCGTTAACAAATCTCCTATAGGTTTAGTTGTCAAGTCATCAATTTTCTGTAGTTTGAACTTTATGTCCGGGTAACACCCCGACACAAACTCCAGCCTCAGAATATTTGCGTTTGCTTGATCCTCTGGGTCTAATCCGGTATACCGTCGCATATTTCGTTTTAGCCTTTCTAAATACTCGACTGGACTCTCATCTTTTCCTTGGGGCTGTCCAAAGGCTAATTTCATGCTAACGGTTTTAGGGACTGTTGCTTCTAGTCCCTTTAATAAGAAATCTTTCATTTCCCCACACTGCTCCCTAATATTATCAGCCTGAAAGTCCCAGTTCCCCGGGGTTATCTCAGGGAATCTCTCCCTAGCCATCTGTTCTGTTCGGGCGCCATCCTGCGCCTGCCAAAGCCTTCTAGCATGACCCAACGCTTGGTTGGTATACGTTACTCCTGCTAATTGTTTGCAAATATGTAACAATTCAGTGGGCTTATAAACCATAGTCCCTAGAGCGTCCCTGAGTCCTGTCACGAACCCAATGGGGTCTTCTGGAAGATTAGGCAGTTGTTGTTTTATTACCCGAATATCGGAATTAGTTAGAGGGACTTCTACATATCCAACCCTGGTTCCCATTGGGACTTCCCTTAATGGGTACTGGGCTGATGCGCCGGGGCATTCATCTGCTACTTCAGCTGTCTCTGTTGCCCGTGTCCTGGACCTGGTGTTTGGTCGAGATGGGGTCTGCTCCATCTGTTCTATGACCGTCTTCAGTCTGTCAGCTTGTTTTCTGATTGGGTCTAAAGAAGGGGAATACTCTATGGTGGAGGCAGCGCTTAAGGGACTGGCCTGGGTTGGGCCTGAATTGCTACCCTCCCGCCCTGCCTCTTCGTAAGAAGGAGGCGCTGCTAATTGCTCAGCAGCCTCAGGTGGTGCTGTTGGCGGTGCTATGGGCTGCTGATAGTTAAAAAAAACTCTAAGGGGTCAAATTTAGACATTTCCTCACCCTTCAGCTTGGTATCTAATAGGGTTCTGCTTACTGCCAATTTAACTCCTGGTCCAAATTTTATAATGTACCACATCCAGGAGTCGACATAGGCAGTACGGGGCGGATGAGCAACATAGAAGTTGTCCACCCTTTTAATATCATCGAAATTATCGGATCCGAGTTTTGGCCATCTTGGACTGATTTCAAAATTGGTCCAGACCTCTGTGCACATACGGACCATTTCCTGCTCTGACTGAAACTCCTGTACTTTCACCGATTCCCAATGTAGCAACAGCTTCCCCAACGGGCTATTGCTAGGAATTCCTAGCTCCTCTCCGCCTCTCGGAGTTGGTGCCGGGGCGTCCCCCTCGGAATTCCTCCTTTTCTTTTGGTCCCCGCTGGACCTCTTTTCCTTCCTAGACATCTGGTTTCCCATCCCGCGGGAGACAAATACAAAAGGGAAAGGGGTTTTGCGACAAGAGTAAGGGGTCTCTTGAACGCAGACACAATAGGATTGCAACAACCACTCTCTCGACCTGACCCAGGGTACCGGATCACACAACGGCTACCGTAGGGAACTGCAGGCCCACTCAATCCTTCACTCATTCAACAACAACCAACCCATTCGGAGTTTCCCCACCTTAACTTACCAATGTCCGTTGGCCGGCCGGCTTGGAGGACCTCTTGCGTTCGTGCCTCTTTCCGAGTTCTTGATGCCGAGCAGCCGAAGCGTCGGGAAGGAAGCGGCTGCCTAAAAGGAGACAGGGGTACCCTCCGGTTCGCTTCACCGCCGCCTTCGTTCTGCTCGGCCTCAACTGGGCTGTGGCCCAGCCCCAACCGGGGCTGTTAGGAGATCCCGGACGAGCCCCCAAAACTGTTATCCGGTTCATTTCAAAAAGGAAAGCTCCCAAACTGAGAGACTGAGACACGAAGGCTTCTTGTGAGGTTATTTTATTGCAAAGGAAAACGCCTGCTGCAGAAAGCGGGGAGAAAAACAATTTACCACGCAGGGCAAAGGCTTTCTCCAAAGAACAAAGGGAGTGATACAATCTCTTATAGCCTGTCCCTTCCGGGCGATTTGGGGTGGGCTCACAATCTCCTTAAAAGGTCAGAAAGTTAGCTGGCGAAAATTCATTGGATTAGTAAAAACACCTTTTAAACATGCGCAGAACAGATAAACGGATCTTCTTCTCTCCCTGGGGCCCCTGCATTCCATTCTTATCTACTACAAGTGTGTTGTTTTTCAGTAAACGGCCCTTCTTGTTTTCAGGAAACATTAGTCCTTGAGTCAAGAGGAAAAGCAAAAAGGAAGGGAGGGGTCGGGCCCGCTTTTACGGGGCCAGTTCTTTTCTCTGAATAAGTCAAACACAATTCTCCTAACAGTATGGATGTGTGTATGCAGAGGATTTATCTTTACATCCATATGTCTTGAACCAAAAAGCAAATTACTGAGACTACCTTCCAAAACAATTCAGAGAAATGAAATTTGAGCATGCAAAGAATAGAATGTTTTTCTAAGCATAAACTGATAATCAAGGGAGTAAGTTCTGTGAGCATAACATTAACATTTGTGATATCTGATGTTTAGCATATCTGCCCACCCTTGTGCCAGAGGACTTTTCTTGAAAATATTAATAAAACAAGATGTCCCAGAAACTTTCTGTGAAGTCAAGAGGTTATAGTAGTCAATTTAGAGTGTGTGAAGGTAGATTGAGTCTCCTTACTACCAATATCTCTTGGAGATTTGCATTTGATTGGAAAATATTTCTGATGCCCCGTTGTTTAACAAAAGCAACAATGTGCCCCATTTTTAAACTGTTGAAAGAAATATACTTGGAGAGAAGATTTTATGAGACCTTAGTTCTTTCTTCCGGTTCTGAAAACAAATTCCTAGGCTGAAATTTCTTTGCAGAGACACCAGATTTCCCTTCATTTTAGATATGTGTCTGCCCTGCTGGCTTCAATTGATAGCCTTCTGCTTTTAAAAAAAGGAGTAAGCAGAGATGAGGGTGGAATCCTGCAAGCCTGGACTTTTTTGGTTCCTCAATTAATTTATTAGCAGATTAAGATTAAATAAATGTTGCTTTTATTTTATTTTTATAAATCTAATAATGCCAATTCTGTTTTACACTAAAATGCATGTAATCAGATTTGCTGTGAGAGGTTAAACAGACAATGTTCAGATATAAATATGGCAAATCATACTTTAATGTATAATCTAAGGGCACCAGTGCTTATATTATATAATATTGGTGGAAAATCTGTTGCTTTAGTATAGTAAGTCGCACTTGAGTAGGCCTAGTTCCATTGAGTCAAGTGCATGGTAAATCACAGATGGAGTAGGCCCATTTGAATCAATGGAATTTATGGAGGAGTGATGCACCAAATACCCATTGATTCAATGTTCTTACTCTAGTGTGACTTACGATGCTAAGTAACAGGAATTCAGCTATTACATTATTGTATAATGCACTTTTTAACAATATAATCTTGAATAACGAACCTCTTGACTCCATACTCTTGTCTGACACCTTTTCTGGCTAACGGTTTGACTTTTCAGCATATGTCCCTCCTTCAAAAACACTATTTTCCCCCTTCTGATATAAATGGCCAGTCTCCCATTTTCAGTCTCTGCAGTTGTCACTTGTCCCCTTGTCTCCATGGAAACATATGCTTGCAAGCCAGAAGCCACATTATGAAGCTCCCTGTACTTCACCATGGAATTATGAAAAGAAATGGATATGAATGGCATTTGAGAATGTTATTGATCTCTGGTAGACAAACATCTTTCTACATTTTCATGTTGTTTAGCATTCCAGGCACAGATGCCATGACATTTCAAGGGGTATTCTAAGATTCTTTGTGAAAATAGTATTGCTGTCCACAAATAATAGCACACTGGGCAAAGATTTTTGTAGTCTGTAATTTGGTAATGCCAGATTACAGTGAGTTTTGTACTGTAGCTATTTTTAATTATATATTACTTATAAATATTATATCACTTATTACTCATAATTGTGTGTTTTCCCCCGCAGTACGTTCACTTGGGTCAATAGCACTCAGAAAGGCAGAAGATGTTGACTTTAAGTACCATTTTGATGTCTTCAGTGTCAACTTCAATGAGGAACTAGTTGCACTTTACGGAGGAAGCCTCCAGAGGCAGACCAGATTTGTACATGAGTGTATTAAAGTAATTCTTAAGTTGTATAAGGTAGGTGAGAGAAACTTCAGGAGTTTATTTTATTCATATTGATTACCAGCTGTGTCTCTCGTGATAGGTGTGATCATTTGGCCAGATGGGCAGTACAGAAGTGTAATAAATAAATAAATAAATAGAAAATTTCTGCTGCCTCTGTGCTTTACCATGAAGCTTAATGCTTAAGGGTTGGCCATTTACATCATATGTAAATACATTTCAGCATACTTTAGTATAGGGTTTATAATACACTCTGCCAGTTACCTACACTATCATATCCTAATAGCAGTCTCATTCTCATTTTGTGGATCTTTATGTAGCCATAGTGGTACCCGCCCATGCAGAAGAGGATGGGGTCTGCAGGCTGGAGAAAACACTAGAGTTTGCAGAAATACCATAAATATTTAGGAGTGAGAAACTGGAAGAGAACAATAAAGAACCCAACAAGTATGCTCAGTGGCAAGGTTTCTTCTCCCCAAGTCACATGGGCGAGAGGCGGAGTGGACAGTGCTGAAAATTAGAGGGCACGTTGCTCAGTGGGCACAGAATGCTTGCTGGCTGTTTAGAGGGGAAAAGAAAACCGAGAGTAAAGAATGGATTAGAGCTGAAACTTCATACAGGAGCACTCCCCGCTGCACCATTTTGTTCCAAGTTCCACTTGTCTTTTTGTTAGCTTTCTGGTTAGCATCCTCAAATGTTAGTGCCATATATTTCTGATAGAGAATTTCAAGTATAATCTAGCATTTCCTTTTAGGAATTATAGCTTTGATTATTACCTTGTGATTGTTATAGGAGACTTTATAATTTGCAAAGATTACATCTTGGGTAATATCCAATGTTGGACTTCCACGCGTGGAACTGAAGAATCCAATGGAAATTATAAATTTCCTCACATGCTCCCCAGAACTGGTTTTGGAGCACTGAGAGAGCCGAGGGAGCTTTAGTAGGGAGGGAGGAATTTTTGGTCCTGTAGTGTCAGTGCATAATTAGATTTAACCCCTAACTTGGAATGCCCTGTTGATTCCAGTGGGCTTTCTAAGTAATTGTACTTGAATCGCAGCCCTAATCTATTCTGTCCTGATGACTTAAATGTTTTTCTGTACAATGTGTATCAGAATCCAACTGCATTCTGGACTAAAGTTTGCTTTTTCTTACATTCTCAATGTGTTTAATGGCAAATAATTTTCATTCTTTTTTTTTTGGAAGGGTCAAGTGTTTGCTCCACGTAGTGTTGCAATAGTAGGTCATTCCATGGGTGGCCTTGTTGCAAGAGCCCTGCTGACTCTGAAGCATTTTAAGGCAGAACTACTTAACGTCCTCATTACTCAAGCCACACCTCATGCTGCACCTGTAATGCCTTTAGATCAATATCTTACAGGTACGATTCTGGCTAGTGTTAGTGCTTTGGATGTGTATGGCTGTGCTTCCGTTTGTTTTATTTTTTTTCTCTGGTGTTTCTGGTTATGTTTTAATGTCAGCAGAAACCCCTAGAATTCAGTGCTGCCCCGTGTAATGTTCATGCTTCAGCTTGGTTTCACAATATCTTACGGAAAAGGTTCTCAATGATAGCAAAGCCACTATCAAGAATGTGTCTCTGTGTGCCCTGACTGTCTGATCATCATTCAGAGATGATTTCGTTAAAAGAGGGTGACTGTTCTTAATGGTTGCCCTGAAACGGTGAAGAACAGGAAAGTGGAAGTCGGTAGGACCCAGTCCATTTGCAGATATGGTGTATAATATCTGATGTGGAATCGTTAAAGAAGCCAGTGTAGATGGCTCATGAAAATGAGTTTAGCTGGAAAGATAAACAAAACATTGAGGCTACAGAACAGACCGGCAATGGGCTTGGAATCCCAGCATCTGCACACACTTATGTGTACTTAAATAGAAGCCAACTGTGAGATCAGTGGCAAGAGTTGTTGTTAGGTCTTTAGTGGAGAGAGCTGGTTATTTCATCCTCTGTTATGTGTGGGTGCCCTAATTAGTATGTTCTCCCACGTTTTGGGCTGTATTTTGACAGAACTGGAACACCAAGAGAACACTGTTCAGTATCATGAATATCAAATGCAATAAAATGACTTGCAGCTTTCTAAATGCAGACTTTGTCAGATGGAAAGAGTACAAAGGAAAATGAAGTGATTTGAGAATGAGCCAATTTAAAGTTTGATTGAGTTATGAAGATCATTTTCTTCTGTGGAGTATTCCTGTAGAATAAATATTTTATAACTAAAATAATTTAACTAACCCTGTGCATGCTGTTCCATGAGCTCTTTATGTGCAGTTAAGGAGTATATAGTGTCAATCACTATTAGACTCAGTTTAACTCTAGCATGTAACTATAGTATTACATTAGTCCAAAAGTAATAGGAGTGTAACTGTAAAAAGCAGGTGTCTGCAAACATGTTTTCCTTTGTGACCAGGAATTGAATTCTAGAAATCAGAATAAGGGGAGCAGTACTTAGCAAGATGCCACTGTAGCAGTTTTGACTCTTAAAAACAGTTGTCATCATTTTGTCTAGTGTGCTAGGCTGACACCATTTCTCCTACTATATCACATACACTGCCACAGCCCTGCAGTCTTCTGGCCTCCAACTGATTGGAACTGATTACATCATATTCAGAGTCTTTGTTTGTGCTGCTTGTCTCTAGCTATGCCCTTGCCACTGCTTTCCCCCAGTTCTTCATTCCAGTATTTGCCTCTTCTCAATCCCTCATTTGCTTCTTGGGGTTTATTCTCTACTGCAGAAGGTTCTGGCAACTGCAAATGACAAGCTATCTCCCTAGGTGGACTCTGTTTCATGTCCCCTCTTCTTTAAATCTGCCCCCCCAAAAAAAGTTATTGCGTGTTCCCAAAAATATGAATAATAGTATATCGGTTGTGTTCAAATATACAGTTGTTGTTTAAAATGCAGACTATTATATGTTTGCAGCTTCAGAAAATATGTTCGGAGGTAGTTGCTACATTGAAACTCTAAAGACATTCACATATTGCTATTGGTTTTAGTGAGACTCCTAAGGCCACTTCCCTTATAGGCAGAGTCATGTGTTAACTGTTCCTGGTTTTGCAAGGGGGGGGGGGGCGCAATCCTGCTCTGCAGATATAGAAAAATATGTTATCTGAGGTGACAGAACATGGTTCTCACACACAGTCAGATCAATGTCCACTATTAATTTAGTGTATGGGTTTGATTAGCAGTGAGAGTTGAATGTTCACACTTCTGAGTATGACGTGAGAATGATTCTTGCGAGTGCTGCTGATCAAGCAGAATGTCATGTCTGAATCAGCCCTGATACTTGAAGATCAGTTGTGTTTTAATCTCCTTTGAGTTTGCTTGCCTTCTTCCCTTTCTAAATTGATTTCCATCTGTTTAAGACTGGTGGATATTTCATTTAGACCAGTGGTCCCCAACCTTGGGCCTCCAGATGTTCTTGGACTTCATCTCCCAAAAATCCTGGCCAGCAGAGGTGGTGGTGAAGGCTTCTGGGAGTTGTAGTCCAAGAACATCTGGAGGCCCAAGGTTGGGGACCACTGATTTAGACAACCCTTATAATTCTGCACCAATTTTTTAAAAAATATTAAGGGACTGCTATTTCACGTTGAAATACATGGGGTCACGAAGAGTCAGACACGACTTAACGACTAAACAACAACAACATTTCACATTGGCTATATCATACTTAATCTAGAACTGGTTCATTGGGAACAGTGAGTTGGCTCACCCTTGAAGGGAGTGAAAAGAGATAATCTGTGCACTAAGAATGGAAGTAGGCAATAAAAACAAGTGTACTGAACCATGTATGGAATTGGTACATAACATTAAAATAAAATAACATTATTTCCTCAGATTTTTATGCAGTTGTAAATGATAACTGGATTTGGAAGGCCCAAGAAATAAGGAATCTTACAACTCTTTCTGTAGCTGGAGGATTTCGAGATTATCAAGTTCGTTCAGGTCTGGCTTTTCTACCCAGGTCAAGTCATCAAAGCACTGCCTTATCTGTTGTGGTAAAATAATTTTTTATTATTTAAAATTCATATGCGGTTTTATGAGTCTTGTAAAGTCTTGATGGGTTTTTGGTAATATTCTGGAATGGTTTAACCCTTTTTCTGACATCTGTCATAACTTGTTCAAAATGACAATATTTTTCCATGTATAAGATGCCCCCCATGTATAAGACGCCCCCAATTTTCTAACCCAAAATTTCTTTCTTTGCAAGAAAGTGGAGGGGGAAAGTGATTCCTGCTTTCCCCCTACATTTTCATTGCAAAAATCAGCTCTCCCCCTCCACGTTTTGCAAAGAAAATGGAGGGGGAAAGCGATTTCTGCTTTCCCCCTACATTTTTGCTGCAAAAAGCAGCTTTCCCCCTCCACGTTTTGCAAAGAAAATGTAGGGCGAAAGCAGAAATTTGATAGTTAAAAAAAAATCACAGCTGAATCGTTGCCAGCCATCCTTATCCCATCAGCAATTTTAGACTTTTAAAGGCTCCCTCTCATCCTGAGGCTCCCAAAGGCTATCCCAAAGTAAAAGGCAGCCCTAGGGAGCCTCATAACCTGAAAAAGGAGGTTAAAATTAATTTAAGCTAATTAAAGCTATATTTAAATATTTAATTAGTTTTAAATTAATGTAAACTAATTAATTTAATTAATTGAAATTAAATATTTCTGGTACCTGATCCTGGTTATGCTGGTGTAAATTTATGCAACAGTATTTTGCGCTGCAAGTCCAAACTTGTCGTTTGAAACTGAGACATTGGAATTCAAGTAGCTATTGAATTTCAGTCCTATACTTTCTTCATCAAGAATATAAATTTATGATAACTTCAAGTATTTATAATCATCCTCATATAAATTATTCTTTAAACAGAGTTCAGCAGTTCCTCGAGTCTGGGCATCAACAGATCATCTCTCGATAGTTTGGTGAGCAACTATAAGCACGTTAAATCCTAGAACTGGCCTGCTGCCATAGTGTTACTTTCCTTTTGTTGTTTGATTTCATTTTATCTAGATTTTTTATATGTAACCTTGATTTTCCTCTTAAAGGTGTAAAGAATTGATCTTGGCTACTGTCAGAGCCTTCTTTGACCTTATTGATGAAAAGACTAAACAGGTTTGTACTTCTTTTGATTTAAACTTGTTCTCTGGAAAAATACAGTAGTAATTTGAAAAATGTTGGACTGCTGTAAATAGTGAGTATGTCTCTGTTCTGCTTGTTAACTCTAATTTACTGTATACTTTGTTAAAGTTTAACTTTTATTAAATGCTATTGATCTGGTAGCCACTGCCATCAAAGCATAATTAAAATTCATCTTAAATTACATGTTAATTTCTAGATATCAGAAGATCCACAGAAAAGAACTTTGGTCTTGAATCACCACTTTCTGAGACATCCAGCAAAATTATTTGAAGAAAAGCCTGCATTAATTATTGAATTAATAGGTTTGCATGTTTTTTAAAAAATGTGTTATTATTTCTCTGTGATCAAGGGTACTGGTGAATCATGTTGAATTGTGATTAAGGAATCACCTGGATAAATCCAGGCTCTCCACCCTTGTTGTGGCGGATGACCTTGATTGCTTTCTGTCAGTCGAAGCTCAGGGGAAACTAGTACAGCCCAACTCTCTTAGTGCTTATCGTATCACTTAGATTCTTCTGTATGGGCCCAGCTCCATGTGCACAAAGATAAAACACATTTAGCCCAGTGGTTTAGAGACTGATCTGCAAACAGAAAGTTGCCATTTCAAATCTTCACTCTGCTATGAACTGGTCTCTGTACACTATTTGCAATATCAGGATAGTGCTATTAACTAGAGTCATATGCAGTAAAGGCCCTTGCTATTTTGTAAATATTTTGTATTTACAAAATAGCAACACCTATCTATCCGCAGATAGATCCCCCTATCTGCGGGATC
The DNA here is from genome assembly GCA_037013535.1 of Intellagama lesueurii. NCBI lineage: Eukaryota > Metazoa > Chordata > Lepidosauria > Squamata > Agamidae > Intellagama > Intellagama lesueurii. Next base: position 168,819,990 of record JBAJHW010000001.1, on the reverse strand, counting down.
AATATCCGCTGATTCACTTATCCACTACCTGAAAATTCTAAATAAAAAACCCCAGGGTGTATTTACCAGAACTGGCCACTAGAGGGAGCCAAGGGCATGCAATGTATGGCGTTTGTTACTTCCTCGTATTTTGGCATCCACCAGGAGTGCTTGGAACTGATCCCCCATGAAGACCGCAGTCCTACTGTACACCCTGAAACACCTTTTAAGTCTCTGCATATGCACACACCAGGAATGGTAAACGTGCCCTTCCAGATGCTGCTGCATCTGTCATCATTCTTCACTATGTTTTTTTTTTGTGTGGAGGCTAATGGGAATTGTAGTCCAACAATATCTGAAGGGCCATATGTTCCCCATATAATTGTAGATTTTTTTTTAAAAAAAAGAATAAAACTGAACTAGTCCTAAGTGAGTCTGTACTCTCGTTTTATTAAAAGCTGCGTTGCCACTTTACAACCAGGGAGCTGAAACCCTGTATGTCTTTGATGCTTATTCCTTACTTGTACGAAGATGGGCCCTTGGCAAAATGCATGGTTTTGAGGGGCTTGCTCTTGCTTTGTGCAAATGTGTTTTTGTTTGTTTGTTTTTGTTTTTGCTATGCTCCTTGCTCTATGCAGATAAACCTACACAGTTCCACCAGGGATAACCCCCAGATTCATGCGGCCTTCTCAGCAGTGGGACCATGATAATTCTCCAAATCTAGCATTTCACAATTGCATGGGCAAGTTGCATGGTTCCAGAGCGCTATCAGAAGGAGAAATGGGTAAACTGCTTCTGGTGCTTTATATGTAGAAGGCCCTTATACAGTGTTGCCATAAATTGGGCTCTAATGGCACACTATTATTATTATTATTACTACTATTATTTAAACCAGGTTTTCAGATCTTGTGAATTAGCACGCAGAGATGTTTAAAAGTCTGCTTACTATATGAGTACTTGAGAAAGAAAGCATGTAATGTTTCTAAGAAAGGATGTGTATCCTGTACAGGTAAAATAACGTGTTTGCATGACTGCATACATACATTTTTTTCTGTTTACTAACAGATACACAGTTTTAAATCATAAAACAAGTAGTTATGGTGAGAACAAATAACTGTGCTGTGAGAAGGGAGAATTTTTATACTGAATGAGAAATTATGTTGGTTATTTTCAGGTTCATTAACCTGGATCCAGGTAAAATCATCAAAATGGTCCTATACAGGATATAACGTAAGTAGTATTAATTTTCTGTCTCTTTTTAAAAAAAAAAAAGATATTTCAGTATATATAATGCAACACTCTAGATACTGCAGTTTTTAGTAAGTTTATTTGTGTGTCTTCCTGAACAGGAATCAGCTGGAAAATATTTTACTTTTGCCCTCTCAAGCTACAGAAAATTATCTAGTCATGTCTACTGTCAAAACAGTATGTTGGTGAGAAAATTATTTCATTAAAAATGTGTATTGCCTGCTTGACTTGCATTTTTCTGAGCGAATATAATTGTTCAAACTCTTCCACCGTTTGGTTTCGGCAATTTGTATCTTTTCCATTACCAGAGGATTAACATATGTCAGAGATTATCAATTTCTGTCCCACAGAGCATTAAACAGTGGGTGTTGGAGCTGAAAATAAGCCAAGCGCCATCTGTGCCCTGGTGGCCTTAATTCTTCTCCCTTCTCAAGCACCAAATATTTGTGACTTTGTGAGTTTCTTGTGGTGTACAACACAAATTATGGTTCAGTACTTTCTTGATGCCCCGGTGTATAAACCATATGTTCTTGTTTCAGGCATCACAGAAAACTGTACCTTAAGAAGCCAGGAAATCAGATTGAAATAGAAAACTAAAATGTAGTTAAAAGTAGAGGGGTAGTAAGGGAGCACACAGGCATATGGTTCATTTCTGGTTCAATATGATATATTCACTGAGACTAGCATTATTACATTTCAGCAGTGCCTGTGTTATATAATCTGAAGCAAAAGAGAGGCCCATCATGTCCGCAGCATGTTTGAAATCTGGGGGCTTGTAGAATCTTTCCATTTGTGATCTCACATACAATTCCTCTGTACTGTAAATGGGCTTATGTTTTGGGCACCACATAAGGGAGGGAGGGAGAAAGTTCCTGTACTTAGAAATCAGTTTGGCTAGTAAGCAGTATTCTGTTGCAGCAAAATATCATTGTTAGTCCAATGTAGTGATATGTAGCCATTTCTGTTCTGTTGACTAGTGAGATATTAGCTTATTCTTTATACACCTCAAGCTTAAAAATTAAAAAGTGGTCTTCCCAAAGTTCCATCTAGTTGTGAAATTTCACCAAAAATGGGCAGCCAGATACTTTTAGAAGCATACAAGGATGATACAGATAGAGGTAGCCATCATTACTTTATTTACCTGCAGGAACTAGCAGCTAAGAGTATGTTAGATAGTGGAGACTGCATTTTATCTGTTGTGGCTTGCAGGCCTTGATAGATGTCTCCTGTATGATAGGTTTATTATCTTATCCTGTTGTCTGGTAAATTTTTTCAAAGCTGTCATTGGCTCAGTGTACAAATTAAATTTACCATGGGGGCTTAATATTTTTCAACGTTCATGATCCTACCAAATTCTGTCATGTTCCACTGTGATACAGCCGCTATGTTCGTAAATTATTCATCTTTTGTAACTTATGTGGAAATATGTGTGTTTTCTAGCAGTGTGTTGGAACACATCTGTGTGAAACTGGAATGTTGAAGCCTAGAACCAGCCTCAGACGTTAAGGGGATTGTGATTTAACAACAAATAGAGTAGCATGCAAATATAATTGCCACCACTGCCTTTGGGAGAGCAATTACCGTATTTTTCCATGTATAAAACAACACTTTTTCCTAAAATAATTAGAGGAAAAATTGAGGGTCGTTTTATACACGGAAGGAGGTAGCCACACACGCGCTCGGGCGCCTCTTGCTGCTGTCGCCGCTGCTGCCCGATTGCCTCTTCCAGAGCTCACAGCTTGTCCCCTCCGGTGGCCGAAGCAGCAGCAGGAGGCGGAGACAGAGGTGAAGGAGCACTTGCGCGCTCTCGGGCGCCTCTTGCTGCTGCCTCCCCCGCCCGCCCGATCACCACCTCCAGTGGGACTGACAGGGCTCAGCTCACATCGCAGCCTTGTCCCCTCCGGTGGTGGAGGCAGCAGGAGGCAGAGGCAAACAAGCACTCGCATGCGCTCGGGCACCTCTTCCTGCTGCCGCCGCTGGATCACCTCCTCCAGCCATCGTCTCCTTAGGGCAGGGGACAAGGTGGCGACGTGAGTTGGAGGTGAGCCCAGGCAGTCGCACTGGAGGAGGTGATTGGGCGGGCAGCGGAGACAGCAGCAGCAGGAGACGGAGGTGGAGGAGCAGTTGCCCATTAACTGCTCCTCCGCCTCCATCAAGGGTCAAAATTAGGGGGTCGTTTTATACATTGGGGGGGTCATATACACGGAAAAATATGGTAAATTAAATGGATCAAGAACACCAAATATATGTGTTATTTGATCTTTTTGAAAGCGCTAACAAATGAATGTGCAAAGTATATTTGTATGGATTTTTGTTTTTTCTTTATATAACAGGACACAAATAGTTGGATATATGGTTGTATTAACAGTACCTCATACAAATGGTAAGTTTATTTTTATACTTCACAGAGTAAAATAGAATAGCGTGGGAAGGACTGTGGTTGTTGTGTTGCTGTTCTTAGAATATGAAGTAACAGTTCTTTGTTTACAGTTGTTATTTTAATTAACAATTTCTTGCTTTATTGATTTTTAATGTTAGCCTTTGGCTGTTCATTCTGGTGTCATACTGGGGCTTCAAAATACGCTTAAAGCTATCTTAATCCACTTCTTAGATTAAGAGAATCCTTTTAATGTAAGGCTAGCTGTGTGCTTGGCTTTAATGAACACAATCTATTTGAGAATGCTACGTTTTGAATTTATTCAAGAATAACTTAACGTTTTCTACAATATACATGTAACTATATTGAAAACAGGGAAAATAACTATATAGATAGATTGGATGAGATCCTGTTGCTCAGTTATGCAAATGACATTATTTTTGGAAGCACATTGGTATAAATTAAGAAATATCCATAGACATTGGTCAAAATCCTGTTGTGTAACTTTGTGCCTAGATCACATTGGATCAGGCACTAAAAACATTTAATTTACACTAATTAAAAGCTTCCTATCCTCTCATTTTAGTTCCTGAGACGCTCCAGGCTCCCTTTTGCCCAGGGGAAGCCTTTGTGAGCCTCGGGATGAAGGAGAGGAGCCTTTGAAAATGAAAAATTGCCACTGGATTGCCCCGAGGCTCCCAAAGGCTTTCCCTGGGCAAAAGCCTGGGGTGCCTAAGAACCTAAAATGAGAGGATAGGAAGCTTTTACATAATTAGTGTGAATTAAACATTGCTGGAGCCCCAGTCCCTTTTGTGCTGAGCACAAAGTGACATAAAAGGATTTTGCCCACTATCTGTTGCATATTGAGTTGTGTGATTTGGCGTGCAACAGATAATGTCTGTGGAGATTTCCTAATTTATGGCAACTCACACCTACAAGTTATGACATTTGTGTAACTGTGCAACAGGATTTCAGCCATTATATCACTTGAAATACACTGTGTATCATTTCCATATGGCTTAGTGTGGTTTCCAGATCCAGTAAATGGGTTACAATTGGTTTCTTTCCAGCTGAAGGTTCTTCATATGTAGGTATTACGCAGGTCTTTATGCTGTGTCTTGACCATTCTTCTAATGAGATAAATCCAGTGGTACTCTTATCTAGCTCTGACCCATTGAAATGAGTATGACATTGTAGTTAGTGTTGTCAAGTTTTTTTTTGACTTACATCAACCTTACATCAGCCTTATAAATTAATAGCCTTCAAAAGGCTGTATTATGAACATCCCCACCCAGGTCTTGCAGACTGAATGCCATGGCTTCCTTTATTGAGGCAATACATCTCATGTTTAGGTTGTCCTCACTTCGTACTGCCTTCAACCTTTCCCAGCATTGCTCTTTTCCAGTGATTCTTGCAATCTCATGATATATCCAGTGTTATTTTATATTCTAATGAGAGTTCAGACTTCATTTAATCTAGAACCCACTTATTTGTCTTTCTGGTGGTCATTGATGTCCACAAAGTTCCTCTCCAGCAGCATATTTTGAATGAGTTTTTTAATCAGCTTTCCTCACTGTCCAGCTTTCACATCTGTATGTAGTAATCAGGAGTACTTCGTGGATGGTCTTGGTCTTGGTTTCCAGTGATACATTTTTATATTTAAGGATCTTTTCTAGTTCCTTCATAGCTGTCCTCCCAAGTCTCAATCTTTTTCCGGTTTCTCGACTCCAGTCTCCACTTGGCTCCATCACCTTTGATTGCTGATTGAACCAGCATATATTGACAGTTTCAGTATCTTCGTTGTCAACATTAAAATCAACATTGTTTTTGTCCTCTTAATGTTCTGCTGTAACCCTACTTTGGCACTTTATTCTGTAACCTTCTTTAGCAATTGTTTCTTGTCATTGCTGCTTTCTCTCAGTAAAATGGTGTCATCTGGTTGTCTTAAATTATTGATGTTTCTTCCACCAATATTCACTCTTCCTTCGTCCGAATTTAATCCAGCTTTCTGCATGGCATGTTTTGTGCATAGATTGAACAGATAAGGTACAAAATACATCTTTCTTTAACGCCAATGCCAATTGGAAACCTATTTGCTTCTTCATTTTCTGTCCTGATAGTAGCTTTTTGTCCAGAGTTTAGGTTATGAATCAGTGAAATAAAATGAATACATTTGTGGATGTTTTTGCTGTTCCTGGTAATTAGCAACAATATCAGATGTACAACAAATGGCATTTCACAATAAGATTGTCCTCAGAGGGGACGAGATTGTCAGGCGGTGTGCAGGACCCTTCTGAAGTACTGGGAACCATCAGTGCTCTACAGTGTTGCCTTGTTTTGTTAGGCTCAGTTTTTCCATTCAGCTGAAACAAGCCAACTCCATAACCCACAGTTTATCCAGGCATCATGATAACATATGCGGAATCTAACAGGAGGTTCTAGAGATCTGAGCCAGGACCTCAAAAGTTACAGTCCAATGCTTTAACCACCACACTACACTGGCTCTCTCTGCCAAACTACAGTGCTATTAGAACTGCTTTCTAAATTTGATTACTGTTCAGGATATAGAAGATGATTTCTTTTATATGCTACATAGGGATTGTATTAATATGGCTGTATTCCATGTAGCTCAGTGGTTTAAGGTCTCTGGCTGCAGAACCACAGGTTGGGAGTACAATTCCCCACTGTGCCTCCTTGACAGGGGCTGGACTCAATGATCCACAGGGTCCCTTACAGCTCTGCAATTCTAAGATGATGATGATAATGATGATGATGCAATGGAATCAATTACCTCGAGAGGTAGTGAGTGCTCCAGCATTAGAGGCATTCAAGAGAAATTTAGACAACCACCTGGCAGATATCCTTTGATTTGTATTCCTGCATTGAGCAGGGGATTGGACCGGACGGCCCCTTCCAACTTCATGATTCTATGATTCTGTGTTGGCGGATAAAGCATAAGTTGTTATGTGAGCCCTCATGTGTGTCAGACAGGAGTAGTACAAACAATGGCTATCCTAATGATGGTGTAATGAGTTGTGTAGGAGCTTGTGCAACTACTATACAATGGCTTACAGAAGTACCATATTTTTCCGTGTATAAAACAGCACTTTTTCCTAAAATAATTAAAGGAAAAATTGAGGGTCGTTTTATACATGGAACTAAGGGGGAGGGAGGGATCAAAGCGCTTTGATTCCTGCTTTCCCCCTCCACGTTTTGCAAAGAAAATGGAGGGGCAAAGCGATTCCTGCTTTCCCCCTACATTTTCGTTGCAAAAAACAGCTTTCCCCCTCCACGTTTTGCAAAGAAAATGGAGGGGGAAAGCGATTCCTGCTTTCCCCCCCTACATCTTCGTTACAAAAAGCAGCTTTCCCCCTCCACGTTTTGCATCCTGCTTTCCCCCTACATTTTCATTCCAAAACGTGGAGGGGAAAAGCTGCTTTTTGCAACGAACGTGTAGGGGGAAAGCAGGAATCGCTTTCCCCCTCCATTTTCTTTGCAAAATGTGGAGGGGGGAAGCTGCTTTTTGCAACAAAAGTGGAAGGGGAAAGCAGGAATCGCTTTCTCCCTCCACTTTCTTGCAAAGAAAGAAATTTTGAGTTAGAAAAGTGGGGGGTCTTATACACGGAAAAATACGGGTAAAATGAAAATACTGGATTTGACACTTTCAGAAAGATAAAAATGTAGCTTCCATCAAGTTGTGTGACATCACTAAATACAGTCCTAAATGTGATGGGCTTTGGAGAGTGGAAAATAAAAACAATGCAACACCTAATCTAGAAGAGGTTTTATGTTTTGTTTTGTTTTCATTAAGCCTAGCACAGCTGGCTTAGGAAATCATAAAGAGGTAGGTCAGGGTTCTGTGTAGATCAAGTACATGGAATACACTGTGGGGAGCTAACATATGGCAAGCTGCTACTGCAAATAAAAGAACACTGTATGTGTTTTATATAAATACTGATGAATACTATGTATATAGTGAAGTTTTATGCATAGTATCTGTTTTCATCTCAGTATAATTTTTACAGTCTGCAAGGTGTGGATTTGACTTGGAAAGCCGAATTGCTACCAACAGTTAAGGTAAGATAGCACTATGCTTGCCCTGAAACTAAGCAACTACTTTGATTTTATTTATTTGGCATTTTAAAACCATATATATATGGTATGTAACCGAATAGCCAGAACTCACTTTTAAAAATCAGTATGATTTCACATGCAGTGTAACTGCAGTACTGAAGTTTTTAATTAAAATATAAATGTATTATTTATATTTTAAATATAAAGCTCAGAAAAATTGTGATAGTATAGTCTTTATTGGATGGTTTCACAAGATGGTATTAAAGGCAAGAGTTTATGAGTTTTTAGATTATATATTTGTTGTTGTTATGTAAAGGTTATCTGTGTGTCTTTCCATAGTTGGCCATGTGACATTGGAAGTCTTTTGCTGTGTTCTCCTCCTTCTTTGTTAACAAAGTTGTGTTTGTTTCATTTTCCAGTCATTGTGCTGTAACTCGCATAGTTGGCTATTTGGGAGTTTTAATGGAAGACTTGTATATGATTGTCTGGGAAAAGTTTACTATTGCATATATTATTTTTTAGACTATGACTCTGAAACTTCAAGACTATCCTTCTTTGACTCATCTTGTACTTCATGTACCAGCTGTCAATGGTAATAAGGTAAAGACAAGAGATTCTGGTTCTTTGGGTGTCCAACCAGAGAAACTGGGTACTTAAATAAATTTGTCTAAAATTTTGTGCTGGAATTGTTGCCATCTAGGTTCATTATGGCCTATACAACTATAAAGTTCTGTTACGACATACTGTTGTTGTTTTTTTAAAATACATTTTATTAGTTTTTCACTCTATCTACATTCAATTTGTGCTTGTCAAACATCGTGTTACATGATTTGCTTACAATTATTTGTTTTTTACATCTCAGTGTCTTCCCAGTTGTCCCCCCAAATTCCACACATCTTTCAAACATTCAAACCATTCATGTATGTATTTTAGTATATAATATTGGCTACTATCATAATATTACTTTCATAGTGTACAATGTTCTCAATATCTTCTAATAACATACTTAATAAAAGTAATTCCAGTTCCATGCCCCAACCTTATATCTAGTTTAATTTACCTTAAAAAAATACACACCATATTATGCCTTTACCCTGATTAGTGCTCTCTTATTTCAGTTTAATTCTCTTTTTTAATATAAAGGATATGCTCCTTTACAATTCCCGAAATTAGGTATATACATGCTTTTCAACATTAAGGGCCCCCTTCCTATTTTCCCCTTTTTCATCTTTCTAAGTAATTCCCTCTCTTATTTCTCTTTTTCCACTTTTTGTTTCTGTCTCTCTAAGCATTCTGCCATCTTTCGTGCCCTCTAAAACCATTTTGTGCATCTGATTTATCTCCACTAGATCTTTATGCACTTGGTCTATCTCCTTTTTAATTAGTTCTGCTGATTTTCTCCCCGTATCTTCCCTTAATACTCTCTTCGGAGCCAAGATTAGAATTGTTTATCTTAGGTTTTCCCCATTAATTTCCTCCAGCTCCTCTTTTGATTGGCATACATCATCCGGCACCCTCTCATTTCCTTTTTCGTTATTCCCTGTCTCCTGTTGACTATAATTCTTCTTCAGCTGTTCCTTGAATAATTTTGCCTCTTGGTAGTGGGATCTCACTATTTCTAGGATTTTTTGAAGGGTAGATTTTGTTTCATCCCAAAATTGTCCTTGTTGTGCCATTATGTTCCAGCTGCCCAAGAGCTTAAGCCAAGATTCGAAACCCCCGAGTATCACAGTCCAGTTTGATGGTTGTATCTGTGGCCTGATTGATCCCTGGCAAATTGATGCCAGCCAAACATATATTCCAAGTCTTCAGAGTCGGTTCAAAGAGTCCGCTTTGGCCAAATAGACCTGAACCAAAATTTAAACCCCCAAAATACCAAGGTACAATTCAATGGTTGTATCCGTGGCCTGATGGCCTAATTCCACAGGTTTATGCTAGTTAGTCAAACACAAACACTTCCAGCTCCAGGGGCAGTTTCAGAGAATCTACTTTGGCCAAATAGGCCTGAACCAAGGTTCAAAACCCCCAAATTTCACAATCCAATTCAGTGGTTGTATCCATGGCCTGTTAGCCTAGTTCCCGCAACTCTGCATTGGCCAAAACCGAAATTCCAAGTCCCCGGAAGTGGTTCCAAAAAGTTCACTTTGGCCCAATATACTGATTCCCAAAGTACAGTTAAAAGTCCACTTTAGGGTTAATTTGTCTATGTTCCAGCCAGTCATGAAAAAATCAAAAGGAAATAAAAAACAGGTTTCCAAGCTTTGCATAACAGTAGAGTGCTCAAGGTCACTGTTCTGGGCATTCTGCCAAAAGACTTCAGGTAGCCATAACATAACAAGATAACGCCAAACTTGCTGCTTAACTGATAATAGTTTATGAGAAAAGTTTCTTAAGATTTATAATGCCAAATTAATACCCAGCTTCTTAAAGTATATTTTAAATGTATTTAAATGAGTAGTTAATGTCCCATTAATCTTTAAATTATTTTCTTTGCATCAAATATCCCTCTCTTCAGATTTTCCGCCGCTCTATAAGTGGTTAGGTAATAGAAGACTCTTTTTTCTGTATATAGGAATTGTCTTGTCCAGGGATAATCATAAGCAATTAGTTGTAAAAATATATATCACCCGATAATAACACTGATGTTGAATAGCTGATTGTCGCTTCTCTATTTGCCGGCTGCCGACGACTTGCAAGCAAGCTTTCTAGCTGCTTGTTTCTGCCCGTTGGCTGATTGGGGAGTTTCCTGGATCAAACGGGGATGACCGCCGTCCCCCCCCCCCGTGATCAACAGGCTTCCCCCCCAGTTCACCACCTCTTCGGGGTGGTTTCAACCCCCTAGGGGGTCCCAAACATGTCAGAATTCAGCCCAGGGGACAGAGCTCCGTCCTCCTGCTGCTGTCTCGTCGCAGCGTCAAGCCGGTCTCCACGACATACTGTTTATGAACAATAAATGTTATAGCTCTGTAAAAAGCTGGGTTTTTTTGTATTAAAGTAGCACCAGTCTTTGTTGACAAATGATATGTGGATTGATTGTATAGGTTATCACTGATGTTTTTGTAGTATCTGAAAGAAAGTACATGCCTGCTTTTATGTTTTATAGAGAGTGTCAAGAATGCCCCTCCTTAAAGGGTGCTATTCCACTAAGGAAAGGTGCCAATTTTAGTTCCCAAATTCCACCACCCTTTTAATCCTAGGCTGGATGAAACCTAGAAGGTGTGTGAATGGGCAACTATGGGCAAACTTCTGTCCCTAGATTTCTACTTATTCCCTTGTTTTGGGATAAAATACCGTTGGCTGTGTACTTTAAGCCTTGCACACCAGCCTGACCAAGTAGGACACACACACACACAAAAAATAGCCAGCATAGCCCTGTGGCTAAGGCACTTCCTTTAGACACTCAAACCCTTGTTCCTCCAAGGATCACACTTGGGTAAAATATAAAATAAGGTTTATTTTTAAAAGATTAAAAAGTTGTAAAACATAAGATATTCAAAAGAGTTACAAATTGTACTATTAAAATGCCAAGCCTCTAAGGTTTAGATAAGCTTCTGAAAGCAATTCCCCAAGAAAACAATAAAAACCTAGCCAACTAGAGTATAATGGATGTACTCCTTAACCACCTTGCTATTCTATGTTACCGTAGCTAAGTCTCCTAATCAATCAACAAAGGCTGTAAAACCTGTCACTCCTCCTTCTCTGGCATACTTAGCCCCCTTTCTCTAACTTAAATCAAAGTCTTTGCATCATGATAGTATCCAGTCAGTGTAAAGTCCTTTGTTCACAAATCCACACCCAACTTTCCAAAGTCCAGTCTCTCATTCCCAGGCTGGTAAGCAATTACCGTGTTTCCCCGAAAATAAGACAGGGTCTTATATTAACTTTTGCTCCAAAAAACGTATAAGGGCTTATTTTCAGGGGATGTTTTATTTTTTTCAGGTACAACAATCTACATTTATTCAAATACAGTCATGTTATCTTATGGTTGCTGCACAATGCTGCACAATGGTGGAAGGCGGGGTTTCACTTAACTGGGGCTTATTTTTGGGGTAGGGCTTATATTATGAGCATCCCGAAAAATCCTACTAGGGCTTATTTTCAGGTTAGGTTTTATTTTCGGGGAAACAGGGTAAGATGGAATCCAGTGTTTATCACTCTTGGACTGTAACCTTGAAGTGAACGTCTGCCAAACAACAAGCCACTTTTCCAGCCGGGCTATGCCACCTGTGCAAACTGAAAAAACAAGTACTACAAAACCCATTTCCTCACAGAATTTAAATGTATTTTGGCTGAAATTCAGTCATAAGTCACAACTAGAATAGGTCTAGTGGAGACTTGGTGAGTCAACTCAACTCCTGTCAAAGGGTATGGCTACATTAGTGACAGAGAGCAATCTAGTCTGGGTCACTTTTGAACAGTGGGGGTTGATTAGATTGTTCCTTCCTTTCACATGGAAATTGCTCCTGTGGCTCCTGAAGTTGCAATCTAGTTAATCACATGCTAGTGTTTTAGATTGCTCTGGTTTGATCCGATTAGTCCAAGTGTGCCCCTCCCCTTCTCACTTCTCACCTCCTGCCTTCTTTTTTGCAATAGCTGTCAGGTGGTTGGGGAAAAAGTGTGCTTCCGTTTGCTTAAGGGTGGTCATTAATACTGGGGTTGTATTCACACGAAAGGGGGGTACAGAGTGTCATGTTTTAGTCCCATGTTTCTCTTTCTCTCTTTTTTATTTAAATTAATTTTTGGAAAGTGCCATAGTGCTTAAGTGATGCAGCGTAATAGTGGAAAATATATTTTTTAAAAATTGAAACAAAAAAACTTTTCACTTTTAAAAAAAGTGGATGGAGAGTGCCATCTACAGTTACAGCCAGACCACACCCACCTCTACACATCACCACTGAAATGTAGGAAGAACACACCCTGAACCCCACAGTGGAGCAATCTAGGCAATTACATAGCAAGAAAACCATGTTTGTTTGTACCGATTCTAATCATTCAAATAAAAATTAGGCGCCAACCCTAGACCAATCTGGGAACTCTAACAGGAATATTGTGTATCAGCGTTTTTTAGAGCAGTCACAACCTTTCCAGCAAAGGGGGGGGGGGGGGGCAACAGAATGGGATAAGCTCTCATGTAGCCATCTTCTAAGTTGCATTGATTAAGTGGGCCTACTCTAGTTGCTGCTTAGTACTGGATTTTAGCCTTTAATTCCAAATAATGTGTTTGAACAGGCGATCATTCTGCACATTACTTGTAATATGACTTCGGTGAACTGTCAAAATTGTAATTTGTGGAATATCTGAAAGTGGCTTAGAAGTATTTAGTACACTTATTGTGTGTTTACTAACTTTTGTAAAAGTTATTTGATTACAAGCTGCAACAGAGGAGTTGGTGACCAATTTGTCCCTTGAACCTGCATCTCCTGGTATTAAAGTCAAATTCTTTGCCTTGCATTTCCACTTCCTGAAAATAGAATATATGTCACTGCTAACAATTATGAACTGATTTGAGAAACTACATTCTACCACTTCGTTGCAGTTTACTTTGGACTGTGAGTTCTTCAATGAAGCTTCAAGAACAGTGCAACTTCCTGTGACTCAACTTTTTTCTTTGGGTAGGTTTAATTCACAGCATTTAACAAATTAGTACTTATGTGGCTATTCTGATTTTGGTTTGTTTTTTTTACTACCCTGTTTCCCCGAAAATAAGACCTACCCTGAAAATAAGCCCTGGTATGATTTTTCAGGATGCTTGTAATATAAGCCCTACCCCAAGAATAAGCCCTAGTTAAGTGAAACCCCGCCCTCCACCATTGTGCAGCAACCAGAAGAAGATGACATGACTGTATTTGAATAAATGTAGATTGTTGTACCTGAAAAAAATAAAACATCCCCTGAAAATAAGCCCTAATGCGTTTTTTGGAGCAAAAATTAATATAAGACCCTGTCTTATTTTCGGGGAAACACGGTAATTGTAACTTCAAGGCTGCAATCCAGTGCACACTTATCTAATAGTAAGTCCTATAAAATACATACTTGCCATGTGGACACATAAAACACTTTGCTGTAGGCTCATTGCATATTTCATTTTGCATATTTGCAAAGCATCAGTCCTCTTAACAAAAAGATTTTGATACATCCAAAGGATTTCTCTCACCCTACCCCCTTTTAATCTTTCCTCTGGGATTACTAACTAATTCTAACACAAGGCAATTTCTGCAGGGCTTTCTTCAAGCAAAATCGTATTAAATTCAACTGGGCTTTTTCACAGTGTTCAGCTGCAACATTTTGGTCAGGTATAAATACTGATTTCCTCATGTTCATGTTTTGATTGGGGGAATACTAGAAAATTGATGCATTGTGTTGTTTCATTTAGATATATCAAGCTTTTAAGATCTCTATAGAGAGTCGCTGCCAATCACTCAAAGGTAAATTTTCATTTCCTAAGTTAATTTTGAACTTAGCACAGAAGAAAAATGCATATGCACCATGACTTGCATGTTTTGTTTTTATAATGCTTCTTCTGCATTCACTTTTACAGCTCGTTTATAGAATGACAGACTCCCTATGGAGATAAGGAATCTTGTGTTTACATATATGGAAAGTTGATAATACATTTCCAACGTGACTATTCACACCCATTTTTAAGGCTAATCTTCCTCTGCCCAGTTTTTGAAGTGTATTCTTTCAATATTTATTTTACCCTTAGGTTTTATTTTCATCAAGGTTTCTTAAATGTCGTGGCTATATCTCTCATCAGGAACAGCAACTAGTGAGCCATGCTTAGTGTGCTAAAGGCACTCTGGCCATAACTGCTACCCGGTTATCTAGGTGTAAACGTAGTTCTGGATTGCCTACAGACTACATTTATTTCCTTCAGAAGGATACAATTCTACGCAAATCAGGTTGAGTCCCTACACTTCTGAATCTGTCTTTTGAGAAGGAACATTTCTGTATTTTCTGGATTGTGCCACAGGGTTTTTTTCAAACTCAAAGCAAATGATCATGTCTGAAGGGAAAGGACACGAGTACCACAGTATCAGTACCACAGGAACAAATTATCTTTGTTTTAGAAAGTTGACCTTTGGGGTACTCAGAAAGCATATTGTTAACGAAAAAATAGAATTTCTTTCTTGATCTATATTTGTATTTATTCTTAATCTGCTGTCTGGTATTTCCTGGGCATTACAGGGTTAGGGAGAAATGTAGAAATGGGATGAGTAGGATAAAGAAATTCTAGATGTTATGTGTGCTTCATATGGAGCTTGGGAAACATAATATTGGCCTGATGCAAATCATTATTTGTTTTTGGTAACTACCCTTGCCAAGAAAAAAAAAAGTGACATTTTATTGTTAAGATTTAGTCACAGTGAGGTCTGAATGGTGATCTGATGTTACTGTGGTAAAAAGTATTATGCTCCATTATATGCTTTTGTTTGCATCTTTCAGAAAGAAAACCTAGTATCTACCGACTTCGTATACCATGGTCCCATGAAGACACTTTAACTTTGTCCCAGTAAGGATTTCTCATTCTCTGATGTCTATTCATCAAAGAGAAGTATCATGCTGTAAATGACTTTCATACGTGATATGAATGAATTTTCGCAGTACTATAATGCATGTGACAGTTTGGGGGGAAATTAGATAATCTAATTACAGTGTTCTCAAGAGTGCTGGAGAATTTTTGGATATCTGAAAGACACTGAAGCATAGTCCAGAGGGAAGTCTGATTTGTTTCTAACATTCACAAAATGAAAGCTACACTTAGAAATGAAGAAAATCAGAGAGCATATTGTTTTTCTCCAGTGGGAGCTGCAGCTAATGAAATGGGTTTGGATATTCAAGGAAAGGTCTAGTGAAAAGGTTCCTTCTAAAGGGATATTTTCCCACAAATCCTCATGGATGTGGGTTTATCAAGGTGCTTTCCGTGTCTTATGCCAACTTCTAGACTCGATAAATGTTTACTTGGAAAAGGTTCAGGCTCTGGCTTGGTAATGAAGCTGATCTCTTAATCATGGGCTTAAGCATTTCTTTCACTGGCTGTCTTACCAACTTCCTTTCTCCCTTTTCTGTCTTTAACCATGCTAAAATGTAATGTTTGTAGTAGTGCTAATCATGGTTCCTCTGTTAATCACAGTTTGCAAACTAGATTCAGTTCTGGTTTCACACTCTATACAAGTTTATTCAGCCATTTGTTAAAATATGAGAACTTTTGAATATCTGAGTTAGGACTCTTTGTTATAAGTGTACCTCTGCAATAAAATCTTGTGTATCTTCCCTATGGGAATTTAAGTTTCTATTTTATGTTGGTGTGTACTGCTAGCAGTTCATATCAAAATTAATAAAGTTTTCTTTTGTAGATTGGGTTACTGTTCATTGCACACTAACATTAAATGTATGTACTTCACGAAACTACCTTAGGGTTCCATCTTCCGTTGAGATTTCTGCAAAGCTACACACTGCACAGCCTGAAAATAACACTGCAGTACCATTGTTGAATATTTATTCATCTTCAGATTGTCAGTATGAAGTAAGTAAAATTTTTATTTATTTATTTATAAATAAGCCACCTTTCCCTTCATAGGGGAACCAAGGTGGCTCACAAAATTGAAAATATACAATGCTCACGTTTTTAAAAATACAGTTAAATACTGTATTCAAAAGCAATTAAACATTTGTCAACGTTAAAACCAAGATTAAAAACTACTTTGAACACATTTTTGGGAGTGTTTTTAATATTTTAATGCTATTTTATTTTAACTTGTTAAAAATGTTTTTAATGTGTGTGTTAAACTAGGTAACTATCAAGACTTCTTTTCTTCAAGTTCTTGGTCAGGTACGATCCTTTCATTTAACTGGTGACTTTGTTTAATGTGTTATCAGCTTAAGGTTAGGAGATTTGTAATTTAATACACCTTACTAAATCAACTACTATTAGCGTAGTGAGTGGTTGTAGCAATAGGAAATAATCCAAAAAGGATAGTCCTATTAGCATTTATGGTTTGTCCCAAAAGTGTGCATGCACTGCACGTCTGTCCACCCTGCCAGACCCAACCCAGCCATTTCCTTCCATGGAATCTGGTGTATCAGAGGCTGGAAGACAAAGAAAACACTCTGTTCCATCTGAGGCAGAGGTGTACAACTTGTGGCCCACCACCTGTTTTTGGATTGCAACCTTACTCATCACCACTGGTCATGCTAGCCGTGGGTGAGGCTTGCAATCCAACCACCTCTGAAGGGTTGGGCACTGCCCAGCTCTGGCCTTAAGCAATCTTCTCCAACCTAGGGTCAGCAGAGTAAATTGTACTAAAACTGCCATTATCCCCAACAAGCATGACCAGTGTTTCTGGAAGGTTAGAATTAGAGTTATTTTGCCTGGAAATGCAAAGTCTGATCTAAGGAGATACAGCTATTACATTGCTTGTCACTACACTACGGCATTGGGCAAAACACTGTAGCTGACATCCAGTAATAAGTCGCAAATATAGTAAGCCCATTGAATCAGTGGGGATTTGATGAGCCATTTCCTGCATTAAGTTTCATTGATTTAATGGGCCCACTCTAGTTCTGGCTTACTACTGGTTTTCAGCCAGTGTATCTATTGTACAGTCAGGAAGCAAGGAACCACATAACATGAAGAACAGACGAGTGGCTTGATTAAGGGCAACAATTTAGCTCAAGTCTCAGAACACCTTTAAACCCACATTTGGTGCTATGTAGAGATAGGCACAAACCACCGGTTTGGCAATTCGTGCTGGTTCAGCCAACAACTGTACAGCTGATCTGCTGTTCGGCACCCCGCCCCTCCAGTAGGCACCCACTCAGAGGCAGCGCCCCAGCTTCCCTGCCCCACCTCCTCTGGCAGCTGCCTCCAAGTGGGCACCTGCTGGAGGGGATGGGGCACTGAACTGCAGATCTGCTGTGCGGCTGTCAGCCAAACAGGCACAAACCACAGAACCAGCAGTTCATGCCCATCTCTACACAATATCATTTGAAAGGAAGCAAAGCGATAACATTCCCACCCAAGTCAAATCAACTCCCCTTCTCTTATCAAGGACGCAGGTTAGAAACCTGCCAGCCATCAAGTGGGAGAAGCCTTGTTCTTCAGAAGAAAGTCAGGAGACTGGTTCCTTGAGGGAGCCAAAGCCAGGCAAAAGGGTCTAAATCCTTGCACTCCAAGACTGCAGCTTGCTTAAAAATATGCAGTGCGTTCTTGGCGGTAGTGCAGCTTCATGTGGATGTTTGCAACTTGTAAGATGGCCTCCTTTTCACATTCTGCATCAGCTTTTCATGATTTAAAGAGGTCCTTACTATGCTGTCTGAAACCAGCCAAGCTGAAATGACTTCTGAGCATTGACAGAATGCTCTTTTCCATCACACACTCCCCTAAAAAAAACAGGTTGGAAGATTCAGTCTGATTTACCACATCAGAAAACAAATCAGGACACACTAATTGGCAAAATCCATCACCACATAGTAACGTCACCTCATGATATATATGTCTTTCTTCAGAAGAAGCTCAGGTAGCAGTAAGACTAATGGAAAAAAGCAATTTGTCATGAAGGAGAATAAGGGAAATTATCCCCCTAGTGGTTGCTGCTATGCAAGTTGTTTGTAAATCAGTTAAGAGTCTGTGGGTAAACCCCGAGTCAGTTTCACAGATGGCATTACATGATATCACATGATGAAATCCTAAGTAGATGTAACAGCCTTAAATAAATAGATGTCTTTGACTAGGGTGTGCCAGCAGCAAAATGGTACATCCCAAAATCAGATTTGTTTAAATCCTAGTTGTTTTCATTTAAACCAGTTCTGCACAACCTGTTATGCTCGAGACTCAGCAGTCATGAATTGCAGTCCCCAGCAGATATATAAACCTGTTTGTGGTTTTTGTTTTTTCTGCGTACTTGGGGCTCCCCAAAAGTGGCACCTAGTAGGTTATACTATGTGGCTGATGAATTGGAAGTTATTGAATTGAACAGATAGCTTACATTGCTTTTCTGAATGTTTTGTTATCATAGTCTGAAACTTTATGATTGTGATGAGTATGTACAGTTTTGTAGGCTTATAGGCACACACAAAACACTGCTACTCCTTCATTCCTCTTCCCACGTGCTAATTCTGATGGACTTTCTAAGGAGCCCGTGGAGGTTGAAAATGGAGTAGCAGTTTGGCAACGGCTAGAGTGCTATCGCAGGGTTGCTGGAAGATGTGCTATCATACAGATGAAGAGAACATTAGCACAGACTCTAACTTGTCTTTTAAAAATGTCAACCTTTGGAAAGCTAATTTAGTGTTTTTCTTAACAGTATGTGTCAGAAGTCTGATTCACTCTCAGTCCACCCATGAACTTAGTGAGTGACTTTAGGCAAGTTACTCTGTTGCAGTTTTAACCCTACTGTACAGAAATGTCTTTCGGATCTATAAGGAATACTGAGATAGTGGATAGCGTGTAATATGTGTAATGGAAGTACAGAATTGTTTTCCTTATAAACATAGGATGATTTTTGTATGCTTGTGTTCTATAAAACTTTTTTTTTAAAATAGGTAATACGGTTCTATGGTGGTGCCCTTCCCGTGTACATTATTTCTAATATTCTTCTTGCATATGGGAGACAGCTAAGGTCCTTAATTTCAACAGGTAACATTACATTAAAAGATTTTTAGGCACATGTTATGTATCATTATAAAACCTGAAAAATTTGCTTCATAGTGCATGTTATTTAGATTTGTTCTTACGGTGATTTTTACCAAGTAGATGCCCTTGGGAATTAAAGAAAATGAAACTGTTAAAATAGGGTAGCATGAAGATTTGTCACATTTTAGCTTACTGACTCTTGCAGAAATATCTTTTAAAAGTTTTGCCATCTTTTAAATTATGTAACACAAATATGTATGTACAATATACATGTAAAAAATTAAGAAAAATGTAAATAGACAAATCTGTGCTTCCAAGTGTGTGTGGGGGAAACTTATAAATATCAATTGTGCTAATGCAAAGAAGAAAAACATCTTTAATGCCTAGAAGCGTGCACAATAAACAGTATGTTAGCTACCATGGAGGCTAAACAGACTAGCACCCGTGTCAAAGAATAATGTGACACTAACAACTGAAGCAATTATTTTGACATATCTGAAATCTCAATATGCTTAATCATTTATAGCACTCAGATAAATGCTGCAAAATGTAGTATGTGAGATTATATATTTTACCTACTCCATACTTTTTCTTCATATAGGGGTTTGGAACTGCTGGATAGCTCAGAGGTTTAGCCATCTGGCTGCAGAGCCAGAGGTTGGGAGTTAAATTCCCCACCGTGCCTCCTTGACAGGGGCTGGACTCAGTGATCCATAAGGGCCCTTCCAGCTTTGCAATTCTAAGATGACGATGATGATTGTATTCCAAAAACGTTTGCCATTTATTTTTAAAAAAACCTTCTCTTAACCTAATAAATTCAGATAATTATATCAAGTTTGTAACCAGCCATTACAAACTTGATATAATTATCTGGATTTATTAGATCATGACAATGTTTTTTTCAGTAAATGGCAAACTTTTTAAAAAAATACATGAAGAGAATGTATGGAGTAGACCCTGAAAAGGGTCACCATAAGTCAGAATTGACTTGACGGCATGTGATTATTATTGTTAACCAGCTATAACATAGTTACTCATATATTTAGACAGGGAGCTTTGTGATGTTTCCATTTTGTAGCTATTTCTAACCTAGCTTGGTTGGCAAATTACACACTCATTCATGATGAGCTGGACAAATACCTACCTTCACATAACCCTGTAACATGATCAAGAGATTTCATGCAAGTTTATATCTTGAAATTTGGTCAATGAAATTTTAAAGTTTTGTCAAAAATATATTATCCAAGAGTTTATTTACCTCATATGAAAAAAGTCATCAGCTGATAACTCGATGTCTCTAATGCGTTTTAAATATTGCCTGTATATCCTATGTAAGGTGTGGAAAAGGTAAATATAGCAAAGGGTATAGCATTTTATATTGGTTTTCTTTCAGATTAATACCAATTGTCATTGAATCTAGTGAAGAAATGACTCTCCCATTTGACTTCCATTATTCTAGTACCAACCATGTTGACCCACTAGAGTGTAAATCCACAGTCCTTCATTTCTGCTAATGATTGTAGTAATATACATATCTTAGCAGATACTTTTTATTGTCATTCCTGATTAACAGTATGCATTCAAAGCCATTTGAACTCCTATGTACAGTTATGTGAGAAAGAAAGTACAACCTTTTGGACTTCTATGGTTTTATGTATCAGGACATAATAATTTATTTTATTTATTTAAATAATAATAAAAATAATCTGGTCCTTAGGAGGTCTGAAAATTAGGTAAATACCACCTCAGATGAACAACAACACATGACATACTGTGTTGTTGTTCATCTGAGGTTGTATTATGTCCCGATAAGTTAAACCATAGAATTCGAAGAGGGCATAGCTGCTTTTTTTCATGACTATATATGGAGAGCTTTGTATATTTAGCTAATTAGGTGCTGGGAAAGGATGGGCAATATCCAGGGGTCCAGCCCCAACGCCCAGAATCTATTACTGTTGTTTTTACTGAAGAGTACCTCTCACACCTTCTAATGGCCCAATAGCCATGCTACTAGTAGTAATAAGAACAATAATTGCAACATTTAAAACGTTTTGGGGATGGCGCAAAACATGGAAAATTGTCTCCCCCAACCAGTGGAGGGCACAATTTTTGTTTCCTGTGAGGAGGCTTTTGGAGGGTAGAGGTTCCAGGTGGGTTGGGAAGCTATTCCTGCTGTGGGTACCAACCCAGTTCTTTCCCTCTGATTCTTAATTCCGTATTTTTCTGCTTGTACATAATTCATCATTTATGACTTCTTTAAATCATACAACATGGTGACAAAACAATCTTCCATGATACCACTTAATGTGAAAATATCACTGCAGATGAATGAGGTTATCAATAACAGGTGATTGCTGTCTAATTCAGTTCTGTGCATCTAAAAGTATATTTAGAGAAATAGATGGGCCCAGGAAGAATGCCTAATAGAAAGCTAACATAACCCTACTTAGCGTTTTTCCTTGACTACAACATTTTTTAATCACAGTGGCCCAAATCCAGTTGCTTAGTGTAGTAAATTGCACTAGAGTAGGCCCACTGAATCAATTGAAATTTTGTGAATTAATTCATCTATTAATTCCATTAGTTGAAATGAGCCTACTCTAACTGTGTGTGACTATGCTGAGGAACATATTTTAAGACAAAGGCTAGAATCCTGTTGTTTTACATGATTTCATAAGAACAATCACTGAAGCAGCAGGATATAGTGTACAAGCTGTCTATTGTATGCCAGTTGTCCCCTGGTTTCATCATGGATAGCACAGCTAGCCCTATGATCAACAGCTAGCAAAATGCAAACATCTCTTGCACAATTGCTCTTATACATGCAGTATCTCACAACAGGATTTGGGGCATTTTCTTTACAGAGCAGGATAAAGCTTTTAAAAATCAGAATATTCCTAAACAATGTATTTTTGTTTCATTGTGTTTTTGGTCAGATTCACAAAGAGAAACAACATTGAAATTTCTGTATGGAACATGAAATTCATTGCCACAAATAATCATCTAAAATGGAATACAGGAATTTTTATCTGTGTTGTCACATCATCTGGGCTTGAGTAATTGGGGGGGATATAATGTTAAGAAACGGTTTAGTGCAGTGGTTCCCAACCTTGGGTAACCCAGGTGTTCGTGGACTGCAGCGCCCAGAAACCCCAGCCAGCACAGCCAGTGGTGAAGGCTTTTGGGAGTTGCAGTCCAAGAACACACCTGGGTTCTTCTTCGTGACCTCTGTGGATCACACCCTGGGTAATCTGCGCATGCGCGGAGCCTCATTGGAAATTCTAGAGCTTCTGCGATAGCAAAAAGATACATTCGTGCAGAGCCCTCCCCCTTAGTATATGTACCTTGGCGCCAAGGCTCTCCCTTCAGTTTCTTTCAACTGCCGCGTTGAGAGCCTCTATCGTTCCTTCTGCGAGAAACTGAAAGCAAAAGAAAAGGAAAGTTACTCAATTCTTTACATTCAATCCTTAATTTAAACAATTATTATTTAATAATTTGTTTGCAGAACTAGAATACTCTCCGGCCGTAAGGCCGAAGTGATTCCTTCCCCCCCACACACACACACACAACTCCTTAGACCGATCTTGGGTTCATGGCCTCTTCTAGTCCGTTTAAACATTGCGTGGCCTGCAACAATAAGATTCCACTCTCTGACGGCCACACAAAATGCCTTTTCTACCTTGGTGAGACTCATCAAACCTCATTGTGTCTCCATTCTAAGAACTTTAAACGCGGAGTCCTCCACAGCCGCCTTTCTTGGCTTAAATTGCGGCTCTCGGAGCAATCTCTCCAGCTGACTAATCCCATGGCACAACCTCCCTGTAAGTCCATATCCCACGCTAAGGTCATGGACAAGGCAGTCTCCGAGGTGGCGAAACACCGCCAGGCGCCTACTGGTATTGACTCTATGGGCAGATGGCTGTACTCCTCTGCTGCCTTTACCATGAGGGTTGCCAATTATCAAGGAGCTATGAGTGCTTATCAGCGTTTTAGATGGGACAATATGTCTACCTTCATTGATGCCCTCCCAGAGGACAAGAAAGTACTTGCACAAACTTTTCAACAAGAAGGCCTTTCGGTGGCAAAACAGCAGATGTTATTGGCCAGACACACGGTCGACGCCACATCTAAATCGATGGCCACCTCTGTAGCACTTTGCCGTTTTTCTTGGCTTAGAACCGCTGGCCTAGCGGAAGATGCTCGCACACGCATTGAAGACCTCCCATTCGATGGTGTAGGCCTCTTTAATGCAGAGGGACGACATTCTTGAAATTGTCCATAAGAAAAGGACAGCAGCCAGACGCTGGGGCGTTTATCCTACTTACCAACAGTGCCCTCAGGATACCCAATGGCGCCACCCTTACAATTCATACCAGAAATTCCGACAGGAACCCCAAAGGCAGACACCCTTCATGCCTTATTACAAACAGCAACCCTATCGAGCCAAACCACGTCAGCAGACGGCAACCAGGCGCAATGACCGCAAACACAATCAGCACGTTTGACATCCAGCCAGCCGAGACTCCAGTACCACCTCAAAACAGCCGCCTTCCCACCCTCTGGAAGCACTTACCTATGTGTGAGGACATCACTACAGACTCTTGGGTTCTCTCCATCGTAAAGAGCGGGTACCGCATAGAGTTCCACCAGCTTCCTCCTCCGTCCTACATCACCATGCCTCTGTCCCAAACTCTGCAGGAAGAAATTCAGGCATTATTACTCGATGCAATAGAACCAAGACCGTCACACCAAGCAAGCAAGGGCTTTTTCTCTCGCTCTTTCGTTGTCCCCAAAAAAGACGGAGGTCTCCGACCCATTCTCAACTTCAGGGAGCTCAATCAATACATCACTACCACCAAGTTCCGTATGGTTACTCTTGAGTCCGTCCTCCCTCTGCTACGCAGAAAGGACTAGTTCTCAGTGATAGATTTCAGAGACGCATATTTCCATATCTTCATCCACCCTTCTCACAGGCCTTAGTTTCACTTCCAACTAGGAGCTCATGCTTTCCAATTCAAAAGACTTCCATTCGGGCTTGCAGCAGCCCCCCGTGTCTTTACCAAATGCATGGCACCTGTGGCAGCATACCTCAGACTTCACAAGATCCACATCTTTCCGTACATCGACAACTGGCTCCTTGTGGCTCGCTCACGTCGCAAAGCGCAACACGACATCTCCTTCACCCTGTCCCTCCTCAGTAACCCTGGCAGTAAACCTGCAAAAGTCCAAATTACAGCCCGCAAGGCTAGCTCACTACATAGGAGCAGTTCTGGATTCAAGACATGCTCGGGTTTTCCTTCTAATGGACAAGCGTACCAACTTACTGAACTTACTCAGTGCCTTTACTCCCCACGTGCTTGTATCTGCACTGACAGTCCAACGCGTCCTGGGCACTATGGCATCCATTACCTCAGTAGTCCAACATGTTTGCCTCAAAATGAGGTCACTTCGAGCATGGTTCCTGGCTTCATTCAACCCCATGACAGACCCACCACAAACGTTATTGCGAGTGACTCCAGAACTCGCTTCCCAGCTGACTTGGTGGCACTCTGCCCAAAATCTAATGATGGGACGGCCTTTTCAACAGCCACGGCCACAAATCCAAGTTACCTCACCGGCTGGGGTGCTCACTGCCAATCCTTACGGATTATTCATGCACAATGGTCACAAAGAGAAAAGTTGCTCCACATCAACGAGCTGGACTTGCTAGCAGTAATAAAAGCTTGCAAAGCCTTCAAAAACCACCTTACTGGCAAAATGGTTCAGATAGCCACGGACAATACGACTACAATATACTATATTCTAAAACAAGGAGGTACCCATTCTCCAAGCCTCCTCTATCTGGCTGTGGACCTCTGGGAGTGGTGCCTAGCCCACCACATATGCCTCACGGCAATACATATAGCAGGTCAGGACAACGACCTCACGGACTTGTTCAGTCGCAAGGAGTCCCAAGCCCACAAGTGGGAACTCGACCAATCAGTCTTTCTCTCACTGTGCAAGCGTTGGGGCACACCCACAATAGACCTCTTTGCCTCCAGGAACAACCGTAAGTGCAAACGTTATCATTCCCACACAGGAGTAGGAAAAAACTCCTGCAGAGACGCATTTGTAGGCCGTTGGCCCAAGTCACTTACCTGTTTCCACCATTCCCACTCCTACACAAAGTGGTGGTCCATCTTCAGCGGGACAAGGCCAACGCTATCCTCATAGCCCCATGGTGGCCACGGCAGCCATCGTTCCCGGTCCTTCATCACCTGTCCTCCGACATATATCACCTGCCCCACCTGCCATACCTGCTAACACAAAACAACAATCTAATCTTCCACCCAGATCTCCCCACCGTTCACCTGGCAGCGTGGAGGATTCTGCCTCCCTAATGAATGTCATTCAGCAGGCAAAGAAACCTTCAACAAGAAAGGCATATATGTATAAATGGAAAAAGTTTCAATCATTTACTGCTACAGCCTCAGTTCTGTCTATCAATCCTTCTCTTGCTACAGTCCTTCGTTTTCTCTTACAGATAAAAACCAAGGGTCTCTCATCTCTCAAGGTTTATCTTTCCGCAATTGTTGCTCATCAGCCACCAGCTTCCCCTGTAGCTGGATTCTTCAGACATCCTACTCTAAAGCATTTCCTTAAAGGACTGTCACATATTATATCCAGATGTGCATCCACCACCACCTCAGTGGTCGCTAACGCTGGTCCTGCAACAACTTACAAAGGCTCCATTTGAGCCCCTTGCGTCGATCGACCTCAGGCTCCTTACTTTCAAAACAGCATTCCTCGTGGCTATTACTTCAGCACAACGTGCTAGCAAACTGGCAGCCTTGAGGTCTGACTACCCTTATCTCCAGTTCTACCCAGATAAGGTTAGAATATTTGTAGATATTTCCTTTCTACCCAAAGTTGTCTCCCAGTTCCACCTCTCCCAACCGTTGGTTCTTCCATCCTTTTTTCCATCTCCGTCTACTTCACAAGAAAAGATCCTCCACACCTTGGATGTGAAAAGGGCTCTTGCTTTTTATGTAGCCCGTACTCAACCTTCCAGGCGCTCAGCTCGACTCTTTGTCAGCTATCAGCTTCCTGCTAAAGGCCTCCAGGTTACCTCACAAAGGATATCCAAGTGGGTTACCTCCACCATTCAACTGGCTTATCAGCTTGCTGGAGTTCCAGTGCCACAGAGTATCCGCCCTCATTCTACCAGGGTGTTGGCGACATCTACAGCAGTTCTTCTGCGCCTCTGCCACCTGCTCACAGCCGTCCACGTTCATCAACCACTACAGATTGGATGTTCGGCAGAAGTCTGCTGCTGCTTTTGGATGCGCTGTGTTGTCATCTACCTTGGTGTGACACCCTCCTCCGGGTAAGACAGCTTGTTAGACACCCAGGGTGTGATTCACAGAGGCCACGAAGAAGAACGACAGGCTACCTACCTGTAATTGTAGTTCTTCAAGTGGACCTCTGTGATTCACACATCCCGACCCGGCCTCCGCTCTGTCACGCCCTGTTCCTTGTATGCAGCGGTTCACATAACTGAAGGGAGAGCCTTGGCGCCAAGGTACATATACCAAGGGGGAGGGCTCTGCACTAGTGTATCTTTTTGCTATCGCAGAAGCTCTAGAATTTCTGATGAGGCTCCGCGCATGCACAGATTACCCAGGATGTGAATCACAGAGGTCCACTCGAAGAACTACAATTACAGGTAGGTAACCTGTTGTTACCCAAAGTTAGGAACCACTGGTTTAGTGCAACAGCTTTATATTTAAGTAAGGTAATACTTTTGCTGGTCAATGCAAAATTATTTTGCTGGTCAATGAATGTAATAATTTTTTTTAAAAAAAAGTAAGGTAATACATCTTACAGTTTACCTTACATTTCTCAGTATTATTTCTGTAGGTTGTTGTGGATGCCTGCTTTCTGATATTTTTTCTTGTTTTAGGTCAGTGTTCAGATTTTGTTTCTGCACTTACTAAAGCAGCCAAACCCTATAAAGTGGAACCTATTGTGAATGCTCTTACATTTTTATATGGGTATGTCCCTTCCTTATATAGTTTGCATTGCAGTGCATAATTCTTAGAGACCCCCTCCGATATTTCTGTATTTCCATACTCTGTGTGTGTGTGTGTGTGTGTGTGTGTGTTACACTAGCAGAAGTACCCAGTTTAGAAACCATTTCTAGGTTAGAACACCTTTCATTCCCAATCCTATCAGTGCTTTTTTCCGTATACACCCTTCAGTGTTCTTTCTGCGCCCTCACCCATTGATCCAGTGGTCTTCCTCCTTATCACTCATCTATCTCAGTGTTCTTTCTTTCCTCTTGACCACCCAGTGTTCTTTCTGTCTTGGTAGCTTAGTGCTCTTTTTCTTCTCTTTTCCCCTCCACTTTTTTTTCCCCTTTCTCAATGACCGGTCTTTCCCTCCACCCAAGGATTCATTCACACTTTCCTTCTGCTCCCTTTCCTCTCCAAGCTCACCAGGCAGCTGCAGAGTTTAGAAATAATGCATTACTATTGTGTTAAACAGGAGGATAAGTGATATACCTAATCTTCCGGAAATAACTAATTTAAACTAATGTTTTAATGTTACTTTCAATAAGTTATTTTTAGATTGGATGCATCAATTTGCTTGTCTTCCTGTTTAACATAGAAATAACCATTTCACTGTTCAGCAAACATTTCTAAAATGCTTCTCTTTGTCTCTCTTCACTTTCTGAAGTGTCTGAGGGCTCTGCAGAGAGAAGTAATAACTTCCCATACAGTGCCTGAGGCCTATATGGAGTTACCTGAAAGCCCTTTGAGTAAACAACAATGGCAAAGTCAACTGCAGCTTTGACTGCTGGTTATGGGATCTATCATCTGGGTTCTGCAAGCTTTAAACAGCTCTAAATTAACTGCAATTAATTAATCCATTTAAAAAACCAAATATCACCTCTGCTCCCCTTATTAGAAACACCGAATTTCAGGTGTCTGTATTTCACAACCTTGGAACTGTGGTGGAGACAAGGGCACTTCTTTGTTAGTGTAAATCAGATTGTAGCTAGGAATAAATTACTAACTTCGATAGCTGAAGTAATCAAAACAACTGACCATCGTATTGTCCTTTTTTCTTTTTTCTTTTTGCAGGTTTAACTGGTTTAAAAGAATGTGGGATTCTTTATTCTTGCCAGAGTTGGATGCTGTTACATTAAGCAACCAGAACTTGTGGTTTCCTCTTGTGTCACTGATTCTCTTCCTGTTTGGCACTGGAATAGCCTATTGGGGTGGCATACTCTTCAATTTGTCTATAAGTCTGTTGTCTTCATTGCAACTAGCTTTGACCAGGTAAAAATAAACAAATTAGACTGCTATTAGATGACTGAAATAGTTAAATATTAATCAGCAGATGGTCCTCGAGTAGTGAACATAGCATGCCCTCAAAAGCATAGCGTTAACAGTTTTGTAGAATATGGTACAATAGTTCATCAAGCTTAGTAGCATCTTTGTTTAATTATTGCAAGAAGCCAAAGGGATCTTAAAACTAGGGTAGCTTGCATATAAAGACAATTTTTTTCTGTGATATTTTTGGCAAATGTTCAGTTTTATCATATTTTAGCATCTTTTTTTAAAAAAGAAAAAAAGGTCAGAAGAAAGCCAAACTTCAATGTCAGTAAATCTTTCAGTCCCTTCCATAGGCTCATTTAAGAAATGTTCCCATTACAATGTCTGCTTCTCATACAGTAACAAATATAATGGTAGTAAATAGCAGGCATGGGTCTTTGGGATTTTTTTTCTCTACAGCTTCAAGAATTCATTAGGAATTCCCCAATCCAGAATTTTGGTATTTGTACCCAAAAATTTCAAGTCCTCAGAGGAGTTTTATAACACACACCTGTGTCTTGGAAAGTCTCCCTTTGGAGTGATAACGATTATCCTGAAGAAAGGGTAAATGAAAGGGAGTGGGTAAATGCCATGGTAGCTGCAAGGTAGTCTCTCTGCTCATTAGGCTCTGTACAGAGTGCCTTTCCAAAAACTACTAGTCCCCTAATCCAAAGGTCCCCAACCCCCGGTCCGCGGCCCTGTGCCGGTCCGTGGCCTGAGCCGGGCTGCGGAGACAGATCTCCCGGGCCCCCCCCCGCACGCACTCACCCCCGCACAGCTGATTTGTGCATGCGTGCACGCTCCGCGCTGCCGTTTGCGTATGTGCGCGAGCGCACGCACAAGTGCCACGCCGCCGTTTGCGCATGCTCATGTGCACATGCACATGAGCATGGTGGGTGCCCCGCCTTCCCCAGCCGGTCCGTGGGGTGAAAAAGGTCGGGGACCCCTGCCCTAATCCCTAGCAGCTCCCATGGAGTTTCGTTACGCCCACCCATTTAGTTCTTCAGGGTCATGGGTGTTGCTCCAGAGGGAAACATGCCAAGGAAGAAGCGTGTGTTCTGAAACTCCTCTGAGGGCTTAGATTTTTTGGCTTCAGCAACCATAATTCTTGTTCCTGATGAATTCTGGATGCTGTAGTGAAAAAAATACTGAAGTCCCATACCTACTAAGTAGGGCTGTCCAAGGATCCCCAGTTCAGTCCTGAACCAGATTGAGAGATTCAGATTTTGGATCAGATCTGATTCTGATTTGAATCAAAGTTTGGAAATTTTTGATTGTCACTGGGGAATTACAATGGCAACAACTTATTTGTTTGTTCCATGGTTGTGCATGTCTAGGGATTTTCAGATTTTTCTGGATGATTTGCTGAGAGAAATGCCTAAATTAGAAAGCTTTGAGGCTTGGCTAGGCCAAACTCTGCTCAAGCTTCCTGTTCCTATCAGAGGACTAGCTGGGAGCTTTTTCAGAAGGAAGCTTGGGAAGACTTTGGCCTCACTAAGCCTCAAGGTCTTCTAATTGAAGCCTTTCATCCAGTTGAATCACATTGAGGTGTTTGAAAGATGCCTGCAATGCAGGTAGAATTCGCAGAATGGAGAATTATGGTATTTGTAGTCCAGAAAATCTGAAAAATCACATCACTGTGCATAACAAGGAGACATGGTGCCCCCTCAGTGATGTAGCTGCTGCTATAGTTTTCCTTTAAAATGGCCATTACTTGTTTGATTTTTTCCTGTCAGTACTTGAAATTTCAGGGGAATGGTGGTCATGTCAGAATTGATGATTCCGGTCACGTTTCATGAATACAGATTCAGGGATTTTTGTGCTATCCACCTTTAATATCTGTTTTAATATGCTTAAGGTTTGTTAATATGTGCTTCCCCCCCCCCCCCCTTTCACTGTGGTACTGTCTGTAAATTAAGATGTTTTTTGCAAAGAAAGATCAGAAACACTGTACAACACAGATTGGATTGTGGATGTTGCCCATCCTTTCTCTGTCTGCTCTTGCTTTTATTTTCATTGAACATAAAACAGTATTCCCTTAAGGATTACTATAAGTCTATGTGCTTCAATTAGTTTTGTGGATAGATGAATCAGTTAAGGTTTTTGTTAACTGATAGACTGATTAAAGCTAATTTGGTGTGCAAGAATTTAAAAATACTTTTTAAATCATTGTGTTTCTCATGTATTAATATAATATAAAAGGAATCAGCAAGCTAAGTATTGCAACCACAGCTAATAATCAGTGGTAAAGTGGTAATGACTCTTCCTTAGATTATTTGAAACAGTATTCTTAAAATGAGCTTGAAATAATTTTAGGTCCTGATTTGATATAAATTAAAAATTCAAAAAGCCTCATCATTTACAAAACACAATACTGCCAGATTACGTCTTTCACCCAAGTGCCAACTTCTTCCCAATAAAATTTTGAACATGATATATAAAATTGCTTTCATTTCCTTGTGAAGCCAAATGTTTATTGTATTCCTGTTCCAGTTCTTTAAAGGTTGACTTCCATTTTCTGACCATAGCCTGTTCATACAAAATAGTTTTTTATTATCCTGCTTTTATTTTTGAAGGTTAAATTGTATCCTCAAGGTCATTTCTGACTATTCTAGTCCTTGGAGTTTCCACACCTATGTCTTACTGTGTCACGCAGAGTGAAATGTAATGGTTGTCATTATTGACAACTCTTGACTCGATTAAGCTTGATTTCAGCCTCCTTTTCTCTCTAAATTTAATCTTTGGGTATTCTTTACAATTGTATAGTTCTCTTTCTTCAAAAAAATAGCAGTTTGTTATTTAGGAATCTTCTTTATCAAAGTAACACGACTTAGCAAAGTAAAAATAAACACGTTTCAGATTTTGACCCCAAGAATGCCAGAAAAAGCTTGTGTCCTTTCTAACCTTTTGATGAGGAAGCAATTTTTTATATAAAATAATGGAGTTGGGGGCTTGTCTTTGTGCTACTGTAATTCTACAGTACTCAGGCTCACTTTGAGAACTGTGAGAAATTGTGGAAAATTTATAATGTGTTTGTTTAAAATAAATAGCATTGGTTTTTTGATGGGAAAATATCTTTTATTTTCTTCCAAAAATTAAACTGTTTAGAGGTGACATTATTTTTAACAATCCCAGATATTCAATCTGTAGGTTATATCCATAGACAAAGGTGTTACTTTTGTTAAATGGTTAGAAATAAAAATGTACAAAATAGACCAGTGACATGTTATGATTTAGTCCTTTAAAAGAATCCCTCTCATTTCTAATAGTCTGTGGCTTAGTTTAAATGTAACACCAAACATGGTTTGATATTACAGCCTCATACATGCACCTTTATCGTTTCACATCCTTGACCATGATGAATTGATGTGGTTTGAAATTGAAGTAGAGCATTGTTTGTTTCTGTTTGCATGTAGACACAAACTGTGGTTTGCTGAGAAACAGATTCACATTATGACCAGTAGTATGCATTAGCTTGAGGTTTTCTTATTGCTGTCATTACAGCAAAATGTGGTTAAGGAAGCCAGAGGGTAAGGTAAACAATGCGTGTTTTGTGACTGATCAGAAAATGAATTGAAATGGTACTCGGTTGGCATTGATTGCCATTGCTGTAACTCCAGAGGCTGCAGTATCATAGATACTTATTTGAACTAATCCCGTGAAGCTGATTTGAAAAGGGAAAAAGCAAAACTATATTTTGACTGCTGTAGACTTGGAAGCTTAATCCACCGTTTGGGCTGTGAACTATTAATACAAACTGTATTTCGGCATGGGTCCAAACAACGTACCCTCTAATGTTCAGCCCTGCTGGGCGGGGCTCCACCTCTCTCAGACACGACTTCACACACACACCGCATGCAGGTTTCCGTTGCAACTGGAACCAAAGGGGTTGAACGCAATCGCTGCGTGAAGGAAGAAGAAAGCTGTCTGGAGGGAGGCGGAGTCGCACGCACGGCTTAGAGGGAACTTTGGGTCCAAATTGAACCTTCATGCTTCCAGCTTGATGAATATTTCATTGCATTAATACTTTGTTTTTGCTTTGTTATTTGTATTCGCTAGACCACCTGGACTACCATCAGACAAGAGTTTTATTACACGAAGAAGGTTGTGTGTTGCTGCTTCCATGATTTTTCTTAGCTGGACTACATGTGGGGCACTGGCTATAATAATTACATATTTCCATTACATCTTCAAGGTATTTAACTGTCAACGAGCATACGGGGATATTTGAATATAATGTTGATATTTTTAGCCAAAGGGTTAAGCATTCTCATTGGGCAAATACCTAGCATGGGAGTGGGGGAGAGATTAAGTTTTATACCTGTCCTGCTTACATGTTATCATCCAGTCCATCTCTCCATCTGCACATAAATCCAGTGCACTTAACTACATTGCAAGATGATCGAATTTATAGGATGGCTACATATCACTTTCAGGGTCAGAGGCTGCCTCCCTATGTCCATGGCTGAAGAAAATGAGAAGTACTTTGCACTTCCTTTGTCCTGTTGGCAGGTTCCCTATAGGCAGCTGATTGGCTTTTGTGTGAACAGTGTGCTGGAATAAACAGGCCTCCTGTCTGATCCAACATGGTTCTTATTATGTTCTTATTATCTGTTGAATTTGAGATATTCGTTGTATCGACCAGGCCTGCAGCCATGGGGGTTCACGTCTATAGGAAGTGCATGAATCTTACCCATTGGTGTTCATCTGGGGCAAGCATGGTCAGTCTTTTCTGTGTCTGAGGCAATTTCTGGACTTACATGCTGGCAGTGGGCAAGTCTGAAGGCAACAGGAAGTAAGCTTGCCTCTTTTCTCCATCTGTTGCTTTAGCCCTCTGTAGCAGATTTCTCTTGAAGGGACAGATCACTCTCACAGACAGGTTTCTTAAATTAAGATAGGGCTGCAAGAGATTAGGCCCAGCGTGGCATGTTTCCTGTCCCTGATCTAGTGACCCCGGATGTCCCTGGTGGGCAGGATATGAAGGCACAATGCTAATCATCCACGAGATATACTTTATGGGAAAGTTGTCCACTGATCCCTGGATGAAATTGATTTTCTAGAATAATGGTCCCCAACTTTGGGTAAGCCCGGTGTTCTTGGGCTGCAATTCCCAGAAGCCTTCACCATCAGTTGTGCTGGCTGGGGTTTGTGGGAGTTGCAGTCCAAGAACACCTGGATTACCCAAGGTTGGGAACCACCATTCTAGAGCCATGTCTAATTTGGCTTGGTTCCCTTGTGTGACAATCTGTGTTAAGAGACCTGCTCCTGCAGCCCTCAGTACCATCAAGCATGATTTCATTGTAGATAAAATACTTGAGTTAGGGATGTAGGTACACCAGTTTTAGAGGTTCCACTTTTATTTAGATGATTGATTCCAGAAGGAATAGTTGCATTGCCTTTTTGGCAGATATGCTGCACAGTTCCTAAGAACTCTGTTTATCTCACATGTTGTTTGACATCTACATGAAACTCTTGGGAGCTGGAGGTGTTGACTGAGATGTCACCCAATTCAGTCTTTTCCTTTTAATTAGATCTAGATGAGGTGGGTGATCTGGACTGATGTGTGGATGCAGGGATTGGCTGAGTGAGGGCCATTAAGTTGAAATTCAGCCTCAGAAGGGAAACCCTGAATCCGAACCACTATGTACACACTACAACATTATTGTGAAAAGCTTGCATTTTAACAATGAGGTATTAGAATATCAATGGTGTGACATTTCAGTAAAAACAAATAAATGATTGTTTCTTTTTTACAGGTTATTAATCTACATTCAAATGTCAGAACAGAACTAAGTGCCCTTAATACGGTAAGTATGTTAGGTGTTTGCTTTTGTGCTTGTTAGAAGTGAACACTGAATTATTTTACTTCTGTTGTATTCTTGGATTTAGCAGAATGCCTACCTTTTTTTAAAAAAGGAGACACAAAAAATAACAGCCACATCACTGGGCCTGAACATACGGCATTGTGAGCAGATAGGAAACCTTTTCTTAAGGGAGTCTTCTATAAGTCTTCTTGTCCCTTGTCCTTAAGTTTTTGGTTGCCATCATTTGGTACCATAATTAGACATAATTAGGGTTCTCAACAGACATTTCCTCTGGAATGCCTTTTCCCACCTCATATTCCCAGTTACGAGTTTAAACCATTTAATGTATCTTATACCTTGGGTACTGATTGATATGGCGATACTTATATTAATTATTTCACCATCAGTTCTTACCACTGCTGAAAACCATGTAATATGTTTATATGTTTTCACAGTCTCCAAACAATTTGGAACTGTTTGGAACAAATAATCTGCAGCAGAATTCAAATTATTCCAAAAAAGAAATGGGAAAGAGATGTGAATCAATGGATGTCCTTTCAGAAGCAGAAAAATCATCTCTTATCACCACAGCGACTGACAACATTGCTGACAGTCTTAATATGCATGTTACAATCATTAACTTGCTCACGTGGATTGTGCTGCTTAGTTGTCCATCGCTGATATACTGGGTAAAAAATCTCAGGTAATCCTTCTGAATTTACAAGTTGTCATACAAAGTGCTTAAAATGAACCTGTTTCCGAAAGTTATTGGTTCACAAATTGGCAAGCTGGTAGGATTATTTAGTTGATAAACTATGCAGTGCTGTCACAGTACACCAAGTAGCAACAGAGTTCTGTAGATGATAGGACTACAGACGAGACAAGTTACAGATAGGGCAAGTTGGTTGTGAATGCGAGAAGCCGGTATAGTGCCAGTTTCCAAGCAATGTGGGAGTGGGGGGAGAGAAAATACTTAGCATTAGAAAATATGTCCAGAGTTTTTATAGCATCAACTTTGGTGTCCTAGATATTGGACTTCAGATTTGGACTGTTCTACTCTTCATGTTATATTTCTGTGAAAATGGTATCTGTATTACGGCACTTCCAAGACATGCAGGGAGATTTATAATAATGTTAGAACTGCAGAGCTGGAAGGGACCCTGTGGATCATCAAGTCCAGCCCCTTGTCTGTTTGTATATTTCTTAACCCAATGGCGTGTCCAGCCCCCTGTCAAGGAGGCACAGTGGGGAATCGAACGCCCAGCCTCTGACTCCATAGCTGGATAGCTGAACCACTGGGCTATCCAGCAGTTGATTTGAGAGCTATTCATGAGCAAGGGAAATCTTATATAGCTTCTCAGGGTTGTGCTGATTTCTTGCTGAGAGAGTAAATATACACCAGAATAAAAATTATTGCTTGGGAGCCATTAATCATAGCTCCTGGTTTGTGCATAAGAAGCAGTTATTAACAACATCTCCCCTGGCTTCTTCATCTCAACTGAAGGGGAAAGAGCAAAATGGCCTGTGTACAGCCATATAGATTTTGTGCATATCCTGGCTTGTTAAGATAGGATTTCATCTTCTGAGCACAATGAAAGTGTTAAATATGGTTTTAAAATCTTTCTGCATTATCTTTTAGCTGTTTATTTATTCTGCCTTTTTGAAGCTCAGGATTAGGACCAGCGGTGGTCATCCTGCAGCAGTTTTTGACTTTTGAAGGCTTCTTTCCCCATCTCATTTCTGTCCTAACATTGCCAAAAGGTTCCCCAGGGCTAAAGGGAGCCTCAGGGAGCGTCAGAACCTAAAATGGGGGTGAGGGTGGGGAAAATAGGAAGCATTTCAGTTAAATGTTACTGCCGCCAGTATAACCATGTGAACAGGATTTTGGCCAATGTCTGTATTCCTTGTTGTGTACCAGCTATGTGATTTGGAGCACAGTAAGAAATACAAGCCATGACTCCTTAAATAGCAGCAATTAGCAACCAAGATTAAAGCTGTTTGTAATAGGATCTAGTTGCTTCTTTTAGTTTAGTTACACTGTCCTGCTGTGGCTGCTAAGTACATCAAGAGCAGCTTTATACACAAGCACAGGAGAATATAAAACCCTTTTGTTTGTTTGTTTCCTCTTTTTTAAACAGGTACCATCTCAGACTGGATCCTGATCCATGCAGATCTGTTGCTTTTATAATTGTATCCATTTTGGGAATACTCATGAATACAAGTACCTCAAAAGTTAAATCAAGGTGCTTTAATTCATTGTGTTTCATTCTTCATGTGTGGTATTTTGAAGGCCCTTTCATGTAATAAGCAATGCTATGCTTATTGTTCTGTATTTATTTAGTGGATTGGATCCACAAGAACCTTTCCATCCTCTGTTCAGAAGGTATATAGATCCGGCACAGCCTTCCAGAAAATGAAAGCGAGGGAGGTGGTGTTTCCCTGTGGCCACTCCCCAGTCCATATGCACATTGCTCTGGAGGGTCTCCCAGTCGAGTAGTGGTCCCCAACCTTGAGTCTCCAAATGTTCTGCAACTCCCAGAAATCCTGGCTGGCACGGCTAATGGTGAAGGCTTCTGGGAGTTTTAGTTCAAGAATATCTGGGGACCCAAGGCTGGGAACCACTGCTCTAGAGCAAGGTCTGGAGGAGAAACAGAGACCTCATTCTGTGAACAGAACTTTAGGTTCCACCCAGTATCTATTGATTAAATGTATTTTATTGTGCAAATGTGGTCCCCAATATTAAAATTTGATTTGCATCTGGTAGGCGTGGGGGCAGGTCTCATCCCTTCTGTGCACTTACACTATGTAGCACACTTTGTACACTGTACAATGCAGTCTGAAAAGCCATGTGAGAGACCTGAAGAATTCCAGTACAAAAGAGAACTGAACAGCCAGCTTTTACAATTTATCCATCCCTTCTATGCACTTACGTAGAAGTCCAAGACCTGATAACCCTGTCTGCTAAAATAGGTTGTTCTTGTGGGTGAGTGCTGTGCTGGAGCAGCACTCTGATCAATTAAAAATTCTGTTAATTGGATAAATTGTAAAAGTAGGCTATATAAAATTATTATTATTATTATTATTATTATTATTATTATTATTATTATTATTATTATTATTATTATTATTATTATTATTATTATTATTTTAACAGCTTGCTGACTCCTGGCTTGGCTGCCTGTGCACATGCTCCTGCCTTTCAGCTGAGAGGCAGCAATATGTGCAGATGCAGAGATAGTGGGCTTGGCTCTCAGAAGGGAAATGGTAGATGGTGGCGGCAGCAGGAGACGGGAGGGAGGGATCAGGGACTTGTGGGAAGGGGGTGGGTGGCAGGCTGTGGGCAGGGAGGGGGGAAAACAAACCAGGAAGTTTGTTAAGTTGGGGGAAAGTTCATTGGTTTGGGAACGTTCGCGTTCTCGGTTTCGAAACTGACCCGAATCAATGAACCAGCCATGTTTGACAAACTTCCTGGTTCGTTTTTTTTATTCATGCCCATCTCTACTGCTTACACTTTTGCATCAATGCAGTAAACGACAATATTATTGCTTCATCTCCAAGCCTGCACAACATGTTCAAATTGAGCCCTATGTACATAAAACTGTGACACATAGACACAGTCTGCATTATGAACATGTTCCTGTGGAGCCCGCTGTGAGAGTTGTTAAGTTTTCATGTCAATGCTACCCATTTAGGCCCCTGTTTAAATGTAACTTCCAAGATTTATATGTCAGGTAAGGTTTGAGGAGGTGCAGAAATGAAGTGAGGGTGCAATCCCAGTTTGCCGCTGCCGGCAGACCTTAGAATGGCTTTCCATAAAGTACCACCATAATGCAGTAAAATCCCAGATACAAAATACTTTGTAGTATTTTTCTGAAAAATATTCTCAGTGTGTATACTATCTATATTTAATTTAAAAGCAAAACAGTAAAAAATATATCCTTTTTTCTCCCCACAGCAAACTGTTGAAGATTGCAGTGCATTTTCCACTTCCTTTATCCGTTGCTGTCGTCGCTTTTGCACCAATGCATTTATACAGAATATCATACTTAATTATCATTCCTCTTTTTTTTCATGCGCTGTGTTGCATTGTGTGAAACTTTAGTTTACCAAAGCACTGGGTCTACCTGCAAGAGTTCTGGAAGTCTGAACAAAGAACCATCTGGGACAGCATGGTGGCAACGTGGACACTGCCTTCTTTCGGTGGCGGAAGTGAGAATAATGTTTTGTATGCAGTGTGAGGAACATGTGGGAGTGTTTTCTACATCACTCTTTAGGTGTTAAAAGTAATATTTGGAGGGAAAATCTAGGCACATCACTCCTAATCTGCACCTGGCATTAGTGACAGGTGCTGCCTGATTTCCTGGGTATGAGAGTAGTTTTTTAAAATTGTTTTAACCGTTGTGGTTTTTTATATATCCTATATGTTCTTGTGTTTTGAAGCACAGTGACTGAAAGCAAGCAGTCATAAAACTGAACAGCCAAATGAACAGACAATCTAAAAAATTCTGATCTCACCATAAGCAGCGACTTGTGCTTTGTCCTTTCCTTGGGTCTCTAATGAAGCTATCATGCTGTTGCTGCTTGACTGTTGCTAGTGACAAATCCAAAGCTGTATTGGAGCCTGCAAATTCGTGAGCTCATAGAACGCAGTAGTAGCTTAGTACGACAGCACTCTTATCTTAAGAGTGACATCATTTAGTGAATATACCAGCGAATCTGTATGCTCCTTCTGCTGTTAGCGGTGCAAAATCTCAAGCTCAGGGCAGATTCTCAGGTTACTATTTCTATACAGAGAGATTTGTGCTAGTGTACATAAAAACATGTCAAAGGTAACATTAAAATAGCTGCCCAGGTAGATCCATTGGGGGTCCCTCTGTTGGGAAGAATATCTACCTAAGCTTCCCAGTATCTAAATATATTCAGGATCAAAATACACATGTGTGCAACTATTTTTCTGTAAGGATATGAGTCTTTTTCCATTTTTTTCAAGGCCATGAAATCCCATGATAAGGAAGCAATCTTTCTTCTCTTCATTATAGAGGTCATTCAACCTTATCTCTTTTTATATTGATGCCAGATTCAGTTTTTGTCATATAAGCCAAAGCCCACACCCTAACAGCATTTAGAGATCGAAGTCCTCTCATCTTTACATGTGGTATTAAAACAAATTAACTCTGAGGTACTGCACAAGGTAGCCTATTGTCCATAAGATGGACATCATGTCCATGATGATTCTCCATCAGGAATCATCTTAAGGCAGAGCTATGTACTTCAGTTTTGAATATTCCACATATAAAAAGACACATGCTTCAAAGTAGCAAACATTTCTCTGCATATAAATAAGTTTCCAACCAATCTGCCCTGAAAGAGATGTCTGAGTAGAATATGCTAATCATATATTTACCATCTACAAAACATACCTTGAATGAGAGATATGGGGCATTTATATCCAAAAGCCAACCTCACTCTTCTTGCGTTCCACCATCACCTTAAAGTCAACCATCATTTTGTAAATGTAGCACAGGTGGTTGAGCTACCTATACATAGCAATACATGTTGTCTGATTCGTCCATTGCCTTGATACCTAAGCACTGATCTTACCTAATGGCTCATTTCCTCCTTGTGCTACAAACTAGGATGAGCCATTTCTCTGAACCAAGTTACAATACACATTTTGTTTT
This sequence comes from Intellagama lesueurii, assembly GCA_037013535.1. Lineage (NCBI taxonomy): Eukaryota > Metazoa > Chordata > Lepidosauria > Squamata > Agamidae > Intellagama > Intellagama lesueurii. The sequence continues at coordinate 168,779,833 of JBAJHW010000001.1, read as the reverse complement.
GGCTTTTTTATATTTTCTATCGTTCCTGCCTGAAGTGCCTCCATTAAACAATTCTGGCGTGAACTTATTAGTAATTCAGTTTTTCCAATTCACTTGAAGAGAAAAATATTTTAAGTATGAAACTGTTCTGCAAGCTTGCTGACAAGCTTAATATGTAAAGCTAAGCATTGAACATTAAGATCATGAGAACTACAATCAATGTTTTAAGTGGAAACACTCTAGACTTAAGCTAGTTCTGTAGTCTCAGTATTTCTACATCATTTTTATCCCGTTACAAACTGGGCAAAATGTGCCGGGCGTCATGCCCAGCAATAGGGAATTGCACAAATCAATGGTTCAGTCAGTCACATGACTCCCAGTGTGATTGTTGCTCAGTGCGCCGGCAGAAGTGCTTCAGGAATAGCACTTCGGCCTTGACACTCCTGAAGCTATCTTGGGCATAATATCAAGTTACACCCGCATCACTAACCATGAGGATTTTGCCCATTGAATCCTTGCTACTTTTTGGTTAAAGACCTCTGTTCAAAGTGTACTTTTATGTTTGAAATCTAATTTCCAGCCAGTTTTGTTGTATTACGTGTGCGCAGGGACAGAAAAAAAGAGCTGTCAGTATATTCTTTGTACGCTTGTGAAATGCTAACTGGATTATTTACAGCTTCTGCAAAAGGTTCCTCCTGGTTGCTGCTGTTTGCTTCCTGCCAGTTGCTGGCCTCACTTAGAGTAGCCTGACCTTGACGGATGCTCCTGTGCCTCTTAATAGATACTAGGGAGAATTCTGACAGAAGTACTTCTTTGTTCTTGTCTTAAGTGCTACAACTGTCGAATGTTTCATTGTCAAGCAATTACTAAGAGCACATGGGTGTTCTTTTAAAGTCATGCATTGGCACTCCCACTTGGAAGCCAACTGCTTTTTATCACAACATTGTTGAAAGGATCACCTTTTAAAAGGATTTTGTGCAATTGAGGAGCTGCTTAATTTGCTTCTTGAATTACCTGGCTTTTCCCACAAGTCTTTTTATTTATTCTGCACTGGGGAAATTATAGAGCATCTCCTGCCAACTGAGCAAAATCAGAAGTTGTGACCATTCTTACTAAGTTACAAGGGCCTGTATTTCATTTCTGATACAGCAGCTCAAAGTTTAATTCCACCAGAAGAACTCTTTAATATTATTTAATTTATTAGAACACTTTTACAAGGTCAGTTTATTTACTATAAATTAATGGAAAGTCAGTATTATTTGGTGTGGTCACTTGACTACATTTTACAATATGGTGTATATGTACACTGATGAGTAAGCTGGTACAATAGGACCCTCTTATCCACGGGATCAGTGTCCACTGATTCATGTATTCACAGTCTGAAAATATTAAAAGGGGGGGGGGGGGAAGCCAGAAAAAACTATTTTCACATGTATTACCAGAACCAGCCACGAGAGGGAGACAGAGTCTGTGCTATGAATACTTTTTAGTGAAGAATACATAGCACAGTCTCTGGTGCCCTCTAGTGGCCAGTTCTGTTAATGCATGTGAAAAGTTTTTTCTGGCTTTTTTCTTTTTACCACGCTATATACATATATATATAGCTTTCGCTATTATCCGTGGTTTTTAGTATCCGTGGGAGGGTTGGAACCTATCCCCAGCAGATATGGGGACCCTATTGTATATGAAATGGGTTAGTTGACTAAGTCTCCCATCAAGTTCTCAGTGAACCAGTATTTTCATACATGCCTTGTATTTATACCTTGTACTTATCTCTTCTCTGTGTTTTTATATCTGGTTGTGAATCAATATGTTTCTGTTTCTAGATTCTTTATGTATTTTGAAGGTTCTATTACACTTTCCATCTCTAAAAATTCCTGTGTGTTTTTTTCTCACTTTGCATCCCATCCTCCTTTTGGGAATTTTTAACTTAAAATTACAGGATATTTGTAAATTGAATACAGAAAGCTAAAACGTATTTTACTCATATGCACTCAAAAGTTAAGGCCCATTCTATTATGTCTGTAAGCATTCACATCCCAGTGAACTTCTATAATGTCTGAGTAGACCTATGTAAAATTGCACTTCAAGTAATTATTGGTAGAGTACAGAAATTGTTATTTAAAAGTCAAAAATTTTATTTTACTGAAAATATGTCCTTGCTACTATCCAATAAGTTGCTTGAACAAACTGTACTCATAACTCTGAAGATAAAGGGTTGACGAAAAGCAGTATACAATGGCCTGGAGTTGAAAGAGGCACCTCAAAGTTCTTCCAGTATACCCAAAGTAGCTTTCAGTTTATGTATGTATGTGGAACCTAAATGTTGATTCTTGGCTAACCCAAGTTTTGGAATCTTGTTTTGCCAACAGACAGCATGCCTCCAAAAAAAGAAAAGAAAAAGTTAACTTCACTGCAAAATGCTACGTGTGTCCTTAACATTTTAATGAAAAGTTATGATTTATTGCCTGCAAACATGTTTTATAGTGCAGGGGAAACTTCCTTTGGAAGTGAAATAAGTTTCAGTAAAAAAATGAGTTTGTTTTTCTTAAAAGTTGAACCCCAGTTTTGACTGTGAATGCAGGTGATGGTGGTAGTCATTTTATAAACCTCAGTTCTTAATCAAATTCTGATGTATACATTTTGTATGGTTTATGGAATAATGCCGTTTCTGGTTTTTGCTGTTTATTATGAACAGTTTGAGAATTGTTAGCTACTAAGGCGTATAAACTCTTAACATTTTTTGTGGTTCATTTTGTGATTCATCTTTGATATAAGAGATCTTTACTCAGTTTTCATATCTGACATCTACATTCCTGTTGAGAAAAGCCTTTCAAATATATTAAAGTTTTCATTAACTTAGAAATCCATGCACTTTGCTAAACCTGTGTACAACTGTTAACATACCTGTAGATTTTTGTGCCAATGAAATAAGCTTGAACAACAGATAATGCTATGGAAGAGGAAGGAGAAGAGAGTCTATTCATTTTTACAAGTTCCAAGCATTCATTACCAAACTGCATCATAAGGAGTTAAGATTGTATGTATATTATTTGAAATTCTTATGTGCAGGAAGCCTTACAACGTAACATGTTTATACAGGAACAGAGTCACCCTGATTTACAAATTGGTTAAATTCAAACGTATACTTCCCATTTTCCAACAGTATAGTTTATATAAGAGCATTTCTACAGTTTTCCTTTGGTGAAAAGACCTCCTAGGACATTGAAATGCCATGGGCTGAATTTTGTAGAGTATCATGCGGCATCCCCAGGCATAGCACGCAGCACCCATGTCCATCGTGCACATGTGCAAGCCAGAGATTGCCCTGTTCAAAGCAGCAGAGCTCTTTGCTTGCACAAGGGGATATTGTGTACCCTCTTGTGTGAATAGCAGAAGAACCGCCACCACATGTAAAGTGAACTGTTATTATGCACATGGTAGAAACAGACTGGTTTTTGGCCCACAAGTCACCATCCAAGTAACTGAGAAACCAGTCCTGTAAGTGCTGTAAGTACACTTTACGCTTTTTAAGTTACCGTGACACATCCTGTGCATGGCATATTACTCAAAACACATGTATGGATGTTTGATGCAGAATGCAGACTCTGTTTAATGTTAGTCAGGAATGTGGAAGCAATGTGGACAGTAACAAACATGGAAGCTCTCAGGCGTCAATCATGGTTCCTACAAACTGAGCAGAAAATTCAGATATCTAGGGAAGAGAGAGAGAGATGTATACTGAATAGCTCAGTGGTTTAGGTCGCTGGGTGCAGAGCTAGAGGTTGGGAGTTTGATTCCACACTGTGCCCCATTGACAGGGGCTGAATGTGATAATCCATGAGGTCCCTTCCAGCTCTGCAGTTCAAAGATTTTTTATTATTATTATTATTATAGCCTAAATCTGAAAGCTGTGTGTATATAGTAGGTGGGACGTGGTGGCGCTGTGTTATATCTCACCTCTATATAGTAGAGGTGAGATATAACTGTATATATCCAGTAATCATACAGATTATTCACTTGCTTGCTTATGTAATTATTTTTTATTTATTTGATTTTCTAAAGGGCTGGGACTCTTTAAAAGATTGTGCACTATTAATATCTAATATATTGTGCAATGTTCATTATGGTAGGTCAATGCAACCTGTGGCTTCTCAAGCCATGTGTGATCTGCCAGGGGAGTCAATAAGTTTCCTGATTTTGATGCCTGCCTTGGAGTTCCCAAAATAAAAATTTCATTAGATTAGAAATCTCTTCCGCATTTGTTTAAAACTAGTAACACTGATGAGGTATCTAATTCTTTTTGTATGAAGAAACAGTTAAACTTTCTAGAAAAATTAATTCTTTAGTTCATTTAGTAAATGTTATTGTGAGGGTTAAGAAATGAAATGTGAATGATTAATGTATAATATTTTACACTTAATGATTACATGCATATTAGAGTGGAAAACCAATGCTGAAAATGGCTTAAAATCCCCATTGTAATCTGACCACTTTTTCAGTGGTCAAATTTCAAGTTGCAAATGAATCTGCATTTGTAACTTATAAATGGCTACAGCTGTAGACTGGGTTTTTGCAAATCTATTTTAAAATGGAATTTATCAATTATACAGCAGTATCAATTATACCGGTCCATTAGCAGACATTGCTAATAATGTCAGTGCTATTACTCTCTCATTTTTTAAATTTTAAATGGATTTGGCCAACTGTAGTTATATTACTTAAGGTTCTAGTTTGTTACTAAAGAAGAGGCATGAACTTTTAAATGTACATTTTCTCCTCCTGATTGAACACTTGGTTGTGGGGAAACTACCATCTCCTAACTGTATTCCTCCTGTAATTTCAGTGGTTTCTCAATATACTCCACCTGGTTCTTCTCCCCACTTGAAACTAGTAAAGACTGAACAGGAAATCGGTATATGTACAGCTCTCTGGATTGAAACAATTAAATTTCTGAGCCAGTGGCCAAAATCATGTTAGTTAATGCCTGCAAGCATAACACAGTTTTGGAGGCAAATTGACTCATGTTAAGAAATCAGTGTAGATCTGTTGCATACTCAGTTGCATGACTCACTGGGCAATAGATAATATCTACAATGATTTCTTAAACAGAGGCAGTTTGCATCCAACAACGTATGCCATTCATGTTCTGTTATGATTAAATCCCAGTAGGATTTTGGCCATTATTATGTAAACAATGGCATGTAATTAATTAGTAGTACTAAATAACTACTTTTTATTTTTATTTTATCCTTTCAAGATAAATCAAGATAACATGTATTTTTAGGTAAATATTAGGGTGTAATTTTAAAAACCCGTTTATGTTCCTAAAGTTTTACACGTATTTGTGTTGAAATATATTCATTACCAGTAGGTTTAATTTTTTTCTTCATTTTTTATATAAAGACAACTAAAGTATTTTTTAATATTTCAAGGATGTCCTTTCCAAAAATAATTGTTTGTTTTGGTGAATAGTTAGTAAAATCTTGCTTGATACTCATTTTCCTTTCCGGAATAAATAACTAGGAGAATTGAAGATGTTTCACCAAAATGTATGCTTAATTTAATTCTCATTCAGGATATGAGAACAAACATAGGAGAATTAACTGTTCAACAGAATATCCTTAAAAAAAAACATGAAAGATTCCTTGGGAACAGTGTGCTTTAAATAATCAAGATTTAAGTTTATACAAACATATATGGAACTGAGCCCCACGAGATGGAAAAGAACATCTTAGTAGATGTGTACAGAGTTTCACTCTTAGGTGGTGTGTTTTTTTTTAACTGACTTTTCTTTTGATCTCTTCACTGTCTAAAGACAAACACTGACCTGGATGTATGGTGGTCTTCTGTAGTCAGAAATGCTTTCCATTCCATACCTTCCAATCTTCTGTTTTTCCCTTCTACTGCAGCCTTCCAAGTTATATCCCATAACGTTTCAGCGAGCACCCCGAGTGCTAAGGAATTATGTTTGGAGGGGAATGGGAGATGGGCAACAGGGACACGGATGCACAAACAGAGCTCTGCTTACTGGATACCTTTGGAGCCAACCTGTTGTCTAAACTAAAATGACTTTTTAAAAAATAATTGATACATAGAAAAATTATGCTCAAGATAAGGCACACTGATAGATCCTTTCTCTCACTCTTTCTCACACAGAGACATTGAACAGATAAGGTACAATTCTATCATTTCTTTTTTACGTTGGCTTAACATGGCAGAAGTGATGCAGAGTGAAAGATCTCGATGTACAGTGTCAGGATTTGACATTTATGGATGCCATACTATAAAAATAATGTAATTAATTCTGTGGATTGTGGGTTTGTTTTTTGTTTTTGTTTTTTTGTTCCAGTGTTTTTACCTTTATATTGCAAAATCCAAATTTCATGTTAATTTTGACTGAGTCCTAGTTAAAGATTTAAAGACTAATGTCGAGCAGGGTCTTTATTTGCTCTTATCAGCGTTCATTAGTCTCTTTACAGTCTGATTCTGCCCACTGCTAGCATGTAGCCCTTGGAAGGTTTCCTATGGCAGCAGATGAAAAAGTTTCTCACTTGAAGAGGAAAGTACGCACTCCTTGAGACTGATTTTGTACCCATCAAGCAATCAGGGTGAATAAGTATTAATGTAGAACTCTTGTGTTCTGTAAAGAGTTTACTTTCATAAATATTCAGAGGACATTTTTATAACATGGGCATAAATTTGCAGCTATTTTGTATATCATATGTTACAGCCTTGTGTGCATTTTGTACTGTATATTGGTACATTTCAATAAAATTGATGTAACGTATGACAAGTGCCACCCATTGGATCATGCACTGTTACCTGTGAATACTATTTACCTGTATTTCAGCTGTGCTCAAATTGCCTCTGGGTGTAACAGTGAACATTTTCGCCTTCAGTTTTTGCTCAGGTATTTTATGTTGGGGCACCCCAGTGTGTTTCTTTTTTCAACTGTACTCTGTTGAGAAAATAAAGGCAATGGAAAAGAAAAAAAAATGAGTTAAGAGCTTTGTTGAGCAATATGGGGGTTTACTTGGTTTTACACAAAGTTTCATTGACTTGTTCTCAAGCTAAGCAGCTTTCACATCTGGGCCAGACGAACGGATGCGTTTTAGTGACCAACCCATGTCCCTTTTCCCTCCAAAATCTCTGATTCTTTTCATCTGCCAGCAGGTCAGTACCATTTTGGAACTCCCTTTCTGTCTTTTCACCTCTTCCTGAGTAGTTCCTTTGTCTTGTAAGTAGTTTTCCTCCCTTCCCTTCTAATTGACTTTGCATGTTTTAAAAAGCAGAAGAATTACTGGGATAGCTTTATCCCCATTGTTCCTATGCCTCTCATGGCTTCTCCCCTTGATTTGTTTATGCCACCAACACCTCTTTTCAAAAACTAAGCTCTACAGAGACAGAAATTCTGATTCTAGTCAGATAGTCCAAGTGGCTTTTCTGCCTCAGAGAGCTCCATAACACAAAGACGTCAAACAGGGCCTGGTATTCACAAAGCAGAAAGAATAGAGATGTGAGACTTAGAGCTTTGCTGTGGGAATAAGCATTTCTTTCTTGAGACGCTATTGCCAAACAAGGACCATTCAAGTTAATGGCAATCTGTGAACGGCCCCCTTTCTCCTCAACTGTCCTTATGGGGAATTCTGCTGTGGAAGCCATTTCAGTCCAACAAACTCTTCTCTAAAGGGTTTTACTTTATTGAACTGTTCTTTCAGCTTTGGTGTTGTTTACCATCCTGTCTATTCCAGCTCTGCAGTTCTAAGATGATTCCTTTGATTTTTGACAGAGGTCCAAACTTTCATTACAGAGATGGCCTTATCTTATGATTCATCTCATGCTGAGCCTCCAGTGCCAACCAAAGTCTCTAGACATCCCTCTGACAAGATTGTGTGCCTGGGTTCTGTCTTTGAAGGCAAGATCCAGGAAGGAGCTCCTATTCATAGTATTAGGCAGAGTACCAACAAGAAAGTTGAGGTTTGCTACCACCATGCACAGTACAACCAAGGGTTTCCCCCTGAACCCAGATAGGAGTTCTCTCCTGACTCTTCTGATAATTTTGCCCATTACTATTGGGAGCCTTCTTGGAGAGATACAGCTTGACATCAGTACATTTGATCCTCATCCAAGCAAGACTGACATCCATCTAGGCACAAGGAACAACATTCCTCTCAGTATCAAGATTATCCTTTCTCAAGATTGCATCAACATTATGACTACCATGTCAATTCAAAGAGATGGATTATCCAGATCCATTTCGATCTGGCTTCAGGCCTAGTTATGGGAGATTGCTTTGGTCGCCTTTGTGAATGACCTGCATTGGGAACTAGATAGGGAGGAGGAGGATGTCCCTGTTGGTTCTGCTGGATCTGCTGAACAGCTATCTATGCCATCGACCATGATATCCTTCTGACCCATCTCTTTGGGATGGAATTTAAAGGCACTGTTTTCTGGTGCCTACAGTCCTTCCTGGAGGAGAGAACTCAGAAGGTGCTGCTGGAAGGGTTCCTTTTCAACACTCCGGCCTACAGGGCCCCTCAGGGTTCTGTTTTGTCTCCTATGTTAGTTAATAACTACATGAAACTGCTAGGAGAGGTTGTCCAGAGTTTTGGGGTTTGATGTCACTACGGTAGTATGCAAATAACACCCAATTCTATCTCTCCTTGCCATCTAAATCCAAGGAAGTTGTTTTGGCTCTAAATCAGTGTCTGGTGTCAGTAATGGACTGGATGAGGGTGAATAAACTGAAACCTAATCCAGATAAGACAGAGACCCCTGGTCAGTTGAAAGGCAGGTCAAGCAGCCTGTGCTGGATGGAGTTACACTTCTTCTGAAAACACAGGTGTAGCTTGGAGGTGCTGCTAGATTCCTCTCTGAACCTGGATGCCCAGGTTTCGGTGGTGGCCAGTAGTGCATTTGCACAATTAAAAGTACCCTGTTTCCCCGAAAATAAGACCTAACCTGAAAATAAGCCCTAGTATGATTTTTCAGGATGCTCGTAATATAAGTCCTACCCCAAAAATAAGCCCTAGTTAAGTGAAACCCCGCCCTCCACCATTGTGCAGCAACCAGATGACATGACTGTATTTTAATAAATGTAGATTTTTGTACATGAAAAAAAAACATCCCCTGAAAATAAGCCCTACCGCATTTTTGGAGCAAAAATTAATATAAGACCCTGTCTTATTTTCGGGGAAACACGGCATGTACCAGCTGTACCCATTCCTGGAGACGTCTGATCTGGCCATGGTGACACATGCATTAGTTACATCCTGCTTGGATTACTGTAATGTCCTCTACCTGGGGCTGCCTATGGATGGTAACTTCAGCAGGTCCAAAATGCAGCAGCCAAATTGCTGACTGGGGCTGGTTACATGGATCACCTAACCCCCCTAGTTACACCAGCTCCACTGACTGCTGATCTGTTTCTGGGCACAATTCAAAGTGCTGGTTCTAACTTGTAAAGCCCTAAATGGTTTGGGTTCAAGCTATCTCAAAGACCATATATTCCATTATGAGCCTGCTTGGGTGTTAAGATCATCAGGGGAGGCCTTTCTCTCAGTCTCGCCACCTTCATAGGTGTGTTAGGTTAAGGCACGGGAGAGGGCCTTCTCTGTTACTGCTCCCAGACTTGGGAACTTCCTCCAACAATAAGGATTGTTCAGAACTGAAGTTGATCCCAGTTACCTCACTTTCCTTGCTTCCAGCACTAGCATTCAGCAATTATATGTCTACTTCCTCAGTCTACAATTGCTTTCTTGCTGCATGATGATCTACTGGTATTGACTAATTCAATAAAACACCTCCAGGTACTCACAATTCAGTGGATTTTACCCCTTCCATGTCATAATGATTGATATATTACTATAGACCTTCAAGACACACATTTGGATATAGCCATTCATGCCTTTTCTATTTCTTACAATGGGTACCTTGGACTTTCCAACTCAAGGTTCTGACATTTGACCTTTCCAGTGCCATCAGAGTATTTACAAAAGGCATTACAATGGTTCTAGCCTAGGCGATCAAGCTTACATATGGCTGATTGTGAGCTCTTCAGATTGACCTAAGTTCTTTATGTAGCACACTCTGACCTTCATAGATAACTTAGGGCTCAAGATAATACAAAGTCTCAAGTCATTGATTTCATGGGTGCCTACTTAGATCCTGGACATGTAGGAACCATATTCCCCTTTGCCAAGGCAACAGTACTTTGTTCCAAAGTAAACCACCTCTTCACAGCTCTCATATTGATTCCTGGGAGCATACAAGTGTGTTGGGTTTCAAATGGACTGTTGTGCTCTGTTGTTTTAAATGTGTTTTAATATTGATCTTAGTTACCATTTTAATATAATACTTGTTTAATTCTTTTTTAATATTTGTATACTTACTGTTTTTAGCTTTTACTAAAATACTGTTTTAATGATGTAAGCCACCTTGGGTCCTTTTGGGGAGAAAGGTGGGATAGGTAGGGCGGGCGGGCGGGCGGGCTTTGTGTCTTTCCTAGTGGCAGTTTGTCCATTCACTAGGTTATGTATGACATCCTGCAACACTGGTTTATCAGGGACGTTAGAAAGAATCAGAAAACTTATCTATGCTTTCTCTCCCATATTCACAGGCTACCTCATTGGTCCCCTAGCACTGTCCATGGGGGGCACAGATTTCAAACCCCTAAAGCCTTCAATTGTTGTGGCAGCAGACATCTCAATGATGTGATAAGGACCAAGTTATCTCATGTTTTCAGTGTCAAATTGTACAAGTCACAATGGACAACACCACTTCAGTTTTCTACATTAATAAGCCAAGTGGCAGACATTTGCTGGATTGCTACCCCCAGAACCATGTCTAGCTCATAGCAGTACACCTTCCACCTTCCAAAAAAGGAAAAGATTAAAGTAGACATTGCCAATCACAAATTCATTTCTCTATAAGTGCTACCTGCATTGTCTGATTTACAAGTCACATAGCACAGCACATGCAAGGACATCTCTTACATTTGTTGGGAGAGGGAGTTTCAAAGCCTACCAGCCCAGTTAAATCTATCCTCCATGGAAAACTGCAAAATACCCTATCCAAATATATGCTCACTACATCTTAGGGCATGGAGGGTCCAACCATGACTGACTACCTGGAGCTCATCATTGTCTTGGATGCATCCAGGGAGTGCATTACATGCACCACTTATAGGTATAAGTAAAAAGCCTTCCAGATCTTAATGGGTGTTATCCGACTTGACCATCTAACCTGAAAATCTTGACCCTACTCTAGTTTCTTTTTTCTGTGAAACATAAGGAGCTTACATTGTAACTGTTTTTCATTTATTAGGGGCCCATTTCAAGTTGTACTTCCTTACCTTCAGGCTGATCTTGGGCCATCTATTCAGATATCAAAAGCTTTATGCGAGGGCTTCATAATTGATTTTCACCTTGGCTCTCAAGACCACCAGCCTGGAGTTTGTCTGTTGTGCTCGGACTTGCTATCAAGACTTTCAAACCCGTAGCCACTATGGACTTCAGACTTCTCTGTCTGAAGTGAAAATACAGAACTTCCAGTTTCACTCCAAAAAACTTCCAAGTAGGTTGTATCTGCAGTCAAACTCTTGACTCTTGTTATGAGCTAGCTAACCTCCCAAGGCCTTTTCCTGCCCATGGCTATTCCTTCCATTGCTCTACTACATCAACAGCCTTTTTGAGAAGAACCCCATTGCTTAAAATCTGCAAAACAGCTAGTACCTACAGTTATAATACATTATAGACTGGACATTAGATCCCAGCAGGATGTGCATTGGGGCCAAGCTGTCATGTCCTTGTTACTACAGAGACCTGCATTCCCTCTTCCATCAGGTGAGATTGCTATTATCTCAGTGTGCATTCACGGGGACCATAAGCACAAACAGGTCACTTACCTGTAATTGTTATCGATGGAGTTGTCCCCTCTGAACTCGCATGTCTCTCACACCTCCCTCTTTCATGTCTCTGTTTTGCTATTATCCAGGGCAGACTAGGAACTTGAGGGCTTTTGAAGGGAAGAGAGATGAGTGGGTGGGGCTCCAACCGAAGCACATTAGCACAGCTTCAGATAATTCTGAAATGTTCTGTCCAAGTTCACAGATGGCCACTTGAAGAACCACCGTTACAGGTAAGCAAGCTGTTCTTTCTCCAAGGACAATTGGTTGACCAAAGGCAATTCAAAAGAAAAAAACAGCACAGCAAGTGACAGAGAAGGAGCAAAGGGAACACAGAGAGTTACAATGCTATTCGTTTTGTTTTCACCATTGCACTGGACATGTAGAATCACAATTTTTTCCATGATCTGTCTTTAGAAAAGGGTGCTCAGCACTGTTGGTTGACTAAAGCAAAAAAACACAAATTTTACCATTTCCTCATACAGAAAATTACTATCCATTCAAATTAATTTGGCACATCTCTTCCATGAAACAGCATTCTGCACGTAAATGCAGTATAAGTACCACTTCTGAGGTATGGCTAGAAGCATTTGATAAATTAGCATTCTCCAGTGAAGCATGTAATTCTGGTTTTAATCAACTGCAATTAACCTATTCTATATTTAGTATGTGTAGCTTATTGCACTGGAGGGGTATGTCTTTTTTAAACCTTGAACAATTTGATCTGGATAGTTCTTAGTCCAAGGTATGAGTTGTTCATGTATCTCTAATTCAGTTGTTCATGTAGCTCTAATTCAGTAACGACTACCATTGTTATCACTTTTATTGCTATGTTACTTTTCCATGGTAAAGTGTCTGATAAATGATTTACATAATCATATTTGAAGCTTCCAAATAAATAAATAAAAATTATATACGAACTTCGGTCACCTAAATAGGGTGAACACCTTCTACTAATATCAAAAGAAAGCGAAGCAAACCTCCAATAAGAGAAGGTAGAGGTTAATACTATCCTACATGTGGATTTAAATATATATGTATATGCAGTCATGGCCAAAAATATTGGCACCCTTGCAATTCTGTCAAAAAATCCAACCCTTTTCTCAGAAAATTGTTGCAGTTGCAAATGTTTTGGTACTCACATGTTCATTTCTTTGGTTTGCGTTGGAACAACACAAAAAAACAGAAGAAAAGTCAAATCTGATACAATTCCACACAGAAACCCAAAAATGCACTGGCCAAAATTATTGGCACCCTTAACTTAATATTTGGTAGCACCCCCTTTGGAAAAAATAACTGAAATCAATCGCTTAATCGCTTCTTGTAACCATGAATGAGTTTCTTACACCTCTCTACTGGAATTTTGGACCACTCTTCTTTTGCAAACTGCTCCAGGGCCTTCAGATTTGAAGGATGCCTTCTCCCAACTGCTGTTTTGAGATCTCTCCACAGGTGTTCTATGGGATTCAGATCTGGACTCATTGCTGGCCATTTCAGAACTCTCCAGCGCTTTGTTTGTAACCATTTCTGAGTGCTTTTGGAAGTGTGTTTTGGGTCATTGTCCTGCTGGAAGACCCATGACCTCTGGTGAAGATGCAGCTTTCTGACACTGGCCACTACGTTGTGCCCCAAAATTCTTTGGTAATCATCAGATTTCATGATACTGTTCACACAGTCAAGGCATCCAGTGCCAGAAGCAGCAAAGCAACCCCAAAACATCTTTGAACCTCCACCATCTTTGACTGTAGGGACTGTGTGCTTTTCTTTGAATGCCTTGTTCCTTTTTCTGTAAACAGTGTCATGATGTCCTTTACCAAAAAGCTCTACTTTTGTCTCATCTGTCCACAGTACATTCTCCCAGAAGGATTGTGGTTTTGTCACATAGGTTTTGGCATACTCCAGTCTTGCTTTTTCATTCCTTTGTGTCAGCAGTGGTGTCCTCCTGGGTCTCCTTCCATAGCGTCCCTTTTCATTCAGATGGCGTAGGATAGTGCGAGCTGACACTGTTGTACCCTGTGTCTGCAGATCAGCTTGAATTTGTTGGGAAGTTAATCTGGGTTATGTATCCACCATTCGAACAACCCTTCGTTGTAATTTTTCAGTAATTTTGCTCTTCTGTCCACGTTCAGGGAGGTTAGCTACAGTGCCATGGGCTGCCAATATTTTTGGCCATGACTGTATATACCATTGTGATCTTTGCCAGAAGCAGCCTTTATAAATGTGGACCATCAGGGCTCCAGCTGGTCAGGAGACAGCAATCAGAACTTGCAGTTATGCAGTCTTTCATATGGGCTTTCTGCTAACTGATCTTGTTTAATATTTTTTTTAAAGGAAAGGAATGGAACTTGGGATCAACTTCAGTTTTATTTTGAAATACCCCAAAAAGTGGGTTTAAAAGCCCAAAGAATGTTTTGGAGATCATCTCAATAAGAAATACATACGACAGACCAACTCATAGGATACCATTTTGTCTGCACAGTAGACCTAGTCAAATCTAGAGTATGTGCTCTTATACACAAATCTAACATCTCAACCAGCTGACTACTAATACAGTTAATCACAAAACAATCATCCTAATACTGTTTAAAGTGGCATCATTTTTTTTTACTATATTTGTGTTGCTTAAGTTTGTTTTACACATAATGTAAGCTGTCACTGGGTAAGTGTACTGAACTGAAGGATGAAACAGACACTGACTGAACCCTGTTTTTTAAAAAAGCATGTATAAAAGTGCATACCTGGTTTTCAAAATTGTCCTATGCTAGACAAAGCACAGGAGACTCAATCTGATCAGGGGTCCAACATGTGTGATGAGGGCACTAGTCCTGCTTCTCCCCTTGTCCACTAGGGGCCTGCATTTAATATCACAAAACATGATTCATTGCTTAATTTGGACATTATTGGACACCGTGTTGCATGCAGAGGAGGAAAGGATGAACCTCCATTCTTACCCCCCTGTACTTACGGTAGAGTTACAGTTGCCAGTAGGGACTGACTTGGGTCTTTTTTCTAGGGCCCTGGCCTACCTGAGCATCTTTGATCCAAAGTAAGCATTGAAGCATCGAGGTTCACTGACAGGGAGCGAGGGAGGGAGGGAGGGAGAGAAGGGGTGGGGATAGGCCCCCTTTCAGTCTTGGGGTGTGAGATAAGAAGGCAAAGTTGCCACCTGTGAAGGAGAAAGTGTATGGATGCTTCTAGAAAGAAAGCTAGTGGTACCCACAAAAAACATGATGCAACTATTCCATTTTAACAGATACTTAATTCTGTGATCCCTCACCTACCACAGAATTCTATGAACTGGACAAAACTACATCCAGAAAGTCTTATAATGATTTGTCTGCAACGTTATTTTATTATGCCAAGCAATTTAAGCAGTGCAAGGCTGAGTGGAAGAGAAGCAGGGTAACCGGATAACTTAGGCCTCACCTCCCAAGCTACAGATTTGGGTCAACCTGGTTGCAGGATTGAGATGCTGGCTGGAACAGAGCTTGAAAGAAACTAGTTACAGGAAAAAGAGGAAATAAATATTTTTTCTACTTACTTTCAAATTTTACCAGTTACTGTTAAACACCTTTTGACAGGAATTTCCCAAGTTTGATACCATTGTTTTATCAATCTGAAATCCCAAAAGAAGTATCGTTTTGTCTTTTCAATTGGTCTAAATATTTTCAAGATCCAATGCTCAACTGTGTTACAGAGAACGGGAGAGTATTTCTCTATATGTTTCCAATGACAATGGAAATGTACATACAGCATACTGGAATAATTCTTGCATATGGGTCAACACAGTAATGATAACACTGAAATGGTTGTCACTAAATAATTTATAATACAATGAGTTCCTTTTAAAAGAGGGGTGTGTGTGTGTGTGTTTGTGTGATTCCAAGCTCTGGCCTGAGGGGTTGTATGCAGACCCCAGGCTCTACATGGCCCACGCTGCCCTGAGGTTAAACCTAACCCTGCACCACTGTCAGCAATTTGAGCTTTAATCCGAGGGGAAATTGTCGTATGCTAACCAAACCTTTCCCTCAAAAAGTCATACGAATAAAAAAAAGACAGATATATCTTCAGTGGATCATTTAATGAATAAAATTACTAAATAAGGTCCTGGCCAAATTTTAAACTTAAAAATCAATATCCACCCTTTTCCTTGTCGACTGCCAGCCACCATAAATGAAATACCTGGAACAAAATCCGATAGAGGGAAACGGCACACTGGAAGGGCAGCCCTGCCAGCTGTTTTCCTTTTTTGCTTGTGGTATCTCATGTGTACGGGCAAGTGATGATTTGTTCAACCAGTGGATGCAGGGAAATGCCTAGGGCAGCCTGCAGACGCATAGTATCGCTTGCGTGATCACCCTTACCTGAGTGTGCAAGGCAAAAGGATTCTGAAATCTTGAAATTTAATGTGAGCAGATAGGAACTGTGGTGTGGGATAGACAACTTGTAAATATAGCTAAGAAAATACTTATTTTCCCCCATAAAAATGGCTTAATTCTGTCTGTTTTGAACAAGCCCTTGCATTGGTAACATGAAGATGACTGCTTAGGTTAAGCCTGTAACTTCTGGCTACTGAGTTTATTCAACTCTGCATCCACTGGTTGGACAAAGTCAACTGGCAGATAACTTACAGAGGTAATCATGGAGTGCCTAGCAAAGAAAGGGATGCTAAATTCTTACAACCAAATTATTTGTAAGAGATAACCTGCCATTCAAGCCAAAATCATGTTACCGTTACAGAGACATGATTCAGGCAGATCTTTGTGTCTGACAAATCAGAGTAGCAGATGAAGTCTGTGTTTAGCTCCAATCACAAAAAACAACAACAAAAACAACTAATCACAAAACAAAGGAAGTTAATCTGCAGATGTGGAAGGGAAACTCTTGCTCTTAGAAGTAGATGCTATATCAGCAGTTAAATAATTCCTTGTTCCAATAACAAGTTATCTCAGTAGTTTTGGTTCACCCAGTGAATGTTCTTGAATTTTATGATACAAGTAGAAAATAACTATGGGATGCAAATTGTTATAGAGGGGTGGGAAGCATAGCCCTGGCCATCAGTGAGAGCTTAACTTTTTCATTTGAAATCACTGAGTATTAACTGGCTGACCTGAGTTGGCTGAACCATGTTCTGTTATTTCAGGTGGCATTTTGTGATACTTGTTACCTTTCTCCAGAGCATTAAAAAAAAAACCAACCAAAAATATTTCATGCTCTCCTCATTATTCCATACAAGATTTTTATTCAATTATATGCTTGACATAACAAGTACTTGAATAAGTACTGCATTGTCCAGAGACCCGTGGCTGGAAAAAAAAACCTTCAGTGTGAATAAAAGGTTGTTTAGGACAGAAAAGGCTTTATTACTACCCTTTGAAACTCCACCTGCTAACGTCACTGTCAGTCATGGATTGTTCACATTTCTCTAGAGCTATAAGTGGAGTGATCCATTTCACTGTAGATTACCAAGCAGCTAAGCAGAAAGAAGACCGAGCCAACATTACACAGGTAAGCTTTTTTTAAAAATCATAAAATACTGTAGGTACATCTTTGCAGTTGCAAATGTCTTCCTATTTTCTTTCAGAAGCAAGTTGTTTGATATACATACAAACAGAACTCTTATTTATTCCTCTTTGAAAAAAGTTATAGGGATTCACGATGCTGTTTGTGTAATTGATTACAACTTATTCTGATCCTTCAAGTAGTGAGACCTCGTGTCTGTCACTAGCTCCCGGTCAACCTAGTCTTTGCTCCATCATGTGGAAGATGGTGATCCTGGTTCACTGCACAACACTGATTTTAAGAGGGTTTGGGAAAGAAACTCCATTAAAGCCTGACGAGACATGGAAACCTCTGGACAACCCTAGAAACAGAGATCTGGTAAGGGAAATTTGGGAACTACACCTGCCTTTCGGTTGTCTGCATAACCATCAAGCCAAGATTAAAATTCCCTTGTACGTAAGCACATTTTTCACTTCATCTACACTTGTGCAGGGTCAAGTCGCTAATGGCTCCAAATGGCCATTAGCCGTATTGGTACAAATGTTTAAGATTGGTCATTTCATATTTGATTACGCCCAGTTCACTTCTGAGCAATGCTTACAATCAGGTGCTAAACAGTGGACAGTAAACTGTAATGATCTCAAAACATATGCCATGTTAAATAGTTCACTATTTCCCTTTTTTGAAATGACCCTTCTGTAGTAGTTTCAGAATGTTTATGCCTGTGGACTAGGAATTCCAAAGAATGAATAATTTGGAGGTGTAGGGGAATAGAAACCAGTTGAAAGAAAAATTTAAATTGTCTTCAAAATATTAAAAGAGATAACATTGTCTTCTGAGAGTTATACTGACAAATGATGCCTGGCCAGCCAACATTTGGGAAGTAATGGAACTCCCCCCCCCCATTTTTTATTACTGTCTGGAATGAATTTTTGTAAACATTGTAGAACAATCTGAAGGTTTTGTACAAACACATTTATGAAGAAGGGAGATTCTAATGATATTATTATTTATGTCCCTTGTCTGCTTGTGTAAACACACACACTTACTTGTGAGGGCCACATATTTTGTACTTTTGTGACCCAGTGTTTACTCTTTACTGCAACAGTTCTAATCTGTGAACTTCAGCTTGTGAGCCAGAGTGGTGCACAATATTATTATCAACCTTTAAGAAGTTGATAAAATATTGATTGGGAGATGCCTCCTTAGCTTGTTCTGAAATGTACATTTTTGTCCAGTTTTTCAGAACACTGAAGGCTTATTTTTCTGGGAGAGAGTTTAATCTCAGAAAGTTTCCAGATGCTTTCTCTATTACCAATGATAAACTGCAGCCAGTTGCTTTCTATTCGGATCCTGTTGTTTCTGCGTTTGCAGATTATGAAGAAAATAAAAACTCTCCTACACATCATCTCAGAGGATGAAGAATGTAAATCAAGGTAAATACGTGACATACTCTTCCTGAACCTTCACCCTTATGAAAACCTTTCTGCTTTCTTGGAGCATCATAGAATTGGTCATCTTTTTCTTCACCCTTAAACATCTTCACTTAAACTTTATTTAATTTCTCATTTCAATTCAGATAATTTCCAAATCTATGTGATACACTAATTGACATATTTGATACACTTAAATGGCTTCTCACAGGGGTCTGGCTATCATAAACTGATTTGCAAAGGAAGAATAAGATTGTAACTACTCAATTGTTTTTTCACAAGTACTTTTTTTTTGTACTAATATAGATTTTGTGATAGTTATGGACTGACCTTCTGCCTTGTTTGATCTGAAATTAACAGTTTAAATTAATCTGAATGGCACACTGATCACACTAAATGAAATCAATTTAAATTCTCCAGTAAATTCACTCTTTGTGCTCCTAATCATGCAATTTGGAATGTGACATTGCTCTGTTCCCTTTTGCAAATGTACCAAGTTCAGTGTCTGCAAGAAGTGGAACTCGGGAGATCACAGCAGTGACATATGAACCACAATGTCCTGTGACAGGGGGAACCATGGTCAATGAGCGTTTTTAGCAGTTCTCATGTTTGCCAGTAAAGCTGGGGCTGTTCCACATCCTCTCAACCATATCCAGGATCTAAACGTCTGTGCTTTATTACTCCTATTGGTCTCACCTACCTCCACAACTTGGTTCTTTTAAGTGAGGGAAAAGGGATAGTTTGAAGGACTACAGGACACAGTGGCCAAAATGCTCTTTCATTGTTACGCTAATGGTGTACAAATTTTGGAGACAAATTGCCTCAAGTTAAGAAATCACCAAAGTCATCAGCTGCACACTGAGTCACACAACTCAGCATGCAACAGATACTATTTACTGCAATACCTTAATGTACGGTAATTTGCCTCCAAAGATTACACTGTTTCTATTATACTCGTGTAAATAAGTGAAATGAAATCTAGTGTGTTATTCCACCCCCACCATGGTCTTCACTCCTTGGAATTACAATTAGATACAGTGTTTGAGGAGTAATTTCTTTGTTCTTGATTTAAGCTGTTATATATTAAATATCTATACTTATATTAGTTTCATGTCTTCTCACCACAGAATACAGAAACATACAAGATACAGTATGTACAAATACCTACCATAGTCTGATTTAATTTTATTCTGAAATGCATGAGAGACTTAAGAGCTAATCTGTATTCTGTTGTTGATTTCACTCAAAATCTGTCATAATGGCAGAACAGAAGGACCTTATACCCTCTAATTTTCTTCATAGAAGACTCCCCTCACTCTCATATTTGAATGGCTGTCTGGTCAAAATCTTGTTTAAAGATTAAGAATATATACTGAAAAAGGAGAATTGGTCCCTTTGTTATTCTTTCTTTGTTTTGTTACTTATCTTAGAAAACATGAGGTCTAAGAGAAGATTGAGCATGATCCCTTACCTCCTTAATTATTTATCCTCAGGAACATACCGTGTTTCCCCGAAATTAAGACAGGGTCTTATATTAATTTTTGCTCCAATTTTTGGGGTAGGGCTTATATTACGAGCATTCTGAAAAATCATACTAGGGCTTATTTTCAGGTTAGGGCTTATTTTTGGGGAAACAGGGTGGAAATAGTCACACATAGTTCCATAGTCATCTACACTGACCCTCTGATGTACTAAAGGATAAATGGAAGTAAACTACCATTGTTGGCAAAGTATGAACCCTGAATTAGTATGAATGTTTTCAGCAAAAGTCCCGGAGGTACACATGCTACAATCTGCCAGTCAGTTATGTGTGGGGTGGTCAAGCAAAATAATGTGTGATAATCTTCAAAATATTTGACTATCTAATTTGACAGACAAACACGGGCCAAGAGCCAATAGCAAACATCTGTATCCAAAGCCAATGGAATCAGGACCACTTCTTTTCCTCCTCCTCTGGTACTAAAAATCTGCTTCAGAGAGTTTTCTAGCCTGCCAAAATAGATTTTTTTAGGTGCAGGGAGGGAGCTGCAGGAAGGAGAAGCACCACCAATTCCAGGGGAAGCACACCACTGAATCCTGAAGGCAGTGGGGAAGGCAGATGAACAGAATAGCACTGCTACAATACGGAGCTTTAATCTGCTTCCCTGTTTTGTTTTACAGGTGGCTGTTTGCCAGACTATTTGGAAACCTCCATAGAGAAGTGTTTCAAAATGATTACTTGACATAGTACTATTTTTCTTAAGAGGTCAGATACTGCATACAGAAATCAAATGCTCACATTTTGCTCTCTATTTGTATTGGCTTACATGTAAATAAATGAGATCTTCAAATTATATTCATCCGTTTCTCTGTGGGAGAATAAATAAATATTGTCTTAATTTACCTACGATTTAGAACATTGTTAACTAAATGCATTTAAAAACAAGCATACAAACACACACAGATAACTTTTCCCATAATTATTTCTTATCTTTTCAGTTCTGGTTTCTTTTAAAAATAAGGTTGAGTGTCAACGAAATTTATGATGAAATTGTACAACTGGAAATTATGTGAAATGGTATTCATTAATGTGCCTGCATTAAAAACAGCTTTGAGATGTTTAAGTGATCACAGATGTACTAGCACAACGTGTAGAATTTGCATGTGATTTCTGCAGCAATCAACAAGACAGAATATTCTGCTGATTTCATTGACCAATTCCTTATAACATTATAATCACTGAAATATGTGACCTATTTCAACATCAAAGCCTGAACAAGTACATATACTTTTACTTAAGATTATGACTTAAGACATGACAACAAGATGGCTAATTGAAACAATCAAGAGTTTCTGTGTAATCTAACAATTTGTAGAGATTTTTTGGGATGAATTTACATATTTTTGTGTCAAAGGCTTCAGTCCTATTCAGGTTTGCTTACAAATAAGCCCCATTGTTCCAATTAAACACACACAATCCCTATCTGGCCTGTAAGAAGTTACTAGTAGGATGGCCACTTAACACAATAAAAAAAGAGGATATGTATCGTCAAAAAGGAAGAAGCCATTGCATGAAACAGTGTTCACTGATCTATAGATAGGTAAAGGTAAAGGTTCCCCTTGACATTTAGTCCAGTCGTGTCCGACTCTAGGGCGCAGTGCTCATCCCCGTCTCCAAGCCGTAGAGCCAGCGTTTGTCCATAGACAGTTTCCGTGGTCACGTGGCCAGCGCAACTAGACACAGAACGCCGTTACCTTCCCACCGAGGTGGTACCTATTTATCTACTCGCATTTACATGCTTTCGAACTGCTAGGTTGGCAGGAGCTGGGACAAGCGACGGGAGCTCACTCCGTCACGTGGATTCGATCTTACAACTGCAGGTCTTCTGACCTTGCAGCACAGAGGCTTCTGCAGTTTAACCTGCAGCGCCACCACGTCCCTATACAGAGCCCAAAATCAGAAATGACTTTTATAGGACAGAATTACAATGCATTGCACACGAGTGTAGAAGACTGTGACCAGGTGACCTGCATCTGTCGAGTCTGCTGCCTTGGTGCTCCCTGTGGATGGTCAACCTCAGCATCCCTGATCTTTATGGTTCTTTACCTTTCAATCAGGCTTGTACTGGATAGTCCTCCAAACAGAGGATACCATCAAATAAAAGACTATGAAGAAGACATGTGGTAACCCTAGTTACCAGTGTAAGGGTCAAACAAAAGGCACTAGTCATAACCTCATGCAAACATAGTTTGTACTATTTGAATAAACCTGAATTTGTTAAGATATTTTAAAAAGACATAATCAACTGAGCCTTTCAGAGGTAATCTCCACAAAACAAATGAAAGGGAGGATTATCTGATATTAACTGATTCATGTTATCTTCAAAGGATAGTATGAATTTGAAGTTCACCTGGCCTAGTAACTTATATTTATGCCCCTGACCCATTTTTTCTCTCAAGCTACATCAGTGTCTTCCGTCCCACCCAACTGGGATTAAATATAAGCCACCATATTCATCAGTCTTGCATAGATTTGTAAACACGAAGCTTTTGGAAGCAGATAGAACTAGCTTCTTTTTACCATCATTATCTAGATCGGTATCAGTAATTTATGGTAAGATGACTGTATCTTTCCTTCCTTTTACAGCATCACACTATTTTTAGCATTTAATGAAAACACTGGGTAAAAGTTATCCCATTTTT
This sequence comes from Intellagama lesueurii, assembly GCA_037013535.1. Classification (NCBI taxonomy): domain Eukaryota; kingdom Metazoa; phylum Chordata; class Lepidosauria; order Squamata; family Agamidae; genus Intellagama; species Intellagama lesueurii. The sequence continues at coordinate 168,756,829 of JBAJHW010000001.1, read as the reverse complement.
TACCATGATGAGTTCATTTTTTAAAGTGTCTCTTTTCATATAATTATTGGAAATTAGTTATTGCAACACAAGCTAAGAAGACCACTCCACTGGAAGACCAACAGTAAGTATCAAAGCACACCTTTGAAGTCTTTCCCAAAGGTTAGAAAGTTATTTTTATTAAGAATGAATGTAATAGTGAAGCCATCCACAGCTGAGCAGTGGTAAAATGATCCTCTCGGATCCAGATCATCAGTTATTGATTTGGCATATTCATACATCTTAAGAAGAACTTTAAATTTACTGGTGTGACAGAAAATCATGCACTTCTCACATGCTCCTTGAACCAGCAGGATATGCAATACTGTCCAGTGCAAGTTAAGTCAAGCAAATATTTTTTGCCCTTTTCTCTGGGGTGACCCCTGATATATTGTGGGTGATCACGGAACAAAGGAATGCTAATTGCCTTAGAGAAAGAACAAAGGAGTCCACAACGGATGTCCGAGCCAGGGGAGCCTACAGGCAACGCTCTGACAGCTCTTTTATTGACTTAGCATGAGTTACATAGTATGTTGTTAGAATTCAGATAGGATACTAGTTACCTAATCGCAACTAGGATTGGCTGAAATAACTCTTTGATCTTATGCTGTACCTCTAAGCGAAAGGGTAGAATAAGGAGTTACCCCACCTGCTGGCAGCTACCACTTCCTGCCAGGAGTGTATGCACGTCACTGGAACAGAATGCAGCTACAACCTTTAAGCAGAAGTTTCCCACAATATATCCTCCACGTTGGTTACATCTCGGTTGGATTAAAGACAAAGGACACTAATTTGATGACAAAGATGTACTCATTTTGGGCGGAGAAGAGAGGTGGTTTGAGAGAGGGGTCAGGGAGGCCATACATGTGCATACAGAAAATCCCTCACTCAACAGGGGTGAAGGCCTTAGATACAATCTGTCTCCTATTTCTCATGCTGCCCTTTCATCCCTCCCCAGAAAGATCAGGACCACACACACCAGAAAGACTACAGTTAATGACCGTTAACAATCCATGACAATGGGTGGAGAAGGACTGCAGAGGTGGGATTTTCACTCACCCCAAGTCCTTTGTCCTTCTAATGAGCCTATTCAGACCAAAGTGAAACCAATGTGGAAGATATATCAGGGATCTCCTACCAACTCTCCTCAGACTGAAGAAGCTACTTGGATGAGTAGCAAAACGTTTCAATCTAGTAAGAAAGAAGTCCAGTTGTCATGACTCAACTTCCAGACTTGCTGTTACTTGTGCAGAGAGGATCTTTCCTAACTCTAACCCATGATCAGGCACTACAGGAATAATAGGTAATAGTTCCCCTTGACAATTAAGTCTAGTTGTGTCTGATTCTTGGGCCATGCTCATCCCCGTTTGGAAGCCAAAGAGCTGGTGTTTGTCCATAGACACTTTCCATGGTCACGTGGCCGGCATGACTAGACTTGGAATGCTGTCACCTCCCCATTGAGGTGGTACCTGTTCATCTGCCCACATTTGCATGCTTTCGAACTGCTAGGAACAGGAGCTTGTCCCCTGGCCTGGATTCAAACTGCTGACCAAACCCAGTGCTCCTCCTCACTTCCTCCGTGTGACTAGGCAGAGAAGACCAAATTCTTTTCCTTTTAGATCTAGTTGTTCCTTCCCTCTAAAATTACAAGAACTCTGGTGGCTTTAAACTTTGGGTTGTTTTTTTCAATGAGCCTCGACCCTGAAATTATTACTGGGCGAACCAGGGAGGGCGGTCTGTGACTGTTCAGAGGCCGAGCTCCCGTTATCACCAGCAAGCATCTTGATCGCTCGTGTGAACGGATGGGAATAGGAGTTCATCAACATCTAAAGACTTTGAGCATCTCAAGAGTTCCTCCAGTTCAGACGGAACTGGCTGGTCTCAAGCAGAAATGGATGCTTCCACTCTGCAAGACGCTGCACCCTAAGAGGCAATATAATGATTTGCTGTTGATGTTTCTCTCCTTTAAGCATAAAAGAAACGAATCTATTTAGAACAAATACTCGGGACGGCAAAACCGATGACGAGTCTCTAGGCACACATTTTCACATCTTCCCAACAATTTAAAATCGACAACAGCATGGTGTAGGCGCACGCGCAGACGTTCGCTGGTGGCTCCGCGCTTTGTCCTTTCCCGTGCAGTCGGAATCTTCTAAGTGTAGGACCCTTGGTCCGTCGCGAATTAAGCCCCCCGCTCTAACCGGAATGCGTCTCTGCTCCAATATTAGATAGATATAGGTATCTGTTAGCTGGTTCAGGTGCAAAATGTCGGGGTTCAGTCCCGAGCTGATCGACTATTTGGAAGGGAAAATTTCCTTCGAGGAGTTCGAGCGGCGTCGAGAAGAGCGCAAAAGCCGCGAGAGGAAGGTAAGGAGACCCTCCGTGGGTCTCTGGGTGGTGCATTTCCCCCATATATATTCATACTATATACCATATATATTCATTCTCGGACGGAATTGTCCATAGGCAACCTCACTGCTTTTCTGCTTGCATTTTCACCGAAAGTAGGAAGGAGCCGAGTGAGTTGATTTAGGGGAAAAGGGCACAAGCGGCTGCAGTTTCTTGGGAATGTAGGCAATCAGATCCTGAAAGAACTATCACGTGAATAATCGGGAGAAAAGGAGAATAATAGGACCTGTTTTATACCGTAAAAATACAGAGCTGGTGCCGGCCCGAGCCTCCTCATATCGGCTCTGCAGCAGCTTCCAGGGAGTTCTGTAGGAAGGACTTTTGCTCCCCAGTCAGCGTGCGAAGGATTGTCTCTAGACAGCGCAGCTTAGGTCCGTCTACTGGCAGAGCAGGACAATATTGTAGGATCCTAGTAGTGCTTGCCCAGAATTGGTCTCCAGGAGGAAAGCCCTCTCTCCTATGGGCAACGGCAACAGGTCCACAAAGTGCATTACAGCTTTACTGTGTTGACACAATTTTCCTGCATGCGATGCTTATTGTCAAACTAGTTTGGCAGGACTGATTCCCAGGTAAATGAGCGTATTTTTGTTTTTAATCCCATCCTTTGTAACTGTGAAAATTGGAGGCTACACATCCTACAGACAGGAATTTTCTAGAGCAGTGAGTTCATGGACTGCAACTCCCAGAAGCCTTTACCACCAGCTGTGCTGGCTGGGATGTCTGGGAGTTGCAGTCTAAGAACATCTGGGTTACCCATGGTTAGGAGCCGCTGTTCTAGAGAATAGCAACTGTTAAACTGGGTTATAACACACAGACTTCTTGCATGCATGAATCTCAAAAAGAACTGTGCATACTGCAGTTCATCCCATATAGGCAATGTCATACTCTTCTACTCTGGGATAATTATTCCCCAGCTTTTTCACTCCCAGTTACTAAGTGCTTTCAGAGCCCACTTCATCTGATAGAAGTATACATTAAAAGGGGAATACAGCACTCAGCTGAATGCTGAGTGATTTCATAACCTACTTCTCACCATCCACTTTACCACCCCATCTATGTGACTTAATTTAAATTATCACATTGGAGATAATGGTCCCTCTATCTGTATAGCTGTAAGTAAAGTAATTGATGTGTGCGCTCACACATGTACACATGCAGAGAGATTTTTCTGTGGAAATAACTGGATAGAAAAAGTTTGAAAACAAAACACAGTTCATGGAATTTGTTTTCTGTATAAATTGCAATATATGGGTGATGAACAGTGATTTGTTTTTTCTCAACATAAATGGATGAACCCTTAGTCTTCCTCTGTATATGCAACTCTGTTTTGAATTTTTTTAAGTAGATAAAAATACAGGTGGTAAGGTTGATCTGTTAAGAGAATCACAGTAACAGGAAGAATAACAGCAAACTAATTCTTGTATAGAAAAGTTGTGCCAATGTAATTTGTGTATAGAAAAGTTGTGCCAACATAATAAAGCGGCAATGCACTTTATGGAACCGTTGCTAGTGGCAAGTGGAGGGTGTGTTTTCTTCATGAAGGTTATTCTTGTACAAGCACTGTGATCCTATGATACTACTCTGTCAGCACTTGACATTCAGTAGAAGCTCAATTGGATACTGGCCAATATCTGTAAAAAACTAGTGAGAGCCAAAACCTGCATTCTGTGATCAAAAGACCTTTGAGATGAAAGAAAACTCTTTACTAGTCTAGTCACATACAACTTAAGACACATCTCTGGAATATCTCTAGCATGTAAGGCAGGAGGGATAGTCTTCAGGCCTGTGGGATCTTCATGTCTTCTAGTTTGTGATGGGATGTTGTTGCCCGAGAGAACTAAATTGAAACAACAGAATGGCCTGATTCAGATATTAGAGAAATGGATAACTTGAAGACATGAACAGGGATCTTGTTTGTTTCTGCTACCCTCTAGGCATCAAGGATGTCTTTTTGAAGAGAGAGCCTCTGTCTATGGAATCTCTCTGTGCACTGAGGGTGGGAAATCAGTGTACTAGAAGATGTAGAAGAGCTTCGAAGGACACAAGAGGCTTTCCTTTTCAGAAAATTAACCTGCACATGACAAATGCAGTGAAAGGGGCAGACCTAACATGTTCCTTGTCCTTGCATATTTAGGCTACTTGTTTCAATTACACTTGACCAAGGCTGATGTCTCATCGTGTATGTCTAACCTATGTGCCTTTTAAAAAAAGTTCCAGGACTGAACTCACAATTCTTTCACATATAAAAATCTAATCTTGGTTCTGTCCTGCTCCCTGCTTTCATATTTTCATTTTAGTGTCCTAATTGGAACAGTGTGTGGTGGGCAAGTGGACTGGGTTGCTGCTTAGAGAAGGTGCTCCTCTGAGACTCAGCTCAATAATGTGGCCTTAGTCCCAGTCAGGCTGATAGTGGTTATGTGCTGTATATGTACCTATACACTGCTACAGCTCTTTCTTCTCCTTACCACCAATGGAGGAAGATGAGGGAAGACTGAAGAGGACATGGCTGGAGCTTCAAGGTTTCCTTCTCAAGGCCATGGCAGAGTCCTAAGCTGGCTTCTGCCCCCACTTTTACTCCATAAAACAAAGCGTATGTGCTTTCCCACTTCTCTTTTCTTAGTGGGCAGGGCATGCATGGGAGGGCTTGCTTGAGATGGGCTGTTTTCAAAGGCCAGGTTTGGCATGCAGGCCAGAGGTTCTGAGTCCCACCTGTAGAACATGTCTAGTGCTGACGCACCATAAAGCTTATAGATAAGATGTTTGTTGATATCTTACGTTAATACTGTTTTGACGTGATTAAGTGGGTTAATCGAGCCTCGTGGCGCAGTGTTTAAACTGCTGTCCTGCAGCCAAAACTGTGCTCACGACCCGGGGTTCAATCCCAGGTAGCTGGCTCAAGCCTTGACTCAGCCTTCTATCCTTCCGAGCTCGGTAAAATGAGTACCCAGCTCGCTGGGGGGGGGGCAATGTGTAGCCTGCATAATTAACTTGTAAACCACCCAGAGATTGCTTGAAGCACTATGGGGCGGTATATAAGCAGCACGCTTTTGCTTTGCTTTAATTTGCAGGATTAAGCCGATGATGGAAAGAGGTCTCTCCAGGTTTGGCAGCAGGCTTTGGTTCTCTACTGTCCACACATATTTGAAGTATATTCTTCCATCCTTCCAATAGCATATATTTACTGATTTTTAAATTTTTTTTTATTTTGGTTACTGGAAATAACAAGAGCCTTGTGGCATCTTAAAGACTGACAAGTTTTATTTGGCATGCACTTTTATGGGATGCACAACCCCTCATCTCCAGGGGCATGGAATGAGTTGTTGTTGGTTCTGGGCCATGTCATGTTATTTGCCGTAATTTCTGAAATGGGCTATAGAAACTGGGAGAAAGAAAACAGCAACCAGACAGATCAGGGGCAGGAAGCATCTCCCCTCTAAGAAGAAGTTTCGTATTTGGGGTTTTTAGTTTAGAAAAAAGTGAAGAAAGAAAGGCCACAATGAAGGCTTGTAATATTATTCATGGTTTAAAGAAAGCAGTGGAGTAACTGTCTTTGATTAAACTGTACAATTGTGAACCCAGACTTACTTTACTACCTAAGAGTCAGTTATTCAGCTTAGACAGAAAAGTGTTTTCGGCACTGCATTCTGTATTATCATCAGTAAATCAATAAAAATCATTAAAAATCATCTTTTAATCATAGCTTTCTAATCTTTTCAGGATGGAGAAAATGTAACTGCTGAGGAAAACACAGAAGATCCAGATGCCCCCTCTACCTCTGGACAAGGCTCATCTGCTGGACACCAGGGTCAGAATGAGGCAGAAGGTACATACTTTAGCTGTTTCATTCCAAGGGATCATGAAAAAAATGGTTATTTGCCACCATGCTTAAAACAGAAACCGAACAACTTTTTCCTTGCTCTTAAGAATGTCCATTAGGGTGAGTTTTGTTGTTTTGTTTTATTTGGTGGGATCTGGTCCCCAAAAGTCTCCCACCAAGGAAGATGTTTCTCCAGCTCCCTTCCCCTCTCTATGGAAATGGTTCCTATAGGAGTTGCAGCTTGCTTTTTCCATAAGTTGCAGTCCTTTGCCTCCCCCTTTAATCCTCCCAGATCCTCATTTCTCAAAACAAGAGTGGAATTCTGGCCATCTCCAGTTTGGCTCTTTTGGTTTTTTCAAGTTTCAGTAGTCTGTCAGGTGGCAGCTCACGCAGTTTGAGCCAGCAGAGCCAGTGGTGAGGGGTCAGAAGAGTTGTGGTCCGAGGACCTCTGTTGTCATCATCATCATCATCATTAGGTCCTGTGCGGAGCACATTGGCAGCAAGAGTTCTCCAACAAATTTGATTGTTCACAACATTTTCAGCATCGTCCCAAGAAACATTAATGGTTTTGAGACCTTCCTTGAGGGTTCGACACCAGTTTTTTCAGGGCCAGCCTCGTTTTCTCTTTCCTCCAGGAGGACCTCTGTAGTGCCACATTTTCACCGGACCTGAGCTGGGCCATGCAAAGGCTGTTGTTACACTGCTATGGGAAGGAGGCCAAGTCACCTCCTTCCCACTTTCATGGTCTTCTGGGGGGAGAATGTTATTGCATTGTTTGTTCCTTGGAACGTTCAGGTCTTCAACCTTGGCTGCCACGTCATATTTTAAGTAACATAGAAGTAATGTTCTTAAAATAGTGGGGAGGGAGAAACATGAGAGAGGCTGGGAAAGCTGTTTTTCAGATTCTAGAATGACTGCGTTGGTTAGTTAGACCACCTTGTAAACCTTTCTCTCTAACCAGAAGAAACATCAGATGGGGTCAGCAAGTCTGTCCGTCGGGTGTTTGCCTCCATGATGGGAGAGAATGAAGAGGAGGAGGAGGAGGAAGAAGAGGAGGAAGAAGAGACCTCTGAGCAGCCTACGGCAGGCGATGTTTTTGCTTTGGAGATGGTGCTTAATAGAGAGACCAAGAAAATGATGAAGGCAAGTATGTCAAAGTTTCAGGACCCCCAAAGTCTCTTGCTAGAGAATAATGGAGAAATGAGTTGTTTAGTATCATGTTAAAAGAGACAGTCCTTTTGAGGTGCTTACCCTGGTCCTTCTTGCCTATACCTGCACTAGTTGTCACATGGGGCTGGAGCTTCTTTTGGGATCACAGAGCCCAAGATGAGTTTCCCTTTGGAGATGCTAAATGATGTTTCCTATCTCTTCTGAGCCCAATTTCTTTATGTTTCTGAACTTGACTATAGACTTCTACTAGGGAGTTTTTTTAGATTAGCTAAAATGTCAAAAAAGTTACCTAAGCCAAGCTTTAGAGGGTGGGGGCCCTGCAGAGAGAATTTATTTTATTTATTTATTTATTCGATTTCTATCCCGCCCTTTTAGACAAAGTCTACCTCTAGAGACAGAATGGTTAGATCCGTCCTGCTGGCTTGAGGTTCTCCTCCTTGTTGTAAAATAACTGTATTCAAATAAAATACCATTGCATCTGTTCCCTAGGAAAAACGTCCACGCAGTAAGCTGCCTCGGGCCTTACGAGGCCTTATGGGTGAAGCTAATATTCGGTTTGCCCGCGGTGAACACGAGGAAGCCATCCTGATGTGCATGGAAATCATAAGGCAAGGTATCTGCTGTGTGAATGTGGAGAACTTTGAGCAACTTGGGAGGGACAAATATATTGGAGGCATGTGGGGGGAGTTGGACATGTCCCTGTTGGGCTGTAAACCAGCTACTGGCAAGAGAAGTTGTGTTTCAGCATCTCTGTTTGTATAGGGCTGCCTCGGGTGGCAGATGCTGTGGTGTGCATGGGGCAGCAGTGGCCGCCCTGCAGCAATTTCACTTCAGCTTCCCCACCATTTACGAGCCCCGCTGATCGTATTGGGCCTGCTAAGAGAGCTTGCTGCTCTCTCAGGTAACACAGAATGCTGTCATGTTGCTGCTCTTGAAAATTCAAATGCTAGTCCATTTGCCTTCCATATGTGGGGTGGCCACAGAGAACAATCTTTTTCTCCTTCCTCTCAGGCAGCAAAATGCCTTGGGCTGGCACTGCTACGGTATATGGTAAATGGAAGCCTTAATAACCGGCTCGGTTTATATAGAAGCCTATAGATGAGTTTGACCACAGCATTTCGGGCAGCCTTTGCTATTACAGCTCCCGTTGTTCTTGACCCTGGACACAACCAGAACACGACACAATGCCAGCTCGTGAAACTACCCAGAAATGAGGTGGCATTTTGTTACCATCTTAAAACACTGGTGAAATGTCATTATTAGTTCTACTTACGCGTACTTGAGTATAAAAAAGGTAATGCCAATATGTTCTTGCTTTTCTTTTGTCTAGCTCCTCTTGCTTATGAGCCATTCTCAACTCTTGCCATGATTTATGAAGACCAAGGAGATATGGAGAAATCTCTGCAATTTGAACTGATTGCTGCCCATTTAAATCCCAGTGACACTGAGGAGTGGGTGAGGCTCGCTGAGATGTCTCTTGAGCAGGATAATATTAAACAGGCTATCTTCTGCTATGCAAAAGGTAAAATGAATGAATGTAGTGCTCTAATGTGGTTGAACAGTATTGATGGATGGCTTTTCACATCATACTACTTGATCTTTTTAAATTATTATTGCATATTATTATATTATTAGGTTGTTGAACCTAATTACATTGGCCTGTGTTGGATGGCACTATCACAACATTATAAGCTTCGTATTGTGCAACCTCTTCCCCCCCCCCCCCCCCCCCTATATATGAGCATGCAGGAACAAATGCTCTTTCCCTTTGCATCACATCTTAAATAAGTCAGAAAAACATCTTAACTATGCTTAAGGAGGAAGCTGGGATTTTCAAGCAATTTCAGTGGTAAATCAAAACAAGAATAAGCCTATTAAATCAATGGAACCTACATAGGTGTTACCAAATCCCCACTGATCCAGTTGGCCTGCTCCAGTTCCAACGTATGACTTGATTTCAGTGTATAAGAGACTGGTGTGTTCCAAAGCTGGAAACCATCTTTTCCTATATTGGATGAATTGGGACACGATGGTTATTTGGAGGCTTTTAGGATTATCAAAGCACGCCATGGAGGGAGAGCAAATGTGGCTAAAAAGGCTTGCTTGTATCTTGGCTTATTAAGCCATGATACTGTTGTCTGCTTGAGATTGTGGTGTGTTTTCTGTGCAGACGGCCTTTAAATGTAGATCCGTTCAGCTAATATAGAACAAGCTCTCTGTGATCATAGTAAAGATTGATGACGATGACAAAACAGGCTGCTTTTCTTCTTAGTGTTTTTTTACAACAACATGGTAAAATGACCATGATATCAGCTCTGTGTATGGAAGGAAATGCTGATAATAACTACAGGGTAGTATGGACAATGTAAGGTTGAAATCCAGGAACTCCTTTCTATGGGTGGAAGGGCTCTAATTATGTGAGGTGCCTCTACTTCATTTTCAGGATGCTTCCCCTTTTTCCGTCTCACTGTTACCATATTCATCAGGGTTCCTCAACTCTTTGTGAAGCCTTTCTGTGGAACAGGCTTGAGAGTCTTATGGGGAAGAAAGTGCAGGAAAACCTGCTTCTTGCAGCCCACTTGCATGCATTAAAAACTGGAGCCTTGTCTTTATTTTGGTAAATCGACATTCAGCTGCGAGCGTTCTCTTTAAATACCCTAAATGTGGAGTTCTGTGGGAAAAGATGCAGAGAAGCAGAGATATGCATACCTCCTTGTATAAGATGCCTTAGAATATAGGAATTGTCTTGTAGATAAGAGCAAACCATTTTTTCCACACATCTAGTCCAGTCTTCTCTTTCCAGTGTCAATCAGCAACATGCCTTTGTGAGGCCACTAAAAATATGAAAATAATGGATCTTCCCATTTGTCTGTTTTTCTTTTTAAATTTTCCTTTACTATTTGATACTCAAAGGTATGCTCCTTCTCCAAATGGGTGTTTCTAACTAAGTGTGCCACAATAGTAGTTTGCTTAGGCTTCCAGAAACCTGGTTTCATTGCCTTTTCTCATTTCCTTTGTAAAATGTGGAGGAGTTTTTCTGTATTTATTGCCATTATATCCTCCTTACTTGTTATTAGCACATTGTTAAACATTAAAATGCCTCTTTTGTATTTCACAGCTCTGAAGTATGATCCTACTAATGTACGTTACTTGTGGGAAAGGTCGAGCCTGTATGAACAGCTGGGGGAGCATAAACTGGCAATGGATGGCTACAGGCGCATCTTAAATCTCCTGACTCCTTTTGATGGAGACCGCTTTATGCATTTGGCTCGAGACATGGCCAAGTAAGTAGTTGCACCTAAGAATGCTAAAGTAAAACGTAACATTCCAAAGTGTGAGTCTTTCTTGCCACCAATGTTACATTAGGCTCACAATAACTCTGCCGGTGCAACGGATAAAACCTGTTGCCTTGATGCTAACTGTGCCATTAGATTGGTGGCAGAGGCAAAAAGCATAGTGCCAGTTTGTGAGACTGAGATAAGACCTTAGGAAGAGTTGGGTTGGATCCATGCAAAAGATCTGTTTCTCACATCAGGGCCCCGTGTGGCTGCCCTGGACACCATGCTAGAGTGGGTGGGGCCAGCTATCTGTGGCCCCCCAGAAGTGATTGCCCAGATGTAATTCAAGTCTTACACATCCATGTCAGCCACCCCTCTCCTGATGCAATAATGCCATTGGTGCCTAAAGTGTCTTTTAAACCTGCCTTGCAGAACAGGAGCAGTGTTGGGGAGAGTGGATAACTTTTCTGTTGTTGTTGTTGTTTTTTGATTTATATACCACACCATAGTGCTAGAGCACTCTCTGGGTGGTTGCCCCTCAGTAATCTGGGTACTCATTTTACCGACACTGGAAGGATGAAAGGCTGAGTCAACCTTGACCCTGCTACCTGAACCCATTGGGATTGAATTTAGGTTATGAGCAGAGGCTTGATTGCAGTACTGCAGTTTAACCACTGTGTCATGGGTCTCAGTTACAACGTCACTAGTTTTGCTAATGTCCACAGATTAGTCAAACAACATATTGTGTACCTCAGTAGTGAAAGCAGCTTTCGATAATCCACAGTAATGTTTACTTTTTAAACCTTTACTATGTGTTGTGAGGATGCAATATAGCTATATATTGTGAGGTGGTAAGCATTCCAACGTTGGAGGCATTCAAGAGAAAATTAGACATGCCACACAAAATGTCTCTACATCACCACCGCATGCATTTGGACTTTTAAATATCTTCATTAGTTCTAATGAAGGCTTTTTGAAAGGTTTGTTCCACTGCGGGAAAGGGGCAGGGAAATTTCGAATCATGGACTGAAGCTGAAGGCAGCAGGGAGCCTGGCAGGGTGGATGCACCAGAGGCCTGTTTTGATGAGACATCAGAAGGCCTCTCCCATCCTCTCGTCCCCTTTCTTCCTCGGTATGATTGCAAGGAGGAGTTCAGAAGTTTCAATGTCCGTGTTTAGATAAGCTATACTTTACTGTAATGTCTCAATCCTGCAACCTGTTTTTGATTTTAACTAGAGTTCGTTTCATAACAACCAACTTTGGATCACAGTTTACAATCTTCTAGTGGTTTATTAGAAGGTTACTCTTCTCCAGCCTGGTGGCCTTTACATGTTTGAGCCCATTCCCTCTACCTTTTGGTCATGCAGACTGGTGGTCCAGTGGGCCTGGAGAAGGCACCCGCTTGGTGAAGTCCAGTTTAAATTGATTAATCTTCTAAACTCATCACATGAAGGTGAAGTTCCAGGTTCAGATGACTCTTCAAGCCATGGAGAGGCAGAAGCAAAGCCAGGCCCTGAAGTGAGGCTGGGTTAGTTCACCTTCAGCATCCAGAGGGTCATGGTCTCCATACACGTACCCCTGGACTATGGAGGCCCATCCCCCAAAGTGGAGGGCATATTTTAACCTCATTTACCCCTTTAAAGCCAGGGCTAGTTTTGCCACATTTTTGGCCAGAGGTCCAGCTTTGAAAAATGAGACCATTAAAAAAAAAACCTTAGGGGGTGAAAATGATAAAAAAAAATACCTCCATGCACCCTCAAGGACCTTTCTTAAGTTGCAAACAGATAAATTCATACACATTTAAAAATTGGGATATAGAGGCCCTGGGTGCTCCGGGGGGGGGGTGGGGTTGGAGCTGCGGCTTAGAGGGCTGTAAGCGGTTGTCAGCTGTACCGCGTCCACCATGTTAACACTTAGGCCAAGATCCTCTTGTATAAAAGTTATGCTTGCACAACCTGATGATGTCATCAGCCACCAGCTTGAATCAGATATTAAAATTTTTCTGTTACATCCCCTCCCCCAGGTTCTGAGGCTCCCTTGGGATTCCTTTTGACTCGTGAAAGTCGTTGAGAGCCTTGAGATGGGGGGGGGGGGGGCTGGAGGGAGCCTTTAATGCTCCAAAATCTGTACTGCCAGGATCAGGACTGTTGGTGGTGGTTTTCAGGCATTAAAGCCTCCACCATCATCCCGAGGCTCCCCAAGGTTTCCACAGGGCAAAAAGGGATCCCAAGGGAGCCTTGAAACCCTGGCTGGGGGGTGGAAGAGAAAATTCCTAATGATGGATAAAAATTCATGGTTGATTATGTCATCAGGTTGCATGGGCGCAACTTTACACAAGAGGATTTTGGCAATGTTTTGTTTAGTCGTTTAGTCGTGTCCGACTCTTCGTGACCCCATGGACCAGAGCACGCCAGGCCCTCCTGTCTTCCACTGCCTCCCGGAGTTTGGTCAAATTCATGTTGGTTGCTTCGATGACACTGTCCAACCATCTCATCCTCTGTCGTCCCCTTCTCCTCTTGCCTTCACACTTTCCCAACATCAGGGTCTTTTCCAGGGAGTCTTCTCTTCTCATGAGATGGCCAAAGTATTGGAGCCTCAGCTTCAGGATCTGTCCTTCCAGTGAACACTCAGGGTTGATTTCCTTCAAAATGGATAGGTTTGTTCTCCTTGCAGTCCAGGGGACTCTCAAGAGTCTCCTCCAGCACCACAATTCAAAAGCATCAATTCTTCGGCGGTCAGCCTTCTTTATGGTCCAGCTCTCACTTCCATACATCACTACTGGAAAAACCATAGCTTTGACTATGCGGACCTTTGTCGGCAAGGTGATGTCTCTGCTTTTTAAGATGCTGTCTAGGTTTGTCATCGCTTTCCTCCCAAGAAGCAGGCGTCTTTTAATTTCGTGGCTGCTGTCACCATCTGCAGTGATCGTGGAGCCCAGGAAGGTAAACTCTGTCACTGCCTCCATATCTTCCCCTTCTATTTGCCAGGAGGTGATGGCGCCCGTGGCCATGATCTTAGTTTTTTTGATGTTGAGCTTCAGACCATTTTTTGCGCTCTCCTCTTTCACTCTCATTAAGAGGTTCTTTAATTCCTCCTCACTTTCTGCCATCAGAGTGGTATCATCTGCATATCTGAGGTTGTTGATATTTCTTCCGGCAATCTTAATTCCGGTTTGGGATTCATCCAGTCCAGCCTTTCGCATGATGTATTCTGCATATAAGTTAAATAAGCAGGGGGACAATATACAGCCTTGTCATACTCCTTTCCCAATTTTGAACCAATCAGTTGTTCCATATCCAGTTCTAACTGTTGCTTCCTGTCCCAAATATAGATTTCTCAGGAGATGGATAAGGTGGTCAGGAACTCCCATTTCTTTAAGAACTTGCCATAGTTTGCTGTGGTCCACACAGTCAAAGGCTTTTGCGTAGTCAATGAAGCAGAAGTAGATGTTTTTCTGGAACTCTCTGGCTTTCTCCATAATCCAGCGCATGTTAGCAATTTGGTCTCTAGTTCCTCTGCCCCTTCGAAATCCAGCTTGTACTTCTGGGAGTTCTCGGTCCACATATTGCTGAAGCCTGCCTTGTAGGATTTTGAGCATAACCTTGCTAGCGTGTGAAATGAGTGCAATTGTACGGTAGTTGGAGCATTCTTTAGCACTTCCCTTCTTTGGGATTGGGATGTAGACTGATCTTTTCCAATCCTCTGGCCACTGCTGAGTTTTCCAAACTTGCTGGCATATTGAGTGTAGCACCTTAACAGCGTCATCTTTTAAGATTTTAAATAGTTCCACTGGAATGCCATCGCCTCCACTGGCCTTGTTGTTAGCCATGCTTTCTAAGGCCCACTTGACTTCGCTCTCCAGGATGTCTGGCTCAAGGTCACCAACCACACTATCTGGGTTGTCCAGGACCTCCAGATCTTTCTGGTATAATTCCTCTGTGTATTCTTGCCACCTCTTCTTGATGTCTTCTGCTTCTGTAAGGTCCCTACCATTTTTGTCCTTTATCATGTCCATCTTTGCACAAAATGTTCCTTTAATGGCTCCAATTTTCTTGAACAGATCTCTGGTTTTTCCCTTTCTATTGTTTTCCTCTATATCTTTGCATTGTTCATTTAAGAAGGCCCTCTTGTCTCTCCTTGCTATTCTTTGGAAGTCCGCATTCAGTTTTCTGTAACTTTCCCTATCTCCCTTGCATTTTGTTTCCCTTCTCTTCTCTGCTATTAGTAAGGCCTCGTTGGACAGCCACTTTGCTTTCTTGCATTTCCTTTTCTTTGGGATGGTTTTTGTTGCTGCCTCCTGTACAATGTTACGAGCCTCCATCCATAGTTCTTCAGGCACTCTGTCCACCAAATCGAGTTCCTTAAATCTGTTCTTCACTTCCACTGTGTACTCATAAGGGATTTGGTTTAGATTATACCTGCCTAGCCCAGTGGTTTTTCCTAATTTCTTCAGTTTAAGCTTGAATTTTGCTATAAGAAGCTGATGGTCAGAGCCACAATCAGCTCCAGGTCTTGTTTTTGCTGACTGTATAGAGCTTCTCCATCTTTGGCTGCAGAGAATATAGTCAATCTGATTTCGGTATTGCCCATTTGGTGATGTCCATGTGTAGAGTCGCCTCTTGTGTTGTTGGAAAAGAGCGTTTGTGATGACCAGCTTGTTCTCTTGACAGAACTCTATTAGCCTTTGCCCTGCTTTGTTCTGAACTCCAAGGCCAAACTTACCTGTTGTTCCTTTTATCTCTTGACTCCCTACTTTAGCATTCCAGTCCCCTATAATGAGAAGAACATCTTTCTTTGGTGTCAGTTCTAGAAGGTGTTGTAGGTCTTCATAGAATTGGTCAATTTCAGCCTCTTCAGCATCGGTGGTTGGTGCATAAACTTGGATTACTGTGATGTTGAGAGGTCTGCCTTGGATTCGTATTGAAATCATTCTATCGTTTTTGAGATTGTATCCCAGTACAGCTTTCCCCACTCTTTTGTTGACTATGAGGGCTACTCCATTTCTTCTACGGGATTCTTGCCCACAATAGTAGATATGGTACTCATCTGAATTGAATTCGCCCATTCCCGTCCATTTTAGTTCACTGACGTCCAGGATGTCAATGTTTATTCTTGCCATCTCCTGTTTTTTTTTTTCTTTTCTTTTTTTTATTATAACTCAAACAGACATACAAAACAAACACAGACATATACGCGGGGAGATAATTTCCATATATCCATCTGGTATATAATTCTGACTACATAAACCATATTACCCTACTAACATATTTAGGCCTTATCCATCTGGTATATAATTCTGACTACATAAACCATATTACCCTACTAAACATATTTAAACCATTATTAAGATCAAAAAATGACTTCCTAGCTTTATAATGATTAACATACATACATTATCTAATATATAATATAATATATAAACTTAGATCTATATTGATCTTATATTCAAACCATTCTTAACTGCATAGACAAACTATGATTCATATATTACTTGGTATCTTTATGTTTCTAACTTATCATCAATAACTTCTAAACAATTATAATCAAAATATGTATTCTAATTTAAGCGTTATATGTACTTATCAACCATTTGAGACATTCAGCAAGTAACTTTCCAATTTTTGTTATATTTCTCAGCTCCATGTATAGACCAGGGATTTCTGATTACTTATAGCCTTGAAAATCTAGAATTCATTTCCTGCATTCTTTTTACCAGCTTTAAAGTGCCATCTATGAAATCTCTATAAATTCTTTCACCTGCATACCCCTCTATCCAATACTCATCATAAGCATTCCTAATTTCATCTTAAAGATTGCTTGTCCACCAAAAAACTCCAAGCCAGGTCAAACATTTCTCAGAGATCTCCACTTTTGCAGATAAAAAGATATTGTATACCTAATCTTGTCTATATAATCACCATAATAATTCACACATATTTAATCTCTATATATGTACCATGGACACAAAAACATCTAATATTATTATTCTTCATCGACCTTTCTAAAATTCATAATTACATATGCTTGTCTACCATTGAGATTCCCACCTGGCCAAAATTGCTCATAATATAATTACTCATATTGCTTTATGTGTGACTATATATCTCTCAAACCAAAATTTTTTATCATTTAATCAACAGGTTACTTTCTCCCTTTTTTTTTTTAATCATTTAATCAGCAGGTTACTTTCTCCCTTTTTATTTTTGCTTCTCAGCTCCAGTATCATATTTCCAAGATTCGTCTCTTGCTCCCTTTTTGCCAGTTTTAAAATGCCATCTATGAAATCTCTTTAAGGCATTTTCTATCCGATTTACTAATTTCCTCCCAATATAATCGATGTCTTGATTTTGAAGCAACGCAGATCTATCCGATCTCTGATCATAAATTTCTGCCCCTAAATTCACCCATGCCTTCCCTTTTACATTATTTTCAATCGAAATAATGTCAACATGCTTTCCCCCCTTATCTCCACCCCTCCTTTTCCCATCTTTAAAGATGTCATCAAGGAAAACAGTCTTTCTCTCCCTCTCTGGCGATAGCGGTCGTTCAGTGAATTCGATGTAATCAGTCGGTTTGTCTCCCATCTCCTGCTTCCCAAGAACAATAGTCTGTCCATCTGTCTCCGATGACAGCAGTTCAGTAAGTTCAGTGAAATTGGTCGGTTTGTCTCCTATCTCTGTCTTAATATCCAAGCCAAGAAATGTTGTCTGAATTTCTGCTTTCATTTCTAAAATCTGAGCTCTGAGATGATTGATGAGATTGGATTGAAATTCCTGAAGACAGGCCTCCATTGTAAATTCCAATAATGAGTCTCACCCTCAATCTCCCATCCGTAACCATAAAAGTCAAACAGACTAATTGCTCAGATTCCCCTCATGGATCCTTGGTCAACCCGAAATTCAAAGTCTTGCGGAGGACACTCTGGTCATAAAAATGACTATTTGATTTATAATCCACCTTTATGGCTCAGAGCAAAGTTCCATAGATTAAATTATTCAGAGATATTCAAGGTTCTCAAGCTTCTAATTTATAAAAAGCCAAATTCTTAGGGAGGGAGGGTTAAGGTGGAAAAGTTAGTTTCACTTTCTCAAGTCTCTCAGTTGTGACGCAGTAAACAAAGACTCCAACATTGCCAAAGATTCTCTGCTGCTTAGAGATCTATCTTCACAATTAGCTTCCAAGAAAAAAAACAACATCTGATCTGTTACTTGCCATAAAAAATAGCCGTTCAACTTCTGTTCATGTAGTCGGATCATAAATCTTTATATCTCCCCCTTCTCCGGGCAGCTACTCACCAATTCATCATGGTGACTTCATGAGTCAGTTGCGATGAGGAAAGGAAACTCCCGAAAAACGCAGATTGCAAGTCTGAATTCTCCGGCGTCTCCAGCTTCCCTGCTGCAAGCCCACTTCTCCTGTGGAAAACTTGCCCTCCCTTTCTCGGGGGGTCCGCTGACTCGGAATAAAACCCAGGGGTTCTCAGAGCCCTGAGAATTCCCCTGTTCTCGCTGCCCGTTGCTCCGCCCCTCCTTGCCATCTCCTGTTTGACCACATCCAGCTTACCAAGTTTCATAGATCTTACATTCCAGGTTCCTATGCAGTATTCTTCTTTGCAGCATCGGACTTTCCTTTCACTTCCAGGCGCGTCCACAGCTGAGCGTCCTTTCGGCTTTGGCCCAACCGCTTCATTAGCTCTGGAGCTACTTGTACTTGTCTTCTGCTCTTCCTCAGTAGCATGTTGGACGCCTTCCGACCTGAGGGGCCCATCTTCCAGCATCATATCTTTTAGCCTTTTGTTT
Source organism: Intellagama lesueurii (assembly GCA_037013535.1). Taxonomy (NCBI): domain Eukaryota; kingdom Metazoa; phylum Chordata; class Lepidosauria; order Squamata; family Agamidae; genus Intellagama; species Intellagama lesueurii. Next base: position 168,738,338 of record JBAJHW010000001.1, on the reverse strand, counting down.
CTGTTCATGGGGTTTTCTTGGCAAAGATACTGGAGTGGCTTGCCAGTTCCTGCTCCAGGTGGATCGCGTTTAGTCAGAACTCTCCACTATGACCTGTCCGTCTTGGGTGTCCCTGCACGGCATAGCCCATAGCTTCTCTGAATTACTCAAGCCCCTTCGCCACGACAAGGCAGCAATCCGTGAAGAGGCAATGGTTGTGTGTAATGTCCAAATATGTTATGACCTAGATCACCACACCCTACTTTCAGGGTTAATTTCACAAAAGTAATACGATATTCATGCATTTGATATGAACCCATGCTAGGGAACTTCCTTTCTCAATAGTGCATATAATTTCCCTTTTCCCTGGGGAATGCTGAGATTTATTCCTTTTCTTTTCTGTTCAGAATGATTGGTTTGCCTGTATTTACTTTTGTTCCCTATGTTTTCCATAGGAGTTACTACGAAGCCAATGATATCACTGCTGCTATTGAGATCATAGAGGAAGCCTTCAGTAAACACCAGAATCTGGTATCCATGGAAGATGTTAATATAGCTGCTGAGCTGTATATTTCTAACAAGCAGTATGATAAAGCATTGGCAGTAAGCACATTAAATTGATCTCCTGTATAAGGGCGAGCTGCTTTTCTAAATGACTCTGTGTGAGTGTATCTACCTGTCATTACATTCCCTATCCAAGATGCTGTCAGGACCTGTAAATTGAAAAGTTAAGATAATGTGGCCAAACGAAGCCCATTTAGCACTTCAAACGGCATTTCCTATACCATCTTGACTCCTGACCATTAAAAGACTAAGTTGACTTTTTCCAGTTTTGAGTCTGCAGACGATCTCCCATTATCCCTGATTACTGCCCCGGGTGGGTGGTGATTATGGGACTTGTAGTCCACTACTTGTAACCCTTGGCATTTGAGAAATACTGGCTGAAGAAACAGTGGTGGCAGCACTTGCTAATGATCCTTCAGCTTTAACAGTCTTCTGGGTTGAGGGTTGTGGAATCAACAATGTGGTTTCCTAGAATGCTTATTTTGGGGGGGGGGCAGGGCCTTGTGGCACAGCTACTCTCAGGTGAACACAGTATTTTTGACTGAAATCCAGAAAGGTTGCGGTCCTTTTAGAGCTTTTGAGCTTGGCTTCACTATCAAAGAGTGAAAACTGAGACATTCAGGGAAGCGCAGGGCAGAGTTCTCTAGTCAGCCGTGTATTGCTTCTAAGATTCGGTTGAGGGGAGGAGACTGTGGGGATGGCAAGCAGGCTGACATTCACCCTGAAACTTCCTTGACGTGGCATTGTCAAAGTCCAATCTACCACATCCGCTAAGAGCTTGTATAGTCTTGTGATGAAACTGCCTCATTCACTCCTTTGAATCATTAGTTTACTTAGTAACGTCAGTTAGATGGGTTCCCCCCCACCCCATGTTCTTTTACACAGGACTGGCTTCATTTTCTTATGTCAAAAATTGTTTCTATTTTTAGGCTATTACAGATTTTTCAGGCATTGTACTTGAGAAGAAAGACATGAAAGAAGATACCTCAGCAGAGAATAAAGGTACGGGAAGTTTCAAGTACAGCCGTATTAAGAGTTCTCTCTCAGTGGGGTGTCATCTTCGGATGTGTTCTGGTCCTACTTGAAGGCACATCATTAAATTCTCCTTGCCTTTGTGTCTGTTCACATTTGCCTTGTTCTCAAAAATGTCCTCGAGGAAAGTTGAGTGATGTGGCAACGGATTTGTCATCCTGTACGTGGTGCAAGAAACCCAATAAGAGACAAAAATACCAAAGATGATTCTGGCTGCTTATTCTTCTTTGCCAGATGGCACAATCTTTTCAGAAAAAGTGAACAAAAAGGGAATTTTAGTTCGAAATGTAAATGTTCTAGACTGAGAGACGTATGTGTAAAGCAGTGACATCTGCAAAGTCTTCATGGCAGTTGCAGAAAACTAACTGGGTTGTATGTGTGTAGGTCCCCATGATGGGCTCTTCCTCTGGCATGGTGTCCTTCAGTTGCTAGGACTTTCCTATAATTGGCCTTGTGATGTTGCCGAAGAGGTTTGGCAGGACATAAAGAAAGCCTTGCGAGATCAAACCAAAGGATTCCCTACCTAGTTCCACCAACCCCTTGCTTCTTAGAAGCCTGCCATCAGGAAACAAACATAGTCACAACCTCCTGTTTCTTTTCTTCCGCTGCTGGTAAACATAGGCATACTTTGATGCTGGAGGAAGTATGCGGCCATTGTGATTAGGAGCTTTATCTTCCATTAGTTTGTCTAATCTCCTTTTAAATCTCTCCAAATTGCTGACTCACATGACGAATTGTAGCAGCGAGTTCCACAGTTTGACCATGCCCTGGGTGAAGAGGCATGTCCTTTTCTCTCACATGCATCTCCCAGCTTACGTGGATGACCCCAGGTTGCAGAATGAGGAAAGAAGAATGAACTCTATTGGCCTTCTTGACACCATGTATCTTGTCCTACCCTTGCAGGCCAAACTACTTATTGCCTGAGAGACAGGATTCCAACTATTTCCAGAGATTTGACCTGTTTCTCCTGCCTGCCTGCCTGCTTGCCTGTCTACAATTAATACTTTCTAACTGGATTCTAATCTTTTGTCATATGCTCCAGAAGCAAAATCATAGAATGAATTAGTGTGTCACGTTAGATTTACAGTGGTGCCTCGCTAGACGATTGCCTCGCAGGACGAGGAAATCGCTAGAGGATGCCTTTTTGCGAGCGCTACTGCGCTTCGCAAAACGATGTTTCCCTATGGGGAATTTCGCTAGACGATGAGGTTTCCCCATAGGAGTGCGCCGACTAGTGGTCAAAAGCTGTCAGTGCAGCTGTCAGTGCATTCCTATGGGGACCCTCACTCGCTAGACGAGGTTTCCCTATGGGAAATTTCGCAAGACGACTGCGTTTTCCCTTGGAACGCATTGAAGCGATTTCAATGCATTCCAATGGGAAAACGTGCTTCGCTAGACGATGTTTTCGCTAGACAGCGATCCTCGTGGAACGGATTAACATCGTCTAGCGAGGCACCACTGTACTGACCTAGACACTAGATGTTCATCACCTGGTTGGACATACAGTATTTTCCTGTTTGATTTGATTTGCACTGATGAAAGTTCCAGTGCTGTTTTGTGTCGCACCAGAGCTGCTAATTAAACATAATAGAATAATAAGTAATTCTAGGTTTGACAAAGAATATTCATTAAAGGCATGTGTATTTTTCACTTTCTTCTCTCTCTCTCTCTCTGCCCTGATGAAAGAGAGAATGGAAGAGCAGGAGAGTAAAGAAGCAACAACCGATCAGCAAGATCCTGAGCCTGAAACCAGTTCTGCATGTGAGCAACTTACTCTCTGTAAAGTAGATCGGATGTCTTTCCAAGAAGCAGAATATTGCTTGCAGATAAAACTGAGTATGATCCTCTAGATATAGAGTCTGAAAGCGTGTGCTGCATGATCCCTGTGCTTAATGAGAATGTACAAGCCCTCCTTATTCTCTGATGTGTAGGATTTTATTTTTCAGCTAGATCGTTCCTTTAAGGTTGATCAGATGTTGCATTGAGTCCTAGTTTATTTCAGTAGGAAGAAGGCAAACCTGTATATGGTATCGTTTAGTACAAAAGTTTTGCCCTTCATTCATCATTGGGGTACTACCTACTTTTCCCCTCAGCAATAACAAATGTGGTTTATTTTATGTTCTTGTTAAAAAGTGGTGGGGAAAGGCAGCTCTTTCTGCCTGCTGCTTGAGTTTTACAAGGAGAGCCAAAAAGTGATACTAATAAAGCACAAGCGAATAACTTTTTTTCCCTGCTGGTATTTCATAATCCCTGTCCTGGCCCAAAGTGAACTGAGATTTATTTTAACAGCTGTGATATTAAAAAATTAAATTACATCATGAAAGCAAGCTGAAATACAAACAAATGTAGGGATGTTGAGGGAATAAGTGCCTCCTTCAATTAAAACCAATCCTTGTCTAAGTAAAAAGGCCTTTATCAAAAGACACACACAAACACATACAATCACACTCACAAAACAAATACAAAGAAACTGTGCAGTCCATGTTTAGGCCTTAGATCACAGAATCCCCATAACTATCAAAAGAATGGAAATAATAGGGAAGGTTGGGGAAAAGCAAGGAAACACTGTAGAGCCACTTTATTCCTTCTGCTTCTGAAGAGGCCTCTTAAACCCTATTTGATTGTAGTAAAAACTGAGAAAATGGGGAGAAAAATTAAAGTGCAGAGAAGCTGAAATTAGCAAGAACGTGTGTGATGGAAACAATGGTGTATGAACAACCATAGAGGTAATGGTATAATGTATACAAATAGTAAACTCGTGCTTAACATTTTGTAGCTGTAGCAGCACATCCGATGAAGAGGGAGGTATTAACATCTCTGGGGGAGCAGTGAGATTTACAGGAATATAGTAAGAAATTAAAGAAAATGTTAGAACAGAATTAAGGAATCTTCCTAAAACAGAGCAATGGGGTCTGCTCAGTTGGCTGGGAATGTTGGCTGGTGGAGGAGCAAAGAAAAGAGAAGGCGGGGAAGGTGAAAGAGAGGGGGGTAGTCTGGAATATCCTGGGAAACAGCTTGACGTGCTGGCTAGGACCCGGCACAGGAGAAAGCCCCCTTGAGTTGGGGGTCCCGCTGGTTAGAAAAAGTAAAAATAGTCTCCCTTGTCCAGCTTCAGAAAAAGTCACCTGCTGCATCCCCGAGGGCGTTCCCATTGACATCACGGTGAAACTCATGGTGTGCTTGGTTCACCTGAACATCTTGGAGCCACTCAATGTAAGTACAAGACTTAATAAGCAAAAATATGGAGAGCATTAATTGCATTCAATTAATTTATATCCCAGGCAATAACCCCAGCAGTGGTTTCGGCAGCAGGCTCATCCTCTTAAAAACATGGTCTAGGATCCAGAGAGGAGCTTCGGCTCATACTCTAGCCCTGCAGAAGAGTTTCTCCCTTTATCTGTAAAAGCTCGTCATCTTGCCTCAACACAGACTGCTTTCAAAAATCAACCCAGTTTAGCCTGCATTTTGCTATTGGTGTTGCAAGGCAGCTGTTTCTTTTATTTTTTTTAAGGATTCAAACACCCTGTTTGGCTCATGAAACTGGTTTTATCAAGTTGGAGGTCAGCTCTTGGCCAAGCACGGTAACAATACACTGCTTTTATAGGTGGTTTGGCCAAAGAACATCTGCTCTTTACCTAATGTGATAGCCTAATTATGGGATCGTCGGGTCGTTTTAGAATGCATGAAGGGGGCAAGAGATTCTGAGCCCATCTGGCAATCTTGCATCTGGAATGTTTTGCTTAGTCTGGTGCATTCCAAGTTCTATCTGTGCAAGTCTGAGCCACAGAAATGGAGCCAGTGCTTGTTTTTTCACTGCCTTCCAATCCCTACGTCTGGTGCCCCGTTGTCTTTTGGAGGGACTGCTATAGATATGTTTGAAAAAGACTACAGCAGAAGTTTTCATGCATGCATTTTCAATTTAAAAAACACACCAATCTAGTGAGTGAGGGTGGGTCGGTTTATTATATCATTCAAATATATTTGAAGCAGAAATTTATTGAAGTCAATTTTTTTATCACTTCCCAATCTTTTTTTTTTTAAGCTGCTGGAACTTTATAAGAGTTTTTATGTGCATATTTATGTTAGATTTTTATATGTACAAAAACTTGTATTCACTTTCTACACTCCTCCACCCTTTGTTGAATATGATGTCTGCCAGGTGGTTTTCCCTTTCATGCTTAAAAGCAAAACACAGAGAATTGCATCAGGAAACTCAGGGAAGAGTAAAGGATTAAGTGCCTTCTAGTTTGTATATTAGGCCTAAGAAAGGGGAGTTAGATAGATAATAAAATATGAGCCAAATGAATCTTTCTTTTGTCGTTACTAGTGAGTAAGGTTCAGCAAGAATCCAGGGTCCTGGTTATGGGGGGGGGGGGGAATCCACAAAACTGGTGTCCTCCAAAGTATTGTAAACTCAAGAAAACCCATTTGAGATCCCTTCACACGTTCACAAGAGTAGCTGTAAGCAAAGGAAGTACAATTGTTAGAAAGGTCAAGTGAAAAAGAGGGAGGGTGGGATCACACAGGGAGTTAGGTTGCATTTTGGACTGATTGTCGAGCAGTTGGGTGCCATCTGTTTCCAAGCAATGCCACATGATGTATGGGGAACTGCCCAACTCCAATCCCTACCCAAAATGGACCTTTTTGGTCCAGCTGTTGGGCTTCTCCTTGTTCGGGCCAAGCTGGAGCAATTTCTTAACCGAGGGAAGCGTCTCTTTCAAGGAGATCATTCCCTGAAAAGTGTCCCTTTGCGGTGGAATCAAACACGCCCTGTTCTCGCCGTCTGATTGCGCTCAAAACCAGAATTTCCCATTCTTTCCTTCAAGACTCTCTTGATAAGGCAGTTTTGCTCCAGAGGCACAAATTAAAATGTTTTACATTTCGTACATTTCTAGCCTGTCTACGAGTTAGGATTCTTTACCTTGAAATGGGCTTTCCTTTTGTGTTTACAATATACCTGCTTTCAGTTTTTAAAACCATTTCCAGAGGGATGTGTTGACTTGATTGTTGCAAACCACATCCCAGTTTCAAAATCCATCAGGAATTAACGTAACTGATTTTGTGTATGTTCAGGAAAAGATCCTGCCCCCTAAATTTCCGGGTGTTTTTTTTCTATGTATGTGCTTGATGTTGGTACTGTTTTTTTCCCCAAGTTCCTGTTGACCACATTAGTGGAGCAAAACCCTGAGGATATGGGCGATCTGTATCTTGATGTTGCAGAAGCCTTTCTTGATGTTGGAGAATACAGTTCTGCACTTCCTCTCCTGAGTTCCCTGGTGTGCTCAGAAAGATACAACCTCGCTGTTGTATGGCTCCGCCACGCAGGTAATGCTCCTGTTCAAAATGCCTTTGGCTTGGTAGAATGTGTTCCATTGACTCACCCAGGGTCGCAAACCTATTTGTGCTTTTCCGGGAACAAATCCTCCTGAGTCCATTGGGGCTTACTCTTTGAGTAGACATGCCTAGGAGTGTGCTGCAGAAAACGTTGGACTTTGGAGCCCAATGCCAGTGCCCTTTAAAGGTGACTGCAGTGGCAGGTGAATTTGCACAGAGTTCCCAGCAGGGTTCCTGGATCTGATCCTGGACGCATGCAAGCGCCAGTCGGAAAAAAAAGAACCAAAACCTGTGGTTTAGGTCTAGACTTCTTTCTCGTTTGAATAGTTCCATTGGAGACGATCAGGCTGAACCACCACTGTTTACGATTACTGGGTGTGGGTGGGTGTCTATGTCTGGGCCCAGCCCAATGTATTTAACAGCATTTCCTGTTGTTTCCAAGTCACATGATAAGATAGAACTTTGAGTGCTTCTGAGGAATAATTGCATATTGCCTGAAATGGGAGGGTCCAGGAGCTTCATGCCACCTCCCAGCCACTCTCATATTAAAACAGCACCTTTGCTAGGCCCAAAAGGGTGCAGATTGTTGTGCTGAGCCCTCATTGCCTTCATTGAGGGTATCCCAGCATCAGACGCAGCACTGATGTATAAAGTTGTGCTCAAAAGTGTTTTATGTGAACAACTCTGGCTTTTATATTGGCAACTCTGGCTTTTATATTGGCAACTCTGGCTTTTATATTGGCAACTCTGGCTTTTAACGGCTGCATATAATGGTCACAATTAAGAAATCTTTCTTTGCAGTGTTTCTCAGCAAGTTGTGTCCTTTAAAAAAAATGGAAATGAAACCACAAACATGAAAATCACATAGGGCTTACTCCTGAAATGTCCATATATTTTATTTTTATGGATTTATTTAAATTATTTATATGGTGCCTTTCTCTCCATAGGGGACCCGAGGTGGCTCACAACAGCTCAAACAACACATTTAAAAACATTATATAGATATCACATTAAAAAGCAATTAAACATGCATTAAGATTAAAAAAAACAAGCATAAAAACAATACAAAACCTTTAAAAACCTTTAAAAGCTTTATAAATCCCAGTTGTCTATAAATGCAGTCCTAGATTGGTTGCCTGTACTGTTCTAGTGTTACTGCTCAAGGTGCAACCTACTTACTATAATTAATATTAATCAAAATGTATTATTGTGCAAAAATGTGTGCAGTGATTAGGAACCAGCCTAGAGGTCCAGATTCAAATTTCATCTCAGCCACACATTCATTGGAGAGCGTGAAGTGTATCCTAACTCAAGTGCTCCCACCCCACCTTCAAGTGTAACAGAAGTCCCAAAAGCTTTTTGAGAGCTTTCTTAGTGCTTAAGAGAAATGCTATATAGACATGAATCTATCATTTATTTCATATTTTTCTGAATCACGTCTTCACTCAGTGAGTGCTTGAGCCAGTTAACAATAGAACTATCAGCACAGTAAAATGCAACAGCTTTGTCAAAAGCTAAAACAAAACCAATTAAATGTCTAGCATTATAGTAAAAGTATAGCCCTTCGAAAATGAAGAAAGCCACCCCGGAAACGTTCAAGGGAACTGTGCAGTTTTTATTAGCTGTGTAAAGGCCAAGAGTGTGACCACCTACCTCATCTCCTGGGAAGGGAAGGCCACAGGCAGGTTGCTCTGCACGAACGGCCTCCTCGCCAGTCTTTGCCCTCTGCCAACCTCACCTTTCCAGAAAGTGGGACAAGGAATAGGGCATCAGGCGGGCATAAGCTCTAGGCAGGTCCATATGGGCGGAAGACACCTGAGCCTTTAGGGATAAAAACCGGGACCTTGAACTGGGCTCTGAAACAAGCCAAGCCAGGTGCGATGCTATCTGGAGGATGCCTACCAATCAGAATTCTGGCTGCCACGTTTTTGCTCCAATTGTCATTTTCTAATGCTTTTCGAGGACAGTGTCATGTAAAGTGTGTTAGAACAGTCTGAACAGGAGGTGAGGAACCTGTTCACTGCTGTGGCCAAATTGCCTTCTCCATTCATGGGGATTTTAGCACTGGAAGGTGGCGCTGATTGAGTCTGAAATGGCTCAGCTTAGGAAGTAATTACTTAAGCAATGTTTAAGCGGCTTTTTTTTAGGGCTACAGTCTCCCAAACTAGTTTTCCAGAAAGTTTTAAGAGGTAAGAAACAATGATACAATGGCTGTATCAAGCCTACAGATGGCTTAGAGCAGTGGTTCCCAACCTTGAGTAAGCCAGGTGTTCTTGGACTGCAATTCCCAGAAGCCTTCACCACCAACTGTGCTGGCCGGGGTTTCTGGGAGTTGCAGTCCAAGAACATCTGGGTTACCTAAGGCTGTGAACCAGTGACTTAGAGAGAGCTACTCTGAGATGCAAGCAATTTATGGCATTGGTTAAAGTAAAGTGAAGAGCCTCCAAAAGAGCTATGTTAAAGAGACAAGGGACAAACCAGTTGGAAATTGGTTTGAACTGCTGGATAGCTGGGTGGATTAGGTCTCTGGAGCCAGAGGTTGGGAGTTCAGTTCCCCACTGTGCCTCCTTGAGAGGGGCTAGACCCGATGATCCATAGGGTCCCTTCCAGCGCTGCAGTTCAAGGGTTATAGCTGGCTCTGTCTTGCATAGACTCCAGTCTAACCAGTCTCACTGGCAGGCACTGAGGAAGTGCCCTGAAAGCGGCTCCTGGTGAATGGATATTACGCTCAGGACATTTTCCCAGAATTCACACTTCACAAGAGAGAGGGTGCCCTTAGCTACTGCTTGGGTGGAGCACATGAGTTGACTGTATTTGGAGAGGTGTGGGATGCTACTGTGCCCAAAATTACCTTTTTAGAAGGAGAGGACTGTACTGCTTTCCCTTTTTCCCCTAGAGTGCTTGAAAGCCTTAGGCTACATTGAGCGTGCGGCTGAGAGCTACGCTAGAGTTGTTGACCTTGCCCCTTTGCACCTGGATGCACGGATCTCCCTCTCGACCCTTCAGCAACAGCTGGGCCGGCCTGAGAAAGCTCTGGAAGCCCTTGAACCCATGTATGACCCAGATACGCTGGCACAGGATGCAAATGCGGCTCAGCAAGTAAGCTCAACCCCTTTGAAGCGCAAACTCTGGCTTGAAATCAGAGTGAAGTTTGGAGAGAATTGTTTTTTGGGGGGGGGGGTTGGTGCTACTGGAAATGTGAGGGAGCCCTTGGGGGAATTATCAGTTGGAAGGGATGCTGGATGGAATTCTTGTTTGAGGAACAGGCCTAGGAGAGGACCAGAGAGAAAAAGATTTTCCCGTTTGAAGGCTACATTCCCTTGTGAGTTGTCTGCTTGGGGCTGCATGCTGCTCTAGCACAGAGAGCCAAGGACAAAAATGAGGGGAACACTCCACTTTCACGCTCTTCCCACATCCTTTTCTATTTTGTTAAGAGAGCACCATACCAGGAGACCTGCTTTGGACATAATATGACACATTTGCTCTCTCATTAGTTTCTGGTTATTGTTGTTGATGTTGTTTAGTCGTTAAGTCGTGTCCGACTCTTCGTGACCCCATGGACCAGAGCACGCCAGGCCCTCCTGTCTTCCACTGCCTCCCAGAGTTTGGTCAAATTCATGTTGGTAGCTTCGGTGACACTGTCCAACCATCTCGTCCTCTGTCGTCCCCTTCTCCTCTTGCCTTCACACTTTCCCAACATCAGGGTCTTTTCCAGGGAGTCTTCTCTTCTCATGAGATGGCCAAAGTATTGGAGCCTCAGCTTCAGGATCTGTCCTTCCAGTGAGCACTCAGGGTTGATTTCCTTCAGAATGGATTATTTTATTTATTTTATTATTTTATTTATTTCTGGTTATTTTAGCCACTCCTAAAATGGTAGAAGACAAGGAGGGGCAGTTGGGCTCTGTGTAAGAGCATCTGGCCTGAAAATTAGGCCAGAATTCTCAGCAGTTCTGGCTTAATAGTACAAAAACTCTTGATAATAGTTAATTGATAGTCCACGCTTTGCCATTAATATTGCTCTTTCTGTATAGGCTTTAAAGCTATTTGGAAGAGGCTATATTATTTCTGAGGTTTTTATGACAATAGGATTAAATAGACTCAAGTTTCTTTTCTTTCCCACCTCCCAAATCCTTTAGGCTTGCTTCTAAAATTCTATCACCATCAGTCTGTTAATGTTTGAGAATCAGTATTAAATCTAAGCAGCAACGTTATATGACTTAACTTTCTGTTTCAACGTACAGGAATTAAAACTGCTTCTTCATCGTTCCACGTTGTTATACTCTCAAGGCAACATGTACGGTTATGTAGATTCTTTGCTCACCATGTTAGCCATGCTCCTAAAGGTAAGATAATTCTTCCACCTCCTCTGTTACATCTGCACCTAGTTTAAGGCCCATAAATGTGTGTATCTAGTACATGCTGGCAAAATGACATGTGGAAAATGGGTAAATGTTATGACAGAATGCGTGTCTTTTTGATGATGACACCTTGGCTGCATTGAACTGTCAGTCCTTTGACTTTTGGGAGCCGTTGGTGTGGTGGCAGATTCTGAAATGCAGACACTCAGCATGACCATCCTTATAACCCTCTCCTGCCATGTCTAAAATCCAGGCATATTGATCCTTAGTTTATTTTTATGTTATATGTAACAGAGGTCTTGTTAACCCAGAGTAGGCATGTTCTAGATGGGCAGTATATAAATCTAATAAATAAATCCACACCAGCAGTTCTCATCTTCACAGGAACCAAGTCTTGTGTGAAGCTAATAGGTCCCAAATTGCAAATTCAAAACCAAAGCATGCCAAAATTCTTTATATCGCAACAGGGATCGTTCCCAACAAATACTTCTGCAGGGGGAATCCAGAGACTGTGTTCTCATCCTGGCTAACAAGAAAGTCAGAACACTTTGATCTTGTGAGACCAGCTTGTTGGAGGTGTGATGGGTATTAGTTAGTGTTGACCATCTTGCTCTTCTGATCAGTCCAGTTCTCTTGATTATATACAGCTTTTTTTTTTTAGCTAGCAGATTTTTAAAATCTATGTCTCTCTTACCATTCCCTGATTTTGGAATTCTGTTGCAAAGCTGAGAAGGTACATGGCTGTCTTTAGTAGCGGAGACAGTGTCAGCAAGGAGATGTTCCCAGTTTCAAATGTGTTCAGAATCTATAGGTTCAGTTCTTCTGTGTCTTATCTTCCAGGTTGCCATGAACAGAGCTCAAGTGTGTTTAATATCTAGTTCCAAATCTGGGGAAAGGCACCTTTATCTTATCAAAGTGTCACGGGATAAAATCTCTGATAATGATGACCAAGAAACAACAAATTGCGATGCCAAAGGTAATGGAGAGTGTGCTTGTGTGCAACTTATTTATTTCTGCAGGGTGAAAAAGTGACTTGTCTCATCCAAAAATCACCTCCATATGAATAAATCTACTTCTCTCTACTTTCTCTTTGACGCCAGGGTGTCGTGACATAAAGACATATTGGCTCTACTTTTGTTCTTCTGATTTTGAATCCCAGGATCCACCAATCAGAGGCCAGATTCAAAGCCATAATAAGTTTAAAATTCTAGACCAAGGGGCCCCTGAGCTCATTCTGAGCTTGGTAATATATTTTCACTACTATAACTCACTTCCCTTTACAGAAATGTCTACTCAAGGTTACCCCAGCTTCCGCCCCCCCCCCCCCCCATTTCACCAGGCTTATTTGAGTCATGTTGCTGTTGCTGCAGTTACTATTGAACAACTGGGACACAGAAAACCTTTGGTGATTTACTGCAGTTCACCCACAAATTTGCTAATATATCCCACTTAGAGATGGGCACGAACTGCCGGTTCATGCTGGTTCGTCCTTCAGATGAACAGGTGTTCAGTGCTTCCCAGCCCCGCCTTCTCTGACGGGTCCCCACTCAAGAGACAGTGTCCCTGGCTTCCCTGCCTTGCCTCCTCTGGGCACTGCCTCTGAGTGGGCGCCCATCAGAGGAGGCAGGGCTGGGAAGCGTTGAACACCTGTTTGTCTGAAGGATAAACTGGCATGAACTGCCAAACTGGTGATTTATGCCCATCTCTAATCCCAATTCTACCTCCTGCCCACTCCTGGTGTCGGTACAGGATCCAACCTCCAATGCGGAGGGGTTGACAACTGTGGCTGTCCATGGTTTTCAGAACATGGTTCCCATGATCCCTCAGCATTGGCTGTGCTGCCCAGGAATGACAGAGTTAAGAGTCCAAGAGCATGTGGAGGGTCATTGTTGTTAACTTACATTCTGTTATGTGATCCTAATTCTATTTCTGCTCTACAGTATGATGATTCTGTGTTGTTTGGAAGTTTTACAAAGGCATGCAGCCCTTCAGATGACACCTGTTGAATTTTAGATCTTTGTTAAATGTGTATTCCTGCTGTGAAAGGTTTTGACAAAGAGAATCTTCTGTATTTATGGTGACCTTTCTGAAAAGTGCTCTCTCAGTTACATCAGCTAAGTTACTGAAACTGATACCTGTTGAATTTTGCTAGACTTGGGGGTTTGGCTTTTGTTCAGTAAGATTGAAAGATACGTAGTGTGCCCATGCATATACACACAGACACAAATACATACACACAGACTTGTGCATACACACACAGCTGATTTTTTAAAAAATCATGCTTCTTGGTTTTACAGGTTGCTTACTTCTATACACTTACATACGTATGTGTGTTTCCAAATCATTTTATTGGCACTTTTTATAGTGCTTTGGTTTTATTTTTATCCTTTGTCTTGAAAATTATTATATTAATAGGTGGGGATGTAAGAGTTCTAAACAAAGAGAAGTAAATCCTTGACTTTCGGCTCCCTTCTAGCCATATTTGTGGTGCTCACAAGTGTGCTGACCAAGGATGACTGGTGGAACCTCCTGCTGAAGGCCATCTACGCTTTGTGTGACCTGTCACGGTATAAAGAGGCAGAGCTTCTCGTGGACTCCTCTCTGGAATACTATTCTTTCTACGATGACAGGCAGAAGCGCAAAGAGCTGGAGTACTTCGGTCTTTCCGCTGCAATTCTGGACAGGAATTTTAGGAAAGCGTACAATTACATCAGGTCAGTTGCCCAGAAAATCTATCTTAGGTTGAAGGAGGAAACTCACGTCAGTACCCTCAGTAACGACCTTCTGTAGTTTGAAACATATCCTGCCCTGTAGTTGGACCTTCTTTAGTTTCTATTGTGCATCATCCCCACTCCTCCTTCTGCGGGGACAGAGGTAGGCAGCATATTGAGAGGGTTAGTGTAAATGTAAACATTTATGCTCATAGTAGTAATAATTAGTGAGTTGTAAAACTTCCTTTACTTCCTTTATGTCCAGGCAGAAGGAAGATGCTTGGTGATGTTATTGCTACAAAAGTTTCCCATATTAAAGTTGCCTTCTCTGATGATTTTATGTATTGCGTGGTTAAAGACCTATGTAGTACCTTGAGGTTGTTCAAAGTGCTCCCCACATTCCCCAGTAATTCATGCTATTGTCCTGCTTGCTTCACCCAGGTGGCAGATAATATCCAAGCAGCAGGTTAATGTGTACTGAAGTAAGAGAATACTCAGTTCATATTGAGTAGGGTGCCTAAATTGATACCATGCAAGACTGCAGGTGTGGTGGGGACAGAGATGCAGATACAGCCCATGCATCACAGGTTACATTAAGAGGATGGTGAAAGGAAGGAGCACATGTCGACTTCCTTTATCACACTGATTGTTTGGCATGTGTCTGAACCAGTGAACACAGAACGGTGTTTTCATTCATGGCACACAGTCTGATGGGTACCTGCTTCTTCCATAGGATTATGGTAATGGAGCATGTCAGTAAGCCTCAGCTTTGGAATATCTTCAATCAAATCACCATGCACTCACAAGATGTTCGGCACCATCGCTTCTGCCTTCGATTAATGCTGAAGAACCCTGACAATCATGCACTCTGTGTCTTGAATGGCCACAATGCTTTTGTGTCTGGTAGTTTCAAACATGCTCTTGGTAAGCCTTACTATGATTCCCTAAACATCAGTAGCAGGGCCTCTGAAAATGTATTTATGTTGAGTTTCTTGAATGTTCCTGCCTGTTGCTCATAGTGCAAATAGATTGATAATAACTCTAAAGTAAGTCCTGGTGCAGTTAAGTAGTTTTAGACTCTGCATGTAATAGTCCTACGAAACCTCTCCTTAGATGCCCATGTCTGTAATTGGAGCTAAACTGCTCCCTCAATTGTGTGGGGTCTTGGACCTTAGTCTGGACATCCAAACCTGGCTCTATGCCTACCTGCAGGACCCTAGAACTGTTCAAGAGGATACGTGTCTGTGGCTGTACGTCTGAAACTCTTGCCCACTGAGAGGTGCTATTTTCATCCCCACCAAGGTTTGAAGTTTTAAAAACTGATTCCCTGTTAGGCTGGCATCCCATAAAGTCCCACAAAGCCTTGTAACCTGTTGCAACAACTCTAAGTTGTTAGACAAAAGATGGTGTGGTTGGCCTTGCTACATGAGCGAAAGAAGAGTTAACTGAAACAAGATGAAGCAAGGCTGGTAAGTACAACTCCTCATTTGTAGGTATGGTTCTTGTAGGTGACAGAATCCTCAGCAACTTTTCCAAGTTGGTATTATCCAAATGGGTTAAGATTACAGCTCTTGTGGCCACTGGTTGTCATGGTTAATGGTTGTGCTGGCTGGGGTTGATTGGGGTTGTCCTTAATAACATCTGGCAGGTACCAGGCTAGGGAAGACTGAAGAGGATATAGAAAGAAAATTTTAGAAATTAGAAAGCCGCAGCCCAGCAATGCATGGTTAAAAATGTATAGGAGGGTGTTTATGTTTATTTTCAGTAAGTCAGAACTCCGCAAGTATACAAGGAACTAGGTAGAATGCTATAAGAAATTGTTACATGTGTACATGTTTGCTGTCTCCTGTTGTCGATCTGTTTGAAAGGTATCTCAGCAAGAGAAATGCTTTGGTAAATAAAATTCCAAAGCCTTTGTTTGCTTCCTCCTAGGGCAGTACGTGCAAGCTTTTCGGACTAACCCAGAGGAACCCCTCTATAGTCTTTGTATAGGCTTGACTTTCATCCACATGGCCTCTCAGAAGTACGTGCTAAAACGACATGCTCTCATAGTACAGGTGAGTTGTCAGGAATCCAGTCCCATACAGCTACTGTTCAGGATCTGGAGTTTTTAATCTGCTAAAGTTGTAGGTGGCTCTCCCGGTGGTATTCCTTGCTAAGAGCCGATAAAGTATTATGTTGCCTAACTGGAAGACATTAGAGATTATTATTGCTTTAATGGAGATTGTAAAAAAAAAAAAACACGGATGCCCTAGGGGTGGCTATTGTGTGTGTTAGCTAATTGGCTTGCTGTGGAAAATGTGTGGATGGGTGCATGAGGCTGCGTAATGCATTAGATCACATAATAGGCAAATAACTTGTGGCATTTAATTCTTTTTTATTTGCTTCCTCCTGTTTGCCTTTTTTCTATGAGAGACGAGAGCAACCAGAATATATTTTCTTCTGCGTTTTATCAGATTAACTTGAGCTTTTTGTCGGTTGTTACTTCAGCAATTGTGTTGAAGGTGCTAATAATATACTGACTGGGGCATCTTCTTTTTCTTATGTCTGTAATCTGTAAGAGCTTTTATTCTTTTTATCAATGTCCAATCAGCTGTCTTTTTCCTTTTCCATGGGGAAACTTTAATCTACTTACTTTAAATGCTGCAGTGATAAAGCTGCAGTTCTGTTCATACCTACTGGGAAATCATTTCCAATGGACTCTGTGGAATTTATTTCTGAGTAGATTAGTTTTGACTTGGTAGGCACACTTCTTGAATATGGCAAGAAAAAAAATCAGTAGAAGTTTGTCCACACTAGCAGGTGTCAATTTTACTGGCAGATTAAAAAAACAAAACCCAAAATACCCACAAAATCCGGTTATAGCTAGTCAAGCCCTTTTTTAATGTCCACATGATTTTGAAGTGATATGAACACAAACTTTCCTGGGCCAGTCAAGGTGACTGAAAACAGCCTGTGCCCTGCTTTATACAACACGAAGCCCTTCTGTGTTTAATGTTTAGTCTACATCAGGGGTGTCCAACCTTTTGGCTTCTCTGGGCCACATTGGGAGAAGAATTGTCTTGGGCCACACATTAAATACACAACACTAATGAAAGCTGATGACCAAAAAAACAGTCTGTGCATAATTTACGTGATATCCGCCACCACAGATAAGCAAAAAAAGTCCTCGCATGATAATCCCCTTTCGGAGAGTCTTTTAAAATCGTTGAGTAGGTCCCAAGTTTGCGATCACTAATATAGAAAATGAATACATCTAAGTAATAAAACCCAATTGATTTTTTAATTTTTTTAAAATTATAAAAGTAAAAGAAAAGAGGGCAACATAAAACTAGTGGGATATTTGGTATTGTATTTGAGAAACTAATGCATCAATATCTAGTTCGATGGAAGTAGTTGCAATTCTCAGTGAGTTCTCAAGGTGCCCATCGGATATGTTGGTTCTAATTTTACTCTTAGTATGCTTCATTCTTGAAAAGAATGGAGGTGCTGCCAAAAAGCGATGACATGAATAAGGCATGATCGTGAAGCAAGGGGTATTTGTCTCTGGGAAGATAGGACCTATAAAAGTCCAGTAAAGAAACATGATCAATTTTTTCAAGTTGAATGTCAGCTTGCAGCTCTGTGCATTCCATTTGAAAACTGGCAGGTAACATGTTTATTTCGACTGAAAATGGTGTGGCAAATATACCAAAATATTAATTTTCCCCCCAGAAATCTTGAAATCTGTTTTCAAATTCTTGTATCAAATCGAAAAGCAAGGCTGAATATTTTTCGCTGTTCAAAGGACTGTGTTTAGCCAATGTGGCAAACTGCATAAAGTTGTTTGCCTTAATTTGAGTTTGCCATAATTTCAGTTTCATTTGGTACCCTGTTATGGTTTGAAACATTGTATTGATACGTTGGTTTTCACCTTGAAGACGCATGTTTAACTCATTTAAATGAGGGGTTAAATCCACTAAAAATGCTAAATCTGTAAGTCAGTTTTCATCAAGTTCTGGCACAACTTTTGTTTTTGATACCATAAATGACTTGATAACATGCCGCAAATCATAAAATCGCTTCAACATTTGGCCTTGACTTAACCATCTTACTTCCGAAAAGTAAATTTTGTCGCCATAGTTAGCATCAAAACTTTTCAGGAATTCCTGGAATTGGAGATGATTTAATCCCTTGGCCCTTATGGAATTCACAGTCTTGATGATGATTTGCACGATGTTGTCTGATGCTGTCAGTTTGACTGTGCTTGAGGAAAAACACTGGAAGCCGCACACTGCCATAAAACTGAAGCCACGCATGCGTACAAATGGCGAAAGCATACATGTTTATTTTATGTGACGTTGCGACACAACACTGTCATCTACAAAGTTCGCAATTGAGTTTAAAAAAATCTCATAATGTTTTAAGTAAGTTTACGACTTTGTGTTGGGCCGCATGCAGCCTGCGGGTCTACATTAAGTAGAACAATGTATAAAACCAATAGAATAAAATACTGTACGTTTATGTTGAGGCAAAATTGTCCCACACAGCCTTAACTCTGTCCTCTAAGAGGACATATCTTATCGGTAAAAGCAAATGCTTCTCTGCTAGTTGTGCACAGTATCATGTCTTTCCCTCCCTCTCTCATGATGGGTCATGATTAGTCCACTTCTGTTTTCTTCCATTAGTCTTTACATTTGGCGGTAACAACCCTCCTGAAATTACTGTGATGAATTTCACTCTGGATACCCTTCTCTTATTCTTCTATCAAAATGAGCATTATTTGCAGCTCCTCTGACAGTGGGGATCAAGATAATTAGGCACTATTAAGCTCCTTTTCTTACAGTTGTATGATGGGATTTAGAGGAAATGGAATGAGAAAAGGAAGGAGGGGATGACCTAAAGTCCTATTAGCCCAGATTGGTCTGGCAATCATTTTGATGGTGTTCAGGGAGTCTTCTGCGCTTAATCATATTCTCATATGGCGGAAGAAACAGGAGATGACTTTCTGTCCATGTTCTTTTACTTCATTTTCAAATAAATAATGACTGCCGGTGGAAACAGATATGGTGGGGGCAGAGAGACGATGTCTTAAAAACTGCACTTATTTAGGTCTTTCAAGAAGATCGACTAAGGATAAAGGAGACTTAATGGCCAGATTGACAATGTCGTTTTCCCGATTGTCTTCGCCTCCCCCCTCCTTTCACCCACTTGACATCACTGTATGACTGTGTCCTGATTTTGAGAGTTTCCCTAATGGTGGACTATTATATATAGCCTAGGTTCTATTAGGTGAGCGCTGTGACCCTGTTTAGGTGGAAATGTTACTTTTGGAAACTGTTCCCAACTATCTTGTCTTGAAACGTTTAGCTTAAAATCATTGGCCGACAACCCAATTGCTGAACTGGGAATTGCCATCTTTAGTTCAGCCTTTCATTCTCCTGCTCCTTATTAAAGATGATGGAAGAGATTTCGGTGAATTTAATGGGGATAGCAATGGTTCTGCGTTTAATAGTGTCCGTTTGGTTGCAATGGCTGATTTTTTCATATTATCGCATCCCTCCTCTCCTTTGTATCCAGGGCTTCTCGTTCCTTCAGCGGTACCTGAACCTCCGTGGTTCTTGTCAAGAATCTTTCTACAACTTAGGCCGTGGCCTTCACCAACTGGGATTGGTACATCTGGCCATTCACTACTATCAAAAAGCACTGGAGTTTCCTCCACTGGTTGTAGAGGTAGAGTATGGAAATATCACCCTGCAGACAGTATTCCTTTTAAACCACAGACCTTCTGAGCCACACTTGCAATGTTTTAACCTAGTCTCCCCACCCACGTGTTGAGAGATAGCCTTTGGACACAAATCCTGTATCCTCAGAATTAGTTTTGTCTTCTCCATGGCATGGTATTTGCCAAACCCAACTCCACCACTGAGCTTTAGGAAAATTATCACTGAGCCCAGTTTACATATAGCATTTTCTAGCCATCGTGAGGCCTGCTGACCTGCTATTTAATAGTTTCTGCCAGTGAAACAGAATAAACTTGGGCAGGAACATAATTTTTTGACCTTAAAAAAAAAGCTGTACCAATAATGACGATGGCAGAATTTAATTCTAGAGGAAATAGCCTCTGAAACCCCAGCAGGAAAAATGGCGGTATTTTAAAGCAAAGCTGCCTGACAAAAACCTAGCCAGAATGTCAGGGATAAAACTGCAGCCTTAATAGTTTCTATGCTGTGTTTTACTTTGTGTGTTGCTGGAACTGCTAAGACAGATGCATTGTTTTTCTTTCCCCAAATCAGGGAATAGAAGCTGACCAGACAGATTTGCGAAGAGATATTGGCTTCAACTTGTCACTCATCTATCAGAGCAGTGGAAATATCAGAATGGCTCGGAAACTGTTGTATACACATGTCATTGTGTGATGAGTGCCGGGATCAAAAACCAATGGGGACGCGCACGAGTGCCTCATGGGATGGGTTGCTTTTGTTGCCTTCAAGGGGAGGAAGACATCCTGTTGACATGAACTGGGACACTCAAGGAGGAAGTGCCCTGTGATGTCTGGAACCATATCACTTATAATCATCACAAGTGCTCAGGTTTCGCTTTTCATTGGTTGAATGGGAAGCACTCCAATTAGACCAGGCAGACTTTGCCAAGGACATTCCTGACTGGGCAGCCCTGACCTATGACAACTGCAGCATTTCTAACCCTAGGGGAAAAAAATCTCAGCTGAATAAACCACACCGCTTCATGGAAGCCAGGAACATTCAAAGCACTGAAGCACACCACAATTTTGAAATTTACTCAGAATATTGTAAAAATCATAGCTGGTACGTTTGCAGGATTCTGGCGTCTAGGACCAAATTCAGCTTTTTTACATATTTGGTGGTGTTAGAGCGGATGATTATTTTCAGGGATGTCAAACACATGTAGCTCCTGCTTTGGTTGGTGGTTCCTCCGTTGAAACTGTGATTCTTGGGTTCCCCCGGACCCTGCATGTCTGCCTGTTTATTTTGCAAATGGAAAGAAAGCACTTGTGGGTTAGTGGCTGCTGGATCGTTCATTTATTACACCTATTCACAGGGTGGTTATTTGCCAGCTCTCCCCACTTTCTCACTTTTTTGAGAACGACAAATCGAAGGGAGGTAGACAAGCTAGGAAGTACGCTACCGTAGTGGGCCAAGCGCTCACCACATCATACCTTCCAGAATACAGCTTTCTAGGAGATCACACAGAAGGGACATGTAGGACTACTCCTGGGCTTACTTAGGTTTGCCGTTTCTGTAGGATTCATACCCCAAAATTTACATAAAACCACAGCCTTTATCAGACATGAGATAAGCCCCTTCCTCATGTTTTTTGCTCATGCAGTATGAAATAAATTATTTGCTTAAGATCTGTTGCAAGAAATAAGCTGTTCTATCAAGTATGGAGAGTTGCTGCAATTACATTTACAGGTTCGTTGTAATGTTTGTACTACTTTATATACAAAAGCATGCAAGACTACATCTGAATCCATTCATTATTGCTAAAGAAGCAGATTTGTAAAACAGAAAGTATGGTCCTGGTTAAAATTTTAGTTAAGTATACATCACAGTTACATAGTATCCTATAAAAATCCGGAATAGAGGAAAGAGGTCACAAGTACAGAACATTCTCAGCTATGATTTGTGTTGAAATGCAGCAGTTCAGACCAGTACTTTTAGTAATTTTGGAGCAAACCCACTAGAGCTTTTGAAGGCCCAAGCAAATGTTTTCTGGCTTTGTTCCTCTGTCAGCTGCCTGTACCAGTTTAAATAAATGATTCTAAAATGAACTATTCACTTACTATATAAATAAGAATGTCATCAATGATATAAATTACTTTGATAGCAGTTTGTTTGCTTTCTCATCTGATAAGGAACACTCACATTAAGGCACTCACATAAATTACAACTTCACAAATTAAGTAATGAGAGAGGAGGCAGAAGTGGGAGGAGATCATTTCAAAGGGGCCTAATTCATGATTTAATCGTTGAATAGAGGGGAAGCTTTTCAGCTAGTGCTGTATTTTCTCTTGCCACTGCAATTTATGACAGAGATCATCATAAACAGACTCAGAGCCATCCTTTCAGCAAAGGAATTCTGGTCCATGCTGGCTCTGTCGATGGCCTGTGCAAAGTAACCAGGGCACAGAGAGGGAGAACTAGGACTGGAGCTTGGCATGTCCTTAATATCTTCTAACCCCTTGGTTTCCGACCGCAGGTAACCTTAAGTGTGCTTGGAGTGCAATTCCCAGAAATCCCAGGCAGCACCGCTGGTGGTGAAGGCTTCTGGGAATTGCAGTCCAAAAACACCTGGGTTACTCAAGATTGGAAATTACTGTTCTAGAAGAGAAACATGTTTCAAAGTTTCAGTACTTCTATTTGTAAAGCCCGCAAAGCCTTGATACACTGGGCCCTTCTGGTAACCTTCTGGTGGTAGTCATGGGAAGCACAATAGGTGCAAGAAGGGAATGATGGACAGAAGTCTGGCCTCACCAGGTTGTCCCGTTCAAGAGGCTCACTGTGGAGGAGGTATTTGGTGCTAAAACATATATTAAATTATTTTTGAATAAAAGAGAAGTTGAAACTTTTAAAGAGCTAGTAGTTGAACCACACACTCAGTACCACAGTAGTGGTTTCCCAGTGGCCGGCCAGTTTGCATATATATTACTTTTTTCTATTTTTTGAGAAGGATTTTTCTTCATTAATATAGCAGAAATCTGATTTGTACAGGGAAGACCTCTGCTGGTAGGTAGCTTCAGTACCTGTGCAGACGCTCACAGTTTGAGAAGGCCCAGCTTTAGGCTCCTCTGAGTACCACTTAGCAGCACAGAGCAGCCCTTGGTTTGAGAAGTGGTGTTCACAGGTACAGAGTCACCTCTTGTAGCCTGGAACCTCCTGCAGCAGGAATTCATCAGTCGTTGAGCTCATTTAGGTATTTCCTGGAGATGAACTTCAGCTGATTCTTTGTTTCCCAGCGCTTCAAACATGCCTGGCTAGGGAGTCTGACCGGCTTTTCCTGTGGAGGCAGGATGTTTAATTAGAGCTGGAATTTCTCAGGCCAAATACAGCAAAAAATAACATAAAGCAATCTGCTGAAGCCTTTTATTTTACTCTGGTCAATTCTAAGTAATTATCTGCCAATAGTCTGTGACTGCGTAACTAAAGCTTTGCACATGTCATCCAGAGAAGGGCTGGAGACCCCCCAGAGCTCTGCAGATATTGTTGGACTCTGCTTCCCATCAGCCCCTGCTAGAACACCCAAGTGGTAAGTGATGATCGTAGTTCAATGAACACATGGAGGTTCAGAAGTTCCTCTGCTCTGATACAGAGAAAAGTCATAGAATAGTTTTATGAAGACGGGAAAGCTAAACAATTGTGCCATGTTTTCTGGAGTCGGTTTGACTCCAGAAAACCGACTAGGAAATTGGAAGACCTGTAGGTTGGATCGAGAGGACATGAGGGGAAAGCATTTCAGCTTACAGAACAGCATGGGTCCTAGCATGTCCCACACTATCCTTCAGGACCATCTCTGATCTTCAGAAGGAATTGTAGGGGTGGGGGTTTGTCCACAAGGAGAACTTCACTTGCACTTCTTAGATTGAAACCCAGGGGCCTCCACCAGCTTTTCTTGTTCCTTTGGGTCCCAAAATTGAAGACATTTTGCACAATCCAAGAAATATTTCTCTCAAGCCCTCTGCCCCTAGTCTGCAATATTGGTTTTCTTTGCAAGAGAAAGCCGTTTCCAGCAATTTTGTACTTAGTGCTACACAAACATTTTCTCAATAATTTTTGCAACAAGGCCAGGGGACTGGTTGTAATTCAACAGTCTCTAGAGTTTCCCTTGCTCTGGCTTGCTACTAATATGTGCAGCCTTATAATCCTCATATTGCAGACACAAGGCAGAGAAACAGCAGGTAACTGTAACTGCTTACCAGAGGGAAGGATAGAATGGGACTGTCCTCTCACCTCAGCCTTCTTTACCAAAGAAAGCAAACATGGAGAAGGGAAGGCAAAAGGTTTTTAAGGAATGAACTGATAAAGATAAGGGGAATTAAAATTATTCTTCCTACTAGGGTGCCAGGGCTCTTTTGTCATGGAAGCACTACGCCCTTGGAAGACACATGAACAGCAGACTCTCAACAAGCTGTATAGCTGCACCTCCATGCCAGAGAAGCCACACTTTCCAGGAGAGCTTCTCTGGCATGGAAATCTTCTGAGAGAGCTCTTATAGTCAACCGGCAATAAAAAGACTGCGAGCCCATCTCTTGTGAATTCTCCAGCCAGTTCCTCAAAGTTCTCAAACCCTTAAGGTCTTTTGTGGTGCAAACGTAAGGCTGCCTACAACCATACAGCAAGTTACACCAGAGATCCACAGGTGCTCACAATATACAGCGCCTTCCCATGTTCTCAGCCATCGCACACACGAGGGACGAGGCCCCGAGTGATTCCATATCGTGACAACTCTTTTGTTTAATGAAGATCTGGCCTGACTAACCTCCTCTCCCTCGTGCTCGACAGAACTCTTCTGCTGCCTGTTCCTTGCCAGCTCACGCTGCAGGTTATCGAACTTCAACTTGAACCAGCGGTGAGCTTCTTCCAGGTTAGCACTTATCTGGTGTAGGGAAGGAGAGATCAGAATCAATGTAGTGTTGCTGACTACACGTGGAATTAAAAGCTAGGGAGGGTGTTGTGTTTTTTTAGAATTTTAGGACTTTGAGTCCCAGCCATCACCTAGAATTCCCCCAGGCAGACTTCTGGGACTCAGAGAGGAGAAACCAGAAGGCAAGAGAGAGGTACCGTCCCATGTTCTCAGCCAGAGCACACACGAGGGACTAGGTCTTTCTGCCGCTGTTGGCTACACAGTGGTTCTGTGCGTGTGGTTCTGCTGGAAAGAAGAAGGAAAAACCCTTTCACAGTCACTGCTTCCTGGGAGTTGCAAAGGTCCCCTCTAGAGCCTAATGGGTAGCAAGACCGCTCCACTCATAGACCACTGCAGCGATTCCTAGGAGGCAGGGTGACTGAGGGGGGCATTCTCTTCTACTTCTCAGCCGACACACATGGAGAGAAGCAGGACACTTTGGAGGCAGAGAGACATCTCTTGCCTGCTGGTTTTTCTTCTCCTAACCCCAGAAGCTTAGGTGGGGGATTCTACACAACTTCTGGGACTGAAAGTCCTAGAATTACAGAAATCTCATTCCCCTTAAAAGCTTTGGAACTTCTTTGTAATGCAGGTGGCGTGGACTGTCGATAGCAGGGGTGGGTTCTTGGACTGCAACCTCCCCGACCCATCCACCCCCCCCCCCCCCCGGCCTATACTGCCAAGGGATGTTTGGGAGCAGCATTTCAACAGCATCTAGCGAACCCAAGTCTGAAGCCGTTTTAGTCCTTTACATAGGGGGGTTGTCAGCCGTGGGCCTCTAGATATTTTTTTGGTTTATAAGACCATCAGCCCTCGCCTGCACTGCCAATGGTAAGGGATTAAAGGAGCTACAGTCCAAATACATCTAGAGTTGCCCACCTTTCCCTTGGATTAAGGCTTTGCTATAAACTGAGGTCTTCATCATGAAACTGCAATGTTGGTCCTTTTAAGGGTCACTAAAAGGAGATTTTAAAAAGATACCATTTTACATCTCAAGCAGTCTCTTTTAAGGAAATTGCTGGGCAACAGAGACTGTGTGTGTGTGAAGACATAAAGCCTCTTCCATTGGCCAAAGGTGGGGTAGGGTTTTAAAACCTTTTGACCATAAAGATGCAATACAATGGTTCAGGCAGACTTGTGTCATTCCCTTTGCATACAACTAAGATACTACAACTAAGATGACTACGCAAAAGCCTTTCACTGTGTCGACCACAACAAACTATGGCGAGTTCTCAAAGAAATGGGAGTGCCTGACCACCTTATCTACCTCCTGAGAAATCTCTATGTGGGACAGGAAGCAATAGTTAGAACTGGATATGGAACAACTGATTGGTTCAAAATTGGGAAAGGAGTACGACAAGGCTGTATATTGTCTCCCTGCTTATTTAACTTATATGCAGAATACATCATGCGAAAGGCCGGACTGGAGGAATCCCAAGCCGGAATCAAGATTGCCAGAAGAAATATCAACAACCTCAGATATGCAGATGATACCACTCTGATGGCAGAAAGTGAGGAGGAATTAAAGAACCTCTTAATGAGGGCGAAAGAGGAGAGCGCAAAAAATGGTCTGAAGCTCAACATCAAAAAAACTAAGATCATGGCCACTGGTCCCATCACCTCCTGGCAAACAGAAGGGGAAGATATGGAGGCAGTGACAGATTTTACCTTTTTGGGCTCCATGATCACTGCAGATGGTGACAGCAGCCACGAAATTAAAAGACGCCTGCTTCTTGGGAGGAAAGTAATGACAAACCTAGACAGCATCTTAAAAAGCAGAGACATCACCTTGCCAACAAAGGTCCGCATAGTCAAACCTATGGTTTTTCCAGTAGCGATGTATGGAAGTGAGAGCTGGACCATAAAGAAGGCTGACCGCCGAAGAATTGATGCTTTTGAATTGTGGTGCTGGAGGAGACTCTTGAGAGTCCCCTGGACTGCAAAGAGAACAAACCTATCCATTCTAAAGGAAATCAACCCTGAGTGCTCACTGGAAGGACAGATCCTGAAGCTGAGGCTCCAATACTTTGGCCATCTCATGAGAAGAGAAGACTCCCTGGAAAAGACCCTGATGTTGGGAAAGTGTGAAGGCAAGAGGAGAAGGGGACGACAGAGGACGAGATGGTTGGACAGTGTCATCGAAGCTACCAAGATGAATTTGACCCAACTCCGGGAGGCAGTGGAAGACAGGAAGGCCTGGCGTGCTCTGGTCCATGGGGTCACGAAGAGTTGGACACGACTTAACGACTAAACAACAAAAAGATACTACACCCTCCCTGTCGACTCTTCCCTAATCTGAGGGTACTGCCTTTGTTGGACGCACATTCCAGTTTGTATTGTATTCCTCAACAACAGGATTCCATGCTAGAAACTCTTGTGTCAACAGTCATTCAGCTTGTCTCAGCTCTGTGTCCCATCATTATTTATTTCCCACGTCATCACCAAAACATTTGTACTCATTTATGAAACCAACATGATTGAGCAGAGGTGTGTACTAGAGATTTCACTTTGTGAAAAACTGCACTGTGTGGTATTGTGGCTATCTGTTCAAAAGGTATTCAGCTGAATAAATCATACTTTGTATTGTCAAGATTATATGAGTAACTCCTAAGAAACCATGCAGTAGTATACAGAGCAGCCAAGAACAGAACTAGAATGAGATGCAGCATTGCACTCTTGAGGCACGATATATAGGATTAAGATGCCACATGGTGATCTTGTCAAGGATAATTTGCACACTGAGGCAGAACAAGGCCCATGATAATCAGCAGCCATACTTGACAGGTGTGCAAAATGCTGAATCATGCAGTCTGGGATGATGCAATGTCCACAATGATTGGATGTATGTAAATATGCATGTGTATAACTGTGGGGACATGTGGAGATGATGTAGGATCTCTTCTAATGATTGTCATGCTGTCATGCTGCCGGTTTGTACTGCTGAACTTCTGTATATACTGTAAATACACTTGGTGTCAGAAGAAGCTGTCTTTGTGTCATTCAACTGGACTGCCTGGACTGAAACAAAAACTCTGCTAATTTACACCAACAGATCTTAATTACACTAAAAGACAAATTCCATCTGTATTCCTACACTGAGAAGTCCACAGCTATCATGTTGAGCTACCATCTTCTACCATGTGCCACCGCTGTTCACCCTTCAAATGAAACACTTGCCACATTATACTGACATAATGTCAGTGATTTTACCAAATTGCAAGTCAGCTGCTAAGATGCTGTATCATTTCCAATATTTGTCAAGGGATAAGACAGTGAATAAGAGTGGTCGCCCCAGTTTTCAGCATCTCCCCTGGATTCATAGGGTTACTAACCCAAGGAGCCCAACGCCACTCAGCCAAATACTACAAGCCCAGCTCTTTTCTCCTCTGCCTCTGCGACCCACCTGTTCGGATTCTATACTGGCTTCTTTCAGCTTCTGCTCAGTATTCTCCTTACATTTCCTCAAATGTCTCACTGTGACTTCCAGAGCCTAATTAAAACAAAAAGTACAGGTCAGAATAATGTTATTTCTTGTTTTCATTTTGTTTCTACAACGCCCAACTTGGTAAATACAGTTGACTTCTACAGATCTCTTTCAGGGCTTCTCATGGTTTATCAAGCAAAAGGACAAAGAAAGAGGCCAACAGATCCCTGGAGGAAAGAAAAAACACTTGGTCAGCTAAGCAGCCCTTCTGCAGCTTTACTGTCTGTGGCGTTCGCCCAGGTCATGAATATTCATATGCTATTTGCATATACCAATGGGAGTGCTGGAGGGGCGGAGTCACGAGGTATAAGAGACTCAGCAGCAGCAGGAGGAGAGGAGATAGTTAGAGATAGGGTTTCTGAGATAGAGAGAGTTAGAAAGTTGAGAGAGTTTTGGAGTTTGGGCGGGAGAATGGTGGCTGAGGGTGGATAAAGAAGAATGTTTGTTTAAGAGTTAACAACATTGCTTGTTCTGTCAACACCTGTATCAATAAACAATTTCTATTTGGTTCTTTTAAAATGACATATGGTCTGGACATCTATTATTAATAATAGGTGTTGATGAAATCAACTGGTGGCAGCTGAGGGGCACGTAGCGTGAGCTCCTAGTTTGGTGAAACAATCAGGGGCCACGTGGAATTGTGACACTGTCAAAGACTCATCTGATTTAAAAGAAAATTTATCTAAGCATGGATGTACAACAGGATGGACGGTTGCCAAGCCTTCCCTGAAAAGGAGTTTTAGAAGCTACCAAGAAAACTCTTTCTTGCCTTCCTCCCCCGAAAATACCTCTGAAATTAGTGGGAGAGAAGGGCTTCTTGTAAAAATCCCAAGGCCCAAGAAAGACTCTGTGAAAGAAGACAATCTTTCACACAACTTGGGCTCCTAACTAATGAGCCTGTGGTGCAGGGGTTAAACTGCAGTACTACAGTGAAGACCCTGCTCACAACCTGCATTTAATCCTAGCTTCAGGTAGCTTGCTTGTGGTTGACTTGGCCAGTGTTGGAGGACTTATCACCTCCCAATATATAGCTATAATGTATTCTTACAACACATAATAAAGGTTTAAAAAATTAACATTGCTGTGGATTACGAAAAATGCTTTCACTACTAATGTACATAATATATTGTTTGATTAGTCTATGGGCATTAGTAAAACTGCTGACATTGTAACTGAGCCTCGTGGTGCAGTGGTTAAACTGCAGTACTGCAAGTCAAGCCTCTGCTCACAACCTGAGTTCAATTCCAGTCTCAGGTAGCCGGCCTGTGGGTGATTCAACCTAACATCCTTCTGAGGTTGGTCACCTGAGTACTCAGCTTGTGGGGGAGGGGGGCAATGCGCAGCCTGCATAATTAAAATGGTAAAACTCCCAGAGAGTGCTTTAGGCGCTATGGGGTGGTATCTAAAACAGCCCACTTTGCTTTAACTTGCATTTTGAATTGTGCCTGGAAAGAGACTGGCAGCTCGTGGAGCTGTCAAAACAGTGTTGTGGGTGTGTTCCCCATAAGTAACCCCATGAAGTTCCTGAATGTCTTTGAAAGGCAAACCCGCATAAACCTTCACTCCAGGAATCTACGTTTCCATTACCTGGCACTCTTCCTCCAGCTGCTTCCGCCGTTTCTGCTCAAGTTCCAGCTGGCTCTGCAGGTTTCTGTTCTCAGCTGCCATGGCTTGCTGGTTTTTGGCCAGCTGCTGCATCTCACGTTGCAGGTCCGTTAATTCAGTCATAAATTCTTTGATACTAAGGGACTAGGTATGAGAAGAATCAGATCCAATAGCCGCAAACATATATTTTAATCTAGTCTTAACACTAAATATGGAAAGGGATTCTACCTGCTCATAGTTTTTCTTCTGATACTGCTGCTTCAGCTCTTCCATTTGCTTCAATTCTGATTCAATCTCCTGAAAGTAGTTCATAACACTGATATGAAAGCATCCAGAGAAAAGGCTCTTCTCCTCTGTCAGATGTGCATGTTAAGGCCAGCACCTGCTGCCGCCTCTCGAGCTGATTTAAATCCTGCAAAGCTGGATCCTTACTTGAAGGCTGTACTAAAGGGATGTAGGCAGACTCATGACTGAAATTTCACCCAATTGATCCACACAAGGTAGGTCAAAAAGCCTACAGCAAAAAACCCAAATGACAAAGCACTGTTACGCCCTCCTTTTCCTGTACTTTTTCCTCATCATTTATCGCTCAGCTGTAAAAAGATGGCACAAGAGCACAGACCAGTGAAAAGGCTTATAAGAAAGGCTGGCCCTACAGATCGAGGATTGTCCAAAAGCTCACCTGGCAACAGAATGCTTCTGTACCTTCAACAGCTGTCCAACCAGGGAACGTCAGTCAGACAGCTTCTCCCTGGGTTTGTGTCGTGCGTTGGAAGGCTCGGAATTCAAAGGCTAGCTGTGGCAGCAAAGGTCTTGCCGCAGCCCAGCCCTGGTTTCTCACCCTACCAGAACAATTCCACACCAATGACACTCTATGAAGGAACTGGGAAACAACAGTCTCTTGGGGGTAAGAGAAAAGTTAATCCTGGTTTCTATGGCTCCTTCCTTGGAGCATAGCCAGCGGTGAAGGCATCTGAGAGCTACAGTCCAAGAACACCTGGGTGACCCAAGGTTGGGAACCACGGCTCTACCTAGGAAGCTACCTTGGCTACCCAGCTCTTATTCCTGCAAGTGTGAAAGGGGCAGAAAAGACTGCTGCTAAAGGCCAGGTCCTTAGCAACCAATTTGATATCCCATTGTATCTTCCTGCCATCCCACTCTACTCCATTAAATATCTGTTTTCCAAAGGTAGATACAGGATATATAAACACTTTTTTTTTTTTTTACAAAGATGAACCTAAAACAAGAGAACAGAAGCAAACACACAGACATAAATATATAAAACACACAAGCCTGCAGCATATATCAACTCACTTTGATCCTCTCTGTATTTCGAGCACTGCTGGTCTTGGAGTTGAAGTGCTGTGTGATTAATGCTTTCTGTCTCTTCACCTTCTCCTTCTGGCTCGCCAGGGCCAGCTCCAGCTCCCCCACTTTTGCCCGTAGTTCCCTGTTGCAACGTGACATTTCCCCAGATTTAGAGCAGGCTTCTTCGAGGGCTTTCTTCAGCTACAGGGTACCAAAGAAAGGTCAGCGCGTTCAAGAAACAAAGTGGGCACAGGACACTGCTGAACGATTGTTCTTTTCCCATCCCTGAAACCGCCTTCCAGACTTTAACTCTGACTCTGAAGCAGGGTGGATAAAAAACAATGAATCAATCATTTTTGTTTTATTTAAATCATCAAAATAAATCTGGTTTTTAAAAATTTAAATTGTGATTTAAAACAATTTGATTTAAATCAAATCCACCCTGTGCTGAAGGTCATTTGTCTGGAGGAATTGTTCTGGCTTTGGGTACAGGTTGTCCCAGTTTCAACACCAGACAAATTCTTTCTATCCAGAGAGTGAGAGTGAGTGAGAGAGAGAGTGAGTGGCCCCCTATATAGCTTAGTGGTAAAGTACATGTTTTGTGTGCAAAAATTCCCACGTACAACTCCTGCCATTTCTCATTCCATTTGAGGAATATTTTCTTAATTTCTCTTGCTCTCGCTCTGCAAGGCATTTCGAACGACGCACCTCAATGCGGCTTGCGTGCAATAGAGACCACAGGGCAGCAAGTCGTGGCCGTGGTGCTTCTAACTTTCATTACTGTGTGAGAGGCTCCAGGGCTTTTCGGCCTCCCTTTCCTCACCTCGGCTGATTCCTTCTGGGCTGCTTTCTTGGTTACTTCCCGCTCGGTCTGAAACTGTTTCCTCAGTGTCTCGAGGCGGTCTCCATATACCTTAGCCTCCATCTTGCTTTCCTCAATCAGCTGGTCCCTTTTGGGAAAGCAGAAAGGGTGGGGGGAAAGGCCGGACATGGGAGTTAGTTTCTTTTTCACTCAAGACAGAAAGGGACAACCCCAACTGGGCAACAGCAAGGTTTCCCAAATGAGTGCTGCCTTTTCTTTTCCTCTGTGGAAAAGTATCTTAAACAAACAAACAAACAAACAATAAAATTGGGCTTATGCCACGCAACAGGATTTCGGCTAGTGTTTGGTTTTGGCTATGTATGGCAGCGTATTTCTTGTTGCAGCTCAGCAACAGGTTCCTGAACCTGGGACCTGAAGTTTCCCAAGAAAAGGTCAGAATCTGCCTTGCCAAACATTTGGTTCAGCACATGCCAAAGCATCCCAATTTCGGCTACTCACACTCGGAAAGGAAGAACTTCTGGGTAGTGGGCCGTGCTCTTACCTGCACTCCATCAGTTGCTGGTACTCTGCTTCTTTGCTCTCCAACTCATCCTGAACAAGCACGAGTTTGCTTTGAAGGGCACTATTGGTCTGCAACGCTTGCTCTAAATTTTGAGTAAGTTTCTTCTTTTCAGCTTTAACGGCTTCCAGTGCTTTACAGAGTGGACCCGACTTTTATTAGAGGGAAAGCACATGGTGGTAGAGTTGTGATAAAAAAGAAATACAACCATTTTATTTAGACAACTGAATTTATGTTTCAATAATAAAAAAGCTTACCCTGCTGCCACAATGAACCTCCCACTGGAAATGGAAACACGTCTGAACGTTCAGGATAGTCAAGGTCAAGCATCTGTTACACCTCAAAGGAATGGCACTGGCCTCCATCCGACACCGTTGGCCGGCACCTGCTTGCGCAACCCAAATGTCCTCCCTTCTGCTCTCCCCAAAGCCCTCTGGACCACCTGAAATCCAGCCCTCCAGGACTGGGTTTAGGATTGTTCAGGGGCTGTTGGGGGAATGGGAGAGCACTCCTCTATTAGGAGTGCTGCTAGAAACACCAACTAGATCCTGGCCATCTCAAAAGCAGAGAACTGTACTCCTGTTAGCTAAGAAAATAAATAAATTCCCAAGTGGCCACATATACAGGTCATTTGGTTCCCCTACGCTTACTGGAAGATGGGGTTTTTTACCTTCATGCCCTGCTGAGATTCCAAGAAAAGTTTGTTTCGGCACTGCTCCAGCTCTGCCTCAAATTTCTCAATACTTTGCTGGCTTTGGATCCTGCACAAGGAAGCAGAGAGACAACAAAAGAGCCCTGGGAAATGCCCTCCGAACAGAGCCTCAGAGAGAATGAAATTAATTCCACTCCACTCTGGAGGCAAATATGATCAAACTGCGAGTTGCTAGTGTGGTTCAACATTTTCAGAAAAATACATCAAACCACACAAGCGTTCACATGTCCTGATCAATGTACGTACTTCAAACCAGGTACTTCAGATTTTATGTCAACCATCAAAATTAGGAGGAATGACAGCAGTTCTCCAGGATTTCAAGAAAGATTCTTTCCTAAACCTATTTGGAGATCCCTGATATTTTCTAAATACTAACCAGGCCCAATTCTGCTTCCAAAACCAGGGAGACAAGATGCCTTCAGGGTGGTACTGTGGGACCATATGGATGCTGAGCTGCTGTGTAGCATTTGCGGGGGGAGGAAAGGGGCTGCCATTGGGGGGGGGGGAAAGGGCTCTGCTTCCACCAACCCCATTGCCCACACCTGTATCTTGACCCAACCCTCCATAATTCACTTGCTTAATATGAAAGAGGTGCCAATGAAAATGACTCAACTTGGTTCCACTGGAATGCCCTACTAAAGTGAAGCATGCAAGTCCAGTTACCTCTCTATCTTGAGGCTGGCAATCTCAGAGTCTTTGTGCCCCAGTTCTGTCTGCAGCTTCTCCAAAGCTATCTGCATTTTGTTATGCGAAGCCAACAGGTTCTCCAGCATGGTTGTCATTTTGATGTTATCCTCCTTGGATGCCTCCAGCTTGCGTCGTAGATTTCCCACCTAGTGGCCCAAACAAGGGGGAAAACCCATGAAGAACACAAATGACTCTTCATTCAAACCACAACCATGACCAGCCTTGGGCCACAGCTCAATGGCAGACCACACATTTTTTAAAGCTTTTGAATGTTGTTAGTTCAGTCCTCTTGTCTCCACTTAGAGGAACACAGACTGTAGCCCTAGTCGAGGTCTCTGCCTTTGAAACACTGGAGAACAGCTGCAGCTGGGTAGAGTAGCTGAAGGTCGATGGACCAATGGCTTGACTTGGCAAAAACAACTTCATGTGTTCAAGCAAACAACATCTTTCTGAGATATGAGATCAGCTCTCCTGGTCCCCTTTAGCTCTGAATATTCATAGCAACCTTCATCATTTCTGTAATGCTTTTCTTAGGGTTATAAAGCACCTCACACAAACTTTCTTGGTGATCCCGTTTTGTAAGATGGGTTGCTACAATTCTTCCTGGCGTTGCACATGTGGGGCGATTTGGATGTAAACAAAGCTCCCAGGTGAGTTCATATTAACTGTACACGAACTTGCCTTCTACTGGAACAGATCACTGGACTACCTGTGGAGACTCTCTTAGTTTCAGGCCCTACCTGGAGATGCCAGGGATTCATATTCTGTTGACAAAGTCTTTAGAGATAAAACCCAAGAACAGTCAGTACGCTCCTCCTTCTCTCTGGTTTAATACCTGTAATTTTTTTTAACGTATTTTATTGGATTACACATCGAACCTTTGGGGCTCCCAATCGGTCTCCCTTTCTGTCAGGTACAATGCCTAAAATATTTTATTTTAATTTTATAAAATAAAAAAAGCCCCCACAAAAAACCAATATGTTTTACCTTGTGCTTTTCCCTCTCTTCAGTGGCACTTATTTGCCCTTTCAGCTTCTGGTTCTCTCTTATGGCTTCATCCTGGGTTTTGACTGTCGCAGAAAATTCTTCCTCTCTGTGGGCAAGAACGGACTGTGCCTTTCATGACAGAAGAAGACAGGACAGTTATTTTCCCTCAGAATGTCACAATTTTATTCCAAGTACAGAGAAAATGTCCTCCAGGAAGCTAACTATGAGCCAGATGAAAGGAGTAGGCCGCTAAAACATTTACTAGGCCACTCTCTGAAAGTTGGCTGACATGAAATTATTATTTTTGACCCATTAGGATAAAGAATAATTTCTGTCCATTCTCTGCAGAAAATGGAAGGAGCATAGGAAATAGAAGACATAAACAAAATGCACCAAAATTGCTCTGACGGGGATGAGATTCCACATTAAAAAAAGCAAAAGGAAGTCAGTGATCAAACACATTTTGAGATAGGAAATGGGAGGGTGGTTCAGGTATCTGACTGCAGAGCCAGAGGTTGGGAGTTCGATTCCCCTCCTGGGAGAAGAGCCAGCCTGGGTGGCCTTGGGCAAGCTGCACAGTTACAGGGCACCCCCAGGAGAAGGGAATGGTAAACCACTTCTGAGTACTCTCGACTTAGAAAACCCTGAAAAGGGTCACGATTGACTTGACAGCACATGGTGCTGATGATGAATTCCTGAAATCTTGTAATGGATCTTGGGGAAAAAACCATTAAACAGTGTGTGGGTAGGGGGAGAGACTGTACAACAACTAAATTTGATTTCAAAGAAGCATTTTGGGCTTTTCTTGCCATTTTTTTTTCTTTGTTTTTCACCCTCCTTCCACCATTCTCTCCTTTGATGTGGCAATTCAGTTAACAGGCTTCTCTCCATTTCATGTGCTCCTCTCCATTGCCATACGTTTAAAGGCTGGCTTTGGACTCACCCTCTGGCGGTCAGTTCCCTCACTAGCTACATCCCACGCCGTTTCTACCCGTTTGGGGCCAATCATGTCCCTTTTACTCTCCAGCGTTTCCTCAATGGCCTGAATAGCCCTGAAGAGGGCCATCGGAGAGGCCTTCCGACTATCGCCACAGTCGGAGGCAGACTCCCTTGCGGGCAGATCGACCACAAAACGAACTCTGCGTGTCGGGGAATAGAGAGCGGAAGCGCCTTCGCCAACTCCCATGCTGCCCTTTCGGCCACAGGCCAGGCACGATCTTAAGCCACTGCTGGGCTTCTCCTGCCAGCCACTTTCAGAGGCCTTCCTTTTTTGAAGAGGCATTTTTGTTACAGGGCTCGGTGCTTAAGAAGGGGAAAGACCTGGACAGCCACCGGCAAGATGAGAAGGGCTCCATTTGCCATGGCTGGTTGTCATCCCCATCTATGTGTTAATTTACAAAGTTGTTGTATCACTGGAGGGGTACAAAAGAAGCCATTTCAGACAGAATTTGCCCTCCATTCCCAAGAGGGCTGTCGAAAGATTAAATATTCAGCAGCCCCTTTTTATTCCGGGATGAATCAACATAAGTTCTCTTGGAGATCATGGTAACGCTGAGGCATGGCTGTGCTCCGTTTGTGATGTCATGAGGCCCCTCCCCTCCAGTCACCATGTAATCTAAACAGCGTGCAATAGCTAACTGGTCTCGTTTTGAGAATTCAAACATTTGCTCCTTCCCTGATCGTGTCTCAGCAATTTCCACGTAAGAAACCTGGAAAGCATAATATTGGCCTGCCTTACAATCTGCTCCCTCTGCAGCAGAACCATGCTACAGAGGGAGCATTTGATCTTAAGCCACTGCTTAAGATCATTTGTATTTTAATAGAATCATAGAATAATTGAGTTGGAAGGGGCCTATAAGGCTATCAAGCCCAATCCCCTGCTCAACGCAGGAATCCAAATCAAAACAGATCTAACAGATGGTTGTTCAATTTTCTCTTGAATGCCTCCAGCACGGGAGGCATTCAAGCACTGCTACATTTTCCTGTAGCAGTGATTTTCCTATGATTTTCTTCTGTGCATGTGTGCATGCAAATATATAGAAAAAGAATGAATATTTAAATGTAAAAGACACAGAGAATGAGCAAACCTAAGCCTTTCTATCTCTCGGTACAAAAACAGCAACCTGAACTCTATAACCTGACAGAGTTCAAGCATGTTGACTTCAATATGTGTACTTCCTTCATCCTGAACAGCAAACAGGTGCTAAACCTGTGATGGCCTGAGTTTGGGTCACTTTCTCAACTGCAAGTCACTCTGAAGAGTATGTTACAAAAATACCTAAGAACAAGAGTTATCTGCTTGCTGTCCAGGTAGAACAAATGTTACAATGGCTTCATGGCAGAAGTGGAAGAAAACAAAATTAACCTCCCCTTCACCTTGACCCTACAAGCCCTCAAGCAGAGGAGGGTGCCTTGTGATCAGGGAGATGCCAAAGATACTGTAGTCTGTCTCCTCAGCTTAGGGGATGAGGTGAACTCAGCCTGCCAGAAGCTTCCATGTTCGCTTTGAAAGCCAAAATTAGGGGAGAAGAGCTCAACTCCCTGTTGCACATTAGACAGAACTTTGCAGGGTCGGGAGTAAAGAGTCTTGGGGCTCAGGGGCAGAATACAGCAAAGAAGATGAGCAAAAGAAATGACGTCTCTCTCACACAATCACACACATACACAAATTTTCTTGTACCCCCCCCAAAGATTTCTTCACACGTCCTCACTTGTTATTAACCCACCAAAAGTGTATCATTCACCTCCCAGAACGTTTCCATTTCTTGGGAGAAAGCACTAAGAGAGACAGAATACACGTCTGGAAGGCATGTTCAAAGCCGGTGGGAAACATATCCGCTTATAAATGAGAAAAAAAGATAAAATTCCTGCCTGTATGTTATCAGCAGAGACTTCTAGCAAGACATACCGTGTTTTTCTGTGTATAAGATAATACTTTCGTCTAAAATTTTTAGACTAAAAATTGAGGGGCATCTTTTACACGGAAGTAAGCTGAGAACACGGAGAGAACCAAACAGCCGTACCTTGCCTCTGCAAACAGGCTTCCTTCAATCAGGAGGATTCGCTTCCTACAGTTAGGAAACTTAGCTTCCTCCAATCACGAGCCTTATGTAACTGACGTCAGCTGATGCTGAACAAACCAACTGGAACACACCTCGTTGGAGGCGGAGCGTGTAGGCAGTGCTCAGATGCAACAGGAACTGGTAATGTCCAAGTGTTCTGAGCCCAGAGGCTGAATAAAGTGATATGCTCAAAGCTAAGTGTGATGCATAATATGACAGTACTGGTATGTAAATGTTACCTAATTACTAAATAAAAATGTATTCTGTTTTATGTTTAAAATATTGATTTCTTAATTTTGAGTTAGAAAAGTGGGGAGCGTCTTATACATGGGGGCATCTTATACACAGAAAAATACAGTAATTCAGTCTGGCACCACATCTTCATTCCGATACATGCAAAAATAAGGACAAATGCAGTCCTTTTCCCTGGGCCCGTTCTGGTACCAAGAACGAAAGCTCTAAAGGAACAGAAAGGCAATCTCATGGTTACAGTACCTGTCTTAGCTGTGCTTCCATCCTCTGCATGTTAATTCTGGTCGAGCCAAGTTCTGCATTTACCTGAAACATACAAAAATAATGACCTAGGACCAAAGAACTAGAGTCAGTGTCCAGAACCCATTTCCTTCTAGAGCTTTTAATAGTTGACACTGCCATTAACATCACATGGATCTGGATACTGGCACAAGATTTAGTTTTCAAAAAGTGCATCATTTCAAAGCAACTCCACATAGTTATGCAGAATAATCGTAAAAAAGGACAGGCAAATCCTAACAAAGAGGCAGACGGTGGTCAAAACTGCTAGACCTATTCCCTTCCAAACCTGATGAAATATTACAGGTAAACTTTAAGAAAAAGATACAGCTATGTTTTTGGTAAACGTTTATAATATTACAATGTATGCATAGTGTATCCTGAGGTTAGAATCTGAGTTTTTGTTCTGCAGAATTTAACATATTTAGAAGACACCATCACTAGTGCCGTCTCCCAGTCCTTCTTATATCACAATCATGTCTAAAACTGGAAAGTAAATATACATTTGGCCCAGGGGTGGGGCAACTCTGGAAGACTTCAGGACCAAAAACCTGCCTCAGGCCGCACCGGGCCTGAAAATGTAAAAAATGGAGGGGTGTGTGTTTGTGTGTGTATGTGTGACCAGGAATGGCCTGGCCAGCTATTTCTCATTTTGATTTCGAGTTTTTGGAGGACTTGCTTTCCCAACTCTCAATCTACCTAAGGCAAAAATCATGATCACCAGAGGTCTCCAGTAGCAGTACCAAATTACAATTTCTTTTAATTTTTTTGCCCTGGAAGGCATTGCGGGGAGTTGGGGTGTGCAAAGGTGCCCTAGAGGGGGCCGCATGCAGCCTGTGTGTCATTTCCTGCCCGCTCCTGATCCCAACAAAGCACAAGCAGTGAGCCTGCTGTGGGTCTACAGTGGTTCCCTTGGAGTGTGAAGTACATCCTTCCCTGGAGAAGCCTTCCAGGAAAAGTTAGGGCCATGCAAAGAAAGTCAGATCCAGTTTGAAGCTGCTCTGCTGACTCTGTTTGGGCAGATTCAAATCTCCGTTTGGAACCAGATCTAATTCTATATTTGGAAACCTGACTCTTTCTATTTCCCATTGACTTGTATTGACTTTTGTTTTCTCATATACTCACACAAAATTTGGTGACATGGTAGCCCCCTCACAAGGGATCAACCCTCCCACATTTCAAGTAGGTCCAGGGATGATGGTGATGATGATGATAGCTAACTTGTATTTAATCTTCTCAAAAGAAATCAAACTCAAACCAAACCTTAAAAAGTAGAGCAAACTGGAGCAGAGGAGGAGAGTGTTATAGTTTGGGTACTGGTAGGATAAGGGAGGAAAAGGGACAAGTACAGTAAACATAAAATGGTCACAATATATATATATTTTAAAAAGCTTCCTCTTCTAGGTTAGCATTTTCTTTATAGAGTTCTGTTTTGCCACATTTTACAGACATACCATTTGGCTTTTTGAAAATATCCTGCAGATCACTGAATTGATCCAAGGCGATTCAGCCCAATTCAGATCGATCTGATCTTGCCCCAGTATAGATCCCTCTGAATCAATCTGGAATTGACTAAATGAGTTTTACGCAGCCTTCACAGAAGTCAGCTAGCCTGTTTGCTGGCTGGCTGGGCTTTGTGACAACTGCAAAGCTACTCCCTTGCTTTATCCAGAGCAGAATTTACCGTTAAAACAAAAATAGATTTCCTTTTTTCTAGTCCTGAACGAACAATCAGATGGAAGTGCCAAAGAGAGTTCATGAAGGAGAGTTGAGTGAGGTATTTCTTTCATTGTATCAGAAGCGCCATCGTACAATTAATAAATATATCAGAAAATTTTTGCCCAATAACAGACAACATCAATAACATCAAATCTTCTGTGGTACATGTTGAGGGGCACAGAGTACACTGACATTGTGTAGGTGTGAAGCTGCCTGTTCGTCTCTGCATTGTGTTGGGGTTAAAATCCTATTTTCTTAGGTTCATTTTGGTTCTGCCATCTCCATTCTGCAGCCTGTTCAATGAATTCCAAGTAACCCAGCTCTCCCCGAGTCCAGAGGCCAGACTTCCCTGAGGTTCTATCCATTTTAAGAGGTGGGCAGTTCTTTCCTTCCACATTATAATCCTGCTAATCTCTCCTGTTGCTTCACGATTCACAGGTTTTGAAAAAAACTTCCTCGTTTTGATGGGATAGGGGCAGGGTGGTAGCCAAGGAGTAGATGCACATTTGATGTAGATGCTTTGAGTCTTTCACTATTAGCTGCTACCTCTGTCTCTCTCCATACAGCACTGGGTGCAATACCTGGTAAGTGATTGATTTTATCAATAGAGGTTGGCTTCATGATTTTACAGCTTTCACTGGGTGCTACATCTACCTGTTTTGCATGGACTAAACTACACCACAGCTGGCTGGTGTATTCAATTGTGGAGCAGCATAGGGCAAGGCTGTAGTTCTTAGTATTTGTGGTTGTGTGCCCCAACTGGCTCCTGATAGCTTTAGAAGAATCTTTTTCCTACAGGTAGATGTAGCACCTTTTGCTTTGCATTATGGCAGTGTTTCTTATAGGTCAGCATACAAGCCAAAGTAACACCTACGTATTTGGGGGCAAAACAACATCCAAGTTCAATGGTTCACAGCCTTAGGTAACCCAGATGTTCTTGGACAGCAACTCCCAGAAACCCCAGCCAGTACAGCTAGTGGTGAAGGCTTCTGGGAGTTGCAGTCCAAAAACACCTGCGTTACCCAAGGCTGGGAAGCACTGACCTAGCTGGATGTCCTTCCAGGTAACCTGAAGTCTCAGAGGTGCCTGCTCGTTTCTCAGATGAAAGGCACACACCAGAATCTTAGCAGGGTTGGGTTTGAGTTGATTTCTATCATAATATGCCCTAAATTATTTTAAAGTGTCTGTTAGAAGATGTTCTACTATCTGAAATCTGTTCAGCTGAGGTGAGAAGGAGTGACGCAATACAGGATTGGGTTAAAAATGTGTGTCATCAGAAGAGCAGGGACAAAATACAGAGTGCATTTTGCAATAAAAACAAAAATACAAACATCCATGTTCCATGTTATAGGCAGGGCCTACATCTATGTAGACCCTGCCTTGTTCTTTATATTTTTGGAGTACCTGATTATATTTAGTCTCCAGGATGGAATTCTGCTTCTGAAGCTGACTATTTTCTGACTGAATATCCACAAGGGACCACAGCTCTTCTTCCAGTTGCTGTACTCTAGCCTGGGGGTAAATGAAAGATGACCTGGATATTATGTTTTTATAAACTAGGTTTCCAGATCTGTGGTTCTAGAAGCACCACTGCCGCTTGCCAGACAAAATTACAGATACTCCCTTATAGAGAAAATGGCACACTAATACGTGAGATGTTAAAAGTCTGTTATGCAAAATCTAAGCAGTATGGCCACATGTAAAGGGCCCATGTGAACATACAACTCTTGCACTGATGAAATAATCAACTTTTCCTTCACTTGCAGTTACTTTTGTATGTTTTAGTGCATGTCCTTTTATTCTATCAAGCATTTTCTCTATTGAATGCCAGCAACCCAAGAAACAACTTTTTGTAAATATGGTCCATTCAAATGAATAGAATTTCCTTCTAAGTAAACATGTTCAGGGTTGTGATGCCACGCTTGCATTTGTGTTAGAATTTTTATCCTTTCCAGCTAGGTTCTTCCTTGCTGTCACTTCTTTCTTATTTCCCATCTTTGTTTCCCTCTCTAAATAGACAGCCAAGCCATTCTATTAACTTAAGCATTTTTTCTCAAGCACATCCTCATATTTTTCCATGTGTTGCTGTTTACAGGTGTACTATGATGTACCTGAAACTAGCTTGAGTAGGCAACATAGTTCAACACAGATGGGAGCCTGAATCAAGAGCAAATGTCCTGTATACAGTAGGACCCCCATATCTGCTGGGAATTGGTTTCAAGCCCTCCCATGGATATTGAAAAACATGGATGGATGGATGGATGGATGGATGGATGGATGGATGGATGGATGGATGGATGGATGGATGGGGAAAAAACCCAGAAAAATTATTTTCACATGCTGTGGCGTTTGCCCTCGTGGCCCCTGCTTGTTTTTCCCTCACAAAGGCTCACGTCGCATTTTCTTCTCGCTGCCACCAGTGGATTACTTCAATCCACAATTTAAATGATGTATGTCAGAACACTTGTCTTGTGAACAGAAACAGAACTTATCTATTGAAGTGAAGCAGATTGAGTAATAACAGAAGTTTCTCAGATACACATTCTACATAAGCAAATCATCAACAGTTCTCTCAGTACATAGTTCTTATCGCTTGCAATATCATTACCACCTTCTCTACTTATTTTCCTAACGAGCTCTATGTATCTCTCTGACTAACTAGCCCTATCTATATCTATCTCTCTCTATCTGCCTCTCATCCCAATCTCTATCTGACTCCTCCTTCTCCCGCCAAGCCTCATGTAGCTGCTGACTCCGCCTCTCCAGCCCTCTCATAGGTTCATGCAAATCAGCCCATGAATATGAATGGCATGAGTGACGTGGGCGATCGCCACACATGCATTACCAGACCTGGTCACTAGAGAGCATGAGAGACCATTCTTCACTAACAAGTATTCATAGCACAATCTCTGGTTTCCTCTAGTGGCTGGTTCTGGTAATACATGTAAAAATAGTTCTTCTGGATTCTTTTTTCTTTTAACATTTTCAGACTGGATAAATGAAACCAAAGATACTGATCCAATGGATACGGGGGGTCCTCCTGTACTTCAAAATCTACAGTGTGCCATGACAACCACTTTACCTGGTGCCATTGTAATGTCCGAAGCCAGCAACTGCACTGGAGAAGGGGCATTGCACAAGTTCATATGAAATCATCATTGGGCTGGGCTTTGGAGATGTCATTTTGGAGGAAAGACTTTACATTCCCCCCACCCCCCTATACTGTTGTAGGCCTTAAAGCAGTACCACAGAATAAACCCGTAGGAAAATGGGTTATACTGCAACATTTGAAGGGCGTTTCTGTCAAAAATTTTGGCTTTTAAAATATCAGTCTCAAAGGACACTGAGCATTGTGAAGCAACCTTGTCTTTTTCCACATAACTCTGGGGAAAAAAGAAAGAAACACTGCAACAATGTTAAGCAAGCTCAGAGGGACAAGACGAGCCCCATGGTATTCTGCCACCTGCCACCCCAGTTTCCTCTCTAAGCCCTGATGGGCTGGAGGGGGAAAGGGTCTGGTTACCTCTTCATTACCCGTCTCAGACAAAAACAAAAGCAAAAACCAAGCCAAACAATAAGACTTGGGCTGAACAGTGGAAATGAGAGAAGAAGTATAAGCAAAAGGGACAGGCAACTCAAAGAGTGGTCTGCCTTTGCAAAGTTTAAGTACATGCAGTTTTCCTTTGTTGTTTGCCAGTTCATTCTTGTTGTCAGTCATCTCACTGAGAACCTGTTTGACCTGCTGCTGGGTATTTTGGGAAAACAGAAGGAGTGAGCTCATACCCCTTGATATACATCCTGTCCGAAGCCCCTTCAAGGTTTTCCCATTCAGGTACTGCCCATTTCCTTCTCTTGCTTTCTTTCCTTTG
This sequence comes from Intellagama lesueurii, assembly GCA_037013535.1. Lineage (NCBI taxonomy): Eukaryota > Metazoa > Chordata > Lepidosauria > Squamata > Agamidae > Intellagama > Intellagama lesueurii. Next base: position 168,694,373 of record JBAJHW010000001.1, on the reverse strand, counting down.
CTTCCATTAAAAATACATTTTTACTAAAAACGTTCATGGCCAAAAGAATAGAAAAGTTGTCATCGTATGTTCAACAATAAGCAGACACAGCCAACGTGGAATATGAGGCATATTTTGACTTCACCATCCCATGGTTTTCAAAATATGCAAAAAGTCTCCTTGGATACACATAAACAGAATCAAGGAATCCACACACTCTGTATTATGGAGGTTAGATTCATAAGAGTGGTCAGCCAAACCGCCTACATAGAAAAGTTTCAGAAGAGGTAGCCATATTAGTCTGTGCTAGAATATCAGGCAAAACCACAGGAAAAAAAACCACAGGAAAAATAGAAAAGAAGACAAAAGCTCACATTAAAATACAGCACTTAATCTTTAAGGTGCCACAACATTTTTGTCTTCTTTTTTTTTTCATTTTTGCCTACATAGGAAATGCTCAGAGATAACTTTTTAGCAAGGAAGTTGACTCTACTCAGATGTAACACCAGTTCATCTCTTCCACCTCCCCCAAACATTGTTTTTAAAGCACATCATTCTCTTGTTCCTATTCTTAATATAGTCATTGACACAGCGCTGCTCATTTGGAAGGAACCAGAAGAGACCCTCAGGCTCTAGCATACAATAGAAGCCATTATTGCCCTTCCTCTTTTCTTAAGGGATCTCTGCTGCCTAAACCTCAGGATAATTCAATAATTTATGTAGAGACTGGCTAGGATATTAATGGTTGTGGTTAAGGACTCTTTATGGGACCTGCTAAGAATCTCTGGAGGATTGATACAAATTTTACTAGGACAGGTGGGAAAATGAAGACCTTCATTGGGTTCTACCATGTGGAAGCAGATTGGAGGTTTCCTTCAGATAAGAAAGGAGAGGCAATGTGTAACAGATAGTGAGTCACAGTGAGAAACAGGAAAGAGAAGTAATGAGTAATGGAGGAAAGCCGATTTACAAATGTATGCCTGACTTTGTTAGAGAGTTTGTTTTCAAGTAATTGTCTAGCAGCTTATAAACTCTTGTGTTTGGTTTTTTTTCAGATCAGAAGAAACTCTAGTAACTACCTGCTAGGCTTAACTGAAAGAGTCTAAAAGGATAATGTAATGTAATCATGGATGGGAACCTCCCTTGGTGTGGTTCTGCTCTGCAGCTGCATTTCCAACAAACCACTCTTCCAGAAATGTTATATTTGGTGCTCACTTCTACAATTATATCCGTGCAATAGGAAAATGGGTAAAGAAAGCCGTGTGAACAAATGTATCCTTCATGTATTTATTTAAAACACATTGGCTAGAACCCGATTTCTGACTTACACCAGCATTAAGTAAATTTCTGTAGCAAATTGCTACAGTTGAAGCTTCTATTTCTTGCCACACACCAAGTCACACAAGAAATATAAGCTCCAGCTTCTGAACTAGCGATAACTTGCTGCTGAAATTTACACTACTGGACTTTTGTCGGCAGGCATAAGTAACAGGATTGTGGCAACTGAAAACTGAGATATTGAAGACTATAAGTTTCCCCAGAGAAGCTATAAAATGCTCTATAACATTCCGATTCTTTGTTGTTCATTATTCCTTCCCTTTACACACTAATTTAAAAGAAAAGAAGGAAAGAAGAGGGAGGGACCTGTTCTAAAGGTATGGGACCATGTCACGTTGTGTTTTGGCAGAGAGTCACATACTTGTTGGCGTTCCAAAGCAGCTTCCTGCTCTGTTAATTTCTTATTTTCTTCCTCTAGTCCTTTCAGTGTCTCTTTCAGAGAGCCAACTTCCAACTTTTTTAAAAAAGGAAAGAAAATACAACTTCAATTCTGCTGAAAAACAATACATGTAATTATTTATACTTCAGACCACCTGCTAGACGAAATTTATTTATTTATTTATTTAAAATATTTTTACCCTGCCTTTCTCCTTAGAAAGGACCCAAGGCAGCTTACATCAGTATAAGACAATATTTGAAAACTAAAAACTAAGTATACAAATATTTAAAAAGAATCAAGCAAATACCACACTAAAACAGTAAACAAAATCAACACCGAAAACACACTCAGAGAAACAAATACACCCAAATCATTGCTCAAAAGGAGATGGACAACTGGTAATTAACTATAGTGCAGTTCACTAATGTTTAAAATGACTAATTAAACAGTCTCAATGACAAATTATTAACTATTTGATTTGGAAACAAACACAGGAATTCAACCCTGTCCAATACTGTTGTTTCATCATGGTTTCCTGCATGGACGTGGAACAAACTGTCTTTAGAAATATACATTTAAAATGGTTAGTTTTATTTTATTTATTTAGCAAACTATTTCTATCCTACCCTGTACTTGGAGATCTCAGGTCAAGATATAGGCAGTTAAAACAATTCAAATTAGAATTGAACAATTTAAAGTAATTTAAAACAATATATTGCCTTTTAATTATGTAAGATGCCTCTTTACAGTCATTGTTCTTAGCTTTAAATATTGTCTCTTAATGATGTTAACCACTGTGGCATACTCATTATTTTCAACTTTATTATCTTTCTACGGTATGTTGTAAACCACCTTGGGTCCTTTTCAAGAAAAAGTCGGGATAAAAATATTATTTATAAACAAACAAATTAAAAAAACCCATCCAAAACCCAACAGAGTAGAACCAAGCGATGGTCACATGGTCCCAAACGTTAAGGTGATGTTTCAAAGTAGTGTTGAAATAACAGTGCCCGCTGGGCCTCTAAGGGGAGGTACCGTATTTTTCCGTTTATAAGACGACCCAATGTATAAGACCCCCCCTTTTCTAACCCCAAATTAGAAAAAACAGGGAGCAAAGGGCTCCCTTTTTGCTAAGCCCCGTGCATTGGCAAAAGGCAAGGAAAGCAGCTGCCAAAGTGACTGCTGCTTTTCCCTGCCTTTTGAGAAGGCACGGAGCTTAGCAAAAAGGAAGGGAGCAATGCCTCCCCTTCTTTTTTGCTAAGCCCCGTGCCTTCGCAAAAGGCAGCGGTAAAGAGCTGCCTTCCGTGTATAAAACGACCCTCAATTTTTTCTCAAATTATTTAAGGAAAAAGTGTCGTTTTATACACGGAAAAATACGGTAATTCTTTAGCCAGGGTGCCACAGCAGAGAAGGCTCATTGCCGGTTCTTCATATATTGGCAAAGAATAAATGGTCCCAGTGACAAGACATAAAGGAGAACTTCCGGATCACATGTAGGCCTTGGCCACCATAAACTATTCAGAGTCTGAAAATGATAATCAGGTAGGATGAATTGTCCTGTCTGAAAGTTTGAAAATAATCTGGAGCTACCAGATTGTTTTGCTGGATGGTTGCCGGACGTCACAAAACACAGTGGAGCTCAGGAAGTTTGGATTAGGTAGAGGTGCATGACATAGGCTATAGATATGGGATTTTCAGATTTTTGGAGGACTAACTGTATTCTCCATTCCGGGAATTGTACTTGATTTGTACATAGCTTACATACATGTAAATGTGTCTCACCTGGAAGAAAAGGCCTAAACTGGAAGGTTGTGAGGCACAGCTAGGCCTAGATCCACCCAAGCTTCCTGTCTCTATCCTTGTGCTACCGTTTCCCCGAAAATAAGACCTAACCTGAAAATAAGCCCTAGTATGATTTTTCAGGATGCTCATAATATAAGCCCTACCCCCAAAATAAGCCGTTAAGTGAAAACCCTGCCCTGCACCAGGGACTCATTCTGCAGCAACCGGGATTGATTCCGGGATTCATACTTGAAGCAGGATCCATACTTTCCCCTCTCCCTACCACCTCAACAAGCAAGTGCGTTCCCGAAACGAGACAGAAACCGTCTGGTCCTGCACGGAAGGGGTTTGAGGCCAGTTCGTGTTGGAGCCCTTAATGCCAACATCACCGCCGCCACCACCCCTCCCCCCTCCCTGGAGGGAGTCACAAGAAATTCAGGCCGGAATTCGGGGTTTGGAGAGTTATGACGATGTTCCAGAAGATGACAACATGACTGTATTTGAATAAATGTAGATTGTTGTACATGAAAAAATAAAACATCCCCTGGAAATAAGCCCTAATGCGTTTTTTGGACAAAAATTAATATAAGACCTGGTCTTACTTTCGGGATAGGTGGGAGCTTTCTTTCTGAACAGGACGTAATTAAGACCTATTGTTTTATGACATCCAGCAGCTATCCTTTCCTTCCAAGTCAGCTACATTGAAGTACCTATAAAATGTAACCCAGGGAGAACTCCTACAATGGGGAATTATGGGATTTGTAGTCCAATAAATCCCATCCCTAATAGGTTGATATTGCTATACACTAAGTGAGTCCTTCTATCACTTTCAGAATTTAATCTAACCTTTTTAGGTTTCTACAGGGCAACCGAGAAGTACAGAAGCAGCCCATCAGATCTACAGACCACAACCTTCAAATACAATCTGGTCAGTTCCAACGACATCCCAAATATTTACAAAAGGAAAGAGAAAGGGGGGGAAAATAGCCTTATCTGTACTTGTATTTTGATCATCATACCTTGCTTACTGCTAGTTCTGCTTCCAGGCTTTTTTTCTCCTCCATCATTTCATGTAGCGCTTTCTGCATCTGCCAATATGAGTTAAACACAGTTGTTTTTACCAAAATCACCAAGGAAAGATGGAAGTTGTTTTACATATTCTCCCGAGGTGTATGAGGAAAACCTACCAAACCTCTGACTGGCAGCTTCTAATTCCAGCAGTGCCTTTTGTCTTATCTCATTACAATTCAGCACTGTGTTACATGTGTTGAACTTTACATGTGCGCCAATGAAGCTGTACTTCCTTACAGGATTACGTGCTCCTCCGCAACCCCCCCACCTTCAAAATAATCCTCATTTGATGAAATTCAGTGTATCAGGTTGGAGAATCCCACTATGGACGTGCACAGTGAACATTTTTGTATCTCTTTAGTTTTGGGTTCTTTTGGGGGATACCTTCGGGGTGTGTGCCTCTTTTGGTTTTGTGCTTTTTGTGTGTGTGTACAGGTCCTTTCATTTTGTTTCTCTATTTATTTCTCTAATTTTTCTCCTGCCCGTCTCCACTAGTGGGGATCCAAATCAGCACATAAAAATATTTAAAATCCACAATTAATTCTAAAAAAGAACAACTAAAATTTAAAACTACAATATACAAGCATTTAAAAAGCTTATTTAAAATTATAGATCATATGTTAAAATATCTGTTTTGCTTTTCCCATTCATTTTTCCTCACTCATGTTTTTTCTGGCACTCCCGAAGCCCTAAAGAACACTTAAAAATTACTCCAAAAAAGCAAAAGGCAAAGCAACAGAGGAATCAGTCTATTTCAAAAGCAGACAACGCAACATGAGAACGACAAATCAGCATCAGAGCTATGCAGGCAACAGTTTAAATTATCACATTCATTTCACCAACTAAGTTACAAACTCCACCCCCATGATCCACACACTTCCACAGAAGAAAAAAACAGTCCTAAAATAGCTCACCAATGGTGGGAGGGGTGGAATCCACAAAGAAATAAGTGAAAAACATTCAAAAAGTAATCCCAAGGAGGCACGTCATCACAGACAGGCTGCCTGGCAGCAGTAAGAATAATTCAAAGAAATGGGGAAGAAGGAATCTCCCAAAAAGCAAAGCAAAAAGGCAAAAAAGAGAGGAAAGGATTCAAAATGGAGGCACAGCAGACAGGCACTAATTCAAGGTGGAGCACACCAGGAGCTCAGCATACAGTAATCCCACAAGGAACAACAGAAGCAAAGGGCACTCCTTATTGGCCTCCAGGCCATTTTACAGATTCAAAATTTTCACTCCCACTCCAGAAGATCTAACTGGCTGCTGCTGACACTATTGGATGAAAAATTTCTCAGGCAATTTGACAGACAAACGGTCAAAGGGCAACAAAGGGTTATACAGTGGACCCTCGACTTACAGACGGCTCGACCTGCAGACTTTTCGAGTTACAGACTTCTCTGGCCGCAAAATTTAGGTTCGACTTGCGGCCGGAGAATCGACCTACAGACCGGAAAATCAAACAAAATGGACCAAAAACGGCCGGTTACGGATTAATCGGTTTTCAATGCATTGTAGGTCAATGGAGCCTCGACCTACAGACTTTTCGACCTGCAGCCACCGTTCCAATACGGATTAATTCCGTAAGTCGAGGGTCCACTGTATGAAATATGAAAGATGCACTACCTGTGTATACCACTCATAAACACAAACTATTTGTATTTATTCTCTTCCAGCAATAGTCAAAATAATACAAAATACACAAAAAAGAGCCTTTTATATTTTTGGTCTTTCATTTAAAGGCAAAAGGCCCATCCCCACACCTCACTCCAACTAATCATTTTGAAGTGAAATTCCTTTGACTTTCAAAAGAAGCAGTAAGCTAGGAATGTATGAGAAATTAGCATCTTTTTAGAACGCAAGGAAGGAAGCAAGGAAGGATGACAAATCATGATAAAAATCATGCAGAAGGCGATTTTAATAGCCAGGAACGAAGACAATGTACCATTTGAATGCAGGGTTTGTATTTCTTGTTAACTTCCATACACTCCACTCCAGGCAATAAAGACTGAATTTGTGATAACTGGTGACAATTCAAGAGAGGTACAGAACGCATGTGCTCTATTGCTAGTTTTAGTAGCCAGACTCCATGAAAAATGAGCTAGTCCAGAGATATTCCAGATATTCTACTTCTTCCCCCTGAAGGAGATGCTGCATGATTTGCCAACAGCATGCTATCCAAGGGGTACCAAGTGAAGAAAAGTTTATTTCTGCTAAATGGTGAACAATAGGAAACCCCCAATGAGCCTCTAGTGTTTCATCAGGCAGTAAGGGAACAATCCTTTAAAAATAAGAACTTGGTAAGTACCAACTCTACCTCTTCCTCCAGTTTTCCTTTCTCCTTCATCAGAGTCGTCTTCTCCTGGAGAGCTGTCTCCAGTTCCTTTTGTATCCTGGAAACTGTAGACTCCGGGAGCTCCTTTTGGATGGCTGTGTTGTCCTCAACTTTACAAGCCTTTTGCTTACAATCAGAATGTTCTGCATGCAGTGCTTCTCTACATACCAAACATAAAAGGATTGCCGTTTTATTATCCCTTGCAATTTCCAAAATCAGCAGAAAGCCTCCTATGGTAAACAGAAGATATATCCTAAAGGAGGAGCTACCCTGCCTTTTCCAAAGACTGATCAACAGCTTATCTTATGCGTTAAAACACAAAACAGAGGAAAGGAGAGGAGATGAAGCCAGACCGCACATATGGAAGAATATTGCTAGTAACAATTCTCTCTCTCTTACATCTCTCTCTGGAGCTCAGCTTTTTCATTCTGCACAATCTGCAGCTCTGCTATAATGCTGGCCTGAGCAGCATCCAAAATCAGGTCCTGCTCTTGCAGTTTCTCATTAATTTTCTCCTGTTCCACCTAAAAAGAAGGGGGAAATTATGAAAATGCTTTAATATTAAAGTGGATCCAGCATTCTCATTAAAAAGATAAAGCTTTCGGATGGCCCGCTCGTTAAAACTTGAGCAGGTGTTCTCCAACTCCAAGGGTTAGACAAGACATGGGTTAAACAACTAGGTTCCCAGCAATGAGGAAAACTACAGCATGATCCTGATGCCCCAAACTATCTATTTATTCTTTCTTCACTGTAGCTCATGGGGCTGCACGTGCTACTTTCCCTCACAACTGTCCCATGAGCCAGGTCAGGCTGAAAGAGAGGAACGGGCCCAAGCTCACCCTGGGTGTTTCATCATGGCTCAACTGGGACTAGAACTTGGATTGCTCAAGTCTCCGTTTAGTGCTTTAACCACTACATCACAGTGGTTCTTGCTCCGAGCTTACCACACGGCAAGGGGGCACTTGTAGCACCATCTGGGATCCCTAGATCAAATTACAGAAGACCATATGATACAGAAACCCTCAGGAGCAAATCCTCTCAAAAGCCTAGGGTTTCAGTGAACAAACTGTCAGCAGCTGTCTGAAACAGACTCTTGTGCTTTTGCTTTTCCCAGCCTAGGGGGAAAAAACCCAGGTTCTTTCAGTCGTATCACGAATATCAGTTCACATGTTACAGGACATAACATGCAAGTGCCCACCACCCAACATAGATGAAGATGAATCGAGTCATTTCTGCAAGGGGCAGATTATATAACTGGTTATTAAAATGGCACTACACCTTCAGAGCAGCCTGATGCTGTGAGATCAGCTGAGCCTTCTCCATGGTTACACTCCGAAGGGCACCATTCAGCTCTGCACACTCTTGGGTCAGCTGCTCATTAAGCACCTAAGAAAGAAAAAAGCAATACGTTTCCCCTATAGGATTGGTATTTCCAGCTTCTTCTCCTTAGCAAAAATATTCCTAGGCCTTCGTTCCCTACAGAAGACAGTGAGAATGCATGGGTAAGAGGGCACCGGTCAGAACATGCATGGGAGACAGAGCTGCAGTTCCCTGCCAGGTCTGTGGCAATTTCCCCCGGGACTCCTCTCCAACCCCAACAGCTCCCATGTCCCCAAGCCCTCCATTAACACTCCTAAAAAAATGTACCCCAAGTTACTTGAAAACCCCACTTTAAGAGCAAAATTAAATAAATAACAAAAGCAACATTTATCCAAACCATGTGAAGTCTTTGCAGCTTTCCTGCTCTACATAATTTGAAATCTGAAAGCCACAATTTCCATTACTTGCACTTTTTCTGCCACTTCTCGCAAGGCAGTTATTTCTGTCTGCAGCTGTATATTCTCCTCCTGGGCTTTGCTCAACGATGCCTGTGCAACCTGGAGGAAAAGAAGAGAATTCTCCTGAGGAGACAGGTTTTAAAAGCACTTCATGATGTCACAGAAAAGCAGTCCAGTCTTCCTTTTTCTTGGTTTGTTTTTCTTTTTTCCAATATCACAGGATAGTCCAGTTAAGATTAACAAATCTGTTGAATGGAAAGCCCTCAGGGAACATAAATGGAACTCCCTGTTGCAGCAGCTCCACTAGATGCCAATCTGTTTCTAGGCACAATTCAAAGTGCTGGTTTTAACCTATAAAGCCCTAAACGGCTTGGTTCTAAGCTATCTAAAAGTCCACATCTTCCTCTATGAGCCTGCCCAGGTATTAAGATCATTGGGGGAAGCCTTTCTCTCAGTCCCACCACCCTCACTGGTACACTTGGTGGAGACACAAAAGAGGGCCTTCTCTGTTGTTGCTCCCAGACTCTGGAACTCCCTCCCATGGGAGACCAGACTGGCCCCATCTTTGCTGTCCTTCCACAGACAGGCAAAGACCTTTCTCTTCAGGAAGGCTTTTCCTTAACGACTGGTGGTCTGAGAGGGATTTTTAAATGGATTGCTGTGCTCTGTTGTTTTAAATGTGCTTTAATATTGATTTTATTTAACATTTTAAATAAAATTTTAAATTCTTTTTTAATATTTGTAGATTTACTGTTTTTAGCTTTTGAATATTGTCTTTTTAATGATGGAAGCCGCCTTGGGTCCCTTTTGGGGAGAAAGGTGGGGTAAAAATACTTTAAAGAAACAAACAAACCAATCTTCCCAACCATTTCAGAAACAGAAAATAAAATTCTGCTCAGTGCATGATTTTCCTCTTAAACTCACCTTTCCTTTTTCAGCTAGCCTGGAAATGGTAGTCTCTTGGGATTCTGGAACAAAAATATTAATCAAATGTAGGGATATTAAAACATCAATCTAAGTTACACTTAGTTTAAATTTTTTTAAGCCCTTTATTTCTGTAGAACGGATAGGAAAAAGTGTTGCGCCATGGACAAAACTATTTAAAAACGTGGTGACCCTGAATGCTTTTCCTGACAGCGATGCTTGCCAACAATTAGCAGCTGTCATCCTGCGCATCCTTATTTGTGAGTACGCAGCACACTGAGCCCAGAACAAATTATTTCTGGGTAACATGCATTGGTTTTGCCTCCAGACTGCAATCCTTTTGCAATAGCTAAAGCAGCCTTTCATTTGCACATGAAGGCACTTCTAAACTCATGCACCAAGTTGATAAGTTCTCACCAATGCATTTGCTATGCCAACTGCTGTTTATCATGAGAAAGATGACCCTGTCCTGTTAAGTGCTGATGGAAATCTGCAGCTCCTGTTCAGGTCAGACAGATCAACAGATATCTATCTACCTTTTCAAAGCCCCCCCCCCCCCATGAAAGATCCTATCATCATCACCCTAAGGTAACTGATTCCACTGCCAACCCGCTGTTCTTCTCAAGCACTTTGAAACAGGCTGACAATCTTAAAAATACAGTTAATAGCAATCTTGCAGGTCCCTTAGTCTAACCCCCTACTCCAGCAGATCCAAATACTTAAAGGAATCATGGCCTTTCCCTCTTTGGAGGTCATAAAGCAGACTCTTGGATAGCTCAGTGGTTTAGGTCTCTGGCTGTAGAGCCAGAAGTTTGGAGTTTTATTCCTCCCAGTGCCTCCATGACAGAGGCTGGTCTTGGTGATCCAGAGGGCCCCTTCCAGCTCTGCAATTCTAAGATGATGATGATGAAGCTGAACAGCTGCATGTTGGGCATGCTCTAGCTCTTTCCTGCATCAACCAGGTCTGTATCAAATAGCCTAAAAAGTTGCCATTAGCTCTATGAGTCTAAGACTGTTTGGCTGGCAAATACCTTACACTTACTATTCCTCCTATGTAGGAACTTCCAGAGACACTATTTGAAGTGCCCAACCCCCTGCTCGCCCCAGAAGGAATAATTCATGTCAGAGGCATTGCAGCCATACATCTCATCCCTGTAACACTGTGTCCCTGAAAGTACCTCCTTATGTCCACAGGAGCTGAATTCTCCTTTACAACAGCTCCCATTGTTTCCAGAGAATCCTGGTGAGTCAAATGCAGGATTGCTTTGTACAATTTCCATCATCCCTGAATAAAATTCTGCTAGTTTTAGATTTTGAGATATCTATCCCGTTACTACTGCAATTGCCTCACTCCAATGTGAAACATTTATTAAGTTTATAGTCCATTTTGTGTTTAGACTTCAGGCCTGTTTTAAAAATACCTTTTATCACATCACGCAGGGACAAAGAGCATTCTTAAAACTGTTCTCACAGTCTGAACCCTGGACCTGCTGGGCCACACACATCCTTCTTTGCTTTAGAAAGTGGTTACAGGTGAAGAGAAGATATAGAAGAATTCTGGACCTCCCACTACCCTGTGCATGCCCCCGCTCCGCTCCATTCTGGATGCCAGCTGGCATCCAAGTCAACCGGAAATGATCTAGCCTGACTCTGATCTAGACTTGGATCTGGGCCAATATCCTGAATATATGGAATTCCATTTATGTGAATGGGAACAAGCAAATGGCTATAAACTTGGGGAGTTGTCACTTATCACCCTGAAATCTAGCAGGACAGTGGATCAGAAAGAGAAGATTCACCATGCCAAATTGCACACAGGCAGCTTTTCAGCTTTAGGGGTAAACCATCCCTAAAATGTCCTTCGTTTTCCCTCTTAGTTTTAAAGCTGCTGCTGTTGGCTGCTCCATCATGCCGGCGCAAGATTGTGTACCCTTTGTACTGGAGGTGTGGTTGGGGATGGGGGGGGGGGGACTCTGTTCATGCAACAGCAGCAAAAAGATCTCAGCTCAAGGAAGGGAAGTGACAAAGAGAAGAAAGAAACTCATAGAAACCCCCAGAAACCCTACAAATATTTAAAAAATAAACAAAGAAAAAACAAGGTGCCACCATGCTAAAACTGACTGAAACCTAATCACTCAAAGCCTGGATTTGAAAGCAAGTGTTCAAGGCGGTTACACATACCTACTCCGACCCAACCCAAAGTGAAAAAAGCACCTATCCTAACCCAGCTGGCACCCTAAGCAAGTTGAGCAGAGGCACAGAGTGCAAGTCCAGAGAGTACAGGAAAGATCTTTTGTCTTCATTGGTGCGCGTGAAACTGTCCGTCAGTGAAGCCCAGCTCCTTCCCTTTGGTCATCTTGCATCACCTTCTGTTTCCCTTTTAAAGTCTGTAATCTTCTGAATGCTAAATTCTTCCAGTGTGATCCAAATCTGCACTGGGGCCAGGCTGGAGCTGTTCATTTCAATCTGGAACATGCCAGGTCAACACTAGTAACCCTCATCTGACCCAGAGTTGATCTTTCAGCTGATGCTGGTGCACAGCCTACCTACAACCCATTCAAGTCATCAGTTACAGCCACTTTTTCAAGGACAACGTGTTTTTTTCCTCAATACAGTAACCAGATTATGCCCACGGTTGCCTCCAGGCACTCAAAATATCCACAAACAACTCAAATACCTAGACTGTTCTTAAGCTGCACACATTCCTGCTCGAGGTGAACTCTCCTCTCTTCTTCCTTTTTCAGGCTCTCTCTCGAGATCTGAATGTCCTGCCGTAAGCTGTTACAGTCCTGCTGCAGAAGATGAACCTGCAACCGTTTCCAAAAACACATTTGACAGAACACGGGCATTTCTTAAAACATTTACAATCTTTGTTGAGGCTGGAAAACTAAAGAATTAAGAGGTTAAATTACACTAGCCACAGAACATATTATTACTCTGGTTTTATATTACCCTTTCTATTTTTAAGGTTCCAGTTAAGATAGGCTCAGAGCACTTGCTTAGCAGGTATGGGTCCAACATTCAGTCCCTGCCGTCTCAATGTAGGTTGGAGAGATTCACATCTGTTACCCTGGAGAGGTGCTGCTGTCTGTACGCAGAGACAATACTCAGATGGACCTGTGGTCTGATTCAATATGTGGGAACCTCCATGTGGGAGACCAGCAATGGGAAACTTGCCTCTCCAAGTGTCTTGGATTTCAGCTCTCATCAGCAGCCCTGTCCAGCTTGGCCCATGGTAAGTCATGACAGGCACTGAAACGTTAAACATTTGGAGGGCCGACTATTTCCCACTCCTGCCAGAGACCTGGGGCTTGAATCTCACTCCTTATGTTCAGGCTATCATTCTATCCAATGGATCACACAGATGGAAGGTTGGCAATTAAAAATAGAATTGATGTGTATGATCAATCCCTCCTATGTGTGTACAACTCTAGATGTACCCATAAGGCAGCTTACACAACATACAACCCACCAACCCAAACAGAGCTCACTGGGCAGATATTGTGGCCTGCCAGGTATTGGACAGCTGTTCTTTGCTTGCACTCCCCCACACCAGCAAGAACAGGTTTATGGAACCTTTGGTGTGCCACAATATGTGGCTGATTTGACCATGTGAAGTTTGTGAGAGCACCAGATGGGTAGAGAATTTGTCTACACCACTCCTCTCCAAGATCCAGGCTGTTCTTCAAAAGAATATGAGTGATCAGCAAGCTAGAGGCCTGGACAGGAACAGCCTAGATATCTAGATATCTTTTAATACACAGAATCCTTTGGTTAGTTGTGCTGGTGTAAGTACAATGGCATAAAATGCAGCGACCAACTGCGGCTAGTTCATAGGTCCCTGCTGGTATCCTTCATTGCAAATCAATCCCATAAGCTGGTGTGTAGCAAGGGATACATGTGGCAACTTGTAAGCCAGCAGCAATTACCACTGTGATTTATGCCACCGCATCTACACTAGCATAATTAACCAACCAAGAGGATGCTGGACACTACACGTATGTGGTATGACCACTTGTTTTTAATATTTAACATCAGTCGTATGCTGACCAAATCAATCATATTCTGCCGCAAATAGCAGCCTGTGAGTAATCTGCAGACTGCACTGTTGTTTAATGAAATCCAGAAGGAACAATGGATGTTGCTGGGGTCTGACCAACCTGCTTCCGTTCTTTCTCCACTGACACTTCCATATCCTGTATCCGATAAAGCAGAACAGCCTGCGATTCTTCCAAAGACTCCCGCCTGCTCGTCTCTTTGGACAGCTGCTCTGTTAACTGCAAGGGGTAAACCAACGTGAAGAGTCAATACAGAAGCCCAGAAAAGAACTAGGAGAATGTAGGAGACTCTAAACTTGTTCTCTTTCTAATAAGCAGATAATTCAGGAGCAAAGTTAGCGTTAGAAACACAAACCAAAGCCATTTTCCCCATATGAATGAAATTGCCTTAATCTTTGAAGGATACCAGAATACAGAATATGCTACAAAAATTCCTAGCATCAAGTTGTTTTCTTACATGTATGCAACATATGGGCTGGACCCTGAGTGGGAGGATTCTTCCCTAGGCTAAGTGGTGTGTGATGGAGAATATTTGGAGCATCCCCAAGTAACTTGTTCCTTAGTGCAGACAGAGGCGTATCCTTGGCTAGGCAGGACAATCCATGCCTTCCCACCCACCCCTCTCTTACTGTTTCTGGCTTTACCTCCTGCAGTTCATGATCCGTCTTCTGTTTGGTCGCCCTCAATTCATCTGCAGTGATGGCCATCTCTCTCTGTAAAGATCAAAACACCATATGACCACATAAACAACTGCAACAGAATACACACGTGTCCTTTACAACTGGATTCTCTGTCGCCTATCCTGATACCCTTTGGGCTTGGCAGTGGTCCCACACGCATTGCTGGCACTTGGAGGTATGTGGTGGATAAAACCTGCCTGCTTCTGTGAAGCCATTTCTTTGCATACGGATTCCTGCCACTGCTCAGTACAGCAACTTGACACAGCACTTTCAAACATCTCCCCCAGTTTTTGCAATTAAAAATATAATATATTTGCACATGTGTTCACATTTTACTACACAGGATGATAATTATCAAGCCAATCTTTCTGGAAGTGGATGTTCTAACAAGAACTACGACAACATCTGGAGAATAGGATATGGCTAATCAAACAAGAGAAGTTGGAACCCTGTGTGTAGGCAGAGAGAGAAAACCCAGAAAACTGCCTGATGCTGAGCCAGACCCTACCTCCACCTAGTCCAGGATTACCAACTTTGTCTGGCAGTGGCTCTCCAGAATTTTAGGCAGAATTATTTCCTAGCCTTAAACATCAATATTTGGTACTCCCTTGTGGTCTCCCAGTGAACTACCAGGCACATCCAACCCTGCTTAGCTTCTAACACCAGACAAGATCAGGTGCATTCAGGGTAGTGTGGAGGCATATAGGGGAGCACCATTAATGCTGTCCAATAAAAATCAAAGCTGGAAGGGATTTGGGAGGCCATCTCACCCAATCCCCCCCTCAGTGAATATTCTGCAGTAGAGGATTCAGTCAGAACATCTGTGCCAAACTGCTGTTCAGCCTCTGCTGAAATACCTCTAGCGAAGAAAATTCCATTCCGCCCCCCCCCCCCCCCCCGCCAGCACTGGAACTGCCACCAACATCATTTAATAATTTTTAGTAAAAGCTGACAATGCATGTCAAATACTTTGTCTCAGTGTAGAAACCAGAAATCCACTGAAAACCTAAAATATTTGCCATTCTATGTCACCAGCTAAAGTCTTTGACTGAGTCAGATTTTTCTTCGGTGCAATCACAGCCATAAGATTCCTAATTCTTCTGAAAATAGAAGGTACATTTCTAGAGATGTGGCCAGATTTTGGATGGAATGGGGAAATAGCAACTCTTGGCTGTACCCCTAAGGCTCTGAACAAATCAACACGTATTAATGTTATCTGAAGATAGTCGGCAAAGTACAGGTGAAAAGAAGAGGTCTCTGCAAGCAAGGGAAGCTTGACTACCTTTGTTGCGGTTGCAATCTCCAGAGCAGCCCTCAACCGCTCCACTTGCTCGCAAGCTTTTTCTTCCTCTTCCCGGGACTCACGGAGCTGCTGGCATAACATTCTGCCCTCTGTTTGCAGCACCTTTAATTCTTCTATATGCTCCTCCTGTATGGTGTTCAAGCGCTGTTCTAAATTAGCTGGAAGGCCATAAGAGACAAACCAAGGCACATCAATGTAGATCAGTTTCTCAAACCTTTAGTAAAAACACATAGTTTTGGGGGAGGTGTTATTTCCCAGCATTAAGAGGTTTGGGCATCCTTCACCCACCTTCAGAAAGGCTTAACACATGAAAGTCAATTCCCTGCTATACAAAGACCCCACCTTGTGGTTCTCCCAAGCTTTTACTGAAGCACAGATATAGAAAAGCCAGTGTGGTGTAATGGTTAGAGCATCAGACTGGAACAGGGGTTTTAGTTCCCACCGAACCATGAAACCAGATGGGTAGCCTGGAGCCTGTCACACTCACTCAACCTTATTACTTCACAGGCTACCGTAGTTGTGATGATAAGGTGGTGAGATCCATATGTGCCACCTTGACCACACTGGTCGAAAGATGGGATATAAAGGTAAATAAATAAGTAGAATAAATAATTCAGCCATCCAATCACAGGAAACTCAGGGGTGCAACAGAATTGCCAAAGGCTGAACAGAAGGAGGCAAAACAGAGATTAGCGGGTCAGAAACAAATTTAGTTGCTTTTGTGCATGGCTGCTTTCGGCTCACTTTAGCCTACTGGTCAATTCGCTCATTTTGTGTGGCACACAACCAGCTCAGCTACAGCATGCAGTTTAGGGACTGCTGCCCCTGACATTACCCAAATACACGTATACAAGAGGAAAGGAGGGAATGAAGACATCTAGCATCCCTCCAGGCCTCCTGTCCCTTCCAGCACTACCTGCATGTTGTGGATTCAACTCTTTTTCTGTCTGCAGTCGGAACATGTTTAGCTTCAGACTCTGCACAACACTTTCTAGACGGCACATCCGATTCACAAGAGTTTCACAGGTTCGCCACAGTGTGTCATTCACTCCGCCAAATGCCACTTTGGCACAGATGGGGCTGATGGACTCATGATCTCCAATCTTCTCCAAGGGTCTGGAAGGGGCAAGTTCCATACTGAAAGAAGCAAAGAGAAGTAAATGCCATTAGTTTGGAAACCATGTCTGCATTCTCTTGATATTTAGTGCATATCCATGGGACTATATTCCGGGGTTCTTTTACTGAAAAGAACAGGTGTTTCTATGTGAGGATTTTGGAAGACACCCCCTTCCCCCGCTTTTCAGTCTTCCCAGATAGATGCTTCAAACTTCACCTCTTCTTGTAAACTCTCAACATTTATTCATTTAGGTCCAATGAAGACAGTAGTAACAGTCTTAACCATCAACTTCTCTTTCCCCTTCAATGGGAAGAGGAAAGGATTCCCAAGGCTTCCCCACAACAGTACGTTCTCCATTTGGTCCTTCTGCCCAATGGTTTCAGTGGTCTGCATCAGTTTTGGAATGGATCCTGATGGCAGCAGCATTGACAACAGTGACCCAGGTTTTCTCTCCCATCACTCCAGTTCTCCCCCAGTCAACCCACCAACTCGAGACCATGGGGAGAAGTTCGGTCCACCCTGGGGTGGAGGTCTCCCACATTTCTCCACGCCATCTTCTTGTTCTGCTTGGGCTGCTAGCTCTCTCTCTTTCCTCCGTCTGTCTTGCCTTTCCCTCTCCCCCCAATAAGAGGGCTTCTTTGGGGCTCAAGACCGTTGTCTCCTGGCACGTGGGCGGGAGGGTTCTTCCTCCCATCCCCCTTCTTCCACTCTAGCACAAACCTTTTCCTTTCTCTTATAGGTGAACATCTTCCATTCAGCTCTATGAGGAAAAACAATGCACTTGGAGACATCAGTTTACCAAGCTAAGAGCAGATGATCTGCCTGCACAAAAGAGGTAACCCATGAAGGAAGGAATAATATACACAGAGTCAATGTGGCCTCATTTCAAGGTAAAGTGCATGAACCCCAGAGTCATCAGCTTTCCTCTGTCCTTTTTTTCTAATATGAATGTAAGGAAGAGATAACAGACTTCCATTTATAATCATCTCCAATTTACCTTTATGTCTGAAGAGGGACAATTTTGTTGTTTGTGTTAACTGTGGTTTATTGAAGCAAGAAGCATCAAACTGTAATTAACAATCCTGGCTTGTTTCAACAAAACCATAATTAACACTAGCCACAACTTGCCAGTTTGAACATAATAACAAACAGAAAATGGAAGCACACACTTCTGTTCTCTTTCTTGTGGTCCAACTATGGTTTGGACTTACATGTGAAGGAGGCCACTGTATACTGCAGATGTTCCTGCAAAAAAGCCAGTCTGTCTCCACGCACATGCTATTGGGTTTCGCCAGACAGACATTTATTTCACCAGAAAAAAAAGGCAACTGTGGCACTCAAATCCATGGATTTGCAATGACAGGACAGGGACGTAAAATGAAAAGGATGTCCCCCAGATTTCAGTAAGGGACTAAGTTCTTGCAGCCGGTGTTACAGGACTGTGTTCTCCGCCAAGAACAAAAACAAAATCAGGCAAAATCAAAACAGGTCTTCGACAGTCTATTCAGACAACTGTTTGTAAGGGTAGAAGCAGGTCTTTAGAAATTAATATAAACATCATATTTTCAACTGTTTGCCAAAAAAAAACAACAACCCCCAAACAGCATGTACCAACAAGTTCTGATCAGCACATGCAGCCCTGCAGCTAGTGTCTGAAAACAACCATGGCCTTGCCATAGTGGAACTTCACAGGAGAAAAGGTGGCAGGCACAGTTGGAGGTCTAGCATAAGCACAGTAGTACCAATCTGTGCAAGGTGGTTGGATTAAATCAACACCAATTCACCAGCTCTCACTGCATTATATAATTTTCTTAAAAGTAATGGTAGCAATGTAATTACGTATGCTTTACAATCAAACATAGTTTTCCACCTTGTTTTTTTCTTTCTTTAAGTATTATTTAAAGTTTCATACAACATAAAAGCCAGAATCCTGTTGGCATTTCCATAAGGTTTGCGTAAATTGCTGCAACTAATTGACAAAGATGTCAGGGCAGATCTTGGTGCCACAATCAGACACAGGACAAAGCATGCAACTGAGACATGCCTTAACATGTCATCAGTTGGCCACGATCACTTCTGGAAGCAATACAAACCTGAGAAGAACACCAAGAGGAATCCGGCCAAGGTCTTTAATCTGATGACATTATCTCATGTATCATGTCCACAGGACAACCTATTCCCTTAAAAAAAAGTCACCATCTATTCACAATTTTCATACTGGCAATAGAGGCCAGATCAAAAACTCAGAGAGACTGAAGAATACAAAGCAAAGAAAATCTGGAATTAAAGATGAAATCCGATGTACATTTTCCTCAGTATAAATCGCAGTGGTCACAGCAGAACTTTCGACTAAACATACATCAGATTAGACTGGAACTATACCTTTGTCCTTTCACATCCAGTGTCCGTAGATCCCGCAACAGGGAACTTGTCTGTTCTTCAACTACTCTCATCCTCTGGTTCAGCACTTCAAAGGTTTCAGGAGCAGTTGGGTTGATACTGACAGGGGAAATGATTGGCCTTGCCATCACAGTTTGCTGCAAATAAAATTTTCATCAATAGCTAACAGTTGCAATGGATCTTAAAACCTGTTGATCAGCCAGTGGGGGGAGGGAGATTAAAAGCAGTACAGTGAAAATACAGAGGGTCAGCAAGATAACCTTATCTCTGATAGGACCCGGGGGAATATTTAGGCTACCAACATTGGCTTTGTATCATCTTAATTGTCATGGCTTCTCCCGAAAACTCCAGCAAACAGCTGTTTGGTGAAGATGCTGAGAGCTCTCTGTTCAAAATCCCCTGCTTTCCCCCTACAAAATTACAGTTTCTAGGACCCTTAGGGAGAGGACGCATCTAATAAAACCATATTTAAGGAATACATATAGACCAGAGTATGGTGAATGGAAACCTTTCATAAGAGAGGGGAGTTCCCTTTGTTCTTTGGAAATGGGGATGAACACAGCATGGGATCTGAATGATTATCCAGAATCTTTGCAACATTTAAATTCATGAGGACTGCTAGAAGCTATTGCACTTTTCTAATGAGTAATTCCCCTCCTTCTATTTCCATGCTCACAAACAGAAAAAGGCAAGATAGGTTACTGACCCAAAAGCTAAGTAATCAACAAGCTGATTTGGCCATGCCGTCTTTTACTTATTTTATTTATTTAGAATATTTATATGCTGCCTTTCTCCCAAAGGATCCAAGGCAGCTTACAGTATTAAAAGAAACAAAGTTAAAAACCAAATAATAAAATATTACAATATTTAAAAAGCGTTAAATAAATATCATATTAAAACTCATAATAAGAACAATATTAAAAGTGCAAGTAAAACACAGAATAAAATGTTCCCTTTATCTCTATGAGATGTTGTTTGCACATTTGCACAGCCATCCATATTTGTCTTTGCAAATCTAATTCAATGCACACACACTGGAAACTGAACACCAATGAGATCAATGGGGCTAGCTTCTGAGTAAAGGCACATAAGTGTGAACTGCAGATGCTAATGCAATAACTATGCTTTCAAAAGCATACTGACGCGGGCAAAAAGTTTGATTATTCTATTCTCGAATGCTTTCACGGCCGGTATCTGATGGTTGTTGTGGGTTTTTCGGGCTCTTTGGCCGTGTTCTGAAGGTTGTTCTTCCTAACGTTTCGCCAGTCTCTGTGGCCAGCATCTTCAGAGGACAGGAGTCAGAACTCTGTCTGTGCTCTGGGTTCTGACTCCTGTCCTCTGAAGACGCCGGCCACAGAGACTGGCGAAACGTTAGGAAGAACAACCTTCAGAACACGGCCAAAGAGCCCGAAAAACCCACAACAACCATTTGATTATTCTACTCCACAATATGAGTCAAGTTAGCCTAACTTCTGCATATATTGCAGGATCACCCCTCAAACACTGAGAGCTTGCATGCCAAACAAATGACACACATATCTAGAAAGCACTTCTTAAATTGCTCTTTAATTTTATATCATCTTCTGCTGTCTGTGTCTCCCTAAGAAATGTTTTACTTGAACTTTTCTTCTGTTTATTTAGCTAAAAACATTAGCAATGATGGCTCTTCAGAACAACAGCACCAAACATTTCAGAGTTCTGAACTCAAGGCATCTCTTGCAGACCATAAAAACTGACCGTATGCTACAGAAGGCAGGCTCAAAATTCCTGTTCTTTCTGCAGAAACATAGGGCTCACTCTCTGTGTTCTTTCTGCAGAGCTGCAAGACAGATCAGTAGTAGGGAGGCACACAAAAAAGCAAATGCACATGCCATCCTTTGCACCTCTCCATAGGATAAAATCCCATTGAACTAAACGGGACACTTCAAAGCAAGCAATTCAGATCCAGGTGCAAAATCATTGGTATCTTACAGCTACCTTTCATTTAAAGAAAGATGCTAAAAGGCTGGGGCATGGAAGAAACTGAAAGGCATGAAAAATGATCTCCCATGAAGGGAGTGAACAGAGGGAACTCATCATCTGTCACGTCATGCTTTTTGCTCCAGATTGTGACCAGTGGCAACTAGTACGAGGCTCCCTCGGCAAACCGTCCAACCTGCATTAAGATCACACACCCCTCCTTAAAATACTCTGCTAACGAACAAAAGGAAGGACGCTAGCCGCCACTACATCATCATCATCATCATCATCATCATCATCTTGGAACGGCAGAGCTGGGCATCTTGGGACTTCTAAAACCTCTTTTTCAAAATTTGCAGACGGCACCCCTGAGCTGGCGTGAAAGGCATCGTCCCAAGAGGTAACTTTGGTAAGCATTGCCCTGCCTTCCCTGGCCATCATCCTGGCTGCTGCAGGACACGACCTTAATCGGATTCGGACAGATGGGTTCTGTAGTCTTCCTCCCTCCTCCACCACCCCACATCCTCGGACGACCCTTCCCTCCCTTCTACACCCCTCCCTCTCTGCCTTTCGTCCTCTTTTTCTCTTGCACGCACACCCTCGCCACCCTCACCCGCCGCCAGGCAGTTGAGCCCGGCTTCTGCAACCCACCTCTTGCGCCAGCAACGCCGGGACGCCTTGGTGCCTCGGAAGCCCAGCCGCGGATCCCAGGCGCCACCCGGGCTGGTTTCCATGGAGCTCCTTTCGCAGCTTCAAACGGACCCGCTTCCTCCGAGGGATCCGGGCGGCGCAGGCGCGCCCTCCTCCAATGCTTGAGGCATTGTGGGAGTCGTAGTTCCCGTCCGGTTGCCCCTCCCCCGTCTTTCTCCAGGGCACCTTGCAGGAGGGCTAAGAATCCGTATCACACACACACCCTCCAGTTATACACAAGCATGCTGGGATAAAGAGTTTCATTAAATAGCTAAATAAAGAGTAAATAAATAGTTTCAGGGTCTTGGGTGATGGTGATCCAGCCTTAATTTCAGGCACCCAAGTATTCTCCTGATCCAAAGAAACAAAACAAAACTAAAGTAAAAAAAGACAAAAAAATAAGTGGCGTCTTGAAGACTATCTGTTATATTTTAATGTGAGCTTTCGTGGACAAAGTGAACGTGTCCAGGAAAGTCTACATTGGGTTTTTTTGTTTTGTTTTGTTTTGTTTTCTTTATGGTCCAACAAAGGTATCACCTATTCTAGCATTTGTATTAAAATATAATCTTCAGTCTTTAAGGTGCCACATGTTTTTGTCTTGGTTTGGTTTTGTTCTGTTTCCGTGGATTTCGCCTTGCACGGACTAACAGGGCTACCTCTTCTAAAACAAGAATTCTCCTGTTACTTTCACTTTGCTTGCCTTTGATTTATGCTTGATTATCTGAGGAAGGGCCAGAGAGGAAAGGCCCTGTTCATATTTAAAAACAAAAACCAAAAAACACCACTATCTGCGACTCAATAAGACAACAAAACCAAACCCGTTGTGTTATTTTGTTAACAATACTTCTCCCAGCATGTTTTCCATTTTACTGAAGCTCAGTTATAGAGCAACCGTGTACATATCTATTCAGAAGTGGGTTTGTGTGGGATTTACTCCAAAGCAAAGTGTGATCACACAGGCATACAGCTTGCATTTTGGACTGCTTGTAGCATAGTCCAGTGCGAACTGTTCTCAAGGTGTGGGGAATTGCACTCCAGCCTGACCCCAATGTGTGTCCAAACTGGACTTTTTTGCCTCAGCAGTAGGGCTACCACAGTTGAAGACCAAGCTGGAGAGTTTTCCCAACAGGTGGAAGGATCGCTTTAAAGAAGATTGCTCCTGGCAAAGAGATCCTTTCCGATACAATAAGATGGGCACCTGCATAGAACTAGAGCATTACTGCTCAAGTGGTCAAAGACATGTTTGAATATTAATGTAACATCTCCTGGCTTGTCCCTAAACTGAGGATCAGTTTTACCTCCAGGTTTTTAAAGGAGAAGAGTTAGTATGGCTTGTTAACGCTGTGCTCTCCATAACCGTAATGAATGAGAAGTACTGTATTTAGGATTTGCAACTGCTTGTTATAATCAGAGGAACTTGGATGCTCAACTCTAGAGAATCAGTTATTTTTTCCAGCAAAGTTGGACTCTTATCATAGATATTATAGGTGAAAACAAAACAAAAAGTATTTTTTTAAAAGACAAAAACATGGTGGCACCTGAAAGACTAGCTTTTATATTTTTTAATGTGAGCTCTCGTGGACAAGTCCACTTCATTGGACATAAGAGAAGGAGATATAACATGGTGAATATTTATACATGGCATCAAGGTATAGATATCAAAATACAGAAATCATGGTTGGTTGATAAGTGAAGGGTGCCAGAACTAAAATCCTGGCTTTTGCCTGTGTTTAATGCATTAATCAATCAGCCAGAGACAGAGAGATCCAATAGATATTTGTTTATTTTCAGCTGAAAGCAAGCAAATAGATGCAAACTTCACCTGCGGAAACATGCAGAGAAGAAGTGTGCCCCAGATACAAAAGTATACATTTTTATAAGGCAAACATAAAAGAGGGGCTAAGGGGGTTGGGAGAAGGAGGAGGAGAAGTGGGAGGAGGTTCTGCAGGTGTCCAGCTGTGGACAATAATTCATTCCTCCCGGCTCCGTGTCAAGTGCCTGGACTACTCCAAGGACAAATTTCCAATTAGAAACACTTTAATTGTAAAGTGAAAGAAACTCAGATGGATGTCCCCTCCTCCCTTGTTCATTCTTGCCTGCCTAAGCAAAACCCTTAATATACTGTAACTGGTTTACACATTCATATAACAAAGCAAGTTACAGAAGGCAAGATTGCTACAGTTAGGCTAAGATATATACAGTGTGTATGTATATATATGTATGTATATATGTATATATATGTGTGTGTGTGTATATGTATATATATATGTGTGTGTGTATTATATATATATATATATAAGCAAGTCAGTGGCTGTTAAACATTGTGATGATAGTGTATTTATACTATCTTATATATGATAGATATATTCAGCTTATTTTATCCATCATGTCATGTATGCTTTTGCATATGGATATGCAGAGCTTTAATGAACAAATACAACCTTGCGCCACTGCAGAAGCATCTGTGCTTGTAGCAGGTGGCTGGCTAGCAGGCAGAAATTCAGAAGGCAGAGGCCAGTATCCTAGCACTAGTACTAACTGAACTAGACATATGGATTTAATATTTGATTTCTAAAAATTGCCACCACAAACATCACTTTTTAGTTAAACTTTTAATAGGGGGACCTTATCCATCTTTTATCTGAGGAGCTGAATTACTTCTTGGTGGGTTAAAGTGGAGGTGGGTACAGGGCAGCCTGGGGACCACAGTTTGCTTTGCAATAAAACAAGACACAGCCCTCCCCCAAGCAAAGCCACGGGTGGACTCCCTTGCCACTTTGTCCTCCAGGAAAGGCACTCTGATCCTGAAAAGGTGATGGGACCTCTACCTCTTCAGAACCTTTGATGCAGATCAGTATGAAACATGCAGGTGTTTTCCAATTTTCTATCCCAAGGATGGGAAACCTTTCTTCTGTCATTTAGTCAGGTGTAAAATTTTGGGTCACTGCCCCTCTCCACCTCCCCACCTTTTTTTTTTTTTTTTTTTTTTGCCTCTCTTTCTTTTCTTTTTCTCTCAGGCTGCTGGCAGGTTGAACAGATGGATCTTGGAAAGTCGCTTTTAGAAAGTAATGAGTTGCCACAGCCGTTACAATTACAAGGCTGAAAGATTTAATTAGCTGTAACATTTAGAAGTAATGTTTTATTTTCCTGGTTTGCAGAACTAACAAAGTAATGTTTAAAAACACCCTGAATGGCAGAAGCTCTTGGTCTGTTCTTCTTGCCTACCCTCTTTTCATCCTTACACTCACAACAGTGTGTGAGGTGACAGCACCTCCAATACGCAATACTCCTCAAGCACCTTTTAGTTTGGCCGCACCACTGAAACTGTAAAAGTAACTTTAAAATTCCAGTAATGCTGCAAATGCATTACAAGTATTTGTCATTATATTACAGATACAATTCACTGCAGTTGTGCCTTAGGAAAAAAGAATCTAAGTGCAAGCAAGAAGTCATTTGTAATTAGTGACTTCCTAACTCTAAGGATAACTTGCTGTCTGAGCTAATTTCTATCGGGCCCCTTTTGAAATTACTGTAGCTAGGACTGCAAGTTGTCTACCCATTCTCCTCCTGTGGGCAGGGATGTAGTTTTTAAAATGATTTCCTCAAAACTCTTCTCTTGAATTAAATGTAGTCAGTCAGTGTATTTGTGAGTGGAACTGGGGTATCTAGTGAAATTTAGCCAAGTATAACTTCTTGTACCTTGTATAAGGAGAAAATGGTGATATGGAGGAAATGGAGCCCTTTGGTGTGTAACTTTACATATTGTCCACAAGATGGTAGGAGAGAGCAACCTGGAGGGGAAGGCGAGTCTGCTTTTTAAAATCGGTTGAGTATATTTTCACTTTGATATTATTTATATTATAAAGCTGAAGGGTCATAGGGAGAATGTTTGTAAAAAGTAATATTTTGAAGTCAGGAATGTTATTATCCTAAAAAAACCAAGCCAGCACTGCAATTGGTATGCACAGAGCTACAGTGGACCCTCGACTTACGGAATTAATCCGTATTGGAACGGTGGCTGCAGGTCGAAAAGTCTGTAGGTCGAGGCTCCATTGACCTACAATGCATTGAAAACCGATTAATCCGTAACCGGCCGTTTTTGGTCCATTTTGTTTGATTTTCCAGTCTGTAGGTCGATTCTCCGGCCGTAAGTCGAACCTAAATTTTGCGGCCAGAGAAGTCTGTAACTCGAAAAGTCTGCAGGTCGAGCCGTCTGTAAGTCGAGGGTCCACTGTACAGGCTTGCATTCTTACTGATAACTAAACTCATCTCTTTATAGTGCATAGTTGTCTATTTACAAGAGGTAGAAATTATACACTCCGCCTAATAGGTACCTGGAGCAATATATAATAAAATGTTACTACAACTTCTTAAGACACTGAGAACAAAGGAGCAAAATAAGACAAAACAATATAAAATTTGAGAGCTGCATTAAAATCAAAGAGCTAAATATATGTATACATATACATAAATGTTTATAGTTACACACATATATAATTAAAAGACCCACAGACCAGAACGTTCTCTCCTACTCATTTAAAGCAAAATAAGGAAGGAGTTGTTTGGCTAGATAGTTGGACATGCTTATTGTGGCGGAATGCCCATGTCCCACCTGTCCGTCATGTGGAGCTCTAGAGCTGGAGCCCATAAGAGGACAGGAGGGCGGAGTCAGGAGGACAGTTAGAGACAGTTGGAAACTGAGAGAGAAGAGATAGGAGGTTTTGAGAGAGTTTTATGAGAGAGATTGGAAAGTTGGTGTGGTACAGTTGGTTTATGGTTTAAAGAATAGATAAAAGATAGAAGTAAAATAAATAGACAGTAATCTAATAGTATTCCAGTGATTCAAAGTGATTTATATGAAAAGTAATACCAATAAAGAAGCGTGTCTAATGTCCAAGTAATGAGTACAACACAATACAACATCTATTAAAATACTTATGTGATTCTACAACTAAACAATAAATAATCTGTTATATTTGACAACACGTGTCTAGGAAGCATTATTGGTAACGTGTGGATAAAGATCCACTGGTGGCAGTTGGTGTAAGGAGAATTAAGAACGTCATGCCCAAAAGTGGGACCTGGGTTTGAGGGAAACAAACTAGGGACACTGGGGGTGCGCGACATAAGTGGTGGCATCAGCGGTGGGATCCGAAATAAATAAATTCCAGTGAGCCAAAGGAAAAGAACAGAAATTCTCTGAGTCTGAGGGACCTGTTAGTCCAATGAGAAGGAGTGGGGAACCCTAAAAGCTCTGTGTGGATAGCTTGGAAGGGACTCCTGATCGTGGAAAGACTAAGGCAGGAAGAGACTCTGAGGAGAATTTAGTGTTTAAAGTTTACCTCAAGCTTAGGGAAAGACCAAGAGGGCTAACTTTAGATCCCTAGCTCTGAAAGAGGAGCGCTGAAGGGAATAAAAGGGAAGCCAAGGTCAAAGGAAGCTGAGGGGACGAAATCTAAGTGGTGGCTGGAATAATATAAATATTAAAGGAAAAAGCTGGGTGTCTGGAGACTTGAAGAAACAGTGTTTCAGTACCAGAGGCAGCGAGGCTAGGTGCCTAAAGAAAGAAATAAAGTAACAATCCGCTGCTGCAGCGGAAGGATACTGTATATCACTCTCTCTCTCTAACACAGAAAAGGAAAAAGTGTTTTTAAATTGAGGCTTGTCTATTTGCCTCTATTAAACCAACCAACTTATCCAGAGAAAGACAAATAAACCATGACTTCTAAGAGGGGGAAACGGTTAACAATGGAGGTATCTGATGTACAACGTTTACCTCACACAGAGGAAGGCCCTGAATTAGCTGAGCAATATGATGATGCTCAGGAGGAGGATGCCTCAAGAGGAGGAGAAGCTACTTTAACCTCCCAAGAGTTTCAGAAGTGGAAATTGGAACAGGAATTCCAGCTAAGACAAAATGAGTTAGATTTGGAGAGAGAAAGGATTAGGATAAGGGCTGAGGAAAGACAAAAAGAGTTATAGCCCAGGGCTGATTCTGAGGCCAAAGAAAGAGAGATGGAACTAGAAAAGAGACAGATGGAATACCAACTAGAAATGAGACGATTAGAATTATCTGCCCAGAACAATAATAATAATAATTCAAATACTGAGGAGGGGAATTTATCAAAAGCTGACTTAAAGAAATTCCCTCAATTCAGAAAGGGTGATTGCGCTGAGGCATTCCTCATTGCTTTCGAGAGGACATGCTGGGACTATAAAGTGAAAGCTGAGGAGAGAATGATTATTCTCAGGTCTCAAATAAGTGGAGAGTTAAATGAGATTTATTCTCAAATGGCCCCAGATCAAGCAAGAGACTATGAAGCATTCAGGAAGTTGGTTTACGCAAGGTATGGGATCAATGCTGAGCACCTCAGACAGAAATTTAGAACATTGAAAAGAAAACCTGAGGAATCATATTATCAATTGGGAGCCAATCTGGTCAAATACTTGGAGAAGTGGCTAGAACACGCTAAAGTTGAGACTTTAGAAGAAATGAAAGATATTATAGGGCTAGAACAATTCTATTCAGTTCTACCAGGAGAACTAAGGTATTTGGTCAGGGATAAAAAGCCCAGAACGGTTCGAAAGGCGAGCGAAGAAGCTGATTTTATCTCAGAAATACGAAACCCAAAATATTCTGAGGTAAAACTTGGAGGTAACAGCTGGGAGGAAAGAAGAAAAGAACCCAGAGATTACCACAAGAACTATCAGAATACTGGAGGCCATTTTAGAAGCAAACCCTCAGAGCAGAATCAACAGATGAAACAAAGCTTTGAAGGGAAGGGAGAAAAGCCCCCTCTCTTTGAACAAAGGGGTCCAAAATTGTGTTATGGCTGTGGGAAACCAGGGCACTTCATTTCCCAATGCCAAACCTTAAAGAATAAAGAGGTTCCACAGAAAGGAGGTGGAAATGTACCCAGGAAAGTGTACTATGTACAACAGCAGGGAAAGACAGTTGAGGCAATTGAAAGTGGCGCTGAAACAGAGGTGGCAGAGGGCCAGGAAAAACAGCTGCCATTAGCCAACATTGTCCAATGCTTTTATATTGAAAATAACCAAGAATTGTTTCGGTGGTCTGGGGAACCCATTTATATAAATAATACAAAATATCTAGCGGTGAGAGACTCCTGCTCACAAGTGACTTTGTGTCATCCTGATATTATCCCTCAGAAAAATATAGTAAGAAATAAATACATAACCATAAAAGGGATTGGGAAAGAATTAATTACTCTACCTATGGCTCAAATACCAATGAAATATCAAGGGTGGACTGGAGTGTGGAAGGTAGCCCTCACGAATCAAATTCCTACTCCATGTTTGATTGGGTTAGATCTATCGGAGCATGTAAAGAGTTTTTTAATCACTACGCGCTCCCAGATAGAAAAAAGAGAAAAACCTGCAGAAAATTGTGAGATCCCTAATGGAATTATAGGAGGAGATGAAGACAATAAAACATCTGAGGTGATAGCTATAAGAAATCCTCAGGAAAATGCTTTTAAACAAGAGCAAAGACAGGATTCTACGCTACAACAATGCTTTGAGTCAGCCAGAGAAGGAACACTAAACCCTGAGGGCCCTGAAGAGTTCTGTGTGGAGAAAGACCTGTTATACCGAAAGGTCTTGATTGATCCTCAGAGGGGAGGGGAAGGTGTTCAACAACAACTGGTAATCCCTTTTAAATACAGGGAAAGAATTATGGAGAAAGGACATAATGCTCATTTAGGAATCACACACACAAAGCAGAGAATAGCTCAGAATTTCTACTGGCCAGGAATGGGGAAGCAAATACAATCATACTGTCTAAGCTGTGATGTATGGCAAAGGCAGGGTACGGGCAATGATAAAGCTAAAGCAAAATTGAGCCCTTTACCAATCATATCAACCCCATCTCAACGCATAGGCCTGGACATTGTGGGACCATTCCCTACAGTTACTAGCATGGAAAAATTTAATGGGACCCTAATGCGAATGATCAGAGCTTATACAGCAGAAAAACACAATGACTGGGATCACGAGATACAACCCTGGGTATATGCATGCCGGTCTGTACTCCAGGAAAGCACTGAGTTCAGTCCATTTGAACTGCTATTTGGAGGGAAGGTGCGGAGACCCTGGGATTTAAGCAGACAAAATTGGGAGAAACAACAGGGAGAATACCCAGAGTCAGTGATCCAGTACATAAATAAGTTAATGAAACCCTTGAAACAATCTCTGAAGTTAACCACAGAATACTTGCAGGGCCAACAAGAGAAGCCCAAGTTGTGGTACAGTAAAAAGGCCAGAGAAAGATCGTTCAGTCCGGCAGAGAAAGTCCTGAGGCTGAGGTCTATAAAAGGAAATAAGATGCAAATAAACTGGGCAAATCCTGTTAAAATAAAATCCAAGATGAATGAAATAAATTACATAATTCAGGAGGAAGGAAAGGAAGGTCAGAGAGTGGTCCAGGTGAACTGGATCAAGTGTAGAGAATTCACGGTAACATACAAAAATGAGATAAGGATCTATAGTCAGACGTGGACAGATCCCCTAGACCATAATGAAATAGTGCTACTAAGAATACAGGAGGTTGGATTAACTGTGAAGGTTAGCAAATGCCAGCTGGGTAACTCCAAATTAAAAGAATTAGGCCATATCGTTGGGGAAGGCATAATCAAACCCCTAACACTGAAGATGAAAGAAATCAGTAGCTGGCCTAGAACAACAGCAAAGAAGATCAGATCTTTCTTAGGGTTAGTTAGCTATGAGAGGTGCTCTATCCAGAACTTCAGTGAAATAGAGGCCCCTTTATTGGACCTAACCCATAAAAGAAAAGCTGACGAGATCCTGTGGTCGAGCAACTGTGAAGAGACCTTCGAGAGGTTGGAGACTGCGCTGATGACTGGTCCTGCCCTGAGAGAACCAGATTTCCAGCGAGGGTGCACCGTCTTCACAGAGGCATCCCACATCGGACTGCAAGCCGGGCTGAGCCAGGAGGACGACAACGGGGACCTTCATCCGGTGACGTTCCTGAGCGAGAAGCTGCAGGCTGGCGAGAGACACCTTTCCATCATATACCGTGAGTGTCTGGCAATTTTATGGTCTTTGCGGAAGCTCGGACCATACATATGGGGAAGACATTTTGTTCCATGCACAGACCAGTCCCCATGGCTGTGGTTGCGGACTGTCAGAGCGAACAATAAGAAGTTGATGAAGTGGGCCATACCCCTACAAGACTGTGACTTTGGGGATCCAGAGTCTAAGGGACTCAAACTGTGGTAGCCGAGGACGCCTTATCCAGAAGACCAGAAGAATGACTGATGGAAACCAAGAAAATGTAACTTGTAATGGTATTAAAATTGTTCTAAATGAATATTCTCAGTGTATATGTATATGAAATAAATGAAAATGCAATTTATAGATGAACTAATGATAAGTAAGGATAAAAGTGACTGAAGTGGTTTGTATGTAATAAAAATGTTGATTAATGTTATTTGAATATAAAGTAATAAGAATAATATGCTTTCAACTGTGTAAAAGAGTAAGTATAGAGTAAGTATAAATTGCAAATGTGTAAATGAGAATTGCAATGAAAAAAAAATATGTTAGAAATATTGTTAAGAAAAAGCATACGTTGTTCATGAGGGTAAACTACCATAAGTTTTACCCCATGAAACAAACTTTCCAAGGGGGGAGGTATGTGGCGGAATGCCCATGTCCCACCTGTCCGTCATGTGGAGCTCTAGAGCTGGAGCCCATAAGAGGACAGGAGGGCGGAGTCAGGAGGACAGTTAGAGACAGTTGGAAACTGAGAGAGAAGAGATAGGAGGTTTTGAGAGAGTTTTATGAGAGAGATTGGAAAGTTGGTGTGGTACAGTTGGTTTATGGTTTAAAGAATAGATAAAAGATAGAAGTAAAATAAATAGACAGTAATCTAATAGTATTCCAGTGATTCAAAGTGATTTATATGAAAAGTAATACCAATAAAGAAGTGTGTCTAATGTCCAAGTAATGAGTACAACACAATACAACATCTATTAAAATACTTATGTGATTCTACAACTAAACAATAAATAATCTGTTATATTTGACAACACGTGTCCAGGAAGCATTATTGGTAACATGTGGATAAAGATCCACTGGTGGCAGTTGGTGTAAGGAGAATTAAGAACGTCGTGCCCAAAAGTGGGACCTGGGTTTGAGGGAAACAAACTAGGGACACTGGGGGTGCGCGACACTTATACTAATCAGTTAGTGTATTCTAGTTTCTTTTTGTTGTTCTTGTCAAATAAAGAAAATATTATGATTTTCCCTTGAAAAAGAATGCAGTGACGAGAGTAGTTATTCTCAAATGTCCATGTGCCAGCTCTTCACCTGTTTCTCATGATCTAAAGATGAAGCATGCACATATTAGTAAGAGATTATAAATATTGCTACCGGTCAGAAAGGAGGATAATATTGTGCAGCAATAGTTTGTTGACTTATTGCTTCCTTCTTTATGCCAATAGGCTTAAAAATTTAGATGCATAATATTTACCCTAGCCTCTGAGCTCTAGGATCTATTTTTAATTTGAGTAAAATCAGAAAAACAAAATGTATTTGACACATGATGGACACGTTTTTCACTACCTATGCTGTCTCATGTCCATTATGTTCCCATAAATTACGACACTACATTTTGTGTATTTTCCAATATTGTGAAAATATTGAACCATGTGGCACCCAAATTGGGCAAAAGGTGTAAAATGCAACCTTATGTCAGGGTGCAATCAGATGGGCATCCAGCCCACTGTCTGGTCCACTGCAGGGATGGTCTGGTTTGCTCCTTTTTCTCATGGTCACATGACATAATCGCTGGAGTGAGTCAGGAATGCCAAAGCATTCCTCCGCACACCTTTCTGGGTCCCTGTCAGGGGCTTCTACTTTTTTTTGGTGTAGGTAGGATCACTCCATTTTGATTTGTTTCCAGCAAGTCTAATTGCTGGAAAAGAACCAAAGCAAACCTGGGTCTGTCAAGGCTCCTTCAGCTGGGAATTTCCCATATCATGAAGTGACATAAGAAGACAGCTACTTCACAATATTGGCAAATTAAATCCTTCCTCTGCTCTTCAAAGGGGCAGAGGAAGTTACTTTTTAAATGACTTCACTAGGGCAACGCTGATGCACTGCGTCACTTATAAAACAAATTTTAAAATAGAGAACTTCCTCCTGGAAGTGGGAGGAGACAAGTGGTTCTCAGTGGAACTGACTTCTGAGTGAGCATCCATAGGATCATAATGCACTCATGTAAAGAACCAAAACTGGGAATGGGGAGAAGCAGTTTGGGAATGGAAGAAGGATAATCACTATCAAAAGACTACATGAGGCTTCCTGATCTACAGCTCTTACGGTAGAACTTCAGTTCTGCCATTTACTACTGTGGCTGGTGAAAAGCTGTGGATCAGACATTCTACCCAAGTTGTGCTAGGCATCCCCTTGGTGTTTTAATCTGGCTCAGGCATTGCATAATCTGATAACCAATCTGCTGTATCCCAATTAATTAAATTATCTGACTTGAAAAAGCTTGGATTTAGTTATGATACATCTGGATCTCAGCTACCATCTGGATGTTGTGATTTGTGAGAGAGGAAATGAACTTCCGCAATAGGAAAGTGGAGAAAGAGGCTAAACAGATAAACTGTTTAACAACCATATTCACAAGTCCAAAGATGTAGATTAGAGAACAGTTTTGATTAAAGTGAAATACTATTTTCTGATTGTTAATTCTCCCCAGCCATTAGGTACAACTGTTCAGTCTGACTTCTACTCCTCACCCTCTAAAACAATCTCCAACCTTGCCAATACAGAGACAGCCCATAATTCTTTGGGCACAAAGATCCCTGTGAGTTTAATACTGTATAGGATAAAGATACTGGATGGATAACTCAGTGGTTTGAGTATCTGCTGGCAAAGCCAGAGACTAGGAGTTCAATTCCCCACTGTGCCTCCGAGGAGAAAAGCCAGTCTGGCTAGCCTTGGGCAAGCTGCACAGTCCTAGGGTGCCACACAGAAGAAGTAGGGTTATCACATCTCCCAATGGGCTGGATTTTAACTGGATTTTAGGTGTGCCACCTAATGCTAGCTCAGATTCTAAGCTTTAATTAATTTATTTTTCAAGCTCCTACAGATACATCGATATAAGGTAACATGTGGAGCCACTGCTCTGACCAATTGTTTGGAAGAAACTATCCTTTCTGTGTGGTCTACATACTTGCCTGGCAGTAAATTTATCACAGCAGAACTGTTTCTGAATAGGTGTGTGTAGGAAAATATATCTATAGCTTCTAATTACATAGCAGTAGGACAGTGTTTGCTGGTGTGTGTGTGTGCTCAACAGAGAACTACAACCCATCCTGGCTCTCCAATAAGTTTATGTATATGATACACAAATCTCATTCGTATGCTATACCTTTATATCTACCTGACAACATTTTAGATGCAGCTCTAGGAAAGTAATGGATTAGACCAAAGGGTGATTACTTAGGGAAGTTTTCTGAGAGTCAGGAGCATTTATTAGATACTTGTCACCTGCAATCTGTGGGGAGTTTGCCCATGTCTTTGCAATACTGAAAATGTGGTACAGTATATACTGCCCGTACCCATTGTTGGCTAGTTAGCAATCTTGATGTAAATTTCAACACATGGGAGGAGGGGCCTCCATCACAGACTAACTTGTTTGCTTGTTTGTTTGCATGCTAACTAATCAGAGGGGCTTGTTTTTCCTGGGCTAGAGAAACTCCACCCTTGTTCTTCCCTTCTCCTCCACATGTTTTTGAGAGACTCCATTTTGTCTCAGACCCTTTTTTTCATCTTGGAAGATGCTGGGTCTCCAGGCTGGATCTCTGCACCCTGAAGATCCTCCCAGCCATGTGGGCTGAGGAAATAAACCTTATTTTTACTACTTTCTCTTCTATCAACTTTAAGCCTAATGAGTGCCTGTTTTAGAACTGGAATTTAAGTGAGTAAAATACACAAAACCTTTCATACTTAAAGATTGCCTCCTGAGTCTTATTTCCTGAAGTGCTAGGATTTGGAGAGGGTGGATACCAAGAACAATTGGGTAGAAGGGGACTTCAATAGCTAATTCTAACCTTAAAGAGCTGGCCTTCTGCTGTGCATTTTACTGGAACTTAAGCAAGTCCCCAGAACTCTCAACACTCATTAGCTGGTTCCTCTTTCTTGAAGTACTGTATTTTTCCGTGTATAAGACGACCCGATGTATAAGACGACCCCCACTTTTCCAATCCCAAATAAGAAAATTTGATCACTGCTTTCCCCCTCCACTTCCTAAGCCCCGCGAAAGCAGGATCAAAGGGCTGCGGAAGTGGAGGGGGAAAGCAGCGATAAAAGGGCTGCACGATTGCAGCCCTTTGATCGTGCAGCCCTTTCATGGCTGCTTTACCGACTTCCTGAGCCCTGCGGGGCTTAGGAAGTGGGTAAAGCAGCCATGAAAGGGCTGCAGGATTGCAGCCCTTTGATCCTGTAGCCCTTTCATCACTTCTTTACCCAAAGTAAAGCAGCGATGAAAGGGCTGCACGATCACAGCCCTTTGATTGTGCAGCCCTTTCATGGCTGTTTTACCCACATCCTAAGCCCCGCGGGGCTTAGGAAGTGGGTCAAGCAGCCATGAAAGGGCTGCAGGATCAAAGGGCTGCAATCCTAAAGCGCTTTGATCCCTTTCCCCCCTTACTTCCGTGTATAAGACGACCCTCAATTTTTTCTCTAACTATTTTAGGAAAAAGTATTGTCTTATACACGGAAAAATACAGTATTTTCTTCTCTACTCCCATTTTTAGAAGAATAGTCACCTTTTATATGAGCAGACTGCAGTCAGATGTCACTGGCCAGAATCCTGTTGCTTTGCATAGTAAATAGCACTAGACTATTGTGACGATCGCCCATGTCACTCATGCCATTCCTATTCATGAGCTGATTTGCATGAACCTATGAGAGGACTGGAGATGCGGGAGGCTTGGCAGGAGAAGGAGGAGTCAGATAGGGCTGGTTAGTCAGAGAGAGAGGGAACAGATACTGAGAGAGATAAAGCTGGTTAGGAAATTAGGTAGAGAAGGTGGTAATGATATAGCAAGAGAAAAGATGTATGTATTTATTTATTTTATTTATTTATTGCACTTATATGCCGCCCATCTAGACATTGTCTACTCTGGGCGGCTCACAACCGACAAGATAAAAACAGTTAATATATCATAACAGTTTTACCGCAATATACAAAGAAAACAATAGTTCAAGGTGGGAAGAGGAAAATTAAGTAGTGCCTGGAGGGAAGGCCTGTCTGAATAACCAGGTCTTAAGTTGGTTTTTAAAAATGCCCAGCGAGGGGGCCAAACGGATCTCGGAAGGGAGTTTGTTCCAAAGAGAACAAACTCTTTGGAACAAATTGAAAGAACTGTTGATGATTTGCTTATGTATAATGTGTATCTGAGAAACTTCTGTTATTATTCAATCGGCTTCACTTCAGTAAATAAGTTCTGTTTGTGTTCACAAGACAAGTGTTCTGACAAACGTCATTTATATTGTGGATTGAGGTAATCCACTGGTGGCAGCAAGAAGAAAACGCAATGTGAGCCTTTGTGAGGGAAAGACAAGCAGGGGCCACAAGGGCGAACGCCACAACTATGACTATTGAATCCATGTAGATTTAGTGAGTCAACTCTTTTGTAAGTTCCATTGATTCAAAATATGCCTACTCTAACTGTGTCTTACTATGCTAGAATGATGCAGTTAGAGTCAGCCTATTTGAATCAATGGGAATTACAGGGGAAGTGACTCACCAAGTTTCCATTGATTCAATGGGCCTGCTCTTGTGCAATTTACTGTGCTAAGCAACAGAATTTTAGCCCTGGAGTTTATGCTTATTAAATAAGAGTACCTCGTATGGAAACTTGTAGTTAGGTAAAAATTGGAAGTTTATGTCTATCGCTTCATGAAATTCATTGGAGGTGGATGAAGGAGGAAAGAGATGTAAACTTTGTTACAGAAATTGGTAATGAGCATATACTGGTAGCTGTCATGAACAAGTGTCTATGGGCTACCTTTCTCTAACAAAGGAACAATCACTTCCAAGAAGGAAGAGGAAGTAAAGCTGAAATGTAGTAATGTATCAATGAGTGATTGCTTCAAAAACAACAACAACAACAAGATGCCCACCTGACCAGTTGTCTGTTGCCTTCCTAGCTGTGACTCAGGTTACTTGTCACCTCCACTGGTATTTTGCATTTCAACATTTCACACATGCATATACCACCAAGGAGTTGTGTGGCACCGTAAAGACTTATCACATTATTATCAAAAAATGTTAGTTTTTGTGACTGTAGCAAAAAAAGGCACTGGAAGCTTGATAGAAGCAGCAGCTCTTTGCACCTGAAAAATGGCCTACAGTCCATGAAAGCTTATGCCAAATAAAACCTCTCGTCTTTAAAGTGCCACAAGATTCCTCGTTGGTTTTTTTCCTGCAACAGACTAACACAGCTGCTCCCTGAAAACACAGTCATGAGAGAGATTGCAATCTGGATGCCTGCACGGAGCCCTAAATCAACAGCAGCATTTAAACCAGAAGACTATAAAAAGCAACTTCTATATAGGTCAAAGGAAAACTTCTTCAGATCCTTTCACGATTTGAGTAGCGGATTCAGTGACAATACCTGGCAAAAGACTCTTATGTTTTAAAAGGCATCCTATTAATTTTGCAGTAAATACTGTCAGATCAAACACACTTCCTTGTTCAGTTTTCACAAGAAAAAAGGGGATTGATTTCCACTTCTTTTTCGCATTTGTTTGAGAAGCCACCATTCAGTTGGAAGAGATGATGCCAGCAGTCGTATAGCTCATTAAAATTGCAGGAGTTGTTATTTTTGTAATGCAGTTCAGCCTGACAAGAGCGTATTGGATCAAAGAATTTGGTGATAAGAAAGGGGTTCGGCAATTCTGATGCATTTTGTATAATCAGCCTTTATTATAGTCTCTTAAGAGCAAGCATAAGTGTGTGTGTTTTCTTTTAAGGGGTGGATATATTGGCTATGTACTCAGCAATTTGTACTGGATTGGCATAGATTAATTCAAATTAAAACATAGCGACTACACAATGTAAAGCTCAATGCAGGGAAACCCATTGTGGAATTGTCTCTTTTGTGACCATTTTTTGGGGGGGTGTCTGGTGGGTGGTTTAAATTTGTTCCATTCAAGTTGTCCGCTTTCTGTCTAGTGTGATCATCTGATCCAAAGGCAAAGAAGCACTTGTGGGGATGTCAGTTCTCCTCAACCAAGCAGCCCTTGTCTCCAAATAGTTTCTTTAAAAAAACAGCAGCAACAACGTTCAAATCAGAGCTGGAACACAGTATCACCAGGGTGCTTAGGAAACTTTTTTTTAAAAAAGGGAGGTGGAAACTGCCAATTAGCACCTTGTCAAAGGTAGCTTCTGCTGTTGCAGCTCTGTGCATTTACAGCTCTTTGCCCCTTCCAACTCCTGCAAATTGGTTGTCACCTGGATGACTACAGCAATTTCACCCACAGAAGCCCAATTTGAAAAAGAGGATCACCATATTTTCCCTGCATATTTTCCCAAGCTAAGCTTGATGAATTAGGGTGGTTATGGGACGTTGGATGCATGTTGGGGTGCAGAATCAACCTTTATGAACTGGACTCTCTCTCTCACACCCTAATACAAAATGAGGGGATCCTCAGATGGACAGGTGGTCTTAGGAGTTTTGAACTGCATAACTTTTAAAAGCTGGTGTGCAAATTACTTCAATCTGGCTTTTCTTTTTCTTGGAAGTCAGATTAGTTCTTAGGTGGAAACAAAGTAAAAATTAAAAATTAAAAGAGACAAAAATGTAGTGGCACTTCAAATAATAAATTTTATTACAAAATATAAAAGTTATTATTTGAAGTGCCACTACATTTTTGTGTTTTTTAATTTTTTTTAGTTTTACTTTGTTTTCACCTAAGAACTAATCTGATTTCCAAGAAAATTAAATGCCAGACTGAAGTAATTTGTGAGCTTTCATGGACAAGTCCACTTCATCAGACATACCATCTCGTTTTTGTCTCTTTTTTTTTACTCTTTATTTGTTTTGTTTTCACGTATAATGCTTGCACAGACTAACGCATCTGCCCCTTCTACAACAGATTCATTCTTGTTCTCCTTTCTAGAGAGACACAGAACATGGAAGCTCTACCATTAAAGATACCAGCATACACTGATGGAAATAAACTGGCATTGGAGGCTTCTGTAAGGAGATTTAAAGTTTTTATGGGTTGGGTTCACTCAGGAACTAGTTTCTGAAGTGGCACAGGAAATAACAGCTGATTTTGCCTAGAAAGCTGTTTGAAGTGGCTGAGATCAGTCTGTGAACCATTAAATCAAGATATTTAGTACATGGGGGTGAGGAACCTGTGGCCTTCCAGATGTGGCCTTCAGATGTTACTAAGCAGACGTATGAAGCACTGTAAAGGAACGTCTTGGGAATAGATGCTTGACATACTGCTTCATACATTTAATACATAATAATACCGCTTCATTTTCCTGGTCTTCTCTAGAGAAACTTAAGATGACATTCAGATAGATTCATGTCACCAGGATGCTTTTATAGCTAAAGCAACAGAAGAGCCACCTTATTTATTTCACTTTATATATGTATTTTAAATATATACTGCATGTCTTAGAACAGTTGAGTCCAGTGGTGAAGATCTGTAGTGACTTGATTTTAATAGCCTTTGGCAGTGCACTAAGGTTGGAGGGTGTTCATGTGTAACACGAAAAACACATTTAAAGGTTGTGTGACATGGAGATGTTGCAAGAGTGGACTAGACTGCACAAAATACATCAAATATATATTCCCAATAGGATAGCTTTAATAGTTGCCTTAAATATGAGGAGAGAGCAACTTACAGCCCTCCAGATGTTGTTGGGATACAACTCCCATCATCTTAAGCCAGTATAACCAATGGGGAGGGATAATTAACTGCTGGCTAACTCATTGGTTTAGGTCTCTGGCTGCGGAGCTAGAGGTGGGAGTTTGATTCCCCCCCACTGGGACTCTCTAATATGAGCTGGTCTCAGTGATCCATAGGGTCCCTTCCAGCTCTGCAGTTCTAAGATTCTAAGATAATGAGAGTCATGGTCCCAGAACATCTGGAGCAGAGGTTTAAAAGTTACTCTTTATTTGAACCATAACTCATAGCTTGGCCACAGGTTTCCCACCTGCATTTGAGACCGGCTGAAGCAAAAATTGAGGTGTAAGCCTCATGAGTGAAAATACTCTAAAGACGGCTGTGCCTAAATTGGTTGTACTGTACATAGCCTGCTAGCTGACTGAAGGCTTGTTTTCCAAATATTTATTGTTCCTCTACTGCCCAGGATTCCAGGAATTAGACAAAAAAGTTCTATTAACTGAAATCAATATGCTGTTCAAAGAGTTATTTTATTGGCTGTCTTCCTGGGGTGACTGAATGAATCATTGCATTAGAGCCCTAATTAATTTTCTTCTTGCTATAAAGGTACCCTTTTGCAGCCAGACGTGACTATGTTGTTCTCTAGGAAACAGCTTGATCTCAGCACGTGATCCATCAAAAATATTACACAGTCTTGTTCTGGTGTCTCCCTTGAGTAGATCTGTTCATTTCTGCTTCAAGCCTTGGTTTCCAAAATGAGAGCTACTGACCACCCTCCAACAGAGTCACAATGGAAAGGGGCACTAAGATTATTCTCTCCTCTACTAGCCAAGAATTAGATATACTTGAGTTGCAGTTCAACAACACCTGGAGGACTGCAAATGGCCACCCTTGCTGTAGAACTAGACATTTCCCACTATCTCCAAAATTCTACCTTGGGGGAAAAACTTAATAAAACAAAGCAGGAGTTTCTTTAAGTTTTCTTTCTAGATCTAGATGAGATGAGAGGATGTCCCCCATCCCAGTGTGGATCACTTAAAACTCTCTGCCTGGTAGACTGCAGTGGGGAACCCTTAGTGTTCTGGATATTTTAGACTTCATCTCCCACAAACATGATCCAGCATGGGCAATGGTAAGGACTGTGGAGTCATACACCAAAACATCTAAACCATGCTCTCCTTCAGACAGGAAGGCGTATATCCTTTTTGGAGGGATGCATTAATTATTTGAGTGGCCCATTCTATAGCTAAATTCCTGGCAGATTTAACCAGCCATGATGGGCAAGGATCAACCAGAGAAGTGGTGGCTTTGCAGCTTGTAAGCACCTTGTCAACGTCATCGGGCATAACAGGTTGGAACTGATCTCAGAGAACCTCACAAGACAAGGCCTTGCCTGTGATGCTGCAGCCCCCACCCCTGGTCTTGTGTCTTGGCGCTGAAATCTCTGTGAACGGGATGCTGCTGATCTCAGAATGCTGAATCTTGTAGGAGTGCCTTCAAGGGCTGGGTTACAGAGATATCAATACACTTGTATGCAAAGCCAACCCTGGGGAAATTATCTCTTCTGCTAAATTGTGAAAGATGGGGAGGTTTTTGCATGGAGAAAGTGGTCTACAGACCTGGAAGTTCACTTGGCCCACTACAGGACTAGCCCAATGGCAAAGGGAAAAACAACAACAGAGAAACTGTCTGGGCTGCCCAGATTCTAGTGGTCTGTAGCCAATTTAAGCTGTGTACATGTATCTGAAGAGGAAGCACCTCCTACACTTCTGTAAGGGGTGCACAAAAAGCAAAGTAAGGATCCCCTCTACAGTTATAAGGAACTAAACCAAGAGGCTTGATTCTAGTCTTTGCAGGCTGTCCAAGGCACAGGATATAGTACAGAAAAGAGTGTAAAAGGAATGTCAAAAATTAGAGTGAAATATCTGCTGAACAAGGGGGTAGGCATAAATTGGTTCCCAACTTTGGCTCCCTGGATGTTCTTGGACCACAACTCCCAGAAATCCTGACCAGCACAGCTTCTGGTGAAGGCTTCTGGGAATTGTAGTCCAAGAACACCTGGGGACCCAAGGTTGGGAACCTCTGCTATAAGTTGTCAGCAAAACAAAATAATAATAGTTTGACTTGACCCCATGTTTACATCCAGTGAGCTCCAGATTTGCTGTTTTCTTCGAAGTACATCAATCCCGCGTAGTTCAAATAAGTGGCAAGGGGAAATGCAACCATATTAGGTTGCTTCTAGAAAGGTGGCTCATACCACCATTACAGATCAATAGCATCACTGAGTGTTGTTCCATTTTTGCCTCCCTGAGTGCCTCCACACAGAGAGAGTCCTACCTCTCGCAGTTAAAGAACCTTGTGCAACTATTCCATCTTGTTTTCCTTATCGAGTTTGGTCTGGTAAGGAAAAGGAGAACGAAGCAACAGGAGGGCTGCAAACTGAGGACTTCTATGAAAGCAGTGTGGTTGCACAATAAAAGCCTTGTCAGAAGCGACCCTTAGCCTCTGACTTTAATCTTGCAGAGCCCCCTGGCTTAAACAGCCACCGTTTTGTAAGGATCCGTGTGTGTGTTTTATTGAATTTAACATTTGTTGAATCTCTTTTATTTATGAAAATAGTACAGAATTTTTTTTCACTATTGAAAATCTTGGTTCACCAGTTTTATAATTCCCTGCAGTTTGGACCAGGGTTGCTTGTCTGCACTGATAACGGGGGTACTTACTGTAACTCCTCCCATGCCTGACATTTCCCTCTGTATTTTCTGCTCCTAGATTATTCCTGCCTGGGCAAGTTTATTTGTGGTCTTTCAGTTAAGCAACATATCCTTGGGAAGAATTCTGGAACGGGTCCAATACCCTGCTGCTATCCAGAATTTGGGTTCAAATTCTTTCTCTCCTGTACATGCACTGGTTGGTTTTCTTTGTAAGTCATTTCTCTGAGACTCAGAGTGTGGTTAAACTAGGAAAAAAACTATATTTGAATCAGGTTTAGCACGTTTTTAATATATATTTTAAAAAAGGTAACTACATAAGGCACATGGAAACAGTTTTATTTTCCCCGAGGAATCACGTTTTTTTAAATCGGAAGCGAGGTATTTTACTTGGTTGCCTGAAGGTCATTTATTTTAACTTGGATGTTAAATTGACTTCTTTTCAATAATTTTGGCATATGTGACAAAGTATATTTTGGCAATTTACTCTATTCGTGTAAATTGTGTCTGTTGCTTTATGGGGGTTGCCTCTCATAATAACTAGCCACTGCTGTTGTGGAGTTTATTTTTTAGGTTTTTTTTAATTTTTATTTTTATTTCTTGCAATCTGGCATAGCACTACTATGACATGACAGATAGAAAAAAAAATTAAAGCAGATTGGATTGCAAGCTTCCACTGCAGCCCAACACGTGCACAGAGACAGACAGACAGACACAGACATAGACACACACACACATGGGGGTGGGGTGAAGGAGAGAGATCAAGGGATCTGGGTTGGACAAAGGGAAGACACACCAGTGAGAAAGAAACTGACCAGAGAAATTTAGAACACTGGGAGTTTCTAGGCTTTTGAAAGAGGGAGCACTTTCTCCCACCCAACCTGTCTCTCTTTGCTGGCCCTTGTAAATCTCCACTCATTTATGCATCTTCCCTCTCACCAGCCTGGCTCCTGGATCCCTCTCTCCTTCTCCACCCGTCTATGTATGTATGTGTGCGTGTGTGCGTGTCTGTCTCCCTGTGCATGTGTTGGGCTGCAGTGGAAGCTTGTATTCCAATCTGTTTTTCTTTCTGTCTGTCATGTCATACTAGCATTATGCCAGATTGCAAGAAATTAAAACAAAATTAAAATGTTTTTTAAAAAATAACTCCACAACACCAGCAGCAGGAAGTGGCTGTGAGGCAGCCAGCACAAGAGTGGGTGAGCACAGGACAAAGCCTCAAATGCAACCATTCTAAAAGCCTTGACCAATATACAATACAATTTTAAAAACAGATTAAAAGTCTTCTGTAAGAGGATGCACACACCAACTCAAAAACCATGTGACTACCACATGACTTTAAGTCCATCTTCTGATTTATTTTCGTAGTGTAACCGTACCTTGAGCTCCGATTTTCACCACCTGTAACATCAAGTGAGCTAGCAGAGGAGGGAGGCCCTGTCCACCCATTCCTGATACTCTAAGTAACAAGTGGACATGGTGGCG
This sequence comes from Intellagama lesueurii, assembly GCA_037013535.1. Taxonomy (NCBI): domain Eukaryota; kingdom Metazoa; phylum Chordata; class Lepidosauria; order Squamata; family Agamidae; genus Intellagama; species Intellagama lesueurii. Next base: position 168,650,462 of record JBAJHW010000001.1, on the reverse strand, counting down.
CTGCAGATTAAACCGCAGAAGCCTCTGTGCTGCAGGGTCAGAAGACCAGCAGTCGTAAGATCGAATCCACGCGATGGACTGAGCTCCCATCGCTTGTCCCAACTCCTGCCAACCTAGCAGTTCGAAAGCATGCAAATGCAAGTAGATAAATAGGTACCACCTCAGTGGGAAGGTAACGGCGTTCCATGTCTAGTCGCGCTGGCCATGTGACCACGGAAACTGTCTTCGGACAAACGCTGGCTCTACGGCTTGGAAACGGGGATGAGCACCGCCCCCTAGAGTCGAACACGACTGGACTAAATGTCAAGGGGAACCTTTACCTTAACGTAACATCAAGTGAGCTAGCAGAGAAGGGAGGCCCTGTCCACCCATTCCTGATACTCTAAGTAACTGCAGCCAGCAGGCAGTTTGCTGTGGAAGAGTGTGTGAAACCTGCAAGTGCCAAGGTTCAGGAAAGCCCATGGAGAAGTCCAGTAGAAAGGTCAATTGTAATCTGAAGTCACAGCTGAGGAATCTTTCAAGGCAAGACAGAGAGAGAGAGAGTGAGCGGGGAGGGGATACAAGCAGATAATCCAAGGAAGGAGACTGACAGTCATGCTTGTTGCCATCTGCAAATAATCCAGGCCTTAGGAAACAGATTTGTAGTGCTAACCTTTGGCCTCCCCTGCCCCCACATGCCATTGACCTGCAATTAGGGCTCTTTAAAAGGCATGCCTGTGCATGGCTCTGCTGTCACTTCTCTTACGCTCAGAGCAAGAGAAAGCCAGTGAAAATGTGATAGAAGGGGGAAAAGGGAAGCAAGTTGCTGAGGGGAAAGAGTCGGAGTCAAAGGAAGGTACAGTGAGGGAACTGGAGAAGAGAGGAAGAATGGAGGAATGGAAAAGGCAAATTTCAGAAGACAGCAGGAATCAGTAGGGAATTCCAGAGCCCCAGCTGGGTCAGCTCTTTGTGTGAGCCCATTTGTCAGCTATTCTTAACTGGTCTGATGCCCACACCTTGGCAGTCCATCCTGCTCACCACAGATAACTATGGCTGTTTGGCCCATCTCTCTGTCATCGGTGGCCCCAAGTCTGAGGGGTGCTTCTCAGGCACCAATTCCCCAGGCCTCCTTACCAGATCCTTCAACAACTCCCTTGGCTATGAATCCTCCTCCTCCTGTGATAACTTACTTGTCCCTGGGCCCTTTTCCTATGAGCACATATCGCTCCTTCAGGCAGGACCCTGTCAGTACTCACTTGGACTCTGAACTTGCTTCGGCTGGAACTCATCACCCTTTGGACGTGCATCTGACAGCAAGCAATATACCGTATTTTTCCATTTATAAGACGACCCAATGTATAAGACAACCCCCCCTTTTCTAACCCCCAAATTAGAAAATTTGATCCCTGCAAGGCTTAGGAAGTGGGTAACGCAGCCGTGAAAGGGCTGCACGATCGCACCCCTTTGATCCTGAAGCAGCCATGAAAGGGCTTCAGGATAAAAGGGGTGCGATCGTGCAGCCCTTTCACGGCTGCTTTACCTGAAGGGAGCCTTCCCTTCCTTTTTGCTAAGCCCTGTGGCTTCGCAAAAGTCAGGGAAAGCAGCTGCCTTCCGTGTATAAAACGACCCTCAATTTTTTGTCTAATTATTTAAGGAAAAAGTGTCATCTATACATGGAAAAATACGGTAACTGTTTTGATCCGCCCTCCAACACTTTTCTCAGGCTCCTGATTCCTCTCCCATTTTCTTATTTCATTTTCAGTCTTCTTTCATATACTTTGTTAGCTTTCTCTGTCCCTTCATTTTCTCCCTGTGTGCTTTTTCATCACCAGTTTTTTTCCTCCCTTCACTGCTGTTTTCTTCTTCTTCCCTTTCACCTCCAATGACTTCTTTCTTAATGTATGCAAGATACTCAGTTAAAATAAATCTGAGAGCACAGATAACTATTGCAAACACAACATTGCTACAACAGAACAAAAAAAAAAAAAGGAAGAATCTACACTCACTTATGGATTGACTGGGTGACATATCCTTGTTCATGTACAAGAGTTCAACATTCATTCCAACAGAATGGAATTCAACAGGGCTAAGTGCAAAGTACTGCACCTTGGAAAAAGAAACCAATTGCACAGTTACAAGATGGGGGATACCTGGCTCAGCAAAACAATGAGTGAGAAGGATCTTGGAATTGTCGTAGATCACAAGCTAAATATGAGCCAACAGTGTGATGTGGTTACAAAAAAGGCAAATGCTATTTTAGGCTGCATTAATACAAGTATAGTTTCCAAATCCCGCGAGGTGCTAGTCCCCCTCTATTCAGCACTGGTTAGGCCTCACCTTGAGTATTGTGTCCAGTTCTGGACACCACACTTCAAGAAGAATGCTAACAAATTGGAACAAGTTCAGAGGAGGGTGACAAGGATGATCAGGGGGTTGGAAACCAAGCCTTATGAGGAAAGGCTGAAAGAATTGGGCATGTTTAGCCTTGAGAAAAGAAGCCTGAGGGGTAAGATGATAGCACTTTTCAAATATTTGAAAGGCTGTCATACAGAGGAGGGGCAAGATCTGTTCTCGATCATCCCAGAGTTCAGGACACGCAACAATGGGCTGAAGTTAAAGGAAGCCAGATTTCGGTTGAATATCAGGAAAAACTTCCTAACTGTTAGAGCAGTATGACAGTGGAACCAGTTACCTCGGGAGCTGGTGAGTGCTCCAACACTGGAGGCATTCAAGAAAAACCTAGATAACCACCTGGCAGATATGCTTTGATTGTATTCCTGTATTGAATAGGGGGGTTGGGCTTGATGGCCTTGTAGGCCCCTTCCAACTTAACTTTTCTATGATTTCTATTATTTCTATGATTCTGTAATGATAAATCCATTATGGAAATTATCCCTCAATATTTGTTGTGTGGGAAGACGATTGGATTGCAAATAGAATTAGAAATTACCAAACATTTCCTTTACGATGCTTGTTATAGGTTTTTTGAGCCGTTTGGCCGTGTTCTGGAGGTTTTTCTTCCTAACGTTTCGCCAGTCTCTGTGGCCGGCATCTTCAGAGGACAGGAGTCAGAATTCTGTCTGTGTTCTGGTGTAGTGTATTGCATAGTTGAGTATTTGTAGCTGTGGGATCAGCTTTTTGTCCTTTACAGGAGACTGGGTGATTATGGTGATCAGGGTGTTTTTTGTTATGGGTGTATTGTGATAAGAGGGGAGATGATCTGTCACTGTGATTGATGGGTGTTGTTGGCTAGTCTTGTGTGTGCAGTGATCACCGGTCCTTGTGGCTGGGTAGAGTTTGTTGACCTTTTTGCAGGCTGTATTTTTTAGTGCTGGGACCCAGGCTTTGTTGAGTTTTAGACTTTCTTCTTTTTTGTTGAAGCTTTGCTGATGTTTGTGGATTTCAATGGCTTCCCTGTGTAGTCTAACATAATGATTGCTGGTGTTGTCCAGTACTTCTATGTTTTGAAATAGGATTTCATGTCCAGCTTGTTTCAGGGCATGTTCAGCTACTGCCGATTTTTCCGGTTGTTTTAGTCTGCAGTGTCTTTCATGTTCTTTGATTCTGGTGTGGATCAAGTTTTGTGGTCCCAATATATACCTGGCCACAACTGCAAGGTATCTGGTATACTCCTGCAGTGGTGAGGGGGTCCCTTTTGTCCTTTGCTGACCGTAACATTTGTTGTATTTTTGTGGTGGGCCTGAATACTGTTTGTAGGTTGTGTTTTTTCAAAAGTTTCCCCATGCGGTCCATGACCCCTTTGATGTATGGCAGAAATACTTTATTTGTGGGTGGCTGATTTTCTTTTTCAGGGCAGTAGCTGAACATGCCCTGAAACAAGCTGGACATGAAATCCTATTTCAAAACACAGAAGTACTGGACAACACCAGCAATCATTATGTTAGACTACACAGGGAAGCCATTGAAATCCACAAACATCAGAAGAAAAACCTCCAGAACACGGCCAAACAGCCCGAAAAACCTACAACCATCGGATCCCGGCCGTGAAAGCCTTTGAGAATACATTTCCTTTACCTTTTAATAGTTATAATAACCCATCATCTTAGAACTGCAGAGCTCTTTTCCTTGGCACCCTCACATGAGGATAATTTGTCCTGTTTGACTCATATAAAGGAAATTCCATGTGGCATACGTTGAAAGGAGTTTTCTGACTCTACTGGAGCAAAAAACTACTATTTTGGAAGTTCAGGATGGAATCAGGTGAAATCAGTGGCATTAAACAAGAGACATTTAGTTCAGCAAACCCACAAGCAAACCTGACCTAGCAGCTTCATGGGAGGTTTGGATGTATCATTGGGCCGTGTCTAGCATGTTGGTGAAAAAAGATTTCCTTGGCTGGTACGGCAGATCCCCCTCAAATAGCAAGTCTCCCTCTTTGTAAGAGCCAACTTGTGTTTCAAGGCTAAATTTTCCTTCCATGGCTTAAGTGTGACATCCGTTTACAGGAGTTGGTTGCTAAATCCTTAATGTTAACCAGTGGGTCATGGGAATTTTGCCTTGTGAAAAAAAACTTCAAATATATTACTCACCATGACATTATTAAGATGTTCCTTAATTACAGTGGTCTAGAATTTTTTAGAAGTTGTCTGCTTCCGAGATAAATGTGCTATTTATTAAGTATTTTGATGTGCTGAATTCAAACATGACAATTAAAACAGCTGATAGACTACTGTTTCAAAGATATTTAAGTTATTACATTTTACATCTATGTATATTGTGTAGATAGTAGAGTTTTTACCATAAATTGTAGACCTAGGTCTTTTCATTTGTTTATGGTTGCTTTACATGATAATATTTCACCTATCCTGTTTATGTAATACTTTAAAAATCAGCAAAAGGGTTATATAAATAAAATGTATTATGAAACAAAAGGCAAAAAACGATTATGTCCATAGTTTAATCCTATTCAGTGTCTATTTGGTGCTTCTTGGCTTGTCTCTTGTATTCATTAAATGGAGCATCTCTTGTCACTGTCCAGCAATAGTCTGCAAGCACTGAGGGGCTCCATTTGCCCTGATAGCGTTTCTCCATTGTTACAATGTCCCGGTGAAACTGCTTGCCATGCTCCTCACTCACTGCTCTTCAGTTCGGTGGAAAAAAGTCTAGATGAGAGTGCAAAATATGTATCTTTTGTGACCTGTTGCAGCCAAGGCTTCTGTATGCCTTGAGGAGGTTTTCTGCCAACAACCTGTAGTTGTCTGGCTTGTTTCCGAGAAAATTTATTGCCATTAACTGGAAAGCTTTCCATGCTGTTTTTTCTTTGCCATGCAGTGCATAGGCAAATGCATTATTGTGAAGAAGTTCAAGAATCGGAGGACCAACAAAGATACCTTCCTTTATCTTAGCTTCACTTAACCTTGGCAATTTTCCACAGAGTAGGGTTGCCAGACATCCGGCAAAAGGAGGACATGTCCTCCTTTTTAGCCTAATGTCCTCCGTCTGGCAGGCAAAGCTAAAAACCTTTAAAATGTCCGGCTTTCGCTTTCAGGATGGGGCGCCCAGCCTCCCCTGCGGTGGCCCCTGCGGCTGCTAGAGGGCGCCCGCTGCCTGAAATGGGAAGGGACCCTGGTCTTACGTGGCGTGGAATCCTAGGCGTCTGTCGTTCTGCTGCTGGTGGGGATGGATGGATGGAGGGGGGGGAGCGAGACCGGGTGGGAGGGGCTTCATCACCCGAAGGGAAAAGGGCGGCCAAATGCGGCCGTGGAACAAGAAGCCGGGAGGGGCGCCTGAGAATTGGGCCCTACATGTGAGTCGTCCCGTTTCGGGAGGCGTAGGCGAGTGTTGTTTTCTCATTTAAGTCTGTCTCCTAGTATGTGGATGATAGGTTTTGTGGTGTGTGTACCAGGTGGAACATGAAGGCATAAATTACAGTAAATAATAAGTTGATTGGTCTGTAATGTACTGGTTAGAGCTGCCCATGGCTGTGTCTTTTACTGTTGAAGTTCAAGTAGTTGTGAGTGAATTTAGGAGCTTGATGTGCTGTTGCCTCGTTCTTAAGGGCTAGTTGCCTGTCCTTGTGCGAGATCTTGGTGAAAAATGCTACTGTAGAAAACATTCATTTTCTCCTCCATGCTCTGGATGGCAGGCAGACATCCTCCTCTGTCCTCTTTTTTTGTCTTTCTATGTCCTCCTTTTGGTACCCATGTATCTGGCAGTCCTCTTTTTTTGTCTTTCTATGTCCTCCTTTTGGTACCCATGTATCTGGCAACCCTACCACAGAGGTACTTGAAAGCTGCTTGTGTTTTGTCCATGGCCTTGACAAAGTTCTTCATCAGACCTAGCTTGGTGTGTAAGGGTGGTAACAAAATCTTCCTTGATTTAACAAATGGTGCATGCTGAATTTGTTTTCATCCCAGGCTCCAATGACTGTTGGAGTGGCCACTCTATCTTGATGTAGTGGGAATCTCTTGCACGAGTATCCCATTCGTAGTGAAAACAGCAATAGTTTGTGTATCCAGTCTGCAGACCAAGCAAGAGAGCAACAATCTTCAAATTGGCGCAAAGCTGCCACTGATATCGGTCATAGTTTATGCACCTCAAAAGGTGTTTCATGTTGTTGTACGTTTCCTTCATATGGACTGCATGACCAACTGGAATTGATGGGAAAACATTGCCATTATGCAGCAGAACACCTTTAAGACTCTTCTTTGACGAATCAATGGACAATCTCTACTCATCTGGATTGTGAACGATGTTGTGGGCTGCCTCAGATTGAGGCATCTCTGCTCACTTTGGCTAAACAGAAAAAATATCTCTTTGCAATATCAAATACTGACAAATAAGAGAGCACAACACTGTATGATTTCTAGGGCAATCTGTTCAGCAGAGTGATGTAAGCTTCATTATGACTGCATCATCCACAACTTCTAGGAATAACATGATGTGATTCATATTATGTATGACACAATACCAGCTTCATCATTCATTGTTTTGCCTAAAAACCAAGTACTATCCAAACCCAGTCATAGATTTATTCATAGATCCAGTTAAAGATGTATTTTGGTCAATTCTGGTTTAATTTGAGATCCCTTCCCTTTATAACTCAGTTATCCTCTGTCATTGCCAAGTCAAGGGTTGTATATACTGACCCAATAGCATATCTTGAAAACTAGAGCCAATCAACAATTTTAAACATGCCTTGTTACAGCAGTATAACCACTTTTCAGAGAGGAACGAGGCACAGTCATATGTCTGAAGCAAAATGAAAACACTCAAGCACTGCTAGTCCATCAGAAAAAAATCAAACTGTGCTGAAAATCAGGTTGGATTTTTGTCAGTGCTAAGCAATTTAAATCTTATTTTTAAAGTCTGAAAGCGGTGATGCTGTTAAGTTTAAAAAGATGAGCTGAATAGCTTTAGCCTTAGGATGTAAGGTATATACATTATAGGGGATTTTTCTTCCATTTGAAATCTTTCCAGGAGCTCAAAATAAATTCATTCGGAGACCATAGTCCCCAGTCTCTTGTGCTTACCCCCCCCCCCCCTATATTCTCTGCTTGTAAGGTGAAAAAAAATAGAAATGATGATGAAAGAGTTTACCAGGCTGATGAAGGAAAAGGACTTTTCCTCAAAACCTGCTTGGTTTTCTTTCTGGTCCCTTGTGATGATGACAGGGCAGTTGTGTTCTGAAGCTTTCACAACTAAGAATGCATTGGAGAGCCTTCCATCTGTGATGCTCAAACCCAGCTGACCAGCACAAACAGGTCCTATGACCAAATGCCAGAGAACAAGGCATTTTTGTTTCCCTTCTCTGAGCAGCTAAAACTTTAGTTCTCCTTTCAGCTGGCTTAGCTTACCTACCAATTTGTTCTTGGTTCTCTCATTGCTCTTTTCCATTTCTCCTTTCTGTTTTCTTTCCATTTCCCTTTACTTCATTTTGACTGGACTAAAGTTCACTCATGTTTTTCTGCCTGTCTTTGGGTCTGTCCTTCTTCACCTTAATCCCTTTCCTTCTGTTTTTCTGTCTGCACCTGAGTTTCCTTCTTCATGCGTTCTCTATCCCCATGTTGTTCTTTCATGCAGTCTTCTTGTAGTCCTCACCTCTTTTCCTGCTTCTTAACCCACCTCTTCTTCCTGTACGTAATATTTGTGGGGGAGTCCAACAGCGCCAGTGACCTCCAAAAATGGCAAAGCAGCATCAGTTTTCTGTAGGCAGTCACAAAATGCTGAAAATCTGTCCGATTCCTCACCTGGGGCTAGACCTGCCTCACAATCAGCCTTTGTAAAGGTCTAACCCTCAGAACACACAAGGCAGCAGCTCGGAAGCAGCAAGCTATTTTTCTGCATCTGGGTGTCCACACTTGACTGTTGTTTTTGTTTCTCCCTTGCACCCAGTTCAGAAATGGCCAGAAGTCTCCCATAAACCCCTGCTTTTCCTTTCCTTTCCCTTCCTTTCTACGATACCTCCTGTGCTCTTCTGTGTGTCCTATGCTGCTTTCTCTGTTAAAATTGGCCCAGGAGATTTGCTCCTGGGATGAAGCAGCAAATAGCCTCACCTCACCTAAGGCGAGGTACATAATACCTGAAGCTGGGAAAGTCAGAAGGTGATCAGACAGACATTTGTCCTACTGTTTGGTCTGCTGCAGGGATGTATTAGTTCACTCTTTTTTCTGACGATCACACAACGTAATCACTGGAGCGAATCAAACTGTTCTCAGAGCGTTCTTCCGGCACCTTCCTGAACCCCTGCCAGGGGCTTCTAATTTTTTGGTGTGGGGAGGATCATTCCCATTTAGTCCATTTCCAGCATGTGTGATTGCTGAGAACAGATCAAAAGCGAGCTTTCCAGTTGTCAAGGCTCCTTCTGTTTTGAATTTCCAATATTATTAAGCGAGTCACTTCAGGATAGCAGAAGATTGAATAATTCCTCTGCTCTTTGGCTGAGTGGCAGGAGAAGTTAAAATGTTTTTTTTAGACTCTAGTATTCCATCGCTGATGTGCTGCATTACTGATAATTTTTATTAAAAAATATTTTCTTTGCCTTGTAGGCAAAGAAACTGCCTGCAGCCAAATCCATGTGCATGTACCCCCATGTATCACAGTAGGGGCTGTATATGTGCCAGCAGGGAATAGACAGAAACTACAGCTTTGCTTATATCATGCAACAGGATTTTGGCCACAGTACATAAGCCTTTCCCTTGGATTCAGGGTGACCCTGAGTTTGCATGTAATCAATTTCCTCAAACCACTGTGCTATACTGGCTCTCTCAGATTAGTGGTTCCTACATAAATTATGCCAAGGCTGAAACATATTGGTAAAAAAAAGCCAGTACAATGATTAATGTGTTTAATCTTGACATTATGCAATTGTGTGCATTATGCACAAGCAGCTAAATGTATCAGGCTACTAGACTTGGAGAACTTCAACATGTCAACCCTATACAGATCTGATGTAGAAGTAGTGGATGTTGGTCTTATAAGCCTGCCTTGATTAAACCAGTTCCAACAGTACTCTCCAAATATACAATTACAGTAACTATTACGTCCATCAATATAGCCAAGAGTCATTAATGATAGTTCTCATACAGAACATCTAGCGGGACCTGGCTTGCAGGAGACTGAGTTAGGTAGAACTATACTAGATCTTGATTTCATTTGCTATTTTCCTATGACCTGTCTTTACCTTTCTGTCTTGGATGAGACTTGGATACTGTGTTATTTCTGTTCTGTGTACTTGATACGCAAGATTGTCTTGTCTTGTGGACAGCTGAGCTCATTATGACTCCTGGTCTAGACACTGAGTCAATATTTGTTGGAATGTCAAAGATTGTCTTTTCCAAGTCTTGTAGACATTTTCCTGGGTTCTAAAATGTGGTCTGTAGAAGGACCTTTGAACCTAGTATATCAATTGTTAAAAAAAAAAGGGGGGTGGTGGAATTATAAGTACAAGCTTAATGCTGAACATATGGGAAGGGAGAACAGTTAACAATCATTCCCATTCTTCTGCTAAAGAAATAAGCTTCTAGACTTTTTTTTTGAAAAATAATGTCTGGTAAGATTCATAGTTTAGACCTTAATAACCTGGTTTATATAATCATTATCAGCCAAATTCCTTCATGATTTAATAGAACGATAGGGTGCCTTGCTTCCTCTTCCCTTTGTGCCACAGGATAGCACATGGTAACAAATGGGAGCAATTTGTTTCTGTCCAAACTTATTTTTAAAATTCCACATCTCTTGTCTTTAAGAGAGCAGCAAGCCTTTAGCAAATTGGTCATATATATATAATATATATATTCAAGTGGAGAAACCTTCTTTAAAATGGTCTTCTCTGGAACTTATTGAGAAGATACGGGAAGCGGCAGAAATGGATATCTTATCAGAAGTGCTGAAGGACTGTCCAATACAAAAGGCAACTGAATGATGGGATTTATTATATAAATGGCTCGAATCACCAGATAGTACTTGAATAATATAGATTAAAACTAGGATGTAAATGTAAGTTATAACCTGGAGGGCAATCATATAGTAGAAAAGCGGAAAGTCGAGTTGATATGGCAATATGAATAGATTGGATGGCAGTACATTTTGTGTTCTCCTCCCCCTACTTTCCCCCCCCTCATATTCCCCCTTTACCTTCTGTATCCCCTACCTTATCCTAAATTGTCAATTTAAAAAAATGTAAAAAAAATGGTCTCCTCTGTTTGATTTTTATTCATTTTAATGGTAGGTTAGCACTAAATCTGACAGTGTTTGATTAGTCTTTGACTGTGGACATCTGCAGTTCAGCCACTTCAGAAATCAGCTGCCTATTATTATTTATTTGTCTTATTTATAGGCCACCTTTCTCCTGATAAGGGGACTGAAGGTGGCTCACAGTAATTTAAAAAAAATCTGTAAAAAATCACAAGGAATCAATTTGAAAACGATCGTCTCTGGTATTTTTTCCTCCTTTTGTCCATTTGTTTGTTCAGTGCTGGTTTACCACTGAGATTGAATGCTTCCAATCATAGCCTTTAGTGGTAGACATGTACTGCTAATCTACTTCAGATTTCAGCTGTCTATAAAAACAACTTTAAAAAAAAATCTTTAGGAAACCCTTTAAAACTGATAATTTTTACTGAATTTGTTGTCTGTTAGGTTGCTTAATGCTGATTTAGTGCTAAAAGTGAATGCGTTCAAATCTAAGAAGCTCTTCCTGTCTGAACTTATTCATAGTACTAGAGTTACCAGGTCAGGGGCATCCCATTCCCTAAGATTTCAGGGCCAAAACCTGAAATGTAAACACATTCTTGAAACATCATAGTGATGTCACAGGTGTGGGGCAGATAAGGATCAGGAGAAAGGCTAGAACTGCTTCTAAACCAGCTGACTATGGAGAGAGATGTGATGGGAATCCAATTAAATGGATCTAGTGTGCAAGTAAAACCTGACCAACCAGGTAGTACAGCAACCCAAAGTGAGATTTTCAGTGCACCTAGCAACTGCAAGCATTGATGCCGTTCTCATTAGGACTTGCATCCCACACAGCCTTATATAATGCAGAGTGATTTTCCCCAGCTCCTATGGTGCTACTGGAGCTTATGGCATGCTCACTTGCAGAGAAGTGCTCTTGGTTTCTTTTAAAGGCCCTGTACTGCTGTGGTGAGAAAGCTCACCAACTGGAATGTTGGTGGTCCTCTCCCTGCTTTATTCCGAATAGCATGCGAGTCCTTCCTCTTACTCCGGGATTTTTGATGTATCAATATTGCACAAGTGCAGCCCATATACAAACACCCCCACTGGACCAGTGAACCATACTGCCAGGGGGGAATTGGTGGATATGGGAGCCCAGGCTTTAAACCACCTCACTCCTAAAATTAAACTTTCTCTTTCTCCAGCCCCGCCCATCCTGATATTTGTCTTTCCACCTGGACATCTGGGGAAGATTAGCAATTCCCCGAGTATCTAGCCAGCACACTGAGACATGGCAACCCTGCTTATTGCTCATTTTAATTTAGGGAAGCCAAAATAACCCAGTACCATTGTTGCTAGTTTCCTTTTAGAAACAAATGTTAGCAAAGGCAGTATTAAGGACCATTTCTAAATTCTCCGTTTTGCGTCACATGTAAGCCGCAATAAAGGTCATCACAGAGAGTATTTTTAGTCTTTCAAGAGTGGAAAAGGCACAAGAGGCTCAAAACACAGCAGTACCAAAGTGCTTCTGTCTCATGAGGAGACCTGAATCAAACAACTGCAGGGTGACGGATCATGTTCAAAAGCCTTCCCCTTTGGCCAGAATTCTTGCAAAGACGTACAAAATAATGCTTTATCTCAGCCATACCATGCCAAATATCAGTGATAATGTATTTATTTTTATTTCTTTATTTAAAATGTTTTTACCCCGCCTTCCTCCTAAAAAAGGATCCAAGGTGGTTTACCGTATTAGAAGACAACATTAAAACTCAAAACAGTGAATTATTCAATTATTAAATGAACTAATAACGTTATATTAAGAATGTTAGGTAAAGCATTACTAAAACAGATTTAGAGAAGTAGAGATTCCCTTCCCCCACTGACCAGCTGGTGCACGCTCGTCTCCTCCTCCTCCTCGGCTGTTCAGCCAGTCCCTGGCAGGAGCACCGGCTTCTTTGCCCTGCCTTCCTTGGCTGATCACCCACTCAGACAAAGAGGTGGGAGGTTCATGCCCATCTCTGTTTAAAAGCAACAAAATGTAAACCATCTAATTTAAAAACCTCTCCTAGATAGTAAGTCACTAAGGAAAATCTGTCTGAAGAGAAAGGTCTTTTGTCTGCTTGCAGAAGGACAGGAAAGATGGGGCCAACCTGGCCTCCCATGGCACCGAGTTCCAGATTCTGGAAGCAGTGACAGAGAAGGCCCTCTCTCCTGTGTCCCCACCAAGCAAGGGGGGTGCGACTGAGAGGGGGGTGCAACTGAGAGAAAGACCTCCCCTGATGATCTTAACGCTCGAGCAGACTCATAGAGGGAGATATGGTCTTTGAGACAGCTTGGAGCCAAGCCATTTTGGGCTTTATAGGTTAAAGCCATCACTTTGAATTGTGCCCAGAAATGGATTGGCAGCCAGTGGAGCTGCTGTAACAGGGGGGTTATGTGATCCCAGTAACCAGCCCCAATTAACAATCTGGCTGCAGCGTTTTGGACCAACTGTAATTTTCAAGTACTTTACTGAAGACAGTGCCTGTGGAGCTGGGATGTGAACAAGGCATGTATCACTGTGGCCAAGTCAAACCTCTCCAGGAATGGGCATACAAGTTTTAACTATGCAAAGGCACTCCTGGCTACCTCCAAAACCTGGGCATCTAGACTCAGTGACAAATCCAGGAGCACCCCCAAACTACACACCTATGTTTTCAAAGGGAGTGTAACCACATCCAATACAGGCTGGGTCCCAATTCCTTGATCTGCCTTTCAGCTGACCAGGAGCACCTCTGTCTTGTCTGGATTAAATTTCAATTTATTTCCCCTCATCCCTCATCTATCTGGAAGCTGAGTCATGGCAACTGGACTTCTTTCTTATTAGGCTGAAACATTTTGCTACTCATCCAAGTAGCTTCTTCAGTCTGAGGAGAGTTGGTAGGAGATCCCTGTTATCTCCTCCAGGTTGGTTTCACTTCCCCCTGGTTTGAATAGGCTCTGTTAAATGGACAAAGGACTGGGGATGAGGAAAATCCCACCTCTGCAGTCCTTCTCCGCCCATTGTCATGGGTCGTTAATAGAGATGGGGATGAATCGCCATTTTGGCGATTTGTCCTGCTTCAAGATCTGTCAAAGTTGACAAAGCACAAAGCTCCCCCCATGAACCGATGAAGCACGAATTTATTCGTTGGTTTGTCGGGGGGGTTAGACAGCCAGAGGCTGTCTAAAAAAACAAGCTGCCCCCCTGCCCCTGCCGCCTCTGTACCTTGGCGGCAGCAGCTATGGCCTGCAGTAAGGGACACTGGCTGCCCTTTGCAAAAATGGCAGCTGCAGCTTCAATTAGGGTAGGGTAGGGTAGAGCCTTCCCTCTCTTCCTATGGGGGATGAATAAAAATGGGGCAATATTCGTCCCTTCGTATTCGTCGGGGTCTCTGGAACTGACAAATATGAAGGGATGAATATTTAATGAATCAGTGATTTTTAATGAATATTGCGATTCGTTTTTTTTTATTCGTCCCCATGTCTAGTCGTTAACAGTTGTTAACAGTGGTCTTTCTGGTGCGTGTAGTCCTGATCTTTCTAGGGATGGATGAAAGGGCAGCATAATAAATAGGAGACAGATTGTATCTTAGACCTCCACCCCTGTTGAGTGAGGGATTTTCTCTATGCACACATATGGCCTCCCTGACCCCTCTCTCAAGCTACCTTTCTTCTCGGTCCAAAATGAGTACATTTTGGTCATCAAATGAGTGTCCTTTGTCCTTCATATGAAGGAACACTGCTGGTTGTGGTCCTGAGTCATTACCCCTCCTGTGGTGGGCCATTCTCTTGCTTAGTGGCTGTTTGGTTTCTCCAATGTAGAGCTCCGAACACTCCTCTTTGCATTGGACTGCATATACTATATTGCTCCTGTTGTGTTTTGGTGTCCGGTCTTTTGGGTGGACGAGTCTCTGCCTTAGTGTGTTTGTGGGTTTGAAGTGCACAGGTATGTGGTGTTTGCCAAAAACTCTTTTGAGCTTTTCAGACACACCCGCATGTAAGGAATGAGCAGGTTCTTCTGTCGGCTCTGGGTCTCAGACTGTTCCATTGTCCTGCTGGGTCAGGACATTGCCTTGTTAAAGGCCCATTTTGGATATCCACAGGCCTTAAGGGCTGTTTTCAAATGTCCATCTTCCTTCTTCTTGGCTTCTGTGGAGGTGGGAATGTTTCTTGTTCTGTGGTTTAGCGTCCTGATGACCCCTAGTCTGTGTTGCAATGGGTGATGAGAGTCAAACCGCAGTCAATGCCAACTGTTTTATTTTTAATGCCTACAAGTATCTTTTCCTATTTCATGAAAACAAAGTAAAAGTCCAGATCTTACTAATGAGCTGTTCAAAATTCCCCTTTGTAATAGACTTTTATATTAAATAGCAGTGATATATAGAAAACCTAATAAATATAATAGAGAACCTAATTAATAGCCCCAGCGTGTTCATAAGTGCTGAAAAATGCTAAGTTGCTGCCACCTGTCATTGATGGAGCTCAGCATAGTATGACAGCCAGCTGAGACCCTCACCCTTAGCAGACTTACGAACACTGATGAAAGGAACTGCTTGTGTGGTTTACTGTTAGTAGTATGGTTAAACTATAGCTAACTAGAGTGAGTTTTTTTTAAAAAACCAACTAGGAAATCAACATTTACTTGCTTATTCATTACATTTTTATCCCTCCGTTCCTACTGTGAACTCAAAGTAGCAAACACTTTATTCTCCTTCCCGCCCCCTTGATCTTCATAACAACCTCGTGGAGTAGGTCAGGCTGAGAGAGATAGTTGGTCATCCTTTGGAGGAAGGTTTATGCATTGCAAAGGTCACTGAAGGCAAAAGACAAGATGGCACCTCTCATATTCAGAGAGTTTGGGAAAATTGGCCCTCACAAGAACATCAATGGTCAGCTCTAATCAAGGTATGTGAATGGGAGCAATCATCTCTCTTTCTGCCATCCTATGTTAACTGAGAGAGATCCTTTTGTGTAATTGGGAAGGGGATTGGTTAAAACAAAACATGGCAGCTTACTTCCCCTGTTAGAGAAGATCCTCCTTGAGCATAAAATGCTTACACTCCCAGCAAAGTGGCAGGCTTGTCACTTGGGTTACCCAAGGTTGGGAGCCACTGATCTAGCCTGATACTATTAATCAGGCTAATACTATTACTATTAATTCCAGGGCAAGAGCCCAGGGTCTCAGGTGGAGGTCTTTCGCCTTCCCTCCTGCTAAGGATCTCTGTGTTGGTTTCTGTCAGTTTCTAATTTTTCCACTGTTAAGTTTGATTCATCCTGAAATTTTGGGGAAAAACATTTTTTAAAAAAGATAACTTCCATATTACCGTGTTTCCCCGAAAATAAGACAGGGTCTTATATTAATTTTTGCTCCAAAAAACGCATTAGGGCTTATTTTCAGTGGATGTTTTATTTTACAGTCATGTCATCTTTTGGTTGCCGCACAATGCTGCACAATGGTGGAGGGCGGGGTTTCACTTAACTAGGGCTTATTTTTGGGGTAGGGCTTATATTACGAGCATCCTGAAAAAACATACCAGGGCTTATTTTCAGGTTAGGTCTTATTTTCGGGGAAACAGGGTAGGCTTTATTTACTTCCCAGCTAAGTCACAGGTTGCTGTTAAAAGGAGGCAGGCCTGAGGGGGCGAAAGGCTGGCAAATGTATAACTATGTTTTAACTTGACTACTCTATGTTCAATACACAGAGCACAACACAGATGAGTAGGGTATTAATGAGGGCACATTTCACTGTAAACCACAAATCTGGCCACTTGGACCCTGTGATGCACAACCCGATGAGTGGGAATGTCCCTCAATAGAGAGGTTGGTTATCTGCATAGTAACACATTTGCACCAGTGGAAGGAGGTGTTTGTGTCTGATCTAACCTCTTGCACATGAAACAGAATAGGAGCATGCTGCCAAACTCACCAGTAGACTGGAAGTCCAGCTCTTGCTGGCAATTGTAGAAGGAAGCTGTAATCTTTCCATAGGATTTAATGGAAATCTGTGCTGTGGGATCCACGGGTCTACAACATTTCCTCCTACAACACAGAAGAATAAAGCCATGGAGGCTGCTTCATAATTGGTGGGAGTATTCACTGTCTGCAGATGAGATGCATATGATGGTACTATTTATTGCCTGACATGGGTGCCCTGTAACATAATGTGTTATTTGGGTCAGTCTTCCTCCCCATTGCAAAAACAATTTCAAAGCTTTAATAAAATTTATTAAACTTAATTGTAATTTTTATTCCTAGAATGTGCATATGTGTGAAATCTACACTATCTCCTCCATCACTTAAATGCAGAAGATGGGAATCGTGTTTGTCTTCTGTTAGATTCAGCATGATGCATCTGGGAATCATCTTAGTCTGCCAATATGAACATTCCTCATTTGGCAGGCAACAGGGCCAGGATACACGCTGCTATTTACGTTCCACTTGGAATATAAATTATTGTAAAGTTCATCATTAGTTTTCATAACTAGGCATGGCTGGCTGACAAGTTCAGCTCAGTTACTAATGGTATCTTCCTTGGTTTCTAATATGAGGAGAAGATGCAGGCCCTGGACAGATTAGACCATTGGCACCAAATTCTGGCCAAGCAACTAACTGGCAAAGCATGGGTGAGAAAGGGGGAGCTTGGTTCAATTTTGGCAGAGCTTACTTTTTAATATAATTATAGTTCCCAAAATCCCAGGCTGCCTGGAGGATTCTGGGATCTCTAGCCCAAAATATAGCATGTGCAAGCTCTAGGTTTTGTTAAAAAAGGCAGTGCAGTGGTGGGAATAATGATAATAATCTTAGAACTATAGAGCTGGAAGGGACCCTATGGATCATCGAGTCCAGGCCTTATCAAGGAGGCACAGCGGGGAATCGAACTCCCAACTTTTGGCTCCACAGCCAGATGTGTAAACTACTGAACTATCAAGCAGGTTATTCAAGTGTTAACGGGGAAGGAGAGTTTATCTTTGAGATACCGGTGCAGCCACATTCATAGCACCTGTCCCTACTGTTGAAGGCTCATTTAGCTATGCTTAAGGCCCATCAATTTCAGTCCAGCTCAGGTTAAGTCATAACATACTTCTCCCATTGATTACAGTGAGTCCTAAGAGGGACTAACATTAATCACACTGTACTGAATTCTACCATTTACCTGTACCTCTTACGGTTTTTCAGAAACAAATACTTGGGTGCTGTCTCTGCACGATTGTTATAAATGGCTTCATTTGCCTTTGAACAATAGTTCCATATGTTTTTCCTGAATGAAATCAGATCTTGGATGTTAGCTACTCACTTTTGTTCATCAATTCCATGTTTTTCAGGGTGGGCAGGTGGAGAAGTGCTGAAGAATTTAGAGAAATAGGTTTGTAAGTGACTGCTGCTACATGTCTGTTTGTTCTTCATTCTGTCTGCCAGGAAGGGCTTACCAAGTTCAGTGTCAGATTCTCTGCTTCATAATAAAATATCATATCAAGTAAACAGGTGTAGTGGCTTCAGGGTTAAATAGCACAAAACTTATTCAAGTCATTTGTCAAGATGGGTTATAACAGCAGCTTATCCAAACAGAGAGTAAATCACTCAGTCTGAGTAACATAAAAATGGAAGAGAAGTTTGTTTATCACATTTCTACCCCAAATTATCCCAATTTGATTTCCCAACCATCTTTTTTACTATTAGGCTGAGAAACTGACCCACCATTAGCTGATATACATATAGCCAAGTACTTCTAGGGATGTAAATCCTCAACAGTGTTGTTCTGGGGCCTGAGAATAAGAACCTGCAATATTGTCCTTGCCTACAAGACAGCGAGATAGTTTTTATCATTGCTGAGGAAGAGTGCTTGCACTTGTGAGAATGTTTTGTGGACAACTTCACAAAACTGCAATGGCCATCAAATAACCATGGGTGGTCGAAGCAGTAAAGTACAATTTGTAAGTACAATTTGTTCACACATGAGACTGGATTTGCACGAGTCATTTTATTCTGATAAAAAAATTGAGGGAAAACTGGTTTTGTGTCAGGGTTAGCACGCTTTAAAAATATCAGTCTACACGATGTACAGCTAAGTACACATTTTTTGGGCGGGAAGTGTGGGTTTTTTTTTGTTGGAAAGTTAAAAAAACCCACACCTGCTAGGGGCTTGTTTATTTTAACTCAGTTATGAACACGTTTATTTTGAATCATTTTTGCATGTGTGTTCACCTGGGGGTTTGTCAAGTGCTGGATGCCAGGACCATGGGTTTCAGACTGCAGGGTAACCTTGCAGTTTGAGTTGTTTTATTTTTATATATATATTCTATCTGTATCAGTGATCTAGCGCTATTCTACTTTGAAGAAATAAACCCAAATATTAAAACATGGCAAGGGACCCAGAAAAATCACTTTAACCCCTTCTGGCCTGCCTGTTCTTTCTCTCTTCCTCCAGGGAAGTGGCCAGGGCAGCTGGTTTCCGGCTGAGAAAGGTGGGAGAAGAAGGGGGCGGCTGTTGCTGTTGCTGCACCTTGAATGAGACAAAGCCTACACTCCCATAGTGAGGAAGGAAGGAAGGAAGGAAGGAAGGAAGGAAGGAAGGAAGGAAGGAAGGAAGGAAGGAAGGAAGGAAGGAAGGAAGGAAGGAAGGAAGAGGAGGTAGCAGTGGCAGTAGTGCCTTTGCCTCACCCTCTCTCACTACCCCTCCAACACTGGCACCAGGCAGCTTACTGCTCAATTAAAAGTTGTCCCAAGAGGATGCACACACCAAGCCCTGAAACATGTGATCTTAAACCAACTTCAGAAACCCCTGTTCAACTCCTCATTCACTTCAATAGCACAACTGAGCCCTCATTATTTTTTTCCTAAAGGGAGAATACTACTGTATGTCTTCTCTCACCCTTGCTGCCTGAGGACAAGGCCAGATGTGGAAAAAGGATTATGGGTTTGGGTTGAAGTGATGGACTGTTCTCCCTAGACGCAGATAGCAGTGGGGGCTGGTCTTCAGCCAGTGTCCTGTCTGAAACAGCAGACAAAGGTCAAAGCTACCAGATGGATTATTACTCATGAGTAAGCATACCAGCACAATGACACACAGCACACTGTTTAGAGCAAATGTTTGTTGCAATGTTTTTTTTTAAAAAAAAACATATGTATTATTATTATTTCTAGTGATGTTTCCTTGAAGTGGAAGTCCATATCTCCCCCTAGAATGGTGTTGTGGCTATCAAAGCAGGTGTATTAGTAAATGTGGAAGTGCTGGCCCTCACCATAATAGACCCCATAGACACATTTTAGTGGAGCAACCCAGAAAAGCAGGTAACTACACAGATCCTTTTCTCTTCTTTCTGTGTGTTTGCAATTCCCAAATAATTCGCATTATAAAAAAGGATAGTTTGTGAAAAAAATATTGTTGTATGGAAAATATGTTCAACCCAGCTGGGTGAAGATTGCAGCTAAATTCAGAGGGAAGTGGAAAGTCAAAGAGTGATGGCAAGTGGTATAATTATCCCTCATAATCAAAAAGTCCTGCTTTGATCCCGCATGCCCTGGTTCTGTGTTATAGCATTAGAGAGGAAGGGGGAATTCAGAAATAGGATAATATAAAAACAGTGACTTGAGGGAATGGTCAGTCCAGTTTTTGAAATAAGTAAGCATTTATTTAACATGTCTCTTGTATGTGTAGCCTGCACAATTATGTTGTAAACTGCCCGGAGAGTGCTTTAAGCACTATTGAGTGGTATATAAGCAGCACACTTTGCTTTGTAGCCTGGAAGATGTCGGCTGACATATCCTGGCAAAAACAAGCTAGTGGAGGCTAGCTGTTGTCTCTGTTAATATACAGACAATGACACATCAGCACTGTTGAAACAGTCTGTTGCCAAACTATTTGTCTCATACATTGGATCAATTGAACATCTGTGGTATGTATTAACCATAGGATCCATTTGGCAGGCTCAGAAATAATGTCTTCAGTGGGTCTGAATCACCGTTTGATGCTCCATTTCTGTGGAATTGTATATATCAGATGATATCAATTCTCTTTCAGAACAGATGGCTGCATCTTATTTGAGCGTACTTGAGTAATCGTATTTGGTTCATTGAAAACACACACACACAAAACTAGAAACAGCTTAAAGGGATTTAATCTTAAAAGCCTAACTTCTGGGCAGCAGCCATTTTAATGTGCTGATGAATCCCACTGTCAATGGTGGAGGGGAGAGAAGCCCGTAGCAACACACAGAGATTAATATTTTGCAGTATATTTCATTCATCAAATCTACAACAGTCCACATTTTTATTTATCACTTTTTAAAGTCATTGTTGCTGTACTATGGCTTGTTCTTCTCCCTGTGCGGAAGCCCTGTGCTTGATGGCCAGGCCAAATTCACTCCAGTTCTGATGTGTTTTATCTCTTGGAATGTGGTCAGTGTTCTAAAAAATCAAATCAAATCATACAGTCCAAGGTTTCTCAAATGAAGCGACTGTAACTCTTGTTCTGTGCTTTTATGCATGCCAGAAGTTCTTCCTGGTGAGCTAAGGGGTGAGTAGCAAGAATGGCTTGGTGCCAACTTAGGTATCTTTGGAACCTTCAGAATCTTCACCATGTAAAAATGTCCTAATTCTTCGCCATCTAAACCAGGGCGTGGACAAGATGCAGTCCTCCCGATGATGTTGGATTGCAGCTTCCTTTGTGTCAAGGTCAGATGGTGTTTTCTTGTTTGCTTTTAGTAGCTTATACATTGGCTGGAATTTGATGCTCCCAACCATTCCCTGTTTGAATAAAGCTCTGGTTATTTATAGACTGAGCAGCACCTGCCTCACTATCTCTAGCTTGGCACCTCCAGAATTGGTAATTGAGTTTTCACTAATTAAGAAGAAATTAGTTTTAGACAGGATGGCAGTAGCCAGCACAAATATGTTGAATGCTAGAAGAATCTGACCTATTTGGTCAATGATTGCTTGGTAAGATCTACCCAAATTATTAGTGGATCGGTTCTTATTAGACACGGTTCTCTGCCTTTTGTCTCATGTCTGCCTCTCATTGGGACTGAGCCATGCACCTTGCTTTAGGCTGTGGTCTGTTGTCTCATGCTTCACAGCAGGCTGATTCGAGCTTTACTGCTGCCACACTACCTTGGCATGGCAGGACATCTGCCCTACCTAGAGGAAGATATGGCAGCTGACCTCTCTCAAGAAGAGCCAAGAGGAAACAGCAACCCCCTTTAGAGAAAGTGGTGGTGGGCAATAAGTATCCTAGGGTGCTAGTGCCCACATTGGCCACCCACCCCTGAAAAGGATGAGGGTTCTTGTTATTGCTCCCTATCCACCTGAAGCAGCACTGCCAACATTGTCTGAGCAGAAGTGTGTTTCTGATCTCCTGGGGCTGGCAAAAGAGGGAGGGAGGGAGGGAGGGAGCTGGTATGTTTTGGAGCCCTTCAGGATCTGAGCAACCCACTGAAAACAATCAAAGGTTCCCACAATACCAGCAGCTGTACACTGTACAGTGTACACCGGATCGCTGTACACTGCCAAGTCTCCAGAGCATGAGAAGCCCTGTCAGCAAGGTGGTAGTGGCAGCCAAGCTGAGGCCCTGGCATCCTGCTGCTTTAGGCAACTGCCTCACTGAGGCTCATGGCAAGGCCACACTGTACACACCTTGTGCTGCTACTTGCTTGGATGTTTTACTTATGGCCCTGCAGTACATGGAGAGATCTTACTTTATTTTTGCACAGAGTAGGATGCTTTTGTTCCAGTAGTATCTAGATCCTGACTCCTAAATGCTTATTTTCATGAAATCTGGACCTCCTAGTATGTGTGCATCTGCTTAAAGTACACTTTGGCTTTCCTAATTTACACCTGTTTACAATTTTGCAATTGTTTTCTAAGTATTTTTTTTTAAATGTCCTCTTATTTTGTTTATTTTAGATAGCCTCAGACTTTAGGTCCTGGTGACCTCTTGATGATCTTCATTGGCATCCAGCCTGGACCCCTCTAGAAACAGAGAGAACTGGATTGGGCACCTTCTCACCTTAGTGTAGGGTTGGTTGAAGTGCACCCTTCCAGATGTTGTCAGACTACAACTCCCACCAGCTCTAGCCAGCATATTCATTAGCAAGGAATGCTGAAAGCTGTAGTAAAAAAAAAAAATCTGGCTGGCAGCACTTTATCCACTGTCCCTTAGCACCTGGGGACATCCTATAAGGTTTGGGATTTTCCTGGTCCAGGCTGAGTTGGATAGACAAGAGAGGAGGCTTGCCAGGATTGCTTTAGACACAGGGATGCCTCTTCGTCCATGGCTATTCTTTCCTGTCCCCATTGTCTTTTCTGGCAAAGGCTGATGGGAGCTGCAGCTCAGCAACATCTGGAGGGCTGCCATTTTGCTCATCCCAATCTAAAGGTGCATACATTATTTTTACACTGGCAACTTTTACTTCTGGGTTGGTTGATTAGTTACAGCTATATCCTTTATTTCCTGCGATGGGCTTGAGGCAAGGTTCATGGATTTCCTTTTCCTGGCTTTCCTCCCATGAAACCCTGTGAGGGAAGTCTGGCTGAAGGAGAATGAATGACTGGCTATATATACAGTACTCTGTGAGTTTGATAGCCTCGTGGGAATTTGAGTGCTGGTTTCCCAAGTCTCAGTCCAATGTTTCTAACCCCTATGGCATTCTCTCTCTCAGTAAGTACACTTCTCCCTTCAACAACGCTAGGGTAGGGGCACCAGACTCCTGTGCAGTTCAAAATCCATGTATAACTCTGGTGCCCTTCCCAAATGTAACTACAAAGCATAAACAGTTGATTCACACACAGAGAGGGACCTCTCTGGACCCATGTTGAAAGTGCTAGTGTTTGCTCATTTATTGTATGAAACACTGAACAATATGGACAAAAACATTGTCAACTATTACAACCATGATGTAACGAAATATTTCTTAAGCAAGAGAACATAGTTAGGGTCACTTAAGACACACTAATTACATCTTTTCTGTTAAGGAATCTTGAGAACTTTGCCAGTTGATTCTATACATGTTTATGTGGACTGGAATCTCATTAAGCTTGGTGGGGCTTACTTACTGGTAAGTCAGTACAGAACTGAAGCTTTGATTTGACAATTCAAGACTAGAGATGGGGACGAATATAAAAACGTATCGCTTTTTCCGACGAATATAGCCGATTCGTTAAATATTAGTCCATCCGTATTTGTGGGTTCCAGAGACGCTCATGAATACGAAGGGATGAATATTTACCTGTTTTTATTCGTCCTTCGTATTAAAAAAAAAAGCTGATCGGCGGCAGAAAGGCAGCCACCACCCCACACAGCCACCCAATATCACAGCCTTACCCCACCACCCCCTTCCTTTCCTTACCTTAGGCCCCACAGCACCCCACCCCCACCGACACCCTCTTACCTTAATTGCTGCTGCTGAGGTCTTGTGGCCTCGGAGCCACGCGTGTAAAAATAGAGACTGGCTGCCCTTTGCAAAGATGGCGGCTGCAGCTTCATTTAGGGTACGGAAGCTGCAGCTGCCATCTTTGCAAAGGGCAGCCTGGATTTCCTTAGCCAGGTAAGTACAGGGGTTCCGGTGGGAGTGGGGTGGGGGCTAAGGTAGGGAAAGGAAGGGGGTGTGGGGGTAGGCTGTTGGGGTGGCTGGCTGTGTGTGTGTGGTGGCTGCCAATCAGCTTCTGATCAGCTGATCGGCAGCTGGTAGGTAGAATGGGCTTCTGTGCCGTGTGGTAAACTCTCCTGGGGGACCCAATTTGTGGGTGAATAACTCGGATGTCCGATATCCAATCTTCGCCAAAGTTGGCAGGCGTGTTGGGGAAAGACATAGGAAGCTCCGTTGTGATTCTGGAGTCTCTAGGTACCTGGGGGGAGCTTTACTGGGGGGTCCTCTTTGTGACTATATAACTTGGGGGTCCATGATCCAATGTTCACCAAACTTTCAGGAGTTATAGAAATCGTCTGCGGAAGCTTCCCTGCAAATTTGATGTCTCTAGGTGGTTGGGGGCAGTGTTATAGCCATTTAAAGTGCAGATGAATCGACAGATCAATTCGTCGAAGAATATTCGTATATTTGTATTCGTTGATCCGTTAACCTTGACGAATAATGGATCAAAACGAATTGCCATTTTTTTTATTTGTCCCCATCTCTATTCAAGACACATCTTTAATAATGGGGATTTTAGGATGAATTAAGTTCAAGTCAGGAATCATGCCTTGAAACCTATATCATGTTATCTGGAGTAAAACTAATTGGAGTTTACTTTCAGGCAGATATGTATAAGATTGTAGTGTACATTATTT
The DNA here is from genome assembly GCA_037013535.1 of Intellagama lesueurii. Classification (NCBI taxonomy): domain Eukaryota; kingdom Metazoa; phylum Chordata; class Lepidosauria; order Squamata; family Agamidae; genus Intellagama; species Intellagama lesueurii. The sequence goes on along the minus strand of JBAJHW010000001.1, from coordinate 168,625,549 downwards.
TAATACTTTTCTCTTTGCATTGTTCTTGCAATGATTTGAAAATATATTTAATCTTCACACAGATTATTTAAAAATATTTATACTCAATGTTTAGCAGAATTGAAATATTAAATAATGAGTTAAATAATTATCTTCCATTTTATTCTAAACGGCTGCTTTGATTATGCTTGAGTGGTATTCCTGTGTGACATTCTAAACCAATGGTTCCCAACCTTGGTTTCCCAGGTGTTCTTGGACTAAAACTCCCAGAAGCCTTCACCACTTGCTGTTCTGGCCAGGATTTCTGGGAGTTGCAGTCCAACACCTGGGAAACCAAGGTTTAGAACCACGCTTCTAAACAATAAATTTAAATGTATTCTTGAAGGCTTTCACGGCCGGTATCTGATGGTTGTTGTGGGTTTTTCGGGCTCTTTGGCCGTGTTCTGAAGGTTGTTCTTCCTAACGTTTCGCCAGTCTCTGTGGCCGGCATCTTCAGAGGACAGGAGGCAGAACTCTGTCTGTGCTCTGGTGCAGAACACGGCCAAAGAGCCTGAAAAACCCACAACAACCAATACATTTAAAATCTAAAATATTGCATGTGTGTGTCTCAGTCCTAGTATTTGAATCTTGGCTTCTTCATTTGATTCCATTTTGTTGGCATGTTGAAAATTCTTTATACAGTAATGTGGAAACTACCTCTTCCTTCTTGAAGAAGGATAATAATTGTGCATTATTATCTTCCACAAGTTAGGCTACTCCCATTTTAAAAATTGCCATACGCTTCCAACCCATGGCAGGAGAAGGCCATCATTCACCTGGCTATTCTGAATGCTGGCCCCTTCTGTTGTGCAGTGAAACCAGACTCAGAAGCAGTCCCACAGCTATGCTTCTGGCTTAGTGGCAGTGAAAGTATGGCCTTCCAGATGTCCTTGGACAGCAACTCCCATCACCCTTAGTCAGCATTCCCATGGGCAAGGCATACTGCGAGCTGCAGTTCAACAACATCTGGAGGATCTGACAATTCCCCATCCTGGCTTCAGCCAACTGCATCACAATTTCTTGCTGAGCCCCAGAATCTGTTCTCCACTGAAACTGACAAGTGCAGAGAAACATACAGTATTGTCACTTAAAAAAAAGAGAGCACAGAAGTGGAGACCCAATTATTAGAGCCAAACTGTGTTCTACATACAACACATTATGTTGTCGAATGTCTAATGGGAGTTTTCGTACTGCCTGTATTTTGCAAGCCTCCTTTGTTTTGGGAAATAAACAGATCCTTTGGCAATTATGACCACAAAGTTATGCCCAGATCATGTCCCTAGAACAGGATTTCTGGACTTCAGCTTTCAAACTATATCTAACATAATGACTGAAATCCAGTAGTAAGTTGCAATTAGAGCGAGCCCATTGTATCATGGGGGGTTTGGGGAGTCAACTCCTCTGTAAGTACCATTGATTCAAGAGGGCTTACTCTAACTGTGACTTAATACTGGATTTCAGCCATTCTTTTGTCCTTAAGGTGATACATGACATTATCAGCCAAAAGACATTGGGAAGTTACTCTCTTAATAGATTTTTCTGTAGTAAGAAGACAGACTGAAAAAAAGGCAGGAAATCACAAGCCAGCGATGACTGGAAGACAACATAGTTGAATCTCTGTTGAATTCCAGAGACTTGCCTTACTAGCTCATCTTCTCAGGGATTGAAGGGGTGAGGAAGGAGGCTGTTTTGACACTGACAGTGTTTGCTGGGCCCTGTCAAATGCTAAAGAAATCTGCATCAGTGGAATTGGCAAGGTTTTCCCATCCTGCTGACAGGAAGGAGTGGTTAAAACCGGAAAAGTCTTTCCCAAATGTGTAGAACACATGGTAGAGGAAAATAGTGGGTGGACTAAAAATATGCTTCAGCTAACCAGGAATAGGCATCTGTTCACAGCTGTCACAAAAACACAAGCAAGCTGAAATGGGACTGTAAATCTATCTTCCTAAATGGCCCACAATTGATTTTGAAAGGTTGATAACAAGCCCGTTTAAAGCTGAGTTTCTCTTGTTCACATATCCATGCTGACAGACAGACTCAAAGGCCGTTTCCAGCAGCATGTATGAAATCTCTCTCTGTGTGTGCATACAATAACCCCTCCTTCAAACCTGAGTAATAATGGTGATGAAAGAAGGCAGTGCAGGCCTACCATAAAAGAACAACTCCTCTCACAGCAATCCTGTTAAAAAGAATAAATACATTTGCCTGCTGAAGCAATCCATAACTGAGCACTGATAGGACGATGCTCTGCAACCAATTAAGGATGGTTGCAGCAGGTCAGTATTTGGGATTCTGAAAAGTTACTTTCCAGGCTCCTGATCTGTAAATCTGTAGTGCTACATCATGGGCAGCCTTTTTTCTCTGGGAATTTAAGGATGCAGGGAAAATGATGCAGAGCTGTAAGCAGCGATTTGGGCCAGGAACCAATCCCTCCAGGGAAAATGGATGAGGACCATGCTGAACCCCCCACTCCAGAAAGGGGAAGAGAGGGACAGAGCGAGGGCCCCTTGCCCTCCTTGCAGCCTGAGGGAAAGACTAGAGAAGCAAGTTCTCCTGTGCCTTGTCGTTTCCTTCGGAGACGAGACGGGGACAGCCAAGCCCCACTTGGGAGCCTTAAAACGAGGTGTCTCATGTGCAGGGTGACCATTCCGCGCTGACTTGCCATGCTGTGTGCCTGCTGCAAGGGGGGGGGGGTCCAGCCCGCTGGAGGAGGAGCAGGATCCATGCCTGCAAGATTTGACACTGACACAAACACACACCACACACACACACACACACACATACAAAGAGAGACCCAGTGAGGGTAGCGCAGCTGGAGTTACCCACAATTCTCTTTCTCTCCCTCTCTCTTGTCCCTGCAAATTGCTGGAGGTGAGGGTGAGTTTTTCAGGCTTCAGGCGGTTAACAGCAGGCGGGAAGGGCAGGCGAGGAAAGGATGTGAGGCGGGGAACCGGAGGCGGTCTCCTCCGCTTCGCCTCCTGGGGTGAAAGCAGGGGGTGGCGCCCCCTTTTCCCCCGGGGTCCCCGCCAGCCTTTGGCCCTGGCTGCTGCGGCTGCCCTTGCCCTAACGCGGTCTCTCCTCAGCGCGGCGGCGGCGGCGGCGGCACCCCCACCCCAAAACACACGCGCGCGCGCGCGCCCCCCCTCCTCCTTTCTCCTCCCCAGCCCCGGGAGCAAGTGCCACGCGCCTCCTCCTCTTCCCTCCGCATCCTCGCGCCGCCTTTCCTGGGGAAGATGGCCCCGCGCGCCTTCTGCCTTTCGCTATCGCTGACTCAAGGCTGCGAGGGAACGGGAAGCCGCGGGCGACGAGGAGGCGAGGAAGGGGTGAGGCGAAGCCGCCCCTCCGCCTCTTCGTGAGCAGGCTCGCCCCCTCGCGCCCCCCCCCCCCGCGCCTTCCTCCTCTCTCCTACCCTCTCTCTCTTACTCTCTCTCTCTAAGCTGGCTTGTCTTGTCGAGAGCGCGATGCCAGCAGCGCCCAGCCGAAGCCCGGGGAGGAGGAGGAGGAGGAGCAGCCGCCGGGCGACGGGGCACTGAGCCTGGGGCTGTCGGGAGCGCCCGCTGAGGGAAGGGAAGGCAAGGAAGCCTGGGACGGAGCGGCGCCGCCGCCAAGGCTCCCCCTCAGGACGAAGGGGGCCGTCGCCACCCTCCCTCTCTCGCCGCCCCACCGCCAGGAGGAGCTCGCTTCCGCCAGCCTTGGGGGGGGGCCTCCTCCCCTGCCTCAGCATCCTTTCATACGGCGCTGCTGGAGGGGAGGCGCTGCTCCAGCCGCCGCCGGTGGTGGTGCATGGAGGAGAGGACAGGCGGGCGGGCACCTCCTCGCCTCTCCGAGGGCAGCCGCTGGACCAGCCCGCCGCGGGCCTCCGCCTCGCCCTCCGGGTTGCTTTCCCTTCCAGGGCCCCGGCTGCAGACGGAGCGGCTGCTGCTAATGCTGGTGGTGGGGGTAAGTTCCAAGAAACCTGCGGCACCCATGGGGCGGGAGGTGGGTTGGGTGGCTTTTTTGTCTGGTCTGCTCTGTGCGCGGCGCCGCCGCTCTCTGACAGCAGGTAGGTGGACCGATGGATGGATAGAGAGCTGGAGAAGCTGCTTTGTTTGCGTGGGATGCGGGTGGCTGGATCCATTCCTACAAGAACAGCCCTTCTTTTCTCCCCCCCCCCCCGCCCCGTGAGGATAACATTTATAAGACTCCATTGGGAGTGATCTAGGGGCCGCCTTAGATCATTTCTTTAGGGTAGCCCAGGTCTTCGCAGCATCCTTTCTGTGTAATGGGGGAGGGGGGGAGCTATGGATACTGTGTGAGTGAATCCATTTCTGGCATGGAGGCACCTGGAGCTGCAGGCTTGCCTGTTTACCTTTAGGGCCCCCGAAGTGTGATGGCAGATGTGGCGAATGCCTCCATTCCTTTAGGGCTCCCTCCAGGAACTCGTTTTCGGTGCCTCTGCATAGCACAAACACAACAGCGCACACATGCTGGGCGGTTACACAAGGATTTCCTCGCTAGGGGCCGATGATGTTGGACTTGTCGTCATAGTGTGGATCCTGCAACAAGCTGACAAAATCCTCCTTTTGAGACGAGGTTCAGATAATCTCTTTCTAGAATCAATGGGGACATTTGGATTTTCTAGGTTTCCTGGGGGTGGGGAGGCCACTTCCAAAGAGATCCGCAGGGAAACAGAGAAGCGGTTGTGAAGGTAGAGGATATCAGTGGCTTTGTATTTGAGCAAGTGGTATTGGGCGTAATAATAGTTTGGAGCAATTCTTTCATACCTTTTATTTAGTTCAGTCGCCATCCTTTATGTTTTCTTTTGACCTAAACCTGGGGTTTTTGCTGTAAGGTGTTAGGCTGTAAATGACTAGTTATCTGGATAGGAGGACTGTCTACTGTAGGTAGGGTTGCCTTTTTGCTGAATTTAGGTTGCCTATGAAAAAATATGAACAGGCTCATTACATGTTAGTAGTTGGTCATTTTCAGGGTTGCTTATATCTCATTTTCCCTGGAGATTTTATTTGCTTAGTGTGACTGATTTTCCTTGGCCTGTTATGTGAAAAGTGTACTGAAAAATGATTAGGAACAGGGGGAAAGAAGTTCTTGCGAAGGTTAATGGTGTCACTAACATTTTGCTTTGGATTGGAGGGTGGTAGTTACATAACTAAGTGCTGTCAATAGTGTGTGTGTGCGACCACCATGAAGGATATGGTTTGCTTCTCCATTGAAACGCAGACTTTTCAATTCTTGTAGATGAGATATGTAGGAACCTAATCAGCGCCTGAAACACCTACCTACTCGTACAGATTTTTTTTCCTGTATTGAAATAAACAAAATTGGGACCAAACAATTTGGCTTCCATTGCAAGCTGTACATCATACCATATGTTTATGGTTTTCTTCTGTTCTGTTTTTTCTGTTTATTGGTAGCACTTTAACTATAATAAAGAACAAGGTACTAATTTAAACAGTTGTCTACTCTTTACAGGAAAAGACAGTAGGAGAAACACGTTTACACAGTCAGTATGTTTTCTTTGGTATCAAGTAGCACCAAATGCTTACAAAAACATTTAACAAGTGCTTTTATTGATTTTTTTTTCAGGTGAAGGATGTATTTCTCAGATTTGAGAAGCAAAATATTAATGTGATTGAAACTGATAAAGGTTTTTGTGGTTCATCTCTCAGATCTATTGTTCCATCCAATGCATTTAACAAATGACTTTTTTTTTTCAAGCAGGGAAGAGAGCACATACTATGCAATTTAGGGATTATTCCTATAATTTATATTATAGTAAATAATCAGAATGTATTATTTAGTTTCTCCAGATGAAAGAACTTACGTTAAATATTTTCACTTTTTTCTTCCTGTAATTCATTCCTGGGATAACTACTTGCCTTTAATTTACTTCAAATGTACTTTTCAGTGCCTATTTGGTTTTGTCCTAATCTCTTAGATTTCCCCTACTTGTGTTACTCATTGAGAAAAAGCTTATCCTACCCTGACGTTACAGTAATATGACTGATATGTTGAAGGAAGGTCCTTATTATCAGCAACAAAGGTAGATGCCATTCATTCCCCTCCACCAAATACATATTTAACTATATGGCGATATATGGGCTCTTTAACCTGGTCTGCTCCTGCCCAGAGAGAGGGATAATAGTTACTTGCAAATTCCTCCGGAGCCTGGCAGTGCAAGCCTTTACATACATTTTGGAGGCAAGTCCTGTTGACTTACTTCAATGGGTCCAAATCCCAGGTAAATACTCATGTATAAACTTGCCCACAGTTATTCCCAGAAATTTGCTGTTGCAAGAAGTCCTATTGCTATCAATGAAGCTCAAATGCAATGTAGACTGTCAAAATTACATACTAACAATACCTAAATAAAGGGTGGGAAAACTTTGCGCCATTCGTTATTGTTGGATTCCAATATCAGTCAGCATGACCAGTGGTCAGGAATGATGGGATTTCTTACAGCGACAGTATTTGGAGGGCCACAGCTTTATCCTACACCTGCTCTAGCCAAATTTAATAGACAGTATTTAAAGAAGCAGCTGAAATCCTCTTGTCAGCTGGACAGGGATGAGTATGACTTCCTTTCCCAACACAAAAAAAAAATGCTTCTAACAAAGAAATGGAAGAGAGGCCATGGTTCAGTAACATAGTATATGCTCTATATGTAAAAGGTGTCCAGTTCGAGCCCTGGGCTTTGCTTCTGATATTGTAGAACTGCCTGTCAGAGTAGCTAAGTCATCTCTAAACATGCTAGCACTACACATCATGGCATTCTACTTACATTTACATCAGTGGTTCCCAACCTTGGGTCCCTAGATGTTCTTGCACTAAAACTCCCAGAAGCCTTCACCATTAGCTATGCTGACCAGGATTTCTGGGAGTTGTAGTCCATGTAATATCTGTAGACCCAAAGTCACTACTGATAGCCACATTTCTCCCTTGTATCGGTGCATGTAGGAAATGGCAGGAGCATCTCCCCACTCCCTCCCAGGGCAAATGAAAGAAATCCTTGATTCTTGAATAGATAGTTTGGAATAGTTTGGTGGGCTTAACTTGGAAGATCCCAGATTCTAGTCCCCCTGGAACTATGGAATTCACTGACTGAGCACAAGGCCAGTCAGTCTGCCTTAAGATTGTTGTTGTGTGGAAAAGGATAAAAGCAATGCCTTGGTCTCGCTGGAGAAAAGTGGGTCCTCTATCAAGAGAAAGGCAGCCTAGAAATGAAATAAAGAAATAAAGTGTGTGTGTGTGGGGGGGAGGGTATGCAGGCAACTAATAATAAATAATTGGGCATGGAGAGGAAATTGGTGGATTATGAGTGAGTAGAGATGAAGGCTAGACAGTCTATCAATGCTTGTGGATGTTGTGTGCATATGGTGTATTATAATAGGCTGTGGTCCCCTTATCTTGGAAGTCCGTAGCAGTAACACAATTTTAAACAAACACATTAATCAGAGTGAGTTTACATAGCACTGACTATATAGTGTTAGCAATTACGTGGGATTGAGAAGTGGTCTCCCTGGCTTCAAGCTATATTCAACCAGAATAGAAAAGAATTAGGGCAATTGATGTGTAGTAAAATTACTGGTAAACAAACCCGAACATTTATGTCATTAAAATTTTCCCTTCCCCAGGATATGAATAGCAATCTGTAGACATATAAGCTAAACTATTCTCTTAACTTTGACATATGTGCATAAAAACTCTGTAACTGACTGAAAATAATAATCTCTAACTTTATTTAGCATTGCTTTCTGTCAGAAATTGAAACTTCTATGAGCCAGGTCTAAATACGTATGAGTAAACCAATGATATAGTCTTTGAACTAGGTTGGCTACCGCAAGTGGCCTTTGCTTTTGTGTAATTAAGGCTGTGGTTCCTAGCCTTGGGTCTACAAATGTTCTTAAACTACATCTCCCAGAAATCCTGGCCAGCACAGCTAGTGGTGGAGGCTTTTGGGAGTTGTAGTCCAAGAACACCTGGGGACCCAACGTTGGAAAGTACTGATTCAAGGTGCGTTCCAACATCTTCTGGTTTTGTTTTTATGAAGGATTACTTCTTCCTCTTCTTTTTTTAAAAGTCACATAATTTATGTTTCCAGACAAGCCAGGGGAAACAAGCCATGACTGTGAAGCCTTTCAAGAAACTCAATGATTACTGACAGTGGCTGCCTGCCAGGCAGTAAGATGCCTCAACAGCTACTCTGAAGAACAGAACAAACTTCATGCTACCTGTTTTGTAAGGTTTAAATTCTGACAGTGATTAAAACAAAGACAGTCAACTGGCATTCATTCAGAAAGCTTTTTGGACAAGATTCATGAGGTGGTCCAGCAGTGCGACTTCCTCTGTGATTAGGAGGTTTCTGTCATCGTATCTGTGTCCTCCCCCTGCCCCCCCCCCAAGTTCTGACTAGGGAGGAAATCCAGAGCTCAGGGAAATCATTTGCCTGAGAAATGTAGTGACTATCTAAGCCATGAGGAAGGGCAGCAGGGCCAGCTCTACAGTTAAGCAGGACAGTGAGACTACAGATGTTGTGGGGCAAAAATGCTAGTCTCCCAGCTGTTCTTCTTGAGCCTCCTAGCCATTTCCTGGAGCTGGGCTTCCTAAACCAGCCTGGTGTCTTCTGATGTGATGTAGTGGAGGATCTTTTCAGATTGCCAAGGTGGTGTCTTATTCAAGGAGATAAGGGCAGTATGCTGTGGAGTTTGATGGAGTAGATCAAGAAATTTGCCCAAGGTTGCTCAGTTTGTCCAGGAGGCACCTCAAATGTAGATGCTTGTGCCCTCAAAATTGTATACATTCTTCCATAGTAGCTTAAATAGAAAGTGAATATCTTGTAAGCAACATTTGTAAACATGGGGAGTGCTAGATTGCCCATAACTGCTCTAGAATGATTTTCTACACTTATGTTGCAGCTCTAATCCTTGGACACATTTATTTTGGAATAAGTCCTGTTTGTTTCTGTGGAACATGCGTCCAAATATTTTTGCCTGGGATCTTGGCTGCTCTCTGTAGGTGTCTGCTAGGCAGGGAGAGAGAAGTTTGCAATTTATCTCTAAGCCTATCCAGAGACAACTGATGGTTGGTATGTGGGAGTCTTCTTGGTACATGCATTCTGTAAGAAGTGGAGAATGAAGCTATTTTCTCCGATACTCTTTGATTTCTTGCTCATTTAGAAATAGAGAAGCAGCCTCCATTGTGACAGATGGGCATGATTACAAAAATGAAATGGGAAGTTTGTAAAAAAAATTGCTGGTTCGTTGATTTGAGTCCGTTCCGAACTGGAGAACCTGAACTTTCCTGAAACAACAAACTTTTTCTCAATTTAACAAACTTCCTGATTTGTTTTCCTGCCCCCACAGCTTGCCCTGTGCCCCCTTCCCACCGCCCCTGTTGCCTCCCTACCTTATCCTGCCACTGCCGCTGGTGCTGCCATCTAGAGAGACAGCAGCCCAGTTTCCCTTCCGGAAGCTGGGCCTGCTATCTCTGCATTTGCTCATGTGCTTGCCTCTCAGCTGAGAGCCATTTTGGCCGTTTCTGCCCATCTCTAGTCTTAACTGGTCAAAGACAGAAATATCAGAGCTCAGAGGCATGGGAAAACACTGCATCTTTGGAGGTTCTTCTGAGGTTCTTTGATAGGATTTTGCCTTCACATTTCTTCTTCTCTAAAACATAGCTTTCAGGTTGGATTTGAGAGCTTGGCAGACCCATAGCCAGAGGAGGAAGGGGTCAATTGACAGAGGACTGGCTTCCCCGAACATCCCTTTGGCCTCCTCTCTCAGAGCCTAGAGTAGAGGCAGACTCACCATCTATTTCACTACATGCCTATTTTATATCCAGCTGCAGGAGGCGCATCTTGTATAATAATGTGTTTAGAAGTATCACGCCTCATCTACTTTTCATTTAAACGTGTTTGTCACTCTGATTATGTCAAGCCACCCTAACTCAAAATTTCTGCCTACAGGACTGCCATTTGCCTAATAGATGGTATGTGTGTGGTTTTCAGGAAGTTCTGCTCTGGGGTCCACCCAACAAATGCAGTATTTTGCTGGCTACAGTGACCAATAAAGAAGTATCAGTGCTTCAGACTAGAGTATATTATGTTAGTACCTTGTTTCTGGACTTTGCTTGCTCAGTCAAGAAGAGAAGTGGTGTCTCCCCCTGCCCCCCAGGAGTCTTAGACAGACCAGAGGGAAAACTATTGGCCATTCAGAGATATATTCTAGATTTCAACTCTCTGAAGCCCTGACCAGCATGGTTAATATTAGTGAGGGGTTGTTAAGTTTATAGTCTGAAAGTATGTGTTTGGGTGTGTGTGTCCCATTCTGTGCCCTATACATTCGTACTGTATGTAGAAGGAAGGAAGCACTGATTTGAGTACATACTCATTTTTCACAATTCCTTTTCTTTCATATGGGTGAATTCTGAGGAGGAGTCAAAGTGTCTGAGCACTCAAGCACATAGATGTGCATCCTGCCCTCCCTTTACACCCCATGTACAATATCCAGGTTACATTTCTTTCTGATCCACAAAATGGCATGTCGTGAAAATTGTAGGTTTTGCAGTTTGGATTTGGCAAAACCTTTAGTGGAAACTAAGAATAAGACTTCCTCTGTTGTGAATATCCTGCCCCTGTTTGGTCTGCAAGATCTGTATGTATCTAATGTATGTATATGTATGAATGTGTGCATGTGTGTGTATATGGGAGACGGGGTATAATGAGTGATCCCATCCACTTTAGTTTTGACCCTGTCTACTTCTGGCGTTTAAATCTCAGAAGATTCCCTGGAAGTGGGTATGGCCCTCTGGCTCTACTGCGTACCTCCATAGGGTCATAGACTATGCAGTTGTGCAATACTGCACACTCTGTGACTTATCTGGGAGATTCATTGCATTTCTCAGCAGGTACAAAATATAATGCTTCAGCTGCTCAGAAAATTCAGTACTCTGTAATGAAAAACCTGTTAGGGCAAAATCTGCTAGACTGAAATTCTCCTTGTCACATCATCTGCAGTGGTGTTGAAGTTGCTGCTCTGTGTGGCTCTTTCCCATACTGCTTGATTACCAAATTCCTCAGACACTTAGGATAAATCCATATTGCAGTCATTTCCTATGCTGGTGTCATTGCTCCAGGAAACTGCAGCAATGCATAGAAGTGTAAACTCTTCCAGTGTGATCAATTGGCTTATTAAAAGCTTGTGGTGTAACATCTCCCTTGTTTTCAAAAACACCATATGAAATACGTGTATACAAACTTTGGTGTGTAAGGGGTGATGATGCAGATGTCTCTTAAAGAGACTTGCAATGTTTACTTTTCCGACTTGCCTCTTCTTTTGACTGATTTGTGAACCTTCCTTGGTTCTCATGGTGTTCAATGTCAAGCTTCTTTCCTGCAGTTCAGATTCAGACTGAAATATATTTGTTACAGATACATTAATAATTATTTCTAATGTGCAAGAATTTTTGTTAAAATAAGTACAGTGGATAATGGTAGCTAGGTAGAGTAGACTTTGCAGCTCTGATCCACTAAAAAGCAACTCTTTTTTCTTCTTTTTAATAGCTTGGGACATTTCATATATTGAATTTGGATGTATGCTGAAGAATGAAAAACACTGACTAAAGCCTCAGTAGTAGTAGTAGTAGTAGTAGTAGTAGTAGTAGTAGTAGTAGTAGTAGTAAACAGTGCTTAACAAGTCTCCATCAACATATAGCAGTGCAATTTAAGCACTTACTTCAAAATTCTACAACTGATTCAAATATTCAGGAATTCGTCAAGAAAAATATGGAAAAATGGAAAACGGTCTTAATGGCTTATGGTGAAGAAATTGGGGGAGTTAGCATCAAAAGAGGAATATTTCAAGGAGATTCTTTGTCACCACTGCTGTTTAACATCTCACTAATCCCCATGTCAATAATTTTAAATAAAACTGGATTGGGTTACCATATTTCACAACAAGCAGGAAAAATTAATCATCTGTTATACATGGATGACCTAAAACTATATGCAAAAAGTTCCACTGAGATAGAATCACTGCTAAACACAGTGTGAATATTTAGTGAAGATATTCAAATGAAATTTGGAATTGACAAATGTGCAGCTCTGTCTATATAACGTGGCAAGATCCAAAAACCAGATGAAATAGAGTTAAAAATTTCAATAATATAAAATGACTATCAAGTGATGAAAGTTATAAATACCTTGGAATACTAGAAGCAGATAACATCCTGCACACAAAAGCTAAAGAACTGACAGGAAGGGAATGCAACAAAAGACTGCAGAAAATCTTGAACTCAGAATTAAATGGTGGAAATACAATCAAAGCCATAAACACATGGGTAGTTCCAGTAATTAGATACCCAGTGGGAATAACAGATCGGACCCAAAATGAGTTAGAAGAATTGGATCAAAAAACACAGAAACTAATGAACATGCATCATGCACTACATCCAAAAAGCGATGTGGACAGATGATATTTACCACGAAAAATTGGAGGCCATGGATTACTGGAAATACAGCAGGAAATGATTATGTGAATACAAGTAGAGAAAAATTACTTAAGGCGGTGAAAATGGAGAATATTTTGAAAACAACAGAAACAAAGGCTTAATATAAACTTGTATCTCTTATATGAAAATAGATTAAACAGTTGGAAAAATAAACCACTACATGGACAACATCTGAGAAATATTGATGAAAAGCATGATCATAATTCAACATGAGCATGGCTAAAACTGGGGACCCTTAAGAAAGAAACCAAATTTTTGCTGCACAAGAACAAGCTCTCGGAACCAATGTCATGAAGGCTAAGATTCAAGGAATTAGTGCTATCAGCAAATGTTGACGCTGCCAAAAAAAGGATGAAACTATGGCACACCTCATCTGTGAATGTCCAGATTACAAAATTAGACATGATAGAGTGGCAAAATTAGTGCATTGGTCATTATGCAAAAATATAACTTGCCATCCTCCATAAAACCCATGGGAACATCAGGTAGAGAAGGTATCAGAAAATGACAAAGTCAAGATCTTGTGGGATTTCCAGATCCAAACAGATAGACACCTTGAATGTAACACAACAGACATAGTAGTAATAGAATAAAAAAAATGTCTGGATCATTGACATTGCAATTCCGGGGGATGTCAGAGTTGAAAATAAAGAATTAGAAAAACTAATATAATACAGAGAGCTGGCAATTGAAACATCTTGCTTGTGGATGAAACACACTTCAGTGATCCCCATAGTCATGGGGGCTTTGGGAACAATATCAAAAAATTTCAAACAGTATTTCAAAAAGATCTCAGAAATAACACTATCAGAACTACAAAAAATGGCAATATGAGGAACAGTGTACATGCTGCGCCAATATTTAACAGATACTTAAGTTTTTGGTTAAAACTTGTATCTGTTATATAATGCCAGACAATGTTTTTATAATTTTGACTGGCTGTGCTTGGTATTTCTGAATTATTATTATTATTGTGTGCCATCAAGTAAATTCTGACTTAGAGTGACCCTTTTCAGGGTTTTCTAAGTAGAGAATACTCAGAAGTGGTTTACCATTCCCTTTTTCTCGGAGCGCCCTGGGACTGTGCAGCTTGCCCAAGGCCACCCAGGCTGGCTCTACTCCCAGAAGGCACAATTGGAGAATTGAACTCCTGGCCTCTGGCTCTGCGGCCAGATACCTCACTCATGGAGCTATTCAGCCAGTAGAGACTTTTAAAAATGGCCCCAAGTCAGTATTTTATATAAAAAAAATAAGCTCCACATCACAAACCATTATTTATATATAAAAATGTGTCTAAAACTAAAAATCAAGGTTTTAAACATGGGAAATCTAGAGATTAAGCTAAAAAAATTTGGGGAGCCGAAACCACTGAGCATGTTTTGAAAAAAATTGTCCAAAACAATGAAGTATATTTATAATACAGATGTATATGTGTGCACATATGCACATATTCACACACTCTTGCACACACACAGTACAAGCTCAAATAGCACACACATTTCTTTTACATTAAATAAATACTTTTTCAGTCCAAGCAATCAGTAGAAATATATCTATATTTTGAATCCTTCCCAAGCACCCACAAGCAGACCTTATAAATGAATGAATAAAACCTTCTTCCAAGCAGCAAAACTGCTGTTATGCATCAGGACAAAACAGGAAATAGCTACTGCCAGTTATTTGCTCCACTGCACATGCCTGGAGAAGAATATCTTTGTAAAGCTCTGTTGCAGCGATTGACTGTGGGCATTCACATTCATATCCATTTCTTGTCCACCTGGATGTGATCCTACTGTTAGTGTATGGCATCTAGACAGTTGGGAAAATGACCAGCCTTCTTATTTGCTATCAGTGTTTGAGATATACATGCTGAAGCAAAAGGAGCAGTCCGGAGGCAGAGAACGATTAGAGGAATGATAACCAAGTACAACAGTTTAATGCAGGAAGCAAGCTGGTTTTTGTCTCCTTGGCTGAAAGTCTCAGACACACTGCCAGGATTGTTCAGTAAGATCAACCCCTACCCTCTCCCATCAGTCTGGATGCAGAAAGATACGCTTAGGTCTCCTCAGTGGCTCCTCTTTAGCTATGCTCTTGGGCAGGAAGAGATACTTGTAGGCAAGAAGAACCCAAGAGGATCTGAGTCACTTGTATAAAATTGTAGCTAGTGTTGATCTGAATTATTGCTGTAGGATGTAGCCTTAGTAAATCAGATGCATTAATCAGAGATGTGAAATACGTACCTCTTTTTGGGTTGCTATGCCCAGTGTATGGACTGCATATAGCTGCAGGGTCATGAAATAAAATGTAAAGAATACATTTATGATCTAACAAATGTCCTCCTGCTAGCCACAGGGATAGCAAGTTACCCCACACATTCTAATCTGGTTTTACTCTGCATTATTTCCCCCATTGTGATGAGATGTTTCTCTGACCTCTTGGTGCCCTGGAATTTTGGGCCAAGTGCTACTGATAAGGAGGGTATGAAGTTTCTTCTATGCTTCCTTTTCCATGCAGCCCTTGTTCCCTTCCTGCTGACAGGGACTGTGGACCGGTGTTCTCCATTCTTACCTGTCAGTGTGATCAAACCTCCTAGAAGGCGAGGGGGAGACTCCCCAAAAGAGTATAACTTCCTCTTGCTAATATTTTCTTTCTGTTCTCCCTGGGGCATAGAGAATGCATTACATGCCCAGGACTTTCATTGGGGATGTGGCCCAACACCAGGCTTCAAGAGGACGCATGCTTGCTTGGTTTTGCATTGATCATCCATTGCATTGTGGTAAGGCCAATAAACTTGTCTTTTGTACCCATGTTGCTTGGTTTCTTCCTTGGCTTTATTAAATTTGGGGGTTCTATCTGGAGATGACCACCCCAAAGTAAGACAGAGCTCACTGCGCCTTACTCCACAGCAATACAAGTGATATTGTGCCTTTTCTTTATACCTTCTCATTTTTGTGCTCTCCCAATATAGCACAGAGAGACTATGTAGGGACTGGGTTCAGATGGGCATATGCTTCACTTGCTTTCTCTTTGCTATGATTGGTAGCTTTGGATAAGGAGGATAGGCACTGAGCTTATTCAGAATTTGCCTTTGGGTCTCTGCTGTAGCATTATTGTGGTTATCAGCATCCTTGCATTGTTTATTCCATTGCTTTGAATTTGTAGAGCTGGAGTACACAGCATATAAGAAACAGAACTAATTAGTCCCAGCAGATGAAACCTATTAGCTTAGCTAAAAATGAGGATCAGGAAGAAGAAGGTAAAATGAAGATCAGGGGATGGAGCAAAGAGGAAAAGAAAACAGAGTAGTGGAAAGGGAGATATAAGCCTCTATGATGCACCAGTAAGAGAGTTAGCAGGAGGAGAGAGAAAATGGGCTTAACCGAGAGGAGAAGAGGGGAGCATGCCAGCCCACATGTTTGACTGGGTTCATTCAGGTTCTTAAAGTGAGTGAGAGGGACCAGAAGTGTGAACCACTCCATTGTATTGCTTGAACTCTTTGGAGCAGCTTTCTGCTCCTGAAGTACTTGCAACTTAGCCCATGGCAAAGATATAACTGAAAATGCATTTAGCAGTTTTATAACTGGAATAGCTTTAATTGCACACACATGTTTTAGGCTGCTTTTCAGCATCTGCTGTGCATCTTGAGCATTGTTTGTTTCATCTTTTAAAACAGGTGTTAATATCATGCAGTTTATAGTTATGCAGTAGATGCCAGTTCATTAGATGACTCAGCAGATTGATATTAAGATATTTATTCATATTTAAATTAATAGTTATGTTCAGTCTGGAGTGATTAGTGCTACAAAATTGCTGCTAGCAATTCTTACAAGAATTTTCTATGTTACATATCTAGTATAGAGCCTAGTGAGAGTTAAATATTAATTTGACCTTGCAGTGGATTTTTGAATGCAAATAAAGAATTTTATATCTCTCCTCAGGTTTCTTGTGTGGCCAATGCAAAAGGAAAAGTAAGGTGACTTCCCAAATTTGAGATTTGATGTTCTCAGTTTCCTCCCTATGGTGCTGCTGAAATAAGAAAACTGTAAAGCGAAAGCTACCACCAAGGCTATTTCATGCAGACACCCTCAAGAGTTCATGAATGTCTTAAAGGGCAATTTATGCCACATGCTTGTTAACACTAAAACTACCTGGCCTTCTCTGTATCTAGCGTTGGTGTGAAGGAATTCTTCTACATTGCAGAAGAAGACCCCTTTATGTGTAAATCTGTTTGCAAGTGGGTCATCCTTTTCATACTATACACACGATTAGAGGGACCATTGCCAGCTAGCATTTTACAGGTAGAGCACAGGAAAGTAAATTTTTGGTCTAAAGCTCCCAACATCCCTATGACCACACAGGCCAAGGTATTGTGTGAATTGTACCAAATAAAGTTTCTGAGCTCTTGTTGTAGGGTGTGGATTTCCATAGCAGTCTCCCTCCCCCGCACATCTCTCCCCTCCATACATAACATAAGCAGTTGAAGGCATGTAGGTCAGCAATCCTTTAGAGGCTGTGAGATTGTTCAGGATGTGGCAAAGTGCTGCTATTTAAATAGAGTCCAGATTCCTTGAGAAGCCAAGGCAGATTACATTAGCAAGACTAGAGCTGAGAGTCTTTTATCCTTTTGGAAGTCTGAGGACACAGATTGGTCAGCCATCTATCTTGAGTGACATCTCTGAAGGCTTCAGAAGCCTATTGAAAGCACAGAAGAAACTAGAGTTGTGCAATGTGTCACCCCCTGAACTGGTCATCCTTACACTCTGGCTGCCTCAAAAGTCAAGTTTCCTAGGATATGCTGCCTTGAGTAATGGCTAGAAGGGATTCCCTTCTCCCTTAATTTTTTTTTCTGAGAAGAGAAAGCTGTTCTTACTTGCTGGATCATATGCTGGTACCAGAGACTTTGCCATATTTTGCCATGATCCCTGCTCAATCTATCAACCTTGGAAGGATGGAAGACTGAGTGAACCTTGAGCCAGCTACCTGGAATTGAACCTGGATCATGAGTAGAGTTTGGGCTGCAGTACAGCAGTTTAACCACTGCACCATGTGGCTCTTTTAGATTCAGTTAGATCCAATTCCTTCTGAGAGAACAGCTTATATGGAGCTCTGTATAATTTACTGTCTGGGCACTGGTGAGTCTCCCATCAGCTTAACTTCCAACAATGCAATGACTGCTCCCAGTTCTTTCCCTGGGGGTGCAACTTGACAGCCCAGTTATCTTGGCCTGCATCAGTTTAGATCATGCTAAACAGGGTCATTTGAAGTCATTGACCCCAGCATACCTGTTTAGCATGATCTAGACCAATCTTCGTTCCCTGAAAGGAAAGGAAAAGAAGCAAAAGCAATCAAAAGATCCCCCTCCTGTCTCTTCCTCCATCCTTTGACTAAGCTACTCAATGATCTTGGAAAATAGAACACTTCCTTCCTGCTCTCCCACAGAAAGAAAGGGAGATGAAGTTTTCCATTTGTACTTTTAATTGTTGCTAACCAACACTGTACATCAGAAATGCTTTGGTCTTTGGATCACTTCAATTTGTCCCCTTTTCTATTAATGACAGTCCCCTTCCTTTCTCCTTTCCTACGTTTCCCATGGCCATCATTCAGCAGGCTGAGGCAACTTGTAAATTGTTGTTATATTTTAATTGTTGTAAATTGTTGTTATATTTTAATTGTTTTTATTCCACTTATTGTGAGCCGCCCAGAGTAGTCAAAGACTAGATGGGCGGGATATAAGTATAATAAATAAATAAATAAACTTTCTTTTTTCTTTTTTGTTAAATAAAGCGACATAGCAAAACAGCAGTGCATGTACCTAGTATGGTACACATAATATCGCCAATGTATCTCATTTATCTAGAATAGTGTTGCATCAATAGGAAATACTATTGTTTAAAAAATTAAAATGGCAGATGAAAATAGAGGCTTACTTCCTCACCTTTGGTTGCGTACTGGTCATGGCAACTCCCTCCTTCCCTTTTAAAGATTTTCCTCCTGAAGAGTCAGCACTGCATCAGATACAATACAAGTACCAAAGGGCACCTTCAATGTATCTAGAATTGCACTGTTCTATTTTGGCATGAACTAATCCTCTGCATGGGCTACAGAACGGGTAAATAAGGAGTGCTCCGAAGTGCTCTAAATCATGCCAAAAAACCTATAGCCCTAGGGCTGTGCAAAAAGTCAAAATACATGTGGACATTGTAAACCAAACTGCACAAAAAGCAATCCAAGTAGAAATCTGTTTTCTCAGTGTGGGTGTTCTCTTAATTAAAGTGACACCACAAAATAGTAGCCCCTGACAGAGACCCCAAAAGGTGCAGGTAGGCATCAAAGAGGTTGGTTCACAATAGCACATATGTTGTGGCATCATTGCAACTATTTCTTATAAACTTTTGTGAATCCTGCTGGCTGGTGTTTTAGATTTATTCACAATATCAGGCAATGCTGTATAAGAAGCTCAGCTTTAATTTATAAAATTTAATTCTAAGTTCTGGAATGTCCAATATTTTGTAACCCAAACACAGCTTTATACTTGCATTTACAATAGTTCACAAGATTCCCTCCAACTGGTTGCTCCTTCCTGGTCCAACTGGTTGCTCCTTCCTTCCCACACACTAGTTTTTATTCATTCTTTGTGTCTTGTATACACAAATAAAGGTTATGGGATTGCCCTTTCATCTCTTGTGAGTACAGGAAAGCTTTTATGAAGTACTGTGTTTACTTTGTGCTCTGAAAATGGTTAAGCGTGGGCTTGTCAGCGAATCTGCTGATGTAAGGACTGCATAATGGGAAGGTCTCTGGGAAAACAGGAAGAAAGATGCATTGTAGGTGAACAGTTTTACAGGACCACAAGAAACAAGACCTCATTTATGAAACTTACAATGGCGGGATTTTTAATTTAATTTTTAAAAAGAAAATAACTTCCAGGGCCCTCAATCTGGATTGGGATCCTGGCATGGAGGGTGAGGGAGATTTCACCTTCCTTCCCACTATACTAAGATCCTCAGCCTAGTTACACTATAATTAAAATATAAACTAAAATTGGAGACGAGAACATCATTTGTGTCATAGAATCATAGAATAATGGAGTTGGAAGGAGCCTATAAGGCCATTGAGTTCAACCCCAATGCAGGAATCCAAACCAAAGCAGATCTGACAGATGGTTGTCCAATTTTCTCTTGAATGCCTCCAGTGCTGGAGCACTCACCACCTCCCAAGGCAATTGGATCCATTGTTATACTGCTCTTACGAGTTTTTCCTGATATTCCACTGAAATCTGGCTTCCTGTAACTTGAGCCTATTATTACATGTCCTGCACTCTGGTGAACAAATCCTGACCCTACCTTTCAAGTATTTGAAAAGTGCTATCATATCTCCCCTCAATCTTCTTTTCTCAAGCCCAAGCATGCCCAGTTATTTCAGTCTTTATTCACAAGGCTTGGGTTCCAGTTCCCTGCTCATCCTTGTTGTCCTCCTCTGAACTTATTCCAGTTTGTCAGCATCCTTGTTAAAGTGTGGCGTCCAGAACTGGGCACGGTACTCAAGATGCAGCCTAACCAGTGCCAAATAGAGGGGAACTAATACTAGCTGGTGATCTACAACAATTCCAAGATCTTGACAAATCCATGTTGGCTTCTAGTTATTACTGCATTGTTTTCAAGGACCTTACAGAGTTACTGTTTTATAATCTGCTCTAGAATTTTTCCTGGGATTAATGTCAGTCTGACTGGTCTCTAGTTCCCTGGTTCCTCCTTTTTGCCCTTTTTGAAGATAGGGACAATGTTAGCTCTTCTCCAGTCATCTGGCACTTCACCTTCCCTCCATGATTTCAAGAAAATGATTGACAGTGGTTCTGAGAGTTCTTCAGCCAGTTCATCCGGCCCTGAAAATTTAAACTCATTCAAAGTTATAAGGTATTCCTTGACTATTTGTTTATCAGTCTCCTCCACTTCACATTTGTCAGGAGGGTCATAGACTGTCTTTTGGGAGAAGACTCAGATAAAGTAGGAATTGAGCACTTCTGTCTTTTCTTGATCGTCTGTTATCATTTTTTTCCATTCGCACTGAGTAGCTGAGCCACTGTTTCTCTTCTCTGTCTTTTGCTGCACATGTACCCTAAGAATGCTTTTTTGTTGCTTTTAGCATCTCTTGCTAACTTCAGCTCATTCTCAGCTTTTGCCTTCCTAACACTACCCTGAATTTCTTTGATACTTGTCTTGACTCTTCCTTGGTCACTTGGCCTTCTTTCCATTGCCTATATGTGTCCTTTTTTTCATTTTCAGGTCCTCTCTTAAGTTTTTGTGAAGTCACATTGGTCAAATGGTTACATTAAACTTTGGTTTCTGTTGTATTGTATCTGGTCTAATTATTTTTCCAGACAAAATGCATTTGTATTTTAGGGGCTGTTATTGCATTAATACAGATTCTAAGACTACTTCTGCTTTGAAAAAGTACAGAACACTGACTTTTCACATTAAAATACAGCTAATAGAATGCTGGACATTTAGTTTCCTTTAGCAATACTTCTGGGTATTCAGGCTGGTATCAGTATTAGGTGTCTCAGATAGCCGTCAGTCTGTACCCCTGGTGCTGGGCCTGGTGGGTAGGTCTGTGCTATTAATTGAGTGATGCCATCTTGAGGACACTGTGGTTAACTGCCCTATTAATTGAGTTATGCCATCTTGAGGACACTGTGGTTAACTAAAAGGGTGGTTGGCTTGCAGCCCTGCGATGGAAACCGAAGTGCTGCATCTGATCCATCAGTAGGTAAAATTACTGAGGTATGAAAGGTTGGGATATCAAGGCATCACTCCTTAAGCCTAGAATCAGCCCTTCTCTGTCTGTTACCTAATGGCACGTGGCCTTTATAATCAGAGCATAGAATTCTGCCACCCTCTCCCTCATAAGCCCTGATTATAATAGCCACAAAATAGTGATTATTTCTTTTCCTTCTGCTGCTGCTTCCCATTTCCCATGAGGAAAAGAATTTGTCCAATTGGTCCTTTACTCACCAGAAAAGAAAGAGTACTTTCTGCATTTGAACTAGAAAACAAAGAACACTCACAGGAATGTTTCAGGTGGGAAAGTGGGTGGAGTCTACA
Organism: Intellagama lesueurii; assembly: GCA_037013535.1. Classification (NCBI taxonomy): domain Eukaryota; kingdom Metazoa; phylum Chordata; class Lepidosauria; order Squamata; family Agamidae; genus Intellagama; species Intellagama lesueurii. The sequence continues at coordinate 168,603,926 of JBAJHW010000001.1, read as the reverse complement.
TAGTCATTCATATAAAATAAGCAAGCAAGAGACAAGAAGATTGATAATGAAGCTTTTTATACAACACTTTACAGCCTAGAGAAGGCTGCAGTATAATATTCCCCCCCCCCGAGGAGTTTTATTTATTTTATTGCCATTGAGTAAACTCTTTTTTTTCTCTTTAAAATGTCATGCATTATTTTAACTGAAAACAGGGAGAGGTTTTTTTGATAGTGAAGTTTATATCATGAAACGTTGTATATTCTTCAGAAGAGCTCCTTAATATCCAGTTTCTGTGAGTGTTGTGCTAAATCCAGTATTAACTGTATGAAGGAGCAGTCCCACAATTATGAATTTGGCTGGTTAATCACAATTAAAAGAGCCATTTGATTTCAGTGGGTCTGTTCAAAGTGGGACCGATTTATCTGATAGACTCATGGCAGGTTAGGAAAGCATATTTTAATATATTAGTCACTTCTCTTTTAGTAACAGCAAATAGCATTGAAAAGTCTATAATGAACAATACTGGCTTCTTTGCTCTATCTTTGTAAATAATGACAGAAGCAAACTGAGCCTGCTCACAGGGTCATTACTCCCTGCTTCTCTAGCATACTTGTGAGGGGATCAGACTTCATTTCTTGTTTTGTGAATGCCATTGCATGGAAACCCAAGAAAATGGTTAATCTTAACTATGGTTTGTTTGATGAAGCCACCTTCGTAACTTCAAGAGTTTGGTTTGTTTCAAAGAAATCTTTGCTATGATGAACTATAGTTGGTTGTATTCAGATGACATGGCAAGCTGTTGTTGGTTAAAAAAACAAAGCAGGAGCAAGACCTTCTGAATCCCTTTGCAACTAATGACAGAAGGTGAGGAAACATTGTCTGCAAATGAATGCAAGGATCGTTCCTATCATGATAAATCGTGATTTGTTAGGATGCCTGAAAGTATGAACAGGTTTTTTTTTTAAGTATCTCATTTCTACTATTCATGGATCTTCTATAAATATAATTCATCTGATTTTTCAGTAAAACTGATGTTTTATCTTGTCGCTTCTTGCAGGCAGATAAAAGAGGCAGGGTTTGATTTTTCCTGTGTTCACACAAAGATGCATCATGTTCTTATCTCTTCAGGAACATCTCTGTTTCCTCAACATAGCAGAGAGTGATCTTGAATTATCTTCAGAAGGTGTTCTGATAAGTTGAACTGTAAGGAATTTACTGGATAAGGAAAAGGGAAATGGACTTCGATCAAACAGTCCTCAGAGTTGTGTTCTCCTTTTTCTTTCAAACTTTGTGGAACAGGAGGAACCCCCTCCTTTTTCACTTAACGGAGGTATTCTATTTAAGAATACATGCTGGGTCTTTACTTCACAAATAGATTGTGCGTAGAATTTGCAACAAAATATGATAGAGTTTCCCCTTCCTAAAAATAAATGCCCCTTTCTAGGCAGCTGTTGTCTCCAACTTACTCTTTCCCAGGCCCCTTTGTTCTGTTTTTCTTTTCCAACTTGCATCCTATGTAGACAACCCTCTGTCAGACCTACTTTGACTTGGATTCCTGCATTGAGCAGGGGGGTGGACTCGACAGGCTTATAGGTTCCTTCCAACTCCATGATTATATGATTCTGTGCCATAGCCATGGGAAAGCTCAGTCCTTGTTAGGAGAGCTCTGAGGGCAAACTTTTGTTTGAAGAAGTCTCATTTTGAAAGCCTGTTCAGTCCAAGCCTGGCTGAGAAACTATGAAATTGCCTATTGAGAAACAGCATCTGGTCAGAAGACTGAGCAGGTACACCAGTTTTCTCCATTAGGGTGAGATTTATTTTTTTCCCTATTTAAATTAGAGAAAATTAGGCCAGAACCCTAATTTTATGAAGTTATATGAACTTCAAACAAACTGATGTTTGTTTGAAGTTCATATAACTTGCCACAGCTAATTGTAGCTAACCAAGGAGGTTCTGGTACATGTCTTGGTTGTGTCCTTGGAGACGTGCCTGATTGTGCAACCAAGATGTGCCCCAGCATCTTGACAAATAGCACAATTAGTTGCACAAACCTTATGCAAATACCAGTTTTTAATGTTCTGCTGTCGTCCTGCTTTTGCACTTAATTTTTTTGCTTCATCAGGTCATTTCAAATCATTGCTGCTTTCTGCCAGTAGTACAGTGTCATCTGCATATCCTAAACTATTCTCCTTCATCTGAATCTAATTGAGCTTTAGGCATGATATGTTCTGTATATGAAATCAACAGATAGGAAGACGAAATACACCTTTGTCTGAAATCTGTACCTATAGGAAACCATCGTCTTTTAATATTGTAGCATCTAGTTTCATTGAGGTACCATTCCAGATGCAAAGTAGAGTAGACATTAATTCAATCCATAATAAGTAAATTTTATTGGCTTCCATTTTAACAATTTCACCCTTGTTATTGCTACTGTTTTTGTCCTGTTTTTGTCTTTAAATGTTGCTTATTGTATGATCTTGGTTACTGCTTTCAGAAGCGGATTGTTGCTGCTACTTCTACTTTCAGAATGGATGGTATTCTGTTTTTGCTGTATGGTGCTTTGTAGTTTCCACTTGGATGCACACCTTAATGTGGTGAGAGGGTTTGAGTGTGTCAGGGAAGTTGAGAACAATACCATCAGGATGCTACATTCTGTTATGACTCTAGACTCATCGCAGGATCATTCAAGGTGGAATGGTCAGAGCTGAGAGCCCAGACTCACATGCATCCCTCCTCTTTAGCTGTTAATGATTGCATCTGCAGAAGGTAATAGTTCTACTGTTGATGGGAGTGAAGAAATTCTTAAAGGATAACTATTGGACAGCTACACTAATGGAGGGTGACACTGCTAGAAGATCTTTCATAGGCAGCAGCAGGGGTGGTGACACCGAAGCTAACTCTTGTTAATGTTGCACAGAAGAAAGCAATGATAAACCACTGCTGCATATCTATACATTTAGAAATCAATGAAGAAACCAAGAAAAAAAACCACAGGAGAATGTGATTTCTAGACTGGAAGATGTTCAGTCAGCAGCTGGGGTTGAGCAAAGAATAAGCATGAATCGTACTGTTGTGAAGGCAGCAACAGGATTGCCACCAAAAAGAGGTCTAGTGTAGTTGCTGAGGTGCCCAGAGGCTAAAGAAGAGTTTGGTGCAGGGTGACACAAGTAATTGGAACATTGAATGTGATAAGTATGAATAAAAGTAGCTTGGAATCTTAAAAGAAGAAATGCAACTGTTGCTCTATGTAAATAAATATCAGAATAACTGATATGGGTGGATAAATGTGAACTGAAATATGATATCCTCAATCATATAGTTACAAAGTGTTTTACTCAGGAAACAACAAACTCAGAAGAAACAGATCACTCTCTAATAGTGAGAGGCACAGCATAAGCCATTGGGGCTACAATGTAATGTTTGACCAAATAATATCAACACTTGATTGTTTTGATGTGTGACCAATACTACGGACAAGAGGCTATTGTTAGGACAGAATATGGAGAGAGAGAATGGTTTCCTATAGGCAAGGGTGCATTTTTCCCCACCTCTCATTTAATCTGTACGCAAAACATAGCAAAAAGAGAGCGGGATTAAATTCAGATGAAGAAAGATTGAAAACTGATGGAAGAACGTAAATAAAAAAATATACCGATGACACTATATTATTTGAATAAAAAAGTTTAACTTTGAAACAAATACTGAGCACGTTGAAAGAAGGTGCAAAAGCAGGATTACAGCTGAACGTTAAGAAGACAAAATCATGATGACAGACGAATGACATAACCTTAATGCTGACAATGAAGAAATTGAAATAGTTCAAGATCTTCATATCTTTGTTCAATCATCAGTCAAAATCAATATTGTAGTCAAGAAATCAGAAGAAGATAGAGACTCAGAAGGGGAGGGCTATGAAGGAACTAAAGAGGATGCACAAGTGTAAATATTCATCACTGGAGACCAAGGCTAAGAGTACCTGTACTGTGGTACCCTTGATTTCAGTGTATGAATGTGAAAGCTTGATAATAAAGAGAGCTGAAAGAGATTTAAAAAGGATTCATTCAAAACATGTGGGAGGACAGCTTTATGTGCTATCACAGAGACAAATAAAGAGTTTTTAATTAAATACCCCTCCCCCAAGAAGCTAAAATGACTCAACTGAGGCTATTGTACTTGGACATGTTAGCTGAAATCTCATTTGTGTCAATTCTACAGTGTATGGTTGATGGTTCTGCAGGAATCCCTTTCATTGTTAGGAACCATGGTAGCCACGAGATGGGGGAAGGAAGGCTTTAATTACTGAAAATCACCACTGCTTGGGAACTGTGGGGGCCTCTTAATGGGAGGGGAAATATTTAATTTTCAAAAAAATTGCGCTAGCTGATGATGTCACCAGTTTACACAAACAGGATTTCAGCCATCATGAGAAGACAAGACTCATTGGAAAAGACAATAATGTTTTGAAAAGTAGAAGCCAGTAGGAGAAGAAGAAAACAAAATGTGTGATGGATTAACTCAATAAAGAGATGTGCTTTCCCCCCCTTTTCTTTTCTTTTTTCTTTTTCTTTTTTAAATTTTCAAAACAAAAACAAATACAAAAATACAAAATACTTACTATACAATCTAAACCACCGTGCACCCCATACCCACGGGACCCCTTGGAACAATACTTTTAATACGAACTTCCTTTCCAAAATTGTATTGATTGTTGTTTAGAGGCTTTCCCCTTTCTTTTGACTAATACAAATTCAACAAATCTACCCCAAATAGCATACAAAATATTTGAACTTATTTCCCCTCTTTTCATCTTAAGTTCAGTAGTCAATTTATCATTTAATGCAATGTCCCATACTTCATTATACCAATCTTTTAATTTAATATCATTTTATCTTTCCAGAATCTAGCTATTAATATTCTAGCACTTGTCATAAAATTGAAAATCAATTCCTTTGAACAATAATCAAGTTCTATCTTATCAAAAATTGACAACAAAGCAATTTTAGAATTGAATTCAATATCTTTTCCAAATATATCACATATTTCCTTAAAAATCAGTTTCCAAAATTTCTGAATCCATTTACACTCCCACCACATATGATAATACGTGCCAATTTCTTCATCACATTTCCAACAAGCCTTAGAATAGTCTGAATTTATTATATTCAATTTCACCGGAGTCATATACCACCTTAAACTAATTTTTAAAAAAATTTCCTTTATTCTTACCGACATTAATCTTAAAACTCTCATCCTCCAAATTTTTATCCAATCCTCTGTTTTAATTTCTGTCTTTAAATCATTTTCCCAAATTGATTTCAAACCTTCTATTTCTGTCTCTTTTTCCTCTTGTTCCAAAATTAGGTTATAAATTCTACTTACTACTCCCTTCGTCAAAGCATCTTTCTGCATGTCTTCATGTGATGATAGAAATTGTTCGTACTTAGTACATTCTCTACATTTGCCATTAGTTTTCAACCATTCATTTGTCCAACTATCTAATTGGATATAATTATACCATGATAATTTATAAGTTTGAAGTTTAATTATAATCTGATCCTTCGATCTCATTTTAATCATCCAGTCCTTCAATCTGGCAACTTTTTTGTCCTTAAATATATCAGCTAAACCCTTCACGTTTGCTGGGAAATTTTCTATTTCGGTCACTAATTTTAGTGGTGAAGTAAAGGGACATAACTTCTTTTTATTTTTGTTCCAGATATTTAACATGTTTCTTTAAAAATGGTTGTTCACTTGATTTATTGTATTTCTTTTTACTACATTAAACAAATATTTTTCAATATTCCCATTTATTTCTGAGGATTCCATATCCCACCAAATTAACCTTCCTTTATTGTATATAATATCTCCAATAAATCTTAACTGATTCGCTATATAATAATTTTTTATATTAGGAATACCTAAACCTCCATTTTTTTGAGCCTTATACCAATATCTTTTATTTATTTTAGATTTTTTACCTTGATTACAAAATTCATTAATTAATCCCTGCCAATACTTAAAATCTTCTTCTTCTAATTGTATTGGGAGCATCCTGAATAAAAAAGTAATTTTTGGTAATGTTTTCATTTTGATCATGGCGATTCTCCCAAACCACGATAGTTTCAATTTAGAATACTCCTGCAATTTATCTTTAATATCGCTTTTTAATTTATTAAAATTTTGCTCCTTTAATTTTTGAGTTACTTTAACTATAGTTATACCTAAATATTTAATATAATTACACATTTTAAAACCATATTTATTTACAAACGTTTCTTGTTCATGTTTATTATAATTAAACATCATTATTTGTGTTTTTGCCAGTTAATAGTTAATCCTGTTATTTCCTCAAATTTTTCTAAATGATTTTTAATATTATCCATACTTTCTAATGGGTTTTTAATGGTCAATAATTAGTCATCAGCAAATAAATTAATCTTAATTGTATCATTTTTTCCTAATCCTTTAATTAATTCATCATTTCTTATTGCATTAGCTAACAGTTCTATAACCATACAAAACAATATTGGTGAAAGTGGACAGCCTTGTCTTGTACCTCGGCCTAGAAAAATCCGCTCTGTTAAACCATCATTAACTATTACTTCTGAAGTATTATCTGAATATAATTGGTCTATAACCCCTATAAATCTTCTACCAAATCCCCAACCCTTTATAAGCAGCTTTAATGTTGGCCATTCCACACAATCAAAGGCCTTAAATATGTCTAGTGATAAAAGAGTTGCCTTCGTTTTTTCCTTTTCTACCTAATATTCAAAACTCACCTAGTTAAATTATCAATTTGTCTTCCCTTTATAAAACTACATTGATCCTCTTTAATATAATTTGCTATAAATCTGTTTAGTCTATTTGCTAGTATAGCAGTAAAAATCTTGGCATCTTGATTTATCAGAGATACAGGCCTATAAGATCCCGGATCTGTTAGATCCTTGTTGGGTTTTGGGATAAGAATTGTTAATGAGTGTTTCCAAGAAGGTGGCATTGTCTCTCCTTCCAATATTTTATTATAAAACATTTTTAGCTTAGGTATCAAAATGGAACTAAAATATTTATATTCTGGACCCAATCCATCAGGGCCTGGTGTTTTACCATTTCTCAGTTTATTAATAATTTCAGCAATTTCTTCTTTAATCTCTTCTTCTAATATTCTTTAATCACATTCCAATAATTTAATTTTTAAATTCTCATTTATATAATTTTCTATATTCTCTTTCAGTACGTTATTTCCTTTATATAATTTCTGATAATATTCTTGAAAAATCTTCAATTTATCTTTCATTATATTACACCTCTTACCTGTTCTATCTTTAATTACCCCAATTGTGTTTTTTAATCTTCTATTCTTGCACATTCTAGCTAATAATTTTGAATTTTTATTGCTAAATTCAAAAAAATGCCTCTTTATATATATCAAATCCCTCTGGACTTTCTCTGTCTCTAAGTTTTCTAGTTCCTTTCTCTTTGCCTGAATTTCTACCAATAACCTTCTATCTCTTTCTAAAAAAAAATTTGCTTTCCAAATTTCTCAAGTCTTCTTCCAATTTTTTCGCGTTTTTCTCCTTAATTTTTTTCAATTTACAGGATTCCCTTATTGTTATTCCTCTTGAAATTGCTTTCATCGTATCCCATAACAGGCCTAATTTCGTACCTCCTGCTTCATTTATTGTCCATAATTCTAACCATTCTGTCTTTATCTTTTCTATTACCTCTGGGTACTGGAAAATATTAATATCCATTCTCCACCTTTTAGAGTCTTTATAATCTTTTTTAATCTCAATCTCCATTGACATCAAACATGATCTGTTATTTTTATGGAGTTAATTTCAGTATTAACTATCTTAGAAATTAAATCTTGAGATGTGAATATAAAATCTATTCTAGAGTAACTATTATATACTGCTGAAAAATAAGTATATCTTCGTTCATCACCTTTCATTACCATCCAAATATCCTTCAATTGATTATTTTTTACCTTCTTGCTCAATATTGTGTTTCTTTGAAGAACATCATTCCGATCATAAAAAGTTTTATCCTTTATCTTATCCATAACCATATTAAAATCCCCTGCCATAATAACATAGCCCTTCTTTACCTTCTCCATTTCTTTAATAACTGTATCGTAAAAATCTCCTTGTTCTTTCTTTCTTTCTTTCTTTCTTTCTTTCTTTCTTTCTTTCTTTCTTTTTGGTTTGGACTCCATATCCCAGAATTCCCCAAGAATTTCCCAGGCAGAATTCTCAGCTGCCCAGAGACACGCACCTACAAATACTTGTGTTTCATTCACCTGGAACAGGTCTTATCTTCCAGGATGTCTTGGGCCTACTTCTGTACAAAAAGGAAACTGACCCAGTGCTTCCTGGTTGCATCATGGGAAGGAAATGCCATGGCATTTCCCTTGCACTGAATAGCAGGTTTGGTGGAAGTAGAACAGGGTTTGTGGGAATGACTAATTTGGGTTGTCATGTTCTATAAATGAAGTTAGTACGTTTATTCACGCAATGGAAATATCCAAGAGAGAGATGATTGAATATTATGTCATTAGCTCGGACTTTCCCCCTTTAATTTAAATAAAGAGAAAGTCTTCTGCACCACTCACTCGAATTTTTAGTTTGAAACATGCACACATCACATTTCTTCACTTATTGAATGCATGTGTAATAATATTGCTACTCTGTTCAACAAAAAGCTTGGGTGTATCCCTTTTTGCATTCTCCATTGTAATGCATGCTGTGGTCTCTTAGAAACAGTATCATGCTGTGGTGCCAGCTTAAAAATATTTAGTCTGCAGTGCAGTTCAGGTTAGTGATGAGAACTCAGATAAGAAATCTTGTCTCTGTTTTTCTTGTTGACCTTGAAAAAGCTTTGTTTTATTAGGAAGTGGAATATTAACCCTTGGATTTTATCCAGAAACGAGTCCTTAAAAGACACACATCTTGATTTACTTGTTTATATTCTTTGCAGTTGGGTAATTTTCCCTGATAATTTAAACAGACACTTTTCCAACCACAATTTTGATGCCAGTTGCACTTTGGCTGGAAACCTTTAAAAATAATAATCAAAGTTTAGTCTTGTGGTTATCCGCTTTGCTGGTCCCACATTAAAACTGTTTGTGTATGTTTGTGCTGCCTGGTGCATTCTTGAGCATGATTTCTTCAAATGCTTAACTTTGTGTTGTTAATGCTTTCCTGTTTTTATGGTTTTCAAGGGTGAGTGTTTCTTTAAAACCTGGCACTATTAGCAGGCATAAGGGGATAATTTAATTAATTCATTATTGATACATAAATGATTAGAGTTTCATTTTTGAGGTGAACAATACAGAAGATAAAAGGATAAATTATTGTGGCATATGGATAAAGCTTAATACACGTTTATCCTTCAGGAATGTATGAAAAATCATTTGCCAAAATAGCAAAATTTAGTGTCTAAGGATACTCATATCTAATTATATGTGTATTCTGTTTATATTATTACATATTGTTCACATAAATAGTATGAATACATATCCATATAAATATAGTTATTATATGTGTGTATCATCTATATTTGTCTCTTTTACTTTGAAATAAAAATTATGTATAAAAGACATAATTAGATGTTACATTTGGCAGTGGGATTGCTGCCAATAACACAGTACAAGTCACTTATTCCCCATAGGAGAATTTCTTAACTAAAATCCAAGAGTTTTGTGTTTTTGGACTACAACTCCCAGAATTCTTCAGGCAGCATGGGCAGAATTCCCTAGGCAGTAACCATGTTAACCTAGAGAATCCTGGGTGTTTTAGGCTCAATTGCATGCTGCGGGTTGCCATGCATGTTTGCTTCTGTTGTTCTGCACTCCTACAATCATTAGGCTATCTTGTTATATGGGGCAGAGATATATATGTAATATCTCATTTTACCTGTAATTATTTAAACAGCCAGTGTTCTAATGTCTGTGCAATCTAACCTAAAAGTTGACAGGATAAAGTTAAGAGGCAAGGAAATGCTAATAAACATATGTGATTTCTTTCAAGATACTTACATGGTGGTTGTTGCTATCTTAAGGAACACAGCCCCCATATCTTTGATTAGGAGGTACTCTGGCACAGAGATAAGCCATGCTCCTAGGAATGCTGAAGACACAGGACATGGTTTGATGCTCCTGAGGACAGGATTGTAACTAGAGTGGAGCAACTGAGGCTTTACCCAAGGGTTCCAAAATTTAGAGAGCACACCAAAATTTTAGAGGTCTATCTACTGCTGAGTGTTAGGAGCAGATATTTATTTATTTATTATTTTATTTATTTATTTATTCAATTTGTATCCTGCTCCCATTAGTGTCACAGCACTACTCTGGGCAGGTTACAACTCGTAAAATAGAAAACAACAATAAAAATAGACATATTAAAATCAACAGCAATAACCCTAAAAAACCAGATGGTACCAACTAATCCCAGAGTGGATTGAGGAAAAGAGGGGAGGGAAGACGAGGGGAAAGAAGGGGTGGGGGAAGGTGAACAGCTGGGGTCATTGTGGAAAGCCTCCCTGAAAAGCAATGTCTTTAATTGCTTCCTAAAAGTCCACAGGGAGGAGGCTAGGCGGAGCTCCTCCAGAAGCTGGTTCCATAAAGTTGGAGCCACCTCAAAGAAGGTCCTACCTCTTGTAGAGGATTTATGGGCCTCCCTTGGGGTGGCCACCCGGAGGAGCCTTGACTGGGATGATCTCATGGGTCGGGCAGATGATATTAAGGAGAGACGCTCCGACAAGTAACATGGGCCCAAACCATGGTGGGCTTTATATGTAAGTGTCAGAATCTTGAACCTGATCTGGGACGCCACGGGCAACCGGTGGAGGCGAGCCAGAACTGGAGTGATGTGGTCAAATTTACTCGCACCCACCACCACATTCTCCCACATTCTGGACCTGCTGAAGTCTCCGGATCAGGTTCAAGGGGAGTCTCGCGTAGAGGGCATTGCAGTAGTCGATCCGGGAGATGACCAGGGCCTGCACCAAAGTCCAGATGGCAGTGCCTCTCAGCTCTGTTCCCTTTCCCCTTTTCAAATTATGAAATTTATTTTCCTGATTTAGGGATAATATATACAGTACTTTTTTTCCTCCTTGTGCCCATGCCTGAGAGTGGAGTGGGTAGGAAATTGTGCCACTTGATCCCAAATGGCTGGTTACAGCTCTGGTGAGGATGCTTTACTATGCATCTATCAAAGCAGTGTTCTTGCAGGGACTGCATTACATGTGATTGTAGGAACAATTTGCATCTACCCTGTTTTCCCGAAAATAAGACCTAACCTGAAAATAAGCCCTAGTATGATTTTTCAGGATGCTTGTAATATAAGCCCTACCCCAAAAATAAGTCCCAGTTAAGTGAAACCCCGCCCTCCACCACTGTGTAGCAACCAGAAGAAGATGACACGACTCTGTTTGAATAAATGTAGATTGTTGTACATGAAAAAAAAAAATCCCCTGAAAATAAGCCCTAATGCGTTTTTTGGAGCAAAAATTAATATAAGACCCTGTCTTATTTTCGGGGACACGATATCTATCTATCTATCTATCTATCTATCTATCTATCTATCTATCTATCTATCTATCTATCTATCTATCTATCTATCTATCTATCTGGTCTGCTTGATGTTTTTTGGCCTTTGTACAATACTCCCTTAAAATTCTGCTGAATTTGATTCTTCTTTGATAGATTTAAGTATCTGATGAATGTGGTAGGAGTGTTATGGGAGTGTGAGAAGAAAATTAATATGTAATTAAACATCTGAACCATTCCTCCTTTAAATCAGACGAGTATAAACTTCTTATCTGAAATAATTAATTTCAAGAAAGAATTGTATCATATTAGCTATTCTAGGGCAAAGGCTATCTTTTGTTTTCTGAAGAAAATATTTCTTGTTTTGACACCATGTTTATGAGTAATGGCATATTATTACGGCTGCTGGATAGTACATATATAAATTAGATGGTATGGGTAGATACTATATGTGGTATAGTCTTCTCACTGCAATATCTATCTATCTATCTATCTATCTATCTATCTATCTATCTATCTATCTATCTATCTATCTATCTATCTATCTATCTATCTATCTTCTCTGAAAGAATTTTTACCCCAGAATCTGTCTGTGTATAGAATAGGGTGTGCCTGCCATATCCTAGCAGGAAAGGACCGTACTTCAGTGGGAGATAGGGTATATGGCTATGCATGATAGTCTAGCATTTCCAAGTAGGGATGGGGGAAGACTGCCTATCTAAACTTCAGAGAGTTACTGGCTGCTAAGTTGAGCTTTCCTCAACACTAGTTCCCTGATACTGTTGGGTTGCAGTAACTAACTTCTCCATTCATGATTAATGATGAAGGAGGTTGCAGTGCAACAGCCTCTGAGGATCTAAGTATGCCCCCCCCCCCCTTGTAACAATACTGAACCAGATGGACCAATGCTCTGGTTAACATAAGATAAATCTTCTCTGTGTATAGTCAGAGGAGTGGCATATTCTTCAGAAGTGGGGTAGTATCCGTAGCTGGCAACAGGAGCTGTGAGACTCAGGGCCCTTTTTGGATGCCCAGTCTAGCTGCAATTCATTTGCTTAAGGAAGAGGTAGCACGGCAGCATTAGGATCCTTCCCTGCCAGTGTGTCTATACGTGTAAAATGGAGGGGCAGACCTGTCTGTGTAGACTTGAAGAGGCCTAGCGACCTCTCTTTGTGACCAGGAGCCCTGCAAAATGTTCATGCAAACGGATTCCCCCTATGTGATTGAGAGCATATATGTGTAGCTTTTCTTCAGAAGTTGTAAAGTAGATATTGGGAGTAGAGCTGCATTCCACAACAATTACTGTGTGTTTGTTCTACCTGGACTGAACATTTTCCAAGAGATCACAAACATCTTTGGTTCTTTCCTCCACCGGCATTAGGAAAGCCAGTGTTTTCTCAGCTTAACCCCTCAAATTTAACACGACTTCTAAGCATTTATTGTAAAGCCCAGAAAGCCCCTCCCTGCTCCGCTTTTAAAACAAAAGACTTTGAAGACCCCACCTGTCATATTTAAACTCCTCTCTCATCCATCCTGCCCTGCCCTTGATTATCTTTCCTATAAAATGTCAAGGAGTTTTATTCCTCCAGCAGAAAAGATTTCAGGACCTTTTGTTTAGGGATCAGAAAAGGCTTTTGGTAATCCTAACCTTGATATAAACAAGGGCATGTTTCAGAAACCAGTGCTGCTTAAGTGACAATCTCAGAACAGTCAGTTGGTTCTGATTCTTATAAAATAAGACGAGCAAAATATCAACATTTTGCATCTACACAGAGGCCCACTTTTTAATACAGCTTTCTTATTTATGGCAATTAGTTCAAGCTGTACTGATTCAAGACAGCCAAGTTTGTAAAGTACTTTGAAATGAAGAGAGTGGGTGCTTTATAGATTGCTTTTTTGTTGTTGTTGCCATTGGTAAATGGCAATGAAACCCATTTATAAGAGCTCTTTAATGTTGTATGGACTGGCTAGATAGCTCAGTGGTTTTGGTATTTGGCTGTAGAGCCAGAGGTTGGGAGTTAGATTATCCACAGTGCCTCCTGGGAGAAGAGCCAACCTGTTTGGCCTTCGGCAAGCTGCACACTCCCGGGATGATGATAATAATCTGTGAAGTACAGAATTGGAAGGTACCCTATGGATCATGGAGTCCAGCCCCTGTCAAGGAGGCACAGTGGAGAATTGAATTTCCAACCCCTGGTTCCACAGCCAGAGGCCTAAACCACTGAGCTATCCAGGATGTTGCCAGAAGAAGGGAACAGTAAACCACTTCTGAGTATTTTCTACTTGGAAAACCCTGATTTTTTTTTTTTTTTTTTTTTGCCATAAGTCAGAATTCACTTGATAGCACATTACTGTTGTTGTTTATTTTTTATTATTTATTTGTTTAATTAATTTATATACTGCTCATATAGCTATCCGGGCCAATCTGGGTGGTTCACAACAAAAGGAACAAACATTAAATCATAACTGCATAAACATAATAACTACTCAAAATTAAATAAACATGGTGTTGTTGTTGCTTGATGCCAGATAGTAAGCAAAAGTGCCTAATTTTTGAAAAATGTAATAACATATTTCATTTTATTTGCAAAGCTGTTGTAGACTAGGATGAATAGCATGCAGCCTTTGCATGTTGTGTTCTAGCTCTGGCTGGCCCTGGCCAACATACAGTAGGCAAGACTCAGGCATAATAGGAGTCGAAGTCATAGAGGATGCAGATTGTCCACCATGCTGTAGACACTTGAAAATCATGGCACCTTTCATGATGTTAGCATATTGAAAACTGCTGTTAGTACTACTTGTAAGTCTGTTTAGCACTTAATATTAGTCTGATTTAGGACACCTGCATTAAACATGTGGGGAAGGATAGCACTCTGGCTTTGCACAATGTTGTTCTTGTGCACAGAGAGTGGGTTTCTAGAGAGGAGAGCCTTCTCTGCCCATAGAGGCTCTCTGACTGATCAGGACTGCCGGTTTTCCAATGTTGCTGATCACTAGGAAAGTGATATAAAAAAAGCGCTGAGGCTGCATGTCTAGGTGTACATAAATTCAAAGGGAATAACTTTTAGATAGTGGTGCAACTAGATAGTCATAGGGCCTGGGCTTAGTGGTCTTACTTGGATAGATGTATGTGTACTTGAGACAACCACGTACTGTACAATACTTTGGTCAAGAAACACATAGCAAATATTTCTCTTTTCCCATTCCACAGCTACCTCATGCTTTACAACATGTTCTACATTCCTGATGTTGATGTTATTTGGTTTATAGTCCCTAAATGTTTATACTATGTCTTGTTTCACTGTAGAAGACACACATTTTTCCTGAGTTTTTCATTTCCAGAGTAAAACAATTTCTAATCATCCAATTGAAAATGTAACATTTCATATTAGTTCGTTCACTTACCCCCAATTTTTCAACATTTAATCATTCAATATCTTCCTTTATCATTTGTTAAGCTTATCTTGACTCCTACTTCTTCCATTCCGTGTTTCTGTGATAAGGGCTATGCAGCACCATACTTCCCTCTGAGCATATCATCAGCTAGGTACTTTACGGCTTTAATCCAGTTGCTTCATTAGCAACAGTGCTTTTTTGGAATTATGTGGAATCAATGCATTTAAAACCAGATTCAAAGTCTTGCTTTGTGTGTGTATGTGCACATATATTTGTTTCCTGTTTGATCCTGACACAGTCAGCTGGAAAAATAAATAAACGTGCTACTGATCAGTGCCAATTCTGTTTTTTTTCCCATTCAGAATAAATCTATTCCACACTGATTCCCTGTTTATGTATTATTTAGGCATAAAAACATATATAACTACACCCCTGTTCTCAAAATATTTCCCATCCACTGCACTGAATCATCTGAGCAGAGTTACTAATAATTCATTTCTTATTCTCTAATGCAGACTTATGAATGATTTACTAGCTACAGCAGGAGAAGGCTGCATAATTTAAGAACAAAGCAGGGTTGAGGATTTCATTTCATAGTGGACAATAGACATCAGTGCACAAAATACTTTAACAACAGGAATGAACCATTTTTATTGTTCAGGAAAGATATATGTTAAGGTGTTAGTTCACAAAGCATATCCAATGGCCATGTGTCTGGAGGGAAGCAGTCCTCTATACTGTGCCTCATTCTTGAGTTCCATGTGTGTATTTGAAGGTTGGAGTAGAGCAAGGTTTAGAAAGTTACTGTTAAAAAGAATGAATTGTGGATATAATGACATCCTGATTGTGCCAAGCTCTCCCTATGAGAGAGTATTGGGCTGCTTGACCATTTCTCAAGGCTGGATATGGTTAGAGCTGTCTGGAAAACTGCAAAGGGAGAGGTTGCTGTGTAGAACAAAAGGAAACTTTACTAGGAATAAAGTATTCTGTAATTAGTCTGAAGGATACCCAAATCTATTGGATGGGAGAAGTTTGAAGCAGGCATACAGGAGCCCATCACCACAGAAACACCCTCTAGCTATTGCTTGATATAACTATACGTATCACTGTATTAAGTTCATTGAGTGTATGTGTTCTTTGTATATATAACTGTGTTCTTAGTGCTGCACTTTGACTGCACAACTAGTGTCCATTTTCCTGATCCAAGTGGAGCCATTTGATCTGAGAACTGTGTTTCTCAACCACGTCATCTGGCCCTGGTCCTAATAGCTTTGATTTTCTCTAGCCTTTTCTGTAGCATCCCTGACTTTTTGAATAGAAGATCACAGTGTTAACTCTCTGTTTTAACTTTTCTGTTGGGAACAATGTTGCAGGATCAGAGTGGGGTTGATGTAAAACTTAAACATTGGATTTTTGACTATTTAAATTTTTTAAAAAATCATTTTTTAAAATTTAAATTGTGATTTAAATCAATTTAATTTTTAAAAGATCATTGATTTTTATCCACTTGGTGCAGAATTAAATTGCTACTGATTTCTTTGGGCCTCATTAACTACTGAGAATTGGTGTCTTCAATCCTTGCAGTGCTTCTGTTCATCCTGATGTTCTCTTTACTCGCCATGTCCTTTCCACTGACTCCCAAGGCTCAGTGAGCAGAGTTCATCCTCATGGGTGTGTTCCTTAATCTCATTTAAACAAAAAAAATCTGCAAATTCTGGCATCCTACCTCATGTCTTTTAAAATTTGATTCTAAAACTATATTGACACTTGCCTTTATTGTTGTGTTACAAGAGTCTTTTGAATAATTGGAAATGCTATTACTGTTAACTCTTCAAAGATGCATACCCAATGTTACATGCATTTGGAGGAAAGCAGTCATATATACTGTACCTCATTCTTGAGTTCCACGTGTGTATTTAAAGTTTGGAGCATGGCTTAGAAAGCTACTTTTAATAATCATAATCATGTGTGTCAAGTCAATTTTGAGTAATGGCAACCCCTTTTCAAGGTTTTCCAGGTAGAGAATGCTCAGAAGTGCTTTACCATTCTCTTCCTCTCGGGGAGCCCTGGGACTCTGCAGCTTGCCCAAGGCCATGCAGGCTGGCTCTTCTCCCAGGAGGCACAGTGGGGAATTGAACTTCCAACCTCTGGCTCTGCAGTCAGATACCTAAGCCAGTGAGCTATTCAGCCAGCTAGAAAATTACTTTCAGAAATAATTTATTGTGGATATGACACTGAATCCTTCTATAACTGATTAGTAGTAGGATGGAACCCAGAGCATCATCTTATCACTTCTTAGCAATGGATGGTTTCATCATGTTGCTAAATGTATTCCTAAAAATAACCTTCCAAACTGGGAAATAGAATCTTTTAATTCCACCTTCCCTTCCAAAGAGGGAAAAAAAGGAAAAATAAAACCACGTTGAACATGTTGCACTTGCAAAGGCTTTGTTCGACTTATCAAATAAATTAGAAGAGAGGATGTGAAAAAAGTCAGCATGCATAATCCTGTTAACATACATTAAAAGAA
Source organism: Intellagama lesueurii (assembly GCA_037013535.1). Classification (NCBI taxonomy): domain Eukaryota; kingdom Metazoa; phylum Chordata; class Lepidosauria; order Squamata; family Agamidae; genus Intellagama; species Intellagama lesueurii. The sequence continues at coordinate 168,586,464 of JBAJHW010000001.1, read as the reverse complement.
ATTCTGAAAAGAGTTCATGACGGATTTAATTGATAAATTGCTGAAAATGTCGCAGTAGTTTGGCTTTTGCTGTAGAATTACCACTAGGAATTTAGATATCCTTCCAAACAGGAATAAGTAAGGGGATCCTGGTATGGTTTCTTATTCTGCCACAAATAGAACAGTATATGTCTTAATTATTATATAACAATTTTTTTCCTGAGCATAAAGCACACACTGGAAAATGAACGGGGAATGCTGTGCTGTTGTGTGACATGTGATCCCCATTCCCTGTGAAAATTGCATTTGGGCCTCTCTATTAATAATAATAATAATAATAATAATAATAATAATAATAATAATAATAATAATAATAATAATAATAATAATAATAATAATAATAATAATAATGAGGGGGGAATCCCAAACAAAGCACATATCTTTGAGAGTCTGAAATTGTTCATTTCCATCCATGAATGGAATTGTAATATAGGGATACAACAGTCAGTGCATTTCCTATTCCTTTGTGCAATGCTTCTCTTCAATAATGTTCTGTGTACCCCAAATCCATCTTGAAAGTTTCAACATCCATCCCTATCTATTGATGATCAGCTGTCGTTCAAGGGCAGGGGGCCATTTCAGAAACATATACCTTCCATTTCTTAAAAAATTCTCTTTGTGGAAATGGAGTTTCATCTCAATAAGTAGCAATATAAGCATGAGAATGTTGGGTGTAAAGACAGGAATTGGATAGTGAAGCCATGTGATCTTCTGCATTCTTGTCCAGCAATGGGGATAACTAAGAATTAAATAAACTGAGACCATTGGAAATAAAGGGCAGTTTCTTCCTGATAAAAACAGTTTAGAGTAATCAAACTAATGCATGTGCAACACTGACTATCTTCCTTATTGCCTTTCTCAAATGTAAATACGTATATGATTAGGCCCACAATATGATGCTGAGAACTAATGTAGTTGAGTTATGACGGAGGTGAAATTAGGAGAAAGGCACGTGAACGTAAGTGGAAGATTTGTTTTCTACTCTGCCATTTATCTTGGTATAATGGTATTTAAGACACCATTTTATGCCAGCTTTCCTGAATGGAGATAGTGCTACTCCATGAAGCAATTAATTGGAGAGGTGAATTCTCTGAATTTTTCCCAAGGGAAGCTGTAGTTTCTTATTCATGAATCTGTTTCCTGAAGAGGTTGATGCCATTTTTTTGTTCTGTAATGAGAATTATAGTGATCTGTGGCAAAGAGGAAAAAATATGAATGAGATTTTCAGAAGGCACTGGAAGTACTTTTAAAGGAAGATTTCGTTTTGTCTCTTGCTTAGAATTTTGCTGGCAAAATTGTCTGTGGTACAGTTCATATCATGCGTTCCAATGGCTGAAATCCTGTTGCCCAGTTGTGCAGATGGTGTAACTTTTAGAGGTGAATTGCTATTAATTAAGACATTTTCGTTTTGTTGCCTGCAGTTACGCAATTCAGTACAGAGATTTCCTAACTTATGGTGGTTCAGGTCCAAAAGTCACACGATTTTTGTAACTACAACAATCCTTACCAAAAAAAGGGGAAATATTGGAAATATTGTTTCCTTTTTAAATATTGTTTCCTTTTTTTAAATTGATATTTAAATGTACAGTTTCCAATCTTACTTATACTGTGTTGCCCTGAACTAAATTTATTTCAGGCAATGGGGCTTCTTTCTAAGGAAGGGTCTGTAGGATGAAAGCTGCTTTGCATGTTGTCATAGTATACGCTGAAAACATGCTTCGTTGTGGAAGGAGGGCCAGTTGTGTGTTTTGTGGGAAAACATTTGGGTCTGTGCAGTTCAGTGCTTTGCAGCAGTTACAGTCTTGGTCGTTCATTGAATACAATGTTTTGGTGATGCTTGCAGTGAAATTCTGTTCCCACCCCCCTCAGCCATGTACCTGGAAACCAGCTGTGAGCCTGATCCCATTTAAACCCTATTTAAAACAGGTTCAACATATTTTAGGGGGATTTAAATGTGGGTGGTTACACGAGGAATGTGCCAGCGTGGATTAATTTGAGACGGGATCATGTTATTTTTTAGCAGCAGCGAGTTCTTTTGCTCCTCCACCAGAGGTTCATTTATTTAAATGAGGATGGGCAATCAGTTTATTGAAATCAATTCCACATGTGTGAATTCTTCTGACCCCCCCTTTAAAATCCCTGCTATCTGACACAGCACTATACCAGATACATAGCAGGATTAATTTTTTTAAAGCAGCAACTTCACTGCCTGTCAGCTGGAGGCTGTGGTGCCTGCTCAGCTTCATCAACCCAGCTTCGCTATGAAGATGCAGTGGCTGGCTTCACTGCCCAGAAGCTGTGAAGCCAGTCACTGGGCTGAGGAAGCACCGTGCTGGCCAGCTGATGGGCAGTGAAGCCCAGCTGCTGCAAGGTTGCAGTGAGCCAGGTTGCTGCAGCAGCTAAGCTTCACCACCCATCAGCTAGGCAGTTGAGAAAGCTAACAGCGATTTAGCTGTCACATGATTATAAATTAAATGAAAATAACCTCGATGTATAGTGCAAGGTATATAACCCATTGTAACAGGGCTCTGTGATGTTCTTTCTAGCCCTCAGATTAATGGCACCATTGGATACTGCCTATTGTTTGCATAAGAAAAATAACGTTGTAAAGTGCCAGAAGTTGGAATTTGTGTTTTTTTAGTGGTCTAATAGAGGTTATCAGCTCCCTCTGCCTTTGGATTGTGTAGAAGGACCACATGGCTTCCTACCCCTTTTGTTTTACTTCAGAGTAAACATTCAGAGGATTTGGTGCTGAGATCTGATGAGTGACTTCACTCAGTGTTGACAGAAAAAGACTCAGCTGATCCAAGTTACTGCCAGAAGAGGATTAAGTGAGGGACACGAGTCCAGGGATCATTCATGTAATGGCTGAATTATAGGTTAGCCACAGGTAGCTCTTGACTGGGTAGGGGGGCATCCCCCTCCAATGATTTGGGGTGAGGTACTCACCCATTCCTGTCCACAAGCCACATGTGAGTTTAAAGTTACAGCTGAGCAAGTTTGCTGTGTATCTTTAGAAGCTTCAGAGAGATTCTGGAACTGTCAATAAGCATTTATCTGTTGCACTAACTGTTGCAAGTTAGGTGGATTGAAAAGAGTATAAATGGGAATGATATTGATTGGCAAAATTAATGGACAGATTGAGAAAAGGAAAAAAAAATCTATAACCAGTATACTGCATACTTAGTCAAGATCCTAAAAAGTCAACAACGCAATTTTGAGAACATATATTTGTTGTTATGTGTCATCAAGTTTCTTCTAACTTATGAGGATTCTGAATTGGTGATCTTCAAAAAACAAACAAACAAACAAACAAACTCTGAGCTTATTAGCAGCCTTGCTCACAACTTGCAAACAAAAGTCCATGGCTTCCTTTTTTTTTTTTACTTATTTCATCTCATACCAGGTTTTTCTGTTTTTCTGCTGACTTCCACTTTTCCTAGCATTGTTGACTGAAATCTTATTGTGTAAGTTTTGCAGAGCTTGCTGCAGCTAATGGTGACCAATTGACAAGGTGCTCTGGCATGTATTGGCCACATGCATGGTCATGCTTCCAGCTGCACAGCCAAAACACATCTTAGTACCCTGTCAGTTAGCTGTAATTAGCAGTGGCTAGTTATGCAAACCTTATGCAGACACCAACAGGATTCCTGTCACTGTCTTCTCCAGTGAGTCCAGTGTCTTTTTAAAAAATATATATCTAAATATGATAGCTTCAGTTTATAAATTTCATATCTAATTAATCTTAGATGCTTTGAACCTTGAATGTCTGTGCACATGTGTGTACTGTATGTATGCATGTGCATACTGTTTGCTGCTTTAACACAAAAGGTCCCAGTTTCAGTCCCTCCATCTTCAGGCATTCTTGGGAAAATTCCTGTTAGAAACCCAAGAGAGCTGCTGTGGTGATCAGATTGCCAGATGGAAGATTCAAAAAGAGAATTACGGTTCCCATTCTGCTTGTTGCCTCATTATGAGATGTGGGTCAATATAAGGCAAAACACTGTGTTCATACATTGTTGGCTAGAGACTTATGAATCCTTATAAGTTAGTAGCAACTTGAACGACAGGTAACAACAAAGATATGTTCTCAAATTTGCGTTGTTGATTTTTTAGAATCTCAACTAAGTATGCAATATAGTGGTTATAGATTTTTTTTTTCCTTGCTTGGCTAGCCCTTAGACTGGTAGCAGTAAGAGCATCACAGCTGCCTCTTTCCTGTTAGTGGCACTGTTACTGCTATGGTGTGTTTTAGTAAGGGAAAGATGCCACATTCTTCTCTCCCTACCCTCTGACAATTGAGTAACTCCTAACATTGCCTTCTCTGTTCCTTGGTCATGCTGTTCTGTAGTAGACTGTGCATGTCCTTTAGGGAGGAAGGAGTCCTATTCAAAAATATATATAACCATACAGCTGATTGTGTTTCGTGTCACATTCTCATAATCTCTTCGTTTTAAATCAATCTGTAGCTTAAGGGTTTAAAATGGATGGGGAGCTTTCATCCCTCCAGATGTTTTGGTCTATAGCTCACGGTAATCGGTGGCTATCTTTGCTTGCAACAGGATGAGTTTTTACTGCAATTGCTTGTATTAAGTTATATCTATCCTGACAATTTTCTGTGAGGCAGACACAAGCGGATAATGCACAACTATGATAGGTCTACAATATTCCTTAAATCAAGAAAATCTATACTCCTGAAACAGAGTGGATATTTCTCAGACGATGTATATTTTTTTGAGAAAACATCTGATATTTTCTTCTTTCACACACCTCTGGTAAAAGATGGTATTTCACACAATTTTATCTGAATGGGAAAGGCATCTGTACCAGCCTCCCTCCATGCACTGGAATGGCATTAGGTCTGGGAGATTGTAAAGGATGCAACATAGACAGATGGTAACAAAGCTGCTGGTATAGTTGCTACTGTCACCATTTGCAGCAGCAGCAAAATTAAAACAAACTCCTTCTGAGAAAAGAAAATGGTGTTAGTGACACTGTTGACTGACAGCCGATCTTCTAAAATTGTTAGACATATTTTTTCCCTATCTTTGGAGAAATTTAATGGAAAAATTCTCTTCACTTTCCCTCTGTCCACAAGTAACAGTATCTCTGTCCACTTGTAGGTTAAGGAATTCTAAGAGGTCATTTGAACATAACTCTACTTACAGAAGTCTAGTATAATCCAACGTTAAATTCCTTTATGCTTGCGGGAATTTAGCTCAGTCAGTTAAGTATTTGGCTGAGGAGCCATAGGTTGGGAGTTTGATAGCTGCATAGTCTCGGGGCACCCCTGCAAAAGAAGGGAACAACAAACCACTTCTGAGTAGTCTTTGCCTGGAAAACCCTGAAAAGTGTTGCTGGAAGTCAGAACTGATTTGATGGCACATTATTATTATTATTATTATTATTATTATTATTATTATTATTATTATTATTATTATTATATATCTCATGGTTAGCGCAACCATCATGCCTGATTTGGAGTAACGATGTCATGCTCTCACATGACATTTTTTGTGGTGCACAATGTCTTCTTATTGGAATAAGAGATAGTAATGTCACTTCGCTGCTAGAAATACTGAAGGATAGATGGATACTTTACCAGAGTGATTGAAATCAAATGGTATGATGGTTAAATGGCTTTTTGAAAAGTCAGTTTTGTGGGAAAGCAGATGCCTTAAGCCCCTCCCACACTGGCCATGTTCTTTCCCCCTCCCCCAGGTGGGTGTTTCACACGTCACTCCTGTATGGGCATGTTGAGGGACTAAGCAAATAAAGCTATGGCCCCCAGAGGTTCCCCAGCTATTGTGTGTATTGTGTCCTGCATGACACACTCACTTCCTTTGTACCAATGCAAAGTGAGGAAGGATTGTGATAATTCATGGTAAAGCCATGCTCCTTTTCCATGCTGCTGCTATGTCATCACAGCATCAGGGAAGGCACAAGGTGAGCCAAATATATCAAGAAGAAGCCAGCAGGGTCTCAAGATTTGTGCTCATGGTCGGTTGTGGTTTTCACATTGTTTTACTGACACACGGTGATGCATGCACAGTCAGTACACTCATACTAGAGATGTTATTCAGATGAAGCATGAAATAATAGGGTTTAGCTATGGTGCAATAAAGGCAAAGCTGTGAAAGAGTGGAGGAACATCTGGGCAGACCAGAATATGAGTTAAGGACCTGATTGAGAAGACCATTGCACAAGGACATATGGGAAACATATAATCACAACTCCAAATAGAACACAGCCACTGGAATTTGAGGACAATATCAAAAATGGAAATGGTGTATGTAGCGATCACCCTGCTTTGGCTCAGGTAGAAGATTATTGGCATGTGCCAATGAGAGCTGTTGGGAGGCGGAGCCAGAGAACCTAGAAGGGAGGGGTGAGTCATAGTCTAGTTAGTTCAGTCTGAGACAGAGTTGGGAGAAAGAGTTTGGGGGTTTGAGGCAGAGAGAGAGTGTTTAAGGAGTGATTAGTCAGAGTGTGACCTGTATTAATTAAGATAGAAGAGGTTAAAGTAAAAAACTGAAGCTTGGTGTAACTTTAAGAAGGTGCTTAAGAACTATTCCTAAAACAACTTGTAATCAATAAACCTGTTTCTGTTTAAAAGTTCAGTACTGAATGGACCTCAGTCTTTCATAGGAAATATAGGTTGATAAAGAGATCAACTGGTGGCAGCGTGTTAAAGGGCGTGTTTGGACACTCGTGTGAGCTCTGTGTTTGGTGAAACAAACAGGGGCCACGGGGTAAACGCCACAGTGTATACTGAAGAATTTCATCCCATCATATCTTGTAGGTTTTAAAATTATGTGAAAAAGCTGTGGATCACAGTGGTTGATTGCAAAACACACTACATGTCCTGCCTTGCCTAAAGGGAAATTAAAACATTTATCAACGCTAAACAACAACCCCCTTCCATCTGCTTTCCCCACATTGTTAACCGTTCAGGGCACTGCCTGTTTGGGAGAGTGGGCTGACTAATATCTAATTTACATGAGTCTGCGTTATCCCTGATGGAGGATTTCCTATTTTTTTGTCGACATTCTGTTTCCTCTCCATAATGATCTTCCTTGTCACCGAGTGTTATTAACACATTTCTAATTGTTAATTAATTTGTCTTTCACATAACCTTCCTGCTATTTCAGTTTGCCAGTGTTTTGACCTCAGTTAATTTGGCAGGGGATGCCAGCTCTTTTGCATGGCTCTCTGCGTTGATGCCAAACTAGGCAGTGAGTGTGGTCCTTCAGCTTTTCCCCCCTTGTGCCTCCTTCCCCCCCCCCCCTATGAAGTCTCTGAATAGCTGCTACTCAGACAGCTGAGTCTTGTTCAGTATATAGCATTTGGCTTAGTTTCATATTTTGGGGATGGCTCTGGCAATTTCATTTCTGCTTATTGAATTTATATTAAGCAGTAGACTTTGTTGCAACGTAGTCTTGGTTAACAGGTGGATTCTTTTGTAAAATCTACTGAAAATAAGAGAGTAGTAGTGAGTGAAAGTGCAATTACAGTGAATGCAGGCTGACTTCTGTTGATTCAGAGATGTTTCTGCTGTTGAACTACAGTAGGACTTTCTTGTTGTTGGTATGTTCTGTCACATTGTTTCTGGTTCATGGAGAAACTGAATTAATCACCTCCAAAAGCTCCTGCATTAACAGCTCTACTCAGATTTTACAAAGTAAAAGTATTGTATTGAGTCAATACATCTCATACTAGGTCTTCCTCTTTTCTTATTGCTTTTCACATTTCCTAGCAGTATTATCTCATCCAGTGAGTCTTCTTATATGTCCAAAGTACAATAGCCTCACTTTGGACATTTCAGTTTCTACTAAAAGTTCAAGATGATTTGATGTAGAACCTATTTGTGTTTCTGAAAGTTCATAAAGCTTTCCTCCAATATTAGATTTCAAATTTTCTTGTCACCTTCCTTCATTGCCTACTTTTTACATTTGTACATTTGGGATTACCATATTACGGGTTATCTTGGTCTTGGTCTCCATTAACACATTCCTACGCCTGAGGATATTTTCTAGCTTCTTGATTCTAGCTTCTAAATTTCAATCTTCTTCTGATTTCTGGCTGCAGTTTCCATTTTGTTTGATGTCTAAACAAAGGTATAGAAAATCTGTAACAATTTCAATTTTTCATTGTTAAATTTAACATTTTGTAATTCTTCTGTAATCTTAATGTTCAGCTATAATCATGTTTTTGCATTTTCTTCTTTAACCTTCATCAACAGTTGTTTCGAGTCATTTCTGTTTTCTGGCATCTGCATATCTTCAATTATTGATGTTTCCTCCACCAATATTTATTTATTCTTCTTCTGACTCTATTCCAGTTTTTCACATGATACAGATAGATTGATAAACAGAATAGATAGGGAAATAAAATAAACTTTAATCTCTTTGCCAATTGGAAACCATCCTTTTTTCTTTCTCCGTATTCTGTCCTAATCTTGTCCAGACTATAGATTACACATCAGGGGAAGGACAATCAAATGTTGTGTCACATCCATTTTTCTTACTGCAGCCCATAGTTTTTCATGATCTAAACAATCCATGAAGCACATACTTGCTTTCTTCTGAAACTGTTAGGTACAGTAGAGTAGTCAGCATATTTGTGCAATATGATCTCTAATGCCTCTTCCTTTTCTGCACCTGGCATTTTTTACTCTCTACATGGTAAACTCTTTGCTGTAAAATTGAGCATTACTTTGCACAGGAGATTAGGTTGATTGGTATTATAGTTACTGTAAACTTTGGTTTCTCTTTTACTAGGATTAGAATGTATGTTGAATGTTTTTAGTCAACATAACCATCATTCAAGTCTGTGCTCCAAAGACGAAGAACCTGCAGTTCTAGAAAGTGAAGTGAAGCTGCTCTGAAAGAAGTAAGAAGGAATAAATCACCAGGGGTAGATGGAATAGCAATAGAACGTTTTCAGGCCAAAGAGACTGAATCTGTCAAAAACCTAACAAGAACATGTCAACAAATATGGAAAACAAAACAATGGCCCACAGACTGGAAACATTCAATATACATTCCAGTCCCCAGGAAAGGAGATGTTAAGAAGTGAAGTAACTATAGGACCATTGCTTTAATTTCCCATGCAAGCAAAGTGATGTTCAAAGTGTTGGCAATAAAGGCTTTTACCTTATATGTAGTGAGAAATGCCTGATGCTCAAGCTGGATTTCAAAAAGGAAGAGGCACTCAAGATCATATTGCAAATAACTAGTGGAGTGTACCAAAAAGTTTCAGAAAGAGATGCTTTATAGACTACAGCAAGGCCTTTGACAGTGTAGATCATGAGAAAATATGTGTTGTTCTAAAGGAGTGGGTGTGCCTCATAACAATAACAACAAATTTCTTTCTGAAACTTGCACAAAAGTTTTCAGTTTCTTCCTCTTCATCATCAGCTGTTAGAGCACAGAGTTGAATGGTGGTTACATTGATAGGTTCCCATGAGGTCTAACTGATATTGTTCCATCAGATTGTGTATTATCACCCTTAAACGCTGGTGCTACATCTTGCTTTGTTGTTAGAACTGCATTGTTTCTTTTGAGTTTGTCCTTTCCAGAGTAAAACATTTTATTTTATTTATTTATTTTATTTATTTAACTTATATGCCGTCCACTCTACCCAAAGGTCTCTGGGCGGCTTACAACAATTAAAATACAATTAAAGTACAATAAAAAGATAAAACAATTAAAATACAATTAAAATAGATACTCTAAAAATTGCCATCAGGACCCACAGTTGATATTATTTCAATTAAAAGCCTTCTGGAACAGGAAGGTTTTGACCTGGCGCCGAAATGTCATCAGCGTCGGCGCCAGACGAATCTCAGTCGGGAGGGCATTCCATAGTCTGGGGGCAGCTGCCGAAAAGGCCCTTTGTCTACAAGCCATCCCTCTTACCTCCTTGAGGGACGGCTCTTTCAAAAGGGCCCCCTGGCTAGATCTTAACTGCCCGGTAGGTTCATATGGAAGGAGGCGGTCCTTCAGGTATCCAGGGCCCAAGCCTGGATTGCAAATAATTTTGCAATTATTTGATTGAAAAATGGCCTGCGTCAGTCCATTTTAGTTTGTTCGTCTCACATATTATCATGTTTAAATGTTCCATATCTTCTTTGACAATTTTGAGCTCACCTGGGTTTGTACTTCTCACATCCTTTGTTCCAAATATATGTGTCATGCAGCATTGAACTTTCCTTTTGCCTTTGTGTGCATCTCTTACTAGAATAATTTTAACTCTTCTGTCAGTCCCATTGCCATCACATACACGTTTGATAAAGATACAAGAGGACCTTTTCTGTGGCTGCTTCCAGGTTGTGAAATGCCCTCCCTTGGAAGATTAGGTTAGCCCTCCTCCCTTTTGTATACTTCTGTCAATAATTGAAGTCCCACCTCTTCAGGAAGGCTAATACTGAGTCCCTGCTGCTTTGTTGCTTTTTCAGCTGTTTTTAAAGTTTTAAACGTTTTTGATTACGTAATGGATTTTTAATTATTTTTGTAATTTAATTGCTTTGTAATCTATGATTTATTGTGTCTTTACTATTATTTGTTTTAACACTGAGTCGTCTTGGTCCCCTCATCAGGAAAAGGATGCCCTACAAATGATACAAAATAAATAAAGTAATCCAGTTGCTTCATTAGATACACTCCTATTAATACATATTCTTTGTTCTTTCCAATAGCTGATTGAAGATCTTCCAACCTGGAAGTTCCATCTTTGTGCACTATTACCTGTTTTATTTTGGATTGTTTCATCATAGAGTTTTCAAGGCATCAATTTTCAGAAGTGATTAAGCATTGCCTTCGTCTACACAATTCTAAGAGTGTTATTTTCAGTTGTCTATGAAAGAGCCATTGCCAATGTCACCTTTCACTATTGCAGCTGCCCAGTAGCTGCCTTTCAAGAGTTTCCTAACCCCCATAAACATTTGAATGATAGATCTTTGGTGCTGATGCAGTTTTAACTGCTGAAAAGGATAGATGCATCCATGTCTTGGTGCCTCAGCTTTGACTATTCCTCCTTTGGTAACCCTACTTGCAGTCTAGATGTGTAATTGACTCTAGCCTCCTTTGGAGTATTGCTGTCAGTTTCCCTGGCATACTCAAACCTCTCACCATGTTAAAATATGCCTCTAAGATGGTGACAAAATTTTTAAACCTCTTGAATGTAACCTTGTTGTCCAGTTAAATGGGTTTTTTTGTTAATACAGGCTTTTCTCTCTCGCAGTATGCAGCTATGTATCTGTTTTGTTTGAATATGACTGAGGCACTCAAAATGTGTTTAAAGGACAGCTTCCATTATCTGGACTCCTCTACTCTGTATCTTGGATTTATTGTCCTCAGATCCTTCAGGAGAGAAAGTGCCTCTTTATTGCACGTAAGATTAAGTTTGCTGCCATAACATATTTGTGTGTATTTCTAAAATATACATAAATAAGCAACTTCCACTTTTTAGAAGGGATGAGTGGAAACTGGTAAATTAAGAGGATAGGTGAGGCTTGTTTCATGCCTTGTTTCTGAGTAGGGCCATAGCCTTATGAGTTAGTGGTACTCCAGTTGTCTAGACGTCTCCTTCCAGAAACCCAAGCCAACCTGTTTAGAGGTAAGGGAGGGTGGATATTATAGCCCCAAACATCCAGAGGGCCAAAGGCCCACCTGCTCTGGGAAATGACCATTAATCATTCTACATGTAATCAACCCATCCCTTGATTAGTTGTTAGTACCAACTGTGGTAACATAAAAAATAAGTTCTGAATGTGGCCAACATAAGCAGAGTGCTGTAACAAAATAAAAATGTTGACAACAGCTACACAACTAATGTAAATGGTTAAAACATTGCTGCAAATACTTTTCTGAGAGCCTTTTATCCCATCTCCTCCTTCTCTTCCAGCTGTCCTACCTACCTGATTGAACTCTTCCTCCTCTGGTCCAACACATCTGAGGGTTGCTACATAGTTTGGGGAAGGGTGCTTGGACCCCAGTGCTGGCTGGTTGCCAGTTATAGTAGAATGTGGCATGGGCCATACTTGGCTGCTTGTGAAACCCAGCCCATTAATTCTGCCTTAGACTAGAGGAAACTGTCACTTGACAGGAGGTTTATCTTGGATGGCAGTTGTATGAACACTTAAAAATTCTATGCAAGAATAGGTGATACCATTACAGAACACTAAAAATAATCATACAATATGTGAGCTTTCGTGGATAAAATCACCACTTCATTGGGCTTGTACCAAAAGTCCAAAAGTTCTTGGCAAGATGGATTTTGCCAGGAAAGTTACTCTTAGATCTCTTACATATCAGTATGTACAGTAGTTTAAAATGTGTATTTATCCCTAAAATAATTTTTAAGTTAGTCAGTTAGCCTCAGATAATTCAAGTGAATCTAAAAGTGACTTAGTAGACTTGAACTGACCTCTCCCTGAAAAATATTATTTTTTGTTGGCTGAAAACCAGTAGTCAGTCACAACTAGAGTAGGCCCATCGAATCAGTGGAACGTATGGAGGAATTGACTCACCAAATCTTCACTGATGTAATAGGCCTACCCTAGTTTTGTGACTTACTACTGGGTTTCAGTCGGTGTATTTTTATATCCTGTGTTAACTCTAAGGAGCTCTAGGGTCTTGCATTCCACCTTTATCCTGTGAGGAAGAATAGGTTGTGAGGCAGACTGTTCCAAGGCTCAGCAATGAAATTCTGTCTGAATGAGGATTTGAACCTGAGTCTCCCAAATTCTAGACTGACATGCTAGCTGCACCAATTACAGTATCATACTCATTCAGTTGACTTCATTGGCCCTATGCAGATCACAGTTCAAAAAAAGAAAGAAAAGAAAAAGAAAAGAAAAAGAAAAGAAAAGAAGAGGACAGGGAATTGTATTTGTGGCTTCCACTGCATGAACTCCACAGATGTATGGGTTTTTCTGCACAGAATCTGTTTCCATGAACAAGGTGTACCTGCATAGGCTATTGCAACATGATAAGTAACTTGCACTTTTATGGGGGTGAAAATTACATGTGCAATATGTGTGTGCCTAAACTCTACAAAGAAAGCGTATTAGCGCTTAGTAGTCAGTAGAGTGTAGGGCTAGTGGATATGACTGTGTTTCTGTCATGTACAGGATGCCAAGAACTATCATTTGTACAGACATAGTCTCTTTTCCCCATTTAGAATGAATACAGACTGTTAGTTGTTGAGACTTTTCATTGTTATCTTATCACTGGAGCAAGGAGCCAATAGAACCTTTCTACAAGCAAACCAGATTGTCTCTGTAGCCAGACAGTAGCCTGATAGGTAAAAAGGGTGAAGAAGAAGCGGAAATAATAAGAAACAAAATAAAGCAGGGTAAATTTTGCTAGATTTGTCAAATGCAGAAAGAAGATAGGAAAAATCTTATAGGGAAAAAAATTGCAAAACGAATCTCTTTATTACCAACCTATCTTAATGGCAATATTCTTTCTCTTTAGAGTACTGTGATATCATACCAAAATCAGATGAGGCTGCACTGTTAAGCCTACATTGTTGTGGGTGAAATTTCAGCTAGCTTTGCAATCTTTCATGAATTCCCAGACAGTTTAGATGCAACCAGTAAATCTTATTAGGAGAAACCTATTATATTTTGTTGGGAAACCGAAGCATGATCTCTATGAAATCTTCTTCCGAGGGGGTAGCTGCAGTTAACAAGTAACAGATATGTCTCACAAATATGATAGAATCTAACAAACTGAAATCTTATTCCCAGCTTGTTTTTACTGCATCACATTTCTCTGAGTAAAGGGCGAAGAACAACACTGTCCTTTTGAGAAACCAAGCGAATAATGTTTTTGCTCAGACCATTGCCCTCAGTAGCTAATTTGCTGATCCTCTGCAAGCTAAGGCCAACATTTCTCAACGTGAGTCGAAACGTAGGAATTTTTTTAAAATTAAAACTAAAAAAAGATACAGAAAAAAAGACCAAAACCCCTCATAACTTAAAAAAAACCTTGATAAAACAACACCACTTAAACAATACAATAATAGATAATGTGCTCCCCTCCACCAGGCCCATCTGGAGACATGACCATTTTTTCCTCCATTGATGGAGCCCCGTTCCCCTTCCAAAACTGCATTAATTCTTTCAAAGGCACACAACCCTTCCCTTGTATTAACACAAAATTGATAAAATCTATGCAAATGTCAACAAAAATATTATCTATCTCAGCCTTCTTTAATTTGATATTACATGCTAATTTATCATTAATAGCTATATTCCAAACTTCTTTATACTCTTTATCTAATAGAAAATCATAATTTTCCAGTTCCTTGCTATCTTTAATCTTGCTGCTGTTAATAAATTTGAAATTAATTCTCTCATTGCCCAATTCCATTGCTCTTCATCAAATATTAATAAAACAGCTATGTTAGGGTGAAGCTCTATATTTAATTTAATTATTTCTTTTATTTCCTTGAACTTTTATTTTAAAACTTTCAGAATGTTAATATATTCCCTCATTCCCACCACATATGGAAATAAGTACCTACTTCCTGACATCCTCTCCAATATAAATTAGAATATTTTGTATCTATCTGATTTAATTTCACAGGACTTAAATATCACCTCCATATTAATTTATTTAAAAAATTCCTTTATCCTTATAGACATAAACTTGAATATTCTTTTACCATATATATTTTTCTGCATCTCAGTACATTTCTCCTCCCAAACAACATTCCCATATTACTTTAAGAACATCTTCTTGGTTCCCTGCTTCTATTAGATCTTATAAATTCTACTTGTTATTCCTTTCATTATCTTATTTTTGTCTATCTTTTCCTCTTGTTCTATCATTTCTTGAAATATTGTAAGCTTCTAACCCATTCTTAGTCCATTGTTCTAATTGGATAGGATTAAACCAAGATACTGTTTTCAATCGTAATGATTACAATTGAAAACAGTATCTTGGTTTAATCCTATTAAAGTATCCTATTAGAGTAGACCTTTGGTCTAGATGGGTGGGATAGAAATCCAATAAATAAATTATATTGTTTACTTTTTTGTTTTTGGAATCCTCCAAATTCCATTTCACATTTCCTGGAAATTTTTCCAGTTCTGCAACTGAATATAATGGAGAAGTTAATAGAATAAATAATTTTCTATACTTCTTCCAAATACTAACAAAAATTTTAAAAAAGGGTTTTCAATTTTATTAGCAATGCTCTCATTGTTTGTTTAAAAATATTATCAAGGATCCCACCAATTTCTTGCAATTCCAAACTTAACCATATTTTTACCTGAGAAATAATTTCAGGTATATGTTTCATTTGATTAGCTATATACTATAAACTTATATTAGGAAATCCTAACCCTTCCTGTTTTTGAGATTCATACCATATCTTCTTATTAATTCTTACTTTCTTATTTCCATTACAGAATTCCTTAATCATATTTTTCCAGTCTTCCAGGTCTTCTTCAGTATCCTTTATTGCTAACCATAAATTAAAAAATGAATTTTAGGTAAAATCTTCATTTTACAAACTTTTATTCTACCAAACCAAGGAAGTCCAGTCTTATCTAACTTGTTTTTAATTTTTTCTTTCAATTTATAAATTTTTCCTCTTTCAAATGTTCTAAATTATTTAGAATATTTATAAGGTAAAGGTAAAGGTTCCCCTTGACATTTAGTCCAGTCGTGTCTGACTCTAGGGGGCGGTGCTCATCCCCGTTTCCAAGCCGTAGAGCCAGTGTTTGTCCGTAGAGTTTCCGTGGTCACATGGCCAGCACGACTAGACACGGAACGTCGTTACCTTCCCACCGTGATGGTACCTATTTATCTACTTGCATTTTTACATGCTTTCGAACTGCTAGGTTGGCAGGAATATTTATACCCAAGTATTTAATAGATTTTTGTATATTAACATCATTTTCCCCCTAATTATCTCCTTTTTCTCTTTATCATAGTTAAACAAAACCCTCTGATTTATACCAATTAATCTGTAACCTGGTTATCTCTCCAGATTCCCCCAAATGTAGTTTAACCCGATCCATAACCATAAAGGTGTTCTTTATTGTTAATACAGGTTGTTGTTGTTTAGTCGTTAAGTCGTGTACGACTCTTTGTGACCCCATTGACCAGAGCACGCCAGGCCCTCCTGTCTTCCGCTGCCTCCCGGAGTTGGGTCAAATTCATGTTGGTAGCTTCGATGACACTGTCCAACCCTCTCGTCCTCTGTCATCCCCTTCTCCTCTTGCCTTCACACTTTCCCAACATCAGGGTCTTTTCCAGGGAGTCTTCTCTTCTCATGAGATGGCCAAAGTATTGGAGCCTCAGCTTCAGGATCTGTCCTTCCAGTGAGCACTCAGGGTTGATTTCCTTTAGAATGGATAGGTTTGTTCTCCTTGCAGTCCAGGGGACTCTCAAGAGTCTCCTCCAGCACCACAATTCAAAATCATCAATTCTTTGGCGGTCAGCCCTTTTTATGGTCCAGCTCTCACTTCCATACATCGCTACTGGAAAAACCATAGCTTTGACTATGTGGACCTTTGTCAGCAAGGTGATGTCTCTGCTTTTTAAGATGCTGTCTAGGTTTTTCATCGCTTTCCTCCCAAGAAGCAGGCGTCTTTTAATTTCGTGGCTGCTGTCACCATCTGCAGTGATCATGGAGCCCAAAAAGGTAAAATCTCTCACTGCCTCCATATCTTCCCCTTCTATTTGCCAGGAGGTGATGGGACCAGTGGCCATGATCTTGGTTGTTTTTTTTTTTGATGTTGAGCTTCAGACCATTTTTTGCACTCTCCTCTTTCACCCTCATTAAGAGGTTCTTTAATTCCTCCTCACTTTCTGCCATCAGAGTGGTATCATCTGCATATCTGAGGTTGTTGATACTTCTTCCGGCAATCTTAATTCCAGTTTGGGATTCATCCAGTCCAGCCTTTCGCATGATGTATTCTGCATATAACTTAAATAAGCAGGGAGACAATATACAGCCTTGTCGTACTCCTTTCCCAATTTTGAACCAATCAGTTAATACAGGTACTCCTCACTTAATGACCGAGTTCTGTTCTTACTGTTCTACGACTAGGTCATTAAGCGAATTGGTCGATAAGCGAGGAGCAATAGTAGTATATAAAGGGGTAATGAATCACATGCCGTTGAGAAGGCGTGTGGCAAAGACGCCAGCATGGATTTACAAGAGTTGTAAACGGTCGTAAATCTGAGTGGTCCTTAAACAAGTAGGTTGTCAAGTGAGGAGTGCCTGTAAAGTATTATCAACAAATAAACTAATCTTAACTTTATCCTTAAAACCAATGCCATGAATTAATGTATCTTCTCTAATAATATTTGCTAATAGTTCTGTAACTAATGTGAACAATATGAGCGAAAGGGGACATCTTAAAGTCCCCAAAACTTCGGGTGTTTTCTCATCTGAAGCTTAAACTGGTGTGTGTCTAAATTGGTCTGTGATGCTAGTGTAAACCTAGAATTAGTATCAAATTCCTTTCTCACAAGGCCATGGTGTTTCTACAACATTTGCACAGGAGCACAAGTAGATTTACACTCTCTTTGTGTTTGAATAATTACATCTTGGCTTTAATAAGATAAGATATGAGCAGACCTTTGGCCAGGTATGTAGTCATTCTGCACTAGTGAGAAAGCAAGCTATTAACTCCCCCTGCCCCATTTTTGTCCAAACTGAGAAAATATAGTCAACGGCTGAAGAACAGATCAGGATACAAAGATAAGATGACTTGGATTTGGCTTAATATTCCAGCTTGTTCCAAAGCTGTTCAGCAAAGTTTCCAATGTGAAGGGGATACACTGTTAGTTTTTTAAAAAAACAAAAACAGAATTCTCTTAAATAACTGCTATGTTTAAATGTTCATCAACTTGTTAGCTAGACTTAAACAGACACCTATATTTGAGGCACATTTCCACATCTGTATTTCAAAATGCAGAGCTAAACATGCTATCTTTCTAAAAGTTAAAATCACTAGACTGTTTTCACTAAACTAAATCACTAAACTGTATACTTTTTTTAAAATTGCATTTTGTATATTGTAGCCATATAATATGTTTTATGAACTGGTTGTACATTTTTAAAATTACATTTTGTATATTTTAGCCATAAATATGTTTTATGAGCTGGTCACTCGACCGTAATAAATAAAATAATAAAGACTGTTTTCTTAATTTGCCCACTTGATCTAATAAATAGAATGGAATACAGGGAATGTTGCAGTTAAATACAAGGAATGTTGCTTCCATAGGAGATATAATTTAAAAAAAAAAGCTAACTGGGAAAAGTTTACGACAATGGTAGATGCAGCTGTGGGTCAGATTTGCCCCTGAATCAGAGAATTATGATAAATTTGTAACTTCCATTTTGGAACGTTCTCGTGCCTCCATTCCAAGAGGGTGCTGGACCAACTAAATCCCAGGTCCCACTCCGGAAACACAAGCCCCATACTTAGATTTTATTTCACACTTTAAAGAAAATTCTTTTAGTAAACATACAGTAAAAGCTGGGAGAAATTTGACCTTGACTCTTGCAGAAACTAAAAGAGCTCATTGGGTAGAAACTATAACAGAGCTTGACATGGTAAAGAGTAGCCAGAAAACTTGGATACTACTGAAAAGACTGTATCAGAAGATCTGGCCATATATTATCAAAGCAAACCAGCTGTAACCAAACCCTTTAAAAATACACTTCTGTACTTTCCATCTTGCCTTCCACATGCTGCAGGTTTCCAGTGCCAGAGGATGCAAAGCAGTCCCAGAGCATCACCAAGCCGCCACCATGCTTAACTGTAGGCAGAGTGTTATTTTCATAATATGCTTCATTCTTCTTCCTCCAGACATACCGCTGATCCGTCGGGCCTACAAGTTCCAGTTTTGTTTCACTGCTCCACAGAACAGAATCCCAAAACTTCTGTGGCTTATTTATATGATTTCGAGCATGTTGGAGCCAACTTTTCTTGTGCTCTTGGGACAGTAGTGGTGTACGTCTTGGATGGAAACCTTCTGCATTTAGTACGCGCCTTGATGTGCAAACTGAAACCTCAGTGCCTGTTGCCACCAAGTCTTGCTGCAGGGCTTTTGCAGTCACTCGAGGGTTTTTCTCAACTTGCCTTTTCAGAAATCTAGTTTCAGCTTTTAATAGCCTTGTTTTTCTGCCCTGGCCAGGTGGTATTGTAACCACTGTTCATTTAACTTTCAACTTGTGAACTATGCTTCCAACAGTGGCCCTAGGAACATTCAGTGCCTTCGCTATCTTTTTGCATCCTGTTCCGTGCTTGTGAATGGCGATAATCGCTTCTCTTAACTTTTTGGGCCATTCTTTTGACTTAGCCATATTTCTAACATGCAGCCAAACATGACACTCACTAAACCCCTAGCCAGTTTAGGGGTGTTCCAGCTCAAGCACACCTGGTGCAACTAGTGAAGCCCTTGATTAGTTGCACCAGGTATGCGTAAGACAACACTTATTTTGCATATTTGTGTTGTGAGGGATTCAGTTCAGGGGGTTGAATAATGTTGAGACTGCAGAATTCATTAAAATTTATGTTTTCAGTTGAACTTGAGGAAACCACTTGAAGCATTCGTTGTGTTGAGCTATTTCAATTGCTTTTGTTTGATTTGTTCATTGCAAAGAGCTGAAAGCCTGTAAATTTTGACAATAAACCTGATTTGCAATGGGGGTTGAATAATTTTGATTACAACTATATATGTTATATTGTAATGGAAAATGATGCCAAAAATAATCATAATCTGATTATCAATTAATTTAGAAATGTTCATCTGGGTAACTATAGTTGATAACTTTGAGTACTTCTAATCACACCAAGAAAACTGTTTTTGTAAAGACAAACAACACATTCCTAGAGAGCCAAGAGTTTGGAAGTAAAGAACATTAGACAGGGCCACTGTGGTTTTCTAAACCACAGCACTAATTACGTGGGAGAACATGGTTTCGATGTTTTAAGATGTTAAAACATTAGTTTTGTGGCAGGCCTAGTGTATACAGCCTTACCGAGATTGGTGTGTGTTGGAGAAATTTGAAATAATGTCCAGAATCCTGTCAATGCCTGTAGGAGGTGCAACGGTCTGTGGCTAGTGGATGAGATGCTGAGGTTTTTTGCTTCTCTCCCCCCCCCCCCCCATTAATATGAAAATTGTGTATTCATGCCTGATTTTATCAGCCTCAGAAGTAGTTCCCCACCCCCTTTCTTCTAGACAAAGCTTGACCTACTTTCCTTCATGAAATCACATATAGTTATTAAACTGGAAGGGAAGACTGTAGCACTGGGATACTTACCTTTTCTTTTCTCATGTACTGCCGTGTTCTCCAGATTCTGAACTGATTCAGATGTCATGGAAAGTCTTAAGTTTGTCATGGTGGGAAGAAGCTGCAGTGAGGCTTGGGCTCATTCCCTTCCCGGTCTCTGCTTCCACTCTGGCATCTTCCCTGTCTCCGGGTCCCTTGTGCCATGATCACAAAATGGTTGTACATTTTTTACTTTTTCATTTTAAGGAACAGCATGGTAGTGTTGGAGCTGACATCCTGTGGTTGATCATTTTTATGTCTTGTAGGAACAAATGGACGACACAATAAATGATTTTAAACTGGCTTGTTTCAAACAACATAGTATGATAAAGATTAATCACAGTTTTGTGGATTGGATCAAAACAGTGAATTGTGGTTAATCGAAGGCCAGTGTCCTGCCTGTCTCTTGTGCCTGTGCCGGCAGAGGAGAAGGGAAAGTAGAACATGGGAGCCTAAGGGTGTTGCAGCTTGTTCCAGCTGTGATAAACAGTGATGTCTGCATTTGCTCACAGTGGGTCTGGTATAGGAGAAAGCAGGGATGTGGGTCTGGTATAGGAGAAAGCAGGGATGGGTTTTGTAATTTAAAGGCATTTTGCTGCACAGTGTACAGTATCAACATGACCACCGGGTTCTATAGTAGCACTAGGTAAATTGCTGCCTCCTGATTGTTTTCATTCATTCACAGCTTCCATAGTCTCTGACCATTGGCAATATCCCTTGGATATAATGGGAGCGGTGTTTTGAAATATCTTGAGGGCATCCGATTACCTTCTTCTGCTGTGCTGATGAAGATTGTTCCTCAAAGCTGTTAAGCACAGGTTCTTGTGTCTAGTCCAACTCTGGATTAAAAATGTGAAGGGAGATCAGGAGCTTTGAAGCTGCTAAGCAGGAACACCAATTTCTGTACTATGGCAAATTGTTTCTATTTCTATTTTTCTAATTATTTTTAAAATTTGCATCTATACATACAAGTTAGCATATGTATGCTTTATGAAAACCCATCCCTGCTTTCTCCTTCTGTGATGTATTTATTCTCTTTTGGTGATGTGTGTGTGTGAGTGGCTACTGTACCATCTGTAATCTGATGTCTGTCACCTCAGTTTTCAACTATTGAGTGTGTCATGTATGTGTAGCTTAAATCTGTGGTGTGAGGTAGCCCTGAATTGTTCTGAGGAAAGTTGAGGGGTGGCAAAAAGAGCTTCTTCAAAGGAAACAATAATAATATAAACTCTGTGGATGACTAAATGCTTTTCTAACATGATTAAAATTTCACAATTTAGGGAATTTCCTTCCTGAACCCTTTTTTCGATGGACTTTGTTATATAAGTTCTTAAAATCTGTTTCCCTAACCTTCTTCTGGTTAGTGGTGTAGAAGTAAATTTTGAAGTCAATGTTTTCATATGACTGTCCTTCTAACTGCATCTCGAAAAAGAGTCTAGAAATGAAGGCAGCTGCGTTGATCAACATCGGCAAACCAATTCCAACAGTTTTGATCTTTACTGTGATTCGGTATTTTGTAAAGCTGATGCATCATAAAAGCCTAATTGAGACCGAAATACTTTACATTATAGTAGGGATAGCTGGTAACGGCCTTTTGTTGCTGGGAAAATCCATTTTCCTGCAACTGCAGCTGTGTTCCAAGGGGACAGGGAACTTGAGAGGGAGCAGCAGGTAAAATGATCACACTGACTAACTGAAAAATAATATCCCAGTGTTCCAGCCCTGCAAGACATGGCTTTACGATACCAGTGCTCCTTATTATTAGATTGTCCACAGCATTCATCATGGGCAGGTAGAAAAATTCCCATGAACCAGGTTTCTCTTGAAACAAGGTTGAATTCAGTTCACCTTATAGTTAGAACTTCAGACTTTAGACTCCTGCTCTTTCAACTGGAATCTTTTTAGTGGCAAAAGGACAGTAAACTGTTCTCCTTTAAATTGAAGTCTAAATTGGAATCTCATCAAATCCTGGAGTCTTTTAGACGGCGGTGGAGTAGTAAGTTTGACAGTGCAGGTGCCCAACATGACAGTTCCCATAGACAACCCCTCTCTCATAAAGAGAGTCCAAAAGTACAGGCTGCTTCATGGGTCTATATTTAAAAGAGAGGAGGAACAAACAGGTTTTCTATCAATTTAATGGCTCTTAATTGCTGAAGGAAGACCAAATAAACTTCATATATTTTGCAGTATAAAAGAGATCGTATACAACAATATAGAGTTCCTGGGGAAATCTTTATTTCTCCTGGCTACTGTCAAGATTGCAGCTAAGCTCAGGGGAAACAGGGAACCCTCAGGGAAAGTGGTGGGTGGTGCTGTAGGGTGTCCGCTACTCATCTAGTTGTGGAGCTTCAACAATACCACAAGAACCAGTAAACAGGTTGCGTATGAATAATTAACTTGAGCTTTGGATAATTTGATTGGGCCAGAACGGTGAGTGGTACATATGTTTTGCTGCCTTTGTGGGAAACCTTTTTTAAATCCTAAAATGACAGCTTTTTTGAAAAATAATTTAGGCCTGCTAATCAGGTTTTAGATCTTGGCAGATATGACAGACAGTTTGTATATAATGCCTGTCTCTTCTTTGTTATAGAACTCCAAGTGAACTGTCTCCTGTGTAAAAGAGACCAAGATGACTAGCTCAGCCCGGGAGCATCTCCTTTTTGTGAGACGGCGCAATCCTCAGCTACGCTACACTTTGAGCCCAGAGAACCTCCAGAGCCTGGCATCTCAGGGCACCGTCCCTGAGAACATGAACTTGCAGCGTGCCAATAGTGACACTGATCTAGTCACCTCTGACAGCCGCTCTAGTTTGACTGCAAGCATGTATGAATACACTCTCGGGCAATCTCAGAACCTCATCATTTTCTGGGATATTAAAGAAGAAGTGGATCCCACAGACTGGATAGGACTCTATCACATTGGTAAGCAAGAACAGTTGTGCCCTTTTCCTCCTCCGTCATTCTACTTGTCGTGAACAAACAGAAAAGCTTGGGGAAGAGCCATCTAAGATCAGATAGTGCAAGGCTTCCTAGACTCCTTCTCTCAGTCTAGTGCCTCTTACAATGGAAGGTGAAAATGAGTTCCTCATAAACAAAAGTGTGGGTCTGTCTTCTCACAGAAAATATCCTGTGTTCCAATTGTTTTCTTAAATCCAGTTGGTTGCAGAAATGCAGAAGTCATCTCCTTTGTATTTTCACAGTACACAATTATAATTTATTTGTTTTTCTATTGGCACATTGGTGGGGAGAGACGTGAAATAACTTCAAAATCATAGCGATGTTTTTGAGTTTTTATGAAACTCTGGACATATGGTGTATTTTTCTAGTATCAGAGGTAACAATTATTTATATTGTGTATTTACCAAAATGTAGAGTACTTAGGTTATAAACCTAAACCTATGCAAGATTTAAGAGTACTCTTAATACCTGTGCTTCTAAGAATACCCAGTTACTATAATAGCTTCAAGGTTTCTGAGGAAGACAATGCTTTTCTGAAAAATTGTTATTGAAAACTAAGTATAATTTCTTTTGGTATATAGGAAAAATGCAGATACTTGCATTGGATGATGGATCCACCGATATATTTACTGTTCTGTGTGCCATTGGGAAAGCTGGGAGATTTGAAATACGTTGCATATATGCTCACTCGCATACTGTCAAGATTTTTTAATTGTATTATATTTTTACAATGGAGTTTGAGACATTTTGTGTTGGTCCCTCTACCTCAAAAAAGTTCCACTGGATTGGCTTTGAGCCCTATGTTTATTCACTTCCGCCAACATAGTGTCCTGCAGACATACTGGCTTTCAGCTCCCCTCATTTGTACATGGTGAGCATTGTAGTCTGTCACATGTGAAAAGCACCAGATTAGGGATAGCTGAAATGGATATGTCATGAATCGACAGCAGTTTTATTGCAGTCAGTCATTCTATTTAATGTTTAGCTATATTTATGTGCTGCCTTTCGTATAGTGAGTTGAAGGCAGCCTACATGGCTTTTCTCCTTTATCCCCACAACAACCCACTGAGGTCTGTGAGGCTGAGAGGGAGAAAGTGGCCTAGGTCATCCATCCAGTGTATTTGATGTTTGTCCTAATCTAACCGTGCAACCAGTATTACCACCCTGGATCTCTCAAATGAAGCACTTGGAGGGAAAGGGGGCTTGGTGTCATACATGGATCTTCCTTTTTGTTTTTGTTTTTTTTAAAGGATCAGTTTGACCTGCAGTAAAAACAAAGCATTTGCACATTTGCTTCTGTTTCTCATTTCTGCAAGTGCCATAGATTACGTACAGCTTGCCAAGTTAGGCATGAGAAAGACCTCTGGCTTGATGCCAGCGTAATGCAGCAGTTCAGAAGTAATTTTCCCCTCCAAACAGGGGTGAGCTGTTTGACAGAGATGCTATTAGACAAAGGAAAATGTTTACTTCCTTGCTTACAAAAATAGAAAGAGGAACAAGCACCTCATCACAGGTTGTGTTTTTGTTTTGTTTTTTAATTTTGTCTTTTTAAACTTTGTTTAACTCTTGTGGTACAATAGAAAACCTGTGCTTCCTTACCACAGTGTAATTAATTACCCACTACCGACAAACTCTGAGTGAGAGACATGGTGCATGTTGGAGGAAAGTGAAGGCATTTTGGCACAAGCACAAGGACGTCTGCCCTAGGTGGACTTCTCAGCGGCCCTAATGACAATTTTGAAGTATGTTTTTATGGATAGTGATGCAGAGACAGTATATTTTGTCTGTTCTCTCTCCGACTTTCCTGCAGGAATTTATCTTGGTTGATAGGGTTTGATGCAGCAGAGTAGAATGTACTTCAACTCCTTTATCAAAGAGAGGCATTCTTTGATGTGGCAGAAATAGGCAAAAAGCTGGTTCTTTTCTGTATAAAAAGCTAATAGTTTAACTTCCCCAGGAACAAGATGAAAGAAAGTGGTCTTTTGTCAACATAATGTGTGCCCAGTTAACTGAGATAGATTTTATTCCACCCAATTACAAGGTTGTTTTCTAACCTTTATGATTTGCTGTTTGTTGTTGGTGTATTATGAATGAGTTTGAACTGAACTTATTTCTTTTTATTAGTTCAGCACAAGTCAAAATGAGAACTTAAATGATGCTTGTGTTGATAACTCAACATGTTTATTGAAAGTCATGAGTAATTAGTTTTATGTTGTAACCAGTTTTAACATATAACACAGAATGGAAATCTGTTAACAGGTGTTTATGTGCTATATTTTGAATACAATTTTTAAGAGAACATTTATTTCATAAAAGTTTATAGTTAACTATTGACAGTCTTTTTTTGTTTCATGATTTTTATACTAAAATTTAACTGAACTATCTCTGTTTAATTAACACATGGTGATGAGCAGCTGAAAGGGAGAAAGAAAATTGTGGTTTAGGAAATGTGTGGATAAATGGACGTATAGAAAAAAAGGTCTAGGTATATTTTTTTGCTTGCCTCTTCGTCTGTGGCTCGGCTCACCTGGTTTTGACATCTGGAGTTACCTGCTCTGCATGCATCTTTGTAATTTTTTTCCTATGTGACGTATCTGTACTACATAATTTATTCATTTAATATACGCAATAATGCCCCATTTTTAAGGCAATGCTTTCTAAAGTAACCTACAATAACTCAAACACACGTACCTCTTGAAACAGCATGAATTTATTAAAATCAATCTAGCTATATTATTTTTTTTAAATGGACATCAGTGGCTCAGAATGAAACCCACAATAGCACTTTAATTGGAAATAAATTAGACTAAAACTGGCAGTAATGTATGATTATAAAGGCCCCATATATGTACTAATTTGATTAAAAAGCATATGTGAAGAAAAATATGCTGAACAGCTCTGAAAATAGTAAAGAGGGAATTTTGAAGATAATAAAGTAAAGCAAAGTGTGCTGCTTATATACCGCCCCATAGTGCTTAAAACTCTCTCTGGGCGATTTACAATTTAATTATGCTGGCTACACATTGGTCCCCCCAAAAAACTGGGTACTCAGTTTACTGACCTTGGAAGGATGGAAGGTTGAGTCAACCTCAAGCCAGCTACCTGAGTCCCGGATTGAACTCATGTTGTGAGCAGAGTCTTCACTGTAGTACTGCAGTTTAACCACTGTGCCGTGAGGCTCCTAAAAAAGGAAATATGTGTATAATCCTTTGAAGGGAGGTTCACAAAATGTGGAACCACTACTAGAAATGTTTTTTCTTCAGCACCTACCAATATAATTTATAGTAGTTGATCTGCTAGCCTGTTTCAGGCCCATTCACTGAGCTGTCAGGCCTGCTTTTGAACATATCC
Organism: Intellagama lesueurii; assembly: GCA_037013535.1. Taxonomy (NCBI): domain Eukaryota; kingdom Metazoa; phylum Chordata; class Lepidosauria; order Squamata; family Agamidae; genus Intellagama; species Intellagama lesueurii. The sequence goes on along the minus strand of JBAJHW010000001.1, from coordinate 168,559,801 downwards.
AGGCTATATTTATAGGGGGGTCCTTTTTTTTATTATTTGCAGAGAAGGAATAGTATTGTCACATTAAAGTACACATGCTGTATGTTTTATTTTGAACACTTCACTGAGTCGTATGATCCATGGCAAGGGAGAAAATTGCAAAACGGCCAGTCTTAGCTATCAAAACTAAAACAATATTTGAAATGAGAGCAATTGTAGATGGGGGGGGGGGGCGGCGGCGGGGAGTTCAGAAGTTGGCAAACCGACATGTTCGTGTACTTCGATGCCTCACAAGTTGATTTCGTTATGGATTATGCTGCACTGCTTTGCTCGATGGAGAAGAATGAAAAAATAGCTCTAGCTTCAGCCGTATGCCCTCTCAGCAGTCCACCTGAGCTCTCAAAATTTCAGACACAGCAGCATTCTGAGCTCTTACCAAAAAGGGTATGGCACTAAAAATGTAAACGTTTTGGAAAGCAGCCAAGTGTTTTGTACCACTGGGACCATGGGAGGTTGTGAGATGCCCTTCCAGAAGTGCTAACCTTTATCTGATTGAATGGCGGGATTTCTATTTATAACTTGACATTGATAGGTGTGGGACGTTGGCTGTGGGTTGGATCCGGCTTGTTTCCTCCCAGTGGGAGTGCTCTCTGAGAGGAGTTTGGTCAAGAATTCTCTTCGTGCGGGAAGTCCATGGGGCAACGAGGAGGAATTTCCCCCTTTCCTCTGCAGAACTCAGGGCAGTCCCCCCCCCCCGTTCTAAAGTTAGAGAGTGATGTTAATTTTTTTAAAAAAATCCACACATTGAGGCTCATTATGGGAAGGTTGGAAAAAACTATCACATGGCCAGTTAAATTTAACTAGGTATTTCTGGATACAAAGTAAGTTTAGAGGAGGCATTGGATTGAGAGGGTTAGGAGTGGTTAGAGCCAGTGGTAGTGGTTATCTCCTTGACTTGTGTTGACCAGGGTGTTTATTTAAAACAAAAAAATAGTATGTACATATGATATGGCCCCCAGAATTTACAAATGTTGGAAGAAAACATACTCTACCATGTTTTCATTTTCCTTGCCCAGCTATGTTCTGAAGTTCTCTGTGTGTGTGTGTCTGTGTGTCTGTGTGTCTATCTGTTGCTCCATTCCAAGGAAGTACCATCTGTTTCCTTGAATCTACATATAAGCTTCTTGTCAGTCTAATTTTGTTTGAGGGCTCCTTAATGTTTTCATTTCCATAGGTGCACCAGCTGTGTGTAGTCTGCTGGGTCTCTCAGGCCATCTCTCTTTTTCTGGGACCACACTGAAGTAATTGAATTCACTTGATGCCAACAAACTGTGGTCAAGTCACCTGTAGCTAGCTGGGAATGAAATCGTCCTTTCTTGTTCCTTTCTCATGCTTTCAATTCCTAGCTTTCCGTGCTCAATTGCTTGGAGTCTGTGCTGCAATGGATGCAGGAAAATGGGCTGAGGCTGAACCCGGACAAGACGGAGGTCCTGAGGGTAGGTGGCCCCACTGTCAGCGGTCTGGGAAACTCTCTCTCATTTGGGGGGGGGTGACTCTTACCGCAAAGAGTGGGGTTCGCAGCTTGGGGATCCATCTGGACCCGGTGCTCACCATGGAAACTCAGGTGGCGTCGGTGGTCCGTACCGCCTTTTTTCATCTTCGGCGTCCCTATCTTGATGTTGGGGCGCTCACTACCTTGGTACATGCGCTTGTAATCTCGAGATTAGACCACTGTAATGCGCTCTACGTGGGGCTACCTTTGAGGTTGATGCGGAAACTCCAAGTGGTGCAGAACGCGGCGGCCAGACTCCTTAGTGGAGTGAGAAAATATCATCATATCTCTCCCACTCTGGCCGCTTTGCATTGGCTGCCCATTCGGTTCCGCATTGACTTCAAAGTTTTAATGCTCACGTATAAAGCCCTAAACGGTTTAGGGCCTCAATACCTGGCGGAACGCCTACTCCCACCAAAATCTACCCGCATCACCCGATCGAGTCAGGAGGTGAGGCTGGGGAGCTTGACGCCAAAGGAGGCCCGGAAGGAAAAAACAAGAAACCGGGCCTTCTCGGAGGTAGCTCCTCGCCTCTGGAATAACCTTCCTCTGGAGATTCGCGCGGCCCCTTCGCTGGGTATCTTTAAAAACCAATTGAAAACTTGGATGTTCACGCAGGCCTTCCCTCCAGTTAATACCTGATTTTTTTTTCTCTTCTTTTTCTTCTTAAAAATTTTTCCCTTCTTTTTTCCATCTTGGATAATTTGTCTATTGATGTTTAAAAATTTTGTTGTATTTTATATGTTATGTATGTTGTAAGCCGCCTAGAGTGGTCGTTCGACTAGATAGGTGGGGTATAAGTGCAATAAGTAAATAAATAAATAAATAATTAAATAAATAAATAAATAAATAAATAAATAAATAGGGTATGATTTTAGTCTCTAACATGCTGGTTTTCTGTATGCAGTGAACTGGTTTGTATGGAGGAGCCTCTTTGGGTCCCAGTATTAGGAGGAAGAGAGGATAGGAATAATATTAAAAAATTAGCATATTCTGTTATCTGAATGTCAGCCTGCTAGATTCAGCCAGACACAGGTTTCCCCCAGTGAGATCTGGAGCTTAGTGGCATCAAATTGACCAAGTCTCCTCTGGATTTAAAGGATATGTATCTTTTCTCCACCTGGGGTACATTAACTTGGAGGTAAGGATGCTTTTCAGTTGCAAAACTTGCTAAGAACAAAAGGCATAAAAACAACAACCTTGTCCCTTCATATAGAGAGGATGCAAACCTGCTAAAATAGTACCATTTGTATTATCTCTTCCCTTTCCTTCACAAACAGCGTGGAAAAAGGCTGACTGGAAAGCTAGTCACCCACATAGCACGATGCTGTCACTCATAATACGTATTGTGGTCTCCTGACACATTACATTTCTGAAGTGTGACATTATGTTTGGCCTCAATTCATTTTTACTGTGAGGTGAAATGAATTGTCTTGTGAAGTTAACCAAGGGCCTACAGGTGAATGGAAAGATATTGCCCGGTAATTTATGTGATCATTTTAGACTGCCTTTTCGGGTGTGTATGTTTTTTATTTGTTGCTTTGCCAGAAGCTCCTCCATCTATAACAAAGTTAAATTGTCATGTTGTTACTTGTTAACATCCACTCCCCCTGCCCCCAGTAAATGTTTATTTCAATGAGAACAGTGTTAACATTTTGAGTGTCAAGTAGGACAGTAGGACCCCCATATCTGTGGTATCAGTGTCTGTGGTTTCACTTATCTGAAAGTGAAAATATTAAAAATACTAAAAGAAAAAAATCCAGAAAAAACTATTTTCATATGTATTACCAGAATCGACCACTAGATGGAGGCAGAGACCATGCTATGAATACTTGCTAGTGAAGAATACATAGCATGATATCTGGTACCCTCTATTGGTTAGTTCTGGTAATGCATGTGAAAATAGTTTTTTTCTGTTTTTTTCCCCTTTTACCATGCTATATATATATAGTATTCCCTATTATCCATGTTTTTTTTTATCCGTGAGGGGCTTGGAACCAATCCTTGGTGGACATGGGGGTACATTGTATTTGTTACTATATCCTGTTTGTTTGGAGGGTTGATTTCAGGTTTGGAGGCGTTTTGGGGTCTTTTTTTTTTTTTTGTATTTTCAGTAACATTTTCTGAAAAATCAATGCCTTACTAACAAACAACACATGTCTCCTTTTTAAAAAAGGTAACAATGATATATTACTTTTCCTCAAAATAATGTTAACACATTAGCTGTAAAAGTTGTGTTTCCAAGCTTTGCTACAGACCAATTTCACCCAGAGCTCATTTAGACAGGAAATCCCGCTGCCTCGTTGTATTAAAAAGCTAGTAACAATGTCAAGTTTTCCAAAGTGTGATTTTAATGTTCATACACGGGCTTGTTTTCAGAACGCCTCTGAAAGCTGTGGGAATTCTTTTCTCTGAGTTTTCTGAGCAATGTTTATTAGCAGTTATTATTATAGCTTAATGTCTGGGCCCAAGTCTGCCCTGGGCTGGGCAGGGCACCATTCCATGGTGCTGCCTGCACCTATTGCTGTTGATGGTTAAACTGTGCCACTTCCTGTAAAGTTCTGTGGAGTGCTGAATAGATGAGACTGTAACATGGATGGGGCACCCACTCCCTTCCTTGTAATGATTGTATGCATGTTGTCTGGGCAGCATAGAGTAAAAAGTCTGGGGAGAAGAGTATGGCCCTGAAGAAAGCCTCCCTGTCATAGTGACTCTCATAATGACTGTGTATTGAAATGGAGACTGGGTTAGGAAGTGAGACGACAACCATGCTTTTTATCTACACATTTACTTTACTGTGCATTTACTACAATGTTCTATATGCTTCAAGTATACTTCCAGCTCTGCAGTTTTCAGATGATGATGATGATGGTTAGAGATGGGCACAAACCACTGGTTTGGTGGTTCATGCTGGTTCATTTAACAGCTGAGCAGGTATTCGGCGCTTCAAAGCTCTGTCTCCTCTGATGGGCGCCCACTCAGAAGCAGCACCCAGAGGAGGAGGAGGAGGAAAGCTAGGCTGTTGTCTCCAGGTGGCTGCCCGCTGGAGGAGGCAAAGCTTTGAAGCCTGTTCAGCTGATAAACAAACCTGCACAAACAGCCGAATCATCTCTTATTATCATTATTATTGTAATCTTTACAATTAAAAATGACCTGACCCCTCCAGCAACATTCTAATGGCAAGTTATTCTTTACACTAGAAAGTAACAAGATCACTAGTCACTATGTTATTCCTGGAAAATTACACTGTCACGGCTTTGTAACGTAGTTATTATAACATGTAAATATGTGTGGTTACTAACTATATGTAAGTAATGGGTACGTAATAGCTGGCTGTGTTGGGGTAAAGCTCTTCAAATGGAAGAAATTATCAAAAGCGGGGAGTCAGTCATAGTAATTCTTGAGCCTAAGTGTGCTTCAGGCCACTGAGATAATTCCAGCACAATTAACTTTGTATTGGAATGAGCCTGTGTTTAGTAATCAATAATAATCGCATGCTGTTAAGTCAGTTCTGATTTATGTAACCCTTTTCAGGGTTTTCCAGGTAGAGAACACTCAGAAGTGGTTTTCTATTCCCTTCTTCTTGGGGTACCCTGGGACTGTGCAGCTTGCCCAAGGCCACACAGGCTGGCTTTTCTGGGATGCACAGTGGGGAATCAAACTCCTCAGCCCAATGCCTGAACCGCTTAGCTATCCAGCCAGGTATTTTGCTTAGCATTGATAAAATGTTTTATTGATAAAGCATTAATAAACTATTGATAGTTTATTGATAAAAATCCAGCAAGGATAAGCTATTGCAACTGTGTGGTGTTGACATACTTTGACCTCAGTACTTAAAAACTATAACTGCTGTTAAAAATCAAAGGCTATGCTGATATAATTATCTGTGAATATCTATGTAATTTTGAAAGAAGACTTGACAAAATTAGGAAAGGAAGTAAACAAATGTTATAAATTGATTAGCTTTTGTATTTTTGTCACAAAACAATTCTGTTCTTTGTGTTCAGACAAGTTTATTTTTTAAGTATTCCTAAATCTGGATCCTGAGAACAAATATTTATGTTTCTGTCATTGTTTCTTAATCTGGTTGTTACTTTTCTTGACTAAATATAAAGCTGCTTTTCAATTTCACATTCGCCATTCTAGAGACTATCTCTAACAATTTAGAAATGATTGGAGCTTATCTTAAAATCTGCTGTGGTTGGGGAGTTTTGGAGGCTTTCCATTTCAGATCAGACAAGATTAAAAGGGGAAAAAAGCTTTCACATAAGCTCCCTTTTAAGACACTTACGTTTGTAGCTCTGATTGAGCTGGGAGACTGGGAACGTTAGACACCTTATGCTCTGTTCTGAAGACTGTCCAGCCTTCACAACGATTTCCATTCTGAGACCTTCAATGGGTTAGAAGTAAAATATTTGCTACTCATCGGTATTTTAAAGTCAAGATCTCTACAGTTCAAATGTAAAAACAAAATTCCATGTAATTCTTTCTTATCTTGTGTTACATGCATGGTCTTGTTTCTTTGAAATGTAGATCAGCCCTCAGTAGTCTTCATACTTCCACCCTAGGGGTACAGTTCAGAATGTACTCATATTTTGTTGAGACGGACAATAAAAAATCCTTAAGATGAGACTCCTTCATCTGCTGGCCATACAACATTGCAGTCCATGGTACCTCACTGATGCTTTTAGGAGGTGTTGCTTATGTTGGCTTGGCAATGTATATGTGGAAGATTACAATATTGTGACTGAAAGAGCATTTGAGTAGCGTTCAGCCCAATTAAGAAAGCATTGGCCTCTATACCACATCTTAATAAATGTTTGGCCTTTCATGATGTTGTTGGACTCCAGATCCTATCATCTCTTCATGACTAGCTGTGATGGCTACAGCTTATGGGAACAGCAGTCCAGCAACACATATACCCAGTCCCTAGGCCTGCCTTGCAGCTAACCCACCTGCAAAAAAATGCTTCTCTCAATGCTAATTTGGAGAGACTTTCTGAGCATTCTGTTGTAATATTGGGCTCAAAATAATAATAATGATTGTGTGCCATTAAGTCAGTTTTGACTCATAGTAACTTTTTCCAGAGTTTTCTAGAAAGTGAAATTCCCTTCTTTTGGGGAGGGGATCCTGAGACTGTGCAGCTTGTCCAAGGTCAGGCTGGCTGTTCTCCCAAGAGGTATAATGGGGAATTGCATTCCCAACCTCTGGCTCTGCAAGCCAGTACCCAACTTCATTGAGTTAACAAGTTAGCCTTGGCTCAAAAGCACATATCCAAATGACCTTTGAGAGGAAAAAAATGTTTAAGAGTTGTGACCAATGCAGGGAATGAACCAATTCACCTGTCTATATCTCAGTTTTTCTGATGTGGGTGAGAGACTTTCTTGCTTTGCCTGCTAGAAAGTACTGTATGTTATCGCATATCACAGCCATTCTTCACCCGGCACACTTCAACTGGATTACAACATCCATAGATATCACCCATAACCAGCACAGCCAATGGCTGGAACTCATAAAAGCTGCTTTCAAACATAGCTGCAAGGGGCCACAATGGGAGAAAGCTGACAAAAGCAACACAGAATCTTTTCTCCTTTATTTGCAGCTTTCATCAAAATAGCAAGACAAAGATAAAATACCTAAAATGAACAGTGTACATAAAATTTTTGAACAACATATTCAAAAGATAAGAAACAGCTATGTTAAAATAATTCCTCTCACTTGGTGAAGAGCAAACATCTCAACTACTTATTTATTGTTTGTCTATTGTGGCTTAACAAGAGCATAACCAATTTTCCCCATCATGTATTCAGATGCCCAAGGCATCATGTGCTTTCCCTTTTAAGACTCTTCGCAGCAGACACTTTCACACACATTGAAATAGATTTGGTGTTTCATTCCATTTAGAAGGACATCTCTTGTCTAGAAAATAAATTCTCCTTCCCCCCCCCCCAACAAAAAATGCATTCTAAGAAATGTAATCTTCTGGCCTCGAACAAAACTCCCCAGCACCAAGTTATTATCCTCTTGACTGGTCTGCCCTTGTACCCTGCAGCACCCTCATAAAGAAAGTGCACATTTATGCCCCGAATAAAGATGACAAATTGAGCTGCAAAATGGGAGAGCAAGCAGGAGTGTTGATTCCACTGGAAAAAAAAGAAGACTGCTGGGTTTAGTCTGTGTGTGTTTGTGTGTGCACATGTCTTCTACAGGTCTCAACAGGCCACATAAACAAATGTTTTGAGCCTTATTTCTTTATTTCTTTATTAATAGGGCTTACAAGGCAAGTAAGATATTTTAACTGCTGGATAGCTCAGTGGATTAGGTGTCTGGTGTCAGATGCTGCAAGTTCAATTCCACACTATGCCTCCATAGGGTCACTTCCAGCCCTGCAGTCCTAAGATGATGATGATGGTTTAAGGAGTGGTTTTACCAGTTCTACACCCCCAGTGAGTTCCCATGGCCAAGCGGGGACTCAAACTCTGTTCTCCAGAGTCCTAGGCCATCTCACTATCCACTACACCACACTCAGTGTATGTAGGAGCCCATATTCAGATTATCAAGGTATTTGTGGGGCAATTTAATGTCATGATTGAGAAAGGCCGTTTCAGAACACAAAAGTGGATATGTCATTTGTATTTTTATTGCTTTGTATATCTGTGTATTCCTCTCCAGATTTGACAGCTGTTGCTTTCAAGGTGACAGCAACTGCAAAGTTCTGCTCGTTTTTCAGTGCTTTAGTGGGTCAGTATATTTCCGCTGTGAAGACTTCTGGCACATCTCGGGGGATTTATGATCTTTTGGACAGAGACCAGTGTTCCATTTCATGCTGCCTCTGTGATGCAAGCGGCTGCTTCACCAGATGGAGATATTTGGCAAATAGAAGCATTAGATGAGCTTAAAGCATTTCAGCTGTGCCTCTTAATCAACCAATCCAGGGCCCAGGCATTGGCAGGGGAAGGGTACGTGACTACTGGGGACTGGATAACATTCCCTGTCATGGCTGCATTGCCATGAGAGGGGGAAATGAAGTTGTCTTGTAGTTCATGCTTAAGTATATTTATAGAAACTTTATTTTTATATAATTACACACCTGTTGTCCAATCTTTGTGAGATTTGCTGAAGATTTATTGAACAAGCAACCTTTGGAGCAGTGATTTGCAACCTCAGGCCCTTTTTCAAAACAGAGGGAGTGCCAAACACATTCTTGCATTACAGTCAGATCGGAAGAGCTTAACAACATGACTGACCCATTGCTATGGGTCCCCTCTAAATATGCACTACTGTCAATTGTCAGAAGTACGCTGGTGGAGTGTTCAGCTTCTAAAGAGATTTTGAAGAACTGGGGGAAAGGGCTGGCACAATGGAACGGGCATGCTGGGAAAGGAGCATGTCACTACCGCACTCTGACAGCTCAACAAAAGCCCTTTTAAGAGTTGTGCATGTACTAGATCGGCACATGTGCATAGAGACCTTCAGTGGGGGAACCACAAAATATTGCAATCTGTGTGCAACTGCAATAATCCTGAAACATAATCTTATTATTTATCATAAATCACTTATTTATTTCTCTTATCCCATCATTTCTCCATGTGCTCCTTTCCATTTTATCCTGTCAACAAACCCATGGGGTGGATTATACTAAGAGTTCATTGCTGGCCCAAGGTCACCCAGTGAGCTTCAATGGTTGAGTGAGGATTCGTAGCTGGGTCTTCCTGCTGTAGTTTGAGCCTGTGTCAGGGCCACTTTATTCGAAGGGCAAAGTGGGAAGTTGCCCAGGACCCACTGTCTGTTGGGGCCAACATGAAGAGGGAGAATCCCCCCCCCCTCCATGATGGTGCTGCGTAGCCTGCACTGCCTGCTGCTTGCAGGGCTTTTGAAGTCTTAAGAGCGCTGAGGTCATGTGATGGGACCATGATGTGTGATCTTGTGCTGTTTGAACACTGGCAGCACACACAGCCTTTTCTCCCACTGCCAATGTCATTGAGGACTCTAGCCCGGCAGAGCTGACAGTAGCAGGCATAGCATTGAGAGGCTGTTTTAGGGACAAAGATGGCAGAGAGGCTTTTAGGGTGCTAAAATGGTACAGAGATGCTGTTTGGGGGCTAGGATGGCACAGGCAAGCTGTTTGGAGGCACAGAGGGCAGTGGCATGATGTAAAAGGTTTATCCATTTACAGCTCATTTACATGATACACAAAGTTTATGCATTTACTACTCATTGGCATGATACACCAAGTCTATGTATTTACTGCTCACTGGCATGATATACTAAGTCTATGTATTTCCTGCTCATTGGCATGATATACCAACTTTATACATTAAAATGATATGTTAGTAAAATTCTCCTTCTATCAGAGGAGAATATTTTATCTGCCAGTATAGGCTGGTCAGCTTCAGCTGGTCCAGGGCCATTTTTATTTTGCTCTTGCGACCCTTTGCGACCATACTTATTGCCCCTAAATATGTGTATGTTATGTTAGGTGCTATCAAGTTGGAACCGATTTATACTGGCCTTCTGTGAGATATTTAAAGCATAGTTCTACCAGTGCCCTCCAATGAGTTTCCATGGCTAAAGAGGCCTTCAGACCCATGTCTCCTGAGTCCTAGTCCATCACTCTATCTACTACACTGGGTATATATAATCAAAAATGACCCCCGCCACACCCCGCGACCCCTACCCCCGAATCGAGAAATAGTTGGAAGTCAACTTCTGGTCAATTTCTGGTTTCGCAGCCTATTTAAAAATTCCCAGGAGCTGTAATTTACCTTGTTTTGGAAAAACGAGGTGTGTGGAAGGCCAGAGCCTTGGGAGCGGGGAGTTGGGGGGGGCTGCCTGTGGTCTTAGGCCTAAATTGCCCACCTCAAAGGCTGTGAGCCAGGTTTACCAACAGCTCTCAGGAAACTCCAACCAAAGAGTTTGGAACTAATCTTTCCCTACTTTTGACTCACATTTCCCTTCCTTCTGCTTTTGGAACAGATGTGTGAATCTATTTAATTACCACTTTGTCATTGACTGGGTAACAGTCTGGTGAACTGGAAATCTCCAATATTTTTATAGGAAGGCACCCTGCTTAGACATTGTTCTGTGAGATACTAAACAGTGCAATCTCTCCTTTGTCTTGTTTATTTATTTTTTTACCATTCAGTGTAAACAGCTGTCTGTAATGTTCGATTCAACTATTTCCTTATGAATTTTTCTGTTTTATAGAACTTTACACAGTGCTGGGCCAGTATCTGGATTTATTTCCCTTTTCTTATTAAGATCTAGCTAAATAAATAAGTAAAGATGCATACATTGTAGTTTACTTTTTTTTAAAAAAGAGAGATCCACAGGAATCTAACAGTTGCCAAATGAATTAGGGAAGTGGTGCCTTAGTAGAAAAACGAAAACAGAATAAAACATGTCAGATTTGTAATATATACAGTGGTTGTAGAGCCTTTTATTTGGCTGTGGAATTGGCCCTTAATGGAATTGGCCCTTAATTAATGAAGAATGGTCAAGATTGCTTGAGGGACTGTACTGGGACAGATTTAAGGCACAGAAATGGGGCAGAAGAAGGGTGTCATTCTCTCTTTTGAATGTGAGCCAGAATTCAAAGTGAAGGACATTATGGCTCACAAAGCCCAGGGATAGGGTTCAAACTACTGCTTCAGGGCAGTTCTAGTTCCAGATGGGGTGAGTTGGTAAAATCCTCTAAAGGCTCATTCCCATGTTGTGATCCCTTACTCCTTTTTGCTGCTGCTACTACTGTCAATGGGTCATTTGGTTGGCTTGCTAACTAGGCATGGTTGGCGCCACCTCTTGGAGGGGAGGAGGAAGGGCAAGAGTGCTGAGGTGGTTGCCCCATTCCTTTGTTTCTTTTGCGGCTTCCTCGTTCAGAGAGGACAGATGAATGAGAAGCAATTCATCTATATGAGGCCGTGGGGGGGGGGGGGGGATCATCCGGGGATGTGGAGCTTCATGTCACCAATATGCTGATGACACCCAGCTCTACATCTCCTTTTTTTCCATCTGCAGTGGATGCCGTTCCGTCCCTTGGGTGCTGCCTGGAGGCCGTTCTGCAGTGGATGCAGTCGAATGGACTAAGGTTGAACCTGGACAAGATGGAGGTCCTGCGGGTGGGTGGCCCCAATGTCAGTAGTTTGGGGAACTCCCTCTCTTTTGGGGGGATGACTCTGACCACAAAGAATTCGGTTCGCAGTCTGGGGGTCCATCTTGACCCGGCGCTTACCATGGAGACCCAGGTAGTGTCTGTGGTTTGGTCTGCCCACTTACATCTTCGGCGGATCGCACGCGAGGGTGCTCACCACGCTGGTCCATGTGCTCATCGTTTCAAGAATAGACTACTGTAACACTCTCTATGTGGGGCTTCCTTTGCAACTGATGCGGAAGCTTCAGATGGTCCAGAACACGGCGGCCAGGCTATTAAAAGGAGTGAAAAGATTTCACCATATTTTCCCCACCTTGGCCGCCTTACACTGGCTACCTATCCACTTCCGCATCGGAATTTCAAGGTGCTAAGTATTACATACAAAGCCCTTAACGGTTTAGGACCTCGATACCTGGCAGAGCACCTTCTTCAGCCCAGTTCTACCCATATCACCTGCTCCAGTCAGGTTGGGCAGCTGAGGGGCCTAACGCCAAGAGAGGCCCGGTGGGGAAAAAAATAGAAATCGGGCCTTCTTGGCAGTGGCCCCTCGCCTCTGGAACAACTTACCTGTAGAGATCCGCCTGGCTCCCTCGCTGAGGGCCTTCAACACTAACCTGAAGACATGGCTATACAGGCAGGCCTTCCCTACAGCCATTACCTAGCTTATCTTCCTTTTCTCCCCCCCCCCCCCCCGTCTTTCTTTTTCTTCTTCTTTCCTTTCCCCATCTTGGACTTTGTGATTAATTTGGATTTTACCTCAGTTTATTTTTATGTTATATGTAAACCTCCCAGAGTAGACACGTTCTAGATGGGCGGTATATAAAATAAATAAATAAATAAATAATAGGAAGGAAAAGGAGGAGGAGGAGTAGCAGCGCCAGTAGGCTGAGGTAATTGGCAGTGGGCCGTAGGGTTTCCAGGTCTCAGAGTGCCCGCTGGACTCTTAGGGAATTGTCATGTCTCTCCAGATCTCCAGATGCGGAGACAAAGCTTAGGGTGAGCAGCCCCAGAGCAGAAGGAAACTTGATAATTGTTTCTGAGGTGCATTGAAATCTGGGTGCCAATCTTCATCTTTTCCCAGGTAGCACCAGGGCTCCTTGCCCAGCAGAAAGGTGTTTGTGTGTGCGCGCATTCCTCTAATGGCACAATGGGCCAAAGTGCATGCACTCAGTGAATCTTTCCTTAGTGCCCCCCCCCCTCCCCAACCCCCCTTGCTGTTCTGACTTTTAGGGACCGTGAGGCTTGGGCCCATTGTGCTATCTGGAACAAGTCAGGGAACTTAGCACCAGCAACGCAGCTCGTGATCTTTCTTGTTGCCCTGGCTTTGGCAGCAGTGGCAAAAGCCCTGAAAAAATAAGCTCTCTGCCCAATTCTTCCCCGTCCCACTCTGCAACAGTCTCAGGTATTAGTCCTGAAATCGCAGGGAATGGAATACTGCTGACCTGGCTACTGTAGTGAGTCTCCAACTAAAGTGTGCCTATGAGAAGTGTGGGATACTTAGCTTTGGCAGCCGCCCTGGCTCCACTTCTGTCAGCCCAGGAAAGATCTAGACAGCTGAGGGTCAAACTAAACTTTTTAGAAGTGAATGGCCCACTTCTTCCTCCCACAGTTCGATGAGCCTTGCGCAGATAAAGCCCTTGTTTACCTTTCAGTTACCAAACGCAGAGCAAAGCTCACTAGAAGACAGGAAGCACACGCTGTGACAAACAGATGCCTTTCAGTGCATAAGGAAGTAGTACTTTCAATTTCATTGTGTAGTTTGACCCAGAGTTGGCCAAGATTTATTGGCTGATTTGAGGTGTGGTATTTAATGTTGGCATTGAAATAAAATAACTTATTTCGTTAATGTCCTGAAAAACTATTATTTAGATGTGAATGCTCAACACATATTAAGAGTTTTAAAAGTCAGAACACTGGAAATGAAACAATTTTGTCTTCCCATATACGTAGTTTCTTAGGAACAGAGAGCTGAAAGAGATATCTAAAGACTGCAGTTTATTTGAATGATAGAAATAATTGTGGTGTTTTCATTCTGTTACAAAAATTCTGCTATAACTTTAATCTCAGGTTTCTTTGTTTTTGCAAAGACAATTTATGTTAGCTGAAGCCACTCATATTCCAGAAATCAATTGCAGCACTACATCTTGCTGGACAAACTGGTCACAGTTCGGTGTGCCGTGGTGCACATTCAGGTTGAACTGTAGTCACTCTGGCTTAATTTTGCATAGCCATGTATTCAGTTGCAGGCAGAGTTGGAATAGTCCATTGTGAAAGCTGAATTAAAGACATATATCACTTTTTATTTTGCTCATTATATTTTAATGGACATATTGAACTCTGTGCTTGTGGAAGCTCTGAAAAACAGCTCTTCTGACGCAGATGTCCGTACCTGCACTTCAGTGTGAATTGCAAATGAAAGGATGGTTTCGATATTGAGCCAGTGTACAACTGACCCTCTTGATTATTAATATACAAGAGGTTATCAAGCTATACAATATTTATGGGGAAATGCTTTACTAAAAACAAAGTCAGTGGTATGATTTCAGCCTAAGGTCTTTGTGGGGGAAAAAGCAGGTAATAGGGCTCCGTGTATAAGATGCATTTTAGAGAAGGTAAGTGCTCTTGATGCCATTGGGAATAAAGCACACATTTAAATATTTAAGAGCTGATTCAGCATAATCAGAGCATGTTGTACTGTAACAATCACAGGCCAACATAGCCTCAGTCGTGCTCTACAAGAGAAAATCAGAATGCTAGAACAGACAGTGCTTCACACGTGGAAGAGTCGAGAGGGGTCATAACCTGACCCTTTCACCCTTTCCATGTGGATCTTGCTCTTTTATCATGTTTCGAGGGGCTTGTATACCTGTTCCCACTCCTTCTGGGTGACCAGGGATGCTGCATTTTCTGGGACTCCAGATTATGTGAGACATGTGCAAAGCATCCACTCATTGTAGCATCTGTATATGAGAGCTGCAGTCGTGCATGGTGGTCAGGGAGAGGGCAATGGGTGCAATCCTATACCCTTTCGAACACTGAACATATTTCAGTTGACTAGAGAAGGTTAGGATTTTTGAGCAGAAGATCCCAGCAATGCCTCTTCCTTGATTTGTTAGTGTTTCATGGCAGGCAGATTTCACAGCGGAGTCTCTTAGCACAGGCAGTCTTCCATGGGTACAGTCAAGAGGAACATATGCCAAGTGCCCAAATTAAATGTGATTTTCTTTTTGTTTCCATTGACATTACAATTTCTTCCCATATGGGATTATGATTAAACATAGGAACGTATACCTTATGTCATGGCTTACACTTAAACCCATATTTCTAGATTGTTAATCTAACTATAATATTTATTGGCCAGCATGTTTCCTTTGCCAAGGACATGCTTTTCAGCTTGCCTAAAATGACCACCTGACAAACCTGCTAAATGGTTTGAGGCAGATATTCTTATAAATTACATTAGGATATTAGATTATTCAGACTCTTTGTGATGCAAAGTGAGCCTCATGGAGCTGTCCATAGTGAGGGGGACTAGTGGAGCCACAGGCACTCCCTGTCTCCCCCTCTGCACATTTCCATCTACCCTATGATCCACTCAATGGCTCACACTACGCCCTCCTCTGCCTCTCTCCTTATGCTCTTTCTCGCTTCTTTTTCCAAATGTTTCCTTGCTTCCCATTGAGTAAGGTGCCATAGGCACATCACCTTCAGATTACAAAATGTTGTGATCCACTCTTTTTTTAAAGCATTCTCTCTCTCTCTCTCTCTCTCTCTCTCTCTTAAATATTGCCCTCCAGGCTGTTGAGAATTTTGGTTAAATATGTGTTCTCAGGACATAAGCAGAGTTAGGAGATATCAGGATGCAAAGACACTATAATACTGAGAGAGTAAAATTCAACTTAGTCTGTTTACAAATATACAGAGAGAATAGACATTCATCTGGCAGCGTAACATGACATGATACAACACGTGTGTTGCGCACCCCCAGTGTCCCTAGTTTGTTTCCCTCAAACCCAGGTCCCACTTTCGGGCACGACTTTCTTAATTCTCCATACACCAACTGCCACCAGTGGATCCTTATCCACTTTACCAATAATGCTGCCTGGACACGTGTGGTCAAATATAACTGATTATTTATTGTTTAGTTGTTGAATCACATAAGTATAATAATAGATGTTGTATTATGTTGCACTCATTACTTGGATATTAAACACGTTTCTTTATTGGTATTACTTTTCATATAAATCACTGTTAATCACTGGAATACTATTTGATGACTGTCTATTTATTTTACTTCTATCTTTTATCTATTCTTTAATCCATAAACCAACTATACCACACCAACTTTCCCATCTCTCTCATAAAACTTCTCTAAACCTCTTCTCTCCTTCTCTCACAGTTTCCAACTGTCTCTTTGACTCCGCCCTACTGTCCTCTCATAGGCTCCAGCTCTAGCTCCACATGACGGACAGGTGGGACATGGGCATTCCGCCACAACGTGGCATAGAAAAAAGTGATCTGATTTACAGCAGATAAATACCCCCTTTACACATACATTCTTGGGACCAATCAGAAACTACATTACTTCATTTCTCACTTACATAAAGTTTCATCATTTTCTACAGCTGTACAACATCAAGTCTTAAACTTTGGTACCCACACCTGAATACACTCAGTACATGACTCAGGTAAAATCAGCCATTTTACTATACAACATTTATATTTAATACATTTTGAGATCAAAATCTCAACACAGGCTTATGTTCAAAAGCCAGTTTGAAAGTACTAATGAGATGCACATACGTGTAGGAGCAAGGAATTCATATTTCAAATTTTAAATTGTTTGAAAAGTGTTTTTAAATATTAGGTGTTAGGTACTTAATTATGTTTCAATGTGGCATCTAACAGTGTTTTTAGTTGGGATTATCATGTAGTTTTAACTAAATGTGAGACAGGCTTAAATCTTGGGAGAAAGGTAGCAAAATAGATACAGTCATATGAAAAAGAAAATACTCCCTCTTTGAATTCTATGGTTTTACATATCAGGACATAATAAAAATAATCTGGTCTTTAGCAAGTCTAAAAATTAGGTAAATACAACCTCAGATGAACAACAACACATGACACATTAAACCGTGCCATGATTTATTTTACAAAAATAAAGCCAAAATGTAAAAGCTATGTATGAAAAACTAAGTACACCCTTACTGCTTCCATAGGGATTAAGAGGCTAAGTGGGAGCCAGGTACTGCTAACCAAATGCCCTTGAGTAATTGATCATCAGCGAATGTGACCACCTCTATAAAAGCTGGAGTTTTAGCAGTTTGCTGATCTAGAGCATTCAGGTGTGTGTTAACACAATGCCAAGGAGGAAACACATCAGCAATGATCATAGAAAAAAATTGTTGCCGCCCATCTATCTGGAAGGGTTGTAAGGCCATTCTGAACAATTTAAAGGCCATCATTCTACAGTTATGAAGATTATTCACAAGTGGAAAACATTCAAGACAGTTGCCCATCTTCTCAGGAGTGGATGTCCAAGCAAATTCACTCCAAGGTCAGACTGTACAATGCTTAGAGAAATTGCAAAAAGCCCAAGAGTTACATCTCACACTCTACAGGTCTCAGTTAGCATGTGAAATGTTAACGTTCATGACAGTACAATTAGAAAAATACTGAACAAGTATGGTTTGTTTGGAAGGATTGCCAGGAGAAAGCTTCTTCTCTCGAAAAAAGAATATGGCAGCACGGCTTAGGTTTGCCAAGTTGCATCTGGACGAACCACAAGACTTCTGGAACAATGTCCTTTGGACAGACAAGACCAAAGTAGAAATGTTTGGCCATAATGCACTGTGCCACATTCAGTAAAAACCAAATACAGCATCACAGCACAAACACCTCATACCAACTGTGAAGCATGGTGGTGGAGGGGTGATGATTTGGGCTTGTTTTGCAACCACAGGACCTGGGCACCTTGCAGTCATTGCGTCAACCATGAACTCATCTGTGTACCAAAGTATTCTAGAGTCAAATGTGAGGCCAGCTGTCCGACAGCTAAAGCTTGCCTGAAATTGGGTCATGCAACAGGACAATGATCCCAAGCACACCAGCAAATCTACAACAGAGTGTCTGAAAAAGAAAAGAATGAAGGTGTTGCAATGACCCAGTCAAAGTCCAGACCTCAGCCCGATGGAAACGGTGTGGTGGGACCTTAAGAGAACTTTGCATAAACAAATACCTGCAAACCTCAATGATCTAAAGTAACGTTTTAAAGAAGAGTGGGCCAAAATTCCTCCACAATGATGTGAGGGACTGATAAAGTCATACAGAAAATAAGTTATTGCTGCTAAAGGTGGTTCTACAAGCTATTGAATTATAAGGTGTACTTATTTTTTTCACACATGACTTCTCCATTTTGGCTTTATTTTTGTAAAATAAATCATGACATGGTGTAATATGTCATGTGTTGTTGTTCATCTGAGGTTGTATTTACCTAATTTTCAGACCTGCTAAAGACGAGATTATTTTTATTATGTCCCGATACATAAAAGCATAGAATTTAAAGGGGTACTTTCTTTTTCACATGATAGATAGATAGATAGATAGATAGATAGATAGATAGATAGATAGGTGCCATCATTTCATATGTTATACCCTGTTTATTAAAATAACTTTTCCAAATACTATTTCACAGCAGAAGTGACATTATTATAACATGGATTGGGATCTGAAAAACTGTCCCAATTGCAACAACATAAGGAGAGTTGATTTTGCCTTTAAGAATTAAAAGTAATGAAATCTATTATCGTTTGATTTCCCCCTCCCCTTTCTTTAGGATAACAGCCATTCTTTTTAAATGATTCGTTCCCATTGATTTTATCTGTTGAGCCTATTTAGAAATAGAGCCTTCCATGATAGGATTGAACACAATTTTTAAAAATCCAAACAAGAGAGGTGATTTTCTGAGTTTACTATACAGCTTTCTTCCTTTAGATAATATTTTTGACTTTCTAATTTCTCTGCATGTGTGTTGGCAGAGATTCTGCAGAATCTTTGGGTCACATACATACTTGTCTGTACTTGAGCATTGCCCAGACCTGGTAAGCCTCATTATTGATCATGTGTGCTTAGATTATTTATTTATCTATTTTTAAATTTCATTTTATGTTGCCTTTTTCCTGGTGAAGGGACTCAAGGCAATTTGCAAGTTGTTAAAAAACAAGCCAGAACGATGGGTGAAATCCTGTTGCCATAAGTTATGCCATTTAAAGCTGATGATGTCATCAGGTGCAATGATACCACTTATGGATTACCACAAAGGAGGGTATCCGTTTAGAAAAAACTGTGTTTATATGTAAGATACAAAGTCTTTTATACAAAGTCCTTCTCCCCAGCTCTCAAACCTTCTAGAAGGTTCCTTGTCTCTGGCCCTGGCCCCTCCTAATCTGACACACTGGAGGGGGGTGGTCCCCATCTCTGGGCCTCTGCTCTTTTCCTGCTTCAGCCCCTGCTGGCCACTGGGTCTTCATTTTCCATAGGTAAGGTCCTGCTGTGTCAAACTACGTTCTTCCCACCAGCCTCTCCATCGGACCTGCAGCTCTCCTTTCCAGGGCTGGCCATGTACGGTGTGGAAGGCACAAAGGTTGGCCTGGTGGTCCTCCGCCTTGGTGGCCCCCCACTCACACCCTTTAAGGTTTATCATCCATAAATCAGTGATAGACTGGCCAGTACTTAAAATAAGGACAACTTCAAATAATATACCTCTATAAAAAAGGACATGTGGCTGTCCTATGTACACCCCACATCTATATGAGGTGGTCAAAGGTTGTTGTTGGTGAGCATGTAGTTTGTCAGTACTGATCCCCTCCCCCTGCCTCAAATTAAGAAACCCTTAATAGCATTCCAAGGCCACCCTGGCAGTTCCAGTATTTGAAAACCACTGCTGTAAACTAGGCTGTTGTTCAGCCTAGTCTGGTTTTGCATTGGTGTTTGCTGGTGTATTTCCCCCTCTAATTTAAGACAATGCTCCAATGTTCATGTTGTCGTTGGTACTGTTTGTTTGAAGGTTTCTATTTGACTCAAAGGTTCTCACTGAAATACTTTGGTTTCTCTCAAGTTGTTTTTTTTTAAACAATAACACCCCACCCTGGAAACTTCTATTGTTTCTCTGCATGGTGTCTAGTAAACATGAGCTTTTGCTTCCAAGGAATGTCTGGACAAAATCCTAGAAAGTCTTGATAACCTGCTGATTCCTACGTTCCCTGACAGACTTTGATGTACCATTTGCTGCACTGAAAACGAACTAGCCACTGGCAGGTGACAGCCGGGAGTTTAGCTGTCTGTGTGCCAGTCATTGCATGGGTCACAGCAGCGGGCTAAGTGGGCAGGGGAGATCAAAGGTTGTCACTGGATCAACAGGTCATGTGTCATGAAGATGAACCAGGGGGTGGGCGGAAGGGTCTCAGTGGGCGGTCTGTGACAGAAAGTGGCACATTAGAGAAATCAGTGGTGGGCAGAGGCATCAGAGGTCTAGCAGAAACATAAGAGTACTTCATGTACTAACAATCTGACAAAAGGTTGCAGATAGATAATCTGGCAGATAGGGTTGCTAGAAAACAGCATGTGCCAAATTTGCTGGAGGACATAGTGACTGAAGGAGAGTAAATTCTTACTGTTATGAAAACTCTGCATTCCACTTTTAAACTCCTTGTGCCTTCCACATGTGTTGCATATATTATCAGTTGAGAACTTCAGCTAAGCATAAACCTGGAAAAAAAAATTGATAACAACAGAGTTCTTATTATGTCCTGTTTTCTATTTCCCTCCTTAAATTCTGCATATATTTCCTGCGGTGCAGGAACTGCATTATACCTTCAGCATAGTAGTCACACCCTATACCTTCCACAGGCTTAGGCTGGGACTACACAGCAGGAGAAGTGTGAATGGATCTGCTGTGAAGTCATATCTGGGAAGTCAGCTTTCCCTGGGTGAATTTGCGTTAGCTGACCATACAGGAATCAGCAGAGAGAGAGAGGAGGAAACAGACAATCAGACTTGTTTGCAGCTTGTTAAGGTTGCTTTGCTATGACTGTCAAGATTTGCAAGAGGCATGGCTACAGCAGATATAACTTCATTAGCTGCTAAGAAGTGTTGATAAGCAATCTCCTACCCATTCTCTGCTGACTCCTCATCTCCCCCCCCCCTTGGTTTCCTAGGTGTGCTAGCACAAGGACACCACATCTTAAAGAAGAAAGAAGGAAACAGAACAGGAAGGGAAGAAGAAAGCAAGCACACTCAGTCACCAGGTCTAGGGAGGAGAGGCTTCCAACTGCAGCCAGTTTCCCCTCTGAATAGGTTCACTGCCCTGCCTCACTGCTGCTGTAGCTCAGTGATAGAACAGCTTGAGATAGAACAGCTACACACTCTTCCATAGATCAAGCTGTATGCATCAGCACAAGCTGATCAGCACAAGCCAGCATGCCATCTGAGCTGATGCAAATGCATTTGTTGCAAAAAGAAAAGAAAAAGTAGAGGCCCCATCAGTGAAGGAATGAAATGTGGAGGGGGGGAGGTCTCTGGACTGGTTCACATTTCCATGTACATCATGCAGACAAGAGAAAAATAGTACAAATCTGACCATCCCAATCTTGGAGCAATTCTCATATTATTTGCCAGTAAAATTACTCCTTACTCAAAAATAAGGCCCTCTGAGTTCAACAGAGCTACCTGCAAGGATTTAGGATTGCAGCCCGAGTTAACAAGTGTATGTGTTTGTGCTGGTACACACAAGTCCCTTCAAGACGCAAAGAACACCTGTCTTACTAATTTTTCCCATAGGACCTAATAATATTTAGTCACATGCCCTATGGATTTTGAGCCACTTCCAAATAAGCAATCCTAGTATTGTATTATTAATCACTGATGTTTTTGGCCCGGGGATTATGTTATTTTGCTTTTCTTTTTAGTTCGTGTTTACCCATAAATACTGCCAGATTGGATTTGCCTTCATTAAATCTTTTCCTCATTCATTAGTCAAATTTCAGTGCTGATTTACATGATGATTCTATCTCCATTAGAAAAGTTCAGGACATTTAGCTTGTGGCAAATGTTAATGGGGAATGTGTCCATGCGGGCACAATAAGGTTCAAATACATATGACACTTGGTTATGTAAGAGGGGGCAATGAGAAAGTAGGTGCAGCTCACTGGACCTGGACTAGCAAAGGCCACAACTTTTTGTCTCATACAGATTCGCAGAGGCAAGTCTTGGCATTGTGGAAAGGATTCTGTTTCCGAATAGTTCTGTGTTACCATAAAGGTTTGGCCCACCGTGCCTGCCGCATCCTCTTCGAGAGATCCAACGATTGATGGCTCACATCAGGGATGGGAGAAGGTGTGGCTCTCCAGATGCTGTTGGATTGCAACTCCCATCATCTCTCCCCATGGCCCATGCTGACAAAGGCTATAGTCTGACAACCTCTAGAGCAGCCATTCTCTGCAGGGGCCCTGGCACATTTGAAGGGGGTCACAGACTGGAGACAATTCTTCACACGTCACCTTATAAGGTTCGTTACAAGACTTATACAATCTCGATTCGGCCAGTATTTCTTTTATATTATGTTTATGGCTGTGGCAAAAGAAAAAAGAAAAAAAGGTTCAGAATGGCTACTCTAGAGGGCTACACCTTCCTCATTCCTGCTTTACCAGCTCATGATCATTGAAATATAATCACAAATTGCTTAATGTGATGGCTGAAATTAAAAGCATGAAGTATTACATGGCTTGTGATTCAAAACCCCCACCCCCACCCCAATTTTAAGTTTGCTTTCTCTGAAGTGTTAGGCCAAATTTATCTTGCGTGAGATTTGAATGATTTTCTTCCAGGATGTGTTGGCTAGTTTCCTTGAATACTTTTTTAAATTTGGTTTTTTCTTTTTTAAAGCCCACAACAGATAACTAAGGAAGTGAGTAAGTCTCTTGAAATAAATCACTTGGCAGACTTGAGGCATTCATGAACCGCATACTCTTTGGCTGACCTCATAGAAGTAAACGTCCTGACTCTTTAAAAAGAATTGGGCCATTGCTGTATTTTAAGTAAAATCCATTCTTAAAGGAATCCCCAGTGTTACCCCAATGTTCTGGTGTGCGTGGATTGACCCTTCTGACATTGTGTGAAGAAGTTTGATGGGTGAGATGAGGGAAATTCAAAGCTGTAGGAATGAATATTTCATTTTGGTTCTTTTTGCTGTTGTGCATTAGTTTCTGTTTACAAGGCTTAGCTTATGTTTTTTTTTTGTGTGTGTATGTGTGTTCTTAAGGATGTATTCAGTAAAAGATAAGAAAAAGCACAAGAGCTATTTACCTTGTCAAGTAGGACTTGAAAATGTGGCATCAGCTCAGAATCCCAAGGACTTGCATAGTTCAGCTGTTCTAGGTCACACAAGGACAGAGTTTATTAAATTCTCAGAATCTATACGTTCTGGTGCACGTCTGAATAATGCGATCTTTTGCACTTTCTCTTCTTTAGTGTAGCTTATTGGATGCCTCTTTTGAACACAGGTCAAATAAATGCTCTTGTACAATTTTATATTTTAAAGAAAGTTAATAAAGTTCACATTAACACGGAAATTAATCCTTGGGATAAATTGCTCTTGTCCTTTCCCCCTTCCCCTGAATACAGAAAGAGTTAATGTCTTTTTGTTTTCTGTGCAAGCTCAGTATCTAAAAATAACATTTACTGAAATAGATGTTCATATGAAAAGAGGGGAAAATGTCATCTGCAGTTCTTTGGAAAAATTAACTTCATCTACTGTTAACCAAAATTTTACATATTTGTGTTAATAAAATATTTCAGTGTCATAATTCTTAATTCCTCTGTAAGGTAGGTATTAGAAAATATGATTTTGCCACTGGATCACAGAGTAATAGGATAGTGACAGTAGGTTCCCAAACAGTTAGCACCTTTTCTTAAGGGCTTGAGTGGGAATATGTGGCCCTCCAGATATTGCTGGACTGCAGTTTCTACTAGCTGTAGCCAGTGTAGTCAGTGATAGTGGGGTGAATGCAGTTGTACTCCAATCTAGAGGGCTATGTGTTCCCTTTCCTGCTTTCTGGGACTGTACAATTATGGAATGTTGACTGCTACAAGGACCAACAAGTATGGCATAAACAGAACTTTTAGGAAATGAGTGGTAGGCATGTTTTATGAGAGACAAATTCAATAGCGAATGTGCATTTCTAAACAAAGTCAGAGGCATTGTTTTGTGAAAAAAATCTACTGGGACATTGAACCTTCTGGGAATTAAAGAGCTTACCTTTTCACTGTTGTCGTAGGGTATATGCATACCACAGTATTATGTATTTATGAAACTAATGAAAAATAAGGTTGTTAAGGGAGCAGATCAAAGGAAGGTATTTCTGAAGCCTGCCTCGCTACAAATGGTGGACTGAATGTTGTGATCAGGGCATACATACAGATGACGGATTTGATAGTGTCTCAGAGGGAATGTTTTGGATCTTGATGTTCTGTGTGATGCAATTTTCAGGAAAACGGTTTGATTCTACTCTATGTATTTCATTTGATTCAGAGTTTGACATCAGCTGTCTTCAGTTTCACCAAGAGCATTTCACATATTTATGAAAAAGCTTGCTTACAGCGTCTGATAAGGTTATCCTTAGAATGAGAGGAGACAGATACACTTGTTTGCACTGAGAACACCCATCCGTAAGCCGTAGAGGGAGAAAGCATGTCTCTAGAAGGGAGGAAAGCTCTTGCCTTAGCAGGGTGGGATGGGGCCATTGCCTCATGTTCTTGAGGCAATGGGTTTTTCAACTTGGGGTGCTTGGGAATCCTTGGGGGTTTACCAGGGATTGCTCAGTGAGCAGATCAGTAATGGTGGGTATGCTTCTGCCATGACAAGGATGTAAGTCTGGCATGGGGTGACAGTAGAGATGTAAAAACTAATTTTGTGGCTCAATTTTCACTGTGGAAGAAGTAGAGAAACTTTGCACAATTGCACAAGTTGCCCCGAGTGAAGGACTAGATGGGTTATTTGTGTGTTTCTTTACAATCACTCAGTCCTTCTATGCTTGCTCTCTCCCCCTCCCTCCCTCCTTCCTCTTCTCTCTGTCCTTTGTTTGCCATAGGGAAAGGATGCTAGAGATATTTCACACAGGTTACAGACACCTGGGCGGAGGGAATTTTTTTTGTCTTGCTCTTTGATGGATATGAAGAATTTTGTGGAGCTTTCAAATTTCCTCATTGAGGTTTCTCAGTGTGTTGATTCAGTTTAAATCAATGAGAACAAGGAATGTGAATACCCTTTCCTTTCCTAAGTGACAGTATGATTATGCACTCTAAAACAAGCTCCAGAAGCCTGTGTGGGAAGCCAGAGGTCCGTAGCAGATCTGGACCTCCCTAAATGTCTGAATGAAGGGTCCACATAGAACAACCAGTTTTAGAGCAGGTTGAAAGATGGTAGAATTCCATGTCAGTCCCCATGTTAAGAAACAGCCATTAGTCGAAAGTATATCTGCTATACTTTGAATGTGTGTACATAAACATGTACTAGCAGAAACATTTTAAGCTGATTCGAGAAAGAATGTGGCTCCCTGGGGAGAACTGGTGGAAACTTAACAGAATTCAGTGCTCTTCCTTTAACTCTGGATGCAAAACTTAAGACAGGCCAAACATAGTTTAGAAAAATACTTTGTATTTACATATGTAACTTAAACAGCTTATCTTCAGCATAACAGCTTATCCATATAGAGCATAACATGATAACATAACAGCATATCCATATACAGTAACTGGTTACTCACAACCCAGTATAACACAACAACATGACTGCTCCTGAACCAGACCAGTAAAGCAATGCTCTCACAGAGCTACCTTTCTACACAGAAAAAGCCTCTGTAATCAGCAACACCTGCCCGAGGCAACTCAAGCCTCAAACTCTGCCTGTTAACCAGCAACAGGTGTATGCTTGCACTTTACATACAGTCTTTCTTACATATTTTACTAACATGAGTACATTTCAAATGTTCAAGACTTTAATTTATAATATAGTGACCTGCTCCATTACAAATATCTTGACATACAGCAGCCCCCGCATCCATGGATTTACTTATCAGCTGCCTGGAAATATTAAATAACACACACCGAAATACGTATTTATACATATTTCCATGGTGTATTTACCATGACTTGCCACTAGAGGGAGTAAAAGACCATGCTATGTATAGTGTTCGCTATTTCTGGGTTTTTTCCCCCACACCCACACAGGGGGGCTTGAAATCTCCTGTGGATACTGCGGTCCTATTGTAATGTGGACATTTTCTTCTATACAGTGGTACCTTGACTTACGAACTTAATCCGTATTGGAACGGTGGCCGTAAGTCAAAACGTTCGTGAGTCAAAGCACCATTTCCTATAGGAATGCATTGAAAACCGATTAATCCGTTCCGGCCGAAGAAAAAAAATACCAAAAAAAATTAAAATAAAAAATAAAACACTGCAAGTCCCACGCTGGGACTGCAAAAAAACAAAACAAAAACAAAAAACAAACAAATCCAAAAATAAACATTGGAGCAAGTCCCACCAAAAAACAAAACAACACAGAAACGTAACCCCCCCAGCCCAAACCTACCCTCCAAAACCCACCCAGAACAACTTTTTTAAAAGGAAAAAGCAGCACCTTACCTCCACCGCTGCGACCGCCGCCACCAGGAGGCCTCCTGGACTCCAACCGCCACTGCAGGGCCTGGCCTCCGCCGCCGCTACCGGGCCAGGGCTCCAGCCGCCTCTGCGGAGGCTTCCAGGGCTTCCAAAGCACCAGCACTGTAGGGCAGCCGCAGCGGCGGGGCCAGCCATGGCGGAGGGGGCCCTTACTCATGAGTAGCCCCGCGCCTTCGGTGGCGCTTACTCATGAGTAGACCCACGCCAGGGATGGGCAGGGAGCGTACGGGCTTCCCGCACCCCGCGGCGATCCAGAGCCGCCCCACTTCTCCTTCCTCCTCCTGCGCTGCCCGCACACCCCATCCACGGAGGAGCCCCTCCAACCAGCGCAGCCCAGGGCCTTCGGCGGCCCTTACTCACAAGTAGACCCGCGCTTTCCACGGCGCTTACTCATGAGTAGACCCGCGCCAGGGATGAGCAGGGAACGCACCGACTTCCTGAGCCCAGCGGCAATCCGGAGCCGCCCCGCCTCTCCTTCCTCCTCCTGCTCGGCAGAAGTAAAAAAGTTCCCTGACCCCCTGCTCTAACCGTTGGGGCGAAAGAGCTACAAAGTAGCAGCCTCTTCGCCACCAACGGTTTGAATTTCCCGCCTTTTTCCCCTGCCTTTTTCCGTTCGTAAGTCAAAGCTCCGGCCGCAAGTCAAAGCAAAATTTTGCGGCCGGAGCTGTTCGTAACTCAAATTGTTCGTAGGTCAGGGCGTTCGTAAGTCAAGGCACCACTGTAGTATTACCAAGTCCATGGAGTTTTAAGCTTATGACAAAGCTAAATTGTTGCCTTGAATTTTATGTGGGACTACCATGTAAAATATGGAGTCTCTGGACTGTAAATGTCAGTCAGTTTCAGATGTGGTGCCAAGAATGTTAATGACCCAAGTTATAATATGGGACTAGAAGAGCCTCGTGGCGCAGTGGTTAAACTGCTGCACTGCAGCCAAAACTGTGCTCACGACCTGGGGTTCAATCGCAGGTAGCCGACTCAAGGTTGACTCAGCCTTCTATCCTTCCGAGGTCGGTAAAATGAGTACCCCACTCGCTGGGTGGGGGGCAATGTGTAGCCTGCAAAATTCACTTGTAAACCGCCCAGAGAGTGCTTGAAGCACTGTGGGGCGGTATATAAGCAGCACGCTTTGCTTTTCGCTTTACTAAGGTATGTTATACCTACCGGTGGACTGCAGTTTCTTTCTGAGCTCAGTTAAAAGTAAAAACGTTGGTGATTACCTCTAAATTCCTAAATGGATTGAGTCTAGGATATTTGAGGGCTCACCTCTTCTGGTAGCAACCTGTCCATTCTTTAAGATCTGGAGAAGCCCTCCCATGTGTTCATGTAGAATGGAGTAGCAGATAAAGCTTACAAGAGAAAGCTCCTTCTCTGTGGTCTCACCAGCGGTAGTAAACAAACATCTTGCCCATGAAACTCAAGAAATCTCTCTCAGGCTGCCCTTTGCTAAAAGTATTTTTTATTTCATCAGGCTTTCCATCCACTCCCTCAAAGAGTGTCTACAGTGCCTTCCTCTGTATTTGTATGGGTTTTTCAAAATTAAATGGGGTGAATGAGTAAAGAACTCCCTTTCTATAACCTAACTGTTCCAAATCCTCCTGGTTGTTTACCTTTTTCTAAAAATATACATTTGTGCCTAATGTGTAGTTAGCCCCTTCTAGTTCGACATTGAAATCAGAGGGCACAAGAAAGGCAAAATCGAGGAGTTTAGGGACTTACTGGTCTCATTAGGCAAATCCATGGTAATGAAAATTTCTGTGCACCAATTGGTTGGTTACAGAGATAGCCACAAGAGTAGCTTTCTCTATTCCCATCCTTATTTTCATTGTTATTGTTGTTTTTGTTATTGTTGTTCAGTTGTAAACAATTACACATACTGGAATTTTTCTCTTTTGCCGTGTGGCTTCAAATTTCAAGAGTTGTGAGTCACACAGATATAAACAGATCAGGAATACAGCCAGGAATGCCAGCAGCATTCACAAATTGGGATAATTTTAAGCATCCCTATAAATAGCAATAGTGTATAGGTTCTGTCTTATAGATGCCTGTTATCGTTTTTTCATTTAATTGGAACAGATCAAAAGATGTGAGACCATGTGAAGGTTAGGACAGCATCAAGCAATATGGAAGTTATTCTTTTAGTTGCTTATTTTTTTAAACTTTCCTCCGTATTATTCCGGAGCTCGCTTTTCTTATGGTGTGAGTTTTATCTATGGGAGAATGGAATTCTTCTACTCTACCTAGCTTTCAGGATTGTCCCAAGTTGGTATCTGAAGCAACGAAGAGGAAACAGAAGCACAGAAAAAAAACACCCTATTCATTTTTCTTATGGTAGCTTGTGCTGAAGTCCATGATTCTGTGCCATATAGTGGAATGGAGAATTCTTTGCGTTGTACCATCTCCAAAACTGAAACACCAGAGGAAACAGATCTGTTTATACTTATTTTGAAAATAGATTCTTAGTCATGAGTATGAAACATCACAAACGTTGCTAACTCTCTTGAGACACTTTTAAACAGCAGTGAATTATTTCACATAGTTTGGAAGGGCCATCTTAGCTGTGGGAATTATGCACTGGATCAAGCCATGTTGAGATGGTTGTTACAAAAAACAAGATGATGACAAAGTACTGAGAGAGGGGGATTGCATTCCCAGCTTCTCATTCTGCAGCCAGATCCATAGGTCAGCCTTGGGCAAACTGTCCAGGGTCCCAGGATGCTCCCAGAGATGGGGAGTGGGAAACCACTTCTGAGTGCTGTCGACCTGGAAGACCTTGCAAGTAGTCACCATAAGTTAGAATCAACTTGATGGCACAAAATTATTATTATTAGAAGATTGCAGGTTCTCTTTCCCTCTATCCCTTAATAGAGAATAGTGTTGCTTTGAGGATTTGAAGGCTCTACATCAAAATCTCCTATGGGGTTGGCTGTTTTGGTTTCAGTTGGGTTTTGAGTAGAGATCGGGACGAAGCTAAAAAAAAATGAACCAGGAGATTTGTCCAAAATCACTGTTGCTTTGGATTGGTTTGGGTTTGTCCAAACCGGAGAACCTGAACTTTCCCAAAGCAACGAATTTTGGAGCGATTTATGAACCTCCTGGTTCGTTGCCTCCCAGAGCCTCCCCACAGCCCCTTTCCAGTGCCTCTGTTGTGTCCCTACCTTGCCCTCCTCCTCCGCTGCCGCTTGCTGACGCCACTTCTGCCGGCACCTGCTGGCGCTGCCTAGCTTGCCCTGTGTGCCTCTGGCCCACTGATCAGTTGATCAGTGGGCTACAGACACGCAGGCTGCTGTAAGGGAAGCTGCCACCACTGTCTTTGCAAACAGTAGCCTGATTTCCCTTCCAGCAGCCTGTGTACCAATGACCTACCAATCGGCTGATCAGCGGACCATAGGCACACAGGGCAAGTTAGGCTGCTGTGTAAGGAAAGCCACCATTGGTGTCTTTGCAAACAGCAGCAGCGACTTCCCTTATGGCAGCCTGTGTGCCAGTGGCCCACCAATAAGCCGATAGGTGGGGCCATTGGCACACAGGCTGCTGTCAGGGAAACCAAGCCACTGTTTGGAAAGACAGCGGCGGCAGCTTCCCTGACAGCAGCCTGTGTGCCCATGGCCCACCCATCAGCTGATGGGTGGGCCATAGGCATACAGGGTGAGCTAGGCAGTGGTTCGGGTGGCGGGTGGCAGTGGCAGAGGTTGCGGCAGTGGGCAGCAGCAGTGGTGGTGGTAGTGGAGGTGGATGAGGACAAAGTAGGGAGGCAACGGGGGCAGTGGGAAGGGGTTGGGGGACAGGCTGTGGGGATGAGTAGCTCAGCTTAATTTTTTGGATAGCCATGGGCTGTCAAAAAAAAAAAAAAAAGCCCCAATGAACTGACAAACTGATTCGTGGTTTGTCGGTCAACCATGGGGAAATTTGTGGTTCATTAACTTTGACGAACTATGAACCAAGTTGAACCACCATTTTGGCAGTTTGTCCCCATCTGTAATTTTGAGATCAGATTTTGGTAGCTCTGTGGACAGTTCTCATCAAGTGCTCTATTTCAATATCCACCATACAATTAACCAGCAGATCTCCATGGGCTCTCTTTAAAAAATCATCAGGATTTGGAATAGTGCTTTGAGGAGATTCCAGTCCTTCTTTCTTGGAGGTGTGTTGTTCCATTTGTGGAAGCTAGCTTGCCATTCTGATATAGTCACCCTCTTCCTCCGGGCTGAAACCATATATCAGCTGAAATCCTGTTGCCTGACGTTCTGCTGTATATGGTTAATGTCATCAGCCATGGCAATTATTTGGAATTTAAAGATTTCCAACCCTCCCCTCAAAGGTTGTAAGGCGCCCTTGGGATCCCTTTTGTTGTGGGGAAGCCACTGTCAGCCATGAGTGTGAGAGAGAATCTTTAATTTCAAAAACTCACCACAGCATAACGTCATCAGCCTTATGTGACATAAGTTGTGCAATAGTATTTCAGCCATTGTGTGGGAACAATGCACTCCCTGCTCTGTGCCTCTTATTTCTAATACATTGAAGTCTGAATCAAAGCCATTCCCTCTAACACCATCCATTGTGTCATTTTGGTGTCTGGAATGGAGCATTCCCATGGTAGCATCACCACTTTCTAGATGGCAGCTGATGTTGAGCAGAACATTTTTCAGGACTAAATAATGTTAATGCCATGGAGAATATGAGTCACACATGAACTTTCCCTGTGGCCTGCACTGTTTTTCACAACATGTGATTAGCTCTCAAAAAGAGAGTTTAATGTTAATTGGTTTTTATATGTGTACCAGCTCATATCTATACCACGTGGAACAATTTATGAGGATTTGTTTATGCAGAAGTTGGTGTCTTAGTAATGGTCTGATTTCTTGTGGTCTTTGGTTTTATGGCACATTATAAGTTTTAGAGAAGATCCAGCCTTCACTTGGTTTTTTGAAGCATAGAGTCAGATCTCTGGGTTGGTCATTTTTTAAAAAGGCTCTTCATCCATTGCCTTTACTCAAATTGCAGGAAAATTGCTCTGGCTTGAATTAAAAAACACTAAGTAACATGGCAATACCCTTATCAGCAAAGCTAGACATTATGTTGTGCATTAAGTAAGAAGAGTCAATTTAAGCCAAATTCTGAGTATTTCCTAGTATTTGGAGGAAAATTGTATCTTTGGTGTGATGTGGCCCTTCCTGAGTAGGGGTAGATCTCCTTTCCCTGGTGGCAGGCCCTCCTCTACCCCCCCCCCCCAAATCAACTGCACAAATTAGATTTATACTCCCGTTAGTCAGTTGTAATGGCATTTGTGAAATCAGAGGCAGCCATTATCCTTTGTGCAGCAATGGCATTCTAAAATAAGGTGTACCCTATAATTCTTGTTTAATTATAAGAAGTATCAGGCAATGACAGAAATCAATATGACTCCAAATGGGACCAATTAATTTAACTTACGCGTATTTAAGTTGCTTGTTTTCAGCGTGCTACCTTAAAAAGAAAGAAATTATATTTTGCCATCTTGAGCTGCCTTTGTGCTTGAACAACCGTGGTTATATGCTAATCATGTGAAAAAAGGCAAGAGGGGACAGATAGGAAGGTGGAAGGAAGGAGACCAGGCAAATGTCTTTTGCCAAAATCCAGACTGATGATTGAAGAGGCAGGAAGTAGGGCTACATGGAAAGACCTTGGCCTTGCTACTTAAGACAGCTGGGAACACTGTGAAATACAAACCCTGGAAAAACAAAGCAAACTAATGTGTGCTACTTATGTACCATCCCATAGTGCTTAAAGCACTCTCTGGATGGTTTACAGTTTTTAATTGTGCAGTCTACACATTGCCTTCCCCCCCCCCCCCCAGCGAATTGGGTACTCAATGTACCGACCTCAGAAGGATGGAAGGCTGAGTCAACCTCCAGCTGGCTACCTGAGCCTGTTGGGATTGAATTTAGGTCGTGAGCAAAGTCTTCACTGCAGTATTGCAGTTTAACCATTGCACCACAAGATTCCCCATGAACTGAGCAAGCTAAGTGGCATAATTACATTGAGGAATCCACCTGTGGCATTTTTGTGAAACGGTAGAGAATTTTCTCCATACTAACATATTTTAAACATTATGTTACAAAGATATAAAAGGTAAAGAAATTTAAACCAATTTTAGGGCATGACTACACATAACAATACTCCTGTTTTGGAATTGGGTTTGGCACAGTTGAAATCAAATTAAAAATCTCCCAACTTCATGATGTATACCTAAGCATGCTTTTTTTTTCCAGCCAGGAATTTTTTTTTTAAATGCCTGTTTAGAGGTTGTTTATTTTTAATTGCTTCTGGTCATGCTTTATTGTACTTCATTTGGCATATGCGATCACCTTTGTCGGAGTAAATAGTGTCTGCAGAGCCTGGGGTTTGCTGAGTACAATGGGTTTTGGATTGCAGGATAGCCTGCAATCCAAACGCTTCCTCCCCACCCCCACATGTGTTTGTATTTTAGCTCTGTATTGATCTAGTGTTATAGCAGTTCAGAACTTAACATGAAAAAAAAAATAAAATGCAGTTTGCCAGATATGATTATTCTTAAGGGACCAAGGACAGAGGAAATGACCGTTTGAGGAGTTGTGGACTGTGTTGTAGGCCTGCTGATGCTGGCTTTGCTGAATAAAAGCTGCT
Source organism: Intellagama lesueurii (assembly GCA_037013535.1). Lineage (NCBI taxonomy): Eukaryota > Metazoa > Chordata > Lepidosauria > Squamata > Agamidae > Intellagama > Intellagama lesueurii. Next base: position 168,526,742 of record JBAJHW010000001.1, on the reverse strand, counting down.
GAGTCTGGCGTCAGGCAAGTTTCACCTCAAGAATGAGATGAAGAATTAAATTCCCAGAACAGAGCAAAAACTGGGGAAATGGGGACCTGGAATACCAAAATACCAATGTGCCGTATAGCTTACCTGTGGACTAAAAGTTGTTTCTTGTGGATGCACACACGGACACAAAAACCACATGACATTAAAAAATTGATCTCTAAAATCCCGAACTAGCTCCTGATTTAATTTTACAGTGTAGTCGCATCCTCAGTCACACAGCCCTAAATAGGAGATAAATCATCATCTTAGAATTGCAGAGCTAGAGGAGACCCTATAGATCACTGAACCCAGCCCCTGTCAAGGAGGTACGGGGGGGGGGGAATCAAACTTCCAACCTCTGGCTCCGCAGCCAGAGACCTAAACCACTGAGCTATCCAGCCGTAAAATAACCAGTCCTTTGGGGAAAAAAATGGCTAGACCAATGTGGAGAGACATTGTACTGTGGTGGATAGACTGATGGATAGGACTGTAACTAGGGTAGGGCAACTAAGGCTTCCCCCAGGGAAACTCACTGGGGATGGTTCTGGAAAACTGACTCCTTATATATGTCACATGCTTTGAAGACCATATTAGGGTTGCCCTTGAATGTGGTTTGATGGCAGGTAACACAGAGACTAGTGTATATTATCTGTTCTGCTGAAACAAACAAACAAAAAAGTCAGATATTGTTTAACATTTTGGAAGTAAGTGGGATTCTAAGGAAGAGGTATCAATTAGCACACAGTCAATTCCATTCTAGTGTGAAACGTGGAAAGGTTGGACCAGGGCTAAGATGGTCCTGGGGCTAGCAGTCTGTAGTAGGCTCGCTATTTGGCTTGCAAGACTGGACTCACACATTATGTTTGTGCGTGCATATGTGTACATATGATTGAACTGTTTTGCATATAAAAACAATGCAAAAAAAATGCTGTATCGTTTAGTGGGAATCATCTTCCATGCTTTCCTGAAGTGAAAGACTAATATTTGATCCAGACAGAGAACTCAGATACAAACATGAGCTCCCATGTATTGCTAATTCTTTTATAGTCTGTAGCACAAAGAGCCAAGGACATAAATCAGGAGTGGGATTCATGTGACATATACCTTCTGTTCACTTCTTTTTTTATCTGGAGTTGCTGATGTGCTCCCCAGATGGTCCCCTGGAGTCCTGAAACTTGTCCATCACTGATAAAAGCAAACATAGAATTATTATTAGTTTTTTTAAAAAGAAAAACCCTCAACGTTCTCTTACCCAAGAAAGAGACGCAGACTTGCTTACTGTTTTGTTCAGACAATGAGCCAAACTGAACAGGAAGCGGGGGGGGGGGGGACACACATGCATGCACACTCAACGAAGGCCAGCCAAGAGGTGAGGTCACCCTACAACTGCTTCAGATTCCTCACTAGCTTACTTTGGGTCAATCACTACCTCTCCACCTAGTTTACAGGACTGTTGTGAGAATAAAATAATTTACCTTCTGAAAGAAAGGGAAGACAACGTAAAGACGTAATGCAAAAAAGAAAAGGGAAAAAAGAACCCAAGAAAAAAAAGCTCAGTGTGACTTCTGTTCCAAGTAGACATCCCGAGGCTGCTCCTTCTTCTAAGCATCACCTCCTAGAGTCATCTCTCAGAGCTCCCTCTCCCCGCAATAAGGGTGTAACAACGGCCTGCTTTGCTTGTCTGGCTTAACCTCTGTTAGGCCATTAACAGTTCTGACTTTTGGCGACCCTTTATTAGGGTTTTCTAGCTAAAGAATCTTCAGAAGTGGTTTACCGTTCCCTTTTTCTGGGAGTGCTCAGGGACTCTGTAGCTTGCCCAAGGCCACACAGGTTGGCTCTTCTGGGATGCACAGCAGTGAATTAAACTCCCTACCTCTAACTCCCTGAGCTATCCAGCCAGCATTGGGCCACAGAGCTATGCTAAAAAGCTGAAATATTCAGAGGTTTTCTATGTGAAGACGACACTATTACACAAGAGTAAGCCCCACCCCATTATTGAAAGTAAGACAAACATTTCCTCTTGCAAAACAAAACAACACTTTTCTTTCTGGCGCTAGGACTGCCGCTAGCCAATATCATCATAGATCTGTGACTTCAATTTTTGGCTAAATGACTGAAAGATGTTAGCAGACTCATTTTCAACAAAACAGCTGGACAGAATTGTGCCTGAATGTTTTGTCTTATATTTCTGGTTATAAGGACTACGGATTTGTTGTTTTTTTAATTTGAAAAATGGGAACATAAAAGAGATTTTTTTTTTTTTGAGAGCTGCCAGTTTCAAGAGCGTCATATAGCTATCTATGTGACTTGTGGGATCATGGAGGTGATCCGGTGGGAGCTGGCCATTGGCATGTCAGCCGCAAGACTCTTCTTTGTCTTGCTTCCTCTTCCTTTGGGTTGGAAGCAAACCAGTGATGCTCCCAGAGTGAAACAGTTAGTTCCCAGGGTGCTGTCATTGCCCAAAGACATGGCTTGAGGGGTAAGTTAGATATGAATGTTATGAATGTGTGTGTGTGTGTGTGTGTGTGTGTGTGTGTGTGAGAGAGAGAGAGAGAGAGAGAGAGAGAGAGAGAGAGAGAGAGAGAGAGAATGGAGCTGTGTGACATTTTATACACACGCAAGTGCCTCAGGAGCCTCGGTATGAAGGTTTCAACATGGTTTCTGCCATACACAATGTCATTTCAGCCTAAGACACCCATCCCATGGAATGGCCATCTAGTAATATCTTCCTTGCAGGAAGGAATCTAGGAAAGAGAGAGGTTAAGTCAACCCTCATCTGCTCTGCTTTAACTAATTTAACCGCTTTGAGTGAAGGGCTTTCAATCCAATCTTCACACTTTCTTTAAGGCTATTGTGTGTGCAGCTATGTTTAGCTCTGATGGTTGCCACACTCAAAGGTATGCACACCTGCAGTGCAAAGGCATTTTCTCCTTCATCTTCCACAGTCTAGACATAATAGTAATGGACAGGATGTATATTATCTGAGTTCATGTTATGATAACTTTGTGTTACTGCAGAATGCAGGTCAGCACCTTTTTTAAAAAATCGTATTATTATTAGTTTTAAAATACATTTAAAAACAAACAACACATTCAGAGGAATTCCATAATAAACTTGCACGTAAAAGTGAGTAGTGGAAAGTAGAAAAATACACACAGACTACACCAAGTTATTGCTCTCATAACACATAGTTTCCACAGCAAATGGAAAATAGATTCCAATGTTGCTTTCACTAGGCTTTCTAGCTCATTAAAACACTCCATTGTTACATATTCTTTTTTAATGCCTTTTTATTTATTTACGTTTGCTCATTTCGGAATTTCCTCCCCCTGCTTTTCTGTTCCAAAAAGAGTGGAATGTTTACCTGCTTTCCTTCATCATTTGAACAAGATGCGTCATGAATGGCAAAGAGGAAACAGGCTGCCTCTTACTGGGACACATTTACCTCAGGAGTTGTTAATGGGTGTGGAATCACACATATTCACACACATGCACATGTGTGTGTGCTTACACACATGCACACACACAGCCATTTTTAAAATCAGGCTTGTATCCTCCCCCCCCCCCCCCCCCCCCGCTTGTCAGTTTGATCTACTCTGAATTAAGTTATGAGTTCAGACTGGGGCTATTTTTAAACTGGGAATTTAAGTGATTCCAGACTCTTTCTCATGACTGGGCTGAAGGAGAGTATGGGAGAGTGGATCAAACTCATGCAAATAATCTTTTAAAAGTGTCCTGCTTTATATCTGAACAAAGTATGCAAACCATGCATTTGGGCTCTGCTTTGCCTGGATGGAAAAAAAAACTCTTTCCCCCTGCTACTGTGACAGATTTTTGATCCACCACTATTAGAGAGGTGGGAAAGAGGATTCTTGCCAGTTTTGCCCCTTCCTTATCCATATCCCCTTATGGAAATCAGCCCTCAATGCTCCCTCTTGCAGCATCCTGGATTGCTCCTGAGCCCTCTGCAAAAGCGTGAGAGGTGGTCCTGGGAGCTGGAGTTGAGGGAGGCTGCAGAAGTCACTTCCAAAACCAGCCCTCCAACCATGTATGTTAGGAGAGTCGCTTCGGTGAAACTCAACTCAAGTCAATGGAGCAAACCCTGCATTAAACCCCCAGTTTGTTCACAAGGCAGGATCAAATCATGATTTTTATTTTTCAAACTGAGGTTTTCTACTACGTGCAAGTTCTGTGAGCTATAGACAGGATCGTCAGATTGAGAGGAAAAAAACAATAGTCTAAGAGGCAGAAATATAGAATAGGTATAGTATATTAGAAGGGAACAAAATATGTTTTAATATTCTTCTTGGCCCTTTTTTGTAGTTAGCCCTTCAGAAATATGGAGTATATTTTCCTATGTTATTCGTTAATCCATGTACTGGTTGATGCAGAATGCATTTGATTGTAAATTATGATCTTTTTTGAATGAACCTTCAGGAAAGGAGATGCATATGAGGTCATTTTCTTCCTGTTTTCATATGCTCTGTAAGGAATTGATGATGAATTCATTTTTATTTTCTCCTTGAGAGTAGAATCCTTTTTTTATTTCTTAATGTTTCTGCATGTGGCTTCTCCAGGGAGAATAATGTTTTCTTTTAAATGGCACTTTTATTTTTTTATTCATTGCCAAATATTTCACATGAAAAAAATGATAGTATAGATTATCACATAGTTTAGAAATGAATTAGGTTTTAATGTCTATTACAATTACAGCAAGTCTCCTTTTTTTGTTAACATCAGTTATAAAAATGATGAATAATAGCACTGTATTACATCTATTAATAACAGGCTTAAATGCAATCAATTTCCCTTAAGCATAAAGGACACTTTCAAATGGATAGGGCCTTGCAGTAGTAATCAAAAGGAATTACGCAGTTATTCCATCTCTTTAATGGATTTTTGTGATAAATAAGATTGAGAAAAAGAAAAAAGAAAAACACCAGAAGGATGGATGACAACCTGATATGGACTGTACACATAGCTTGATACAATTTTGTGAATTAGCTTGTCGCAATAAAACTCTTCTCTGGAAGAAGTCAGATTTAAATTGCTAATTTATGTTAACTTGTGGCCTTCTGTAGTCTCTCTATGCAAAATAATTAAATATTTTTTATACAACAAGAACAACAACAACAACAACACGGAAACTAATGAACACGCATCACGCACTACATCCAAAAAGTGTTGTGGGTGGATTAGGTATATTTATCATGAAAAATTGGACACAGTGGATTACTGCAAATACAGCAGAAAAAAACGCTACATGGACAACACCTGAGAAATATTGATGGAAAATATATAATATGATGTAATATATTATATAATATATTAATATATAATACAGGCGTACCTCGGTTTACGAATTTAATTCATTCTCTGGGACGTTTCATATTGTGAAAAATTCGCAAACCGAAACGCAGTTTCCCATAGGAACACATGTACGGGGGCGGTGCTATAAACCTCCCAGGCGCAATGCATCCTGGGGAAACTTGCTTCGTATTGTGAAAAAAATTCGTAAACCGAGGCATTATTTTCAATGGATTTTCTTTTGTAAACTGAAAATTACGTTAACCGAGGCATTCGTAAACCGAGGTACGCCTGATAATAATTCAACATGGGTGTGGCCAAAACTGGGGACCTATAAGAAAGAAACCAAAGGCTTGATTTTTGCTGCAGAAGATGAAAGCTAAGATCCAAGGAATTAGTGTTAACAGATGAAACTGTGTCACAAGTTAACTGTTAATATCCAAAGACTGCACAAACCGATTACAAAACTAGACATGATAGAGTGGCAAAAGTAGTGCACTGGTTATTATGCAAAAAATATAACTTGCCAGCCTCAAAAAACCCATGGGAACATCAGGTAGAGAAGGTGTCAGAAAATGACAAAGTCAAGATCTTGTGGGATTTCCAGAACCAAACTGATAGACACTTTGAACATAACACTAACAAAGTACAGAGATCTGGCAATTGAAACATCTCTCTTGTGGATGAAAGACACTTCAGTGGTCCCCATAGTCATTGGGGCTTTGGGAACAATATCAAGAAATTTCACACAGTATTATAAGCATTTGAAAATCTCAGAAATAACACCATCAGAGCTACAAAACCCGGCACTATTAGGAACAGCGTACATATTGCACCAGTATTTAACAGATACTTAGTTTTTTTTTGTTAAAATTTGTATCTATCATACTAGTCAATATTTTTATAATTTTGATTGACTGTGCCTGGTATTTTTAAAATCAACATCATCATCAACATCATCTTAGAACTGCAGAGCTGGAAGGGACCCAGTGGAACATCAAGTCCAGCCCCTGTCAAAGAGGCCCAGTGGGGAATCGAACTCTCAGCCTTCTAAACCACTGAGCTATCCAACAGTTCTCCATATAGAGCTTCTTTGGCTGATTAAAAAGCATGGATGCAGCTTCAAAAGTAACTAGGTCTGATAGAAGGCAACATCTCATATTTTTTTAACTGAGTTGAGAGGGTGCTGGTTGCTGGCCAAAGTCCGATTGGTTGGTATATTAATGGAACAATAGGGTCCAGGCCTTCCCCACACCACCCCTACCCCCATCCTTGCTGGAATGATGCTGCCCAAATCCTATGAACCGATTAACAAACACAATGCATTTATTAATGACCATCACAAGGCATATGTTACCTTCTGCTGAAATAGCAGAAGGTACGTATGTGGGGCTCAGGACACCTTTTGCCCTCAAAATATTCTTTTGTAGTTCAATCAATCAGAGATGCAAAGTAGTTTCACAGATGTCGTTTGATATCATCCCTGATCAAGAAGGCTGTTGTGGAAAAAACAAACCCTGCCCCATGTATTCCTAGGCCTTGCTGCAATAAATGCATTGTGTTTGTTAATCGGTTTGCTAACAGGTTTGTTAACACCATGTGTAGTGAAATTGTGCAGATGACAAAACCAGAATGTTGGTATTATTATGGCACGTCACTGATGTCAAAGCAATGTTGTGACAAATATAAGACATTGGTGGCTCGTTTGTTTGTTTCCATGACTAACACACTTGTCATTTCTGGTTTTTAAAAAATTTCCTCTGTTTATCTCCATCCTCTGCATGACTCGATATGAGGGTGGGATTAGCTGTTCAGAATTCTCCCATGGAAAAGAGTAAAGGAAGGAAGCTGAGGGAGGATGGAGACTTTGCATCCTGTACCCTTCAAAGGGGAGTGGCTAGAAATAACTTAATGTGAAGGACAAAATACTTCATATATATGTTTGAACTGAGAGAAACACTTGCTTTACAGCCTAAGAAGCTGTGAAGTCTCGGAGTAGAGTAGCTAGTGAAGGCACTAGCCATTGTCCCTTGTCCCAAGAGCTTTAAAACCTTCTTCTCTGAAAACTTCCAATCTAACAACAACAAAATGAAAGATGGAAAATGCAGGCATGCTTCTCATGTGAAACCATGATCTTGGCAGTGATGGCAGAACATGGTATCGAAGAACTCTTTCTTTCAGGAAGACAGCACTATTTAAAATGGAGAAAAGAATTGGCGTATGGATAACAGAAACCTTCCAGAAGACACTCCACTGCCAGGAGATTTCCAGGTCAATATTTAATTGATGCAAAATTGAACAGAGGTGTGGGCATAGAATATATCTCACAGGATGTGTCAGGTAAGATGAAAGTCAGTGGTAGAGTGTGGCACGGTGAAAGGCAAACCATGCAACAGAGTCATCTGCATGTCTACTCAAAAGTCCCTTTGAGTGAATGGGGCTCACCTTCTGTTATCTGTGCAGCCTTAAAATATATAAGCTACTTCGTTAACATGGTGTGATTCTACTGCAAAGTGTCGTCTCAGTAGCTGTACTGTGGATAGTGGTTTTTTTTTTCCAAAAACAAAACGAAACCAAAAACCAAAACAACAACAACAAACATTGAAATTGTTTTTGTAGCCAAAACAAGGTCAAGTTTTAAATGTTTTAGTGTTTGGAATTAAAGGAGTACATTAATTAATTCAGCACAGTATGCTGTCTGTTGACTTCCTTAACAGTGTATATTTTCTTCACACAAGCAGAGCTTGCTTTTTAATTTAAAGGAAGGTTTTGTAGTTAAATACATTAGGTAAGATGTTCGGGGAAAAGGTATATAAAATCAGGGAAAAGGTATATAAAAGCCTTCGAGAGTATATAAAATCATTTGATGTGTGGAAGTGCTTTGCTGCTTCTTTTAAAAGGTATTGCACAGAAAGGGACTCTTATTTCATAATAATCAATTTTATAAAGAAGATTGGCCACTGGATTTAATCCGGTTTTGTTGGTGACTGTAAGAAGGAAACATGGTTACAGAATAAATCTATGTATTTCAACTGTCAACATGAAAATCGTCTATTGTAAGGAAGCATTAGTCTGTATGGATTATGGTGTACTTTTTCAATGTGGCTTGGATCCCAAATGTAAACATTGTTGGCTTTATCTTTCAAAACAAGAATCCTCAAGGAGCACATCTCTTAAGATTTTTATGAAGGTACAGCTTAAAGGTTTTCAAAGCATTGGTCACAATTTGGACAAAATTAACTTATTTTAATTTCCTTTGATTTCAGTGGAAGAGTTTACTGCATATGTACTTCTTTCCCAGTAATGTCATTGTCTAATTTATGCCAACTGTGGTGGCATGGTTTCATTTACCATGGGTTAGTAGGGCTGAGGTGGAATTAAGGTAATCAGCCCTGACCTGCAGAATTTAAAAGAAAAGCATGTGAAAATGAATGTGGAACTTAGACACTAACAGAAAAAGATGCAATTCAGTGTTCCAAGCTGTTCATATTCCTTCTGTCTAATGAAACAGATGATGAGGGAACAAGCAATATTGTTCTTTTTCAATGGTTTTTGGTTGCCTAATGATATAGTTCAGATGGCTGGATAGCTCAGTGGTTAAGATTCCTGGCTGTGGAGCCAGAAATTGGGAGCTCAATTCCCCGCTGTGACTCCTGGGAGTACAGCCAGCTTGTATGGCCTTGGGCAAGCTGCAGAGCCTCAGGGCACCCCCAGAAGAAGGGGTTGGTAAACCACTTCTGAGTACTCTCCACCTGGAAAACCCTGAAAAGGGTTGTCATAAGTCAGAATTGACTTGATGGCATATGATGGTGAAGAGATGATAATGATGTAGTTCAGGGTCTTTCATTTTTTAATATGTTTTCATTCACACGTGCATAAATAATTTCTGTGAAAAAGCGAGCTGATCAGCAGTAGGAGCATTGCATGCTAGTGTTGCTGTCATTTGACACTTACTAACTATAGTAAGTACCAGCTGGATGGCAAGTCCTGTACACAGAAGAGGAAAAAATGCTTCGTTTTGTTACTTATTTAGAAAAATACAAAAGCAAGCGTTTCCTTTCCATAAGTTTTTACAGCTATGTAAGATTCTGAAGTTTCTGTTTTGAGGTGGCAACCTCAGTTACCTGTAATGTTGATTTTTCTGCTTGATTTATAGAATCCCAACTAGATTAGGATATTTTTGTTCTGTTGTATCAGGAGAATGGTGGATGTGAAGCTCAAATACACGAAGCCACGTTCTTTGCATTCATCCCTTGCTACTACCTTACTACCTCTTTAGATAGCTCCTTACTATCTCTGCCTCCTCTCTTAACTCAATTAGATCCTCGGGAACAGCAACGCTCCAAAAAGTATTCCGGGGAACAATGAGAATGAGTCATGTTTTTCCAGAAGATGAAGTTTCTATTGGGGGGGGGGGGGAGGGAACCAGCAATTAACTGTTCATTTATGAGGCTGTGCCAGAAGAAGGAAAAAGAAAGAGAAAACAAAGGAAAAGAGAATGAATTGGGAGCTGAGCTGGTGGCCTTGTTTTAGCTTGGTTGAGACAGACAGGAGGAATACGAGAGATAAGAGAGATAACCACAGTAGGACTGGAGAGGGATGGAATCCAAGAGAATGTTTCATCTGTAACAAAATTTAGTTATATAGCTTTTTAGTGGCTGTGTAGGAAAAAGCTTCACGTGCATACACTTGTTTACCTTTAAGTTCACATCAACAAGGAAGCTGACAAGGTAGGCATAGTTAATCATAACTCCACATTGCATCCAAATTGGGAAACTCTGGTCAATGGGCTTCTAGGAAGTCAGGGCATGAAATAGAATTTTCAGCCAGGTGGAGAATCATTCATCATCCAGGCAATGTGTAGTGTGCATAATTGCATTGTAAATTGCCCAGAGTGCTTTAAGTGCAGTGGAGTGGTTTATAAATGCAGCACCCTTTGCTTTTAGATTTCAGTTCTCAAAATCCCCTATTAGCATGTCAGTGGTAAGAGATTCCGGACAGTATCTTGTTCAGTATGTATGTGAATGGAGCTCCACAGCAGGGGCTAGTTGCAGGTGGTCCTCATGCCTGGCCATGTGCTCAGTCATGCACATGACTGGATCACCACAGCAACTTCCATGGTTGGACTCTTACATGCTTCAGCAGTATGTTGGCCAATGGGAGCTGTAGTCCAGAACATGTAGAGGTACAAAGGTATCCCTCAATGCACTACTTTAAATTATGGTTCTCAGTCCTCATCACGTTAAATGAGGTAATGATTTCTGTTTGTATTTTCTGCATTTCATTTTCCTCCGAACAGCCCTCACCTATATATAACTCAGTGTAACATGATTTCATGCATCTGATGAAATGAGTGACAATTCACAAAAGCTTATGCCACAATTAATTTATTAGTATTTAGTGTGCCACAAGAGGGAAGTTTTTACCACATGTGGTGGGCTTGTAGAGAGGCGAAGCAGTACTGGATAGTAGTGCATACTTTGTTACAAAAAATATTGCTTTGTAATATTCCATTAAACCCAGAACTGTTTTTATTGAACATTATACCTGACAACATAGATAAAACAAAGAGCTACCTAGTTATACATATAGTCACAGCAGCCGGAATTCTCTATGCTAAGAACTGGTTGACGGCTGGTTTACTGCTGCCACCAGGGCTGTAGACACGATCGCTCCTAAATGCCCTCTCCAGCGCAGAGCTCGGCCTGCGCCCTGGTTTAACCAGGACCTATGAGTTATGAAGCAAACTAGGAGAAGGCTAGAGAGCAAGTGGAGACGAAAACCGACGGTTTATAACCGAGAAGCTGTCAGGGTTGCGACTAACCTTTACCTTGCTAAGGTAAGGGCTGCTAGCAGAGCACATCTCGCTGACCGGATAAGCGAAGCTTCAAATCAGCAGGCGGAGCTTTTCCGTATAGTCCGCGACCTATCCGGAATTGGTCTAGGTGATGAGCCTCCCTCTAGTATCTCACCAGACCAATTTGCAGCATTTTTTAAATCTAAAGTGGAGGCCATCCGTCGGGAGCTCTCTCCTTTTTTGGACACAGTGGATCGAGCAGAGATGTCCAGCGCTCCGCCTTGCCCGGTGAGTATTGAATTCTTCAGCCTGTGACGCCAGATATTGTGGACAAAGCACTTGATCGCTGTCGGGCCACCACCTCATCCCTTGACCCTTGCCCGGCCTGGCTCATCAAAGCAGCCAGGCCTATAACAACTGAATGGGTCACAGCAATAATTAATGGGTCTTTCCTCTTGCCCTCAAGGAGACACTCATTAGGCCCATTAGGAAGAAACCAAACTTGGTGGTGGACGATATTGGCAACTACAGGCCCGTTGCCAATGTTTCTTTCATTAGCAAAGTGGTGGAGAGGGTGGTGGCCAATCAGCTTCAGGTTCATTTGGATGAAACAAATGCCCTGGATCCATTCCAGTCGGGATTCAGACCGCGTTATGGTACAGAAACGGCATTGGTCGCCCTGTTGGATGACCTACTGAGGGAGGCCGACGGGTAAAACGTCTCTGTTGGTCCTCCTCGATATCTCAGCCGCCTTTGATACCGTTGACCACGGTATCCTCCTGAGGAGGCTCTCCGAGTTGGGAATTGGTGGCCTGGCGTTTGCCTGGCTCCGATCCTTCTTGGGGGACCGTCCTCAGAGAGTGCAGCTTGGGGAGAGGGTATCGGCCCCATGGAGCCTCAATTGTGGGGTTCCGCAGGGCTCGATTATCTCCCCAATGCTGTTTAATATCTATATGAGGCCGCTGGGTGGGGTCATCAGGGGGTGTGGGGCATTGTGCCATCAGTATGCTGATGACACCCAGCTCTACATCTCCTTTTCTCCAACCACAGTGGATGCCGTTCTGTCCCTTCAGCGCTGTTTGGAGACTGTACTGGAATGGATGCAGGAGAATGGGCTGAGGCTGAATCCGGACAAGACGGAGGTCCTGAGGGTGGGTGGCCCCACCATCAGCGGTTTGGGAAACTCCCTCTCATTTGGGGGGGTGACTCTCACCACGAAGACTGAGGTTCGCAGCTTGGGGATCCATCTGGACCCGGCGCTCACCATGGAAACTTCCATCTTTGGCGGATTGCCCAGCTGTGTCCCTATCTTGATGTTGGGGCGCTCACCACTTTGGCACATGCGCTTGTAATCTCAAGATTAGACCACTGTAATGCACTCTACGTGGGGCTACCTTTGAGATTGATGCGGAAGCTTCAGATGGTGCAGAATGCGGCGGCCAGACTTCTTAGTGGGGTGAGAAAACATCATCATATCTCTCCCACTCTGGCCGCTTTGCATTGGCTGCCCGTTCGTTTCCACATCGGTTTCAAAGTTTTAAAGATTACGTATAAAGCCTTAAACGGTTTAGGGCCTCGATATCTGGCGGAACGCCTCCTCCCACTTAAATCTACCCGTATCACTCGATCTAGTCAGGAGGTGCGACTGAGGAGCCTAACGCCGAGGGAGGCCCGGAAGGAAAAAACAAGAAACCGGGCCTTCTCGGCAGTGGCTCCTCATCTTTGGAATAACCTCCCTACAGAGATCTGTATGGCCTCCTCACTGGGTATTTTTAAAAGTCAATTGAAAACCTGGCTGTTTAGGCAGGCCTTCCCTCCAGGCACTACTTGATTTATTTTTTCTCTTTCTTTTTCATCTTGAATGATTGTTTATTGTTGTTGTAAATCACTGTTACTTTTAAATTGTTTTATTTACTTGCTGTCAGCCGCCCAGAGTAGTCTATGACTAGATGGGCGGGGTATAAGTATAATAAATAAATAAATAAACTGGAAGAAACCGGAGATACCGAAACAAGTGGAGTTCTTGGAGAAGATTTGGGAAGTAGCAGAGATGGACATTTTATTGGAAGTGCTGAAAGACTGTCCAATACAAAAGGCAACTGAACAATGGATTTACTATATAAATGGTTTGAGTCAGTAGATAGAACTGGATAAACATAGAACTAAACTAAGAGGTAACTGTAAGTAGAAATCTAGAATGGCAATCAAACTATAGAAAGGCTGAAAATTGATGAGACATTGTAACGCGAATAACAAGATTTTATGACAGTATATTGTATGTTCTCCTCCCCTTTTTATTCCCTTTTACCCTTTACCCCATCCCTAGTCTGAAATAAAAAGGTTAAAAAAAAGTATTTAGTGTGCCACAAGACCCTTTGTGTTTTTTTGCTGCTGCCCTTTGAAATAAATTTGATTGGCAACTTAGCTTCAGGTACCTTGGGTTTGAAGGGTAGTCTCCCTCTCCCCCTGTCACTCTCAAAACTATAAATTTGTTGATGGGTTTACCATCACTTCTTAACATTTACCATGGGATTCTTTAGGAAATCATTTCCCAGATAATAGCAGCAAAATGAACACAGAGTTCATAAATATGGCTTCTTCTTTGGGTGCAGCAGCCTAAATAACACTTGGTAAGTTGCTCTTAGTTGCCTTGGTGGCTGCTTCTATTACTAGTAATTGGTAATAAATAAGTGGAAAGCGTCTGAAAGATTCATGTCAGTGCATTCCATTTTGTGACAGCAAGGGGAGAAGGCTGCCTACTAAATGGACTAACCCTTGGCGGTGTTTGACCTTTTAACTGTTTGCCTATCTATATTATAGCTGACACAAGCTTAGAGTTCAAATCCCAGTTTACAATTTCAGCTGGTGAGAAGAAAAAGGAGAGACTCGTGTCAGCTAAAGCTTGCAGCAGAGGATGAAGTGATGAGGTTGCAGCCTGTTTGTACTTGAAGGACGCTTCCCGCTTCTTGGATAGGAGACATTTCATGTATTAAAAGTTGAGAGAGATTTGGTCACACGTAGATGAAACAGAGGCATGATTTCCTTCCAGTGCCTTTAATTTGGGAACTCCCCTGAATTTGTAGCAATAGTCAAGCCTAGAGTTCTGGGAAAAGACACTGCACATAGAGGTGTTCGTGCATACATGCACGTCTAAGTGTTCATTCTAAATTCCGTCACTAGTCTGAAAATGGATTCAATTATTTTCATAGAAAAAGCAAGTCATATTTCATTAGTTATATTTCTAATGCCCCCAATGTTACACACAATTATATTTACTGTTATTTTAAGGAATCTAGGGTATGGAAATTAATTTTGATGGAAAAACATGCTGCCCACTCACAACTGATGTGCCAAAATTCACTTGTTTTTATAAAACCTGGGTTCCTTTCATTGAGTACTGTAATAATCATACTGATTCTCTTAGCAACCCCCCAGCCACTCATGCTGATTTATGGAAATACGTGTTTTGTTAACTCGTAATGCCATTTGATATGTTTACTATGGGGGGGTGTTTGATGGTTTATAACTATTATAGGGTTTTGTATAATGCATCTTATTAAAAATTTTAAATAAAACTTAAAATAAAAAACTTACATCAATAAATATATATTAACCTCTTACATTACTTACATTAATAAGGATTAGAGATGGGGACGAATATAAAAACGGATTGGTTTTTCTGACGAATATAGCCGATTCGTTAAATATTCGTCGATCCATATTTGTGGGTTCTAGAGACCCCCACGAATACGGAGGGATGAAAATTAACCGGTTTTTTTTTCATCCTTCGTATTAAAAAACAAAACAAAAAAAAAACCCATTCTGCCTACAGAAAGGCAGAAAGGCAGCCACCACCCCACACAGCCACCCAATGCCACAGCCTACCCCCACCCCTTCCTTTCCCTACCTTAGGCCCCACGCCGCCGCCCCCCCCCCCACACCAACACCCTCTTACCTTAATCGTTGCTGCCAAGGTCTTCTGGCCTCACAGCCACGGCATGTAAAAATGGAGCCTGCCTTAAGGGAATCCAGGCTGCCCTTTGCAAAGATGGCAGCTGCAGCTTCCCTACCCTAAATGAAGCCGCAGCCGCCATCTTTGCAAAGGGCAGCCAGTCTCCATTTTTACACGCCATGGCTGTGGAGGCCTAATGGAGACCTCGGCAGCAGCTATGAAGGTAAGGGGGTGTCGGTGGGAGTGGGGTGGGGGCTAAGGTAGAGAAAGGAAGGGGGTGTGGGGGTAGGCTGTTGGGGTGGCTGGCTGTGTGTGTGGGGTGGCTGCCTATCGGCTTCTGATCGGTGGCCGGTAGGCAGAATGGGCTTCTGTGCCATGTGGTAAACTCTCCTGGGGGGACCCAATTTGTGGGTGAATAACTCGGATGTCCGATATCCAATCTTCACAAAAGTTGGCAGGCATGTTGGGGAAAGACATAGGAAGCTCCGTTGTGATTCTGGATTTTCTAAGTACCTGGGGGGAGCTTTCCTGGGGGGTCCTCTTTGTGACTATATAACTTGGGGGTCTGTGAGCCAATGTTCACCAAACTTTCAGGAATTGTAGAAAAGCATCTGAGGAAGCTTCCCTGCAAACTTGGTGTCTCTAGGTGGTTGGGGGCCAGTGTTATAGCCATTTAAAGTGCAGACGAATCGATGGACCAATTCGTCAATTCATTGAAGAATATTCATATATTCGTATTCATTGATCCATTAACCTTGATGAATAACGGATCAAAACGAATCACCATTTTTTAAATTTGTCCCCATCTCTAATAAGGATACATTACTTACATTAATATGAATTACATTACATTACTTTTACATTAATAAGGATACTCGCCATTATTTTTACCATCACTATACACACCTCTCAGTTTATCAACATCCAAGCAAACTCTGCACTTTAAGCATATTCCATAACTATTACACAAACAGAATAGTTAATACAATATTACAAACTTTTATCCACCTGTTAGTCATTTGACCTTCGAGACAAGGCCACATTCTAGGTCCCTTTTACGCTGCGGATTTCAAAGTCAAAGTCTTGCAGAATCAGCGCCCATCTCATCAATTTGCTGCTGTTGGCTCGAATAGTCCTTAGCCATAGAAGAGGAGAGTGATCGGTGCATAGGACAAATCTTCTTCCCCAAATGTACGGTTTCAGCTTTTGCAGCGTCCATATGAGCCAGACACTCTTTCTCAATGGTGGATAAACTGTCTCTCACCAGGTTGGAGTTTCTTGCTAATAAAAGTCACTGGGTGTAGACTCCCGCTGTCGTCTGCCTGGCACAGCATGGCTCCCACCTTCGACACGTCCGTGCAGATGATGAACTCACGGTCGAAATCCGGCGCAACAAGGACAAGTCCTGAAGTCTGCGCCCTCTTTAGACAATCGAAGGCTACCTGGCACTCTGACATCCACTGGATGTCCTCAGCTCGCCTCTTTCGGGTGAAGCCTGTTTTCCTTTTGATTAGTGGCTTCATTTTCTCAACTGTGGGAAGGGAAGGCAGCCTCCCCAACTCCTCCAGAACAGCCATGGTTTCACTCTTCTTTAAAAAAACCCTTGCTCTTGCCTTCACCCTCATCCCGGATCACCTCAAAATTCACGGGCAAGTTCCTTTTAAGTGCAATCTCAAATACTTGGCTTATTTCAGATTTATTGAGGTTTTCATCATCTGGTGCTCTCCCATTAATCTATGGTTTCTTAGGCAGGGGCTTGTTTTGCAGGATTTTCAGTGCTTTTGCAGCTGCATGTGGAACCTTCTTAATATTAGTCCCTTCAGCTTTCCAGTTCTGTCGTAACAAATCTACAGGTCCTGACCATGCTAACTGCAATTTATTCCCCTTTATGGGCCTCAGCATCAGTACCTCGTCCTCGGGACAGAATGTTCTTTCCCAGGCCTGTTTATTATACCAGCTTTTCTTCTTTTCTTGAGCACCCTTTAAGTTTTGCTCTGCTATTTCTAAGGACTTTTGCAGACCCACACGTTGGAAAGGGGTCGAGATCACTGGCAATGGGCACAGCTTAGCCCTCGTCTTGTCATTTCCAGTACCTCGTTTTTGGCAAGTATCACAGCTTTGGCAATATTGCTTAACTTGCTTCCCCATCCCTGGTCAATAACAGTTCTGTGCCACTCTTTGCTTGGTGCGAGAGATGCCCATGTGTGCCCCAAATACATCTCTGTGTGCCTTTTCTATAATCTTTTCTCTGTATTTAAAGGGACAATTAGCTGTTTGTGGGGTCCTCCCCCCCATGAGGAGTCATTAAAACCTCTCTATATAATAAATCTTTTTCGACGCAATACCTCTCTGGGTGTTCAGGGGTCAGTGGAATGGGACTCTCATTAATTTTTCCAAAGGAATCATTTAAGGTAATATCTTCCTTCTGCTCCTTAATAAAGGAGGAACTATTAGGATTTTTCATTAGCACTAAATCAGCTGTCTCTCTCATTTCAGGATGTTCACCTAAAGTGGGTCTTTCAACAAGAGTTTCAGTGCTTCCCTCAGAGGCTTCAATTTGCCTCCCCTGAGAGCGGGTTACTATTAAAACACTCTGCACATGCTTGGCTAGATCTAAACCAATCAGACAAGGAGCTGGGATTTGGTCTGACACTGCTACTTTCCATATACCAGACCACCCATTATAGTTCACAGACATTTTGGCCGTAGGTAGGACCACCAAATCAGAACCGATCCCTTTAACGGAGACCTTCTTATGTTCTATCATGTCTTCCTCAGGGATTCTATCAGGATGGCAAATAGTTATCTGAGAGCATGAATCTTTAAGGCTAAGATACGTCTGGCCATTTATAAAAATAAATTCTACTGAGCTGCTTAGTAAATTTTGATCGCATTTCATAAAATAACATTGTACCACTCTGGCTTCAGGAATTTCTGGGCTCTCTGCCATGTCCATTTCCTTAGCAACAGTGCTGCTGCTAGCTTCAGCTGCCAAAGGCTGAAGGAGAAATACTTTTTTAGGCTGAATGTAATTTCCACCTTTAGGCTGACTAAATCCCTATTCTTTTGAGTTTCACATTGAGCCCAAAAATGTCTGTCTTCCCCACAGGAAAAACATTTCTTTTTGGCCCTATGCTCAGAATAAGAGGATTTATTAATTTTCCCCTCAGAACTATTTATTTTCAGGGGACTTTGCTCTGGGAATGAGGGTTTGGCTTTAAAATGGCTTCCCTTAGCTTGCGCCTGACTGAGGTAACTTTTATTTACTGTTGTCCCACACTTTCCTTCCAAATTTTACCTCAGAAAATCGAGGATCTCTGATCCCACTAATAGAATCAGCATACTCAGACTCCTGCAGCACATTTTTATATCCTTGACAAGATAACGTAACTCCCCAGGTAAAATTGAATAAAATTGTTCTAGTCCAAACACATTTTTAATTTGATCTAAGATAGAGACATGTTCCTGTTCCAGCCATTTATTAAGAAACTGGGTTAACCTTGCTCCAAGCTGGGCAAAAGACTCCTCAGATTTATTTGAAATTGATCTAAATTTCCTTCTGAGGTGCTCTGAATTAATCCCAAATCGAGAATACACCATCTTTTTATAAGCCTCAAAATCTCTAGCTTGCTCCAGTCATCTGTGAATAGATTTCCGATAACACTCCACTTATTTGTGATCTTAAAATCATCATCCCCTCATCATCTTTAACCTCAAAGGCCCAACAAGCTCTCTCAAATGAAATCAGGAAAGATTCAGGACAATCCCCCTTCCAATATTGGGGAAATTTCTTTAGGTTGATTTTTGAGAGACTTCCCACACTGGAATTATTAATATTATTATTATTTTGAGCAGCTAATTCCAATTTCTTCATCTCTATTTGGAACTGCATTTCTCTTTCTCTTTGCTCAAATTCCTTGCCTTTCTTGCTCAAATTCCCTTTTCCTTTCAAGTTCTCTGATTTTTTCTCTTTCCAATTCTTGCTCAAATTCCCTTTTCCTTTCAAGTTCTCTGTGCTCAAATTCCCTTTCTCTTTCTTTAATTTCTAGTTCCCTGAGTTTGTATTCTTGTTCCAACTTTCATTTTTCAAAATCTTGGGAGCTTTGAATATTTTCTCTCTCTGAGGCAATCAATACAGGTCCCTCTGTTTCTTCATCCCTCTGAATTTGAGGGTTCCCATTTTCCTCAGCACTCTGGGCCTCAACCTGTGCCTCCATAACTAACTTTTTACTTCATTTGGGCGGCATAAACAATACAATTTCTTATTAACATGGACTGGTTCTTTTCCCTCACAAAAGCCAAAAGTACAAGCCCTTTTTCTCTCTTTCAGTGACTTTCCTTGTAACTAGGTTGCGCTTTTCCAAACAGCTTGCCTCAGCTACTCCCAAGCTCACAACCCTTGCCACAATATTTCCCTGTCTGGGCGATTCTTGTCTCCAGACACAAGAACAACTTTCTGCTTAGCTTTTCTTATCACCTCAGATCTATCCTGACCTAGGCTTCCACTCTCTCCGCCACTGCTCTTTACCCTCAGAGCTCCGGACTTTGAGCTAGCCACTAGGTCTTGTAAATCCTGAGGTAAAATGGTTTCTCTTGAGTCGGTATTTTCCTTAGGATTCCCCAGATCTGGGTTCAGAAGTCCTGAAACTAAGTCTTCACCAAGGCTCTAACGGGTAACCACTTCTTACCACAGATCCTAACCCCCTCTAGCTAGGAATACCTTGAACTCAAGCAAATTCAACCTTTTTACTGGATTGTTTCGTATCCCACTGCTGCCACCAATTTGTCACAATTCCACGTGGCCCCTGATTGTTTCACCAAACTAAGAGCTCACACTATGTGTCTTTCAGCTGCCACCAGTTGATTACATCAACATCATCTATTATTAATGATAGGGGTCCAGGCCATATGTCATTTTAAAAAAAACAAATAGAAATTGTTTATTGTTACAGATGACAGAACAAGCAATATTGTTAACTCTTAAACAAACATTCTCCTTTATCCACTCTCAACCACCACTCTCCCGCCCAAACTCCCCAAACTCTCCAAACTCTCAATCTCCTCAACTCTCTCTTCAACTAACTCCCCCTCCTCCTGCTGAGTCTCTTCTATCTTGTGACTCCGCCCCTCCAGCACTCCCATTGGTCTATGCAGATAGCATATGAATATTCATGACCTGGGCGGACACCACAATAACTATTATAGGGTTTTGTATATTGTATCTTATTAAAAATTTTAAATAAAAGTTAAAATAAAAAACTTATTTTAAGGATCTTTTTGTTGTTATATTATAAAAATATATCTAAAATAGTTGCTTTTTAATTTAGTGTTTGGCTTAAAAAAGAAAAAAGAAATCTGAATTCTGTGAAGCTTCTGCCTGTGGTACTAAACACACTTTCCTCCACTTCATTGTTGCTTCAACACCCGCGAGAAAGCATGAGGTGTGGAATAGCACTTCAACCATTTAATAACCCTTCTGCACCATTTAGTGAGGCCACACCTTGTAACTATATACAGGGTGCGTAACTGTATATTTACAAAGAGTTACATTACCAAAGAAATGAAATTACCCCTTGTTAATTTTCAGTAGAAATGTACTGTGATTGTATCAGCATTATTACATGAAGGCGACTACCTAGAGCACACAGCCTTCACTTGAGTTTGAATTTACACATTGAAACCCAAGTGAATCTCCATTGGTTTTTCTGTGGTAAATGAGTCAGAGGCTGAGACTTTCAGACAACTCATTTGCTGCAATAATTTTATTATGATGGTTATTTCTACATTAGGTTTTACTTGCCAGCCCACTTTTAGGTGGCTTTTGGCTACTGACATCCCATTAGGCAACATCTGAAAGCAACTGATTGATCACATATGTCAGATAGTAGTACTGAAATGCAACTAATTGTTGTTTTTTTACACAAATTGACAACAATTTGGATGAACCATTATCACTAATCCTGATGTTTATTTCAGAAATGTAACTCCAGCTCATACACCTGATGATCATACATGTTACATGTACAGGATTTTGGGTCCCCCTATATCCAGAAAAGTGAGAGTTCTAGAGTGGGTTTCATAATAATAATTGTGTGCCATCAAGTCAGTTCTGACTCATGGCAAACCTTTCCAGGCTGTTTTTTTTTAAACTGTGCATTGTGTAGTTGTTTGTTTTTAATTCGATTTCATCTGTGCCAAGTCCAATGCAAATGGTGGAGTCAATGACCAATGTATATGCCCCCTTATAGCCTTCAATTAAAAACACAAAAATCTCATAGAGCAGTGTTACCATTTG
Source organism: Intellagama lesueurii (assembly GCA_037013535.1). Classification (NCBI taxonomy): domain Eukaryota; kingdom Metazoa; phylum Chordata; class Lepidosauria; order Squamata; family Agamidae; genus Intellagama; species Intellagama lesueurii. Next base: position 168,505,373 of record JBAJHW010000001.1, on the reverse strand, counting down.
AAGAGCTAATATAAAAGAGACCCATCAAAGAAGAAGAAAGAAGTATCTACCATCTGTTTCGTGTTCTTCAGTCTTTGACTTCCTCTGTGTCACAGACAAGTAAATGTTATTATTTTTTAAAATCATCTCATTCACATCCTGGAGCAAGAAACATCTGTTAGTTCTTCTCAAAAATTGGAAAGTGGGTAACATGTTAATTGATCATATGCTAATAGATCAAATTTAATTATGTTTATGTTGAAAACAGAGTGTTAAAATTGGTATTTCAATTTACATTTTATTTACACACTAAAAGCCATACCGCAATGAAGAAAACCTCACCTATGGTTTTATTCAGAATAAACTCAGACAAGATATATTGGTAGGAAAATTCCCAGGGTTCTAGACAGAAGGCAATGGTGTCTGTGCAAAGTACACACGAAAATCATTGATCTATCAAACACTTCACTTTAAGCATGCTCCCTCTTATGCTAAACCAGGGATGGGCAAGTGTAGCTTTCCGTATGTTGTTGGACTGCATCTCCCAGCATGCCTCATCATTGGTTATGCTGGCTAGGACTTATAGAACTTGGAGTCCAATAACACCTGCAGGGACCACCCTTTCCCCACTTCTTTCTTAAACCATACATTGGTGTGCACGTAGCAGCAGCTCTCTGTTTTAGCAAAAGCATCAATCTGAAGTACAGTTTTCATCAAAATAATCTTACAAGCTCTTAAGATTTCAAATTATCACCCCTGCATTTTTGCATGAACATTTCTATACGTCTTTGTTTCTTAGGCATTCCTGGGAGGTGTGTGTGTATCGTCTCTCTGCCCACTGCTTATATTGCTGAATGTTGAGTACTGTCAATTAGAGAAGACTTGTGTAGGATTTCTTGGTTGAAACACTATAAAAAGGCAGAAAGAAAAACAACAACAGGGTGTGCATTGTGTATTTCTGAGCCATGCAGTGAGGTATTTATACTCTCTGCTAGTCCTATTTCATTATCAGTCCTTTTTTTGTTGTTGTTGTCTATCTCACTTTTTGCCTCCTTAGGAGAAAGTAGTGGGAAAGGCATATTTTTCCCTAAAGGGCAAATGCCAAGAAAGCTTGCACGAAGATGTAGCTGACTGAATGTGAACCACTGTTTGAGTTGTAACATGTGAACTTTGCTTTAAAATGGAGAGAGAGAGAGAGAGAGAGAGAGAGAGAGAGAAAAGCCGTTTGGTCCTTTAAAATGCAGCAAGTGTTACTATGTCTTACAACGTCTAAGATCACGTAAATGTATGTGCCTTCTATGCTTTCCTGTGTGAATGCACCCCCCCCACTCTCCCACTCACCCACTCGCACTTTATGTACATGCAGATGTATATACTACTTAGACTAATTTCTAGAAATTTTAATCAGGCAGACAAGCTGATAGCAAGTAGCATTTGATCAATATAATTTCTTTATGGATGGAAGGGAAATCATTTATTTTTGTCTTTCAGATGAGAACTCACCAGCAAATTTCTGGGATTCCAAAAACCGGGGTGTAACTGGAACACAGAAAGGACAAATTGTATGGCGAATTGAACCTGGCCCTTATTTCATGGAACGTAAGTAACCTGGCTAATTCAGGGTCTTTTTATGAATAATGACAGGTAGAAGCAGTGCCTGCCTGGTTTTTTGTTTTGTTTCTTAACATTTTGGTCTGCTCTGTAGTAGTCTTGTTTCGGAGAGGGCCACGCTCTCAAAATCTTAATGGGATGGAAATGGCAGCATTAACAACATAATAATTTGAAAGCATTAATAAGCAAGCAGTTAATTCTCTGTAACTAATAATAATTATGGCATGCTGTCAAGTTGATTGCAACTTGAAGCGATCCTTCTCAGTGTTTTCTAGGTAGGAAGTACTCCTCATTTCCTTTTTCTGGGAGTACCTTGGGACTGTATAACTTGCCTAAAACCATGCAGGCTGGCTCTTCTCCTGGGAAGCATGTTGGGGAATTGGACAGCAGCCAGGTACTCCAGCTCATAATAAATCAGCTCACTCTGCAGGCAGCATAAGATATTTTATATGGATTGTGAAGCATAAGCTATAAGAGTGTATTGTGTTAAAAGTGTATGCTGGTTTGTTGAGAGATGAGTAGAAATTTCAGTATAGGTACCACTTGAGGAATTTTAGTTGTCAGAAAAATGCATATAGATTTAATCCTTTAGGGGTTTTTTTTCTTGTAATTTTTTAAATATCTGTTAACTATTTCTAAAAAGTGAGAAAGTGAACAAGAGAAAAAATAGAGCAAATGACACTTTTTCAGGAAAGCACATTGCTAATAAAATGGTAGTGACAATAGTGGTGCACAAGTAATTTTTAAAAAATTTGGACTAAAGTCATTCTGGGACCCCTCTGGGATTAGAGGCCCTGAAGCTTAAATTTAATTAATTTCATAGTAGATCCACCCCTGACCATTGTTCTAAATCACTTCACCTCCCTCCCTCCCTAAAGTTCTCTTTGTTTGTGTCTCTCACATGCTAGACCAGTGGAATGGCCGATTTCTGTGCCAAGCAATTCGATTTATTTTTGCATATTTTGAATTAGAACCTCTTTCAGAGGTGTCTTTTCCTTTTTGAGTTTTGCTGACTGTGGGTTTTAATAGCGAAGTTCTAAGCAAACTCTAATATTGAACTCTAAAATTCAATGAATATCTTCAAGAAAAGATAAATTGAATGGACTGTATTTCTAAAATTCTTCATTTCTTTTTAGTCTGTTTTTTCCTGCATACATCAGCTCAAATCTTACATGATCACCTGGCTGAAAGCTCTGTGGTAATAACAAGAAAGTAGTGTTGAAACTGCCAGTTTGGGAAATAAGAAAAAATAAAATGACATATGAGCTCAAGCATTTCTGAGCTTCATAGGAGACCAAAAGATAGCTGTGTTTTTGAACTTGAAGCACAAAAATGTTAAAATGCAAATGGCTGAATTAACTGTAGTCTCATCTACCAAGCTCATAGAAAGTTGTTGCAATGCAGTTTTTTCCACATGGAAAACTCAACTCTTCTGTTTTTCTTCACCTTTTATTCTACGGAAGTAAAATCATTAATCTGTATTTCTGTAGATGTGGCAGAGAGCAACTTGGAGACAAGTATCAAAATGTTAAAGAGCAAAACATCATGCCACATCAAAGATTTCAGAAACATCAGAGGTTGTTTGAGGAATTAGTTTTCATGAATGGTGATGTGGGACAGAGAGTATTGTTCTCCAATATGTTAAAAGCACACAAGAAGTGATAAGATAATAAGGAGCATTCATGGCTGTGGATGTCAACGTGGAATCATGGGATGGCAAGAAAAGGAAGGAAGCAAAGCCCTGCTTAAAAATCAGTATCCGCACCCACAAAGTATCCTGATTGAGGCCAAATTACACGTGGTTTCCCTGCCCACTTCCTTGTTCCCACTGGTAAACACGAAAAGGATTGGAACAATGTCTTGTTGAAGTGCTGCGTAGGAATGGGACTTTGAGGTTAGGACCAAGGAAAAACAAACAGAAGGTTTTACATTCATTTCCAGCCTCTTGTGTCACATTCTGACAGAGAGCCTCAGACACAAAAATGATCCATTTTGACACATGAGGACACAAATCTTCCATGTTCGTTTATGTTTCTCTCATTCGACACCATCATTCATCCCACGTAAAGTTGTTTTGTGCTGATATTCCATATCCAGTACCCCCCGCCCTTTCTTCCCTCCCTCTCCTTGCCTAGTCACTGCCTCTGCTGCTGCTGCTATGTGTACATGTGTGTGTGTGTCCTTGTGCACATGTGCGCTTCTCCTAGAGCAGCCAGTCTTGCTGCTCTTTCCCTGTCCAAGGCTGTCACCACTCTTGTCAGCTCTCCCCACTCTTCTTTTCACTCCTTCCTTCTGCCACTGTCATGCACCTCAACACCTAACTCTTCCCTTCTTTTGGAGAGCAGAGCTGTCTGTGCTACATGACCTGTACCAGTGCCCTAAATTGGGCTGCTGCCCTCAAGTAGGGTAGGCAATGCTGTTGAAATACAATTCATTTGGGAGTGCAGTTAGCTTCTGTCCATGGAATGAGAGGAGAGCAGCTTCTGGTTCTTTACAAAGCCAGTTGGCTTTTAAACAGGCAACACCCTAAAAATGATGATATTACCAAAACTTCTATTCCTTTTTCAAAATCTGCCAATATTACTAAACTTCAAATATTTCAAGGATTTAGATCGTCTGATTGTGAAATTTGTTTGGAAGACTAAGAAACCAAGAATAAAACTCAGGTTGTTACAGGATTTGAAAGAAAGGGGGGGTTTAGGCATACCGAATTGGCTATTATACTATAAGGCTTGTGCTATGACGTGGATAAAGGAATGGATAACTCTTGTAAATCAAAGATTACTGAAATTGGAGGGGCATGATTTAAGAATGGGTTGGCATGCATATGTGTGGTATGGAAAATATAAGGAGCAATCACACTTTATGGAACACATTGTGAGGAAGGCTTTATACCTAGTGTGGCAAAAATTTCAAATACAAACCTACAAGAAAATTCCAATATGGGTAGCGCCTATAGAAGCATTTACTCTGAAAGTATTGAACCAGAAAGGGGCACTGCTAACATATAAAGAATTGCTTAGCAAAGAACAAAACATAAAAAATAAGCAAGAACTAGAGGTACTGGGGGTGGCAACAGATTGGTGGTCAATGAACAAATTGGAATCAAGATATAAAAAAGACAAAATTGTGGGTTTCTTTGAGGGTGAAGTTCAAGTGGATAAACTGTGGATCTATACTGATGAGAAAATAATTTTAAAAATGTATACATACCTATTGGAATATGAGATGGAGGATGAGAGGGTAAAGGAGACGATGATAAAATGGGCAAGCAATTTTGGTTACAATATTGATATTGATGATTGGACATTGATGTGGAAAGAATCCCATAAAATGATTAAGCCGGTAAATTTAAGAGAAAATATCCTCAAAATGTTCTATAGATGGCACTATACCCCTGTAAGGTTGGCAAAAATGTCAGAGGGTAATAGCAATGTTTGTTGGAAATGTAAAAAAAAAGCAGGAACCTATTATCATATGTGGTGGACATGTGAAAAAGTCAAGAGATATTGGATGCAGGTGTGGGAAATAATAAAAGAAATCATTCAACAGAAATTAAATTTTAAGCCTGAAATAGCACTGTTAAATATTGTGTCGGAAATCACTGATAAGAAAATCAAATATTGTGTAATGTATATACTTGTAGCTGCTAGGTTACTCTGGGCCCAAAAATGGAAAAGTGAAGAAACACCCACGATGGAGGAGCTCCTAAAGAAACTGTTGGATATTGCAGAATTAGATGCACTTTCAGAAGCACTACGTGAACAACCAAGAGACTATGTGAAACAAAGTTGGAATTTAATATATGTTTGGGCTCAGGAAAAGACAAAAATTTAGGGGAAAATGTTTTATGTTCATTATCTTTTTCAAGGCTCACTGGAAACCTGGGGAATCTGGGACTCAAAGGAGATTGGAATTTCTTGTCCTCTGAAGGGGGGAGGGGAGGGCTTATTTTGGGCTATTTTTTTATTCCTTTTCGTTTTTTGATATTTTATATTTTGTATTCTGTAGTTCTGCTTAATAAAATAAATATCTAAAAAAAAAAAAAAAGACCAAAATCAGGCACAGGGGAATGGGATGATCATTAGAGGAGGAAGAACAAAGGTTCAAGAAAAACTGCACCATAATGAGGATTTCTACTGCCTTAAAGTCCTGGGTAAACCTTTTTTTTTTAATTATCAAGTATACTATCTAAAGTTGAACTCTGGTTCAGCTGATGTAAAGCCTGTTTCTTTTCTTATGCCTCTACATTCAGATTAAGTCATAAGTCTATGACTTCCAAAGAGGAAATGGTCATTTGCCTGAGTCTCAATCAGCCTTCTGTTCATTGGGGGATGGCAAGACTATCCATTCCAACAAGATGTAAATGCATTCTTCAGCATCTGTTCTTTTGGCTGGGCCAGCAATCAATACTTGACAGCTATGGAGAGACATAACATGGCCAATCCATCAAACTACATGTTCAAACTTCTTGTGTCTTCTCCTACCTTCTAATTTTGTACCTTCATGATTGACAAAGCATTCTACATGACTCAAAAGCTTGTGACACCTTTGTAACATTTCAGTGGCCTTAATAAAAGTTACAGCCCAAAAAAAAAAAAAAACAAAAAAAAAAAAAACAGGCAACACCCTAAGTAAGGGCTTCTGCTCATTGCATGAAGAAAAGTAATGCCAAGATAAAAAAACATTAAAAAAATTCTTCCTAGATCTCTTCAATAGCAACAAGAACAACAACTCTCACTATTATTACGTAATGCGTACATACATATGTGTGTGTGATGTGCTGTCAAGTCAAAACTAAGGTACAGTAACCCTAATAGGGCTTTCAGTAAAAATGAGATATTAAGGAGTGGTTTACTGACTTGAAGACACATTGTTATTATTCACCAATTCCATCCCCAAAATGGTTTCCCATGGCTTAGTGGGGATTCAGACCCAGGTCTCCTGAGTCCTAGTCTATCACTCTATTCCCTATACTACTCTAGGTAGCCATATCACACTGTAACACACTGTAACACAATGTACATATAATGTGTGCACATAAATCTTGTTGTTACATGTCTACAACTCACCTTCGACTTTTGGCAACCCTGTGAAGTGATCTCCAAAATGTCTTGTCTTCAACAGCCCTGCTCAATTCCAGTAAACTCAGGGTTGTGGCTTTCTTTATGGAGTCAATCCATATCAAATGTGGTCTTCCTATTCTGCCTTCCTCTTTTCCTAGTATTATTGTCTTTTCTGGTGAGTCTTGCCAGTGATCATGGTGTAACCCAAAATACGACAGCCTCAGTTTCAAAAATTTTGTTTCCAGAGAAAGTTCAGGTTTGATTTGATCTAGGACTCGCTTGTCTTTCTGGTAGTCCAAGGTATTCACAAAGCAATCCTTCAGCAGCACATTTCAAACAAATAATTTTTTCCCTGTCAGCTCTCTTCACTGTCCAGCTTTCACACCTGTATGTGGTAACTGGGAATACAGTTGTGTCGATGATCTTGGTCTTAGTCTCCAAAGATACATCCTTACACTTGCTGATCTGTTCTAGTTCCTTCATTGCGTCTCACTCTCCTGATTTCTTGGCTGCAGTGTCTCCATTTGGATTGTTGATTGAATGGAGGTATACAAAATCTTTAACAATTTTGATTTCTTCATGGTCAGCATTAAAGTTGTGTAGTTCTTCTGTAGTCATGATTTTTGTTGTCTTAACGTTTATCTGCAGTCCAGTGTTTGTATGCACATACAAACATACATCTAAATTTGATCCTGAAAGTACTCCTTGGTGGGGATCAGGGGTTCCAGCCCAGAATCCAAATAGGGCCTGAATACAGACCTGTGACATATTATTCATAGAGACTGTGGTACTTGAGAGGAAACATGAAAGGGAAGCTAATAAATGAAAGAAGGATTCTGCTGCCAAATGCCATGTTCTGATCATCTATGTAATGAGCTGGCGCCCTCAGGCTGTTACCTGCTCGAAAGACTGCAAGCTTTGTACTCTTAGCATTTAATGCCATCAGAGGTGTCGGGAAGTGTCATTCCTCCTATTCTCTGGGCAAAAGATGAAGAAATAAAAGCAGGAAACGTCACACTCCTTTTGGATGTGGAGATTCAATCAAGAGGAGCCTCATGCAAATTCAGAGAAGGAGGATTTTCACCGCTTTCTCTGAAATGCCAGTGTGGTAAATAGTACCTACAGATTACTGCTGCTTTTTCTGTCACACTTCTTGCATGGGGAATGTACTTCCTGGCCTCTCTGTACAATATGATGGTACATTAAAACTGAGTTGTAGTGGACTGCTTGCCCAATTTCTCTCACACTCCCCATATCTAAATACGAACTTTTGGTTCCTGTTCAGGGCTCTAGATCAGAGCTTCAAAAGGTTTCTGACTATAACTTTCAGAATCTCCTGGCCATAGCCAAGCTAACTAGGAAATTTTGGGGGATTTTAGGCCAGAAAAGCAATTTTTCTGATTGCGGATCAGAATAAATAGCACATCGATTTTAAAGCATATGTAGTTTTTCATTAATACGTTCTTCCTCCTCTGAAGAGTGTTCCCCTTTCCAGCCTTGCTGTGTAGAAAGGGGACATGAAAAGGGGAAAGGCTTCACGATGGCCCTCTTCATGATTGTCCACTTTATTTTCAATTCTTGTGTGTGGTTGTGGTGATCCCAAATGAATTTCTCAGACCCTTTGGCTGCCAGTGCTTTAGCATTATTATTGTTATTGTTATTTGAAAATGCAAAACACAGTCTTTGATTTGTATTCCTGCACTGAGTAGGGAGTTGGACCCGATGGCCTTATAGGCCCCTTCCAATTTCATTGTTCTAGGATTCTATGATAGATCCAAGTTTTAACCAAAAACCTCAGTATCCATTAAATATCAGTAAAATAAGTATGCTGTTCCTGATATTGACATTTTTTGCTCTGATTATGTTATTTGAAGAGATGTGCAGGTGGTTATAATATTTCTATAAAATTCCACAGCACTATTCCCACTGTCTCGATGACTATGGGGACCACTGAAATGCACTTCGTTCACAAGCGAGTTATTTCTATTGACAGGTCTCTGTATTTTGTTAATTTTTCGTATTATTAATCTTCGACTCTGGCATCCCGTTAAATATCCAGATATTTCATTATTTATTGTTGTTATTGTTGCTGCTGCTGCTGCTGTTACTGTTGCTATTGTTATTGTTGTAGTTGCTTCTTTTCCAGAAAGTCTTGTTCTGCCTAGACACATTGGCACTTCCTCAGGAGAGTAAATGAGGCTAATCCAGAGTGAAGGCAACTAGGATAGCTACGAAATGGTGTTAAAGCAGCAAGACTTTCAACAGCGTCCTTTTGTGAGCCTATGTTTTATGCTGAAAAGCAAGACGGATGAGAATGGGCTAGGTTGTTTCAGGTCCATACCACTTGCACATGTATTGATTCAACAGTCAGGTCCATCTTTTTTCTGTTAGTACATTTTAATTAAGAACACACTTCCAAATGTGTTTTGGTGTGCCTTTCAAGCCAAGGAGCTTGCTGCAAAATTTGGTGAAATTTAAAAGGAACTGAGTCCATTGCTTGGGTCAGTTTAATAAATTCATAATAGATTCTGCAAAGAATAAATTCCTAAAGAATTCTTGTTCCAGTGTTTAACACAGTGTTAATAAACACTGATTAATAAAGTACAACTACAGAAGGGAACATTAATTTATATATACCTTGCAAAGCTATGATTTTATTGATTTAGTACCCCAGTAGATTCAGGATGTACTTGCCACTCTAATTTTGTCAGAAATGGTTGCTTGAATACATAGGGCTGTTGGCATGAACAGAAGAGGGTCACTCCAAGGGTCACTCCCCCTGATCCCTTGATTTCTGGCCATTTCTTCCTTCCCCTACAACTCTCCATACTATGCTCCATTATTTCCAGTGTGTACACTGAGTTTCACATGTGGGCTTCTTGGGGCAAAATGGGCTTCAGTGGGTCCCTGAGGGGGCTGCTGTGAAAATAAGTCAAGTTCTTCTTCTATGCCTAGTGGCTTTCTAATAAGACATTCACTTATTTTTTAAAACAAATTAGAAAGAACTGAGATCAGTGTTTGTGTTTCAAAAACATTTTTAAAAAATCATGTAGAAACAAAATAAGTTAATTGTGTTTTGTGTCTAGTGTTCATTTTGTGCATTGCCTAGAATAAAAAGTGGAAAACCATACATGATCTTTAATTAAAACAAGGCGTTCTTAATGATGGCATACTTGAATTATGTATATCGAACCCCATTTTGCCTGGGTCACTTGTCTCTTTAAAGAGCTCAGCTTAAACGCAGCTGTCAACTTGAGCAAAAATATTTTTGAAAATGGGAAATATTGATTGAAAATAAATGGGCCAATAGAAATCTGTTCAGAGAACAGCAGAAAGATTTATGGCCCTAAGAATATTGTGGACTCCAGTTGCTGCCAACTCTAACCAGCATAATCAATGTCCTTGAAAAGGGAAGCATGGATCATGGTTTGAAGCGTGCATATGGCCTCCAGAGCCCCATGGCAACCCCTGGCCCCACTTCCAATTTGTTTTGAAAAAAAGAAAATCAAGGGAGTGGTGTGTTTTTTCTTTTAGGGACAGGGGCCATTTTGCTAGTTTTTCAGTGATCCTCGTGGTGCAGTCAAAACTCTGCTCACGACCTGAGTTTGATGGCTCAGATGGTTGACTAAGACTTCCATCCTTCTGAGGTCAGTGAAATGAATACCCAGCTCACAGGATGGGTGTGTGTGGAATGTGTAGCCTGCATAATTAAAAATTGTGAACCATTCAGGGAGTGCTTTAAGCACTGTCGGGTGGAATATAAGCAGCACACGTTGCTTTGCTTGACCCCGATGAGGTGTTTTAGTTCCAGATGAGGCTTTTCTCAAAACGGAAAGTGTTTTCTGATCACTTCCATTTTAGGCCTTTCCAGGTAGGGTTGCCAGATACATGGGTACCAAAAGGAGGACATAGAAAGACAAAAAAGAGGACAGAGGAGAACGTATTGAATGTTTCATTTGAATCCTTCCGGATTAAACCCGCAATCAATACAGTTTTATTACAGTAGCTGCCAATAAATGTCTCTTAGTGAACCAACCAAGAAACAGTCATGTTAAAAAATAAAAATAAATATTATATCACCAACAAAGTTAAAATAGAGCAACTGGTATTATTAGGCTGCCAGCTTGCACAAAAATATATTCCTTTAAAAATACAATCTCCCTGCTTAAATACTCCAGAAGTTGCTATACAGTCCCCCATTAGCAGATTTTGGAAAAAACTTTATTTATTTACTTTAATGTTGGCATAGCGGGTGTTGGATTTCAACACCATCTGGAAGGCCACAGGTTCCCAAGCTCTGAAAGACACCCTTCTCTTCAGAACCACTTCTTTGGTTCACAATGGCTGCTGCTGAAGGAGGAAGCCCAACTCTAAAGAGCGCCGCTGCTCCTCCCCGTTTCTTACCTGACCTGAGCAACTGGTATCAGCCTCCTTCCTAGCAACCGGGGAGATGACAAACGAAACAGGCGCCCTGTGATCACAGGACTTCTGCCCTTAAAAAAAAGAGACTACGGCGTGATTCCATGATGGGTTCACTTCTGCCCTTACAAAATAATTCTTCGTTACGGTGTCCCCTTAGTTCCAAACCATCTGTTTTTCCTCGGGTAAGATGAAGAGGAGGAGGAGGAAGCCACGTAGACGAAAGCCGGACATTTTAAAGGTTTTTAGCTTTCCCTGCCGGACAGAGGACATTAGGCTAAAAAGGAGGACATGTCCTCCTTTTGCTGGACGTCTGGCAACCCTATTTCTAGGGCCTAAAACAGCACAAAGGAATGGGGAAAAACAAAACAACTAGCAGAGTCCCTACCTCGCTAACTGGCACGAGGGCCCTTTGAGCTGAAAAGCATCAGCATTGGGGAAGGGAGTATAGATCAGGGGTATGGGAATAACTCTTCAGTATTCAGATATGGGTTCGTGTGGTCCTTGGACCTCTGGAAATTGCCCAGCATAGTTTGGAGTCTATATTGCCTAGAATTTGGATTTATGTTATGCTAATATAATAAAACAAAAGGGACTGGTACATCCACGGAAGTCCAGATTATAAATGAGAGACGAAGTCTCAGGATGTAGAAATTAGAATCAAGTTCTTTATTCTGTATTCTTTAAATGGGTAGTTAAAAAGCTCTGGCTCAACGCGTTTCGGTGAAGCCTTCTTCAGGAGCAAGCTTCTTTATACTCTCTGCACCTTTCTTTGGTCTATACCAGCTCCAAAACTGATTGAAAGTGTTTGAAAGTGCAGGCACTAAGAAAGGAGGCATTTGTACACCTGGATCCCAGGCTTTCAGGATGTCTAAACCAAATGGGGCGGGTGGGGGGGGGGTCAATGCTACAAATTCCAGCAGTAAAATTGATATGTGTGTATTGTCATTAGTGTTATCCATTTTCACACACTAAATTAACATTATTGGGCAATCCAGACAGATGGAGCAAGTTTTTACTTTAGATCCACTAATAGGATGCTTTTGAATTTTCTGTACTTTTGGAAATGCTCATAGGATCAGTCCGGAAAAAGAAGAATACATCCTTTGTTTATACATGTTTGTTGTCAACTAATAAATATGATACACAGGTTTTTTTAAATAAATGGAATGGGGCTCCATATTACCCATTCAGTGAAAGAAGGCATGAAACAGTACACCTAAAGTATCTGTGAAACTTAAGCTGTGACTTGCCCAGCAAAAAAATTGTATTTAGAATATATTGGATGCTACAACATGTTTTTAGGAAGGGTTTCAGCAACTTTTTGGAGTGCTGACATTGTAATTCTTCTGCCGCATCCCATGGACATATGCTGTTATATGCTTGTTTTGGGGAGAAGTTATCACCTGTATTAATTTGCTTTTGGTCCATTCTCTGATCGTGTGGATACTTGTGTACTTTTAATTTACTTGACTGTCTTGGAGATTAACCACTGCATAGTGTAAAAGACGTTTCCATACCCTTACTGTTGCTAAGATGATGACGATGACGATGACAACTACAATGAGGATGACGACGACAACTATAATGATAATAGTGTACCATTATAAGTCAGTTCTGACTTATGCAACTCTTTTAAGGGGGTTTTAGTTAAGAGAGTACAGTACTGAGAAGTGATTTACCATTCCCTACCTCTGGAGGCGCTCTGGGATTGTGCAGCTTGCTGAAGGCCACATAGGGTGCCTCCTAATTCACTGAGCTCTTTAGATGGCTTAATAATAATCAGTGTACTGTCAAGTCAATTCTGACTTATGGCAACCCTTTTAAGGATTTTCCAGGTAGTGAATACTTGGAAGTGTTTTACCAGTCTCTTCTTCTGGGGGTACCCTGGGACTGTGCAGCTTGCCCAAGGCCACATTGGCTGGCTCTTTCTGGGAGGCACAGTGGGGAATTGAACTCCCAACCTCTGGCTCTACAGCTGGAAACCTAACTCAGTGATCTATCCAGCCAACTATGAGATTTACATTACAGCATTGGAAAAATAAATACCCACCCTCCATTGACTCAATGGATAGAGAACCTTATGACATTATTGACTTACAAATGTGTGGCTTATAGGCAACAACTATGTATAGGTACATTTTTATATATTTGGAAGTCTTTTATAGAAGCTTATGTATAAACATCTATCATTTTTCCTGTTTTTCCCCCCTTGTTTCTTTTTTGCTCTCTCTCTCTCTCTCTTTTCCTCTTGGGTTAGCAATATCATTGTGTATCTAGTTTTATTGCACTACCTTCTCAGTTATTTTGCTCTTTTCTCTTATTTTGGTCAATAAAATTGGGGGGAAAAGAAATTTTAAAAACCCTACAAATGTTTTAGTAACTACTGTAGATAGGCAGTGAATACCACAGTGCATAGGTTAGCTACCAGCAGTTTTCCTTCTTCTTTTTCTCTCTATGATTAGCCAGGGTGGGTGATTTGCTGCTACTCCCTATAGATCCAGCTAACACTTTTGTTAGAATCAGATCGAAACATAGTATGATAATTAAGAATTGCTTTCCAGATTTTATGTCACATTTGAGGTAAAATACAGCTTTGGCATTTCTTGTGCAGTATGAAAAAATAATAGATATGAAAATTAATTAAGATGAATATTTTGTGTCTTCACAGCTTTCTTACTCTTAATGTGATCACTGATAAATGCCCATTAATTGTTCTGTGCAGAGACTGTTTATGTAATTTCCCCATTTTTGGATTCCGTAGATGTTTTAATCAGTCATTAAAGCTCTGCTGGAAATGTGGAGAAGCTTTAGGTATATTTTTTCCTTGCTTCAGAGGACTGACACATAGGCAGCACATTTTATACCTTTGTAAGGGAAGGAACTCTCTAGCTTTACTATGTCTGACACACTAAAAGTCAAAAGCCCAAGTGTATTTTTTTAGTTGATGCATATCTCTGTGTTCAGTTGTTAGAAGTTCTAATACACATTTCATTGGCAGAAAATCAGCTGCTCAAATTAGCCAAGTAATTGTTTTAGTGAAAGGACGATTGGTCAGCCTTCCAGGAATGTATTTTCAATACATCCTTACTGTATAGTGTACTGGTGTCTTATTTTGGCAGTGGTGCACGTTTCACACAGTTCACCATTTTGGTATGCATCTTCTATTTCTGGAGCAGGCTTTGCTTGTAGCCTGACATCATGTCTCATGTCACTTTCATGCTCTTTCTTCTGTCTGCAGTGAAAGGTAGGTCTTTCAAAACTCTGGACAGAGGCCTGGGAGCAGACAGCCTTTTTCAAAGGGAGTTCAGTCTCAGTTGAGCCCTTTAAAGCCTTTTGGGTCTGATGGCTAATGAAAACATTCATCCATTTGCTGAGGAATGTTGATCCTCAGACAGAACACTCTGTTGTTTCCTTGTGATCCTACATCAGGCATGATGAATCTGCACTAGTGAACTGGCTCAGTGGAGTTTGAGACCCTTGAAGGTATGGAGGGTGGTCCTTCAGTGGAACCTTCCCAAGAGTCTAAGCTTGGGGGTGGGGCTTAGGTGCAGGGTTTGGGTATCTGGGAGATTCTTGGTTTTTCAACTCCTATTCCGTGGTAAGGATTGTCCAGTAACCTCTTAGTCTCACCAGTGTCCAAGCTGCTCCTGGGCTTCAGGGTCATAACTGATCATTATCTGGTTTGTTGACAACCTTTTCAGCACAGATAAGCTATAACAGAGTAGAGCAGTTGCAGTTCTTGGTCATAGTGATGTTATGTAATGGAATGGTGGTAAGTGTAAGTACTGGCAACTACCTAATTGGGGTTTGTAGAGCAGAGCAGGGGAATAGAAAGAAATACTCCAGAGCAGTAGTCCTGCACAGAATTAGGCTGCTTAAATCCACTTGACTTCTGTAGGGCTTAAGCAGCACATTAAAAATTGTTCATTTTAATTCCCAATGAACTGTGGCCTCAGCTTCTTCCAAAGAAGCTGTTCTGTTGACTGTCCCCATTGTGTGTGAATCTTGTAAAGGTTCTACATTTCTTTCTCCTTTCCTTTTTTCCAGCTGAAATAAAGATCTGTTTTAAATATTACCATGGTGTAAGTGGAGCATTGAGAGCAACCACTCCATGTATTACTGTGAAAAACCCTGCTGTGATGGTGAGTATATTTATTCATAGCCGACCTACAACTTATTTAAAACTAATATTAAATTTGCTAATTCAGTCTGGCAACTGGCATTTTCCCGAAATGATCTCAGCTGATGGAGCTGTCAAGATGAAAATATGATATGTGAAATCCTGCCATGGTCACTGAAGTTTATCTTTACTTAATCACTTATGCCAGTGGAGTTGACTTCAACATATCCATGATTTTATCAACTTATTTTAGCTGCATGTGAGGAACAACCTGGCCTTATATCTTCTCAGAATGGGCCTGGCATGGAGACATACTGTCTCTACTGTTCCTCATTAATATTCATTAGAATCACTGATATACTTCCTTATCAGTATGCAAAATGGCTTGCTAGTATTCTTCTTCGGGCCACAGAAAAATATAATCTCATTCTCCCTCTCCCTCTCTCTCTCTCTCTCTCTCTCTCTCTCTCTCTCTCTCTCTCTGTTGGCATTCAGAAGTATGATAGTTCTCTGTGAGAGGAGAGGGAGCAATCGTATGTGTGAGCTCCACCTTCCCACGACCATTTTTGTCATACATGTCTGTAATACATAAAGAATGGCTGACTTTAGTAGAGAGATTCCTCTATCCATAGTGGCTCATTGTGCTATTTAGAAAACTTAAAAATCAGGATTTTAATTTGCACTGAGTGTCTCTGAGGTTATGGCAGAGCTATCCACTATGATCATACTCTCTGTGCGGTTTTAGAAGAGGTGAGCTGTGTTAGTCTGTGCAAGCATATCAGGCAAAATCCAAAAAAACAAAACAAAAAGAAAAAAACCTGTGGCACCTTAAAGACTATTATATTTTAATGTGAGCTTTCGTGGACAAGCCCACTTCTGTGTGCAGAAGGTGGCGGAAAGTGATGAAGGGTATCATTTGCACATTTTGAGCCCCAGTCCTCAAGTGTAGGAATTCGGCACTTCCCAAATGCCTCTGTGGGCCTCTTTTCTGACTCAGATTGTTAATAGAAATGATCAGTTTTAATTTACTTATAAAAGAAGTGACACCTAGCATTACAGCCATGAAATCTGCCTTGCCTAGTTATCATCTGAAAGCAGTACTTCGTCACTTAGACTACAGAGCTGAAGCAGTTAAGTGGGAGTCTCTAAGGCCACCTCAGTAATTCTTTCAGGCAATCTTATTTTGAGGGGTTCAGTTAAACCTTCAAATGTTGCAGCCTTATATCTGTGTTTGTGGGAATAACAGTAGGCGAATGCATATGTAGTCTTGTAGCCACAGTAATACATATCATACCATTCATGCTGTATATTCCTTAGAGAGCAGCATGTTTTGCTATATGCAACACATATGCAACAGGGGAGGCTCTCCGATCTGGGAATTGGTGGCTTGGCGCTTGCCTGGCTCCGTTCCTTCTTGGAGGACCGTCCCCAGAGAGTACAGCTTGGGGAGAGTGTCTCGGCCCCGTGGAGTCTCAATTGTGGGGTTCCACAGGGGTCGATTATCTCCCCAATTCTGTTCAATATCTTCATGAGGCCGCTGGGTGGGGTCATCAGGGGATGTGGGGCATCGTGTCATCAGTATGCGGATGACACCCAGCTCTACATCTCCTTTTCACCAACTGCAGGTGATGCCGTCCTGTCCCTTCAGCGCTGCCTGGGGACTGTACTGGAATGGATGCAGGAGAATGGGCTGAGGCTGAACCCGGACAAGACGGAGGTCTTGAGGGTGGGTGCCCCCACTGTTGGCGGCTTGGGCGAATCCCTCTCGTTTGGGGGGGTGGCCCTGGCTGCAAAGAGTGGGGTTCGCAGTCTGGGGATCCATCTGGGCCCGGCGCTCTCCATGGAGACTCAGGTGGCGTCGGTGGTCCGCACCGCCTTTTTTCATCTCTGGCGGATAGCCCGGCTGCGACCCTATCTCGATGTGGGGGCGCTCACCACCTTGGTCCATGCGCTCGTAATCTCAAGATTAGACCACTGTAACGCGCTCTACGTGGGGCTACCTTTGAGGCTGACGCGGAAACTCCAAGTGGTGCAGAACGCGGCGGCCAGACTCCTAAGTGGAGTGAGAAGATACCATCACATCTCCCCTACCCTGGCCGCGTTGCATTGGCTGCCCATTCGGTTCCGCGTTGACTTCAAAGTTTTGATGCTTACGTTTAAAGCCCTAAACGGTTTAGGGCCTCGATACTTGTCGGAACGCTTACTCCCACCCAGTTCTACCCGTGTCACTCGCGCGAGTCAGGAGGTGAGGTTGAGGAGCCTGACGCCGAGGGAGGCCCGGAAGGAAAAAACAAGAAGCCGGGCCTTCTCGGCGGTGGCTCCTCGCCTCTGGAACAGCTTACCTCCTGAGATTCGCGCAGCTCCCTCGCTGGGTATTTTCAAGAAACAACTGAAAACATGGATGTTTAGGCAGGCCTTCCCCCTTTCCAGTTAACTCCTACTATTTTTTTTTCTTTCTTTTTTCACTATAATACACTCTGTTTCTTGCCATCTTTGGGAAAATTATGTTATGTTATGTGTATGTTTTTGTTTATTGTTTTTAGTGTATGTTGTAAGCCGCCTAGAGTGGTCATAATTGACCAGATAGGCGGGATATAAATGAAATAAATAAATAAATAAATAAATAAATAAATAAAACAGTTTTTTTCCTGCAGAATGGCATGAAAAGTCTCGTAGAGTCAGGTATGTCACTGCTGCTCAGAAATGAGTGTCTGGCACCTGCCGTTTCTGGACATAGGCTCTGTTGCAGCAAGGCCAGCTGGCGTATGTAAAACTATACATGCATGCCTTCTACACCAGTATAGCAAGAGTATATGCAACAACAAGAACATACAACAGTATGAAGCAGTACAGTACATTGTCGGCTCTGAAGAGGCACGTTTCTGTTTAGGTGTGTGTTGGCTAGGCTCCCTTCCATCCCAAATTCTGCCCACTCCCTTCCTTCCTTGAGGCTATGGAACAGGTTTCACGATCTTTGAGCTGTTGCACTTGTCCTTTTCCCCCTAACAAAAACAAAAGCCACTGTGTATTTTGCCAGTATCTCAGAGCAGGTTGAGATCCCTCCATCCTTGCTTCTCAGTTGTTTAATTCTAGTTCTAATCTTCTTGGTATCCAAGCGTCGGAGATTCCTGTTGGAGATAACAATTGACCTTTTGCAAGGTTGTTGTTACGTATGTTGTCAAGATGAAAGGCTGTCTGATGGGACACCACTTTCAAGCAGTTTGTTATCTGTAGTGTGGTATAAGCCAAACAAAGTTCCCTGGAACAACAACAAAAGGATGGGAGAATTTGCAAGGTTTTTTTTTAAACTGACATTTATAATGACAAATCAATAAGGGGGCTACATAAGCCCCAACAGCAATGATAGCGATTTTTATAAACCCTTGTTTAGACAGAAGGGAGGTTACTGACACCTGACAAATCCTGTCTCCTTCCTCAGTAGTCTTCTTCTGTCTCCGCTGCTTACAAGTGAAGGAGGTTTGCTGGCTTCATGCTTCAAAGCCATTATTCAGAGACAGGAACCACTCCCTTTAGAGACCATAACTCCCAGACATTCCCTTTAAAGACCTGGACTCCCACATGAGTCCAGTCAGCATGGCCACTGGGAATTCTGGCCAGGGGAGGGTGGTACTGTGGGAGTTATAGGCCCCCATAACTTGTTTTCCATATTTGCTATAGTGAGTGCATTTGTGTTATTCCTTTCCTGTGTACAAATTATTTAAAATGTTTGTCATTTACTGTAAATATAAAATCATGCTGGTGGTTTACTTTTAAATGAAAATGTACATGTATCACATAATGATCTTAAAGAGTTCCTTGAGTTGCCTGATGTGGCTTCACCCACGTGGTAAATTCCTGGGTTTGGAAATGGCTGAACATCATATTATTGAGCTTGGAAATGCTGCCCATGTCACCCCTATGAAGATAGATGAATTTTGGCTGCTCAGTGTACAGTAAACTACATCTGTGTGTTGGCTTCATGTAATCTCTTTAATTTTCAACTTTCCCTCTTTCTCCCCACCCTCATTTAAACTTTAAATATCATTGACATCCCAGTCATTCACAGCTGAATAGAAATGCCATAGAAATGGGTGAGAAATTACTCATAGGTATCTCTCCTATTCATTACTTACCTTTAAATCTAACTTCAAAGAGGCTGTAGTGTTGATTCTTATCATTTGGATATTAGAAATATTGGAGCAATCAACTACACTCGTTTCACTGTAGCTGAAACACTAGTAAGTCACTTCTGGAGTAGGCCCATTGAGTCGGTGCAACTTATGGAGGAGTTGACTCAAGAAATCCCCACTTTATATTCAGTGCGTGTTCTCTAGTTGCAATCTATTGTGTGTTAAGTAGAGATTGGGGGTATTCGTATACGAATATCCCTGCGCAGCTGGACCTAACGAGGGGCCGGCCCCTGCGCCCCTGTGGCCGGCCCATCCACTCACGCATGTGGCAGTGGCGGCGGCAGCCTCACTCATCCTTCCAGTCGCTCCCAGAGCTCTGCTCTCTTCCTGCTCGCCTGACCACTCCAGGTACTGGGAGGGAGGATGAGTCTCCCTGCATGGCTGTTGAGTTGCTAGCCGAGCAGGAAGAGAGCTGAGCTCCAGGAACATTTGGAAGGATGAGTGAGGCTGCCGCCGCCACACACATGAGTGGACGTGCCAGCCACAGGGGCTGGCCCTTCGTTAAGTCAAGCTGCGCGGGGATATTCGTATACGAATACCCCCATCTCTAGTGTTAAGCAACAGAATTTCATCCACTGTTTCTCCTCAGTGCAGGCTCTGTGATGGCTTTAACACTTCATCTATGGCATTATCAATTTGTGAGAATTCAGAATTTTGTCCTCTAGTTCATCATCTAGTTCTACCACTGAAAATAAAAGAGAGAGAGAGAGAAATGCAGTTACTGAAGGGCAATGATCACCAGAAAATATTCTTACTCTTTTCAGATGGGGGCAGAAGGCATGGAAGGTGCTACGGCAAATCAGCACTGCCGGAAATTAGTTAGCTTTACACTCTCAGGTAAGAAAGTTTGCCTAATTTTTCCTTATTTCGCTTTAAATTTGGGAGTTTTGCCAAAAGAACACATAGAAAGAAGAGAAAATTCATTGTTGTCACAGCAGCCATCTTGAAATGGAATTTAAATGTATATTCATCATATGCCTTATGCCGCATGGACACAATGAGTTGGATCCAGACCTATGGATGTTCAAAACAGGAGCCAAAGCAAATGTGACAGCAGTAAAATCTGAAAGAAATCACATTGAATTCATATACATTCCATGTTTGCATTGAAGGAATATAGATTGCACTGAGGTAAGTGGGGAAAGGTGGTGAGGCCCTCTTTTGTCTGTACTTGCCCCCTGCCTCGTAAAAACCAGTTTGTCTTCAGTTGGTTTCCCCTCCTCCTAGTAGAAGTTCCATGAGAGGAAAAAAGGTAGAGAGAGACCATTTTAGGAAGAAGTATTTCAGCTCCTAGTGCACAACACATTTCTGCTCTCCTGCTTTCTAGGGATGTGATAGCAGCCTAGTTCTGAAGCACTGGTCAGCTGCCATCACATCTAGATTCGTCCTTCAGTGATACAAAATATGTGAACATGCTTTTTAAAAATATGGTACATACTGTATGATAAACTTGTGTGGAAAAAAATTATCTCAGGTCATTTAGGTTTCTGGGTAATATTTACTTTTCAAAGAAAAGGATATAACTGTGGACAGAAAGTGACTTGATCATCAGCTGCAGGTGTGTCTCCCAAGAAGCCCAGTCCTAGTGACCCAAAAGATGAACTATCACTGCAAATGTATGAAAACTAGAACCACAAACCATTTTACATCTGTGTACAGTAGAAATGATAGGATGGATTTTAGTTTGAAAGCATTAGCAACATTTCAAATATCCCAGGAGACACACAAGGAAAAACAAATTTTAAAAAAATTGTACAGAGGTGGAGAAAGCTCAATGAAAGTAAAGTTTAAATCAAGTTAATTTGAGAGACCAAGTGTAAAGGATGACTACGCTATAAAGCAGGGTATGTGTGTGGGTTGCCTCAAGCCATTGGAGGGGTGTTAAGTAGCCGGGACTAGACTTCTCCTCTCCCTTCAAGCTAAAGTTATTTTAACTCACTTTGGTGATGTAGGAAAGGGTGCAGCAATGGCAAAGGTGGGGAAAGGAAAATACTGGGTTTGAAGCTTCAATAACTTTTTCTGCTCCCCATTTTGAACGTCACCGAGGGACGTTAATGGGATGGCAATGGTGGGATAGTGAGATTTCCTGGAACTCTTTCCAAAACTAACCTGTACCCCAGTTTAAGCTGATTTGGTTTCTGCTGTTGGTTAATGTTCCCTGGGTAGCTTTTTCACCTTGGTTGAAATGACGGATCATGTTCTTCAGAGTCAGGAGTATCGCATCATGCCTCTGTTTGATATTCTGCATGAAGTGAAAGGGGAAATGACTTGGCCAAAGCGAGGGGGGGTCATGTCTCAGCAGGTATGCCAAGATGATGTCCCTTGGCAATGTTTGGCTATGCTGCTGCTGCTCATTTACTCATCTCCAGCTGTGAGAAAAATGGCCACCTTGCTCCAAAAACAGCTTTGCTGGAATACACTTTGTTTTCTGTGAAGAGGCCTGAACTAAAATAAAAACACTAGACAAAAATACACTATGCAGAATCTGGTTCAAAGATAGGGCATCACAAACATTGCCAGAAGGTGGAAAACAGGTGTTAAAATAGATAGTTTTGATGGCTTGATTTTGTTTTGTGCATAAAGTAGCATTGAAACCATTTGGCCGCTTGAATCGTTCGGTCTCTGAGGTGTCTCTAGTGGATAGGAAATTAAAGGCACTTCAGAATCCTGAACCCTGTTCACGTGTATGAATTTGCCACATATTTGTTTTGGCAAGCAAGCTGGGGATTGGCAATATGTTGTATTACTGAACTTGGGCTTGTTAGGTATGTGGAATGTTTTCCTCTGTTTGTACACAGACCATGTGCACATATATTGTTGTTGGTATTTTAGCATTAGCTGTACAGCCAGTGGAATTGCAAGATCAGCACATTTACTTTGCCCTAGATTTTTCACAGATTGCTAGAGTGCCTTGATTTTTCACCATATCTCTAGCTATGGACACTATTCAGTGTGCAGCTGTGTCTTTGTTTAGAAACTGATGTTTCTCATACTATTGGTGCACCATTTTAATCATTTTTTAAAAGGCAAAACTAAATAATCAAGGACCAGAAACCTCATTAAAAGTGGATGTGTTAAATTTGGCTACATATACACAATTTCTGTGCCTCAAGTAGATTACACATCTACTAATTTGGCCATCTCTTTCACTGAACAGTATATAAACAGAATATGCAACAATGTACAAATTAACACATTAACAAAGGCAGGAGGTAGCCGTGTACTGCTGGAGCCACGTGCTTTGCATGCAAATAATCCCAGGTTCAAATCCCACCATCTCCAAGTAATAGTGGGAACACCTCTGTCTGAGCACTGAGCTAAATGATACATTTAACACACCTTTAGAATTAGAACTTCCTTAAGAGAAAAAAGATGTTCTGTTTATTTTAACAGAAGCTTGCCCCAATCCACATTTGGAAAGTTAGCCTGCTTTGGGAATAAGCAGAGTTTGATTTCTCAAGCCTGTAACTATCAAAGCTTCACATGTGTGTAGGCATGAAATTGTAAGAGAAGGAAAAGTGCATTTGCCTTAATGTGTTATTTGACTTTGAAATTTTGAAGAGCTGGTGCCAATCTAGACAATTGTGAACTCAGTTGACCACAAGCCTGAATTAGCATAAGGCAGTTTCAGAAGGAATAATGTAAAACACATGTATTCATATTATGATACTGGCATTTTAAAAGAAAAGTCTCAAATGATATTTTTGAATAACACATTTCATTTTGCAACATGCTGTATTAGTGATGTGTGTTTTTTAATCGCTACAGATTGTCATTTGTATTGTTTATTGTTTAAAATGAAATTGATATTACAGATTCATGGACAATAGGACTAATATACTAGTATCTTCAAAAAATATTACAAATTTGATACAGCGTCCGTTTGTTCTCACATTGGAAAGAGATTGTGTGTATTTTCCAATAAGGGTTAACAGAATTATCTGCTACTCTTTGTCAATTGCTCATTCATTTCTGTTTACATATTTCTTTTGAAAGTAATGTCTAGCCTAGAGATGGGGACGACTCACCATTTTGGCGAGTCGTCCTGCTTTATTTATTTATTTACAAGATTTTTTTTAGCCGCACCATTACCAGTGGTCTCTGAGTGGCGTACAACAATATTAAAACTTTAAAAACATTGAAACCATTAAAAATAGGCAATATTATAATAATATCCTATATTAAAAACAATCATTAAAACATTAATATTAATAAATCCTGCTGCTCATATGGCCAGCTAAAGAATACTATTTAATTAAAATGCTGGCTAAACAGAAAGGTCTTTGCCTGGCGCCAAAAAGCCAAAAGTGTTGGAGCCAGGCGGATCTCTATAGGGAGGGCGTTCCAAAGTTGGGGGGCAACAGCCAAGAAGGCCCTATTTTGACATGCCATCCCCCTCACCTCTTTCAGGGATGGCACCTTCAGAAGGGCCTCCTGGCCTGATCTTAGAGGACGGGCAGGCTCGTATGGAAGAAGGCGGTACTTTAGGCAACCAGGTCCTAAGCCGATCCAAGTACCCTGTCCACATCCTCGGGTTGTAACAACTGAAACTCATCCAATAAATTATGACATAAGTCCGGAGCACTGGACACAACCATAGGCTCTGCATCAACAGTGGAGTCCAACTCTTGACGACTCATGAAGCACGAAGCTGCCCCATGAACCGACGAAGCACAAATTTATTCGTCGATTCATAAAAAAGAAAGAGAGACGTGGGTGGCGCTGCGGGTTAAACCACAAAGCCTCTGGGCTGCAAGGTCGAAAGATCAGCAGTTCGAATCCACGCAACAGAGTGAGCTCCTGTCGCTTGTCCCAGCTCCCGCCAACCTAGCAGTTTGAAAGCATGTAAAAATGTGAGTAGATAAATAGGTACCACCACGGTGGGAAGGTAACGGCGTTCCGTGTCTAGTCGTGCTGGCCACGTGACCACGGGAACTGTCTACGGACAAAACGCTGGCTTTACGGCTTGGAAACAGGGATGACCACCGCCCCATAGAGTCGGACACGACTGGACAATTGTCAAGGGGAACCTTTACCTTTACCTACAAAAAAAAAAAAAAAAAACCTGGGCAGAATGGGAAAGCCATAGGAAGAGAGGGAAGGCTAGCCTTCCCCCTCTTTGTATGGGGGAACAAATAAAAATGGGGCAATATTCGTCCCTCCGTATTCGTTGGGAAATGGAAATGGATGTTAGAAAGTTTTATATGCATGCTTTTTTTATATGCAAAAAAAGCATGCTTCCTGTAGAAAAAAATCAGAGCTTCCATGTGCATCATGTAATCACCGTTTAAGAATTTGGTTTAAAACATGCTAAAACCAATTCGAATATAGTTTTCTCCCCTAATGTAACAACACTCTCAGTTACAATTATATGCAGAGACTTGTACATTCATTCAATTGTTACGTGAAAAAGATCATGATGCGCCCCCCCCCCCTGTCTCTTTCCTTTCAGAAAGCAACAGTCTGAATTGTTTGAGAAGGAAGGAAGGAAGGAAGGAAGGAAGGAAGGAAGGAAGGAAGGAAGGAAGGAAGGAAGGAAGGAAGGAAGGAAGGAAGGAAGGAAGGAAGGAAGGAAGGAAGGATGGATGGATGGATGGATGGATGGATGGATGGATGGATGGATGGATGGATGGATGGATTTTGGGAAACCTACATGGGTAGAGCAGTCTCTCCTCTCTCAGAAAATGACTTATCATGATGAAATCACCAATGGAGAATGATGGGGCTACATTTTGCCCTCTCACTGCATATGCTCTCCATGAGCATTAATAATGATTGCTTAGGGCTGAGGTTGATAGAAAAGGCTGCCAGAAGTTAGTAATGAAATGAATGTCTCGTTTTAAAGATTTGGCAAGTTTTCTCCTTCCTGACAAAAGAAAGGCTGTCTTGATGGATCAAGACACAGCAGGGTGCGGGGGAGCCTCAACTTCTTTGAGATTTTTCATTTCTGCATGAGCACAAAAACACTAGCATTTTTTGGTCACCAACATTATTGGGGGAAAAGTGGAGTTTGTACATACAAAAAGTATTTTATGCAAAAGGCTTGCATTTAAAAAATCCTTTGTGTTTTGCACAAAATGTAAGAGGACTTTGTGCAAAAGCACTTCTGCTAATTGTTTGCAAAAAGTGCTGAAATGTGAAAAATGCACCAAAACTTGCTCATCAGAGAGAGAGAGAATTTTTTCCCCTGTGAGAACAAAATAAGCAAAGATTTATATCTCTATTCTTACTAGTTCAGTTTAGAAAGTTGCCAATGGCTCCTCAGTAGAGATGGGGGTATTCATATACGAATACAAATACCCCCGCACAACTGGACTTAACTTGTTTTATATGGATGTAGAATGGACACATAAGAATTCTGTAAATTGCATCTAAAGCAAGATGGCTGCTTGCACCCCCCATCAAAAAGCATTGTAGAGCTATACTACCTTTCCCTCCTTAATGGATTCTTTTGGGCTGTGAAAAAAAGAGATGGGAAAAGGAGTGGGAAAACACAAGTGGGTTAGAAATTCAGCACAGCGCCATCCAGAATTCCCTCACATGTTTCTGTGTTTGAGCCAGGGGACTGCACAAGAAAAGTCTTGTGCGAAGCATTTTAACTAAGCTAAAATGGAGTTGTTCATGTGTGTGCGGTTTGGGGGATAAATGGTATATACATCACTTTTTCAAGATTGTTACCATCTGCTGGCACATTATCTTAAGCTACTGCACATGCTTCTAGCAATGTAGGTATAAATCTCTTTTGCTCCTTAAAGCAAGGATGAAGTTGTGATGTGTGCATCTCTGAGGACAGCTGAGATCCAAGAACGAAGCAAAGAAAAATGTGCCACAGGCTTTCTAGGGTTCTTCATCATAATGTTAGTCTTTTGCCAGAGGAATGTGGAATTAAAATAAACTGTGTACAGAGTGGAAGAGAAATATTAGAATTGTCTTACATTAGTTAGTTCTCTGTCTCCTTTGTGTAGCCCCTTCATGACAGCCCCTCATGAAGCTCACGAAAAGTGGCCTGGAAAGTGTGGTTCTAGAGAAATGCAGAATGCATTTAAAGTTTTTCTTGAACTGACAGCATTCTTCCTTGTGTTAATTTGCTTCTTTTGGTCATAGCCTACAAAGTGTCAACAAACCCTTCTGTCTTCTTTCAAATTATGCTTTCAGGCTATTGTGGAAAATGATATATAAACATAAATTACATCACATGAATGGCCATAACTCAGTTTGGAACATGTTTTTGAATAAGGTTGAATAGTGGTCATTTTGAGTGAACTTGATATGCATGTTAATCAGTCTTCTCCATTCTAGTGCCCTCCAGCTGAATTGGTCTAGAATCATTATTAGTCACATCCAGTATGGCTGCCATGTTGGCTGTGAATGATGGGCGTTGAAGGCTGATTTAAATCCTTGGTGTGCCCCTACAGACTGCACAGATTTTCATTACCACTGTATGTAGATACAGACAGATTTGATGTGGGAGGTGCGTGCATAGCATTTTTCCTGCAACTAGTTAGTCCGCATGCAAGAAGCAAGAAGCACGCCTGATAGTAAAATGACTTAAAATGAAGGCATAAACCACTACCTTCATGCTTGATGTATTTTCTGTTTTCATTTTATTCAACCTTTTGTCTTTTCAAGATATTAGGGCAGTTGGACTTAAGAAAGGAATGTTCTTCAATCCTGACCCTTATTTAAAGATGTCCATTCAGCCTGGAAAAAAGAGTACATTTCCTACATTTGCCCATCATGGCCAAGAAAAGCGGTCTACTATCATCAGTAACACAACTAATCCTGTTTGGCACAGAGAGGTAATGGATGATCCTTAAGAAATGTGATAGTTGCCATCGTTGCAATAATGTGTTGTACTCTTGTTTGTCTGATTTGGATTATTGGCTCTTGATGCCCCGTTCTTTGTGCTGAATTTTTAAACAGGTTATTTGAGTTGAGATAGGAGTGGTGAGTACATCATAGCTGGATAACAATGTTTATTTTCTGGGCTTTGGCCTGTTTGTCTTAGCCATACTGCTCTTAACCACTCAGTTTTTCTTCCTGACATAATGGATGTGTCATGGATTCCTTGAAGTTTAAAGTAGAATATAATAATCCTTTAGGGATGTGCAGGGCTGCCTGACCTGCCCATTCCCAAATAACAACACACAGTTGGGTTTCCAGCTTGCCCTATGACCTGATCCCAATGGGGGTATTTTGGCTATTCCTTTTAGTTAGCCCAGTATGAGGTAGGGGGAAAAAAAACCCAGCATAGAAATGGGGAGAGATCAGCTCAGTCTCAAGAGCTCCCCCTCCCCCATCTCGTTGGTTTCTTTGCACACAAGCTAGCACTTTGTTTGATAAAATCACTCTAGAAGCATTTAAAGTAGAAAAATATATCTCTACTTACAGCTACCATTTGTAGATACAATCAGAAGAAAAAAAAGAACAATCACATTAGGCTGTAAAGCCCCATTCCACTGATATCCAGTGTTAGTGCATGCGGAATTGCTATTTTCTCAAGAGATCCTTGCTCAGTTTTATTACAGTATTTTTGCACTTCTGCATCTCTCGGGGGAAGATAAAAGGATTTTTCCTTTGATAGAGAAAAATCCAAATGGCTATGACCTGGAGTTTTGGTGGCAATTACATAGCACCATCAATTTCATGGTAAATACGAGGATTTTACTTCTATCTACAGGTGAGCTTCGAGCAGTAGTGCAAAGGCCAGCAAGGTGTAGGATTTGCACCACCATGAAGAAGCAAAAAGGCAGAGATAGTTGGGCAGGAATGAGTCACTTATTAGTCACTAATTAATCCAGTAATTCTGGTGGAGTCCATATGAGGGAAATGAAAGTATTCATCCACAGACGTCACCACAGTCAATCCATGTAGTAAACTGTTAGTAAATTAAGTTAGAAAAGAAAGGGAAAAGATTCTAAAATGCAAATCCTAGCTTGCAGTGATTACACAGGTCTTTCTTTTCACCCTACACATACTCAAAATGACCAGCAAAGGGGTTCCATGGAAATATATACTGCACAAGGACCTCAGTCTGGGCCTCCCTAGTGCCTCATTGATTTGGTTGTCTGGAAGAGCTCTTGGGTTTTGTTGAGTGATTTAGCTGTCACTCACCTTTTCTTTTGGTGCCAGCAACTCAAGTTTTTTTTTTTTTTAATTTCCATTTCCTCAGTACAAATTGTTGGATGACTTTGGTTAATTTTTTTAACCTCACAAATGCTAAATAGAACCAAAAAAAATTTCTAATTTTTAATGGTTATTGCTTCCGAAAATCCATCTAGTGATTATGCAAAACCCAGAACTTGGTTAGAGAAGCCCATAATGCTGGCATCCATGCTTTGTAGCATAATTGACTGAGTGATCGACAAGGACTCAGGAGACCTGGGTTCAATTGCTTGGCTATGGAAACTCACTGAGGGGAGGAGTGGAACTGGTAAAACCACTCCTTAAACATCTCACTTACCTTGAGGGTCCTATTAGGGTTGCTATAAGCCAATTCTGACTTGTTGGCACATAACACACACAGCCATCATGGTGGAGCCCCAGCTTATTTTGTTGTTGTTGTTATGTGCCATCAAAACTTTTAATCCATTTTTAAACTGATTTGTACATCTTGGTTGGGGGGAGCTACATGGGCTTTTAAAATAGTTGCAGTTGAGGCTTTGTCCTGCACCTGGCCACCCATCTTTGTGCTGGCCACTTGTCCCTGCTGCTGTGGTGAGGGAGAGGGAAGGTCTGCTGGCAAAGCCACTTGTTCCTTTAGAAAGCTTGGGTGCTTCTGTCTCTTTAGGAATACTCCAACTGTTTCCTGGGAGGCAGAGAGAAACAGTATTTAGGAAAAGAGGCACGGGGGGGGGGGGGGAAGAGCTGCTAGGAACTGGAAGGAGAAAGAAGCCATGGCTCCTGAAAATATTCTGACCCTTTTCATCCCCAAAGAACACCAACCCAGGGTCGACTGAGGATATTTGCAAAGAGGCAAGGAGACTTGTGAGACTTGATCTGCCCCAAATCACTTCAAATCATAAGTCTGATTTGTACCCACAGACTACACCACAGCAATCATTGGTGCATGGCTTAGTGGTGAAAAAACACTGATCCAAGGCATGGAGCCTCATGTATCCACGATTTTTATGTAGAATCACTCCCGAACTACTGTGTAATCTGCCCCACTGCAAAGACAGCCATTTGCTCCTCACTTAGGCTATGTGTCTTACCCTTCTCTTGACTCTGACCTCGTACCTCAGGCTTTACCATTTACCTTCCTCACGCTTTGGCATTCTCATATGCCAAAACAATCAGTATCACAAGTGAGTTAAATTAAATGACCACCCAGTAAAATACCTCACTTTCCAACCAAAAAAAGCATGCTTCCTGTAGAAAAAAAAATCAGAGCTTCCATGTGCATCATGTAATCACCGTTTAAGAATTTGGTTTAAAACATGCTAAAACCAATTCGAATATAGTTTTCTCCCCTAATGTAACAACACTCTCAGTTACAATTATATGCAGAGACTTGTACATTCATTCAATTGTTACGTGAAAAAGATCATGATGTGCCCCCCCCGTCTCTTTCCTTTCAGAAAGCAACAGTCTGAATTGTTTGATAAGGAAGGAAGGATTTTGGGAAACCTACATGGGTAGAGCAGTCTCTCCTCTCTCAGAAAATGACTTATCATGATGAAATCACCAATGGAGAATGATGGGGCTACATTTTGCCCTCTCACTGCATATGCTCTCCATGAGCATTAATAATGATTGCTTAGGGCTGAGGTTGATAGAAAAGGCTGCCAGAAGTTAGTAATGAAATGAATGTCTCGTTTTAAAGATTTGGCAAGTTTTCTCCTTCCTGACAAAAGAAAGGCTGTCTTGATGGATCAAGACACAGCGGGGGGGGGGGGGGAGCCTCAATTTCTTTGAGATTTTTCATTTCTGCATGAGCACAAAAACACTAGCATTTTTTGGTCACCAACATTATTGGGGGGAAAGTGGAGTTTGTACATACAAAAAGTATTTTATGCAAAAGGCTTGCATTAAAAAAATCCTTTGTGTTTTGCACAAAATGTAAGAGGACTTTGTGCAAAAGCACTTCTGCTAATTGTTTGCAAAAAGTGCTGAAATGTGAAAAATGCACCAAAACTTGCTCTTCACAGAGAGAGAGAGAATTTTTTCCCCTGTGAGAACAAAATAAGCAAAGATTTATATCCCTATTCTTACTAGTTCAGTTTAGAAAGTTGCCAATGACTCCTCAGTAGAGATGGGGGTATTCGTATACGAATACAAATACCCCCGCACAACTGGACTTAACAAGTCCACTCATGTGTCCGGCAGCGGCAGCAGCAGCAGCCTTGGTCAACCTTCCAATTGCTCGCGGAGCGCTGCTCTCTTTCCGCTCATCTAGCCAACTCCAGGCAGGGGGAGGGAGGACAAATCTCCCTGCACGGCTGCCAAGTGGCTAGCTGAGCGGAAAGAGAGCAGCGCTCCGGGTGCGATTAGAAGGCTGACCGAGGCTGCTGTTGCCACTGGACACATGAGTGGGTGATCCGGCCTCAGGGGCCAGACCCTCATTAAGTCCAGCTGTGCAGGGGTATTCGTCTTCATATATGAAGACGAATACCCCCATGTCTACTCCTCAGTAACCTTCAAGAATTGAAGTCTTCCTTTTAAATCTGTGGAGGCTCCCTGACAGGATGTAGAACCCTGCAAATCAGGGTTCTGCCTTGTACAGGGAATCTCTTGAATACACAATTGTCCTTACTCTCCATTTCATGGGTTTTCCTTGAATGTGAGCAGGCTGGTGAGCATGGCAATGTGTGAACAGCTGGTGTCTGTCCTTGCTCTCTTTCCTGCTAGTGAGATTTAAAGCCCGTGCCAAAGACAGAGCAGCTGCAGGAAGTGTGTTGCAAATGCAAAAGGTACTGAGAGCCTTGTTGTTAGGTGTGTAGAAAGGACATACCTTATTTACATACACATTATAGATAACTGACATAACTTTCACATCTTGGTATAAAGCTGATAAGTATGCTGTGCTTCTTCTACATTACCTGTATTTCAAAATTTAAGTGTAAAAAAATCTTTCTGTATTTTGGCAATACAGTGGTGTCTCGACTTACGAACGTCCCGACATACGACCATTTCGAGTTGCGACCAGCTCCGGCCACAAAATTTGGCTTCAATTTGTGGCCAGAGCTTCAAGTTGCAAACAAAAGAGGCAGGGGGGAAAGGCAGGGAATTCAAATTACAGGACTAACCGTTGGTCGGCGAAGAGCTTCTTTGTAGCTCTTTTGCCCCAACGGTTAGTGTGCGCGCGTTTGCAGAGAGGCTTCGGACTGCCTAGTGCTGCTTTCTGCTTCTGGGTGAGTACATTTACAGGGTTTTGCAGGGTTTTGCAGGGTGGGTTTGGGTTTTGGGGGGGGTGATGTTTCTGTGCTGTGATGTTTTTTGTTTTTTGTTTAATGTGTGTTTCTCCCCAGCCCCATCGCGTTCCGATGGGGCAGGCTGTGTGTGGGGGGGTGTTTTTTTAATTTTTCCCCCCAGCCCCATCGCGTTCCGATGGGGCTGGCTGTGGGGTGGTGGTGTTTTTTTTGTTTTTTCCCCAGCCCCATCGCGTTCCGATGGGGCTGGCTGTGGGGTGGTGGTGTTTTTTTTTGTTTTTTTCCCAGCCCCATCGCGTTCCGATGGGGCTGGCTGTGTGTAGGGTTTCCCCCCCCCCCAGCCCCATCGTGTTCTGATGGGGCTGGCTGTGGGTGTGGGTGTTTTTTTAATTTTTTATTTCCCAGCCCCATCGCATTCCGATGGGGCTGGCTGTGGTGTGTGTGTGTTTTTTTGATTTTTTTTTCCCATCCCCATTGCGTTCCGATGGGGCTGGCTGGTGTGTGTGTGTTTTTTTGATTTTTTTTTCCCCCAGCCCCATCGCGTTCCGATGGGGCTGGCTGTGTGCGGGTTTTTTTGGATTATTTTTCAGCCCCATCACGTGCCGATGGGGCTTGGAGTGGTTTTTTTTTGGTGATTATTTTTTTGGTCTGGAATGGATTAATCACGTCCCAATGCATTCCTATGGGAAATGGTCCTTCGATTTACGACCATTTCGAGTTACGCCCATCTTCTGGAACGGATTATGATCGTAAGTCGAGGCACCACTGTATATTGTTATATAATTCAATGATAACTAAATGTCTAGGATGGAGTCCTAAGAATTATATTTGATACATACCCTACAAATATAACAGGATCCTGTTACCTGTGCAAAACTGCTGTGAAAGCAACGGGTGTCGTGTGTAAATTATGATCATATTCTAGCTTAGTCAGGGAATATAGGTTCTGCTTTCTGATGCATGCAGAAAGTAGGCTAATTGGATTAACATGTCTAGAATTAAACTCTCTTCTTTTGTTGTCCTACAGCTTCTTCTGGTGGCTTATTTCTAAAGTAATGATTCATTTAATAGTTCCACACGCAGTATCCTTGTGCTCTTCGTACTTCTTTGTAAAGATCCCTAACAGTGTCTGTTCATGTGTCTGAAATGTATTCTGTTTTTCCCTCATGGTGTTTTTTGTGATAACAAATCCTAGATGAATTGATTAGCCTGTGAATTTCTGTTAATGTCAACGGGTATCATACTTCAAAGAATCCTGATATGAAAGGGTTCAGAGAGTTTTTCTTCTTCGTGTAGACACTGCTGGGTTGACTTTAATCTAATTACTAAAACAATTTCCTGTCAGTTTCTTTGGCATCTGCAATGAAACTAAGCCCTAGAATCTTGTACACGTTTGTAAATTGCTACATTGACTTAAATTAGGGGGGGGGGGGGAGGGAAACAGTTTGTTTAGAAGCGTTTGTTGAAATTATTATTATTCATAGTCATATATAAATTGGTGCATTGAGTTAAACTGTGGAAAAACAGAGTTTTAGAAATTATTTTAAGATTGATTTCTATGGAAGCAATAGAGGAAGTTTGGGGAACTTTGACTGGCCTTGCTTGAAAATAAAAGCAGAAGGCTGCTGATGTTTCTGTGGTGAGGAAACTAGGCCGTGAGGGGCCTGTAGAAGTATCATAAAGCTCCCTTGTTGGATCCATTTAGAATTTTCTGGCCACAACTTTCTTCAGGACTTTATCAGTAGATGCTCTTGCATCCCTCTGTAGCAAATGTGAAGGTTCTTAAATGGAAGAAAGAGGATATAATAATTGTGGAGAGGATGGAAATGAGGATTGACCTTGGAGGTAGGCAGGAACTTGGGAAATCTGAGCGGAATTCCCTGCGGAAAAGCAGAAGACTGAAACAAGACCCAAAAGGCCTCTGAAAGAAGGTTTCTCATTTTGAGCCCAGCATCAAGGGCAAGATCTGCCTGTAGCAATATTTTAATGTTCTTCAGATTCCAGGGCCTCTACAAACGTTTTAGGCTTTGGAGAAGGTGGCGGGAAAACCCCATTGCCCTCCTATCTTCTTCAGCTCTTTTTAAAAGGGGTTTTAATTTTTCTCTTCTTTATCTTGTCAGCCTCTTGAGCCACCTGTGAATGGCCGTGTTAAGTGCAAATCATAGACAGAACAGACCTGAGTGGAGCCAGGAGATTTTTGTGGCTGTTGTATCCCTTGCTGGAGGAGAAACAGTAAAGCTTCTGATAAGTTTGTCCTCTTAGCCTTCCATGACACAGACTTTTGTTTTCTTAAGGACAAGATCAGCTTGAACAGGTGATCTTGTCAATGTAAAGTTGTCAGTGACAGAGTATGTAATCGCGTGTGTAGATACACAATGCTTTTTGTTTTTGTTCAGCATAGAGTTGAAAGAAATATTTTGTTCGCCAAGAGGAAGTTTGCAAAACTTACCGTGCATAGAGTTTTCTATGTAGGTACAGTATTCTGTGGAATGCGAGAAGCCATGTTATGGGAAGAACTTTGGCGTTTTTTACATTTGTTAACAGTGGTGCACATTTACCCTTACTTAGGTGAAATACACTTTTAAATATTTATATTAAAAGATATATTTGTATAAAATTAAAATGTTAAGGTGCTGCTGATTGATTCTGAAATGCTGTGTATTAAATACATTGTTTTTCCTTGCAGAAATATTCTTTTGTAGCACTTCTAACTGATGTCTTGGAAATTGAAATCAAAGATAAATTTGCCAAGAGTCGGCCAATCATCAAGCGCTTTCTTGGGAAGCTCACCATACCAGTTCAAAGACTGTTGGAAAGGCATGCAATAGGGTAAATAAATATACTTTTGTTGTTCATGTTACTTTAGCCAAGAGTAAAAGAAATGTGTTCTCCTCTAACTAAACCTAATGGTACCACATAATTGATTGCTTTACCAGGAAGCTAAGAAGCCTTGTTCCATTCTTCCTGTTTGATTTGAATTCATGTTATCTCAAAGGTTATGTTTTTGTCTTGCATTTACTGTCAGGCTCTTTCTCTCAATACCCCCATGTATTAAGTATTGAAAGCAATTGAGAATAATTTATCTTTTTATTGGAATACACTGAGTTGTCAGACATAGGTTCATACAGTAGTGTGCAAATTTACTGAGAACGTTTTGGTCTTGTTACTTTTACAACTCAAAAATGCCCAACTACCCCAACCCCATTAATAAAAAAGATGCAACTAATTTTATGGAAGGTGAAGGCAACACTAATTTATCTATAGAATCCAACGTGTGTCACATTTTTCTGAAAGTTTTGCCACATTTACATTATATTCTCTAGTGAACAGCTTGTTAAATGGATAAAGTTTGTTTGGTTCTTGAATACCTAGCAGTGCAGTAAGAGACTAGAGCACTTAGTAGTCTAAAAGTTTGATGACAAAATACACATAATAGATGTGCTATAAATTTGTATACGAGGTTAGGCAATATATTAAAATCAATAGGCCAGGTTATTGTTATATTACATTTTGGGGAAAAAGAATACAAGTCTTAGGAGAAAAACGAGCCATAGTGTTTTTCTGAGGCCTTACAATACAGAAGCTGAAATATACTACCCAAAGTATTTTGATAAATAGCAATGATAGCAATCACATACATGAAGATTCTAGTCAAAATGGAGCTTAAGTTCCCTGAGGACTTCCATAATTTGTCTAGTAAATGTGGCACCAGCATAAAAAAAAATACCTTGCAAAGGTGCTTCTCTCCACACACCCACACACCCCATAGTTGTTCAGTACTACATTGTCTGGTGCCATTTCTGATTCTCTGTTTGAGTGAAGAGGGTCCATAGGGAGACTGGTATAGTACAGTCTCCAATATCAGGTGCTGTTTCAGCATCTTGGATGCACACATTTCCTCTGGGAACATATCTAAGATTCCCGCTGTGTCTTAAGCAGTTTCTGGGTTGCATCCAGAAGACTGATTATATGAGGAAAGTTACCCCATGATTTATTTAAGAGCAGCTTTCAGTGAGACCTATACAGGGAGAAATTACTGTTGACTGGGGCCAAATAGGTGCACAATCCAAATTGTGTTTTTTTGTTTTGTTTTGTTTTTTGTATTTGGCTTCAGTAGGTTGTTGGTCCTTTCTGGTGGGAATATTTTATTTCACACAGTGACCTAGAACATTCTGAAGTCTGTGGAATATTTTGAGTTAACTGCAATAGCCATTCAATCAAACTGATAATAGAATTATTATTTTTTTTAAAAAGAGCCTACCTTCAATTATGTGAAGTTTGTGGTTCATCACAGTGTTGTCATGCTATTGCATGACTATCCAGAATTAAATCAGCTTGTAAACAAATGGCCTCCTTTTTCACAGATTTCCCCACCAAATAAACACGTTGCATAAATGGAGAAAGACAAATTCAGTTTGAAAACAATTGTCAGCTTTTCCCAAGGTGGTATTGATGCAGGTAAGCAAAATATATTGCAGATTTAACAAGACAGATCAGGCTGTTTTGCCTGTGCTTGGCTGACAGGAAAGTCCTGTTGGACTAGTTAATTGTTTTTTAAGTGTTGGATGAAGAACATCCATGCTTGTTTTCCAAGCCCTGATTAGAGTTCGAGAGTAAATATTAATATTCCTGAGGAATGCTGATTTTTAAACATAGAATTAAGCATTCATATAATTGACAGTAGTGCTAAAATGTCATCAAATTTGAAATTCAAGAATTGAGATATAGTTGTCAAATAGAAGTGCTTTTAATAAATTTGCACACTGCTGGATGACAGAATATCATCCTTACCATTCCAGGCAACTTTGGAGATATTATAATTCCTTACATTTTTCTAAAGACCCAAATGCTCATCTTTCTTCTCTTATTTATTTAATTATATATTTACTGCAATTTTTAATGCTGCTTTCTCCTGGTAAAGGGACTGTTGCAATCCACAAACATAATGCTCTTCTCAAGTACCAAGTGAGGGCAAGTGTACAAGTTATGGCTGCTGTCTGGAGACCATGCTTAAGTTTTTCCAAGTGGCACTTTCCATTTCAGATTGAGTGACAATTAGAGATGGGCATGAATCTGAGAAATTGTGATTTGTTTTGATTTGTTATTTGTCAAGATTGACAAATAGCAAATTACAAATTTATGATTTTTTCTGACAAATTTATGAATCGATTTGTCAATTCACTTTTGACTTTAAAAGCACCTAGAGACACCAAATTTCTGGGGAAGTTTCCCTTGAATCTCTTCTACAAGCTCTGCACATTTGGTGAAGTTTGGGTTTCCGACATCCGATTTATACACCCACAAGGAGGGCTCTCCCTAGGAAAGTTCCCCCCAGGCACCCAGAGACACCAACATCACAGAAAAGCTTCCCCTGACTCTCCTTTACAGTTCCCTCCAAGTGTGGTGAAGATTGTGTTTCAGACATCCAAGTTATACACCCACAAAGTGAGTCCCCCCTGGGAAAGTGCCCTTTAGTAGCTGGCTTGGGGAAACCCAACCTTCTCCAAACTTGGAGGGATTGTAGAGGAGAATCACAGCTTCTCTGTGATTTCAGTGTCTCTAGGTACGTGGGGGTGGATCTTCCTTGGGGGAGCTCTTTGTGGCTGTCTAACTCCGACATCTGAAACCTAATCTTCACCATACTTAGAGGGATTGTAGAAGAGAGTCAGAGTATGATTCCCTGCACTTTTGGTGTGTCTAGGTGCCTTGGGGGCCATTTCATAGCCAAACGAATAGACAAATCGAAATTGCTAAAAAATTCATTAATTTGTGATTCGTTGGGGTATTGATTTGTACGAGTATGAATTGAAGAATTCATGATTTTTGAACAAATTTGGTGATTCATTTTTAATTCATGCCCATCTCTATTGACAATTCTTCAAAGTACAGCTGCTCCCCTCAAAAGGGAATTGTAGCCCAAGGAGAATAGTCCAATCCATGTAGTAATTATAACAGACTGTTGAGGTGATTGAGAGCAGCCTCTGTGATGGTAGCAATGCATTTTTTTAATGACAGCTCCTCAAATTACCATGGACAGGACAGGCTGTGTGATTCCAGAAGCTAGAGATCAAAAAAGTAGGTTTTCTAAGCTTTGATATAAGCCAACCCTTGTGTCTGATTCAAAGATCCTTAAACAGTCTACCAAAGAAGTCGGAAAGTCTCAACCCCTCAAGCATAGTTTTCACTGAGCTTTGCACTCGCTGTGGCAACGTCAGAGAAACCATAAGAATGAATGAACTTACTAGTTGTTAGTAAATGCTTCCTAAAGCCTGAATTAAAGAAAACATTTCCCTGACCCTGGAGTTGTGATGAAATCTATAATAACTGCACATAAAGTATGTGTTGTATTCAGCTAAGAACCTAAATGGCTTTTCCGGAGCCACTAGGGGGCAGAATGTGTCCAGCCTTGGGACCTTCTAGTTTGCGTTCCTCACCACTGCCTACACTTAATTTGTTTTTAATTTTTACCTATATTTCATATACGTCCATAATTTTAATTTGTGCAGCACTCTGATATGAATAAAGGAAGACTACTGCCTTCCTTCCTTCCTTGAATAAGAAAGGGCAATCAAAGGGAAAA
Organism: Intellagama lesueurii; assembly: GCA_037013535.1. Lineage (NCBI taxonomy): Eukaryota > Metazoa > Chordata > Lepidosauria > Squamata > Agamidae > Intellagama > Intellagama lesueurii. The sequence continues at coordinate 168,467,034 of JBAJHW010000001.1, read as the reverse complement.
TATGGCAATAAATAGCTTCATTTGTCTTGATCTTCATTGACTGTTAGTCATGGTTGCCCAGTTTTGTCCTTTGACTGTTTTTCTGTATTGCTAAGAATGTGGGGTGTTAAAACTAGTCTTGCTCCAGATTATTATGCATATATGTCATAATTTGGTATGTCTGCTACACTTTAAGTAGGACTACAGTAGCTCATCATACAGCAGAAGACTGATCAGGTGTTCTGTTTGGGTTCTAGTATTGGGTCCCTGCAGACATTAAATGAAACAAATAAAGCATAGTGTTTATTAACCTTTTGAGATGTCCTTATGCCTTTTCTGCAGCTCACAGACTATGAATATATTTGGAAAAAATATAAAATTCACTATATCTTTAATATTTGAATTTCATTAAAATAAATGTATTATTAAGCCACAAATACCCACTACTATGCACTCCAAATTAATTATTATTTACAAAAATACTTTATTTTTAATTCAGTAAATGGTATTTATTCCTTAAATTAAATTTATTACAAAGCAAACTGAATGACGTAAAATAGATGAGACAAATTTTATTCATTGATTCAAGTTAAATATTGAAGTCATCAACATTTATTTAAGTTACTTATAATTCAAATTAGCAGAATAACACACCAATTACAACATGTGCTGCTGCAAGAAAAACAAGTGAAGGGAGCAGCAGTCTCAGAATTGAGGAATTTGTTCTCTGTAATGCCAGTTCCTTTTTCAAGCGAAACAAGGTGTGATAGGAAGGGTGGTCTGTGAAGTTGTCTCTAAAAGGGCTTTGGCTGCTCCTGTTTGTTTGTTTTTTTCTTATCTATCTTTTCTTATCTTTGGTCTGGACCCTGAAGCCTGTTAACCAATAAGAGAACAAGATTTAACAAGGGGGTTGGTACAGCCAAAAATATGGACCAGTGGCCATGCCAGCTTTGAGATCAGCTGCTGAGCCCAAGTTGAGATAATACCACTATCGTCTCCAGAGTTAAGAACGCAGCTGCCAGCTTCCACCCACTGTTTACTTCAGCAGGATCTGAGTACGGCTCTTTTCACTGCTCACCAGTGCAACAAAGAAAGACAATGAGAGACAGTATTTTTCCTTGGTCTATTTTATTTTCTCTGAAAACAGTGTTGCACCTGCCAAAGTCAACAGAAATTGGGGTTACTTATGAAGGTGGATTAATCTGTTTGCAAAACTTCTTTCCCTGCCTTGGCTCAGTTCTAATTAAAACATGTTGATAGTTGCAAAACACATAGAAGAGGTCATATTTCTGTTCCCCTTTGCAGAGACCAAATTCTCAGCTATAACCTTGGCAGGCGGCTTCCAGCTGACCATGTAAGTGGCTGTCTTCAATTCAAGGTAGAGATTACATCTTCTGTCCAGGAAGGTGAGCATTTGTATCTCAGGTGCCTGTTGTCGTTCAGCTGAAGTTATTTTGTTCTTGAATTACATGTTCTTTACAGAGCCTCAAGTCACTTTTTCCCTTTAACCATGGGTTAAGTGAGTTGTAGTAGTGACAATACTAAGTGAGACAGAGCTATCAGAAATCCTCAGGTACAGAGAGATGGCACAGTAAAGCAAAATAAGAGAAAGACAGGTACAGACATTGTTATTTGTTAACGAGTCTAAGAATTCTTAAAACATCTCAGTTATGTCCAGGTCACAACCGCAGCTTGCCATCCTCCCACAAAGTAATAGAATGATTGCTTTATATCCTTCCTAACAATGTTTTTCCAAATTATCTCCTGCTAAAACTACACAGAGGGTAATGCAGGTCTGCATCTTTCCTTCTATAATTTCATGTATTTTTCTTTGAGATGCCAATAAAAAGGGATTCTGTTTATTTTATTATTTAGTTTGATGACCATCTATAGAACTTAATCACTCTTAAAACAATATCTCAAACCACTCTACAAAAGAAGTGGAAGCCATTAAAGAGAACTAAAACAAACATTAAAATATAAGATGTGAACTAACCATCAGTTAAAACATGTAAGATAAACCTTCCAAGTACTTTCCTTGGCCTTGTACTATGTTCAGTACTGTCTTTTATATTGAAGATTTAATTATAGTCCTCGGCCCTTCTTAGCCTCCTTAGTTCGATTCCCCCCACCGGGCCTCCTTGACAGGGGCTGGACTTGATGATCCAGAGGGTCCTTTCCAGCTCTGCGGTTCTAAGGTTGTTCATACATGGATTCCTAAGCATTTTGAATTAGACAAGGGGCTACTTTATTACATTCCTTTATTTTACTGACAGTTTTTCTGAAAGTCATCTGTGTGATCTTAGTTTTGTTTTTCTTCATTTCCCGAGCAAGGATTCTTTTTCCAAGTACATTTTAATCTTATTTACTTTGGGAAGCTTCCTGTGCTCCTCAGCTTCCCATAGTAAATTATGCTCCCAGACTTAAAACGAACAAGCTGAAGAACAGATAGAATGAAACAAAAGAATGTAAATTTCTTGGAACAGGAATTATTTCTTTTCTTTCTGCTCTTAAATTTGATGTCACTCTATTAAAATATGAATTAGTAAGAATAATTTGCTTTCTGTTAGTGGTTAATTCATAAGTCTACAATAATTCTGTTTTCCCTAGGTGTATGGTACATAGCAACCCTGTTCACAATGAAAAGGCAGCTCAAGCTGATACAGAATCTGTTATCTCTATTACAGTAACTGCTATACATTATATGCCCAGAGTTTGTGGCTTCTCTGTGTTTTTTCCAACAGAGTTTATGCTTGTATTCTGTAAAGCCTCACACTCACACTTCTGGACCACTGTGCCATTATGTGATAAGTCTATTTTCACATACAAGACTGTGCACTTTATAAAAGGAGCTGTGGTCTTCCTTGTTTATGACACATTTGCTAGCAAAGTCTAGCAGCATGTAGAAATTTATATAATGGACATATTTGCATGATTAGTTATTTTCAATGTTTGTATGAAAATTTCCTCCACTGGATCTTTGTGTTCTATAGGTAGCTCCTCCCACCATCATAATGTTCTTTCATTTTGCCCCTCAATTGGAGAGCACAGAGAGTAATAGAATTATTTGTGAAAGGTTTATTGAATTGAATAGAATTATTTGTGAAACCAAGCTCCCTGCTAATTTCAATACTCAAAATGCCCACACAGTTAAGTATGTCTGGGGGAAAAAATGCTTAGATTTGCACTGTAATGAGTGTCTGGGTGTTATATTGCCTGCAAGAGGGATTACGATTCACAGTCTCCATGCCCAGACAAGAATCAATTGTTGTTTTCTTGATAGATGCTTCACCAGAAACAGTGGGAACTCTGCTTGGAGTAAACTCTATAAATGGAGACTTGGGGAGCCCTTCTGATGATGAGGATGTACCTGCAGGGCATCATGATTCACTTACAGCTTGTTCAAATGGCCCAGTCCATGAAGAATCAGCCGGAGACACCATCACAAGGCATTCCCTAAGGACTAGTACAACTCTAGAAATAGATCAGGAGGATTTGACCTCTACAGCTTCAAGGTCATCAGCACCCAGAGGCCGCCAGGACTCTCTGAACGACTACCTGGATGCAATAGAACAAAGCAATCACTATAGGTCTGGGACTTCAGCTTGCACTGAGCGTGCTGTTGGGGCATCTCCCAAATTAAGAAGTAGTTTCCCTACTGACACTAGACTCAATGCAATGCTTCACATTGACTCTGATGAAGAGGAGCATGAATACCATCAAGCTTTGGGGTTCCAGTCTTCCCTGGATGATGATGGGGGTGGTTTGGTCATGCTGAATGGTGCTACCAGGAGTGCTGAACTGAATCTCTTGAATAGTTCCTCAAATCAAACAACACAGAGCCAGGTTCCTGAAGAAAATGGGCAAGCATCCACTACAGAAACTTCCTTGCAACTTTCTGATAATCAGCAGGAGACCCTGGAAGGGCCTCCAGAATCAGAGTTGGGGCAAGAGGAAGAAACTCCTCCTGTTTCTCAGGATAATGGGCCAGTAAATCTGGCTGCCAATGACATTTCTCAGCCTCAAGAGACTGAGACTCCAGCAGCTGATGTGGAAGCTGGCACTTCAGAGCCTTCTTCTGGAGGCAGAACAGAAATTACAGAAGCTGAGTCTATCGACCAGGGGTCGGAACCTTCTCAGCTTTCGTCCGAAACGGAGCAGAGTGATCCTGCCCGTACTGAGAGCGTTAGTGAATCCAGCACTAGGCCAGAAGGAGAAAGTGACGTGGAGGGGGCCGATGGTCCTTGCCAAGAAGGCGCCACTCCCCGACTCTCATCTGTTGATACTCGCTGCTCCTCCTTTGAAAGCACCCGGTTTCCTGAGACTCCAGCCTTTTCCTCCCAGGAGGAGGAAGAGGGTGCTTGTGCAGTGGAGCCTGCCAGCAGTGAGCCTCCCCAGGAAACTCAGGACGTGGTGTGCACGCAGGCCTCGTTGCCTGCAGTGAACATACCGACTGCTCAAGAGGAGGGGCAGTTACCTGAGGCAGGTGGGTTACAGGACGGCGATGAGGCTGAAGAAATCTGGCAGAGGAGGCAGAGTCTGCAGGCTGCGGCTGCTCGTGGCCAGTCTCAAGAGGAAGAGGCCAGAGGAGCCGAGGCAGCTTGCGAGGGAGCTGCTGCTTCGCAGGTGGATGGAGCCAGTGGAGGTAATGACGGTTAAAAAAAACAACACAACACCAATGATCCTGGCACTGTTTCCAAGGGGGGATGTCAAGAGATAGACAGGCAATTCATGATGGTACCTGCAGCAGCGGTTTCCCATCTGCTTCTTTAATGGGCAGCATAAATTATAAATTTCATGATAAGGAATGTATAATAAATTTGTTCTTAAAATTAAAAAATGGTTAACAATGCAGGTCTACTGAATTTGAGATGTAGAGAATCTTCTCATGCAGGGTCCGAAATTACGGACAGGTAGTGATGTAGCCACGAGGCTAAATTATTTAAGACAGTAAAAACAGATTGTGAGGAGTTCCAGAAGGATCTCCCTGGGAGTATGGGCATTAAAACAAAGCAATTCAGTGTGAACAAGTGTAAAGTAAAGAAGTAAAATAATAATAATAATAATAAAAATCTCCACTTTGCATATACAATGATGGACTCTAGACTGACGGCAACTGTCCAAGGATGGGATCTTGAGGCTTTGGTAGGCAGCTTGATTAAAGGGTCATCAACCCAACTGCTGAAACTTTGTTGCTTAGAGTAATAAGTCACACTGCAGTGAGCCAGTTGAATCAATGGGGATTTGGTGAGTCAACTCCTCCATAAGTTCCATTGATTTAAATGGGCCTACTCTGGTTGCAGCTTGCTTCAGCATATTAAGTCGCAACTAAAGTAGGCTCATTTGGATCAATGGAACTTATGGAGGAATTGACTCACCAAAACGCCCTCTCCGGCACAGAGATCGCCCTTCACCCTGGTTTAATCCAGAGCTGCGATCAATGAAGCGAAATAGGAGAAGGCTAGAGCGCATATGGAGGCGGAACCTGACGGAAAATAATCAAATAGCTGTCAGGATCGCGACTAACCTCTACCAATCTAAGGTGAAGGCTGCTAGTCGATCTTACTTCGCTGTCCGGATAAGTGAAGCCTCCAACCAGCAGGCGGAACTATCCGGAGTTGGTCATAGTGACTGGCCTCCCACTAGCATCTCACCTGACCAATTTGCAGCCTTTTAAAAATCAAAAGTGGAGGCCATCCGCCGGGATCTTACCCCCTATTTGAAAACAGTGGATCGAGCAGAGACATCCAGCGCTCCGTCTTGCCCGATGAGACTTAACCACTTTCAGCCTGTGACATCAGACATAGTGGACAGAGTGCTTGACCGCTGTCGCGCCACCACCTCCTCCCTTGACCCTTGCCCAGCCTGGCTAATCAAAGCAGCCAGGCCTATAACATCTGAATGGGCTACGGCAATAATTAATGGGTCTCTCCAGGAGACACTCATTAGGTCCATTAGGAAGAAACCGAGCTTGGCGGCGGACGATATTGGTAATTATAGGCCCGTCGCCAGTGTTTCTTTCCTCAGCAAGGTAGTTGAGAGGGTGGTGGCCGATCAGCTGCAGGTTCTTCTGGATGAAACCAATGCCCTGGATCCATTCCAGTTGGTCTTCAGGCTGTGCCATGGCACGGAAACGGCATTGGTCGCCCTGTTTGATGACCTGTTGAGGGAGGCCAACAGGGGCAAAATGTCTCTGCTGGTCCTCCTCGATATCTCAGCCACCTTTGATACCGTCGACCACGGTATTCTCCTGGGGAGGCTCTCCGAGTTGGGAATTGGTGGCCTGGCTCTTGCCTGGCTCCGTTCCTTCTTGGAGGAGTGTCCCCAGAGAGTGCATATTGGAGAGAGTTTCTCGGCCCCGTGGAGCCTCAATTGTGGGGTTCCGCAGGGCTCGATTATCTCTCCAATGCTATTTAACATCTATATGAGACCGCTGGGAGGGGTCATCAGGGGATGTGGGGCTTCGTGTCATCAGTATGCTGATGATACTCAGCTCTGTATCTCCTTTTTTCCACAACAGTGGATGCTGTTTTGTCCCTTGAGCACTGCCTGGGGGCTGTTCAGCAATGGATGCAGGTGAATGGACTGAGGCTGAATCCGGGCAAGACGGAGGTCCTTCGGGTGGGTGTCCCAGACATCAGTGGTCTGGGAAACTCCCTCTCCTTTGGGGGGGTTACTCTTACCACTAAGAGTGAGGTTCGCAGTTTGGGTGTACATCTGGACCCAGCGCCATGGAGACCAGATGTCGTCAGTGGTCCGTTCTGCACATTTCCACCTTCGGCGGATTGCGTGGGAGCGCTCTCCACTTTGGTCCATGCGCTCGTAGTCTCAAGATTAGACTACTGTAATGCGCTCTACGTGGGGCTGCCTTTGAGACTGACGTGGAAACCTCAGATGGTACAGAATGCGGCGGCCAGACTTCTTACTGGGGTGAAAAGGTACCATCATATTTCCCCCACGCTGGCCACCTTGCATTGACTGCCCATTCGTTTCCGCGTTGATTTCAAAGTTCTTTGATTACGTATAAATCCCTAAACGGTTTAGGACCGCGATATCTGGCAGAACGCCTTCTCCCACCCAGTTCTGCCACAGTCACTTGTTCCAGCCAGGCTGGGCGGCTGAGGGGCCTAACGCCGAGGGAGGTCTGGAAGGAAAGAATGAGGAACAGGGCCTTCTCGGCAGTGGCCCCTCGCCTTTGGAACAACTTGCCAGTGGAGATCTGCCTGGCTCCCTCTCTGGGTGTTTTCAGGAATAAACTTAAAACCTGACTATTTGGGCAGGCTTTCCCTCCTGCCATATCTTAATTTCTTATACTTTCGCCACCTTGGATCTATAATATAAGTTTATTGGTTTTATTGTTTTTAAATTTGTAAACCGCCCAGAGTAGACCTTTGGTCTAGATGGGCGGGATAGAAATCCAATAAATAAATAAATCCCCATTGATTCAATTGGCCTGCTGCAGTGCAACTTATTACTCTAAGCAACAAGGTTTCAGCAGTTGGGTTGATGACCCTTTAACCAAGCTGTCTACAAAAACCTCAAGATCCCATCCTTGGACAGTTGCTGCCAGTCACACTTCCTTTGAGAAATTTAATATAAGAGTAACGCTGTGACTTCCTGCCTTAAAGTAAAAACATACCTAAAGAGATTCTTTGGTTTTTAGGTTCCCAAGCCAATGGTCATCAGCCGCTGAGAACACTTCCCTCAGTTCGCCAAGATGTTAGTCGTTATCAGAGAGTGGACGAGGCCCTGCCACCAAGTAAGGAACTTTTTTGTATTAATTCCAATGATTCTGAAAGTTGAAAGTGACATCGTACATTTTGTTTAGAATATGGGTTTTCTTGGTTCCATTACCACCTTTTGTTTCCCCGGGTTCAAAAGAGTAAACTATGTACATAACCCATTTGTTCCTCCACCCCTAGAGAACTTGCGGCTGTAATGTCCTCCTAGTGGGGATGGAGTAATATTGCAGGGTCTTAGAAAGCTCCATTATATCAGGTCCTACTGTTTGCCTTCTGCTTTATGCTTGTCTACTGTGACTGGAAGATGTTGTCTCGGTTTCAGAAAAAGCCCTTTCTATAACATCCACAGGATGATCTTTCTAAGTTGACATGTCAGGGATCAAACATGGGACCGTCTACATGCAAAGTTACTGTGTCCTGCTGAATCACTGGTTTCTACTGAACTGCTGATCTACATACAGTCCATACGTATAGGGTGGTCTTGGAGCTCCCATGTAGAGTTTCTAAATCACTAACTCACAAACTGCAATGCAGTTGTATGGTGTAAGAGAACTGCAAATATGCTGTGAAACATCAGAGCATTAAATAATGGACAGTTCCAGAAAGCCCAAAATACCCCACCACACAAGAGGATGCCTTCTGTATGGTTTTGAACTCTGGCTTTCTTTCTAAGACAATCTCTACCGTGTATGGATAGTCTGGTTGCATTTCTGCATTGGTCATGATGTGGAGAAGGCTGCTATTTTTTTTGCCATTTTTACAGTGAAAACAAAGCAAAACCTTTTCAACGTAGGCAAGAGTGACCTATAAACAAAATGGGAACAACAGTGGAGAAGCAGTGCTCTGAAGCAGAACTGGGCAAAGCATAGCCCATATGTAACCCCCAAGTCTGTTTTTGTGACTCCCGCTGGGCCTATGATGTTCCCCACCCCTAGAAAAAAATAATTTTTAAAATAACTTTTTTGTTTAAAATCCTGAGGCCCCCAGAAGTGGTTTGTTTGTTTGTTTGTTTTTCTGTATTAGATGAGCAAGGGTGCCTTCTCCACACCAAAACTCCTGTAATTAAAATGGAAGTGGATGTCAGGTCAATTCTGGTTTTGGTTTTTAAATTTGTGGGGAGATGTTTTTCATCATTTCTGGGCCTGTTGTGGTGGTCTGTAGTGGGTGTTAGGGTTGAAAAATTGGGCCCCAAGGTTGCACATCTCTGCCCTAAAATATCTAATATCTTATGCTTGTTTGTTGTTACCTTAGATTGGGAAGCACGTATTGACAGTCATGGGAGAATATTCTATGTGGACCACGTAAACAGAACCACAACTTGGCAGAGACCCACAGGTCCCCCAGCCCAGCAAATCCTTCAGCGTTCCAACTCCATACAGCAAATGGAGCAGCTGAATCGCCGGTGAGAATTATTCAGATGTTTTTTTTCTGTAGCACAGTGCAAAAAAACACAAAAAAACACCAATGTACTTTATCTCCTGACAAAGGTCACACTTCATGATTGCAAGTCACGAAACTTCCTTGAACTCAGCCAATGTAGAAATATTTATCTTCCTCTTAATAACGTATAACATATGTAAGGTTGGCATTAGCTCAGAAATATGACCTAGAGAGTCCTTTTTTCATTCCACAAATAAATACAGAAGATCTGCTACAGGAGTGACTTAGTGTTTATACAAAGCCACAGCAGGGGTAAGGTTGACTTTCAGAAACATTTTCACAGCTACTGAAATGCATCCTTTATTTTCAAGCAGGAGGGCAGAATAGGGATGCAAAATTGTCAATAGGGGCTTCTGGAATGACTTTAAGATATTGACACTTCTGTGTGTGAGCACAACAGCACTGGGGCTTTAACAAAAGCATGGGCTCTGCATGTTTAACAAAAGAATTCCCTTTACGGTTGTTTCCATGCAGCTAAAAAATAAAAGGTTATTTGAATCTGTTCTATCACTGCATGATGCCTGATGATCCAGCTTTATGCCACAAAGATGCCTTTCCATTTTTTTAATGAGGCTGAAGCAAAAGCAGAGGGCTTAGAGCAATCAATTCTTGGGGGACAATAATCGTGAACAGTGTGAACAAATATATGAAGGAACAGGCAGTAGACAATATTTTGCAAATCTTTTTTCATTCCTAAAATGCTCAATGCCCACATTAAAAATGTGCCATAGAATGTGTAACTATCCCTTCTGTTTGGTCTTGTGGGAGCACGCTTTACTGGCTATGTTCCTCCACTCATTTCCCTAAATACAGGCTTAGGAAAGAAATACAATAAAATCATGAGGTGAACTTTTTAAAAATATGTCGTAAAGTTCATTATCCCTTCGAGGTCAGTTTATGGGGACAGGAGACAGAACCCAGTGGTGGTAAGCAGCAAACTAATTGGTCTCTAAAGTTTGAGGGAAGACCATCCCTATGACTTCATTTATTCATTCATTCAAAACATTTTTACCTGTTCAGCCACCAGAGTGACTTACAACAATTAGTATTAAACCAGTCCTTTACCCATATGATTATAAGCTAGAAGACACAATGCAATTTAATTGACTGGAGCCAAAGGAAAGATAAAACTGTACTCATGTATTTAGTTATTTAAAATATTTTTACCCCACCTTTCTCCTTAAAAAGGGCCCAAGGTGGCTTATATCACTACAAAAAATATTTAAGAGCTAAAACCTGTAAGTTACACATATTTAAATAGAATTAAATAAACATTATATTTAAAATGTTAAAAGAAAAACATTACAAAAGAGATTTAAAAACAGCAAAGTACAAGCGGCACAGACACTCATTCTGTGGTACAGAGTTCTTCTTATGATTGGATGGAATAGAAACAGTTCAAGGAAAAGGGACACAAAGTGAGGAAATGTTCAGCTTCTCGGTATTCCTTCCCCTCAGCCTAGTAGCAGGATGGTTGCTGCCATTTAATTTGGAGTTATAGCTACTTGTCAGTGTTCTCAGTGTGCTAGAGCCAGAAGCATCTGATTGACTTACTGTATTGCATTCAGTGTTTAATTCCAGTCTTGGAACTTCAGGTATCAGAGTATTCGCCGGACAATGACTAATGATCGACCAGAGGAGCACCCAAATGCCATGGATGCAGCTGGAGATGATACTGACTTCCATCATCCTAATGCAGGTAAAAACCTCCTTAGTGGCCCTTTTCCTCTCTAAATTGTACCCCGTGCATTGCTTTAGTTTGGGACCTGTACAAGACTAAAGGCATAGGTCTCCTGTTTTGGTTAAAAGTTGCAACTAGCTTTGGTTGGGATTTCTTCATTTTCTAAATTGTAGAAAAAATTCTTGGCTTTGTCCAACAGTGGGCATCTGTCCACTGAACCCCTCATGGGCAAAACAGATCCCTTCTACCTTGCAACCCTTTCCCAGCACATACCCCATAAGCTGAAACATGTTCAGGAGAAAATTGGGGGGGGGGGGGGTAGGGGAGGAGGAGGAAAGGGGAAACTCCCATTGAGTTAAGAGATTCTTCCCCATGTGACATTGGATATAGGCCTCTGTTCACAACAGCTGACTCTCTTCTTCAGTAAAACTGTTCCAAGACTAGTTGCGTGGGTTTTTAGTGCTCCTTATTGTGGAGGGCCTTGCTTTTGGAATCTATATTAACAACCACTGGTTTACATAAGATTATACATTCATTCATGGATTATTGTGTCCTTTCATAAAAGTGAAACAGTTTAATTTTGAAAACTTGTTCTGCAAATTTGAGCAAATACTCAGAGACACAAACATAAAATAGTGACAGAAATGTAAGTTGGAAATAGACTCACCTTTTAAAGTTTATCATCTTTTCTAGCCAAAAGGAGGGAAGGAGGCCAAGAGGACAATAAGGTTGGCTCACCAGAAGGACTTCAATAAAAGTTTAATCAGATTTCTGTCTCCCTAATAAGTTTGAACAATAGGTTTCAGCAGAAAAACCTCTGCTTTCTCTCATTGCTGTGCCTCTGGATCATTGCAATAGCCCTTGAAGTGGTGGCTATGTAGATTCCTTAAATTTCCCATATAGAGGCATCAGGGTATGAGCTGCTGATGGCGAAGTCTTCTTCAGCTTTAGAATGGCCTATAGCAGGGGTGGGTAGCCTTTTGCCCTTCACATGTTATGGACCTCAGCTCTCGTAACACCAGGCCAGGATATCCAGTGTCAAGAGATTACAGTAGTTATAGTCCAAACCTCTAAAAAGTCTCCCCTCCCTGCCTTATAACTGTGGTTGAGACAAGAACCTGGTGACTTTGTAAAATCACTTCCTCTCAGTTCCTGATTAACACATTCTTTGTTCTTCTGCCAGCTAGAATGTCCTTTTCCCACATTTTAAAACAAATAGCATGCCAGTCAGTTACTAATAGCTGGATCTTGCAGTAATCCTATTATGTCTATCACATGTTGAAATCAAATTTGTGAAGAAGAAAATGATAAGCATGTCAACCCTCAAATCTGATTGTTACGGACCTAGGAACATTCGTTACCCACCTGGATACATTGACCTAATCCTGTTGTGTAGTTATGCCAGTGAAACACTAAATGGCATATCATTTTGAGGTGAATGGATTCTAGTTAAGAAATCACCATGGACACTTCCTGTTGTGTTCTGAGTTGGGGGATTCAGTACACAATAGATAAGGTCAACAGTGATTTCTTGAGACAATTCACATTCCAAAATTGATGCTGTTAGTATTATGCCAGTGTATCTATGCTATAGGATTGTAATTCTAGTACAGTAGGACCCCCGTATCCACTGGGGATTGGTTCCTAGCCCCCCCCCCCCGCCCTCCCCCGGATACTGAAAACTGAGGATATTAGCAATATATATGTGTGTGTAAAAGGGGGGGAAAAGAAAATATTTTTCACACACATTACCAGAAGTGGCCACTAGAGGATGCCAGAGACCACACAATGTATTCTTCACTAACAAGTATTCATAGCATGATCTTTGCCTCCCTCTGGTGACTGGTTCTGGTAACACATGTGAAAATATTTTTTTCTTTTAATATTTTTAATATTTTAAGACTATGGATAGGTGAAACCATGAATACTGATCCAGCAGATACAGAGATCTTAAGGTATTCCTTGTTCATTTTGCACATTGATTTAATTTTTAAAAATTATTTAATGTTGCATTCAACATACCCTCTAATTTTCAGCCCCACTGGACAGGGCTCCGTCTCTCTCGCGCATGGCTTCGCCCCTGCGTGTGTGCATGACTCCTCCCCCCGTGCACTGGGTTCCGTCATGACCAGAACCTAATGCGATCACTGCACAGAGAAGGAAGAGAGCTGCACGGAGGGAAGTAGAGTCGTGCATGCACGCACGCCCAACTTAGCGGGAACCTTAGTTGCATTCCATAATTAGTATTAAACAAAAAAGAATATTCTGCAGCAAAGGGAAAGGGAAAACAGTTTAACTTTCATTTCTACATTTGATTCATTTCTTAGTGTTTGACTTTGAAATATTTCTGCTAATTCATGACTGTGCACTTGTGCTCTTTTTAGATTTCCGTAGGGAGAACGTGCTGCCTCATTCTACCTCCAGATCCAGGCTCACTCTACTGCTACAGTCTCCCCCTGTAAAATTCCTTATCAGTCCAGAGTTCTTCACAGTGCTGCATTCTAACCCTGTGAGTAACATGCAGAAAGCAAAACTGGGGAGAAATGCTGGAGGAAATTATGGTTTTACATCTTCAGTTGTGGATTTCAGCATATTAGAGTCATTAAAGTAATTTAATTAGATTCAGTTAAAGTGATTTTGTTGATAACTGCAGCCAATGTACATTTGTACTTTAATTTTATATATATATACAGAGAATAATGTCCTCACATAAGCAATAACAGGATTGAAGCACAGCATTAAAACTTAGTAGAGCTGAGTGAAAAAACTTGCATCTATAGTAATGTCTTTTTGAGTAGAAAGAAATAAAATGCTTTTTATCTAATAATTTCCATGCTATCTTAGTAGTGCATACTGGCATGCCAGGTCCGTGAAGTTTGCAGAAGTAGGAGAGAAATTCCTTTTGGTGGGATTGTTTTGGATTGAAACAAATTAAAACCCAAATAACCCAGTGAGAACTAAGCATGTTTAATGGCCACAGGATGCTGGATGTCTTGTTTGGTGAGGAAGAACACATTCCTAAATGGTGAATTAATTCTAAGAGAAATTTTGGTTATTGAAGTCCAATGGCCTTTTTATGGGTTTGGGTTTGCAAACTGTGGTGTGCTTTATGGCTCAAGTTACAGGAAGCCAGATTTCAGTTGAATATCAGGAAATGGATTCAAGTTACAGGAAGCCAGATTTTGGTTGAAAAACCTCCTAACTGCTAGAGCAGTCCAGCAATGGAACCAGTTACCTTGAGAGGTGGTGAGTAGAGATGGGGGTATTCATATTCGTATATGAATACGAATACCCCCGCACAGGTGGAGATAACGAGGATCCGGCCCCATGGTGCCAGACGGTCCGCTCACCGATCCGCTGCTGCCGCGGGCTCCGCAGTCCCGTCCTATCACTCCGGAGCTCGCAATCGACGAGCCACTCTTCGACCTGGCACTTGTCGTCCCGCCTCCTGCCAGGAATGGCTAATCCAGAGTGATAGGATGGGATCGCTTACAACACAGGTGTACAACACAGAGGATTCAGTAAGGATTTTGTACTACACAGGTTAGTGAGTTAATTCATTCAGCAGGAATTGCTCCTTGCACTGTGTAAATGATTACATCCAGGGCTTTGTTATCCTTTTTTGTTTTTTTTGTTTTTTTGAAAACTCAGGTAGGCATGCCACATCTAGTACTAGCTTCTCAAAATAGTTATTTTTATTTTACTTCTTCTTCCTCCACCAGAGTGCCTATCACATGTTTACAAATAACACGTGTCTGAAGCACATGATCACCAAAGTCCGACGGGATACCCATCATTTTGAGCGCTATCAGCACAATCGAGATTTGGTGGGCTTCTTGAATATGTTTGCCAACAAACAGCTGGAGTTGCCGAGGGGATGGGAAATGAAACATGACCATCAGGGCAAGGTAACCAAGAGAACCAATCTAATGTTGGTTTCATTTGCCTTAATCCTAATCGTGGTGCAGTTGTGAGACAGGTGCTTTAAAAGGAACAAATGTACCAACGCTATTTCTTCCAAAAAAGTAGGAAGATAGTCTTTTGTTAACTTTTCCACGAGTCAGATTTTGGACAGTGACAATGACTTGACAGATGAAGAAAAGTGATCCTGCGTATAGAGTGATAAAAAATTATTACAGAAGATCAGATGGTATTTAAGAGAAAAGTTAATCATTGAACAGAGCAATGGCTATCTGATCACTGAAGTGAAGGAAGGAACACTTTTACTAGACAAGCTGTTTTTCCTTGGAACTCGATACTAGAACTCTGCATTCAGTGCCTGAAGCTGGCAAAATCTTTAGATTGGACTGCCAACAGAGATCAGAATTCAGCGACTATAGTTGGCTGAATTGCAACCACCCTAGATTAGATGCAGGTTATCAATTCATGTAAATTCAGAAAATACGATCTGGGGCCTGCATGCAGTCCATAGTCTGCATTTTCCCACTCCAGGTTAGCAGGAAGCACAGTATGGCATCTGAGTGTTACCCTTAGGGATGGAACTTCCATATATTTTGGGTATCAGCTGGAATTGCCCCGGTTAGAATCCTGGCGGCTCTCTCAAGCCTTTGAAATTACTTACAACAGCTGCTGAATAAATGAGAAAAGATCCCTCTATATCTGAGCTGCCAGCCTGTATGGTGATGGAGAAACCTGCTGAGCTGACTTAAGTGCTGCAAAGCATTAGAGGTATTGTAATTTCCTGAGAGGTATCCTCTACACAGAACATAATGGGCAGGGAGACTACAATACCCCTAATTAGACATGGGCTATTCGTATTCACTATCTCTGGGGATACAAATACGAATAGCGGCACCACAGGTGCCTTGGAGGCCCATTCCCCTTCCCATGTGGCAGTGGGGTCCTTTGTCATCGTTGTCATTGTGCCAATCACTGCAGGAACCTGGTCGGCTTTCCCTGCCTCCCCGCATAGCCGACCACTGATCAGCTGAGCGGGGAGACTCCGTGTCCCACCTCCTCGCCACAGTGGTTGGCTGCTGGAGAGGCAAGGAAAGCTGGCTGGGCTCCTGCCGCAGTGACAATGATGAAGGACCCCAGTGCCACATGGAGCTTGGTGAGTGGGTCGGCCGGTTCTGAGGGAGGGAGCTGGGCCCCCGCGGCACCTGTGGTACCATGGGTCATGTTCATATCCCTGGAGATATGAATATGAATAGCCCATGTCTATTCCTAATGTTTTGCAGTGTCCACAGATCTTAGCCCCACCCAGACACTTCTTTCATTGCTGTATAGTCTCACAGCACAGAAATGGAGCAGGTTTTTTTCTCAGTTATTCAGCAAGTTATTTCAAATACCTGAGAGGGCTTTGGGGGAGGGGAAGAATTAAAGCCCCAAGAATTCTCTATGGGGCAATTCCAGCAGATGTCTGGCTGTTGTAGTGAGAGAAAGAAAAAGCATCTCTAGCTACCATCCCTTTGTCACAGAAAAGCTATTAAGATAAGGATTGATGGCTCAGTATCTAGCATGAAGGTCTCAGACTACGGGCTTCTTCAGATGCTCATACTGTATCTTGGTATGAACCTCCACATTCAGACCCTTTGTTTCTTCCTTCATGGCAAACTTGAATGAACTGCAGAAGTCTCAGATTAACCATAGTTTCCCACTTTGTCCAAACTAGTGAACTATGGCAACCAACTTTGGAACAAGCCAGGATCTTAAACCAGCTTCAAGCTGTGGTTTTAGATCCTGGCCTTTCTTCCCTTTAGGTACTGAGTTTACTGACAAAAAGCTGATAAACATCTATGTTTCTTAAACTGGGATACAACCATGCAGATGCAGCCATGATGTCATCAACAGGAGCCATCACTGGTAGGCATCTGGGTAAACAGACCTAGTAAAGGCTGACAAGACAGAGTTCCCATTCCGAAATTTAGGAATGCTCAGAATTCCTTGAGTTCCTTCCAAATTTGGCAGTGGTTTTTTTCCAGGCAAGCTGCCACTATATTATGCTTGGAATATAACGTTTTGTTGTTGTTGTTTTTTGCTTTGCACTTACCAGAATCCTGTTGGTGATTTATACCTGCGTTAAATTGAATTGCATACCTCAACAAGACAAATTGTTGCTAAATAACAATATGTTGGTCATGTTATGAGTTGCACGCCTGGTTACACAACAGGTATGTGCCTAGTAATGCAACCAGTGCCTCATTAATTATCAGCAAATCACCGTGGTAAGTTATGCATAATATCTTACACATCTGTAAATTCCCAGTAGGATTCTGGCTGATATTGTTTATGGAGAATCACTTGAAAACCTAGAACTGCCATGAGGGCTGCTATTTTGAAAATGGCTTTGCAGTCTAGTTCTCGTCTTTTGACTGTAGCTTTCACTGCTTGCACTTAAGCGAACAGTGCAGCTTACAGAACCGGGGTAGGTGCCTGAGGCCTTCCGGAGATTTCCTCATAATTAGCTATGCTATCTAGAGCTGATGATAGTTGTGAACCACTAAAACATCTGTAGGGCCACAGTTTCCTGCTGCTGCAGTAGAAACTAACAGCTGTACAAAAATCGTATGCTGTGTGGTTGTCTTCATCCTCCTTCAGGTGTCAGATAGCCAGCCCAGGAAAGAAAATGGAAAAAAGCTGCTGTGCAGAAGCATTATGCAAGCTGCTTTATTCTTCCACGAGTGGGTAATCACAGGACCCAAATAGAATTTCAGCTCCTTGGCTGTCAACCAGTGGTGACTCACAGCAGAACAGTTTATAAGGAGCACTAACACACGTCTGACTAGGCAATAATCATGATTAGTGTAAATGTATAAAGCACACTTTTGTTCTTTGGACATGAGCCAGCATTTCTTCCCATTTTGGTTGCAGGAGATAATCAATGGGGTCTAGTGAAAAGTGTTCCTACAAGGCTTGGGACTTCTTGGCTTGAAGCTCAGTTTCACAGATGAAGTCACTGAGTGACCTTGGGCACCTCACATTGTTTATGTATATTTTTAAATCAGGATAAATGTGTACTGCTACATTCCAGGCCTGGGCTTTTTGTTAGTTTTCAAAGCACCAGATAACATAACCTCAAAAGCAATTGAAAACAAAAGAGTTGTTCAGTCTGGCTGGGACTTCCCTGCAGAGGGAGAGCACTCTGCATTTTAAAGCTAGATAAGCACTACCATGTACAGGAGTGCTCCCTTCTTTTAAGTATAACTTTTTCAACATTGTGCATTCCTTATCTCCTGGGCAGCCATATCACAACTTTTTGGAATGTGATTAGACTTTTGGAGGGTTGGTGGGGGGCGGGGGAGAAGCATGTCCATGTCTTTATTTCCCCACTTCCTTCTGCCATTAGCAGTCCATGTTTTCTCTTGGGGGCTGAGACAGGATGCCAGCCAGGGTCCCAAGACAGCTGTTGCTTTTCTTTAGCTAGTCAAGTGAGTCTGGGTAGGGCTGGGGGGGGGGCGTTAGAAGTTTATTTAAATGTTGCTCCCACTGAATAACTGGATCCAGTGCTAGAGGTGGTGTACAGCAGCCCACTATGACCATTTTTTCACATACGTAGTTCGTTTTAAGCATAACGTTGACATGTGTTCAACATTGACATGTGTTCAAAGTGTCACAAAAGCAGTGGGTGAACGGAGGTCTTAAATAACTTTATTAATACATGCATCTTTGATACAGGTTGCAAACTACTACTGCTTTCGTAATTCTGAGCTTTTTGTCATTCCTTAGTTAGCACCCTGCTTATTATTTATGCCCACAGAAATTTCACAGCGGAAGCTGCTGCAGTGATCTGTCAAGGTGCTGGTTGCGTGCCTGGTCATAGGTGAACAACAACACCTGGTCAGATTGCCAAGGCAGCTTCTGTGATTGAACTCCCTGTGTGCATAAATATGGGACAGCATAATAGCCTTCCTGTTTATAGGGTTTGACCTGCGTTTTTGCTCTTGCAACCAAAGCAGCATTTCTCACACAGAAAAAGTATCAACTTGAGGGAAGAGGATGGGGAGAGAGCCTAAGAGAGAGAGGGGGAAATCTCCCAAGTGGGCCTGTTAAGACCAGACATGCTCAGTGGCCTGGGAATGCTGATTTTGGAGCAGAAGGTAAAGACTACACAATAGCACTTCACGTTCCCCAACATTTTGTTCCAGGTCCCGCATCAGCACAAACACCAGAGAACAGAAATGGCTAACTTCCCCCCTATTTGTAGGACCCACTAGAGATTTTTGAGAGTACAACTGAAGAGAAAAGATTTCACAATGGTAGTATTATATCTTAAATATAAGGATGTTGGTTTCTCCCCCCTTTTTCCATAAGGAGAACATTGGTAGTCACGGAAAACTGTGCTGAAGTGGTTGCATGCCTGTCACAGGTTGTGCACCCCTGCAATAGTTAATAAGCTCCTGGCTGACCCACAGTCCATATTGTGCTCCTGATGATGGAGAAGGCCATTGTGTCTCCTTTTTTTTTGACTGATGGGCTGCACCCTACCGGCTAGGTCTATTTTGAGTTTGCTGTTTAGATCTGGGGATGATTTCCAGGGAATTAAGTGTCTGCAGTATGGCCCAGTCACACCTTATATAAGCATTCATCTGCTTTCTTATAAAGTGTTGCAGATAATCTGTGCTTGTGTGCATGGAGGCACCAAGCATTTATGGTTTACTTGTGGGAAGAATTTGTGTTTAAAACAGTTACAGTGCCTGTCAAAGTAAAATGTGAAGTTTGTCCAAACCGAAATACCCTGTTTCTGTTTCCAGCACAAATGGAAATGTCCACAAATGTCCAGGTTACGCCCCTGCCCTGTGGCCGGTGGTGGGTATACATAAAAGCAGGCTTTTGAGGGTGGTTTTCCCTCTTTGAGCCCTGCTTCAGTGCTGTTTCCAGCTGCAGTACCACTTGTCCAGATTAGCCCAGAGCTTTGAAGCTTCAATGACTTTTCTTTTCTCTAATGAAGCTTCAAAATGGCAATTCTGGGTTTCATTATGTGGTAGACGGCTACCGGCTGGCCTCAAAGCACATGTGCTTAACAAGATAGGATTGCATTCATTTAGTGTAATCCGTAAGCATCTTTCCTGTTTGCTTAAATATACGGCATAAATGAGTGTTACACGCTTTGCTAAATTGCTGTGTGAGAACAAGAATTGTACATATGCAACGTTGCTCACATGGAAACATTTGTTTCCCTGCAGGACAGACTAACTCTGAATTTATATTTAAAGTTGTATGTGTGATTTAGAGCTCAATCTGATTAAAATGTTAGCCTTTGGGAAGCCAAGGCTTGCTTTTAAAAACGCTAGTCTGAATTACAGAGAACAGACATCAGGCAGGTTGATTCATAAACCAGTTAAGCAAGAGAGCTTGAAGTAAATTGGACTAAACAGGATCTGAATAAAAAGAGTCCAGTTTAATTTTGGTTAATGACTCAAATGTTTGGGCCTGATCCATCCCATGTACTCTCCTAATGGTAGTACAAAAAGCAGAGCCGCCCAAGTTTTGGGCACTTTAAAGACTGACAGATTAATTGTGGCGTAAGCTTTCATGGACCAAATGTTTCCGAATACTTGTTTCTCTGAAATGGTTATACATATTTTTAACAGCATAACACAACTGTCTGCAATAAATAAAGTGGCACGGTTACAGTCTCAAGTATACTTAACCCGGCAGGAAGTTCCACTAGGCTAAAATTGTGCACACCCAAGTAAACAGGTTTGTAACTGGTTGCTTCATATGTGGAGAATCATTCACTCTTGTCCGGCACTGCCCAAGGTTTTTCTTCTTTAAGGAAGTAGGACACAGTGCAACTATTTTGGAAGCTTGTGGCATTCTGCTTCAATTAAAAAAAAAAGTTTTTTGAATCCATTTATTTGGTTGCCTAGGATATTTTTATTTTTGCTCTTTCTGTTGTCGTTTCTTTTGTTAGCCTACCTAGAATAGCTCTACTCCCGGCATGCTTCAACCTGTAATCATATTGTGCTATGGAACTTAATCAGATGTTTCACATGTATACTCACGTATTTGTGGTTATAATTATACTGTAAGCAGTTAAGTGATGTGTGTGTTTTTTAAATGTTAAATACGCTTTGATTTTTTTTAAATAAACAAGCAGAAAAAAAACGAGGAAGCAAACATAACAGGAGTTACTTGTGTCATCCTTCTCATACACACAGTAGGTGAAACTGAAAGCTTACAGCTGAGGATTTGACCGGCTATTTTGAATGAATATGTAATAGTTAGCCATTCAAGTACAGAGCTTTTCCTGTCAATAGGATTTGCATTGCTTTTCACAATTACCTCTGGCTATCCCTCAGCTTGCATTTGTGAACTACTTGTGATTCATTCTTCAAGCCCTCTCCCTCTTAAACTTGACTTGACTGATGCCAGTTGCCCTGCCTCTGAGAATCTGCATTTTAAAGACCAGATTGTCTACCCACCACTCTTAGGTAGGAGAAACACCAGGTGCAAGCATTTCCGTTAACTGGTAAAGTTCAGAGACTCTCAGTCACTCTAGGATGCGAAACATCCTGTGTCTGCAACCACCAGAAGCATTGCTTTTGCAAAGGTAGGTTACTCAGGAAGGCCTGAGGGAGTCAGAAATACCCGCAGTCACAGTGAGGAAAGGCAAGTAACGCTGTGCTTTCTTTTCTTCTCATCCTGCTTCACTAGGCTTTTTTTGTTGACCACAATTCTCGCACCACTACATTCATCGACCCACGGCTTCCTTTGCAGAGCAGCAGGCCAACCAGCGCATTGGTCCACCGGCAGCATTTGACAAGGCAGCGTAGCCACAGCGCTGGTGAGGTAAGCCTGCGCAAGCCTTTTGCACGTGTGTGTCAGTTAACTAGGGGCATTGGTTCATCATGTTTTCACTGTCCATTTTGACATTCGTTGTCAGCACATTCACAACTCTACCACTATTCTGGTTGCTTCTTCAGAATGAATATTCTCTTGGTTTTTAAAAAAGATACAAAGGGACTTTAAGGAAGTGCCCATGATAATTTAGGCAATAAACTATTTGGTGTTTTTTTTTAAAGTATGTCTAAGCAAGGGTTTGAACCTTAGTCTCCAGCCTGCTCTCCCCATCTAGGCCCCACAATCTAGACAGAACAATGGCTCTCAAAGAAAACACACTATTTCTTTTATAGGCCCCATTTTCACATTGGTGACTTTCTTTCTTGTGTGCGCATATGCACATGTACACACATACATTTGCACATTCTCACTTAGGTCAGGTTGACTGAAGTAGCATCCTAACCTGCAAGATGCTAGGAGGCCAATATAGGCGAAACAAACCATATGAGTGCCACCTGAATGGATTAAAATGGATGCATAGCAGCTAATTATAGTGTGCCAGCAGAAAATTGGTCCATCTACAATGCCTGACAGAGGGTCTCAAGGTTTTTCAACTGGAGTATTTTGTACCCTTTCCTGGAGGTGCTGGTAAGAAAAGATGGGACTTCCAGATGCAAAGCATATGTTCTGTCACTGAGTTTACAGTCCTTTTCAAAAGCTTATAGTGTGTCATTTTTTTAAAAAGCCCAAACAAACTTTGATAAAGAGTTCTGAAAGTTCCTCCTCCTTGGGAAAATTCTGGGCTCCAGAATCGCCTTCCTCCTGATCGCTTACCACAGTGAACTGTCTACTGTGGAAATGGCACACTGCTTTTGACCGAACCTGGCATGGAAAACAAACTACATAAACACAAGAGCAGCAATTATTAGCCAAGGTGATAACCTATAGGAGGTTTCATTTCAGTCACTCTTGGGAGGATAACAGTGTGTATTACATTGTGGCCTGAGTCAGCTGAATTCAGGTTGTGCTCGCTCTGTGAGAGTCGCCTGACCTTGCAGTAGCAATGTTATCTTTTGCAAAATGCCCTTGTCGCCTTCCTTTCGTACCACTGGAGGGCTCCTGAATACAGCTTTGTTCCCAGAACAGTAGCAGCAGGCGCAGCAGCAACAGCAGCCTGTTTTCTCACACCAGGTCTTTGGAGATGATTATCTTTTTGCGAGCCTTGCAGGAGAAAGGCAACATGTAAAGGCAATGTGGGGTGGGAAGGAGTCCCTGTATAATTCTGGTAAGGCACTCTGAGCTTTTTACTGCAGTATCAGAACCTTTTAAAGGATTCCAGTAGCTCTTAAGCAAGCGTGTCCCCCCCCCCCCCCCCAATTAATGCACAAGGATCCTTTTAGGCCCATGTTGACTCTATTTCCTGCACACATCCGAACTGATCAGTATG
The DNA here is from genome assembly GCA_037013535.1 of Intellagama lesueurii. Classification (NCBI taxonomy): domain Eukaryota; kingdom Metazoa; phylum Chordata; class Lepidosauria; order Squamata; family Agamidae; genus Intellagama; species Intellagama lesueurii. Next base: position 168,443,999 of record JBAJHW010000001.1, on the reverse strand, counting down.
CACCCATTTCACCCCTCTCCCCTAAAAGTTCAAGGGAATTGGTTGAAAGCTTTGGAAACAACTGTTACAATAGATGTGTGTTTACAGGAAGTCTCTCTTACAAAACCAAATAGCGACATTTTAGGAGCAAATAAGTATTTGGAAGGTTGCAAGATGGCTTTTCTTGTTTTGTTTTGTTTTTAACCAATAGTGGTTCTAGTTCTTCCTCCCCTGCATCCTCCTTTGTAAAGACTTTTATTGGGCTTGCTCCATTACTGCAGATGCCTTGGGCGGTATCTTGTGTTATCCATCTCCTGTGTTTCCCTATCTCCTTTTATCAACCCCATCCACTTTGAAGGATTAGGAGTTGGGTTATTTTTTTTTTAAGAAGATTTGGGGTTCTGCTGGAGGAGTGTAGGGGGAGGAGAAGAAGGGGAGAGGAAGGGAGAAAAGTTCAACTGAAAATAATTCCTTCCTTCCTTCCTTCCCACTGGATGAAACCTATTTATACAGCTATTAGCTCAGTTGGTCTTGTTTCCTAAACAGCATTCTTGGGTTCACTGCCTGACCTGAGGGTGGAGGAAGAGTCTTTTTCAAAAATAGGAAAAACAAATGAAGAAATTGACACCAACAATACTTGCATTTCTACTTTTTGGCATAAAACTCCAGAAGGAGATGTTGTTTCCACTTTTTTAGTAAAGAGAAGTCTCCTTCTCCACTGAAGAATGTACCAATCTAGCTTTCAGAGGCTCTCAACATTTTTGTTAGTTTGTGGTTCTTTTAAAGCCAATTATGTCCAAGTCTTATCTGTTTCAAAGAAGCAAAGTTGTGGAAATATAGTCATTTACTTTGGCTAGAATGTAGTAGCACACATGATTCTCACACTGAAAGGAAACATAGTTCAGTAAGCATAAAAAAAAAAGTAGTGATGTGCTAAAAAGCTGAAGTTAATGCACCAAATGAGCAAAGACCTTGCAAAACTAAAGGTTGCTTTTTGCAAAGCAGAATGTACCCGATTGTAATTAGGGAAGGAAGTGAGTGATGATTGTAGGTGATGCTTTGGGGCTTTCCTTATGAGACAACAGCTCATAAGTATGCATAGAAGTTAGTATTTTTACTGCTTAAGCGTTTGCCGAATTTAATGAAATTTATCACTACTGTGAGTGAGTGGACTATAGGTCATTTTTCCTCATGTGGATCCAGTGTTGGTTCCTTGCGCTAAATGATGGTTGCTTAAACGTTGGTAGTCCTGGTGTGGCTCAGTGAGTTGGATGACAGGGGGTGGGAGTTTGAATCTCCATCCTGCCTCCTGGAAGGCAGGCCAAGTTCTCTTAAAGTGTGTTATGTACTCTATCACCTGTGAGGCCTTGAGTAAGTCGTATGATCCCAGAGTACAACTAGAAGGAGGAACTGGTACGCCAGCTCTCGGGACTTTTTCTGTAAGAAACTCTGTGAAGGTAGCGGTCAGCTAGAATTGATTTAAAGTGACATAATTATTAAGAACTTCAAGGTTGGGAGTAGAATCCTGCTTGTTAAAATGTTGCCTGATGATACATAATGAGGAAAAAAGTCTTTTAAATTAAGAGCACAGACTAACTGAGATTTTAAGGTTGACAAGTAGAATAGCTAGGTGACTCTCTTATGCAGCCTTCTCTCACTTGGTGCCCTCTGGATGAGTCAGAGTAAACCTCTACCATTGCAAGCCAACTTGGCCACTGGTTATACTGACTGTGGATAATGGATGTTGTAGTAAAACACATATGGTGGTAACTAGTTTGTGAAAAGGGTCCAATACTTGTAAAAGCAATAATACTGGTACAAGGGAAACCGGTGCCAGTTACCATGTGATTTAGAAAATCCCTATTTAAGTGCTTAAATGTAAAGAATATTAAAGCAGGTGCATCACAGGGACTCAGCTATATAAGGATGATATCTGAAAGTCTGTTGAACTAATTCTTATTAGCCTTGCATGTTCCAAATACCTATCTAAGAGAAGTATGAATAAAAATTACCTCCTTCACTGCTGCATCAGCATAAGAAAAGCTATTATGTTTATTATATGAGACTTTTCACCTTGTTTGGGTCATTTGCATCCTATTACCTTTTCATATATTCTGGCCCTATTCATCTTCACTGGGATTTTTAAAATGCAAAGTGAAGAGAGATTGGAAGTGCCACAGAAAGATTGATTGTAATGCCGTAGATGAAATATAAAGAGGCACGAATTAGGGAGGGAAGGGATTGTATATTTTAAAACCTCTGAAGTTAGCAGTCCTACAATGCTACTTGAATAAAGCAAGGGCCAGCCATTTAAACAACCATCTTTTTTAGCATACATAGTCCTTGAGATAATGGTTCTGTCTTACAGTTGGGGCAAACTAGTCATGGCATTAAGTGCATAAATGTAGTTGATGTTTTTGTTATGTAAATGCCAGCCATGGGGGGAAAAATGGAAAGGTTAACTCTTTCAGTCCCTGCCACAGACCTGGGGGAGAAGGATTGGTAGATCTCTTTTCTGCATCTCCTACTTTGGATTTCAAGGGAAGTGTCCATTGTTCTACCCCCCCCCCCCCCAATGCCCTTGAAATGCCTGGTAGGAGCTTCAGAGAACCAGTTTTTGTTAGGAGTGCAGCAGGACGTGGGAGAGAAGGTTCTTGGCCACGCTGTCCCCAAAACATTCCAGTGGTGCTTCCACTGTTGCAATTTGTATAACAAAAATAAGAGAACTGCACCCAAGCAATTGTTGTCTAGTTTCAGAGAGTTCTTCCTAATGGGAGGGGTTTTCTCTAGCATTTGAAAAATTTCATGGAGGGAGGAGCTCTAGTTTTTTTTAAAAAATGTACACAGTTGTATTTAAACCTCCCCCCCAACATGTGTGTTCCTGAAAAACATTTTTTTTCGAAAGTGAGTCAGAGCCTTCAGTGTTTTCTGAAAACTGCCTATAAATTTGATTTGAAACTCCTCAAGCTTAATTATGACTCACTAAACAAATGGTTCCCCATATTTGAAAGGGTAAGTCTTCCTTTAATTTAAAGAACAGCAACAAAATACTATCTGAGAATCACTGTGGTGAAACCACTTGCTATAAAGTATTGAAAAGTATATTCAATAAAGTATATTGAAAATTCATTAAAAAAAAACACCCAAGTAGACATTAAAAAAAATTAAACCCATTTCTTAGAAAATCCAGAATATACTGCCTGATTTGTACTTGATTCCATTGAACACATTAGTGATGTGTGATTTGGTGAGAGTGAACAGCAGTCTGGAATGGAGGGGAAGCATCTTATCCTTTAGGGATGCTTCACTGGTAGATTTATCCCATTTCTTTTTATATATAGGCAAATATAGATGTACCAGTTTCTGTTGAATGTTTATCTTCCAAGCCATTTTATTTTATACTGTTTTGTAATAGAGAGATGCTTGACAGTATTTGGTAGTCTGAACTAGAGCTGGACCTATAAGATCAGTAGGGTTTGCAAAGGGCTTGGTTCCCCATTCTGCATTCATTCATCAGTGGATCTACTTGAGTTGAGACTAGCATTTGGATTTGGACCAGAGAGTTTTATTTTAGTATTTATTAATTTTTAAACTGCTTTAATCATGCAAATATATTCAAAGGGAAGGATATAATTTTTAAATATTTGAAAATAAATACAAAGTAAATATACAATATAAAAGTCCACATACATGTATGTGATGAAAATAATACAGTGGTTTTTTTCCCCCTTAGGTAGGGGAAGATTCTCGCCATTCAGGACCACCTGTTTTGCCAAGGCCTTCAAGTACATTCAACACAGTCAGCAGAGCTCAGTACCAGGATATGGTTCCTGTGGGTAGGTGTGCCCTGTAGGATCTCTTCTGAGTAGCTACCTTTTGTTTGCAATTTGAATGTGACAATTGCTTCTTAAATTAAAAAGGATAACAGGTTTAAATCCTACTTCTGGTCCTAGCTAGAGCAGACCTGCTGAATAGGAGGAAGTCAACACTTATGCAGATTTCATTGATTCAATGGGTCTGCTGTAGTTGGAACTAGCCATTGGGATTTAAACCATGGGATTGCTCTTACTAGTTACTTTGGTTCTGGAATTATGCTTTTAAAACATGGGTGTTTCATAAGTGAAAATAAGGGCCTGTCCACACTGCCATGTAAATTGTTATATGGTTCGCTGTTGCCGTTATTTGGATTGAACTAAATGACCGCATCCACATGTGTTTGTAGTTACAACAATTAATCTTTCCCCTTTAAGAGCTCTCACACACCTTTCTGGCACAGCACTAAGGCATGTATTCTTTTTGGCACAATTCAGTGCGATCCAAAGAAGGTCTTTGTTTAGCCTAAGCAGACGGGTACTGTGCACCAAAATGGCACTGGAGGAGGCGTTAGCTGCAGTGACAACCCTGTGACATATTAGGTAGGTTGTGGCATTGAAAGGGTGAGCGGAGAAACCCCCTCTTTTTAAAAATATTTCTCTACCTGACACAGTGAAATTCTAGTACCATGTTAGTTTGATGCACTGCCATTTCAAGTTGCTTTATTTAATACACAGAAAAATGAAAGTCACCTCAGACCCCTGAATTACGACCAAGAGGAAAGGCAGACAAGAGGGCTATGTTGACTCCATGGACTCTGCCCTCATAAGGCAGTGCAGCCCCAGCAGAGCCCTGGCTGGGGAGAAAGGTGGGGGGAAAGGTGGTGTTTCCTCCCTTCTGTCTCCCCAACCTTCACCCCAACATTTTCTCCTTGCACTGCAGCTGTCCTCGGCTGCTGTTGCTGCTGCCTCCTTACTCGTTAGTAAACTGGGTAAATGTACACATGAGTAAAGCAGCTAAACCTTGTTTGCTAGTAAACTGGGCAAACCTTGCTCTGTGTGGACCTGTAGCATGGCGGAAGAGAACCCATAGCACAATCTCCATTGTGGGCAGAAGGATCGCTCAAGTGAGAGTTAAAAGAGATCTCACTTAAGATAAGGACCTTTTAAGCATGGACTGGACCGCACCAAATTTCCCAGTGTGGTCAGGCTGTAAGAATAATTAAAAGCCTATTGTCCCTAAGCTACATATGTAATGGGAGACTATATGTATGGATCTGCCATGATCACATGTTTACTTGGGTTGAATTCTAGATATTAAATATGGCAACAACATATTTGTTATGATATGGGAACAACAGTTTTGCAAGATAAGTGTGATCTAGGAGCCTTTCACTGAGGTCTACAACAGGAGCTTGCCTCTAAACTATTTGGCTGTGGGAGCTATGCCAGCTCCCGCCCACTCAGCCCAGTACAGGAAGACTTAGAGAAGCAAGTAATTCCAACTAGTAGTTTTGTTCTGGAATTAATATTGTTTTGAAAAAAAAAAAGTAGTTCATAAGTGAAGATAGGAATAATTTAAAGCCCAACAGGCCTGGCCAGTTCTGAGTTCTGTAACAGAAGACTCTGTGTACGACTCTACCATGATCATATGTTTACCTCGGGTGGACCCTTGATTAAATGTCATGACAGGGTGACAATGATTTTGACAAGTAACCCCTTGCCAGAACGTTGTAACCTAGGAGCCTTTCACTGACGTCTGCCACTGGAGCTTGTTATTGTGGTTTTCTTTTTGTGACTCTTTTTGGTCTTAGAAAATTAGCCTACATTTCTTGGTTTTGCCAAGCATCTAGTGTTTCACAAAACCACCTAAGCTGGGTGCCATTCAGTGACTATTTAGCAGGGGTTACTTAGCACCTTTGTTAGTATGAGATAGAATGAGATGATAGGATAAAGCTGACAAAGTAAGCTGCAGATGCCTCCAAGCTGTTTGACTGTGGGAGCTGTGCCAGTTCACACCCACTAAACCCAACAGAAGAACTTTAAAGAAGCAAGTGGGAGTCTAGGTAGTCAGGATTAAAGGTGAGTTTCTTGCTCTGTATTGAACGCATTCCTACATGCGGGAAGGCAAAACCTCGCCAGGACATTTTTGTTTTAGTTTTAGCTTACATACAGCAGAGCCCATAGTGTAAAGAGTCTCTTTTGAAAGCTGTTTACGGCAGGATGTTGCTGTGGAGGGTCTATGTTGCTTTTAAAAAAGGAAAACAAAAACAGTGGGGCTTCTTGCATTTCCAGCAAGCGATAGGTAAGTCGTCTTAGGCAACACATAAATGAACGTTGAGCGAAGATGTGTTAGTGAACACATGCATACCTTTCTCTTGAGCCACAATGTCTCCCTGAGCAATGACCAAGTCAGAAAAAAAGTAAGACTTCTCCTGCCCTTGGGCTGGCAGTCTTAAAAAAGGAGTGGGCAGCATGACCATCCAAATAGGTCCATCCAGCTGTACTTAAAACCCCTTCCAGAGGTCCCGCTCCTGCATCTCCAAAAGTCTGCAGTGTGGCACCAAAATCTTCCAGAAGTACAAGCTGACTTCAATTCAAAGCTCATGCTAAAAAAAAATACATGCGTTCCCCATGGAGTAAGTTTTATAAAGGGGTGCATGCCCCTTCCCCCCATTCCACTAATTTTCAGTAGCAAGAAGTGGGAGGCTCCTATGAGTGGGAGGATGGCATTATAGCCCTAAAGTGTTGCCCACTCCTTGTGTGAAAAAGACACAACTGAACAGGAAGACAAAAGGGGAATCAAACAGTTCTGGCCCTGGTTCTTAATATTATATGAATATTAATGTTCAGATTCAAATGAGATGTCCCACTGTTGGGTATTCTGTACCTGCCAACCATGGTGAACAGCAACAGTGAACAAAACTGGAAAAAATGCAGCTGTTTCATAAGAGAGGTTTTTCTAGATCTAAACTCTTGTATGTTGTGCCTGTGTTATGTTTGATTATGTAAGTTAAGAACAGTTCATAAGTTTAAGGATTGGCTTGGGTTTTTTTTCCAGGGTAGTGCCATCCATTTCTATATCAGTGTTGCTTTATAATGGGTTAAGTTGTCTTGGAAACTGCTTGTGTGCTTCACTTTTCCTTACACATGGCAAAACACATTGGCTTCAGTTACAGCGGATTCATGGCTTTCAAGAACAGAAGTTTATTCACTGCGTTTAGCAGCTGTCCCATTGTGTGGAAGACACCCACCGCCAATTAACCTGATGAAGTGGCTAGTTGTTTGTTCAGCAGCACTGTTTCTTGACAGTTGCTGCTGATTTAAACTTCTGTTGCTGCCTGTTTTCTTCAGTGAAGCTTTTACTACTGCTCTGAAGAGCCTGTTCTGCTTATAAACCAGCTATGGAATGGCCACTCGGCCTTCTCCTCAGGTTATGAGTGTGTGTGTGTGTGAGAGAGAGAGACAGAGACAGAGATGATAAGAGGAGAGACAGTTCAATTTCTTTAAAAATATTAAGTTTAGATTATGTGGGATTTCTTCAGCACTCAAGCAGGTAAATGGAGTTACTTGTAAACTGTGGTTTTTACAACAGCAAGCCCTGTTGTCACATGTGTTTGCCTGTGGGTTAGGCCCCTGTGATAATGTCATGGCTGTTAGATATGGTGCTCATTATATCATTTCCAATTAAGTCACAAGTCAGGAATGTAGGAAGCTTGTCATTACAGAGTCCAATGAATCTAGTCTAATACAGAGTACTGTCAACTCTGGCTGGCTGTGAGTCTCCAGAAAGTTTTCTCCCCTAGCCCTGTTTGGTGATCCTTGGTATTTCCTCATGGTCTCCCATCTATTACCTAGGCCCAAGACAGCTTAGCTTCCAAAATCAGAAGAGTTCAGGTATAATCAGAATGAGGTGGCAGTATATTTCCTCCGCCCTCCTGCCTGGCCACTTTGAATTGTCAAACAGTTTGGAATAGCATCTACTCTGCAATTCCCCCACACTTTTAGCTAGCAGTTGCAAAGTGTCAAAAACTAGTAAAATTGAACCCCCTTCACAACCCCCCCCCCCCCCCCCAGAAAAGACCTTTCTTCTGGAAAGGCATCCATTTCTGGTTAAAGTGGGGCTTGGCATCTAAAACTTGTGAAGCAAGTCGGCTATGTTCAGCATGATGTTCTCTGTTGAATTTCAGCGTACAATGATAAGATTGTTGCATTTCTGCGGCAGCCCAATATCTTTGAAATTCTACAGGAGCGACAGCCAGATCTGACTAGGAATCATTCACTCAGGTGAGCATGGGACTGATCTCTCTTCTCCACCACAAAAGTTTTTAGTTGTGCATTTTTTTATTTTTTTTGGTATGAGCAAAGTACAGCAGGCCTTATTTCAGGCGACCATATATAGTTTGGATTCAAACCTAGAAATAATAGTTAGGGATTTTATTACTATTTGCACACATGTCAACTTGATGCAATCAGTTTCCTCTCTCTGGTGTGGAAGCAAGGAGGAGGTCAAAAGCTTTCTCTTGTTTATTTTTGTGTTGTATCTCAGTTATGGCTAAACTTAAGAATGATTTGTTGGAACAAGGCACAAAGTCTTAAATTTTGCTTTGGCAGAGGTAGCCGTGTTAGTCTGTGTAAGCATATCAGGCAAAATCCAAAGAAACAAAACAAAACAAGACAAGACAAAAGCATTTGGCACCTTAAAAACTATTATATTTTAATGTGAGCTATTGTGGACATGTCCACTTCGTCAGACTTATGGAAACGGGATGAAATGTTGAATGAAATATCAGTTTCATACTAAATATTCATTGGCTCTTGGGTGTATGGTACATTTAGATGTGGTAATTTGGCTTATGTTGTTTTAGGGCTCAGTTGTAAAAATTCCCCAGAAAACAGACACCAAGCCTGGGCAAAGATGTATTCTTGATTTGTAATGATTCTGTTCTAAAATGGCGACTTTAAAATCTTCCACAGAGTGTACTGGTAGATTGAAATGGTTGGAGACAGGTTTCCAACCATTTCAGTCTGCCAGGACACTCCATGGAAGATTTGAAAGTCACAATTTTAGAACAGAATCATTACAAATCAAGAATACAGATGGAAACTGCTGAGTTAAAATTTACATGCACAATGGACATCCATATAAATGGATTAAATATAAGCCTAGGTTTCTTAAGTCATTACCAAATGTAATACTTCTACTTTTATCTACTGCCACTGTTATTTTCTTCACAACTACCAAGCCCATCTCTCATCACAAGGCTTGAAGGTAAAAAACTGTCAATATTCCCTACATTAACACACGGAATTTGTCTGCCATATTCTTTCACCTTTATATTTAATATCCTCTTTTTTCTCTCTCTCTTGAGTTTTAAGTGAATCCCTAGTCTTCAAACCCTCCTCCCCATCCCTGCTCTCTCTTCTCTCCCCCCATCTATGCCCAGTCTTGCAGTCTGTTTTCTGTCTCCTGAGGAATTTTCACAACAGAGCCTTAAAACAACATAAGCCAAATAACGCATCTAAATGTACCATACACCCAAGAGCCAATGAATATTTAACATGAAACTGATATTTCATTCAACATTTCATTCTGTTTCCGTAAGTCTGATGAAGTGGACATGCCCATGGAAGCTGACATTAAAATATAATAGTTAGTCTTTAAGGTTCCACATGTTTTTGTCTTTGTTTTGTTTTGTTTCTTCGGATTTTGCCTGTTAAATATTGCTTGTTTCAATAAGCCCTAATTAAGTCAAGCTAGAGTTTGTCCAGGTTTGAACATAGTGCTAAACTGTGGTTAGTGAAAAGTGTAAATGAAAAGCTCTGCTCCCGTTGCAGCTGCACCAGAGCAAAGGGGCAAGAAGAAGGATTGTTATAAACAATTATAGTCATCTGTGTTCTTAAGTCTGAATGCAGCCATGATTATTCATATTTCAGGGATGGCTTTCAGGACTACAGGAAGGAATAAAAATGAAGGGGTGTTTATATCAGGGTTTTTGTTTCATTTCAAATACAGTGAGTGACTGATGAGTACTGTGAAAATTACCTAGGCGCTGTCAAGACTCTGAATCCGAAGTGCTCTGTATAGTGGAGCAAGGCTAGAGTGCAAGCCAACCCTCGAAGGTGATGTGCCCCCACTCTCTCTTGTCCTCTTCACAGTCGGAGAGAGGAGCATCTCAGACCTTTCACAACCCACAAAGGCTCTAGGGAAAAAAGGGCTAAACCAGCCATTTTACTCACAGGGTCTTTGAAATAAATAAATATTCCTAAGCCAAACAACTGAAGTAGTCAAGGTTCTTGCTGTTAGATCCAGGTATCTGAACTGGGAAATTTACTCTCTGCAAAGTTCTAAAGAGATCATTTTATTAATAGGAAAAAGAAAGCCAATGCTACAATACAAAGACTAAAATGCAGAGAGTCGGTCTCAGAGAACCAGAAGTGTAAGTAAGTGCAAGGCAAAAACATACCTACAGCGTGGAGCAAAAGCATAACAGAACATACCATTAAGCCTGAAGTAGAAGAATGAAAAGTATAATTAAACAGCAAAGTTAAAATTTTCATGGTAAAATTTCTCAGTTGCTTTCAGTTGACCAATCAGGCATCGTGTAAGTCAGAAGGTTCTAACATTTGCCTAGAACAGGGGTCTCCAAAGTATGGCCCGTGGGCCACATCCAGCCTGCCTTGCCTTTTTATCCGGCCCGGGCGGGCAGACGGGCATGTGTATGTGCAGGCAGGCATGAGTGCGGACATGCAGGCGTGCGTACGCACAGACGTGCATATTCCTTCGGCCCTAAAAAATGTGGAAAATATATTATGTGACCCTCACTGTGAAAAGTTTGGAGACCCCTGGCCTAGAACATTAGTGTAGCTTCTTCATATGGCACTTAAATTCCTCTTAAGGGACCCATCTGAAGTTGCTACACTAACAATCCTGTTCAAGGATGCTTCAAACATAGAAGCAAACCCATAGGTGGACGTAAGCTCATCCTGACCCTGACTAACAAGCCTGCAGGCTAGAATGCAGGACCCCAAGAAGCCCAGGCAGCCTAAAGGTGTCAAACACAAAAGAGGTTCCTTGACAGACCAAACCAAAATAGAGTTTATGCAACTTTGTCGAAAGTAGTGTTTGTAATAGACTTTTTTTGAGTAGTTCTATGCTAAAACAACAGCTTTAACTGTGGAGGATAGAGTAAGACTGTTCTCAAAATGTAGCATAGAGCAGAAGGCAGGATAGGGGAGCCCCAGCCATCTCTTTAATAACACATAGAAGAACACTCAGTGGTTGCCACGGTTGGGCTATGTATTGGATGTTCAAACCTCCATCTAGCCAGCAGTCAGCAGGGGCATCTGTCACACTGGTCTCTGATGAGAGAAGAAGGAACAGTGAAAGCAATTTTAGCTACACGAGTCTCTTTTGGCCCCATTAATTCGTTTTGAAATATTAAAAGTGTGATGAATAGTGCCGGTGCAGCACTAAAAGGTGATAAACGAAACAAAAGGAAGTCCTGGGTGTGTCTGCATGAAGCCTGTACTTATAAAGAGGAGTGGCTTGGCCTTTAAAACGCAAAACAGAAAACAGCTTGGAATTGTTAATTTACTGGAATACCAAAACAGTGTAAATGTCTATTAAAACTGCTGATAGAAGGGAATTATCAGGTTACATTCATATTTAAAAACAAGTTTAAGGAGCTGGTAAAAACTGCACAGAAGGACAATACCTTTTAGACTTAAACGCATGGAAGATTAACAAATCTAGTACAGCATAATAAATATGCACTTAGTAGAACTTTGAAACAGATGATCTTAAATGGCTGCTGATGCTGGTAATTTACTGGCTCCCAAAAAGACCTCAAAATAACCAGTTGGATGAAACATGTTGGACTGTTTTTAAGAAGAAAAAAACTCATTTTCTCCCCAACCTCAGGATTCCATGTTTTCTTGCGTATTAGGTTTCACGGGATGTTTCCATTTACTTTTGTTAGAACTTTTTGTGGTCTAGAGGCCACTTCTTCAAAGGGACCTAGCCCACAGAACATGTATGCTCTAAAATATTGATCAGTCTTTAAGTTCTACAGAGTTTTTTGCTGTTTTTGCTGAAACAGACTTGCACGGCAATATAAAATCTGATGCAGCTCTTGGCTTAGATAGAACCATCTCTGTGTTAGAAAATTGTTCTTACCTTAGAGTAAGATGCTCACAGCATTTGGGGCAGAGAGAGGTCAGAATGACAGAGAGGGTTTAGCAGAATATGTGTCAGTGCTTTCTTGTAAGTCTTCTCTGCATCTTGCAAAGCGAAATTTCCAGGATTCTCTTGATATTTGTGCTGTGTTTTAGGGGAGCAGGTGTACATATTTAAAACCGTTCTCTTTCAGAATAGCAATATCCTCCTCCAGGGCTCATGCTGCTGCTTGAAATTCAAGGCCACAACTAGCATTAACTTGGAAGGATTGATTCTCATTGGTCGGCTACCTGAAGCAGCTTGAGCATCTGAGAGATGAAGGCAACAGGCAAAAAAGAAGCCATTCTTCCGAATATATTATTTAGGGGGGTGGGGGTTAGATGGATGAGGACTGATTGCTAGATTCTTCCTTCCATTCAGACATGGTGTGGCAAGTTGGACAATGGTGTCTGAAATACAGAGGGATAATCTAGAGGTCTACTTGATCTACCCAGTGTTTTTTCTTGCTGTCTTGGTATATATTAGTGTCTTATTTGCAAGAGACATTTTGGAGTACATTGTCTGCATCAACAGGGAGAAGATCCAGTTTATTCGGACTGAAGGAACTCCAGGGCTGGTGCGTTTATCCAGTGATGCAGACCTGGTCATGTTGCTAAGGTAAGTGGCAGTTTTCTGCAGTGAATTCCTTATACAAGATGCCTTTTGTCAAAATGGCACATTGCTCTGCACTGATAACAGTGACCTTCGTCATCTCACCTTTCTTGGAAATACAGCCAGGGGAACAGCAGCAGAGAATGCAAATGATGGGATTATTCATGCTAAATTTTAAAATGCCAGCTTACTTTCAATCAAGGATGGATGAATGGATGGAGATACATACATAGACACATGCACACATATCTCTTTCTGTCTGTATACACACACGTGTGTGTGTGTGTGCACATGTCTCTTCAATCAGTCCTAAATAGCAACCCAGTTGCATATGTAATGTCTCGTTATGTGATAAAAAAAAGGAAATAGAAAAATGATTGCATTCGCATTTTTTGCATATCTACATAAATACCCACATATTTATTATGTCTTTACCACAGCATGTCCTGAGTGCACTTCATCATCCTTAACCCATAAGTAGTTTGTTTTCCCTCAAATTTTTCACTTCTTCTGAAATTCCTTGTGTGAGGTTCCCCTTTTCTGTCCACCCCAACCCTTAAATCAGTCTTAAAGAGCGACTCAGTTGCATGACTGAAGTCACCACGCAGGAAGTGGAACGAAAGCATTCAAGGAAAGAGCTGAGAGTTGGGGCAGGGATCAAGAGCAAGCTGGATGCTGGCCTCAAAGAAAACAGAGTGTGTATGTGATATTTTTCAAAACTGGGAATAGCTACATTGGCACAGCTGCAGCCTAGCGATGTGTGCAAAGGTGAGTTGCTCCCAAAAAAGTGAAGGGAGGGAGCGATGGGAGAACTGCCAGAGAAGAAGAGGGTGGGCAGCTGAAGAGGAGGAGGCAGAACGTAAGCAGTAATAACTTGTGAGGAGAAATATGTTAGATGGGAACAAAGAAATGTAACACAATAAGATGATGATGATGATGATGAATGGCTCCAAGGATGTGCTGTACTGTAAACTGTGCACCTTCCTTGGAGGAAGACCTCCTGCTACTACTGCTACTTCTTCTTCTGTTGTTTCTCTGTTGAATTTTAGAGTGTAGTTTCCTTAAGACAGCATTTTGCTCTCCTGCACTCTTAAAGTAGGATAGTGATGCTAATGATAATAGTGGTGCTGTTGCTGCCGTCAACAGATTGGTGGGGGAAACCCCTGATGTGAACGTACCCTTGGCACTGTCATTTCTTTTTCTGACTGCAATTAGAAATGTATATGTGCCCAATGAAGTCCTTTGAAGGTGTGTGTGTTTGTTGTGTTTATGTGTGGAAAAGCCCAAGTTCTTTTTTTTATTCCTGTATTTCCCATTCTCCCACTATGTGTTTAGCATTTACACATTAGATTTCACATATGCATAGGGCTCAGGACGTTGAATTAAATAATGTGTACACCACATAATCAGACTCCCTTCAAGACTGCACCTGCCTGTATAGCCTTTTCTACAGACCTTATATCCAAGGCATGTACATTTGGTGTGCTGAGAAGGTGGAAGTGGCAGGAATGATTATGCCTGGTGGATAATTTGCATACAAGATGGTATGCATAGGTTTCCTGTCTGCCAGCACTGAGTTTTTCCTGTCATCAGAACGTGGTGATTGCTTATGCCAGCCATAAGTGCAGTGATGTCAGTCACAGTGGTGAATTACCGCTAGTTGATGAATCACTACTTGTGTTTGTTGTTATGCACTAGTTACATGACAAGAAACAAAAGCAGTGACTCCTCAACTATTACCAATTTGCTGATGTAGTTTTACATAATTGCATTTATACCACTTTAATTCACTGCTTTTTCCTAGCAGAATGTAACCTCTGATCCATTGTGGCCCTGCAGAAGTTTAACAGAACAGCACTAGATGTTCTTTGGCTTTAAGACATTGCAACTTATTGTTCTTACACTGTTGATTATGTCAATGCTAAACTGGGTTGAATTTATATATTATTTTGGTAGCTGAATGTCTTGGATTATTAATAACAAATATGAATACTAAATTCAGTCTGTGATTATTTTAGGTGAACATTCAATGTGTGATTATTGTTTTCTCTCAGGAATAATATTAAACCTAAACTTTAAAAAAAAGTGCCCCATGTTTTTTTCTCTGAAGGCAACAGCTCAATATATGTGTAGTTGTGTTTTTACACCAGTTGTGTAAGAGGTATTTTATTCACCACCTGCTTGTGAATTCTTATGTCCCATTGTTCTCAATGGGGCACATTTCGGCTTGTAATCACAAACCAGAGATTGCAGAGCAAGCACAGAGCATTCCACCCGTGGAGCTGTTGCACACCATGATTGCTAATAGGATTCTTGGCCAGTGATTCCATTAGCAATAAGGTTGTGGCAGCCTTTATTTTTCCATACTTAGAGGAGTGAAAGAGAGCACTTTTCTTCTGCATTTGAAATAACAATCAGCTCTGGCCTGATATAAAATTGTTAATCTGTTAGACATCTGTGATTGATTCTCATTTTTATTGAGGTCTATTCAGTGGTTCCCAAACTTAGGTAACCCAGATGTTCTTGGACTGCAACTCCCAAAAACCCCAAGCAGCACAGCAAGTGGTGAAGGCTTCTGGGAGTTGCAGTCCAAGAACACCTGGGTTACCCAAGGTTGGGAACCATGAGTCTAACATAATTTTGTTTTTCACTAATATGGTGACTTGGATCCTGGGAACCCATGAGCAAAACAGCAAAATGAAGCCTCTGGGGAAAGGGGGAATAAAGATGATTTTTACTTCACCCCATGTCACCCTCTCACCTTGTGCTCCTTCTGTTAGTTCCAAAGGGTTGGGAAAGCCCAGCCATGGAAGTATTGTAGGTAGTGCTGACGATAGGTGGGAGAAATTTGCCCTCTGCAAGCAGGATTCTTCAGTGAACGCTGGATTCTTCCGGTGGCCTGGTGATATTTTGTGATATAGCTGTTTCCAGCTAGAGTGACTGGAAGCCGAGACATGACAGGCTGGAAGACAGCACTTAACTCTCTTCCCAGTCATCCACCAGCTAATTTTTTTCTTCACAGGTTTCAGATGCACTTTGGCAACCATTTCAGGGAAGCCAGTTTGTCGTTAGAGGGGACTGCCAAAAAGTAGTGCTCAAAGAAACATGCAAGTCTGCTGATTTTCATTTGTTCTTATTTTCCTCCTAGTTTATTTGAAGAGGAGATAATGTCATATGTACCACCGCATGCCTTACTTCATCCCAGTTATTGCCAGTCGCCACGAGGCTCCCCAGTGTCCTCCCCACAAAACTCTCCAGGTGAGTCCAGTTGCAATGGCCGGCAAGGATTTTAAAGAGTAAACCAGGTACGAGCTTTTCCCACCTATGTTCATGGCATTCCTCCAGAAAACAAATAGAAGCTGAATGCTTCTGCAGTTCAGACCATACTGACTCCGTATTCTGTATTGTTAGAATCTGAAGACACGTGAATCGCTTTTCTCAAAAGCATTTTCTTCTTAAGACATGAAAATATTTGCAGCTGGTGGCATTTTGAACACATTAAGAGTTTTTAACTTTAATGAACAGCATTATTAACGTTTTATTTTTCTGTCAGTAGTACTGGAAAGATTAAAGAAGCAGGGGTCGTTAAGAACTATTTAAAAATCTTCCTTATATTTAAGAAATCCTAAATTTTGGCTGAAATATATTTGTCCTCCACAGGCAAAGGATGGTTGTCCTGACGGGTGGGCCCATGTGCATTGGTAAATCCATCAGGGGAGATGGATGTCAATGGATACGGGGAAGGCAGGTGCCCAATGCAAAGGTATCCTTTGCATAGACGAATCAGTAAAGCCTCCTGTTGAGAGGGGTGTTAGGTTAGCTGTTCCCCATGTGTTAAAGCATGTGAGCAGGAATAATTTTTCTTTCTTCCTTTCATACACTTTTCTGTCTGACATAATTCTGAGAATGGAATCCTACTACAAGGAATCCTTTGTGAGTGTGGTAGCTTCTGCTGGGGCTTAATGCCACTGGTTTCCTCTTGATGAATGAGAAGAAGTTGTCTGTGTTATTTCTTACATAATTGGGATGAGGTTGTGGACTTGAATGTGAATGATTCATAAATCACTGGATCCATGTACTGTTGTTTCTGTCTTAAAGAACTTTGTCTGGCTGTCAAGGACCAAAGTCAATGTGTTGAATGTTGACCATAGACTTCAGTAGCCGTACAATTGCTCTTTATTTATCCCTAAAGCGTGCACATGCATGCGTGTGCGTGCACACGCACACAGGGAGAGAGAGACATGCATGAAGTCTATACATTTCATAATAACCCTTCTATTATTTTATTATTCTTAGGGAATTATTCTAATTGCCCCGGAAATTCTTTGGCAGTGACAAATGAGTTGTAGTAAGAGCATGCCATGTGCTGAGATAATAATTTTGTGGGTTTTTTTAATGAAATGTGAGGCAATGTGTTCAAAAGTTAGTTGTCATATTGAGTTGTTAAGCAGTTCTTCAATAACACCAATACAAGTAAGAACTAGTTAAAAGTGTTCAGGGCATTCACACATGTCAACCATCTTCAACAAAATGGTAAGGTCTTGTCACAGTGCATTTGTATATGTTAGTACACATATTCTCAGAATTATGTCAGACTGAAAATGCATTGAAGGAAAGAAGAACAATGATTACAGCTCATATGCTTTAGCACAATAGGAACAGAAAGAAAATATGGAATGTGACTAGGTATAATAGCTAGCTTGAGTGGGTGCAGTAACATTGTGTACAATCAGTCTAGGGATCAGATCCCTCCCCCACAGATCAGCTAGAGTCTGCACACAACCACCATTGCTGCTGTGTTTACAACAATAGTAACAATTAGCTCCCCCGCCCCTTGTATCAAAACAAGATGCAGCAATATGTGCACCTTGTTTCTCAGTCTAATATTTTTATTGAGCAATTTTTTAAAAATATTTTAACTCCGCCTTTCTCCTTAAAAAGGACCCAAGGCTTACATTTAAAATATATATTAAAAGCTAAAAATAGTAAATTATTCAAATATTTAAAAAGAATTAAATAAACATTATATTAAAACATTAGGCAAAAGCATTACTAAAACCGATTTAGAAGCAACAACAATACAAACCATCCTGTTTTAAAAATTCACTTAGATAGCCAGTCACTAAGAAAAAGCCTCCCTGAAGAGAAATGTGTTCGTCTGCTTGCAGAAGGACAGTAAAAATGGGGCCAGGTTGGCCTTCCATGGAAGGGCGTTCCAGAGTCTGGGAGCAGCGACAGAGAAGGCCCTCCTCTGTGTCCCCAGACCTGTGAGGATTGTGGGACTGAGAGAAAGGCCTCCCCCGATGATCTTAACATCTGAGCAGGCTCATAAAGTGAGATGCGGTCTTTGAGATAGGTTGGGCCCAAGCCATTTAAAACCAGCACTTTGAATTTTGCCCAGAAACTGGCAGCCAGTGTAGCTGCTGTAACACGGGAGGTTATGTGATCCCTGTGACCAGCCCAGTTAGCAATCCAGCTGCTGCATTTTGGGCCTGCTGAAGTTTCCAAATACAGCGGTACCTCACTTTACCAAAGCCTTGGTTTACGTAATTTTCGGTTTACGAACCAAAATCCATAGAAAATAATGCCCCGGTTTACGTTCTTTTTCTTTTTTTTCTCCCGCTGTACGAAAGGGTTTCCCCCAGGATGCATTGCGCCTGGAGGTTTCTAGAGCCGCCCCCATATCACGAGCGCAATCCACGTATCAGTTTACGAAATTTCCGCATGACGTAACGTCCCGGAGGACACATTAATTTCATAAACCGAGGTACGCCTCTACTTTCCAAAGGCAGCCCCGGGTAGAGCACATTACAGTAATCCAGCTGGGATGTAACTAAGGCATGTCTGATGAAATCAGTTTGAGTCTATGTGTGCTCATCCAGTCCATCACTGACACCAGACATGGACTAGAACTGAAACGGCTTCCTTGGATTTCAATGGGATGGAGAGATAGAGTTGGGTATCATCTGCATACTGGTGACACTGAACCCCCAAACTCCGGACAGTCTCTCCCAGTGGTTTCATATAGATGTTAAATAGCATAGGGAACAAAACAGAAGTCCGAGGAACCCTGCAAGCCAGCAGCCAGTGTGTCGGACAGGAATCCCCCAGCACCACCTTTTGAGTTCTCTCCTCCAGGAAGACCCAGAGCCGCATTGCCTCCAAGTCCCATCCCAAGGTCAATGGTGTCAAAAGCTGCTGAGAGGTCCAGCAGAACCAACAGGGACAGACTCCTCTCGTTCAGTTCCTGGCGTAGGTCGTCCACCAAGGCGACCAAAGCAGTCTCTGTCCCATAACCAGGCTTGAAGCCAGATTGAAATGGATCTAGATAATCCATCTCATTCAGGAACCCTGGAGCTGAGAAGCCACAATGCACTCTATCACATTGCCCAAGAATGGGTCCCATGAAAATGATCCAACACCACGCCCAAGGCCAGCTCAGTTAGCTCAGGAAGGGAGAATGTAGACCAGCGGGATGGGTGATACAGCAGCAGTATCCCTATTCTCTCCCAGACCTCCACTTTCAGATGCACACCTGGAAAACTGGGGGATGTGACACCTGGTGAGGTGAGGATGATAGAATCAGAGCAGACCCCTGCAACACCAACTCCCCACCCTCCAGGTTTTGCCGCTGCTGCACAGAAAACCTTGATGGACAAAGCTGAGTGAGATTGACACCCCCAGCCTCATCCAGTCAAGTCTCTGTAATGCAAGCCAAGTTGCTCTGCTCACCCAGGATAAAGTCCTGGATGGCTGTTGTTTTCCCATTTACTAATCCGGCATTTAGCAGCAGCACTTTAAACCCAGGGCATCTGATGCCAAAGATGTCCAAACTATTTAAATTTGGAGACAGTTTAGTGATTCTGGAAACATTACTAGCCTTCTAAGCAAAGCTCATGTACCCTTTCTTTTGTTTTCTTTTTAACAAGACTAGTAATGCTTTCAGGAAGCTTTGGAGTATTGGCCTGGGAAACAAAGCACGTGCAGTGCACAAATATTGCTTTGAAATAACAACAAGGGAAACAAGGTTGGCATTTACTGTAACTGCAGCAGATTTGGCAGCAAGATAATGCTTTGAAGGATGGTATACAGCCCACAGGCCACATGTTCCCAGCCCCTTCTTTCCATCATGGTATGAGTGCTGATTCTCCATCGATAGAAAAATGAATGTATCAATCTGGTATTGGAGTCAAATATAAGCCATGCAAATCATGTATTTGCTGGAGGTTATCACCTATGATATGATTTGCAGTGATAGTGTTGTCCAGTAAAATAGAGGTGAACAATCTCAGTGGAGCCAAGAGCCATGTTTCAGATCTGCTGGAAGCCCAAGAACTGTACTCCCAGGGGGGGGTGGGACTAAAGGAGGGCATGACCCATGGAAGCTAATTTGCATTTTTTAAAATATATATTTTGAAAATGCATGGTTATGTATGTAAAGGTTGCTACAATGGATCTTTGTTAACTATTTTTTTTAAACCAAAAAAGCACACTTGGTCCCCGTAGTGACCAAAATATTATATTTTTTATTTATTTCACAGGGATACAGGTGGTTCCATGGGTCCGCATGTGGCCTTCAAAACACTATAAATTTGTTCCCACATGTCCAACAATGTTAAAGCCAAAAATTTAGACCAGGAATATGTAGGATCAAATTGAACCCATAATTTGTAAAAGAAAAACTTTAAAATGTGCCAGTAGCTTGTGTATAATTATAGCAGTAGCTCAAACAGTGCCATACCTGGGAGGCCTACATACAGTCATTACATTTTACAAGTGTATGAGTAGGACAGGTAGAATAGTTTACATGAAGCTCATTGCTGCTGAAACATTATGCCGTTGAGTCAACCACGGAGATGGCACCTGCCCCTTCTCGTAGGGTCACCAGTAGTAGCCCATATCACTTCTGAGACTGTCTCTGCATCCTATTTGGGTATGTCCTAGAATCAGCAAAGAGTTTTGTCAGTTTTAGACCCAAGAAAAGACCTTGTTCGAGATGTTCACACCATCATGCGTTATTTAGCTGTCAAGCAGTGTAGATATTCAAACAGGCATTGGCCATCACATTTTAAAAAATAATTGATTCTTGTTTTCGTATTTATTATAAGCAACTCCAAAAGCTTTCTTTTATGGGATATAAATGTTTTAAACTAGTTAATGCACTGGAAAGCATAAGTGGAGATTTCTGATCACAGTTTTCTATTACACTACTTTTAGTCTTTTTGACAATAATGAAGTACCTCAGGCTCAAGGGTTGTTTTTTCTAAGAGATTGCTACATCTGGACTGTAATGAGAATCACAGCCATTGTTATGGCACATAATTAAAAAATATCAAATATTTTTGGAAACCAAAAATAGTGTTCTCAATTAGTTGACAAAACCACTTTCATTTCCTTTTTCCTTTTTCTTTTTCCTTGTCCTTTGGTTCCATTGTGCCAATCAGACTGAGGTTAATTGCCTTCTTTGTTGACACACTAGCAAGATTATGAGCTGTTTGTGTCTTCTGGGGTCTTGTAAATGAGGTGTTAGTTTATCAGCAATTCTCTGACCTAGAGCTTCTGGGGCACTCTTATATCACAAGTATCAGAATCACAGGACAGCCATAATATTATGTCACACTTTTCTGATTTGGATAGTATATAGTGTGGTTGCTCACCAGTTGTAAACATTGGGGTGGTATGAAGCACTGTGGGAGCATCTCACCGTCAGAAGCAAAGTTACCCTGAAAGCTGAGGTAGTAGGTTTTTGACCACCAAAAAAAAACAGTGGCCATCATGAAAAGAGTTTTTCTGGGTAAGAAGGAAGGTTCTGCCTGGTGGGAAATGTCTTGAAAAGTCAGGTTTGTAAAACGGAGTTAGATGTTATATATCTTTGCACTGTTCATTTAAGAATGCCCTCTTGTCTCTCCTTGCTATTCTTTGGAAGTCAGCATTCAATTTTCTGTAACTTTCCCTATCTCCCTTGCATTGTTTCCCTTCTCTTCTCTGCTATTTGTAAGGCCTCGTTGGATAGCCACTTTGCTTTCTTGCATTTCCTTTTCTTTGGGATGGTTTTTGTTGCTGCCTCCTGTACAATGTTACGGACCTCCATCCATAGTTCTTCAGGCACTCTGTCCACCAAATCGAGTTCCTTAAATCTGTTCTTCACTTCCACTGTGTATTCATAAGGGATTTGGTTTAGATTATACCTGACTAGCCCAGTGGTTTTTCCTACTTTCTTCAGTTTAAGCTTGAATTTTGCTATAAGAAGCTGATGATCAGTGCCACAATCAGCTCCAGGTCTTGTTTTTGCTGACTGTATCGAGCTTCTCCATCTTTGGCTGCAGAGAACATAATCAATCTGATTTCGGTATTGCCCATCTGGTGATGTCCATGTGTAGAGTCGCCTCTTGTGTTGTTGGAAAAGAGTGTTTGTGATGACCAGCTTGTTCTCTTGACAAAACTCTATTAGCCTTTGCCCTGCTTCGTTCTGAACTCCAAGGCCAAACTTACCAGTTGTTCCTTTTATCTCTTGACTCCCTACTTTAGCATTCCAATCTCCTATAATGAGAAGAACATCTTTCTTTGGTGTCAGTTCTAGAAGGTGTTGTAAGTCTTCATAGAATTGGTCAATTTCAGCCTCTTCAGCATCGGTGGTTGGTGCATAAACATGGATTACTGTGATGTTGAAAGGTCTGCCTTGGATTCATATTGAAATCATTCTATCATTTTTGAGATTGTATCCCAGTACAGCTTTTCCCACTCTTTTGTTGACTATGAGGGCTACTCCATTTCTTCTACGGGATTCTTGCCCACAATAGTAGATATGATAATTGTCTGAATTGAATTCCCGTCCATTTTAGTTCACTTGACTCCCAGGATGTCAATGTTTATTCTTGCCATTTCCTGTTTGACCACATCCAGTTTACCAAGGTTCATAGATCTTACATTCCAGGTTCCTATGCAGTATTTTTCTTTGCAGCATCGGACTTTCCTTTCACTTCCAGGCACGTCCGCAGCTGAGCGTCCTTTCGGCTTTGGCCCGACCACTTCATTAGCTCTGGAGCTACTTGTACTTGTCCTCCGCTCTTCCTCAGTAGCATGTTGGACGCCTTCTGACCTGAGGGGCTCATCGTCCAGCATCATATCTTTTAGCCTTTTGTTTCTGTTCATGGGCTTTTCTTGGCAAAGATACTGGAGTGGCTTGCCAGTTCCTGCTCCAGGTGGATCGCGCTTAGTCAGAACTCTCCACGATGACCTGTCCGTCTTGGGTGTCCCTGCACGGCATAGCCCATAGCTTCTCTGAATTACTCAAGCCCCTTCGCCACGACAAGGCAGCAATCCGTGAAAGGGACAATCTCTTATTACTGTTACTGAAATGATTGTACATGTTGTCTGACTGCACGTGGACGCCAAAGAGACCCTAGTAATTCTGATAAAAATAGTCATAAAACATTTATGTCATTTTTTCCACCAGTGCAGCCCTACCTGGACAGGAAATCCCTGACCACACTTGCTAATGCACTGGCAATCGCGAGGATTGATTACTGCAATACACTCTACATGAAGCTGCCTTTTAAGGCAATACGGAAACTACAAACAAACAAACAAAAAACCCAAAAACACACACAATCGCACAAAACCCACCATGGGCTAAATTCAGCCACACAGGGCGATCCTATATAGCATGTCTATTCCAAAACAAGTCTTACTTATTTCATTGGGGTTTCATCCTTAGGAAATGCACATAGAAGGGCAGCCTGAATTCTGTTTCTATTTTGTTCTGTTTCTACATTGCTTCCCACCCACCTCTTGTTACCAGGCAGAACTCATTAGATCTCCTTCCTTTTTCTCTTTCCATCCATCCTTACAATTTCAAAATGATATATCATTGCTTTAAAAAATCCAGAACAGAAATAGGCAAGACATTCTATACCAGTCTGAAGAAGGAATTAACAATTAGTCAATTACTGCTGTCAATTTACATCTTCCTCTCTCTCCCCCCCCCCCACAAAATATTCATTCTTGCTTTTGAGCTTTTTGCTTTACATGCACATATATTATGAATACACAAAAGGGCATTCATTTTGTGTATGAGGCTGTTACCACTCCTCAGATTTGATAACATTTTGGAAGTTTTGAGAATCCAGAGTCAGAGAAGTTGTACAAAGGAACTGAACTGGGGTCAACCAGTTAGGTATTGAAGGCTTCTGTGTTTCTAATCTTTAAAATGACATAGGAAGTGGCTTCACTAAAGTTTCTCTTGCTAAGCTGTGGCTTGTTTACCAAGTTTCCTTAATAAGTTATAGCAATAACCATCAATGCAGTGAATGTGGGTGGATGTGGCTTTTTTTGTTTCCACACAGATCTCTTTTGAGGCCTGGGGGTGAGCTTTCAAACGAAGTATGGGTTTTATCACATGTTATTTTATAGCAGAGGAGTAGCTGAAAGTATTTCTCTTTTTGTGTAAAAGTGGCAATTTACTTATTTGTGCTTTTTAGTATTTTCACAGTTGATTAAATCAGCATAGTTCTGATTTTTTTTTGAAAGGAATGTCACTTTTGCAAGTGTAATTTGTGCATGTCTACTCAAAACTAAGCCACATAGGGGTTTTTAACCTTCATGTAAATAGGACTGTAACATTTAATGTTTAAGAACAGCTTTTTCATGTTTGAAGCTGCAATCCTGTATGTGCTTATGTGTGAAAAAGTCCCATTCAAATTGGTTGGACTTTCTCCTGACTAGGAGAAAGTTTGCACCATAACTGTGTATGTTTCAGATGTTTATATGTATTTTAATAGTATATATTGTACTTCATTCAAATACATGTATTCAAATGCAGATCCACATTCTTCAAGCTGAACAAAGACATTGCTTGTGAAATTATGAATATGAAATTCAGCAGTGGAACTTATATCATTTAAGGCTGATGATCTATTCAGTTGTTGTGTTTTTTTGTTTGTTTGAAATTTAAATTTTCTGCTGTTCCCCCAAAAGGCCTGCAGCAATCTTGGAATTCCTTTTGCCAGGAGGGTACCTGTTGGGTGCCATGGAATGGTGGGAGTCTTCAGTTTCCAAAAGTCACCACTGCTAGGGCAATGATTTTTGGAAATTGGACTTCCCCTCATCAGGGTAGAGGAGAAATCAGAAATGTTTAACTTCTAAAAAAAACCTACCATAGCTGATGACATTATCCAATTTGACTTAAGGATTTGATGGTTTCTTTTTTCTCTCTGATCGCAAACAAAGAACTTACAACAAAGAACTCTTAACTGTGTCTGCATTAATAGGACTCACACAGTATGTTTACACAAGCAAGATACCTTCTTTGCTATTGTGTATCAACCTAGTTCATTTATGGGTCTGAAATCACAATGAGGTAGTGTTGGCTGACTTCAGTTTCCTATGGTTTCCCATAGTTCACCTGTATGAAAATTTACAGAATGAGAACTCATACTCAAGATCTGTCAACAGTTCACACATAACTATTTCCTCCTCTCTGATCCCAGACAAGGACTCCTGTTTATACTCCTCTTAGCTGTGCCTTCTTTGCAAAGTATTAATTGTAATTGAAATCGTAATCCTGGGAGAAAAGCAGGTTTCTACCATTACTTGGTTGGTAGTCTCCTGGTTTCCCATTTGCCCCTATATTATTTTTTCCAACTTTCTCAGTGGAGCATTTGAGAGCATCACATTTTCATTCATTTGCCCTTGAGTATTTCTGAGCTATATGTGTTGTGTTTTCGATGTTGTTACAGGTACTCAACGTGCTAATGCTCGAGCTCCAGCTCCATATAAGAGAGATTTTGAAGCCAAGCTGAGAAATTTCTACAGGAAGCTAGAGACGAAAGGCTACGGACAAGGTCCAGGGAAACTGAAGTAGGCAGAGAAACAGATGTTTTCTGGGATGTCAGAAGGGGATCCATAAACAACATTAATGTTCTATATTGAGGAATAATCATTGCAATTGTAGAACACATAATTGGATGGATAGTTTTGACAAACACTCTGCACCAGATAGTAGCCATTCAAGCAGGGCAGCCCTACCATCAGCTAAAGTGAAGCCACTGCCTTGGGAGAGAGATGGCATGGGGAGAGCAGGAGTAGCCTCCTGGCTGTCTCTTCTGAGTCTTCTTTCCATTCCCCTTTGTTGAACAAAGATGCCTGTGACTCACGTCCTGTCATGGTCTCCTAAGCTACGTAGCCTGCTGCTTTTGGGATGAGGAAAGATCTGTCCCATCACCAGTACTAAATTAAGATACATCTGGAATCCTGTTTATGAAATGGAGGGCGGGGGGAGACCATCTGGTTCCTTACCTTAGTTGGCAAAGTTTCTTAGGCTGGCCCTGCAGTCAAGCATTTGGACTCTGTTGCTTCGTCCCTTCTTGTCCCAGAAAGGAATTTTGGGTTGGGTTTTTCACATAACTCTTTTGACTCTTCCGGTCAGTGCTGGTTGTAAATTTGGGAATGGTGTAGCATCAGTGTTTGTAGTCCAGACCTTTAAGGTGCTTCTGCCTGTACTGAACCCTGCTGGAGCATGAGACGGACAGGAACCAGCCCTGGCTGAGTTGCCTATACAGTTTTTTCTTTTCCTCTTAGGAGCGTGCCCATCTATCTTGGTAGAAAATGTATCCACCCTTATCTGAAATATTTTGGAATGTTGGTGGAAGCCCTAAGAAAGTGCAAACTGAATGAATCCTAAGAAATACTTAACTGTTGTTGAACCTGTTCAAAGATTAGACTGAGTACATTGTGCAGAGATAAAGCGACTCAGGGAATCTAAATATAACCAGGGCTGGAGGTGGGGGAACATGTCAACCACACCTTGTGATTGTCTCAATTTTGCAGATTGATAATCCGGAGAGATCATTTGCTGGAAGATGCCTTCAACCAAATTATGGGTTACTCAAGAAAAGACCTGCAAAGAAATAAACTATATGTCACCTTTGTGGGAGAGGAAGGGTGAGTAGAAAAGGGAAGTGGCCACCAATACTGTGTGCAGTTTACATTATGCTTTGCAGCTGTGCTCAGATATTCAATTGTGCTCTCTGTGGTCTAGAGTGAAAAGAGGAAGGATTATAGACAGGAAATGCTTTGTATAAACCTAGAACCGACAGCTGTTCAGAAATATTTTATCCTGTTGGCATGTGGTCTACTTGTTTGCAAAGCATCAATTACTGGGTGCACACATTAAATGCTTTCCATATCTGATTCATTAGAAAGGGCTCAGCCCTGCATACTTTTGGGTGCTCCCCACTCTCACTGTAGCTAACAGAATTAAAAAAGAAGGTTGCTTTGAAGAGCTGAAATTGATGTTGCTGGAAAACCTGTACTGTTGTTGACATTTCCCACTGCTGTTGCAATAGATGTTTAGGCACCAGACAGGGAAAAGGTTGAAACAGAAGTGGAGTTGTTTGGGAATCTGGGCAGGTTAAACCTGCATTTGGACATTTTGCCTCACAGAATTACAGCTGCAAGGGGCGAGGGGAAGGAAAAGGCTGTGCTCATTGGCCCCACCCTGGCCCTGCACCCTTTACTGCATTGGACAGTAATGTCTGAGATGGGGAGTTTGCTCCCTGTGTGTCTAGGATTAGAATCATGAGGCTTTGTTTTGATCTGAAGTTGAGATGATCCTTACAGTCTATTCTTGTGCCGTTACTCCCTTCCTTCTCCTCTTACCAGGTCACCTCTGCTTGCTTGCTTGCTTGCTTTTCTACACAGAGGCTGGAATCCTGCTGTAAGGAATGTCACACAAGTAGTAGTGCTCCTTGCATCAAGGCAGAAGCACTATTCACAAAGCACTTCTGCAAGCACACTGCACAGTTGGTCAAAATGGGAACTGTGTGGCTGATTTTCCAATTGGATTGTGCGATCCTTGTTGCCTGGAAGGAACACCTGGCCCGTGTACACAGGCGTAACATTATGCCTAGACCAGTGGTTCCCAAGCTTGGGTACCACTTGGATTGCAATTCCCAGAAGTCTTCACCACCAGGGTTTCTGGGAATTGCAGTCTGAGAACACCTGGGTTAGCCAAGGTTGGGAACCACTAGCCTAGACAAACAGGATTCTGGCCATTAAGTACTTCCATTCCACATACCTGTTCTTATTAGGGAAGGATACTACCTCTCACCAATGGGCCTTTGAAGAGGACTGTGGTTTTGAACTGCAACAAACAATCCATGTGTTTATGGAGGAGGCAACATCTGGTCTGGGAAAGCTGTACGTATTTGTCCAGCATCCATGCAGAATATTTTGTTATTCAGATGTGTGATTCTCCCTCCCTTGCTCTCCTGTACTAATAATACTAATTGATACCAGAGGCAGTGGTGATTCTGTCAGAGCAACTATTAAAGAGCCCCCATGATATCACTGTTCTCTCCTTACACTGTCCCGCGAGTCTCCACCATCTTGTGAAGCTGAATTTTAAACTTTCCATTTTGAAAAAATGAAGCCCCATAGAAGTGCAAAACTTTGAACTGCAGTAGTGAGAGAAAATGGTGGGCAAACAGCAAAAAGCGGTCTCGCCCCCCCCCCCGAGATTCTTTTTTATTTATTTAATATTTCAGATGCGTATTTTTCTTTGAACTCTATCAAGAGGGTAAATCTCCAGCTGCCCTTTCCATCTCATTTTTCCTTGGATTTAGGGGAAAAAAACCACGCCTCCTCCCTGTTGCCTTGCAGTACCATAGAGGCAGGATGCAATAGCCTTCACGTTGGATAAGACCTAACGTGAATGTTGTGTCAAGAAAATTCATGTTTGTTTAATCATCTCGGAATGGCATGAAACCACTTCATTGGCAAAACTAAACGCTGTAGTAATGAGTAAAGTAGCTCCAGTGAAAGTATGGAATGTTCCCCATAATATAATTGGAGCAGCATGAATCTGCTTAAAGAAGTTCGCAGTCATACCAGTTAGCTGAAATACCCATACATTTTTCTTCTTCACTGTCTCCTTATTTAAATTACCGAATGAAACCTCTCATCTTTGAGCCTTTTTAGAAGAAAGAGGAATGACAGGGCACCTAAAAATAAAATGTCAAATTAACTTTGGAAGGAAGGCCACATGAAACACATAATCACAGATTCTTATTAGAAAAAAAATTCCACTGCCCATGAATACTTACACAAGGAGAGCAGTGAACCGCTAAGTTCTTTCTGACTGGACTTTTAGAAAGATTGTGTGATTCAAAGTACATTGAGAGGCCTCACCATTACAGTTTGCCTCGTGGCTCAGACCAGAACACAAAGTGGGTTGTTCTATGTATGTTTTAACAAATCTAACATCATGCCCTAGTATTTCCAGGCAGGAACAGTAAACATCTGCTCCTGCAGCTGTTATCTGCAAATGTTGCCTCTCTTTGGCCTTTCCCGAGTCTTGTGCCAAGTCTCAATTACCAGCTGTATGAACGGAGCTGCAGAGAGCGGCTAGACCTCTCGGGTCTTCATGTTTGTCATTGGCAAGCCAGGTTCATTCTGACATTGATTCTTGGCAAGTGTGTGTTGGGAGGGCAGTTATAATATTAGGCACAGGTGATTCAATCTGTTTCTGGTACTTGGGTCTTGGGGGTTTCTAGACCCCCTAGAATGTCTGTGAATTGATCAGCTCTGGGCTGAGTTGCAGTCAGGAGAGCCGCCCCAAAGGAAAGGCTGTGCATGGTAACTCAGACAATAGATCTGTTTTGCCATTCACTGACATGAGTAGTGACTATGCGGTTTCAGTAGCAGCCACACCTTATGGCATGCCCCATTGCAAGCTCACACAGGAGAAGTCTCTGGCTGAGTTATCCTTTCTCGTCTTTCCAAACACAGAAAGAATTGCAATGACATAAGTGTGCTGCTGCTGATTAATAGCATCCTTCATTAAAAAAAAAGTGAAGAGAAGAAATATTACTGTATTGGTATGTGGGAGTCCCAAATGAGTTGTTTTCATTGATGGGTGTCAGTAAATGGATTTGTAGTATAAACTGCCTTTATTCACTTTCAGTTATGGAATGAGTCACTGTGAAGCAGACCAAATTGTCTGCTCCTGAAATGATCGGGGAGGAAATATTTTTGCTTCCTGCCCTATGTTTCAACCAACATTACTCACTTCATAGTTCAATCCTGTAAATGCTTATTTACAAGTAAGCCCCATTGGGGTTTGTTATAACAAAGTCCCGGAGTATATTGTTGCAACCTTAGAATCTCAATGGTAAATGATGTAATTTTATACAAGAACCCACCCTTTTTACTCTTCCTGACCATCTAGTTATAGAGTTGCATTTCATTTGTACCAGTTGCTTGATTTCTGCATAGAAGCAAAGCATATTTTGCTTACTCTTAGCCCTTCTTTGTTTGTTTATAATATTTTTACCCCACCTTTCTCCTTAAAAAATCCTAAAGTGGCTTATGTCATTAGAAGACTATATTAAAGTTAACAACAGTGAGTGTACAGATACGAAAAAGGAGCAAACAGATCCCATACTAAAAAAACATAAGCAACACCAAAACACACTCAAAGCCGTAAGGTACAGCAATCCATTTTAAAAACCCACCTAGTGAGTCACTCACTCAGAGAAAGCCTGTCTGAAGAGAAAGGTCTTCACCTGCTTGTGGAAAGACAGCAAAGATGGGGCCAGCCTGGCTTCCTGTGGGAGGGAGTTCCAAAGTCTGGGAGCAGCAACAGAGAAGGCCTTCTCCTGTGTCCCCACCAAACACACCTGTGAGGGTGGTACAACCAAGAGAAAGACCTCCCCTGATGATCTTAACACTCGAGAAGGCTCATAAAGGGAGATGCGATCCTTGAGAAAGCTTGGGCCCAATTCGTTTAGGGCTTTATAGGTTAGAACCAACACCTATATTTTATCATTTCTTTCTTGGGTAGATGGTAAAAGAGCTGCAGTATAAGAACTTCTATAGAATAGTATGGCAGAAGAGCTTGCTTAAGGCAAAGGCAGAAACAACACTCTCCTCCCCACCATCCTTCTCATTGCCACTATTATCTCCCATTTCCTCTTCGTTCCCCTACCACTCTTGCTGCCATCCTGACTCACCTCCCCACTCATCCTCTCAGCACACACCTAGCACTGCCTGCTCACACGTTTTCCATGTGAAGATGCACCAGCCGTGGCCAGAGCAGGCTAGTCTGGCATAGGGAGGTGGCAGCCACACAAAATGGCAAGCATGTCTTGCACAGAACTGGTGCTCTGAACGAAGGTGGAAAGCACTGACTCTGTGAAAAGTCCTAAGGGATAATCAGGTCAGGGAGGAATCCTGACGCACAAGGAAGAAGCAGAATGATATTGTGTGGGGTTTGCATCTTACTGCCTGAAGTGACCGTCATATGTAGAGTTTACTGAGCCCTGCGTAACTGTTTCAATATCTACCCACTGTCTTTGCAAATTCTGCAAAGGCACATGGCAGGGTGGAGGGGATGGTTGACCCCCTTGGTATTCATGCATTGCACCTCTGGCAATAGACAGAAACTCAGCTAATTGAGATTCAAGGGAGGTTGGAAAGAGTAGAGCAGTTGATCATTTAGAAATAAGCAAAAGGAATGCAACTCTGCCCAAGTGTCCTAAATTAGGTACTGTACTAAAATTTAGCAGCAGGATGCCAGATGTAGAAAAGAAAATTACCCCACATATCAAACAGGAACATTTAATTCAAGTGATAAAGATAAATCTGCTTCTGATTCCAGAAATCAAGAACACAGACTCTGTGTCCAGGGTTGAAGAAGCACGTGACATACATGCACAGAGATCATCAGAGAGTCACCTGATGATGTGAAGGTAGCATGTGGACCTGCCTTTTAGAATAAATATCACATAGTAAGTTAAGAAGCTGGCTGGATAGCTCAGTGGTTCAAGAGTCTGGCTGCAGAGCCAGAGTTTTGCAGTTTTATTCCCCACAGTGCCTCTGAGGAGGAGAGTCAGCCTGTATGGCTTTGGGGGGAAGCTGCAGAGTGCCAGAGTGCCCCCAGAAGAAGGGAATGGGAAACCACTTTTGAGTATTCTCTACCTGGAAAACCTTGGAAAGGGTTGCCATAAATCAGAATCAGTTTGGTGGCCCATGATGATTATAATGATAATTTAAGAGGACTGGGCACCATGTAACTCAGGTGGCCTGGGGCTACTCATAGCACACTTCCTATGAAATTTCACACCTTCTAGGCTTAATTAAATGCAGCTGTGGAAGTACACAAACAATTGGAAAATAGGTTCTTTTTTCTGGGGTGTAGATGTGGTATGGGAACCTGAATTGTACATGTATAGTTCTTAATATGGCTTAGTGGCTAGTTATATAAGCAAGAAGATATAACGTAGTAGCAAACTAGCAACTCAGACTGGAAAGAGTTGCTGAAAACAGTACTTTTTCTCCAGCTTTGGTCTCCAAATATTTTTGTACTTCAGTTCACAGAAGCCTTGATCCAGCGTGGCCAGTGGTAAAGTATTTTGGGAGTTGAAATCCAGAGCTGTTGGAGGCAAAGTTCGAAACACACTTGTCTTGAAGGGCAGAAATCTTATACATCATCACTGACTACACCTGAATTTGTGTTTTTCTCAGTTTTCAGATATGAAGGCTGTTTGGGCCTTACCAGTTATGGCACCACATTTACAAAGGGCAGTTCCTCTGAAGAGGCTTTGCCTTTTCTGTCTCTGCAAATAAATATAAATCATGATATTTTCTTAAGCTTCTTCACCGGGGGCGGGGGGGCATGTTATGTGGGCAAGCAGTACCTCCGTTACTGTTAGGGTGTTTTTAAAAAAAACATATACATTACCCCTGTCCTCTGCTTCTACGTTGTTTATTTTTACTAAAGAGCAGAATCCAGATTCATTAAGTGAGGAAATGCTTGTCTTGTTTTAACTTCTTCTCCAAAGCTAGGAATTTAGCCTAAGGGCTAGAAGGGGGACAGGCGGGGTTTTGTTTTTTGTTTTTTAAGCATGCAGTTCAACACAGAATGTCCGTTTGGAGATAAAATACATGCAGTTGGAAAGCTGATAGGTGTGGGGTTGATGAAATGGGGAAAAATTAGGCATGTGATGTAGGTAAGAAGTTAGAATGTGATATAAAACATGAGCATACAGAAACCATTGTTGTAGTGTGAAAAGCGGAGAAGGACTACATTTATTGTGAATATAACATACAAATCCCTATGTTTTGAATTGTACAAATTTTGGCAGCAGAAGTGTGATGAAGCAGGAGGAAGTAAGTTACTCTACACAGTGGCTAAAATCCTATTCATAGCATAAGCCAAATCATAATTTTTAGTCTCTTCTTGTCTCATAAATAAAACATCCCTGCCATGATTCTCTGGGGCATGGGCACATGCTGGCTTGGTATGTGCCTGCATGCCCCCCAAGAATCACAGCAGAGGTGCTTTGTTTACCAGGGAGGAATGGACCGGAAGTCACAACTTGGCTTATGCTAGGAACAGGAATTTGGCTGGTGGATAATAACCATGGAGAACCTCTGTCGTACAAGCTGTGAACCAGAACAAAGCAAGTGTTCCCCCTTTTTATGTGGTTGTGCAGGCTGTCTGGTGAGGTATCTATTCTGCTGGAAAATCTGCTTTTAAAAGATCTGAGGAAAAAATTATCATTGGGTGGGAAAAGTAAAAACCCGCCCCATAGCAGCCCGCCCCATATCAGTCTACAGAACTGCCTAGCAAAACATGATTGCTTCTTCTCTCACGGGCAAAAGCAGTTAACTATCTCCTTCGTTGTTCAGTAGATGTTATGTTCTGAATTAAAAAATGAAGAGAACTCATAGGTTTGCAATTAAGATAAGACTTGGTATATGGCATTTATTAAAATGGGAAGGTGTGACATAAATCTACCTGATGACGTGAAGAGTGATTTATGTTTTATCATCTAGGTGGTTACATGAGTGGTTTGGGTGCCCCCTGCCACCTCCCAGCCAGCTGATTGTAGGAGGTTTGTTGGTGCCAGTGTTAAGGAAGATGCTTATTACTGTAGCCTGTCATCGTCTTCGTTATCAAACCTATCATCTCTCTGAAATTAAACTTGTACAGGAGGCACTTTTGTAGGCTTTCACTTTAAATTCCTCCGCAGTTAATGTAGAAAGGAAAGTTTGCTTCGTAAGTTAAGATTCTCCTTAGGAACCTAGGCTCAGATCCAAAGATGTAAGAATGCCTGTTTTATTTCTTATTGGTTGAGTTACAGCCAGTCTACACATTCCACTAAAATTACATGGTAAGGAGTTCCAGAGTCTGTACAGTTTCAGACTGCAGGTGGGAAATTGCATATTTGACTACTCCTTCTCATCAAAATGTTTATTCCCTTGGGAAAATGACATCTGTGGGAGAGGGACCTCTTTCTAAACTGGTGATTTTCTACATAAAGTGAAGTACAAGCATTTTCAGTCAATTTTAAATTTTAAAATATAGGTATAAGGCTGTTCATTCACTTCTGAATCAGGAACGAAGTGTGACTGGGAAAAGTACACAGGGAATTACTGATAAATAGAAAATAAGGTCCAAACGGTGACTTTAAATGAAAGACACACAGCTAGGATAGGATGGAAAATATAGCAAATCATGCCCACATTAGAAGATAGGTTTCAAGTATGTGGTGCCCTGTGATGGCAAAGCTGAACTATACTGAGAGATAAATGTGGCAGTTGAGTGTAAGCCTTCTGGAAAATAGTTAGTCTTCTGAAATATGAGTGTTAACATGCTAAATTAATGGTGTATTTTTGTTTGTTTGTTTGTTTGTTTGTGGGTTTTTTTTGGTAGAGGTGAAAGTTAATAACTGAGGTGTGTGCTGACTTCTGTGTATATTAAAGATCCATGTCTGGAAGTAAATACCTAGCTTCTTCTTAGCTATTCATGGAAATGCTAAATTGATGGGAGTCTCAATTCTTCCAACCAGGCAGACACAATTGTATTTTTTGTATTAAATAGTGTTGCTGTATGAAAAACAAAAGGATATATGAAACTATGAAAAGTATTTAATTTTGTTAAAAATTAATTTCATATTGATGTGTGAGATTGTACTCAGAGTGTACTCAGAACTAGCAGTTTGCTTTTTTACTTTTCTGCTTCCACTTGTTCACTCAGTGTGAAAACTAAAGTAAAGCTATGATGAGCTGTTACACAAATGTGGCCCTATAATAGCTGCTATAGTAAGTAATCCCCACATTTCCCATTGGCTACAAATAAGCTTGCTTCTGTGCAGAACTTCTTAGAGATGCTAAATGAGTATCTTTCTAGAGATTACTTGAACTTTAGGTTGAAAGAAAGCTTGGAAATAACATAGGAAAGTGGGATAATACTTTGAATGTTGCACCTAGCTCTGCATTTCTCTGTTTAATGAGACAAGTCACCACATTGGACTTAGGGAGAGAATGCAGCTCCGTCCCTTTAGGACTTGAAAAAGTATGCCTTGGATCTGGGCCTCTTTTATGTGAGTGGAATAGGCTTCACAGAATGGGTTTTCACCCATCTTCACCACATCCTAGCAGGCCGTTCTGTTCCCTAGCCCCACCCCCAGATCCTCTGTTGTGGGTTGGAGGGCTCCTTTGGAACAGACTGGTACGTAAGATGGCAAGGTGTAAGGGGAGAGCAAAATTGGTGAATAGCAGGCGAAGGCCTTGTTATATGTGTAGAAGTAGAAACACGACAATCAACTTGTAATTCACCTGCCATTAAAAACAAGCAGCTTTAAGGATGGCGGTCTTCTCCCTTTCAAGTCTAACGGTGCCTCAAATTTGAACAAAACTATGGAAGACCATTGACCAAGGGAAAAGTCTTCCAAGCAGCTACTCTTCCCTGAGTAGGGAATAGCCATTGTTGTTGTTGTTGTTGTTATTTGTCATCAAGCTGCTTCTGAATTATTGCAGCCCTAACAGGGTTTTCCACATATGCAAGATGTTCAAGGAGTGCTGTAGCTTACAAAGCAAAGTTGTTGTTTTTTTTTTAAAGAAAAAGCTGCTTCAGCTGCTTTCCATTACCAGTAGCCAAACAGAACAAGTCTCTCTTTGTGCACCTTCAGCAACTGAGGATATGGAAGACAACATCCTGTTGGGAAGCTGCTTTAAGGGCAAACTAGAGAATACAATTAACCCATAATTAGAAGGAGAGGTCATCTTGAAGAAGAAAAGAGTGTCTATTTATTCTAAGGAGAGCTTACCTGAGTCTGCATTTGACAAATTAGTTGGCTTTTGTTTTGTAATTGGTTGTTTGGAATACAGATGGTTTTGCAGGTCTGATGTGTCAAGCGCATGGCACTGAAAAGAACATTGTAAGAAGAGGAAACAGGCATTTTCTTTAAACTGTGATCTGGCCCTTTGACTGTGTCAGACTGTTGGTCCATCTAGCTCAATCTTATTAATGTTGCCCATAAATTGATTTCAGGGTTTCTTTCTTAGGTTATGACTACATAGCAGATAAAATACAGATTGATCCACTGTGATTTGCACCCCTGGAAATCTGGTTTTAGCTGTCCAGAGAGGAGTCAGCAAAGAGGAGGAAATTCCCAGCCAGTTCTTGTTTGTAACAAGCTGTAGCCATTCCAGTTTGCAGGGATCAGCAGGGGAAGAGGCACTTGTACAGCAGAAGCTGCCTTAACAAACTGCAAACAAGTACTGATTGGCAATTTCCTCCTCTCTCTTTCCATTTTAAAAAATTGCTCTAGTGCAACTTTCTGCCAACACTGACATGAAGCCTTTTTAGAAAATAGAGAAAGGAAGGAAGTTTGGAGACAAAGGGTGCTTGGTTGAGGGGAACTGACACATTGAGAGTGTCCCTTTGAATCCTCTCTCACCACCCTGCCACTCACCAGCACATGCCACCATTGCTTTTGTACATTGACACAAGTGATCACGCCACCTAACCTGTGATGCAAATGCATTTGCTTCCAAAAAAAAAGTAGAAGCCCCAGGAAAAAGGTACAGATTAGGAGGTGAAAGTTTGAGTTGATTCACATTGATTTGTACCTTGTGTACCTTGTGTAGTGAGTGAAAAATAATATGAATCTGACCATCCCAATCCCATAGCAATTCCTTTACTATTTGTCAATGGGTCCAGTGCGAGTACAGTATGCTCTATCATTAAGCAACAACCTTAGCTGTGCACCACTTTGTTGGGAACTATAAACATCTACTCAACTCTTCAGGAAATGGCAAAGAAGGGAGAAAGATTCTTTAGTCCAGCTTCTGGGTGAGATTTCTGTGTAAATGCTCATTAGAAAGTAGATTTTTTTAAAGTACTTGTTGCAGGCATGTTTGTCCTTTGGATTGTAGACAACACAAAAAAAACGTAACTGGAACTTTGAAAATTTTCAGTCTTTTTGTTTTGGATTGTTTTGCTTTTGTAATGAATCAAACACCTAACCTGAACTGGCTGAATAGCTCAGTGAGTTGGGTATCTGGCTGCAGAGCCAGAGGTTGGGAATATGATTTTCCACTGTGATTCCCCAAAAAAGTAGACAGCGTTTATAGCCCTGGGCAAGCTGCCCAGTCCCAGAGCACCCCCAGAAGAAGGGAATGGTAAATCACTTCTGAGTATTCTCTACACATAAGAAACCTTAAAGAAGGTCACCACAAGCCAGAATTGACTTGAGGGCATGCAATCATAAGAGCAGGAAAAGCCAGACGTGTTTTCATGCATACCTGTTCATGACTTGCTGACTGCAACATCAAATAATAGGCTGGAGTGCCTCTGTTGCAGTGCTTTTTAATCCACCGCATTTTAGCTGCTAGTCGCTAAGTGTACAGTAGTCTAAGTGGTATACCAGCATGGGTGAAGCAGCCTGCAGGAAGTGCCGGCAAAGCAAATCGCAAGATCATGTCCCCAGAGGAGCTTTCTTGGACAGGAACTACTGCCCCTTTGAGAGCTTTGTACAGGGAAGAGGGAAGCGGGAAGCAACCTTGTAAATGTTAACTCTGGCTCAGAGCTTTTAAAAGAACCGGTGTGGTGCAAAACTGAATTTAGAAACAATACGTTCATTCACTTCTAAGTCGGAAACAAAGTACACTCAACAGCCAATGGAGTGGAGTGCTTAGAATGGCACACCAGAGTGGGAGACACAGGATAAAATCCCTGCTCAGCCACAAAACTAGTAAGGTGGCTTCAGGCTGGTTACTCTCATCATAGCCTACCTCATATGGTTATTGTGAGATAAAATGAAGGGAGCTGTGTATGTCACCTTGAGCACTCAGTGTTAATAAATTAATAAACATGTGCATAAAACACAGTGGGGGGAAAAACAGGCTTCAACACGGAGAGGCATTAAAACGGAAACACAGCATAATTCATGCCTTTAAAGAGGAGACATACAATTATGCTAGTCTGCATGCAAAATACCAGTTCAGCAAATTCCTAAATTCCATTAACAATAACTAGCTTAGCAAAACTCAAAGCAATATAAAAGGTCATTGAATTAAACATTCAGTTCTGAAAGTGCACATGGTACCTTCGAGGATAAGGACCTTTTCCATGGGCAGCAGAATAGCCTTGTGCTAGATGAAAAATATTTCTTGTTCAGTCATCTTATACGTATCATATTGTAATAATTTTCTTTTTCTTTTTTTTAAGCCTGGACTACAGTGGACCTTCAAGGGAGTTTTTTTTCCTGGTTTCAAGAGAGCTCTTCAATCCATATTATGGGTTATTTGAATATTCAGCCAACGATACATATACTGTACAAATAAGTCCCATGTCTGCTTTTGTGGATAATCACCATGAATGGTAAGAATGATGAGTCATAGTATGTTGTTTTTATGGCACCTCAGATGTGTCCCCCTGTGGGAAGTAACTGCTCATTCTACTATGAAACATCCATGTAGGGTCAAATACACAGAAGATATGGTTTAAGAACCAAGTTCCCTGTGGGGTGTTTCATTACAATAGTTAGCTACCTCTAAGAAGCTAGCTCTGGATGGCAAGTCAGAGTGAACTTCTCCTGATCTCTACCATCCTCTAAATTTCAGTCTTTCAGTGGAAAAACAAAAAGTCCCATTAAACAAAACCCAGCATATCAGAATGCAAAAGATACCAAAAATGGCCATAGCTAGTCTAGGGTTTTTATTTGTATTTTTTATCAAATCATCTTCAGGCTACAGAACAGTACTAAAATTTACTCTTTATCATTCACAGTAAAAATGGTTGGTATGCTCCCCCCCCCCCATTTCTCTTGTGTTAAATGCCACTCTTGTTCCTCACAGTTCAGCAAAGCAGTGGGTTCGTGGAATATTGGTTGGTTTTCACAAGCTCTGTGGGAATCCACGTTTCTAGTAGAAAGCAAACTGCCAGTTTGTGAAGCATGAAATGCAGACTGACATCAAACACAGTCAGGACAGGCAGAAAGAGATTTCAGTTTTTACTGTATCTCACTGGTTTCATCTCATTCCATGAATACAGATTAAAGGATGGGGGAAAGAAGGGATGACCCACTTTCTTAACAAGGAAGAATAGTGCAGCTCCCAAGGACTGTCTGTGCTGAGGAGTAAAGAGAGGAATTGTTTATTTAGGGCCATCTTAATAAGTGGCCTGACTTATCCTACTTGGAAATTAAAACAAACCAGTATCACTATAAGCAACTGTTGGCTTGTTATAAAAATCTCGGAATTTCCCATGCTGGCTGAAGGATTGTGGTGGTGGTAGTTCAAAAATGTAACTTTCTCAAGTTCTGATCTAAATGTTCATTTAGAAATATTCACATGGCATTTAGATCCTCCAAATTACTCCAAAGGCTAACTTCCTTGTGGTGTTATTTAAAGGTATATGCCTTCTGTATAGCACCCAATTAAGTTTTTATGTCTAAGTGATGTTTACATGCAAAATTCTGACCCTGGGAAGTAATTCAGTGTTAACTGAGTGTTATCATAGTTAGTTTATTGACAGAAGTTTTTAACCAACAATAAACCTGATCTGATTTCTTCATTTCTTCATTCCCTTTCAGGTTCAGATTTAGTGGTCGAATCCTTGGTCTTGCTCTCATACATCAGTATTTATTAGATGCGTTCTTTACACGACCATTTTATAAAGCCCTCCTCAGAATGTGAGTATAAAAGTGTTTCAGAGGCCTTAGAAAACAGATAGTATTGGTGTGTAA
The DNA here is from genome assembly GCA_037013535.1 of Intellagama lesueurii. Taxonomy (NCBI): domain Eukaryota; kingdom Metazoa; phylum Chordata; class Lepidosauria; order Squamata; family Agamidae; genus Intellagama; species Intellagama lesueurii. Next base: position 168,404,340 of record JBAJHW010000001.1, on the reverse strand, counting down.
GTTGAAGGTTTCTTTCCCACTATATCTGTGACTGTGTGAAATAATGGTCTAATATTAAACCTAATGAAGGATAATATCAATTGCCAAGTATATTATAGGAATCACTTATAATCAAAAGAAAAGTCTAAAGACATTGATTCTAGAGATAGACCTGGAACTCTGTTTGCAGAACATGGTTTCCCATCTTCTCCCTTCGCATCCAATCAGTTCACCACCCTGTGTACTCAGAAGCCACTCCTGTGGGTTAGAGGGTGACCCAGAATGCTGTGTAACATGGCTCAGGGGGCTGCAGCAAGACAGGCAAATCAGAAGGTTGTTTTTTTTTTTGGTGTCAACTGTAAGTGCTTTTCTGTTCACACAGGAGACCTCTAGATCCAACCTCCTTTTTTGAGTAGATTATTGCCATATTTTGTTCCTTTACTAATTTTATTCCTTTGCTAATCTTACCTTTCGTTTGTTAAAAGTGGTGGAACAAATTTGAGGCAAGGGAAGTGGTGGGAAACACAAATAAAACATCCTGTACTAGTTGGCAAGTCCTTTCTGCATATTGATAGGAATAATCACTACTCTTTCTTTCCAGCAGTAATTTCTGGTATGATTAGACAGGCATTTAGCCTGCTGTTTGGTCCGCTGCAGGGAAGGGTGGTTTGCTCCTTTTCCCAGTGATCACTCAACATGATTGCTAGAGTGAAACAGGCCATCCCCAGAGTGTTCTTACCTGCACCTTTCTGGGTCCCTGTCAGAGGCTTCTTCTTTTTTGGTGCAGATAGGATCGCTCCATTTTGGTTTGTTTCCAGCATGTGTAATCACTAGAAACAAAACAAACCAAGCTTTTGATTGTCAAGGTTCCTCCTGATATCAATTTCCCATATTGTGAAGTAGCTTAAGAAGACAGCCACTTCACACTATTGGCAAATTAAGCACTTCCTCTGCTCCACGGAGACACAGAGGAAGTTTGTTTGTTTATTTGTTTTAGACTATTAGGGCAGCACTGATGCACTGCATCTCTTATTAAAAAAAATTAATTCCTCCCAGAATTGGGAGTAGACAGGAGGAAACAAAGAGAAGATTTTTTTTCTTTGAGACTTGTCTTAAAGGTCAGGTCAAGATGGTTGGCAGTGGACTTGGGTGCAGGCTGGTTTTTGACCTGAACTGATAAAGAAAAGGGGAAAAAATCCCCTCATTTCTCCCTCCTGTCTCCTCCCACTTCTGGGAGGAAGTTTCCTATTTTTAAAAAACTTGTACGTGTTGTAGCGCATCAGCAATACAGTCTTTTAAAAAATAACTTCCTCTGCCCCTCTACAGAGCAGAGGAAGTGTTTAATTTGCAAATATAGTGAACTGGCTATCTATAGTGAACTGGCTATCACAATGGTGGAAATTGACAGAAGAAGGAGCCAGCCCAAATAGAGTTGTTTGAAGTGTGTATGCCATTTGGATATGAGGATCGCATCACATGACATACCGGATCTCTGACTTGGCCTTTAGTGGCCCTATTTAGCCCACTCCAGCCTGCTCCAGTTAGCCTGTGTAGGCAAGCCTTTAGTCAGATGTGAACAGTACTTTAGTTTAGACTTTGATAACTGTACAAAATGGCCCCTAACTGCTGTACTGTGCACATGGGAAATAAAATCAAAACAGGAAAGCTGCCAGGCAGTACAAAGATGTACATAATTATGGTTTAGCAAAACAACTGAAAGTAGGAACAGATGAGTTATAGACAAGGTTGACATTAATGGTATTATGATCTCTGTGATTACAGTGGTTCCAGTTGCTGATTGATGTTGTTTGGGTGTTTGTAACAAATGAAGCTGCTGTTTTTATGCATGTAGATTCTTGACTTAAATCAGAATTGCTGCACAAATGTGAAACAGGCAAAGAAACAAAAAACTGAAATATGATTCACATATTTCTGTATTCCAAATGAAGTCATTACTTACTTACTAAGGATCCCTATTTAGAATTTTGAAGTGGATTTTGGTATAAAAAAAGGTTAAATATTATATGAATAATTGTATTTGCATTTTAGAAACTACAGCTCAAAAAAAATGTAGCTGTCCTGGCTCTTTAGATTTCTCCCTTTATTCTTCTTAGTATTATAAGATTTTCCTTCCTACCTTCCTTCCATTAGCACACTTATTTTGTTTGTTTGTTTACATCAGATTGTGTGATCTGAGTGACCTGGAATACCTTGATGAGGAGTTCCACCAGAGTTTGCAGTGGATGAAAGACAACGATATACATGATATCCTAGATCTCACATTCACCGTCAATGAAGAAGTCTTTGGACAGGTGCGCCTCAATTTTTTTATCCGCAAAATGATCATAGAGAAGGCGACTCTTGTGACACTTAGTTTTACTTTTCTTTCCTTAGATAACTATATATATATTTTGCAGAGCTTGAAAATGTCACTTTTTTGGACTACATGGCACGAATTCTGGGAATCGTAGTCCACAAATGTAATGTTTCCAGCCTCTGCTTCTTGGCTGAGTTTTGATAATGTCATGTTTTGTGCAAGTTTCTTACTCTCTTCCAATCAAATACCATTTCATGGTAATGTTTGAAAATGAAAGCCCTTACCTGTCTAACATAACCCTCATGTTTTGAAAGAGAATATATGGAGCATTACAAGCCCCTTGAGAATCCTGGCTGTTTCAGCAGTGCTGTTTTGTGAATGTCGTGTGGATGCTCGAGCCCCTCTGCACAGATTGCGCAGAGGCAGTTGCTCAGCTCCAAAATTAGAGGGAATTTATTTAGAATGGTGTTCCTTCTCCAAATCAGTACTCATGGTATCACATTTAAATCGGGTGCAGTTTAGAAGCCTTTGAGAGAACCTGAGCAACTGAGATCTCTGGGAACTGAGTGAGTAACTTCCTGTGGTTTTCTATGGGAAGGAACTGCCGGGTGCTGGACTTCCTCTCCTTCCGTGTACCAGAGCTGCTGCATCCAAAGCTAGTTCACCTACTTAGCAAACAGTGGGGAGAATTTTTCTAGAGTACTTGAGGCTGGACAAAGAACCCCCTTCTGGTTAGCCTGAAGCCTGATTGACATGTTGTTTCTGCAGTGTTGCTGGCTCAAACGGACAGGCGTATCAGGGCTCTGTACCACAGCAGTGGATGATGGCACTGGCAATGATCTGAGTCATCCACATCATGTGGCTGCTTCCCACACCAAAGCCAGTACCATTGATGGAGATGGAGCCCTTCCATGATCCTGGCGAGAACTGGTCACTGCGATACAGAGCTCTGACCACATGGAAACATGGCCTTGACACTCTGAAGCATTGACTTTAAGAAACCATCTGTTTTATACAGGCGTGTTAAGGGTGCCTTGTACACGAATCCCTATTACCACGTGCCAATTAGGAAGCTTCATTTAAGTAATCTCACTCTAAAGCGTGTAAACATTATCCTTAGCAAATGAGAGTGTACCATGATACATCACCATTCTTGGAGGCTTCTTGAAATGTGATTCTCCATTTTTTTATGTCAACATTGTTGGGGGGGGGGGGGCTAGAGGGACAGAAATTATTTGGGGGAGGCACATACAGTACGGTTCCTGGATCATATTTTGCCCCCACTCCCAGTAAATGTGGGGGTTTTCATTTCTCATTTTGGTACTTTCTTTCCTTATACTTGATACCCCTGGGGAGGGGAGGGGAAGGAGGGAAGGAGAGATATTTCCACTTCTTTTAAGCTGCTCCAGTATCCTTTAAGTGGATTTTTATGTTGAGCGAATTATTACAGCTTTGCAACAGATCCTCCTTTTGTGACATTTCAATGGTTGTTTACCTCTAAGATCACTGAACGAGAACTAAAGCCTGGGGGTGCCAACATCCCCGTCACAGAAAAGAACAAGAAGGAATATATAGAGAGGATGGTGAAATGGCGGATTGAGAGGGGCGTTGTGCAGCAGACAGAGAGTCTCGTACGGGGCTTCTACGAGGTAAAAACAGCACCCTTTTTCTGTCTTTGATATAGTGTACAGTGTATTGTGCCCCCCAGCATATACCGCTTAGCAGAATCATTATAAGCTGTGATTAATTCTTGCCCTGCAACTGACTAAACTGTTCTGAGACATACTGTGTTGTCGTTGGTACTATTATAGGCAGAAGTCATCATTCATACCACTGAGTCATGTAAAACGGGAAATGTAATGATTGCTAGTCATGGAAGTAACAATCAACAAGTAATGTACAAGTTGTGAACCAATAATTTAATTGAGTGCAACATATACTGTGTTTAGTGATGCCTGATCTTGAGTCACTGATCTTTCATGACAGATTTTGCTAAAGCAAGGAGCCATAGGAGCTTTCTAGCTTTCAGTCGTTCTTGGTACTAGCCAGGGTGTATTTGATTTAAATCAAATTGATTTAAATTTTTAAAAAATCATGATTTAAATGTGAAAAAATCAATTGTGTCCCATGGGGGGGGGGGGGTCACAGTTTGCATTTTGGGTGCCAGAAATCTTTCTGGGGTTGTTGGTGGATCTGAGGAGGCTTGTCAGGCTCTGCTGATTGAGAAGAATTCACAACCAAATGGGAGAGAGAACCCATTCTTCAAACATTGCTTTGTTCAAAGGCTGTACATAAAATAAAAGTATTCTAAACCAGAGAGGACAGTAGTTGGCAGAACCGGGAAGAAACAGTAAGGCATATTATATGTGTTGAGTATTTCTCTTCTTTCCTAGGTTGTAGATGCTAGGTTGGTATCTGTATTTGATGCAAGAGAACTGGAACTGGTTATTGCTGGCACGGCAGAAATTGACTTAAGTGACTGGAGAAACAACACTGAATACAGAGGAGGTGACACATTCTAAGCTCTACACATGTATATGGGGAGTCACAATGTGAATTGAAACCGAATAAGTTTTTTTTATTATTTGTTCTGTTTCTTGGGGTTGTTGGGTTGTTGTTTTTTTGAAAGAGTCCAGTAAATTATTCTACTTTAATTTTAGAAATCCATCCTTTTAAGTGTAATTTTAGAAAGAATGTGTTCACAGTTTAAGCTCCACTACAGAAGGCATGGATTTTCTCACTTAACTCTTGCAATGGGGTGGGCATTTCATTTGAGAAAAGGGGTAAAATCCAAAGCAGCACAGCTGTAACAGGCAAGACCAAGTAATTTAATCTGAGATATAAAGGTATGCTCCAGCTTGATTTAAGGCAGATGGTAAAGATGGCAAAAGTTAGAAGAGGTTAGGCTCTCCTGTGAAAGATGAGAAGCTTCGATCCCCAGAGGTTTTTCTGTGACATCTGTCTTTAAATTAATTAACATTTGGAGTTCATTCTTAGCTCTCTTGAAAATCATTCAGAATATGCTTAGATAAGCCAATTATATCAAATCCTGGATAAAGCTCATCTGAGATGATAAATGTCTACAGCTGAGCACTCACATGTTGATATACAGAAATGAAACGTACATGAAGATACAGAAATATTCAATGCATTCACATGTATTAGTAAGTATAAATGCAATTAGGATTCAGGGAGTTACTATCAGTAAGTCCAAGGGCTTGTGTGGGCACAGTGAGATTTTAATTAGTTTTATTAGAAAAGCAGATTGTTGTTCTGCACCATTTTTTTCTTTGCATTTCCCTCTCCTAATTGCAAAAGTGGTTTCTAATGTAGCATATCTGTATGCTTCTGAATCCAAACAGACTCATCTAAAATATCTTTGGCCGCATAATATATCCTGGCCTATATATACATGCACACAAACATATACACATATATCTCATAGATGTTTTCATTGTGTGCACTATTTTCCATAATTAATGTTTACGTTTTTTGCACCTCTTTCAATAATTTCCCATTAATATACCTGGAGATCTGGTTTAATAAAAATGTGCCGGCCAGAATAACCCTACTGGAGATTTACACGGGGGTATGTGTAAGTGCATAAATGACAGTGACAAATTGCTGCTTGCATGCCTGCTCATGCACCAAGTCATGCAGCTGGTGCATGACCAGGATTGCGAGTGGCAACTCGGAAATTATTGGCAACCTGTTGTGTTTTATGCAGGTTAGTTAGTTATGTGCCGTCAAATCAAAATTGACCTGCACTGATCCTAATAGGGCTCTCAAAGTACTGTGTGTGAGGTATTTAAGGAGTGGCTTTACCAGTTCCACTCCCCCAGTAAGTTTCCATGGCCAAGTGGGGGATTCAAACCCTGTTTTCCAGAGTCCTAGTCCATTACTCTGTCCACTACACCACACTGGGTGCCCATATGCAGGTACACTTACATAAATCTTCAATAGGATTCTGGCCATTGGTACAGATTACCAAACATATACTCATACGTGACACTTATGTCTTATGTGTGACACTTACGTGTGACATTTACATTGTCTATGTTGCTTGGAGCTCATTTGTTCCCCTTCATCCACTTCCTCCTTTTTCTGCTGCTGCTGCTACACACTATTTTTCTTCTTGTTCATTCCCATTCTCCATTGTTTTATTTTCATGCCATCTTTCCTTTTCTCCCCATCGTGATAAAAGTGACAGATCTTCATGACACAATCAGTTTCTTAGGATAAACACATATTTGCGTCCTCTCTTCAGTTGCATGGCCACACTGGAATCTGAAATATAAACAGAATATCAATATCCCAAAGTGGTTTGGTTATGGTAGGGAAGTTATCTGTTCTTTCTCATTTCAAAAGGGAAGAATTGTCACACATATCCCTCCTTGGTTTTTAATCCTTCTGTTATGCTTCCTGTTCTGCCGTCTTCCTGGCTATGTCACACCTTTCTTTCACGAATTGTTTTTAGGAATCTGATTTCCATTCCTCCTCTGCAAAGTTTCCTCTCAAAAGGCAGGCCATTTATCACGTTTCTTATACGTCTCTCTCTTGTTGGTCTTCAACTCTTTATTTTCTAGTGGCACAAATGTATTCACTGAACACCTAGTTTTCCTTCGATTTATATTTGTGCTTTGTCTCATATCTGTACACATGGCCTGAAAGTTATGTGGGAGCCCAGTTCTTTGCCATTGGGCACTGCCAAGCATTTCCAGATTTTCTACCTCATTCTTCACAAGTCTGCCCTTCAGACAAGAGTGGTGCATACTTTTTAAACTAGGTGACTATACTCTTAGATGTAGGAGTAAAGTGTCAGTCCTGGGAGGAGTATATTAACCCCTTCCACTCAGGAGAGGAATTAAGCAGAAACTTCTTTTTGTCTTCATCTCATGCTGTAGTGTTAGTGGCTTTCTGACCTAATTGTAGGACTGTCTGCCATCTCAGTAAATAAGGTTAGCAAAGTGTGGCTCCCCAGACACTGTTGGATCGCAGCTCCCAATCACCTGTTGCCAGCGTAAGCAGGGTGATGAATGCTGGGTGTTCCAATCCAACAGGAAGGATGTATTCTACGTACCTTGGCGCTAAAGAAACAGCAGAAAAGTGTGGTCTGTAGCTGCTTCTCTCTGCTCAGAAACAATAGAACAGTTGATAAAAATACCAATAATGACCAGTTTTGTGGGAAAACTTAGACCAACAAAAGGGCAAGAATCTAATCATAACTTCAAGTTTCACTAATAATTAGTATTTCACATATCTTCTTGTCTAGCTCAGTATTTTCCAATAATATCTTAAATCTTACCAAATAGGGTATCATGACAACCATATTGTGATTCGATGGTTTTGGGCTGCTGTTGAAAGATTCAACAATGAACAGCGGCTGAGGCTACTACAGGTAAGTGATCCGGGTTGTGTGTAAAACATTTGTTGCTGTTTGATCTCCGGATGGCAGACTAACTTATTTAGACAGGCAGACACACACACGGATGTGTATAGTATGAACATGTATAGTTTCAACAGATGAACACTTTGACAATTGGCTTCTCTCTCTAGATGAGAGCTTACTGTTGTAAGCTGAAGCAATGATTCAACAGTGTATTGTCTACTGGATTCTATTTTTAATGGTTGCGTTCCAGCAGAAGGAGCAAGTTAGAGATGTGTGTATTGTTGCATTTCCTTTACATATGACTCTCAGAGGTGGAGGCAATCTTTGTTCTTAATCTAGCTGGCTTGGCTTTGCCCTGGGAAGGTGAAGGCAGTTTCAGTCTCTCTCTCTCTTTCTCTCCAGCAAAACCTGCCCAACAGAGTTTCTGTGGTTACATCACATTTGTGCTCTGTTTAGCTAAGGATTCTAAAAGTGAATAAACATAAGTGAAGAAGATTCATTTATCTTCTTGTTTACCTCCTTCTCCCACCTGGAATTTGTTTGTTTGTTTGTTTGTTTATTGCCTCATTAGTGCAGAGCACTTTTCTGAGTGGTATACATATAAAAACAATGATATAACAATGATATAACATGTTTTGTTAGCTGCTCAGAGTAGTGGCTCTGCTACTAGTTGGACAGAATAGAAATGTAAATAAATAAATAAATAAATAACACAGTCAAACAAAATATAAAACGAGACAACAGAAAGCTGAAATAAGCCGGCATTAGGCCCTGATGGCACAGCAAATTTGAGGAGCAGTATAGTGGTGAGTAAATTCAAGAGGGGCTGCCATTGAAGGCCTCTCAAAAGAGAAGCGTCTCCAGCAGCCTTCTAAAATTAGGAGGGGAGCCAGGCATAGCTCCACTGGGAGGTGATTCCAAAGAGTAGGTGCCACTGGTGAGAAGGCCAGACTTCGTGTTAAAGATTTGTTTGCCTTCTTCAGTGTAGCCACCCAGAGGAGCATTGCCTGAGAGGATCTGGTGGTGCAGGAAGAGGACCTTGGGGAGAGACACCCTAACAAGTAATATGGCCCCAAACCATGAAGGGCTTTGTAAGTAAAAAACCTTGAACTTGGTCTGGAATGCAACCATTGCAGGTGAGCCAGGGAGATATCAAATCCACTCACACCTGCCACGAGCCTGGCAGCTGTATTCTGGACTGCTGCAATCTCCAGGTCAACCTCAAGGAAAGCCCCATATGGAGAGTGTTACAGTAGTCCATCCTGGAGAGCACATTCATCAGTGTCCTAAGGGTTCTCTCACCAAATAGGGCATTGCTGGGTGATAAGCCTCAGGTGATTAAAGGCTGACCTGGACATGACTTCCACCTGAGAACCCAGGAAAGAGCCGGGTCCAGGATAACTCCCAGATTCCAAACTCAGTCCCTAAGCAGGAGGTCTAACCTGTCAGAGGGACCTACCCTCCCCAGGAGGATTAGCTCCATCTTGTCTGGGTTCAGCTTGAGCCTGCTAGCTCTGCTCCATCCCAACACCAAAGCCAGATACTGCTCCAACATCTGGACAGCATTCACTGCAGAGGGGGGAAAAGGAGACATAGAAGTGTGTATCAGCATACTGATGATACCATACCCCCAGTCTCTGGATGACCTCCCCCGGCGGTTTCACATAGATGTTAAAAGAGCATTGGGGAGATTGACGTGCCCTGAGGAAGCCAATTGTCAAGTTCAAAGGGGCCGATAGTTCTTCCCCAAGCTCACTCTGTAGATACAGCCTCCAAGGAAGGACTGGAGCCAGTTTAACGCCCAACCCCTAATCCCCACCTCCGACAGCTTGTCCAGGAGGATACCATGTCAGATGGTATCAAAAGCCGCTGAGAGATGCAGGAGGACCAACAGGGTATGAGCTCCCCTCTCAGCTTCCCTTAAAAACTCACTGTGCAGCACAGCCAGTGCTGTCTCGGTGCCATGGTGTGGCCTGAATGAGGACTGGAAAGGATCAAGGCAGTGTTTCTCCTCAGGTACAACTGGAGCTGCCCCACTACCACCTTCTCTATCACCTTGACCATAAAAGGAATATTGGCCATTGGCAAAGGAAGGGAGAGGAACAGGAAGGACATCAGCTGCAGCAACAAATTTATGCTGAGTGAAGGCCTCCTTTGTTGACGTTGGGGTGTCCGGGAGTTTACCACATTGTGTATGAGTTGTATGCTCCCTGAAATCATCAAAGGGAGATTTTAGTCAGCAACAATTTGCTGCTGCTGCTGGAGTCATTCCCGTTGCATATGCAAAGCTGCACAGCAGGATTTCAACTGTATGTAATGAATGGAAATATTTTTGCCTTTCTGACTCTTTCATTCTCAAATCAAATAGAGATTTGTAGGCAAATATTGCAGCATGGCTTGCATGATGCCTTGGATTTTGTGGGGACATTTCATGTAGAACAGTAGCTGTGTATTTATTTGTTACATTTACGTCCTTTTCCTTCAAGAAGGTTAATACGATGTACAGTTTTCCTCAATTTTCTTTTTTAAAAAACACCAAAATCCTAAGTAAAGGTCAATGCTTCTTCTTGGAGCTGTAATTTTATGTAAAAAAATGAAAGCTGATCTAATTTGCTACTAAATATCCAGTAAGACTCTTGAGTTAGCTCTTCCATACAAACTCCTGTGAAGAAACAAAGACATGGGTTTAATAGAACAAACAAAGAAACAGATATATGCTTAAGTGCAAAGCAGGAATGTTTTAGCTGTTTGTCCCTGTATGTTCCATTGAGTTCAGTACATGTACAGAAGACTGTAGCTTCACCTTTATTGGATTACCTATTAAAACACACTTGATTTACTTCATAGAAATTGTCTTCAGTTCCTATCTTTTTCAATTACTGTCTGTGGACAGAATACTGTATTGATGTGCAGATGGGTGTAAAGGTAATGCAGAATTTAGTTTTCACAGATTCTGCTGTGAGTCACAGATAGGAACTAACTCACATTTTGAAGAATGTCATGTGAGGAGAAGTCCCAAGTGTACATCAGATCAAACTTCTATGTTATTATGATGCTCATTATGGTGTTTTGCTTTGGGTTGTTCAGTTTGTTACAGGCACATCTAGTATACCATATGAAGGTTTTGCTTCCCTGAGAGGGAGCAATGGACCAAGAAGATTCTGTGTGGAAAAGTGGGGGAAAATCACTGCTCTGCCGAGGTAAAGTATTACTGGCTGCCTTTAACATAATCTATTAGCCATTTAAGAATTCACAGAATTCTGTGAATCTTGACACCTTTCCTGTTGATCCAAGTTAGCTCTGTCTCCAAGTTTTAAAACTATATGAGCACCTCTTTAAAACCTGAGGGTGATATACAGTGTCATATGAATAGAAATCAAATTTGTGCAATGAGACTTTGTTCTGCTCACCTCTGAAAAGCTGCTTCAGAGGGGTCTCCCAGACATACAGGACAGATTTTAAGGGCAGATTCCCTGGGATTTCCCAGGAACCTGCAGGGAGAAGAGGAAAATTATCCTCTTAGTGATACAGCTCTCACAGACACCTATTTTTTATATTGATGTTAATGGGGAATGAACCTGGATTATAGTGTGATTTAAATCTGTCTGTACCAAGAAATAACCATGTCTTATTCATCCAGAGGGTCTTTGGATCTTGTTATATATTTTGTTTTTTTAAAAAATAGAAAATCAGTTTACCTAATGCATTGATTCCCAACCTTCGGTAACCCAGGTGTTCTTGGACTGCAGCTCCTAGAAACCCAGGCCAGCAGAGCTGGTGGTAAAGGTCCCTGGGAACTTCATTCCAAGAACATCTGGGTTACCCAAGGTTAAGAACCACTGAACTAGTGTCATAGTTTTGTCCAGTTTATGCTATTTGTACAACAAGGATAATTTCGCTACCTAGTAGTACTGAGTGATATTTTATTTGGTCCTCCACAATCCTCTTCCATATTTTATGTTAAAGTACTCAAGCAAAAACTCTTGGCAGTGTGTTAAACCAAACATTCAGTATCATAATTTGCTATTTTTAACCAATTTAAACATCTATTAGTAAGCACATGGAGTGAACAAAAGCAAGATTCGGGACAGAATATTGATTAAGGTGATTGGTACACTACCCAACCAAGAAAAACCAATCTGCTGTCTTTATTATCTTGTACAGGTTTGTGTGATTTCATACCAAATCAAAGTTGATGAAACAAAAAACAAACAAACCCTAGGTATCTATTTTTCCCCATTTGTGGAATTTTCCCAATTCCACAAATATGGGCTCTTTTAAAGTAAAAGTGTTAATTTGAAAACGGATATAAAAATTAATGAATATTCAGCTGAGCTATAGTTTGTAAACAAATAGAGCATAAACAGTTAAGATGGGGATGATTTTACCTCAAACTATAGAATTTGGCAAACTGAAATTCTGGATAGTAAGTATTTATTTACGGTTGTTAACCCTATTCTGGATAGATTATCTGCGGTGTGACTACTCCAGCATGCTGAATCAGAGTGATCTGCCTTCATTGTGGCTTGATTTGCAGACTGTTTTATGCTTCTGTTCGGATTAAGTGATCCCACAGATCCTGTTGGTTGTTTCTGTACCACTGTCCACCCTGGCCTCTCAATCTGATGTGGTTTCATTCATGCCACAGCCCCCCTTCCTTTGATCACACTGTCTGCTGATCTCTAGCTCTCCTTTTCTCATTCATTGTAAAGCCTGTGGGCTGTTCAAAGTGTTCAAAGCTGAAGGGATACAGGAAAGTTTTCCAAAGTTCTTCATAATATATGAAAACACATGTATACTACAGAAACACAATAGCTTGCTGTAGTTTGTCAGTGTCGCTTCTATTTCATGTTGATTTTTTTATCTGTGCAGAGGTGATCTAGTGCTAAACTAGTATATTAATGTAGTGATAAAGTGATGTAGCACTAAACTTGGTAGTTTGTTTTTAATTAAATAATAATAATAGGCAACTAGGGAGAAAGATTGTAGGTGTGGGTGTTCCTACTGTCCAAAAATCACACCCAGTTTAGAACATCACCATAATACCACCCACAGTTACACCTCTTCCCCCATCTTTTTGGAAAATGGAACAACTGATGACATGGGGAATAGTCTGTTTGAATTGTTCCAGCATGAAAAAAGTAGAAGCCCCCAGCAGCAGAGGGGGGGGGGGGAACCCTCCATATCAAGAGCAAAAAGTACTCTGATTCAAATTGGCCTTTGCATTGTTATCAGTTTTTTTAAAAAAGGTGAATTCATCCATTTTACACCTGCAGCAAATCACAAAGCATTTGATGATGTAGACATAACCTGGAGTGTGTTATTACACTTTACACTGCCAGCTAAACAAAGTTCTAGAGCAATTTAAACATGACAATAGTCAGATAATAAAAATATGACTAAAAGCATATATATAAAACCAAGATGTTTACCAAGAAATTTAGTTATGGTGAACAAATCAAATTCTTTTTTACTGGAATAAGAGGTGTGTGTTTTTTTCTCTGCAAACAATGTTTTTGTTTGCCAGCAGCTGAATTGTTTCTCTTAAAGGAAAAATGTGGTTTTAGAATATAAAACTCATGAGCAAAGTTGCTCTTTTCATTTGCTTTTATAAATCTTTTTTTTTTTTCATTTAATGTATTAAATGTTGAAACAGTAAGTTATATTTAGGAGAACAATCAGTTGTGTTCACATTCTGCCTCTTTCTTTCTTTGGCTTCTTATATATTGGGTTAGAGACCAAATCTAGTACTGTCTTCCTCCATAGTTGACCAATAACCCTAGTGAAATTTCTTGGCCAGCAGTGAAAACCTAAAGAAATAGAAAAACTAAAGGCTGGCATTGCCAAGAGATCCTGTCTTTGGCTGATAGAGCCTTTTGTTCTGCACTGCAGATTAATGTATCCATGAAGAGAAAGAGGCAATGAGCTTAGTTCTCATAAAGTTTTGTTCATGTCCCCCAGTTACACTAGTAACAGGCAATCATTGGCCATGTACAAACATCATTTTGATAATGGAGATGTGAGTCAGATTCCTTGGTTGGGGTCAAATACATTACATCCCCTCAAGAACCCAGTGCATGCCACAACCTCCCCTTGCTGCTTTTCTCAAAAAATGGCTATCAGACTGCCATGATTTCAGTGTGAAATGTGGCTTATGGGTGCATGGACTTTTCCCCAGGAAGACTGCTTTCTTGGCTGATTCTGCTGGGGAGCAAGGTGTGCATTCTGTTTCTTAGCAGAATCATGGGGGTCTTTGTGGTGGTAGCAGCTGCAGAAACAAGGATCAAGAAGTGCACACTTCAGCAGAACAAGCTTCATTAGCACAGGCTCTGGCATGTGTACCTCTAGCATGGCCACGAGTATTTGAAAGCTTTTCCTTCCATTTCTGCTTAACTATGATTCGCTCTGTTTTTCAAGACTGGCAAATGGTGCTGAACATTATGGATGCTTTGTTTGAACAAGCCAGTCTGAATTCCCAATAGTGACGTGGAAATAACAGGACTGTGTGAATAAATGAGATAGCAGAACTGAACCTATATGCAGTGTAGCTTATAAAATAAATAATTTTAACATATTCCTTCATTATATGTCAAGAAGCAAATCTATTTTGAAGTCTGACTTTCCTTGCTTTGGTGATACTGGGTCATCACCTTAGCGTGATTTAGAGATATTTACAAACATGGGAGACTTGGTTTAAACAAAACATGAGAGAACAACCCCTGCTCTGCCACAGAACATTAGGAAATGGTGCCTTGATCCCTCTTAGCGAAGTGACCATCTCAACCTCGGCTCCAAGCAGAATGAAACTAGTTTGTTTTCTTAAGTTCCCTAGCTCCACTTTGCAGAGCTTCTTCAGCCCTGGGCTGCACCAGCTTCAAAGGCTTTCCTGTGGAAACACTGCAGAATGTTGGCTGGGGTTGTCCATATTTAAGAGGCAAGGGGTGTCAGCGGCCTCTTCAAAGAGACCCTCTGGATCTTGTCACTGTACGGCTGGAAGCTGCCTTGAAATTTTGGCCTGAATGCTCTCATGGTACCAGTCCTCTCAGATGACAAATACATTCTCAAGATGGGGCCCTCTGAAGAGTATGAGGATTGTACTTTTCCTTGTAGGTTTTCCCAAATGAATTAGGGTCACGTTTGTTGTGATGAAATCAGCCATATTTGTTCCAAACCGAACTGCAAGAGCCTGGTTTCCATGTCTTGAAGGGGTGTGTAGATGAAGGGAACTTGCTCCCCATCCCTTCCTATTCTCTCGGTCTCTTTAAGCAGAGAGAAGAGTCCATTTCACTTCATACTGCAGCCAGGCTGGAGAAGCACACATGGGGCAATGGGTGACAGGGGTTTTCCTCATCACTTATGATATTTTATGATATTTTGTGATATTTGTAAGCCGCCCCGAGTAGACGCTGTCTAGGGGGGCGGGGTAGAAATCTAATAAATAAATAAATAAAATAAATCCACATACCTTCTTTGTTGTAAATGTAGATGCCTGCCCCTGCTGTAGATGAGTTAGGACGGACCAAAAAAACCAAGAAGTACAGATTCTTTGCTGCTTCTGGCTTGATGCCATATGTATTGTCTAGCATCCTTGCAATATTTGAATGGCAGACATGAACTTTGTTTACAAATTATAATAGACTTAACTGGCATGCTGGAATGATGAATAGATTCCTCCTGAAAAGAGAAAATATGTAAACACTCAAAGCCTCTATTAGCTAAGGTGACATTTTACCATTGATGGAGAAATGAAAGACATATATGAACATACTATGCCTTATTAGAACCCTGTTACCTTGCATGCAGTCTTTCAAAGCACAAAATCCCATCGTCAAGGTAGAAGTGGAACTAATTTCATCAAGAGGATTTGTTACTCTGCCATAGAATAAGCAAAATAATTCATCATGAATTGTATAGGACAAGACTGTCTCATTTTAAACTTCCTGGAAAGTGAAAACAATTCTGGTTCTCTTCTTATTTTTGGTAAGCAACATGACTTCTATTGCTAAATAGGTCTTCATTTTCCCTGTCAGGCCAAACCAAAAGAAAAATAAAAAATAAAGAAGACCAAAATGCCGTGGCACCTTTAAAAACTGCTATATTTTAATGTGAACTTTTGTGGACAAATCCACTTCCTCAGACACTATTTTTCTTTTCTTTTTGCCTGATATGCTAGCACAGATTAGCACAGCTATCTCTTTTAAAACTCATTTTCCCTGATAGTCAGGAGGGGTGGGGGAGATGTCTGTGGCTTCTTACTTCCCAGTTGGCTTCTTTGTCTGTCGGTATTTCTTGATCTCCACATCTGTTTCTCAATAGCAAGAAAATGGAAACCAAGCCACTACCACCCCATTTTTTGTAGTAGAGATTGAAAAAGAATCAAAATTCACTTCACAGTTCATTTTCAAATTTAGCAATAAAGCTTCTAAATCATACTATGATGTGGTGGTGGGAACCTCTAGGTATCTGTTTTTCTGTTTGTTTTTGTGTGAATTTCTGAACCATTCTAAGACCTTCCCATTCTTTTTTTCTTCCCTCAGAGCTCACACTTGTTTCAATCGTCTAGACCTTCCTCCTTACCCATCATTTTCGATGCTGTATGAGAAGCTGCTGACAGCTGTTGAAGAGACAAGCACATTTGGACTTGAGTAAAACACAAACCATAGTGCCCAGAATTTTGGACCCTTCTATGGATGGTTCCTCAAACACACACACACAAACATTTCTATTGTGTTACCAAGAGGAAAATGACTTTCCAATGCAATTTGAGTGCTGGACTTCGTGAGTGAGCAAAGCTAGATTGTGAATCCCGTACAAGTTCTGAACTAGCCACACAAATACTCCATAGCAAGGGGAGTGGTCTGTAGGGAGCAACCAATGATCCACTGTTGAATTCTTTTTTCACCAAAATTCAACATTTGGTATGATTTAAAAGTGATGTCATGACAAGTAGTAAGCAACATCAGGGCAACTGAAAAACCTTACACGTCTCAAAAACCAGATGTCACCAAAATATTTGAATTAAATTCAAAGTAGAATATGAAACTTATTTCTCACTGGTGATTGCAGGAGTTGAGATAAAAACACTGTTAAAACAAAAAACTGGTAGGATTTTCCCCCAACACGGTACTCTACTATATGTCATATACAGTACAATACTAGAATATACTATACATGCTATACCTAAGAATACGAGTGCCTGCATGACATCAATTGTGTTTCAAAGATAACAGTAAACATGATCCGTTTTTCTTGGGCTTAACAAAATTGGGAAGGAAAGTGAGCAGCAAGACATGACCTGACAGAGTAACTTGCAATTAGGTGGCTTGTACAAATGTATATGCAAATAGTGTCTTTGGCAAAAGATAAGCTAATATAAGAGAATGATTGATTTTATGCTTTATACTGCATGAAGAGAGTGTTTTTTAAAAAACGACAATTAGACTTTATCACAGCATATCAGGAAAAAAAACCCAACCTCTTACACAGTGACTTCTGTTTATTTTTATAGGTTCATGATACTGAGTTCCTTAGAGTGTAAATAAGAAAGTAGCTAACAAAAGATTCTCTTTCTGTTCTTTTCACTTTTCCATGCTTAATTAGATATTGTGTTTGATTCTTTAAGCACTCTCAAGGGAAATATATATTATATATATGCCTTTTATTTTTATAAAGGTAAGATATTCCTGAAACTATTTTTTGCACTGAATGTACCAAAGTCAAAGGGACATTACGATCTGACTGACCGCATCACTCATACAGCTCTATAGGAAGTAGATGCTTTAAAGAACAAGACTTTTCTTCACAGTGCCATGTCTCTAGATAATAACAGGACTGTGCACATTTAAGTAATAATTTTATAAGGCTCATGGTATGTCATAATGTGTATTTCAAACGCATTTGATTTGGGGGTTTTCTTTTCATTCAATAACTGACTGTATGGAATGAGCTGAATACAGATATTTCATATTTTCCCTGAAACGTATTTTTTTTGTATAGCACTATTAAAAAGCACTACAGTGGATCTGGAAAAACAAGATGGCCACCACCTAAAGGGATGAACCTTCACCTTTGGAAAGACTTCGTTCTCATGTTTTGCAGTGAACCATCTCCAAGATGTAAACTGTTTGTAGTGTCTTTCTAAGCCTGCGTTTTCACTAAATAGTTTTCTTATCAATGTTTATTAAAGATGAAGTACTTTTCTATGGTATACCTGAAAGCATGAATCCACCCTGTCAAATAAGCTTTTAATTTTAGAAATATTAAAAGGTTTGAAAGTATTCCTCACAATGATCTCCCATGTTGAAGAACGCTTCTATGTTTTGCAGTAGGAATAGTGTCCAGTTTTCCCTTTTTATTCTTGTGATAACTGGGAACCTACAAATTTAACCTGAAATACATTTTTGAGTGGGCAACCTTGGCCCTCCAGATACTTTTAAAGTCTGTAGTGCTTTTAGGTCTTCCCAGCATAGCCAATGGGAAAGGATTATGGAGATTCTGGTTGAAAATCATGAGGAGAGCCTCAGCTGCCCACATCTGGTTCTACACTCTACCACTTTGGATGTTATATATAGCACTGTGGCTCTGAGGGAGACCAATCTGACATTGGGAATGAATTTGGAGCTTTCAACCCTCTTGGTGTTGCTGATGGATATTTTGTCCGCACCCTTTGTACTGTCACTACTATGAGAAAAGCCTCCCACTCACCTGGGAAGCCTGGTTTCACAACAGGAACATCAAATGGAGACTGGTTTTACACATTCCCTGGTTGACAATGTAGGTTCTATTTTGGGTGTAGGCAGCAGACGGGGAGACAGAGGTCAAGTCAAAAACACAACAACATGATCTTTCGTAAGTAGAATCCTGCCTACCTTCCACTGCACCTTCCCTTTCTTGGCTGGTGAGAGAAGATAATTCAAAGAGTCCTATATTTTCACACATGTTTAACAAACACTAGCCTGGTCCCAGACCTTAAAAACTGGAATTAAGTGTACTGTATCAGAGATATGGCAATTGAGAAAAACTGTCTTAAGAATGTGACGTATTTCAGGAGTTAAGTGAAGTCACTCAAAATAAGACAACAACATTGCTTGAGAAAGAAACCTGGACTTGGCTTTTTATAAAAATACCATTGTCCCCTTATATTGGCACTAAAAAGAAAATTTAAAGTGGAAGCTAAACCTTTAAACTGCAAGACTGTGAGTGGAAGAAATTCCATCTGTGTTTGTGATGGGGAGATTCTAGTTTCCTTGTTGTTGTTTAGTCGTTAAGTCGTGTCCAACTCTTCGTGACCTCATGGACCAGAGCACACCAGGCCCTCCTATCTTCCACTGCCTCCCGGAGTTGGGTCAAATTCATGTTGGTAGCTTCGATGACACTGTCCAACCATCTCGTCCTCTGTCGTCCCCTTCTCCTCTTGCCTTCACTCTTTCCCAAAATCAGGGTTTTTTCCAGGGAGTCTTCTCTTCTCATGAGATGGCCAAAGTATTGGAGTCTCAGCTTCAGGATCTCTCCTTCCAGTGAGTGCTCAGGGTTGATTTCCTTCAGAATTGATAGATTTGATCTCCTTGCAATCCAGGGGACTCTCAAGAGTCTCCTCCAGCACCACAATTCAAAAGCATCAATTCTTCGGCGGTCAGCCTTCTTTATGGTCCAGCTCTCACTTCCATACATCGCTACTGGAAAAACCATAGCTTTGACTGTGCAGACCTTTGTCGGCAAGGTGATGTCTCTGCTTTTTAAGATGCTGTCTAGGTTTGTCATCGTTTCCTCCTGAGAAGCAGGTGTCTTTTAATTTCGTGGCTGCTGTCACCATCTGCAGTGATCATGGAGCCCAAGAAGGTAAAATCTGTCACTGCCTCCATATCTTCCCCTTCTATTTGCCAGGAGGTGATGGGACCAGGTAGTAAAATTATTTACAGATCAATTTATGTACCCACAGCTGAAATCTTCAGGTAAGAAACTAATCAGATATAACACAGCTAAATATTGAGGTGGAAAAAACAACAACCATTTAATCAAGATGTGTTCAAAGTCTCCTTTTGTAAAAGCTAAAAATAATAAATGTGCTTCATTTTATTTGGTTTTTTTAAAGCCTAGATTTCTCCTATTTTCTAATTGGCAGTAATCAGGTCACCTACACTGCTTAATAGCCAAGATTCTATAAAATGCCTGCTTTTAAATAAGCCGACAACAGGATTCTCTGAAGGCTTCTATTGTGTTTTGCTGTTTACTCTGAATATAGGTTTAAGCTGCTGATGGCATTTTAAATAAATCAACCCTGTTTTTAATGTTCTATCCTTCCAAAAACATCAATGGGATAGCTGTGTTAGTTTGTTGCAGATAAAAATAGCCTTCAGGCCCCTTAACTTTTTAGTGTGTTTTTTTTTAACAGCAGTTAACAGGGATCTTATGGGATGCTACCACTCTATGTAAAAGAGAATCCACAGCAACTCAGTGCTCTGCACCTCTCACATTTAGCCTCTTAGCCCTATTCTCAAACTATAGGGTCCCAGATGAAAATACTGGTAGTCCCAAGCCCTATTACTGCATCTTCTTACTATTCTACTGCCTTAGGTCTCCTATAATGTTAGTTTCTAGTGCTCATAGCTTGCTTCACTAGGTGTTGTGAAGGCAGAGATTCTCAAGAATCTTTTGAAGTATTGGGGGGAAAAAGATAAAATTACCATTACTGCTTTCTTGGATCCAGGAATCATTTTCTTTCATAATACAGAAAAAGGCCCCAGGGTTGACTTTTTCAGTTTTTCTTAGCATGCAGATTTAAAAATAGGTTTTAAAGAGAGGCATAGTGGGGGGGGGGGACGACACTGAATGATGCGAGAGCACTGGTTAAATTGCACCCCAATTGGATGGGTACATGAGTATTCCTGATGGAGTAGAGTAGTAGGGAACATGCATTTCAAAAGGGAAAAAATGTGAGTAGGTGTGCATTCATTATGGAATTAAGAAAAGTCAATAGGTTACCTTGATTTCTAATCTCCTTGCCCTTCCAACCTTCTCGTAGCTTCTGTGTCCATTAACAATGTCCTCATGAAGCAATGTGAGTTGTATTTATGGGTTGATCCCAAGACATTAGCCAGGAAGCAACTCTATAAGATCTGTTCTAGTAAGAAAATGTGTTGTCACCACCACCAACTGCAAATATTTATTAATGATGCCATTTGGCTTCCATGTTCTGTCCAAAATCCTGTTGCTTGGTGCAATACATTGCACTTGAGTAGGCCCATTGAATTGCTGGGGATTTGATGAGTCAGCTCCTCCATAAGCTCTGTAGATAGAAATGGGCTTACTCTAACTGTGACTTGGAGTAGGCCCATTTTAATCATTTGACCTTATGGAGGATGCTTTCCAAAGCATTCCAAATGCTTTGGAATAACCTATACAATCATTGAATACTTTGCCCTTCCATCTGCAGACGTACTGCCAGCTAGGCTTCCTACTCTCTCACTGCTCTTCTAAGATACTTGTGCTAGAGCCAAAGAACTTAAGAGGCGTCCTTCTCTTTATTAAAGAGCATCGGCATTTGTTTATTTTATGGATGCCTCCAGGCAGAGGTTTCTTACTACTTCCAGTTAAAATGCATTCTGCAGCTGTTCCCTCTTCTTAGATTTTCTGTTTAGTGAATCAACTCCTTCTTTTGTTATGGGGGCGGGGGGGAGAAAGATGGAAGAAATGGTAGTTGCAAGTACAAGAAGACAGTTGTCAGGACTTCCTGTAAAATGCTATGAATGAGACCAAGGACATTGCAAAATAACAGCCACTTCTGGAAGTATTCAGTATTTTGTATCTTTATGTTAGATCAACATGAATTTTTACAGTGATGTGATCTTTGTTCAATAGAACAATGGGTTTTATTCACTTTCTAATACATCACGTAATTAACATGATTATTATTTCTGGGGCATCATCCAGTGTTTGGAACAAATTGATTCCATTACTCACAAATTGGGGACATAAAATGAATAATCATATCACTCCTGGTTAGATTAGGAGGGCATCTAGGGTCATATGCAATCCTGATCAAAAGGCCAGCCTATGCACAAAATAAGCTCCGTGATAAAGTTGTCCGTTGCAGTTCAGTGACTATATCATGAACATACACAACATATAATCTTCAAAGGAAGTTGGAAATCCAGGCAGTAGTTGCCTGGCGAAGCTTCTGAAGGAAAGGCTCTGGCAGGATAGAAAACTGGCAGAGAATCATAGGCTGGCATTTTGTCGGTTTGATGGGAACGAAGGAAGTTTTGTGGTTGGTTGTTTTTTTCTCTCAGTGCTTCCAGAAATCCCAAAGAGCTTCAGTTTTCAGCATTGAAAAGCTGTGTCTGCTTTGACATCTGAAGTATTAAGAGCAGCTGTTTGTAAGGCTATGGATTATTAGTCACAGATGTCCTCTATGGCTGCAGAGCATTGCAAATGTAAAGAGTGATTTTTCTAAGGTGTTTTTGCTCTAAGAGAATTCAAATACATGCCTTTTGGGTTTCTGAAAACTACTGGTCTTGGATCTCTTGTTGAGTGAAAAGCAACATGAATATTGTTTTTTGGGGGGATAAACTATTTTGATTAGTTTTATAGCCACTCTTAACCTGATATTAAAAACCAATTGTGAGTTACTATATCAAGGTAGAAGCAGAAGCTTTGAAGGAGGTTTTAAAAATTACTTGTACATAAAAATTGAGCAAATCGAAACCAAGCACAATGGTGGTGTACTTTAGATCTCAAAATGCGGTGGATATAAATTAATTGATAAAAAATAGCAAACATTAGTACTGATGGTCTGTTATCTCAAGATTCTTAAAGAGTTTATCCAGGACTGGGCCCCCAAAATAGCAAGACCTTGCAAGAATTGCTTCTTTGGATTCTAGGAAGTGTAGGGTTTTTTTGTGTGTGTTTTTTCCTAAAAAAGAAAAAAGGTCTGGTCAGACAACGGCCAATAACCTGAAAGCCAGCTATTATCCATTGTACGGGTCATTCCTTTTCAACCTTCCAAATACCTTTAAACCAGGTTATTTGATGTAGCCACCTGCATTTGTGAGTGCCTGCCAAGCCATCAGGCTGAAGGACACAGAAGAAATGAACCTTTTCAGTGACATCACCCTGGGACTCCCTGCCATAGGAAATTTGTCTTGCCCCTTCACTGTCAGTATGTTTTAAGCGGGTCTTTGAAACTCATGGTTTACACCCACTATGACACTTAATTTGAAATGGTCTCATGCTTTTAAACTGGAGCTTTTAAAACAATTACTACTTGTTTTACTGTCTTAGTGTTGGTTTTATAGAATATGATTTTGTGGTTATTTCTATCACTTTTGTATTGTTTCATCATGACTATATATTTATATAAGTTTATTGAGAATTGTGTTAGTTTGCTCATGGCCTGGATAGGGTTATATAGTCCTTAAGGGTGGCATATAAATATTTTAAATAAATGACAAATACCTGGGGCCCAAAGCTGGAGGGGGAGGGGGGACTGCTTCAGAAGGAATGTCATGCTGTTCATAAATACTTTGTGAATGTATAGAGAATTAGTGATACTCAAAGGTGGATTGATCATACATAGTTGTCTTCTAGAAAAAGTTTAGGGGTTTCTATAGAATCCCCAGCCAGTTCATCCCCATGACAAAAGGAGAGCTTGGAAAAGTTACTTCAGCTGTTGGCTGGGGGGATT
The DNA here is from genome assembly GCA_037013535.1 of Intellagama lesueurii. NCBI lineage: Eukaryota > Metazoa > Chordata > Lepidosauria > Squamata > Agamidae > Intellagama > Intellagama lesueurii. The sequence continues at coordinate 168,380,973 of JBAJHW010000001.1, read as the reverse complement.
TATATTTGCTACAAAATTCTGGGAATTCTATTCCAAAAAGTAACCTTTCTAAGCTCTGCTTATCTCATTTGGAGAAGTGCCTGAGCTGTAGAATCTTGTACGTGGCTGTCCTTTTCTTCTCTGCCAAGGGCAAAAGGCATAGTGTTGAGATAAGTTTAAAATAATGACTATACAGTTCAAGGTAAAATATTTCTCTCCAGAGATCGGTTTGTCCATGCAATACTTCAGAAGGAGTATCTTTCCAGCAAAACCGGTTAGGATTCTTGCATTCCTCTCTGTCTCCCATTTCCATCTCTGGAGTCTTTAATTGCTTGTTGGCACTCTGTGACTCAGCAGTTAAGCTCCTACAAACTTTGCATAATGATCATAAATCACTTCCATTGTTAGGTATAGTAGGAAGATCCTGTAATCAGCAGCCGCCCTGGTTTGGCAGTGGAGTTTGAAAATTGCTGGTCAACAATCACATGGTTTGCTACTGCCAACTTTTTTATTTCCTTTACCAGCTGTTGACAAAAGCTGGGTTCTGCTGGAGGGTTCTGCTGATCCAGGAGAACAAGTGGGGCTGTGGAACAGTTATAGCTGCTTTGAGATGTGGGAGAACCACACTGTGATCATGACAATTAAAAATGCTATGGGAGTATGGTCTGAGTATTGTGCCAGCCTCCCTCCAGCAAAGCAGCAAGCTGAGAATACAACTGAAGAGGAGAAATAGCCAGCAGAAGAAGAACTGCTGGCTATTTTAATTGTATATTGGGCAGTCTATGTGGCCTCACACAGTATAGTCTGACGTCGTTCAAATGAAGCATCTACATTTCAGCTTCTTTGAAGTCTACATAGGAGTGTAAGAGGACCTTGCTGGATCAGGCCAATGCATCCAGCTCTCTCTTGGCAAATGGGCTCCTGCGGCTACATACAAGCAAGATGTGGACATGGGTGTCTTCCTGATATTTCTTTAGGATGCAGTAATTTGAGAAAATTCGGCGTCCCCGCCCCTCATTATGTCTCCAAAATTCCCTGTGACCACAATGGCTTGGGGATTCTTAGAGCTCTAGTTTAAAAAATAACTTTCCCAAACTCTGTTTATGGAGATTGGCTCCATTTAATTATCTAAGCCTTTTTTAATTATCTAAGCTTCATTAAAATGCTACCCCCCAAAAAGAGTAAAGGGTGTTCATTAAATTGAGATCTGCCTTAAAATGTAGATGTCAAAATTTATCCCGTCCCCACAACAAATTATGATGTCCTATAAGTAAGGGGAAGACACCATTTATCTGTTTAGCCAATTACTTATTTCATGGCTTCCCTGTAGTAAAGTTGTTTACTGTGGGTATTTTGTGACATAATGCCAAGAAGGCACTTAAATCCATTTTTACAAATATTGATTTAGTTGAGCCTTCAAGACAGTGCTACCTTTCTCCTTAATCCACCTTTATTCAGGTAGTTGTAATCTTGGTCCAGTCTAAGAACACACAGGTGCCCCTGGATTTAACCTGTAATACTGAAAATTATAATCTTCGTGTTAATTTGAATGAGGTAAATTAAACCGAATCATGTAAATAATACAGTGAGAAGAGGGTGTCCATGTGTACTACTTTATAAATGCTTTATGTGTCCTCTATCTGAAAACGTTCCTCTATTTCAGGTGCTGCCAGCTCCAATTTAAAGAGAAAGGTCAAAATCCTGTTGTGCAGTTACACAAAAGTCGTAACATTTAGCAGCAAATAGTTGTACATTGAGAAATCTCGATAGGCTTTATCTGCTACATGCCAAGTTGCATGACTCAGTTTGCAACAGATAATGCCATATTGCCTTTTGCATAACTATGCAACAAGACAAATAATGATAAGAAAGGAGAGCAGGGGTCCTTCGATGGAAAATATCTGGACATCACAAATTAAGTAGACACAGAGGCCACCAAGTCAGAAGGGGAAAGAAACCAATCCCACCGGTCTGGTTTCCCTCTGTTTCTTCTTTTTTCCAATATTAAGTTTAAATTATTCAGAACTTTGAGAAATTGTCTAATATTAAGCTTAGTTCATCCAAAACTGTGAGTATTTTTTTTTAATGCATGAACAGGTTTTTGTGCGCCTTTCACCTAATGCAAGTATAGTTTGTACAGTTTGCCCTGATATACAAATGTTGGCAAATAATATTCCTAATATTTAATCTTTGAATTATATTTTCATGACTGAGAACTCCCTTGCAAAATGCAGAGAACCCCGTATTTCAAAAGATAATGGAGCACTGGCTTGCACATTTGTTCGAACTGGATATTGCAGAATTCTGTCTGCAGAATTTATCAAGTCCATCTTGGTCAATGCTTGGTCAATGTTCTGAAGCTGTGCCGGCACAATGGGAGTGATTGATATCATCACTAATTAAATAATTCCTGTTTTTTTGTGGGTTCTCTTGTTCTTTTGGTTTTGATTTTTGCATCTGACCTGTAAAGAGACAATGGTGCATTCTTTAATTTGTAGCCATTTGCTCCTGTGGGTGATGTCACTCCTGTTATGCCAGCCAAGCCGTGGGACAGAATACTCATCATTAAAATGTGAATCAATCAGAATCTTTTCACCTATGGTGGCACAAGTTTATATTTCTATTTAAACTGTAGTTGTTGACTGAAATTCCTGTTTGCATAAATTATTCTGCATCCCTGTTCACCAGGATGGCTTTACTGACAGTGGCAATTTTTAATAATTAAATACTTTTCTCCTCCCATCTCATGGCCCCTACAGGTTTCTGAGAATGAAAGGGATTACAGAGACATAAGAAGGAAATGTTTAAATTACCCCCCCCCGCCCAATCACCCTAGCTGATGATATCATCAGCCTTATTGGGTGTACTTAAGGCAAACAGGATTTCAGCTAATTATAAATTGCCCCTATTTGTATAGTTTACCATATGCATATGTTATGCAAATCTACTATGTCTTTGGGGGTGTGGTGCAGACATGGCAAGCCTGCTTGGAAAACTCACAGAGAGTCAAAGACTACCATGCATGGGGAATGTTCCCAATGATTTCAGGAGCTTCAAATTTAAGTATAATACCTCTGGACACATCCAATGATGGTATCATTAGATTAAGTATTATTTATTATGCTCACAATGATTAGGAGATACAAAGAGGCTCAGTTCACATGCAGTAGTTGCTATGTAGTCAGATACTAGCAATAGAGATTATTTGTCTGTCTCTAGCTCCAGTTGTAACAGTCTTTGGCTTTCAAAAGGGGTTGTAATGAGTGACATCACCCCTCCTGCTGCCACCTATGATTATTTCCATGTTCTGATTATTTTAGACTACAGTTTAGTAAACAGAAACTGTCCTGTCATTTGACATTCGGCCAAATTACAGTTGGTGCCAAAATGTGCAGCACAACATTCTCTGAGGGCTTGCCTGTGTAGGAACCACCTTGAAAAAGGCCGGCAGGCATTCTGACTCACCAATCCCAAGGTAGCCTCTGTGAGACACAGATTTGATCCTCCAGACCAGTGCCTCCCAACCTTGGGTAACCCAGGTGTTCTTTGACTGCAATTCCCAGAAGCCTTCGCCACCAGCTGTGCTGGCCGAGGTTTCTAGGAGTTGCAGTTCAAGAACATCTGGCTTACCCAAGGTTGGGAAGTGCTGCTCCAGAGGCTTGATGAATTTTATAAGGCTGTGTTTTGAGCTGATAGGTCACAACTTAGGCAAACCATGCCTATATAATTCAGCTTATTTACTGCTATCCACAGCAGTCACTGGTCTGTTTTGCTCTCATACTGAAATTTTGTGTTCAACACTATTTTGGTTTATTCTGGTTGCCTTTGTTTTCTTTCTCTTCCCCCTCCCACCTCCGTCTGCCACCTCCACTTTCAACGGCTACTCTTAAAATTTCTTTCCAGCTTCAGATTTTCTGGCTGCTGTATATAAACCAAAGAAATTTTGGGTAGAAAAATCCAAACCACAATTCTCAGAATGGCCATTTTTCACTAATAATGCTTTTGTTGAAGACCTGACATAGGAGATGAAACACAGCGAGAAATTCTGAGAAAGAGGCTTCGGCAGGACGTGAAACGCTGATAATTTACAGTCACTCATATTACACCGCTAGCCCATGAAAGTGAACATACGGTATCAACCCATCTAAATTAATCACGTCGATACTGGGCTGCACCATTTCAGAAAGCAGATGAGATATACTATTTTGATTTCTCTCCTGAGCAAAAATAATTGAGCCAGACCAATACATTTTCTTAACTGAACAAGAGTGTTCAATTTACCACCATCCCTGCCCAGTGAAGGCGCATTGGGCAAAATCCTCGTGTCCTGTTCTTTGCATGTGATGCTTGTTTTATGCACAGTGGGGCTTTTCCAGAACCTACTCAGGAGGTATCCCGACCAGGACCTCATTAGGTGACAGCAAACCCTGTTTAAATCCAAAAGGGCATTCTCGGGCTAATTCAACAGCAAGTTGGAGATCTTAAAATCTCTGTAACTTGAGTCTTTTTCTTTGCTCCTGTTACAGGCCTTAGAATCCAAAGTTGGGAAACAACTACTGTAGATGGGTGTTTGTCCCACTGTTTGTGCCATGTTTCTCATTGCTCCTTTCAATGGTTCTTCTATTGACTAAATGATGTGCTAATTGTGAATAGATCCAATCTTTTAGCATGAGTGTGTGGTAGGTTTTGTTTGGCTGGCAGGGCTTGTTTATTTATGGGGAGGGGGTAGCATTTCCATTTGTTTTGTTTTATCTTGCTTTTGCTTCTGTGATTACAGCAATCCTTAGGGATCGGTGCTGGGCATGTCCAGATGGTATCACTGATGTTGTAATGTGTGGGTGTGAGTGAACCCTCCTCGTTTTGCCTGCCTTCTGCTTAAACCAGGAAGGGCTCAACTGCAATGCCATGTGCAAGTTGTATTTTTTTAAAAAAAAAATTCTCCTAGTTTAGTGTCGTAGCACTAAGTAGGGATGGGTTTTTTCAGTTTAACAAGAATGGGGAAATACACAAAAGAGGCTCTTGATTTTGCTTCCAGAGTTTTGCTGATTCCCAAAAGAGATCCTCTTCGACCCAAATGCTTTGTTTTAACAAAAGAGAGGGATAGGAAAGCTTCAGATTCTTTTCTGTTTCCCTCTTTGGACTGGTTCAGTCTCACCTCCATCTACTCACAGTTCTACCACTTCATTCTGCTGGAGGTAGGCCACTCACCTCCTCTGCTAGGTCACTCTTGCTGACTGCACACTTACTAACATTAATCCTTGACTCTCTTCTTATCCAAGCCTTGCCTGTTTAACATAGACATTGTGAGATTTCTTGTTTGGTATCATTTCTAGCTGCCTGACACTAAAGATTAAAAATAGAGGGAATCATGTTCTGGCAGAGGTCATGTTCAAGGTCCAAGAGTTTTTATCAGCATTCAGAAGCTTCACTCATGCAGTACGTGCAAAACAGGCCATTCACCTATACCACAAAGGATTCATGTTGTGCGGCTAGTAAGGGTCAAACTAGACATGACATCATATAATTTGCCTTGATGCAATTCTTTACAACAACAAAAAGTCAGTGGAGGGATGTCAAATGTGGGTTGGGGCCACAGTGTGTGGAGTGGTCCTGTTTCCAGTGCTAACTGCACTGCCTTTAGAAGTAGCCTATGTAGAGAGGTTTTTTTTTTAAACCTTGCTGTCAGCTTGGGCCAGCATCCCATTTCCCACTAGTGGCTCTAGATGTTTCTGGGAAGCCCAGGCACTGGGCACAAAGACAATAGCTATATGTTCTTGGCTGCTTTCCACAGCTGCTTAATACAGAAGGATAATAGCTCTCACAGATACATTTTGCTAATACACCCAATAGCTGTGTTGATAGTTCTGTCTTTCAGGGATCTGTCTAAACTAACGCTTAGAAAAGTTGCTTCTGTGGATTACAACTCCCAGAAAATCACAGTGGAACTTGAAAGTTCTGGGCTTTGTAGTACAATGAAAACAACACACAGGCTGAAATCCTGTTCCTTATTGTAGTAAATCACAACTAGAGTAGGCCCATTGAATCAGTGGGGATTTCGTGAGTCAACTTCTCCATATGTTTCATTGATTCAAATGGGCCTACTCTAGTTCTGACTTACTGCACTAAGCAACAGGATTTCCTCCAGTGTCTTGCAGTACTGACAAATTTGATTTTGGTAGAAGCTTTAATGGGCTGTCACCCATTCTTCTAAGTGCTGGTTTAAATCTCTTTTATTGACATTGTCACCATTAGTTACTTCCCTTTCCCAGAATTTTCAAGGGGATTCAGAGGACATATCCCATCTGTAACCTGGGTTTTCTCAATGTTTCTTCCACTTTTTCCTGGCTCAGAAAACTCATCAAGGAGCAAAAGGCAGAATAGCTACACAATACCTTTTTTACTGCTCGCAGGATGAGGCAACCCTCTGAGGGCATTCCCTGTCTCTGGTAATTTATTTATCACCTAAAAAAAAAAAAAGACAAACAGGAAGGGAAGGGAGTAAAGCGCTTCAAGCATGATGATGATACATGTTGTTGTCACCTTATAATCCTGCATTGCATAAGATGTGGTTTTCTTTCAGGCACATTAAGCAGATAATGGAATGTATTGATTGACTTCCAAGAGTGACATTGTTGCCTGTAGCCAAGGAATGTATGAATTGCTGACTGCCCAGAGATTTCTGTCATGCCATACAACATTTTCAACATGTGTTGAAGTCAAGGGTAATTTGATTTATTGGATGTAAGTAATTTGTTTCTAGGTTTTGTTTTTCAAAAAAATAATAATTGAGGGGGTCACCTGAAGTGTTGATTATATTCATTTCTTGGAAAGAAAGAGTTCATACCTACCATTTTGGAAGAAAAACAGTGAAGTCAGTGCCTGCAGGTCTGGCTCAGGACATTTTTCTGTTTGAGATGAAAGATATGTGGTGCCTCACCTACCAAATTCCACATACAGAAATCAACCGAAATAGCAAATTGATCTTGATTCATATTGGTGATGGAATGGTTTTGCCAGTACACCTGAAGTCAACGGCTACCTTAGGGTATGTAAGACACAAAACACCCACAGCTTTAGCCTTTAACACAGTGGTTCCCAACCTTGGGTAACCCAGGTATTCTTGGACTAAAACTCCCAGAAGTCTCACCACTAGCTGTGCTGGCCAGGATTTCTGGGAATTGTAGTCCAAGAACACCTGGGGACCCAAGGTTGGGAACCACTGCTCTAACACCTGGTTGCTGCTCTGCCCTCCAGCATCTGTTGCCACACACAGCTGCTTCATTCTGCCTAATAGCACTGACCCTGTGTGCCTGGATAATATTTCCCATTTTCTGAGAAACAGAGAAACAGCAGCCTTCTGATCTTCACTGGCTGATAAATTGCAGGCACAGTTGAGCAGATAAAGATGCATAGTAATGATTGGTGTTTTAAATGAAAATATATGGCGAACTCCCAGAAAGCAAATCAAGTGGTCACACACACTACCCTGAGTTATTGGCTCCTCACTCAGTTTCATGTGCTGCAATGCTGCTTTGATGTCTTGTATGACACAAAGGATGCAGTGCAGAGATCATCTTAATTCATAGAGCAAAACAACAAACACCAGATAAAAACAATAGAGTTCTCTCATCATCATCTTAGAACTGCAGAGCTGGAAGGGACCCTATGGATCATCGAGTCAAGGACACACAGTGGGGAATCAAACTCCCAGCCTCTGGCTCCACAGCCAGATATCTAAGCCAGTGAGCTATCCACATCATATAGCTTTGGCCAGCCTTTCTTGTGTAAGGCCTGTTAAAAGGAATGAACCTGGACAAGTAATCACCATTCTTCTTTCTAGGCAATAATTTCTTGGAAGTATATTTTCCTGTCATATTGAAGGTGTTTCTTTCTTAGCAACTCATAAATAGATGAAAATCTGTGTAAAAATATAAAGTTATTGGGGGCAGGGCAGTAGAAGGGGATTTGATTATTCAATTGTCACTTTTAGACTTTGTTTTGAAGTTCCTAGCAGTAATAGGTTATACTGTATATGTAAAAATGTCCTTCTCTTTCCCATGGTTTGCTTTGCATGTGAGGCAGAGAAGTGTGGGACTCAAATGATACTAATGGGGCTAATTGCCCTTCAGGGCTCGGTGAAGCTGTATTTGGTAGGATACATATCTTTGAAAAATAATTAAGCAATAGTAATATAGTTAAAGACAAGGCAGCCAAAGACGTTTAGGTGCCTGAGGACAAGATTTTTCCTGTTTCACCTGCAGAAGCTAATTGGACCGCCAGCTGAATCTGACTTGAATATGGCTGGTAATGGGATCCAATGTGTCGTTCACCCCACCTGAAGGCAGCAGGGCACTTCAGGCGATCAGGACAGACTGTGCAACACACACAGCTCCATCCTCCAACAGAGGAGAATAGGCAGGAACCTCCGGAGGAAAGCCAGTGGTGCTCCTCTTGTATCTTCCACCTGGGATGGTTGCCTCACCTCACCGGTATAGCAGAAAATGTGTTTGTTGGTTTGCCCACAAACCTCTCAGAAAAGGTAAGAATTAAGACACACTTTTTTTTTCATATGTCGTACTTAATTATAAAACTGGGTGGGTGGTAACTTGACTGATCTTGCTAGGCCAGTCTGGGTGCTGTAGTCATCTATCTGATATGCTCAGACCTAGAAATACAGTTCCCAACACATGCTAGGTGAACAAACTGGAAAGGTCAGATCTCAACTAGAGATGGGCGCAAATTTAAAAATGAATCACCAAATTTATTTTAAAAACCACTAATTTGTCAATTCGTATTTGTATGACTCGGTGACGAATACAAATCAATGAATTTTTAGCAATTTTTGATTTGTCCATTTGGTGGGCTATAAAATGGCCCCCCAGGCACCTAGAGACACCAAAATTGCAGGGAAGCTTCCCATGACTCTCCTCTACAATCCCTGCAAGTTTGGTGAAGATTGGGTTTCTGCAAGCTAGCTGCTAAAGGGCACTTTCCTGGGGGGGGATCCACTTTGTGGGTGTATAACTTGGCTGTCTAAAATCCAATCTTCACCAAACGTAGAGGGATTGTAGAGGAGAGTCAGGGGGTGCTTCCCTGTGATTTTGGTGTCTCTAGGTGCTTGGGGGCATTTTATAGGATTTTAAAATAAAAATGAATTGACATCTATTCATCAATTCGTCAGAAAAAATTGTAAATTTGTAATTCATGATTTGTCAAAGTTGATCACAGATCAAAGTGAATCACTGTTTTTTTCTGATTCCTGCCCATATCTAATTTAAACTGTTCATGCTTCCTGGGGATTCTGGGCATCATAGTCTAAAGAAGTTACCTGTGTGGGCTTTGACTTCAAAAGACTTTTGAAACAGTAAAAGCTAGAAACACAACATTTCACAGTCGCTGAGATCCCAGCTGAAATAACTGGATAGCTTTCTCGGCTGACTAGGCATGCTGGGAGTTTTTGGAAGTTGCAGCCCTCTAACCAAAATGATAGGTTAGAAACATGAAATTTTGCACGGGTAGTAGTGATGTCCCCACTTAAATAAACAGAAAGGCTATAGCTTTTTAGGCCATATGGCCTGGGAGTTTTCGCCTGAAGAAATTATATTTTTATCCTCTTAAGTATTGGGGTAGAGGATGAAAAAAGGCCATCATGAAAAATATTGTTGAGGCAAGAGGAAGTGGAGAGAGAGAGAAAGAGAGAGAGAACTGGTGTGGGTGGGATTTCTAACCTTGATACAGCTGGCTGGATAGCTCAGTGGTTTCTGGCTGCAGAGCCAGAGGTTGGGAGTTTGATTCCCCACTGTGCCTTTGGGAAGAAGAGCCAGCCTGTGTGGCTTCAAGCAAGCTGCACATTCCCAGGATACCTTCAGAAGAAGGGAATGGGAAACCACTTCTGATTACTCTCTACCTAGAGAACTTTGAAAAGGGTTGCCATAAGTCAGAACTGACTTGACAGCACATGATTATTATTATTAACCTTGACACAAGTGGAATGAATATCAGGGTGGAGAGAGAGGGAGGCCAGCGTGGAAGAAAGAATAAGGGGTGGGGTGGATTAAGGATACTCAGTTGAGGATGGGACTTAATGGGTTTTTAACCTAGATAATTCAATGCAGATTAGCTCATTTACCTAATGATAGAACCAGCCCTGCTTAAATGGGAGTATATTCAGTCACTTTGTATAATTAGTAGGGTGCTTTTGCCCTTACGTTCTGCTTCTGGCCTTTCCATAGCTATTTCGTTGTCCGCTGTGAATACAAATGTTGGACTTGATGGGTCTTGGTTAGATTCAGAAGGGCTCCTCTTATCTAATCTAAATAATTATAAGAGTATTAAACCTCTCCAACCGTATCGCCTCTGTTAACTTACTTGAAGAGATGGTATGACAGGTCAAGCAAACTAACAGGAGCAGAATTTGATGCATACAAAGTTTGGTGATTCTCCAGTATTAATTTGGATAGCACTGGTTCTTGTCTAAGAGAGCATTTTAACCCCTTGGTCACCACTGGCAAGCCAGCATGTTCAATTTGTTTTTTGGTTTATGATACTAATAGGTATGTGTATTTCCTTTACAAATGTACAATATTTTTTGCTGTTGCAGCCTGTGCCTTGAGTCACGTCCATTGTTAAAGCTGTAAATATGAAAAGTTTTTGCAGCTACATAAGTCCAATAATGTCAGGCAACTGGCACATGGGCTATACAACGGGGATTTATCTTCTGCAGCCTTCTGTAGCTCTCCCTCTTTATACCTTCCTTCGATACAAAGACACACACATACCTGATGATGATGTCCATAAAAAGATAGCGAACAGTTATAAATTGCTAGATAGCTTAGTGGTTTAGGCATCTGGCTGCAGAGACAGAGGTTGGGAGTTAAATTCTTCTGTATATTAAGAATGTGATGAACTGTAAAGTCCAGTGCTGACACAAACTCAGATTATCTAGATCCATTTCAATCTCACTTCAACCCTGGTTATGGAAAGGGGACGGCTCTGGTTGCCTTGGTAGTTGACCTACACTGGGAACTGGACGAAGGAAGTGTGTCTCTATTGGTTCTGCTGTTTCTGCTGAACAGCTTTCGATGCCATCGACCATGGTATCCTTCTGGCCTGTCTCTCTGGGATGGGATTTGGAGGCACTGTTTTACAGTGGCTCCAGTCCTCCCTGGAGGAGAGAACTCAGAAGGTGGTGCTAGGGGACCCGTGCCTGCGGGGTCCCCCAGGGTTGTATTTTGTCTCCTACGTTATTAGCATCTACATGAAGCCCCTGGGAGGGATTGTCCAGAGTTTTGGGGTTTGGTGTCACTAGTATGTAGATGACGCCCAACTCTAGCTCTCCTTGCCATCTAAATCTGAGGAAACTGTTTCAGCTCTAGATCAGTGTCTAGTGTCAGTAATAGACTGGATGAGGGTAAATAAACTGAAACAATCCAGACAAGACCAAGGTGCACCTGGTCAGCCGAAAAGCAGATAGAGATTCATCCTGTGCTGGACAGGGTTACACTCCCTCTGTAAAGACAGATATGCAGCTCGGGGGTGTTCCTGGATTTGCCTCTGAGTCTGGATGCCAAGGTTTCAGTGGTGGCCAGGAGTGTGTTCGTACAATTAAGATTAGTGTGACAGATGTGCCCGTTCCTGGAAACGTGTGATCTGGCCACGGTGGTACATGCCATAGTTAAACCCTGGTTGGATTACTGTAATGTAGTCTACATGGGGCTGCCTATGGAACGTGTCAGGAAACTCCAGCGGGCCCAAAACACAGTAGCCAGATTGCTAACTGGGGCTGCTCACAGGGATCACATCGCCCCCTTGTTACAGCAGCTCCACTGGCTGCTGATCTGTTTCTAGGCAAAATACCAAGTGCTGGTTCTAACCTATAAAGCTCTAAATGGCTTGGGTCAAACCTATCTCAAGGATTTTATCTCCCTTTATGAGCCTGCTCAGGTGTTAAGATCACTGAGGAACTTCTCAGGGAAAACAGATGGCAGCCCTAATTCAGTACTAACATAGTTGAATGTATAGATTGAATATACCTGGACTTTGAAGAGTTAAGAACCCTATGTTCAAAAAAGGAATAAAAGGAAAAGATCACCCATCCTTAGGCATTGTATAAGACACATTCTGTATAATGAAGAATCTACTTCAACATCTGCTAGCCTGAGAATTTTTACCACAATTTGTAACTATCAGTGGCTCCAAAATGCAGCAGCCAAGTGGCTGACTGGGGCTTGTTACAGGGATCATATCACCCCTGTTACAGCAGCTCCAATGGCTGCCGATCCATTGCTGGGCACAATTCAAAGTGTTGGTTTTAACCTATAAAGCCCTAAATGGCTTGGGTCCAAGCTAGCTCAAAAACCGTATTTCCCTTTATGAGCCTACCTGTCAAGATAATCAGGAGAGGCCTTTCTCTAGGTCCTGCCACCCTCACAGGTGTTCTTGGTGGGGACACAGGAGAGGGCCTTCTCCGCCACTGCTCTCAGACTCTGGAGCTCCCTCCCACAGGTGGCCAGATTGGGCCCATCTTTGCTGTCCTTTCACAGGTAGATGAAGACCTTTCCCTTCAGGCAAGCTTTCTCTGAGTGACGTCCCACCCGAGTTAGGTTTTTAAATAGATTGCTGTGCCTTACTGCTTTGAATGTGTTTTGGTGTTGCTTATGTTTTTTAGTATAGTTTTTTAGTATAGTATTTGTATAGTTTTTTTAGTATAGTATTTGTTTTGAGTATTTATATATTCTTCTTTGTTAGCTTTAAATACTGTATTCTAATTATGTAAGCTGACCTGGGTCCTTTTCAAGGAGAAAGGCAGGATAAAAATAGAATGAATGAATGAATGAATGAATGAATGGAATGTCTGGGTGTCTGTGTGAATTTCGTTGTATGTGTATACTATGTATATACTTACAATGACAATAAATTTATTTGATTTGAATGAATGCTGGGTAGAGAAGGACGACCACACAACATTCACCAGGAGGTGAGGTGAAGAGGAGGTGGCATTTCAAGGTAGCAAAAATTATTATTGTGTGCAGGTGATTTTTTTTTTTACACCCCTCCCTGTAATGTCTTGGACCCAAGACGTTATTTACCCTCAGGATCAAGGTGTCATTCACATGACTGACTGAGGAGAGCCTGGGGTAGGCAGCTGGGTGCTGATGGTAGCAGGGAGAAACAGTGGTGGCAGCAGCCAGCTCAGGTAGCAGAAAGTTGAGAGATGGCGGTGGCGGCTCTGCCCCCGCACCCAGCACTCCAGTCCGAGACCAGTCTACCTAATGGCAGGGCTGGCCCTGGCTGGCGTATAGCCTTTTCCTATCAAACAAACTCCAACTAAATTTTGAGTGTGTTGGTTACAAAAGGGATATTTATGTATATATAAATAGAGAAGTCCCACCAGGTACTCAGTCAGTTTGAAGACTCTATCACGTAGTTGCCTTATTGGGCACCTGGTAGCCGATGGAGGTGCCCTGGCTTTGACTAGTTCACAACTTATGCCTTCTTAGGACTGTGGTTAAAAACTCCAGTACCATCAGGCAAAGCAAAAGCATCATCACCTCAAGTCACAAAGGAGGCAGTGTGGGGAGCAGCAGTGACAGCTTCTTGGCTGTCCCTTATGAACTTCGCAGCTGTTCCCCTCGATGTGAGAACAGGGATGGGCATGTGAGAGCCCAGAGTGCCAGCTAAACTTCTGGAAATGGTTGTGCTTCCCCTGCTCTTCAGGCAGGGCAACAAATCTCAGGCGAGCAGCCCTGGAGGAGGACAAAGTTTTATTGTGTGCTCCATGATGGCCTTAATCCCTGGGCACCCATCTCCTCCTCACTCCAACTGGGCAGCAGGCCTCAACATGAAGCATTTGTCCATGTGTGCAACATATATTTGCTTAAGAGGCAATGCAGGAAATCCACGTTGTCTTGTCTCACTCTCTCGTGCACACATATTCCTCCTTAACTGTTACACAAGACCCTGCCCTCCTCAGCTCCCGCCTGAGGCTTCAGTCTGGAGATCTCAGAAAACGGGAAGCTACAGACCTGGCAACCCTAACCTGTGCTGGAGGCCCTCAACTAGCCTGCTGCCTCAGGCATGGCTGAAGACACCGTCCCATTATCAGTGTTAAAGGAAGCCTCGGTCACCAGCCCAGTCAGCTTATCCTTCACCTGAAGCAGCAAGATGTCCTGAACTGGCCCTGCCTGAAGTCAACTACGATATACACCACATGAGATCTACTTTAGATTCTGGGACTGCTGTAACCATTGCCTCCTGCTCCTCCTCACAGCGTTTCCCTCGGCCTCTGACTCCTACAGCCCTTGTTTTCCATATCATTTAAATGCTGAGGTCCTTGGGGGCTTCATTCTGTCAGCTCTCTCTTTTTCTCAAGTATGATGCGTGCCAAAAGCTCTGTATAAATAATAAATACTCCGGTAATATTCCCGGGGCTCTCCACTTCTTAAGTATGCTTGTTTATACAGCTCTCAGAGCACGACAGAGTCCTGGCTCTAGAAAGGATCTGTGAGGAGACATAATAAGTCAGAGAGACACACAAGTGCTGTCAGTTTGCGTGCTGGCACCAGGTCTCATAGCAAGGCAAAGCCTCTTAATTGCAGCCATCTTTTAATTTTCATCCCCGCTAATAGATGGTGTTCTAGGAATGCTGTATTTTTCTTTTCATATTGTGCTGAATAGACTCCGAGCCCCAATCCACTGAGGCTACGACAGGTGTTGAGTGCTTCTGCTTTGTTTGGCAGGGTGACACGAAATTATAATAAAACAGGTGTGTGGGCTCACTTTTGACAGAAATATTGAACTCTATGTCCCGCCACCCTCCCAGGCGCGTTTGGTGGGGACATAGGAGAGAGGGCCTTCTCTGTCGCTGCTCCCAGACTCTGGAATTCTCTCCCATAGGAGACCAGGCTGGCCCCATCTTTGCTGCCCTTCCGCAAGCAGGCAAATGACCTTTCTCTTCAGGCAAGCTTTCCATTAGTGATTGGGTGCCTAAGTGGGCTTTTTTAAACTGAATTTTTGTGCCTTGTTGCTTTTGAATGTAGTTTTGGTGTTCATTTTGTTTACCATTTTTTGTGTGGTATTTGTTTGATTCTTCAAAAATAGTTTTATACTTACTGTTTTTAACTTTTAACTTTTGTCTTTTAATGATGTAAGCCGCCTTGGCTCCTTTTTAAGGAGAAAGGCTGGGTAAAAATATTTTAAATTACAAATACATAAAATAAATTTCAATCATTTATGTACCACCGAATTCAATTCTAGGGTGACTTACTATGTTAAGCAATAAGATTTCAGCTGTGTAACAAGTAACAATGTTATTTGAAATGTATTTGGAGGGAGACAATTTAATTTTTACAGGTTGGGTGGTAACAGGTAATGGTTGTTCATTATTCCCCAAATTTGTTATGGAGAGGCTTCATTGGGAGATTTCCTCCTTTCCTGCAACTTCTTACTCTGTTTTAAAAGTTTAACATACTAAGTAAAAATTAACTGAAATGTCTTAGTAATCTCCTAGCAATGTGTTAGCATTTTAGAAAAACATTTGGAATGATCTTGGAAAGAGACTGGAAGCCAGCAAAGATGGGGGGGGGGGGAATATTGGTGTAATATGATCAGAACAGCCAATCCTAACCAGTAGTTTTCATGCCCTATTGTAGAAACACAAGAAGAAACACAGACTGTGGATCATTTGGAGGGAATGCAATGCCCCCCAGAATGGTTTGAAAATAAGTGGTCACACACTCCACTAACAGCACCTCTGTCTGATCTGGACTGAGTCTTAAGCCTCATTCAGATGGGCATTGGTCCCACTGTTTGGTGAATAGTGGGGGTGGATTGGTTCACTCTTTTTTCTGGTGGCCAAATGACATAATCACTAGAATTTGGCCCCAGAGCATCCTAACTTGGCCCCAGAGCATCTCAACCCGCACCCTTTTGAGCCTCTATCAGGGCTTCTACTTTTTTGGTGCAGGTTGGTGCACTCTAGGTTAGTCTGTTCCCAGCATGTGCAATCACTGGGAATGGACTAAAATTTAGCCTTGTAGCTGTGAAAGTTGCCCAGGTTCTTTTCAGGTGTCATTTTATGGTATTGTGAAGTGGCTTAACAAGTGAGCCACTTCAGGATATTTCCAGATTGAACACTTCCCCTGTGGAGGAAGAGGCAAAGTTATTATTATTTTGTCTCAGCTAGACCATCACTGTTGTGCTGAATCACTTAAATTTAATTTTCCCCCCTTTTCCTTTGTGTGAAGTGCCGATTTAAACTGTGGCTGAAGGCGGTTTCTTGATCAGCACTACAAAAAAGAAAAGAACTTAAAAGAATAATTTAAGTGATTCAGTGTATCAGCAATGGTCTAGCACAGACAAAAATAATAATTTTACTTACGCTTACACCTCTGCAGAGGATCAAGGGAAATTTTCAACTGACAGAAGAGCCAGAAGGCCACTTGAGATCAATGTGCCATTTGGAATCGAGGATTGTGCTAAATGGCCTATTGCTCCTCCCCTCGAGCTGAAGCAACTCTATTTAGACTGTACCAGCCAGCACCAAAAGGGCCAGTGTAGATGTGCCCTTAGTGCACCTCGGCCTTTAGGTATTAAGCAGCATGAAGGGTAAAAGAGAGTCCTAGGGAACCCTCTAGTGTAACTGCAAACGGACAGAACAGATTATTCTTTCTGGTGCTGACCATCCACACGGGAGTAGAACCACCAGACCACAGTACTTGCAACAATGAGCCCAGAGAGTCTATTCAAATGCCTACCGCTGAGAGATCCAAGACAATTAACAGGTCCACACATCCCTGTCCTTTTTTTTGGCATAAGTAATTCCAGAAAGTGAGCAAGGTACATTTTGGTGCAAAACCAGAGCTAAATCCTGACTGAAACTAATATTTACCAGTGGCGTCATTAGCCCTTACATGGTGTAAGTTCCACTGCTGGATCTTAGCCATTATTTCCAATCTCTGTCCTCTTCTTGCTGGACAATTTGTTTTTGCAGCCAGCTGCCATTTCATGTTTTTCACAATGCTCTCCAGCCTTGTGTGGAATTTAAAAGTGGTGACCAAGGGCCACCATTGCAGACGGGGATCCATGGTCTGAGGTGTTCCCAGCTTGAACCTCTCCCTGGCATCCTATATGTTATTTGAAATTAGTAGCTCAGTGTTAAACAGCTGATTAGTTAGCAGTCGTCACATGCACCCATGAAGAAAACATCTTGTAGATCCTCAGGGGTTTCACCATATGAATACTGTACTTAGTGTTTTGGCTCACAGTGCTTTCTTTTGTAGTGTGCTGGCCCTCTGCCTATCTCCTAAAATGAAGATAAAAACACAAAAGAGGTGCTGTGATGACTTGCATTACTTTTAGTATAAGAATAATGGGCACTGATGTTATGCCTCCTTGTTGGTGTACCATTGCTCCCATCATTGGCTGTTCTCCGTAGCCTGGTGGAGGGGCATAGTTATGTCCCATAGTCTGGCACTAATCTGTATATGGTTTTGGATTAACATAATTATTTTCAGCTCTGTATCTTTCCAACTAGGCATTCTCCCTAGGAGGATGGAATCCACCCCTTGATTTCACAGGGCCATGCTGAGATGCAACAATTTCTTCATCAAGTAGTAGTAGGCAAGCCATGGGTGTTGTTATCTCCAGACGGAGAATTGCACTCAATAATTCTATAACTCTGTATCGGCTCATTGAAATATGTTTGTGGGTGTGCATTTTAAGCTTTAATTTCGGGATGTGAAATACTTAAGGGAAAGTAAGATAATCTATTTCTGTGAAGACTGCAAAAGAGGCAAAAGCATGTCAAGAATGGAAGAAAGCAATGTTGAATTTACTGAGTGTGATTTATTGGGCTTAGCACAAGCCAGATTAAAATAAATGAGCTGGAACCCTAATAACGATCACTCTGTCTAGTAAAGAACATGAGCTGTGTGCACTGAGAGGCCACCTTGCCAAACCAGGACCACTGATAAAAACAAACGGAGGATAAACAGTCCTTGTACCTATTTGTGATTTGGTAGACATAATCCTGTCAAAATGGGCTACTATGTTTGAAAGTGACACCCGGTTCTAACAATGACAAGAAGAGTTATGGCCATTTGTTACTTTTAAATGACAGTCAGTGGGAGTACTGGAAAAGACCTAGTTTTAGAATGGAGACTGTGTGAAGTAAAGATGCCAGTATGTCCTCTCAAACAAATATAAAAACTTCAGTGATGTTTGAGTTGCCATTCAGAACTGCATCTAATCAACAAACGATTTCCTTCTACAATAAGCCTCAATACAACATAGCAGCGTTTTCATCAAAATTTCACAGAAATATACAATATGACTTTCAGAGATTTATTTATTTATTATTATTTTTTACTTTTATACCGCCCACCTGGCTACCAAGGCCACTCTGGGTTCAGAGGGGAAAAGGAGACAGTGGCCAAAATCCTGTTGCTTAGTGTAGTAAATTGCACTAGAGTACACCCACTGAATCAATGTGGATTTGGCGAGTCAACTCCTCTGTAAATTCCACTGATTCAAACAAGCCTACTCTGTGTCTAACTATGCTAAAGGAAGTCACAGAGTAGGAGCATTTCAGTAGTGTAGTGAATTGCACTACTCTAGCACATTCAGCACATTTTCACTTTCTGCAGTTCTGGCAATGCTTATCAGATCAGTCGATTTAGTAAATTTAGAAACCTCATCAGGTAGATAATGGTTGCCAAGTTGCAGATTTTTCAACCTGTGTAGTTTTCATAAGCAATACAATTTTGAAACGTAAAATGTTGTTGTTGTTGGCACCTTCCTTAACTCAAGGGACATTCCTGTGCCTCAAGTAAAAAATCGGGCCTTTGCCCCACCCCTACTCCTTAAGGTGTTATTCAGTAACTGAAATATACAGGTGGAGGGGCTACAGAATGTGGTATGTCTGGGAGTTTTAGACCAAAAAATAATGTTTCCAGGCTCTGGGAGAGCTATGCATTCTGTACAGCCATCATGCCTGGGGATACCTGGATGCTGTTATATGATCTCTCTCATCCCTTTCCTTTATGTGTACATAAAATATTGCTTGCAAGACTAACAGAGGATGCAGATATTTGCCTGTAGTAGGGTTGCCTCCAGACTTGCAGTAGAGTATATCACACTGCCTGTCTTACTGAGGCGATGGACACTGGTGTGTGTGGTATCCTTTCACGAGTGTAGTGGAGCCAAGGCTTGCAGGATTCAAAGCCCCAGAATTTACTAAATAGCAGGGATTATGGTATCATCTGGCATGCCTCACATGCTTCTTTGTTTCCTTTGAACTTAGTCATTGCCTGATCAATAACTAGGACAGAAACAGATCTCCCCAGGAACAATATCTTAATGCAAGTTGTAATGCAAAGTATTTGAGGGCAATTTAAAGCGATTACAGTGGTACCTCGATTTAAGAACTTAATCCGTATTGGGACTGCGTTCTTAAGTCGAAACGTTCTTAAATCCAAGCACCATTTCCCATAGGAATGCATTGAAAACCATTTAATCCGTATCTGCTGTTTTTCGTTCTTAAGTCGAGGCGCTGTTCTCAAGTCGAAGCATTAGTTCCCATAGGAACTAATGCAAAGCCGGTTAATCCGTATCTACCACTAGGGGGCGATTTTTTATTTTATTTTTTCTTCTTTTGACCTAAGGTGAACTTAGGTCAAAAAAAGGGCAGGAAAGGTTTTTTTCTTCTTCTTTTTGGTTCTTAAGTCGAGGCTCCGTTCTCAAGTCGAAGCAACTTTTTGCGAACGAAGCCGTTCTTAACTCGAATCGTTCTTATGTAGGGACGTTCTCAAGTCGAGGTACCACTGTATCTTTCAAAAGACCTCTTAGTTGTTGATATGCAGCAACACAGCAACCTGCATGTTTGGACTCTCCTTATGGGGTGGGGTGGGTATAGGGAGGGTCATCATCAGCCTTTATTTGTTATACATCTATCCCTTCATTATCAGGCGATGCAGGGAGCTGTAACTGGAAGGACTGGTGAGCACTGTCAGAATTTCCAGGGTCATTGCTAGAGTTGCGCATCATTTTTACACCGCTGTTGTAGTAGTTGACATAGGAATTTATCTCCATCTTTAGGCAGCGAATACTGTGGCCTGGCCCTTCCTTGAGTGTAACAGAAGCATAAGATCATTTGACATAGAAAAAAATTATGTTGGCTTGCTCAGCCATGGGTCTTATTGCAGCAACTAGAAATGGGCATGAATTAATTCAAAAATTGCTAATTTGTAAATTCTTATTAATGCAAATCAATGACTCCAACAAATAATGAATCAATGCATTTTTAGTGATTTTTATTTGTTTGGCTACAAAATGGCCCCCAAGGGTCACCAAAACTGCAGGGAAGCTTCCTCTCTCCTTTACAATCCCATCAGGATTGGTGAAGATTGGATTTTGGATGCCCTAATTATACATGCCCAAAGAGGGCCCCCCAGGATGGTTCCCCTCAGGCACCTGGAGACACCAAAATCACAGAAGCTTCCCATACCTCCAAGTTTGGCAACGATTCCATTTCCCCAACCGCTAAAGGGCACTTTCCTGGGGGGACCAATTTTGTGGGTGAATAACTTGGTTGTCTGAAACCCAATCTTCACCAAACATAAAGGGGCTGTAGAGGAGCGTGAGGAGAAGCTTCTCTGTGATTTTGTTGTCTCTTAAGTCCTTGGGGAGAACTTTCCTGGGGGAGCTCCCTTGTGGCTGTATAACTCGGATGTCTGAAACCCAAACTTCACCAATCTTGTAGGGAATAGTCAGGGGAAGCTTCCCTGCATATCTGGTGTCTCTAGGTGCTTGGGCAGGGTGTCATTTTATAGGGCTTTAAAGTCAAAAACGAATTGACAAATCAATTTATTGATTCATCAGGAAAAAAAAATATAAATTTGTAATTCATCAACCTTGACAAATCAAAACAAATCACCATTCTTCTGATTTGTGCCCCTCTCTAGAACCGACTTCTCACGTGGAGGAATCATTGGCAACTTTCCAGTTAAGCACCACCTCCTCTGAGCAAGCCTTACGCTAATGTTACCAGGTACCATCTCTGATTTAGGGGAGCGGTAAATCACCTTCTGCTACACAGTTCACCTGTTCAAGCCGGTACCTTTCAGCCTTTCTTTATAGCTCCTCTCCTTCCCGCCCTTCTCAGGGGAAAAGAGTCTGAACTTTGCACCTGGATTCATGGCTGAATGTCCAAGGCAGGTGGAGAAAGGCGTGCCTCTGTGCACGTACGGAGTTGCTTCCTTTCTTTTGATCTCAGCCTGGGCTCAAGGAGAGCGACCCATGGGATCCCAGCCGCTTTTAAACCCAGGCACCCAGTTGTCCGCCGTAGATTCAGCCCTCCTACAACGACCGCCGCCTTGCCCGTAGTGGTTTAAAAGCCGGTCCTTCCCCTCTTTAGTCCCGCCTTCCATGCCTTCCTTCCCATTGGCTGACAGCTTTAGCTTCAACTTTCTCCGCCCCTTCGCTCTCTTCTTACGACTGATTGGATGAGCTCTCCTGCCAGTCCCAAAGAAGGACCTGAACGAAAAAAAGGAAACGACCGGGGGGGGGGGGAGGAGGAGGAACGAAAACGGGAAGCTCTCTCTTTCTCCCTCTGGCTCCTCCTCCTCCGTCTGGAGACTTTGAGCTGATTGGCTGGGCGGGGAAAGGAGGGCGGGGACTCCCAGCCGCTCCGTGCCCTAGCCATAGCCACCCCGGCGTTGCGCTTTTCAAACGCTAACCGTGGAGGTGACGAAGGCGAGCGCCGGGCACGAGCGCGCCGCCCGGGCGGCGAAGAGGGGGAAAAAAGAGGAGGGCCCCGTGGGTGCCGCCGCCTGTCCGCCTCCCTCAGGAGTGAGGAAAAGCCCCGGGCGGGGAGGGAATAAACGAGAGGCAGAGAGAAGCAGGCGGAGGGGCCGGCTTGCCCGACTTAGGGACGGCGGCGACGACGACGAGGAGGAGGAACGGCGGAGTCCCGGCGCAGGTTTGTGTGTGAGGGAGAAACTGTCGCCGGCTGGCGGAGGGAGCGGGCCTCCTTTTTGGAAGGGGGGCGATGCGCGTCGCGACCTGCAAAGAGAGGCAAGGAGGAGATGGGGAAGGAAAGGCGCCCCCTGTCGGCTCCCGCCGCCCCTTAGGCGTCTCTGGCCTGACAGGAAGGCTCCGTTTGGGCTGCGGGTCCGCTCGCCCGCCCTGGTCCTTTCCCGATATGGTGGACTACAACTCCCACCATCCCCACACCCGCGCGGCAGTTTGGCTGTGGGGAGTGGTGGTGGGGTTGCCCCCCCCCCCGGTTGCCCGGGGCTTCAGGGCGACGCCGATGGGGCTCCCTGGGGGGGGGGGGGAGAAAGGGAAGAAGGTTTCCTCTCCCCGCCATCCCGTCTCTTTGTTTTCTTCTCCTGGTAAGATTCACCCCCCCTTTTTTTTTTGCCCCCACTCCAACGGGGTGTGTGTGTGTGTGTGCGTTCCTGCAGGGCTGGTCGCCTCGCCTCAGCTTGTTCCTATTTGAAAGAGGAGCGAAGGGCTGGTTTTAGACATTTCAAGCAGATCCTTAAGAAAAGGAGATTTCCCCTCCCCTTTGGGAAAAGAGAGGGATTTGCACTCTTAAACCAAGCCTTGGAAAGGAGGAGGGCATGGATGTGTGGGTCAATTTATTGGGTAAAGAAGAATAACATCCGCTGGTGTCTCTGCTCATTTGTGTGTTACATAGTCATGAAAAAAAGTTTCCTCTCCTGTGTGTCACTTCTACAGAAAAGCGATTAAACTGATAAAATGGCCATAGTCATGTCTGTTTGCTTGTGGGGTTCCTGACATGTGTCAGAGGAAAAGTTCTTAAACTCATGGAGCGGCCAGTCACCTAGGGCCACAAGCTGGCCGGGGTAAGGCTTTTTATTTTTGATGGGGCAGCTTTTCCATCTAAGATGGTGGTTGGTATCTTATCCTGCTTTGTCCTTGTTTGACCCCAAGCATCTTGCCTGCAGATGCTGGGAAGATAGATTTCTCTTTGATACTGTTTTGCCTCTGTATCTTTAGTTATATCTTCATTATTTTTACCACTTTATCAAGACACAGCTTTGCAATATCGATTTGTTTCAGGTATGTGACAGGTAAGATGAAAGTACTTCTTCGCAAAACATCTACCTTCATCTGGAGAATTAATTGCCACAAGGTGTGGTGATAATGTTCCCTTATGAGTGATTCATGTAGTTTAGATGCAAGCTGAATGTTTATGGATGTCTCTACAGTCATACCCATTTGGGGCAGAAACAGCAGGTCAGTAAGAGAGAGAGAGAGCACACACATGCATGGAACTGGAGACTTTCAACTGCATGCAGCCTCTGGCATCTCTGTTTGCATTTATTAAATTAATATTAGTAGTGAAATTCACCCACTTGTGCTGGGCAACTTACGATGAATAAAAAACTGCCCAAGATATGCAAAATAAAGCCCTAAAACCAGTAAAAACATGTCTTATATGAAACGACAGAAAAAGTGGCATTTGCTGACTTCACTTTACGGCACTGTTTTCAGGGTATCTGCTGTGGCCTCAGCAGATACCTGTGGCCCCTGTAGGATGCTCGCCCTTAACTTGTAGAGCCACCTGGTTCTGCTGGGTTTTTTTATGTAGCTGGCTGCATATCTGTCCTCTGAGCACACAAGCAAAGGAGTGAAGACAGGAATTTATTAATAATGATAATAATTGTGTTCTGTCAAGTCAATTCTGACTTATTGCTACCCTTTCCAGGATTTTCTAGGTAGAGAGTTCTCAGATGTGGTTCACTATTCCCTTCCTCTGGAATTACCTTGGAGTAATGCAGCTTGCTCGAGGTCACACAGGCTGGTTCTTCTTGGGATGCACAGTGGGTGAATTAGATTCTCTACTTCTGGCTCCCCAGCCAGATACCTAAGTTACTGAGCTATCCAGCCAGCTATTTATTTGTCACAACTATATCCCATTCTTCCTGTTGTGACCTTGAAGCAGTATACATAGTATTCCCTTTCTCTAGTTTTTTTTCCATATAAGAACCATGTAAGGTGGGTCAGGCTGATAGAGAATGACTAACCCCCAGTCATATAATAAGTTCCAAGGCTCAGTGGGTCTAAAATCCAGCTCTTAGAGATCATGCGCTGTCTTGAGAATCTAACCTGGGTCAGCTGTTCAAATGGCAGCTGTGTTGATTGCTGTGCCAGTAAATTATGTCCTTTGCCTGCTTTTTGCACTAATAAGGACCTAAAGAGACAGGGCAAGTCACGGGGCAGCGGGGGAAGATATGGCATAGGGTAGGGGAACACACTGAAGGCACTTAGTATAATGGGCATCCTCCCCCAGAGCTGGAACCAGCACTAACCTCTTTAACAAGAAGGCACATAGCAGGAGGCTGCCTTCAAAAATCATTGTCCTTTGGTAGCTTTATATAAAGCAGTTATTTGCTGTGTTCCAACTTGTTTTTCTTTTAAGTATGTTTATGATGTCATTTTATTTAATTTGGCGTCTTTTATCCTCCAAACCATTTGCTTGCTGCAACACAATACTATGCAAGTTTACTCAGAAGTGAGTTTCACATGTTTCAGTGGGAATTATTTGCTACTGAGTAGGTTTGAGATCTCAGTTAGATTGGGAACTCCCTAAGAGACAGGGCTAGTACTATTAAGAAAAAGTTCCTGTAAGCTACTTGGAGCCCATGGGATAGAGTGGGTTATTAATAAAAATAAAGTTGCAGCTAAGTCGACTGACTTCACAGCTTCTAAAGGAGCAGGATGAAAGCTTTATAGAACAGGAATGTTTTGCACTGATTCCTAAAACAAGACAGTTTAGAATCAAATCCTAATACTAATCTTGCTTGCCCTCCCCACGTCCCTCTCTAACTGTATATCTTTGGGTACACAAGATATTTGCATAACATCATTGTAATGAAGTCTTTCCTTAAAATGTTGTTTGCATAGGGTTTTTTGGAGATGTAATGCTAATGTTGTGTCTCAACTGCTGATGACATTTCGGCGCCAGGTCAAAACCTTCCTGTTCCAGAAGGCTTTTAATTGTAATAATATCAACTGTGGGTCCTGATGGCAATTTTAGAGTATATATTTTAATTGTTTAATCTTTTTTATTGTATTTTAATTGTTGTAAGCCGCCCAGAGACCTTTGGGTAATGTGGACGGCATATAAGTTAAATAAATAAATAAATAAAGTAACCAGGTGATCTCACATCCAAATAATTGGCAGAGTTCAAAGCAAAGTCTTTTACTTTTTTCTTTTGAAGGCTGAAACACTGTAGCTTTCATTATGTCTTTCAAGTGTTATTAAACAAAAAAAAATTGCCAAATATCCATGCATTTCATTGAGCGGGGCACATTTAACTGAATGTGATATTAGATGTAAAACTTGTAGCCTGTTGCCTGCAAGAAATGAGTGAGTGCAAGTGCATGAGGTTTACAACTTTGGTTTCAAATTCTTGCTCAGTTGATGACTTGATGGGTGAGGAAGTTTGGGGTCTGGTTCTTGTTACCTGACAGATGTCTCCTAGTAGAATTGAGCTCATTGATTTTCTTTGGTTTAATCTGGACAGGATAATTTTTGGTTCTACTTTTATGCACATTACATTCTGACTTTTCTTTTCAAGTCCTAATAATTCTGATTTGTCTTACCATTATGGCAAAGTCCTCAGAAAGAGCCTATAACTGTAGAGCTTCCATTAGCTGCTTCATACTTGTCAGAAAGTCTATTCAATGGAGTCTTTCCTCCAAGACAATTTGTTTAGCAGACCATTTGTATGGCTGTCTTTGCCTTTTGTTGATACCAGAATAGTAACTTCTTTCTGGTAACTATAAATTATAAAGGGGAGAAAAGTGGTCATCATTTACATTTGCACTGATCTTTTTGCATAGTGCCCTTTGTAAGAGTCAGCCAGATTTTAGAAGAAGATTCATAAAGTCATCCTTTTCTGAAATTCTAAGAACCTATTGTAATCTGGAGCATGTTGGGTGAATTGCAAGCCCCTCTGAACTCAGTTTTTTGGGATTATTTTTTCACTAGTCTGTAACAACCAGTTTTCATATGTCTAATATTAAAGTTAGGGTAGCTGTATAAAATTCTTGACTTGCAGAGTGTGTTGAAACCTGCCTCATCTTACATTAAAGGTTAAGAACTGTATTTTCCACACTGACTAAAATATAACTATACAACAAAAATGCCTTGCTAGATAGATTTGGGTACAATGGTTCCATTTGGTCTTAAGCTACTGTAGTCTGAACCTGTAATGGGGTGATTAGGATGTTTTAATTGGATTCAGCTTTTTAAAGCAGCTCTTAGTGTGGTCTCACTGCAGTTCATTTTTTAAAAATTGTAATTGTATACTCAGACGCCAATGTTTTGTTACTTTAACATGTTTGTGGTACTGATTCTAATAGCATCAGTAGCAGCTTAAATGACAATACATCACTTATGAAAAACATGTCTGAGAATTTCAAGCCAGTGGTATGGTATGAAACTGATGTGACTCTGCCATGAGGTGACTATCATAACAGATTCTAATAAGATACAGACTGAAAGACGTCAGTGCAAGACTTCTGCTTTTCTCCGGAAGAGTTTGTGGTAAATCTGCGGTAACATTGACGTTCTATCATAATTACTGGTAGTTTAAAAAAAAAAGGAAGAAAGAAAATATACATATACTTTAGCCAATGTATGCATCTATATTTATATGACAAAGTCTTCAAAAGCTGTTTCAAATGGCAGTCTTTATTAAAACGTCTATAACAATACAAATTAAGAAGACTGCTGTTATACATCACTAGCCATCTGCTTAGGAAGTGCATTATTTTTGCTATGCAACTCTGGTTAATTATGTGACAGGAAGGACATGAAATGCCTTTGCAGATAGTGTGACTTTAAGACAGAGCATCCAAATCCTGCTTCTCAATGAAGGCTGAACAACTGAGAGATCCCTTTTGGATCTCTTCCAGTCTGCTAGGTATTACTGTTCTAAATATTTTTCAGTTTTGTAGATGGTACCATTTGTATTCTTCACACTTAATTTGTGAATATATGAAATAACAGTACTTGTTATTCCTAAAATCTTCTTTTAACTGGTTAGTGGTAATTGTAAGATCTGTGTCTTAATCTATGACTACTGCATTTCCTTACAAGTGTTGTAATGAGAAATTAAAAGCTGTTTTCTTTTTGGAAAGAAAAATATATGCACACACTCTTCTACATAGCTGTTAGATCCATCAAGTGTGTTTGTTGCTTGTTCAAAGAGTTCTGAAAGGTTACTGAGGCAAGGTTTACCTTCACGGATATGAGGACTCTTCTTGGCAAGGGTTACTTGTATTCAACATAGAGTACATTTTAATGATTTTTCTCTGCTAATTTGTGTGAGACAGTATAAGGCTCACTGATCTGTAATTTCTTGGATGGACTACCCTTTGACGATTCTGATTTTCTGGAAATGTTAGAGTTTGAATGGAGGGGACCTATCATCTTTCATTACTGTAACAGCATGGGTGGGGGAATCAATTGGCATTCCGGCTGAACGCAAGAGAGTGGGCTATGGCAATATACTAGGACTATCTGGCATTTGTATTTAAATAAATATTCCTTTGACAGGTGAAAATCGGTAACCAGAACTGGAGTGACCCCATGCATTAACTATGTCCAGGAGGAAGTCAGAGAACAAAAGCCTTCCAGGCTTGTTACTTGCATCTCTTCAGACACAAATAAAAACGGAGAACTTTCACAGTTTCTACGAAGTTGAAACAAAAGAGTTGGGAAGGTGAGAATATACTGTTTTTTTTTAAAAATGATGTTTGTTTTCTGTTTGTGATCATTGGTGTGAGGTTACTTCCATAACTGTAAATAGTAATTACTAATTTTAGCAGTTGGTTCTGTTGATTCAAGTTGTTCATGACTCAAACGAGGGGAGAAAAAGAGAGTCTCAGTCCTATTCCTGTGTGATGAGCAGGATGCAGAAAAGCCTCATTTTGAAGCTTAGTATAACATTTTTATCTCTTGAAGGCTAACAGATTTATTTCAGTTGACTTTTTGTGAATTACTATCCACTTCCTAAGAGAAATGCAATGAAATTGTTAGCCACATAAAGTTTAGCTGGCTCAGAGAGTTGGAATATCTGGTTGTGGAGCCAGGGGTTAGAACTTTGATTTCCCTTTGTTTCTTGAAGAATCAGTCTATCTAGCCTTGGGCAAGCTGCATAGTCCTAGACTGCCACCAGAAGAAGGGACTGGTGAACCAGTTCTGAATACTTTATATCTAGAAAACCTAGGCAATGGTTGTCATAAGTTGGAATTGACTTGACAGCACATTGCTGTCATCATTATCACCATTATTTAGTTTACACTGCGGGGGTGGGGAACCCAATGAAGATGAAAGCAGGTCCAGAAAATGAAATTTCATAGTGACAATAATATTATTAACACAATTCTTGAACGGGAATGTTAATTAGCTACACATTCCGACAATTGCTAGAGTGATTACCTGTATGCTGGTAAGCATAGGCTGGTTTTAATGTGCAAAGATGTGATCCAGGAAGCTGCTTGGTTGCTTTTATTGTTTTTGTCTTTTGTTGTTCTTGTTTTGTCCCTGAATCAACTTCTGATTTTGAGGGCAGAGTCAATAATTTTGTCCATACACGAGATTGTCAAGAAACCTTCTTATTACTGTATTTTGTAAGCAAAGAATCATTGGTTGATGCATATGTATGCAGCTTATCTTTCATTGCGGAGAAGGTAAATGTGGGAGAAATCTCACTGTATGCTGTGCAGAAAAGACAGAGGCTTCTAAGTTTCTTGGCAGAGGGCAGGAAAGAATGGAAGTCCACTTCGTGTTCAGCTTGGAAGACTCTTGGAGGCAACAAAATATTCTCACAGCTTCTGAATATGTTCAAAGCCTGTAATGACATAATAAAGAAGCACCACCCCATTCTAAGCCTCTTCTGTGCCTGCTAAGGAGCTTCGGAAAAGAACTGGCTACTTACAAAGGCCATC
This sequence comes from Intellagama lesueurii, assembly GCA_037013535.1. Taxonomy (NCBI): domain Eukaryota; kingdom Metazoa; phylum Chordata; class Lepidosauria; order Squamata; family Agamidae; genus Intellagama; species Intellagama lesueurii. The sequence continues at coordinate 168,352,005 of JBAJHW010000001.1, read as the reverse complement.
CACAATTTGTGAAGCTGTATTTTGGATGTTAGAACTGGCAGTGATAGGCTTTTCATTCTGACACAGTTAAAATGCCCTGTGCTTAGAGGAGGGAGTCTTTTCCCTTTTGCCAAGGAAATGACACTCCGATTGGAGAGAAAGAAATCAGTATTGCAGGAAGAACTCCACAGTTCCTTCTTAAAAAGAATATGACTGCCCAGGATTATCTGTTGTTGAACATTTTGTTGCAGTTTCAAGGTGATTTTTAAAAAATTCTAAAGTAAATTATGGGAACAGAAATTCATGATCAGTATAAATGCTCTAGGATTGTGTGCAATCTTAGAACCTGACTGCTTGACTAGCCTTTCTGCTTTAAGAAATACTTCAGATATATTATTTTTGTTCTTTAAGTGTGGTAGTGAAGGATTACCTCAAATAAGTGGTCATTCCCAGCAAATTATTCTTTAATATGGTGAAATTTTCATGTTCCATTTATTATTTGAGATCAATTAATGAAGAATACATTTCCAGAGAAGTAGCTGTGCTTTTATGTCTTAGCATCCTGGCAAAACTGAAGGGGGATAAAGGAAAAAGAGAGAGGAGAAAAAGGCAAAAGATTGATATTCTTTAAGGACTAATGGATTTATTTCAGTGTGAGCTTCTGAATTTCTTTAATTTTGCCAACCTGCAGACTATGTGACATATTACATAGTCACATTAGATCACTTTATTTAATGTGATAACACATTAGTTGAAATAAGAGGAAAGCAGTTTGCTCTTATTTTTAATAGCATTTTTTCTGTGCAGTGAACAAAAGCAAAGAGTCCAATACTGACAAGGCACTTCATTGATTTTTTTTAATGGAAGTATTTTAAACGTTTTTGTGGATGAAAACAAAAAGTACTGGTGGAAGTTAAGAGGAGCCTTGTGGCACAGTGGTTAAACTGCTGTACTGCAGCAAAACTCTGCTCATGACCCAGGGTTCAATCCCAGATAGCCTGCTCAAGGTTCACTCAGCTTTCCACCCTTCCAAGGTCAGTAAGATGAGTACCCAGCTCGCTGAGGAGGGCAATGTGGCCTGCATAATTGTAAACTGCTCAGAGAGTGTTTTAAACGCTATGGGGTGATATATACGCAGCACGCTTTGCTTTTAAGACTCTGACACTGATTTGCTGAGCTTGGTGGTACATGGAGTGCTCATAAACATTCCAGCTGACCAGAGAACAAAGTTATAAAAATGTTTACACTACAGATTTTATGAGGGAAGGGAAAGTTATCAATCCATGTGGAAGTATCACTTTGTTGTTGTTGTTTAGTCGTTAAGCCGTGTCCGACTCTTCGTGACCCCATGGACCAGAGCACGCCAGGCCCTCCTGTCTTCCACTGCCTCCCGGAGTTGGGTCAAATTCATGTTGGTAGCTTCAGTGACACTGTCCAACCATCTCGTCCTCTGTTGTCCCCTTCTCTTGCCTTCACACTTTCCCAACATCAGGGTCTTTTCCAGGGAGTCTTCTCTTCTCATGAGATGGCCAAAGTATTGGAGCCTCAGCTTCAGGATCTGTCCTTCCAGTGAGCACTCAGGGTTGATTTCCTTCAGAATGGATAGGTTTGTTCTCCTTGCAGTCCAGGGGACTCTAAAGAGTCTCCTCCTGCACCAGAATTCAAAAGCATCAATTCTTCGGTGGTCAGCCTTCTTTATGGTCCAGCTCTCACTTCCATACATCGTTACTGGAAAAACCATAGCTTTGACTATGCGGACCTTTGTCGGCAAGGTGATGTCTCTGCTTTTTAAGATGCTGTCTAGGTTTGTCATCGCTTTCCTCCCAAGAAGCAGGCGTCTTTTAATTTCGTGGCTGCTGTCACCATCTGCAGTGATCATGGAGACCAAGAAAGTAAAATCTGTCACTGCCTCCATATCTTCCCCTTCTATTTGCCAGGAGGTGATGGGACCAGTGGCCATGACCTTAGTTTTTTTTGATGTTGAGCTTCAGACCATTTTTGGCGCTCTCCTCTTTCACCCTCATTACGAGGTTCTTTAATTCCTCCTCACTTTCTGCCATCAGAGTGGTGTCATCTGCATATCTGAGGTTGTTGATATTTCTTCCGGCAATCTTAATTCTGGCTTGGGATTCATCCAATCCAGCCTTTCGCATGATGTATTCTGCATATAAGTTAAATAAGCAGGGAGACAATATACAGCCTTGTCGTACTCCTTTCCCAATTTTGAACCAATCAGTTGTTCCATATCCAGTTCTAACCGTTGCTTCCTGTCCCACATATAGATTTCTCAGGAGATAGATAAGGTGGTCAGGCACTCCCATTTCTTTAAGAACTTGGCATAGTTTGCTGTGGTCCACACAGTCAAAGGCTTTTGCGTAGTCAATGAAGCAGAAGTAGATATCTGGCTCAAGGTCAGCAACCACACTATCTGGGTTGTCCGGGACATCCAGGTCTTTCTGGTATAATTCCTCTGTGTATTCTTGCCACCTCTTCTTGATGTCTTCTGCTTCTGTTAGGTCCCTACCATTTTTGTCCTTTATCATGTCTATCTGCACAAAATGTTCCTTTAATATCTCCAATTTTCTTGAACAGATCTCTGGTTTTTCCCTTTCTATTATTTTCCTCTATATCTTTGCACTGTTCATTTAAGAAGGCCCTCTTGTCTCTCCTTGCTATTCTTTGGAAGTCAGCATTCAATTTTCTGTAACTTTCCCTATCTCCCTTGCATTTTGTTTCCCTTCTCTTCTCTGCTATTTGTAAGGCCTTGTTGGACAGCCACTTTGCTTTCTTGCATTTCCTTTTCTTTGGGATGGTTTTTGTTGCTGCCTCCTGTACAATGTTACGAGCCTCCATCCATAGTTCTTCAGGCACTCTGTCCACCAAATCTAGTTTCTTGAATCTGTTCTTCACTTCCACTGTGTATTCATAAGGGATTTGGTTTAGATTATACCTGACTAGCCCAGTGGTTTTTCCTACTTTCTTCAGTTTAAGCTTGAATTTTGCTATAAGAAGCTGATGATCAGAGCCACAATCAGCTCCAGGTCTTGTTTTTGCTGACTGTATAGAGCTTCTCCATCTTTGGCTGCAGAGAATATAATCAATCTGATTTCGGTATTGCCCATCTGGTGATGTCCATGTGTAGAGTCGCCTCTTGTGTTGTTGGAAAAGAGTGTTTGTGATGACCAGCTTGTTCTCTTGACAAAACTCTATTAGCCTTTGCCCTGCTTCGTTTTGAACTCCAAGTGGAGAGTTCTGACGAAACGCGATCCACCTGGAGCAGGAACTGGCAAGCCACTCCAGTATCTTTGCCAAGAAAACTCAATGGACAGAAACAAAAAGTTAAAAGATATGATGCGGTCGGAAGGCGTCCAACATGCTACTGAAGAAGAGCGGAGGACAAGTACAAGTAGCTCCAGAGCTAATGAAGTGGTTGGGCCAAAGCCGAAAGGACGCTCAGCTGCGGACGTGCCTGGAAGTGAAAGGAAAGTCCGATGCTGCAAAGAAAAATACTGCATAGGAACCTGGAATGTAAGATCTATGAACCTTGGTAAGCTGGATGTGGTCAAAAAGGAGATGGCAAGAATAAACATTGACATCCTGGGTGTCAGTGAACTAAAATGGACGGGAATGGGTGAATTCAATTCAGATGATTATTGTATCTACTATTGTGGGCAAGAATCCCATAGAAGAAATGGAGTAGCTCTCATAGTCAACAAAAGAGTGGGAAAAGCTGTACTGGGATACAATCTCAAAAATGATAGAATGATTTCAATACGAATCCAAGGCAGACCTTTCAACATCACAGTAATCCACAGTAAACCACCGATGCTGAAGAGGCTGAAATTGACCAATTCTATGAAGACTTACAACACCTTCTAGAACTGACACCAAAGAAAGATGTTCTTGTCATTATAGGGGACTGGAATGCTAAAGTAGGGAGTCAAGAGATAAAAGGAACAACAGGTAAGTTGTAAATAAAGTAAATAAGAGTTTCAAGAGGAATTACAGGTATCATTTGAACGAACAAGAAACCTAGGGGATATGTTAGTAAAGAGTGAATCACTAAGTATCACTTAGGACAAGGCAATTCTATAAGCCAAGCTGAGGCTTGGGAGAGGCACCAGGAGGTGGAAATCTTAGCTAGCCCATACCCAACTAATGTGTATAGCTGGGAGTTAGCACTGTGACTACTTTGAAGAAGTAAGGTCAATTTCAAAGTTTAATATAGGTCTACAATAGATAGCACACTTACAGCTTTGTAATCTGAATTTAATATTTTTTCTCTATTAAAATATTATTTTTGGTTGTGCCTAATGAGTTAGATGCAAAATATCATGAGTGGAATTGCAGCCCCTGCACATGTTGAAAGGAATGATACTCATGTTAGGTTGCTTTTTTTAAATTTTTGGCAAAAATACAAATGAGGGGCTAAGTCTCAAGATGTATAAAAATATTGACAACATAGACTGTTTACAGGGATGGTGTCCTGTGGGAGGGGAAGAACCAGGTAGAATGCTTGGGATTTGTGGTGGTAATCTATAAATTCACTCTTTACTAACATATCCCCTAGGTTTCTTGTTCGTTCAAATGATACCTGTAATTCCTCTTGAAACTCTTATTTACTTTCTAAGATATGCCAATACCTCTTTATGCATTTCTGTGGTTTCTTAATGACACTATCATGTGTTAGAACACAGTTAACATGGTTTGTAGGTTCTTTTGTTTGTTTAGAAGATCACTACGTCTGGTATTAATGGTCTTAGCAAAACTATTATTTATGACCTCATGTGAGTAATCTCTGTCCCTTAACTCAGTGGTCCCCAACCTTTTCTGAGTCGTGGACCGGTTGGGGGAGTGGGGTTCGTGCGTGGGTGGTGCCCCCCCCTGTGCTCGCGGGTGGGCAGGGTGTGCTCGCAGAGGGGCGGGGGGCGCTCACGCTCATGAGCGGAGGGGCGGGATGCAGTCGTGCGCATGCGTGCAGGGCGGGGGCGTGCTCGCACACATGCATGGAGGGCAGGGCTTGTTTGCGGAGGGGAGGGCACGCATGCGCAGAGAGGCGGAGCGTGCTCGTGGGTGGGCGGGGCACCCATGCATGCGGGTGGCGGGCCGTGTGGGTGATATAGGTGGGTGGAGTGCGTGGGGGGTGGGCGGGAGATCTGTCTCCGCGGCCCGGTCCTGCCATGGCCACAGACCAGCACCGGGCCGCGGACCGGGGGTTGAGGACCCCTGCCTTAACTGATTTCTCAGTATTAGATATTCCTGTTCAAAATCCTTTCTCTTGGTGCAGTTCCTTTTCATCCTTAAATTCCTTCACTTTGCCAGTGGTACCTTAATCTAGTAAACTTCCCTACCTCTAATGCAGACATCCCTTTAATCTGGACTTTTGCAGAAGGCATCAGTGAAGCATTGCAAAAGTCAAATGTGGTATTTATTTTGGCTATCCTATAATCAAAGGCAACATGGGCTGATCCATGCCCACTTCTGCAGTTTTGTTTTGAAATAAGCAGTGTACTTTCCCCCATGTGATTAATTTTGTTGTTGCTGTTATGTGCTGCCAAGTTGTCTTTAACTTACAGCAACCCTGAAAATGTACTTGGCTAATAGTTTCATGTTAAAGTTGTGTAGCCATTTGTAAATATCCTTTGAACTGTGGTAACTGTGTTTTGCTTTATGTGTTTGTGACTGGAAGCTCCTCATCAAAACCAGAGGTAGGCTTTTGTCACATGTAATCCCTGTCATGTCTGAAGTGACCCAAGAATACAGTTTGCAGCGATATGCAAGTCTTTGTAATGCCAGGTAGACATAAGATCAAAGGACGAAAGGACACAGTGGACAATTTAGGCAGAAAGTAAATAGCTATGGTTCTTGAATTGCTGTGAAAGGAATTGTTGAATCTCCAGATACTACGATCAGTCTTCAGATCAGTTATTTATTTATTTTAAATATTTTTTACCTTGCCTTTCTCCTTAAAAGGGGCCCAAGGTAGTTTACATCATTAAAAGATAGTATTCAAAGCTAACAATGGTAACTGTACAAATACTAAAAAGGATCAAACTACCGTACTAAAAAACAGAAGCAACACCAAAGCACAGTAAGGCACAACAGTCCATTTAAAAACCCCACTCAGACAGGCAGTCACTGATGAAAAGCTTGCCTGAAGAGAAAGGTATTTGCCTACTTTCGAAAGGACAGCAAAGATGGGGCCAGGCTAGCCACCTGTGGGAGGGACTTCTAAAGTTGAGAGCAGCAACAGAGAAGGCTGTCTCCCATGTCCCAACCAGACACATCTGTGAAGGTGGCAGGACCAAAAGAAAGGCCTCTCCTGATGATATTAACACTTGAACAGGCTCATAAAGGGAGATGTGATCCTTGAGGTAGCTTAGAACCAAGCTTTTTAGGGCTGTATAGGTTAGAATCAGCACTTTGATTTGTGCTTAGAAATGGATCAGCAGCCACTGGAGCTGCCGTAATGGGGGTTATATGTTCCCTGTTAACAGCCCCAGTTCCCTGTAACCAGCAATCCCCTTTTGGACCCTCCAGAGTTTCTGAACACTTTTCAAAGACAGCTCCATGTAGAGCGCATTACTGTAATCCAGTCAGGATGTAACTATGGCATGTGTCACCGTGGCCAGCTCAGACCTTTCCAGAAACAGGTGCAGCTGGTGCACTAGTTTTAATTATGCAAATACACTCCTGACCACCACCTGAGCATCCTGGCTCAAAGATGAATCCAGGAGCACCCCTAAACTGCGCACCTGTGTTTTCAGAAGGAGTGTAACCCCATCCAGCACAGGTTGCATCCCTATTACTTGATCTGCCTTTTGACTGATCAGGAGCACCTTGGTCTTGTCTGGATTAAGTTTTAGTTTTTTCACCCTCATCTAGTCCATTCCTGACACCAGACAGTTAGATAGAGGTGTCTGAAAACACCTGAAGACAAGTAGGGATAGCATGCATTTGGATGTTTTCATGAAGTTGAATTGATTTTGTGCCTGCTCTGCATAATGCTTCCTCATACTAAATTTGCTTTGTGCAATAATAATTGTTAGAGCAGAGGTCCCGAACCCCCGGTCCCTGGCCTGAATTGGACCGGGCCGCAGAGACAGACCTCCCGCCCCACCCCCGCACATACTCACCCCCGCACAGCTGATTTGCGCATGAGTGTGTGCTCCAGGGCGCCGTGCCGCCGTTTGCACATGCGCCTGAGTGCCCGCACAAACGCTGCACCGCCGTTTGCGCATGCATGCGAACGCGCCCGCACAAGCACCGCACTGCCGTTTGCACATGCGCACGAGCGCACACTCATTTGCGCATGTGCACCAGGGCGGGGGGTGCCCCGCCTTCCCCAGCTGGTCCGCGGGGTGAAAAAGGTTGGGGACCCCTGTGTTAGAGGAACATTTAAGCTTTATTGCATGGAAATCTGTTGTTTTGCCTGGTAATTTGCAGTTAGAGTACGTTAATTGAATCAGTGAGGATTTGGTTAGCACTCTTCTGTATGTTCCATTGATTCATTGGGCCTACTTAGTTGTGGCTTACTATATTAAGCAACAGCCCTTTTCAGCTATTCAATGTAGGAAACTAGTTAGTCACCATCAAGTTATAGGTAAAATGTATGCTTCTTGGAGTGGAAATCAGTTTTTTTTCTGTTTATATTTAATTGCATGAGCCAATTGCCAACACTGGAATGAGGCACCCCTTTGTCTTACTGCATTCATTGTTTATTTCCTGAAAAATTCTTCCCCTAATTGCATTATAATGCTGTCCCAAGGGAACTATTCAAGATATTTTTTAAAAAGGAACAAGAAACAAACAGGAACTTTTTGCCAAGTTTTTCTGTGATCCGCACATCGTTTTGCTTGTGAGCAGACAAAAGTAATGTTAATTGCAGCAGGTTCTTTTAAGATGAATCCATCTTTATAAATGGAAGTTCCTTAAAAGAAATTATGGCCAGAATGCTGTTGCCAGTTTACACCCGTGTAAGGGATACTGCACAAGTATTGGTAGCAGAATGCCACTTATCCAGGTGCTGGTTATATCCTCAGACACATGCCCAGGAATGCAACCAATACATCATTATGAAGGGAAATTTGCTGCTAAGATTTGCATGGTTTTCCTTTCACAAGCATGAAGCAGCAATAGGATTCTGGCAAACATATTTGGGGGATTTTTCCCATGTGATAGTAAGATATTTTACATTCTCTAATACTTTCACCCCTTTTTTATATCTGTAAGATTTATATGTAGAAATCTCACCTTATGCACACACTAGGCTGTTGAATGAAGAATTTTTTAAAACAGCACCTTGATGTTGCCTTTGAGAATTACAGTTAGTGTTGACTTATAGAGTAGTATGTTAAGTGGCTGGTCCAAATATGGACTTTTTTCCAAAGTAATTTGCAACTTCTTTGTTTAAGCTGAATTTTAATTGGCAATGCTTAGGAATGGGAACATTTTAACTATGTATTTTACATTTTAATGTAATATTATTTAATGTAATATTACATTTTCCCTGAGCCCAAAGGCTAATGGTTGGGGTGGAAGCTTATAAATACCCCAAAATATGGCTTTGGATAAGCTTTTTATACATCCAAGAATATACAGTACACTTTTCATTTCATTATCTTCTAGTTGTTGGAAAGATTTGGTTCTGCTCCCAGTTTAGTCTTAAACACTTCACTGTTGTATTTCTGGGCATTACTATAAACATTAATGCTGAAATCAAAATCCTGTTTTTTAGGCATTTATAACTTGGCTAAGGGGATACATTCTTCTCTACTTCCTAAAAGGTCAGTTTGGTTGTTCAGTAACATGTGGTTTTCTTCTAAAAACAGAAACTTATCAACCCATATTTTTGGTTCTGCAGTTAAACATCTGGTAAGGAGACAACATTGGTATGATTAGTTTTTTGCTTGCATTTCAGGATGGGATTTTGTGTGAAGACTTTGAGGTGTACTTGGTGTTCTACTCTGCATACTTTGCTTTAATTTGGTTAGTTCTTCAGTGTGATGGGGCTTGTTAAGAAGGTTTTAAGTATTGTAGGTGCTAGTGTAATCTGGTGTTCCTCAGCTAGTCTGAGGTAGGATTTGTCTCTGACCCAAGCCAAAAGCTGGAGTCCTGTCCTATTTTTAGATATCTGTGTTCCCCCTCTCTTTCACATTTACACACACATGGATGCCACTGTTCTTTCAAATCTTTTGCTTTGACTGATGAAAGAAGAGTCCCTGCCTGGAGACATTTTAGGTCTTTTCCACTTTTGAACTGAGAGTGTTTCGTCTTCTCATCTAGCAATTGGGAAGAAAGAAAAATGAGCATACAACAAACACACACACACAAAACAATTATGTGCTTTTAAATTGATAAGCCATATGTGCCAACCCTCTCAGGGTTTTCTACATATAAAGCATTCAGATGTGGTTTACCAGTCTGTCCTTTCAGTGGAGCTCTGGAACCAACCCTGCAGCTAATTAGCTAGCTGTAGTTGCAATATTCTTTGTGTTTTGTTGCAGTAATATAGTAACTTTGACCTTTAGTATTTTGTTAAGGATGTAAGACCTATCTGTGTTGAAAATCAAAGCACAATTTAAGCCACATTTGCATTAAATGTTCTCGAAACTCCTTTCTGAAGGAGATCTGTTTATGTCAGAGAAATACTTTCTCATAGGAAATCTTCTAAAGAGATGTCAGATTAAAAAACAAGTAAATTTTAATGTGAGCTTTTATGGATCAAATTCATTTCCTCAAACATATGAGTGATACTATTTGACTGTTGTATTTATATATGGCCCCATGACAAGATGGGGAAACAGATCATGAACAAAGAGACAGTAATGGAATACACTATCAGACTGTGAAAAAATTCAGGGTAGTGATGGCGTAGTTGACAGAAGTGGCAGACTGCAAGGATCAGTGTAGGATTTCATACTTGTTTATGACTTAAAAACCCTTGATTGAGATTCAGCAGTTTAAGTGAGTTTCTAGTATCTGTATATACCTTATCTCAGCTGCTTTTCTTTCCAATCTTGTTTTGTAGTGTGTGCTTTTCAAATCGGGTCATTCAAAGATGATACAGGTAGATTGAAATGCTCTGAAACAGGTTTTTGTGTTTATATCCATTAATTCTTTTGCATAGAGATTGCCCTTTTTGTCTTATGTAGAATGCAGAAGGGCACTGTTAGTTAAAAATGGCATATATCACATTAGGAGAGGAACACATAGAAGCATTTAAAAACCTCAACAAAAAAAGGCAAAAAAGCAGAGAGGAATAATATAATTCCCATGGGAACCATGAAGTGTTTACCTGCTCTGTATTAAATACGTTTGTCATTAAAACTGTGTCATAGGGTGGAGTGAAGCATAATGAAATGCTTTTACAGCACTTTAAAATGGTTTCTTGTACCTTGTTCTTAAATATAGCACTATCTTATGTACCTAGTGCATTTCATTTGCACAATATTTTTATTCATCAACAGATTTCAATAGTCTTAGCACATTTTAGCATAGCTTTTATGACGTACTTTGGGTATTAACTGAGTACAGTTACAAATACTGTCTTGATTATTCTATGCCAGTTCTTCTTAATTAAGAATGTTTGCTTTAAAAAAGCCTTAGAGCTAGTGATCTCCTAAATAAGTGTACCCAAGTAGTATTTACCTTGTATATCTGTAGCTTTAATGCTGCAGATAGGTTTTTTAAAAATTCCATTCTCCTCTGTAGAATTTAAGTAGCCAAGCTACATACCAAATGGTAGTCTTGAAAGGTAGCTTTTCTCACCCTAAAGAAAACAGCATCCAGATTTTGCACTTTGAATACATGCCTGCTCTAAGTGAACTTGCAGTTGTTAACTTTCTTTACATAATATGGTACAATCTGCTTATGGAATTCAAGTTCCTGAAAGATTAGAAATAGGATTGGGATGGAGTAGGATGAAGGAAATGAAGATTTGGTATGAGAGGATATGAGAGTTAATTTAGCCATCCAGTGGAGTTTATGATTGAGCTTGAGAGATGTTTAATAGCAATGCCAACTGTATGTGTTATGTACATGTATGGCAGTATGAAGACTGTGCTGAGTGGCAAAAAGTGGTACAAAACTGATATAGTCCTTTGGCTTAGATTGAGAAGTTGCCAGGAATTACAGCTGAGCTTTTAGAGTATTTATTAGGAACCCTGACTAGAGAAGCTATTGTACATTGAGTAGTCTCAGTTTCATAGCATGGTATGGAACATTATGAACTCTTGGCATAGATTTTGAGGAGATAATGACTGTTGATTTTTGCATAGTATGACATCATACTAAGTATCTCTGTGACATCTTTGTGGATGGCTGTGAAAACTGAAAGTTTGTGCAACAGAATAGTACAAAGCAGAAGAAAAATAAATGTAGAAAAACTGATCTAAAGTGTTTGCATAGGTTTATAGTAAATAAGACAATGTTGTATTCATAGTAGTTAATCTGAGAATACTGCTACTTACACACTTCTGGATGGTGGTATAAAAATCAGGATTTGTTTAGCAAAGCTAGAACAAATCTTGGCATATGTTTTGAGGGGATACAAATTTTCAGGTTTTATTGCTGGCAGAGCTGCTGTGATGAGGACTGGTGAATTATTCAAGGTATTAATATTTTATTCTTTCATGTTGCAGACTGTGACCAAAGCACTGTTTACTTTACAATCATTGGGTCTAGATCAGCCTTCCAAAAATTGGTGTTTTCCAAATGTGTTACCCTCTAACTCTCATCAGCTGCAATGGTCACAGTAGATTGAGTTGGTGGGCATTATGGTCCAGTTGAGTTGGATGGGGTGGGTTGGTCTGGATAAGGCAAAGCAGTTGATGCAGAAATACATGTCTGTTTTTATTGAGCCAAAATTTGAACGGCCAGAATCCCATTGTGTGTTTACACTGACATACATGCAGTGGTATGAATCACAGTGATGAATTGCCACTAGTAATTGCTTGTATTCCTTGTTGCACATCAGTTCATGTGACTGGGATGTGATGAGGAATAAACTGGTGACTTGGTAACTAGTGGCAATTTGCTGCTGAGTTTTGCTGGTGTGAATAACCAATAGGGTTTTGTCCATTGTTTGCCAAAACAGTGCCCAAAATTCCTAGATCAGTCTGTTCAGCCATTCACAAATGCCCTTTCTTTCTTTTTACAGGGGAAAATTTGCTGTGGTTAGAAAATGTATTGCAAAATCCACAGGCCAGGAGTATGCAGCTAAGTTTTTGAAAAAGAGGAGAAGAGGCCAAGACTGCAAAGCAGAGATCCTGCATGAAATTGCTGTTCTAGAATTAACGAAGCCAAGTCCCCGTGTAGTAAATCTCCATGAAGTGTATGAAACAACACATGAAATCATCCTAGTATTGGAATAGTAAGTATACATCATCACTATGTTTGATAGCTCTGTTAATGTATTTGTTGTTTGTATCAGTTGACCAACCATTGCTAGAGAATATATGCATTGTACTTCCTGTTGTTCGTCTCTTGCAGCTTTTGGATTTCAGTTCTTTGATGGAATGAACTATATTTTATGTGTGTTGTATGCATGGCCAATCATCTTCTCTTTAAATGTTGTTTGGTGGTACTGTAAATACAGTAGAAGTTAAATCTGCAGGGTATGTTAATACTGTACAGTGATCTTTAGGGTACTTTGTGATAATGAAAATTTCAAGTTAAAAGAACAAAACATAGAATTATAATACAAAGCCAGTTGCCTTTTAGTTGGTGATTCTAGAGTTAATTCTGTTTTGTAGTCCTGTGTCCTTGCAAGAGATCAAAGGTGTCAAACAGCTCTCTTGTTGAGAATGACATTTAGAGTGTCTGAATTATTGACTTGTTACAGAAGCAGTTGAGAAAGATCCCAAGCAAGATTTTCTCTTTGTCATTTTCTCGCCATTCTAGGTATTTAAATTGCACATGGCTCTGTAAAAATGAGACTTGTTTTACATGATTCAGGATGCCAGGTGTTGTTTCAGAGACTGATTAGCTACCCCTTTTTTCTTCGTGTAGTGCTAAACCAGTCATAGTGCAAAATTCTGTAGATTTGAGCAGCATTCACTTAAGCCATTGGCTTTATAATTCATTCATTTTACGTTGTTTTGAAATACACTGATATGTAGGCCGTAGTGAGTTTGACACCGATAGTAACTTTTCAGATGTAAGGTGCTACACTGAATAAATATTGTGCTTTTAAAAAGTTATTGAATTGTTATCCACACAGCTCTTAATGTTGGCTTGTCCAGTTCTGTAAAAAAGTCTCATTATTGCTATTTACGTGTTCAGTGTTAGCACTGCTGAACATTTCCACTTAAGTTTCTATCACTGCAGCATTAATACATTCATCATTTAACTTCATGTCAGATTACTTACATAAATATGTTCTAACTGAAGTTTCATGTTAACTCATACTTTTTCTATCTTGTTCTTACATGCTATTTTTTTTAAAAAAATATTGCTTTGTAACTTTACATTATAAATACAGAAGATATGCAGTTGCATAATGCAAATTATTATTAGATCTGTCTTTCTTGTGAGTCGGTAGATCTCTGTGACATGATCCCATCCAGAAAAGAAGATCACCAGAAAAAATGCAGTTTATATTCATTTTTTGACTGAAGCTTTAACATATTAGAAAATTTCAGTGGATGTTTTAATTGCTTTGCTTTCTGCAGTGATTCAAGGCAGACTTTCTGATCACTACTGCGAGGCCTGAAAAATGAATCTGTATGTGCCACATATTGATCCATGTTTGAGAGGACTCCTAATAGCTTAATAGTTTTAGAATGTACATCTTGATTCTCACATTGTTGTTATGTGCCACCAAGTGGCTTCCAACTTATGGCGACCCTATGTATGAATGATATCCAAAATGTCCTGTCCTCAGTTGCTCTGCTCAGCTGTTATAGACTCAAGCCTTTAAGGAGCCTTTCCATCTCATATTAGGTCTTCCTCTTTTCCTGCTGCCTTCCACCTTTCCCAGCATTATTGTCTTTTCCAGATAATCCTTTCTTCTCATGATGTGCCCAAAGTAGGACAGCCTTGGTTTCATCATTTTGCCTTCAGAGATCAGGCTTGATTTGATCTAGGACCCACTTGTTCATCTTTCTGGCAGTCCAGGGTATCTGCAAAGCTATTCTCCAGCACTACATTTCAAAGGAATCAATTTTTTCCCTGTCAGCTTTCTCATGAGTAATGTAGAAACCTTTTGGTGGGTGATGGTAGGCCATTGTTAACTCACCTTTTTTGTTGTTGTGGTAATACTTGTAGTCATAACCACCGAAAGGTCATTGCCCTAGGTATGGATAGAGCTCTAGGTGAGGCTCTGAGATACCTGTCCAAAGTCCTTCAGGGCAAGGAGTAGCTTTCTGTGCAAAACAGCAGAACTTGCCTTCGGTTTGTCTCTGCTCACAAGTATTCTTGCATGGAGGCATAATCTGGCTGCAGTTTCTGTACGTTTCAGTGGAATATTGCTATGGGAAGAGTTTCTGCAATTAGTAGCCTCTATTTGGGATGCTTTTTATTCAGGTTCAGTTTGAAAGACTAGCAGTTCCACAAAACAGAGTTTTAAAAAACTTCCTTCAAAGGCTTCAGTAGTGCAGGCACAGTAGTGCAGGTGAATAGTTTTCGAACGAGAAAGAGTAGCATAGAATGGTGCTTTTGATAACACATAAGGGTGTATGAGGGAGGCATCTTCCAAATGTCCGAGTTGCATATATCTCAGACAACCTTCTCTATCCCTCTGCGTCAGAGATGTGTAACACTTCTCAGCCTAGGGTCTGTATTCCAGCATAGGAGAGGCCATGACTGCATTCTAGCAGCAGATGGGACTAAAGGGTGCAAGCAAAGTTTGTGGTGTGTGTGTGTGTCAGATGTAATTCTTACAAACTGGGACATTTCCCACCAAAAGACATTTGAGCTCTGAAAAAATCTACTTAGAAACAAGCAAACGGCCTACAAAGCATAGCTCAGTCTTGTCTAATATCCATGCAATATCAGTTATGTACAAATAACCATGTGGCCATCTGCCCTAGCAGTAGGAGGAACAGTTAAATAAAGCTGCAGAAATACTATCTTCCTCACTCACATTCTTTTTGTGTATCTCTCTCTCTCTCTCTCTCTCTCTCTCTCTCTGTGTGTGTGTGTGTGTGTGTGTGTGTGTGAGCACTTGGATGTGTGCATGTGAATCTTTGGATGAAATGGAAGAAATTTTGTCAGTGCATTGCCTGGCATTCATTTTGTTTTCATCTTGTCTCAAAATGCCTTTGAATCTTAAAAATAACTCAATAAGAGCATGTTGGGCAAGGTATGTGGCTATAGTGCCAAAATCAAAATGTAATCCAAAAAAATACAAGGGATAATTTTTAGCATATCTTGAAAAGATGTGGCCAATGAACAGTTCATAGTAGATGGCATGTATTTTTAAGATTCTTAGGTGAAAAGTGGTCCAGGATGAAAGTGCTTTGTGTTGCTGTCGGAGG
This sequence comes from Intellagama lesueurii, assembly GCA_037013535.1. Classification (NCBI taxonomy): domain Eukaryota; kingdom Metazoa; phylum Chordata; class Lepidosauria; order Squamata; family Agamidae; genus Intellagama; species Intellagama lesueurii. The sequence goes on along the minus strand of JBAJHW010000001.1, from coordinate 168,336,547 downwards.
ATTCAAGGGGCATTCCTAGATGGTTCACAGAAAATAAACTATCTTACTATTTGGCAACATAGTGTGTTTTCTTGCTTTTTTCCTGTTTAGTTTGGAAGTCTGTTACTTTGGAAATAAAACATCAGTTTCCTTTGTGGTCAGTAACACTCTGTGCTGAGATTTCATTTCCATTAAAACCTGTTTCTTTGTTTTCTGGTATCTGCTGGCATTCTTGAAAGGGATGCCATTTAACTGAGCTCACAAATGTGAAGCTTGCATATGATTTTGTGTGTAGTCCACATCACTGCTTTTTGTTTTCCCTCTGAGATAATTTGCTCTTATCCGAAGCACAGAAAAATCTAAACAGATCCTTTCAGTTTTTCCTGCACCTTCACCAGTGTCATTTAACTTAAACAATGTTTGAAGGCATGTTCATATCAAAGGATTATTAACTATAAAACAATACAGCTATTATGATCTACTTTTTAGCTAAATTGACCTCTGTGTGTAGACCAGAGATTTTCACATTTGAAAGTGAGATGTTTAAACTTCTTTTTTGTGCATAATTTTTTTTAGTGCTGCTGGAGGAGAGATATTTAATTTATGTCTTCCTGACCTAGAAGAAACCATACATGAAACTGATATTATTAGGCTTGTACGACAAATACTCGAAGGCATCTCTCATCTGCATCAGAACAATATTGTGCATCTTGATTTAAAGGTAATATAATGTATGAATGTTGAATACTCTCTTGTGTATGCACTTGCATTGATAACCTGATAATAATAACTGAATACCATCAAGTTGATTGCAACTTATGGCAACCCTTTCCAAGATTTTCTAGGTAATGGTTTCCTATTTCCTGCTACTGGATGCATCCTGGGACTATGCAGCTTGCCCAAGGATATAGACGCTGGCTCTTTAGGGAGGCACAGTGAGGATCTAAACTCCCGATCTCTGGCTCCGCAGCCAGTCATTGAGCTGTGCAGCCACCTGTATTCATCATCAACAACAACAAAACCCCAGAAAACAAATGTTGAAAATGTTTAGAGTGAAGTAGCACATAATTATAATTTACTAGACCAAAGAAGCCAGTGGCGAGGAGTAATCATAGGTAGACTCTACTGATGTCTCGAAGGTTGCAAGTTGGTTACATTCTGCATTAGATGAAATTATTACAGGCACTTTTAAGGCATTTGTATTTATCGCCATTATTGGCACAAAGATCGTACAGCAACATTACATTGGATATCATAGTTTGTGTCATAAATGAGAGTGAATAAAGTGCAAAGATAAGGAAATCATGATAGCAACTTAATCAACTAGGGATGTCAAGGCAACAGTGATCTTATGTGCTGTTTGACTTTCGAATGCATTTATATTGTATGTTTTTTTAAAATTGTATTTGTTCACTGCCATAGAAATCCTTGTAAGCTGGAAATGTAGAATGTTAATTTCAATATATTGATCTGTATTTTGCTAATGTAAGATTTTTAAATGGCTAAGACTCATTGTCATAAAATGAATAGAGTTTTTAGTGAGAAACCATCTGGATTACTGTAATGTGCTGTACGTTGGGCTTCCTTGGAAGAGTGTTTAGAAACATCAACTGGTTCAAAATGCTGTAGTCAGACTACTGAATAGTGGTTAATGACTACTGACTACTGGTTGAAGGGGTCACATAACTCCTATGTTACAATAAATTCATTGTCTGCCAGTCCATTTCTGGGCCTAATTCAAAATGATTGTTATAGCCTATAAAGCCCTACATGGCTTGAGTTAGACATGGATAAAACATCCTATCTCCCTATATGAACCTGTCTGGATTTTAAGATCTTCAGAGCTGGCCCTTCCCTCAGTCTTGCTGCTTTCACAGGCACATTTGATAAAGGCACAGGAGGGGCCCTTTTCCATGAGAGCTCCCATTTTATGGAATACCTTCCTTGGGCCAGGTTGGTCCCCAGCTGCTCCTTCAGGAATCAGGCAAGGACTTTCCCTTATAGGCAGGCTGAAAGAGTTTATATTGAGAATGTTTAAATACTGGTTATATGCTTAATTTGTAAAATATAAGTTAATGTGTTTTTAGTTGCTCTTGTTTAATAGAGAGCCACCGTGGGTCCTTGAACCAGAAGAAAGGTGGCAGAGAAGTAAAATAAAATAAAATAAACAAATTCAGTGACTTCTCTATGATGGTGATATGCAGATTATCGTGGAACTCCATCAGTAGTCTTTGAACAAATCACAAAAAAAATATTCTTTAATAGATTGTGAATTGTGTGTAAATGCAGATTTTTGTTTCTTCATTGTAGCCTCAGAATATTTTGTTGAGCAATATATGTCCCCTTGGTGATATCAAAATTGTTGACTTTGGTATGTCTCGGAAGATTGGCAATTGCATTGAACTACGAGAAATTGTGGGAACGCCTGAATATCAAGGTAAATCATTGTACACGCCTATACAGTGCCATGCATTTCCACATACGGGTTGATTAATCAAAATGAAGTTTAGGCACTGTACTCCTTAGACTCATGAAGGGACTCCCTTTGCTATCCTGACTAAGAGATGAGTCATCATCTTTGGTTCTTTCACAATTAATGGCAGCAGTAGTTAGGAAACCTGAATTCTCTCTATCAGAGAAGCATGACTTTAGAGGAACGTATTTGTCTGGGCGTGTGCCTGCAGCTACTCAGTTATATCTTTTTGATACTGTGTTAGCTGCCAGAGCTGTATCCTAAGGATTTCTGGTATCTGTAGTTTGGGGAGATATTTAGACTCCTCTGCTTTAAGAGCTCTAGTACTGTACTTCAGGGGAATGCAGTGAAACTCATCAGAGAATTTTGAGTAGCTCAACCAACTACAGAACTCAGGATTTTGCAAGAAGGAGAAGTGGTATGAAATTGCTGTAACTGTGTATTTTATAATACACCCAGGGTGGTTATTTGAAGATGATCTTGTATTTTTTGCGCCAGAATATTTGCTGATTTCATTTAAGTTATGCATTGTGTTCCCAACAGTAGTCACAAGGTGGCTACAGAATGAAAACTAGGGGGCTAGTAAATGGTTTGGGAGCATCACATGCTGCAGCACTGCTGAGACAAGTACATTTGGACAAGATCAGGAACTTCGTTGGAGGCCTCATGTAGATCTGTGGTATAACTATGATTAACAGAAAATGTACTTTAAAAAAGTGATTACATCAGCTGCATATAAATTATGTTATTAAGATTCTTGCCTTAACAACAGGTGATATAGTGAGCTGTTAGAAAATGGGGGCTTTGTCTCTTCCTTTGTAGCTGTAGCCAGTGGGCACAGCAGCGGTCATAGATGGAGGGTAGACTTTGGACCCATCCTGGTGGAATGTACTCACACTGGGCTAATTTCAGCACCTGAAGCAGTGTCAATACTTTCTTCCTTTCCCCCTCCCCACTGCAGCCTTCCATTGTACCGAAAACATGCTATGGTAGGTTTTCCAATCCTCCAGCACAGGTTTCTAGGGCTCTAGGGTGCTGCAGGTGACAGGGTGAATCATCCCCCAATCCACTAGTAGAAGCACTCTGTTGAATTTGGGCTGTATGCTATTATTAGCTGAGAATTCTACATTATTTACACTGAAGTAGGTTGATCACCCTTACCAAATAAAGCAAAATATATGAGAAGTGAAGAGAGGAGGGCACGGTTCAGTGAAGTACTGCTGAAAATAAAGATGGAATGTTTGATAAGGAATCTCAGCAGTGAAATAAACACCATAGTGCTGGCAGTTTTATTATAGACTGGCAGAGCAAAGAGATGGCAGTAAAATGGTAGTAAGGGAAGAGATCATAACAGTGACTTGATTCTGTGGATTCAATTGTGTGTTCCTCTGTGTCTACAACCAGGGTGGGCCACTTGTAGGATGAAGGAGCTGTCCCTTCCACATCCGTCTTGTGCCACCCTAAAAATATAAGGCCTACAAAATGGCCAGCTAAACTCCCAGAATTGTCTGGGGAGCTGGTCATTTTGTATTTCTGCTGGCAGACAAAAATCTTCCTTTCTAGGCAGGCTTTTATTGACTTGGACAAGTAAGGGCCACTATAAGATGCTATGTATACTGACCTGAGTGGGCATGGTTTTAATTGGTGAATTCTAATGTGGTTTGTTTAATTGTTATTAATATATCTCATGTTTTTAACTGTGCTTTTATATTGTTTTAATTGCTTGTGAGCCGCCTTGGGTCACCAATGGGAAGAAAGGTGGAAAATAAAATAAAATTTGGGAGAACCTCCAGACATTTTTTTAGATGGGGATGACAGACCATTTTTCAAGGTCACTTCTTCTATTGGAAAAAAAAAGTTGCTTTAAGGCCAAAAGAGGTGAATAGCCGAAATGGTCAGTTTCACACAGAGAGAGACACATCCCAAGGCTTCAGTGAGAGGAACTAGTAATCTCATAGGACTTTTCTTTTTTCGTTGGGATGTGGAGTAGAGAGAGGGCTAGAAAAATATCTTATTTGGAAGGCCAACAGGCCAGGGCAGTTTTTCCAAACTGAAACATGTTTGCTAGTCGGGCACTTGAGAGAATTATTTATTTATTCTTAACAGTACCCTTTTTCTTCACAGCACCAGAAGTCTTAAACTATGATCCTATTACCACAGCAACAGATATATGGTAAGATCAATTCTTAGGAAGTTAGAATTACTTTGAAAATTTTAGCCATTGTAGTTTCAGCACAAATGTTGATGATAGAAACTGCTTTTCATTGAAAAACACATCTTTTGGTCTATTTATTTGTCACCTGGAGCAGTTGCTATGCTGGCTGAGGTTTCTGAGAGTTGCAGTCCAAGAACCACCTGGGTTACCCAAGGTTGGGAATCACTGACCTAGAGGAATAAGCCATGATCATGATTAGCTAGAGTGATGTCAGTGGGCTGTTGGTTCAGTTGGCTGTAAAGAAAGGGAATGAGGATCATTAATTAATTTGGAACAGAACAGTGTTTCCTGTGTCTCTTTTATCTTTTAGGATGTATAGGGATTTAAGGGAGCAGGGTGGTCCCTGGAGTCTTTGTGTCAGAAATAGAATCCTATACTTTCTTCTTCCTTAAATCAATCATGCAGTAGAAAAGATTTTCCCCTTGCTTCAAACAGCCTTGTTGCCTCTGCTCCTAAAATTATACTAATTTTTTAATTTTATTTTGATTTAAAATATTTCTAAGTTGCCTTTTAAGAACAGAAGCTCTCTCGTGGTACCTTGTGTGATAAAATCCATACAATAACAAAATAGCAAGAATAAAACAAACATCAGCAATAAGTCTGAATTGTAAACTCTTTCCCTAACGCTCTGATGCCTTATTAAAATAGACTGAAAATCTGGGAATCTATTAAATGTAGAGTTTTTGATGCACATACTGGAGCTCTTTGGGAACATTAAGAATCTAGGCTCAGTTCCTTGGCCTTGCCCCAAATGAGAAAATCTATCCACTGAGAGTATAATTGGTGTGGTGTCCAAAACAATTTCAGAAATACAATAGAATGTGTACAGGAGTTGTCTCTGTTCATTCAGTGCAGCCAAGAAACCTCTGGATTGAAGTGCTGCTGGGGCAGTAGGTTTCTGGCAGAATTTGAGAATGGCAAACGCCTGCTAGGAGGCCTTATGGAAAGACTGTTGCTCCCTATATTGTGCTAATAGGCTTGGAGGATTCCCTGGTAAATATTTTGTCTGATACTTGTTATAAGGCACAGCAGATGCAAATGTTGTGCTTTCTGTCTTCATATGTGGAAAATATCTCTGTAACCTGACTATATTTGGCATAGTTTTGTATAAAATAAGAACAACATTAAAACATGAACAAAAGAAACTGTCTGCGTGCTGAAATATTGCACAAGAAATATAATAGCAGGAAAACAGTATTCTTTTCTGATTTCAGGAGTGTAGGTGTGATCACATACATGCTCCTTATACACGAATCTCCATTTATGGGAGCAGATAAACAAGAAACATACCTCAATATTTCTCAAGTGAATGTGGATTATTCAGAAGAAACATTTGCGTCAGTTTCACTGTTAGCCAGAGACTTCATCCAAAAGCTGCTTGTTAAAAATCCTGAGTAAGTACTTGGTTGAAGGTGGGTAGAAAAAAAATATTAAATTGAATTTCTGTACTACTTTAGTATAAATACGTAGAATAAATAGGAGACTTAAGTCATATGATAAGGCTATTAGTATGACTGTATAGTATGAATGTATCACAAGCTTAATTTAGATAAAACTCATACTGTTTGGTTCTTTATTTTAAGTGCTTTATTAGCAATAATGATGTAAACATGATTGCTGTTTTCCAGATTCTTACAATTCTGGAATTGGATTTTAAGCCTTTTTGTGTGCTTTGTTATAATATATCAGAATCTGTGCAAAGCTTTGTAGTGTGAAAGAGGTAGCATAATTTGACTCTGCATTGGAGTTATTTTCCATCTGTCCTGCTGAGTGTTTTCTCAGCATAAAGGTGAACAGCAGTATAAATGGCCCTGTGACTTTGTGAGCTGTTGCTGTCAAGTTGTTTATCCTTCTTCCCTGATCCAAAATGTCTGACACTTTTAGAATCTCTCTTCAAACAGTGAAGAGTAGTGGAAGCTGTCCCTTTTGTATGTCAGCTTTGGATTGCAGCCCTAATCTGATTTATTATCAGAGAGATATGTCAATGCATGCAGGGCACTATCTGTATTTTTAGCGAAAGAAAGGGAATCATAGAGAGAGAGAGAGCATTTTTATTTTGCTTTCTTTGACTTCTTGTTGATCTTTATGTACTTATTTCATCCAACAGCCACAAGTTCCACTGTCTGAAATTTCTGGCAAGGAGAACCATCTGTGGCATTCAGACAGCAATCTTTCGTTTGTAGTTCCCTTTGAGAACATGGATGGTGGGGCAGGATAGTGGGTAGTAATGGAGGCAAGCTATGCAGTATAGTTATGGTGGAGGGGTGGCTTGCTGTCTCTTACTCCCAGCTGGTCTTCTGCCAGATCCTCTTGCTTACAAAGGATAAAGTTCCAACTGAAACCAGTGGGCACAGGCCTTGTGGTAGTGAGCCATCCCTTTGATGGCTTGGCTGTAATGTTCAAATGAGCTCTGTCATTTAAATATATGCCTTCTCATTTTTCTATTTTAAGAGAACGACCAACAGCAGAGGCCTGTCTGACCCACTCTTGGCTTCAGCAAGGAGATTTCTTCTTGTTGTACAGTCCTGAAGAAAGCCCCAGTTGTTCTCCAGCTCATGATCATATGAGCAAGTGCACAGAAGAGAGAAATAATAATAGACCCATGTGTAATGGTACATGCAGCGAACGGGACGATAAAGAGAATATTCCAGAAGACAGCAGTACAGTCTCCAAACGATTCCGTTTTGATGATTCCTTGCAATATCCCCAAGAATTCCCAACAGACTTTGTATGTTAACAAATGCACTTCTGCCAATTATATTGAACTGAATTTAGGACTCTAATCTACTCCTGTGGCACATGTTTTCAGATTGTGGCTTGTCCACTACTGCGTTGTGGTTAATGTTATCCTGGAAATGCACTTTCAACTGATCTTGTGTTGAGCCTTCTTTGTGCTGCCATTGCTGGCAATGGGCTTGACTCTGGGAAACTGGAGTCTTTGGCACCTGAAGTGGCTTGTCTTTGGAAGCAAACAGGTAACTGAGTATATTTGCACTTTTTACCTTGAGTCCCAAACATGATTTTTGGTGTGTTTAAAATAGGCAAACTGGGAATAAGTATATTTGAATGCCATCAACAAAGCCTCAATAAACACATCATAACCATGTTCAAAGCCAAAGAGTGAAAGCTACGTGAACCTGGCACAGCAGAGAAGTAATTCCTTTTGTTTAAGGCTAGCGTTAGAGTCTCATGCTGTCATCTTCTGTTGAAAGATTCCAATCAATGACTGATTGGTATATAGGTGTACTACAAAGAAGCCTTTCCTTGACTGAGGCTCAAGTACTTGGACTGGCTTCATTATTGGTAACCCAGTTGTTTGTACATTTACTCAGAATTTGAGTAAATGGTAGTCTTAGTGGGATTTACAGAAAGGTAAGTGTGGAGAGTATTGTGTCATTTTCATGTGTGGCGCCCAAATTATTATTTGCATTCCACAGACCTATCATGCCTAGTTTAGTTAGTGTGCATATTTAATTTTCAAACCTTCTGCTTTCTGTACCCACAAACAACATGGAAGAAGATGAAGGACATTATAGGTGCCATCCATGAAAAGATTTTGAGATATTTCTTTACAAAGTGTGGTACAGATGTCTTGCACCATGCTGCCAAGAGAATCTGTGCAATGCTGTTAATCATTTAAGGGCAGGTTTGGAATTAAGTTTAAAGGCTCATACGAGCAAATTTAGTTTTATTGAATGAGCTTCCTACAAAAGTATGCGGTGTCAGATGTGCTCTTTTAATTTACCTTCTCCACATGAAGTTCATGAAATTACTTTCCTGAATTGTACCTATTTCCATCCCTCATATATCTGTTGATATCATCCACCAAAGATATGTTAGTACTGATAGGTGTGTTGTAGCACAATTATATGCCTGTTTATTCAGAGTTAAATCCCACTATGTTCAGTGAGGCTTACTTCGAGATAAGCATGGATAGGATTGTAGCCTAAAGCCATATATGCAGCAATATTTATCAGCACGGGGAAAACGAGAAAAAGTATAGAAAAGAGAATCAGTGTTCTGTGTCATTGAACAGCTAATTGTTTGACAAACATAGTAAATGTCCAGTCCTGACATGTGCTGCATCAGTGGTTAGTAACAGAGGTTGCTACTGATTTTGCCAACTTAATCTCACAAAGAAAGATGTGAGGCTAGCACTGCAGCCCAAAGTGCTGGGGTACACATTTATTATCAGGACGGTGCAGATTCAAGTCCACATTCAAAAATTCAGTGCAGAAATGCAGTATTGAAAGCCATATTTTCTTCAGATTGTCAATTAAAAACGTGGGAACTAGGGGATCACAAATTATTGCATCCTAATTTGATTTTGACAAGTATTAATTTTAGACTATTAAAAAAAATCACAACTCTTATTCCATAAATGTACTCCTACTGTGGAAGAAAGGCTAAGAGTGAAACAACATGCCACAATAATGGTTACACCAGCACTTTATAAAACAAAATATGGTAGAATAAATATATTTCCATTGTGGTATTTTTTAAAAGTTTACATTTCTTACTCTTTCTTCTAGTCTTAGAACTTTTACAAATGTTTTAAGCAAGTCATCTTTTGTCTCTAGACAATAGACTGTTTCAGATTTTATAAACTTATATATACATTCCGGGTATAACTTGAATCTGAAAATTCTAAATTTTGTTTAAATATCTCTAATTTTGTAAGTTTTCTTATTTGTTTATATATAAGTTTGTATATAATTTTGTTGGAATTATAATTGTTCTTACAATTCTTTGTTTTGCGTTGAATATTAATTGGCCTTTAGAAGTGGCTGTAGATGGTTACTGACACAATATTATGAGGAGCCTGATCTTACATTATTCCACTAAGAATAGCCACCATTGTGCCTTACACCCTGTTCTTACTCAGTAGTAATGCTATTAGAGCCCAATCCATGCAGGTATGATAAACACAGGAGCAGGGACGACAATGGAACTTTCAGCAGCCTTGATGAGCCTGGAAGGTGGTACCACTCGCTCTACTATGTCTTTGAGACTATTCACATTGGTTAGAGCTGGTCAGGTACAGTATTGTCACCAGCAGCCCTCCTACAGACCATTTCATATGAATGCAAATTTCTTGGAAATATTCTCTATTTAATAGCCTGCAGAAGAGACAGAACCTCTGTAGATGTAGCATTTTGACACAGCCCTTTTCCGTGTCAGGTGGGAGGTACCAACCCCTGCCATAAACAGGACCACAAGTATTCACAGCTCCAACAGAGCATACACAACCGCACATCCTTGTAACCAACTGTTGAAAAAGCCTATCTGTTTCCCAGGTCCTGCTACATTCTGATTCAGTGTAGTCTCAATTTGACTTAATGGAAGTTGCCTCCATCCAAAGTTCACTGTTGCAATTAGAAGAGATACACAAGTAAATAAAATTATAGGTTTAGACCTCAACTCATAAAGGAAACACAGATTTCACTTTAGCTTCATAAAAAAATGACAGTTTTCATTAATCAAAACTTGTGATAGGTGAACAGCCCTCCACTATAATTCATAATGACTTGCTAAGTTATGAATCTAACATGAAAAACTCAAAAGTTCTGTATTGTTATGAGATCTTGGAATATATTTGAGGGGGTGTTTTTTGCACAGGTATTTTACTATAGTGGATCTTGGGAATATGACGTGTGTAACAATATTTTCCAAACCTGTACATCATGTGTTCCGTGTTAGAGCCATTTTTCTCTGGCTGTTACCATATGTGTTTTGTTTATAATCTGAGATCAGGATGGAACTGGGGTACAGTCAGTAGTTGTAGAAACCCATATATTTCTCCACCCATGTGTAGCTCTACGTTATCCCATGCATCACTCATAATTACAGTTTTAAAACATGCAAGGTCAGGAAATGTTTGAGCATGCAAAATGAATATTGCCATGTTGGTATCTGTTCTTGATGTCTTCCTGCATCTAAATGTAAATGTTGAATTCTCAAGAAGGGATGGAGAAAGTTTGGTCCTTCTTTTAGTAGTGAATTCTTTTAGTAGTGTAACTCACACCCCTAGTCAGTACAATCCTGCAGCAGGAATGTGCTTTCCCATTCCTGCTGCAGGACAACATTGGTCACACAAGTCAAGTACATGGAACAAATTAATATCCAGCTGTGTTTGAGGTAAACACTAAATGAAGGGTGAATTCAGATCCCTGTGGCTTCTTTTTGAAGTGCAGTTGGTTTGTGTATCATTTCAGGTTTAAACGTAAACTGGTTCCTCTGGAAAAGAGTAATTATGAAGGTTTAAAGTAAAATTCCACATTGCAAATGGGACATAATTTCCTTTGGAAGGCCAAAGGTCAATGCAACCAACATGGGGGGAAATGGCAGAGTTTGGCTGTGGGTACAGAAAATATAAATTGGTTCAAACTCAGTTTTTATTTTTAAAAAACACATGGTTTTTTGAATCTAAGTTTGTTGACTTCAATAAAAGTCATACATTTGAGAATTAGAAACATATTTACTACATTTGACTTAGTGGTCTGACTGATTTTGAGTTTGGTGGAGCCATTAGCTAGAATGAGTATATATACTCATCTGTTCTTAAAATATAATTTTTTAAAAATCTGCTAAACGTATGGATCCCTTCCGGTTTTGCTCATGTCTGTTGATTAAACAGTCAGCTTCTTGTATTTGATATCAAGTGTTCTAGGTATTTAGAGCTTATCTCCTTATGGAGAGAGCACCTTAACAGATAATGGGGCAGATGATCCAGTATGTGTCCAAAAAAAGGCATGTGATAGAACCTTGGAAAGATCAGTGCTCTCTTGACAGGAATCCTGTTGGTATGTATTAAAAAGCTCACACAAGTATGCTGGAATTTGAAGATGTAATATCAAAGAGCTGACCATGTTTTTGAAGATTGGCATATCTAACCACACCACATGGCAATTTAAGCATTTTTTAAAAATTGCTGCTTTGGCAAAATCTGCTTTCATGCCAAAAAGCAAGCCCTAAAAAAAACCTGGATTAGGAGGAAAGTCTATCAGTGTTCTTGATTTGTTTCATGACTGTAACTCAAGTTTTTCTGCTTAAGGAAAGTTGGCAGCCTCTCCCCATCTGGGTGATCTTACACTAAAAGTTAAAATATGGGAAACATCCATTTTAATTGGCAGGATTCTAGTTTCTGAATATAGTTCAACACTAGTGTGCTTTTGAGGGCACTCCAGAAAATTTTTGTTGACTTTTCATCTCTTGGAGAGATGGCACAATTAAAGCAGCAGCTCAGTTGTCCTATTTCAGTTAATTAAGACCAGTCTGCCCCCATTCTTCCTCCAAAACTTCAGGATATTTTTAATTTGCTCTGTCTTTAATCTGTTGAGTGGAAACTGAAGCAACTGCTAGATTCAAATATATTTATGCCCAACACGGCTTTGTTTTTCTTGTGTGAGATCACATGTAGAAATCACAATGGATTGTGGGGTGAGGCAAAATACATCAGCTTGAACAACAAGCAACTTTGGGATGGGGGTAAGACTTAAACACAAGGTTGTCTAGGGACTAACCACATCAAAAAGGAATGGGTGGGATCTGTGTTAGCAAGGATGGGTAGATATGGAAACAGTCTGACAGAAAGCCAGGAAATCATTTGCCCCCATCCAGGTCCACCAGTCCACAAAGGCTGTTGTAAATGTGAAATTGCAGAGCAGGGCCACAAATGTTACTGTGACTAGAGACAATGTACAACACGGGTTTACTGTTGCAAACAGAAGCATGTTTTGAGGGCAATTCCCCCTAAAGCTCAGCTTCTCAGGCCTTGAGAAGGCTTGATCCCCAACCATTTATTTGCCGTTTTCTCACTATGTAGGGGAAAGTTAAGGGAAGTGTGGCAGGTGGAAGCTGGGAGAGGGGCTTTCCTAAGTAGAACAAAAAATTTAAACACGGTTTTTTAAAAAAACCTCAAACCTATAAAGCAGCAGGCAATCTTTACATAACATGACCTTTGAGGAAACCCTTCAAAAAGCGGAAAGCAAATCTTAATAGCAAACTCAGGCACTGAGTTTTGACAGGTAATCCTAGTGGGGCTACTGAAAAGTAAGGGCAGTATCGGCATGTTCTGAGAAGTCCTGGATTTTACAGAAGATCAACACGTGAGAAGGGTTAATTTTGGGATAATCCCAAACAGCCAAAAGGGCACAGAAAGACTGGAGTTAACTGCAAAAGGATGTGTGCTGTTTTGAAAAGAACCACAGAAAATTGGGTTGGAGATTATGGGAGGGGCTGGCTGGTTGGCTGAAACCCGAATCAGAATGTACACAGATGATGCACAAGAATCTTTGGTTCTGTGTTCTACTTGTTACTAATTACAGTATATGCATCTCCCATGATTTTCAACTCTTGTCCTCCAGTCAGCTGACAGTAGCACAGGTTGTCTCTAGCCCACTCTGTTGTATTATCTGATAGGTTAGACTGAAGGAACCTATGGGCTCTTCAAGCTTTATGGGTCTATATATACTCACGCTTGCTTGTGCTCTGAAGCAAAAATTTTCCATTGGCAATGTAACTCTTGTATCCATTTCAACACACTCTTGAATAACAAGATGCAGGAAGACTTCATTGATTTCCATCTTTTGAAAGCCTTTTGAAAGTCACAGATTTAAAGTCAAAATGTCATAGTAGAAAAAGGTAAAATGAAAAAGAAATGAAATGGTACTGCTGCTGACTTGAACATGTGAAACAGAGAAGTGAAAAAATGCGAGGAACCTTGCTTGGAGCTCAGAAAGCATGTTAATGTTCAATGAGATTTTTTTTTATTGTGGCATCTTCTAGCTCTGATCACTTCTTTAACCTTAACAATCGTCATCTACAGAACCCTAGCACTGGCAGTAGTGGGGGAATAAAAATCCGCCACAGGGGAAGTTGAGATACATACAACATTTTTAAAAGAAACCAAGGTTTAAAAGAAAAGTACAGGGATGTTTCAGATTAGAGTAACTCTGATTCCGGTGCTTCAACTATGTATGCATATTTAAGGAAATTATATGTATTGTATATCATACTATATTTTTATATATCAATATTTATAGTAATCTCTCCTTTTCTACTGAGGTTACTGTGCTCAGGGGAACCTTAAAATAATGTGAACGTGCAACATAAATGTTAAAAGTTAATAATACAATGAAACATTATAGTGCAATAAAAGTAGTAAGCAGAGACAGGCATAGCAACCAAGAAAAACACTTAAAAATAAAGTTTCTATGACATTCATATAGTGAAATCCTGTTTGGTAGAAAAGTATTGATGTGTGCACAGTAGTTATTGAGGAAAGATGTATACAGCACTCAACGCAAACATGAATTGGTTGGCATACTATAAATGGAGCATAGTAAATTACAGTGTGTATACAAAATGGAAGCAAAGTAATTTGCAAAAGAGATGCTGCAGAGCCAGAACTTAAGAAAGAGTGGAGGTTCTTCAGGATGATGATGATGATATGCTGCAACGGGGTTTTCTAGATATCAAGTACTCAGATACAGTATAGTTTCCCTTTCCTTCCTTTTGGGGACACTCTGGGACTATGCAGCTTGCCCAAGGCTACACAAGCTGGCTATTCTCTCAGGAGGTACAGTGAGGACCCCTGACCCCTGGTACTCCAGCTCACTGAGCTATAGAAATTGAAACTGATTTTTTTCTCAGTGGCTTTTCTGATCTTAAAATTAAGACAGAAATTGAGACGCCTGACATGATTGTGAGTAGGGCCTGTTGTATATAGACAGAACTTCTATTGACATCAATGGATACTTGGCCTGCTTGAAAAAACGTGGAACTGAATTCCTGTGTCTTCAATACAAGGAACAGTGTTTCCATCTATTTGCTTTGGCATTACAACAGCCTTCAGTTTTCTCAGAAGCGCTTGGATGTTTTATGTTTACAGCACGCAAGACTCTTCCAGAAAGTGCATTCCATACAAACAAAAATATAAATTGAGCAATCTTGATTTTTCCATGTAGCAACACTCCAAAGCACAGGTGGCTCTACATGTAAGAAACATTTTGTTTCTTGCAGTTTATTTTGGGGGTAGTGTAGCAATAATTCTGTTTTATAGCAACAACTGATAATGAAGGCAGTTTTTACTTTTGCTGATCCCATTTATGCCTATTGAAAACAGCCTGAGCATTGGACAGCGCCTTTCACTAAAATTTGCTGGAACTTTGCTAGAAGTCAGACATGCTATTGGGCAGCCACAGTGAGCCATTCAGATCAAGAATGTTGTCAACAATTCGATGTGGAGAATGAACGTTTTTACTTTTAACACAGGTATAATAATAATGCTTACTGGTATTCTAGGCAGACAGCTTTTCCTCCAGTGTGGTTGGGCAGTACTAGCAAAATGGAGTGGCCAAAATGCAAGGCTGAGTGTTTTGCTGGGGGTAAAGCAGTACCGATGTATTTTATCACAAATCAAAGGTAAATCTCTTGCTCCTAACGTGAATTTAGCCCAAGAAGAAGGAACGGTGCTTAGAACTGAATCGTGAGCCTGGCCTCAAGGGCAGTTTACAGGGTCACAATCTGGGACTAAATATTTCTGCAGGATAGGATTGAACAAAAAAGGTAGTGCTGTTTGGTCCCTGAATGATCTTTAAGGTGTTAGAGCTTGAGCTCCTCTGTCTCAGCTCTCTGCTCCATATGTTATGAAAGATGGCCATCCTACCTCTGCTTAAAAAGAAAAACCTGTTCCATTATTGAACTGCTTGTGCATAACAGAATGAGTTTTACTTAATGGCTGTAGGATTTTCAAGTGAAACAGAAAATAGAATATATATATATAAACTAGTTACATATAGTCTGCCAAGATGTCAGAATAATAAAAAAAATAGAGCATGAACCAGAGCACATAAATCAAGGTCAGTAAGATCCAGGTTTTTTTCTTCTTTCCCTTTTTCTTTTCTTTTTCTGAAAACTGTATTCTGGGCTGTTGTTTTGTGAATGTAACCTGAATATTTCTGTAGGTGTCAATTACACTCTTTGACGCATGTGCCTCTGTTCCTGTGTGCCTTCCTCACATTTTTTAAAAACCACACTCTTTAATCACTTTCAGAATTTGGATACTGATTACTATAAAATATTTCCTGGTGTATGAAATCCTTTGGATAACTTACGTTCCTGTCACTTGCAGTCACTGGGCTGGCGGTCTGTTATAACAAGAGGCTGATTCATGGAGGTGGCAGGGTAGGGCTTTTTTTTGGTTGTTGTCATAACAGTCACATAAATACATTCTCTCCCAGTGAGGTCAAGGACTAATAAAATGTGATAAGGTGCTTTATTGGATCCAGTGGAAAAAAAAAAGGTGGAATAGGAACCTCTAAGATAAGTCACTCGCTTATCTTATAATGGGTGCCAAAAGTGGCATATGATTTAAATGATACAGCATAAAGTTTTAGTGTGAAAGAGCAACAAGGAAATAAGAGGTTGTGAACTCTGTGCTGCAATAAGGTGTATGTAAAGGCACGCCAAGCAGCCATTATGTAAGAATCAAGGAAAACGTAGAACTGCCACACAACCAGTGTGGGCCTGCTGTTGAAGCTTTTGTTGTTGTTCTGCTGTTCAGATGAAGATCCTGACCCACCCACATACTGGATTTCAAGCCGAACATCATCACGTAGGAATATGAAATGGTGGGAAGCAGAACCAGAAGATTATCATTTTTAAAATCTGTACTTCTTTCTTCTGTTTACAACTATGTCTATGTCATGGGAGTGGGTTTAAGAGATGATCTCATGACCACAACAATATCTGGCCAAAGTCTCCCTGTTTCCCCCAGCACCCCACCCAAAATTTTTAAAAATACCACCTGGTCTGTTTTAACAACTACCAGCAGAGTTCTGGAGAACCTGAAAGCTTGCACATTTCTGTAAAACTTTTATGTTTGTCCCAACAAAAATTTGCCCTCCTGTGGATTCTAGATCATTCTGTTCTCATGGACCAACATGGCAATCCTGTTTGCATACTTGTCCATGTGGTGGGTGGTTGATGGGCTGACTCATAAAAGATGGCAAGATGGTCTGATTCCAATTTTTTTTTTTAATATTGGATTTCTATCCCACCCATCTAGACCAAAGGTCTACTCTGGGCAGTTTACAAATTTAAAAACAATAAAACCAAAAAAACATATATTATAGATCCAAGGTGGCGAAAGTATAAGAAATTTAGATATGGCAGGAGGGAAAGCCTGCCCAAATAGCCAGGTTTTAAGTTTATTCCTGAAAACACCCAGAGAGGGAGCCAGGCGGATATCCACTGGCAAGCTGTTCCAAAGGTGAGCGGCCACTGCCAAGAAGACCCTGTTCCTCATTCTTTCCTTCCAGACCTCCCTCGGTGTTAGGCCCCTCAGCCGCCCGGCCTGGCTGGAACGAGTGACTCTGGCAGAACTTGGTGGGAGAAGCCGCTCTACCAGATATCGAGGTCCTAAACCATTTAGGGCTTTATATGTAATTGTAGGAACTTTGAAATCAACGCGGAAGCGAATGGGCAGCCAATGCAAGGCGGCCAGCATGTGGGAAATACGTTGGTACCTTTTCACCCCTGTAAGAAGTCTGGCCGCCACATTCTGTACCATCTGAAGCTTCCGCGTCAATCTCAAAGGCAGCCCCACGTAGAGCGCATTACAGTAGTCTAATCTTGAGACTACGAGCGCATGGACCAAAGTGGTGAGCGCCCCCACATCAAGATAGGGACGCAGCTGGGCAATCTGCTGAAGGTGGAAATGTGCGGAACAGACCACTGACGACACCTGGGTCTCCATGGTGTCCAGATGTACACCCAAGCTGCAAACCTCACTCTTGGTGGTAAGAGTCACCCCCCCAAAGGAGAGGGAGTTTCCCAGACCACTAATGTCTGGGACACCCACCCTCAGGACCTCCGTCTTGCCCGGATTCAGCCTCAGTCCATTCACCTGCATCCATTGCTGAACAGCCCCCAGGCAGCACTCAAGGGACAGCAGCGCTCAAGGGAAATGCAGCTGTGAAGCCATTGCACCATCTCTTTGCATCTTCTCAGAAATAGTTTCTCTCCTTCTGACACTTGTGTAGCGGAATTGCCATCTTTGCTTGTGTTTATTTTCTCAATTTTTTTAATAAAGAGATTTATTTTTACATTTGTTAAAGTTTAAGAAACACTCAACAGCTTTTGCACAATTTCACATTAACTACTAATGTGCTTGCACACACGTGCAAAGGTGGAATCTGCAAAGGTGCGTAAACTGTATTCTGCTTTTTTTGAAAACCTTTTTAAAAAAGAGAATTGGAAAGTCTAACTCCCATGAAAAAATTTGTTCAGATGCTTTTGAAGGTGTTGCTCTCTCACACACAGTTAAAGTGCATGTGAAATAGATAAGCTATCTTCAGTTTTGAACCATGAAAACCAGACTCCTCTAAGTTCCAGGTGGAAGCCTTCAAGATTACACAGACAAGCATAAATTATATAGACAAACCACTAGTGTCCGAGGTTGAAGATTTCACCCAGAGCATGACATTTCAGGAGCTATCAGGAAGTTTCAATGCAAAAAACCTAAAGAAGATGTCTTCCATTTGTTTAGTACAAAGCCACATATGAGACCAAACCACTGGAGTAAACTGGATGTTACACTGATGGATTTCGTGAAGATCAGATATGGGAAATTAGCATTCTGAGTGAAAAGCCAATAAACAGTGCACTGTAGAGCTTAGGTTGGAAGGGAATGTAATGCCTCCTAATGGTGCAATAAAATTACTACACCTACAAAGATAAATCCAAATTACTCCTCATTCCTAAAATGTGGCTTTGATTTGCATGGCCTGTAAAGTGTGTGCCTAGCTATTTTGATGACTCAGAGGTACTTGTATCCATCTCTGAATTCCCTATGAAAGTGAGGGAATATGCTGCATTTTGAGCTCTTATCCCTGTAAGTGCACAGGGCAATTAAAGTAGTTTCCATCACATCTCTTTAGTATGTAGCAGGTCTCTTCCGGCTCTCCGTTTCTGAGACGCTCAGGGAAAGGGGCTTTAGGTGAGCCTCTGGGCCTCATTGCACTGCAACTGCCATCATCCCTTGCCATTGGCTATGCTGACTAGCACAGCAGTAGATGATGGGTGCCACGTTCTTTCCACTTTCCTCATTCATCACCTGTAATGTGAAGAGGATTGTCTTATAGTACATAAATACCTATTTCTGATGTTCAGTCATGAGCGTCCTTGCTCCTGTATTCAAACTGGCAACCAGCCACACAGAAAAAAGGGTACCAGGAAACATGGGTGGTGGTGGTGGGATCTAGTGTCTGATGCAAAATCCCAACAAGAACGGAAGGGTATGGACCTGCACCCTCTGTAGCCTAATGAGGACATAAGAGTACTCAGTGGTCACAGAATACGGATGGATCTTTGGGGGATGGACAGCGCACTGTGTGGGAGATGGAATGGAAGGGCTGTGGCCAGCTGACCAGCTCCATCACTGTCCCATTTTGCTGTGGAGTCCACTTGTAGACTTAACAGTTGAAAGGTACACCCCTGGTGCTCTCCAGTGTACAGGCAGTATCTCAGTCACATTTAGTATTTCTTCTCAGAGTCGTTGCTTTTTTTCAAAAGCGAGAGTGGGTTTTCGTTTTTGTTTGTAGTTGCAGTGGGGTGGGGAAAGGAAGCATGCAGAAGACGAGGTGATCAGCCAGGCATTTGTCCTGCTGTTTCGTCTGCTACAGGGATGGGTTGGTTCACTCGCTTTTCTGGTGGTTACATAACATGATCCCTGGTGCAAACCAAACCATCCTCAGAGTGTCCCTTCCTGCACCTTTCGTGTCTACTTTTTTGGTACAGGAAGGATGACTCTGATTTAGTCTATTTCCAGTGCTGCAAAAGGACCAAAAGTGCGCCTTCTGGTTATCACGGCTTCTTTTGTTATGAATTTCTGATACCACGCACTGCCACTTCAGAACATTGGGAAATTGAACATTTCTTCTGCTGCTCAGTGGAGGGGGAGGAAAAGTGATTCCCCCCATCCCACCCCCAAGATTATTCTGGTATATGATAGCTGATGCTCTTCATCATTTATGAAGACGTTTTGAAAATCTCTGAAGGGCCAGTTGAGAAACCGCCAACAACCGAATGGATGGATTTGGCTGTTGGCCATTTCTTGACTAGTCCTTTAAGAGACAGCAAACAAAACAAAACAAAAACACCCCCCGGACCCTCCCCCCCCCACAATGTTTTTTGCTTTATAAGTGGTGCAGTGCATCGGCGATGGTACACCAATCTGGAAAAAAAAATCACGTTCAATCACGTAGTAACAAGTAACAATGTTAGGATTTATAAAATTGCTGTCAAACCCCAGCATTAAAATTACTAATGATATTGATACAGGTGATCACAATAATCCTACAGATAATATCACAATATTGTTCTACAAAACCTATCTGCCACCCAGTTTGAATTTCTGTCTAGCAGAGAGCAAAATCCAAAGAAACAAAACAGGAAAAAACATTGGGCACCTTAAAGACTATATTTTAATATGAGCTTTTGTGGATACGTCCAATTTGTTAGACATATGAAAGCAAAATGACATGTAGAATGAAATATCAGTTTCACAAGCAGAACATTCTCAATATTCATTGACTCTTGGGTAATGGGTGATTTTTAGATAGATTGCTATGCATTATTGCTTTGATTGGATTTTTAGTACTTGTATTTTCCATTTTTGTATTTTCCATTTCTCAGAGTGGCATTTCTTTAAAAAAAAAAAGTATACTTATTCAGCTTTGCCTTAATATTGCCTGCTGATGGAAGATGCCTCTTTATTCATTGTTTGTAGTTTTAAATATTGCATTTTAATGAGGTTAACCACTGTTGTATACTCAACTGTTTTCAACTTTAAATACTTTAGTTGTGGAAGCCACCTTGGGTCCTTTTCAAGGAGAAAAGCGGGCTAAAAATATTTTCAATAAATAAATAAATAAATAAATAAATGTAGGTAGTAACTCAAGGCCTATGTGTTTTACGGTTATGTTGTAAACTTTCCTCCAGGAGACAGAAAACATAGCTACCTCCTCTAAAACTATCAATAGCAAAGAAGCTCTGGCAAGCCACAAACAACAATCCCCGCCAGCACTTAAATGAAGTCCCAGTAAGCGTGCAAAGGAAAACACCCCAAACATTTTCACCAAGGGGGGGGGCGGGGAAGAGAACCTCCCCTCCCTCTCTCCCCCCCCCCCATCAATAAATATTTCCTCCAGAAAACGTCGGGCTGGGGGCGGGATCCGCTCCAGAGAACCGCCCCTTTTCCCGCCAACCAATGAAAACCTCGAAATGTGAGAGACGGATTGGAAGCCCGAGATTCCGTTCTGCGGAGAGGCGGGGCGGGGCGAGGCCGGGAGGGCGTGTGCGGAGCTGGTGCTGTTGCCAAGCAACGGGGCATCCCCCCCCCCGGCTCCACAACATTCTGCGGGACGGATCCTGCAGGGAAAGCTGGGGTGACGCGGCGGCAGCGTCTCAGCTCAGGGGCTTTCCGCCCCCGCCTTTTTTCGTCCCCCCCCCCCCCGTTGTTCCATGCAGCGGAGGCACAAGCCGACCACTGTCCCGCCATGAGCAACGAGCAGGTGAGGGAGGGGGTCGGGGGTGTAAACGTCGGTCCCTCCCTCCCTCCTCCTCCAGGCTTCCCCCTCGTCATAACACCCGAGTCAGACTTCAGCGTCTGAAACCTTGTGCTTTCTCCTTTTTCACGTGTCTCCCTGTTCGGTTGGACAGAGGAGGAGGGCGAGTGGGAGAAAGCGCATGGCTTGCTCTTAATTCTTTTAAGCGGAGCTTGGAAAAGTTGGTGTTGGACTACAACGCCCATAATCCCCAGCCGCCATCGTTTCGGTTCCCGCCGGCTGCAGAGTTCAGCTGGACCTGATGCTTCTTCCCAGGGGCTCTCCAGCTGTTGCTGAACGGACTGACCCTAGGATGATCCCTCATCATCTGCTCTGCAGTCTAGGGCTGATGGGAGCTGGAGTCTTAATAACATTTGGAGGGTCGGGGGTGGTGGTTTCATCCTGTCCTAGGCAGAGTTTGAATTACAGAACGAGATGTACCCTGTTATGGTTTAAATTTCTTTTCAGAAGTTACATGTAAGTTGCAGCTTGATCCTTAGGAACAGAAAGAGACTGTTTATCAGGGCATTGAGACAGGTGCCCCGTTTCCCATAAAGAAGGTCTTATCTAATTTGGGTTGGAGTTTTGCCCTTGGGAAAATGCTTCAGGCAGGGGTATCTCACTCCCAAATTTAGAGGGCTTCTTAGCCTCAGCCCTGTGTAGAGATGTAACATTTTTGGAAATTTTGAAGCCATAGAAAACAGCTTTTTTTTGGGGGGGGGAAAACTGTTCCCCCCACCCTGTTTTTCCCATTTTTCCAGAGGCCTGGGGGGAAAACTGAAAAAATTGGGGGGAAAAACCAGGTTTTTTTCAAAGTAATTTTATATGGTTTCAAAATTTCTGGAAATTTTACATCTCTAGCCCTGAGCCCATCTGTCCCTTAAGCTTTTCTGGACAAGTGGTTGGGGATTTACCACTGAGCATGTGCGTGCTTATAGGGGAACTCTGGCCAGTCTTGGGTTTTACCACATCTTTATGACCAGATCTAATGACTACCCTGTTTCCACGAAAATAAGATCTAACCTGAAAATAAGCCCTAGTATGATTTTTCAGGATGCTCATAATATAAGCCCTACCCCAAAAATAAGCCCCAGTTAAGTGAAACCCCGCCCTCCACCATTGTGCAGCATTGTGCAGCAATCAGAAGAAGATGACATGACTGTAAAATAAAACATCCCCTGAAAATAAGCCCTAATGCGTTTTTTGGAGCAAAAATTGATATAAGACCCTGTCTTATTTTCGGGGAAACACGGTAGATCTGATGACTAGATCAGGAAATCCTTGACATAGTATTCTCCACGGTCCCCAACTTTGCTGACTACTGTTTTAAATTTCCCACAGTGCATCACAACATCCAACAGAGCATTACTCTGGTGGACTGTAGGAAGTCTAGAGTTAGATTTAAAATGGTGGCTTCTAGGTGAGCTATCTCTGGAGGCAAAAATGTTGACACTGAGGCTGTCCTACTTTGGGCACATCATGAGAAGGCAGGATTCCCTGGAAAAGACAATAATGCTGGGAAAAGTGGAAGGCAGTAGAAAAAGAGGAAGACCAAACATGAGATGGACTGACTCCCTAAAAGACTATAGGCTTGAGTCTGCAAGAGCTGAGCAGAACAATTGAGGACAGAACATTTTGGATGTTGCTCATTGATGGGGTTGCCATACGTTGGGGGTGACTTGACGGCAGATAACAATGACGTAATTGCTGATGGATAAACCCATCTTACTACTGCTGTTCTTTATATAACATGTGTCATGTATGTTGTTGTCACATTCATATTTTACACATTTAGGCACATGCTTACAAAAAACATTATTGTGAAATGGTCTTGGGTGCATCTTTCCTTACATTGCAACTGTAATCCCATTGAAGTCACTAGGCAGGTATATTGCAGTAGTCACATATAATCAATGCAGAATAACATTTTGTTAAAAATACAAACATTTAGAGGTTAGGTTATTTAAAAATTATTAGCACTTCTCCTAAATGGATTCCTTTCCTTACTTTCTTTGTTATTTAATGGTCGAAACTGCATATCGTGATTGGCTTTCCTCTCTGCTCCCAGATAAGGATATGGGCCCAGTGTGGATTAGGTTCAGCACATGAGAATAAGGTAGATTTACACCCACCCGCCAGCTGTTCTGTTATCTTAATTTTGATCCCCTTGTTGGAGGGGGTGGGGTAGCTTGTATTAGCATCCACTGAGGCCTTTCTCTCTTTTTGCCCTTGGGTAGGTTTGTTGTGTGAAGGTTTTTGAGAGAGGAGGAGATTCAAATCTCTGTTGCCTATGTGTGGTGGGCCTTGCAACTCTTAAATGGGAATAAGAGTAATAGAAAAGAAAGTCAGTGTCAATTGCATGTTATGCACTTAACCTGGCTTGTAGTTTAGCTCTCAGTTTCCCCATATCCCTACTAACATTTTGTTCCATATAGTGCGTGTCTCCACCCTCTCACTAGCTTTCTTCAATAGCTTCCTCCACACGATTAAACAGCAGCAGATACTTGGAAACATGCTGTGGCACTAATCGGTGTCTTGCTGCATGATTTACCGTAGACAGCAGTTCTTGTATCATCAAAACTATGAAATGGGCGGAGAGGTTTGCACCCACCTTATAAATTAGGGAAGGAATCTGGGTTTTATCACAGAGAAATCTGGGTTAGACAAGAGGTCTGAGTTGGCTGCTTGTGCCTTGAAATCATAGAACACCGTGCTAAAGCATTTGGTTAGCTCCTGCTGGAAACGGATGGTGCATTAAGATGGTTCAATATAGATAGTTCTTACCTCCTTCACTTACATCCATTTGGCAGCTCATTGTCAGATGTGAAGCCTCCTAGAAGCTTATGATCCTGCACTCTTCCTTTTCATGCATATCTTTCCTGCTTTTCTGTTCCCCTTCTACTGCTCCATTGCCTGGACCTCTGCATGGCCTTTACTAGGAACGTAGTGGGTTCCGTGGGCAAGGCCTCTATAGATTAGTGGGCTGCAGAACAGCAGCAACGTAAGACCTGATAGTTGCCAGGGATGGGACTCAAGTCGCGGGACTCATTGTCAAGTTGGACTTAAGTTACACTGGTGACTCGACTCGGGCTCGACTTGCGACTTGGAACCCAACCACCCCTTCCTTTTTTTCTGGGGGAAGAAGCTTGTTTTTAATAGGGACTCGGACTTGGGACTTGGTACCAAAGACTCAGACTAGGACTTGGGACTTGGACCCAAAGACCTGCCAACACCCGTGGCAGTTGCTTATTGCTCCATATTGTGCTCAGCACCTTCAATACCACCTTGTACGCCCATTAGAATAGTAGGTCAGGCTTGCATAATGTAATGAAGGAATTTATCCCCTACTTTTCCTCTCTTCAAAAAGGTGCTGCTCAAGGTAGTTTAGCAAATACAAATGGCATTTTTAAAACAGCTGTTCACTGAAACAGACATTGTTATGTACCATCAGGTCACTTCTGACTTGCGGTAACCCTAGTAAGAGTTTCGAGGTATGTGAAATGTTTAAGGAGGGGTTTACTCTTGCCACCCACCATGGGTTTCTGTGGCTGAACAGGGATTCTCCTGAGCCGTACTCCGACACTCCATCAGTTACACCACACTGACTTCCACAAAGCTCCACTGAATGGAACAGTGAAGCCAAAAGCACACAGCGTCAAATCTAATAATCCACCGGAAAGATGAAGCAACAGAGTTAAGTGCATTTTTAAGCAGGAATGTTTTGACTTCCTGGCTGAAATCACGTAAAGGGAAAGATGACTTACCGGTGGGGTCAGAGAAGACTTTGAGGCCCACCAAAGGGAGCACTGCCCACGAACCATGCGTGGGAATAGCCTGCCAGGATGCGCAGTAAAACTCTCTGGTTTGTCTCTTTGACGGGGACAATGAGTTGGTTGCTTTGGCTTGGTGTACGCGTCCAGCTAGAAAGAATCGTAGAAATCGGACTTTGAAAGCAGATGCAGGGCAACCTGCTATGAGAAATAAATTGGCAGAAGACCCGTCAGGGTTGTGAGGCGAGGTCCGCAGTGTGAAGAATGCGCACATAATATGTTTCAGCAGCAGAGGGCCTTCTTTCACTAGCTTGGTCCCAGACGGCGAAGCAAGTCTTGTTACTTAATGTTTCTCAGAAAAGGCACCATTTGTTTTTGTTTTTTTTGCTCCCTTTGAAGTGGTTAGAACTTTTTGTTTTTGTTTTTCTGCATAAAGTAAATAGATGAGATAGACTGGATTAGCGTTCTCTCTTTTTTTGAAATGCCTTTTTTCCTCCCTCTCTGACATTTACTTAAACATTCATGTTGTTTGAGGAAGGAGCAGGTGGCGTAGCCATATTTGTTGAAGGAGACTTTAATATATTCGTCTCATTAGTGGAAAGTTGATTGCAGGATGACATCCTCTAGGAAAACAAAAATACAACCCCCAGCTCTTCAAAGTCAAGCTTTTTAAAAGGGATCTAATCTTCCTTGCAGCTGTTCGTATAATTTTTAAATTAGTTTTTGAAATGTAAACTTAAGCAGACAGTTTGCACGAGGGTTTCTGTCCTCACAACATCTTAAAGGGCCAGAATTTCCCTCTTACTTCTATAGGCATTTTAAATGTAGAGGGAACACATTTATGGCATAAAATAGGTTACATGGGGCTCCTCTTGGCGTTTGGAAACTTGCTTTTGTATTTTCTTCCCAAATCATAGATTGTATTAATTATGATGATGATGTGTCAAGTCAATTCTGATTTACGGTGACCCTTTCCAGGGTTTTCTAGATAGATAATACACAGAAGTGGTTTTACCATTCCCTTCTTCTGGGGGTGCTCTGGGACTATGCAGCTTGCCCAAGGCCACCCAGGCTGGCTCTTCTCCCAGGAGGCACAGGAAGTGGGGAATCGAACTCCCAGCCTCTGGCTCCACAGCCAGATAACCAGCTCACTGAGCTATCCATCCAGCGTACAACACACAATATTAATTGGTTAAGTAAAAGTACTAGAAGAACACATCATTATGTGACAACAGGTAGTTTACTGACAACAGGTAGCTGAGACTGATCTGTGGCTTCCTTGCTTCTTAGTATATAACTTCAAATTGTAACTTTTTCTGTTAGTTCATCCCCACCCCACCCCTTTTGGCATATATAAATGGTTTCCCAGTGAACTGAATGGGAAAACCTGTTCATGTAGGGACTCTACTGTGTATTAGAATGCACACAGGGCTTTGAACATGGGCAGTTCATAGATCAAGGAATAGGCGGGGATTCCTCCCATGATTTCCTGATGAGACCCCCCCCCCCCATGACTTAGTCCATGGGCCACCAGGAGTTTTGGACAGGTGTTGCTTGGCTATAAAACACCAAGGCTAGTATTCTGTTGTGCATTTGTGGCATGAAGAGAAGTCATGCTCTGGATTAAGTTGCATTCACGCTCTCACAGTGGCTGCCAGACTGCTCATGCAACTGTTTATGCAATGGGGAAGTGCTGGAGTAGAGAAGGAAGGTTACATGGTTTCCTTTTGGCTCCACATTAAAGCAGCAGGATACAAGCCCAACAGTATTAGAATGGATGAGGCACCACGTTTGAACCCATGTTTTGGAGAACTTCATTGTTTTCATTTCAGAGGATGCGCCTGTTAAATTGTTTGAGAGCCAATGATCTGCTCTGATAATTGAATCATTCTTCAGTTGCTTGTTTCAAAATATGGAGGAAAGTGAATGAATGGGTCCTAATTAGTCAAGTGTCCTTTCCGCACTGAGGAATTTTCAATGGACCAAAAGTATTTAGGATCCAGCAGCTCTTGTAAAAACCCCATCTTGTTAGTGATGCTAGCACAAAAATGCCATTTAAATGTATAGCTTTCAATTCCCCCCCCCCTCAAAAAATGTGGAACATACTGACATGTGGGGAGCAGATACAAGGAAATAAGTTGGAAACATGAATGTATTTGTTATTTATGTGCTGTCAGGATGGAACTGACTAATAAAGTTTTCAATGTAAGTGAGATATTTAAGGAGTGGTTTTGCAATTTGCAATCCCCAGTGAGCTTCCATGGCTGAGCAGGGATTCAAACCCAGGCCTCCTGTGTCTTAGTCAATCACTCTATCTACTACATCACACTGGGTAGAGTATGTTTACAACAAGACAATCCGAGGATGTGCAAGAATCCTGGCTTGTTAAGAATAATTCAGGTATTGTTGATTGCGCCTGTTTGCAGCTCCTTCCTGGTTTAGTGTTGTATCTGGCAGCAGACAGCTTCCTGTCTCTATTTGTTCCCTCTCCGCGAACTAGAGAAAGAAAGGGTTTGTCACTGCCTTCATTTTTGTCGTCGTTGTCAAGGAGAAAATCAGAGAAGGAAAGATTCTGCCTGCCTGACTATACAATTAGTCAACCTGGAGCAAAATTTAACTGTTTCCACTGCAAGGGAGAGATGTCATGATCCTGACAACCTTGGGATCCTGAGCATCTCTGGCCTGCATCCTGCAAAATACACCAGTTGTGTACCTAATGAGTAATAGCAGAAGCCTGTGCATGTTTATTCAGAGATAAGACCCTCTCTTCTGTGGGGCTTACCCTCTAGTGAGGGTGATACGTATGATGGCCTTAAGCATGTTTTAAAATGTTCATCCTACAGGTGACACTTGTAAATAAACACACCTTGCTTTGTCTATTTTTATTTTTTCTCCACAGCCCAAACTGCCCAACAAAGGGAAATTAGAGAAGACTACGACAAAATTTTTACCGCAAGTAGATAAGGTAATTTAAAAAAACACATTTTTTTCTTGGCTAAACCTTTTAATTATTTTTTAATATTTGAATGCTCGCTATTTTTAGCTTTTAAATGTTGTCTTTTAATTGTTGTAAGCTGCCTTGGGTCCATTTAAGGGAAAAAGGTGGGTTAAAAATATTTTAAATAGTTAAAATAAATAAATAGCATAGCATTCAAAACATGGAGAAAGCTACAGTGCAGGAGTGGGGAGCATTTTGCCCCTCCTGATGTTTTGGACCACATTTCCCATAATCCCTTATCAGCCAAGCTGAGTTGGGCTCCTAGGACCAGAGGTCCAAAACAACCAAACTGCCAGCAGTTCCTCCTTGCGCTCCCGAAAATGCATGTGAAGTGCCCCACTGCAAACCTCTTGAAAGGGTAATTTGTGTGTTGTGCTCTCCCACGACCGCTTCACAACAAATCCTGTTAGGTAGGTGAGTCTGACACGGACCCTCTCTGGCCCAAGACGATTCAGGGAGCTTTGTGTCTGAGCGGGTATTAGAATCTGGGTCTTCCTGGCTGTAGTCTGCCATTCTAAATAGCGACACCACACTGGTTGCCCCACCCATCCACCACGACAAACAACAGTGACAGTAACACAGATAATGTCCCTCGCAGCTTTGCGTTTTTCAGTGTATGCCATCCACCATGTTGGAGGGGAGATCTGACAGTGTTCCATTTCATCAAAGACTCTGTATTTGTTTATCAGGAGAGATTGAAGATGTTTTCCATTATTTATTAAGTTGCCCTTTATATGAGCACCCCGGAAGTCAACTTCTTGCTGGCATTCTCAGACTCCTGTGTGATAGACACCCTCCCACCCCTTAGCTCAACTTTGTACGCTGCTTGTAGGTAGGGATGTAACAACTACCTATCAAGTAGCAAAATTTGCTTTGGCAGCAAAGAAAATACACATCAAGCATCAAAAGTCTGACGAAAGAAGGGAAGCTATATCATCTTATATTTATATATAAATGTGTTATATCAGTGCTATATATGTTTTGTGTTGTTCTTGATATATTGTGATGACCTAAAGCAATAAAGCTTGTTCGGATAATGTTCCTGGTGAACCATGGCCTCATTTTACAGAAGGTATCAGTGCACTGTTACCAAAGAGAGCTATAAATAGCAAAACATTGCATGACTGTAATGCCGTGCATGAGTAAAAAACCCACTTATAGTGGTTGTCGGTTTCATTGCCTTTAAAAAGGCAGGGATGCAAATCCATGTTTATCATATAGGAATGTCTTGGATTGGTACATGGCATTGCTTGGGTGTTTGGGGCTGTCTGAGTAATACGAGCTGTTCTGTGGGCCAGTAGCCACCTGCGGGTTAGTGACCCTAGCTGCTGATTAAGTGTACATAAGGCAGGTCTGTACGTATTGTCCCCATGTGACAGCCCCCAAATGCAGGTTTCTGTTTGTGGTATAAGTGCTCCAGGACAATAAAGCCTATCCTGTGATCACAAACAGATTACTAGATTAGGGAGATGGTAGTTATCCTAATCCAGCAGGCAAGATCCATGTCAGTATCATTCTGCCAGTTTTGCCAAGGCTGATGTACATCCATATTCACATCCTTATTGATATCATCATGTTCATGCAGGTTTATGGATTTAGACCTGTCTATTTGGGGGTATCCCCCAAATGCACACCTTCATGTGGTGAGGAGTTTTGGGTATGACAGGAAAACTGAGACAAATGAGCCTGGACTCCTAGCAAGGCCACCCAAGGCTGAATGTTTTTCCCTCTTTCTTTTTGCTCATGTGCTCAGACAAAGTAATCATGCGCGCTCTTGTTAATACTGCACAGAAGGAGAGGATGGTAAATTATTTCTGAATATTATATGCTTTGAAAACCCTGTGGTGAGATAATACTGAATGAAAGAAGGAACAGTGTTGGAAAATTCCCAGGTCAGAAGACATTCAACCAGCTGCTGGGGAAGAACAAGAAGAAATACGAATGGAACTGTGGCTAATGAAGCAACTGAATTAAAGGCAAAAGGACATGTAGTTTTCAATTTGTGTAGAATGAAACAGAAAGTCTGATGCTGGAAAAGTGATACAGTTGGAACATGGTATGTGAGAAGTATGAATCAAAGTAAACTTGAAACTGTAAAACAAGAAGTGAAACATTTACACGTTGTAGTGCTTGGTAGGAGTGAACTAAAGTGGACTGTCAGATAATTATCAGTTAAATAATCACAAAGGATTTTACTCTGAGAGCAACCAATTCCAGAGAGCTTGGTTCTAATACTGAGGTGAGATGAGCACAAGCAATTAGGGGCTATAATGAAAAGTCTGACAGAATAATGTCAGATAGATTTCTTGGAATAATAAGAGGAGAAGGTCCTCTGGGAAGACTGACCAGAATAATAATCATTTAAATTATGCTACCAATTGAAA
The DNA here is from genome assembly GCA_037013535.1 of Intellagama lesueurii. NCBI lineage: Eukaryota > Metazoa > Chordata > Lepidosauria > Squamata > Agamidae > Intellagama > Intellagama lesueurii. Next base: position 168,306,118 of record JBAJHW010000001.1, on the reverse strand, counting down.
GCTTTTGTGGAGAAGCACTATTCTGCTTGGAAAAATAAGAACAGAAGCAGAATGTAGTGTAGAACTCAAACGGATAATATTAAAAATTAGAGTAAAGCTGAAGAAAAACACTAAAAAAGTGTTAGTGCCGAAACAGAATTTAAATGAGATTTTTGATGAATGTAAATAACAAATTACTAAACCAATTTGACTGTGAAATAAAAAACCTGTGGGTTGAAGCTAGAGATATTATTAGGGAAGAACGCAAAAGGAAAATTTCTGTAGCCAAAAGAGAAGAAACGCCTTGATAGATGAATGATGAAACCCTTACAGTCCTTAATGACAGATGAGAAACAAAAGTGAAAAATGACAGAAATAGGGTCAGAATCTTAAATGGGACTTTTCAGCAATTTGCATACAAGGAGATAGAAAACTATTGCAATAATCAGTGCAAAGAAATATAAGAAAGGGAGAAAAAAAGAGAGTTGTCTTTCATAAGTTCTAAGAAATGAAAGGGAAATTTAAATCAAGCTTAGGGATGCTGAAAAACTGCAGTCATTATAAGACCATTGCATTCATTTCCCACAGAGATGGGCATGAACTGCCAAAATTTCCCCCCAGTGAACCAACAAACTACGAATCGATGTGTCAGTTCGTTGAGTCTTTTTTTTAGACAGCCCGTGAAGCTGTCTAAATAAATTAAGCTGAGCCCCCCCCACCTCCCAAGCCTGCCCCCCACCCCCTTTCCACTGCCCTGTCGCTTACTTTGTCCTGCTGTCTCCTCCCGCTCTGTCGCCGCCTCTGCTGGAACGAAAGCTAGGCTGCTGGAATGGCGGTCTCTGTTCCAGCAGCCTAGCTTCTGTTTCATTGCAAACAGCAGTGGGGGGGGGGACTTCCCTTTGGGCAAGCTTTCTCAAAGGGATCCCCGCCCCACTTTTTCAAAGAGAGTGTGAGGAGAAACCCTTCACTCAGGCTTCTCCTGTCTTTCTATGCCTCCGCAGCATAGACAGGGGAAGCCTGACCAAAGCGATCCCCCTCCGCTGTTTGCAAAGACAATGGGAGAGAAGTCCCTTGTGTCAGGCTTCCCCTGTCTATGCCTTGGAGGCATAGAAAGACAGAGGAAGCCTGACCGAAGTGATCCCCTCCCCTGCTGTCTTTGTAAATGGGGGGGGGGAATTCCCTTTGGGCAGGCTTGCTCAAGCTGCCCGAAGAGACCCCCCCCCCGCCTGCTGTCTGCAAAGGCAATGGGGGTGGGATTCCCTCCAGGCAAGCCACCCGAAGGGAAAACCCCTCTCTGCCTATGCCTCCAAGGAACAGCTGATCCATGAGGGCATAAGCAGAGAGGGAAAGACGAAGGGACGAATATAAAAGGGTTATATTCGTTGCTTTGTATTCATCGGGGTCTCCGGACCTCACAAATATGAAATGATTAATATCTGACAAATCAGCCATATTAGTTGAATATTGTGATTCGTTTTTATATTCGTCCCCATGTCTAATTTTCCATCAAAGAAAAGTGATAAGATTTTCCAACAAAAACGTACATATATGGAGCAAGACATGCCAGATGTTCAAGCTGGATTCAGAAAAGGAAGAATCACTGGAGATCATATTGCAAATATACATTGACTACTGGTGTGTTCCAAAGAATTCCAGTAGAAAATCAATCTGAGCTTTATACATTAAAGTAAAGCTGTTAATGGTGAATCATGAAAAGCTATGGACTATTCAAAAAGAAATGGGGATTTTTTTTGTCCCGTTGTGTAGTCTGTATCTGGACCAGAAGTTACTGTTAGGACAGAATTTGGAGAAACAAAACAGTTTCCAAACAGTTGTCATTTTTCTTAATACCTTGGTTCAGTCATTGGTTAGTCAAATGGGGACTGCAAACAAAAAATCAGAAGAAAATTGAGACTCTGAAGACCTGCTAAGAAGAAACTGGAAAACACCATGAAGTATAAGGATGTGTTGCTGGAGATCAAAGCCAAGATCATTCACATAATGGTATTTCTAATTACTTTGAAAGACAAGTGGTTTAAAGCTCAAATGAAGCATGAACCCTCTCTGGAGGTAAAAACGACTGAGTGGAGGCTATTATACTTCGGACATGTCATGAGAAGAAAAGACTCATTGGAATAGACAGTAATGCTAGGCAAAGTGGAAGGCAGTAAGAAAAGAGAAAGCCTGAACATGAGATGGATTTACTCAATAAAAGAAGCTACAGCATTGAATTTGCAAGATCTGGGCAGGAACTATTAATTATAGAGCCTTTTGGGAGTCATCAATGCATAAGCTTGCCAGAAGTCGGAAGTGACTTGATGTCACATAGCAGTCACATTTGGTATGTAGGGTCTGTATGTGGGTTGACCTCGTGCCCACAGCAACAGCTCCATCTGGACTACAGTGTACACACACTTAGCCGAGCTATACTCCATCTGGAAAGGTCTGCCCATTTCCTCCTCCTATACATGGCTTACCGACGCAACGAGAGCCCATAGAGATCTTCATAGCTTGATGCATCGTATCTAAACTTTTAGAGACTTCCAAATTCTTTTCTTTTTCCATGGTGTAGCGAGGGATATTTCATGTTGTGGTATCACCCCTTACTTGATGTAGCTTATGAATCGGCTTTAAAAATGCATTAAAGGCAAGAGCCAGTGCTAGGTGTAAGCATTTTTCTAAAATGTAGAATCAAATCTTCCAGATAAACTGCAAACCACTATGGCATCAGAATCCTCTTTCGTTTCAACTCCGAGAGGAAAAGGACATGCATGTTCCGGAGCAATTTTTGTTGAAAAATGAGTTAACACCGGGTAAGGATAAAACAGAATGTTTGGGTAGAATATGGATAGATCTGAAAATGGTTTGTAAAATGTCATTTGGCACAATAATTTGTAAGATATGATCATCTTATGCACGTTATATTTATTATATATATTTAACAATGATATAATTTTTTTTAGTATAGAGTAAGCATAATAACCATAAAGATGTACAAATAAGATAACTGGTGAAATAGGATAATTGGCAAAATTATTAACCATTGTGTTTATTATAACTCACACGTCTGTTGAGCCTTGTGGCTAGAGCTTCGAAATGATATGGAACCACAGAAGCATAGAATGGTAGTGCTGGAAGGAACTCCAAGGGTCATCTAGTCCAGCCCTTTGCCAACACAGGAAGTCCATAGCTAAAGCATCCCTGATAGATGGCCATTCGGCTTCTGCTTGAGAATGTTCAGTCAATGAGATTCAGCCTCCTCTGAGTTGATTCCGCGGTCAAATAGCCCTCGCTGTTAGGAAGTTTTTCTTAATATTTAACCAAAATCTCCTTTGTTGTGACTTGCATCCATTACTTCTGGTCCTATCCTCTTGAGCTGTAGAAAACAAACCTGCTTCATCTTCCACATGACCAGATATTAGAAGATGCCCATTATATCCACTCTCGGCCCTCTCTTCTCCAGGTTCAACATGCCAATTTTCCTCAACCTTTTCTTACAGGGCTTGGTTTCCAGGCTTCTTAATCCTCTTGACATCTTTTAGCTTCCCAGTATCCTCCTTAAACTGTGGTGCTCAGAACTGGATATAGTACGCTAGGTGAGGGCTGATCAAAGCAGAGTAGAGTAATAGTGATACTTCCTTTGACCTAGATAACATGCTTATGTTGATATATCCTAGAATAGCATTTGCTTTTTTTGTTGCTGCATCACACTGTTGGCTTATATTTAGCTTGTGATTTACTAAGACCCTTAGATCTTTTGTCACCTGTACTACTTCTGAGCTAGCCTTTACTTATCTTATATTTACGCATCTGTTTTTTTCCTGCCTAACTGCCGCATTTTACATTTTTCCCTGTTGGAACTCATTTTGTTTGTATTGGCCAACTTCTCTAATCTGTTAAGGTCATTTCTGTCTTCTGATGTGTTAGTTAGCCTTCTGAGTCTGATGTCATCTGCAAATTTAATGAGCACCCCCTTCATTTCCTTGTCCAAGCCATTTATAAAAATATTGGACAACACCAGGCCTAGAACAGAATTCTGTGTCACTCCACTTGCCTCCTCCCCCTCCAGGATGATGATGAGCCATTGGTGAGCACTCTGTGATTGCAGCCTCTCAACCAGCTGCAAGTCAATGTAACTGTAGTATCATCTAGTCCACATTTTATCAGCTTGGCCACGGAATATTATGAAGGATTGACAGGTTAAACAGGAGGACAACCAAAGTGATGCATCGAACCTTATGAAAATGGTGATGGAAATAATGTTAAAGATTTATTTTCAAAATATTATTTTAAAGTTAGATGCATCAGTTTGTGTGTCGGCGGTGTTAATGCAAAAGTAACTACTTTAACGTCAGTGTACAAGTGCTTAACATGTTATTTCCAAGCTGTTGCTTGTAACCAATTTGTAAATGGAACAGGACTGAATGGAAGTTAAAGTTTATTGATCAAGGTTTTAATCCATCGCCAAGAGAATGCCTCGCAGGTCTGCTTGGGCAGAATCTAATGCTGGCTTTCTTTTGCAGTAAAGTGGTACACTCCACCCCCTTATGCAGTGCTTCCCAACCTTGACTCCCCAAATGTACTTGAACTACAACTCCCAGAAATCCTGGCCAGAACTGCTAGTAGTGAAGGCTTCTGGGAGTTTTAGTCCAAGAGCATTTGGGGACCCATGGTTGGGAGCCTTTCCCCTAATGCATCCCCAAACTCTGCTCTGAGTGAGGTGGGAAGCCCTCTGGAGACTTTTTTTTGGAAGTTTGTACATCTGCAGGTGGGGAGGGGAAAAGAAGGAATGTGCATCATCCTGGTGCTGAATTCAGGAATATTAGGCTGTGCAGTGCCTGTAGTTGCTGTTCTGACAAACAGAACATTGCCTAACCAGTGACCTGATGTGATCCTAGACAACCTTAATTCAAGGTGGGAATAAGGAGAAATAATTCCTTTTTCTCTAGCCACCCAGGCTACTTCATATAAAAGTCTGGGAAGGCTATAGATATTACCTCTTGACCAGAATTCGATCTTCCATGCAATCAGATGCCATGTTTGTGCCCATGGATCACCCACCAAGCTTTTGTTTCCCAGGGAAGATGGTACATGAAAAGGGGCCTTGTCCTTATGTTTCTTCCTCACAGTATTGTGTGATGGGGTTGCCTCTGGGCTGGCTACCGACTGACTTCAAAAACCAGACTGTCTAGCCCTTGTTGTTTGTTCCCTTCAAATAGCTTGTAACTTATGAGATTATTATTTTAATGCAATATGTAAGAGACAGTTGAGAAAAAGGCAGGTGGAAGTAAACTTCTCATTGAAAGTATGGTATCTTCTAATGTTTGTATGTTAAGCGATAGATCTGAGCTTTCTCCAGCTATATATAAAATCTGCTCTTTTTCTCTCTCCTCAAGGAGAATATTTGGCCCAGAGAGCTAAAAAGCGTAAAGTACAGGACTCTTCGGGAAATGATCCTGATGCTGGGCCATCGACTTCTAAAGCAAGAACTGGTGGTAAAAAGGACCGGGAAAATTTCAGAAGTGCTCTTGTTAATATCATCATGTAAGCTTAACTTTTATTTTTTGGGGTTTTTTAGGTGAGAAGCTGGTTTTTTTTCCATTGTGAAAGATTTAGGATTGGCCCCAATCCCCCTGCTGGTGAGAGTGGGCTTTCCACCTCCCAGAGCGTTAGGGTGAGATTCCCTACCCGCAGTTCACCTGCGCAGGGGTGCAGAGATGCAGATGACGCCCTGGAGGCCACACATGTAGCCATGGCAGAGTGGGGGTTTAAGCAGGAGAGCGAGGGGGACGGGGGGGGGGGGAACTGCTGGGCTGACCCCGTGGATTGGGAGGTTTTCTAGGCCCAAAGCATTACCAGAGCGCTCGATGGCCAGCTGGGAAATTATCTGTGGCTGGGATTCAGACACTGGGACAAGTTGGGAGAAGTTCCTGGTGCTTCCTGAGGAAGCAGCCTGAGTCCACTGGGGTGAAGTCAGGCGACGCAAGGCTAGAAGGATAGAGAACCAGGGGCGGGCATGCTGCCAGCAGAGGAAACAGCAGGAGCGACCAGCCCTGATCACCTGGTCTGCCTACCAGACACCAGGCAGCCAGCCCTCCTCCTGTACCACCTCCCTCAGCACGTTGTTACTCCAGTGAGCCTAGCCGTGTCAAAACAGCCTTTGGCTGTGGCTAGCCCACCTGCGTGCGATCTTGGAACTGGTCGAGGAGGCAGGGCTCTGCACCTCCCAGTAGAGCAGTGGTCCCCAATCTTCGGCCTCCAGATGTTCTTGGACTACAACTCCCAGAAGCCTTCACCACCACATCTGCTGGCCAGGATTTCTGGGAGTTGAAGACCAAGAACATCTGGAGGCCCAAGGTTGGGGACCGTTGCAGTAGAGGACTGTTGTAAAGTCACTCTTCCTTTTCTTTGGACTGTTCAGGAGTGAAATTAACTCCCAGGTGCCCTAAAAGTTCACAAGTTTATTGTTGAGCCCTGTTGGCTTTTTGAGAAGTTGTGTTGTTCCAATAAAAGAGCTTGTTGCTGAAAATACTCATTGTGTCATGATGAAGGTTGCATGGGGGTGTTCATAAAGATGCATTAAAATATATATATAAAAAGAAGGAAGGATAGCAAACATGTCTGTTTCGAGAAAGAAGGGAAGAATAGATCGCAGGAGGCTGAGTTTCATCTCTTCCTGAAAGAAGTCATCAGGTTTGCAGACTGGTGTTTGAGGGTTATTCATGAGAAGTGGTTTTCACAGGCAACCAGATTTCATTCCAGAAGGACCACTTTCCATACAAGGAACAAAACCTGGCACACCTGAGTCTACAGCTGCAATAGAAAAAGATATTCTGGTGAGTAAATCTGTAACGCCTTGGCCTGAGAGCCTGTCAAGCAGAGCAGGGGAGGAGAGGGAAGCGTAACTGTAAAATTGAGGCTGTAAGGTTGGCAGTACAGTCTGTGCCAGCTTTTCCATTGCCATCAGGAGTTTCTCATTTGAAAAAGTAACCAAGGGGGTGTGGGAAACTGAGTTCACCATGTACGAAAGCCACACAGCGGCACAAGGAATCAGCACATTCACAGACTGGCATTTCAGATTAGTTTAAGTGGTGAGGTCAAGTATAGAATCAGGTTCTAAATTAGGAAAAACTCGTGCATCTATCAAAATCAGAAGTAACATGGGTTTTCCACACGACTCTTGCAATGTTGTTATGTTGCAGAAATATTTCTATTACATTCGCCATGGCATTGATACAGAACATGTGGCACCAATGGAAGACTCCTGGCTGGAACATGTCTTAGCACTGGTGCCCGATCATCTGAAAGTGCTCAGTGAAAGTATCTATGCACTCTCTGATGAAATGAGAGAGGACTACCTTCTCAGCGTCAAGAAAGCCATAGGTATGTCCACGGGAACTCAGTTTTTCTTATCAAGTCAGAGAAGGTTAGCCTTGAACTTTCACCCAACATAACTCAATCTCAGCTCATTTGTCCTCAGAATACATTCCGGAAGGCCCTAGCTTTGAAAAGCAGTGTTCGTTGCTACTGATCTTCCCCTGCTGTTGACACGGGAGACTTCGGGGTGGGATGTTGCTTTCAGTTCATGTGGGGTATGGCTGAGGCCCAACAGGCCTGACCGGCTCTCTGTGTGAGCAAACTCTGCACCTTAGAACAGCTCACACCCAGAATCCTCCACTGCGTGCAGGGTTTCCGTGAGAAATGCTTTGGGGGTTCCTTTACAAAATTGCCATTAGAAAAGTTGGCCTGTCTGAAAGCCGAATGATAGAAAAATCACCTTTTATATCTGGCACTCAAATGGCATCCACCAGTAATAGATTATGTGCCTCTGTCAGTTCCAAATGCACATTGTTCCTGGAAATAATCTTCTGGAAGGCATCCACGCATTCCTTTTAGAAGTGTAAACAAGCAGATTTTTTCCAAAGAACAAATAACCTTTGTTTCTGGGCATGAATCTTTGTTTCTTTGGCTACAAACCTAAACTTACTTACTAAGAACAAAACCTTACTGAACACTGGGATTTACTTCTGAGTAGACATGCATAGCATACTGCTATTTCCCCCACTCCACTTCTTTTAAATTTTTTTGGTTGTTTATAGACACACTTTTTGTTCTGTTTTCTTTTGCAAAAGATTCTTAAACCATATGACATTGAGCTGCATGCTTTTAGTTACTCCTACATAACTCCTTTGAAGTCTTTCTGAAAATAATTGGTTTGCTTTCCTTATCTGTTTTCGTCTCTTCTGTTTTGCTGAGCTTATTTGTGTTCTGGTCTGTTTTTTAATGCCTCCTTTTTAGTTGACTTTGTTTTAAGAGATCCCAGGGAAAAAGAGGAAGACAAGCTGCAGGTTCTTCCACCTCATCGTCAAGAGTAAGAAAATGTTGTTTCAAATATTTGCTAGCAAGTACTGTAAGCAGAAAAAAGTCATACTGTCTTAGGAAAGAGCCCTATAGATACTTAAGAAAGAGCCTATAGACAACTGCCGAAGAGTAAACTCTACTGAACGCAGGGCAGTGGGTGTTAACTCCCAGATGTGCAGGTGTGGGGGTGCATTCTCAGATTCAGGTGGGGTGCCTACCTTGGGAAGCCAAAGCAAAACAATTTGGCTTTGCTTTGGCTTGATTTGCATCCCGTTTTATGCTTCTGTTTAGATTAGGTGATTGCATGGAGACTATTGATTGTTTCAATGCCAGGGTCCACACTGGCCCCTCAGCTGATGTCTTTTGATCCATGCCACAGCCCCTCTTCCTTCGATCCTGCCCTCTGTCGATCCCTGGGCTCTCTTTTAGGGTTCAACGTAAAGCCAGTGGAGTGTTTAAAGTGTTGCACAGCTCTAGGGAAAAAGGACAGTTTTCCAGAGTTATCTATAACACATAAACACATATACTACAGATACTGCAGAAACATGAACAATCTGCTGTAGTTTGTCAGAGTTGTTTCTATTTCATATCAATTTTTACCTCATTTTTGTTTGCACAGAAGTGATCTAGTGCTAAACTTAGTTGTTTTTTTTTAAATGTAAAAATTCAGGGTGACTAGGGAGAAGGATTGTGAGACTGCTGTTCCCGTTGTCCAAAATATCATGGCCAGCTTAGTAGGTCATCAGAATACCACCCATAGTCATACACGCCCGCCCACCCACCATTCTTTTTCGAGAACAAAACAACTGATCTCATTTGAAGAAGTAACCAAGGGAAAAGTCCATTTGAATCATTCCCCTCCACATCGGAGGCAAACAGATGAGACTGATTGCCTTGACCTTTGTGTCATGTGATCAGTAAAAAAAAAATTCATCTGTTTTACACCTGCAGCAAATCTGCAGTGTTTGTTCCTGTAGTCACAGCCTGAGTCAGATAACTGGTTGACTGAAGTTTGTGTCTTCCAAAGAGGTGGTAACCTTAATCTTTGGCAGTGAAACCACAAAGAGTTGTGTGGCACTTTTAACACCAGGGTATTTATTATAAGCAGGAGCTTTTATGGACTACAGCCCACATTTGGAGGACGTTACAGAGTTCTTCACCAGAAGTGACCATCAGAGCTTCAAGCTGGGATCTTATGTATGCCTGCATAGCACATGCTCTAACACTGAGCGATGGCTCTTCTCCCCAGATGTGAAACCCTTTGGTCTTCCAGATGTTTTGGACTTCCTGTAGCCTCAGCCACCCTAGTTTTTTTTTGTCATATGAAAGTTGTAGTAGAAAACATCTGGAAGAGCAAAGGCCAGGGTCCCAGTAGGACCCTGCTATGAATATCAGGTGATTTCCCCCCCCCCCTTCCTCTCTGTCTGGAGGGGAAACTCTCCATTTCCTGATTTTTGCTTCTTATGCAGCAGTTTCCGGTGGAGCTCTCTGTCCATAAAAAGGTGGAAACCCTCACTTGGATGGACTGTGTAAACTGTGCCAGTCCATGTATTTGTCTGCCTGTAGTGACTAAACTGTAAATCTTTCTGCTATATAATACAAGAAGACAATACAGGGAATAATAGTTAGCCCAGACCATAATGGTCAGTCAGTAGCATGACCATGAAGCTGCACTTTGACCCATCCAAAGTCAGCGAGGAGGGAGGCTTTCCCTGAATCCCTGTCACCTCCTCTCAGTGGACTGAGGGATAAACTACACGGTACCTGAAATGTGTCACATGCCGAATAAGACCACCATCTTTTCTTATCCTAAAGTAAGCATGTGAGGCCTCGATTCTGCTGGCACGGCACAAGGGAGGGTCCAGAGACACTCTCTGCTCTTCCTTTCCGTTTTTTTCTTTTCTTTTAAAAGAGCAATTTTCTGTGCATTGTTAAGTAACAGGAGTGAATGAATTTAAGCTAGGTCCAGAGTGGTCTGAATTTTTAACCCTGTCAGAAGCATGGTTAAACGTTGAGCGTTGGGCTTTGGACCTGTGGATCCGGAACCTCATCTGCTCCACCTTCTCTGATGTCTGAGCTCTAACATTGGAGAGGTGGGCCGCCTGGTTTTTCCGCGAGGTCAGGGGGAGAGGCGTCTAAGGTTCGACCTCTCCCTCTGAAATCAGCACTCGGGCTGCAACCAGGAAGATGACCCTGGGGTGCTTTCCCAGGGATTGTAGGATTGCAATTAAAAACAAAGTAGGAAGTACTTAGGTGTGTTGTAATGTACTTCACACCATATTTGCCTCTCATTGGCAATGGGGGCCAGCGACAGAAGGAACTGTCAGAGGTTCTGTTGTGCACGTGCATTTGTTAGAATAAATCCTGCCATGTGCCTCTGAGAATTACATTTTTTTCACCTTCTTGTATGATTAGAATCCTAAAATATTTCTAATTGGTTAATTAACTGCCTAAAGTGTATGCATAAGGCTAATTAATTTGCTACAGCCTAGGAATTCACAAGGGATCTTGGCTTAGTAAAAGAATTTCAAAAGCTGAAAGAAAACCTTACTCCCTACTCTATTTAATTTTGATATATTTTCCTGGGAGAGTCATTTTGATTTCTGACAAGGTTCTGAAGTGGGCTTTATCTCCTGAATTTTAAAACTTGCTTGTAAGGAATAGATCTATCAGTACTCTGAGTGCCTCTTGTGGTTATAACATTACGGATTTGTTTTGTTTTTAGAATGGAAGTCGTGCCAAAGCCTTGGAATAAGTCCTTCATAGCAGCACGCAACTATGTAAATGAAAATTTGCATGCAATGAATCCCACCATGTTGGCTGTTCTGGACCTCTGGCAAACAAGTTTCTAGTAAGTAATATTTTGAATGCATAAGGGTTACACTTCGGTCAGCAAATACATACAGTGCATCCTTCAACTTTTCACATATTAGGCAAACCTAGGCAGGGCCAGCCCTACTATTAGGCAGAGTAAGAGGGCTGTCTCAGGCAGCAAATTTTGAGTGTCATGAAAAGGTGGAAGATTGTTTCTTACTTAGTTTGCATACTTTTATTTTTAGTGCCAAGGATGGTGTTTCTAGAACTTTCTGCCTATGTCAAAATAATGTGGGTGGCTTTGAGTGCCCCTTCATGTGGGTATCTTTTGGGTAGCACCTTTTCCTCCTCAAGTGGAAAAATATCTTGGGCTGGCCCTTCATATGGGGAAATATTATAATCATACAGCCTTGCTACACTTTATTCACTTAAGTGAACTATCTGATGTTTTGAGCAAGGCTGCGTGGGCTTTAAGGAATACAGGCAACATGGAATGAAATGAACACTAGCCAATGTGACTGTAGGGTGAACTCTACATCCAAAATAATAAAGAGGCAGCTCCCATTCATCCCCTTTTAATTTATTTTTGGAAAAGATGCATCCCCTCGCTTTTCAAGGCATTCTTAAAAATAATAATTAAAATACAGCCATCAGTTGAAAAATAGTAATTTTAAACCCCCAGCAACTAAAAGTAGGAACAGCATGATAAATAATTCCATGAGCTGGAATAAAATATCATCAGAGGAGAAAGTTATATGTAGTTTTCCGCTCTCTCTCTTTTGCCCCCCCCCCCCCCCCCCCAATCTCCTGCCTCCCTTGTTTTTCACATTGTCTAGACTGGGATTTTAAAGAAAATAAACACATAGTAAATGAACCAAATAACAATTTTTAAAATCAAAAACATCTGGAGAGCCAAAAGTAGAAAACCTTAAAAATCAATCAAATAGGGAAAGCTACCACTGCTGCACAGTGGGAAATGTAGCAATATAAGAAACATGCACCACCCCAAAAAAAACCAAGAAAAGCAAGCAAATGAAGGGAAAGAATACCATCAAAGCTTCCCCCAAACAAAACCACTAGAATATGGGGAGATTTCTCTCCCCTCACCATCTGATGCCTTCTCTTGTCTTCTTTGACAGCAGGCAATAGCAGGCAGGCCAGATAGGCAGCAGCAAAAATAATCCAAGAAAGAGCTCCCCCCCCCCCCCAAAGTTAGTGTGCGTGCGTGCACATGTGCGTGTAGAATAAAAAAATAATCCCAAGAGACAAGCTGGCACAAGCAGGTTGCTTGGTAGGGAAAAAAATTCCAAAGAAATGAGGAAAAAATCCCCCCAAAATAAAGGCAAAAAAGGAAAGAATCAAAGATGGAGGCAGGTAGGCAGCAAATGCAATCCAATATGGAGGGCACCAGGAACTCAGCACAAGTAATCCCACTCACAAGAAATGACTAAAGCTAAAAGAGCACTCCTTGCTGTGTTCCTGGCCCTTTAACTAATTCAGAATTCTCATTTCCTGTGGGACTGACTGCTGGCAGCCCTCATGATCACTGTTGGATGAAAATTTTCATAAGCATTTTGACAAAAGGTAGCAGAAAGATTACATGAAAGAGAGAAAGGAATTATAGTTGATTAATAGTTGAAAATGTGCACCCTTGGTTGTCAGTATGAAGGGAAATCAAACAACATTTACTCAGCTTGTTTTGATCAGGCATTACCTCAGTCTGACAGCTGAAGCCATGAAGGGTCTAAGTATTACCAAAGAACATTGTCTTTAAAATATTTCTTGAGTTGTGGTTGATCAAAATAAGGTTTCTCTTCCTCTCAGAGCAAAATCGGTATCATTATTTGTTTTAATCAGCAGTTAAACCAACATCTTTGTCCCTGAAGCTCAGACTATTTTATTTATAATATACCTGAAAAATTTAATATGAAATATGTCGAATAATGTAATGATTAGGAAAGATTGTAACAGATCATAACAAAAGGAAAGAATGGGAAAAAAAAGTCTGTCACACTTAGTTTTCTCTTACATCCCTGGGATAGTCGAGTCTAACAGGGAAGCTTTAATTGGTTCTCTTTCTGTCTTCTGGGGCTAGAGAAGCATATCAGACAGTTCTTTAGCTACTCTAATAAATTATAATTTGACAGACTTGTCCAGAAAGATAATCCCTTTTTAAACAAGCTAGAGCTAATTTTCTTTTGAAGGCACCGAGTCTGATCAATTTCATTCTGCAGAAACAAAATTGTAGCTCTGGATGAACTTAATCAAGAGCTATGGGTTTGTTCTTCAAGATTTCTTTCATTTAGTGGTAGGATAACTGGGGGACTCCAGCTGTCTGGTGCGTTTTGGGAGCTGCAGACTCTCAGAGTAACTTCTCAGTAAAGCTGCACAAGGACAAGTATCATTCCAGAGTTAAAAATCATTGCTGTACACTCCTGGCATTCTTTGCTCCATGTCGGTGGTGAAGAGGATGGCAACTTCCAAGGCCACATGGACCCCACTGCCAACCCCACAGCCACCTGCGGCTGCACCTCACAGCTGCCGACGTTAGGGCCTCATGAATGGAAAATAATTTTTTCCGAAGGGGATTTTGTGATGCAGGGGTTCACTGCGCTTTTCTTCCGAAGTTGCAGGTTATGCCTCTTTGCATGGTTTTTGTTTTTGTTGTCATGTGCTGTCAAGTCATTTTAGACTTATGGCGACCCTGTGAATCAATGACCTGCTTGGGTCTTGCAAATGAAAGGCCATGCTTTTCTTTATTGAGTCACTACCTCTCATATTAGGGACGTGGTGGCGCTGCGGGTTAAACCGCAGAAGCCTCTGTGCTGCAAGGTCAGAAGACCTGCAGTCGTAAGATCGAATCCACGCGACGGAGTGAGCTCCCGTCGCTTGTCCCAGCTCCCGCGAACCTAGCAGTTCAAAAGCATGCAAATGCGAGTAGATAAATAGGGACCACCACAGTGGGAAGGTAACGGCGTTCCGTGTCTAGTCGCGCTGGCCACGTGACCACGGAAGATTGTCTTCGGACAAATGCTAGCTCTATGGGTTGGAAATGGAGATGAGCACCGCCCCCTAGAGTCGGACATGACTGGACAAATTGTCAAGGGGAACCTTTACCTTTACCTTACCTCTCATATTTGATGTTCCTCTTTTCCTCCTGCTTTCAGTTGTCTTGTCATGATGTGCCCCAAATAGCCTTAGTTTCATAATATTTGACTGTAGAGAGAGTTTGGTTTGATTTGATACATACAGGCTTTCTTGTCTTTCTGATGGTTTATTGTATTGTTTATTGTAAACAGCCCTTTGAATAAGTCTAATTTAAAACCAATAAAAGCAACTGCAAACAAAGACTGTAGGCAAATGGAGATGTATTTAATCTTAATTGCTTTAAAATACTTATTAATTCATCTGAAACATTGTTCAAGGGATAGATCGTTCCATTTAATAACATGTATCTTAAGGTTTGCATTGAGATTATAACTGTAAAACACCTTCACATCTTCTATTGATACGTTTCTAAACTGTCTTCATACAGAAGGATTTAACTATGCTTTTTAAAGTCAGCTTAAAGTTATTTGAAGTCAATCTCCATCCAAAGTCAAAATAGCTATGATGATGGAACCTTTGGATAGCTTAATGGTTCAAGTATTTGGCTGAGGAGCCAGAGGCTGGGAGTTCGATTCCCCACTGGGTCTCCCTGACAGGGAGCTGGACTCAGTGATCCAGAGGTTTCCTTCCAGCTCTGCAGGTCTAAGATCATATTAATGATGAGTCATTTAGGCATCTGGCTGCAGAACCAGAGGTTGGGGGATTCGATCCCTGATTGGGCCTCCTTGTGAGGGCCTGGACTCAGTGATCCACAGGGTCTGTTCCAACTCTGCAGTTCTAAGATTATTATTATATCCAGCTTCTAGTAGTAGAGGAACAGCAGTGACCAGAATGATATGATTTTTTTTTTATGGATAGGAAGAAGTAGCCAGAAGCTTATTAAGTGCTATGTGCACTTAAAATGCTACAGTTTAAGATCATATATAGGGCATAAAATAATAGTCCTTAGGGCATGTATGACAGCTCTGAATTTGAATTTAGCATTAAGGCAGTGGCTAAGAAATGTTGTAATCTGTGTCAAACAAAAGATGGCTGTGTATAAGCAACAGAAGGGAGATTCTTTGTTACAGTATGAAGCCGCAAAAACCAAGTACAAAGTGAAAGCATGCTTTCTGCCTCTTGTTTTCATATTCTTACAGCAACCTGCGCTTAGTTGATAAAGGAGCATTTCACGCTCGTCTAGAATCAATGGAGCTCTCATTCTTCCAGAACATTGTTGTGAGACATATGGAATCTGCCAAAGACACTCTTTTTAAGAAGTAAGAGCCATGTATTCTTTATAATTAAACACATGCCATTTAAAGGCCTCTTGGGTCATGTATTTTCAATTAGCTATCAGTGGGTGGACTTTCTAGGCAGACTGGAAATAGTTGGTTCTGCAGTGAAGTTTCTAATCTCATCCAGCAGTGGGTTATTGCGTGCGCATGGCACGCACGGGTGGTATACTTGCGAAAAAGCACTGACCTCTGTTTGGGGCCACGAGAGCCAAATGTATAAAGAGGCTTCTCAACACTCATGCTTTAATTATGGGATGTCTTCACTATATACGTAGGCTTATCTGGAGCCTGTGTCTCGACAGACAAATGTTTTTATTCTCCCATCATGGAAATTTGTGGTAGCCATTTTAAATAATAAGGGGTTTCTTTGTTGTTCTATTGTTTAATGATATAACTGACCATACGTTGCCTTGAAACCTGATAGGATAAAAAGCATAATAGAAATGTTTTAAATAAATAAGTGCAGCAGCCTAGGGATGCTTGCTTGTATGGTTGCACTGAAATCTTAACTAGAGATGGGCAAGAACTGGTTTGCCCCAATTCATAAAGGCGGTAGCACAGGTGCTGCTGGTCCCCTTCCCCACCTCCTTCAGCTGATCTAGCCACTCACCAGGCCCAGCTTGCTTGCTTTTTCCACCTCCTCGGCTGATCTCCCAGTCAGGAGCAAGAGCCCAGACTTCTCTGCCCCGCCCTTTTGTCTGAGTGGGAGATCAGCCAAGAGGGCCGGGCAGAGAAGCCTGAGCTGCTGCCGGGACTGGAAGATCAGTTGAAGATCATGGAGGCGGTGAGTGACTGATTGAGCAAGGGAAGGCGGGGGGAGGCAAGCAGCAAAATTCCAGTAGACACACAGTGAAAGAATGGGAATAAACAGCTTTTAACCACAAACTAATGGTAGCACTTCAGAGCTTGGAACAGTTGCTTTTTTTGGGCAACAGCACTCCCCGAATCTCCTGCTCCCACCCTCTTTAATATCTATCAGCAATATTGCTAGTCATGTCATCCTCAGTAGCCACACTTTTAAAAAAGAAAAGTCTTGCAGATGAAAAAGGGGTTTGCTCGCTGTTCCTAAGATGTTTTTCTAAAAGTTGCCAGTGGAGAAAGATTGTTTGCCGTTCCTTTGAGTGTGTGCTGATGCGATGGCTTTTCTGCATTGGTTCAAGTGATCACACCATCTGAACTGATATGTGTGGATCTTTTTTTTTTTAATAAGTGGAAGCCCCAGAAACGGAGACAAAAGCTATGGATTTAGGGGGAATCCAGGCTGATTCACGTTTCTTTTTGCATTATGTGATCAACAGGAAAAAAAGGGAATCAGCCTGTCTGAATCCTGGAGCATTTCCTGCCTTTTATAACCAATGTGGTTGCACCTTTGCTTTGATCTTGGGCTATTCTTCAGGAGAATACACCAACTCAGCATGGTATAGTTCAGTCTGTGTGAAACAGATAGACATACCACAAAGTGAAAGTTGTAGAATAATTTCTGGATGCTTGGAGCCAACCCCTATTGAGAAGACCAGTTATCTAGCAGGCGTTTCACTCAGTTACATACAGAGAGAGGTAGCAGCTAATATGGATACTCAAAGCATCCGCATCAAATGCACATCCACTCTTCAGCTGCCATCTCATCCCTCCCAGATTAAAATCAAGGAGTTTTTTTTTCCATACCTCTGTGAATGTTGAAAAAACAGCAGAGAATGCCAGGACTATAATATGGAGAGGAAGAATTACCTGCCTCTTAAAATGGCTGGAACTCCAGGAAAATTTAGCTCCTGGTCACACAGAATACTGGGCTATTTGGAAGTTCCTTAATAGACTATGGACTAGGGTTGTCAAAACCAAAGTGAACCTAAATCATGGGGTTTTTGCATCAACACACTCTGCCCGTTGAGTGCGGAGAAGAACAGGCAACTTGACATCTATGTCTCTGTACTCTGTTGTCTCTCAATGTGTGCTATGGAAGACTTGATGCTAGCTTCCCCTAAATGCTCCTGGTGTTGTCTGTTATTGGGCAAAAATTATCTGATATATTTATGAATTGTAGTCTGGTGCTTCTGACATAAACACAGAAAGATCATACGGCCCATATGGTGTTCTTTACTGCCGAGACATGTGTCTCTGTCTCTGAGGGAAAGCCTCTAGGGAGCCTCTCAGTTCTTGTGCTTAGTTTTACAAATCAACAACAAATATGCTGTCCAAACTTCAAGGAGGGTAAACGTTGCCAGCAGTGTTTCCTGCTTCTGCTGAGATGAGAAGACAAAACAGTGCAGGCTGAGAATGAAGAAGTAGCTCACAATCTCCAGATGACAAAGGAGCACTCAGTGGTCAGAAAGGTCACTTCCTGGGGGTACAACTGACACACTCCCACTGTCATCACGGCAAAGAAGTCCAAAAACGTACATTTTTCTCACTCTCGGAGTGTTCTAGAACAGTCTTCCCCAAATGGGTGTCTTCAGAACTGGAAGGTGCCTGGGTAGGGAAGGCTGCCTGGGAATATTTTCCGGGATTCCAAAATGTTTTCTGAGTGGAAAAAGAATGAATGAAGTAATATTTTAGTTGGGAAGAAATGTGTTTTGGAAGCTCGAGATTTCAGCTTGAATCTTAAAGACCTTGGATTTTGATTTCTCTCAAATTAGCTTGTAATTATAACACCATAGCAGTATTGATTGTTTTTATTAGCACAAGTAGTATCATAATATTTGTTTAATAAATGCAAAGTTTTTTTCTTACCTATTTATAGAGATCAAATATCTTTCCCTTGAAGGTCTGAGATGGGGAGTTTGTGCCCTCCAGATGTTGTTGAATAGCAACATCCAGCAACTCTCACCCCTTCCTATGCTAGCTAGGACTGAGGAGGATTTCAGTCTAACATCTGGAAGGCCACATGCTGTCCACCCCTACCTTGGGTGGCACTTCACTTATGGAGATGTAGTGTTTTCCAGCAGTGAAATTCACAATACTTTCCTTACCCCTGCCTTGGCATGTTACTCAGAGTTTGGCATGCTTGCTTCACTCCTGGATGCCATCTTGGTGGTCCCGAATTTTCTGCTAACCTCAACTGTGTTCTCCCTCTAACTTGGTTGTTGTTGTTGTTCTGTGCCTTCAAGTTAGAATCAACTTATGGTGACCCAAATGGGGTTTTCAATGTGAGATATTTTAAGCAGTGGTTTTGCCAATTCCCCACCCCCAGTGAGCTTCCATGGCTGAGCAGGGATTCGAACCCAGGCTTCCTGAGTCCTAGTCCATGACTCCATGGTCCGCTCCACCACACTGGGTATCTCAACTTGGGAAACAGCTCTGATGTCTGTGCCCTGTTGTACCAAGTGGTTTGTTAATAAATGATACTGTGGCAACCTTTAGGCTGACTTCTGATTGTGGATATTTCTTGCGTGTGCATCCTATCCTGACTGACAGTGAGGCTGTGATAGGTCACAGGCAGTAAGTATCCAGCCAAGTCCTTCTCTTGGATAACAGGAAGGGGTTGCTACAGCAGCAGCGCTGACTCAAGGCAGCAGGGCTTTGCAATCAGTCAGTCAGTCAGTCAGTCAGTCAGTCAGTGAGAAACTCTGCTTTGCCCTCCCAACCCCGGAATAAAGCATGAGACAGTAATATGGGTTAAATACGGGCCACACTTTATTAATATACATTCAGATTCAAAATTTTCATTCTCTTTCAGAAGGAGGGGGCCTGCTGTAGTGCGGAAACAGTTAAATGACTTGAGTATCTAAACACCCTTTGATCAATGAAGGGGCGAGTCCCCGGCCCCCAGGCTCCAGCGATCTTAAGGACAGCAGGAACCTGGCCGGCCGCTAATAAACACCCCCAGACCTCGACCCCCCTTTATTCGAGGGGTGTTAGTCCGGAAGTGGCCCAGCGCATCTTCCCGCCACAGGCACTGTAATCGCATGATCCGCAGTGCCAGGCGGTCGGATGTACTGTTGGCTTACTTGAAATTACAGCGGGACCCACCGTAAATACCTGTTTTTTCCGCACTACCCGCCAGTGTGACCAAAATTTATTCCACCATATTGCCACAACCCTCTTCCAGTGTGGGATAGGCGAAAACTCCCCCATCCAAAGGCCAATCAGGATGAAGGTCAAAATTCCTATCCGGCCCCTAAAAGGCGACCAGAAGAACTCACACTAGACATAGGGAGGGCGGGTGGGTGCCCGAAAAGAAGAGGGCGTTCCAGAGGGGAAAGCCTCCTTAAATACCCTGGCTTTCCCCTCCCACCTCAGAGTCCCGTGAGACTAATCCGTCTCGCGATATCCCGGGTGGATGGCAAAGGCCAGCTTCGCTGTTCTAGGTCCGGGGACCATCCAGCGGCTGGAGCATTATATTTGATTTTGTCATATCAACAAGAACACAGTTGAAAGCAGATTTTGGAAAAGTCACTTTTTTTGGACCATGATCTCTTCTGCAAGGGGTTCTGAGAGCTCTCCTCAAAAACCAAAACCAGAAACTACAACTTTTCTAAGCATTAGATAAGTTATCGTTGAGTGGATTCCTGCTTGAGATCGTTCCATTTTCTTTTCAGGTGGTTTCCAGAAGTGCAAAATATCTATTACCAAGGCAATAAACGGAAGCAAGTGCCCACCAATGCCAGCAGTGCCAAACTGGAGGCTTTCTTCAACTGTGCCGCAGCCTTAATGACACAGCAGCTGCAAAGTCTGGCTTTAGTTTCCATGCAGGACTTCACCAATTTAATTGTCCAGCCCCCAGTAAGTCACATCCACTAGCAGGACAATGTCTGTTTCTGTGCTCACTGCATTATCACAAGTGACTATTACAAAATGGTGCTTTTTACTTTCTTTTTTAAAGGGTAAGTTATACAGGCATGGTTCATTCTAGGAAGACAGAAATTCTCTCTCTCTCTCTCTCTCCCCCCTTCCCGCAACATATTCAAGTGATGTACCATTTGCAAAGAATAAAACATCAACATTTCAGATAAACAAACAAAGATGCGGTAAAGATACAATACACAGGAATGAGAGGCACAGGGATGCATTGTGAAGAAAAGATGCCACGATTAAATAAAAAGTAAAATTGAGTACAAATTCAGCTAGCACTTAAATACACAGTTTATAATCTACAACATTAACAAGACTCTTCTTATTATAAAATTCTGTATTTGCCCTTGGTCTTCCACCGGTCTCCTAGTTAAAGTGTACTGCTTTCCCCATTGTATAGCAGTTTGATTGAAAGGTTAAGGAAGAGAGACTTATGGCTACCCCAAGCAGAGAAGACAGAGCTCATGCGAACTCAGAGGAAGGTTGATACCAATTGACACAGGGTCTCTGACATATAATAGCCGTAGAGACAGAAAACAGCCCTCAAGCAAAGCTCAAGTTTCAGAGTCAAAGGAAGTGTCACAGTGAAAATGTGTTTTCTCCAATTAGACAATTTTTCTTCCTACAATAGGATCCCGTAGAGATGCATGTTTCAACAGTCACACTGGCCAATTAAATATGTGTTCACCTTCCAGTGACCTGTCACA
Source organism: Intellagama lesueurii (assembly GCA_037013535.1). Classification (NCBI taxonomy): domain Eukaryota; kingdom Metazoa; phylum Chordata; class Lepidosauria; order Squamata; family Agamidae; genus Intellagama; species Intellagama lesueurii. The sequence goes on along the minus strand of JBAJHW010000001.1, from coordinate 168,285,084 downwards.
CAACAGACGCAAGCTTTGCAGCTCAGGAAAGTTTGGTGCCATGACAAACAGATCTCTTTCAACACTTGATGGAATGTGTCCTCCAAACACATGGACTGCATATTCTTTTCTGTGACTTGCACACTTGACCTGAATGATAAAACTGAAAAATGTATTGGCCAAAATATATCTGAATGAGAGAGAATGCCGTCCATTCTTTGGCATATCTATAGTAAAAACTGTATATTCTTTCCACTACTAGTTAAGAGTATTATGCTGCAAACAATGATGATGATGATTATTCAGGACCTATTTTGAAGACAATGGGAATCTAGGGACAAGGCCTGTAGAGGCATGGAAAACAGTGGAATGGAGTATCATCAAAACTGACAGAATTTTATGACAGAATTGTTATTCCTGTTTTGAAATCGTTATTTGGAGTGCAGGATCATGAAGCAGAAGGGGGTAGCTACTCTGCCTCCATATCTCTGTCGAGCAACCAACTCTGTTGGGTTTCTTTAGGTCACTCCCCTAGATATCTCTGTTCAGTGACAAACCATACATCCCAGTCAAACTGTGCTTAAACTGGGATCCCTTGCTGTAACGTGGGCTGTTAGTAGATTCCACTTTTCTAGGAATTTGTCAGGTAGGAAATGCAGAGTTGGATAGAATCTCTTCTAAAGTTCCATTATCATTGAAACATGACAAATGCAATAGGCACAAGATTTTACATCCTCGTGATCTTTTTAAATATGTATGTCTTGAATTGGAGGAGGGTATCAAAAGCAGTTTGTTAGATGGCATAGGAACCCACCATGCAAATAAAAAATTAAATTTAAAAAAATACACAGCGAAAGAGAGAGTGATTCTATAATGCCTGTACCTGAAGGTCGTTAGATTCTGAAAAAATGAATTGTTATTCAAATTATGAATTAATAATTTAATTTTTTATAAATAATTCTGTATTATTTACACAGCACCATTCTGATTGCTGTTTAAGTAACAACCGCTGTACCAAATTTTGTTTTAATGCCAGGCATACCTTTCTTTGTGATGGCTCATTTAACATTAAGACGTTTCTGGATGTCACAAGAGTGAAAGATTTATATATGATGTTGTTCTCATTGTCTTTTTAGATTTTTTTTTTTTAGCTTTAGCTTTCTTTCTTCCTTTCTTCCTGAATAATTTAGCTTATTTTTGGAACTTTGCTCTTTCCTTACATTAGACGAAGAGCCTTGTGAGGAGGTTTTGCCCTTTTATGTGTTAGGCACTTATTTTCATCACATTTCGTTTTGTTTATTTATTTATATTTATTGCTCTTCTGTGCCCCCTTTCTCTCAGGGGTGGGCCTCAAGACAGCTCACAGATCTTTGAAACAAACAAAAACAAGAATCTTTAAAAAAGTTATTAAACATGGAATTTTTAAACTCATCCTCTAAAAAGCAGATTGTAAAACAGGAAGGCATTAAACACACACACAGAGGATATAATGGCAGCAAATACAGAGTATATAGGTCTGTTAAAATTAGATATTAAATGCATGCCTGAACAAAAATGATTTCAGTTGTCTGCTGTCTCCGTCTGGCCGAACTGCCCAACAAGCTGCAGCTGGCTGCTTCCGAGAGCAGATTTTAGGGCAGGGGGTGAGGAATGTGTCGCCTTCTGTGGGTCATTGGATGCCAGTTCACATCCTTCCATGATCATTGGCTAAACAGGCTGGGATTGATGGGAGCTGCAGCCCAAAAACATCTGGAGACCCACACATTCTCCCTTCCCGGTTTTGGGGAGATGTACAAGGACAGTGTTTTATCAATGAAAATTTAATTTAATTGAACTCTAAAATTAAGGTTTCTCAAAATTATGTGTATTTATTATGCTTGTTGAATTACTGATTTCCTTGCTATATGTTTTTATTACTTTCTGCTGTAATAAAAAAGTACCCATTTTAAACTACCCATATGACGAATGGTCACTCTGGATGGTATATCCAGAGTGACCATTGGTCAGATGGGTAGTTTAAAAGTGTAACAAACAAACAAAAACACAAATGAAAATACAGAATTTCTTCAAAAACAAGGACATATCTGAAAAGCTTAAGCATGACCCTCCTACACACAGGTTATAAGGAGTCCCATGGTTTTCCCTTCTGTGTGCTTAATTCTCATTTGACAGAAATCTACACGAGCCTACGAACACCCGGGATTTATCATGAGACTAATTCTTGAAAATGACAAAGTTATATTTGAACCTTCCTTTTCTGACTATGAAGCCATATTTCTAAACATTTATTCAGTTATGGTGAAAGCTGTCAATCTGTTGCCAAGAGTGGAGACCAAACTTTATTCAAAATGGGTAAGACGTTCCTTAATAATTAAGAATTTGTTTCCTTGCTGTTCTTTTTTCTGCTAGTACTGACCTGAGATATGAAAGAGAAACTCCTCTGAAATAATTCTTCTCTATTGACATCAGTGATACTGTCTCATCTGCCTTGGCTGCCAGATGGGCGGTATAAAAATCAAATCAATCAATCAATTAACCATAAATACTTGTGATGTGATTATCTCTTCTAAAGGTTAAAAATGTTTCACTTATGGACTGATCCAATGGATAGCATTGTAAGTGCTGTTTGAGATTCTGATACGTCCAGCACTGTACAGTGTTTCTGCTGGTGGGCTGGAAGGGAGACAGGATTGGCATTTGCCATTCCTCCCTTCCATTTCCTCCCTTCTAAAAGCAATTTTTCCTCTCCTTTCAAATGGTGGGACTGGGAGAATAATTTTCAATCTGGTTGATACCATGGTTAACATCTGGATGGGCTCTGTACTCTATGGATCCAGGGCAGTGGTTCCCAACCTTGGGTCCCCAGATGTTCTTGGACTACAACTCCCAGAAATCCTGACCGGTACATATAGTGGTAAAGGCTTCTGGGAGTCTTTATCCAAGAAGATTTGAGGACTCAAGGTTGGGAGCCACTGATCCAGGCATCTCCCATGCTTGCTCATGTCAACCATGGCATAAGAAGATTCAAACTGAAGTTGTGGTGAGATGGGGAGGGTGTACATTTCCTCTTTGTTACCTCATGAACTGAATCCCCAGACTTTTTTTTTCCTTCCAAAATGTGGATGTTTAAAGCATAGTTTGGGGAAAATAATGGGTAGCTTTTTTTTTTTTGTAAAAAATTAGGGGTTTGTGGGCCAGTGATCTGGGGATTCCTCTTTGGATCGCACTCTTAGCATCTTGATAGAAACTCTACTACCAATAGGTCTGGATATGACCCCATGGTGCTGCGGTCACATGGCTGGCTTAAAAACAGCGTTACATAACATTGTAAGAAAAGCAAAAAGAAGGAAAGGGGGTGAAGTAGTTTGCGCAATCTTTCAGACTAACAGCGTTGTTGTCAGGGCTGGGGACTCGGATCACGTGACTCACTGTCGACTTGGACTTAAGTCACACCGGCAACTCAAGTTGGACTCAACTTGGGTTTCTTTTTTCAATGACTCGAAGTCAGCTTGTGACTTGGAACCCACCCACCCCTTTTTTTCTGGGGAAAAAAAGCTTGTTTTTAATAGGGACTCAGACTTGGGACTTGGTACCAAAGACTCAGACTTGGATTTGGGACTTGGACCCAAAGACTTGCCAACATCCCTGGTTATTTTAGTACAAGCTTTTATGGATACACTTCTTTTAACGCATCTGAAAAAGGGGATGATTATCCATGAAGACACATACTGAAATAAATCTTAGTCTTAAAGATGCCAAAAGCCTCTTTCCCTGCTTTTAATTTCATTTTTGATAAGCTGAAACAGACTATTGCAGCTGCCTCTTTGAAAAAAATATATAACATTGGGGGGTTGTAACTCTTGACATGTTTGATGAACTGTGCAGAAACTTTTGGGATTGAGGTTTTAATAATGTAAATATAATTGTAACCATATGGTCCACTATAATTGTAAGATAATTTTGTGCTCCAGCTCTGCTAATCTTCACTCTACCATAATGATTAGAATGGGTTGCTATAGCAACTATTAATATATTATTAGGTTTTGATGGGGTGGGTAGTCCTTCCAATTCGAATAAATGCAGCCAGTCCAACCTTTCCTGTAGTCTGTTTACAGAGGGATGCTGTGCTTGCTATACTTTCATCATGGTGAGACCAGAGATGCTGCTGTCTCCTCTATGGCAGAATGGCTGCTCTATGGAGTAAATGCCCAGCCCTTATACAGATGGGAAAGGAAAAGCATAGAAATACACCAGCACCACCAACAATAACAACAACAGGATGTTGTTAAACTGTTGATAAGGTCTCCAACCAGGGACGGTTGATAACAATATCCATGTGCTCTGGATGCTGTTAGAGAACTCACAGTAGGGACACATCCAGGCATAATCACACCCACAATATGTGAGATAGAGCCAAATATCCACACTCCAGGCTATGTGGCATAGCTAGCAATGGCCTTACTATTGCAGGCATCCCTCTGGCCTGGGTTCTGCTCTTTGATATTCCATGCAAATACCCTTTCAAAGCACGACACATCAAGGGGACAGACGCCGTATGACATGGCATTTTCAGAGAATCCTGAGCAGAATGCCTACATAGCGGTTCTTGGAGGAAGGAGCTAAAGGGTTTTTTTTTGTTTTTTTTTGCCAAGGGGAGGGTCCAGAGCATACAACAGGAATACCCAGCCAAGGATACAGCAGCAGCTTCTAGTGGCTCACCTCAGAGGGTGCAAGAGATGAGGAAGAGTGCCCTGCCAGGGGGAAAGGGGCAACATGCTTCCATCACTTTTAGTCTAGCTAGCCCCCCTCCCCAAAAGAAGAAGTCAGGGGGAAAAAAGGGGGAACTCCCAGAGCTTGATCCACACTACAGAGCTTCTCACTGACCACATAAATGACAGTGGTAGACATCAGGCACATCACAGGACATTTGCCTTCCTCCTACCTCTGGCCTTGACTCCCAGTGCTCATTCATGCCTTAGTGGGAGAGACCGTGATAGCTTTGAGTAGATGTTCCCCTCTCCTCTTGGCAATTTTAGTGAAATCTGATATGTGCGGTGGCCATTTTTACCACTCCATTTATTTAAATCCTTACTAGAGATGGGGGTATTCATATTTGTATACAAATACGAATACCCCCGCACAGGTGGACATAACGAGGGTCCAGCCCTATGGGGCCGGACAGTCCACTCACCGATCTGCCGCTGCTGCAACCTCCGCGCTCCCTTCCAATGGCTCCGGAGATCGCGATCGGCTCGCCACTCCTGGGAGGAGGCAGGACGATAAGCCTCTCTGCTAGGTCGAAGAGTGGCTCGCTGAACACGATCTCCGGAGCCACTGGAAGGGAGCACGGAGGTTGCGGCAGCAGCAGATTGGTGAGTGGACTGTCCGGCTTCATGGGGCTGGACCCTCATTATGTCCACCTGTGTGGGGGTATTCGTATATGAATACGAATACCCCCATCTCTAATCCTTACACACGCACGCACACGCATGCATGCATGCATGCTCTCTCTCTCTCTCTCTCTTGCAAAATCTATTCTTTTTGCTGGAACGGATCTTGAGTAGAGGACTGTACACTTAATCTGATAAATATGCTAAAGCGGAATATTTCACAATTAATGTAACATGCCTAAAAACAAAGGAAAAATTTGGAAGTAGAAAGAGGTGACTTTTTCACCTCTTTTTTGTTGTCTTGAAAGCCTGAGAGTAAGACCAGAGCCATGAACTTGAAACCGATAATCCTTGATGAAATTTTGGAGGCACATAAACAAAAAATTAAAGACGAAATTGCCAAAGAGAGCATTGCACCCACTGAGCACCTCAAACTCTACGATAAGTACTATGATTTGATCAGCAAACAAGCAGATCAGTACATCGATCAGTTCTTGTCGGAAGACCACACCTTTGAAGAAATAACAGCACAAGTCGCCAGGTATCAAAGCATCCGGGATGAAATCCAGTACACTTCCAGAAAGGTAATGTACGACTGCAATGTGAAACATAGACCAGAATTGTGCGGTTGGGGGGGGGGGGGAGGGGAGAGAGAAATACAATGAACAAAATATTGTGATTTGTTCAAGACTCAGTAGATTTGTTTCATTGCAAACCTTTGTGGATTTAAGTTCAGTCTGTCAGACACATAGAGTGCTTGTACTATGTTATCTGTATTTTACATGTCATAGAATCATCAAATCATGGAGTTGGAAGGGGCCTATAAGGCCATCGAGTCCAACTGCGCGTGCTCAGTGCAGGAATCCAAATCAAAGCACACAGGTCTGGGATGTCTGTGCCTCTGTGTGGAAACTAAAGCTACAGCTACTTGTAGTGGCATAAAACAAGGCCATATTTCCTAGCAGTTGGCTCAAAATGGCAATGGGGACCCTGGCAAAAGTAATTACATTCTTAAAACAACAGAAAGAACATTCTGAACATGCAGACCATGCCCACCGTCTGCCTGTGTGATCTACTCATTCAAAATGCTCTACTCTCCCAGGTTGAAGAAAAGCTCTCCCCACAAAACCATGGAGAACACCATGGAAGTGGAGAATTCACCGGCTCCAGTACATGCATTTCCAAAGCTCTGTCTGTTGTTTTAAAAACATCCCTGGGAACTGTGATGCAAAATGGCTTCCAGAGATATTCTGGACCAGTACTCAGGAAGACGATGTTGCTTCATGTCCTTACCGGAAGGCAGAGGGAGGCCTTGCTGTTGCTTTTTAAGTAAAAGCTTGAGGGGGTGTCTCAGCCCGCTCATAGAGTCAAACAAGATGAGCATGATGAAAACAATTTAATTTGAAAGGAAATTCCCGTCCCCGAGGAACAAACAGAAAATTTTCCAATTGGTATGGGGAGATGGACAAACGACCCTGAAAAAGTAGGGATGAAACTTCAGTCTTTCATTCTAGTTGGTTGCTGTGGGGAAGCGGAAGCCTTTGAAGAGTTCTTTTCATGATCCAATGGTCTCTTGTTTGGTATAAAAGCAATTCGGCCACAGCTGCTTTTTTCACTGCTCCCCATCTTTGTATTTTTCGTGTGGTTGTGGATTCAGCAGCCACAAAACACAGCATTCCGTAAGATATTCTGGTATGAACAGGCCATTCCGAGGCTACAGTGCTTTCAGACATCTGGTGTCTCAACAAAACATCTGAGGGAAAGTTTCTTCCTTCCTGTTTCCAGAAAATAATCCTTAAAACCTTTCTGGACATGCTGTGGCATGAAGTCTCATACATGCCTGCTCTCTTCATTCCTAGACACTTGTACACCTCAAGAAAGCTCTTCTTGGAACGAAGATAGCAGACATGTCTGGAGAGGGACTGTGTGGCATACGTAGCCTCTGCTTAAAAGTAAACATGCAAACTTTGTCCAGGCATTAAAACCAAGTATGCTCAACACAAAAACAATGCTTTATTCTTGCTGAGTCTGAAGAAGGAAGACCTCCTGTATCTTTAGGGACTTTTCATATGAATTGGAATCCTGATTTTTCAGGGACCTAATTCACATGGAAACCCCCCATGGATACAGGAGGTTCTCACCTTCATGCTTCACTCTTTATCCATTCAAAAATGCCAGAACCAGAGACAGGGGACAGAGTGACAGCACTCTTCTTGGTTGGGTGGTGAATATGGAATATGGAAACCCGCACACAATACTGTACTAACCAATGTTGCCAGCTGAGACATCTCCAGCCTGCAGGGCCCTGGACCTGCATTTCATGGTCCAGCTTTAGTACTGCCAGTGCATCGAGAAACCTATCTTTTTTTTCTATTCTAGAAATTCATCCTTTATTATCCTCCTATGTTTTGTAAAGCTGGCTTGCATCCATTCCTGAACTCTCAGGGTGAAATAGCTAATTCTACCTGATTGTCCAATAATTTCCTTGAAATTACACTGAAATAATATTTCAAAATCAATTCAAAGCAATTCGGTTAGTCTTAAGGAAGAGTCAAAGATTGGTGCATGATTAATTCACCAAAGAGCGTTTGTGGATCTTTTCAAGTAGTGCATAATCCAGATCAACTTTACTGAAGTAGAATTGTTCTGAAAACAAGAACAGGAAAGTGTTTGCTTTTTCTTGCAAGAGAAAATAATGAATAGGTCCATAAGAGACTTCCTCAGTAGTTTATAGTTACTAGGTTTTTTTCCTGAAGAATAAAACAACATGAAGAATGCATTTTTGTAAATTATCTCCAGGATTATTTTTAATTTTTGCTTTTTAAAAAAGATGTTACAACTATGGATCTCTGTGTGCCTGATCATTGTTTTCTGTTATCAGTGTTTTTCTCATCAATGCTTGTGGTTCAGTGTGTTCGTCTAGGAATGTTTGAGGTACATTGTGATGAACTGATCCGAGCTCTGGCAAAGCGAGCCGATGCTATTTGCTCTAAAATAATTGCCAAAATGTTCAAAGATCATCAAGATCTCAACACGAGGTAAGGTCATGTTTTCGAAGGACAAATGCTGGTGGCCTTGGCTCTGTCACACTGGTGGGCAGTGATTTCCTAGTAACAACTTATGGCTCCCCAGTCACTTACATATCCAGTCAGGACAAAGGGGCCTGATACATATGCCTCCCTAGACCTTGAGTGAATGGTTGGTATGTTGTTGTTGGATCAGAACGTCTTCCTTTAAAAGTGGAGAACTTTGGCTTTCCAGATGTGTTGGACTGCTGCCTGCTATCCCTGTTTGCCATGCTGGTTGTAACTTTTGGAAGATGAAGTGCAAAACTTTTGGAGAGCCAAAGGTTTCCCTTGCCTGCTCTGACTCACAAATGATGGTCTCTACAGCTTATGCTCGCTGTGGTCTGATGCGTATTGGGTGCCTCATCTGGTGCTGTATATCATTATATACTTCCTTGAAACATCTTAGTTACATTTGCTGGAGCTGTGGTTTGAGGGTGGAGGGAAGGCCGAAGTCTTTGGACTTTTTGGTCTGTTTGTATGTGTGACTGTCTTAGAGTGCTGCTTATAGGACTAAGTGGTAACTAACCTAACCACTGTTGTGTGGTCTTAATCCCAAATACCATGTCAGTTTTCCCTGCTGTGGCACAGATGTCCCAAAGACATTTCATAAGGCAATCACCACCACTTCTTGTCTGAACATAAATGGTGAAACTGGCCGTTCTTTTCTTGACAAAATCATCTCACCTTGCTTGCATCATTGGGTAGCAAGGACTGTATTTGTACAGGGTTGGATATGTGGGGAGAAATCAAGAGAGAGGAAGCTAGTGAGTGATACATTTCTATTTACAATTTTAGGCTTTGTGATGAGTTTGAGAAGATAGCAGAGAAGGCCCTTTCTACTCCATCAAACACGCATGAACTAATGGAATTCAAGGTACATATTTCTAAAAAAGAAATAGGTTTTATTAGTTTGAGAACAGATGCCAATGATTCTGTAGATTAGGAGGAACCTTGTGAACCATGGAAATCACTTGTGAGAAGAAGTTAACACCGTGTTGCCTTTATTATACTGGGCTGAAACAGCCTAGATGCAGTTGTGCTGAGATGGCAGGCAGAGGACATTTCAGAGTCAGTGGGAAACTTCTGGAGTCTGGAAAACTAATTAGTGTGGACAATGCTCCTCTGAAAGAAAAACGTATCCAAGATTGTGGGGCAAAAGAGGAGAAGCTGATTCCATGTTATTTTTAGTGGAACTCAAGAAACAGTTGCTTGGAATATTGGAGTGAGATACCACAATGCCTTCATTTCTGGCTAGTTCTCTCATTCTGTACAGATTCCTTTCATGTCTTAAACAGTTAAATGGGACTCTGTGTAGTTGGCATGCTAAAGCATGAGAAAGCTTATATGGCAGTGACAGGTATGTGTAAAATGACTGGAATATTAAAATGGGATGAAAAAGCACTTCAGTGGAATTAAGATTCTTGGTGAAAATCTCCATTGTTTAGCTCCTGAGATTTTTGCAGACAAAGCACACACTTGAGGGTGCGACTTGAGGGTTTAAAAAAATCACTAATGAAACCATACTTAATATTTTAAAATATGAAGAGCTAAAAAGTGTACACAATCGATAAATATATACAAACACACTTGTATGCACAATAATACATGCTTTAGCAAAATACATATAGAAATGTATGAATTTCCAAGTGAATAGAAAAAAAAAATGTAAAGAAAGAATGAGATGGAAATGCATATGGAATTCAGAGGCAGCTAACATGAGGGCCCTTCACTTGTGCAGAGTATCTGTGCCTGCTTAGGAGCTGTTCCCCCTTCCAATCACTGCAGATGGCAAATCTGGATGTACAAGTAGATTCATGGGTGTTTTTCAGTAGATTGGCAAGGATGTCTTACACCAAAAATATGACTGTAATTCAACAACATGCACCCCCTTATCTTGGTGAAATAATGAAAGTGTGGGGTAATCAAAATTGAATGTTTGTGTGGAAGAGCTGTCCACTCAATTCAGTCCTACTGCTTCACGCTAATTCATGGGCTCACAAATTCTTTAATTCAGAGGCAACACAAATTTGGGGGGGTGGAGTTTCAGGGACAGTTCCCAGTTATCTTTTCTCCATCACTGTTTTGCACCTTAGGGCATCAGCTGAGTTTGCAGCCAGCTTCATCCTGCCCTCTTCCTATAACTGGGATGCAGTTTTGAAGCTTTATGCCCCTTCTACCTTCTGGGATGGTAAGGCTTCATGTTGGGGGGAAAGCCCAGAAACCTTTTAAAAAGGCCCAATTCTTGCTTTAATTTATGATATGTTTGCTTTCAAGGTCTTATTGGTATTAGGCCTACTTACGTAGTAGGTCTTAAGAGTCCTGTAAAAACAGAGTATATCCTGAGATCTGCACATCCAGAGTATGCTGTGGACTCTAGACCTTCTGTATGACATTCATGTTGTACAGAAGGTTCCTCCAGGCTGAGAGGCTAGATTGGGGAGGGGAACCCCTGTTCCAGAAGCTTTTTACATGGACTTCCTATTATGTAGAATGGAACGATTCAATCCAGTGTTCATTTTAGTATGCTTATGTAAACGTCTCTCTATCCTGAAGTCTGACTGAAGTTTTCCCCCCTCAAATCAGTCAGTCAGTCAACCAATCACAGGTATTCCTGCCATTGCTAATAGAGAAATAATTGTTTTTGCAGGTTCCAGAGCACAGAAGTGCATTGCTACCAGTAACCCCTGTTGTTTCTTGTCTCCTCCCATCTAGGCCTACATAGAGAAAGTGGAAATAGTCGACATGCTCGAGATGGAGCAGAAATTACTTGAAGCCAAAAATTACCTTGCTTTCCTGATAGAGTGTGCAAACTTCTCACCAGTAGATATACGGCTGAACAACAGTGTCTTTCAGTGGTACGGACGAATGGGGGACATTTTCGAGGAACACAGAAAGATCGTTAAAGAGAAAACAGAACAGTTTCAAGAAGGGCTTAAAGTTAGTGGCCTTTTCTTTCTCATTTCTATATGCTGCCTGTCTTACTGAGATAACACCGAAGTCTATTGCTTGTGATAGCAGTTATTTTAAACTTAGTGGGTATCTATTAACTAGAATACGGCCACCAGATTATTAACTGGGTTGAAAAAATACCATCACATTTCCCCCACTCTGGCGGCCTTACATTGGTTGCCCATTCATTTCCGCATTGACTTCAAGGTGTTAATGCTTACATATAAAGACCTAAACGGTTTAGGATCTCGATACCTGACAGAGCGCCTGCTCCCACCTAGCTCTATCCATATCACTCGATCTAGCCAGGCTGGGCGGCTGAGGGGCTTGACCCCGAGAGAGGCCCAGAAGGAGAGAACTAGAAACCGGGCCTTCTCGGTGGTGGCCCCTCGCCTCTGGAACATCTTGCCCCTGGAGACTCGCCTGGCACCCTCACTGGGAATTTTTAAAAACAAGCTGAAAACTTGGTTCTTCAGGCAGGCCTTTCCCCCCTTCCATTTCTTAATTTCCTAAGTCTTACCATCTTGGTCTTTGCTTATCTTTATGTTGTCTGATATTGTTTGTTTTAAATTTTGTTTTATAAGCCGCCCAGAGTAGATTCATCGAATCTAGATGGGCGGGGTAAAAGCCGGAAAAATAAATAAAAATAAAATAAATTGATGAAGACGAGTGACAATACACAGGGATAAGTTGACTGTTTTTGCCCCCTTCCAGCATGAGTGATGTCAGTTTTAGGAATTGTGAATTGCTGATGAAGGGGAAAACATGCTCCCATGTGCACTTCTCCAGCTGCATCGTAATGCACTCTGAACTTCTGGAGAAATGTGTTGCCCTCTTGAAATGCATGCTGTAAAAGTCCCTGTTGAGCAGGGACTTTTACAACAGAAACAGAAAACCATTTTTCTTGATTGTTGAGAAATAATTCATAACTGTACTGTCAGCTTAAGTGTGCTTTGTGTGTAAATACAAAATCCAGTTCCTGCCCCACAGGGCTTGCAGTTTAAGATGGGGAGGTAGGAAGTTGGAAAGATGAGGGAGAGTGACAGTAAGAAAGGGAAAACATGAGCATAATAACTGCTGATATTCCAGTACAAGAACGAAGTGTTGCAATACAGGTACGAAGCTCTGCAATGTTGGTGTAATGAAGTGATGTGTGACATTTGTACTCATGCAGCTGTTTACACATACCATCACCACTATTCATTTATATAAGTCCTTTAATTCTTGTGTAAGGACTGTTTGAATTCCCGCCCTGACATTCTCTTTCTCTTCTTCTGTTGCATTGTTTTTTTTAAACAAATTTTAATAAACAAAATAATACAACCAAACAATTACGGCACAGAATGATAAAACAAAATGATTTAGGACCATACTAGTTTTAAAATGTACAATGAATATCCAAATAATAAGTTGCTAAATATGGAGATACATAAGAGTTAAATACATTTTTTTTTTTACAAAAGAAGCAATATATAGCAAAACAAGAGCTTACCGTGTTTCCCCAAAAATAAGACAGGGTCTTATATTAATTTTTGCTCCAAAAATGCATTAGGGCTTATTTTCAGGGGATGTTTTATTTTTTTTTCATGTACAACCATCTACATTTATTCAAATACTGTCATGCCATCTTCTTCTGGTTGCTGCACAAGGGTGGAGGGCAGGGTTTCACTTCAGTGGGTCTTATTTTTGGGGTAGGGCTTATATTACGAGCATCCTGAAAAATCACACTAGGGCTTATTTTCAGGTTAGGTCTTATTTTCGGGGAAACAGGGTAGTACGAGGAAAAGTGAAGTGTATTGTTCCATAGAAGTGGCTGGGAAGAGGATAGAAAATATAAGGCAGTATGACTATTTGCAAAACTTGTTATGAGGGGTCATATGGAAAGGAATGAATCATGAGCTTAAGGATGTCTTGACCATTTGGTTCGTTCTATTAATTTTTCCATCAGTGCTGCTGTCCAGAGCCATCCTTTCCATTTCTTTAGTGACCGATTTGTGTTGCGTTGTTGATGCTGTGCTGGATTAGTGGGAAGGTAGCTCTCTCTCTCTCTCTCTCACACACACACACACACACACACACACGCACGCACGCGCACACACACACACACACACGGTCCTGCTGCTACTCTGTTTTTGTTTATGAATCTCTTGATTTCCCCAGACTGGCAAATTCCACAAGTCATGGGCAAGCCTGAATCCAGTAAGACTTGATCCAGGGGATTCTCCTGGCAGAATTCAAAATTAGTGTTGCCAAGTAATATGGACAGGGCAGGCTGACATGGCACATGGCTCAAAATGCTACTGAATCATAAAGCTGTGTGTCATATCACAATACTGTAGTATGTGTATAAGTATCTATATTTATTTAATTAATCTATCTTTTGTGTATGCATCTGTGTGTCTTCTATGCTTAAATACCTGTGACATGTTATTAGATGCGATGTGAAAGATTTGTTGAAGAACTGGAAAGTTATGCTAAGCAAGTTGAAGAATTTTACTCTTACGGGGACATTCAGGAAGTCAACAGGTACCTGAAAAAAGCACAGGCATTGAATGCAAAGCTAGATGCAGCTGCTGACAAGGTAAGGTATTGGGCCTTTGTTTATAGCAGCTGTTGTCTTGTCTCTGGAGAAGGGCTTTGGCTCAAGTTTAAACCAGATGTTAAGGTCATAGAGATGGACGCTTACCGCAGTTCGGCACTTCAGTGTGGTTTGGCGGATTGGGCCCATAGGCATTGCTCAGGTGCCCTGGATTCTGTACCCCACCTCCTCCCGTGGGCCCGCACTCAGAAGAGGAGGCGGGGCATGGAAGCTCGTGTCCCTGCTTCTGACAGGGCATCCGTGGGAAGAGGCAGGGAGCAGAATCGAGGGTGCTGGTGCAACACCTGTGGGCCCAATCCGCCAAACCACGCTGAAGCACTGAACCACAGTAAATGCCCGTTTCTAATTAAGGAGCATGTGTATTTCCCATGTTTAATCCCAATGGGTTTACCTCAGAGATATGTGCTTCAACAATCAGACTTGTAAATTAAGCCTGTGTCTACCTTCCAGTAATGAATCACAAATAAAACACACTAATGTTACATTTGCAAGTAGGGAAAATCACGTTCCATCTTGCTTTCTTCCTTCTTTCTCTCAGAAAAGGACCTAAAGTAGAGTAGGTCTTTAACTGCTTGAGGGAGTACCGCTTTTAAAAACATGCTAGGTAAAAGTATGGTAAACTAGCTACCTGTGCGTGATTTTTAGATTGCTATACATTACTGGTTTGATTGGTTTTTAGTACTACGTGTGTTTTCCATTTTTGTGTTTTCCATTTCTTAGAGTGGCTTTTTTAAAAAAAAGTAAATCTATCGATCCTTGTCTTAATATTGCCTGTTAATGATGTAAGATGCCTCTTTACTAAGTTTTAGTTTTAAATATTGTCTTTTAATGATGTTTTGCTGTACACTCATTGTTTTCATCTTTAAATATTGTCTTTCATTGTTGCAAGCTGCCTTGAGCCCTTTTAAAGGAGAAAGGTGAGGTTAAATAAATAAGTAAGTAAGTAAGTAAGTAAATAAATAAATAAATAAATAAATAAATAAATAAATAAATAAGGGACATTATTAGTGAACCAGTCTGCATAGGACTATGTTTACTATCAAGAACCTGAATAAAGAATTATATAGATTTTGGACCAAAATGGGTGTATACTTGTATACTTAAGAGTTGTAGTGAAGTTGTCATTTAATATGAGGCCTATGTTGTTGTTGTTGTTGTTGTTGTTGTTGTTGTTGTTGTTATTATTATTATTATTATTATTATTATTATTATTAAAATTATCTGTACCATCTCTAGATTGATCAGATCAATGCAGAGGAAGAGGCTTATGCATGGCCAGCATCTCAGTATCCTCAGCGTAAAAAAATCCAAGATACTTTGAATCCCTATCTTCGCCTTTATGATATGACGGTAGAGTTTAACACCAAGTACCGAAATTGGATGGATGGAATATTCACGAAGGTGAATCCAGATCAAGTAGACTTGGATACAGGGAACTACTGGCGTGCACTGTATAAATTAGAGAAAACCTTTCACGATTCACCAAATGCATTATTTCTAACAACAAGGATCAAGGCAAAAGTGGAAGAATTTAAGGAACACATTCCCTTGATTCAAGTGATCTGCAACCCCGGTTTGCAAGACCGGCATTGGGAAGCCATGTCGGAAATAGTTGGGTATTCTCTGAAACCTTCTGAAGACTCCACTGTCTCTTCCTATATTGATATGCACCTTGAGCCCTACTTGGAAAAGTTTGAAAGCATAAGCGAAAGTGCCAGCAAAGAGCACTCACTTGAGAAGGCCATGGTGAAAATGATTTCAGAGTGGGATGCCATGGAATTTGTTCTCCTGTCTTATAGAGAAACTGGGACTTACATTTTATCAGCTGTGGATGATATTCAGATGTTGCTGGATGACCACATTATCAAAACGCAGACGATGAGAGGATCGCCTTTCATCAAACCTTATGAAAAAAAGATGAGGTAAAATGTTTTCTGAGGCAAGATTTCAACAGCAGGATGTTGCTTAACTTGCGATCCTGATCATTCATGACTAGCTGTGGGCCAAACTCTGTATGGTGGTGGCAGACCAGTGTGAAGAATCCATCTGTGGATGCTGTAAAAAGTAGGGGTGGAGGTATACACGTACAGTAATTTAAAGTATCAGATGGGCGTGCTGAAGGAGGGAACTCGTGCCCATGCTTCCCTCTGCAAATCTGCTTCATCTGTTTTTCTCTCCTTGAGGTTCTGAGACTAGAAGTTATGAGACAAAATAGTAGGAATGTGTATTTCTAGTGGGGAAAGTAGATGGATTCAACTTCCAAAGTCCATGTTGTGTTCTCAATGGACCTGTCCCTTGCTTTTATATTAAATCAGCATCAGCATGATAGTTGGGCCCTACTGATAGCACCTTGAATCTTTAAACAGGCCAGCTGTTCACATACATTCACTTACTTTTTCCTCTCTGGCTGTAAGACACAAGAGATAAGGCTGATCTCTACCTAAACTGTAAGTAGATGGCTGAGGAACCAAATAAACTTTCAGGTTCTTCTCTCCTCCCAGTTTGGGTTTCTGGCTTAACTAAGGCTTGAGAGAGTGAACCATCCCCTCAGTTCCTTCTCCTCATTGTGTTGTTGTTGGTATTTCTGAAAACAGAATTTTCATGATTTTACCCCCTGGGCCCTCTTTTCCTAGATCTGAAAATATGCTCTTGAGTGCACATATCTATTATTTTCTGCATGTGGTGTGTTGCATGTAATTCTATCTAATGTGAGCTCACATCCCTCTTGGGTTAAAAGGCTGAAAGAGACTGACCAAGCCTTCCTGGTAAGCTTCATGCTAGGCCTCCTGTAAGAGTTCTTACTCCTTTATCTCTAATTTGTAATTTTCTACCAATACATTATGTCCCCTCCTTTTTCTTCTGAAATTGCTCTCTTGCCACCATATGCCAACCATGCAGAATTCAGTTTGGTTTGTGTAGATTGGTTGAACCTTTTATTAGGGATGGGAACTTGAGTCACGGAACTCGTTGTCAAGCTGGATTTAAGTCGCACCAGTGCCTCGATTCAGACTCCCCCCCCCCAGTGACTCAGACTTGACTCGTGACTCAGAACCCATCCACCCCCTCCCCTTTTCTGGGGAAAAGGCTTTTTCTTAATAGGGACTCGGACTTGAGATTTGGGACTCAGACCCAACATCCCTGCCTTTTATTGATTTTCAATATGTGTTGTGCAGGCAGAGCTTGGTACAGAATTCAAATTGTAATGCACGATGTGGCCTGCTTTCTCTGGTGGCATGTGGAGTGGTGCACAGATCATGAATAATTGAAGTCTTTAGTAAGCACAGGTTCTATGATTGGTTTATCCTGTTGAACACAGAACATCCAGTTATCTAAGAACTAGAGTTTTTCTTCATTCCCAGTGCACCAATCACAGAGATATGAAAGATGCTAGATGACTACATACCTTGCTTGAGTCTTTTCATGGGAAAATGGGGCTACCACAAGCATGGACCTAAACCTCTGTACCTTTTGTTTTACAGAGAATGGGAATCAAAGCTTTTGTTGGTGCAGGAAATCTTGGATGAATGGCTCAAAGTACAGGCTACCTGGTTGTATTTGGAGCCAATTTTTAGTTCTCCTGACATCATGGCTCAGATGCCTGAAGAGGGTAGGAGATTCACCACTGTAGACAAAACATGGAAGGATATCATGAAATGTGCCATTCAGGTAATAATTTGCTCCCTTTGGTGGAATTAAGCAAAATATAAGGTTGATGGGAATTAATGTGGAATGAATGATTGCTATTCATGACAAGAGGTACAGGACTTTGAGTAAAAGCCTTGTAGAAATTTGTTGGGAATTTGTGTTAACTACACACTAAGGCATATTATGTATCTTGAAAAACATTGTGCTTGGCAGCTTTGGACTGGGGTTGGGGCACTGGACCCCTGAGTTGTTCAAAATCCATGTATAACTGTGTATATTTTTGGTAGGCATCCTTCAGTCTCAAGAGACTATGGTAACGTGCTCTGAATAGAGGTCTTGGAACAGCATCTAGTGTGGCTGAGAAGGACAATTCGAGAGTGACAATCCCTTCCACACTGAAAACAAATACAATCTGTCCCCTGACCAGCTCCCTGATTTTGCTGGTTTCGGGACTGCCTCTTTGCCTTGGCCTGCTGGGCAAGTGTCTCTTCAAAATGGGAGAGGCCATGCTTCACAGCCTGCCTCCAGGCTGAATGCTCAGATGTCAAGGTTTCCCATCTGTTGAGGTCCCATTCCTAAGGCCTTCAGATCCCGCTTGCAGATATCCTTGTATCGCAGCTGTGGTCTCCCTCTGGGGCGCTTTCCCTGCACTAATTGTCCATACAGGAGATCTTTTGGAAACTGTGTATATGCCCCGCCCCCAAATATAACTACAAAGCATAAATAGGCAATTAACACAGAGACATACACGTCCTCCAACCTGCATTAGCCTGCCGCATTGCCAATAACAAGGCCCTAGGTAAGCCTGGGGCCTACCTTTCTCAGCCTACTTCCTGGAGACAAATAGCAGCACAGGATTTATTTGTTTATTTAAAAAAATGTACAGCCAAAACTGTGCTGCTGAAATCTGTGGAATTTCAGGGGAGAAGTGTATTTGTTTGGAGGAATTTCATGTACTGACATGAAAATGTGGATGCAATGCAAGTATTTTAAGAGAAGCAACTATCTCAGTTGTTATAGAAAATCTCTTGATCTAAGAGCATAGGAAGAACCTGCTAGATCAGGCAAAAAGACTGTCTTGTCCACCATCCTTTTCCAACTCTGGCCAACAAGATGACTATGGGAAGTCCATGATCAAGATGTGAAGGCAACTGCCCTCTTCCTGTGTCGTTCCCCAGCAGCTGATGAGACATGCTGGCTCCTGAGTAGTGTAAACTTTTTGACTGGTAGCCATCAACAGGCTTATTCATTTATTTGTCTAATCCCCTTTGAAAGTCATCCATGGGGCCATCCTCAGATCTTAGAAATTCCATGGTTTAATTATATCTGTCCTGAATTTCTGACCAGTCCACTTCAGTAGATGATCCTGAATTCTGTTATTATGAGAGTAGGTGAAATGTTTTTCCTGTAACTACTAGCTTCATATCTTGCCTAATTTTATCACAGCCCTCCATTCTTGGCTTTGTTTTAAACCAAACAGCCCAAAATGTGACTTCTTCTTCATGGCCTCTGTGAATCACACCCTGGGTAATCCGCGCCTGTGCGGAGCCTTGTCGGAAGATTCTAGAGCTTCTGCGATAGCAAAAAAACACATTAGTGTAGACCCCTCCCCCTCTGTATATGTGCCTTGGTGCCAAGACTCTCCCTTCAGTTTCTTTCAACCGCCGCGTTGAGAGTCTCGTATCGATCGCTTCTGTGAGTTTTTCCCTAAAATGAAAGAGACTTTGTTCTTGATTCATTTAAACACTTAAGACTTTATTAGCATTGTTTTAAAAGAAGAAGAAGTTGTTTTTCCTTTGTTGCTGCAGCCTTGCGGCCAAAGCCCCCCTCCCTTTCCCCTTATTTTCATGGCCCCAGTGGGCCCGTTTAAACATTGCGTGGTCTGCAAGAACAAGATCCCGCTTTCTGATGGCCACGCTAAATGTCTTTTCTGTCTTGGTGAGGCCCACCAAACCTCTTCTTGCCCTCACTGTAAGAATTTCAAACGCGGAGTTCTCCGCAGTCGTCTTTCTAGACTTAAGCTTCGGCTTTGGGAACAATCCCTCCAGCCTACAAAATCTATGGCTCAGCCTACCTTTAAGTCCACTTCACAAGCTAAGGCCATGGATAAAGCCATTTCAGAGATGGCGAAACAGCGCCCTTCGGCCACGCCATCGTGCTCAGATGCCCCTTCAACATCGTCCACTAAGGGGCACAAAGCCAAACATTTGATGCTGAAATAATTGACATAAAAAACGTCCACCAAACGGAAGCCATCCACCGATGCACCTTCGGTTCAAGAACCCTTGCCACTGAAGAAACCTAAATCTTTGAAGGCGAAATTGCTGAGGGTTACTTCCCCACAGTTCCTGGAATCTGGGGATCCAGTATGTGTGGGTTTACCCTCGGATGAAGAAATACTTCCATCTCATCAACCATATCCCTCGCAGTCACCAGAATGGGGTGAGCGGATGAAACAGCTCACATCCTCCCTGGCTAGCCCTTGATAATCTGGCTCTCCCAGCGAGCCCTCCTTGGTTGCTTCGCCCGACATGCAAGGAGTCGAAACGCAACCTGAGACTGTGCCCTACTCCGTCCCAATAGGCCTGCTACCTTGGCCTCCGACGTGTCATCAAGGGCACCAGCCATGCAGGTCCGACAAGATATCTTCGCATGCGGCATCGACCCATGCTCAGCACTATCATCGGGTAGCCGTTTGCCCCGATCAGTGCTCAACTGATAAGCCTGCCAAACATTACCAACCGGTTGCTCTCCCCGGTTCGACAGCAGTGCCACATCAGAGGTCTCACTTACAGCAGCCCTTAATGTCGAAACGGTTTTACCTTTATGATCCTCAACAGATTCCTACGGTTTATCACCAGCCGGCACCTAAGAAACCCAGAGCAGCTGATCAATACTCTTCGGCTCAGGGTGCATTTGCAGCTCTGGTAAACCGCTACTTTCCTGCCAGTCAGCAGGATCATGATCGATCATCCCGCTCGGCATCACCGGCATCTATCTACTCAACAGCCATCCAAGGTGGCCCATCGACACTTATACCATCTCGGCACCAACCTCCATTTTGACACCATCGAGATACTGGCTCCGAAATTGATGATCCTCGATATCGGCCACTGTCCAAGCCTCTATTTCAACACCATCAAGATACTGGCTCAGATATCGACGATCCTCAATATTGACCACTGCCCATGGATGCCCCATCGATATCGATACCGATGGATGACCCTCGACATCGACCGCTGTCCATGGATGCGCCTTCGACATCAACATCCAGATGTCGGCACCAATATTTCGAGGTGCAGCCCCTTGATATCGAGGTCGATCGTCAGTCTGCAGATTCTCAACTTGAAGCCGAGCATTCCGAACAGGGATCCAGACCGCAAACACCATGTTTTGCTCACATCACCAGAGTCTGACTTAGCAGATGCCGACCCTCCATCTCCAGCAGAGGACTTTCAAACTTACGCACAATTGATGGTGCACATGGCTAAGTCCCTGGATCTCCAAATACACAGACCCACGACTGAACCAGTGGATGATCTCTACGATCCAATCTCCAAGGATACCACAACTCCGGTTCACATTTCTATGTTACCATCCCTACTTAACACTGCCCTGCGCTCGTGGACGAAACCGGCTTCGTCTCACTCGATGTCAAAACGCATCGACAATCTTTACCGAGTTCATGATCCAGGAGTGGTTTTTCTTCAGAAACAACCAGACCCAAACTCGATCTTTGTCGAGGCTTCCCAATCTTGATCTCAACATCGTCAAATTCTCATACCGCCCAATAAGGACAGCAGGCGGATCGACTCCATGGGCAGATGGCTATATTCTTCCGCTGCATTCACCATGAGAGTCGCCAACTACCAAGGAGCCATGGGTGCTTACCAGCGGTTTCTCTGGGACAATATGTCCACCTTCATTGAGGCACTTCCCGAGGACAAAAAGGTTTTGGCTCAAACGTTCCAACAAGAAGGACTGTCAGTTGCCAAACAACAAATGCTCTCAGCTAGACATACTGTTGATGCCACAGCCAAATCCATGGCTACCTCTGTCACCCTTCGGCGTTTTTTCTGGTTGAGAACAGCTGGTCTCGCTGACGATGCGAGAGCACACATTGAAGACCTCTCTTTTGACGGTTGTTCTCTAACAACCCTTTCAAACAGAAGACGGTCCTCTGTAAGGCAAGGCACAGAGGATTATATCCAACATTAGGCTGGAGAAAAAAAGTTGCACAACCACTAGCAGAAGCAGCAGAACTAGCATGAGCAAGCACACTCAGCCACAAATGAAGTCGTCATGAGTTGTGCAGTGTCTTATGCAGCAGATTGTATGACGCCTGTGGAGCAGGTTGGACAACAAGGGGAATCAAGGCCTGGAGTTGAGGGTTGTGCAAGGAGAAAAATGGAGTTCCTGCAAGTTGTAGGAGACATGCCATAGTACAATGCAGGCAACCCATGGTCCATGGGCTGCATCCAGGCTGCGTCCACTTACACAGGCCCACTCAAGTCTCCACAAGGGTCTCCCCTCATCCCATCACCAAATTCAAAGCCATTAGCAAAAACGAACCTGCCCTCTTTTTATTTTTATTTTTTAAAGTGAGGTGTGTTCTGGTCCCAGGCCTTGCCTCCCAGTCTGATAATGCTCTCAGAAGGACTGCTCGCTTTGAAAGCAAGGGGTACGTTGCTTTCAGAAAAAAAAGCACTTTCAGAAGCATTTTTCTACCAATAAATAAGGCACATGCAACTGAACACATCATGTTTTGAAGAAAAAGGAAGGAGGTAAATTTTTGCCACTGTCATGGCAAATTCAGTATCACCCCAGTGGTGAATTCAGTGTCACTGCCATGGTGGCAAGTTTCGGTAATTAAGGATTTCCTCCCCCCATCTCATGGTTCCCCTGGCTTCCCACTTACGAAAGGGAGCTGTGGAAGTCTTGGGGCAGAAGCAGGAAATCAGCCCTCCTGATGATGTTGTCCGTCTTACACAGATGTAGTTGCACTAATAGGATTTTAGCCAGCATGTAAAATGTGGAACTGCCCCTAACTACTTGCCTCATTATTTTATATATTTTTGACATTTCCCTGTCAATGAACAGGTAGGAATGTTTCCCCAGAAGATGGCAGTATATGTCTAGAAACTGCAGCTAGATTTTATAGTGGGAACATATTATCCCTATCAGCATAAACCAAAACTGAGCGTATGTGTAGATTTTCTGACTTGCTGTTATGTTTTACCGTGACAGCAAGAAATCATGAAAGCGTTTTTCCCCATTGCCCTGTACTTTACCCCTGTTTTGAATATTTTTTTTTCCTCTGTGTGGCTCCGGTCAAAGAAGAGGAAATTGCTCTTGGCTTTCATTGCTATTTTTGATAAACAAAAATGGTGTAAAGCAGCAATCCTTGTCCATATGTAAAGTCAAATGAAAGAAGCTGTTTAAATTATCTCAAGAGAAGAATCTGTGAACATGCAATCATTTCGATGTGTAACGTTTTCCACATGCCTAACCATGGTTTAATTTTATTTTTATGCTGCTGCTTTATCTGCAAGTCGCCTGCAAATGACTTCAGTGCTTTTTTAAAAAAATGTAATTTGATTTATTCTCCAAGTGCTACCGGAGCTGGAGCTGTTGAATATTGGTGTGCACTAAGTATCTAAATTGTGGAGACAGGGCGTTATTTCCAAATCTCCTATTTCTAAAGGAAAGCTTCAAAATCTGTGATGTGGTCTGTCCTAAATGTAAGCAATGAACTTGCATACAGTTGCCGCTTGAGGGTGCTCATGTAGCATTAATCAAAACATCTTTTTTTTCTCTTTAGGTTGAGGGTGGGCGGGCAGAGAAAAGGCTGAGGTGGGGGATGAACAGAGTTCAATATTCTAAAGGAAAATAGCTCGAATGGGCCTCTGGAGGCATTTTTCTTAAAGTGGGGGCAAAACTGCACCATGGTATGCATGTATAACTTATGTGCATAGCATTTACTGCCATCATACACCTGTGCATTTTCCTTGTGGGTGTGTACATGCTTTGTTCTTTAACATCACATTCTATATGATTTAAGCAGCTGCAAGCAGTGGGAGGAAAAACCCTGGAATACGGAATTTGGCAGTACTGATGCAGAATGCAAGAGACATTGTGAATCCCAGCAAAACATTTATTTGAAATGAGGGACATTTGCAAAAACTGAATAAGAGGGGGAACACATTGACGAACAAACATAGCAGATTTTAGACTGTGCCGGCTATTTTCTTGCAACATTGCTTTATCATAGTATTGATAGCAGACATAGGGGCTTCCTATTTGTAACTCCGTGGCTGTGCAGGGAGACTCATCCTCCCACCCCCTTGCCGCAGTGGCTGGGTGAGCAGGAAGGCGGGACTACAGCATCCGGGCTACTGCCATGATTGGGGCACAGGGCATACGCTGGCCACACATGCCGCGTGCCATGCGGTAAGTGGTCTGGCGGGTTCTGGAACTGGGTGGTAATCAGGCTGGCCACCTGTGTTGGCGAGCTTGGTATTTTTATATGAATATGAAGCCCTCGTGTCTAATTGGTAGTTTCATGTGAGTGATCAGGAAAAGGCTCTCCATGTTGTAGAAAGATTTTCTTTGGGGAAACATTGGTCGTCACTCAGTAGAGAGGGTGAGAACCTAGAGACTTCAAATAATATTTTAGACTGCAATTGCCAGATTTCCAAACCAGCATAGCCAATGGTAATGGACTGTGGGTTTTGTAATCTTCAAATACTTCCTGAGAGACCAAAGTAGAGATGTGCATGAACCTCCCTTTCCCTGCCTTCCTGGCTGGATTCTCCACTCACCAGCTGGCATGTACTCCTCTTCGGCATTCATTCAGTCCCCAGCAGGAGCATGGGTTTCCCTGCCCCGCCTTCTTGGCTGATCGCCCACTCAGACAAGGAGGCAGGACAGGTAAACCTGTGCTCCTGCCGGGGACTGGTTGAACAGCCGAAGAGGAGGAGGAGAGGAGCATTATTTTGACATGTGAGTGGTTCATTGGCCAGGGAGGCGGGGGAAGAGAGAACACGTGGCACCAACCTCCGAATCGAGGTTTGTGCCCATCTCTAAATGAACTGGGGAGTTTCTTTTCCAGAGAGAATGTGCGTGAATTATTGTTATAACTTAATTCATTGTCTGAATGTACTGAAACATTGAAGAAGCCGGCTATTTGCTTACACAACATATGGGCAGAATAGCTGCTGTGACTTTTTCCTGTTATATCAACTTCTACAAGGGAACGTTGCCTGCATCCTTGCCACCTCCTTTTCCTGTGCCCATGAAACTTGTCTAGAGAGCCTAGGAGATCTATCAAAATAAATCCCATCAGGCAGAACAGGGAACATGAAAGCATCAATGGTTAGGAGAAGAGGGGAGTTAGTACCAAAAAGCGGAATGTGTTCTGACCAACAAGCATACCAATTTACTAAGAGAATCAAGTGAGGAGTTTTAAACAGCAGTTTCCCCTGCCCAAATTGGATGGCTGAAGAACTGCTGAATTACATTTTGACTTTAAATGAGGGATGTGGGAAACATGCACCTTCCTCTGGGAAGCACAAGTTTCCTTTAAAACAAGACATGACCTTATTGCAAATCTTGTTTTAAAATTTTTAAAAAGTGGTTTCCAGAGATTTGAAAATACACCCCATCTTACCTCATAAACTACTGCCAAATTCCAATGGCACCTAGCATAGCAGTTGCCCCTCATTATTTAGTAAGCAAGTTTATTTCCTCCTTACAAGATTGTGACTGAACCTATTAAGGATATTAACAAAGATGGAGGCCAGAATGTAATGAACCATTTATTCTTGCATAAGTGGTGTAAATTGGGGTGACAAATTGCAGCTTGTTAATATGGTGCAGGTTTCATTCCAAGGCATGTGCACCCAGGAATGCAATCAACACCTCGTTAATTAGTGGTAATTGTGCAAAAATATAGAAAGGTAGCCAAACAGCAGCATTTGAATTGCTATAACCACAGATCAGAAACACTGGTATGTAATTGTCAAAATTAACCAACGTGCACTGCTGAAGCCTGCCTGAATAAAAATGAAGCAGAACGCCATCAGCAAAGGAGCTGGAGAGTGTTGAAGGATTATTCTTCATCAAAACTGTGTGGAGGATAATTTGGAGAAAGTGGATCAAATTCTTTTGAGCTCTAGAGGCTACCTTGGGAACAATGAAGGACTTAACACCCAGCTTTTAAATAGGGATCATTTTTCACTTACTATTTTTCTCCCCTTCAGGACAAACATGTTCTTACAGTGGTCATGATAGACAAGATGCTGGAAAAGCTGAAGAAGTGCAATGAGTTCCTGGAATTAATTCTGAAGGGACTGAACGAGTATTTAGAAAAGAAGCGTCTGTTCTTTCCCAGATTCTTCTTCTTATCCAACGATGAACTCCTTGAGATTCTCTCAGAGACCAAAGATCCCACACGGTAGAATATTATTTGATAGACATCTGTGGGAGCCATTGCTTTCTTTGTTAAGTTCATTAAGGGCTATATGTTTTGGGGTGGTGGGGTATTGATTCTGTTCAAATGGTGTACACACCCAATTGTTTTTTTTTTTAAAAACCCCGATTAGCAATGTTATCATCCATCCTGTTGAACATAAATTTTGTTAAATAAGATGGATGGCTTCATCTTTGACTCCCCTCTCTCCTTTTTTCCCCATATTCAACCCAATGCACAATTCTGTCTCTTTCTCTTTTACAACAAGGCAAACATACAGCCCTTCCTCAGTGTCCCCTCAGCAAAAGCTCAGGTCATGACTGAAGCTTTTTGGGGTATCTCTTATCCAGATTACTGCAACTGTATCCTCTCCAGCCTTCTGTTGTCTCACCATTGTCTCCTCATCTCTCTTCAGCACCCTACTGGCAAAACCATCCATATCCCTCATTTCTCATGTGACGCTCCACCTTAATTGTTATACTGGTTCCTAGATTCAACTCAAGTTCCTTGTTCTTACCTTCAAAGCCCTTTCCTAGCCTTGCTTGCCCCACCTCTCTATTCTCAGATCCCAATACCTAGTGTTCGCTTATCCATCTTCACTACCCTCTATGTTCTGAAGGTACCTTGTTCCCTCAAAGGATTTCCCACTTTCTTCCTTGCTATCTTTTGTGCTGTCATGAGAAGACAAGTATACATCTGCAAATAATCAGATTGGGCAAGGTAATCTGTAGAAGATGAGGTAGGCAAGCACAATCCTGAGCAGGCACACAGAGACTGAGACAGAAGGTAGTTGCATCCCCTGTGAAGTCTGGCAGATGAAGCAGAATGACGACCACCATTTTGTGGTGATATGCCCCTGCTGATTTGACCATAGGTGGCACCTGACTAGTGATAGCATCAATAAAAGTATACTGAATGGTGGATTTGCTATTTTGGGGGGAAAATTCTGAACATACGTACATACTGAAGACTTGAGACAAGGTCTCAGCAACAGCAAGGAACATGATGTCATGTTATGGAGTGGTCATCAAAAATACGTTTCTGTAGATTATTTAAAGCAGCATAGTATTCCTGATAATGTTCCACTAAAAGTTAAGTAGGACTATTCTAGTAGCTGCTGTGTCCAAGCCTAATAGGCTTTGAGGAGGATTTACAACAAAATATGCAGCCTTTAATAGATGGGGGTGAAGTTTTTGCCAGTGTAACATAAGAATGAAATACGTTCTCTGTGGGAAGAAGTAACTGTTGACTCGTTGAGATAGTATGAAGCTATTAATCTAAATATATAGAGTGTAAATAACTTGTTCTTTGAAGGAGTTGTAACTAGTTCTGCAGTGCAAAGTTTGTTTCTTAATCCCCTCTTTTCTTTCACCAGGGTGAAGCCTCACTTGAAGAAGTGTTTTGAAGGAATTGCAAGTGTTGAGTTTACTGAAGTCTTGGATATTACACACATGAAAAGCAGCGAAGGGGAAGTGGTAGAACTCATAAACACGATATCAACATCTAAAGCTAGAGGCCAAGTGGAAAAATGGTTGGTTGAATTAGAAACAGCCATGGTGAGCTCCATCCACAAGGTAAACAAATCACACCTGGGTTGGGTTTGTTCTGTAACAAACCACAGGAAAACAGTGAGATATGATCCTTATTTCTAAAAATCTCTGGGACATTTCCTTTCTTTTCAGAACCAAACTAAATATTATGATAATTTTGTAGAAGGAATTTTAAAAATGTAATCCCCCCCCTTTGCCTTGCTTCATCTCTCCCCCATCCCTCATGGTGCTGTTGGCCAGGGAGAGAAACATTCATTGTTCTGGAAGCCTCTGTGTGCTCTGGTACATAAGAAAAGAGTTTTAACCCTTTCCTCCCTACCATGATCTTGAGGACCCCCATCTTCCCCCTACTGTTAGCCCTGGGGGAGATATTTCTTCTAGTGTTATGTGAGTTTCCCTCCTCGGGTGAATGGCAGCTTTAGGCAAGGGTTTTTCAGTCTGTGCCATAGCAGGGAAGGAAGAGTTAACTGCCCTTTACTTTTCCACCCCAAGTCCTCTGGTTCCTCTCCTACTCACCCCTCTTTCAGTGGCTGTTTTCAGTTTTTAAAACTATGTGCAACAGTTGCCTACTTGCAATTAATGCCACTAATACTTTGACCCTCTGTGGGATGTGACCTGTAGACACTACTGAAAATGGTATGTTGTAGGCCAAAGAGCAGCACTAAGAAAAGTGGCTTTTTGTGGTGCAACATAGATTATAGCTCCCAGATTCTTCCGGCCAATCATTGTGCTCGCTGGGGGATTCTGGGAGATATAATCTAGAATCTCACTTTTCAAAGCTCTTTCAAAGAGGTAAACCAATCTGTACCGCTTTGGATAGTGTTGTTATGTGCTATCAAGTCACCTCTGCCTCACGGCCATCCTGTGAATTAGTAATCTGCGAAAGATCTTATTGTTCAGGTTTTGCAAACTCAAGGTTGTGGTTTTTTTTCTTGAGTCAATTTGTCTCATATTCCATTTTTCTCTTTTCCTGTTGAGTTGAGGGTACTCAGCCAACTAGACAATATAGTGAAGCCAGGATAAACTAAAGATTGCGTAATGTGTATCGCAGATCAAATGTTCTGAAACTAAAATCTCACATTGCCAGGTATTTAAGTATAAATGCTCTTGGAGTTTTATTTTCCATTTGTTGATTCCCTATTGAGGGCTGATTGAGATGTCCTAGTGTAGGACAGGATCATATTGTGTATATATGCTTGCACATTTTTTCAATGACAATTATAGCTTGGGAATGGCTGACATAACTGGTGGTACAAGCACTCAATCTTTGACATACTCTTAAAGGGTCTGTCCCTTTAATGTGTTGTGCGTTAGATGTTACGTGAACTGGTGTCCATTTCCTTATTCTAGTGTCACATTTGTCCCATTAGTACAAATTTTCATATTACTTGTATTTACTCTTCCTTCCTTCCTTCCTTCCTTCCTTCCTTCCTTCCTTCCTTCCTTCCCCTTCCTTCCTTCCTTCCTTCCTTCCTTCCTTCCTTCCTTCCTTCCTTCCTTCCTTCCTTCCTTCCTTCCTTCCTTCCTTCCTTCTAGCTTTCTAGGGGAACTAATAAGATTGCACTCCCCTTATTCAATCTGGAACTCAGGCCATATTTACTTTTTCTTTCTTTTGGTTCCTTTGTCTCTGATCTTGTTTCATTATCAATTGCCATGAAACCTGTCTGCTTCTCAAAATATTCCCTCTCCTCTTTATTTATCTCAGCATCATATGCAGTGAAGCGGTATTTCTCACAAAATACTTAGCAATGAACAAAACCCATAACACTGCTAAAGCTATGCTAGAGATGTAGAAAGGAAAGACATTTGTTTGTGAGGCAGCTTGTCACACTTTGAATACACTCTGATAAAAATGGTAAATCAGTGGCTTTATTTTTTATTCTGTTTTCATTTTAAGCTCACTTCATTAAGCACTTTGGCCTTGTTCTCAATTAATCACATCCTTCTTTTCTTTTTTCTGCTATAATTGTCGAGGGCTGTTTTATTCTGGCCTTGTCTCCTGGTGCTTAGATGGAAAAGCTGCATTGAATGGGCTAATCTTTAAACCTGTGATTTTTCTTTTATGTCGATCAAGGCTAGACTGGTCTTACAACACTTCTTCCATCATCCTAAGACAGAAGTTGATTTATTCCTTTTAGAGTTAAGGGAGCTAAAGCAGCTTCAGTTCAGGTTTTTGGAATTGGACAGGGCTGCCAAGCTTGGGACTTTAAAGAGCATTGGTCTGGTTCAGTTTGTTAACTGAGCTGAACATCCGTGCTCTTATGGTTGTGCAAGTGAGCATTTCCATAACATTTGCCATGTGATCTGTAACACATAGGGTGCTCCAAACAGATTTGCACACATGGAAGGCTGAAACGACTTCTGCCTTTAGTGGAGAGGAAATATGCTTTTCAGACCTCAGTGAGGGAATCCACATGGGGATGTATATTCCTGTTCCTACTACCATATGGGAATGCAGTGTTTTATTGTCTATGTACCATCCAAACAATGCCAAGAGTCTTGTGATGCAGTGGTTAAACTGCAGTACTGCAGTCAAAACTCTACTCATGACCTGCATTTGATCCCAACGGATTGAGGTAGCCGGCTCAAGCTTGACTCAGCCTTCCATCCTTCCAAGGCTGGTAAATTGAGTAACCAGCTCTTGGGCGTGGGGATATGTGTAGCCTGCATAATTAAATTGTAAACCACCCAGAGAGTGCTTTAAGCACTATGGGGCGGTGTATAACCAGCACACTTTGCTTTGCTTTTCCTCAACTTAATCTAAGTTTCATGAGACTTTAGGATTAAGATAGCATTTTTAGGTGACGTGTATCTTCAGATTAAACCACACACTATAGGAGATGCCTAATATTACTGCTTTTCTTATTTGCAAGTGTACAAGGCCCTGTCACTCTTCCCCCAAAGAGGCTCAGATATACCCCACAAAACTATCTTTCCCACCAGCCACCCCCCCATGGTTAGAAGCTCCTCTGGTGTGGATAGAGTTATTTTCCTTTTTAACCTCTTTGCAGGACAAGGAAGTGAGTTTAGAAGGAAAACAGACAGGGACACTGGCTGGGCCAATCCAAGTTAGACCCAAACATGTGTACTTGTGAGTGAAAAGAGAGAAAGGCTTTCACATCCACCTGTTGTCTCTCTGACATTTTTCTTACCTGTAGGTGATTGGTGCTGCAATAGAAGCCTACCCCAAAGCTTCCCGTATAGACTGGGTAAGGGAGTGGCCGGGACAGACGGTTCTTTGTGTATCCCAGGCTTTCTGGACCTTGGAAGTGCAAACAGCTATGAAAAATGGCCAGCAGGTAGGCGTATTTGAATTGTATGTGACCGAGCCATTTAACTAGTAATTCTGACCTTTCACACTTGCAAAAGTAAAAAATGCTCTGTGTTTGAACGATAAGTGGAGTCAGCTGTCACTTGGTGAATGGTAGTGGGCAGAAGAGGGGACCACTGCTGTAGACCATCTTGACTGCTGCCACTGGTGTTGTCAACATTCAGGCTACCCTTTGCTATGTAAAGTTTGGTATCCTTTTTCCTGCTGGCAACACGGGCATGATATTGTGCAGCAATACTGGGCCATTTCCATTTTTGATTTGTGGGTACAGAAGCATAATACCCCAAATTCATAAACCAGAGATTTTTTTAAGAATTGAATCTCATTCACTTGACATGGGCAGAGGGTGCCATTTTGGCTTTGGGTAGCAGTCAGCCAAACTGCAGGTGCTCCTTGGGGTGAATTGCTCCACTCCGTCACCTGTCTCCTTAGCCTGCCACACTGACTCTTGCGCCCTCACACAGAACTTATGTTTTGAAGCTGCAGCTTATAGAATCCCCCAGTCATGCTGGCTGGGGGAAATCTATAACGTGTAGTCCAAAAAGGGAATTTTTCCAAGCTCACACGAGAAATACACTAGCATACTATTGCCTATTAGAAGGGGCCTTGCAAGAACCCAGAGGTCAACTGCAAACAAGCAAGCCCAGGCGTTGCTCTGCAGCCAAAATCTTCTTGGCAAAAACAGTGCAACAACCACCACCACCTTTGAACTGCAGAGCTGGAAGGGACCCTATGGATCATCGAGTCCAGCACCTGTCAAGGAACCACAGTGAGGGGAATCAAACTCCCAACCTCTGGCTCTGCAGCCGGAGACCTAAACCACTGAGCTATCCAGCAGATTATTCTTCAATAATCATAGAATTGCAGAGCTGGAAGGGACCCTATGGATTATCAAGTCCAGCCCCTGTCAAGGAGGCACCGGGGAGAATCAAATTCCCAACCTCTGGCTCCGCAGCCAAAGACCTACGCCACTGAGCTATCTCTGGAATTGCACAGCAGGGTTTTTTTTTATTTCACCCTATTTACTTGCTCTAGGTTTGAGTATATGAGTTTAAATATGCATAAGCATATGACCAGAGGAAACGAGGAATGCTTTGGCTCTCTATAGCAGAGGTCGTCAACCCCCGGTCCGCGGCCCATTGCCGGTCCATGGCTTGAGCCCGACCGGGCCGCGAAGACAGACCTCCCCCCCCGCACGCACTCCCCTCCCCACAGCTGCTTTGCGCACGCGTGCGCGTACCAGCACCGGCGTGAGCGCTCCCTCACCCCTTCACGCATGCGCACGTGCGCAAAGCAGCTGTGGGCAGGGGAGTGCATGCGGGAGGGGGCGGGAGGTCTGTCTTCGCAGCGGCGGCGATGGGGGGTGGCGGCCAAGAGCCGGGACGCTGAGCATGGCCGGGTGCTCCGGCTGCTGGTATTCCGGCGGGCTCCAACGAGGCCGGGGTCGGCGCTCCTCGCCGCCCTCAGCAGGCCGATGCCGCCGCTGGTGCCTCCAGCTACGGAACCAGCACCAGCGTCTGCATTTGAATTTCCCGCGGAGGGGTGGGGGAGTGGAGTTTGCCGGCCCAAGAGTCCCGGAAAAGGAGCAGAAAACAGCGGCGGCAGTGCGCGCGGGTGGAGCGCCGGAGGTAAGGGGGAGAAAGGAGGGGAAAGCCTCGAGGGAGGGAGAGGCTTGGGGAAGGCTGTGGGGAGGGCAGGTGGGGTCGGGACACCAGCTTTTTCCTGCTGGAGGAAGGAGGAGAAAGGCGGGACGGGAGGTGGCGGCGTCCCAGTGCCTCTGGGTGGTACCCAGGAACGCTGCTGGAGCGTCTTTTGCAAGCCAGAGCTTGGGGTGCGATGGTGTGCGTGTGTGTGTATGTAGGGGGGTGTCTTCCTTTTTTTCCTGCCTTCTTTGCCACTGAACAGAGGAAGAAAGGGGGAGCATCCCTTAGGCTGCTGGCCTCCCGGCGGCGGCGTTCCCCCAACGTTGATTCCGCCATTTGAATTTCCCGCGGAGGGCGGCGAGGAGCCCGTCGGGAGGCGAGCGGCCGGAGGGAGCACCCCGGCCATGCTCAGACTCCCAGGCTGCCGCCGCCACCGGCACACGCTCCTGCGCATGCGCAAAGCAGTGGGGGAGTGCGTGCGTTCCCCCAACGCTTCGCGCATGCGTCCGAGAGCACGAGTGCGAGGGGTCTCCCCGCCTCCCTCAGAGGCTCAGCCGGTTCGCGGTAGGAAAAAGGTTGACGACCTCTGCTCTATAGCACAGGTAGGCTTGCTTGCATGAGTGTCTATTTTCTGCTGCACAGAACCAGCAGGATGCTGACTGGGGTATTTCTTTCGATCTGATGCTAGCCAGCCAGATCACTCATCTGGATCTCTCTCTCTCTCTCCCCCCCCATCCTCACTCAGGCCATGGAGGATTACCTGAACCAGTGCAATGGCCAAATCGATGGCATTGTCACCTTGGTGCGAGGGAAGCTGTCCAAGCAGAACCGTGTAACTCTCGGCGCCCTTGTTGTTCTGGACGTTCACGCTAGGGACGTTCTTGCATCCCTTGTAAGCAAGCAGGTCACGGACGAGAGTGACTTTGAATGGCTCAGTCAGCTGA
Source organism: Intellagama lesueurii (assembly GCA_037013535.1). Classification (NCBI taxonomy): domain Eukaryota; kingdom Metazoa; phylum Chordata; class Lepidosauria; order Squamata; family Agamidae; genus Intellagama; species Intellagama lesueurii. Next base: position 168,251,516 of record JBAJHW010000001.1, on the reverse strand, counting down.
GATACTACTGGGAGGTACGTGAGAGCCTGCGAATCCTATTGGAAGGTAATTTCTGTTTGCAGTTTTCCCATTTGGGCTCACTTGCTGACATGGGGGGGGGGAGATGCAGGGGCGGGAGCCCTTTTTCCCCTCTTCCTGACAATGAGAGATACATCACTCATCCTCCTGTGGACTCTGAGGTAAGATGGCGAACAGCCTTACGTAATACAGTTTATAATAAAAATGACCTTTTTTTTAATCGCCATGCTCCCAGCATACTTGGTGAATTTGCAGGAGACTCAAAGGTAAAAATTAATTTGCGAAAAACTTCTTGGAGTATTCCAGATGTTATTCTTATAACCGGTCACCAAATCAAAGCAGCCTGGTTTGCAGCTTAGAAAGCTGTGGAAACCTTATGGTGGAATATCTAGGTCCTCTACTTCTTAAGGAAACTGCTTCTAATTGTGTAACTGCTGTCTGGAATAGGCTGGGCCTAAAATACCTGATTTTTGAAAGAGATGTATTTACCTGTCTGGATTTGTGCCTGGTTTCGGAACCATATCAGTCTGGTTCTTCCTGAAGGATGGCCTTTGTTAGGGAAGAGATAATCAAAGGACAGCCTTAATTATTTTCTCAGTCTCTCCATGTTGTTGTTGTTTAGTCGTTAAGTCGTGTCCGACTCTTCATGACCCCATGGACCAGAGCACGCCAGGCCCTCCTGTCTTCCACTGCCTCCCGAAGTTGGGTCAAATTCATGTTGGTTGCTTCGATGACACTGTCCAACCATCTCGTCCTCTGTCGTCCCCTTCTCCTCTTGCCTTCACTCTTTCCCAACATCATGGCCTTTTCCAGGGAGATTTCTCTTCTCATGAGATGGCCATGAGTCTCTCCATAGCTTTTTATAACCATTGACCATGGTACACTTCTGGACCGAATCTGTAGAGTAGATATGGGGCCCTCTGACTTCAGCAGTTCCCCAGGGCTGATTCCAAATAGTGGCCTTAACGTAGGATTTTTCAATCTCTTGGCATTTGTGCTGTAAGATGCCTCGTCCACTGTTCTAACTCCACATCATTTTGATGGTACTATTTCAGTCTTATTCTGTTATTGTGATTTTCGTGTTGTACACTGTTGCAGTATTCACATGTTCAGCAATATATACATTTATGTACATATTTGACCACAGTTTGGTCAGTTATAGTTTTTGCATTCTTCTACCCTTGGTTCCTTCTGATTTCAGTCCTCCAAGGATCAATGTACAGTATATCATAGAAGTGAGAACACCCCCTCACATTTCATAAATATTTTAGTATATCTTTTCATGTGACAACACTGGAGAAATGACACTTGGCTACAATGTAAAGCAGTGAGTATACAGCTTGTATAACAGTGTAAATGTGCTGTCCCCTCAAAATAATGCAACACACAGCCATTAATGTCTAAACCGCTGGCAACGAAAGTGAGTATAAATTGGGCACAAAGTGTCAATATTTTGTGTGGCCACCATTATTTTCCAGCACTGCCTTAACCCTCTTGGGCATAGAGTTCACCAGAGCTTCACAGGTTGCCACTGGAGTCCTCTTCCACTCCTCCATGACGACATCACAGAGCTGGTGGATGTTAGAGACCTTGCACACCTCCACCTTCCGTTTCAGGATGCCCCACAGATACTCAATAGGGTTTAGGTCTGGAGACATGCTTGGCCAGTCCATCACCTTTACCCTCAGCTTCTTTAGCAAGGCAGTGGTCGTTTTGAGGTGTGTTTGGGGTCGTTATTATGTTGGAATACTGCCTTGCACCCCAGTCTCCGAAGGGAGGGAATCATGCTCTGCTTCAGTATGTCACAGTACATGTTGACATTCATGGTTCCCTCAATGAACTGTAGCTCCCCAGTGCCAGCAGCACTCATGCAGCCCCAGACCATGACACTCCCACCATCATGCTTGACTGTAGGCACGACACACTTGTCTATGTACTCCTCACCTGGTTGCCACCACACATACTTGACACGTCTCACCGGACCACAGGACATGGTTCCAGAAATCCATGTCCTTAGTCTGCTTGTCTGCAGCAAAACATATGTGGGCTTTCTTGTGCATCATCTTTAGAAGAGGCTTCCTTCTGGGACGACAGCCCTGGAGACCAATTTGATGCTGTGTGCGGCGTATGGTCTGAGCACTGACAGGCTGACCCCCACACACACACCTTCAACCTCTGCAGCAATGCTGGCAGCACTCGTACGTCTATTTCCCAAAGCCAACCTCTGGATATGACGCTGAGCATGGGCACTCAACTTCTTTGGTCAACCATGGCGAGGCCTGTTCTGAGTGGAACCTGTCCTGTTAAACCGCTGTATGGTCTTGGCCACCGTGCTGCAGCTCAGTTTCAGGGTTTTGGCAATCTTCTTGTAGCCTAGGTCATCTTTATGTAGAGCAACAATTCATTTTTTCAGATCCTCAGATAGCTCATTACCATGAGGTGCCATGTGGAACTTCCAGTGACCAGTCTGAGAGAGTGAGAGCGATAACACCTGCTCCCCCTTCACACCTGAGACTTGTGACACTAACGGGTCTTATGACACCAGGGAGGGAAAACGGCTAATTGGGCCCAATTTGGACATTGTCACTTAGGGGTGTACTCACTTTCGTTGCCAGCGGTTTAGACATTAATGGCTATGTGTTGCGTTATTTTGAGGGGACAGCACATTTACACTGTTATACAAGCTGTATACTCACTGCTTTACATTGTAGCCAAGTGTCATTTCTCCAGTGTTGTCACATGAAAAGATATACTAAAATATTTATGAAATGTGAGGGGGTGTACTCACTTCTGTGATATACTGTATATATCTCTGGAGGCTATGTTCTTCTCTTACACTTAGCTTAGACAAATACCTTTCTTCACCATAGACATATAGTAATCTACTTACTTATGCTTAGATGCACATATTACTTGCCAGTGACCATTGAGTGACTCACTGACCACTGTTAAAATCGTCACCATGCCGGAATTTTTGTCTTTCTATTAAATTTCTCATCTCTCCCATCTCACTTCTTTATAATGGTAGTGCTACTGAGATAACACTCCAGGGATATAATGAAGTGGGCTGAGAGCCACAGAGGTTTATACCAAATAAAGTATCTTAGTTTTTTTAAAGTGCACAGGATTGTCTTGTTTTTTTTTGACTCACCCGCTTATTGGTTAAATAAATGTAATTATATAGTGTCTTATGGTAGTCATTAAGCAGATTGCTGTCAAGGAACATTTGGAGGATGTTGAAGTTGTTACGTTGTTCTTCACCAGAGAAGGAGGTGTCAAAACATTTTCCAAATTGCTAGCTGGTGTCTTTTTCATGACTTGATTTAGAGTTCGCCAAAGGGATGGTTGCAATTCCCCTGTTCGCAGAGGGAAAGCAATGAACAAATGCTAATCCATTGTATGGTTTGATATTAAAGTATGAAACACAGAGACTTTTAGAAATAAAAATAGACATTTTGGAAGGCACCTTCATAAACCAGATGGAAATCATAAGGTTCTAGAATGCAACTCATAGCAACTTGATGTTCAATTCAGATTCTACCTAGATATATGGTGTCCTGTCAGTGCCATTAGGAGCCTTCCTCGAAAAGCACACGGCAACTTTAAAGGATTAGTTTTTGTTAGGATTACAAGGGGAGAGGAGGAGAGGGTTAAATTTTCCCACCTGACCTGCCATGGCCCTGGTAAACATCACCTCTGTCCGAGCTGCTACTCTTTGAGTCTTTTACAAAAACTAACCAGCCAATACATGTTCAATGAAAAAGGACATTTATAATCACATATAGTTTGATTGTATGCTCATCATACATCAGTTTATACTCATTACACTTCTATTTTTGGTCTCCTATTAAATTGCTTGTGCTATATATGTGTCTAAAATAGCCTAGTGCCAGGTTATCTGAAGGACTGCTTACGCCAATATGAACCTATCCTAGTCCTAAGGTCTGCTCTTTGGTCTTGTGCTATTTAAGATCACACAAATGGGTACTGAGCACAGGACTGGTGACAAAACCTGACAGTCCACCCCCACCACCCCCACCTGTGCTGAAGACCTTTGCATTGTGCTTGGGGTTTTCCAGAAGCCTGTCTTCTTATCCCTGTCCTCACTCCTACAAACCGTGCCAAAACCTTTGTGGTGATATATTCTCTCAGATCACTTTAACTTTTATTTCTCAAGCTGTTGTTCTTATTCATACTTTATTGTGTTTTGGGAAGTTTTTGTCTTGAAAGGCAGACTACAAATGAACTAAACACAGTGATGGTCCAAGGAGGCTGTTGGTATGTGTAAAAGTGGAATTCTGTGCTGTGTAAATTGAGGCCCGGGCTTTAATGGTTGCCCTTTCCCTACCAGTTTACATAGCAGTGTGTCTCATTTGGAGTTGTGAGGCACAGCACTAGCATTTCTCCTTCCTTCCACCCCCTCCCCTGCCAACCGTTTCAAGGTTTGCGACAGCTTCTGTGTCGTGGTAGAAGTGTAAACTCATATAAAGATTTCATGGTACTTCTCGCTGCTGCTGTTTTTGTAACCAGACAAAATTGTATTTGGCTGGTTTGTTCCTGGAACTGCAATACTGGAAGTGTGAAAGGAAACACCTTCTGTGTGTGTGGTTCTTCCCCCCACCTCACCCCTGCTGCCAGCACCATCTCTCTGGCCATGCTGAGTCGTAACCATAGAGTCTACAGATATAATTGTTGCCAGAGGTAAAAGAGATAACTGCCAGCCTGCTTATTGTTAGTTAGTTAGTTAAACGTATTTTTCAATTGTGTTATTCAGCAAATTTTATGTTTTCCCATAGGAAGGGCATCTACAAACAAAGATGATCAATGCTGGCTTGCGCTATGGATACGAATATCTTGGCAATACCCCAAGATTGGTTATTACCCCTCTTACAGATAGGTGCTACAGGTAAACCACAAGTTCCTGAATGATCTGTGGAAACAAAAAGGGGTGTCTGTGTTATGTAATAGGAATAACATAATTAGTTCAAACACCCTGGGAATTGCCACATTGGAAAATCACAAGTCTATATTTTATTATGCATGATTTGGAGAGTTCTGTACAGTTAGTTTATTCATTTAATGTGGCATGTATGCCTTTTTCTCCTGGAAGGTCAATCACTATATGATGCCGAGTGTTTTCTGTTTAGGGCAGTATTCAGTGGTTTTTGTTTGTTTTTGTATGTATGTGTTTGTTAAAATACCTATGTCTCTCCCTCTATCCAGAGAACTCAGTATAGCTTTAAGATTTAGTGGATATCTTAACTTATTTTTTGGTTCATTCACTCATTCACTTATTTTTGCCAAGTGGTATCTACGTTTGAGTGGGTGATTTGAAATGCTGGTGCTTTCATAACACTGAACTATGATGCCTATGATGTACTGTTCTAAACTGCCATTGTGTTGCCTTGGACCCACTGCTGTTCAACACCTGCTCTAGATAAATCCGCCTAGGGCGGATGATAAAGAAAAGAAAGGGGAAGAAAAACCAGCGCTTCAACCGCTATTCCATTATTTGCAAGGCATTTCTTCTTCAGCACTTTTCCTCTTTAATTCCAGAACACTCTTTGGTGCGCTCCACCTTCATCTTGGCGGTGCCCCAGAAGGTCCTGCTGGAACGGGGAAAACTGAAACGACAAAGGACTTAGCAAAGGCAGTCGCCAAGCAGTGTGTGGTTTTCAATTGTTCTGACGGACTGGATTATCTCGCACTGGGAAAGTTCTTTAAGGTGTGAATGAATGACTATTGGGGAAAATTTAGTGTTAAGTATCAAAAGCGCACCGTTTTAACAATGTTCACACAAGAAGTACAGGCTGTGTGCCTGTACCGGTCTTTTTACGTGTGTGAATAGGTTCTAAGGGACAGAGTAGAATAAATGATTAAGACTTCTGTTTTCTTTTGTAGCAAATGTCTGATTTATTTTTAAATGGAAACTAAGTACTTGGAATAGACTTGGTTTTTGTCTGCCTCTTTCTAGGGTTTGCTTTCTTGTGGAGCTTGGGCCTGCTTTGACGAATTTAATAGAATTGACTTGGAAGTACTTTCTGTTGTTGCTCAACAAATTCTTACTATCCAGAGAGGTAATCTGTGTTTTTTTTAATGTATGCTGAGTTAAGATATGGCCTATTACAGTTATCAATAGAGTGATACATATTTCCCTTTGTGCCTAGGTATCAATGCTGGCTCTGATATACTCATATTTGAAGGGACTGAGCTTAAACTTAACCCAACATGTGCTGTCTTTATAACTATGAATCCTGGCTATGCAGGACGCTCAGAGCTTCCTGACAATCTGAAGGTAAATGATGAAATCAGAGTTTAGAGATGCGATTCTACGTACACATTAGATTATATGTTTTTTGCCTTTTTTGTGTGAAAGTCGAAGCATAAAATACAGACATGAAACAAAATTATGTGGTTCCAGTATGGAACCAGTGGAGGCATGTGGGTGATGGTGAGGGTCGTGATTGGGAAGCAGGCCCCTTCCTGGGCTGTACTAGTGACTGAGAAGGAGGTTCATGGTAAGTGCTGTCGGCTGTTACTGCTGTCAGCTTAAGACAGGGCCTGGGAACACCACACTCTCTGCGTGTTGTTGAATGGCAGCTGCCCTCATCCATCACTATAGACGAAGTGGAATGGAGCTGCAGGGAATTAAGTCCCACAATATCTTGAGGGCCACATGCTTCCCATCTCTGAGCTGGGCATCCTGTGGGTCTTACCTCAAGATGCTAAGAGCTTTGGGGCAGCAGACAGGGCAGTCCTTTGGCTCTCTCTCTTTTGCCCTTCTTTTGGCACTCTTTCTTGACCGGGTGGCACCATTTAGGGGATCTCTTCCATGCAGCTGACACGAGGCTGGTCCTTAAGCACCCCGTCCTCTCTCTGCTTTTGTTGTAGCTTCTTCACCTTGACCCTCCTGTGAGACAACTCTTTGCTTGGAGGGGATGACATATTTTGTCTCTTCCTCTTGCTGGGAGAGACATCATGCTTCCTTGGCTGGTGGCCCATAGACTGATGCTTTTTCTTCATGAATATAAAGCCATGCCAGGTGACAGGTTAGAGATGGGCCAAGTAGCATGAAAGTTGTCTCATACAAGAACAACCATTGGGCTGCCACGTAGGGCCAGTGAACCCACTTCAGTGTCCTTCATGTCCTGCCTGTGTGTTTGCCTTGCCAAGGGTTATATGGTTGGAAACAGGATGCCAAATTAGATGGATCCTTGACTGGTCCAGCAGGGCTCTTCTTACATTTTTCTTTTTTTTTTTTTTTTGGTGAAAATAAATTGTTTCTCAGCTTTCAACCAAATCTCTTTATCAACAATTTTATGTATTTTCTTATTTTAGCAGTTTGTGTTTCTGGCTCATGAAGACTTTGGTGTGATGTTTAAATTGTATTTTGTATCCATTATTTTGAGGGGCTGTTGCCAGTAACTGGGTGACATCTAGTTGAGTTTAGCTGCCGCCCGCCGCCATGCATCCCCCAATCTGCTCCAGAAGGGCTGGGGAGCCTCAGAACAGATTTAGGGGTGGGGTGGGGGAGTGAGGTTGGAGGAGAAGAGAGGGAATAAAACTCTTGTTGTGTCAACAGACAGATGCTCGTGTATGACTGGATGTTGCCCACTGTCCTTACCACTTGAGGGAACAGTGCATCATCCCTGAAAAGGAAATTATGTTTTTGGATTACAATTCCAGAATCTTTGAGCCAGCATGGCAATGTTTCCAAGCACTGGTTTGGGCAAGCATCATGATAGGATCCTGCAGTTAACCTGGCTATCAATGATTGTCTCATAGGCCCTGTTTCGGACGGTGGCTATGATGGTCCCTGATTATGCCATGATTGCAGAAATTGTCCTGTACTCCTGTGGATTTGTTACTGCCCGGCCTCTGTCCGTGAAAATTGTGGCTACCTATCGCCTGTGTTCAGAGCAGCTGTCTTCCCAGCACCACTATGATTATGGGATGAGAGCTGTGAAATCAGTGCTCACTGCAGCTGGGAATCTGAAGGTAAAAAAAATCATGCACCCATTCTGTTCAGTCTGGCATTCTGGTACTACATAAGAAAGAGAACTGAGCTTTTGTTTCAAATCAGAGGTTGGATTCTAAAAGACCTTTTAGGGGCATAAGGTATAGTTGTAAGAAGGCTCTTTGCATTTGCCATTGCACTGTCTGAAGGGCCACTAGGTCCATGTTTACATATTTATGGTTTTCCTGTGGTGCACAGAAGCTGGATTCACAGGTATGTCTTGGTTTTGTCAACCATCAAGCTTAGTCAGATGAGTTGAGCCTCTCTATGAGCAGCAGCTTTCTTGTTCCCTGCAGTAGTAGGTGTTCATGAAGCTTCTACCAGCAATGAAGTTGGGGGGTGGCTTATGTGGGAATTTCATTCAGGTGTTGCAGAGCCCCTCCGAGGAACTTTGGCTGGAAATTGGTCACCTCTAGATTTATCAGAGTCAGCCAAGCTCTGGAAAGTGCTTCTCATGTCCAAATACTGCCATTTTGAACTGGCAATCTGATGAGTTGACCATCGTTCAACCCAGTTTGCATGTATCCTTAAAGACTGACACCCTTCCCGTTCCCAAGGGTGTTAAAGAAGAGTTAGAGGCAAAAAACACACAAACACTTCCCTAGACCAACTTTCCTCAACCTCCCGCCTTCTAGATTTGTTGGATCATAACTCCCATTGTTCCAGCCAGCATTACCCCTTTGGCCATGCTGGCTAGGGGTAATGGGGAGTTGCAGTCCAACAGATCTGCAGGGGTGCCAATTTAGGGAAGATGGCATTGGATGTTTAAATAGGATCAGGCTTTGTTAAAGTTTGTAGGACATACATTTGTGACATACAAGTTATTGTACTTTTTTTTTGTAAGCCAAGACTCAGACACTCTGAAAGAAAAGTTATCTGTGTGTAACACTGGCATTTTGAGAAGGGTTTAAACTGAAACACAATTATAACTCTGAAACTGATTTAATCTTTTGTATAGCTGAAATATCCAGAAGAAAATGAAGAAATCTTGCTACTTAGATCCATCATAGATGTAAATTTACCTAAGTTTTTATCCCATGACCTACCACTTTTTGAGGTAAGGGATTTTAATCCTTTAACAAGAGTCCAAGAGATAAGAAATAGAAGGGTTTCAATATTATAGCCTATCTGAGATTCTGTATAAATGTGTTAAGAGTGGGTTATCTGGACTCATTCCAGTCTGGTTTCAGGATGGGATTTGGTACCAAAACTGTTTTGGTTGTCCTGACGGATGGCCTGCTTCAGGATGAAGACATGGGAATGTTGTCCTGTTGATCCTCTTAGACCTCTCATTGGCTTTTAATACTTTTTAATACTATTAGTCATGGTATCTCCTTGGACCAGCTCCACAGAATGGAAGACACTGTGCTTCACTGGTTCCATTCCTACTTGCAGGACCAGTTCCAGACACTGGCAGTGGAGCATTTCTATTTAGTCCCCTTATGAGGAATGAGGTGCTGCAGGATGCCATCCCCCCATGCTGTTTTAATATATGTTCGAAGCCACTGGGGAGGTTCTTAAGAGTTCTGACAACGGGTGCCACAAGTATGCCAGTAATACTCAACTGTACTTTACCTTGTTGTCAGAATCAGCTGAGGTTGTGCAGGTGCTGGACTGTTGTGTAGACGCTGTAATGGGCTGGTAAACTGAAGCTGAATGTTGCTAAGGTGAAGGGTATGTATTTTGGTCTGGGAATTGGTAGGCAACCTCTGAAGGAGCAGGTGTGTAGTCTGTGGTCACTGGAGAATCAGGTGAACACAGTGACTTGGGGTGTCTGGGGTCAGCTTTGATTGACCTGCAGGCTACAACCATTCCTGGACGGGGACAATCTGATCACTGTAGGAATCCTAGTTAGACTAATGCAATGACTTCTGAGTGGAGCTGCTCTTGAAGACAACCCAAATGCTGCAGTAAATGTCAGATGCAGCAGCAAGGAACACCTTTCAGAACCCACATGATACTAGTTCTTAAAGAAATGTACTCACTGGCACTGCTACTATGCTTCTAGTCTGAGTGTAAGGTGATGGTGGTGTCTTAGGTAAAGTAAAGGTTCCCCTTGACAGTTAGTCCAGTCGTGTCCGACTCTAGGGGGCGGTGCTCATCCCCGTTTCCAAGCCGTAGAGCCAGCGTTTGTCCGAAGACAGTTTCCGTGGTCACGTGGCCAGCGCGACTAGACACGGAACGCCGTTACCTTCCCACCATGGTGGTACCTATTTATCTACTTGCATTTTTACATGCTTTCGAACTGCTAGGTTGGCAGGAGCTGGGACAAGCGACAGGAGCTCACTCCGTCGCGTGGATTTGATCTTACGACTGCTGATCTTCCAACCTTGCAGCACAGAGGCTTCTGCAGTTTAACCCACAGCGCCACCACGCCCCAGGCTATTTAGAAGGCTATTTAGCCATTTAGAACTTAGGTGGTGTCTTACTAAGTTCTAAATGGCTTGGGAGCTAGATATTTGAGGGGCCACCTCTCCCTATAGATACTTGCCTAATCATTGAGATCTGCTGGGGAGGCTCTACTCCATGTGCCATCACTGACAACCGTACAATGTGTGGAGATGCAGGAGAAGCTGTGGGATGCTGTTCCTTTAGAGGCTCAGTTGGCTCCCACATTGTTTTTATTGTGGTGCCAAATTGAAACATCCTTGTTCAGCAGAATGTTTCAGGTTCAATGGCTTGAATAGATTGTGGAGGGTTTTTTTTTTGTAAGTGCTTACTTTTAGGTGGTTTAAAATTATTTAGATTGTTTTATGTATTTTAAACTGTTTTATATTTTAAAAAATAAGTTTATATGTTTCAATTTGTTAAAGTGTTTTCTGCCGTTTTCTTCTACCCTGCCCTGTGATCTCATCATAGAGGGCAGGATAAAAATATTGTAAGTAAATAAATGAATAAAACCTATTCAGCAGGTATGAAGAATAATATTCTCTTTCTCTTCATTTTTTATACAAAGTTGTCATAGCTTCAGTTTCAGAAAAAAGGATAGTTCAGGTGCAAGTGTCTCCTGTAATTTGGAGACACTAGGGGAAAGGATGAGTACCATGTAGTCTCCTAAAAGCTGCTGGACCACACCACAGGCTGTGCTGGCTAGTTCTGAAGGCAGATCAAGATTAGCAACATTTGGAGAAACACACGTTCTCCAGCCCTGTAGCTTTATTCTAGTTGTGTGTATAGGGACCTGGCTCGGCTGTGTCTGTGCAGTTCCCTCCCATAAGCTATAGTTGCACCCATCAGCACTTGGGTGATAGGGGAAATGCAGGGTGGCAGTGAAACCACTTCCCACCTCATAGTTCCTGCTTGTCAGCTGATGGGCTCCAGCAGGATGAGCCTGCTAGTTTGCCCTTGCTTCCACTGGTAAAGAGAATTTTACTACACACTGGCCAAAAAGAAACACCGATGTTTTAGAAATGGGCAACTAGTCAATTTGCAACCAACCAACTAGTAGTGCTGTTGTGAGTCACGTTCTTTGATTAACATGTTTATCCCAATCTGAGCCCAACTCCTCTCTAAGATGTAGTACTGCCATCTTTTGCCCCCAACCTCCATTTTAAAGTCAGAAGCCTATAAATACAAACTGTTATTTGCTTATAAGATGGCATCGATCTGCTGCGTGTGTGTGAATATCCTGGTTCAACATCTCATTTTCATGGCACTCAGATGATATAGTTGTCCTTTTTCTGCAAGCATTAGATCCATTTAATGTTCTTGTCTGAGAGCTATCTTTTTATAGCAATACGATTACCCTGCTGGCCTGAAAGAAGGTTTATTTCTCATGACTGTAGTACAGAATATGCAGAGACTGCCTGTGATAGTTATGGTTAAAATGCAGTGTAATTCTCCCTTTGGCAGGGCATTACTTCGGATTTGTTTCCTGGTGTGAAGCTGCCGAAGCCAGATTACAACGACATCCTAGAAGCCATCAAGATAAACTGTGATGAAATGAATTTACAAATGACTAAATTCTTTTCAGAGAAAATCTTACAGATATACGAAATGATGATTGTGCGTCATGGCTTTATGATAGTTGGAGAGCCTTTTGGAGGAAAAACGTCTGCCTATCGAGTTTTGGCAGCTGCGCTGGGTGACCTGTGTGAAAAAGTAAATAAAGTCCTTTCTAGAAGACTTTGTGTCCTGAAAAGTGAACAGTATGCTTTCAAACCATTTTTACTCCCCTATGAATGTGCTTACAATTGAAGCCTTGAGGAATGTTTAAAGACAGGAAACCTTTGCCTCTCTATATATTTTGGGCTTCATCTCCCAGAAACTAGCACAGCTGATGGCAAAGGGTTGCGAGAGTTGTATTCCAAAGCATATGGAGAGCCAAAGTTTCCCAGTTTTTTTTTAAAAAAAATTAAACATTTTCTGACAATTTAGAACTTGATGTAACCAATACTGATAATAAGAGCCCACAATGAACTATGTAAGAGATTCATTCCCATTATTCTTCCTTTTTTGTTTGTTTTATATATATATACTGTTCCCCCGACCCTTCAAGGCAAACGTTAATAGCTTTATTCCTGCCAGCAGAACATGGATTCTCCTCTCTTCATGTCATGTTTCAAATTATTCGCCCATTCAATTTGGTTTTTCACTTCCCTCACAGAACGGGCCTTCTTAGTCAACTTTATGTTCCTGACAGTCTCACCTCAGAAATTACAACAATTAGAATGGAACTGGCAAAGTTGCCTTAAAAACACAGTTACTGTAACTGTGTTTTTAAAGAAAATACAGTGAAACACAGTAAGTTACTGTAATAGTTACTATTTAAAAAAATAATGGTATGCTTTCTCATAAAATATTATACTTTAGTTACTTAAACACCCCCCCCCCCCCCAATGTTACAAAGCCATTGGCATGTAGTAGAGAACACATCTAAATGATGAGGTCATATAGCTAAACTCTAAAACCAACTACGGTATAACAATTATTTTACTTACATTGCAGTGATATCTTTAAGACAAATATTAAATTAAATCAAATAATATTGACTTTGTATGCTTAGGGGCTGATGGAGGAAAACAAGGTGCAGATCACAGTCATCAACCCCAAAGCTATAACTATGGGTCAGCTCTATGGACAATTTGATCCTGTCTCCCATGAGTGGTCTGATGGCATCCTAGCTGTGAGCTTTAGAGCATTTGCTTCTTCAGCTGTAAGTAATGAACATGTTTTTGAAAATGTTATCATTAGAGATGGGGGTATTCATGTTCGAATACCCCCACACAGCTCAAGTTAACGAGGGTCTGGCCCCTGGGGCCCTACCATCCACTCACATGTCTGTCGCCACCGCTGGCCCCGCTCAGCCTTCCAATCGCTCCCGAGTGCTGTTCTCTTCCCGGTCGTCTAGCCACTCCTGGCAGAGGGAGGGAGGATGAGTCTCCCTGCAAGGCTGCCGAGTGGCTAGCTGAGCAGCGCTCCTGGAAGGAAGAGAGGGACCGCCGCCGCCAGTGGATGTGTGAGTGGATGGTCCGGCCCCAAGGGCCAGACTCTCATTAACCCCGCTGTGCGGGGATATTCGTATTTGTATATGAATACGAATACTGCCATCTCTAGTTATCATGCCTAGGATATGTGGCGTATGTAGTTCCTGAAAAGAATAAGAGAGCAAAAAATGAGAGTGCAAAATTGGGCCTTGAAGTGGTACTAGAAAGCCGCTAATCCTGTGTGAAGGTTTTGGTGATTGTATTGTAGGGAAAGCTGAGAGCTACCAGCCTATTCTAGATGTCTGTCTGATTAGATAAAATGAATGCTATGGATGAATTACAGTGCAATCTGAATTCAAAGATATCCCAGCTGTAGGAGAGCTGGAACCGACAGAAGTCCCGTGTGATGCCCTTATGCCTACAGGACCCCCTTACCATGCAATGAAGAATGTGAACCCTCATTAGTGGCAACTTGCTGGTGTAGTTTGTGCCATTTGACTTACTGGCATATGTATATGTTAGAATTCTTCCCATTAACTAACAAGTTTCTCCCCTTTTCTGACATGCAAAATCAGGTGCATGAGGTAGCTATCTCACTCTCCATAATGTTCATGACATCCCTGCATGTATCTAAATCAAAAGAACTCTGCATATTTATTTCTTTTTTAAAAAAACGAAGTGCTCATCATGCATTACAACAGCTGCCATTTCAGAGGCATTTCATAGAAGGAGGAATTCCCAGGGGTTACAAATTGAAACTCTTTTGTTCCCAAATTGTTCTTCTTCTCACCCAGACGCCTGATCGGAAGTGGCTGATTTTTGATGGCCCAGTGGATGCAGTGTGGATTGAGAATATGAATACCGTGCTGGACGATAACAAGAAACTCTGCTTGATGAGTGGTGAGATCATCCAGATGTCACCACAAATGAGCCTGGTTTTCGAACCAATGGACTTGGAAGTTGCTTCTCCTGCTACTGTGAGTTTACGCCATTGGAAGGCTGCTTTTCAGTTGTGAAATAAGAATATTGTGCAAAAATCTTTGACTAGGGTGTGGTGGCGCAAACATTCCTATCCATGAAGGTTTACAGTATAATCATGTAAAGTGAAGAACAGACAGCATGATGGTCTCTCTGTTTTTGAAAGGTACTGAAACACAATTGATTGAGTTTCAGCATCATTTTGAATGATTGGATGGATGGGTGGGTGGACAGATTATGAGTATCTCAGTGATGGTTTGCATCACGGGATGCAGAAGTATCTGAAGGCCAACAGGAAGAAAAAGCATAAAAACAATTTTAGTGGCAGACTTTAGAAATGAATGGATCTCATCTACAGAATGAACAGAGGGTGTTCTTGTTTAAGAAATTGTTTATCCTATCTGTTAGCAAGGTGGATTTGATTTAAATGAAATTGATGTAACTCATGTTTTAAATTTAAAAAATTGATGTTTTTATGATTTAAATTTAAAAAAATATTTTTAAATCACATTTTTTATATATCCTATTATTTAGTTCTCAAACTTTTGTTTGCTGATGTATAAGTTAGCCTCCTCCCTTTCTTCACTGACTCCAGCAGTCTTATGTCTGTTTGAAGGAGAGAAGGGCCATATTTAATCAAAGAACATCATGCTCTAGGTAGGGTTTTAAAGTCTCGTGAACTGACACCAGCAAATGTGCAGATGTTCCATATAGAGGAACACATAGTTCTTTGTGTTTATAGAAAATACAAGATCCAGCGATACAATTAAATGTACAGGGGCAAATCCAAAAGTTAGTCCTAGCTAAGGTTTACTTATTTCCTCCTGTGGCCCTGAGGAACTTGTGCCAATGAACATACATGTACAGGAGCTGTAAAACTATTTCTACAAATCGATGCCAACTTTGTTGTTAGTCTTGATTATCCATTGGAGCATAGTTACCATGCCTCATTTTGTTGTTCAGAATTTTTCTTTTTCAACAACAGCTCCCAGATCCTCAAACGGGTGGATTCTGGGAGATGTTATTCATTGGAGTATATTTTCTCTCAGTTTTGCTGTTTTGAGTCATGACAATATTAGAATTTCTTATGGAAGCAGACTGTAAGACTCCCTGTGGTGGTTTTACCTTTTTAAACTCTCCTGGATCCTGCATAATCTGTTCTGCACAATCTCTGGAACTCTCCGTTGGATATGTCTCTCATCCCCATCATCCTTGTCCAACCTCACTGCTTTCAGATATCTGGAAATCTCCTGTGCTCCTCTACCTAATTCCCCTCACAGATTTTTTTTCACCTGAAACGGTCTCCTAGGACTCCAGTATGACACCACCCTTCCTTCTTTCAAATCCTTCCTCACAAATCTACTTTTGTGTGAAAACTTTGGCACTATCTTCTAGTTCCCACACCAGACTGTAACTAAACATTGATATGTGTAGCTGTCATAAGCACATCTTCTTCCCCATTTAATCCAACTCCGTTTTCTTTCCCTCCTTTGTTATAACCTCTATGCTCAATTACAGGGTGTAAACTCATATTGAGAGGAGACCTTGTTAAAGCCTGTTATGAAGATGGATGGATAGATAGATGGATGGATGGGTCCTTTCTGACAATATATTTTTAATGGTTGTGAGCACCTAATTGGTCTGCCAGTAGAAGCTTTCTGTTTATCTTTGTTGTCCTCCCTATTTAAAAAATAATTCCTTAAGCACCTGAACTTAGAAGTTAATTTCC
The DNA here is from genome assembly GCA_037013535.1 of Intellagama lesueurii. Taxonomy (NCBI): domain Eukaryota; kingdom Metazoa; phylum Chordata; class Lepidosauria; order Squamata; family Agamidae; genus Intellagama; species Intellagama lesueurii. The sequence goes on along the minus strand of JBAJHW010000001.1, from coordinate 168,235,348 downwards.
TGGAAAACACTGAGAGGTTTCTGAGTAAATGTGTTTAGAATCAGCATGCTAACAAGTTCTTGTTAGCTTTCATTCTTGCATACATTTACTTTGCTGTCCTACTGTCCCCTATGAAGAGTTCTGCTTTCTTAAAGTAATTATTTGAAAACATCCATTATAATGGTGTTTACAAATCCTGATTTCCCTTAAATCTTTTTTTTTTTTTTTGAAAGAACTGGGCCATATGTTCTTTGTCTTCAGGCTTGATGGTGTCCAACTGAATACACTTTTCCTCATGGATAATAATTTTTTTTTAAAAAGATCATTAGTTTCAGAAGAAAGTTAAATATAATTTGTGATTTTCCCCTCACAAAGTTGAATTTGATTTCCATGTATCACTTCTGCAGAATTAAACCTCATACCTTTGACATGTGACAGGATGACTTGTGCCCATATATTGGTGACTGTCCTTTTTGTTCATATTGGACCTAGAAGATCTTACAGCCCAATCATACAGACCATTTGAATCATTTCTTTTTCTTCCTTTTTTATTTCAGTATATTTGTATGTACAGTCATGTGGTATGTATACTGCTGGGCCCGTTCATATTTGTACCGGTTCTGTAGGCTACGTGTGCCGTCTCATATAAATCAATTCATTTCCCATCCTGTTTCTGGGTCTCTGCTGCCCAAAAATTGTCTTTCTTTCTTTTTAAAAAAAATCAAAAGTCATATCTTGCTAAAGCAACATATACATTTGTGTGTAATTATGTAACTCTGTAGAAGACAGTATTGGAATTTGATTCATAACCTGCCATGGGAACTTTGTTAGGTTTGAGAGTGCTTTATTTCTCAAAGGATACTAGGAAGAAGTGGTTACAACAGGGAAGACATCAGTTGAGTGATAACATTGGTAAACTATTGTGGAGAAAAAATAAAGAAAAAGTAAGCAATTTATCGCTAAGCATTTTAAAAAAATTATAAAGGGTACAAGCACTTCTTCCTCTTCTTTTCCCCCCTTTTTCTTTTTCCTTTCCCATCTTGGATTAATCTGGATTTTATCTTAGTTCATTTTTTATATTATATGTAAGCCGCCCAGAGTAGACCCGTTCTAGATGGTCGGTATATAAATCTAATAAATAAATAAATATTAAAACCCTTGAGTCTAGATGGACAAATCTTTCAGTTTCAATTTAATCTTCAGTTTCAGTCCCACAAAGTTGTGCAAATCTCACTTTCTTTCCATTTGGAATATGAAGAAATTTGCACATTTCAATAAACTCTTACTGAGAACAAACTGAAACTAAATTCTCATCCATCTGTTGCTGTTTGTGGACGCAAATGGAGACAAATGACTTCTATGGAGTAAAGATTTCCCCTATATAGCATTGCAGGGCCCATTTATCCACTCAAAAAAGAATTGGTGACATGACTTGTCTTTAACCTATGAAAACATTTTCCTCTTTTGCAGGTCTCTAGATGTGGCATGGTTTACATGGAACCTCATATGTTAGGCTGGAGACCCCTGATGCTGTCTTGGTTAAATCTTATGCCACCCACTGTCACCACCATGCATAAAGAATTTATAACAAGCTTGTTTGACAGAATAATCCCACTTTCTGTTGAGTTTGTTAGAAAATGTACAAAGGTAAGGTAAAGATGGATTTTATCATCTGAGAATTGTCTTTCAAGATTATGTTAGATCATTGTAGAAACATAATTATCTTTATATTCCACTTCTTTTCTGCCATGGGGCTCAAAGTGGTGTCAATGGGGTTCTGTCTCCCACCGATGGGATAAGTAGACTCAAATCTACTTCGTTTCTGTAAAATGGCTGCATTTCTTTCATTGTCACAATATGGCCTTCTATGGATACTTGGAGGTTGTTCAATTACATTCTATTGCCCCCCAACATTTGTATGTTGGATTCTGGGGGTTGTAGTTCGATTCTCAGTTCTCAACCCCCCACCCCCCCACTCAGTATGGCCAAAGCTGAGGGATTCTGGGAGCTGTAGTGCCCAACAGTTGAGAAACCAATATCCTGGAATTGTTGGAAGTGGAGCAAACGTGTTTGCCTCTTTTCCATTCTGGAATTGCATAACTCAGTCCTTACACATGTGTCAACAGCTGGAATGATATCAGCCTCTGTTTTTCCCCTTTGTTATTTCTCTTGTGATGTTCTCAATTCTGACATCAAGTAGTCAGAGAAGAATCAGGAGATCTCATATAGCATGTTATTTATTTATTTATTGTTTGCTTTGCGCGGCCATGATGTTTAAAAAATATGTGCTGTTTAATTGCCCAGGGGAAATGTGCATAATTCACATTGTGACTTAATGAATAATTAAAGTCCAAAGGCATAGTTTACTTAAGTTTCACATACTATGGAAAATGTGACTTTGCTCTTCTAGGAACTGTCTCCTACGACTGACACAAACTTGGTTCGGTCTTTAATGAATCTCATGGACTGTATGATGGACGAGTTTCACAATGAAGGAAAACTTAAAACTGTGACCGACCGTGAAATATTTTCTTGGCTTGAGGTAGGCAAAACTTTGTTGCATTGAACAGGAGTTACAATTTGCATTAACGTCCCTGAATTTTTGGAGAGGAAGTGAGCTAGATACCAACATAAATAATATGATGGTAATTTGTGATATCAGATACAAAGGATTGGTAAATTTATTAACAGAATCCTTCCTCGATGCAAATTTGATACAGTAGAATCATTGGATTTGTTCTGTTGGATTTAACACAGGACTCATCCATACTGGGCAAACGCTGCACCGAAAGTTCTGGGTTCTGTGATGTTGGTTTTGGTATTAAACTTGCCACCGACATGATGCCTGGTGCACTTTCAGTAGACTTCCCCTGCTTTTTTCACCTTGTTTCCTGGCAAAAGGCTGGTTTATTTTGTTCTTAAGAGTGTGCTTAGCACTTAGCACCATGGCACTTTCAGTGGGGAGTTCCTTTCTGTCTTGGGAGCTTTCAGTTAGAAGACTATAAAGTAGATCTTTAGGCTAAATTTTATTCTTAAAAAGCTTCAAAAGTCAGGCTTCACCCGAGAATTTGATCTAGAATGGTTGCTTACAGAAACGGGTGATTTTGAAGACATACCTTCTGCACTGCAGTGCAGATGTGAATGCCAGTAAATTGTGGTAAAAACTGTGACCACTGCAGTCACTGGAACTGAATTTTTGTTTCTTTTGATAAGCACCTGCCTACAGCTTGCAATGGGTCAAGTGAATTTTAGGGTAGAAAATGTTGAAGTACAGTAGGACTACAGTATCAGTGGGAGATAGGTTCCATCTCCCCTCTGCAGATGCTGGAAACTGGATATGCAAATTCTCTATACAGTCAACCCTCGACTTACGAATTTAATCCGTTCCGGATTAATGTTCGTACGTCGAAACATTCGTATGTCGAACTATGCATTCCCATAGGAATGCATTGAAAACCCATTAATCCGTTCCGGCCGAAGAAAAAAATACCCCAAAAAAAGAAATGAAAAATAAAACACTTGCAGTCCCACGCTGGGACTGCAAAACACACACACACACAAAACAAAAACATCCAAAAATAAACATTTGAGCAAGTCCCGCGCTGGGACTGCAAAAAAAAAAAAATCACAAACAAAAAACAAAAAACAAAAACAACAACACAGAAACACCCCCCCAGCCCAAAACCCACCTGGAGCAATTTATAAAAGCAGCGACTTACCGGTCCGAAGCCTCCGAAGCCTCCCGGGGGTCCCCCGCCGCCACCATTGCCGCCTTCCGAGGCCTCCCAGGGCTTGCCCAGCACCATCGGAGGCAAGCCTCGGAATGGGAAAAGGGCGGGAAATTCAAAAATGGTGCTGGGCAAGCCTCTGAAAGCGGTGATCGCCGCGTGGGGGGACCCCCGCCAGTCCTCCGATGGTGCAGCAGGAAGCTTCGGAAGCTTGCCCAGCACCATCGGAGGACTGGCAGGGGTTCCCCGCCACCGCGATCGCCGCTTTCAGAGGTCCCCCGGCAGTCCTCCGATGGTGCTGGGCAAGCCTTCGGAAGCCTCTGAAAGCGCTGATCGTGGTTGCAGGGGACCCCCACCAGTCCTCCGATGGTGCAGGGGAAGCCTTTGGAAGCTTCGACTTACGAACGGAAAAAGGCAGGGAGAAAGGGCGGGAAATTCAAAAATGGTGCTGAGCAAGCCCTGGGAGGCTGAGTTTTGAATTTCCCGCCCTTTCCCCCTGCCTTTTTCCGTTCGTAAGTCGAGGCTCTGTTCGCAAGTCGATATAAATTTTTGCGATCGGAGCCGTTCGTAAGTCGAAATGTTTGTAGGTAGGGCCGTTCGTAGGTCAAGGTTTGACTGTATAACAGACCTGGGCAAAGTGCGGCTCGAGGGCCACATACGGCCTGCGAGCCGCTCCTGTCCGGCCTGCCGGACATCAAAACCATTTATAGCTTTTTGTCTAAAGTTGATCAGTTGCTTATCTTTAACATACCGCAAAAAACCTCTTTAGTATTTGTGAAGATTAACAAGTTTAAAATAAAAACAATCATAACATCACTGTTTCATTTTATTTTTAAGTAAAGTTGGTTCGGCCCCCGAACACAGTTCAGATTTTTCATGTGGCCCCCTATAGAAATTAATTGCCCACCCCTGCTGTATAACATAGTCTCTAGTTCCCTCTAATGGCCATTTCCAGTAATGCGCCTTGGAAACATGTACGTATTTCTGGGGTTATTAATTTAATATTTCCAGTCAGTGGCTAATTGAAACTGTGAGTACTGATCCTGCAGATACAGTGGCCCTACTGTAAATGTTCTCTCTCTCTGTGTATTTGAGCAGAGGGGGAACCCATTGCATATTTCTGCAAAGGTGCTAATGTCTGTGTTCTGCAGGCAATGGCGGGCAATCTTCTGGTGTGCTTTCTTCTGTCTGTTTTCTTCTTCAGTTATCTTATAGCATGCCCTAATCTGAAAATTCTGTGCCAGGTTCAATGGTTAGGGCTGGTTTGACAAATGAGCATTGTGCCAGGAAGTCCCTTTGTATGTTGCCTTCCTCCTTGTTCCCTCTCCACCTGATCCTGAGAATTTGTCCTAGCAGGTTTTTAGGTAGCCTAACGTCTTGGTGGAATTTCCTTAAAAAAAGGGTGCAAGAGCCCTCCTCTTTGGGTGGCCATTATTAGCGAAGAAGTCTTAGTATGGCCATTGGTGAGGAATCTTTTGCTCTCCAGATGTTTTCAATGACAACATCTGCTGTTCCTCACCCCTGGCCATGCTGGACGGGAAAGGCGAAATATGCCCCACCCTTGTTTAATCATAAATGAAGTGAGGATCCTCTAGAGCAGAGGAGGGTAGATTAGGAAGCTCAGCTAAAGAATGTGCTGAGTTGCATGCCTGGGATGGCTGCATGTCCTAGAAGGGTGCTTCTCCATTCCACATGTGGAGACCCATCCACTCACAAAGCTAACCATACACCTGATTGAATCCCTTGCAGCCAGCACCTCCCATGCGAGGGGGTCAGCATAGGAGTGCCACATCCCTGGAGTCCAAGAACCCAGCCCTCTTCTGCCCTCCCACAGCAGGCAGTTGGCAACCCAGTTTAAACTGGGTCCCTTCCTTGGTGTTGGGGAAAAAACATGTAGCCAGATCCTCAACATGTTTGCTCAGACGCAAGTCCTCCTATGCTCAAAGGCCCTTACTTATTGATAAGTATACATACGGTGAAGTTGGCGGATGTCCAGTGCTGCACAAGTGAATTTCCATTCACACAAGAGAACTTTATTTCTCCTTTACATTTCCTTCCTCCCTTCTCTAGCTTGTTCCATGTATTGTTGCCTTCCATGTATTATTCTGTTTATTGCTATGAGGTCTTAAGCAGTAGCTGCTTTGTGGGTTTGGGGAAAAAGTTTACCTGTAAGATTTTCTAGGACCTCTTCTTTTAGCAGTTACTTTGCTCACCGATTTCTATGCCGTAACTTTACTAGAAGGTGGTTAGAGTGCAGTTGCTGCATCTAGTCTGGGAGGTAGTGGCCATGCTGGCTGGGGGGTTCTGGGGATTGTGGCCTTAAAAATTGATTTTTCCAAGCTCAGCTCTTATCTTGTTGTGGACCTCCGGGTTCTTCCATTCTATTTGTCTAGTAGAATGATCCACTCAAAACGGGGGTGCCGTGATTAACTGCTAAGTCATGTCTGTTTCTCTTTGTATCTTCCAGAGCACATTTGTGTTTGCGCTCACCTGGTCTGTTGGAGCCAGCTGTATAGAGGCTGACCGACTGAAATTCGACAAGATTGTCCGAGAACTGCTTGAGGGGCCCATGAGCGATGAGACAAGAGAAAAATATAAATTATTGAGTGGTCTTGAGCACCTACGTGCAAAAATCCTGACTGTCCCATATCCAGAAGATGGAACAATTTATGACTACCGGTTTGTCAAAGATGTGAGTGTGATGATTCTGAATAGAGCTCTTTTGAGGATTAATTAGTAAATTCCTTTCCAATATAGCCTCTTTGTTATGTAATTAATCTTTTTGATTGAATTGGGACATTCGTTTCTTATAGAAACAAGTTAATGATCGTTGCAGTGTGCAGGGAATTTATTTATTAGAAATGCATGTCTCATTGCATCGTGCTATGACAAAGGAAAGGAGAAACAATGGGCTGAATTGAATGGTATTTGTCCTTTATCACACCACAAGAAAGGGCTGACAAAGGGTGCATTTCTACCAAAACCGAGCATTTAAATCGTATTGCTTCCAGCACTTGAAACCAGTGGGACTTTAAAATGGTCAGCTTTCTACATCAGACTAGGGAAGACATCTGAACGCTAATCTCTGTGATTCAAAGGAATCAGTACAGCTACTTTATTAACAAACTAGATAGAGATAATTAGAAAGAGTCCAAGTGAACAGATTTTTAAAAATCACTACAACTGTTCGTCCTTTTGATACCATTACACAAATATATCAAAATGCATGAACTGTCCATAATGAACACAGTTTAATGATCAATAATCAGTTGATTTGGATTGCCATATAAAGAAACTAGAGATGGGCATGAGCTGCTAGTTTGGCAGTTTGTGATAGTTTGTTCTTCAGACCCAGAGGTGTTCCACGGGCGCCCCAGCTTCCCTCCCCCACCTCCTCTGTTGGGTGCCCATTCAGAGGCAGCGTGCAGGCTCCCGTACCTGGCCTTTTCCTCTGAGTATGCACCTGCCAGAGGAAACAAGGGAGGTAAGCCAGGATGCCCATGGAACACCTGTGCATCCAAAGACCGAACCATTACTGGCAGTTTGTGCCCATCTCTAAAAGAAACACATTCTTACTCTGAAAACGAGTACCTTATTTGGGTGTTATGGAGGACCGGATCCTTCCCCCTTTACCCACTGATTCAAAGAAAGAAAGAGAGACATTGATTTGTTTTCCCATTAGCTGCCCACCCTTGCCCATGTTCTGTCCTGTCAACATTGGACCCAGACACTTCCCTGCTTCCGCCAGAGACACTGACCCAGTGTCCTTCCACCTGGAAAATCCAACCAGACAGGCAGTGGAAGGTTTACTGCAGCACTGGGGGGTGCAATAGCATCCTCTGCCCTACTTGGGGGGGGGGACACATCTTAACTTTGGGAAGCAAAGGACAGATTGATTAAGAGGATTTAGTAGTGGGGTGCCCGCTGCCTCCAGCATCTGCTGTCTGAGAGAGCTGCTTCACTCAGTCTCCTGGCAGGGCTTGTCCCTCACATGTGATTCTGAGTTCTAGATTCAGAGAGCTGGTGTGCAGCTTGTGCTCAGCATTGTTTTACATGCACAGTTCTTGGTGCCGCAAAGGATGTATGTGATGTTACCAGATCAGGACAAATGGGATAGTATGTCTAGTTAGAGCCCTTAAAAAAAATGTCCCTGCACAGCTTGCTAATACTTTTGCTTTGCCGTTTTGAAACAGGGTGCAGGAAGGTGGGAGCCTTGGGTGGAAGCACTTCAGACAGCGCCACCTATCTCAAAAGATATGTCGTTCAATGAAATAATTGTGCCCACTCTTGATACCATTCGATACTTCTCCTTAATGGATTTGCTGACCACGCATCAAAAACCTTCCATATTTGTTGGGCCAACAGGAACTGGCAAGAGCGTATATATTATAGTAAGTGTGCTTGAAACTAGGGATATATTATTTTAAATAACTGCAAGATGAAATTCCTTCTGCTTGGAGTTAAATCAAAGACTGTGATCTTTCAGTTGGCATTATGCGATGTATTATGGTAACGTAAATTTTGACATTTTTCCAGGAAAATTGATCCTGTTGTGTAATGTACACCTGTAGAATGATGATAACATCACCAGCTAGAAGCAACTTTTGATAAGTGAAAACTTCCTACTTTTGTCCTGTAGCTCTCAATGAAAGCCATATGGACCCCTGGGGAGGGGGCTGGCACATTTGAAGGGGGGCACAGACAGGAAACAGTTATTCACATGCCACTTTATAAGGTTTTGTTATGTGACTTACACAATCCTGACCGGGCCTATATTTCTTTCATATGGTGTTTATGGCCATGGCTAAAAAAGGTTGAGAATGGCTGCTGTAGTTTTTCCAACTCTCACATAATCTTTTTATCTCGTGGGAGCCATAGAAGCCTTGGGACAGAAGGAGCAAGTCTCTAATTACAAAAAATCTCCCCGTGCTGGTAATGTCAGCTGGCAGTGGGGTTTGGACCTCCCTTCTTCCTCCTACAGTATTTGAACCTGTCTATAGGCTGAGGTTTTCTGGGCAGGCCCTGTTGTAAATCTTCCTCACCAACAGAGGCTAAGTTAGTAGGAACACATGAAAGGATATTCTCTGTGGTAGCTTCCAGATTTTGAATTCCATTTCCAGGAAGATGAGCTTACTCGCATCTTTGCCAAGTTTTAGATAGGCAATGAGGGTGGTATTGTTCTGTGTAGTAGTATAATAGTTTTTAATACAGATTTCATTTAGTTCTCTGGAGTTATAATGACATTTGATTTTTTAACAATAAATTTGGAAGTCTGGTTTTTTTGCAGTTTTTATATTCTTTTCTCTTTTCTTGTACATCATCTTGGGTGGTGGAGTGTCAAAATGTGTGCTTTAAATATTTTTACCTAGGTGCTGCTAGCCGCCACATAGTTATAGCTGATGAAAGCTTTCCCTTTTATCTCCCTCTCAGAAACAAAGGGTAGAGAGTGCGCTTTAAAAAAAAAAGTCATCTTTTTCTTACAGCTGTTTTTCACTGATCCTCTGTTTTGCTTCTCAGTCCTGATATCTTCTGAAAACTTTAGGGCGAGTGTACTTTTATCCAAGTTGACAATGCAGAGTGACAATGAGGAGTGAGAGTCATACTGTTCCTGCCCCTTGAGCAGTACCAGATTTTGATGAAACACATTTGATCCTGGGATGTGTTTCCATGAGTAAACTTTGAGCAGTAAGCAGAAACTCCATGGGAAGCAAATTTGTGAGTAATAACTTGTGGTGTGCATTATTCGTGTCTTTAAGAGACAGGTTTAAAGGGTAACTCCCTTTCCTTAATAAATGGGTTTTGTTTCCATAGCGATCCAACTAGAATCAGTTGGGAGAAGCTGACATGCTTTATACAGAGAATTCAAGATTTTATGTTGGATTTGACTGATCAGATTATTTGTACAGTAGGTTAAAGAAAAGCCTTGTACCTTAGGTTGTTCAGTTGAAGTCCTGGTGCCTTTGCATTCCTCTGTTTCAATAAGCAGAGAAATTTGAGACAACCCCCCACACACCACGCTTCGGTTTACAGCCAAAAAAAGAGTCATGCTTGGAGCAAAGACATTCAGACAACTGGTCATCCCCTCCTTACTCAACTTGGGCACCTTGTTGCAACCTTGTACTCTCACCCTAAGTAAACGCAAGAGATGATTTTGATTCTCTGAAGAGGGGGAAAAATATATCCCCTTCTGTTTACCTTGGGCTAAGCTCATGAAACACAAGGGGACTCCACCCCACTCTCCCATCAGTTATATTGGACTTGGAAAGGTTGTATAACTCTGCGTAGGATTGCACTACGGATCTGCTCTTTGTCAGTAGTGACACTCTCAAAGCCTATGTTACGTAGAAAATGGGATGGCTGCTGTTAATGGGATAGTGCTAAAGCGTTTCCTTCAGCAAGAAGCTAAGGTTCTACAAGAATCAGACCAGGGTGCCCATATTTTGAATCAGGCGGTGATCTCTACTCTGAATTTCCTTGCTTCTAGACTGTATAGCCTTTTGTTTCTGTTCTTAAATCATTGGAGTTGATGGCATTCCAGTTGAACTATTTAAAATCTTAAAAGATGACGCTGTTAAGGTGCTACACTCAATATGCCAGCAAGTTTGGAAAACTCAGCAGTGGCCAGAGGATTGGAAAAGATCAGTCTACATCCCAATCCCAAAGAAGGGCAGTGCCAAAGAATGCTCCAGCTACCGTACAATTGCACTCATTTCACACGCTAGCAAGGTTATGCTCAAAATCCTCCAAGGTAGGCTTCAGCAGTATGTGGACCGAGAACTCCCAGAAGTACAAGCTGGATTTCGAAGGGGCAGAGGAACTAGAGACCAAATTGCTAACATGCGCTGGATTATGGAGAAAGCCAGAGAGTTCCAGAAAAACATCTACTTCTGCTTCATTGACTACGCAAAAGCCTTTGACTGTGTGGACCACAGCAAACTATGGCAAGTCCTTAAAGAAATGGGAGTGCCTGACCACCTTATCTATCTCCTGAGAAATCTATATGTGGGACAGGAAGCAGCAGTTAGAAGTGGATATGGAACAACTGATTGGTTCAAAATTGGGAAAGGAGTACGACAAGGCTGTATATTGTCTCCCTGCTTATTTAACTTATATGCAGAATACATCATGCGAAAGGCTGGACTGGATGAATCCCAAAACGGAATTAAGATTGCCGGAATAAATATCAACAACCTCAGATATGCAAATGATACCACCCTGATGGCAGAAAGTGAGAAGGAATTAAAGAACCTCTTAATGAGGGTGAAAGAGGAGAGCGCAAAAAATGGTCTGAAGCTCAACATCAAAAAAACTAAGATCATGGCCACTGGCCCCATCACCTCCTGACAAATAGAAGGGGAAGACATGGAGGCAGTGACAGATTTTACTTTCTTGGGCTCCATGATCAATGCAGATGGTGACAGCAGCCACGAAATTAAAAAGCAGAGACATCACCTTGCCGACAAAGGTCCGCATAGTCAAAGCTATGGTTTTTCCAGTAGTGATGTATGGAAGTGAGAGCTGGACCATAAAGAAGGAGGACCGCCGAAGAATTGATGCTTTTGAATTGTGGTGCTGGAGGAGACTCTTGAGAGTCCCCTGGACTGCAAGGAGAACAAACCTGTCCATTCTAAAGGAAATCAACCCGGAGTGCTCACTGGAAGGACAGATCCTGAAGCTGAGGCTCCAATACTTTGGCCATCTCATGAGAAGAGAAGACTCCCTGGAAAAGACCCTGATGTTGGGAAAGTGTGAGGGCAAGAGGAGAAGGGGACGACAGAGGACGAGATGGTTGGACAGTGTCATCGAAGCTACCAAGATGAATTTGACCCAACTCCGGGAGGCAGTGGAAGACAGGAGGGCCTGGCGTGCTCTGGTCCATGGGGTCACGAAGAGTCGGACACGACTTAACGACTAAACAACAACAAGAGTTATAGCCTTACCTCTTTTCCTTGCCTCTCTTTGGAAAGTAAACAAGGAAGGAAAGAAGCAGGGAGACTAGCAACACGTATATTGCAGAAAACTATTCCTGTGTTCCAGACCTTCTATTTTCAACATTTATTAACTGTTCTCTCTTTTTGAATACTTATTATGATTGTTTACGTACGATATCATTGCTATGACACTTTTCATTCTGGAGACCTCCAAAGAGACTCTCTGAATGATTTAAGAACAAAACACAATTAAAATACAGCATATACGTAACCAAGAGCAGACAGCCTATTAAATTAGAGACAGATATCTTAATAACAACAGCCATAAACTGTATTAAGTACTACAAAAGTCTGTATTTCACTAATTTTAGGGAGTGTGTGAAGGTATGCAGGATTCTATCTTGATAGGACATCTGGGATTTTTTTTCCAATCACAGGAGCACAAATGTTCCTTTTAAACCAGTGAGTCCCATGCCTTCCTTTGGAAAATGTGTCAGAGGTGGCTGGGTGCAGCTCAGTTTACCCTGAAGAAGAGGCCTGTCTTTGGATGGGAAGGAGGAGTTAGGCCCGGGGGTTTCCTAGACTATCTCTTGTTTACCCTGACCTATGCTGACCTTCAACTTAAATGGATATTCTTAGGTTGCAGATCTTCCTTCCTTCCTTCCTTCCTTCCTTCCTTCCTTCCTTCCTTCCTTCCTTCCTTCCTTCCTTCCTCTTTCCTATCCAAGCAGAGACAAAAGGATGAAATCTTTCACGAGTAAAGAATGCCATTTTGTTGTTTATCATCTAAATTAAATCCAGTCAGTTTCAGATTACCCAATATAGTAATTAAAGCAGGTATATTCTATCCACAGCCCTTCTTAGAATTAGAATCCCCTGCCCCCATTAGAACAGTTTGGTTTAACCAGATTACCAGTGACTACACAACGTACAGGTAACAGGAAACCTGCACCTTTTTGGATCATTGGCAGGGCCTTTTTTTCTATTTTTTTTTTTGTGTGAGTAGGATCCCTCCATTTTAGTTTGGTTTCTGGCATATGTGATTGTCGGTACTGAACCAAAGCAGTATGCCACTTATCAATACATTTGACAAAAAATTCCAACATGTCCCTGCTCCCCTGCGGAGGAGGAGACAGGAGAGGATGTGGAGAACTACTTTTTCTTGTCTTGTTTTGTAGAATCCAGCCCTTTTTCTCTTGGATCATGACAAGCCAACTCAGTGGTATGCCACTTAGCAATACATGTTTGTTAAAAAATCCGGCTTTCCCCGCTCCCCAAGGAGAGGGAGATGGGGGAGGATGCAGTGCTGTGGTGGTGGAGAGGAATGGGTTAAATCATTTTGCTTTGAGGAGGTGTTGTGTGAGAATTAGACATGGGAGCTTCGTATTCCTATCCCAGGGGATACAAATATGCTTGGCACCACAGGTGCCACGGCGGTCCCCCAGAACCAGCCTGGTCCGCTCATGGTTGGCTGAGGGAAGAGGTGGGGCAGCTCCAGCAGGACTGCATCCACGATTGGCACGATGTTGCCCCTGTTGGACACACATGTTGTGAGGAGCCCGGTGAGTGGACCGGGGTGGTTCTGGGGAGCAGGAATGGACTGCCGTGGCACCTGTGGTGCTGAGCTTCATGTTCCTATTCCCTAGAATATAAATAGGAAGCTCCCATGTCTAGTGTGATTTCTTGTTTTGAAACCGCCTGGGGCGTTTGAATGTAAGGATCACCCTCAATGGCATACAGAACTTCGAAGTGACCCTATTTAGCCAGATCTACCCCAGAATAACTTGACTGTCGTTCACACCCTAAGTTTCGATTTTACCAATTCTCTTATCTAAATAGTCTGTGACTTAAAACCGGTGAATCTTTAGGATCTCTCTAGGGCATGCAACATATCTTAAGCAGTTTGGCAATCTTTAACGTAGACCAGTTGCTAGTCAGCTGAACTTTCAAATATTACTGCCTTTGCTGTACAATCATTCTTTTCCATGTTTATAGCTTCTGCTTCTACCTGGGACTTTTCATTTTCAATACAGCCATGGGCTAGAAAGACATGTAAGTTAACTTGCAGCCTAGCCCTCCATTGGGAGAAGTTTGCAGAAGCAAGTGCTGGAAGTTTCCCAGTAAAATCTCTAGACTGCTCCAAAAGCCATGCTTGTGTTTCTGAGCAAATGTGGTTACTGATGTCAGAAAAGGAGCAATAAACAACCGTTCTTTCTCTCCACTCCCTGGCACACGTGGAGGAAACCTGAATTGCAGGACAAGAATCCAAAGAGAGAGACAACTGAGATAACATATATACATACGTTTAAAACAATGACAAAGGAACCAGAAAACAAACAGAAAGGAGGGGCTGTCTCAATCACAGAGACATTCAAAATTTTACCAGTCAGGTTAGTGGTAAGTAATAAAACAATAGGGTACACTCTCTTTTATTGACACCCAGTGTTGAGGCATGCAGGACTGCAATTTTCCCAATAAAAGCAGGAGCATTCTGAAAGCTTTGTAAAATGCTAGGCTCCCTTGGGCTCTTCCTGGTTTGTCTACAAAGCAGACATTCCAGCAGGCTGCAGCCAGAGAACACTGAGGGTCCATCTTACTTGAAGACGGGACATTAAAGACTTTGGGAGCCCTATCCTGAGGCCCCCCAAAGGCTTCCTCAGAACAAAAGGGATCCTTAGGGAGTCTTGGAACATGGCTGATTATCTCACCAGCCTTTTCTGTGCGGAGCTTTAAAAACAGGATTTCAGCCATGATTAATATTATAAATATTACCACATTTAAACTATCGTTTTGGCATTCAGTAGAGTTGTTTTGAGTTCCACACCATTATCCATAAAAGCGACATAGAGTTATAGACTCCTTATGTAGAAAAAGGATTATTGTAATTGCAATCAGACACCTATAAAAGATCTGAAATAATTATTGCCATCCTGTACATTCCTTTTCTTTGTGCCTGCCTTCACTGTAAATGAATTTTTATTAATGCAATTAATTATTGCATTAATGTTATGCATAATTAAATTTGCTCTTCAATAAAAAGTAGAAAGTGGCCTCCTACGATCATTTGGCAGATTCTGATATTTATAAATTTATTCTGGTTAACATGAAGTAACTAAACCAGAAAATTATTTTTGCAATAAAGGGCTATAATTGCCTGTTATTTAATTACTTTTTAATATGACTTTGATTTATCACACTTATAAAATATTAGTAATGCGAAAGCAAAGGTTCAGAGAAAGTATCAAAGCACTGCATATGTTTTTAGTTGAAGAATTATTCTTGGCAAAAATTAAATATTAATTTATGCTGATTAGAAGAAACTTGCAAGGCTTGGGCTGTCTCAGGGCTGACGCGAGAGCTAGACATTCAAACAAATATAAGGGCTCCACAAGTACATGCTGTGTTCTGACCCATCCCCTCTGGAAGGCCTAGACATTCTCCACGTGTTCTGGGACATAATCGTCTGTATATTATCCCGCCCATCACAAGTGGCAGTCTGCACACCAGAATTAAACTACAGTGGTGCCTCGACTTACGAACGTCCCGACTTACGACCATTTCGAGTTACGGCCAGCTCCGGCCGCAAAATTTTGCTTCGACTTGCGGCCGGAGCTTCCAGTTGCGAACAGAAAAAGGCAGGGAAAAAAGGCGGGAAATTCAAATTGCTAACCATTGGTAGGCGAAGAGGCTGCTTCTTTGTAGCTCTTTCGCCCCAACGGTTAGAGTGAGTGCGATTGGAGGAGGCTTCGGACTGCCTGGTAAGGTAAGGTGCTGCTTTCTGCTTTTTAAAAACTGTTCTGGGTGGGTTTTGCAGCGTGGTTTTGGGCTGGGGGGGTTATGTTTCTGTGCTGTGATGGGTCTTGGGGGGTTTGTTTGTTTTTTGGTATTTCCCCCCCCCCCATTTCCGATGGGTCTTGGGGGGTTTGTTTGCTTTTTGGGTTCCCCCCCCCCCCCATTTCCGATGGGTCTTGGGGGGTTTGCTATTTCCGATGGGTCTTGCGGGGTTTGGTTGCTTTTTGGGTTTTTTCCCCCCCCCATTTCCGATGGGTCTTGCACGCTCTGCTTGCTTTCTGCTTTGCTTTCTTTGCATTTCCGATGGGTCTTGCACGCTTCGCTTGCTTTTCTCCCCCCCCCCCTTCGGCCGGAAGGGATTAATTGCGTTTCTGATGGGTCTTGCAGTGATTTTTTTTTTTTGGTGATTTTTTTCTTCGGCTGGAACGGATTAATTGCATTTCAATGCATTCCTATGGGAAATGGTGCTTCAACTTACGACCATTTCGAGTTACGACCGGAGTTCTGGAACCAATTAAGTTCGTAAGTCGAGGCACCACTGTAATTTAATTTTTATTCTCAGGGTGCCTTTGGCAACCA
Source organism: Intellagama lesueurii (assembly GCA_037013535.1). NCBI lineage: Eukaryota > Metazoa > Chordata > Lepidosauria > Squamata > Agamidae > Intellagama > Intellagama lesueurii. The sequence goes on along the minus strand of JBAJHW010000001.1, from coordinate 168,219,339 downwards.
TGGTTCAAGGGAGTGCACCAGAATTCTCCACCAGGGAGTTCTTAAAGTTCCTCACCAAGCTACAAATCCCAGGATTTCTTAGGACAGAGCTGTAACAGATGAAAATGGTATCAGAGTAGTACATGTAGTATAGGTACTCCTTACAGCAAAGGACAACAGTGTAATGGTATCTTTGGGGGAGAGAACTTGGAGGACAGCTGCGGGCAAGATGAGGGAAAGTTGCCCTGGGCTCTCACAGAGTAATTAAGGGTCCCTTTCCTCAGTTCCCGTGTGCACCATTCACCTCTCCTCTGACCCAGAAGCCGGAGTTGCTCAGTAGAGTCAGCGTGTAGGTTTCATCAGCAGCGCCTCCAGCATCACTTCTGTCTTGGAATTGCATAAACTGTCTGGTTAGGTAGTCCCGTTCATGTCAACTGTAATGATTTTTCCACCATGATGGCGTCCTTGGTTCTCAATCTCTGTTTTACTCTGCATTTCTTAAAAGTAAATTTTATTCAATTACAGTGCAGTGTAGAATCAGTCTTCGCTAATCTACACTTTCAAATAGCCTTTCCAGCTTTAAAGAAGCCATCCATTAAGAGCAAACCACCTCCAAATACTGTGCATGACAGCAGAGTTAGTGAACAACACTGTAATATTTCCAGGAAGATTAGCCCTCCGTGCAAGGATTGTAGCTCAGCTTAGAGGAGATAGGAATGCTGGGGAGGGGTCCAGAGATAGTTTCTCCTGGTGCTCAGAAGCTCCACCATAGCACTGACTTGTGGGCTCAGGGCTGGGTGGAAGTGAGGAAAGGTTGTATAGCTGGACCATTACTGCTAAGCAGGAGTGGGATGGGAGAAAGCTCATATATACACCAGTCTTCTGCAGACAGTCTGGGATATGTTACTCTTCTGGAATCCAGCTCCCAAAATGGCACAGCCAGCTATGCTGACTGTTGGATACTAGGCATTGTAGTCCCAAGAAAGTAACCCTTCTGAGCTTTGGTTGTGTGCAGAGAGCTCCAGCGCACCAAAGCTGGTAATGTTGCCGAGAGCCCCTGTGCAGGGCCAGTAACGCAGTGCCTTCATTGTGAGATCAGGATTTGCCCCCTTCCTGCAATACCTGCCCATGGATTAAGCAGATGGGTAGAGAGGCTTCATCTCTAAATTTTAGGAGATACTCCCTGCTTTGGTCACAAGCGGCATATGTCCTGCAGGTTTGGATGTGAACCTTTCAGTTCCCTGAGCTGAGCATGAGTTGAAACTGAGGGCCATTTTGAGGAGATTTGAAAGCCTCTGGTCCTGTGGCAGCTTAGAGAGACATTTTGCCTTGAGAGGTGCATACAGAGAATGAGGAGATAAACCACTGTTCAGTTTTGCTGCAAGGTGGTAGCCTCCTTGTTCCACAGGTAAAGCAGAAGGACACACATAGAATGATGGGAATGTGTGTGGCTGGTTGTTTGTTTGTTTGTTTGTTTGTACAAGCTGAAGTTGTTTTAGAAGTCTGTTTAGATCTCTTAAGGAGTGACTACAAAGCGGAAAACGCATGGGTTGATCAACTGTGCTTCACATGAGTGGAAGTTGGGTTTTCCCTAGCAAATTCTCAGTAGATGTCCAGATTTGCAGGAGTCAGCAGGGGCAGAGAGCTCAGTTTACTCTGAGCTTCAAGAGCAGAAGCTGCCTGAACAAGGTGCTGAAAAGCTCTGATTGGCAATTTCTCTCTCTCTCTCCCTCTCATTTTCATTGGTTTCCTAAGTGCTCTAGTAAAAACCTGTTCCAGTGCTGAGGTGAAACCAAAGAAAGAGAGAAATGATTTGAAGACAAGGGGTGCTCAGTTGAGAGAAACCGACATCCCCTCAAGTGCCCCTTTGCTGTAGATCGGACAGACACACTGACAGAGGTCAGACCGTTCGCAACAAATTTAAACCCATCCTGGTTGCTGAACAACAACAAAGAAGTCAATCCCCCACTCACAAAAGATAATAAGGACAATTCCGTAATGGGCTTCCCTCTGTTCAGCTTTATGTTGTGTAATTATCACTGGGCTTTAATTCAAATTCATCAGTGCCCAATCTGAAGTGGGGTAAATGGCTCCCTCCCCCATTGGTTAGAGGACAGCTGCATTATCACAGTCCACAAGTCTGTTTACTGCACAAACAATTCCTTGAATATGTAGTAGTACGGAAATGAAGCAAATAGATCTTCAGCCTGGTTGTTCAGCTCTCTGAACTGCTGTTTAATACAGGTGGAGGTTACTGGTTTTGTGACTATATATTCAAATATAAGTAAGAATAAACCTATTGTTACAGTATTCAGTTGCTCACCAATTCTTTGGATGTTCGTGCCTCGTGCTGAAAGATTTCTTATGGACGTCATATATCTTCATACTTTGCACAAAAATAATTCTTATGCCTCTAGGATTTTAGGAAACATAAAGGCCTATCAGTGTGGATGCCTCTGCAGAACTTGAGTCAACCGGCAAACTCAGAACTGGCTCATACACAAGAGAATTAATTAAGGAGGCAAACATTTTACGCATTAAAATGATATACTGTAACTAGTTAAAGCGTCTGTGATAATATTGTGAAGCACTGATGATGTATTGAATCATATTCTTTAAAAATGTGGGCCCTAAAATTTTGAATCACTCTGGTTTATTTCTGCAGGAACCTCATTAAAGAGCTCTGAATGTTAATGACGGTGGCTTCGTTATCGTCTCATCATTTTTATAAGCGGAATGGCTCACAAACTTGATGTGGAAAACCACCCTATTTAGATGACTTGCCATAAAAACAGGGCTTTGTGCTTTTTGCTAGAAGGCTATAAGCTGTCAGATTTATATGCTCACATGACCCAATCTTTTTTTCCTTTTTTCACCAACTTTACAGGATTTTCTCTTACACCGCTTAAATAGGGAAATCTACAAACCGTTGCTCATTAACTTCTCAGCGCAGACCACAGCAGCTCAGACGCAGAACATCATTATGTCAAAGCTTGATAAAAGGAGAAAAGGCGTCTTCGGTCCCCCTTTAGGGAAGAAAATGGTAACTTTGAAAAGCAAAATAACTATGTCAGCATATTACAACCCTTGAGAACAACATGCACACCCAGAGTGCCTCCATCATGAAGGCGCAAGTATAGGCAGACTACCCCTGTCCCTTTGAAATGTGTTGAAATGGATACCAGGATCTCCTGTGTTCTTGGAAGGGCAAAGGATATCCATGAGTTTACGAACTGGTTGGTGTTATTTTAAATGTTTAATTTCATATACATACTATGTAGGACCCAACGTGGTGAAGTACGTAGAGTCTCAAGACTAAGACTCAAAGTTGACTTGAGTCCAAGTGGGGTCTCCCTGACTCCCCACATGGGAGGCTTGGGCCCCAGCTCTACCATGGAAACTTACTGGGGGATGGCAATGGTAAACCATTCCTTGAATATCTCACGTACCTCAAAAATCCTAGAAGGTTTATCTGAGGCAACTTCACTATGGCTAATGCATACATCTGTAACACAGTTCGCACAACCCACCCATTATCCCCTCAGTCTGTCACGCAACCCCAGTTTTTTCCTCTGTCAGTGGCAGACGGTGGGGATGGGGACTGAGGACTGCCCACAGGGTGGGAAGCATGCATAGAAGAGAGGGGATGTCCTAATACTTCTTTTAGACTCCAGAACAGTGGTTCCCAACCTTGGGTCCTCAGATGTTCTTGGAAAACAGCTCTTAGAAATCCTGGCCGACACAGTGAGTGGTGAAGGCTTCTGGGAGTTTTAGTCCAAGAATATCTGGGGACCCAAGGTTGGGAACCCTTGTTCTAGAAGATTCCAAGGACATTTGCACAGGCGCAGAATGAACCCATATGTGTGAATTCACAGATGACCACTTGGAGAACTGCAGTTACATGTAAACAACTTGTCATTTCTTGCCTGTACTCTGTCTCTTTATTGAGGCTGTCCGTGTAATGACATCAAACTCATACAATCAAAATTGTGTTTTTGAAATAATTTTTAATTTTTAGATCTTGTGCTTTCACTGAGCTTCCCTGTTGTTTATCATTCCAATTTCATTTGTTTTTTTAATGATTAGAAGGCCTATGTTACATTGCCTGTGTAGAAGGGTACTAACAAATTTCCATAACAGCTTGTAAAATCAAAGCTATTTGCTGCATGACTATGCACATTTTCAGTCAAAAGGGAAAAATTGAGTGGATGCACAGGTACACAAGTAGAAGTCTGGTCATGCAGTTGGGGTGTTCCTGATCCTTCTGCCCCCCTCTGTCTCTTTAAAGTCTGTCCTGTGGGTTGAGATGCCTTGATGTTCTACTAAGGGCTGCAGTGGAACAGAAGAAGCAGCAGAAATTGGGCCGAGGAAGTTTCCACAAGTAGAAAAGATACCAAAAACATGTCATCTGTAATCTTAACATCTTGCTGGCTGGGGAGCCCAGAGATAATTAAGAGTCTTTACTAACCTTCCATGACCACGTAATTCAGAGTCTAAAGTTGTCATCCTGTGCACAGTTACCTGGAATTAAGTCCCTTTGAACAAATATGAGCACAATGATGTGGTGGTAGATTTTGTAATGTAGGCCCTCATCATGATGGCCTGCATAGGCTCCACCACCCTGCCGGCAGCGGGGTTAATCTCTGGAACACAGCAACAAATGATTTTTAGCAGTTTTCATATCCATCAGAAGTCTTTTATATGTCCAGCAGGTCTTCATTGCCCATTCAAGACCAAACTATCTCAGAATACTTTAGCCAGTTTCCTAACAGCATAGTAGGAATAACTAGTAGCGGCAGACTGCTGTTATTAAAGATTTCCTTCTTTCATTTGAAGGTGCACAAAAGCCAAACCTTGGGGTTAGGATGGGCAAAACATCTGGCAACTTCTGCTCACAGGACCTGAGATTTGTGCTCTCTACCTGTTTCAGTGGAGCAGACTTCTCTCAATGGACATGTGGAGAAACTGCAAAAATTTGATTGTGCACGGAAGCCATACTATTGGGTTTACTTTTTTTTTAAAAAAAGGCTTCTGACTTGCAAGTGTAGTTCAGTTTGTAGGCAGGTTACCTGACAGTACTATTTCATGGCCAACCACAGTAAGAATGAAAATGTCCACAGCAAAGCAAAATTCACAGATTGCTTTTTGAAGAAAGAAACACTGGACTTGGAATCCAGTGTCTTGTTTTGAGATAGGTAGAGCTGATGAATCTCAATCCATTTGACCTAAGCACTCCTCTACCTAGTCTTAAAGAGTCTTAAACTCGCTCGGGGAGTGGAACTGGTAAAGCCACTCAAATATCTCCTTTACCTTGAAAGCCCTGTTTGGGCTGGTATAAGTCAGTTTTGACTTGACAGCACAGAAGAACTACATATATTTTCCACCCTATCCTATGGATATGAAAGGGAGAAAGGATGGATGGATGGCTTTTATGTAATTGATAAGAAATGCAATCAGGGCATGCTGTACTAAGGAATGAGATCTTTTTAAAAAATGTCTTGTGTAGATAATATGTTCAGTGTACAGGAAGTGTTGTGTTGAAAAACAGTTTCTATTTACAGGTTGTATTTGTGGATGATGTCAACATGCCAGCGAGAGAGGTCTATGGTGCTCAGCCTCCAGTTGAGCTGCTTCGCCAGTGGTTAGACCATTGGAACTGGTATGACCTGAAAGACTGCTCTGTGATTAAACTTGTGGATATTCAAATCATGTGCGCCATGGGGCCACCAGGTAAGGCTGTTTAAAAGTTTGAGAAGATGTTTCTAAGTACATGCAAGAACAAATGCTTTTCTTGTTTCAGTTCTTTAGAAATCCAGTTTCTGAATATGGGGAATATTAGTCTTTTTATTGCTGAAGTGTTCTGCAGACAAGAAAATGTGTCTTGTAAAACCAATGTCGTACGTGAAACAGTTCCACACAAGTAGTCCATTTAGGAGAGCAGATCTTAACGATCCCTGACCCTCTCATTCCCTCTCCCTTACCCTTGTTTTAAGCTTATCTATTCTTTCCAAATTATCATTACTGTGGTTGTACAACAGAGGGAGGCAAGTGTCTGCAAATACGGTCCCCCAGGACCTCATTGAAAAAAGAAAACTTTTTAGCTGAAAGCATTCCCTTGTGTTCTCTAAGGGCGTGGAAGGAGATTTCACCACAGTTTGGGCCCTTACTAGCACCGCTATCTGCCTGCCTGCCTGCCTGCTTGTTGGTGTGTTTGTGTTTTTCCCCCTGAAGGGCATGAGGAGGCAGGAACATAGGAACAGAATCTCTGCCTACAAGCCCACACTCTGAAACATATGGTATGACACAGAACAAAAGGGGAGGAGGCAGGAGGAGGAAAGCAAGAAACTCAGGCATCAAGTTGTGTAGGAATTCTTGTAATGAGCAGCAGTGAGCCCGGCCAGCCCTGGTGGTGTGGGCTCCATCCTTTATCCCCAACTCCATGGACAGCACCAAAGGTACTTTAACATCATCAGGATTTATTTCCATTGGGACAGGGGAAACAGACAAACAATTAGTCACTTCCTTTGGGACAATTCCCTTCACTTCTTGCATGTCCTTTACAGGGTCTGAGAGTCTTCTGATTATTCACCAGTCTATTCTCTGTCCTGGTCACCCCTAATCAGATGCTCTGTGGTGTCCACCCACTTGCAGTCTGCACCACTGTCACTGAGAGCAACGGTGACAATCCCAAATCTATACATTCCCAGTTACCAAGGGGCTCAGGTTCTTCCAAGGTTCCACCTCCACATGGTAGTTTCCTGGGAACCCTATAAAGCATCTCCCCAGGCCCCTTCCACTTCCACATCAGGTAAGAGATCCTCCATCTGCATACCTTGTTCCACCTTCCCCTATTCCTCCTCTCCCAACTCCAAAGCCTCCCTTATATCTCCTAGTTCCCAGGGGCTCACCAACCCCTGTTCCTCTAGAGCAGGGGTCTCAAACACGCGGCCCGCGGGCCATTTGCGGCCCGCCGGATGATAGTTTGTGGCCCCCACCTTGCCTGCCCCCCCCCGAAGCGCCCACGCGTCCTCTGCTGTCAAGAGTCAAAAAAAGCCTCGCCTCGCTCGCCGGCTCTCTCCCAAGACAGCGCCTCTTGCACCCTCCATCCGGAACTGCAGCCTGTCAGCCAGCCCGCCTGTCTGCCGGCTGGCAGGCTGCAGTTCCAGATGGAGGGTGCAAGAGGCACTGTCTTGGGGGAGAGCCGGCGAGCAAGGAGCACCGCCGGCCCGTTTCCCTGAGCGCCCGAGCTGCCACCGAGCGATGCCTGAGAGCGGAGCTGGCTCCCATCCCGTCCTCGAAGAGCGCCTCCAAGCCGCCAACAGCAGCTGCCACTGCCGCCGCCTCTTCCAGGGAAGCGGCTCTCTGGCTCTCTTTCTCTCTCGGCACCCCCAGCACCAGCCCGGCCAGCGGCCGCCTCAGCGCCCAGCGGTGCTTCCTCCTCCTCCTTTTCGTCCTGCTTCAGCCACCTCGGCTCTAGAGGCTGCCTGGGCTCGCCTCGCAAAGTTTGCTCCTCTGTCGTGGTGGGGGTAGCTGCTGCTGCTGAGTGCACCTTTTTTGAGGGGGGCCCCTCAGAGGAAGGTTGCCGGACCTCCGTGTGTGTTTGTGAGCGTGCGTGCGCACACGTGCGCACCTGTGGGGGCCCCCGCCCCGTTCTGTTTAATTTCGCGGGTACCGGTGGGGGCTTTTCTCCTTTGGCAAGGCGAATTCTGTGAGGGTTTTTAAAAAAAAATTTATGTCGTGCCCTCCTCCCCCCCCCCCCGGCTAGGCGGTCGCCGGCGCTCCCTCCCTTCTCCGCTTCTTCGTCCTGCTGCTGCTGCTGGTGGTGGTAGTGAAGAAGGAGCCGGAGGGGGTCGTGGCCGGCGACGAGGGCTCGCGCGCCCCTCTTCCTCCTCCTCCTCCTTGGAGCCCCAGCCGGGCTAAGGAAACTCCTGGGCGGCTTCCTCGGGCTCTTGCTCCGCTTGGCGGAAAATCTGATGCAGCCCAGCCTCACCCAGACTCTGCCTTCAGCGGCCCCCAGGTAAATTGAGTTTGAGACCCCTGCTCTAGAGGGTGTACTTCTTAGCCAGGTTCTCTGATGATGCCTCCTCTCCCAGGACCTCTGTTTAAGTTCCTGGCTCCCAGGCCTTGGGTTCTTTGTCCCGGGGATTCCTTGGCACCCCTTTGGCCCAGAGCACATTGCCCTGGTCTACTGGGAAACTGCTTGTCACAAATCTCCAAGTCGGAAGGAGAAGGGGAGATTGCTCACCCACTGGGGTGCCGGTGCTGGTGTCCTCCTCCTCCTCACAGCAGCTCAAATGGAAGCAGTCCAGAAGGTCATGGAACTTTCTAAATGTGCTTATTCCTCAGATACCAGAATGGTCCTGCTTCCCATCTTTCCCTCTCCTAAAACTTGTTTGAATGAGCATGTATTCTATCAGTGATAGTTGCTCCTTGAACTGCTTGGTATTAGTGAACAGTAAGATATGGGGACGTGGTGGTGCTGCGGGTTAAACCGCAGAAGCCTCTGTGCTGCAAGGTCAGAAGACCAGCAGTCGTAAGATCGAATCCACGTGACGGAGTGAGCTCCCATCGCTTGTCCCAGCTCCTGCCAACCTAGCAGTTCGAAAGCATGTAAAAATGTGAGTAGATAAATAGGTACCACCTCGGTGGGAAGGTAACGGCGTTCCGTGTCTAGTCACGCTGGCCACGTGGCCACGGAAACTGTCTTCGGACAAACGCTGGCTCCATGGCTTGGAAACGGGGATGAGCACTGCGCCCTAGAGTCGGACACGACTGGACTAAATGTCAAGGGGAACCTTTACCTTTACCTTTAAGATATCTATGAGTCTGTTTGATTAGTTATTCTGGAGCACCACGTGGTGCAGCTGATGGGAGAACTACATTGTACAATGTGGAATACCACTGAAGACCATGTGCTCCTTCTGAATTCTTCCTCTCTTCATGTTTAGGAGTTTTCCTTGACATGCATAATATACCTAGTGTGCAATTCCATAGCATGTGTAGAAGAACAACATCATCTATAAGCTATTTATACTTATATGGAGAAAGGAATTTTCTTTCTTACATATTTTGTGAGAGATTTAAACATAATAATATAATAATTGCATGCCATCAAGTAAATTCTGACTTATGGTGACCCTTTCCAGAGTTTTCCAGGTAGAGAATACTCAGAAGTAGTTTACCATTCCCTTCTCTGGGGGCACCCTGGGACTGTGCAGCTGGCCCAAGGCCGCATTGGTTGGCTATACTTGCAGGAGGCACAGTGGAGAATCGAACTCCAGACACCTGGCTCCACAGCCAGGTATCTAACTTAGTGAGCTATCCAGCCAGCTTTAAAGAACATGGGTGCTTCCAAATGATCTGTTCCTAACAGTGGTACTCATTAGATATCATACATCTGTCCTATCCTGTTGGATTTTTTTCTGGAAAGAAAAAAACCAGTAGTAGTGGCAAAAATACCAGAGTGCTACAAATGGAAAAGATTGTTTGGATCCCTGGAAAAATATTATGAATGAAGCAAGATAATTGTGTGAGAAATTGTTCCTTGTCTGGGAACACCCTATTTCAGTTCAAGAATGGCTGCAAAATACAGTGACCTTTGTTACTCTATGCTTCTTCTTCTTCCAAAAAGCATGGTTATTAAGGAAAAGGTGGTGGCTTATTAGGATCCCCTTTTCACATTAGCAGCAGAGCAGTCAGATTTAATCAGATGACAGCAAATCCTTGTGTTGAAACCCAACTCTGTCCCCATTGGAAAGAAAAAGGGGGGCTGGAAATTCCATTTTAAATAGTAAAAGGGACAAACAAGCATTGCAGACTTGGCTCTTCCGCCAGGCTTTCCCTGATCATTAGGTTTTCGTGATCTCGGCCCCCTTTTACCACCCTTTTGCCATCCTTTTCATCATCCTTTTTACCACCTTCATTGCCATCTGTTTTAATTTACCCTACTGGTTATTATATTTGTTCAATGTATGTACTATTTTATTTCTTAGTGTATTTCTTAGATATTGTCCTGTTTGTCTTGTTGTTAGCCACCCAGAGTGGCCTGGTTGCCAGATGGTGCGGGGTATAAATCCAATAAATAATAATCATAATAAAATATAGCTAAATACAGCAGGACCTCCTCTTGTATCTCTCTGCAGTGCTTGTCTGTTAGAGATTGTCTGTGGAGGAAATCACTTAAGTGGGAAAAGGTGGGGTTGAGGAAATTCTGTGGTCATCTCATGCAAAAAAAAACACAAAACCCCACCTTTTGTTGTTTCAAACACACTCCGCACCCCTGTTTCTGTGTGATGGAAACAAACTCATGGATCTGCCACCACCCCATTTAGCGTCACCTTTCAACCAATCCGGAACATAAGTCTGATATTTTCTGTCTCTGGTGCCATTGTAAAGGGTGGCTGACTCGCAGACTGCTTGTTGATTTGTGCTGCGAACTTTAGGATACAGTTTTTGTGCTTTGTTGCATTGTCACCTGGAATGCTGAAGGCTCATGCACTGCTCTTCCTTTTTAAAAAATGTTGCATGTTGTGTCTCTGGCACAGTGGTTTTGGCTCACAGAAGTTGTTCCTGGTAGAAGATGTTTTTCAATGTATGTTTGGCAAGTAGAAGCCAGTCCAAATTCTATTCTATTCTATTCTGAGCTCTGATTGTCCTTCCTAATTGCAGGTGGAGGCCGAAACCCAATCACACCCCGATATCTACGACACTTCAATACAATTACTATTAATGAATTTGATGATGCTTCAATGTATACAATTTTCTCAAGAATCTTAGACTGGCATCTTTCTATATGGTAAGTATCTGTGGTATATCATGGCATATTAAAGTAGTTAATTGAACTATATCAGCTATCAAAACATCTTCCGCCTTAAACATGTTGGACCAATGCCTCGTTGTTTAGTAAGTGATGGGGTTGCTAAGGCAAAGTGTATAGGATTGTCAATCATTACAAAAACATGAGAAGCATGGGTTTAATGAAGTTTTGATGTTCACATATCTATTTCATTTACTACATGCCTTATCTCAAAAGCAAAGAAACTCCAAAACTTTAAAATTCCAACTATCATATACTGTATATGATTTATATTGTATTTTATACTGTGTTTACTCTATGTGTGAAAACCCAGTTCTGCTTATTCCCTGTTATAAAACCTGACACAGATGTGAATATTGTTCTTTTGTCTTGCTTTAATAAGGCTGTGATTATACTGGCAAGCCAAACTGGAGCAATTCAGTTTTGCTGCAGCTTGATTCACAACCTATGTTATACTTCTCTTTGGATTACGTGATCACATGGAGTTTGTGGATTCTTTCAGTGTCAATGTTCACACTGGACCCTCAATCATAACCAGTTTGATCCATGCCACTGCCCCCATTCCTTTGATCTCGCCATCTGCCAACTCTTGACTCTCCTTTTATGGTTTGTTGTAGAGCTGGTGAGCTGCTTAAAGTGTTGCACACCACTAGGGAAAAGGGACAATTTCCCAAAGTTCTCCATAATGTACAAACACATACACAAATACTTCAGAAACATAGTAGTCTGCTGTAGGTCTTCAGTGTTATTTCTATTTCATGTCAATTTTTGTCCTTTTTTTGTCTACACTGAGGCACTAAAGTAGTATATCAATGAACTTGGAAGTTTGTTTTTAAAAAAATACTTTGGGGCGACTTGGAAAAAAGATCACAAGAATTGGTGTTTTCATTGTCCAAAACATCACACCGAGCTTAGTACATCACCAAAATACTACACCAAAAAACTTTGCATTGGGAGCAAAAGAGGCTGAATTTATTTGACCTGACCTTTGAGTCACATGATCAGTAAAAAAATGCAAATTCATCTGTTTTATACCCACAGTATTTGACCATATCATTACAGCCTAAGATAGGTGAATTTTAGTGAGCCTCCAGAAAGAAAAAGCGCTGGAGCTGAACTGCTGGATAGCTGCATGGTTTAAATATCTGGCTGCAAAGCCAGAGATTGGGAGTTCAATTCCTCACTGTGCCTCCTTGACAGATGCTGGACTTGATGATCCATAGGATCCCTTCCAGCTCTGCAGTTCTAAGATGATGATGAAAACAGGCATGCATTCAATCCACTCAGCAACACCATCCAGACTGTCTTTTATTGCCTCTAAATCAAAGTAAAATGGATTCCCATTTTTATTAACGCAAGTACTATCAGATTTTATTCCAGCACTCTGCCCCATAAGCAGTGTGGTGCACAGCCCGAGCAAGCAGGCTGCCTCACTCTGAAGTGGTGGGGCAAGCTGCTCCTGTTCAAAACATGGGCCACTGGCACTAGTACCTGGCATGGAGTAAGAGTTCTTATTGGTACACCTCTCGGAGCTCCTTGGTTGCCACTTTGAGCTGCTTTGAGCAGGAAGAGATTGAAATCTTTGTATAATTGCTGGCTTTCACATTTTCTGAAAGACTCCATGGCTTCATTGTTCCAGAATGCCCACTTACAGCCTGACCTCTTTTTGCACCAGACTCTTCTTAACCTAGTTAAGGCTGCAATCCTAAACACCTTTGCTAAGGGCTCAGTCACACATCGTAGTAGTTAGTCCTGTTTTTGCATCAGGCTTAGCACACTTGAAATCGATTTAAAAATATTTGCCTACACGATGCACAGCTACATGCACGTTTTTGGCCAGAAAACGAGTTTGTCTTGCCTGTATGCAAAATAACATCCTTCATTCTCTCAGCCACAGCCTTTTACCTATTTCCATTATTCATTATCAGATGAGTTGCTTGCTGCATAACTCATTACAAATGTATTACTTTTTTAGTGTCTTTTAAACTGCTTTTTAAAAATACACTTAAAATGCAAAAAACATTTTAGAAATAATGAGTAAGCATTGCTCGTCATACTAAAACAGTGAATGACACCACCAGTCATTATGTTACCATTTAAAGGTGATCATGATGGTAGCATCTTTATCCAAGAAGTGACATGTTAGAAATAATGTTGCTGTAACATGTTATTTCCAAGCTCTGCCCTCGAAACGGCATACTGCAACTTCTGCCAAGCTCAGCAACATTTGTCCCCTCTTTCTCGCCATCACACACATATGCCATTTGTGAGTGTTTGTTTTTCGGTTCTTCTGCACCACATCCAGCCAGGGCTAGAATTTTGTGGAACTAATTTGTAGTTTCTGCAATTGGTCCTAATAAAGGTCTTAGCTGGCTGGGTAGCTCAGTGGCTTAGGTACCTGGCTGTGGAGCCAGAGGTTGGGAGTTCATGAAAAGCCAGCCTGGGTGGCCTTGGGCCAGCTGCACAATCCCAGGTAACCCCCGAGAAGAAGGGAATGGGAAACCACTTCTCAGTGTTCTCTACCTGGAAAACCTTGAAAAGGGTCACCATAAGTCAGAATTGACTTGACGGCACATGATTATTATTTAATAACGGTGCTGTGCTATTCCTGTTGCTTAGGAACAGGAACCATTGGTCTAGATGGGCGGGGTATAAATCGAATAAATAAATAATAATAAATATTAGGGTTTTCCCCCCCTAAAGGACCAACACCAAAGCCTGCATTTTTAGTTTTTGTTTATTTGTATCCAAGGAAACTTCTCAGCCTTGAACTAATTTGTGAAGGATATGAAAACAGGTATCTTCTTATTGTATTGTACCTGTATGGAGAGCAGCATGCTCATGGTGGGCTTGCAACTTTACTGTTGTAATGTTACAGCCATCATGGATCCCGGTTTCTACCCAGCTCAGACCCCATTTTCTGGGAGAACATCAATATAAATCAAATAAAAACATAAAATAAAATAATATTGGACACTAGCTTAAATGTGAAGCATCCTGTCCGGATGTTGGCAGCTGTATTTTGCCCTACAATATTTCCCATATCTCAGAATGAAAGTGTGCTGATTCATGTCCAGATAAACATGTAAAACACAGCATGAATCATTTAAGGATATTACTTGGAGTAGCAAAATATTTTCATTGAAAAAGCTGGAGATTAGGATGCTAAATTCCATTACTAATTACTGGATTGAAAAAACATTTGAATGCTCAAATACAGTGGAGGTTGGTAAAGCAGGTCACTGGTGGACATCATGGGCTGTCGTGGGATGATGAATTACCATCCTTGTTTGTCATTGTTAGGGGCAATAGTGGAAGTAGGGATTGGTTAGGTTAGCACCATTGAAATGTGATGCTGTGGCTTGGCTGACTGCTGGTAGTAAAACACACTGTCACCACTCAGATGTCCTATTCATGACTGATGCTCCTCTGCCTCCATCATCACCTTCTGGTTGTTTCTAACATTGGCAGGAATCCCCTTTTGTTCTTCATAGTTCACTAGTGGGGCCTACTTGTGGACAGCTTCACAGGCTGTTACAGATTCTATTTTTGGAAATATTTTTTGAAATATCTTTGAAATATTTCCAAATATATTTTATAGCCAAGTATTTTATAGCCATTCATTGTGTCCCATAAATGGCATTTGTTGGCCATAGATTTGAGTAAGTGCAGGAAAATGCCTATATTTAACATTGTACAACTCATATTTCTTATATTTTAAATTTAAATGCACAGTTACAGCTTCCCTCCGGACTGTGTTGAGCTGACATCACAGATTATAAATGCCACCATGACTGTATATAAAGAGGCTATGGAGAATTTGCTTCCTACTCCGACTAAATCGCACTATTTGTTCAACCTCCGCGATTTTTCTCGGGTTATTCAAGGTGTTTGTCTCTCAAGACCTGGCACGACAGAATCTCCAGGAACAATAAAACGCCTTTGGGTTCATGAGGTACTCAATAATTGAAGCCTGTCTTGATGTGTTTGGTTTTGTTTTGTTTTTTAAACCACCTGCCACAAGATAGTTTAGTGAGTGGCTGTCAGGTTTCTGGTGATGACAGAACAATTTTGTGAAGCTGTAGCTGGGGCTAGGATTGGATAAACACGTAGTTAGAAAAATACATCACAAAGTGGTCTAGCAATATTCATGGTTGCAGTTGCTGCAGAATCTTGAGATGCTGTGTTTTGTTTGAAAGCTTTTTGATTGTTTATCTTGTATAGCTATTCCCATTTCGGCCAATGTCAGTGACACATCTACCACAGTGTAGGAATTCCTTAAATCTCTTGAAAAGGGTCGACATACCTAAATTATTTCATTTCGAACATGCCTGTTTCAATTACGTTTACTTAGAAATTTTTATTATTGCTATGCGTTTCCCCCAGCAGAAATGCACAACACCTTTGTATTGTATTGTGGTGTCAGCAATAATCTTTCATTGATCGTTAAGTTTTTGATGTAGGACAAACGGATGTATCTATTACGACCATTAACAGTTCCATTTGTTGTATCTGATCCAAACAGTGATGCGGTGCAGAGACACACTTTGTGTAATTCCTCCTGGCTCCCTGGAAATTTGCCAAAATCCTCTTGTGAGCAATTTTCAGCAGCACTGCTAGGCTTGTGATTAGCATTCTAGTATCTGGATCAAGCCATCAGAGAGGCTGGGAAGTTACGTTATATTTTATAGCGGCAAAATTGTCTTAATACTTGTTTGCCTCAGTGGTTTAGAACAGGGCTAATAATAAATCTGAACAGGTAAAATGTTAATATTTGATTTTGTAGATTAAAAGGTTGTGTATGCTTATATCAGGGTTTTTTGATCTCTCAAGCTGGAAATGCAACCTTTAAATAAAAGCTTATTGAAAGAACTCAGAGAAAACAACAACAAAACAATAAGTGTTTGTCATTCTTATTAACAAACAGTTCAGGTGGTTCATTTTTCTTCCTTTCAAGTAGTGAAAGTACAGGCCTCTAGAAATGCAACCTTTTGCACACAGTTCCTGGCGTTTGATTCATGCTGAATGATTGGCAACCACATGAAGTTAAAAATGAAAGGGGTTTTTACAGGTGGAGAGATTCTTGAACTTAAATTGGGACTGCCTAGAATATTAGTCATGTATCTAAAGTGGAGAGATCTCTATGATTGTGTGTAAGACTGTGCCCTGTAATTCCCAGTCAATGAATATAGTGTTAATCAAGAATGTATTTCTCCCTGGGAAACATAGTTTAGATTAATATCTATCGCTTTTTATACTATTTTGCAAACTGAACTTCATCTGAGTTAATTTATTTTGTTCTTTTTACGTTTGCAACTAGAATGTTATCAGAAGAATTTTAACAGTCACATTGTTACTTACCTTACAGGTGCTTAGGGTATATTATGATCGCTTGGTGGATCAGGCAGATCGATCTTGGCTTATTGGATGCATACAACAAGTAGTGAAAAACCACTTCGAAGAAGAGTTTGATGAACTGTTCCAGAGGCTGGACTTCAATTATGATGGCAAGGTGGAGGAGGATGATTTGCGAAGTCTGATGTTCTGTGATTTTCATGATCCGAAAAGGGAGGACACAAACTACAGGGAAGTCATGGATGTCGACCATTTGAGAGTTGTTGTAGAGAGCCATCTGGAGGAATATAATAATATGAGCAAGAAACCCATGCAGTTGGTGTTGTTCCGATTTGCCATAGAACATGTTTGTAGAATTTCACGGATTCTGAAGCAGCCTCGTAGCCACGCCCTCCTGGTTGGGGTTGGAGGCAGTGGTCGGCAGTCCCTCACCCGTTTAGCTGCACACATGGCAGATTATACACCATTTCAAGTTGAAATTTCAAAGAGTTATGGGACTAATGAGTGGCACGAAGATCTAAAAGTCATCCTGAGGAGATCTACTGAAGGTGAAATGCAAGGAGTTTTCTTATTCACTGATACTCAGATAAAAAGGGAGTCATTTTTAGAAGATATCAACAACTTGTTAAACGCTGGAGAAGTACCAAACCTTTTTGCGGTAGATGAAAAGCAAGAGATTTGCGAAAAGATGCGGCAAATAGATCGCCAGCGGGATAGAACCAAGCAAACAGATGGTAGTCCCATTGCTCTTTTCAACATGTTCATCGATCGCTGCCGAGATCAGCTCCATATAGTGTTGGCCATGAGTCCCATTGGAGATGCGTTTCGTAATCGTCTTCGAAAGTTTCCTGCTCTTGTTAACTGCTGTACTATTGACTGGTTTCAGGTAGAGTTCTCTGTAATATCTGTAAGTTTGTGTTCAGTAGTACCATGGGATCCATGGGGGGATTGATTTCAAGTCCCCCCCATGGATGCTGAAACCATGGATTATAGCAAACCCTATACATAGCATGGTTTCTGGCTCTCTCTAGTGGCCAGTTCTGGCAACTAAATCAAGGAAATATATATAAATATGTATTTCTGGTTTTTTTAATTTAATATTTTTAGGCAGGAGATAAGTGAACATGTGGATACTGATCCCGCGGATATATAACGGAAACATTGAGACAATCAAATCTTGGCTTATCTCTGAAATGGGAATCCATGGTTAATGGCTTCTAAGCAACCTAGAAAACTGAGTTTTTGTTTAAAGCTTGTCTTGTCTTGTTTGGAGTCGTTAATCACAATTTTGTAGTTCAGATATAACAAGAAACTGTCGTTAACTTGCTCCTCAAGGTTTTGTGTTGCCATCTGTGTGAAGTGAGAAGTGAAGTGGAAACATGTGAATGCATGAAGTTCATTCATATTTCAACATAAGATGTCAAGGCTTGATCATTTGAAGAAGTAGTCAAGGCCTTTGAGAAGCACAATTTCTTTAATGCAGAAGTCTTGGTTGAAAAAGTTCAAGCCTTTTGTTCTGCTGGATGTTCTTGTTTTCTATAGCTACTAGGTGTTAAAATGGAAGAATGTGCTTACATATACTCCCTGCCTGCCTGCTGAAACGATACAGTCTTAGGGAGAGGACTTTGCCATGAGACTATTCCAAATATTTGGATTAGGTCCAAGTTACAGACAGAAACCCTTAAGCCTCTACATATTCTTGCCTCTGTCTAGTAGCTTTGAGAAAGGGTTGGTTTGGATTTGGGGCTGCATTGACAAGTATGCCTCAATTTAAATCAGATGCAAAGACATGGAGAGTCCTGAAGACAGAGCATCCATACCTTGGCTAATGCTGATTTCTCTAGGGGTAAATATACACACTCTGTATTGGAGAGTAGACTGCATCTGTATATTCCATAGAATCCACCTAGTATTTTATTTATTTATTTATTTATTTGATTTCTATCCCTCCCATCTAGACCAAGGGTCTACTCTGGGTGGTTTACAAATTTTTTATTTATTTATTTATTTATTAGATTTCTACCCCGCCCCCCTAGACAGTGTCTACTCGGGCCGGCTTACAAATATCATAAAATATCATAAATATCATAAAACATCATAAACATTAAACAATTAAATCAATAATATAGTGTATTCAAGATGGTGAATGATAGAAAACAAGAAACTAGAATTCAAGAATTGACAGAAGGGAAGGCCTGCCTAAATAGCCAAGTCTTTAAATGGCTCTTAAAAACACCCAGCAAGGGTGCCAGGCGGATCTCTGTTGGAAGGCTGTTCCATAGTCGAGGGGCCACTGCCGAGAAGGCCCGGTTTCTTGTTCTTTCTTTCCGGACCTCTCTCGGCGTTAGGCCCCTCAGCCGTCCCTCCTGGCTATGGCGAGTAATTCGGGTAGATCTAGGTGGGAGAAGGCGATCTGCCAAATATCGAGGTCCCAAACCGTTTAGGGCTTTGTAAGTCATCATCAACACTTTGAAGTCAATGCGGAAGCGAATGGGCAGCCAATGCAATGCGGCCAGGGTGGGAGAGATATGCTGGTATTTTCTCACCCCACTAAGAAGTCTGGCCGCCGCATTCTGCACCATTTGGAGCTTCCGCATCAATCTCAAAGGTAGCCCCACGTAGAGCGCATTACAGTGGTCTAATCTCGAGATTACGAGCGCGTGGACGAGAGTGGTGAGGGCCTCTCCATCAATTTAAAAACAATGAAACCAAAAACATACTGTATATTATAAGTACACTTGAAGCTATAGCTACTTGAAGTCTAAAGCTTTGCATGAGAATTTATGGTATGGTGCCTTGCTCTTTTTTGATGGCTACCATAAGTAAATATTACTCGTTTTGCAATACAGTAGGAGTGTGGTATCCATAGAAGATCAGTTTCAGGCCCCCTCCACGGATGCTGAAAAATGCAGAAGTATCAAACACAATAGAGTGCATGGTCTCTGGCTCCCTCTAGCGTCCAGTTCTAATAAATACACCCTAGAAATATATATAAATAGGTATTTCTGGGTTTTTTTTATTTAGTATTTTCAGCCAGCAGATAAAATGAATCAGTGGATAATGATCCCGTGGATGGGGGTCGTGCTGTATTTCTTTTCATCCACAGTAATAGTAAAATGTTTTCTTTCTTTCTATGAACTTAGTCATGGCCTTCAGATGCATTACAGGCCGTGGCCACTCGCTCCTTGGAAGATATTGAAATGTCCGAGGAAACTCGGCATGGTTGCATTGATCTGTGTCAAAAATTTCATATGACCACCATTAGCTTGTCTGAACAGTTCTATAATGAGCTCCAGAGGCACAATTATGTAACACCTACTTCATACCTAGAGCTGATTTCCACATTCAAATCCCTTCTGGAAAGGAACAGAACGTGAGTATGATTAAAGCATCCTTGGCTAGCGCAGAATGTACAACATTGTTTCCTTTGTTTCAGCCCTACATGTACAAACATATGTACAAACACATACGCACAAATGCCCCAAAATCTAAGAGGGGATGCATGCAAAACCAAAGAGGGTTGTCTTTATTCCTGTTATTTCCAACCTAGATATACTTACAAAGTGCAGGAACCTGCTAAAATTGCTTCCTTGATCACCTGTGATGGCAAACAGGGATTGCTAACAGCCAACTGAAGAACCTTTATAAGAGCTGAGAGCTTTGATTTCTTTATGTCTGTTTTCCCTCTTTCTTTCAATATCCTGATAGGTCCCAAATGTCAAGCATGAACATACGGCCTGCAAACCTTTCCAGATTTCTCCTACTGCTTCATGGCTACCATTTTTTATTGCAGCTTCTGGAATTTTCTTTACATTAATGCTACTATTTTATGTCTGAATTTCACTGAATATTTTGTTACTGTGATGATCGTTCATTTGCTTCCTTAGCTGGTGCCTTCATAGTTTGCTTTTATAGTGTTCAAAGAAATTGACAGAACAGAATTTAAACAATGTTATGTAGTACTCTGAGGCAGTATTTTAAACCAGGAGGCTTAATCTAGCTGGTCTAAGAGTGGACCCTCACCCTCATGCCTAGCCCTTACGGACTGAGAAGGAGTGAGGGGCAGGAGGAATCCGTCTGTTACCTTCTTTTGATAATTAGAAATAATAGAGATTTGTAAACTCACCCCTATCCTTTTTATTCAACCGTTGGAAAGGTGTGAAATGATGATGGGGTAAAGATGGTAGTGAAATCACTGTGTTATCTCCCATCAGTGAGTGGAAATAAGAAGGGAATTCCCAGAGTACTCACATGGTCCCTCTTGCAATTTTACTAATTAAAAATAAAAAGCAGTGAACACATTAAAAGGCAACAAAATAGTTTGCACTGTTTGCCACCTCATAGGAAAGACATATCAAGTCAGCCTGTCAACATGAACAGCCAGTGTCAGGCAAAAGGATGGGGACAGAAGTACCAACCTTTTTTAGCGGATCACTCCTTTCTGCTGGTAATTAGGCCTTCTGAGAAGCAGTTCAATGCTTTGTAACAGGAAGGAACTTGTGCAAAAGTAGGAAATCACTAAGTAGCATCATAGGGAAGGGATATGGCTATCCGGAGAAGCCTGTGTTGTGATCCCAAGAGGGCTAAATTCAGCCCCCGGGCCAAGGTTCAATAGCCAACTGATCCCAAGAAAGTTTTTAGATAGCATGAGATGGAATGTGAACTATGTAAAGTCACTGGCATTTAAATGGAAATGTGCAGGACAGGCCTATGAAACTGAGCTCTACTTAAGAACTCAAAAAGATTGTAAGCATATTAGCATATTTGAATAGGAAACAGAAGATATTCCTCCAATGCGGACTACACATGTTTGTTGAGGAACTCCACAGGGATTAACTTGAAGATTGTTGGGTTGATGTGTTGCCCCTATCTCAGTCTCCTAAACTATCCCCAGTCAGGTGATGAAAATGAAAAAAAGATACGAAGTTGGCTTGGAGAAGCTGGATTCAGCTGCAGCACAGGTGGCCACAATGCAGATGGAGCTGGAAGCCTTGCAGCCCCAGCTGAGGGTGGCCAGTAAGCAAGTTGATGAGATGATGCTAGTGATTGAGAAAGAGTCCTTAGAAGTGGCAAAAACAGAAAAAATAGTGAAAGCTGATGAAGCTGTGGCCAATGAGCAAGCAATGGCTGCTAAAGCCATCAAAGATGAATGCGATGCTGATCTGGCGGAAGCCTTGCCAATCCTGGAAAGTGCGCTGGCTGCTCTCGACACCCTGACGGCACAGGTAAGGATAATTGAATATATTCCATGCTTCTTGTTCAAGTGGGCTGATTGGAAAACAGGAAGTGCCTGATTTTAAAAGGCAGATACTGTAGAGTTAAGGTGCAAGTAGATCGGTCGATTCTGTTTAATTATCTATTTGCTTTTCAGATCTGAGGTCTACACTGTTCCTCAAATCACTACAGTTCTCGGGATCATAGGTCATCTGCCCTCCTCTGTCATTAACACCACCCTCTTCTTCACCTCTGTTGTTTTTTTTTAAAAAAAATTGGCAGGTGACCTTGCACTGAATTGATACAACAACTTGTGAAACTGCAGTGCTTCTCTGACATTGCACTTAATTGAAAAAGCATTAAAAATGGTCCAGAGGAGAAAGAAAAGTTGTTAACTAGAGGGGGATGTTCAGTGGGATATTCCCACTGTACTAGCATATCCTGCAGCATGGCATGGTATGTCTGTACTGTGAGAACACCCCCCTCAAGGGAGCACCCTTTGCCTTTTCTTTGAACATTTTTTATTATGCTTTTCCAATTTAGTGCTATGCCAGATGGGCACTGCAGTCTCACAAGTTGTTATATCAATTCAGCACTATATCATGTGCCAGATTTTTTAAAAGATTCCCCTGTATCAATGTCACTCTTGGACATGCCCAGACCACCATCAGTAGTTCCCCTTTGGATCAATGTAAGGGATCACACATGCCAGAAATAAGGGGAAAGATGTGAACAGAATCACTACAAAAAAACCCACTAGCTTCTGCCGGCTGAAGAAAAAGCAACAGTTGCCCATGAAAAAAATTGGACTTACTAGCAATTAGCTGTACGTTGTGTAATCGATGGAAAATACATCAAAGTTAATCTTGCCAACTCTAACACAAACCGAGGGGTATATCGCTGTGCAGTCGCATGCAGAATTGCTGCATCAATTTTATGGGGAGCCTTTTTTTCTCTTTGTACAGTGCCTAATAAGTTGTGTTTGCTGTTAGTTTCTGAAGCATTATTACAACATGTTAGTTTTGTATAACTGGAAAGCTGCCTCCCGTCCACAAGTATAAAATGCTACCAGATTTGACTATCTTCTGTTTCACTTTTTAAAACAGTCGGGGTAACTCAACGAAATAAGCTCAAATACTGCAGGGTTGGGTCTTAAAAAGCAAAACACTGCAGCTTATCTTTTTATTAATGTAAAAGGGAAAAAAAGATCTGGAGACTGTTAACTAGGGGCTGTGGAACCTGAGAAGGATGAGAAAATGAAAGAAAGGGCAGATACATGAAGCTTGAGCCATTGTAAATCTCAGTGTTAATGTTAAGTGTTGGAAATTAGGGTGTGGATTCACTTATTCACTATACCCAACCTTCAGATTTACTGGCAAGTCATGGGACAATGGCAGTTACCACTGGTGTACAAAAGCCCCATAAATGCAAACTTTCACTGACTTTGTGACTTTACCACAAAGCTTTCCAGTTTTCTCCAAGTCAACTAAATTGAAATAGTTCAAAACTAATTCAGTTTAGTTGAACTAAATTTAGTTGAACTATTTTTAAAAATAGAATTAGTTTAACATGAGAAAGTGAGAGCAGGGCCGATCACTTGTTACATACTGTACATTCAGTGACAAGATAGTAGGTAGCCAGGAATTTCAGTAAGTACTGTAAGGCAGTAGAATTGCCATGTGGCTTGAAAGTAGCAACTCCTTGCAAAGGAGGTTTAAAGAGAAGGTAGGAAAATGATACACTGGTTAGTCAAATTGTGGAGGTTCTACATTTTAGAAAATAGGTTAGAATTACAAGTTGTGAAAAATGCTAGGAATGTATACATGCATATTATATGGATATGCATGCTAGTTTTTTAAAATTAGTGTGCTGAAAAACATTTAGGAAACCTACATTTGCAAGACCTGACCAAGGCTGTTAAGGATAAGAAGTGACTTGATAAGATTGGAAGTGGCTTGATAGTACATAACAGCAGCACACATTATCTTAGGGCTCGATCACATGTGAGAAAAGAACCCCAGTTATACCAATTCATTTCAACCCTCTGTTGTATTGATACATTTTTTTCTGCGGTCATGTGGTGTATATATTGGTCGGAACATTTACATTGTTTTTAACTGTATTAATTCATTTTTTCTATTTGAACTGTTATATCAGGCTACACTGTTCTTTAATTTTGTATTGATTCAACAGTGGTGGTGGCTACTAGTAATTTACTGATATCCCTTTAAGTTTTTTTAAGGGTACAAACACAGTGGCCATGAAGTGGCCACAGCACCCAGAAACCCAACCCCTTTGCAAAGGAAATAAATCCACAGCAATGTTCACACATGCTGAAATGATAAGGAATGAAGCGATACATCATTGGTACAATTTTAAGAGCCCTCCTGGTGAGGAGGAAATAAACCAATTGCTGGGGCAAATGAATTGATATTGGCTGTGCATCATGTGAATGGAAAACTATGAAACAATCTAAATAACAGCCAAATCAGTATAGCTGGGGTTCTTTTGGCAGGTGTGATCAAGCTCTCAGATATGACAGATCCAAAGTGCTCTCAACCGAAGAAAATAATGTTGATTTTAGTGTATTTTGCAATATGTATTTGGTAAAGTAGAAAGTGTATAAACATATACCAAGAAGTGAATATTATTTAATTTACTGGAGTTTACTGAGTATGCATATAAGATTGTGGTTTTAATTTAATATTTATGAAAAGTGTAGACAGTGTTTAGGTGGTAAGGAATGTGCAGAAATATTGGGAGTACACATGAAATGTGAAGTTAAATGATTACTGCTTCAAATCTATGAACAGGTTTATATTGATGCATTGAAATATAACAGATTAATGCTTGAATTATGGAAAGACTAAAATAGTTGAATATTTGAATACCTATTTATTTTAAGGTGTATAATGAGAACAGAGCAAAGTAAAAATGTAAAACAAAATTGTTGTTGCATCTTAAAGAGTGATAAATGTGTTTCTGTGCTAGCTTCCATAGGTTACCATCTACCTCTTTATCTACTCTATGTGGATTGTAAATGGATTGTAATCCATGGCACAGTACTGCCACAGTACTTTAGTTTTTAGCTTAAGGGTTTTGGTTTTAATTATACATGCTGAAATAAACTCTCTTCAAACACTGTTTCTTTTAAGGATATCACTGTTGTGAAGTCTATGAAAAGTCCTCCTGCTGGAGTGAAGCTTGTTATGGAGACCATTTGTATCTTGAAAGGCATCAAGGCAGATAAAATTCCAGATCCAACAGGCACAGGAAAAAAGATCGAAGATTTCTGGGGTCCGGCTAAGAAACTCCTAGGGGACATGAGGTTTCTGCAGTCCCTTCATGAGTATGACAAGGACAACATCCCCCCAGCTTACATGAGCATCATCAGAAAGCAGTATATCACTAATCCTGAGTTTGTTCCTGAGAAGATCCGAAATGCTTCCACGGCTGCAGAAGGATTGTGTAAATGGGTCATTGCCATGGATTCTTATGATAAGTAAGTTCCTGTTTGAAAGTGTAGTGTCAATGAAGAATGCTTGGCTGGCGTGCTCTCACTTCCTCATGCAGTAGAAATTAGTCTATTGCACGGCCAATGCCCTTGTGCATTTTTCTTTTCAGCCTCGTATCTGTTTATTTGCACACATCTAGTGAGCAGTGTCCGAGAAAGAACATTTGTCTTAAGGCAGGATCAGTTTTCCCCAAATCAGCAGCTTAAGTGTGCAGATTTTCCAGGTTTGCTGTCTCCTGGGTGGGTTTCTAAAACCTGGATTTCTTTTTGCTGCGTACACACAGGATTGCCTCTTTCCCCCTGGGTTTCTTTTAGCCAAATGTATAAGTCAACGCAACCCCGTGGTCTGTCCACAAATACTCTTGTGGTAGGGATGTGTGACCTGCAGGCTTGGCTGGAACCCAGGGGCATCCAGATATTGCTGGACTCCAATTCCCTTCAGCCCATGCTATCATGAACACTGGAGAAGGGCAATGAGGGTACTCGTTCCTTGACTTCTGAAGGGCCAGAGATCCCCCAGCCCAGGCCAAGACACAATGGTTGGCCATTTGCATTCTTTAAGTCTATCAAGGTAGATTAATTTTTTTAAAAGAGACGAGGTCATTTTACATGATCAAAGACCAGAAGCCCCAGCAGTGAACTTTTGATACTATTAAACAATAACCACTAATGCCACATAAGATCAAGAAAGGCCTGTTATTTGACAAGATATCACATCCTAAAATTACAAATATTCAAAAATTTGGATCTTACTCTCTACTTACCCATGTTTTAAAAGAGGATGGTCAGGTCATGGATGATAGACAGGAATCACTTGGTGATATTTTTCCAGTCTGGCCTTACCATTAGGCAGAGTACAGAACTTTCTCAGGCAGCAGGTGCTAGAAGACTGCCCCGGACCTTCACTTCTCTTGAGAGATAAAGCTGCATACTGAACACAGTTTACCCAACCCTCCTTATACTCACCTGCTTGTCCTCAGAGATGTGGCAGAGAATGGGAGCCCGTTGCCACTGGTGAAGCAAGGCTCACCTGCCAGTCTAGCCAGCGTTTGTACATAGAAAGAAGGAACCATGCTAGTTTAGCTTTGCCTCACACAGGAAAATATTTTGGGATCTCCCTGATGTCTTGAAGAGCAACTCAGTTGTGTGCTGAGTTGTTATGGTGTGCGTGCGTGCGTGCGTGTGTGTGTGTGCGCACACATGCAATCTGTGTGCAGAAACAGGAGATTGGTTGTGATACTTGACCAAGCCTAGTTGTTCATCAAAGCTTTGGGGGCCTACTGATCTTAACTTGACTAGATTGTCTGCCTCTGTTTTAGCAGATATAGTGCACACAGTTTTATACTTTTTAAATTGTTTTAATTGATCTATAGTCTTATATTGTCTTAAGATGTTTGCTAGTATTTTATTCTTCGTATCTCCTCATGAGATCCTTGGATTAAGGGTGAGATAGTAATATAATACAAAATAAGTAAGCAAATGCAAATATTGTATTTTCTTTAGAGTGGCAAAAGTTGTTGCCCCTAAGAAGATAAAGTTAAATGCAGCTGAAGCAGAACTGAAAGTTGCTATGGATGGTCTGAGAAAGAAACAAGCGGCCTTAAAGGAAGTTCAGGACAAGCTAGCTAAACTACAAATGACGCTAGAACAAAAGAAGCAGGAAAAAGCAGACCTAGAGAACCAGGTATGTAACATTTCCAAAGAGCTGGCCTCTGTGCTTTTGTGTCATCATTTGGTTTGTCTTCCGAAAAGGTTCTCATGGTGTTGCAGGAAAATAATGGATCAAAATGAGTACAGAAAGGAGTGTTTTGTTGAGAGAGAGAGAGAAAAAAATCATTTCAAAATAATGTGTACTATTTCCTGCATGAAACAGGAACTGCTTGGAGTTATGCATGAATGTATGTAAAGCTGATCAGGAATAAGCTGATCCATCCATCCATAGCTAGCTTGTTCATTCCAGGTTTGCTTGGATCAGTCGTTCCCAACCTTGAGTCCTCCAGAGATGTTCTTGGACTAAAACTCCCAGAAGCGTTCACCACTAGCTGCGCTGGCCAGGATTTCTGGGAGTTCCAGTCCAAAAACACCGGGGTTACCCAAGGTTGGGAACTGTTGGCTTGGATAGTGTTCTAGAAATGAACTGCTTGAAGTATACTTACTTTCATGCCATGGGACACGTGGATCTTTTTATTAGCTGATGCAAACCTCAGTTCTATGTACTAAACTATGGATATGAAAACATAGATGTGAGACTGTTTTTTTCCTACCATCTCCTGTTGTGCTGGGATCTCCCATGTGCTGTGGCCAGAGGGCACAGTTGCTTTATTTATTTCTTTATTTTGCATTAAGACTTATGAAATACTCCAACCCGAATGGCCGGACAAGCTGTAGATACTTTTGAGATTGTAGTTTTTAACAGTAATTGCCTTCCTCTGGTTGTGACTTTACCCAGATTCGAAAGGAATGAGACGCTTGGCTTCTGCCTCTGCCTCTCAATTATTCCTGCTGAATTGGGAAAGGCTGGGGAAGGAACAAAGGAAAAGGTGAAGGGTGAAATGTTTGAAAATGTGCCTTGACTCTTTCCTATGTTGCTATTCCTCTCACCTTCCTTGGTATGTAGATAAAATGTTTGTGGGTCAGTTCACACT
Organism: Intellagama lesueurii; assembly: GCA_037013535.1. Classification (NCBI taxonomy): domain Eukaryota; kingdom Metazoa; phylum Chordata; class Lepidosauria; order Squamata; family Agamidae; genus Intellagama; species Intellagama lesueurii. The sequence continues at coordinate 168,191,816 of JBAJHW010000001.1, read as the reverse complement.
CAGCTGTTGGTTTCTGTGCGGGCTGCAAGGCTTTGAGATTTTTCCCCTGTCTCTAACTTTATTTATTTATTTATTTATTTATTTATTTATTTATTTATTAGATTTTTATCCCGCCCTTCTAGACTATGTCTACTCAGGGCGGCTCACAATAAAATTATTCATAAAACAATTAAAACCATGAATTAAATCAACAATGTTAGTATTGATCAAGATGGAAAATAGAACAAAAGACTAAGTAAAAGTAAGAGTCAGGTATTGACAGGACAGCCTTTAGAAGGCTGGCTGGATAGCTCAGTGGTTTAGGTATCTGGCTGTGGAGCCAGAGGTTGGGAGTTCAATTCCTCTCGGTGCCTTCTGTGAGTAGAGCCAGCCTGTGTGGCCTTGGGCAAGCTGCACCGTCCCCCAGAAGACGGGAATGGTAAAACAATTCTGAGTACCTGGAAAGCCCTGAAAAGGGCCTCTAGAAGTCAGAATTTACTTGATGGCACATGATCAACGAACGCCCTGGATCCATTTCAGTCAGGCTTCAGGCCGCACCACAGTACGGAAACGGCATTGGTCGCCCTGTTTGATGACCTGCTGAGGGAGGCTGACAGGGGCAAAATGTCTCTGCTGGTCCTTCTCTATATCTCAGCCGCCTTTGATACCATTGAGCATGGTATCCTCCTGGGGAGGCTCTCCGATTGGGAATTGGTGGCCTGGCGCTTGCCTGGCTCCGATCCTTCTTGGAGGACCGTCCTCAGAGAGTACAGCTTGGGGAGAGGGTCTCGGCCCCGTGGAGCCTCAATTGTGGGGTGCCGCAGGGCTCGATTATCTCCCCAATGCTGTTTAATATCTACATGAGGCCGCTGGGTCAGGTCATCAGGGGGTGTGGGGCTTCGTGTCATCAGTACGCTGATGACACCCGGCTCTACATCTCCTTTTCTCCAACAACAGTGGATGCCATTTCGTCCCTTCAGCACTGTCTGGAGGCTGTATTGAAATGGATGCAGGTGAATGGTCTGAGGCTGAACCTGGACAAGATGGAGGTCCTGAGGGTGGGTTACCCTGATGTCAGTGGTTTGGGGAACTCCCTCTCTTTGGGGGGGATGACTCTTACCACAAAGAATTTGGTTCGCAGTCTGGGGGTCCATCTTGACCCGGCACTTACCATGGAGACCCAGGTAGCGTCAGTGGTCCGTACCGCCTATTTCCATCTTTGGCGGATTGCCCAGCTGTGTCCCTATCTTGATGTTGGGGTGCTCACCACTCTGGTCCATGCGCTTGTAGTCTCGAGATTAGACTACTGTAATGCACTCTACGTGGGGCTACCTTTGAGATTGATGCGGAAGCTTCTAATGGTGCAGAATGCGGCGGCCAGACTTCTTAGTGGGGTGAGAAAACACCATCATATCTCTCCCACTCTGGCTGCCCTGCATTGGCTGCCCATTCGTTTCCGTATTGATTTCAAAGTACTGCTGATGACATATAAAGCCCTAAATGGTTTAGGACATCAATATCTGGCGGAATGCCTCCTCCCACCTAGATCTATCCAAATCACTCGCTTTAGTCAAGATGGGCGGCTGAGGGGCCTAATGCCGAGGGAGGCCTGAAGAGAAAGAACAAGAAAGTGGGCCTTCTCAGCAGTGGCCCCTCACCTCTGGAACAATCTCCCCCCAGAAATTTGTCTGTCTCCCTCGCTGGGTGTTTTTAAGAGCCAACTCAAGGCCTGGCTCTTTGGGCTGGCCTTCCCTCCTGTCAATACCTAATTTATTTGCTATCTTCAAGTGTATTAATGTTGTTGTTTTATTTTATTTTATTATTCTTGAGTGTTGTTAGCCGCCCAGAGTAGACTTCGGTCTAGATGGGAGGGATATTAAATAAATAAATAAATAAATCATTTTTAATTTATTGGTTGTTTTTTTTTGAAAAAACATGCTGGACAGAAAGCTCAGCATAGAGGCTTCTGTTTGCTGCCCATATCCTTGTGAAAGTGACCTTCCTAAATCAGCATTGTGATCTTATGAGATGCGCACTGCTTCTTCAGATGCTGCTTTTTCCAGTATTGTATATAAATCCATTATCAATTCCACTTTTCCAACCCAGGGCAATAATTTATTTGAAGGAAAAGAAGAATGGAAATGCCATAGACCATGCTGTTAGCCCGCCATGATCATCTGTCACGCTCAGTTTCTCCCTCCCTTCTCCTCCCCCTCAGAGGCTTAACGATGTCAAATCCAAAGGCCATTTGTTTTATTGAAAAAGAATAATACTGTCCGCCAAAATCGATGCAGTTGTAGTCCTTCTCAGAAGCATTAAAAGGAGAGAAGGTAACCATTGGAAGTTGCAGTGGCTGTGATGGCTTTACCTAAAGTTTATATTTTGACTTTCAGGTTGATCTGTGCAGCAAAAAGTTGGACCGAGCAGAGAAATTACTCGGTGGCCTTGGAGGCGAGAAAACCCGCTGGAGCCAGACGGCATTGGCGCTCGGGAAGCAGTATGTCAACCTGACAGGCGATATCCTCATTTCATCAGGCATTGTAGCTTACTTGGGAGCTTTTACATCTAGCTACCGCCAGGTAAGGAATGAAGGAGTGACATTTCTGTAATTTAAATGCTTCTGCAGCAAATAAACAATTGTTTTTCCCAGCTACTCATAGGTACACATCTTTAGCTGTGTTTGGAACACAGAAGGCAGGAAAGGGGGGGGGGGGAGGGAAACTCCTGGTGTGTGTTAAACACATGAAGATGCCTTATTAGAGATGGACACAAATTTTTTTTTAAAAATGAATCACCAAATTCATTTAAGAAATCGCAAATTCATTGATTCGTATTCATACGAAACAATACCCCTGACAAATCAATGGATCTTTAGAGAATTTTAGTTCATTGATTAATTGGGCTTTAAAATGCTCCTCAAAGCACCTAAGGACTCCAAACTTGCAGGGCAGCTTCCCCTGACTCTCCTCTACAATCCGTCCAAGTTTGGCGAAGATTGGGTTCTGGGTGTCTGGGTTATACACTCACAAAAATGGCTCCCCAGGAAAGTTCCCCCCAGGCACCTAGAGATGCCAAACTCACAGAGAAGCTTCCCATGACTCTTCTCTACAATATCTCCCAGTTTGGTAAAGACTGCATTTCCCCAAGCCAGCTGCTAAAGGGCACTTTCCTGGCGGGACCCACTTTGTGGGTGTATAACTTGGCTGTTTGAAACCCAATCTTCACCAAACTTGGAGGGATGGTAGAGGTGAGCAGGGGGAGGTTTCTCTGTAAGTTTGGTGTCTCTAGGTGCTTGGGGGGAACTTTCCTGGGGGGGCATTTTGGATATATAACCCGGATGTCTGAAACCTAAACTTCATCAAAAGTGCAGGGCTTAGAGGGGACAGTCAGGGAAAGCTTCTCTGTGTATTTAGTGGATCTAGGTGCTTGGGGAGGGGGGCATAGAGTTTTAAAGTAAAAATCAAATTGACAAATTGATTCCTTGATTCATCAGAAAAAAAATTGTAAATTCATAATTCATGATTGGTTGACCTTGACAAATGGATCAAAACAAATCACAATTTTTCTGATTCATGCCCATCTCTATGCCTTATACCCTAACTGAGTTAAGAGATAGCTTATGACTCGAAGAGGAAAATCCTTAACTAATGATAATGTCTGTGTGCCACGGCAGGAGCTTCTTTTGCCTCCGAGAGTATTCAGAGTAGCTTCCTTTGTTTGATGATTGGGCTTTAGGACTTCAACCTGGGGTTCCTTTCAAGTCTGATTTCACGAGCCAAGAAAATTACCTCAGTCACTTTTGTGCAACATTAATGTGCTTTCAGCTCTAATTGCTGGATTGCAACTCCCCTCAGTCTGAGTCAGTGAGATGATGGGACATCAACATCTGGATGGCCTAATATTATCTTTTCTGTCCATGCTTAAGAACACACCTATCTCCCCCTCCCCCCGCGGTGTCTGTAACTGTTTCTTTGGAAACAACAGGACTCTTAATTATTTTCATTGATTTTGCTGTGAATTAGCAACAACTCATTTTCACTGCGTCAAGACTAATATGCCTGAATAATTAGTGTACAATCGTTTTCCTTAATCAGGCCAATGGAGCAATTTCTATTAAGGGGGCTGAGCCAGTGGTTCCAACAAATGCTGTGGTTATAATAATTACAAAAATATTTGAAATGGACAGGCCTACATTTTGATTTCCTTTGTAGAATGTAGCCCTTGTTTTTTTTTCTCCACCCATAAAGATGTTCTTTTCTGTTGATTTATTAGCAAGCAATGAGAACTTTCCCGAAAGAAAATATAAAATGTAAATAATAATTCTTGGCACCAAAAAAGATCTCTTTTTTGACTGATGTTATGTTTAATTAAAATAGCTCTAATTGATTCTAATTCTCTATATCTAACTTGAATTTATTAACAAAAGACATGCAGTTATCCTTATATCTAGATATTGAGGGAGATAAATCCAGAACTATTTTGCTAAAGTAATTTTCTTGGGGGTACTACAGTTCTGTTGTTGTTGTTATTTTTGTTGTTCAGTTGCTTCTGACGAATGGCATCCCTAATAGGTTTTCAAGGTATGTCAGAAGTTCAGAAAGTAGTTTACCATGGACACCATGGGTGATTTTCCATGGCCAGTGAGGGATCAGAGCCAAGGTCTCCTGAGTCTTAATTTGACATTCTATCTACTACACCACTCTGGCTTGTGTTGAAATCCTAAGAGATATTAAACATGACCCCTTTGTCTTGCTCAAAACACAGACCATCTTCCCTGTACAATGGCTGCCTTTTTGGAAAACAGAAAGGGGTTGTCATAGGTGCTGTTGTGTGAATGTATTACTTGTGGCCATCGCATGACAAGACAAATGCACAACAGAAACTCATTGTAAAATACAGAAAAATTGTACAGTTGTTAACATATACAATATTAATGAATGAATGGTTAATAAATTATTTAAATGAACAGAACAGAACAAGCTTTATGGCTTAAAACCATAGGTTATTTTCTGTACCAGACTATTGAACAAAATTGACAGACATTGAGGCAGATGTCCAGTACGAGGCCTCCCCATAACCATCTTTGCCTTGGCTTGAAAACCTGCCCGGCTTGGGGGGGGGGGAAGGGTTCCAGCCTTCCAGAGCACATTTTGAGAGTGCACAGAGGCTTCAGGAGGGATCGTCCCCTTCTGATTCTGCTAATACAGCAGTTCTGTGACTGGCACAGTTCTGCTAGATCTTGGCCTCTGTTGTCCATTAGCAAAAAATAAATGACACTTTCTTCTTCAGAACTGTTTTCTCTTATGCAAATATATTTAAAATTCATTGTGGGTTTAGAGGGATTTCTGTCCTCTTTTCCCATTCATGATCATTAGTCCTATAGATCAGTGGTCCCCAGCCTTGGGCCTCCAGATGTTCTTCGACTTCAACTCCCAGAAATCCTGGCCAGCAGAGGTGGTGGTGAAGGCTTCTGGGAGTTGTAGGTTGGGGACCACTGATGTAGTTGACAGAAACACATAGAACTAATTAGCTAAGATTTATTTAGGCTTATGACAGCCCTAGTTTGAAGTAATTCTTGGGGCTCTGTGTGGGAGCCATAATAGCTGTTAGCTTCTACTGCAAGGCAGAGGATTAAAAATGGTAAGATGTAACATGGATTTGCCTTGGCAGCTTTGTATCGAGGGTGAGAAGCCTTGGGAAGACACTGAACTTCAGTGTTTTGTTTTTGGTGGCACCACAAAGCTTAACTGGGAGTGGCTGATAGTAATATTGGCTAACATTAGCCTTCTTTCCTTTCAGAATCAAGCACGGGACTGGATCTTGACACTGAAAGCAAGAGGCATCCCCTGCTCGGATGATTTTTCTCTAACTACTACTTTAGGAGAACCAGTGAAAATCAGAGCCTGGAACATTTCTGGTTTACCTTCTGATTCATTTTCCATTGATAATGGCATCATTATCTCGTAAGTAGCCAATATTTTAGACTGGGGGGGGGGGAGGATTTTGATAGACATTTTAGACTGGGGCTGGATTTTGCAAGTGGGGGGCATTGCATCCTCTGGAGACGGCACCGTATATCTGGAACAGCTGGATTCACTGTGGTGGAAGAAAAACCACTGCTTCCCCCCCCCCCCCCAACTAAAGCAAGATGGATGACCTTGCTTTTAAAGTGGATTGCACTTTTGGAAACCTCAAGGAAGTGCAGATCTTACAGGAAGCATACCTTGTACGTGCCTTATTTACCTGAAGGTCATAACTACTTTGAATTCAGTGAAGAAAACTAATCTGATTCCTACACTGTATGCAAAACTCATTCACCAAGTTTCTCTCTCTCTGTCTCTCTCTAGCAATGCAAGAAGATGGCCTCTGATGATAGATCCTCAAGGTCAAGCAAACAAATGGGTGAAGCACATGGAAAAGGCAAACAGCTTGCACGTCATCAAACTCAACGACTCTGAATTTGTGCGAACGCTGGAGAATTGTGTTCAGTTTGGTACACCTGGTAAGCAACAACACCCTAAAGCATCAGCTGTGGTTTTTAAAGCAGTTTATCACATTCCATTGGTACCCACTGAAATGTCAATGGGTAGTGAAATTACTGGTACTCACGGTTCTCTTTTATTTTTTTGTCTGAGTCACTCATTCAAGCATTATATTATTATTTTTTCCTTGATTGGATCTGTCAAGAAAATAATGTTACTGAGCTTCTGATTAAATTGGCGGTTCCTACCCTGTGTGTGTTTATCTTTGAAACATTAAGTTCATCTACTGACTCAGACTGCAGTCCCATACAGTGGGCAGAAATCCTGCTGAATGGAGTGGAACTTGATTTATTATTGGCCCCCTCGCTGGGTATTTTCAGAAACCAACTTAAGACCTGGTTGTTCAGACAGGCCTTCCCTCCAGGCACTACTTAACTTCTCTTTTCATCCCATCTTGAACTATTGTTGTCTTGTATATTGTTGAAAAACTGTTAATTATATATTTTGAATTGTTTTTATCTTGTATGTTATGAACTGCCCAGAGTAGACTATGTCTAGATGGGCGGCATATAAATGCAATAAATAAATAAATAAATAAATAGATTGATTGATTGATTGATTGATTGATTGATTGATTAATTGATTAATTAATTAATTAATTAATTATTGTATTTAAATTATTTATATGCCACCTTTATCCCCATAGGGGACCCAAGGCAGCTCACAACAGATAAAATAACAAAATTAAAAACACAATGCAAATATTATGCTGAAAAAACAATTAAAGATACATTGAGATGAAAAAAAATCAGGTATAAAAACAATTCAAAAATATTAAAAAAAACCCTGCAAGTTAAAAACCAGGCTGTGGAAGCTTACACCAAATAAAACTTAATGCTGTGAAAGAACCGTCTTTTTGTCAGCTTTGCTGCAACAGACTGCAGGCTAGCATGACTGTATGGACATTTCACAAGATGCCTTCCTCATAATGTTCAAAATGTAGACCAAAGGCAATCTAATTTGAAAGAGTAAATAGTTACCTGCAGACAAAGATAACATGAAAATTAGCCTTGAGTCTGTGCTAAAGAGAAATGGTGTCGTGTACGTCTGATTTTGGGCTCAATTGTTGCGGCATGCCGAAACAAACTAGCTTTTCCTCAGCGTTAGAAATGTGAACCATTCAAGTCAGTCGGTGTGTCTGTTTATCTGTAGTTCCATCCAGAGATTCTGTTATCCAATTTTAAGTCAACATGCAAGAAAAGGAATGTGCCACTGTACAAGCCCTTCCATTGTGTTCTGTGTGGGAGACCTCCAAGTGAGCAGGGGGGATGATGTCCCAGATAATGTATCCCTTTTCAGACTGCATCTTTTCACACCCATGGAGAACAATCATGGAAGGAGTGGAACCCCCTCTTCATGTATTAGTCATGCTATGGCTGAAACTGTGGAGAGCAAAGGGCGGAGATCTAGGAAGCAAAGCTAATGTGTGTCCCCCAAACCCCCACTGCCCATTTAGACCTCAGTTCTTTCATCCACAATGCCTGGCTTGGAACTACAGTGTCAGGGGAAAAAAACACGTATTGAATGTCCAGTGACTCGTGTCATATCACATGACTTCCAGCCCTGTTGCAGTTTTAAATGGTGCCCAATCTTTTGCCCACCCCTTCCGCACCTCTGTTTCCCATCCTCCTCATTTTTCCTTGACCACCAACATATATTCATTTTTTTCTCCTTTCCTCCTCCACTTGCGTATGTGGATCTGCAATCCTTTTTTAAAAAAATCTGTGATTAAATTGCACATCCAAAGATGAACATACGTAAACTATACCTTTTAGAAAACATTTCAAACGGGGAGGCAGGAGCGGGGCCTGATTCTCCTCCCATCATGTGACATTGCGCCCAGCCTTTGACGCGCCCACGGTGGCAACGCGCATGCCCACCCATAACAGGTTAAGACAAAGACAAAGGCATTGAGCATGTCACATGTTACAAGAGATCGTATGCCTTTTGGCAGCTAATCCGCAATAAATACATTTTCTCCAGATGATTTCAAAGGTGACGTTCCAGCTCCTGAATAGGGCTTAATTACCACATTGGAATCTGAGTCAGAGTACATTTATTGGGTTATCTGATAATATTCTTAAAACAACCATAACAAGGTGTAACAAAGTAGGTTACTTTGAGAAATTACGTGTAAGAAATAATTTAGGTATAATTTTCATTTAAGAGAAACATTTGCACAAAAATGCACAGATAAGGATCAATAAAAAGCAGAAACAAATGGGATTTTATAATACAGCTGATTGTTTCTTATTAAGTGATTATACCCCCCAGAATTTTTTAGTATTGCTCACATTGTATTTTCCTTCAGTATCTTACAGAACTATGCAACTTTTAATTCAAACACATCCTTCCTTGATGAGTTTTATCTCCATGTATATATGTGATTAATTCTCTCAATTAAGCTCTATGCCACACTTTATAGCTCAATTCCTAAATTCTGTTACGTTGTCCTGATTTCCACTTGGTAGAAATTAGGCTTTTGATTGTTAAAGACATATCTCCCCTTAGTTGTTGATTTGATTCAATCTTTCATTTTTACAAATTCTACTTTCAAATTTAATGAGATCAGTTATGCCATACATTCAGCTGATTTAACTGTATTTCCCCGAAAGAATTTGATCTTTGAGTTGTCTCAGCAAAAGTCTCTAAAACATGCTTTTCCAGCATTGACTTTTCAACGGTTTTGCTTCCTTTTATTATACACATTTCCTATTCTTTCTATTGTTGAATAGTATGGTAGATTCTTCGAAATTCCTGCAGGCGCTAGGGGAGTTATAAAAATATTTTATTTTCCACTGACCTTTGAATAATTGGGTACCCAAGACTCGTTATTCCCCCTTTAGTTTAATTTTTATTGCCTGTATGTGTTTTTTATTTCTAGAATTGTATTTCTTCTCTCGCCCCCTCTTCTATCTCCTCCCTGACCCTGCCTTTCCTGCAAATTGTGAAGTTCAGCTGTTTATGGCATTAGAAAACCTATTTTTGGCTCTGTCTTCAAGTGCTCTTGGAAAATGTTGGCGAAGAGCTGGATCCTATTCTTGAGCCGCTTCTGCTGAAGCAAACGTTCAAGCAGGCTGGCAGTATCTGCATCCGCCTGGGAGATTCCACCATTGAATATGCGCCAGACTTCCGCTTTTATATTACAACCAAGCTGAGAAACCCACACTACCTGCCAGAAACATCTGTCAAAGTAAGCTGTTTGCGTAAAAACAATGTTCTCTCTGCTTTCTTCTTATAAGCAGCACAACGCTTTCCACTGCAGTCGTCCTCTTGGGCACATCTGTGCCTACTGCAGGCTGCTGCTTTTTCTTTTGTCTTTCACTTTAGTTTTGAAAAGTCTTTTTAGTTTTCCATCTTTTGCAATTGTCCTCCTGCAGTATGAAGGAACAGTGTAAAAGAGAGATGGAAATCTAAATGACAAACAATGAGAATACTCAGCACACACTTCTAGAGTATGAGTGGGGAGCATATGGCCCTCCAGAAGTTCTTGAACTACAGCCCCCATGGTCCTTAATTATTGGCCGTGCAGGGGGCTCCTGCTGAGACTTGGAGTCTAACAACCTCTTACAGGGATTATCGTTTATCTCATGGATGAGGAGCTGTTAGCCCTCTAGCATCAGGTAACAGAAGTTTCACCCAGCATAGCGAATGGTACAGGATTATGGGAGCTGAAGTCCAGAACATCTGGAGGATCAGAGGTTCCCCACCCCTGGTTTATGTAGTCCTAATGCTATTTTGATTTGGAACACTTCTGAATCTCATAGGTAACGTTATTGAACTTCATGATAACACCCGAGGGGATGCAAGATCAGCTTCTTGGAATAGTTGTTGCACGAGAGAGACCAGACCTTGAAGAAGAAAAGCAAGCGCTGATTTTACAAGGGGCTGAAAACAAAAGGTATGAAAATGTTACTGGTTAGAATGCTGTCTTAGCAAAATGGCACTGGCTGAAGAGGAAGGACCTGTTAAGGCTAGATGTGGAATTGTAATATTGTAGATACACTTAATTTCACTGCCAGGAATATGCAGATCAGCATTCTTTGGCTTCAGAAGCTAAGTGTAGCATTCCCTTGAAATTTGATTTCACAAATTTCCTCTGACTGCCTCGGTAACCACTCTGTCACATGAATGTTTCAGCTTTGATCTCTGACAACAGGCTATCACTGATGCCTGTTTTCTGGCCCTTGTGATGACATTGACGCAGAATTGGATTATGTCCAAGAAAACTACAGTACCTTCCTATTGCTTGAGAGCAGTGGCAGATCAAAAACCAGGGTCCAAAATCAGCAGCTTTCTGATGATGTGACTGCTATGCTCATGTATCTGTCACAGCATAGGTGCTACACATATATGTTAGCTGAGGGTCATCAACTCTAGGGTAGATGAATGCCAGCTCAAAGTGAGAGAGCCGGCGTACTACCTCTGAGGGAAGGTGAACTGCGTTTGCTTCCCTTGATCTCATAGATGGTCACCACCCTGGACTGCCATTGCCACTTTATTGAATTTGTTGCCTGCTTTTTTTTTTAAAGCCAGATCTTGGTCCTATGAACCTTTCTGGTCTTTGATACAGCTAGAAGTCAAGGCAAGTGCTCCCACATATCTTTCTTATTTTGAAGAGATATTGTGCTGTTTTTGTACTGTCACCATGGCAAATTCAGCAACAAAGGGTGACAGGAGCCTTTAAACTGGGGTGGCTGCAATTGGTCTATGTGCCCCCCCATCTCTACCCCCATAGAAGAAGCTTTTTAGGAAGGAACTTAGGGGAGGATACCTTACACCAAAGTGGAGGATGATGGAAGTAATAATTGTTTGAGAGCAGGAGAGAGCTACTGCCTTCACGTTCTGCTTGTAATCTTCCTGGGAACCAAGGAACATTGGGGTCCTCCAGATAGGGCAAGAGAAAAGCCCTACATGGAGACCTTCTGCCAGACAGAGTTGGCAATTCCAGGCTGGATAGACCCATAGTTTGACATGGTGTAAGGCCACTTTCTGTGCTCCCATGGGCCTCTGACCGTCTATTGTGGTAAAAAGAATCATTGACCACCTGGATGTTGGTCTGATATATCAGGTTTTCCTTTGATTGCTCTTGGTAGTTCATTTTTAGCACAATTTATCTGTAGACGGAAAGACCGACTCAGTTAGCAATTTGGCTGGCATGTTTTGGACCTGCTGAAGCTTCCAAACACTTTCCAGAGCATTACAGTATGCCAGCCGGGTTGTGACTAATGTGTCACTGTGGCCAGATCAGACCTCTCCAGGAGTGGGTGCAGCTGGTGCACTAGTTTTAACTGTGGAAAGGCACTCCTGGCCACCACAGGTGTCACATTCTGGCATGCCACACTCTTAGTTGCTGCTGAAAAGAGCAGGGGCCACTATTTTCTCTTTCTCTCTGTCATAACATCCAGCTTGGACTTTACTGTCTCATTGAACTGAACAGTGCTCTTCTTCCTTTGGAGCTTTATGATCAGTGGAATATGTGTGTATGTGTGCATGCACGCCTACACACAAATATAGTAGGCATGTAACACCTACATAGCTGTGGATCAACACAGCTACCTGTGTTTGCGGACTGGTGCCTTGGCAGAGTGCCTATGGAGCCTGGCATGATGAACACCTATATTTCAGAATTTACCTCTGTACCACTGATTATGGGAGAACGCCTTAAGCCATATATAGGGCCATTTATGTGTTTGGACTGTAGACATGAACCTTGGTTTAGATAAAATATCCAGAACATTGGTGGTGGGTGGAAAGGAAGCTGGACGTGAAAGCTGCCCCATGCGCTCTTCTCCTAGATGAAATCCAGTGCTGTGAGTAGGACTGTAGGCATTCAGCCCCATTTTCTGGAAAAGGACAGAAATCCTAGGCGCATCACCTGCTTTGTGTGTATGAAGTTCCATCATTCAGACTGGGATAGGTTCAGAGAAGTCCCTGTCTATATTGGAATCCAATTCTTGGGTGAGGGTCTTGAAGGCTCCAATTTAAAGAAAAAGAACAACATGAAATAAAAATAACAACTTGCCCTATAAATTTTTCTGCTCTTTGTCTCACTTAATTATGCTATTTTGCTTCCTTGATTGCATGAGATCCTTTGGGGGCTTGGTCCTTCACAGCGTTTCTAATAACCATCTTTGGGTCTTTCGTTATAGACAGCTAAAAGAAATAGAGGACAAAATTTTAGAAGTGCTTTCATCTTCCGAAGGAAATATTTTAGAGGATGAAACGGCCATCAAGATATTGTCTTCATCTAAGGCATTGGCTAATGAAATTTCAGAAAAGCAGGCTGTTGCAGAAGAAACAGAAAAGAAGATAGATGCCACTCGAATGGGCTACCGCCCCATTGCTGTTCATTCCTCGATTCTGTTCTTTTCCATTGCGGATCTGGCCAATATTGAACCCATGTACCAGTATTCCCTCACATGGTTCATCAACCTTTTTATCATGTCCATAGATAATTCTGAGAAGTCTGAGGTACTACAGGACAGGTATGTAAAATGATTTCTTTTTTTTCCCCCATTTTTCTGGGAACATTTATTCAAGCATTGGCACATCCAGTAAATTTTTGTTTCCGTTAAAAAAGGTAAAGGTTCCCCTTGACAATTTGTCCAGTCGTGTCCGACTCTAGGCGGCGGTGCTCATCTCCATTTCCAACCCATAGAGCTAGCGTTTGTCCGCAGACAATCCTCCGTGGTCACGTGGCCAGCGTGACTAGACACGGAACGCCGTTTACCTTCCCACCGAGGTGGTACCTATTTATCTACTCGCATTTTTGCATTTTGCTTGCTTTCGAACCGCTAGGTTGGCGGGAGCTGGGACAAGCGAGGGGGGCTCACTCCGTTGCGTGGATTCGATCTTACGACTGCAGGTCTTCTGACCTTGCAGCACAGAGGCTTCAGCGGTTTAACCCGCAGCACCACCACGTTACTTGCAGACATTTTCTTGGTGTATATTTGGTTTCTTACTATTTTGAAGAAACTGTGGATATTGAGCCAAAATTAAGTATAATGATTTGAGGAGGTGTAGGCATGTGTTGAAATGAATAGGGTTCAGGGATACTTGATTTTATTTAAACTCTTGCAAATACACATAAAGTATTTCAAGAGAGAAATTCTATAGCATGATATTCACAGCAATTTAAAATATGGGAGCAAAATATTCATATTTTGCGCTGGATAGACTGGGCTGGATAGCTCAGTGGTTTAGGTGTCTGCCTGCAGAGCCAGAGGTTGGGAACTACTGAGAGTAGACCTAGCTTATGCGGCTTTGGGCAAGCTGCACAATCCCAGGGCGCGCCCCAAAAAAGGGAACGGTGAAGCACTTGTGAGTATTTTCTACCTGGAAAACCCTGAAAAGGGTTGTCATAAGACAAAATTGACTTGACAGCACATGATGATGATGAAGTTGCTATGTGAGGAACCATGAAAGACTGTTGTCTTGGTCACAGGCACCAACTATTTCTTGGTAAAAAGAAGTTACTGAAAACACAGCTTTTTAGACATAATCCTGCAAAATTTCTTTTGATTGAAATCAATCTAAAGGATAAATGTCTAAATAAGCTTCAAACAACAAACCCTATGGAAATTAGAGATGGTTGAGTTAAATGATTCCAGTATCTTCAGTTAATTGGACATAACATTTAAGTTGATTTCACTGGGGCCTCATTTAAATAGTAATGTGCTGTGAAAATTGAGTTCAGTGTCAGATTTTATGTGATGCCCTTATGGAACTTGAGAATAATAATTCATTAATGAGTGCTTTACAGTTTGTTTAGTTTTGCCCCTTTCTGCTTCCTGCTTTCTGGATGCTTACTTGTTTTCATGCCTGGTGTTTACCAACCATTTGGAGCCATTTTTGAACACATGGGGATGTATAATCTCCAGCCTTAGAAGGAAGGGACCTCCAAATGACAGATGCAGGGGAGGGGGATCAGGAGACAGGTATCTTGTTGTCTTGTGGGCTCCCAGGGGCATCTGGTGGGGCCACTGTGAGATACAGGAAGCTGGACTAGATGGGCCCTTGGCCTGATCCAGCAGGGCTCTTCTTAGGTTCTTATGTTCTTATGGCTTTGTTGATTCTTTGGTTGGGATAGGCTGCACTGAGACAAGGGCACTGTTATTGTGTTCAGAATATTTGATTGGGCTACTTTGTAGAGGTGTAAAGGGATTGATAATGAGGCAATCGCAAGCATCTAATCCAGATTTCAGTCTTCAGATAGCAAATGTGTCGTGCATTAAGTGTGGTGTGCAACATAATACATATGTATACATCCAGTGCTTTCAGATGGCTGTACCTCTGGTCCACTGAAGTAAACAGCAGGAGTGTATGTATGGTTCTCATTTTATGTTAGGGGTGAGCAACTTTGGTGGGTACAGGTGTCAATTTCACCTCTTCCAATTTTTTAGTGAGTGTTTGCTTTGTTTTAAAGGAGAATCATGTTTCTGGGAGTGATTCTCCTTTGGAACAAGGCATGTGCTCCTCATGTGCCTTGTTTAAAGTAGTAGTAGTAGTAGCAATAATAATAATAATAATAATAATAATAATAATAATAATAATAATAATAATAATAATAATAATAATAATAATAATAATAGTGTGACGTTAAGTCAATTCCAACTTAAGATGACCCTTTTCAGGCTTTTCTAGGTGGAGAGTACTCAGAAGTGGTTTACCATTTCTTTCTTCTGAGGGTATCCTGAGACTGTGCAGCTTGCCCAAGGCCACCCAGGCTGGCTCTTCTCCAGGAAGTGGGGAATCCAACTTCTAACCTGTGGCTGCAGAGCCAGATATGCAGGGTTTAAAAAACAGTAACACTGGATTTCGATGTCTGCAGGAGCTGTAGAAGATCTGTAAGGGCTGTATGAAGTCCACAGGTCATGTGTTGCTTAACCCTGGTCTATGTTATAGGGACGTCCATGGACCTTTGTGCCCCAGATATTTCAGACAACCTTTGTCCCTTTTGATGTCCATGTCATGTAAATCACAAATTCTTTTATTCTGAGATTTTACATATATATATAATCTTGACCTTGTATCTTCATGGAGCTTCAGAGAAAAAATCGTCTTGGTGCATTGCACCAATACATTGTAATATAATATGAGAAATGCCCTCCTCCCAAAGTTATCTGCTCATTATGTATTCTTCAAATCCCTGTTATTCAAAAATCCTCAATGAATTAACATAAAGCATTATTTGTGATGTGTTGTTTCCAAGCTCTAAGTTGCAAAGCCCTCATGGGTTGACCATTGGGCTTATAGCTCTGCAAATAATGAACCAGGGGAAAGGGTTGTGAAGCAAATGAATACACATACAACTTGCCGGAGTGTGCAGCTTTTACCAGCTTGTATTTTCTTGTGTGTCAACAAGACGTCAATGTGCTGCTTGTATTTCACTGCTGACACACTCAAAGGAGCTGGTGTAAATGGCTAACAAGGGTTTTTGAGTCAGGAAGTGAGACTAAGACAAATCGCTAGCAAGATGTACTTGAGCACCCATGGGCTACACCAGTTACCTCAGCCTCTCTTTCAGTAGTATGTTGACATCCATTCATAAGTTTTAAGTGGCGAGAGGCGAATGAATGAGCCAAGTGTCATTTTTGGATATTGTGTCGTGTCTATGTCTGGATAGGGTAAGGAAGGCAGCCACCACCAGTAAATGAGGGAGAATATTTGTGGGAAATTTTTGCAAAGTGGCCCTGTTTTTCTAAGGGGTGAGACCAGAAAATGAAAAAGAGGAGAACATTTCTTGGCAGAACTTCTAAGAAATTTCAACACAGCTTCGTTTCTACTCAGAAATTGCTATGCAGTTAATGAGTATTCTTAATTTTTTTCGGTGGGTAAATGGACCAGAACAGCTGAAATCTAAGTGGTTTGTAATTGTGTTTACAAAGTAGCTAGCTTCAAAGTGAGATTAATTTGGATTCTCCCCCACCCCTTTCTTTTCACAATTGCAGACTGAGGATTCTCAAAGATCACTTTACCTACTCTCTCTATGTGAATATCTGCCGCTCCCTCTTTGAAAAAGACAAGCTGCTCTTTTCCTTCTGCCTGGACGTAAACCTTCTGAAGCATGATAAATTGGTTAGTGCTGCTAGATAAACGACTCCATGGCGTGACGCATATTAATCTATTAATCTGTTGGCAAGCCCCAGAATGCTCTTCCTTATGGTTATTTCTTTACTCCTTCATGGGAGCAACTTGGCTGTCATTTGCAGTCTATCAGGACTGGAACTCGGGAGATGTGGTTCAGATCCCCACTGGGCCATGAAACTCACCGGGTGGATCTAGGCCTGATACATGCGCAGCCTAACCTCTGGGTCACAGGATTGTTGTGAGAAGAAGGTAATGAGGAAAAGGGCCATGTATGCTGAAGTGCTTGCAGGAACTACTTGCAGGAAAGATGGCATATAAGTACACCACATATAATAACACAGATGAAGCAGGTTCTCAAATAGGCCAGTGGCTATGAGCAGCTCAGAACGTCTCTGCATACCAATTATTTAGACCAAGGCCAACTCTGGGTTTGAGGGGGTTTCAAACAAGGTGTCCCCTTGTGGCCCCCTGGCCATTGGGGTCCTTCCCTGGCTGGTTCCTTCTAGCACCACATGACATCACACCCATCACCTATGTCTGGATCTGAGAACCTGTATATAACTATAATATCCATAGTGTCCGAGAGCAACAGCATGACATTTGGTTGGCACAGAATTCTAGTTTCCCACATACAGCTGTGAGAAGAATTGTGTCAGTGCCAGTTGCCAGTTCCAGAATCCGGTGGATTTCCTGTACCAAATGGACTTTGTGAATCCAACCTGGCCCAGGAGTAAACCTGCACTTGCCCCTGACGAAACTGTTGGCCTCTTCCCAGAGAGCAATCTTTTGTAGTTTGCAGGGGGAGGCCAGGTCAAATGTGGCTTTCTCCTTCTTCTTACTCTTGGAATTGTTAATAGAGCTGCCAAGGGCAGGTACTGAAGGGAGCAATACAAAGAGGAGGAGGGGACATTTTGGGGTGTGTGTGACAATGCTGACCACTCATGCTGTCCCTGCACATATGGCTCCTACTCTGTAGTATGACTAAATTTGAATTCTATGTTTCAAATCCCAGTGTTCTCATCCTCCTCCTTTTATTTGAATTCATTGCAGGTCGATGAAGCCGAGTGGAAGTTTCTGCTCACGGGAGGCATAGGCCTGGACAATCCTTATTCTAATCCCTGCCCCTGGCTTCCCCAAAAATCGTGGGATGAAATCTGTCGCTTGGACGATTTGCATGCCTTCAAAGGTATTCGGAAGGGATTTATCAACTTGAAAGAAGGATGGAAATCCGTCTATGATAGTTTGGTACGTTGTCCACCCTTATCTATCCTCTTTTCTTCGCTGAATGTTCACCCTGCACCTCACCCTCAAAATCTCAAGCATGTATAGTTTTTCTCTACCATGAAGGTTCTTGGGGGCAGAATACATGCTTCCCATGCATAAATAGCCCGGTTTCCATTTCCAGGATTCAAGGTTAACAGAATAGAGAAAAATGGCTGTTTGAAAACTCGGAGAGATGCTGCCTTAATCTGGAGAGTAGTTGGACCCATGGTTGAACACAGTGTAAAGCTGGCTCATATAACCCTAAAATAGTCATGTTGGCTGATGAACCGGATGCCTTAGTGACAGTTACCAGTTGTTACAGGAGGTTGTGCCTCACTGGTTGAGCTGGAGCTCAGGGGAAAAGGCTAGAACGTCGAGGATTCCTCTCCTAGCTGGGCAGAGTAGGTCCACTAAAATTAATGGGATTTGCATAAGGCTGCTCTCACATTTCAGCAGTTGATTATTGGGTTCTCTAGGGAGGGCTAGCAGTTTTGTTTAGGCTGGCGTGTACACAGGGGCGGGGTGGGCAGTGAGCAGGCAGAATTTGAGGATGGGTTGTGAAGCATCCAGGTTTCGCTTGTGTGGAAAGATTTCTGTTGTTGCAAGAGTAGTTGTGCTTTGCTGGAGTTTGCACACAGGATGTTCCCTGCCCACTTGTGCAAACAGAAACTCCCATTATTTGAAATGGGGCAGTCTTTCACAGACTACAGTCCATTTCTTCATATGCATACAATGTTGTCCTAAGGCCCAAGTGTTCATGCACAGTTGCAGAGGACTGTAAACTGAGCTCAGAAGTAACACATGGTAAATAACAACTTTATCTATTACTCATTAGTTTCGTGGGAAAGGATAACAGTAACAGAATGACAGTTGTGTTTTTAGTGATGGGTAACACACATTTTTCTGTTACCCTTCCTTCCTTTAGGCTAAAAATGCTGGGGGGGGGGGGCAGGATTCTTGAGGGGATGTTTTCCAATTTTGGATGATTTTCTTACCATATATATATTTCAGAAGAAAAAAAGAGTAACTAATGAGTAATAGAGATGGGCAGGAACCTTGGTTTGGAGGTTTGTGCCGGTTTGTATGCACAGCACCACAAGTACCACACGTTCCCTTCCCCTGCCTCCCCAGCCAATATCCCACTCACCAGTCGGCGCGTGCTCCTCTCCTCTTCCTCTACAGCTGTTCAGCCAGTCCCTGGCAGGATCAAGGGTTTGCCTGTCCTTGTCTGAGTGGCCAAGGAGGTGGGACAGGGAAGCCCATGCTCCTCCCAGGGACTGGACGAACGCTTAAAGAAGAGGAGGGGAGGAGCTTGTGAGTGGAGTATCCATCCAGGGAGGTAGGGGAAGGGAATGCGTGGCAACTGTGGCGCCGCATGTATGAACCTCCGAACTGAGGTTTGTGCCTATCTCTAATGAGTAACAATAAAAGTAGTGGGTAACACAATGGACTAGTATGTTTTTGTAATGTTGATGATAACAAGTTACTTATGGGGGGGTGTAGTGGTGGCTTTGTCATGAGTAACATAATGAATTACTTCTAAACACTCACATTCCAAACTCTATGGTGAGGTTAGTGGAAAATGATATGTAGCTAGTACAGTGATCACCACATTATTAACAGTGACCATTCATAAAATAATTGGTTTTGACAGCTAATTGACATATAAGGCATGATTTAAAAAAATCTTTAGTCCACTTCGGGCACAGGACATAGACCTGAACCTCCTAATACATTTGAGCCATTTCTCACTTTAATCTCTCTTTGAAGTTTTTTTTACTTCAGAACGCTTGCTTTGGGATTTGTAACAATGTATTTCCGGAGGCTTAAGTGTGCTCTTACTCATCTTTGAATGCTACTCGTTCTGATGTCAGATCAACAACCATTTATTCTTTTGCATTGATTGGTCTGTTTGTTTTAGGTAGGGTGCAGAAAGCACAGGAAGAGTTTCAGAATACATTCTCATTGGGAACTTTTGGGCAGGACAGGGCATAGGATTACACATTTTATCTGTTTAATCCGTGTTTGTAACACTGCATGTTTCCAAAAATTATTCACTCTTGTTTCACAACTAACTATACATTACAGGCAAATGTGTGTAAAAAGATCCTTGTGTGTGGGTGTGGTATCATGTCAAATCCAACTTATGGTGACCCTTTCCAGGCTTCTCTACATACAGAATAGGTTTACCATTCCCTTCTTCTGGGCGCATCCTGGGACAGTGCAGCTTGCCCAAGGCCACACAGGCTGGTTGTTTCTGGGATGCACAGTGGGAATCGAATTCACAGCCTCTGGCTCTGCAGCCAGATACCTAAGCTAATGAGCTGTCCAGCCAGCATGATAGTTATCATTTAAAAATAAAATGAAAATAATATTTGGTGAGCACAGAAGATACGGGGGAAGAAATGTTTAGCCTCCGGTCCAAATACGCATTTAATTTCATAAACATGGACTTGGAATGCTAAGGTGAGAGGGATATTTCAAATGGAAAACTGTACATCTGAAAGAGATATGGCCTAAATCCAAGTGCTTATCCCTACTAAAGGAAACCACTGAGTCAGTGGAAAGTAGGTAAATTGACACTTACGTATGCCACATTGTTTTGATTGGGTGATCCAGGTATGTTATCAGAGCACATGCATGAACTCATACATGTCTGGAGATACACCCATAAAGGATCTTCAATCTATGGCAATACTGTACCATGACACAGAGAGGACTGAGTATATCACACTCACAAAGAGTTATTCATAAGGGGAATTTTATTGAACAATCAGAATTAAAATATACACAATAATTATGTTGGGAAATGTTATTATGTACCTTCAAGTTGGAACCAACTTAGAGTGATCCTAATGGGATTTTCAAGGTTAGTGAGGTATTTAAGGAGTGGTTTTACCAGTTCCACTCACCCTGTGAGTTTCCGTGGCTGAGTGGGGATTGGAACCCAGGTCCCCCGAGTTCTCGTCTGTCACTCTATCCACTACACCACACTGGGTGCCCTAAATTGGGAAACCACAAGGATTAAACAATGAAGTATATAACTTATATGAGAAAATATAAACTCAAAAGAAGCAAATTTACGTGGCTGGGTGGGTTCTGAAATTCAGGCTGCATTGCAAAGTTCTGCAGTGCCTGTGCAGACTATTTGCAAAGGTGCAGCAAGGGTAAGAGGAGGAAAGGAAGGAAGGAACTTTTCTTAAAGCATGCACACAGAAAGAAAATGGGGGTAGATTGAGGAGCCATCAATGTGTGGGGAAGATACTGCCAGAAGATAGATTAGGGGTGACAAAGATTCCCTTTCTTTAGTCTTGTTGGACTGCCTTACAACTGGGGGGCGTGGGGCGTTGGAACTCCAGCTGGCAGGGATCAGGAGGAACAGAAGGGCTCTAAGAGAAAAATTGAGACAGCAAACACCTTCCTCCAGAACTTTTTCTCAGACCCTAATATGGCTACTGAGTATCTTTGTATTTGGTTTTGGCCAGGCAGACTAAAGTGACCTGCCTTCTTGTTAGCCATATGCACTCTTTCGAATCATAGAATCATGAAGTTGGAAGGAGCCTATAAGGCCATTGAGTTCAATCCCCTGCTCAATGCTGTAATATAAATATGGAATACAAATTTACCTGTTCTGTCCCTTCCTATCAGAAATGGCTTATGGCATGTTGCCCACCTGGTTAATCCTACCTGATGGTCCAGGGACAATGGAAATATAATAGGCCATTTCACGGACAGGAAGGAGGAAGTGGACAGACTCTGTTTACGAACATGCAGAACGTTCTGGACTCTTTCCCAGATAATCTGTGCAGTACAAAAACAAAAGAAGGTGATCTAATCTATGTGACCTTTCTATAGGAAGGCTATCCTCTGAGATGGCTTTTTGGCTAGGGCGTTCATGGCTTGTATATAATTTTGATAAGGGTCATTTAGAGCTACGTATATTCCTGTCATTTCCTCTTTCTTGTTTGTTTGTTTACACAAACACACACACACGTCCATCTGGCAGCCAAGGCCACTCTGGGCGGTTTACAACAAGTAACATAAAACAACAAAGTAACAAAATAGCAAGCAACATCAATACATAGGGGGAAAATCTAAAGTCATAAAGTGCATTGAGGATAAAATTACAATACAATAAATACAATTAAAAGCGTAGAAAAATATAAAAACATGGAGCATGGCAGTATGATAGAAGTTATATTATCCTCTTGGGGCCTTGGCTCACCTTGAGACCAGAAGATATTTCTTCTCAGCCCATTTTTAAGTTTTATTTGTCCTTGGCCATACAGTTTTCCCAGTTAAAACAGTCTGTGGCATGCGCATACTTGTCTTGGCAAAAATGAGACTCTGGAGGGATGTTGTACAAACCTGGCCAGTTTGGTAACAGGTAGAGATGGGCATGAACCGGTTTGTCCTGGTTCGTAAAGGCAGTAGCACATGTGATGCTGCTCCTCTCCTCGTCTCTTCTGGTTCAAAAACCACTCGCCAGGCCCAGCTTGCTTGATTTCCCCACCTCCTTGGCTAATCTCCCAATCATGAGCAAGAGCACAGACTTCACTGGCCCATCCTTTTGTCTGAGTGGAAGATCAGCCAAGAGAGCGGGTCGGAGAAGCCTGAGCTGTTGCTGGGACTGGAAGATCAGTCGAGGCGATAGAAAAAAACAAGCAAGCTAGAGCTGGTGGGGAGCTGTTTGAGCCAGAGGAGGTGGGGGAGGGGAGCAGCAGCCCCTGTGCCGCCACCTTTATGACTTGGGATGAACCAGGACAAACCAGTTCATGCCCTTCTCTAGTAACAGAGTCTAGTTAGGGCTCACAGTTGGATGTAGGCCTAAGAATATTTTTCTCTTCCTCATGCATCTATTTTCTGTCACCTTTTTCCATTCTTTGTCCCCCTTTATGTGTTTCAAGTGTTCACAATTCCTGCAGTATATCCAGAGCAATAATGAGAGCAAGACAAAGAGGCTTTGACTCAGGGCATTGAAATCTAGAGGATGCAAATATTTGTTGCTGGAAAGATGCATACCTGTCTGTTGATACTTGCCCACCAAAGCATGTATACTTCTCTCCCTTGAATTGCATGGGTCTGAACACCACGGTTTTGGTTATGCACAGATTTTTTCCATAAATAAATAAATATTCAATAAATACTGTGCCCCTCGCCACCTAGAAACCCATGAGTTTGACATTGAAGGCATTAAAGTGGTCTCCTTGCCCCCAAACACAACATTTCTCATTCAGCCTCTAGATCAGGAGGTCATAAAGACCTTTAAGGCTCATTACACATGTTACTGCATGAAAAGGATTGTCAATGCTATGGAAGAGAACCCCGATAGAACTGTTCTGTATGTGTGTGTGCATGTACGTTAATCAACTATTTATGCTTTGTAGTTATGTTTTTGGGGGCAGTGTTTGAGTTTGAAAGGTAAGGAACCCAGAAGTGTACATGTTTGTTTGCAGGAGCCTCACCACGAGCCGTTTCCTGATGTGTGGCAAGAGAAGGTGGGGGATTTCCAAAGGATGCTCATCATTCGTTGTCTAAGGCCTGACAAAGTAAGTGTGGAGGAACATCAGACCTTGAGCTAAGCTTGCTTGCTTAAGAACTGCGTAATTTCTCCCAGCCTTTTCCCCAGAACCACGTTGGAAGCAGGCAGTACAGAGAAGAGTTGCCGATACTTCTCTCTAGATTGCAAGCATAATTGCCTTGGGGTAGAAACACATTTTGCTCCTGCAGAAGGTCCGTCTCTCCATTATGGAACACCATTTTTCCTCTTAATTGTATTTTAATTTTTAATAGTTTATTGCTTCATACTGTGTTTTGTTTTCTCTTATTTGTTTGGGGAACTGCCCAGAGGACCTGTGTCAGGAGGCGATTTTGCAAATATAGTAAATTATTCCTCTTGCTCATATAGTTCCAGGAACAAAGTCCTTCAACCTCAGCCTCGCTACTCCCATTTCCTTTCAGCTGTTTTGCTGGTTTATAATTGCTGCAGGATCTCTTGCAAGGGTAGCCTGATTATTACCAAGTATGAACGAACTTATTTCTGTAATTTCAGCTGGCTGGTAGATACCCTGTTTCCCTGAAAATAAGACCTAACCTGAAAATAAGCCCTAGTAGGATTTTTCAGGATGCTCGTAATGTAAGCCCTACCCCAAGAATAAGCCTGAGTTAAGTGAAACCCTGCCCTCCACCATTGTGCAGCAACCAGAAGAAGATGACATGACTATATTTGAATAAATGTAGATTGTTGTCCATGAAAAAAACAAAACATCCCCTGAAAATAAGCCCTAATGCGTTTTTTGGAGCAAAAATTAATATAAGACCCTGTCTTATTTTCGGGGAAACACGGGTATGGCCAACGATGAGCAAGAGCACTCTCTTTCCATCCTTATATGCCTTTGAATGCCCTCTTTTTACTATGGAGATCCTGGAGTCTACTAGAGCAAGGCCTAGTACAGTATCTTCTAGCCAAGCTTGAGGTGATAAACGTACTAGTCAGCCTCGTTCTTAAGTGATTTATTACCTGTGTCATGAAGAATCCATCTTTCTCACCCAGGAATCTTATAACCTAGAGAACATGCTCTTACTGCGTTGTACAAATGACTCCCCAAATGTTGTTGTGCTCTTAAGCCGTGTTATCTCTAACTGCTGACTATCGGGCTGAGGTGAATGGAAGTTGAAATGCAAAATATGGACAAGCTGTACAGTATTTCCCAGTCTGCTCATTTTGATTTTGCTAATGCTTCAATTTCACTTTCCCACAATACTGGAACTGTTCTCCTCATCTTGTTTGCTGTTGCAATCAATTTGATTATTATTATTTTTCCTTGTGATGATAGTAGCGGTTTTAATTATTTTGGTGGTTTTATTATCTGTCATTTTAAATTTGCCTTTGCTGTGTTTTTAATGATGTTTATTAGTTGCCTTGAACACTGTTTTGCAGAGGTAGGTCATGATAGGAGTATAATAAACACACAGTCTTGGAAACTCCCACCAAATAAGAAAACACAGTCGGATTGCAGAAGCGAAATTGGGAGGCCTAACAATTTCAAGTAAAATACAAAAACCCTTAAAAGCGGTACAGATGCCCATATACGGCTTCTGATTGGCAAAACTGTATAGCTCTCAGCTATGCTGCTTCTTCAGGACAAACAAATAAAAAATAACATAAAGTGACATGGGCTGCTCATAAGGAATCTGTCCATTTCATCAAATCGGTCCCAAGAGCAACAATAGTGACATAGAAGCTCTTTGATGGAAAGGTGGAGCTAGTGCAGTGGTTCCCAACCTTAGGTTCCCAGGTGTTCTTGGACTAAAACTCCCAGAAGCCTTCACCACCAGCTGTGCTGGCCAGGATTTCTGGGAGTTGTAGTCCAAAAACACCTGGAGACCCAAGGTTGGGAACTACTGAGACAGAGACTTACCCTAATGAATGTGTTGCTTTGTCATATTGGGACTATTTAATGCAACTAGCATTGAATTTGGGGTTGAAGTCCTGTTGTTTGGTGTAGTAAGTCACATTACAGTTGGCCCACTAAATCACTGGAATTTGGCGAGTCACCTCTTTCTTAGGTTCTATTGATTCGAACAGGCCTACTCTAGTTGCAACTTACTTTAACATAGTCATTACTAGAGAAGACTCATTTGATTCAATTGAGCTCAAGGGGCCTACTCTAATGTGACTTCATACACTAAGCAACAAGCTTTTGTCCCGGATGTCTTATGAGTGCATCAAATAGCTGTGTGGAAGAGAACAATCTAAATGTCAGTTTGAGAGAATAATCTCATTGTTCTATCCAAAACTCTTTATTTAAAAAAAAAACAACCACTCCATCCTTCTACCCTGGCACACCTATAATATTTTGGTTCAATGGGCTTCTTCCATTAGGTCAAAAACAATTTCTCCCCTTCTCCATTACTGGGTTCATGCAGAACAGGATTTATACACATACACAATCTGAATATAGCACCAGGAGTAGAGATATATCCTAGGAATGCACCCCCCCCATACATTATTGTTCACTTCCAGAGCTTCTAGCCAGTATGTGCAGTCAAGTCATACGCCAACACTTTCGTCAACTGTGCTTGTCAGTAGAACAGCCTCCCGTTCCCCGTTTGGGTCTATTCTCTTCTCTTTGATGGTCAGCACACAGTTTTCTTTTGCAACAGGAACAGGGCAGGGCAGGAATGTCTGGGGTGGCTTTTCCCATTCTGGAGTGTATTGGTACTTATTCACAAAATGATCCACAAGCCGTTTCCTTGTGAGAGCTACTTCTTTTTCAAAGGCGTGTATTACACTTCGACCAGTTTTGCACTTGGGAATCAAAGTGGAGGAAAAATAATTGTAACTTTAAAAGTTGTGCTGTAATTTTAAAGAGCTTCATTGGTTATTACAAATGGCTACAGGAGGACTAGAAAATGCCTGTTCCCATGCTTCTATCATAGCTAAGAAAGAACTTCTGCATGTTCCTTTGATCATATATGGGCAACAGGCAATCCTCCAGACACTGCAGCTCCCAATAACCATTGCCAGGGCTGAGGAACCACAGGAACTGTAGTTCAACAAGCTCTGAGGACCGGCATTTTTCATACTTCTGCCCTTGATATTGAATAGTGTCACTGTGCTGAGCATGAGGTTAAAGCCCCTGTCCCTACAATGCTGCTGCAGATTACTGGGGTGAGAAAGTTGCTTTAGCTGGGAATTACAGCAAATACAAGCACAATTATTGCAGTGTTTTACATTTGATAATGGCCTAAGAAACTTTGGCTTATATTGAGTCACTGAGATGGGTTTTGTACATATGTATATACATTATTTCAGCTGTCTCTGGATTCTTGTCTTGTAATTTTTCTTTTCTTTAAAGAAAGAGGTCAAGGTTTACTAAAAGCAAATACCTAGTTCTTCTAGATAAAGGCATAAATTAGATTTTAGGGCAGCTTTCAATCTGGGGGTGGGAGAAAATGATTGTTACACCCACCCACCTATCCTTGAGATTTTGGGGAGTAAGGGAAGCAGCAGCAGCTTTGATTAGTTTTTCCTGTCAACAGAGCCGTTATGGATAATTGCCATTTGCACCCACAGAGCTCATTTTGATAACTAAAGCATCATGACAAAGCATTATTTTAGAGCATTCTGTGTGTATCGAGGTTGAAAAAAGTAGAATACCCATAAAATAGGAGTGGCTGTAAATAACGTCCCAAAACAACATTTTTAAAAATAAAGAGCAGCTGTCACCACCTAAAGCCCCCAGACCTCAAAGTTATGTAGAGTTTTTGTTCTGTACAAGATGCTCCCCTTAATTCTTCATCTTCAAAAAGATGGGCAATTGTTGTGTAATGTATTCCACCCCCCCCTTCTTGTTATTTTCAGCTCAAAACTAAATTCAGAGCCAGAACTTGCAGTTATCACTTCTGTTACTCACAAGGAAAATCCTGACCCGCTCCATCTCGAGTTGGTGGTAGTCCTCCACTGTCAAATCATCAAAACTCTTCAAAAGGGACAAAAACCCACAAGAGTCCTTGCTACGCTTAGAGTGTTCCAACCTACAGTGGGAACAGAACAGCCTGTTAATGAAACCCTGGTAGGAACTTAAGTGGAAGCAGATACTTACCTGGAAAAAAATGTGTCTTCCTCACCCTGTATAAGAATGGGGTGCATAGCTTCTTAACTCAATGCAAATAGCAAAAACGTGCCCCTTCTCTCCCTTTCCCACCAATCTGTGTTCCAGGAGTCATTCTAAAGCATTGCCACTCCACATAATCAGTTGCCTTTTCTCTTGCCTAGCACCAGGAAAGAAACAGTGAACATTTCTTCATAATACCTTGTAACCAATATATAGTAGTCACATAACAGAAGGTGGCCCTCCAGAAACTGTTCGAGTGCAACCTCCATGAGTCCTACTGAGACAGTGAATTGCAGTCCAACCTTATCTACAGGACTGCCAATTTGCTGATGGCTGCTGCAAAGTTTATTCATGTGTGCTGATCTTCCATAGATTCACCTGCCTGGCATATCCCTATCTAGGTCACAGTCCCACTTTCCTAAAGATACTAAAGCACTGTAGTCTGAGTCTTTGGTCCCAAGCCCAAAGTACAAGTCCCTATTAAAAATAAGCTCTCTTTCCCCCTGAAAAAGGGAGGGCTGGATGGGTTCTGAATTGCAAGTCAAGTCTGAGTCATTGAAAAAAAAGAACAGGGCTAGTTCGAGTTGAGTCACTGGTGTGACTTAAATCCGACTTGACAGCGAGTCCCGCAACTCGAGTCCCCATCCCTGGTCACAGAAGCTTCTTTATTCAACGAATTCTGCAGATTGCAAATTAGCTGGCTTCTCTCTGGTGGATGATCAACAGGACAGAATCATAGGGCTTAATTTCCAAATTGATTGTGTAGACGTGGCAGCTTTGAAGGAATGAGTTCTCAAGAGGAATCATGTTTTATCATTTTCCAGTTGCGAAGCTGGAATCTTGTATCATTTGGCTTTAATTTAAAAGGCAAGAACCAGAGGGGCAATGATGGTGGGATCGCACTATCCCACCAACACTACTCAGGTACCCTAATAGGTTTCGTTCTTTACTGGCTCAACTTTATGCCTAGAATTCCACACACAGCCCATTTCTACCCAACACGTCTTTTGTGCAAGGGTTTTTTTTGTTTGTTTTAAGCTCTCAAACCACATACTCATATACTGCTATCATTACTCTTGGCGTTATTTTAGATGTGAAGCTTGCTAGAGGCAGTCTTTGTGAGCAGTACAAGCACCTTCCTTGAAGAATGGGGTGGGGAAACCTGTGGCCCTCCAGATGTTGTTGGAATCAAACCCCCTTTAGCCTGAGACATTGTGGTCACCACGAAGCAGTCATGGGGGGTTAGAATCCAGCAAGGTTCTGGAAGGCTGCTAGTTCCGTGCCCACCCCATTAGGCTCTCTTCCTTTTTTATCTGGCAACAACAGTGCAAGTGAAAATGTGTGTTCTCACTTGAAATTCTTAACCCAATAAGCCTCTCTCAACTCAGCTAGGTTTTTGTCAGGTAGGAGTGATATTGGTTAAACCAAATAAGTAGAAAATTAGTCTTACACAGATATACTAAAATCCAGTCATACGTTCAGCTAGGTCAGACCCACTGAATCAGTGGGATTTGATGAGCCAATACCTCTGTCAGGTCCTCTGATTCAATGGACCTACTCAACTTACTAGTGGATTTCAGCCATTCAAGCTTATTATGTCAAGAGTCAGTTTTACACTTGGCAGAATGTATGACCAGAGACCAATATTAGACCATGCTTACCAGGGATCATGCTCTGACTCCCAGCCTTCCAGCTCAATCAAGCAAAAGAAACACTTTGCCACATCAGGTTCATTCACATTTGGACAGTGGATGAAGCCGGCATTTGCCATCTGCACACACACAAAAAAGCAGAACCACAGCTTGAAACACAGAGGCAGGAAGGGTGCATGTGTTGTGCTCCATAGGACAATCCCTGCTATTCAGATACTGCCCAGTATTGTGTGGACTGTTTGATTCATTTGCTTAAATATACGATTCTAGAGACTCAGGCAAATTACCACATTTTTAACATTGCTTCACCTTCTGAAAATTAAATCAAGAAGCCTACAGTAAGTTCACATTTCTTCAGATTATATACAAAGTAAAAATAATATACTCAGTCTTGCTATATTTTAAAGCAGTCTTACATTAAGGTTAATATCTGCTTTTAAACTGTGGTCTAGGTCCTTCCTGCTTAGCTGTGTCCCAGGAACTGGTCCCCTTAATTGTTCGAGCCTTTAGCTTACATCCTGCAAAGTTTATCTTGACTTCCAAGATGACATTAAAACTTGTAAGGAGTTGTTGCTTAGCTGTTGGTGATATTTGTTTCACTTTGTCTGAAGGAGAGATCTAGCTTTAACCTTGCATGTTCAATTTCCGCAGAGCTTCCCTTACAATAGTGTGTCTTAGGAAGCCACAATGAAGGAAAGGTGGACCACAGCAAAGACAAGGGAGCTAATTTAAAAAGCAGCGTAGAGGCAGAGCAACCTTGAGTTCAAAGGGCAACCTCCAGTGTTTTACAAGCAGACTTCCACCCACACAACAGGACATCTGCTCCATTTCATTCCCCTGTACCCACCCATCCCTTTGCTTTTGTTATTGTTACATGCTTTCAAGTCCCAACCAACATATAGCAACCTTAACAAGGTCTTCAAAATAAGTGAGATATTTAAGGAGTGATTTTACCAGTTCCACTCATCCAGTAAGTTTCCATGATTGAGTGGGGATTCAAACTCTGGTCTCCAGAGTACTAGTCCATCACTCCTTCCACTACACCACACTGGGTATCCCCTTTGCTTTAGAAGAGTGGTTCCCAACCTTGGGTCCTCATATGTTCTTGGACTAAAATGTCCAGAAATCCTGGCCAGCACAGTTAGTGGTAAATGTTTCTGGGAGTTTTAGTCCAGGAACACCTGGGTTACCCAAGGTTGGGAACCACTGCTCTAGAAGGTCCAATAACTACCTGGATAGATTTCAGGTGAGAAATCTATCCGCTAGCAGCTAAACACACATAGAATTCACCCACATCTAGGTGAAGAATTAGAGGGACCACCTATTTTTCAGAAGAGTTAATAGCAAACAACTGCTTTCCCAGCCTAGAGGTAGAAAAGTAAAGAACTTCCCCATAACTTCTTCCTGCTGTGTAGCTTTTAGAAATACAGGAACCACGTCAGAAGAACTAGCAGTTTTTAACACTGTGATTTAACTGAAACTCATTCAGTATTTTCCAACTTGTTTTGCATTTTAGTTTTTTTTTAAAAAAAGATAATTTTATGAACTATTTCAAGCCTCGTTGTAAGACCTGGTAGATAGCAAGCCCAAACATGGCTTGGGTTTTAGAAATTAAAATTATGAATAACTAGGAAATAAAATTTCAGAATTTGAAGCAGGAGAAAAGGGGGGGAAACTCAGCTTGTAATTCACCTGCAGAGAGGCTTTAAAAAGAAAAGGTATTCAGGATCAGGTTTTGCCTTTAGACTTCTGTAGATCAAGGCTTCACCTTCAAAAACGTGCATTTTGAGGCTTCATGTTCAAAAACATACACTTACACATTGTCACAGCTACAATGTCAGGCACACATGGTTGTGTAAATTCATTTAAATCCTCTGAATTCAACAATACTTGCTTTAAATAAGCATGCATAGACTATCAGGTAGTTTTTAAAAGGGAGTCAGCAGAGTAACTTTTTAGACTTACATTTTCAGGAGTACATTTGCTGTGCTCCCTGAAAGGCCACTGTGTGAAGGTCTTCAAGCGATTTTCATACTCATACATCTCTCTAAATTCAAATAAGTTTTTGGAAGTTGCATTGATGTCACTCAGGACTCTCTCCATTTAAAGAACCAATTTAGGGACCTTCCTTCCCAGCACCCTTTCCTCCCAGTCTCATGCTTTTTTGCATGGAATCTCTTTATACTTGGACCATTTCCTACTTTTTCCCAATTGGTCTCACCTGTGAACCTAAAGTTCTGCAACTAGCAAAAGAGTATACTGTAAGCATGGTGGCAAAAAGAGAGGCTTTGTTCTTGACTGCAGATGGATATTTGGATAAATATGTTATGCATAAATGCATAGTTCAGTTATTGCACTGTGCTACTGAGGTGTTTGAAGGCTATGGCTTTTGGATAGTCACTGAAATGGCCGGTTGACCTTAATATGATTTTGTAGGGAAAAACTCTAGTGTAAGCAGCTGGAGGATGGTCACCAGTGCTTCCTTCAGAAAAAAAGAAACTGTATTTGTTCAGTAGAAGCTTACTCTTAAGCAAGAGTTGATGAGATTGCAGCTTTAAAATATTAGGCCTATATGGGTGGTCTGAGGCAAAAAAGCTCAGGGCTCCTTCATCTTTACTGGTGGTGTTGGCTAGTGAATTTCTGCAGCATTGGTTCTGTGGCAGGCAACACCTACTGAAATTTCCTCTTCCATAAGGTGATGATTAAAAAGGCAAAGAACTCTCTCCTTGTTTGCTCTTGGCCACTCCAAGCCAAGTTGTGGTCCTGAACACACTTGCAACCAGGGTGTAGAAAAATTAGGTTTTTGAGGGCTGCAACTCCTAGGGTTTCAGTAACCATTTCGGCCTGGAGATTGGGAAAGTTGTGGGTTGGAAAAGGAACTTTTCCAAGCTCTGCTTGATACTGGCTGTAAATATTTTTCTTAGAAATATTCTTCACAAGAGTTTGATAGTGTTTAACATACTCCATACTGCAAACACACACATCTTTAATATTGATAGGGCATGTTGGTCTGTTTTATGCCAGGACTTAATTTAGTCTCTGGTTGCAGTGTTTTGGACCTGATGAAGTTTCCAAACATTTTCCAGAGGCAACCCCACCTAAAGCACAGGACAGTAATTCAGCTGGGATGTAGCTAAGGCATGTGTCACCATCCATTACTGACACCAGACACAGATCTAGAGCTGAAACAGCTTCCTAAAATGTAGATGGATAAGGAGAGATAAGAGTTGGGTGTCATGAGCGTACTGGCGGTACTAGACCCCCAAAATCCAGATGACCTCTCCAAGTGGTTTCATTTAGTTTCTTATTGCCTTCCTCCTAGTGGACAGAAATAAACAGATAAAGCTTCTCTTAGTATGAAGATGAAATGACATGGCCTTGAAAGTAGCAACTATCTTCTTTCAAAGGAGCCTATTCTTTTAAAAAATAAGCTACAAATAATTTTTTAAAAAAGCTTCATTTGTTGTTTTCAGCCTCTTGTGTGGTTGATAAAGAGCCAGAGCCATCTTTTTGTTAATCTCCCCACAGGAGTAGACCTATTGAATGGATGGGAAGTTGCTATGTCAACACTTGCATAAATTTCATTGATTCAGTGGGTCTAACCTAGTGGGGGCTGGCAGTTGGATTTAGGCTTCCCGTCTGTGCAAAATTCCATGTCCACCCTGCATAGCCTGGTACTTCTTAGGATGAGGAATAGGCGAGGAGCTGGCATCAGTGGCTCTAAAGAAGATGGCTGTAGCTGTTCAATAACACCACTCTTGCTTTGCACTCCGGATGCCCCTCGTGCAATCCCTGGCATGTTCGTTTAGAAGTATAATGGGAAAACGTGTGCAGTTTGAGACCCTGAAGAACCACTACCAATCAGAACTGATAGTGCTACATGGGGGAAATAGTCAGCTCTTATATAGAATGGCTTTCCATGTAAGCTTAAAGGTTGAACCATGTGGAGGAAGAGCAAAAAGCCGGTACAGTTGTATTGTAACTCTTGCCTCCACTAGCAAAGAAGACCTTGATGACCAGAGTATCTGGAGGAGCAGTTCAACATGTGCAGGGTGCAAGCAATAGGCTAGCCAGCACTAATAAAAACTACAGTATTAAATTGTTTCTTTATGGTATTAAATGTCCTTACAACTGTGTTTAATGGTGAAACCTTCTCTTCTAACTTGCCGTTTTCTCCTTTTATTCAATATACAGTATTTATGCATTCTTTTATTTTTATTTTTTAAAGATATATTTAAAAGACATAAGGCGGTGTTTTTGTGTCTGTTATACATCGGACTGGTGTGTGTTTTTACTAAATGTCTCACTGTGAGTAATCAAAGAGCTACTTTGGTGAATCCATTAGAAACAAACATTATTTTGCTTCTTTACCACACACTAAAATGTATACTGTAAAAATTGTGGAATTCCCCCCCCCCCCCCCAGAGAAAATGACCTTATACCTGCCCTCATTCTTGGTTTCTAGATTATTCCGATGGTGCAGGAGTTTATAATTGGCAACTTGGGGCGTATGTTTATCGAACCACCTCCTTTTGACTTATCGAAAGCCTTTGCTGATAGTCACTGCTGTGCGCCACTGATTTTTGTGTTGTCTCCTGGTGCTGATCCGATGGCGGCTCTTCTCAAGTTTGCTGATGACCAGGTGCGTGGTTGACTATTATGATGCCATTAATATTATACTTCATTGGCTTGAGGCTTTGGAGCTAAGACCACCAGTTCTGACTTGCTTGTTCCATATAATGACTCATGAGCAAGTGACTTCAGGATTGTTGGAAGTATATAAGTGATATATTTAAAAGAAATGGATTCAACTTGATCTTCTCATGCTTGTTTATGCACATGAGATCCATGAAATACTAAAGTTTGTTTATGAATAGCCATATCTCTTACTCTCTTATTAGAAGTGTCGTCATCATGGAGTCTAGTATCTGTAGCCTTCTCCATTTACTACAATGGAAGGAGCATTGTGAGTCTCCTTCCTCTGTAATGAATGGGGAAACACCATGTGCCCACTGGAGCTTCAGCATCTGGAATGAATAACTGCAGTTTTGGGGAAGATATTCCTGTTTGTGATCTCAGAACAATTCATGCTGCTGCGGGCTTAAGTGAATTGCTGTATCTCCAGTCCAGTGAATTGCTGTATCTCCTTGGTGTGTTCTGAAAGGTGTGACACAAAGCCAGGCCAAGATTTGAGAGGCCAGCAGCTTTTATCCTCCACTTACACTATGTTTGCTTCTAATCATTTTGCTATCGAGCTTGACTGACAAGCTGAAGATGAGTTTTGGCCTCACCCACATAGACTCTATTGTGATGCTTGGAGTGTCACCCTGATTATAGATGGAGTAGCTGTAGGTAGAGGACTGCTGAGAACTTGGTGGATTTGCTGTGGGTGTGTTGATAACCACTGTGGTAGAACTGTTTCTCAGGTTTGCCCATGCAGCTCCCTGGAGGGCGATGTCCCACGTTGGGTTGTTCTGTGCTGCTCTGTGGATCCCTTGCCCCTCTCTTGCTCTCCTTTTGGTTTGCTAGAGAAGAATCCTGGACCTTTTTGTGCACCCTGGCTTGCCACACAGTTGCTAGGCAGTTATCCTTGGGGTACTTGAAAGAAAAAAGAAAAGAAAAAGAGTTTATATTGCTGGAGAGAAGGCGGCCTAATCTTAATGGCCTACAAATGACATCCTGCTTGGCCAGCCTCTTTTCATGAAAATTTCATCAGAACGGGGCCTCTGTATGGACCTGGCTCAGCTGTAAGCACAGGGGTTGCTGCGTGTTCCTGTGATCTCTGGGCCGGAGCCTAGTTCTGCTTTTAACAGTGAGGATGCTACTGCATGCTCTCAATCTTAAGGTTGGAAGTCCATAAACAAGAACCATCAGCACCAACATCACAAGGCTGTCTTGGACTGAATGCCATTCCTGCTCTTTTGAAAGATCGCCAGCCCTCTTGGTCACTCTTCCTTGAGGCCGGAACGTGCAAATGAGCAAGCTGCTCTCGTGGCTTTGGGCTTGTTCCACGGATGCAGAGGTGGTGGGCTGTGCAGGGAGTCCAGACACCAGTTCAAACCAGACACAATGAAAATCAGCTGGAGCTTTCCTGGTGTAGGCTTCCAGGCTGCACAGCTTCACATGTAGCTCAGAACACACTCAATCCCAATCGGTGGGCAGTATCTGCTGTGCTTTATTTGCTCTCCCTCTCTCTCTTTCCTGCAAGTGATTATTCTTGTAAGTAAGCAGAGCTAGCATCAGACTGTAAGCATTGTTGGGTAATTGTGGAAGCCGAGACCAGCACAAAGAGCTCACCATCAAGGGCCAGCCTCTCCACTTCAGGGCCTCCCAGCCCTCTTGTTGCTCTTCCTTGCCATCTTCGGCTATCCTCTCTCAGCATACCAGCAGTGGCACAGGTGATCCTACTGTACCTTCTGCTGTTCCCTTGAGCATTGGAGGGCTATCAGACGGACAGCACTGACACTGACAAGGAAGAGGTGGACCATACAATGATGGGGACCCACTGGATGGGACACCAGGCCCAAGTGCTCTCCTGAACCCGGAGTCGGCTCTGACCCAGGGGATCTATTCAAGACCAAACTATGGATGATGGTGTCAGTAAGAATAATAACAATATTGTTGTTGTTTTTGTTAAAGAGCTGATAGCATGATGATGATAACTGATGGAGGCCTCCTTTAAGACACAACCTTGCATATGTTTAAATTATCGTGTAATCCTGCACATGTTCCATTGAGTTCTATGGAATGTATTCTCAAGCATACAGGTGTAGAATTCCATGCCAGGGTTGCAGTGCTAAATACTTTTATCCAGTAATCCTCACTGACAACAGGAGGATTTGCATCTGACCAAACATGCAAAGGGTTGTACTTTTAGCATTCAGATCCACCAGGAAGCAGAATGGGCCTCCTTGTCAACGGGTGCTTTATATGCCCCACTGAAGCCCAGGATAGGATCAGAAAGACCCATGCAGACCAAAATTTGCTGCATCTAATTTACAATCTGCACAATTCAGTAAACAAAGGGAAATGAGAGAGCCTCTGCAGTGGTATATGCTACTTGCTTGCTTGCTTTATCACATTGGTATTCACTTCTCTCCTCTTAGCTGTGGAATACAAACTGTTGCTATTCCTTGTGTCACTGTGACCTTCGGCAGTATTTTATTCTCCCTCTCCTTTTTCTTTCTCTCGCTCCATGGATGTTCTGCACACGCAGGGCTTTGGTGCGATGAAGCTGAGTTCCTTGTCCCTGGGCCAAGGTCAAGGCCCCATTGCCATGCGCATGATTGAGAAGTCTGTGAAAGATGGCAGTTGGGTAGTTCTGCAGAACTGTCACCTAGCAACCTCCTGGATGCCGATGCTGGAAAAAGTCTGCGAGGTAAACGGCTGTCAGCAGCATGCTGCCCTACCGCCCTCGGAGGCCCCCATTTCTATGCCAAGATATTCTGAGCTGCCAGGGAACCCAACAGGCAGGAGGGGGCTGTTGGGCTTGGGGGGGGGGCTTCTGAAGGGCTCCCCATGGGCAAGGTGGTTGGCCATTGTGTGGGCAGAACGTGGGCAGAAACACACTTGACAAGATCAGACCAAAGAATTAAACAGAACTTGAGTCTGCCATCAGAGGTCTTCTTACATTCTTGTATGTTGCATGTATGTTGTATAATGCCATGGAAATACTTCCAAAAGGAACCAAAGGAGAAAGGCCAGAATAAAATGAAGGGAGTAATACAGGGGTGGGGAGGGGAGAAGAGGAATAATTTGTCATGGTTATGCCAGGCTAGATGTGGCAACCTGGTGGTCCAAGTAATTTTTGACGGAGCTGTTGGGTTAGAGTATTGCAGGACTGGGCCTTGCTGTGAGGTACAGGCAGGCCCTTCTGTGTTCTAGAGATTCAGAGGCCACCAGATGCCTGCAAATTATGTTTGTATGAATCTCTTCTTAAGATGTAACATTGTGACATTGGCTTGAGGTGAACTTCATCAGGGAGTTGAACTCAGCGTCGTTGGGACTTAAGTTCTGGGGACACAATCCAAACATGCCTGTGCAGAGGAGCAGGGCCTCCTCTTCCTCTTTTCTCTCCTGCTGCCTCCCACACGCCCTCCCTAAATCTCCAGAGGGTCTCCCAAGACCATGCAGCCGATTATTTTTTTTTGCAGGGGGAGGGGTTGATGGAAAGGTGAATGTGGGAAGAGGTTTTGCCCCCTTGCAGTTCCACTGACAGAAGAAGCAGGTTCAGTTGGTGGGTGGACTTCATGGGAGTCTACCCTATATACCTGTGCTTCAGGTGAGACTGCAGAATACTTTCCACTACCAAATTGGACTGTCCCATCCCAAAACCACTTTAAGCCATTATGTATTTGTTTCTATATGAACTTTATGAATGGGCTTTATAAAAAGTGGATTTTTTAGTATCATCCACTTCAAATGTGCAGTCACAGAGATGCATACACACAGAGAGACAGAAACAGACACCCACCTCTTGGATACACAAGTGTGTGTTTGATCTCAGTAGCAGCAATGACGGCAGCTAGCGTTCTATTGAGGTTTGCTGAGCAGGAAGTCCCGCCAACATGGTAACACAAGATCCTGCCTGTTGCGCAAGTGCTGCTGTTGCACAAGTTGCAATCTCCATAAAGCAAACTCATATTTATTTTATTTATTTATTTATTATTGGATTTTTATCCCGCCCTTCTAGACAAGAGTCTACTCAGGGCGGCTTCTTCTCCTTGCACAAAGGTTACGTCTATGCAGTGCTATGAACCTATGTTACTACTTTGGTGGGACATTCTGCTCAGCAGAAACTCAGTAGGATTCTGGCTAGGCATGAGATTTCTGGGTTTGTGGACTACAGGTCCCATGATTCTCCATTCAGGAAGTTCCATCTGACAGATCCACATCAACAGACACCTACATGTGCCTCAGTTGGAGAAAAGACCGAGCTGGGAAGGCTTCAAGGCCTAGCTCTAGCTCCCTGTGCAGGAAGGAAGCTGCCCACTGCTACCTGGGCACTTCCTTTCTGCACAGGTACCTAGAGTGAAGCTAAACCTACGCTTGGCCTTGAAGCCTTCCCAGCTAGGCCTTTGCTTCAGGTACACAACATTTAAAGTGTTTATAGGCATGGGTTTGTCAGGTGGAACTCTCAGAATGGAGAATTATGGGATTTGTAGTCCAAAAAAAATCCAAAAATCCCATTCCTAATACTGGCCGCAGCGTGTGCAAATGAACATACGTACATACCAGTTGACTCTGTCCGTTGCGTTGACTAGGATAGCTGTTTAAAGTTGGGGAGTTCCTTGTGCATGACAAGGCACCTCTGTTGGGAACCAGAGACCAAACTTGGAAAAGCAGTCATCCTGATTCAACATTCCAGATGTTTTGAAATAAGGTCCTTCTTCACAATTACAATTTACAGCAACATTTGAGTATGGGCATATTTGAGTTGGGAGTCCAAAAATGGAACTTTCCCAAGCTCTGGAATGGTTGAAACATCTGGCAGTCCCTTGTTCTTATGTAGAATGTTCATTTTCCCCCCTTCCATCCAGGAACTAAATCCAGACACAACGCATCCCGATTTCCGCTTGTGGCTCACAAGCTACCCATCCCCCAATTTCCCAGTTTCGGTGCTCCAGAATGGTGTGAAGATGACCAACGAGGCTCCCAAAGGCTTACGGGCGAATGTGATCCGTTCGTATCTGATGGACCCCATCTCCGACCCTGAGTTTTTTAACAGCTGCAAGAAGCCTGTTAGTATGCTGTGCTTTGCCTCATTTCCTACTTCTTGTCAAGCGACTGAAGCAGACCCCAGCGGGTGGATGATGTGTTTGGCGGTTTTAAAATCTGTCAAACAAAACAGTCCTCCCTCTTTGCATGGAAGCCTGTGTTGATTACTGGCTCCTGGGGGGCGGTAATAGCGGATTTTATTAAATTTTTATTTTTATTTTACCAGCACACTCCAGTCCTCCTCCGCCAAGGTTTTGGTGGTGTGCTATTAATAATAAAGCTTCCCCTTTTAAAAAAACAAAACAAAACAGGAGGAAATGGTTTCCTGACACAAATCTGCAAGGCAGGGGAGAAATTTCTGTTACAGAAGAATAGCTGAGCCCTGCACTGCTGAGAATCAAGGCTTTAATCGAAAGCATTAAAATGCGAGCTTCATGGAACTGGGAGAGCTAAAATGGCCGCGCAGGGTTGATGGATGGCCCTCATAAACACCTTCTTTAGAATAACAGCTCAGGCTGGGGAGCCACCTGCTGTTTTCATAATTAGGTTTCAGAGAGCGAATGGGCTTGACCCAAGATTGTTTCCATGATAGGTGTCGTAATTAAGAAGTGGAAGATGGTTGTGCTTAAACTGAGGCGATGATCCTTTTCTGCTTGCCTAGCAATTAAAAAAACATTCTTAAAACTGTTTAAAATGGGGGGGAAACTGAGAGCAGTGCCTTTTTTTTCACGGAAGGAGCAGAGAGAAGGCTCTCCGAATTCATTTGTGGGTGCCTCGTTTGCAGCAAAGGCTGCCTAAGGAACAGGTTGCAGTCCCCCAAAGCATTGGACGCACCAGCAATGAATCTGACCTTCTCCAAGGGTCCACAAGACTCTCTGTGGGTTTCATTCACCAAATAGGAGTCGCCTCAAGAGATTCCTCCGAGGTGACTTTTACAGTCCAGGAAAGGATGCCACACAACTCGTTTTCCGCATGGCCAAGTGAGCAGCTCCAGGCCTAGGGAGAGGAGTCTACAGATGATTCCGTCCGTCATACTGGTGAGGAGGGCCACAGATTTCCCACTCCTACCTTACTCTAAACCTTGGAGTCCTTATTCTGCCTCTTCCCCCTCCCCATTGTATCTGCAAGGAGGGCTGCCACCATCCCATCCAGCTTGAGTCTCTGAAAAGTTCTGCTGCGGAAGCCAAGCACGACTCCTCTGTTTAATGGTGTAGGTAGTGAGGAGCTCCTTAGGAGCCAGCTTCTGGGAGGGGAATGAGAGCTAGGAGGCTCATGAATGAACTTTCAAAGAAAAAAAGACACTGAAGGGACTGGAGCAGCGCACCTGAGGATAGCAAGAAGGAAGGTACGCCTGAGGCCTCATCGGACCTTAGAGAGAGCCCCCGGCTGGAAGAGGGAAATTCTTAACTAATATGAATGTCTCAGTGTCACAGCATTGGCTTTGGTCCCTCTGAGATTATACACACGGGCTTGCTTTGTGTGGCGACTGGTCTTCAGGGCTGGAATGGGGATTCCTTTGAAGTCTGATTCCCAAACCTGAAAGACTGCCTCGGTCGCCCTTCTGCAGTGTTTGAAGATTTCAGCTCTAATGACGGGCTCTTGCTCTCTCTTTCTCTCTCACTGTTTCTGGCCTCAGATTTTCTTTTTTTATGTTTTTCCCCCCTTCTTTTCCCCCCTAAAGGCTGAATTCAAGAAGCTGCTGTACGGCCTCTGCTTCTTTCATGCGTTAGTACAAGAGAGACGGAAATTTGGGCCGCTGGGTTGGAATATTCCCTACGAATTCAATGAGACTGACCTGCGGATCAGCGTGCAGCAGCTGAATATGTTCCTGAACCAATATGAGGTACCCCAGTGATCTGGAAAGGGGGCTGCCCTTTTATCCTTCCTGTAATAACCTTTGTGTAGCAGTTTGCTAAAGCATTCAACTGCAATATTCATCAAATTTACTCCTTCCCTCCCTAGTTGCGTGTATATCACACCTTTCTTCCAGCCAGCTGAAGGTGGGCTACATGGCTCTCCCTTCCCCACTTCAGCCTTACCGACAGCCCTGTGAGGTGGGCCAGGCTAAGAGTCTTGTGAGTGGCCTCAGGTCACCCAATGACTTGAATGGCTGAATGGGAATTTGGACCCAGGTCTTCCAAGTCCTCCTTTAGCACTCCAACCATTATGTCACACTGGCTCTCACCAAGGCTTTCTTGTCTCAGAGGGTGGCCAGCAGATTCGGTGTGGAGAATAGGAAGAATAAGGCAGTCTGTGCCAAGCCATGCCATCTAGCTCAGTATTGTCTGCACAGACTGGCAGCTAATATTTGTAAGTGAACAGTGGGCCAAACTTGTGAACCCTCAATGTTCAGCCTCAATTCATCTCCAGAGCAAGGAGGTGACCAGTAAAGAATGATCTTTCTTTTGCATTTGGGAGGAAGGAAATTTCAAAGATATGAGGGACAAAATGGTGGCTTAGTGGCACTCTTGCATTTAACTCCTTGCCAAGGCCCATGGAATTAGGCTACATTTAACTCCTGTTTACATGCAACATGGTTTCTCTGTGACAAACATCATTTTGATGACGAGGGAGAAATGCTGCTGAATTTCTGTGTTCCTGCACTCTCAAGATAGACCTGTCACACCTCCCAGTACCTCCAAAATGGCTTCTCCATTGACATGACTGTGAGCTGTGGAGATGTGACTTGAGTTCACCAAATGCTAGCTTTTGTCTGTGAGCAGAGCTAGCGAAGGGTCCACGGGGTTTCTGAAAGGCTTATTTCCAGACTTCTAGAGCCCCAGTTCCTGAGAGCTTTCACTTTCTAGGCAAACTGCAGTTGGTAGCACTGTCATGTCGTGAGGGCGCAGAGGAATCAGAAGGGTGTTGGTTTTTGTATGTTTCAGGAGCTGCCGTTCGATGCGATCCGCTACATGACGGGCGAATGTAATTATGGAGGCCGGGTCACCGACGACTGGGACCGGCGCACTCTGCGCAGCATTTTGAACAAGTTCTATAATCCCATCATCACTACAGACCCTGAGTACAAATTTGATGCCAGTGGCCTTTATTACGCCCCTCTTGAAGGAGAGGTGAGCATCTTTCACCTAACTTGCGGTGCCATCCGGAAGCAG
Organism: Intellagama lesueurii; assembly: GCA_037013535.1. Lineage (NCBI taxonomy): Eukaryota > Metazoa > Chordata > Lepidosauria > Squamata > Agamidae > Intellagama > Intellagama lesueurii. Next base: position 168,149,838 of record JBAJHW010000001.1, on the reverse strand, counting down.
TGAGCTTTCTGGAGGGGAAACCACAGCCAACGGGGCAAAGGGGAAGAGGCAGAATAAGGACTTAAAAGTGGTGCTGGGCTCGTGCCTCTTAAGACAGCTGTAAGAAAGCCAGATGACTCCCATAGTCCATCCATCATGCTCATCATCAGCAGAGCCACCCATTCTCTCCCGGTCCCCTCCACGAGGCTGCTGCCCTTTGCTGTCGCGGGAGATGTTGTCCTGCCGTCAGTTTCAAAATAAGGTTTGCCAGGGAGCCTGGCTCCTGTGTTTGGAGTGGGAGGGATGGGTGCCATTTGCTTCTCTGCCTCAGGAAGCAAAGTATCTGGGGCCAGCCCTAAGTAACCGGCCCCATGAACAGGCACCTTCTTGTCACTGTATAAATTCCAGGCCTGTTGCTTTTAGGAAAGAAACGTTGGCCTAAAAGACAGGGTGTGGCTGCACTCATGGAGAGGCCAGGCTCCTGGCTCCCAGGGGATTGTTTTCAGCTCTTGGGTTAACCTCTGGCCATAACCCATCCCAAACAGATGAAGTGAAGTCATGGAGGGTAGTATCATTCCACTCCGTTGCTGCAGGTTCCAACCCTCCAAGGGATCCCCTTGTGTGATAGAAGAGGAGATGCCTTAGAGCTTGTAGCTAGTGTTATCAGTGGAAACATATGGCTGATGGTTGGCATGTAGGTAAGAGGAATGACAAGCAGAGCCGCCCCCTACCATTAGGCAGAGTGAGGCAACTACCTCTGGTGGTGGCAGCAGTCCTCCCGAGTCTTCCACTATTCCCCCTTTCCTGGAGGACGACAGAGCCGTGCGAGTCACAGGCTCTGCCATGGTCTCCTTAGCTAGCGAGCTGTCCTTGGGTCAGGGGTGGTGGAAGATGCTACCCCATCACCAGTACTGTGAAAGAAAACCGGAATCTGGCCAGCTTTTGTACGTCAGATGGGGAAAGGGATACCAGCTTATCCTTTGCCAGTGTCAGCAACCAGTCTTGGACCAGCTCTGTTCTTAAAGATGGATATTTTGCTAGTTAATATGGGCAAAATTCCAAAGTCCTTGATCTATTATCGTCTTGTTTTTGGCTTCCTCAGCAGCAGAGCCGAGAGACAAGGTTTCAGAGGCCTTAAATCCTGTTGCTCAGCTAAAGTGAGTCACAACTAGAATAGACCCATTGAATCAGTAGAATTTACAGAGGAGTTGACTCACCAAATTCCCACTGATTCAGTGGGGCAAGTCCAGTTGCATCTTACTACACTAAGCAACAGGATTTCAGCAAGAGAATCTTTAACTTTCTTTTGCAGTGTTTTATGTTGGCTGAAATGAAAGGCCTGGGAGGTTCAGCTGAACAAATTAGACAGAGGCTTAGCTCCCGGAAAATGCCCAGAATCAAGCCTTCTCTGCTAGAGTGGCCTTCTGCCAGATGGGCGGTATAAAAATGAAATAGTTGAATGAATGAATGAATGCCCTTGCTCTGTTTTTCTCCTTCAGTATCAAAGTTACATTGAATACACAAAAACACTTCCTTTAAATCCTGCCCCGGAGATCTTTGGGATGAACGCCAATGCTGATATCACCAAGGATCAATCTGAAACACAGTTGCTGTTTGATAATATTCTTCTTACACAGGTACATCAATTTTCATTTGGGATGTCCGGGGCGTGAAAGTTATTGCTTACTGAGCTGCTGCCTACCAGTAATGGCTTTATTATTGATCAAAGTTTTTGCGATAAAAGTTTAAATACAGAGAATTTGCTCTGCCTTTCTTCACATTACTGTTGCTGCAATATTCATGAATTCCCTGGCAGTTTATGATGTGGAAAGCCATGATTAGGTTTTATAAGAGCCCTTTCTAGAGAGCCCATAGAAAGCTGAATCAAGGGAAATTCAAGGAGAATCCTAGATTGCAGTTTTCTCGCCCCTTCATCATGATTCTGGAAGGCAGCAAGCCAGCTTTCTGGAAAGCATTTTGTTCTCCCTTTTGGACGTTACAGTTGTTAAGAAGATGCAAAGCTGTTTATAAAGTTTTTGAAACAAGCACCACTTAAAGATCTTTAAAACTTTAGGAAAGCTGGATAACATGTATTTCTCATATGTGTTAGGGAGGAAATCTTGTAATCTTGATTTCCATTTATTTTTGCTAGCAGGAGACTGGTGAACGGGTCTGGGGGAGTAGCATTGAACATTTTGCCTCCTGGCGATTTCCAGAGCCCAGTTACTCACCTGTTAGCCCCTTGGGGAGAAAGCATGCCGGTGTGTCAGAAGGGTGCCCGCAGTTAGTTTGCTGCTGTGTTGAAAAAGGGACAGACCAGCTGTGGATTTGGGAGGCAGGCAAGGGCCATACACCCCATGCAGTGGCCAGAGGTGTTGTTTCCACATCCTCCCGCACACATTGGCAGAAGGGGAGGAGGTGGAAGATGGAAATGGATCTGGTGAACCTTTGGGAGATCCTTCTGTGCCCGGGGGTTTGGTAGGATGGTGGCAGGAGAGAAAGGTCACAGATGGTGGCAGGTGGGAGGGGGCTCACTTTTACAGATAAAACCCAGAGATGTGCAGGGCTAAACAGAGGCTCACGGGAGATGGGTCCCGGTCCTGGCTTCCTAAGAGAGAGGTGGACAACAGTGGCCCTGGAGGGATTTTCGCACTACAGTTAATATTATCCCTGAACATTGGCTATACTGGCTAGGGCTGATGGGATAGAAACATCTGGAGGATAACAGCTGTGCATCTCTCTTGTCATGGAATAATCAATTAGTGCATTTTTGCATACTTACTGAAAAAGTAACAAAGTGAGGGTCATTTCTGTCTGGTGTAAATTACTTAGTAAATGTTCCCCATGTTGCTCTGAAATGAACATTGGAGGCTTTGAGGTGTTCAGTCCTTCTCCTTCCAAAAAAAAACAGTCCCGGGCTTCAGGGGCTGGTGCCAAATCGTCAGATGAAATTGTCCGCGAGGTGGCGAGCGACATCCAGAGCAAGCTTCCCAAGGACTTCCACATTGAAGCTGCCATGAGGAGATACCCCACGACCTACACCCAGAGCATGAACACCGTGCTTGTCCAGGAGATGGGGCGATTTAATAAACTCCTGCAAACCATTCGAGACTCCTGTATCAACATTCAGAAAGCAATCAAGGTGAGGTGCCCCCTTCCAGGAGATGTGCTAAGTCGGAGCAGGCGAGCGAGAAGAGCTGTCAGCTCCCATTAGCATCATGGCGGCCTCTGGGAACTTGCCCAGTTGCTTGTTCGGTTGGCGGTGTCATCATCATTCCTGAGCTCTGCCCTTCCCCGTTATTGGCAAGCAGCATCCCTTCTTAACTAAGGCAGCAGGCTGCATAATGTATGGCTGCTGATCTGGAAACAAGAAACAGAGGGTGAAACGCTCGGCCTGCCTTTGGAAGTGTCAGCAGCATCGCTGTTTTCAGGACAGCAGACAGAGCCAGTGGCCAACCACGCAGCTGCAAGGGCGCTTAAGAGGCAGGCAGGCAGGCAGGCAGCTCATGGACTAACATTGCAGCTAAACCTAAAGTGTGAAGTCTCTGGTTGACACCATGCCCTTGTGGCCCTCCAGATGGTGTTGGACTGCAGCTGCCATCTTTCCTAGCCAGTGTGGCCAGAGGCGAGGAACACTTGGATTTGCAGCTGACATCTGGAGGACCACAAAGTGTGCATCTCTGCTCTAAAAGAAGCTTGCTTGGGGTAGGGGAATACAGGTTCCTCAAAACCTCCCCGTTCCCATATGGGAACAATATTACCAACGTGGATTATGTTCACAGTTGTTAGGACATCTGAGTTAGTACATGTGATGTATGAAATAATGAATATTATGTATAGATGAGATGTTACAACATGGATGAGAACTCTGCGTAGCTCCAGATATTGATGAGTTCCTGCTGCCATTGACGAGTGGCTGGACTGTGTAGGGCTGACAGGAATGTGAATCCAGGAACCGCTGGAGAACCGCAGGGTGTCTTGGGTCTGTGTGATATAAAGTCTAACAGGAATATGAAGCACGGTGTTGAACACAAACTGACAACAAAGGTGAATGATACCATTAATTAGCCCCTAAAATTTCAGAAGGAAAGGTTGGCTTTTGAATCCTGCAGGACTGTTCACCAAGCTGGGCATTAGTGGGCTTGTGTGTGTGTTTGTGTGTGTGTGTGAGTGCAACCTTTCCCCTCCCATGTGTTGGAACAGTACATGCATTACATGTCTGAAAACTCAGGACAGTGTAGCTACCCGACTCACCAAAAGATGTAGCCGTGCACAGGGCAAATGTGAGTGGACAGATCCATGTGCAATGTTAAAATACAATCATAGCCCCAGGAACTGGGACTGTCACATACTGGGTGCAGTGTAAGATTAATTTAGAGAGGAGTACAAGCTGGTAACACAGATAGATTTTGGAAGAATACCTGCCTTACATGAGTGTGAATTGTTGCAGGTGAAATGGACGAAACCTGTCAAGATAAAAAGGTTTGTGGCCAGCACTTTTTGATAAAAGGCTTGGTGAGACCTGAGAAAAAGGCCTCATATTAATGTGTCTTTTCCTCTCCCGGCAACTGTCACCTAGGGGCTGGTTGTGATGTCTGCAGAACTGGAAGAGGTGGTGAACAGCATTTTGAAGGGCAAAATCCCAGGCATGTGGATGAGTAAGTCTTATCCCAGCCTCAAACCCCTCGGCAGCTACGTGAATGATTTCCTTACAAGGCTGAAGTTCTTACAGGTGAGCCGAGCACTGCAAAACTACCAAGCTTTGGATGGGGTGGGGTGTATGTGTCATTTTTCTTTCTTGAGCCCAGGAAACAGCTGCACTAAAAACCAAACCTACACACACACAGAGGTGTGCACTCATACACACATCTGCAGACTTCTTGTAAGAATCTCCCTTGTGTTCTTTTCAGCCCTCAGAGCATGTTGCTTATGGTGGTTGACATCAGAACATATGGTGAAACCTCCCGCACCCCTTTTTTCTTGCATCCCTACATTTTAGCTGTACATGGGTGTTTGCAGGATAGAGGGTGGCCAGCCAGCTATGGGGAGGGGAAGAGTGCTGAGGGAGAAGAAGAGATTTTTGCAGGACAATGGCTTGAATAGGCCAGGGCAAGCACCACTGGCCTTCCTAGGAATTTGTACAGATGCAACCTTGATGTGAAATATACCCATCGAAAGTGGAAGATGCTTCTTAATGAGCTTGGAAAATTGGAGAATATTATTCCTATTTTGGATGTTTGACTTGTGATCTCCCAGACTTTAATTCCAGGCCATTGACTTCCTACTTGGGCAAAATGTTGTGAGATGAGAAAAAAGCAAGGGATCTGCAGTCTGCATCCTGATCTGGGTACTCAACATATTCCCTAGTGATCTGTGGTTTCTTATAGAGACTAGGAGCTGGGCATGTTTAAAAAGAACCGGACATGTTTAACCTTGAGAAGACTGAGTGGAGATATGATAACACTTTAAAAATACTTGAAAAGCTGTAATACAGAGGAGGGGCAGGATCTGTTCCCGAACATCCCTGAATGCAGGGCATGCAACAATGGGCTCAAGTTATAGGAAGCCAGATTTCAGTTGACTATCAGGAAAAACCTCCTAACTGTTAGAGCAGTATGACAATGGAACCAATTACCTTGAGAGGTGGTGAGCGCTCCAACACTGGAGGCATTCAAGATAAATTCAACCACCTGGCAGATATCCTTTGATTTCCCGCACTGAGCAGGGGGTTGGACTCAATGACCTTATAGGCCCCTTCCATGATTCTAGAGCTGTCTTAGTTTCAAATCATGAGTAGGGGACTTCATGCGTTTGGACCTGGTGCTTTTCAGATGTGATGGACTACAACTCCATCAGCCCCATGTGTGGCCAACCATCAGAGTTGATAGGCAGGATCATTGTGAGGACACAGGCTGGGAAAGGCTCCAGCAGATGTGGGGGAGCTTCTGGTTTGGGTCCCCCACAGCCCCCTCTCACTGGCCACTATAGACTCTGGCTGCAGGGAACTGAAACATAACACTTGGCTAGCCAACAGTCTCCTACCCCTGACCTAGAAGGTCACTTGTTGTGCAAGGGAGGACACTTTTGTATGCCCACAATTCCTGCTGCCCACATCTGTTGGTCCCTCTTTCTACCCTTGCCCCCATACCATAATCCTAAGGTGTAGCCAGCAAAGGGTGCTGCGCAAGCTCACAGTGCTCTGGAACTGAGAAGTTCTCAATGCTGTAGTATCAGCCTGGATTCTTATGTTCCTCCTAATCTCCTTCTACCTTGGTTGCAGACATGGTATGAGAACGGCAACCCACCTACATTCTGGCTTTCAGGGTTTTTTTTCACGCAAGCCTTCTTAACTGGTGCCCAGCAAAACTTTGCCAGGAAGTACACCATTCCAATAGATCTGCTAGGATTTGACTATGAAGTTCTGGATGACAAGGAATACAAGCACGCTCCCGAAGATGGTAAATGTAGAGTCAAAGTTCTGTTCAGCTTTAATAATTACATGTCAACTTCTCCTTGATCTAAAATAGTGGAGTGCAGGTATGTACCTAGGGCAGTGGTTCCCAACCTTGGGTAACCCAAGTCTTCTTGGACTGCAATTCCCAGCAGCCTTCACCACCAGCTGTGCTGGCTGAGGTTTCTGGGAATTTTAGTCAAAGCACACCTGGGTTACCCAAGGCTGGAACCACTGAGCTAGGAGAATCATCCCCCCCCCCTTCACATCTACCCTGTGAGGGAGGTTGGATCGAGAATGACTGACTGATACAGGGTTGGTCACCTGATGAACTTCCTGGCTGAATTGGACTTTGAATCCCCATTCCATACCACTATACCCATACTGGTTCATAATTCAGGCTTTAATTAGAAATGAAGAATGCATGCTTGGAAAAATAATTTTGATAAGTTATAGTTGTATAACTTAGTTGTATCTAGCTTGGTTGGATAGCTTAGTGGTTTAGGTATCTGGCTGGGAAGGCAGAGGCTGGGTTTGATTCCCCACTGCACCTCCTACAAATAGAATCAGCCTGTGTGGCTTTGGGCAAACTGCACAGTCTCAGGGCGCTCCAGGAAGGGAATGATAAACCACTTCTGAGTACTCTCTACATGGAAAACCTGCAAAAGAGGCACTATAAGTCAGAATTAACTTGATGGCACATGACGACGATGATACTCATATATCAATGAGCAATGCAGCCGAGACTTTGGTGACATGACATGTCTGGAGTTAGTCATTGATCCAGCTTTTCTATTATCCACCACACACAGTGGTCCTTGTGCTCTTGCAGAGCTCCGCATGTGCAGTGGAAATGATGGTGGTAGACTGCTGCTTATTAGTCTCCCTCTCTTTTTGTTTGTTTGTGGAATGTGTGCAACCTCATCTCATTCTGTGGAAACCCGAATGAAACCCTGGAATTGATCCAGGAATTCTTACGTTAGTGGCTAAGTGCAGCCACCATGGTTGTCGTTCCTACTGCCGAGGGGCATCTCTGCGAAAAGATACTGCTCATTATTTCATATACCTCTGTAACTTTCATGTAGAACATGGCAAGATTGTTCATTATATGTAGCTCCTAAGCCCCCGTGGCTGGCCCGTTTGCATGCCTCTCTTCATGTACCTGACCCTGGTACCTCTACTAGGATGTGGCAGCCAATCTCTGCTTCCCTTCCTGGATCTATGTGCGGGGATCCCTTGCGGCAAATTCTTAGTGTGCAAGGCAAGGAATCTTGTTCTGAGGTCAATGTCTTTTGAACGGCACTTGCCTAGAAATGGAAATGAAGCTTTTACATCTTATTTTTTGACACTTCGCAATTTGATGTGCATTATGTCTATGCCTTCTTGTAACTTCTAAATGTAGGAGTCTACATTCATGGATTGTTCCTGGATGGAGCTCGTTGGAACAGGAAGACGAAGAAGCTAGGAGAATCCTACCCCAAAATCCTTTATGATACTATGCCAGTGGTTAGTATCGACTACACAGATCAGAGTTGAATGCAGCTGCTAGGCTTAGATACCCCTGGACTCACAGTGTTTGAAGGAAAGCTCTTCAAGACTTATGGGTGGGCTTTTGAGGTTGCAGTCCCGTGCATACTTTTGTGCCGGAAAATCCCAACTTCCACTGCCTGGCGTTTGCATCAAATTAGGTTGCCTGAGGCCGATTCATACAATTAAGTTTCTTACCCATTAATACATTACTCAATTGCTATGCTGCTTACACTAAATTTAAACTGGCCAGAACCCTCTCTCTTTGTGCCAGGAGGCCTTCACTGCCCTGTTGTGTGAGTGGAAGCCCTGTTGTGAATGGGGCGATTCCCAGCTTGCTTGACTGCAACCCAGAGATCAAGTGGGTTTTCCAGGGCAGGCTTTTGTCAGCAGAGCAGCTGCGCCCTGCATTTCTCAGCAGGGGACTGATGGTGTTAACCAGAGCCAAGTTGTTGGGCATCAGACCCATGCTGTCTGACTCACAGACACATATTAACGTTGTACTCCAGGAACTCCCATTAGGTTAGTATGTTGTAATCATCAGGCGCTGTTGCTTTTTGGGCTGCATGAAAGAGCGCTTCTATGTAGACAAATGAAATAGTCCATAATCCACGCGGGGCCTGGCATATCAGAACTGGTTGAAAGAATGCCCCTTTTCTTGCTCTCTCTCACAGATGTGGCTGAAGCCTTGCAGAAAATCAGACATTCCCGAGAGACCTAGTTACTTGGCTCCAGTGTACAAGACCAGTGAGCGACGAGGCACTCTCTCCACCACGGGCCACTCCACTAATTTTGTGATTGCCATGATTCTTCCATCAGATAAGCCAGAAGAGCACTGGATTGGACGAGGGGTGGCCCTTCTCTGTCAGCTTAACTCGTAACTCCAGGAATGCCGTGGCACCGTCAGACCTCAAATCCTATCCGTGTCATGAATCCCATTTTCAAATGCTAGTTTCTTAAGAAATTCAAATTCTGGGAGCTTTCAAATACATACAGCGCATATGTTATGAATCTGTAAATAAATTAGGTAAATTAAAGGGGGGGGAAGTTTGTTAAAATCCCCGGAAAAAAACAGTCAGCGTGTTCATTTTTTCCCCATAATTTTATTTTCTTGCGTTCCTCATGAATAAGGAACATACATAAACACATCACTGTTGACAATGAACAAAAAACGCATATCATTTCCAGCTTTTTTTCTTTAAAAAATGGATCCTGTTATAAACAAAAACAAACAAACATCCCTCCCTCCCTCCCCCACCCACCCCAAAGAAGCTGATATTTCAATCTTTCAGGACCATCATCACATTTGTTTCAACGGTAAGGAAAGAAGTCGTCACACTGCATCCCAGGATACTACAGCCTTTTTTTCTAAGCAATAATTATCACAGCTGATTTGAATGCAGTGCGATCGCCATGGGATGTCACACAGTGACAGTGTTGTAAGATACAAGTCAACATTTATGCCCTCCAACAAGTACATGTTTTAAATGAGACTGGACTCCAGCAGAACGGAATGATGAAGCCAAGTAGAAATGTAGCGGAAACCCAATTGTCCCTCCCCCCCCCCCACCCCGGTTTGATGTAAAACTGTTGCATTTCAGAATGCCCTGGGAATTCAGTCACACAAGGAAAAAGTAGCAGCCATGGCTACTGTGTGGGCTCATCATGACATGTGACGTGGTGCACACAAGCAAATGAGGGAACATAACCGTCTGGAAGGAAAATACAAATCCTAGCAAATCCTCAAAATGACCCGGGTGCTTTAGCAGGGTTTTCTCTGTCAAAAACCCAGCATGGAGAGCTACCTTTTTCTTTTATGTTTTTGTTTCCCTAAACAGGCAATAACACAATCCAGCACATGCCAGCAAAAAAAAAAAAAAAAGGGGGGGCGGGCGGGCAGGGAGGAGGTACTACCAGAAATAGAGGAAGCTTTATTCCATAATTACAAAAATAAACCTTAAAAATCAGACCCCCTGCTTCTCCCCCAATGTAAAAAAGAAGAAGAAAAAAACAACCCAAACACTCACTTTAGCAATGCCCTAAAACACCTTCAGTTTTTTTGGCAGATTTCATTCAAAGGCAGTCAGCATCTGTTCAACCAGAGAGGGAGAAGGAAGCTCACGGTTCCCCAGGGAAGTTGAGCCTCATGGTCTGATAGGGAGCCGGAAGTTTTCAACAGCAAAGGTGCACCCTTACCAAGGAAGGCAGCAAAACCAGTAGGTTGTCTCCAATCTGCAGCTCCTCCGGTTGCAAGAGTCGCCACTGAGCAAACTCTCTGTGCCAAAAGATCGCCAGGCCTGGTTTCGGTTTGGAAACCCCCGCTGGTGGGAAGGTCACGGGCCTCTTAATACTATCATCCTATATAACATTCAAGCGCACAGGGATGGTCTTGTTAAAAAACATGGAATGATGAGAAAAAATAGAAACGTCAAGGGAAAGGGTTGACGTTAACTTGGAATGAAGGCCTTGTTCCACTGTGTCTAGCCAAGTTCAGGTTTAGGAGCTATCGGGCTCACGCCAAACTACAAAGGGCAAGCTGGAGTCCCTGCCTGCCCGAGCTTGCAGACGCAGAGGTGAACAAAGACAGCACAGAGTGCTGGGAGAAAACCAATGACCATGCTTAGTGAGTACCATTAAATTATTATCACAGCAAACAAGATCCCTTGGGTTGTGCTTCTCATGAGCTCCAAAGAGCGGAGGACAGAGAAGCCTCAAGGGTCCCCAGCCATACAAGCAGCTTGGCACCAGATGCTCCAAGTCAGAAAGCTGGCTTCTGCAGGTTAAGGCTTTTGGCACAGCCTGCCATCCCAAGCCACAGAGACCAGGAATCCACAGCGTGTCCAACTGTAGTTTAAAGGCCGGCTCCTGCGCGCTGCTTCTACAACGCCTCTCCTGCCTTGTACTGCTTCAGCCCCATGGGAACTCTTAGGGTCATGCAGGGGAGGCCAGCGCCACGCCTACATCACGCAAGCTTCTCAGGGTGTGAGGCCACTGGAGGGTCCCTGCCTCACAAAAGGAACCAGACTCCAGTGGCCATGTTCCAAGAGAGGCTTTTCCCCCACCCGCCAATTAAAACCATGCCTGCAGGGCTGAAGCTGCCTGTGGGCCTTTGAGCTACCAAACTCCCCCAAGCCCCAACACTGGCAGGGGTGCGAAGCGAAGATCGCAAAGGCATTCAAAGGAATACATTCACAACTGTTCTTGGGAACGACGTAAAGAGTCACCAGGAGGTGACCTCTGGAGGACCACCACCACCCCGCCGTGATCCTCGGATCAGCTCTTTTTGGCCTGGATTTTTTGTTTTTGTTTTTAAGGTTATTATGTGAGAGAGAATTTGGTGGTTGCAATTGAAGCAAGTGCTTCATTACAGGAGGAAAAGAAAGAAAACTCGGAGCACGAGCGGCTCATCAGTCCAGGCTTCAAGTAGTACTGCTACAGGGTACCCAACTGCAGCAACAGGACCAGAGAGGGACAGAGAGAGATCCTAAGCAGTATCAACTATTCGGCATTCGGCTATAACAAGCATCTACAAGCTAACATCAAATACCTAATACTTCTCAACACCCCCCCCCCCCCCCCAGTGAAACCCAAGCTGCTCAGGTCTGGTGCAGAAACCGGAAGCCTGCTTTCTTGGCCTGACCAAGCTCCAGGGAGATGGGCGCTTTGCTTTAGAGGCCTCTCTCCCGGGGGAGCCTGAAACCGCAACAGCAGCGTGCACAGATATGGCAGCGGGCAAGAACCATTAACTTGAGACACTGTTCTGCTTAGGAAGGACTCTTAAGGGTAAGGAAACCTGATGTCGGGGAGTCTGAACCAGAAGATTAGACCGTTTCACTTTGGTCACCAACCATTCAGCACAGTGCAAAATAGCCGATCCAACGTTAAGGTGGGGGGGGGGGAATCAAGGCCCAGAGGAAATGCACAGCCAAGTGCACTTCTCCTACTGCCTAAGGCAATCCACAAATCACATGCTTGAAAAAAGTTTTTTAGATTTCTTTTAAAAGAACGTAACCCTGCCCAGAATGCTCTCCAGTCATGCATCTATTTATTTTTGTTGTCTGTGTGTGCGTGCGTTGGGGTGATGGTGGGGAGAGAAAACTGGCTCAGAGGTGATGACAAAGCCCATGAGCCATCCATCAAGGATGGCGCGACTTGGGACTTCTTGGCAGAGCAGTCCATGTCACACTGGATCACGGGCAACGCAAAAGGCTTTTGCCAGCAAGAGATCTAACTTTGGCTGCATCCTGCAATGGCAAACTGAAAAACAAATGCCGTCATGCACAGCACCCAATGCATCGTGCCTCTGATTCCTGTTTCCAATACAGGCTGATTGTTGTTGTGTTGAAATCTAGATCTTACCTTTGGGAAGCTGAACTGCCAAGCCTTCTGTGTGTGTACATGAGTGTATCTGTCTGAGCTAGAAAGCAGGACCTCGTGTTTACGTGAATACTGTTACTTGTGAAGCAGTGAACACCCCCACTGCTCTGCCAGGGAACAAACGCGCACACGGCACAACAGTGCAGACCGAAAGCTGTAACGGTAACATGGTTGTAACCACAGTGACATACTGCAAATGATCAAAACTGGATGTTCAACACTATTTTGTCTTCGTAAAGGGCAATCACCAGCATAATGGCAAACCCCAGGACCAGCCCTAAGTTTTGGAGGATGAACTGCCCAACTGGACAGTAGCCGTGCTCTTCATTGTCACCGTCCCCATGAAGCATCTCTGGAAGCTGGAAGGGAGAAAACGGCAGCATGATTACCCGCAATTCAGTCAGCTCACACCCCTTTTTGAGGAATGTCACCAGCACTGCAAGGGTTGGCTTCAAGCTGCAGCCTACTTCTTCTTTAGAAATGACACCCAACGCTGATCCCAGTATCACTGGGACAGGGCAGGCATGAAACAGAACCAAGGGTTCAGGCAGTGCTCAGACACGAGGGCTAGCCAAGGCATTACACACACCTGCTGTGTGAGTCCAACTGGGATGAACTCTTTGCATGGTTGATGAACTGCTTTAAGTATTGGCTTTCTTTAACTGTCATTAGGGGCAATGCTGGGCACCTGCCAGAACAGAGGAAGTTTATTCCTACAACCCCCAGTGGACAACTCAAGGATGAGTCACCGTAATGGACCAGAAGACAACCAAACAGCCCCGCATCTTACGATTGCTTTCTTACCTTAAGATGTCACCATGTGAAACAGAACTTCCATTTTAACTTACAGTTGGCCCCTCCAACTCTAAAGGCAGGAGGACCTTACTATCCAACCCACCAGCTTCTCCTCCCAGGCCTCCCTCGCCCTTGCCTTGCTCTGCTCCACTCATAGGGTGTGTGTGTTGATTCTCTTTGGGATCCCTGGCTGAAAAGAGAGGAAGGGTGAGCCCTCCCAGGTACTGTGATCTCAATTAGGCCCCCCGAACATGATGGCAAGGGAATGCAACTTTTCCTAAGGAACCACTTTCTCTCAATTGTTGTAATGGAGAGGTATGCTATTTCTAGCAAGAACCAGCGCTTGAGAACACCTCAGCCAGAGACACCGGAATAGCTTTTCACACGTGCACTGCCTGATATTACCTACAGAGGATTGGAAGGTGCTCTGGCAGGGGTAATAAAAATACCTGAAGCATGTGAACTACCATAACCACCCCCTTAAACACAGCCAGTCTCAGCAGAGACGAAGAAGGAAACTCGAGGGAGAAACAGTAGTCTCTGCCTAGCAACAGATGTATCGGGTCACAAAAAGGGGAAACTGTGGTCCCAGGAGGCAGAAAATACAGTGCTCTATTAAATCAATGGAGCTGGTCACAGACCAAATAAACCAAAAAATTATAGAGTTGAATGAACATGCCCTTGAAGAAGGCTGATAGGCTGAAACATGTCAGGCATTTTATAATGGAATAAAGAGCATTATATTGTCTACACCCTGGGACCACAGTTCCCCTTTCTTCGAACCAATATTCCAGTGGACACACCAGTTCCTTTCATTTCCTAGCAACAGCTGTAGCCTCTAACCCCAGGTACAACCTGTTTACCTTAACAAATTAAGAGCTGTGATGAGTGTTTAGGCGCCCATCTTGTAGGTACCCAGCGCAATGTAACACAACGCTTACCATATCCACCAGGGCAACGTAGAGGAACATGCCGGCAGTGACGGCAAAGATCCAGAGAGTGATGTTATTGGCGTACTGCCCCACAGCTGTTCCTATGAGCATTCCTACATAAGCCATCATGGCTGAGAGGAGGTTGTAAACAATGGCCTGCTTCACAGTCATGCCTGCTTTCAGAAGCACAGCAAAGTCGCCTAGAAAGAGAAGAGGAGATGACACTGCAGGCGCACATACAACAGCAGCTCATTCACCGCCATCAAGATGTCTTGGCTTCAAGGAATAAAAGTTGTGTTTCTACGGATCACATACCCTTAAGTTGGTAGAACTGAAACACTTTGATCAGAGCTAGGAAGCTACTTGACAGACTACAACCCCCAGAATCCACTAACATTGGGGGATTCTGGAAACAGTTGTTCTGGAAACAACAAATGTTAAAAGCAACATTTCCCAGCTTTGAGGCTTTCATCATCATCATCATCAGTCTACTGCTACCTCTAATGTTAACAGTACAATCTATATATATTGTAAGTTGTTAATGTGGTGATTCTTATTGTCAGGTTTTCAGTTTGGGACTTAACCTGAAAACCAGGTGCTTAATTTTGTGTGTGTGTGTGTGTGTGTATGTCCAATAGAACAATGAAGGTTCTGGATCCAGGAGAGAGGGGAAATTCAGAGCCTAGTGCTTAGCCGCGCTAAAGCACCGGACAGTGTTATAGCTTTACCACTTAGTGTGACCATACAGCCATATGAAAGCACCGGTCATTCACTATGGAAAATGTGATTGTTTTTATTCTGGTCTAACAGAGCACACATCGCCTGGATCAAGGGGAAATGGCAATCCAGCTGTGGCTGCCCCCGGGGAAAACCAGGGACTGGAAACACAGGTTAGTAGCAGAGTAACTGTGTGTAGCAGAAATAAATGGAGAGTGGAAATCAAAGAAGCAACTGGAAGGGGCAAAGCTGGCTTTAAAAACCAAGACATGATCAACTGACCCATCCCTACAATCTCTCAAGCCCGTAGGAGTCGAGAACAGAGCTTCAATAGATTGTGTTGCACAGAAGTGCTTATTTATGCCAGTGGAGGAGAAAAGCCTTGAGAGACGACGTAAAGACCTTCAGACAAGAAACAAGCAGAGCGGACACTGACACTCCTCTACCAGTGGCTCTTGAGGTCAAGTCCTATCTACACTAGCCCCTATAGCTAAGAAGGAGGGACGATGGGAACGGTTGTCTAACAAAATGGTGGTGGTTGGGGTGGGAGAGAATGTCCCCTCTCCCTGCCTGAGGCCCATGGGTGGAGTGACTCAGTACCACACCAAATGCACAAAGAACAACCAACGGTTTGTGGTAGAAAGGGAGGCTGGGCAATGGAACAGGAAAAGAGCAGAAAAGCACATGGGTTTGGGCAGACCATGCAGCCTCTTCAGCTGAATGAACAACCACAGCAGAAACTGGTTAACAGGTACTGATGCCCAGATTTGGCCAACTGCGGCCTAGAGTCCCTAACATCATTGACAGTCCATTGTTTGTGATCTTGTTCGGCCCGCCCTGGTTCTATAACTAGCCGATAAGGAAGCATTTCGCAGCATTAGGAAGTTCCCCACAGCATCAAACAGCATCCAGTTGGATTCCCACGGCAGTTATGAGACCCCCCCAGTGGCCTCCCAAGGACCTGCGCAGCAGCAAGCGGTCGGAGTCCCCCGCTTGTTGGGACCTCCTTTGGCTACTACGGCTTGTCACTTGAGCATCCAGCCTCTCCAAGCAAGCTGCCCTGTGCCATCTGAGGCAGAGGAGGAGGTGGCAAGATGGGGCTTCCAAGGGGCCCACAAATATCCTCTGATGCTGCCGCTCACAGTTGCCTGCTGGCCTCTGAAGACACGGTGGTTTCCTCCCCCCTGGTTTTGATTAATTCCTGCGTATGCAACAGGATTCAGCATCTTAACTAACATGACACCCATCCTTTCTTGTTGAAGCTTAAATGGCGATTCTACACACTCAGTAGACCTCAGCAGATCTGAAATGCACCAAGATCCATCCAAGTAGACCATGTCAATACAAGTGCAGTAGCTCTTGCCTTACTAAACCCTGGGTACGTCTCCAGAGACAGGAATGATCACGTCTATTTAACACAACAGCTTTTCATCCACAGATCAATAAGGAAAGCATGCATGGAAGACATAAGATCAACCGATTACCCAGTTCATGGGGAAGTTCGTGGCAAAATACTGCTATAGAAGTGCTGATTCCTCCCGTCAAGCCAGCACTGAAAGCTGCTCCTAGGAGGAATAAAAACAGAAACCAAGAAGTTATTTCAATTAGACTATTTCGAAGCAAATAACCCACAGAGACTTTTTTTTTAAAGGGGGAAGGGAGAAAGAGAGAATGAGTTTTCTTTGCTTCAAGGTTTTCTCATGTGGTGTGTATTCAATGCCTGTGTTTTAATGAATGCTCTGTCCCAACTTTATGAAACACAGAAACAGGGCAACAAAAGGAACTAACACACATTTAGAAAAAAGAAATCAAACATCTTTTAGAAAGATGAGAACCGTCAAAAACATCAGTTTGGCTTTGACCCTGAGATGCTTTACTTACCCCAGTTCCTATTTTAGCTATTTAGTCCAGTGGAATAAATTGGAAGAAACATTCTTTCTGCCAGGATTAGACTGGGGGTGGGGGTGGGGAGGGGGACACAACATCATCTACTGCTGAAGAACAGCTCTTGAGATCAAGAGTTGCCTCATGACTATGAAACTCTTCTGTTTGGGATATACCACAACATCGATGAAAAAGAGTCGAGGTGCAGAACAGATGACCTTGACAGGTGGCAGATTCACCTTCCTGACGAGGTTTTGAAACAGAAGACCGAAACCCATCCCACAAGGATGGCATCAGCTACAGGCTTTGCTGAGTGGGGGTTGGACTAGGTGACCCTTGGGATTATTTCCAACTCTACAACTCTTATGGTTTTTATGACTGTGCAACTGGCCTGGGATACCAGACTGGCCTGGTTAAAGTGGGCACAGAAACAGAAATGGGCCCTGGTTGCCTGCTGTAGAAGAGTCGCCTGCAGCTGACCAAACGCAGACCCTCTATCAGTTTCCGCTGAAGAATCTTCCGCTCCCTCGTCATCACTGTGTCACAAATAATTAACAGGCCTGTTCAGGTGAACAGGCTAGGAAAAAATATGGACAGTAGCAGTATTTCTGAAGGTGAGAAAAGGTTCTGGCTCCCGCGGTTTAGAAGGGATTTAACAAATGTATCTCACCTCCTCAGAACTGCCTGCATTGGGTTTATGGAACAGAAACAGCTCAGCTGTGCAAGAATTCAGGAGCCAGTCTGAAGCCATAGCCTCAGGCTCTGCAGCTGCAAAAGCACCAGCAGAGCTTTCCGACCTACCGTCCCCTCCTACAGTCAATTCTCTTCACCAATAACATAGAGGAAACATGCAGGAAACGTCCTCCTTATTCCCCACCAAGACATAAGACTGGTCTCCAAGCGGAGGGTGATGTTTCTTCAACAAGGTCCGCTCCTCATCCACTGAACCAGGGGACAATCTTTCTCCAAAGGCAGGAGATGCTTCTTCTCAGCCACCAAGCTTATTTATCTTTATTCTGTCCCAGAAATGTAAAGGCGGTGGCGAGGGAGTACAGGAATGATGTGGTAGAAAGAGGCTTCTACTACTTCCGGGGAAAATTCTCATCCAGTGAGGTGTGGAATAGGGTGTGTGGAGAGCATGAAGACAACACAGCTTATTTCAATGAGTGGCTGTGTAATTTGCTAGACCAGGGTAGTCAATTTTAGAGGGGGTGGGGCCACTCTGCCCCCCTTCCCAAACTAACTTTCAGCACACTACAAATTCTGGTAGTGTGCTGAAAGCACCACCACCATCCCTTTCATTTTATAATTAAAAAAAAAAAAAAAAAAAAAGGGGGGGGGGGAGAATGTGCATCTCGTTTTGAAGCCAAATTGCCCTTTTGGGAGTGTGACATGACTTCAAAGCAAGGTTTGCCTTTCTTGCGCACCTTGTCTTAAAAGAAAAAGGGGATATCGTCAGTATAATGGCCAAACTAGGCAGTAAAGCAGTAAATGTAGCAGCGATGGCTGCAAAAACAAGCACAGGGCACATGCCATTTGTCTGTATTAGACAAAAGAGCAACAATCACAATGTGGGTGCAGACGGTGGTTTTCCCTTGTGACTATTTTCCCAGGAAACCTCCCTCCTGAAAACATTTTTGCAACCCTACCTAGCAATTTTCATCATCATCATAATGTGCTTTCAAGTCAATTCTGACTTATGGTGACCCTTTTTGAGGTACAGAATACTCCGATGTAGTTGGCCATTCCCTTCTTCTGGGGAGCACTTCTGGGACTGTGCAGCTTGCCCAAGGCCACCCAGGCTGGCTCTTTCTAGGAGGCACAGTGGGGAACTGAACTCCCAATCTCTGGCTGCATAGCCATCTACCTAAACCACTGAGCTATCCAGCCAGCTACCTAGCAATTTTAAGCATGGGCAATTCTATATATATCACACCCCTCCACCCTCTACAGAATAGCCAATGGCAACATGCACCACCCCAGAGCCCCGATTCCCTTCCCACTTTGGCTTACCAATGGCCAAACCATCGCTAAAATTGTGGATGCCATCTCCCATGATCACCATCCAAGCTATGTTGGCTATTCCGGTATCCTTTAGGTCTTTGCTGGAATGGCAGTGTCCGTGAGAATGATGGGAGTGTTTGTGCGGCCAGAGGTGGTTGTGTTTCCTCACTAGGATCTTCTCCTCTCGATGGTTGCTCGCAAACTCCACATCCGGGAAATTGTTACCCCGAACGACACGGGAGACATCGTTGGGGGAATGGAGCATGCTGTTCTCTTCTTCGGCAGAGAGGAAGGCCTTGGGCAAGTTGTCAAACTGGCCATCAAGGTCAGTCAGTTCAGTTTCGTTAAGTCGATCCTCAGATAAAACAGAATCATCTGCTCCTGTGTTGAATGAGCCAAAGAACGATTGCAAGTTAATTAGAAGTGACAACGGTGCTTAATTAAGACAGGGATGCTACCAATACTTCCCTGCAACCTTAATCATGCACATCAGGAGCTAAAGAAGCCAAGTATGTAAATACCTTTCTAAACAGCCCAAGAAAGTCACTCTATCCATCCCAGAAGAGGCTGAAGACTTACCTAGTCTAGCTTCCTGTTCATGTGGGGCCAGCTAGAAACTCTGTCAATAAGTCCATAAACAGGACATAAACATAACAAAACCCTTCCCCTTGTGTTCCTTAGCAATGGATATTTAAAGGCATACTGCCTGGGATGAAGGCTTATATAGCCATGCTGATGAGCAGCCATTAACAACTTTATCTTTTACCAATCACCCAGCTGCTTTTAAAAGCTAGCCAAGTTGACAACTATCGATACATCTTGCAGTAGCAAATTCTACCATTTACACAGCTTGTAATATCTGAAAGTCATGTGACAACCTTGGTGGTAGTACAACAGTAAAAAAAGGGCAACCCCAGCAGCAAAACGGCAACTTCAGCTGCAGGCTCTTTGAGTTATGGTCTGTTGCTGTCAGTGTTCTGTACCTGGGGTCTCCATAAGAAAGTAAAATTAGATGACAAAGCTGTACAGGCAAGATGATCCCTTCAAATTAAAGACGGGACCAAAAATGCGATGAGGTGTCTAACATAAGGAGGGCTACCTGTCTCCATACATGCCCGGCTACATGTACCTAAGGGTGCTCAGTATATTCTTTTGTAGGTACCTCTGTTAAGTGAGTCAAAACAAGGAACAGCCAACAGAGACTAATGACAATGAACAGAATGGTTGGATCAGTTACTGCAAGTCTATAAACTTTATCAACTGTAAATCAAAAGGACTCCAATCAAAGTTGAACCTATTGACCGACCAATGTAGAAATGTTTGGAAAGAAAGGGAAATGGGATGGCATGAGTCGGCCAAAGTCATTAAGGGCACAATAACATTTGTGAATGACGTCTGCAAACCCAAGAATTGAAGATAAATATTGAAAAAAAAAATGTTCCTTGTGGTTTCTTCAATACAACTAATGCAGTCAGACCAGTTTAACTGCTAAATGAATAATTTCGAACACCGTTTTGTGGCTATCTCCAAAGAAATACACAAATCTATATGTGATGGTCTCTTGGTTGGGGAACATACAATTCAAATTCAGTTTAGACTTTTTACAATTACGTAAAGGAAAGACGGCTTCTCGTTGAAGTTTTTAAAAACCAACAAACAGAATAAATTGAGAAATACTATGTTAACTTCATGTTACCACAGTTTTCCTATGCCACAATCTATTTAACTACTGGGTAAACAAAGCCATGGGAAGAGCTTCACCTCCCACAACATTCCTATATCAGCAAAACCATTAATAGCCACAGATTTCAAAATAAGTTCAAAATTCAGTTTCATCCATCAGATTAAATCAGGGTGGACAAAAAGCAGATGAGATCGTGCAGATCTTTGCAGTGTCTTATGTAGATCAGAAAGGATTTCTGACTCCCATTAAAATGCCATGAATAGCAACAGAGGGATTCTCTCTCTCTATCTCACTCTTAATCTCGTAACTGAAATGAACTAAATCTGGGATAAACAGGCGTAGATTTTTTGTGTGTGAAAGGCTGACAGCTCTATCACTCTTTTCCTCCAGTTCCCCCGTGGAACCTTTTTAATCCTTGCTGGATGCCTTTTGCACTTGGTTGAGCCTGGTATTCTAGCAAAACACTCAAGTTGACTTCACAAGCCTGAGGTTAGCCCACCCCTGGATTAAGTGATGAAATATTTTACTCTTCAAAAAACAAGTCTCCTGACGCACCCAATCAAACACACACACACATGCACACACGACAACATTATATCTCTTGCCAAATACTGCCCACTGCAACATGCACAAGTTTCATCTAAAAATGAAAGAACGTCAAATATGCGTATTTAATCAAGGTAATTAACTGATCAGACCACATACTTTACCAAGCAAAGAGCTCAAGTGGTCATCGCTTAAGGCAGATGTACTGACAGCGATTTATGCACAGAGAGTGGCTAGGCCACTGGGCTAGTTGAACGGCTGGTATAACACCCAGTGTCTCTGCCACTGAAGGCTGCCTGATCAGAGGCAGTCCCAGAACGAATGGTTACCAGCGAGAGGCTTGAGCTGAAGCCAGTCCGTATCGGGCCTGTTCAGCTTGTGATCTGAAAGCTTCCTCCCAACTGGTGACTCATCAGCCTTCTGTTTTTTCTTACACCATTTCTGTTTACTCTGCAAGAGAAAAGGGAAAAGATACCTGGCAGTTAAGGCCTGTAAAGGAGGGGGTGGTGATGAAGGAAAGCCAAAGGGACAGCTGTAGGGCACAAGGAAGAACAGGCACGGCTGTTCTCTAAAGATGCTCCACTAGGATACTGGAATTGCTGGCACGCAGAACATAGATCAATACCACTCCATTCTACTTCCCCCTCTATTCGGCACTGGTTAGGCCTCATCTTGAGTACCGTGTCCAGTTCTGGACACCACACTTCAAGAAGGATGCCGACAAACTGGAGCAAGTTCAGAGGAGGGCGACAAGGATGATCAGGGGGCTGGAAACCAAGCCCTAGGAGGAAACACTGAAAAAACCAGGCATGTTTAGCCTTGAGAAAAGATGTTTAAGGGGAAATAGGATAACACTTTTCAAATACTTAAAAGGTAGTCATACAGAGGAGGGACAGGATCGGTTCTCCATCATCCCAGGGTGCAGGGATACATAATAATGGGTTCAATCTAAAGGATGCCCGATATAGACTGAATATCAAGAAAAACCGAATTGTTAGAGCAGTACGACAATGGAACCAATTACCTCAGGAGGTGGTGAGTGCTCCAGTGCTGGAGGCATTCAAGAGAAAACTGGAGAATTATCTGTCAGATCTGCTTTGATTTGGATACCTGCATTGAGCAGGGAGATGGACTCAATGGCCTTATAAGCCCCTCCCAACTCCATTATTCTAGAATTCCTTGATTAACACAAAGTTCTTATCAGTGGCTAAGCTAAGTCTTTAGCAAAGGCTCCCCACCAAAAATGTGTTACGATCTTGGTCTATGTTTCTAATACTGCAGCATGTCGTTCCAAAGCGTTTACTGATCATCACAGCGCTTCCCTTCCAAAGAAACTCCATTAATTCCTGAGGGGAATTCCACACAGCCCTTCCTGGGTTTGTTGCACTCTGCTGGACACAACAACCGCTTCCCTGTCTACAATGGGCAACAAAAGATCCTTCCACATAACCCAAGAAGTGATCGACAGCCCCCACCCCATTTTGTTTTGCTTTCTCCCTTCCCAGGCTCTCAACACGGGGGGGGGGGGGGGCTTGTTGTGCCGATTGTTCTGACGGCCGGAGGCGCCCGCATTGTGCCTAGCACAGCTGCAGCACTCTTGGCTCAGTGCTGGTGAATGCACCAGGCGCACGTGTGCGTGCTGAAGAGTCCCCACGCTGCCCCACGGTGACCTCTTCCACTTCCACAGAATCAGGCACAGAGGAGAGAGAGGGAGGCTGTGCTGCTGATCTAGCTTGCGAAATACAGAACTGAATTTTTTCCCACGGCTTCCAACGATGCAGGAGAAACTCTCTCCTGCAAGAAGTCTAGTCTTGTTTAATAACACATCTAACGGCATGGCTGGCAGCTTCTTGCAAGCTTCAGGAACCATGGCATTCCCATGCAGGCCTACCACCTAGACAGGCAGCCCTCCCTTTTTTTTTCTGGATTCATCCTTGTACTGTTAAAGACGCAGCACAAAAAAGGTCAAAGGCAGGGCTGGGTTTTTTTTCCCCCTCCTCTCTCCTACTACAAGGAGACCTGATCAAAAACATTCTGATATCCAAGCCCAAGGAGTTAGGATTCCCCCCCCCCCCCGGGGTTCTAGTTGAAAGATTAATTAAAAAGACGTATCTTCAAAAGAGGACAAACCGATCCTGCAAACCTTCCTCTTCAGGCAGGCTTTCCCTTTAAGTGACCGGCTGTCTGAGAGGGTTTATTATTTTTAAAACAGGTTGTTATGCCTTGTTGCTTTTACATGCATTTTTCATATTGATTTTATTTACCATTTATAACAAATTACTTGTTTAATTCTTTTCAAATATATATTTACTGGTTTTAGCTTTTCAATATTGCCTTTTTAATGACGTAAGCTGCCTTGGGTCCTTTTTAAGGAGAAAGGTGGGATAAAACTAACTAACTAACTAACTTCAAAATCAGGCTAATGTGCAGAAGGAAAAAAAACAACCCGGAAGCTATCTGCCTTTAAGGAACTGTAGCATCACAATTTTCTTTTCTTTTTTAAAATGACTAGTACTTTCCACTTCTATAAAAGACCATACACAAGCAAGAGATACATCAACGGTAGCACTTCTGCTTTTTCACATCCCATTTCCGATTGCAGTGTTTATGTTTTGATCATTACAGGATTGCCTGGGGGAGCAACTCCCTTTTTCTGAAGCCATTTTCGGTCTGCTTAAGCTTCTGCCCATCTAAATCCCATTCCGTTTACCCTTGAGGAGAAAGAACAGAATCTGCTTAGTTGATTTGGCTTAACATCTTTGCAAGTTCCTAGCATGCTGCTCCTCCTGGTTTCTTCTCACCAAGCCAGGAAACACCAGGCTTTCCTGCCAATGCAGGCTTAGCAGTTTCCAGGGACAGCACAACCCGACGACACGGGAGAAGGAGATTCTTCACTGCCCACCCCCCAAAAGGCCTGCAGAAGTCACAATGGGGATTTCCCCCCTCAAATACAGAAAACGGAGGAAGCTGGTGATCACTTGGGAAAAGAGCAGTTGTCTTCCACACCCTTGAATGAGGTGGGATTTCCCATTCTACCAAATTCTCCTGGGGGGGAAAAAACGCCCAGAGGTGGCTGATTTCCAGAAGAACACTTCCCCCCCCCCTTCCTTTTATGAAAGAAGACAAAGCCATACAACAGATTCACCTCACACTGCAGTTCTCAAATTGTTCAAAACTTCCAAGGGGAGGAGCTTTTCTCATGTTGTGACAGCCATTGACTTTAATCACTGAAAACAGCAGACCCACAGTGTCGTGTGAAAAAGTGGATGCTTTGCTGTGCATGTGGTCCCACGTCCAGCCCCCCAGCCTCCCCCATTCATTGGATCCAGCAAAAACTACACTTCAGACCTCACAAAACATCTAGTCTATCAGGGTCAATTATACGCAGATGAGCAGGATCAACAACTGGATGCAACATAAGACATACGTACCAGTAAGTTCCTCTATGCCTATCAAGCTGTCAGTCCCACTACAGGCTTCACTGTTTTTTCTCCCAAAACAGGATGTTGGTAACCTGTGATAAAACTCTGGGCTGCCACGACCAATGCACTAACCCATATGTGTGAGTCAGAGAGACCATGATGGGTTGACAATTCTGGGCACCAGCCACCCACTGGCTGTTTAGGAGGAGCACAGTGCTCCCAATAATCCATTATTTCTTCAGCTAAGTATTAGAATACAACAGATTAAAAACATACCCTTTGTTTCTTGTAGTGCTTGAACATTCTGATGCAGTGTTCGATGATGAACAGAAGATAAATTCCACCCAGCGCCACTAGTCCTTTGAGTACAGCATCGTACTCGTCTAGGAAGCTCTGGGCCGTTTCTCTGTGCCCATGAGAATGGCCATGGACATGCTGGTGTTCATGCTGGTGACCCTGGCCCTCATGATGACTGTGGTTGTGTGCCCCCTGTGACTATACGGTAGAGAGGGGAACAAGGAGACACACCATGAACAACGTTCCAAAGTAAAACCAAATCTATTATCTATTACATTTCTCAACCAGAACAAATGCCCCTCCCATTTAAAAAACAACAACTCTTTCTCTCTCTATGAAAATAAAGGTGCTATTTTAGTATCACAGCCAAGAACTGCTGATAAACCTGAAGCCTGTGAATATGTATCTAAAGTACATGCACACATAATGCACACACAAAAAGGTCTCTAACACAATCAGCTTTGATTTTATACCAACTCCAAATATGTTGTCTTCAGTGAATTATCTTGTGATATTTGGAGTGCAGGAACTGGTACATTTTGAAGGTCTTAAGACTGGTCTACTGCCATGTGCCATTTAGAACAGAAGTCTAGCTCAAAGGTGACCAACACTAGCAGGCCCTGAAATTAAAGGAAGAAACCCACAGCTATCAAAATCCATTGAAGGTTGCACCCATTTCTATTAGGCAAAGGAATTAACCTGTAGCATTTTTCTGCTTCTACCATTCATGTCGCAACCCTTTCCCCTTGCATCCCATCACTGAGATCAGTGAACTGCCTCTACTATCTTGCAGCTGTTACTTGACTTCTAAATTAAGCTTTATTTGCGTCTCAGAATAGCAAATGATAAACCTATTAGCTTATAAAACCACGGTAGGGTCATGCTTTGTGGCTCTTCTTTATTTCCACATGGCCTGGTTGCTGAAATGTAGAACTTCTTCTAGACACAAAAGTTAAGTTTACATGTTCGTTTCTTTGGGGGGAAAAATCAACATTTCTGAAAAGGATTCACCTGTGTCAACTGGAGTAAAACTTAAGTCCATGCTTAACTCTCTCTGAGCAAACAGTCTCAAAAATGAACACCTCTGGCTGGGCCCCATTCTTTATTTGTAGGAATGACTTGTGTCAAACTTAACCCCGAAATACCTTTTAAATATTCCAAACAGCCGAAGTGCAAGAGAGAAGACTTGACATATATGAGTGCATATACATGTTACTGTCACGAAATATTCATGAAATATTAAGAAGAGGGGGAACCTTCAACAGCTTTACTTCTACCTTGTGCACTTAAGCACAAAAGTGGCTAAATTAATCACTCCTGCCCATAACCAATGAAAATCTTGAGAACTTTGTAAAACAATCACCAAGTGTCATGGTAGCAATGGCACAAATTAACGAATGGCTTTAGGGTTAATACAGGTGCATCTATGAGGGCCTAAGGAGTTTTGTGGGGAAAAGGAAGCACAAACAGAGACTGGATGGGACAGAAACTTACATGTGGGAGCAGATGAAGTAGCGCATCTCCGCTCATGGTTCCTACTGCAAGAGCAACCAGGAAGGTGAGGAGAAATTTGAAGCATCCTTGGTTAATTATGGGAATCAAGATCACACCCAGCAAGGACAGCAGGCTAATGACGGTGATAGAAATGATGCCACAAATCCAGGCTGTTAAGAAGTGCAGAAGGAAAAACATGAATCAGGAAAACTTTCTAATCACCAGCAACATTAGAAAAAGTCAACGGCGCTCAAAGGATGAAAAAGGTCTCTCTCTCTCTCTCTAGGTCTACTAGAAATATCTGACTGGGATCTGAAGCATGTACCATCGTGACTCATTGTGTAATTTTTACGATCTGTATGACAGGGCTGGATTTTTGTTTACACAAACATACACACATACAACTTGACTACATGCCAACAAAGTAGCTTCCTGTGTCAAACCATAATCTTGGTCTAACGCTTGTGTACATTTAACTTTAACCAAGTGGCTTCATCAAGGTCTATTCTGGGAACAACTGTATTGACTTAAGTGCCTCTGGAATTGTGACAAAGAAAAGTCGGGGCCCACAGCTGTCCCCCTGATGAGCAGGACCCCCTTCTGATCCAGCAACAGGTAGACTTCTTCGCCTTGAACTGTAAAAACACGTCACAGCATTTGGTTCAACAGAGTTCTTTACAATAATCTTACAGTCTTATCTAGGCTTAAAACCCCTGAATCCCCCTTCTTCAGAGGAAACACAATCGGCTTGAGGTAGTCTTCAGTCAATATGCTGGCACATGAATAGCTGGCACCTCAGATGAACTAAATCTCCAGAGCCCAGTTCTGCAGTTGTTCAAAGTACTTTTTACTCAACATCAAGGACATTAAGTGGGGAACATAAAGACATGTTTAGAGTATGTCTTTGAGCAGAAACGTCTTATACCCAGAAAGCCTACAGGCAACACATTAGGCAAAGTACAGTGGTGCCTCGACTTACAGACGTCCCTACTTACAAAAATTTCGACTTAAGAAAAGCTCTGGCCACAAAATTTTGCTTCAACTTGCGGCCAGAGCTTCGACTTACAGACTAAAACAAAAACAAAAACGCGGAAAAAGCGGGAAATGCACTTTGGACTGCCTGGTACTGTAATTTTAAAATGCAAAAATTGGTTTGAAAGGTGCTTGGTTTGGTTTAAAGCTGCTTGGTTCTGTTTAAAAGGTGTTCCCTCCCTCCCTCCCTCCTTTCCTGCCCCCTTTTTAACCTTAGGTCATCTTAGGTTAAAAAATATATATTCTCCCCCTAGTGGTAGAGTACGGATTAACCGGCTTTGCATTAGTTCCTATGGGAACTAATGCTTCAACGTAAGAACGGCGCCTCTACATAAGAACCAAAAACAGCCGGAACGGATTAATCGGTTCTCAATGCATTTCTATGGGAAATGGTGCTTCGACTTAAGAAAATTTTGAGTTGCGGCCACCGTTCCAATACGGATTAATTCCGTAAGTCGAGGCACCACTGTACACAAGCAAGGAAAAGGTATATGGAAACAGGACAGCCCTACAGAATGGACACCAGGCTGATGTCCAGTAAGGGCCATGCAAAGGGGAAAACAGAGGAGGGAGGAAGACTGTTGACTGGATGGGGAGGCCCAGACCTGGTCTAGAAGGCAAGGGGCTTGATGGAGGACTAGAGGCACAGATGAGGCAGCACACAGAAATAAGAGGACCAAGGTCAGGTCAGGTCCGAAGAGGAAGAGGGTCCCAAGAGGACACAGCCATCAAGGTACACCAATCTGCAGCAAGGCTTGGAAAAAGGCAGACTTGACAGCCTCTCCTAGAATTCCTCAGGCAGCGTGGTTAGGACCACCTAGGGAAGAGCCTGGGAGTCGGCCTTCCCATGCCCTGCACATGTGGGGCCAATCCAGATGAAATCTGAAAAGGGTTTCTGGGAGTATGTTTCACTATTACCTTCCATTCAGCGGCATAATGCCCTCTTTACACCCGCATTTCCATATTCATCCCCTAGGCACCCTTGTGTATTTTCATGAAGATTACCATTACCACAGTCTCACCAATATGGCATTAATTAAAAGAGAAAACTAAGAGAGAGAAAAAAAGATGAGAAAACCCGTTTCTAACGCAGATCCTTCTGGCCACTGCAACAGTATGCCTGAAGTTTACAAAGGGACTGGAGGGATTTTATTATTATTTTTTTTAATGTCAGCTCCTCAGCTCCCCTCAAAATGTCTGCTGCATTTTGCACTTATTTTCAAAATTAGGTCACTTAAACCGCGGAAGGTCCTCAAGATTACTTATTCATCAGTTCCCTCCCTCATTATCCAGACACAAAATGCTTCTTTTTAAAAAGAAGCGCTCATCTGTGGAACCTTTCTAATTAACTTGGTTTAAAGGCATATGCACGACGACAGGGTATTTTTTGGGGTGTGTGTGTGTGTGAGGTTTTTGTTACAAAATATACAAGCACACAGTTTCAACATTTTAATTGGCATAAAATGCTTAGCAGCCTTTTTATAAGCCCTCCTGGCAATTAAACGAGGGTCAACTCTTGACTAAAACAAGGCTACCCAGAGAAACAAACAATTTGCTACCATATGCAGCATATAGAGTATTTGGTGTATCGAATCTTTGAACCAAGTTAATGAGGTAGTAGCGGTGTCACTACGGGAAATCTATACACAACAAGTTAACCTTTCTTAATGATGCTGCAGTCATTAAAAATAATCACCACCAAGGCATTTCTCTCTGACAAGTATTAACATATATCAGAACGCACTCAATCTGTGCTTTATTTCTGACAATGCTAATAAGCACCTGTAAAATGACTGATCAATATTCACTTTTACTTATACCATTATTTTCAGGCTAAGGGCAATTCCCTCCAAGGGAATTACAGCCGTTGTGCCAGCTTCAGAAACAAAATGCCATTCCATTCCATGGGAATCCACATATTGTTACAGGATGATATGAAAAAAAATGCCTGTGTCTTTAAAAACTCTGCATTTCCCACAGTTATCTTAGTTTACCCAGCAACCTACCAATCACATTTTGAACATCTCCCATGCACACAAACTGGGAACCCACCCCTCTCATGGTTCTGTCTTAATTGGAGCAGGAAGATATCTCCCCATTTACACACTTTATTTCTGACTTCTGGGGTTGCTGCAGGTACCGGTGGCAAAATGAAGCGCCAATGTGAAAAAAGTTTGGTGCCTTGTTTTGCTTCAGTAAACGGGATCCCTGAACCAGGTCATGAGCCAAACCACGAACCAGTTTGTCGTTTTTTTTGGGTTCACGGTTTGGTTCATGCCCATCTCTAGATTTGACTATTTAACCTTCACAACTCAAGAGAGCCTTCCCCTGGGTGCCAGATCATGCTTTCATGCTACATAATTTGACCGAGAGATCAAGGAGAAAAAATGCTGAACTCATTCAGTGTTAAGTAAGAAGCCAGGTTATAGGAAAACCGGATCTGCTGATTCTAAGCAACTGTGGACTCCCTTGACTGCTATCTCCTACTGTATATTTTGATGTTTAGGGACCGTTTTGGCATCAGACAATAGTTTTATGATTCTCAACTGACTAAAGAGGCCCTTTACAACTGTCTCCAAGTAAGGCAGAACAAAGTCAGCACGTATGCTCCGATAGAAGACTTCCTCATACAATTAAGTGAATTTAGGTACAGAAAAACTATTTTAAATAAAGGCAATGCACAATGACTGAGTAAGTTGCATTATGCTGAAATAAACATCAGTGGGAAAGTGAGTGTGTAGCCAGGATCACACTGACTTTTTTTTTTGCTTTTTGCTGGCAGCATTTTTTCTCTCGACAGCTCTAGGGATGGAGAGAGTTCCCAAGCATTTGCCCTAATCTAAACTGGCCTTCAGCCCTTGTAAGATTACCCATCTCTGATGTCAAGAGTGGGCTTTAAATGTGGTGACCACTTCTACACGGGGAGTGGCTTATTTGTAGTGGTTTACACGGAGTAGATCGGAGAAGGAGGTCCACCCGAAACAAAAAGGGTTGTGGGGCTGTAGAAATCTAAGCTCTAACAAATCTCAGAATTTGCCTGGCAAACCCGCCTCCCATCCATGGTTGGCCCCAGAAGCCCATGACAAGCTGGTAGTGCACACTGGCCTTGCAAGTGAAGGACTGGTGAGAACCTCAGCTTTGACCAACAGAAGTGACACCTGGAGTAGATCTGATACACTGGGGCTACATGATGCACGGGACAGTTTGTGTTCTGCTGTCATAGGAAACATTCTGAATTCCTGTACAAAAATCACACATGGAAAAGATGGGAAGCCCAGACTCCAGACTGCACCTGTTACCATGAAGCACTGTGAGTTTAACTTTAAAAATATAAGAAAAGAGAAAAAGAATGAGCCACACAGGATTAGCCTTAAATATGCAAGCAACCAGCTCTCAAGAGGAGGAAGCATTTTTCCTTAACTCAAGGCAGTGAAATCCAGGGGATGCCATATGGAGAGAATTAAGTAAAAAAAGACACAGTGTGGGAAGATTTATGCACCTCTCCAGTAACAGCAACAAGTAGGTGGCTTCTATTGTTTCAACTGGCCTGATTGACTGCAACAGCTCCTTGTAACTGCAGTGGAAAAAAGCTACAACTAAATGGCTAAAATCCTACTGCTTAGTGTAGTAAAATGCACTAAAGAAGGCCCATTAAATCCTCCATAAGTTCCACTGATTCAAATGGGTCTACTCTAACCGTGCCATACTATGCTAAATTAAATCACAGTGAGAGTAGGCACACTGGAATCAAGGAAACTTATGGAGGAGTTGACTCACTAAATCCCTCTCAATTCAATCATCCTACTCAAATGCAATTTACTATGCTAAGCAACAGGAATTGGGTCAATGTGTTGCAAACAAGGAAAAGCACTCTTTATCATATCTTTAATTAGTAAAATAAAATAGAATTAATAAGGCTGGCATAAAAGCAAATACAAGAGTCTTCCAGTCCAGTGTCTTCAACAACACACGTCTCATACTTCCTCTTACCTGATGCTCCTGTTTTCTCCATATTCCCAAGAGATGCATTTTGACCTTTACTAAAGTCTTCAACCATCACATCTTCATAGTGCTCAATACAAAGTCTCCTGTCAATCTGGTACAGCAGGGCGGGACACAGGTAGGTAAAGAAGCTGTGAGAGATGGGAGCATTGGTGCGAAGACCATAATGCCTGAGCAGCTGGGTGACATTGAGACACTGCAAACGAGGGAGGAAGAAGAACATTCAGACAAGTAAGAATCCGTTTCCTCCAAGCACACAACAGTTATGCTGTGTGTTAAAGTCTGATTTGGGTGTTCGAGCTTCATGTGGCTAAAAGGGCCTGAAGGTGAGGCTGCACTGGCTGGGCTTGTCCCAGCCTCCCACCAGCCACTGCTTCTCGGAGGCCTTCCATGCACCAAAAAAAGTGAGAGATCTCATCTGCACACATGGACACCCCATGCATTTTTTGAACCCTCTCTCATCAGGACTCTAAATTGGGTGGAGGAGCCTATGTCTGTAGATCCAAACTGCCCGCTTCAAACTTTCTTCGCTAACCTTCAGAGGGCAATTCAGACCCAACGAGTACAACAACGCTCCTCCCCTGCACAAAATACCAACGGTGTGGGGCTGAAAAGCCCACCTAGGGGCTCCAGAATATGCATTCCAAAGGTAAAAGGCACTGGAGAACAGTTCAACCAGTATTTGTACAAGAGGAGGGAAAAAGTAAGAAATACACAAAGGGAGAGGAGCAAATCAGCTGGGTATCTGCTGTCTTGAGGGGCTTCATTTCCTCACTGGATCTGCTGTTAATTTTAACAGATGCAGGCCAAAATACTGTTAACAAAAACTGTTGCTGCAAGGGCCACCCGTCAGGTTGTCCTTCATGGAATGAGTGGTGTGCCTGATTTTGCAACCAGTCCGCGCACCAGTCACATGAAGGAGAGCCCGCTTGTGCAAGGGACCAGGATTCTAGCCTAAATCAGACTGAATTCTGCAGACAAATTATTTCCCAAATTTCCTTTCTTAGGAGTAGAAATACAGTTTGGGTCAACTGAGTATGAAATAGCAAATCACAGCAGGGAGAAGAGACATAGAAAAAAAATCATCTGATTGCAGAGCAAAGTTCTTACTAACACGGAATTGGGTGTTTCAGTGTTAAGCGTCTGATCAGAAGGGGATGAACAACCTCCTCACAAGAATGAGGTCAACAAAGGAAGGTTACTGGTTAATGTACATATTAACCAGTAACCTTGTAATGGTCATACATTACAGTACATTACAAGATGTATTTATACACCATATTATATGCTTATATCGATATTGATTATATTGATTTCAAAACGACTGTAGTAAAGCACTAACTCTGCTAGCCCCAAAACACGTAATTCCTCTGTGGCTGAACAAATGACATAAATAATAACTAAGCCTTGCACATTTCTCCTGCTTGATTTATTGGCAGGTATTAATTCTTGCTTCCATGGCTAATCCAGACAACTTCTATTTCCAAGGTTGCTTGAAGGTGAACGCATTGCCCGCCATCCCAGCTATTTTAGCCATACAAACTCAACGACTCATGCATACACCATATCTTTAATCTTACAGGGCAAATAAAGGTTTAATCAGGCTGACACTGACCTCTTCATGATGATGATCATCTTCGTTATGGTCCTTGTGGTTATGTGGTGAATGAATGTCATGCTTCCCCACACTATTCTGCTTGTGAGACGCTTCACGCTTACTGGTATGTCGGTATCTCACACGGCCTTGCACCGTGTCGATCAAAACCTCACTGCTCTTTTTTTTGTCCCCGCACCTTTTCCTGTGTTTGCACGGTTTTCCTTCAGGCTGTTCTTGAGTCGTGTTGGTTTCTGTGGAAGGCTCGTGGCTGGGCTCTCCATGATCGCTGGTGGGATGGATGGAATCGTTATGAGAATGATGAGTACCGTTATGGTTGAGGTGGTGGTGCGGGTGGTGTCGGTGGCGATGCACACGGTGCCAGTGATTGTTCTGATCATGAGGGTGCTTCCCATCAGGTTTCAAAGATGGTTTCGTGATTTCTTTTTCAGGGTGACACTTCTGCTTTCTTTTGGCTGACCCTTCATTCACAGTCTGGTTTTCCGAGCTCGAATGGCTGTGGGAATGAGAATGGCTGTGGGAATGGGAATGCTTTCCTTCCTGTACCTCTATGGCGTCCAAGTGAGAAACGTAATCGTGGCCAATGTCCTCATGATTAATTTCCACTACTTTGATTTCACCCAGACCCAGATTGGTTAGCAGCTTCTCCAGACCAAAAAAGGACAGTCTCCCATTTTCACCGTAGCGCTCAAAGAGTTTTTCAATGTAGTATTTCTGCTCATCTTCAGCTTGTTTATTTGGTGCTGATTCTGTTCTTCCGTTCTGGAGATATGGTATATCTGAGATCTGGTAGTAATTGTGGTCATGACTAGCATTGCTTTTTTCAGCACTATGGTCATGTCCATCTCCATGACAATGATGGCACTGATGAAAGACAAATGTCAGCAAACAAATGAGGCAGAACTGTGTGTGCATGTGTACCTTCATTTCTACTTTCTGCAAAAAGAAAAAAGGAAAAGGAAAAAAGGAAATTAAATGGGTACCAATTACTTTAGGAGAATGAAAATACTCTCTTAAATGTCTTCAGGTAACATAAATTATCTACAACCACTCCCATAATACCATACCAGACAACTATACTTCAAATAAACCACAATTTATAAACTGACATTGTAGGATGGCATTTGGACTGGGAATTACCAACTTTAAAAGTTTAGACGGAGCTCTAAAAAGCCTCAAATTTAACAGGTACATTGGCGCAGTGGTTCTTAACCTTGGGTTACTCAGGTGTTTTTGAACTGCAACTCCCAGAAACTCCAGCCAGCACAGCTGGTGGTGAAGACTTCTGGGAGTTGCAGTCCAAAAACACCTGAGAAACTCAAGGTTAAGAACCACTGGGCTAGAGTCCTACTGCCAATTGACATTGCATAAGGGAAATCGCAGAAGTATTGACTGCAGATTGCTGCTCATCAACGAGGCAGTGGTTGTGCCCAAGTGCACAACGAGGTATGCACTGAGTAACCTAACCAACGCCTTGATAATGAGTGGCGATCTGTTGGCAAGACTTGTGCGATTCCCCTTACACAAATGTTAACTGGCAACAGGATTCCGGCCACTGAAACATATATAAATTAAGATCCACTTTGTGCAGAATCTAAACCAAGAGATCTTGTAATTGTTATATTTTATATAGCTTGAACATAAGACACACTGTGTGTTTCTGAGGTGCCAAGAGACTCTTAGCTGTTTCTTTGACACAACTTAACACAGCTTTTTCCATGGAATTTATTGGCTATTTTTTTAAAAAGTAGCTCAAAGGAATGACTGAATTGTAAAGGTGCACTCAAATCACAACCACCTAAATTCTGGCGATCAAGTCTTTGCCACTTATGTTTTGACAATCAAACTTTTGCAATTATCACTTAAAGACCATGCTGTATGTACCAAGAGGTTGCCAGCAATTTCTCTGATGTCCACGTATGCTGAGGTCCAAATAAAAACTCTTATTACAAAGGAGGATTGGGGAAAAAATCTTCTCATTTTGTTTAATTAGAAGGTCTGAGCATCAAAGGATTTTTCAGTGAAAGTAAAAAGTTGAAATGAGTCATAGTTTTTCATAAATGCCCATTCATTAGAACACTGCACAATTCTAACCCTCAAGGTAGCACAATTATTTCAATATACTCAAATTAGTGTTCTTACATCTCTATGACACACACACACACACACACACACACACACATGCATGCAATAAGCATACATTTACACAGCATAGAGTGCCTACTTACTACAGAAAGTAGTCTTCCTGCTCAGGATTTCGAACAGGGTTTTTTGGGTGCGTGGGCGGGCACATCTCTTCCATATAAGTGAAGACAATGCAGGTCAACCACCTACCTGCTCTGTCTTTATAAACCCACTATGACATGCTACTAACCTCAGTGAGGTTCCATATTGTCTGTATTTAAAACCTGGAATTTGTCCAAGTGGAGAAACCAGCAAACATTGACAAAAAGGCTACTGTCTACTCATTTTTAAAGTCTCAATCATGCCTTATTTTTCACACAATACATGAAGCGAATTATTCTGAACTTTTGTCTCCTTTGTTGTCTCATTCTCAAGACGGGGGGGGGGGGGGAGCCACATACACACGGCACAAGAAAATGCAAAACTATATAGGAACATTTGTATGACCCCAGAAACAAAACCACATGGAAATTCCATGGAGCTTGTGATGAACAAGGGTGGATGCCAATGAGAATAACATTCATTTACTGGTTTTTATTTAATGCTTCTGAACACAGCTGCTCCCTCAAAGCCATCTTGCAAAGTAGAATTAGTTGATGCACAATAACTAAGGTATGGAGTCAAGTGAAGATCTGAACCTTTAAGATTAGCAATCTAATCTCTATAACAAACTCACCCTTGCGCATGACATCAAGCAACTAACTGCACGTCTACTTTCTTTAAACACTACTGATAAATCATACAGCACAGGTATGGGGAAAAACTCAATATTCTAACCAAAAGGGATCTGTATCTATCTCTATTGGTCCAATTTACATCTATCTGCCTGCCTGCCTGTCTCTCTCTTTTGTGTGGCAAAGCATATTTATATAAACAAATATATTTATATATCATGATAAGGTGACCCTATATCTGAAAGTTTTTGTTTAGACTTGCTGCTGGTAGAACACTGAGTCATATGTACCTAAAGTACTGAGATCTTCTGATCACTGAATAATGGATGGTATATATTTACCTTCCCATCCTTGAGTGTTAAGTCTTTTGGCACTGGGAAGAACCCATAAAATACAGCTACATTAACCCCTGGCTAAGCTCCAAGCTTCAGGAACACAGTTTTAAAATACACACATCTGCAAATATAAAGGATTTTTCTAATACAAAGTTAACTGACTGCAATGCATCCAATCAAAAATATGCACTGGACCTACCCACATCATATGCCTCAAAGAAGCACTGTCCATACTTACAATGCCAATATTTAGCCAATCTTTTTCAAATTAAACAAAACTGTGTCCAATATGGGCAATATGGGTTTTTTGTTTTTACTAAAACAAACAAAGCCCCGAGGTATCTAGAGTTTTTAGGTATTTAAGCTAGGGCAGATCTCCATTCACTAATTTGTCCCGAATCGTCTAGCTCTTTGCTGTACACATATCATTTCATAAAACCTAAATTTAGAGATTTCTCTAATGTTTCAGGAACATAAAATGTTCCTTTCATAACTCAGCACATCAATTTGTAATATATAAAAGCTTTACATTTGTACTCTTTATTATGAGCCCAAGCACAAGTATCTTAGTTTTTGTTTTCTGAGAAATACAGAAAAAAATGAAACCAGACATTATATAATAAGCAGAATAAAATATATGAGCCAAAATCCTGCCAGTTATGCCCACAAATGCAAAACAGCCTAATGTTTGGAAGAGAACTACCTGAAATTCAGAAATTACTGTAGACATCATTTCTCATTTACTGAGTTGCATGATTCAGCATGCAACAGACAATGGCCAAAATCCTGCTGCTGAGCATAGTAAATTGCACTACAGCAGGCCCACTGACTCAACAGGGACTGGGTGAGTCAACTTCTTTATAATTTCCATGGATTCAAATGGGCCTACTCTAACTGACATACTTCAAGTCACAGTTAGAGTAGGCCCACTGGAATCTAAAGAACCTATAGAGGAGCTGACACCCCAAATCCCTATTAATTCAATGGGCCTACTCTAGTGTGATTTACTATGCTAAGCAACAAGATTTTGGCTAATATCTACAGTGACTTTTTAACGTAATCTACTTTTGCCTCCAAAAGTTACAATATCTTATTTGTGTCATGTCACCATAAAATCCCAATAGGATTCTGCCCGTTATTTGGACAGAAATGGTCTTGCTTTTTCTGTGACTATTTCCACTAAAGCAAAACAATGGCCACCAGAAGAAAGCAAGCAGCAATTCATAAGCAGTTAAGGTCCCCTCTGCATGCTCTGTTCATGAACATGCAAGCACTCACTAGGTACTAAAACACATCTTGGATCTGAGTGCTGCATATGCCTCCAGTGTGAATAAGAACTAATGTTTTCTATTTCTGTAAACTCTCTTACGCATAAATCTTAACAGTACACAGTTCTTGGCATCCTCAGTGATTGAGACTTTGCCCTGAAAAGGCACTCAAAAGAAGAACTGTTTCACTGGAGGGTGTTTGTTTGGTTTTTTAAAGCATTCACAAAGTTTCCTGGATTTTTATAGTTTCTCTCACCAAGCCTTTGTATGACAATATAAACACGGTAATAAACCTAACCAGAGCTTGTATTACACAGCTATTCCAGGTACATATTTATACATGAGCTGCATGGCGTGTGGCTGATGAACATAGTTTCTTCTCTCATCTTTGACTTTTTTTTTTTTTGCTCCAGAAAGTCCACCTGAAGCAGGACTAAGCAAAGTGCATCTCTTCCAATGCTGTGAGGCTGCAATCCCCAGGACGTCTCGCCATGATCTCAGCTGGCCCAGGGTGCTGGAGCATGCAGTCCAGTATCTTCTGTGGGGCTGGACTCTGCCCATGCCCATCTAGTGTGATCAAGTCACAGAGGGGTCTTCGTTTAGATATTGAATCTAATTGACACTCCTACCCGGCCTGGTAAATAGGATCACAGAAAGCTGCTAATGGGGGGGGGGGGGGAATGGTTTTTTAGTTCATTGCAAAGCAAATACCTTGGTGTCTTCATAGTGCTTGAGGAAGGGGCAAAGTTCCATCCATTACGGTCCCCATAGCATGTTTCAGACTCTTAGGAAGGTAGTTTTTAAAGAAGCTTTCTGACAAAGTGGGGTGGAGGAGGGAGCCATGGGTTCAACTTTCTCACCAGCACACGGGCCAAATGACCAAGGAGATAATTTGATAGATGGTGAAAGACACCTCTTTTTAAAAAAAATAAAGGCGAGCCGTGTGGTCAATATGCTTATTGTTATGTTTGGTTTTTTTAGTGGTCTGTAAAGGTATCACCTATTCTTGCCTTTGCAGTAATGGACACTGAAGTTAGTGTCTATTTTCTACAGCATCTGGAAACTCCCTGGAGACGGCTCTCCTTCAGCAAGGTACTGTAGTGTATAAAGAGCCTATCCTTGTAAGGACTGAACTAGGCAACGGTTTCAGGCTTCCACATCCCCTCCACACAACTTATGTGAGTGAGGTAAACCGGCTATTCCTGAGTATAGCACAAGATGAATTTCAAACCAGCTACATCACTTTGGTATTCATTGTCACAAAGCACAGGATCAAATATCAGGACTGGGTGTCTGGGGTTGTTTTTTTAATTTTTAAGGTTTTCCTTTTACATTCCTCTCAGCAAAACAGAGGAGGATTATTCTTCGTTCGAAGTGAAAGGAATAGGAACTCTTTCTATTGCTACCTCGCCCGCCCTAGTGTGTGAACCTCTGGGCTTGAAAGCACCTATAAGAAAGGAATGAAAGAAAAAAACACTGTGCCCATGGATGAAACATGTACACACACACAGCGGCCCTAGAGGAAGCCATGGCGCATAAGCACAGCTTGGAACTTGGCGGACATTTTGACACTAAATTGTGCAAAAGCTGAAATAAACTCAAAGGCAGGTCAATGACATGCTGCCAGACCTGCTACCCTTTCTCACACTAAGCTCTCCACTGAAACTGCAAAATGCAAGACATCCCATTTTTACTGCTTTTCAGTGTTACCAAGAATTTCCTTCCTTGCCGAGATCTTACCCCTGACTCAGCTGTGATCCTAATCCTTTCCACTAGCTCATGATCATTTTCATGTGACTATCACGTACAGCAGAACTAAAGGCCATACTTGGAAATGTAGTCATGCATCCCTAATTTTAGACTGCACCTTTTCTTTGGTACAGACATCAGGTCTGGGAAGCATGGAGATCTGTCTGCCTTCTTAACAGATCAAAGTTTTCTGGCTGCTCTCAGCCCTGAGTTATCCATAGCTGGGTGAGTGGGCAGAGGACAGGCTGTCCCAGCCCAGAATGGCTCTTGGAACAGCCTCCTGCTCTTCACCTGCATAATCACCCATAACATAAGCTCCCCATCGTCGATGCATAGGTCAACGGCTGTACATCCCAAGTTTCTCAAGTTGTGAACATGACCAAATGGCAATATGGGGAGGAGGAGGTCAATAGCCAGTTGAATTGTGCTGCGCTGAGCCTGTGGGAAGGATAGCAGGTAGAACCTACAATGTAGGCAAAGCAGGATTACACAGCAGAGATCATGAGACTTGATCACACCCACGATACTCCAGACCTTTTAAGCTGATTTTACCTACACCCACAGAATTCTCTATACAAAAAGCTCAAGAGCCGGACTAAGACATTTTCACAAACATTGTCTCCCTCTGGCAATCCCCTCTACTGCTTAAGCAATTTTTTATAAAGAACATGCAGAAAAGAGGACAAAAGTAAGAAAATACAGGTAGCTTGGACGGTTACAGGAAACAGAAGGCTAGTTTGATTACACTGCCACCCAGACAGCAGTCAGTTTGGATGGCAGACAGACTGTGTGAATAATACTGTGTGGAACTATGAAGGGGGGGGCATGCTGGGGGGAGGTGGGGGTAGTCACGGAGGGAGGACAGCAGACCGCCTCGAAGTCAACCATTTTTCATAGACACGGCTTTTATTTTATAGTATTATAGCCCCGGAGGATGAAATGGATGGAGACTTTGTTACACTGCAGACAGTGGGATCTGAGATTCCTGCCCTCCCCAAGCCGCTTCATGCTCTAACAGAGGACTTGTGGGTACTCTCAGTTTTAACTCAGAGCAGATAAAAACACCACAGGAGGGACTGTTTTGAGTGGGAAAACCTTGGAGAGGAAAAGGTAAGAAGCCCCTTGCCTCTTTGACTCACGCGCTAGAATTTGTCAGAGATGGCGTTGTGAGGAAAAAGAAGTGACACCACTAGAAGAAATAATGGGACTGTGTGCAACAGGTACAGCACCCCGTAGCAGAGTTATGGGTGCAGCTCACCTCCCCGCATTTTTTTTTACACACCTCCAATACCTCCTGC
Source organism: Intellagama lesueurii (assembly GCA_037013535.1). Taxonomy (NCBI): domain Eukaryota; kingdom Metazoa; phylum Chordata; class Lepidosauria; order Squamata; family Agamidae; genus Intellagama; species Intellagama lesueurii. Next base: position 168,109,572 of record JBAJHW010000001.1, on the reverse strand, counting down.
GGTGAATGTATTTCCCATCTGGAAGAGATTGGGGAGGTGGTGGACAGAGGGATGGGAGGTTTAGTTGAGTAACAACGGAGTTCACCCACAATTCTACCTCTCAAAAAGATAAGCTAATCATGCACGCAAGCAGATTTGGCTGCATGGCAATACCAGGCAGAAAATAAAGCTGTTTGGAGTGAGCTGATCGTTGAGCATCCATTTCACTTGCCCTTGACAGAATCATCCCCCAGCCCAATCTCACGGGCTACATGAGTTCATCAGATCTCGTAAGAGACACGAAATGGCAAGATATGAAGCTGGGCGAACTCATTTTTACACACACACACACAGAGAGAGAGAGAGAGAGAGAGAGAGAGAGACAGAGACAGAGACAGAGACAGAGAGACAGAGAGAGAGAGAGATAGATATAGGCAACATAGCAAAGAAATAATACGGTGACTTCACAATGCCATCTACTTTCTCGGAGTTAAGTGTCCTGCATATTTCAGCAGAGTGTCTTTGTGATGTGTCAGATTGGAGGTAACTTGAAACACATCCCTTTGGGCCGGAAAGTGTCTCAGGTCATAAAAATGAATCGTGGAATACTCTCTATTCTCTGGGAGAACTGATGCAAGCCTTCATCCAATGAGTCATTAGGTGAATGAACAGAGAGGTAACTAACCAGTTCTAACATTTGGCCTGTATGGGGGTCACTACTTTGATCGCAATTCTCATGGTTGTAAAACAAATCCGATGAGAATAAGAACGCAGAACCCTGTTCACAGATCTATGGATCTACCTGTTTGCGGATCTCTGGAAGGAGCAACAGCAGGAAGAAATTTATTGGGATTTGATCGTGCTAAAAATACGTACCTAACACAGTGCGCATGTCGGATGATCAAGTCATGATCTCAAACATTCCGACCCTTCTCCTTAACAAAGATATAGGCATGTATCCTACCAGTTAGATTTAAAAAAAAAAAAAACCCATGTTAATGTAGAGCAGAAAAACAAATGTTTTCCTCTTGAATGGAGACCAATGTGTGTGGAAACATTTCCAAATGAACGCTGGGACAAACTAATCTGCTCCAACATATAGTATCACGTCAGAACTCATTTGAAGATACGAGCCCCAAATCTGCCGATCTGTATCTGACCTTGGCTTTTTTATGTTCAGTTGGATTACGAGGGGCTTCACGACTGCCCATATGGAGATATAAAAGGTCTAACCGATGTTGACTACCTGGTTCCCCTCACACAAGTAGTTAACTGTTGGCGTAATCCCTCCTGGGCTCCTGCTGCCATACTTAGCTTTCATCTGTCCGCATGGTTTTAGGGGGTTTATTGACTAAATGTTGATTAAACATTCTACCATTGATGGAGAGTACAAACTGATACAGCAGTCAAGCTGAGAAGAACACACATTGTCCTGGTTAGCTGCCCAAAGATGGAGGACCTGGTTCATTTTCTCTTAGAGTGCCTATTAGACTTGGACCCTGGTATTTCGACCCCTTAATTATCAGTACTAGGGGGAATTCCCCTTAAAGAAAATGCTTTTACTGTTCGCAGGTACTGATTATTATACCACATTTGAAGTTGTCAAGTATGTCAAATCAGCACTAGAGAAGATGAAATCTTTACCCCCTCATGGAGATAACATATGTTTATAGAACTATTAGCTAATATGTATTCCATTAACAGCATTACAGCATTCTCAACTGTACTGTTGCCATGTTCTATGTCTTACTCTCTTTCCTTTCTTGGTATTCAAGCAAAAGGCTTGATTGGCTATTGCAAAACAAAACTGAATTTAGGACTCAAGGTCAACCAATGGAACTAACTGATTTAGATTTAGGACAATTAATTCTTAATTGTTAATAATTACAAAGGAATTCATCACCACACAGTTTGCAATGTTTTCAATTCACTTACATTAATGATGGTAGAGGACAGCCATTTAATTTGTTTGTAAAGAATAGAGTAATTCATGAAAAAGATCTATGGCTGAAATCTAGTAGTAAGTAGTAAGAGTAGGCCCACTGAATCAGAGGAGATTTGGTGAATTGACACCTACGTTAAGTTATGTTGATTTAATGGGCTGACAGTAGTTGTGACTTACTACTGGTTTTCAGCCTGTGAATGCCTACTAATCATAAAAGCTACAAGTAATTCATGATCAGAGACAGCATAGCTCAGAACACCAGATGTTGAAGGCATCAAAATAGAGATGGCTACTATTATCACACACTGGTTGTAAGCTTCCCAAAAGCACATGGCTGGCCACCACTAGAGACCCGGTGCTGGGCTTGACAAACCTTTCATCAGCTCAAGCAAGGATGTTCTGACAGAGTTATGGGAGAGCAGATGACTGAGCTATGACTCAGATCATCCATGTGGGGAGTGATTTCTAAACTGTAATTAGATGTCTACCTTGTGAAATGTTAGGAACCTGTTTTACTTAAGCTAAACGACTTTCTGATATAGCTTCATTCACATCTGAATTGGCACTTGTCTTCTTCTCTGCTCTTAATGACACACTTAAGAGAACAAGTCACCCAAACTACCTCTCTTTGTTGGAAACTCCTTTTTGGATGAACTAATTCCATGTTGCCATGGTTGCTATCTTCTGCCACCCACCATAGTCATCAGCAAAACTAGGGAGGTTATCTGTGTAGGTACCTCTCCTCCCCAAGTGCTCGTTTGTATTGATGATTCCTTACTTACTCCCCATATCAAAGTGCGCACAATATTCTACTGCATATTTCAGCTGCACTGCTTTTACCATAATATGGAAACCCTTTAATCCTCTCTCTCTAAGAAATGGATTAAGAAAACATTGACTGCTTTCTTCAAAGCTGTTTGAAAATAAAGCACTCGCTTTTTAAAAATAAATATATACTAAACAGGAAGCCATCATGAAAGCATATTACATATGAAGGCATTTTCTTTTTCTGCACTTTTATTTGAAAAATATAGAGAAGAACATGAATGAGCCTGCCCCTTTAAACATATTAGGGAGGGGATACTATCAAGTTTGTGTTCTTTATCTGCATATATTCCTCTGTGGCTGAATTCTCCATGAAGCCAAATCCTGCCCTTGAATTTGATTTCACTGAGTGCGTTTGAACGGAAGCAAAATATCACAAACTGCCAGCATCCTGTTAGGTAAGATGTTGCACACCATCTTTAGCTGAAAACATATCCCTCAGCACTTGATCTTGCTGCTTTAAGGATTTGACTTAGGTCAAAATGCAGACTAGACCCACAGAAGCAATTAGGATGAACAGCCAGAGATGAGACTGACAGCTGACATTAAGAGTTATGGGAAGCGGTGGCCAAATGGACACGTGATTATCACCTTTACACAGCTTTAACATGTCACGCTCATAAGCCACACTCAACCCCTTTAGGGAGATTTTACTAACATTACATCAAATTCCTAAGCACTTTTGCTATAGCATCTGAACCAACTGAACAACAACAACAACAAAATGTACAGAAAGCTGGGAAGCAGCTGTTCTTTCAAAAATTTTCTCCTTTTTCCACCGTCAGCATCTTGACCTGGTTACCAAAGCAATTACATTTCCTAAAAGTCTCTGCATCGACTACGCACGCTTACAATTCTGAACGACTCTTATCAGGTAACTATGACGGCCATGCCATCAAATCAGCCCAGGAACATGGGACCAATTTAATTCTGTATGTGACAACATCTTAAAATGACCCCTTCAAACTCTTGCTGAATGGAAGAGGCACTTTAAACTTTCCTGGTCAATTTGTTACTGCCAAAACTGAAATGGGAAAATGGATATACTATGCTATGTGCACTTCCATGCAAAGACATCCCATTAAACTCAGTGGTGGAAGTTGCTTCCAAGTAAACATTTATAGCACTGGGATTTAACTGCATCCAGGAGCCCCCCCTTAAAATACTGTCCTCTCCCTTGTTTGTAGGTTTAAGAGGAAAATCAGAAGCTTCAGCTTCCCTGAACACAACACAAAGGGATCAGAAACTCTTGGCTCCCTCTTATTTTCACATATAAACCTGCCCCAAGGTCATCACTTCTGTGAAGAATCAAATCAGCTGCTCTGCAGAGGAATACAAACCAGTATCTGAAGACATCCTTTTGGAGCAACTTCCAAAAGAAGGCAGTTAAGATCCCCCAACCCCTGCCGTCAATGAAGCCAAAGCCTACCCTCAAACAGGAGACAGGTAGGATGCTACAGGGCAAACTGGCTGGAACATTTCAAAGGCATTTTGTTATGTTCTCAGACACACTAGACTACTTTAAGCGCCCGAGTTTGGACCAAAGGTTGCATATCTATGCGCATGGACAGGGGGGAAAAAGAGAGGCTTCTGTTGTAACTTTATCAGAAGGAGGTGGATGCTGCCTATGCTATCCCACAAATCAGTCTGCAGTTACCAACTTTTCTTTCTGACATTTCAACAAAAAAGGTGGGTAACATGGGGCCCTTCAGATGTTGACAATTGACTACTCCCATCAATCAGGCTGTGGCTAATGGGAATTAAGAGATGCAGAGATAGTTCATACAAGGGTGCCCCTATTAGGGAACAACTGCCTTGGATAACCTCAAATCTTCATTCTGTACACAAGATATGACTGTAAAGAGGAAACTCAGTACCTATAGTTTAATGAAATGTGGGGGGGGGGGGGCACATTTTCAAATCAGACAACACTCAGAGCAGCTTTTATTCTATTTTAAATTCACATGCATAGACCCCTCCCCTCTTCTTTCGTGGTGAATATGGCACGCTTGCTTATTCTGGTTTCAATTTGCTTTAACAATTTAAGATTCAAAATGAATTATGGCTTGATCAGGCCAGAGAAAAGCAAAAATGGAAGAGGTTGGTAATTTGCATGATTAACATCACAGGGCTCGGGTGTTTACGATACACATAATCAACTGTATGGCTCTTTCGAACCCAGATAGATAAAATGAGTGGTGTTTTTGTGAAATATAACTCTGGATGTTTTTAAACAAAGCTTTGTTCTAACACCAGTGTGGATTAAAATCGGTGATTTAAAAAAAATTTAAATCAGTTTTTTTATTTAAATCAAATTTATTTTAATAAAATGCTTTTGCAGAAAAAATCTATCTAAATATAGTTTTCTATTTAAGATACAGTATAGTTCAAAGGTTATTCAGCATGAAACAGAACTTAGTTATGTAGCATGAAGCTGTATATTCATGCAATATTTAATTTTTTTGTAAACTAATTCAATTGATCCAAATTATCCAAGCTGAGATAACATGCACTTTTTCGCAGTAAAAATTGTATAAAATGAACAAAGTTCAAGTGAAGACCTTAATTCCATTGTTGTTCTGCAAGTCTATGTACAATGAACACATTGATGTTTAAGCAAATACAAGAATATGTATAATGTTATTATAATAACATTATAATATTATAACATTATATATAATATTATAATGTTAACTAAAACAATAATGTTATTGTTTTAGTTAAATAAAACAATTTAAGTCGTTGTCCAAATACGGGTGATTAACCCATTAAACTAAAATCAGTTTTGATACAGCTGTTTTATTAATCTGTCAGGTTATTATTCTAAATATGAAATTCATCTGGTTGCAAATATTAAAGATTATAACTACCAACAAGAATGAGTCTTTAAAATTCATGAATGAAATTGAGTCTTACAGACTAGTGATTTAAATTGACTTGATTTAAATCAAATCCACCGTCTAGCACACTTTTAGAACAATGAATTGAAGTCGCAATTGGACATAAAATTCTAAACTCGTCTCTTAGAAACCTTTATAAATCACAAAAAAGCTGGATCCAACTATGTCCATTCATGAGTGTACAGCCTCCCCTGCACGCACAAGGGAATCTTCTGGTTCTGCAGAAGATTCGTCCATATAAAAAGGAAACTGTATGCCAAAGGTGGGCCTCCATTAATGATTTTACACAATACCACCCAGCCTGAAGCTAGCCCCTGCACTTTCATGTACTGCCAGAATGTATTCCGCTACATCTCCATTTCCAACCCACAGAAATGAGCCTCTTTTTTTCCCCATTAAAAGGGGGGAAAGGGGATTGGAGAAAATATTTTGTAGAAAAAGAGAGAGAATAAGAACCTTGCTGATTGGACCTAAGACCTCTCTAGTTCAGCATTCTGTCCACAGAGGCCAGCCAGATACCTGCAAAAGCCCTTGGGTGATCCTCATCTTGCATTTCCCTAGCAGCTAAAATACACAGCCACGCTTCCTCTGATAATGGAAGTACTCTACAACAATCATGACCAGTTCTCATGGATAGTCTTACCCTCCGTAAATCTGCTGAATTCCCTTTTTTTAAAGCTATCCAAGGTGGAGGGGCCCAACAGCACATCTTAGTGAACAACACAGCTGAAGTACAGTATGTACTATGTGACCAAGTACTTATTTTTCTCTAGCCTGGATCTCCTATCATTCAGGTTCAATTGCTGGCCCAGGTACTAGTATGATGAGAGATATCTACCACCCACTTTCTCCACAATACATATAATTTTATACATCTCTGTCCACTCCCTCCTTATCTGCTCCTCTAAGTCAAGCAGCCCTTTTTTCTAAGTAAAACTTTATTTGATTTAAAAAAACCTGGTACTCTTAGTTTTTTAATGGCTATACTTTTAAAAAGCACTTTTAAAAATTGATTGTGGGGAGTGAAATTACAAAAGTGAAACAGAAACAAAGAAAGCAAAATCAATTTTTGTCCCTAATTCAATTATTTTAATGGTATTTGGAAACTATCATTAGTGCATTCACATCCACTGCCTAATGAACAGCAACCCATTTAAAACTTTATACACACTATTTTTATATACAAAACATTAACATTTTGTGTGTATTTTCTTGGAAGTAAGTCCCAGCATTGAATGGGATTTACACCTAGATATGCATTAGACTATGATTTAAATGGACCACAAAACTACCCTCTCATAAAAAAAGATATTAAGCTATTTAGTACTGATAAACTGAATTCCTATATTTTCTTTTGTAGAAATTAACTAAAGACAGTTTGTTATATTTAGAAATATATGTTACTCACCTTTTGTAAAAGGTTTATATCCTAATTCTTCTTAGGGCACATAACTATTTCAGTAAATTAACTTATATATCCGTTCACCTCAACTCATCTCACTAAGAGCATTTGTCCACTTTAATTCTTAACAATGTAGACCTTTTTATACATTTCTCCTCCGCATTATTCAAACATATCATGTGCTTAGAGCAATCACTTAGCAGAAGGAATTTTGCCTTAAGTCACCACACTCTCTGAACTTTGCATTTCTGTATTTCAACATGAAAAGACCTTCATGTAACTCCTGAAGCATAATTCTAACACATATCCTATTTGGCTGCATCCCAAAGCTGTACGATGGGAATGGGGCATCAAGTTGTTTCCAATGGAGGGCAATCCTATGATTTAGTAGCCAAAAGATCCTCTCAACTTCTCTGCTTAGGTGTTGAAAAGTAAAGATGGTGGTTTCTGTTACTGAGTCAATCCGTTATGCTTGCTGCTGTCCTCTTCTTTGTTGCCTTTGGCTTTTCCTAGCATTATTGTCTTGTTCAGGGACTTTGAACTTCTCAGAAGCTGCTTTATTGTGCAAAGGGGCTGTTAACAAGTGGAGAACGGTTATTCTTGAAGCTGTTCTGTACTTTACAAGATGTGAAGATTGCCTTTTGGCATCAAATCCTACCTAGAAGCAGAAATTGTTTTGGAAGAATAAGTAGTAGCACCTTTTCTTAAGTATGTTATTTAACATTCTAAGATAAAGCATTTTATCATGCCCCAGTGTCTATAACAAAGATATTTTACTCTTATAACTCTTAACCAGTTTGTTATTTCCTTGTTTTGCACACGGAACTCTGAGAACGCCAGGGAGAATCAAGGATTCTCCTAGCTAAACATCTTAGCCTTAAGTTCTGTTTTTCAAAATCACGGTGGAATGTAGTCAAACCCAGAATTGTTATATATTTTCCCCACTCCTTTATTCTTCTCCCAAAATTAACAATACTGTACTATCATGTTTTCTTCTCAATTCCATTACAATCCCAAATTAGGATCAAATACATATTCTGAAGTGATAATGATGCATAAGTCCCAGATATCATGAAATGAAGGACAGAACAATCTCTGACCTAAGAGCCTTTCGCTTTGCTTTAGGCTATCCCTTGCTAGGAAACCTAGCGGACAACAACATACCCATTTTACTGAGGAACTGTCAGAGCACAACTTATAAGCAATACGATGGCTTGACAGTAGGATAGCATAATATGGTATAAACTATGTTGTTCTTATGAATAAGATACTGGGGCCAGGACATGGCAGGTCCTCTTAGATGGTGGGATCTAGTCCCTAGCTCGAAACACATGCATCTCTACAAGGACCGCCCATTGCATCAACTAGGATGTTATTATCTATTTTAACTATCTGCACTTTGAAATTAGTTTAGTCTGATGATGTTATATACTACTTATGAACAAACAAGGTCCTTCCGTCTTATGTACTTTTTAAACTGGTCTTAGTAGGTTTCATTTTGTGCTCCTTAATAACTAGCACATTTAATTGCTTTAATAATGTGATTTTTACATTTGCCATTCCTTTAATATTTGTGTTCTTGAATCATCTGTATGCCACCTGAGTCCACAAAGGGAAAGGCAGGGTGCAAACTAAACAAGTAAGTATAGATGGTGGGGAAGAGATTCAGGTATGCCATCCTGAGCTCAGTATAGGAAACATGAGATACAATGAAAGAAGAGATATATCAGATAAAACTGATCTGCTTTGTACCAATCTAGTCTTCTCTTCGAAAACTTCTGAGCCATCATTCCAGCAAGACATAGTTGCAGAGAGCATATGCCCTACAAAGAACTAGCATTTCAGACAGTTCCCAGACTTTGGTTCCTAGACTTCATTGGACTTCAAGCCATTGATTCCAGTCCAACCAAGTCAGGCCAAGTTATTTCCAATATCTCTAGTATGGAAAGGGTTAGGTTCCAGCACAGATTCCGTTGGCCTAATGCTAGCTCAGCGGGCCACCAGTACTCCTGGCCAATTATATGCATCCCTGTCAAGCAAGTGGCTGAAATCATGTTGCACAGTTATGCAAACAGTGTAACTTTCTGATGTGATAAATCTCCAAATTTTCTTTACTTATGGGAATTTCCTTTAAAAGCTACACCATTTGTGCAACTGGCAAAACAGGATTTCAGACAGTTTATAGTAAGAATCCATAAGGAAAATGTCAATCAGTTTTTCTTCCTTGGTTAAATTACAGTGTAAGCAGCTATTTTAAACCAATCATCCCTTCCTTTCCTTATTCCACAATCCACCTTTACGTTGTACAGGTACAAACACTCTCAAGGAAGATAGCACCAAATACTCTGAACCTTGCTAGGAAAACATTGCTACACTACACTAGAAGTACACAATCATTATTTCTGTAATAATACACCCAAGTATTGAGAAAAGACATCTACATATAAAAAATAAGGCCAAGATCCTTTTGCTGTAGTGCTCCCAAGTCCTGACTCCAACAGGACTTGTTTACACAAACTACCAAACTACTTGGAAAAACCAACTACGAATGTAAAAAGCGCTTCATTGATTTGTGCAAGCTGTGGAACTCTGTCACAGAAGATCTGGGGTCAGCAGCCACAAGCACTCCATAAAGAGATGTACCATTAGAACTAACATAAAATTAAATGTTGAGTGCACCAGAAGTCTGGAGAGTTTGAAGATGGAAGTCTTTTCACTTTCTGGTACAGAACACAACTTAGATCCAGTCAAGATAGGTTTTTAATTCCAAATGACAGCCAAAGAATTTTTCAGTAAGTCTCAAGAAGCCATTTCATCCCCAATCTTATTTCTCTGTAGCATTTGCTGTATTTTTATCCCACTTTTCCTCCAAGGACCACAAAGCAGTATAATATGGCTATCCTTCTCATTTTCACTCAACTGATCCCCACCACCATAGAAGGTAGGATCAAGCTAAGAGAGTGACTGGCCCAAGATAACCCACAAAGAGTCAGTGACTAAGTGGGGATTAGACCCCGGGTCTCCTGAATCTCAATCCAAAACTAACTACTACAGGACACTGGTCTACTTCTTTCACATGGAGGGTACAGACATCATTTAACAGGAATGTTTGCAGTCACAATGGACACAACTGTGTTACATCATAATTTAAAAGCATTGTTTAAGTTGCCATCCTGTGCTCACTCACATGAGAACGCCTGAACATCCAGTGGGGCTAACTTCTAAAGTAAACACAGACAACTTTACATGAAAGCTAGAGAGAGACCACAAAACATTTGAACTCGCTGTTCAATTTGCTCTTCTGAGTACAGATTTCATATACCTACTTATAAGTATAATTCATACACTTACTATAATATCTTGCTCAGCTTAGGGATGCACTATTCACATGCATGCATATTATTCAGATTAAAGATGAACAGGTATACTGCCTCCACACACAAAAAAACACTGTGGAGTGATTTAAAAGCAAAGCAATAATTATTCAACATGCATGTATGAACATAAACTACTGTTGGATTCTTTCCCAATCATTACCTTGTTTGTTTCACATCTACTATAATAATCTCCCAGAGCCATTTTTTATTCGTTATTCACACAGACAAACATGTGGGAGAAGATATTTATGAAACCTTATTGGTTAGAAAACTTCATTTTACTAAATAAAGGGGGATATGGTATCTTTTTGCAAATGTTTCTTTCGATCACATGCAATTAACCTTTATTCAAGAACGACTTCTGTTTTTTTCAGGTCAGACATTAGTGACACAACATTAAAACCTAAAAATGTTTTGAGAAAAATGACATAAAGTCATCTCAAGCTTCAGTGTGTTATAAAAATTAATGAGCCATTATAATTTCAGAATTAGTCAAAGGTTGCTTCCTAGTTTCAGTACAGGAAGAGAAACTTTTAATTTCCTACATACTTATAAAATATGGTTTTCAACATGGTCATCACTGAAGAGTAAAGTAATTGTTTCAAATGGCTAATTTAGCAGATTTTTCAAAACTGTGTGAAATTCAGTATTGATATTAAGGCCTCACAGGACAAGCACAATGACTTTCCACGTATGTTGCTCCCTATATATTCTGAAAAAAGTTTGAAATCAGATCTGTGCAATGCTATCATATGTATGTTGTGCTGGAGTAAAATCTGGGTACCAACAGCCCAGATCTTACAATGGGCTTAACTGAACACTTAAGCACTTTGTCATTTCTACAACTGTATACACTGCTTTTCAGTTTCAAAGTGCAACATTATCACTTTTACTATTGTAATTACAGTCTGACTTTGGAAGAAAATACTTTTTTTACAAATGCATTTAACATTTAATTTTTAATATGCTTCTCATGTGCGCTGCAATTCATTTTTAAAGCAAAAATTTTGAACTGAACCAGCTTAATTCTTCTACTAAATACCGTACAAACTGGAAAAGTCAAGATTTCTAACACTGAATAGCAACATCTCAGTCTACTAAAATCAACATACAAATAATCTGGCTCCTATATGGGTTTTCCCAGTATGGTGTAGTGCAGTGGTCCCCAACCTTTTTAACATCACAGACCGGTTGGGAAAGGCAGGGCACCCCCCCCCCCACGCTCATGTATGAAGGGACAGGCGCGTGCTCACACGGTTGTGGGTGCACTTGTGTGTGCATGCATGGGGGTGCTCGCGCGGGCACACTCGCGCACATGCGCGAAGGGTGTTCGGGGGCACTCGCGCACATGCACGAAGGGGTGGGGGCGCTCACACGCGCACTCACACACATGCACAAAGGGGCTGTGTGTGTGGGGAGTGCATGTGGGTGTGTGTGGGAGATCTGTCTCCGCAGCCTGGTCCGGCCCAGGCCACGGACTGGCACCGGGCCACGGACTGGGGGTTGGGGACCCCTGGTGTAGTGGATAGTGACGGACTAGAACTCTGGAGAACAGGATTCTTATCTCCACTTGGCCATGGAAACTCACTGGGAGGGGAGTGAAAATAGTTAAACTATTCTGTAAATATCTCACTTACCTTGAAATCCCTATTAGGGTTGCTATAAGCTGGTTCTGACTTGATAGCACAGAACCCACATATGTTTTAGTTATATCAATATTTAGGCTGTAGCCTTTTAGCCTCCAGAACTCAGTGGTAATATACAGGACAGATTACAATTTTGCTGCAGAATGGCTGGAACCAAGAGTATTATGCCCCACTGTTTCCACTCATATACCAGGCTGTCTAGATTTCCTATGACAATTTCTAGTCCTTGGGCTGAATTCTCAAGCATTCCAGGAAGTGCTAACTTTCTAAAGACCAGCAAGGACTGCCATAAAAAAGGCTGAAGCTTAACCTTCTCCTCTCCCTTTGTTTTCCATCTCACTACATGCAAGGTTTGTTGGTTTGTGCTATTCATACACTTCACAGCAACATACAATATCAAATGCAATAATGAAAGGATCATTTATTAGCCCAAAACAATACAATCCTTCCTACTTAAGAGTGTATTGTTGGGGGCTAAGTAACCAAGGAGGAAATTGAATCCTAAATCCAACTGACAGTCCCAATTGAAGTAGATCCATAAAATAAACCACTGAATTATGAGACAACACAGAGGTAAATCTCACTGATTCAATTGGTCTACTTTAGTGGAGACAGAGATGGATTTATTTTTAAAACTTATACCCCTACCTTGCTCCTCCAAAGGACTCAAGGCAGCTTACAATATTAAAACTAACTATTTAGGTGTTGTTTTTTTTAAAGGAAAGGCCTTTAGTCTCTGAATAATGCATGTATTTGTCTTCAACATCATTTTTGTAGGGAAGAGTCAACTATGCTTTTAGTTTTAAAATATTTTCATTGCATTTCTCCCCGTTACTCACCTTATGTGTCATCTGCTGACAGAAAGGCAATATATATATATTTATATTAGATTAAGCAAATTAATTAATACTCTGGTCAAAATCAACTGGAGAAACAGCATGCACAGGAGAGTAATGCAGCATTTTGTCTCCTTCATGCAAGGAGATGTGCAACAAATTCCATGCCTCATTTGCAACCAATGTGGGTTTGGGCACATGAAAGAGGGCCTCCCAGGGATGGGGAATGTTTATGTGACTGTGTTAACTAAATAGGATGTGGCCTCTGAGTCAGGCCTAAGCAGATTCATTATCAATACAGTGCAAAGCATAGTCAGCTTGCTCCTTGAGGCAAGAAAGACTAATCCAGAGGTGCAGCTATTCAATACCATGGAAGCAGTATGAAAGGGCTGGGCTAGAATGAAGGGCAGCAGTGTAACACAAGTAGAAGAAGGAATGGGCAACTACTGCAAAAAAACTAAAACTAAATCTTAAAAAGTTATGCAAAGCTGTGTTGAGATATGTAAACTCTTCTGAACTATTAAAAAAAATTAAATGCAGATGTACATATGTAAAATTGTTATAGCTGGCTCTACTTTTCTTTTATGTCTTATATGAAAACCACCTGTCCAGAAAATTTATATCATAAAACAATGTTTCCAGAAATTAGGCTCAGTACACAAAGGTACAATCAAACTTTTTATTCAGGAAAATGCAGTTTCAAAACAAACTTCAACAGATGATTCCCAGATTGTAGAACACTACCCACATATCACGTGTTAATTTTTTAAATTAACTGAACAGCTTGATAAAGGAATTACATAATTTTAAGCATAATATTGTGAGCCTGATCTTGTGTTCACCTAGAAGCTGTGTTCACTGAGATTGTTACAATGCACTGTGTTCAACAATACTTTCCACAAAACACATGCAAAATTGCAGCCTAAACCTACTATTATTACTTGAATGTAATTCCCACTGAACTTGCAGAATCAGGGTACAAGTTTGACAAGCTACACTTTGTTAATATATACTTCAAGATGAAAACAGTTTGTGATAGCACCTTCATTTCCACCTCTTCTCACATCTCCCAAATCAATATTCATTAGTTCATCACAAATTACTTGCCTACCAAGATGAATGCTACAACGTGAATGTACAGTCTGGAATCTGTGAAGAGCTGTGCTCCTATTTTTAATATGCACAAGACAGAAGTCCTGCATTCAAAAAGTAACATATTAAACCCGAAGAAACCTGCCAGGCTGTGGGCAGGCACGTTAACAAAACATACAAAGTCAAAATCTATATTTTTTACTGCCAAGTGTAATATTAGCGCTATAAATCCAAACAATCAGTATTACAAGACTAAGTAGACATTCCAGATTATACTTTTAACTAAATCAGCTTAAATTTCTCCTCTGTAATATTAGTCCAAAATCACACAGGCGCACACAGCTGCTGAAATGATTTTAAAGTAATTTTACAGTACTGTCACCTAAAAAGCCATTGTTCCCATGCTAAAATGTTCTTAGTTCTTCTGGAATGCCAATTGTGTTCCCAAACACCACAATCCTGTTGTTGCAAAGTTTTGCTCTAACCAATAAACCAGCTTCCACCTGCATGAGCTAACTTTAATTTGCAGCAGCTTGAGCGCAGGGGTTCTATTTTAGCTAGAGGGTTGTGCTTAATAATAATTAATAATTACAGCTGTCAAGATAAACTCAAACTTATGGTAACCTCTTCTCAGAAGTGGTCTACCAGTCCTTTCTTGTTTCAGGACTATGTCACTTGCCTATGGCCACTTAGGCTGGCTCTTTTCTACAAGGCCATGGGGAACTCAGCTCCCAACCAACCCCTGGCTCCAGATGCTCTAGTTCAGAGCTATGCAAGTTGCTAGCTGGACTGACAACAGCAGGCCTAAAGTAGACACACAAAAATGCACCCATATGAGGCTGCAGTTGTCTATATGGCACTGTTTTGAGTACGATCCATGTTCTCCTGTACTGTATATCTCCCACCTACATTTTTGTGCAACTAACTGTGCACCAATACCTTCTTTTGGAGTGCACCACTAGAACAGGTCAGAAACCACAGCCTTTTTCATAACCAATCTGTATTCTAGCAAAAAAATAAAACCAAGACTCTTTCTTGCCACAATCTGAGCTCTTTCCAATTATGAAAGTATCTGTCCTGCTGCCCCTGGAGCTGCCATAGTTGAGTTTATTCTCTAATAAAAGTTAATACGTTCTTATGCTGTTGCATTTTATAGAGCGTTTTAGAGGACTTCTGTTAACTTTACTGTGCAAGGATGCTTTGAGGACATTTTTAGCAGGAAAACATGTGTTCACACACATATCTTACAGCTCCAGGGGCACAGGAGGAGGGGGAGAGAAAAAGCCAAGGGGATTATTAGAACCTGGGAGGAATGAAATCGGTAAAGGGCAGGCCAAAACTAAAAATTAAAAGGACCGGCTTTCGAAAGGCAAAGTGTAAAACACAAAACTCAAGACCTCAATGGGAAGAGACATGGGGGCTCTCCTGGTTTTAAGCCATTTGAGTGTTCTGGATCGCCCCCGAAAAGCCATCCAGCGACATGGCAGAGCCTGAGAACAAAAGGCTGCATCCTGCAGCGGTGCCCTTGGCGGGGTATTGCAACAAAACACGTGAACCAGGCCGGGTTTCATTTGAATCTTCTTACAAGGAAAGCCAGGCGGTTCAGGGCGAGTCTGATGGTGGCTTGGAAGAAGAAGAAGCCGCAGCAGAAGAGGCGGCAGCGTTGGAGGGCCTTCCACGAGGCCCGGCGCCCTGATTCCCCTCACCATTGCCTGCCCAGGGGGAGGATGATGCCCTTCCGAAGACCCGAGGCTCCAGGTCATCGGGGCAGCTCAGGAGGAAGAGAGGAAACGTGTCCCCGGAACAGAGCATCCCTTCACGCCCACCATCCCTATCTCCCCCTCACAACCACATGGGAAGAGGGGGGGGGGAACCCCTACGAGAAATGGTAGCTAGATTTGTCTTTTACTTACACACACACACCTGAAAAGGCGCTGGTTTTTTGTTGTTGTTGTTGGAAAGGGAGCAGTTCTGGACCGACAAAGAGAGCAACAGGAAAGCCGAATTGGGGCTTCACCCACCCCCCTCAGCCTCACGGTAACACGCCGCCATGCCACCTGGCCGCCCAGGCTTCCCTGGGTCCCCATTTCCTCCCTGGACCCTGTGGGGCGAGGAAGAGGGAACCATTCTTTCCCTCCCCGCCCCACCATACCAGAAAGGCCGTGTGCGGGGCGGGGGGGGGGACGCAAAAAAGCTGAGGAGGAGGTGGGATTAGATCCCGGGCCCTGCGCCGAGGAGGAGTTGGAGAGGGAAACAAGAGGGTTTAAAAGGGGAGGGAGCCGGCTCTCCTCCTCCTCCTCCCGCCATCATCCTCTTCCTCCCCCCCCCCCACTCTTCCCCCTGCCCGCGTTTTCTCCCCCGTAACGGCATGAAGAGGCGGCAACCAGCAAGAGCCACCGCACAGGGAAAGGAAGCCGCTCCCGCCGAAGCGGAACCCTTTCTCCTCAGGGAGACAAGGGGCCGCCACGGCGTGTGCGCGTGCTTGCGTGTGTATGTGTGCTTGTATGTGTGTGTGTGTGTGTGTGTGTGTGTGTGTACGCGCGCCCCCCTCCCTCCTTTCTTCCTTGTCAAGAGCTGCTGCTACTGCTGCCGCCGCCGAGCCAGCCGGCCGGCCGGCCCGTGTCTGGGGGAGGGAAGGTAAACAAACGGGGTTTTATAGCTACCTCAGCCCGAGTGTGCCGTGTGCATCTCCCTCTCCGCTCGGTACCAAACCGCCGCGCGCGCGGGCGCCGCCTCCTCCTCCCACTCCGCAGTGCTGCGGCGGCGGCGGCGGCGGCTCCTCGCTGGCTGCCTTTGGCGACCAGCGCTCCTTCTACGACCGCCGCCACGGCCTCCTCCCGCTACGCCATTCACCAACGCGCCTTACGCCGGCGGCCGGGCGGCCCGCCGACCTTCTCTCTCGCTGACGCGCCTGCGCGCGCGGACAGCGCTGGAAGCGCAATCGCAACCCCCCCCCCACCGCACTTTGCAGGCCCCGGTGAGAGCGAAGTGCGAAGCCTTACCGCAAACGGCGTAAGGGGGGGGTTTAGCGTATCAAGCCGCCCTGCGCGTGCGCAGTTGGGACGAGGGGTTTGAAGGCGAGGTCTCGCCTCCGCGGCTGTTTTGCGTTTGGCGAGCTGGCCATGGCTGGTGGTGGCCCCTTACGGGGTCGCTGGTGCAAGGTGCTACCGCACCTCTGAGCACGGCCGCTTCCGACCCCTCCCTCCCTTGCTTTGGGTGTGAAGGGATCGTTCTGCAGCTTCCCGGGGGGGAAGGATTTAAAAAGTTGACATTCAAGGGTGGGGCAGGAAAAGAGCTGAAAAGAAAAAGGCTAAGACCTAGAGGTGTAAAATTTCTGAACATTTCCATTTTTTTCCCATAAAAAAACGGGGGGAAACCTTTTTTTCCTGGAAAAAAAAATGAAAGTTACTAGAGACTCTGAAGTAGAGATGTAAAATTTTTGGGAAATTTCAATTTTGGAGGGTAAAAAGTTTCCCCCCCTGTTTTTCCCGCGGGGGGGGGGAATTGAAAGTTTTGGAAATTTTACATCTCTACTAAGTTCATAGCCAAGATAGCCTTCAGGCCAGGTTCCATACATGCCTCCATGCACACAAGGGCTCCCTTGCAGTCTTTACAGTATTTGGAATTAGCTGTATTTGTTTGCTTCCTTCACTTCTGATTTGTGGATTTTAAGCCGATTAACCTGGTGGAGGGGAGTCACACAGGCTTGCCACGCACATGACCAGCCCAAGGAGCAAGCCACAGAATGCCCTCTTCGTTTTTGGTTAGGGGAGAGGCCCTAAAATCCAGTTCTGCAGTGAACATGGGTGCACTCTGGGCATCCACCATATGCACAGGAGCCCAATGAGATCCCTCTGGTGGGCGTATCAAAAGAAATGCAAAACAGAAGCAAAAAAAGATGTTGTGGTACCTTAAAGACTGTATACCTAAGCTTTCGTGGAAGATGCCCTCTTCATGTCCCACAAAAGCTTACGTTAAAACATAGCCATTAGTCTTTAAAGCTCCACAGTGTCTTCTTTTTGTGGTTCTTGTTGATACGCTTGTACAGATTAACATGGCTGCAACTTTCAAAACTACAACCCTGGTAGCTCCATAAACAAGTGGGATTGCAGGGTTATGGGGCACCTAAAGAGACAGAACGCTTGCCTTCCTTAGAATGAGGTTGGACACTACTTCACTCTGCACAACTTTGGACTACGTACCGTATAACTCAACTGCTCCATGCAAAGCGGAGAAAGGCTCAGTGCCCTGTTTTACTACCTCACGTATTCACCAATGATCCCTTTTACGTTGTGCATATCTAATCTAGTATTCTGGAACTCTTTCCCCTCAATTTGCATACCTTAAAATGTCCGCTGTATCTCTTGGGAAAGCCCAAACTAGTAACTCCAGTGGAGAATGCCCGTGGAAGACTCCCAGGTCCCAGACGAGACACTCCTAACACTGAAAATCTGTGCCCAGAAGATGACTGGCATGATACAGCTGACCACATGCAAGATGAGACTGGACTTGGCCCACCCTCCGGACTTTCAGCATTCCTAACAATAATAATTATGTGCTTTCAGGCTAATTCTGATTCATGGCAATCACTTGCAGGGTTTTGTGGGAATAGAGCGGTTTGCTCAAGGCTACACAGGCTGACTCTTCTCCCAGGAGGGACATTGGGGAATCAAACTCTTAACATCTGGCTATCCCAAACTCACTGAGCTATCCAGCATTCCTGCTGGGTATTAAATCTTCCATTGTTGAAACTTGTTTGTATAATCCAGTATGCACTTAATACATCTGTAAATAACTAATTTCTGTGTCTACAGCTGCAATTCTGGAACTTGTTTTATTAACTGCTTCAGTCTACATCATTGTTGAAATATTCTCTAATAAAAGTTAATTTACATACTGCAACTTTTGCCAGCCTCAAGATCTTCAAAGTGCTCTCATGCTTGGGCTTGACCTTCACCAGCAGCCATCAGATGAGGCCTTGTTGTACATGTGTTTTGACTCTGTGCTGCATTCCACATCATTAGGAGCGAAATGGCAGAGACATAACAAGGCATTTGCTTTGGGCACACAGAGCTGAGGGGCAAAATAAAATAATTACAACCCATAAAAATAGGTACCCACTTTTCCAAGGATGCCATACTATATCAATTGCTGTAAGTGGAAAGGAACATTCCCTCCAGAGGAGATGCTGGAAGACACATTGGTATCTCTGCAGATTTATTGTCTTCTGCATCTAGGAAGCCATGAAGGAAGGGAAGGGCTAGCCATGACCTTCTTCAGAATGATAACCTTATACAGGTGGGAATGACTGAATAGGGTGTATAAATTCCAACTGGACTATGTACTGGGATTTTCAAACCCAAGTGTTTATTCTTGCCTTGTTCTTTTCAGAGGGCAGAGAGCAAGAAGAGGCGCAGAATGCTGAGGCACAGTGTTACTATATCCTTGCACTGGATACAAAGGTACCTAGTTAGAGCTCAACAAAATGGTCCTGAGCCATATTTACGAGAACACCCCTTTTCCTTCTTCTGATTTATGTGGGTCTACTGCTATGAGTGGTTCACTATATGGGTCTACAGAAATATAACACTCGTAACTTATTTGTAAGATGTCTACACTACTTGTTCCTCACCAAGATGAACATGGGTTGGCCAGAGAGAGGCACCCACCCCAAGTGGCAGATGCTAAGAGATGGGAAGGATCCTAAGGTACTGGAAGGTAGAGCTGTGCATGTCACATGGCATGCCTCGACACCCTCTAAAGTAGCCTGCCCTTCAGATGAATGTTATCCTGCAAGCACTAAAGTTGAAGTCAGTTGCCAAGCTGGGCAATGTTTCAACATAGAGTTGGAAGAAAGGATATTATCCTCTTCCCCAGGCAGCAAAATGATTTGTGCACACCCTGATACAGCTTACCAGACATGTATGGTGGTGCTTAAGAACTGCTCCTCCACCCCATTTCTTCTTTTCTTTGTAGATAATCCAGCCTGTGGTAAGCCTGTAAATGTCCCTAGTGAGCTGCATGTGGCTCTAGGGAAATGCAGAGCATGCAGGCCCAGTTTATAAGCACGCACTGAATATGTGAAAAAAAAAAAGGTTTATATTTCATTCTGTGGTGACTGAGTGTGCACATTGAATTAAGAGACCAGAGGGAGGGGAAAAAAGCAGCCTGTTTGATATATCTGCATTTCTGCTTAACCTATTGTGTCACGAACTGCTGTGGTGGATAATAATAATTAATGACCCCTCATATCGTTCATTACATTGGTGATGAAGCCACATCTAAGTTTAACAGGAAATCTCAGACAGTTACAGGAATAGGTGCAGGCGTTATTGCACATGGCATTTGTATACAATGGGGACATTACTGCATATCGTAAAAGATTGTTTTGTTCTGTCTTCATGTTCGGGATCTACTCTCGGCAAAGATAGATCACAGCCCTCTAACTATTGTACTTGAAAATCTAGCACAGCCCACAAACACATCCCCTTGTATCAGAGAGAGTCCACAGACACTACAACAGTTGTTTGAGAGATAAAAATGTGGTGTGTATTTTTGTACAGAGAAGACTGTATTCATAAACTGCTGGATAGCTCAGTGGCTTAGATCTGTTTGGGAGTCTGATTCCCCACCATGCCTCCTTGACAGGGGCTGGACTTGATGATCCATAGGGTCCCTTCCAGCTCTGCAGTTCAAAGGTTATTAACAGATTTTCAGCAATGTGTTGTTGCTTTCGGGCTGTGCTCTTGTTTGGGGCTTGTAAGATTTTTAATAAAGAGGGCAGCTTTTATTTCCAACTAAACAGTTCTGCAATGCTGGCAATTCAGATATTCTTTGTTATGAACTGAATAAGCCTCTGCCTGATTTTCAGGATTTCATCCCATCCTATAGCTTGCCCTATGCCACATAGAAACCCACCACACAACTGTCTGGGAATGTGATCACACGGGGAATGGATTGCAATCTGGGTCACTTGTGAAGTGGCCCAGTGAGATCTTTCTCCCAGTGAACACACAACACACAGGGAAATGTGCTCCAGCAACCCTTTCTAGTGCCACTGAGGTGCATGCCTTTACAGCCACCTGATCACACCCTTAAAATGTTACATTTTTAGGGTCCAGATAAGCTGTTGTGGGGTGGTAGAGGGAGGAAGCCTGCTTTCATCAATCTGGTAGGTAAAGGTAAAGGTTCCCCTTGACATTTAGTCCAGTCGTGTCCGTCTCTAGGGCGTGGTGCTCATCCCCGTTTCCAAGCCATAGAGCCAGCGTTTTGTCCGAAGACAGTTTCCGTGGTCACGTGGCCAGCGCGACTAGACACGGAACGCCGTTACCTTCCCACCGAGGTGGTACCTATTTATCTACTTGCATTTGCATGCTTTCGAACTGCTAGGTTGGTAGTACGTGCTTAAATTTGAATCCAATCTTATACAGGAAAACAGGAGCAAAACCATTCAATTACACATGAGCATCTTTTAAAATATGATGTGGATATTACGGTATCATTTTTTCTCCTCCTCCTCTGTGGTTATTCTTGCTTCTGCCATCGGTGACATCAGGCAAAACGTACGAAATGATTCCTGCACTGGCGGGAAGTGGGTGCACTGCTAGACTCTTACATACTGTTCTTTCCTACATTGATGGTCAGTTCAAGCTACACGTGTGGGTGCTCAGAATACTGTTTTACAGGCAGGTAGGATGATAGTTAATGGGCTGTGAACTGGGTTGCCATTCTGTTTTGAAGCAGGAAACCTACAAGATCCACAGTCAAAAGCTACAATGAGTAGCTGTCTGGAAAAAAAGATAACTAATACCCTGGTTACTGATGGTGGCCCAAAGAACTAACTGAGCAAAAGCTCTGTGCTGAGGAAAAACCTTTCTGTTTTCTTTTTCTTGGGTTCTCAGCATCACCCAGAGTACTCTGGAGAGGCTCTGGGATGCTTTCCATTCAGTCTTTCTTATAATTATGGCTTCCAAATACTAGGATTTGCCATGTTTGGCTTCTGCCCCCCCCCCCCTTAGGGACAGAATGTTCTGCCTGATCTGAATCTGCAACCTGGAAGAGGCTTCAGCATTTGCCAGTAGCCCTTGTGTATTCTTCCTCAGCCTTCAGAGAGTTCTGGCTGTAGTACTAGCCAGTGAAGGGCATTTGAGATCAGACTAAGGGTTGGGTTAGTTACACCCGTTTGGACTAGATTGGGCCAGTCTTCTGTTTTTGTACTAGACTATACAAAGGCACACTCAGATGTAGGTTCTGCTCATAAAACGCTCAAAGTGCTGTGCTTGGAAAATTGACTATTCTTGGATAAATTATCCCAGTCATCCATGGAGACTGGAAGGTTCTGGGTGTTGTAGTCCCTCAAAGTAATTTTTCCAAACTCTTTCAAGATGTACATCTTCTCCTCACATTCGTTCGCTAAGCTGGCAGACAGAACGTTGAGTTTCTTCCATGTGTTTCTTCCATGTTTCCTAGTTAGTGGCAAGGTCAGAGTTTCAAATATGACAATATCTTAGTTGTAATGTGTGAATACATTTCAAGGTGAGTTCTTTCAGATGGGGTGAGGAAGGCTCTGCAGATGGACCCTCCTAACCAGAAGTGAGGATTGCTGAACAGAAAGGGTAGTAGCAGTGCTGGCAACAGATCACTCCACATCCCCAGCTTTTCACAGGAAGGCTCAGAGGAGCAGGAGTTAGTAGCTACCCTAATGACTGCCGCTTTGACCCTTTGCATTGAGAAACAGCACTGCTGAAATAAGAAGCACGGTCTTTTTCTGCTATTGCACCTCACATTCTGGAGCAGTACTGTATTTCAGTTTAAGCTTCGCCTGAGAATCACATGCTTCTTTTTGAAACCTTTTGCAGTGCAGGCAAATGGATGACCCAGAAAACTTGCTAAAGTTTTTCGTTTATCCAGAAGGATATAGCCTGTTGGCAGCATTCTTTTAAAAACACACAATTCAAATTAGAATCCAAGGCAACTGAGGGTTTTTTTTATTTTTTTTTAAAGCCGTTTTAAAAGCACAACAGCATGGTTTGGTTTAAAAATAACAACAGCTAGATCCTTTTGTCAGCAAACTAAAATGCTGGTTACTTCTTTGGTTTCTACAGTCTTAGGTTTCTTGCAGAGTTTTATATTCATTTGAAACTGCTAGAAATGAATATAAAGAAATACATTCTCAGTGGTCTGCTTGCATTTCCTTGGATGTACAGTAGATATTCAGACATCATCATTATCTTTCATATGAGAGGGTGATACAAATTTCTATGGATGCCGGAGATTAACAGGAATGGAGTGTGGAGGAGAGAGTGAAGAAAGTAATTTAAGTATGTGTGTGGTTGGATCTTTTGATGTGATATTAGCACTTATTTATTAATCTGTTTTGTCCATGAAAACACTGATCTGATTGATGCAGGTGGCTCCTGTGTCAGACAGCTGATGAATCCACTCTGGGCGTTATTCTGTACTTTGCAGGAGCTACTCCAGGTGCTGAACCCTATCCCCCAAACTAGGTTCCTCACCTGGGGAGCTCCTTTAGTGTTTGGACTAAAACCTGGAACAGATTCACTGTGCCAATGACACCATCGACCTCTGATCCCACAGCATTCAGTGTTGTTGAATGCAGAGTTTGGAAAAGGTACCTTTTTTGGAATACAACTCCCCAAATCCCCAAGCCAGCATGACCAGGAAAAGTTACCTTTTTCAAGTTCTGGTTGACTGCCTCTTTTCAACCCATGATCACCCCACCCCAATCATTTCATGGATTTTCAACAGGTTACTCATAAACCAGATTTTTCAATCCTTTTAAAGAATGGAATTGTGCCTCCCGCCGCCCCGTCAGTATATCAATGGCATTCCATTTATTTAATCAGTGATTATGACCCCCATCCTACCCCAAACTAGGAACTATGGCAGTCAGTTTAATGACTGAAAGCATGTTTGACTACCATAGTTTTAGAAGACGTGGCTGTGTTAGTCTGGGCTAGCATATCAGGCAAACACAAAAGAGAAATAAAAAACAAAGAAGACAAAAAACTTTGTTGCACCTTAAAAACTAACTGCTATCTTTTAATGTGAGCTTTTCTGGACAAGTCCACTTCCTCAGACATGAGAGTGGGGCTACATAGCAAATATTTATATATTTATTTTGTTTAGTTGTTTAGTCGTGTCCGACTCTTCGTGACCCCATGGACCAGAGCACGCCAGGCCCTCCTGTCTTCCACTGCCTCCCGGAGTTTGGTCAAATTCATGTTGGTAGCTTCGATGACACTGTCCAACCATCTCGTCCTCTGTCGTCCCCTTCTCCTCTTGCCTTCACATTTTCCCAACATCAGGGTCTTTTCCAGGGAGTCTTCTCTTCTCATGAGATGGCCAAAGTATTGGAGCCTCAGCTTCAGGATCTGTCCTTCCAGTGATATATATTTATACATCGCCCCAAATCAGAGATTGTATTCCGGCACAAGTAGTTGACCTGGCAATGACCTTTAGAACCCCTGTTGATATTCTCATTCCCCTCTCAGGAAGCATTGTTCTGTAAACAATGACCATGATGGGTGGCTAAATGAATCCCAGGCTATAGATAATGAGCATGAACAATATATGGTAATGAGTATCTCTAATCACCAATGGGGATTATATAATATGTTTTAAAAACATTTCTTATTGACTTGTAATGCCTCTTCCATTGCTGGACAGGGTGGATTAAAAAAAATTAAACTTAAATTAATTTAAAATTTAAAAAATGATTTTTTAAAAAAAATCAAATCCACCCTGTTGCCAGGTAACTTTAGTGTCTTCTTCCCTTCAAAAACAATGTATTTCAAAAGTTAACCTTTAAAGCCCTAAATGGTTTGGGACTTAGAGATAACCAAAGGCAGGCAGGAGTTGGGTAGGTCTTTGCTGTGATGGTCATTATATTGAGGAAGGCCATCCTGAGGGGAGTTTGACAGGCCCTGACGTGGAATCTGTCCCAGGCATCGCTGTTCTGCTTGTAAGTTGCTTGTTCTCTTGTCTTTGTTATTTTAGCTTTGTTCCTCCGTAAATGACAGTACCTTGTACTATATGGTATTCGTATGATGCGAACTGCTCTAGGTTCCCTTATGAAAAATACAAGGTATAAAGCTTTTGCTGGCTGGATAGCCCAGTGAGTTAGATATTTGGCTGAGGAGCCAGAGGTTGGGAGTTCGATTCCTCACTGGGCCTCCTGGGAGAAGAGCCAGCTTGGGTGGCCTTGGGCAAGCTGCATCATCCCAGAGCACCCCCAGAAGAAGGGAATGGGAAACCACTTCTGAGTGCTCTCTACCTAGAAAACCCTGGAAAGAGTCATCATAAGTCAGAATTGACTTGAAAGCACACAGTTATTATTCATACTATAAAGCTGTTAGGTTTTTAAAATATATGCCTTCATACCAATTTGGCACTCCTTAGGAGCTTAACTATGTGTTTTCTTTCTGCTGGTGCTGCCCTGAGAAGCTAAGCTATACGATGAGCTATAAGAAAGAAAGTGATAGCAGCTTTCCTTTCCACATACTGGTGGAATTTGTAACTATTTGCATATGATCTATGGCTGGAAGAAAAGTGGTTAATGATAGTTATTTCAACATAAAACCTTATGAGCAAGGAACAGTGGAAGATTTTGTATGCTGTATTTGCTCTACTGATAGAAAACTCCCAGGTCATTAGGAGATACTGCACAATAATTGTAGTATTTCACGGTAGAATCATTTTTGAGTATATGAGTGCCCTGCTAAGATACAGATGCAGATCAGAGATCAGAAAGGTTTTTTTAAAAAACTAATGTACATGCTGTAGCCATCCATAACTGAGTAGCAGCTGCATAATACAGATGCTGAAATAACGTGTTGCAAGAAATGATTGTTAACAGTAACAGGTGATGCAGCTTTTGTTAGACATTAATTTGTGTAGGAATGAGGACAAAAAGGTCTTCCATTTGTGAAATTTCATAACACTTAGTAATCTCATTACCTTTTTGTGTAATAAATAATGTTTACTTCATGCTTCCTAAATATTGTTCAGGGGTCTTTTGTGACTCATTAGTACTTTTGTAAAAATGATTAAACAGTAACTCTAAACCAATCTAATCAGTAATTAGTAATTGTTTACTTCTGGGAATATGATAACTGCTTAATTGTGTTACTTAGTCTTTAAAAAAAATCCCCTCTCTGGGATAATCTCAGGAGTTGTGCTGGCTGGTGTCAAAGCCACGGAATCCATTTTGTGACTGTTGGCGGACCAATGAATTATTATTTTTCTACAAATTTTGGCATTTATCTCACGGCACATGGTGTGTCTTTTCTATTTGGTGTTGTGAAGTTTCTGTCTGTTTCTCTTTCTGTCTCTGAATATGTGTTTATTGAGAGGTGGGGGTGAAGGTAAGGTAAAGGTAAAGGTTCCCCTTGACATTTAGTCCAGTCGTGTCTGACTCTAGGGGGTGGTGCTCATCCCCGTTTCCAAGCCATAGAGCCAGCGTTTGTCCGTAGACAGTTTCCATGGTCACGTGGCCAGCGCGACTAGACACGGAACGCCGTTACCTTCCCACCGAGGTGGTACCTATTTATCTACTCGCATTTTTACATGCTTTCGAACTGCTAGGTTGGCAGGAGCTGGGACAAGCGACGGGAGCTCACTCCGTCGCGTGGATTTGAACTGCTGATCTTTCGACCTTGCAGCCCAGGGGCTTTGCAGTTTAACCCACAGCGCCACCATGTCCCTTACGTGGTGAAAGATATTGCTAAAATAGAAAGAATAAATGGCTGGGATCATTCAAGAAAGTCCCTTTATAAAGAGGACAGTTTGTTCCTGATTATTTGCAAGAAGTTTATAGCTCATGGATTTAACACTGTAACTAGGCAGAAGTAGGGTTATCATTCTGTTTGCTTCTCAGACGGTTTTAAGATGGACAGATCACAGTGTAACAAAAGATGAGTCCTTGGAAGTTTGAAATGGAAAGAAAGGTGAGTCATTACAGTATGACGATAATAGTTGTGGAATACAGTATAATTGTGGGATCTGTTTGCAGAGCCCGGTATCTTGTCTTTTTTTTTTTTAAAAAAAATCTCAGACTAAGGACAACAGCTGTTCACAAGCTTTTAGAAACCATTTTAGTGGAAATATATACACTTTACATATAAATCAACCTATTGTTTCTCTGCACAAGTCAATTAAAACTCACATAACTTTATATTAACGAGAATTTCGCTCCATCTTTTTAGATCACCTTTCCGGAAGAGGTATTTAAAAAGTTCTAAGGCTAGGCTTGGAGATGTCTAAGCAGAAATACACTTGAATTCCAATGCCAAAAGGAATTCAAAATATGAAAAACATGTTCTTTCTCTTATTGTGTGATTTATCACAGGGGGTTTCCGAACAGAATCCAGCAATATCGTCTCCAGGTTCAAGGTCCAAAGCAAGTTTTCTGAACTAGCGGAGTGTAACAAACATTGTGAAACTGTACTTTGAGACCCAACTAGGTTCACTGTAATGCTTGGTTATTCTACCAAGAATATTTTTCTTTAACAATAAACCTAAACTCTTGGCATCCCGTTCTCAATCACAATAAGGCTGCAGGGGTGCCTGAGAATTCTGAGGATTTGGTTTCGCATTTTTGATACTGAGTGTAAATGAGCTAGATGCAATCTCGGGAATCCTTCAGGTTGGTTCTTGCAGCCATTTTTTTAATAATTAGCTTGGCACTTACAGTCCTTTGATTCTAATTAGATCATTTAGCATCTCCTGAAAAATAGATGCATACGAACCGGTTTTCACAAAGTACCTGTAGTCAAAAATTGCCTCATTCATGGGTCGTGCAGGATGCCTACTACCTCTTTTTTACTTGGAGTAGGCATTTGCATCTTTTAATAGAGGCAAGGGAAACAGAAATATTTGTTATCTTTCTCTTACCGTCTCCTCATTAG
Source organism: Intellagama lesueurii (assembly GCA_037013535.1). NCBI lineage: Eukaryota > Metazoa > Chordata > Lepidosauria > Squamata > Agamidae > Intellagama > Intellagama lesueurii. The sequence continues at coordinate 168,081,642 of JBAJHW010000001.1, read as the reverse complement.
AAAGCTGTGAAAGGCACAGAGATACCATTGAGGGGGGAACCTACTTGTGGAGAGTACACGTAACTATGCATCATGAAAGATTTATGCAGTATTAACAATGGAAAATTAAATATTGTGTGAGGGTCACAGAAAAGGTAAAACGTATTTCCGGGGCTTCTGTTGTGCTTGAGCACACATCAGATTTCTCTAAGAGAAACAACAATGTATTTTGTGTTAACATTCCTATCATGAGCATACTTTAAACAAAACTTATCCCATTGATTTTGATAGTCTCAACGTTGAGTTAAGCACAATGACTTAGGCAACTGTGTTTAAATTTTCTGAGTGATTCACTTCCACCTCTCTCTTTGTTTGATTTCTCTCCCATCTAAGCAACCACTGTGTTATAGGCCATTTGGAAAAGCTGTCTGGGTGAAACATGAGTATTTGGTGTCTCTAGTCAAGGGTGTACTTTAGGGGTGGGGCAGGGGATCAAGCAGATAGTTATGAATCAGTTCTAACCTCCCACACCTAAATCCAGAAATGCCTTTAAAAGGAAACAAAGTCATTATGATGTGTTTGTTTAATTTATTTATCTAAATATATATATTTTTATCCCGCCTTTCTCCTTAAAAGGAACCCAAGGTGGCTTATGTCATTGAAAGACAATATTTAAAGTTAAAAACAATGGGTGGCTTACATCATTAAAAGACAATATTTAAAACAACGAGTATAAAAAGGCAGCTTACATTGTTAAAAGAAAACGTTTAAGGTAAAAGCAGTAAGTATACAAACATTAAAAAAGAACATCTACCACTCTGAGAAATGGTAAACACAAGCAGTACTAAAAACACAGCCAAAGCAGTAATGCATAATAACCTGTCTAACCCCCCCGCTCAGGCAGCCAGTCACTGAGGGAAAGCCTACCTGAAGAGAAAGGTCCTTTTTTTGGTTGTGGAAGGACAGCAAAGATGGGACCAGTCTGGCCTCCTGTGGGAGGGAGTTCTAGAGTCTGGGAAAAGCAACAGAGAAAGCCTTCTCCCCACTAAATGCACCTGTGAAGGTGGCAGAGCGGAGAGAAAGACCTCTTGTGATGATCTTGACATGTATATTTATACCCTTTTCTGGTGACTTCAGATTAAGCCTGTATTCTGATTGTATTGGTGGAGACTCAGAGATGGTTTGATTGATGGCTCCTTCCATTGGCCAGGGTTCCATAGAGTCTAACAGTGTGAATCCTGCACAAGTCTGCTCAGAAATGTGTTCCACCGAGTTTAATGTTAAGAAATATGTTCCACCGACCACTGTCACATAAACAAGATTGCATCTAAGAGTGCAAGCCAAGAAGTCTCAACCATGTACTCTCTCACTACGACTGCAATCCTCTCCACACATACTCAGGAATAAGTTCTACTGTCCTGAGAGAGTCATAGGGCAGCTCTAGATGTTTTCTTGCATCAGCAGAAGGACTCAATGTCATCCCAGTTCATCTGCAGAACCCAACAGGAATGGCAATGGAATGTGAGGTCAGCCCTGGTGGCAAGGCACCATTCTTCACCATATCTAATGACAGCAATCTGTCTTGGAGATTGTGGAGCAGGCTGCATGACAGAGGGTTGTTCCATTTTCCAGCAGCTCAGCGCCATTTTGCTTCTCTTCCAGCAGCTCTCGCCTCTGCCAGCCAATTCAAAGTGCCTGGTTGTAAGGCCAGTCCTGGTATAAGGAACCATGATCTCTCAACAGAGATCGGAAAACTTGCTTTGAGGATTATAGCACTTAGTATCTCCTAACCAACTTGGCTGGTGGATGTGATGGCTGGTGGATTCTGGGATTTGTAGTCCACAAAAGATAATTTTTCAGCCCCAGCCTTTAAGATGCAATGTGAGGAGAATAATATTGATCACAATGGGCTATGGATTTCTGACTACTCTATGTGGTGTAGTGGATAGAGTGGTGGACTAAGACTCAGGAGACCTAGGTTTGAATCCCTGCGCAGCCATGAAAATTCACTGAGGGGGAGTAAAACCACTCCTCAAACATCTCACTTACCTTGAAAACAACCCTGTTAAGGTCACTCTAAGTCAGATGTGACTTGACAGCACATATTTATTAATGTAATTTATTTATTGTACTTGTATTCCACCCATTTAGTGGCAAGCCACTACTCAGGGCAGGCTGAAAAGGCTCACCATAAGTCGATACGATATACCTTTATTGGCATTATACAAATACTCAGGGGGAAGAGACACAATCAACACCAATGAGGAAGTACAAAATCATGAAAAACAAAAATATTACCTGGAGAATGGGGCAAAGAGGAGTTCAACATTATAAGACATCAGTTAGGATCAAAATTTCGGTTAAAAAGTCAGAATTGACTTGATGGCACCCAAGTTGAATTTGTAGTGCTCCGTGGTCTTCCAAGTGCTTCATATTACTTCAGAATTCCCTTTATGTATGATATGTATCTGCTTCTGAAGGAAAAACCACAGTCTCGGGATGTAAACGAAAAATGTATCTTTTATTCGGTCTGTATGCAGGTTCACCATAGTCAGTTGATAGCTAATCTGGTAGAGCTGTGTGCAGACTGAATAAAAGACTTAAAATAAAATTTACACCCCTGAAGGCCATAGAACTCAGGCTGAAACACGCTGGGCATTTTAAATTGATATAAAGAGAGAGACACAGAAATATTGTGACTGTAGTTTCTCCTTCAGAATCAGATTCATTGGATGTACCAGTTCCTGTTGTTCTATGTATGTTATGTATGCAAGATGGAGTATTCTCGAAGGCTTTCATGGCCGGGATCCGATGGTTGTTGTGAGTTTTCCGGGCTGTTTGGCCGTGTTCTTAAGGTTTTTCTTCCTAACGTTTCGCCAGTCTCTGTGGCCGGCATCTTCAGAGGACAGGAGTCAGAACTCTGTCTGTGCTCTGGTGCAGTTTGTTGGATAGTTGAGTATTTATAGCTGTGGGATCAGCTTTTGTCCTTTTCAGGAGATTGGGTGATTATGGTGATCAGGGTGTTTTTTGTTGTGGGTGTATTGTTGTGATAAGGGGGAGAGATTATCTGTCACTGTGATTGATGGGTGTCGTTAGCTGGTCTTTTGTGTGCAGTGATCACCGGTCCTTGTGGCTGGGTAGAGTTCATTGACCTTTTGCAGGCTGTATTTTTCAGTGCTGGGAGCCAGGCTTTGTTGAGTTTCAAACTTTCTTCTTTTTTGTTGAAGCTCTGCTGGTGTTTGTGGATTTCAATGGCTTCCCTGTGCAGTCTAACATAATGATTGCTGGTGTTGTCCAGTACTTCAGTATTTTGAAATAGAATTTCATGTCCAGCTTGTTTTAGGGCATGTTCAGCTACTGCCGATTTTTCCGGTTGTTTTAGACTGCAGTGTCTCTCATGTTCTTTGATTCTGGTGTAGATGCTGCGTTTTATGGTTCCAATATATACCTGGCCACAACTGCAAGGTATCCGGTATACTCCTGCAGTGGTGAGGGTGTCCCTTTTGTCCTTTGCTGACCGTAACATTTGTTGTATTTTTGTGGTGGGCCTGAATACTGTTTGTAGGTTGTGTTTTTTCAAAAGTTTCCCCATGCGGTCCGTGACCCCTTTGATGTATGGCAGAAATACTTTATTTGTGGGTGGCTGTTTTTCCTCTTCAGTTTGGTATTGTTTTCTTGGTTTGATGGCTCTTGTGATTTCATTCTTGGAGTAGCCATTTGCCTGTAGGGCCCAATTCAGATGGTTGAGTTCGGTGCTGAGAAATTGAGCTTCACAGTTCCGATTTGCACGGTCTACCAGTGTTTTGATTATGCCTCTTTTTTTGCTGTGGGTGGTGGTTGGAGTTTTTGTGTAGGTACCGGTTTGTGTGGGTGGGTTTGGATGGAGTAGCTTTGGATCCATCGCTGGAGGATATAGGGCAGCGATGGCGAACCTATGGCACGTGTGCCACAGCTGGCACGCAGAGCCCTCTCTGCAGGCACACGAGCCATAAGGCGCTGGATCGCTACTCCCCCCCCGCAGCCAAACCTCAGGAGGCGGTTGCAGCTGCAGTGCTGGCACTTTGACAGGCAGTGGGCCAGGATCCAGAGCAGCTGGCATTGGCGGCGGATCTGGAGTGGGGTCTTGAGGCACCTCCGTGCCTGGGATTCCCCCTTCCGCCACCACTTCCAGTTCCGCCACCACCACTTCCGGTTCTGCTGCCGCCGCGGCCCGCCACCCGCTGTTTTTTTGTTTTGTTTTTTCACTTTGGGCACTCGGGCCCAAAAAGGTTCGCCACCACTGATATAGGGTGTATGTTTGCCCTGGGTGGGTAGCCTTATTCCTTCTGCCTCCCCCAAAGGAACAGGGTCACATGACACTCTGAGAGTGTCATGGAGCCCATCTGTTTGATTGCTTCCAAGTGGTGGCTACTGTCAAGAGTACTTTATACCTCCATTAGCTGGTGTACCCACTACACCCTTTTGAGTAAACAAAAAGTAACTGCCATGCCACTCTTCTGCAGGCTCTGATTATGTCACAACTTCATGGTTGAGATTAAGCTGGAAAAGTATTGCCAGGGAAAATGGCCTGGGAACTTCACCTTGTGCAAGAACATGGCTGGTTATCTGTTGTCAGCACTAGCAGCTCTCAACAGATCTTAAAACGGGTCTTATGAGAACTTTAGAGAACTTTCCAGATTGCTCTCTAGATGCCATTTTAATTTAAAGCACTAGAGGGCAGAGTACAGCTCTCCAGAATTTGTTGAAGTACAGTGGTGCCTTGACTTACGAACGCCCTGACCTACGAACAAATTGACTTACGAACAGCTCCAGCCGCAAAATTTTGCTTTGACTTGCGGCCGGAGCTTTGACCTACGAACAAAAAAAGGCAGGGGAAAGGGGCGGGAAATTCAAAAAAACTAACCATTGATGGCGAAGAGGCTGCTTCTTTGTAGCTCTTTAGCCCCAATGGTTAGGGAAAGGGATGTGGCGGTGGTGGTGGGGGTCCGGCCGGGAGGCGAGGACCCATCCCAGCCGGGCTCTGGCTCCTGGCTGGACTCCCGGCCAGATCCCGGCCCGGGCGGCTGACCATGGCCGGGAGGCTTGAGAGGAGGCTTCGTGGGGAGGTAAGTGTGCTGCTTTTTACTGTTTTGGGTGGCTTTTGCAGGGTGGGATTGGGCTGGTGGGGTTATGTTTGTGTTTTGTTTTGTTTTTTGCAGCCCTTGCAGATTTTTATTTTTATTTTTATTTGGGGGGGTATTTTTTTCTTCAGCTGGAACGGATTAATGGGTTCCGTGCATTCCTATGGGAAATGGTGCTTTGACTTATGAACATTTTGACTTATGAACGCCATTCCAATATGGATTAAGTTCGTAAGTCAAGGCAGCACTGTAAAGGGCAGCTGTGTGGTCATAACAAAATAATTCAGTTCCGCCCAGAGTAGACCTTTGGTCTCGATGGGTGAGGTAGAAATCTAATAAAATAAAATAAATAAATAAATAAATGAATTCAAAATAATTCAATAATTCAAAATAACCCAAGAAACCAGAATTTGTTGGATTGCAACTCCCAGCATTCCTCACTATTGGTTATGTGGCTAGGGATGATGGGAGTTGTAGTCCAATAAAAGAAGGAGGGCTGCACTTTACCCATCCATGACCTAAAGCTTTATGGCCTCTGTCTGGGTATCTCCTGGCAATATTCCCCCTCGCTTTCACAGATGGTGACTTTTCAGTCAAGAGATAAAGACCTACTTTGGGTGTTGCTATCACCTGAGGCAAGACTGTGTTCTCCTAAAACAGGACCTTTCCCTGTAGTGGTTGCTTATTGTAGAATTACCTTCCAAATGAGGCCGGCCCAAGGGGATCTACACACTTTAAGACTATCTCCTGCCTGTGTTATTTGAGTAGATTGTACTTCCATTTTGTTTGTTTTAATATAAGGTTTTGGTGGACATGATTTTGTTGCACTTTATGACTCCGCTGGCAAGCCTCATTTTGCTTTAGAATATGTCCTGAAATAAATGAACTAGAATGACTCCAGAACTAAATAAGCAACATTTGATGATGCAGGAAGCTCATTTCAAGGGAGAGGAACATTCGGATCGACACCACAGGGTGCAAAATAATAATGCTTAAGATTTCTATAGTACCTTTCAAGTACCTGAAGTGCTTTCCAACATTATCCCAGTAATTCATATGGCCATGGATTATTACAAGCCAGGATTATTACACTTTATTGTGCTCATCAAATGTTTTCCTTGTCAAACTGCACCAAAATCTCCTTATACCCTCCCTGGATTGGGTATAAGGAGATGCTCACATGTCCTGTTCTTTGTTGGAAGGGTCTGTTTATCTCAGATTTCAGTTCGGGAAATAGGCTACATTCAATAAAGACACTATATCTGTAGTTCTGGTAAGGAGGTCAATGGCTCTAAATCAGGTGGGGAGCCTTGGGCTTAATTTTAAAAGCCATATACAAATCATCCCTTGCCATGGGTGACTTGTCCCTCCCCAGTAAGTCTATGAGGGAGAGAGAAAGGAAGGAGTGGCAGAAAGAAATGTGTGTGTGTGTGTGTGTGTGTGTGTGTGTGAAGTAGGGCTCAGAAGGAAGAGGGAGAAGAAAGGCAGCAGAGAGAAAGAGAAATACACACAGAGAGATACAGTAGGGTGCCCTTATCCACGGAATCAGTATCCACTGATTCACTTATCCACGGTCTGGAAATATTAAAAATATTTAAAGAAAAAATCCCCAAACCTCCATTTTCACTTGTATTACCAGAACCGGCCGCCAGAGACCATGCTATGAATACTTGTTAGCAAAGAATATCTAGCATGGTATCTCACACCCTCTAGGGGCCAGTCCTGGTAATGCAAATGAAAATATTTTTTCTGGTTTTTCCCCTTTTACTGTACTCTTTCTCTCTCTCTCTCTTGTTCATTATTATCCACGGTTTTCAGTATCCATAGGGGGCTTGGAACCAATCTCCAGCGGATATGGGCTCATACTGTAAAGTGTGCCAGAAAGTGGGAGAGGAAGGAAGGAAGGAAGGAAGGAAGGAAGGAAGGAAGGAAGGAAGGAAGGAAGGAAGGAAGGAAGGAAGGAAGGAGTGGCATAAAGAGCAAGAGGTAGAAGATGAGGTGGCAGCAAGAAAAACATATATAAATTCCTCTGGCTTGAAAAGAAAACAACGGTTGATGTAGCCTGAGATAGTCCAAGGCACATACATGAAATTTACTTTACAGGGCGATGGTATGGAGAATCCTTAGCTTTACACATGATTTCTGCCATAAACCCTCGCTGTCAGCCATACTGGGGCTTACAGTGAGGGTCAGTACAAATCTAGTGGGAACTAGAACTGTCCAGTAATTTGTTAGAAACGAAGTATTTCAGCTGGAAAGCAGGACACTTGACAAATTTACATGCCATCCTTGTACAGAAGGATGATGAGATTTCCCCAGAACTGCTTTTGGAGGAAAGGCTTTGGTGTCATGTGACCACTAAACAACATTTCTATTTTCTACGCAAGGGTCTTTCAACTTGTCTGACTCTGCAGCTAGCCATTTTTGCTGTTTCCGCTCAGGCTGCTTATGTGTGCGCTGTGTATGTGACAATGAGATCGGCTTTACCATTAAAATTATTCCTCCTGCACTCATCCCAAAGCCTCTCTCCCTCTCTCTGTCTTTCTCTCTCTGTGTGGAAGAAGCCCCTGAAAAAAAAGTATGTGGCCCTTAATCTTAGATGTTTCCAAAAGCTTGTCCATGATCCCAAAGTAGACACACTCCAATCACATGCATAACATTTTTTAGGGTATATGTAAAGCCTCTTAGGTGTAGTCTGCTCCCATGGAAAACACAAATGCAACAAATAGATTCCTATAATACAGTGGCTTGAATTTTTGAAGGAGTTGACTCACTGGGCCTACTCTAGTTGCTCCTTACTCCTGAATTTGAGCCGATGTAGAACATGGCCTACACTAGACATGCACTTGGCTGTTGTATATAGTAAGATGCAGAGTTGTGTATATCTTGTGTACACACACACACACAAAACAGCCGAGTGCACGTCTAGTGTAGGCCATGTTATATATACCGTGTTTCCCCGAAAATAAGACACTGTCTTATATTAATTATTGCTCCAAAAAACACAGTAGGGCTTATTTTCAGGGGATGTTTTATTTTTTTTCCATGTACGACAATCTTAAATTTATTCCAATACAGTCATGTCATCTTCTTCTGGCTGCTGCACAAGGGTGGAGGGCGGGGTTTCACTTAACTAGGGCTTATTTTTGGGGTAGGGCTTATATTACGAGCATCCTGAAAAATCCTACTAGGGCTTATTTTCAGGTTAGGTCTTATTTTCGGGGAAACAGGGTATATATAAAACCCTATTGCCCGCCCAGCCCGGAATAAAGAGACGAGACACAGGTGTTGGATAAAACTAGGGCCACAACTTTATTCAACTATTTAAACTTTTAATTACCCTTTCACAAGGGGGCCTACTGTAGTGTCAAATTATCATCTGACTCCAGTGTACCATTTACAACCGGAGCAGGCCACCAAGAGCGAGTTCCAATTGCTGAAGCGTGCTGCCTCTGACTAGCACGTCTTCAGCCACCCATCTGCAGGAATCCTCCCACTGCTTCAGTCACCGAGCCTCGAGACCCTAGGTGCACTGCTGCCTGGGAGATTCCCTTAACTCCATTCCCCTTCATATACTCCTTGTTCTAGCAATCAGGGAAATGGGCAATTGACACCCTCCTCAGGTGTCCCAAAGGAACTCACCAAATCTCTTACCTTTCACACTACCCGCAGCTGCGACTTAAGTACTGTGTCTTCCTCACATTACCTATTTAACCTGAAGTAAGAAGTCGAAGTCGGCAAGTGAGCAGAGGGTGATCTTGGGAGAGGCAGGCAAGATGAAGGCTCCTCCAAGCCCCCCTCCCGCCGGCCTTGACGTCACTTGCCTGCGCTTGTCTCCTCCGAGTGGGCAGGCAAAATGCAACCGTGGCGGCAGCTTCGAGCTGCGCGGCGTGCCCCTTATACTGTATATATAAAGCCCTATTAAGATTTCAACTTGACAGCATAGAACACTCACACACTATATATATATTTAAGGAGTGGGTTTACCAGTTCCACTCCCCCAGTGCACTTCCATGGCTGAGTGGGGATTCAAACCCTGTTCTCCAGAGTCCTAGTTCATCATTCTATCCATTTACACTGCACTGGGGAATCCCATTGTATGTATTGACTAGATTGACTTACTCCTCTATAACACAGACTGAAACTTGGAACTCAAGTTAGCTGTGAGTAAGGAATTGCATTTATTTCAATGTGTCTACTCTAGCTATTACTAACATGGTCATTTAGTCTTCTGTTTAATGGAAAGTGCAACTTTGTCTCTGAGGCAGTGGTAGGGAACTTGTGGCCCTTAACAGATCACACTGTTGCTCCCATCCATCCTTGCTTGCATTGCCAGTGATGAAGGATGATGGGAGTTGCAATCCAAGGGGAGGCGACACATCTTCCCCACCATAATCTAAGGTGTGAAATGGACATGGACCAGGATTATAATATTTCCTACTAGTGTTGATTAACTCTTTTTTTTTTAGGTGTGTCCGGTCCCAGTACCAAGGACCAACCTTGTATATTCTGGGGAGACCAAATCCAGATTTGTTTTTACAGGGAGAAAAGAGAGACCAAATCAAAGACAGAGCCGCATCCAGGGAGAGTTTAAAGGAGACTTCTATGCTGAAAGGCGCAGGGCAGCTTTTCCCACTTAAGTATCTTAAATGGGAAGGCATCACAATGGAGACAAAAAGGATTGTGGCACCTTGAATGGCCTCACTAAGCTCCCTTCTTTTTAGTCAAAGAGTAGAAATATGCCTGGGCCCATTGTGTCCTGTAAAGAGCTATAGTGAGAGGAAAACAGATCTGATGCTTGAGGGGGAAAAGTTTATGGATTTTCTCAGAGTTAATCTGTGTGAGGAGATTACCTGGTGCAGAGGTGGGAGTAGAGTGGGGGTGCAGGCTATACCATGGAGAGCCAAAGGGCCATGCGGTCTCCTGTTCATTCAATTCAGATTTCTGAGCCAGGCCAAACCTACCATGGCGTGATATAAAACAGACGCTTAAAAGGAGCAGGTTTCTAGAAAACAGCATTGTTCTGCTTTTTCCAACTGTGATCCTGTCCTTTTTTAAAAGACTGCTGTAGTTGACATAGAGCTGAACTATAAATACATAATGATAGGCTTGTAAAGGCTTTCTTTGCAAAGTCCAAAGACCCGGTAATAATGGCAGGGCATGTCCTTCAACGGGATATATCTGCTTCTGGCATGGAATTTTACTCACATTCCAAAGAAAAATACCCTTTTATTCTCTCTCTTTTATTCTCCCTCTTTCCTCTTGCCCTGCCATGCTGGTAGGGCTTCTCCCCAACCCCCCATCTTTTAAATGAGATCTGGGGTGCCATTTAAGACATTCCTCCTTTGGTTGTTGTAGGTTTTTCGGGCTGTTTGGCCGTGTTCTGGAGGTTTTTTCTTCCTAATGTTTCACCAGTCTCTGTGGCCGGCATCTTCAGAGGACAGGAGTTAGAACTCTGTCTGTGTTCTATATGCCTTCGAGAATACATTCCTCCTTCATTGAATTGCCCTTTTTTAAAGGACCAGTCTATTCTGCAGCAGGAAATGACACCCCAACCCCCATGGACACACACCGGTCACAGAACACAGTACTCAAAGACAGTCAAAGTATTTTGGAACCTCAGGCAATGGCTCCCCTGAGCACCTCTTCCCCTCCTTGCCAGCAAACATAAACTATTTTAATGTCCTACGTTTTCTCCAGTGAGTTCAAGGCACCATACCTGCCTTTTCTACTCTCTACATCACTCTCACAACAAATCTATGAGGTAGGTCAGGCTAAGACAATGAGACCGCCTCAAGGGCAAGTGGTGAGTTCCATGGCCAAATGGGATTTGAACCCAGGTCTCCCAATCCTAGTCCAGTACTCTAACCACTACGCTGCATTGGCTGAACTACTTGTGCTAATTCTAATACAGTGGTGCCTCGCTAGACGATTGCCTCGCAGGACGAGGAATTCGCTAGACGATGGCTTTTTGCGATCGCTAATGCGCTTCGCAAAACGATGGTGTCCTATGGGCGATTTTCGCTAGACTACGAGTTTTCCCCATTGGAATGCATTGACTAGCGGTCAATAGCTGTCAGTGCATTCCAACGGGGACCCGCGCTCGCTAGACGGTTTCCCTATGGACGATCTTCGCAAGACGACGACTAAGAGATTTCAATGCATTCCAATGGGGAAACGTGCTTCGCAAGACAGCGATTTTCGTGGAACGGATTAACATCGTCTAGCGAGGCACCACTGTACTTGTAAACAGGATGTTACTATAACTACAGTAGGACCCCCTTATCCACGAGTTCAGTATCCACTAATTCAGTTATTCATGGTCTGAAAATATTAAAAATGTTAAAAGAAAACCCCCCAGAAAAAAACTATTTTCTGAATTGTTTGTATATTTTTGAACTGTATTTTGTATGTTTTAGCCATGGATATGTTTCGTGGGCTGGTCACCTGACCGTAATAAATAAATTATATTCTATTCTATTATAAAAAACTATTTTCACATGTATTACCAGAACAGGCCACTAGAGGGAGTGAGAGACTGTGCTATGAATATGTTAGTGAAGAATACATACCCGGTTTTCCCGAAAATAAGACCTAACCTGAAAATAAGCCCTAGTAGGATTTTTCAGGATCCTCGTAATATAAACCCTACCCCAAAAAGAAGCCCCAGTTAAGTGAAACCCCGCCCTCCACCATTGTGCAGCAACCAGAAGATGACATGACTGCATTTGAATAAATGTAGATTGTTGTAGTAGGCATCTTTCAGTCTTGAGAGACTATGGTAACGTGCTCTGTATGGAGGTCTTGGAACAGCGTCTAGTGTGGCTGAGAAGGCCAATTCGAGAGTGACAATCCCTTCCACACTGGAGACAAATACAATCTGTCCCCTGTCCAGCTCCCTGGTTTTGCTGGTTTCAGGACTGCCTCTTTGCCTCAGCCTGCTGTACAAGTGTCTCTTCAAACTGGGAGAGGCCATGATGCACCGCCTGCCTCCAGGCTGAATGCTCAGATGTCAGGGTTTCCCATCTGTTGAGGTCCATTCCTAAGGCCTTCAGATCCCACTTGCAGATATCCTTGTATCGCAGCTGTGGTCTCCCTCTGGGGTGCTTTCCCTGCACTAATTCTCCATACAGGAGATCTTTTGGAATCCGACTGTCAGCCATTCTCACGACATGCCCAAGCCAACGTAGACGTCGCTGTTTCAGTAATGTATACATGCTAAAAATTCCAGCTCGTTCTAGGACTACTCTATTTGGAACTTTGTCCTGCCAGGTGATACCAAAAATGCGTCGGAGACAACGCATATGGAACATGTTCAGCTTCCTCTCCTGCCGTGCACAAAGGGTCCAGGACTCACTGCAGTACAGGAGTGTGCTCAGGACACAGGCTCTATAGACCTAGATCTTGGTATATGCCGTCAGCTTCTTATTAAGCCATACTCTCTTTGTGAGTCTAGAGAACATGGTAGCTGCTTTGCCAATGCGTTTATCCAGCTCGACATCTAGGGAGAGAGTGTCAGAGATCGTTGAGCCAAGGTACACAAAGTCATGAACAACCTCCAATTCTTGCGTGGAGATAGTAATAGAGGGAGGTGAGTCCACACCCTGGCCCATGACTTGTGTTTTCTTCAGGCTGATTGTTAGTCCAAAGTCTTGGCAGGCCTTGCTAAAATGATTCATGTGTTGTTGGAGCAGAGTGGGCATTTCGACGCTGTATGCGAAGCTGGAGTGTCCTCTCCAGAGCACGAAGCCTGGGTAAAATAATATGGAGGATAGGCTGTTACCCAAACAGCAAATCCACCCTCTCCACGTCACTGAAATAGTCCAATGGAAAGGCAAGAGCCAATACAACTGGTTCCAGCGACGTCGCAGGAGTTGCCAGAACGACACGAACTGCCTCCGGGACTCCGGCTCTGGATTTTGCCTCGAGGTTATTGAGATTGTTGTACATGAAAAAAAAATAAAACATCCCCTGAAAATAAGCCCTAATGCATTTTTTGGAGCAAACATGAATATAAGACCCTGTCTTATTTTCGGGGAAACAGGGTAGCATGGTTTCTGGTGCCTTCTAGTGGCCAGTTCTGGTAAAACGTGAAAATAGTTTTTTTCTGTTTTTTTCCCTTTTACTTGGAACCAATCCCCAGCAGATATGGGGGTCCTACTGTACCATCTTTTGCATCACCTATTTGCTTTCCATTCATGACCTCTATAATCTCTACCTGAGATGATGGCTCTCTGCCTAATGGTAGAGCTGGCCCTATAGAGACTTTTCCCAAGCACCAGTACAAATTCATTCTAATGGAGGAGGACGAGAGTCACATATGCAATACTGGGGAGAATCTGCTCACCGTTGGTTTCCTCAACATTTTGGGCAACAAATAATTCTGGTTTATGATCACCTGTTGTAGACTGCAGCATCACATGGTAAAGGAATGCATGAAGGAGCCATCACAGAACACAAGGAGAATGTTCATAAAAATGCTGACTTATTTTAGTGGAAAAAAAACCATGGATAGGCTAAATAATGTATGATTTACATTATTATGGTAAATCAAGGGCAACTGAACTCATCACTGTTTGAACAAACAGTGATGAGTTCAGTTGCCCTTGATTTACCATTGCACTGACACTGGACCTACTTTTCTAGGAAATTTCCTATAACATTAAAAGACTTACTGTTATGTGGGGCCTTAATGTTTGGTAAATATCAACTACATTATTTAGCCTATCCATGTTTTTTTTTAATCAACATTTGAAACATTACTGCATTACACTGGGGAATAACTACAGGAAACATCTGTGCCCATAACTGCTGCTGAGGGTGCCCACAAGGCATCTCATTGGGTTAATTGACTTTGGTGGAAAACATGATAGCCCTGATTCAAGCCCATTTCACACCTTGGAATTGAAGCAAATACAGTTTTGAAAGAACTAGCATCCCATAGAGGAGTTTCTTTGGCATAAGCTGTTATGGACTACAGCCTATATTGTCAGATGCATGTGGAAAGTCCTTTTGGGCTTTCCTCAGTTGTGGAAATTGCTCTGGCCTCATTTAGAGATGGTGATTTTGTCTCCTCAGCAAAGCAACATGGCCCTGTGCAAAGTGGTATCGTCCACATGCTCTAAAGCAGGGGTTCTCAAACTTGGGTCCCCAGATGTTATTGGACTGCAATTCCCAGAAGCCTTCACCACTTGCTATGCTGACCAGGATTTATGGGAGTTGCAGTGCAAGAACATCAGGGGACCCAAGTTTGAGTTCCCTATATTGCGTCCCCAGATGTTCTTAGTCTAAAACTCCCAGAATCCATCACCACTAGGTGTGCTGGCCAAAATTTCTGGGAAGTGCAGTCCATGAACATGTGGGGACCCAAAGCTGGGCCCCACTGCTCTAAAGAGACTAGTGTGAACCACCTCCTAGTGTTGAGTTGCCGCATGTAAAGAAAAGACTGATCTGTGTTACTATTGGAGCACACCAATACTGGCAGTATGTCATATAAATTTGTAGACCCATGTTTTCTACATTTTCTGAGATTCATCTGCATGATAGAGAATTGATATATGATTGTTCCCAGCAAACCATATTAGGTTCCCCCTCTTCCCCCCCTCTTTTTTTGAGAATGGCCCCACTCTTATAATTAAAGGAGTCCCTGATATATTGGCTCAGAACAACCCCATTTGATTAGAACAAGTGGATGTTCATTTTTGCAATTCAGAGCCTTACTCAGTAGACTCCTGTGATCACTGAAGTGCAAATAATCATCTTCTGAAACATGGTGAGCTACCCTTAGGGAATGAGCACATAACAAAAAGCCAGAGGATTCAGGGTGTGCCTTCTTCACCTAGATGTGACCTTCTCTATCCATCTGCATCCACGGATCGTGCTCGTATCTACTTGTTTTTAAGATGGTGGTTGCATGTGCTCCATTTATCCTCACTGACCAGTTGAAATAAACACAAATAAAGTAGACTGAAAGGTCTTCCAAAGCGGGCCAGTTTCTGCCACCCTGTTTTGTCCCTGAAGGCTCAATTTTCCTTCTAAGCATTTGATTTACCATTCTCTGCATCCACAAAAATGAAGATGTGGGAGGAATGAAACAGGAATCACTCCCCTTTTTTGAAGTTTGGAGAGATGCTGTAATGTTAATTCTCCCTTTTGGTGATGGAAAGCCAGAGTAGCACTAGAATCTTAAAAAATCCAGAATTCCCATGCTTACTTAGCGCTATTATATCATGTCCAGTCTTATGTTATCTGAGTAGCAGGGAGTGTCAAGAAAATGGCCACAATGAAGAGGACCCTCTAACCTCTCTGCAACGTTACCCTTAGTTTTTTTTGGTGTGGGCACTTTCCAGGAGGGCCCAATGTACTGCTGGTTGGAGAAAGCTTCCCGTCTTACCCCCTCCCAACACTTTTGAGCCTGTTTGTTTTTTCAGTGCTCCAGGGAGTAACTAAAAATCACAGGGTTGCCTACTTAAGTGCACAAACCAACCTTGACCGCTGAAGGATTTTTATTATTTTATTAAAGGTGTGGAAAAAAGATGTACAGGTTCAAAAGCAAGTTCCAAATTCGCAGAAGAATAAAAAAGATGCGAAGCAAACCTATAACAAAAGACAAGGCTTAGAAAACTCATTCAGAGGCTGTTAAGAGACTAGGCAATTCCAGAGTACTTCCCACCTAAAATAATAAAGCTGGCTAACTTACACCAATGCTCATGATGCATTGAAGCTGTAGCAGGGTTCCGGTGCATGTGCAGAGTATAGCAGCATAACTGGCAGGCATTACATTCTCCTAAGAGAGGAAGCTAGGCGAGCTTAGCTTTCGTTTGCCACTTTTTAATGTGGTATTTGCGTGTTCCTTTTTCTGTATTTGTATACTTACTGTTTCCAGCTTTACATATTGCCTTTTAATGATGTCAGCTTTTTAAGGAGAAAGGTGGGTATAAATAAATAAATAAATAAATATCACAGTGTCATAAAAACAACAATGCAAAGCAATCACACAAAGGCAGAGTCAGCTGATAAAACCAAAGGGGGAAAAACTACCTTAACTGCCATACGCAAGCTACTGGCATAAAGTAATGTTGAACGAAATGCAAAAATCAATGGGTGGAGCAGAGCACAAGGCAATGAGAAATAATCAGAGATCCGGTTTATTTATTGATTGATTGATTGCATTTGTACCCCGCCCATCTAGTCAACTAACTACTCTTTTCAGAATGCAGTTGGCTTCTAGACTTACTGTCTGACATTTTGAATAGAACTTCGGCTTCAGTCAATGCCCTCCTCAAATGATGTTTTGCCAGGAGCTTGTAGAGGTGTACAACACACCCTTTCTGTTAGCACTCGGAAAGAATTATGGGAGTGGGGTCTAAGCAAGCCTTCACAATGGATGTCTTAGGACAAGGAATACCACAGGAAATCCATTCCCTTCTTCTGTCATGTATGAAGTATCCAAGAGAGTCTACAGACGCTCCCTGTCACAAAATGGTTCCTTTCCCAATATATTACTGATGCTGATGCTATCATTACATTAGTTTCTACATTATGCCCGCTTTAGTTTATATATCTGGATGGGCAAAGTACAGTTGTTCAGCTGTTGTTAGACAACAACTCCCATTAGCCCTTGACACAATGGTGAGGAATGGTGGTAGTGGCCGCCCAGTCACATCTGTAGGACCACATTTTACCACCTCATGTCCATAACCACCACCAGCAAGCCATTTTCAACGGTCATCATGACCAACAAGTCAATTGGAAAATAGACTTCCTTCATGGGGGGGGGGGGGACTCTATGCAAATACTGGTCTCTCTCTCTCTGTCTCTCTGTGTGTGTGTTTGTAAAAAATAATCATGTGCCATCATGTCAATTCCGACTTACAGTAACCCTTTTTGGAGTTTTCCAGAAAGGGAACACTCAGATGTACTTTACCATTCTCGTCCTCTAGGGGCACCCTAGGACTGTGCAACTTGCCCAAGGCCACAAAGGCTGGCTGTACTCCCGGGAGGCACAGTGAGGATGTGAACTCCCAACCTCTGGCTCCACAGCCAGATACCTAAACCACTCAGCTGCCCAACCTGTCTGTCTGTCTGTCCCAAAACACACCCCATGGTGAAATATTTTTGTCTATTTATGTAAAAATATGGACTTTGTATATGAAAGAAAAATGATTCTTTTAAAAAAGAAAGTTGTCACCATACTGGATTATCAGTTGACTGTATTACTGTATTTTAAGCACATTTTAAAATAATATTTTATGGTCAAAATATGAGCCAAGACATCTAACAATACACATGATTACATGATTACATGAATACAGTAATAGAATATGATTTGCGTACTCAGCCACTGTAAAAAAAACACACAACCCCAGGATTATCTGTTTGGTATCTCTTTCCACGATCTGTCTATGCCTTCATTTTTAAATACAGTTTTCTAATCAATACCATAAATACAATTCATTGCACTTCAGCCAATGGACTTCATAATAGCGAAAGGTACAATCAGATGTGCATTTGCCCTACTGTTTGGTCTGCTACTTGGCTACTTTTTCTACTGCTACTTTTTCTGGCAATCACATGGTGCAATTGCTGGAGCAAACCAGCCTGTCCCTGGAGCATTCCTACCCTCACCTTTTTGGGTCCCTGTCAGGGACAACTCCTTTTTGGGTGTGAGCAGGATTGCTCCATTTTGGTTTGTTTCCAACACACGCAGTCATTGGGAATGAACCAAAAATGGAGCTGGAGGCTTTAAATTTGCCTTCCTCTTTCAGTTTCCCATACCGTTAAGTGGCTTAAGAAGATAGCCTAGCCATTTTATGATAATGGGAAATTAAACTTTTCCTTTGCTCCATGTAGGGGTAGAGGGAGTAAACGTTTTCTTTTTGAAAAAGAAAACAATATTAGGTCAGTGCTGAAGCACTGTACCATCGGTGTGTGTATGTGTGTGAAAACTTCCTCCTGGAAGCAGAAGGAGACAGGCTGAGGCAAGGGTGGAGATCTTTTTTCTTCATTCTTGCTTTCTTAAAGGAGGAGGGCCAAATGCAGTTGCTTGCGGTACATATGCCATTTGGACACAAGGATTGCACCAAATGGCATGCTGGACCTCTACCCAGCCTTAAATGACCCTATTTCGCCTGCACCAGCTGGTTCCAAATGAGCCCATGTAGACAAGTCCTAAGTTGATTTACTTGTTTTATTTGTGTTCATACTGCTTCTTCTTGCTTTTAAGCATCAATGACAGGTGTCTGTGTATTCTGTTTGCAATCACTCATGGAAACATTCATCATCCAGTTAGCTTTGCTGTAACCCATTATTAAAATATGTATGTTTACTTCATCAAGTTACCTTTTGACATATGCTATCAAAAGAAGCTTGCTAGGATCATTTCCAAAACATATACAATTAACATTATCCCATCTTGGTGTTCATAATGAGTAAGACTGCTTCTAAGGACTTTTAAGTTTTCTCCCAGTGTTCTTTAAAAAACCCACCTATAATTCTATTCTAAACACTCACACGCTGACAGCAGATTTTCAACTAAGATTACAATTGTTTACTATATTTGCTAAAAGGCTCGACTTTAAAAAATATCACATGTTGTATTGCCGAAAGGCAATCACTTGTCATCTAGTAGGAAAAACTATTTTCTCTTTGAACTGTATGTGTACAATTCATTTTGATGGATGAGTCCAGCTGAGTCCAATTTCTATGATATTACTAGCTGGAAGGTCTAGGATTTTGGTCTAAGAAGACCCCCCCCCCCAACTCATAGGTGAGCAGTGCCTTTATTAGCACCAACTGTTTATGTTATATACAGTCAAGCTGTATCCAACTTAGGGCAATCTTGATCATTGTATTCTCGAAGGCTTTCACGGCTGGGATCTGATGGTTGTTGTAGGTTTTTTGGGGCTGTTTGGCCATGTTCTGGAGGTTTTTCTTCCTAACGTTTCGCCAGTCTCTGTGGCCGGCATCTTCAGAGGAGAGGAGCTAGAACTCTGTCTGTGTTCTGGTCCTCTGAAGGTGCCGGCCACAGAGACTGGCGAAATGTTAGGAAGAAAAACCTCCAGAACACGGCCAAACAGCCACCAAAAACTACAACAACAATCTTGATCATGTTTTCATGGTATGGGAGACATTTAAGAAGTGGTTTTACCAGTTCCACTGCCAAGCAATTATTTGAATCCAAGTCTCCTGAATCCTAGTCTATCACTCTATCCATTCTACACAGTGCCTCTTGCCAGCCATGATTCCATAGGCCAAGAAATGAACCTGGGCTTCCTACGTGGCAGGTGAGAATTCTACCAATGAACCACCAGCATAGGAATGACCACCATTGCTCACAATAGTGGTCATGCTTTGGAGTTCTCCAGAATACTTTCTTAGGTTGGGTTTTGTTTTTTGTTTTTAAAAAAAGGGGTGGGTGGGAACATAAGTCCAAAGAATTGGCTGGATATCTTAAACCCTGAGGTTTGCAGTTAACATCAGTCTCAAGATGGAGGGACTGTAAGCTTGATGAGTATCTTGCAGGTGTGAAGGTATCATGTGACATCTAGCAGCTCAGATATTTGCCTCTTGCCCTAATTGACACATAGGTTTCTGAGTCAGCATACAGTACAAAGCTACAAAGCAATCCTTACGTACAGGTTAAATTTTAGGTGGAGCAGTGCTTAAAATGTGGTACTACAATCAAAATTACTTATGACCTGTGTAGTCGGGTCAAGGTTCACTCAGACTCCATCCTTCCGAAATCAGTAAATTGAGTACTGAGCTCACCGAGGTGTGTGTGTGTGTGTGTGTGTGTGTGTGTGCATGCGCGTGTGCAATGTGTAGCTTGTATAATTAAACTTTAGACTGCCCAGAGAATGCTTTAAGTGCTCTTTAAGCGAAGTGTGCTTTAACAGCACACTTTGCTTAAAGAGTACATGAGACTAAATAAAGAGTCATACCTAACGGTTTCAAAAGGTCCTTTGTGCACTCCCTCTTCAGGCAGTAGAAAATCTTCTTTCTCCAGTAGTAGATTTTACCCTGAGCAGCTATATGTGGCTTTTCCGAAGTAAATATATAAATGAAAGTACTCATGCTGAACCACAAGAACAAAACAAACTGAGGCAGGCAATTCTTCCGCTACAATAAGCTACAATTCCACAATAAGAGTGCAAGCTTTCGCGGTTTCCAGAACTGTTAATCTGGCCGGGTGGTTTAAAAAAAAAAAGGGGGGGGGGGTGCGGAAGCATGGAAGTTCAAAAATCTGTCTAGATGTTTTGAGCTGTAAATATTTCTGTATTTGTCACTTGGACTCATGAACACCTCGGAGGATTGGAAAGTTTGCTCACTGTGGTCAGATGGTCACTGGTCCTAATAAAAGTACTGCCCACTTCTGGATTTGGGGAGGTGGTTTTGTTTGAATGTACCTTCATTGATGCTGTGCCCAAAGGGAAATCGTAACTTGGTGTAACACCTGCCCACTTCATAAGCAGTATGAAGTACTACCTTCTTTGAAGCAATACCATGAAACTCTTAGCTAAAGAGAAGGAGAGACAGACTTTGGGTGTTGGGGAAGATTAACACACATTATTTCGCAGCATTCAGCCAGGGTTAGGAAGATAAAGCTGAAACCAGGATTATCTTTTGTCTATTGTTTAAGCAGGAAGCAAGTTAGTCAGGTTCTAGACAAAGCAGGAGGCAAGTGCTCTATTTTGACCTTCCTGAGGAAGAAGAATTCCATCTTGCTTTTCTCCCAGAGTTAGATAAAAGACTGAATTGAATTGTGCAGCTGCTGAAATTCACCTTTTATATTAAGGTGCCATTTTCACTTCCTGAGAAAGCAGTTCTGGTGTTTAAAATCTGAGTCACTCAGATACTGTCTGCTGAGTACCTGCGCTCAGTGCCGAAGCTACACATTGTGTCCTAAGTGGCAAAAGTTTGCAGCAGCAACCCCCCCCCCCAACTTTTGTGAACTTCAAAGAACAACATTATACAATACATTCCATTTCACATTTTAAATGTTAACCTTTTTGCATGGGGAAGGGAAGAGTTGAGATGATCCCAAAAGGATTAGCGTTTTCCTCCCTTATACCTAAAATCACAATTATCACCACAATCATCATTTTACCATGTCGTCAAACGTTGTCTAACTTTTAAAATCCAACTCCACCCTTTCGAGGCCTAGCCTGTAACAATTAACTGAAGAAGAATTCTTCACTTTATATTCAAGATTAACACCTGATTCCATGCTGGGAAAAAAAGCCACAGAGAACTTTCAGAAGTGCACTTTACTAATCTGATCTTTTGGGATAAACTTTTAAGCAAAACTATATTGAGAAGTCTATTCAACACACAGTCACCTCATCCCTCCATCCCTCCATCCCTCCATCCATCTGTATTCATAGAATATGTTAGCTATGGCTTACTGGCGTTGTAGTACAGACACATTGGGGAGCCAAAGTTGCCAACACTTGCCATACAGGAAGTAGAAAAACAGAGGAAGGGGGCATTTCTGAGCAATGTTTCTGTCAGAGGTCATTACTTTCTGATTGCCAAACAGAAACCAAGGTGGAAACAGTGGGCTTTTAAATAAGGGTTTGCATCATGATCTAATGAAGCCATGTGGCTTTGTGAGGGTGGGAAGCAGGAGGAAGTCATGAAGTTGCTCTCATTATGACAGACAAAAGAGGCTTCAAAATCCTCTGGTCTTATCTGGCCATGTAAAAATGAAGGCTTTATAGTTAGTGGTGGTAAAAAAAGAAGTGAGGCAGAAGGGGAGAGGGAGAGAGAGAGGGGAAAGGAGGGAGAGGGAATGATGCTGACAAGAGACTGGGTGGGATTGGGTGCAGAAAGAGAAATAAAAAGGTGGCAGCCATATTGTTCACAAGCAAGACTGACTGGTTTCAGTGGGATTCTCAAGTATGCATGCACAGGAGAGAGAGATCCAGGTCTATAGAGCCTGTGTCCTGAGCACACTCCTGTACTGCAGTGAGTCCTGGACCCTTTGTGCACGGCAGGAGAGGAAGCTGAACATGTTCCATATGCGTTGTCTCCAACACATTTTTGGTATCACCTGGCAGGACAAAGTTCCAAACAGAGTAGTCCTAGAACGAGCTGGAATTTTTATCATGTATACATTACTGAAACAGCGACGTCTACGTTGGCTTGGGCATGTCGTGAGAATGGCTGACAGTCATATTCCAAAAGATCTCCTGTATGGAGAATTAGTGCAGGGAAATTACCCCAGAGGAGACCACAGCTGTGATACAAGGATATCTGCAAGCGGGATCTGAAGGCCTTAGGAATGGACCTCTACAGA
This sequence comes from Intellagama lesueurii, assembly GCA_037013535.1. Lineage (NCBI taxonomy): Eukaryota > Metazoa > Chordata > Lepidosauria > Squamata > Agamidae > Intellagama > Intellagama lesueurii. Next base: position 168,059,244 of record JBAJHW010000001.1, on the reverse strand, counting down.
TGGGAAACCTTGACATCTGAGCGTTCAGCCTGGAGGCAGGCGGTACAGCATGGTCTCTCCCAATTTGAAGAGACACTTGTTCAGCAGGCCGAGGCAAAGAGGCAGTCCCGAAACCAGCAAAATCAGGGAGCTGGACAGGGGACAGACTGTATTTGTCTTCAGTGTGGAAGGGATTGTCACTCTCGAATTGGCCTTCTCAGTCACACTAGATGTTGTTCCAAGACCTCTATTCAGAGCACATTACCATAGTCTCTCGAGACTGAAGGATGCCTACAGAATGCACAGGATCACAGCCTTAAAGATTTAAGAAGAGAGAATGTTGAGACCTAAAATGTCTCTAACCCTGTTTCATCAAGAGGGTTTTTGGCCAGAAAAACAAGATGATTCAAACATATAGCAGCCCCATGTGCCAGTTTAATATTATTATATGACTGCAGTCCAACAAAGGTTACAATTCTGTGCTTAGTAAATTTAAGTCTAGCCATACAGTAGGTATAAAGTTTAAAGGAAGAGGCCTTTAACAGCTCCTCACACACACGAGTCTCTTTGAACATTTACTAACGTATGATTTGTTTTGGTTGATTGGACAAGTGCAAATTCTTTTATCTTTTCGATGGCAAGTTCAGTAAGACTTCTAAATTCACTTCAGATTTTAAATAGGTGGCAAGTGCCCCTCCCCATTTAATTCTGATGTTAAAGTGCTTTTTGTTATTGCTTTGATTTGGAGCTTTGGAAGTTACTTTTTAGCAGCAACCCATTATGCTTGGCTCACTACCTTACTACTTTCTTTTTAAAATTATTTTTAGTTCCTTTAAAAAAACCCCCAAAGAAAATGGCCTAAAATCTGAATATTTCCCCCCCTTGTATCCTTTTTCCCGGTAGCATGTAAATGTGGGGAAAGTAAAAAATTTACCAGGGGTTACAATATTTTGCAAAAGCACCATCATTATGCCTTTGCCCCCCTGAAAAGTTCCGTGTTACAAGGAAAGTCATTACTTTTAAAGTGTTACTTCCAAGACTGACTGATGTTTGCATTCCTAGTTGTATGGCTCCTCATGTGTGAAAGCGCTTGAATAGCTAGAGGTCAAGAGAGGGGAGAAGACAGTGGCATAATTTCACTCCCCTTCTGTGTGTTCTTTTGACATTGGGGTAGCCTGAGTGTGAGCCCCAGGACAATTTTTGCAGCTCACCAGGGACCCCGGAAAACCACACCCAATGCTTGATACAGAAGCAGGTGCCAGGCAAATATCAGCTGCACAATTGTAAAGTAGAGTGACTAGAAAGTTCAGTTTGGATCCTGCGCTGTTGAATTCAACTTTCTACCCCACCTTGCCTTTCAGGGCTGTTGTCAAGATGAAGGCAGTGAATGGGGGTGTCCCTTAAAATAAATTATTATTCAACCCTGAAGAGGCACTCTTGTGGAAGACAGGTCTAACAGCACTTACCTCTTATGAAAGTATATGGCATACTTAAAGTGGGACCTAGAAAGATATCCTTTTATGGTAAAGCTGTAAGCCTATGGGCTGATACTTAAATCCCATTAGTGGGAGTTCAGCAGTAAAACTGTAGGTGGGATGGTAGCCAAATAGGGTGGTTTGTCCCAGTTTATGGCAATTAATGCAGCGCTCCCTAATCCAGTTCAACAAGACTTTTTTGGCATCAGCCAGTTTCATCCCACACATGCTGTCTCAAATAGCAACTAGTGTACTAATAGGCAACTTAGAAAGGCTAGGGAACAGGGTCAGATTTATTATCTGTGTTGCTGCTTCCAAGTAAAAGGAAACTTGATAGTGCGAATTTCAACAAGTCCAGTGGCCTCAGCTGGGCTGCCACCTTCTGTCTCTGAATCCACCCAACCAAGAGAAATAGATGATAAATGAAATTCAACAGGGTTTATTGAAACCTGAATCAAGGAAAAAGGCAGCAAGCTATAAAATGCAAGGTCAATAACTGACACTATTCCTACAGTCTCACGTTCACCAGGAGGACTTCTGTCTCTGGGAGGGACTCAGTTCCCTTCACTTGATTGGTAAGTTCAGTCCATCTGCATTGGCTCATCTCCGTCAAGGTTGTTCTCTGGGGCAAGGGTTGGTATGCCCACACCGAGGACAGGTGTGACGGCACTGTCCCTCCAGCACCTCAGGTCTCCTGATTTCTCAAGGTTGGTGGTCATGAGGTCTTCTTCTCCACCAGCATCTACTCAAGAGGTGGGGGGAAGAGTAGAATCACCTTCCTTCCTCTGTCCCTTCTTTTCTTTTCTGTTTCTTTTTCCCCAATAAGAAGCTGGCAGGGGCAGCTTGTGCTCATATTTTGAAGGCCTTCCCTTTGAGTACGCTAAATTAGACCCCCCCCACACACACACCCCACACCAGGGATTCTCCTTGTAAGTGTACTCCCAGTCCCCTGGTATCTCCTTTTCTGGGGAGTTCCCAGTCCCCTGGTATCTCCTTTTCTAAGCCCCATAATTGCTGGATCTCTCTTCTTGAGCATCCCCCCCCCAGTCCTCATTTCCTGAGGGTCCAGAATCCCCTCCTAACCCTTCCACCTCTTGAGTTTTCCCAGCTTAGTCTGCAACCTCCTGGGTAAGAAGGTTGGTTGCCCTTTCTGGCCCTTCTCTTTTGGTCTGAAAAGGTTCCTCCTCCCCCTCCTGCTTTATGTTGCCTGTCACCCCTTCTGATGCTGGAGCATCAGGACTTCAACCTTCAGAAATTAAAAGTTGACGTAAAATGTTCACAAAACTACAACGTCCATCCATGAAGTGAAGAAACTGATTCACAGACTATTACCTAGGATCAGTCAGCTATAGGACAATCTCAAAAGAGGAAGTGGCCATATATTCGTCATTGTGATCTGTAGTTCTTCGTCAGTATCCCCTCAATAATTTACCATCCAATGTTTCTTGCAGGTCTTACATGGTTAAGCTTATCCCTAGTGGAGTGATCATCCTCCAAAGATGAACCAGGACTTCTTGGGCCAGATGGTGTAGAAGGACATACTATTCCAGAGAGCCTTGAGAGAAAGGAGATTGTAGGATGTCCACCAGGAGAAAACAAGTGTAGCTCTGTTTCAGCTTCAGAGCCTCAGCAGTTTAAAACATGGGCAAGACTGGTGGCTTCTTGAAGGATTGTCCATCTTGCTTCTTATGAACAAGGCCCACTGATGTGGGGTACCATTTGTCAAATATCTGTAGATGGTGTCTGAGTAGGGGTTGAGGATTATATGCTTCTGTTCTGGACAAGGAAGCCTGCTGGGAACCGTGAATGTATGTATAGTTCGACCAGGCTGATATCACTCTAACCTTCATGGCTTTATCCTTGGAATTCTGAGGCTTGTAACTGGGTAAGGTATTGAGAATTTTGTTCTAGACATCACAGTTCTGTAGTTCACAGGCAGCACAAGAGGTCTCAAGTAGGCAGTTCTAAGTGTTTTGTCTAGCTACAAATCCCAGGATTCTGTTGGATAGAAACATGATGGATAAAGTGGTATCTAGCTGCTGCGATTGTACAGTGTGGAAAGGCTCTTTGGCCAGGATCCTCTTCAGTATTCACATGTGCAGAACACCAAGAGCCAAAGCTGCCACAGCCATCTGACAAGGTGCCAATCACATGCGTGTTCACACATGACTAGAACCTTATCAAATCTCTGTGGCTGCTGCTCTGCGCATATGCAAATATTGAACAGAATATTGGCCCACATCTCCAGATTGTGCCAGCACTTTCCTTGACTCTTGCTGTACCGGACCCTCTTTGTGATGGACGCCGAACTGCCCTTGATGCTTCTTTGTTCAACTGAACAAACAACTCGCTATTTTGAACCCTGCTGCTTAGACTTTGGCCTGTGTGCATTTTACCTTTGGGACCTGGGCTCTGTTTGAAACAGGGCAAAGCAGCCTCGCCAACCAGGGTTTGGATGTAGTGTGTTGCCAACATAACCTGTTGGGAGCAACGGTGGTTCTTTGGAAAACGATACAATGCAGTGTTCTTAAAGTTTCCATACACAAATACCCCACAAAAAGTAAGTTTACTTGTTACTCTTATTTGTTACTTTGAGGAGACAACAAATGCTTTGGGGAGCATTTTGGAGAGGTTTCCTTCCCAAACGTTATGCCATCGTTTTACTGTTTTAGATGGATTTGCCTGTCTAAAGCAGTGATGGCTAGTAACCATTGATTTTGGTGGAGAAAAGGTGCAACAACCAACAGTAGGTAGAGGCAAAGGCAAAAGTAGACTCTCTCTCTCTCTCTCTCTCTCTCTCTCTCACACACACACACACACACAGAGAGAGAGAGAGAGAGAGAGAGAGAGAGAGAGAGAGAGAGAGGCAGACAAACCCTTGAACTTTAATAAGGAGGCAAGCTGGAGTAAAACTAGTGGATCTAAGCCTGAGCTTGAGCTGACTGTGAGGTGGGGTGGAACCCCACTTGCCCTTCAAAGAGCTGCCACAGGGCAAAAAGGAACTCAGAAGTGCTAAGCGACATATGTAAATATCAGCTTATCAAGTTGCTTTCAAAAAACCTGATGATGAGTTACTTTTTAAGGATTGCCAGAAGTAACCTACACTACAGATCCAAGGTAAGTGGAGGAGCTTCATGGCTCCTCAGGGATTTAAACATGGCACTTCCGAGCCCCAGCCCAACGCCTTGACTACTACACGACACCGGCTCCTCAAGCAAACTTTTCATCCAGGCAGCAGTTCCAGGCGGCACTTCCAGCACTCATTTAGGATTAGGAAGGAGAGAAAAATTTCTAACAACAGTACTTTAAACTAGTCAGAAAGCTCACTGTGATTAACTCTCTACTCCCACTCTGTGTCTACCTCTCTCCCCTGCACGTCAAATTCAGATACGACAATTTTTAGTCTTTGTCTTACAAACACCCTCTGCAATCAGTCTCTTCCTTACCTTTTCATCACCAACAATCAAAAACTATAATAATAATAATAATAATAATAATAATAATAATAATAATAATAATAATAATAATAATAAAAATTCCCACCTATCCCCAGGGCAATCCACTAAAATCCAGAAAAGGAAAGGAGGTAAGTTTCCTAGCTTTTCGTTTCTTTGTACTTCAGCCTTTGAATGCTCCCATCTGAGTTGTGACATATAATGACAAGTCATTCCAAATTCTTGAGTTCTTGCCAAATATCCTTTTTCATTTGAATTATCTTCAAAACACCTGAAATTCAGTAAGTCTATACATTTTACATGCACCTTTTATATACCCATGCATGTGTGCACACATACACAGAGAGTGAGAGTTAAAAGAATTTCCATATTCTGGGGACTGCTTCACATTGCCACATTTTTTGACAGATTTAATCAGGCCGTTGTGAAGACCTTGGTGAAATCTGGCAAAAGGAGGGCTAATCCATTCCCAGCAGCATGGGAAAATATGCGCCTAGTGTTTGAGCTTTTTTATAAAAAGGTAGGAGGGAGACGTGCCTCTTAATTAAGAGGAAGTATCTACATCTCTTGGTATGTTGGTATGTTATATTTCAGCTTCAAGGTGCAGAAAGCTATTCCCATGGTACCTTAATTGCGAGAACCTGTGTCAGCTAGACCCAAGGGGTGGGAGGGGGGAGAGTGACTGAGGAAAGTTACTTTGGAAAAGGTTACTCCCTGCCAGAAGGGTCTACACAACGGGGAATGTGATTGGAGGATAGAATCGAAAGAGCCCAAAGGGGATGCAGGGGTATAAAGAAGGAATATGGAGCACACAAGCACTGCCCAAGCTTTCCTTGCTTAGCTTCATCTCTTAGGAGAATGTAATACCTGCCAATTATGCTGTTACACTCTGCACAGGTACCAGAATGATGTTACAGCTTCAATGCATTGTGAGTATTGGTGTACGGTTAGCCAGCTTTATTATTTTAGGTGGGAAGTACTCTGGAATTGCCTAGTCTCTTAAGAGCCTCTGAATAAGACTATATTCCATTTTTTTATGCCTTGTCCTTTGTCGCTGATTTTTACTCTTTTTGGAAACTCTGAATTTACTTTTGAACCTGCATATCTTTCTGCCACGTCTTTAATAAAAATAATAACATTTTTCCAGCTGTGTGGTCACTCTGGCAGAGAAGGGGTTGGTGGTACCAAAGAAAGTACCCTTGGGATTTTGAGCATTTTGTGGGTGTTTTGGCATTTCTACCTCACAGGGCTGGTTTGCAGACCAAAGGAAGCAACCGTATAATTTTTGGTAACTCCCTGGAGCACTGAAGGAGCAAACAGGCTCAGAGGTGTTGGGAGGGGGATCACACGGGAAGCTTTTCCCAACCAGCAGCATGTCATAGCCTCCTGGGAAGTGCCCACACCAGAAGATGCTGGGGTAGTATGCTGAATGGTCAGTGGATCCTCTCTGTGGTGGCCAGTGTCTTGACAGCAGTAGTTTGCTTGGGATCCACATTACACATCACAACACTCTCAGAATTCCTTCAAAAAAGGTGCTTTATTTTAGCAGAATGAAGGTAACACTATAACATAGGAGCTGAGTTAGACCAGCCCTACCCTTAGGCTGAGTGAGACAATTACCTCAGGTGGCAGATGATGGATGTTGTGCAGGGAACAGCAATCCATGTTCTCCCTTCGTTAGAGGAACTAGAGCCCAATTCATCCCACATATAATACTCCTATACTGTATCTGTATCAATATATCCACACACATACAGGCACTGGAGGAAAGAAAAGTAAATCGTAGCTGGCTGGATAGCTCAGTAGTTTAGGCTTGATGGCACATGATTATTATTGTTATTACTGTTAAAGCAAAGGTAGGGAACTACAAGCTCTTATAGGTAAATCTGGTCTTCCTGGTTGCTGAATATGGCCCTCTGCAGTTCTCCATGCTCCTTCCCCCATGAAATGTTCCTGAAATCATTGCTTTGCAGTTCTCTGGCTTTTCTGGGGACTCTTCCCACTTGGGAAGGTTGAAATCACTCTCCAAAGGCTTAAGTATTGACACTCACATTAGATGATGGTGGTATCTTGGCCCCTTTGGACCCGCCCGCCATCGAGAACTGCTCTGAAGTTCAGTCCAGTCCTTGGTCTCAGAAGGCTTCCTGTTCTTGTGATCAAGTTGGACCAGACAAAGTGTCTGTAGCCTGTAGGAGCCTTAATGATAGGACTACAGTCCATGTCTGAATGGTATTCTGCCCAAATTGCTGACATAATGTTCCATTCATAAAGTTCTGTGTGTCCGAATAATATATATTTTTTTAAAGCAACAACACTTTTCTCTCAGGAAATCACTGATGGCTCTGTGAGATGTGTGTGTGTGTGGGGATTTTGTCTCTCTGTGTTTTTTTGTTTGTTTTTAACCCAGGGATGGCTGAATCAAGGACTCGCTGCCAAGCAGGACTTAGGTCACACTGGTGACTCAACTCGGACTCAACGTTTTGACAACATTCTCAGAATTCCTTCAAAAAGGTGCTTTATTGTAGCAGAATGAAGGTAACACAGTAAAATAGGATCTGAGTTAGACCAGCCCTACCCTTAGGCTGTTGTCTTTTTAACCCAGGGACGGAAATTTGAGCCACAGGACCCGCTGTCAAGTAGAATTTACGTCACACTGGTGACTCAACTCAGATTCAAATCAGTCCCCCCCCCCCCCCATGACTTGGACTTGACTCACGACTCAGAACTCACCCAACCCTCCCTTTTTTTTAATGGGAAAAAACCTTATTTCTAATTGGGACTCAGGACTTGGTACGAAAGACTTGGACTCAGACTTGGGACTTGGTACCAAAGGCTCGGCCTTGGGACTTGGACTCAAAGACTTGCCAACATCCCTGACCAATGCTCACTAGAGGGTACAAAGGAGATGTTTGAATTGAAAATTTGAGGAGACTGGAGGGTACGGGAACAGAAACGTCCATCCAAAATCCAGAGTGGGGGCAGGCGCTGGACACTAGGCAGCTGCTCACCCCTGCCCTAAGAGGCACATTCTGTTTTCAGAACAGTATTCTTCATACTGCTTTATAGCTGGATAGCTCAGGGGTTGAGGTCTGAATTGAGGTTGGGAGTTCGATTCCACACTGTGGCTCCTTGACAGGGGCTGGACTTGATGATCCATAGGGTGCCTTCCAGCTCTGCAGTTCTAAGGTGGTGGTGGTTCTTTTTCTTCTTGTAGGTGTGCTTCCCCCAACCATTCACTTTCCAAATGTGTTGGGAATATACGTCGTAACACCCTTACCCCAAACCTGCTGGCTGAACTGTCCCGTGTTCAAGAAGGCTGCAGAAATCTTGCCTGAACCTGTGTGTATATTATTTTGATTCAGAAACCATTTATAGACTTTATTTCTTGAGTGAGGGTAGTAGCCTCATGTCACAGCATCATGTGGCACTTACCTATAATACTGCTGTGTGTTCGACTCTTTTAGTGCCGTTAAGGCACTTACACTGATATCTGCTACCCTTGAGCTTTCTGGAGAGCAAACTTTGTTAAAACAAATGCAACTGCCATGCCTTGCAGCAGCGGAAAACCTAACCAGTTGATCATTTGGGAGGTGCCCTGCGGATGGAAACCTAACCAGTTGATCATTTGGGAGGTGCCCTGCGGATGGGGACATACTGAAGGGGAAAATGACTTGCATGTTGTTATTGGAGGCCAAGGGGGTGAAGCAGCAGGCTTGCACAGCAGGCAACGTGTATAGATCAGTAGCACAAGCCCTACAACCCAAACAGAGAAGACTGAAGCGAATTTAATGCACCTACTCTCTGGCACTTTGCTTGAGGCTTTTCTTTCTTTCTTTCTTTCTTTTTTTAATGACAAGCTCTACAGGAGATGGAAACCCCTTGGAATCTGACCTCGTATTTTTGTTTGCAATTGTTCCAAAACCACTAGCACAGCATATCTGGGCGGGAGTGGGGGGGGGGGGAAGGACATTGATGGCAGTGTGTGTGTGTGTGTGTGTGTGTGTGTGTGTGTGTGTGTGTGTGTGTGTGAGAGAGAGAGAGAGAGAGAGAGAGAGAGAGAGAGAGAGAGAGAGAGAGAATGAGAGAGACAGTGAGTGAGCGAACAAAAGAGAGAGAGAGAGAGCGCGGGAGCATTTCAAGCATTTATTTTTGACTGTTTTCTTCTTGGTCTTCCTCACTATTTTTTTTAACCAAGTGGATTAACCGCAGAAGCCGGATCAGTATTTCCAATGCATTGGTGACAGGCGTTGAGGGTCTCTGGGTGAAGGGTTTGCATTCCTCAGTGCACACAGATTCTGCTGTTCTGTCCCGGTTAAGACTAATAGAAGCTGCTTAGCAACTGCATTCCAAGTCTTGCTCTGAAGGCTGACCTTGTGGTAAAGGCAAGGGCCCAATGAACATGTGGAGAACAACATCCGAGCAGTTGGCATTTTTTCTCCCTGTTCTGCAGCTTTCTTTCTTCTTTTTCTCTCTCAAGATACTACAAGACAGATTTTTTTTAAATATATGTAGTTCAAGGGGCCCTTTCTTTATATGACTTTTCTGTGCCTTATAGGATCCAGCACTTGCATGAGGCAGAGTCTGGTGGCTGCCTCAGGTGGCAGGAACTGGGAGATGGCATTGAGAGGAGAAAGCTGGGGGCCCTTGTGGCCTGTGAGTCACCTGCTGAGACTCATCTGTTCCTTCTGCTGTCGTGACAGATGCTGTTCCATCTTCAATGCTAAAGAAATATTTGCCTGCCAGCCTCGTTAGCTCTTTTTTTACCTGGAGGGGGGCGGGATGGAGATGCCATTTTGTTAATTTCAGTCTGGGACAGGCCGGCGTCTCAGCTTCTATATTCTTAAGACCAGTAAACTGTTACTGTTTGCTCTTTGTTTGCCTTGCACGTGTTGTCAATATGATTTTCACTGGGGCAGTACAAACTGATTTGGCCAGATCCTGAACGGAATTGGGTTGATTTGGACCAATTTGGATCAGAGAGAAAGTGGATCCGATTGGTCCAAATTGAATCCAGATTGGTCTGAATAGGTTGAGGATGCTAAAAGAAACCTAGGAAGGGTGTCTCCAAATTGGTGCAAAGCAAAGTGTGCTAATTATATACTGCCTCATAGCGCTTAAAGCACTCTCTGATGGTTTACAATTTAATTATGCAGGCTGCACATTGCTCTCTCCTAGCAAGCTGGGTACTCAGTTTACCAGCCTTGGAAGAATGGAAGGCTAAGTGAACCTCAAGCCGGCTACCTGGGATTGAACCTGGATCATGAACAGAGTTTTGACTGCAGTACTGCAGTTTAACCATTGCACCACAAAATAGCACCATATAAGAAAAAAGCCAGCGATTGTGTGATGTCACTGAAGTTATAAATTTAGTTCTGTCTGGTGGGTTTTCGTTCTTTTGTTTTTCTTTAGCTATTACTACCTGATCATTGACAAAACTGCAGTGAATATCTGGTGCTTGCTGATTTTCTTGATTGTTCTGACTCTTCCTCTACATATCCACATCTTCTGTCTTGTTAATTTAAATAGTTAGTTTATTCTGTTTGTTTTCTTGTTTATTTTCTTGTTTGTTTGTTTGAATAGTAATCTGTTAATGGCGTGAGACTCTTAGTGGCCCATATTGTACCCACATTTGCCCCTCTAGCTTCCCTTCTGGTCTAGGCAAGCATCTCAACTGCATTCTTGCTGGATCCCAGTTTTGCCCACGTCCCACTCCAATAGGGGGTGGTGGTGGTGGTGGTGGTACTAGTTTTGTCTTTACTATAGCTTGTATTTATATTAATAACCAACCTTAAATCCTTTCCTAATTCTTTATCCAGCCCAGTCCCATGCTTCCTTATTCTTTATGATTATGTGAGTCTCTGTGTTGGTTTCAGTATCATTTTAGTAGTACTTTTATTAAACAATGGTATTCGCTTTATCCCCTTTGGCACTAGTTCTTGTAGGTTATATTTGATTTTTATTTCAACCTATGTGGTTTGATACGTGTCGTCTGTCTTTACAGGTTTAATCTTTGTGCACAAGCACCAACATATGTCACAGACATTACCACAGTGCAGAAAAGCAGGACACAGACTAGCAAATGTTGTTTATTAAAACAAATGTTTAAAGTAGCTAGGAAAAAAAACCCGTTGGATCTATTTCTGTGAATCTTGCGGAAGTATCATCAACTCAGAAAAGATGGCAGGGCCCCCAAGTTTAATATACCTATGTGAAAAAAGAAAGTTATGGGTGTTTTAAAGGAAAATTTGGCTACTACAAAAAGCCCTTGGACTATTTGTCTAGAATTTGGCTGCAGCAAGTCCTCTTTGAAAGGTCTACCATGCCAATAAATGTCACACATATCCATGAGAGAACAAAAATATTACACCTCTTTTAAGTTCTCAATGCAAACTGATGGGACATCTGAAGATTCAGATTTTTTTTATTTGGATCTGGAGTCAGTCTGACACGAGTCAAGCACATCTCCAAACTGGGTTCAGAATGTAATCAGGAAACCCTTGCACGGCACTAATTCTCACAAATCTTGGAAAAGCAGGCCACAGTCCAAAAAAAAAAAAAGAGAGAGAAAGGTTGACCCTTAAATGATTTGTTAATTCTAAAATGCCCCCAGATTCCATTACTGGTCATGGAGATGATACTGAGCTAGACAGGTCAGTGAGGTGCTTTGATATAAGGCAAAACTCCACAGGTGCCAGCCTAAAACCAAAGTTCCTTCACAGTAAAAAAATAAATAAAAATAAAATAAAATTAAAAAGCCTTTAAATTCAATTCGAGTCTGTAGTGCAGACATTTTCTAAAAACATTGAACTGAGCACTTTATGAATTAATAAAATAACATGTTTATTTTAAATCTCCATATCCTACTATTCTTTTCAAATGAAAAAAAAATCCAAAAGAATGAAGGCACCTATAAATTTTGTAAAACCTTATTAGCCATCTTTCCTGGCTGGTAAACATGGCTTCTCTGAAGTATACGTATATTAGCTTTCTAGAAAGTATGCCATGGTAGAAGGCTTAGAAGACACACTAGTCAGAAAAGCAGACAATAGCTTTATTGTTGCTTTTGAACAAGGCAAAAGAGCCCCAGGGAGTTCCTGAGCCCACCCCACAGAATGAATTCCAGTGCAGGGCATGACTTACTAATATGCAGGGCAGATGAATGACACCATCACACACATGCTTAGGTTGTAGTTTCAGCGAAACAGAACGGGAGCTGAAATAAATGAAGGTTGTTGTTTGTACAAAGAAAAAACCCTACAACATGGCCAAGAAAATGCAAATATGAAGAACACAGTGTGTGTGCATCAGTGTGTATGTGTGCATCGATGTGTGTGTGTGTGTGTGTGTGTGTGTGATTAGATGGAATTCTGAGCTCCTAGATTTTGACTTGAATTTCAGGTTTTGTCACAAAGAATGGCCATTTCAAAGTGTTTCGGTCTCGATCCTAATCGTGAAAGCAGGGTTTTCCTCAGTTTTTTCAAGGTTCTCCCCGTGTCTGATTTCACTCAAAATGGATGGAGCCCAGGGGTTTACTTTTCACGCGAATAATTCCAAATATAGCATTCAATGTAGTTTAAACTATGAAAAGGTGTTGAAAGACGACACTGAAGTAGACAGAGTCTAAATCTTTGGTTTCCACAGGTTTCAACCTGTCTTTTCAAGGTTGTCTCATTTCAGTGAGGAGAAATAGCCAGTGATAAGGAGGGCAGCTGCCTTGTGCCAAATGTTCAGCGAGTTTAAACAAGACAAAGGAAGAGTTTCCTTGGTCACAGATTTCTGTGGAGATTGAAAAGGATCTCATTGAACAAGTCTTTTATTCACCCGACAAGCACCACATTCAGAGCCATTCCTCTTTCACCTGAGGGGGAATGTTCTAATTTGTGCCAATAGCCAGCATTATTGCCCAGTCACTTTGATGGTTCAGGGCTCTTTCAGGACTCTTTAGCCTAATTAAATGCTTCCCTGAATGCTCACAGGGCAGAGCAGGTGAAAAATATAATTAACAGTGGCCAATTCGCATTAGGAACCAATCCTTGATAAAAATGACCAGTTAATCCTGTGTTTTGTGAAACTGGAGCGTGAGGAAAGGTAGGAAAAAGTGGAGCAGAGCTCGTAATGTTAGGGATCCAAATTAATTCCTTTGTGCTGGAAGCTAGAAATATGCTGTTGATATTAATTGTGCACAGAACTACATTCAAGGGACTAGAAACACTTATTTGTTGATGTGTCAGGCACCAAATAGCCACTTCCACGATTATAGCTCTGTCGAAGTATAAGAAATACCATCAGAATATTGGTTGGGGAAATTGCTTTGTTTTTGCTTATTTTGGGGTGTGTGTGTGACTATTATTTATTATGTTATTAATTGATTTTTCAATTCAGAACAGCATGTTTGGGCATCACCTTTGCCCCTAGTGGCATATTTTGTGATAGGCCCCTTCAAAAGGGCTCTTTTAATAATGTTTTTAATTGCCTTCAGCAGCTTGACACTTTCCAGATGCTACAGTCTGACTGATGGTTGGCAGATGGTGGGAATTGTAGTATAATGCATCTGGAAGCTACCAGGTTGGAGAAGGCTATCCTAAAGCTTGGGATCTAACAACCTGTTTAATTAATCATCAGCAACTATCTCATCTTGGGCAATGACAGAACAGTTCTCTGGCAAGTTCCTGGGATGATATGTGCCTTGATCTGGCTGCTGGAGTCCCCAGTTTGAGGCCTCTAGCAGCTTACTACAGCTTATATAAGTGGTGATGGTTTCAGCATGGATGGGAGATGAGAAGGCAACGTCATTGTTGGAGAAGAAGAAGCATGGGTCATAGTAATGAAGGTGCAAGTTGGTCCCAGATACAAACCAAATATCACACATGAGCAAAGACAGACAAGGAATTGGGTGATTGTCTATGTAAGGCCTAATTCCTCGCTATTAATGAGGATCATCTCCTTCCACATGAGCCTGCCAGATCTTTGGTTCATCACCGGAGGTCCACCTTTGGGTGATAACAGCTTTGAAATGGCTTCTCTTTGGAGTACAGTTCCCAGAACTCCTGGAAAGTGTGTCAGTTTGGGGGATTCTGGGAGGTTTAGTCCACAAAAGTAATGGCAGTGATAAATCGGAAGAGCTTTTTTCCCCCTTGTGGCACCTCATAATTGGAAGACCCTCCCCAGAAAACTCATCTCATACTATACTATTGCCTGTTCGGCACCAGCTAGAGATTTTCCTAGGTTAAAACAAGACATTAATTGGAATGCATTGCCCCCCCCCCCCACCTGGAATAAACAGGCAAGACACAGGTATGGATTAAACTGGGGCCACTTTATTGAACAAGTAATGATACCAATGCTATTCCCAACCAGGGACGTGCAGTAGTGCGGGATCAGGTTTGAGGCCAAAGGTTTCATAGGACCCCCTCCCCAACCATATACGGGCGAGTCCCACGCCCCATTGTCATGCGGTCCCTCAGACAGCGCGACACTGGCCGGCGCCTGATGCGACCCCCCCTGGCTTGTAAGTCCCCTCTCGTTGATGACCCCAAGCACAGAGAGGGCCCCAGTACGTTCCCCCCCCCCGCACTGTAACCTCATGATCCACAGTGCTGTGAGGTCAGACGGGTATCACCTCCAGTGTACAACTTGGGCACTCACCAATCCTTGTTCTTTCCGCACTACCCGCCAGTGTGACCTATAGTAAACCGACCACAACACAACTAACCTACACCAGTGTGGGATAGGCAACCCCCCCCCCAGCCAATTTAGGTAACGGGCACAAAATTCCTATCTGGCCCCCAAACGAACGACCAGTCAGATTCACACTGGGTTAAAGGCGGGTGGGTGGGAAGAAAGCCTTGCAAAGAGGCTGAAGAGGAGAGGGAACGCAGTTAAATACTGCGCTCCCTGAGCCACCCCCATTGAGCTGATGCCAAGGTTGCGTCTTGCCTCCTCCCATGGGGGGGGCAAGAGGCTCCGCTCCGGCAACGCTGTGTGCGACGGTGGAGCAGCCATTTCCCCTGGGATTAATAATGGGGTTTCTTGAAATATACATGCCTCAGAAATTAGACTTGCCACTTAAATTGAATTTACTTGCCAAAGACTACATTGTACAACAAAGCACAATAACAGAATGCTTTAGGCAAGGAAAACCA
This sequence comes from Intellagama lesueurii, assembly GCA_037013535.1. Taxonomy (NCBI): domain Eukaryota; kingdom Metazoa; phylum Chordata; class Lepidosauria; order Squamata; family Agamidae; genus Intellagama; species Intellagama lesueurii. The sequence goes on along the minus strand of JBAJHW010000001.1, from coordinate 168,044,193 downwards.
GGTAACCAGGTGACAATATTGAGGAGCACCTCTACAAATATCAGGCTAAATGTGCCCTCTGCTTTGACCTTTTAAATTCAGACCTTCTAAATAAGAATAATAATATGCCATCAAGTGAATTCTGATGAAAGAATTCTGACTTTTCAGAATTTTCCAGGTAGAGAGAACTCAGAAATGGTTTCCCATTCCCTTCTTCTGGGGGCGCCCTGGGACTGTGCAGCTGGCGCAAGGCCACACCGGCCTTGCTCTCCTCCCGGGAGGGGAATCGAACTCCCAACCTCTGGCTCTGCAGCCAGATACCTACATTTGTTATATTTTAAATGTAATATTGTTTATATGTGTCTTGTTAGATTGCTTGCTTTATATGGCTGCTAATTGTCTATTTTTAATGTTCACATAGAGTTGGAATGTTACTTTTAAAAACAACAATGCTATGTGCCATCCTGGATGTCTTTTACACTGTAGGATATCTGTAAACAGATTTAGAAAGAGCTCATCGTGACTCTTGTTGTTTGAAGGTAGCAACAAAGCTGACTGCATAGATTTCACATTGCCAGCTAGCTGCACATTATATAAACCGGAAATCCTTCGATTGTAGCGATCAGCTTTTGGATGGTGAAAATGACTAGCAGACAGCACAAATGTGTGCTCATTTGAAACCGGTAATCTGCTCCAGAGGTCTGTTACAGCATATGTATCAGCTCAGGTGCACATCCCATATTCAAGCAAGGCTACAATTACTGCAGTTTTATTCACCCAGTTTTAGGCAAATCTTTTAAGACAGCAAGAATCAGTATCTTGGACTCATTAGTACATACACAGATCGATCTTTGCATCTAAACAGTCAAGCAATGATTGCATCAGGTCAATCAGATTTCATTAAAAATATGTGAGTAAGGGCTGTGAAAGCTTGTCACTGTACTTGTTGTTAATGATGACCTATGCAAACAAATGAACCTGTGGACCTATATTTCTCCATTTATATTTATTTCTACCTTCATGAGCGGAGTCATTTTAGAGCAGAGCTGTTGATGCTTATTTGTACTTATGGGCCAAAATCCTGTTGTGTATGTTAGATCTGCAGAATGGTGATGGCATCAACAGCAGAGGGAGATTGTCTGTAATTGAAGACTTCTTACTTCTGTCCCATCGCTTATATGATGAATAATCCATCTTCAGTGGGTGGAAACTGTAGGATGAATGGATACAAATAAAACAAGTAACCAAGTTAATATGTAATAATAATGATGTTAACTGTGGATGTGATAGTAGTGTGTCATGTGGCTCTGTTTTCCTTGAGATGATAGGTCTCATAGGGCAACATATCTGAAGGGCACATTGTGGAATTCTGTGGAGAATTGAACAAAATAGCCCTCCCCCTTTGAAGTATGTTCTGGATGTACAGTTTAAAGTAGTTGACATCATGTTAGTTGAAAGTTGTTGTCTTTCAAAAGGCAAAGAAAACAGACAGTTATCAGGGGTTATGCTCTTTCTCACTGCAATGTTCAGTCATTTCTTTTCTCTGAATCTCTCCCTTGAAAGCAACCCATCATTGCCATCCTGGGCTTTTTATGAATTTGTTTTATATTATTTAGGGCTAGGGGGTGGGATTAGGTTCTTTGTTTGTGCTCAAGAGTAGTGGCTTGCCACTAGATAGGCAGTATGAAAATTTAATCAATCAATCAATTTAATAAATACATTATTTGAAAAACTTCCGACTTTCTTGGAGCATAATGAAAGTCGACCAGTCCCAGTCAAACAGACTGAATTGACCCAAACAATTGGTTTAGCTTCCAAGTAAAAACTTAATAAAACAATCAAGCTTTCGACAGGAAAACACGCCCTGTCATCTTCAGGATACAAACGGCATTCCAACTGCATTGCATAGGGTAATATACACTCAATGTGATTACATCACACAACATTCCAGGTGGACTAATTGCTTAATCAACCTACTGCTGTCCTAATGAGGACAATTATAGGAAGCCATGAATCACTAAGTCTTTGTCCTTCTTCACAGTTGCCTTCCTTTAGGGAGTCAATCTATCTCAGATTTGGTCTTCCCCTTTTCCTGCTGGCTTCCACCTTTCCCAGCATTATTGTCTTTTCCAGAGAATCTTGTCTTCTTAGGATGTGTCTGCAAGTAGGAAAGCTCCAGTTCCAACATTTTGCCTGCAGAGGTAGTTGAGGTTTGAGTTGATCTGGGACCCACTTATTCACCTTTCTGCTCAAGTCCCAGGTCAGCACTCTAACCATTACAGTGCATTGTGAATAAACCGTACCCATCTATCAGTGCTGCTACTCCTCCGTCAACTGTTGGCATAAGCAAAAGTTTCACTCTCTTCCATTGGATGCGGTCCCCTCTGCCGAAAGTCCTCACTCCTGGTTTAATTTCGTTCTACTTCCTTATGTTTACAAAGACAAAAAGTTTTCCCCAGCCGAGAAACATTTGTTTGGTAACTTTATTTCCGAGAACATCTGTGGCTCAGCTGCAGTGCCAATGAATATTTGAATATGGGAGAAATCCATTTGCTATAAACTTCTCCTGTCTTCTCTGCTTCCCCTCTGCATCCGGTTTTGCCACTAACTCTGCTTGAAGTGCACTCCCCACCGAGAAACTGGAAACAGCGGGAAGCGACTCGGCAGTTTCATTGGAAGAGCTTCCCTCCAGCCAGCCACTGGATACTGTCACAGACAAACTCCGCAGTAAAAAACAGCATTTAGTGGAGGTGCATCTTCCAGTCCTAAGATTTATTACCAAAACACACACCTCTTTAGAACTCTGCTCTGTACTGCAGGGGGACCTGAAGGAAAATGCATCTTCTGATGTGACAGTGCTGTCTTTTTGCACAAGATAATATAAAATTAAACCTTCCTCCAATACCCGTGTTTTTGGCATTCCTTGCTCAATTTAAAGGAGCAGCAAAACACTCCCAGCAGGTTTTCAATTCGCTGCTCTCTTTCCGTTTACAAACCTATAATTCAAAGGCTGCGCAGATGTTTATTTGCTTTGAATTTTGCTAGTTTGTGAGTCTGTTCCAGAGGCTGGCTTGAGAATTTCTCCCCTGAGCTGGAGTGGTGCAGACTGAAGGGTTCAAACCACTGGGAAGTACTCTGGCCCAGAAGTCCTGTTGAAATAAATAGGATTGCAGTAGGGATTTGTGGCGATCCCATACATTTAAGAGGGGGTGGGAAGGAGGGTGTATGTTATACCAAGCTCCTTGAAGGAAAGAGTGAATAAATAAGAAACAGAGAAAGATTCCAGAGGACAGGCAAGAGTCTTAGTAAGGAAGGACCTGAAGGCCATTTCTTGGACATATGGCAAAACATTAACAATAATATTCTAACCCAAGAACATTTATTGCAGAGCTGACAACTAGTAACTAGTTGGAAATAGCACTAGCTAGCTAAAAGTCCCCTTCATGGATTGCTGCCTTGTCGTGGCGAAGGGGCTTGAGTAATTCAGAGAAGCTATGGGCTATGCCGTGCAGGGACACCCAAGATGGACAGGTCATAGTGGAGAGTTCTGACTAAATGCGATCCACCTGGAGCAGGAACTGGCAAGCCACTCCAGTATCTTTGCCAAGAAAACCCCATGAACAGAAACAAAAGGCTAAAAGATATGATGCTGGAAGATGAGCCCCTCAGGTCGGAAGGCGTCCAACATGCTACTGAGGAAGAGCAGAGGACAAGTACAAGTAGCTCCAGTGCTAATGAAGTGGTTGGGCCAAAGCCGAAAGGACGCTCAGCTGCGGACGTGCCTGGAAGTGAAAGGAAAGTCCAATGCTGCAAAGAAAAATACTGCATAGGAACCTGGAATGTAAGATCTATGAACCTTGGTAAGCTGGATGTGGTCAAACAGGAGATGGCAAGAATAAACATTGACATCCTGGGCGTCAGTGAACTAAAATGAATGGGAATGGGCAAATTCAATTCAGACGATTATCATATCTACTATTGTGGGCACGAATCCCATAGAAGAAATGGAGTAGCCCTCATAGTCAACAAAAGAGTGGGAAAAGCTGTACTGGGATATAATCTCAAAAATGATAGAATGATTTCAATACGAATCCAAGGCAGACCTTTCAACATCACAGTAATCCAAGTTTATGCACCAACCACCCATGCTGAAGAGGCTGAAATTGACCAATTCTATGAAGACTTACAACACCTTCTAGAACTGACACCAAAGAAAGATGTTATTCTCATTATAGGGGATTGGAATGCTAAAGTAGGGAGTCAAGAGATAAAAGGAACAACAGATAAGTTTGGCCTTGGAGTTCAAAACGAAGCAGGGCAAAGGCTAATAGAGTTTTGTCAAGAGAACAAGCTGGTCATCACAAACACTCTTTTCCAACAACACAAGAGGCGACTCTACACATGGACATCACCAGATGGGCAATACCGAAATCAGATTGATTATATTCTCTGCAGCCAAAGATGGAGAAGCTCTATACAGTCAGCAAAAACAATACCTGGAGCTGATTGTGGCTCTGATCATCAGCTTCTTATAGCAAAACTCAAGCTTAAACTGAAGAAAGTAGGAAAAACCACTGGGCTAGTCAGGTATAATCTAAACCAAATCCTTTATGAATACACAGTGGAAGTGAAGAACAGATTTAAGGAACTCGATTTGGTGGACAGAGTGCCTGAAGAACTATGAATGGAGGCTCGTAACATTGTACAGGAGGCAGCAACAAAAACCATCCCAAAGAAAAGGAAATGCAAGAAAGCAAAGTGGCTGTCCAACGAGGCCTTACAAATAGCAGAGAAGAGAAGGGAAACAAAATGCAAGGGAGATAGGGAAAGTTACAGAAAATGGAATGCAGATTTCCAAAGAATAGCAAGGAGAGACAAGAGGGCCTTCTTAAATGAACAGTACAAAGAAATAGAGGAAAATAATAGAAAGGGAAAAACCAGAGATCTGTTCAAGAAAATTGGAGATATTAAAGGAACCTTTTATGCAAAGATGGACATGATAAAGGACAAAAATGGTACGGACCTCACAGAAGCAGAAGACATCAAGAAGAGGTGGCAAGAATACACAGAAGAATTATACCAGAAAGATCTGAATGTCCCGGACAACCCAGATAGTGTGGTTGCTGACCTTGAGCCAGACATCCTGGAGAGTGAAGTCAAGTGGGCCTTAGAAAGCATGGCTAACAACAAGGCCAGTGGAGGTGATGGCATTCCAGTCGAACTATTTAAAATCTTAAAAGACGACGCTGTTAAGGTGCTACACTCAATATGCCAGCAAGTTTAGAAAACTCAGCAGTGGCCAGAGGATTGGAAAAGATCAGTCTACATCCCAATCCCAAAGAAGGGCAGTGCCAAAGAATGCTCCAACTACCGTACAATTGCACTCATTTCACACGCTAGCAAGGTTATGCTCAAAATCCTACAAGGTAGGCTTCAGCAGTATGTGGACCGAGAACTCCCAGAAGTACAAGCTGGATTTCGAAGGGGCAGAGGAACTAGAGACCAAATTGCTAACATGTGCTGGATTATGGAGAAAGCCAGAGAGTTCCAGAAAAACATCTACTTCTACTTCATTGACTACGCAAAAGCCTTTGACTGTGTGGACCACAGCAAACTATGGCAAGTCCTTAAAGAAATGGGAGTGCCTGACCACCTTATCTATCTCCTGAGAAATCTATATGTGGGACAGGAAGCAACAGTTAGAATTGGATATGGAACAACTGATTGGTTCAAAATTGGGAAAGGAGTACGACAAGGCTGTATATTGTCTTCCTGCTTATTTAACTTATATGCAGAATACATCATGCGAAAGGCTGGACTGGATGAATCCCAAGCCGGAATTAAGATTGCCGGAAGAAATATCAACAACCTCAGATATGCAGATGATACCACTCTGATGGCAGAAAGTGAGGAGGAATTAAAGAACCTCTTAATGAGGGTGAAAGAGGAGAGCGCCAAAAATGGTCTGAAGCTCAACATAAAAAAAACTAAGATCATGGCCACTGATCCCATCACCTCCTGGCAAATAGAAGGGGAAGATATGGAGGCAGTGACAGATTTTACCTTCTTGGGCTCCATGATCACTGCAGATGGGGACAGCAGCCACGAAATTAAAAGACGCCTGCTTCTTGGGAGGAAAGCGATGACAATCCTGGACAGCATCTTAAAAAGCAGAGATATCACCTTGCCATCAAAGGTCCGCATAGTCAAAGCTATGGTTTTTCCAGTAGCGATGTATGGAAGTGAGAGCTGGATCATAAAGAAGGCTGACCGCCGAAGAATTGATGCTTTTGAATTGTGGTGCTGGAGGAGACTCTTGAGAGTCCCCTGGACTGCAAAGAGAACAAACCTATCCATTTTGAAGGAAATCAACCCTGAGTGCTCACTGGAAGGACAGATCCTGAAGCTGAGGCTCCAATACTTTGGCCATCTCATGAGAAGAGAAGACTCCCTGGAAAAGACCCTGATGTTGGGAAAGTGTGAAGGCAAGAGGAGAAGGGGACGACAGAGGACGAGATGGTTGGACAGTGTCACCGAAGCTACCAACATGAATTTGACCCAACTCTGGGAGGCAGTGGAAGACAGGAGGGCCTGGCGTGCTCTGGTCCATGGGGTCACGAAGAGTCGGACACGACTTAACGACTAAACAACAAAAGCTAAAAGTAACTACTTCTGGAGGCAACAAGGATGAGACTAAGTTACATTTCAAACAGGCAAGAAGTATTTTCTAAGTTACTTTTTGTTGTAATGATTATCATTTCCTAGTTCAAATATTCCTTTTAAAGGAAATCATAAGGCATTTTGAGAGGACTGTGTCAAGTCTCATGCCATCATCCTATTGATCCTAAATGGCAGAAGTATTGTACTGTTATTATCTATCCTTTTGTACTTTCAGGTTGCAATACCAGGAGTGGCTCCTAGAGGGACCAAGAGAATGTTTTTGATCTTTTTCTGACCAGTTGGTAACAATAAGATGAAGAATAACTTGCAGCATAAGTAATTACTTTTGTGAACAGACCAATGGTAATGACAACTTGGCTGCTTCTAAGTAGCGAGTAACACAGTAAGCTCCCTTTCAGAAATAACATTCTAAGCTCTGATTTGTTCTGGTAATTTTTTATTGTTCATGATGAAATCAATACACATCAGTCTTTTGAAAAAGGAAAATCTAAGAAAGAGTGTCATACGTCTGGCATGTCCCTCAGACCAAGCCCCATTCAGCTGATTGTTACAATAGTCACTACAGCAGTCACTGAGGCTGTAGAAACAGGGAACTGAACAGATCTAAATTCGTTCATGCACTGGTTCCCAACCTGTGGGTCGCAACCCCCAAGGGGGTTGCAATGTGTTTTCTGGGGGGTCATTGTGGTTATTTTTCATTGAAAATGAATTCAATGCCATTTGTTCCCACTTACGGGATGAAGGCATTGGTGTGCAAAACCACTGCCATAACCTGGCCCTCTCCCACATTTCCCTTTCGTGGAAGGTGGAAACTTTGACCACGCTCCCTGGGCTGCAGCTGGCTATGGTGTTGGTGAAGGGGGCATTGCAGTGCCAGCCAGCATTCACCAGGGGAATTTCACCTTTATCCCACCCACGAACAAGGTGGGATCAATTCACATTGTTGAATATGAATTCAACAATGTGAGCCCCAGCATTTTATGGAAATGTGGCAGGAGGGGTCATAGGTTACTTGGTTATCATAAAGAGGTGGTCACAACTTGAAAAAAGCTGGGAAACACTGCTCTAACATGAACTTTGAAACACAGAGTTAGGGTGAAGTGCTGCCCTCTGCCCTCCTGTAAGGTGTTCACTTGGCTGTGGCAAATAGGGATGTAAATGCATTCCACAGCAGGCCAGGGCAGGCAATGACACCATTGGATGAGTGGTGTGGAAGGCTGTCTTGTCACCTTGTATCTTGCTGTTTCCAAACTCTTCAAGCAACAGAACTGCCAGGTTCAGCCTCTTGAGGCAGTTTTGTCAATGGTGCAGTGGAGCCAGGTCCAGGATCAAAGCGTTGGGATGTTTTGAGTACCAAGGGAGGTTCTATCATTCTCTGCCCATCTTGTGGCTTCTGTCTTCCCTTCGAGGTCCTCACAGAAACTGGAGGGAGAAAGGATTTTCCTAAGTGTACTGTTATGAGCGGTCCCTTTTGCATGCAAATCATCACCCTCTCTTGACCTTGAAAGGGCAATCAAGACACACTAACTTAACAAAAGACCTACTCTGAGCATAGATGAAACCTGATCGTGTTGGTTTGCTGATAATGTAGATGAAGGTTTAGGTATCTGACTGCAGAGCCATTTTGGACAGGGGAGGTTGGCTATGGCGACTCTACGCAGTGTTTCAAGAGTTACCATTATATCACCAGTACTGGAGCAAGCTTTCTCATTGCTTGAGGAGGGGCAACCCACTACCATGGTGCACATTGCTTTTAGTCTCTCACTACTCACCTGAGGGAAGGAGGAAAAGGAGAAGGGGGCGCCGGGGGGGGGCATCCATGTCTTTCTCCCTGGCCCTACAAAATATTTTATTTTTTCAGTCGCCTCCCGCCTCCCCATCATGCCTTGCCTTGAGGACCCTGGGGCCAAGGCTTGGTTACCAGAGGTGGCCAAGAAACAGGTGGTGGCAGCAAAGAATTCTGGGGGCAGCTGGTTCAGGCAGTGGAGAGCAGATGCAGCTTTGCCTGCACTCTGCCAACTGAAGTGACTGCCCCGGTTAGGATAATGGACGTGCTGCTCACCGTTGGGTATTTTGCTTCATTATATCTTCCAGTTAAAAGTAAGGCTCCTCTAATCCCCATTGATTTCAGCAGCAGAGAATTAAGCATGAGATTAGCTCTCCTATTGAAATCAATGGAGCTTAGATGAATTTCATTTTGGCCCCTGCAGCTGTGCTTTCCTCTTTCTGCATCAATAGATGGTTTACACACAGTTCACTAATCCCAGTGGAGTAGAATCTCTCTTAGTCTTTCAATATTTTGCTTGCTTCCCCTCTCCTTCTTTAGTGCTGCTTTATGATATTTGTTCATCCCCCCCCCCCCCCCGCCCACACACCAGTGCTGCAAAAACAGGAGCTACTGTATCAGGCTGGTAGCTGCAAAGGTTCCACATGGCTGTGATAAAACAGCTGACAATAATCTGATATAGCGCAAGGCAGCCTTGGGAGCAGTTAAACAGAACTCATCAGGGTCTCCTCTCCCTGTGGCCTTGATAGGATCCCACTTCCTGCTGAATAAGAAGAAGCCACAATGTATATACTGTCTTTTATTGCTTTTGTGTAGATCAGCTGTATGTCATGAATGTCTAGAAGTGGGGGAAAGAAGTGCCTCATGCTTCCCATTTCATCCTCAGGCATACATTCCTATCGTATACACCTGGATGGGAGCAGGGGCAGAGAGACAAGAGAGAGAACAGAGATCAACACGAATCAGAAAAATTGTAATTCATTTTGATTCATGATTCATCGACAAATTGTGAATAACAAATTTATGATTTTTTTAGACAAATCGATGAAATGATTCATCACTTCATTTTTGCATTTAAACCCCTATAAAACAGCTTCCAAAGCACCTAGAGACACCAAAAGCTTCCCCTCACTCTCCTCTACAATCCCTCCAGGTTTGGTGCCGATTGGGTTTCAGACATCCAAGTTATACATCCCCAAAATGGGTCCCCCCCAGGAAACTGCCCTTTAGCAGCTGGCTTGGGGAAACCCAATCATCATCAAACTTGGACAGATTGTAGAGGAGGAGCAGGGGAAGCTTCTCTGTAATTTTGATATATCTAGGTGCTTGGGGGGGGGATTTTATAACCAAATGAATCAATGAATTAAAAAATCCCTAGAAATTCATTGATTTGTATTCATTGGGGCATTGATTCATACGAATAGAAATCAACAATTTTTGATGAATTTTGCAATTCATTTTTCAATTTGTACCCATCTCTAATCGTGAGTCTTGCTGCCCAAGAGACACTGGGCTCTGGCAAACAGTTCTGATGACAGCCCCCGGACCTGACTTTGGTGTGGCATTGGGCTGAAATAGTTTCATTCACGAGAATGCTGCAGGTATCATGTCGTCCAGTAGGTCACCAGTCCTAAAGCTCATTTGAAACTCATGATAGCTGAGCCCCAAAGGCCTCCTGTCAGGCTTCCTGTCTTCACCGTGCAGGGTTGGTGTTTTTGGAATTATTGCCCCCAAAAGTAAGTCTGACAAGCTCTGAGTCCTATTACTTTCTGTAGATGCAGGTGGCTCTGGCTGGACACTCTTGTTAACAAATATGGAAGCAAAAGGTTGCATTAAAGACTCTCTCAAGGGAAGAGAGTACCTTGTCAAATTGAAATATATCCTTGGCAGAGAGAGAAAAACAGAGTCTACTATCTCTGTCTGTGAGACTGAAAGAGAGAGACTGAGTGTGTGTGTCCTGGGAGGAACTGGTAAACTTAAGAACATCAGCCATTGAAACAAAGCAGCAACAGAGCAGACATTAGAAAGGAAGGAAGGAACTGTTGTTCTGTGCTGTTAAACTGCTTATTACCTATGATAGCCCTACGAATCCGTGACCTCCAAAAGGTCATTAAAAACCCAGGTATGCCAAACTCAAGCACAAGGCTCCACCACTCCCCCCGCCTTTTTAATCAATGCCTCTCATGTTTGGTCTTCCTCCTTTCCACTGACCAGGAGCACCTCGGTCTTGTCTGGATTAAGTTTCAGTTTATTTGCCCTCATCCAGTCCATTACTGACACCAAACACTGATTTAGAACCAAAATGGCTTCCTTGGATTTAGATGGAAAGGAGAGAGAGAGTTTGATGTCATCCGCATACTCCAGACAACCTCTCCCAGTGGTTTCATGTAGATGTTAAATAACATAGGAGACAGAACCGAACCTGAGGGACACCACAGGGCAACGACCAGGGTGTCAAACAGGAGTTCCCCAGCGCCACCCGCTGGGTTCTCCCCTCCAGGAAAGATCGAAGCCACTGTAAAACAGTGGCTCCAAGTCCCATCCCAGAGAGATGGCCCAAAAGGATGCCATGGTAGATGGTATCAAAAACCATGGAGAGGATGTCAAAGGGATCTGATGTTGAGCCATCAAAAACTACAGTGCCCTTCATTTCCTCATGAAAGGACCTGATGATGTTAAGAAGTCGAGGTGGGCATCCAATCTTGGGAAGTATTTTAAAAAGGCCATCCCTGCTAACCAAATCAAAGGCCTTTGTGAGATCTATGAAGGCCACAAAGAGTGGCTGTCGTTGTTCCCTACATTTCTCCTGCAACTGTCTGAGGGAGAATACCGTGTCAGTGGTGGATCTATTAGCTCGAAATCCACACTGTGATTCTGGATAGACTCTGTCTGCAAGCACCTGGAGTCTCTTCAGCACAACACGGGCAAGCAGCTTCCCTACAACGCAGAGAAGAGAGATGCCATGCAGTTGCCCCTGTCGTCTTTGTTCTTGTACAATGTGATGATGTTTGCATCCTTCATGTCCTGTGGTACTCCACCTTCCCTCCAGCAAAGACAAAAGATTTCATACAGCTCAGTGGTGATGGTCTCTTTACAGCACTTCAGCAGGGATGTTATCCTTCCCAGGTGCCTTGCCAGTGGCAAGGGAATCCAAGGCCGCTTTTATTTCTGCTAAAGTTGGTTCACTGTCCAACTCTTCCAAGACAATGAAATCATTGGTTATATTATTAGATCTTTGGTGTGGTGAGTTATCCTTACTTCTCACTTCTTAAACGTGGTGGTGGTGAGAGTTGTTCCCATTTTTTTAGGGGGGCTTTCAGCCTTCCCCCCCATATTTTTTAGACAGCCAATCAATTTTTTAAAAAAGTAATGCATTAGGAGTGCTCATGACTAACAAGATATATTAAAAACAATATTTTAAAAGTCCCTCACACTAACACGTTAGCTTTTAAAAATATTGGTCCAAACCCTGCTTTTAAGTTGCCGCTTTGTCTTGATCGCTCGCCAGACTTGCATTCTCTTCATGGAGATTAACAGCAGCCTTCCAGATGCTGGTAGACTCAGTGGAGGAGGCTGGTCCATCAGGATATACAGAACACTGCACCACCTCTGGGTTCAAGCCATCTTTAGCCAGCCCACTCCCTGCCTGCCTGCCTGCCAGTGGAGGGCCAAAGGCCCAACTATGCTGAAAAAGATCCATACTTGCAACAGATCCAAGTCTTCCCTCTGTCCCTGGTGGGAGACCCTGACCTTACGCAAGACCTTGCTCTCTGGCGAAGAACAGAGGTGCGGTGCTACAAAGCAGCTTCATCCCCAGTCTCACTCCTGCATCGTAACTTAACTGTTTCCTTAATTTCCCCATTCCACAGTCAGCAGGGTAGAAATATTTGCTTCAATCTTCCTAACCGGCTTCAAGAATCTATGGCATAGAGCTGTTTTTCTAATCCATGTTGACTCTCACTGTCGATCAGTTTAAAGCCTTAGAAGTTTACACCGCCTGAATTCATTAGATAAGGGAAATGGGCCATCTGAGCGATGACGAATCTCGGCTGCTACAAAGATTTGCTACTGTAAATTAATTTTCGAAATAGAAACAAAGGAAACCGATCCTGTCAGGTATGTGCTCACTCCCCTCTCTTTTCTCAGCGGTTCATGATGCACTTGGAGCAGCAACACAAATCAATGCCTCAAAAAGACTGTTTTTGTGAACTGCTTAATCTAAGAAATCTGTTGTCTCCTACATTTTATATATGTTGCTTTTCTCGAAATGGGAGCAGGTAGATGTGGGCCTTTGTGGACACAGAAGGTTCATTTTGCTGAGTGGAAGAGTAGGGAGAGAGAAAACATTCTCTTATAAGGAAAGATTTCCTGTAAACACACCCGTTTTTGTTTTTGTGATAACAGGCTAATCTCTGTGTGCTCCTTGAGTGCAAAGGACATGTTCCAGCTAGTTATAAAGCAGAATTAAAAGCTCAGAGTGACATATCATTCTTTTGTGTTTTGCCCCAAATTTTTAATTTGCTCATTCTGGATACCATTAAGTTGTGCCGCTTTGCCATCCCTACATCTTCTTATGGAGTTTTTTTTAGTTCCGCCAATATGAAGGGAGTAGAAAGTTCATTGGATTCACTCTGAATATCCCCTTGATATCCATGTCTGCCACTTGCCACTGTTAAATGTTAATACAGCACTTCCAGTGTATACGCATTGTGTATATAATGGAAGTCAGATGGGCTCATGCTCCAAAGCATTCCTGCACCAAAGTGTCCCTGTGTTTGAAAAGTTATTTTCCAATTGCTTACAACTGGTGTGTGTGTGTGTGTGTGTGTGTGTGTGTGTGTGTGTGTGTGTGTGTGTGTGTGTGTGTGTGTGTGTGTGTAAAAGAGAGATATTGTTAGTATCCATGACTATTACTTTATACTGCAGGGGTGGGGAAATGGCATTCCTGATGTTCTTGAACTGCAATTCCCATCGTCCCTGGCTAGGGCAGCCAAGGGTAAGGTATGATGGGCCTTGTAGTTTAACAGTACTTGAAGAATCTTATGTTCTCCACTGGTGCTGTAGTAAAATGATGGGATGTAAGTTATCTTAGAAGCTAGCTGAATATCTCAGCGAATTGAATACCTGCTGTGGAACCACGGGTTGGGAAATTGATTCCCTACTGGGTCTCCCAAGAGAAGAGAGCAAGCCTGTATGATGTTGGGAAAACTTCACAGTCCCAGAACACCCTCAGAAGAAGAGAATGGTGGAGATGTTGGCAAGTCCCCAGGTCTGAGTCCCTCTTAAAAACAAGCTTTTTTTCCCCCAGAAAAAAAAAGAGAGGGGATGGGTGGGTTCTGAATTGCAAGCCAAGCCCAAATCATTGAAAAACAACATGAGTCGAGTCCAAGTTGAGTCACCAGTGTGACTTAAGTCTGACTTGACAGCGAGTCCTGTGACTCAAGTCCCTATCCCTGGGGAATAGTAAAACACTTCTGAGTACCTAGAAAACCCTGGAAACACTCCCCATACGTTGGAATTGACTTGACGGCACATAGGATCGTTATTGCCTTATCTTGATAAAAGCAATAAAATGGCAGACATTTTGAAGAGGTTTGAAATGTCACTGAAATGTCACAGGTATGTCCATCTCCGGATAAGCCTGTCTCCTTGCTGCTTAAATCACAAAGAAACGTTTGCCGGCGAGCACAGCTCCTTAGGAGTCAGCTTTCCCCATCCCCACTTCCTACCCGGTATTTTAGGCAGACCACTGCCTTAAATGAAGATATCTGTGCCAACGGTGGCACATGGGAACTCAAGATACTGAAAGAATGACAAAATGCTGAGGGCAGGGATGTCTGGGAACAATAAATTACACACAGGAAAGAAAGAAAGATCGGGAGGGAGAGGGAGAGATTGTCTTGGCGGTGCAGACACAGCTTTAGCTTTGCACTTTTCAAAAAACGATCCCCAGCTGCATATTTCAGAAGGCCTGCCCGTCTCCAGTTATCGCACCGCAGTCTCTTAAAAGATATAGGTGTGGCAGATGTGCTTGCCTGCAGGCTGAGCCAAGCTGTCTACCACCGATAAAAATCCCCCAGTACTTCTTCTGAAAGAAAGGGAAACGAGCGTGCTCTTTGAGGTAATATCTCTTCACAACCCAGGCAGGTTGATGGTCCAAGGCTTGGTGGGCACTATTTCATGCGGAATGAGCTAGCAGCCGCCATAACACCAGTCCCTAACTCATTACCGAGTAAAGCATGTGGAAACGCCTTGAGTGTGAAAGGTGCTTTATAATACTGTTGTGTTATATGAGAAAGATAGATGTTTCTACGTTGCCTGTGCTCCAATCAGCCCTGAAGTGACAGTCTTTATTTTCCAATACCTGTCTGGAAGAGACAGTTATTCTGTTTTTGTGTGTGTTTGCCTTTTTGAGGAGTGAGTGAACCTGCAACCAAAAGTTCTATTTAAGCCCCATGCAACTGGTACATGTGCATATATAAATATGTTCAGCTTTGGGAATCGCAGGTACAAAACCAGCAGTTTTCATATATGAAATCTTGGCATATATGACTTGGGCTACACACAGCATTAAAAACAACCACCATTTTCAAAAGGATCACAATGTGAGGCAGGAAAACTGATCAGCTGTGAGGGAACAGCTGGTTTACCCAAATGTTACTCAGAGGGGATGCTCTAACCACTCAGTCACACTGCCTGCTTTGCCTGGCTGGGTTAGATCCTGGAGGCCAGTGCACTAATGGTTGGCAAAAGCCTCCCAAGGGCCTGTGCCTTCCTTAGGACACTCTGAGTCTCCTGCTCCTGGGTGTTCAAGGAACTAACACACACAAGCAGGTTGTGGCTTCTGGTTGCAAAGCAATTCTCCACAGAACTTAAAGTAACCCAAAAGACTTCAAAATCTCTGAGCCTCCTCAGATGCAGGATAGAGTACTTTCAGCCCCTTCAGCTGTCTAAACAAACCACAGCTTGGGTAAAATTTTGTATTTGTATTAAAAGCAAAAGTAGCAAAACATAAGACAAAAGTTCCAAAAATTCAGCAGCGATTACAAAATCCATCGTTTGGGAGCATAAGCAGACTTTACAGAGCTCAAGGCATAATGAGGCTATCCCCACAGAAAATAAAGAAAAGTTAACTCTCTAGGCTATACTTACAAACATGTACAGAGTTCTTTATAGCGGATAGCATGAGCGTACTAAGTTATAGTGATGATCCAAGCTGGAGAATGAAGGACAAAACTAAACTAACTATCTTCCTTAAATCCCACCATCCCGCATTGCGCTATTGTAAGAGTCCACCAATCAGTGGGCAGCTTTTAACTGGTTTCAGCCAAACCAGTCAAGGCCAATTAACCACATTCCAGGTGCAACGGCTACTTGTCAACAAAACTCCATTTCTCCCACCCATACCAAAGTCAGGATGTTCTCTCCAACTTGCTTATCTTGGGATGGCGCTCCAGTGTTGCACTTCTCCCACAACTTTCATGCCTAGGCTGGTCAGCAAGAACATTTCACAGACTTTACCAACTTGATGTTAATCCTTTGATCACCTTACAGATGTTACTACCCTGGGGTTGACTCCATAAGCCTTAATTCCTTCACACCAATAAAGGGAAATAACCATCAGTTCAAACACAGCCTTACTTTAGATGTTAACTAATACAGTATATCGAAATTTCTATACTTTTAGAGTTTGGCAAAGTTATTTTTTTTTTACCACAATTCCATACTGGCTAGGGATTCTGGGAACTGTAGTCCAGGAAAATAGTTTTTCCAAGCTCTGCTGCCTCCACTTCAGTTCAAACACATCTAGCCAGCATCTCTTATTTCCCCAAAGTGTGTACATGTAAGTATGTTATGGGAAATGTAAAGAAAATTTGTGAATTTACCAGTTGCCAGCATCCCATCTGTGTTTGCATAAGGTTTGGGTAATGCTTTGGCTAATTGCTGCTAATTGACAAGATGCTGGGGCTCTTCTCAGTGTGGCACCCAACCGCACATGTGAGATGTACCCCAACACATTGTCAATTAGCTACAGCAAGTTACACAAACGTTACGCAAATACTTCTAGGCAGTGATTATTAGAAAGAGAAAGAAAGAATTTTCTTAATCTCTCCTATTTTACACCCAGGACCTTCCTGCACCATTTATCAAAATGACGAGAAGATGCCTGATAATGTGATGCTGAACAAAGTCCAGGAGCCTTTCATTATAAACCACTTTTTTGAAAGATTCAAAGTGATGTAAATCTTTAAAAGTTAGAACCAGTACCAGCTTGCTTGGGTGCAAATTCAGCTGCAGAAAATTTCTTACAGCATAAGCTTTTGTAGACTGCTCTGAAAAATGCTATCCAGCATTTCAGTTATATATACCATATAGGAAGGGCAGCAATGAAGGAATTAGAAAAGATAATCACGTGTAAGGATGTGTCACTGGAGACCAAGATCAAGATCATCCACGCTCTTGTATTTCTGATCACCATATATGGGTGTGAAAGCAGCTGGACAGTTAAGAATGCAGACAAGGAAAAAAATGATTTGTTTCAAATGTGGTGTTGGGAGGAGAGCTTTGTGGAAATGCTGGACTGCCAGAAAAACTAACAAGTGGATCAAATCAAGCCTAAGCTGTCTCTGGAGGTAAAAATGTTAAAAGTGACCCTGTCCTCCTTTGGGTATGTTATGAGAAGGCAGGATCCTCTGGAAAAGACAATAATGCTGGGAATCGTGCAAGGCAGCAGGAAAAGAGGAAGAGCCAATATGAGATGGACTGACTCCATAAAGGACTCGAGGCCACCTTTGAAGATGACTTGGAAGCTTCATCTAGGGGACAATTCAGCTCCCTTGAGTTTACAAGGGCTGAGCAGGGCAGTTGAAGACAGGACATTCTCGAGATAGCTTATTCATAGGGTCACGACTTGATGGCACACAACAATAAAAACTAAAACAACAACATGCAACATACATGGGTAGGTGTGGTTGATTCCACACCTGCTTCTTAACAACTGTTTGTAGGTGTGCAGCTGAAGTGTCTCCCAGATGAAGCTTCCAAGTCATCTTCAAAGGTGGCCCCAAGCACAAGGGGGCTGTGTTATCAGGCATGGAGGATCAGAGCAGCAAAGGCTGACCTGTCTTAAAGAGGAAAAGTGCCCGTCCTAACTACAGATGCCTATCCTCCTTCTGCTCCTCCTCCTCCTCTTCCCCCATTTCTTTGAAATAATAAACAGAAGAAAAATATACAGAAGTTTAAAATAACATAAAATACATAATACAAAAGTGACATTGCCCCCAGACAACAAATTAAAAGAATGGCCGATTGGTGTAAGCCCAGTAATTTAAAATCAGGAGAAAAACATTGCATCAAATGTCTAGAAACCGAGAAATATCTTCCCCTGGAGTCAAGAAATGATGCAGGGAAGAGCCTTCTGTAAGCAAAGTCATATGGACTCTAAGAGGACTTTCCTAACTATGGCTCTGACTTGCCTTCTCGGGAAGCAGTGTCAGCTCTAGGAAAGACTGCTAGGCTTTGTAACTGACCCCCCCCCCCCCCCGAATTACAAGCAAGCTGCCAGTAATCAATGCAGGCAAACTATCTGTGTAGCTCAGCATTATCTGCTCTGACCGGCAGCAGCTTTTTAGGGTCTTTCCCATCAGTTGCTAGGTCATCCTTTTAACTGCGGATAGGACTGTTTAAACCTGAGGCCTTCCAGACAAATACTCTATTTCACAGCTATCCTTTACCCTCCCACAATCCTTTCTAGCGTATAACTATTTTTACATGGCCTCTAGATGCTGCTTCTATTGCAGGCATTTTTCCCCCCAAACAGGGGATCTGGGACATTTATGGTTTTCCCCTCTTTTAAAAAAAGCAAATAGTATCAGTTAGGATGGAGGTGTTAAGTTAGGGTCCTGAGACTGAACCCATTCTCAGGTCTCCCATGCATCCTGCTGACATGTGAACTCTTAAGATATCAGAAGAAAACCCTTTCTTCCATTGCAGACAGTCCTCTCCACAGGGTGGAATTTTGTTGTTCATGTGGAACTCATATAGATCTTAGCTCTTTAAAATATAAAGTTCATCTGGATGTCTTTGTATAAATACTTCATCCTTTTTCTGGGGAGAAGAATGAGTTATATATCACTCGTGGTGAAGCAGGTCTTTCTTCAAACAGTTTGTCTTCTTATTCTGCTACTTCTAAGTAAAAAAAAAAAGTATCAGTCAAGCCAGTGCTATTTTATATGCTTCTATTTAATCTATATTTCACATACAAGAAAATGATCCGTCCAAAAATGGAAAAAAAAACTCATAGACAAAAAGGACAGTTAGAAAAAAGATATTCCAGCTATATTCTAAAAATCTAAGGAATATATTTCATAGTCTTAAGCAATTATTTCATTGACACATAGCAGAAATTCTAAACTGAGGGTCTCTTACTTGTAGAATGATGCCAACATAAAAATCATGAGTTGTAGTCCATGATGCCTGTATCTTTTCTCCGCCAATTCTGTCTAAAACATTGACTCCCTTTTAAATTTGTTTTTCTAGTCCATATCACCTGTGGCTTCTCTATATTCAATTCCTGTACATTTGTTTACATTACATTGCTGGCAAAGCATTTTCATAAACATTTTTCTATCATTATCTTGCTAGTAAAGAATAAAGTTTAATAACAGCTCTTATAATCTGCATATAGAGCATAGAACATTATTCTTGTCTAGATAACCTAGCGAAAACAGTCAAAACACAGAAGAATATCTCACTGCCTAAGGAAGTTTATGATCGTGAGAATGAAAAGTTTTCAGAGAACATAAATACATAAATGTAATGTAATGTAAACAGAAGTCTTTCATTCTCAGAAGTCTTTCATTAAGGTCTTCATGTTATATAGTTTGAATACCAATTCATAGACATATTGTTTATCATTGCAAAAGAACATATTCCACACAATCTCTTTTCAGTTTTTCCAGGAAAAAAAAAACAGCTTTAGAAAAAAATGGAAAAAAAACCTGTTTCCCTCCCAGTTTTTCTGTTTTTTCCCCAGTCCTTCCCATCTCTAATGAAAATGTAACATGTAACCCAGTTCAAACAAACAATTTACCTTGCTGTGATGGCAAGATTAAAAGCCTTGAGAATATAAACAGAAAGTAGCAAAGGAATACAGTGGTCACTAGCTTTTTGCTGAACTAGCAAAGGAGTAGTCATTAGCTTTTATTCCACTAGGTGACAGCAAAAACCAATAACTGGAGTCTTTGGTATTTCTCATACACAAATACCTTATCTATTACTTCCACCTCTTCAGCCCATTGCTGGAAATGGAACATTCTTAGTGTATGTTGATTGCCTGCAACCACTAACAGCAACAAGCACATTATTTTATGCAATAGGCTAGGTTTAGCACCAGTCAATAATAATTAACAACATAGTCACACCATTGCTTGTATTTGTGTCTGTGTGCTATATAAAGTAGAGCATTTAGAGCTCATAAGACTTGCTGTAACTAATTTCTTATGGCTAGACTTTGTCTCCTGCCAAGAACTTTTAGTCAAGGGTGGCTCCATCTCACAGAATTTGTAGACATTTCTGCTCAGAGACACAAGGTCAAATGAACAGCTGCCTTTTGTTTATACGTTCACTTTTTTGCTCGTCTAGCAAAGAAAGAAACAGCAAACCATTTTGAAACATCTTACATGAACAGACTCTAACTTTGATGGGGCGGGGAGCGAATTTTCTTATTTGGCTGCAATACTAGGAGCCGAAAAACAGCCGGCAGGAAGGAAAAGAGATACTCACTCCTGCTCACTTACCTGCCTCTACTCCTAAATAGCCAGTGGTGTAGTAATAAATTGCAGCTTTGTGTGGCTGCTTTTGATTTTTATAAAATGTTGGCGGGAAGAATCAGTTAGTGGACTATTTAATGTAATTGGTCCGTGTTAGTGGGAGGAATGTCTTTCGGTTTTATACCAGTGTACCTGTCAATGTTTCTGATGGGCTCTGGAAGGTTTTTTTTTTTGTGTGGGTAATCTTAGGTGCTCTCACAGAACTGGAGTTCTTTAGGGAAGGGCTTGTTTTAACTGCTGATGTTACTCAAATATATAATTCCTTTGTTTGGAGTATGAACCTTGGTGATTTTTAGTGCTTGACTTGGAGGGAAGAGGACAAAGCTGGGACTGCTTGGAGGGCTGGAGCAGGCAGTTTACTTGGGAACTAATTTACAGGGATTCCTCTTGAGCAGGGCAGGAGCTGAAGCCTCGAGGCATGTATATGCTTCTTTGAGTCTCCGGGCAAAGAGACAGATCTCAGCACATGGAGCGCAGGAGGATGGAAAAATAACACAGTGGCCCAAGTAGATTCACCTACTGGCTTTGTCCCCTTTTGCTCCTGGCCTTCTGGCATGACAGCATTGGGCCCATGTGCCACCTGAAATAAGGCAAGAGTGGGAGTTCAGCACTGCAGCTCAGGAACCTCGCTCCTGCAGAGGCTCTGAAAGTGATAGCAGAGGGTCCCAAGAAAAATACCCTCTTCCTCCTAACCTTTGCCTGCTGACTTCTGTGACATCACGAGGGCCTGTCCTTGGTTTTGTCCTGGAAATATTAGGGGATAGGATGCTGCTGACCAGACAACCACAAATGCCTAGTCTTCCAGGGTGGCACAATTATTGTCACAACCAGTGGTGTAGTGTGGGCTGGGCCACAGGGGTGGTTGCTGGTGCCGAGCCCACTTCCCACTGCTTTCCAGGGCAACCTTGAGGGGGTGCAATACTTGCCTCGCCCCGGGTGCTGGCAACCCATGCTGTGCCATTGGTCACAGCTCAAGGATGCTTCAGTTCCCAGCTCCCAGCTCTCTACCAAATGAAAGACATTGTGCAAGCTATTCTATCTCCTCATTAGAGGATGGATATTGCATGCACAGGAAAAAAGAACAGATGGAGGCTTGCAAATTGATGTTGTTGCCTGAACCTGAACGTAAACTTCCCTGGATGTGGCAAAGTGATTCTAGGACACCACATGGTAAACTGTCTGCACATCAGGTGTTTTGGCTTTCAACTCCCAGAATTCCCAGCCTGTATTGCCAATGATTAAGGACTGTGGAAAGCATAGTCCAAAATCCTGAAATGACAAAGGCTAGCCACCCTGTTCTATGATAGAAGTCCTGCAAAAACAGCAGTGGCCAGTATTAGTGCAATAGGAAGTTCCTTTTCAGTGATGTAGCTTCTGATTTATTTCCTGTTTGTCTGCTGTCACTGTTGATTCTGTGCTTGGACGTATCCTACAGCGTCACAGAACTTGGAGTGTGCGGGAGTTGTTTCTTTGTTTAACCAGAGCTTGGAAAGTTGGTTTTTAAAAGTAAGTTGTGTCTGAAAAGCAACCTGTTGGTAATACTTCTTGCAACATTGAAGAAGTATTGTGTTCGTTTTTGCAGGATACTTTTCCATTACATCTTCTTCATCAGCAGTAATTACACTACTTGTAATTTGAGATTTCCAAACTACTGATTTAACACAGTACTATACACCTGGAACTCATGAAAAATGCGACACAGAATAGTTTACCATTGGTTGCACAATATTCTAGACAAAAATATTTTTCCCCAGCTCTGTTCTTCTGATATTTAAAGCCCATCCTTATACAATGAAGAATTCCTTGTGACCCTGTACTGGAACCTTGTGATTGCACGAGGCTAAAAACAGATAAGCATTCTGAATGGACTCGTAAGCTGATTGACCTGAACTTTCCACCACCAGCATCCACTTGAAAGGGAATGTTTCTTAGTATGGATTACTTAACACATCCAGAATTTGTGAGGTTCATAGGGGTTAAGGTAAACTTTTGTCTCCTGTTTTCAGCAAAGCACAAGGCACTGAATGAACATACAACATCGGCTCAAGGCAGAAATAATGTGGAATTGCATCTCTCCATCAACCTTCCAACATCAGCATAAGGGGGCAGTTCTAAGGACGTGCTCTTTTGTGTTTTTGGACTCCAAATCCCAGATTACTCCAAGAATTCTCCAGGCAGAATTCTGGAAGGTGCAGTTCACAAACACAATCATGCAGAGCTCTAAATTTTGCTCTCCTAGAGAAAGGCTTCCAGGTTATTTACCTCCCAAGCTGCTGTGATCAAGGTTCCCTCTAAGGTGTGCGCTTGTGCGCATGTGACTCTGTGCCCCCTCCACACAGTGTTCTTCCTCCCCCATGCACCGAACGTGTTAGTTTTCAGCCCTTTTGGTTCTGGTCATCAAGGAACCCCATGTGTGTGTGTGGGAGGTGAGTTGCATGTGCGAGGGGCAGAGCCCTACTCAGTGGGGCTGAAAATTAGAGGGAATGTTGGCTGTGATGTTTCCTGGGAGGCATAGTTTTTTGAGAGGTATGCTATATAGAGATGAATGAGCAGTTAGACTATGATTCCCAGACTCCTCTGTGGCCAGGAGGGACTGGCCCGCACAGGTTGGTCAACTGCCCTTGGTGAACTACGAAGCCCTTTTTGTGGGGACGGGGGAACGAGGCCCCGACATTTGCAGAGATGGGTTTGTGGGCTCCCCCACCCCCCGCAGAATTCTGACCAGGGAGGTCTGCGACTTGCAGTCCACAAACATGAAAGCGCATGCCCTGACACAGTTCACAGGTCTTTGCTTTAAAAAGGCATGCATAATTGCTTAGAGTTACAGTGAACTTTGGCTAAGCAGAGCTTTTGAAAGCCTGAGTCACAGAAGCAGGCATATGCAAAAGGTTTTCATCTAGAGCTCAAGGCCCCGTCTCTGATGACAAGCTCAAAAGTAATGCAGCCCAAATGCAAGCTCAGCAAACGGCTTGTTTGAAGACCAACAGCATCTCTTCACCATCATGTGTGTGTGTGTGTTGCGGGAGGAGAGGAAGGGGACTGCCGTGGATTTAACTGCATTTTGGTGGGGTTTGTTAAGCCATGAAGGAATCCAGGGCTGCCACCGCCCTGTTTGGTTCTCAGGCAGAATCTAAAGTTTAATGTAAAGAACTGTTCTCTAATAACCAGTCATGTCTTTTTTGGCTGCTGAGATGAAAGTACTACAGTGTTCTCTGAACTTGTCAGTTTTAATGAGCTGGCCTTGTTCTATAGGGAACCTCATTCCTGTTCAATATTTTGTTCAGGTCTTTCATGTTGTCTTGAAAATTGGTGCTGTGTATCCCTTGGGTTCTTTATTTGTTCGTTATTGTTTCTGTTGGTTTTGTTTTTATTTTGGCACAGCAACGAAAAGGAAGGGGGGAAAATGAAAGTTGGACAGTGCATTACGTGTCAAAAAGAAAGGAAGAGGAAGAGGGAGAAAAGCCTTAATAATGACAATTTGAAAAAACAAACTCAATGACAGTGCTCAATTTGAGGTAGGATTTAGCGCCTGGCCCCCTGCATTTAATTGAGATGTCTTATCAGGGTGCAGGTGCCTGCTCACCCACTATATGGGGCCGTTGTTGGTGGCATTGTCATTAAATTTTAACCTCCTTTGTGGGACTGCTAGGAGGATGAAATGGAAGCAAATCATGGATTGTATCCTATTGCTGCATGAGCACAAGAGTATGTGTTGCTAATTCTTCTCCTCCATCCTTCCCACTGCAGTCCACTTGACCAACTGAAAACTCTCTCCAAAGGGTCAGTGTGTGTGTGTGCGTACGCACGGGAGGTTTGTCATCACAAACCTTGTTGCAGGACAGACAGCGAGGTGTAGTGGACAGAGCCACAGATTAGGACTCAGGAGACCTGGGTTGAAATCCCCACTCAGCTGCAGAAGCTCACTGGGGTGGGGTGGGGTGTCACACTGATAAAACCACTTCCTAAATATGTCACATACCTTGAAAATCCTGTTAAAGCCACTATAAGTTGGACAAAACCTGATGGCACATAACATATATATATATATCTGGACCAAAAAGGACCTGGAGCAGGGTGGTGCTGGTTTGTGAGCTCTGGTGTGTTGTCTGATCACTGGAAAACAGCTTGCAGTGGGCCATGCCACAAGCGGTCCAAAAGGTGAGCTACCTCTCCATCGGATTTCACCCTCTCTTTCCTTGTGAGGGAATGATGGAGACAAGCAAAGAGGGGGTGGGCGAGGATGCTTCCCCTCCTTGTGTAGGTCATCTATTTGTCCCAATGTCCATCCATCTTGCCACTTTAGTCTAAAAATTTAAAGAAGGGAAAACATTTAGGCAAAACCATGAAAGCTTGCACCAAATAAAACTTGTTCACCTTTAGGTTGTGTTTTTGCTTAACCAAAGGAACAGTTTGGCCTTGCAAGAAAAGGTTCCTCAAAAATTACAAAAGAACCGAACAGGGTCCTTATTAATGAGCAGGTGTAGGTGTCGAGCCAGTTCATCCTTTAGTATTTGACCTTGTTGGCTAAAGAGCGAGAAACTTTTTATTCTTCTGCATTTTAAAGATAAGACAAGAGTTGTCTGTGAAAGCTCCTATGTCAGCTTCTGGTGGAGAGTGAACCTGATTATTCTTAATGACAATTTTCTTTCAAATCTTTTTCTTTCTGACAGAAAGGCAGAAAGGCTGAAACCAAGAGGTCATGGGTGGGGAAGAATGCTCCCAAGGACTCCTGCCTGCTCATTATGGACCAAAATGACTACATTAACACTTGATTTTCAAAAACATCTTTAAACTCTTGAAGCTAAGTAAGGTGATTTGAAGTGGGTCGTACTGGAAATGTACCTGGTACTCCTTCTAAAGAAGAGTAGAATGAAACTGAAAAGATGTAGATGGGAAAATGTCACCCATCTACATATTTCTTTCTGTCGAAGCTAGACATCTCTGAGAAAATGGCAAGGCTACAGGGTCCCTTACGATTCTATGATGTTAATAACAATGCCCTTCTTCTTATTTAAGGAAAAAAAGGCTGAGAGGGCGTCACCTTTGCAGACAGTGTTTTGGTTAATTCATAGCAGGCATTTTCTGGATGGATCAGTTCTTGATATTAGAGCAAATGCAAGATGACAGGGTTTGCTCTATACAGATTATAATTCCCATCACGGCAGCCACGTTACAGGAGAGGGTTTATAGCTCCCTGTCCAATGCACTGTGGCAGGATGAATCTGTGGTTTCCAACACAGGGACCCCAGATGGAGCTACACTGCAACACCCGTGGTCTCTCGCCCTGTACCATAGTAGCTGAGCCTTCTGGAAGATGGAGTTCAACAGCCAAGGTATGGAAGGGGCATGTCTTAGGCAGTACCGAAGACTGGACTAGGGCATCTCACAGGCCAATGTTGATCCATCAATTGGGGCTTCCTCATCCCTTCGTTGTATGGTGCATTGTTGTGCACAATAAACCACATGGTTTACCACACAGGTGGTGAGGTCAACCCTCAATGCCTTTTGTTCCATACAGCTTGAATCAGTGTTGGCTTTTTTGTTGTTGTTGTTGTACTTAAGTTTGGGTTTCAAATTTGTAGCTGTAGTGGCTTGACTGATGGGATCAATGTTCCCTCTAAGGGGTGGGCACGGGTGGGCACACAGAGCGTTTTTTTGTTTCTTCTTTTTCTAAATCTGGGATTTATAAGGCAGTGTGAGTGTTTCAGCCTCATCTACTGCTCTGAAGTCTCCTCCACATTCAGATATCTCACTGATAGAAACATAATCTCCACCTTCTCCTGTGTTAATGGCAAAGTGTAACACAGATGTGGGCTCTGTGTGACTGCCATCTGCTGGAACTGATGCATATTGTGCAACTTATCTCAATGATAAACCCACACTTCCCTTTTCATCCTGTGAAACAAAGCAAAATGACCCGACAGTATTCTTGTAATACAGCTCCATGTATTAGCCCAGATCTCCTGCTTCATTCTTCCTATTGATCAATGTTTCCTGAAAGTTTTCTGTTCTGCAAATATTACTTTCCAAAAGCAGAACATTCCAGAAGAGTGAATGTGTCAATCAGAACACCGATTGTGTTTCAATTTCTACAGGAGATGAGGATGCTTCTGGTTTTTTTTTAAGGACAGCCCAAGCTGCTTTCCTGCTGGAGATGAAGGATGCTATCCGCTGGCATCTGCTGCCTCGGGCGGCTACCTCACTTCCATCCAATGATAAGAGTGGTCATGACTTTCTTAGGGCTTTCCCACATGTACCTATGGAAGAGAATTCAACATATGCTTCATCCATTCATTCTTCTGAAATATGGCTCAAACAGATAGACTTTTTTTGGTGGGACAGGGGGAGGCACTCCATATCCATGCCATGTAGAGGGGAGAGGTTGGGCACAGAATTGACTGGACAGTGGTGGTAAACAAATTATTACTAGGCATCCTTCAGTCTCGAAAGACTATGGTAACGTGCTCTGTATGGAGGACTTGGAACAGCGTCTAGTGTGGCTGAGAAGGCCAATTCGAGAGTGACAATCCCTTCCACACTGAAGACAAATACAATCTGTCCCCTGTCCAGCTCCCTGATTTTGCTGCTTCCGTGACTGCCTCTTTGCCTCGGTCTGCTGGACAAGGGTCTCTTCAAAATGGGAGAGGCCATGATGCAACGCCTGCCTCCAGGCTGAACGCTCAGATGTCAGGGTTTCCCATCTGTTGAGGTCCATTCCCAAGGCCTTCAGATCCCGCTTGCAGATGTCCTTGTATCGCAGCTGTGGTCTCCCTCTGGGGCGATTTCCCTGCACTAATTCTCCATACAGGAGATCTTTTGGAATCCGACCATCAGCCATTCTCACGACATGCCCAAGCCAATGTAGACGTCGCTGTTTCAGTAATGTATACATGCTAAAGATTCTAGCTCGTTCTAGGACTACTCTATTTGGAACTTTGTCCTGCCAGGTGATACCAAAAATGCGTCGGAGGCAACGCATATGGAAGGTGTTCAGCTTCCTCTCCTGCCATGCACAAAGGGTCCAGGACTCACTGCAGTACAGGAGTGTGCTCAGGACGCAGGCTCTATATACCTGGATCTTGGTATATGTCGTCAGCCTCTTATTGAGCCATACTCTCTTCGTGAGTCTAGAGAACATGGTAGCTGCTTTGCCAATGCGTTTATCCAGCTCGACATCTAGAGAGAGTGTGTCAGAGATCGTTGAGCCAAGGTACACAAAGTCATGAACAACCTCCAATTCTTGTGTGGAGATGGTAATAGAGGGAGGTGAGTCCACGCCCTGGCCCATGACTTGTGTTTTCTTCAGGCTGATTGTTAGTCCAAAGTCTTGGCAGGCCTTGCTAAAACAATTCATGAGTTGTTGGAGGTCTTGAGCAGAGTGGGCAACAATGGCTGCATCATCGGCGAAGAGGAAATCCCGCATGCATTTCAGCTGGACTTTGGTCTTCGCTCTCAATCTAGAGAGATTAAAGAGCTTTCCGTCTGATCTAGTCT
The DNA here is from genome assembly GCA_037013535.1 of Intellagama lesueurii. Lineage (NCBI taxonomy): Eukaryota > Metazoa > Chordata > Lepidosauria > Squamata > Agamidae > Intellagama > Intellagama lesueurii. The sequence continues at coordinate 168,016,422 of JBAJHW010000001.1, read as the reverse complement.
GGAGATAGACACCTTCTGTTGCAGTTCCAAAGGCGTGCTTCAGCATGACAGCAAAAAAGATCCCAAAAAGGGTTGGTGCGAGGACACAGCCCTGTTTCACTCCGCTTCGGATGTCAAAGGGATCTGATGTTGAACCATCAAAAACTACAGTGCCTTTCATTCCCTCATGGAAGGACCTGATGATTTTAAGGAGTCGAGGTGGACATCCAATCTTGGGAAGGATTTTAAAAAGGCCATCCCTGCTAACCAAATCAAAGGCCTTTGTGAGATCTATGAAGGCGACAAAGAGTGGCTGTTGTTGTTCCCTGCATTTCTCCTGCAACTGTCTGAGGGAGAATACCATGTCAGTGGTGGATCTATTAGCTCGAAATCCACACTGTGATTCTGGATAGACTCTGTCTGCGAGCACCTGGAGCCTCTTCAGCACAACACGGGCAAGCAGCTTCCCTACAACGCTGAGAAGAGAGATGCCACGGTAGTTATTGCAGTCGCCCCTGTCTCCTTTGTTCTTGTACAATGTGACGATGTTTGCATCCTTCATGTCCTGTGGTACTCCACCTTCCCTCCAGCAAAGACAAAAGATTTCATACAGCTCGGTAGTGATGGTCTCTTTACAGCACTTCAGCACTTCAACAGGGATGTTATCCTTTCCAGGTGCCTTGCCAGAGGCGAGGGAATCCAAGGCCGCTTTTATTTCTGCTAAGGTTGGTTCGCTGTCCAACTCTTCCAAGACAGGCAGGCACTCAATGTTATTTAATGCTTCTTCGGTTACTACATTCTCTCTGGAATACAGCTCAGAGTAGTGTTGCACCCAGCGGTCCATCTGCTGTGCTCGGTCCTGGATGATCACGCCTGTAGCAGACTTCAAGGGAGCAGATTTCTTCTGTATTGGACCTAAAGCCTGCCTGATACCGTCATACATTCCTTTGATGTTACCTGTGTCCGCTGCTATCTGTATCTGAGAGCAGAGCTGAAGCCAATAATCGTTGGAACATCTCCTGGCAGCCTGTTGGACTTGGCTACGAGCAGCTCGAAGAGCTTGCAAGTTGTACTTGCTAGGACAGGCTTTGTATGCTGCTAGAGCTCTCCTCTTATCCTCGATGGCTGGCATCAACTCCTCCGAATGGGCTTCGAACCAGTCGGCCGTCTTTTTGGTCTTCTTGCCAAATGTGGACAAGGCGGTGTTATACACAGCGTTCTTAAAATGTTCCCATCGTTCAGGTGCATTTGCATCAGCCGGGCCTGGAAAGGTTTCCTCAAGCGCTTGGGCAAATTCCTCCACTTTTCTTTGATCGCAAGTCTTGCTGATGTCAATACGTGGTCTTCCTTCCTTTTTCGTGTAATATAATCTCTTTGTTCGCAGTTTTACTCTACTACACACCAGGGAGTGATCAGTATCGCAATCAGCACTCTGGTAGCTGCGTGTGATCGTAATACTAGGAAGGCTAGAACGTCTAGTGAGGATCAAATCGAGCTGATGCCAATGCTTGGATCTTGGATGTCTCCAGGAAACTCTGTGTTGAGGCTTCGTATTAAAGAATGTGTTGCTGACGCAAAGACCATAATAACAGCAAAACTCCAGCAAGCGTTGGCCATTTTCGTTCATCTTTCCAATGCCAAAACGGCCTAGACAGGTGGGCCAAGAATTGTGATCAGCACCAACTCTAGTGTTAAAGTCTCCGAGAATGAACAGTGCCTCTCTTTCAGGGACTTTTTTGATAGTAGCTGCCAGATCGTCGTAGAATTTATCTTTCACTTCTGTAGTGGATGACAGTGTTGGTGCATATGCACTAATGAGGGTGACCGGTCCCACTGATGAGTGGAGCTGCAGAGACAGGATTCTTTCACTCCCCACAGTAGGTGGAACAATGGATCTCAGAAGAGTATTTCTGACTGCAAAGCCAACACCATGTTCCCTGGTCTCATTCAATGGTTTTCCCTGCCAGAAGAATGAGAAGTTTTTTTCTTTGACAGATCCCATGTCTGGCAATCTCGTCTCTTGCAGGGCAACAATGTCCATCTGCAGTCTACTCAGTTCCATGTCGAACTGGTAAACAACAGAGAAAGCAAACGTGTACAGTAACTAAAGGTGTGATCACACGGCCAAATAGCTCACATTTTGGACTGCTTGCGGGGTGATCTGGTGTGAGCCATTTTCTGCTGATCATATGACGTAAGGGCAATAGAGCTCCAGCCTAATCCTGGTCTTGGGCATGGTCTACTACTTTTTGGTGCTGGGCTGGAATGATTTCCTAATGGACAGAAAGGTTGCTTTAAGAGAGATTGCTCCCAGCAAAGTAACCCTTTTCTAATGCAATCAGATGCACACCTTTCTAGCCATCTGATTGCAGCCTAAATACTGGGCTGTTAGCCTTGTTTGGGCTTTATTTTCATCCGTGTGATTAAAACAGTGTGAAGAGAGAATGGGACTATGCATGGGGCTTGGAAATGTTATTATTTAATGTATAGCTCTTTGAATCTCCCTGTCAGGCCAATGCTCATGCTCTCTGGGAGAGGAGCCATTGTCGTTGTCATTGTTGTCATCATCATCATCATCTTAGAACTGAAGAGCTGGAAGGGATCTTATGGATCATCGAGTCCAGCCCCTGTCAAGGAGGCACTGTGGAGAATCGAACTCCCAGCCTCTGGCTCTGCAGCCAGAGACCTAAACCACACTGAGCTATCTATCCAGCAGTTCATGTTGGAGGTGTAGTCCCTAAATATAACATTTCCAATCTCTGAACCTCCCATTCTATGTCCCCTTCTGGCCCTAATTCTCCTACCTACATGGAATAATAATGGCCAAACTGGGCTGTGGAGTCAGAAATTCTATATTCATTTCACCAAAATTGGTGTGTGAATTTTCTCGGGCATGTGCCTTTCTATTGTGCTGTTTTCAGCATATTAGTTTCCCTGTGCTACTCATTTAATTACAGACGGGTCAGTAATTGTGCTAATGAATGAGATACAGTGCTGTGCCTTTAGAGGAGTAAACAAACGTTCATTTACTACTTAGAAGTCCTCTGACTGTGTAATTCCATAAAGCATGCAAAGGGAAAAAAATTGCTGAACTCGTGGAAAGCTCAAGTGAAAAGCTAGGCACCTTCAATTAAATACAGGACAGTTTCACGTGCTTTGTAAAGTCTGTTACGATGACTTGGATGGCTTAATATGCATGCGCTGCCTCGCCCTCCCCTCCTTACTAATAAAAATAGTACCAAAGAAGCACATTTATTATTGATTACTTAATTATTTAATGATGTTGCAGTTGCAAATAATTACTAGAACTTCTGCAACCCCCAACTCCCCAACCAGTAAATTCTCATTTGGGAAAATGATAAACCTACTTCAGTTGCTGATGGCATGCTTTTTCATATTTTCACCAAATGGCATTAGTGCCCCCCCCCCCCAGTGCACATTTCAGAATGACATTAATTATGTTAGACTGTAAGTCTATCATGCATATAAACAGTTATTTCCTCTGTTACAGGAGAAGTACCAAACCCAGCTGGGAGCAGATAATGCCATGACTGGGGATCAATGATAAAGAAGAGAGATGCATCTGAGGAAGACCTAGAGGGGAAAATACATGAATGCAGCACTCTCGTTATAGAAGTGAAGCGCCTCTTAATTATTTTACTATAGGTAAGCCTTGGGCTGTTGTAGAAAATAATCTATATTTTAATATGCTTCTCTTCCTGAAATCCATTGGCTTGCAGTGGGCTTTCAGAGCCTTGAGTGGAGGTTGGGAGCAACATTTTCCTGCCAGTACGACTTGGGGATGTTACTACACATTTGTGCCCCTACATACCAGGGCTCAATTCTTCTCTGTCTTTAAGTAGGCGTAAATCCTGCTGAACGCTGTGGGACTTTCCTCTCAGCAAACACATGTAGAATGGTGCTCCATGTTCTGGAAAGCAGCTGTAGTGTCACGTACTGCTGACTTATTCATTGCATTTTTTGGAAGAAAAAAAAAGGGGTCATTCTCTAACAAAAAACGTTCTCAGTGTAACTAACAGTGTATTAAAAATTAGAAACAGTGGGTTGGATCTCGCTTCTTTTGTGCCGGCAGTGACATGCACGCTAACAGATGAGGGAAAAAAAATTATACAATTCCTGTTGCTCTCAGTATTACCAGCCCCACTATTTCAGGGTATCTTCTAATAATCTGGGGTAGATTTTGAGCAGGGCAATAGACGATGGGTGGGTAGAATCAACAAGGTTTGTCTTCTGCCCCAACAAATATTTGACACCAGACCAGAAGTCTCCCTTGAATGAAAAGAAGCTGGGTTTGAGCCAGTCTGCTTAAAATTTAATGCCAAGTTTATCTATAGAAGCCCACATTCAGTGGATAAAATAGAGTTAATATAGCACAACAAATGGAAGTAATCATATAGGGCTAAACAGCTAAATAGAAGTTGAGTCAGATCTAAACTCAGCCAATTTCAGAGAATGCAAATCCTCATTAGTGCAGTTGTCTTGGACTGTACCGTTCCCCAACCAGTTGTGTAAATGTTTGTGAAGCTACTTGTCTCAGGGACCAAACGTTTTTCCCAGAAATCAGGTACCCGTTTCACCCACTCTTCTCAATCCATGTTGCTAAAAGTGGCCACACCAAGGGAGTTTGAAGGGTGAAGACGAAGAATCAGGCTTTCTTGGGGGTGGCCCCCAGTCTCTGGAATAGGTTACTAAGGAGTTACAACAGGCTTCTTCCCTCCTTATTTTCAGAAAATCATTGAAAACAGAAGTATTCAAAGATGCCTTCAACAACTGAGTCTCCTGGATGCTGTTAATACTGCTATTTTCTTTTCTTGTTCTCTTTTCATTTTTGTATATTTTTAAAATTGCCATATTGTTGTATGTATTATAATATGCAATCTGTGGGATTTTAAAGTATTAACTTGTAAACCACCCAGAGTAGTGCCTACACTAATGAGGTGGTATGTACCATAAATCAAATCAAATCAAATAAAAAAATACTTGAATTACCAGTTGTGCAGTTAGTTGAAAACCTGTTTACCCATCTCGTTTCACAACCACTTGCACAAAACTACACCGGATACCACCGTTGTACTAACTCTACAAGTGCATAACTGCTAGCCCACTGGATTTTATGCAAACACAAAGGCATCCCCAGGGACAGGACTCTATTCCCCCCCCCCTTTATTGGCAACATCAACTGAATTAAAATGTTATGAATGCTAAGACAACAAAACCTTTCAATGCCTAGCAGAATTTTTTTTTTTAAAAAAGTGTATTGGCCTAGTGCCAAGAGATCAAGGCTTTTGAGCAAATTCTTAGTACAAATTTACTTGCAATCATGTCAACATATTTTCTTCAATGTTAATTACACAAGACTTTTTTTTAAGGATTTGGGGGAAGACAGCGAAAGTGACAAATTTAGAGAGCTGTGGCTTACTACTCAACCGTATGACCCCAATATCCATGTGGTTGGCTTCTATATGTAGCATGGTGATGGCAAGGTGTGCTGTTTTATATTTTACTTCTGGAAATAAATTATCTTGGGCTAGGGTTAGGTACATGGTTTTCTCTACCTCACTCACCCCCAGTATTGAACTCATGAGAAACCTTTGTATTAGGTGCGGCCAGGGGCTGGAAACCTGTGGCTCTCCCGATAATTCAGAGATTACAAAAGAGACAATGAGATTGGGTCTTTTCTGTTTGCTGTTTTGACTCAGTGTTTACTCTTGAATTTTATTATTGAATTTTATTAATGTTGATAGTATGGTGTTATAAGATGCCCAGAGTAGTGGCTTGGCCACTAGATGGGTGGGGTAAAAATTTAACCAACCAACCAACCAACCAACCAACCAACCAACCAACCAACCAACCAACCAACCAACCAACCAACCAACCAACCAACCAACCAACCAACCAAACAAACAAACAAACAAACAAACAAACACTGTTCCCATCACCCTCCATCCTTAACCAAATTGGTTGCGGCTCACGGGAACTGGCCTCTGATGGCTTCTAAAGAGCCATATTTTCCCCAGCTTAAAGTTAGAAACGGAGAGACTGGTCCCAGCTTCCATAGCAAACCTCTTAGCAGAGATGGGATTTGCCTCTGGGTCTCCCCAGTCCTGTACAGACATCCTTAACTATGGTGCTACAGTGCTTTCTCCCCCAATGCCTTACATTGTGCAAGACAATGGAGAGAAAATAATGCACACACAAAATCTACATTGGTGAATTTACACAGGTCTCACTCTCCACATGTGCTTTCTAAGGTGTGAGTTGACCAGAAACAGATAGGCTATGTTTGGTCTGAAAAATTGTGTTTGGGTAGTGGAAAGTTACAGTCCTCTTGCACACTTAAAACCACCTTTTTCTTTTTCCAGCTCTATCTTTCTTTTCTTCATTCTGTTGTCCTCTTCTTCACATCTGTTTAAATCTAACAGAAAGTTTCTCACTTTTAACTACAACTGTCTTTGAAACTCAGAAGCGAAGGTCACCGGGGAGGCTTATTCCTAGAAATGAGGTGCTATTTAAAAAGAACACGTGAAAGCTCCCCAGGAATCACCCTCATAATTCACTGAACCAGTTTCTTTTCTTATATTTGTCATGCTAACATCATTTCACTTCAGGAAGAAAGGCAAATGTTATTAGAAGTCAATGAAGCAAATGGAGGATGGGAATCACAGAATGAAATACTGATAAATCTGGCAGGCAATTACATGGCATTTCTTGTCTCACTTATGCTAATACCTTTCTCCCCCCCCCCCCCCAACCCCATACTTAGGCTTTCACAATATGCAGTTCTAAAAATTAATCTTTTGCATTTGGGACTCAGATTCATGCTTGCCCAAGTTTATGAGGTGACTCTTTGTTTCTCAGCATTATAGACACAAAGGTTGGGCAAAACTGCAGGATAACTCTGTGGTTCAGCCATCGGCTGTGGAGCCAGACGTTGGGAGTTCAATTCCCCACTGTGCCTTCTTGACAAAGTCTGGACTCAAGGATTCATAGGGCCCCTTCCAGCTCTGCACTTCTAAGAATATTAATCAGTGAAGAAGACATCTTGGCTAGTAAGATTGTGCAAAAACAAGCTGTTATGCTTGAGGGGCAAACTACAAAGTATTATGCAGAATTGTGACTAATGGTGGGATTAAAGGAACTCCTCCCCCAACCTAGGTCCTTTAAGCATACTCTGCCCCTAGCAGTTTCAGTCTATTTTTCTTCTAATAGACCTGTTTTGTTTAATGTTCCAGCCAGTGGGATATCGCAACAACCTTCAGCCCACTCCACTCTCTAGATCAGGGGGCTCCAACCTTGGATCCCCAGGTGTTCTTGAGCTACTGGCCAGCACAGCTAGTGGCACAGGCTTCTGGGAGTTTTAGTCCAAGAGCTCTTCGGGACCCAAAGTTGGGAACCACTGCTCTAAATGTTTCAGACTACAACTTCCATATTCTTTTGCCACTGGCCATGCTAAGTGGGCTAGTGAGAGTTGTAGGCCATAACATTTGGATGAGCAAAGCCTTTCCCTGTCCTGCCCTATGCAGAGGAGCCCTCACAGAGTGATGTGTGGTAGCTTAAGAAGCCTGATTCATTCATTTACTTACCAAATAAGAGTGGAAACCAATATCTTGTAAGTCACATTTCTCTACTGCTCACCTTTCTGATGCAGGAAAAAGTCCTGAATTCCTATTAAGGGCTACTTTAGTCAATTATTAACCAATTATTTGTGTAAATGAGACAAACAGGTGTTCTTATGCATTCAAATGAACAATTGTGATTTCTTGCTTAATGCAGTCCCTTATTAAATTAATCTACTCTGCTCTTTTATCTCCACTAATTCCTCTCTGTGTCATATTTCTCTATTAAATTCCAGTAATTGTAGCAATAAAGTTGACATGCTGAATATTATATGATGGGTGATTTTACATTGCTCTGACTGCCTTTTTATAATATAATTATTAGTGCCTTCGTAAGTGTGATTCATTAAGCTAATAGGATTTTAAAACAGCTACTCCTGCTCATTGATTCCTACCTATAATCTGGGACGTTTCTTCGCACTTAATAATTGGGTGCGCCGTCACTTCTGAAATTGACGCCTGGAAGGGGTAAAATAAAAGGATTTCTCCTTTCATCTCATAGAAATATGACTTGATGAATAATTCAGTACAAAATCTGTACTTTGTTTAATGCCAAGAATTCAAAATTCAGGAAAAGGGGATTTCGACCCCTCCCCATGTGCTCTTAGCCTGTGAGCCTTTTTGTATGATGGAAGCTGGTCTCCAGTAGTAGCTAGAGCTGCCACTCCTAAACTGGTACCTTCCAGATGACATGGGTTACAACTACATCAACCTCACCTACTATGGGAGCCTATGTGAACAGAGAAGGCTGCCCTTTATAGAGTCTTCCTCCACTATCAGGAATCCAGGTCCAAAAGCAATAATAGTAGGTGCAATGGCTCTTTTGGTCCACGTGGTTGTAACTGGGTGAAATGAATGCCCCCAGATAGGACGGTTGCCATTTACATATTATAGCACAAATTAGCTGAGCTCTTTTGCTCTATATGTACAATGGACTATCCAGTCCATTGTACGTATATAGCAAAGGAACTCAGCTAATTTGCGCTATGATATGTTTATGTTTAATTTATTGTCCTTTATTTTATGTTCTGGTTTTAGGTATTAGTTATTTTGAACAGGTTGATGGTTTATAAAAGTGTGTGTGTGTTCTGTGCTGTCAAGTTGGAACCAACTTGTAACGGCTCTAATAGGACTTTCAAGATGTTTAAGGAATGGTTTTACCAGATCCACTCCCCTAGTGAGTTTCCATGGCTGAGTGGGGATTCGAACCCTGTTCTAATATGGCAAATAAATGAATAAATAAAATAATATTTTCACCTTTGCATGTTGCATCTTGTGTGCTTTTTTTGGTGATTGGTCAGCAGAAGGAAAATATGGGGTTAATTTTCAGGTCTGATCACTGAGGCATTTCTGTTGTGGGATGGGAATGTGTTAACCTCTGGGAATGGCCATGCCCTTTACTAGCTAATTTGGTCCACATCTACCATAGCCTGGCTCAGATTTCTTCTGACTCGGTGGAGCAAATGTGTGTGGAAAGTGAGCTCACTAGTCTTGTCCTCCCCACCACCCCTTTGGATCCCCAAACTGTGGGGAGGATAGTGGAGATTCTCCCCTTCAAAACATCATCCTTCATACTGATGACAGTGTGTGTCAACCAGGCATTTAAAGGAAAGCTTGCCTGAAGAGAAAGGTCATTTGCCTGCTTGCGGAAGGACAGCAAAGATGGGCCCAGGCTGGCCTCCTGTGGGAGGGAGTTCCAGAGTCTGGGAGCAGCAACAGAGAAGGCCCTCTCCTGTGTCCCCACCAAGCATGTCTGTGAGGGTGGTAGGATTCCCCCCCCCCCGATGACTTCCGAACACTTTCCAAAGACAGCCCTATGTAGAGTGTGTTACAGTAATCTATCTGAGATATAACTTAAGGCATGTGTCACCATGGCCAGATCAGACCTCTCAAGGAACTGGCACAGCTGATAGACTAGTTTTAACTATGGACAAGGCACTGCTGGCCACTGCCAAAATCTTGGCATCCAGGCTCAGAGATGAATCCAGGAGCATCCCCAAACTGTGCACCTATGTTTTCAGAGGGAGTGTCCAGCACAGGCTTCAACCCTGTTCTTTAACCGGGTTTTCGACTGACCAGGAGTGTCTCTGTCTTGTCTGGATTAAGTTTCAGTTTATTCACCCTCATCCAGTCCATTCCTGACACCAGACATTGATCTAGAGCCAAAACAGCTTCCTCAAATTTAGATGTAAAGGAGAGACAGAGTTGGATATCATTCGTATACTGGCGATACTGAACCTCAAAACTCCAGACAACCTCTCCCAGCAGTTTCAGATAGATCTTTAAAAGTATGGGGGTAAAACAGAACCCTGAGGAACACCACAGGCCAACGGCCAGGGTGTCAAATGTCCCACCTCCACCCTCTGGGTTCTCCCCTTGAGGAAGGACTGGAGCCACCGTAAAACAGTGCCTCCGAGTCCCATCCCAGAGAGATGGCCCAGAAGGATACCATGGTCAATGGCATCGAAAGCCACTGAGAGGTCCAGCAGAACCTACAGAGACACATTCCCCCTGTCCAGTTCCCAACGTAGGTTGTCCACCAAGGTGACCAAAGGAGCCTCTTGTCTCATATCAAAGCCTGAAGCCAGATTTCAATCAATCTAGATAATCTATCCCATCTAGGAACCCCTGGAAGTGAGAAGCCACAACCCACTCATGCATGTGTGATGGAACATGCATGTTCCTGTGCCTCACATGTTCAGCAAACTCAGTTAGAAAATACGTGAAGGGGTTTTAGACATTCTTGAGTTATGAAATGTGTACTTCATGAGTATGAACAACAAAGACAGCATTGTGTGCCATAGCTGAAGCTGTTATTTTTTTCCTTTCAAAAAGCTTTCACAGGCTTTGTCTGGGCAGTGAATCAAGGCAGACGTTTGGTCTTGCATCCTCACCAGCTGAGATAAGGGAATCAATTTTACTTCATGAAAGATAAAACTATTGGTGCAGAAGATTAATGGAGATCTCTAGCTGCTTTATGGCATCAAAGTCTTGATGATCAATCCAAAATTGGACAAAGGTCTTGCACTGTGTCACTACCCTAGGATATTGATAGGCTATAGAGGCTTGAGCGCAAATGAGTCATGCCTTACACAACAATTCAGAGTGACAGGGAGATAATTCAGCAGAGGCCCTCAACTACAGCACTTTGGATGATCACAAGTTAATGGTGATGTGACAGTGCGCCAAGAAACTTGGTCAGTTGTTTCATGTAAGAGCTCTCTTTTTCACAATGCCATCTATGTGACTTTTACTTGCATTCCACTGTGCTCAGTCTAATAAGCATGTTTAGGATAGTAGCCCCAAAGTGTGTTTCCCTGGGGCAAGCCCTACTGCGCAAGAGGGACTTGCTTCTGAGTAAAGACACCTAGATTGAACAGCAGGAGGCATATAGCATTTCCCATTTTATCTGCTCTGAGCACCGTCTAACTCACCTTAAAAAAGCAACAACCGAAATTAAAATGGCCAAGGAATATTTATTTATTTATTTATTTATCTATCTATTCATTCATTCATTCATTCATTCATTCATTCATTCATTCATAAGGACTTAAATTTCATATGACCTTTCTACTCCATGCCCACCTAGGACAACTTCAACAAGAAAAATGTGTAAGGAAATGGATTTTAAAATGCAATCAAATCAGAGATGGTGGACATTAGTGAAACAAGAGAATATGCAACAGAAAAACAACAGAACACACATAGCTTTAAAAACATTAGAAATCAGAGGAAGAAAACCAGCTTTAATACATGTCTAAAAGAAGTAATTAACGGGACTTGCCCACTTCTCTGAGGAGGTTATTCTGTAATCTGGATGCCAGGATTGAGATTTCTCTCACTTTGTTTCTCCCCACCCCGGAAACCCCCCTTCATGGGGCTCTGCCTCTCCCTTACTTGCTCCGGGCCCCCTCCCCCCCTCTGCTGCCCCACTGAGTAGGACTGTAGGCTGTCTGGGGCCTGCTTCCTGCCCCAGTGCTTCCTGAGAGGCTTAGGGTATTGTGGCAAGTGCAGTTTTGCTGCCCATTGGGCTATAGATAGGGAACCCTTAAAGAATTATACATACATATATACACACACACCCTACACAGCGACACAGAAAACCCCCTTTCATTTAGAGATGGGCCTGAACCAAACAAATGAACCACGAACAATTTTTTAAAAATTCAGCATGGTTTGTGGACACTGACAAACCATGAACCACTGCAAATCGCCATTGTGCTGGTTTGTGCCCATTTCTATCATGGAACCATATGGCGTGATCTGTGGATGTAGCATATCTTGATTTCAGTAAGGCCTTTGACAAAGTTCCCCATGATATTCTTGCAAGGAAGCTAGTAAAATGTGGGCTAGACAGTGCTACTGTTCGGTGGATTTGTAATTGGTTGACTGACCGAACCCAAAGGGTGCTCACCAATGGCTTCTCTTCATCCTGGAGAGAGGTAACTAGTGGGGTGCCTCAGGGTTCTGTTCTGGGCCCTGTGCTATTCAACATCTTTATCAATGACTTGGATGAAGGAATAGAGAGTATGCTGATTAAATTTGCAGATGATACCAAATTGGGAGGGGTTGCTAATTCCCCAGAGGACAGGATTAAAATTCAAAATGACCTTGACAGATTAGAGTCCTGGGCCAAAACTAACAAAATGAATTTCAACAGGGAGAAATGTAAGGTCCTACACCTAGGCAGAAAAAATGAACTGCACAGATATAGGATGGAAGACACCTGGCTAGACAACAATACCTGTAAAAGGGATCTAGGAGTCTTGGTAGACCACAAACTGAACATGACTCAACAGTGTGATGCGGCTGCCAAGAAAGCCAACGCGATTCTTGGTTGCATCAATAGGAGTATAGTGTCTAGATCAAGGGAAGTGATAGTACCACTCTATTCTGCTTTGGTCAGACCTCACCTGGAGTATTGTGTCCAGTTCTGGGCACCTCAATTCAAGAAGGATGTTGACAACCTGGAATGTGTCCAGAGGAGGGTGACCAAAATGGTCAAAGATCTGGAAGCGATATCCTATGAGGAGCGGCTTAGGGAGCTGGGAATGTTTAGCCTTACAAAAAGAAGGTTAAGAGGGGACATGATAGCCATGTTTAAATATTTGAAGGGATGTCATGTCAAGGAAGGGGGAAAGTTTGTTTTCCATGGCTCCAGACACTAGGACAAGGAGCAATGGTTTCAAACTACAGGAAAAGAGATTCCACCTGAATCTCCTGACAGTCAGAGATGGTTGGCAGTGGAATATGCTGCCTTGGAGTGTGGTGGAATCTCTTTCTTTGGAGAACAAGGGTAGCTTTGAGGGAAATCTCTGCCTGCAAAGCAACCCACTCCAGTGCGACCAGGCATTTATCTTTCCAGCCACCTGATCACACTTCCAATCTCTTTCATACAATCCAGACACTCTCAAAGTGCCCCTTGTCCAGATACCTTCTGTTTATATCGTAAGAGACACAGACACAATTCATGGAGTTTTGTGTGTACGTCTGACGAAATGTGCAAACATACAAAACACTGACAATTTTGTAGTTTATTTTCCCCAAATCAGACACCTTGCTTGGGAAGATGTAAGGCAACAACCCACACTGACATGAGCAGACTTCTGTTGTGCAACATAATTTTCTCTTTTCCTGCTCGTCCTTGTCTCCACCATGTCCTCTGATATCTGCTCCAAAGGAGCAGCACCATGTCCTGCTCCTCCAGAACTGATTTGAGGAGAAGCATGGAGGGCTGCAGGTGGGAAGAAATAATGCTTCTTGTTGAGAGATCCTGTTCCTTTGGTGCATGGGCACTGCCCACTTGACCCCAAGCAATTAAAATGGCGGAATCGCCCTAAAAAGAACTAGTTAGATATTGCTTCCTGTGTTGATAGCTTTTGGGAATTTTTTTACTGCTCTGAAATATTAGCTGTTGCATGTGAGTGAGTGAGTGAGTGAGTGAGTGAGTGAGTGAGTGTGTGTGTGTGTGTGTGTGTGAGAGAGAGAGAGAGAGAAAGGGGGGGTGAATAGAAATAGGGAGGGAGAGATCAATGAGTAGCAATTGTACATAATTTTCTGATATGAACAAACTGATTGAAGCACATCTCCCAGCCTCTGTATTCCAAAACTGGTTCCACTCATTACTGAAGCATTGAGACAACTGTGCTACGATGTTATCTGAATGATATAATGTGTGTGTGTGTGTGTGTGTGTGTGTGAGAGAGAGAGAGAGAGAGAGAGAGTTAGACACACACACACACACACACACACACACACAGAGAATGACACTTGTTTTGTCTTGTCTTGCTGTTCCTTGCCTTGTATGTGATTTGATATTTTTGGATTATAGTCTGGTGTTACTGTTCTCCCTTGATGTCACAAGTTTGTTTTTAACCATGACACATGTTAATAGCTGTGTTGATTATGTGTCATAGGAGCTGAAGTCCAACGCATCTTGAGGGCAGAGTACTAGGGTGGGAAAGGCTGGTTTAGCACCTAGAAATCTATATAGCGTTAAGCCTAGGCAAATGACCATGCAATAAAACAACAACCACACACACACGTGCTTTGAAGGCTTCACAAATATTGTAGTAAAGGCTATAATCCAGAGCACATATGACACACTTGTGTTTCATTGTTGTCTATGGATTTCAGTATGCTTAATATTTTGTGTGATCGTGCCTGGGGCTCCGTTACACAAAAGGGTTAAGCATTTTCCAGTATTGATATTAAAAGCATTGTAATGAGGAACAGGTGCGTATAAATTAGAATAGGGTGGCAGGCTAATTGTTATTAATGAATTCCTCTGCAATAAAACTTTACATAATGAAATGCATAATTAGAACATTAATGACCAAGAAGATTACTTCAATTTTATTCCCGCTTAGACCACATTTTTAGCCTTAGGTGAAACCTGCTGTGTCTAAAAAGCTGTCATTCACACCATTTTTCTGGTGTTTGTTTTACAAAGCACCTCATCCTCATCTTCCCTGACAGTTGTCAAGAGATATTTGCCTTTTTATTATTCATGGAACCAAACTGGACCCTGTTCCAGCTGAGCAGTTTAGTTGTTAATGAATCACAACTTTCTTTTATGAATTCTCTCCCCTTCCCCTTTTCTAGTAATGGTTCCTCTTCTAGGACTTGTGGAATAATAACCCTTCTGTTTTAAACCAAGGTAGTTGTTTTAGTATCTGGGCGTATTTATTTAGTGTGGACATTTGCCATTTCCCTCATGATTTACAGACACTGGACAGGGATTGTAGTCATAATCCTGTCCCTCTTTGGAAGAGTGTGAAGATACATCTCTTCAAATTGACTTTTTAAACTGTTCAACTTTTGGATTAATTGGAAGCGTGAAGGTCAGGCCCCCAGCAGGCATTAACTGGACTCACTCTGAGGACAGAGAAGGAGAACATGGGCCAATTTAGAGCAGCAATGCTGCAGCCGCTGCTGAGTCCATGGACTTCGAGCAGCGAGGCTGGCTCTTTGCCCTACACCCGGGATAACACGAGACTGGTTAGTCTCATGAGACTTGTAAGTAGGAGGGGGGAGCGCCAGGTTATTTAAGGGACGCTCCCCCCTCACACCGCCCTCTTCTTTTTCGGGCACCGAGAAGGAAGGAGTCTGTGCCATGCGGCTGCGTCATTTCTATCTGCGACACTTGGCGATCGAGTTTCTACAGGATGGGAGGGTAGCATCGGCTCCCTCCCAGGGTTTAGTTTTGGATTATTCTTGGTTTATTTATCTTTCGTTAATTTTATTATTCGTAAATTTTATTTGTATCGTTTACTTTATTTAGCTTGGTCCCGACTGAGAAGGGGGGAAAGCGGCAGTGCGGTTTCGCGCCGGCTGCTCCGCAGCGCATAGGGTTTTTTGTAACAAAAGGGAAAACAGAGAAGGAAATAATAGTACCAGAAATTAATTAATCACCGATTGCAAATAAATTTAGTGAAGAGAAAACAGAAGAGAAAGGAACAGTATATTAAGTGGGTGTTTTGGTTTGGATTACGTTACTGGAAGGTTTGATTTTAGTTCAGAGCAGCATTTTAGTTTTCATTCCTGCTTGTCGGGGATTCCCCCCCCTTTTCTCTCTGTTTGTAGTGTTTACAGGGCGATAGGGACCCACTTTTGGATTTTCTCCTGACATTCGCGCGCCGGTTCCCCCCCCCCCATTCAAATTGTAACAGTCGGGAGGCAACTGTGGCTAGTGGACCGGAGGGTCGACTAGCCAAGTGCACAACAAAAAAAGAGGAAAAAGTAAGATAGATAAATAGATAGTAAATACGATAAATAAGAATAAATAGACAGCGACATAAATAAATTATAATATTTAAAAATTAATTAATTAATTAATTATTTTAACTATTCAATAAGGCGTATTAATCAGTAGGATATAATTTAAATAAGCTAATTATCTAATTAATTACAAATATAAATTAACTGACAGTAATCAATTGGGGTAAAATTCATTGAGCTAATTAATTAATCAAGTAGTTGATTCAGTGTAATATCGATTGCAATATTAATTTAATTATTTAGTTGATAAGGGATAAATTCATACGTCTTGATTATAGGGAGCATTTGATTAAAGGGTGCTGTAACCAACATATTGTATCTGAAGGGCAGTTGGTTGGACCCTCTCTGGTCTCAAGGGTAAACACTCTGGTGGGACCTAAAAGTCGTTATTCAGGGCATATAGGTAGTACCAACAACCATTGCCAGGAAATAGTGGTTAATTTGCATCCAAGCACTGTTGCGCTGCCACGTGGGTTGGAGTTAGTGAGCGATTGTTACCACTTAATTAATACTTAGCCCTGGGTAACAATGGCATCGAGAAAGGGACAGGGCACCAGGAAGGGGAAACAACCGGCCAAGAAGAGGCCTGCCCCTCAGGTGTCTCCCCCACAATCCTCCTCAGATGAGGAATCCTGGCCAGTGTGGCAGGAGTTGCAAGAAAAAATTTCGGCCCTAGAGGCCCAAAGGATGACAAGGCAGCCTCCCCAGTCAAGCGAGGTGCAACCACGCAGATCAGCTAAAAGCCAATGGGAGACTAAAAGCCACCGGAAGGCTAAATTAAAAGCAATGGCACAGGACCTAATGGACAGGTTTGCTGCCCTTGAGTCCGAACAGGTCCCTGAAGTTTTTGCCAGGCGTGAGGCTGATGGGGCATCATTGACTCCAAGGTCACGAAGCATAGAGAAGCGGAGAAGGTCATCGACCCCTGGGGCATCTGAACTATCGTCTGCTTACCAGGAAGGACAGGATGAGGTGGAGGAGGTCAGCTGCGATAAACCACATCCTTTGGAGGACCCTTGCAGGGCTACGACTTCATCGGGTGAGTCTGCTACTGCACCGGTCACCCATACACCTCTCCCCGCATGGCCTTGGGCTGGCGGTGCTCCATACAGTTACACAGCATACACACCCTACAACACACTGAATACAGGGTTGAGCAATACTGCCTGGCTGTGCGCCAATCCTCAATTTAGCGGTTGGGTCATGCCTTACGTTGCCCCTTCCCCACCGGCACAACCTGATAATGTAACTAATTCAGGGATTTGGCCGTATCCGTCGGTGCCTAACACGGGCTATAATACGGTCCCATTAGGGGCCTTACCATATGGAGACTATTCCATGCCCCTGGGGGAATCACCTAACCCCGGCTACAAAAGAAAAAAAATCTGGTAAGGCGAATACGTAGATGTATTCGACCTGCTTAATAGAGATGTTGATAAGAAATATCTAGATCAGGGGTCTCAAACATGCGGCCCGCGGGCCATTTGCGGCCCGCCGGACGATAGTTTGTGGCCCCCGCCTTGCCTGCACCCCTGAAGCGCCCACGCATCCTCTGCTGTCAAGAGTCAAAAAAAGCCTCGCCTCGCTTGCCGGCTCTCTCCCAAGACAGTGCCTCTTGCACCCTCCATCCGGAACTGCAGCCTGCCAGCCAGCCCGCCTGTCTGCCGGCTGGCAGGCTGCAGTTCCGGATGGAGGGTGCAAGAGGCGCTGTCTTGGGGGAGAGCCAGCGAGCAAGGCGCGCTGCCGGCCCTTTTCCCCGAGCACCCGAGCCAAGCCGCCAACAGCAGCTGCCGCCGCCGCCTCTTCCAAGGAAGCGGCTCTCTGGCTCTCTTTCTCTCTTGGCACCCCCAGCACCAGCCCGGCCAGCGGCCGTCTCAGCGCCTGGCGGTGCTTCCTCCTCCTCCTCTTTGTCCTGCTTCAGCTGCCTCGGCTCTGGAGGCTGCCTGGGCTCGCCTCGCAAAGTTTGCTCCTCTGTCGTGATGGGGGTAGCTGCTGCTGCTGAGTGCGCCTTTTTTTGAGGGGGGCCCTCAGAGGAAGGTTGCCGGACCTCCGTGTGTGTGTGTGTGTGTGTGTGTGTGTGTGTGTGTGTGTGTGTTTGTGTGCGTGCGCGTGCACCTGTGGGGGCCCCCGCCACGTTCTGTTTAATTTCGTGGGTACCGGTGGGGGCTTTTCTCCTTTGGCAAGGCGAATTCTGTGAGGGTTTTTTTTTAAATTTTATGTCGTGCCCTCCTCCCCCCGGCTAGGCGGTTGCCGCTACTCCCTCCCTTCTCCGCTTCTTCGTCCTGCTGCTGCTGGTGGTGGTGGTGAAGAAGGAGCCGGAGGGGGTCATGGCCGGGTGATGAGGGCTCGCACGCCCCCTCCTCCTCGGAGCCCCAGCCGGACTAAGGAAACTCCAGGGCGGCTTCCTCGGGCTCTTGCTCCGCTTGGCGGAAAATCTGATGCGGCCCAGCCTCACCCAGACTCTGCCTCCAGCGGCCCCCAGGTAAATTGAGTTTGAGACCCCTGATCTAGATAAAGAAGATGAAAAAGAGAAGGAAAAGCGCAGAAGGAAAAAGCCTGATAGGACATGGCCAAATGGCTTCCCGGGTTTCTGATATATGCAGGAGTCTTAGTCAAGGCCCAGCCTTGGAGGGCTCAAGCTCTATTTCAATATTTAGATATTATATATAGAGCCTACACAGACTTTGCTGTCCAGGCATGGCTTCAGTATGATCAAGCATTCCGCATGCAGAGCGCTATTCAGCGAAACATGTGCTGGGATGAGCCCCAGCCAGGTCTGTGGCTTCAGCACATGACCCCCGCCAGGCCAAACACTGGCAACAGATTTGATAGTGGGCACTTGAACAGAAAAATCGCCACTACTCAAATTCCCCGCCCTGGTGCGGGGCAGGCGGTTCAACCCTGCTTGCCTTGCTTTGAATATAATTCCAGGGGATTTTGCACAAGGAAGCCATGCAGATTCAGGCACGAGTGCATTACCTGTGGTGGGCAGCACTCGAATTCATCCTGCTTTAAAGCAGGTGCCCAGCGACAGAACAAGGGTGCAGGAGGTGGCAAAAAGCCTAACAGTGGCGGGGGTACACCTGGAAAAGGGACCCAGCCCAATTAAGGTTAGGGTTTTGGAGGAATGGTTAAGTATTTACCCTCATAAAGAAGATGCCAGGTATTTGTTGGACGGCTTTAGATATGGGTTTAGAATCCTGGCAGAAGGAGAACACAAAGCGTTTATTGCACGGAACCTCCGATCAATATCTGGCATGGAAAGAATTGTTCAGCATAAGATTAATAAGGAAATGAAGGAAGGTAGGGTCCATGGACCATTCCCAATACCACCCGTGGAGAACTTGAGGGTTTCTCCTTTAGGCATAGTACCCAAAAAGGCACAGGGCGAGTTCTGGTTAATCCACCACTTGTCCTATCCGGAGGGAACGTCAGTTAATGACGCCATCCCCCCGGAGCTATGTACGGTTAGGTACACCTCATTCGATGAGGCAGTGAGTATGGTTAGGAGGTGCGGTGTGGGGGCTGAACTGGTAAAATGTGATATTAAATCAGCGTTTAGAATTTTGCCAGTTCACCTCCTTGACTTCAACTTATTGGGTTTCCATTTTCGAGGCTCATTTTACTTCGATAGGGCTTTACCTATGGGCTGCTCAGTGTCGTGTGCTGTTTTTGAAAAAATTAGCACATTCATAGAATGGAAGATCAGGCACAAGGTGCACTGTAATTCTATGGCCCATTACCTTGATGACTTCCTTTTTTGTGGGAAAAGGAATTCAGGTAATTGCAAATTTATATTAGATACCTTTCAGGCAATGGCAAAAGAGCTGGGGCTGCCCCTTGCCGAGGAAAAGACAGAGGGACCAGCCACATCCATCACCTTTCTCGGCATAGAACTTGACATGACACAGCAAACTTCGAGGCTGCCCCATAATAAATTGGTGGACCTTAGGTCTAGGTTAGCGTCTTTATTGTATAAGAAAAAAGTATCACTTAAGGATCTACAGGAAATAGTTGGGCATTTGAACTTTGCCTGTAGAGTTGTGGCACTGGGACGCGCATTCCTCCGGTGCCTATGTGGTGCTATGAAGTGTCTCCACCGACCAATGCACAGAACCAGGGTAACACAAGGTATGAGGGAAAATCTCCTCGTTTGGAGTCAATTCCTCAAGAAATTTAACGGAATCTCCTTTTGGAGATCCGAGATCGGTTTGAGAGCAGATTTCCAGGTGAACTCGGACGCTTCCGGATCTTTAGGATTCGGAATTTATTTCCGAGGCAGATGGTGTTCAGGTATATGGCCAGAGGAATGGCATCAGAAAGGCATCACGACGGACCTGACCTTCTTGGAATTTTTTCCAATTGTGGGTGCACTATGGCTCTGGGCAGAAGAATGGTCAAATTCAGTGGTCCGTTTTTGGTGTGACAACCAAGCGGTTGTTTATATCATAAACAACCTCACGTCACACTCAGAACGGGTCATGATATTGGTCAGGGCCTTTAGATTACGGGCACTGCAATTTAATATATTGGTGCATGCCCGGCATGTCCTAGGCTTAGACAATAGGATAGCTGACGCACTGTCACGCCAATAGATCGAACGGTTCAGGGAACTAGACCCCGAAGCCAGGGAGCTGCCAGAAGTTCTTCCTCCAGAGGTCTGGCAAATTGGCGTGAAGATGCATCCAGAGCAATAGGTTTGGTCCTGGCACCAAGGACAAGAAAGGGTTACTCAGCCATGAGTA
The DNA here is from genome assembly GCA_037013535.1 of Intellagama lesueurii. Lineage (NCBI taxonomy): Eukaryota > Metazoa > Chordata > Lepidosauria > Squamata > Agamidae > Intellagama > Intellagama lesueurii. The sequence continues at coordinate 167,995,781 of JBAJHW010000001.1, read as the reverse complement.
TAGAGTTTCAGGAATTTAGGAAGATGGTTGACCTGGAGCTGGTTTGGCCGGCACCAGTCGAGCATTTACAGCAATTTATAGTATACCTTAACAGGAAAGGGCTGGTGCCAGGCACTATCCAAGGTAGGCTGTCGGCTTTGGCATTCTACGCGAAAATAAATGGACATAAGGATTTTTCAGGGGACTATCGAATAAGGAAAATGTTAGAGGGATGGTCTAAAGAGAGGGGGAGAGTGCTGGACACTAGGATGCCTATTTCCCCTCCCCTGTTGGAGCACATATGTGAGCAATGGGCGCTCTTTTGTAGGGACAAATACGAAAAAGTATTATTTAAAGCAGCTTCTCTAATTGCCTTCTTCGGTGCCTTCAGAATCAGTGAACTGGTAGCTGGGGGTAAAGCAGATAAATCTAGGCTAGCCCTACAATGGCAGGACATTAAAGTCCAAGAGGGAAAAGTAAAAATTTTAATTAGGCGATCCAAGGCCGATCAAACAGGCAAGGGTAAGCAAATGGTCCTTGGGCAATGCAGTATAGAGCGTATATGCCCAGTTAAAGCCACACAGGCATATTTAGAATTCAGAGGACAAGACACAGGATATTTTTTCCAACACGCTGATAAGTCACCTTTGACTAAATATCAGTTTTGGAAGTTGACAGACTTAGCTCTAAACAGGGTAGGTGTTATGGGCTTAAGATTCGGCACCCATTCGTTTAGGATTGGAGCGGCATCCACTGCAGCAGCCCTGGGCTATAGCCCAGAGGAAATTAAGCGATTAGGCCAGTGGTCATCTGCAAGTTATCGAAGATACATAAGAACCCTACCTAACGTGTAGGCAGGGGCCTGGTCTTGTGTCTTTACAGGTCCCCTAGGGTCCGGAAGAAGAAGACACATTGTGATCGTCGGCCATAGCTACATACATTTGACAGAGCGTTATGCTGCCACATCCCCATGGGGGAGCAATTTGGGGCTTGGAGCCCATGCGCACATCACCTGGAAAGGGATGCGTGGCATGCAGTGGAACCAGTTGTGCAGGTTGGCGGCATTCGGCCAGTTTCCACCAGACGTGCTGGTAGTGCACCTTGGAGGCAATGATTTGCCCAAACCTTCGGGTAAGGCGTTGATCCTGGACATTATTGGTGACCTTAAATGGTTGAATGCCAGGTATCCTACTATGCGGATTGTGTGGTCCACGATAATTCCTCGGTTAGCCTGGCGAGGCACCAGAAATATTTGCGATGTTAACATGGCCCGGCGGGGCGTTAACAGAGAGGTATGCAGAGTTGTATGCAGCGGCCTTGGATCGGTGATAGGTCACCAAAGGATCCAAACGGAGAAGCTTGAATTTTTCAGGAAAGAAATTTTTTTTCAGGTGTCCACATTTTTCAGGTGTCCACCTTTCTGACTTAGGTTTGGATGTCTTCTGGGAAGACATAAAAGGGGGCCTGCTTGTTGAGCTCGAGCGACTCGGTGGCGGGCATGGGACATAGCATGGCTAGTCCCTATGCTGTGGTGGGTAGTGCGGAAAAAATCAGGTATTTCCGGTGTGTCCCACTGTAATTTCAGGTAAGCCAACAGTGCATCCGACCTCCCGGCACTGCGGATTGTGCGATTACAGTGCTTGTGGCGGGAAGATGCGCTGGGCCACTTCCGGACCAACAGTCATCAACTAAAGATGGCTTGAGGTCTGGGGGTGTTTATTAGCGGCCGGCCGGGTTCCTGCTGTCTTTAAGACCGCTGGAACCTGGGGCTGGGACAGGCCCATTTGTTGATCAAGGGGTATTTGGATACCCCTGCCATTTACCTGTTTCCGCACTACAGCAGGCCCCCTCCTTTTGCCAAAGGATGGCAAATTTGAATCTGAATTTATATCAATAAAGTGTGGCCCGTATTTAACCCATATCACTGTCTCGTGTCTTTCTTCCGGGGTTGGGAGGGCAAAGGATTTTGCTTGGATGTGTCACTGGATGTATGTTACTCCATGGGAATTTCTCTTGGCTACCACTGTCTTCTAGGCACACTATCCACCTCTATACATGGAAAGGCTCTCAGAATGGTTTACATGGCAATGAAAATAGACAGGACAAGTTCTGCCCTCAGACTCACACTCTAAAATGCAGAAAGGAAAAGGGATGGGGAGAGTAAAGAAAAATGAGGAAGCCTTGGCCCATCCTGCTAAAGTTATGGTTGAAGGGCTGAGGGATACTGTTGAAGCAAACCTTGTGGGAAGGAGGCTGATGGTAGCCCCACACTTCAAGGTCCTAATTTAATGTGAAAAAAATCAGAAAGGATGTAGGTCCTCATAACTTGTCAGCTACTGATAATTTTCAAAGGTCTCTTCATAAATTTTAATGTATATAACTAAGATTTTTAAAACTATATGCCTAAAAAGGCTAAGGTGATAAACAGGTATTTGAAAGCACTGTTATCTTTACCGTTAGGAGCAATGGAGGCAAGGATTGGCTGGTCTGAGGGTCTTGGCCTTCCTTGAAGGCTTTAAAAGCCTTGTGGCACAGTGGTTAAACTGCAGTACTGCAGCCAAAACTCTGCTCATGACCTGGGGTTCAATCCCAGGTAGCCGGCTCAAGGTTCACTCAGCTTTCCATTCTTCTAAGATCAGTAAATTGAGTACCCAGCTTGCTGGGAGGTGAGGCAATGTGTAGCCTGCATAATTAAATTGTAAACCACCCAGAAAATGCTTTAAGCACTATGGGGCAGTATAAAAGCAGCACACTGCTTTTTAAAAGGGGATTAGACAGATTCATGGGTATTGGGTCAGTCTACAAGCTAGCCTCTACATACAAAGGTACTGTACTTCTGGGGGCAACTACATGAGGTGAGCAGTTGCCTTCATGTCACCTAGCGGGCATTTGAGAATCATCTGACTGACTGCTTTGAAGTATGGGACAAGATGGGCTATTTAGATAAATTTATAACTCAGCTTTCCTCCAAGGAGCTCAACCGGCTGTCCATGGCTCTCATCCTCCCTTTATCCTCACAACAGCTCTGTGTGCTAGATTTAGAGACAGGGTGGCTATTGAGACTTGAACCTGATTCTTCCATGCCCCAGAATGTCTGACATTCGAATCACTATACCATTTGATCCAGAAGGGCTCGTCTTATATTCCTCTTTGCTTAAGTATGGACTGCCACTCAGGGACAGAGATGGTGAGAACCTGCACCATTATAGGTATTGAAAACCACTCTGGGGCAATGAATAGATATTGTTCAAGATGTTACTTCAGCTCAAAAATCAGAAGTAGGTGATGTTAGTCATGGCAAAATATAAAACAAACCTAATCAATGATGCAGGGGAAGATAATATAGTTAGAACAAATATTCCTAAATATTTTTCTTCCTGTTTTGTGCCAGCTATACAATTGTTTACATGATGAGTTGTTTGTGAACCTGAAAAACTGGGATGTCAGCTTTCTTACTGACAACTCCATAATTCACTTCCTTAGTAAACTCAATTAGAATGGCAGCTATGGATGAGGAAAGGCCGCAAGGCATATTACTGCCCATAAAATAATTAGGAATCCAATGATGATATAATGGAGAGTATGCAACTACTTCCATCATCTCCAAAGTAGCAGAATACAGCGGCAGAGGCAGTTATTCAATGATAATTGTGGGGTACAATCTTGACAGCTCTTGGCTGTCAGTGATTTAATCTGGCTAGAACACAAATGTTGTTAAATAAATGTCAAGGATCTAAAAAAATATATATGCAACTTGTCATGTTGTTTAATTTAATTCTGGGAATTGGTATGAGCTTCTCCTTTGCTGAAGCATGGGCTTTGTTTCATTTTAATGGACTGCTTTGGAGGATGCCTCTAATATTTCACCTTTTGCATTGAAGTGTGTGTGTGTGTTTGTTTGTTAAAGAGGACTCTTAAGGCCAAATATCCCACAGTCCCTTATTTCATGCCTGTTTTGTGACACTCAGTGCGCCATGACTGACCTGTTAGCGAATTTACAGCCCTCATATGGAAGCAGAAAGCCAAGAACAAGAGAGAAAGGAAATAAACTATGCCCTCACAAGGTTTGTTCAAAAGGACCTGCGATGTAAACAAACAAGGGCCGAAATTCTGTTGCAGTTATTTAAAAGGTGCAACACTGAGCTGCAGTTAGCTGTAAGTTAAAGAAATCTCTGTAGACATGATATCTTGCATTCAAGTTGTGTGACTCAGTATACAACTGGTCATGCTTGAGGAGAGTTCTTCACGTACACCAATTTGCCCCTAAAAATTACGCCTTCTGCGTAACTGCGCCACAGGGTTTTGGTCAGTGTCATTGTTCATTTTATATTTTATTGGGTGTTTTACTTTACTGAGTTTCAGAAAGGGGGACTTTCTTGTAAATACATAAAATGAGAAGGCCTAACTTGTTCTATTTGTAGTGGTCGGTAAATGACCACTATTTACCTTTGTTAACCGTTCTGGTATCATGCCCAAAGCATGGACACAGGCCATAGTGATGCCCATTCATAAGAGGGGAGATAAGAAATGTCCTGCCAATTATAGGCCAATAAGTCTTCTTTCCATCACTGGGAAGTTGTACGCCAACCATCTTTTACAGAAATTGCAAGACTGGCTTCTAGATCAAGACATTCTGAGTCCTGAACAAGCGGGATTTAAGGCAGGAAAGTCTACATTAGATCATTGCATGATCCTTTCACATCTCATTTACAAATATGCTTCGCAGAGTAGTGCCTGCCTTTTTGCAGCCTTCTTAGATCTAAAAGGAGCCGTCAAAGGCTCTGTTGACAGAGACATCTTGTGGCTTAAGCTCTCTAGGCTGGGTATTGATAGGAGGCTCCTCTTTCTGATCCAAAACCTCCATGCGGGCTCATATTAAAATCATATTAAAATCTCAACGCAGAGATTTTATTAAATTTTATTTGTCATATTAAAATCTCAACGCAGGGGGCTCTTTCCAGTCAGATTTTCTCTAACAGAGGAGTGAAGCAAGGCTGCGTTCTGGTGCCAATTCTGTTTAATCTATTCATTAATGGTCTCACCCCACTCCTACACAGGATTAATGGCCACAGCCCCAAACTAGGCCCCATACAGATTCCAATTCTATTATATGCGGATGACATGGTTCTCCTGTCCTGCACTAGGGTCGGCCTAAGGCGGCTAGTCAGTGGTTGCTACGAGTACTTGCTACATAATAAGCTCCAATTTGATTTCGACAAATCTAAAATAATAGTTTTTGGCAAATCATGGAATCCCTTTTCCTGGTCTTTCAATGGTAATACTATCCAGCAGGTTAGAGAATTCAAGTACCTGGGTCTTTTTTCACTACAGACACACCTGGTCAACTCACTAACAGAGAGCGGTTAATTCAGCAAAGCTCTCAGCACAGGCTATCTTGCACTTCCACCAGGCCTGGGGCAATTCGTACATCCCAGCTGTGCTGCAGATTTTTAATGCCAAATATGTAGCACAGCTTCTTTATGGTGTCCCAATTTGGATGCCTGCATTTCACAGCTCTATGTTGTTGTTTAGTCGTTTAGTCATGTCCGACTCTTCGTGACCCCATGGACCAGAGCACGCCAGGCCCTCCTGTCTTCCACTGCCTCCCGTGGTTTGGTCAAATTCATGTTGGTCGCTTCGGTGACACTGTCCAACCATCTCATCCTCTGTCGTCCCCTTCTCCTCTTGCCTTCACACTTTCTTAACATCAGGGTCTTTTCCAGGGAGTCTTCTCTTCTCATGAGATGGCCAAAGTATTGGAGCCTCAGCTTCAGGAGCTGTCCTTCCAGTGAGCACTCAGGGTTGATTTCCTTTAGAATGGATAGGTTTGTTCTCCTTGCAGTCCAGGGGACTCTCAAGAGCCTCCTCCAGCACCACAATTCAAAAGCATCAATTCTTCGGTGGTCAGCTTTCTTTATGGTCCAGCTCTCACTTCCATACATCACTACTGGAAAAACCATAGCTTTGACTATGCGGACCTTTGTCGGCAGGGTGATGTCTCTGCTTTTTAAGATGCTGTCTAGGTTTGTCATCGCTTTCCTCCCAAGAAGCAGGAGTCTTTTAATTTTGTGGCTGCTGTCCCCATCTGCAGTGATCATGGAGCCCAAGAAGGTAAAATCTGTCACTGCCTCCATATCTTCCCCTTCTATTTGCCAGGAGGTGATGGGGCCAGTGGCCATGATCTTGGTTTTTTTGATGTTGAGCTTCAGACCATTTTTTGTGCTCTCCTCTTTCACCCTCATTAAGAGGTTCTTTAATTCCTCCTCACTTTCTGCCATCAGAGTGGTATCATCTGTATATCTGAGGTTGTTGATATTTCTTCCGGCAATCTTGATTCCGGCTTGGGATTCCTCCAGTCCGGCCTTTCACATGATGTATTCTGCATATAAGTTAAATAAGCCTCTATATAAAGGGTCCAATCAATGTTTCTGTATAAAATCTTTGGCCTGCCTCGCTGTGTTTCTTATCTGACCCTATGCCTTGAAGCTGGCCAGCATAGGCTTGAGGCCCTGGCATGGCTCAGATTTTTCAAATATTGGGTCAGAATCTGTTTTTTCTTGGCCCAGAACATCCTGTTTCAAGCACTGCTCTTTGACAATGTATTCCCAAAAGGTCTGGCCCTATTCATCACGAAAATCACGACTCTTGGGCTGTCACCAGATCTGTTGGGCTCAATACCTCCATCTCAAGTATTCCGCACAATCAAATACAGTCTTGGATATTGAGGGGCAAACCCTGCATAGTGCTGCACTAAAGATTTGCTCTCCGCTATACTTCCAGCTTCCCCTCTCCCATGTCAGGAGACCCGATTATTTTTATCTTTTAGATCATCCCCAGAACTGCTGGGCATTCACCCTTGCCAGGTGCAATGTTGTACCTTCCAACTTGGTGCAGGGCAGATTTTGGGGATTACCCATAGAGCTGAGAGTGTGCCCTTGTGGCCAGGGAGCGGTTGAATCATTGCAGCACATGCTGTTCTATTGTATGTGGTATCAGGATATCTGCCTGCAATACCTGAGCCCCTTCCTTTCCTCCCACTCTGGCTGGGGTGACCTGGATAAAATCCGGCACCAGCTGAGTGGCACTAATAAGGAACTCACCCAGACAACAGCCAGATATATCCATTCCATCATGCAGAGGCATCGCATCATGCTGTCACACACCATTGAGTCCTAATGATGTCATCTGGGTATCCCCTGGCATATATGGCATATATGTTTGGTTTTTTTGTTTTTTCCCCCTAACATTTTATCGTATTTCACTCTCTTGTACTGTATGCCAATAAAGGTTCTGAAACTGAAACTTAAACTGAAACCAAATGATTATTCCCTCCCAGCATTGCTTTAAACAGAAGTGGGTAACATCCAGAGATCTGGGGCTCCTCCCATCCAGGCTTTAGAGGAGCTGCTCTTGCAACGCCATTCCCTTTTGATTTTGAAAAATGCCTCACCCAGTCCTAAAGCAGGATGTGCAAAATTGCCTGCACCCTCTAGAGCAGTGTTTCCCAATCCTGGGTCTCCAGATGTTCTTGGACTAAAACTCCCAGAAACCTTCACCACTAGCTGTGCTGGCCAGGCTTTCTGAACGTTTTAGTCTAAGAACATCTGGGGATCCAAGGTTGGGAATTACTGCCCTAGAGGATGTCTAATATGGTGCTGGAGTCATCTTCAATGTCATCTCCAAACTGAATTGCAGTGTGGATCCCTCAAACTATCCTCTATCTGTTAGTCTGTAGTGTATTAGGATGGTGATGGGCTATTGCTATGACGGCTAGCTAGAATTTTCATAAGATGAGGAGTATCATTTGATGGGCAGGGGGAGGACCCGTTTGATTCTCCGAGACATCTTATAAATGTCTGATAAGATTGCACATTAAATGGTTTTGGACTGCCAGAAGTTGGGGGAGACAAGAAATGATTTTCCAGTATGATGTGGGGTCCCCTGAAAGGAGACTCTAAACCCAGGGTCCATGACCCAGGGAGGGTGGCAGCCATTTTCCTGACTGGTTGGACACCCAAGAGTCACACTTTCAAGGAGGCATGGTTAAAAGGGGAGAGGCATGGCCAAAACAACAACAACCAATTTGCATATTTGATTAGTTTGTTTGTTGGCAAGAGGGACAAACCCAGTTTAATTTATTAATATTTTATTTTATTGTACATATTTCACATCAATAAAAGCATAATCAAATAATCAAACCCCACCTCACAGAATAAGACATAATGTTAATTTAGAAGCATAATAAACCTGCTAACTTTTTAAAAATAATTTGCATTTCACTATAATCCACAGCTTCATGTTAATGTATTATTTAAATCCCCAACATTAATTACATGAGGCACACATACTTAATTAGAAGATTAATGACATCGTAACTTTCAAACATTGAAAGTAATAAAGTTGTAATTTTTTAAAAAATATCTAAACAATTAATCTGTATTTCATTTTCATTATATTTCATGTCTATTTCATTGCAACCTCAAACTCTATTTATAATGTACTATTTAAATTCCACACACTTTGCTGAGATAGCCAGGCAATGCCAGAATCAGTGGATCCCGGCTCTGTGGTTATCTGATGCACAGACAGCCCCCTAACTGGACAGATAAGAAGAGAAGACACAAGCAGACAGTTAGCAATTATGCAAGGAGAAAGTATCAATCACAGAAATATGGCAGGGAGACTGAAAACCTGGGACTAAAATTAAGTCAGTTTTTTTCCTGCATTGGTTTATAAAGAACAAAACAACAATTGGCTGAAAATTATTTATTTTGTAAAATCATGCTGAAACATGATCCTGAAGCAGGAGGGAAGTCACATGGCGAATTTTTAGTGGCATTTTAAAAAATTTCCGAATTGCTGGGGTATTTTGGGGGGAAGGCTGCAAAAATGCCTTAAAAGAGCATCTCATACTCTAGGTATATAGTTATTTGCATTTTAAATATTGATATATCGCCTATGTGAAACAAGACTTCCAGGCAGTTTAGGAAAAATGTAAAGCCATCCATTAATAACAATAGCATAGAAATCAATATACAAACAGCAGGGTACAGAAATGCAATTAAAACTGCAAAATATTCAGAACGTCAGATGTTTTAAGGTATTTTTAAATGGTTTGTTGAATTTGCAAAGAAGAAAGAAAAAGAAAAGAAAATGGTTAAGCAACCATTCTTCCCTGGGGGTGCTTCCACTGTTGGCCTTTATTGGAAAACCCCTTTTCCTAGGTGAGACCAGCTTCACCTCTGATGATCTCAACAGGCAGACAGGTTGGTTTGGGGCAAAGATGCTCTGCCTGAGGTTTAGAACCTAAATCATGTCTTAGACACAAGAGGTGCTGATGGGTGCAGAGCAGAGTCCTCTTTCAGACCTTCCCCCAATGCATGGATGACAGGAGGAGGAGATGTCAGTGGATGCAAGACATGGGAAGGACCGGTGGGTGTTTCATGCCATCTTTATCATGTGGAGCAGAACAATGTAACAGAGTGATGGAGGGGTCAAACTCTTGACCCATGGAGAGCTTGAATCTGGCTCACAGAGGGTCCTTAGGACGTCTTCCCTCTCTCCAAAGGCTCTCTGTCTCCCCAAGATTCCCTTCTGACCTAACTAGCCTTTCCAGTTGGGGAGGGGGAATCTCTACGTTATCCCTCATTAGCAACTGTAGGCACCACATTGTCAATCGTCTCCTCTTTCATGTGCATTCTGGAGTGGGAAGAAGGACCGTGGGGACCAGGAGCATGCCCATATTGCCTCTGACTCCTGTTCAGAGGTAGCCTAGGGACCAGGGGAGGATCTACTATGAAATTAATGAAGTGTAAGCTAATCCCGGGGCGGGGGGAGAATCAACTTCAGTTGACATTGCTTAAAAATATTGGAATTATTGTATAAAGTGTTATTTTAAAAAATAAATATTAATAATGTAGTGTAATTCAATACAAAATAACAGTTAAGATAAAAATTAAAAGGTTATTAAAGTATCATGTGGTATTTGCAGTGTGGTGTAGTGGATAGAGTGTTGGACTAGGACTCTGGAGAACAGGGTTTGAATCTCCCCCCCCCCCCCCCCCGCTCAGCCATGGAAACTCACTGGGGGAGTGATACTGGTAAATCCACTCTTTAAATATCTCACTTACCTTGAAAACTCTGTTAGGTTTGCTATAAGGTGGTTCCAACTTGACAACATAGAACACATGCACAAAGTATCATGTAGGCTAGCTGTAAATGCAGAAAATGCATTCAAATTAAGAATGTTTTATTCCAAATATATTTAATATAAATTAATTATAAATAATTTAACACTGTTAACATTTATGACAGAAATTAAAACTTTTATTAAAATTATTCTCTTAGGCTAGCCGTTATCTAAAAAATGAAAGTGTATTTCATTGCTTGAGGTCATTGTAAAGGGCAACATTTTGGTAACTTTTTATTTACAAGAATAATCTTATAAAATCATTTTAAAAAACCCACAACATATAATAGTATTGCAATAAATAAAAAAAATACCTATGTACAATTAAAATACAGTAAAAATTAAAAGATAATTAAAAAAGGGCAATAAGCATATCTTCTTTGGTTGATCCAAACAGATGATGTGTCATAACAAAAAAGAGGAACTGGTGAAATGACAATCACAGTGCCAACATGAATCACTTGTGATAGCACGCATGGTAAGAATCTAGACGGGATTTTCCCCCCAATAAAATGTTCATAAGGATACAATATTTTAATTACCCCTACTCAAAAAGAAATGTTATATTTTGAAAAGTAAGGTAAGTAATAAAGGTGAAATAATATTAGATTAGCCTAAGCCCACTGTTTTTATGAAGAGATGAACGGAAGATGACTGACATATGAGACAATCCAGTACAGCAATTTTAATCAAAATCTGAGATGTAGTGGTTAAATTTATTTTTAAAATTGTGGTGATCTGTCATGGAGCAACCCCATTGAAGAAGATAACAGGGGTTACCCTGTTACCCAGACCTCATTGCTGGTTGTGAAGGTGCCTCCATAACAGTTCAAGCTTCAGGGTCCCAAAAATGTGGGTCTGCCACTGCTAGGGACTGCTTTTGTGTGCCTTCACCATCCAGTCTGACAGTGAGAGGTGTATGAAGGGGCTTTCACTGTGCCTCTCTGCACAGGGGAAGCTATGAATGGACATCAGGGGATGGAGAGGGGACAGAAGAGGTCGCATAAGGGAAGAAGTGGAGCCACATCTCCCTCACGTCATCTGGTCTGGTGGAAAGGTCCCAGAGGTCTAGATTGCCCGTGAAACAAAACAGCTCCCTTATTGAGATACTGTTAGGCATGATATGGACATTTGACAATAACTGCTATTGCAACTTCTCATGATTTAAAACGGAGACTAAGATATCACAATAATTGGACCATAATGACATCTGTGTTTATGTGCAACGCCAATCATCCTGAGCAATTACAACAACAGCAACAAGAAAAACACAGAATCCGATATGAGGGGAAAATGGAGTAAGATTTTGACAGTTTGGTGCAGGAAATATTTTTGGCCCCTTCCTCCATTTTAGATGTATGCTATGCCCCCCAGTCCCCGAGTACTCCCATGTAGTGAAAGAACAACCCAGGCAGTCCTGCGTAACATACAGGAAATGTTTAGGTGACTTACAAATGTGTATACCTACTTAGTCGGAAGAAAATGCGTGCAAATAAATGGCATATAAATGGTCTGCTGGGCCCCAGGGGAAATAATCTTTGTAAGAAGTACTGTGGGTCTAAGCCAACATAAAATATTCATAAGAACACCGAGTAAAGCTCAAAGAAAAGCTTGTGAACGTGCAGGAAACTGTACTTTGAAGGAACGTCTATGTTATTACGGGGTTATGTGGCACAGTAGATTAATATACCCAGCTGTCACTTCTGTGAACCTGGCTTTAAATCTAACTCATAAAAGGCTTCCTTGTGCACATGTGAATTCTAAGCAAATTCCTCTAGGTAGAAGAAATGAAATGAAATAAAATGAGAAAGCAAGAGAGCAAGCAGGAGGCCGAAGAGCTCCTTGACAAATATCGCTAAATGAGAAATCCAAGCATGAGTCTTCCCATGCAGAAGGACACATCAGGCAATTACTTCAACACGTCTGTGCCTCTCTGTGTGGAGAAAGCTCGTGTGATGTTTGCTCTGGGTCAAGTTAAAAAACAAACTATTATGCAGACATATGCACAGCTATCCTACTTCCACTCCAACTAGCAAGTTGTTTGCCCCTACTGGAAATTTTGTACAGCACCATGGCAACCAAGGGTATGACAGACTGGGCAGCAAACACTGTCTCGGCACCACATTTACCCAAGCCAAGCCAGCTCTGGTTTAGGGTCTCCAATTATAAAGGGTCTCAATTTTTTGAAAAAAGTAATGTTTTTCATTTTGAAGATGGACTCACTGTTCCCTCTTCTCATTCACATAATAAAGACCTATGCCTGTGACCAATTGCTTTGGCATTTATTTGCGAGTATTTCAGGTAGCACAAGGCACAAATGAAGGTGTCCTCAACCTGTAGGGCCAGCAAACAACAACAGCAGCCAACAAAAGACAGTGTGGCACTTCACTCTGCCTCCTGATTCACGTTTACAAAGGCTGACCAGACGGTGAGCGGAATTTCATTGGTGACAGGACAGCATCTTCCACTACACTCTCAGGCAGCAACCCAGCTGAGGGGGAAATGTGGCAGGTCACATGGCACACAACAGCTCCAGCCATTTGGTTCACCATTTCCTGCCTGTGGCAGTTGCCACATTCTGTTTAAGGTTAAGGCTAGCCCTATCAACCTTCCACATGGGAGTTTTAGCAACCTTTGTATGCTGCCTTTAAGCGGTTTGGCCAAGAGGGATCTTTCAGGGCTGGGATGACTGTCAATCAATCCAGAAGCAACCAATTGTTCCCTCTCTGCCTCAGAGATGGAAGAGACTCACACCTCTCTACTTAAGTGTTCTTTCCCCACTTTTGGTCAGTTAGTGTGTGGTCAGTTAGCGGCATGTAGTATTCTGTCAGTATTCAGTATGTACTCAGTCAACAGTCATGTAAGCAAGCTATGAATCAGTTAAAATCTATTTGTGTAACCAGTCATTATTTTTCAATAATTGTAGAATTCGGAGAATAATTGAGGAGAAAGAATTTGGGGGCAGGTGTTCCCCTGATCTTGATCTATCACATCCCAACTGCCTATGTCACCGAAACACCACCCACAGACGTGCCACCATCTTTGCAAGAACTAATTAACTGATCACACGGTGGAAAAGTCTGTTTGAGTCATCCCATCTTGAAGAAAGTAGAATGCACGACAGATTCAAATTTGTGCTGTGATCAGCAAAAAATATTTTGAAGCAACCAGTACTGTAACTGTAGCACATCCCACAGTATTTGTGTAGCCCTGGTACAAAATCAAGCACTGACATCAAGACTGACTAAAGATGTTCACCAGCTTTCTTGAAAGGGCAGCAAACTCCTTGTTTTATCACACAGTGGCTGGGAGCTGGATCTTTAGGGGTAAGCACTATAAGTCATATAAATCCAATGGTACGTTATTGTAATTTTATTGCCTTTTTTGTTTTGTATTGTGGTGGCATTGTAAGCTGCTTTGAGGTTTCTGCAACAGAAAATACACATTTTGTGGAAAAATATGTTTCAGAAATACAGTTTAAACACAAAGTCAGCATAAACATGCATGAGGATACTTCCGACATCACACAAAAATGGGACCCACAAATGAACACTTGTAAAACTTGCTTACAAATTCATACAAGTGACACGGATGAATACTAGACTGACCCGTCTGTCCTTATGTCCGATGCTGACAGATTTGTGGATTTGTCCTTGTGTAGTCAGAGACTAAAGATAGCATTTGCCAAGATTTTTCTCTCTTCGGCTATCAATCAATCAATGCTCAGGTATCAAGAAAAACTTAATAAAGTCTTGTTTCTAAATGTCAAAACATTCCACATCCTGAAAGGACAGCACCTCTTGTGTGCCTCTAAAGGTTCTCTCCCCTATGTTCTCTTTAACTTTTAAAAAATAAACACAAGCAACAGTTTCTTAAAATAGTTACCTGAACTTGGGTCATCCATGCATCCCAGAGGCTCTTCAAATGAATGGTTTGTCAAACATTGAGTAGACATGTGAATTAAAGTGGTTGACCTTAAGATATTAGAGAAAAATGTTCCTAAGGTTAGTTTGCTTGCAGTGGCATTCATCTTCCACGCACTTTTCTGCTTTTCTGTTCTTCTGAATATATAGGAGGCATGGGCTGCACATGTTCTATGCTTGCATTGTGAAACCTAGGTGAAGCCTCAGCTATTCCACAAATGAATGCTGAAATATATATCGCATAACTATTGAGCACTGTGTAGGGTGGGATTTTTTATTTACCTGTTTTTAAAGTTTATATCCTGCCTTGTTCCCTTGAGAAAAAAGCAGCACACAAGTTCTCCTTTCCCCTTTCTTTATCCTTGCAAAGTTATCCAGTGAGTTTTATGACTCAATGGAACTAGAACCTGGATCTCCCAATCTCAACCAACAGTCTAACCACTATGCCACAAAATATACTTCTGAACTGAACAGAAACATATATATTGGCTTCTGCAGGGTCCCTAGAGACACCGGCCCAAATTGTATTCATTAAGCCTATCAGTGTAACATCATTCAGTAGCAAAATATCACAATCTAAGACCTTTGACTCGGCATTTTTCTTTGCATGCCAGTTGCCTGACTCTGGGTGCAACAGGACATCCTGACTTCTTAACTTGAAACAATTTGCTGTTGGAAATTATGCCACTGGTGTTAACACCAGGGTGTAACAAACTGGATGTTGGCCACTGCATTTGACATTAGTTAGGGCTGCTTCACATTACACAGTCCTGGTGGGAAAACATAGATATAAGCAGGTCTGCGTTTAGCCCATTAAATATACACATTATTCAGAGGGGGATAGCCTTTGTTCTGGTGTAGGGCTGAATTCCAGTATGGGAATGGCCTTGGGGCGGTAGGTGTTATAAAGGTAGATAGCAGAGGGAACTGGTGCATCCACTGGTGGCAAAAGTACAAATGGGAGACTGAATCTCAAGATGTATAAAAATGTTGGCAATGAAGATTTTATTCTTATCTAAACAGCTCAAGCTTGACACATTTCGGCGGTGGCCTTCTTCAGGAGCTAAGCATAAAATAAAAATATATATTAATTTAGAAACAGCTGGCTTGGGACAGCTACAGCTCTTTTTTCTTATCTATACATTTAACAATATACGATATTAATAAATATGCACATCACAAGATCCTAGTACAGCTTAAAGACAACATATAAGATACATACCGAGAGAGATTGAATATTCTGGGTCGTGGATATGGTTCCAGTTAAGTATGAGAGGTCCTTACTGAGGAGGAAAATTGACTGGATATTGAGGTTGAACGCTTAAGCCCCCTTTGGGCTAAATGAGGAAACAGACTTCCTGCCCTTACTATAGCACAGCCCCTACTGCCTTGCTGATCATCTAACTATCCTTGACTTGTCCGCCAGCTGAGAATAAGTAGATACAATCCCTTCTGTATTTGCACTTTGGATTAACGTTGGAGCTGGTAGAGACCAAACAAGAAGCGAAAGTTCTAAAATCTTGGTACATATCTTATATGCTGTCTTTAAGCTGTACTAGGATCTTGTTAAGTGTGTATTTGTTAATATCTTATATTGTTAACTGTATAGATAAGAAAAAAGAGCTGTAACTGTCCCAAGCCAGCTGTTTCTAAATTAATATATATTTTTATTTTATGCTTAGCTCCTGAAGAAGGCCACCGCCGAAATGTGTCAAGCTTGAGCTTTTTAGATAAGAATAAAATTTGCATTGCCAACATTTTTATACATCTTGAGACTCAGTAAATCTACATAGGACAGACTGCTTGGGTCAGGCCAAAGCATACTTCTTATCAGTTTGGACATTTTGCCAGCAAATAGCTGAATGTGCAAATACCTGAATAGAATGTGCAGCTCACATTCATGCCTCAATACACCAGTACAAGCCCCAGTGCAACTGCTTCCCTGCCAATAAACTGTTATTCAGTTCTTTGAAACCTTTCTGTCTGCTAAAGATTCTTCCATTTTAGGTAGGATTCAAGTTTAGGAACATTAAATATGCTTTTAACTCCAACCTCTAATTGGTGACAACAGGATGGGGAAACCCCTGGGCTGTAAGTTCTATGCTATACCTACTACAGAAACTAAGGTGAGTTCAAGGGGCAGGGGGGGGGGGCAGTAAATTTGCTTGGATTTCAGTGAGAACTTTACAGGAGGGATCCAAAGTGCTGAAAACCATCCTCAAAATAGAAGACCAAAATCTAAGCCTAAACTATATGTTTGCTATAATTTGCTGCAGAAGTTTTTACTGTGTGTTTTGAGCGAACAGGTGGAAACCTGTTTAAAACACATGTCCTTTGTTTTAATGTGATTCCGTGCAATTAAACAGAGGACATGTAAGTGTGACACACAAACACACACCACTGTCACCGAAAGTGGAAGGCTGGGACCACAGTAAGGCTTCCTCCCTAGTTGGTTGGAGTGAGAGAGCCCTTCCTCCTCCTCAGAGACTGTTTATCTGGTGGGTGGGTGGACCGTGGCAGAAGCAGGCAGCAAACCTGTTGGCAGCAACTGCAGTGGTGGCAGGGTCTCCCCAACTGCTGTTGCCACCATGCTCCCTGGCTGCTGCCCTTCTGCTGCCTGGTGGACAAGCAAACCCTGTGGAGGAGAAAGGGCTGTCTTGTCCCAGTCAACCACAGAGGAAGCCCTATTGCAGTTTAAAAATAACGCACATTGGGTGCCATTTTAAACCACAGTAGGGCTTGTGTCATGTGAAGCAATGGTAATTGCTTTGAATTCCACCTGGTTTTTACTGGGCGTGCAGTTTTGGCCCTCGTGTGCGTACATCACTACTGTAGAATCCGAGTAACCACTCCCTAATCAGTACAATCTAGTCCTGGGAAATGTGAAAATAAACTGCCTACCAGCCTATCTATCTGTATCCTTCATAAACCATCCTCCCCACAATTTTCTTGAAAAATTAACAAAATAACAAGTCTACTTATTTATTAAAATACATATCCTTGCAAACGCCATTAAACACAACATTAAATACTTATGAACTTCTACGGTGCTTAGAGTTCCTACTTTGTTTCTCAGTGTAAACCGGGGTAGTTGTTATTCAAATGAGCATTACAGATTTGCTACATGTTGCCTGACTGTTTTCTAATTAAATCCCACCCTCACCCCCCCCCCCCCACCAATGGATCTGTAGCCTCCTCTTCAAGTTTTGATCTTACTTAGGTTACAGTTGGCCCTATGCTTGTTGGCATTCAAACGGCTTGCTTTGTCCATGATAGGTTTGTAAGTCTCTCATCACATTTGCGAAATGGAATATGCAAACAGATGGCTGACTCTGCTTTACAGGATTAACGCTGAGCTCTTTTAAAAGAACTTGCAACATTTCTGAATGAGATTACATTAGCTCTTTTTGTCACTTGTGGCATGTGAATTGTAATGTACTTTGATAAGGTTTTCTTATCTTCCTGTTAGATACACAGGAAATTGAGTGCCAGCAGTTCGATGGCTAGACAAGCGCAGGTTACCTTTACCTAAGAACAGTGAAGAGCTGTCCCTACTACTGGTTGCAGGTTGACCTGTGCTTTATAGTGGTACGGGGAACTTTTGATCCTCCAGATGTTATGGGCCAACTCCCAGAAGCCCCAGCCAAGATGGTGAATAGGGAGCGATTCACGACGTTGTACTCAGAAACATCTGGAGGGCCAAATTTTGCTCTGCTGTATAAGGGACAGGCATTGTAAGGGAAAGCAGTTGTGGGTGGTTTGCTGGCTTTAACCCTGCAATCTATTTGGCACTTTAAGTGGCAAGTCCCAAAGATCTGCCATTCATGAAGGTCCTACCATTTGGTCACACAACAGTATGAATTCTGCTTGCGAGAAGAAGGACTGAAGTGCCCATGTTGCTGAAAACTTGATGAGTAATTGCGTCACGTGTATGTGCAATAAAAAAACACCAATATTAAACATGTGTATGGGGGAAGGATAGACACTGATTCTGCTGTATGAATTGGCAAGAGGCTTCAGCCTTCTCTTCCTTAGTTTGGTCTCCATAAACGTTGTCTTCCCCTCCACGGCCATTAACATAAGACATTTTCCTACTCCCAATTGTTGTATGGGAAGAATGGTGATTTTTAAATTGAGATCATGACTGTGACACTAGTTGATCTCAATTTTGAGGGTGCTGTGAATCCATAAGAAGAGTGAAATTGAAGTCTGATTACTTACTTTACTTATTTACTTTGCCCGGCACTTTACACGAGCTATCCAGGGTGCTGACCTTTTGGAAAGGTGGTTGAGCAGGATCCAGCACCATGCCCAGGTCCTGTAAAGTGCAAACGGAAACCCAGATTAGATCCACAGACCTCTGAAATTGGAGTCACCAGTCTCCACAGAATCCTGAGCCATCCCTTTATCATGACTGGGGAGGGAAGGGATAAGGTTTCCCCTCCATTCTGTTCCAGGAGGCAAATGACTGTTTCCCCCCAACTGGAATTTTTGTTTTCAAAACATGCACAATAAGATTGCTCATCACATTGTTGCCATCTAATGTAGTTAACGAGGCCCTTAGTTTCTGTACATCTGACTGTAGGGTTCCTTGTATCTGGCATTGGACATTTACTGTGGAATAGCTACTCCTTGTTCTTTCACTTTTTGCTCATTCTGCTCCCATATTCTGTTTGCAAGTTTTTCCTATTCAACTTTGTCTGTTTTTCTGTTTCCCTCACAACGCTCAGAAAACCTAGCCTAAAGAAGTCTGAATACACTGGAACAGCTGAATAATATTCTTAGATGTTCCACCACACACCTATTCATTACTTTTCCTGGTTTCTATAGACAACTGGAGCCATTTCTATCTCTATGGTTTGTCCCTTCTCCCTAAGAATAATCTAGCTTGTGTTATTTCTTCCCTTTCAAAATAGCAGTTCTTTTATGCTTTTCTTTCTTTGTCCGTCCTTGAAACATTGGCCACAGGTAGCCCTAATCACAACTGGGACTGCAGAAAGGTAAGAGGTGGTGCTTATCTCTCCCCTCCCCTCATGCCATGGTACTACTTATCTGAAAGGGAGATGAGATTCCATCCTGATGGCTCTCCTTCATTGATAGAAATACAACAAACTGTTATCAGTCTAATTGCCTTCCTGATATGTCCAAGAACAGCTACTGGGGGAGTTCCTCAGTGTTATCACCAAGAGCTCCTGACGTCCACTCAGCTCTAGGAAAAAATTAAAAGGAAGCTGCGTTGAATTTACTTTATCAAAGCCCAGAAGATAACAGAACTGTATTAAACCTTGTGCTGTATTCTCTGAAAACAAAGAGTAGCTTAGCAACCATATACTCCAGCACAGTGGAAAAAGTTTTAGCAATACATTCTCTTTTAAAGCAAAGATCCGAATTAGAGATGGGGAGAGCTCACTATTTTGGCATGAAGTTGCCCCCATGAAGCAACGAATAACGAAGTTATTTGTTGATCGTGTGGGGTTATTAAAAACACCCCCGCCACCACCCCCCGCTGCCACCGCCATCCCCCCGCTGCCACCCTCCCCACCGCACCCTTAAGGCAGGCTAAGGGAATCCAGGCTGCCCTTTGCAAAGATGGCAGCTGCAGATTCCCTACCCTAAATGAAGCCGCAGCAGCCGTCTTTGCAAAGGGCAGCCAGTGTTCCTTTCTACAGGCCATGGCTGCGGAGGCCAGATGGAGACCTGGGTGGCGGCGGCGATTACGGTAAAGGGGTGTTGGCGGGAGTGGGGGGGCTAAGATAGGGACAGGGAGGGGTGAGGGGTAGGCTGTGGGGGTGGCTGGCTGCCTATCGGCCCGTCGATCAGCTGATTGGTGGCCGGTAGGCAAAATGTTTTTTTTTTAATTTCGAAGGATGAATAAAAACGGGAAAATATTCATCGATCCGTATTCGTCGGGACTTAAAATTTAATGAATACGGATCGATGAATATTTAACGAATCGGCTATTTTCGTCGGAAAAAAAAGATTCGTTTTTATATTGGTCCCCATCTCTAATCCGAATATAGAAAGGAAGTTTATTTTGGGCTTACTGGTTTATGTGTTACATACCTGAGCAGAAACTTAGATTTTTGGAGCATGTACAGAATTATTTAAAGAGAAGAGGGTATTGGAAAGACCATGCTGGCCTTTTGAGGAGATGAAAACAAGGAGATACAGACTGAAAGCAAAATCATATATTTATGAGAATTGGAGATCAGTGAAAGTTCGTGGTGATGGACTAGTTTTATTCACCAGGGCAAAAAGCGGAGCTTCCACTGCCAGCAAATTAGAACATGACTTAGACAATGTCTTAAGGATTCAAAACTTGTATTTCAAAAGAGTAATTCACTTGGGGGAGTCTGAAAAAGAACATATATTTGGGGAAGATATAGTGGCCAGAATTCTATTGGTATTCGCGTAAAGTTTATGTAACTTGCTGTGGTGAATTGAGGCTAATTGATGAGATGCCAGAGCAGGCCTCAGATGTGCACCTGCTCACACATCTAAGTGCAGAACTGAGATGTATCCTGGCACCAAATCAATTAGCTGCCACTAGCTGGAACCATTTAAGCAAATCTTGTGTGAACATAATAGGATTCCAACAAGCCTTTATCCTGTTCCAGACAGGGTTCCAAATTCTTATAGGGTCACAAATTACTCCTCAGTGGTGCTACTGAGATATTGTATATTCTGAGGTTTGTCACAAAGGATTCCTACCATCAAATCCTCTTGTCCAAAATGTGGGCAGTGAGCTGATATTCTCTTTGACTCTTTGAGAACAGAAATGATTGGCTGCACCTATGTCATGCAGAACAGGACATACGAGAGCTGGTAAATGAGCTTTGAGAGACAGGCAGAAACAAAAATTTGAGATAGTGCACTGTAGTGGATTCAGATCCTTCCTTGGATCTGTGGGCTGGATCTGTGACCTGGACTTTGCCATGTGGAGATGCTGTAGCACAGTGGTAGAGCACATGGTTTCACAGAAAAAGTCCTTTGTGCCTCTGAAAATGGCCCCATCTAAACGACCCACTGCTGGTCAGCTAACAGGTAAGCCAGTCTGATGGGCCCATGCCTTAGTACAAGGCAGTGGTTCCCAATCTTGGGTCCCCAAATGTTCTTGGACTACAATTCCCAGAAATCGTGGCCAGCATAGCTAGTGACAAAGGCTTCTGGGAGTTTTAGTCCAAGAATACCTGGGGATCCAAGCTTGGGAACCATTGGTATAAGCTTAAGTCTCTAAGTTTGCTTGTGATACATTTTGAGCCCAATTTAATGGAGAATTTTCTGCAGAACGTGTGCACTTCTTGTTAGATGCTAGGAAAAAAGGGCTTGCTGGAAAACTCACTGGGCAAAGCCCTGTTACATATCTTTGCACCAGGTGAGTTTGATCAGCACACCAGAAATAATTAATTTAAATTAATTTAAATCTTCCTATCCACACACCAAATTGCTAACATTCACTGGATTATGGAGAAAGCCAGAGAGTTCCAGAAAAACATCTACTTCTGCTTCATTGACTATGCAAAAGCCTTTGACTGTGTGGACCACAGCAAACTATGGCAAGTCCTTAAAGAAATGGGAGTGCCTGACCACCTTATCCATCTCCTGAGAAATCTATATGTGGGACAGGAAGCAACAGTTAGAACTGGATATGGAACAACTGATTGGTTCAAAATTGGGAAAGGAGTACAACAAGGCTGTATATTGTCTCCCTGCTTATTTAACTTATATGCAGAATACATCATGTGAAAGGCAGGACTGGATGACTCCCAAGCCAGAATTAAGATTGCCGGAAGAAATATCAACAACCTCCGATATGCAGATGATCCCACTCTGATGGCAGAAAGTGAGGAGGAATTAAAGAACCTCTTAATGAAGGTGAAAGAGGAGAGTGCAAAAAATGGTCTGAAGCTCAATGTAAAAAAAACCTAAGATCATGGCCACTGGTCCCATCACCTCCTGGCAAATAGAAGGGGAAGATATGGAGGCAGTGACAGATTTGACTTTCTTGGGCTCCATGATCACTGCAGATGGGGACAGCAGCCACAAAATTAAAAGACGCCTGCTTCTTGGGAGGAAAGCGATGACAAACCTAGACAGCATCTTAAAAAGCAGAGACATCACCTTGCCGACAAAGGTCCGCATAGTCCAAGCTATGGTTTTTCCAGTAGTGATGTATGGAAGTGAGAGCTGGACCATAAAGAAGGCTGACCGCCGAAGAATTGATGCTTTTGAATTGTGGTGCTGGAGGAGACTCTTGAGAGTCCCCTGGACTGCAAGGAGAACAAACCTATCCATTCTAAAGGAAATCAACCATGAGTGCTCACTGGAAGGACAGCTCCTGAAGCTGAGGCTCCAATACTTTGGCCATCTCATGAGAAGAGAAGACTCCCTGGAAAAGACCCTGATGTTGGGAAAGTGTGAAGGCAAGAGGAGAAGGGGACGACAGAGGACGAGATGGTTGGACAGTGTCACCGAAGCGACCAACATGAATTTGACCCAACTCTGGGAGGCAGTGGAAGACAGGAGGGCCTGGCGTGCTCTGGTCCATGGGGTCACGAAGAGTCGGACACGACTTAACGACTAAACAACAACAAATCCACACACCCCCTCATTTTAAGTTCTGAAGGTTCTAGGTTTTTGTTTTGCCCTTCCTTGGGAGCCTTGAGATGGGGTGGGTGAGCTTCAAAAGTCAACAATTGCCAGCAATGGTTACAATCCTAGTGGCGGTGATCTGGCAATGATTTCTGAGTTATAAAAACTCCCCCCCCCCATTCTGAAGCTCCCAAAGGCTTCCCCAGGTTAAAAAGAGACTCTAGGTAGGGAGCCTCAGAAGCTGAAATGGGGTGAGATGGGGAGAACAGGAAGCTTTAAATTAAAATAAATTACTTACTTCTGGTATCCTGATCCCTTTTACACTGGTGGAACTGCACCAACAGCATTTTGTCCATTATTACATAGAGCTGGAATTGCTGCAGTCAATCTGGAAGAAACAGAATGGACTCCTTTTTTGACACAATAAATTGTAATTACTGCAATAGTGGCGATGGGGCAGAAGAATGACTTGCTCTCCAATGGAAATGTGAAACCTTGTTATTTATCTTTCAGCTAAGAACAGTGACAGCGACAAAACTTCTCCAAAATGGTGAAAAACAATAAAGACTTTTATGAACTGGGCAGAGGAGAGGCAGGATCTGTTCTTGATCATCACCGAGTGCAGGACATGTAATAATGGGTTGAAGCTACAGGAAGCCAGATTTTGATTTAATATCAGGAACAACTTCCTAACTATTCAAGCAGTACGACAATGGAACCAATTGCCTTGGGAGGTGGTGAGCGCTCCAGCGCTGGAGGCATTCAAGAGAAAATAAGACAACCATATGTCAGATATACTTTGATTTGGATTCATGCATTGAGCAAGGGGCTGGACTTGATTGTCTTATAGGACCCTTCCAACTCCATTAGACTATCATTCTATGATACTATATAGTGGATTACATAAATAAAAGGCAGGCAAATAAAGGTTTAGATTTCCTTTTACTTTTTGTTTTAAATATAGAGGTTAGACCTTTTGAATGATAAAAACTAAGAGGAAAACCATGCTTATTTTGATGTTGCTGGTTCATTCTAGTCAATATGAGGAACTGAAATTTAGCCTTCTAATGCTTTTCGGTTTCCCATGCCAACCTGGGCAGTGGGGGATGGTGAGAGAATAATAGTTCACCAGGGTATGGAAGTCCACAGATTTGCCATCAGCACACTTCATTAGCTGTGTAAAGTATGATCCTGATGTACACAGGTTTTGAAGACTTGTAAATTGTGTGATAAGATGGAAATGAAATGAAGAAAGTACAAAATAGTGACAAATAATACCATAATCAAAAAAAAGGCCATTTGTGAGAAGAGATTTGGTAATAATCAGAATGTTTCAATTTTATTTTTCCAAGGAACTCAGTGGCTGAAATCCTGTTGGCCTGAGTTATACTATGCAAAGTTAAGGATGTCATCATCATCAGTGATTACTCAGAAATGAAACATTCCTTGTTATTTTGTGATAATGATAACCCACCCACTAAATCAATTTGCTGCTTTGTACCATGCTAGGGTATCGCCATGTCCTGAGTAGCAGGCAAGAAAAAATACATGAAAATATTCCTAGATTTCCCTCTGGTGGCCAGTTCTGATATTGTACCTTAAAAATGCAATACAAAGAATATTTTTCTTGCCACTCAGAATTGATAACAGTTAAAATGCTCTTTTACAGTAACTTTTTTGAAAGCAACTTCAGAGTGTTATCCTTTGCTCTCCAAAAATGCCTTTGTGAGTACTTAAAAGATGTAGTGCTTTTGAAATGTAACTTAGTTGCATGTGTAGTGCTTTTGAAATGTAACTCAGTTGCCCCAGGTAATTCATTATGGGCAACTTCATTATTTGTAACTATTTGCCTCCAAGCTTTGCTGACAGTCCAAACATCCTGGCAAACTTGGCCCTAGATTAGATTTCACTGAGAAAGCTAACAGAGCAGGGAACAGTGAGATATGAGTCAATAAAGTTGGTCCTCCTGATTTGTACCACTTGAAACTGTAGATGGGCTAGGACTCAAAGGAGCAAATGCCCTACCATTGAGAAATAATCTGTAGCAGTCCCTGCTATGTTCAAGAGAAGTTAGACCCCTTTTCCTTGCCCTGCTCGCTTTCCATTTACAAGATTGTTTTTGGTGGTGGTAGTAGAAAGGAGCATTCAGACTTCTCCATCTTTGTCTGAAGCTTGGTGCGGTACAGCACAGACACAAGGCTTTCGATGAGAATGAGGCCCTTTTCTGCCAATAATTGGTTTGATCCAGACTTCGCTGTGCTTGGTGTAGAACAAGAAGTGAAAACATCTTCCAGCCTGAGGGCCAGATTAAATTTCAGAGAGATTCTCAGAAACTGTATGGAAATAGCAGATGCCACCGTGGGGAAAAGGTATGATCAAAACCATCTGTGTGTATTATCTTAATTACTTTTACTGCCAATAACTAACCCCTACGAGAGGAATCTCAACGTTACAGAGTAGGGAGAAAATACTGTACAAAAGGTGGAAAACCCTCAAATGATGGGGAAGGAGGTATAGCATTTTGGGAAACTCTGAAGGGCTGGATTGGGAGCTCAGGAAGCCTCAGTCTGCCTCAAGACAGGATGGTCTCAACTCCGGACTCTGAACCCCTGAACTTTATAGGACTTGAGTTAGTCTACAGTATGATTACTCTACCAATTTCAATGGGACTGTTCTCAGCACATGAATATCTAGATCCAGTCCTCAAATGAGATATTGGATGAAGTTGGATGAATATTTTGGATTATCCAGTACATACCTTTCATTTTCCATTCTATTAGGTTTTGTATCATGTTTGAAGCGCACCTTTCTTTACTCTAGCAGTAAAAACTGGGAATCATACACTGAGGTCGATCTGATTCCAAGTTCTGAAATGATAGGGGAAGTCAGTCTTTAATCTGTGTTTACAAGTTTGCCACTGCTGACAACTGCTGTGGTTACATTCAGCATCAATTGCTTTTTGGGCAGAAGGAAGGAAGGAAGGAAGGAAGGAAGGAAGGAAGGAAGGAAGGAAGGAAGGAAGGAAGGAAGAAAGAAAGAAAGGAAGGAAGGAAGGAAGGAAGGAAGGAAGGAAGGAAGGAAAGAAGGAAGGAGGACCCTTTTTTTCTTCAACATGTATGTGAGAAAACTAACAGAGCAAGGAACAGTGGAATATTAAAAGCCCTATTAATCAAATGCAAATTATACTTCCAAAATACTACAGCTGTACAAAATCAAACTCAGAACAGCAGAGTTTTCCCAATATCAAAAAACAAGAGCAACAACAAAAAACCCCAAACCCTGCAAACAGCTGCTCATTTTTTAAAAAAGAAAACAAAACCCCTATGATTCTGTGAGAAGCATTTTTCATATGATTGAAATATTCACAAATCAGCAACTGGTACAACTCAATCTCTTCTAAATGGTGGTTTATGTATTTATGACGAACGTCTTCCCCCCACAACACAGGTTGCCATAGTTACTCTACAATCCTGGATAGAACACCCTTTCATCACAGTTTCTTACATATTTATTTATGTGTGTAAACAGCTGAAAAGTATTTCGCCGAGTTTGATTTGAGTGAAACAAAATAAGTTGCATTCCTCTTTGGAATTCTATAACAGAGAATCATGATAGTTAGATATAAGCAGAGCTTGAGAAAATTATTTGTTTGGACTACAAGTAAAACTCCCAGAATTCCCCTGCCAATTGGCCATGTTGCCTGGTGAATTCTGGGAGTTGTAGGTCAAAGAAGTAATAGACAGAAACCTTTATTGGCATACTGTAAAAAATTAAAACACACTAAAATGAAGATAAAACATTCAACAGCTAACATGTGGCAGGGAACAGCCAAATGCATATTTAGGGCTCAGCATTCTGCGACAGCACACTGCGTCGCCTCTGCATGATGGAGTAGATGTATCTGGCTATTATCAGGGTAAGTTCCTTAATAGTGCCACCTAGGAGGTGTCGAGTTTTTCTCTGGTCGTCCCATCCAGAATGGGAGGAAAGGAAAGTTCTCAAATAAGACAGGCGGATATCCTTATACAAGATACAGTAGAACAACATATGCTGCAAGGATTCAACCACTCCCTGACCACAAGGGCAAACTCTCAGTTCTGTGGGTAAACCCATACATCTGCCCTGTGTTAAGTTTGAAGGTATAATATTGCACCTAGCAAGGGTAAATGCCCATCGATCTTGTGGATGCTCTAAGTGATAGAGGTAATTCGGTCTTCTGCCATGGGAGAGGGGCAACTGAAGGTATAGTGGGGAACAGACCCTTTGTGCAGCGCTCTGCAGGGTTTGCCCCTCAATATCCAGAACTCTATTTTTGATTGTATGGAATACCTTGGAAGGGGGTATTGAACCCAGCAGATCTGGTGACAACCCCAGGGTCTTGATTTTCTTGAGAAATAGGGCCAAACCTTTTGGAAATACACTGTCAGAAAGAAGCGCTTGGAATAGGATGTCCTGGGCAGAGAAGAAACAGATTCTGATCCAGTATTTAAAGAATCTGAGCCAATCCAGGGTCTCCACACTCTGGATTTAAGTATGCTTTAAAAGAGAACTTCATGTCTCTCACAGACATATAAGCAGTACTTAGGAGTACCGTGCTGATGCTTCCCAGAACTACTACTGTATAGCCAAGTCACACACCATCAATGGTCTCCCACCCATAATCACTTCTTCTGTGTTATTTCTGATGAAGCAATTACACCAGCACTTTTCAACAAACAGGAAGGAGCTGCTGTTTTTTTGTTTTTTGTTTGTATACAGAAGGTCCCAGATTCAACCCCTGGTATCTTCATTGTAATGGATCATGTAGGAAACTCTGGGAAAGAATTCTTCCTGAGATCTGGAGGAACTTTCGCAAGTCGTAATAGATAATGTTGGGCTAGATCATCCTTCCTAAAACTGGCACTCACTAGCTTTGGTACAATACAACTCCCATGATCTCTGTAGGGCACAACCATTGTCCATGCTATTTAGGAATGGGAGTTTCCGTCCAGCACATCTGGAGGGCAGCAGGTTGGGTTTGATGGACAAATAGTCTGATCTAGCAGAAGACATTATTCTGTGTTCCTAAGTGTTGAGCTTTCATTTTTGCCATTTAGTGACATGACGTTTGCTGAGTAGGCTGTGGGATCCAAGTTGGGTACATTTAGTGGGTGTTTAAGAGAGAAGAAGAGATGTTTTGTCTGCGATTGTTTTATTTGCCAAGGTTCTATTTGGAGAGAACACCATCTGTTCCCTTCGAAGCTTCCCACCAAGCTTACTGTAGCCTTTCAGTGGAAAAACAAACAGATTTATTCCAAATGTCAGAGGATCCAGTTCTCACCAACATTTTTTTTTAAAAAGGCACCAAAAGCCGTAAACAAGTTCCTGCATTCATCAGAGCAACTGCTTATCAATGTGTGCTTATGTAACACAAGCGAACATATATGTCACATTAACAAATTGCTTCCACAGCTGTCTGTATTTCAGCACTTTTGCACAAATATAAAGGATGAAGTTGCCCAAGCTTTCTCTTGGCTATTTGGCTCAGATTGTTATGATGGTGAGTCTTCCCAAGTCAGCCTTTCCCAGCCTGGGAGCCTCTAGACACACAAATGCCTCTGTCCAGCAGGCAACATCCTAGCTGCTAGTAGTAGCTTTGGTGAGCACAGCATTAGAGATGGGATATTCGTATTTGTAAATGAAAATGAATATCCTGGGCCCAGGTGGCTGGGATCCTCAGTACTGCCTCCCTGAACTGACCTATCCACTTATGGGTTGCCACTCAGTGGGCGTCGCCAGCGTCCTGCTCATCAGGCCAATCTCCGATGAAGCCTGGCTGCCACTTTTCCGCCTTCCTGATCTGGCCACTCAGCAGCTGAGCGGGTAGACTCATCATCCCGCCCCCTGGCTGGAGTGGCTAGAAGAGAAGGAAGGTAGAGAAGCAGCAGCCAAGCTTGTTGGAGATTGGCCTGATGAGCAGGACTCTGGCCATGCATGCTGCGCAGTGACCCGTAAGTGGACAGGTCAGTTTGGGGAGGCGGGACTGGGGATCCCAGTCACCTGGGTCCAGGATATTCATATTCATGTATGAATATGAGTATTCCATCTCTACACAGCATCTTTCACTCGAGAGAGAAAGCCTTTGTGAGGAAACAGAACATCATCAATCGGCTCAAAGCCTACAGTAGTAATTTAGCCCGGTGGTTCCTACAGTTGGAAACCCTAGATGTTCTTGGACAATAACTTCAAGCAACTGTAGCTTGGAGTTGTAATTAAATATGGGCACAAACTGGAAAAATGGCAGTTTGTGATGGTTTGTGGTTCATGGTTATTCAAAAATTACGAACATTCCAGCAAAATGAACTGTTTTGTGGTTCATACAATTTAGGACTTCCAGGAGCAGTAGAACAGCTCCAGTGCAAGGTAGAGACACCAAAAACACAGTAGGTCTTCAGCTGGCTCTCCTCCCAACCCCTTCCAAGTTTGGCAAAGATTGGATTTGGGATGTCTGAATTATAGCCCCCCAGAGCAGCCCCCCTGGAAAGGGCTCTTCAGCAGCTGGCTTGGGGGAAATTAAATGAGTGGTTCATGCAAGGGAACTTGAGACTTGCTCATCATTAGGTGTTTCTTGTCAAAATTATACTGCTGCTGAAACCAAAATGCAGCACCAGTTAATTTAAATCAAAATGAAAAAGCAGAAGCCAAGCTTCAGAAAGAAAAGTGACTGACTTTTTAAAAACTGCCAGAGAGGAACTGGTGGATCCTTCCGTGAAACACAGCAAAATATATATTTTAAAATAAATAAGAAGAAAGAGCAAAATAAAGAGCTTTACCCCCTGCCTGCGATGGTAGACAGACTAGGTGGGGGGTCAGGAAGGAAGTAAAAAACTCTCCCTGAAGACACGCAGGGTTTTAGAAATTAAAAATAAAAGCTGCTACAAGCAGTTTCTTCAAAGTTCTTCAGACCCTCTTTAAATTATCTATCTCACACGATGCAATGACAAATGGACTAGCTAGCTAAGCATCTTCTTCTCATGCTGCCTGCTGCAAAAGTGAAACCACCAGCTGACCCGCTACTCCCAGAGAGCAGACTTGGAGCTCTATGGTTGGCTGCCCAAGTTGGCAATCAATCCTACACAAAGTTTTCTCTAGGTCCACCCCAGTGTTGCATAGGAAATTGATTGAGTGGCACCAGGGACAGCACATCCGGAAATATAGTGTACAAATCTCCATGGCCTATAACAGTTTGGTGTTTCATTTCATTTTGGGCAGGTGTGTTTCTCCGAAGAGCCCCAAAACAAACCATGAGACGGTCCGATTTGTGGGTTTTCTTTGCTCCAAAGTTTGTTTTGTGCTCATCTCTAGTTGTAACCAAAGAACATATGGGAATCTGTTTGGGAAGTAATATCTCCACTCTCCTTTTGGTAAGTCCTTTCAAGCATTTACTGAGGAACCACTAAATGGGTTGTGAGGAGAGTTTAGAAGGACCAATCCTGTTGGCTGGGCTTCACTGTTGCCTATCTCATGGTTAGACAACTATTGAATGTCCAGGGCCCACATCTGCCCTATTTTTCACTCCCCACATTCTGCAAGCTGCACACCTGTCCCTTATTTCAAAAACTGGAAGTGAACAAAAATCCTGACATCCTCCCCAAAGTGTTGCAGGCCTAGAAAAATAGCATTAAAAATGGAGAATTGCGCCCTCTTTAGGCTCCTGGGAGGATGGTTCTCAGTTCTAGGGCAGAATTTGCTTTGGTGATGATGGGACTCAAGGGGTCATGGAACTGTACTGGAGGTGTTAGCAAGCTACACAATTCCCATCCCTGTGAGCCTATGAGAACTGAGAAAGTGGCCTAGAATTGTCTAAACATGGATTCTGCATTGCAGTGGAAGGGTGGGGTAAGCTGCCTTTTAGGGAAATGTACATGTGTCTTTCCTGATCTTCTTGCAGGTCTTCTCATCTTGCAACAAAGACTGAAAGCTACAAATGGATTTAACAGCTAACTTGGCAAGGCTGGTCCAGTCCATTTTGCTGCCTAAAGTAAAGGACAAGGTAGCACCCGACATGTATAGCTGCTGATTGAACTGGTAGCAGAATTTCACTTCAACAGTGGTGATAGGAAAGCATCCTTCAGTGGACCTGAGCACTAGTGTAGCTTAGAGGGCTTGAAGATAAGTTGATGGAGGAACTACCTCTGCTGTCCTGTCCGCTAGTGTTTAGTGTGCGAGGGGAAGAAGAGGTCCTTGGAAGGAAAGACATTAAAATGTTCTTAAAAACAATTTCACACCCGCTTCATTGATTCTGGATGATGGTACCATGAAATGGATGGGCAGTGAGACTCATGAGAAGGGGAACCCCCATCCCAAATACATTAATCAAATCGATGCTGTCAATGGTCAATGTGAATGAAAAAGATACTAAAGATATTTCTGGCAACTGAATACCAGCAGCATGCCCATCATTCCATCTTCATTCTGTGTTCCTGAAAAGTGGCTTCATGGTGTCAGCCATGTCTTCTTCCAGCTTTTTAATTGAATGTACGGAAGGTTTACAGTTACAAGCGCAAGGGATGTAAATCATTTTAGATTACCGTGTTGCAACACTGCTTTCACAGGAAAAAAAAATGCCTTCAAGAGCTGAAGGCCACCCTCCCCAAATAAAGGATTTACAAAAATGTTACAGAAAAACCTAAATTAATCTTCAGGCTTTATGAAACTCTTCGTGAAATACAGCAGAATACACAATTGGTTTCCCTGGCCACGGAAATGAGACTTCAGCAAATATGTGATTTCACAAGGGAGCTTCGGTAGGGATGTTTTTAGACATTTAAAAATAGCAATTTAGATTTAGTTCTGGTGCTGACACACAATGGTACTTGAGCAAAGTTAACTTTCCTGCTAGCTCTTGACAGTTGCACCGAATACACAGGAGCTGTGCTGCACTGAAAGATATGCTTACAAATTTAATTAGATAGAAAAAGGATATCACACCTGAGGGCTTACGAACCATCCCATGACATTTAATATGGGATTTACTTTTAGAAACATCCTCATTCAAACTGGGCTATAGAACTACCTAATCTTGTTGAAATAGAAGAAAAGCGCTTAGGTTATAAAATCAAGGCAGTGTCTCTGCGTTTTGAATAAGACGCCAAGATTTGGGTTTTGGCTGAAAAACCTGACAATCTATCTGTTGGTGTCCACCGTCCATCTGACCAGATTTGCCTCACCTCATTTACCAGGGAAGCCAAATGGGCTGCTTTCTGTCTCCTTCCCGGTGGCAAACCATGCCAGGAGTATCTATGGACAGGCAGATTTCAGGCAAATAGTCCCCAATGTCCGAGAAATAGCTGGAATCAGCCTCTGGAAGGTGAGGACCATTTTGGCCAAAGTCATACGTTTCTTCTCCCTGCACTTCCACCCCATCCAGGTACAGGTGATAAGAAGCAAGATCTATGTTCAGATAGTGGCTTCCAGACAGCTGGCTCTTTGTGCCACCACTCAAAAGACTCTGTGAAACTATTTTGTCTTTCTCCAGAGGCTTGAAGTAACAACTGGCAAGCAATGTAATTGCCTGTAATGAATTATTCTTCCTCTTTGTAATGATAGTGCTTGATTGCAAAAGTAACAAAATGAATGGGAAGGAAGTTATGCTATTGGTGTAATGATTAATGTTTTCCACCTAGCTTTTGCTTTCAAAGGGCCCTTTTAGGCATTTGACAAGAATTTCCTTCTTTTGAAGGACAAGAAAAAAGATGTGAAAAAACACGGGAGCATAGTGAATGGAAGACAGTGTCATCTGGATTCTGGACCTCTCCCCAAATTCTGTGAATGGGGCCAGGAGTCACACAATGAAGTGTTAATTTCACCCAGTAACTCAATAGCTGTTTGAAAGGACTGAGAAAATGTTAAAGGGCTTGTTTCTGAGCTCTGGAAAATACCTTTATGGATCTCTCTCTCGCTCGCTCTTGCTCTCTCTCTCTCTCTCTCTCTCTCTCTCTCTCTCTCTGTCTTCCTGTCTCTAGAAATCTGATGTGGGCAACTGGATTTTTCTGTTTGTGGAACCACTTAAACCACCGGCTTTCACCCAAGACTGGTGCATCGCTTGCATCTTTGTGAATAAATCCAAATACTAATTAATTCATCAATTTCTCTTGATGATTCCTTCTTCCAAAGGAAACCAGTCCTGAGTAGACATTGTGCAGAACCCTTGGAATGTCTTGCTGCCCTGGGGAAATGGAACATGCACCAAGGGTATCAAAGAACAGGACTCTGAACCTCAGAATGAGGAATAGCTTCCTTATAGCACAGCTCTGCCCTCCCAGGAACTTATCTTGCATCTCTGTCAGGAGTGTGGAGGTCTTCTCCCCAGCAATTCTAAATCTCCAGCTCCCAAACCATGGGAATCTTGTCACCAGTACACACACCTGTGGAAGACAATCCTGCTATGTCTGAGAATGACTTTCTTCATATTTGGGTCTGCCATTTCAACATGTATTCCTGCCTCTATCCCTAAACAACGATGACTTTATCTTCTACCACAGTATATTTAGCAATCTGATTAGGCTTCTTACCTAATAACCTCACTGGGTAGCCGTTTAAGGATTGTTGGTTGGCAATGTGTCTGATGTGACCAGAATAATTTCCCCTTTACAGGTTAAGCTGTTGTTTCATATATATAGTGGGTATTTTGTGGTGGACGACTAGTCTGGAAACACTAAGAAGTGAAAGGATGGAGTCTGATGGTAACATAGCTGCTGTATATCAGTAAGATATTATTTATACTCAGGCACTCAATAAAAGGATTAAACAATGAATAGAGGGGGTTGGCTAGCCCAGTCTCCTCTATCTTAGTTCTTGCATATAGAGCTAAATCTGAAGATGAAAGCAGTGTCTATGTGTGGAGCATCTTCATGTGGTATGAGAAAACCAGAACCCTGATTTTCTGATACCATAGAGACACTACTTTCCTCTTCAGATTTAGCTCTTCCCATGTGAGAGCTAGGATGAAGAGGGTGAGTCTAGTTTGCTGCCTCTGCTCACAAGTTAAGATGATCCTTTCCCTGGGTGTCTGAATAGGACTATGGCTGTTTTGGATTGTCCTGTCTTTTTGATGGTGGCTTGCTCTCCCTTTTTAGAATGTTCCATTCCTTCTAATATCTTGAACAGATTTCTTTTTTTGGGGGGAGCTGTATGTCTAGATCAGCGATGGCGAACCTATGGCATGAGTGCCACAGCTGGCACTCAGAGCCCTCTCTGTGGGCACATGAGGCATAAGTTGCTAGATTGCTACCCCCAGCAGCCAAACCTGAGGAGGCGGCTGCAGCTGCAGTGCTAGCGCCCCAACAGGCGGTGGACCAGGATCTGGAGCAGCTGGTGCTGTCAGCAGTGGGCCAGCCAAGCTATAGGCAGTGGCGGGGTTGGGCACGACTGGAGGGGGATCCGGAGTGGAGTCTGGAGGCACCTCTGTGCCCAGGATTCCCCTTTCCGCCACCACTTCCGCTTCCATCGCCCCCGCTGCCGCCCGCTGGGTTGGAGTGGTTTTTGTTTGTTTGTTTGTTTGTTTTTTCAGTTTGGGCACTTGGGTTCAAAAAGGTTTGCCATCACTGGTCTAGATGAAGGAAAAGCAAAACAGAAGAACCAGACTAGAAATGTCCCCCTCGGATTTCTGTAAGGTATAGGCTCTGCAATGGGTGATGGTATGTTTATCAAGGAAAATGGTTTTCCTATTATTATTATTTACCCTGCTACTGCTGCCATGAATATTTCTTTTCATTTCAAGGATTATGAAAAAAATGCTGATGGTTATTCATTAAATCCCTATGAATTATGCCATTTTGTGCCTACTTCAAAACAATTATAGTTCACCATCAGTCCCACCTCTCCTATATTTCCAAGCTTCAGTTCAATACACTGAGTGATTTTCTGAGTACATTCAAAGAAGCAACTGCCCATCCCCCAATCTGGCTATAAGGAGCCAGCCTTAAAATAGTGTTGACCTATAATGGGGTCAACTCTATAATAATAATGTTGAGGTAGGGCCAGCCTCAACATTTCAGGAGAGACACTTTCTGCTCTGAGCATGAGTTGCTTATGTGTTGAGGCAGGCAATTTAGCACCCACCATATGACTTGGAATACACTTCCATAAAACCCAGTGAGTGTGGCCATTGGTAAAGGACAGTGGGAGTACTGACCCAAAATATCTGGAGTGCACTTCTCTAATAATGCTTCACGAATATTCCCAGAAACTATGCGTGAAGGCTACCGTATGTTCCCACTTAAGGCTAGATCAATAGTTACAAACATGGATCCTCAGGTGTTCTTGGATTAAATCTCCCAGAAGCCTTCAACACTAGCTGTGATAGATAAGCTTTATTATAGTCAGTGACCAATATCCAAACTACAAATAAGCCAGGAATACATAAAGTGGATTATTCCAAGAAACTGCATCGCTGTCAGCATAAAAACATAAAAGGAAAATATCTAAAAATCTCCCAGCAGCATAATGATGGCCAGGACCTCGATATCTGGCAGAGCGCCTTCTCCCACCCAGTTCTGCCAGAGTCACTCGTTCCAGCCAGGCTGGGCGGCTGAGGGGCCCAACGCTGAGGGAGGTCCGGAAGGAAAGAACGAGGAACCGGGCCTTCTCGGCAGTGGCCCCTCGCCTTTGGAAAAACTTGCCAGTGGAGATCTGCCTGGCTCCCTCTCTGGGTGTTTTCAGGAACAAACTTAAAACCTGGCTATTTGGGCAGGCTTTCCCTCCAGCCATATCTTAATTTCTTATACTTTCGCCACCTTGGATCTATAATATATGTTTTTGGTTTTATTGTTTTTAAATTTGTAAACCGCCCAGAGTAGACCTTTGGTCTAGATGGGTGGGATAGAAATCCAATAAATAAAATAAATAAATACTGCTCCGAACACTCCTGATCCCACTTAGGGCTAAACTACATTACAATGAACACACGTGGGCTGGCCTTTTGTGTTTTTACCTTTAAATACTAACCATGAAGGAGGGGCATTAGAATTTGGATGGAGCAGAAGGAGGTTATTTACAAAGCTTATTTGTTCACGGTTAATACCACAGTCCTGGTGAAACTGATTGTAGCGTTCCCCTTTATTATGTCAATGGTTCAGGTTTGGTTATGTTAATCGTTCATGCATATTCATGTTGCTGAGAGGTGGAGCCGAGAGAGATGGTATAAGAGGCGGAGCCGGAGATGGAGATACAGACAGATGGAGAGATAGAGAGATGAGTAGAGATAGAGTGTGGAGTTTGGGGGAAATCTGAGGAGTGATTCTAGTTAGGAGTGTATTATCAAAGAGAAGAGTGTTATTAATAATAAATTTACCTAAAGAAGATATTCATGAATTATTATCAAGTTCTGTAAACAATAAACACGTTATATTTAAAATACTTTGAAGTGTGGACCTGCATCATCTTCCTGAAGTAATGGTGATTTAGTGATCACCTGGTGGCAGCAGTGGAAAAGAGGGGATTGTTTGCCTTCGTGTGCTCTGAGTCTTGATGGTCAAGTAAGGGGACGAGGGTGAACGCCACACTGATCCCACCCAACTGCTATTTGTGACAGCTTTGATGGAATTTTTGTCAGGCCTACACCAGTGGTGAGAAAGGTTGGACAGCAGTCTACCTGGACTGAGCCTGAGAGAAGGGGAGGGGGGGAGAGCTCCGCAAGGGCCGCTTAGTGAGTTTGTTTCTGAGGTGAGAGTTGAACCTTCACGGCTGTTCTTAGTTATGCCAGTTGCAAATTAAATGATGTCGTTTATATCCATCAAACTTCTGAGAGCAATTCTTTAGGCCTCGGTAACCTTACACTCCCACTCAAGAAAAAACCCCTTGTCATTTAAAATGTGCATTTCTACCCTGATTTTTTAAGTGACTGTCAAAATGACTCTCTAGCACCAATCACACAAATTACCGAAACTTCCCTGCATCATATTCCACTTTGCTGGGGTCAACAGGGAGCTTATCAAAGAGGTGCAGAAGTGACTGGGCTTCCTCACACACACAACACACCAGGCAAAGTGGGGGAGGAAATCTTGCCGTCTAAAAACGGCTTGATGGCACTCTGAAATTTCATGGTTACTCAGTCACACCTGATTAGATGGGCACATCTTGGCAGATGAGCGAATATTAAACTGCCCTTGGCCTTTTTACTATGCAGGAGAGAGAGATACCAAAACGCCTGTCATTGATTTAGTCCCCGGTTCATTTTTGTATTTTAATAGCTTTGGGAGCTGTCAGAAAATAACTCCGAAGTGTCCTGTGGGTGAAAACAGCCTCTACAAAATGGGGAACTCAGTATTAACCGTAAAAGTGGCCATATGTTTGCCATGTCTTCAAAAATTGGTGGGGTTTGTGTGTGTGTGTGTGTGTGTGTGTTATTTTAGTTATGCAAAGTGGAAACTAACACACTGATTAATTATACTGCCACATTTATGCCTTGGTATCAGATAATAATGATGTCATTCAGCCCCAGAGGAAGAAGTTTGGGAATCAGGTGGGACGACTGAGCTGGAGGCATTTGGGTTAAAAAGGAAACGGTGGAATCAGGTACATGTGTCACCTGCGACAAAATGTTGCAGTCAGGAACATTCCTTCTTCAGTATTGCAGAGATTCTATTTTATCCTAAAATCCTTCTTCTTCTGTCAACAGCCAATCAGCATTCATTGTCCACTGGGCATGTTCAGTTTTTATTGGGCTGTTGTTTTTGGAGTTGCTTACCATTATGGTTTTTATCACTTCATAATCCTGAAAAACAGCCCTGCTAGATCTCTCCCTGTGCCACATTGGTTATTGCACTCAGAGCCTGAAAACTGGACATAGATGGAACAATTTGGACAACAATCTTGATCATACAGTCTCTTGCATTCTGGAGCCTACACAGGGCTCTTGGCTGATTCCAATGTACTCCCTTGAATTTTCCAATCACCAAGTTGATTCTACCAACTTCCTCATCTCTACCCCCTCACTGATCCCTGGATACCAATGATCACGGGCATAACTCCCATTCCCTATGTGCTGAGATATGTGTATGCTTATGCTGAGATTTGTGGGGGAAGAAGTCTGTGTGTCAGTTTGTCCATATCCTGTGATCTAACGTCCAGACTTGGCATTTCTGTCATTTACTACTGGTGGAGTATCTTCCTTCCCTTTGGCGAGGAACAGGTTGCGTCTCTTTTACACAATTGGCCACAGTCTCTGGTTGCCACCATGTAGATCACCAGCTGCTAGAAATGATTTGACATTTGCATTTGCTCTCTCCCCAAAGAATTCCAGGGGACACAGGAGGATATTCTGTTTGTTTCTGGATACAGCCCTGCGAGGCAGGTTAATATGACGTGATGCTTTTGACACAGAATAATGGGTTCATGTTACAGGAAACCAGATTTTGGCTGAATATTAGGAAAAACTTTCTAAGTTTTAGAGCAGTACAACATTAGAACCACTTACCTCAAGAGGTGGTGAGTGCTGGAGGCATTCAAGAGAAAGTTAGACATACTTTGACTTGGATTCCTGTATTGAGCAGGCAGTTGGACTCAGTGGTCTTCTAGGCCTCTTCTAACTCAGTTTTTATGATTCTATGAAGTGTGTGTTTCTCCATTCTTAGTGAACAGATGTTTACAGCATAAGTAAATAAAGCACTGCACTTGGGTGACAGATTTGCATAGTGTGTAAAGTCCACTCACTGCTCCAGACTGAGGATGTCTTTACATCCTCCAAAAATAATCAAAGCAAACAAAGAATCAATGCACTGAAGTAAGCCTCTTTCAAAGGAAGATGAGTGCAAACAGAGCATCTCCATCATCTTATCTAAGGCAGGATCCCTTAGAATAATTTCCAAGAAAGAAAGGTCAGATCAGGACCTTGGACAGAAACAGTGCAAGAGATGCTGCTAGAAGCTGTTCCTCTGGCAAGGTGTAGAAGCTAAGACAGCCACTGCCCTCAGGTCTGGCTGGTCATACCAGTGAATAGTTTCCTTTTTGGGAAAGATGGTAGTTCCACTGGATGAACACCCAGGTTCGTCTGTGGGTTGGAGTTATGGCTTGATCACTGGGGCCATGGGGACTTGTCACATCAATCCTACATCAAGGTGGAACCACATAATTAATCTTTTCTGCTTTGATCATGTTGAAGGACTGGCTAGATCTGATAATACTCTTGCCTTCTATTTATCTCCTGTGTTTGGTTAACCCTCATTTTCTCCTAGAGTTTGCAAATGCTACATTTTTTTATTGCTTTGGTCCCTGAATCTCTTCACCAGCTGGCCAGTGGCCATCCTGGCTGGGAGATTCAGAGAGAAGTCATCCAGACGAGTAACATCTCCAAAAGCTCTTCTGTTTTTCCCCAATGGCACATTGATCTAGTCCCTGAGTTCACCAGAAAGACACACAGTTTTATAATCTCTCCATCAGAGCCTACACATGTAAAACAGAGTCTACACATGTAGAATGCAATGGATGTAGCCAAATATGGAACAAGGAATTCTTCATTCCCCCACATCCCAAGAGAGAAACAATGCTATGGAGACCTATGCCCATTGGGTCATCCATCTGCACAGCTGTATGGAAATGTTACACCTGCATGTGGCCATTGTTTGACCTTGGAGGGAGGATCATGGTACTAAATGAAGGATGAAGGGGTGAGTGATTTTCAGCTTCCTTGCATTGTGTAGGAAGCATCACCCAGCCTGGGTCTGACATGGGTCCAGACTTGAGACTAAAATTTGGTGCATTAAGGAGTGAAGCCTCCATAGCAGATAAGTCGATTAGCTCCTTTCATGCCCACTCTGTCAAACGTGGACATATGTGAAAAATAAAACCACGTACTACAGAAGTTTCTAAATGGAGCTGGT
Organism: Intellagama lesueurii; assembly: GCA_037013535.1. Lineage (NCBI taxonomy): Eukaryota > Metazoa > Chordata > Lepidosauria > Squamata > Agamidae > Intellagama > Intellagama lesueurii. The sequence continues at coordinate 167,956,239 of JBAJHW010000001.1, read as the reverse complement.
CTGTTTTCCTTCCATCCTTTTTTTATTGCTATTTCTTAAAAAAACAAAACAAAAAAAAAAGCAGTTTGATGGCTCTTTATTCTGGATGTAAATAATTCTAAACAGCTAGAGCAAGGATATTCTGTAACTACAGAAGACACCAGCAACCTTTACAGATGAAAAAAAGTAATGTTTACTGTAAAGGTGTTTCTGTACTATAACCCTGCATATTGCTGTCACTGCTGATTTAAAAGAACTGTGATTGTATGTATCAAGCTTTTTTAAAAAAAGTCATACTATCCATTGCTAGAAGGCCAGATCTACTGAAAAGCTGGTAAGAATGATGGCACAAACATGCTGAAGAGATTCCGCTGAAACATGGGGACAAGGAGCTGCTTTTCGAAAGGACACTGTTATTCCCTCACTACAAAACACTTGGAAAATGTTTCCCACAATTGAGGGATCCAGTCTGATCAACAGGTTCTGCCATTTTGTCTCTATGGCCCTCAACATTAATGTTGACCTTAACATTACATAGAATTCACATGTCTTAAGTAACTCTCCCACCTTAAAACAACATTTGCATTGACCTTGGCATAATATCCCAGGTGCAGCGGTACTCCTTACATCAAAATGATGGATGAATTATGTCATCCTGTACGTTTTGTGCCGTCCCCACTATCAACTAATTTCCCCCTCATCAAATGTACTAGAAAACTTTAATCAAGCAATATGTACAAAATTTGTAAATAAAACAATTCCCCCCTCTCTCTTCCTGTAATGTTATACTCTTGTCTACAGATCATACACCATTATCTATCTATCTATCTATCTATCTATCTATCTATCTATCTATCTATCTATCTATCTATCTATCTATCTATCTATCTATCTATCTATCTATCTATCTATCTATCTATCTATCTATCTATCTATCTATCTGTCTGTCTGTCTATCTGTCTGTCTGTCTGTCTGTCTGTCTGTCTGTCTGTCTGTCTGTCTGTCTGTCTTGTATAATGCACCAATTAGTGGTAAACACTATTCCATGCAGTTTACATCCAAAATGAAGCACACATAACATAAAATAAATCTTCAATGATATACTAAATACACCACAAGTGTACAAATAAAGCAGCCCAAACTAATCAATCAAAAGACCCAACTGATGGCCTTTTGACCATCACAGCACAGATGGTCAATCTGTGCTCCATTATGAGAGGATGCTCTCAAAGCCTTCATTAAACAGCTTTGTTTTGAGCATCCTCTTAAAAACTCTGAGGGAGGAAACCAGGTGTAGCTCCAATAGGAGCACATTCCAAAGAGGTGAAGCCAAGACCAAGAGGGTCCTATTTGTAGTTGATGACTTCCTGGCATCCCTTGGAGTGGCAACCCAAAGCAGCATGGCTTGAGAGGATTGAATGGTGTGGGTTGAAGTTCTCAGGGAAAGTTGCTCCAAGAAGTATCGAGGTCCCATTAAAACAAATAAAAACAAACATGAGGTTGACAATCTAAAAAGGTAGGAGAAAAGAATGAAAAGGAGAGAGGGTGGGGAAAGTAGAGCAGAAAGAGACAGGCGCAACTCCTTGATGCTGTGAGGTACCTCAGCCTGGTGGAATGGCTGCTGGATAACAATTGGGGAATATGCTTTTTAAAGGAGTGGGTGGCTAGGGCCAATGGCAAATGTACCTTTTCCCTTTCATAGAAATGAATGTCTTGACTAGTAGTTCGCAGTACTGCAAACAGCCACTGAGTTTTTAAAATGAGGGTCTCATCCACCACATCAATGTTTTTTAGGAAGACATGGGATGTTCGTTCACTGTGTTTTTTAAAGCTGTGTTTAAAAAATGTTGTGTAGGTAGATTCAGAGGAAAATAAAAATATGGCTCCTGGACCACCACTGCACCACGTCCAAAGTATAACATTGAAGCCAAGAACTATAAAGACAGGCTAGAGGTATCAATAGTACGGTAAATGAGTAATGGCAAGTAAGAACCCTTACACACTGTAAGGGCTGGAGCAAACTCTCAGAACCTTTAGTATATACTGTATCTTCCCAGAGATGCAGTCCTGGCTTCTGTAGATCACTGGCCTGCTCCAGCAAGGTGGTTCTTGTCGTTTTGTCGTGTAGGCATGCCGGAGTGCTACAAAACAGTGCAAAAGCTTCATGATGTTGCAGAACATTCTGAGCTGGAAAACAATGGCCAGTTCTTGTGCAAATACATTTGTGGCATGTGCTTTCTAGATAATGCAAAGGTCTTCATTTTCTTCTTCCCTGCTTAGGAAAACCTGAGTGTGCTTCCGCAATATCAGCACTTTGCAACAGCAATTGTGCCCTTTCTGCCATTGCCATATTCTTCAGAAGAGATGTCCCCCGGTGTTTGCAACAAGGCAGGTCTGGAGTCCTGACAGCACAAAGTATTGATTGATTTGATTCAGGCAGTCAATGTGTGATATCAACTTAGTACATAGATACAAAACCTTTGTTGCAAGCTAATTAAAGAGGCAATAATCAGTAGACTGCTGCTCTCCCCCTCTCCCCCCCCTCTCTGTGCATCCGTGTGCATGTGCATGAGTGTGTCTTTAAATGTTCACAATAGAAGTTGAAAAGTTTGGCTGCAAGTTCACCCAGGAATATGATTTCTCTCACCACTTGGTGTCTCCCTTTATCCACAGTTGATCAGGACAGATTTGTTTCATTATGACAGTAGGAAATATGTCTGTAATAAAGGATCCTGACAGGCTTGAAAGGATTCCACCACCCTATTTTGAAAACGAAATTTGGGTTTAAATAGGCTTACCTGGGCAATCTCCAGCGAGGCAGACAGGAAGATAAGGACAGCTGCCAGTCACCATGGCTGCAATCCTGGAGCCACCTACCTGGGAGCAAGTTCTACTGGACTCAGTTGAACTGAATTCTGAGTAAATTTGTATAGGGTTGCACTGTATAAGAACCACTAGCAGAATTAATTGACATGCCATTGGATTGGTCTCTGATTTGCCTACAGATCTTATACAGATACTGCTGTCCATAGTAATAAATGTTTTATGTGAATCCAGCATGGTTACAAAACAAGAAAATGTAGACATCTAAGCCTTGGCAAAGATTCTAAGGAGTCTCTCCGGTCCTGCATCTTGGGGATATTTTCTTCAAAATGGCATCAGTCACTTTCAGCTAAAAATAAAGCAGATCTCTAGTTTGCCCTACCATTTTACTGGTCCATTTAAACCATTGATAGTCTTGAGATGCCAGACCTTCCCTAAGCAGAAGCTGCCCAGGGGGTTCATTTCTCTATGCATCTCCATGTGGTGCTCTTCTCTGTTGGGCTTCCCAACAGTTGACAGGCTGTTGGTGAAAAAGAGAGAGGAAGGAAGGAAGGAAGGAAGGTGAAAGAAGGCAAGGGAAGGAAGGAAGGAAGGAAAGAAGGAAGGAAGGAAGGAAGGAAGGAAGGAAAGAAGGAAAGGGAAGTAAGGAAGGAAGGTGAAAGAAGGCAAGGGAAGGAAGGAAGGAAAGGGAAGTAAGGAAGGAAGGTGAAAGAAGGCAAGGGAAGGAAGGAAGGAAGGAAAGAAGGAAGGAAGGAAAGGGAAGGAAGGAAGGAAAGGGAAGGAAGGAGGGAAAAGAGTGGGTGGAGAACAGGAATAGGACCTGGCTGGGGTAGGGGATTAATGTGTTTCTAATACAGGTGGAACTGGTACAGGTTGAATGGTCCTGCACAGTGGGAACACAAAGAGTGGGTTGGGGGGAGAGAAAGGAAAGAACACAGGGATTGGTGGTGGGACCAAGTAGTTTCTACTCATGCAAAACTCATGTAGGCTGAATGAGTACTCGGTTGGATGGAAAGAAAGACCATCCAGAAAGGAAAAAAAAAAGTGGGGGGGGGGAGAAGAGAAGAGAACCAGCATCCTGTGATGGGAAAACTAAGGGGTTCCTCACCAAGATGAAGCTGGTATGGACTGTGTGAGTAGCAGGGTGGAAGGGACAAAAAACTAGTGAAAAAAAGGACAGGACCAAAACCCTTTTGTGTATGTGCGTGTCTGGAAGAGAACTGGGATTGTAAGGAAACTAACAGTAACCTGAGAAGCTACTACATCTGGTATACTGATATCTATCTATCTATCTATCTATCTATCTATCTATCTATCTATCTATCTATCTATCTATCTATCTATCTATCTATCTATCTATCTATCTATCTATCTATCTATCTATCTATCTATCTATCTATCTAATGAGCCCGCGCGCACACGCACACACACCACATTGCCCAGTGGCAAGAACTCTAAGTTCAAGTTCCTTTTGTTGAGCTGAGTGTCAAATGGCAAAATAAAACAAGATTTAAAAGAACAGTAATCATACCATCTGTACTGCGAATCCCATCCATATGCCAAGAACCACTGGACTTGGATGAGTAAATCTGTCTGTTACCATTTATTCTGCCTGCCTCCTGTAATTTGGGGCCTGGCGGCAGAGGCAAAGAGCACCTGCTGCTGTGGAGCTGGTGGGCCTTGGGCCCAGTCTTGTGATGATATGTAGCCTGCAGCTGGGTTCACCTGCCTGAGGCATCTGTTCAAGGCAGACTTCAGTCCTTGCTCTGTGCTTATGGCACTGTTGTTGTCTGGATTCAATTAGGTTGATTGTGGTGGACTGAAAGGATGTGTGCTGATGGGGACCTATTTATTTATTTAATTAATTTATATCCTGCCCATCTAGACAAAAGTCTACTCTGGGCGGGTAACAACAAGTTACAACAAATTCATAAAAACAATAGCAATATAAAATAACAACAGCAACATAATATGGTACAAGATGGCAAAGTAAACTAAGCAGTGACAGGAGGGAAGGCCTGCCTAAAGAGCCATGTCTTGAGCTGGCTCTTAAAAACACCCAGCGAGGGAGACAGACAAATTTCTGGGGGTAGATTGTTCCAGAGACAAGGGGCCACTGCTGAGAAGGCACGGTTTCTTGTTCTTTCTCTCCGGGCCTCCCTCGGTGTCAGGCCCCTCAGCCGCCCCTCCTGGCTAGAACGAGTAATATGGGCAGATCTAGGTGCGAGAAGGCGTTCCGCCAGATATTGAGGTCCTAAACCGCTTAGGGCTTTATATGTCATTGTTAATACTTTGAAATCAATGCGGAATCAGACGGGCAGCCAATGCAGAGCAGCCAGAGTGGAGGAGATATGTTGATGTTTTCTTACCCCGTGAGAAGTCTGGCTGCCGTGTTCTGCACCATCTGTAATTTCCACATCAATCTCAAAGGCAGCCCCACGTAGAACGCATTGCAGTAGTCTAATCTTGAGACTACAAGCGCATGGACCAGAGTGGTGAGCGGCTGAGCATTAAGATAGAGACGCAGCTGGGCAATCCGCCTAAAATGGAAGTAGGCAGTGCAGACCACTGATGCTACCTGTGTTTCCATGGTAAGCACCGGATCCAGATGGACACCCAAGCTGCGAACCTCAGTCTTCATGGTGAGAGTCACCCCCCAAAAAGTGAGGGAGTTTCCCAAACCACTAATGTCAGGGCCACCCACCCTCAGGACCTCCATCTTGTCCAGATTCAGCCTCAGTCCATTCTTCTGCATCCATTGCAGTACAGTCTCCAGGCAGCGCTGAAGGGACGGAATGGCATCCACTGTTGTAGGAAAAAAGGAGATGTAGAGCTGGGTGTCATCAGCAAACTGATGACACGAAGCCCCACATCCCCTGATGACCTGACCCAGCGGCCTCATATAGATATTAAACAGCATTGGAGAAATAATCGAGCCCTGCAGAACCCCACAATTGAGGCTCCACGGGGCCGATACACTATCCCCAAGCTGTATTCTCTGGGGACGGTCCTCCAAGAAGGAACGGAGCCAGGCAAGTGCCAGACTGCCAATTCCCAACTTGGAGAGCCTCCCCAGGAGGATAGCGTGGCGATATCAAAGGCGGCTGAGATATTGAGGAGGACCAACAGAGACATTTTGCCCCTGTCGGCCTCCCTCAACAGGTCATCCAACAGGGCGACCAATGCCGCTTCCGTACCATGTTGCGGCCTGAAGCCTAACTGGAACAGGTCGAGGGCATTGGTTTCATCCAAAAGGGCCTGAAGCTGGTCGGCCACCACCTTCTCCACCACTTTGCTAAGGAAAGAAACATTGGCGACGGGCCTATAATTGCCAATGTCATCCGCCTCCAAACTTGGTTTCTTCCTAATGGGCCTAATGAGTGTCTCCTTGAGGACAAGGGGAACCTTGTCCTCCTGGAGAGACCCATTAATTATTGCAGTGGCCTATTCAGTTGTTACAGGCCTGGCTCCTTTGATTAGCCAGGCCAGGCAAGGGTCAAGGGAGGAGGAGGAGGCTCGACTTTGTCCACCATATCTGGTGTCACAAGCCAAAAGAAACGAAGTCTCATCGGGCAAGGTGGAGCGCTAGATGTTTCTGCTCGATCTATTGTATTCAAAAAAGGAGATAGATCCCGGCGGATGGCCTCCACTTTAGATTTTAAAAATGCTGCAAATTGGTCAGGTGAAATACTAGTAGGAGGTCTAGCACTGTGACCAATTCCGGATAGATCGCTTACTATACGGAAAAGTTCCACCTGCTGATTTGAAGCTTCACTTATCCGGACAGCGAAGTAAGCTCAACTAGCAGCCCTCACCCTGGTCAGGTAACGGTTAGTCACGATCCTGACAGCTTTCCGATTATATTCCATCGGGTTTCGTCTCCAGTTGCACTCTAGCCTTCTCCTATTCTGCTTCATATCTTGCAGCTGCTGGTTAAACCAGGGCACTGGACAAGCTCTGCAGCGGGGCGGACGTTTAGGAGCAATCGTGTCAACAGCCCTGGTGGCAGCGGCAAACCAGCCTTCGACCAGGGCATCGACAGGAGCACCAGTGAGATCAGCCGGAATCCCTCTCATGGAATCCTGGAATCCTATAGGATCCAGTAGCCTTTGAGGGCAGACCATTAAATTAGGTCCTTTCTCCCCATGGAGAGGGAGAGCCACTGAGAGGTTTCATTTGATTAGGCGGTGATTCGACCACGACAAGGGGACTGACACAAGGTCAGTTACCATCAGACCACAGTCACTCCGCTTGGGGGGAAAACACCAGGTCTAGTGTATGACTTCCCACGTGAATGGGGCTGTTGACATGTTGGGAGATGTCCAAGGAAGCCATGGTTTCCAAGAACTCAAGAGCTGGACCAGAAACCTCCGCCTCCGCATGGATGTTGAAATCACCCAAGACCAGAAGCCTTGGAGATTCCAACTGTGCCGCGGAGATGAAGTCCGCCAGCTCCGGTAAGGAAATGGCTGGGTCGCAGGGAGCGTGGTAACCCAGCAAGATCCCAATACCATCCCTGGCCCCAATCGACACGTGGAGGGCCTCAAGACCTGGCGTCACCACCGTAGAGCACCTAACAACCTCTAGATTGTTTTTATAGACAGTAAATGTTTTACCTAGCAGTAAATGTAATATCTGGACCCCATAGATAAACAAACAGGGGTTTCTGCAGGTCCTATGGGGTTCTGCCTCCAGTCCCAGGCTCCAATTTCACCCAGGAACCCAATATTGTCCCCAAGAGTTGATAATCCTGTATTTGAAGAAATCCTATTTTTGAAAGGTTCCTTATGCTCAAAATACTTTGCAAAGGAAATCTCCAGGTTTCCTGGAGCCGGACCGTTTCTCTTTCTGGTCTTCTCTTTTTTATGAGGAAGGGGCCAGAGAAACAGTGCACTGTGGAGGCTAATAACTCTGGTATCAGCTGATGATTGCAAGGTCCTGGGGGCAGTGTAAATCCACTCTGGTTTTAGTCAAAACTTTAAACAAGCTATCCAAAGCGCTGAACCAATTTTGGGGGATAGGGTTCAGCACCTTGAGCAGCTCCTATAAAGTTCAGACTAAAACGGAGTGTGGATTCAGAATGGCCCTATGACCTGGTAATCATCAGCCTTTGCTGCCTGGCTGCACCATAAATGCAATGATGCCTTGGTGGTGACAACGATAACATCTCACAAAGTTCAGTTCATAGATCAGAACCTTTTTGCATGTAGTACCACGACTGTTATTTACCCAGTTCCCTGTAAATAAACATCCCCAGTAATGGTCTATATTGGGTTGTTTTCCCTTCCCATCCACGGTAATTTGAAAGACATTTAAAAAGCACCCAGTAAATGGAGGAGTTGCTTAATTGGAAAAATAAATCATCAGAATAAAAAGATTTAATTGGCATACAGTGAATCTCAATGCCTCTCTGGCCAATATTTTAACTTTTCAACACAACCATTAATTTTGCTCTTAGCAAACCCTTAATATTCGGCCAGTGAGGGGAACCAAGCAGCCTTGTACATTAAATGCTTTGGCCATGGTAGCCTTAGCAGAGTCAGTGCTGTTTATTTCTTCCTGTGCAAGTAATTCTAAAACAAAGCGAGATAATAAGATTTATCACGGGGCTGAAAGTGCAGAGAGCGAGTGGCCTTACCTATTAACATGGTCAACCATTTGCTGCGGGAGAGATGGACTGATAAAAGCCATTAAAAACAAGAATTAATGCATATTTTATGGACTCAGCAGCATTAAAAGGAAGATGAAACATAAAGGTGGCCATTTCAGGCTTTACGCAGCACTTTATAATTTTATTTTCATCCCTTGAAGTAAGAGGGGTGTAATGCCAGCAGACCAATTATGCCACCCGGAAGAAATAACCACCAGCAGTAGCCACAGACGCCGCTTTCCACTCAGGAATCCTGTTGTCTGAGAATTTACCTAGCATTTTATGATGGGCAGAGGAGAATCACATGCGATTGGCTGCCAGTGGAATTCACTGGTTTGACAATGGACATCCTGCTGTTTGTATATTTCTGCGTGTATATGTGTTTTTGTACACCTATGTGTGTGTAAAAGCCTCTCTTTCTTCTTTGCATATCAAACTGGGAGAAATGGTTAGAAACAACAACAATAACAACAACTGACAGTGCCCTGGGATACAACAGAGCAAGTATCCTGTTCAACTGTTTTCCAAACACATGTTTTAAATAACTCAGACGAGAAGTATTTCAGATACAGAATACAACAATATTTGAATTAATCAATGATGTACTTCCCGGAGGCCAGGAATGTGTGAATTCTGCCCAGCCACATGAGCTGTTTTGGAGGTGGCCTGAGCCAATTTGTTCTCCGGTTCATTTGTTTCTGGATCCGTGTTTTTTTAAAAAAACCCACACAAAACAAACTGTGAATGTGGAAAACAAAGGACTATGACCTTGGATGGAGAGGAGGCAATACACAATGCCACCGATTTTGGGAATGTAGTGGACCTTAAATAGAGGGTCCAAGGTGCTGACGTTTCAGACAGTCTGACTCTTTTTCAGGTGCAGAGGAGAATAGCTTCCAAAGTCGTGCTTTGCACTGGGAAAGGTAAACGCTTCTATTTTGCCATTTAGAGTGATCTAACAGATCATTGCACCAGGAAAGGTAATCTTTCCCAGTGCAATGATCTGTTAGATCACTCTAAATGGCAAAATAGAAGCGTTAGAGAATCTAAAGATAGACATGCTGTGTGGGTAAAGCTCAGATTCTCCCAGTTGGTAACCTAGCTTCTAGATCTAACATACAGTAGGTCCAACATAAACAGGAAGGCTTAACAGAGAAACACTGGATTCTTCTTAATTCTGCAAGCGGATTACAATAGTGGCCTTTCTTTGTGGTTCATTCAAGGGTCTCAGGAAGAGATCTTTCCAAGCTACTGTCTTTCCACCTAGGCTTAAAAAATTAGGGATATACAGAAGATCCCCGATCTGGTCTATACATGAAGAGAGAACATAGGTGGGAACAGGCTGTTTAGCACTTCCAACACATTCCATCCCTTCTTCAGTGACATTATCTGTGCATTTCCAGATCTGTTTCTTTAAAATATGAAACAAAACAAAATTCCCTGTGAATTCTGTCCCCTCACACACAAATGGCTATCACTTAGGGAGGTTACACAGTGGCCTAATTGTGCAACCTGCCTACTTAAAGCCCACAAAACAATCATCCTTCCACAATCTCTCTCACACAAAATTTACCTAATGTTACAATATTTCAGTACATTTTAGTAAACTAAGCTGAGTAGGAGAACAGAGAAAAAAAAATCCAGAATGGAAAGAGGATTTCTGGAGAGCAACACAAGTTTTATTCTTTGCTCTACTAGTCTCCAAAATGGTTTGCAGAGCAACTGCAAAAGGATATCTATACCGTGCAGTGACCTTGGTTTGTCTTCTGTGTTTGCAGTGTCCAGGGGAGAGCTTAAGCTTTATTGGGGGATTCAGCTGTCATTCACTTTCTCTTTCACTTGCTTTCCCTGAGGTACAGCCCTTTCTTGTGATTGACAGGGATCCATATGCACTCCTTCTGCACATACCTTTTACTTCTACAAGTTAGGTCTGCACATAGCCATGGCCCTTTGAAAAATACAGACATCCCACCAATCAGTTACTGTGGTTGCACAGATATGGTAGAGAATTGTCTGGAGATTTGTTTGTGGGAGGAAGGATGAATGAATGAATGAATGAAGGGAGCAAGTGGAGAGCTAGTTTAATTAAAGAACAGGAATGGAGACTCCCCGCCCCGCAGATTGAGAGCAGTCTATGAGGCTCTTCAAAGCACCTTGTGGCACTCTCCCAGCTTCCTTCCCCACCACCAGCAGGATCTTCTTCTTCTTTTTCATTGCAATGCACACGATGGGGAATTTTAAACCTTCCTCCCCAGTGGGCTACAGTGGGGATGAAGATGGGACCTACTCCATTCATCAGCTGATCCCATGCTGCAGCCACCCCTGGTATGCAAAGCAGAGAGGTTTCTGCTGTGACTACCTGCTCCCAAGGCATACAAGTTCTAGAATGTTCCTCCAAGGTGCTGTTTCCCAGTAGATGGCCTGTTGACCACTAGTGGACTGTGGTGGTGCTGCAGATTACCTGAGAGGACTGTTTTGATTGATAAATGAGACCTATAGTTACAGGAGGGGATGCAATGGACATGTCACAGAGAGAATTAGAAAGAGCAAGAGGCCACAGGAACGGTCTTGGTGATGGATTCCTTCACTTTGTTTCCTGAAAGACACCAGCCATTGACCAGTCCTACTGGTGTTCATGCAAGGTTTGTGTAACTTGGCATTGCTAATTGCAGCAAATTGACATGGTGTTGGGGTACATCCTGGTTGCACAATCAGGTGCATGATCTGACACCTCATGAATTAACTGCAACCAACTGTGACAAGATACACAAACTTTACACAAATACCAATGACATTCTAGCTATTAGATGCAAATACTTTTAGATAGTAGGACCAGACAGGCACCAGACAGGAAAATGGCATCTATCAAATGCCTTGGGTAACCTATATGCAAATAATAAAATGGCTTACTTGGGTGATAGTCTGGAAAACTTTTGATAATGATGTACGTAGTGGATCGCTAAAGGAAAAGCTTGAGGATGATGCTCTGGGGTGTGCCTTTGACTGCTTCATGTATGTTCACTGGGTTGGCTTTCTTGCTTAGTGAACAAAAAGGAGCCCAAAAATCTGTGAGAAACCCTCATCACCTTATAGGTTGTTTCCCATGTCTAGACATTACTTTTAGTATTTTCTTACACCAACCACAAAACACAAAGATACAACATGCAGCAAGGAAAAAAGGGAATTTTAGCGCAAACTACCAAAACACTTTGTCTATGTATCTTTTAGATATAAGCTGCAATCGGAAACATGGATTTTGAAGGCATGCATTTTCAAGACTACCCAGATTTTTTGGCATATGACCTTCTTCCCTTACGGGAATGCCTTATCAGCAAGCTCAGCAGTAACCTTCCTGATTTAATCAAGAGACCCATGCACATCCTGAAACAACAGTACAAATAACTTTAGAGTAGCTGCTTTTGAAAATAAAATACAGAAAACGTCTGTAATTCTTCACTTCTGTTTTCTCTTTTAAAAATACATGTTTCATTGCACTTCAGTTGTGGCTTCTCCATCTATTTACTGGTACATTTTATGGGCCTGTGCATAGCAATGACTCATTGGATATTGCTGTGAACTAAGCATAGGATATTCAATAATGTACAACCAATTAATAATCTGATTTAAACAGAATATAGACTTGTTCTCTTGTGTTGACCCAATCAATAGAACTAACTAGGCAAATCCATTCATGTCTGTTTTGAACACATGTGTACAAGGATGGAAACCTCCAACCAGAGGTTGGAATTTGGCCTACACAGGCTCCTGATTCCATCCTGAATACATCCAATCTTTGTCTCATTTTGGAAGTTATGTAGGGTCAGGTCTGGTTGATACTTGGATGGAGACCACCAGGAAATACCAGGATTCTCCTGATGAAGTTAGGAAAGAATGCTGCCTGGAAACTTGCAGAGGCCTTGCTAATCAGCAGGGCTATGGCTGAGGTGGAACAACTGGGTTTTGCCCCAAGGACACCAAAATGTAGAGGTAAATCTACTGATGAGCATTAAGAGAATAACAAACCCTCCTAGACCTATTTGCTCCTCCTCCTGCTGCTCCTTTGCAAAACCTTACTTTTTGCAGGAGAGAACTAAGGTTTCTCCTTTTTTCTGGGTGGGAGGGTGCATGTATATAGAGTGGAGTGGGTGGAAAGTGATGATGCCCATATGTACTGTAATTGTTAACTATGGTTCTGCCATAGTTATACTGGGCTAAATGGGGCCCGGTACAGTACAAAGCAGCTTCCTATGATCCTCTCCCTCTTTCAACTTCTTCTCCTTAGGTTTCTGATCAGTGATCAGAGATACAGTGGTGCCTCGACTTACGAACTTAATTGGTTCCGGAACTCCGGTTGTAACTCGAAATGGTCGTAAATCGAAGCACCATTTCCCATAGGAATGCATTGAAATGCAATTAATCCGTTGTGGCCGAAGAAAAAGATCACACACACATACAAAAAATCACTGCAAGACCCATCGGAAACGTGATTAATCCCTTCCAGCCGAAGGGGGGGGGGGAAGACCCTTCGGAAATGCAAAAAAAGCAAAGCAGAAAGCAAACAAACCATGCAAGATCCTTTGGAAATGCAAAAAAAGCAAAGCAGAAAGCAAACAAACCATACAAGACCCATCGGAAATGGGAAAAAAACCCCAAAAAACAAACAAACCCTGCAAGACCCATCACAGCATAGAAACATAATCCCACCACCCAGCCCAAAACCACGCTGCAAAAACCACCCAGAACAGTTTTTAAAAAGTAGAAAGCAGCACCTTCCTAGGCAGTCTGAAGCCTCCTCCAATCGCACACTCTATCCGTTCGGGCGAAAGAGCTACAAAGAAGCAGCCTCTTTGCCACCAACGGTTAGCAATTTGAATTCCCCGCCTTTTCCCCCTGCCTTTTTCTGGTTGTAACTCGAAGCTCCGGTCGCAAGTAGAAGCAAAATTTTGCGGCCGGAGCTGGTCGTAACTCGAAATGGTTGTATGTCGGGACATTCATAAGTCGAGGCACCACTGTATAAAATGTAAAGCTCAGGCAGCTATGGCATGGACTTGAGCTCTGTTTTCCAGCTTGGAAATGTGCTCTACAGAACTGAACTGTGCTCTGCAGTTGGGAAGCTATTTCTTTGATCTGTGCTTTGCAGCTTAGGGAACTCTGCTTTATAGTTCAGGAAGTTGGTTCATGGAATGGTGCTTTCCAGCCTGGGAAACTGCTCCGAGTCTCCTTGCTTAATAAATGTGAACAAAACTTGGCTGTGCTTCACATATTTAGCCCTCTTCTACCCTTAGTCCTGACCATTGGTGGAATATGGTCCTTCCTGAATTGAAATTTAGCTTCTGGGTAGAAAAAGGTTCCCCACACTTGCCTTACTGATTTCAATAGGTAAATGTGTACAGGATTGCAGCCTTACAATGCAAATTTATATCTCTGTACTGAGAAATCAAACCCATTGCTTTCAATGGTGCTGATTCTCAACAAAATTAGGATAGGATCATAGCCTCTTCAGTTCAATGCTGCTTGCTATCAAATAAGGGTGAACAGGATTGCAACCTGAATTAATTTAAAACAAAGTATAAATTGGGGTGCTACATGCACTGAGCATTCTCATAGATTCAGTGTTACTCAAAGATTTTGACCTGGATTCAACACTTCTTCCATATTCTAATTTAGAGTGTTCGCCCTGCATCATCAACTCATTTTTTTTTGTTGGCCACTCTTATGAAGCAGATCCCATTGATCTCCATGGGCCTTGCACCAGAAAATTGTCCAGTATGTAGAGATTCAGAATGCTAGTGTGGCATTCACCATGACTGTTGGAAAACCCAGGCTGCACTAGAATTATATAAGATTCCCTTGGGTGATAGCATGGCAGGTATTTCTAATTTCCCCATTTGACCTTGAGTGAAGGTCTTTGAACTTATTTGACTTTTAATTAGGAACTGCCTTTTTTCTCTTTTCCTTTTAACAATTTCCATGTTCTAGCCAAGATTCTTTCTGGACTTGGCCCAGTTTTTAAAATTCATCATGACTCATTAGATAATGACACACTCTAGTAATTTATAAAAGAACAATTTGTTATAATTGCTTGGGGACTTATTACTTTAGTTTCTCATTCCCTAAAAATCCAGATTCAAAACAGCAGAATGGCTCAAGCAAAGATGAATGCTGAAATGATGCACTTGTAATACAACTTTTAAGAACTAATTTGGAATAAATGATATCCTTGTTTTGTAAGCACATTTAACCTTTGCAGATCAAGGGAAGGAATGGGGCAGGTAATAATATATTGAAACAATTATTAAAATCCAGGTAGGGCAGGGAGTAGAGATGGGCACAAATTGATTTGTGCCACTTGGTATGAATTCTTCTGTGCGGTACCACAGGAGCTGTGCATTCCTTTCCCCCATCCCCTGGCTGGCTGGCCCACTCCTAAGCTGTTGGGCACTGCTGGGGCCCTCCTCTTCAGGTGGTGTTCCAGTCTGGGCAGGAGCTCGGGTGGCCCTTCCCCACCTCCTCCCACAGCCAACCACTCAATGGCTGTGCAGAGAGCATCCTTGTTTGAGTGGTCAGCTGCCAGAGAAGGTGTGGAAGGGCAGCCCGAACTCCTGACCAAAACTGGACTGCCACTTGAGAAGGAGGACCCCAGTGATGTGTGAGGCATTGTGAGTGGGCCAGCTGGCCGGGGGGGGGGGGGGGGCGTGGCGGAGAGAATTCATACGAATTCGTACGAAACAGCACAAATAAATTTCTGCCCATCTCTAGCAGGGAGACTCCTTCCTAGCTGAAACCCCAGAAAGTTGCTGCTATGCAACATAGATCAGAGCTTAAGAAAGGGGTTATTTTATTTTATTTTAGTTATTGGTACTGCCTCATGGCACAGTGGCTAAACCACAGTACTGCAGTCAAGCATCTGCTCACAACCTGATTTCCATCCCAAAGGATTCAGGTAGTTGGCTCAAGGTTGACTCAGCCTTCCATCCTAAAATAAGTACCCAGCTCACTGGGGTGTGTGGTGCAAAGTGTTCCTTGCACAATTATGGTATAAACCACCCAGAGAGTGCTCTAGCACAATGGGGTGATATATAAGTCAAAACAACAACCTACAGAATTGGTCATGCTGGGGGATTCTGGGAATTGTAGTCCAACAATTACAAAGTTCCCAGATTCTTGTAGAGACAAGACAAAGTTAGAATGATTTGTACATACAAGACAAAGTTAGCGTGATTTGACTCAATATAAGGCAGTTCCTTATACAGTGGTGCCTCGCAAGACGAATGTAATTCGTTCCGTGAGTAGCGCTGTCTTGCGAAAAAATCGTCTTGCGAAAAGCAGTTTCCCATAGGAATGCATTGCATTCGAAGCATGGCCATAGAAGAAGCCGTCTTGCGAGGCACCATAGCGATCGCAAAAACCATTCGTCTTGCGGGTTTTTCATCCCGCGAGGCGTTCGTCTTGCGAGGCACCACTGTATTGCTAATTCAGAAATAGTATCCAAGGAATGCTTAGTTGAGGCTTTCGTTATGTTTCTAAGCAAGCAAGCAAGCAACCAACCAACCAACCAACCAACCAACAAATGAATTGTTGTTAGAGTGAAACACTCAATAGCCCTAGCAACTTCATGAAGGCACTGGGAAATCCACAAACCTTTCACAGACCTCGGCTGCCCATTACTGTGGCAGGTGGACAGAAAGATCAACACTTCCACAAAGAAGATGAATCTGTATCTTACCAGCAGTATTTTCAATACCACAACATATTTGGTGTTCTTACATTAGTACTGTATTTTTCCATGTATAAAACGACACTTTTTCCTTAAATAATTTGAGAAAAAATTGAGGGTCGTTTTATACACAGAAGGCAGCTCTTTACCACTGCCTTTTGCGAAGGCACGGGGCTTAGCAAAAAGAAAGGCGTTGCTCCCTTCCTTTTTGCTAAGCTCTGTGCCTTCTCAAAAGGCAAGGGGCACATAGTTTTAGCAAAAAGGAAGGGGAGGCGTTGCTCCCTTCCTTTTTGCTAAACTCCGTGCCTTCTCAAAAGGCAAGGGGTGCATAGCTTTAGCAAAAAGGAAGGGGAGGCGTTGCTCCCTTCCTTTTTGCTAAACTCCGTGCCTTCTCAAAAGGCAAGGAAAAGCAGCAGTCACTTTGACAGCCACTTTCCTTGCCTTTTGCCAAGGCACGGGGCTTAGCAAAAAGGGAGCCCTTTGATCCCTGCTTTTTCTAATTTGGGGTTAGAAAAGGGGGGGTCGTCTTATACTTTGGGTCGTCTTATAAATAGAAAAATACGGGATATGCCTTTCAGTTGGAAAGTGATCTCAGGAAGATTTGCAGTCAGATTTATGAACTAATTTATCTGTGAAACAATAGAGCAATAAAAATAACATTAACAATTTTTTTAAAAAATAATCCGCAGTGGCAGGATGCATCATGGCAGTGTTAAGAGATGGTTGTTTAAAATAGTCCATGTGCTTATGTAGAAAATAGAAAGGACTTTGCTCAGTGTTAACTGGCAGGAGAACTTGCTCTCTTTCAATGGGATGTCACAGCTGAGAAGGACCTCCCAGGGACTGCTGCTTGGCTAGGTACAGAGGGCGGGGCCACCCAGAGAAGGCCCTGCAATAAAGATCTTAATGCACTGGCAGGTACAATGAGGGAAGAGGTGGTATTTCAAGTATCCAAGTTCCAAGACAAGCAAGAGAAGCAAGAGCGTGTTTGGGCTGTGCTCTGAATTAGTCAGGACACATTCTAAAAGATGGTCTAGTATAGGATTTGGCACTAACTTTTTGTAACAGCCACCATTTTCTCGCCCCTTGCCTCCCAAAAAACCCCACACAATAATGTGAGCTCTTTGACACCAAAGATATTGGTTAACCATTTGTTCTTGGGACCAGTTTCTAGTGCTGCCTGTAAACATTACATCGTTACGTTGCCCACAACCTCACAGTTTAATGACTGCCTTTGTGTGTAGGAGCCTCCATACAGTTCAGAGCCATGGCAGCCAAAAACAGAAACTTTATGGTGATTGCTTTTAAGTTTTGGAATCCTAAAGTGTTAGATCCTCCAGGAGCTTTCAAAGCTCTGGAAGACATTTTGAAATCTGACATCTGTTTTGGGAGTGGAAAAACTTATGGGAAATGTTTTGAAATCCACATCTCTGTTGGGAATGGTAGAAGCTTCAGATGCCTTTTGAAATCTTAATCTATATTAGAGGTAACAGAAGCTTTAGAAGATATTTTGAAAATAGTGTTTAACTGTTAACTTTGAATAGAGAAACCCTTCCTATCATCTTCATATTATACTGACTTTGGACATATTACAGCATAGTGAAGTTAAGCAAACCTTTCAGTGCAAACTCATGCAAACCTCAGAATGACTTTGGTGGGCATATTCTTAGAAAAGAGATATCGGATTGTAAGCCTTTAAATTCGTACTTTTCTTGGTGGGGAGCTAAGTGCTTTCTTACATGACTCCTACCAAACTAGTAAAATTGAAATAATTTTGAGTGGAAGAAGCAGACAGGCAGGGAGGGAGCTTGGAGTCAGCTGGGAAAGTAAGATTTTGGAACATTGTTCCACCCCAAAGTATTTGTGCATCACTCTGGATTGAATTCTTACCTACTCCCCCCTCAAAATTCTCTAAACACCAAACAGAAAGTTACCACCAAAAAATAGGAAACTGTCTGGGTTAGACTGGGGTGCTTACTCACAAACAATAAGAACAATGGCTTTGTCCCTGTTCTACTTCACGGCAGAATATGCTAGTGCCATATGGTACAAATCGGTACATGCTAAACAAGTGGATGTAGCTTTTAATAAACCATGCAGAGTTATCACTGGCTGAAACCTACCTGCCCCCACTGAAAAAGTCCGTTATTTGTCTGGCAATGACCCTCCAGAAGTACATTGAGAGGTGCTAGCAAAATGAATAAAATAAGGTAATACAGCATCAAACCGGTCCACTTTATGGACCCCAACCCCTAGATGGCTAAAATTGAGGAAATGTTTTCTGCACACATCTCAAGCTCTAAATATTAAATCAGAAGAGGCTAAGCTAAATCTACGGAGAACAAAAACAACACACCTTGCTGAATGGATGAATGCCGAAGAGCATCTCCCACCAGGACAAGACTCTAGCTGGACCATCTGGAAGTCACTTAATAGACTTCAAAGTGAAGTAGGAAGATCAAAGAATAACCGAGTAAAATGGGACTACTTGGATACAGGACACATTTTCTGTGACTGTGGAGAAATTAAATCGATGCAGCTCTTATTGCAAAATGAAATTTATTCCCCACCATATGTACAAAAGAAGATCTAGCAAACGGCCAGGATAACGCTGTTGAAATAGCCCACTTTTAGTCAAGAACAGTCTAATTTTTTTTAACATTTTAATTTGTTTTGAATTCTACAAAGATTTCATATACATCCATAATTTTACATGGTGCAACACGCTGATACGAATAAGCAAGATTAGCAGGATTATGCCATGTTGAAAATTTCAGTCTGCCATAGACATTAACACTATTGTTTCACACATTTTGCCAGTCAAATTACATATTTTTCAGTTCCGAGGTTATTGTCTAATTATAATTCTCTGTAACGCGAACTGGATTTCTTCATCTTTGTAGCTCTATATTCTGGTCATCCTCCTCCATACATCACAGTCCAGTGTCAGCTGCATTATACTCTTCCGCATTCTTCTTGGAGGTCTACTGACAGTCTTCTTTGACTTACGGAGAAATAAAATGGGCCTTCGCCAGTCAGAGCAGACAGACCTCCTTGTTTGGTTGTCAGTCTTGTGCCAGTCTCTATGTGAAATCTTTCTATCCTCGGTGACTGTTATATTTCTCAGTTCAAAGCCTCCCTACCCCCTTCCTCCATTCCCATTACAGCTCTTTACTGTGATAACCCCGGCCAGTCCCAGACCACATCAGTGTTTTCTATAATTCCATTGTATGGCCCCTGTTATTAACACAATGGCTCAAGTCTTACTCGGTTTTTATGCCAAGGCAACACAAATGGTAGACATTTCATTGGCAAATTGCTACATATTAAAAAGGTAGCATTGGAATTTGCTCTTGCGCCCAGAGTCATGCGACACAGTGAACAACAGCAAATAGTTGTGCTAACCTCTCGACCTTCAGCAGCTTTAGAGATTTGCAGCAATTTGACTGACTCTGGGTGTGTGCGTGTGTAACTAATAGGATTTTGGAGGTACTGAATATTTTGCTCTGGTGAGTTTGCCTTATTCACGGCTAGTTTAGTGCTAGGATTATGCCCTGTCAGATGGGAGGTCAGATCTCCCTTGTCTTGAGACCTCTTTGGCTGACCTATGGCAAGTCTCTCTCTTTCACTTTCTCTCTCCCTGTTACATGCCTGCCTGCCTACCCACCCCTCCCTCACATAACTATGCAGCTGCCTTTGTCTATAGCACTAACTGGCAAAGACTCTCTGGGGTCCCTCATAATCCAACTTTACTAATGAGTCTTCAACCTCCATTCTGCTTTTGAAAGCCATTTAATTTCTGTGGCAATTCGTAAAGGATACAGGAAGGCAGATACCTGAGTATTTCTGAGTATTGATCAATGTACATTTTCAGGATGAAAGAAGACAAAAAATTTAAGCCTCTTTACATGTTAGGTTTGAGGACTCTTCATTGGAAGTGGGCACTGCTCAACATTCAAAGTTGTTTAATAGAGTTTGGTCTAATTAGGAGGATAAACATATGAGAAGAGACATGCTGGATGAGACCAAAGTCAAGCACTCTGATCACACAAGGACCCATGAGACGCCTATGAAATCCCAAAAGCAGTTTATGGAGACCCTGCTACTGATATTTCCCAGAAAGCAGTAGACAGGGTCATGTTATGTCTAGCAAGAGGGGAAAAAATATATTCACCATAACAAAGAAAGCAAAAGCAAAGTGTGCTGCTTATATTGCCCCATAGCATTTAGAGCACTCTCTGGATAGCTTACAGTTTAATTATGCAGGCTACACATTGCCATTGAGCCGGCTACTCAACTTACTGACCTCGGACGGCTGGAAGGCTGAATCAACCTTGAGATGGCTACCAGAGCCTGTCAGGACAGAATTCAGGTTGTAAACAGAGTCTTGACTGCAGTACTACTGTTTAACCACTGCTCCACAAGTCACCGATAAACTCCATCACTCACAAATTTGTTCAATCTCTTTTAAAGTTGTCCAAGTTAATGGTCATTGCTACATCTTGTGGCAGTGAATGCCATAGTTCAAAGCAAAAAAGCAAAGCCCTGTGAGCAGAGTTTTCACTGCAGTACTGCAATTTAACCACTGCACCATGAGGCTCCTTTAAGTATGCTCTATGTGAAGAAATACTTCCTGTTATCCGAATCTCCCATCACTCAGCCTCAGTGAGTGAGCCTAGGATGGACTATGATGGGAGAAGGAGAGAAATATGTGTTTCCCACTTTCTCCACACCATGTGTATACACCTTTATCATGTCTCCACCTACTCCCTGCTTTTCCATGCTAGGCAACCTTATGGGGGAATTCCTCCAAGTCCTTTCCCATTTTAGTGGCCCTAGGTTTGGTGTCCAGAACTCTATACAGTATTCAAAGTGTTCATTGCAGCATAAATTTGCGTAAGGACATGATACTGAGAGCTCTGTCTTAGTTACTTTTAAAATTATGACCAACATGTAATTTGTCTTTTATACAGCATGGGCATGTTAGGTTGAAGTTTTTGTTGAGCTGTCTCACACAATCTCCAGATCCCCCCCCTTTTTTTTTTTGGGTCAGTCAGTGTAGCTCAGCCCCACCCAAGCATCTGTGAAGTTGGAATTTTATACAGAGTTCATTAGCTTCTCTGCACTTCAGTGCTCAAGTTTCTTATTATAGTTAACCAGGCTTTATTAAATTCATACTCTTCAGTTTAATTCCTTAAGACTCATTTCTACACTATTCTTCTGCAGCTAGATTTGTGTCTGTGTGTCTTTGTATCTATGGAGATGCCCATTGGTAGAAAATCCTTTGTTGAAAATGGTTTCAACAAGATAAATGGTATCCCTTGATGAAGAATGCTCCATAGGGATGTGCATAGGGAAAACTTTCAGTTTGATTCGTTTTGGTTCTTTCAGGGGGTTCCTTATTCATTTTCAGGTCTTTTGTTTACTAGTCCTTTAATTTAACACACACACACACACACACAAAGATTTACTCTTTCAGGTTCATTCATTTCATTTCCCCCCTTCAAGTTCTGACACTCATTTAAAAGTCCTAAAGAACCCTTCAAATATTACCAAAAAAGGAGGCAGAGGCAGGAAACAGAAACACAATTCAAAAACTCTAAAGAATGCTTGAAAACTACTTTAAGAAAGCAGGTCAAGGCAGGCAAACAACAGCAAAATAAAGGCAAATGCCCCCCCCCCCCCAATAATACAAGACAGGAAAGAAAAAAAAGCAGGGGAAATCAGCAAGAAATCAGGGAGGGGGGATCTTAAAAATAATTCCAAGGAGGCACACTGTCACCACAGGGAGGCTGTCTGATGGGAGGAGCAAACATAATCCTAAACATGGGAGAGGGGGTCTCCCCAAAAATCCAGAAAAAATGCAAAAAAGGATGCACAGGCATAGAAGGAGAGCACAATCAAGATGGAGGTGATCATAGAGCTCAGCAGCACACTGACCCCACCCACAAGAAAGGACTGAAGGAAAGAACATTCTTCATTGGGTTCCAACCAATATAAACCTTCATCCAACTTAGAATTCCTCTCCCCCATGGTTATTCTGATTGGTTGTTGATAGTATACCTTGTGACACTATTTGATTAAATATTTCCCATGTGATTTGAGAGACAAAAGGGGAGGGACAGAGTGAACAAAAGAGGGAAACATGAAAGAATCTGAAGTTTTCACATCCCTCCTTTTTGTTAAAACAAAGCATTCAAGTTTACAAGGCTCTTTTTCAAGAATGAATGAAAGAATCCAAAAATGAAAGTAAGGGTCTCTCCTGTGGTTTTTCCCATTCATGTTAACCTGCAAGTCCCTTTCCTAATGCTTCAGCGTGAACCCCACTGGAACAAACTGGCACTTCCTATGAAGCGCCTATAAAGTATTTTTTTAAAAAAGCTCTCCTGAGAAGCCATCCACCAGCCATCCTACCAAGCTGAGAAACCTCTTAACTTGAATAACTTATCCCCAAGTTTTCTTTCTGAGGGGTAGCTGTGTTAGTCTTCTGGGGCAAAACCAACATAGAGCCTTGGGACATATTAAAGGCCAGCATCTTTCATTTGGCATGACCCTTCTCAGAGTGCATCCTATTGAAGAACTGGGCTGCACTCCAGTCAAAAAAATCTTACGCCAAATAAAACTTGTTAGTCTTTACGTTTTCACAAAAGACTCTACGTTTTCTTGTTTTCTTTTTCCTTCCCTGTCTCCATCCTTATTTCCTTTTGTGTCATGTCTTTTTCAAAATGTAAGCCTACAGGGCAAGGGCTGCCATATCATTTATTGACATCTAGGTTGCCTGTGATGCCTTTCCAGCTGTTAAGTAAATATAAATACTATGAATACATAGTATTGTATGTGCCTTATGATGAAGGCTTGAATGGCATTTGAGATATATGTCCAACATTCTATCTACACTGTGCTGGCTCTAGAAGAAGGTTAACACATAGTTAAGATCTTAAAAATAAACCAGCGAAGGGGTCTCAGCTGAAAGGATAGAACCTTTCAACAGTCTTTTTAAAATTCATACTTATTTTAATGACCTTTAGTATGAGGTTTGATCCTTTCGGCTCAGATGTCTTTGCTGATTTATTTTTAAGATCTTTCCCCCTTCCTGAAGCAACAGGAGGAATGGCAGAGCACAAGACTGAGAAGATGAGGAGAATGATGTCATGTCAACACCTGAAATGGTCCTATGGCTTCTACTGGAGCACAACCTAACTCTTCAGAATGAGCAGCATAACACTGTACTTCAAAGCTGGGCAAGGGAAACATAATCAGCAAATAATGCAAATGAGAACTAATGAAATAAGTTCATTCATCGCTCATGATTAGGAGAGGATGGGGTTCCATCTGCCAGTACAGTCTATGTGGCATGTGAGCACAGCAAAAACGTCGCATTGGTGAATAACTTTGCCGCTGAAGTACATCATCTGACTGGGGAAGATGCGGCATGGCTGCCAAAACACTTCAGATCCTTCACAGCTGAAACATGTAGGGGTTCGGCTCACAAAGCAGGTGCCCGTATTCAGGCAGAGCCATTTAAATAAATCAGCAGACGTATTCATCTTCGTATGCTAGCTTGCGCACACGCACGCACGCACGCGCACACACACAGGCAGAGCATTTTTTAAAAACTCAATTATTAACTCTGATCCAGATCAGCAAAACATCTGACTTGCAAAGGACGTTACTAAATTAATGAATGCAGCTCCAATTAGGAAACAGAAGGAGGTGGCCCATTACATTATATATCTCAATTGTTACAGTGGATAGATAAGGGCTTCAGATTGATGAATGGCATACGAAGAAGCGAAAAGTAGAAGACAGTGGAAATAGTACTATGTTGTACATTCAGTGGTCTGGTGATAAAAGTTCAGAGTTCAGCTGCTTGTCATGAGAGAGCCTAAAGCTGTGGGCTGAAGAGAGTCCAAAAAGGCAAACAGCTCTATGGATCTCTGGATGTATGCAATATGCTCATGACCATCAACCCGTAGCTTCACACACAATTTCTTAGTTTGAGGGAGAGATTTCAGCAAGGACCACAGCTAAGCGTGGAGGGAATAGAGAAGCCAAAGGGGGTGGCAGACGGCATCGCCATCCCTGCTAATTAACCTGTCCTGGCACTTCAACTCCTCTGAGCCTTGGTGCCACTGCATCCTGGTGTCTATTTCAACAGTGCCTTGAGTGGGCTAAATCCCAGAAATGATTCACAGCAGCGTTCCTACACTCGAGACAGTCAAAATTTCATAGACGCCATAGTATGCGTTCATGCACTGTTGCCCTCGGGCATAATAAGCCCCGACTGCCAAGTCTCCTGCATCTATGACTTCCATAAATCACAAGAAATCAGAAAGAAAATGGAAACAGACCTTTCTACTCACCTGTTGACTTCAGCCTTCTAAGTCATACAGTGGATTTCAGCCCAACCCTTTTACTCTGCTATTTTCATCAGTGGGAGGATGAGGTATTTCCTTATGCGGACAACATTTGAAACGCATGGAAGGGGGGTGGGAGTGTGCATTCATTTTCTTTGTGCTTGTGACTAAAAATCCTCTCTCCAGGGACAATAGTACATGTTGACGCCTTTGTACAACATTTGTAGCTCCTGGCTATACCATGGGAGGACGCATGCTGGGCCAAGCACATCTCTGGTTTTATCTCCGATCACTGATCAGTGACAACAGTGAGGATTCTGCTGAATGCTGCATCCCCATCAGGAGGAGGAGGAGGATAATTTGCATGGAAATGGACATTTAGCAGGTTGGGGAGTGCTTAGGATGCAACTAAACGGCGATGATAAATACACACAGAGAAGCAAAAACAGAAAGCCGTTTGCTACAGCCTGTGGTTGATAAAATGAATGACAGCAATTCTGTATGCAAAGAAAAAGCCAGACACCTGTGGTTCCACTGACCAAAAGAGTCTCCTTTGGGATGGGAATCTCCAATCTGTAATTAAAGAGAGCCGTAGGATCTCCCTGCATCGCTCTTGCCCTCTGATTGGTGAAGGGCCACAGCTGCGTGCAGAGGAATCCTCCTGCACCAGTGTAGTTTGGGAAGGAGGAGACATCTGTACAGGACCCTCTACAGGAAGGGTAGGGAATCTGCATGGGCCAGGTGTTGCTGCTGCTCAACATTTCTACCACTTTGAGCACTGAGAGTGTGTGTTCATTTCATGTAAGTCTACTCAGGAGTTATCACATTCAGAGAACCGGTGAATGGCAGAACCCACCCACTTCTGACTAAGTGCCCTCCTTGTGTAGGACGCCATTGAGATGGGGGATATAGGCAGGAAGGGCTACAGTGATTCCCTCTAAATGTGGTGCATATATACAAAGAGATAACAGTGGAATAAGCCTTCCATGAGCTCTACTGAGCTAAAGTGTCTGCCAACTTAATAGGGGTAAATCTATATGTCTCTGTATGACTCTATATGTCTTCAAGGTCAGTCTGACTGAATTCACTGTTACGTAAATGGCTATAAGATTATAAGATAAACATGTTTTTCTTACAACAGATGAACGGAGCCACCTCTCCAGGACATTCCATTCAGATTCACAGCCTGCTCATGGGCCTCTTAGTTGAACAGCAATCATTCTCTTGGTTTGACAAGAAAGGCAATACACAGCATCTGCTTAAATTTTCATTGCAAAACAGGGTGCCGGTATATGAAAACCATTATCTGTTTTCAGAGGCTAGTGGGAGGCAGCCTTACCTATACAGCCCTGAGGGATGGCCTCCTTTCCCCTCCACCAAAAATGAGATGAACAATTTTTCAACCTCTCGAGAGGTTTAAGATTGAGCCAGAGTAATACTCGGTTCTGATTACTGCAGTCCTTCTCCTCTTCTTTCCCTAGATTATTCACTGATGATTAATGCTCAAATAAATTGTATTCATTTGCTTGCTTAGAGGGGAAAAGAATGCCACTTTTCAAGAAGGCTGATTTCATTACTTGCCAAAGGCTAGAGCCTGCCACCCGCAGCTTATAACGAACATTGTTTTTTCACAGAGGATCCGGCTGTCAGGTTGATGAACAGCCATCCACAGACTTGGCCCTCTCACAGTCCATGGAAAGGCTCTGGAAAGGCATTGCTGACTGAGGACTGTAGAAGTTCAGTAGTAGAGATGAACACGAACCAGTTTGTCCCAGTTCATCACGGTTCGTAAAAGTGCCAGCGCAGGTGCTGTTGCTCCCTCCCCTGCCTCCTCTGGCTCAAACAGCCTCTCACCAGGCCCAGCTTGCTTGCTTTATCCACCTCCTCAGCTAATCTCCCAGTCATGAGCAAGAGCCCAGACTTCTCTGCCCTGCCCTTTTGTCTGAGTAAGAGATCAGCCAAGAGGGCCGGGCAGAGAAGCCCGAGCTGTTGACAGGACTGGAAGATCAGTTGAAGATCACAGAGACTGGGCCTTGTGAGTGGCTGATTGAGCCACAGGAGGTGGGGGAGAGGAGCAGCACCACCTGTGCAGCCACCTTTATGAACTGGTTCGTGCCCATCTCTAGTCAGTAGCTTCATGCTAAACAATATTCCTGGAGGAAAAGTCCATCGCAGGTTACAAGCCATGATGGGGATGTATAATCTCCAGGCTTAAAAGAAAGGTACCTCAAAATGCCAGATGCAGGGGAGGGGTATCAGGAGACAGGTATCTAGTTGTCTTATGGGCTCCCAGGGGCATCTGGTGGGGCCACTGTGAGATACCGGAAGCTGGACTAGATGGGCCCTTGGCCTGATCCTGCAGAGGGCTCTTCTCATGTTCTTAATATTACCCATTCAGGGACGCATATCTGAAAGTTTAGCCAATGTGAAAAAAAAAATCTGACTTTAATTAATCCTCCTCCTCCTCATGTGCCATCAATTCAATTCCGCCATATATCAACCCTCTCCAGGATTTTCCAGGTAGAGAGTACTCAGAAGTGGTTTACCATTCCCTTCTTCTGGGGCCATCCCGGGACTCTTCAGCTTGCTCACGGCCATCATTCAAACACGGGGAAACAAGCAAACCCAGTGAGGAAAAGGGTAGTTTTCCCCCTAAAAAATAACTTCCACAGAAAATGTTGCACCCAGAAACTTGCCAATTAACTGTTTGTTTGTTTTGCCATTAGAAATAATGACCGCTAACAATAAATAAACAACAGATGAAAACCAAAACCCTGGCCAAAACAATTTAAGGCCCAAGATGCACTCAAGCCTCAACTTGTGCTTTGTGAGGTCTCGGGGGAAGACAGGGGAGTGTTAGACCCCTTCAAGAGAGCAGTGGTGGCTCCATTGACCAGCACTGCCACTGTATGGCGTAGGGACTACTGGGAAGCCCCCAGTGGCCAATGAGCAGTTTCAGTGAGTACTCTGGGAGTGAAACTTTTGGGGCAGACCAGAAGGGGATCTTTTAGCAAGATGTTGATTCATTGCCAGAAAATTTGCTTGTGTCACTGTGTGGTCTCATTCATGGTTTGCTTTTTAGCTGACCAAAACTAACATTAAGTTCTGCCTTTGTTTTAAAGGAAATTACTCAAAACCCACTTATGAGCACTGCACAAGAGTGCTGGCTACCATTCACACTTGTTGAAAAACAGCCGTTGCTATTGTTTCATGTTTGGGTCAGAAATGGTCAACTAATGAAAAAAGGAGTCAGCTTCTGAGATCTTCCCTTGCTGGGGGTCACTTTGTGAATGGGAGTGAGCAGAAGAGGGTATCCGGTAGACCAGTGGTCCCCAACCTTTTTAACACTGCGAACCGGTTGGGGAAGGCGGGGCACCCCCCCGCTCGTGCGCATGCACGAAGGGGTGGGCGTGTGCTCGCTCACTTGCTCGTGCACTCACGCACATGCACAAAGGAGCGGGGGGCACTCGCGCGCATGCACGAAGGGGCGGGCGTGTGCTCACTTGCTTGCTCGCGCACTCACACATATGCGCAAAGGAGCGGGGGGCACTCGCACGCATGCACAAAGGGGCAGGCGTGTGCTCGCTTGCTTGCTCGTGCACTCACGCACATGTGCAAAGGCGCGGGGGCACTCGCACGCATGCACGAAGGGGTGGGCGTGTGCTCGCTCGCTTGCTCGCGCACTCATGCACATGCGCAAAGGAGTGGGGGGCACTTGCGTGCATATGCGAAGGGGTGGGTGGGGCGCTTGTGCAGGTGCATGCGCACTCACGCGCATGGGGAGTGTGTGCAGGGTGGGTGGGAGATCTGTCTCCGCGGCCTGGTCCGGTCCAGGCCACAGACCGGCACCAGGCCACGGACTGGGGGTTGGGGACCCCTGATGTAGACCATCTTGATTGCTGCCATTAGTGTTGTCAACATTCTGACTGCCCATTGCTATGCAAAGCTTGGCATCTTTTTTCCTGCTGGCATAAGAACATAAAAAGAGCCCTGCTGGATCAGGCCAAGGGCCCATCTAGTCCAGCTCCCTGTATCTCTCAGTGGCCCCACCAGATGCTCCTGGAAGCACACGAGACAACTAGATACCTGTCTCTTCTGATACTGCTCCCCTGCATCTGGCATTTGGAGGTACCTTCCTTCTAAGCCTGGAGATAATACATCCCCATCATGGCTTGTAACCTGCAATGGACTTTTCCTCCAGAAATCTGTCCAATCCCCTTTTAAAGGCATCTAGGCCAGATGCCATCCCCACAAGCTGTGGCAAGGAGTTCCACAGACTAACAACATGCTGGGTAAATAAATATTTTCTTTTGTCTGTTCTCACTCTCCCAACACTCAATTGGAGTGGCTGTCCCCTGGTTCTGGTATTGCGTGAGAGGAAAAAGAGTTTCCCTCTCTCCACTTTATCCACCCCCTGCATAATTTTATACTTCTCAATCATGTTTCCCCTCAGGTGACTTTTTTCTAGAGTAAAGAGCCCCAAACACTGTTCCCTTTCCTCATAAGGGAGGTGCCCCAGCCCAGTAATCATTTGAGTCACTCTCTTCTGCACCTTTTCCAGTTCCACTATATCTTTTGTGAGGTGCGGCGACCAGAACTGTTTGCAATCCTCCAGGTGCGGCCTTACCAGCGTTTTCTACAATGGCATTATAATGTTGGCTGTTATTGATACCTAGCATGGAATTGGCCTTCTTCACTGCTGCCGCACACTGGGTTGACACTTTCATCGAGCTGTCCACCAAGACACCAAGATCTCTTTCCTGATCCATCACGGACAGCTCCGAATGCATTAGCTGATAAAGTTTTGATTTTTTGCCCCAATGTGCATTACTTTACATTTTCCTATATTGAAACGCATTTGCCATTTTGCCACCCATTCTCCCAGTTTGGAGAGATCCTTCTGGAGCTCTTCACAATCCCTTCTGGTCTTCATCCCAGAAAAGTTTTGTGTCATCTGCAAACTTGGCCACCTCACTGCTTATCCCTGTCTCCAGGTCATTTATGAACAGGTTGAAAAGCAACATGGGCATGATATTGTGCAATGATATTGAGCTATTTCCTGGCTTTTTCAATCATGGGTGCAGAAGTACAATATCCGACATTCATAAAGAGTAGACCTTTGGTCTAGATGGGCGGGATAGAAATTCAATAAATAAATAAATAAATAAATAAATCAAACAGAGTTTGTTTGTTTTTTAAAAGAATTGACTATAGTTCCAGAAGGTAAGTACAGGGAATGCCAAATAAACATATCAGCTGTTCTGTTTGTTTCAGTGGAGAAACCCAATAAAAATTCAGTTTTGTGTTTGGATTCTTTTATTGCATGGGTAGGCAAAGTGTGACCCTCTGCATTTTCTAACTGTTTTTTTAAAAAATTATTATTTCTAAAGAAAAGACAATCCATCATGTTACAAGTAATAAATACAAAGCTTAACATAGTAAACTGTCATCTTTCTTGTTATATAATGTAACTGTTGACCAATTGCTATTCCCCACATTTCTCAAAATCACATTTACACCATTCCCCGTCTCATCTTAAAGAAATATTGACCAACAATCTAAATGCTCCAAATTGTTTTCCAAACCACGTGTCTCGAGATTTATTTTATTGGCATATTTTAATAAAGGCTTCCAGTTTTCAGTGAACTGACTGTGCCTTATTTCTCCTCTATATAATCTAACTATATTAGTCATTTTTTCCATCAACATTGTATGCCATATCTTATTCGTAAATGCTTGTAATGAGAGATCTTGAGTGTTTTTCCAATTTCTAGCAATCTCAGATCTTGCGGTACCTATAAGATTTGCAACTAATTCTTTATTTTCAAGTTTCTCATTTCCCCCTGTAAATAATGAAAATAACAATAATGTTTCATTCATATCTATTTTTTTATTCGTCAGCGTCTCTATCCATCTAAATACCTCGTGCCAGAATGCTTCTATTTTGGGGCAAGAAATCTACATATGTTCCAAAGTTCCTTTTTGTCCACAGTTCCTCCAGCATTTATCTGATATATCTTTATTAATTCTATGTAACTTTGTAGGATATAAATGCCACCGATGCATTTTCTAACTGTTAGCAGTGCTGGCTAGAGATGTAAGTGACTTTTTTCATTGTCTACTATTTTACACTTCAAGACCCTGCATGATACATTATTTTGTATCTTACATCAAAATGACTTCTACTTTAAAACATTTTGAATCCATTATTTTGCATTTGGAGTATTTTTAAAATTCATTTTAAAAAGTGTGCTGTTTATATACCGCCCCATAGCACTTAAAGCACTGTCTGGGTGGTTTACAAGTTAATTATGTAGGCTACACATTGCCCACCAATGAGCTGGGTACTCACTTTACCAACCTCAGAAGGATGGAAAGCTGAATGAAACTGGAGCCAGCTACCTGGGATTGAACCTGTGTCGCGGGCAGAGTTTGGGCTGCAGTACAGCAGTTTAAGTACTGTGCCATGAGGCTCATTACCTTTTCAAAAAGATTAAAAGGCTGAGTTTTTCTGAGATGATGCAAAGGATATGCAGAGGATATGCCTGTTTTTGTCAGCATTTCCTGCTTCTTCTTCATTCTTTTAACTACAAATATCTTTTTGCTTCTTCTGATTTTGTTTTGCACACCTTCCTATCTCATCCTCCAGAAGTAAAAAAAAATATGAACTGGAGGCTCCTTCAAAGGAAAGAGCAATTTATATTTAAAGCAAAATTAGTAAATGCCTTAAAAACAAAAAAAATGGTATAAAGCCATTTTAAACACTTAGCAGTGCCTTGAAAGGGGTACACTATGTTTGTAAAAAGATTATTGGGTCCCCCTCAACCTTGTCTTTATATGTAAAGAAACTGGCTCAATCTGCATCAACAAATGAGTTCGAGTAATTCTTGTTTCTACTAGGAGCAGGTCTTTTGTAAAGCTAATGGTTCTTAAATCCCTGTTCAAGAGAAAACTACCCAAACACTTCCTATTGCAACTGTGATAGCTTGTAACGATCTATTGTTCCATCCTCTTCCTAGCTACTCTAAAAACAGCAACAGGCAACAGGGAACTTTGGGGGCGGGGATAGCAGATGATGTCACAATCCTTGCTACTCAGAAAGTCCTGGGGCTTTGAAGCTGCAAGCCCTGTTTCCCCTACAGCTTTGCCTCGGTCTGCAAGTCCAGTGGTGGCTATTGTCCTATCACCAGTCTTGAAGGAAATGCAGCTGCCAATCTAATTAGTTTTTATACATGGAGTGGGAGGGATGACACCTTCTCATTTGTATTAGGCAATGAAATATCTTGGGCCAGCCCTGGGCGCAGCAGTTCTCATTCTTCTGCTGCCATTGTTTCTTCTTTGTTCTGGGTTTTGCCTTCAGCTCAACAGGGATTTCACAAGGCCGCTGTAAAGGGATAAGGGAAGTACACATACATGTGTTTATCAGTAAAATATCTTCATTCCCACCTTCCAATTTATCCAGGATCCAGGGGGCAGCTGATAAACAAAAATATTTTGCACAGGGATACCCATTTGCTAGAAACAGATGCACCCAGCAACAGCAGAAGCAGCAAAATCATTAAAACTATCAGCCACCGCCATCAGTCAACAGGACAAATGCTCCATTAGTTGGAAAAGCACTGTACTTTTGTCTGCTTCCCAAGGACGACCCATAGATAGGTACTGGTCCCCCCCCCCCCGAGAATCACATTTCATGGTGAGGGGGAAATGTAGCTTAAAACCTAACCTCTAAAAGAACAGCTTGCTGCTCACAGTGGCCTTTCGGCACAAAATGCAACGCCCCTTCCTAGACCCTGGACGTGTTGGTTCTATGGGGCTCACACCTGTATAATTAAGGACAGGGAAAAAAAATGTGTCCAATGAATTAAACAAAATATGGTTGTGATGGCGGAGTACATTAAAGGAAGCATGCACATCTCATTTGCCTTGCATTCCTTGGAAAGACAACAGCAAGTGATAGGTTCTACTCCTCTCCATTTTCCTTTTTGAGTTATGCATCACTGTACATGAATAGCTCAAATGGCACATCTTTGGAAATGGGGAGCATTTATGCAGACTTCTGGGCTACCCCAGCAGCCCTCATAAAACAAACAAATCAAAGTAAAAAATCCCAACTCAACCCAACCAGGTCCAAACCCAACCCAACCCAACCCAACCCAGTCAAGCCAAGCCAAGCCAAGCCAAGCCAAAACACAGACACATAAACACACAAAACCAAACCAGGGTGGAGGGAATTTCCTATTTTTGCTCCTGATGCCTTCTAGGATGGTGACATTTGAATTGGAGGCCTTGAGGGGAGTGTCCTAAGGTTCCTCATAGCATTCCAAAATAAGAAAAAAAATCAGAAATCACCTATGATTACGGTAAGCCTCCTCAGCATTTAAGATCTTCTGGGGAGGCCCTTCTCTCAGTTCCAGCACCTTCCCAAGCTTGCTTCGTGAGGACATGAGACGGGGCCTTCTCAGTGGCTGCTTCCAGGCTTTGGAATGCACTGCCCCAAGGTTGGCCCCCTCCCTCTTGTCCATCACCCCTGAGGTGTCCTCACAGGTTAGCCCCAGGCTGATTCCACAACTTGTTGATTTCTGGTGACAATGTCTCTCTCTCAAACAGTGGCAGAGGCTGAGACTTCGGGTCTACAATCCACTTCAAGGTCCACTCCTTGCTGTACTGTTTGCACATGGTGGAGTACAGAGATGGGCATGAACCGCCGCTTCAGCGGTTCCAGTTTGTTTATCGGCATGGTAAAGTGCTTCAAAGGTGCCGACTCAGAGGCAGTGCCCAGAGGAAGTGGGGCAGGGAAGCCAGGGCACTGTCTTCGAGTGGGCACCCCCTGGAGGAGATGAAACTTGGAAATGACAAACATCTGTTTGGCCGGTAAATGAACTGGCACAAACTGCTGAACCAGCGGTTTGTCCCCATCTGTAGTAGAGTATATTATACTTCAAGATGCCCGCAGTTAGAGGAACACTTTCTAATTATGTTGCCACTCAGTATGGCAGCTGACATCTGATATTATGGTTTAATTGCTTCTATCATGGTTTAAGAGATTTCTCGGTATGGCAACATTTCAGAGAAGTCAGTTGCAGTCAATAAAGACTAAACATCTATTAGACTAATTTGTTAACTTAAGTGATCTATCAATACCCATTTAAGTGAGAGTGAGCAATATATTTTAGTTTTCTGAGCACAGAAGAAGACAAAATGCTGCATTGTTTTATTCACTTTTAGTGAAGAGAGGAATCACCTTCTTAGCAAGTCAAGATGCAGCATCTTTGGGGGACTGAATGTCACATCTAATCAAGCATCACGTTATCTTTACTTGAAAGCTGCTGACCACAGCACTATTTAACAACCTACATTGAAATGTAACTGGAAGTGATTTAATAGTCCTGCACCAAAGGGACACAGGAACCCAGGAGATCACCGGGCTGAAATGGACCTAGACTTTATGACTCATCGGGAAAAGAAATATCATATCAAGTGAAATGAGAAAATATTGTAGCAGCTGCAGCAGCTTTGGCACAAATTTCGCCCAGAGTCCATAGCAAGATAGATGGAGAAAGCATCAAGTCCTCATAGAAGCATGGATCTGACAGATCTGTAAGTGGTCAGAAGAGAAGCATCGGTCTCTTTCTTTTCCCCAGCTTTCTCTTTTCTTGACTTTTAAATCTGTTATTGTTAACATCTTAGTTAAGTTAAGGGATTACGAAGTGAACAGAAGGCATGGCCCAATCAGAGTTAAAGTGCTTTTAAGTTCTTTTGATTTCAGAAAACTTTGGCAATTTAAAAAACATCTTTTAACATTTATTTTAAAGTGTGCCTGAATTTTTTAAAAACTCTGACTGCCTAACATGTGCTTCCCCCCCTCTTGCTTTATTACCTGTACTACTTAGGCAAACATATTAGGGGTTCCATCCATGTATGCATTGTCTACAACCTGGAACAGAGAATTCATTTATTTTGGGCACACACTATGTCCAGACTCTGGGATGCTTTTAAGTTACTCGAAAGGAAATGCTGTAGCATCTCCTGTGGGATCAGAAGGTAGGTCGTCCTAGATACAGATTTTGCTGGTAATGAAAGGAGAGAAAATCATTATGTATTTAATTGGCGGTTAGTGCATTTTTACTATATGGGCATTATAAGATTTCCTGCCTCAGATGCCAAAATGATTCACTTGGTTTCAGTACTATAAATATTTACATGCCACCATTTTGATGCCTCAGCAGCTAAATATCTTGGGTTGGCCTTGATTTTGCATCACATTTTGGGCCAGGTTGTACAAAGTAACTTCCTGCCCAAGATCCGCGTCTTCCAATAATCTTTGCTAATTTCCTTTTGAATTTAACCTCTTTCCCCTCAAGGTCTGCAATGCCAGCCTGATCAAGAGTCGTGTATGACCTGGAAGCTAGCCTCCCTGTGTGAGATGATAGTGGTCTAATAAAAGTATTACTCAGCCTTGTTCTTGGGTGTTACACAGGGATCACCTGGCATTTCATTTCATTTCATTTCATTTCCATTGTGGAAGATACCCTGAATAGCTGCCTAGTGCAGTTACCTATGACCAGAGCAAGGAAATCTGCCATCACTAAGAAAGAGAATTTCTACGAGGAATACGGTCCCACCTTGTAAATACTACCCCTTCCCTTTGTTCTCTTTTTTGTTTTTTAATTTATTTTTGGGAAGTGACATAGCACTGTTCTGATACAGTGCTAAATTTTAAAAGCATAATTAAAAAAAACCCCCAGAAAAATTGTTTAGAGGAGGTTGTGACAGCACGTGCTCAGTTGAGGGGAATTATCTGACTGCAATATCACACCCCATCACTGTCAATGTCACCATAGGATATGCCTGGGACTGCCCCTTTAAACTGAGATCGAGAATCACACATGCTAGAACCTGTTGAAAAGTAAAGCCAGCAGAATCTGTGCAAAATAAAGCAAACAAAAATAAACAAATGTATGTCCATCGAAAAAGACCAAGATTCCCCATGCTTAGCTTGTATAGTTGCCAGTAATTACCTTGATTTAACTGTGCCAGCTGCGAGACAAGCTAGAGGTAAAATACAATGTAGTTGCACCCTAAGTCATCAAAGAGGTAATGAAGAGGAAAAAGCAAGCATGTCAGACAGATCTGAGCTGAGACTTGTGCTAGAACTCTGCATTTTGTCCCTTCATATCATTATGGGACAGGAAGAATTTAATCACAAAACATTCTTTCCTTTTATGCTTTAAATTCCAAGCAAAACAACATGTAGCAAGACACCTTGAAAATAAAATGTAGTGCTGTATCCGTGGATCTGAACCCCTGCACTTTCAGCACTCTGGTGAGTGATACCTTTCTCTTAACTGGCTGTTTGGGTTTCGTGTGAGAAATTGAGTCCACCTTGTGAAGAAGAAATCCTGTTTGGAGCAGTGGCAACCAGTAGCAGAATCTACTGTATTTGAAATTCTGAAGGTTTTCAGGGAAAGGTGTAAAAGTTAGGAAGCTGGTTTAAAAGTCTGGACTGTAGGTAGTCTATTCCCTTCCTTGATGCAGGATGAGGACATTTACTTCATGAACAAGAGAAGAAAACCCAGTTCTTTGAAAATGTTAAAGACAAGGCAATTTGCAAAGCTGCACAGCAAATACTGGGAACATAAAGTCTGCTCACTGGTTCAAGAACAAAGCAGATAACAAATGTTCACTGTGTTGTTGTTTTTAAACGATCTGTCAGAACATTAAAAGGGAGTCTTTTTGCAAAAAGCCCCAGAGCTGTCAATTTGGATAGCAGCTGTTTGCTCAGTCATGCTCACTATATTAAAAAAAAGACTGAACACTCATGGTGACACTGAGATAATCCAGTGATGTTGAAATGCCTTCAGAAATAAAAGACAGCCCCTTTGTAATTAGGCTGTCTTGCAACGGAAGAGGTTAAGCTGTCTTTGGACTTTGCTTGTGATATTTATTGTTTCATAAGCTGTGATTTAATATAGTATCGCAAGAAGTTGCTGAATGCTTTTGTTTTCTACTTGCAAAATGCCCAGTCATTGGCTGAGGACAGAGGAAGAGAGTGGGATCATGACTTGCAAAGATCATTCTAGAACATAAGGACATTGCCTGCGCTGTCCATGGGGGGCTCCCTGAGTGGAGGGCAGCCCATCCAGTGATGTAGGCCCCAAGTGAAATGTTTCACTTTTCCCCGTAGGACTGAGTGGTCCCATTCACACAGAATTAAGCAAATCAAGGTTCTTCTTAGGGTTATAATATTAAGGGTAGAGTTATATCTATAAAACTGGCTGCAGAGCAGAGGTTGGGAGTTCCATTCTCCTCTGTGTGTTCCAGGAGAGGAGCCAGCCTGTATAGCCTTGGGCAAGCTGCACAGTCCTAGGGCACCTCCAGAAGAAGGGAATGGTAAACCCTGAAAAGGGTTGCCGTAAGTCAGAATTGACTTGATGGCACATTATTATCATTGAATCTTACAGGTTCAGAGAAGAAGAATGATGGTTTCAGTGGAGACGGGGGCAGAGAAGCCTCCAAATGGCAGGTACTGGGCAGCACCATAGAGGAAGGTGGAGCCCTCATAGACAATGGCGGTGAAACTTGAACTAACTCTTGTTAGTACTGTGCAGAAGAAGATAATTGTAAATCCCTTCTGAATATTACTAGCAGAAAAGCAGCCATGTCTTGAAATGATTCCTAATGAAGGTGAAAAAAGAAAGTGGAGAAGTGGGACTGCAACTGAACACTAAGACAAAAAAACATGATTATGGAATAATCACATAACATTAATGTTCAAAATGAAGCTATTGATGTTGTTAAAGATTTTGTATGCCTCAGTTCACTGGTCTGAGGGGACTGAAGCCAAAAAATCAGATGAAGATTGAGAGCTATGAAGGGACTAGAAAAGGCCCTCGATTGTAAAAATGTGTCACCGAAGATTGACACAAAGATTGCATGCTTGATGGTATGCCCTACTAGAATGTATGGATATGGCTTGACAGTGAAGACAGCAAGCAAGAAAAAATTGATTCATTTCAAATCTGTTGTTGGAGGGGGCTTTACAGATATCATGGACTATGAGAAAGACAAATAAGTGAGTGCTAGATAAAATCAACCCTGAACTCTCCTTAGAAGCAAACATGATGAAACTGAGGCTGTCATACTTAGGGCACATCATCGAAAAGACAAGACTCCCTGGAAAAGAAAATAAAGGTAGGAAAAGTTGAAGGCAACAGGAAAAGAGGAAGATCAAATATGAGACAGATTGACCCACTCAGGGAAACCATGACATTGAATTTGCAAAACCTAAGCAGGGCTGTTAAATCACATGGTTGCCATAAATCAGAGGTGATTTGACAGCAGAGAACAACAACAGATGACATCATTGCTCCTGCTAATCAAAAGGACCTGGCACTTTCATCTAATGAGCCCTGGCTCCATTACACCACTGGTCAAAGGATTGTGACTTCACTTATTTCATTGAAAGACAGTAGTAGGTTTGTTTCTTGGAAAACTATTGGGCAGAATAGTTACTGCATGCTTAGCCTCATATCTCAGCTTCTACAAGGTGAAGAAAGTATGTTAAAAAATTAGAAAAGTCTTGGGACCCAAGCCAGATATTGGTGTAAACAGTCACAACGTGGCATGGCTAGGCTCTTGATAAAATCCAGGTTACAGTGTCTCCTATCTTTCTTTTTTCCTTCTTAGTGGTGCCAAATTCCAAGCTATGCAGATTTTCCTCCCAGTGGCTGTGGACCTCTATATGTCACTGAATGTGACACTGTGGATGAAAGCATGTGTGCACACTCATCAGAATAAAGCACAGCTATGGTGTAGTGGTATGCTCTAAGTGCAGAATGTACATTCACATGTCACTATGCTGCTTTGGGGCCCCACAGATATTCTTGGTGGCCCTTAGTTTCCAGGTCAAATTTCAGTTGTCTAAGTTTCATGACCTTGGAGCTAAGATGGAAACAGAGACTATTATTATAGACTTATCATTTGTTTGCTTTTCTCCCAGAGAACGTAAGACTGGGTACCTCTCTCCCTCCCCCTCAATTTATGTCCGCAACAACTGTGTGAGGTAGTTTGGGAGAGACAGAGTTTTCTTTTCTCTCTTTTTAAAAAATATATAAGTACATTAATCATTTTAAAGTATTTGACTTGCATGCATCTCTTTTCCTGTGATTTTATGGATTGTTCCCCACCCTGAGATCTGTTGATACCTGGTGGGAGAGAAATATTTTAATATATAAAAAGTAAATTAATAAAATAATTACATGGATTTTAAAGTATTCTTTAAAAAAAAAAAACAACTGTGATGCCACATAGTTCTACTTTAGTATCTCCTCCATCTCAGTTTCAGAAAATGAAATTATGCAATTTAGTAGCAAGAACATAAAACATTTCAAAACCCAGATGCTGAACATTACTTTGGGATTCTGACATCTTAAAACAGGCACACCTGTTGCCCCGGGTCATTCCACTCCAAAAATTACCTTATTACTTTAACCTCCATTGAAGACATACATTTATTTATCTTTTAGAGCATATTATTGGTGCATATAAATCCCATTCATTGTCATGCTCATATTTTAAGAGAGCACAACACTGTAACTAAGGTGCTAAAACAGCTTGAACTTCTGCATTCTAATTTCCATATCTCAACAGGCAGCCTCACTTTCGTCTTGTGGAAAAGTAATGCAACGACTGTCTCGGCTTTGACTCCAGAAAGAAGTGAAAAAGAAATGGAGACAAGCAGGCTATCCTCCCCTCCTGGCCTTGGGGAAACTGTCTGCGTTTTCATCTGAAGGGCCCCCTACAAGGTATCAACTCTAAGACGTCTTGAGGACATTTGGAGGCTTTTAAAAGTGCTATTGACTATGAAGAATTTGAACATGTCCAAGAGGACACCGGGAGGGTCATACGGTTGTACGTTTTGTGCGATTGAGGCAACGAAAAAGAACAGAAAATCTAACCAAATAAATGCCAGTTAATAACAGGAAACTTTGAAGCAGCAATTTGAAGACTAAATTAGTCACACCGAGTGGCTGGGTATACAGGGGTATAGAATACACACATGTACAAACAGGTTTAAGAACACCACCAAACATGTCAGGAGCGAGCAACTACCCAGAAAGGCAACAGAACATGTAAGAAGTCTCTTACACATTCTGTTATGCCCTCAGAGTCCAAATTCACCTGCTACTTATTTATTTATTATTTAAAGAGTGGGGTTAGGCTTAATTACCTCTTTTTCACTTCAGGGAATGGAAATCTGGCTATGTGGCTGACTATAGCAACAATGTTTTGTCTTGTTGGAATATTAAATAAATATTTGGCTTTTTCATGATGCTCCTTTAACCCATTCCTCTCACTGAGGTATCAGAGTGAACACCTATCTATTCAAAGGCCAAATCAGGTGACACAGACGTTATGCTACAAGAAGCTGGTAGGAATTCCTGAGAGATTGATGCTTGAGCAATCAGACTTGCAAACGGAACTCATCTTTAGCTCCTGATGATCAATGACAAAACCACATGTGCAAGACACTGGGTATGAAAAAGCTCATGCGATGACCAGCAAGACATTCTTCAGAACTTAAAAAATGCCTGCTTCTAACAATGTGCTGTTTGTACCATCTACTTCAAGCCTTAGTTATTTTCCTATTTTGAATCGACTGCTTGTATCAGACAACAACTGCATGTTTTCTGGTTTATCACTTGGCTGGTTGAGCCCCAAAGGACAAAACCTGACTGATGCTCTTCTGCCTCTGTCCTAGCTCTTCTCCATCATTCTGCCTTTCCCCTCCTTTTCTACCTCTACAAGGTCAACGCAGGATATTTTGCTACCTGAGGTGAAGGGCAAGTTAGTACATCCTCCTCAGACTATGCCCAGATCCTGACTAAACTGGCAGTTTAATTTTATTACATCACTAGTGATGGCACCCATGCTGTGCCAGCTTAGGGTACCTGAGACAAGTTACATGGTAGAGTTCTATATTCAATATAGGGAAATCACTGGGAATTTATGAGGAACAGCTGCCACTGTTACCACTGCTGCTCATCACTGTCTGCTGCCCTAGATTGCCACCTCAGTCTGCTTAATAGAAGGGCCAAACATTCACCCTGCAACTTATGCAGCCTCAGAGAGAATATGGACCTTTCAGGCAGGTGGCCTCTAATGTTCTACTACACTTCCAGCCCATGTTTGTTTACATCTGGCTAAGCTGGCTCAAATGTGAGCTGGGAGATGTGAATTAAACTCCTCAAGGACACTTAGATGTCAAAGGTATGAAGGACTACCAAAGGTGGAAAGGAAGATTGGAGAG
Organism: Intellagama lesueurii; assembly: GCA_037013535.1. Lineage (NCBI taxonomy): Eukaryota > Metazoa > Chordata > Lepidosauria > Squamata > Agamidae > Intellagama > Intellagama lesueurii. The sequence goes on along the minus strand of JBAJHW010000001.1, from coordinate 167,915,401 downwards.
AAAGTAAAAGAACTATTTTAATGAGTCTTGGTGTTGAATAGACACCCACATCAAATTTGTTTTGGGGGAAGGCAGTTGAAGAGTTATTATAAAATAGCAGCAGCTGAGGATGACGTTTGGGGGTCTAATCAATATGCTAAGAATTAACAATTCACCAGCACTGGATTGCATTCACTCAACCGTTCTTGAAAGAACTCATATGTGAAATTGCCAAAAGTTTAACAAGAACCTTCAGCTGAGCATTAAGATCAACCTCCTTAGTAGGAAATGGGAAGCTGGTCAATGTCACACCAGTTTTAAAGAGGGACAGAGGGACCTGAGAGGACAAGGACCGGTCAGGCTATCTTGATAGATAAATTGATAGAAAGCCCCCCCCCCCCCCCAATCTTGGAACAAACACACAGAAGAACAAACCCTTTCTGAAAGGAGACCTCTATGGCTTCCTACCTCATCTTTGACAATTCTTTGAGCATGTTCAAGGGCATACCTGTGAAGAAGAAATGGAAGTTAGACCATTCTAAATCCTCAGCAAAGATAAACTCTTAAGCAAGGACATGGTGATGGTCCCAGATAAACATGCCTTTATTTCAGTTTGCTTTGAGTCATGATGAGAGATAGTTTGTGGACAACAAAACTGAAGGCGCATATCAAATCCTGAACTTAGCACCACACTAGCAGACATTAAGGGTCTTATTTTAGACCCTTAATGTGAAGCAGATCAATACAATTTTGCCACATTACTCATGGGTGAAAGTTGCTGGCATACATGAAGAAGGAGAGCACAATGGGGGGCCAAGCAGTACAGCAAACAGGGTTCAAATGAAGGAGTTTCTTCTGACTGACAGAAGAAAATCCCACCCACCCCCAAAATATCTCTTCTAGGAGACAAAACTCTGTGAAATGTTGGGTCACAGGGGTGTAGAAAATCCATTTGTCATGATCTGTGTATCTAAGAGGAGTTCTTGGAAGACTGGTTGTTTGCAATGCATGTTCTACTCCTGAGAGGAAACTGTGATCTCTTTAAACAGCAAGAGAGTCCTCAGTGATGCATGCTTTGAAAGATACATGTTTTGACATGTGCTATGAGGAAACGGTTGGCTGCCAAGCTGTAAACACAGATGGCTTGCAGCTGAAATCTTTGCCTCTCAAGCTTGGCGAATGTCACTGTAATCATTTATACCCCTTAGTTTCTTCTTTTGAGGGTGCCAACTCCTTAATGAATTCTTTGATCTTTGGGGCCATATGCACATGCGGGCAATCTCCTTGTCTCTGGTTATATTAAACACATGCTAGGCTATCAAAACATCATGTTCTTTATCTCCAGGTAAATGTATCCAGGCCCAATTTGGATCAAGACCGCTGTGCACTTTTACAGGAGGTTTAAATTTTCCCCACTCAGTTTCTCTCCTAAATGTCTTCACTCCTGTGTGGACATCCCTCCCCCAGACGCCCATGGTGTAAAGGTGGGTGAAAACGTTAGAAGACTGCTAAAATATATTGGGGGAAAAAACACAGATGAACTTTTCAAGGAGCTTTCTTCAAACTGGGCATTGCAAAGCTGAGGGAAGAAAAGACCAAACGCCATCCTGGTCAGACAATCAAAATTATTATCAATTTAGCATGACCTGTGGAAAAAGACCTGAACATTTCTTTTCTCATTTATCCATGAGACTTCTTATTTGCCAGTTATTTATAGAGGAATACCTCTTCTTTCTAATTCTTTCTAATTCCTTACATAAAACTTGTAGCACACTTTGTTAAAGACTTTTAAAGAAGGAACTTTTGACCTCCTCTGTAGTTGCAGACTCATAAAAAGCGTAATAGTTGCTGACAGCTGAAACTGGCCAGCCCACTTTGGAACTACCTTTCTCTTGAGCTGCAATTGGCCCTCACTCTCTTGAACTTTAAGAAGGAAATTAAAACCTGGCTTTTTACCCAGGCCTTTGAAAACCTCATTCCATTTTACTCTTAATTTTGAGGCAATCTTGTGACAACCTCATGATTCGTCATCTTGAGTTTTGTTATGTGTGCTTGATGGAACGGGTTTTTACTTTTGGATGTTTATTATTTCTATTTTGTCTGTATATTTATATTATTTTCTTGGAAGCTGCACAGAGTAGTGGCTTGTCCACTAGATCGGTGGGGTATAAGTTTAAAAAGTAAACAAAGAAAATAAATAAAAGCATTCAAGGCAAATTAATATACTGAATGTTTACATAATCTGACGTTCTATTTTCCTCCCTCACACATTTAAGATTTATCCTGTCAATACACGGAAATAAGGGTCTACATATCCCTGAGGGAGAACTGTTGTCCAAATCTCACAATTTAAGAACAATGGTCTAAGGCCAATTTCCAGAGGGATAGCCTTGTTGCGGGGTGGGGTGGGGGAGACACTAAGTCTTATTGCACCATGAAGATTTTTTACTTGGTTTTTGGGGACCGACGGCTGCTTCTTCAGATGCATCGAAGAAGTGGCCTGCATTCATCAAAGCTTGTGCCAAATAAAACTTGTTAGTCCTTCATTTGTCTCAGAACTGTTGTTCTGAACCCTATTAGTCTCCGGTTAGGCTCCCTTGATCGAATAGGACTTGTTAAGTTAACACTTATGGAAATCTCACTGATTCAGTGGGTCTGCTTCATTTGGGACCGAGGGTTGAGTTTACTCCAATGTAACAGTCTAGGGGGAAAGATACTTAAGTGACACACATGAATGTACAGGGTGCTTCCAGTTAGACAGCTACCAACATTACCCATTGAAGTGCATTGCACAGCTATCTTGAGTTTCTCTCCAAAATGCAGGAAATCCTTCATTTTGGATCATCTTTAGATCTGGGCCCTTTTATTTTAAACTCCCAAATGGCTACAAGCAAGTTACAGGGTGTCAACTGTGTTTTAGTTAAATTTAAATCACTGTTCTTATGTCTTTCCAAGCCACACTCTTTGTATTTGTAACAACTGTTCACTTTTCACATGGCGTAGACATTTGTGTAGCCACTGTGAACAATTACTGACAGTTTTAAAATTCTATATGTGATGTACGAAAACAGAGGTAGTCATGTTGGTCCCTGGGAACAACAATAACGATAGTCAAAATCCACTGGTGGCTGATGCTTTTATTAAGGCCAATTAAAATTCCACAAAAAATGTGCAAATGTGAATTTTCCAGAACTGTTCCTCAGGCAATGCCCTATAAAACGTTTGGGGGAGAAGTTCCAAAATGTGTGGCAATGAAGCCTGCAGTTAAACTTAGTCCCAAAATGGAGATTTCAGATGAATTTCATACTTAATAAAGGAATTGTCCACTTGTGGATGCAGGATTATGGGATATGGGTCTAAATATCTTCAGCTCTGTACTCCATCAGCTATGGAATATAAGCCTGCTTGTTCATTGGCACCCTGTGTGAATTGCAGAGACTGGGGGTTAAATGCAGGTGACTTAGTGAACAGTAATCACGAAAGTTGAGTTGGCATCTTAGCTCAGTTTTAATAAGACTCTTGGGTGCAAATTAAAGGCAAAAGAAAAATCTCCCAATTAAAAGTTCCTGAAGTGTTACAATGTACAGGTCTGAGTGTTGTGTGATGATATGTGACTGTAAAGAAAAAAGTCTCCCCTGGAGGGCCAGCCTGCCAAGGAACAAATCTATTTAGACTAGAGCTGGAGTGAATTTGGACCTTCAGACATTATTAGAGTAGGTCCATATCCTGACATCTCTGTTCATCACAGCTAGATGTCATTTGAAACTCAGGGGTGCCAATAGCTTGTGTTGTGTTATGAAACACAGGTATCTGTGATGCTGCTTCAGTCTGGGCCTTTGCATGCTATCATTCTACTCTACTCTATGCTACACTACGCTACTCTACTCTATGTGCCATCTTTCTCCCCATAGGGGACCCAAGGCGGCTCACAACAAAAAAATCATACAATAATGGCAAGTTGGAAATACCATACATAACAGTTGGAGCCCTGTCAGAATTAGGGGCTGCTTTCTCATGATTTGCAGACAAAATAACCCACCTCTCTTCCCTCAGGTTACCTCTCTTGATGCAAGGAAACCACATTTTCCCAACTGTGTGGGAGCATGGTGTCCTTTGAGTTGTTAACACCTGCAGACCTACACTCTCCACATTGCCATCCTCTTGCCCCTCTGATAGTAACATCCTTGCTCTTGTTGAAGGCCATGTGGAAAAAAAGACTTAGTGAATGTTAGGTTTGGAACCAGAAGTGCTTTGTTACCTGGCTGGTGATGAGCCACTACACAATTGCCCTCAATGCACTTTCAATATCTTTGGAAATGTTTACTTCTAACCCACTTTGGGGCAGATGAAAGACAAAGGTGAAGTGATAAAAGCAGTAAACTCGCCCTCTTTCCCAAACAGCATTATGCTCATTCGCCTTTGCCCTCCTACCCTGGAATAATGACGAGAGACAAGTATCTTGGGATAAACATGGGCCACACTTTATTGAATAGTCATTATTGCCCACCATAAAAAGGGGGGTCCTGCCGTAGTGCAGAAACAGGTTATGCACAGGGGTCTCAACGGACCCCTTACCAAACAAATGGTCCCTAGCCCCAAGTTCTCGCAGTCGTGAAGACAGCGAGAACCCGGCCAGCCAACATTTGACCACCCCTGGACCTCGAGCCACCTTCTCCTTGTTGACTGTTGGTCCGGGTGTGGCCCCAGCGCATCTTCCCCCCCAAGCACTGTAATCGCACGATCTACTGCGCTGGGAGGTCAGAGGAGCTATACATTACCTGTGATTGCGATGGGACTCACTGAAACCTGTTCTATCCGCACTACCCGCCTGTGTGACCGAATATTTTCCACCTCTCAAAATGCCATTGCATCTTGACCAGTGTGGGATAGGCAAAAAATCCCCGCATCCAAAGGCCAATCAGGATGCAGGTCAAAAATTCCTATCCGGCCCCGAAAGTCAACCAGATAAACTCACATTAGTATATAGGGTGGGCGGGTGGGTTGCCAGCAAGGAAGAGGCTGAAGAAAGGGGGGAATGCCTTTTAAGAAGCTCACTCCTTCCCCCCTCCCCTCCTGGGTCGCTCTCACAAGACTTCCAGAGTCTCGCGATATCCGGGCAAAGGAGGCAAAGACTCTCCGCGCTGATGAAGCAAGCTCGCCAAAGGAGCAAACATTCGAGAAGAGACTGGACAATCCTGAAGATGGAGTCTGAGCACACTGTGGTTGTATGAGGTGGGCAACTCTGGATGGAAGGAACATACAGAAATCAATCAATCAATATATAAATAAGTATGCCGCGTTTTTGATTTCTTTGTCTCTGGCTGGCACTGATATCTGCTGTCTAGAAAGTACATGTAAATGAACTATCTATTACCTTGCATTAGCTAAAACCTAAAAGTACCTACTGTTTCTCTCTCTCTCTCTCTCTCTCTCTCTCTCTCTCTCTCTCTCTGAGGGCCAAATTAGACAACAATTAATCTGTGATCAGAAACAGTACTTTCCTGAAAATAAAAAACCCCAGTCTATTTGTTCTAACATCAAACTTGCCTCAGTCTACATTTGGCAAAGTAGACCGCTGTCATTTTCTAATTGATCAGTGAAGACAGCATAGCTTTGTTTGCATGCTTGGTGTCTCTAGCATGTAGCACTGAAAGATCTCTGTTCCTGAGGGATAATGTTGTAAGAGGAAAGTTTTCCTTAACATGTGATCTGACCCAGAATTGCAGATCCTAGATTTCATTATTTTACAGTTTGATAGTAACTCCTCTTCATGCACTTTTAAAGTTCCTGCTTTCCTCTCTCTTCTTTCACTTGCTCAGCTGTGCACTATACACAAGTACAAAAAAACAATGAATTGTTAGGCAATAAATGGTATACTGAAAATCCAGCTATCCAGGCAAAATATTTGAGTAATTCTAAAGGAAGCTAAAAGAAGTCTGATTTGACTATCAGCATATTCTAAAGGGCTCATGTGCACAACTTGGAGCTAAGACTCTTAATGGTATGGAGTTTACTCAGAGTTCAGAAATAACATTTTACAAATAGCTAGGTTGAAGGAAGCAGGAAAAGAGAAAGATGAAGTATGAGATGGATTAACTCCCTATAGGAAGGCAGAGTTGAGTTTGCAAGAACTGAACAGGGCTATTGAGGACAGGACATTTTGGAGAGCACTCATTCATAGGGTTGCCATAAATCAGAGGAGACTAGACATCATGTAACAACAACAACAAATAAAAAATTATAACTAAATTACATTATGATTGCAACTCAATGAGGGAGAATGTCACTTCTTTTGCAGTCGTAGTATCATGATAGCAACATCAAAAGGAGTATGCTATAACCCATTATTTGCCAGTGGTTGTGACTAGATTAAGAATTTAGGAGATAGTTTTTCTTTTTCTTTTTTTAAAAAAAGCACACACTCTGAAAAACTAAGCTGGACGGTCAGTGAAGTTGCTGAACAATTCCTCCTAGACAAGAAAAGAAAATCTGATGAAGAAAAATAGCCACACGGCATTATTGTGTACACTCCTTCCACCATCTAGACAATGAATTGCCAACGAAGCTTCCTTTCTCATTTAGTGTACAGCCTACCTGTGATGCAAAAGGTTGAAAATTGAGCTCATGGGTCCTGACAGAATGAGAGGAAGCAACTTGAGCTCTGCTCCGTTGACAGTAAGTGGTTCTGCTGAATGAATGGGAGGAATAACGCTTTTCGGCAGACAGGTGGAAATTGCTTGCAAGATGATTGGCTAGAATTGATACTGTCAATTTGTTCGTCCCACAGCTTCCTGGCGCGCAAAGCACCTTGAGCTTCTGCGGGGCTGACAGAGAGGTATGCTTCACTTAAGTGGCATCAGAATACAAATAAATTGGATACCACTTAGAGACCCAAAAAGCCATTGAACAACAACACAACTACGAGATGAAAGGCTAGCCCCACCGAAAGTGACAGCAGTATTTTCTCCGTGGTGCAGAGGAAATGGAAGAAGAAGATGATGAGAGAATTTTTAATGTCACAAACGGGGAAAAGCAGGGCAGGAAGGGGCAGGGGAGAGACAATACAGTTTACTCCACTAGCACAACACCACATAGCTCTTAATACAATTTCAATGAAGACAAGCATACTGTGCTGCAGAGTATACCCAAGACATTTTGCTGCCTGAAGTAAATCCACAAAGCCTGCCCCCTGCCTCTGTAAAGACACACAAGGCCAAAAATCTCACAAGCATGCCTCCCCTTCCTTGGTATCAAAAACAGAATTAAATGAAATATATATATATAAAACTAACAATCTGCTGTCACTCAGTGACATCCAAAGTGAGGTGATTGGTTTGGATCTGCTTTATTGTGAGGCCAGTCTTGCTAGCTGTTGATATAATGTGGAGAAGGCTGTTCTGGGTGGAGAGCCAATCTTTAAAAACCCTGTTTTTATAGGGACAAGGGCTGGGCTTGTTAATTTATCTCAGGCAGCAAAACGTGTCATGGGTATACCCTACAGATCGGTGTGCTTGTCTTTACTGAAATGGTATTAAGAGCTAGGTGATGTTGTGCTATTTGAAGTAAGCTGTTTTCCTTTCAAATAGACTTCTAAGAACCTAACCAGTTTGTTTCCAAACCTGGGTCATCGGAGCATTGCTTCACTGTAGGGCTTGCCTGGTTGAGTTTCACTGCAGTTGCATTCATGGTTGATTATTGTTTAACGAATGTACAAAAAGCCCAGATGTCGGCATGGAAAATATTTGTATTAGCAAGGAAATGTGTGTGTGTGTGAGAGAGACTATCATAGTGAAAGTCTCTGTAAAATAAAACACTCCTTAGTATTGTGTGTGTATTGGTATATATAATGTTGAATTGTTTTTTAATACTTAGTTCTGTGTGACATTTTTAACTGTTATTATTGTATGATTTTAATTCTTGTAAGACACCTTGGGTTCCCTATGGGAGAAAGGTGGCATGTAAATAAATTGATAAAATAAAAATAAAGAATGTTTCGTCTAGTGTTCCAAAACATTGCTTCCCATGAATGACAACTCCTTCAGACCTTTCTGGATCACAGCATCCCATAACAGATGTTCTGTGACCAATGTTAGAACAATGGAATTTCCCTCGTAAGAATTCACCTGCACATGATACTTTCTAAATAAACAAATAAATAACTGCACAATTTCCCACATAACTCATGTAGGCTTCACTTTACCGTTATGGCAAAAGATCATGGCAGAAGCCAAGAACGCTCTTGGGGGCGGGCAGCTGTGTGGCAGATGGTTCAAAAAAAATAAATAAATTCTTTATTTCTCAGAAGACTCTTTAACACTTTTTGTGGGCTCACTTATTGTTTCTACTGAGTGGCAGGTCGGAACAATTAAGTGGGTTTAGGGCTTCGGAAGGCAATAATGGTGGCTCTTCAACACATGTTCTTCATATTGTTCTGGTTATTATGAAGCATAAAGTAAGCACAACAAACACTCATAACATTTACTCAACAATATTTATTTATTTATTTCATTTCATTTCATTTCATTTTTATACCGCCCATCTGGCCGAGGCCACTCTGGGCAGTTTACAACATATAAATACCACCAAGTACTATTTAATGTAACAAAAACAAAACAAAACAAACAAACAAACAAAAAACCAAAAAAACAAATAAGCAATAAACATTTTGTCTTTGACACTGTCCAAGAATAGGCCTTTGACCTTTGCTGCGAATCTAGCCAGTGGTGTAGTGTGGGTTGCCAGCACCCGGGGCAATGCAAGTATTGTGCCCCTTAACCCATGGACCATTAGCTTGGGATTTCATGATTGTTTGCAATCATCACCTGATGTCTTCAGAGAACCCATGTATGCATGTACAACTCCGGAGTGCTTGGATGGAGGGGAGAAGGCAGCGACGGCAGCCCACCTGGCTGAGTGGGAGGAGGAGGAGGTGGGTGTGCTCTCTGGCTCACAGGCAGACAGCAGTGGTGGAGTGAGGTGAGAAGCGTGGAGCTGGGGATCAGCCATGTTGGCGGTGGTGGTTTCCCCCATGCTAGGCATGTGGGTGTCTCCTCCTCCTCCTACTGATGCTGCCCCAGTGGTAGTGCCCAGGAGCACATGGAGAGACTGTGGATGGACGGGCAGGGCCACACATGGTGGGAGCCAACCGAATGGCTGAGGGAGCCCGCGTACCAAGGATCATGGGGGGAGTCTGGTGAGGCAAGACCGGGCTGGCTGGCATTGGTCTCATGCAGACCTCGTCTCCCTGTGAGGTGCAGTGCCACACTCCTGGGGCAACTGAGTGGTAGAAAAGGGGCTGGCTGGATGGCCAGGCCATGCTGCCCCTCCCCGACCCCTTGCAGCTGGGCGGGGAGGAGGGAGAAGAGGAGGAGGCAGGGAGGGTGGGAGACAGGGAGCCAGCCTGCCCAAAGTGCCAGAGTGCTGGTCAGGGCTGGGAAGGGGTGGGTGGAAGGGGGAGGAGGCACTATTTATTTATTTATTTATTATTATTTTTTTCTTTTGAAATTTTGCACCCCTAAGAATTTTGCGCCCAGAGCAACGGCCCCTGTGGTCTCACCATGCGATGCCACTGAATCTAGCTTCCTCTTAGTAGATAAAACTTTGTCCCATCTTGTTGGCACTTAAAATGGCATCACTGACTCACTTTTAGCGTTCAGACCCATGCTTCAAAATGGCTGCTAAGACAAAATGAAGTAAATATGCTGCAGGCCTTGTGTCCTACATACCGTGTTTCCACAAAAATAAGACAGGGTCTTATATTTATTTTTGCTCCAAAAACGCATTGGGGCTTATTTTCAGAGGATGTTTTTTTTTTCATGTACAACAATCTACATTTATTCAAATACAGTCATGTCATCTTCTTCTGGTTGCTGCACAATGGTGGAGGGCAGGGTTTCACTCAACTAGGGCTTATTTTGGGGGTAGGGCTTATATTACGAGCATCCTGAAAAATCATACTAGGTCTTATTTTCAGGTTAGGTCTTATTTTCGGGGAAACGGTAGCTGCATTTTTATTCACTGCTGTAGATTTTCACTAATGTGGCTGCCTCAGGAAGCCAATTTGGTTTGGTATGATATGCAGCAAACTCAGTGGTTCTTACTATGTTATTAGTGGACTTATTTATTTATTTTGCCACTAGGTGCGTATGGATTTTTTCAGTTGCCAGTATAAGATGATGAGCCTTGGGTATTATGCACTTTGATTTTGGAGGTTGGGCAGGGAAACTTTTTCATATCAGCTCAAACAGTAAAATGACTTGGGTCCCTTCTAACAGAACCGTAGATTATATCTATTAACAATAGCCCTGGGTGTATGGTAATCTGAAATTAATTTTAATTTCAGAAGTACTTCAGAATGGTATTTGACTTTGCCCCTCCAAATCTTATATCTCACTGTAATTTTAATAGTAACTGTGGGCCACTTGAACCCCTTCAGACATTAACAGACTGTAACTCCCATCAGTTCTAGCCAGAACATTGAATGAGGGTTGGTGGGGATGATGGGACTCATAGTTCCCATAGCTTCTGGAGGTCCATGACGTTTTTATAGCCCTGGTTAAGTACAAGTGCAGGGATGGGCAATACCTTTATTGGACCACTAAAGAATTGCATACTCCCACATTTTTATTTTTTGGAGGAATACCACATGGCCTTTTACTGACAAACACCCCCCCCCCCCAATTTAGTAGTGACAGTTAGGTTGCATGAGAAACAATGCAGTGCAACACGTGAATATGCCACATCCAGTTCCTTATCAGGTATGAAAGTTGAGAGATTGCCTTTGGCAAGGTATTCTTTTTCATCCTGGACTACCTCATAGGCTTGTTGTGAAGGGGGAAGTACACAGAGCTTTGAGAACTCAGTGGAGGTCCCGGACTGCTCAGTGGCTCCCTGTAACGAATTTGTTACACACTTTGAGGGAAAAATTGCTCAGATTCGCAAAGAGTTGGACTCCACTGTTGATGCAGAGCCTATGGTTGTGTCCAGTGCTCCGGACTTATATCATAATTTATTGGATGAGTTTCAGTTGTTACAACCCGAGGATGTGGACAGGGTGCTTGGCTCGGTTCGTGCCATCACTACGCAACTCGACCCTTGCCCATAATGGCTAATAAAGGAATCTGCCAGGGGTGTTTGCACCTGGATCCTGGAGGTCATCAACTCCTCGTTAAGAGAGGGAGTGGTCCCCGCCCCGTTAAAGAAGGCAGTGATTTGCCCACTCCTAAAAAAACCTAATCTGGACCCAGGTCTAGTGATCAACTTCTGACCAGTAGTGAACCTCCCTTTTCTGGGCAAGGTGTTAGAACGTGTGGTGGCTGAGCAGCTCCAGGCTCTCCTGGATGAAACAGATTATCTAGATCCATTTCAATCGGGTTTCAGGCTGGGTTATGGGATGGAGACTGCCTTGGTCGCCCTGTTTGATGACCTTTGCCGGGAGAAATGCATCCCTGTTGGTTCTCCTGGACCTCTCAGCGGCTTTCGACACCATTGACCATGGTGTCCTTCTGAACAGATTGGCTGGGATGGGAATGGGAGGCACCGTTTTACGATGGTTCCGCTCCTACCTGGCTGGTGGAGTCCAGAAGGTGGTGCTGGGGGACAGTAGCTCTGATCCATGGCAGTTGTGCCATGGGGTTCCTCAGGGCCCTATACTGTCCCCCATGCTATTCAATATCTACATGAAACTGCTGGGGGAGGTCATTAGGAGGTTTAGGCTGAGGAGTCAGCAATATGCTGACGACACCCAGCTCTACCTCTCATTCTCTACCAATCCAGGTGTGGCAGTCGCCGTTCTGAACTCGTGCCTGGACTCGATAATGAACTGGATGAGGGTCAATAAACTGAGGCTCAATCCAGACAAGTTGGAAGTGCTGCTGGTAGGTGCTCCGCCAGATAGGTTAAAGCAGTGGTCCCCAACCTTGGGCCTCCAGATGTTCTTGGACTTCAACTCCCAGAAATCCTGGCCAGAAGAGGTGGTGGAGAAGGCTTCTGGGAGTTGTAGTCCAAGAACATCTGGAGGCCCAAGGTTGGGGACCACTGGGTTAAAGGACCGTTTCCCTGCCTTAGATGGGGTTACACTCCCCGTAAAGGACACGGTCTGCAGCTTGGGGGTGCTCCTTGACCCGGGTCTGACCTTGGAAGCCCAGGTGGACTCGGTGTCCAGGGGTGCCTTCTTACAGCTGCGGAGAATATATCAACTTCGCCCTTACCTGGATGAGCGGAGTCTGGCAACAGTCGCACACGCACTGGTAAAAACTAGAGATGGGGACGGATATAAAAATGGATCGGTTTTTCTGACAAATATAGCCGATTCGTTAAATATCCGTCGATCCGTATTTGTGGGTTCCAGAGACCCCCACGAATACGAAGGGATGAATATTTACCCGTTTTTATTCGTACTTCGTATTAAAACAAAACAAAACAAAAAAACCATTATGCCTACCCGCCGCCGATCAGCTGATCAGCGGCAGAAAGGCAGCCACCACCCCACACAGCCACCCAATACCACAGCCTACCCACCCCCTTCCTTTCCCTACCTTAGCCCACCCCCACCGACAGTCCCTTACCTTAACTGAAGCTGCCGAGGTCTCTTGGCCTAGTCTGAGCCACGGCACGTAAAAAGGGAGACCGGCTGCCCTTTGCGAAGATGGTGGCTGCTGCTTCATTTAGGGTAGGGAAGCTGCAGCTGCCATCTTTGCAAAGGGCAGCCTGGATTCCCTTAGCCTGCCTTAAGGGAATCCAGGCTGCTCTTTCCAAAGATGGCAGCTGCAGCTTCCCTACCCTAAATGAAGCCGCAGCTGCCATCTTTGCAAAGGGCAGCCAGTTTCCCTTTTTATACTCCCTGGCTGCGGAGGCCTGATGGAGACCTCGGCAGCAGCTATTAAGGTAAGGGGGCGTCGGTGGGAGTCGAGTGGGGGCTAATGTAGGGAAAGGAAGGGGTGGGTGGGTAGGCTGTGGGGGTGGCTGGCTGGTGGGGGTGGCTGCCTATCGGCCTCCGATCAGCTGATCGGCAGCCGGTAGGCAGAATGGGCTTCTGTGCCATGTGGTAAACTCTCCCGGGGGGACCCAATTTGTGGGTGAATAACTCGGGTGTCCGATATCCAATCTTCACCAAAGTTGGCAGGCATGTTGGGGAAAGACATAGGAAGCTCTGTTGTGATTCTGGACTCTCTAGGTACCTGGGGGGAGCTTTCCTGGGGGTGTCCTCTTTGTGAGTATATAATTCAGGGGTCCATGATCCAATGTTCAACAAACTTTCAGGAGTTGTAGAAAAGCGTCCGAGGAAGCTGCCCTGCACATTTAGTATCTCTAGGTGGTTGGGGTCCAGTTTTATAGCCATTTAAAGCAAAGATGGATTGATGGATCGATTCATCGATTCATTGAAGAATATTCGTATATTTGTATCTGTTGATCCATTAACCTTGACGGATCACAAATCAAAACGGATCGCCATTTTTTTTATTTGTCCCCATCTCTAGTAACAACCAGACTGGACTACTGCAATGTGCTATACGTGGGGCAGCCTTTGAAGATGGTCCGGCGACTGCAATTGGCACAGAACTGGGCTGTGCAGCTGGTAAGTGGTGCCACCACGCGGACTCATATCACGCCGGTTCTGAAAAATTTACACTGGCTGCTGGTTGCTGCTCGGGCCCAATTCAAAGTGCTTACCTTTACATATAAAGCCCTAAACGGCTTAGGACCTGGTTACCTAAAGGACCGCCTTCTTCCATACAAGCCTGCCCGTCCTCTAAGATCAGGCCAGGAGGCCCTTCTGAAGGTGCCATCCCTGAAAGAGGTGAGGGGGATGGCATGCCGAAATAGGGCCTTCTCAGCTGTTGCCCCCCAACTTTGGAACACCCTCCCTATAGAGATCCGCCTTGCTCCAACACTTTTGGCCTTTCGGTGCCAGGCAAAGACCTTTCTGTTTAGTCAGCAATTTAATTAAATAGTATTCTTTAGCTGGCCATATGAGCAGCAGGATTTATTATTATTAATGTTTTAATGACTGTTTTTAATATAGGATATTATTATAATATTGCCTATTTTTAATGTTTTTAATGTTTTTTAAAGTTTTAATATTGTTGTACGCCGCTCTGAGACCACTGGTAATGGCGTGGCTAAAAAATATTGTAAATAAATAAATATAAATAAACTTGAGGGAAAAGAAAGAGTAAAGAAGCTGAGGAAGCTGTTGAAATTCGTGGGGAAAACAGCAGTTGTGTGATTAAGGGGAGTGGTAGAATTGTGGTGGAGGTAATTGGATTGGGAAAAGGGAAGTAAAAAGGTCAATGGACAGCAGAGGGCCTTCAAGAGAAGCTGGCTGGCACCGTCTTTGGGCAAGAAAATGTACTAGACCATAATACCCACTGTCCTCAACCAGCAAAGACCATGGTTATGCTGGCTGGGGATGATGGAAGCTGCACTTGAACACATCTGGAGGACACCAGCTCAGGGCTGGGGACTGGGTCAGATTAAAAAGCAAACAAACCTCTGAGAAGTTGGATTCCAAAATGGCCTCCGTAACAGTGTTGCGATCTCCATTAATTTTTCCCCTTCTCAGCTTTATTTTCATAAAATGTCCCTGTCACAACAATCTGTATGTTTGTTTTCACACCTTGTTCAGTTTCAGGCAGCCCATCTGATCTAGTTTAACAGCAGATATAGACAAGAAGAGAATCATTTGAACATTATTTATTGGGTTAGTAAAGTGAGAGGTTGCCTCTCACAGCCCAGGTTTATAAGCACACAAAACCTTCCAGGCACCTTCATGGGAGGTTAAGCTCCTTGTGGCAGATGGCAGTATAAAGGGGAGACTGGCAGTTATGTTGTGTGAGCCATAAAAATACCTGACATTCACTTTGCTACAGTCTCTCTCTCTCTCTCTCTCTGTTCAAGAAACATGAACAATCTACTTCTCAAGGATCCTTTGAGATAATTTTGAAAGCAATAATGTACATTGGTGGTCCATTGTCTGCAGTGGAGGTGGGGAATTAACTCTTCTGCTTTTGAGGAGGCACTGCCCTTCTCAGATCCCAAAGCAAATGCAGTCCCTGAAGGGCAACACTCACTACAGTTTTCATTCAACATAGAGCAAATTACCACTAAATGGGTTGATTTATTTGAGAACTATCAAAAGGATCCAGCTTTGCCTGGGTGAGAATCCCGCTAATCCCACTTTCACTTGATGTTCTTTGATTTCCTGCAACTGTTTTTGTTTCTTGCTGGTCCCGTTCTCTCTCTCTCCCCCTCCTTTCTAGCTGTTCTCTTCCTCTAGTTTTGCGTTGAGTTAGGTTTCTGGCTGCAGAGCCAGTGGTTGGGATTTTGATTCCAGAAAACTCTCGCATGTGTGGCCTTGGGTGAGCACCCCCAGAACAAAGGAATGGTAAACCATTTGTGAATATTCTCTACCCATAAAACCCTGGAAAGGGTTGCCCTACATCATAATCGACTTGATGGTACACAATTATTAATTATAACCCCCTGCCAGGCATGAAGGTTTCCCTCTTTTCCTGTCTCTCTCAGGCTTGCCATATACTCGTTTCTTAAATCCTGGAGCTGCACATGCATTTTATGTTAATTAGAAAAGGATTGAACAACCCACCCCTCATTTCCCACTCAGAAGGATTCCTTTCAAAATTATGGAAAGAGTAAGTTGCCTCTTCGATTCTTTGCTGGTAATGCAGGGGTGCATGTCCCATGACCAGTTGTGCAGCCCAGCATGTATGTATATGTGTGCATGGGAATGACTGGGATGTGTTATTTGTATGGTGGAGCCTTGTAACAATCAGGGTGCACGTCCCATGACCCACAGTGTTTTGGGCAGCTCCATGACTTTTCTTCTCAACTTTTCACATCCACAGGGCTCCTGTAACTGTATGAGCTGCTAGAGATGCAACTATTTCAACAGGTATACCTGTTTGAGAAGCGGGGATCACACCAAACCTGGGAGCCTGTTTGATGCATCAAAATCAACATTTGTAAAATGTGCAGTATAATCTAGTAAGAGAATGTTGCTTACGCCCATTTCAGAGAAAGGAAAACTGTCAGGCCCAAACACATTTAGCATGTTCAGGTCACATAAAGAGTGTGTAAACAAGGGAAATGAGACGAACTGATTCCATAAAGGAAGCCACACCTTGAGTTTACAAGGACATTGTGAAGGTCATCATTCCTAGGGCCACCATAAGTTGGAGGCAACTTGAATGCATATAATAACAACAAACAAGGGAGAATCCAATTTCAGAGCTGAAGAACGCTCCTACACCCACAAACCTACTGGATGACCAAGGTACACATAGATTGTTCAAGTGAATAGGCAATGATAACTACAGTTGCAAACATCCATTTGGAAGCAAGGAAAGTTTCTAAATCCATAACCCCCAGGTAACTCAGCGGTTTAGGTACCTAGCTGTGGAGCCAGAGGTAGGGAGTTTGATTGCCCACTGTGCCTCCTTGGTAGGGGCCAGATGCAATGATCCATAGGGTCCCTTCCAGCTCTGCACTTCTAAGATTATGAACTAACAGTGCAGAAGGAGATAAATCAAGAAAGAGTTACAGAAGCATTTTGAAGTGAATGAAGTATTATCGATTAACAACTATACCCTCTAGGCCATTAAACACACAGTCTGAAATTACTAATTATACCTATACCTTTGCCCACCTACATACCCTGTGTGCAAAATAGGGATTATTATATTGACCCAACTCAAGGTTAGGGTCCCTGTTAGAATTATTAACGTAATGTAAAAAAAAATTAAAATGCCAAATATTGTTAGCAATTGAAGCAGAATGACAAAAACAATAGCCCAAATCCTGTTGCTCAGCATAGTAAGTCTTAGTTGGAGTAGTCCCATTTGAATTAATGGAACTTATGGAGGAATTGACTCACAGGCTCTTTATTGATCTTTATTGATTCAGTGGGCCTACTCTAGTGCAATTTAATTCACTGAGCAAAAGGATTTTGCTTCTCTCCAGCGTACTTCTGCTACTTGCAGAACTGGATCTGAGTACCAAGACTCTCAGAAATCTTTCCACAGTTGACACAATATTACTGTTTTTTTAAAATTAGTTAACAGTGTAATCTTGAGTTGCAGATCTACTCGAAAGGAAGTACTGTTGAATTCAATGGGGCTTACTCCTACGGATGTGAGCATAGAATGGATTGTATAAAGAAATAAAGAAAGAGACTCTGAACATTGACCCACACCTCTCTCTCTCACACACAAACAGCCTTGGCCCTCCCCTCACTTAGCAGTGCAGATAGAATGCAGAAAATGGGGTATTAGTTCCTGCTGATCTGAGAGTGCCTTCATTCCACCCCTGCCCCTGCCTCAGGTTACCTTTTGTGGGGCCTACCACCACTAATAGATTTAAGCCAGTGGAGTTATTCATATGCGTAACATGCCCCAGCCTGCAAAACTCTGTGCCAGCACTTCTACCCTATTATGGTTTCTTGTAGCTAAACGTTTGGCAGGATAGGATTGCTTTGCCTATCATGATGAATTCCTCCTAATCCTTAAGAAAAGCCATCTATGTTAGCAGTTATCACCCTCACCACACCTTACAGAAGTGAACTGCATACGTTCCTTATACTCTGTGCAACCTGAGAGTTCACTTCCATGACCTGCTTTTCCTGCTTAGTCTGGGGATAAACAAAGTTGTACTGTATGGATGCCTGTTCAACTTTATATCAGAAGAAAAAGCAATGAAGTGAAGAATCCAGTAAAGGGCTCCTTATCCGAGAAAGCATAAATATGTTTGGCCATCATACACACATCTTAAGAAGTCAAACATTTTTGTAAAGTGAGGTGTAAAGGGAGATTCGGCTATTTTATTAGACTCAAGTCCATCAAAACAGCCACGAGTCGGTAAGGATGTGCAAAACTGTCCAAAGGAGGAGGAGGCAGGAAATTTTTGCATTTCTGGACCAGCCACAGGGCAGTTCAAAAAGCTCTCAGTCATTGTTGGGTCAGTTTGGTAAAAGTCACTGACATTTGTTCCAGTGTTTTGGGATTAGAAATGCTGAAATTATTTAAAATAAATTGTTTTAGTTGATGTAGATTTTAAAAAAAAAGAAAAGGAAAGGAAAGGAAAAAAGAAGGAGGCTGACAGCTGGAGCTACAACGTAAAGCCAAAACTTTCTCTTAAAACTGTTGAGCCCTATGGGAGGGCTCAGGCTGACCTCAGTGAAGCCCATCTACCTTCTGCATCCAGCCATGGCAAAGGCAGGGTGCTACATTGCTTACCAAACTGGCCATGTTCTACACTCTTCCTTTCCCCCCCCTTTACACTGCTGCACTGGGTCTTCATCAGACTTAGCCATAGGGTGTGGGTGAAAATGCAGGCTTTGACTGATAGAGCAAAGTAGTGCTCGGGGCTCTAGGAGCAGGGCAAGAAGTAGAGTGCACTGGGCTTTCAGGATAGGGACGAAAGGAAGCTGATCAGAGCTTTGCCTACACGTTGAAGGTCTACCACATCCCCAAAAGAGATAGTGCTGCGTAGTGTCCTCTAGGTCAGTGGTTCTCAAAGTTGGGTCCCCAGATGCTCTTGGACTGTAACTCCCAGAAATCCTGGTCAGCACAGCAAGTGGTGAAGGCTTCTGGGAGTTTTAGTCGAAGAACATCTGGGGACCCCAGTTTGAGAATCACCGCTTTAGGTTATATAGCCCTTTGTTTTTTGTATTCACAGCTCCTCCCCTTGATCTAGAAACATACAAGTATCTGCAACAAGCCACATAACTAATTAGTTCAGGCCCCTTTTTAAACCAGCTCAGGGTGGCTCATTCCCAATCTATATAGCCAATATTTGGATACATGTGTGCTTGGTAGTACTTGGACACTTTTGGCTTATCTGTGCAATGCTATGTTAACTCTGGTGACTTTTGCTTAAAAGACTTGTATTTTGGCAAGAAATTGAAACTGTTCTTTTAAAAGAATGTCCTTGCTAAATCCAAAATTCCCAGGGTTCCTTGGATTGAGGGAGTACTTCTTAAAATCCGTTATATATCTTCCTGCGAAGGCTTTGCAGTATTTCCAATTAAACAGGCCACCCCTTCTTCCTCTGATCCCCACCCCAAACATTCAAACTCAGGCTTTGTAACAAAAAATGAGGGAAGGTACCACAACATTTCACTTTAGTGTGAGCCTGGGAAAAAAACAGGCCCAGCAAGACCAAACACTGCTAAGTGGATTCTTGTCTGAACACGGGGAGAGAACATGGGGAAATGGCTCAATTAAGTATCAGTGCAACAGAAAGTGTACTAATGACTTCTGCATTTATACCCGCTCTGTGCTAAAATGAGTTTCTCTTGCTATAAAAGGAGACCTACACGTTTATTAATTTCTCGGCACTTCACAAGCGCATGTTGAACCAAAAGCAGGTGAGTTAGGGTACCAAAAGGGCACTGACTTTTCTTACTGCTTGCATGCTAATTCGTTAGAGACCTACAGAGCTGCTCATGATCATGTGAGTACTATGCAGTACTCCACGAGGCTCCAGAAACTAGAAGCAGTTCAAGAAACAAAACAAAGCAAAACAAAAAACAAACAAACCCCAGAGCAAACTGGAGGATGAGAAGCAATTACCGGTACCCTGCTATAATCCAAATTTCATTGCATGCTCATCATTTTGCACGCACATACAAAAGCCTAAATCTATTTACTTAGAAGGTAAGAAATTTACCTAGAACTACTGCTGAGTTCAGAGATGTTTACTCCCTAGTAAGGGTGCTTAGGATTGAAACCACAGCATCCACTAAGGTTTTCCATCACAAGGAGAAAAAAAAGATAGAGGGAAGGAAGGGATGCTATGGGACATTTTGGAATTTATGGAGAATGAAGAAGTTGAGAGTGTCCTAATTCCTCTGTGAAGAATTTTTAAGAGGCTACATATGTTCCGCAGAAGTTCTCTATACCTCGCTAGCAAAGCTTTTTGGAAATTTCATAGGAATGGCAGAGGAGAGCCATGAAACCAGTGAACATTTTCATGATATGCGCCTTCAACCAGATTATAGACTATATGTTGACTATATGTTGATCCACAAATGTTTTTGAAATCCTTTCTATCCCAGGTTTATACCTGGAAAGCATGTTAAAAATGTATAACAAGAACTTGGTTCTGGCCCTACCTTATAGATGTGTTTGCTCTCACAATGATACATATTTAATATCTCATCCATATGGCGAATGTTACAAATATCCTTGTTGGTTTCCTTAGTGGAGTTCAGGAATTCATCTGTCGTCCCTCTCAAGAAAGGAATTCATTCTAATGCTGCATAACATATGAAGTCTTCCAGGCATGAACACTTTTTGATGGGGCATTTCCCCCTGCCATTGCAGTGTGCTGCCAAGGTTGCTATAGGCACATGGATCTCATTTCCCCAAAAGGCTGAACGCCTTTAGTAGGCTTGAGGGCATTGTATGCTATTTTTATGATGTGCGGATCAGATTTTTTTTAAAAAAATATATTTTTGGCTTGTCTGTGAAGTAGGATATAGAGATGCTTCTCCTGTACGTAAAATCTAGACCAGCTGTCCCCAACCTGCTGTCTTTCAGAGGTGTTGGACTACAACTCCCATCATTCCCAACCATTGCTGGTTGAGGCTGATGAGTGCTTTAGTCCAACACCTTTTGTCTGGAGGTCATTCGTACTGGAAATTATCTGTACCAGTCTAACTGTAAACTGTGAATCAGACAAAGCTCAGAATGGACCTGTCTCTTTTTGCTGTAACTCCTAGCATGCCCCCAGCCAGTAATTCAAAATTAAAGGGGAGAAAATTGAATCCCAAACTTTTCTTTGTGGCACATCAGCTTGCTAAGGGGCTTCTATGGGATTTTCATTCTCTCTCATGTGTGGGATGGATATAATGGAGACGGAGGGTGTCCTTGAAGGGCTGTGGCACAGAATCCTCTAAAGGCAACAAACCACTTTTCTTCCTTTCATTTCTCACATCCTTTGATGCTTACAAGTAGAGCTAGGAGGCAGCCTCTCAGGGCTTTAGAGCTGATTCACCAAACACATTTCAGGTAGCATGAGCCATATGGGGCCAATTTCCACTTAAATATCATAGAAAGCTATTGTCGGTCATCACCTCTGGGAGTGGGGGAGAAATCCCCAACAGATATACATTTCAGGATGTAATGGCACATCTTAGAACTGCAGAGTTGGAAAGGACCCTACGGATCATGGAGTCCAGCCCCTGTTAAGGAGGCACAGGGGAGAATCGAACTCCCAACCTCTGGCTCCACAGCCAGATACCTAAACCCCCGAACTAATGATAGTTCTAATGATATACTTACATTTGTGTCAACAAGAACATTTTAGCATATATGTAATGAAGGGGACAGCCACCATGCAGAGACCCGTGTGGTAGTGCAACAATGGCTCGGAAGATCTAAGTTCCGAGACTTTTTAATTAACATGGGCAAAGACATCACCCGTTGGTAGCAGGGGAGGGAGATTAATTTCCCAATAAATAACACTGATCTATCCCATTTGCAATAGAAAATATTTTGGGATAGGCTGGCCTTGAACGGGCAATTGAGATCCATTAGCTTTACAAAGCAGCTGCTTCTGGTGGAGATGAATCCTGCTTTGCTGATGTTAATCAACATTGCTTCTTGAAAGTCGAACCCTCCATAAGGACTATCATGCTGAGTAACCTTAGTTCACAATTCACCACTGTACCATGGGTGCAGACTCTGCTATCTCCCGGTCAGGTATGAATCACCTTTCAGACCCAAGACGAGACCAGTCCATGCTGGTCAAGGCAAAGGGCAAGATGGCACTCTCTCCTTCTGCATTCAGAAGCAAAGTGGACTGGCAACTCCACTAGCATTCCCCCCCCCCCCTTAGTCCAGCAGACTAGTTAATGTTGTAGGATAGGCTGGATCACGCATAGAGTTCTGTCCGCTGCCCCTTCTTTTCAAATGTTCAAACCAAACTGTTAGAGCTGACAGAAGACAGGGATCCCCGCGGTTGTTCTGGGATGAGTTGAAGCAGCTCCTTTCAGACATCCGTGAAAAACGCATTGTGAAAATACTCTCTCCCCCTAGCCCAAATCCTATTCCCTACATCAACATGTCAAGTGTGGCTCTCCCAAGGTGGCCTTGAATGAAATACTTGCATTAAGGTTGATCTAAGAAGCAGCATTTGAAAACTCTGAATACAGCAGCAGCAGGCCTAGCCGTGCCTTGGCATTTCTAAAAGCAATGTTAAGGCTACAACTAATTTTCGGTGGTTGAGAAAAATCCCTTTGCTACATGCTTAGCAGTGTGATTAATCCTTAGAAAGAGAGGTGTGGGAGGGAGAGAGAGAGAGAGAAAGAGAAGTACTCTGAGAGGATCTGCAATCCTTTGCACATCATAAAGAAAAAGAGAGGATAAAACCTGTACAGCTGAGCAAGTGGGAGGCCTGGCAGAGTATTAAGATAAACTCTCTCTTTCAATGGTACCTCATAAATATGCCCATTTTCTCCTGCCAGCTTCCCATTGTGCCACGCTGCCTACTGTTCTTCCTGTGCTGGCGCCTCTTCCATGCACAGCTGCTCTGTGGCCTGAGAGCCAGGTTGCCTTCTTCCGTCCCGTTTGCTGGGGCACCGAACCATTTGTTGTCCCTTTGTTCGGAAGCTTCTTACAATGATCAAGAGGTAGGGAAGTGATTTCCTCATTTCTTTGGTTGAGATCGTCTAATGAATCAAAACATCCACTGCTGCCTGCCTGGAGGTGCCTGAAGAAAGCCCAGCTTCTCCAGCTTACAGTAGAATAATTGTACTTGCGTTTGTTCTGCGTTTGTACTCCTGCCAACCTAGCAGTTCGAAAGCATGCAAATGCAAGTAGATAAATTGGTACCACCTCGGTGGGAAGGTAACGGTGTTCCGTGTCTAGTTGTGCTGGCCACGTGACCACGGAAACTGTCTACGAACAAAACGCTGGCTCTACGGCTTGGAAAGAGGGATAAGCATCGTGCCCTAGAGTCGGACACGACTGGACTAAATGTCAAGGGGAACCTTTACCTTTACCTTTGTTCTGGAGTGTGAGCGGGCTGAAGGCATTCTCACCAGTGCTAGGCAGGTGCCATTAGGCTGGCATCTGGAACTGCCTCTTGAAAAATAGCAGTGGAGCTATCTAGGAAGCTCCAACGGAAGGTGCCAGGGAACTTCTGGAATCCGCAGATGATAGAGATCCTATCAGTGTGGTGTAGTGGCTATATTGCAGGACAGGGATGGATGATTCAGATTCAAGTCTCCATTGAGCCATGAGACCCACTGGGTGACCTTGAGCTACTCACACTCCCTCAGCTCCATCTACTGTACCTCATGGGCAGAAGAGAGCCATGAGGTAGATGGACTACTTGGATGTCATCAGAAGAAAAAAGGTAGAATATAAATGTAACAAATAATAAGTAGTTGGTAGCCCTCAGGGGGAATTGAGACCCTGAGGTGATTTTCCTAGACCAACATAAGAGTTCACAGGCAGTTTTAGTTTGAGTCAATCAAGATATTGAGACTATTCTGAGTGTTTGGGTGTTGTAAAATGATATCAGCCCTGAGTGTTTTGGGGCTGGAAAAGCAATGTAAATAGGTTACAAGATGAAGCCAGGGTGCCAAACTGAGCTCTTGATGACACAGAGGATGATGAAAACTGAAGAGAGCTCCTAAATACTACAAATGTCCATCTTGTTGGATACTCCTGTAGGAGAGCAGCCTCAAGATTCAGCACTACCAGCTTGTGTGCTTTTTAAGGAATTACCTCCTCTGGCATCAAGGACTATTCTTTCTTGGAATTATTTATTATGGAGAGCAAGAAGACCTCCAGTTCTCCTTGAGCCCATGCCCCACAAGCCAGAGGTGGGCAGCATGCAACCTCTGGCCCCATTCCTGTGCTTCCTTTCTCTCTTTTGCTTCTCATGCTGTCCCCCAACCAGCGCTGCGGGATTGGAGTTACTGTGGCACCACCAAGTTTTGGTGCAGTGGCAGCAGCACCTTCCTGTGCTTTCCTTGGAGGGAGCATGCCTTTCTGTTCTAAAGAAGGGTTGGGCTTTCCCGATGTCTTGTCTTCAGACAAGATTTTTTTTAAAAAATTATTCTTTGCTGTTTGCAGAGCACAGTACTTTGTGAGTTTGGAGGAGTCGATTTTAGCCTCTCCCTTCCAGAAGCTGTCAAACTACAACCAAAAGGAGAAGGCAGACTAGAAATAATGCATAAATAAACAACTTCTTCAGAAACAACAAAGTTATTTATTTATTTAATTTATTTATTATTTGACTTTTACCCCGCCCCTCTAGACAAAGTCTACTCGGGGCGGCTTACAATCAGTTATAAAAACATCATACAATGTAACAGTATAAAATCTTCATTATACTAACGAATATATCATAAAAACCAATCACATACTTAA
This sequence comes from Intellagama lesueurii, assembly GCA_037013535.1. Lineage (NCBI taxonomy): Eukaryota > Metazoa > Chordata > Lepidosauria > Squamata > Agamidae > Intellagama > Intellagama lesueurii. The sequence continues at coordinate 167,891,024 of JBAJHW010000001.1, read as the reverse complement.
ATCAACAAATTTAAAAATTCAAGATGGAAGAAAAGAAACTAGAAAAAAGAAAAATCAAGTGTTGACTGGAGGGAAGGCCTGTCTAAAGAGCCAAGTCTTTAGATGACTCTTAAAAACACCCAGCGAGGGTGCCAGGGTCATTTCCGGTGGCAAGGTGTTCCATAATTGAGGGGCCACTGCCGAAAAGGCCCGGTTTCTAGTTCTTTCTTTCCGGGCCTCTCTCGGCGTTAGGCCCCTCAGCCGCCTTTCCTGGCTAAAACGGGTGACTCGGGTAGATCTAGGTGGGAGAAGGCGTTCCGCCATGTATCGAGGTCCTAAACCATTTAGGGTTTTATAAGTCATCATTAACACTTTGAAGTGGATGAGGAAATGAATGGGCAGCCAATGCAAGGCGGCCAGAGTGGGAGAGATGTGCTGGTATTTTCTCATCCCACTGAGGAGTCTGGCCGCCACATTTTGCACCATTTGAAGTTTAATCTCGAGATTACGAGCGCATGGACCAGAGTGGTGAGTGCCCCAACATCAAAATAGGGACACAGCTGGGCAATCCGCCACAGATGAAAATAGGCGGAGCGGACCACTGACGCCACCTGGGTCTCCATGGTGAGCGCCGGGTCCAGATGTACTCCCAAGCTGCGAACCTCACTCTTTGTGGTGAGAGTCACCCCCCCAAAAGAGAGGGAGTTTCCCAAACCGCAGATGGAGGGGCCACCCACCCTCAGGACCTCCGTCTTGTCCGGGTTCAGCCTCAGCCCATTCTCCTGCATCCACCACAGTACAGCCTCCAGGCAGCGGTCAAGGGACGGGACGGCATCCACTGAGGAAGGTGAAAAAGAGATGTAGACCTGGGTGCCATCAGCGTACTGATGGCACGAAGCCCCACACCCCCTGATGACCCCACCCAGCGGCCTCATATAGATGTTAAACAGCATTGGAGAGATGATCGAACCCTGCGGAACCCCACAATTGAGGCTCCACGGGGCCGAAACACTCTCTCCAAGCTGGACTCGCTGTGGTCGGTCCTCCAAGAAGGATCGGAGCCAGGCAAGTGCCTGTCCGCTGATTCCCAACTCCGAGAGCCTCCCTAGGAGGATACCGTGGTCGACGGTATCAAAGGCCGCTGAAATGTCGAGGAGGACCAACAAGGACATATTGCCCCTGTCAGCCTCCCTCAACAGGTCATCCAACAGTGTGACCAGTGCTGTTTCCGTACCGTGGCGCGGCCTGAAGCCCGACTGAAACGGGTCCAGGGCATTGGTTTCATCCAAAAGAGCCTGCAGCTGATCAGCCACCACCCTCTCCACCACTTTGCTAAGGAAAGAAACATTGGCGACGGGCCTATAGTTGCCAATGTCGTCCGCCGCCAAATTTGGTTTTCTTCCTAATGGGCCTAATGAGTGTCTCCTTGAGGGCAGGAGGAACCTTGCCCTCAAGGAGAGACCCATTAATTATCGCAGTGGCCCATTCAGTTGTTATAGGCCTGGCTGCTTTGATTAGCCAGGCCGGGCAAGGGTCAAGGGAGGAGGTGGTGGCCCGACAGCGATCAAGCGCTTTGTCCACCAAATCTGGCGTCACAGACTGAAAGAATTCAAGTCTCACCGGGCAAGGCGGAGCACTGGATATCCCTGCTCGATCCACTGTATTTAAAAAAGGAGAGAGATCCTGGCGGATGGCCTCCACTTTAGATTTAAAAAATGCTGCAAATTGATCAGGTGAGATATTAATGGGAGGCCCATCACCCAGACCAATTCCGGATAGATCGCGAACTATACGGAAAAGTTCCGCCTGCTGATTTGAAGCTTCGCTTATCCGGTCAGCGAAGTGTGATCTTCTAGCAGCCTTCACCTTAGCCAGGTAATGGTTAGTTGCGATCCTGACAGCTCTTTTATTATAATCCATCAGTTTTTCTCTCCAAGAGCACTCTAGCCGTCTCCTATTTCGCTTCATAGCTCGTAGTTCCTGATTATACCAGGCCCCTGGCCGAGCTCTGCGACGGAGAGGGCGTTTAGGAGCGATCGTGTCTACAGCCCTAGTTGCGGCGGCAATCCAGCCGTCAACCAGAGCTTTGACAGGAGCGCCAGACAGATCAGCTGGAATCCCTCTCATGGTATCCTGGAATCGTAATGGATCCAGTAACCTTCTAGGGCAGACCATCAAAATAGGTCCCTGCTCCCTGCAGGGAGGAAGTGCCACGGAGAGGTTACATTTTATTAGGTGATGGTCTGACCATGACAAGGGGACCGACACCAGGTCAGTCACCATCAGACCACGCTTGCTCTTCTCGGTGGAAAATACCAGGTCTAGCATATGGCCGCCCACATGTGTGGGACCGTTGACATGTTGGGACATGTCCAAGGAAGCCATGGTTTCCAAGAACTCAAGAGCTGGACCGGAAACCCCTGCCTCCGCATGCACATTGAAGTCGCCCAGGACCAAAAGCCTCGGGGACTCCAATAGTGCCGCTGAGACAAAGTCCGCCAGCTCCGGTAAGGAGGTGGCTGGGTCGCGGGGAGCGCGGTAACCCAGCAAGATCCCAATACCATCCCTGGCCCCAACAGACACGTGGAGGGCCTCCAGACCTGGCTTCACCACCGAAGAGCGCCTAGTAACCTCTAGAGCAGAGGTCCCCAACCCCCGGTCCACGGCCCGGTGGCGGTCCGTGGGCCGAGCTGGACCGGGCCGCGGAGACAGACACCCCCCCCCCACGATGAATAGCCATTGGACCCGGACATTAAGTGCCTCCCGGCGCGATCCCAGCCTTTGAATACTGAAACACGCTGGGACTTCACTGGGCGCGAGCACATGCTCACTCCTTTACCGTCTTTCTCCACCGCCGCCACCCGACGGCTTTGCGCTCCGCCGGTGTTTTGTCTGCTCCGCGTCCCCGTCTCTTCCTGTGCACTCCCGGTGGAAGCAGAAGAGGCGAGCCCAACAGGGAGTGTGTGAAGGTCCTCCCGCCTTCCCTTGCCAGCCTCCCGCTGAGGGGAAAAAGAGAAGTGTTTCAACAGTGCGCCGTTGGCAAAGGCAGAAAGTGCCCGCCGCCGGAGGGGCAAGAGACACTCACTCTTATCGCTCCCATACATGCGCACGCCCCTTTTGGCTTGCCTTGAGCTGGGACTTGGAGACTTTGCCACTTCCCATGGAAGGAAAAGCCGAAGGAAAGCCGCGTGGCCATGGGAAGCCTGAAGGAAGAGCTGCTGAAACCGATCTGGCACGCCTTCACCGCCCTCGACCTGGACCGGAGCGGCAAAGTCTCCAAGTCAGCAGGTCTTCCTTCAGGCTTCCCATGGCCACGCGGCTTTCCTTCGGCTTTTCCTTCCATGGGAAGTGGCAAAGTCTCCAAGTCCCAGCTCAAGGCAAGCCAAAAGGGGCGCGCGCATGTATGGGAGCGATAAGAGTGAGCGCGGCGGGGTAATATCTCTTCCCCCTCCGGCGGCGGGCACTTTCTGCCTTTGCCAACGGCGCACCGTTGAAGCACTTCTCCTTTTCCCCTCAGCAGGAGGCCGGCAAGGGAAGGCGGGAGGACGGAGCTGTTGCCTAGTGCGGTGGAGAGACTGTGCTCTGGTTGTACGCGGCGGTACTGTGCAGTCCCTCAAAGCCTGATTTCTGGCACCTTTGAGAGCCAGCCAGAACCAGAGCCAGCAAGGACGCGCGCTGCCGCTTTCCACACTCAAAGCAGGTGTCGGGGGAGAAGAGGTTCCCCCTGAAAAAGGGCCCCCTTCCGTGCAGCTCTTCTTACACGGGGAGGTCCCTTGGATGGGCGGCTGGCAGCCCTTGCTGTTGGAGCTCTTCTGAGCTGAGCTTCCACCGGAGCCCGTGCCGGTGCTGGAGCAGGAGGCGCCGCTGAAGGAAAGCTCTCCTCCACCCCCGTCAGCCCCATTGAGGTCAGTACTGCGAGCCCTCGGAAGCCCCTGCCGCCCCGCGCCCCGGGGAGCGCTCGGGTGCCCCGGCATTTCCCCAGGCTGGCCTTCCCTCTCGGCTGCTTCGCCGGATGGCTCCGTCCCGAGCTTCGCCCACCTTTCACGGTGCGCGGGAGAGCCAGCCCCGCCTGGAGCCTTCGCCTCCCCGCGTGGAGAAATTGGGTCCAGTCCCCTTGTCGCCCTGAGTTGTGGCAGCGGCAAAGTCAGAGCTGCTGACTTGGAGACTTTCCTTCCTTTCCATGGAAGGAAAAGCCGAAGGAAAGCCGTGCGGCCATGGGAAGCCTGAAGGAAGACCTGCTGACTTGGAGACTTTGCCGCTCCAGTCCAGGTTGAGGGCGGTGAAGGCGTGCCAGATCGGTTTCAGCAGCTCTTCCTTCAGGCTTCCCATGACCTCGCGGCTTTCCTTCGGCTTTTCCTTCCATGGGAGCGTTGTCATGGCGGCTCGAGGTGCCTCTGGGAAGCGTGGCGGGGGCCGGAGCCGGAGCTTCTCAAGGGCCCGATCCCGAAGAGGAGCTTCCGCTTCCGCTCCAGGCAGATGATGATGATGATGATGGCGGCAGAGGGGCCCAGCCCAGCCGCCCCTCCCGCCTGCACCCAGCAGGCCATTGTCCGCGCAAGGGGCGAGCCAGCCAGCCGGTCGCCTAGTTGGGGAGCTGGAACCCGCCCCTCCGCCACCGCCACCGCGTCTTCCCTAGGGAAAAGGCAGTGGCCGGCACGGCAGACAAAGGCGCCCCCACCCCCGCCCTTCCCACCGCGGGCGCACAAAGGCCGCCCGAGCATCCTGGCCAAGCAGCAGCAGCAGCAGAAGCGGGCGAGCGAGCAGGCTGGGGGTGGGGCGGGGGCCACGAGCGCCCCGGAGCATCCCAGCGGGGCTGGACAGCCGCCTGGACGCCTGTGTGCATGGAGGGACGGTAGGCAGTTGCTTGCGAACGTCGCCGCCTCCTCCCCCGGCTGCGGAGGCTGACCAGACCGCGAAGACAGACCTCCTGCCCCCCCACACGCACTCCCCTCCCCACAGCTGCTTTGCGTGCGTGCCAGCCCTGGCGTGAGCGCTCCCCCACCGCTTTGCGTGTGCACCCGAGAGAGCGCGTACCTGCAGGGGGCCTCCCCGCCTTCCTCGGAGGCTCAGCCGGTCCACTGTCCCAAAAAGGTTGGGGAACACTGCTCTAGAGTGTTTCTATAAACAATGGCTACTCTCCCCTCGACCCTCCAGTCTACCCTGGTGCTGGACTGCGTAACTCCCCCTTCCCCGCCTACCCAAGTCTCGGTTATACACGCCAGGTCTGCGTCCTCCTCCAGAATAAGATCTTGAATAATCTGGGATTTATTGGACACAGACCTGGCATTCAACAGCACCAGTTTTAGAGTGGAAGGCCGGCTGATCTGACTACCTCGAGCCTGGCGGTTGGTTGCAGCCCCAGAACAGTGAACAGCCTTCAAACATCTGTTCACTGTTCTTCTTACACGTGTAGGGACTGCGCCAACGCCATATCTCCCTCTACCCGTAATCACCTGGATGTTCAAGAAACCCCCGCTGGGGGGACAAGCCTTCCACTCCATGTCACAAAGAAAAAGAAAAGAAACCCACAAAATACACTAAATTAGTTCAGTAAAACGATAATAACAATAATTAACAAAATAGTAACTAACCCAATTAATCCAATATTAATTAATCATAAGACATAAGACAATTTATCAAAATTAGGCAAATTATCAACTAAGAATTTTATCAATTTAACAATTTAAATAAACTGTAATTTGAAATTTAAATGGTATTTAAATTAAACTAAGCAAAACAAAAACAAGAAGAAAAAATAAATAAATAAGAAAAAAGGAATAACAGAATAAAGTAAAAAATAAAATGAGTGCAGTATAATAAACTAATAATCACATATAATCACATACAAAAATATATCATAAAAATAAAATTAAGGAAAATAAACCCACAATTATCCCCCACATACAGTCCTGTTCTGCCTTACTTCGTCTAATGATGTTATCCTTCCTAATGTTATTAAGGAAGTTGAGTTTGTTAAAATACAGTTCTTACAAGTAAGGCTAGTATCGGAAGTTGGGGCAATAGGCAGGGGAAGCAACAGTAGCACAGAGATTGAAACTAAAAATGGTGCTACTGTTGCCATTTTTCTCCCACAAAACACAGTTGTTAAATCTTCGCTGGACAAATTAGGAAAGCAGGCAGGGAAAACGAGTCCTGGCAATATGGTTGTTGTATCTCCCAACATATCGGCTTGTGTAGGTTACCAGCAAGTTAGAGATAAGTCCATGTCCCCTGAACTAGGAAAGGGCACCTCTGACTCCAGAGGAGTGCAAGATTAATTCATCATTTGTTGTTCAGTGGTGTGGTTCCATAGGGAGCTGACTGAGGTCCTGATTGTCTACCTCTCCTACATTGGTTTTACCAGTAATGTACTCTGTGGTGCCCGATTTGGGTAAAATATGGACTGTTGGTAGGGAGCTGCCATGCAGTTGGTACTCTTGTTGTCACTGATGTGTAGATGATTTTAGCCTTCCCTTGCCTATAGAAAAAAAAATATATAAAACTAGCAGACTAGCTTAATGCTTCGTGTATGTCAGAAAAGGCCAGGAGACTGCTAGGTTTTTACAAATGACATTCTCCCTTCCACAGTTTCAGTTCATCCTGACTGTCTTGTAATGCAAAATATGCACAAAGGAAACATAATGGGAATTGGGATTTGGCCTTCTGTTCACTCACAGGTTGAGAAATAAGGTTTGCAGGTGTTTTTCAAAGGCGCATCTGGCCCTGGACCTCCTCATCTCTTTCTGTTTCTCTTTTTAAGAGGACTAACCTTGATTTCTTTTTTGTGACTTGCATTTTTTTGGGATCTGCAGAGATGGCAAACCATTGCCGTTGTCTCAGTTTTGTGTGAGAGGTGTTGTCTCAATGCAGCCAGACAGTCTCTCAAGGATTCTCCAAAACTCATGAGCGTTCTTGTGTCCAATACATGAGGCAGACTACAGGCATTTTTAAGAATGATGTTTTCTGCAAAACCAGAGGCTTTTCCATAAGCGCACATGCAGAAAGCACAAAAGGACAGGATGACTGATCAAAAAGGTACAACCCATTTGTTGCTCCTGTGTTTGCTAGTTCATGCAAAAGGGCCACGCTTCCTCCATTTTCTGATAATGCACATTTTACTGAAATATACAGAAGTAGTCCTGAAAATGTACAAAATCTCTCTGAGAACAGGGAAAATATCTCACCATCTTGCAGCAAGGGGATTTTGTTTTTATGTGTTTTCTCATTTACTATATGATGACAAACTAAGCCAGGATTTACATCCTTATTTGCATCTATTTAGGAGTTTCATTTTATAATTGTTCTATTAAAACAGTGCAGCGTGTATTTAGGGGTGAGAGGTGGGGGGTGGGAAGGCAATTAAATGACTAGAATTGCAATTAGCTTGGTTTCCATTACTCTGTAGCTGACGGGTGAATTCCTGTCCCTGGTATAATTTTAATCTCTGTCCTAATTCAGTGCTCCTCATTTGCAGTGATTTCTGCCACTATTAGGAACTGCTTAGCCAAATTTATGGCTGGCTCATCTCAGCACTGAACACAAATTACCAGCCTGCCATGCATGCCCAGTGTTTATCACTTTGTGCCTCCTTCATGTGACTTCTATTACAAGGGCCTCATTTTGTACTAGACCCAGTACAAGTATTCGTATAAAATATGTTTTAACTCCAAAGTTCCTTGACTCCATTCTGGTTTGCATTTCCATGCACTAGTGGCATATATTTGATATGAAGCTGGTTGTAGGCAAACCCCCCCCCCCCCCATATACAGCTCATAACATTATTATCACCCTATTTCAATGTTCTCGTAGTGTATGTAGCTCATACAGGTATAGCAATGACAATCCCATAACCTATAGCTCAGGTAGGTGTTCGTTAATACTTCATGTTTTACAGATGGGTTGGTGCATATGAAGAACATGTCAAAATGTGACTGCTCCTGTGACTTTGTCTTTGGTCCGTGTGGCATAGTGGTTAGATCAGGGCTGGGAAATCTTTGAAGCCTGTGATATTTTAGCTTACAATATTCATCAGCTCTGCCCAGAAGGGCCAATGATAATGAGTTGTGAGAAATGTAGTGCAGAATAGCTGGAACATCGATAGTTTCCTACCATGGGAACAGAATATGAGTTAGGAATAAGGAGATGCAGGTTCAGGTCCTGCTCAGCCATAAAGCTCCCCCAGTGATCCAGTCCTAATCACTATCTCTGTTATCAGGGCAGTACAACCTATACTGCTCTGAGTTCTTAGGAGGAAAGACAAAATGAAAAAAACATCAGTTATGATTCTGTGCTGGACCACAATCTTTCATTCGGTTTCCCAGCTTTGACAAAGCCTTCAGGGCTAGCGTTGTAGGGTAAGGATGAGTAAATGTCAAGATTACAGGATAAAAATAAAACACTCAACACTCTAGAGCCTGTAGCTCTACCAGATACAAGATAGTGGTTGGGGGGAGGGGGATATACTCTTAGAATTAAGGAGAAAAGGGGAAAGGGTGTTTCTGAGAACATTCACAATTGTTGTCCGTAGCAGGACTGAGTTTACAGTCCTGTCCTACCAACCTTCTGCCTGGCCACCCTTTCCTTCCCTACACAAGCTGCTACCCTTCCAAGAAGCTTAATTCAGGAGGTCCTTCACCCCAGCAGCTGCCAGTGTTCAACCTTTAGGAATCAGAAACTTTTTTTAAAATCTGCTGCAGTTAATCCAGGGATCTACCAGCTCCCAACCTACCTTTTGCCACTCTTGTCATACAGCATCTACTGAAGCCCTGGAAGAGAGTACAAGGAAGCAACAGCTGGAAGGAGAAAGAACGGCAGCTTCCCTTTGTTGCTTGTCTACTTGTGTTTCTTTCTGGCTAGGAATGGAAATTGGGTCAAGAGAGCAAGGGAGTGATGTTATGGGTTGTCTAGCCCAAGGGCGCCCCAAAGCTTGGCTGGAGCTGAGGTGTTGTTTTTTTCCTGCCAAGAGGCATGAACATCTATTTTATTTTCAAGGCAGACAGATGGTGTAGCTTAGATACTTGAAGCATTCCCCCCCCCCCCCCGGAGGATGTCTACCGGAATCTAGTAGTAGTGTCAGTTATCCTGACACCTACAGCTTCACAACCAACCTGTAAATTTTAGGAACACTTCAAAAAGGAAGAATAACCATATTGTTTATACCTTGGTTGGATTACTGTAATGTGATCTACATGGGGCTGTCTTTGGAAAGTGGAAACTCCAGTGGTTCCAAAATGCCACAGCCAGACTGTTAACTGGGGCCGGTTACAGGGAGCATATAACTCCCCTGTTACAACAGCTTCACTGGCTGCTGATCCGTTTGCGGTCGCAATTCAAAGTACTGGTTTTAACCTATAAAGTCCTAAATAGCTTGGGTTCAAGCTGTCTAAAAGACTGCATCTCCCTCCACGAGCCTCACTGGGCATTAAGATAATCAGGGGAGGCCTTTATCTCAGTCGCACCACCTTCATAGGTGTGTTTGGTGGGGACAAAGGAGAGGGCCTTCTCCGTTGCTGCTCCTAGACTTTGGAACTGCCTTCCACAGGAGACCAGACTGGCCCCATCTTTGCTGTCCTTCCACAAGCAGGCAAAGACCTTTCTCTTCAGGCCAGCTTTCCTTTAGGGACTGGCTGTCTGAGAGGAATTTTTCAAATTGGATTGTTGTGCTCTGTTGCTTTAAAATGTGTTTTTAGTATTGCTTTTATTTATGTGAGGGCACAAATTGCTTGGTTTTGAGGTGTGGAGGCAGTCATTGCAGTTTCATTTGGTGCCATTTTTCTTTCAAAAATGCAAGTTGTTGCTGTAAGTTTCAGCTGAGTGGAGACTGGCAACTTAGCTGCTATTTTGAGAAGAGAGCTGAGAGGAAGTCATGTTTACATAATATCAGCCCCTTGAGTCTAACCAAAACTTCCATGCTTGCGCTGAATGACTGCCTCCCCCAAATGATGGGGAGATTTCTTCCCACACCACCTAAATTTGATTTAAAAAACTGAGGTAAAATCCTCCATTTCAGATGCTCGAAGAATTTAGCATGTACAATCAAGGGCTATCTGGAGTAACAGTAGGCTGACACAGGGTGACGTCTTAGCCAGAGACCCTACATATTGTGACTGACTGGAATCCAATTGGAAATGTATGCCACTGCTCAGTCTGTCCAACATAAATTTCTACTGCTAATTCCTTTAGGTTAAGAAGTCAACATAGGGATTTGCACATGGAGTCACACAACCTGTGTACAACAGCAAATGCTTACCCCAGTTTCTTAATTTGTGGCACTTCACATCTGAAATTTATGCCATTGGATTTACACTGCTGGAGATTCTGGCCAATGATGAAAACAAGAGATTTCTTGTGTTGCTGGTTCTGTGTCCAATGCATCTTGATTCAGTTACTGCAGTGGCTTGGCTGATGGTTGAAAACTCCATGCTGGTTAGGCAGATCTAGCCAATTAGTGCAAAGGAATACAAAGTCAGTGATTCATAAACCTTTCTACTTGTACTTTATTACTATAAGGGCTTTTTTTGTTTTTGTTTTGCTTCTATTCTGCTTGGACTGTTGAGTGGTTGCCTTCTGAAGTGTTGCCAAGGCGGCAAAACATGCTGATGACTCTGAGGATGGTATTCTTCTAATACTGTGCAATGACCTGGCTGTAACAGGCATTGTATTCTGCGTAGCAGCCTTATCCAAACCAGTGCCCTCAAGTGTTATGGACTTCAGGTTCAGTGATTCTCCCACCATTGATCATGATGGGTGGAATGGAGCTGAGGTCCCAAGCTTCAGACTGATGGTTGGACTACATTGGAGGCAATGTAACAAGGCGGATACAGGAGGCATGGGCCTAATCATTGTATCGCTAGCCTAGGAAATGAATTAGGAGTAGAGATGGGCATGAACCAGAAAAATGATGAATCGGGGTGGGTCATGGCTACCCACGAACCACCCATGAACTCTGGAAAAAATGAACTGGCTCACAATTTGTTTTTCCACGTTTGTGCCTGGGAGGAGGGGAACCTAATGCACCTACCCCTTCCTCCGTTGCCTCCCACCTGCCCCTGCTGCCTCCTCCTCTTTCTCTGCCACTGCCGCCATCTTCAGAGACAGTGGCCCAGCTTCATTTCTGGGAGCTGAGCTGCTGTCTCTGTGCATGCACCAGCCTATCACTTGATAGACCAGCACATGGGCAGAGACAGCAGACCTGGTGCCTGGAAGGGAAGCTTGGCTGCTGTCTCTGAAGATGATGGTGGTGGTGGTGGTAGTGGAGGCAGCAGCACTGAATAGAGAGGCAATGGGGCAGGGGGAGGGGCAGGCTGAAGCCAAATGAAGCACTGGGCGAAAAAATTTAGTGCATCATTTTGTTTCAGCAAAATGGAATCCACGAACCGAACCATGAACCGAACCACAAACCAGCCCAGTTCATGGTTTTTTTTTTTTTTCATAGTTTGGTTTGTGCCCATCTTGAATCAGGAGTGTAAAACTCCTCTGTATTCGGCTATGTCAATCTTTGATTTCCAGGGGTGGCCAAAGACCTTGTACTACCCAAGGTGAAGCAAAAGACGGGGTCTCCTGTTCCATCTCCAAAGATAACTTGGAGGGGCAGTTGAATTTGTCTTCAATGATTGGACAGCATACTCCACCATGTCTGAAAGTAGAAGGCTAGCTTAGGGGGTGTAAGGTTGTCTCTTCCAACACCTTGCTACCACCCTATAACATTCAATTTGTGAGGCAAGGCTGTCCTTGTTGATTACAACTTTCCCCTAAAAACTGACAGCACATCACATTTATCATCTTCCATTTGAAGGACGCTCTTCCAGCTTTTGCCTCACTGATTACAGCCCTTATTATAGCATAGACAAATAAGCAGATCACAGGTCCAAATATTCCTGAAAAACAGAACAAAGCCTTAAATGCGGCATTAAAACTGGAAGAGGAGCCTGCTTTAACCAGGCAGCTGTTCTCCAAAGATCGTTTATTATTCTTGTTGATTTAGTATTGATGTTTTCTTGGAAGAAACAACTGTTTTTTCTTAGTTTGAAAAATGCATGTGCCTTTTAAACTAGGAAACAGTTGCAAATGTAAGGAAAAGAGAGGCACCTTCCATTTCATTTTGAACAGATAAACACATTCATTTTATCTTGCCAGAACAAGCTGAGGAAACGACAACCGGGAAAGGAAAACTTTTATTGAAATATCTGCACATCTTGGTAATTCAGACAAGGAAGAGGAGACTGTTCCGCCCTCAAAAGGTATATCTTCAGGAAGCACATGCCCACAGATAGTTGTACTATAATACATTGTTTTTGAATATGGATTTTGTTTTATATCAGACCAGGCTTTCTCTTGTGCTGCTCAGGGTGTGGTATGATGCATGTTGTTGTTGGCTTCTATACTGCCCCAGAGTGCTAGAGCAGTCTCTGGGCGATTTACAATATAGTTAGGCAAACAACATCTTGCCCTCCCAGAGAGCTGGGCACTCATTTTATTTACCAGGCAGTAAGTCTCTGTGAATGCAGGGAGCATTATTTCTGAGTAAATATGTTTAGGGTCGCACTGTCAGTCACTTATACCTTTGCAGATTGTAAAACACCCTGTTTAGGAGACTTTACTGTGCATGTGTGTTGTTTAATTATTACCCTTATTTTTAAATTGCCTAGGTTTCAGTGGCTTGTATATTAAGTGAGTGTGGGGGATCTCTGGTCCTTTGGCTGGGTACATCCTGCCAGACCTGTCCCACCAACCGGCTAAGGCCAGGATCTTTTCCCAAATCTTCCCACTTGGAAAATGTGTTGTGTGAGGGAAGGCTGTTCCTTCAGCAACCATTGTTTCAGTGGGCTACTCCCTCAGGTTCCTGGAGTTTCTTGATCAGATGAGTGTCTACCTATGGGGGGGGGGGAACAGTGACCTAGTTAACTGTTAATTTTGGTCTCACCCACTGATGACATGTGACCCCCTAGAATGTTATCCAAGAATTTATTTATTTATTTATTTATTTATTTATTTATTTATTTATTTATTTATTTATTTCCTTCCTTCCTTCCTTCCTTCCTTCCTTCCTTCCTTCCTTCCTTCCTTCCTTCCTTCCTTCCTTCCTTCCTTCTATATATATACTGCTCCATAGTGCCATACGCTCTTTGTGATGATTGACGTGTACTGTGATAATTGTTCCCCCACCATGCTATGAAGCAACCATTAAAAAAATGACAACAAAAATATGAAAACAGCAAAAAGCATTAAAATAACATCAATACAGCCAGTTACAAGAACAGCAGCCTAGAACAAATATCAGTGCTCTAACATATCATCTTGAACAACCAACCCATAACAGAGAGAAGAATGTCAGCAAGATTAAAGCAACTTATGATGTTTAGAATTGTGATTTTATATTGTTTCATCAATATCTATGTACCCTGTGCTATGGCTACAAGGTGAAAAGTGGCCCATATATTGAAATAACAGATAAATAAATATTTCAGTGAACAGTCCCCAAACATACCACCCAACGCTTTGAAAAAGCACTTGTGAATTTTTAAATATTCAGCAATACTTGTAATGGTACTATTATAACAATGAACAAACCCACCTATTTGCTTTCGGAGAGACAGCATTTGGTCTTTGTGTCTTTGTCATGCCTGCCTAATTCATAGACATGCTATAAATCAATTCTGACACTAGAAAATAGCTTCCACCTCTGGAAAAACATTGCCTACACAGGTGATGAAATCACAGAAACAGAGTAATGTGCAAATGACCTCCACACATGAGATATTTTGCTTTTGTCCCTGAACTGAGCAGTCACAAGTTATGAAGAACCTGGTTGTTCTGAATCATCATCATCATCATCGATTTGACTTATATACTGCCCCATAGTGCTAGAGCACGACACTCTCTGGGTGGTTTACAATTATGCAAGGAATAAGTTGCCTTCCAGCAAACTGGGTATTCATTTTACCAACCTCGGAAGGATGGAAGGCTGAGTCAAGCTCCAGTTACCTAAACCCATCAGGATCAAACTCAGGTCATGAGCAGAGGCTTAACTACAGTACTGCTTTTTAACTACTGTGCCCCAAAGTAGATTGTTCATGTAAGCAAGATTTTCAAGGAAGTGGTGGACCAAAGGCTTTATGTGTAGAGCTAGCTTCTGGGTGGCAGGAAACATGGAGTCAAACAAATGCTGACAGGTGGCAATGTTGCCACTGCCAGTTTTACTTTCCCAGGAAGTGGCAGTCAGAAAAGGGGTAGAGGAAGAAGTGTCCAAACGGCCTTAGAGCAGATCAGTCTATTCACCCTTCTAGTGATGCTGTGGTCAACCAGCAAAAAGTAAAACAAGACAAAAAGACTCCCAAACACTCTTTCTCACAGATGGGGAACTTTTAGCCCTCCAGATATTTGCCAGACTGCAACTCTCTGCCCTCATCCCTAGTTATGCAGGTAAGTTGGAGTCCTACTACATCTGCATCTTTCCGACCTCTGGCCACATATGTTATTTGCTATTTTTAAATTAGAAATGTTGGCTAAAAATTGAACCTGGCTTCTTTGGCATAGGCAACATGGTGCTACCACTGGGTTGTGGTTCCTCCCTACAAGAATGCCATATCACACATTTGATCTGCATGAGCGGTTGAGGAGAAAAGACGAGGCTTTTATTTTCAGCAGGCATCACAGGTTTCGTAACAGGCTTGTTTGGGTCTCCCTTTGGAGAGCTGGCTCAACAGCACTTCTGGAGATGTCCTTCTGGAGATGTCTGTGTGGACAGGGCTGTAGCAAAGGACAAGGTGCTCTCTTCCTTGATGCCACATGCAAAGCTGGCCGGATGAGCAGGTGACAGCCAGAGGAGGGAGGCCCTTCACCAAATTTAGGCTAGTTTACAGGAATGAGAGCTATGTAGCAACTCCAGTTCTGTCCTCAGGTAGAGATGAAAGGCCAGGGGATTCACAAGGGATAGAAAGGAAGGATGACACTGCTGGAGCATTTGCCATCTGAAGTGGCTGCTTCATTCTGCCGAATGGGGAAATAGCTCACAATAGGGTGTGAAGATATGCATTGAGTATGAGGCCCACCAACTGTGAA
The DNA here is from genome assembly GCA_037013535.1 of Intellagama lesueurii. NCBI lineage: Eukaryota > Metazoa > Chordata > Lepidosauria > Squamata > Agamidae > Intellagama > Intellagama lesueurii. Next base: position 167,875,985 of record JBAJHW010000001.1, on the reverse strand, counting down.
TGACAGGACAGTATGGGCAGTTCAATAAACCACCTATCTTTCTAGCCCGCCTCAGACTGTAGAAATGGGACTATCAAGCACTTACAAAGAGAGCCACATGGAGTGGGGGTGGCAGGAGGGGTGGGTTTTTTTTTTTTAGTAACCCCCCCACGAATCGACAAATAAATTCGTGCTCCGTCGGTTCATGGGGGCAGCTTCGTGCTTAGTGAGTCGTCAACTTTTGACGACTCATGAAGCAGGATGACTTGCCAAAATGGTGAGTCATCCACATCTCTAATAAAGAAGGCAAAGGGCATCATGCCAGGTAGCCAAAATCTGGTCATTTTGCTAGGATGCGTCTCCTGTGCATTTCTACACCGATATGTCTTACTGGATGCAGCTAGCCAATGAAAATAAAATGGAAGAAATAGTAAATGACCCCTTGCCACTTTGGTTTAAAAATACAGGGCTCTGGAAAATAGCAAACTATTAGTTTTACAAGCTGTCCTCTCATCTTTATATATGCAGATGTAGCTAGAGGCTCTTTTCCTGTCAAACTGAAATTGTTTGTGTACAAAATATTGGGGGCAAGGATGCTTACATCTGAAGTGTCAGAAGTTAGTTACATGCAATAATATTCAGCCTGAGCTAATGCTGGCTAGACATTTTATATAAAAAAGGCACGGTGTTAATGATTGATGCTAGCGTACATCATGTCTGTGGAAATTATAGCTATTTGGACATCAGGTGAAAGTTGAATTAGCCCAAACTGGAAATAGAAGCTCTCTCTCGGCTTTGTTTTCCCAGTGAAAGCTCCCTGTGCATTTGTGCCTGTGGCTGAGAAGGCAGACACCAGCTCAGGAGGGGGGAAGTGGATTGCTAACACACCCCTGGGTGCAATGGATAACCACCCCCTCTCCAAGCCTCAGGGGCAGCTCTACAGTCAGACAGAGCGATGTGGCTGCCTCAGGCAGCAGATGTTGCATAGCGAGAAGTGGCAGCAAGAGTCAGAGGACAGAGTTCCATGTGCCACACATAGCCTGGTCTGTACCCACTAAATGAGACAGGTATCTTCAGAGTTGGTGGAGGTCACTATCCTATTGCCAATGTTGAAGCAATTTAACAGCTGCCAGTCTGCTCACCTCATCTATGTGGGATGAGGATGGGACACCATCTTGTCCTTCACGTCTGGCAGCAAAATATCCAGCCCCATAGCCTGGGTCCAAAGATCTACACCTCCCCCCAAGACTGCTTGTTACCAACATTTAAAAGAACTAACTACACAGCTCTCCAGATTTGACCCAGCCTAGCCTTGCTGCAACACTAAAGAGGGAATATAATCAGCATTCTTTATTTTGTTTTCTTCCACTTTAACTCATTTTCTCATTGTCATGTCATGTTCAGAATCTCATTGTGTCCGGCTTCTAGGTGACTAGTTCTCCCCACCTCATTTGAGTTTCTACAAGATGTTGCATGGTCACCTATCTACCTAGACTCTCTACTATGGACATATGACTGTGGTGGGAACTGCCTGACAGACTCTTTCCACACCCACATCCTTTCTCTTTCCTTCACCGCCATGCTACGTTTGCTACCTGGTCACTTCCTGTTTGTGGACACAGGATGTGTGGATAGTAGCCCACAAAAAGAATAAAACTATTTGCACATTGTGACGTTCACCCTCGTGGTCCCTGTTTGTCTCCCCAAACACAGAGCTCACAAAGGCAAACCAAAACCTCTTGACACGCTGCCACCAGTTGATCTCCTTATCAACATACTTTACTTAGGAAATATGAAGGTCCATTCAGTACTGACTTATTAATAAAACAGGTTTATTGATTACAGATGGTTTCTAGAATCATTCATAAGCATATTCTTTCAGTTTCACCAAGCATCAATATTAATCTTCTATATTAAATATCACAGGTTACTAATCACTCCTCAGACTAATCACTCCTCAGACCCCAAACTATATATATATCTCTCTCTCCAAACTCTGACTCAGACTCTCTGACTCCGCCTTTTTAACATCTCTCTCGGCCCCACCTCTTAACCACATTAGCATATAACTCATGAATATTACATATCTTATTACATAACTTAGGGTGAACGCTACACACATGGGGAGGGGAAGGAGAGGGAGGGCGTTCGACACTATGAATTCAAAGAGCAGGGCTGTCTTCTTTGTTTGTATCAGAAGTAACCCAATGGTGTTTCCGGAGTGGAAGTCGTCAGCTGACACGGTGTTGTTGCCGCCCAGAGAATGTCCAAATACATTCACAATCCTCACATTCTCTGGGGAGGCTCCTTCCATCTCCCACAGAGCATGTCCATGCCTGCTACCCAATCTGTCTGCCAGTTGGCCCACAAGATAATACACAGGTGCCCCAATGTGCAAGAAGAGAATGTGAACAAGCTCAAAAGTGAGAGTGCTAAGTGCATGAGGATTAGAGAGAAATATCTTTCCCAGGAAAATACCTGAGGAAAAGTAGAAGTGGGTCTGGGTGTTTCACTGAGGGCAGATCAGCCATAGAATGTGCAACCCAGATTGAGAGGAAACAGACATTCTGTTGCCAGTGGTGGTGGTAGAGCACTATGCCACCATTGTGATGAAGCAGCATGATGCCATGGTGGCAACACTGCATTCATGGTGTGACTCACCCCCCTCTTGTTCCCAGTGAGGGAATCCTGGGCTAATACCATTACTCACCATAGCAGCAACAGAACAGAACCCACCGTTAAAATTGGTATTGGGGAACTGTAATCCATTACCCCCTTGGGGAGATATCTTTAAGTGAAGGCAAAGGATAGGGGTAAATATTTTCTAGTTAAGTGACAGACACTTGGCAGAACATTCAACTGCCACAATGATGTAATAATAACCTTCCTCTGACACATTGTTTGTAGCACCAGTCTGTGACTGACATGCTGAGTTTCCATGTGAGCCAAACTAGGATGCACTACAAATGCAATGGAAGAATGGTGGCAGGGAGAGAAAAGAGGTTACGGATGAACATGGGGTGGGACATAACATTGCTTATTGCATGTATGTTCCAGTCGCATTAATTCTCCTTTTGCAAGGAAGGACATCCATGGTCCAGGATAGCGAGGAGATCAAATCCCAACAAGCACCAGGAGGAGAAATGAGTAGAAAGTACAAGAATGTAGAGTAGAGAAGATGGACTTGAAATGGATGGAAATGACCATTGCTGTTTGGGCATTGATCACACCACGAAAATGTGTCTGTTACTGAAATGCATCATGGAGGAAGGGAAGTCTGAATGCATGGAAAGTGAATCAGGGCATCCCATTGTCATTTGACTTGCCACTTTTGTTCAGATATGAAAAACAACCGCTTCCTCTCTGGTTATTGCATTGATTGCGAATTGCGATCAATGTGTGCATCATTTTCATCGTTCAGCCGCAAGTGACACATCTTATTCCCAGATGATGGCGTGGCCTGGATTCCCTTCAGTTCATGGTCTTCTGATGCTCTTTTCATGAGATGTCTGTGTCTCCTCTAATTGGGTATTGCCAATCTGTTCTTTCGATAACAGAAAGAAAACCAAGATAATGACGCAAGATGAATTTAGTTCAAAATAAATCAGCACATTTCCCCTCACGAGCACTGGTTTCTGCAAGTGGATTATTCTTTACAACTCAAGTCTCTAATGGCTTGGCATTTTGTACTATTTGCACTCATGAGCTATACACCATCTGCGATTGTTAGGGGCTTTCTCCCCCCTTTTTTTTGGTTTTTGTTTTGTTAAAGAAGTGTTTCTTGCAGATAAAAATGTGAATAATCTGTGCAGTTTAATTTGAATAATTTATACACAAGGCATCACAGAGTTATAATTGTAATTACAGTGTTCAGCTCAGCAGCGGTGCATTTGAAACTGAATGCTGATTGTAGTTTATAGCTTCTGCTCTGAAATTTCATTTTGTTTTCAGCAAGGCCTTGGAAAAGCAAGGCGTTGGCTCAGTGCCTTTGGAGAACTTTTTAAGGGAAGTTTGTCAGGACCCTTCTTTTTTTTTGAGCTGTTCTTTATTTCTCCTCCACTCTGTCCCCCATCCTGGAATCTGAAATCCAGCCACGCATGCCTCTGTGACATGACGATAAAAAGTGGCTATCAAAGAAAAAATAAATAAAAGGGTCCATGGTTTGAGAGAAATCTACTCCCTTTCTTGTGGGAGAGTGGCCACAGTTATCAATAATTTCGTGAAGAAATAGGCCTGAAGTGTAAATAATATTTTATAAGGATGATAGTGGAACAGAATAGGCTATTTTCCCCAATGTTGTTAGTATTGTTATTATTATTTGCTTTTCTGAGGAAAGAGTGGATTAACCCTGTACAACATCTGAAATTAAAACAAAATAAAACAAGTAATTGCTTGAATTAAATGCAAAGAACTCTGTTGTCAAAAATGAATATTTCCTTCTATCATCTATCTATCTATCTATCTATCTATCTATCTATCTATCTATCTATCTATCTATCTATCTATCTATCTATCTATCTATCTATCTATCTATCTATCATCTATCTATCTATCTATCTATCTATCTAACCCCGCCTTTCTCCTAAAAAAGGACCTATGGCAGCTTACATCATTGAAAGATAATAATTAAATAAAAAACAAGGAGTATACAAAGGTTGCTTACATCATTAAAAGACAATATTTAAAGCCAAAAGCAATGAGTTTAAAAAGGCAGCTTGCATAATTAAAAGACAATATTAAAGCTAAAAACAATAAGTATACAAATGTTAAGGAACAAACAAACATCGCCCTGAGAAATGGTAAATACAAGCAATGCTAAAAACACAGTAAAGGCAGTAACACGAAATAACCCATCTAAAACCCCATTCGGGCAGCTAGCCACTGAGGGAAAGCTTGCTTTTAGGAAAATAGTATCCAGTGTATGCATGTGTGAGGTGAAGACAGATGAAGTGCTGAAGGCAGAGAGTGAGCCGTCCCCTCACACGTGTGAGGCAGGAGGAAAAGAGGAGGCAGTATCGGATGTAGCGTATGGGGTAGAAAGTCTGGAGATAGATAAAAGAGTGACCGAGGAGAAGAAAGGGGTGGAGCAAAAAGAAGGAAGGAGGAGGGTGGATGTTTTCCTGACAGAGGAGTTGGATTCTGGCAGGGGAGAGACCAAGAAAGTGGGGGTCTGGGAGGAAGAGAAAAGGGAAAGAGGACCTCAGGTCTTCAAGGTACCGGAGAGAGGAGAATTAAGAGGAGAAAGAAGAAGCGAGGGTGGGCAAAGAGAAGATGCCTCTGGAATAGGAATACAGTTAGAAGGCCTAGATCCATTAGAATGGACTGTTTTAGTATTTCCCCGCGGGCAAGGTCCCTGGAAGAAGATAATTCACCCAGACCCGATACTGGCCGATTACAAACCTCAGGAAGGAGATTGGGCACATCATCCCTGTTGTGGGACCATCTGTGCAGTGAGGAGCGCTTTCCTGAGGAAACCAACAGATCAGGAACGCTTTGGACCAGCACCACGTTAAAGGAAGAAAGTCTGAGTGTTGAACAAACTTTGGCATGGACTGAGTTTCCATTAGAGGTTGGCCCTGTTGGCCCCACAGAAGTGGTAGTTGATTCTCCGTTGTTAGTGGTTAATAAAGATTCAAATAAAAGAAATGAGACTCGTATGTTTTTTCCCGCCGAAAGAGAGGAACTGCTGGGTCTTTCCACAGAACCCGATCACAGCATGTTTTTCCCCCCAAATAACATTTAGGGGAATGTTGGATTTTGCTGAAGAGAAGGATCCATCACAGTTCCAGGCAGATGTCTCCAAACTAGAAGCCTTAACATAGAGTACCTCTTGACTATGATCATCAAGTCACTTTTTGGAAACTGGAATTTTAAAATTCATACCAATCCTTTGCAGGCCAGATTACATGCAGGGGAATGTCACACTTTCATATATTCTTCTACAGCAGCATACACGGCTTTGCTGTCACATAGCCAGAACTGAAAGCAGGGCTATGGCAAAAAGCCAGTGTGACAGATTTATTAAATGAGGAATGCCTGCACTGGGAAAATGGAAGACCTGCGTTTTGCTTTTTGGCTGCTTCTAAAATGAAATCCACAGGATTTCCTCCCCTTAAGATGTCTATTGTTTTGAACTACATGAAAGGCATTGCTGGATCTCTCATGATAAGTCAAAAACAGTCTCTTCAAGCTGTGAGCAGAAATTTATGAACAGAAGCAAATGAACAGGGAAGGTTGGTGGGGAATTGGTGGAAAGGACAAAAGAGGGTGAGGTAGTGTCTCTTGGCCTGAGGCTTATGGTTTGTCTAAATTGTTTGAAGGTTGGTTTGTATGTTTTTGGTTCTTTGTTTGACTGCAGCCATGTGCTCTGTTCCAAGCACATGGTGCTAGAGTGGAGGCTACAGATGAGAGGGAGGGTGTATTGCAAAGAAAAGAGTACTGAGAAAGAGTGAATCATTGACTTGGTTGAAGGAGACCTAGCAGCTGTGATGTTGTCTACTAGAATTCATAGACTTCGAAAGTGATGCCAGGAGTCTTTTGGTACAATCAGACAATGACATAAAGATTGCACTGGGTCATGCTGGAAGGGTTGCTTCCAGGGTACAATCTTAAAAGGGATCAGTTAAAGCAGTGATTCCCAACCTTGGGTCCCCAAACATTCTTTGTAATGAATTGAAGGATACTGGGAATTGTAGTTACATAAAATGGAGTTTGTTAGGTTCTGTGGAAGATGAGTTGAAAGCCATGGAATGTATGGGACTGTTTTTTCAGATTTACTGCCTGGTACAGAAGATGCCTGAGATAAGGAGGCAAGGCCACAGAGAGACTCAAAGAAGACCAAACATGCATACCGCTTAATTGCAAGCAAGATAAGCCACCTGTGGACCCGTGTGAATTATGGGTGGAGAATTGTGTGAAGTTTTCTTGTGATTAGCAGCTAAGAAGTGTCAGGGAGAAGGAGGGCTGAGACATGTAGAAAAATGATTGTTTTGCTTATGTAAAATGTTCTTAGTTGGTTCTTGGTTGGTGTATGTCGAAGAATTTTTGCAGGATGTAGCAAGAAAAAAACGGTTTGTCTTTTTGAAACCAGTAGGAGGGGGAGTGAATAGCCCAGCTTAGAAGCAAGATGATTACTTAGAGATTTTAGATGTTATTATTTTATCTAGAAATAGTAGCTTTATTCGACCATTGTAATGGATGGCTATATAATGCTTAATGCTTTTGCACAACAACTGTATACTAATGAAACTATATTATTTTCTTAATAAAAACAAATATACTTCTTAAGAGAAGACTTGTCTTTGATACAGCTGGACTCACATCTACAGCTGGACTCACATCCAGTGGTGATTTGTTAACAGGTCCTACCTTGCTGGTCTGTTGTGCTGTCTAACGAAGCACAAAGTCAATGCTTAATTACTTGGAAAGTAAGCAAAGGTTTTCTTCTAAGGTCAGGCTTGTCCTTGGGGCTTATGCTATGCACTTCTGAGGCCTAAGGAACCAACCTCAGAGATAAAGGTGGTAGTTTTGCACCCACAGTGACTCCCTGTCCAAATATCATACTCTCTTTAGGGAGAGGCGATTGTTACATTCTTGAATGGCAACTCCCAGAAATCCTGGCCAGCGCAGCTAGTGGTGAAGGCTTCTGGGAGTTTTAGTCCAAAAACATTTGGGGACACAAGGCTGGGAACCACTACTTTAATGGATCTCTTTTAAGACTGTACTAGTTCAACAGCCTCCGGAGAAATTAAGTGGGCTTATAGACACTTGCTTTCATAATGTGTATTAGGGTGTCAAATGTCATGGGCGTTGCAGAAGACTTTGTGGTGCACACACAGAGAAACACACACAGAATGACTAACAAAACAGAAAAAAAGAGAAAGCATTATGATTAGAATATTTGATTTCTGCATTTAACAGTTAAACAAACAAACCTGCTAGATCCATGGTGGCAATTAAAGAACAGAGGACAGAGTATTTGAAAGTAGACCGATGGAATCTAGTGTTGTCCGCTAAGTTAGGGCCATGAGCTGGAAGGGTCCCAAGTCTACCAGTCCAGAAGTTCTCCTCCCTGCCCCCCAACATAGTTGCACTTGATGTATTTTCATCCCAGTAATTAACAAATGTGACAGGTCATAATGTTCTGAATTGAAGTGCCCAGATACTGGTCCAGTCAGTTCCCTGGTCCAGATTGCAGTCTTATAACTCTTGAAACATACATGCAAACCAGCCGTCATCCTGTCAATGCCATCATGGTTGTCTAGACACAGTGACATAAACTGCAAGACATGCAGGTGACATGTATTGTGTGCATTACTGTTAGGTTCATGACTTTGTTGCAAATATGGCTGATTCTGAGAGCCAACATTGTGTATTATTGCTCTCCACATACTGGAGATAGCAGGATTTCCAGTCTTGGTGAATGTGGACATCAGTGAGTCTGCTGTAAAGGTCACTTGCCTTTTTCCTCACCAGTGGCAAGAAAACCTTGTGGAAAGGCATGTATGAATCTTCAATAGTGTTGTTGGTTAAAAACTTGATAGTGGAGTGAGTACCGTATTTGCCAGCGTATAAGATGACTTTTTTGCCCTGAAAAACATGCCTCCAAGTGGGGGGGTCGTCTTATACGACGGGTGCACTTCAGTTGGGATAGCCTCTGCAAGCGCCCCTCGCCGGCTTTGGAGGTCCCCCGTCAGTCCTCTGATGGTGCAGGAAAAGCCTCCGAAGTGCTCTGAAGCCAGCGCGCGCGGTTGCGGGGCACCCCCGCCAGTGTTCCGATGGTGCAGAGAAAGCCATCGGAACACTGGCGGGGGTGCCCCGCAACCGCACGCACCGGCTTCAGAGCACTTCGGAGGCTTTTCCTGCACCATCCGAGGACTCGCAGGGGTGCTGGGCTAGCCTCTGCAAGCGCCCCTCGCCGGCTTTGGGGGTCCCCCGGGGCTTACCTTGCACCATCCCAGGACTCGCGGGGGTCCCTCCGCGCGGCGATGGGCATTTGCAGAGGTTTGCCCGGCACCATTTTTGAAGTTCCCGCCCTTTCCCCCTGCCTTCGGCAAGCCTCGAAAGGTAAAAAGGCTTTCTTTTTTTTCTTTTTAACCTTCCGATGCTTACCGAAGGCAGGGGGAAAGGGCGGGAACTTCAAAAATGGTGCCGGGGAAAACCTCTGCAAACGCCCATCGCCACGCGGAGGGACCCCCGCGAGTCCTGGGATGGTGCAAGGTAAGCCCCGGGGGACCCCCAAAGCCAGCGAGGGGCGCTTGCAGAGGCTAGCCCAGCACCATTTTTGAAGATCGGGCCCTTTCCCCTTGCCTTCGGTAAGGCTCAGAACGGAAAAAGGCTTTCTCCCCCCCCCCTTTTTCCGTTCGGAGCCTTACCGAAGGCAAGGGGAAAGGGTATATAACAAACTCTATATTTTGAGTGGAAATGTTGGGGGGTCGTCTTATACGCCCAGTCGTCTTATATGCCGGCAAATACGGTAGATACAATATTCAGCATTTCTAGGCTTTCCTTGTCCTTCATCTAGACCATAAAGATACCATCAGGGTGCCAGCACTGTATATCAGGATTGTTGCTAGCCCCTTTCAGAATCTTATATTCTAGCTTGCTGTGAGCAAATTCATATAAGAAGGAACTGTGCAACTCCCCTTTTTGCTGTACCCTGTAATTGTACATAGTTCTCTCTACTGAATGTAACTTTATTACATGTGAGGATTAGCGTTGCCGAAGTGGTAATAACCTCTGTGGGAAGATCCTTAGAGCTCCTGGTCTTATAAGGAATTCATTTTAAGCCTGAATCCCATCACTATACAGTGTGGTGGTGTAAAGTAATGTGGCATTCAATGTATCAGGTACGGTATCATTATCAAATTGGTATTGTTTATTCAAAGACTCAGTTCTGGGTAGGAAGCCATTATGGTCATTTAATACGTGACAGGACATTTTGTTTTGCCTTGTTTTGAAAAATATATATTCTGTAATCCTCCCAGTGATTATGTGATTTCTTCAAAGCAACCTGCCTTGTTGACTTAGTGAATTTTGGGTAACATGTAAAAATGTCCAGCCATTAGATTTTGATTTATAAGAAGATCATTTGTGTAGCTGTTAAGAAATCCCCTGATTGTAAGGGTTTGCAAGGATTTAATAAAATGATCATTGAGTTCTTTGTCTATGTTTTTCCCCTCATGCTTTACTCTTCTTTGGTCTTCTGCTATATAATCTGCATTCATATCACAATGACACTCCCTTTATAAGCAGGTTTTACCATAATATCTGTTTACATTCAGACATTTTTAGGGCCATTCTCTCTTCTGTGGAAAAGTGGCCATATGTAGGCCCTAGTGTATGGCTGCTAATGATTCTATTAACTTGGGAGATGGCAACACATGGCCTGTAGTCTGCAAGCAGTCCCCCCATGGCGCCCAAAGGCAGCACCCAGGACCCCAGGGCTATCCCCCCACCCAGCATCCCCATCTACCCTTTTTATTTTTTGGATTTTTTCTTTGCTCAGAAGTCTTCTCTTGTCCTCTAAGATGCAATTTTTCTTTGTTTTGAGGGGTCACCCTCGATTGTATTTTTTAAATTTTGCCACTAGAGGGTACAGAGGACTTTTACAGGTTAGAAAAAGATTTTGGGGGGAGGTAATGGGGAGCACTGAAGTGAGGGTAGTCTTTCAAGACCCTGAGATGGCCATGTACAGCCCCAGAGCTCTGGACACAGCCCACCTCTATTTATATGTGTGCTGTTGGTTTTTTGTTTAGCCCTTGTCACCACTTTTCAGCAGCATGGAAGAGTCTAAGCCTATGTTGTCCCCAGTGAGTCCTCTAAGGTCCCATCTCCTGACAGGATTTAGTCCACTTCCAGAAAGCATCAATTGATGGGGCCTAGGATACTTCCTTAGGATAGGACATTTTATAATTGTTGGAATATATTGCTACCTGTTTAGCCTTAACTTTCAGCAATATTGGAAAAGCAAAACTGATCTAGCCTGCAAAGTTGCTGTAAGGAAGATTATCAATATAAAATACATGGAGCCGATGGAACAAGCTGGAGTTCTCTAATAGGTGTAGCAGCAGCAGGAGCGGTAGCAGGAGCAACAACAGCAACAGCAGCAAAAGCAACAATCTTTCTTGTGCTACTATCTCCATTCCCAGTTGCCCTGCTGCAACTGTTTTAGGTAGCCAGCTGTAGTCCTCTCCTTGCCAGAGTTATTCACCTCAGTGCATCAATTCATAATGTGAGAGCCAGATTCAAGGTTCTGCTACTAACTTATAAAAAGCTCTTAACAGTTTGGGGTCCTACTACTTGTCAGAACATTTTCCCTGATGAACGTCAGCCCATGCCACCCAATCCTCCCAGGTCCTGCTCTTGTGAATAGCCACACTGAGAGAAGCAAAGAAGACTTCCACTAAGAAGCAAGCCTTCTCAGTCGTGACCCCATATAGCTGTGGAATGGGCTTTTGTTAGAGATTGGCCAGGCCTCCTTCTTCCCAGTCTTTAAGAGAATGCTGGAGACCAAACATTTTAAAGGAGCATTTAAGGTCATTCTGGCTGTGGAGCCAGAGCTTGGGAGCTGGATTCCACACTGTGCCTCCTTGACAGGGAAAGACTTGATGATACATAGAGTTTGTTGTTGCTGGTTAATCTTTATTGGTATTGGCGATGGTAGTTTATTGTGGGGTGTTCGGTTGGGGTGGGTTGATTTTCTCATATTCATTATTAGAGATAGGGATATTCATATTAGTTTACGAATACGAATATCCCTGTCCCAGCTGCAACTTATGCGGTCCAGCCCCTGGAACTGGCCTGTCCACTCATGTGTCACTGAGCTGGAAGCGTCCTGCTATTTTCGCCAATCACAGAAGTAGCTTCTCCGTCTCCCTGCTCAGATGGCCGCTCATCAGCCCTCTGGGGAGACTCGTCACTCCGCTCCCTGCCTGGAGTGGCCATCCGAGCAGGGAGACAGAAAAGCTACTTCTGCGATTGGTGGAAATAGTGGGACGCTGCCAGCGCAGTGACATGTGAGTGGATGGGCCGGTTCCAGGGGCTGGACCTGCATTAGTTGCAGCTGGGACGGGGATATTCATATTCGTAAATGAATGTGAATATCCCCATCTCTATTTATTGTTAACCTCCCATAGTAATACTCATCACTAAGTTGGGCAGTATAAAATAAATAAAGCAGAGTTGGTGCTCACACTGAATTCTTGCATTCTGTCTTTGCTGAAACAGACTGGGTAGTTGCAAAGAACCACGAAAGAATGCTCTGGGATGGAGGTAGAGTGGCCTTGTGCCCTATTTCAGAGGGCAGTCCTCTGTTTGAAGGGCTGACATAGGACAGTCCCCTGTTTGAAGGCATCCTCTACTCCATTACGAGAAAAGAAAAGAGAAACATTTCCAAGACTGGATTTCTGTTGAGATTGGTGTTCAAAGTCTGGCAGATGGAAGAGTAGCAGAGGATCCATGTTGCAAATATCTACAGTATATTGTCTTTAAGAGTCATTGCAAAAGTGTTTGGCTAGTCTGAATCTCATTTGAAATGTTTTAATGCCGCCACGTGTGCTGTTCTTTGGATAGCTGCTTAATTTCACTTTGTGACATTTTGCCCTCAGTAAAATCTATCACTGTTTCAAAGAAATTCTTGTTAGCAGTGTCAGGTCACCTTGTTCCCAGTATAGGAGATTAGGGGGTAAAGCTTTTGAATCCACTGCTCCTATTATGTTTGTTGCCACCTTCGTTATTTAGAAGAAAGAGAAATATTTGCTTGTATATAGAACTGCTGGATAGCTCAGCGGCTTAGGCATCTGGCTGCAGAGACAGAAATTGGGAGCTTGATTCCCGACTGTGCCTCCTTGACAAGGGTTGGACTTGATGATCCATAGGGTCCCTTCCAGTTCTGTTGTTCTAAGGTTAGATTAGATTAGATTAACAAAGAAATGAATGGCATAAGAGGGAAATTACATTTTAGAACACTCCTTTTCAATTGCTCCTTCTTGGTAGCATAGTCGTCATTAAATGTCTGTTTTGCTTTCTGATTTTCATATAGGAGACATCCGTAGTGTCTTATATGAGACTAGAAGCATATGAGGAAAGACTGAAACAACTAGACATGTTTAGCCTTGAGAAAATAAGATTGTGATAGCACTTTTCAAATACTTGAAAGGTAGCCATACAGAAGAGGGGCAGGATCTGTTCTCAGTCATCCAAGAGTGCACGGCACATAATAATGGGTTCAGGTTACAGGAAGTCAGAATTAGGCTGAATATCAGGGAAAACTTCTAAACTGTTAGAGCAGTACGACAATGGAATCAATTACCTTAGGAGGTAGTGAGTGCTCCAATGCTGGAGGCATTCAAGAGAAAATTGGACAACCATCTGTCAAATCTGCTTTGATTGAATTGAGCAGGGGCTTAGACTCAATGGCCTTATAGGCCCTTTCCAAATCAATTATTCTATGATTAGTTTAAGGCAATTTTAATAAAAACCTAATTGTTGTTTCAAAATCTTCAAGTGATTCTCCTTAACTCTTGAAAAAGTAAGATATATGTTCAATTGATGCTTCTTATTCTGCCGATCCAAAAACGTATGTTCGTGTGCCTGTGAGTCTGGAGGGCAGAGGCAGAGAAACACAGAGATTCAAATAAGTATTCTTGGTAAGGATTAGCTTTTAAGAGAGAAAATATATGAAAGCAGTTGATTAGAACTATCTAAGTTCTGGGGAGCTACATAAAGGTTAATTTATGTGCCTGGGTGGTAATGGATCAACAAGTCTGATTGAAGGAGCAGAAAAGAAGCAATAAAAGCGAAAATGTGTTTAATGGTTTCCTTTAGTAAAAAAAGGGACGTGGTGGCGCTGCGGGTTAAACCGCAGAAGCCTCTGTGTTGCAAGGTGAGAAGACCAGCAGTCGTAAGATCGAATCCACGCGACGGAGTGAGCTCCCGTCGCTTGTCCCAGCTCCTGCCAAACTAGCAGTTCGAAAGCATGTAAATGCGAGTAGATAAATAGGTACCACCACGGTGGGAAGGTAACGGCGTTCCGTGTCTAGTCGCACTGGCCACGTGACCACGGAAACTGTCTACGGACAAACGCTGGCTCTACGGCTTGGAGACGGGGATGAGCACCGCCCCCTAGAGTTGGACACGACTGGACTAAATGTCAAGGGGAACCTTTACCTTAGTAAAAAAAGCATGAACAAATATAGAAGATGAAAAAGAGAGTTCTTGTCTTTGGAACTTAGCATCTCAGTATTCTTAGCTCTACTCCAGATGTTACGGATAAGGATTTTTGCCAAAGCAGTTGGTGTGATAAACAAGAACACCTAAAAAGAAGAAGGAAAGGGGGATTACGTGCCAAAGACTCCAGAAGTCACATCTTTCCTATTTAGTGGTCAAAATTATAGATGGCTTCAATTTTGTCATTTTGGATCACAGCAGAGAACACAACAGGCATTAACCAGTATGCCATTTCAGAGAACACAGATCAATTCTCAAGAGGTTGTGTGAAAGAAATTTAATTTCTATATTAATTTTGCTAGGAAAATCTATGGTCCACAAACAAGTCTCTGCTGAATTGTTGTCGGGGCTGGCAAGGTGTGCTGTCTAGGCCCCGGCAAAGAGGCCATGCAGAGAGCAAGAAGGTAGCACGTGCGCATGTGTTCGTGTGTGTACATGTGCACACAGATGCATTGCTTTGAAATGTGGCAACATGAGAGTTAGGTATGAGGAAGGGGAAGTGAGTTTACATGCCTCTCATAATTGGAGTTCCTAAACTGTTGTTTGCTTAATTTGTATGTGAATCTGGCACGGGCCAAATGATGTTCCCCAGTCTCAAGTCAAGATATGTACAATTTACAGGCCATCAAATTATCACAGCGGATGCATTGCAGACTACGAAAACCTAATGCCAAATAACATGTTTTAGTCTTTCAGGTGGGACAAGTCTCCTTCTTGCTTCTGCTTCAGCAGGCTAAGATGACTCCACCCAAATTGTTTTTGGAGCCTGAGAAAGGAAAGGCCACAAACACTGCTTCCTGTCCCTGGCAGGGTTGGCAAGTTGGCAGCCTCCCATGGTCTGAGATTTCAGGACCCAAACCCAAGGATTCTTCTGATGTCAGAGATGTAGAGTTGGGAAGATGAAGCTTTTTCCAAGGCTTTGTGCTGCTGTTGCCTATGCTGGTGCTAGGGTTTATGCAAGAGGAAGGCTCATGAGCTACAATATTCATGCTCCTTCCTCTACCTTGCTCCAAATGGCCGATGGGTCCAATGCCAGTGTACCAAAAGGCTGGGCCTGTTTGGAGGTGCCTAAGGAGAGACCCCAATCGTCCATGTGCTTGTGCCCATTGTGCCATTTGGAGAAATATGTTTACCAATATATTCATGCTTTGTGAGAGAGCCTTGGTGCTGGCTAGAAATATGCACAAGTAGGTCTTTTGAGCCCAGAGAAACACAACAGTTCTCTCAATCTCCAGCCAGCACCATCAATGGTGAGCAACCCTACTCCCTCAGAGTGAAAGTGCAGTAACAATATTTTGAGAAATAACAATTTGCTGCCTTTCCAAGTTGCCTGAGAGTGAAACAAGAAGAAAAAGTCAGCAATATATTTAGAAGCGGTGCCTCCTGAAGTGATAAAAGATATCTATCTCTTCATTGCTGCATTGTGGAAGTGAGCTTGCAACTGAACATCAGGAGGTATGCCCAGGCTTCATTTACAAGTATGATTGCTTAGACAGGAAGCTTTGAAGGAAACTCATTGCTGAAAGGAGAATGTGCCTTCACTTTCTTTATATGCACAGCACTTATATAGTTTAGGACTGAAGTAGCCACTTTATTCCATCTAATGCAGGGCTAACTTTATTTTCAGTTCATGGAACATATATACTAACTCTTTTTTTTGGGTGGGGGGAGGGGTTGAAATTGGGCTTCTCTGCTTCCAAGCAGATAACAGCTTAAAGCAGGGATACAAAAGCCATACTTCACAGGCGAAAGGTGACTCTCCTGATTTTCTCCTTACAGCCTTTATGTCTCCTAATTACTGCTGGTCAGGGATGTTGGCAAGTCTTTGGGCCCAAGTCCCAAGTCCCAAGTCCGAGTCCCTGTTAAAAACAGTTTCTTCCCCCCAGAAAAAAAAGGAGGGGTGGTTAGGTTTTGAGTTACGAGTTCTTGCTGTTGCTTTCCCTCAAAAGAGGTTGGCACCCAGTTATGGAAGACCTGCCATTTTCTGAAGGTGGAAAACATAGCACCTTCTTGTCTCGGGCACTCTGACATCTGTAATCAGAGGTCAGTCCCACTGTGGCTGCTATCTGAATACTAATGCCAATGACTGAATTGATGGGATCACACAGTTTCCGGGACTCATTCCCTTGCTGAGATGGATGGTTGTGTGTTCCTGTGGGCGATACCAGTTGTGACTCTCAGGGTTGAAAAATCTTTTTAAAGCAAGGTTGGGTCAATTTATTTTTGTATGGAAGGCTGCCTCCACAGCTCTTGACTCCTGTGCCTTGCCTTTCTGAATACCACCAAATGCTGCTGTTGCAATATGTTTGTGTATAAAAATAAAGTTTTAATTTGTTTGCAAATACATTTTTGTTTCGACTGTGAAATAGTGATGTGCAATATGCATAAATAGTTTCAAATGGTAATCAATTTTACCACGCTTTTGTCTTGTCTTTTAGGAGGAGGAAAAAATTGCTAGAAACAATCAAGAGAGGTTTTTCCTACACATTTTTCCTGCTCTGGTTTTTCTGGACAGTGGGAAGAAGGAAGGCTTTTGCTGTTTTCTGCATATGTTGCTCTTCTCAATCAGACTCCTGTTCTAAGGAGGAGTCAAGAGAAGTGGGGACCAAAAGAGGAGGAGCAAGATGTGTATGGCAGCTTTCTTACTTTAAGGTTCTGGGTGCAAAGCAGAGGATAGGACGTCAACAGTACCACTATCAACAGCAGTGAGGGTCATTCTCCCCCCCCCCCCCCAGCGTCCATAAACCAGATGCTGCTGAGGGAAAGTGGCCTGCTCGTGGCTGATAATTCTTTGAGTTGGGTGAGGACAACTTATAGCCCTTCACAAGTTGTTGGTCCTCAACATTCCTCATCTCTCACTATGCTGGCTGGAGCTGCACTTCTAAAAATACAATTTGAAATGGATGGTGTCAGAATGATTTTCACCTTTCCTGAACCTAAGGCAATCTAGCTGTCAGGGATTCCCTCTGGTTCTCAAAGGGGACAAAGAATCTCCCCCATTTTCACAGTCCCTGAGCTCTGTTTCCTTACAGCATGGGTATAGATCAGTGGTTCCCAACCTTGGGTCCTCAGATGTTCTTTGATTGCAACTCCCAGAGACCTTCCCCACTAGATCTGCTGGCCAGGATTTCTGGGAGTTGTAGTCCAAGAACATCTGGGGACCAAAGTTGAGAACTACTGATATAGATGTATCAGATGGTTCAGCACTTTGGACAGAAGACACCTGTCTCTCTGCAACAGTTCTGTGGAAAGTTAGTTGACTTAAGTGCCACTGCTCTGTAGCGTGCCAGCATAACAGAGAGGGGAGCAAGGAAACAGGGAGGGGAATTCCTTCCCCTGTTCTTTAAAGACTGCAGTCAGGTGAAGGAAGGGAAAAGGGGAGAATGCTTTCATGGTGGGAAGAGCTTGTGGGAACCAGGAGAAGCAGAGTCTGGAAAGATACAATGTTTTTGGACTCAGTCCCCCACATCTCCAGGCTAACCTGATCACTGGTAAGCTGTTGTCCAAAGAAGTCTTTGTTTCTGGGCTCTGAAAAAGAGAAAGCCAGGAATTCTTCTTTACCTCAGTAAGGTTGGCCCAAGATATTCTGGTGCCTAAGTCAGCGCAATACAGGGCCCCCAGTTCCTACCTCCCTGCTCCACAAGATGGTATGCATTGCCCCAGACTGATAAAATTAATTAGTTATTTGGGGTGCAAAGACTGACCCAAGGAACTCTCCTCATCTATTAATATAAAAAAATTCAAGCAAATAGCAAATCTTTGGCTGCTCTTTCGTGACATATAAAGGATGCTGTTTGAGATAGCAGACACCCTCTGCCTAATGGTAGGATTCACCATGTTAGTTCCTGATATAATATGGAGAAAGCTTTGAGGGAGGGGGTTGCAGTCACTCCTCGTTTCTTTTAGGAACCCCAGGAGTTCCTTTCCGAGCAGGGTTCAGGGGACCATTGCAGGCGTCAGGGGCAGATTGAGACTTTGTCTCACCTGACTGAAATGAATGGGAAATGAGCAGGGACCTGAGACGCTTATGACTTGATAGCTGCCACTTCAGCAGGCAGCATAAATTGGCCAGGAGATATGAGAGAGAAGGGGTAGGTGGGGAGAGAGAGCACATATAGCTGGTTTCCCTCCAGGAGTTAGTGGCAAAATCTGTATTCAGTGGGGAGGACAGATAAGTGTATTAGGAAAATGTCATGCAGTTGCATGTGTCCCATAGCATTTCCTGCCTTTATCACCCGGGAAAAGGCCTTAAAAGAAGAAAAAAATGGCATTTCTGACAAGCCGAGAGACATGCCGTTGAATCGGTTTAGCATTTATCAGGGGCATGGATAGTTTTTGAGAAAAAGTGATTATCAGGGCAAGCGTTTCATTTGACTGCAGAAATCTCACAGGTGGAAAAGGGAGTGAGAATATCAAAGTAGCTCAAGAAAGATTGCACGAATCCTTCTTGTGCCTGTGCTTCCCTGCATGAACATATGGAATGCTTTATATTAACTGCTTGAAAAATCAATACTTTTAATTGGGCTTCACACGTAGAGATGGGCAAATACCACCACCAGAATTCTGTAAAATATTCAAAATAAGTGTTGAAGTGATAGGAAAAATTGAAATGTGTGGGGGAAGAGAGGTGTTTTAAAGGCACCATCTTCCATCATAATCATTCAGCGCTCCATACTGTGTTGCTTTTACTTCATCTCTCCTTCCTTCCTTCCTTCCTTCCTTCCTTCCTTCCTTCCTTCCTTCCTTCCTTCCTTCCTTCCTTCCTTCCTTCCTTCCTTCCTTCCTTCCTTCCTTCCTTCCTTCCTTCCTTCCTTCCTTCCTTCCTTCCTTCTTTCGAAAGTTGAGAAACAGCAATATGTTATGATCACCATAAAATAATCAGACCAATCAATACAGTTTGAACATATACCACAGATTGGTAATAAGTTCCTGTTAAAGCCCAGATAGGGTTCTTGCATCAAGAAAGTTATGAATACATCCTCAATGGAAGTTTTGTACAACAGGGGAAATATTGGCTAATATTCTATTGGATATATACATGTATACAGCAGGGAACCAGTGATATCCTGCAGAGAACCTGTCACTGGAGAGGAGACAGATGTGCTGTTTAAAAAATAGACGAGGGGCAAGGCCCTAGGCAGGAATGGCATGCCGCCCAACTTTTTGATTGACTACCCACACTGGTGGATCACGAGGCTAGCTGCTTGGGATGGGAAAAAAAGAGGCTCTTCCTTTCATTTTTGGGTTCTTCTGTGGATTTCTGAAAGAGTGCCTCTTGCGCCTGAAGGATTAGTTTAAACAAGAGTGCAAAAGTGTCATGTTCTTTGGTGTTTTTCTCTTTTGCTGAAGCTTTCTTGCACCCAAACTGCCTGGGCAATTTTCTTTTCTTCCCTGCCACCGCCACTCGCACCCTCACCCTGCTGTCTTCTCTACCAGCCCACCAGTTGCCCCTCTCCCTTCTTCCCTCACTGCTGCTCATCTCCTCCTGCTGCTGCCACCTCTGCCAGTCCTGCAGTTTTTCTCCTCTCTCCTGTCACTGCCATTGAGTGGTAAAGGTAAAGGTAAAGGTTCCCCTTGACAATTTGTCCAGTCGTGTCCGACTCTAGGCGGCGGTGCTCATCTCCGTTTCCAACCCATAGAGCCAGCGTTTGTCCGCAGACAATCCTCCGTGGTCACGTGGCCAGCGCGACTAGACACGGAACGCCGTTTACCTTCCCACCGAGGTGGTACCTATTTATCTACTTGCATTTTTGCATTTTGCATGCTTTTGAACCGCTAGGTTGGCGGGAGCTGGGACAAGCGACGGGGGCTCACTCCGTCACGTGGATTCGATCTTACGACTGCAGGTCTTCTGAACAATGAAATGACCTGAAAGAGGTGCTCCTTTTCATAGTAAATGAAAGGAGAGGCGCATGGAAAATGCACACAATTAAAGAGGCACCCCCAAAAGAAAGTGGACCGAATCAGAAATGGAAGTTTCTACCATGCATCTCCATATTGGCTGCCTTATTTACTTCTGTTGGCAGAATAGGGAAGTCCCCCTTAGGCAGGGCTATACCCATTGCAGTTCATATCTACAAGAAAGGTACACAATCAGATCATAGAAATTGTTGGCCTGTAAGTCTTTTAGATTCCCAGTGTAGCATAGTGGATAGAGTGACGGACTAGGACTCTGGAGAACAGGGTTCAAATCCCCACTTGGCCATGGAAACTCACTGGGAGGGGGGGTGGAACTGATAAAACCACTCCTTAAACATCTCACTTACCTTGAAAGCCCTACTCGGGGTCACTATAGGTCAGTTCTGACAGCACAAAACATGCACACACACACAAACACACACAAGTCTTCTAAATGTTGTCAGCAAATTGTATGCAAGATGTCTTTTGGACAAACTAGAAGACTGGGTAGCTTCAGAGACTCTCTCGGTAGAGGAGCAAGGCAGGATTTGGGTGTGGCAGGTCTGCAACTGACCACTGCTTTTTATTACAGCACCTAGTGGGAAATAGATATCAGCCTCCTTGCCATTCATTTTCTGTGGCTTTTGTAGACTTTAAAGCAGCCTTTGATCCATATCTCACCCTCGTCCTTGGAACAAGCTCGAATTCTTGAATATAGATTGAAGGTCGCTCAGGAGAGTTCAAGGATGGTATGAGAATGCTAGCTTATGCTTGAGAGTCACCTTGGATGGTGACCTTTCAGAGCCAATCTCTGTAAATAAGAGAGAGTGCCAGGCATGTCTGTAAGCCCCTCTCCCATTTAATTTATATTTAAATAGCATAGACCACTCTTTGTCGAGCCTCGCGTTCTCTCTCCCCTCCCTCCCCATAAGGAATAGGGATATTTTGGTGCTTCTATATAGAGAGATGATGCTGTTCTCCTGTCATATAGTTAGATGGGGATGCAAACACTGTTAAGGCCCTTAGACACTTATTGTACTCGGGAACACCTCCAGGTTAAACTAAACCAAAATATAAGTTTTTGGGAAAAGAAGGAAGAAATGCAGATGGCCGTTGGGCAATCAACAGCTTGAACAGATCAGTGCCCACAAATATCTTGGAATGACATGAAGAAGTTAAGGAGTCTGGTCAGATCACTTAGAAGCTGTAACTTCATCAGTTGAGGTAAATGCCAATGCTACCCACCACTTCTCTTTTGGACCAGGAAGGAAAACGACTCCTCTGGATTGCTGTAGATGGGACACGGATCGCTGAGTCACTATGTATCCCGCAATAGCTATATTTCCCTGTAAAATTGATTATGATTACTATTAGCCTCTGAAGACTCTGCTATTGTTCTTAATCTTTAAATGACTCTTGGACTGGACAATCCTCCAAACGAAGGACACCTTCAGAAGGAGGTTTGTTCTCTGGCAGCCCTTCAAATGGGGGACTGTCCCACCTAAAAAATGACATAATATCTATAGTCAGAAAGTGGAGATCTGGGAAGGGAAGGGGCTCCAAAGGGCAGATCTAGAATGATTGGGCAGAAGTTGCAAGGAAGACAATGTTAACAGCTGCGCTTCAGTACAACAGGCTACTTTAGCCAGTACTGGGTTCCCCATCACTGCAGTTAGTTAACCACAAGGTGGAGAAACTGTAAGATTACTGGCTTAAGCAGGAGGTTGGCCTGAATGACCTTTAAGGTGCCTTCTGATTCAGGTATTCATCAATGCTCTGGAGGTTCATTGGACTTAGTTCCTCTCCCTTCCCCAAAGCTGAGCAATATAATTCCTGAATGTGAAGGATGCACTGCATGTTCAAGGTTGGATTGGGGCAGCACAGAGAATAAACCTGAACTTTTCTAAATAGAAGGAGCCCAGGGGGGGAAACAACAACCAGAACAAGAAGTGTGCATCATCCAGTCATCTTGGTTCTTACCCTCCCTGCCTCCCTCCAAGCAAGTACGATATTTACAAGATCCTTTTTGTGAAACGCGGCTTTGGTTGCCACACTGGGCTTTTCCAGCCAATCCCACATTTAGAGGACTTTGTGGCGCTTCACTTGGCATTCTAATTGTCTGAAAGAAACAAAAGAAACCTTCAGGGCTGGCTCATCACTGGGGCTGGAAACAAAACAAGTGTAACAGATTGCAATAATCCATATGCTTGGATTTGTAAGCACATAGGGGAAGAGACAATTACTTCGGCACCCTGAATAGGAGCGGAAATGTAAAGTCAAAGAGACTGGGCAGAAGAATGAGGCGGGCTGGCATGCCTCTGGCGCACACCAGTAGGTGATTGACACTTCACTGCTTTGTCTCACATAGTGTTGCTTCCCCTCATTCTTGTACTGCTGCTGGAATTGCAGATTTATCTCCCCCCTCCCCAAAGGGAAAATAAAACCCAGTAGAGAAGGTACGGATGTAAATTGTGGCCTTTCTTACCCTGTAGAAAACCTGTTTGTGTAATACCCGGCTTTAGCCTTGTGCTAAGATCAGATCCAGGAGATCTAGTGCAGTGAAATAACAAAGGGAGCCTTGGGAGCAGCAACAACAACCCCACACAAATAAATAGCACACTGCATTTATCCCTCGGCAGGCAGCTGCCATTTACAAGAGCTGTCTGGAGGCGCATTGATTGAAGTTGTTTTCCAATCATTTCCACATCTTCTGTGTTTAACAAGGCCCCGGCAGCTTATTTATGTAGTAGCAACCTGTTTTTCCCCCCTCAAAGGGTCAGGGCTTATAATTAAAGTAGCACTGGCTTATTGCTTCGAGGTCCATCAAGATATTTTCATTATAACCCCCTTCCTTCCCAGGTCACACACGCCTTAATAATATTCCTCAAGCTCAGCTAAGACATGGCAAGGAAGATCTCAAGGAATATTTACATATACAGGGCATTTAAGGCATTGTTGCATCAGCCCGGCTTTCTTTGCATGATCTCTTATAGTAAATATTGAGGTTCCTATTTCTAGGTACCCTTTGCCATGCTCTTCCCTTAAGCTCCCTGCCTTTGGGGTTTCTGCCCTATAGCATTAGACTAGACTTGCCAAGGCAGCAGCATCCCATTCCATGTGGTTTCTGGGCTAAAACCTAAGACTGAGGTGTGGGTCTATGTGAGGGAAAAATATGAGGGCTGGACAGAAACAAAATGTGCCTACTAGCTGTAGTGATTGGTGCCATTCCCATCATGCCTCACATCCCTTGTGCTTTACTTATATCACACTTGACACTTTCCAAGGCTGGTACTGGTGCCTGGGTTGGTGGAAAGCTCATCATTAGCCCATGGGTAGGTTTGTCCCCCAGGCTTTGTGCCACTGCTGTCAATGCTTTTGCAAAAAGAAGGCTGGTGCCCCACTGCCTGCATTCCTTCCACAGGCATGAGGGACCTAACTGTGTTTACCAGAGATGGGCACAAATTAAAAAATGAATCACTATATTTCTTCAAAAATTGCTAATTTGTGAATTTGTATTTGTACGAATCAATGCCCCCCTCAATGAATCACAAATCAATGCATTTTTAGTGATTTTTGATTTGTTGAGTCATTTAGTGATAAAATGCTCCATCAGGTACCTAAACATACCAAAATCACAGAGAAGCTTCCCATGACTCTCTTCTACAATCCCTCCACATTTGGTAAAGATTGGATTTCAGACATCCAAGTTATGCACCCACAAAGTGGGTCCCCTCAAGAAAGTGCCCTTTAGCAGCTGGGGAAACCAAATCTTTGCCAAACTGGGTGGTATGGGAAGCTTCTCTGTGATTTTGGTGTCTCTAGGTGCCTGGGGGGGAACTTTCCCAGGGGGCCCTCCATGTGGGTGTATAACTCAGATGTCCAAAACCCAAACTTCAGAAATCTCACGAGACTTGTAGAAGGGTGTCAGAGGAAGTTTTCTTGCAAATTTGGTGTCTCTAGGTGCTTTGGGGGCCATATTATAGCATTTAAATTTAAAAATGAACTGATGAATCAATTTGTTGATTCATCAGAAAAAAACCATACACTGATGAATCACGAATCAAAATGAACCACGATTTTTCTGATTTGTGCCCATCTCTATTGCATGTTCATTGTTTCTATTGTTTTTAAATTTTGTAATGCCGCCCAGAGTAGACTATCTGTTTAGATGGGTGGGGTATAAATCTAATTATATATATATATAAAAAATCTCTAGTGTTTACCCACTGGCTCTCTTTCTCCAGCTACTTCCCCTCAGTCCTGGCTTTTTACTAGGCTGGTCCTGCACAGGTATACCTTACATATCTCTTCCTCTGGAATGAGTGACCTCTGGTGTCATCTGGGAATGGGTGGAGAAGGTTTGCCCAAGTTTTAAAGCCACCACACAGAAAAATCAACATTCACCTTTCTAATGCCACTCCACCTTGAAACATGTCTCACTGCTTGGAGTCCCTGAGAAGCATAGCAACTATTTGACACTTGAGCTGGTCCCAGTGACTTGTTCTCTCTGTGTTTTTCAGTTTTGAGTCTTCTCACTCTGTCCCTACAGCTATTGTTCCTGTCATCAGGCCAGAGTTGCAGAACCTTGGCCTTCCAAATGTTGTTGAATCCAACTCCCATCTGGCCCAGCCTGCGTGCCAATCATCAGTGATGATGGCAGTCAATGCCTGAAGGTGTGAATGTCCTCTGTTCCCACCATAAGACAATCTCTGCGTCTTTCTTCAGCTAATCACAGTTAGGGCCCCTCCACACAAAACCTTTGGTCTGTACCCACCTTCTACCTCTTACTGCCAAATTAATATGGGGTTTATTGGGACTTGTATGCAAACCTAGTTTTAAAACCCCATTTTTCTTCTGTTTAAGAAGAAATAATGTTACAAAGTTGAAGAAGACTTAAAAAAATTAGCTCCTTTGCTGAATTCTTTTTTCCCTAGTTGTTGTTTTTGAGTGATGGAATATTTATTTATTATTTCAATTTAGTATACCATGCCCATTAGTGCCATGGCACTACTCTGGGCGGATCACATAAAATGCAGAATCAAATAATTTGTATGATAAAACGGTAATCAACCAAACTGTATAAAAACAGAGGGTGTCAGAGCAGTACTAAAACTGCTTAAAACAATACATATATATATATATATACAACAAAGATACAATTAACAAATAACGTGTAGAGATGTAAAAGTGCCTCAACTCAACTAGGGTTGGAATAGAAGGCCTCCCTGAAGAGCAATGTCTTCAGTTGCCTCTTAAATGTCACCTGGGAGGAAGCCAGGAGAAGCTCCTCTGAGAGCTGATTCCACAAAGATGGAGCCACAGTGAAGAATCTACCTTTCATAAAAGATTTATGAGCCCCCCTCGGGGTGACTACCCGGAGAGGCCTCATCTGCGATGACCTGATGGGTCGGGCAGCTGACATTGGGGCAAGACACTCCGACAGGTAACATGGGCCCAAACCATGGAGGGTTTTGTATGTGAGAGTCAGAACCCTGAACCTGATCTGGGACTCCATGGGTAACCAGGGGAGGTGAGCCAGAACTGGGGTGATACGATCATATCTGCTTGCCCCAACTGCCAGTCTGGCTGCCGCATTTAGGACCCACTCGAATCTCTGGACCAGCCTCAAGGAAGACCCCACGTAGAGAGCATTTCAGTAGTCAATCCGGGAAATGACCAACACTAACTGAAAGCTTCTGATGAGGAGTCCCTTGTTGTGGACATGTATTTCTGTTGTGTTTAAGAAACTCACATCTTATTAAAAAATACATTCTTCAAGAAATCCTGTAGAAATGTTTACCTTTATGAATTTTTTTTGCCAAATTGCTGTTATTTTTAAGGGTGGTTTAGCATTAATTGAAAGCTTTCCACTAGAAGCCTCATGTTGCACCATCCCTCCTCCTGGACAAAGCAGTACTGAAACAACCAAATATTTCCTTGCTTTTAGAGGGCTTAAAAAGAAGCAGAAAGTTATTTAAAAAAACAGACTAGATGTGAATGGCAGGAAAAAAAATACAGCTGAGATTAGGTAGAATATTCTGTTTGAACAAGCTGAAATGTCACTCTTAAGAGAAGGTCCTCTCTGTGATTGTGCAGAGCTACAGAAGTGGGGCTCCTTTGCCTGCCCACCTGCCCGAAGGTGAGTGCGGGGAAAAGCCTGACACAGGCTGAGTGGGGGCAGGGCTATAGGTGAGCCTTTAAAGGGCTGCCTACCCCTGACTCAGCCTCTCTCTCTCAGAAGGCGATCGGTCCACCCGCCCACCCTGTGTTGGTAAGAGTGAGATTAGCTCATTGCTTCAGGGGCCGGATGGGAATTTTTGACTTGCTCCTAAGATTGGCAAGGTAGGACTCAAGTGGTTTTTTGCCCTTCCCATTCTTAATTGGGCTTTTGGGGCCAACATCGTTAGGAAGTCATCACACAATTAGGTCACAACGGTGGGAAGTGCAAAAAGGAAGAGGTGTAGGTGAGTTCCATAGGGGGGCACCCGGGGGGTGTGTGCAAGTTGTCCCGCATCTCTGATTGGCAGAATCAGAGGTTTTGTTGAGGGGAGGGGAGAGGCAGAGGGATCCCTTGGGCCCCGGGGAACCTAGGGTCATGAGGCTCGGGTGGACTGTGGCCTCGGGGGTACTCTGACATTTGGATGGCCGAGGCCATGCTGTACAGAGGACAGTGTGGCTTCGGAGGTGGGAGCTCACCCGGGGAAGGGCCTGGTTGGAGGTCAGGGTCGACTCCAATTCCAGATCCAGTTTTGCACTGCGATAGGCCCCCTTGTGAAAGGGGAAGTTCAAGTTAAAAGGTTTAATAAAGTTGTGGCCCTAGTTTAAACCACTTCCTGTGTCTCGCCTTGTTATTCTGGGCTGGGCAGGCAAAGATAATTTACCCCACATGTTCCATAGCATTGTACCTACTGAGTCAAAAGGTGACAGAGGTTTCAATAATACTAATCAAACAAGGCTAAACTTTCACAAAAATTGTTAGAGCATTACAATTATAATTCCACTTAATTATTAATTCAACTGCAGTTATAAATCATAGCATTTTATAGCTACACTCCAGGGTAGTACATTTCTATAGTAAGACAGTTCACAGTTAACGTTGAGCACATGGAACCAATGTGAAATAAGAATTCAATGTTCCTAGATTTCTAAAACTAAGATAAGGGGGGGGGGGGAGTGCAAAAGTGACAAACTCTAGTAATTTTACACTATATGCCACCTCTTTTATGGCTGGTAGACATACATTTGTAATCTTTAATTTTACAGAGACTGGTTAAATTGAAATTGAACACAGAAAGAATCTTCTATGGCATTCCTTGAAGGATGACTACACAGTGACCCTAAATGCATTTCCTATGGAGTAAGATAACTTTTTTGGGTTATTACATTTATACCCTGCTTTTCCTCCAGTAACCTGGGGGCAGTCGAATATGGCTTTCCTGCTTCCCATTTTATCCTCATAACAACCCTGTGGAGGAGGCCAGGAGGAATATGAGCGACTGGCTGAAGATCATCTTGTTCGCATCATGGCTCGAGTGAGGACTTCAGCTTGGGTCCCCCAAATCCCAGTCCAACACCCTCAACTGCATTGCACTAGATCTTAATACCATGCTGACCCTGGCAACTTTCTGTCCACTGCCCTCCTTGTGGATTCATTCATAAAATTTTGAAAGAGGGCTCACCAGGGCTCCACTGCAGGTTTCCCCTGTTCTTGAACTGATTGAGTGATTTTTTTTTTCAGTTCTGAAATAGTGACAACAGGATACACTAACAATGCAAAGAAATCTGTCTGTCTATCTGCCTGCCTGCCTGTGTGCCTGGTGTTCTGAATATTGATACTAAACTGTGCGAACAGATGGAGTAAACAAGAAAGGAAGCACTGCCTCTGTCTACTAGCAGGGTACAAGTTGCAATCACTGAAAGAACACTCTGCAATCCTTCTTGTTGCATTCTGTCCCTTCCCCCTTTTGTCTCTGTCTTTGTCAGACCAAGTATTTGGAGGTAAGGGTTGTTCTGAATTTTTATTAAAGCAGGAGGAAGAAAATGCATAAGTGATGAACATGTGTGGTTTTGCACTATTTTCTCCTTTAAATATGCTGACTAGGTTTTTTTTTTTTACACTCTGAAAACAGGCGAGAGGAATAAGCAATAGCTTGAAAGGCAACTTCACCACACACCAGGTGTATTTAGGGTCACTCCTCTAACTACCAACTCCTTAGTGCTAAGGGAATGAGTAGCCAGTCATTGAGGTGACTTTTAGTATGTGGTTTTGTTCTACCATTTGCTATAGGACTAGCTTCTTTCTTTTCTTTTTCTAAACTCACAGCTTCATTTGCCATTGTGCAGAGTGAGGCAGCCAGTTTGGGGTCTCATACCAGAACAACAACAAATTATTTTATATTGGCCAAAATCCTGTTGCTTAGGTGCAGATGCAGAAGGCAAATGTTGTAACTTCAAGTGCCTTCCACCTGGCAATTAATGAATCCTTGCTGAGAGTATGCACCAAAGCAGTAGGTTCATGCACCTCACGAATCTGAATGGTGACTCATTAATCGCGAGGTAGACGTTATGCTGTTTGCCTTCTGCGTGCATAACTAAGCAACAGGATTTCAGCCCTTGTACTTGTGCTCTCAGAAAGATGTCTTTTTAAACTTTTCTGTCTCGGGTGTCAAAATAACTTTACTTGCTTTGCATATCATGCAACCTTGATTTTGAACAGGGCAGGTGGGGTGGGAGTGGGGAATGGCACCACTTGCTTTAATCATAAGCGACTCTGAAGATTTCAAAATGTCCTTCAATGCATGGATACTGAACAGTATTAGTATGAGAACAACATACTAGATATTAGACATGTTAGGTATTAATCAAGAGGTCTTTAAATTGAATTGGAAGAGGGAGAGAGACAAAAATTCAGGGGTAAAGACAAATGAAGGCTTATACACAATAAGAGGAACAGAGCAAATCGCTTTAATGGGGTTCAATAATAGTCTTCATGAAAATGTAAGGAGAGCAGGCCACAAATCACATAGCATCCAGTGTCTACATGTGATATTGAAGAAATGGTCAATACCATCAGAATGAGCCATGATACTGTTGATATCTTGACTTGTTCTGATACAGTCACTACCACAGACATCAAGATTCAAAGTCAAATCTGATGATCCAGTTGGTGGGAAACAGCACATGATGGCAAACTGCATGTTGCCAAAACATCTGAGTTCAGTTGTGAAAGGTTCTGGAATGTTCTGCGCAGGTACAGGAGAACCCATGAGCATGAATCATCTCGACCACGAGGAAAAATTTGTTTCCAGTTTAATATTGTAGGGAGACCCCATCATGCCCTGTTCCTGGAGGAATGTAAGGCATTCTGCTGGCTCAATGGTTAATGTCACCCATCCCAGGTATTCAACTAATACCACACCCTCACACACTCCGAGTCCTCACAGAGGTTGTTCAAAACTCCTGACTACCTGGTGATTATTCTGCTGGTTCTTTTGTTCTTCTTTTTATTCCTTCAGGTTCTTATCTAGCTAGAAGACTCTGTCTTGAATATTAGCCAATACAGCTGGGGGGAAAGCAGTAGCATTTATTTTCTAGACCAGCTTAAAGTCTGTTACTTTTTGATTTCTGCCATCTCTGTCCACTGTCTTAATATTTAGCTATCTTTCAAGATCCCAGACAGGTCAGCTGGGTTAGATACAATTTGTTATACTGCTAAGCTGCAAATCTTGCTTTTGAAAAACATCCCTTGTAGCAAACAGAATCTTTTGCTGGACGATTTTCCTTGTACGACTCTTCCACTGGTATTTCTCCTCCTGGTTTGTGGATTTGTCTTTCCGACTGACTCACAACTTCCCTTTGGTCTTTGTTGTTGGTGACTGCTTTTTCCAGGGGGAGTCCCTCATTTACTTACAGTTTTTCAGACCTTTTGAGATCTCTGACCTCCACAACAATTGTGCTTCTGATCATCTCAGCAGGAAGAATGCCTTATTCCCAGTGCTCAGCTGGAAGTAGAAAGAGGTCATAAAGCCATCCACAGGCTCAGTTTCTTTATATGATCCAAAGTTTTCAGGCTAGGTCTCACAACAGAACATGTTTCAAAACTTTCAGTTATTTTATCATGTTTCTTTTAATCCTCATTCAGATGGAACAGCAGTGAGATATAATGTGCCTGTTCCCTTATTAAGTACTTGAGTGTGTCCTCATCAACTTTGCTTTTGAATCCTGAAGCTACCTCTCCAATCATCTGAGGTCATCACTAGGCTCAAGGGCTAGACACAAAAGAAAGTTCTTGCAGTTCTCTCCTGGCTCAAAAATGTAGGTTTTTGCACACCTTAACTATTGTTGGTAGGCCTCGGTGTGTCTTCGCTCTTTTTTCTTTCTATCAGTCAGGTAGTAGCTGTCTGCCATCTTGTCTTTTTCAGTGTCCACCTTTATCAAGAAATTCATCAATAAACCAAGACAAACATTTTCTAAAACTCTAGTATACTCTTTGCTCCTACCAGCCTTGATATGTTTCTCCCTTTTTTTTTCTGATGATGATGACGACATCATTTGTCTGAGGAAGTAGATTTGTCCACGAAAGCTCACATTAAAATATAGCAGTTAGTCTTTAAGGTACCACAACTTTTTGTCTTCTTTCTTTTTTTTATTTTTCTTTTCTTTTTGCCTGAGATGATATCATTTGCTCTTCCTTCCCACCCTTTTTACTAGGACACCTCCCCAAGGGTGTGAGCCCTCATTGCACAGTAGGAAGAAAGCAAAGAATTATCACATGGCTTTCTCAGTGCAAGGAACCCCTTCCCTTTCTTCTACTTTTGTCTTCTGGATCTCAGAAAACACTAGATGTGAGGGAGAGTCATCTAACACCCTTCCCAATTGAGAGACTCTCATCTCCACCCAGTGTACAACACACTTAAGTTTGGAAAGGGAAGTGAGGAGACCCAGTAACAGAAGGTCACTTACATTTCCCAGGCTCCTCCACACTAGTCTTGAATGCACTAGAAACCTTGGAAAAGGTAGCAGCCATAAGTCTTCCATTTGCCTGAAGATGGGAGATAGGAAGTCATGGGGAGCTTCCCAGCTCATTGCTGCCTTCATTGCTATTGCTAGTGTGTGGATGGGAGGGAGGTGCTGCTGTGTGTGTTTGTGGGTTGGGGCTGAGGGAATCTTGGTGCCAATCAAAAAGACATAAAATTCATATACCAAATTTGGAGAGTTCCAGAACTCATGGGCAGCAATTCTGGGATTTGTGGCAGTGGCACAAATTCTCCCATGTGTGAAGCAAAATCTGTCATGCTAAGTAGAGATGGTGGTATTCGTATACAAATGCAAATATCCCTGCACAGCTGGACTTAATGAGGGTCTGGCCCCTGGGGCTTGGCCATCCACTCACGTGTCCACCGCCGGCGGTAGCCTTGCTCATCCTTCCAATCACTCCCAGAGTGTTGCTCTCTTCCTGCTCGGCTAGCCACTTGGCAGCCATGCAGGGAGACTCGTCCTCCCTCCCCCTGCCTGGAGTGGCTAACCGAGTGGGAATATTCATTTCATAAAGTCCAGCTGTGCGGGAATATTCATATTCATATACAAATACCCCCATCTCTAATGTTAAGACCTTTCTGGTTGCCCAGCTGTCCGTGAGGGCAGGAGAGGAAGACACAGTTTGTTGGGAGTGCATGAGGTCCTGATGCTGCTGTGTGGATTTTGTCTTGATGTTAGTGGCTGCTGGTATTGCATGACATAGGATGGCACACCAAGAACACTAAAACACATCTACAGAACTGTTGCTGAAGAAAATAATAAGCCTTAGAACCATATTGAAGATATGGAAGCAGCAGAGAGCAGATCATTTAGAAAAGGACAGAGCCACCACAGCCTGGGAGCGATGTGTACAAGGGGAGGACACTCAGCTAACCCTCTAGGCCACAGGGTGTTTTATCTCCAACTGGCCACTGCCCTCCAGAGTAGTAGAAAATGTGATACAGAAGCTGCAACAGAAAATACATGGCTTGGTACAGTATCTTTTTCTTTAGCCTGGCACACAGAACAGGTCTCATAAAGCTACAAAACTGTATATCTCTAACTGAACATATCAGGTTCTCAGATACTGGAAGGAGGGGAAAAAAAAGTAATTTGGAGCAATAATTATGATTCCATTAATTCCACACTTTACCGAAACATGGTTGTAACATTTAATTGAAATGCAGGAAAGCAAAGCTAGACTTTGGAGATACAAAGGCACTTCAAACATCTAAACATGGGAGCACCAGAGACATTGTGGGAGAAAGTAAATATTTTCTACAAATTCTCATCTCAGTGAAATAAAACTAATGGAAAAGTCACGCCAACCAATGGGCTGCGATCAGATTTAAAACAATAACTTTCTGGGGAAAGACATCTAAAGACTGGTTTTCAGTATGTCCTTGGCAAAAAATATTTGCCTTGGAGATTTACAGTAAGCACTACCCTGGCTGGAGTTAGGTAAGATGAAATGCTTTGCTGATTCATGATACACACACACACACACACACACACACACACACAAGCTTAATAAAATGGAATATATCTAGTTCAGGAGGTCTCTTGATACTATCTTGTAATTTTGTTCACCAACAGCCTTTATTTAAAGCTCAGTCCCAGGAGTCTGTTTATAATGAGCTGAAAGTGCAGAGATAAGCAGTTATTTCAGAAAATGTGGCTCCCCATTGATGTATATTTCGCTCAGGCGGTATATCTTAATTGAAGTGAAATGAGCATGGGACCCTTGGGTTTATTTTTAGGTCTAGCGAGGCATTAAATAGTCCAGAAGCAAGATTAGGGCGAGAAGAAAGGCACATTTAACATCAGCAGTAGGTACCAAAAAGCTCCCATTCATTTGTTCCCAAATGGAAAACATTGATTCCAAATGTACCACTTAGGTTTCACCATCTTCTCCTTCCGTTCTTGTCATCATCCACTTTCTTTGGTTTACAGTCGTCTTCAGATAGTTGTCTTCGTCCTTTCAGATACCGTGGGTTATTTTACAACAGCTGCCATCTTCATCTTCACCATCTCCTATGAATTCTAATTTCAACACGATTTTACCAATTTCTGAAGGAACAGGCTCTTCCTTGAATTCTCTCAGCCAAACTTTAGAAGATTCTGAAATACATTAATGTCCTGATCTTGTATTCAGAAGCAGTGCTCTCTCAAGTGGAAAAAAAGGTGCAATTATGAAAATGAATTAAAAGCAGAAGTGTACTGGAATTATCCATGGAATGTAAACACTGGCTTCCTTTGTATATGGAATATGCAAAACAGAGGAAGTCAAACCAGCCACCATTCATCTTCTCAAGAGAGTCCAGAGAAAACTCCTACAAAATCCAAAGTTCTCTTTTAAAAACTGTTAGAAAAACTTTGTTTTAAAAAGGCCGGAACATCTTCACTTTCACCCAGCAGACTTGTGCACATGAAAGATTAACAACCAACCCTTGGGGACCATGTCAGCAGATGTTCACAAGAACTTGGAAGCTCCAGATGTTGTTAAACCATAACACCTCTACCCATTGGTTATGCTAGCTAGGTTGGTGAAAGTTACATTCCAACAAAATTTGAAGGCCACATGTTTCTGAAGCCATGTTATAACAAGCACATTCATCTTGAAGATGCCATAAAACTTTATTTTTGCCCTAACAGGATAGGATGGCTATTCTTCTGGAAATCATTCCACCTATAAGTGATGTGTAGATGGTCTTCAGTTATAACTTTATAATTGTACTCTGATAACTGGCCACTTAATCAAACAGAGGAATTCTTTATTATCCTTTTTCTTTCTGTAATGTGATTTTACATTTGTTTGCTAACCTTTGCATTTCCCTTTGCTTATGCTTTCCCGCTAAGTATTTTGTTGATCCTGGCTTTGTTTTTCTTTCACATGTCAGTAGCATGAATAAATTTTATTGTGCTGTAGCAGTGTTCACAGAGAACAGTACCATGTCTGGGCTTTGCTTTTCCCATTACTTCTTCCACTGGTTTACTGATGGAGCCATAAAACAGCAATGCCTCTGATCAGTCCAAACAACATATAGAATCAATGGAGCTCTACAACTCAGCCTTACCAGGGTTCACTACCATGGTTACAGAGTCCTATACAGAACTTTGTGCTCAAGGGAACTTTGATATAGAAGGGACCCTATGGATCATTGTCAAGGAAGCACACTTGGAAACAGAACTCCCAACCTCTGGCTCTGCAGCCAGATGCCTAAAACACTGAGCTATCCAGCAGTTATGGGCAAAGAATTGTGGGCATGTGCCAATGTTTGATGACAGGGCTTACATGCCCTCTCCCCCAATATCCCCATCCCGTGTTTCAGCTCTACTTATGAGCAGAATGCCTGCATCAGGGCTTAGGTGTCAACCTTCTGCTGGTAGGAAGTAAGTATCTTTTGGAATTTTGAGATGTTTGTGTTTTCTCGTAATATTTTATTTATTTACCTGTTTATAAAATTTAGGTCTGGGGAATGAGCAGTCTTCAAGGTGTTTCTAGATTTCACCTCCTACAAGCATACCCTATCGCAAGGGATGATCAGAGTTACAATATGGAAGACCATATGCTTCCCATACATGATGATGAGGGCAGTGACGGTGGTGGTGATGGCTGGTATGAATGAGGCTTTTGGGTGTCCAGGGCTTCAAAAACATGTGTGGTAGTTACACAAGGCTTGTGGGACATGTGTTGTCCACCTCTGATGTAGATGACAAAAAGCATGTAAGACAAAAAAGAAACCTGAGGAACTTCATAAACAAGTGACCAAGGGGCCAAGCAATACTTCCCAACATACCTTCTGAGAGTATCAGAGATTCAAAATCACTACAACATTATAAAGTTCATGCTGGTCAAACTTCCCAAAAGAATATGGTGATCCATGGCTTTGAAGGCTACTGAGAGGTCCTATAGAATCAATGACCATGCTCTCTTCCTATCTAAGTCCTGCTGTAAAACATTAACTAAGGGAACTGAGGCTTCTTCTGTCATCAAAATGGATCTGAATCCAGACTGCAAGGATCTAAATCAGTGGTTCCCTACCATGGGTCCCTGTATGTCCTTGGACTACAACTCCCAGCAATCCTGGCCAGCACCACTAGTGGTGAAGGCTTCTGGGAGTTTTAGTCCACAAATATCTGGAGACCCAAGGTCGGGAACTATTGATCCAAATGATCAGATTCATCCACAAAAGCCTAGGGTTTGGAGAAAAGAGGATAACTTTAATATTATGCAAGAGAGCCACTAGGTAACAATGTAATTGTGTCGTGGTTCCTGGGAACAAGGAGGACTAGTCAAGAGCAACACCACCACCTATAACATATGTGAAGACACAAATAGAGGAATAAAACTTCAAACGTAGTTTCTGACAGCACGTAGCCTCTTTGATGTCATAATGAACCACGTATTCCCTAAAAAAAAGAGAAACCACCCACAGCCATAGGGGAATTGTCACAACTCAGTAAAAATCTAGGGTGCCTGAAAAAGGCATGGAGCTTTTGGACATAGGTATGAGAGAGTCAAAGGTCATTCAAGTTCAAATTAAATTACTTCTTGGAGAACTGTGATTGAATCATTGACCCTTTGTAATGCTCTCCTTTTCCATAGGTCCTCCATAAGTAATGCAGATACCATAGGGTTTGGAGAAGTCTAGAGTTCAGACCAGCTGATATTTCTCTTTATATAAGGCGTTTTTATGTGTCAGGAACTCAGATATCGGATAGCACTTCTAAAAGAAAAAACATCTTCTGGATATCCTTGGATAAATGTTTAGCTCATTTTTGAGCAGTAAAATCCAACACTCATGCTGAAATATTGTCTCTATTTTTTCTATTTATTTGAGAAGATATACTTTATCTACAGGAGAAAAAACATTGTAAAAAAGCAGAAGATTCTCACTATCCTGAGAATTATCAACTGAAGATATCTTAACATCCTTGTGAAAGAATATATTTGAACCAAAGGCAAAACTTAGAAATGTACACTATTTTAAATTGTTTGTTTGTTTGTTTGTTTGTTTGTTTGTTTGTTTGTTTGTTTGTATGTATGTATGTATGTATGTATGTATGTATGTATTTTCTCCTTAAAAGGACCCAGGGCAACTTACATCATTAAAATGACAATATTTAAAAGCTAAAAACAGTAAGCATACAAATATTAAAAATGAATTAAACAAGTATTTTATTAAAATTGGTAAATAAAATCAATAATAAAAACACATTTAACAGCAACAGAGCTAAACAATCAATTTAAAAAGCCTCTCCCAGACAGCCAGTCACCAAGGAAAAGCATGCTTGAAGAGAAAGGTCTTCACCTGTCTGTGGAAGGACAGCAAAGATGGGGCCAGTCTGGCCTCCTGTGGGAGGGAGTTCCAAAATCTGGGTGCAGCAACAGAGAAGGCCCTCTCTCCTATGTCCCCACCAAGCGTGCCTGTGAGGGTGGTGGGACCAAGAGAAAGGCATTCCCTGATGGTCTTAATGCCTGGGCAGGCTCATAGAGGGAGATGTGGCTTGGACCCAAACCGTTTAGGAGTACATTGTAAAAGATAACTATTTGAATGAATGAACAAATGAATGAACGAATAAATGAATAATAGAATGAAGGCCTTATTTGATTTCTCTTGTCTAATGTATTAAAAATCCAAAGACAACTTACAATAATCCAGTTCCAAATTGCATTTCTCTTCTCTAGCTAGCATAAAAGGAAGTCTCGTTGATTGCCCATGTACTTTCCTCCTACGAAAATTCCCTTTGAATAAGCTTGTATTTGTACCATTTTGCAATCAATATTCACCAGTTACAGAAGTTACAGCCAGGAGGCTTATTTTTATTTCTTCAACTAATGGCTGAGGTTCTATCCATTTCAATTAAACATTTTTATTTTCATCTACTGCTTCCGAGCATTTATTGTCAACACAAATTGCATTCAAACATCATCTGGGCCTATCACAGAGGTTATAACCTGTCTACAACATTTACATAAAATGTATTATCATTGTCTGTGACCTATGGGCTGTGAAAATATCCAGATTGCCAGCAATCCACTGTCTAATGAACACCACTATTTCCTAGTTCTATAAACCTATATATTTATGTTGTCAAATTGCCCCTTGGCATGTGTTAATAAAAAGGTGCTCACTGGGGCAATTCTAGAGCATACACAAATGTACCATTCTTTCACACTGCTTATAATTAGAAGAAACATTTTTCTATTGTTCTAGGGATGCTAGTAAGGAACTTAGGCAATGTGCTTAAAAGATACCATAACTTTCAGTCAAAACCTTCTTGCGGATCCAGCTGAATTGTTCAACAAAGATGACAACTGTTTACTATTTCTGCTCAGAACCTATCTCTGCTCAGAAGCTCAAGTTCCAGAACATGGTGAAAGGCAAATTGCTTGGAAATAGCAATGAAACATTCCGTTTTCTATGCTTTACATGAACAGGATCTTATTAATGTTGACATTTTCTAATTTTTATGAGAAGCAGCTGTAGAGAGAAGGAACATGTTTTGGAATAGTGGTATGATGTGCTTATATATGTATATGTATATACCGTATGTTTCCGTGTATAAAATGACACTTTTTCCTTAAATAATTAGACAAAAAATTGAAGGTTGTTTTATACACGGAAGGCAGCTGCTTTCCCTGCCTTTTGCGAAGTCACGGGGCTTAGCAAAAAGGAAGGGAAGGCTCCCTTCGGGTAAAGCAGCCATGAAAGGGCTGTATGATCGCAGCCCTTTGATCCTGAAGCCCTTTCATGGCTGCTTCAGGATCAAAGGGCTGCAATCGTGCAGCCCTTTCACGGCTGCGTTACCCACTTCCTAAGCCCAGTGGGGCTTAGGAAGTGGATAAAGCAGCCATGAAAGGGCTTCAGGATCAAAGGGCTGTGAACGTCCAACCTTTACCCAAAGGGAGGCTTCCCTTCCTTTTTGCTAAGCCCCGTGGCTTCGCAAAAGGCAAGGAAAAGCGGCAGTCAAAGGGAGCCCTTTGATCCCTGCTTTTCCCTTCCTTTTGCTAAGCTCCATGGCTTAGCTAATTTTGGGGTTAGAAAAGTGGGGGGGGGGGTGTCGTCTTATAGATTGGGTTGTCTTATAAATGGAAAAATACGGTACATGCTGCTCTGTCTGCTGTTTTCCCAACAAAATCACTCCCTAAAAGCTGCTTTTTTTTTTTTAACCTGTTAGGGCAAATGTATGGCCATATCACATTTTTAAAGATTTCAGGAGCTGAATCACAATGTATTCCGAATGGGAGTATAACTTGGCTAGTATTGTCAAAAGGCTTGTATTTGATCCACCAAGTTTCCAGGTGTGCAGTAGACATTTCTCCACTCACTGCTAGAAGTACAGTGCACATCACTTCTACTTCTGATACTCTCAGCTTGTGTCCCTTCACTCTTCTGTGTCTCCAGCCATCTGATGACAGAGAACTGACTTACATGATCTTTCCCTCCCTCCCTCTTTCTCTCTCTGTCTCTCTTTCTCTCCCCTCTTTTGCCCCTTGTCTTGTTACTCTCTTTACCTGCTTCTCCCAAGCTAGCTAAATACTGGGAGCTGGAGGGCTCCCTAAATATTTCATAGCCATGGAGGTATAATGAATTGATCTAAAATAATTATGCTTTCTTCGGCTCTTCTCATCTGAGTGTTACATATTTTATGTGTATGAATTAAAACCATATTAACTTTAGAATAATGCAGATAATAGGGCAGCAGACCTATTTCAAGAATAGACCAGGCCAGGACATGGAGTTTATTTCCCTGTAAAACAACCTCTTGCCTGCATGACCAGTGTGGCTGATGGCATCCATTGGCATCTCTGATCAGTGACTGTTGATCAGAGAATGTTTAACTATTAAGTATCCTACACAGAACTGAGCGGAGCTTTGAAGGCAGAAAAGCTGTCACATGGAACTGAACTATGTTTTGCAAGCAGGAAAGCTGTTGCATGAAGCTGAGCTTTGGGGCAGGCCGGCCATTGCATGGAAGTTAAATGATTTTTGCAAGCAGGAATGCTCTTACATGGAAATACACAGAAAACATACATAGAATCGAGCTAAACGTTGTGTGCTTGTTGGGAAAATGTTCAAACTGGTATGAAATACACATAGCCCAGTCTTCTCAGGTGTTGGCCTTGCTCCATCAGCCCACTCTTGAATTGTGGAGCCCAAGATGCTTCTTAAATTGGAATTTAGCTCCTGGAATAGACAAGGTCCTCTACCCTTTAAGAGGTCATCATTCATGCCCGAGTACCTTGAACCTAACCTGTAGGCATACTTCAAGATCCTGAGGGCGCATTCTCCTTTATATTACTGTGGTGCCCAATTTACTTATATACAGCAAATATATTGGTTTTTATATTTTTCAACCACAATGGCTTTTTAAAAAGAATTCTGGGGAAAAACATTTGGGAAAATATTGAGAATTCTCTACTAGAGATTCCTAGTCTGTCTCATAGGCTTTGTTTGTAAGGAATATTTATATTCCACATATCCTCAAATGAGCTCAAGGCACCATACATGTCTCTTTGTCGCCTCACGTTATTCTTCCGAGAAGCTTGTGAGCTATGTCAGGCTGAAAGAATCAAATGGCCTAAGGTAACCCAGTGGGAATTTGATAGTTAGGTACTCCTCAAACTCTAGCCCAAGACTCATACCACTGCACCTCAATGACAACGCCACCAGTTTTGAAGAGAAAATAGTCATTAGTAAATACGCATAAACTGTTTCTTAAGACAATAGGAGAGGGAGGTCAACAGTTTGCTGGAATAAGGCAAAACACAGCTTCAGGGCTTCTTGTTGCTACTCAGAAAGCAACTCTGTCCATTAAATAAATTAAATTGGGCATATTTAATGGGAAGAAAGCTAAATAACAAGAACAACAACACATCATCAAGTCAATGGAAACTTATGGAAACTCTTTCCAGGGTTTGCTAGGTATCAAGTACTCAGAAGGAGTTGACCGTTCCCTCCTTCTGAGGCTGTGCAGGTTTCTCAAGCCTACATGGGATTGTTGTTCTCCCAGGAGGCACAATGGGGAATCAAATATCCCCCTAGCTCACTGAGCTATTCAGCCAGCAGCACATTTGATCAGTAAGAAAAAATAAATAACAATGAAGCTCCACTTTCCACTTTAGAAACTTGGAACAGTACAATTGATAAAGATGTTGCTTGTACATGATTTCCTCTGCACATCTTGGAAACATTCCTGGTAGGGAAAAACGTAGAAAGGAAAACAGCATGTTGTTTTGGAGTCACAAATTTAGACTTCAGACAATTAAGTCTGAAGTTTTTAACTAAAGTACTTTAGATATATGAAAACAGAACCTGAAGTGTGTCTAGTTAGAACTAGACACAGTTCCATTGATTTCAAGTGGAGCTTTCCTATTGTTCTGTGCCATCAGGTTGCTTCTAACTTATAACAACCCTAGAAATTAATGATCTCCACAAGTTTGTGTCATTAACGGACCTGCTGAGGTCTTGCAAACTGAAGGCCATGGCTTCTTTTATTGAGGGAATCTGTATCGTGTTCAAGTGGTGGTTACTCCCAAGCTAAGTGGGCAGAGGAGTGTAGTCTTACTCATGTAGAAGGAAACAGGTTGTCATCCTTTTCAGCTGAGGTCAGTCAGAACTTGAAAAAGTTCCCTTTTTTATTTACCCAGATTCTAGAAGCTGTAGTGTGAAGTATCTTTTTCAAGTTCTTGGTGAAGTTCAAGCTGTGATCTTGTACACACCAATTTGGGGCTAACTCCCATCAATTTTGGTGAAACATGGGTTCTGTTCCAGCATTCCTGTTCAGTGTTTAATGAACAAATGTGGGGGAAGGAACCAAGGGAGAAGATGCTAACTCAATCTTTGTCTGTAATGAGCCATGAAGTTACATCCAATGTATAGTGACCAAAATAAGGCTTTCAATGTATGTGAGATATTTAAGGATCATTTTACCACTGACACCCACCTACCCGAGCAGGTTTCCATGGCCAAGCAGAATTGGAACACAGCTCTTTTGAGTTCCAGTCCATCACTCCATCTGATATATCACCCTGACTCTTCACTAGAGATGGGCGTGAATTAAAAAATGAATCACCCCATTTGTTCAAAAATTGCTAATTCATCGATTCATATTCATAAAATTCACACAATGCCCCTGACGAATACAAATCATTTTTAAAGCAATTTCTGATTTGTCTATTTGTTTGGATATAAAGCAGCCTCCCCCCAGGCATCTAGAGATTCTACAACTGCTAGGAAGCTTTGCCTGCCTCTCCTCTACAATCCTTCCAAGTTTGGTGAAGATTGGGTTTCAGATGTCTGGGTTATATACCCACAAAAAGGTTCCCGCCCCAGGAAAGTTCCCCCGAGACACCTAGAGGCACCAAAATCACAGAAAAGCTTCTCATGACTCTCCTCTACAATCCCTCCAAATTTGGTGAAGATTGGGTTTCCCCAAGCCAGCTGCTAAAGGGCACGTTCCTGGGGGGACCCATTTTGTGGGTGTATAACTTGGATGTCTGAAACCCAATATTCTCCAAATTTGGAAGGAATTGTCAAGGCAAGTCAGTAGAAGGTTCTCTGTACTTTTGGTGTCTCTAGGTGCCTGGGGGAACCTTCCTGGGGGGCCCCTCCTTGTGGGTGTATAACTCGGACACCCAAAACCCAAAATTCACCCATCATGCAAGACTTGTAGAAGATTATCAGGGGGCGTTTCCCTGTGAATATGGTGTCTCTAGGTGCTTTCAGGGGGTGTTTTATAGAGTTTTCAAGTAAAAATGAATTGAAAAAATTATTCATCAAGTTGTCAGAAAAAATAGTAAATTTGTAATTCGTGATTTGTCAACCTTGATGAATCATGAATAAAAAGGAATCACCATTTTTATTTATGTGTGATCACATGGGGAAATAGATAGTACAGTATTTTAAACTGCTTGTGGAACAGTCTGGTGCAACCTGTTTCCTGGCAATCCATGATGTATGGGTAATTACACTCCAGCCCAACCTTGATCCATGCCCAGGCTGGACCTTTGTGGTTCAGCTGTAAGGTTGCTACTTGCCCAGTTCATGATGGTTTTCTGCAAGGATTCAGGGCTACTTGCAACATGACTAAAACAGGTACTAGTACAAAGAAGGTAAAAACAGGTGCAGCTAGTATGAGAACACTATTAAGTTAAAAATGCTTTAAAATGCTTGCTTGCCTTCTCTCAGGCCAGTCCTGGAATCCACCTAAGCAGAGAGGGCTTCCTGTTTTGCAAGACAACCTCCAGCTTGTGAAGAATGGTGGCAATGTTGATGAGGGGCCACAGCTACATTTTATTTATTTATTTATATTTTACCCCACCTTTCTCCTTTAAAAAGGACCCAAGGTGGCTTACATCCTTGAAAGACGATATTTAAAGTTGAAAACAGTGGGTA
The DNA here is from genome assembly GCA_037013535.1 of Intellagama lesueurii. Taxonomy (NCBI): domain Eukaryota; kingdom Metazoa; phylum Chordata; class Lepidosauria; order Squamata; family Agamidae; genus Intellagama; species Intellagama lesueurii. The sequence goes on along the minus strand of JBAJHW010000001.1, from coordinate 167,833,458 downwards.
TACAACGGTGGCTGACATAATTAAAAGATAATAATTAAAGCTAAGAACAATGAGTATAAAGAGACAGCTTACATCATTAAAAGACAATATTTAAGCTAAAACGCATACCACTCTGAGAGATGGTAAACATAAGTAGTACTAAAAACTAAAGCCTATCTTCCATCCACCAACATAACTATTAAAGCCAGAATAAAAAAAGCATCAACAAATCTTTAATTCATAGCTGTTGTTAATTGCGTAACCATACAGGTTAAATGTACACCATTCTCACCGAGGTGATTCAGAAGAAAGCCTCATTTATTTCAGTGATTTACACGCAGGTAAGTGTACTTAGCATAGCAGCCTTAAACACCTCAAAGTTGGAGCCAGACACAGATAAATTAGTAAAGAGCTGTATTAATCTTTAATGGATAAGAGAGATGTTAATGATGTAGCTGGTTCTACAAATTGCACTCACGTCATTTGGAATAAAATAGCACGTCAGCGGCTGCTCACCATGGATACCAGCTCAGTATATGGGTACAACCTGGCATTAAATTTATTCCTTTTCACTCAAATTTCCAAGGAAATTTGCAGGAAACAGCTCCCTGAATAATATCAGAACTCTAATGCTTTCCAGGGTGCAAGTTTTTCTTTTCTGGCTATACAAGGGCACTGAATCTTCTTTCAGGGACCCCTGACTGGCTTCTCTGAGATCATGTGCGATACTATATATATAATGTAATAAACTACAGCTTGAAATGTTATTTTTAAAAAAATCAATTACTTGTCTTCCAATACTGGCTAACATTCTATACTGTCGTGATTCCAACAACCTCACTGGATCCAGGCCTAAAACTGGTGCTGCTGAACACTACGTTTCCTGCTACAACCTGTCATTTATTACAGAAAATAAAGCTTGGGAAGATAGTTTTAGAAAGTAATTACTTGCAGCTACAACTAAGCGGGGTGTGTGTGAGTAATTAGTTATTGTACCTTTAACAATAGTAAAAGTAAGTTTTTATTTACACATTTTTCAAAGTCACTAACACATGTTTTGTGTGTGTTTGTATGTGTGTGTGTGTGGGGGGTTTGGTGTTACTTTTAAAACCCTGGATGCCTGTCATTTAGCCAGCAGTTGAACCATGTGACAGTCTGCCTTCCTCATTTGGTGATTTTGTGTCCCCATAATTATTAAAGAAATTTAATAGTATATTGCAAAATGAATGAATCCGTTGTTAAATTCTGTAATGTAAAGATGCCTTGAGCACTGGAAAATGAATTAATTACAAGTAGACATGAGAGCTTCATATTTGTATCCCAGGGGATACGAATACAAAGCTCAGCACCACAGGTGCCATGGCAGTCCATTCCTGCCCCCCCCCCCCCAGAGCCAGCCCAGTCCATTCACTGGACTCTTCGCAACATGCACATCCAAAAGAGGCAACATCGCACCAATCAGGGATTGAGTCTCACCGGCGCTGCCCCACCTCTCCCCTTCGTTGACTACTCAGCAGCTGAGTGTGGAGACTCATCTTCCCGCCTCCTTGCCAGAGAGGTCAACTATGGGGAGAGGCGGGGCAGCGCTGGTGGGACTACGTCCGCGATTGGTGCAATGTTGGCTCTGTTGGATGCACACACTGCAAGGAGTCCAGTGAATGGACTGGGCTGGCTCTGGGGGGCAGGCATGGACCACCGTGGCACCTGTGGTGCTGAGCTTCGTATTCGTATCCCAGGGGATATGAATATGAAGCTCCCACGTCTAATTACAAGCAACCAGTTATTGCTAACTTTTTCCAAGCTCTGATAGTAAAATGTGTTTCACCAGAATTTAGTGTATAATAAAGGGTGCAACACAGGAAGATGGCTGGAAAGAAGAACCCTTTGATTGTAAAAAGCTTTTCATTTTTATTGAATGAAATGACTGCATTTTCCAAAGTTGGGCACCAGCGCCCCTGAGTGTCTGTTTCACTATTCAAGGAACATGAAAATCAACTTGGGTGTATGTTACTTACATATTCTGGAGGACAAAAATGGGCAGATTGAGGGGTGAGTCCTCGGGATCAGAAGCTGAAAGATTTCATTATGTTACGTTGGAGGGAGCGGTAGCTGAAAATCTCACATTAAGACAGGTTCACGAAGGTGCCAAGCGCAGCACATTGATAGATTGTAGCCCAGGAATGGAGAAGGAGGAGAAAGCACACTACTATTATATGCTGCTAAACTCATTTCACCTGTAAAGGGGAGAATATTGATTTCATTCATCTCACTTAGCTGCTAGTGTGACTCAAGCAAGAGAGAGAGAGAGAGAGAGAAATCCAAGTTCAATGACATCAGCTGTGAAATGACAGCACTGTAGCTAAGGACAAAAAGAAAAGGCAGCTGGAGAAATGATGAATGTAACTTCATTAAAAGATTTTAAAAACACAATTTGTCTTCATAAGCAGATGGAGCAGGAATTGTGGGTTCTGGCAGTCACTTTGGTCTCAGCGATGACCTTTACAACACTCCTGATATACGAGGTTTAAATGATAGTGGATTATTTTTGAGTGAGTGCATACTTATTCATAATCAGCACATAAAGACCTGGAGGGCCAGCCTAAAGGAGTCCAGGGGCCAATTTGCGCACTATGAACATTAGTGGGGCCCATTGGGGAAATCACTGGATTTGATGACACAGGGCTAAGGGGGTGGTCAAGGGCAAGCAACACTGGGCACCTGCGAAGGCCAACGCCCCAGGAGAGGAGCCATCCCCTGGCAATCCCTGAAATATTTGGGCCATTCAGACTTTTCTGCTTGCTGTTCACTTTTTTTCTCCAAGCACCTGAAAAGTGGAAGGAACAAGGAGGAGGAGAGACTTGTCAAACCATCTTCTGTCCTTCTCGGAGGTGGTGAGCCCAAAGGAGAGAGAAAGATCACCTTAACTCAAGGGAAATTATTTGGAACTAGAGATGGGCATGAACTGCCGGTTTGGCAGTTCATGCCGGTTCACTTCTTGGCCGAACAGGGGTTTGGTGCTTTAAAGCCTTGCCTCCTCTGGCGGGCGCCCACTCAGAGGCAGTGCCCGGAGGAGGTGGGTCAGGGAAGCCAAAACATTGCCTCCAAGTGGGCGCCTGCTGAAGGAGGCGTTTTCCCCCCCCTCCATTATATAACAAACGAACAAACAACAATCAAAAGAATACAAATACAAGGGGGAAAGGAAAGAAAAAAAAAACAAAACAAAGGCACTGGGAAGTGTTTACAATAATACAATATCTAGTATAATCTTGGCTCCATGGCTGTGTTACAATACTAAAATCCATAACATATGCTATATTCTCTACTCATGTTTGTTTCTGGGCCCAATCATAAAACATTTTCCATTTTTCTTTAACATATATTCTTGGGTTCTCACATAATGCTTCTGACAGGCTATCCATTTCTGCAATATCCAATAATTTTTTAAACAGCTCCACCATCTTCGGATTTTCCTGATTTTTCCATTTTTGGGCCCAGATCAACCTTGCAGCTGTAAATATGTGCAACAACATATATTTACTTTTTTAATTAACAATTTCTGGCATTATATTCAGCAGAAACATTTCTGGTTTAAAAGCTATTTTTTGTTGTATAATTTCTTGTGTAATATCTTTTATCTGTCTCCAAAATCTTTTTACTCTATCGCATGTCCACCACATATGAAAAAAAGTCCCGGGTTGCTGACAACACTTCCAACATGAGTTGCTAACCCCCAACACCATTTTTGCCAGTGTTACAGGTGTAAATTGCCATCTATAAAACATCTTTAAAATATTTTCTCTCAAATTTAATGGTTTAATCCATCTATAGTTATTCATTCCACATTTGAGTCCAATCATCTATGTCTATATTATAACCAAAATTGTGTGCCCATTTAATCGTCACTGCTGTCACTCTTTCATCCTCTAAATTATATTCTAACAAAAAAGTATACTGTTTTTGTATAATCGTATCACTAGTATAAATCCATAACTCATCCACCTGAACCTTCCCCTCATAAAAGCCCATTATTTTGTCTTTTTTAAACCAATCCATCGGTAGACCCATTTCCTTCAGCTCCTGTATATTTTTTTAATTGTTGCTCTTTAGTTAAGTGCTCTTTATACGTATATCTCCATTCTTTCGAGATTAAACAAGGTTGTGTAAAAGCTTCCAAAGGCGCTACCCATATCAATTTTTTTTTTTGTATGTTTGCCCCTGAAATTTTTGCCAGACCTGGTATAGCACTTTCCTTACAATGTGATCAGAAAAAAGTGTTGGGTCTTTGCCCTTGCCATACCATATATGTGCGTGCCATCCTAATCTCAAATCATCCCCTTCCAATTTTAAAAGTCTTTGGTCCTCCAAAGTAATCCATTTTATTTATTTATTAATTTATTTAATTTATACCACGCCCATCTAGACTGAAGTCTACTCTGGGCGGCTAACAACAATCCAAATAATAATAAAATAAAATAAAACAAAAACAACATTAATACAATTGAAGATGGCAATAAATAAATTAGGTATTGACAGGAGGGAAGGCCTGCCTAAAGAGCCATGTCTTGAGTTTGCTCTTAAAAGTAAGAGCAAACTTACTTTTGCTCCCAGCGAGGGAGCCAGACAAATTTCTGGGGGGAGATTGTTCCAGAGGCGAGGGGCCACTGCCGAGAAGGCCCAATTTCTTGTTCTTTCTCTCCGGGCCTCCCTTGGCATTAGGGCCTTCAGCTGCTAAAGCGAGTGGTTAGGGTAGATCTAAGTGGGAGAAGGCGTTCCACTAGATATTGAGATCCTAAACCGTTTAGGGCTTTATATGCCATCGTAAATACTTTGAAATCAATGCGGAAACAAATGGGCAGCCAATGCAGGGCAGCCAGAGTGGGGGAGAAAAGGAGATGTAGAGCTGGGTGTCATCAACATACTGATGACACGAAGCCCCACACCCCCTGATAACCTGACCCAGCGGCCTCATGTAGATATTAAACAGCACTGGGGAGATAATCGAGCCCTGTGGAACCCCACAATTGAGATTCCACAGAGCCGATACACTCTTCCCAAGCGGTTCTCTCTGAGGACAGTCCTCCAAGAAGAATCGGAGCCAGGCAAGTGCCAGACCACCAATTCCTAGCTCGGAGAGCCTCCCCAGGAGGATACCGCTGTCAATGGTATCAAAGGCAGCTGAGATATCGAGAAGGACCAACAGAAACATTTTGCCCCTGTCGGCCTCCCTCAGCAGGTCATCAAAAAGGGTGACCAATGCCATTTCCATACTGTGGCGCAGCCTGAAGCCCGACTGAAATGGATCAAGGGCATTGGTTTCATCCAAAAGGGCCTGAAGCTGGTCAGCCACCACCCTCTCTACCACTTTGCTAAGGAAAGAAACATTGGCGACAGGCCTATAATTGCCAATGTCATCCACCACCAAACTTGGTTACTTCCTAATGGGCCTAATGAGTGTCTCCTTGAGGGCAAGGGGAACCTTGCCCTCCTGGAGAGACCCATTAATTATTGCAATGGCCCATTCGGTTGTTATAGGCCTAGCTGCTTTGATTAGCCAGGCTGGGCAAGGGTCAAGGGAGGAGGTGGTGTCACGCCAGCGATCAAGCACTTTGTCCACCATATTTGGTGTCACAGGCTGAAAGAGATTAAGTCTCATCAGGCAAGGCAGAGCGCTGGACGTCTCTGCTCGATCTACTGTATTCAAAAAAGGAGAAAGATCCCGCCAGATGGCCTCCACTTTAGATTTTAAAAATGCTGCAAATTAGTCAGGTGAAATACTAGTAGGAGGCCTATCACTGAGATCAATTCTGGATAGATTGCGGACTATATGGAAAAGTTCCGCCTGCTGGTTTGAAGCTTCACTTATCCAGACAGCTAAGTAAGCTCGACTGGTAGCCCTCACCCTGGTAAGGTAAAGGTTAGTCGAGATCCTAACAGCTTTCTGATTACAGTCCGTCAGGTTTCATCTCCAATTGCACTCTAGCCTTCTCCTATTCTGCTTCATAGCTCGCAGCTGCTGGTTAAACCAGGGTGCTGAACGAGCTCTGCAATGGAGAGGGCGTTTAGGATCGATTGTGTCAACAGACCTGGTAGCGGCAGCAAGCCAGCCATCAACCAGAGCCTCAACAGGAGCGCCAGTCAGATCAGCCGGAATCCCTCTCATGGAGTCCTGGAACCCTATAGAATCCAGTAACCTTTGAGGGCGGACCATTAAAATAGGTCCTTGCTCCCTGTGGGGAGGGAGAGTCACTGAGAGGTTGCATTTAATTAGTCAGTGATCCGACCGTGACAAGGGGACTAACATAATGTCAGTCACCATCAGACCACACTCACTCCACTCGGGGGAAAACACCAGGTTTAACGTGTGACCACCCACATGGGTGGGGCCGTTGACATGTTGGGACATGTCCAAGGAACCAAAAGATAGAGGGAGAAACAGTCTCAGGATGTCTGGGGTAAATAACAATATGTTGTGTCCTTATTAAGTGGTGAAAAGCTTTAAAAACTTTCTTGCTTAATGCGTTTCGGCAGGGCCTTCATCAGAAACAAAATCTTTATATTTCTCTGGTCTGTATCAGCTCCGAATCTAATCAGGAAGATTAGATGGGTGTGTGGCTGCCTATTTGCCGCCGATCAGCTGATCGGCGGCCGGTAGGCAGAATGGCATTTTTTCTGTTTTTTTAAATACAGTCAACCCTCGACTTACGAACGGCCCTAGTTACGAACATTTCGACTTACGAACGGCTCCGTTGGAAAAAATTGACATTGACTTGCGAACTGAGCCTCGACCTACGAACGAGGCTCCGTTCGCAAGTCAATGCCAACGGAGCGATCGGCGCCTTTGGAGGTCTCAAAGGGCTTTCCCCCCTACATCGGAGGAAGCCGTTTGAGAGCTCCGAAGCCAAAAAGGCAGGGAGAAAGGGCTGGAAATTCGAATTTCCCGCCCTTTCTCCCTGCCTTTTTGCCTTCGGAGCTCTCAAAGGGCTTTCCGCCCGACATCGGAGGAAGCCCTTTGAGAGCTCCGAAGGCGAAGATCGAGGCGGCAGGGACCCCCAGGGAGGTCTCCGATGGCGGCGGGGAAGCTCCCAGGGCTTCTCCGCCACCATCGGAGACCTCCCGGGGGTCCCCCGCCACCGCGATCAGCGCCTTCAGGCTTTCCCGGGGAGTAGACCGGGCCTACCGGGGGAAGCCCTCCCCTGGTAGGCCCGGTCTACCAGGCTTTCCCGGGGAGTAGACCGGGCCTACTGGGGGAAGCCCTCCCCTGGTAGGCCCGGTCTACCAGGCTTTCCCGGGGAGTAGACCGGGCCTACCAGGGGAGGGCTTCCCCCAGTAGGCCCGGTCTACTCCCCGGGAAAGCCTGAAGGCGCCGATCGCGGTGGCGGGGCCCCCCTGGGAGTTCTCCGATGGCGGCGGAGAAGCCCTGGGAGCTTCCCCGCCGCCATCGGAGACCTCCCTGGGGTCACCCGCCGCGGCGATTGGAGGCAGCGCTCACCCAGCGCCGGGAGGCTAGAGCTGGCCGGGCGCTTGGCCGCTCGCCCCGGCCACGGAGGAGGCAGCGGAGCACCGGCAGGCTTCGGACTGGTAAGTCCTTTTTAAAAAACTTTTCTGTGTGGGTTTTGGAGGGTGGGTTTGGACTGGGGGGTTATGTTTCTGTGGTTTTTTTGTCTGTGTGTGTGGTTTTTTTTGCAGTCCCAGCGTGGGACTTGCTCTTTTTATTTTTATTTTGGTATTTTTTTGAAATGCTGGAACGGATTAATTCCGTTCCCATGCATTTCAATGGGAAATGGTACTTCGACTTACGAACTTTTCGATTTACGAACGTCCTTCCGGAACGGATTAAGTTCATAAGTCGAGGGTTGACTGTATGAAGGATGAATAAAAACGGGTAAATATTCATCCCTTCGTATTCGTGGGGGTCTCTGGAACCCACAAATATGAAGGGATGAATATTTAACGAATCGGCTATTTTTGTCGAAAAAGCCGATTCGTTTTTATATTTGTACCCATCTCTAGTGCAGATCATCCTTAGGAGAAACTCTCATCCTGTGTGGATTCCCTAGCACATCTATATACTCAGAACAATTTCCATGCATTCCAGCTTCAGCTTATCCATTATGCAAATCTGACAAACCACCTTCCACTTTCAAGTCATCCTTATCTTTGGAAAAACCTATTGAATCAGAGGCATTCTCATACATGTTTGAATAATGCAATGTACTGTATAGCTCTGCAGAACCAGTGGGTTGTATTTTGATGGCTTGCTTGTGTTGTTTTAAATTTAAGAAATAAGACAAAGTATTTAATGAAATTACATGTGTGGTAGATAAAAATTGGGACTGAAGATTACAACTCAGTGACAAAGACCAGTGAAGAAGACGTACCTGAGAAGAAGTCAGGCAAGAGAATATCTATCAATCCATCCCTCCCTCCCTCCCATTTGTATCCTACCCACCTAGTAGCAGAGCACTATCCTGGGCAGATAACAACAATGAAAATAAAAGTAATAATCGTCCCACAACATAAACCCATAAATTTTTTTAAAAGCAATAAAAAGAAGACCTTTGTTGTTATTGTTTAGTTGTTAAGTTATGTCCGACTCTTCGTGACCCCATGAACCAGAGCACGCCAGGCCCTCCTGTCTTCCATGTTAGCGCAAGATCAGCGGAAATCCAGCACAATCAGCAGAGTATTGATCAGTCCAGGTAGTTCAAATAACTTACGCACACACAAGCAGCTTCTCCCAAAACCAACGTGTATATCAGGATATATACAGCAGTTCAATCTGGCAGCATAACAGGATAGCATTCATCACAAATCAGGAATACATCTTGTGTGCAGTTTCACATATATATACATATACACATCTGCATGTGACCAATCACATTAGATGTTACATCATCCATGAGTCAGCATCCATGAGTCAGCATGACTCAGCATTCTTACACACCTGTATAATATGGCTGCTCATTAACACACACCTTGTTCTGTTCAGGCCTGGAAATTATCCTTGACACCCCTCCTAATTTACGCCTGAGCAGAACATATACCCAATTCTTCAATCATTTCCTTGTGTTTTTGTATGTTCAGAGGTTTTGTCAAAATGTCAGCTACATTTTTCTCTGTCTCGCAATATTGTAACTCAATTAATTTTTTATTGCTTCTCTGACATTATGATACTTTATGTCAATGTGCTTACTCCTGCTTCGCATCTTTTCTGTGGTCGCCATCTGAATGCACGTAGTGTTATCTTCATATACAGTTATGGCCTGATCCACTATAACTCTTAAATCTGTGAGTAATTGTTTGTACTATACAATTTCTGAGCACAATTCTGATAATGCTGCAAATTCTGCTTCAGCTGTTGATGTGGCAATGGAACTTTGTTTCCTTGACTTCCATCCCACCAAAGTATCTGCAAACATTACTGCGAATCCAGAAACTGATTTTCTGTCTATTACATAATTGGCCCAATCACTGTCTACATACGCTTTTAATTTCAATTCATTTGAGGGTTTTATGACTAAACATTTGTCAAGTGTTCCTTTTAAATATCTGAACACCCTTTTTACTCCTGACCAATGTTTTTGTGTAGGTTTTGACACATGTCTACTCAGAATATTCACCACTGCAGCAATGTCTGGTCTTGTCCAATTGGCAAGATACATCAGACTTCCTATTGCTGACTGATATATTTCCTGATTTTCAAACTCTTTGTTCTCAGTTTCTGACTTTTGAAAATCCACTATCATTGGAGTTTGTACACTTTTACATTCTTGCATGTTATATTTTACCAACATTTGTTCTATTTTCACTTTCTGACTTAACACATAACTTTTGTCTTGTTTCTGAATTTGCACCCCCAAATAATTTTGTATTGGGCCTAGGTTCTTCAATTTGAATTCCTTTTTCAACTGCTTTTCAAATAAATCTATTTGGCTCTGATCTTTTGACATAAAACATATGTTGTCTACGTAAGCTAACAAAATATTTAGCTCTTTTCCGCATTCTTTCACATATAAACATGGATCTGCCAAACTGCTTCTATATTTTAACCTTTTCAGTGCTGAATGCAGACACTGATTCCAATTTCTCGCCGATTGTTTCAATCCGTAAATTGCTTTGTTTAATCTGTATACTATTCCTGGTTTAGAGCTTTCAAAACCAGGTGCCTGCGCCATATACAATTCTTCTTGTAACTCTGCATTTAAATAAGCAGTTGTAATGTCAAAATGGTTTACTATATAATTTCTAGAAGCAGCTAGAGTTAAGGCTAACCTCATTGTTTCTGCTTTTACTATTGGCGAAAATACCTCGTCATAATGCACATTTTTCTTTTGTGTGTACCCCTGAGCTACTAGTCTTGCTTTGTACCTGTAATCCCCATTGTTTTGCAATTTTCTTTTATAGACCCATTTGCTACCAATTACTTTATGCTCTGGTGGCAACTTTGTCTCTGTAAATACTCCATGCTCATCCATAGACTTTAATTCCTCTTTCATGGCCTGTTCCCATTTCTTTTTCTCTATTTCTAGAAGAAGCATCACTTCCTCAAAATTCTTGGGCTCTTGATATACATAACACACTTTTATTTCCCCCACACCAAACCTTTGTGGAGGGATTCCTTTATTAACCCTTTCAGACCTTCTGGGGATTTGTGGTTCTTCTTTAATTGCAGGCTGACTTTCTACCTCACTACATTCCCCATCATCCTCTTCTTCTGAGGTGCTGTTGCTTGAGCTTTCTTCAGCCTCTTGCTTTGGCTCTATCTCATTTCCCTGATTTTTCTCACTTTCTCTTATGGGAATGTATATTTGGGAATTTGTGTGTACCTTATCCCAGTTTTCATGCTCAGAAAAGTTAGCTGATTGGGAGATAACTACATTTTTGTTTCCAACCAGGAAACGATATGCCTTGGACCCTCTTTCATAGCCCAAGAACCTCATTTTCTTAGCTTTTGAACTCCCTTTTCTTCTGGTTTCCTTTGGTACATGCACCCAGGCACTACATCCAAACACTCTCATATGCTGTAGGGAAGGCTCTTTCCCATACAACATATAATATGGGGTTTGCTCTATAGCTGAAGACCACAGTCTGTTAAGAATATAATTCGAAGTCAACAACACTTCTCCCCAGTACACATGACTCATATTAGCATCTGCTAATAGGGCATCCTTCATTGTTTGCAGGACTCCATTCCTGCGCTCTGCAACCCCATTTTGGAAAGGAGAATATGGACTGGTTTTTCTGTGGAATATTCCTGTGTTGTTCAACCATGTCTGGAACTTTCCTGACATGAATTCAGACCCTCTATCTGTCTGTAATTGAGCCACTTTCTTATCATATCTTCTCTGCACAAAATTCACCCAATTTTTGAAATGATTGAACACTTCTGCTTTGTTTTTCATCAAGTAGCAGAAAGAATAACGTGTGTAGTCATCTACAATGACTAGAACATATTTCGCTCCTCCCATAGATGGCGCAAGAGGCCCAATTAAGTCAGCATGGACTAACTGAAATGGCCTCTGTGTCTAACTAGTACTTTCTCTGTTTTTTGGGTGTACTTTTGATTTTGCAAGTTTACACACATTACAGTCTAAGTAATTCTTACAAGGCTTCATTCTTACACCTTTAGCCAAGTTTTCCATTTTCTGTATTACTCTGAAATTTGCATGACTGAGCCTTCTATGCAACAAGTGGGCACACTGGTCATGTTGAGGTGTGTTCCTAACCATGGCATGTGTCACATTGTTCTGTGTTTTCCCTTTTAACACATATAAATTATTTTCAAGCTTTGCTGTAGCACAAATTTTGTTTCCTTTCTTAATTGTACAAGTGCTCTCAGCAAATGACACTGTATAACCTTCCTTATCAAGACTAGAAACGCTCAGTATACAGTGGTGCCTCGCTAGACGATGTTAATCCGTTCCACGAGGATCGCTGTCTAGCGAAAACATAGTCTAGCGAAGCACGTTTTCCCATTGGAATGCATTGAAATCGCTTCAATGCGTTCCAAGGGAAAACGCAGTCGTCTTGCGAAATTTCCCATAGGGAAACATCGTCTAGCGAGTGAGGGTCCCCATAGGAATGCACTGACAGCTGCACTGACAGCTTTTGACCACTAGTCGGCGCACTCCTATGGGGAAACCTCATCGTCTAGCGAAAATCGTCATAGGGAAACATCGTTTTGCGAAGTGCAGTAGCGCTCGCAAAAAGGCATCGTCTAACGATTTCCTCGTCCTGCGAGGCAATCGTCTAGCGAGGCACCACTGTATTACAATCCAATTTTGGAACTAGTAACACACCACTAAGTTCCCTTTTCAAACCTGGAACAAACACAGTCCCTTCTCCAGTGACGGCAGACTTCTCTCCGTTCGCTAGGCTCACGAAACTGTGTTCCAAAGCACCTAGAAAAGAGAACAAGTCTTGTTTGTTAGTTAGATGACATACAGCTCCACTGTCCAGGATCCAGCTGGTGACCTTGGCTTTATCAGAAGCCTGCACAAGAGAAATCCTCCCTTGTTTCTTGCTATTGCTTCTGCGGCCAGCTTCTTTGCAGTTCCTTTGTAAATGTTTTTCAGAACCGCACTTAAAACAGCGTCTCACAGTCAAAGCCTTGCTCGTCTGCTCCCCCCTCCTGGAAGCAGCTCTCCTCTGCTGTGGGCTGTCATCTCTCCCTTTGTTTTCGGATCTTTCCTTTCTCCTTTGCTCTTCCTCCAGCAGTCTGCCTGTTAGGTACTCAAGAGTTAAGTCATCCTCTGGCATGGACTCCAAGCTCGTCAACAACACATCAAAGTCCTCCGGGAGACTGCTCAAGATTACATACACTTTATGGCTTTCTGTGAAATCCATGCCTCTCTGTTCGAGCTCTATGAATAGATTTTTCATCTGCAGATGCTCAGACATGCTCCCTTCACGTTCAAGCCTGGCTCTATACAGCTTTCTGGTCAAAGTTACTTTGGTTCCCGCTGTATCTCTGACATAAATTCGTCTCAGAGATTCCCAGCATTCTTTAGCCGAGGTCAGTCCACGTACATGAATTAACTGGCTGTCCTCCAGGCACAGAATTATCGTGGTTAAAGCTCTTTCATTCTGTCTTTCTTCCTCCTCATCTAACGCAGCGGGGGGATTGGTAACAATCTGCCACAAGTCCTCCCTTCTCAGCAACATCTCGGCTTTAACCGACTATGTTTGGTAATTCTTTTCATTTAGCTTCGTTAAGGGAAAACCTCCCATTCCTGCTGCCCCAAACGACTGCATCCTGCTGCCTTTTCTCTCGGTCCTCTGTTCTCTTTCCCCTCCTGGGATCTCAACGGCAGAACTCTCACCTTCCTGGACTTTTTCCATATACCTCTGTGGCACCCTCTGGTACTCACCGGCTTCCTTGGCGCAAGGCAGGTATCGCAGGGCGCGTCGCTGGGCCCATAACCCATTGTTAGTGCAAGATCAGCGGAAATCCAGCACAATCAGCAGAGTATTGATCAGTCCAGGTAGTTCAAATAACTTACGCACACACAAGCAGCTTCTCCCAACACCAACGTGTATTTACAGGATATATACAGCAGTTCAATCTGGCAGCATAACAGGATAGCATTCATCACAAATGAGGAATACATCTTCTGTACAGTTTCACATATATATATATATACATATACACATCTGCATGTGACCAATCACATTAGATGTTACATCATCCATGAGTCAGCATCCATGAGTCAGCATGACTCAGCATTCTTACACACCTGTATAATATGGCTGCTCATTAACACACACCTTGTTCTGTTCAGGCCTGGAAATTATCCTTGACATTCCACTGCCTCCCAGAGTTTGGTCAAATTCATGTTGGTAGCTTTGATGACACTGTCCAACCATCTTGTCCTCTGTTGTCCCCTTCTCCTCTTGCCTCCACTCTTTCCTAACATCAGGGTCTTTTCCAGGGAGATTTCTCTTCTCATGAGATGGCCAAAGTATTGAAGCCTCAGCTTCAGGATCTGTCCTTCCAGTGAGCACTCAGGGTTGATTTCCTTCAGAATGGATAGGTTTGATCTCCTTGCAGTCCAGAGGACTCTCAAGAGTCTCCTCCAGCACCACAATTCAAAAGTATCAATTCTTCGGTGGTCAGCTTTCTTTATGGTCCAGCTCTCACTTCCATACATCACTACTGGAAAAACCATAGCTTTGACTATGTGGACCTTTGTCAGCAAGGTGATATCTCTGCTTTTTAAGATGCTGTCTAGGTTTGTCATCGCTTTCCTCCCCAGAAGCAGGCGTCTTTTAATTTCGTGGCTGCTGTCACCATCTGCAGTGATCATGGAGCCCAAGAAGGTAAAATCTGTCACTGCCTCCATATCTTCCCCTTCTATTTGCCAGGAGGTGATGGGACCAATGGCCATGATCTTAGTTTTTTTGATGTTGGGCTTCAGACCAATGTTTTGCGCTCTCCTCTTTCACCCTCATTACGAGGTTCTTTAATTCCTCCTCACTTTCTGCCATCAGAGTGGTATCATCTGCATATCTGAGGTTGTTGATAAAGAAGACCTAGGCAATGGTAAATAAAACTCCAACATGTAGGTTTGTGAGAATATCATAGGGAGAGGATGTTACCAAAGTCTTCTTTGAAAAGCTCATCTTTCACATGTTTCAGAAGGGAGGGAGCCTGGCAGACATCAGCAGGCAATGTGTTCTATAGCATTGTGGCCACCACCAAGAAAGTCCAGCTCCTGGTGGATGATTTCTGGGCCTCTCTAGAGGTGACCACTAGTTGCCATGAAGCTTGGATAGACTGGGTGGCCCGGGCATATGATCCTAAGGAGAGACGTTCTTACAGGTGGCGAGGTCCGAAACTGTGAAGAGCTTTATAAGTTAACACTAGCACTTCAAATTTGGCACAAACAGACAGCCAATGCAAGTGAGCCAGGATCGGGGAGATGTGATCATACCTCCTCACTCCTGATACTAACCTAGCTGCTGCATTTTTGCACTCAAGGAAGCAGCATAATGCAAGAGGTGACCCATCAGGAAACCCTAATTGGCCATCTCTTCTGCCTTCTGAAGTCTGAGACACGTTGCAGTTTCTGTGAGCGTGGCTACCCATTTCCCTGCTTCCAACAGTTTTTACGGGTGTTTTCCTGAGATGAAGGTAGGCAACTATGGCGTTCCAGGTTTTTTTTGGCCTCAATTCCCATCACACCCTTGTCAGCATAGCTAGTGGTGAGAGATTGTGAGAGTTGTGGTCTGAAAAAAAAAAATCTGTAGGGTCATATTGACCCATTTCTAAGCCCTAGTGAGATATTAATTAGGTGTGAAGAGGAAAATTTTGGTATGGGTGGAGGCCTTCCATGGGAGGAAGGAGCAGCTTAGAAAATGAGAGGACTTGATCATGTGGAAAAGCACTGTGTGCATAGAAATCTATCTGCAGATGTGTCACTTTGCTCATGAGGAAGACAATGAAGATAAGTTATAATATCCTGTGCTCCTAATGTCTTGGCTAAACAGGATGCCTGATGTCTGAAGGGGTCTCAGACAGGGGCCAGTATGACTCTCCAAATAGCCTGCACCCAAGTCATGAGCATTGTTGTGAGGATGAACTGGGGAAGGAGAAGAAAGAAGGATGCACCCGCATTTGGAGATGCATGCTTTTAAGTTGGCCTTTTACACAATGCTAGCTGCAGCCAACAGCTTTTTTGCAGCAGCAGGGGGACTGACTGGATGATCCTTGTGATGATTTCTATCCCTATTCTTTCTTCCCATATGTTATGGGAATTGACACAGTCCAGAGTGGATCCTCTTCCTTGTTGAACAGTGACTGAAATTCCCACAAAAGAAGCAGGGGTTAAAATCAGGGGGCAAAATGTGTAATGACAAAGGCATTATCATCAACAGCTGGGTTGTTAATTTGATCCCGACTTTTGTTTTGTCGTGAACTTGGTACTTCAGCTGTTGCTGATCGGTGCTAACCCGCTCTGGCAGCTGTGTAAACTCCACTTTAAAGTTTGATATTTCAGATGCTCAGTTGGCATTTAAGCTCTACAAGCTTCCTCTTCAGTGAACTAATGAATGTACCAAACAGTTTTTCTCTGGATTGGTAGGAATCCTATAAAGGTCAAGTTCTTGTCTTCTAAAGCTTCATTAGCACGTAATTAGAAAAGAATATTTACAGGTGATTGTGCTGTTGAAACGAAAGCAGCATGTGCCCCTCCGAGAGAGATCACAGTCAGGCAAGGAAAAAGAGGCAGCAGTAGCAGCAATGATGACAGAAAAGAGGGTGTTCGAGGCAGGACTTTGACAATGTCCATTGCAGCTGCTTTTCCTCCATTACTGAGGAGGCCTGTGATGTTCAGAGCCACTGGGGGAGATACTGTTTTATACGTACCATCTTGGTTTATAGATCTGCTTTGGTATGAGGTTCTTGAATGCTAAATATTATTTATTTATTAGTTTTTATTGTTTGATTTAAAATAGTTTTACCCCATCTTTCCCCTTAGAGAAGACCCAAGGCAGCTTACATCATTAAAAGACAATATTTGAAGTTGTAAACAATAAGTATACACATACTAAAACTGTTCAAACAAATACCACACTAAAAAGGCATGCTTACTCTCTACTTCCCATGTATACTACATGTGACATTGTCTCCTCTGCTGTAGTTCAAGCACATTTGTGCTCACTGCAGGTGTTACTCGTGCAAGCACGGAAAAAGAAGTGAACTCAGAGGACACTACGATCATGAGTGAAAGGTTGTGCTGGACGTCAACACTGGCATGGAGAAGAGGAAACAAGTGAACTACTACAGATGGGAGATTGGCACGAACCACCAGTTCAGCGATTCATGCCTGTTCATTTAGCAGCTGAAGAGATAGATGTTCAGCGCTTCACAGCCCTGCCTCCTCCGGTGGGTGCCCGCTCGGAGGCAATGGCCTGGCTTCCCCACCCTACTTCCTCTGGGTGCTGCCTCTGAGTGGGCACCTGCCAGAAGAGGCAGGTCTTTGAAGTGCCACTAAACGAAACAGCACAAACTGGTTCATGCCCATCTCTACTATAGATATAAAAGCTCTGTCCTTCCCTACCTCAGCCCCTGAACTCAAGGCTTGCCACAACTTGTTCTCCTGACTTAGCAGGGCATGATGTCTGTCAGGACAGTACTGTCTGAACTGGGCCAGTGTGTTTGTGTAGGGGACAGGAAAGATGGATATGCTTGTCTTTGCTGTATCCTTACAGGTATGTCTTATTTAGTTTTTGTAAAATTGTACGTAGTTTAGTTTCAGACGCTGACAGTCATCCTGAAAGGAGACAGCCACACTTTTCCTACCTCAAAGTACCAAATCTAGCAGCCCCTTCTTGAGATCTTGAATTTACACTCATTGCGTGGCTGTCCTTCAACATGTGCAGCAAATTATAATCCCTGCTCTTGAGACAACGTAATGAATTTCTGAACCACAGATGGGAAGGGCTAATATCATGGGGAGAAAGTGTTTAATTCAAATGATTTGTGTTAATTCAACTATTTGAAAGTCTCCGATTAACACAGCAGGGAAATACTGATCTTAAAAGTCTGCCTTCTGAAAAACAGTAATCGTTGGATACATATTCTAATGTGATGATGCAGGAAAAAGTTTTTTGACTCCTTTTTTGTTATTTATTTCCTTCTCAAGACAGAGATGCACATGTTCAGTCTGCGCAAACAAGGAGCGCCACGAGCACTCAGTTTTCCTCTTCAGATTGGAGGCAGCCACCCACCCTTCACTGTAGCACCATTGCCATGTTTCAATTTACTTTGTTGTTGTAGCCTCACAACCTGAAAAGCTGTTCAGAGAGGTTGCCAAAAGGGAAGCAGGTAAGTAGTGTTGCTCTGAGGCACTGTGAGATATTTTAAATGGTGACTGTGTGGCACTATGCACCAGGGCTGGATAATCAGACCTACAATTTTGGTAAGTCCTCCAGAGAAGTTATACAGGATGGGCTAACACAGGGCATTACACTGAGCCCTTCAACCTAGAGGTGAGCATGAACCTGATCAGGAATTCATCCTGATTCGAATGATGGCCGAATCATCATCATGGTGTTCCATGGTTTGGTGCTCTGCCCCCACCAATGGGCATGCACTCAGAGGCAGTGCCCAGAGGAGGCGGGGCAGGGAAGCCAGGATGCTGCCAGAGGGGGCAGGGTGCTGAACCTCAGAACATCAGTTTGGCCATTGTCTGAACCAGCACAAACCGGCAAACCAGGGTGTGTGCCCCTCCCTACCAACCCATTCTCCCACAAGTTTGGAGCAAGGCCTGTAGCACCAAAGTTTGTGCTGCAACCCATTGAGCTTGCTCCACATGCATTAGGAATTAATACCTACAGTTGCAGGAGAAAACACACAATGGCATCTTAGACAGATGTCCTTGACTTCTAAGCCTGTGAAATAGCCTCTTGCCATTAGGTCTCCAAACATGCCAAGGGGCCTTAGGCAGCTAGCTGAATTCTAATCACTTGTTATTTTAGTGTTTAGAGCTAGCAGATGAATGTCCAGTCAATTTCTTAAGCAATATTAGTGTAATGAGCCATATATAGAGGTCCCTATAGTATTTATATTTATACGGCAATTTCCTGATTAATACCAATTAATGACACATCAGTGCACACTGGAAATGAATGATGATCGTTCAGCCCTGCTAATGACATTACACCCAAGCTAGAGAGAATAAGCAAAGTAAACATGCCTTTGGTGTTTTGATTTCTAGCTGTGGTAGGTTGCGAGCACATGTTTACCTCTCCTGTTGGAATTAACTCAAATAGAGTTGACTTGTGCTACATCATGCCTAAAATGTGCAGCTTGAAAACTCAGAAAGCCCCAGATGGCTCTCAGTGGTGAATTTTATTTTGCTGTAGACACTATATTTGCAGACAGCGTTACAATTTCTCTCCAAGAACGGGCTGCCCTAATGCAACAATGGGCAGAGTCTTGCAGGCACGTCCTGGAGTGCCATGGGGATATTGTTTCACTGTGGAATTAGCTAGACTAAGTGTTATTGATATTTAACATACAAAACTATGTTTTTTTTTCTAAAAAAGGGGGACAATTGAGGAGATTTCTCCTCATTGTAACTTTTGAGATATTACCACATGTGTTATAATTTAGCAATTCTATACATGTATTAGAAAAAGCCAATGTATCGTTGTCTAGTTAGTTAAATGTATCATGGGAAACATCCATTCCTTACAAAGTCCTTAAAAGGCACATGGGAACAAAATAAGCCTTAGGAGTACAGCTAACCTAGGCACCCTATCCTTTCAATAAAACAGGCTAAAGAACACACATAAATCAAGGATGAGGACTTGAGTCACAAAACCCACTGTCAAGTGAGACTTAAGTCACAACACTGTGACTCAGGCTCAACTCAGGTTTTATTTTCGATGACTCAGACTTAACTTGCACCTTGAAACCCACCCACCCCTCCTTTTGTTCGGGGGGGGGGGGGCAAAGCTTGTTTTTAATAGGGGCTCAGACTTGGGGCTTGGGACTTGGGACTTGATACCAAAGACTCGGACTTGGGACTCAGACCCAAAGACCTCCCAACATCCTTGCTATCCCTCATTTACATTTTGGACAACCCAGATGCAGAAGGAAATGGGTATTTGAGAAACTACCTGTAGGATAAAGGTACTTCAAAGGAATACCAGTTTTAATTACTTATTTATGGTGCTTTGTGTAACCATCTGTAAAAGCTACCCTATGTATTCTGGTACTTTGGACTTCTATATTGACATCTTAGGCTTTGTATGTATTGATTTCCCTGCTGGCATTCGTAAACGCTTTTCTGATACCTCATAACAACAACACTTCCTGGCAGATTTTTAAGAGAAAAAGTCTCCACACAGGTAGCATGATTAGTCTCTGGGGGAAACCCAGCCAAGCATGCTATATGGCAACCACACCTACCACTCTTTTTTTTTCCTCACAGGTTTTCTTCTACCATCGCCATCTAACTCATTCAACCTGTTGGTCTACTCATGTTCCTCCTCTCAAATACCAGGAAGGAATTTTCGTTCTCTCAATATTTAAGGGCTTACATATACATATGCATATCTATGTTCTTGGAGTAATAAACAGTCAAGTCTCACCAGTCAGTTGGGTTACGCAAAGATACATCCTATCTTGGTCCAGAAGCAGAAAGCCCAGAAGTGAAGGTTTTCTTTGCCTGGCCTTCAGAGCCCCATCTGAAACCAATTGCAAGTATTTGGCTTACACCTCAAGGATTCCTGAACTCAAGGAGTCTCCTATTCTTGAAGAACCCTCTTACTCCTAAGGAGCATGGTATCTGGCATCTCATGGCTTAACATGGTACTGTAGGCTGCAGTAATTACAATTTCTTAATGCCTTTTAGAAACAAATTATGCACTTTAAAAACTAAATAGCTATATGATGCGCACTACCATGATCTACTTAGCAAGCATATCAATTTCCAGGTGTTTAGGTTTTACAGCCTGAGAACCATTATGGAGAATCTCTCTCTCTCACACACACACAAACACTGTTATAGGTAGTATTTAAAATCTGTTTTCTCAAAGCATTTTTAGCATAATTTGAAACCCATTTTGAAGTGGATTTGTAAACTTAAAATTCTCATGGTTCAAGGATCTATGCCTCAACTTCTACATACCCGAAAGAGCATGGGGCTTGTCTTTCTTTACAGATGGCCCCATGTTGCCTCAGCTGGTTGTGTGTTTGTGAGTGTGGATGTCAATGAAGGAACATGTGAAATAAGTGGTGAGTGAGGTGATAGGACAAATGCTGTTGTTTGGATTTCAGCTACAACTTGTCTTCCATCTAACTCTTTGCAGCAAAATTTTCAGTCCTCTTCATCCCATCTCTTGTATGTAGATGGAGTCATGGTAAGCAACGGTACACGTGGCCTGAACATCAGAAACCGAGAGAATGATGGTCTTACTGGAACTTTTCTTTTCTTTTCTGTCTTAATTCCCATTTTGCTTTTCCATCTTGAATGCCACTAATATTATTGATTTAAATTGTCGTTTTAATTGTTTACATGTTGTTTTTTACTGTAAGCCACCCAGAGTAGACGTAGTCTAGATGGGCGGGATACAAATCTAATAAATAAATAAAATAAATGTGGACACTTCTTTGAGCCAAAGATGCTATTTTTTTTCTGGCCAACATGGGATTTGCGGTTCAACAAAGCAACTCCTATTTTTTACAGCAATTGTTCATGTAGTTTCTTGAACATCACCTTGTTTCTTGGATGTTCAAGAGAAGACAAGTAGCTTTGACTACGTAAGACATGACAACATGTGAAGGAACTCTTAGAGCTACTTAACACATGTAAATCTGTTACGTTTCAAGCATCAAGTGGCGTATTATATGGAGAAATACTCTACCTCAGATAAAACAGTGTAGGTTGGTGACAGAAATCTTTAATACTCAAGGTGCTTTGGGTACCCTGAATCTCTGGAGCAGACTGAGTAGAATATACCAAGTGTAGCATCCAATATTTAAAAGTTTGACCTTTTATTTGAGTTAAAAAATATACTGCGGAGCATTACACACACACATACACATGCACACAGTTTTGGGTGGAATCAGTTTACACTTTCTGAACAGGTCACCATACACTGAGTAATCCAGTGGTGTACACATACATGTGTGAATTGGTCCTGAGTTCACCTTACGCCACAGGTCTGTTCTGAAGCTTAATCATTCTGTTATCAAAATAAGGGGCTCTGGAAGACTTAACAGGACCAAACCTCTGATTCTGTCCTCCATGTCTCATCCTTGGTGTGGAAAGCCCATTACTGTTTCTTCAAAAGTAATTTCAGAATGCAAATAGGCTCGCTAACAGATTTTTGTCTCAGAGAGATTGTCAATTTCCATGCCCCATGCTCATTTATTTTTCATAAAGAATGAAATATGGGGCAGAGATTTATTTGTTGACAGTTATCAGCAGTAACTCAGCCTCAACACTGACCTAAATTTTCCCTGCTCGGAAGCAGTGAAGGAGAAAATAATGAAGGCAGTGTTATTTTGGAGATGCAAAAACTTGAAATTGCCAGAATTTATTCAAGCTCCTTGAATGTCAGAAAGTTCAGGGCCTTAAGGTTTAATGTCTTGAATGAGGCAGCAAATTCTGGTGTAAAAGATTTCACCTTGCTGCCTGTGTAGACAGTTGCGTTGCATAGAATCAGCTCAGTAGTTGCCTCTTTTTCTAGAACAATAAAGCATGAAAAAATGTTTCAGAAGAAGAAGGAGGAGGGGGACAGCACTGCATGGATCGTATATTTTGTCGGTCAGCAAACAAGTATCAGTTCAGGTTTAAATTAATGACGATCTGACACAAGCGTGGCTGCAATCCAGTGGGGTGGCTCTGCTGATGATAGTGCTTTTGTGAGCAGAAATGAGAGAAGGTCACTCCTCATCTCCTGGGAAGTCCCCCTCGTGCCCTGGACTCCCAAATCAGAGCTGGGAAGCCCTCTGGAAGGCTCGCTGGGAAACTACCAGGAGCTGGCTTTTGGCCAGTGTGAAAAACTGTAACAGGGAGGGGGAGATGGTTGTGTTTTACTGGTGGGCATCTGTTTGCGGGACCTTGGAGAACGGCCCCTGTTTTTCAGACAGTGCTTACAATGTCACATTATCACTCAAAGATCCATTATGCTGTCTTTTCCTGTTTCATCATTTTTAGCCACCTGCTCTTAAAATAAATATCTGCACCATGTAGATTGGTTGTGAAGAAAGAGCGGGTTTGGGGTGGGGTGGGACCAGCAGAATGTGAAAGTGTCCATATAGGGCCACTGAGAAGATCTGGAAAGTTATGTTATGTTTGATGGGTTAGGAAAACAGAGGCGCTATGATAAAGACATTTCCTGAACAGAGAACTTGTCCCTGTAGTTACTACTGTGGTTTTTATATTATACATTCCTGTTGCTGCTCAGCTTGTACTGTGGAAAATTCCATTTAGAAGTATCAAAAGAGTCATTGCTTATTTTTGGGGGAGAAACTCTATACACATATATGGTGTGTGTTTTGATGTCTTTCCTGCTTTTGAAAGTAATAGTAGAGTAGAGTAGTCAATTGACTAGATGGGCGGGGTATAAATGTAATTAAATAAATAAATAAATAAATAAATAAATAAATAAATAAATAATAGAGTTTTATTGTCCTTTGACTGAGATTCACTCTGCAGTCTGTTTTGTGATCCCACAGCCAGCACCCTGATACAAGCTGGGCTGGGCTGAAGGGCTGTCTCTTCCCCAACACAGCCGCATGAATGATAATGCCTTTTTTGTTTTGTTTTTGCTAATAAGAAGGTTTCACTGGTTGGACTCTGGCACATATTGGACTGTACATACATTATGCCCTACATAAAGGTGATACATACAGCCATTCAGTGAGATAGGATTGTCATCTTGTGGTATGGTGGTTGTGTGGAGGAAACTGGTGTAATCCTCACCTCCTCCTATTATTGAATTGGAATTCAAGCTTCTGCCGACTGGGGCACGTCTCTGGGTTGCACTGCATTAATGGAAAAACGTGAACCAGGTGGGTGTAGCGTCCAAGATGTTTTGCTACCTGAGGTACAGCACCAGAAGACACCCACCTTACCAAATCAAGCTGACTATAACTTCACCGCTGGACACATGAGACAGAAAATCCCACAGGTGCTACTTTACTTACTTGGCTGCAAGTATTCAGCAATAGCAGTAAATTAAACAGCTAACAGTTGGCAGGGGTTGGCTTTGTGAAGTGTGAAGGTTTTTTGCCAATTGACCCCCTAATTGGTGCAACCTCTGAGCGCTCAGAGGAGATGGTCTCAAGTTTCAGGAGATATGATGCTTGCAGTAAGTGGGGTGTGGACAGGAAAAACATTGCCTGCCTTACAAGTGCAGAAACACAGTCTGCTAGTACAATGCCACCATGGGATAAATTCCACTATGTTTAGCCTTGTCAGGCACCTTAGTAGATAAAATAATGGAATTAGGGCTATAAGACAAAAGTTCAGATGCCTGCCTAGCACTGAAAGTCATGGAGAGGGGTGGACAGTTATCTTGGTGGGACTGCAGACTGATTTTGGATGGAGAGGCAGTCAACAGGAGAAGCACTGCTTGCTATTTCTAAACTCCAGGTTAATCTTTCATAAGATTTTGCTAAAATAGTAAACATAACTACAGCAACACTGCATTGAGGATACCAAAATCCAAACCAAAATACGTCCAGATGCAGTGGGGTGAGGAGTAATTAGTGTAACCTGACATCTGAAGCAAAGACAGGAAGGAAATGCAGATGGGATTCAGCAAACTCAAAACTGAGAAATGTGCTGAGGTTTTTAATATCCTTGCATGCTGCCTGGAGAAGGTGTGGCTGGGTGGAACCTTTCTGGGCTGGCGTAAGTGTCAATCCATCCAGCACTAACCAATAGTACCTTCCTGGCTCTGATTTCAAAAAGAACCCACCTCTCTGCTTTGTGTTCTTTCCCTCTCTTTAGTTTGTTGAAGTCTTTTGCTGAAAGCAGTCATGTTTGTTAGTTTGCTGTATGATCTGTCCAGTTGTAAGTAATGAAACCTTTTTTTCCTACTAATGTCTTAGAGTGAGCTATTGAAGCTGTAAGTGCCAGTTAAGAAAAGGGGTGGACTACTCTGGGAAGCTATTCTTCTCTGTGAATCCTTGCATCTCTACTGTGCAGCTAGCGCAATTTAACAAAAATTTCAAAACTTTGCAACAAAATGTTCACTCCTGTATGCTAAAATCTAGTTTACTTTCACTTCACTGGGAGAGCCTCAGTTACTTCCCAAACCATAAGGTATTTCCAGGACCATGGAGAGATTGGCTTTCAGCTTTGGAAAAGAGCCTTCAAAACATGGCTGTTTTTTTCTTCAATGACATTTTTATTCAGAAAGCAGGTGAACTCTGGCCAATGGTAATTAGAGCCCTTTGTGTTGCCCTGACATCTCCCTAGGAAACAGTACTTCTCAACTGCCAGTTTTCAGAGAGGGAAACCAATGACAATATGGCAGCCTCCCCATGCCCACTTCCCCCTCAGGTTAAATTGGCTGGCAGCACACTCCCTCACAAGCTGCACCTGGTTTGCCAAAATACTCCTGCTGACTGTCTTCTTTTCTTTCCACACATTTACTGTTATCAGCTAAATGCTGGAGACTTCTGCTTGACATTAGCACTTATTTCACCTCACAGGGGGTTGTCTGTCTGTCAAAGGATTCCTTTTTCAATCCACCAGGGGCTGACTGAGTGGAACAGAAGAGAGTAATTGGAAAAAAACAAATGGTTCTAGCACATTCTCTCATTCTGTTGAGTCCAATGGAGAAATACAAATTAAGAGTGAGTGTTTGTCAAACCGAGAAATGCCAACTTATTACCCCCTACCTCAACACGAATGTAGAGGATAGGGTTCGATTCACGAACACCTCAGAGATGGAAGACTAAGCATTCTGATTATCCCTTTCATCATTACCCATTATTACATCTTGAAGAAATACTAATGAACTAGTTGGTGTGCCTGTTGGATTCTATCCAGTGGGGGGGGGGGGGAAGATGCACAGATAGTAACAGTTGACCTTAATATGTAAGCAAAAGATTGAAGGACAACATAGTCATGAATTTTGAATATGTGTTTTAAACTTTTATTTCTATATTTGAAAAGTGTTCTGAAAAAAAATGGCTTCAAAGAACTCCATTTAAGATTTAATAGCATTCAGAGTATTGTGATTCGGTAGTTTACTCAGAATGATCATGACGTGTCTTTCTACCATGAAGATACACCTGCTATAAAATGACATTATATAAAAATAAAAATCTTCCTGACAGTTTGGTTCCCCACGTTTGCTTCAAACATAAATGAAAACTGAATGCAGGAATGGGCATAACATCATCAATATAGGATGAGATGCAAAGATGATAGTTTGGCCATGATTCCTATGGACTCATTGGACCTCCCCAGATCATGCAGATTAATTAATCCCGGTTCCATCCTGCCTAACAGTTGAACCTCTCCGGCAAGTTCACAAAATAAAGCCTATGCCAATACAATACGAAAGCTTAATGAACACAAATTAAAACAAAGAAAGGCTTAAAAGAGACAAAACATGCGTTCAAACCAAGCAGCAGTGCAAATATAAAAACTCTTATACAGTTCTTTAATAAAAGAAAATTGAATAACCAAGAAATCTGGGAGATTAGAAAGGTCTTTTACCTTGCACTCCAAAGATCACAACGTAGGCATCAGGCAAGCTTCTCTGGAAAGAACATTCTATCACTGGGTTACCAACAGTGAGAAAGCCCTCCATTTATAGTTTCCTGATTCAGCTGATTTGGTGGGGCCCATATGGAAGATGGCTTTACAGCAGACATAGGAGAGAATGTGGTCATCACCATTTATCATCTTAGAATTGCAGAGCTAGAAGGGACCTTATAGATTATCAAGTCCATCCCTTGCTAAGGAGGCCCAGTGGGGAATTGAACCCCCACCCTTTGGCTCCGTAGCCAGAGCCCTAAACCACTGTGCTATCCAGATCCTTCAGGTCATCTGGTTGTAACTCAATTAGAATTTTAAAGTTTAATACTAGCATCACTGTTTGAAATATTGACATTTTTTGACTACAACACCCAACATTCCCAGGTTGGATGGGGTGAGAGGCCGTTTTATCTCCCTTCCCATTAACTTTTTCCAGTTTTGACCCACTCTTTGAACTGGACACAGAAATGGGCTAAACCCAGAGAAGATCACAAAGCATTGGAAGCAGTCCCTGTGAGCAATCTTCCTGCCCTGTTTTGGACCAGACAAAGTTTCCAGATGACTTTAAAAATAATCCCACATACAGCACTCTTCAGTAATCCAATTGAGGGATTGCCAAACCGGGATAACTATAGCTAGGTGGCATTGAATGCAAGAAAATGTCTTGTAACACCTTAAACACTAATGGAATGTATCCAATCAAACTCCACAAGAGCAGATGCTGAATATAATTTGTTAGTGTTAAGGTGCCACCAAATTCTTTGTCATTTTCGATGCAGTAGACTGCAGACTTACAGGGTACTGGAAACAGTAGCTCAGTTATCTCTGCCCAGGAAGTGTTGTAGATAGTACATCAATAGATGCTTAGTGCTACTGAGACCACCAGTATTCTGCCTACTGAATACAAGAGCAATTGAAACTATAAATCTGAGTTTTTAAACAGAGGATAACAACCTCCATAATGGGTTGAATACCACACAGCCATGCAGACAAGTGCATCCACTAACTGTATCTTTGTCTTCTCTAGACTAAGTCTCATATCATGGATTCTCATCCATAACATGGATCCTACTTTCCCCATGCACTGATTTGGAACACACACTGCCATATCTGGATGTCATATCCATATTGAAGGCACTTCAGTCTACACCTCTAGATGATCTAGCAGTTTCATCCACATGTTGAATGACCTGTGGGATAGAAGAGACCCCATGAAACCATATCTGCTGAGGGACAGAGCAGTAATTCCATAACACCACCTTTAGGTAACCTGGTCCCAAGCCATTTAAAGTACTGCAGGCTAAAACTAGCAGTAGAATTTGGGAAAGTTTCAGCCTTTGGAACTAGTCATCCATGCAGGAGCAGAAGCATTATACTCCAACGTCCCACCTAACTGATCTATCCAGAAGTATAACATAGTCAATGGACATAAAAAAATGACAGAGAGACCTAATAGAAGAGTGGTTCCCAACTTTGGGTCCCCAGGTGTTCTTGGACTAAAACTCCCAGAAGCCTTCACCACCAGCTGTGCTGGCCAGGATTTCTGGGAGTTGTAGTCCAAGTAATATCTGGGGACCCAAGGTTCAGAACCACTTTAATAGAGTAATAGGAGTATCTGTCTTTTGGTAAAAGTCATTTCACATGTCACATCCTGAAGCCAGACTTCAAGCCTGTTTGAAGCAGACTAGATGGTCATTTTCATTTATGAATGTGTGAAATTTGTTGGCAACCACCTGCTCCATCACCTTGCCAGGAAGGCAACCTTGGTGCTTAGCCTTTGTTGACACCTTGCATCTAGGCTGGGCGTCTTCAGAAGCATTCTTACTACCTCCTGTAATGAGTATGATGCCACTACCCTGCCTTTTCAGGGAGGAGTATACAGCTTCCAGAACCAACCAGAGGTCTCTGTCCTGTTAGATGTAACAAAACACACAGGCGGACAACCACACTGGGCCAATATCTTATCTCTATTCTCAGGCCCAACAACTGAAAGTCGTCTAGCAAAAGAAGACTCGTTGATGCACCAAATATCTCTGTTGATGTCGCCGCATGCAATTGGACTGCAACTCCCATAATCCTTCGCAATTGGCTGTATCAGCTAGGACTGATAAAAACTGTAGAACAAAAACTTCTGAAGGGGTCGCAGTCTCTGACCTAAGTGTATGAGGCTGGAAACTAGGTGGGTTAAAACTGGTAGTGCTGCTAATTTGATACAGAGACGGCTGAAAGAAAACATCAGAACACAGTCTCTCTCTCTCTCTTTTTTCAGACATTGCAGGCTATTTTGTTAACAGAGAATGTCATCGTGCTAATGCAATTTTGTATTATTCATACTTGCATATTGAGTTTTCATTTTACATATTGTAATCCATATTTGATCTCATTATTACACTCTCCTAGACCACCATGCCCACTGGGGAGTTGTTAGGCAGAGTATTTAGCCTGGTTTTATTTTCCAATTCATGCTGTTCCTCTCAGAGGTGTTGTTAAGCCAAGAGTTTGATGTTTTATATTTTTAATCATTTGGGCACTTCTGAGGCTCATTAGGTTCCTTTTTTTTTTGAAACTGTGTTTATGAATCCATCACATATAGTTAGGGGTGTGTGAGAGACTACTTCTGTAAGTAAGGAGTCATGGAGGAAAAATACTGAACACTCAAGACTGATGATGGGCAGGTGGACTGAGAAGAGGTCAGATCAATGGATGAAGCACAGAGATGCTCCAGGTGATGAATTGGCCATTTCACCACTGACAGGGAGTGTACCTTTGGCTCTCTGGGTGCTTTAAATCACTGGTTCTTAACCTTGGGTTACTCAGGTGTTTTTGGACTGCAACTCCCAGAAGCCTTCACCACCAGCTGTGCTGGCTGGGGTTTCTGGGAGTTGCAGTTCAAAAACACCTGAGTAACAAAGGTTAAGAACCACTGCTTTAAATCACTGTCTCTTACCATTGGCCATGTTGGGTAGGGCTTCTAGGAATTGAACTCTAAAACATGTGGTGGGTTTTGAAGGTTTTCCATCCCTGCTTTACACATCCATCTGATTTCATTCTATGGGAAGCACAGATATTATTTGACCTACTACCAGCCTTAGCCACAGCACTAGAGTTTAAATTGGTTTAGTCACAGTGGCTATAGCAGGATCCATCTGGATTAGCTGCATTTGCCAGTGAGTACAAAGGGCAGGGCCTTTTAAACTGAGTTGTTATTATTGTAGAATATCTTTCCTAGAGAAGCCTGCCTGGATCTTTATTCATGAATGACATCACTTGAATGAAGAGCCTGCATTTGATCCTTCCCAATGTTCCCCTGATGCAAGGACTATAGAAATGGTACTGTACATAGATATCATATGAACAAGCACAACTAGTGAAGATGCTTACAGTTGGTGTGCTAGCACTTTTGACAACATAATCTGCTTGTTTTAATGATTTTTCCCAGCAACTGAATTGTGGTGGAGGATCCAGTTTTCGCTTGGATCAAGAAGGGGGAAATGCAGCCAAAGTTACTCATCCCTGCTGGAGACTATAGGATGGGTGTGGCCTCCAAATGTTTCTGGACTGCACTTCCCATTGTCATTGGCCATGCTGATTAACTAGGGTTAATTAGGATTGATGAGACCTACTGCAACATCTGGAAAGCCACATCTTCTTCTCCTCCCTGTTCCATGTGACAACGCCTGATGTTGGGATAGGACATTGCTGCTTCAGCATGTGTTGTACTGTTGTACTCCTGCCATACTCCTGTTTTGATTGACACCACTGGTACCTTCAAAAAGTAGTCTTTGGGGAGTTTAATTTGCCTTCCCTGACCTGGCACATTCCAGATGGATACAAATCCCACAATCCAATTGTTGGCTGAGGATGATGGGGAACATGGCCCATGCAGTATTGCATTCTCTTACTGGGACTAGAGGTATTGGTACTAAAGATTGGGAGAATGGCCATGAAATACACAAAGGAGATTAGAGAGTGTGTCATAAAGAAAAGTTTGTGGTTCCAAGTGGTTCAGTTGTCTCTTAACTCTAAGAACCAAAAACGAATATTTGGGCAAAGTAGTTGTTGCTGCACAAGAATGCAGCAATAGATAGCGTGCAAGAGAGCAAATCAGCATTCCATAAGGCAATTTTTAAAATGAGGGCACCCCAAACAAAAAAGTATAACTTTGAAACTGGATTTCTGATCAGCACCAAATTTGGTACAGATGTAGCAGACAGGCTGCTCTTGCTCTGTGCCAAATTTGGGGATGTTTGGGCTAACTTTCTTGTACTTACCATTCACACTTGTTGGAAAACAGCCTTGACAATTGCTTTGCCAGGTGAGAAGTGGTTAACTGATGAAAAAAGGAGTCAGGTTATGGAATTTTCTCTTATGCGGTGTCACTTTGTGAATGGTAGTGAGCAGAAGAGGGTATCCTGTAGATCACAGTGACTGCTGCCATTGGTGTTGTCAACATTCAGGCTGCCCTTGGCTATGTAAATCTTGGCATCCTTTTTCCTGCTGGCAACGCAGGCACGATATGTCGCAGCAATATTGGGCCATTTCCTGGCTTTTTGACTCATGGGTGCAGAACCACAATATCCCACATTCATAAACCAGAAGGCTTATTGAAGAATCGAATACTATCTGTTTTCGAATGTACTTCTGTTTCAGCCTCCCTCCCCCCATTGGAAATTAAATAGCATACCATCACAGAACTCTGGTAGCAAGGGGGCTTTTTCTTCCCTTCTTAGAAAATATGCTACTTTGAGAACTTGAACATTCAGGAGCAATCACATATAGCTATTAATTCTGCAGATGATTAGTTAAGGATCTACAGTGTTAGGATCTATGCTTCTTATTGGTCTTACAGACTCACCTTGTGTAACTCCTTAATGGGTTATTCAAGTAAAGCTGCCATGACTGTTCCTGCATCATACTATGTTTGAAAAATATTTCTTAAGCTAAGAAAAATACTAAATTTGACATGATTTAAGTCAGAATCAAACTATATGCTAAGCAGAGTGAGAATTCCCTGTGGTTTCTACTGCTTTCCCCCCTTACCATTTAGATGTCAGGTTATGTCCATGTTTACCTTCTATAGACCGAGCACAAACCAAAGCAATTGAAGGCCACACCCATCCTATGATCTCCAGCAGCGGTAACTTATGTGGGTAAGGATAAGCACATACTATGCCATCTTTCACCACATGGAGGAGCACCTCTGCAAAAAGCGTGATGCAAATACGTAGCTTAATTCTCAGAGCAAAGTTCCTGCTGCTCCATAGGTTGGAACTCGTGCTGCATTGAAACACCAGCTCTTCTTTTAGAGACTGGTTCCCTCCCTGAAAAAGGGACAGTGGTAACTCTCTCTCTTTTCATAGGGGTTACTGAGAAATTTATCCTAAAGCATTGCAAGGCTTCAGCGCTTATGTTACATCAACCATCTGGCCAAGGGATGAGTGAAAAAGCCTGGAGGATCCACAAGATTTGCCGTTATTATTACAAAGAAATCAAGACAGACAGAATGTCCTATTCACAACAGCACCAGCAAGAGAAAACAACAAAACCTCATTCGGTTTTCAAGCACCCAGCAAGCATTAGCATCATACAACCCTAAGGGAAAAGACTATTAGATTAAGTCCAGTGGGTGGTTGTAGGACAGTCTAAACAGGTGTCCTGCTCCCCGTCCATTTTGATGTTTCTATTTTGCCAGCTTTGAGTATTTCAGTGCTGGTTGCTGTTTTTGCTCCAAGCGATCTGGAGTGACAGCTCTGCAAAGAACATATTGAAATGAAAATCTACTCTATGATTTATCACCAACTGGCCTAATTAAATCAGGTCTCCAGCTTTCCCTGGTGCTGTTAAAGATAAATTGTTACATGTCTACAATCTGCTAAGAACAATCAAATAAATGTATTAATTGTTGTTTCTGGGGAACTGAAATGTATGAGAGGTTTGGCAGAAGGAGAAAGCTTAAGACTCCTGCTAGCAGGAATGAAAGTGCACCCAGTGTGATCTGATCCTCTACATACACCGTTTGTAAAATAAATAATCATGTGCTGTCAAGTCAATTTTGACTTTAAGTGACCCTTTTTCAGGGTTTTCTAGGTAGAGAATACACAGGAGTGATTTGCCATTTCCTTCTTCTGGGGTCCTCCTGGGATTGTGCAGCTTGCCCAGGGCTACACAGGTTGGCTGTACTTGCTGGAGGCACCGTGGGAACTGAACCCCCAACCTCTGGCTCCACAGCAGATACCTAAAGCATTGAGCTATCCAATTATCAAGCAATTCTCGCTTTTTATAATTTCATTTATAGCTATGAAATCCACACAAAGGGCCCATCAGAATCATTTGACTTCTGCATCAGAATCATTTGACTTCTACAGGGCCATCCCAAGCCATGTGCTGAGGTGAAGATCTAGACCGCCCACCGCCTGCCCCATTCCATTCTCAGAGGCATAAAGGGGAGGAAAGAACATTTTGCTCCCTCTGGAGGAGCCCCCTTATTTTCACTCTGCTCATGAGGAAGTGGCAAGGCTCAAAGGGGCAATGTTTTCTACCTGGGAAGGCCTTGATTTCCCTGTTTCCTAGCATGGCTAGAGGGCTTTTCAGACCCAGCAGTTTTCAGATCTAATACTTCTGCCTGACTGGAGTTAACTTAACAGCAGAGAAGGCAGGGTTAGCATACTTCCTTCCTCATGTGTTGACTAAATCAGCTGTCCTAATCTCTGTACAAGACTTGTAAAGAAAGTCTTCTTCCCAGACTTGGGGCTGAGGGATCTATTTTTACCCACTTCTGCAGATTCGAAGTTGAAAGGAAAGCCGGGCCCTCCTCGATGCAAAGGTGACGCCACATTCAGCTATGGTCCACCTCATACCCAGAAGTACCGAGACCTGATTTAGCCTCCTTCTTTGTTCAATATAATCCTGGCCACATCAGGGCCCCATATGGCTGCTTATTATTACTATTTTTTTCTGGGTGAAAGAAAAAAAGACATATTAACTGTTCTTTTTAAAATGTCAGCTTGATGTAATATAGAGCTAGGACCTCAGGATGTGAGACACCATGTGTTTTACACAAGGGCCTTCTTTCATGAGGCCATTTTAGTGGATGATTGTATTCTGAGATGGAAAGGTCATCCTTCTAGTTCAGAAGTGGCTGGATGAATTGTCCCACAGTGGCCAGTTCTCGAAGATCTGTACAATCTATATTGGTCAGGACCTAATGATGCTGATCTAACTGTTCCTGTCAGACGAACTGCAAGAGTGGGGATGGGGAAGTCCCTATGAGGTAGACTACAGATAGCTGGCTATGAACTTGAAACTAATGGGGTGCGATCCTTGAATTATCACATTCTAATCATCAACATATATATCTGGCAGCATCAAACACAGCATTCCCTTGCCGGGACAGACCATTTGTTTCCAGGAACCACAAGGGAAAGGAAGACATTCCTGCTAATTGCAGTTTAAGTACTATTGCCTTCTTTCTGAAGCTAAAACCATTTGCAGAGCACCAAATTTAACAGGTGGCTATGCTGTATTTAAGGTGGAGGGGGAAAAAAAGAGAACATTTGCAGTAAAAGATAGTCCCATCCAAGGATAGAATTCTGAATGTGGCACATTAAGAATCTGGTTAGGAGAAACTTAGTGGTGTCGATAATGGCCTAACATAAGTAGGTTTTAAATAAGTAGCTTGCTCTCCTTGAGCATTATTATTAGTATTTTTTTTTTTTTGGTAAACGGATTTGGGAATCGTGCAGGAGTAATCCCTGATGGCCAATTACAGTCTGTTAACTAATTTAACAACTGCATTGTAAACAGAGAGCTGGAGTTTATTGTAAATAAGCATACATTTCGCAGAGGAACTTGAACGACTAAACAAATAGAAAAGCAGTTTTGATCTTTCAGCTTTGTCAAACATCTCTAATAAATAAGTTATAAGGGAAGGGAGAAAAACCCCTCACACACAATTAGCTGGCATACCACAATGCGATTTTCATGCCGATAACAAGTGTTTCACGGCACTTGTCTTAAGGGAGGAATATCTCCAGTGATAAGGTATTTACAAGAAGTTCAAAGCCTTCCTAGCAATTCCCCCTGCCTCCAATTCAGAACTCCAATTATTTTCTCTGTTTCTGCTTATCTTCAGACAATGGCTATCACGCAAGCTATGACAAACTCCAAAGTCAGAAACGGAGAAGAATGTGCACTCACAAAGCTTAGAAATGTTACTTTCCTGGATTCCCAGAATCCCCCACCCAGTGTGTCCAATGGAATTATCCTGAGGAATCATTGTCCGTCCGTCCCTTCCTTCCTTCCTTCCTTCCTTCCTTCCTTCCTTCCTTCCTTCCTTCCTTCCTTCCTTCCTTCCTTCCTTCCCTCCTTCCTTCCTTCCTTCCTTCCCAGAGGGCTGTCTTTGGGACATTAACATGTGATGGGCCAATGAAATGAAACATCTGGCTTTGCTGTGCAGTTATCGTTGGCATTGTGCCTGCCTAATTTTGATCCTTATGAAAGCCCTGCCATGCAGGCAAACTGTGCTTCAATTAAAGAAGACTGAAGGGTACATGCGGCAGATGAGTAGCAGCGTGTGTGCTGGGACTTGGTTTGATGAGCTTCCGTCAAGCGGGAGGATCAAGTGCAAAGCAGACAACTGTGGATAATTCATGAGCAAATATTTAATGAGTCAAGGATCAGATCAAACAACAACAGTCAGAGGGGGTTTGTTTTCCTGGCGGGCTCGTAGTCCTCTCTGATTGAAGGGGAAGATGTCAAGTGTCTGACAAAGGCAGTCTCTCCCTGTAAACATGTCCCTCTTTTCTGGGTATATCTGTGAGGGAGAGAGGTCAAGGAGATAATGAGTGTCCTTCGTGTGAGTACATTTAGGGTCCCTAGTTTTTGAACTGGCCCATGTTGTTGTGTCAGACAGCTGCAACATGTTTAATTATTGGACTACAGTTCCCAGAATTCCCTCACTGACTGTGTTGTCTGGGGGAATCTAGAACTACAGTCCCCCAAATCAAACTTTCAAATCTCTCCACTGTTGTTATCACAGCTACATCTGAAGCAATTGGTTGGTGGTGCCATTTATTCTTCCATGCCATGAAAAGCATCTTCTGGTGATGACTGCAGATCAAATGGTTGTTAAATGCATAAGAGCAGCAGGTTGGGACTGTATTTTTCTAATCTCCAGGAAAACTGGTAAACCTACTGGCGAATTTAGGGTAATTCTTCTGTATCTGTGCAAAGGGCTGATGTCAAATGTCAGCATAATCGGATGTCTGCCAAGGGCCTACATCTTACTAGGGGGGCTGGTGACAAGACCCCTCGGGACTTGATCACTTTGCAAATTAAATGTGTTTGTTCACAGTCCTTTTGATCAAGCCCAGACAACAGTGGAAAGTGGAAGTGTGACAAAGGAACAGGAGATGCAACTGCTCCTTTGCTCACTGTTTTTCTGCCTGGCAAGGTAGAAAGTGATAGCAGTGAGGAAGATGCTGAGGAAAAGTAGCAATGGCTGCCCACAATGCTGGTACAAAGCAGGGTTCCAGGTCAAACCTGATTGCATACTTAGCAGATTCTAGAAGAGGTGCTCCCTCAAGTGATAAAAGTTGTCTGTTTATTGTGTCACATTGTTTTCTTCAACTGCATGTATTGCTCTTAATGAGCTTTGCTATGCAGTTGGTTGTTGGAAAGTAAACATACACTCAGTTTGCAAGCTGGATTTTGGAAGCATATACCTCTGAGGAAATCCCATAAAGTAAGTGTGTGTGTGTGTGTGTGTGTGTGAAACAATTTAAGTAAAAGAAATATGCATTCCCCGTAGTTTCTACTCTGATGGTTACAGATGGATAGAGGGGCTCACTGAAAATGTTCCCTTACACAAGGGGCATGTAAAACTTGGTATAGGAACTCCCCAAGCAAGATACCTATTCTCACACCAGGACAACTGCCTGAGATTCTCCCACAACCCAGCCATACACACACTTTGTGTACAGTGCTGTTGGTTCTTTTCTCTCTGTGGCATGTGGCACAGCCTAACCTTTGACACCTTTCAGAGCAGGGGCATGTCAGTCAACTGACCACAGTTGTTAAGAGTTTTAGCATTGGCATGTTTATTGAGGTATTTGATACTCCAGTGGATTTGTTTGTTGTTAATCTGGTGCAGTGTGACTCTATACCTTCAGCAACTTATTACCGTGTTCCTGTGTGGGAAATGCCTAGGAGTCAGCATCAGGCACTCCAGGATCGAAGACAGCATGGTTCTTGAAACCAGCTGTTGGGGAACAACTGTAGGAGAGAACGACTGGCATTGGTGGCCTGTGATCAGAGCATAGAGGACTCTTACTTAGACCGTGAGCCACCTCCAGCTGCTACCCTCATGGCTTTGCCTGTCAGATTCCCCAAAATTTGTGCTCTCTATTGGGCAGGAAGGTGCCACAACTAGAAAAGGCTTCTTGCTGAAGAAGTTGCACTAGAACAACGGTTCCCAATCTTGGCTTAACCAGGTGTTCTTAGACTGCAACTGCCAGAAACCCCGGCCAGCACAGCTGTAGTGAAGGATTCTGGGAATTGAAGTCCAAGAACACCTGGATTACCCAAGGTTGGGAACTCCTACTACAGAACATGGGGAAGCCAATGTGAGCAGTGTGATGAGAGGCCAGGGCTGGAGAGCCAGTTCAGAAGTCCCTCTTCTGATTAAGGATCCCTGCCAGGCTGTACTGGCTGAATAAGACTAGATTGTCACAGTTAAATATGGATTCACACAGTGTACAATTCAGTTGGAGGAAAAAAAGAGGATTCTGTCTTCCTTGTTGATCCATTTTTCCCCCTAATTAATTTCTTTGTTGATAGGCTGATACTGTGGGGGCATGAAATTGAAAAAAAAAGAGTGCCTTTTGATGCCTGTGAATACATGGAACCTTTCCCCAAGGGATATGGTTTCTTTCTTTCTTTCTTTCTTTCTTTTTCTTTCTTTCTTACTTTCTTTCTTTCTTTCTTTCTTTCTTTCTTTCTTTCTTTCTTTTCTTTCTTTCTTTCTTGTCTCCCGTTCTTCTTTATGACAATAATAATAATAAATTTTTTTTAAAAAAGACCAATTCTGCAAAATCTTCAGTGAAGTGGCTGTAAACAATCAGCTGAATCTGTCAGGAACCAGGAGCTGTAAAAATCTGATAGGAATTTCAAACCTGTTTCTCTCTCTGTCTCGTCATGAGCATTTCCCCCCCTGATCTTTTATTAAGAATGGTGGCTCCTGAATGAGGTTATGGCACACAGCGTAAAAAAACCCCTAACAACCATGCACTCTGCTCTCGCGCCCTCCTTGAAATATGCAACATGATGCATACGGCTACGTTTTAGATGCCATTATCCTCTCCCAACATTAAGTTATTATAATGGTGCCCATGCTTTCCGTATCTAGGACAGTCCAATGAGAAATCTCTTCTGCACAAGTTATTTCCCAGTATACAGGTAGTATACAGTAATAAGACAGGATAAATTAGTTTGGGACTTTTATGGCACTCACACACTCACACTATTCCTCTCCATGCCTTGTAGAGATGTAGATAAGAGGGAAATAAAGCATGTCATTAATGATAATACGGTGACCCTCTAAATGTTTCTACAGAATCTTTTAATGTGCTGTTATTTGAAGTGAAACTAATGGGAGTACTAATTTACTTTAAGTTCAGCACAGGCAAATGCCTTTTCCTGTTTTTGGTCTAGTGCTTATCTAACTTAGTGTTCTCATAATCTACTTGTCTATTGCAGGAGGGGATGTGATTTAGTGTTTGAGTCGGTGTAGAGCCAATAAAACTGTCTTTCGTCTGGTGACCCTTGCTGATGTCTGAAAAGAGACGAAACACCACTACTACAAAATTTACCTCGTATCACTGGTGACACTATCAGGATCTTCTTCGACTCGTGAACCAGTTTGCTCCCCTCTCCCCCCAGATTGGAAGCATACTGAGGAACATGGGAAATGTTAAGTGTCTTCTTCCTCTGAGCTCCATGGGAGCATCCACCCCATGCTTACTTTTTTTGGAAGAGAGCATTAATACATGTAACAAGTGATCTAAATGTGGGGGCCATTAGAATAATTGTATTTTGCCCCCTACCCCCTATCATTAACTAAGGTGGAGATTGGCACTCTTAGGCTTCCTTTCTTCCTCTTTCTTCACTTACATAACTTCTTATTCCTTCTTCTCTCTAGCTAGAAACAGGCAGACACATATCGAGTTTCTAAAATAGCTTTCTGAACATAAAAGACAGCTGAAGGGGTTTCTGTAAATAAGTCTGGATATTTTTTTTCTCTTTCTGTTTTGTGCATAAATGGATTTTCTAATGTAATGAACAATATATTTTCACCTTTCCCTTTCCTAGCAGTTTACAGAGTGGGTACTCATGCTTAAGTCCAGTACTAGGCCATGTACTTTTCCAGTATAGATGCCAAATAATTATGGTTGCGTGGTGAAGAACATCCCATCCCTGAGATTTCAGAGTCTAATCCTGAATGGTGGACTTCCTTGAGGCACCATGGGTGGCTGATGATATCACAGAGATGGATTAAGCAAGGATTGGGTAAAACCGCTTCTGGTTCAATTGACTGTGGAAACAGGTATGAAGGGAATTTGATAAAATAGCCCCCAAATACAGGTAAGACCTAGCTAAGTAGGCATTGTGTGAACTTGAACCAGGGGCAAACAACTCAATGCTGTGATGTGGGAAAAGTGTCTAAGTAAACCTACCAGCTGCAGAGTTTATTTCCAGATGGGTCTGCTTCCCATGCAGACTTAACCATAGCAAATGCACCACATGGAGAGTTTTCCCCAGCCCCATATGGCTGCAGTGTGTAGAAGGATCATCCCCAGCCCATGGGGAGTATTTTTCCTCAAGGCTCAGAATTGTTGCTACCGGGGTTGTGGGACATAAAATCAGAAGCATCCTATCATCACTCAGTGATGGATAGCTTCAGCAGATCATTGTGTCTGTTCCTTTCTATAACCTGAAAGGGACTGGTGGAAAGGCAATTTATGGGTGTTTTTGAAGATGGGAAGGAGGAAAGCTAGCATCATTCTCAATGGACTAGTTATGGAATCAAACATAATGACAAAGGAAAGGCTGACCCAAGATATTTTGCTGCCTAAGACAGAACAGTGAATTCTTCTTCTAACCCAGCCAAGATACATCAGATTCAAGGCTATGTGCTCCATCAAGAGCAGTCAACTTATTTGGGGACCTGAGATCAAAAATGTCAGCAGCACTTCCTCTCCTCCCTTCCATGGCAGTAAAAATACAATAGTAAATTAAACAGCTAACAATTTGCTGCCCCTAAAATCTGCATTTGTGTGTGTGCTCAAAAGCTTGCCTTTGCTTTGAAGGCTCGGCAGATTAGTACTTCTGAAAGAAGAACTGGAAAACCATGGGGTTTTAACAAAATGTCCTTTAGTTCAAGAAACATACCTGTGGATCTCCTCTGTTCCTTTGTGCGTACATCCCTGGGATGGAAGAGATTGCGAAATGTAGCACTGCTATGATGATTGACAGCGGGAGAAAAGTTGAACAGAAGAACTTTCAGGAGTGGTATCAAATTTTCATTTACTTCCAGCACTGCTTTGGGCAAAGATATGGAGAGTAGAGGAAAAGAAATATATAACTAACTCGAAAGTCAAGAAGATAAGCACCCAATAGGTCACTGCTCCTAATCTAAAGAAGTTCTTTAGATTGGTGTTCAAACTTCGAGGCTATTTCCTGGGAAAGTGCTAAATCATTAAAAATAGCTTTGAATGAAAATGTCATATTTGCTGTAGCTGTCATGTCACCAGCAGAACACTCTGGCGGTGTGTTCCTTTTCTGTCTCTCTTTGTGTCATGTTCAGTAAAGGTACTGGGTGCAAGCAGGGGGCCTTGGGTGGTGTTGATCTTTGGTATTCCCACAGAGGTTGGAAAAGTTACTTTTCTGGATTACAACTCCCAGAATCCCTCAGCAAGTGTCTATGCTGGCTAGCAGACTCTGGGAGTTGAGGTCCTGAACAGTAACTTTTCCAAACCTTGAGCCTTTCATATAGCACTTTAGAATATTGAAAAATGTGGATGGCTTGGTTAGGCAGAGATGCATCTGTAGGAGAAGCTTTGACCACACCTTGTAGTAAACTGCTGTTCAAGCCTCATTTTAAAAGAACAATGTATATTTTCAGGGCTGCTTTTTCTACACCCCCTTAATTATTTTAGCACTCAATACGTTCAGAATTTCATATCTTGAAACTGTTGCAAAGGAATAGCTCCTGGTGGCTAGACAGCACAGTCCACCACTTCAAGATCAGCAAAATGTGTTGCATGACATTGCCGTGGAAAGAATTACCCC
This sequence comes from Intellagama lesueurii, assembly GCA_037013535.1. NCBI lineage: Eukaryota > Metazoa > Chordata > Lepidosauria > Squamata > Agamidae > Intellagama > Intellagama lesueurii. The sequence continues at coordinate 167,792,896 of JBAJHW010000001.1, read as the reverse complement.
TTCCCTAGCCCTCACCCCACTGATGCTGCTTTAGAATGAGTGTAGGCTTATAAAATCAGGGCCTAAATATATATCCATTTGCAGTGTGAGTTGTGGGAAAACAAATGTTAAGGAAGCTCATGAGTGAAAACTAGAGAAGGGCATGAGCCACCAAACCAGCGGATTGTGCTGGTTCGTTTATCATCCAAACAGATGTTCTGCACATCCCAGCCCCACCTCCTCTGGTGGGTGTCCATTCAGAGGCAGTGCCCTGGCTTCCCTGCCCTGCCTCCTCCAGGTGCTGCCTCTGAGTGGGCGCCTGCCAGAGGAGGCAGGGCTGGGAAGGGCAAACACCTGTTTGGACAATAAACGAACCAGCACAAAGGTTCATGCCCATCTCTAGTGTGAACATAAAAAGCAAATAATTGTATGGTTCTACACAGAGTTTTCTATATTTGTAAAAAAGTTGCTTTTGCATAAGGCAGAATATTTTAGCATGGGGCCTGAGTGCTGTGGGTTGATTGGCATCTCTAGACCCTTTGTATTTTGTATACTCTCCTTCCTATTCTGCAGCAATGTGACAGGCTCATCACATACAATGGAGACTGAACTTCTCTAATGGATAGCGTGCACCACATAGAAGCTTTGAGAACAGCTCTGCTCTTCCGTAAATGCATCCTAGTCAAATCATCTTAATTGCTATCTATTTGCTCAGCTGCTATGTAGGAGGCAGAGTAGTGCAGGTGGCAAAGACCCTGAAATGGAAGCAGGAAAATGGAGAAGGTGATGCAAAAGAGTGTAACTAATAAATCGCATGGAAGTGGAAAGCTGAGAGAGACAAAATGTAGCTAATGAACTTCCATTTTTAAAATATTCATTTAATGGAGGTTTCCTCCGGCACTAGCAGACACATCCACCCCCACTCTCTGTGCTTCTGTTCTCCTTTAGTCTGTTTGTGTTCCTTTTTTTAAAAAAAAGCTCATCAACCACTTTCGTGATTGAGTTCGTTTCAAGATGACATTTTGGCAAGTTGAAAAGAGCAGCATCATTCTTATTAGAAGATCTCTCTTCCCCCACTTTAGGTTGATAGGATAGAGAATTTTTATAGCAGAGAAACAGAAGAAAGGTACTGCTCAGACAAATCTTAATCCTTCCATAATTCATTACGCATCAATCCATAATGGCATGTCTGAATCAGTGCTTTTTTGGGGTTTTTGAACCATGGGTAGTCTTTTGAATTGGTAGCCTCTTGATTGGTGGGATTACAATTCTGTTCATTCCAAACACTCAATGGCAATCTGGAAGGCACCAGTTTAGGAACGACTGACTCAGTGTATACCTGGCAAGGTACTTACCTCCCTATGTGATTCATTCATAAGAGGATATCTAAGGCAAAGTATATAGGACAAGGGTATAGGATATAGGGTATAGGATATCCAGGACAAAGGGACAGCTGGATGTTCCACTGCTTGCCTATCATCTCATTACTCCTCGGAAATGTCAGGTTTCTACTCTGGCACTCTTCATGAAACAAAATAGGCTAAAACGAAATTGGTTTCCTGGCTGGACAGTTCAGTGGTTTAGGTATTTGGCTGTGGAGCCAGAGGATGGGAGTTCAATTCCCCGCTGTGCCTCCTGAGAGGAAGGCCAGCCTGTGTGGCCTTGGGTAAAGCACAGTCCAGGGCGCCCCCAAGAAGAAGGGAATGGTAAACCATTTCTGAGTGTTCTCTACCTGGAAAACCCTGAAAAGGTTCTCCATAAGTCAGAATTGACTTAATGGCACATCATCGTCATCATGATTAAGCCCATTTCACATTTGATAATTGAGGCTGCATCCATCCCCTTCTTCCTATCTCACACCCTTACCTACTGTCAACTGGGTGTTTGAAAAAATTCTGTGTTTTTTTTACTACAACGTCCAGAAGGCCTCAGCCAGTATGGCCACTAGCTACTAAAGGCTAGAAAAGTATGCTGTAGATGGGTATCAGGTGAGCTGTTGAGAGAAGACAATTCAGTAGTTCAGTTCCTTATGCCTTCACCACCAGGACTTTCCTTTTTCCAAGCCAAAGCCAGCCCTATTGTTTGGCACAGTGAGGCAGTCACCTCAGGCAGATGATGCAGGCAAATGGCAGTAAAGTGCTGATGGAGACAGTCCCATGCCTCATGGACTGCCTTGTGCTTCTCTGCTAGTCTGCTCACTTCAGGTAGAGTGGTAGATGCTGTCCTGTTGCCTTTGTGGAAGAAAGATTGAATTCCGAGGCCAGTCACCTTCTGCAGGTGGAATGGAAAGAGGTGCCATTTCCTTCTTTGCTTTAATAGCTACATGTCTTTGGCTGGCCATGGGTCAAGGGCAGAGAAAGACAGAATGACCTCAAGGAATTCCTCATGAGATATTGAGGGCCAATGGTTGGATGTTCCACTGCTTGCCTATCATCTTTTTACTCCTTTCCTTGGAAATGTCAGGTCTCTACTCTGGCAAACCTCTGTGGCAATCCCACCTTCAGTTGCTACCTTAGGCATTCACTGGGCCTACTAAATGGCAAACACAACCCCTACCCACACATTTCTCAGGGTACTGCCTCTAGCAGGAGCTTAAACCAGGTCCACTTTTATTATAAGAGCTGTTGTTTTAGGCATCTAGGCTCCACTGTACTATAAATTTGGTAACAGTAACTAGATAGAATATAATTAATTACAGGTATAGTTTTATTGAATATAGTTTATTACCTTATATGTTGTTCATTCCTTATCACCTTCCAACACATATGTTGACATGAGTTACCACCTTTGAAGATATATGTTGATGTCATCTTTTATCATTAGGGTAATGATAAAGGTTATTAAGCTTAATCACATCTGCATGGTCTTCCATTACAGTTAGTCCTCTTCTCTTTCTTCTTTCCACAAGTCCTGTATGCTCTCTTCACAACTCAATCTCTGTTCCATTAACCATCTTTCTTATAATATAGTTACATACTTGATTCTTTTGAGTAAACTCTCATACCTGTTTCCAAAAGCATGATCCTGATTCTGGGAAGACAAGTCCTAGCAGTGGGTTCAAGCAGGCCAGAGTCAAGAAAAGCCTTGTACAGCTAGCAGGCTGGTCAGAGCAGGGGAATCCAGACTCAGCAGCTGAGGAACAGAGCTCAGGTTAAAAGGAAAGATGACCAGTGAGCTGGAGAAGCCAAGTGTGGGAGAATCCTAAATCAAAGGATCAGGCTTTGTGACAGGAGTTCAGTAACATGGAAGATACAACCCAGTTATGGATCCATTGCGTTAGTAGCAACTCCAGACACAGACAGATGCTTTTATATAGCAGCTGCCAGAGCCCATTCTAAGATTTATCTGCAGTATATCAGAGATCTTACACATGAGGAGCCCTTGGCTCCCAAGGAGTCCTCCGTTATAGCCAAACACTTGTTTTAGGTATGGCAGTTTTGGTCTATCTCTTTAGGGCTCTGTCTTTCCTGCAGAGTTCCCTCTCAGCCATCCATCTTAAGGATGCACGATTCTTCTGGACCCGGGGCTCTGATGACTGCTGGGACCTCTGGGTGCTCATTTCATGAGGGTACTCCCAGTGGGGACGTGCAAAGCACCTCCCTTCTCCCACATTCTCAACCCATCACCATTCATAGGCCAATTCACTCTTCACCAGATTTCCCTACCTGCTGCCCAATCTTCACACATGCCTCTTGCATTACTTACCAAATTACACTAGTAGGCAAGTTAGTTGACAATGTTTGTAACAGTTACAACATCATCTGTAAAGTCTCACACAACTATGAAAAGGAAATGGCTACTTGGCTCTTCTGCTGATGACAACAACCAACATTCCTGGCAACTGCCGCCCATACTGGAAGTGTTCATCTCCCAGCTGTCAATGAGAATCAGAGAAAATGGGGTTAGATTTGGGATCCACAGAGCTAGTTTCTTTTGAGTCAGACATACATGTGTTCCAGTTTCATGCCCAGTGTTTTGCTTACAATCCACCATATTTCAGAAACAAATCTCTGGGCTTTGCTTGAATCAGGAGCAATCAATGACTTCTCAGTCTTTAACTAGTACCCTTGTTAGTTTGTTTTATATTCCCATTAATGTAATTAGCACCAATCTTGAAAAGTCAATAGAGTTAATGGGAAAATCTAACAGAATGTACTCGAAGTCTTTCTATTAGATTAACATGCTGGACTTTTAATGGACATCTTAATAAGGCATAATATTAACTGGAACTTTGTACAAATTAAAGTAAGCCCTCCATCGGGTGGTAAATTTGTAGCAGTCCTCGTTATTATTTACACTGTAACTTTCTTTGTACTCCATTTTTCATGTGCTTGTTTTCCAGAATGTGAAGCAATCTGGGGCTAACTAGTCTTGTTCTCTTGGTTTTATTGAATCGAGGGTTTGCTGTGCAACAGCTACACAGAGAAACTGAGAATGATTTGACTCTATCCACTGCCAAGAAGGACTCTTGGAGTGAGTTCAGATACACATCTAAACAGTCACAGAGGAATGAATTGGAGAGAGGGATTTTGAGCGGATCTTTTGGCCCATCCCAAGCAGCAACAGTAGGAAGGTGACTGTACTTTTTCCAGGGCTCAAGCAATTCAAGTTCCTCCATAGAGAACAGGCACACCTCATTGACAATCTAGGATAGCATAGTCTAGAGTGCATGAATTCAAACTATATTATTGTTTTTTGACTACAACATCCAGAATATATCAATTCAGGAATATCATCATGCCACAAATCAATAATATAATATATTAATAAAAAAACTTGATTCTTAAACAGGAGGGCAACACCATCCAGTCTAGGGATGATCCCTCACAACCTTTCGGAGCTTCCCCCCCCCTCCCCGGAACAGTATCTCAGGCTTGTCTGGATTCATTTTGAGCCTGTTTGTCCTGGTCCATTCCAGTACTGAAGCTAGGCATTGCTCAAGCATCTGGATGGCCTCCACTGCAGAGGTGGTAACAGAGAGATAGAGTTGGATGTCATCAGCAGACTGATGACACCTTACTCCGAATATCCTGATGACCTCCCCCAGCAGCTTAACATAGATGTTAAACAGCATTGGGGATATGACACAATACTATTATATCCATGCAATCTAAAGTTAATATACTGTACATACATGTGCTTGGCATAGAGTGCACTGTTGTTGATCACTGAACATGTTGCCTTTTGGGCTCCTCCTCCACCCCAGCTGCTTCCTCCCATCTTCTGCCTTTCCCAAGCCATCTGAAAGTAGAGGTCTCCTGACACCTTCTCCTCCTTGCCCTCACCAGAGCAGCCTGTCTGGCACTGAAGCGAAACACCAGGCAAGGCTGGAGAGTCTTTCTTGATAATTAGCAGCTACTGCAAACAGAGAGAGCAAGTGTGTGTGTGTGTGAGAGAGAGAGAAACAGAAACAGTCAGCTGGCAGTTATGAGTGGAGATCACTGGTCCAACTGGACATCTACATACTCAGCCCGTACATTAAAAAAAACATGCAGTCATGTACAACAACCAACGTTCAATGCTAGCTTTTTTGAGTGATGCCGAGCAACTGCCCTGTAACAACTTTTTTGAGTTGAGCTGAAACTGCAGGAGAAAGCAGTTCTCCTGATAGTTTTCACATGGCTCATAAAATATTCTTCAGCAGGATTAAGTGTTGGAAAAATAATGGGTCCATTAAAATACAGTGTGAAGATGTGGGGCCATTTCATTTTCATGTGCCTATTAGAGCAGACATTGCTAAACTTTTATATCTGGCCCTTTTAACTGTTCTCCATATTGGGAAAAGAAGGAGAAGAGAACTCGGTAGAAACAGCTACTTCACAGCACCATCTGTGCATGCATGTCTGTCTGTCTGCTGCTTATCTCCTTCCCTTTGTCTCTACATAACGTTTCATGCTTAGATATTCTTTGAAGGTCAGAAATTCTTGAGACAGAATTTAATGCAGACACTTTTTTGGAGGGAAACTGGAGATAATTATAGTGCTGTTGTTGAAAATATGTGTTAATATATAAATATATATGTATGAACAGGAGGTGGGTAGAGGGAGACACAAACTTTAAAACACCATCAGTTTTTAAGCAAACAGCAAACCACTGAAGCTTTCTATTTCAATGTGGCCAGACCACCATAACACTCAGTCTTTTGCCTCCTTTGCCACCTCTTCTTGAAGCCAAATGCTTTCTTTTCACCCTGGATCACACAGATTGCCACCTAACATCTTGTAGCTATCAAATATCAGACAACATTAATGATTTAAATAAACATCTTTGAGCCACTAAGTCCCCGTTGAGGAAGCATCTTTAGCAATTCATGAACGAAATAAGGCAGAAAGGAAAGGTTTATCATTTGCCTTTGGGTGACCAGATTGCTATCAGCTTGTATGTAGGCATTTAAAAATGTGGGAGGTTGGGAGTACACTACCCCTGCCCTTACTGGTTACCCTAGTTTGTGGAGCTTTCCTTCCTTCCTTCCTTCCTTCCTTCCTTCCTTCCTTCCTTCCTTCCTTCCTTCAAAAGGGAACTGCAAGACTTAACAGGGATGCCTCTAGGAGACATGGAGAACAGCTGTTTACTCTTCCCCCCAAAAAGGGAGAATGCATCATTAGAAAGGACAACAAAAAGAGGTATGAACTCTAAATAAAATTTGCAGATGGCAGTTTATATGTATAGATGTAAAGGCAGAAACTACCATTCATCTCTTTCTAGTAGGGAAGATTATGACTGGGTGACCTCTACACCTGCCCAAGACCAGGTACTCACAGTCTATGAGCAACTTCAAAATCGCTGCTGTTCCTTTTTATGACTTTTCCTCATTACATGAGACTTGGACAGAGGCTAGGCAGACCTTTGAAGGGAGAACACTTTCAAGGTGAGGGGTGTCCCTTAGTAGCCCTTGACATAGATGACTGCTGTCCATAAAACAGGACACTTGGCCACCACAGATACTTACATCTCCAACCAGCTGTCGATTGCATTCACACTTTACATTTTCAGGTGTGCACCTTTAGTACCTTGTGATTAAATAAGGCAATATGGGAAGTGGTGCTCAGATTTACACATCCTTTTGGAGCATATTATAATATTAGTTACCTCTTCTTGACTCAGGAACTAAATTCACTATACATAGCTTGTCCCCCACTTTCCTCTCCCTCATTGTATGACATATGGCTGAAAACACATCTGGAATGATTCACAGTTTGCTTTCTCAGGAATAAAACACCTGCAAAAGTCAGAATCAGCTCTCAATTAGTCTTGCAATGCCTTAATACATTTTGGCATGAACAATTAATCTAATTTGTGAATTTTACAACTCCTTCCCCTCCCAAAAAAAAGTCAAAGGAAAGAAATGTAAACACTAAAAAATAGTGCCTCGCAACCAGGATACACAAAGTAGATCTTTTTTTTCCTCCGGAACAACTTATCTTTTATAAATGTCATCCATCATTTGTAATGAGAGCTGTCAGGAATATTTAGCTGAGAAGCAGGTACTTGATATGCTAATGGTGGTCTCTTAGCGAATTCATTTGGTTCTGCTGCATGACATTAATGGTCTTCATAATCTAATGAATGATGTGTGTAATAGAGGTAAGGCCAGGGGAAACGCTATTCGGAAACTCATGAAAGAACTACCTCTAGTTTATCATATATACTGTATACATACGACACCATTCCATTTTATGTGCTTTTAAAGGAAAGTATATATATATCCATTTTGAAAAAGGAGTCACCCAGCTCTCTGGGGATAGGAAGCAGCGGGGGCAAGGACAAGATGGACTTTTTAGGGACTGCTGGCAAGAGATAGGTTGCACCTCACAAGGACTGGGAAAAATGTGGTTGGCCACAGCATGAATGACTTCATCAGGAGGGCTTTAAATGGAATCGGAAGTGAGAGGGAGATGTATACGTGGAAGTAAAGACAAATCAAGGCTTATGCACAACAACAGGAACAGAGTGGATAGCTGTTATGGGGCCCAATAATAGTTTTCATAACATACTATGGAAAACAGTCCACAAATCACACAAACTTTGGTGTCTGCATACAAATGCCAGGAGTATAAGAAACAAACAAGAAGAACTGGAAATATTAGTTCAGGAAGGTAAATATGACTTGATAGGGATAACTTACACTTGGGGAGCAGAAGACTCCCATGACTGGAATACAACAATTGATGGATATTACTAGACATGGGATATTTGTATTTGAATATGAACATCAGCACCACAGGTGCCTAGAAAGCCCAGCCTCTGTTTCCCCAAACTGGCAGGTCTAATTATGTACTGGTTGCCACATGGTGCACGTGGCTGGCATAATTCCTGTCACACCAATCGTGGAAGTAGCCTGGCTGGTGCTTCCCCACCTCTCCATGCAGCTGCCCATTCAACAGCTGACCAGGGAAACTCATCATCCCACCTCCTTGCTGGAGTGGTCAGCTGTGCGGGTAGGTGGAGAAGCACTGGCTGGGCTACTTCTGCACTTGGCATGATGGGAATGACACTGGCCATGCATGCCACATGGTGACTGGTAATTGGACCTACTGGTTTGGGGTGGTAGTGGCTGGACTTTCCAGGCACCTCTGGTGCTGATATTCATATTTGTATCCCCAGAGATACGAATACGAATATCCCATGTTTAAATATAACTTTTCCAGAAAGAATAGAAAGGAAGGTGGAGCGATACTACAGTAGGGCCTCCATATATGTGGGACTGATATCCACAGTTTCATTTATCTGCGGTTTGCCACAGCCATATATATATAAAATACAAGGGTGCCTCCTTGTGGCCTTTGTCCCGGCCCCTTGTGTGTTGCATATAGGCTTCCCTTTTAGGCCTCCATGGTAGATCATGGAGTTGATCTGCCGCAGATACAAGGGTTTTACTGTTTATGTGAAAAAAACGTATTTCTGCACATATTTCTACAGAGAAATACAGGAGGATGAACTTGGTTATCCCATCAAGAACATCTGGATTAATGTAACTGGAATGACAAATAAAAGGAGCATAGTAGTTTGAGTCTACTACTGACAGAGGTTTGGAGGAGAGCTAACATTGTCCCTATCTTCCAAAAAGGCAAAAAGGAGGAACCTGGGAACTACAGACCACTCAGCCTGATATCAATCCCAGGGAAAATTCAGGAGCAGATTATACAGTGGTCACTCTGCAAGCACCTAGAAAACAATACAGTAATAACCAGAAACCAACATGGAAAATGGGCAATTTTCACAACGGAGAGAGGTGAAAAGTGGTGTGCCCCAGGGATCTGTCCCAGGGATCTGGCACCTCAAAAAAGACATAGTGGAACTGGAAAAGGTGCAGAAGAGAGCGACTAAAATGATGACTGGGTTGGGGCACCTCCCTTATGAGGAAAGGCTACAGCGTTTGGGGCTCTTTAGTCTAGAGAAAAGGCGCCTGAGGGGGGACATGATTGAGACGTATAAAATTATGCAGGGGATGGAGAAAGTGGATAGATGGAAGCTCTTTTCCCTCTCACGCAATACTAGAACAAGTGGACATCCACTCCAATTGAGTGTTGGGAGAGTGAGAACAGACAAAAGAAAATAGTTCTTTATCCAGCGTGTTGTTAGCCTGTGGAACTCCTTGCCACAGGATGTGGTAATGGCATCTGGCCTAGATGCCTTTAAAAGGGGATTGGACAAATTTCTGGAGGAAAAGTCCATCACAGGTTACAAGCCATGATGGGGATGTATAATCTCCAGGCTTCAAAGGAAAGTACCTCAAAATGCCAGATGTTGGGGAGGGGTATCAGGAGACAGGTATCTAGTTGTCTCGTGTGCTCCCAGAGGCATCTGGTGGGGCCACTGAGAGATACAGGAAGCTGGACTAGATGGGCCCTTGGCCTGATCCAGTAGGACTCTTCTTATGTTCTTATGTAAGAACAAATCCTGCCAGACTAATCTTATCTCATTTTTTGATTGTATAACCTCTCTGGTAGATGGTGGGAATGCTGTAAACATAATATATTTTGACTTCAGCAGAGCCTTTGACAAAGTGTCCCATGGTATTCTGATTAGCATGTTAACTAAGCGTGGGCTGGATAGAACAACTTTCAGTGGATATACACAGTTACAGAATCGTACACACAGATTATTAATGACTCCTTCTCAAACTGGGAAAAGGTAACAAGTGGGGTACCTTTTCCCAGTTTGAGGCTCAGTCCTGGACCCAGTGTTCTTCAACATTTTATTAATGGCTTGGATGGAGGGGGTGCAGGGAGTACTCATTAAATTTGTGGTTGACGCAAAATTGGGTGGAATTGCTAATGCCCTGAAAGACAGGAACAAACTTCAAAACGATCTTGATATGCTTGAGCATGAGGCTGAAAACAACTGAATGAAATTTTAATAGAGATAAGTGCAAAGTTCTACACCTTGGGGGAAAAAAACCCAAACACACAATTACAAGATGGGAGATACTTGGATCAGTAATGCTACGAGTGAGAAGGATCTGGAATTGTTGTTGATCACAAGCTGAATATGAGCCAACAGTGTTTTGAGGCTGCAAAAAAGAGCTATGTTATTTTAGGCTACCTTAATAGATGTTTCAGCACCAGTGAGGCCTCATCTTGAGTACTGTATCTGGTTTTAGACACCACACTATAAGAAGGAGGCCCTTTCACTGACTTGGCATTCAGCAGCAGCATTTTAAACCCAGGAGTGCTAATGCCAAGGCTATCCAGCCTGTCTGAATTGGGAGAGAATTTGAGGGTAAACAGGATCCTATTCCTTCCCCTTCTCCTAAAATAATGCAGTTCTCTCCTCTCTCTGTATCTTCCTCTACCCAGCATACCACCCTCCCTATTTGAAAAATACATCCCTTTCACAACAGGCAATTTATAAAAAAATCCATATTTCGAGATACTGTATGTTTCTTCTATAAGGCAGAGTTTAGGATTCCAGCCTATCCCATTGTGTGCCCCTCTTTTGCATCTTTTCCCTCCATCAGTGAGCATCATTGAGCATGGTCAACCTTCCTTGGGCTTTTTGGGGCCTCCATCTTCAGAGTTTTCCATACTTATGCACACATGGGGGTCTCTGGACCCCTTGGGTACCTCTTTTTGCTGGATGGATGGTGCTGTTTTGGTTGAAAAACAATGCTCTCCCAAACCCATCATATATCAGAGGTGGAAGGAATGAGTGTAGGCTAAATGGTATGGCACTGCAGCTGGGATAATAAGGCAAGTCTTGTGGTGAGGGGTTCTTGACTCAAGACATAAAAGGGCACTCCATGGTTGTATGTAGCAGCAGGGTTGGTATGATTTAATAGTGGGACACTTGGCCTAACAAGAGTAGCCCTATTCAGGTTTTCTTGGAGTCTCTGCAAATACACTCACAAGGAGAGGAAACACATCAGCTTTGCCACTTCATGGATTTCCACCATTGTTTAGGCACAGAGAAGATGAAAGCTTCCTCTGCTTGTGGAGATCCTCTGTGTGATTTGTTTGGAATTATGTGGAAGTTTCTTTGGGTTGAGAAGCTCTATGTATTTACCCATTTGTTCTACATGGATTTTGAACACCCACAGAGAGCTATCGTGTAATTATACAATATTATCTAAGATACATAAATTATCGGAGCAGTTTTTAGAGAGGTGGTCATGTTAGTCTGTTCCAGAAACCACAAAAATGAAAGTCTTGTCACATATTTTAAGACTAGCAAATATATACATTTCAACAGGAATGCCACAAGAGCTCCCACTGAAATAAATGTTTTAATCTTCAAGGTGCCACAACACTTAAGTTTCTGTTTTGTTATAAATTGTTGGTGATGGCTTTGAACCTAGATAGGCATTTTTATTGTTGAAGTCTCATGGAGGGATGAAAATGCCTGTTATTGATGCCTTCCCACTTTGGTTTCTTTATATATCAAAAACAGTGTTTTGAGTTGGGTGTTGAAGTGAAATACTTTCCACCTCCACCCACTGTGCCCTGCCCTATAGTAAATGTTCAGATGGGAAGAGTAGATGATTGTGGACTTTTCCCATGTCATCTCATCCCAAGTGTTATGGATGTGCTGCTGATCAGATATAGGGATTAAGGCACAATACTTGTTTAGGAGAGTTTCCTAATTCCACACTCGACACTCGCCTCATATAATCTATTGGAAGGTCTTGTAAGGATGTACATCTTGTGACAGGATTTTCATTGGATCTATTTAGGACAGATAAGAAGAGGATTTATCAAAAATTGTTGCTTTTCCAGTCCCCAATTATAAATTTCATCTTCTAAGACTCCTGCAAGTGTTCACCAGGTTGTTAATTCATTGCTTTGCCCCCTGGCAGTAGCAACACTCTGTACTGATCAAGAAATCCACCAGCCTCTCTTCCTCTGTGGTTTGCAATAGCTTTGATCATTTGGTGACCTCTGAGACTCTGCCAGATCTACCATCTAAAACTCAATTCTGTGAAGCCACTTTAGCTTCAGACAGTAGGCAGGTCATCACGGCTGTTATTTTTCATCTAGGTGGAAATGGCACCAGGCACATCTATCTTGTATATCTCAATTGCAAGCGTATCAGCTCCATTTAGGTGTTATTAGAGATGGGCATGAAGTTCTTCATCATAAGTCATCTGCACGGCAACAGAGCTGCCACACATTCCCTTCTCCCCTGCCAGCTCAGCTGCTGACCTGCTAGCATGTGCTGCTCCTTCCCTCCTCATTGCACGATTATCCCTTCTCTGCCTCCTCCAGCAGCTGGCCACTCAGATGAGGAAGCAGGGCAGGGATTCCTGCAGTGCTGCCTTTGAGTGGTCAGCTGCTGGAGGAGGTGGAGAAGGGAAGTCCGGGCTTGGACTGGAAGATCACATGATGGGGAGGGAAGGAGTAGCTTTGTGCCCATCTCTATGTGTTATGCCTTGATGGGATACATGTAAGAGTCAGAGAATTTCCCACACTGGCTCTGCCCACCATTGGGTAGGCTGAGGTGGCTGTTTCAGGTGGCAGCTATGAGAGGTCAGAGCAGTGTGTTTAAAAAAAAAAACGGTTTTCTTAAATTTTTTACAAAGCCCAATTGTGACAGGGCCATCTTAAAAAGAAAAATTATACTCCTTTCCATTGGGGACAAAAAGCCTGGTCTGTCTTCTTCTACAACAAGGCTGGGCAAAGCCAGGCCTCCAGATGTTGTTGGACTATGTCTTGAGTTTGATCCCAATGGGCCCAGGTAGCTGCTTGAGGTTGACTCAGCCTTCCATCCTTCCAAAGTTGGTAAACATATCCCCCTCCTCCTCCCAGCTCACTGGTGGAGGAGGAGGGGGATATGTTGTTTGCATAATTATGTTGCAAACCACTGAGAGAGTGCTTTAAGTGCTGGGTGATCTTGGTCCAGTCACTCTCTTGAGCTACGTACCTCATAGAGTTATGGTGAGCATAAGGTGCGAAAAAGGAGAGAGCCATGGAAACTGCTTTGAGATCACTGAAGGAAAAATGGGATGGAAATGTATCAAACAAACTGGTGAACAGAGAACTGAAACTCAAAGTTTTCAGTGTTGTTTCAGTGTGAGGTGCATGAAATTTATTACTAATAATAAAAATATTATTAGTAATATTTATTTTATTACTAATAAAGTAATAGTGGATTATTCTAAAAGTCTTGGAAAAATTGTGTTCCTGATGCCAGCCTTGCCAATTAAAATCAATGCAACTAATTAGCGAAGGTTTCTTTCATTGGGTGACAGCTCCCCTCAAAATATTTCGCTCGGCTCTTTTGCATATGCAGTCCTTTTATTAACATCACACACCTAGCTTCCGAATTTTCTTTGGTGAAAGGGAAGAAAATAGCAGATGCCTTAAGAGTTTGAGCCCAGTGTGTGATTTTGGAGAGCCAACTTTTCCAGCTGTCTGGTGCACCTGATCACTTGCGGCTGATGACTGCTTTTACACCACATCAATTTAACCCTCATCTGTGGCCCGATCTGGGACTGATTTTGTGATTTGTGTACACCTGGTAAGAGTTACCTGGAAAGCACAATGCATCAATTTCTCTTATTTAGACCAGAAATGTAAGGCTGATGCTGGTGCTTTACTCTAGGATAGCAATTTTACCAATAACATAACAGGAATGCTACTTGGATGCACCAGCCTTCGTTAAGTGCCTCATTCAATCCCCTGATGGCGGCCCTACAACACACCAAGGTGTTTAGTGAGTTTCCAGACTATTCCACGTCACGCTGAAGACTAATGGAAGGCTTTGATATCATTTCCGATTTCCCTCGAGTCTCATGAGTGATTGAAACCATCTGCTGTTTGATTGTAATGTGGCTCCTGTGGTGAACATGGAGGTGGAGGAAACATGGCAGAATTTTCACAGTATGAATGCAGGCCTATAGCATGCAATGTAACAAATTGGGGTACTCCGCTCTCAGTGGGAGCTCAGTTTTGCCTCCCATTACACCTAATGGAAGATCGCTGCTTGGTGTTTTGAGGAGTTTGCAAAAGACACGCTTAGCTGAGAGATGATATCAGTGGTGCTGGCACCTCTTCAGGTATTTCTTTCTACATGGTGTCTGTGCCAGTCACAGTGGAAGAGAAGGAGGATCTGGCAAACAATTGAACAGCAATGCTTCCTGTTACGCTATTGAGGAGGATCATTGATTATCTATCTACCTACTTTGTTACTTATTTAAAACAATGCCTTTATTTTGTCCAGAAGGAAGGAGCAATGCTGTGAGTCAATGACCCCTCTCCAAATTTTCCACCCTGTTCATGAGTAGAGAAATTGTGGGGAGTATTTTACTGCATTTCTCCAGGGGGAAGGACAGATCAAGAATGTTTGCTAAATTGTTCTTTCTTGATTATTTAGGTCTTCTCAACCCAACGAGACACCTCAGCGAACAATTTTCAAGCCTCATGAGGTTTTTTGTCTCCAAGTGAGAGTGTGAGAGGGAGGCCCACTTTTTCTCATCAGGGTCTCTACAGTTTGCACTGTCTCTGTCCAAAACTAGTTTCTTATCCCTTTGAGAAGTGAAATACACACAAGAAGAGATGGGCATGAACCGCCAGTTTGGCTGACGGCTGTGCAGCTGATCTGTGGTTCGGCGTCCCACCCCCTCCACCAGGTGCCCACTCAGAGACAGTGACCCAGCTTCCTCTCCCCACCTCCAGGCACTGCCTCCCTGTGGGTGCCTGCTGGAGGGTGCCGAACTGTGGATCAGCTGCGCAGCTGTTGGCTGAATTGGCACAAACTGACGTCACCACAAGCAAAGATAGTGGAGAAAATTCTGCCTCGTGACCTTCTTTTCCTCAGGGGGTTGGGAAAAAAAGAAAAAGAAATGTCTTCTGAGAAATGTCACCGGAGATCTAGAGCAATCCATGTTAGTTCTCTGTATTGAGTGACTGTTCCTCTGCTTCCTTACACCTGCAGGTCTCCAGTCAACCCTCCTTGCTTTAAATGGGTCCTTTGTTGAGAGAAATGTGGCATATAAATAAAACTAATAATAATAAAAAATGAAATAACAATAACCAAAAGGCTGAAAACCTAGAAAGATGCAGAAACGGGCATGCAGAATGAAGTTGGCGTGATACTTTGATGCAGTGCCAGTAACTTGTGAAAGAGTTAAAGACTCTGGACCAAAGAGTTTTTCTGACCTTTTGAAGTAGCGATCATAAAGATTTTGAATGGCCTGGCCATTTCGGAATATGACAGTCTTGTGCTGGATGACAACGACTACTTCTGCCTCTCCTTGGAATCTCTGTTTCCTATAGTTCTTTCTTCACATTGCTTCCTCTCACAATTAATTGCTTTTGGGAAGTGATGTATTTCATGGTTACATGTGCAGCTGCTGGGGGTACACCTGGGGCAGGGGTTCACTGTCTGTTTTATTATTTTACAAGATTTAGCAATGCCATCACTGCCTCTCAGCCTATGCAATAATGTGGATTAAAGGGGGGGGGGACCCAAACAAAGGCTGTAATGTGTTAAATGTTGCAGAGCAATGAGCTTGTAGTGCATTCATAATTCACTGCACTTGCATGTAGCATTTTTATCTTCAAAGTGGCTACATGAATGAGAGCATACAGCACAAAAGAGGGAAGCCCCAGGCATGTGAGGAAGCTCAAGTCAATGAAACCATTGGTGGCTTGGCTAAAAAGACACAAGAAAAGATCTAAACCTTGATAAAGCTGTGTTTGAATCACAGCGATCAGGATCCCTTCAGGGCTCTCTTTTCAATTGCTCTTATTCTGGGAAACCTCTTAGGCTACATGCCAACCTTTACTCTCTCTATGCCATGCTAATCTCTCCCTATCTCCTCCTCTCTCTGTAAAAGCCAGTTGCCAGCACATTCTCATATTCTACAACAGAGATGGGGAACCTCAAGTCTAATCGGGGGGGGGGGGAATCTAGCTCACAGCTTCTCCTGCAAACACCTTTCCCTGTCCCCAGTCTTCCCAGGCACAAACCCCATCTCCACCCCTTTACACCAATTAGAAACTGACTGGAGATAAGAAGGATCTCCAGCTGAAAACCATGCATCTCTGTTCCTACCGCCCCCTACCAGTTGGGGTGCTGTTTTTCTGTACACTGAGAATAGTTCCACCCATTAACTTTACCTTGAGGTTTTCGATCTGACCACTCCATGCCCTGCACTGTGCTCGACTCCACAGATCTTATGGATTATTGCTCTTGTATGTCTCCTACCTTGCACAGAGTTCATTGAACACCTCACCAACCTCCCTTTTTGACATCAGCCCATAGCCTGCTCTGCAAATGGCCTCTACTCCAAGAAGTACTGCACCACATGATTTTTATCAGTGTCCCAGTGAGCCCCAAACTCACAGCTTGAGAGTTGGATGAGAGGCAGACAGGCAAAAGCTGGACAGAAGGGCCAAAAGGTCGGGCAAGTTAGCCCTGCTAGGTAAAGGCAAACCAACCCTGCTTCCTCTGTGTCTGTTTTTGGAGCAGAGGAGCCTTTGAAGCGTCTCTCCCTGGCACATCAGCACTGTTGAGGTGACAGCTAATGGCCTTATCCTTTTGGGGTTGTTTCTTCAGGCCTTCTGGAGGGTGAGAGTAAGCCTCCTTTTTACTGTCTGGTACCAAGACTTCCAACCAAGTTTCAGTGAAAGAGAAACTTATGAAGGCATAGGGGTTGTCAGGGGTACACCTAGAGGGGATAGCCAGGGAATCTTCCAGGTTAAGATTCAGGTATAGTTGCCCATGGCCTTAGGTTAGCCTTCACAACCTCATGGGAAGGCAATTCAAATCAGATTTCCTGTCATTAAGTTTGCTCAGTAGTGGATAGGAGCACCAAAGTTATTTTCTCCTTCTTGATTGTATTTACTAAATAATGTCTCTTAGGAACATTTGCCTCAGCCACCTTCACAGTAAGCAGTCTCAAGTGATTAAAATCTGCCGAGGGATGAGAAATCAAACCAAAAAGCCCCACCCCCCTGGGGTTTGGGAGGGGAAAGAATTGCATCTGATAGTAATAAGAATGAGAGCAAGACCAGACATGAACGAATTTTGACACGTTGGGTGTGAAGAAAATATACTGCGGCAAAAGAAGTGTCATCTCTGCTTTTGGAAAACAAACAAGAAAGCAAAGCTAACAGCATAGGATATGAATTTGTTATTGCAATCACAGCATTACTGTACAGCTTCCTAAACTAATTCGTTGTTACCTGACGAAGGGGGAAAAAAAAGAAACCTATCTCCAGCATGTCACCTTTCATTAAAACGGTGTTTGTCTGAGATTTTGTTATTTGCAGTTGCTCATCTGTAAAATTAGAAGTTTTAATTCTTCACAGTTTGTCACCTTTTTTAATTCTGCTCTGTTGACACGTCCTTTTTTTCCCCTCAACATAATGCAAGGAAGGCTGGAAATGAAATTTAAAAGAAAATTAGCTGATGCAGGAACTGCTAAATGAAGCACTTTTTTTTCTGAAGTTCTGCATGGAGAGTGTGAGTCCAGGATTTTACTTAAATGGAAAGTAAAGCTGGATGTTGTGCAGTAATTGTCTCCAGTCACAGAGAAAATAAGTACATACCATTTGGAATGGAGACTATTTGTTTGGCAAGCCTTGGGCTGATCAAGACATTGAGAAAAATCGTGGCACACAGGGCGGTCTCATTTCAGAATTCGGAATTACATGCTCGAATACTCCTTTGTATGAAAAAGTGCTATGCACAAAGAAAACCACCATATGAGTTAAACGGTATGCATTGGCTCTGTTTCCTGACGTACTAGTTTCCTACAGACAGAAACCTATGGAGGTAATCAGTTGTGTGAATTGTCATTAGGGATGTGTATGGCAAAAAAATTCATTTTTGTTCATTTTGGGTTTTTTGGAGTGTGTTTCCTCTTTTGTTTATGTATTTTTCATGCACCAGTCCTTTCATCTAACATGAAAGGGAAAGCCTCTTACGTTTTAGGTTTTCCTATCTGTGTTTTTCAGCACTCCGAAAACCCTAAAGAATCCTTTAGGAATTTCTAAAAAAAAGAAGGAAAAAAAAGAAACAGAGGCAAGGGAACAGAGAATCAATCTACTCTAAAAGTTGGCAACAGTACAACCAACCCCCCGACTCCCATGCAACCAAGTGATATACTGGCACAGTCAGAAAGACCCCCCAGTCCCCCCAAGAGAACAAAACAAAACAGTCCCCAAATTCCCCCACCTTAACATGCACCTTTAACAGAATAAATGCACACAACTTTTTTAAAAAACTCAAAACAGAAAAGCAATCCCCTCATAGGGAAAAAATAGCAAACTATAAAACATATACAGCCCCCTCTCCCAAAATCAAGAAAAGCAAGCAAGCAAATATAGACAAACATTACAATCAAAGCCCCTCCTACATCAACCCCGAACTACTAAAATATAGGGAGATTTATTTCCCCTATACCACTTGATGCTTTCTCTTCTCTGAGTCCAACAGGAAGGCCAGGCATCAGCAAAAACAGTCCAAGAGAGGAAAAGTGTGGGGAGGAGGAAAACAATCCCCAAAGAAATCAGAGGGGAAAAAAAACCCCAAAAATCAATCCCAAGGAGGCATGCTGGTGCAGGCAGGATGCCTGGCAGCAGAAGCAAAAATAATCCAAAGAAATTGAGGAACTCCCCTCAAAGAGGAAGGAAAAAGGGAAATGATTCAAGACAGAGGCAGCCAGGCAGAATAACTGAAATAGAGGACAGCAGGACCTCAGCATACACTAATATCCTCCCACAAGGAACTATTGAACTCAAGTAAGAACACTCCTCATTAGGTTCCAATTTCCAGGCCATTTTACATATTCAACATTCCCCACCCTCCCCCAGATGTCCTCCTTCTGACAGCCATCATTGGTTGCTCCACCATGTCTTTTCAATAGCCCTTGCAGTGTTATTGGATGAAAAACCTATCGGGTAATTTGACATACAAAGGATGAATGCTAAGGATGAAACTAAGGGCACCACAACGCTACAGAGGGAAGATGAAAAAACATGACACTCTCACATACTCCTCTTTCATCAATGTAAATCGTTTTAGAGGTTCTCTTTTAGTAATCTTAAAAAAAAAAGGCATTAAAATGAGCCTCTTCTGTGTTTCTGGTAATTTGTTAAAACGCAAAAGGGCTGAGGCCCTGTGGCCTTCTCCAGCCTTTGCTTCCTTTGCCCACCCAATCCCGGAATAAAGACATGAGACATTAATATGGATTGAATACGGGCCACACTTTATTAAATCACATCAAAATTGTATTTGCCAACTTTGGCGCAGTAAAGGGGGGCCTGCGGTAGTGCGGAAACAGGTCAATGGCAGGGGTATCGAAATACCCCTTGATCAGTAAAATGGGCGAGTCCCCGGCCCCCAGGTTCCAGCGGTCTTAAAGACAGCAGGAACCCGGCTGGCCACTAATAAACACCCCCAGACCTCAAGACATCTTTAATTGATGACTGTTGGTCTGGAAGTGGCCCAGCACATCTTCCCGTCACCGGCCCTGTAATTGCACGATCCGCAGAGCCGGGAGGTCGGATGCGCTGTTGGCTTACCTGAGATTACAATTGGGACACACCAAAAATACCTGTTTTTTCCGCACTACCCGCCACAGCATAGGGACTAGCCGAGCTATGTCCCATGCCCGCCACTGAGCCTTTCGAGCTCAACCAGCAGGCCCCCTTTAATGTCTTCTAAAAATACGTCCAAGCCCGCATCCAAAAGGTGGACACCGTCGCTTCGAAAAAATTCAGACTTATTCAGTTGGATCCTATGGTGACTAATTACCGATCCAAGGCCGCTGCTGCTGACACCTCTACAAATTTCTCTGTTAACGCTCCGCCGGGCCTTGTTAACATCGCCAATATTCCGGGCGCCTCACCAGGCTAACCGCGGAATGATCGTGGACCACACAATCTGCATCGCAGGATACCTGGCATTCAACCCCTTGAGGTCTCGCAGAATGTCCAGGATCAAAGCCTTACCCGATAGCCTAGGCAAATCATTGCCTCCCAGGTGAATTACCAGCACATCTGGTGGGAACTGGCCGAATGCTGTCATCCTTCCAAACTGCATCCACTGCATACCGCGCAGCCCCATCCAGGTAATGTGCGCGTGGGCGCCAAGCCCCAAATCGGTCCCCCACGGGGATGAGGGAGCATATTGCTCAGCCCAATAAACGAAGCTGTGACCGATGACCATTACATGCCTCCGACCTTCAGGCCCCCCAAAACCTGCGAAGACATAAACCGTCCCTTGCCTACAAATTAGGTAGGGTTCTGATGTACCTTCGATAACTAGAGGATGACCATCGTCCTAACTGTTTAATTTGATCCATGCTATAACCTAGGGCTGCCGCTGTAGATGCTGCTCCGATTCTGAAAGAATGGGTCCCGAATCTCGTGCCCTGTACACCTACTCTATCCAACGCCAAGTCTGTGAGTTTCCAAAACTGATATCTAGTCAAAGATGACTTATCAGCATGTTGGAAAAAATACCCTGCTTCTTGGCCTCTAAGCACAATAAATGCTTGCGTGGCCTCAACGGGACATATGCTCCTAATGCCGCAGCGCCCTAAAACCAACTGCTTCCCTTTGCCCATTTGATCCGCCTTGGATCGCCTAATGTTAATTTCTAATCGACCGTCCTGCACCGTAACGTCCTGCTGCTGTAAGGCAAGTCGAGAGGTGTCTGCCTTCCCCCTGCCACTAACTCACTGATCCTGAGGGCACTGAAAAATGCTATTAAAGCAGCTGCTTTAAACAATGCCATCTCATATTTATCTCTACATAAACTCACCCATTGATCGCCTATGCGTACCAGAAGAGAGGGGGAAATAGGTGTCCTGGTATCAAACACCCTCCCCCTCTCCCTGGACCATCCATCTAACATTTTCTTTATCCTATAATCACATGAACAATCCTTGTGTCCATTAATTTTTGCATAAAAAGCCAGCACCGACAGCTTACCCTGTATGGTGCCTGGCGCTAACCCTCTCCTATGAAGGAATACTACGAATTGTTGTAAATGTTCTACCAGAGCCGGCCAAACCTGTTCCAGTTCCACCATCTTCCTAAACTCCTGGAACTCGACACTTGCGGCTAAATAACCCTTTCTTGTCCTTGGAGCCAATGAAAGACTTACTGCTTTCGAAGCTTCCTCGTGCCAATCTGCCAGACCTCCGAAGGAAGAACCTCTGGCAGCTCCCTGGCTTCTGGGGCTAGCTCTCTGAACCGCTCGATCTGTTGGCGGGAGAGAGCATCAGCTATCCCGTTGTCAAGACCCGGGACATGTTGGGCATGCACCATTACATTAAATTGCACTGCCCGTAAAGTGAAGGCTCTAACTAAGTCCATAACCCTATCAGAATGTGACGAAAGGTTTTTTATGATGTAGACAACCGCTTGGTTGTCACACCAAAAGCGAACCACGGAATTGGACCACTCCTCCGCCCAGAGCCAAAGGGCCCCCACAACTGGAAAAAATTCCAAAAATGTCAAGTCCCTCGTGATGCCCTCACGATGCCAGTCATCAGGCCATGGGCCTGCATATCATCTGCCGTGAAAATAAATTCCAAATCCTAAAGATCCGGCTGCATCCAAGTTCACCTGGAAATCAGCTCTTAAGCTGATTTCAGATCTCCAAAAGGAGACCCCATTAAACTTCTCGAGGAATTGTTTCCAGATGAGAAGATCTTCCTTCATACCCTTTGTCACTCTGGTCCTGTGCAGTGGCCGTTTAAGGTGTGACATAGCACCACAGAGACGCTGCAGAAAGGCACGGCCCGGTGCCACTACCTTGCATGCAAAATTTAAATGTCCCACTATCTCCTGTAAGTCCTTGAGAGACACTTTATTCTTACCTAGCAAGTCACTAACCCTAGCTCTAAGGTCAACCAATTTATTATGTGGCAGCCTAGACATTTGCTGCACCGTGTCCAGCTCAATCCCGAGAAAAGTGAGGGATGTGGCCGGTCCCTCAGTTTTCTCTTCCGCCAATGGCAAACCCAGCTCTTTCACCAAGACTTGAAAACTCTCTAGAATAACTCTACACCTCCCTGAATTCCTTTTCTCACAGAAAAGGAAATCATCAAGGTAATGAGCTGTAGAATTACAGCGCACCCTTTGCCTAATTTTCCACTCAATTAATGTACTAAATTTTTCAAAAGCAGCGCACGAAATCGAGCAGCCCTATCTACATAGTAGGATCCTTGGAATTGAAAGCCTAATAAATTGAAATCAACCGGGTGAACTGGCAAAATTCTAAATGCTGATTTGATATCACATTTTGCCAGCTCTGCCCCCACGCCGCAAGCCCTAACCATGCTAACAGCCTCATCAAATGAGGTG
Organism: Intellagama lesueurii; assembly: GCA_037013535.1. Classification (NCBI taxonomy): domain Eukaryota; kingdom Metazoa; phylum Chordata; class Lepidosauria; order Squamata; family Agamidae; genus Intellagama; species Intellagama lesueurii. The sequence goes on along the minus strand of JBAJHW010000001.1, from coordinate 167,770,154 downwards.
TATCGAACAGTGCATAGTTCCGGGGGAATGGCATCATTAACTGACGCCCCCTCCGGGAAGGACAGATGATGTATTAGCTGAAACTCACCAGGGGCCTTTTTAGGTACTATTCCTAAAGGGGAAACTCTCAAGTTCATCATGGGCGGTTCAGGAAAAGGTCCTAGGACTCTGCCTTCCTTCACCTCTTTATCAATTTTACTCTGAACAACAGCCTCCATGCCAGCTATTGATTGGAGGTTCCTAGCCTCAAATGCTTTACGTTCACCTATTGCTGGGATTCTAAACCCGTGTTGAAAACCTTGAAGCAAGTATATCGCGTCTTCCCTACGGGGGTATGACCGCAACCAAGCTTCCAATACTTCAACTTTGATTGGGCTGGGTCCCCTTACCAGGGGCACCCCCGCCACCGCTAGGCTTCTTACCGCCTCCTGTTCCCTTGTTCTGATGCTGGGGAACCGCTTTAAAACAGGTAGAGTTTGAGTGCTGCCCACCACAAGTGATGCACTCATGTCTGAACCTACAAGGCCTTCTTGAACAAAACCCCCTGGAGTTGAATTCAAAGCAGGGCAGATGGGGTTGAACCGCCTGCCCCGCTCCAGGGCAGGGAGTTTGCGAGGTAACCATTTTTCTGTTTAGATGGCCGCTATCAAAACTATCCCCCGTGTTTGGCCTTGCCGGGGTCATGTGTTGTAATCATAGACCCAGCTGTGGTTCATCCCAATGCAAGTTGGGCTGAATAGCGCTCTGCAATCTAAATGCCTGATCATATAGGAGCCATGCTTGCCCCGAAAAATCAGTGTAGGCCCTATATATGATATCAAAATATTGCAAGAGGGCCGAGGCCCTCCACGGTTGAGCCTTAACCACGACTCTCACATAAATGATAAACCCCGGATCCTCAACCTCATGGACCTGTGTGGACTCTAAGGCAACAAACTGATCCATAAGGTCTTCAGCCATTGCTTTCAAGTTCGCCCTCCGGTGGTTTTTAGTATCCCTAGCTGATCTGCGAGGAGAGACCTCAGGCTGCTGAGGTGTTTGTTTTGACAGCCTCTGAGCCTCAAGAGCCGATATTTTTTCTTACAGTTCCCTCCATATCGGCCAGGACTCCTCATCAGAGGATGATTGCTGAGGTGACACCTGTGGGGCCTGCCTTTTCTTGGCAGGATTTTTACCCTTGCTGGTACCACGCCCCTTCCTTGATGTCATTCTGACCCAATTAAAGCTGCAGTCAAACTAGAAAATGGTCACCTTGCTAGAAACTATAATGCAACCCTCCCACAGAGCACTATGAAGCCCTATTCAAACTTTACCACTCCAAACTGCACAGCCAAAACACATAAGCAAGTGAACTGGCCAATAGGTGGCACCCCTTCAGGCTTGCCACCAAACACCAAATATAATAGTCATATAATAATTAATAATTATTACAATTCACTGGCAATTAAAAACCTAAAAATTCTATCAATTAACTGTATCAAATGTATTAATTAAGCTAATCAATCCACTAATGAATTCTATTCCTCAGTTAAAACTGTCTCACCCTTAAAATTCTAAGCAGACAATTAACTCTATCAGATAATTATTTATTCAAATTATTCTATTCTATTTCAATTAATTATAATATAATATTCTGATTTCAACTATAATCAAATTATTTATTTAAATATGATTAAATTATTCCTAAAATTAGACTATAATTAATTCTATGCTTCAATAATGGCCAATCAATATAAGTGTTAATATAATCTAAATTTCTTACTGCTCCCCACAGCTTTGGCTGCAGCCGGCCGTTAACTCAAAATGGCGGGAAGGGACAAAAAGACCACAAAAATCCCTTAACAAAATGGCGCCCGCTCGTCGCTAGCAAACCTAAACCCCAAAACGTAAAATAAACCAGCTCAATAAACGGATGCAAAAATTCACCAAAACCACTGATACAAACAAAATATATCTAAAGACCCTCTCCCCTACTCAAATAGTACCACGCTGTAAGCAAATTAAACAGGAGCCCCCCGCCGTGGCATGGCAGGCGCGAAAACGTGCCACCGCTTTTCCCTTCTCCTGCTATCAAACTAGTAAAGAAATAAAGAAAGCAATGCAATTAAATAAACAAAGGTATGCTTGAATACAACCCGGGGAGGGAGCGGAAGCTACCCTCCCGTCCAAAGCACGCCCACTGCTGGCGCCGAAACAACGCCCACTGTCGAACTCGCTCTGCACCAACTCTCCTTCACTCCTTCCTTTCGGTGCCCGAAAATGGAAAGAGGGCGAAGCAAGGGGGAGCGCTCCTTTAAATACACGCGCTCCCCGCTCCAACATCAGTCACATGACACAGGACAGTCTCGCCTCATCCGGGATGGTAGGTAAATGCCAGCCACGCTGTTCAAGGTCAGTAGACCATCCAGCGGCTGCAATCTTTGTTAATGTACGAAAAAGGAAGCTGCCATGGTGTTTCCTGGGAGTCACATTCTGGCTGCCTTTTAGGCTTTATGATGTGTACCTGCTGAAGAACTACAACCCCCAGGAAGCACTGGGGAGGCTCCCCCCTTTTTGTACATGAACAACAGGAAGGAAACTCGAGACAGCCATGGAGCCTCAGAGATAAGCCCTGCTCCAGGTGAGTAAAATGTAGGTGAGAGTCTGTGGGCTGAAACTCTCAGAATTCTGTCTAGGAAATTCTCAGATAATTCTAAAAGATGTAATAAAAAAAAATTACAATCAAATGGCACTTCCATGGATGTTAGTCCATATCTGCTAGTAGAGATCATCTGAGATGCAAAACCAATTAATAAGTATGGAGGGATGTCAGCCTGCAACAAAGCGGAGTGGTGAAGTTTCTTCCTAGCCTTACACTTCCCCAGTAAAGCAAGAATTCAAAAAGAGCTCAGATAAGTACTGTACATCTGTAACTGTCCATATGTCTTCCTAATTAAGAACGTGTCAGTACTGATACCACTTGGATGGCCATGAGTCCAACTGGAGGAATGCTGGAGATTGTAGTTTGGTTTAGACTTCTCTGCCATAGTTCAGGGAAGGACGCAAGAGTTCCCTGGCAAAGAATTTTTAGTCCTTCATTAGAGTACTAATCCCAGCAGTCTACAGGATGGAGTGATGGAAGCTAAAGAGGAACTAAACTATTTCAGTTATGAAATACAGACAATGATTCTCAATGTGGTATAATGGATAGAGTGATGGACTACGACTCCGGAGAACAGGGTTCAAATCCCTGCTCAGCCATGGGAACTTGCCAGAGATGGGGAACTGGTAAAACCACTCCTTAAATATCTCACCTTGAAAGCCCTATTAGGGTTGCTATAAGTCAATTCTGACTTGATGGCATAAAACACTCACACAATGCAGAAAATGGCTAAAATTCCCCCCCCCCAAGTGTTCATTTTTGACTCAGGCATTGAGAGGCTCTTGTTAACAGTATACAGTTGTGTCTTTCTGCCAGGTACCTCATTGATAGATCAAATTTCCTCTCCCACCTGAACTCCCCATGCTGTTCTCAGCTTGAAGTCGAAAGCTGAAGGACCTTTTGCAACAGATCTAAGATATGACAAATACTGGAGGAAGGTGGGAAGTTCTGGAATAGGAAGTCATTCAAATGGAATTCTGCTCCCATTAACTGGGATTCAGCACAATGTCTCAAGAAAAATCCATGTTCCTCTATTTTGATGCAGGGGTGGGCAACTTTGACAGGTGGGGAGCTCAATTTCTGCCCTCCAGGGCCTGCCATGGACCCCATATACCTCCCGTTGTGTCAGGTTTCAGTTGCAACCACACTAAATAAATGAACAATTCATCCAAAAACTTTAAAGCAAGTACGCTGCTGACATTTGGGAGCAACCAGGGGGAAAAAATCACCCAAGGAAGGCATTTATTCTTTGTTTTAAATGCATTGTGGTCTAATGTTTGGCATCAAACTGCTACAAGCCATTCAAAGCAATCATACCACCACCACCACCACCACCACCAATTTGCCACAACATTTTAGTAGCAAAATATGTGGTTTCCTCCAAGGATGTGTAGTGCTTGCTTGAAGTGATTCCCCTCTCCCTGTGGTGGCTGCCAAGTGACAGCAGCATAGTTTGCCACTGAAAATTGTCAGTCTAGTTTTCAGGGTGGGGGAGCTTAGTGGGGCGTGGAAATGTGTATAGCCCATGGGTGGTACCCAGTGTCATGCAGCAGGTAGACTGATAGACTAGGACTCAGGAAACCTGGGTTGAAATCCCTGCTCCATGACAGAAACTCACTGGGGATGGGGCGGTGCTGGTAAAACCACTACTTAAACATTTCATTTACCTTGAAAACTTATTAGAATCACTGTAATTTGGATGTGACTTGATGGCACATAGCACAACATGGCCTATGGTCTGTATGGTTCTCCCACCCTTCCACCCACCCACCTAGTTTGGATAATCTTTTTTTAAAAAAAGGCATTTTAACTGAGAATGATGTAAAACAAAACAAAACCCTAAGTCAAAAAATCAGGACAGAGGATGCTTACATGAATGGGAAACAAGCAGCAGTGTGTCTTGAGGCCATGAAGGGCCATGAAGTTGCAGGAAAATAATGTGTAAGAGTAGGCATGTGGCTGATATGCAGCTTTAAATAGAAGTATGCCGCACTCCAGTCTGGGCTGGAAGAGAGACGTCTGGTTGTGTCATGGTTTGGCTCACTCTTTCATTTAACTGACACAGAAAATACAAAGCTCTCAGAGGGACCACTGGTGAATCCCTGTGGCGGCACTGGCATACCAAGTGGCAGACATGGGTATGCCAGATGCAGGCTGCCATTTTGCTTAATTCTGGGGTTCCTGCAAAGGCAAATGTAGCCGTCTGGGCCTTTGAGTGACCCCTGTGGCATTGGACTGTTCCTCTGATTCCTACGAGATATATCCATGATGTGTCCCCCCCCCCCCCCCACAACCATCTGTGTTTTCACCTTCAGACACAGCTGACAGCTTTGTTTGAGAACCTCAGCATTCTCTGGCATTTCAAACTCTCTGCACTTCTCCTTCCCCAGACGCTCCTCTGGAAAATGAGTTTGCAAGAAATGAAGTATCTTTCCTCAAAGTTTGGAAAACTCAGCAAAATAAGGGAGCACTCTGTATCTTAACAACAAAACTTTTCCTAATGTAGGCTAGTTCACTTGGGGCCCCCAAAAGCTTACACCTTTTGCCGTATGACTTGGAAATACATCTTCATCAAACATTTATGGGATTGTTGGCTAGCTTCAACTCAGCTGCTCATTTCTATAAAAGGCCTTTACAAGTTTCATTTCAGATCTCTAGGGAAGGAGAAGAATTTCAGGCAATGATAGAGAGATAGTGATTTTTACCAAAATAAGTAGTCAGCTAGAGTAATGTGGACCATGACCCAGCTCTTTTGAATAGTTTGTGCAAACAGTCATCCTCAGTAAGTCTGTTTTTTAAATTGAGATAGCAAATCTGTATCTTGGCTGTTATCACTTCAATCTACACAGAAGTGGTGGCCACTGGTAGTCCAGGATCTCCTGCCACCTGAGATAAGAAGAGATGAACCATCTACTTATGGCTCGATTGCAGCTCCCCACTTTCTGTCTTGGTTTTCCAAAGAGCTGGAAAAGCCCTTCCTCATAGCCACCCCGTAGTGGTGGATGCTCTGGGAGACAGCTTGCTTGCAGCCTTCCGCAGGTGATCCCTTAGAGCTGCGTTCCCCAGACGTTCCTGGACTGCAGCTCCCAGAAGCCCTTGCCAGCACAGCTAGTGGTGAAGGCTTCTGGGAGTTGCAGTTCAAGAACATCTGGGGACCCAAGGTTGGGAACCATTGCCTTAGAGCACCCAAACCACAATGCCTTGCTCTGAGATCTGGGGATTGCCTGACCATGCCCCACTCTGGAGAGCAGGCACAGCTGCTTTACAGCCACAGCATTTTGCCAAGCGGCAAGTGAGCCTTTACAAAACAACACTAGGGATCCTTCTGGCAGCTTGCTGCCACTTGCACTCTGCTGCCTGAGGTGATCAAGTCCTTATATGTAATGGAAAGGCTACAGCAGAGATCACCATTCTCTCCTTGCTTTGCTTTCTCCTTCTGGGCTGTCGTGCAGACTGAGTACAGATAGCTGAGGGAGAGGTGTGGGTGGTCTAAGTGCTGTGAACCCAGGATTGAGGAGCAGGTTTTTCTAAATGTATCTTGGCTAAGGACCAACTGGAAATGCACTCCCCCGAGGCCTTGATGGGATCACAAGGAGAGCCCCCAATGCTCCACTGGAAACTGTGAAGTGCTAAATAACCCATGTGAAGGTGAGAGGTAGGGGATCTTGAGTAGGTTGAGTTGAGACTACACAGAGATAGGCTACAAACACTATACATAGAGAGCTTCACACAGAGAGACACTACTGCACAGATACTAACTTACAGGTAAGTCAACATTAAGGATCAAACTAAACAATGCACTTAGTACACTCTTAGAAGAGGTGCTCCTCCAAGTAGTGAAAAATGTCTCACAGAATGTGATTTCCCTCACCTACATGTCTTGCATTTGGGATGCTTTGTTTTGTGATCAGTCACTGGAATATATATTCACAAGCATAAGTTGCAGCTCTGTTGAGACATGTATCTCTGAAAAGATCTTGTTTTGCGAGTGAAAATTGATTAATTACAAGAAATACTGTTGAAACCAGGAGCTAGTCTCCGGAATAACCTTGACACAGAGTTCAAATGGTTGCTGTTTTATTTAGCTAAATAAAAGGCGGATTGAAGTCATGCCTCCAAGTGTAGGCAAGAAAAAACTGTGTCATGCAGAGGAAGACCAGGACTTTTATAACATTGGTTATACAAGGGAATGGGAGGAGAAATGGAGAAATGGGTGGTTCATGACCTATTGGCAGAAGGGATGGGATTACAAAGCAATCCAAACTTTATTGGAGTGGAAATCACAGAAGGGATAGAATTTTACAACAGGGTGGGTCAACAGGGTGGGTCTATAGACAGCAATTATGGAAATACATGGTTACATTGTTGTGTTCTGACAGGAAAGCAATTTATTATCTTGCAAAGAGGTTACAAGGTTGGGTGAAAAGGAGACTTCCAAGGTGATAGGAAAAAGGTATTGTGCAGTGAGACTGTCCAGGTTACAGACTTCAATTTGCATAAGATTGGTCCTAGTATTCTCCTGGGGGAAGAGAGAGAGAGAAAACCCAGTCATCCTGCTGTGTCTGTTTGCTTCTCCAATCTAGACTGGAAAGCGAGATAACCCACCCTGGCGAAGGAAACCTGGCCAGCCTTATTCCTTTACAGAGACTCTTTGAGGGAACAAAAAACATGTACATATATGCATTCTGTGTGATCTGATCAAAGGTGTGTTCTTCTTGTGTGTGCTTTTGTGTACATGGTCCCATCAATACATATTTCCTTGAATATCCAGCTTGACCTTTAGACAGCCTGGCCATCTATCAGGTTAAGCCTCAACAACACAGCAGTGGCAAGGTCTACTTTCATGGCAGGCTTTAGATGTGTTTTTACAGGCTATAATTTCAGTTTAAAAATTAGTAGAGACCATAACTTAGATACATTTTCGCTGCACAGTACTCTGCGTTTTATATTGCTCTTGTCTTCCCTGTCAGTAAATTATTGACTCAAATCTGAGCAGAGTTTGGAAATAAATCCTGGATTCCAAATTAAAAAAATGAGGCATGCAAAGAAAAAGCTTCCTCCCAACCTCAGTAAGACTAAGATATCGACTTTATTTCAAAAATAAGAAGGCCATGCAATTAATTGGGCTATTGTCTCTTTGATTTAAATAAGAGGGTTATGAGAAAAATAAATATCCTGTATACCTGATACCCAAGTTCTAGGTAGTTTAAGAAGAGAAACTATTTATTAGTTATGTTTGTTATATAACAATACTCTATTCCCCTGTCACCACTTATAACAGGGAAGGCACAGAGTTAAGAACCATTCACTTCTGTTGGCAGGCTTTTTTCCCCATGTGATCAGCTTTGAGCATATGATCTCGCAGGGCAGGCAAGGGCAGCTGCAGCTGGTGGCCTTGAGCATCTCACAATGTTCCAGATATTCTTGGACTCCAACTGCAGTTGTTTCAAAAACTAACAGTTCGAACACCTTGGGAGGCCAATTCCAAGTACTTACAAGGTGGGAGAAAAAGAGGACACCCATTACGAAAGGACTTATTTGATTACTTATTCTGCAGAATAAAGGAGTACACAGGGGTTAACACCCGAACAGTGTGTCTCAGAGTTTACAGATTTGCACTAGTCTTTATATGTATACCTTACTAGTCAGGTATCACTGACCTTATTTTCATTCCTCATGTGGCTGCTATAGCTGACATCTGGTATAACTGACTTCTGGCCTCTTTCTTGTGTGAAGGCTTTTCTTTCTTTGCTGCTTCATCTATAACCTTTCTGGTGTCACTGCATTCTTGTTTTATTTCATTCTTTTAACAACACATGCAACACATTCCTTTCTTTATGCTAGGAAAAGGTCATGGCTTGATACTTATAACTTTCGTGATATCTAACATGGTGAGCTAATACAAAATGGTATTACTTATACTAAGCATATACGGGCGTGGTGGTGCGAGCCTGTAATCCAGCAACTCAGGAAGCTGAGGCTGGTGGATCGCTTGAGCTCAGGAGTTCTGGGCTGAGTTGGCCATGATGATCAGGTGTCTGCATTACGTTCGGCATCTATATGGCGATCTCCAGGGAGCCGGGGGTCACCAGGTTGCCTAAGGAGGGGTGAACCAGCCAAGGTCAGAGATGGAGCAGGTCCAAAACCCCATGCCAATCAATAGTGGGATACTTATACTAAGCATGGCTAGGCATAAGCATGATTGAAAATAAATTCTTTAACATCATCACCCCTCACCATAATGGATATTGATTGGAGCTGGTGAAGGTTGCAGTCCAACGTCTGGAGAGACACATGTTACCCATCCTTTCTGTAGACAAACAATGAAATGAACTGCTGGTACACAGACAACCCTGCAACTACATTTGGAGGGCAATTATGGAAGCTTTGTCAGATACAACACTTCTCTATATGTGTGGGGACAGGAAGAGCAGAGAAACACATCTGAGTGTAACAGCGTGAATCAACCCAAGAGCACAATGAATAAGAGATTGCACAGTCTGAATCGCTGTGGAATACAAAGGACTTAACCGAAAAACAAAGAATTTAGACAGAAAACACTGCTCAGGAGGAAACCCAAGCTATCCATCTCTCCAAGACCTATTATGTGTTTATACATTTATTCCCTTTAATATTTTCTACACTGATCTCCAGCATGGCTTCCATTACAAAAAGAAAATTGACAAGTGGAGAAAACAAACAGGTTACAAAAATAACTGCTGGAATTATGAGCAGTTCAACATGCAAATGAATGCATGATCATCTGAGAGAAAGCGTTCCTAGGACTAAGATGCTGGGTGGCTTGCATTACCTTTCCCCCTTGACCAATTAACTAATCCTTTTTATTTGGAGGACAAAGATAACACCTCCCCTGTCTTCAACAGTTTTACTGCCTTTGTTTTGAGAGAACCTCTTGGGACACCAGAGAGGAAGGATGCTCCTTTGAGCCTCTCCTGTCCTTCTGTCCGCCATCTTCTCTCAGTCATGTGGCCCAAAAGAAACCACTTTTGTTTTTACCATTTTTAATCTTTTTCTTGATTCCTTCTATTAACCTCTGAAGCCTCCATATTTAACTGAAGTCTTCCGCAACCAAATTCGAGCCTACAACTTGCAGAATCAGTGAGCAAAGAGCTATTTTCTTTTATCTTAAAAGCAGGGTCTGAGTGATTAATTACACTGGTTAAATGTATGGGGGGGGGGAGGTGTTTGGGAACTTGCTACTCCATTTTAATTCCTAAAATTACTAGCCTTTCCATTGTGCAAATAAGGGAATTAAAGATATTCCTCTCTGCTGGCACTACAAAGTCAATCACTCTAACAATATATAATATATTAAAACATATTTAAAAACATCGGTTAATAGATAAAAACATATTTGCCTGAAACTAACAAAAGGTAACCATGTAGATACCAGGTGAGTTTGTTTGCTGCTTCAAGAGAGTATTCTACTAAGTGAAAGCCACCACTGTGAAGGTCGTATATCTGGTGGCTTCTTGTCGTGCCTCAGCTGGTGAAGGAGAAAGGACTTATATTCCAAAGATCAGGGATGGGGACTGGAGTCATGGGACTCGCTGTCAAGTTGGACTTGAGTCGCACTGGTGACTCAACTTGGGATTTTTTTTTCCAATGGCTCAGAGACTTGATTCGCGACTCAGAACCCAATCACCCTTCCCTTTTTTTCTGGAGAAAAATCTTGTTTTCAATAGGGACTTGGACTTGGAGCTTGGGACTTGATACCAAAGACTTGGACTCGGACTTGAGACTTGGACCCAAAGACTTGCCAACATCCCTGCCAAATATGATCCCAAGGGGAGGGTTGGTATTTGTATAATGTAAAGCCTTATGTCTGCACAAGAAACATCAAAATGCTAAGAAGAAAGCAAAAAACAACTGCACCGTATTGACTAGGGGAGTGATCAGTGATACCATGGTGTGTGACATGCAGCCGTTTGAGGTGGCTTTCACAGATTCCAGTGCTTGTAACATGGCCCAAAACTGTGCCACTGAAATTGGGCAACAAACCAGGAATTCCTCTTTGAAATAAGCAAGAAGTAGTATTTTTAAAGGAATCTTCATGGTTTGCTACCAAGCTTCAAAGGCAAATGACAGAAAACCCTTTAAAGTAAGCATTTCATGCTCGTATTAAGGAAATTTATCTGAATAGATGCCAGATTTCTGTGGCATGGTAGCAAATGTGCCACTCAGAGTAGGTTCAGAAGGGAAATGAGCTTCCCATAACTAACACAATTGCCCAGCCCAGGCTGGGTGGATGTCATATTGTCTTAGCATGAATAAGTTTCATAAATGGTTAGAAGTACAATATAATATAAATATAAATATGTCCTCAAGACAACTAGAACAGCCTTTCTACAAGGCTTCTTACTTGGAGTCCAGTTTCAAACAATGATTACCTTCTAGAGGCAATGCCATGTATCAAAAATATGTCTTGATCCACTTACTGGATCCTCTCATTCCACACCACTGGCAGTATCCCATGTCAGGATTCCATAACCAACATACACTACCAATGACAGGAGATGTCAGTATTGATCACCACTGCCTACTCAGTTTACATCTTCCAGTATAACACATTCTTCTCACCAGCTGTTCGTTGACATCCCACAAGTTATTTGTAGGTGCACAGAAGCAGATAAAAATGTTCTGTCAGACTGTTCTGATATTTTCCCCCCTGACCCAGACATCTTTATAAGTAGGAGTCCCCATAAAGAGGTCTGGTTCAGGCCAAGAGTATATTGAAAAGTATCCAACAGTAGATTTGTATATTCTCGAAAAAAGAACAGTAGCAGGATTCTCTCTCTCTCTCTCTCTCTCTCTCTCTCTCTATCTCAAAAGCAGTACCCAAAAGCTTTTATGCAAGGATACTAGATAAAAAATGTTCAAAGAATTGCAAATAGGAGATTTGTCCTCTCAATATAAAAAGAACCGAGTGGTGGAAAACAGTTGTGTGTGGCTTTTGTAAAATGAAACAACACATGCTGCATTTAATGAAGCTTCAGCTGAGAAAAAAAAACTCCTACCTTTATCAGAAAAGGAATTTGTCTTTTTCAAAAATGCTCGAATCATCTATAATTCATCATTCAGCATAAGAGCCCTCAGAAATAGTACCTGGAACAGGGGCACAATTCTGACTCAGAAGCTGTAGCCACTCAACCAGTTTTGAGGAGAGGCAATTTGGAATGATATAACTATAATTCTTTTGTGTTGCTTCAATGTAGTGTCTCTGCTGCTGTTGTTATGGCACTAAAATAAGCCTTACTAAAGGCATTGAAACAGACACAATGGCAACTGAGGGAGGAGAGAGCCATATACACTTCTGCCACTTCCTCACGAGGCTGTAGCTTCTCTACCATACGTACCATCTTTTTAATCTCCAGTGAAGGAAAGAAAACAATTGTTTAAGCAGAAGCAAGATGAAACTTGCCAGACAGGTCAGACCAGAGATATTTTTTGCCTGAGACAACACATACCCACACCACACGAAGCAACTGTCCAGATTGGCAGGTGTTGAATCTTACCTCAGGAGTGGTGAGAGGACAGCATCCTCTCTCTCAGCAGAAGGGTTGCTTTGAAGATGGAGGGCTGGCTTCAGGGTGCATACAGCTTCCACCACCCAATACATCATTTCCAGTTCTTCCTCTCTCCTTCTCTCCCAGAAGGCAGCTGTCTCACTCTATCTACTGTTTAGGCTGACCCTCACCAAGGAAGAAGGTGGTGAGAGGAAATTTAGGAAGTGGCCTGTGTAGTTGCACAGCGGTTGCCATAAGCATTTATTTCAGGGCAACCTGGCAAATCTGATAAAGCCATGCATGCATAATTGAAGTCTATAAACCCTATGGAAGATTCGTTTAGGAAAACATTAGAGGGTCAAAGCACTGCTTCTGTGACAAGGCCACAGGAATGGAGGGGGATCAAAAAGGGAAAACACAGAGATTTGTGGGGATGACCCTTCTCTATCTGATATATTAGAGACTGCTGTCAGTCAGACAAGACAGGGTTGGATGGAGAAACAGTTTCCTATAAGCTTCTTGACTATGGACTTGATAAGGCTTACAACAAGAATCTGGTGAGAAACCAAGCTACATTGTAGAGATGATACGACAAATTAGAGCTGTCACGATGCAGGCTGGATACTGGCCATCGGCTGTTAAACCTCTCTTGCGTGGCAGCTGCACCTGGATCTCTGTTCCATCTCTGGTGCTGCCACCTGCCCACCTTCTTCACCTATTGTGTCAAGGAAGACTCCAGGTGTGGCACCTAGCAAATAAGGGAGGGGTGGAGAAGCAGATGACAGTACGGCCAAAAGAAGGGAGGGAGGAGTTGGGGCTGCCTTCTCTCCTCTGCCTTGAGGGATGTGAAGCATGATGAATAGTAATAGATAAATGGTGTCAGTGGTGCGAAGTGGCAGCCCTGGATGATGAATTATCCTTCCCCCGCCCGCCTTGGCTGCATATTAATCTTGGAAACTCTTGCAGACTTGTTATTTTAGGCGTGTACAGGTGGACACCTGCCATTCTAGGAAGGGCTACAGGGAGTGTTCTAACATACATAGAAGTGCTGATTGTTTAGTGTTCCTATGTGTTTTCATGGAGGTTCCAAATAATAATAACAATAATAATCTTAGAACTGCAGAGCTGAAAGGGACCCTCTGGATTATGGAGTCCAGCCCCTGTCAAGGAGGCACCGGTGGGGGGAAATCGAACTCCCAATCTCTGGCTCCACAGCCGGAGACCTAAACCACTGAGCTATCCATGATACCACAGTAACATTCTATTAAAATGCAAGGTTGATTTAGCACACCCAGGTGTTTTTTTTTTTAAAAAATCTCATTTGTCAGAAAACAGTGTGCTCTCCTGGATGAGCTACCCGTGGAAATTTTGCACATGGAATGCAATGTGTCCCAAAGACGCAGGACAGATGGGGAAGCTGTAGCCTTGGTAGTCGTTCAGTGCCACAGGAAAGGAATTCGGATTTGAGACTTCAGAACTGGATGTTATGTGTGACTGCAGCTTCCAATGGAACATCTTTTCTTCCTTAAGATGAGTAAGAGTGGTTGGAGATGCTTCCTCATTGGCCTGAAGTGAAAGGGTGTCACTAGAAAAGGGGCAATAGATCTGCACAGAAGTGATGATTTACATGCAGAGAAACTTAGAAACAAGGTATGTAGGCAGCCCCCCCCCCCCGGCTCTCCATGGACACAAGGAAGTCAAAGGGGGCAGTAGGATGCACATACAGGCATGGCACCTGGTTCACCAACAACTAGAAATGGTTTATTGAAGAGCTTAAATTTATAATGGTCCCTGGAGGGCTTTACCCCAAGTCCTTTCACCTGGGACTCCTTTCATCAAGGTATGCCCTAGAGTGGTTGCAGGGGAGAGTCCTTCTCCAGTCCATAGTCGTTTGCACCTCCACACTCCCTTGGTTGGTTCATGTCATCGCTGAATGAATCTCCAACACCATTCTCTACAGGTGGCAGCTGCTGAGCGCGGTCTCTGCCCTCGTGCCCAGTTGTTGCCAACACTCTTTGTTGTACCTTCACAGCCTGCTCCAGCTGTCTCAGGCTCTGGAACTTCTGTCTGCCTCACCAGTGGAGGAACTGGGTGGGAGCTGGGTACTCTGGGGACACACCAAAGCATGGGTCTTCTTCGAAGGTCAGAAACGCCCGGCAACCACTAGCACCTCTGATGCTGTGTCATTTCAAGCTTGGGCTTCGAGGCTGGACTGGTGCAGTTGGCTTGGGCTTGAAAGGCAGGGCTGTCAGGGTACCAAGTATAAGGGAGCAACTTGTAGGCCTCACTCCACTTTTTGTCTTCTCCCTGTACAAGCCTGCCTGCTCCCACATCTCCCTGTTTCTTGAACTTCTCCTTGGTTGACCCCATCTCCTCTTGCCCTTCCCCACAACTGATCCACTGCTTCAAAGCCACCCTGTCCTGCTGGAGATGGGAAGGGAATATCTGCCTTGAGCTCCAGGCTGCTTCTCTCACTGATGTTGCCATCTCATCAGACCTCTCTTATCTCAGGTTGCTTGCAGAGGGTGGGGAAGCCGTGGAGGTAAGCCTGAGACTTGTAGTGCCAGGATAATTATGTACACAGTACATAATTAAATAGAAATACAGTACACTATAGCAACACAGGATGGGAAGATATTTACTTATGCCCAGGGGTGCTTACAAAGAATGGAGTAAGACATTCTACCCAGGGAAAGAAAGGGACTTGCAGAGTCTCCACCTGTACCTGCTCAGGAGTATGTTCCACAGAGTTCAGTGAGGCGTCTGCCTGATAAATGTTCATAGCCAGGCAGCCTGAACAAGTACACTTATCCTCTGTGGTGAAAGGCACACAATCATCCCAGCTCTTCTCCTTGTGGCTCAGTTGACCTCTTAATGGCTAAAAACATTACCAATCTTTGAATTCCAGAAATCTGCAGTCCATTATCTGGAGAACTTCTGGATGGAAAGGGATGAAATCTATTAAATAAATGCTCTGATGTGACCCCTGCAACTCTGGTAATGATGCTAGCATTAATTATTCCATTTTGGGTGATTTCCCAAGGTGGCTCATTCTCAGCAGAATGGAGTTTTTCATTCAGCAATTTTTTTTAAAAGAAAAGAGGAAGTAAAGGCAAAGAATGGTCTTATAATCATACTCAGCACATCCCAGAAGTATATGAAGTGAATATAATTCTAAATCTTGGTTCATCACGGAAGCTATGTGAACACCTGGGGACTCTATTACATCAGTAATATGCTTTCGTATATATCCCAAGCATCATCTCTTCAAATAGTAGTGATTGGGTCTCTTGAGCCATTTTATGGAGTTTCTGTCTTTAGTCTCTACTTGGAGGAAAAGTATTTGAAAGGCTGCAGGGGTCTTTTTTTGTACAGGGCAAAATTGCCCACTAACCCAATGCATCATATATAATACAGCTGTGCACAATGAACCTTTTGGAATTCTAAACCCTGTTTATGGGAAGAGCTGATGTGGAGGAGTTCCTAGCCATTAGTCCAGTGGTTTAGGTATCTGAAACCATTCCAGCCAGCTACAGCAGCAGTGAGAGAGGCAGGACAGCAGGGAAAAAAGAGAGAGAAAGAGAGAGAAATGCGAGCAATTGGATGAGAAAAAGGAGGAAGATTTCAGTCAGCCTTTTTTCCAGCTTGTAGCTCTGCTTTGTGCTTTCTGCAAACCTGGATGGCTAGCACAGAGCTATCTTAACAAGCTGTAAACAAGCCTGAGTGAAAACGTCTTCCTCTCCCCATGCCCATTCCTTACTCTTTTTTCTCTTTTCTTTTTTCTCTTTTTTTACTCTTTTTTCTCTTCTCTTCAGTCACCCAGCTGTCCTTTTATTTACTAGCAAGTGAATAAAAGGAAAGGAAAAGGAAAAGCGTGCTGTGTATACACCACTCCATAGTGCTTAAAGCACTCTCTGGGTAGCTTACAGTTTAATTGCACACTACATATTGACTCCACCCTCCAGCAGCCTGGTTACTTAATTTGTCGACCTTGGAAGGCTGGGTGAAACTTGAGCTGGCTGCCTTGGATTGAACCTGGGTTGTGAGCAGAGTTTTGGCCACAGTACTCTAGTTAAACCACTGCAGTTTAACCACAGAAAGGGAAGGGAAGGGAAGAGGAAAACAAGCATACCCATGCACCAAGTGTAGGCGGGAGAGGATTCAAATGATTAACAAGCTGCAAACAAGGCTGGGTGCCAATTTCCTCCCCCCCCTCTCTGCTCTGACTCTTACGTGGTTGGTTGAAGTGAACTAACCTGGGGAAACCTCACCTCACAGGAAATCCATTTCCATTTTCCCTGCTGTGTAGTTGTACCCTTAGAAAACTAGTCACGGAAAAGCAGGTTAAAACATATGAATAAAGAGATGCAGGAACCACCTACAGTGGAGTCTCGACTTACAGACGGCTCCACTTACGGACTTTTCGAGGTCCGTACTTCTCTGGCCACAAAGTTTCACTTCAACTTGCGGCCGGAGAATCGACCTACGGACCAGAAGAGGGAGGCGGGGAAAGCGCCAAATTCAAATTTGGCGCTTTCCCCGCCTCCCCCTTCCAGTCCGTAGGCCGCGGATCTGCCTCCGGATGCTTGCCAGGGCTTCTCCGCCGCCATGGGAGGCATCTTGGAGGTCCCCCCCCGCCGCCGATAGTGCCTCCGAAGCACAATCGGTGGCGAGGGGGACCTCCGAGAGGCCTCCCATGGCAGCGGGGAAGGCCTCCAGGGGTTCCCCCCCCCTGCCGACGCAGGCTTTCCCAGGGTGGACCGGGCCTACCAGGGGAGGGCATCCCCCGGTAGGCCAGGTCTACTCCCTGGGAAAGCCTGGGGAGTAGACCGGGCCTACCAGGGGAAGCCCTCCCCTGGTAGGCCCGGTCTACCAGGCTTTCCCGGGCAGTAGACTGGGCCTACCGGGGGAAGCCCTCCCCTGGTAGGCCCGGTCTACCAGGCTTTCCTGGGCAG
Source organism: Intellagama lesueurii (assembly GCA_037013535.1). Classification (NCBI taxonomy): domain Eukaryota; kingdom Metazoa; phylum Chordata; class Lepidosauria; order Squamata; family Agamidae; genus Intellagama; species Intellagama lesueurii. The sequence goes on along the minus strand of JBAJHW010000001.1, from coordinate 167,753,031 downwards.
TAGACCGGGCCTACCAGAGGAAGCCCTCCCCTGGTAGGCCCGGTCTACCAGGCTTTCCTGGGCAGTAGACCGGGCCTACCAGAGGAAGCCCTCCCCTGGTAGGCCCGGTCCACCCTGGGAAAGCCTGCGTCGGCGGGGGGGGGGGAAACCTCCAAGAGGCCTCCGGCAGCGGCGCCGAAGCCCTCAAGAGTCCTCCGGTAGTGGCGATGGCGGCGGCGGGGGACCCCTGGAAGGCTTCGGAAAGGTAAGTTCCCTTTTTAAAAAAATTTTTTGTGGGGGGGGGGGGGCTTTTCTTGGCCGGTTATGGATTAAATGGTTTTCAATGCATTCCTATGGGAAATGCATTTTTGACCTGCGGACTTTTCGACCTACGGACCCCGTTCCAATACGGATTAATTCCGTAGGTCGAGACCCCTATATTTTATCTACATGATTTTAAAACAAGATATTTTGAGTTAAAAGCAATTTGACATGAAGAACACCACAAACAGTCAAGCTGACTGAATTGTCCACTCTTTTTCCTTATCCAAGTTAAAATTGTTCTGTCTGGTCATACAGAGATGGTTGCCTCTGTAGTTTCACTTACCTTTGCAAGGGAAACTGAACCTGCATCTACTTCCAGCCATCTCTTTATTCTACATTTGGAAGCTGTAGTCAAAAGTACTTATTTCCTTGATATGAATATTTCACAGCTTAAATCTAATAAGGTGACCTAAACTGGTGGCATTGAGCATGCAGTGATACACATTCTGAAGGACTAAGAAAGCAGCAAGAAACCTCTTAAGAGATATGAGAGCAAAAATTAGGTGCCAAAGCTCTTTTACAGTCAACAGAAGGGGAGGGTATGGACAAGTGACTCAACAGATTGTTGACCACATAGTTATGACAGCATGATGCATATAATGGAAATCGAAGCCTTTAAGCCAATATCCAGTTATGGCAGGCTTCCACATACAGATCTTAGCTACATAAAGAACTACTGTGTTTCCCCGAAAATAAGGCAGGGTCTTATATTAATTTTTGCTCCAAAAAACGCATTAGGGCTTATTTTCAGGGGATGTTTTATTTTTTTCATGTACAACAATCTACATTTATTCAAGTACAGTCATGTCATCTTCTTCTGGTTGCTGCACAATGGTGGAGGGCGGGGTTTCACTTAACTGGGGCTTATTTTGGGGGTAGAGCTTATATTACGAGCATCCTGAAAAATCATACTAGGGCTTATTTTCGGGGTAGGTCTTATTTTCGGGGAAACGGTATGAGTGCATCTGACTGTGGGTCCTGTCTTAGTGCACTGAATTGACTGCAATGGCATATGTATTCAAAAACTGATGGCACAGCTCACCAGTCATCATTCACAGAGACAGGGTAGCATCCTTGGGCAGAAGACTTGTAAGATGCTCTTGTGGCTTGGGCTTTTTGGCCTATGTGATGGTCACTTTTGCCACCTGCCGTATACATGACTTCAGTTTTGCTAAGCAAATCTCCAATAAAAGCAGTAGTTGTCTCACTCTGTCTGATGATGGGGCCAATCGTTATAGAGCTACAACCTTGTGTAATCCCAACTGGCTAGGAATCAATGTAGTTGATGCTGAGGCAGCTAGAGCTGTCCAAAATAAAATAAAATGAAATGAAATGAAATGAAATGAAAACATTACAAAACAGAACCAAATTCTTAAAAACTAAATAAATGCTCTTCCTGTTTAGACAAATTGGAAGTTAAGGGGCCATCTTCAAGTGTTGCCTGGGTGATTTGGCTTGCCATCTTCTGATACCTTTGGGTAAGCAGGAAGCACTGCCCCAATGAGATTGTAGTGATGCTGGCCACAGATTGACACAATTATGAAGAACAGCACAAGGCAACAGCATTTCACCAGCAGTGGGTGACCGAGAGTGGGTAGCTGTGTTTGCTCCCCTGTGGCAGGGAAGAAAAGCGACAGTGTGTCAGACAGAACGACCATTAGATTACTAGCTATTCTCCAAGACTTGGTGGAAAGCATGGTCGGTAAAATTCACTTGGTATCCTGCTTCCCAAAGAAGCTGATTGGCTCTCAGGCTGAAGGCCAAAATCCAAATTATGTAGGGAATCCATAACTAGATTTTCCCAACCTATGTTTCTTCCCCTACAACAAAGTGATGGAGGATGTGTTCATTGTCTTTTATTTGGATATCACAAGTAGCTTTCACAGGGCTGCTATGACCCATGGCGGGTATGAATGGATGGATTTGTCCAGCTGGGTTTCTCGCAGAATCCTATTTGCTTCTGTGATTGCATAATGGCAGTCTCGTAACAGTTTCTGCCCCTCTGGTGGCTCTCCTTCCCATGAACAGGGAAGAACTGACTGTGCTTGTGTGACTGACTGTGCAGAGGGGAATGCACCAGAAGGGAAGAACATTATGTGTGATTGTCCTTACGCACAGGTAAAGCATGAATAGGACCTAGGCCACTGAGTTGCTCCTTTTTGTGTGCTCCCAAATTTATTCAAGATCTGTGCATGTTTCATAATTTTTCAAGAGAAAAGTCAATACATGATTTCATACCCATTTTTAGGCACGTTTCTCCTAATGGGCACCGAGTGATTTTACAACCCATTTCCCCTAATATAATGTATTTCTCAACATTAGTTTCATTAATAATCACATTTTGCTTGAAGAAGTACATCACAAAAATTAGGAGGAGTGCAAATAAGGAAGGGTATTTGTTCAGGAATTGCAAATGGAGTCATTTTCCAATTAAACTATAGAGGCCTGGTATGGGTAACTGGGCTGATATGTAGTTTTTCTTCCATGGTTAATGGAAGGCTGTTGGTGGAATTTATGTCCAGGAATCAGGGGGAGAGTTAAGTGGCCCATTTTAGCCCTGATCCAAATTCACACCCATTTGCTTTCAGGAGATTGTGGAAGGTGAGATGAGGAATGGGCAAAGTGTGGCCTATGGACCATGTATGGCCTTCAAGATGCTGATGTAGCCTTACAGAGTCCCCATTGTGACCCAAAGGGGACCACCAGGCCTTCGTTCTCAGTTGCCCCCATCCTCCATTGTCCTGGACCCCCATTAGTTCCCCAAATTGCAAACGGTGCCTCCAGAAACCCCTGCGGAGACCCAAATTGTCCTCTAAACATAGTTTCTTTCCCCCACTTTTTTTGGCCAGAGAAGGATTTAAAAAACAAACAAACTGGAATTGACAGCACTCATTGGACAAGTGGTATTGGCTCCTAGGAGTGGTGTGGTGTGCAAAGGACCTGAATGAGGAGATTGTCTTCCACATGTTGCTGTGGGAAAAGGGGAACTGAAGTATGTTGCAGAATTTTGAATTCATAGTAAAATTCATTTTGTTATGTGGTAGAAACACTGCCAACCTAGCAGTTTGAAAGCATGCAAATGCAAGTAGATAATTAGGTACCACCTCGGTGGGAAGGTAACGGCGTTCCGTGTCTAGTCGCGCTGGCCATGTGACCACGGAAACTGTCTTCGGACAAAACGCTGGCTCTATGGCTTGGAAACGGGGATGAGCACCGCCCCCTAGAGTCGGACACGACTGGACTAAATGTCAAGGGGAACCTGTACCTGTACCTTAGAAACACAGAAACTCTAAGAGAAGAATAGCTACGAGTTCCCCAGAGCCCATCTCTTTCTCTTTAATTGGCACTTAAAGTCTCGGTACTTCTCTCTGAGACATTTGTAGGGGGAAAAAATTAAAGTACATTTATTTACTTACAGTTGCTTGAAATTACAGTCTTGTGGATGCTGCTTTCTTTACTGCACACATACCTAGTAGTCAACTAAACAAATTGACAGTGAACAAACAAGTGTCACCAACTGAAGAAAGAGAGATAAAGAACACTCAGCAGAGAGGCAGGGCTCTCTTTAAATTCAAAGGCTGGAAGGAATGATTGGCTAGTGCTGGCTAAATAGATCATCCCAGCCCAGAAAAGCCCCTCCGAGTCACACAAATTACAGATGGCATGCAAGGTTGCAAATAAAACTCCAACAAAGTAAGGCATTGATTAAGGTCTCTTGGGCTTACTGGGAAGTACCGACATAGAAATAGTTGTTCCTACAAGCTTTGGAAACTGCAAGTAGGCAAAAAACAACTTGTGTAAGTTATGCACACTTAGAGGTGTTCTCTGGAAAATGTTCACTGCTGACATGTCTTAAATGCCTATACAAGACTGTGTAACCTGCCCTGCTTTTGGAGATGTGTGCAAAAACCTTCTACCTCCCCTCTCAGCAGTTCTGATAAAGTGTATTCCCAGTTCTCTTAACTCACAGCTGGAGTTGTTTTTCTCTCCAGAAGAGAAGGGCAAAACTTTACAAGAACTTCTGCTGCTTCTCCCCAGAATGGACATAAAAGTACCAGGAAGCTGCCAAATTTTGTTTTCATTGCATTGCTCAGAAACCCACCGGCATTTTTGTTCTGAACAAATTTTCTATTGGCTTGTGAGAAGCCCTCTCTTCCTTTATGCTTTGAAATTCATGCATATTCTGGTAGTCCTTTTCTTAATGTATGCATCCCTCTGCAATTTAGTCAGCTAAGATACATTGGTGTGCGTTGCTCAAATATACACAGTTTGCTGAGGCACATCTTCCCCTTTACAGTGTGGGGAGAAAAGCAGGGGGTGGAAATCACATTTTCCTTTTAGTGATTAGACAACTGAAAGAGATGCATTCACAGTTGATATTCTGGGTACTGTGAATTTCTTTCTTTTCAACTCCCTTTTCCAACTTCACCCATATAGAACTCAGGTAGGAAACAGACATTAGAGAAAGCCTATGAGTAGAAGAGGGAAATTCATAAAAAATGCGAGTGTCTGAGTATCACAGCACAATATCATCTCATCCTTTGGGACCATGCGTATTAGTTTGCTTTATTTGTTGATTCATTATCAGAATGTCAGCATGGGATCTTTCGAAGTCTGTTTTCACAAACTCATAAAAATTGCCTCAGTCACCTCTCAGCACATAAAGGTGGTTTCAGTTCTAATTATAGGCTCTTCCTAATGCCTGTTTCTGGCCTACATCCAGTATTACCTGGTGACCAAACCCCAGAAGTACATTCTCTATAAAAGTGACCAGGAAATTCCCTGATGGAACTCCCATTTAACTTCTTGCTTGCCATGAACTGCAGGATAGATCAGTTATTTAGGTGTCTGGCTGGGAGTTCAAATTCCCCACTGTGCCTTCTTGACAAGGTCTGGACTCAATGATCCACAGAGCCCCTTCCAGCTCTCTGCAGTTCTGAGATGATTGTTATTGTCATTAGGACAGTGGCCTACCTAAAATATAGCTGTGCCTTTCTGAAGAGCCCTTGTGAAACCAAAAGTGTTGTTACTGACCCGGGAGCTTCCTACATGCACATAGAGCTAGAGTTTTAGAGACATTACCTTGTTTTCATGGCTGCTTCTGAGCTGTATGGTGTTTCCCCACTTTTGTCTTGCATTACTTGAACTTCCAGTGTGTCTTACCTGTTTGGGATCCTGCTACGTGGACCCAAGACTGTGTCTTGCATGTGAGAAGTATGCTGATTAATCTAAATAATTCACCCACTGATCGGTGACTCAACGGCCTTCCTTTTCTCGCTTTCCTGCCCTGTACTTGTAATGGCCAGTGAACCTCTAGAACAAATTGTGGCTGATTATAATAGAAAGGCTGAAACTTTTTAAATTACAGCACCAGGCAGGAACAGCTCAGCTATAATTACTATGCTAATGACCAAGTAATATTTTAGCACTCCAGAGTGAGTTTCCAGTATTTTTAGTACCCATCACTTATACCCTGCAGAAGGTTTAAGAGCTGTTGCAGATCCCCTGCTGGCTTCTCATACGGGGTTAGTCATTGTCAATGCTTTTGTTCCTTCTTATCGCCGCAGTCTGGATTCTTGCCACTTTCCTCTCTGTCTTGTATACATGGTGATGACACCGAGATTTAGGGGTCAACCCTATCAGTCGAAATCACCCATGGAGCTGGAAGGAGCTGTAATTGGTCTTATAGCATGGATCTCGATGGGGGTAGAGAACACCCATGCTTTACTTCCTGGCTAGGAATGGAAATGCGTATGGGTCCCTGTGGAGAACAGCCTTGAAAATAGCAATGGGCTTCCAAGCAGGTCTCACAAATCTGCAGAAGAAACCCGTGCATGAATACATGCATAAATAGCAGTTGGTGTTTTTGCTCAAGACACGGCACAGTTAAAACTGGCTGCATAGAAAGGATGTATCGTAGCAAGGTGATTAGAAAAAGAAATGTCATCCCTGTCCAGGCAGGGCAGTGTCAGGTCAGAAAGTCTGATGCCTGAACAACTTCCTAAGATTTTTATAGACCTCTAGGAAAAATCAGAAGCCTGTTTTCGTCACAGCTGGCATATATCCCAGAAAGGGTTACTTCCAGTATGAAATCAGAGAACTACTCCCAATCATATCAAAGTTCATGTGGGTATCAAGGTAAAAGTTGCTTCATTATTGCAGTAACTACAGACATCAGCTTGCCTGTTTCTACCAGCTTCATTTGTCTACATTGCTTCTAGGTTCCATATGCACAAAATATTGAAAACATGCAAATTTTTGAGAAGTGGCAACCATATTTCAGTCCTACAGCTGCGAAAAACTAGGGACAAATGCTGAAAAAGAAATCCATTCTTGCAACTTGTGAAAAGCTGCAGGTATGATTGTCACCCAAATTTTTTACAACTATGAGAAGTTGCAAACAAAAGGTACTGTGGGAAAACCCTGCTCAAGGTTGTTAGCTGTTATCTGTTATCAGTGATGAGCAAACTCTCCTGGCAGAGAGCAGCAGCTGCCAGCGGGCGGGGTGACCCACTCATTCTGCCTTTTCCCTTAGAGTTAATCATAAGTTCAAAGGCTTTCTCCGGCCAATCCTAAGTGGTGATTAGGTAACTAGTGTCCTATCTGAATTCTTTCAACATTCTGTGTAAGCTTGCTAAAGTTAATAAAAAGAGTTCTCGGGGCGTCGCCTTGAGGCTCCGCTGGCGGACATCTGCGTGTCGACTTCTTCGTTTTCTCTCTAAAGCTACTTGCCTTCCCTTTGTTCTGTGATCACCTACAAGGTACATTCAAAAACAAAACTTAAGTTGCAAGCAGAACTGAAATCATGTTACAAGCATGTTTCAAAAATTTCAGGAGCATACGTTCTAAAAATGCAGGAGCTTATAGCCTAAAAATGCAGATTGAAAAAGCAGAGAGTACATCTTTAAAATACATCATTAAAAATTAAAAAGCACTATAGCCATTAGCAATCTTTACCTTTTAAGCATATTATTCGACACAAATGAAAAATATTTGGAGTGCTCACCCAGCCAAACCAGTTTGAATCTATGACGGACAGTTTTGCTTGTCTTTGATATCTGGTACCCAGTATCAGTGTTGTTGGTATCTGGTGTGTGAGGTGTGGTGTGTATGTCTCTTGCTTCTCTATATTTATATTTTTCTCAGTTGTTTACATATAGACCCCTGTCCTAGCAGGAATAGTAAGTTCCTTAGGTCCCATTTTACTGGGTAGTCAAAATGCCATGGGCTTAAAGTGCTAGTAAACTAATTTTGTCAGGTACAAATTTACTCTATCTGCACTTTGGGACCACAGGATATTTTTTTTCCTTAATTGTTTTGTATTTCTTATCAATTGCTTACATGTTCAACTATATGAAAGAGATACATTTGCAAGGCAATGTTATTTTACATTGACCTTTGTGATTGGGTTCATTTGAAATTTGAAGCAGTTCCTCTTTTTTGGCGGGAAATGATGACTGAGACTCCTTTGAAACATCAGCAACTTTATTTACATTAACATTTGGTGATTCCACAACTACTTTGATAGGGTCGAAGCAACTTAAATTGGGCAACTGTCCATAATGCGACGACAAGAATTCCGCTCGCAGATGTGGGAAACTCACTGGGGGGCTGGACCAAACTGCTCCTGGTCCGTAGGTTTCCTCAGCGGAGCACTCCTCGCCACGCATATTATCCCACAGCACGGATGCCTGGCCCAGTCTCCTTCCTTCGGCGGTTGATTGAATGTCTGGTCCAGTCTGATCACCTTCTTTCTGTGTCCTTGCCCTCGGGGAAAGACTACTACTGTCCATTCTAAGGCCTTTGTTATTGATTGTCTTCCCTTTCTCAATTCTGGATCTGGGAGTAGTCCGCCCACTTTCAAATTTGGGATGTCTTTCAATAATCCGCTTACTTTCTCATATGTGTACTCATCTCTTTTCATCTCTCTGTCCTCCTCCTTCCCTCTCTTTATCTCTCTCTCCGATATACTAAAAACACTCTTTTTTTCCTGATCTTTTATACCCTCCTCCCATACTGGTATCCTTAATTCCTCCTCCTTTCCTCCTTCTCCTTCTTCTACTAAGATTTCAACCTTTCCTCCTCCTTCTCTTGATTCTATTCCTCCCCTTTCTCCTACAATCACTTCCTCCCGTTCAATTATTTCTCTCCCCCTTATCTCTCTCTCACGCTCCGGCGTTTCTATTCGTGAGGACGGCTCACTCTTTTCTTTCTCTCTTTTTTCTGTCTCTCCTTCACAACCTTGTTTTCAGGCTTGCTTGGAGAGCTGGCTGTTGTTTTGCAGTGCCTTTGAATAAACTGCTGTTCAAACCTCATTTTTAAAGCACAATGTACACCTTAAGGATTGCATTCTCTACCCCCCCTTAATTATTTTAGTGCTCTATACACACAACATTTCAAATCTTTGCATCTCCCCTCCCTGACAGTTGAATGTGGGGATGTCATGCTTGTAAATCTTAACCTCTGGTCACACACACTGACTACTACAATGCCTTGCAGCTTTTGTTGCTTATAGAGCTTGAGTTGCTCAACATAGTCTTGACATTCTGTGCTAAAGTTGTTAGGATGCCAGTGCAATGTGGTTCAATGTAGAACAGTTGTTCGGTTGCATTTAACGAAGTCATTTATGTAGAATGTTAATTGAAGCACTTAAAAGTGTGCTGCTTATATACCACCCCGTAGCACTTAAAGAACTCTCTGGGTGGTTTACAATTTAATTATGCAGGCTACACATTGTCCCCCGGCCCCCGTGAGTTCAGTACTCAATTTACCAACCTTGGAAGGATGGAAGGCTGAGTCAACTTGAACTAGCTACCTGAACCTGTCAAAATTGAACTCAAGTCACAAGCACAGCCTGCTGTGTAACCACTGCACTATAACTTAAGGGCATCTATCTGTACCCAGTTATTTTATCTCCTTGGAGAAGTTTTGATAACCAGGCATCTTCTTTGTAGTTTAAGAAAGAAGGAAAATTGTGCATACCAAATAGCTGATATTCTGAATATAAACTGAAATGAGGTCTGTCTGCTTATGTTTTTTCCCCAAGTTTGTTGCAGTAGAGTTCTGTGATTATGAATGTCTATTGTATCACCATTCAATTACAATAGAAATATAAAAGTGTCCTTGTAGACAACGTTGCAACCTTTTTTTTGTAGCTGCTGTGATGAGAAGATTTTCCTTATGCACTTTCTTCATCTATTTATGTAACAGTAGCACCTCCCTCTCACAGGCTGATGGGTACTGTATTTATGTGTTCCTCCTTTTCTTAGAGGGTTAAGAGGATGGGATAGGAATTAAATATCAATAAGGTGGCAAGTTCATAGCATCAGTTCTTTCTTAGAATGTCCATCATCTGGTTAAATAAACCTACAAATTATTTTATATAAACAGACCTTCTCCTTTCAATCGATTAAACTCAGGTTCCTTTTTATGGGGCTTGTCTCCCAAGAAAAGGTGAGGTTAAAGTCTTTATTCACTTGATCAGACTCAGTGCAATATCTTCTCTAACTGTTATCTGATTATCTGATCCTACAGGTGACTCACCAGAAATGCCAGGTGTGATGAGCACAGGCTTCTAATTATTCCTAGAAGTTTATAAAAGTCTATGGCACTCTTAGAGAGATGTTCAAGCATCAGTTTTATAAGAGGTAGCTATGTTAGTCTCTGCTAACATATCCTGCAAAACCAAAAGAAAAATAAAGAATAAATAAGGCAAAAATGCTGTGGCACTTTAAAGACTAACTGCTATATTTTAATGTGAGCTTTCCTGGACAAAGCCACTTCCTCAGACAAACAGACTTTCTGACATGACAGTAGAGCTTTAGAGAACTGCTGTTCAATGGGGCCAAACGTAATGATAGGAAGTAGGCTGCAGGTTCTCTAGACCCACCTCTTTGGGTTATTCAGTGAAGAAAAAGTTGGGAAGATGGTAAGCGATGAACATGCTCATGAGAGAAAATACAGGATGCCAACGTATCTAATCTTACAAATATTTTTGAAAGTTCGTGTCTCAAAAAATTTCGGAAACAGGAAGAGCTAGAAAGAAGACATTTTGTATGGACACTTTTGATTCTGTACCTTACATTTCTGGATTGGTGTTATCATACAAATGCTTTCAAAAGTTTCTTTGTCTTGATAGGTTTCCAAAATGGCAAATACTCAAAACATTAAATTTTGCATATGGACTATTGATTTCCAATTTAAGGACCTCTGTGTGTGTGTGAGAGAGAGAGAGAGCGAGAGAGAGAGCAAGAGAGACAGAGAGACAGAGAGAGAGAGCGTTTGAAACTGGTAGCCCAAATGGGTGTTCACTGATAATTGGCTTTCTGCAGGGCCTGATCACATACCTGTTTTGTTCAGCATGTCATATAAACTGCAGCTATGAGATTTTCTCCCCGGCTACAAACTAAATAGTTCAGTCTGTTGCCTGCTAGACTTCTTCCATCAACTCTTAATTTATCACACATCAATGAACATTGTAATCTATGTTTCATGAAATTGGTATGGGTGATGATGATATGATATGATGGAAAGACATTTTTATAAACAACATAGACTCAAAATACTGTTCTTTTAATTGCTGTAACTAGAAGACTGTAATTGTGAAATTTATATTTCCAAATATCTTAAATGGAATTTTACTTTCCTGGGAATATGAGTTAGTACTAAGGTACACACACACACACACACAGAGAGAGAGAGAGAGAGACAGACAGACAGACAGACAGACAGACAGCGAACACATGAGGTGGGAAGTGATGGAACAAATTTCTTGTGTGAAGCAAGTTGCATTTGCTGATAAATTGCCAAAGATCCATCTTGAAAGTTTGTTAAGACAAATGTTTTTCAGTGAACCTTGGTAAGCTGGATGTGGTCAAACAGGAGATGGCAAGAATAAACTTTGACATCCTGGGCGTCAGTGAACTAAAATGGACGGGAATGGGCGAATTCAATTCAGACGATTATCATATCTACTATTGTGGGCAAGAATCCCATAGAAGAAATGGAGTAGCCCTCACAGTCAACAAAAGAGTGGGAAAAGCTGTACTGGGATACAATCTCAAAAATGATAGAATGATTTCAATACGAATTCAAGGCAGACCTTTCAACATCACAGTAATCCAAGTTTATGCACCAACCACGGATGCTGAAGAGGCTGAAATTGACCAATTCTATGAAGACTTACAACACCTTCTAGAACTGACACCAAAGAAAGATGTTCTTCTCATTATAGGGGACTGGAATGCTAAAGTAGGGAGTCAAGAGATAAAAGGAAGAACAGGTAAGTTTGGCCTTGGAGTTCAAAACGAAGCAGAGCAAAGGCTAATAGAGTTTTGTCAAGAGAACAAGCTGGTCACCACAAACACTCTTTTCCAACAACACAAGAGGCAACTCTACACATGGACATCACCAGATGGGCAATACCAAAATCAGATTGATTATATTCTCTGCAGCCAAAGATGGAGAAGCTCTATACAGTCAGCAAAAACAAGACCTGGAGCTGATTGTGGCTCTGATCATCAGCTTCTTATAGCAAAATTCAAGCTTAAACTGAAGAAAGTAGGAAAAACCACTGGGCTAGTCAGGTATAATCTAAACCAAATCCTTTATGAATACACAGTGGAAGTGAAGAACAGATTTAAGGAACTAGATTTGGTGGACAGAGTGCCTGAAGAACTATGGATGGAGGCTCGTAACATTGTACAGGAGGCAGCAACAAAAACCATCCCAAAGAAAAGGAAATGCAAGAAAGCAAAGTGGCTGTCCAACGAGGCCTTACAAATAGCAGAGAAGAAAAGAGAAACCAAATGCAAGGGAGATAGGGAAAGCTACAGAAAATGGAATGCTGACTTCCAAAGAATAGCAAGGAGAGACAAGAGGGCCTTCTTAAACGAACAGTGCAAAGAAATAGAGGAAAAGAATAGAAAGGGAAAAACCAGAGATCTGTTCAAGAAAATTGGAGCTATTAAAGAAATATTTTGTGCAAAGATGGACATGATAAAGGACAAAAATGGTAGGGATCTCACAGAAGCAGAAGACATCAAGAAGAGGTGGCAAGAATACACAGAGGAATTATACCAGAAAGATCTGGATGTCCCGGACAACCCAGATAGTGTGGTTGCTGACCTTGAGCCAGACATCCTGGAGAGTGAAGTCAAGTGGGCCTTAGAAAGCATGGCTAACAACAAGGCCAGTGGAGGTGATGGCATTCCAGTTGAACTATTTAAAATCTTAAAAGATGATGCTGTTAAGGTGCTACACTCAATATGCCAGCAAGTTTGGAAAACTCGGCAGTGGCCAGAGGATTGGAAAAGATCAGTCTACATCCCAATCCCAAAGAAGGGCAGTGCCAAAGAATGCTCCAACTACCGTACAATTGCACTCATTTCACACGCTAGCAAGGTTATGCTCAAAATCCTACAAGGTAGACTTCAGCAGTATGTGGACCGAGAACTCCCAGAAGTACACGCTGGATTTCGAAGGGGTAGAGGAACTAGAGACCAAATTGCTAACATGCGCTGGATTATGGAGAAAGCCAGAGAGTTCCAGAAAAACATCTACTTCTGCTTCATTGACTACGCAAAAGCCTTTGACTGTGTGGACCACAACAAACTATGGCAAGTCGTTAAAGAAATGGGAGTGCCTGACCACCTTGTCTACCTCCTGAGAAATCTCTATGTGGGACAGGAAGCAACAGTTAGAACTGGATATGGAACAACTGATTGGTTCAAAATTGGGAAAGGAGTACGTCAAGGCTGTATATTGTCTCCCTGCATATTTAACTTATATGCAGAATACATCATGAGAAAGGCTGGACTTGATGAATCCCAAACCGAAATTAAGATTGCCGGAAGAAATATCAACAACCTCAGATATGCAGATGATACCACTCTGATGGCAGAAAGTGAGGAGGAATTAAAGAACCTCATAATGAGGGTGAAAGAGGAGAGCGCAAAAAATGGTCTGAAGCTCAACGTAAAAAAAAATAGATCATGGCCACTGGTCCTATCACCTCCTGGCAAATAGAAGGGGAAGATATGGAGGCAGTGACAGATTTTGCTTTCTTGGGCTCCATGGTCACTGCAGATGGTGACAGCAGCCACGAAATTAAAAGATGCCTGCTTCTTGGGAGGAAAGCGATGAGAAACCTAGACAGCATCTTAAAAAGCAGAGACATCACCTTGCTGACAAAGGTCCACATAGTCAAAGCTACGGTTTTTCCAGTAGCGATGTATGGAAGTGAGAGCTGGACCATAAGGAAGGCTGACCGTCGAAGAATTGATGCCTTTGAACTGTGGTGCTGGAGAAGACTCTTGAGAGTCCCCTGGACTGCAAGGAGAACAAACCTATCCATTTTGAAGGAAATCAACCCTGAGTGCTCACTGGAAGGACAGATCCTGAAGCTGAGGCTCCAATACTTTGGCTATCTCATGAGAAGAGAAGACTCCCCGGAAAAGACCCTGATGTTGGGAAAGTGTGAAGGCAAGAAGAGAAGGGGACGACAGAGGATGAGATGGTTGGACAGTGTCACTGAAGCTACCAACATGAATTTGACCCAACTCCGGGAGGCAGTGGAAGACAGGAGGGCCTGGCGTGCTCTGGTCCATGGGGTCACGAAGAGTCGGACACGACTTAATGACTAAACAACAAAACCAGTGCATCTCAGAACTGGCATCCTAATGAATATGTGAATGTGTAAAATAAAGGAGAAAATCCTGCCTTTTCAAAAATGTCATATTTGTTTCTGCATTTTACGGTTCCAAAGGAAAAGTGCCATTTCTGAATAATGTCCAGATATTCAATGGAAATGCACAGGAAGGATTCCAGTTCTTTTTAAAAAAAACAACCTTATTTTTTAATCACCTCAATAAGAAATTGTATTATCAATACTAATGATAACGATGGCAATGAAGGCAGAAATAATGAGTTAAATGAGAAGAAAGGATTTGAATTTGGTAGGGGGTTTCGTCTTCCCTTAGGCAGTACAAAACAGTCAGGATGAAGAGAAGCTTCTGGTGTTAAATTATGTCCTGCTGGTATAGCCTTGGGGTTCTGCAGACTTACGGAAAGCCTGGTTTTCTGTTTTTAGTCAGATAAGTAGGATGATAAAGAAGACAAAAGAGAAACAAGAGGAGTCTGTTCAGTTGTATTGCTGAACTATAATGTGGGATTGCAAGACCGCAGAGGCATCAGCCTCAGGCTTATGTGCTTCTTTCTTTCTTAGCATGTCAAGATGCAAAATGTCTGATCTCAATTTGCATCACTTTGCTGTTGCCATTTAATCCAGAAAACAAGGGGGGGGGGGTTTGTGCACAACATATTTGCTTGCAAACCAGGATTGTGACTCATATTCGAATCATGGTTTGTGCTATGGAGCAAACTATCAGCCATGTTTTGACAAGGTGTGCCTGCATTGGTTTGCTGTACAGTGGGTTTGGACTCAATAGTTGAAGCGAGGAGTTTGGAGTTCAGAAAGAATTTGCCTCAGCATTAAAGCTATTCTTTGTCACACATCAAATCCCCAACTCGGTAGCATGTTAGGAGTGAATGAGAGAACCAAGTTTATCTATTATTTCTTTATTAGAAATGTTAGGACCTGGATTAAGATATTGGTCTTGCATCAGTATTATTTGACTGATAGCAATTCTTTAAGATAGCAGTAAGGAATATTGTCATCAATTATCTTTATTTTATTTTACTTGGTTTTATTTTATTTACACACTGCTTTTTCCCCAGAACCTGGACTCAAACCTGTACTATTTTAATGAGATATTTTCCACACACACACACACTCACCCAACAGTTTGGTGCAATCCTGGCACAATCGAGAAAACCAACACAAGTGTAACCTTGTTTACTTAGAAGAAAATTCTACTGAGTTGAAAGGTACTTACTTCCTGTTAAGTATATTAGGGACTGTGACATGAATAGTACAGATTTCAATGGAAGAGTTAAGTGACTTTGAAGTTAATGTGGCTTAAGAGTATTAAAATGTGGCTTGATAGCTCCACTTTGGGTGAAATCCCATGAGGTCTTTCAATCTGTGGCATTTGGTGTCCACATTGTATCCTTAACCCTGGCCTGTAGAAGCTAAAGTGAATATTAGAATTTCCCTGTTGTTGGACTGTGCACATGCATGTATGTGACTATCACATAGGAGAGAAAGAGATGATTGGGTGATAGGCTAAGACAGTGGCTTCCAACCTTGGGTCCCCAGATGTTCTTGAACTAAAACTCCCAGAAATCTTGGGCAAGACAGCTAGTGGTGAAGGCTTCTGAGAGTTTTAGTCCAAGAACATCTGGAGACCCAAGCTTGGGAATCACTGGGTTAAGAGAACCCAGAATAAATATCCCTGAATTTTGAGAACTGGAATGTTTTTGTTTGCCCACTCCCCAGTTCTGTGTGCAAAAGTAGGACACATGGCCATAGATCTATTGTCTTTATCCCATGGTGAACCTGGATTGCCAACTGTTCCACTTGGCAAGGCACAAGGATGAAGTAAGAACTTCAGGTTAAACCTACTGGAGCCCCTCTGAGTCTCATAAAGAGAGAACTCAGTGGAATTGATTTTACACTCTTTCCCCCCATTCAGAGAAATTTCCACTGAGAGAGGACAAAAGACTTGATGCAGTGTCATAAGGCAGAACATGACACGGCTCGGGCAGCGCAAAAGGAAACAAGTTAGCAGCTTTCATTTGTAGATATTTTATTTTTGACAGAAAGAGAGCTGTCTTTGTCAGCTAAGTGGCAGAATGCTTAATGGGCCACAGCGATAAACTGAGTAGGCCTCTTGTGCTTGATGATAAAGTGCACTGTGGGCCTTTTCTCTAAGCAATGGCCAAGGGATTTACATGCCTGAATCCCATTAGTGCTAATAGTAGCTTTCACACATAAATCCCACAATGCATTGATTGCCATGTAAGGCTTCCACTCTCTTACGCTGGGTAGAAATAAATATGTTCTCTGCATACGTAGGCCGGGATGTACCTTCTGTTTGGTCGTACAGGAAAGCACTTTGCATTAAACATTTACAACAAGGGTTTTAGTCTGCTCTAAAAGGCTACTTAAATGCCCATCCCATTCTGAAACCAAACCGGAGCGTCAACGTTCATTGTTGCAACTGATCTATATCTAGGTCATAAAACTCTCTTTCCCAAAATGGGAGCAGCTCAGAGATTTTTCTTCTCACAGAGTGGCATATAATCATTGCACGGCAATGTCGGACAAACATTGTGTGAGTGTGTGTCTTTAAAAAAGAAGAAGAAAAGAATTAATTGAATCCACTAGCTAGCTGGATAAACGAAGAGCCAACTTCAGCAATGTGTTTAAGGCTGCCCTGTAGCTTATGCTCAAATCTGAAATGAAGTGACATCAATGAGAACTTTACTCTGCTACCACATGGTGCTCTCCCTGCATGCTTGCCACAACCCAGCAAATAGTCTGCTACTTGAAGAAAGTGGCTTTCGTGGAGAAAAGCCACATGCTCCCATCAAATATCATGTCATTTAAGTTTCTTGCATTCAGTGGGGAGGCTTCACTCAGTGGGTAGCCATTTATGTTCCTTTCATTCATTTTCCACCCGGGTGACTTGAACTATGGAATCATCTGTTCTGTCTTGAGCAAAAGCTTGTTCCTCGTTAAGCAATACTAGCCCAGGGCATGTGCTGCCTGAGGCAAGGGACAACATGGTGCCTCCATTCCAGGCTCAGAAGCATGATTGGATAGCCAGCCGACTCTGCCTATAGAAAGATATAGGTCTGTTCATTCCCCACCCCTTGGTGTCCACTGCTGAGGGTGGGGGAAAATATTGCATAGCACCTTGTGCTGCAGAACACACCCTCTACATACTCATTTCCCCTAGAGCAGAAATGCAGAATGTTTTGTTTCTTCAGATGTTGTCAGATGGCAACTCTTATAATCCCTCCCTATTGACTGTACTGGTCAGGACTCTAAGAGTTACAGTCTCATAACTCCCATAAGAGCTTCTCTAGGTAGCCATCCCTTCATGGCCTTATACTAAGGACAGTTCTGAAGATTCCATCCACCATTGTTGAGTTCACTAGCTTTCTTTCCCTCAGGCACTGGTATGAGACATTTGGACTTCACACACAACGGAACCTACAAAGCAGGCATTCTCTGACGTTGTCATCCAAAGAGTTATCAATAGGGGGAGGATTTCTATGACATTTTATATTTTCTCTGCAACCTACATCTGAACCCCTAAACAAGTTCAAACATGTTTATGAGTGATCTGGCCTTTCTGACCAGATTACTCATAAACATGTTCAAACCCACCCATAAGCTCAAACATAGGTTGCAGAAAAAATATGGCATGTCATAGAAGTCCTCCCCCTGGTTATAAACAATGCCACCACATTCCAGCCACTTTCCACATAGAGTTTTTTCCCTCTTCTTTTTGGCAAACAAAAAACAACAACAACAACAGATGAGACAAACACTGTGTCAACAAATCTGTGCTTTTTGCCATTGGGATAGTTTTTTGGTCCAGCCAATGTATCGAGGAAAAAGAAAGAAAGAAAGAAAGAAAGAAAGAAAGAAAGAAAGAAAGAAAGAAAGAAAGAAAGAAAGAAAGAAAGAAAGAAAGAAAGAAAGAAAGAAAGTCTCACTGTGTTTTTTTCATCTTGCTGAGAAGCAGACAGGATGTGACATAGCTGCCCCATTTGACAGAGGGATATTGGAATTCTCAGTGGATTCGGGAGACACAGGATGGGTAAATTAAACTCTAATCCTCTGCTACTCATCAATGAACTAGAATTTCAGTGGGATCAGAAAATATCCTGAAACTCATCTGTGCAAGGTTTTTCTTTTCTACCCCAGTACTTAACTCCCGTACAAGCCTGCCTGCTTGTTAAGGTCTTCCAAGAAGATCCATCCTTTTGCCCCACTGTTATCAAAACACAACAGAGACATTTCTGCATGGCTGCTTCTAAGCAACAAACATTTCTGCTAAGGGAGGCTAGGCTGAGAATATGTTTTTTAAAAAATGAAACTGGTCTTTGGCATTTAAGGTTAGTAGTTACTGATTGGGCATTGCGTTCCCTCCCTTCCTGGTGGATTTTTAATTGTGTCTGAAACCTGTTTTTGGCCAAAATCCTATTTAGGAAAAAAAATTCAGCAAAGGCCGTTACGTTGTGGTTTCCCCCTTGGGGCTGGCTGTGTAGCACACAACTCTTTTTCTGAACGGAGAAAGGAGATTGCCCCCTTATGCTGTGGGACTCCAGCTGTCTTTGGTGGCTTAATTGCATGTCTGTTTGAACTATTATCAGCTCCCTTGAGTGTCATTTTTTGAGAGGGGATGCAAGCAGAGAATTTAAATTAAACAAACAAACAAACAAACAAACAAATGGAATTGTAGCTGAAAACATCCGGTGATCATCAGTTTGGTGAGAGTTCAGCTACATTATTGAAGGGGTCTTCAATAATGTTGGGCTATAACCAGCTCAGCGAGTCAGGTATCTGGCTGTGGAACCAGAGGTTGGGAGTTAAATGCCCCACTGTGGCTCCTGTGAAGTAGAACCAGCCTGGGTGGCCTTGGACAAGCTGCACAGTCCAAGGATGGCCCCAGAAAAAGGGAAGGGTAAACCACTTCTGAGTATTCTGTACTTGGGTTGCTGTAAGTCAGAATTGACTTGATGGCACATGACTATAACCAGTAGCATATTTTTAAATTTAATTTCAAAATCCTTTTCTTTTTATTCTGAGTAATCATGCTTTATGCCCTTTTTGTTATCTCTTCCCCTAATGTCTGAAATGTAAAAACAACATGTACAGAAGTATTGACTCTCCTGGGGCATAAAAGCTGAGCATTGCAGGGAGGCAAGGAAAGCATTTTGTGCTGTAAAAAATGCTAAACATTAGCAATTGGGAACCATTTTGTACAGCCCCAGTCCTTGAAATCTTCAAGTACCTTTGAGATTTGGGATCCTGCATTGCTCCTAGTAAGAGGGATGGGGCCCCCTTCAAATAATGGACTCATGGAGTTCTCCGAGTACACAATCTACAAACACTTCAGTGCTGATTCCCGAGTGGAATTTTGAGCCTGTTATTTAAATTAATGTTTTTGAGCTTGTTATGTAAAGTAGCATTTGAGTTCTCCCAGGCCTGAGCTATGGCATGGTGAATAATTCAAAGGAAGACTCAAAGGGTGTCTGTTCCATTTTCATACCATCTCCCTATAGCCTCTAAAATCAGGAAGCCATTGAGCCCCTAAGCATGCCAAGCACTTCAAAACCTTGATCTTCTGAAGACCAATTTAAGTATCAGTGTATTTTTTTAAATAAAATCACAACAGCCTTCTGTTTGAACAACATTCTGACATTCAGATTTTTTTTTAATAGAAAGGACACTTTTCTGAAAGCATTTATTATATGCAGATTACCAAATAAACAACCAAATCCATTGGAGTTAATAGCCAACTTTAGTCTGTGTGTGTTATGGAACATTATCAGCAATACCATGGACGCAAGGGCTTGACTTCCATAATAATGATGCAGCTTTAAAATTTGAGCGCTGCAAGTGGCATGCCATGGTATCTCCCTTGTGTATCTCCTTGGATATACAGGCACTGTCATCATCAGCATTTGGTGAGGACAAGGATCACATCTCAGCCAGGGCCCTTGGCTACGTCCCTTTTAGTTCTGCTGCTTCTTCCTCATCACAGCCTTGCTGTCATCACCTCTTCACCTGCCTTCTTTAGTCTGTCCACAGGGACAACAGCAAGAGAAAGCATCTTCCACATACCATGTTCTTTCTTTCTGGATGCTGATGCCAAATGGCCCCTTAAGGAGAGGACAAGGGGTGAGCTGGAGTGATCATTGGGGCTGCCCAAGTGTGTAGCACTCATTTCTTGAGATACTGGGGGCAAAGCCTGAAAGGAAGGGGCGGGCCTTGTCAATGTCAGAAGAGCTGGACAGGCAAGGTTGTAAGAGGGGGTAGAACTGGGTAAGATGATTATGGAAATGGGCACAAGGGGAAATCAGGTAGAGGGACCGAGAATTTCTATACTCTAGACATGGCAACTAAGGGGGTAGGAGACAAGAGGAGCACCTCCTCCACAGTGCTTCTCAGGATGATGCCCTTTGTGTGGTCTGGAAAAATCACCCAACATTTTTCATTGCCTCTCCCAAGCTCTCATAAAAACATAGGGTGAGTTCTGTTGCTTTTGGGAGAGGGACAAAATTTATTTCTTGTCTTCAGGGCAGGTGGTGAATGAGTGTGATGATTTGTTTGCTTTGTGTTATCAAGATGAGAAGGCCTAGCTGTGTGGTTGTGTTGTAAAAAAGCATTGCGGCAGCTCTCCTGGCTTCATCCTACTTCCTGCTGACTTACATTTAAATGAGATAGTTGGGCCATACATGCTTTACAACTAGAGATGGGGACAAATAAAAAAAATGGCGATTCATTTTGATCCATTATTCGTCAAGGTTAATGGATCAACGAATACAAATATACGAATATTCTTTGACGAATCGATGAATCAATCCGTTGATTCATCTGCACTTTAAATGGCTATAACACTGGCCCCCAACCACCTAGAGACACCAAATTTGCAGGGAAGCTTCCTCAGACACTTTCCTACAAATCCCGAAAGCTTGGTGAGCATTGGATCACAGACCCCCAAGTTATATTGTCACAAAGAGGACCCCCAGGAAAGCTCCCCGAGACTCCAGAATCACAACGGAGCTTCTTATGTCTTTCCCCAACATGCCTGCCAACTTTGGTGAAGATTGGATATCGGACATCCGAGTTATTCACCCACAAATTGGGTCCCCCTAGGAGAGTTTACCACACAGCACAGAAGCCCATTCTGCCTACCGGCCGCCGATCAGCTAATCAGAAGCTGATAGGCAGCCACCCCCCCCCCCCCACACACAGCCAGCCACCCCAACAGCCTACCCCACACCCCCTTCCTTTCCCTACCTTAGCCCCCACCCCACTCCCACCGACACTCCCTTACCTTAATAGCTGCTGCCAAGGTCTCCATCAGGCCTTCGCAGCCACC
Source organism: Intellagama lesueurii (assembly GCA_037013535.1). Taxonomy (NCBI): domain Eukaryota; kingdom Metazoa; phylum Chordata; class Lepidosauria; order Squamata; family Agamidae; genus Intellagama; species Intellagama lesueurii. Next base: position 167,731,705 of record JBAJHW010000001.1, on the reverse strand, counting down.
ATGTGTAAAAAGGGAGACTGGCTGCCCTTTGCAAAGATGGCGGCTGTGGCTTCATTTAGGGTAGGAAAGCTGCAGCTGCCATCTTTGCAAAGGGCAGCCTGGATTCCCTTAAGGCAGGCTAAGGGAATCCAGGCTGCCCTTTGCAAAGATGGCAGCTGCAGCTTCCCTACCCTAAATGAAGCTGCAGCTGCCATCTTTGCAAAGGGCAGCCAGTCTCCATTTTTACATGCGTGGCTCTGAGGCCAGAAGACCTTGGCAGCAGCGATTAAGGTAAGAGGGTGTCGGTGGGGGTGGGGTGGGGTGGCGTGGGGCCTAAGGTAGGGAAAGGAAGGGGTGGGGTAGGCTGTGGTATTGGGTGGCTGTGTGGGGTGGTGGCTGCCTTTCTGCTGCCAATCAGCTGATCGGCGGCCAGTAGGCAGAATGGTGTTTTGTTGTTTTTTTTAATACGAAGGACGAATAAAAACGGGTAAATATTCATCCCTTAGTATTCGTGGGGGTCTCTGAAACCCACAAATATGGATCAACGAATATTTAACGAATCGGCTATATTCGTCGGAAAAAGCGATCCGTTTTTATATTCGTCCCCATCTCTATTTACAGCCTAAAGATAAAATAAAGTACCTTGTAAGTGTGGAAAATCGCAGCTTGCCTGTGGCATTTTAGTAGTTGTAGCTGTGTAGTCACCTACATAAGCACTAGAGACAAGCTTCTTCCCTTCCCTTCTTTGATATTAAACATCATCATACGTGAGAGTATGGTATGAACTAAATTTTCAGAAGTCACCTCTGCAAAAAGCAAAACATAAGAGCAGTGATTTTAGGAATGTAAGAAGCTCCCTTATGCCAAGTCAACCCACCATGTTTCGTGTTGTCCGCACAGTGACGCTGTTTCCATTGACTGTACATGATTCTCAGATGAGTCTTTCTCAGACCAATCAGGAGACATGAGAGGGACCCAAAAATGAACACCAGGAATGAACATGAGAGTGCTCTTCTGAAGACAAAGCATGTGTTCAACCACTGAGCTATAGTTTCTTCCCTAATTTTCCAGGGTTAGGGCCCAGAAAACACTGTGACATGTGGTGGAGCACATGTTTTGTATGCAAAATATCCCCAGGTACAACCTGTGGCAACTCCATGTAGGCCTGCCAAAAGCTCCTGTGTGAAAGCCTGAGGTTGTAGTCAGTCCTGAGCTGGTGGGACCAATGGCATTATTGTTACAAGGCAGTTTTCTCGGTTCTTGTGTGGACGTTGTGGGAATAGATTTCTCCAAGTGAGAAGGCTGGTAAGTGTGAAGACTGTTCAATTTAACAGCTGTTGTGGAATTGGTCATGTATGCAAATAAGACACAAGATAAAATAATAGAAAATAACGCAGTGAAACCAGCACATGGCTCTTGTGATGCAGTCCCGTCGGTCAAAAACTTAAGTTTTATGGGGTGCAATACTTATACAAATCATTTTGACTTAATTTCTCCTAGTCTTTAATTTTGAATCCAGCATTAATTAACCATTTTGGATAGTATTTTCCCCCCTTACCTGATTAATTTCTTGCAAAGACAGGAAATGGAAAGCAATTTTGTGTTTATTAACGTTAAAATAATTCCAGCTCAAATTGCTAGCAAAATGAGCAAGCACCCTTGATTGCTCTCCAGATAAACCCAGCTGGAGCACCTAACAAATTACTCCCCCCAACTTCATTACTATGCGCTAAATGCAATTACTGGGGGGGGGGGAGAGGAGAGATTTCCATTGAGAACTTCTTGAGCACTGTAAAAGTCATTCAGGAAAATAAGTTTGACTTCTACGGGCATTTCTTTCAATGTTCTCTTGGTTCTTGTGTGCAAAGGAATATGCTACGGTGTGAAGGTGGCTGTGCTCAACCCTTTCTGCCTCTGCCTTCTGCTTGAAAATTTGTACACTCTTTCAAACATCCCAGGATGCGAGTGGGGGTGGGAAGGAGGAAACCCTTCAAGCTGATTTCCAAGCAGTCCATTAATGGGAAGATAACACTGACTGTGTGCAAATCTGACAGAGACTGGCATAGATTGAGAAGTCGCTCTAGCAGTGAACCAATGAGAAACAGTGGGATATTTCCCAGTAGCAGTTTGCCAGGAGTTTACCGCTCGATGTACAGCTAAATTTGTCCATATCCTTCAGTAATCGTCATACTTGATCAGGGATAATTTGACATGAAATTCAGAAGCTGTGGGAGAACCACTTCTTTTCTTTATCACCTAGTGGGCAAAGCAAGAGGAATTCCTCTAGCTTAATCTTGTTTGGGTTGGCAGTATGCTGATCCTCCCCTGCTCACATGGGCCCAACAATGACATAAAAGGAAAAAACAATAAATGTCAGCTCCAGTTTGTTTTATTTTCATTATCTAACTTGGGCTTTCCAAGCTAGGGATGTGGTGTTTATTTGGGAAGTGTCTCATTTTCAATTATTTTGTATGCCCCTTCTCCATGCTGAAAATCATGACAAGACTTTCCCTGCACCTGTGGGATTTCCCTCCATACTCCCAAGAATGATCCCAGCTCTTATTTTTTTCTGACTCTCCTTACCCCCTGTTTTCCATAATTTGTTCTATGCAGGAAATATTCATATCCTGCACAGGATCTTAACAACAACAAAAAAGCTTCTGCTGTTTTGGGTTTCGATGTTTGCTGCATAAAAGCTCTCCCTGCAGAATGAGAAATTAACAGGACAGTGTTTTCTTTTTGTGCTTGTGTGTCTTGATTTGCTTGATGCACATTTGATGTGTGTACCTGTCCCATCTGCGCAGTATCATGTGCCATCCTGCACAGGATGAGCCACCACACACATACAGGCTATGCCTCATCCTGTGCTGGATAGGGTGCTCAAAGAACTTTTTTTTTTTTTTGGCAAAGAGTTGTCCTGTGGAAGGCACCAACTTGCACAAGAATTTGCTGTTTTTCCTTTGCACAAAAATGCCATGAGATTTCTCTCCAAAGAGATCTCACAAGAATAGTGCTTTGCACTAATGGGGAGATATAAAAATTTAACAAAAACAAACAAACAAACAAACAAACACAAACACTTGGGTTGAGAAAAAAAGATTTCGCCTCTTCCCCTTCTCCTCAGAGACAATGAGATGCCTCAGGATTAATATCCCTACACTGGACTTCCTTTATGTGGAGAGCATTTCCTGTTCTACTTATCAGCAAGAACATGAGCAAGGCCCATGGAGCAATCAAGTGGGACTGTGGGTTGTGGAGATGGAAGTATGTGATTGATGTTTGAATTGAGCATACAGATTTTTCCAGTAGGTGGTGGTAGGAGTGATGTGGGTACTAAAATCTAGGCTGCCTCCATGCCAAATGTAGGAGACACCGGTGAGATTCAGAGGTGGTACAACTGAATGAGTGCTTGCTATCAAGAATAGGCTACATTCAGCAAGGAGTGGTAGGTGAGAAGCCACATTCTGACAGGGGTATGGCTAAAGAGGATAAAATGAGAGCCCTGGGCTGGCAATCCACATGGCTAGGACCAGTGCCCCTCTCCTGTCTTTCAAACAGACCCATATCAGACTTCCCCCCAACTTACTCAGTCTCTGTCTTGTGAATGCACTTGTGGGGCTGAGGAAATTTAGATGACCTTGTAGCGTTCTCCTTTAAATGTGGTCATGGCTCAGGTTTAGTTAGAGTGAGTCATGCATATTTATGTTGCTGAGAGGCGGAGCCAAGAGGCAGAGTATAAGAGGCAGAGCCTGAGGGGGAGAAGTTAGATCAGAGTTTTGGAAGGAGTTTGATTAGCTGGGTTCAGAGATTTATAGTAGTGTGATTAGACTGATGGGAATAGTAGGAGATCTGAGAAGTGATTGACCAGTGATTGGAAGGGGGAAGGAATAGAACTGAATATTAAAATACTGAAACCAATAAGCAAATAAACAAGAGATCTTTCTATTTCCTTGGAGAGTGGACCTGATTCTTTCTAAAAGAGTGATGGGGATTTAGGGATCTCCTGGTGGCAGCAGTGGAAGAAAAAAAAAGAGGAGTTTTGCCCTGGTGTGCTCTGAGGTCTGAGCCTAGGTGGACAGGCCAAGGCACGAGTGAGTCCAACGCCACATTGGTGCCAGCGGTGAGGGACGTCAAAAAGGGTGTAAACGCTACATTGGTGTCCAGCGGCGGGATACGAAGTAATCCAGTGAAGCCTATTGAAATAATCCAGTGAAACCTTTATAAAAGAGTATTGAGTCAAGGGTACCTATTAGACAGGATCTGTGGCATGAGGTTTGGTTCCTGCTAGAGCTTTTGGGAAAAGCTTAGTAGTGGGGCCTCAGAACCCAGATCAGGGGGGTCTAAGATAGGGAACGCCTCTGTGAGGAAATTTCTGAGTTTTACCTCAGGATCTGAGGATCAGAGGGCTTGCTGTGAAATCCCAGGCTCTGAGATAGGAGAGCGCTGTGGATAAGCAAAGCAGAAGCCAGGTCATAGCAGATCTGAGGGAAAGTACTAAAAGAAAAGGCTTGGAAAATAAAGTTATATCAGTAACTGGAAGGAAACTAAGAAAGACAGGTCCTTCTAAAAATTTGTGAACACTGCTCTAATCACCTCAGAGAAAGAAAAACAAAAAAGAAAAGATGCCTCCCAAACGTGCCACAAGGGGGAGCCCTGAGTCTGAAGAGTTACCTCAGGAATTGGAGGGAAACCCTTTAACGTCAGGAGAACCAGAAATACTTGTGGAGGTTACCTCAGAGGGAAATAAGGATTTAAGCCCGCAGGAATTTGAGAGATGGAAACTGGAAAGGGAATTTAAATTTAAGGAACTACAGCTTAGGGCTGAAGCTGAGGCCAGAGAGAAACAAATGGCATTTGAGTCTGAAGCTAAACAAATAGAATTAAGACAGAGGGAAATGGATTATCAACTATAGATGAGATAACTAGAAATTTCTACTCTAAATAATAATCTTAATAATAACAACAGTGGGGGAGGAGGAATCCTGTCAAAGATAGATTTGAAGAAGTTTCCCCAGTACAAAAGAGGGGACTGTCCTGAATCCTTCCTCATAGCTTTTGAACGCACCTGCAATGACTTTGAAGTCAGAACTGAAGATAGAATGATAGTCCTTAGGGCGCAGGTTAGCGGAGATCTGGCAGAAATATATGCCCAGATGAATCCTGAGAAGGCAAGAGATTTTGAGGCATATAAAAAGATGGTTTATTCCAGATTTTGTCTGAACTCTGAACACCTGAGGCGAAAATTTCTCTCTCTCTCTAAAAAGCAGGATGAATCGTACTCTCAGTTGGGAGCTAGATTGCAGCAAAATCTGGAGAAGTGGATTGAAAGAGAAGAAATCACTTCTTTTGAACAGTTGAGGGATTTGATTGGGCTAGAACAGTTTTACTCCCTATTACCTGGAGAACTACGTTATTTAGTAAGGGACAAGAATCCTAAAAATTTATGGGAAGCGGGAGAACAAACTGATTTGATTAATGCTTACAGGAACCCTAGATTTTCAGAGCTGAGAGTAAATAGACCAAACTGGGACAACAACTATAAAAAGCCTTTTAATAAAAATTACCTCAGCAGGAATCCTGAGAGAGAAGGTCAGGGCGGGACTTCCCCGAAGTTGCCAAGGGCTAGCCCGCCAAAACCATCTAACCCTGAGTCACGATTCGCCAAAGTACCTCAGAATGATAAAAGGAATTTTAAATGTTTTAATTGTGGGCAACCAGGTCACTCGCAATTCCAGTGTAGGCAACCATACCCCAACTTGCAGAAAAATGATTCTCTAACCAAAAAGGTGTACTGTGTCAAGCAAGTGGAATCAGGGGAGGAAAATAGTAGACAGAGACCTGATCCCATAACCACCACCACTTCTACTGACCATGAGGAGGAAGATATTCCTATAGCCCAAGTAGTCCATTGTTTCTATATCAGCAATGACCAGACCCTTCTCAGAAACGCAGGTGAAGAGATAGTTGTGAAAGGAAAGAAGTACATAGCAATAAGAGATACAGGATCTCAAATCTCCATTGTCCATTCCGATCTAGTAGCCCAGGATGACATTATTCCAGGCAGAGAAATGTCTTTAAAGGGAATTGGGAAGGAAACCGTGGTTTTAAAAGTGGCTGAGATACCAGTAGAATACCAGAATTGGTCTGGAAAGTGGCAAGTGGCTGTTTCAGATGGAATACCAGCAGCTTTTCTCCTTGGTTGGGATTTAATAGAGCATGTCAAGAGTGCGTTGGTGCTTACCTGCTCAAAGGGGGGGTCAAAACTCACCCTCTGCAGCTCAAACAGATACTGTAGCAGAGAGAAGCCTAGAGGGAGAGGTTACCGTGGAAACCCAGCTTGATGATAGGGCTGAGGCAGAACTCATGCTACTACAGAATCCCAAAACAAATAACAATTTTGCCCAGGAGCAGAAGGAGGACATTAGCTTGGGAGTTTGCTTTGAAGCTGCCAGGACTCCCACTGTACTGTCTCCTGAGTGCCCTGAGAGCTTTAGCTTAACCAAAGACCTTCTGTACAGGGAAACGTTAGCTACTCCATACCGAGGAAAGGGGGAACGCCGAAAGCAATTAGTGGTCCCTAGTAAATACAGGGAGAAAATCATTAGTCAAGCTCACAGCAGTTTATTTGGAGCTCACATGGGGATCACCAGAACCAAAAGATGGGTTGGCCAGAACTTCTTTTGGCCAGGTATGGGCAAACAGATTACTTGTTTCTGTAAAACGTGTGATGTCTGTCAGAGACGAGGGACAGGGCAGGACAGGACCAAAGCCAAATTATGTCCTTTGCCAGTCATCTCTACACCGTTCCAAAGGCTGGGAATCGATCTAGTGGGTCCCTTACCTAATGCCACCCGTAGGGGAAATAAATACATCTTGACCATAATGGATTTTGCCACTAGATATCCTGAGGCAATTCCTTTGCGCAACATGGAAACTGACACCGTGGCAGATGCCCTAATCAATTACATGAGCCGATTGGGATTTGCCAGCGAGATAGTCAGCGATTTGGGAATGAGTTTCACATCCAAACTGATCAAAAGGTTATGGAAGGCTTGTGGAATTACCCAAATCAACTCGACTCCATATCATCCAGAGACCAACAGGCTAGTTGAGAAATTCAATGGCACTTTGGTGCGCATGATTAAGGCATATGTAGCAGAGAACCCAAATGATTGGGACTGCAAAATACAACCCTTACTATACGCTTACAGGAGCATCCCTCAAGAGAGCACGGGATTTAGTCCTTTTGAGTTACTGCTAGGACGAGAGGCACACGGACCTTTAGATTTGCTCCGCATGAATTGGGAAGACCACAGAGAAAATGACCCTGAGTCAGTAGTCGAATATGTATATAAGTTGCAAAACACCTTGCAACGTTCTCTGGAGCTGGCTGGGAGGAATTTAAGGGCTGCCCAGGCTAAGCAGAAGGCATGGTACGATAAGAAAGCCCGTGAAAGAACATTTGGGCCAGAGGAGGAAGTTCTCTTGCTTAGGCCAGTCAGAGGACACAAGCTACAATTAGCTTGGGAGGGTCCCTATAAGGTAATTTCAAAAATGAATAATATCAACTATGTAATCCAGAAAGGGGATGAGGGTCGCAAGGTAGTGCACGTTAACATGATCAAACCCTATTACCGAAGAAATCAATGGACCCTATATGCTATTAGAGAGGACCCTAGCGAGAAGGAAGAACTCATGTGCTGGGAAGGGAGAGGGGAACGACAATTTAATCCCGAGGAGGTAAATCTGGGCCACTCCCTTACCCCACAACAGAGAGAAGAGGTATTGGAGATAATGCTGAAGTATCACGCCCTCTTCACTAACAAACCTGGAAAGGCCAAAGGAGTAGTCCACCGAATTGACACTGGGGATGCCAGCCCCATAGCTGTTACCCCTTTTAGGATCACTGGGGACTATGTCGAGAAAGTACAACGGGAGGTCCAGGAGATGTTAAAGGCAGGGATAATTACCACATCAGAGAGTCCCTGGGCTGCACCCATAGTACTTATTGACAAGCCGGATGGTAGCATTAGATTCTGTGTGGACTACCGCAAATTAAACCATGTCACCAAGGCAGATGCCTATCCCATGCCACGCCTGGATGACTTAATTGAGCTCATAGGTGCAATTTCATCACACGCATTGATCTGACCAAAGGGTTTTGGCAAATTCCGATGCACCCTGAGGATCAGGAGAAGACCGCTTTTTGAAGTCCCCTAGGGTTGTTCGAATTCCAGGTCATGGCATTTGGGTTAAAGAATGGTCCTGCTTCCTTTCAAAGACTAATAGACCAGACCTTACAGGGCATGGGCAATTTCACTGTAGCATACATGGATGACATAGGTATTTTCAGTCAAACATGGGCTGAGCACAAGGAGCATTTAAGCCTAGTGCTTCAAAGAATCCAGGAAGCCGGCTTAACTGTAAAAGCCAGTAAATGTCATGTTGGAGATTCGGAGCTTAAATATCTTGGACATTTGGTGGGTGGAGGAGTTATCAAACCCCTGGACTCTAAGGTTGAGGCGATTGCCAAGTGGCCAAACCCCGCTTCAAAGAAGCAAGTCCGTTCCTTTTTAGGTCTGGCGGGCTATTATCGGAAGTTCATCCCTCACTTCGGTGCGATCGCTGCGCCATTGTCGGACCTCACTCGGAAAAGGGAGCCGGAGAACATCAGTTGGACACCTGAGTGCCAGCAGTCGTTTGACCAGCTGAAGGAGGCGTTGACAACTCGACCGGTCCTCATCGCACCTGATTTCACCCAAGAATTCACCATCTTCACTGACGCATCGAACATCGGACTAGGAGCAGTGCTGTGCCAAGCTGACGGAGGAGGAACTCTGCACCCCATGATGTACATCAGTAAGAAACTGCAGCCGAGGGAGAAACATCTGGCAACGATTGAAAAAGAGTGTCTGTCGATTCTATGGTCCCTCCAAAGACTTAAACCCTACATCTGGGGGCGAAAATTCACCTTATGCACTGACCATTCGCCATTGCTGTGGCTGAGATCCATGAAGACTAACAGCAAATTGATGAGATGGGCTCTTTTGCTGCAAGACTTTGATTTCACGATAAAGAGCATAAAAGGATCTCACAATATTGTGGCAGATGCGCTGTCCAGAAGACCAGAAGAATGACTTAAAGAACTCTCAAAAAGAACCAAAATGGACTAGAATTCGCCAGTAATTAATTGTGCAAATGTATTGATTGTAAATTCTGTAAAATGATAAGGTAAAGTATTGTATTGATTATTAAATGATAAGGTAAGGTATTTGGTTGAAATTTAGTAAAAATGTGAAAGGTAAAATGTTATGGAAAAAAAAAGTTTAAGCAATTGCACCTGTTTGTTCAGGAGGAAAAATGTGTTTCCCCTCCCAAACAAACCTAAGTAAGGGGGGAGGTCTGTAGCGTTCTCCTTTAAATGTGGTCATGGCTCAGGTTTAGTTAGAGTGAGTCATGCATATTTATGTTGCTGAGAGGCGGAGCCAAGAGGCAGAGTATAAGAGGCAGAGCCTGAGGGGGAGAAGTTAGATCAGAGTTTTGGAAGGAGTTTGATTAGCTGAGTTCAGAGATTTATAGGAGTGTGATTAGACTGATGGGAATAGTAGGAGATCTGAGAAGTGATTGACCAGTGATTGGAAGGGAGAAGGAATAGAACTGAATATTAAAATACTGAAACCAATAAGCAAATAAACAAGAGATCTTTCTATTTCCTTGGAGAGTGGACCTGATTCTTTCTAAAAGAGTGATGGGGATTTAGGGATCTCCTGGTGGCAGCAGTGGAAGAAAAAAAGAGAGGAGTTTTGCCCTGGTGTGCTCTGAGGTCTGAGCCTAGGTGGACAGGCCAAGGCATGAGTGAGTCCAACGCCACATTGGTGCCAGCGGTGAGGGACGTCAAAAAGGGTGTAAACGCTACAGTCCTTTTCTTGAATATTGACTGTCAAACTAGATGAGGAATGCATGTTGGGATCAATCACTTACTTGCCCTCCCAGCCCGGAAATAACAAGGCGAGACACAGTATGTTGGGTTAAAACTTGGGCCACAACTTTATTAACTATTTAAATTGCATCCCCCAAAATACAAGGGGGCCTACTGTAGTGCGATATTCTTTTATGTCTGGATAATCCTAGATCTCCAGATGCTTCCTATAGCAGGGTGAGCTCCTATTACTGAATCATGCTGTCTGCTGAACAGCACGCCTTCAGTTGCTCTGTGAAATGGTACCCCCCAACCAGCTCATCTCACTGAGCCTCGTGACCCTAAATGGGCAGCTGGCAGGGAAGTCCTTCCATATGAGACACCTCTCCTCAGGGAGATCCTTCCATATGAGACACCTCTCACCTGGTAGTCGATAGGCTCGACCTGCCAGCGAAATGTCCTAATTTTGGCACCCTGTGCCAACCATGAACTCACTCCTACTTTTTTTCATCGCACTACCCGCCATGGCCAAGTTCAATTTTTTTTATGCTATTTGGGGTAGATTTATTGAATTTGTATTAGTGAAAGGAAAGGGGAAAGCCTCTAAACAGCCACCAATACAATTTTGGAAAGGAGGTTCGTATTAAAAGTATTGCTCCAAAGGGTCCCGTGGGTATGGGGGTGCACTGTGGTTTAGATTGTATTAGTAAGTATTTTGTATTCTTGTATTTGTTTTTGTTTTGGAAATTTAAAAAATAAATAAATAAAAAAGAGGAAGAGGCCCATGCCCGACACCGACAAGTGAACACCGTCACTCCTGTAAACCTCAGGCCGGTGACTCCCAATCTCAGGGTGTGAAATCACTGACCCCAACCCAGACCTCATTGGCTGGCCAATTTCGCGGTTTACTCCGCACCTTGACTTATCAATCTTACGAGGCTTGCAGTCAGCTCGCCATGCCTGACGTGGAATAATATTAGACCACAGCAGCTTCATTGAAGGAAACATATCCTTCAGCACCTGGAGGTCCTGGATGACCTGTAATATCAGTGACTTGCCTGTTCTCTTTGTCAGGTCATTACCACCCAAATGAATAACAAAAATATCGGGGGGGGGGTGCAACCTTGATGGTCGGAACTGTGAGCTCCAAGAGCTCGTGCCACAGCATCCCCATTTTTCCTTTCCATTCGATGGCGGCTGAAGCCCCCAAACCTAAATTATGCCCCCATCCCGTCTGCAAGGCGTGTTTTGCTGCCCAGTGAGCTGTGACCATAAATAGCCACTCGCAGTTGCGAAGAAACAGCTCTGGGTTCTGCAAAAGAAAAAACAGAATCACATCTATTGAGAGAGGGAACGATCTACATCTTAAACCTATGAGAGGACCACCTCCCCAATTTCTTTATTTGATCCTCACAATATCCCAAAGCCGCCGCCATGGATGTTGCACCTATATAAAAGGAATGGGTACCAAATTTCCATCCCACAATGCCAGCTTTTTGCAGCCCTCGGGAAGTTACAGTCCAAAATTGGTACTGTGTAAGGTGTGAACCATCTTTGGGGCAGAATAAATCTCCTCCTGCAGTCCCCCTCAATTGAACAAATTCGGTAATGCCTTTAACCGGGCAGAGCTCTTTTACAGAACAAGGCCCTAAATCTATGACCTGTCCCCTCCCAAACTGATCTGTTTTAGATCGGCAGAGATGAAACAAAACCCTGTCTTCGGAGACCAATAGGTCGTCCATCTGCAATGCCGTCTGTAAATTATCAAGTTTGGATGCTCTCACCAACTCACTAATCCGAAAAGCCCCCCAAAATGCCCACAGGGTAGCTGCCTTAAACAACTTAACCTCGTACTGATCAATGCAAACAGCTTCCCAAACATTAGCAATTGCTAAACTTATCGCTCTGTTGGCTTCAATCCTCCAATGCTCCATACCTCCGGAGGCAATATGTCTGGATGAACTTGAGCTTCTGGGGCCAACTCCCTGAACCTGCCAATCTGTTGACGGGACAGGGCATCAGCCAGCTCGTTTGCAACACCAGGAACATGACAAGCCTGGAACACAATATTGTATTCCAAACAACGTAGTGTGAAGGCTCTCACAAGTCTCATCACCCGCACAGATTTAGATGTGAGGTTATTCACTATGTGAACTACCGCCAAGTTGTCACACCAAAAAGTGACTACTGAGATGGCCCAAATGTCTGCCCAAAGCCATAAGGCCCCTAAGAATTGGAAAAAATTCCAAAAATGTGAGATCTCGGGTGACTTCAGAGTCACACCAAGCTGCAGGCCACAGTCCAGCGCACCATCGGCCTCTGAAATATATACCATATCCAGATGACACCGCTGTGTCAGAGTGCACCTGGAACTCAGCTCCGAGCCGCTGCTCATCTCTCCAAAATGAAATGCCATTGAAACAATCCAGGAACTGCAACCAGGTTTGCAAATCATCTTTCATGCCCGCTGACATTTTTCTCTGATGATGTGGCTTCTTTAAACAACTCATGGCTCCACAAAGCCTTCTCAGAAAAGCCCTGCTGGGGGCAATGACTTTACATGCAAAATTGAGGTGACCCACCACCTCCTGGAGCTCTTTCAAACTAACACGTTGCCGCTGCAACAGGCTCCGGATTCGGATCTGCAGGTCAGAAAGTTTACTAACAGGTAACCTACTGGATTGCTGGATGGTATCCAGCTCAATCACCAAAAAGGTAAGAGTAGTAGATGGGCCGTCCGATTTCTCCTCTGCCAACGGAACACTTATGTCCCTTGTGAGGAATTGAAAGGTTCTCATAAGGAACTTGCACTGTCCGGATCCAGGCTTCCCACAAAATAAAAAATCATCCAAATAATGGATGACATGGGAAAGCCCAGCCCTGCGCCTTAGTGCCCACTCCAAAAATTAGCTAAAGTGCTCAAAGGCCGCACAGGACATGGAGCACCTCATGGGCATCGCCTTATCCATATAAAAAAGACCTTCGAATTGAAAAGCTAGCAAATTGAAGTCATCCGGATGAACTGGCAGCAAACAAAAAGCTGACTTAAAATCAGCCTTCCCCAGCTCTGCCCCAAATGCCGCAGGATCTTACCATCCGAATCGCAGCATCGAAAGATGTGTACCGAACAGTACACAGCTCTTGGGGAATCATGTCATTCACAGATTCACCAGCGGGGTAAGATAGATGGTGTATAAGCCGGAATTCACCTGGCGACTTTTTTGGGACCACTCCCAAAGGGGAAATGCGTAAAGTTTGCAAAGGAGGCTCTGCAAAAGGTCCAGCTACTCTCCCTTCTGTTACCTGCTTCAGAATGTTTCTCCTTACTACATCTTCCATACCCTTAACAGATTTTAAATTGGATGCCAAAGTGGCACTACTAACACCTTGAAATGGAATCCTAAAACCAACCTTGAAACCATTCAACAAATAGTGCACCACATGTTTGTCAACGTATTGCAGCAACCACTCAGCCAGTACCATCAATTTAATTGGACTGGGGGCCTTTTGCAGGATTGCTCCTGCTGCAGGCCTCTTTGGCCCAACACTGTCTCTACCTCTCCCAGCTCCCGGCCGACCTCGGAAGCATGACGTGGCACTATGGTTGCCCCCACATAGGGAACACTGGTGTTGGTATCTGCATGGTTTACGGTTGCAGAAACCTTTTGAATTGAATTCCCAGCAAACCAGGCGGGGTTGAACCCCCTGGCCCACTGCAGTGCGGGAAGCAGGAACTGAATTGGCTTTTTGCATCACATGTCCACTATCAAAACGCTCACCCGCCAATGGGCAAGATGGGGTCATTAGGTGCAGCCACAGCCCAGGATGATGAACATCCCAGCACATCTGGGGGTTTATTGCAGCCCTCATATGGAACCCCTGGTCATAAAGCAACCACGAGGGGCCCGGAAAATCCACATAGGCCCTATAAATGATGTCAATATATTGCAGTAGTGCAAGGGCCTAAGCCTTTACAACTGTACCCACATAAATAAAAAAACCTGGTAACCAATTCGCCCAACACCTATCTGCCTTCTTCTTCCTAAATTTATCCTTGTCTTTTTCGTCTTCCTTACTACCCTTTTTTTCTTCCATTTTTCTATTCAGAAGGTCAAAAACATCCACATACTTACTGCGTCAGATTTTTTCAATCGTGGCCAGCAGCAAGTGGTCTCCCAATGGTAACGACTGATCACCCCATGGGAGGGCACTGCGAGAAACTGAATTGTAGCCTGTGTTTGGAATTGCAGGATAACCGCTCGTCTGCCAACTCTCAGCAAAACTGGGCACCTGACTAGAAGATGACCACTGTGGGTACGACGCCGTCCACGGCTTCGAAGTCGAAAGAGGGCCAACCGCAGTGGAAGGTCTAGGTCCTACACTAAAAGGCAGCACACTAGGATCAGGTGGGAAAAAACCCAGAGGAGTGACCTCACCCCAAGGTCAAACCCCCGATGTGTGATGTGTATGTTGTGTAGGTGCACACTCACCTTGCTCAACAGCTGCCTGAACCATCTGGGTGGCAGAAGGCAGCGCAAACACCTGCTGGCTGGTACCCGAAACAACCTCATCGGGGCTCCGCTGCATGTCGATCTGCATGCCCATTCCTGAACCAGTAGCCTCACTTGTCAGTTGGTCCCAGGACTGGTATGGTGTCATCGCCCTAGCCTCCTACAAACCTTCCTCCTGTGTTCCAATGGCAACGTCTGGGGATCCGCCCGCTACAGAAGTCACCTCCAATGCCCCTGGAGCTGCAGAACATTCCTTTCCAAAGAGAGCGATGCGGGACATCATTACATCACCTAATTGCTTGAGCTCAGCCATCTTACGTGCTTAAGATTCCCTGCTTGATCTCCTGGGGGTAGCAGCTCTAGAAGTCTCCCTGGCAAGTGCCCCTTTCCTCTCAAGCTCGCTCAACTTGGCCAAAATAGCGCTATAGTCAGGCCATTCTTCTTCATCCAAAGAAGAAATGGCAGGCGCCGGCCTTTTGTTTTACCCTGCCCTTTTTTAGGTGCCATAATAGCCGGGTTGGCTATTGAATTGTAGAGAAATAAACTCCAAATGAATCCGCCTAAAGCAAATTACCCCCCCTTTTGTGTGTGTCAAATTAACTTTGTTCTAACGGATGTATCCTTCTGCACTGTCCTGCTTTTCTATTTCTTCTCCCTCTTTTTTATTTATTTTTATATAATTAATTGTGCAACACAACTGCATGCCAGCAGGAGGCGCAGCACTAGCCTATAATTATTTTCTTTCTTTCTTTGTTTCATTTTTGAATGCTGTAGTACCCACGGAGAGACCAGTATGTGGCGCAATACCCACCCTAGGTCTTATTTCCACTCTCTCTCTATTTTTCTCTTTGCTTATATTCTAGACTGCAGTACCAGTGAAATGGCCAGCAGGTGGAACTGCAGCATAAGTCAAAAATACTGACCCTTAGAAGCAATATAGTGGGAAGGAAGCAATAAATAAATTAAACCAGCCGCAATATACAAAGAAAGGGGAGGGAGGGGGATAAGGGGGATTACTTGCTATCACACCACCCCCACTGCAAATAAAGGCCCCAGATAAATAATAACAAATATTAAGCACCTCCTCCTACCTCACCTAAAACCCCTCTCTCTATATAAATATTTTAAATATGTTTAATTATTTTAAAATATTATAATTAAATAATACTCCAAGACAAACAACAAAAGGGGGCACAAGTAACAATAAATAAGGGAACACAAACCACAAAACCCACCCGCCAAGCTGCAAAGCCAGTGAGGGGGGTAAAACAAAAGCGCACCCCCCTGCATTTAAAAGAAGCTAAGGAAACAATCAATTAAACAGTTAAATCAAAGATCAAGTAAACGAAGCACAATAAACAGATAAAGAAACTCAATCCTGTTCAAGAACACAGCCAGGGAACCAGGTCTCAGCTAAGGAATGCAGCCATGTGCGAGAAAACAAAACCTTGCACTCGTACAGCTGCAGCTCACTCTTTGCTGATTCAAACCGGCAAAGAGGCTGAGCCGGAGTGACGGATCCTTTTTAACAGCTCCGTCTCCCCTCCCCTCTTAAAGCGGCATCACCAGTGCAACGCCACTTTCTGAGCAGGAGGGCAAAGCATCCCCGCCACGGCAGCGCAGCGCCCTGGCGGAGCAGACATTCTCACAGTGAGATTTCCTCAGACATATATGTCTCAGGAAAGAGACTCACATATTACGCCTGTGTTATCCTCTCCATGACTAACCACAAGGCACCTGCTACCAAATGTTGGACCTTATCAGGCTATTTTGATGTTTTGTTGTTGTTTAGTCATTAAGTTGTGTCTGACTCTTCGTGACCCCATGGACCAGAGCACGCCAGGCCCTCCTGTCTTCCACTGCCTCCCGGAGTTGGGTCAAATTCATGTTGGTAGCTTCAATGACACTGTCCAACCATCTCGTCCTCTGTCGTCCCCTTCTCCTCTTGCCTTCACACTTTCCCAACATCAGGGTCTTTTCCAGGGAGTCTTCTCTTCTCATGAGATGGCCAAAGTATTGGAGCCTCAGCTTCAGGATTTGTCCTTCCAGTGAGCACTCAGTGTTACCGGTCAATTCGGGTCCACTATTTTCCGGCGAGGACACAGGCTAAGTCAGACGCAATCAACTGATCATATGCCAAATTTATTTCAGAAAACAATCAGTCAGGCCTCTCTCTAAGTCAAGAGTTGGCCCTGAACAAAAGCATAGGCATACATTTATAATATTTCAGACAAAGGATTACAAAGTTGGTCAGTTGCCATTGGTCATTGGTACCCCTACTTTTGATTGGTTTTCTGGGTCAGTTGTTGGTACCCCATTGGCCAGAGATAAATATACATTTCAATTTTATAACGCTTGACCTTGTTTTTGGGGATGCGCCTTAATGTCTGGAGGGTTGATAAATGTTTCTTTCCTTTATTGATATGTTTATGTATGTGCCTTCCTGTGTTCCGGGGTGTCCTTCAAAAGAGGTGATTCACGGGTACTCGCTATACCCTTTATCTTTCTACTCTGCTGCCCTTTGCATATTTGTGCTTGGCCATCTGCATTTCCTCCTCCCTTGATGGCAGCTTTAGGATGGTGAATAGACCTCATTGTTTATTTGGATGTGTTCTTGATGTGCCATAAACATTCTTTGGTGTTACTGGAGACATAGATAGTTCCTTGAGGCCATATGTGTGTAACCTACTTGAGAATGTTCTTGTGCTAATTCTTGTGGCAACATTGGGTCTGCATTTATTCAACTTTACTGAAACTTTGGTTCAAGCCTTACTGAAACTTTGGTTCAAGCCTGGTTACAGAGTGAGCTAACATGGCAAATACTAAACACTGAAAAATCGACAATACTACATCATTCCTTACATATATATGACGAAGCGTCCTTAAATCAACAAGTAATAAACAGCGCAATGTTAGATATAATGTATCAAATCCATGTTAAAGTGTAGTAATAGAATCCTCCCCTATCATCAGGGTTGATTTCCTTCAAAATGGATAGGTTTATTCTCTTTGCAGTCCAGGGGACTCTCAAGAGTCTCCTCCAGCACCACAATTCAAAAGCATCAATTCTTCGGCAGTCAGCCTTCTTTATGGTCCAGCTCTCACTTCCATACATCGCTACTGGAAAAACCATAGCTTTGACTATGCGGACCTTTGTCGGCAAGGTGATGTCTCTGCTTTTTAAGATGCTGTCTAGGTTTGTCATCGCTTTCCTCCAAAGAAGCAGGCGCCTTTTTATTTTGTGGCTGCTGTCACCATCTGCAGTGATCATGGAGCCCAAGAAAGTAAAATCTGTCACTGCCTCCATATCTTCCCCTTCTATTTGCCAGGAGGTGATGGGACCAGTGGCCATGATCTTGGTTTTTTTGATGTTGAGCTTCAGACCATTTTTGACGCTCTCCTCTTTCACCCTCATTAAGAGGTTCTTTAATTCCTCCTCACTTTCTGCCATCAGAGTGGTTTCATCTGCATATCTGAGGTTGTTGATATTTCTTCCGGCAATCTTAATTCCGGTTTGGGATTCATCAAGTCCAGCCTTTCTCATGATGTATTCTGCATATAAGTTAAATATGCAGGGAGACAATATACAGCCTTGTCGTACTCCTTTCCCAATTTTGAACCAATCAGTTGTTCCATATCCAGTTCTAACTGTTGCCTCCTGTCCCACATATAGATTTCTCAGGAGGTAGATAAGGTGGTCAGGCACTCCCATTTCTTTAAGAACTTGCCATAGTTTGTTGTGGTCCACACAGTCAAAGGCTTTTGTGTAGTCAATGAAGCAGAAGTAGATGTTTTTTCTGGAACTCTCTGGCTTTCTCCATAATCCAGCGCATGTTAGCAATTTGGTCTCTAGTTCCTCTGCCCCTTCGAAATCCAGCTTGTACTTCTGGGAGTTCTCGGTCCACATACTGCTGAAGCCTACCTTGGAGGATTTTGAGCATAACCTTGCTAGCGTGTGAAATGAGTGCAATTGTACGGTAGTTGGAGCATTCTTTGGCACTGCCCTTCTTTGGGATTGGGATGTAGACTGATCTTTTCCAATCCTCTGGCCACTGCCGGGTTTTCCAAACTTGCTGGAATATTGAGTGTAGCACCTTAACAGCATCATCTTTTAAGATTTTAAATAGTTCAACTGGAATGCCATCACCTCCACTGGCCTTGTTGTTAGCCATGCTTTCTAAGGCCCACTTGACTTCACTCTCCAGGATGTCTGGCTGAAGGTCAGCAACCACACTATCTGGGTTGTCCAGGACATCCAGATCTTTCTGGTATACAGTGGTGCCTCGCTAGACGATGTTAATCCGTTCCGCGAAAATCGCTGTCTTGCGAAAACATCGTCTAGCGAAGCACGTTTCCCCATTGGAATGCATTGAAATCTCTTCAATGCGTTCCAACGGAAAAGTCGTCGTCTTGCGAAAATCGTCCATAGGGAAACCTCATCTAGCAAGCGCGGGTCCCCGTTGGAATGCACTGACAGCTATTGACCGCTAGTCAATGCATTTCAATGGAGAAAACTCGTTGTCTAGCGAAAATCGCTCATAGGACACCATCGTTTTGCGAAGCGCAGTAGCGATCGCAAAAAGCCATCGTCTAGCGAATTCCTCGTCCTGCGAGGCAATCGTCTAGCGAGGCACCACTGTAATTCCTCTGTGTATTCTTGCCACCTTTTCTTGATGTCTTCTGCTTCTGTGAGGTCCCTACCATTTTTGTCCTTTATCATGTCCATCTTTGCACAAAATATTCCTTTAATATCTCCAATTTTCTTGAACAGATCTCTGGTTTTGCCCTTTCTATTCTTTTCCTCTATATCTTTGCACTGTTCATTTAAGAAGGCCCTCTTGTCTCTCCTTTGGAAGTCTGCATTCCATTTTCTGTAACTTTCTCTATCTCCCTTGCATTTTGTTTCCCTTCTCTTCTCTGCTATTTGAAAGGCCTCGTTGGACAGCCACTTTGCTTTCTTGCATTTCCTTTTCTTTGGGATGGTTTTTGTTGCTGCCTCCTGTACAATGTTACGAGCCTCCATCCATAGTTCTTCAGGCACTTTGTCCACCAAATCTAGTTCCTTAAATCTGTTCTTCACTTCCACTGTGTATTCATAAGGGATTTGGTTTAGGTTATACCTGACTAGCCCAGTGGTTTTTCCTCCTTTCTTCAGTTTAAGCTTGAATTTTGCTATAAGAAGCTGATGATCAGAACCACAATCAGCTCTAGTTCTTGTTTTTGCTGACTGTATAGAGCTTCTCCATCTTTGGCTGCAGAGAATATAATCAATCTGATTTCGGTATTGCCCATCTGGTGATGTCCGTGTAGAGTCGCCTCTTGTGTTGTTGGAAAAGAGTGTTTGTGATGACCAGCTTGTTCTCTTGACAAAACTCTATTAGCCTTTGCTCTGCTTTGTTTTGAACTCCAAGGCCAAACTTCCCTGTTGTTCCTTTTATCTCTTGACTCCCTACTTTAGCATTCCAGTCCCCTATAATGACAAGAACATCTTTCTTTGGTGTCAGTTCTAGAAGGTGTTGTAAGTCTTCACAGAATTGGTCAATTTCAGCCTCTTCAGCATTGGTGGTTGGTGCATAAATTTGGATTACTGTGATGTTGAAAGGTCTGCCTTGGATTCGTATTGAAACCATTCTATCATTTTTGAGATTGTATCCCAGTACAGCTTTTCCCACTCTTTTGTTGACTATGAGGGCTACTCCATTTCTTCTACGGGATTCTTGCCCACAATAGTAGATATGATAATCGTCTGAATTGAATTCGCCCATTCCCATCCATTTTAGTTCACTGACGCCCAGGATGTCAATGTTTATTCTTGCCATCTCCTGTTTGACCACATCCAGCTTACCAAGGTTCATAGATCTTACATTCCAGGTTCCTATGCAGTATTTTTCTTTGCAGCATCGGACTTTCCTTTCACTTCCACTTGATGTTGGATATATGCATTCAAACCACTCTTCCACGTTCTTCAGCCAATAAATCACCAAAAATGACATGGAATAAAATAATAGAAAAGCAAGATACATAGTTGAAGAAAATCAGGTGCTATATCTTTTGTAACTGGGGGGGCACTCTGCAAAAAAACATGATAAATGTATATGTACATTGAGCTGCCTTTACACATATCCCCTCTCCTCTGCCTGTGATGTGAACAAGCTGAAATCATGCCACTTGGCTGTTTTGAAGCAACAAATCACCTGAGTTAGGGAAGGCACATTGTTTACATGGGAGGTCGGCTTGCAGAACAAGGCACCATTTGGCAGGCTGTGAAGAGTATAGTCTCTGGAGAAATTAAAAAAATTGTAGTAATAAAGAGGAAATATTTGGCTACCTGTGGAGGAGGCACTAAAGACTTAATTTGTACTCTAGGTTGTCTACATGTTTTTTCTATCATAACATTTCTGCCCATAGAAAGCTAACATATCCAACTCTAGTGGTCTATTCCAGGGGTTCCCAACCTTGAGGCACCATATGTTCTTGGACTGCAGCGACTACAGGCCCTGATTATTGGCTGTTATCACAAGGGCTTCCAGAATTTGCAGTCCAAGAACAGTTGGGTCCCAAAATTTGAGATCCAGTAGTCCACCACTTCCTATTTCAGCTGGTTTCCTGTTTGGAGGAACAATTTAAGCCAATGGTCTAGTTGCACACTAGACCATTTCTAGTTTCTGAAATGGTACATCATGAGGAAAGCTGCAACTCATTTCCCCCCAGAATAAATCTTAAAATAATAATAATCTTAGAAGTGCAGAGCTGGAAGGGACCCCATGGATCATCAAATCCTGCACCTGTCAAGGAGGCACAGTGGTTATATGGATTGCTTTTAACATTCTTCCATAACGCTGCTCCTTTGAACAACTGCTGTGTGTTTTCAGTGAGTTAGTGAGAATTTTAGAAAGGAATACCTGAATAATGAAGGAAATAAGTCAGTGTTTCTATTCAGTTTATGTACTTACAAGCTTCTGTAATATCTTCTAGCTTGCTCAGGTACAGATGCCAGACAGGTTGGATAAAGGATATACAGGTGTAATCCAATATATCCAAGATTTTCCACTGCTGCTGTCATGTGTGATGAATAAATCTTATTTAGTAACTCTTACTTAGTAACTTGGTATTGTGGTAGGGAATAGTGGGATTCTGTTTTCTTGTAAGACGTGCATCTGATGTTTCCAGCTGTGTACAGCCAAACATCAGAGAGTAAAAAGAGGAAAGCAAGCAAGATTGCCCTCCGAACCCCAGAATAAAGACGTGAGACAAGAAGTATGGGTTAATCATGGGCCACACTTTATTAAACATAATCAATGTTGCCATCCTTTGGCAAAGGGGGGCCTGCCGTAGTGCGGAATCAGGTTTAAGCACAGAGGTCTCAAAGGACCCCTTAAGCAAGAAATGGGTGAGTCCCTGGCCCCAGGTTTTCGCGGTCTTAAAGACAGCGACAACACAGCTGGCCCCAATTTGACCAACCCCGGGCCTCAAGCCAGCTTCTCCTTGTTGACTGTTGGTCCGGGTGTGGCCCCAGCGCATCTTTCCCCCCAAGCACTGTAATCGCACAATCTGCAGAGCTGGGAGGTTAGATGGGCTATATCTTACCTGAGATTACAATGGGACTCACCAACCAAACCTGTTATATCCGCACTACCCGCCACAGCATAGGGACTAGCAAAGCTAAGTCCCATGCCCACCATCACGCTGATTGAGCTCAGAAATCAGGCCCCCCTTGATGTCTTCCAAGAAGACATCCAAACCCAAATTGGACAGATGAACCCCATCGTTCCAAAAAAACTCAGTCCTATCCATACGGATAGTTGGGAAAACAGATGTTTGGAAAGTGTGAAGGCAAGAGGAGAAGGGGACGACAGAGGACTAGATGGTTGGACAGTGTCATCGAAGCTACCAACATGAATTTGACCCAACTCTGGGAGGCAGTGGAAGACAGGAGGGCCTGGCGTGCTGTGGTCCATGGGGTCATGAAGAGTTGGACACAACTTAATGACTAAACAACAACAACAGCAATCCATACGGATCCTCTGGTGGCCAATCACCGATCCAAGGCTGCTGCAGACTGCTCTGCAGACCTCCCGATTAACACTTCTGCAGGCAGTGTTAATGGAGAAAAAGTTCCTGGCATCTCTCCATGCCAACTGAGGGACGATCATTGACCATATAATCTGCATAGTCGGATACATGGCCTTTAGCCATTTCAGATCGTGCAACATGTCCAGGGTCAACGCCTTTCCACGATATCTGGCCAGATCATTGCCACTGAGATGTATTACCAACAAATCTGGTGGAAACTAGCCAAAGGCCACCGCTCTGCATAGCTGACTCCAAAGCATTCCACACAGCCCTCTCCATTCAACATGAGCTCTGGCTCCAAGTCCCAGTTTGCTTCCCCATGGGGATGCAGCCACATATCGCGCTGCACAAAAAATATAACTGTGGCCCATAATCAAAATGTGCCTTCGCCTTGCCATCACCACGGGACCTGAAAGAGAAGACAAAAACCAGACCCCTGCCTAGACATTAGGTAATGTTCTGATATATCTACAGTAATTGAATGAAGACCACCGACCCAGACGCTTAATTTCATCCACGTTATAACCTAGGGCTGCAGCGGTAGATGCTGCCCCAATCCTAAAGGAGTGCGTGCCAAACTTCAATCCCCACACCCCTATCTTGCCCAGCGCTAGGTCTGTCAACTTCCAGAACTGATACTTTGTTAATGGCGAACCATCATGATGCTGAAAGAAATAACCTTGTTCTCCCCGGACTGCCAAATATGCCTTAGTGGATCTTACTGGGCAGATGTTCTCGATATGGCAGCTTGTTAATGTAAGTTGAATGTCCCTGCCTATGTGGTCGGCCTTGGATCTCCGTATTTGAATCTGGACCGTCTCGTCTACAATCTTAACATCCTGCCATTGTAGAGCTGCCTTAGTCTTATCGGTCTTTCCAGCAGCAACTACTTTGCTAATTCTGAGGGCGCCAAAAAAAGTCAGCAAGGATGCTGCTTTAAATAAGGTAATTTTGTATTCGTCCCTACACAGCATCACCCACTGCATACAAATGCGTTCTAACAATGCAGGTGATATGGGTGCCCTGCTGTCTGGGGCCCTACCTCTCTCTTTAGACCATCCCTCAATCATTTTCTTGATGCGATAATCCGAGGGAAAATCTTGATAACCGTTCACTTTAGCGTAGAAGACAATTGCTGACAACCTACCCTGTATAGTTCCCAGCGCTAGTCCCTTCTGGTTCAAATATACTATGAATTGTTGCAGGTGCTCTAACGGTGCTGGCCAGACCAGTTCCAGATTGACCATCTTCCTAAATTCCTGGAACTTGATACTCACAGCCGAGTACCCTTTTCGTGTCCTCGGTGCCAGGGCCAAGCCTATTGCTCTGTCCTCGTCTTTGAGCCAATTTGCCAGACCTCTAGGGGCAGTATTTCTGGGAACTCATTGGCTCTTGGGTCTAGCTCCCTGAACAGCTCGATCTGTTGGCGTGACAATGCATCAGCTAATCTGTTGTCTATACCTGGTACATGCCAGGCCTGCACTAGGACATTAAACTGCAAGGCCCGTAATGTGAATGCCCTGACTAATGTCATAACTCGATCTGAATGCAATGTAAGGTTGTTTATGATATAAACAACCACCTGATTGTCACACCAAAATCGTACCGCAGAGTTAGACCATTCCTCTGCCCATAGCCAAAGCGCGCCAACTATTGGAAAGAATTCTAGGAATGTTAAATCCCTGGTAATGCCTGTACGAAGCCACTCTTCTGGCCATGTGCCAGCACACCATCTTCCTCTAAAATAAATTCCAAACCCTAGAGAACCTGCCGTGTCTGAGTGGACCTGAAAGTCTGCCTTCAGCCCTATTTCACCTCTCCAAAAGGATACACCATTGAACCCTGCTAGAAACTGACTCCAAACTTCAGACTTCAGATCCTCCTTCATACGTCGGGTAATCCTAGTCCTATGCAAAGGATGCTGCAGACCCTTCATTGCGTCGCAAAGCTGACACAAAGAGGTGCGCCCAGGAGCCACAACTCTGCAAGCAAAGCTTAAGTGGGCCACAATCTCAAAGACAGCTTTTTCCTCTGCAACAGTGAGGCAATCCTAGTTTTAAGGTCAGCTAGTTTGTTGTCTGACAACCTCGACAGCTGTTGTACGGTATCTAACTCAATGCCAAGGAAAGTAAGGGACGTGGCTGGCCCCTCCGTTTTTTCCTCTGCTAGGGGTAAGCCTAACTCCTCAGCCATTGACTGAAAAGTGTTTAAAATAAAACTACACTTTCCTGTATTCCTTTTTCCACAAAAAAGATAGTCATCAAGGTAATGGGCCGTAGATTTACAGCCCACCCTGCACCTGAGCTTCCACTCCACAAACGAGCTGAAACACTCAAATGCAGCACATGAAACCGAGCATCCCATAGGTAAGGCTCGGTCGATATAGAAAGATCCCTGAAAGTGGAATCCTAACAGGTCAAAATCCAATGGGTGAACTGGTAAAACCTGAAATGCCAATTTAATATCGCATTTCGCCAGCTCTGCCCCAACACCACATTTCCGCACCATGCGCACCGCATCATCAAAGGAGGTGTAGCGCACAGTGCAAAGTTCCTGGGGAATAGCATCATTAACTGACACTCCCTCTGGGTAAGACAAGTAATGTATTAATCTAAACTCACCTTGGGCCTTTTTCGGAATTATTCCCAGCGGCGAGACCCTCAAAGTGTCCAAAGGAGCCTTTGTGAAGGGTCCCAGCACTCTCCCTTCTTTTACCTCCTTCGCAATCTTGTCCTGTATTCCAACCTCTCCATTCCAACCTCTCCATTCCAAATACTGATTTGAGGTTTTGCGCAAAGAATGCCTTGCGCTCCCCTACCGCTGGGATCCTAAAGCCATACTTGAAGCCATCCAGTAAATAACCAGCATCACCTCTGTGGGGGTAGTCCCTCAGCAACACTTCCAAAACTGTAACCTTAATTGGGCTGGGTCCCTTTACCAGGGGTACCCCCACCACTATTGGGCTTTTTACCTCCGCCTGGGCCCTTGTTTTGTTGCTGAGCCCCAGCCCTGAAGCATGAGAATTTGGGGTGCTGTCCCCCACATGCGGAATACTCATGCCTAAACCGGCATGGCTTCCTAGTGCAAGTGCCCTTGGCATTATACTCCCAGCAGAGCAGGCGGGGTTGAACCACCTGCCCCGCTCCTACACAGGGATTCTGGCTCAGGGCGGCCTTTCTATTCAGATGACCACTATCAAATCTATCCCCGAAATTGGGTCTGGCTGGTGTCATGTGCTGCAGCCACAGCCCCGGCAGGGGCTCGTCCCATCTAAGATTTGGGTGGATTGCGCTCCACATACAGAATGATTCATCATAATGAAGCCACGCCTGCCCTGCGAAATCCATATAAGCCCTATATATGAGATCCAAATATTGAAAGAGGGATTGCGCACGCCACGGCTGGGCCTTAACAACCATCCCAGCATAGATTAGAAACCCAGGCAGCCAATTGGACCATGTCCTGTCTGGCTTCTTTCTCCAGCGTCTCTCCTTATCTTTGTCATCCTCCTTGTCTAAATCCTTTTTCTCTACATTTCTATTCAATAATTCGAATAGATCCACGTATTCGCCATACCATATTTTTCCCCGAGTCACAGGGGTAAGATGATCCCTCAGAGGCATCGAGTAGTCACCGTATGGCAATGCTCGTAAAGGCACTGTATTATATCCCGTGTCGGGAACAGACAGGTATGGCCAGACACCGACACCCGCCGTAGTACTAAACTGAATTGGAAATGCGACTTGTGGGTATGGCATACCCCATCCACCGAACTGAGTACTGGAACAGGGCCATGGAGTGTTGGGTGCCCTAAAGCTCTGCATGTCATATGGCGCATAATGTGTGGGATTAAATTGTCCACTGCCAGCCCAAGGCCAAGCAGGGATTGGTGAAGGAGTGCCCGATGCAACGGCCGACTCACCTGATGAAGGTGCCGCCAAGCTTGCTTCGTCCCTGCCATAAAGCCGTTCAGGGCTGACATCAATCACCTCATCCTGCCTATCGGGAACTGACACCACTGACTCTGACGCTGCAGGTGTTGAAGACCTCCTTCCCTTATCTGAACGCTGTGACCTTGGTGTAGCGGTAGCCCCATCCGCATCGCATCTGGGTGTCACATCGGGTTGCTGGTTCGCTTCAAGAATAGCAAATCTAGACATCAGATCATCAGCTATGGCTTTAAGCTTAGCCCTACGATGGCTTTTGGTCTCCCTAGCCGACCTGCGTGGCAGTGCCTCACTGGACTGCGAAGCCTGTCTCGCCAGCCTCTCAGCCTCCAGTGCAGAATTTTTTTCTTGCAGTTGTTGCCAAATCGGCCAGGATTCCTCGTCAGACGAAGACTGAGGCGGAGACACTTGGGGCACTGGCCTTTTCTTGGCAGGCTGTTTTCCTTTTTTATTGCCCTGATACTTACGAGACTCCATTGCGTATCAGGTGTTCAAAACCAATCAAGGGGCACCAAGAATCCCTAGTGGCACCTGTGCCAAATCAAATGTTAATCCTTACTCTAAGCGTATAATTAATGAATAACCAGCCCACACTCAGCTATGTCCCGCCTTGAAGCAATGCAAGCCTTAATGTATGAATAAGCGGCTAGTTAGACCAACCACTTGGTATCAAAATTTTTGTTGGTTTTTTTATATATATACTATCTTGCCCCTCAAGCTGAATTCCTTGATTAATTGAAATTAAGAACTAATTTAATCAAATAGCTTAAACTATGAGTAGTACCTTCAATCAATTTCTGGCAGATCAAAACTCAACCCTAATTCATGCTTGCCAAGTAATTAATGTTAAGCTAGAATTCCTTCAGTTAATTTTTGCAAAAGCCAATCAAACTGATTAATTCTTAATTATGCCCTTAATCGATTATCCCCTCCTATGTATATATATGAAATTTATTAAAAGATTTAATAAAAACAGTTCTATTTGAAATTAATTATATTATTTTATTAATTAGTTAATTTAATCAATAATCAATTTAAATATTTTTATATTTGTCCTTGTGTGTTAATTAACTAGTGCAAATTACCAGGCCAATTAATTTATTTTATTTTTTTTATTTTATTATAACTATAACATAAACATAAACATAAAATACACAAACCACAATACAATTTAATTGTGTTCCCCACCACCAGGCGGGACCTCTTGCAATAATCTTCTTCCTCCTCAATCTATATTCTTCTTCTTCTTTTATTGTCCTCTTCTCCAGAACTGCATTGATTCTTGATTTGGAGCTTTCCCTTTTCCTCTTGTTAACACATATTCAAAAAATCTGCCCCATATTTCATAAAAGTTATTCTTTTTCAACTTTCCTTTCTTAACCTTTAAATTACAAGTTAGTTTATCATTTATAGCTATATTCCATATTTCATTGTACCATTCATCGATTCGAAACTCAGATTTTGATTTCCATTGCCTAGCTATTATCAGTCTAGCTGCTGTTAATAAATTGGTTATCAATTCTTTAGTCATCTTCTCATATTCCACATTCTCAAATATTGATAACAAAGCAATCTCAGGATTAAATTCTATATCTTTTTCACATATGTCATTTAATTCTTTAACAATTAGTTTCCAAAATCTTTGTACTTTTTCACATTCCCACCACATATGAAAATATGTACCAATTTCCTTCTCACATTTCCAACAGACATTCAGATAACTAGCAATAATTTTATTTAATTTTGTCGGTGTTAAATACCATCTTAGACCCAGTTTAAAATTTTTTTCCCTTATTCTCACTGACATAAATCTTAAAACCCTCATTTTCCACATCTTCCTCCATTCTTCCTCATTTATTCTTTTTCCAAAGTCTTGTTCCCACACCAACTTCAATCCTTCTTTCTCACTTTCTTCTTCCTCTAAGTCAAGCAGAAATCCATAAATTTTACTCACTGTACCCTTTACTGAATCAGTCATCTGAATATCTTCATATGATAATAAAAATTGTTCATACTTTGTGTATTCTCTACCTTTGTTATATTTCTTTACCCATTCGTTAGTCCATCTTTCTAATTGTATATAATTCAACCATGAGATATTCTTATTCTGAAGGATTTGTTTCATTTGATCTATCCATCTCATTTTATACAACCAATCTTTCAATCTAATCACTTTTTTCTTTAAATAATTCCACATACACTTTCATATTGACAGGAAAATTCTCTGTTTCAGTCACTAATCCAAGTGGAGAGTTAAATGGACATAAATTCTTTCTATATTTATACCATATGTTTAACATTGTCTTTAAAAACGGGTTGTTAATTTCACTTATTTTATATTTCTTGACCATACCAAATAAGTATTTTTAAATATCTGCCTGTAATTCTGATGATTCCATTTTCCACCAAATTAACCTTTCTGGGTTATATATAATTTCTCCAATAAACCTCAACTGATTAGCCAAATAATAATTTTTTTATATTTGGTAAACCTATACCACCTTTTTTTTTTTGTTTTATACCAATACTTTTTATTTATTCTGGCTCTCTTCCCTTCATTACAATATTTGTTAATCATTCCTTGCCAAAATTTCAAATCATCCTCTGTTAGCTGTATTGGTAACATTCTAAATTAAAAAAAAATTTTTTGGTAAAATTTTCATTTTTAGCAGTGCAATCCTTCCAAACCAAGAAAGTTTAAAATTATTATATTCCTGTAATTTATTTTTAATTACTTCCTTTAATTTATTATAATTATATTCCTTTATTTTTTGAATATTTTTTACTAAATCTATACCTAAATATTTAACTGATTTACATATCTTAAAGTCATATTTCTCAACAAACCTTTCTTGTTCTAATTTATTATGATTAAACAACATTATTTCAGATTTTTGCCAATTTACACATAGTCCAGTTATTTTTCCAAATTTTTCCAAATGAATTTTAATTCTATCTATACTTTCTAACAGGTTTTTCACTGTCAATAGGGAATCATCAGCAAATAAATTAATCTTTATTTTATTATTTTCACCCATACCTTCAATTAAATCGTCGTTCCTTATTACATTTGCTAACATTTCTATAATCAAACAAAACAGAACTGGAGAGAGAGGGCAACCTTGTCTAGTGCCTCGGCCTACAGCTATCTGTTCTGTCATCCCATCTTTAACTATTACTGCAGAAGTATTCTCCACATATAATTGGTCTATTATCCCCCTAAATTTCTTTCCACAACCCGAGCCCTTTAAAAGTACCAGGCCAATTTAATTCCAGTACCTTGCCAAGCCACCAACAATCCTGCAACTACCACGTGGTGCTGTTTAAACTGAGCACCACCTAGATATACTAAACCCCGACCGTTAGAAGAAAGGAAGGTGGGGGGGTAGAAGGTACAACTGTACTCTGCAGTCCGGGATCCAAGCGGCTGGCTAGGTGCCAAAACTGTCGGAGCCTGAAAAGGCCGTTCTGTGCCTCAGCCGCCTGGCGCCAACCCGACCAGTAAGTTTGAATACCGGCTTAAACGCCGGCTCCGCAGCCAGCCCTTTCACTCTGGCCGATCCCTCTTCCTTCCTGTGTTTTACTGTTTATTTCTTTATATCGTGTATGATTTATTTAATTGCTCCATATTACCAGGGTAAAAAAACCCCCGAGGACCCTGTGCTCCTATCGTGCTGCAGCGCGATCCGCGCCAACTGCGCAGTTGCGGTCGACCCCCCCACCTTTCCTTGTCCCTGCTAAGAAACAATAAAATATACAAATATACAATAATAACCAAACTCCAATGAATTAATAACTCTAAACACAAAATTCAAAATTAAGTAAAATCAAGTTGGTAACCAAACCCCGGGATGGAGCCGGTGCTACCCTCCCAGCCTCTGAATGCTGTTGCTCGTAGCCCTGCTTGCTGACGCAGTTGGCGAAGAGCTGAGCAGTGGAACTCTATCCTTGCTGAGTGCCAGGAAAGGAAGAGGGCAGGGAGAGGGGGAACGTCCCTTAAATAACCTAACGTTCCCCCCTCTCCCCCTATGTCCTTCTTGTGAGACCATGAGTCTTGCATTATCCGGGGAGAGAGGCAAAGGCAAGCTGCGCTGCTGAAGTCCAGCTCAGCAGCGGCTCGAGCATTATATGGGTAACCACTCCGGTATTCAATATTTAATGAGTGTACGATTTGCAGTCTTCACAAACACATTTGTAACTGCAGACATGTCAATATATTTAAAGGTCAAGTAGGATTCTTCACATTCCTTGTAATTACAATCTCCAGTCTGGAGGGATTGTGACTCTGGGTGATCTCATTCCATAACCTTAATGTTGAAGTTCAGCCCTGTGTGGAATTTGTTCTGAAGGATCTGAGTTGTTCAAAAGAAACAGCCTGGTGAAATTTCAGTTAATCAGCAATTTTAATACAAACTACTTACATAGTCAGGGAAAGCACACACACTCACACAGCCAACACACTTCCCTTTTTAGGTAGGAGGTGCACATTTTTCAGTGTTTACTCAGATCTTGCTTACATGGTTACGCACTTGCAGCCTTTTTAATATGATGATTGTTTAATTATTTAATATTAAAATAACTTACTGTTTTTAGCTTTTCATATTGTTTCTTTTTAATGATGTAAGCCGCCTTGGGTCCTTTTTTAGAAGAAGGGCAGGGTAAAAATACAATACAATACATAATTTTAAAAAATATTTGTATATTTATTGTTCTTAGCTTCTAATTATTACCTTCTAATGCTGTTAACCACCGTTGTATACTCATTGTTTTCAATTTTAAATATTGTCTTTCAATGTTGTAAGCCACCCTGGGCCCTTTTCAAGGAGAAAGGCTGATTAGGCATCCTTCAGTCTCGAGAGACTGTGGTAACGTGCTCTGTATGGAGGACTTGGAACAGCATCTAGTGTGGCTGAGAAGGCCAATTTGAGAGGGATAATCCCTTCCACACAAGGAGAAAGGCAGGTTAAAAATATTTTAAACAAACCAAAAAAACCACATAAAACCAAAACAAACAAACAAACACAACACAACATGTCATATTCATTAAGAAATTGTTGCCAGAGGCTGTGATCTGAAACATGCTTCCTAGGACAACATTAATAGGCACTATTCAGAGTGCACAGGACTGTTGTTATGCTGTTTGAGATTTTTCTTGGTAATCTCCAAACTGAGAGCAAAAACAAAAATACAGGACACAGGAGACATTCCCTTCACCAAGAATGTATTTACAAAAATATAAATACGTAGCACCTCAGAATCGGCAGGTTCTCACGATTCTCTCCGACAAAGGGACTGGCTACTCCTCTATACATTAACCCAACAACAAGCCTAGTCAGCAACTTACTTATATACTGTAGCATTGTGTAAGCATGACACAGCATATTGAACTTTGCACATGTGCAGAATTGTCACATGATTTTCCTGGCCAAGTGCCAACCTGAATGACTCAGCCTTTGCCAGTTCCCCATAATCCTACAAGACAATTCCATATTCATTTTTTAAAAAATAAAATGTTGATAGGCACAATTATTACTATTATATGGAATTTTGTTGTTGTTGTTGTTTAGTCATTAAGTCATGTCCGACTCTTCATGACCCCATGGACCAGAGCACGCCAGGCCCTCCTGTCTTCCACTGCCTCCCGGAGTTTGGTCAAAATTATATGGAATTACTTCAGTGTAAAGATATTATTCAATGGCATTGTTTCTTAATTGCTGAACTGACTGCCTTCTTTTCCTCCCCATCAACAGGACTGACAGGACCAGCCTAGCTCCTTTTGCTGCCTGAGACAGAGCCACTCAAGGTGCACAAGACTCAAAGCCAGTCAAAGGACTTTGTTTTCTGAGGCAGAAAATCCCACAAGCGACTGTTAGCAAAAATAAATTAGCCAGGCCCTGACTAGTAGAAGTTTGACTTCTGACAGAAATGGTGAAAATCTGTCAGGTTCACTTTGTCCTTTGTTCCCTTTAAAAAAAAAAGAAAAGAAGAAACCATCATATTCAATTTTGTCCCAGATATGAGGTTAGTGAAGTTTGGTGAATTCTACGGAGACAAACCAAAAACAAATCAAAAACAAATGAGACTAAATTCTCTTCTGTTTGTGCATCTTGAACTAGTATAGCTGCTCCAAGCATGGAGAGGATCAAGTGCCTGTTGCCATTTAAAGTTGGGAAGTATGTCGGGAAAAAGAGGTGGCAACCTGAATTCAGCACTAAGATGCTTAAATATAAAGAGACTGAAATCCAGACTTCTCAGAGTTAAACTCTCATAAGTCTGGGGCTGAACAGGCAAATTGGTTACTTCAGGTTTCTCTTACCAGGAAAATTTTAAAATCTCTTTTGACCCCAGAGATGAACAGTTTTGTAAATCTTGGCAATTTCTGATTAGAAACACACATACAGTGGCTGGAATCCTTTTCGTGTTTGTGTAGGGTTTACATACTTTGCTGTGACTGACGAGGTGCTGGGGCACATCTTCATCAATTATCTGTGGGAAATTATCCAGACTTTACATGAACATCAACAGGATTCCTTATTGCAGTGGAAAGTATAATCTTGATTGTATGGTTACTGGTTTTAATGCCAATAAAGGTTTTTGATTGATTGATTGATTCCTAAGAATGGAACAAATTTTTCCTCCATTCCTATCAGTTATAAACTTTCCTAGAGTACAGGAAAAGCGTCACATGATAAATTGCCTGTACAGTGGGGTGAGCACCTTTACCAGTTCCGGTAGCCATTTTTGCCCTTTTTCAGTTCTTGATGGGGTACATCTACCCACTTCTCAAACACTGATCTCCCCCCTCCAGACTCCCCATGCCAAAAATGTTTGCCCTAAAGAATGGCCAGTTGTGCCACCCTGAACCCTCCGTGGTGTGACTAATCATTCACTTCTTTAGGCCCAAAATAGCCTTTTGAAATTTTAGGCTATTTCAGCCCTTGTTTTGATTTGATTTGATTTTTACCCCACTACTCTGGGTGGATTACACAGATAAAAACACCCAACCTCAATCTGACAAATATCATTGAAAAGGAAATATCTCAACTCCTCCCCACCCCAGAAATAAAAAACAATAACAAGTTAAAAATAAACAGCATAATAAGCAATCATGCAAAAAAAAGGGTATCCAGAAAAGCTTCTCTGAAAATATGTTTTGATTGACATTCTGAATATTAGGACGGAAGGCAGCTGGCGTACCTCTGCTGGCAATGCATTCCATAATGTGATGTCCACCACCTAGAAGGCCCGATTCCTGGTCACAGATGTCCAGGGCTTTCTTGGAGTGGCAACCAACATCATAATCACTTGAATGGAGTGGGATGGAAAGGCAGACAATCTCAGAAAAAGGCGCTCTGACGAGTAGCAAGGTCTAGAGGTCTCCAAAATAGCTTATAAATGACCAGTCACCTCTTCCTGGAGGCTTCAGGGGATGCATTGGCCATGTTTACTCTGGTTTCTCTCTCTCTCTCTCTCTCTCTGTAGTATCATAGCCCCAGGATAACAGATTTAGCCATGTCATTATGTGAAATCACAAATAAACGTTTCTTGCCGTTCAAGTGGGAGGTGGCCCTAAGCCAGGAAAAGGATTCATATAATGAACTAAATCATCAGTGATGCCAGTGATGTTACTGCTGATGGCTCATAGATATTAGCCAGTCCAGCTTCTGCTCAGGAATCTTTAAGCAGCAGCTCATGCAATATTTCTTTATTCTTTTTCTGGACTGGCAGACTGTTGGCTCTTTGCTGGAGCCATTGTGCCAGAACACAAAAAGACAAAAGAGTTTCTCAGTTGTGAGTAAGTTAGGGACTGCTAGATACAGATCATTCCATGATTAGTTTCACTTCATGGTTGTGTTGGGTGTTCAAAAACTGCTTCTATGTATTTTGTATATCAAAGTCATCTTCCGTGGAAGGAACCCTGTACTGATAGTTTGCCTTCATCGGATTTTAAGAACATGGAAAACAGATAGATGGTGTCATTTGGACAGCAGGAAAAGGAACAGTACATTAGGAACCCCTTATCCACGAGATCAGTATATAATGATGGTGTTATCAGAACTGGTCACTAGAGGGACCCAGAGACGATGCTGTGTATAGTGTTAAACTATACTATATTCACTGTACAGTGGTGCCTCGACTTATGAACTTAATTGGTTCCGGAACTCCGGTCATAACTCGAAATGGTTGTAAGTCGAAGCACCATTTCCCATAGGAATGCATTGAAATGCAATTAATCCGTTCCGGCCGAAGAAAAAAATCACCAAAAAAAAAAAAAAAATCACTGCAAGACCCATCGGAAACGCGATTAAACCGTTCCGGCTGAAGGGGGGGGGGGAAAGAAAAGCAAGGAAAGTGTGTAAGACCCATCGGAAATTCAAAAAAAGCAAAGCAGAAAGCAAGGAAAGTGTGCAAGACCCATCAGAAATGCAAAAAAAGCAAAGCAAAAAGCAAGGAAAGTGTGCAAGACCCATTGGAAAAGCAACCCCCCCCCCAGCCCAAAACCACGCTGCAAAACCCACCCAGAACAGTTTTTAAAAAGCAGAAAGCAGCACCTTACCTTACCAGGCAGTCCGAAGCCTCCTCCGATCGCATTCACTCTAACCGTTGGGGCGAAAGAGCTACAAAGAAGCAGCCTCTTTGCCTACCAATGGTTAGCAATTTGAATTTCTCACCTTTTCCCCCTGCCTTTTTTTGTTCGTAACTGGAAGCTCCGGCCGCAAGTCGAAGCAAAATTTTGCGGCCAGAGCTGGTCGTAACTTGAAATGGACATAAGTCGGGACGTTCGTAAGTCGAGGCACCACTGTAGTATATATTCACTATTAAAATAGCATTTTTCAGCATCTGCAAGGGGGCTTGGAACATTGTGGATACAAGAAAAATTAAAAGAATATTCTGTACTAACAAGCTCCTAGATACAAGGAGGGAAACATTCCCTACAGCAAAAGTGCAGTTTCTGCCTTTGGGGTAGGTGGGGTAATTACTATTGAATAAATATCCAGTCCCTTTCAATGAGGGAACCAAGGGGGGACATTTCACAGGAGGTACCAGGGATGCTGGGGCCCTGGGGAATTGCATACAGCTTGTGTGTCCATTCAACTTTAAAGGCACATTTGCCCTGGCCAAGAGTGGAACATGTGCCAAGGTGCGCTATATTGTTGTAACTAGCAGTTATGGCTCTTGGGTCTTCCTCCTTGGTCTTGTCCAGAATATAGGTGGTGTTGAGGGGGTTGGCGCTGTGTTTTCCCATTCAAGTGATCAAAGTTGAGGGAGCTGCTCAGGAGAGAAAATGTGGAGGGCTTGGGAGGGCATCCAAAACAGGCAACTTGGAGATGTTGGGCAAAAACTGGACACTCAAAGGAGGCAAGGCTCCTAACAGCATCTGACCCTGCTTCTCTCCTTCCTATGTTTGGTGTGCTTGTAAGAAGGTGAGTCAGTGTCAGCTCCCAACATCCTGGCTTTCTGTCATCACTGCATCCTCCACCTGTAGAACAGTAATGGCTCATGGGTGATGCATGGGGGAAGGGGGGGATTGGCCAACGCCAGTGCCCCACTACCTGAAGTGATGGCCTCAGGCAGGTCTGCCTAATTAAATTTTTGTGCCCTCCAAATTTTGGCACCCTGGAGCAAAGCTACAGACACGCATCATAATTATAGCTCTGCTTGTCTGCTCTACAGGCCATTTATTTCATGAGAGCATTAAACTGATGTAAATTAGATGAACATCTAGAACCTGGAGGCAAAAAGGAATTTTAAGCCAATTATCCTTCACTGTTTGGAGACTAAAAGCAGAACACAAATTAGATCATGACAAACAAAGTGCTACTAGATACTGCTGAAGCTAGATCCCACCAAGTGTTTTGTTCTTCTAAACATGTGTCCTTCATTGATCATGCCCCCTTCCCAGAAGGTGGTAATCAGTGGTGTGCAAATATCATCTGTTTGTACTTGTTCCAAATTATTTGTCCTAGAAATTCCTACGAAGCCACTTTGAACTGGTTTGAAGCCCATCTAATTTTTAAGTATTTGTATGTATTATTGTGTCTGGTAGTTAAAAACATGAATATGGGTAAAATAAAGGGTTCTGACATGAGATGGGGTGTGTGTGAAATTCATTATCATCTGTTGCAGAGTTTTGATTTTTGAATTGAATTCCTCTAGCTGCACAGCAGAAGTGCAGGGATTCACAAAGCAGAATAAGCCTCAAATTCCCCAGAGTAGTCCACCCCTTGTTCTCAGTAACTGGCACTTTCAATTACTCACTCAGAGACATTTTTAGGAGAAAGAATAAAAAGTTTTCATTTACTTACAGTTTTGAACAGATCAAACAGCAAACTGACAATACATGGCCACCTCAAGCAACAAGCCTCCACAGACTCACTCCCTGCCTGCTTCAACAGACAGGCTGACTCCAATAAATTAAAGAGAAGGGGAAAAGCTCAGAGCAGAGAGGCATGGCTCTCTTTGAATGAGAGGCAGGGAAGGAATGATTGGTTAGTGCTGGACAGATTGACAGTCACCTCAGCCCAGAAAGATCCCTCCCAGCCTCACCCATGAGGAAGCTACTCATGAGGTTGCAATAATTTCTACATCATCAACTATTGTTCGACTTCCAGTATACAGTTACAGCTTCTACCAGTTCCCTCCTTTCCTCTCTCCTTCTCTCTCCCACTGTTGCTGAGAGTCATAAAATCTATTCCCTATGGCAATACTCCTGTAGTGTGCCTGGCTCTGAGTAGGCAGTCCCAGACCACAGAAGATGTAAGACCTCAGCTGCCACTGGATGGAAAATAGGATGATGCTTGCTTCTTAGCCGAACTTTGTATTTCTTCAGTTCCCAAGGGCAAAGCCTGCAAAAGCAACTGCGAAGAGACAGAAAACAATGAATCAGCGGTGTCCTGGAAATCCTGAAGGATGTGAGGTGTAACATTATAGTATGTGCAACTCTGAGGAGATAATCCCAGACCACAGGAGAAGGTAGCCCATATCTGGCACTGAATGGAGCAAACTGGGGGGGGGGGGAAGGGGGGGGAAAATAAAGTGTTGCAGAGCAAACATTAAAAAGTACAAAATGAGTTGCGGGGGGAGATAGCTTTTCTATTCCTAATGCTACTGTGACCTATCCTACTCAAATTCCATTCAGTAGATTCAGACATCTATGGCACACTCACACAGAGAAGCACTGAATTAACTGGATTTAAAATGTGGTGAAGTGGATAGAGTGGCAGACTAAGACTCTGGAAACCAGAGTCCCGATCCCCACTTGACCATGGAAATTCACTGGGGGAATGGAACTGGTAAAACCACTCCTTAAATAACTCATTTAACTTAAAAGCCCTATTAGAGTGATTATATGTCAGTTCTAAAATGTAATGCAGAAAGAGATCTGCAGCTGCCTGAAAGAAAAGGAAAAGTTCAATGTACAACCAACTTACTAAAAATGAAAGTGATGTGAATAGCAACATGATACCCTTTTCTTGCCCTGTCAAGACATGAAATGGCCACTGATCACAATGATTAGAGGAGTTTATCTGATGGATCTGAGCCCAATTTTCACTCTGAGGGTCTCTACGATTGGGGTCTCCAGGACAGCTGGGGCTTTTCGTTGGTGCTTGACCTGTCAGTCTTCTTCTGCCTTGAGCTTCCTGGTTCTGTAATGGTATTGCTTTCATTTTCTGAGTGAAACCTGCTGGCATCAAGTGTATTTCTCCCCAGTTTTTAGCATTTCTAACCTCTGAAATGCTGAAGCAACTTTCAGCACTTTGGACAGCTCCCAATCTAAGTATCTCTTCAGGCTTCCTCAAAT
Organism: Intellagama lesueurii; assembly: GCA_037013535.1. Classification (NCBI taxonomy): domain Eukaryota; kingdom Metazoa; phylum Chordata; class Lepidosauria; order Squamata; family Agamidae; genus Intellagama; species Intellagama lesueurii. Next base: position 167,693,473 of record JBAJHW010000001.1, on the reverse strand, counting down.
CACTCTGGATTTGTTTGGAATAAGACGGAACTTCCATTTCACTTTGTTTTCAAAATTAATTCTGAATCTGAAACATATCCCTAGTGATAATATTTTAATTATCAACCATCAGCAGCTTGTCACTACTGATGAAAATACCTGCATTCTTTTTTTGAAAACAATTACTTAGGCATCTCTTACACTTAAAAGGAGATTTGATGCACAGGGGGATTTCTCTAATGCCAAGAAACTGAACCTTGAGAATTAAATGGCAGTGCTCTGCAAAATTTCATTTCAGTTGTTAGGGAGAAATTATAGCCAGAAGTAAAGCCAACAGTTAAAATGGTCTTCTCTTGAGTTCAGAGTCAGATTGCTAACTTAATACAGTTACATTGTCTTTTACGTCATTGTTTCTCTCCTAGTGGTCCTTCAACAGGTTAAGGATCCATAAAGATTTTAATACCTTTTCAGTGCCTGTTTTCATGTCCAGATTTGTTACGACACTCAGTTGACCTCTGCTTTGTCCAAGTTATGGTTTGGAGTCAGTTGAAAAAGCCAGTTATTCAGTGCCAAATCCCTAATAAGTTTTTCTCTCTAGTTAAGTTGCTAGCAGGACTGTTCCTACCATTAGGCTGAGGGAGACACTACTGTACTTTTTTAAACACTCTAAATTTCGTGCCACTTCTCCCCATCTAGATCTAATAAAGATCATCAGTGTCTCAAGTTCTTTATTTAAAGTTTTCTTTTGTCAGGAGAAAGCACTGATGTGTAAAGCTTCCTTTATGGGTTTCTTTATGTAGCCCAGTTCTCTGTTAACTTGTTCTTACCTAAATATCTGGATAGAAAACTGTCTCCTAGTAGTGACATTACATCCTTTCAGAAAACATTAAACAATGCATAGAGAAGGAGTAATAACCCCTCTCCCTCAGCTTTTGGTACAGCTGAAATCTTTGCAACTCTTTAATCTAAAAAAAAGGACAATCAATGGGGACATAACAGAGATTTCCAAAAATGATGAATGATTTGGAGAAAACAAGTAGAAATGCCTCCTCCATTCTTACTGAATTGGAACTTGGGACCATCCAGTCAGACTCTGGGAAATTACTTTTCTGGATGTAAAAAGGAAAAAGGGAGCTATTTACATATGCGGTGGACTTGTGAAACAAGAAAGAAAGAATGGGCGCTGGTTTTCAAAGAAATTAGAGAATATTCAATTATCACCAACTATTGCTCTTTTAAATATAATTAAGAATGATCATATTAAAAAAGAACAGAAAGAGTTAATTGTTATAATGGTCACAGGAGCAAGATTAATATTTGCAAAAAATTGGAAAAATGACAAACAAATTAATCTTGAAGATTGGTACAAAGAAATGTGGAGTTTAGCGATAAATGATAAACTAACATGTGAAATAAAAGTAAGAAGGGGAATGATAAAATATAATGATTTCAAAGAGGTATGGAATCCATATTTGAACTATATTTTTGTGAAAGGGAGAGGTCATAAACCAGCAGAAGAATCAATGTATTTTTGGAGTGGAATGGGGTGAAAAGAGATTAAAAGGATATATTTGGTTACCTGGTCCCGAGGGTGATGGTGGCACCGGGGGGGGGGGATTTTAGTAGTATTGTATGGTACGTATGTATACACATTTTATGTTAGCGTTGTTATTATTGTTTTTCTTTAATTAAAAAAAAGGAAACTACTTTTCTGGACTGTGATTCCCAGAATCTCCAAGGCAGCTTGGCTACCAGCATCTGGTGAAATGGATTGGCAGTGCTTTCAGTAGGGTGAAGTCACAACACAAGAAAAAAGATAGGACCCCCCAAAGGCAGGATGCTGCATCTGAGCTGTCAATCACCACAGTTTATTTATTTTATTTATTTATTATTTGATTTCTACCCCGCCCCTCTAGACAAAGTCTACTCGGGGCGGCTTACAAACAGTAATAAAACATCATAAAATACAATCATATAAAAGCATCACTATTACTTATCAAAAATATATCATAAAACAATTACATGATTGAGTCAGCAAATTTGGAAGTTGAAGATGGAGAAAAAGGAAAACTAAAGAGGAAAAAATCAAGTGTTGACTGGAGGGAAGGCCTGCCTAAAGAGCCAAGTCTTTAAATGACTCTTAAAAACACCCAGCGAGGGTGCCAGAGTGATTTCTGACGGCAAGGTGTTCCATAGTCGAGGGGCCACTGCCGAGAAGGCCTGGTTTCTTGTTCTTTCTTTCCGGGCCTCTCTCGGCGTTAGGCCCCTCAGCCGTCTTTCCTGGCTAAAATGAGTGACTCGGGTAGATCTAGGTGGGAGAAGGCGTTCCGCCATGTATCAAGGTCCTAAACCGTTTAGGGCTTTATAAGTCATCATTAACACTTTGAAGTGGATGCGGAAACGAATGGGCAGCCAATGCAAGGCGGCCAGAGTGGGAGAGATATGCTGGTATCTTCTCATCCCAGTGAGAAGTCTGGCCGCCGCATTTTGCACCATTTGAAGTTTCCGCAACAACCTCAAAGGTAGCCCCACGTAGAGTGCATTACAGTGGTCTAATCTCGAGATTACGAGCGCATGGACCAGAGTGGTAAGCGCCCCAACATCAAGATAGGGACGCAGCTGGGCTATCCGCCGCAGATGGAAATAGGCGGAGCGGACCACTGACGCCACCTGGGTCTCCATGGTAAGCTCCGGGTCTAGATGTACTCCCAAGCTGCGAACCTCACTCTTTGTGGTGAGAGTCACCCCCCCCCAAAAGAGAGGGAGTTTCCCAAATCGCAGATGGAGGGGCCACCCACCCTCAGGACCTCCGTCTTGCCCGGGTTCAGCCTCAGCCCATTCTCCTGCATCCACCACAGTACAGCCTCCAGGCAGCGCTCAAGGGACGGGACGGCATCCACTGAGGAAGGTGAAAAGGAGATGTAGAGCTGGGTGTCATCAGTGTACTGATGGCACGAAGCCCCACACCCCCTGATGACGCCTCCCAGTTCAGTTTAATGTGAAGTGCCACAAACCCAAAACAAGAACTAAAATATATATTTAGATCCAGTAATTTAGACACATAATTTCATTCACAGACTTCACATCTGGAGGCCTGATTTCAGGGTCTGATGCAATCAGACTCAGGGATGCTTGGGAAGAAACACATCACAGGTGGGAAAAAATTAATACAAAGTTAATTGAATACAGTGATACAGTAATACAGTGATAACAAATGGATGCAGTAAATAAACAGACAAACAAAAAGTTTACAAACGTCTCTTTGAGGTGTTGTAGTACAGGTTCCCAAGGTATTAAAAAGACTTGTTCAAGGGCAAAAGTTCATTAGATGATGTAGCACACTGCTCATTCCAAGAGGAAAGTCAACAAAGAGTGAATGAGCTATCAAGGTTACAGATTTGTCTCACTAGCCACTCCAGGTGCCTGAAAGATCCGACAAATTCCGAAGGGAATTTGCTAAAAGGCAATACCCCTCCTTGCCTAGTTCACGGTGAAGAAGCCCATGTCACAAATAATCCACAATAAACATGCTTTATCACAGAGATGAGATAACAGAGGAGAGTACGGCCGAAGGGAAAGTCCATAGAAAGAAAAAAATCTGCTTATGACTGCAACATGGACACTGTGGCCAGTTCAAAGGCTCTTCGTGAAATGTCTTTGGGCATTTGTCTCAACAGAACATTAAAATCACAGAACACATGGCATACATGTAGAAGCGATTAAGCCTTGATTAAGTGGGTATATTCCCCACCCCCAAATCTGGTTTAGAAGCACAAATAGGAAATACTATTTTTAAGACTACAATTACTCCAGGAAACATACTCTGTGCTTTAGAAGTATAATTTCCCCTCCATCTCTGCTTACAAGTTATTTTGCAGATCAAGAGCATTAGTTAAATGTAATGTTGTAACTATTTCTCTTGCTTTTTGCTTCACCTTTCCTCCCTGTAGCCCTCTCCAGTGCACTCTCTCTCTCTCTCTCTCTCTCTCTCTCTCTCTCTCTCTCTCACACACACACACACACACACACACAAAAGCTCTGGAGAATTTCCATCTCTCTACAGTACAGAAGGGTTTTAGAGTTTTAGCTGCTACCTGAGCCCAATCACAGTGTTGAATGATGGCCCTGATTAGAGATGGGCATGAATTGAAAAACAAATTGCAAAATTAATCAAGAATTGCTAATTTGTCGATTTGTATTTGTATGAATCAATGCTCTCAACGAGTATGAAGCAATGAATTTTTAGTGATTTTAAAACTATTTTGGGCTATTAAATGGCCACCCAGGCACCTAGAGACACCAAAATTTCAGAGATGATTCCCCAGACTCTCCTCTACAGTCTCTCCACGTTTGGTGAAGTTTGGATTTTGGACGTCTGAGTTATACACCCACAAAGAGCCCCTCCCTCATGGAAATTCCCCCCGGGCACCTAGAGACATCAAAATGACAGAGAAGCTTCCCCTGACTCTCCTTTACAATCCCTCCAAGTTTGGTAAAGATCACACTTCTCCAAGCCAGCTGCTAAAGGGCACTTTCCTTGGGGGTCCTACTTTGTGGGTGTATAACTTGGACATCTGAAACCCAAACTTCACCAGATTTGCCGGACTTGTAGAGGAAGACTCTCTGCGATTTTTGTGTCTCTAGGTGATTTGGGGCCATTTTATAGGGTTTTAAAAGCAAAAATGAATTGACAAATTGATTCATCGATTTGTCAGGGGAAAAAATGGTAAATTTGTTATTCATGATTCATTGACCTTGATGAATCATGAATCAAAATGAATCACCATTTTTCTGATTCATGCCTGTTGTTAGCCCTGATTTCCAGCCCTGAAGACAGGCATTAAAGTTAGGGCTTTTCCTGTTTTTCCCCTAAAAATCTAAGGCCATGGTTTATTTTTTCTTTTTAGGAAAGGTGCCCACCCTCAATCAGTAAAGACAAGTAACTGTGATTGCGGGTGAGGGGAGACTGATTCCACTCTGAGTTTTAGAACAGACTTTAAAGGAACTGTCCAAAATGCTGAAATTATTTGGGGAAGAGAGTTTGGCTTGTGTAGCATTCACACTAAAAGCTGGAGTGGATTCACCACCCTCTTTAAAATCGGTGTCATCAGACTCCAATGTCCCAAGCATATATTTTTTTAAAGAAAAGTTGGAAAATTACTTTGGAATATGAACATAAACTGGGATTCTTAGAAAGCTTTTTGAAATATGACTAGAATATAAATGAGTCAGTGAGTATCAAATCACATCACCATTGTTCTAAAAGACAGGAAGATACATTTAGAAATAAATAAATGTGATAGTTAACAGCGGGACTTGAGAAAAAACATTTATTCTCTAATGAGTTAGGCTTTCTCAGCTTGTGCAACTATTTGTAATCCTGCCACTAGTTTTTCTGAACAGTCTATGATAATTAAATCTAGTTTTCCATATTAGCAGAAGTCTAAAAATACAATACAACGTACAGCAGTTGTGTTGTGGACATAAAAGCTAAGGAACATTTCTTTGTTAAATAATCCGTATAGTGCTGTAACTTCTGCACTGTATAAAAGTAACTGTATGAGAGTAGATTGAGAAAAGAATACAGGCTTTTAAACAAACAATATGGAAACTTGAAAATGGATTTTAATCACAAGTGCTGAAGGTGTTATGTCCTCAAAGGCACACTAAGTGCTAAGCTTTTTGCCTCTAAGATCTTGCTTTTTCAAAGTTCTAATCACCAACGCTGCTGTAAGAAACTGAGTTCTTTAAATGTTCAACTTTACGATTTGCAAAAAGATCTTTAAAAAATCTCATTAATTGCAAGTTGTTTGAAAAATATGGATTTGCTAGTTCTTATGTCAAAGAAACAGGAAAAAAAAACTATCACAGCCTTGTTGCAGCAGTCAATTCTCTTGGCTGTTGTAAAGTATCTGTTGTATCTAGCTCTTAATTAGAAAATGTTTAACTAAGGGCTAGATAGAACCCCAAGCATTTTTCTTTAGATTATGCTAGTAATGACACTCCCTGGCCTGTCTCATTTTTGATTTTGTTCCACTTTTTAATGGGATGGAGCTTAAAGAATTTACTCCACTGGGTGCCAGATTTTGAGAAATCATTTATTACTATGCTGTTAAGGCAGCTGCATGCTCCCAGGACTTCCAGTTCCTGCCTGCAAGTGGCACTTCACCCACTTACCTCCAGAGCTTGGAAGGCTGGTTTGAAAGGAAAAATTGCGTGCAATGAATAGTAAAGTCAGCCGTAAGTGAACAGTGGGAGAACAGTGCTATGGGACATCCCTAGCATAGGATTAGAATCATAGAATAATTGAGCCAGGAGGGGCCTATAAGGCCATCGAGTCCAACCCCCTGTTCAATGCAGGAATCCAAATCAAAGCAGATCTGACAGAAGGTTGTCCAATTTTCCATTGTTGTACTGCTCTAACAGTTAAGATGTTTTTCCTGACATTCAGCCTATATCGGGATTCATGTAGCATGACTTCATTATTATGTGTCCTGCACTCTGGAATGATTGAGAACAGATCCTGCCCCTCCTCTGAATGACAGCTTTTCAAGTATTTGAAAAGTGCTATCTTATCTCCCGTCAGTCTTCTTTTCTCAAGGCTAAACACACCCAGGTCTTTCAATCTTCAATCTTTCCTCCTAGGGCTTGATTTCCAGCTCCCAATCATCCTTGTCGCCCTCCTCTGAACTTGCTCCAGTTTGTTGGCATCCTTCTTGAAGTGTGGTGTCCAGAACTTGACATAGTACTCTAGATAAGGCCTAACCAGTGCTGAAGAGAGGGGGACTTGTCACCTCTGGTGCAGCTGAGTCAAGAGAACTTGCTTTTTACGCCAGTTCAGCTGAAAGAAGAGAAGTTGTGTTCTGCTTGCCATGTATTATCACATTAATGGGCTAAGAATACTTTCTGTTTGGCTTAAGGATCTTCCAGAAAAGCAGTTGTTGGATTCCATGGCACATATTGTCCGCCAAGGGAAAGGAGCGGCAAGGTACCTCTCAAGGTTTGCCATCATGGGGGTAATATGGAGTCTTCCCTTGAACCCTGATGACTGGCAATGCTTATGCCAACTCAGGGTTCCATGATGCAGATAGGACCTCTTGTACATTTCTTTCTGGTCTGTGTAAAGTGACCAACAAAACCAAGTTACAGCACTGGCTCAGTCCTTGATTGCAGGGTTGTGTTGCAGTCCATTGGTGAGAATGGTGATTCATACCTCCAACCTTGGTAGTCTGGATCCCAAGTACCAGAATTACAAGTGAAATGAAGGAAGTTGGATTTCCCCACAGGACATAGTGGAAAGTTTATGGGAATTCACTTCCTTTTTAATTGCCTCTTAAATGGAGGACTTTGTCTCATTCCCCTGCAATTTGCCAGGGTCGATTCTACTGGCAAATACAGAAAACACACACATTTTGTATGGCTTTCTATGCAAAGGAGATGTCCATCATAACACAGGGTAGGTCTCCTATTGAAAATAATGGTTTCAATAATTTGTAAAGCAAATGAGCTGAATTTGAATTAACTGAATAAGAATGGAAATTTTACTAGCAAAAGAGATTCAGAAAATAATTTGACACCTGAGAAACAAAGGTGGGGGAGGGAGAGAAAGAGAGCGAGGGGAAAAAATCCTGGGCACATCCCAAGTGGCTGTGCTTCATTGCCACTGCAAGTGTAATACAGGTCTTTAGATAAGGATGTGGGTGGGATGAAAAATGTGGTGAGAGGAGCTATACAAGGGGAAGGCCTGTCCTCCTCCATATTAGAAGTTTCTTTTTAAAGGCATATTATGCTGTCCCTGTCAAATTTGTTTTACTATGGTTGTTTGTTTTGACACATATCCCTTCATTTTAAGGAGAATAACACTTCGGAGAGGGTTCATCTTTAAAACAGGGCTTCTGGCCCCAGAGCTTTGTTTGCATGCAGACAACTCACCATTTTGCTGGTGGTGCTGAGGATGCTGGGAAAGGCTGCAGAAATGATGGAGGTGGAGGGAAGGAGCCCTTCCCTTGCCCTTTGGTCTGTGTGTTACCCATGCTCTCTGAGATGTATTAAAAGGTGTTCCTTTTGTAATTTGCACAGCTGCTAGGCTTTTTAGCCTCCTTTCTTTCTTTAAGAATGTCTGAGTTGGTTGTGCCAAAGTATTTGTGTAGAATCTGATTCTTCACTGTTGACGTTGTTGGAAATAGCTTTAGAGACACCTGTCTTTCTTTTGCTTTGATACTTTTCTTGATTTCAGCAGCTTTTGAAATATGGCTGAGTGTGTCTGCATTTGACTCACAAACAATTTATAGGAAAAGAACACTCACCCTTTTTTGTTTGTTTTTTGTTTTGTTCTTGGCGTAACCCCACTAATGAATTAAGTTGCTGTTTGATCATTCCTTCAGGTTGACAACCTTCTTATCTCTGAAATGGCTGCCCATGCCTGTTGGCAGAGAGAGCACTCTGGCTACTAACAGAGGTGTGCTTCAAAACCCATGAATGTCCCAAAGCATGCATGGACAGACAAGGAAATGAAAAGTTTTCATAGCTCCTTGAATTCGACAGAGATTTCTTATAACATGCAGCCATGCTTTTCCCCCTTTGGCATATTTTTTTCCATTCCTTTGTTCATGGAAAAAGTCACACTGCTCTCAGATGGACTGATTCCCCCCCTTCCCCCAGTTTATCCCGTTGGCTGTGGAACATCAGCTGCTCCATGCAGGAGAGTCCAGAGAAGAAGCCAAGTAGGTAGATGAAGACGGCTGCTCTAGAACCAAGTATTCAAGAGTATTCAAGACTTAGAATACTCAGTTTCATGAACAGGCTTCTTCTAGGGCAGTGATTCCCAACCTTGAGTCCCCAGATGTTCTTGGACTGCAACTCTCAGAAACCCTGAACAGCACAGCTAGTGGTGAAGGCTTCTGGGAATTATAGTCCAAGAACATCTGGAGACCCAAGCTTGGGAACCACTGTTTGAGGAGACTGCTTGGCCCCACCCTCTGCATTGTTGCTGTCTTCATGTGATAGCAAAGGCATCTGGAGGGGAAAGATTTCTGCTTTTGTATAGGCTGCACAAGAATTTGGGAAAACCTGGATTCCTGCTGTGTTTAGAAGCTCCATTGCCAGCAAGAACCTTTCCTTTTCAGGCTCTTCCATTGTGTAATAAAAGCAATGATGAGGCACAGGTAGACTCTCCCCTCTAAGTGTGTTCAGAAAACCACGTATTGTAACACCTGACTAAGAGCTTTCTCTTCTGGTCCTCTTCCTTCCCTGTTACGGGAATTCAACTAATCATTACCCAAGAGTGGAATTTTGTTGTTGTTATTGTTGAGTTCATTGTTCCAATATCCTGTTTTTCTCCCTATTCTCTTTTCTCCTTCCTATTTGTCTATCTTAATATAGAGCTTGGAAAGTTAGTTTGAAGCAGAATTTAGGAAAAGTTACTTTTTGAACTAGAAATCCCACAATCGGCATAGAGGATTCTGATAGCTGTAGTGTTAAAAAAAAAGGTAAATTTCCCAAGCAGTGATTTTTAAGCTGAATGAACATAACGTGCTGAAGCCATCCATACCCATGTCTTCTCTGGAGTGCTTAATGTGTATCAGAGAGCAATGGTTTTGGAGAAAAAGATGACACAATTTGAAGTCCAGGAGTGGTCAAAATAGCTTCTGGAACTTCAGAATTTGCCCATTCTTGGCATGTAGAATAATGTAAGGCATCTGGAGGGGAAAAAATTCTGCTTTTGTATAGGTTGCACAAGAATTGGGGGGGAACCTGGTTATGTATGTATGTATGTATGTATGTATGTATGTATGTATGTATGTATGTATGTATGTATGTATGTATGTATGTATGTATGTATGTATGTATGTATTTATTTATTTATTGCCCCATTATATGTAATGGGGCAATACAGGGGTCAGGGTGGTTTGATTGGCTGTACCTGTCCATTTTTCAAAACCTGAAGTACCCTTTTTAAAAGCAAATTCTGGGCCAAAGTATGGGTTGGGTGAAATAGTCTTTAAAGCAGTGGTTCCCAACCTTGGGTCCCCAGATGTTCTTAGACTAAAAATCCCAGAAGCCTTTAACACTAGCTCTGCTGGCCAGGATTTCTGGTACTTGCAGTCCAAGAATATCTGGAAACCTAAGGTTGGGAACCACTACTTTAAAGAGTCAGTGGCACAATCTAGGGGGCTCTGGGGATGACTGGCACTTTTAAAGGCATTTTTATTGAGTCATGTAGATAGTGGCAAAGGGTTCCAGGGGATTACAATGGGGGCTCTGGTGGGCTGCATGTAGACTGACCTAGGCTACTAATAGCATCAATACAGGCCTTGCAGCTTTTATCAGCCAAGCATTTGGGGACATTCATGTAATGACCATATTAGTCAAGGAGATTATTGTTTTCCTTGCATAGGATCTTTAGCTCTCTTTGGAATGAGGGCAAGAAAAATACAAACCTTAATGATAACATAACTTATAAAATTGAGAATGGCAGAACAATTAAAGCAACCAAATTAAAGCTGCAGAAAATAGACACAATGAATGCAATACAATAAAGTGAACTCATCTATGCAGCTCAGCTAAATCCGTTATTCCATGATTGGATTATCCCATAACAAATATCTCCTCTCACAACAATAAATAATCCTAAATTTACTGTTGTCTATGATGCCTTTTTGAGAATTGTAGCCTACAGACAGAGCCACTCTGTGGTTCTTCATTATTCACAGTATCATGTCTACTGTTTAAACACCACTACCACCACCGTTACAGTAACTTGCCTGCCTGCCTGCCCGTCTTCCCCGACTTCTAAGAGGAGCCTTGGTCAGTGTGCTATTAAAGAGGCTGGTCAGTTTATTGACAAAATAGCCACTGACATCATTGGTCAAATTATCCATATAAATGGTTCCCCTCGTCTCCTGGGCAGAGCAGTTGCATCGATTTGCTGCCCACTCTCTCCTTCATCACTTCTAAGATAACAAAACAGTTTTATCCTAAACCCTTATTAAGAACATTGTGAGAATCCTCTCCTGGGCAGAGGTTTTTGGGCTGAAGATGGCTCCCAGTCTCCACTGAAAACAATCCCAAGGAGGTGCTGTGTTCCATTCCCAGTCATCCCAATATAATTTGCTACTACGAGAGAACAGCAAATGCCCCCTCCCACAGGTTATACACTAACAGCCAAGTTATTTGTTTCTTAGAGTTGGAGAATCTCAGAAGCACCTCTTTCACTTAACCTGGCAGTCAAGATTCATCAGTAACAAATTAAATAAGCAACACTAAAAGCCCTTTCATTTCGCCGTAAACCCAGTTGCCGTAGGCAGTCCCCTGCCTTGGCCTGAGAGCTAAAAGGCTGAAAACTAGGCGGTCAAGAGTGAGGAGAATGAGACCTACATCACTGTTGCTTGAACTTTCCTCTCACCAGTGCTCAAAACGTATGCCTGAGTGGCCAAACCTGGGGAGTATTCTGCCTATCTCTAAACATGATGTCCTTCCTTAAGCCCTTCTTCTTCATTTTACCTCCTATGTATATATTCAAATATACCTTGATGCCACACCTGTCACATTGAGAAAAGTTAACATTCCAATAATAGCCGGTAATAAAACTGTAATTCAGTAGGTAGATCCCTCTACAGCAGTTTCATGTTCGCTGGAGGCTATTTCTGACAGGTACAGGCTCATGACTTCCAGTAGCTCAGAAGTACAAGTGTCTGCCATCAGTGTTCATGGCCTATTAGGTTTTATAAAGATGATTAGTGAGTGATTTGTGAATAAGATGTACTTTATGGCTTATATCACTTACAGGGAGCCCACATTTCTCTCTCTCTCCTCTCTCTCTGTCTCTCTCACACACACTGCTTATCTCCTTTGCAAATTCAAATTGTAAAAGAGAACTTTCTAGTGTGCTGACCACTATACCACACGGTTTTCCAAACCAGCCACTTCGTCTCCTTTTACCATGAAGTAAAAGGCCACATATGTAGCCATGTTTCTGTGTTTCGTTACTTAAAACAGCTTGCTGGCTTCTCTGGCCTAGAGAGAACACAAGAGGTAAGCGAATGGAAGTGGCCAGAAGAGTAAACATAAGGACAAAGAGATCTAGTATTCTGCTGTATCATGGGCCGTGGTCATGCCCTGGTGACATTAGCCTTCATAGTGACTAGCTATCTATGTATATTATATGTTATACATGGCATGCTTTGTTGGAAACATACACAACAGAGATGGGCACGAACCAGCAAAATGGTGGTTCGTCTTGGTTCGTGGTTCGTCAAAGTCGACAGCTGTCTAAAAAATAGCTGTCTTTTAAAAAAAGAAAAGAACCCCGGCTGCCTCAGCTAAGGCACCCAGGCTTTTCTTTTTCTTTTTAGAGGCAGCCACTTGGGTGTCTGAAAAATAAAATAAAATAAAAAGCTGAGGCCGGCATATGAGCAGAGGCAGCTGACCTGCAGGAACCAGCTGAGCTGCTTTTCAAGATGGTAGCAGCGGTGGTGGTGGAAACAGCAGAAGCAAAAAGGTAGGGAGGCGGCTGGGCAGTGGGAAGGGGGTGTCTCTGGGTGCCTTTAAAAAAAACTAGATTAAAATATTTTTTGTGATGAACCGACAACTTGAAAATTGCTAAAAATTCATCCATTCGTATTTGTCAGGGTCATGATGAACACAAATCAATGAATTAGCAATTTTTGCTGAATTTTCTGGTTTGCTTTTTGCTTCATGCTCATCTCTAATACACAAACAATACATTGTTAGAGCTGCTACTTCAACTACTTTATTTAACTCATAAACCAACTTTCCTCCCAGGAGAAAATCCAAAATGACACACCCCTCCCCATTTTATCCTCACAACCACCCTCTGAGGTAGTTCAGGCTAAGAAGGAATGACTGGTGAAGGTCGCCCAGTTTTCATGAGTTCTGTCTAAGTTTGGAAATCTATATGTGGCACCACTTGGTTTAGCAGACATGCAGTCCACATTCAAAAGCAAAGAAAGTATAGTCCAGACTGATAAGGGGAGCATAAAAAAATATACTGTTGAGGCATTGTGTTTCTTAGAGACTTGCCAGCCTTGTAAAGGAAGAACTTGTAAAATAAAAAGGTAGATAAATAAACTGAGACTTCATCTTGAACTGTGGATTGAATCAGTATCTTCCAGCTTGAAATGTTTTATAGCACAAATGGTTAGGATTCATCCCCCTCCTTTATGCTTTGAAACAAACAGCAACATAAAAACGCAATGGTTGGCTTAGCCTAAAAAGAGTTTTCTAATCAGTTAGTTCCTTCCAGAAGGGAGATGTTTGTTATTTCAGAGGAAGATTTATTTTTGTTCTGTCTTGTTTTGCTTCTAATTTTCAAAATCCTATGTCCCTTGTATTTGGGGTAGCTTTCTTGAGTCCAGTACAGGAAAGATGCCAGGGCCAAAATCAAAGCAAATATTGATTTATTGTTTGTACATCTTTTATGCTGATTTTTTTACAACTCTGCCAGTATAGTTGTAGAAAAATAGGGCATATGAGAGACAGATATAGAATGGGTTGCTCCGTTCTTTCTGCTGCAACATGTGGAAAGGGATCACACCATTAAATACAATCTTTCTTCCACATCACTTAACTTTTTGGTCATTGTGAGTGGAACTGAAAAAACAAAAAGGCCAAAACAAAACAAAAATGAAAATTAAACAAAACCAAACGAAACCTAGCCAGCATCAAACAGAGCATGGTCTATGATGGTTACAGGATTTAAGCTGGTTTGGGCATGAAATCTTTGGTGGGCTTATTTAGCCTTGAAGAGGCTAAGGGACTTTTAAACTCTGTGCAGCTGTCCTCTGTCTACAGACTCTATAAGAAGAAAAAAGAATTTGTAAGTCTATGTCTGTCTCTGTCATAATCCTATCGTGATCTTAATCAACTGAAATGACTTGTAGCCTACAATACCACTTCAGCCACTAGGTGGCAGACTTCCTCAACCATGACATAACTTTTTTTTTTCAGGACAGTAACCTCCAGTTGAAAACAGGATTCTGTAAAAAGCCAGCCTGGAAGAAAGGAACTAATAAAAAGCTGCTGGTGTAGGAGAGCCAGAGCCAGAATGTGAAATGCTGTGTCCAATACATTTGGTACTCCAGAGAAGGAACACACTCAACAGGAGGCAAAGAAAGCAGCAATGTAGGAGAGAAAATGTACTTCTGATGGGGGAAAGAAAACTATATATTTTCCTACGATCTAAGTTTAGATTATAATTCTGACCCATTAATTGTAACTGGCTCAGTGCCACATGCTTCTGCTTGTGGCCATGCAATAAAATGATGAAAAATCCTTCCACAGCAATGCCGCTATGGTCAAAAGGTCCAGCTGCTCCAGATCAACGGCTTCATATTCTGGGAAGGCAGCCGGTACAACCGCAGGTTCCATAATTGACAACTTCAATCACAAGAGGTGTCCTTCTTTGACAGTCCCACGACATTGCTTGACGTCTTTTATAAAGCTGACTGAATGGGCTGCTCTGACCCATGCAAAGCTGGGTACTTTTGCCAGTCCTTCACATTTTAAATAAAAAAATTCTCTATCTCATCTCTATAGTTTTCTGGAGAGGAATGGAATTGGAGTGCTATGGCAAATATATAGTCTGTAACAAATGTGTCATCCCTATTACCGTGTCATCGCAAGTGCCTTTGATGTAAATGTTCCTGTTAGCAGCACAGTCAACATTCAGCATGATAGGACTAAACAATTAGGATAAATGAAGGACTGATCCACTTGGATCATTTCCATCTTAACATGCCATACTCGTCTGGCTTCATTACTTGGTAAATTAAAACACAGAGAAGACAAGTGTTCAAAACAGTTATTGCTGTTATAGAAGCTCTGGAACTAAGTAGGTGCAATTGAGACAAAGTGATTTTCTATGCAAAGGACACAGTTGTGTTTTATCAGCATTGGAACTGCTGTGGGCAATAGACACCTGCCCTATTAAGAATCACCAACTATAAAGAGATAAACATCATTATGTTCTGCCTGTTAATCAACAGAATAATTTTTAAGGGCTGTGTATAGCAAGCGATACTTGGAGAACAGCAAGTTTATGCTGGACATCAGGAAGCACTCCCCCATCAGTAAGAACAGTTGAGCCGCGGAACAAAGTCCTCGTCAAAGTTGATGATGCACAACATTATTCTGAGCTCACTCAGGTTAATTTCTTGACCATGTCAAAAGAAAACTGACGACTGTAGGTGGAAGTGTGGCTTCCATGTTTGCAGGAATGTGTGCCATATCAAACCATCAAAAAAGAGGGTCTATTTTATGCATCTATGTATTTTTCTAAATATACAGTATATCTTCCCACACAATGAAAAACAGTAAAGTACAAAGAGGCTGGCAAGAAATAGAAGTGATATGTACACAGTCATAAGATAAACACAAAACCACATCAATTACAGTTGAAAAGACAACAATCAAAGCACATTTGATTGTGCATTTGATTGAGGGGAGAACAACATCACCAGGTTAAAGCCTGCTTGAAGGGAAAAAAATCTGCTGAAAAGCCTAAAACTAGTGTGAATAAACATGACCAACTTAGTCTTTCTTGATGAGGAATTCTTGAACCTGGAAACAGCCATCAAGAATGTTGGAGGCATTCAAGAGAAGATTGGACAAACATCTGTCAGATCTGCTTTGATTTGGATTGCTGCATTGAGCAGGGAGCTGGACTTGATGACTTTATAGGCCTCTTCCAACTCAACTAGTCTATGATCCTGTGATTCTAAGAAAGTTCCCTGTTTAATTTCTGCAAAGCACACCTCTGATGATAGCAGGATAGAGAGAAAGACGTCTCCCAAAGCCTCATACAAGGAAATGAAGCCTTCTGAAAGTCTAGCATAAAATTTTGGTTAGTAAGTCCTTTTGCTAGATAGGTTTATAAAATAGAAAGAACTGCTGTCACCCTCAAACATGATGGAGAGTATAATATGAAGGTTGACATAGCTTAATATATTTAAAGATCTCTATTTATGATAAACACTCACAGAAGCTATATTGTTCAAGATGCTACACTATGCAGCTCTGGTTCTGAATGATGTATCCCAATGTCCGTATTTATATGGATAAAAACCTGTGCGGGCACTACTATCATCAATACTTCAAGAAACCTCCTGTTCATGAATGTGGGATATTGTGTTTCTGACAATTCAAAATGCCAGGAAATACCCCAATATTGCTGCACAATATCATGCCCATGTTACTAGCAGGAAAAAAGAAGGCCAAGCTTTACATAGTCAAGGGCAGCCTCAATGTTAATAACACCAACAACAGCAGTCAAGATGGTCTACAGGATACCCTCGTGTGCTCACTACCACTCATAAAGTGACATCAAGCAAGGAAAAATCCCAGAAGCTAACTCCTTTTTTCATCAGCTAACCACTTCTCACCCAAACATGAATCAATTGTCAGGGTGGTGTTTCAATGTGTGAATTGTAGTGAGCAGAAGAGGTTATCCTGTAGACCCCATGAAAAAACAGCCCTGACAATTTCCTTGTGCTTGGATGAGAAGTGGTTACTAATGATAAAAGGAGGCAGCTTCTGTTATGCTTAGCCATTTTATTTTATTTTTAAACATTTATTTCATTTTAATATATATTAAAACATTTATAATTAACATGTGAATTGAGACCCTAAATGAAAAAAAAGAGAAAACTGCCATGGGCTTGTAGTTATGAAGGATGCATGTTACTTCCAATATAAGAGACAGAAAATCTCTCGATTCCAGTTGCTGGAGAACTGATGGCCTGTTCTTAAAATCTTTGGCTTATGATATAACCTTCATGCTGTACTGTGGCCACATGGATGTTATACATATCCATGTCCTAAATGGATTCTGGAGAGAGGTTGATCAGTTTTCAGGCTAGCACATTGCCTGCTATCCAGACATCATCTTCCTTCCTGGCATTCAGAAGCAAAAGTGTTTATATCTGTAGTTGTCAATGTAATACCTGAGTTGACCTTGAACTACCTAGCAGATGTGGGAATTGAAGCTGATTCACCACTTCCAGAGACAGGCTGATTGAACGTATCCAGATACCTCTCTGAAGCTGTCAAAACCAGACACAACAAAGTGTGAAGAACAATAAAAGAATCAGCATGAATGTATGGAAAGCTTCATGTAAGTGTTCCAGAGCCATTTTCTGAAGAATTTCCACAGAGCATTGCTTAGTAGTTATTTTTTACTGTTGAAAACTAAGGCTAAGGAAAAATGTCCCTCCACATATTATCCAGTTCTACTTTTTAGGTAGTGAAGTACAAGAGCACTCAGCATGGTCACACAGAGAGAATTCTACAACATTTTGAGAAAGAAGCAGCAGAATATCCTAAGAACACTCTCATATCAAAAAAAATTTCAGCTCAATTAACATTAAATGAAACTATATTATTTGTTCATATCAGGGGATAAAAGAAGGAAAGAGAGACTGGAAGAACATGGCCCTCCCCTTTGTTTCTTTCAAACATATTACAGTTACATCCAAATGTCACACTTCACTTGGAGGTGCCCTGTATGATCTCCCTTACAAGCCAACCCTAAATGCAGATTTACAGGGCAAATCACAGAAGCCTGTACATTGTTTATAGCTGACAAACGTTTTCTATATTCGTCATAGCTGACAATATCCTAGTAAAGGGTTAATACCAGAATGAAATCAGACAATCATAGATAAGCATTTCCAAACTTCATCTGGTTATCTTAAGTATAAGTATTTGTTGGAATAATTCTAGGCAACTTCCAAAAATTCTGTTTTTTTTCCTAGTTTATTTATCTACATTGTTTCTAGGTTCCATGATTCAAAATAGCAAATCCAAAATACATTGAAGATGTATTCTTGCAACTTATGAAAAGTCAGAGGTGTTAAAACTTAATAGTTTTGTAGTTTTGTTTGAATACAAAATACAAAAACAAAATACAATGAAATATCAGAAAGAACATTTTAAATCACATTCTTAAAAATATATGAGCTCATATCCTATAAAGGCAGAGAATACATCTCTAGAATACATCCTTTAAAAATAAAACATATGATTTTACTAGCCTTTAAAAGCATAGAAACATATCAAAGGTCTTAAAATAAGAATACATAAACAAAAAGTATTATTTAGCTCTAAGCATATTACAAAAGCCTTTGACTGTGTGGACCACAGCAAACTATGGCAAGTCCTTAAAGAAATGGGAGTGCCTGACCACCTTATATATCTCCTGAGAAACCTATACGTGGGACAGGAAGCAACAGTTAGAACTGGATATGGAAACACTGATTGGTTCAAAATTGGGAAAGGAGTACGACAAGGCTGTATATTGTCCCCCAGCTCATTTAACTTATATGCAGAATACATCATGCGAAAGGCTGGACTGGAGGAATCCCAAGCCGGAATCAAGATTGCCGGAAGAAATATCAACAACCTCAGATATGCAGATGATACCACTCTGATGGCAGAAAGTGAGGAGGAATTAAAGAACCTCTTAATGAGGGTGAAAGAGGAGAGCGCCAAAAATGGTCTGAAGCTCAACATCAAAAAAACTAAGATCATGGCCACTGGTCCCATCACCTCCTGGCAAATAGAAGGGGAAGATATGGAGGCAGTGACAGATTTGACTTTCTTGGGCTCCATGATCACTGCAGATGGTGACAGCAGCCATGAAATTAAAAGACGCCTGCTTCTTGGGAGGAAAGCGATGACAAACCTAGACAGCATCTTAAAAAGCAGAGACATCACCTTGCCGACAAAGGTCCGCATAGTCAAAGCTATGGTTTTTCCAGTAGTGAGGTATGGAAGCGAGAGCTGGACCATAAAGAAGGCTGACCGCCGAAGAATTGATGCTTTTGAATTGTGGTGCTGGAGGAGGCTCCTGAGAGTCCCCTGGACTGCAAGGAGAACAAACCTGTCCATTCTAAAGGAAATCAACCCTGAGTGCTCACTGGAAGGACAGATCCTGAAGCTGAGGCTCCAATACTTTGGCCATCTGATGAGAAGAGAAGACTCCCTGGAAAAGACCCTGATGTTGGGAAAGTGTGAAGGCAAGAGGAGAAGGGGACGACAGAGGACGAGATGGTTGGACAGTGTCATCGAAGCTACGAACATGAATCTGACCCAACTCCGGGAGGCAGTGGAAGACAGGAGGGCCTGGCGTGCTCTGGTCCATGGGGTCACGAAGAGTCGGACACGACTAAATGACTAAACAACAACAATATTACACAAAAATCAATACACACTGTTTTCATCCAGTTTTAGTAAGGTTATAGTTAAAATCTAGATAATCATTGTTGATATTCTGGTGCCTCATCTCCATTTATAATATGCACCCTGTTGTTTTGTCTCTCACTGCTTTTCTTCTGATAGTGGTGTGAGAAGTCCCTGGCTGTTTATATATTTTCTAATCTTTGTTTACTTAAATCACTAAGAAGCAGCCACCTCTGCTGGTCAGTGTGCTTGTTTACTTAAATTGCTACCCTGCGTTAATTGTCACTGCTGGTTAGCAAGACATTGTTTATACCTTACTCCTAAACAGCAACAAGATTTTATTTACCCTTTCTACTATCACTTATAAGCAGGAAAAAAAACACACAATGCTGATGTCACACACATCTGCTAGGAAGCAAAACAAAATGTGTTTATACCAAAGTGTGCTGCACCAACTATTCATCAGGTGGCTCTTCTGCGTTCCTGTACTGTTGTATTAAGCAATGAGGTTAGTCATTTTAAACACTGCATTTATGTGAATATTCTTACATAGGTCATTCCTGATACGTTTGGTCATTTCCCAACATTTTTATTCATTTCATCTTACCTCCTTTAATGTTTATAATAAAATTAACATCTCTCAACTAGATCTAATGTTAATGGGTAATTGGTGTAAATACATTTTGTTTTGCTTCTGGGCAGGTGTGTGACATCAGATTGTTTATGCTTTTGCTTATTGACAGGCCCATTGCCATTGAATGACTAACATAAACAAAAGCTGCTGCTAAATAGCAACAAAGCCTGCTTGAAAGTGATAACCATTGCTTCCTGGAAGAATTAAGTAAACAACGATTAGAATACATAAATAAACAATGGTTTCTTACACTGGGCATCAATGAGAGGAATCAGAGTGAGTGATGGCTGAAAGGGCATCTTATCCAAGGCTACTGATAAGAAAGCAGCTCCAGAGAGTAAATAAATGGATATTAGACTGAAAAAAATGAGCATGAGCTATTTAGAAACGTTTTTCTGTGTGTCTCTGTATGTTTAGAGCTAAACAATGCTTTTTTACTTTATGTATTTTTATTCTTGATGACTTTAATATTTTAAGAAAAGTAGTACTTGTCCTAGACTACATTTAAATGTTCTTTTTTTCTTTTAAGAATCTCTGCTCTTAATAGAGATACTTCTGTAATTTTGAAGTATCTGCTTAAGTTTTAACATCTGCAACTTTTTATAAGTTGCAAAAATAATTTTTAAGTTTTGCTTGTGACTCCTCAAAAGTTACATGTTTTTAATACTATTGGATTTCATGTTGTATTTATGGAACCTAGAAGCTATTTAGATATATAACACTTGGAAAATTACAAGCTTTGGGAGTAACCTGGTGTTATTGCAACAGAGAAAATACTCATATTCAGATACCCAGATGAATCTTGGAAATGCTTGTCAATGATCATCTGATTTCATTCTGGTATTAACCCTTTACTGTGTTATTGTCAGCTATGACAAATCTAGGAAACATTTGTCAGCTGTAGTCAAAAAACAAGCTTCTATGACTTGTGCTGTAAGTTTGCCTTTAGGTTGGCTTGTAAGGGAGATCATATAGAGTGCCTCCAAGTGAAGTCTGACACAAATTTTGTCAGTCTATTTGTAGGTAAAGTCTGGAGGCATTTTTCTGAATATTCTCAATGTGGTGACAGCGGTGGTGGCTGTGGGAGAGCCTGAAATTCTCTCTCTCTCTCTCTCTCTCTCTCTCTCTCTCTCTCTCTCTTTAAAAAACCCTGTTCTGGGAAGTTTCAGTCCAATTGTGTTTTTAAAATTTAAAATCAAAAGTCATGTTGTACACATGAAATATATCATCTTCTGCCATGCCTAATGTGAACACCAAGTACAGCAGGGTTTCTTCTGCCACCTTCCTTCCTTCCACTGTAGTCTCTTTAAATCTTCTAAAAAGCTACATCGGAAGATCAGGGGGCACTTCCTGAACAGCACTGAGAGGATGAAGGTGGAAGGAAAAGTTGCCCAAGTTTCCAGGCACATGTAGAAGAAGGTACTTCAGCTCAATACAGGGGTGTCTGGATGACATTTATTACTATGATTTACACCCCTTCTTTGTCCATATAGTAGCCATGGCAGATAACAGCAGCAAACTATTTTAAAATCAGTTACAAAATGGAGCAGGGGAGATACACCCTTCAGCATATAGCCACGGTGGAAAAAGCTTCACCGACATCTTTCGCTTTGTCTATTAAAACCAATACAAAAGGTGATATGTCTATGAGGAAAGTCATCCTTCGCTTGGACTTCTGCAGTTTGGGAACTTACACCCAGCCCCTCACCCAGCCTTTCCCGAACTGGTTCCCTTCAGAACTGTTAAACTATAGCCACCATGCCGGCCATGAGATTCTGGGAAATGTAGTCCAACCTATCTGGAAGGTACCAAATTGGGGAGGGCTTCCTTGACTCAAGATAATAACAAGCACTTCTAATCTTTGTCCAGTTAGTTTCTTCTGCAACCAACAGAAGAAAACAAAGGCATATGATCCTTACAGTCATTATTGTGTTGTGGAGTTAAATTCTTTTACAATTTCCCTAATAAAAGTTGTTTTTTCAAGTCTCATTTTCAGAATCCCAGCCCTCAAAATACCAGTCACATTAAGAAAAAGAAGAGAGCAACTGGTGCTTAATGCCTGAATTATTCACTGGTAATTATTGAAAAAGTAGGGGAAAGTCACATAAGAAACCAATCAACCCCTCACATCCTGATGTTCATAAAAATGGCATCCTGCCACTTTCCCGAGTGTATCAGGAGCACAAACAGATTGGGGGTGTGGCAGGAGTATTTAGCCATCAGCTGCTATGCATAAAGGGCCCTGCCAAAACTGAGGCAGCTTTCCACCAAACAATGCAATAATCTTCTGTTGCAACTGGGTATGAAGTTTCTTTATGGGAATGAAGGTGGGGGAGGAAGGAGGCCAGGGGAAATTCTGTGGGGAGATTTCTGTGTGGTTTAGCACATCCCATTTCAAGCTCCTTTCTAAAAAGATTCTTCATTTCATACAATGTCTTAGTTCATTTGTTTTACTGCCTTAGTAGCTTAAATGTTTCTATTTGGCAGATTTTTGTCCTCCTGCTTGGTTTTTATTACTTATTCAGTTGTTAACTGGATTTCATGTGTCCATTGACAATGTTTTATGAATTTTGTAGGAGCTCTTAAGGGTTCCTTTTTCTCTTATAGGTGGCCTGCAATCATCTTAAATAAATTAATGAATTCCAAGATGAGTGTACCTCTTTTCTACACGCCCAGGCACACTCACACATTTTAAAATCGAAGCAAGTGACAGATATTTGGTGAATGTTAACATTTACTTGCACACACTCATACTGTTTGGTTTTTTACAGTTACAATTGCAGATTAGGTGAGTGTTGACATTTACTTGTAAGCCTTAACATTTTAGGAGCCCAGTAAGAAATATCAGACAATTCCTAGCTCTCTAATGACTATGTTTTGTCCTCATTTTCATAGTACCATGGGTTGCAATTCTCTCAAAAGCCTCAGTATCTCTTTTTTTTTTGTCTAAATGTAGGGCTTCTGTAACGTAGAGTTGTATCTGAACATTGTCATATGCAGAACAAACCCATTGAAAGCAAAGGGATTTAAGTGAATCATGATGATTACCTTTGGAGTCATTGCATTCAATGCTTCTACATCTGTTACTGTGCATGGACACAGCTCACTATTCTTGGCTGCCACTGGTCCCATCAGCCATGATCATAGTATTCCTTGCCAACCAAGCTATTTTGGCATCTAAGGCAGAAAATTCTTCTCCTTCTCCAAGTAATCCCTCTCCTTTCCTAGCAGTAAAATTACAATAACAATAAATTAATTACAATGTGCTGCCTTTTCACGATATCCAAATCTGATGCCTCGGATGGTTGCTTCACTCTGCCTAATTGTAGGGCCAGCACTGATGGCTCTAAAGTGCGAGTTTGACATTTCCCCCTATTGCTGCAGAATATTAAGCATTACGAGTAAAAGTTAATATTCCCCAAGGTTCTGACATTTACTGTGACACAGACACAGATATGAATTCTATATGCCAAAATAAATCTTTGATTATACAGTCTGCCGTGCACAAGACTGTGCTCACACATAATACTTTTGCTTCGGAGCCCACAATTTAATGTTACAATGGCAAGCGCTAGCTATATGATGAAACCTGTTTTATAGTTAAAGAGACCTCAGCTGATTCATCATATAGGTTTGATTCGATTCACCAGTTAATTTAATCTATTATATGTCTATGAAAAAGGCACACTTTATTGATAGAAAGAATTTTATCCCACACAATTAGT
Organism: Intellagama lesueurii; assembly: GCA_037013535.1. Taxonomy (NCBI): domain Eukaryota; kingdom Metazoa; phylum Chordata; class Lepidosauria; order Squamata; family Agamidae; genus Intellagama; species Intellagama lesueurii. The sequence continues at coordinate 167,669,938 of JBAJHW010000001.1, read as the reverse complement.
ATCTAAACATTACTCAGCTTACAACTATCCAAATCACAATGTCATAAATTATAATAAAAACACAACAAAGGCAACCACAGAGAAACTTTAGTTTCATGTAAGTACAGAAGTTGAGCAGTGAAGCATTTTATGCTCTGGGGACAGGAAAGAGGCCATCACACTTTATGTATCAAAGTGTTCCAGATATTACAGTAGTCCCGGAGAAGGATCTGCCTCTTGTTACTGTCAGATAAGGTGGAGCACAGCTTTTCTTTTCATCTTAGGTGGAGGCAGTGTCATATGTGAGTAGACTCCTTAAGTACCCAGGACCTTAGTTATTTAAGGTCCTGAAAAGTAACCACCAACAGTTTGAATGTTGTTTAACAACAAACTGGCATCCAACACAGATGTTCTGGGATATTTTGATGGTGCTTCCTGGGATATGCATACACTATCATCTTTATTGTCACATTCTGTATGAGCTGAGACTTCCAAAGATTCTTCAAAGGTAGCTCCGTTTGGACTGTGTTGTAGTTAAATTGCAAAGTAACAAAGGCAGGTATCATCCTTGTTGGGTTTGACATCCTTACAAGTAGGCAGTCACAATCAATGCACCAGCCTATGGTGGTGGTGGGGAAGCAATCTGAGCTACTGCTGTCTAGTGGTCATCCATATGAAAGCTGAATTAAGGAATGCTCAAAAACTGCTGAAGCACAACCCCATCCACGAGAGCTTGAATTCCTGTATCAGAGTCCATCTTTAGTATGACCAGGAGCACCTGTCCTGTGTTGATTGACCTTCGATTTGTTGACTGTTATGCATGCAGTCCACTGTCATTCCCATGCATTGATTCAATCCCTCCCCAAGCTTTCCTGGTATTGGATTAAAAAAATAATAATTGACCCACATGGCATCTCCATATTGATGCTGATGTAGTCCAAATCCTTGGATGATCTCTTTAAGCAATTCCATATCTATGTTATTTAGAGGGTGGGCAGAATTACTACCTGATAGGCAGCATACAGCAGAGTGGACAACTTCCTGGGGGTGACATTGGGCCACATTGACCCCAGAGAGCCAAGTAGGGCCATGGCCTCCTGTTGTCTTCATTACTACTGGCAGACTGTCGTTGTTACTTGTGATTGACCCCTGTCGATAGTGCTGTCCCTAACTATGCAGCAAGGATCTCTGCGATCCTGTCAGCCCACAAGGTATGTAGGGAGTGTGCCTTATGTCTCTCAGTGGAATTGCAGGATATATAAGAACATAATAGGAGCCCTGCTAGATCAGACAAAAGGCTATCTAGCGCATCATTCTATTCACTGCTGCATAAAGGTGGGGCCACCACTGAAAAGTCTCAGTCAATGTGTAAGCCATCCTTGTTGGTATTCAAGTGAACAGATCTTAGAGCTTTGACTGGTTCATATGAATGGAGCTGGTCCTCCAAATAACCTGGTCCCGAATGGTTTAAGGCTGTCAGCACTTCAAGATGCACCAGAAACAGACACAGTGTAACTTGTTCACTCTTAAATATTTTTATTTACAATTTAGTAATAGGAACTGAGAACAAAGACAACAAATGTAACTTTCAACTAAAAAAAAACTAATCATTTGATTCGGTGTACATCATATACAAGTTAAACATTAAAGCAAATACTATATACAGTTGCAAACAATTTTTCATTTATCAGGGTTAGTTGTCTAATTAACAGCTCAAATTATACTAAGTGAACTGTACGGCACACTTCCACATTGCACTGAGCCTCAAATAACTTCGGTATTGTATATAATAGTTCTTGTGCTATTACTTGATAGCTATATGACTTAAAGATGTGAAGTTCTTAAGGATATGTGATCGCTGTACAGGTAAGTGGTATTTGGTTTCTTAAATGTCCACCTAGAAGCGCAGCATGTTTTGATATATGGGGTTGTTGGGTTGGAAGTCCTGTTTAGCTGTGTATTTAAGGAAGGGGAACCATTTAATGACAAAGTTAAATGACAACGATTTAATGACTAAATAAATAAATAAATAAATAAATAAAGTTAGTTTCTCGAAGATAGATGTCTGCCTCCAGTAAATTGTTGGAGATTTTGTCCATGATGAAAGGGTCCCAGGCTTCCTGAAGCCATTGGTGTTCCTTAGAAGGCATTGGAGGCTTCCATTTAGTAGCAATGACTTGTTTCACAGCAGCTAATAAAGTGACAATTAACTCTATGGTGTGCTGCAATGGTGCTCTCCTAGGCCAATAATCTAGAAAGAGAACATCCGGTGTCAAAGGCATCTCATGTCCCATGATGGATTTGATATGAGGACGTATGGTGGACCAGAATTTAAATGATGTCACATTGCCACCAGCAATGTGCTGCAGCAGTGTATAATTTGTTCAATGCTTTGGACACTTTTTTCTTTGAGACCGAACCAGGAGCTTTCCATGTGCGCAACATGCGCTCTGCTACTGAAACCATGAATACCTGACCTGAATAAGAGACAATTCAGTTGTGTAAGGGGCCGAATTACCGGTATCCAGGGAAAGAAGATCTAAAGATGCTACCATGGAAATAATTAAACACAAAATTAAGCAGAAAAATGTGCTCAAGGGTGTCATTGAAACCGCAACATTAATGTTGTGCTCTCATTGCAAATAACAAATCTAGCCATTAACACCTAATTATTATGATTGTATGGGATTAAATTAAAAAGTAGGTGAAAAATACTGTGCTCTCAGCATGGCTGCTATGAAAACTTTAGAGACTACAATATTTGCACATTCCTGATTGTGAATAAGCCAATAATTTCCTTTCCCCTAGGCTCTGATATATGAGATGCAAAAAAGCCACTGGAAACCCATTTCAGTTAAGAGGCCAGATGATACCGGAAACAGATCCCATTTTCCTTTCCAAGCCCCAGATATTTAGAGTGATAGCCTCATTAAGAACTACAAAATTAGTCCCACCGTACTATAGTGATATACAGCGATTCCCAATCTTTCCACCATTGCATTTGTTTTTATATCATTAGATGGTGGTGTTTTCCCCTTTCACAAAACATATTATCAAAAAGTTGCGGTTTTTTTTTAAACAAAAAACTTTAAACCTTTCCCCCAAAAAATCTTAAACCCACAAATGTCACCCGATTGCTATAGCTAGGAATGGCTAACAAAAGCCACTGTGAGCCAGCATATGGAGCACTTGACAGGAGGCAGAGTAAGGTCATTGTTTCCATCATGCTCAATGCCTGCTGTGGATAAAACCTGGTACCTCTTGTGATATTTTTAACCACTGTTGTATACTCATTGTTCTCAACTTTAAATATTGGCTTGCTGTGACCTGCCCAACCTGGCTAATCACCTTTAAACTGCCCTTTCCTTTCCTTTCCTTAGGCTTGCCTTAAGCCTCAATCGTTAGAGCCAACTGGTTTTAAATGGAAACATAAAAGTAAGTTCTTTATTTAAATAGCACAATGTTTAAAAGGCACATTCTTCAGCTTGAAGTTACATTAATAATGTCTATCAACTCTTCTATGCCAGAACCAGCTCTCTATGCTACAAAATAAGTTATGTTACATAATTCACAATGAAACCCAGCTTCCTTTTTCCTTGATACAATTTAACTCCTTCTCGTTAACTGTCTCCCGTTAACTCTCCTGAAAAACCTCCAGCTCTTGTTTATATATCCCCTGCTGGCACCTCTGGATTGGTTCTCCTTCTGACTCCTTCCAGCCAATCATGTTTCCTCTGTTGTTGCTGGGCAAAATAGGTGAGGGATCCATCACACTTGCAATGTTGTAAGCTGTCTTGGGTCCCTTCAAGGAGAAAGACATGGTTACTTTAAAATATTTAAAATAATAAATAAATAAATGTTGGGATCCCTTTTCATGTTAGCTCAGTCAGGGATCCTGGAAGCATTATTGATGGGAGGACTCAAGACTGTAGGCAGGTCATTAAGAATTTTGCTTCCTTACAGGTGCATTTTTAGACCTGCATATATTTTTGGTAAATAAATTATAAATCTGTCAGATTCTGTTCAATATTCTTAAAACTACTATCATAATCATGCACATAGTTGCATTAAGAAGAAAAACCTAAAAAGTAGTAGTTGATCATAGATAGATAGATAGACAGACAGACAGACAGACAGAATGCTGTGCATAAGGTGTTTGCATTGGGTTAAGTGGAACAAAAAGCCATATGAATTTTCATCTTAACTTTGTCAGGACCAAAGAAGATACATAAACCAGACATTTAGTTTGCACTCATTTTCCTCTCGGAGGGCACACCTTCTCCCTTCTCCATGAGTTGGATGTCTGGCAGATGATGTAAGAGGCCCTTAACTGTTCTATCCTTCCATTGCAGAGATTACAGGGTTCCAAGAATGGGTTCAACCCTCATGCTGGGGTTGTAAACTGAATCAGCCCCTTTTACTAGAGTGCCTGAATGAGGGAAAGCTTTAAGCTTCTGATTATTCTACTAGAACAACATGGTACGGGAGTGACTTGGCTGCTAGGTCCTTCTTTATCCTAATGACCAGAATCCAACTGAATATTTATCCTGGCATAACAGCAGTGTTGAAAATTTCAGCTGTGAATTGCTGCTACTTAAGAACCTCTTAAGTGAGCTGAACCACATGACTGGTGTATGACAGAGATGTAACTGCTAACTTCTCAACTAGCAGCAATTCACGGCTGGTTTCCACCACTGAACTTGTGCTAACAAAGTCATAGGCTTCTGGCCGCTGTCTTCTTTGGCCCTCCATCTATTCCTTCGTTTAGCTTTCAGCACATTCTTCAATCAGTCTGGCTATCTGGAAGCGGCAGACCAATTCATGCCTGCATTATATTTCCAGCCTGGCTGGAGTTCCTTGAACTGCATTTCACCTAAGCGATGTTCCCAGTGTTGCATCTATCTGTACAGTGGTTTCTCAATGCCCTGTCTCGTTACCCCATTGCAGTTATAAACAGTGGCTTGACAAGAAGGGAGATGCACTGTGGAAGGGTCCTGAAGGAGAGTTTTTCCAACAAACACACACAATAGAAAGCTCAGCCCGTACAAGAGCTTGTGGATGGCTAGGGGTTATTACAGATCCATGCTGTGGTAATCCTCCTTAATAGCTGGATATCCCTTCCAGCCAGCAGAAGCCAGATGATCAAGCACAAAAATTCTTCCCTTTTGGTCTCAGTAGCCCCAAAGGAAGACCCTGCATGAACAGTGAAAGATTACAGAGGAAAATAACCAGCCTTTGCAATATACACAGACACAGTCAAGAACACATTCATTCTGTGTGGATCTTCTGCAGAGGAAGGAAGGAAGAGGAAACATGAAAATTTAATGAAAAGTGTATTATTGCACAGATTTATGTTGCATTTAAAATGACGGCATTGGGTACAACTCTTCCAGTTGTCACAGGTTCACCTCCCAATGAACATGCCTTGATTGGCTTATATTTTTCCTTTCCAGAAAAGAGAGGCTTAATCCTTAAATGTCCCACTAATTATCTCACTAGTCTTTGCTGTGTACTAGGCACTAGTTAGCTCAACCTAGTTTGTAAACTTCATTTTTGTTTGGATCAAACATACTTTTTAGATTAAGCAGGCATGAATGTATGCATGCTCTGTCATAAAAAGCAATTACCATTAAGGCTTTTCACAGTCTCAAACATCTGGAGAAGCCAAATGTGGAATAGAAAGTCGATTTATAATCTCAAAGTACTAGGAAAATAACTCTGAGGATTCCCCCCCTTTCCCTCTGTGATTTCACATCAAATTTGTTCAATTTACAAGTCAAAAGATCCCTTTTTAAGCTCCGCTTCACATGCTCAACTTGGATTTTTTTCTAAAAGCTATTTTCTCTTTGTCTCATATCATCACATAATGCTAGGGCTGCAAGTGATAACGTAGCTGATAATGTTCATGATGATAAGGGTGGAAAGACACCTCCCTGCCTTTCTGGAGTTTTAATACCATTACTAACAATCTAAATTTAAATTGAGCCAGTCTGTACCCTTGCTTGCAGTTATGGATGATTTACATATATTTCCTCTCATCAAGTGCGCATAGGTGTGGAGAAAAGATATGCCATTACTGCACACTCATTTTGCTACTTTCACATACATTGGAAGACAGGATTATCAGCAGGTTCTTAAGACAACACAGACCTATAGGTGAAATGATGGACATTATGTGCTGCCAAGTTGCTTTCATCTTATGGAGACCCTATTACCTGAATATAAGGTTTTATGACAGTTCAGTGGTTTATCTGGCTGAGGAGCCAGAGGTTGGGAGTTTGATTCCCTACTGGGCCTCCTTGAGAGGATCTGGATTCAATGATCCATAGAGTCTCTTTCAGCTCTACAGTTCAAAGATTCCAAATTCTAAATCCTGGAAAACTGGAGTTCAAAGGACATGGGAGCATCTCTGCACACAAGAGTTTGCAAAGCCCTCCAAAGCTTATCATCATCCCTCTGTTGGATCCACTCTGGTGGTAAAAGCCAACTTTCTTGTTCCACCCCCCCCCCATCAACTACAAAATGGCACAATGCACATGCATTGTTCCTCCAAATGGACTACAGTACCCCTAATAATTTTCTCGAACATCTCTTCTGGAAGCCTCAGCGGGGATGAAAATACATAGCCTGCTTCCACAAGGGTCTTATGCAATTTGTATTCCTATTCCTTGGACACAACCCAGAGTGCTTTTAAGGATCTTGCAAAACAGTCAGAGAAGCAGTGCATGTCGTGATTAGCTGTGGTTTAACAAAAGCTGGAAATGGTTTTCAGCAGGGTGGTGACCAGTTGAGAGTGATAGTGTGTCCAAACAACATTCAAAATAATAAGCAAACATTGCTTGTTACGTTGAATTTTGGAATGTTTGGCTTTCCTTCCTTCCTTCCTTCCTTCCTTCCTTCCCTTCCTTCCTTCCTTCCTTCCTTCCTTCCTTCCTTCCTTCCTTCCTTCCTTCCTTCCTTCCTTCCTTCCTTCCTTCCTTCCTGTTAGAAGCTCTGAGGTTAATAAAAATATCAGATACTTTTCACCCAATAACAGGCAATATCAAGAGCATTTGGCCCAGTTAACATATTCCACAGTACATTGAAGGACATTGAATACAGTGACACAGGTGTGAAGTTGTCTGTTCTGTTCCTCACTTGCAAAGGACAGTGTCAGTGTGAAAACCCCATATTCTTAGGTTCACTTTGGTTCTTCCAGGTCCATTCCATAGAGGGACACAGAAAGGGCCATAGGATGGGAAAATATTTGGGCATCTCCAGGGCAATGACAGAATCTTCTCTTCCATTCCAGAAGCACCAACAGGAAGATAATTGGATGAGTTTGGCCATTCATGTTAAAGCATGATTTGTTAGTAACATGCTGTGAATAACACTGTCATTTGGAACAAGCTAATTACATGGTTTGTTGGGGGCTCCACCTTAGAATGGTGTTTCTGGCACCACATTTCCATGACAGATACTTGGGGCAGCTTCAGAATCCACCTTCAAGAGAGAAAGTTCTAAATTTCAAAATTTCTAATGTATCTATTTGGCTACAGAAGCACCTTTTTAAAGGGCGTGAACACAGCAGGAAAAAATATGGTTTGATCTACTGTGATTTGAAGTTTATCAAATCAGATTTGAGTGGATCAAATTGCTGTAGCCATTCAGATGACAGTTTGCAAGAGTCAATGGGGCAGAAGCAGAGAGCTTGGTTTGCATGGAGCTTCCAACAGCAGAAACTGCCTTAAGGTGCTAACAAGGTGCTAATTGGCAGTCTCTCTCTCTCTCTCTCTCTCTCTCTCTCTCTCTCTCTAATATTGCTCTCACAAGTGTCCTAGCAATACTATATCCTACAACTGAGTTGCAACCATCTCCCACTCAAATTGTTTAGAGATAAGAGGCATTTGGTTGAAGGGAACTGACACCCTGATGAGAGCTCTTTCACATTGGGTCAGGCAATCACTGGCAGAAAGTTAAACAAAACTGATGCCAACTTGATCAAGACAAATTTAAACCATCCCTGACAGCTGAACAAAAAAAGAGAGAATTCCCCACTTGAAAGAGACAGTTCCACAATGGGCTTCCCCCATTGAGTTTTACAATGTGTAGTCACTGGGTTAAAATTCAAATTCATCTGTGCTCAGTCTGATGTAAAATTGCCAACGTAGTCACATTCTTACAGGTGCTTCTTACAGTGCACAGACATATCGTCATAGATCATGGGAAAATAATTCCCTGTTCAACCGAAAAAAGCTGAGGCAGAAGAAAGAGAACTCTGATAGTTCTTGCAAACAGAGAAATGATTAGGGGGACAGCTCAGGGAAGCTAGTTTTGTGTTTATCTATTCAATAAGTAGTTACTGCCAAGCTTTGGGCCCTGCAGTTTGGTACCTCCTGTACAGTAGTAAAATCAGTCTTTACAAAAGGAATTAAGTGGAACTTGGAGAATGATGCTGAATGTTCTTGAAGGGAACAAGTGTCCACTGCAGCTTGCTATTCTTTTCTCTTAGCAAGGTTTAAGGAAGCCTGCTTTGGATACTATGGGTTCATTGCCTTGTCGATTTGAACAATAAATGACCTGTTTCACGTACAAATAACTCCTGCATGAATATAAAAGATGTCACAATATATATTTATAAACACCAACTGTATTCCATCCCCTGGCTGGAAAAAAAGTCTTATTCTTTTTTTCTGAGGGTTGGGTGAGGAGCAGAAACTAAGAAGCTGAAACAGTTGCTGTAAAAAGCAAAAGCAAAGTGTGCTGCTTATATACTGCCCCATAGTGCTTCAAGCACTCTCTGGGTGGTTTACAAGTTAATCATGCAGGCTACACATTGCCCCCCCCCCCCCAGCAAGCTGGGTACTCATTTTATTGACCTTGGAAGGATGGAAGGCTGAGTCAACCTTGAGCCGGCTACCTGGTAGCAATCCAGTCTGGGCATGAGTTTGGGCTGCCCTTCCCCGCCTCCTCCAGCAGCTGACCACTCAGACAAAGAGGTGGGATAGGGATTCTCCCTGTTGAGTGATCAGCTGCCAGAGGAGGCAGGGAAAGGCAGTTTGTGCCTCAATGCCCTTTTGTCTCCTACCCATGACCATCCTGAGAACAGAAGGTGGAGGCAAAGAGAACCCATGTTAAAACCAGTAAGGGTATGCCTGGGCCCCACAGAGGATAGTCCTCTCTCTTTTTTCATCATCTTCTGTTGATATCTTGTCTGGATAAAACATAAAGAACCCTAAGAAGAGAGAGCCTGGAAGGGCTTTGAAATTGTCCATCTGTAGTGAGCATACGGACGGCAGAAGAAGCAGGCACACAATTCAACTGGAGAGACTTCTTAACTCTGGTGAGATACATTCTATGGATACTAACGTTGTTGTAGTTATTTCTAGATTTAGATCTAAACCTGTAAATTATTACATGGAAGTTTTATGAAATTCTGTGTCCTTTTCTGTCCTCTTTTCTTATGATACATTTGCCTTTTTTACTGGCAAGCGGCTAACAGATGAAGTATTTGGTGGTGTATGTGTGGCTTCTTGTGTGTGTGGCAGTACATTACCAGCACACAAATGGCAGATGTTGCTAACTGTAGCATCCTCTCTACCTCATTGTTAAAAAAGATAATCAGGTCCTGACTGAGCACGCAGAAGGCTTGCAAACGCTCATCCTATTATTTTTACTTTATTATCATTTTTGGCAACAAAATTGTCCTTATTCCCAGGTAGATGAGTTTAATAGCAGAGAAACAGAAGCACACAGAATGTATTCATGTAGTCATAAATGTGGAATGTAGAGTATAGAAATAAATAACTGGATATTTCATTTGCTATCAAGGGTGGCAAATAGTTATTTCTTTAGGTCTTTTTCTTTTTGCTCTAAGGGGAAGAGAGATGCCATGGGTGATGCTGCCAAGGGATGCTTGTAGTTGTAGTTCATAACAACCTGGATGGCACTAGGCTGAGGAAAGCTAGACATTCATAGCAAATGTGATGTTAGAAGTATATAAAAAGTTAGTTTGGTTTGCATTTAATACCATTCATGGCTTATTTGTGTTTTTAGTCCTATCCATCTAAGACAAGGATTTTTTTTCTCCCCAATGTAAGGATGTGTTTAATTTCAACAGCTATACTTGCTGATCCTCTGAATAAATAACTATCTCCTCAGGAGATGCCAACCTTATAAGTCACAAAGCCCTTCTTAATTATGCTGTGTACTCACACACTTTTTAATAAGGTGAGATGAAAAATTAAATCCATGTCGATATCCAAGGTGAAGAGTCAAGTTCGGTCTGGAGTTCTTTATGCTTGAAGCCGGGGCTGTGATGGTGTTGGTATTGAGAATATGTTGAGAATTTTGTGGCACCTCCAGATGAGATCACTGATGTCTAGCAGGTGGTGCTGGGGGATTCCTGTTCAACACCCTGACTGCTGACCTGTGGGGTCCCTCTGTTTTGTCTCCTATGTTATTTAACATCTATATGAAACCGCTGGGAGAGATTGTCCAGAGTTTTGGGGTTTGGTGTCACCAGTATGCTGATGAAACCCAACTCTACTTCTCCTTGCTATCTAAATCTGAGAAAGCTGTTTCGGCTCTAAATCAGGGTTTGGTATCAGTAATGGACTGGATGAGGGTGAATAAACTGAAACTAGTATGCCAGCTACGTCCGTTTCTGGAGGGATCTGATCTGGCCACTGTGACACACACCCTAGTTACTTCCTGGCTGAATTACTGTAACTCAATCTACCCTGTTTCCCTGAAAATAAGACCTAACCTGAAAATAAGCCCTAGTATGATTTTTTCAGGATGCTCGTAATATAAGCCCTACCCCAAAAATAAGCCCCAGTTAAGTGAAACCCCACCTTCCACCATTGTGCAGCATTGTGCAGCAACCAGAAGATGACATGACTGTATTTGAATAAATGTAGATTGTTGTACATGAAAAAAATAAAACATCCCCTGAAAATAAGCCCTAATGCGTTTTTTGGAGCAAAAATTAATACAAGACCCCGTCTTATTTTTGGGGAAACACAGTATGTGGGGCTGCCGATAAAAAGTGTTAGGGAACTTCAGCTGGTCCAAAATGCAGCAGCAAGATTTCTAACTGGGGCTGGTTAAAGGGTTTACATAACCCCCTGTTGCAGCAACCCCACTGGCTGCCGATCAGTTTCCAGGCACAATTCAAAGTGCTGGTTTTAACCTATAAAGCCCTAAATGTCCTGGGTCCAAGCTATCTCAAAAACCGTATCTCCCATTATGAGTCAGCTCAGGTGTTAAGAGCATCAGGTTAGACCTTTCTCTTGGTCCCACCGCCTTCACAGATGCATCTGATGGGAACTCTCAGGCTTTGGAACTCCCTCCCACAGGAGGCCAAACTGGCCTCATCTTTGCTGTCTTTCTGAAAGCAGGCAAAGACCTTTCTCTTCAGGCAAGCTTTCTCCCAGTGACTGCCTACATGAGTGACTGGCTATGTGGCTGGCTACATGAGTGACTTTTAGATGGATTCTTATGCATTACTGCACTGACTGGGTCTTTAGTACTATCTGTGTTTACCATATCTCAGAATGGTACTTCCTTGTGTGTTTTTTTAGTATTTGCATACTTATTGTTTTGATTTCAGTATTGTCTTTTAAGGATATAAGCTGCCTCTTTATACTCATTGTTCTTAGCTTTAAATATTATCTTTTAATGATGTAAACCACCATTGTATACTCATTTTTTTCATCTTTAAATATTGTCTTTCAAGGATGTAAGCTGCCTTGGGTTCTTTTTAAGGAGGAAGTGGGGTAGAAATATTTTAAATAAATAAATGTTTAGTCTCTCCTTCTCTTCATGTAAAATGTTGAGAGGAAACTGGAACAACTTCTGAACCAGACTCCAAACATAGACTGAGCCCCACTAACTGGAAAAGAAGTTGTTAGCTCTGAGTATAACAGGCCTGCTGGATAAGATAAAGAGCCAACCTAGCCCAGCATTCAGTTCTCAGATATCTCTTGGGAAACATACAAGCAAGAGATCAACTCAATAGCAGCTACCTGCTCACGTCACTCAGCATGCTTGTTTTGTCTTGGCCGCAAACTCCTGCAAATTTGAGTGTTCCCTTACTTTTCCTTTATTCCAAAGAAGGAAGTTCGAAAAAACCTGTTTGTTCTGAAGAGCAAAGTTTTTTTGGAGCTTCTCAAGGGGAGGGGAATCAGAATTCTTCTATTTCTCAGCCTCTCCCGTTAGGAAAGTACCCCAGTTGACTCATCCTCAATAGAGCACATGCTTTGCATGAGGTCGTAGCCTTCATAGATGCGCCCATGAAGCAAATTTGATTTGAGAGAAGGGTGGTCCCAAGGGGAGAAGACGTTCAGGAAAATGGTTTGTAGAACAACTGAGAAACGGTACACTTATTTTGTACTATCAGATAAGCTTCAGGCTCTCTGGTTGCTGTCTGAAGGATACATAAAGGTGGCCATCCTTCTTTTAGATGAACAACAGCGTCTGTGTGCAAGGCTCCGGGCATCTGCCGCTGCAACCATGCGAAGCTGTGCCCACATTGCAGACCCTGTTGGCTTCTGTCTGTGTCTTTTGCTCTGTTATACCTCCTGAAATGTATTTTCATCTGAAATCTGTTTTGTTGCTGTCATGTCTGTATTGCCTTTTATCATACATTTATCACCACACAGGCTTGCTTGTAAAAGGCTCTATTGCTTTGTGCACGAGAGGGATTATTACAACAGGAATACCTTTAAATCTCAGGCATCTTGCTGTGTATTTCTATGTGTGCCCTTAAAAACAAGAGAAATTATTCTCAGAACTGTATATGTGTGCATAGCAAAGAGAAACCTTTGAATCCAGTTTATTGCATAGATACTTGTATAGCATCAAGGCAGTAAAAGCAGCCATTTCCTCTGAGCTGCTTCGAAATAAATGGGATGTGATTTGATCAGTTTATTTCATGTGTAGGAGGTATGCAGGCTTCTTTACTATGCAGAGCCTTTCACTGGGAACAAAAGCAAAATCTTGGAGATACATGTTATTACATATTGACCTTACTTTTTCTCCAAAGGATTCAGGGTGGCATATTACTCTTCACCATTTTACCTTCACAACATCTCTATAAGGTATGCTAGAGCAAAAGATGGTGCGTGATCAGCTTGGCTGATTGGGGATTGCCTTAATTTTTGTCCAGTTGTTGAAGAACTAGCAAAATTGATATGCTATGGAAATGGAAGTAGCAAATGAAGCAGGGTGACTAGCAACACTTTAATGATTCATAGGTTCCCTTCCTGCTCTGCAGTTCTAAGAGGATGATGATCCTTACACCCATGCTGAGATACACACTGTCCAACTCCAGGAAACCTATTTTGGCAGATGAGGCAGACAATCTAAGATAACGTCTTCCTGCTCCTACTAGTAAGAAACACAGTGGCCAGAATCCTATTGATCTTTGCATATGGTTTGCATAGCTTGTTGTGGCTAATTGATGAGGAGCTCAAGCACTTCTCAGTCATGTGCCTGGTCACGTGCCTGATTGAGGAACCAAGACATACCCCAGCACCTCATGAATTAGCCACAATTAGTAATGCCATGCTACACAAAGCTTAGGTGAGCAGCCATTAACTGTCTATCCAGTTAATGAACAATTTGCCACCCTTTCATGAGGCCCCAAACTCCAGTGCTGAGGCAGTCACCTAAGGGTGACAGCCCTCAGATTTATGAATGTAATGAGCAGCGGAGAAGCAACATTATCTGTTGCTGCAGAAGTCTTTGCAGGACAACAGCTAATGCAAGGGTCAAATTCCCCTCCTGTTTAGCTCTCTACACTCAGTGCTTTCCATACTTCCATGTATGGCTGTAAAGGCCACGGCCTCTGTAGCTGGATTCTGCAAAATTCAGCCATGCTCATCTTTTAATGAAAAAGAAACACATGCTGCTGGATTGCCAGTTACCAATTGTGCTGTAGGTTGTATGGGATCAATTTTGAAATGAATATTGCAAAAGCATCCTAAAATTTTGTAAGGATTCATATTCCTAAAATGACAAAAACAGTAACTATATCAATGTACTGTAAACTGGATACTAACCATCTATCGACCTGTGTAGCTACCCATTAGCAGGGCACAGGAGTGTGTCTATCATTCATATATCCATCCCTACACAGCAACGTGGCACCAATACATAGATTACTTGTAAGAAAAGACACCAACCACACAGATTGATATCGACACTGTAAATTTTGTATGGGTTTCAGCTATAACGTCAGTCCCCGAGAGGACATTCTGGAAGCACTGTTTAGACCATTCCTCTGAAACAACTGATTGTTGCCTAGCCAGATATTTCAACAAAACTGCAGTGACCTCTGTTTCTTTCCTTTCTCTGTATATTCATTTTCAGTAAGCTTCAGAAAATACAAGATGCGGGGCATTTCAAAGAGTTATTAAACATTGTGCCTTAACATGTTTATTTGATTTATATCCCATCTTTAGCTCAGTGGTGTGTCCCAAGGTGGTTACCTAGTCACAGTCTTGTGAAATATGGTCAGCAGCACTGTATTTCCACTTCAATTATAGTCATAATGTCTTATTGTGACATTTTCATATATTAGTTTAAATTAGCATCTGTACTTTTAATGCTGAAGTGTCCTTTTGTGTGTGACAAATGTACTCTCAAATGGTGTTCCTTGTCCTCCATGTCCTTCCTTTTTGGTGATGGAGAAGGGCCACTACATACACAGTGGCCAGAATCCTATTGGTGTTCATGTCAATTTGGATAACTTGCTGTGGCTAATTGATGAGGTGCTGGGGCACATCTTGGTTATGCAGCGAGGTGCTTGAAAAGGAACACAATCAAGGCAGGACCCAGCACCTTGTCAATGAAATGCATTTAGCTACAACATGTTGCACACACCTTATGTAAACACTAGCAGGATTCGGGCCAATGTGAACATTCTTTACCCTTCCATTTCTCCTGCATGCATAAACTGAAACCTCGTTATAAAATGAGGTGATAGGAGCCTAAACTCCAGCTTCCTGACCCACAGAAGCATCTCCACCCTGACCTCCAACCTCAAACTTTCCTACAGAACACTGTTCTTTAAGGATTCCTCATTCACTGGGCTAAACTAATCAGTCCATAGGAGATAGCTCGGGCAACTGACAATAAAACAATGCAAAGCGAATACAATGAGATTAAAGACACAAGTAAAAAGAAACCAGTTTTTTTAAAAAAAACACTCAACAAGCTAAAATCCACATCAACCCAGCTTAATTGTCTCAGATCTACCTGAATAAAAAGATCAGAATAAAAAAAAATGCCAGATACTGGAAGACATCAAGGACACCAATGAAGGGTGATCTTTTGGAAAAAAATCCTAGAAATTGCAGAGATGGACACTTTAACAGACATACTAAAAGATAGGAGGTGTGAGACAGATAAGAAGAAATGGGAGCCAATCTACATCTGGATCAAAGAGAATAATTAGATAAAGTAAATATTGTATAGCGAGTAGAAAAGAGTAATGATGTACAGATATGAAATTCCTAACACACCCTGCAATTTTTACCCTTTCCCCAAACCCTCTCCCATTCCCTTAACCCTGTACCACTGTTTATTCTATAATAATAATAATAATAATAATAATAATAATAATAATAATAATAATAATAATAATAATAATAATAATAATAATAATAATAGATCGGAATAAAAACAAACCCCATCCCTGCCACTTGGTCTTTGTTGTGTATTCCTCCTCTATGAGGCAGAACCAGAAGGCTTAAATGTTATCAAGGCCATGGTGCAGGATGAGAAGGGAGTGATTTCCATTTGGCACAGAGGCCAGTTAGCGCAACCTAAGGTTGGCGTCTCCCCTCTAGAGGCCAGAACAAGCCCAAATGGCTTATATACAGTTAAATTTTAATTAGTCTTTAAAAGTCAGATGTTGCTCTGCTTTCCAAGAGGCTTTAATAAATAATGCCTCTGTGTAGTGCTTCTTGCTATATTCTACCCTCAGCCCCACCCTCACTTCATATTTCCCTCCTGTTATACCCACCCAATCTGCGTCAGCTTCCTACATTTCCTTCTACATGCCGGGAGAGAGGGAAAGAGACCTCATCAAAGTTCCATCTTGCTATATATCCTTCTCTCATCATTCTTAATTCTTAAAACCGAGATGCACTATGCTTTCTAGTCATATTTTATACTTTGTGCTGAGGTTTAGTCTGCAGAAGGAATAATGAAAAGCAACCTTTGGGGCTCTTGAATAAACTAAAGGCAGATGATTAATTCATAAATACCAACACTGCTGTTATATTTACAGTAGGCTGTTCATTGTAGGTGAGAGTGCTCTGAGACCTTCTAGCTCATGTAAAAATTCTTTGTAAGGTTAAATATTTCCACCTCCACATCCCATTAATTTGCTACCACCTTGAAAATCATAGATGTGTACATCAGGATCAAAATGTCCTCAGCAAACATAAATCAGAGAAGCGCCCCTGTAGTTATATCAGACATAGGCTTGATTTATAGGGATATGGTCTCAGCATATCGGCTCAGAAGGTGATCGTACAGTGTAGCAAGGCATAGTCTGGTGGTGAATCTAGGGCACCTTTTAAAATTATAGACATCAACACCTGATTATTGTTGCCTTTCATTAGGGTTAAAAACTGTCTTCCACAAAAAACTGTAATTTTGCTCCTGTAGCAAGTTGAGACCTCGTTTGTGATTAGATCCAAAAGGACACAGAATTGTGGGAAGCAAAATCTTCAAGACAGCCCAAGACTGCTCAATCTAGTGTTTTAAAAACCCTAAATCCAAATTAGACTTCCAGAATTTCATTATTGTTTTTTAGCAGGAACTTACAACTATGACTGGATACCATAAAAGACAATGCACTGTCGCTAAATTATTTTTCTGTGCTCTTCATAAGCATAATAAAGGGAGACTGGGCGAATGATGATGGCAGGGATGATGGGGATAGACTATTGAGGACATCCTATAAGGACCCCAGTTCCAAACCTGGAGCTGCAAATGGATTTCAGGTTGGTTTCCAGAACCTTTAGCTAAAACATTTTAGACAGCATGGCTGGTAAAGATGACCACAGCCTCCTGTGGTAGGAGAATGATAGTAGATCACTGAGCAGCAGTTATTACAGTAGACTGAAGGGTAGAGAAGCCTAGTCTCTTGAACCCTGGCTAGACCTGCTGTCCAAGGCCTCTGTGGGGCCTGGTACATCAACCACCTTTCCTTTACTGTCCCCAGCCTCCTGGTTGTGTGGCCTGCTAAACATCAGCGGTTTGTCCTGGAGGCCTGGTCTACCAGCATCTTTTCCTATGGCAAGAGGCCGGGAAGACTTGGAACACTGGCACCCTTGGATACAGCCCGTGTTGCTGCTCCCAGATATGGCCTTACCCATTTCCAAACAGTGACTTTTTCTCAACTGCTACCCAGGCTGGAGCCATTACACTCAGCTACCTGAAATGTTCCCATTAGTTGTTACAAGAACTGTAACCTTAAGAACAGGTGCCTGAGTTCCCTTTGTCCTCTTCCTCTCCTCCCATCTGTTTCTTTCATTTTAGGTGGTAGACTTGAGGGTAGGGACTATCATGTTTTTCTGTTAATTGATCTGTAAATTGTACTGGGGGCCTTACCCCTATGTTGCTTTGGGCTCAAGAGGAAAGTAAGCTTGCTACCAGTACATAAATGACAATAGAGGTATCACTTAGGGAATATCTTCCTTACAGCTTTGTTGCTTTGTACTTGAGAAGGTATCTGTTGCTGTTTTGTCTTGTTTTGGGTTTTCCCCCCCGATGCTGTTTTTCTCCCTTTTGTGTATCTTCATGTGTCTGGGTTCTGTGGAGAAATCCTATGTATAACTTAGAACATTACAGCCATGATCCTGGGAGAAACGGTGATTATTCAAGATGTTTCTACTGCCACAAGGGGGCAATTTGACCTCAGACATTCTGCTTTCCAAACGCCCTCGTCCGTGAAATCTCATCAGTGTCAGGCTCTGAAAAATGCAGGCAGACAAAAACAAGTCTCAAAATGGTAAAATAAAATAAAATAAAATAATCGGATGCCTACCTGACATTAGTTATGAGCCTCTGAATAAGCCCGCATGTTTGAAAGACTTGACAAGATTGACTGATGGGAGGGAATGGAACAAGAGAAAGGTGAAGGTGGGAGTGAGAGAAGCTGACAGGAAAATGGAAGGGTTTGCGAGGATGCAGGATTTGGGCAAAGTTTGCAGTTGCTGCTGAAACTACAGCCTGCTTTGATTCATGCTCTTTAAGCAGCCTTTAATGAGGTGCTTTAGAAATCTCTTGGGAGATTATTATGGTCATGTTTTTCTGTTATCCCTGCACATGCACAATGATAGCTAGAGCACCTTCTTTGTGAAGTCACTGGGTTTGAATCGGAGGAGGAGAAGATTTTAAACCAAAGTGCCTAGGAATCCTTGTGTATATTAAGGTTCTTCATAACCTGTGCATGCAAACGTGCGTGCACACAAACACAAACAACCTCAGGCTTCTTGCTGGTTTTGTCCCTTGATTGGAGAGCAGCATGCCTGCTTATGTTTTCACTCCATTTTGCACTTCTACTTTGCAAGAGAATCATTTGTCATCTTCAAGATTTAAGTGGGAAGGATAACACTTGCATGTCTTGCTCTGGACTCCTGTGAATCCAGTTCTATGGAATCCAGCTCATGGGGGAGGGCAGAGGGATGTGAGACAATATAGCAATATAGAATGGCTCTTTTGTTCTCACCACTAGCAGAACTGTATATTAGTCAGTGTTTTCTGAGATAGTCAGCTAATAGTCATCCTTTTCAGCTTTTGATAATTTCTCGCTAAGCTTCTCACCCATATCGAAAGGGATGTTTTGCTGGTGTGCCCACAGCATCATGGTGGCTTGAGTCTGTTATAATAGGGTGACACAATTCACATGTACTAGAGTGCACCCATTTAATCTGAAAGACACATTTCTTCTAGGCATTTTGATTACTTTGTGCTACCAGGCAAGAGATAGCTATTAGAAATGGGGATATTTGTATTCGTAAACAAATGCAAATATCCCCATCCCAGTGGGACCTAATGCGGGTCCTGCCCCCGGGACCAGCCCATCCACTCATGTGTCCTGGCACTGCAAAGGTCTTGCTCTTCCCACCAATGATGCCATGAGCTAAGCTGTCTTCCTGCTTGGCTGGCCACTCAGCAGCCATGCAGGGAGACTCGTCCTCCCACCCCCTGACTGGAGTGGCCAGTCAAGCAGCGAGACAGTGGAGCTCCTGGCACAATTGGTGGGAAGAGCAGAACTTTGCAGCACTAGAATGCATGAATGGATGGGCTGACTCCAGGGGGCTGGGCCCTCATTTGGTCCAAATGGGATGGGGATATTTGTATTTGTTTATGAATACAAATATCCCCATCTCTAATAGCTACAGAACTTGTTGAAAAATATCCATGGCAAATGCTTTGTGTTTGGGTGTGAAAACGTTAAGTGAAAAAATGAAGTCATCTTCTGGGATTTTCCCATGTTTAGTGTCTTTTTATAAATGGTAATGAGCATAAGAAGGTATCCTGTCATCTTGACTGCTGACATGGGTGTTGAATCTGTCAGCAAACCAAAGACTGAAATGAACTCATGTGAAATCAGCTGACAGGGAAGGCCTTTGTTGAAGAATTGGAAAGAGCAAGTGGAGCCTGTGACAAACTGATTCAGCTGTTGAATGCTGCTCTTTATGATTCCTCTCAGGCTGCATATCCTCTTTGAGGCTATTCCATCCCGTTTCCCTTTCCTACTGTTCTTCTGATTTTACTAGACCAGTCCATCAGCATTCTGCAGTCAATGAATCTGCTTAGTCTTCAGTGGGCTGTTGAGGGGTTTTCCCCAAGTGTCGAGTCTCCCTTTTTCCTATTTTTGTTCTTCTGCAAGTTTTGGGTTCCTCTACACCTATTGATATCCCTCTTACATGTGGGGGTAGTGTCATGTAGGCTGCAGAAGCATTGGCAGTCTTGGGTGAACATCACAAGTAGAGAGAATAATTCTCTCACCATGAGGAAAATGTGACTTGGCCTGCTAGTATTTAATTTTATTTTTGTTTTGTTTTGTTCTGAACCAACTTAGAACTGTGGGGCAAGGGGGAGGGTGTGGTTCAACTATTATTAAAGAAAAGAAATAAGGATGGGAAATAGGTTAATGAGATTTTATCCATGAAAGTGTAAAAAGCCGTGAGGCATGAACAAATGACATCTAATGTACCAGGGACAGAGTCTCTTAGGAATGGAACATTTCCTAACCTGATCAGGCACCCTCTAAATTCTGTGCATTCATGAGCAATGTGAGGTCACAAAGGATAAATTATAAAACATTGCGCATGCAAGTTAACAGGCCATGGATTTTAAAAGCGCCAGTCGTATGCGTCTAAGTGTTAAGGGGGAGACTGTTGCTCAGTGGTAGAGGGCATGCTTTGAACCAGAAGGTCTAAGGTCAATCTCTGGTATCTCTAATTAAAATGATTTGATAACAGGTGAGAGGAAGGACCTCTGTTTGAGACCTGGAAGAACTGCTTCTAATCAGAGTAAAATATTGGGATAAGTAGACCTGTAGTCTGACTTATTGTAAGGTAAACTTTTAGGGTTTTCATGGAAGAGGAGTTATATCTTACATTATACTAATAGAAAACTTATACACATTGGTGTAAGCTACTAGCCAAAAAGCTAGAATGTCTTTCAGCCTTGGGTCCCCAAATGTTGCTGGATTGCAGTTTCCAGAGTCTTTGATTATTGTCCATGTAAGCTCAAGCTTCTGGGAGCCATAGTCTAAAATATCTGGAGGACAAAAACCCTGAAATCAAACCCATGGGTTCACCTAACCTGATGGAGTTACCTCAAGAGGTAGTGAGTGCTCCAACACTGGAGGCATTCAAGAGAAATGTAGACAACTACCTGGCAGATGTCATCGAATCACAGAATCATGAAGTTGGAAGGGGCCTATAAGGCCATCGAGTCAACCCCCTTCCTTTGATTTGTATTCCTGAGTAGTGGATTGGACTCAGTGGCCTTATAGGCCCCTTCCAACGTCATGATTCTATGATTCTTAGTCATGATGAGTTGCACAGCACCGTAGGGAACACCTTGTGGAACCACATGCACAACAGCTTGTGGGACAGCTTGTGGAACATCCTATGCATTGGCTCAAATGGACGAAACCAAAGTATTGGATTTGACCCTTGTGCATTGGTGAAGGTTCCCATAAGCAGTGGAACAGCGACAGTGGATACAAACCAGAGAATGTAGTATAATATGAGCAAGAAGAGAAGACAGAAGAGCAGGTTTAGTTTCACCCTGGTGGTATGCCTATTCACCCTTCAGCTTTCTCCTGTAAAAGCAAATGAGCAAGTAAATAACTTTTGCTTTGGAGAAAAACCTGCTGTCCACATGACATTAGATAACCAATTTCTTTCTCATAAAGGATCCTGAGTAATGCTGTTTTCTGAAAGATGTCCCCTTACCTTCTGAAGGTGCTCCAAACCCCCTGCAGGAGTATTGTATTAGGCATCCTTCAGTCTCGAAAGACTATGGTAACGTGCTCTGTATGGAGGACTTGGAACAGCGTCTAGTGTGGCTGAGAAGGCCAATTCGAGAGTGACAATCCCTTCCACACTGAAGACAAATACAATCTGTCCCCTGTCCAGCTCCCTGGTTTTGCTGCTTCCGTGACTGCCTCTTTGCCTCGGTCTGCTGGACAAGGGTCTCTTCAAAATGGGAGAGGCCATGATGCAACGCCTGCCTCCAGGCTGAACGCTCCGATGTCAGGGTTTCCCATCTGTTGAGGTCCATTCCTAAGGCCTTCAGATCCCGCTTGCAGATGTCCTTGTATCGCAGCTGTGGTCTCCCTCTGGAGCGATTTCCCTGCACTAATTCTCCATACAGGAGATCTTTTGGAATCCGACCATCAGCCATTCTCACGACATGCCCAAGCCAACGTAGACGTCGCTGTTTCAGTAATGTATACATGCTAAAGATTCCAGCTCGTTCTAGGACTACTCTATTTGGAACTTTGTCCTGCCAGGTGATACCAAAAATGCGTCGGAGGCAACGCATATGGAAGGTGTTCAGCTTCCTCTCCTGCCGTGCACAAAGGGTCCAGGACTCACTGCAGTACAGGAGTGTGCTCAGGACGCAGGCTGTATAGACCTGGATCTTGGTATATGTCGTCAGCTTCTTATTGAGCCATACTCTCTTCGTGAGTCTAGAGAACATGGTAGCTGCTTTGCCAATGCGTTTATCCAGCTCGACATCTAGAGAGAGAGTGTCAGAGATCATTGAGCCAAGGTACACAAAGTCGTGAACAACCTCCAATTCTTGTGTGGAGATGGTAATAGAGGGAGGTGAGTCCACGCCCTGGCCCATGACTTGTGTTTTCTTCAGGCTGATTGTTAGTCCAAAGTCTTGGCAGGCCTTGCTAAAACGATTCATGAGTTGTTGGAGGTCTTGAGCAGAGTGGGCAACAATGGCTGCATCATCGGCGAAGAGGAAATCCCGCATGCATTTCAGCTGGACTTTGGTCTTCGCTCTCAATCTAGAGAGATTAAAGAGCTTTCCGTCTGATCTAGTCCGGAGATAGACACCTTCTGTTGCAGTTCCAAAGGCGTGCTTCAGCATGACAGCAAAAAAGATCCCAAAAAGGGTTGGTGCGAGGACACAGCCCTGTTTCACTCCGCTTCGGATGTCAAAGGGATCTGATGTTGAACCATCAAAAACTACAGTGCCTTTCATTCCCTCATGGAAGGACCTGATGATTTTAAGGAGTCGAGGTGGACATCCAATCTTGGGAAGGATTTTAAAAAGGCCATCCCTGCTAACCAAATCAAAGGCCTTTGTGAGATCTATGAAGGCGACAAAGAGTGGCTGTTGTTGTTCCCTGCATTTCTCCTGCAACTGTCTGAGGGAGAATACCATGTCAGTGGTGGATCTATTAGCTCGAAATCCACACTGTGATTCTGGATAGACTCTGTCTGCGAGCACCTGGAGCCTCTTCAGCACAACACGGGCAAGCAGCTTCCCTACAACGCTGAGAAGAGAGATGCCACAGTAGTTATTGCAGTCGCCCCTGTCTCCTTTGTTCTTGTACAATGTGATGATGTTTGCATCCTTCATGTCCTGTGGTACTCCACCTTCCCTCCAGCAAAGACAAAAGATTTCATACAGCTCGGTAGTGATGGTCTCTTTACAGCACTTCAGCACTTCAACAGGGATGTTATCCTTTCCAGGTGCCTTTCCGGAGGCGAGGGAATCCAAGGCCACTTTTATTTCTGCTAAGGTTGGTTCGCTGTCCAACTCTTCCAAGACAGGCAGGCACTCAATGTTATTTAATGCTTGTTCGGTTACTACATTCTCTCTGGAATACAGCTCAGAGTAGTGTTGCACCCAGCGTTCCATCTGCTGTGCTCGGTCCTGGATGATCACGCCTGTAGCAGACTTCAAGGGAGCAGATTTCTTCTGTATTGGACCTAAAGCCTGCCTGATACCGTCATACATTCCTTTGATGTTACCTGTGTCCGCTGCTATCTGTATCTGAGAGCAGAGCTGAAGCCAATAATCGTTGGAACATCTCCTGGCAGCCTGTTGGACTTGGCTACGAGCAGCTCGAAGAGCTTGCAAGTTGTACTTGCTAGGACAGGCTTTGTATGCTGCTAGAGCTCTCCTCTTATCCTCGATGGTTGGCATCAACTCCTCCGAATGGGCTTCGAACCAGTCGGCCGTCTTTTTGGTCTTCTTGCCAAATGTGGACAAGGCGGTGTTATACACAGCGTTCTTAAAATGTTCCCATCGTTCAGGTGCATTTGCATCAGCCGGGCCTGGAAGGGTTTCCTCAAGCGCTTGGGCAAATTCCTCCACTTTTCTTTGATCGCAAGTCTTGCTGATGTCAATACGTGGTCTTCCTTCCTTTTTCGTGTGATATAATCTCTTTGTTCGCAGTTTTACTCTACTACACACCAGGGAGTGATCAGTATCGCAATCAGCACTCTGGTAGCTGCGTGTGATCGTAATACTAGGAAGGCTAGAACGTCTAGTGAGGATCAAATCGAGCTGATGCCAATGCTTGGATCTTGGATGTCTCCAGGAAACTCTGTGTTGAGGCTTCGTATTAAAGAATGTGTTGCTGATGCCAAGACCATAATAACAGCAAAACTCCAGCAAGCGTTGGCCATTTTCGTTCATCTTTCCAATGCCAAAACGGCCTAGACAAGTGGGCCAAGAATTGTGATCAGCACCAACTCTAGCGTTAAAGTCTCCGAGAATGAACAGTGCCTCTCTTTCAGGGACTTTTTTGATAGTAGCTGCCAGATCGTCGTAGAATTTATCTTTCACTTCTGTAGTGGATGACAGTGTTGGTGCATATGCACTAATGAGGGTGACCGGTCCCGCTGATGAGTGGAGCTGCAGAGACAGGATTCTTTCACTCCCCACAGTAGGTGGAACAATGGATCTCAGAAGAGTATTTCTGACTGCAAAGCCAACACCATATTCCCTGGTCTCATTCAATGGTTTTCCCTGCCAGAAGAATGAGAAGTTTTTTTTCTTTGACAGATCCCGAGTCTGGCAATCTCGTCTCTTGCAGGGCAACAATGTCCATCTGCAGTCTGCTCAGTTCCATGTCGATGACAGCTGTCTTGCGCACATCGTCTATTTCCTGCAGGTCGTCAGAAAAGCCGTGGTCAGAAAAGCCAGGGGTCATTGTCCGTACATTCCAGGTGCCCAGCTTTAGGGCAGAAGTTTTCTTATGATTGTTGCATGGTGCAGGGTTATCGATCTGCTTGTCGGCTTTTACCCTAAACCCCACGCACCCCGTGAGGTTAACAGACCGTGGCGAGGTAGCACCTTACTGGCTGGGGGCTGCCCAGCTTAAGGCGGGCGGTATCTACCTAGTGAGGTGCAATGACCTCTCCCACCGTCAGAAGTAGCCCCTGGCGTCATGCTCTACGCCAATCGAGCAAAGACTTATAACCGGTAACTGCTACTTCCCGTGTTGTTTCGATGTATGCGAAGCTGGAGTGTCCTCTCCAGAGCACGAAGCCTGGGTAAAATAATATGGAGGATAGGCTGTTACCCAAGCAGCAAATCCCCCCTCTCCACGTCACTGAGATAGTCCAGTGGAAAGGCAAGAGCCAATACAACTGGTAACAGCGACGTCGCAGGAGTTGCCAGAATGACACGAACTGCCTCCGGGACTCCGGCTCCGGGTTTTGCCTCGAGGTTAACTCCTGAAGCCTTTTCCATCAGTGGATATAGCCACAAGGCAGTGGAGGTTTGAGATCAGAGTTTTCCTTCTCCTAGATGGGCTGCCTTCCAGGGCTGACGAGCCCCACCTACCCGGCCTGCTCTCTAATAGTGCAGAAGTATGATCTGACCCTTAAAAGGTTCCTGCAGGAGTAATCTTGCAATATAAATAAACCCTTGAATGAATTAAAATAAGACTGTTGTTACAGTAAGAATTTGCTTCAATTTCAGTTTTTTTGGGGGGTGGGAGAGGAGAATCGTCTTTGTTACTGGGATCGGAATTGCAGAAATTGTTAAACAGAATTCTTAGGACCC
Source organism: Intellagama lesueurii (assembly GCA_037013535.1). Lineage (NCBI taxonomy): Eukaryota > Metazoa > Chordata > Lepidosauria > Squamata > Agamidae > Intellagama > Intellagama lesueurii. The sequence continues at coordinate 167,644,396 of JBAJHW010000001.1, read as the reverse complement.
TACTAAACAGGATGCTAATTCCATGTCTCGAAGCAGTGTACCTTTATGAGGAAAAGGCTTATCCTAACATGAGCTTGCCTCAGTCAGCATTTGGCTAGTTAGCGTATTCTGTTTTGTTAATGGTTAGCTGGGATACAGCAGAGCAGTGCTTGCATGTATGATGTCTGGGGAGCAGAGCACAAAGGTTTGCATTGCCTGGAGGGATAGTCTTGTAAGAGGAGGAAGCATTATTTTGCTTTCATAGGTGATTTGACCTACAGTTACCTGCTTGCTGTCTTTGTATATTATGAAGTCACAAGAGGGATCTTAGCTGAAATGTTGTAGCATGGAGTGTTTCTTTCTATGGTTCTGTTCAGAAAGTCAGCCATGCCTGTTTCAGGTATCCTGTTTCTCCCTTCTCACTTCAATTTTCAGCAGTGACTTCCTCAACAGGCACCCAGCATTCTGCAGTTGCCAGGCATGGCAAATTTGCACCAGGCTGCTCTGAGATGCCCCAATGCACGAACACAATTAGGTTGTCCTCCCCACTCCTCAACTGCAAATCTTGAGATTCCCTTGAGCATGCTGTTATCTCTTTTCTTTGTGAATGTTGCCATTATGGAGGTATATGTGTCAGAACTCCCTGAATCTGTTTCACTATTAGGATATGGGACATATGCAGAGCTGGAAGGGACCCTTTGGATCATCAAGTCCAGCCCTTCATAAGGAGGCACCGTGGGGGAATCGAACTCCCAACCTCTGGCTCCATGGCTCCTACATCATTTGAGGAGAACCCCTGAATATATCCTGGCCATATAACAAGAGAAAAAGACAGTATACTAAGAGTGTGTGGAGTCATCCTATCTTTTTCATTGTTTGTTTGTTTGTTTGTTTATTTATTTATTTGACTTCTATACCAACCCATCTGGCTGTTTAATATGTAAACTCTCGATGGTTTACATATTAAACAAATATGACATCAGAGAACAATTCCAAGCAATAAACATAATACTTATAAAATCGAAATTAAACACAAACACCAACAAAAATTAAGTAATAGTAATTAAAATAGTATAAAAGCAAAGGCGGCAGGACGGAAAATAGAAATGTTAAGACCACCACTGTATTAGGATGTTGTGAGGTCCGGAAAGGCCTCCGAACCTTTATACTTTCTATGTTTTTCAATTGCTTTATAATTTGGGGGTGACTTAGCGCATGTGCAGGGCCAAGTCTGCCTCATGCAGAGAGGCACATTACACTGTTCTATGTATTTTTCTCCTGCTGAAAATTTCTCACTTGTAAAAATCACATTGTTTCATAAAATTGATTAGTAAGAAAAGGAATGGATACAGTATCAGTCAAATTAGGCAGTCTGAGTGCTGCGGTTTTTCCTCCAATGACTAGCCCTGGCAGCATGTACAATCATTACCAAGGAAGTGGGAATTATTGATAGATTATGTCTTAAAATATTTCCTGTTGTTCCAATAAAAATGATCACCTAGTCAATCTTCACATTTGTCAGAATATAAGCAGCACACATTTTATTTTAACCCACCTTATATGCACTTTATTGATCTCCCCCCTCCATATACTGTGTGTGTCCTGTGCCGTCAAGTTGGAACTGACTTATAGCAATCCTAATGGGACTCTTCTGTTAAGTGAGATATTAAAGAAGTAGTTTTACCAGTTCCACTCTCCCAGTGAGTTTCCATGGCCAAGTGGGGGATTCAAACCCTGTTCTCCAGAGTCCTAGTCTGACACTCTATCCACTACACCACACTGGGAATCACTGGCACAGTGGGGAATCGAACTCCCAACCTCTGATTCTGCAGCCAGATACCTAAACCACTCAGCTATCCATCAAGTTCCTCCACACCTTCACCTCTATCTTGATGGAAAGTCACTAACAACACTGATCTATGTGCTTACAATCTTTAGAACAGACTGTTACAACACTCTCTACATTGGGCTGCCTTTGAAGGTGGTTCAGAAGCTGCAGCAAGTGCAGAAATCAGCGGCCAGGCTGGTTTCTGGAGCATCACAATTTGATCACATTTCATCTGTCCTGGCGAGTCTGCACTGGCTGCCTATGTTTCCAGGCCACCTTCAAAGTGCTTATGTTAAAGCCATTAACAGTTTAGGGCCTTGCTTCCTGTCTGACAGCCTCTCCTTCAAACCATCTACCCATCGCACCTGTACCTCATACACTGGGATGTTGCAGGTGGTGCTGCCCCGCTTGCTTTGCTGGTAATTCCTGTGGAGCATGCACTAGGAAGGCTTATAAGTTCAGGCATGAGTGCACCTTGTGTGGAGGGCAACATGGCAGTACCAATTGTTTTCCAACCCATGCACAAAGAGGAAAGGAAACCAGCGGAAATAGAAAGCAGGACGGAGGTGCTGGAGCCTCTGCAAAAGGGGCCCAGCCCAATTAAGTTAGATGTATTGGAAGGATGGTTGTCAGCATATCCTAAGGTTGATGATGCTGAATACTTGTTGAATGGCTTTAGGTTTGGTTTTAGAATACCTGTTGTTGGTGAGAGGAAGGGTTGTTTTGCTCAAAATTTGAAGTCAGCTAAAGGTATGGAGAATATAGTGGGAAAGAAAATAAGTAAGGAAGTCAAAGAGGGCCAAGTTCTTTCCCCTTTTTGGCACCCTCCACTGCCACATCTGCGAGTGTCCCCACTGGGTGTGGTGCCCAAGAAAGCCCAGGGAGAATACAGGCTCATTCACCACCTATCGTACCCAGAGAGCGATTCGGTGAATGACGCCATCCCACAGGAGCTGTGCTCACTCCGCTATACGTCATTGACACTGCAGTGCGCATGATCAGGGCGTGTGAGTTAGGGGCAGAGATGGCTAAATGTGACATTAAGTCGGCTTTCCGTCTCCTCCCCATACAGCCAGAGGATTTCAATTTGTTGGGTTTTCAATTCCAGGCTGTGTTCTATATAGATAGGGCTTTGCCTATGGGCTGCTCCATATCTTGTGCTGCGTTTGAATGTTTCAGCTCATTTTTGGAGTGGAACCTCAGACGTAGGGCAGGGTGTAGGAGCATGGTCCATTATTTGGATGGTTATCTTTTTTGTGGAGAACGGGGGTCAGGGAGATGCAAATTTATCTTGGAAACCTTCCAGGAAATGGCAAAAGAGCTGGGGCTACCCTTAGCCAAGGAAAAAACAGAAGGTCCGTCCATGGTACTGACCTTCTTGGGAATCGAATTGGATACTCAATTACAGGCTTGCAGGTTAGCTGCTTCCAAATTGAGGGAGTTGCAACAGAGGCTTAGAAATTTATTAGAAAAAAGGAAAGTCTTGCTTAGGGAGTTACAGGAGCTAGTGGACCACTTAAACTTTGCCTGTCATGTAGTGGCTCCAGGCAGAGCTTTCCTAAGAAGGCTTTGTGATGCAATAATTCATGATTTGAGTTTGCTGAAAGTGGAGCATCCGGCGATGACCATCCTGTGGTCAACAATAATTCCTAGAGCTCATTGGCGAGCAATCTGCTCGCCACAGTGTATTAACATGGCCCGCAGAAGTGTTAACAGGGAAGTTTGCTGGGCAGTTTGTAGTGGTTTGGGAACTGTGATTGGGCACCATGATATTTGTTTGGATAGGCTCAAGCTTTTCAATAATGATGGTGTGCATCTGTCGAACCTGGGAATGGAAGTATTCCTTCATGACCTTCAGAGGGCCTGTGTTTGGTTATAGATAGTGTGGGCGGGCAAGGGACTTAGTGGCGCTAGTCCCTGTGCCGTGGTGGGTAGTGTGGAATGAAGTTGAATTGGTGAGTCCTGGTAAGAGCACAGTAAGGTTATAGCTCATCCAACCTCCCAGCGCTTGTGATATTACAGCATGTGGGGGGGGGAGGGGGAGGATGCGCTGGGGCCACACCCTGACCAAGGGCCACCAATGGAATCAGGGCTTGAGGCCCAGATGAGATCAGTGCCAGGCCAGCCAGGGTTGCACTGTCTATGGGACCGCGCAAGCTTGGGGCAGGGGACTTGCCCGTATTGGAAAGGGTCCGGTGAGACCTAGTTATGTTCGTTCTGCACTACAGCAGGACCCTCTTCTTTGTTCAGTTTAATAAAACATGGCCCTGGTTTAACCCATCACTTGTGTCTTGTGTCATTATTCTGGGTGGGGTGGCAAATAGGCTACATTCAGTGTTAGTCCTGTACAGAGTGGACCCATTCAAACAAATGGGACTTGTTAGTCAGGACAACCTTTTGACCCAGGAATGTCAGTGGGTCTCCTCTGGATAGGAGGAACTCTGAGTTTCGGTGTGTATGTCACACACATGAAACCGGATCCATATTGATTTAGAAGGCTGGGGAATTTTCTAGAAAATGATCCAGTTCAACATAATATCACTACATGCAGATGTGCTCCTTAGGAAGCATGGTTGACTTTGCAAATTACAGAACAAGGAGACCAGCTGTCCAGCATCCCATTGCAGAATGTGCATTCATGAACATTTTCAGGAAGAACTTGGTTGAGTCCTGCAGGACACTGGAAAGTCTCATGTTGAGTAAGGGTCTCTTTTGGGCGAGGAAGGGTGCATTTTGTTTATTGAGACAACATTCCTTAATTCATGAATTCTCTGTGTGTGTGAGAGAGAGAGAGAGAGGGAGAGGGAGAGGGAGGGAGGGAAGTAGAGGGAGAGAGAGCATTCATGGATTAAGGAATGTTGTCCCAGTAGACAAGATCCACACTCCCTGCAAAACCTTATTCAACATGGGACTTTCCAGTATCATCTTCTCCAACTTTTTGTGTTGATTTCCAAGCAAATTAACACGTAGGGGTCAGTTATTTCTCCTGCTTTGAATCTTTTGCAGGTAAGACCATAGTTATTAGACTAGTGGTTTTCTCTTTTCACTTATTTTATCCGAGCCCCTGTGTTAATTAGGGTTTGGTTTCCTTGACTGTGAAATATAATTCTGTTATCAGTGAAACCACATTCTGCCCTAGGTGATTTCTGCTTAAGCTTTAATCCTTCCTCTTTTCTTTAAAAAAAAATATCCCATAAAATAAAGACTATTACCTTACTGGGGAAAGCCAGGGCCCTTTGCTCTAAATGGAATTCTTTTTGAGAGAGATTTCTGATATGCTAAACCTCTGTGAAAGTTTCATAAAAGGTAAATTTGAGGCTTTTTATTAATTATGTTCAAAGCATTAACAGAAGTCCTCCGGGAGGAGCTCTTAATAATCCATGCATGTAATATAGTGGAAACATTGTTTATAAAAATAAATGAATTGGAAGGTTTGTAACCCTTGAAACAAAAGGAGATATGCCATCAGAAAGCACTTGGTGCACTTACAATTAAATGGTGTGTGCAAGCCTTTGGGTCTTATCTTTGTTTCACTGTAAAGTATTAAGACGAGAATAAGAGGCTGAGAAATCCTTGGAACAGTCTTTAATAGGAAAAAAAAAACAGGTAAGGAGGAGAAAAACAGTTTGAAATATCTCTCCTCTCCTCCCAGATAAGCCTGCAAAATGCCAAACGAAGGCTGAGGTAAAAAGAACCACAATGATGATAATATTAGGAAATACTACTATTATTGGCACAAGATAAAAGTTCATTACAAAAGGATTTATTTATTTAATTACTTACCTTACCTTACCTTACTTTACTTTACATTGATTTGATTGGAAATACTTTTGCCCCACCTTTGTCCTAAAAAAGAATGATGATGAGGAACGGATGAGATTTTTTTAAAAGAATAAACTAAAAAATAGAGAACACTCTAACAAGGATGTGAATATTAACAAGACAACATCATGGAAGGTTGGGCAGCTCAGCCCAATTCACAGATCTAATTTTTCAATCAGTTATCATTGCATTCTGCTGGATGAGGAGGTCCAACATGTGTGTGTGTGTGTGTGTGTGTGTTCTGTGTTGTCAAGTTGTAACCGACTTATAGCAGCCCTAACAGGGCTTTCAAGGTTAAGTGAGATATTTAAGGAGTGGTTTTGCCAGATCCACTCCCCCTGTCAGTTTCCAACGCTGAGCGGGGATTTGGACCCTGTTCTCCAGTGTCCTAGTCCATCACTCTGTCCACTACATCACACTGGGAAATGCAGGGGATCCAATAGCAATTCACAGTTCTACGCTAAATACATTGGCTGGCTGGGGAATTCTGATAGCCACAGTTCAAAACAGTATCATGACCAAGTTCTGAGATAGTACTGTATTTGTTCCTAAAGAGCATAATGCAGCCACCTTTTATGAAAGGAACTTTGGATCAAGACAATCATTCCTAGAGACAGAAAAATCTGTTAGTTTTAATTTCTTCTGCAGATTTTTTTTTTTTTAGGGTCTCAAGTCCTTTCTAACCTAAATATGAAGAACACTGCAATTTTGGTAAGTTCTTCAAAAAGGAACTGAATGAAAATTCTTCACCTTCTTTCAGCAACCACCAAAGATGGTATTGCTGGCATGGAGAAGACCTTATAGGTGTTAAATATGCCTGCCATCTAAGTATGAAAGACATTAAAGATGTGGAGATTCTCAGGGGGGTAAAAAAAGGAGGTACAAACCCTAAATCAGCCCTAATGGGGCTGACCATGCAGCTATTCAGACCCAGATGTTTTGGCATTTTGTTTTCAAAAGTCTGGACATGGATGGACAAATATTTCAGTTTCAGTCTCTGCAGCGTTTGAAGTTTTGAAAATCTTCAGTTCTTCCCATTCTGACTGTAAGGAAAAATATGTAAGCTTTTACAAGTACATTATCATCAGCAATGAAGTTTTTAGCTCTCCCTAACTTCACCTGCACTTTGTTCTTACACTCTTTTAGCGTTTTTGAGAAAGTAGCTGGGGAATTTGATGAGCAGATGCATTTTTTTTCTCTTGGCTCCATTATTACCTCTTTTTTTACAGAGTTCAGATGTCTTTCTGAAAGCCACGGGCCAAAATCCTATTGCACAACTTAAGGGTGCAGGCACGGTAGTTGTGCTATCCCTGAAGCAGTTCTACTGGCACATTGCACAATCAGTCATGTTGAGGGCATGTGACTGATTGTGCAACACCATGGCATTATTCCTTGTTGCATAACACCCAGCACATTTATCTTGAGGTAACTTTATGTTAAGCCAGCATGAACAGGCCACTGGCCACTGTGTGTTTAGTGCTGTAGGGCAGGCAAGCTGTCCTTAGACTATGAGAGCAAATAACTGACCAAGCACCTTACTAATACCTCCTTTTCAGGCTTGCTGGAGTCCCTATTCCCATAGTTTTTAAGGTAAGAAGGAATTATAATCCTATGTTCCTCTGCATCCATGGTTTTGAAATGTTCTACCTTAAGGGAGACATACAACGTTCATTTCAGTGCTGAAGAAACCAACTATTAAGTCATGCACAGGATTTTAGGGCACATGCCCTAAAGGAGCACAGTGCAGTTCCCTTCTAAGATTCTGGGTTCAATGTCTGACAGGTAACACGTGACTGGCAGGATCTCTGCTTGAGACTCTGGAGAATTGGTTCCAGTCAGAGCAGATGATCCTGGCCTGGATAGCCAAATAGGCTGAAATCGTGCTTAGTTTAGCAAATTCCAGCTAGAGTAGTCCCATTGAATCAATGGGAATTTGGTGAGTCAGCTCATCTGTAACTTCCGCTTATTTAATGGGCATGCTCTAGTTGTGATTTGCTGCATTAAGCAACAGGATTTCCACCACCATCTGGTAGTGTTTGAGATTCCATTGAACAAGGCTGCATTATTTCCACTTCAATTGTGTTCAGAGATAGGCAGCTTCAAAATTCCTAAATCCAAGAAGATCCTGGGATGGGGAGCATTCCAAGAGCATTCCTCCCTGAAAGATACTCAAGTCTGCAATGAAAAGATACAAAGGGAGAAGGCAAGCTTGGGCACAGCGATTAATAGATTCATTCAGGAGTCCTGATAAGCTTCTAAGGAACTTCGGGGTTCTTCTAAAGGTACAGTGGTGCCTCGCTAGACGATTGCCTCACAGGACGAGGAATTCGCTAGACGATGGCTTTTTGCGATCGCTACTGCGCTTCGCAAAACGATGGTGTCCTATGGGCGATTTTCGCTAGACGACGAGTTTTCCCCATTGAAATGCATTGACTAGCGGTCAATAGCTGTCAGTGCATTCCAACGGGGACCCGTGCTCGCTAGACGAGGTTTCCCTATGGATGATCTTTGCAAGACGACGACTTTTCCGTTGGAACGCATTGAAGAGATTTCAATGCATTCCAATGGGGAAACGTGCTTCGCTAGACGATGTTTTCGCAAGACAGCGATTTTCGCGGAACGGATTAACATCGTCTAGCGAGGCACCACTGTACTTTACAAACCACTGGCCCTCACAGAAATTCCCTGTGGTGTCCTTGCACAGCTCAGCTTGGCTTTGCTGAGTATGAGATTGATCTCGGATAGATAAACACATCTGGAGAATGTTCAAAGCAGCAAGTCGCAGTGTCATTCAATTTTCCAAATGCGATGGGGTGTTAAAAAGAAGAAATTCGTCTATGAAATGCCTTCTCACTGATCCAGACCGAACCACTTATTGCAAAGCAAAATGTCCTATTAATTTATTATGAATGCTCCAAAAGTGGATGGACCATTCGGCATATTTAGAGATGCTTAAAAGCTTGAGTGGGGAAAATGGAGGATGGGTGTTGGAGGTCAATTAGCAGGCACATTGATAAGCTAAGATAAAACGTCTGTAGCATTTTCCATCTTTAGACATTTATAATGAGTCGTACAAATAACTGTGCTTTGTTTTGTCAGTGTGATGAAACTGAGAACTCTACCCATTTCTAGAATGATTACTTTTTGGTACCTATAGACAGGAGTGGATCAATCCCTTTGCAGTTTTGTTACTCTTGCATGTGTCCATTCACAAGTTCGCATCAGCCTGCTTTTGCCTTATTCGGCCACAAATTGGCATCACAACATACGAAGAGGCATAGGATGCCAGGAATAACTATTACAACCTGCATATTATTATAGAAAGGCTGGTTAGGTTAGTTCACTTAAAAAGGCAGACCAAAGGTAATTGGCCTGCTCCAACTGTTCATACCAACTAGAACAGACTGACTGCATCAAATAGGCCTTGCACACCTGCTTTTTTAAAGAGTTCCACCTTCAGTGGAAATTACTGTTTTTGAGACTAACATCTGGATTGAAGAAACAAGTAAGTGGTAAAAGTCAGAGGCTAGAAGTAACTAATCACAAATAATAAGTTAGTTGCATGTAATGACTTCTTTCTTCCAACATCTAGGATATAACTAAGTTATGTTCCAACCATAATGCAGCAAGGGATAACTTCACCTCTTTTTGTCTTGTAATTGTACATCTCTTCAATTCTGTTATACTTAATGAGGTCATACTTAATTGTCATGGGTCATTAATAGTCGTTAATTAATAGCATGCTGCCCTTTCATCCATCCCCAGGAAGATCAAGACCACACACACCAGAAAGACCAATGTTAATGACCATTAATGACCTATGACAATGGGTGGAGAAGGACTGCAGAAGTGGGATTTTCCTCATCCCCAGTCCTTTGTCCATTTAACAGAGCCTATTCAAACCAGGGGGAAGTGAAACCAATGTGGAGGAGATAACAGGGATCTCCTACCAACTCTCCTGAGACTGAAGAAGCTACTTGGATGAGTAGCTAAATGTTTCAGCCTAATAAGAAAGAAGTCCAGTTGCCATGACTCAACTTCCAGATTCACAATGATATAAATGTATTAGTCTTATAAAAGCATATGATAATTCTGTGTGGTTGTGGTTGTTTTGTTATGTCAGAAAGTAGGTATGAGAGACTCCATCTTGATCTAATGCATAGCTTGTATCTGCCTAAATCCAACTTTTAGTCTCAACTAGAACAGACCCATTTAAATACTGGAACTTGGTGTTGACCTGCAGTTCCCATTGATTCAGTGGATGAAACCCAGTAATGATGCAACTAGAGTAGATCCACTGAATCAGTGGGGATCTGATGAGTCAACTCCTCCATAAATTCCCTTGAGTCAATGGGTCTACTCTAGTTGTGACTTACTACTGGATTTCAGCCAGTGGGTCTAAATCAAGTTGAGAGTAACAATTGGATTTAGGCCATTGCCCTCCCAGCCCAGAAATAACGAGGCGAGACACAAGTTGTTGGGTAAAACATGGGCCACAACTTTTATTAACTATTTAAATTAATCCCCCCCAAAATACAAGGGGGCCTACTGTAGTGCGATGATCATAAATGTCCGGATAATCCTAGATCTCTGGACGCTTCCAATAGCAAGGCGATCTCCTAATTCTGAAATCGTGCTGTCCACTATACAGCACGGCTTCAGGTGTTCTGTGATATGGTACCGCCCAACCAACTCATCCCACCGAGCCTCGTGACCCTAAGTGGGCAGCTGGCAGGGAGGTTATCACATGTAAAACCACCTCTCACCTGATAGTTGATTATCTCAACCTGACAGAGAGATGGCCTAAAATTTCTGACCACGTGTCAATCATGAATCACCCCACTTTAAAATCGCACTACCAGAAGCTGTGACCGATAAGGACTTTGACTAACATTAAATTGTAAACTGTTATAAAACCACACCTGTTAGGTAAGAATGGGATGGGCGAAAACACACCTGCAGCCAATTAGGATGCAGTCCAAAAATTCCCATCTGGCTCCAAAAGGCAACCAGCTAATTTCACTCTTAATCTAACGGTGGGTGGGAGGTGCTGCTTGCCAAAGAGGCAGAGCCGCAGCTGCTGAGGCTTCTTAAAGCCTCGTACTCATAATCCCCTCAGAAAGCAGTGTCACAACTGCAACGCCAGCCTCTCAGTGGGAGGGCGAAGCGTCCCCGACATGGCAATTGCATGCCATGTTGGAGCGATCATATTGTTCTCATCTGCATCTAGTATTTTCAGAGTAGTGAGAACCGAAAGTTGTCAAGAGACAGATGATGTAAAATCCAGCAAGATAAAGAATAGATGAAAGAGACAGGTTGGTTTTCTTTTGAGTTGTACTACAGTTACTTTGTAAGGTGCTTTGCAATCATTTCCTACTGTTTGTGCTGTTCCCAAATAGCTTTTTGAAATTCTCCACTATTTGTGGACAGAATAATTGAAGAGACCTTATTTCACAGGGACAGGAAGAATTCTCCAAGAGTTTCTCAAGTGTGGCTCTTACCGTTAGGAACAACAGAAGAAGTTTACTTTTTAGTAAACTTCTTCTGTTGTTCCTAATGGTAAGAGCCATACTAAACGGTAAGAGCCACACTAAAAAGTAAACTTCTTACTTTTTCACCTCAGGGTTTGTTGCCAGCAATTTTCTGCTGATGCAAATGGCAGCAGTGATAACTGCCTTGCCAGCCTGACTCTCGTTCTGCATCTTCCACAGTGTCCTACATCTGGGGTCATTTGGGGACACTGCATGACTTTTACGCCTGTAGGAGCAGGAGGGGGGAAATAGCAGCCATCATTCACAAATAAGTAAATGGATAAATATAGAAATACGTAAAATATGGTGGAGATAATTCTGTGAGAAGTCCACAATGTGACTTTTTAAAACTACAGAAAAAGAGAAGTTTCTGTGACATTTTCCTCTGAAAAATATCTTAAACTGGATGGGTTTGCCCTGTGAAGTAGTTGTGGAGAGGAACCTCTGACCCTGATTAAGAACCCCTTATAAACCCTTTAAATCCCAAAGGTAGACTGTCATGCATACCAAACCATAGCAGGACCCAGAGGAATATTGAAGAAGTGTAGATGCTGAGATGAGTGACATCAGCCTAGTTCAAATGAAGGGAGAAAATAAAATATTAAAAGGGAGATGATGCTATGATCTCAATCATTTGCTCCACCAACATGTTTGGTGTTGGTACCAGATCTGTCAGAGGTTGGGAGTTCAATTCCCCACTGTGCTTCCTTGAGAGGGGCTGGACTCCATGATCCATAGGGTCCCTTCCAGCTCTGCACGTCTAAAGTTATTATTATTCAAAGGTTATTGAAAGCAACTGAGTAAACATGCATAGGATCGCACTGTAAATCCGCATACATTAGCCCATAACTGAGACAATATTTCTGAAGGGAAAAAGTGACGTCCCCTTCTTTTCCATGCCCATGCACTATCATTTGTTGACTTGATTATTTAATTACTCCTCCCGATGAAGGGACTCAAGGTGATGTACTACAGCTAAAAATGTACATATATTTTAAATCTCAATGAATTAGAATATATTCATATTATTTCTTCACAGTGGGCAGTTGAGTTGTCCCCATTCTCTTCCTATTGGCCAGGACGTAATAGGCCCTTATCTACTTAAAATAGCTCTGCTGGATGACTCTTTGTGGATGCAATGGTGGCAGAGAAGAAGGCTTTCTTCACTGCCACCATCTCTGAAGAATAGGCCTTACAGTGAGCTCTAGCTCATAACTGGTTGGATTTGCTGTGGTTTTTCTGCCATTATTACTCTAGTCCCATCCCACTATTTTCATCACCACCACTTTCCTGTAAACTAAGGGCTGGTTTGGCCTTACCCCATGGGAGAGGACGCTTAGGAATGATCATTTGCACAGCCTAGCCATGTCTCCATTCCAGATGTCAACAAGCACTTTGAGAGGATCAGCTGCCAAAAGCAAAGCAAAGTGTGCTGCTTATATACCGCCCCATAGTGCTTCAAGTACTCTCTGGATGGTTTACAATTTAATTGTGCAGGCTACATATTGCCCCCCTCCCTCAGCAAGCTACAATTTACTGACCTCTGAAGGATGGAAGGCTGAGTGAACCTTGAGCTGGCTACCTGGGATTGTTCCCCATGTCGTGGGCAGAGTTTTGGCTGCAGTACTGCAGTTCAACCACTGTGCCATGAGGCTCATATAGTGATCTGTGCATGACAATGGAACCACAAAGGGCCACTTGACATTATTAAGATGCTCAGCATAGAAAACTAGGTCTAGCGTGTGCTCTGCTATGTAAGTGGGGCCAGATACCATCAGGCATCATTTCAGAAGATCTCCTTCCTTCAAGATCCTGTATGTCATCTGCACTTATTCTAGATATTTAATTTTTAAAAATATTTTGTTAAAAGGGTGTGCTACTTAATCAAGAATGCCTTTCTTTTCCTCAGTTCCAAGGGGATTAACTGATTAACAGTGCAGTCTTATACATATACTCAGAAGCGAACCCAATCAAAAATCAGTGGGACTTACACCCAGGATGTATGTACAGGAGGGATGAGGTCTTAAGAAGATGGGTTGCAATACCCATCACCCATCACAATTTCCTGTGCTGGCTCGAGGTGATGAGAGTTGCAGTTTAACAGCTGGAGTACCACACATTCCCTGGAGCTAGTACTGAGGAAGTTGGAGTTAGAAAACTGAGTATCCTAGTTACATTTGCCTAACTGGACTATCCAGGCATACAGAGAATAACATTATTTTGAGGTACATGCTAGTAATTTTCTTAAAGTGCTGATCTCTCCTACCAGCCTTGGAGTGGGAGGAATTGAAAATGCTTTAAATGGCCTTCCTCCAAGTTATAGTCAGGGTTTCCAGCAACCACTCATTCTCTTCCTCATGCTTTGGATGAGAATGCTAGGAGATGTTGTGGGGTTTTCTCTTCCTTTGTCGCTTCCCCTTTTCATCGGTATCCACAAAAATAAACATAGGGGTGCAATGTAATCTTCCAACATTGTCCTTCGCTCCTGATTTCTGTATCTCTGCAGTTTGTAACAATCCTCTTCACAAACGGCACCTTTGACAAAAATTGCACTTTATTTAAGACACACAAGCATGTAATTTTGTCGAAACTCTTGCCTGATTACCTAGCCACAGTAAATTGCAACATGATTCTTTCTGCTGTTGAATGCATAATAAAATGGCACCCCCATTAAAATGTATGCTTAAGAACTCAACCCACAACTCAGCAATGTTGGACACAGTGGGGAGGATCAGCATTGCAGGAGTGATATTTAGGAACGGTTTTAAGGAGAGGGAAATAATGTTGAGTGGCAGAAAACATGAGGCAGTAAAGGGCGAGGAAAGACCTCTCTACTGAGGCTGCTCCCATCATGACCGCCACTTTCTAGGCCTTTGGGGGCTATAGGTCAACCGTGGTCAGATATGCATACCCCCCATGGAGGAGGGTCAGAAGTAATTCCAAAGGAGGCACAAGACTGTGAGAGGTTCATTATGTGTCCCATATTGTTCATTTTGTTTCTGCTCTTTTTTAAAGGTTAAAAAAAACCACACTTCATGGAGAGGAAAGCTATTTGGGCTCATTTTTTTATTTCAGATCATTTTGTTGAGTTGTGTGTGCATGTTTGTTTTCATTCTAAATTAGACACTGAATTTTTTGCTACAAGAGTTTTGGAGCATGGCAAAGGAGAGGTGGGGAGGTGGAATATGGAAAAACCCAAAAGAGAATGCGACGCCAAAATATTGGGAACCACTATGGTAGGTTTTCCGATCTCCAGATCATCCCTGTATGATGTCTCATGGCTATACAGCAAATAATAACATAACAATATAGAGGCTTTGTGGTTATTTCTCCACTAATCTCTAGAACAGAATGCAGTCATTCTTCAGTTTTTGCTTTTTAAAAGTTTTTTGCAGTTTGGTTCCTGGCTGTCAATAAGTGTACAAAATATGCCTAAAAATATGTATTTTAGTATAGAACACATATCCAAAACATGTCTCTTTTAAATTAAAATAAACAAGCATCATTTAGAATGCAATACATATAAGCATGCACATTTTATGTTAAAATGCTTCAAAAATGCTGTGAACATTGCTGTGTGGGTACATTCATGCATTCATGTTAGAGATGAGCACGGACTGCTGGCTTGATGGTTCATACTGGTTCGTTTAGTGGCTGAACAGGTGTTCAGCACTTCTCAACCCTGCCTCCTCCAGGTGCTGCCTCTGAGTGGGTACCTGCTGGCGGGGCTGGGAAGCGCCAAACACCTGTTCGGCCGCTAAGCGAACAGGCACGAACTGTTGAACTGGCAATTACTGCCCATCTCTAATGCATGTGCATTTTAAACATAGCAGAGCAATGCAGCAATGGGATCTCACACACATAGAAATATCAACATTATAAAATCAACATGATCCAAAAAGAAATGGTTTCAAGCACGGAAGTTATACTGGTTTAATCCCATGAAATCAGCTGAGATATACTGTAATATACTATGGTAATATACTGAGGCAGAGTGAAACATGCCGCTTTAGAAGAGGAGAGAGATGAGAAAATATTAGCAGAAGGTGTGCTGTCTATGCACAAGATCTATGAAGAATGAAACATGGACTTGGAAACAGAAATTTTAGCTGTGCAATTTTCTCTCTCTCTCTCTCTTACTCGTCATATACCACTGAAGATGTGCAATTCTGCTTATGCGAATGATGTCAACAAAATCAGTGTCAAGCGAGTGGAAAAGAATGAATGAATGAGTATGTTTATGAGTGTTCAGATGAGCAAATCCTGTACGATTTTCCTACAACATTTCTTTCCTATTGACACAGCGTTTAAATCATGGGAAATAATTCCTCCTTGGATTGCCCATAAAATGATGATTTATATGTCTTGCTCACAAGGCAGCTCTTATGATATATAGAAGTATACGTATCAATGTTTGTGCAAATACATCCGCCACCGTTGATACATGGCTTATTTATTAGGAAGAGATCTGCCATGTAACCATCCTTTAAAAACCATCATTTCTCTTCATTTGGCACCACTTCCTGGCAGCCAATTTTTCCATCCAGCAAACAAAACTCTTAAATGGCCCTGGGCCCTTGCTAGTATCCCATGCGCGTCTCTTAAGTGGGTAACCCACAATCCGAGAGTCTGATATTTTCATGCGCTTGCAATGCACATGAGGCAGTGCTCTCCAAGTGGTGAAAGGAAAGGAAAACACCATGGGCAAAAAGGGGGTACCTTCTCCCTTCAACAATGCTGGGGTTAGGGGAGCTGGAACTGCCCCCCCCCCCGTGTAGTTCAAACTCCAGGTATAAAACTCTTATGCCAGTTCTCTCTGTCAAGGTTTTCTTCCATAGCGTTGACAATAGTTTCCACACAGTACCATGTGTAATGAGCCTTAAAGGTCCTTGTAATCCCCTGATCTAGAGGCTGAATTAGAGATGTTGTGTTTGGGGGCACTTTGATGCCTTCAGTGTCAAACTCCTGGGGCTCTGGGTGGCCGGGGGCACCGCATTTATTGAATAGTTACTGAAATATTTATTTTTTATTGATTGATTAAAAAATCCATGTATAACCAAAACTGTGCTGTTCAGACCTGTGCAATTCAAGGGAGAAGTGCATTAACTTTGGGAAAGGGGGTTTGGAAAGTGCGGGTCTCCCCCTGGTGTACTTGCTGGTCATACTCCCCTGACCAAGCACATGTTTACAATGACTTTTAGAAGATATGTGACAAACATCTTGGCACATGTATTTCAAAGATAAAAGTGGGGCATGTCTGGGGCCCTCTAGACTAACCCCCACTTATGTGGAGGAACTCTAAACACATTAGTGTTTGTAAGCATCCTTCTCCTGGATGCTGAAGGTTTTTAGCCTGGTTGACAAAAGGGAAGAGGCTAGACCACCCTCTAAAATCAGAGGCATACTAGGAAACTATCCACAGGGGTTGTAGACCCAACATACATTTTTGATCTTCTCCCCCATAGTCGGCTGTGGGAGAAATTTGAAAAACACCAACACCTCCATTAACTGACTTTCGTGGCTGTATTTCCTCGAGGTATGATGCACGTTTGCCTTTTGGACTCCATGTAATTCAATGAATGATTTGAGCCTCACCCTGCACACGGTTGACTTCTGCATTCTGAAATTACCTTCTGCTCATATACCACTGTAACTTTATGCTACTAATTTTGTTTTATTGTTCCAAATGAGACTTTGTATCACCTAAGACAGGTCTTTGTTATTTTTTTAAAAATACGGACCACTTATCCATAAATCAGAAGAAATCTAAGATGTTTGTGTTCTACAGGTTGTGGAGTAGCTTAATAAAAATGTTGTTGAACATGTTTCTCCATCATATCTATTTAGGTATCAATTTCCACGATAACTTAAGCTGTAATCTCTATAGAGCCTCTGCACTTCTAGGAATAATGCCCGGTCCGCTAATGATTTATTCAGCAGCGCGGGCCGCCATTATCCCATGCCTGGGATAGCGTGAGACATCCGGGTCTCGCAGAAGCAATTGGATGCAGAGGGGGGGGAGTGTATTTAAAGAAGAGCTCCTCCTACCTCGGGCCTCTACCTTTTCAACAGACGGAGAAGGAGGTTGTGCTGCTCCCGTGCTGGAATTCTTGCTGAGACATTCGGTCACCGCCATCTTGGATAGGGGGGTTGCATCGGCACACACCCCCACGGTTTGCCGGTTCAGCTGCGGTCGGGGATTGCAGGACCACCAGCTTAATGGACATCGATTAAAAAAATATAAACAATTAAAAGGGGAATCGGAGGGAGTACAGTAGTGGCGCGGCAGCCATTTGGCCGGGCCGGTGCGCCTGCCAAGCATCGGATTAAGCTAGAGGCTTCGACCTTGGGGTTTGCCGGGGGGGGCAATGGTTTATCCCACAGTAGTTTCAAACCCACGGGTTTTGAGGCCGCGGAGGCCTGCCTTTGTTATTATTTAAAAAATAAAATAAAATAAAATAATATATATATATAAAGAGGGGAAGAAGGAGAGGGACAAGAGAGGCAGCATCTGGATTAAAGGATAGGGGGAAGCCGCCCTAAAGGACTTAGGTGGAGGCAGGCATGCTTACCCCCCCACGCACCTTATACTTTAGTGGGGGGGATTTACTTATTAATATTAATAGTGTATCAACACTTGAGTGGCTATAGAATTATTGTGTATCTTATATTTGTTTTTTATTCATAGCGGGGGTGTTTTGTGCCTTAAAACCCCAATTCAGTGGTTGTTTGGCTTTAGTTACTAGGCAAGCTGTCCTGTTTAAGTATTGGATAAATAACTATCACAGGGACAAATTCGTTACCTGGAAGTTGGGTAGCTTGGTTCTTGGTTAACTAGGTTCAAGTTAAACTGCACAAAACTCATTGAACTTTAATTGAGGTAATAATTGTATACAATAGTATAAGTAAGGGGGTTGAGGGTTGTAATCCAACTGTTGTTATTCATAAGACAGTTAAAGGTTGCTATTGGGCTAGGTGGTTTGAACTAGTTAAGTTAGTTTCTGCCACTAGGGGGGGCTTGCGCAGTCAGTCCCCTGGGACTGCAGTGTACTGCTCAAGCTCCCAGCCACCATAAGTAGCCCTAACGTGTTTTAAGTATCAAAGCCTCTCATAGAGGCATAGTATTGCATGGTATTCAGGTAAGTTGGCTATTGTAAAGAATTCAGCCCTACAGTACTCAAGCATTTAGTGTTCGGGTTTCAAATAGCTGCCACAATGTCCTCCAGGAAGAGACAAGGGAACAAGAAAGGGAAACAACTGGCCAGAAAGAGGGTGGCCCCACAGATTTCCCCACCCCAATCATCTTCGGATGAAGAGGGGTGGCCAATATGGCACCAATTACAGGAAAAGATAGCTGCGCTGGAGGCCAAGAGATCAACTCAACAGGCCATGCCAGTCAGGGGTCAACTACGTCGCTCTGCCAGGGATGTCGGGAGCCACAGGAAGGCAAAACTTAATTACCTGGCCGGAAACTTATTGTCCTGTTTTTCTGCATTAGAGGAGGAGCGTGCAGTTCCACAGATGTCCAGGTGTGGGACCAAGGTTTCAGAGGTTTCGCCGCAAATGGAGGGCGATGTAGAAGAGCAAGGTACCAGACCATTGGAAGCAGGAAGGCCCACTGCTACAAGGCAAAGAAGCCTCGAGGAGGTGCAGGAACCCATCTGTGTTGAAGACAGTGAGCCGTCAACGTCAAGTGTCACGTGTGAGTTTGAGGCTGCACACAACACATTCACACCAATGCCAGCCTGGCCCTGGCCAACGGGCGGCCACTTCAGCACACCAGTTCATGCAACACCTAGTGTACAGCTTTCTGGTGCTGCTGGTACCCAATGGCCGACTCCTAATACCTCCATAACTAGTTGGCCTCCTGCGTATGCACAAGGGTTTTCCCCAGCATTTATAGGTCCTGCGGCTAGCGTTGGTCTGTGGCCATATCCGTCAGTCCCGGATACTGGCTATAACACAGTCCCCTTGAATGCATTACCATTTGGGGACCATGCCATGCCACTAGGAGACCACCTTACACCAGCAACGAAGGAGAAGATTTGGAGGGAAAATATGTGGATCTATTCGAGCTTCTCAATCGGAGAGTTGATAAAAAAGAGCTGGATAAGGAGGACAATAGGGAAAAAGAAAGGTGCAGAAGGCGTAGGCCAGAAAGGACCTGGGGCAACTGGCTACCAGGTTTCTTAATTTATGCGGGGGTAATCGTTAGAGCCCAGCCCTGGAGGGCCCAGGCCCTGTTCCAATACCTGTATCTAATTTACAGGGCTTATGTTGACTTTGCAGGACAGGCATGGTTGACATATGATGAATCATTCTGCATGCGCAGTGCGATTCATCCAAATTTAAGGTGGGACGAGCCGTTAGTGGGCCTCTGGTTGCAGGTCATGACCCCAGCCAGGCCTAACCCCGGTGAGAGGTTTGACAGTGGTCACCTCATTCGTAAACAAGCTATGATTGCTGTGGCGGAATGCCATCACATTACGTCACTCCTGTCCATCATGTGGAGCTCAAGTGCAGGAGCCTATGATAGGACAGGAGGGGCAGAACAAAAAGAACAGTTGGAATCAGTTAGAGACAGTTATGGAGTTAGTTACAGAGAAGCAGAGGAGAGAGATAGGAAATTGAGAAGGTTAATACATAGATTGAACAGTTGAAGTGATAGAGAGAATAGGGGAAGAGTTATAAGGAATAGAGAATAGATAACTAGTAAAAGTATATTGTTGTTGTGAATAAAAATACGTTTAAACCAATGCATAACCAAATCCTATTTAATGAGTGATCCTGAACATCTGTGATTTTCCCTTTGTGATTTACATAACAATAAAAGAACATCTATAATTTACTCCTGTGATTCTCAAACTTAAAAGTTCTATAAACCTGTTATAGTTGGCAGCACACGTGTCTGAAATATGTATTTGGTATTGGGTGAATAATACTTGGTGGCAGCATGCAAAGAGGAAACGCATCCAGGGGGTGAACCTATGTTTAAGAAAGAATAAACAAGGGACACTGGGTGGATGTGACAATTGCGAGTTCCCGTGCCGGCACGGGGCAAGTGGTTCAACCCCGCTTCCTCTGTTGGGATTATAACGCCAAAGGCACATGCTTGCGCAAGGGGTGTCGTTTCTGGCATGAGTGCACAGTGTGCGGCGGCCAGCATGCCAGCACATCCTGCTTCAGGGCAAGGGCACAAAGAAATGCCAATAAGGACCCCAGAGGCGGTAAGAAGGCTCCCGGGGAGGCCCCCCCCAATAAAGGGCCCCAGCCCAATTAAGCTGGATGTATTGGAGAGCTGGTTACCGGATTATCCGTGGGCTGTAGATGCCCAGTATTTGTTAGAAGGTTTTAGGTACGGTTTTAGAATACCAGCCTTGGGTGAGCGTAGGGCGTTCTTTGCAAAGAACCTAAAGTCAGTAAGAGGTATGGAAAGTATCGTATTTGATAAAATAAAAAAAGAAGTATCTGAAGGTAGGGTGCTAGGACCCTACCAACATCCCCCTTTGGACACTCTTCGGGTATCACCCTTAGGTGTGGTACCCAAGAAAAACAAAGGAGAGTTCAGGCTCATTCACCACCTGTCTTACCCCTAAGGTGAGTCAGTGAATGATGCCATTCCACAGGAGCTTTGCACCGTGTGATATACCTCTTTTGATGAGGCGGTGCGTATGGTGCACAGGTGCGGAATAGGGGCGGAGCTAGCAAAATGCGACATTAAGTCAGCATTTCGAATTCTTCCAGTCCATCACGCTAGACTTCGACTTGTCAGGATTTTATTTTCAGGGCTCTTACTATATCGATAGGGCCTTGCCAATGGGTTGTTCTGTTTCCTGTGCTGCATTTGAGCGATTCAGTTCATTTTTAGAATGGAAATTCAGATGTAGGGTAGGTTGCAGAAACACTGCCCATTATTTAGATGATTATCTTTTTTGTGGTGTTGCCAATACTGGGCAATGCGCGTTTATTTTACAGGCGTTCCAGTCCTTGGCCCGGGAACTAGGAGTTCCCTTGGCCAAGGAAAAACCCGAAGGGCCAGCAACTACACTTACCTTTTTAGGGATTGAGCTCGATACCATGCAGCAGGCTTCCAAACTACCAGTAGATAAATTAGAAGCTCTTAAGGAGCGAATCCAGCTCCTGTTAAGAAGTCGGAAGGTGACTCTTAAGGAGCTGCAGGAGATCGTAGGCCATCTAAACTTCGCATGTAGGGTAATAGCCCCAGGTTGTGCTTTCCTGCGACGTTTGTGCGGGGCTATGAAGGGGCTTTGTCGCCCTGTTCACAGTACTAGAGGGACTAGGGGCATGAAACAGGACCTGCAAGTATGGAGCAGGTTCTTAGCAGAATTCAATGGGGTGTCATTTTGGAGGTCTGAACTGCAACTTAAGTCAGAATTTCAAGTTCAGACCAATGCGGCTGGCTCACTTGGCTTTGGGATTTATTTTAGAGGGCGATGGTGTGCGGGGCTGTGGCCAGAGGAGTGGCATCACCAGGGACCTCACCTTTTTGGAATTTTTTCCGATTGTAGGTGCCTTGTGGCTGTGGGTGCATGAATGAGCTAATTTTTCAGTATGCTCCTGGTGTGACAATCAGGCAGTGGTTCACATTGTGAACAACCTCACATCACACTTAGACTGCGTTGTGGCACTTGTGCGTGCATTCACGTTGCATGCCTTGAAATTTAATGTTCTGATCCAAGCAAAACATATCCTGGGTTTGGATAACAGCTTGGCTGATGCCCTATCACGCCAACAGATCACTCGGTTCAGGGAGTTAGACCCGGGAGCCAGCGAACGTCCAGAGAAACTTCTAGTGGAGGTCTGGCTAATTGGCAGGAGGACGCTGAAAGAGCTATAGGCCTGGCCCTGGCACCAAGGACGCGGAAGGCATACTGGGCAGTGAGTACGGAGTTCCAGGAGTTGAGGAGATTGGTGGATTTGGAACTGATATGGCCTGCTCCTGTGGAACACTTGCAACAGTTCATAGTGTTCCTTAGCAGAAAGGGTTTAGCGCCGGGATCCATCCAAGGTAGGATGTCAGCCCTAGCCTTTCACGCTAGGATCCATGGGTACCAGGATTTCACTTCCAACCTCCGTATCAAGAAAATGATAGAAGGTTGGAGTAAGGAAAGGGGCCGTGTTAAGGATTCTAGGGCACCTATGTCCCCGGCCATATTGGAAAAAAATTGCCAATTACTGCCAAGTATCTGTAGGGACGCATTTGAGGCTGCACTGTTTCAAACAGCCTCCTTGCTGACATTTTTTGGAGCACTTAGGATCAGTGAGGTGGTAGCGTCAGGTAAGGGGGATGTGTCGAAATTGGCCTTACAATGGCACAATGTAACGCTAGTGGAGGATACGGTGAGAATTCACATCCGCTGGTCCAAGGCAGATCAGTGAGGTAAGGGAGCAAATCTTACTTTAGGTACTTGCTCAATAGGACTCATTTGTCTGGTAAAAGCGATAGGTGCTTATTTAAGTGTTAGAGGAGATGGTCAGGATTATTTTTTCATACATAAGGATGGAGCCCCTTTAACAAAATATCAATTTTGGAAAATCACCGACTTAGCATTAGGCAAGGTAGGTGTTCATGGTCTGAGGTTTGGAACCCATTCATTTAGAATTGGGGCCGCTTCAACTGCAGCCGCCCTGGGTTACCATCTTGATGATATTAAGATGTTAGGGCGCTGGTCATCCACCGCCTATAAAAGATA
The DNA here is from genome assembly GCA_037013535.1 of Intellagama lesueurii. Classification (NCBI taxonomy): domain Eukaryota; kingdom Metazoa; phylum Chordata; class Lepidosauria; order Squamata; family Agamidae; genus Intellagama; species Intellagama lesueurii. The sequence continues at coordinate 167,621,522 of JBAJHW010000001.1, read as the reverse complement.
TGTCAGGACACTCCCTCACGACTAGGCAGGTGCCGGTTTTGTCTTTGCAGGTCCGCCCTTACAGGAGAGTCGGCGGCAAGTCAGGATAGTTGGCCACAGTTTCATCTTCTGGGCAGCTAGGTATGCTGCTCAGTCAATGTGGGGGAGCGATTTGGGTATTGTAGACAGAGCCCAGATTGTGTGGCAAGGGATCCGTGGACTGCTATGGAGCCAATTATGCAGAGCGGCTGCATTTGGCGCGCAACCCCCAGATGTGTTGATTATACACCTGGGAGGCAACGACTTGGCCAGGCAGGGCGGCAGGGCCCTGGTTATGGATGTCCTGCGAGACCTCAGATGGTTGAGGGTGACGTATCCTTCGATGAGTATTGTCTGGTCGACAATAATACCTCGGCTTGTGTGGTGCGAGAAACGGCAGGCACAGCGTGTTAACACTGCAAGGAGGTGTGTTAACAGGGAAGTGTGCCGAGCGGTATGTAATGGCCTTGGATCGGTGATCGGTCACCAGGAGATCCGTGTTCATAGGCCTGAGCTATTTCGGATGGATGGAGTCCACCTCTCCAATAGAGGTTTGGAAATATTTTTGGCGGACCTCAGGGGGGGCCTGCTCCTGGAGCTTGAGAGGCACGATGGCGGGCATGGGCCTTAAGCGTAGCTTGCCCCTATGCCATGGCGGGTAGTGTGGATAAAACAGGTGAGTCCCCTCACACACAGAGGTAAGGTATAGCTCATCTGATCTCCCAGCACTGCGGATCGTGCGATTACAGCGCTTGGGGGAGAAGATCTGCTGGGGCTGCTCCCGGACCAACAGTCAACAAGAAGGAGGGGACTTGAGGTCCGAGGGTGGTCAAATTTGGGCCGGCCAGGTTCTCGCTGTCTTCAGGACTGCGAGATCTTGGGGCTCGGGACTCGCCCATAGTTTGGTAGAGGTCTGTTGAGACCCCTCTGCAGAACCTCATTCTGCACTACCGCAGGACCCCCCCCTTTTTTCCTTTTGAAGATAAATATTAAATTTAAATAAAGTGTGGCCCATGTTTTATTCCACAATCGGTTGTCTTGTGTCTTATTCCTGGGTAAGGGGATAATGCGGTCCTTTTATGTCCATTCTTTTCCCCCAAGGGCAGTTTGAAAAAATTGAAATGGTTAAAGATTTTGTATACTTTGGTTTAATCATCACTCCAAACAGAGACTGCAGCCAATAAATCAGAAGACTGAGACTTGGAAAGGCAGCAGTGAAGGAATAAGAAAACATCATCAAGTGTAAGGATGTGTCACTGGAGACCAAGTCCAAGATCATCCACACTCTTGTATTCTTGATTATTATGTGTAGATGTGAAAGCTGAACAGTGAAGAAAACTCGCAGGAAGAAAATTGATTTGTTTGAAATGTGGTGCTAGAGGAGAGCTCTGTGGATAACCTGGACTGCTAGAAGGCAAGTGGGTCTTTGATCAAATCAAGCTTGAACTTTCTCTGGAGAAAAAAAAAATGAAAAATCTGAGGCTCTCAGACTCCGGACACATCATGAGATGAAAAGATTCGCTGGAAAAGACAATAATGTTGAGAAAAGTTGAAGGCAGTAGGAAAAGAGGTAGACCAAATATGAAATTAATTGACTCCCTAAAGGAAACCACAGGCTTGAGTTTGCAAGAACAAAGCAGGGCTGTTGAGGACAGGACCTTTTGGAGATCACTCATTCACAGGGGCACCATAAATTGGAAGCAACTTGACAGCACAACACAAAAACAAGAAGGGTGGAAGTTTCAATAAAAAATAATAATAGGCCAGTGGCTGTATAAAACAATGGTTCCCAACCTTGGGTCCCCAGATATTCTTGGACTGCAACTCCCAGAAATCCTGGCCAGCATAGCTAGTGGTGAAGGCTTCCAACAGTTGTTTTGTTCCATGTTTTAATATTGTTCTTATTATGAGTTTTAATAGGATATCTATTTAATGATTTTTAATATTGTAATAATTTATTATTTAACTTTTAACTTTGTTTCTTTTAATACTTTCTTTAGGAGAAAGGCAGCATATAAATACTTTAAATAAATAAATAAAATGAACAGCAAGTTCACTGGTATAGAGCAATGGTTCCCAAACTTGGGTCCCCAGATGTTCTTGAATTAAAATTCCCAGAAGCCTTCACCACTAGTGTACTCACCAGGGAGTTTTAGTCCAAGCACAACTGGGGACTCAAAGTTGGGAAGCAGTGGTACAGGAATACAGTTAGACCCCCTTATCAATGAGTTCAGTATCCACTGATTCACTTATCCACGGTCTGAAGATACTAAAAATATTTTTTAAAAAACAGAACTGGCTACTAGAGGGAGCCAGAGACTGTGCTATGAATATTTGTTAGTGAAGAATACATAGCATGGTCCCTGGCACCCTCGTGTGGGTAATGCATGTGAAAATAGTTTTTTTCTGTTTTTTTCCCTTTTACCACACTATGTATATATAGCATTCACCATTATCAGTGGTTTTCAGTATCCACGTGGGTGGCTTAGAATAAATCCCCAGCGGATATAGGGGTCCTGCTTTATTCATTTGCATAAAATGTGTTAACGTTCAGGTGAAAAAATCAAGTCACTCTTTCTTAGATCCATCTTTAAACTTCCTAAGTATGCGAATGCAATTCTGTGTCTGTAAACAGGCTTTGTGTGGCCGGGGCATTGATCTTCTCCATGTTTGCTCTAAAAGTGAGATTTCTACATACCATACATTGATTTTCTATGATTTATATAGAAGAACTGGCTTAAGGTTGTCATTTCCAAACTTTTATTAGTGATATTTTCCCCAATGGAAATTCTGCCTGTGGATAAAGCAAGAGCTTTTACATTGCTGCCTCAAATATTATACAATATTGACAATGAAGACATGGTTTCATTAGCATCTAAATTCGGTTCTTCTATTTGTTTTGGCATCTCTTCCCTATTCAGGATTTTGGGGGCTAATTGTTTAAGAAATCACACAATGTACAAGTACAAAGCTTCATTTTTATTGACTCCTGTGAATGTACTGCTTTCTGCCTTCATTTTGAAAAGATCCCACAGGTATCCAGTGATTAAGAATCACTGCCCTCATGGATCTGAAACTTTTCAACTTGTTCTGCTGTATTTCAATTTTTATCACAATTCGAGACAGGAGGTAAACAATAATCTTCTGTTTCCAGAAAGATATAGCAAATTCTACGTATCTTATTGTCTGTAAGATGTAATTCCCTACGTTACCCTGTTCTTGCATCACAAAATGGCTGCTGATTAGAGATGGGGACGACTCACCATTTTGGGTCATCCCGCTTCGTGAGTCGTCAACATTTGACGACTCACGAAGCACGAAGATGCCCCCATGAAGCGATGAAAAACAAAGTTATTTGTTGATTCGTGTGTGTGGGGTGTTATTAAAAAAAACATCCCTGCCCCACTCCCCCCACTGCCACCACCACCCTCCCGCTGCCACCACCCCCACTGCCACGCCGCCGTCGTAAGGATTCCCTTAGCCTGCCTTAAGGGAATCCAGGCTGCCCTTTGCAAAGATGGCAGCTGCAGCTTCCCTACCCTAAATGAAGTCGCAGCCGCCATCTTTGTAAAGGGCAGCCAGTCTCCCTTTTTACACACTGTGGCTACGGAGGCCAGATGGAGACCTCGGCGGCGGCAGCAGCGATTACAGTAAGGGGGGGGCGTGCAGGGTGGGGGTGGCAAAGGTAGGGAGAGGAAGGGGTGGGGGTAGGCTGTGGGGGTAGGTAACTGTGGGGCTGGGTGGCTGCCTATCGGCCCGCTGATTGGCAGCTGGTAGGCAGAATGGTTTGTTGTTGTTCTTTTAAATTTACGAAGGATGAATAAAAATGGGAAAATATTCATCAATCTGTATTCGTCGGGACTTAAAATTTGACGAATATGGATCGATGAATATTTAACTAATTGGCTATTTTCATCGAAAAAGCCGATCTGTTTTTATATTCCTCCCCATCTCTTCTGCTGATCAAAGAACCAAGGGACTTACGATTGGAAGGTCCAGGAGAATTTGGGCTTTTGATTGGTGCTTGTGCTGTCAATCTTCTTCTGTTTTGAGCTTCCCCGTTCTTCTGTTACACAAGTAGTTTTGTTTTGCTAGTGCATGGTTTTCTTAAAGAATCTCAGCTTTTTAAGCCCCCAAAGTGCTGAAGCAATATTTGGCACTTAAGAGAGCTACAACTCAATTTGTGTGCCATTACAGGGTTCCTCACTTCACTTTGAATTGATCTGGAGATGTACGGGTACTCTTGCTTTGCTTTGCTTTTCCAAATCATTTCTAAATCCAAAGCACATGCCTAGTATAAAATATACAGTTATATCAGTGCAACAATGTGAGTTTGAGGACGTTCTTACCCAAAGCAGTGTGAATGAAGTTATCAGAAATCACTGATCCTGTTGCTTGTCAGGTAAGCAAAGTAAATAAAAAGTTGGATCAATTCCAATTTGTGTTCAGGCCTGGTTTGACGACAGAGAGCATTACAGTGGTCTGTTTCGGAGATTACCAAAGCATGAACTACTGTTGTTAGGTATTTCTTCTCCAGGTGGGGGTGCAGCTGGGTAACCAATCAAACTTGATGAAAAGCACTCTTGGTCAAAATAGATATTTGTGCCTCCATAGAGAGAGCTGGATCCAAGAGTACACCCAAAAAGTGAACCTGATCCTTCGGACGAGTGTAACCCCAGGAAAATGTCCCTCTAACCAGACTGATGATCCTCCCAACGGTAGAATCTCCATCTTATCTGGATTCTGTTTCAGTTTATTGGCCCTCAGCCAGTCCATTATCACTGCCAGACAGTACTCAGAGACCTGCACTGCATCACCTGCAGATGCAGAGGAGAGATAGAGCTGTGGGTCATCTGCATATTGATGAGGACAAACTCCAGATCTCTGAATGACTTTTCCCAATGGCTTCATATAGATGTTGAAAAGCATTGGGGAAAGGGTTGATCCCATAACTGAGGTCCTGAGTGGTAGACATAGCCTCCGCAAGCTGTACTCTCTGAGAACAACCCTTGAGGAAGGAGTGGAACCACTGAAGTAGGACGCCCCTAAACTCAGCAGATGTCTCAGAAGGATACTGTGGTAGATGGTATCAAAAGCTACAGAAAGATCCAGGAGTACCAGGAGGGTTACTCCTCCCCACCCCCAGTCAGCCCCCCTCAGGACATCATTGCCCAGGGTGACCAATGTAGTTTCGGTTTCATGGCATGGCATGAAATGGATCTAGACTATCCGTTTCCTCCAAGAATGCCTGCAGCTGATAAAATTGTCCAAGAAAGGTATATTAACAAGTCTATAGTTATTAAGATCATCTGATGCTAAATTTGGTTTCTTCAGAATGGACCTTATAATGGTCTCCTTTAAGAGGGAAAGTAAGTATCCCTCCTGTAGAGATGCATGGATGATGTATGTAACCCATTCTCTAGCCGTCTCCTTAGCTGATTTTAGGAGCCATGATGGACAAAGATCTAAGGAGGAGGAGGAGGTTTGCAGTGCCCAAGTGCCTTGTCTACAACCTGAGGCTGCACCAACTGGAACTCATCCGATTTAACCTGACTAGGCAGTACTTTGGACATCTCCTTCAAATCTACTGGTATGAACAAGGAGTCAAGGACCTGATGGATACTTTCCACCATAGCTCTAAAATGGGCTGCCAATCCATTACAACTTTCCACATTTGGATGTAAGGATTGCTTTTGTCCAGAAGAGATAAGGCCATGAGCTATATGGAAAAGCTCTTCCTGTTGGTTAGCTGCCGTCTCAATTTGTTGGGAATGATGGTTTCCTTTGGTGGCCTTCAGTTTATTCCAGCATTTTCCAGACCCTGTCAGCTCACAGGTCTCCTAAGAGATTCCTGCGGCTTAAACAGAGAGGTTCCAGGGGCAAGTGTACTCCTTAATCAGCTGAGCTGAGTCCGGTACTCAGCCAGGCAGCACCACTTACTCCTTTTCCCAAGTCCGTTCGAATTAGCAATTACCAGAGAGAAGAACAAAGATAAAATGGACTCGAGTAGCACATCTGTGGCCTAAAAATAATTTTGCAGGTTTGCTGTTCAAGAGACCAAACATCAGCTTTTAAGAATTATTGTTTTATTAGAAAAATAGAGTATTTAGAGATATTCAGTTTGTTATAAAACATAGCATTCAAGTACATTTCCATAAATCAAAGCAGTTAGAACTTTAGCAAATTCCAGCTACAAAAATAAAATAAAAAACTCTAAAAATAGCTTGAAAGGCAGGCAAGGCATAGCCCCCCTTTCTCTATCCTTACACTGAACTACATTTTAGCATAATACTAACAAAATAGCAATTGGAACTCAAAAGTCCATCCTAAAATCCAAATCAAGAATCAAAAGGTTAAAAAAGTTTTTTCTCTATCTCAGTCTTCCATTTTTCTTCCATGCTGGGACCACCCTTCTTCTTCACTCTCCTCTGACGTAAACCAATCAGAATGAAGGGCTGTCTCTTCACACTCCACCTCCGTTTCCCATGGGATGTGCAGGTGTTGTTAACCATCTTCCTGATGTTGTGTCTTGACCTTTATTGTCTCTGGCCAAGCTTGCTTCATGGAAAAATTCCAACTAGCTCTAAGAGAAAAAAGATTCTCGAAGCATCTAGTTATGCTAACACAGACCAATATGGATTCCTTCTACACAGTTCCATGACTACAAATCCCATTCAGAAATTACCTTTTAGCCTTAATAACCTAAACCATGACAGACCCTACCTTGACAGCCAACAGGTTGAGCTCTGTAGGAGATTGTGGAACTGCTCAGTCAAAAAGTGCTGTCTTGGTGCACTGAAGAATTGCATGTTGTGTGTTCATGGGAACAGAGATGTTTTATTGATCACCAAAAAACCCCATTGGGATTGCAATCTATTCTGGATGAAGTTGCTTTCCTTCTGAAGGATCAGCTCCACAACTTGAGTGGTAGAATATACCAGATGGGCGGGATATAAATCAAATAAATAAATAAATAAATAAACTTGGGGTTTCTCTTGGATTCAGCACCACTCCTGGAAGGTCAGTTGGCTGTTATGGGCAAGAGTGTCTATGTCTAGCTTTAGCTGGCGGTGCCTGGAAAGTGAAGATTTGGCTTTCCTGATTGCTACATTAAACTGCTGGAACCTGCTCTATATGGGGGCTCCTTTTCAAAAACAATGGCAAGCTACAATTAGAACAAAATGTGGAGATCAGGCTGTTGTCTGGCATCTGCTTAGTACTGAGAATGCATGATGTTACTCTTGAACCACTGGCTTTCACTTCATTTCTCAGTTCAAGTCATGGTTCTAGTTTTGACCTACAACATCCTTAACAATTTGGGGGCAGGATATTTGAAAAACCTCCTCCTTCCATATGAACCTTGCTGAATGTTGGTTTCTCTATAGCTGCATCTTGATAGTGAACCTCCCTCCCAAGAGAAGTCAAACTGCCTCCACCCCTATTGGAACTCTGGTGGGAGATAAAAGGCGTATTACTTGCCTTAGCTTCTAGGTTTTGTAAGCAGTTCTTAAAACTGTTTTTAAAATTTGTTTTGAATTTTTTTGTAAGAAAAGTTTTTAAAAAATATTTAAAAATATTTTTCGTTTTATATCACTTGGGACTCTTGGTGAGCAAAGGCGATAGATAGATAGATAGATAGATAGATAGATAGATAGATAGATAGATAGATAGATAGATAGATAGATAGATAGATAGATAGTATCTTCATGTGAAATGGTATGACAGTACAAGCTGGTAGGCATACAACATATTTTTCTTGGTTCTTAGATAAGGTTAGAAAAATTATACATCTATTTTGATTTTGGGGAGCGGGAAAAGTAGTATGCTTTCTAAGATATATCCTAATCTATACACTAATCTGAGACAAGTTTAGGAAAGCTGTTCTATCTTGGTTAATTGTAGTCTTCTGATTAGTATAGGCAATCATGAAGTGATCAGCAAGTACACACATGAAGGCTATGTTTCCTTAGCACATGGATAATAATTTAATTTCTGAAAGACTGATACAGAAGGCATAGAACCTTCCTAGAAAATTGGTGTATAACCTGCAGAACCCACACCAAGAATGGATCTGAAATTATATGGCACCAGCTGTTTTGCAATCATATGAAATATCTCTTTGTTGACCAAGGCGCTAAAGCAAATTTATATCTCAATTAAACTAAGTATCTTTGAAGAGCATAAAACAAATGAAAAGATAGAGGTTTTATGTCTGATTTGATGAGTTTTTAAGGAGCTGGGCCCTCCTGTGATGGACATGACATTAAACAGAAATAGGAGGCCGAATACATCTGGGTTAGCATGACTGCAATGAAACTCTGTTTGAAATACTTATTTAAATCTGAGTAATGCAATTTGTTCATGGTAACACTGATAAATTGGAGAGTACCTAGCAACAAAAGTGATGGAAGAGTAGAAAGGATTGACTTAGTACCTCTTGATGGCACAGGGCACTTACGCCGGTTAGGTAAGAGGTTATAAATCAGTTGTACTGATTAACTGCTTGACCTTCATTTCCATTTTGCTGTATCTTGCTCAGAGTCAGAAAATCCAAGCATCAGGTTGGGTGGGACAGTCCTTGAATTATCTTTCTCTCCCCCCCCATCCTTTTCCCTTTGCATCCTGTCTTTTAGTAAGCTGGAGGGCAAGTATCATCTTGTTATTGATCTTTGGAGCTTCTGTGGGAGTTGGTGTGGCTAAAGAGCAGGGTGGCAAGGTATTAAATAGATCATAAGGAATAAAAATTATTGAGATTGGGAAAACATAAGGTAGCCTGAATGAAATCCGGAATCTCAATTCACTGGCCCACAGTGGTTTAAACAGAACTGTAACATCCCTGGGAGCTGGCTGAAAACAACAGTTGAAGGCAGCCATTACAAAAAGTAAAAGGATGTGTTGTCCAAGCCAGCAAGCAGGGTTGAAATAAATGCAGACATAGAAGCATTAGAATTAAAAACAAGCCACAGCTTTATTGGTAACAACTGCCACTAGTACTGGCACTAGCATGGAGGATAGCTCAACATCAGTTGACCCATCTGCCAACTGATGTGTAACCAAGGTAAAAAAGGAAATGGGGCTAACCGTGTGGACATCTGCCACTGTGTGGCCCCTTCCATCACCCTTAGAGTGGAGAGTTCACAGTCTCCTGAGCTGAGCAATGTCTCTTCACCCCATGCCCTTAAAAGTAATCCACTAAGGAAGGTCAAGCATCTGCCTGGCCCTAACCCCATACTTAATGTCATCTTCCCAACCCATGAGATCATCCCAGTCAAGGCTCCTCTGGGTGGCCATCCCGAGGGAGGCCCATAAATCCTCTACAAGAGGTAGGGCCTTCTTTGCTGTGGCTCCAACTTTATGGAACCAGCTTCCGGAGGAGCTCCACCTAGCCTCCTCCCCTGTGGACTTTTAGGAAGCAATTAAAGACATTGCTTCTCAGGGAGGCTTTCCACACCAACCCCAGCTCACCACCTTCCCCTCCTTTTTTTCTGTCCCCTCCTCTTCTTCGCTCCCCTCCTTTCCTCTATCTACTCTGGGATTAGGTGGTGCCATCTGTTTTTTAGGGTTATTGTTGCTGGTTTTAATGTCTCTATTTTTAATTTTTTATTATTATTACATGTGCTGTAACCAGCCCAGTGTAGTGCTGTGATACTAATGGGAGCGGGATACAAATTGAATGAATGAATGAATGAATGAATGAATAAAATCTGATCTGATCCATCCTTATGCTTCCAACAGACTCCAACAAAATTGTGACAGAACAAACACAACCCTTTTATTTGCTTCGAATTTGTCAAATGAAGAAAGGGAGGTAGGAGGGAGAAGGTCTGGAGCAGAAAGGCTGCTTCAAGACTGAAGTTCTCTTTTATTCCCACAGGGATGGCCTGGATTTGAATTCACCAATCCGGACCTCATGTGAAAGGAGAACCCCTTCCACAGCCCACCTAATTGGCCGGAGGCTGTTGTCCCTACAATTTTCCATGCTGCTATGCTGTCTCCTGGGCAGGAGACAGCTGGCAGCATCAAAATGGCAGCTTCCTCATTGCCCCATCCACTGCCATCGTTGCAGCCATTTGGTGAGTCGAGGGCTCATGCTTTCCTTTCTCCCCTGTAGTTCAAGCACTGGGATGAGCTTGTTGCCTTGACCACAGTACAGGGATGCACAATTAACAGTCCAGCAATATGGTGGTCTGCAGCTGTGCATAGCACATACACATGTAGATATACCTTTTCAATTTTTTTTTTTTTATGGAATATGTTTTGATCCTTACTGTCCCATTTGGTGACATTGAGAAACCCATAAATTGTGGCAGAAAAATCTTCAGAATCTGGAACTTGGCAGCACTGATGTAGAACACAAGATACCTAATGAAGTCCAGAGAAAGTTTACATTAAAAAGGAGGGGGATGAGGAATGGAGATAAAAAAACAGATGGACACACTACGTCAGCATGTTGTGGGCATTTTCTAGTATTGTCTCCCTTTCCAGAATAATGATAAATTCATAAGACTTGTCAAGGAAAGAGTCTCCATGGTCTAGAATTCTTTCCATCTTATATATTATTATTTATTGAAAATACTTATGCTCCGTTACATTCTGTGAGAATTCTTTGGGAACAAGCGGTTGGGGAGAGAATTTAGCAAAGATAAAATTTACTGCTATGAAAAAAGGGATTTTTCCTCCCTCAGTTTCTCATTGAGAGAAAGAGAGAAGCTGTGAGATTCTTATCACTACTTATATTGCTTCATCATCTCCTTTTACAAAGACTGAGAAATCAGAGAAGACAGGGAAAAAAATCCAGATGGCTAGTTGTGTTAGTGTGTTGCAGCAAATACAAAAAGACTCTCGTGACTCTGGTTGTTTGGTGGGCTGCAGTTCTGGGAGTCTTGAAATCCCTGACATGTTTGTACAGGAGGAACAAACAAACGAACATTCTCCTAATCTCCTCTTTTCCTTCCTGTGCCAACACTGCACCCTTTATTCATCCATGTATCTTAAGAGAACAGGTGATCAGTTGCATGGAAATAGTCAGAAAATGGTAGAAAATCACATTAAGTAAAGGCTGTTCAGTCTCTTTGGCACTTTGATGCCTAGCCTCTGTGGCTGGTTGGCAGTGACAACAAAACAATGTTGCTCTAAACTGCTCCTTTAGCAGTAGTGCTGGCACCAGTACAAACCACCTGTCCATCTCAGTGTTTGTCTTGCTTCTTAGTCGTTGCTCTGATTTGAATGTGACTAATTATGTACCAATCTCTCGGCCTCTTTTTCTTCTTTTGTTCAACAAATTGAGGCCTGCAAGCTTCAAAATGAGGTCATGCTTCTGAAAGAAATTGATGGTTAAGCTGAATTTGATTTAGCCTTAACTTTAAGCTAGCAACTGTTTGAATAGCAACAGCAGCGTGGAGGCCACTTCAGGGGCATATAATAATGGACAATAAGCTATCAGCAGGTTTTGAGACAATAAAGGGATAAATACAAAGGGGTCACAAATTGTAGCAACCCTGTATGTCACGTCTTATTTCTCATTCCCCCTAAGCAATAGTGGTAGAGGCTTTGATTTTAATGTTTTGTTTTTTTTAAAAAAGATAATGTTCAAGTGTAGGAGCCTCATGGTGCAATGGTTAAACTGCTGTGCTGCAGCCAAAACTGTGCCCATGATGTGGGGTTCAATTCCAGGTAGCCGGCTCAGGGCTGACTCAGCCTTCCATCCTTCCAAGTTTGGTAGATTGAGTACCCAGCTCGTGGGGGGGGGGGGGAATGTGTAGCCTGTATAATTAACTCATAAATTGCCCAGAGAGTGTTTTAAGCGCTATGGGGCAGTATATAAGCAGCACACTTTGCTTTGCTTTGTCTCAGGAAATAGTATTCTCTTTTTAAATGTATTTATGGGCATATTATGGGCATAGGACATCTTCAGAGTTTCAGATTAGTGACGATTCAAGGGTGAATGCTGATGCTTATGTAAGCCGAATAATACATGAACAAAGTTGCCCAGATGTCCTCAGATTTGGAACAGATCACATAAATTGAAAAGACCAGTCTTGCTTATCTTGAAAGAGAATGGTTGGTTCCACCCTCTTTTTATTTGGAAAGAATCCAGACTGCAGGGGCTGAAATACTGATCCTCCAGAAAGGACTTTCAAAAGGAGAAAACAGCCTCTCTTTTGTAAGACTGAACATATGTGGTACAGGCTAGCCAGCAGGAGCTTCAAAAATGAGGTATTTTATACTTTTGTAAGTAGGAGAGGGAGATATTTGGAGAGAAAGGTAACAGAAACAGATTGTAAACACAGTTTTTCTTTCAAGAGTTTTTTTTTTTAAAAAAAACAACCATGTTTGATTTAAAGGAGGTAATGGAGTGATAGTCCTCCAGAAAATATATCTTCAGAAAACATTCTCTCAGGGTTTCTGAGATCAAACAATCTGCACACATACATTTTCAAATTATATGTGTTGTACCTACTCACACCTTTGCTTCAACATTACATTAAGTCCGATATAGCCCTTAAAAATATTTTGGCACAGAGGGACTGCAGCCACATCCCAGCTGTTCTTGCTTCTGTCCTCTCCCAGTAAGCATAGTACAGATCATGTGTTCATCTTCTGGAATCCTCCAACACTGGATAATTTTACATGAGGGAAGTTTCTGTTGGAATTTGTGTGTAGTGTACAGTATGTAAACATAAACTGCTCTTTTTAAAAGCCAGGAAATTCAATTCTTCAAAAAACCTCCAGTTTATGAATGTGAGATATTGTGTTTCTGTATTCACAACTCTGAACACCAGGAAATGGTCTGATATTGCTGCATAATATCATGTCCACATTGCCAGCAGGAAAAAGGAGACGGGATCCTGTAGACCATCTTGACTGCTGCCATGGGTGTTTTCAACATTCAGGCTGACCTTTGCTATGTACAGTTTGGCATCCTTTTACCTACTGGCAACACAGTCATGATATTGTGCAGCAATATTGGGACATTTCCTGGCATTTTGAATCATGGGTGCACAAACATAGTATCCTGCATTCATTCATAAGTTGGAGATGTTTTGAAGAATTGAATGATAAGTTGAAAGGTGGATTAGAACAAGAGCAACTTAAAACACTTTAAATACAGTTTTAAAATTTTATACCCATTTATAACTAGAAACCAGATTAGTTGTCTAAATTTTGTATACCTTACTGTGTGGCATTCTAGATAGTACAGAAATGGGGCAATGAGGAAAAGTAGATTAAGAGCGACAATATTGTGTAATAAAAGTAATACGTCATTTGCATGACTAATTAATTTTTTTTGCATTATAACACTAACATTTGGGACTAGTTGGCCTTATTAACTAAAATGAGTTTGCCTATAATCAGGAACTGAATTCAGAACAATTGGAATGAAGGTCACCAATATTCTTTAAATTATTAAGGTTAATTATAAAATTAATTAGGCCCATTTGTAATGTTGATTAGAAGAATGTATCTTATTTTATAGCCAATAGATGATTTGGATCTTTAAAAAGCCTTCGGTCTGACCCTCCTACAGCTGCCTTTTGTAAAATGTCTTATTAAAACCCCTTTGGTAGAATCTCATAGTATGAAAATACAGCTTTATTTCTTCCTTATTTTAGCAACATGCTTCTTTCTTATAATTGATATGTGGTTTCATTTCAATGTTCCCTGTTCATTTTTGTGTTGTTCCAATTCAGTAAGGAAATTCTTTCAGTTCCTTAAGCATTTGTTTCTCATATAAAAAGCAGAAAATACTAGTGCTATCATACCTTCAATTTAGACTGTCTGTGCAGAGTAACATCTTTCTTTTGAGGGGTCACGGGTGCAAGCCCCCATGGAGTGCTGCCATTATAGAATCACTCTGTGTATTATTAACTTGAAATCCTTTGTGCCCCTCAATGGATTTGTGTGCCAATTAAATATGTAACTGTATTTATACTTATATAGAGAGATAGGGACAAATAAAAAAATGGTGATCTGTTTTGATTCGTGATCCGTCAAGGTTAACGGATCAACGGATACGAATATATGAATATTCTTTGACGAATCGATGAATCGATCCGTCGATCCGTCTTTGCTTTAAATGGCTATAAAATGGGACCCCAACGACCTAGAGACACCAAATTTGCAGGGAAGCTTCCTCAGACGCATTTCTACACCTGTTTGGTGAACATTGGATCACGGACTCCTGAGTTATATACTCACAAAGAGGCCACCCCAGGAAAGCTCCCCCCAGGTACTTAGAGAGCCCAGAATCACAACGGAGCTTCCTATGTCTTTCCCCAACATGCCTGCCAACTTTGGTGAAGATTGGATATCGGACATCCGAGTTATTCACCCACAAATTGGGTCCCCCCGGGAGAGTTTACCACATGGCACAGAAGCCCATTCTGCCTACCGGCTGCCGATCAGCTGATCGGAGGCCGATAGGCAGCCAAACCCACCAGCCAGCCACCTCCACAGCCTACCCACCCACCCCTTCCTTTCCCTACATTAGCCCCCACTCCACTCCCACCGACGCCCCCTTACCTTAATAGGTGCTGCCGAGGTCTCCATCAGGCCTCCGCAGCCACGGAGTATAAAAAGGGAAACTGGCTGCCCTTTGCAAAGATGGCAGCTGCGGCTTCATTTAGGGTAGGGAAGCTGCAGCTGCCATCTTTGGAAAGAGCAGCCTGGATTCCCTTAAGGCAGACTAAGGGAATCCAGGCTGCCCTTTGCAAAGATGGCAGCTGCAGCTTCCCCACCCTAAATGAAGCAGCAGCTGCCATCTTCGCAAAGGGCAGCCAGTCTCCCTTTTTACGTGCTGTGGCTCGGACTAGGCCAAGAGACCTTGGCAGCTTCGATTAAGGTAAGGGGCTGTTGGTGGGGGTGGGGGAGGGCAAAGGTAGTGAAAGGAAGGGGTGGGAGCAGGCTGTAGTATTGGGTGGCTGTGTGGGGTGGTGGCTGCCTTTCTGCCGGTTAGGCAGAATTGTGGTTTTTTTATTTTAAAAAATATGAAGTACGAATAAAAATGGGTAAATATTCCTCCCTTTGTATTCGTGGGGGTCTCTGGAACCCACAAATACGGATCGACAAATATTTAACGAATAGGCTATATTCGTCGGAAAAACTGATCCATTTTTATATCCGTCCCCATCTCTACTTATATATTTTTAGCACTCATTTCTACTTCCTTCTCCTTTTTCAGGTCCACATATATAATCCAACACCACCCTCATAACTTAATTTTTTCCCCTTTCTGGTGCATGGGGGATTCAGATGTGGGGGTGCAGCTGACTAGGAAATAAAAAAGGACTTGAAGTTCCACCACCCTGGCTTGAGTTCTCACTCTTTCTTCCCATTATAGTATATATCACACAATAAACATAACTATGGGTGTGATCAGATGGGTATTTGCCCTGTGGTTTGGTCCAGATTGGGGATGGACTGTTTTGCTCATTTTTTTCCTGGCAACCAGATGATATACATGCCATCCTGAACCAGCTTGTCCCTGATTGATGCTTATCTGCATTTTTGGTCCCTCTCAGGGGCTACTGTTTGTTTGTGTGTGTCTGTACAGGTAGGATCACCTTGTTTTGGTTCAATTCCCTTGTGTGTGAGCACTGTGATTGAATCAAAGCAGCTGGCTTAAAATGTCCCTTTGCTTAAGCCATTGAATGATCTTGAGAAATGGAAAGTTTCCTTTCCACTTGCTTGTGGAGGGGAAAGGAAAGGAAACTTTCCATTTCCTTTTAGTTGCTACTAATGCATCAGTGATACTTTTAAAGTGCTTTTAAAAAAATTGCTGGTGCACTGTGTCAGTTAATAACAATTCAAAAGAATTGGAAAACTTCCTATCCCTTCTCCTCTGCAGGTGAGCAGCAATGAAGCTTTCCATTTCTCAAGATAATTAAGCTACTTAAGAAATGCATGGAGGAGGAGACAGGAGGGGATTTTTGTTTGTTTTTCTTTCCTTTTAAAGGGAAAAAATTGCTTTAAAAATTGCTAAAAAATGTTGCTTGAGGTGAGCTGTGGTCAATCCTTGAAAATGACACCCTGCACCCCCAAGTGATCCTGTTAGCATGATACAGGTTGGGATAATTGGGTCATCCAGTTGCATCCTATCTCTTTCATAGTTTTACATTTCCCCATTCCTTTTTTCCAAAATGTATCTTATTTTTTCCATTTGTTTAAGCATTTCTAATTTGTGCCTTCATTCAAACATGGATTCCAGGGTGGTATCCATAAAAATTTGAAATATCCATATTAAACAGAAAGCATAAAAGTACAATCCTGTAATATTCATTTTGGAGTCCCACTGAGTACTATGGGACTTAATCTGAAGTAATGATGGACAATTTTGTTCACGTGTTTAAGTGAAACCAGACCAATTTGCACATCTCAGAACACTGTTACCTTTCAGAATGCGTTGTGCTCTGAATTTTGCAAAGACATTTTGGTGTCAAACATTTTGTACAAAAATACCTGTCTTAGGGAAGTTATTTAGAAAATGTATGAAAGTTGTGTAGAAAATGTTTAAGTAGGAATGGGTAAGAACATGGTTTCAGTTTCTTTTGTTCAAGACTTCAGCAAAATTTACAAATTTCTCCATATTCAGGATGCAAAGTATCATTTTTAAAAAATGAATGTGATAGAAAGTAAAACTGACATCTTCATCCTCTCAGGCCCAGGACTTTGAGTATTTAAGCATCTTAGTCTGAATCCTTGTTTATTCAACCATGTTTAGGGTTGTCATCTGTTTGTCCTGAGAAGCTTCTATTCTTTAATACTGATCCAAATCCTATAGTGTTCGCCTAAGATGTGTGGAACTTACTGTGGCTAATTAATGGGCTGCTGGGGCATAGCTTGGATGAACAGTCAAGTGTGAGACCAAGCACATGACTGAGATGCACTGGGATACTTTTTCAATTAGCTATGCTAAGTTAAACAAACTTTATGAAAACACCAGAAGGCTTCTACCAACCGTATGGCAGAGAGGAACAATATGATTGTGCTGGAAATAGCTATCCCTATGGAATTGGGCTGGAGCAAATGGAGTGGTGCTGGAGGAGGCTCTTGAGAGTCCCCTGGACTGCAAAGAGAACAAACCTATCCATTTTGAAGGAAATCAGCCCTGAGTGCTCACTGGAAGGACAGATCCTGAAGCTGAGGCTCCAATACTTTGGCCATCTCATGAGAAGAGAAGACTCCCTGGAAAAGACCGTGATGTTGGGAAAGTATGAAGGCAAGAGGAGAAGGGGACGACAGAGGACGAGATGGTTGGACAGTGTCATCAAAGCTACCAACATGAATTTGACCAAACTCCAGGAGGCAGTGAAAGACAGGAGGGCCTGGCGTGCTCTGGTCCATGGGGTCACGAAGAGTCGGACACGACTTAACGACTAAACAACAACAACAACAAAAAATGGAGTGGGGGGATTCAGTTTTACTTCATTTCTGAATGATTTTCTACAATTTGCAAATTACATGTTGAGGATAGGAAGGATATGAATTTTAAAGAAAAAGGCAAAGGTGAGAAAGCAAGAGTGGCATTTCCCCCCATTCCTAATATTAAGGGAAAATGGGTATAAATATGAATAGAAAGGAAAGCCCCATTGAGGTGGTCTTAAGGTATATTGAATAAGGATACAAGGGAGGGGAGTAACATAGTTCTGGCCTCTCCCTTAGAGGCTGCATGCAGGCTTTGATTTGTATTGTAATCACCCCAATATACAGTAACACTAAGCACTATCAAGTACTGTTATTATGTAGGCACAAGAGGACATAGGGAAGAGGAAATATCTCTGTAGGCTTGGAGAAAGTCCAGTGTTTGCCCAAAACGGGGACCAGAAACAGCCTCATGAAAGCAAACTGTGCAGAGCAGTCACCAAATGCTGACTTGTTGCTAGAGGAAGGAAACAAACAATTCTGAGGGGAGGTGAAATGACATGGAGTGCCCTAAAAGAAGGCCCAGGATGGCTGGCAGCACTCCATGCTGTGGAGCAACATCCCACAGAGCAACGTTATGGCTTGTGGTGCTTGGATGGCATTTACTTCTGAACCTATGATTCACTGCAGCCTTACCTGGACTGCCTCTCCTTGGTAACTAAAAACCAATTCCGCAAAGCAAGCCTGAACCATGGTGTACCTTGGTGATAGTTGAACTAATACTGGCAACTCCTCTAGAATGTGTTAAATAATTAAAATAGACCCAAATTAATCTCTGAGATACATTCCCTTGAAGGAAAAATAAGTATGACAACTCCTATTTATAGCTATGTTATGTCACTCCTCTATAGTCTTTGCCCATCCAATATTTTTTACCGAGCTTTTGTTTTGTTTTCTGCTAAATCTTCCAAGTTGTCTTGATTCCATTTTCTGTCCTCTTCCACTGCCCAAATATTAGCATGCGGGTCTTGTTGTTTGTATTTGCACTGTGGATTAGGGTTGCCAGATTTGGAAAGGATTCCTCCCCTCCACCTCCTCGTTGCTTCAACACTCACAACATAAGGCAGCAGTGGGTGTTAACAGAAGAGGCATACCATTTTCCTCTTCCACCGTTTAGTGTGGCCAAACAAACCAGAAACATAAGTAAACGTTTACAGTGGTGAAGTTCATCGTCATTGGTCAGAATCCATTTAATGCTTGTATAAGTGAAATGGTGTAAATCACTGCAGCAAACTGCTGCTAATTACTGAGGAGCTAGTTGCATTCCTGGTATGTGCCCAGTTATGTGTTCAGCTGTGCATGCAAGAACACAACCAGCACCTTGTTAATTAGGGACAACTTGCTACTATGACTTAATGCCATTTCAAACATGCAAATCGGAATTGTTGCTTGGATTCTGGCCATTAAAGTACAATTGTGATGTAATTATTGTAGTTACGTCTTACATATTACAAAAAAAGGAATTGCAAACAACTAGTTATTGTAACCAGTTACTTCAAAGTTCTATATATATTTAGTTGAAGAAGACATAATGTCTGGCAACATTCTGGCATTTCAAACAGAAGCATTCTCATGTGTAGGAATCACAGTTGAGCTTGGAGCCAAAGGGTGGGCTTTCTTCCAGAGCCCTAAATGTATTTATTACTTTAACATACATAGATATGCACACTACAATGTGAAGTGCACACTATATGGGTTATGTTGACATACCACTATGTAGCCTGAAAAACGTCCTCCTGATGAATTTGATAAAGATTGACTATGTTACATTTTTAAGTTCTATGGGGCTATTTGCTTACTATTGATGAATTTTGAAACACAATTTTACAAAACAAGTCTCTTCTTATTTGCATTCATATAATAGACAACATGAACAATTATAACAACAACATGTTGCAATTTATGCACCCAAGTCCTTGGCAGCAGTACCATCGCAAAAGTTGCTTGTAGAATTTGCAAAGTTCAAGTGTCCCTTTGATTTCAAAGTCAGACCAAAATCCAAGATACCTTCCTCAACTGGGTTGGGTATCCATAATACAGGAGAATCTTCAAACCCCTAAAATAAAATAGCAATACAATGATATGCAATTCATGAATTCACTATGTAGATTCACCCCTCTGACACATACACATAAAGATTATGCCTAAACCAAGTTGGCAAGGGCCTTAATAGTTCAACTGGCAACATCAGCTCCAGCTTCAGCTCTCCTGCTCTTTCTGAGATTCAGACCTCTTACTCACCACTATTCTCTTTCTTAGTCCCACCTCTTTGGGCTGAATCAATATTTCATAGGGGTTATCCCTGTATTGTGTGTGAAGGCAAGAGAAGGGGATGACAGAGGACAAGATGGTTGGACAGTGTCATCGAAGCAACCAACATGAATTTGACCAAACTCCGGGAGGCAGTGGAAGACAGGAGGGCCTGGCGTGCTCTGGTCCATGGGGTCACGAAGAGTCAGACACGACTTAATGACTAAACAACAACATCCCTATATTCAGAAAAAAACAGCTCGAGGTTGATTCAAAATATTTTGTTGCCTAAAAAATAGGACAACTGCTAGAGTGAACTGAGCGGATAGTTGAGTTACACTTCACTGTTGGTGACAACATAGCCAACGTCCTTACAACAGGTGAGGGAGGTGCAGAGCAGATCACAGAGCACAGAAAGGTCTATTGTCCAACATCTCATGATCATTCCTCATTGCCCCAAACCTACCACATGTAGCAGCCACCTTGTGTTGCCTTCTAGTAAGTTCAGCCATGTGTCAACCTTTGATTTGGCATTATATCTGAACCCATATCCAGTTCACACACCTTAGATTATAAAGAATTGTCAAAGCAGATTATCAAACCAAGTTGTTAACTGATTGGTAACTTAATTGGTGTGGCCACATCTGAATTTACAAGCCACAAATAAACTACTTGAGAGGACTGTGCTCCATGGTGTCAGGAGTGAGTTTGGAGATCTTGAGTCCTGAGCAAAAAGGGAAACAAAACACCCTACTGTAGGTTTGGTCTATGTATATAGGACTGTTGACTGGGGTTATACCTGTAGAGAGACACCAACAGTTTTCAAGTTTAGAGAGCCTCACTAGGGCAAGGCAGAATAGGGCAATGTGCAATGTGATGTTCTCCAAACATGAAGTCAGTTTTATTGTGTGTTACATATAGAGGAGGCAAAAGCCCTTTCACATTTCTCCCTACTTGATTTTCCATCATGAACTTTCCTACACTAGTGGGATGATTTCAGTGTCAATTTAACCTAGTGAATCCTTGGTGGAATTATAGTGAACAGTTTCTTCATTTCAGCTATATAGCTGGATATATGAGCATTTATTATCCTTTGTTGATGGGTCAACAGAAAAGGTGCTATCTGAAGAAAAGATCAGCAGGTATTTGTCTTTGCCACACAAACAGAGCTGGCCCTGTCATTAGGCAAAGTAGTCACCTCAGAGAGAGGATAATGAGTAATGTGGTGACTTCACTGTCAGCATTCCCTCAGTTCCCCCCCCCCTTTCTATTGAAAGACTGAGATATGCATTCTACATGGTCTGCTGTCCTCAGGTGAGGTGGAAGATGCTGTCACTTCACAGATGCTGAAGCAAGATTTATTTGTCACTCTAGTCAGCTTTGTATATATGTGTGCATTTACAGAACGTACTTGTGTGTGTCTGCGGAATATCTTTCTTTCATTTTATAGATGGTATAGCTTGTAGGGAAAATATTTTGTCTTTTGCCTCCGGCAGCCTCCGGCTGTCCCTGCATTCAAAGCACATTCAAATATATCAGGATTGAGTTCTACAAGAGCTTCAGAGGTACTATGGTTCCAAAAGTCATCTAGAAGGTCATGGGTTTGCACTGAAGCAGAGAAAGTTGTGTGTGTGTGTGTGTGTGTGTGTGTCTGTGTGTGTAACAAATACCCTCCATTTTGTCTGGTAGAATTGAAGTCATATGGCTAAATCTCCATGTAGCTCCTTAACAATGTTTCCTAAAGAGAGCAAATGATAATGAGAGCTATCAGCTCATCACATGAAGTCAATTAGTGCAGATTTTGATGTTAAGTGAGACTGCCCTCTTCTCCCAAGATGGTCAACTCATGGTGTGTGCAGAAGATTTATAAGCAAAATGGATGATCCAAGCTGACAAGGTTGAATGGAGGTATTTTGTTTTGTTTTGTTTTGGAAGGTTCAGTTCTTGGCATATAATTACAAATAAACCCCTCCCCTTATGATTATACTTGATTCTTACTGTTTATATTCTTCTTCATGTATAACTGGGAAGTTATTACTGCTTGGTTAAAAACAAATTTTGTATTTTAATAGAATGGAAAAGACAATTGTTTGAGTTTGCGTACCCTTACGAAAAGATCTTTTTCATATCTCCTCAGGTCTGGAATGTTACGAAACACACCTTACCTTCAAAATTTGTCAGTTTCCAAACTGTTGATGTGTTTTGCTGAAGAAAAAGAAGAGTGCGATGCTCACCATATACTTGAAAAATCTACATAATTGAAAATGCCTATATTCGAAAAATATACACAAACATATTGTAGTCAATGGATAAATGTTTACAAAAATGCATAGATTGTAAAAAAAAAAGTACATTAAAATAACAAATCTATAGACAGATTTCCACACAGGAGCTTTAAAAAGTGTCATCATTTTTTGAGGGGGAAAAAGTTAATTGCAAGCATGGGGCCCTAAGTCAGCTTGACCACCCTTTTGGCCACCCTCTTATGCAATGTGGGGGCAAGGGAAGCGAGGAGGCCTCCGTAATGCATGCAGTGGTAATCTCACAAATAGACTACTGCAACACACTCTATATAGGATTGCCCTTGAAAAGAGTACAGAAACTTGAGCAGGCTCATAATATTGTGGCCAGTCTGATTACTGGGACTAGTACATATCCCCACCTTTGGCGGACCTTCATTGGCTTCTGGTCCATTTCTATGCTCAGTTCAAGGTCCTAGTTATGCTATAAAGCCCTTAATGGTTTGGAATCTTGATACTTACTGTATTGGAATCTCTCTCTCAGAAATCAGCCCCCTGTTTCATCCCCTACTCTCGGTCCATGTTGCTGAAGTGGCCACACTGAGGGAAGCCAAAAGGGGATGAAAAAGGAATCTGGCCTTTTTGGTGGTGGCCCTCAGTCTCTGGGATAAGTTATCAACTGAGTTATGCCAGATTCCTTCTCTCTTTATGCTCAGAAACTTGGTGAAAACAGAATTATTCAAAGCTGCCTTCAACTACTGATTCTCCTGGATGCTGTTAATTTTAATCTTAATTTTAATTTCCCCCTCTTTTTGTATGAATTTTAGACCTGTACTTGTGCATTACCATTCATATTCGTATGAATTTTAGACCTATACTTGTGCATTTTTTTATGTGGGTTTTTATGGGTTATTAAGTTTTAACCTGTAAACCATCCAGAGCAATGCTTGCACTAATGAGGCAATATATAAATCAAATCAATCAATAAAAATAAATAAAATATTTCCCTTCTTAAGGGCCTGAAGAGCTGGCCAATAGAATTCTGCCTTGGCTTGCCAGAGACTGGGTCTCCTCCAGGAGGACCTGAGAAGTGAAACCCCCTCTCTGATCTGCTCATGGGGTATGAAAGCATTTCTCCTGCATCACCTGCAATAATTCAGTGGCCACCTTCTCCCTTTCAGTTTTGAGCTTTCTTGTACAGGACACTCTTGCTGGTGGTACAACTGCAAGAATAGTTCTGTCATAGGTTTTAAGACTTTGCCATCATGTTACTTGCCTGGCACCTTTCATCAAAATGTCAGCAGAAGCCTGGATCCACAGGGATTCTTTTTGGGATCTTTGGATGGAGGCTTTCAGGGACATGCCCAGCTCAAGGGCAGGGTAGCCACACAGTGGCTGGTTCCCAGGTGGGATCTCACTCCCTGTTGGGCTGTTCCCCTCATTGGGCTGGCTTGGGGTGGGCTTCATCAGCTGGCAGGTGAGTTGGCCAACGCCTTATGCTGTTCCAGATGTCTTGCAGGGAAAAAAGGCTATGGGAGGATCACAACTTAGTTATACCTTAACACTAAAAAAGCTGAGAGCTAGAAACTTGTTTTCTTTTAAAACAAGGAGGAGGAGGAGAAAGAACACCGTGCCAATATTATGGTTGCTTCAGGAGCTGGTTTGGATCTAGCATAATTGGGTTCTGTTTTCTTCAGCCTTTTCCTCTGCCTCTTTTCTGGTTCTTCTGCCAGCAGATCGTAGCCAGTAGAGTGAATCTTGATGGCAGATCACTCCGCTAACAGATATCTGAGATCAGACTGCACACAAGGATTCTGCCAGCAAACTGGTACTTCTGTCAACAGAAAAGGCTTCTTCTTAATCCTAACCCTTTACACCTGGTGTCTTGAGTTACAATTACTCTGCCTCTCAGCACTGCTAAAGTCAGAGAAATAATATACCCCCCTTTGAATGATAATGTGGACAACTATTGCATCCAGAGCCTAACATTACCTAACTGCCCACTGCTATAATGAACAGAGACACAAACTTCCTTCTGCAATTTTATCCAAAGCTGAAGACTCAAAACAACCTCAAATAAATAAGACCTGCACACTGTAGGTGCCAATAAAAAAAAGGTGTGTTTGTCTGATCAGTCAGCTCCTATGACGAAGATCACAAGAAAACCTTGTGTATCCCTGCCTGAAAACAGCCATTCTCAAAGCTTTAAAAAGGTCAGTCCAGATTTCTCAGATCAGACGGCCAACTTTTATCTGGCTGGTCACAGAGTCATAACATTTCTTCACAGGATAGAAGATATTTTATGACTACCTGGGATTCTGTGAACAGAATATAGCAAAAAACCAAAAGCTGCATTCTGCAGTTTAATATGGAAATGTTTGAGGTAGCCTCCGTGAGCTGTTTAAAAACAGCAACAAAGAAAACGAAGCCATAAAGTGACAATTTGAAATGGTGTGCCCTTGCTTTATACAGAGCCAAGAATTATCTTAAAGTACAGCGACAGCTTGCTAATGTAGCACTGCATTTCACTAAACACCAACAGTAAACAGATTTATGCCATCCCTTATGAACTGCCAGGTGGGTACGTGCTATTCTGAAAGTGCAATACCTCGTTTACTGCTTTTCTCTCCGCAGGCTGTTCCAAACGTGGAGCACAATCCAGCCAAAGTCATCTTCTTGTGCAGTCGCACGGATTTCAATGGACGTGTTAAGCATGTGCCCAAATCTCTCCCTTTCAAAATCAACAGGACTTATAGGTGCAGAACTTTGGCTGAATTGTGTGCAACGTTTATGCATGCTACAGATTCGAACTGTGTTGGGTGGGACATTGGAAGTTGCCTTATGCTGTTCTATTTGGGACATGAGCTGTGCTTTCTGAATAATGGATGTCCAGACCCTTCTTGGTCCTGCAGCTTTAGATGATGCAACGGGTTGAGTTTGAAGCATTGCATGCACTGCATGTGAATTGCCATCCTTTGTCTCCTCACCTATGTTGACTTAATTAGCTTAACAGGATTGGGGTGACCGCTTATGAACCTCCCCCTCCAGAAGGCAACGTATAATCAAAACAAGACAGAGAAGGGCACATATCCTGTTTAATCTCTATGCTTATGGATGTCCAGCTCAAGAAACTGCCATGACAACCTGAGGAGGTGCTGGTTGTGTGCCTGGTTACATCCATCAAAATATCTGATGGGATATCTATTCCATCAGACCACCACAGCAACTTCTGCAATTTGGGCTCCATAGGCATACATATTTGCATGTGCTAGCCTATGTAGAAATGCAGATATAGAATGAATTACTAAGTATCTTTTGATACTGAGAAGATCTGTGATTTCCAGATCTTGTTTATCCTCATAGTTGCTTTGGCCAGTTCATTTCCAAGCTTTTGGTGATGCACCTCTCTGTACTCAGTCAGGTGATGCACCTCTCTGTACTCAATCAGGTGATGCACATCTCTGTACTCAGTGACCCTCAGGAGACACAGGACTGCCACTGAGATTTGTACACAAAGCCTCACCAAGCTTTGGACAGCCTCCAGAGCTTGTGCTGCATTAGGATAGTATTTGAAAGGCCAGGGTCACCCATATGCCAAAGTGAACCAGCATAGTATGACTTTGTAGAAGACAATTGGTATAATTTAATAGAAATGCAATCTGCCTCACAATAGGGGTGGAATGGTAACCAAATGACCTACAGTATATGCCTCCTGCTTAAACTGCTCACCAGATGCTTGTTATTAATGGGCAGCTAAAAGACTGCTGCTACCTCTACTTCCTTGTGTATTGTTATCCTTAAACGAGACTCAGATTAGACAGTCTAACTAATAGAGGACTGTCCTTGGTAAGGTAAGACACATGTTGCTCTATGCAAGAACCATACAAGGACTGTGCCATATTTTGTGCTCCAAACATTTCTAACCCACATTTCACAACCTCCCATCTCAAACGAAAAGTACTGGTTCAGTGAGTGTAAACTGTGCTCTGTGACTCTGAAATATCAGCTGGTATATTCCTCAAAGGATGCTGATAGTACCCTCTTCCTCAACATATCCATTTTGGCTCCCATTTTGTCACCAATTTTTCTCACAAGCTTCTTTGGGTGGCTGTTCAAAAGAAGCAACAAGAGACGAAGCACAAATGACTCACATATCTTTCTTTGCATTTCAGTTTTGTTTTGCTTTTTAAAAAAGTGTCTAGGCATCTCTGCTCCCTGTCTATTGACTCCTCAGCACCCACTTCACATAGGAAGAATTTTTTTTTCATTTTTTTGTCTGTGAAGAATGTTGTAAAACAAAAAAGCATGAAAAATATAGTAGGGAGGATGTTTGTTGCTGTTCAGAATACATTTCTTTTAAAAGAAACGTTAACCAGGTCTATTTTATGACTAGTCTTTGTTCATTGACTTTATACTCCTTTTCCTTCCCATATGAAAGAATGCTTGAAAGATTTTCAGTCCGTCACTTTCTTTCCTTCAAAGAGCCACTTTTTCCTGGGCTATAATTCACCATCTGTACATGGAGATAGTAAGAGAATGAAGATATCCCCTGCCCTTCAGGAACCCATAGCAAAGATAGAAAGAAGTCAGATTGTCATATGAAACCAGTGATTTTCACTGCAAAGTGTTAATTCCTGAAGATTGAGCTAAATGTTTTCAAGCAAACTTTTAGGGCTGAAATTTGGAAGTCCTGGTAGTGGAGAAGGAAAGATTTCCAGAAACGATCCCCAGCATGCTATTGCTTGCTGCCACTGCTTCCTGTTTTGATGTTCTGGCCGCAATAACAATGGTGCTCTTGGGAATACTAGCAGCTGGTGACTGCCATTTTTTTCTTCCCAGGGGACCTTCACAGGAGGTTAAGGAATGGCATACCCTCACTTCAGTTGGCTTCATCGGGATGCTCTGCCATTTTTCATGCCATCAGCAGGAAGCCTGATCAGCATGATGAAGGCATTAGTTTGAGCATTTTCCTGAAATATTGGTCTAGGTCTGTATCCATATGTTCAGTACACCAGAAGAGGGATTCATTTCGCTTTTCCTGTGTCTTCCACATTTTTTATGCTTCAGTTCAAAAGTTATTGCAACTCCAAAATTATGAGAAAAATATCCTAGTCAAGTCATAATATTGTGCTAAACATGTAATAACAATTGATTCAAATATAGACAGCTCCTGACTGGAGATAGGGATGGAGGCAGCTTTGCCAAAATTCTGGAAAAGAGGTACCCTGAATCAAAACTGTTCTAAACCGAGCTCCTTCAGGACCAGCCTCATTATCAGGCACAGGGAGGCGTCACCTCAGGTGGCAGGTTCCCTTTGGGGGTGGAGAGTAGCAGTTAGGGAATGTGAAGAAATGTCATCAGATTCTTATTTATGGTTTAGACAAGTTGCCTTGTTACAGTGAGATAGCCTGCCATGAATTCTGAAGCCTCCATGACTAATTTTGCCTTCATACTGAAATTGGCACAGCAAATAACTTGCTTTCTGCAATTTATGCACAATGGCTTTGGTATCATTCCTAAAACTAAGCATGCACATGTGCAGACACGCACATACGCACAAACTCCAAACCCAAAGGGACAGGCTTGTTCCTCATAAAGATACAAACAACCCATTCGATGCTTCTCCTTTGTAAGACTCCATGCAACAACACAACAGCAGTTATGGCCATTTGAAATGTGCATTAATGGAAATGTACAACATTGCCCTTGTGACTGTGGAAGTTCCCTCCAAGACTGGTGAAAACAAGCAACCAAACAACTGCACACACAAAACCCTCTTGCCACCTTGCAGTGGGGAGAATGTTTTACACATGATCTTGTTCAGTGTATGAAAACAGACCAGATCATGGTTTATTCAGTCAGCCCTATTTCTTTCACATAGCCTGCTGTCCTCAGGTAATAGAGGGCCTGCCAACACTTCCACTAAATTCAGCTGCCAGGTACTGTACGTAGAATTGTGGAGACCATTTTCTCCTTTGCCTCATGCAGCAAAACATTTTGTACTGGCACTCAACTCCTTTACAGCCCACCATCTGCATGATACTATGTCTAATTTTTACAGTGAGAATTCAGCACACTTTATTCTCTTAGAAGATGTTTGCACATCATTGAAATGAATCTGGGTACACTGATGCTTTCAGTAGAAGAATGACCTTTAAACATACCTATGACAGTTTTGAGGGTAACAGATGGGATACATACCAGGTGGGTGTTTTTCTCTCTCCAAATAGAAGGATAGAGAACAGGATGATGCTCTCACAAAGTCTAGGTTAGACATTGCCTCTCTCCTCATAGAATATGGCATATGGTAGTGCTATGTATGAGCTAGAACAAAATCATTTTCCTGAGTTGAACTGAAACATTGCAGAGATATTTAAAGAAATCCATGGTGGGAAGTGAAACCCCACACTCAAGGGTTCATGCTGGAGTCAAATGTTATCTAGCCCTGAAGGGCAAAATACTTTAAAACTCAACTTGTTTCTGCCTGTCATATATAATGGGACTTTTCAGCTTTAGTTTAAAGCCAGGTAGGAACATAATAAGTTTTGGGAAGGAATCAAGGCACATACCCCACCTCTAGACAAATAGTCTTGATTAAGGCACACCATGAAGTGTAGGTGTTCAGATGAATGATTTAAACTGTGAATAATTTTTCTCTTCTCTTTTTCTGAAGTGCAAATGATTATCTGGAGATTATCTAGGCCTCCTTTGAGTGAAAATGTCCAGTTACAATTTTAGCTGAGCTTACAACAGCTCTGGCGTTCCCATGGGCCAGTTCATAGTGTTTCAAAGTCAAGTATCACCTTTAAAAAACAAACAAAAAAAACCCAACCTAAAGTCTTTCTCTTGTTAGTCTGTGGCCAATTACCCCTGCACTAATTGCTTTGAGGAAGAAAGGTGAATTCAATGTGGAGTAATGGCAGTTCATCAAGTAATCAAGAAGAAACCAAAGGCAGTGTAATTATCACACTAGTGCAGTAACACTTAAATATTAAGTTGTGAACAATGTTCCTTTTCAAGACTTTTTTTTTACACATTTTTTGGTCAGCTTACTATGTTATTGTAATTTTCTGGAAAGTTTTAATTGGTGTTGTTACTGATATGTTTCTACCCACCTCTACCTCTACCTCTACCTCTCTCTCTCTCTCTCTCTCTCTCTCTCTCTCTCTCTCTCTCTCTCTCTCTCTCTCACACACACACACACACACACACACACACACACACAGAGACACACACATACATACACACACACGTGCATCTCCATATCTGATTTTTAAAGAATTCCTCCCCCCCCCATGTCTTCCATACCAAAAGACAAACTTGTGGCTTTTGAAGTTCATTGTTGTCTTAAGGTTTCCAAATAGGTTAAATACTTCTGTGATTCTTATGATCTTTAAACTTTCTTTAGCATTTAATGCTAAGGAAGAACAAGATCATTTGATTTCATGTTACAATTTACCTAACATGCAAACTGAAAGGCAGTTATATTTTTATATTTGCACCTTTCTGAATTTCGTGATACAATTCTCCGATAAAAATGCATATGCATAGAAAATTCACATAGTGCTGATTGCAGGTATCAAAATTCATTGTACCAAGGGGAATGGCCAGCAAAAATATATGTCTTGATCAACACTACATACAAATATATGCATATTCAGAGTAAATTGAAAACATTCACCCATTTCTTTGTGCTGATGTAAGGAAGAAATCACAAATTGATAGAGAAGTGGGATGAAATCAACATAAGATTGGATTAAAAAACTGAGCATTAGAAGGAATCAAGAACAGACCGTCCCCCCCCCCCAAATTTTTTTTGGAGTTATTCAATTTATGAGAAATAAGTTGAAAAGAAGGCATAGAAGTAAGAGTGAAACCGTTGCGGTCTCTGGAGCAATAATGGTCATTGAGCCACTTAATTCACCTTCCTCACTAGTTTCTCCCACTCTGAAGATGAATCAGCAGGGTGAGACATAACAGTCTCCTTTTTCTACTATAGACCCCCTTTGATTCTGCCAAGCATAGAAGAGTGCTTCTAAATCTTTATTGAGATCCAGGTTCTGTGCTACTTAATTCATCTAATTCTATTTCCACTTACTACCCAGGAATGACACTGATATTACCTGGGAGCTGTATGGATATGCCCCAAAAGTTTTGTTGTTGTTGTTTAGTCGTTAAGTCATGTCCAACTCTTCGTGACCCCATGGACCAAAGCACGCCAGGCCTTCCTGTCTTCCACTGCCTCCCGGAGTTGGGTCAAATTCATGTTGGTAGCTTTGATGACACTGTCCAACCATCTCGTCCTCTGTCGTTCCCTTCTCCTCTTGCTTTCACACTTTCCCAACATCAGGGTCTTTTCCAGGGAGTCTTCTCTTCTCATGAGATGGCCAAAGTATTGGAGCCTCAGCTTCAGGATCTGTTCTCCCAAAAGTTTAGACAATAACAAATATGTTTGTACCAAAGTGGATGAAAACTAGTACACTCAAATACACTTCTTTCTGATATCCCAATTTTTTTTAACTCCTTGGACTTTTCTTTAATTTAGGGGAGCATTCAAACCAACAATGATCCAATTATGCAAGTTTAGGTTCTGAATGCAATGATCTTATAAGTGACCCTCTCTTTATATAATAAAGGCTGGGATCCTATTCAGCACCAGCAGAGTGGACAGTTCTGCTAGTGCAGTATTGCTGCAAGATCACCATGTTTGGTATTGTACCTACAGAGATTGCTTGTTCAAGAATAAGGGGCTCCTATTTGCATAGGAAGGTACAGAATATCTCCCCCATATGCATGAAAAAAGTCAAATCTGTTTGCACAGTATTCTGTTGTTCAAGCAGACAGACTGGACAGGATTCAATTGGGGCAACGTGTGTTCATGTACTGAGTTACAAATATGGTAAACCAGCCCCATTTATGTGTTCATTTATGGCCTAAATTCCAGCTATTATAACACCACTGCCATACGTCATGTAGTGGTGGTGGAGCTGAAGCACATGATAGTTTTGAATAGGTATATGCAGTGTTTACCAATATGGGAACAAGAACCAAATCAAGAGTATGTGCATTTTCAGGCTGACTCTGGAGTAGAGCAAAAAACCCAGAGACTTTGATGGAGTGGAAGCAGCATCGATACTAGTCACTCATGTGAAATCTGCCACGAACAAATTTCAGGTAGAAGTGGAGGAAAAGAGAAGAACAAACTATGGAGGGTGCTTTGTCGGCTGCAGCAGAGAAGGAAATCATGCTCTTTCCCTTAGAAAAGAACCTTCCCTGCATTGCCTGGTGCTGAGTCATTGATTAAATCATCAAAGCCTTGGGGTCACAACATCCCTAATTTCAGATCCAGAGGAGTGAGAGAAGATGGAAGCAGTGAAAGGGAGGAGCAGGTTCTCCGGAGAGTCTTTTAAGATGGAATCAAAAACAACTGCGCCTGGTGCCTCCTTACTCACTCCCTTCCCTATGGCTCAAAAGTTGGACTTTCTCCTCAGGACTAGGAAAAATAATAATGGGAAAAATAAAAATAAATCAGAGCACTCAACTTTGCAATCTGTCACAGCCCTGGGCAGAACACCTTCTATCTGGCTTGCACCATTCGTTCTGTCACCTGGCCTTGATATTTGCATTTCCCCATTTGCAAGATTAAAAAATTTTTTTGGTTTCATAGCCAGATGTGCACAAATACGGCCATGAACCTGGACAAAGACTGGGGGAAAGTGTGGCACCAAAGGGGCACAGGGAAGGTGGAACATCAGTCTGAAAGACTAGAAGAACTGGGCATGTGTAGTCATGAGAAAAGAAGACTGAGGGGAGATAGGATAGCACTTTTGAAATACTTGAAAAGTAGTCATACAGAGGAGGGGCAGGATCTGTTCTCCATTATCCCAGAGTGCATGACACATAATAATGGGGTCAAGCTACAGGAAGCCAGATTTAGGCTGAACATAAGAAAAAATGTATTGATTGTTAGATCAGTATGACAATGGAACCAATAGCCTCGAGAGGTGGTGAGCACTCCAGCATTGGAGGCATTCAAGAGAAAATTGGACAACCAGCTGTCGGATCTGCTTTGACTTGGATTTCTGCATTGAGTAGGTGGGTTGCTCGATGGCCTTATAGGTCCATTCCAACTCAGTTATTCTATGATTCTATATTTGGTCATGGACTGGGTCAGGGCTTGGTCACAACCCTAGGTTTAAACATGTAGATTGTCTTTGACTTTTTACTGGAGGCACCAGACTGTCTGGGAGCTTCCAGAATAAGAATAGATTTTTATTATTGTATCTTCTTAATAGAAAGAAAAAGAAAAGTTTCTGCTTTACTGTACACATCAAGCAAAGCTTGCTGAAAGCAGAAATATGCCCTTCAGTGGCCCATCTCTTCTCCCCCTTCCACCCATCAAAAATCTCTGATCTATAGTATTTTATTTCATTATCATTATAGTGTGCTGAGGAAAGTTTAACTTGCAAAAATTATGCTATGTAAATGGCAACCGTTTTCCCTCTCAAGGTGAAGAAAAGCCTGCCATAGAGTGGTCTGGTTTCCATGGCAACCCAGGGAAACTTCGGCACAGTGGGGAAAATGTCATGTTCCAAAGAGAGAGAAACTTCACGGCCAAGCGCTAGAGTGCATCTGAATGGGAAATTACTATTTCAGAAGAAAGAAGTTCATTTGCATTTATGGGTCTGACTTTCATTTTCAACTTTACGGGCCCCTGGTTGCACATTGTTTAGCAGGAACAAAATGGGATTCCACATTGCCGGTGAATAATCTAGTTTGTGTTGATGCTCAGGCACCTGTGGCCCGTTCCAATACCTGCAAGTGAAACATAATGAGCTGTTGCATGCAGATAAACCAGTTTAACATCAACAAGAGCTCAACTAGCATGAATAGCATTGGCTTGCGCTTCGTCCAGCATAGCAGAGGTCTGATCCGGTCAATAAAACTGTTGAGAATTCATGCCATGGCTTGCCATTTTAGCAAGTAAAATTTTACCTTCTCCTTCTGTGGTACTTGGATACCATCAATCACCATCCCTAGTAGCCGGCATTACACAGAAGAGCATTTTATGAAGAGCATTATCGTTGTGGTATAGCAAAGAGCATTGTTAATGAAGCATGGAAAAAGAATAAATTTGTCTAATGGGTATATGTGTCAGATTTCAATTAAGGGTACATTGGAAAGTGAAAGAGCGAGAGAGATGAGCATACAAATTAAACCTTTGACCTTCAGAAGAGAGGAGGGGAAATGGGGAGGAAGCAGGATTGTCCAAGTTCTTCGTAAAATGCTGCTGCAGTCGTAGAGATACTATGAATTAAACAAATGTTAATTGGCAAGGATATTAATTCCGAATGGATCTTTCCTGCTTCAAAGGGAGCAGGTTTGAAATACTAAGAAAGAAATATGTTCGGTAATAACCAGAAAGAAATCTGCTTTGGCTCAGGAGGTTGAAAAAGAGAGACATTTTGCAAAGAAGGCAGGCCAGAGTTGGTGCCCAGTAACGTCTGCCTCTGAGGTGACCTTAGAAACATACCCAGCTCTATGCTTCTTTTGTGCTCTGAGTTGGCAAGTATCCATCTGCAAAGGAGTGAAAGACAACTGGCCTATATTTGTGAGTGAACCTATAATAATAACAGCTGTATATCAGCAGGTAAAAAAAGGCAAACTTGTGAAAGTACTTAAGCTCATGAAAGGAGACCCTTCTCTGAGTTCCATCTTCATGAAAGGTACATGACAAATCTTCAGAGGAAAGGGTCTTTTGAGTGGTGGCTCCCTTAGTTTTGAATACCTTCTGAGAAGAGCAAAGACTGATGCTGATTTCTTAGCTTACTCACTTCTTTATTTTTATTGTTTTTAATATAGATGTTTAGATTTTTATTGTGTATATCACCCTGGAATCAATGCCTGAATGAAGGTGTGTCTTAGAAATATTTAAAATAACTAACACCATAAGGAAAAGGAGATGTAAAACTAAACAAAAAGTGGGTGTTTTAATATATATGATCATTAGAAGTAAAGGAACTTGCCTTTAAAAAAAATCACAGGGAAAGGCCATAGGTTGACAGCAGAACATCTGTTTTGGATGAAAAGAACCTAGATTTGACCCCCTGAATTTCTATATACAGCTGAGAAATACCTCTGTCTGAAATGCTGGAAAGCCACTGACAGTCATGCTAATCTTGGTGAGCCTGAGTTCACCAGATGTTTTGCACTAAACCTCCTATTGTGATTGACCATTGACAAGAGGTTGGATTGAACAGTATTGTGCTAGGTGGACTATAGGTTTTAGCTGATATAAGGTCGTGCCTAGAGATAGGCATGAACCACCAGCTCAGTGATTCATCCTGGTTCACTTGGTGGCTGAACAGGTGTTCGGTGTGCCGTGCCTCTTCCAGTGGGCACCACACAGATGCAGCACTGCGAGGAGGTGGAGCAGGGAAGCTGGGGCTCTGGCTCAAAGAGATGCAGGGCTTTCAAGTGCCAAACACCTGTTCAGCTGCTAAATGAATTGGCACAAACTGCCAAACTCATGCTTCATGTCCATTTCTAGTCGTGTCCTATATTGCTATATCATCCACATCTGTATATCACATATGCAGTATTTGTAGAGATGATGTACCCATATATCATCTATACTTACTCCATTTGTCAAGATTCCAGTGCACCCTACTTTCCACTGTTTTTCTAGACTAAATGTGAAAGCAGACACCATTCTTGGTGACCCAAATGTTCCTTGCTTTTTCTTATCTACTGATCTACTGATACCAAGAGTAGTGTAACCATCAGTGAATCAAAAGGAGGAAGGATGTGCACTGACCCCACTGATCCAGTCCATGCCCAAGTAAGGGCACACAGATAGGTGCCCAGTCTACATGGTGTCCTTTTGGAGACATGCTAACTTGATCTGGCTCAGTGACAGTATTTGTGAATTTCTGGTCCTCCATGAAAACCCTGTGAAGAAGGAAATAGAAACAGCAGGACCAACACATAGATGCAATGGTGCAGGCAGGACAGAAGGACAGAGCTGGGATCTCTTTTTATTTTTGTCCTCTCTTTTTCTCAGTCACTAGGAAAAAGCTTCAATCTCAGCAGTGAGTAGAGTGCCTTCCTAAGCCAGCTGCAGGGAAGGGAGTGAGTGAGGGACTTAAAAAGGCAATGACCTCTGAATCCTTCTTAAAAGGGCAATGAAGAGAGACTGTACTTTGTAATAGTTTCTGCCCTTTCTGTCTTCTCCCCGCCTTCTTCTTCCTTGGATCTGCAATGAATGGTGCTGTTGCCATGGTGTAGACACTGAACGTTTAATCAATTCCTTTGTGGCAGGAAAGACAAGGAAGGTTCATTTTTACAGGAAAGAGCATGTTCTTTACCTTCTCTGTTGCTACGTATCTACTCAACATCTCTCTTGGCTTTTCTTTTTTTATTTAATTCACTTTTAATCACAGGACATGAAAGCTGGATTTAACACAAGGGATTCATGGGGGTGCTGCTCTGCCCCATTAATACCTCCAGGCTCTTTGCTTCACACCATGGTTGCCCTGGAAATGTATCTATGCCTCTGATTCAGTCTATTTACATATTTGTCCCAGGCAGTGTACATCCCTAATAATGATTATTAGAGCCAGCCATCAGAGGACCACTTGTATTACTCATGTGACTAGAATTGTAAGAAGCTCGCCTAATTTCATTATGCAGTGAAAAATTTATGGCACTTACAATATGCATCTGTTTTGTCTTATATATGCCATGGGATTAGCTGGTGCTACTCCTTCCACTATAAGTGGAGGCTGTTCCATGCATATAACCTTCCCATGAGTTTTAGAACCAAATTATACATGGTTCTAAATCAGACAGGAACCATCTTTTCAACATCATACTGGCTTCCTTCTTCAGATGTTCTTCTTATGACCCATGGAATTTGGCAAAAAGGAGTAGGGCTAGCAAGCAGCATCCTGTTCCTCTCCATCATTTATACAACTAGAAATAAAAGTTTGGACTATCTCTTCCCTGAATACAGTGTTGGTGATAAGCTGAAAAATTGCCTTGGCAATCATCATGAAACAAGAGGTGACCCTCTCCCAACCCACCCATGCTTCCAGTTTGGTTCTTCTGTAGCAAACGTCACACCCACAGAGGAAGCCAGTTGCAGGACAGTGTAGGAGAAAAATATTGCTTCTCCTTTCCTTTCAACTAGTGTTGTGCAGGGATGGGAGAATTTGGTGATTTTCCTTGTACCTAAGGATGTACACATGTCTGAGGATTTCTTGCTTTTCTCTAGACATGCACCCTGGCAGGGTGCATTGTACAACTCTGTGAGGAAAAGGTCTCTTGACTCCTCCATGAAGATGGAGATGGGGGTCTGGGCCACAGAAGAGAGAAAGGGGAAGTCTCATAACTTTGTCATTCAGGTTGTTCTCCGTTTCAAACTGTATCAACTACGAACCTATGCATAGGTTAGGGAAATCTGCCATATAGTGATTGAAACTGATACTGCAAGCTCCCAACGTAAACATGCAGATAAATTAATGAAAGTGTATTATGTTTTTCTAGCCAAATAACTCTGAGATGATACCTCAGAATCCTTTCAGTATGAGGAGGAAGTTCCAGGTGTCTAAGCTTCCATGTACTAGGAGCTATGACTGTGACAGACAGACATCATTTTTTATTATCAGATGATGCATAGGCGCTTTTTAAAAATGTAGGATGAATTTCTATTTGCAGCCATGATTCTGTTTGGACATGTTTTCTAACTGGTGTGAACAATTTTGGCTTGCTTAATATCTTTTTTTTTTTAAACCACCACCCCATGTTTTCCAATTGCAACCTAAACCCAGCAACAATGAAACTTTCTAAGAGACTATCCCAAAATTCTCGATGTAACTTTTGCTGTAGTTTGGCAAGAGTTAGGTGGCCTCTTCATATTTATTATGACCAGATGTTTAATTTATCACAGAGAACTTCTGAATGCCATGTGAATAATATAGGCTCCTATTCTTTAAGGTTTAAAACAAGATGAATAGAAGATTCTCACATGTTTTTTTTCTGCAATATGGAGTGCAGTTCTTTCAGGCATTGTTAGGAGGATATCATGAAATATAGATTAATGGCTGCATTTTCATACTTTTGATGTGCCATTTAACGAAATGTGAATTCTTTTATATTTGGCATCAAAAGGGACCTGTTAGAATTCTTATCGTACACATCAAATGGTTTCTTCACATTCACAGATAACATCTCAGGCTCCCGATTTCCCTCTCTGATATGCATTAAATCACAGAATCAATCAGTTGCCATGGCGCAACTGGAAAGAAACAGTTGTAATTTAAATTTTGGTCAGGTGTTCCTCCACAGAACTTCATTGCTTGGAAGCAGTGAAAAGCACGGGAGGGGAATGAGTTGGTGTAAAGTTTTTGCTGGAAGGTTCTTAAGAAACCCAAAGGAAAAAAAGATGAACTGAGATGAGAAGCAGATGTTAGAGAGGTTCCAAGCACTTCCCCTCTTCCTCTGCCACTTCAGCCAGCTAGGTAGGTGCCTGCACACAGACAGCCGTCCAGGCTCTTGGAAGGAAAGCCAGGCTGCTGTCTCTCAAGATGGCGGCAGCGGGAGAGGATGAAGACAAGGAGGCAACAGGACCAGGTTGGGAGGCGATGGGGGCAGTGAAAAGGGAGCAGGGAGAAAACAAACTAGAAAGTTTGGGAAATCACAAAATAAGTTGATGGTTTGGGTAGGCTTGGGTTCGTTGGTTTTGACGAACTCAGACTGACCCAAACCAATGAACCAGTGATTTTTAATGAACTTCCTGGTTTACTTTTAAGTTTGAATCATCTCTAAGAGTTACCATAGATTGTAGAGAGCCTAGCAATCCCAGCCCCATTTTTCCCATGGAGCCCTTTACTCAAGACACTGCCAAAGCCATTCAAGGCCAAATGGAAGCTCTGTAACAAAGCCTCCCCTGAAAGTGCTTGTTTTTTTGAAATGGCACTTCTTTTGGATCGGGGCTTCCAAAACCCCTCAGCCAGCAGGGGGCTCCCCATGGGAGTGTAGTAAAGTCTCCCACTAGACCGGAGACTCGAATTAAGCATTTGCTGAACTGAGCTCAAAGAAGCTCTTGCCATCCCAAATAAGGCTGTCTGTCTCATTTGAAAAATAAATTATTTCACCTTCGGTGATAACATAAATGAAACGTAAATGAAGTAACATAAATGAAACATAATTATTTTGCTGGGGAAAATATTCATCACAGAGACATGAGTTTCCTTCTGGGAATTCACAGTCTTATTTGAATATGGACACAAAGGCCCTGATAAACCATTCTAAGTCTCAGATACTAACTACAAGGTATGAAATGACATTTCTTTCTACAACACATTACATATCTTCTTAATGTTTCATTTCACATTATCATCCGTTTTAGCCCAGTTATTTCCGTTCATTTTTTTTGTAACCAGTGATCTAGCTATTTCAGTTACTTTTATTATGAAAGTGGTGTCTTCCGAATACAGATGCTTATCATAGAATATTTTGTATATGTCGTGATTTATGTTGCAATCTTGTGCCCACTTATTATAGGAGTAAGCTTCATGGAACTCACTGGGACATACTTCTGAGTAAACATCTGTAGGATTCCACCCCCACCCCCTGATAATATAATTTGATGCAGTTTATCAAGGCAGTTCAAGTATCTGAGACAGTGTTATTTCTCAATGTATAAATTCATCCAGAGAGAATATACATTGTTTAAATTAATTGTTATGCATACAATTAACTGACAATTATAACATCTGTCCATTATCCTGAAGTTTACTATGGTTTACTGCACTATGCATGGGTAAGCTGTGATGAGCTTTGGGTTCACTCATTCTTCCCACTTCTAGTCCTTCTGCATAGTCGTGAAGAGCAATTTGCGGTGGCATTAGGTGCCTGTTATGGTTGGCAGGTCAAGAGGCACAGCAGCCAATGGTGGGCAGACTAAGGGGTGTCAGGCAGGGCCAGCGCAAAGGTATTTATATATACACAGAAATAGACTTATACAGACTGTTCCACAAACAAAGACTCAACCACACACAGAGAGCCAGGTGGGTAGGCAGGTAGGCATGCAGGCTGAGATACCTTTCACCCCACTTATTCACTCCATAACATTGTCACAATTAGAAATGCTCTACCTTCTGCAGGTTCCCTCTATGCCTGGTTTTAGAGCTGGGCAGCTGGCTCATTCATTCATGTTCCTTCTCTCATTTTCTCTCCCACCACACATTTTTTTCACTCATAAAGAATGTAAAGCTATGCTACTGGACCAGCTTTCACCACCCCTTGCTGCTCCCCCCCCCCTAGAGCCTATCATATCAGGATACTCATTAAGAAAATCTGTCACTAATATGAATCATTAAGAGAAGTACCATTTTATTTGTCTGGGTATCTACAATCCTATATACGTATATCATCTTATCCACAAACTTCCTGTAGAGTTTTTGCTTGTGAGACATGAGATGACACAAGAATGGGTTTTCTTTAAAGGAAAAAGTTTTATCCTGCTCCTTCCTGATCAGATGCTTTCAAATCCACTGGCAAAAGCAACAATCTCCTATAGCTACTCTTTCCCCTAGTAAGCAAATTTCAGGTACAGGATGTGGGAGGAACAGGATCTCTTGTCCCTAGCAGGAGACTTCAAGCCTTAGCACAGACCTCCTGCAGGAATCTAGAGCTGCTGAGTGAAAATCAGCCCTTACATGCACACAGGACACAGCAAAAGAGAAACAAGCACACAAAGCACCACCCTTTGTTCTTGCTTCTGTACTCAGGTATGTTCAAAGAATACAAGTGGAAGAGGCATACAGGAAACTGCTGATTCCTATCTATGCCCATGTATGAAACAGTAAAAAAACAACAATCCACCCTTGAGGCAATAGATTTATTATTTACCCCTTTTCAGTATTCTTGATCTGGAGGCAGGAGGGTAGTTGTCACTTCCAATGCTTGAGGATGGGAAATTTTTCTATCCTGTGTGCACGGTATGAGGACACTGTCTTGATGTGCTGACAGTTAAAACTTCTTTATTCATCATTGCACTTGCATGAAACTTTTGGGATTTTGTGCTAGCTAACATTAACTACTCCTTTCTCTGAATCATGTTTGGTTCCATTGTCTGCTAGCTAATGCCAACTACTGCTAAAAACAAAGGGGGAGAGAGTATATAGGCTTAAAGAGCACGGGTATGTGTGAATTTAAGGCAGTTTGTTTCTGTTCATGGACTTCACACAAAACGTGTTTTGTATTGTTGGGCAGAAATGCATCCCATGTTCAAATTTTCTGCCAAGAACCGTTCATGTTCTGGAAGGGGGAGGGCTCAACTCAACATTTCTCAGGGGGAGGTTTCTCCCCTGACTTGGGCTTTTTTTCTCATTACAGTCTTAGCAAGGCATGGCACCATTGCCCCTGAAAGTAGTCTGAGTGAGAGAATAGTGACTCACCAGGGTGAAGTGAGCTGGTTCATGGGACGCTATGAAGGTGGGGTTAGATGAAGGTAGAACTGGTGCCTGAAGAGTGCAGTAAGACTTTTTGGCCCTGTGTAGCCAAAAAGACTCCCTGGAAAAGACCCTGATGTTGGGAAAGTGTGAAGGCAAGAGGAGAAGGGGACGACAGAGGACGAGATGGATGGACAGTGTCATCGAAGCTACCAACATGAATTTGACCCAACTCCGGGAGGCAGTGGAAGACAGGAGGGCCTGGCATGCTCTGGTCCATGGGGTCACGAAGAGTCGGACACGACTTAATGACTAAACAACAACAAAGCCAAAACAACATGAACAAGAAGAAAGAATGAGGCAGAAGCAAACTCAGAGGAACTGCCAGCCTTGTGGAAATACAAAACATATTTAGGAAACAAAACAACATTGGAAGTAAAACATCCAAAAGAGCCCACTAAGGATGCAGAATAGGTTACAGAGTAGAGTTGGGAAAGGCAAGGGGGCATGGTGGAAAACCAGAAAGGAAAGGGAGTAACATATAAAAACAATATTCCTGTCTAGCAGGAACCCTGAACACGAACACTTCACACGGCAACATTTAGTTGTAGCTTCCACTTGTCAGATCTAACACACCATCTGTGACACCGCATCGTTTTTATAATGAAAAGTCAAATGGAACAAAAAATAAAAAAAATATTTAAACCCAAAACACTCAACAACTACCAGCCCCACTATGTGAACACATTGACCTAGGATAACATTGCTCACTGAATGTGCTAGCAAACCATCCTGTCCTTGCAGTATCTAATCTTTCTTAGACTAAGGTTGCAGAACATTTAGACTTTTTTTTTTAAGAATTAAAAAAAACCCACAATAGGAAAACATATTGCAGTTTTCCTCAGCGAAGCTTATCTTTCATTTGCTCTTAAGCGGGACACGGCTCAGGGATTTTTGATATACTTTGCTCTGATGATGTGTTATAACCAAATAGATTGCTTTAATATCCTAGGAAGATTATTTCCCTATTTTGGAAAGTCGTTGCATTATCATGAATTATTATGCCATATTTTGGCATATATTGTCTCAGTCTACCCCATCAATATAAACTTTATGGGAAGGTCACCTGGGACAGCATATCAAACTCTACTGCAGGAAGATTTCAGTAGAGAGATGTTTCTTTTGTCAACAAAGGCAGTATATCTGGAAAAAGAATTTTTAAAAATTGTATGAGTGACATCAAACACTGCTTGAATTTGGTCACGGGTGTCTTTGGCAGAGTTCAGCTATATTCTCATGTTGCCGAGGAAACGTTGATTTCCATCAGGATTGTAATGAGAACTGGGCAATTAGGGCTTTGCCCCAAGGCACCAAAATTTAAAAGGCACCAAGATCTAGTGAACGCACTAGTTAGTGTTGGGAAAATACATGGCAACACCTCACAGCCTTATTAGCTACCTTTTCTTCCTGCAAGTATAAGCCCCTTATAACATGTTCTCCTCCTCCTTTTTCTTGGAGAAGTAATACCTATGTTTTCCCTGGGTACCAAAATGGCTACTTATAACTCTAGTTTCCCTAACCCTCTATATCCCTCGTAATGCAAAGGTGAGGAGTAGAAAGTAGTGGCAAGGGAGAATCAGAAGATGAAAGAGGAGTGCTTAATCTTTGAAAATGTCCCCTCATGTATGGATCAGTGCTGGCACGAGACATTTTGCTGCCTAAAGTCTAAGACAAGACAGCACCTTCCATGCCACATGTGAACACTGCTTGAACTAGCCGTTGAATATTCCTTCAGCCATAGTGATCAAACGGCATCTTCCACATGACCAGAGGCAAGAGGTTGCTTTAGGGGACACTGGGCAGGCTGAATGATACATGCAGTTCTGCCCTCTAAAACCTCCCCATTACTATCTGGCTTACCTGCAACATCTTCTGACTGAGGCAGCTGCTTTACTAGTAGGCAGGCCCTGACTGCCTGCAACACTAAAAGAAAGCATCTTCAGAGCATCATCTTGCAAGGAAGATTAGGGTTTATAAACACAAGCAGGTTAATTGAGGGATCATCTTCCTTACAGACTTGTTGGATCCTTAAGGTCAAGCGGAGCAGTGGTCAGGATCAGGAACCACTCTGCAGGCT
The DNA here is from genome assembly GCA_037013535.1 of Intellagama lesueurii. Classification (NCBI taxonomy): domain Eukaryota; kingdom Metazoa; phylum Chordata; class Lepidosauria; order Squamata; family Agamidae; genus Intellagama; species Intellagama lesueurii. The sequence goes on along the minus strand of JBAJHW010000001.1, from coordinate 167,578,998 downwards.
ACATGTGCACCCACTATAGTCCTGTCCAGTTATACTTTAAAGTGTGTGGAGCCCCACACCTTGAGAGGAGTGTACTAGCTCCAACTCTTCCACCATCTCTTTAATCACAGACATATGGCTATCTGAAGAGGAGGAGGCTGCTGTACCTGGGTAGCCCTTCTGTGTGAATCAAAACCTTGATTTGGGGGTATGGGTGTTGACTTATAGGTTACCTGGGTACGACAAGCTCCCCTCTTCAGACAGCTGCATTTCCACTGATAATGGGGTGTGTGAAGCTAATGTGCTTCCTCAGTCACGGGCAGGCATAGGAATGTGGGTAGCAGAGGCAGTTCTCTTGCTTCTCCAAATGCTTTGCCATCTGAGTCTAGTGCCTCAGTTGGGCTAAGTGGGCCCAGCCCTGACAGTGACAGCCGTACAGGAGGGGTCCAGCAAAATGAGCTGAGAGATGTGACTCGTGTAGTACAGGTTGCCCAGTTCTGAACTAAGAGTTCAAGCACATAGTTCAGAGGTGGGCAAGTTCTGAGGGTTTGGGACGGCTATTCTTTCTGGTCTCAGTATCCTCCAGGGGGTGCTCCAAATGAAACAGAAAATGACTGAAAAATCACTTCTGATTTGGAGGGGTGGGAACCATTTCTGGCTTTGAGATGTACGCACACACACACACATAGCTATACCTGGCTTCAGAGGTGAAGCCATGTGGTGGCACAATTCTCCCATGTATTATGGAGGGGGTGGAAATTGTCTTCTTATTTCTGGCTAGGGCCTCTGGGGGAACAAAAATTTCATTGGTGATTCCCACCCTTCCATACAGCCTTGAGCTGCTGAGATTTAGATCAGGGAGTCGCTATATCGGCTTTCACTCTAGCAATCATCTTCTTTTCATGTTGCAGCTCCATCTCAATCACCCCTTCTTCCCACAGCTGCTTTTTGTCAAATAAAAAGACACATCATAGAATCATCATAGGGTTGGAAGGGACCTTGGAGGTCTTCTAGTCCAGCCCCCTGCCCAAGGCAGGAGACCTCATGCCATCCCAGACCTCATACCATCCCAGACAGATGGTTGTCCAATCTTTTCTTGAAAACCTCCAGTGATGCGGCACCCACAACATCAGGAGGCAAGCTGTTCCACTGCTTAATGGTTCTCACCGTCAGGAAATTCCTCCTTATTTCCAGGTTGGATCTCCCTCTGACGAGTTTCCACCCATTGGTTCTTGTCCTGCCCTCAGGTGCAATGGAGAATAAATTAATGCCCTCTTCCCTGTGGCAACCCTTCAGATATTGGAAGACTGCTATCATGTCTCCCCTCAGTCGTCTCTTCGTTAAGCCAAACATACCTAGTTCTTTTAGTCGTTCTTCATAGGATTTAGCCTCCAGTCCCCTTATCATCTTTGTTGCTCTTCTCTGCACCCCTTCCAGGGCCTCAGCATCTTTTTTGTATTGTGGTGACAAGAACTGGACACAGCACTCCAAGTGCAGCCTCACAAGCGCGGTATAGAGTGGTACTATCACTTCCCGTGATCTTGATGCTATCCCCCTGTTGATGCAGCCTAGGACTGTGTTGGCTTTCTTGGCAGCTGCAGAACACTGCTGACTCATCCTTACGTGGTGGTCCATCAGGACACGTAAATCCCTCTTACAGGTACTACTGTCGAGCCAGGTACCACCTATCCTGTACCTGTGCATCTGGTTTCTCCTGACTAAGTGCAGGACCTTACTTTTCCCGCCACTGAACTGCATCTTATTGGAGTTCCTGTTGTAACCTCTTTGAAATATTGGCTCAGCCCCAAAGAGGGGCCAAAGAAAGAGTGGGGCTATAAAAAAGAGGTTTGAATCAGAATGAGCCAGAGAACGGAAGAAACCAGAGCTGCTTCTTGTCACTTAAACTTATAAGGCCCTTGTCAGCTTGGTTCAGGTACAATTCCTATATCTTTGTGTTGGAGGGGTGAATCCACATAGTGAATTCATAAATTGCATACAATTGAACTGATATTTTATTTTAGGGCTTTGAAGATGCCACATGTGGAGCTGATAATTCTATATATTGGACACCCAGCCTAGCTGAGGAAAATGGTCTTGAATTATTATCTGAATATAAAGGGACACTTGAACTTTGCAATTCTACAAGCAACTTCTGTATTGGTGCTGTTGCTGAGGTCTTTGGTGCACAAACTAGCATTTTGTTGTTGTTACAATTACTCACGCTGTCTGTTATAAAACTGTGAATAAGAAAATACTCCTTTTATCAAGTATGTTTGCAAGACACATCAATAGATTTCTAAGTAAGCCCATAACCCCATAGAACTCAAAAGGGCTACATTGTCACAGAACCTTTCTACCACATGTGTATTTTCTCCCATTGAGTTCAATGCACTTCATACCAGATAACTCTCTATAGGATTGCAGCCATTGAATACTAACAATCAAAGAGGTTGCCTGGCATAGCAATGGGAAGAGAGAAGCACTGAACAGCAACTGCCCTGCCCTAGTCAGAGGGATTCATTCATGGAGGAAACCATCTGCCCATGTTGCTAATGCAAACACATCTGGTGCATATTCCTGTCTGCCATGCACATGTGCCACTCCTCACCTATTATAGAACTGGCTGGCTACATCTTTTGGATACAAATGAGGATACACATTTGCATCCAGAGCGGTCTGCTTTTATATGGCAGTTCTTTGCCTCTGCAAGGTGCAACACTCCTTGATGAATCACCGGCACAGGATGTTCTCTTAGCTATTTTGCCAGCTTCAGGAAAACAACAGCAACCAGCCATGTGTTGGAAAGATTCCAAAGATGTAACACAGCCTCCATTCCCCTGCTGTCTATAGCTGCTTTGTGTATCTATTTCGGAAAACTGTGTATGTGTGACATACTCTTCAACACGCTGAGGTTCATTTGGGTGCCACCTATAAATATAATTAATTTTATACAGGTTAAAAATGGTTGTAAACTGTCAGCAAGGTATATGATGCATAAAATGGCCTTCTAGAAAACGGCTCTACAGTAAATTGTTTTTTTGTTCATAATGAAGCCATATATAATCTACACAATGAGGCAAGCTGAGCCTACGGGGAATGTGTTCTAACATCTCAACCTGCTATTATTACCTCATTATTTTTTATTTTCTTCCCTGCACAATCCCTTTTGAATGCTTTTTAGGAAATGTATGTTATTTTTTTGAACAACATTTCCCCAGGAAAAGTTGGGTCAGGAGTGCATACATTACATTGACAGACGCAACTCTGTATTGTGTGATTTTATGATTCTTCCTTATGTAATGGAGGAAGAGCTGGCATGAGGGGCGAAGAATAGAAGAATAAAATGCCGGAATTCTTGAAGAAACATCCCAAACCAAAGCATATTGGTTAGTTTGAAGGTTGTTTTTAAATAAGGACTAATTAGAGACTTGTGAGATGCTTAATAGTTGGAGGCACTAAGGGGACATCTTGCCTGCACCCTGAACCCATTTTCCCTTACTACAGCTCCCGGGATAGGGGGTGTAAGGAAGGCAGGTAGCTGGCAGGAGCTTTACCTACAACCAGAATGTCTACCAAAATTGACCACACTGGGCAATTTTCCGTGCTTTCAGCTTTCCTCCTCTCCTGATTTGGGAACATAGAAATACAAATACCTACAGAAATTTGAAAACAGATCATTTCATGCCACTCCAAACCAGTCGGGAGTGGCTTAGTCCCATTTTTATGGCAGATGTTTGGATACAAATCAGGTCAGAGACTGTTCACACACCATTCCTAATTCCATTTTTGGAACATTTACAGAGCACAGGTTTGCTGCTGAGTCTTGGGCATTAACGTATTCAGTGCCATGGGTGGGAAGAGTGGGAAGAGTGAGGCAGAAAGGTTTCCTTCAGTATCTCAAAAAGTGTGGCAGCGAGAAAGGAGTAATGAATGATACTCCCGGCCCAGAAGTAAGGTACACTCACTGAGTTACCAAATCCTGCACCTATTATTGTTGGAGATTTCAAGGTTATTATTTAATACATTGTGTTCCTAGTTAGCTTATATTGCTGTTTCTTTTCTCATTCCTGAGGGGCAGAAATGTATTATTCTTGAATTGTGTGTAAGCAAGACTCCTCCTGCCTGATTCATTGAGGCTGAAATTCTAAAGACACTTACTTGGGAGTAAGGAGTATTGAACTAAATGGGACTGATGTGTAAATAAGCATGCATACACATCTCTTTTGCATTTTTAAAACCAGAGCTGGCCTTCTGGATGCAAGTTCTTTTATCACATTGACCAATTTCAGATCACAGTTCCAGTACTTCTCAGAAGGTATTGTTACAGAACATTAATTTTCCGCTAGCAACAGTGTGCATTTCTTCTATCAAACAAGCTCTTGGCATCTTTGTCTTCTAGTCAAAGCAAAGATGCTGCCAAGTTATTGCTGACATCTGAGTCTGTTCTACCACCAGAACAGCTCAGCTGACATTACAGAATCCTTAGGAAAGTGTGCTGAAGGCAATGGGCTTTTAGAGAAGCTGTTGTGTTAATCATATTCTGTGTGTATAACAGCCAACCAACCAACCAACCAACCAACCAACCAACCAACCAACCAACCAACCAACCAACCAACCAACCAACCAACCAACCAACCAACCAACCAACCAACCAACCAACCAACCCAATGAAAATAAAATACAATAAAATAAAGTATATGTAGGCATCCTTCAGTCTCGAGAGACTATGGTAAATAAAGTGCTGTGGCACCTTAAAGACTAATGCATTTATTTCAGTGTGAGCATCCAACCAGAAGTGGACAATCCACTTCCTGAGGGATGTGGAGTACATTAGCTGGGTCATAGGTTCATATAGACAGAAGACACAGCAAAGGAAGCAAAGGAATGGGGACCAAGTGACATGGGGGGTACACAGTGACAATCACGTTGATAATGGGCCTACAAAATGACAGTGGCATTGTTAGCAACAGTAATTATCAGTTACTGTAATCAAAGTGTATATTACATAGCAATCTGCCTGATCATTACTGGTGTTAACAATGCCATTGTCATTTTGAAAGCCTGTTACCCTGTAAACTCTCTCTATAGCAGAAATGATGTCCAGCGTTGGCAAGGGAGCTTCTAGTGTGCTTCAGGAACAGAAAAACTAAGAGTCAAGGAACTGCTGCCAGTTGGTTTCTAGTCCCCTTGGGCAGGGCTGGAACAGGGGCGGGGCAACTCAGGCTATCTTCCAGGGCACCAAAACGTAGATGGTGCCAAAATCTAGAGGTCAATCTATGATGTGTGTTAGGAAAATAAATATCCATTCTTCTCATCCCATTCACCCTTCCTTCCTTCCTTCCTTCCTTCCTTCCTTCCTTCCTTCCTTCCTTCCTTCCTTCCTTCCTTCCTTCCTTCCTTCCTTCCTTCCTTCCTTCCTTCCTTCCTTCCTCCCTCCCTCCCTGTTTCTAGTCTTGCTTCTTCTTGCTTGATGGGGGCTAACCCAAGGCCAAGTGAGTAAGAGAGACTACCATTTGCCCTGGGTGCCAAAATTTCTAATCACTGTGTCTTTGCCCCTCAGGAAAAAATTATATGTGTTAGGGCAGTGGTCCCCAAACTTTCCTGCGGACCGGTTGGGGGGGTCTGTGCGTGGGGCTGGGGCACCCCCTGCTCACGGGTGGGCAGGGCATACTCATGCACATGTGCGCATGGGTGGGGTGCGCTCGTGCATGGGTGGGGTGTGCTCATGCGCATGTGTGGGTGGGCGGGGTGCACTCACACGCATGCATGGACGGCGGGGCATGCGGGGGGATGGGAGGGGCACCCGTGCATGAGGGTGGACGGGCTGGGTGTGTGGGTGGGCGTGCGGGGGGCATGCATGTGGGGGGCCGGGAGATCTATCTCCTGCTAAGGCCATGGCCTGGTACGGGGCTGCGGACCGAGAGTTGGTGCCCCCTGCATTAGGGTTTAAACTTTTGAGCAAGGGACTGTGAATTACTTACTTTAGCATGACTGACCATCTCTAGTAAGGTTTTCCAATGACCCTCTAAGTCAAAGTTACCTGGTACAGTAAATTAGCACTTCAGCCCATAAAAAAATAAGAACCTATTTTAAATCAGAAGGACTGAAAATGTTCCACTCCCTGCCGTGCTCAGTGGTTAAGTTATTCTGTAATGCTATCTGAGTAATCAGAATCCATGTGGAGTGAACACAAGAAAGTGGGAATTAGAGATGGGGATATTCATTTTCGTAAACTCAGCACCTGTGCGGAGAGACTTGTTCTCTCGCTCCCTGCCTGGAGTGGCCAGCCGAGCAGGAAGACAGCAGAGCTCCGGGTGCCATTGGCGGAAAGAGCAGGACCTTCATGGCACTGGGACGTGTGAGTGGTCCCGGGGGCTAGATCCTCATTAGGTCCAGCTGGGACAGGGATATTCGTATTCATTTACAAATACGAATATCCCCATTTCTAGTGGAAATCCATGGGGAGTAAACTCATAAGACACTAGTTCCCCCTCCCCCTCTCACATTTCCATTCCTCTCTGTATGTGGAAAATGATTTTCTGGGGAAAGCCTATGTTACCCTTAGAGACTATCTGTGCAATCCAGAATGCTGGAACACTAGAACTGTGAACCACCAAGAGAACAGCCGTGGAGAGTGAGAGCTCTTATCTTGAGAAAAATTGCTGTCCACATGAGGCAGGTGACAGAAAGGTGTGAGAATGTGACAGATATGTGTGAGAAGGGGGTATCCCCTCCCTTGTTTATTTACATTAAAATGTGCTGCTTGTATACCACCCCATAGTGCTTAAAGCACTCTCTGGGTGGCTTACAATTTTTAATTTTGCAGGCTACACATTCCCCCCACCCCAAGCTGGGTACCCCATTTACTGACCTTGGAAGGATGGAAGGCTGAGTCAACCTCAAGCCAGCTACCTGAGTCGAGGATGAAACTCAGGTCATGAGAAAACTTTTCAGTGCAGTACTGTGTAGGTTAATTCTTAGGCTACAGTTCTTAACTTTCTTATAACTAAACTGCATTGAACTCAATTTGCTCTAAGTACAGATGCATAGGGTTGGAATATTAGGAATATAACTCTTTTCAGCTTAAGTGCAATTCCTACCAAAAATGCTTCTTTGTGGAGTGATTTTAAAATCTTTGTTTAATGGAGTGATTCAATGACTGCTATAGTGGCTATGATAGATCCATTAAATTTCAACTGGAAGTAACAAAGCAGAGGTTGGAGAAAAATGGCTGAAACTGGATTTAGACTTCTTTGCATCCAGAGACCTTCTGAATTTTGAATGGTGTGTATTTCCTAAAAGTCAGCTGTATAGAGAAAACATTTGCTAAGGAAATAACTGGCTGAAATCCTGTTGCTCGTGGCGCAGTGGTTAAACTGCTGTACTGCAGCCAAAACTGTGCTCACGACCCGGGGTTCAATCCCAGGTAGCCGGCTCAAGGTTGACTCAGCCTTCTATCCTTCCGAGGTTGGTAAAATGAGTACCCAGCTTGCTGCATGTGTAGCCTGCATAATTAACTTGTAAACCGCCCAGAGAGTGCTTGAAGCGCTATGGGGTGGTATATAAGCAGCACGCTTTGCTTTTTTTTGCTTACTCACTTTAGCATAGTAAGTTACACCTAGAGTAGGCCCATTTGAATCAATGGAACCTATGGAAGAGTTGACTCACAAAATCCCCACCTATTCGACGGGCCTACTCTAGTGTGATTTATACTAAATTACAGGATTTCAGCCACTGTTAGGCAAAAGCAGAAAGTCACTTTTCAAATATCAATTACAACCTGGTGCTTCCAGATATTTTACTCTATAGCTCCCATATTGCCAAATATGAAGGGATAATGGTTGCAGCAACCCATTAATGGCCCTGCTGCAACAACTGCACTGGCTACCAGTCCATTTCCAGCCCCCATTCAAAGTGCTCGTCATTACCTATAAAGCCCAATACAGCTTGGGTCCAGGACCTTCTGAAGGACCGTTTCTCCCCAAATGAGCCTTCTCTGTGCTTAAGATCATCAGAGGAGACCCTTCTCTTGGTCCCACTGCCAGCACAGGAATGGTTGATGGGGACACAAGAAAGGGCCTTCTCTGTAACAGTTCCCATGTTATAGAATACTCTCCCTTGGGAGATCAGGCTGGGTCCCTCCCTTCTCTCCTTCTGCTGACAGCTGAAGACCCATCTTTTCAAGCAGACTTTTAATAATCATGATTGAGTCTCTGAATGCTGTTTTTAAGTTAAGATACTTTTTAATGTTTACCTGCATTTAATTATATAAATGTGTTTTAAGTAGTGTATCATTTAATTATTTTTAATAGTTACTTACTATGGTTTTGATTCTATTTTTTTAAAATATTGTAAACAACCTTGAGCTCCCTTATTGGGAGAAAGGCAGCTTATATATATAAAAAAACAAACAAACACACCCCAAACATCTGAAAGGTACACATCTGCAATACGCTTTATGTGGGGCTACCTTTGGAAAGTTCTCGGGAGCTTCAGTGGTTCCAAAATGCTGCAGTCCGATTGCTAACTGGGGCTGGTTACACGGATCAGGCCACTGCCCTGTTACAGCAGTTCCATTGACTGCTGATCCACTTCTGGGCACAATTCAAAGTGCTGGTTTTAATTTACAAATGGCTTGGGTTCAAGCTATCTCAAGGACTGTGTGTCCATTTATGAGCCTGAATGGGTGTTGAGATCATCAGTGGAGGCCTTTCTCTCAGTCCCACCACCTTTGCAAGTGTGTTTGGTGGGGACATGGGATACGGCCTTCTTTGTTGCTGCTCCCAGACTTTGGAACTCCCTCCCACAGGAGGCTAGGCTGGCAAAGACCTTTCTCTTCAGGCAAGCTTTTCTTAAGTGAATGACTGCTGAGTGGGGTTTTAAATGGATTGTTGCACCTTGCTGCTTTGAATGTGTTTTGGTGTTGCTTATGTGTATTTGTATGTTATTTGTTTGATCCTTTTTGTATTTATACATTGTCAGTATCCTGAAGTGGCTCTCTTGTTAAGCTACTTCACGATATCAGAAATTGCTACTGGAAGGAGCCAAACTAATAGGACAGCTTAAACTCCGATATGCCATTTGGATGTGAGGATCACACCAAATGGCCTATTGCACCTCTACTCCACCCCAAGTGATTTTATTTAGCCCACACCAACCTGCTCCAAAAGAGCCTATGTAGACAAGTCCTCACATGGAGCTAGTTGGGCTAGCTTCAACCAAATCTCCTTCCAGCTTGTCTTAAAAAACAGTAAGATGCTGTGAAGGAAAGTAGTTGGATTTGGTCAAGCAAGATCTGCTCCTCCTCCCAGTTGTAAAAGATTGTGTAAAACACAATCAGTCCTAAACCTAATCCTGCAAAGATGGAGATGGGAAGAGATAGAATCCCACTCTATTTAGGCCTTTCTCGAGGTCCCACCTTCCTCACAGGTGTGCTTGGTGGGGGACACGGGAGAGGGCCTTCTCTGTCACTGCTCCCAGACTCTGGAATTCCCTCCCACAGGAAGCTAGGCTGGGCCCCATCTTTGTTGTCCTTCCTCAACCAGGCAAAGGTCTTTCTCTTCAGGCATGCTTTTCCTTAATGACTAGTGGTCCAAGGAGGTTATTAAATGGATTGTTGTGCTCTGTTGTTTTAAATGTGTTTCAGTATTGATTTTATTGCTGTTTTTAATATAATACTTGTTTAATTCTTTTTAAATATTTTTATACTTACTGTTTTGGGTTTTTTTCTTTTCTTTTAAATATTGTCTTTTTAATGATGTAAGCCACCTTGGGTCCTTTTTAAGGAGAAAGGTGGGGTAAAAATATTTTAAATAAATAATTTTTAAAAAGGTCCATTTTATGTTATCAGTGGAGGTGGTCGACATTATGGAACAAGTAGCTGTTTTCCTTGGGTCAATTGTTAGGAGGTGAAGCCCTGACCATGAATGGATGTATTTATTCCACGCTCCCTGTGAGTATAGAAATCTAACAAACTAGCTTGACTATGTTTATTTTATATGCCAGTAAAGGCTTATAATAATAATAATAATAATAATAATAATAATAATAATAATAATAATAATAATAATAATAATAATAATAATAATAATAATAATAATAATAATAATAATAATAATTTAAAAAATAAATGCCCATAAATTAAAACTGCTTTAATGGCAAAATGTGTAGAAATGTGGTTACTAACTGCGAAAGGATTTAGAAATTCCTTATCTGCTAACATATCAGTTATCCAAGCCATTTTATTTCAGAGCTAATTAAATGTTACACACTTTTCTTTGGTTGTTAATCATGCCACCTTCAGAAGAATTTTCTTGCTTGCTTGCTTGCTTGTTGGTTGCTCCCAAGAAACTAATTTCACAAGGGAGACCAACTGGCAGGTGAGGAAATCTGTGCCTGTCATTGCTGCATTTTTATTAATGAATACATATCTTTCTGCTAATAATTTCTTTAGTCCTCAGATGTTCCCCAGAAGGTTTTCTCTCCCGTATATGGTTTAAGCTAGATGATTGAAAAGGTTGACATTTTCCAAAGAACTGGCTTAATGGGGAGAGTTCTAACTATTGTTGAAGTTTGGAGCCTTCCAAAGCAACTGGAAGAGGACCAAATTGGCTGTGAGAAGTGGTTAACTGATAAAAAAGGAGTCAGCTTCTCGGATTTTCACTTGCATGGTGTCAATTTGTGAACCGTAGTGAGCAGAAGAGACTATTGTACAGACCATCTTGACTGCTACCATTGGTGTTGTCAACATTCAGGCTGCTCCTAGCTATGTCAAACTTAGCATCCTTTATCCTGCTGGCAACGTAGGCATGATATTGCACAGCAATATCGGGCCATTTCCTAGCTTTTTAAATCATGGGCACAGAAGAACAATATCCCACATTCATAAACTAGAGGGTTTTATTTTGAATAACTGAATATTTAAGTAGCATTGTGGTCCTAATTAATGCCAGCAATGGGGCCATACAGATGAGGAGTTCCCCCTCATTTAACCTTCTTAGTATACTCAGTAATAGAGATGGGCACAAACCAGAAAAACTGACAAACTGGGCTGGTTCGCAGTTCAGTTCTTGACTTCTTTTGAGGATTCCATTTTGCTAAAGCAAAATGAAACACTGAACTTTTCCCCCTTTGATGTTTGGCTTGCTTTGACAAAAGAAGATGCCCTCCTGCCCCCTTCCCACTGCCCTCGTTACCTCCGCCTACCTGCCTCTGCTGTCTCCACTACTGCCAGCAGTGCCATCTTCAGAGGCAGCGGGCCTGTCTTCCCTGCCTAAGAGCCAGGCACTGCCTCTGCGCATGTGCCTGCCTATCAGCTGGGCAGCGGGTGCATACTTAGACGCAGCGGCCAGCTCTGGGGAAAACAAACCATGAGCCGCTGGTTTTCCAGTTTGTGCCCATCTCTACTCAGTATTAATCCAACAAATATAAATTGTGCATTAATGTACAGCCAATGTCTTACTGAAAACCTGTGACCCCAATGCATTATTTTATTTTATTTATTTATTTAAAATATATCTATCCCGCCTTTCTCCCCCAAAGGACCCAAGGTGGCTTACATAATTAAAAAGACAATATTTAAAAGCTAAAAATGGTAAGTATACAAATATTAAAAAAGAATTAAACAACAGATCCTGAAGCTGAGGCTCCAATACTTTGGCCATCTCATGAGAAGAGAAGACTCCCTGGAAAAGACCCTGATTTTGGGAAAGTGTGAGGGCAAGAGGAGAAGGGGACAACAGAGGACAAGATGGTTGGACAGTGTCATCGAAGCTACCAATATGAATTTGACCCAACTCCGGGAGGCAGTGGAAGACAGGAGGGCCTAGCGTGCTCTGGTCCATGGGGTCACGAAGAGTCGGACACGACAACGACTAAACAACAACAAAATATTAAAATGGTAATTAAGATCAATATTAAAACACATTTAAAACAACAGAGCACAACAGTCCATTTAAAATCCTTCTCAGACCACCAGTCATTAAGGAAAAGCCTGCATGAAGAGAAAGGTCTTTGCCTGCCTGCAGAAGGACAGCAATGATGGGGCCAACCTGGCCTCCCATGGGAGGGAGTTCCAGAGTCTGGGAGCAGCAATAAAGAAGGCCCTCTCTCCTGTGTCCCCACCAAACACACCTGTGAGGGTGATGGTACTGAGATAAAAGCCTTCCCTGATGATCCTAATGCCTGGGTAGGCTCATAGAGCGAGATGCAGTCTTTTAGATAGCTGGGATCCAAGCCATTTAAGGGCTTTGTAGGTTAAAAACAGCACTTTGAATTGTACCTGGAAATGGATCGGCAGCCAGTGGGGCTGCAGTAACAGGGGAATAATATGTTCCCTGTAACCAGCCGCAGTCAACAGTCTGGCTATGGCATTTTGCACCCTTTGGAGTTTCCAAACACTTTCAAAAGGCAGCCTCACGTGGAGTGTGTTACAGTAATCCAGCTGAGATGTAACTAGACCATGTGTCACTGTGGCCAGATCAGACCTCTCAAGAAATGGGCGCAGCTGGTGCATTAGTTTTAACTGTGCAAAAGAACTCCTGGCCATCACTGAAACCTGGGCATCCTGGCTCAGAGATGAATCCAGGAACACCCCAGAGCTGTGCACCTGTCTTTTCAGAGGGAGTGTAACTCCATCCAGCACAGGCTGCATCCCTATTCCACGATCTGGTTTCTGAATGCCTGAGAAAGTGAAATGTACTATCATGAACATGGTCTCTGCATTTTTCTCTGCTATTACCAAATGAACTAATTAACACTGTCATGTTTCTTTCTGTTCCATGCCAAGGACATTCCTGGTCCTGGGAACAGGAACATTAAAGTGCATCCCAATCTGGGTGGACAGCCAAGTGGCTAATAAAGATTGCTCTAGTTACCTTGTGAACTGTGTGAAACAATCATGTCTTTATAACTTTGCTATTGGTCTTTCTTTGTTTTCCCATAAAAGCCTATCTTAAGTAATCACTTTGGATTCCATACCTACACGTTTCAGTGTGGGTATGCTTTCTCCGCTAGCACAATGAACAACCTTTGCCCCCTTACCCCAGAATAAAGACACGAGACCAGAAATTATGGATTAAACATGGGCCACACTTTATTGAATATAATCATTGTTGCCAATCCTTTGGCAAAGGGGGGTCCTGCCGTAGTGCTGATTCAGGTTTCAAAACGTAGGTCTAAACGGACCCTTTTAACAGACAAATGTGCGAGTCCCTGGCCCAAGTTCTCCCAGCCATGAAGACAGCGAGAAACTCGGCCGGCCCAAATTTGACCACCCTGGACCTCTAGCCACTCTCTCCTTGTTGACTGTTGGTCCGGGTGTGTCCCCAGTGCATCTTTCCCCCCCAAGCACTGTAATCGCACGATCCACAGTGCTGGGAGTTCAGATGAGCTATAATTACCTGCTATTGCTATGGGACTCACCAAAATACCTGTTTAATCCGCACTAACCGCCATTGCATAGGGACTAGCCCCGCTAAGTCCCATGCCTGCCATCGAGCCCATCCAGCTCCAGCAGCAGGCCCCCCTTCATGTCTTCAAGGAAGACATCCAAACCTCATTCGGAAAGATGTACACCATCTGACTGAAAAAACTCTGGCCTATCCAAGCGGATCCTCTAGTGACCAATTACCGATCCAAGGCCGCTGCAAACAGCTCTGCAGACTTCCCTGTTAACACTCCGTTGGGCAGGGTTTACGGGTAAAAAATTTCTCGCATCCCTCCATGACAGCCGAGGGATGACGGTCGACCAAACAATGCGCATGGTAGGATATGTGGCCCTCAGCCAAGTGAGGTCACAAATCACATCGATGATCAAGGCCTTCCCACAATGCCACATCAAGTCGTTGCCACCTAACTGTTTGATATCCTCTGGACGGCACCGTGGACGCCGCACCAATTCTGAAGGAATGCGTACCAAATCCAAGACCTTGAACTCCTTCCTTTTGAAGGGCCAAATCTGTTAACTTCCAGAACCGGTACTTTGTCAAAGGGTAACCATCCCTATGTATAAAGAGGTAACCTGGGTTCGGTCCTCTAAGTTTTAAATATGCTTCCATAGCCTTGACAGGGCAGATTGTCTTAATGTGACAACGTGACAGAGTAATACCTGATCCTTTGCCCCATTGATCGACCTTGGATTGACGTATGTGGAGCTACACCGTCCCATCCACTATCTTAACATCTTGTAATTGTAGAGCTACCTTAGTTTTGTCCCCCTTTCCTGAGGCAACTACTTCACTAATCCTGAGGGTGCCAAAAAATGTTAATAAAGATGCTGCCCTAAATAAAACAACTTCAAACTCATCCCTACAAAGAACCTCCCATTGCCTACAAATACCTTCCAACAGCTCAGGTGATATGGGAGCTCTCGAGTCTTTAACCCTGCCTCTTTCCTTAGACCAACCTTCAATCATTTTTCGAATATGGTAGTCCGATGAATAGTCTCGGTAACCATTAATTTTTGCATAAAAGGCCACAAAGGATCCAAGTCCACCAATTCTCTAAATTTCTGGAACTCACTGTACTCACCTTTTCTCATCCTCGGTGCCAGGGCCAGACCTATTGCCCTTTCTGCATCTTCACGCCAATTTGCCAGACCTCTGGGGGAAGAGTCTCTGGGAACTCGTTGGCTCCTGGATCTAACTCTCTGAACCGCTCGATCTGTTGGCGTGATAATGCATCCGCTAAGCTATTGTCAACGCCAGGTACATGTCTGGCCTGTACCAAAACATTAAATTTCAGGGCGCGTAATGTGAATGCCCTAACCAAAGCCATGACCCTCTCTGACTGGGATGTGAGGTTGTTAACGATATGGACCACCGCCTGGTTATCACACCAGAAGCGTACCACTGAGTTGGCCCATTCGCTTGCCCAAAGCCATAAAGCACCGACTATGAGAAAAAACTCCAAAAATGTCAGATCTCTGGTGATACTGGTGTGGTGCCATTCCTCTGGCCACTTGCCGGCACACCACCTGCCTCTAAAATAAATACCGAAACCCGAGGAGCCTGCAGCATCCGACTGGACCTGAAACTCAACCCTAAGCATCCTCTGACCTCTCCAAAAGGAAATGCCATTGAAATTGTCTAGAAACTGCCTCCAAACATCCAAATCCTCTCTTATACCAAACGTAATCCTGGTCCTATGGAATGGACGGTGCAGCCCCTGCATTGCATTACAAAGCCGACGCAGAAAGGCGTGACCCGGCGCCACCACTCTGCAGGCAAAATTTAGATGTCCAACCATCTCCTGTAACTCCCTCAGGGTCACTTTTTTCCTTTGTAGCATTGAGGCTACCCTGACCTTAAGGTCAGCTAATTTTTCTTGTGGCAACTTAGATGTTTGCTGAACCGTGTCCAACTCAATACCTAAAAACGTCAGGGTTGAAGTTGGCCCTTCCGTTTTTTCTTCGGCTAGAGGTAGACTTAGTTCGTCTGCCATTGCTCGGAAAGTATCTAAGATAAATTTACACCTTCCTGTGTTCCTTTCACCACAAAAAAGATAATCATCTAGGTAATGGGCTGTATTTTTTACATCCCACTCTAATCCTAAGCTTCCATTCAAGAAAAGAACTAAAGTGTTTAAAAGCTGCACATGAAACAGAGCAGCCCATAGGCAGTGCTCTATCTATATAGAAAAAACCTTGAAAATAAAATCCTAACAGGTCAAAATCCTGTGGGTGGACTGGCAAAATCCAGAATGCAGATTTTATGCCACATTTTGCCAATTCTGCCCCCACCTACGAACCGCACCTACGAACCATGCTAACAGCCTCATCAAAGGAGGTATAGTGGACGGTACAGAGTTCCTGAGGGATGGCATCATTAACCGAGCCCCCTTCAGGATAAGACAGGTGATGGATCAATCTAAACTCGCCGGGTGCTTTCTTTGGTACGATTCCTAAAGGTGAGACCCGCAATGTCTCCAAAGGAGGTGTTGTGAATGGTCCCAACACCCTCCCCTCAAATACCTCCTTAGCTATCTTTTCTTGAACTACTCCTTCCATACCGTGTATGGATTTAAGGTTTCTTGCAAAAAATGCCTTACGTTCCCCGGCCACTGGTATCCTAAAGCCTTCTTTAAAACCTAATAATAAATAACTGGTGTCATCCCTTCTGGTCGCGCAGCCATGTTTCTAAGACTAAAATTTTAATTGGACTGGGCCCCTTTACCAGGGTTACCCCCTCCACCGTTGGGTTTCTTCCCACCTCTGGGGCCCTTTGCCTGCCTCGGAGCACCAGCTCTGCAGCATGTGGCACTGGGGTGTTGTCCCCCACACACCGTGCATTTGTGCCTAAACCTACATGGTTTCTTGGAGCACACACCCCTTGAGTTGTACTCCCAGCAGAGCAGGTGGGGTTGAACCACCTGCCCTGTGCTTACATGGGGAGTCATATTCACCACTGCCTTCCTAATCAAATGCCCACTATCCGTCTTGTCACCTAAATTGGGCCTGGCCGGGGTAATCGACTGTAACCAAAGGCTGGCCAGTGGCTCGTCCCAATGTAAATTGGAGTGAATGGCACTTCTCATACGGAATGCCTCATCATAAGAAAGCCATGCCTGCCCTGCAAAATCCACGTATGCCCTATAAATGAGATCTAAATACTGGAATAGGGACAATGCCCACCAAGGCTGGGCCCGTACTACCACCCCCGCGTAAATTAAGAAACCCGGCAGCCAATTGGACCAAGTCCTATCTGGCCTCTTGTGCCTACGTCTCTCCTTGTCCCTCTCATCTTCCTTATCCAGATCCTTCTTTTCTACATTTCTATTCAGTAACTCGAACAAATCCACATATTTTCCTTTTCAAATCTTCTCTTTGGTCGCTGGTGTCAAGTGGTCACCCAGTGGCATCGCACGATCCCCAAATGGTAAAGCTTGTAAGGGCATGGTATTATAACCCGTGTCCGGAACTGAAGGGTATGGCCAAACACCCACACCAGCAGCTGGAGTTACCGGGGCTGGGACTGTAGGTTGTGTGAATGGTGCAGGCCAGCCGCCTAAGTGGGCACTCGTATAGGGCCATGAAGCACTAGGAGCCCCAAAAGTCTGTGTATTACATGTTGGATAGGGCTGCGAAGTAAATTGGCCACTACCAGGCCAAGGCCACGCTGGCAGTGTTGATGACGAGCCGGGCGCAGTGGCTAAACTGCTGCCTGGCCAAGGGCAAGCCGGAAATGGTATGGACGTGTCAGGTGTAGGTGCTTGCCCCGTGCTCGGCCCGGGCCATGCAGGGAACTGCGGTGAAGTGTCGTGGTCAGTAGGGGACTCACCTGACAAAGGCATCATGACAGACTCATCCCTGCCCTCTGTGTCATCCTGACCAGTTTCCCCCGTTGTCTCCTGCCTGCCCGAGGCTGGTGTACTGGACACTACCATAATTGGAGTAGACCTGTTGTTGTCCGTGTCCCGGTGTGATGCCTGCACCGTCATCCCCTTCAGCTTCCTTTCCGGGTGTGCCCTCTTTGTGCTGGTCTGCTTCTAAAACGGCAAACCTAGTCATTAGGTTGTCTGCCAGACACCTAAGCTTAGCTCTACGGTGACCTTTGGAGTCCCTAGCCGACCGGCGCGGCTGTGCCTTGCTAGATTGAAGGGTTGCCCTAGCCGATCTAGCGGCTTCAAGAGCAGCGATCTTGTCTTGGAGTTGTTGCCAGATGGGCCATGACTCCTCGTCTGAAGAAGACTGTGGCTGTGAAACCTGAGGCATTTTTTGGCTGGCTGTTTTCCCTTCTTATTCCCTTGACCCTTCCTCGGGGCCATTTTGCGTTCTAAATTTACTCCTGACCACTGAAAACCCAAACCTCAGTATCCCGGCCTCTAGTTCGTGAAGCAACTTTCGGCTTACCCAGGCAGCACTGAGAAATGGGAGCTAGATACCAGTAATTTATGACCGTGCAGCTCTTCCATACTCCAATACTAGTAGGATTAATTTAATTATTAAGTCTTTTATTTTATTTTATTTTATAATTATGTATTTATTATTATTATTATTAGTTATTTATTAATTTTTTAAATTAATCAATGCAATCAATGAATTATAATTGATTGATTAATTACTCACTATTTGCGTATCCCCCTAGTAACCCCCACTTTCTTAAAATCAAATTAATTAATTAGCCTGCTACCTATATACGTACTCAATCAATTCAATTACTCAATTAATTATTAAGTTAATAAAATGTTATTAATGCTTCAGCACTTTAATTAATTGCTACCTACAAGTACTCAAGTGATTTAAATGATTATTCTACCAATTTTTTTAAAGCTTAATCAATGCCTGTAAGGATAAAAAATTAATTCTAATGTATCATTAATTATATAACGAATCCTAAATATCACCTCAAACAAAACTATCACAAAACAAAGGAGCCTACTAAACAACTAAGATTGTCTTAACAACTCTCCCCTGTAAATCGTCTGCAACCAACCACCTAATGGACTTAATTCAAAAACAGGCAGCTGAGAGATGCTCGGAAAAAAAGGGGGGAAGGCACACTGCTCGCTGAGGAGACTAACAGCTGAACCGCGCCACCTCCTACTCCGCAGCCGAGTGCCAGGGGACTATATAAATGAATTTATTTTCGTCAATTAATTGCCCCGATGCCCGCTTCTCGTTGATTAACAGCAATCGTATTATTATTTATACCCCAAAAGGCTGCTTGCGCGGTTGCGCAGCTCGCGTGGGTGCCACTGTCGCACCCCCCCCCCCTTTGGTACAGTGGAATCAACCAAATCAGAAAGAATTAATTAATTAATTAATTATTGTGGCAAAACGCCAGCAGGTGATGTCATTCCTGCCTGTCCATCACAGAAGCTCAAAAGGGAGGAGCCAAGGATAGGGCAGGAGGGGCGGAGTCAGGGAGAGAGGTGGAATGGCAGTTAGGGTTTAGAAGAGGGAAGAAGAGGGTTAAGGAATTGAACTGAGAGAGTTAGGAGATTGAATTGAGAAAGTTAATCTATATTGAACAAGCAGGAATGAAATTATACGTACTATAAAACAGATATTGATTAAAAGTATATAGTAGTTCGGAACAAAAGTACTTGCAACCCAATACATAATCAAATCCTTGTTAATACCTGATACAGTTCATACGTGATTTATCTTTGTGATTTACTTGACAATAAAAGAATATTTGTTAATTAAACCTCTGATTCCTAAGTTCAGTAACCCTTAGAGTTGGCAGCACACGTGTATAACACACATAATCGGTATTAGGGGAATAATACCTGGTGGCAGCGTGTAAAGTGGAAACACATCCAGGGGGTGAACCTATGTTTAAGGGAGATTAAACAGGGACACTGGGTGGATGCGACAAAGTGGTGGCAGTGAGAAGAGAAAACGACGTGAGCCTTTGTGAGGGCAAAATAAGCAGGGGCCACAAGGGCGAATGCCACAAGTGGTGACCAGCGGTGGGATACGATATGAAATATAATCCAGTAAGCAAAAGAGATATGAATGAGAATCCAGTAAGACAAAGGGATTCGAATACAATCCAGTAAGCAAAAGAAAAAGTGAATTTCCTGAGCTTAAGTGACCTAGTAGTCTGGTATTGTAAGGGCAGGAGTGGGACCCTGGAAAGTGGCTTGGGGAAAAGCTTAAAAGGGACTCCTGATTGCAGACCGGGGAAAGACTAAAGAAAAGGAAAAGCTCTGAGGAAAATTCAATAGTTTCAGGTTTACCTCAAGATTTTAAAAGACTAGTGGGCTAGCTTTGGATCCTAGGCTCTAAGAAGGGAGTGCTGAAGGGGACAAAAGCAGAAGCCAAGGTCAGACAAAGATCTGAGGGAACTGGACCAAGCAGAGGGGCTTGGAAAACAGAAAAATAAAAGAAATCTGACTGGGTGGCTAGAGGCCAAAAGCAACAGTGTATCATACAAGGAACAATGAGGCTAGGTGCCTAAAGTATCAAAGTAGCTCCTAGGCTGTCAAGGGAAAGCTACTAAGAATCAAGCGATCTCACTAACACAAGAAAAAAAATTAGGTCCATTTTAAAACAAGGCTTGTCTTTTAGTTCAATAGAATAGACCAACTGATCCATCTAAAATATAAATAAACATGCCTACCAAGCGAGGAAAAAGGGGGGCAATGGGCGCATAATCACATCCACAAGATTTACCTCACGAAGAGGAAATCACAGAGCAGGAGGATGAAATAGAAATTCAGGAGGGTAATGTTTCAAAGGAAGCAGAGTTAACCTCCCAGGGTTTTGAAAAATGGAAACTGCAGCAAGAATTTAAATTAAGAGAGTTACAAATAAAAGCTGAAACTGAAAAAGCTAGAGCTGAGGCTGAAAAAGAAAAACCAAAAGCTGAGGCTGAAAAAGAAAAAGCTAAAGCTGAGGTGGAAAAAGAAAAGGAAAAAGCTAGGGCTGAGGCTGAGGAAAGAGAGGCTGCCTTGAGAGAAAAAGAGATGAAATTTCAGCTAGAAATGCGACGAATGGAGATAGCAGCAGCCCAAAATAATAACAATAATGATAATGATACAAATCCTGAGGGGGGACGTTTGTCAAAAGCAGACCTTAAGAGATTCCCTATATATAGAAAGGGAGATAACCCTGAATCTTTCATTATTTTATTTGAATGCGCGTGCTGGGACTTTGACGTGAGGGGACCAGAGCGCATGATAGTAATGAGGTCTCAAATAAGTGGCGAGTTGGCAGAAGTATATTCCCAAATGTCCTTAGAACAAGCCAGGGATTACGAAGAGTACAAAAAGTTGGTTTTCTTGAGGTTTGGAATCAATGCAGAACATCTAAGGTGAAAATTTAAAGCATTGACCAAAAAGCCTGAGGTATCTTATTCTCAATTGGGGGCAAATATGATGAGATATTTGGAGAAGTGGCTTGAGCAGTCGGAGGTCAAGACCCTAGAGGATATGAAAAATATCATTGGTCTTGGACAATTTTTCTCAGTTCTACCTGGGGAATTGAGGTATTTGGTAAAAGATAAAAAGCCTAAAACTATTTTGGAGGCCAGCGAAATATCTGACCATATCACAGAAATAAAACATCCAAGATACTCTGAGGTAAAAATTGGAGGGAAAGCTTGGGAAGACAGAAAGAAAGATCCCAGAGAGTACCTCAAAAATCAGCAGGCAGTCGGAAGCCATTTTAGGGGCAAGCCCTCAGAGCAGAGCCAGCAGAGATATAAGAACTGGGAAGGAAAGGGAGATAAGTCCCCAAGTTTGGAACAAAGAGTCTCTAGATCCTGCTTTGGCTGTGGAGAAAAAGGACACTTCATAGCTCAATGTGCTAAGAATAGGGAGTTTGGGCAACAAAAAGTGAATTTGCCTAAGAAAGTATACTGCGTACAGCAGAATAAAGCACCCACAGGGGCAGTTGAAGTGGGTGCCATAGCAACCCCAGTTACTACTAGAGCAGAGAGCCCAGAACAACAAGAACAACAACTCCCAATAGCTAAAATTCTCCATTGTTATTTGATTGAAAGTAACCAGGAACTTGTTAGATGTTCTGGGGATAATAATTATATAAATGAGACTAAATATCTAGCTCTAAAAGACTCGTGCTCTCAGGTGACGATATGCCATCCAGAAATAATCCCTCCAGAATATATATTGAAAGATGAAAGCCTAACAGTCAAAGGAATTGGGGCAGAGATAATTACGTTACCGGTGGTGAAAATACCGATAAAATATCAAAGGTGGACTGGGATATGGAAAACAGGAATTACTGATCAACTACCAGTGCCATGCCTAATAGGGATAGATCTCTCTGAACATGTCAAGAGTGTTTTAGTGAATACGCGCTCCCAGAAAGAAAATAAGGAAATAGCAGAAGAAAAACATGAATTCCCTAATGAACTAATAAGAGGGAACGATGAGATAGCTGATCTAGTAACCATGAGGAATTCAAACAAGAGTATATTTAAAAAGGAACAAAAAGCAGATTCTACCTTGGAACAATGCTTTAAAATGGTTAGCGAAGGACCAGTAAACCCTGAGAACCCTGAGAGGTACTTTGAGGAAAAAGACCTTTTATATAGGGAGATCTTAATAAATCCCAGGAGGGGAGGGGAGATTCATAAACAACTAATAATCCCTTCTAAATACAGGGGGAAAATAATAGAAAAAGGACACACAGACACCGTCTCTGCTCATTTAGGTATTACAAAAACTAAGCAGAGAATATCTCAGAATTTCTACTGGCCAGAAATGGGAAAGCAGATAAAAGCATTTTGTCAGAGTTGTGACATATGTCAAAGGCAAGGAAATAGTAATGACAAAACAAAAGCCAAGTTGTGCCCTTTACCTATCATCTCCACACCTTTTCAACGCATAGGTTTGGACATAGTGGGACCTTTACCCAGAGTCACCAGGAGGGGAAACAGGTTCATACTATCATGGATTATGCCACTCAATATCCAGAAGCAGTTCCCTTGAGAAATATAGAAACACAGACAGTTGCAGATGCATTGCTGAATTACATGTGCCGAATGGGTTTTGCTTCTGAGATAGTCACAGATTTGGGAACTTCTTTCACATCTAAGTTAATGAAAAGACTATGGCAACTGTGTGGCATCAAGCATATAACATCCTCCCCATATCACCCACAAACTAATGGATTGGTGGAGAAATTTAATGAAACACTCATGCGTATGATTAGGGCATACACTGCAGGGAATCCCAATGATTGGGACCACAAATTACAACAATTACTGTACGGTTATAGATCTGTACCCCAGGAAAGCACCGGGTTCAGTCCTTTCGAACTGTTGTTTGGGCAGAAGGTGCGGGGACCCCTAGATTTACTCCAACAAAATTGGGAGGAACTAGAGGAGGAGCAAGATCCTGAAACAGTAATTCAATACGTAGATAACTTAATGAACACCTTGCAGAAATCTCTAGAGATTGCAGCAGAAAATTTACAGGGCCAGCAACATAAACAAAAAGTATGGTATGACAGAAAGGCCAGAGAGAGAACATTCAACCCTAGAGATGAGGTTTTGGTGCTAAAACCTATCCAAGGGGATAAATTGCCAGTAAACTGGGCAGATTCTGGTAAAATAAAATCCAAAATGAGTGAAATAACTTATATTATTCAGGAGGAAGGAGAAGCCGGACAAATAGTAGTACAGGTTAAGAGGATGGAACCGTACCATGGGAAAGAAAATAGTGAAATATGTACAATGAGACAAGGGCCCAGAAAGAAATATGAAAGGCAATACTGGGAAGGAAGAGGTATACTCTATAACTGGGAGAAAATAATAATAAGCTTTACTCTGCTCATGAAACTAATAATAGAAGCAAGAGTAAAAGTTTTAATAAGGATAGCAGGCTATTGGATAGTCGATTCCAAAGATATAGCCTCTCCTTTAGAAAAGTTAAAAGTTAAAAGAAAAGCTGAGAGGATCCTGAGGTCGAGCGGAGGCCAGGAGACCGTCGGGAAGGTGCAGACTGCAGGGATGGTCGATCATGTCGTAGGAGGTCCAGAGTTTGGGAGGGACTACACCATCTTCGCTGACGCTGAAGAGTCCAGATTCAAACCAGGAGCCGTGCTGTGCCGAAAGAAGGACAAAGGGAACCTGCACCAGGTGGCTCTGATCAACAAGAAACTCCGGGCAGGTGAGAGACATTTGCTTAACAACGTGAAAGCGAACTTATTAAATGGGAGGACATTGCCAAGACTGAAGTCTTACTTGGGAGGGATGAGATTCATCCTTGGGACAGATTCATTTCCTCTCATTTCACAAACTGTGAAATCCTATAAAAACAAGCTTGCAAAATGGACTAGGAACTTGCAAGATTTTGAATTTGAAATCCGCAGAAAAGGAAAGACTCGCAAGATGGTTGCTGAAGCCTGGTCTCGAAGACTTAATGAAGAATAAACAGACAACAAAATGTAATGAAATGAAATAAACAGTTCTATTTATGTATAAAGAAAAGAAAAGAAAAATAAGTAAGTACAAATGTAACTTTCTTTTAGATGAAATAATGGTAAGCAATGATAAAGTATTATAGTGGGAAAAATTTGAAAGTGTTGTAAATGTTGATGGAGTTTAAACGTGGTGAGTATTAATGTGATTCAAAATGTAAAGTGAAAAATGTTTATTATATGTTGTGTGAAATATTACTAAACTGTTTCTACGTTGTTCATGGAGCAAACCACTGTAAGCTTTACTCCATGGAAAAACTTTCTAAGGGGGAAGGTATGTGGCAAAACGCCAGCAGGTGACGTCATTCCTGCCTGTCCATCACAGAAGCTCAAAAGGGAGGAGCCAAGGATAGGGCAGGAGGGGTGGAGTCAGGGAGAGAGGTGGAATGGCAGATAGAGTTTAGAAGAGGGTTAAGGAATTGAACTGAGAGAGTTAGGAGATTGAATTGAGAAAGTTAATCTATATTGAACAAGCAGGAATGAAATTATACGTACTATAAGATAGATATTGATTAAAAGTATATAGTAGTTCAGAACAAAAGTACTTGCAACCCAATACATAATCAAATCCTTGTTAATACCTGATACAGTTCATATGTGATTTATCTTTGTGATTTACTTGACAATAAAAGAATATTTGTTAATTAAACCTCTGAAACCTCTGTAAAGTGGAAACGCATCCAGGGGGTGAACCTATGTTTAAGGGAGATTAAACAGGGACACTGGGTGGACGCGACAAAGTGGTGGCAGTGAGAAGAGAAAACGACATGAGCCTTTGTGAGGGCAAAATAAGCAGGGGCCACAAGGGCGAACGCCACAAGTATAATGCAAACAAAGAACAATTAGGTCAAACGTAAAAAAGGTGTTAACGAGGTAAACAAAATTAAATCAAAATCGATCAGTATAAACGCCAGCCAAACTGAGGGAGGTGGAGCTGATGCTTTGGGGCTCCTAGTGCTTCATGACCTTCCCCTGATCCACACGATAAGCTGCAAGGACCTTGCGACCAACTACGCCGTTGGTTGAGATCCGAACAGCCAGTCTCCTTCTTTAGCAAATGCCAGCAAGAAAGAGGAAGAGAAGAGGGGGAAACAGTCCTTAAATAACCTATCGTTCCCCCCTCTTCTTGAATCTGCTCGGCCGAGACTTGAGAGATCTCGCGTCCTCCAGGGAAGACGGCAAAGGTAAGCCACGCTGCTGAAGCCCAGCTCTGCAGCGGCTTAGTCATTCCTATACCTCCTGCCTCCCAAGTCATTATTCTAAGGCAAAGGGCATAGGAAGCAGCTTCATCCTGAGTCAACTGGCCCATCTCACCTAGGACTGATCACCAGCATCTCTGCTGAGTTTCAGGTGAGATTTTTTCTGGTCTTATATGGAAATGTCTAGGAAGAATTGAATTTGGGATTTTCTGTATGCAAATCAGGACTTCTATCACTGATGTACAGTCCACTTCTTGTTTCTTCATTCTGAATGGGAGGAGACACTTGTGATGCTCTTCAGCCCTTCCAATGATTTCTTCTAGAAACAAAACACTTTGCAAAGTCCTGTTCCACCATTTGATTTCCTGGGTTTGCCTTTCGGACCTACTCTTGGTTTGGCTTTGGGTTATAATAAATAATACATAACCTATAAATTTGCAGAGTTTGCATACAGCAGCCTGAAGTGTATAGATAAAAAACCACTTTTGTACGAAGTTAAAATTTGGTGTTCTCCCTTATGTGTGCTTGTCATGAGTTCAGCCGAAGATCCAGAACCTGAGGGGTTAACTACAGCTGAGGAGAATGCTGAGCGATTAGAAGCACAGACAGCTGAATCACCAGATTCTCCTCCCCCAGTAGCCAGGGTGAGGGCTAGACTTCGGCAAAGACTTATGACGCAAAGGTCAGAGGATTGTTGGAATGCTGCCCGCAGAAACATCAGGTCAGATAGTCCTGAGTTTTGACAGGATGAAAGGCTTCCAGCAGTTCAATGACTGTTTTGCTATATAATCAGCTCCCAGATGGCTGGGAAGCTCGTGGAAGCAACAAGTCAAATCTCTGGCTTGCATCCACGCTCCTGACTACCTTGAACCCTGTTCTCTGGACCCTTGGCTTTGGACTCTGACCCCGGACTATGTTGTGTGATTTGACTTTGGACCCTGACCTCAGCTTATGGTTTGTGATTTGGCTTTGGCATTTTGATATCGGCTCTGCATCCTCTGAACTTCTGATATTGGACTGGCTTATTGGACTTTGCTCTTGAAACCCCTGAGAACGTGACAGTGCTTCATGCCAGCAATTCATATAAAAATAATCATTTGTGCTTTTGGTTAAAACATTAAATAACGTTTACTATTTATAAACATCTGCAAAATATAACACAAATCATAGACATTTATAACATAAATGCTTAGACATTTGGTATTTGTCATACATGTTCTGGACTTACTGACATACATATTTTCCCTGGTAAATAACTAACTTTCTCATTGTTATATTTTTTTTTCATTCGCAAGCCCTAATTGGCCTAAGCAAATAACTATTAGTTACATCTTTAGTCCTGTCACTGAGACCTATTACATGTTTGTACATGTCCCTATCTTAGTTACATATTTTTGTATGCTAAGCTACATATTGTTTTCAGTCCCTATCTATTACATGTTTAGCCCTGTCTGAGGTACATTATCTGGTTCTGTCCCTGTCACATATTGGACCCTGTCTGACAGACTTCTGACTGACACCCGCTTTATATAGTAGCCTGGCTGACTCCAGACACATTCTGATTGGTCAGAATCCTATGCTATGCCAATACAATATACAATACAGTATCCTATTGGGGTTGCTGCAGCCACTGGCCAGTAAGTCAAAGGAGCCACAAGTTGAAAAAGTGTGGGAACCACTGTGTTTAGAGATGGGGGTGTTTGTTTGTTGGTCTCTGAGAAAAATTCCACCTTTTTTGCATTTTTAAAAACCAAGCAGTATCAAAGAATGTGAAATTGTTGCTGTGTGGTAAAAGCAATATGGTTGGATTAGTTGCTTGCGCCTTTGTGATCAACCTTCTGTTTTGTCATACTTACTGCATGCAAAATTTCCCCAATGGAAGTTCTGGAGAGACAGGAGCTTTATGTACAGCATACTTCTTGCAAACTGAAGGAATCATGATGGGGGGGGGGGGGAAGCACTGGTGTCTAGATTCTGGTGAAACCTCTCCAGAGGATAGAAGACATGGTCTTGCCAAAAATCTCAGAATGGTGAGGCTTTTCACATCCCTACTCTCCAGTTTTCCAAAACTTCTGATTACTTCATTCTTGAATAAACAGATTCATAACTTGAAAAACAGCAACCTTTTGATAGAGACTGAACTGAGATGCAACAAAAAACACAGACACGTGTTATGTGAAAGGCCATGTGTACAGATACAGGAGGATGCCAAGCAAATAAGAAATTGTATGAGGAATAGATGTGTGAGACTGTTACTGGAGGACTGTGCAAAATTACAAGTGAAGAAAATTATGAGAACTTTTAACAAGTGTACCCTTATGTGGGTGGATTTGACTCATGGTTTTATAAGCCTGGAGCTGATAATGCTGTTATATTTTTTCCTTTCCCCGGCAGTACTAGAGAGTCATGTGTAGGTGTTGGGTGAAGCACAAGAAAGACTAGATCAGAATAATACCTCTTTAATGTCAAGTCTTTTTTGTGCTCCCAATGAAAAACCTTTAAACATGTTTCTTTGAACTCCATGTTTTTTATAAGTCTCAGACTACAGTGAATATGCAAGATATGCTTCCATGATCTGAGCCAGCTGCAAGAATCAAAATGCACACCCATCCATTCACAACCTAGGTATCACTACAAATCAGTTGTTAGTATGAACCAACGTACCCTCTAATTTTCAACCCCTCTGGGTGGGTCTCTCTCTCTCTCCTTCACCCCTGTATGTGCCCGCAACTCCGCTCCCTGCACACAGGGTTCTGTTGCAACCAGAACCTAACACGATCGCTATGTGGAGGAGGAAGAGAGCTGTGTGCAGGAAGGCAGAGATGCCCAGCTTAGAGGGAACCTTAGTATGAACCTATTGTTTATACACAGGAGAGAAATATTTTGAGGCTTTGCATTACTGTAGTCAGGGTGAGGAAAAATGTGGCTCTGTAGATGGACTACAACTTCCATCATCCTTCACCACTGGCTATGCCAGTAGGAGTGATGGGAGAGGTCGGCCAACAACATCTGGTGGGTCACAAATTCCTCATCCTCAATTCAGAAGATATTCTAACATTGTGCTAATTCCTGACCCACTAAGTACCTGAATACTGGGCATACTGGTCAGGACTATCCCACCCTGTGCCCTTTGAGAGACACTCTGACCTTGTCCATCCAAAGTGCCTGACATTCCTGCTCTGTTTTCAGTTTGCAAGCAAAGCAAAGCAAAGGTTTGACTAGGAAGGGGAACAGATGTGGCTATGGCCTGGGGAATTCAGTGGTTGGAATCTGTAGCACTGCAACGAAAGGAAAAAAAATAGAATGGGGGTGGGGAGAGAATGGGGAGAGACTGTTCCAAAATGCAACAGGGACTGTCTAAGCAGCAGTGCAAGTCTTTCAGTTGCCCTACAGCTCCATAAAGTGATTGGCGTAGTGGCTGCAAGAGAATCACAATATTTCTGTAACGTTCAGTAAACTAAGATGAATTCGGAAGAGTAAGAAGAGATGGCTATTCCAGAATGCAAAAAGACAATCTGAACAGTTGCACAGATCTTTCATTTTGGCCTACAGCTGGCTGTACACAGAAGGCTTCAGGAGAAAATATAGTCCACAATTGTCTGATCTGAGCCTTTCCTAGCACCTCTTGGCTGGAGTGTCAAAGGGAGCTCTTCCATTGCAGGTTCAGCTTTCACTTGCCTTCTCCTTTGGCTCAAACCCTTTGCAAGGCTTGAAGTGCTGGCTCCTGATTAGCATCGGTCGGTCCCTTTCCTCCCTTGAAGGTGCCACTGCTGCTCCTTTTGTCTTTTGAGCCCCCAGTGCCTCCTCTGTGTCAGGATGGGGACTGGGTGGTCTGCTGGATGCCGAGGTCTCCACTGACCAGTGGATGCAGGGGTAGTTCTGGTGTTCTCAAGTTGAAGGCCCCTCACCCTCCTCTCCTTCCTTCAGGAAGCTGCATCTGCACCGTTTGTGCAGGGGTCTTTCATACAGACATAGTCAACCACACCAGCCATGCAGAAAATGGGATCAGGCTCCTTGGCAGTGTCTCCCTGTGCCCCTTCCACCCCCTCTGACTCTTGGCATGCTGGTCTCCATTCCTATCCAGCTCCCCTCTAACTCCTCTATTCCCTGCAGCTGCCCACCAGCCACGGCCCCTGCCTGCTCACCCAGCTGGGCCCTATGCCTCACCTCCTCCTCTCTACACGAGGGCAACTGGACCTGCCTGAAGCCCATTGCTTGTACCTTTTGAGGGGCCCTTCTGGGGGTGTGGGGAGATGGCAGATGGCCTGCCAGGGGCACCGGCAGCAATCCCTTCACACCTAGAGAATATTGTGAAAGGAGGATGGGGCAGAGGTAAGGGTGAACTCATGCAGAAGTGACATTGACTAGAAATAAATTAATTCACAGATCTCTAAATTCAATGACATTTGAACTGTCACACTCATGCTTTTAAGTCTCAAAGCCTTTACAAGGATATTTGTCTGTGATGCTAGAGCTGCTTTATTTTTTTGTACAGTATTTAAACAATGCCAGATTTGTGATACTGCTCTAATATACCTATTGATTTACCTCATTCAAAGCTCTTTTGTGCTGGCACAATAGGTCTTTGGATTAGCCGATCAATCTTCAGGGGAAAAAAAAAGATGACGATTAATTTAAAAACCTTAAGATCATGAGCTTAATGTATCTACAAAGGGCCTTTACACAAACGATGTCACTTTTCATTATGTTTTTGAAACGGCTGCTCCGATCAATCACAAATAATGTTGCATGACAAAGGGAGGCCCTACTCCTCAGTCTAGTTGGGAGGATAATGGGCACATTGAGTTTAGGGTTCTTCTGGCTGGTATGTGTGAAATATCTGTAACAATCAAAGCAATGGACAGGCACTGCCAATGTCCATAACTGGCAGATGGTCGTGAAATGGCCACCTCGTGCCAGAAGGCCAGAGATTCTGTGAGAAAAAGGCATCATGCAGGAAGAACTTTGAATGTGATGCTGCTTCCAACACTTTACTGATTATTCTGAAAAATTAACTTTCACAACAGTTCTCAAGTGTTCTTTTTAGGGTTTTAGGACCTACGTTGATCTGATAAGATAAGAGCCTTTTTTGTTTTGTTTTTTGCATTCAAAGCAATGTTGAGACCTTTTTTTTAGAGGGGGGTGAGTCAAATTAATTCAGCCACTTTGTGTTTGTACAGTACAGGCTGACAGTCATGGAACGATCAAGGGCTATTGATTCTGTGCCCTGCTAAATAATTATTTATCTCTGAACTAGAGGCAAACATTATAACAAGCAGGTGTCCCTCGAAAACCTTGCTCTGTTTATTAGCAGTAATTCCTTTTTTTGCTAACTTGATGATGGGAAATAGCAAAAGCAAACAAAACAAAAACAAAAAAAACCACACAGAAAACTGGGATATAAATATGGTAATTGTGCCAACTACGTGCACGTATTTACACTTAGTTTTGCTTTGACTCTTTCTGTTGGAGAGCTGTGGGATGGTCCCCTGCTGAGTTATGGAAGACAGTCTTCTCACTGCCAGAGTCTCCTCCATTCTCCAGAAACAGTCTCCTGCATTAAGTGAGTGCATACACAAGGCACCCCGGTCCCAGTCATGAGCTGCCCTCAGTCATATGCCTGTTAGAGAGATCAACATTGTGCCAACCGGTAACAACAACACCAGCTCCACGTTTGGCAAACATGAAAAGGGACCTAATGCACATGCCAATGATTCAGAACTTGGAGGCACTACGTCGAAACCTAAAGCATTTAAGCCCAAATCCTATTGCTGATCTCAAGCAGAGTAGGTTCATTGAATCAAATGTCAAATGGTGAGTCAGCACATACGTAATCCCATTGATTCAACAGGCCTACCTTAGTTGGCCTTAGTGTTAGCTTTTTGCTCACTATTTAGAAAATAATGACTTCGAAGTGTTTCAATATTTCAACCACTTTTTTGCATTTTCCAATGATTTTATTTAAAAACATAATTTTTAAAAAATAACACGTTAGTATCATGCCAGGCAAAAACAAAAGAAACATACAAAATAAAAAATGAGAAATGAGAAAGACAAAAATATTATGGCACCTTAGGTTACTTCTGGATATCTTTCTTGCTTTGTGAATTTGTTCCTCAACCATATTGAGTGGGTATTGTCATCTGAGGAATGTGTTTTGTATATCCTTGAGTTTGGAGTCTCTGTCTTGTGGGTCTGAGCATGTAATTAATGAGTAACATAACACACTGGCCAGAACTGGTGAAAAAAAAAAAAAAGCAAAGCGTGCTGCTTATATACCGCCCCATAGCGCTTCAAGCACTCTCTGGGTGGTTTACAAGTTAATTATGCAGGCTACACATTGCCCCCCCCCCCCAGCCAGCTGGGTACTCATTTTATCGACCTGGGAAGGATAGAAGGCTGAGTCAACCTTGAGCCGGCTACCTGGGATTGAACCCTGGGTCGTGAGCACAGTTTTAGCTGCAGTACAGCAGTTTAACCACTGTGCCACGAGGCTATGGTGATTTAAACATGCATTATTTGAGTTAGTAACTCAATGTCGCCAGTTGCTGCTATTAATTAACAAGTCATTGGCCATGTTCTGAGCCGTGTGCTTAAGCACATCTAGTAATGCAACTGGTGCCTCATCAGTTAGCAGCAATTTGCCACAGTGAGCTACACAATTTAACATATGCATGTTTAAATCACCAACAGGATTCTGGCCAGTATATTATATTACCCTTTAAAAATACGTTACGCCTATTTTTTAAATTGTCTTTTCAAGAAAACCAATGATAAATACAAAAAATGGCCCAATATATCGAAATAATTCATAGTCATGTCTTATGAAGTAGAATCTCTTTTTGTCACAAATTACTTTGATTGAGTTACTTCCAAGCTTTGGCCAATAAAGACCCTTGGCTCCTTCAGATGAACAGGGATCATAATTGGTTAAGAACATCCCTCACATAAAAACGACCATGCAGATATGGCAGTATAGGTCTGGGAGATTTTTTCTCATACTTATTGAGAGTACAGCCACAAGGGACCATCATAAAGTGGTCAGCAGGTATGTAGTTAGGTTGATGTAGTTAGGTTTGTTTGAATTCACCTGCTATCATCACAAATCAATGGCAGACTAGCTGCTGCCTGGTATGAGAAGGACATATATTGAAATGGTTATCACCCTGAAGCATCCCCATCATAAAAGTGTCAAATCTTTACAGGTTTGAACAAACACAGTAAGAACATCAGATGGAACATCTTTACAGAACTCCTGTGACTGAGAACCTACTTTACCTGAGCTGCAATCTATAGTTGCATTAATATAATGGACTTAACAGTGTATTCTTCAGATCTTTCCATCCAACATGTGATGATTGTACTAAAGTCTGGAAGATGAGGACAGTCAGATGGCTAGGTTTATGAGCACAACCCTGTGCACTGCACACACACAGCTCTACAATGTGAGCAAAAGGGTTAATTTTGTAAATGGAGGCTAGAATCAGATAAAGTTCAGCACATACTTTGTTATATATATAGGACCCTTGTCATAACTTTGGGTGGCTGACTTATCCATCCTTAACAAGCATCCTGAGCAGTTCTGGTTTGTTTTAGACTCAGCACTATATTTCAGCAAACAAAGCTTATTATGGATAACAACCTTGCGGTAAATAGCCACTGACCTCCTGTTTTGGAAAGTAACATTTGTTGGGTACAGTTAGCTGTGAGATGTGCAGAATTATTTTTCATCCACACAGTTTATTTAATTAGTTGTTTCCCCTAAAACCTGGAGGGAATTTTTAGGGATAATAAGGATTTAGAGGAGAGCTGGTGTGGAGCTGCTTAATAAAAGGTTATGATTTCTCTGCAAGCTGAAAAAAGGTAAGCAAAAAGGCTGCTCTCTGTCTCCCTTGCACAATGGGAGGCAGAATTAGAGAATAAACACAGGGGAGATGAGCAAAGAGGGGAAAGAGATCTGTATAAATGACCTTTATTCAGGCTCCATTGAATCAGATGAATAAAGGGGATTTATTTTGCAGGAAACAGAATGGAAAGTGGTGCTGTCTAAATAGCATATAATTCCATGTAAAGAAGCACATGTAAGTCTGTTTACAGTCCAAGGAAAGGTTTATTTATTTTCGAATTTACAAAAGGACTCATAAGATAATATTGCTCAGAAGAGAATATAATAGAGTTCAGACTAAAGCCATGTAAACACAATGATAAAAGAGACCTCATATTTAAGGCAGGGGCAAAAGGGATAATAGAAGGCTTCCAACTAGATTTCTTGGTTTGCACAATTAATCGGAGATCGGTTCCTCTCAATGTTCCCTTTCTATTTGGCCTTCTGTTCTTCTGAAATGTTAGTGGCTAGAAATGGGCACGAAACGAACCACAAACCAAAAAACCCCACAAACTGGGCTGGTTCGTTTCATGAGAGGTTTGGGAACCGTGCTTTCACAAAGTGAAACAAAACACTGAACATTTTCATTACTGGCATTTCATTTCACTTCATTCCCCCCCCCCCGGCCAGAAAGCCACCCTTCATGGGCCCCAGCACCTACCTTCCTCACTCATGGAGCTCGCTCCCCCCAGCCAGTCCGCAGCCCCAAAAAGGTTGGGGACCGCTGCCCTAAAGCCTCCCAGGATGCATAATTTCTCATGCAAGCCATGTGGTGCTCAAGGTGTTGCAACAAAGGCTTTTGCCTTATGTGGAGCAAGAAATGCCTCATGTTCAAGCTGAATTTTAAACAGGAAGACGCACTCCAGATCCTATGCAAATATAACTGACTACTGGAGAGCACCAAAGGATTTCAGAAGACCATCAGACTATGCTTCATGGACTACAGCAAAACCTTTGACTGTAGATTATGAGAAACTATGGATTGTAAAGTAGAACAGCCTCAGTTTCAACATATTTGCCTTCAGAGATAGTTCAGGTTTAATTTGCTCCAGGACCCACTTGTTCATCTTTCTGGCTCTCCTCCAGCACTACATTTCAAATGAATATATATATATTCATTTATGAATATATATATTCATTTGAAATGTAGTGCTGGAGGAGACCGCTGCCCTAAAGCCTCTCAGGCTTTTATATAGAGTCTCGCCCGTCTTCTGATTTCTTGGCTTCAGTCTCCATTTGGAATGATGATTGAACAAAGGTATACAAAATCTCTAACCATTTCAATTTCTTCATTGCCAATGTTAAATTTATGTAGCTCTTCTGTGGTCATGATTTTTGTTTTCTTAACATTCAGCTGCAGTACTGCTTTGGCAGTTCTTTCACTTTTCTTAACAGTTGTTCCATGTCATTGCTGCCTTCTGCCAGAAAAACGGTGTCATCTGTGTATCTTAAATTATTGATGTTTCTTCCATCAATTTTCACTCCTCCGTCATCTAGTCTAGACTGTCTTTCTGTCTATGTCCTGCCTGTCGATTGAATAGATAAGGGGATAAAATGCACCCTTGTCTGACACCTTTGCCTATAGGAAACTATTCTGTCTCTTCATATTCTGTCGTACTGGTAGCTTCTTGTCCGCAATACAAGACACTTCAGGACAATCAAGTGTTGAGGCACACTCATTTCTTTTAGAACCCATAGTTTCTCATGTTCCACACAGTCAAAGGTTTTACTGTAGTCTATAAAGCATAGGCTGATGGCCTTCTGAAATTCTTTGGTGTTCTTCAGCAGTCAGTGGATATTTGCAATAGGATCTCGAATGTGTCTTCCTTTTCAAAATCCAGCTTGAAAGGAGGCATTTCTTGTTCCATATACAGTGGTGCCTCGACTTACGAACTTAATCCATCCCAGAAGATGTTCGTAAGTCAAATCAGCATTTCCCATTGAAATGCATTGAAACCCGATTAATCCATTCTGGCTGTTTTTTGTTTGTATGTAGAGGCGCCGGTTGTAAGTCAAAGCATTAGTTCCCATAGGAACTAATGCAAAATCGGTTAATCCGTCCTCTACCACTAGGGGGAGAATTTTGTTTTTAAACCTAAGATGACTTAGGTTAAAAAAAGGGCAGGAAAGGAGGGAGGGAGGGAACAATGGGGAAAAGAGGAAAGAAAGAAGGTCATCACTGGGGCACACAGACCCCTCAGACAAAGGTTTGTGCTTTTAAGCACAAAAAGAGAGAAGACAGAGAGAGAGAGAAGACAATGGGGGGGGGAGAGAGTTTGGAGTCTAAAACACATTTTAAACCCACACATGCTAAACCCACACATTTTAAACCCACACATTTTACACCAACACATTTTAAACCAAACCAAGCAACATTTTAGAGCCCACCAGCCAGCACAGACTTTTGCAAAAACATTTCTGATTTTAAAACCAAAAGACTAAACTCCATTTTAGAGCCCACCAGCCAGCACAGACCTTTGCAAAAACATTTCTGATTTTAAAACCAAAAGACTAAACTCCATTTTAGAGCAAACCAGCTAGCACAGACCCTTGCAGAAAGGGTCTGCAAGACCCATCAGAGCACAGAAACATAACCCCCCCCTACCTAGCCCAAACCCAAGCTGCAAAAACCCTGTACAGAAAACAAACGGAGCAGATCAGAAATGCACAGAGAACAAAGCAAAAAGCAAGGGAAGCATGCAGGAACCATTGCAAAAGCACAGAAAACAAACGGAGCAGATCAGAAATGCACAGAGAACAAAGGGACAAGGTCGGAAATGCACAGAAATCAAAGGAAAAAGCAAGGGAAGCATACAGGAACCATTGCAAAAGCACAGAAAACAAACGGAGCAGATCAGAAATGCCAAGAGAACAAAGCAAAAAGCAAGGAAAGCATGCAAGACACATCGAAAATGGAAAAAAACCCAAAAAGCAACCAACCCCCCCATCGGAAATGGGGGGGAAACCAAAAAACAAACAAACCCCCCCAAGACCCATCACAGCACAGAAACATAACCCCCCCAGCTGAAAACCACGCTGCAAAAATACCCAGAACAGTTTTTAAAAAGTATAAAGCAGCACCTTACCTTAGCAGGCAGCCTCCTCGAATCACACACTCTCTAACTGCTGGGGCGAAAGAGCTACAAAGAAGCAGCCTCGTCGCCACCTACACTTAGCTATTTGAATTTCCTGCCCTTTTCCCCTGCCTTTTTGTGTTCGTAAGTGGAAGCTCCGGTCGCAAGTCGAAGCAAAATTTTGCGACCGGAGCTGTTTGTAAGTCGAAATGTTCGTAGGTAGAGGCGTTCGTAAGTTGAGGCACCACTGCAAAGCAAAAGCCTTTGTTGCTACACCTTGAGCATGAGAAATTAATGCAATAGTCCTATAGTTATTGCACTCTTGGTGTCTCCTTTTTAAGGGATTGGTATATATACTGACCGTTTCCAATCTGTAAGGCATTGTTTTATTTTCCATATTTGTATTTTGTATACCATATTTGATATAATGAGTAACTTCTAAATTGGGGTCCATAATTAGGGTTTTCAGGAGAGCTTGGGCTTTTCACTGGTGCTTGAATGTCATTCTCTTTTTGTTTTGGATTTTCTGGCTATGTTAAAGTATTTCATTTTCTGAGTTGGACTAACTGGTGCTGTGTCTTTTTTTTTTAACCCAGCTTTTAGAATTTGGTGCTTCAAGGAGTCCCAATTCAATCCAAGCATCACTTTGGGCTTCCTCACTTTGTAGCAGTTTGGAAACCAGCAAAGCCTCTTGCTTCACTTTGGGTTCCAAATAATTTCAGAACTCCGAGCATATTCTTGCTAATGAGTATTATGGAGAGAGAATATCTGGAACCAGAATCAGCGTTGCTGAAGGAGGAAGCAAGAAAAGCAATGAGATGATAGAGAGGACAGTGTCCTTCTTTGTGGAAATCAGATGGAGGACATTAATGAAAAAGTTTGCAGAAGAAGATGCACAAATAGAAGAGGGTCCTCATATTTTAAGAAATAATTTTAAATGCAATCCACATGTTTGTTGGTTTATTTGTTTCTTTAGGCATCAAAACCCAGGAGCCCAATAACTCATTGACCACAACCCTCATGGGTCTATTTTTAAAAACAATGACAGCTGCCAGGAGGAAAGCTCTAAGAACTGGTTTCCATGCAGACACAGCTACCCATTCCTCACCAGTGACCTTCAGACTGTTGAAAATGCCTCCCCTTTTCAGTAATCAAGTGTAGTCTCATAAAAAACACACTGTGCATAATTTCCGTGAGAAAGTGGTATTATATTTCATTTACCTGCTGTGGAAAGCAGACAGGCAGAGAGTGTAACTGACAAGAGAATAGAATCCTTGGTGTTTATACCCTTGAAAAGCTTCAGGTGATGCTAGGGTGGGTTTTCTTTTCTTTTCTTTCCTTTTTAAAAAGAATCCCTTTGCTTTGTTCTCATTGACGGAGCTGACAAGTGTTAAGATGAAACATCAGTTAAAGAGGTGGCTGTAAAACTCCTGCTACCCTTAGCAACAGAGCTTCAGTGAGCAAACAATGCCCTCTCCCTGCCCACCCTCGCTTTGGAATGGATGGAAATAAAAGATAAGGTGGTTGCAAGAGATAAAATGGATGGTGAATATGGTTTTGAAAGCGATCAATTTTACATCCCATAAGCACGGGATAAAAAGGATTACATAACAGCCAATAATAACTCGCTGAAGTATCAATAAAGATCTTTCCTGCAAGAAATATATTCTTTGAATACCACTGCCTGGAAAAAGAAGCTGTTTGATTATGGAAGCCAAAGATGTTGAGGCACAGAGGACAATAGGTATGAACAAAAGCATCACTCCTCTCATAATAGGGTCGGGCTGTGAACGGGGAGAGATTGTGGTCATATAGTTATCTCAGAAAAAGTCTGTGGCTGAGGGAAGACAGCATGTTTTTCACAAAAGAAACCCCTACAGGGAAGCAAAGTTAAGGAAGAGAGAAATAATAATGGGAAAAAAATCCCCTCCAAATTTGATTTGAAAGAAGCATGAACAACAATGTAGGTTTCGGACACGAAAGTTCATTATAGACCCATTTTAAAAGTATGTTCAGAAATACGGGCTCACACCATTAAAACCACTGCAGTGAACTAATAAATATGGAGCTTAGGTCAGTGTAACTTGTAATTCAGTGCAGAAGGGTTTTACATTTTGCTTCCTCTGGGTGGGGATGAAGAATCATATCATTTCAAAGCAACATACATGAGTGGCAGGTGCCCAAACAGTTCACTGCATGTGAAGCCACCACTTATGTAGGTTATTATTTTTATCAAGCAATTGCATTTTACTAGCTAATTAAAGTGCACCTTGCACTGATATCTTAAATCACTCTTACTCTTTTATTATACCTGCCTCTGCGCTGCATTTGATTAACTGTGACAAGGTGGGGATGAAAATGTCTTCTGGAGAATATTTTCAACTTGCTTGATGGGTGAGGGTTACTAAATCTACAGTAACATGTATCCAGCCCTTGGTGTACGAGAGATCGTTATTTTTGATATTACATAGATACTTAATGTGGTGATATACAAGAAATATCATCTGATGGACTCCAGTCTACATCTCTTGAGGCATCATTGAAATCAAAGACAACTCTGAAAAATCTGGAATAAAAATCCTGAATTGGCAATAGGGTTAAAAATAAAAAACACCTAAAGAAAGGCCAACCTTCCTCCAGAAAATCCCTTTATGTCAAGACCATGCCCATTGAGAGTAAATTCACTACTGGCTTTCCCCCTTTGCCGCAGTCTACCTAACAACAAGGCATTATTTTGTCCCCAGATCTATGAATAGAAATCATATTATTTGCCTATTTACTCCTCCTTTTTTTCTTGGTTAATGCAAGAAAGATAGTACAATAGAGATTTTTAAATAAGATATATATAAAACTATATAAGATTTTTAAAATAAATTATACGTATATAAAACTTATATTTTTATAATATATATATATCTAAACTATATTTATAAAAATATAGTATAATGAAAACAAATACTTTGAAAACACTGTTGAAAAGTAGCATCAAAAGGGAAGGACTGAACCCATCCAATCAGAACCCACTGTGCAGCTATCATGTCAAAAGCCGGACTGAAGAAGAAGAGCGTTGCCTCCCAGTGGAAGGGCAACAGAGAGAGGTCAACCTAGTTTCCCTTGGAAGGGAGTTCCAGAGTTTAGGAGTGGCCCCCGAAAAGGCCTTCACTCATATATGTAGCAGACAGGACTCTGATGTTGAACAGAGAGAATCTCCAAGCTATCTCCAGGACTGCATCTCCTTTTATCGGCCTGCTTGAGTGTTAAGATCATCAGACAAGGTCTTCCTCTTGGTCCCACTAGTGTCACAGGTATATGGCATGGGGACATGGGAGAGAGCCTTGTCTGTTGTTGTTGCTCCCAGATTTTGGAACTTCCTTCCACAGGAGGTCAGGCTAGCCCCATTTTTGCTGTCCTCCCGCAAGCAGGTGAAGACCTTTCTCTCTCTCTTTTTTAATTTTTAAATTTTTATTATTATATAAGTTACAAGCCTCTGATCACATAACAAAAAAGAAAAAAGTAATAATTACCTATAAATACAGTTACACTTCCAATAATTTTCTTATCTATAGTATACTAATAATATTTAAACATTTATATATGTTTTACTTCTAACCCTACAGTGATTCAAACTAACCAGCATTTCAGCTCATTTTCCGTGAAGACCTTTCTCTTCAGGGAAGCTTTCCCTCAGTGACTGGATACCTGAGTGACATTGTTGTACCTTACTGCTTTTGAATGTATTTTTGGTGTTTTCGTTTATTGTGTTTACTGTATTTGACCCTTCTGGTATTTGTATACTTATTTGTATACTTACAGTTTTTAGCTTTAGATATTGTCTTTTAATGATGTGAGCCACTTTGGCACCTTTTTAAGGAGAAACGGGGGGGGGGGGAATATTCTGAAGAAATAAATAAACAGTTCAGCAAACAAATAAAGGAGTTGGAGATGCCACTGAGTCTTGAAATTGCTTGAGTGAATGAGCTGTCAATAATTCAACATTAGAGACAGAACACATGTAGAAGCATCCAAGATCTCTTGAGGTACTATGAGTTGGATCCAGACTTTGAAATGCTTAGAGGAAAGTCACTGTATAAAGTTATTCATGACTAAATTAATTCTCATTTGTTTCTGTGGATCTACTATCAGCATAATGAGATCCATATTTTTCCTACTATGTCAGTCCATACTGCTCAACTGTTAGCCACCAGGAATTCTGTCATCAATTGATGACAAAGCCAGAGAGAGCATATGAGTCTCTGATTCTCTTCAATACTTAGTATGAATTCACATTTTCTGTGGGTGCCAATTACACCTTCTGATTGTGGACAAAGGATGTGCCAGAACAATTTGTGGATATTAACCATGTTGCTGCAACCTAGGGGGTGGTGCAACCTGAAAGGACAAAAGTGGATGGTGCCTGAATTGTAAAATCCTGGGCTGATGAAGTGTGTCTGAGCAAGATCTGTGTGTGAATGGAAGTTGGGGAGCACATGAAGGGAGTGTTTCATATGAGAAGTGTCTGGAAATCATGTTGCTTGATGTGAAATCTCCTGATTCCAGATGTGGGGTGGGTATACTTTCTTGGAACTCTAGGGGAAAGTGTTTTGTATGTGTTCTTTGGTATTTTGTCATGTGTGGCCCTCTAGGTGTTGTTGGATGGCAAATACCATGAGCCCAAGCCAGCATAGCCAAGGATGAAAGGGGACAAAATTGCATCCTAACAACATCTTGAGGACCACTGAAGCATTCCCCACCCCCCGGCCATCTCAAGAACACTTTACTGCCTGAGGTGGAGCAGAAAATGGCACCCTGCACAAAAAATCAAGGTACTTAGTAGACCAGTCATTTTAGAACATGGCACAGAAAATACCCTGAGTGACTCTTCATGAAAGTAAAATTGAAACAAAACTAAATGAAATAACTAGCCATCTGCTGCCATTTCATTAACCAACAATCACACTCTGCTGTGTGCTGGTGCTGCTCCTGTTCCCACCCTGCCATAGGGCTGAATTCTGGCATTAAAACAGGTCTGAAGGGCAAACACATGTCAGCTCTGGTTCACAAGACCTTTATTTGTGTAGGGAGGAAGAGAGTGATAGGAGCCTTGTACCAACTTCAGACTGCACATGGATGCTGACATGGAGCATAAAATGAGTGTGCCGATCATTACGGATGTAAGGACAAGACTAAGACATGGCAGCTTACACATTTGTGTGCTTCTTGAGAATTAGCTCCAATGAGATATGTGACCGATTCCAACAGATGTGTTGACCCATGGAGGTTGGTGCCAGAAACTTCAACCAACATTGACTCATGAAACAGGAAAGCATGATGACCTTTGAAGGTCATGCTGTGTCCTGCATCCTCAGATGTCCATGTCTGGAAAAGATGCAGGAGTTTGCCTTCCACTCTCCTTATTTGGGCATGTTGGTAGGTTTCTTGCTGCTGCTGAGGACTTCAGTTTAGTATCCACAAACCATCAAACCCTATGATTCTATGAAAATTTACTCTGAAGATCATTGGAACTGCCATTGACATATTGCATTACTCAGGGAGACACAGGGAGGACTCCCACAAGTGCCAAAGGCCACAATATGTAATATACTAAGTATCCTTCTGTGTCTATAGCAAGGCTTATCAGTTATTTTCAAGTTATATCCAGTATGATTGGTTGACAGAAAATTACACTGTGTGTCTCTACCTTTTTTACTACGGGCAATAAATCATCTCAAGTAATGAGTGTGTGGCTAGAAAAACAAGAGGGCTTGCCAGCTGCCGTGGAGCATTAAGACTAATACTGTGTGGCATCCAGCATAGAGCTGTAGACACTGAAACATCATTTGGAGAGAAAGTATCTCCTTAAGGGGATTGCAGTGACATCACCAAATTGAAAGCCAGGGTGCCACAGTTTATAAACATCAAGGAAATGAAAGTAAAAAGAGAAGAAAAAGCTCTGACTTAATAGTGTGATGATCACTCTTCAGAAGGAGCTGCAGCAATAGTGGATTATCAGTTTCTGAACCCCTTTCTAAAATTAATCTGAGAATGATTCTGCTGTCTTGCATCATCCTTCAAGTCAACCAACAGAACCCATAACTAGCCATGACAGTAGTCTGTGTGGCTGTTCCTCCCCCTTCCTTCTTGATTTAGGCCACAGCTGCATTAATGTACTGGATTACTGGCTGGATTACTGTAACATGCTCTACGTGGGGCTGCCTTTGGAAAGTGTTCTAAAATGTCAGCGGATCCAGCCAGATCATTAACTGGGGCTGGTTACAAGGATGACATAAATCTTCTGTTAGAACAGCTCCACTGGCTGCCAATATGTTTACAGGCATAATTCAAAATGTAGATTTCCACTTATAAAGCGCTAAACAGCTTGGGTCTAAACTGTGTCAAGGACCACATCTCTCTTTATAAACCTGTTAAGATAATCGAGAGAGACCTTTTTCTTGGTCCCACCACCTTCACAGGTGCACTTGGTGGGGACACAGGAGAGGGTCTTCTCTGTTGCTGCTCCCAGACTCTGGAACTCCCTCCCACAGGAGGCCAGACTGGTCCCATCTTTGCTGCCCTTCCGCAAGCAGACAGATCTTTCTTTTCAGGGAGGCTTTCCCTTAGTGACCAGCTGTCTGAGAGGGTCTGTTTTGTTTTTGTTTTTTTAAAAATGGATTGTTGTGCCTTGCTGCTTTTCAATGTGTTTTTTAAGTATTGATTTCATTTACCATTTTTAATATCTTAAAAATATTGTTCAATTCTTTAAAAATCTTTGTATAATTACTGTTTTTGGCTTTTTAAAAAAATACAGTAGGGCCCCCTGTTCCCGAGTGATCAGTATCCACTGATTCACTTCTTCACTGGTTGAAAATACTAAATAAAAAACCCCAGGAATATGTATTTATTTGTATTTCCAGGGTGTATTTACCAGAACTGGCCATTAGAGGTAGTCAGAGATCATGCAATGTATAGCATTTGACACTTCTGCATTTTTTGGGCATTTCCAGGGGGGCTTGGAACTGAAACCCACAGACACCGTGGTCCTGCGGGATTGTCTTTTAATGATGTCAGCCACCTTGAGTCCCATTCAAGGGTAAAGGTGGGGTTACAGATATTTTAAACAAACAAACATAAATAAACAGATAGATAGATAAACAAACAAACAAATAAATAAATAAATAAATAAATAAATAAATAAAATCTAGTTACTGCCTGGAAGAAACTGTAGAGAAGCTACAAGTATGGGCATTGATTGGTAACTCAAGATGGTTATAATCTGCCCATAGCAAAAAGGTAGAGAGCAGAGCAGATTTTTGTGGATTAGGGAATTGGTCATCCTTCAGATGTTTGGACCACAACTCCCACCAATCCTAGCTGCCATAATTAATGGTGAGAGACCAGCAGTCCAACAACTTCTAGAGGTACACACACATTCTCCATCTGTGACTACATTAGAAAAGAGGGGCATAGAGAACTATTCTTATGGCATGGGTAAAGCCTTATCTGGATTACAGTATGCCACTTTGCTCAATCATGTTTCCCAGGGAATGGATTCAAGCCAAAACAGCTGCAAGAAGGAACAATTAAGATAATTCTAGGGCTGAAGAATTTGATGAGGACAGATTAAAAGAGCCCAGGAAAAAAAGAAGACTCAAAGAGGGTATTATTGCACACTACAGATACAAAGTTTGATGCTTAGATGTATTAGTGTGAGTAATATAAAGCACACAAAGAAGCTATATAGTTTAAAGGCAGTATCACATGTATGAGCCAATGGCTGCAACCTGGCACCAGATACATTAAAGTTAGAAATTAGAAGGAAGTTTTCAATGACTGTGTGTGTTCTCTGCCATCAAGTCAGAATGGACTTATAGTGACCCTAATAGGGTTTTTAAGGTAAGTGGAATATTTAAGGAGAGGTTTTGCCAGTTCCACTCCCACAGTGAGCTTCCATGGCTAAGTGGGGATTCAAACCCTGTCCTCCAGAGTCCTGTTCCATCACTCTGTTCACTATACCACACTGGAAATCTCTTTCAATTAGTGATGTACAATTCTGTGATATTCTTTCCAGGTACAGCTGAAGTGCAAAAAGATATTGAGTTCAAGAGAGAGCATTTATGTAATGTATTGTGTTATTGCTACAGTTATTTGTGGACCAGTACCATCCAAATC
The DNA here is from genome assembly GCA_037013535.1 of Intellagama lesueurii. Taxonomy (NCBI): domain Eukaryota; kingdom Metazoa; phylum Chordata; class Lepidosauria; order Squamata; family Agamidae; genus Intellagama; species Intellagama lesueurii. The sequence goes on along the minus strand of JBAJHW010000001.1, from coordinate 167,534,802 downwards.
TCTTTGCTGTAAACTGCTTTACATGGAATTGCCTTTACACAAAGTTAGGAACCTTTAGCTAGTATAGAAGCCTGCTGCTTGTTGGTGGAGAGACAGAGTGCTTTGAGCACATTACAGTGATTCTCTACCAGCTGCATTTTGGCACTACATTTCTGGACTCAGTTTAAAGTTTGAATACCTTGAACAGCCTGGACGCTTGGGTGAAGATTATTTGAAGAACTGTCTACCCATATACAAAGCTACCTAGGCTGTCGGATTTGCAGTAGACACCTTGCTCAAGTAAGGACTAGAGATGGGCATGAATTGGAAAAATTGCAATTCATTTTGATTTGTGATTCATCAGGGTTGACGAATCATGAATAATGAATTTTCATTTTTTTTCTGACGAATCAATCAATCAATTTGTCAATTTGTTTTTGCCTTTAAAACCCTATAAAATGTCCCCGCCCAGCACCTAGAGACACCAAAATCCCAGAGCAGCTTCCCCCAACTCTCCTCTAAGGTTCCTCCAAGTTTGGTGAAGATTGGGTTTTCCCAAGCCAGTTGCTAAAAGGCACTTTCCTGGAGGGGGCACTTTGTGGGTGTATAACATGGATGTCTGAAATCCAGTCTTCACCAAATTTGGAGGGATTGTAGAGGACAGTCAGGGGAAGCCTCTATGCAATTTTGGTGTCTCTAGGTTCTGTGGGGGGGGTGTTTCATAGTTCAACATATCAACAAATCAAAAAACACTAAAATTCATTGATTTGTATTTGTTGGGGGAATCAATTTCAACAAACACAAATTTATTTATTTATTTATTAGATTTATACCCCGCACCATCTGGCAACCAGGCCACTCTGGGCAGCTAACAACAATATAAATGTTGTTGTTAGCTCCCTCCCTCCAGCCACTACTTGATTCACTTTTTTCTTCCATCTTGAGTACTGTCTATTGATGCGTTACTTTGTCTTATATTTTAAATTGTTTATATTATATGTTGTCAGCCGCCCAGAGTAGTCAGTTGACTAGATGGGTGGGGTATAAATTTAATAAATAAATAAATAAATAAATGGCAATATAAAAACATGATAAAAATAAAATAATACATAGCCAACAGGATAAATTAAAACAGATGGCAATGAAGGTGGTAAAAAGGGTGATGAAAAGGATGGCAAAAAGGATCATAAAAGGGAGGCCGAGATCTTAATGCTCAGGGAAAGCCTGGCGGAAGAGCTAAGTCTTCAATGCTCGTTTGAACCCATCCAGCGAGGGTGCCAGGCAGATCTCAATGGACAAGTTGTTCCACAGGCAGTTTCTTGTTCTTTCCCTCTGGGCCTCCTTCGGGGTCAAGGCCCTCAACTGCCCTGCCTGTGAAGAACGGGTATTACAGACAGATCTGGCTGGGAGCAGGCGTTCTGATAGGTACTGAGGTCCTAAACCGTTTAGGGTTTTGAATGTTATCATCATAACCTTGAAGTCGATGTGGAAACGAACCAGTAGCCAATGAAGGGCGGCCAGAGGTGGGAGATATGCTGGAATTTCTTCACCCCAATTATTAATCTGGCCACCGAATTTTGGACCAGTTGAAGTCTCCGCATCAGCTTCAAGGGTAGCCCCACGTAGAGAGCACTGCAGTAGTCTATTCTTGAGATTACGAGGGCTTGAATCAGCGTCGTGAGTACCCCCGTGTCTAGATAGGAATGCAGCTGGGCAATCCTCTGAAGATGGAAATGGGCTGCCCGGACCACAGATGCCACCTGGGTTTCCATGGTGAGATCCGGGTGCAGGCAGATGCCCAAGCTGTGAACCTCACTCTTTGTGGGAAGAGTCACTCCCCCAAAGGAGAGGGAGTTTCCCAACCTGCTGACACCAGGGCCACCCATGCACAAGATTTCCATCTTGTCTGGATTCAACCTCAGTTCATTTGCCCTCATCCACTCCAGAATGGTACCCAAGCAGCATTCAAGGGTCGAAACAGCATCCACTGCAGTTGGAGAAAAGGAGAGGTAGAGCTGGGTGTCATCAGCGTACTGATGGCACCAGGCCCCACAACTCCAGATGACCTCACCCAGCGGCCTCATATAGCATTGGTGAGATGATCGACCCCTGCGGAACCCCACAATTGAGTATCCATGGGGTGGAAGTCATCTTGCCAAGCTGCACTCTCTGGGGACGGTCCTTCAAGAAGGAATGGAGCCATGCCAAAGCAAGGCCACCGATCCCCAACTGAGAGAGCCACCCCAGGAGGATACCGTGGTCGACGGTATCAAAGGCCGCTTAGATACCGAGGAGGACCAACAAGGACATATTGCCCCTATCAGCCTCCCTCAGGACGTCATCCTGCAGGCAACCAATGCTGTTTCCATACCATGCCACAGCCTGAAGCCCGACTGGAATGGATCCAGGGCATTGGTTTCACCCAAGAGAACCTGAGGATGATCGGCCACCACCCTCTCTACAACCTTGCTAAGGAAGGAAACATTGGCGACGGGCCTATAATTGCCAATGTTGTCCACCGCCAAGCTTGGTTTCTTCCTAATGGGCCTAATGAGTGTCTCCTTGAGGGCAAGGTGTGTGTGATGTGACTTTGTTGTGTTGCATTCTTGTGGTGTGTCTCCTCTCTATATATCTTTGTAGTTCTTTCACATGTTTATAATTTTTCTTCAAACTAAACATTCACTTTTCCAGAGCCTGCAAGGTATAGGGGAGTTCTTGTAATAGGAATTTCTATTGTTTTTGCGCCTCCTATAAATGCAAGGACTTGTAACTCAGAATCTGGCAGGCTGCCATTATGATGATAAGCATAATTGTTGTGGCTAAGATTTGCAAAGCCTGGAGGAACAATGGCTTGTAAAATAAACAAACTGGTACACCAAGATATGTAAAACCAGAGTATAGTAGCTATAAAAAGTGCAAGCTATGGGACTTGCAAACATTATCTCCAGTCATATTAAAACACATTGCAACAGAAATACATTCAACTGTGAGCTATGGGGAAAAATAATGTTGCAAGGTGACGTTCTTGTACCTGGACCTGGCTTCCAGGCATGGCTGGAGAGCTGGCTGATTGTTTTGCACCTACATTTAGTAAACTGCTGTTCAAACCTCATTTTAAAAGTACATTGTACATTTTTAGGGCAGCTTTTTCTGCACTCCCCTTAATTGTTCTAACACTCTATGTACACAAAATTTCACATCTTGACAGGTATTTTTTTTTTTCATCACCAGCAATGACCTTTTTACCCATGGAAGTCTTCACTCATTAGGAAACCAGGACTTGGTGTACACCTATACTCTGTGAAAAGGTTTCTAGTCACATCAGGCTTAGCCACTTTGTAAAACTTCTTTCTCTCTCTCTCTCTCTCTCCGTGTGTGTGTGCGTGTGCGTGTGTGTGTGTGTGTGTGTGTGTGTGTGTGTGAGAGAGAGAGAGATACTGTGCCAGTTACAGCATATAGCCAGACCATGTATTTTTATTTCTGCTTACAAGTCTCAGTTTTCTACTCTTTCGCTGCTGTTTCTCTACCAGTGGCTAGTCACATGAAACCAAATGTCAGAAACCAGCAACATCTCTGAGAATGATGGGAGGGGGACATTGTTATTATTTTATACCAGGCAGGCACTGTGTTGGAAAATACAAATATAGGAGCCTCATAACCGTGAAATGTTATGATAAGAAAAGCTCCTCTCTGTTGATCTTGCTTTCTCTTCCTTGAGCTTTATACATACGTCGCCATCACATATATCAGATAGTGTTTCATTATCTTGCTAGACATGATCGTACTTGAGTAATATATTTTCTAATAAATCTCGGATCTGCAGACTTTGCAGAATATCAATATCATTGCCTCCCGAGCTACTTGCTTGTTGCGGTGTAGCTACAATGTTTCATCCTCTGTGCCAGTTTTCTTTTTTTACAGTGCACAGTGATCAGACATGACAACTCCAGTAAATCGGAGTTTGTCGTTAGCGACTCGGGATACATCTGCCCGTCTCTCCTGCATACATATTTTCCAGACATTTCCCAAAAGGATGGTTATTTGGGGAGGGGGGGTTGCTTTGGTCACTACCAGCATGCCAATGCAGTTTCTGATCAGCTAAAACAGATCGGCCGTCGAGCCCCCCAATGGATGGTTGTTTTGGGGGAGGGCTGTAACCCCTAAATAGCTCATTGGTAGCTATTTGGAAAGCAAACCAGTTTCTAGATAATGGGCTACTGCAGTTGCTTGTGAACTGATATTCTTTCTGACACTGTAGAATGCACTGGGGAAAGTGTTCATTATTCATACAAAGGCCAAAAATGTCAAACGTCCTATTTTAAATCAGCTTCATCCAGACATTGCCTCGGTCACCAAGTACCCTTAGAGGAAAGAAATTCTCTGCTTTTTCTCTCCCTGACATTTGCAATTCCAATATGTATATGCTCACTTTATGTTTTACCATATATATCTCTATCAGTGCTTTATTTGCAAGCTCCACTGGAAATTTGCAGTGCATCTTTCGTTAAGGTTGATTTCTTAGGGAAGTGCTCATAATGATATACCTCTGTTGCTGCTTGTTTATTTACTTATTCATCTATCTAGCAGGATAGCAAATAGGGATAGACAACATTCCTCTCCCTGGGTTCTGCTTGAATTAGCTTGGGCAAGCTGAGCTCCTCCACCCTAAACTGGAAGCAGGTCTAGTTATGTTGAAGTTAAACAATCAGACTCCATCATGTCACTAATCAGAAGTGTTATGGGTCCCAATGACTTCCTCTGTAAGCTCCAAATCCCTTCCCACTCAGCTGTATGCTTGATTTATAATATAGTCAATGACAATTTCGCAGAAGAAAACATATACAAGTTCCCTCTCTTGGTCACCTGTGCAATGGTATGTAAAAAAGCCCATGGACAAGTGCATCTGCAGAAAATTTGAGGAGAGGGGAGCAAAATTGCTTACCGCACACTGCAACAACACATGTGCATTTTCCTTGAGTTTACAGACATACTTTGATCTGTAGTGTCACATTCAATGCATTATTACTGCCTGAGAGTGCAGTGGTAGATATTGTGCACCAAAGCAAATCAGCATTCCATATGACAACTCCAAAAATGAGCGTGCCCCAAACAAAAAAGTATACCTTTGAAACTGGACCTTGGATCAGCACCAAATTTGGCACAGATGTAACAGACAGTCTGTTCTTGCTCTGTGTCAAATTTGGTGGTGTCTGGACAAACAGTTTTCAAGTTCTTTATTCAATTTGTATCCTGCTCCCATTAGTGTCACAGCACTATTCTGGGCAGGTTACAACTTGTAAAATAGAAAACAAAAATAAAAATAGAGATATTAAAACCAATAGCAATAACCCTTAAAAAACTAGATGGCACTGACTAATCCCAGAGCAGATGGAGGAAAATAGGGGAGGGAAGAAGAGGAGGAGAAAGTAAAAAAAAAAGGGGGGGGAAGGTGGTCAGCTGTGTGGAAAGCCTCCCTGAAAAGCAATGTCTTTAATTGCTTCCTAAAAGTCCACAGAGAGGGGGCTAGGCGGAGGTCCTCCAGAAGCTGGTTCCATAAAGTTGGAGCCACCACGAAGAAGGCCCTACCTCTTGTAGAGGATTTATGGGCCTCTTGTTACTTTTACGTTTACCAAGTTATGACTTTATAAAAGTAAAAGTAAAATTGTTTTATCCCCCATGCAGATTTTAAACAGATAAATATACTGAAAAGACCAAACTAGCTTATCTTGAAAGAGAAGAGTTAGTCCCAGCCCTCCTTTTTAAATTTTCAAGGAATCCAAGCTTCGGGGGTGGGGGCAGGCAGTTAAACTAAATCTTAGAAAAGCAATTTCAAAGGGAAACAAACTCCAACTTTGTGACGTTCTTATCAGCACAAACGTTCTAAAGATAAACAATGTTACAAGTTTGAGAGCCAGGAAGGCAGATCTGAACTTTTGGAGCTGCTACTCAGGACTAGAGATGGGGATATTCGTATTCAACCTGGCAGGGAGACTCGTCATCCCGCCTCCTGCCAAGAGTGGCTAGTCGACCGCGAGCTCTGGAGCGATAGGAAGGGAATGCGGAGCCCGCGGCAGCAGCGGAAGGGTGAGTGAACAGTCCGGCCCCAGGGGGCTGGACCCTCGTTATATCCACCTGTGCGGGGGTATTCGTATACGAATACCCCCATCTCTACTCAGGACTAAATTAAATGACTCAGGGGGTGAATTTTGTAACTCCTTCCTGGCCAAACAGACATTAAAAAGAGTTTCTATTTTTGTTGTAAAAATATTTTAAAATATATATTTTAAAATAGGGAATAAATATTGAGAAACTCACTCATTTAAGTGAGTTATACCATTGTTTGGTAAATTAGAAAAAAAAATCCAAGGATATTATGTTCCATCAAGTCACTTCTGATGTGTAGTGACTACATGAGCTACTGATTTCCAAAATGTCTGTCATTAACAGCTCTGCTCTGATCTTGCAAATCAACAACATCTCATGTTAGGTTGTTCTCTCTTCCTACTGTCCCCTATTCCTACTAATAACATCTTTTCTAGTTCTGTTCAGATCTTGCATACTAGGAGCTGTGGCTTCCTCTATTGAGTCAACCCATCTCATGCTAGGTCTTCCTTTTTTCCTACTGCTTCGCTCTACTTTTCCTAGCTATATAGTCTACTCTGGTAACTTTTGTATTTCCATTATATGTGCACAGTAGGATAGGGTCAGTGTATTCATTTTTGCTGTAATGAGAATTCAGTCTTGATTTGATTGAACACCCACTCTTTTGGTTTTCTGATTGTCTTTCATATCTGTATGGCTCTTCTCCAGCACCACATTTCAAATGAGATTATTTTTGCTCCTGTCTTCACTGTCTTTCTTTCACATAGTATGGAAGATTTTGACCTTGGTTTCCAGTGACATTCTTTGCAAACTCCAACCTCTCCCTTTTTTTTTTATTTCAAAAGACACATGTCTGTAGAGCTTTTGATACAATATATCTTATCTTCCTCTGCTTGCCTAACTCAAAGAAAGGGTTTAGAAATTAGGACATAGCTTTCTAATTTGCATTCTGTGGAGTGGGAATGGCAACATTACTTTACTTGAGAGATTAAAGGATATGGATGTTTCTCCATTGTACAGGTTATACCTATTCACACCTTTGCTTCACCATTTCATGAAGTCCAAAACAGCCCTTCAAAATATTTTGGCACAGAAGGACTACAGCCACATCCAAGGTGTTTTTGTTTCTGTGTTCTCCCAGTAACCACAGTACAGATCATGTGCTCATCTTCTGGAATCCTCTAGCATTGGATAATTCTACATGAGGGAAATTTCTGTTGGAATTTGTGTGTAGTTTATGTATATTTAAACTTCCATTTAAACAAGTCAGGAATGTGGAATATTGTGGTTCTGTACCCACAATTCAAAAAGTCAGGATATTCACACTTGTTGAAAAACAGCCCTGACAATTGTTTTGTTTTTGGCTGAGAAGTGGTTAACTGATTAAAAAAGAAGTGAACTTCTGGAATTTTCCCTTGTGTGGTGTCACTTTGTGAAAACTAATGAGCAGAAGAGGGTATCCTGTAGACCATCTTTTTTAAAAAAAAGCCTATCCCTGGCTTTTTGAGTCAGGGGTACAGAAGCACAATATCCTACATTCATAAACCAGAGTGTTTTTTTTTTTGAAGAATTGAATGAATGTGTGTGTCATGTGATTTCCCTGCAAAAAACCCAAACACCTGGTCACTCAGTATCAACTGTAGAGTAGACCGCTTGTCGTAAAGTGCTCTAATTCCCTGCAATAACATGGGGATAACAACAACAGGTTCCTATGCAGGGCTGGCATAATAACTATTTCTCAACCATAGCCCTGCCTCCTGGGATACAGATTAGAGATGGGGAATTTGTTTTCATAGAGAAAGATGAATCCCGCTGACAGTGGTGGCTGGCCTGATTTACATCTGCACCCAGAACTCACAGGTTCACTTACCGTGTGGCGCGCGGCACGCAGAGCCGACATCATCATCAGAGCACCAATTGGGGCAGTAGCCTGGCTTCTGTAGCCCCGCCCCCTCCTCAGTTGGCCACTCCAGAGAGGGGCAGCTTTTCTGCTGTTTTTACAGACAGTTATTTAGTATGATGTTCTTGTCCTTACCAGATTTTAGATTTGGGAATCTGGTCTTTTCAGGAATGCTGTCATTGCTCCAATTAATATTTGTTCCTTGATGCGATAATGTATAACATTCTACTTCTCCAATCTGATATGCTCTAAATGTTCTGGGTTATGACTCCTGTCACCACCTCTGTAAGCATGGGCATTGACTATGATGGTTGGTGATGATGGAGATTATAATCCAATGTAACTGGAAGGGTTGCAGGTTGAGGATTGCTGGTTTATCAATATTTTCCAAATATAATACAAGCCACATGTATCTTATTCCAGTGCCCATTCTTGACTTACTGAAAACACAGTATCTCTCCTCATTATACCCTTTCAGTGTGGCTTGTCATGTCACTGTCAAAGTTATTCATGGGTAATTTCCTTTCTTGAATAATGAGTCCACTGTGCTGAAGCACATAAACAATGTAAAATCACAGCATGTGCAGGAATGCCCCAAGTGATAAAATCAGGAGATTTTCCTCCTCCAAATCTAATTCTGTTTAGTTTAATTTCAAAGCAGACTGAGAAGAACATTTTTTTCTGCATCTCATAAACAGTTTTGCTTTTTGCTTCCTGGAAATATTACCAGTGTATGAATGTGTATGTCATGAAAAAGTTTAATTTTGGGCTTCTTCACACAAGTTAAGATGAGGCTTATACATGCTTCAGGGAAATCTTTGGTAGACCCACCCCCATACCAATGCTCCTGAACTAATATGCATAAGATTTTCAGATATGCCAGCCTGTGTACACAGAAATGGTGAAGTTATATGTGTGGACTACAATTCTCACAATTCACCAGATGTTCTTGGACTATAACTCCCAGAAATCCTGGACAGCATAGCTAGTGGTGAAGGCTTCTGGGACTTTTAGACCCAAGGGCTTCTGTACCAGTTGGTCAGTAGAGGCAAGGCTTACCAGCTACTGACAGTGCCAGTTCAGGAGCTGTCCCTGAGGCAACAGAACAGTGTTGCTGCTTGGCCAGCACTGTGGAGGCTTCCCAGCCCACCTTGGCACTGGCCAGCTGGTGACATTGTTTTTGCTGGGGGTGGGGGAGCAGTCCCAGTGGCTTCTTTTCCCCTCACATGACAAATGAGTGAGGCTGTCCTGACCCCAGTGCTGCCAATAGCAGTGAAAAGCTTCCCAGCAATGGCTGTCAGGTGGGTTACAGACTGCTCTACATGCTGCTTCAATGCAAGGGTTTGCATTAAAGCAGGATGTGTCAAACAGGTGGTTTCACGCCTGTTTTCAGATAACCTGCAGTAAAAAAAATACTGTGGGTTTTCTGAAATGTGTAGTTCCTGCCCAATTGTATTTTATATTTCTTTTTTCAGAGCACCCATTGCTTCCAATCATACAGCTGCTTTGTGAAATCAGAACCAAATAGAGAACAAAGGTGAAAGTCTTCTCTTGTTGCTTCCTGTGAACATCTTGTCATCAGAATATGCTGACTAAACATGAGTCTTGGTGGGAAACCACAGCCTCCTTTACGGTCAGGGACAAGGGCAAGATCCTGAGGAAGATCTCATAAAATCCAGAATCACGCAACATGTACCATTTCCCTCTCCTCTCAGCAATGTTTGAATCTCCAGGGCAAGTTTTAGGAGGCCAGAAGGACTGTAGAAGGAAGATGGAAAACTGAAAGTTTCCCTCTGCTGACTCACTCTCCAGTGGTTATCTGTGAGGACAGCTCAGCTCTTGGAACACGCTTACCAGTGGGATAAATCCCAGGATCTTGGCTGTTGAATTGTCACTGGATGAATGTTGCCAAAAGATGAGAAAAAATATTCCCCCTTTATGCTACAGGTCCACCAAATCCTTTTGCTCAGCCGCCTGCCATTTCTGCCTAGAAGTAAATATACATGAGCGTTGCCTAATAACCCCTGCGTAGGAAAGAAAGATTAAAAATTCATGTAATTTAGCTTAGTTCCAGTTTGTTTTCAATTAACAGAAGAAAATCCTCTCTCACACATAATATGCCATTTTATGTATGGCTTTGGTTTATTTAACTGACAAAATTAAGCTCCAAGGCTTGTGAATCACAGCCATTAAAGGCTGTTGAAAATAAAGTTTATTAAACAAATGGATAATAATGAGAAATAGACAATAATAAGCATGTAAATATTGTAATTGTAATTGCTCTTCTCCTCTTCTGTGAAAGCAAATATTTTGCTAATCGACAAACCCAAAGAAGGCAGAACAGAGAAGGAGAGGAACAGAGGGAAGTTTCTGAATCCAACATTATATTTCCACCTTTGTGTTGTGAAACCATACACAGGCCTGAGGAAATATTTGAAGGTACATGACGAGAAGCTCAGCAGTTCTGCCTGTGTGAGAGATTGACTTGGAACAACATATCCTCAGGCAGAGAGGCAGTTGATAAACATTATATGCCTAGGAACCATGTATCCTCAGGCAAAGAAGCAACTGATAAATATTGTACATCAAGGAGCTTCTACAAACCTGCCTTTCCAGTTGCTATGCTTACCATTTCAATGGTTTGCGGGCAACCTAGCTTTTATATATATATAGGATTGGCTGCTGAGATGAGGCTTCTTTATCTATTAGGCACAAAATACTTTCTTTTCTGTTGTGCATTAATTTTATTTATTTACCCATAGGGGTGGGCAGCATTCCTCCAACCCAATTCACTCCCAAATAAGGGCACATAGATAGGTGTCTGACCTGGTCCATATGTTTTTTGGCAACACTCTGACCTTGTCCATTTCCAGCTCTCCATTAATGAAATCCATACCCCTGGAGGAGATCATGCAAATAGCTTTGACCTGATGTGGAATTTACATAGCACCATTGATCCTGTGAATGTGGGAGAAAAGAGGATTTCGTTCCTGTTCAGAGGCATCTTTCGAGCAAGTGCTCAAAGGCCAAGAGGCAGTGGGATTTACACCACCACAAAGAAAAAAGTCAGGGGTAGAAGGGAGGAAAGTCATACCCTGGCATACTAATTCTAACCTAGCTAAACAAAGGCCATACAAGAGGAACACAGGCATTCATCCACATACTCATTCATTTCTAGTAATCAACTATTCAGTAAACCAATTCAGCTAGATAATACAGGAAAAAGGAAAATTTTAGAACATGAATCTTAGTTTACAATGATGACACAAATCTTCCTTGTCATCATACAACTTCACCAGTGATCATGGGAGATCTTGGGCATGGAGCTGTCATTCATCTTTTCCTTTGCCACCAGCTGCTTTGTCTTCTTGAAGTCCATTTCCTCCATTCAAATCACTGGATATCTTTGATTAAAAGCTTTTTCACCCCAGAAATGCTGCTGGAACATGAAGGAACAATGTGAGTGTTGCCCGGATCACTGGGCAACCAGAAGCTCTTTGTTCTGCCCCATAATCAGCCTAGAATAGCACATATACCACTGATTCAGTCCACCTTTGGACATGCATCCCAAGATTCTGCACATGACAATTTAATAACATTTGTGTTTGTCATTGCATGGTATGGGTCCTGGAGCAGCTGTTTGAACTAGAAGCAAATGAAGTGCTATGTGCTGACAGAGATGTTCGGAATGTGGCTGTTTATGAGGTGCATACAATGTAATTAATTAAAGAACAGATTATTGTGGCATCTTAAAGACAAGTTTTATTTGGAAGAAGGTTTTGTGCCTATTTTTTCAGTTGTTCCTCATGGTGAATATCTATGATGGCTTATCCCAAATACAACATCCTAATCTCTAATATATAATAAGCCTTTTGTTTTTGCTGTAATAGATGGAGAGGTGAATACATTGACAAATAATATGGGAATTGGGATGTTCAGATTCACATTAGTTTATGTTGACTAGACAATATACAAGTAAATGCGAAGTAGCCTGGAATTTTTTCCACTTTTTCCCTCCAATTCAATTATTTTCCCCTCCACCACTGGGGCTTCCACTTCTTTCTGGTTTTTTTAATGGTCCGTTCTCTTTTCTCTTTTCTCTTTTCTTTCTTTTTCTTTAATAGGCTGGAAGCTGTGCTAGAGCACCTAGGAGACAAAATAAAAAAAGGGGGGGAGATAACCAATCAGCCCTTTTTGCCACAAATCTTACAGATTTGGACAGCTACAGCAGAAGCTGCCTTAAGCTGCAAACAAGGGCTGACTGTCAATTTCCTCCTCTCCCTCTCTCTCCCTCTCCTGACTATTGTTGGGCTGGTTAAATTACATCTTGGAGAAACCCAAGTCCCCAGCTGCAAATTCATAACAGACCAATTTGTATTTTTTTCCTGCCATTTAATTGCACCCTAACACAGCTACTCTGTTTCAAATTAAATAAAGAAGCAGCCTCTTTAACTTGGAATGGCTGGAAACTAGAGCAGAGAGGCATTATTTTTGTCTCTGGGACATTCCCAGCTGCATAGGTGGGCTGGTGGCTTCCAACAAATTGGGAGGGAGGGCACCACCCTGCCACTGCAGCTGCACCAATGAATTTGTTGTTGCATAGCTAAATTTAGGTGGCATGGCAGTGGCAGAAAATGCTGCTTTTTCATATTAAAGCAAGGAACATTTTGTATGTTTCTGGGAGGCTTCAGGGAATGTACTTCTGTTATAAAGCAAGGCATGAATTCCTCATGTGGCTTGTTGCAAAAGCAAATTGTGATTTTTTGTTTTGCATCAGAACCATGGATTTTTCCAGTGGCAGAATACAGCAGATGTGGGACTTGTATATTGTTCAACTTCTAATGTGTAGATCTGTGAAGATTCTCAGTTATCCAGGTGAGGTTATCTGGAAGTTGAGTCATGGCAACTGGACTTCTTTCTAATTAGGTTGAAACATTTTGCTACTCATCCAAGTTGCTTCTTCAGTCTGAGGAGAATTGGTAGGAGATGCCTGATATATCCTCCACGTTGGTTTCACTTCCCCCTAGTCTGAATAGGCTCATTAAAAGGACAAAGGACTGGGGATGAGGGAAAATCCCACTTCTGCAGTCCTTTTCCACCCATTGTCATGGGTCATTAACAGTAATTAACAGTGGTCTTTCTGGTGGGTGTGGTCCTAATCTTCCTGGGGATGGATGGAAGAGCAGCATGATAAATAGGAGATAGATTGTATCTAAGGCCTCCATTCCTGTTGAGTGAGGGATTTTCTATATGCACATGTACGGCCTCCCTGACCCCTCTCTCAAACCACCTTCTCGGTCCAAAATGAGTACATCTCGGCCATCAAATGAGTGTCCTTTGTCCTTCAAGTGAAGGAACACTGCTCAATGTGGTCCTGAGCAATTGCCCATCCTGCCATGACTCAACTTCCAGATATTCTAATATGTAGGTTTCACTTCAGGGGCACTGGCCCAAGCCATTTAGGGCATGAGATTTTAATACTAGACTCATGAAATAGGCTTAAGATGGGGGTTCCCAAAGTGTGTGTCATGGTGCTCTGCAGCACCTCTGGTGCCCCACAAACCTAGCCAGGAGCATCATAGTATCTTCTCTTTGTTTTTTTATCTCATTTGTGCTGCTGTTGCTGCTGCTCCTCTGCTTCCATGTCTGCCCTTCATCCCTCACCACTCCTCCTGCTCCACTACAGCTGTCGCTAGTCGAGGGAGCCATGAATTAAAAGTGAACCACTGACCTAAGATCTAGAGATGGGTGAATTTGTTCCATGTTGCAGATGCTGTTTTGAGCATAATTTCATTCTTGTTTGCTTGCACATTAATTTGTGAATGTTTTCTATGCTTCTGAGCATGTCTTTCTTTCCTGTTTCCGTATTAGTTTGTGAATGTTTTCTTTAAACATTTTCAGAATAATGTGTTGTGTCTTTGTATGTGGTAAAAAATGTGTACACTTTTCTCCTCAATCTACTGCGGGTTTTTTGGTAAGCAGTTTTCCCTAATCTATACCTTCTGGTGCTCTGTTTTTACTAATGTATTCATTTTTGTGCTCACTTTTTCGAATGGAGAATGCCACAGCAAAATTTGGACGAGTGGGAAAAACAAAGTATAATTGTGCTCTGGCTTTTTGTTAGTTGAGGAAGTGTAAATTAGGTCAATGCATATTTAAATGAGAAACAAATTTTGATTCCATCCCTACAAAATATGAATATGAATTAATACAGTTGACATTAAACTGGTGTTAACACGTATCTGCTTCTAATGTTTCGTTTACCATTTTGAACTGCTGAATAGAGATGGGATATTCATATTCATCTCCCAGGGGAGATGAATACAAATATTGCCAGTAAAGGTGGCCAGGCTGATTGGACCCTCCCCTCAGAACCAGGCCACTCACTTACCACTTGCGGCACGGTGTGCACAGCCATCATCATCCATACTGCGCCAATTGCGAAAGTAGCTCAGCTGGGGCTTCCCTGCCTCTCTGCACTGCTGACCAATCCAGTGAGGAGGCAGGATGATGAGTCTCCTCACTCAGCTTCTGAGTGGTCAGCAACACAGGGAGAAGAGGGAAGCCCCAGCTGGGCTACTTCAGCAATTGGTGTGGCGCAAACAATGATGTCCATGTGTACCGCACCGCAAGTGGTAAGTGGATGGCCTAGTTCCGGAGGGAGGGTCCAGCACCAGCCACCTGTGGTGGTGATATTCATATTTGTCTCTGCCCATCTCTACTGCTGAACAAAAGTCAAAGGAACCCTTTGTTCCAAAAACCTGACTACAGGTATCTTCCGAACTGGACTAGCCCTGCCATTAGACATGGTAAAGAATGTTGTTTTATCACCACTGATTCCACAGATAGTCCCGTGAGCTCCCAAAAATGGGATAGAAAAGTGTGCCATCTTTTCTTTTCTTTTTTCCAGTCAGCAAAACATCTGCGGCCAGCATGTTTCATATTGTGGGTCAGGCCCACAACTCAGACAAAATGCTTGGGCGAACTCTTGCAGTGTTTACATTCTTGAGATTACTGGGAAAAATTCATGACAAAGATATGATCCTGGACATAGCCATTCTCCCCCTCTGAGTAACTTCAAAGAACAAGCAGAGAAATTTAATGTCAGAAGGTTTCAGTACTTGAGGGAATGATTTCCACAGTAGCCACTGCACAAGGCATACTGAAGAATGTACAGATGTTCCCCTGTACCCAGTGGTATCAGAACAAGAGTCTCCAGGAAATCAGTTCTCTTGAAAAATACAGCAGGCATCATCTCAGTTTCATTCACAGCAGAAAGATAATTTACTACTCCGGTCCTTCATTGTAACTTGTGTTCTCAACTCTATGCCTGACTTTCAATAAAGATTCTGTGTTTGCCCTGACAATCACTAGAGCTCAGGATTCTGGTTTTTAATTAAAGTATGTTTGACAGAGCCTGTGCTGTGCAACCCCGTTGATCTCAATGGCTGATGGGACATTGACCAAGATAAGATGAGGGCTTGTTACAGAATTACACCAATAGACATTTGGAAGCACAGAGAATCAACACAGCCAGGTCAATAGGATAATGGAGCTTGAGGAAACAGGGGGCCAATAGCAACATTGTTTAAAGAGAGCTGAAGTGCTGGGTCCCCCCACATTGGCTGTTGCAGGAATAGGCAACTAGTGATGGTCCACATCTTGTTGAACTGCAACTCCCATGAGCCCAGGGCATGTTTGGAGTTGCAGTCCTGAAAAATCTTGTGGGCTGCAAGTTGCCCACCTCTAGTCTCAAGTTAAATACAATATGTTGAAGTGGAGTGGAAGACTAGAGGAGACAGGTTGTTTATCTCTGTTCAGTGGCACTTTTTATATGCCATCCATGAACTGGCTGGGTCCATGCAATCACACAAATGTATCTTGATACTGATGCAAACCTTTAGAATGAATGTTTTAGATCTGGTTGGGCTGTCAAGAGACCATTTGGATAAGGCAGTTCTTCTCCATTGCATCACAACAACAAACTGAGATTCATACTCCTGTTTAGGCAGACAATGAAGACTGCAAACACTCTTAAAAAAATAGAAAAATATTTTGTTTCTGCTTCTTCCAAAATCACACAATCAAGGCTCTCCTCTAACACATATCATTGGGGTTACATGCAATTGGCTGCAGAGTGACACATTTTATGATTGGGAGAAATAATATCCTCCTTTTCTAATGAGTACTGTCTACCTAGAAAACCCTGAAGAGGGTCACCACAAGTCAGAATTGACTTCATGGCACACAATTTGTTGTTGTTGTTCTGATGTTCAGTACACCACTATTTTCTTTCTCTTTCCACTTCTATTCAGCATTTTGCTGCATGAGGAAGAGCAAATGATTCCTCCTATTTACCCAGTTCTCAAAGCTAGCCGACTTGTTTTAAGAAGTGAGGCATAAAATATATGAACTCCCCTTCTTAGTTTAAAAAGTCATAACTAGATAGATAGAATAGTGATGTAAATATAATAGTGAAATATACTACCACAAATGACACCCCAAATTTTACCTGCATTGGCTGACTCAGACCTTCTCATGGTATGTCCAGCCGTGAATATATTTTCCTATTTGAAGAAGAAGGTTCTTCAAAGACCTCATCTGCTTTCCTTATCACATCCCATTCCTCAAGTGTTATCTCTGTTCAGTGATATGAGGGTATTTAAATATATTTAGTCTTCAAAGTTTAGGTATTTAAGTCTTAAATGCTTTCTTGAAAACTAGGTTGTGTGGTCTGCAAACTGTTCCTTGAAAGGCAGCTGTGCACTTTGCAAGCTGTTCTAGGGAACATATCACTGACATTACTTTTCTGACCTCCTGTCCTTTCCACCACTGAGGAGATGCCAGTGTTCCCCTATTTTGGGTCTCCAGGTGTTTTAGGTCTACAAATACCAAAACCCTTTCCTGGGAGAAGAACAGATCAAGACTTCTTTGCTTAACCAGAAGTGTAGTTGTATCAACAATGCAGTTATAAACATTCACACATTATGCAAAATGAGATTTAAGGTATGGCCTGCAGATGCTGCAGATTGAACAGTTTCCCATTAGTGCAGTACTGGAAGTCAACACCAGTGTATTCTTCCCTGTATATGTCCCAGAGCATCACAGGAAACATAAGACTGAAAAAAGCACAGCCTTGTTTTACACCATTTCTAATGGAAAAGGGATTGAGAGAGGATACCATTGTTGACAACACAAGCTTGTCTACCACCATGGAATTCTTGAATGATATGCCTGGGTTTCTCATGACGTCCAGATCCCTTCATGATTTTCCATATAACTTCTCCACACACCATGTCAAAAGCTTTAAGAACGTTGTGCAGAGGTCGGCATGCTGCTCTTGATGCTTTTCTTGTAGCTGTCGAATGCCAACGATTCTGTCAACAGTCCCTCCAAACTTGGAGGGATTGTAGAAGAGAGTCAGAGGAAGTTTCTCTGCAATTTTGGTGTCTCTAAGAGCTTGGGAGGCTGTTTTATAGCCAAACAAACTGACAAATTGAAAATCGCTAAACATTCATTGATTCGTATTCATTGAGGGCATTGATTTGTACGAATATGAATCAACACACTAGGGATTTTTGAACAAATTTGGTGATTCATTTTTAATTCGTGGCCATCTCTGATCCTTATTCCCAGCTGGAAATAATTAAGCAGAGCTTGTAGAGAAGAGTCAGGGGAGGTTTCCCTAAAAATGTGTTGTCTCTAGGTGCTTGAGGGATCATTTTATAGGGTTTTAAAGTCAAAAACAAATTGATTTGTCAAATTGTCAGGAAAAAAAATCATAAATTTGTAATTTGTGATTTGTCAACCTTGATGAATCATGAATCAAAATAAATCAGCATTTTTCTGATTCATGACCATCTCTAAAAGATTCTTTTGTCCACTGAGAGCTTTATGGGGCTTGATTAATCCATTAGAAGGATCTGTTGAGGAGGGATATTACCCAGTCTGTGAAGAAATCATTCAGAGAAGGAAATTATAGCAAAACAATAAAAAATCAACTGATTTGTTATAGGCAACAACAACAAAAAAGGATTGATAATAGTTAAACAAATAGCAGACTACATAGGTAGCCTTTAGTCTGAATAGGGGAGCACCTCACCCCAACATTTTGTTGGGGATTCTCCCCTGCTTGAAGCATGAGCTTGTCTTGGTAGATGGAATCAGAACAATAGATTTAGTATATATGCCATACGAGAATACAGTTCAAGCTGAATTAGAAAAGGGAGCAGCCTGAGTTTCTGGATACTTGGGGAGCTGTTCTTTTCTCTTCCTACTCTCCTGCTTAACTTTTCAGACACCAGCTCACCTTCTTGAAGGATTCTTCATCTAGACCTCCATTCTGTTCTTGGCTTACAGTAGAATCGTGGACCTGAAATATATACGGAAGTCCCTTAACAGTCTTCCAAGTGAAGTGATCAAAGAATAATCAGGTAAAATGAGGCTCCTTGGATACCATACTAATTTCCTGTGACTTTCTTGAAATTCAATCCATGCACGTATGCTAAGGAAGTTCTAATAAATGGCCGAGTTAACGCTATTGACCTCCTTCTGATCAAAAATAGTCTAATCATTTTGACATTTTAAATTTGTTAGAATTTTATCTATATTTCATATAGATGCATAATTTTAAACAGAGCAACCTTCTCATACAAATAAAGAAAAAGGATTCTTTTCTCTTCCAGGATAGTTGACTAAATTGAAGATTCTGGTAATGATTCGTTAACCTCCTAATCAAGATTGACCAGTTGACCACCATGAGCAGTCTTTTAGATATTGATTCATCCCAGAACTGAAATGATCAAACAGAAATAATTACAAGAATATTAAAAATGAGAGGAAGAAGCTGTGCAGGAAAAATGGGGAACGTAAAGATAATTTCTTGGAGCTTGTATTTTTCTGTCACCAGCGGCAAAACAGCAGACTTATAAAAGCTGTGGGGGAATAAACAAACTAGAGTGGGGTGTTTCTTCTTTGTTTTGTTTTTTTGCAGTAGGAATCAAATGCATCTCTCCAGTGTGTGGAGTTAGGAATAAAGGAACTCTTGCCACCTCCAGGGTATGAGTAGCATAAAGCAGATCTGTAGCTAAACCTTCTGGTATTTCCCCCATACAAATGACTAGCTCTGGGAAGTCAATAGAATTGTCCTTTTCATATTGTTCTGTACAACAGCAGTCAGATATGCTACTTTGAGTGTCTCACTAGTCCTTTCTTTGGTGTATAAGGGATGTTCTGTGCCTGAAACTATGTGAGGATGAGGATGAGGATTACTACTGATGTGTTTATTTCTCAAGAAGTAGGTATTCCATTTTCATCTTTGCAGTCATCATATCAGTCTAAAATCAAAGTGATATCATAATTCTCTTATGTATTTTCTTCTATTCCTTTTACTTATGAGAACTCTGGACATTAAAGCATTTCTTTTTACCTAGGAAGCTACATTATACTGAGCCAGGCTATGTTGACCCCTAGAAACACTCCAGAGTTTCAGATGGGAATTCCAGTCGTACTAGGAGCTGTGTGGACTTGAACCTGGGGCCTTCAGAATATGACAATTTATTTATTTGTTTGTTTATTTATTTGATTTTTATACCACCCATCTAGCCCAGTGGTTACTCTGGGCAGTTAGCACAAATAATAGGAGCATAACAAAAACATTACATAATCAGTTAAAACAATTAAGACATTTAGAACATGTAAAGCATTATTAAGTAAATTGAAGGAGGTGGTAATTAGATCAAAGACTAATGCACCAAGTGCTGGAACCAAGGGGTTCTAGCACTGAGCTATGTCTTTCCTTGAGCTCAATTGGATTTCTGAAAGGTTTTCTCAAAGGTTCAGCCACTGGCACCAAAGAGGAAGGTCAATGATGACTCAATGCCACAGTAAAACTCAAGCACCTCCACAGACATTCCAACCACTGAGGTGCTACAGAGGTCTCAGCCTGTTACCGGTCAAATCGGGTTCACTATTTTTCCGGCGAGGACACAGGCTAAGATGGACACATGCGACTGATCATAAGCCAATTTATTTAGAAGAGACAATCAGTCGGGCCTCCCTCCCAAAGGTAGAGAGATGGCCCTGAACAAAAGCATAAGCATACATTTATAATGTTACAAACAAAGAGCCACAAAGTTGGTCCATTGCCATTGGCCATTCGTACCCCCACTTTTTGACTGGGTTTCAGTACGTAACCTCGCCGACCCATTGGTCAGAGATCGATATACATTTTCAGAGTTTGACCTTGTTTTCGGGATGCGCCTAGACTGACAAATGTTTCTTTTCTTTATTGATATGTTTATGTACGTGCCTTCCTGTGTTCTGAGGTGTCCTTCAAAGTAGGCGCTTCACGGGTACTTGCTATGCCCTTTATCTTTTGGCCCTGCTGCCCTCTGCATTTTTGTGCCAGGCCATCTGGGTTTCTCCTCTCCTTGATGGCAGCTTTAGGATGGTGTAAGGGCCTCTTTGTTTATTTAGATGTGTTCTGGATGAGCCATAAACATTCCTTAGTGTTCCTCCCTTTTCTTATGTATGGTCTTTGTAATTACTGAAGGCCTTGTGAGTGTGGCCTACGTGAGAATGTTCATACAGCGGCTTTGTGGAAACTTTGGTTCAACTTTGGTTCAAGCATATAAGTATCAAAAGCATATTGGTTCAGGTACAACTATTACAATATACAATAAGCAAAAGCAAAAGCATATTCTCAAAAGCATTCTGATATAATACTATTCAAGCATAATGATAATCAATACATGTTAAAATGTAGTATCACTATCCCCCTCTATCACTTCCCCCTCTATCAAGCCAGCACACTATAAATGCTCAAGGACTATCAAATGGCTAAGACTGAGGTCCTGTGCAGTGTATATTTCTACCCCATTAAAACCCCTTTGTCAGCCATTTTGCAGAGCTGTGAAGAGAACAGAAAACTTGTGTCACTTAGACAGCCCTTTTGCATTCTGGAATCTTCTTTTTCTTCTTTTCTCACTCAGTTAAGGTACCTTTGAAAGGTTCCTTTGCCCGCCCGTCTGGAGAGAAGACACAGGGAATGCTGGGAGGATGGTAAGCAGGACTAAGGGCGAGCCTTTAAGAAAGCTGCCCTTGCCTGCGCAGTCCTCTTTCCCTGCCTTCGTTTGCTTGAAGGCGTCTCGCTGCATTGGAGTCAATTGGTTTTGCTTTTGCTGCTTGACCCAATCAGCGTTCTGGAAGGAGCTTCGTTGGAATTTTTCTAGGCAATAAGAAGCAATGTTGTTTAATTGATTTTAGATTTAAAAATTAAAAAAAGAAAGAAAAGAAGAAAATTAATTAGGAAGCATTCAAATATGGATTGGGGTGGGGGATAAGGGTGCTTGTTAGGGAGGAGGGGGCTTAGAGCCCACACCCCATCCCCCCCACGCTGTTTATAGGCTGCCTCGGGGGTAAAAAGAGCCAAACCCCCCTTTATTCCTTACTGAAATTTAATATTATTAATACTATAGTTAAATATTCCCAATTATAATATTGAGAACTGCTGGAGGTTGGGAGTTAAGGTTCTGGAACACCTGGCCCAGCTTTACAGCTTAAAAAAAAAGGGAAGAAAGTAATAATAATATGTTAATAAATAAATTAAATAAAATTAACACATAGTATTTAGTGGATTGGGAGCAACTGAGTGTTAAAACAGCGTGCGTGTCATAGCCTTTGGGGCAGCTAACACAGGCATTATGGCGCCCAAGAAAGGTTGGGGGGGCAGTAAGGGCAAACAGACTGCAAAACGCAAGGCACCAGCTCAACTCCCACCTGTAATTTCATCATCAGACAATGAGGATTGGCTGGATTTCACTGCCATATGGGAGAAGTTGAGTGCCTTGGAGAGGGAAAGAGCACAGGGTGGGGCAGCCTCAGGTCCAACCGAGCAGCGTAGCTTATGTAGAAAGTCCAAGGCTCATAAATTGGCAGAGCTTAAGAGAATGGGGGACATTATGCTCTCTTGCATTGCTGTTCTAGAAGCCAAATGCTCTGGACCTCTGAATGCAGTTGTTGCTGGGAATACACCGGTGAGACAGCGAAGTGACCCAACAGCTTCAGGGCAGTGACCTGAGGAGGCACTGGCTGAGTCAGCAAGTAGGCAAATGCATCAAGAAGATGCGCCAGGTGGGGTAGTCCCAGTTGCACCACAAGCTGAAATGATGGTGCCAGGTGAGTTACCCGTCACACCGGGCACATCACATGTAGGCTATTGGCCATGGGGTGCCTGGGGTCAGGCTATCCCACTATCCCTACAAGCGCCTTTGAGTCAACTAGGTGCAGGAACCCCAGTGGTGGGAAGTTTAGGAATGGCAGCATTGCCAGGGGTGGCTCCTCAGGAAAGCACGAGTCTAAGCTCAGATGGGTCAGCCAACAGACAGATCCCCAACACTGGTTACAATTCAGTTTCTCAGGAGGCGATCCCTGAGGGTGATCAATCATTGCCACTTGGTGACCACCTCCTCCCCATTACTATTGAAAAAATTTGGTAAGGAGAGTATGTTGATATTTTTGAGTTACTGAAAAGGAGTGTTGGAAGAAAAGAAGAAAGACAAGGAGGATGAGAGGGAAAGGGATAAGGTGCGTAGGCACAAGCCCGAAAGGTGCTGGGCCAATTGGTTACCGGGATTCTTTATTTATGCTGGAACCATAGTTAGAGCCCAACCAGAATGGGCCTTCTCCCTAATACAGTACATGGACCTGATATATAGGGCATATGTGGATTTCCCGGGGCATGCGTGGCTTTCTTATGATGAAGCCTTCCGTATGAGGGCGGTGCTGCGTCCTAGCATGCACTGGGACGTGCCACATGACGGACTTTGGCTTAGATACATGACCCCTGCATGACCAATCCTTGGAGAAAGGTTTGATAGTGGACACAGTGAAGAAAGGGTCTCAGCCCAGCTCTTCCTGCTCTCGGGCGGGACAGGCAGTTCAACCCTGCTTGGTATGTTGGGAATTCAATGCCCGAGGGTCTTGTAATAGATGACCCTGTAAGTTTCATCACCGATGCACCACATGTGGGGGACCCCACACGGCAACCATGTGTTTCAAAGGTAGAGCAGGGGGAGTGGGGCAAGGGAGAGCAGAGGCACTAGGAAGCCGCCTCCAGGTTCTCGTAATCCTCCAAAAGGGCCCCAGCCCAATTAAGATTCAGGTTTTGCAAAGGTGGCTACAAGGTTACCCAGATAGGGAGGCATCCAAGTATTCGTTGGAAGGGTTTAAGTGGGTATTTAGGATCCAAGCCATGGCGGATAGGGTGGCCACCTTGACCAAAAACCTGAGATCAGTAATGGGTTAGGAAGCTATAGTTAGGAAAAAAAATCAGTAAAGTGGAGGAAGACAGAGTGTTGGGTCCGTTTTCTACCCCACCAATACCACATCTAAGGGTATCCCCACTAGGGGTAGTGCC
Organism: Intellagama lesueurii; assembly: GCA_037013535.1. Classification (NCBI taxonomy): domain Eukaryota; kingdom Metazoa; phylum Chordata; class Lepidosauria; order Squamata; family Agamidae; genus Intellagama; species Intellagama lesueurii. The sequence goes on along the minus strand of JBAJHW010000001.1, from coordinate 167,511,403 downwards.
AAAGAAGGCTCCAGGTGAATTTAGGATGATCCACCACCTGTCCTTCCTGGCAGGGGATTCAGTTAACAATAGAATCCCGCAGGAGATTTGCAGCATCTGTCATACATCGTTTAATGCTGCAGTTCGCATGGTACGTGCCTGTGGGGTGGGGGCGGAGTTAGGAAAATCTGACATAAAATCAGCTTTTAGGCTTTTACCAGTGCATCCTGAAGACTTTCCATTATTGGGTTTTGCTTTTGAAGGGAAGTTTTATATGGATAGGGCGCTTCCCATGGGATGCTCTGTATCATGTTCAGCATTTGAGACTGTCACGATTCCACATGGCCCCTGATTGTTTCACCAAACTAGGAGCTCACACTACGTGCCCCTCAGCTGCCACCAGTTGATTTAATCAACAATACCTATTATGAATGACAGATGTCCAGGCCATATGTCATTTTAAAAGAACCAAATAGAAATTGTTTATTGGTACAGGTGTTGACAGAACAAGTAATTTTGTTAACTCTTAAACGAACATTCTTCGTTTTCCACCCTCAACCACCATTCTCCTGCCCAAACTCCAAAACTACACCAAACACTTCAACTCTCCCTCACACTCCCTATCTCTAAAACCCTATCTATGTCTATCCATCTCTTATACCTTGTGACTCCACCCCTCCAGCACTCCCATTGGTCTATGCAAATAGCATATGAACATTCATGACCTGGGTGAACGCCACATTCCTCCCCCCTTAATAAGTTTGTCTTAGGAGGGGAAACTTAACGGTTTGCCCTCATAAACAAATGAAGGTTTATGAAAGAATACAAATATCAACCTCTTACATTATTTACATCACTAAGGACATATCACATTACTCTTACATCAACAAAGACACATTAACCTCTTGCATTACTTACATCAATACAAATTACATTTCCTTTATATTAATAGGGATACTCACCATTATTTTTACCATCACTATACACCTCGCAGTTCATCAACATCCAAGCAACTCTGCACTTTAATCATATTCCATAACTATTACACAAACAAAATGTTTAATACATCATTACAAACTTTTTATCCACCCATTAGTCATTTGGCCTTCGAGACAAGGCATCAGCAACCACATTCTGAGTCCCTTTTATGCTGTGGATCTCAAAGTCAAAGTCTTGCAGGATCAGCGTCCATCTTGCAAGTTTGCTGTTATTGGAACTCAATAGATTCCCAATAGATCAAGTGTTGGTGACAGCAGATACTAGACTGAAGTGGTCTCCCATACTCCAGCAAGAAATACAACAAATTTTGTATAGTGCTCCTATACTCAAACTGAAAGGGGAAATTGAGGCATCTCCAAACATCAACACTGCCCTTGCAGGATATGGTAAACTAATAGATACTTTGAGACCCTTCTTGACCAAGAGGGTAAGACTATCACCGGGAAGCAGACCAACTAATATCAGTTGGTTTGATAGAGAGTGCGAAACTATGAAGCACCAATTAAGAAGAGTTCTTAAATTCCACAAAGAAAATCAGTCTAAAAGTTTACCCAGATCTTTTTTTGATCTCCGCAATAATTATAAACAGCTTCTCAAAAAGAAAAAACAAGCCTCAATAAAAGAATCTTATCGGGAACTTGCTCTGGCTTTGTCCCAGAAAGATACGGCAAAATTTTGGCGACTGCTCGCATCAGCAGAGGGGAGGTTTCGCCATGATCTGGATTCTTATGTACTCACTGAATGTTGGGAAGAGTATTACCTCAAATTATTCAATGATCCACCCTCTACTAGCGAAATATCTCTACCTCTAATATCATCCCCCTGTGATCTAACAATGTGGCCTCCAGTCACAATTAAGGAAATAAAAACATTGATTTCAACAATCAAGAGCAATAAAGCTCCCGGGGAAAATTTCATCCCCCCGGATATACTTAAATCTTTTCAGGACTGGTGGGCCCCGATCCTAGCTACCTTATTTACTTATATAGATAGGGTGGGCGGCACCCCTAGAGAATGGTCATCTTCACTTGTCGTGCCCATCTATAAGAAAGGCGAGCGAAAGGACCCAGCCAATTACAGACCTATAAGTTTGCTCGATGTAATAGGCAAACTTTACGCAAGACATCTCCTCTTAAAATTGGAAGATTGGGTAATAGAATATAATCTTTTAGCTCCTGAACAGATTGGTTTTAGGGAGGGGCATTCAACATTGGACCATATTTTTCTGCTTAACCATCTAATTAACAAATATGCTATCGCATCTTCAGGACAATTATATGTGGCATTTATTGACCTCAAAGCTGCTTTCAATTCCATCCCAAGAGGTCGTTTGTGGGAAAAACTTATAAATCTTAAAATAGATCCTAGATTGCTACAAAGAATCAAAGACCTCCATACTGATACTTCCCTAAAGGTCAGAACTGGCATTTCTGGTCAACTATCTAACATAGTTAAAACATCTAAAGGTGTCCGTCAGGGCTGTATCCTAGCTCCATTGCTTTTCAATTTGTACATCAATGATATGGTTGCCAGGTTAACTGGACTGCAATTTTCCCCTGTAAGAGTAGGTGGAAAGTTTATTTCAATATTACTCTATGCAGACGATACCTTGCTAATATCCCACACACAAATAGGCCTTAGAAGATTATTAAAACAATTTAGTAATTATTGCAAGGAGAACTCTCTTAATGTTAATTATGAGAAAACCAAAATTATGGTTTTCAGTAGAAGACCTCAGGCACATAAATGGACAATGGATGGGAGAATATTGGAACAGGTAACCCACTCTAAATATTTAGGCGTGATGTTTTATCAGTCAGGTTCCTGGGCATTTCAGATTGATTTTACAAAGCAGAAATTCGAAAAAGCCATGTTTGGCATACTTAGATATTGTAGAACTAGAGGAGGACATTTGATCCCTCCCACTCGTGAAATTTATAAAACCAAGTTACTCCCCCAGATTCTCTATGGTGCTGAAATATGGGGAATTGGAAACGTATACCCATTAGAAGTAACCCAAAACAGATTTGCCCGACTATTGTTGGCAGTACCTCCTTCAACTCCCTCAGCGCTAGTTAGACTAGAATTGGCAATAATGTCAATAATGACACTAGTCAACAAATCAATAATTAACTATTGGCTGAAAATTTTGTTTACCACTCAGGCAGAATATTTAACATCATCATATGGGGAAATGAATTCTGGAATGTGGAAATCCTCTGTACTGCAACTAGTAGCCAAACTTGGATTTTCAGAAGAGTATGTAAGGCACCTTGGTCTGTCTGCAGCAAAAAGCTCATTAAAGCAGAGATTATTTGATCTCTGTTACCAAACAGATATAGGTTTGCTAGGCACTCTAAAAACGGCCCCGTTTTATAAGATTATTTCATCTCCGCCTTTAAATCTTCCTTCTTATTTTGCCAATTTAGTGAGCTTTGACTATAGAAAAGCTTTCACTCAGGCACGTCTTGATATGTTGCCACTTGCTAGCTTAAAAGGACGTTACACACAAATTCCATACTGTGAGAGAGTTTGTTCTTGCGACCAAAAATCAGTTGAGGACTTAGTACATGTTGTGTTTTACTGTCCTCTATTCGTGACCCACCGTGAAAGGCTCCTGAAGCCTATTTTGGAAAAATATCCTGGAAGACCTGTCCAGGAAAAGCTGAGGATCCTACTCTCAGACAGAGATAAATTTATTACATTTCGAATGGCAAGATTTATATCTATACTTATGAAAATGAAACTTGTAGCCCCCACTACTACTAATCAAGTGGTTATTTAGGCTTATGTACCCTTGGGGTTCCCCCTTCCATGATAGATGCTTGTTATTAGCATCAGATACTGTCTAGCAACTACCTTCACTTAGTTGAGTTGTTTTTTTAAGATGTTAGAGGTTTTTAGCTGTTTTTACTATAGTGTATTGAATTGTACTGTATTGTGTTGTTTTTATTTGATGTACTTTGCAACGGCCTGTGTGCCACGCAATAAACTTATATGTGTTATTGGAACTCATAGTTCGTAGCCACACCAAAGGGAAATGGTCGGTGCAAAGGACGAACTTCCTTCCCCAAATATAGGGTTTCAGCTTTTACAATGTCCATATGATAGATAGGCATGCCCCCTCAATGGCAGACAAATGTCTCTCACCAGGTTGGAGTCTCCAGAGTCACTGGGTGTAGACTCCCGCTGTCATCTGCTTGGCACAGCACGGCTCTCAGTCCCACCTTCGACACATCCATGCAGATGATGAACTCCCGGTCTAAGTTCGGTGCAACAAAGACAGGTCCTGAAGTCCGTGCTCTCTTCTGACGATCAACAGCAACCTGGCACTCTGACATCCACTGGATGTCCTCGGCTTGCCTTTTCCGGGTGAAGCCTGTTCTCTTTTCAACTCGTGGCTTCACTTTCTCAACTGGGGAAAGGGTAGGCAGTTTCTTCCACTTATTGCCTTTTTGGGGGCTCTTAGGATAAGTGAGCTGGAGGCAGCGGGAAAGAGCGATACATCTCTATCCTCTTTGCAGAGGAAGGATGTAGTCATTTCGGATAGGCAAGTAGTGATCAATCTTAGGAGATCCAAGACTGATCAGATGGGAAAAGGCCAAGTGATTGTGTTGGGACAATGTTCTAGAGAGGCAATTTGCCCTGTTAAAGCGGTGTTAGAATATGTTAGGTTAAGAGGTGAGGAGGAAGGAGGTCTTTTGAGGCATAAGGACTCGTCCCCACTTACGAAATATCAATTTTGGAAGGTTATGTCTTAGGCCTTACAAAAGGCCGGGATTCTAGGTTGGCGATTTGGCACCCATTCATTTCGCATAGGTGCAGCATCTACAGCGGCTGCTATGGGATACTGCATGGAGGACGTTTAGAAGGTGGGGCGATGGTGATCCATCAGATACCGAGGTTACGTTTGACCGTTGTCACAGTTGTAGGTACTGGCATTTGGTTGTTGTGTTCTAGTTGTTTCAGGTTCAAGGAACATGTCCCAAGTTCAAGTGCATTTATGTGGCCACAGCTATGTGTTCTGGGCAGCGAAATATGCGGAACGATCCAGTTGGGGTCACAATCTGGGCCTTGGTGTGTGGGCCACGTTGGAGTGGAAGGGCTGGAGAGGCACGCTCTTGGACGAGTTAGTAGAATCGGCATCCCAGGGTACTCTGAACACGCCCCCTGACATCATGCTAATCCACCTCAGTGGCCACAATTTACCCCAGCATGGGGGCAAGGCGTTGATATTGCAGGTCATTGCGGACCTGCATGCATTGGCATTGCGCTTTCCTAGAACACGCATAATGTGGTCGGCGATCATACCGAGGATGGTATGGAGGGCCAGATGTGACCCTAGGTGCATTGACAAGGCTCGGAAGGGAGTTAACAGGGAAGTTAGTAGGGCTGTTAGGGCTCTGGGGGGTTCAGTTATTCAGCACCCAGATATTAGAGTTAGTTGCCTGGAGTCACCATAATTTTCAGTGTATAAAATAATACTTTTTCCTAAAATAATTAGAGGAAAAATTGAGGGTCGTTTTTACATGGAAGGCAGCAGCAGGAGGCGGAGACTGAGGCAAAGAAGCAGCCCGGCTCGGCCGCCTCTCACTGCTGCCCATTGACTGCTGCTGCTCGATCGCCCCCTCCAGCAATCGTCTCCTTGCGATTGGGCGGCAGTGGCAGCAGTCAATGGGCAGCTGCGAGAGGCGGCTGAGCCAGGCTGCTTCTTTGCCTCAGTCTCCGCCTCCTGCTGCTGCTGCCACCACCACTGGAGCCCTTTGACCGCCCCTTTCCCTTTCCTTTTGCTAAGCTCCGTGGCTTCGCAAAAGGACGTGAAAAGTGGCTGTCAAAGTGACTGCCGCTTTTCCTTGCCTTTTGCAAAGCCACGGGGCTTAGCAAAAAGGGAGAAGCAGCGCTTTGCAAAAGGCAGGGAAAAGCGGCAGTCACTTTGACAGCCGCTTTTCCCTGCCTTTTGAGAAGCCATGGGGCTGAGCGAAAAGGAAGGGAGAAGCAGTGCTTCGCAAAAGGCAGGGAAAAGCGGTGGTCACTTTGACAGCTGCTTTTCCCTGCCTTATGAGAAGCCATGGGGCTTAGCGAAAAGGAAGGGAGAAGTGGTGGTCAAAGCGGAGCCCTTTGATCCCTGCTTTTCCCTTCCTTTTGCTAAGCTCCATGGCTTAGCAAAAGGAAGGGAAAAGCAGGGATCAAATTTTCTAATTTGGGGTTGGAAAAGGGGGGGTCGTCTTATAAACGGAAAAGTATGGTATATAGGGAAGACTGGGTGCACTTATCTGATCTAGGGCTGGATTTGTTTCTTTGTGACTTACAAGGGGGCCTTCAGGCCGAAATATTTGGTCTGGTGGGGGGCTTGGGGCATACCATGTAGCCCCATACCGTGGCGGGTAGTGCAAAGCAGGATAGGAGCAGGGGATTTACAGGGGATACACCTAGCGGGGGCTTGACACCCCTCCCTTCAGAACTTTAGTAAGTGAGGTTCTGCTGAGGGGAGGTGAAAATAGGGGACCCCAGGGGATGCGGTTTGATTGGGGTCCCGAGGCTAGGCTTTTGGCCGGCCTTCGGTGCATATGGCCGAGAGGGTGCTGGGATGGAGAACAGCACCCTCACTTTTGGCTTAGGATTCCGCTGGGAAAAGGTCTGGACCAGTCAAGTAAGATTGACAATGGTCTCAGACCTGTTTTGCACTACGGCAGGCCCCCTTAAAGAATTAGAAATTAAAAGCGTTAATAATATAATAAAGTTGTGGCCCTAGTTTAACCCACTTGATTGTCTCATCTCGTTATTCCGGGCTGGGCAGGCAAGGACCTGTCCAGACAGAGGAATTTGGAGTCGTCTGGTTCACACTTAAAAGATTCTTATCTTCAACGGGGTCTATGTTATCTCTCACTTGAGCAATCCTTCCATTCACACTGGAGATGTGCATTGTCCTGTGAGAATGGTCCACAGAAGACTGTGGATTGCCAGTTTACTTGTGTGCAAGTGTACCCAATTTACTCATGAGTAAGTTTATCTGTTTTATTCACAAGTAAGGAGGCAGCAGTGGTGGCGGGGCAAGCTCACACCATTGGTACTGACATGAGGGAAACATTTTGAGGTGAAGGGTCCTCTCTTCCCCATCTTTTCTTGCAGCCATCATTGAGCCAGCCACAGTGGCTTTTTTCTTTTTGTTAATTAAAATAAGTGGTATATTGAAAGAGCAATGCATCAACCTAGCATAGTATTAGAATTGCAGTGTGTCAGTTAGGAACAGAAGAAGAAGAAGAAGAAGAAGAAGAAGAAGAAGAAGAAGAAGAAGAAGAAGAAACTAGAGGAGGGAGTTTCTCTGCCCTCCCTTTTATTGTCACGACCCACCTATTGTCACAGGCTTGTCACCTCTGATATTGCCACCCACAGCTCCATTTGGGTGCAAACAAGCCATCTGCACAGGCTATACAACGGGTCAATTAGGAGCATGCCAAATCAGGCAAAAAAACAACAACACAAAACCTGGGGCCCCTAGTCCTGTACCACAAAGGTGTGGGTCAGCTTTTAAAATGGGTCGATCTAAGTAGAAACATGTGTGAACAATGCAATTTGGTTCAACCCATACCACACCAACAGTGCTCAGAATCCTGATCCATATACAGTGGACCCTCAACTTACGCACGGCTCCACTTACGGACTTTTCGAGTTACGGACTTCTCCAGCCGGAAAATTTCACTTCGACTTCCGGCCGGAGAATCGACATAAGAACAGAAATAGGCAGGGGAAAAAAGGCGGGCAATTCAACTTTCTAACTATAGGTGGCGCCGATGCTGCTTCTTTGTGCTGTAGGTCTGTCGGCCATTACTGTATATAGGGTGTGTCGCAGTTGAGAGAGCTCCTGCTCTCTCAACTCCTGCTCTCTCAACTGATGAGAACCTTTGAACCCAAAGGCGCGGGTCTACTCGGGAGTAAGCGCTGACAAAGGCATGGGTCTACTCGCAAGTAAGCATGGCTTTGCAAGCGCGGGAGGCTTCGGAGGCTTCAGACTGGTAAGGTGCTGCTGTTTTTTCTTTTTAAAAAGATGTTCTGGGTGGGTTTTGGAGGGTAGATTTGGGCTGGGGGGTATGTTTCTGTGTTGTTTTGGTTTTTGGTGATTTTTTTTTTGCAGTCCCAGCGTGGGACTTGCTCCACTGTTGCTGTTATTTTAATTTTTTTGGAGGGGGGTATTTTTTCCTTCTGCCGGAATGGATTAATAGGTTTTCAATGCATTCCTATGGGAAATGGACCCTCGACCTACAGACTTTTCGACCTGTGGCCACTGTTCCAATACGGATTAATTCCGTAAGTCGAGGGTCCACTGTACCCATCTGGACAGGCCCTAAGTTTGCTAAATATTACTGCAATATTTTTACACTATTAGGATTGAATATGCCTGTGCTTGTGGAAGGATGATTGTTTCATCAACTTTGAGTGGATAGGTCACATAACAGGTCATTATGCAACTGCTCTCCAGATCATGGCTAATTCGGCTTTCTTTTACTCCTAGAATTTTTTTTTAAAATACAAAGATTCAGAAATGCACATATAATTTTGGACCTGGGAACAGAGGAGGTTAGAATAGCTTTAAAGAATACAGAACAGTTTTGACTTGTTTGATGTATGGTGCTAGAGGATAGCTTTGTGGATACCCTGGACTACTAGAAACATGAATGAGAGGATCCAAGATCAAATCAAGCAATTGCTATTTATTACAGTACAGAGTGGTTGGGGGGCTTCTTCACACCCTAGGCATAATTAAAATAAAGGGAAGGTGACAAAATATACTGAAGAACTGAACATAAGAGAAACAAGGATGATAGATTCCTTTGAGGAAGAATCCTGCAATGAAGGAACATACTGGAACATACCAAAGAATTTTGGAAAAAGAATGTTCTATGTTTTATATAGACTACAGCAAAGCCTTTGGCTATGTAGATCATGAGAAGCTATGAATTGTTCTAAACAAAATGGGGGTGCCTCAGCAATTCACTGTCCTGATAAATAACCTGTATAGTGTACAAGAAGCTATACTTAGGACAGAATGTGGAAAGACAGTGTGGTTTCCACAGGCAAAGGTGTCAGACAAGGACATATTTTAAACCCTACCCCCATCCGATCAATCTTTATGCAGAACATATCACATGGATATCTGGGTAAGATTCAGATGAGGGAAGAGTGAAAATTAGTGGAAGGAGAATCAATAACAAAAGATATGCAGATGATACCATATTACTAGCAGACAACTGCAGCAACCTGAAATTACTCCTGATGAAGCTGAAGAAAGAAAGTGCAGAAGTAGAGCGACAGTTGAACATTAACAAGACAAAAACCAGGACTACATAAGTATTAACAATAGTAATATTAATCATGTGCTGTTAAGTCATTTCAGACTTACATTAACCATTTTCAGGGTTTTCCTGAAGTGGCTTATCATTTCCTTCTTCTGGGGCCATTTTGGGACTCTGCAGCTTGCCCAAAGCCACACAGGCTGGCTTTACTCACAGGAGGCACAGTGGGGAATCGAACTCTCAACTTTGCGTTCTGCAGCCAGACACCTAAACCACTGAGCTATCCCGCCAGCTACAGAAGAATTACATAACATTAATGTTAACAATGAAAAAATTGAAATTGTTGAAGATTTTGTACAACTCAATTCAATCATAAATTCAGATGGAGACTGCAGTGAAGAAATCAGAAGACTGAGATTTGGGAGGGTAACTATGAAACCAGAAAAGATAATCAAGTGTAAGGATGTATCTCTGGGGATGAAGGCTGTGATCATCCACACTATTGTATTCTCAGTTATAACTTATGGGTGTGGAAAATGGATAGTGAAGAAAGCTGACAGGAAAAAACAATGATTTGTTTGATGTATGGTGGTGGAGGAGAGCTTTGCAGATACCCTGGACTATCAGAAAGTTAAATGAGAGCATCCAAGTTCGAATCAAACATGAAATCTCTCTCAAACCAGAAATGACAAAATGAAGGCTATTGTAATTTGGGTGCTTCATAAGAAGATAGGACTCACTGGAAAAAAACCAATGATGCTAGGAAAAATTAAAGGCAGAGGGGAAAGAAGATGACCAAATATGAGATGGGTCAACTCCTTAAAGGAAGCCACAGCATTGAGTTTGCAAGATGTGAGCGGGTCTGTTAAAAAGAGGACATTTTGGAGGTCACTCATTCATAGGGTCACCATTAGTTGGAGGTGACTTGGCAGCACATAACAACAAAAAAACCTAGTTTTATTGTATTTGGAAATGAAATAAACCATTTGAAATTTGGGAATTTCAAATGAGAAGTGGCATGGATATTCTTAATAAAAAATGTGAGGGGAAGATGTACACTGCCTTAAGCTATGTGGAGGAAATGCAAGATATAATTGAAATAAAGAAATAAAGTTGGATGTCATTTTTTGGGGTGTATGTGTGAAAGAGAATAAGGAGTTGCAGGAGTTGCAGGATAAGTTGAACAATGGGAGACTTAGCTTAGGAAAGTTATTTTTTTGTATGACAACTCTGAATATTCCAGCAAGAAGCTGGTTGGAGGATTCTGAAAGTTGTCTCCCCAAAAGGAATTTTTCTAGACTTGCCTCCTACATTTCCGAAAGACTTGCCTTCATAATCTTGATGCCTTTGTAAAACTGTTGATTAGTTATACCCCAGAGCTGAATGCAAGGTTTATATGAGAAATAGATGTTTCACCTTTGAAGTGGAGGGGGGTGTTATTGAGTTCCTAATAACATTCTCGATTTGCTCAGCAGAAATTGCTTTTCTGTATGAGACCCTTCTCCATCCCTTGTTCTTCTATAAAAGCAAAGGAAAGAGGGACAATGTTAATTAAACGCCAAAATGTGCCCTTCCACTCCATATAATGATTTATGCTAGTGTCTTCAAGTGAAAAGCTGTGTGTTGGAGTTTTTAGAGGAGAACTGCACTGTTTATTTACGACTATAACTGGACTAAGCCACTCTCTTTGCCTAATGAATTAAACATTTGGATAGTCTAACAAATTAAGAAGCCTGCCAGTGCCCCCCCCCCCCACTTTATCTTCATGGTATTCTCAGCTAAGAGTGCACTCCATGTCTTAAGGGCCCAACTTCAAACTAAAATGTTCATCTCTCCTTGGAGATGTCCTTGGCAGGTCACATCTTCCAGCAGCAGTCAGCTGTTACAGGACAGTGTGCAAGGTTTTGAAATCAGAAAGTTTCATTATTCCAAGGACTCTGAAGCTGGAGAATCCCCACAGGTGAACCAACTAAGCCAGGATGAGCAGAGCTGAAACTAGGGTGGAGTGACTGAGGCTTTGCTCCCTGGCACCAAAAGTTACAGGACACTAACATCTAGAAGTGAATTGATTGGTGATTGTTACCAAAATAAATGGAAATACCTTCCAGAGCTTTTTACTTTCCTTCTTTTTTGGTAGAAAGCATAAACTCCCTATTTCATTTAGTGGGGGGATATCATGTTTTCCTCAATCTTCCGACGGAGGGTTTGCACCCATGCTTCAGTGTGGAGTGGATAGGAGAGGTGTCATTTGCCCCGGAGAAGCTCTCTTTCATCCTGGAGAAGGGTTTTCATGTCTGTGAGCTCTCTCTCTCGAATTAGTTGTGGTAATACTTGTACATTTTCAATAAAGATACAAGGATAGAATGAAGCTTTTTTTTTTACTCTGCCAGTTTTAATGTATTTCAGCAAGAAATCATGTATTCCTACACACATATAGATGGGAAACATTACAACAAAGATTCCCCACTCCCCATAACCTAGCCTTTTCACCAGCTTAAAACCCTTCCCATCCCTTCTATATTCTAGGGCACATCAGGATGTTTCCAACTGTAGGGAGTGAGTTATGCTGGATAGAAATGCAAGCATGGACACTTGGCATATATCTGGTGGATTTGCACTTGTTCACCAGGCATCCAAGTTTGGGTACAGGACAACCCTACATTTGCGAATAACAGGAGAAGTGGAATATGCATGTATTTAGGCGTACATGTGCTGGCCACCCCAGGCAACTGACCTTTCAATGGAGGGAGAGTGGATTCTCTTACAGCCAGTGATCCTGACATGGAAACTTGCCTAAGGCTTAATTTGCAACATAGTATTTAGAAAAAGCTGGCAGGTGGATGCTGGGAGCCATAGTGCAGAAAGACAAGCTTTCCCAAGCTCTGTGGCAAAGTGCCCAGAAGGAGTACATTTTGGAGCATCTCCTGAGAAAAGCAGTCCCAGAACTGTGATATAGACACTGGAAAAATCTCTCAGCGTGTGGCTGATCTCCTAAACTCAGCATGCATAATAATAAAATGGTGCTGCTGATTTTATTTAGCTCCAGGCTGATTGGAAATTCTACTTTATTTTGTTTTTAATTAGGAAAAAGCAAATCTCCTAAAAAAAAACTAATTTGGGTTTTACATTTAACCCTCATGCATCAGAATGGCACATTTTAGTCCTGCACGTTTTTTCCTCCCCTTGTGTCCTTGGAATCCACCCAGAACTACAATGTAGAACTACAATGTAGGCATTCAGAAGGGTTGTAAATAGGGTTGTACTCTAGGTTTGGACAAACCACATATTGCAGACCAAATTGGCACAATTCAGACCACTTTGTATGAGAACTTGGTTGCAACAGAATGGCCAGATTTGGTTTTGGGGCAAAACAAAGTGAATTTATGGATCAATTTGGACTGGGAGCACCAATCTTTTCAGCCTACTAGTTGTTTTTCAAGCCTTTTAAATCTTTAAAGGTGCTGTGATATAAACCCATGGAATGTGATGGGTTTACTTCTTTCTTTAGGCTCTTTTATATCTCCAGATTTCACATATATCCATACAAAACCAAAATAGTGATAGCCATTTCGATTAACAGATTTGTGAACCGAATTGTATCCAGGGCCAACTCCAGTCAGCTTTGGCACAAATTGATCTGAATGGAATCATGGTATATTCCAAAGCTCCAAAATGGCTGCCACACTGGATTGGGGGCCTGCACAAATCCCTAACTGTGCGCAATGCCCTCATATGTCGGTCACACACTTTTATTTCTTTCTTTTTGCCAACAAATACAGCTTGGACAAAAAGATTGCTGCGACAGTTACAGTGACCTGGCAGCTGAGGTACCTATTCTAATGTATTGTAATATAGTGCAATACGTTGGAACAAAGTGTGTGTGTGGGGGGCAGATTACTTTTCAGTGGACCATGATGCAAAGAAGAAGTGGCAGACCCTGCTTGATCTCACTGGGTGCACACATGGACGTTTCTGAGACAGTAGACCCATCAAATCAATTGCTGAATAGTAAATCTACACTTATTTAAATTCCAGTGGCTCGATGGCTCTATTCTACCTGAGACTAGCAATGGGATACTGACCAAGAAGTATACAAGGACCCCTAACCCTAACCCTAATGTACTGAGGTAGCCCTCAGTACATTTATGGTTTCATTAAGGTGAGAAAATACCACACAACTCACACTGGGATTCACCTCCACCTCATTTATGGGTGTTAAAAATGTAAATGATAAACCAGTCTTTGACCAAGTTGGCTCAAATTCTTGCAAAGCTGCAATTCTGATCCACCACGTGCTGTTGTTTCATGCTTACTGGCACTGTTTCTTAAGATCTGAGTAATCCATCTTCAGACTTGTATGTCAGAATTGTTACACTGTGCATGTAATAATTGTTCACCTCATGAGAAAGCCATTCCAAGAGGATGAAGACCCCATTTTGAGTGGTGGGTCTCAATCATGGATGCCATTGTTCATGCTGGAGCTCTTCCTCGCATTTTTTTTACATATCACAAGCAGGAACTGTAATCCATTCCCAACAGTGCTAGGCACATCAACTTTTGCTTCGGATTGTTTTGGTTTCTTTTGGGGATGCGTCTTTTGTTTTCAGTTTTTGTGCACACTACTCCTATCATGTATCATGCCTCTTTGTGGTCATTTCTTTTGATCCCCCCCCCCCATTTGTTTTTCTGATACTAATACAAAAAAAAACCCAAAGAGCCCATTGGTGACTCAAGGAGAGGGAAGGGAAAGTGTGTGGTGGGTGTGCCAAGGAAGTGAATGGCGGTGGTGTCAACGTAAAGAGGGGGAAGGGAAGAGCAGTGGTTGCAGCAAGGCAAGGAAAATTTCCCGGGTGATTGGGATGAAGAAAACGTTCGATGAAGCAGGGAAACATGGGAAAAACACATTTGTTTTGTATTTTTTGTTTAAATGAACCCTTTGTGCTTAAGAGTCTCTCTTTCAGGAACTGATTAAAAAAAACCCAACGTGAAAGTAAGAGCTGCTGTTTTTGCTTTTTCTCCTTGGACTTTAAACAGAAGACCCATCCCTGAAATGTTATTTGACTGATTTACACCCATGAGTATCATATAAAATGCAACATAAGCAGTTCGTGTTGAGCAGAAGATGCCCATTGAGTGTTACATTTAAATTCTAAGCTCTGCTAAGAATTCTAAGACTCTGATTTCTACATGTGGATCACATTGCTACTTCAATTTCCCCTCAATTTTGCTATTGGAGATATCACAGCAGCTGGGGGCAGGTTCCACTGGCATAGGAAGAAGATTTTTCATGGGGCAACACTCCACTAAGGATTCTGTCTCATCCACTACTAGGTATAACTACTAATTTGGCTTTTAATTGACTTTTTAACCTATTGGGACAACTAAATCCAATCTCCTACTTGGCTGACTTAATGCCTACTGAGTTAAATTTCCTTTTTTTCTGCTCTGTTCCTCAGAGAAGGGGCCTGTGAGCCATCCCAATGGAGGTAGAGATAGACATTTTGTCTACAGAAAGAGGAAAGATTGCAAGCTGACATCTTGAAACTATTCTTTTGCACTAGATTTCCAATCTCTCTCTTTTTCAAAAATTTCATCAATACGTCTTCAGATACAAAACTGTAACCACAACAAACAGAATTTAAAAAGTATTTTTTATTTTTTAAAAAAAGACAAGATAAAACAAACCATTTGTAAAGCTGAAATCTATTGATGGAGAGTTCAATATTCTGCACATTTTTAAATTTACCTTGTCATTACAAGAAAAGAGGAATTCATTAATGGCTTGGAATTTTTCTTTATAATTCTTTATATTGCAATTTGCATTTAATTCTTTTTCCATAAGTTGAGGAAAGGCTTAGATATGTCACATTTCCTAAAAATCTGATTTTCTTGCTTTACCTTTAAAGTTGACACATCAGTTTTTCTACCATGACAGCTTGCCACAGTTCTGACTATCAGGCATTTATGTTAAAATTCTGTGGTCTTCCAACATTTTGCTATTATCTCACAGGCTGCCATGAATACAAAGAGTATTAATCTCCTTTTCATTTTGTCCTCCCCCTCAGTTGTTAATAAAGCCTGTGTTGATGCAGCATGGATGGTTCGAGGTGTAGTATTTGCCATTTCTGTAAACATTTTTCCCCAGATCATGACTAGAGATGGACACAAACCACCAAAATGGTGGTTCATCTTGGTTCGTGGTTCATGGAAGTCCACGAACCATGAACCACAAATTTATTATTTTTTTCTGAATGAATCGTGAATTGAGTCAATTTGTTCGAGATTTTGTTTAGACAGCCTGGTAGGTGTCTAAAAAAAGGGCTGCCTCCCCCCCCCCCACAGCCTGTCTCCCCTTCCCATTGTCCCTGTTGTCTCCCTACCTTTTTCTGCCACTGCCTTCTTCTGCTCCTCCGCTGCTGCTGCCACCATCTTAAAATGCAGCCAGCTCTAGCAGGCCCACAGTCTTTGCACATGTCCCTACCTTTTTTTTTTTTAAGCAGGCAGGTTTTAGAAAGAAAAAAAATATGTATTATTATTTTTGTTTTGTTTTGTAGCCAACTGGGTCCTGGCAGTTTGGACGAACCTGAAGTGACCCGAATCAATGAACCAGTGATATTTTTTTTATGAACTTCCTGGTTCATTTTTATATTCTTGCCCATCTCTAATCCTGACACTACAGAGCATGACTGCAGGGATGGTACATTTGCATTTAATGGACTTTCACCTCATAAGTCAGGGGGACCTTCCCCCAAACCCTGAATTATGTGAGTGCAAACCCCCCTCTCTAAGGAGCGGGAAGTAGAATAGTCCAACTTTATTTGGTTCCTCTATTACCATTCCTCCAGTTGGTGGGGAGAGGCAGTCTGTGTTGGAACTCACTGTCCCAGGCATCCTTGAAAGACTCAGAGAATCTCATGATTCCAAGAGCTCAGTATGGTGCATTTTTCTCCCTGCTGACCTATGGGGGGTTGAAATCCATTACGTACAAAAATATTGTTCCCATTCACTTACCTCTATCTTGTTTTGACAGTCTGCTTTCAAAACAATGGTGTAGATTTTCGTGACATTTTGGACTTTCTTCTTTTTTCCAAGTCCGCCATTTTTTGTTACATGCATGCATGAAGAGGACTTCCGAAGGACCCAAATACTCAACTTCTTTGTAACTTTTTAGTAGTGATGTGTACTAGCACCAAAATTTGGATTTGGAATTTGGAATTACAGCCTTTCAGATTCAGAATCTGGATTTTAAAAATGTTGAATTTCTGGATATCTGGAACTCCGTTACAGTCAATATGAATACTGTATAGTCATTATTTTCCCCATCAAAATAAATAAATAAATAAATAAAAAATAGGTAAAGCATTTTTAAAGGATTTCTCTGTGTCCTCTGACACCTTCCCAGTGACTGTGCCAAACAAAAAGAATGCCCACAAACAGCCAGCAGTGCCTAGGTATTAGGAAATGACTATAAAGAGCATACTGATTGAACCATGAACAGTGGGAATGCCAGCAGGAAATGCCAGTGGCTTTGGGGAAGCAGAAGACAGGTCACACTGGGGAGTGGGCAAATAAACCTGGGCAGCCCTGGCAGAGAGATTGGAGCTGCAGATAGGCACAGCACAGTGGAGTAAGTGAGAACAATCTTGGAGTAGCAGTTGGAAGAAAGAAAGAGGCAGAAGGAAAGAGCAGCAAACTGAAGCATGGCCTTCCTAATCCTGTGAGCAGAGTGGGTGATTCTCTCTTACTTAAAGTATTTCTGCCATACATCAAAGTGGTCACGGACCGCATGGGGAAACTTTTGAAAAAACACAACCTACAAACAGTATTCAGGCCCACCACAAAAATACAACAAATGTTACTGTCAGCAAAGGACAAAAGGGACCCCTTCACCACTGCAGGAGTATACCGGATACCTTGCAGTTGTGGACAGGTATATATTGGAACCACAAAATGCAGCATCGGACACTGCAGACTAAAACAACCGTAAAAATCGGCAATAGCTGAACATGCCCTAAAACAAGCTGGACATGAAATTCTATTTCAAAATACTGAAGTACTGGACAACACCAGCAATCATTATGTTAGACTGCACAGGGAAGCCATTGAAATCCACAAACACCAGCAGAGCTTCAACAAAAAAGAAGAAAGTCTAAAACTCAACAAAGCCTGGCTCCCAGCACTGAAAAATACAGCCTACAAAAAGGTCAACAAACTCTACCCAGCCACAAGGACCAGTGATCGCTGCACACAAAAGACCAGCTAACGACACCCGTCAATCACAGTGACAGATCATCTCTCCCCCTTATCACAACAATACACCCACAACAAAAACACACTGATCACCATAATCACCCAATCTCCTGAAAAGGACAAAAGCTGATCCCACAGCTATAAATACTCAACTATCCAACAAACTGCACCAGAGCACAGACAGAGTTCTGACTCCTGTCCTCTGAAGATGCCAGCCACAGAGACTGGCGAAACGTTAGGAAGAAAAACCTTAAGAACACGGCCAAACAGCCTGGAAAACCCACAACAACCAACGAAGTTATTCATCGATTTGTGGGGTTTTTATTAAAAGGCAGGCTAAGGGAATCCAGGCTGCCCTTTGCAAAGATGGCAGCTGCAGCTTCCCTACCCTAAATGAAGCCGCAGCCTCGATCTTTGCAAAGGGCAGCCGGTATCCCTTTTTACAGGCCGTGGCTGCAGAGGCCTGATGGAGACCTCGGCAGTGGCGGTGACAATTATGGTAAGGGGTGTCAGCGAGGGTGGGCTAAGGTAGGGAGAGGATGGGGGTGGGGTAGGCTGTGGGGGTGGGTGACTGTGGGGATGGGTGGCTGCCTATCGGCCCGCCAATCAGCTGATTGGCGGGCAGTAGGCAGAATGGTGTTTATATATATATATATATATATATATATATATATATATATTTATTTATTATGAAGGACGAAGAAAAACGGGAAAATATTTGTCGATCCGTATTCGTTGGGACTTGAAATTTGATGAATACGGATCGATGAATATTTAATGAATCGGCTATTTTCGTCGAAAAAGTCAATCCGTTTTTATATTCGTCCCCATCTCTATTGCAGATTGTGGTGGAATGCCCATGTCCCACCTGTCCGTCATGTGTAGCTCTAGAGCTGGAGCCTATGAGAGGACAGGAGGGCGGAGTCAGGGAGACAGTAGGAGACAGTTAGTAGAGAGTTGGAAACTGAGAGAGAAGGAGAGAGGAGGTTTAGAGAGTTTATGAGAGAGATTGGAAAGTTGGTGTGGTATAGTTGGTTTAAGGATTAAAGAATAGTTAAAAGATAGAAGTAAAATAAAGAGACAGTCATCTAATAGTATTCCAGTGATTCACAGTGATTTATATTAAAAGTAATACCAATGAAAAAACGTGTTTAATATCCAAGTAATGAGTGCAACATTATTCAACATCTATTAATATACTTATATGATTCAACAACTAAACAATAAATAATCAGTTATATTTGACAACACGTGTCCAGGCAGCATTATTGGTAAAGTGTGGATAAAGATCCACTGGTGGCAGTTGGTGTATGGAGAAATAAGAAAGTCGTGCCCGAAAGTGGACCTGGGTTTGAGGGAAACAAACTAGGGACACTGGGGGTGCGCGACATAAGCGGTGGCATCAGCGGTGGGATGCGAAATAAATAAAGTCTAGTGAGCCAAAGGAAGAGAAAACAAATTCTCTGAGTCTGAGGGACCTGTTAGTCAAAGGAGAAGGAGTGGGAAACCCTAAAAGCTCTGTGTGGATAGCTTGGAAGGGACTTCTGATCATGGAAAGACTAAGGCAGGAAGAGACTCTGAGGAGAATTCTGAGCCAAAGGAAGAGAAAAGAAATTCTCTGAGTCTGAGGGACCTGTTAGTCAAAGGAGAAGGAGTGGGAAACCCTAAAAGCTCTATGTGGATAGCTTGGAAGGGACTCCTGATCGTGGAAAGACTAAGGCAGGAAGGACTCTGAGGAGAATTTAGTGGTTAAAGTTTACCTCAAGCTTAGAGAAAGACCAATAGGCTAACTTTAGATCCCAAGCTCTGAAAGAGGAGCACTGAAGGGAATAAAAGGGAAGCCACGGTCAGAGGAATAGCTGAGGGAACTAAACTAATTGTGGCTGGATTAATATAAATATTAAGGAAAAAACTGGGTGTCTGGAGACTGGAAGAAACAGTGTTTCAGAACCAGAGACAGCGAGGCTGGGTGCCTAAAGAAAGAAATAAAGTAACAAATCCACAGCTGCCAGCGGAAGGCTACTGTATATCCCTCTCTCTCTAACACAGAAAAGGAAAAAGTGTTTTTAAATTGAGGCTTGTCTATTTGCCTCTATTAAACCAACCAACCTATCCAAAAGAAAAACAAATAAACCATGCCTTCTAAGCGTGGGAAGAGGTTAACAATGAAGGTATCTGAGGTACAAGGTTTACCTCACGAAGGGGAAAGCCCTGAATTAACTGAGCAAGATGATGATGCTCAGGAGGAGGATGCTTCAAAGGGAGAAGAAGGGTTAACCTCCCTAGAGTTTCAAAAGTGGAAATTGGAATGGGAATTCCAGCTAAGACAAAATGAGCTAGATTTTGAATGGGAAAGAGAAAGAACTAGGGCTGAGGCTGAAGTCAGACAGCTAGAAATAAGAACTAGGGCTGAGGCTGAAACCAAACAATTAGAAATGAGAGAAAAAGCTGAGGCAGAATAGAGACAACTGGATTATCAATTACAAATGAAACAATTAGAATTATCAGCCCAGAACTATAATAATAATAATTCAAATCCTGAGGGGGGGAATTTATCAAAAGCGGACTTAAAGAAATTCCCTCAGTTCAGAAAGGGTGATTGCCCTGAGGCATTCCTCATTGCTTTCGAGAGGACATGCTGGGACTATAAGGTGAAAGATGAGGAGAGAATGATTATGCTCAGGTCTCAAATAAGTGGAGAGCTAAATGAAATTTATTCTCAAATGCCCCAAGAACAAGCAAGAGACTATGAAGCATTCAGACAATTGGTTTACTCAAGGTTTGGGATCAATGCTGAGCACCTCAGACAGAAATTTAGAGCATTGAAAAGAAAACCTGAGGAATCATATTATCAATTGGGAGCCAATCTGGTCAAATACTTGGAGAAATGGCAAGAACAAGCTAAAGTTGAGAATTTAGAAGAAATGAAAAATATTATTGGGCTAGAACAATTCTATTCAGTTCTACCAGGAGAACTAAGGTATTTGGTCAGGGACAAAAAGCCCAAAATGGTTCAGCAGGCGAGTGAAGCCGCTGATTTTATCTTAGAAATAAGAAACCCACAATTTTCTGAGGTAAAACTTGGAGGTAACAGCTGGGAGGAAAGAAGAAAAGAACCCAGAGATTACCACAAAAACAATCAGAATACTGGAGGCCATTTTAGAGGCAAGCCATCAGAGCTGAATCAACAGAAGAATAAAAGCTTTGAAGAGAAGGGAGACAAGTCCCCATATTTTGAACAAAGAGCCCCTAAAACTCCATATTTTGAACAAAGAGCCCCTAAAACATGCTATGGGTGTGGAGAAAAAGGGCATTTCATTTCTCAATGCCAAACCTTAAAGAATAAAGAGGTTCAACAGAAAGGAGGGGGAAATTTGCCCAAGAAAGTGTACTATGTCCAACAGCAGAAAAAGACAGCTGAGGCAATTGAAAATGGCGCTGAAACAGAGATGGCAGAGGGCCAGGAAAAACAGCTGCCATTAGCCAACATTGTCCAATGCTTTTATATAGAAAATAACCAAAAACTGCTTCGGTGTTCTGGTGAAAACATTTATATAAATGATACAAAATATCTAGCATTGAAAGACTCCTGCTCTCAGGTGACTTTGTGTCATCCTGATATTATCCCTCAGAAAAATATAGTGAGAAATGAATACATAACCATAAAAGGGATAGGGACTGAATTGATTACACTACCTATGGCTCAAATACCAATGAAATATCAAGGGTGGAATGGAGTGTGGAAGGTAGCCCTCACGAATCAAATTCCTGCTCCATGTTTGATTGGGTTAGATCTATCTGAGCATGTAAAGAGTGTTTTAATAACTACTCGCTCCCAGATAGAAAAAAGAGAGAAACCTGAAGAGAAATGTGAGATCCCTAATGGAATTTTAGGAGGAGATGAAGCCAATGAAACAGCTGAGGTGGTGGGTATAAGGAATCCTCATGAAAATGCTTTTAAACAAGAGCAAAGACAGGATTCTACGTTACAACAATGCTTTGAGTCAGCCAGAGAAGGAACACTAACCCCTGAAAGCCCTGAAGGGTTCTGTGTGGAGAAAGACCTGCTATATAGAAAGGTCTTAATTAATCCTCAGAGGGGAGGGGAAAATGTTCACCAACAACTGGTGATCCCTTTTAAATACAGGGAAAGGATTATGGAGAAGGGACATAAAGACACCTTTGCTGCTCATTTGGGAAGCACACGCACAAAGCAGAGAATAGTTCAGAATTTCTACTGGCCAGGAATGGGGAATCAAATAAAAGCATACTGTCAAAGCTGTGATGTATGTCAAAGGCAGGGTACGGGCAATGATAAAACTAAAGCTAAGCTGTGCCCTTTACCAATAATATCTACCCCATTTCAACGCATTGGCATGGACATTGTGGGACCCTTGCCTAAAGTCACCAGAAGGGAAGAAGAGAGGGAACAAGATCCTGAAACAGTGATCCAGTACCTAGATACCCTAATGAACTCCTTGCAGCAATCTCTGAAGTTAGCATCAGAAAACTTGCAGAGACAGCAAGGCAAGCAGAAACTATGGTATGACAAAAAGGCCAGAGAAAGATCATTTAGTCCTGGAGATGAAGTCCTGATGTTAAAACCTATAAAAGGGAACACACTGCAATTAAATTGGGCAGGTTCTTTTAGAGTAATCTCCAAGATGAGCGAGGTGAATTACATAATTCAGGAGGAAGGAGAGGAAGGTCGAAGAGTGGTACTGGTTAACATGATTAAACCATACTATAGAAAAGAAAATATTGACCTGTATGCCATAAAAGAAGTGCCCAGGGGAAAATATGAATTGCAATACTGGGAAGGAAGGGGTGTACCCTATTATAACTTTGAGAGAGTAGTAATTAGCTTTACTCTGGTAATAGAACAGATAGAAGAAGCTAGAGTAAGAGTTTTAGTAAGGATGGCTGGCTATTATCGTCGTTGGGTAGTCAAGTCCAGAGATATAGCCACTCCTTTAGTAAATCTAAAACCCAAAAGAAAAGCTGAAAAGATCCTGTGATTGAGCGGATGCCAGGAGACCTTTGAAAAGTTGCAGACTGCATGGTTGGCCGGTCGTGTCCTGAGAGATCCAGAGTTCCAGAGGGACTTCACCATCGTCGCAGATGTGTCCAGATTCGAACCGAGAGCCGTGCTGAGTCAGGAGGACGACAACGGGAACCTTCATCCGGTGACGTTCCTGAGTGGGAAGCTACCAGCTGGCGAGAGACACTTTTCATCGATGGAACGTGAGTGTTTTACGATTGGGTGGACTTTACAGAAGATCAGGCCGGGCAGGTGGGGAGGACATTTTTTACTGTGCGCAGACCATTCCCCACTGCTGTGGTTGAGGACAATCAGGGCGAATAACAATAAGTTAATGAGATGGGCCCTACTATTACAAGACTTTGATTTCGAGATCCGGAGCGTGAAGGGGAATCAAAATGTAGTGGCCAACGCCTTATCAAAAAGACCAGAAGAATGACTGACGGAAAAGATGAAAAATGTAACTGTGAATGGTATAAAAACTGTTCTAAATAAAGGTTCTAAGTGTATATGTATATGAAATAAATGAAAATGCAATTTATAGATGAACTAATGATAAGTAAGGATAAAAGTGACTGAAGTGGTTTGTATGTAATAAAAATGTTGATTAATGTTATTTAAATATAAAGTAATAAGAATAATATGCTTTCAACTGAGTAAAAGAGTAAGTATGGAGTAAGTATAAATTGCAAATGTGTAAATGAGAATTGCATTGAAAAAATTGTTAGAAATATTATTAAGTAAAAGCATACGTTGTTCATGAGGGTAAACTACCATAAGTTTTACCCCACGAAACAAACTTTCCAAGGGGGGAGGTATGTGGCGGAATGCCCATGTCCCACCTGTCCATCATGTGTAGCTCTAGAGCTGGAGCCTATGAGAGGACAGGAGGGCGGAGTCAGGGAGACAGTAGGAGACAGTCAGTAGAGAGTTGGAAACTGAGAGAGAAGGAGAGAGGAGGTTTAGAGAGTTTATGAGAGAGATTGGAAAGTTGGTGTAGTATAGTTGGTTTAAGGATTAAAGAATAGTTAAAAGATAGAAGTAGAATAAAGAGACAGTCATCTAATAGTATTCCAGTGATTCACAGTGATTTATATTAAAAGTAATACCAATAAAGAAACGTGTTTAATATCCAAGTAATGAGTGCAACATTATTCAACATCTATTAATATACTTATGTGATTCAACAACTAAACAATAAATAATCAGTTATATTTGACAACACGTGTCCAGGCAGCATTATTGGTAAAGTGTGGATAAAGATCCACTGGTGGCAGTTGGTGTATGGAGAAATAAGAAAGTCGTGCCCGAAAGTGGACCTGGGTTTGAGGGAAACAAACTGGGGACGCTGGGGGTGTGCGACACAGATCTATTCCTGCACCCAACCAAGCTCCTCCAGGGTAGCCTGGGATGTATTCTTGAGATGTGGGTCTGGCATTTGCTGCCTCCCACCTCTTCTTCTTTGCCCATCTACCTCCCTGCTTCCCTGGGCTGGTGGCTCAACCTCTTCCCTCTTACCCTTCACTATAAGGAAGCCACTTGCCTGCCATAGGGCCCACTTCATTTGCCAGCAGCAATGCCCTGGGTTGAGCCTTCCAGAGGCTGAGCAGGCTACCACTGGAGAGGTGGCCCAAGTCCTGCCTACGCTCGAGTACCTTCTTACAATGCATGCACTCAACTGTGGGAAATATTTCCAGATTATGGACTTCTAGGGAGATCCCGTGTTTCGCTGCATGCTCCTAACTGGGATGGCTAACTTGTCATCACTACTAATTCCAGTGATTTCAGGGTCACTTGCTTGTGAAATAGTGCCCATCTGAGTCCCCTCAATCTCCTCTTCCCCCATGTCAGATGTGCATATACTTTTAAATTACATTGGCTACCAGTTGCTGCCCGGGCCCAATTCAAAGTGCTTGTTTTGACATATAAAGCCCTAAACGGCTTGGGCCCTGGATACCTGAAGGACCGCCTCCTTCCATATGAACCTACCCGGCAGTTAAGATCTAGCCAGGGGGCCCTTTTGAAAGAGCCATCCCTCAAGGAGGTAAGAGGGATGGCTTGTAGACAAAGGGCCTTTTCGGCAGCTGCCCCCAGACTATGGAACGCCATCCCAATTGAGATTCGTCTGGCGCCGACGCTGTTGACATTTCGGCGCCAGGTCAAAATCTTCCTGTTCCAGAAGGCTTTTAATTGAAATAATATCAACTGTGGGTCCTGATGGCAATTTTTAGAGTATGTATTTTAATTGTTTTATCTTTTTTTATTGTATTTTAATTGTTGTAAGCCGCCCAGAGACCTTTGGGTAGAGTGGGCGGCATATAAGTTAAATAAATAAATAAATAAAATAAATAAAATAAAATACTTAAGGGAAGCTCCCACCAACCACAAGGCTGCTTTGCACAGGAGATCTGCTGGAAAGCAGGGGCTGGGGGGTAAGCCCTTCATTGGATAGGATGGAGCTGCATGGTGTGGATATGGAAGGCAATGTCTAGTGCTCTTCATGAATCTCTTTCCCAGCCACAAAAGCAGCAGCACTGTTGCTGCCCAAGCTGACCAAGTCAGTCTGAGTGCTGGTGCCATCCGTGTCCTTCTCTGGCACATTGTCTCTGTGTGAAAAGTGCCTTCTTCGACATATTTTTGGCTCCTTGCCCTGGTTGCCTGGCTGGATTGCACAAAGACATCACTAGAACATGTCTGAGGATCACTCATACGTGTCCCACCATGAACCAGAGGTTTCTGTGACACCTCCTTGGAGTGCACACACACTCTCACACATCCCATACTGCTTACTGCCTGCTGCTCATTCATGGTATCCGTGTTGAGACATGTCCTTCTGTGGAGAAGTAAAAAGCGGATGACAAGAAAAATCTTTTTACACAAGGACAATAATGAGGTATCTTGTAACTACTGCGGCTGATGCAAATCAGTACTGACTGGGAGGTAAAGCAGTACTATCTCATACTCTTGGGGCTGTGTTTTGAGGTTCTGATAGCGGAACCACAAAATGTAGGGGAAATGTAACCATTCCCCCCCCCCCTTCATTATAGATTGACTCTTTATCTCAGACTAAAGCTGGAAATGACGGATCCCACTGTAAGTGAATAATCACATGACACAACAGGCTGATGTGGGAAACCAAGCTAAATATCTCCACAACTCCCTGGGTCTCCAACAAATTTAAGTTGTGAGCCCATCTCTGTGAGGAATGCCTGTATGGTTGTGTTATTTACATATGCCACCTTCTTCTTCTTGACAGCAGTGTTGCCAGTGTTGAATACATTTTCTTCTGATGTTTATAAATGCAAGCCATGTTCACCTTCAATTGGATAAATCATTGCCTGTTTGCAGCACATTTTTTTTAAATCACACATCCCTTGAGTTGTTCATCTCTAGGAATGAAGAATCCATTTGCATGTATATCTTTGAAGAAATAATTGCTTGCCAATTATCCCAGCTCTGCAAAGACATATATCTTAATTTATTGTCCCCACACATACACCAGGGAAGGCTGTCTAGCATTTCTGCATTGTTTTTGTTGGCTTTGTTTTTAGCTTTTAGGAGGTTTTTGACCTCTTACTTTGAGAGGAGCTGGGCTGAGCTATCTCATGTATTTATTTTATGTGCTATATTTGTAATGGAAATATCTCAGGGCAGCTGGCATAAGAAACAGCTTAAAACTGACAAATAATACAATGAGATTAAAATGTCTTAAAAGCCAAAACCCATAGTGATCAAATGGGCACATATATGGGCAAAGTGAAATATTTTTTATCAACAAAAGGATGACAGTGTGGTGCTGAGCAAACCCCCTTGCATGGGGCACCATGTCTTAGAAGATCCTCTCTCTTGTAGCTTCATTTAATAGAGTTTCATTTGTAGCTTCATTTAAGAAAGACACAAAAAAGGGATTTCAAATAATGTCATAGAATCCAGGCATGCATAGATGGGCTAAATGCACAAACTACTGTGACTGAATAGAGAGCCAGACCCAGACTCAAACCACCTGAGGTTGGGAGTTGAAGGCCAACTGCCACGTCTCTCTGTGTGAATTAGAGACAGAAAGGATGGACTCACAGGCCGGGAAGTGAACAGACACAAACAGAGGTACATGTACACACAAGCATATTGTAAAGGCTATAATAGTAGAACAACGGGAAAGAAAAAAGATAGTTCACTAAGGGGAGAAATCTGAGAAACATTGATTGACACAAAGGGGAAGAGGAAAGGGTTTTGAAAGCATAGGGACACAGAACTTGGAATCACCTCATGCCACATGTCA
This sequence comes from Intellagama lesueurii, assembly GCA_037013535.1. Lineage (NCBI taxonomy): Eukaryota > Metazoa > Chordata > Lepidosauria > Squamata > Agamidae > Intellagama > Intellagama lesueurii. The sequence goes on along the minus strand of JBAJHW010000001.1, from coordinate 167,484,564 downwards.
GCACAGAATAAAGTCAGTTTATCTCAGTCCTAAACCCTCTTCCAAATGGTAAATGCATGTCCCAGAATTAGGAGGTCAACCTGTAAATCTTCCCAGTCCTTTATTCCCTGCTTCCACACGGCACATAGTCTGTGTACCTGTGTTTTGAAAGAGCTCTGATAGCCCTTTCTATGAGCCCCCTTCTCATACAATGGAATACAATACAACAACCCTAACCCCAAGTTTTTAAGCAATGTGGACTAAAGTAGCTTCTAGGGCCTCTCCGGGATTAGGGGCCCTGAAGCTCAACCTTCATTAGTTTCATAGTAGATCCACCCCTGCTCACTGCTATTGTCTCCACTGTCACACAGATGAAAATTACTCAGACAGCAACTTCCATGTTTCTGATGCTACCTCATGAACTCCCTCCCATTCAGTGGCACTGCCATCACACCACTACAAATGCCAAACCATCACTGGCTGATACTAACATTTACCATCATTTTTCTGATGATAGAGACACTCTTTTTGCCTTCAAAATGCTGTTGCTGAGATACTGTCATTTTGTCCTTCAATATCTTGGAGAAAGGCATGAAATATGCACAAAGTCTCTAACTATTTGTTTTGAAATATGGAAGCCAAGATAAGCTTTTAATGAAGTTTTGTCAGATTTCAAGCAAGCAAGCAAGCAAACAAACAACTTCTGTGTAGATTCCTCAGCTCATTATGTTAGCTGGATTTAGTTCAGAATATTGCCTTTGCCTTAAGTCTGTGTTTGGGGAGTAAGGGAAGGAGAGAAGTTGTCTGAAAATTTAAGAAAATTAGTACCAATTATTAACTTCAAGAGAAATCAATGCCAGAGACTTTAAAGAAGAAGAAGAAGAAGAAAATCAAAAGTGAATTACTGAAGGACCAAGCAGTAGCTTTACTATATGAGGAAACCCTAATTTATTACAAGTTTAAAACCATGCTGAAGTTTTGTTTTGTTTTTTTGTTTTGTTTTTTGTTTTGCATAGAAAAGGCCTTAAAATATTTGCTGCCATTATGATAAGCCTTAATCACACCAGCTTTTACAGCAGCTCTACTGGCTGCTGATCAGTTACTAGGCATAAATTAGAGCTAGTTTTAACCTACTGTACAAAGCCCTAAATGTCCTGGGTCCAAGCTATCCCAAAGACCGTATCTCCAATTATGACCCGGCTTGGATGTTAAGATTGTCAGGGGAGGCCTTTCTTTTGGTCCCACCATGTTCACAGGTGCATCTGATGGAGACACAGGAGAGAAGGCCTTCTCTGTGGCTGCTCTCAGACTCTGGAACTCCCTCCCACAGGAGGCCAGACTGGCTCCATTTTTGCTATCAAAGACCTTTCTCTTCAGGCAAGCCTTCCCTCAGTAAACCAGCTACCTGTGTGTGATTTTTAGGTAGATTGTTAATGCAATTCATTACTGCTTTGACTGGATTTTAGTACTAGTTGTGTTTTCCATTTTTGTGTTTTCCATTTTTCAGAGTGACATTTTAAATTTTTTTTGTATACTTATTGATCTTTGCCTTCATATTGTCTGTTAGTGTTGTAAGATGCCTCTTTATTCATTGTTCATAGTTTTAAATCTCTTCTTTTAATGATGTTAACCACCATTGTATAGTCATTGCTTTCAACTTTAAATATTGTCTTTCATTGTTGTAAGCTGCCTTGGGTCCTTTTCAAGGAGAAAGGTGGGGTAAAAATAAATAAATAAATAAATAAGCAGCAAAAAAGAAAAGAAAGGAAAAAGCGCATCTTTTCTACAGATGTATATAGATAGAGGTATAATTTTTCCATTTTTATAACATATGCTGGAACTCCCTCCCACAGGCATAAGAAACTTTAAGTTCTCAAGATGTTTGGGTCTACAGCTACCAGTCTGTTATCACAGGTGAAGATAATGAAAACTTCTTGGAACTGTAGACCAAAAGACATGGAAGGCCAAAGTTCAGACACTCTCCTTCAAGGGAATTTCTCAAGATTGTAGGTTTCCCTTCTGGGACCATACACAGTGACCAGAATCCTATTGCCGATTTATGTTTGCATAAGGGAAATGGTTTAAGATTGCTACTCATTACCAAAGTGTTCATTGCATTCCAAACATGGAAGTGGCCACATGACTAAGAATCCAACCGGTACCTAATTTTTAAGCAGTAATTTGTTGCCAAACACACACACTCACACCATTTCCATTATGTAAGTTTAAATTAGATCATGGACATACACACACAGATACATATAGTTATTGTTATTGGTTTTTCAATAGTTTGATTGTCATGGCATTTCCCCAAAGAATGCAGGGAGCATAGTTTACTGGGAGTATTGATACATTCTTGTTGATTCCCCATTAAACTATCATCCGCAAGTGTTCTTGTGGAGTCTATAACTATTACCTCAATTGAAGGCTGCGTTATAGATGTGTCCTTAAAGCAGTTTTCCTCCAGTGTATCTATATATTTTTTAACAAGTAAAGAAACTAAGTTGACTGTTTCAAAAAAGAAGAAAAAAGGAGTGTGTACGTGTTAGGGCACGGTCAAGATGTATCATGTACTTTTCATTACTTCAGAGAAATATACCCTAATATATATATTTGCCTATTTTGGCCTCATCAAATGCTAAGTATGTGTGCCAGCAATACTGACAGTCTGGTGCTTGGTATGGGGCCTTGAACGCTTCATTTCCCAGTTACTCATAAAAATGTGACAAAGGCTTTGTTTGGTCAGACCAAAGCTTGGAGAAAGAGTGAGGGGGAAAATGCTCAGTTTTTACCGGCCTTCTGCATCCAGCTCAGTTGCTGCCTCTGCTGTTTCAAACCCTGTATTGAACAGCATTCCTATGCCCACAAATATTTTCTACCAGGATAGCCGAGTCTATTAAGCAGAGAGGAAACAGCTGCCTCAAGTGGCAGATTAATTTGTCACGAAAGAACTGGAAATATTTAGCTATTTATTTCGCTAATGTTTTTTTTTTTTTTTTTACTACCAAGGAAGGGGAGGAGCTCCTGTGGCATCTTTTCACACATGTGACAAAATGACTTCGCTTTCATAATGTGCATCTTGAAATGGTGGCGGCTATTTGCTGCTCTGCCTCAGGTGGCAACATACCTTGGGTTGGCCATGTTTGTCATCAATTCAAAGTGAGAGAAATCTCTGTGTGTGTGTGTGTGTGTGTGTGTGTGTGTTTTATATTAGTAAATTGAAGAATGAATCTCTCCAATTTACATCACCTGCAAAGTATACCCAGATACCTCACATAAACACGTGGTACCATATGATCCATGGGAAGCCTTTGCTTCTCTCGAAATCAGAATGAGACCTAATCAAAGCTGTTCTAGGATTTCAAGCACTGGAGACAAATTAGCTGTACCACTTCTTGTAGAGACTTGAACATCCCTCAGGCTTCTCAAAACTGAAATGGAAATAAGAATATGAAGGGAGATGTGGCTTTACTCATGCATCTCATTGCATTGTGCCATCTCCCCTTATGTGCTTTTCCTGTTTTGAGTGCCTGCAAAATCATGTTCGAAGAGAGAGATGAAACCAGTTGAGTGTTTATTTGCAGAAAATCTATTCCAATCTACGGAAAGATGTAGAAGACTAAAGTCCTGACAGAAATGCACCACCCACTACAACATCTTAAGAATTCAGCTTCATTTCTGAAGTTGTCATATTCCTAATCTTCTGTGCAAACTAAACTGCATGATGTTGTTATTCACACATTTGGCAGGGTAGGGGTGGGAGAGGGGGAAGTTTCACACCTTTTTCAATTAGGAAACAAATGTTGGGGGCGGGGGATTGTGGATGTTATTTTTGTTTAAGGACAGACCAGTGGATGAATTCTTGATATTGTTTCACATAAATTTCTCAACCATAAAGTACATGGGCTCTTTGGGGGTTAAGCCGGATGAGATACATGAAGATCATAAAGTCATGTAAATGGAGCACTGTGGGGATTACGCTGAGTAGCCTGCAGTTCAAAAAAAAAAAAATCACATCAACTCTGAACTTTTTAAGTGGCCTTAGGCAACCAATCTGTCTCGGGATCCTCTTTGGCTTCTCATTACATAGGGGGAAATGACACCAACCTCCTTTATAGGGTTTGGTGAGGATTACTGAAACAAGTGCTTTGAACACATTGCAGTATTAAGTTGATGCTTAGCATATCCTTTAGCACTCCACATACGTCATCACAGTAGACCTCAGAAAAGCCTAGGCTTAAAATAGACCAGTATTACTGTTACACCTTCTAAAGCAAATTCAGAAGGAGAATGCCAACAAGACTGGAAGTAAAACAAGGACTCTGAAGAGCGAGGGTATTGATGTGCTCAGGAGAAGCAGGGGGTTGAAGAGGTACAGAAAAAAAACCTCAATAAAAACTTAAAGGGAGCACAGCACCCCAAAACCAACTCAACAAAGTTTGAGCATACTCAACGATCTCTGACACTCTCTCCCTAGATGTCGAGCTGGATAAACGCATTGGCAAAGCAGCTACCATGTTCTCTAGACTCACAAAGAGAGTATGGCTTAATAAGAAGCTGATGGGATATACCAAGATCCAAGTCTATAGAGCCTGTGTCCTGAGCACACTCCTGTACTGCAGTGAGTCCTGGACCCTTTGTGCACAGCAGGAGAGGAAGCTGAACACGTTCCATGTGCATTGTCTCTGACGCATTTTTGGTATCACCTGGCAGGACAAAGTTCCAAATAGAATAGTCCTAGAACGAGCTGGAATTTTTAGCATGTACACATTACTGAAACAGCGACGTCTACGTTGGCTTGGGCATGTCGTGAGAATGGCTGACGGTCGGATTCCAAAAGATCTCCTGTATGGAGAATTAGTGCAGGGAAATCGCCCCGGAGGGAGACCACAGCTGCGATACAAGGATATCTGCAAGCGGAATCTGAAGGCCTTAGGAATGGACCCCAACAGATGGGAAACCTTGACATCTGAGCGTTCGGCCTGGAGGCAGGCGGTGCACCATGGCCTCTCCCAATCTGAAGAGACCCTTGTCCAGCAGGCTGAGGCAAAGAGGCAGACCCGAAACCAGCAAAATCAGGGAGCTGGACAGGGGACAGATTGTATTTGTCTTCAGCGTGGAAGGGACTGTCACTCTCGAATTGGGCTTCTCAGCCACACTAGACACTGTTCCAAGTCCTCCATACAGAGCACGTTACCATAGTCTCTCAAGACTGAAGGATGCCTAATCGAATGACTGCCTTCCAGAAAATGGTGCGGGAACTAGGTGTACCGTTGGCCGAAGAAAAGACAGAGGGTCCTTGCCAAGTTCTAACTTTTTTGGGTATTGAGTTAGATACTAGGTCCCAGTCCAGTAGGCTTCCAGAAGCAAAATTGAGTGATTTGAAAGTGCGGTTGCAATGTCTACTGGCGCAGAAAAAAGTCACACTGAGGCAATTGCAGTAAGTGGTAGGCCACCTTAACTTTGCATGCAAGGTGGTGGCCTTGGGTAGGCCCTTCCTGCGCAGATTATGTGATGCTATGAAGGGTCTCACAAGACCCCATCACAGGAGGAGATTGTCGTTCAGAATGAAGGAGGACTTGTGGGTTTGGTTACGGTTTTTAGAAAAGTTCAATGGAACCTCCTTTTGGAGGGAGGAACTGCAGTTGGGGTCCGATCTACAAGTTCAGACTGATGCTGCAGGGTTGTAGGGCTATGGCATATTCTTCAAAGGAAAATGGTGTGCTGGGGCTTGGCCTTTAGATTGGCACAAAGAGGGCATCACTAGGGATCTCACATTTTTGGAGCTTTTTCTGATAGAGCCTTATGGTTGTGGGCAGACGAGTGAGTTAATTCTGTGGTCACTTTCTGGTGTGATAACCAGGCGGTGGTGCACATTGTTAACTCGTTGACACTGAGATCACAAAGAGTGATGGTGCTAGTTAGGGCCCTCACGTTGAGGTGCTTGCAGTTCAATACAGTTTTTCAAGCTTGGCATGTCCCCAGGATTGATAATGCCATTGCTGACACCCTGTCCCGTCAACAGATGGACCAGTTCAGGGTGTTGGCACCAGGGGTGAGGGCCCAGCAGGACATCCTACCAGACAAGATATGGAATCTTGGAGGGCTGAGGCTAACAGGGCCATGAGCGTAGCGGTAGCACCAAGCACTCAACTTAGCTATACGGTGGCATGCAACGAATATTTTGCCTTTTGTGAAAGGGAGAGTTTAGGACATGAGTGGCCTGCGTCAGATGATCAACTGATGCAGTTTGCAGTTCATTTACACAGGAAGGGTTTAGCCCCTAGATCCATTCAGGGTAGGATGGCAGCTCTGGCCTTTTATGCCAGGGCCCAAGGCTGTAAAGGATTCTCAATTGACTTCCGTATTCGGAAGATGATTGAGGGGTGGAGTAGGGAGCGAGTTGCGCCTAGCGATAATCGGACTCCAATATCACCTGCTATTCTTGCTAAGTTAGGGAGAACATGGGAATTGGTGTGCAAGGACCGATTTGAGGCTTGCCTTTTTAGAGCTGCGACTCTTATAGCTTTCTTTGGGGATTTAAGAATAAGTGAGCTGGTGGCGGCATCCAGACATGACATGTCTCTATCCTCTTTGCAGAGGAAGGATGTGGTATTGTCAGAGCACCAGGTTGCCATACATCTGCGAAAATCAAAAACAAACCACTTAGGAAAAGGGCAGGTGTTGTTGTTAGGACATTGTTCAGAGTTCGAAATATGCCCGGTAAGAGCTATGCAGGAGTATGTACAGCTTAGGGGTGAGAATGCAGTAGGCTTTTTGTTCCACGAGGATGCGTTGCCGCTAACAAAGTTCTGGAAAATTACTTCTCAAGCCTTATGCAAGGCTGGGATACAAGATTGGCGCTTTGGGACACATTCTTTTCGAATAGGCGCCGCATTTACAGCAGCCACCCTTGGGTATACAGTTGAAGACATCAAGAAAGTTGGCAGATGGTCATCTCAAAAATTCTGGTTTGCCCATTGCCGTAGTTTTAGGTCCTGCTACGTTGTTTGTTTTCTTTTGTCATTGCAGATCCAGAGATGCCCTTTGCCTGAGTTCGAGTTCTATTGTGCGGGCATAGTTACGTTTTTTGGGCAGCCAGATATGCCAGTCGGACCAGTTGGGTCGCAATCTAGGCCTTGGCGAGGTGGCCGCTTTGGAATGGAGGGGATGGAGAGGCATGCCCTGGGATGGGTTCCTTGAACTGGCATTCCAGGGTACTAGATCCTAGAGGATCTACAAGGGGGTCTTAGGGCTGGAATGTTTCAGCTTGATGGGGGGCATGGGACATACTAAGTAGTCCCTATGCTGTGGCGGGTAGTGCCAAAGGATAAGGGTAGATCAGTTTCTAGAAAGGCACCAAGTGGGTGCTAAGCAGAAGGGCAGCAGTTGAGAGCTGAGCAGCTAGGGTTTGGAGACCTGGATGGGGCAAACATGGGGAACCACAGCTATGGGATACATGGAAGCATGCTGTATGGTAAGACAGCGCACTTTCGTTATAGGAACTTGATTGGCGGTCTGGGCCAGAAGGTCAAGGTTGACTCCAGTTACAGACCAGTTCAGGCACTATGGTAGGCCCCCTTGTAAAAGGGAAAGTTTGAGTTATAAATAAGTTAATAAAGTTGTGGCCCTAGTTATCCCATATACCTGTGTCTGTCTCGTTATTCCGGACTGGGTGGGCAAGGTCTCTTCCTTACTATTCAGTAGTACCTTCAGATTACAGAGTCCTCTTTGCGTTCCAAAATTTGCCCATTATCAGATGACTAAGGATGTGTCTAGTAAAGTGGGCACATGTGAAAAATGTACAATGAAAAATGGGCACAAAATGGGTACATGCAAGGATCTGACCACCCAGGTGTTGTTTTTTGAAATACTGAATGTGTGAGAGAAATGTGTGTTAGATTCTACCTTAAGACTGAATAATGCAATTAATGGTTCGTGAGCTTCAAGGCTACCTCAATAACAACTCACTACAGCAATGGTTAAAACTGCTGTATTACAGCCAAAACTGTACTCATGACCTGGGGTTCAATTCCAGGTAGTTGGCTCAAGGTTCACTCAGCTTTCCATCCTTCCGAGGTCAGTAAATTGAGTACCCAGCTCGCTGGGGCAGCAATGTGTAGTCTGCCTAATTAACTTGTGAACCTCCCAGAGAGTGCTTTAAGCACTATGGGGTGGTATATAAGCAGCACACTTTGGTTTGTTTTTTGCCAACAGTTTTTATGCTAATTTTCCTATTGCTTCAGACTGCACATCAGAAGCAACATTCTAATGAAACAGAAAGGTGCAAATTGTATGTGAAATGTGATGCTAACTATCATTTGTGTGCAAGCACAATACAAATCCAAGTACTATAGAAAAGCTGGGATGTTTTGTTCCTCTGTCCGTATGTGCGTTTTAAATTATCAGCATGTTTGCAGTGTTGCTGTATTGCAGCCATCCTATGGCAAAGCTGTTTAATGTCACCGCTGGAACTCATCAGCCAGCTGACTGATAAAATGAGATGGGATTACCCTTCGGCAACCACTCTCTCTGGTTCTGAATGAAATGACCTTCCATGGGTGAAATTCACAGCAATCCGTTCTTCATGGTGACCCCTGTGGTAGGGGAATGGTGGCTCACATTATATGTGAAATGCCTAAGTACAATGAGTCATCTTCAGACCAGAGGAGAAATGTCACTGTGTTCAAAGATAGAAGGCTTCGCACAAAGAATACAATAAAAAGGGGATTTAACACTGTTTCACAGATAGGCTAATAGGTATGGCGATTCATTCAGATTCATGGCAACGCTGTGGTCCTCGTTCACCTCTTTGATACTGATGCCTTGCTAGCATAGCTCATAGGTGTGTGTATCTACTAGGCATGGGATTTCTGGGTTTTATATATGTATATATATTGGACTACCGATGATGTGAGCTCCAGCCTAAATGATAGCAATCACTACAGTTGCTGTATATGTTGTCCATATATATATATATATGTATACACATACTGTATACTTATACAAGTAGCTAAAAAGAGAAGTATTTGAGCAAAAGGTCTTGGTTTCTGAAACTCATGGTTTACTTATTACCTGTACCTTGCTTTATTGGGAATAGGGATATGTATCTCCCACAGCTCTGTGTGGCCGTTATTACCTGGTTCATCCAAATTCTGGACTCATTTACCCCAATTCTCCCTTTCTGCTATTTGCCAGCCTTGAAGCAGTTTTAATGCCACTCCGAAGCCTTTCCTGTCTTCACCACTGTGAAGGTGAAGGTGCGGCCTCCTCATCTCATGTTTTTGTGCTAAAAAAACCGCAGGGAAAGGAAGGTTGCTGATCTGGCAACTTGACCTTGTAGATCCATGGAAAACATTGTACTCTGTGAAGCAGCTATTGGCGCACAGCCATCTCATAGTGGATGTTCACCTGAAGTGGGGAACTGGGTGCTTATCACAATGGAAGGAGGGTAAATGTAGGGGTGTGATGAGCACTTGTGACGTTTATCCTTGTTAGTGTTTTTCTGAGCCTTGTCCTCCTGAGACTCCCTGTGGAGACTTCTTTCTGTATCATCAAGTTTCCCCCCACTTCCCATTAAAACTCCTGTCTACTCATCTGGTTTTGTTGTTGTTTGCTCCTTGTTCGGTGCCAAAATCTGCCAAATTCGGTGCTTAATGCCCTTTCCAATGAATCCTTTGCAGAGAAGTTGCCATTTTGCATAGGTATGTTTAATAATTCCACACAGGTTGGTATTTCTTCTGCCCTTTCAAGGTGGATCCTGTGGATCCAGAACTTAAATAATCATGCATGGTGGAGGATTTTCTTCCAGAACAAAATGATCAGAAAACTTCCCAGATGAGATGTACCATGAGATTTCTCAGGAAAAAAAAGACATACTGCAGAGAGAACACGCTCTGTGAGGAGAAACAAATTTTCCCCCCTTTGTTTTTCTCCAGGAGGAAGATATGTGCACTTCACATCTCTAACTGGAGGGACCTTGATGTGTGAAGCTGTGTTTGTGAGGCTGTTGACTTGATACTCCTTCCATCATGAACCTATAGCATAGCCATGCATCATAGTGAAGTAATGTGGTAGCACAATACAATACAACAAAGGTCTGATATTGTTCCAGATATAGGCTAATAGGCATGACGCTTCTTCACGGAACTAAGAGGTTGGCTGGATATTTCAGTGGAACAGCTGAAAGTCTAGGATTTCTGTGAGGGCTTCTATGACTAGAGATGGGGACAAATAAAAAAAATGGCGATTTGTTTTGATCTGTTATTCGTCAAGGTTAACGGATCAACGAATACGAATATACGAATATTCTTCGATGAATCGATGGAGCGATCTGTTGATTCATCTGCACTTTAAACAGCTATAACACTGGCCCCCAACCACCTAGAGACACCAACGTTGCAGAAAAGCTTCCTCAGACGTTTTTCTACAAATCTTGAAAGTTTGGTGAACATTGGATCATGGACCCCTGAGTTATATATTCACAAAGAGGCCACCCCAGGAAAGCTCCCCCCAGGTACCTAGAGAATCAAGAATCACAAGGGAGCTTCCCATGTCTTTCCCCAACATGCCTGCCAAATTTGGTGAAGATTGGATATTGAACATCCGAGTTATTCACCCACAAATTGGGTCCCCCCAGGAGAGTTTACCACATGACACAGAAGCCCATTCTGCCTACCGGCCACCGATCAGCTGATCAGAAGCCGATAGGCAGCCACCCCACACACACAGTCAGCCACCCCAACAACCTACCCCCACACCCCCTTCCTTTCCCTACCTTAAGCCCCCACCCCACTCCCACCGACACCCCCTTACCTTAATAGCTGCTGCCGAGGTCTCCATCAGGCCTCTGCAGCCACAGCGTGTAAAAAGGGAAACTGGCTGCCCTTTGCAAAGATGGCAGCTGCGGCTTCATTTAGGGTAGGGAAGCTGCAGCTGCCATCTTTGCAAAGGGCAGCCTGGATTCCCTTAAGGAAGGCTAAGGTTCCATATGAACCTACCCAGCAGTTAAGATCTAGCCAGGGGGCCCTTTTGAAAGAGCCGTCCCTCAAGGAGGTAAGAGGGATGGCTTGTAGACAAAGGGCTTTTTCGGCAGCTGCTCCCAGACTATGGAACGCCATCCCAATTGAGATTTGTCTGGCGCCGACGCTGATGACATTTCGGCGCCAGGTCAAAACCTTCCTGTTCCAGAAGACTTCTAATTGAAATAATATCAACTGTGGGTCCTGATGGCAATTTTAGAGTATATATTTTAATTGTATTTTAATTGTTTTATCTTTTTTTTTACTATATTTTAATTGTTGTAAGCCGCCCAGAGACCTTTGGGTAGTGTGGGTGGCATATAAGTTAAATAAATAAAATAAATAAAGAAATAAGGGAATCCAGGCTGCCCTTTGCAAAGATGGCAGCTGCAGCTTCCCTACCCTGAATGAAGCTGCAGCTGCCATCTTTGCAAAGGGCAGCCAGTCTCCATTTTTACATGTGTGGCTGCAAGGCCAGAAGACCTTGGCAGCAGCGATTAAGGTAAGAGGGTGTCGGTGGGGGTGGGGGTGGCGTGGGGTGGCGTGGGGCTTAAGGTAGGGAAAGGAAGGGGTGGGTAGGCTGTAGTAATGGGTGGCTGTGTGGGGTGGTGACTGCCTTTATGCCGCCGATCAGCTGATCGGCGGCCAGTAGGCAGAATGTTTTTTTAAAAAAAAAACAAAAACGAAGGATGAATAAAAACAGGTAAATATTCGTCCCTTCGTATTTGTGGGGGTCTCTGGAACCCACAAACATGGATCAATGAATATTTAACGAATTGGCTATATTTGTCGGAAAAACTGATCCGTTTTTATATTCGTCCCCATCTCTATCTATGACCTCAGTCCAACAGCAGTTTCAGTTTATTGCTTCCCATCCTATGTCTTTTTCTGTGTTTCTTATTTTCATGGGATTAATAAGGATTTAAGGATAGAATTCACTCTTGGACTCTCCACTCAAAATTCTACTGTTAGAACTGAGTCATTTTGGACTTTGGGGAGCTTTATAACAGCCGTATGTTCTCCCTTCATTATCTTTTTGGACATTACTAGATAATGCAGTTGAGGTTTGACTGATGCCTAAAATCTCTCTAGAAGCAAAAATGATGAAACTGAGGCTGTTGTACTTTGGGCACAATATCCTAACCCTAACCCGGTGCTAAATCATTCATAGAAATAAAAACAATCTTAGGAACAGCTGAAGGATTGCCTTAATAGAGAGGCCATGGTCTTCCATATGGAATTGCTGAGCAGGGATGTTCATTGTAGGACATGTTGGAGGTCACTCATTCGTAGGTTGCTAAGGGTCCAATGTGACTTGACACCACATAATAGTGACAGATGAACTGTTACTCTGTGATGCCTGTGCAGATGAGGTCACTATCCTGTGGTGAATTTTTGGCCAGATATTGTAAACCAGAAGCAGCATGAGCCCAATCTGAATTTCAACGCATACATTAACTATGTCCTCCAGGTTCCCCCTGTTTTCTCTGCTTCCATTTTAATCTCCCTTTTCTCTCCTGAACCCCCTCTGACTGTACCCTTTCTAGCCCTCATGTGCCTCAATATAATTCAGGAAATCCTATTGAGTTTAGCCTGCTAAGCCCTGCTTTGCTCTTTCCACTCTTCGTTTGGGAAGCTATAACTCCACCAAGTTTTTCTTCTTCTCTCTTTCCAATCACAATAATATTTTGTTGGAGGTTGATAAAAAAAAATGAAGAATTTCTCTTTTTTCTGAAAATGTGCCTTATAAAAGTAAATCTTCTGTGTTCCAGCTATTAGTATACTTGAATTAATTTCACATTTTTTTTAAAAAATGTGCAGTGTAAAAGATTCCTATGTTTCTGGATTCTACAGAGGCATACATATGCATCTGAGAATATGGATAAGTATGAATGACAACACTCAGTAGCAGTTTGAGGGGAAAACGTAAAGCCTTCATGACAGATATATCAGTACTTTTCCACTGATCACAGTCATCAGATCATGCCTTCATGGAAAGACAGCATTAATCGCAATCATGAAGACAGATGAGTCACTTCCATTTTGTGACGGGACAGCTGAGAACAGAATCCAGCCTATTTGTCTGCACACCATGCAGCACATTGAGAACCTGGCGCTTCATAAACGTCCAGCATGGATCCTGTTTTCCATGCTGATACCATGCTTGAGTTGAACTTATTCTCTGAACATTATTGAGGGTTTTCTTTAGTACCATGCCAGGAGCCAATGTATGCCTTGCTTGCTAATGCATCTGATGGCTTTGGGATTGATGTTTGTGCCTGAGATGTTGATCCAGCTGCCTCTGAGAAAACATATCTTAAAAAAACCACCCCACAACTCTCTCCCCACAGTAACTCATTGAGATTCATCTTGGGGTCGTTTTGGCTCTTCAGAGTCAATATGAAAAAGTTAAAACTGAGTAGTAGCTGTGGCTGCAAGGATATGGCTTAAATCCAACCTACTTTTATCCCAAGTAGAGTACAATCTTTCAATCAATGAAACTGACAAGAATATTGAATTACTAAATTCCCATTGTTCCAATGTACTCTAGTTTTCAATAACTGAAGTGATATAAATATTGAATTAGCAAATTCTTATTGTTTCAATGGGTCTATTGTAGTTGGGAGATATTGTAAAAATCACACACCAAAGTAACTCCTGTAGAATCATGTGATTCAATAAGACTTATGCAAAATTTGTGCAATTTTTTCTACTTATGTTTGTTGGCTGGCATTGCTTTTAATTACAAGTCATGCCTTGATACCGTAATACTGTAGTCCTTAGCTACATCATTAAGATGGGGAACCAAGCCAGGGTGACCCTATCATTAGGCACAATAAGGTGTCTGCCTCACACAGAAGTCACCTCACTGCTGAGGTGGTGACAGCCTCCCAATACTTTTTCATAAACTTTCGGTTTCCTGAAAACAGACTCAAGTATGATACTCCATGTATTCTGTGTGCCCTTCCTGAGACTGTTAACTGATGTGTATCAGAGGGCCACATTCCATCACTAGTATGGTGTTAAACTGTTATTCTAGTTGCTTCTGCACTCGAGCTGCGAAGGAAGTATCACCCCAGGGTTCACCTAGGGAGCAAAATATCTTGGGCCAGCCCTGAGCAGTGATAGCAAATGGGACAAAGTCGAAGAGAAGGCAGGCAGGAAATACAGCCAGTGCAGGCCTCACAACTTATGATCTCCCAAACAGAACACATTCACTAGGTATAGTGATATGTTGGCCCAGACAGGCAGTAAAACCAGGAAGACCTCGGCAACCCACCACAACAGTTGTTAGGCTCAATTTCATTTGATTAGAAGTTGGACTAGAGAAACAGTTGCTGCATAAGGCTTGGAGGCATTTTTTTCCTGAGCAAGGGAACTTTATGAAAGCGAATATTTTTAGACAAGTTCTTCTTCCTGATCAGAGCAGTCTTTGCACTAAGCTTTCCTATGTTCTAGTGATTTCAGTTTTGGGGAAATCATCCTGTACTGATCAGTAAAGTTGCTTAGGATATCTGTGTGAAGGTCAAAGTTCTACTGTGGACCTCAAATTAAATACCTGTAAATGCAAAGAGAGAGATAGAGAGCGTGTATTCTGCAGTTTGTCCTGCCAAAAATACTTTCATTATATAGTTATTTCTGTTCTTCTGAAGGTTTAATCCTGCATGCTGTAAATTTTTATCTTATGCATACACCAGCTATACTAAGAGCCTTTTAAGAGAATGCTTGATCTACCTCTGGGCAATTCAAGGGGCTACTCTTAGGTCAGCTTTATATGTTTATGGGCCCAATGGCAGCTGCTTGAAGTATGCGTACTTGGCATGCTCTCACTGCATGTAGAGTTGAAGCAACAAAGTTCAAATATATTGCAAGACTAGTGAAGCATTCTTATGTCAGGGACTGTGGCCCAGGAACAGACACCTTCAGTATGGTGATGTTCCAGAGGCGGCATGCTTAGTTTAAGCATGAAGCTGTTTACACCAATTTCTACATGGGTCACTTTTTGGGGCCTCCCCTCTGTCATGCTTAAATTAAACCTCATGAACCATGTTTTATGTGAGAGTAGCTGGTGATAGCAGTACAGAAAATGAGATGACCATCAGCATCTGGAGACCCCTTGAGAAGTGGAAGTGGAAGCAGAGCAAAGCAAAGCAAAGCAACTGGCAAAGAGTAGAATAACTTGCTGATTGTTTAAAAAGATGTAAACACTCCTCCACTCCTCCTCAGCCTTAAAAATGTAATGCAAGAAAGCAGAAGTCATCCTCATTTGACTTGGGTTAAAGTGTTACTTATGAACATTTGCCTAATTTGTGCCAAAGTTGGCATTCTAATGCTAATATTCAAACTGCCACAGAATAGCTTGGCCACCTCCACTGTGTGTAGGAAGAATAACTTTGTGAACCCCGCTCATCATGTTTGTGTACAGAGAGACAAGACAAATCTTTACATCCTTAATTTCCTTGCATGCTTAAACTGGCATGTTACTGAAACACATTTCCCTGTTAATTGAAACATTAGGCAATGTCTTGTGCAAAAATGTGCACATTTTGTATGCACACTCTTCTAAGCATTTGTGCACATATTTTTCAGATGTATCTGCACGCAGTTGTCAGAAAGCACAAGGGATCTGATGCGACATGTGCCAGCCCCACAGGAAGTATATATATCAGTACAAACTGAGATATACTCACTGACTCTCAGCCTCACATCTAACTCCTCACACATCACTGTAAATGGTTATGGATGTTATGATTTTATGTACTACATATAAGACAAGTATATAATTCTTCTCTACAAAAAAATAGTATTTTCCCCCAATAAATAGGTTTAGCATCAGAGCAGCAGAAGGAAACTCTGTGTTATTCCCCCAGATTGTTACTGGGTCACTGGATTTTGGTGACAAACCACTACAAGCCATTTCATTAACAGCTTGCGTTAAATATCCCCCCCCCCCCAAAAGCTGGCTGCCACTGAAATCCAGTTTAAATGGTGAATTTCAACAATGTGATTAACTGCTGAAGTTCCCCCCTTGGAAGGAAACACTGGAACATGGAAGGTGCTGCTGAGAAAATTGGCTCTGTGCAGTTGTTATAGAACAATGTGTGAAGAGAGCATACGTAATGAGGTAGGTGTGTGTGCTAGCCTTGAGCATCACTTTAATCATGAGACGGTAACATTCTGAAGAAGAGAAAGCCATCGTATCTGTTTAGTCTCCCTGAACCAGAAAAGGAAACCATCAAGGTCTGGTACATGTGGAGAACCTAGATGCAACTGTCAGCCGAAGGCTGCTGTCCCTTCATGTGAGCCAGACCCTGATTTTTATTCCTTCGTGTTCTGGCTCAGGAAGCCTATGCAGATATAGCGGCTTCCCCCTCTTCAGATGGTCACTCTCATTTCATTAACATGATGCTGTTGCTTTCATGTGATTAAAGGAGTGACTCCCAGCATTCTTCACTTCTGGCTATGTTTGCTAGGCTGATGGGAGTTGCTGTCCAAGAACATGAGGAGAGCCAGAGGTTGTCCATACCATGGTGATCTGACAGATCATTGTATATGGTCTGCCTGATCTCAAACCCTTTGGTTCCTTTCTTAGTATGTGTCTACTCTTCCCTATGTCAAAATACTAAGGAAGCTTTCCCCTTCTACCATTAGCACCTGCCCAATTATTTCTAAGCTGTTAAATTAAACAGTCAAAAGAGATCCCTATGACTTAGTTGAGCTGTATGTGCGTGTTTTTAATGCACTTTAGACATGTGAGGGAAGTGTTTATAACCTGATGCAAACTGCGCTCCCTTCTCCTTCACTGACATTTGAAATGACAAACAACTGTGAGTCTAATGGTGCAAAATATGCTTTTCCCTCTTTGAAGTCTGATGACATGCAATGCCTTTGAATGCCCCCCTCCTTGTTTAATTATACTCTTCTCGCTGTAAAGACTTACAAAATGAAAAAAATAGTGGTTGAAGATTCTACCCCAGCTTCTTGGTGGTTGTTGTTGTTGTTTTGCAAAGTTAAGGAGGAGGAGGAGGAGGAGGAGGAGAGAGGGAGACAGACTGGTGAAGACTACATGAACCAACAAATCAGAATCAGAATGATGTTCAAATGAAGTCCCTGACTGCACCTCCCAACGTTGTATCTTGGCTGCATTCGCCAAAGATTCACAATGCATCAAGGAGTGAATGCACAACTGGAGTCATGGGAAAGTCCCTACTGAGCAATACTGGCACACCATGTGCAATTTCCCCATACGGCTTTAAATGTGGTTTTATAAAAAGGAGGAAAAAGTGGTGGAGATGGGGTGGGATGAAGCTGAGGCTTCTTCTCAGCTCAACTGGCCAGCAGAAGAAATCTAAGAGTGCAAGAAAACTGAAGGCCAGCTCATGCATTCACAGCATAGTCTCAGGGGGAAGAAAGTTGTTCCCACTATTCCGCTGGACATTAACGGTTTAACATATGGAAGCTCAGATCGTATTACTTATATAGGTTACTGTCTGCATGGAGGTGCATCAGTCATGTGGGGAATAACTGGGTGGCCTAGGCATCCCATGCAATTGAATTTAGCTTGGTGTTTGATCATTTGTGATTTTGAAACCTTAGTAATCTCGGAGAAGTATAGTCTCAAAATCCTGTGAGGTACTAGTTCCTCTCTGTTCAATGCTGGTTAGGCCTTGAGTACTGTCCAGTTCTCGACACCGCACTTCAAGAAGGATGCTGCTAAACTGGAGCAAGTTCAGAGGAGGGCAACAAGGATGATCAGTGCTCCAGCAGTGGAGGCATTCAAGAGAAGCTTAGATTAACCCCTGGCAGATATCCTTTGATTTGTATTCCTGCACTGGGTTTGGGGGTTGGACTTGATCGCCTTAGAGGCCCCTTCCAACTTCATGATTCTCTGGTTCTCTGATTCAGTACAACTGTTGTCCACACTGGTGTTTGTTTTTCCTCCTCCTCTTCTACAGTAATAGAATAAGAACATAGACTTGCCAGCAAGTATTGCTCCTTTAGAACAGTCAGTAGCAATGGGTTTCTTTTGAACTAAGGGGCAATGACTATAAGTAAGGCACTTAATTCTTCCCCCACAGAGACCACATCCCTTTTAAATGCTCTACTGGGGGACACATGCCAGTGGCTAGCATGAGTAGAACCTGAGGTATTTGGGAACAGAGTGAAAACTGTGGAGTGCCACTCAGTTCTTTCCCAACCACATCAAGTACACATCAGTCATACCTTCGAAAGGTGCATTGGGCCCATGGGGCAGGGGTTCTCCACCCCTCATCTTGCCCTGGCAGTGTGATCCCCTTTTGATTTGGTATACTACTAATCCCTCTGTCTTCTCTGGAAATGTGATCATCCGATAGCCAATTATTTTGTCCTGGTGCTATTTTGGAATTGAGCATGATGTTTTGACATTCAGAGGCAATCACACCAATTTAGGTTACCCAGACAGCACACATTGGTAAATTAGAATTTCTTTCCATGCCCTTGGATGCTTTGTAGGTGTTAGACTGCACACTGTTGTATAGCTTTTGCCTATTATTTCCAAAATGATAATAGCAGCATCCCATGGAGACAGCAAGAGGTCAATTATTTTGGACCATGAAACTTAACAATGTATGCTTTAATTAAGTTGAAATGGTATTGTATTATGGAAATGTATTTTTCTCTCTTAGCTTCACTGTTAGTTCAAAAGCAAGGAAATTGCTTTAGCAGTAGAGGATATTACCTGCCTATCAATCATGTATTGCTCCTACCTTCTCATGTGCTATCATAAGAAATGTGGACCCATCTTCCTGAAAGGATTTGGGAGAAGTGGCCGCTACATTGCCATCACAAATAGTTGTGCTGCCTTCTCGTAACTGCCCATGATTGGTTGATGCTGTAGTATAACAGTGAGAAAGGCAGATAATATTAACAGTTAGAAATATACACTGGCTTCTGACAAATGTGCAAAATAGACTGAACCAGGCATGGTGGTGCAATTCTGGAGTCACTACACAGCAGAACAAAAAGCTGTTAATCATCCACAGGGCAGAGCGACACCCTCACAGAACCTTTGTGTTCCATCTGGCGTTTGTGAGATTACAAACTTTAGAACCAAAGATGCCTTGTACTTTGGACAGAGGAAGTGGATATTGAAAAGACTGAGGTGCTGATAAGTGGGAGCTGATCACCTCTGTCAGGTCAAGGATCTTCCTTGGATATCCCAACCACATATCATCTCTTCCAGTCGCTCCCCCAGCCATTTCATGTGGGTTCAAAATGAAGTGAAAGACTGGTGTCATCACTGGGATTTGGGATTTGTGTTCTAGAATTTTCTCTTTTTGGTGCCTTATCCAGTTGAGTTAGAATAACAGTAACAAAAACAACAATAATTGTATGCCATCAAGTCAATTCTGACTTATGGTGACCCTCTTCAGGGTTTTCTAGGTACAGAGTACTCAGAAGTGGTTTACCAGCCTCTTCTTCTGGGGGCACCCTGGGATTGCAGCTTGCCCAAGGCCATCCAGACTGGCTCTTCTCCTAGGAAGCACTGTGGGGAATTGAAATCCCAACCTTTACTTAACTCACTGAGCTATCCAGCCAGCTCTGAGTTAGCATACTAAATAATTTACTATTGGGATTGAGCATATGTATGACTGTGGAAGAATTCCTACCATCTTCTAGAATGGCCTTTGATTGCCTGGGTGAGAATTAATGCAAAAGTCTGTCTTCCCATCCCCCAACCTGCACCTTTTTTTTCACTGTAGTGGTGCAAATCTGATTACCTACAAAGTCTCACTTTTATTAGTGCCTACATGTCGCCGAAGTGAGAAGGCTGTTCAAAGGGGTTTCAACATTCCTTTTGCTTTGAGATTAATAAGAGAGAGAGAGAGAGAGAGGAATTTGAGGAAATGTGGACTCCAGATAATCTCAGATGATACCAATTATTTGGATTTATTGCAGTCTAGATTCTGGTCAATTTTGGGGACCAGAAACAGCTCTCGTTTCCGTCATCTTGCATGTTTGTTCCATGTTACTATTACTACTGATTAGGCCTAAAGACCTAGACAGAGGTGGGACAAAAGTTTAGTTCAGTTCATTGTTAAAAAAGAATGTTTTTAAATTTTCTCTCTCTCTCTCTCTCTCTCTCACACACACACACACACACACACACACACACACACACACACACGGTAAAAGGTAAAGGTTCCCCTTAGAAAGGTACATCCACAGATCCTAATGAGCAGAGAGACCACCAGTCCCCTAATGCCTTGGGGTTTCCATGGAGCTTATACCCTCCCACTCATTTCCTTCTTCTTTATGCTCAATAGCTGTTGCTGCAGAGAGTAAGTTGGCAAGGCACACGTTTGTATACTGAGACTCCTCTGAGGACTTGAATTTTTTTAGCTAAAGCTACTAGATCTAGTATGGGGCAGTGGCAACCTTATTACTTGTGAGTTATCTCTACCAATCAAAGGTGAAAGAAAACATTGCTGTCTTCTTTATCCTATAGAAATGCTGAGTTTGAAAATATCCAGATGGAAATTTGTCATTCATAAGATTTGTAAGATTACATCTTGGTTCCCACATGGATTTTTTCTGCTCACCTTAAATCATAGTAATTGTGTGGAGAGGGAAATTAAGAAGTGAAGCAAATACAACAGGATGATCAGAATGCAGCATGGTAGATCTCAACATTGCTTAGTCAAGGGATACATGACTCCTGATATACAGCCACAACAGGAGCTGATACCAAGGAGCTGTGATAAAAAGCCCTGCCTTAATTTTAAGAGCAAAGATTCTGTCCTTTTCATCTGTGATATTCAATCCTGGACAATGCAAGCGGTGTTCCCATGAAAATTATGAAAATGAAGACGTATGCGATGTGTGCATTGATTTTTTGATAGAGGCTACATTTAAATGAAAAGCCAAAAAAGCACACGGCACATTTTTAAAAGGCAGAAAAAAATTACAACCCCAGATAATAGAAATCGAGTTGGGATGCAAAGACTGAAGATTAAATGGCAGGCACGTTAGATATCAAAGGAGGCAAGGATTTCCCCACTTATCTCAGAACTTAATGCCCTGTCTATACAACTGATTAAACTGGCCCTGTGAAATATGAAGCATGAATAAGTGGCACTTTCAGAATCTTCATGGCTGGCCACTGATCAGGTCAGCTTTTTTTCTTGTAGAAAATTGATTATGGATCAATATAGAGCCAAAATGAAATATAAATGAGAATGTCAAACCCACTGCCTTGATTGGGAAGTAATTAAATAAAATTCTGCTGCTCCAGGAGAAGTCTGCAAAGATATAATCCATTATGGGCAATGTTTTATTAGCTTCTTCTGGATGGAGACTGCCAGAACTACAGCTAAATGTAGTGCTTACTATGATTATAAGTAGTTTAGTCTGCCAGCTAGTTTTAGTTCTGTCTAAGGGCTAGATTTCACAGCATGCACAAAGTCGCTGGTGGATATAGCAGTTATGTGGTTGGTTCCCACTAAGGATGAGATTTTCAGATATTCTGGACTACAAATACCATAATTCTCCATTTTGGGAGTTCTACCTTCTTTATGGGCACCCTACAAATAGCAGGTTGTGATGCACCTGAGAGAAAGGCTTGGTTAGAAGACTTTGAGCCTTAGCTTGGTTGAGCTCCACCCAAGCTTCCAGCTCACAAAGAAATCTCCCAGCTAGCACAGGGAGGAACAGGACACTTGGGTGGACTTCAGCCTAGCTAAGCCTCAAAGATATCTAATTTAGGCCTTCCAGGTGCATCACAATCAGATATCTGTAGGGTACATGTAAGGTAGGTAGAACTTAACTGTGGTCCAGAAAATCTTACCCTTAGTTGCCATGACCTTCTCAATAATGCCCAGTATAGTCTCCCCCATCCTGGTGCTTTCCACTTGTATTGTAATACAAATTATATCATCCTCAGTTGTCATGCAATTGTTATCCCAGTTCCTATGTCACAGTATTATATGTGAGAAGCGTTTTATTTATTTGTTTATTTATTTTTGCAGTTAAATTTTTTTTAAAAAATAAGTGGGAATAATGTTACCAAACAATGGGATGTAACAAGTAAGATTTTTAGTTACTTCCTAATTACATTTTTGGTGGAACTTTTTTCAAGTCTTCAATCATTATGTAATCAAGCCTAATCATTTTTTTTATAATAGCGAAAAAGAAATGAACAACATAGTAAACCAATCAGTAACTTACCAAATTTCATTTTACAAATTTAACCACAATGAATTGAATATCTTTGGCTTTGTAATAAGTTACTTTAAAATAACTTTCCAAGTTTTTTCTCCCCCCACCTTGCCTTTTATGATTAAAAATGTGTACAGTTGAAACGTGCATAAATGCGCATCCTCATTATTTGGAAGTGAGAAGGGTATGTAAAAATATTCATCCTTTAAGAAAAATGCCCAAAGATGCTTATATTAGAAAAAGCTTGTCGTAAAATACATATCCATTTCCATGCAGGAAGAAAAAAAGTCTGGTGTATTTGATGCAGAACTTTCAGAGATGTGCCTGTTTATGGGGTTTTGAGAAATACCAGCTACCTGTGTGTAATTTTTAGATAGATGGTTATGCATTATTGCTTTGACTGGAGTTTTAGTACTACTAGTGTTCTCCATTTTCATGTTTTCCATTTCTCAGAGTGACTTTTTTTTGTATACTTATTTATCTTTGCTCTAATATTGCCTGTTAAGGTTGTAAGATGCCTCCTTACTCATTGTTCGTAGTTTTAAATATCGTCTTTTCATGATGTTAACCACCGTTGTATACTCATTTGTTCTCAACTTTAAATATTGTTTTTCCTTGTTGTAAGCTGTCTTGAGTCCTTTGCAGGGAGAAAGCGGGGTTAAAATATTTTAAATAAATAAATAAATAAACTGACAGATTTTCACATTTCCCCAACTAGAATGAGTTGTTAATGCCTAATAAATACAAAACACGCACTGTCTTTACGTCCTGAAGCTGGCCCTCCACGGATGCAGTTTCTGTACCAGATTAAAGATTTTTTTTGTCTCTATGAACAAAGCTATCTTTAAAACCAGAAGATTTTCTTTCCCGTCCTCCCCCCTTTCTAATGCTGAAGAGCCCTTCTTAGTCATTTGTCTCTGAAAGCGCTAAGTTTTATCAGCCAAAGTATCAGCAAAGTGATAAAGGAGGATACAGCACGGCTGCAGCATAAAACCCCACAGTGACTTGCTTAGCAGTGCAGTGAAGTGCTTCAGTAGCTGATGATTGAAAATGGAAGCTTAATGGGGTGAGGGTGAGCAAAGAATTAGAATAAATGCCACCATTTGCAACGCAGCATAAGAAGCTAAACAAATGTTGTGAAGTGGAAAAGGAGATTCGAGCCAATGGCATTCCAATTTGGGGAGACAACCAAAAAAGAGAGAGATGATGCTGGTCGAGCCACGATAATCTGCTGCTGAGTATATAAGATCAGCTCATCATTATTTGGATGAGTAAGATGACATTTGACAACCGGAGCAGTGGCAACAACAGGAGCTAATTTTGTACACACACCTGCGGGCACTAGGGTTTATGACCATTGGCATAAGATGCGGGGGGGGGGGGGGATTGTCATTTGCAGGTTTCATTGCAGAAGGGAGGGATATATACACCACATCAACTCGGGTATGTGAATACCATCCACCTTCAGTTGTATCCGAGTTATTTGTCTTACAAATCACAACCAATTCACTTCACACCAATTTGGACCCCACCCAATTTGATTTATACCCAAATATTTTGAACTGTTTCTACATATTCATATTTATCTAAATACATACCATGGGGAAATAAACAAAATAAATAAATTGCTCTGAGCAGGGATGAAGGGATGAAACCCAGTGCTTTGAGTGGCATTTTGAGGCCAATTTCTTTTTGTCTCCTAATGGACACTTTTTCCAAAATAAAAAAGGGGGGTTAATAAAAATAATGAAAACTAAATGTATTTATTTTATTATTTATTTATTTCATTTTTATATCACCCATCTGGCCGAAGGTCACTCTGGGCAGTTTACAACATATATAAACAACATGCTTAAAATACAATTTAACAGAACAGAAAATAGAAATAATAAAATGCAAATAAGCAGTACCATCAAAACATAAAATACGTTTGCATGAACATTCAGAACATGTGAAACATTTAATATGGCGGTCTTGATCAAGTAGGCTGACTAAGAAATACTGAGTAAAGCGTTATTGTAATGACTATTCTGGGCGAGAAATGTCTGGACGGGGGACTGTTCACCTGCTTACAATCCCAGGGATGTCCCTGACCTTACCTCCAATGGCGAAGCATTGGAGAAAGAGTGAAGGAAGTTAACACCCCAGTTCTTTGTCAGGGATAGCCATCCCAAGGTCTGGCCAGCTGGGCAACAAGAGGACCATCTGAACTAGCCTCCTGCAGATTCACTCGCCTCTCTAGATCTTGCTGAAGCTTTAAACAAATGTTTCCCTGATTTCCATAGGGAGAGCAAATGACGCACTCAGTTTAAGTCTGTGGTATAGACACCTTGCATATCCACTGTGGTGTAGTGGATAGAGTGACGGACTAGGACTCTGGAGACCAGGGTTTGAATCCCCGCTCAGCCATGGAAATTCACAGTGGAACTGGTAAAACCACTCCTTAAATATTTCACTTAACTTGAAAGCCTTGTTAGGGCCACTATAAGTTGGTTCCAACTTGATGGCACACAACAACAATATAGATACCTTGCAGCTTCCATCTCAGTTTCTTCTTCTAAATGAGTGGATAGTTGGCTTGTATAGTCTGCATGTTATTTTTTCATTCACCTAATTAGAATCACTGCAGGTCCCTTTAACTTTTTGTTCAGGAAGAGCATTTGCATGTGTGTTTGCATCAATAAAAGCAGAGGCATCTGTTTTGAAAACTTGCAGGGCATTTGAATTGAAATATATGCACATGGCGATAAAACTAAGGGATAACTGGCTAAACAATAAGGATAGAATAGGAAGATATGGTATAGGATATAGAGCTGATTAGAGTCTACATAGCTTACCAGATGTACAACCTCGTCTATTGTTATATCGTTTTATTGTACATTGTAATGTATATGCATATGTTCATGGTTTTAATGGCCAGTGGCTATAATAAACTTTTACTTACTTACTTACTTACTTACTTACTTACTTACTTACTTACTTACTTACACATGATAATTCTAATATTGGGTATTATTTTAATGGTTTTTAATGTGGTTCTAAAGTTTTAATATTGCTGTACGCTGCTCAGAGACCATTGGTAATGGCGCGGATAAAAAATCTTGTAAATAAATAAAACACTGCTTAACTATTGATTTTTAATGCATGCCCTCCTCCTTGATTTCTCTGTATCCTTCCTTCCTTCCTTCCTTCCTTCTTTCCTTCCTTCCTTCCTTCCTTCCTTCCTTCCTTCCTTCCTTCCTTCCTTGATCAGCCTTTATTTCCAAGATGTTATGGGGTTGCAAGCTTGATACAGGGAGGAATAAATCTAATAGGTTATTAAAACTGTCTTGAGGGGAAAAAATAGCACTAGTTGGAAGGATGGAAGACATCCTGACATACATATTTTAGGTCATCGCTAAAGAAGGGTGCGGGGGGTGAGAAGTATTTCTGTGCTACATTCCTTTGACAAAGAAAGCTGTTGCTCCTGCTTTTACATGCAAAAGCAGTAGTTCCTTTCAAATGTCAGTAGATATAATCTATAGGGGCTACCTTTGCTTACAGGTTCAGTGATCTCATGCCCAAGAACAGTTCAGCATATGACAAGTGGCCCCAAGGGTCATTGTCTTTGAAAAGCTACTGCTGCTCCTTTCAAACAGACTTTTCTGGACAAAAGTGAAGAGAGAGAGAGAGAGAGAGTGTTGCACTTCTTTGTCAGTTGTTCATTTTCTTAACTTACTTGAATCTTGTAGCTCCGATTCTGATGGCTCATAAATGTGGGTCATGATCTAGTTCATAGAATGGGAGTGTGTGGTCTCCCTGATTTTGTAGAATGACAGCCCATAATTCTTCACCATTGGTTCTGGGGTTGAGGGGCACTGGAGTCCAACATCTAGAGAACTACACATTCCTCCCATCTTTCTAACTGAACACCCTCATGTAGTAAACTCATGTAGGACTCACTCAAACTCTGCTTTTCTTCAGTCTCCTTGGGCTCTGTCAGAACAGGCATAAGTTATATCGTTCAGAGAGTAAGAACTGGGACATTATAATGCAAATTGTGTGCAAATCTCCTATTCCCTGAAAAGCATCACTGCACAGTTTGAATGTCTACTCATACATTGACAGCCCTAGCTTCTGTGTGGGAGAAATTAGACCCTTTTGAGCTTGGTAGGAATCCACAATCAGATACATTACATCATAATTAGGATTAGACATGGGGACAAATAAAAAAAGAATGACAATATTCGCGAAATATCACTGATTTGTGGGATATTCATCTCTTTGTATTTGTCAGGTCCAGAGATCCTGATGAATACGAAGAGATGAATATTTACCCATTTTTATTCATCCCTTCATGCAG
Source organism: Intellagama lesueurii (assembly GCA_037013535.1). Classification (NCBI taxonomy): domain Eukaryota; kingdom Metazoa; phylum Chordata; class Lepidosauria; order Squamata; family Agamidae; genus Intellagama; species Intellagama lesueurii. The sequence continues at coordinate 167,458,023 of JBAJHW010000001.1, read as the reverse complement.
GCTGGCTGCGGGAATGGAAACGGGTTTTGCCTTCCCACAGCCAGCCTGCTTGTCAATGTCCCACCAATCAGCTGTTCAGTTGGACATTGTATTTTAACAACGAATCAACATTCTGTCACTAAAATTTGGCACTTTGTCACTTTGTTCATTTGTCAACCTTGACAAATGACGAATCCTGTCAATGCACCATTTTTTCTGATTCGTCCCCATCTCTAATTAGGATATAAAGCAAACTATTGATTCAATAGAAGAGCAACCATAGATTGGGAGAGATATACTTATTACAAAATCATTGTAAGGATCCAGTCCCTTTAGGATCTTCACAGCAAGGTGCAGAATGTGTGCTTTCCTGGATTTTGTTGGACTATAGCTCTCATTGTCCTTCATTACTGACTGTGCTGGATAGACCTGGTATGGGAGTTATAGGCCAATAACATCCAGATATATGCCCTCTAGCCATGATAGGCCTGATTCCTTCACTTCCTCTTCCCAGAAAGCATCAGAGAGTTCCTCATTCCTTGGGATTTGTGACCTCAGACTAAAGTGACAAGAGGCATGAGTTGTTCTCTTTCTTTCTTTCTTTCTTTCTTTCTTTCTTTCTTTCTTTCTTTCTTTCTTTCTTTCTTTCTTTCTTTCTCTCTTTCTTTGCACTCTTGAATGTCCTACCCCTCTTCCTGCAGTGATGGTGAATGGCTAGAAAGAAGAATTGTGTCGTTGGTTTATTTAGGAGGGAAAGGGGAAGAAACTTCTCTGAGAAAATTACAAAATTTAAGAGGTGAGGACTGTTTCTAATATGAGCTATCCTGAATGTATTCAGGTGCATAGAAATTCCTGCCCAAGCAAATTTGATTCTGGTGTAGCATTCAAATCAGATTACATAAATTTATAACTAGGTTTGGGAATGGGTGTGTGTTCCAGATTCCTCAATGCTGTGTAGCACTGGCATTGATCCAGCATGGTTATGCCACTGATGGAACTATTTTTGTTTTGCAATCATACAGCCACACCCTCATCTAGTTGAAAAATTAAACATTTGAAGGCTGATTGAAATTAAGGAGACAACCACTTCACATTTGATTGAAGCAAGTTGAATCACGCCAGAGGATGGCTCCTTGCCCTTTGGATTTACACTTGGAATGTGCACTGCCTTTCAAGGAATGTATGAAAAGGGACGGAATTAGGGAGGTTAATTCAGTTTTCAGATGACTACAGGACAGAGCAACACCACGCTGGATCCTTTATATTCCGTTCAGCATTCATGGGGTTAAAAAGATTGTCCATAATTTGAATGGAGGAAAGGGGAAATGGATAATAAACAGAGCTTCTAGTGCCAAAGGAAAAAAGCAAATAACTGAATCCTAACTCTCAACCCCAGTAAAGCTCAAGCTCTCCCCTGGACATTCCCAGCTATTGAGGTGCTGGGCCAGCTCCGTCGTATATATATCAACCCACAACTCTGTTCTGGAATAGTCTTTTTCTTTGTTGCCTCACTCAGTTACTGAAATATTACTATATATATATTCTCTCTCTCTCTCTCTCTCTCATACGAATACAAATATCCCCCCACAGGTGCAGATAACGAGGGTCCGGCCCCCTGGGGCCAGACCAACCACTCAACATGCTGCCGCTGCCGCAAACTCTGCACTCCCTTCCTATCACTCCGGAGCTCACGATGGATTAGCCACTCTTCGACCTGGCAAAGAGGCTCGTCATCCCGCCTTCTGCCAGGAGTGGCTAATCCACCACGAGCTTCAGAGTGATAAGAAGGGAGTGCGGAGCCCGTGGCAGCAGTGGAATGGTGAGTCGTTGGTCTGGCCCCAGAGGGCCGGACCCTCATTATCTGCACCTGTGGGGGGATATTCGTATTTGTATACAAATACGAATACCCCCACCTCTAGTTGTAATCTAACATACTTAGAAGGCCCCAGCCTGAGAAGCCGTGTTAATAGATTAAAAAATAGATGCTTTATTTGTCTTTTTTTTTTAAAAAAGAAAGAAAGTGTTCTTTGGTCAGTACAAGTTTGAAGATGAAATTATTTCAATTAATTCCTACTGTAGCTATTAGAATAGGCTATCTGAGTACGTAAGTAGCACAGATGTCCCAAAGGGCTATAATTAACCCATGCTGATTTCATTTCCTGTGCCAGCTGACTTCTTCTTTCCTTAATGAACAGACACATACCGTTTTATGTTGAGCCTGATTGACTATTTGATATAAAAACATCATGGGGTGGAAGTCTGTGAAACTTCTCTGTCCTGTCTGGTAAAAGGTGAGCAGTTATTTCTCACAGTGCCAGCTATTTTAATGTTAACAAATGAGGTTCTCAGGCACACTTGACTCGACCGCTATTTGGCTATGTATCCTCTAGATAAACAAAGAGCCATTGAGAAGTAGTGGTTCAAGAGTTGGGCTGTGACCCAGGAGACCCCTGGGTTCACATTTTCTTTCATGTCCTGTTTTCTAGCTGCCAGTACCAAACTAGCTAGATAACACACCATAAAGATGTGCAGCCTATCAAATGTGATCAAAGGGGAATGCTGAAGAGCCAGCCAGATTGATATACAAAGGAGACAAAAGCAGGGAATTCAATGCAGAAGGCATAAGAATGGTCTAAGTATTACTCAGCTTATGCCATAAGAGTTGAAGGAGCATCAAGGTCAGGTTATCAGGAAATAAAAAAAAAAAGAAAATCAAAAACAAGAAGCCAACAAGGAAAGCGGGCACAAGACATCAGAGGTACAGATAGGGCATGGGGAAGCAAAGCAGACAAAAGGCTGAAGATACAAAGCAAGATGTTTAACAATTTTGCTGCTAGCAGATGATGTTCCCAGTAATTCTTTCAGCCTTGCAGCTGAGGTGGCCTGCATTCCTCCCAAGAGTCAATTGAAGATTAGATCTCCCCAGGAGGAGGGCCCTCCTCTCAAGGAGATTCCTTATTTGTGAGGAGACCTCTACTCTCAAGGAAGCCTTCCTTACAGACAGACAATGTGCTAGGTTGTCTTCTACCTGGCTTGGGCATTTATTCTGAAGCCTAATCTCCACCTTCGACTCCAGCTCTATGCTGTCTTTCTGTGCAGGAGAGGATGTTTCAATCTCCTCTGAGGGTTCTGGATTGTCAGTGGCTATTTAGGTTCTGACACCAATGAGGAAGTATTGTCCATTTCTGAGGTGATCTGAAGTGAAGAAATGGACCCCAAAGGAGCACTCAAATGGAAGCTGAGTGAAATGGAAGCTTTCTGAATATTACTTCAGTACTCTCAGGGTTAAACATAAAAAACACTTACTGGGAAAATGAAAGTAATACTGTAACAGAACCAGGAAGGCCAAAGCACGAGCAAATTGACAGCTTAAGTGCCAGTGAAAAGCTTGGTCTTTTCTGGAAGCCCCAGTCACAGAGCCCTTGTAATTGGCAGCCATTTTGTGGTGACTGCATGTTGGTAGCTACAGAAAGATTGCTATTTGCCTTGCTTTTATTTTCAGGAAGAAGGAAGAACTGGAATTTCTTTCTTTCTTTTTTTGTGAGAGAAAGCTGCAGATCTCAATCCAACTTACTGAGTGCCTGCGTGAGTGAAAGGTATGAAACTGCAGAGGATTTGAGGGAGGTAGTCACAATGGCATTAAGGAATAGGACATAAGCTATCTGAATTGCATGATTCCTTGTGGCATGGGAGGAAGCAGTTGAGGAAACCTTTCCAGGCCCGGCTGATGCAAATGCACCTGAATGATGGGAACATTTCAAGAACGCTGTTTATAACACCGCCTTGTCCACATTTGGCAAGAAGACCAAAAAGACGGCAGACTGGTTTGAAGCCCATTCGGAGGAGTTGATGCCAGCCATCGAGGAAATGAGGAGAGCTCTAGCAGCATACAAAGCCCGTCCTAGTGAGTACAACTTGCAGGCTCTTCGAGCTGCTCGTAGTAAAGTCCAACAGGCCGCCAGGAGATGTTCCAACGATTATTGGCTTCAGCTCTGTTCTCAGATACAGATAGCAGCGGACACAGGTAACATCAAGGGAATGTATGACGGTATCAAGCAGGCTTTAGGTCCAATACAGAAGAAATCTGCTCCCTTGAAGTCTGCTACAGGCGTGATCATCCAGGACCGAGCACAGCAGATGGAACGCTGGGTGCAGCACTACTCTCAGCTATATTCCAGAGAGAATGTAGTAACCGAAGAGGCATTAAATAACATTGAGTGCCTGCCTGTCTTGGAAGAGTTGGACAGCGAACCAACTTTAGCAGAAATAAAAGCGGCCTTGGATTCCCTCGCCTCCGGCAAGGCACCTGGGAAGAATAACATCCCTGTTGAAGTGCTGAAGTGCTGTAAAGAGATCATCACCACCGAGCTGTATGAAGTCTTTCGTCTTTGCTGGAGGGAAGGTGGAGTACCACAGGACATGAAGGATGCAAACATTGTCACGTTGTATAAGAACAAAGGAGATAGGGGCGACTGCAATAACTACCGTGGCATCTCTCTTCTCAGCGTTGTAGGGAAGCTGCTTGCCCGTGTTGTGCTGAAGAGGCTCCAGGTGCTTGCAGACAGAGTCTATCCAGAATCACAGTGTGGATTTCGAGCTAATAGATCCACCACTGACATGGTATTCTCCCTCAGATAGTTGCAGGAGAAATGTAGGGAACAACAACAGCCACTCTTTGTGGCCTTCATAGATCTCACAAAGGCCTTTGATTTGGTTAGCAGGGATGGCCTTTTAAAAATACTTCCCAAGACTGGATGTCCACCTCGACTCCTTAACATCATCAGGTCCTTTCATGAGGAAATGAAGGGCACTGTAGTTTTTGATGGCTGAACATCAGATCCCTTTGACATCCGAAGCGGAGTGAAACAGGGCTGTGTTCTCGCGCCAACCCTGTTTGGGATCTTTTTTGCTGTCATGCTGAAGCACGCCTTTGGAACTGCAACAGAAGGTGCCTACCTCCAGACTAGATCAGATGGAAAGCTCTTTAATCTCTCTAGATTGAGAGCAAAGACCAAAGTCCAACTGAAATGCATGCGGGACTTCCTGTTCGCCGATGATGCAGCCATTGTTGCCCACTCTGCTGAAGACCTCCAACAACTCATGAATTGTTTTAGCAAGGCCTGTCAAGACTTTGGATTAACAATCAGCCTGAAGAAAACACAAGTCATGGGCCAGGGCGTGGACTCACCTCCCTCTATTACCATCTCCACGCAAGAATTGGAGGTTGTTCATGACTTCGTGTACCTTGGCTCAATGATCTCTGGCACTCTCTCCCTAGATGTCGAGCTGGATAAATGCATTGGCAAAGCAGCTACCATGTTCTCTAGACTCACAAAGAGGGTATGGTTCAATAAGAAGCTGACGGCATATACCAAGATCCAGGTCTATAGAGCCTGTGTCCTGAGCACACTCCTGTACTGCAGTGAGTCCTGGACCCTTTGTGCATGGCAGGAGAGGAAGCTGAACACGTTCCATATGCGTTGTCTCCGAAGCATTTTTGGTATCACCTGGCAGGACAAAGTTCCAAATAGAGTAATCCTAGAACGAGCTGGAATTTTTAGCATGTATACATTACAGAAACAGCGACGTCTACGTTGGCTTGGGCATGTTGTGAGAATGGCTGATGGTCAGATTCCAAAAGATCTCCTGTATGGAGAATTAGTGCAGGGAAATCGCCCCAGAGGGAGACCACAGCTGTGATACAAGGATATCTGCAAGTGGGATCTGAAGGCCTTAGGAATGGACCTCAACAGATGGGAAACCTTGACATCTGAGCGTTCAGCCTGGAGGCAGGCGGTGCATCACGGCCTCTCCCAATTTGAAGAGACCCTTGTCCAGCAGGCTGAGGCCAAGAGGCAGTCCCGAAAGCAGCAAAATCAGGGAGCTGGACAGGGGACAGATTGCACTTGTCTGCAATGTGGAAAGGATTGTCACTCTCGAATCGGCCTTCTCAGCCACATTAGACGCTGTTCCAAATCCTCCATACAGAGCACGTTACCATAGTCTCTCGAGACTGAAGGATGCCTAAACTAAACTAACTAAAACTAAGGGAGGAAGACAAGAAAATGGAGGGAGGTTTGCTTGCATTCATTACTTGATGGCATGAGTTTCACTTCCCATTCCAGGTCAGACCACTTTATGTTGCCCATGTTCATGTTTTATTTCCACTGTCCAGACAAATAAAAAATATTTACAGATACATCAAAATATTCAGATATGAATGGAGGTGGGCGGGCTACAGATCAGCTTAAAGCAAATCACTCGTTATATATAGGAAAATTAATGTGGACCAAGTTGAAGCAGACGTTATTCATACATCCCTACATTTTACCTAATTTGCACATTTGATCCAATAATTTTGCATGCATTTTAATGAATTTTTATTTTTAAGATTTATTGTTTTGTGTGTATGTTTTCATTTGAAACACCCTACAAGTTCCACAAATGTGAGAATTTTTCAGGTGAGGTGCAATTTCTTCTCAGAAGTCAAGACAGATAAGTGAGGTTATTTTTGCTGAGACTGTTGAAACTGGAAATAACTAGAGAAGTTTCCACTTCCTAGAAATGTGCAGAGTGGCAGATATCTATGGAAAAAAAGCTGCATGTATGGGGGTTTGTCAATCTGTGTGTCTATGTGAGTGTGTTTGATCTGAGGATGGGCAAGAAGCTCATTTGATTTGTGTCTTTTTTATAGTAAGAAATTTCTAGCATTTGCAAATTTCCATTTATATGCGATGGAAGGAAGTGAGATTTTAAGAAACTGAATGTGGAAGAAAGCAAAATTTACAGCTTTGCCCATCTAGGCAGAGGGCTTTGAGTGTTTCGCTTTTAAAAGTCTGGCTTCAGATCCCTGTGTTTCTAACCAAGTGTGTGATACTGAATTAAGGTTTCCATGTAGTCCACCCTGCATATAAAAGACCTTTCCATTTTTAACAGTTCCATGCCATGCAAGTACAGTATGATCACATTCATACTAGGAATACCCGTCCCATTTGAATTTGAACATTTAAATGTATGAACATTTATTTAGTTTTTTTCTTAGTAAAACAAAGCCCACACATTTTCTTCATAAATTTGTTAGGGAATTTTTTTGTTAAATAGAATGTAGGCAGGAGAGAAACCAACAGATTCATTTTTCTGTTGTTTAATCCATCCTCACCTGTTTCTTTTCACAGTCATGGGAACCTCTTCTTTTAACTCTTAAGAATAAGATTACTCAATCCTATGAAGTCCCACTACATGCAATGGGATGGATGTACTCCCAGATAAAGGGCACAGCATGGAATCCTAAGAGCTCATAGATAGGTATTAGATTTGGGACATGGGCATATCTCCTTGTTACACACAAATCTCTTCTCTTGATCTGATCTTGAGCTTTCTACATCCAAGAGAAAGACATAATGATTATATTGTTGTATACTGTGGGCTACAATCCCAGCAAGGGAGATTTCACAACAATCTGTTACTTTTTTCTCCACTGCCTAATATTGCAAATATTTTAAATGCATATTTACTGATCTTGCTATAGGAATAATTCATTTTGTGTTCAACAAAATGTATTTTTAGATTGGCAACCAGCACAATGATGTGTGTTTTGTGCCACCAAGTTGGAACTCACTTATAGCAACCCTAGTAAGGCTTTCAAGGTAAGTGATGTATTTAAGGAGTGGTTTTACCAGTTCCCCAGTATGTTTCTGTTACTCAGTGGGAATTCGAACCCTGTTCTCCAGAGGCCCAGTTAGACATGGGGATGAATATAAAAATGAATTGGGATATTCAACGAATATCCTTGATTGTTCAGATATTTGTTGCTTTGTATTCTTGGGGTCCAGAGACCCTGACAAATACGAAGCAACAAATATAACCCCTTTACATTCGTCCCTTTGTTCCCTATCGGCTTCTGCCCCCGAGGATCAGCTGTTCCTTGGGGGCATAAGCAGAGAGGGATTTTCCCTTCAGGTGACTTGCTAAAGCCTGCCCAAAGGGAATCCCACCTCTGGGGCTGGGGGATGGCTTGGTTCCCCTTTCCTCCTCTTCCTATGCCCGTGCGGCATAGGAAGAGGAGGGAAGGGATCAAAGCCATCCCCCAGCCCAGCTGCCTTTGCAAAGGCAGCGGGGCTGTGGAATGGCTTGGGTCCCACTTTCCCTCCTCTTCCTATGTCCCCATGGCATAGCAAGAGGAGGGAAAGTGGGACCCAAGCCATCCTGCAGCTGCGCTGCCTTTGCAAAGGCAGCTGGGCTGGGGGATGGCTTTGATCCCTTTTCCCCTCCTCTTCCCATAGCACGTGGCATAGGAAGGCTGGGGGGGGGGGAACTGGGACTTTTTTTGTTTTTGATAGCCCCATGGGCTGACTAAAAAAAAAAAGACCTGATGAATTGATGAATTGATTCGTTGTTCGTTGGGTCACTGGGGGGCAATTCGTGGTTCAAATTTGATGACCCACGAACCAAGACAAAGCCCCATTTGGGCGCTTCATCCCCATCTGTAGTCCAAGTCCATCACTATATCTACTACGCCATGTAAACACACTATTCTTAAATTGAACTTGGTAATAACCTGCCATTCTATCACTAGGCAACATCATATGTTGTCTAATCTTTCAAAGCATAAATTGTTAGGAACCGTCATGATAATTCAAGATGACTCAGAACATCAAATCCATCTTATTGGGCATTGATTGGCTGCCTAAGTGATAGAAGCATGATTAGATGTAATTGGTTGGCATAAGGAAACATACAATATATGAAAGTGTCATAATCAGTATTCCATGTAATCAAGGCTTATGTTTGTTTGGCACAAAGCGGGATAGAGTATTGCTGATTATTTTAAATTGTGTAAATATACTTTCTTACTAGGAAGGAAGGAAGGAAGGAAGGAAGAGGAAGGAAGGAAGGAAGGAAGGAAGGAACTGACATTAGAGATGGACTAGGCCAATTCATGTGGGCTTTCTGCTGTGTTTGAAATTAATCACCTCCTTTCACAGCATAAAGAAAGGATACGTGGATTTTATGTGCATGTATGGCTTGTCAAGTCATGTGCCAAAGACAGAGCAGTAGTTCTAGAATGATGTACAAGATGGCTCCTAGAATTCTCCCATTTCTGAATTCTATTGCATATTTAACTTCAGAGATAATAAAAAAAGCTTTGCCAGGGCTAAAAGTTCCATATTTTAGTACAATATTTAATGAACAACATCTGCAGCATAGTTCTTAGAAGCGGGGAACATGAAGATTATATAAGCCAAAAGGTCAACATTAAACTGAATGGAAGAACGATCACATTTCTCCTGTTACTATGCCACAAAGCAATGCAGGTATTTGCTTCTTTCTACAGGAAATTCTGGTTTCAAAACTGGCATTACAAACGATAGGGCTTTTGTAGTTGGATGTGAGAGCAATCTGGCTGCTACAGTTGTCACCCCATCAATTGCCAGAGTTGATTCACCTGCTATGTCTGGCTAGGAGGGTGTCCCTTCCTCTCCCACCACTCTGCGCAATTCCTTCCTGGGTGCTTGGAGGAAGAGGATGACCATCCCACTTAGCAGGAGTGTACTGTTGTTTGGTCAAGTATGTATGATAGCTGCTCTTCCCTGCTTGAATAACCATATAGAACCTGTGCTCCTCCAGATGTTGTTGGAATACAACTCTCACCAGTTAGAAAGATCCTGTTTGGGTAAAGCAATGACAATTGATTACTTCATTCCATTTTTACAGGCAGCTTTTCTTTCACCAGTAGTTAAAAAAAAACATATAATGTTTTTTGACCTTCAGCCTCTGAGTAGAGATGTTGAAAAATTCATCTGCAGCTGCCAGAATGTTTTGATTAAAACGTTATGTTACCTTTTAAGTACATTGGCAGAGAAAGAAAACATGTTCCTTACTAGCAATAGTAGAAAGAAACAGAACAATGTTTCTTCTAATTTTTCCATCAGCTGGCAGCAAGAACTTGTGAATATTTTCTTGTTAATTTTTAATGCTTAAATGGCAACTTAGCCTAAGTATCAACTACCGATTATGTTTATATGTTCTTACATTTGCCTGGATGTTGTACCCATAAAGACAGACTACTTGTTAAAACCAAATATTTGATAATAATGTTTATATGTTCTAGTACAGCAAGATACCAACCAAGGCCAAAATAATAAGCTTTTCAAGATAAGAAATGTTCATGACCCATCTTTTTGATTAACAGCAAATACTGCAGAGATTTGTTTAGAATAACTGCTATACACCATTTTGTTAACAGTAATATGATATTGGTAGATAGGAGCCAGGATTGCAAGCAAATGAATCTCAGTTTGTTGATAGAATTCAGTGGTATAAATACAGCTCATTTAAGATAGAGTGGGTAGGAGAAAGAAGAAAGCAACATGGACAACAACTAAAGAAATGTACGCTGGCTGGTTTAATTCTTTTGAATAAGAGAACTTCATTTAAATTTTTTTGATGTGTGTCAACATTTTAATTGCTTAAGGCTATAAATTATAGTCTACATTTAGATTATGGCTAAAATATCATCTTCTGGCTGTAATGATTACAAGTTTTTACATATTTGGAATGATAGTTTTCTTGTATATGAAGTATAGATTAAATAAAAGCATTTAAAATAGTATCAGCTTGGCTGATTCAATTTTTTATTCCAAAATAGTAGAGTAAAAAGACAAAATGTCTAAAGAATGAACGGATAACCATGAGTGATATATAACTATTCTTCTGCCCAGAAGAGGGATGAAGTATTCATACAAGGATGGCCAGATCCATTTTCATTCTAAAGTGCTAAGAACTATTTGACTTCTGTGCAGACAAGAAAACTCTCACAAGTGGAGAAGAATGTCTATTGTGTGAAGAATCTACAGACTTTCCCGCTCCCTTAAAGTTCACATGTCAGCAAGGTACATGTGAGAGCTCAGGACAGGATAAACTGTTGGCATGCTAACCTGACTCTCAGCCAGCTCATCCATCTTCTGTTTAGCCTGATGGTGAGTATTGTAGTCCAGTAAAATTTCATAACCAAAAGTTTGATGTCCATGCGTTTGGAGACTATATGTCTGCCTCTGTTTACATCTCCTAAATAATATCCAACACAAGTCAAGCAGGTAGATATTGTCACTTTACTGAGATGGTCAATGAGGGCAGACTGAGTATCTGTCTGTCTGTCTGTCTGTCTGTCTGTCTGTCTGTCTGTCTATCTATCTATCTATCTATCTATCTAGTGGGAAGCCACTACTCTGGATGGCTTACAAAAACTGAACACATAAAACAACCTCAGATATAATATAAACACAACATTAAACAAGAAAAAAAAATACAAACTCACGTAACATAGTAAAATATTCCAGATGGTGATAGCTAGATCAAATAAATTACATAAAATGGCTCAGGGAGTCTCAAACCGGGGGGCGGGGGGGGGGGGGAGAGGATGTTCCTGAATGTCTCTTTATAAAGCACCATTTTCACCTGCTTCCTAAAGGCCAGAAGGGAGGACACCTGGCAAACATCAACAGGCAGCAAATTCTATAATGTTAGAACGACAGCCACCACCAAGAAGGCCCAGTTCCTGATGGTCATTTTCCAGGCCTCCCTCAGGGTAGCCACCTGCAGTAATGAAGCCAGAGATGTACAAGTGGTCTGGGAAGCAGATTTTAGGGAGAAATGCTGTGACAAGTACCGAGGTCCCAAACTGTTTAGGACCTTATAGATTAAAATCAACACTTTGCATTTGGTATAGATGCAAACAAGAAGCCAATGCAGGCTTGACAGAATCAGGGAGAGATTATTATATCTAGCCACTCCTGAAATCAGCCTGGCAGCTGCCTTCTGCAGTGTTTGCAGTTTCCATATCGCCTTCAAAGGCAGCCCCATGTAAAGAGCATTACAGTAATCAATCCTTGAAATTACCAAAGTATAGACAAGTGTGGTCAAAGACTTCCTGTTCAGGTAGGGCAGCAACTGGGCAATTTGCTGAAGATTGAAAAAGACAGACCTGTCCACAGCAGCAATTTGTTTCTGTATAGAAAGCACAGAGTACAGGAATACCCTCCCAACAATAAAATCTCCACCTTGTCCAGATTCAGTTTCAGTCTGTTAGCTCTTGTCCAGTCCATTGTTGAGGCTGGGCATCGCTCAAGGATCTGCAACCTTCCACTGCTGAAGGTTTGAAGAAGAGATAGAGTTGTGTGTCATCTGCATATTGACGATGGCAAATTCCAGATCTCCAGATTACCTCCCCATCAGCCTCATATAGATGTTAAACAGCATTGGGAAGATGATAGACTCCTATGGGACTCCACAATGTTGAACCTAGGAGTTGAGGCACCTTCCTCAAGCTGGACCCTTTGTATATGAACATCAAGAAAGGAGTGATGGGAGACCACCAAAGAATATCAGTGATCTCCAAATAGGACTAGGAAAGAATTCTTCATGAAACTCTGGCCACTTGCTGCTAGTTGAGGTTGACAGACCTGGGCTGATCTTCCTATGTTCTTGCATTTCCTAACAAATGCGAATTAATGGTTGAAATCCAGTAGTAAATCATAACCAGGGTAGCCTGTTGAATCAGTGGGGAGTTGATGAGACAACTCATCCATGAGTATCCTTGATTCTGTGGGTCTGCTTTGGTTGTGACTTACTGCTGGATTTCAATCAATGGAGTAAAGCAAAAGTATGGAAACTCTTATCATGATGATGACATACACAGCATTTTAATGAACTTTTCCAGACACACACAGCTGGGAAGCAGCCATGTGTTTCCAGTAATACCCAGTAATTTTCCTGATACAAGAAAAAATATCAGCCCTCAGTTTAGAGTGAGTGTGTTCGCTGAGACCATGAAAAGAAAATTTACTTCTACATTGCTTATCTGTTGAAGTATATGTCAGAAGCACTATCAGGAGAAGGTAAGAATACTTGGAAGGCTTTTTTTAAATAAATGAGACTTAAGTCTGCACTAAAGTGGCAATCTTACTGATATTAATGGAATTTAAGCATGTTTAACTTATTATTGGATGATGGCATGGTTCTACAATTGCAAAATGTCTTGTTAGCTTTCCAGATGATCTAGCTAAGCTTTTGTCTGCCCCAATTACTTAAGAATGTTTCCAGAGCCTAATAAGGTTCTGCCACCTATAAAAAGCCTAAAACCCTCTTTTTATTTCTACAGTTGTCACTTAGCATTTTCTACACAAGCTTTTCCTTAAGGTAAGCAAAGGTAGGTCCTCTAATGGAAATGCTGTTGTGAGGTGTCAAAAAGAGAGTTATTCATAAGCTTTTAAAATAATGAATGGCTAAGATGCTTCTTTATTTTTTTTAGCAGCTCAATGGAATTTGGAAAAAAAAAACCCACAATTTTCAAGTGGAATGGAGTCAGCTAAGGAGAAACGAGTCAACAGGCTGGGAAGAAATCCCTGTGGTGCTTTAGAGTTAGAGAGAGAGAGAGAGAGAGAGAGAGGCTGGTCCTAGTTCATCCTGTGAGTTTCATGACGAAGTGGTACGTCAACCAGATCTACAGAAATCCTAATCCAACACTAAGCACTATATCGCATTGGTTCTGTGGACAAGGTCCCAAAAATATTGGTACTTTGTCCTCAACAAAGGATAACAATACAGTACGTGTCCCTTGTCTTGAACATATAAACTCCTGTTTCCTGGAACTTCCAACTGCTCTCAGCAAATGAGAAGCTAAGAAGCAATGCAAGTAGCATGTTGAAATTACAGAATCATTTGCATTCAAAATATACATAGTTTAAAAGAAACTAGTTAATAATCCTATACCTATCTTCTCAGAAGTAGAGATGGGCATGAACTGCAGTTTGGTGGTTCAGCGAGGTTTAGCACAGTGCCCTCACAGGTGTTTCACAGGTGCAGCACACTTCCCTCCCTGCCCATTCACCAGCTGCAGTGTGCTTTCCTCCTCTGCCTTTTCCATGCGATCATCCACACAGATGAGGAGATGAGGCAGGGAAGCTCATGGCACTGCCAGTGACTGGACAACTGAGTGATGAAGGCAGAAGAGGGAGGCGCACTGCAGCCAGTGAGTGGGTGATTGCACAGAGGAACCGAAGCATGTCATACCTGTGAAACATCTGTGTGGGTGTTGCGTCGAACTGGGCCGAACCGTCAAACCTTGGTTCATGCCGATCTCTACTCAGAAATAGGTCTCATTCAATTCAATTGGGTTTACTCTCAGTTAATTCCAGCCTTGCATAGTGAAAGAACATCCCCATATAAACTTTGAAAGGCTTTGGTTATTCAAGTGGTGTGTGTATGTGTTAGATCTAATCTTGTTTCTTGGTGAGACCACCTATGTTTGGGTGTATTTGAAGTTCCAAATAGTTTTCATAGTTTAACCATCTGTGAAAAGAAAACCCACAGGACAATTTGCCTTCAAAGAATTGAATGAACTTCTGGAGGGGTGAGGGATATATGTAGCTCCTTGTATGCATAATTGCATTTCTGTCATGCTGTTACACAGTTAGAGAGGAAAGTCGGGCTGGGAGATCTTCACCCTGAGCAAGCACTAGATTCTTTAAAGGACTTCACAGCCAGATGTGATTCCCATGCACACCAATGCTTTCCCCATCTTCTCATTTCAAGTAGGCATATGAAATTGGTGCTTAGCTGCCTGTGTTGATCGAATGTACACAAAGAGCCATCTGCTGAAAAAGGAATGCAGAAGCTTCTGGCTGATAAATCTTAATTGTGTGAGCATGACATATTTGTAGGCATGGTGCCGGAAGCTCTTCCACTGATTTCTTTGTTGCCTTCTTTTACAAGTAGGCGTAAGATCCACCTTGGGAGCATGTAACCCCATAAGCCACAAGAAACCCACTCACTGACTCGCTTTCCAAAGGTTTCATTGTGCTGGGTCCCCCCCCCCCCCAATTCATTTTTTAACCATGCTTCATCATATATGCTTGTGCTGAAGATCTTGGCTGAGAGTTGTTGGTGTGTTTTTTTTAGCTAAATGTCATGTCAATGAAAGAAGATGTATTACTGATGAGGAAGAGGGGGAGGTGTTGCTGGATCCAGGTTTTGCTCCAAACAGAAGGAGCCAAAAAGCTATGACTGGTTGTCTGTCCATTTCATGCCTCTTTGTCTGGTGGATGGAATGGCTTCTGCTGGTGGAATGGATTCTTTCTCCTTTTCCCCCGTGGTTCCTTGTGTGTCCTCAAAAATCTGCCCTAGAGGAATGGGGGATCTTTTGCAGAAGATCGGGGGAATAACAGAGTTGCAGTGGGGAGGACATATGGAAGCACAAGTAGAAGTCTACTCTGTGACTTTGGATTCATTCCCATACTCGGTAGAGAAGAGATGAGAGGTAGGTGGTGTATTTAAATGGACAATTGTTATTAAGCTCAAAGATGGTGTTCAAATCAAAACATAAACAGTCTGACTAAATTACTTCCAGGCTACAGTGGATGGAAAATGGACCTGAAGCCACCTGATACTATAAAGAAGGAGAGAATGTCTCACTTCATTCCTCCTTATACATCTCTCTCAACTTTTGCAGATGGTACACCTTTGCCTCATCCTGGGCCAGGCAAAAAAGCCCCACCATGTCCTTCAGTTAACAGGGCCCAAGGAGTGGTGCTCCCATGTGAATCAGACACTCAGTTGGGTGGATGAAGAATAAATACAGTAGAATCTGGTGAGGTTGATTTGAACCCTCCCCAGGGGTCAACTATTGGTGTTTCCAGGAGAGGTTTTGACCTTTTTTTTTGAGGCTTTGGCTATTAATATCCATCTGTGGTGTCTTCTTCTTTTGCTACAGCAACTGGGACCATATATTTTTGTTTAAATGTTCAGTATTTTCAACTCCTCAAAACTGAATTTTAGTGATTTGTAGTGACACTCTTAAGCAAAACAAGAGGGGGTGGCTTCTTCAACCACTTTGTAACTGCTCTGATAAGGTACAAATATTCCTGCTTCACCTTGTTTGGATGCTTGTTTTCCAAAGCTTGTTCACACCCCTTCTATCTAATGGCCACCATTACTTTTCTGCTTGCCCATGCACAAAACTGAATGATGCAGCACAAGGCAACATAAACTTGTTTACATTGCATGATTGTCCTATATGTCTCTGTTTCTGTTTTTCTAATCATAGAATCATAAAATCATAAAATAATTGAGTTGGAAGGTGACTGTAAGACCACTGAGTCCAATACCTTCTCAGTGCAGAAATCCAAATGAAAGTAGATCTGACAGATGTTTGTCCAATATTTTTCCTAAATGCCTCCACCGTTGGAGTGGACACCATCTTCCAATGTATTTGGTTCCACTGCTGTACTGTTCAAACACTTAGTGTTTGAAGTTTGTCCTGATATTCAGCCCAAATCTGCCTTGCTGTCACTTGAGCCTATTATATAATGTGTCCTATACTCTAGAATGATCGAGAACAGATCTTGCCCCTCTTCTGTATGACAATCTTTCAAGTATTTCATAAGTGCCATCCTCAATCTTCTTTTCTCAAGGCTAAACATGTCCAGTTCTTTCAGTCATTCCTCATAAGGCTGGGTTTCCACTCCCCTGATCATTCTTGTTGCCCTCCTCTGAACTTGCTCCAGTTTAGCGGCATCCTTCTTGAAGTGCGGTGTCGAGAACTGGACAGTACTCAAGGCCTAACCAGTGTCGAACAGAGAGGAACTAGTACCTCACAGGATTTTGAGACTATACTTCTCCGAGATTACTAAGGTTTCAAAATCACAAATGATCAAACACCAAGCTGAATTCAATTACATGGGATGCCTAGGCCACCCAGTTATTCCCCACATGACTGATGCACCTCCATGCAGACAGTAACCCATGTAAGTAATACGATCTGAGCTTCCACATGTTAAACCGTTAATGTCCAGCGGAATAGTGGGAACAACTTTCTTCCCCCTGAGACTATGCTGTGAATGCATGAGCTGGCCTTCAGTTTTCTTGCACTCTTAGATTTCTTCTGCTGGCCAGTTGAGCTGAGAAGAAGCCTCAGCTTCATCCCACCCCATCTCCTCCACTTTTTCCTCCTTTTTTTAAAACCACATTTAAAGCCGTATGGGGAAATTGCACATGGTGTGCCAGTATTGCTCAGTAGGGACTTTCCCATGACTCCAGTTGTGCATTCACTCCTTGATGCATTGTGAATCTTTGGCGAATGCAGCCAAGATACAACGTTGGGAGGTGCAGTCAGGGACTTCATTTGAACATCATTCTGATTCTGATTCTGCTCAAGCTTATGAAGATCTTTTTGAATCTTGTTCCTGTCTTCTGAGATATTAGCTATTCCATCCAATTTTGTGCCATTCAAAAATTTGATGAGCATTCCCTACACTCCCTCATCTAAATCATTAATAAAAATGTTGACGAGCATAAGGTCCCTTGTGGTCCCCCACTTGTTACTTCCTCCCATTTTGAGAAGGAGCCATTGATAAGCACTCTCTGAGTACAATTCTGTAACCAAGTTGTCTACCAGGGAGGTGCCGAATAAGATTAGTCTGACAGGGCGGGGCTTGTCGCAAAGCAGGGAAGGTAGTGTCTTTCAGATCTCTGAGAAGGCATCCCTTTCCATCAGCCAGATAATGGGGGCTGGAATGCTCCACTGTGGATGTTATCAGGAGAGGTAACACCCCAGAAGATATTGGGACCGAGTGGGAGCAGAAAGGTGGAGGAATCGGCTTGTCTGCTCCGAAAGTCTCAACAAGCTGTTATCTGGCTTGAGCGTCGGTCGCCATGTTGCAGACGCGACATAATTTGTGAGTACCCAAACTGTTGCTACAGAGTGATTAAAGAAGAAATATCTGAGTTGGAGTAAAGAGGCTCAATAAAGATAAGAATTCGAACTTTTAAACTAGAAAATTGCTGGACACTGTTTTGGGATATATATATCTACAGGTTCTCAAACTTAAAGGCGAAGACGGAGAGTGATGATATTCCGAAAAGGAGAAAAAACATTTAAAAGTGATTTGTCATTCCCTTTCTGAGCCTTTTGCAGATATAAGGAAGTTGTTTAGGCTATTATTATCTAAGTGGACCAAAGTTTCATTTTTCTTTCTTTGAAGTTGGTGGTTTATCTTGGAACTGGCAAGTATCCAACTCATATCTTTAAGAGTATAGAAGAACTGCATTGCTGTACCATATCTTCTAAACAGTGCCAAGTTATAGTTACAGCTGGGGAGTGGAATTATAAACTTTACTTTTTACATAATAAGAAGTGCCTGGGAGTTACAGCCATAACCGAAACACAGTCTGTGGAATATAAATCTGCATTTCTTTTTTTTCTGTTTGTTTTGACATTTTGGTACTTTTGGTACTGAGCTTGCTCCCAACTAAGTTGAAGATTACAACGTGGAATATAAATCCGATACATAATATTTGAACAAGAGACTCGGGGAACCTATAGTCAGACGGAAACATAAACTGTGGATTACAAATTTGATGCGGTTTTTTTTACATCCTGACCCTTGCTTATCTTGGCACGGTGACTGTTGTTATATCAATTGGTGGATTACAAACGTCGTGGATTTAAGAATACAAAGCTGGATTACAACGTAACTCCCCCCCCCCTTTGGAACTATATAACTGGAAATTTATAGTGGGGAACCCCTGGACTGTGTTTGATTTTGTTCTACTGATTCAGGAGTTCTGAACGTTAGATATTAAGGAGACAATAGCACCACCTGTTGGAGATTTAGATTATAGCAAGTTCTTGCAAGTTTTTTTTTTCTATCTTCTTCCCTTTTTTTTTTTTTTTTTTTTGGTCCGTGTGTGTGTGTGTGTGTGTGTTTAATTTGATATCAAATTTGGGATTTCCAGATCGGTTAAATATGTGAAATTGATTATATTTAAAGGATTTAATTTTGCTAGATTGGTTTTGTGACACTAATAGGGATAAAGATAAAAACAAATATATATATAGACAGTGATAAGAAGTTATATATTTACCTATTTATAGTTTTGAAGGCAGATAAATTTAATTGAAGTTATAATGGCACAGAGGGGAAACAGGCTGGTAAAGGGAGTCCCCAAATTGAATCAGGGGCCACAAAGCTGATGACAAACGATTCTGAATTAAGACAGATGGAACAGAGAATGCAAGTCTTTTTTTCATCTGAACTGGACAGACATGCACAACAAATTAGACAAGATATACAAGCTTTAGATAAAAAAGTAGAGGACTTGGGTGTCCAAGTGAATGAGAATCAACAGAAAATCCTGAAAAACAGGAAAACCATCTTGAAGCTAACAAAGCAAGCTAATATTCAAGAAAATAGGCTGGCTGAATTGGAACACAACGAACGGGAAGAAAATTCAAAAATAATACAGCAGGAAAGAACTCTGACTTATCTGGAGATCGAAAAGGCATCATATATACTACGTTTTCAAAACATAGAAGAAGAACGGGAAGAAGATCTAAGAGCAATTACGACACAATTACTCATTCCTATTGTAGGACTGCCCCCTGAAGAAATAAATCAGCATATTGACAACGCATGGCGGTCTTCAACTATTTTTACAAGGAATAACCGTAAACCGAGAGAGATTCACGTAAAATTTTTAAGGAGCTCATTTAGAAATCAAGTTTTGGCAAACTTAAAAGAGAAACAGCTGGTTTGGAAAGGTCAAGATTACAAAATATTGAAGGATATTCCCTGGAGAGTCAGAAATAAAAGGGCAGATTATAAACAATTAACAGAATTTTTGATGAAAAAGCAGATTAGTTATAAATGGATCATCCCAGAAGGTGTGCAATTCTATTATCAAGGTCAGCGACAATATATAAACACTACGCATAAAGCAGAGGCCTTCCTGGATAGATATGGAGGAAGAAGGGAGAAGAAAAGAAAAGAGGAAGAAGTTCAAAGGAGAGATACAACAGAAGGCAGGAAATCCGTAGACTCAGAAAAAGCCCAGGAAAGCGAAGAAGAATCTGAGGAAGAGGAAGAAGAAGAAGAAGAGGAGAAGGAGGAGGTTGAGTCCAAAGAGGCAAAAAAATCTATAGTAGCAAAGAGCCAGACCAGGTCGCTAAGGAAGAGGGAGGACCACGGAGGTAATAAGCAAACAGGAAATGTCTAAAAACCAGCTGAGACTAATCACTATTAATGTAAATGGACTGAATGCACCTGGAAAACGAAAAAAAATATATCATCAGCTTAAGAAACTGAATTTAGACATCACATGTATACAAGAAACTCATATTAAAAAAAATGACTTGAAATATTTGGAAATGCCAAAATTAGGGAGGCTATTTGCTGCATCAGACAATAAAGAAAAAAAGAGGGGTGGCAACATTTATAAAAGAGGATTTGAAACCTAAACCAATTTTTGCATCACAAGATGGAAGAATACTGATGGTAGAAATTCAAAAAGGGAAGGAAAAAACATTGATAGTGAATATTTATGCCCCAAATAAAAATCAAGATACATTTTTCAAAGAATTACAAAAAGAACTGGCAGATAAAGAATACAAAGATATATGCTGTGTAGGGGACTTCAATGCAGTTCTAGATAGAAAACTGGACATAAACAGTCAGACGTTAAGAAAAGGGAAAAAAGAAAGAAGGACTATATTACCGAAAGCCTTCCGGTCTATAGCAGAAGAGTTTCATTTGGTTGATGCATGGAGAGCAACACATATAAAAGAGAAAGATTACACATTCTACTCAAATTCACATAAGACCTGGTCTAGAATAGATGCATGCTGGATGCCAATAAGTTGGATAAAGATGATGAAGACTATAGACATATTACCAAGAACTTTCGCTGATCACAGCCCAGTTATTTTACAACTGAATATACAAAATAAAATATCACTTTGGAGAATGAATACCAGTCTTCTACAAAATGAAGATTTTAAGAAAGAAGTGGTGCAAGAAATGTCTTGGTTCTTTAAGGAAAATAAAACCCCAGATGTACCAATGAGAGTAGTCTGGGATGCAGGAAAAGCAAAGTTAAGAGGGATAGTTATAAAGCATGCAGCAAGACAAAAAAAGGAAAAAATACAAAAATACAAAGAATTAGAGAAAAAACTATCTCAGTTAGAACAACAGTCGAAACAAAATAGCTTAACCGGAAAACTAGCAGATAATATGAAATCAGTACAACATCAAATAAATCTATGGTGGATGTCAGAAATGGCAATGAAGATAAAACAAGCAAAACAAAATTTTTTTGAAAAAGCAAACAAACCAGGCAGATGGCTTGCCTATAGACTGAGAAAAGAACAAACAAAAAACCAAATTATAAACCTTAAAGACCAGGAAGGAGAGACTAGATGGGAGCAGAAGGAAATAAAAAAAATTGTCAAGGATTTTTATCAAGCACTATACAAAGAACCAGGGAAATTAATAATAAAGCAAAGAGAATATCTGCAGAAGCTTCAGTTAAAGAAATTATCTAAAGAAAATAAAGAGATCTTGAATTCTTCAATAACGATGTGTGAAGTGGTGGAAGCTATTAGAAAACAAAAGAATAATAAATCTCCAGGAAGTGATGGATTACCGGCTGAATACTACAAGAACTTTGAAGAAGTTCTAGGTCTACCTTTTAAAGAATTAATTGAAGAAATAGAAACAGAAAAAGAAATACCCACTTCATGGAAAGAAGCTATAATCTCAGTGATACATAAAGAAGGTACTGATCAATCAGAAATCCAAAACTATAGGCCAATTTCGTTATTAAATGTAGATTATAAAATTTTTGCATCAATATTAGCAAATAGACTGAAAAAGGTTTTGGTGCAGATCATTCATCAGGATCAATCAGGATTCTTACCAAAAAGACAAATGAAAAACAACATCAGGATAGTATTGAATGTTTTAGAATACTATGAAGCTCACCCTGAAAAACAAATGTCCCTAATATTCTTTGATGCAGAGAAGGCCTTTGACAATATGAACTGGAATTTCCTGCTGACACAGTTGCAATTAATGGAAGTTGGAGAAAAGTTTATAGGAGAAATTAAAGCAATTTATTCCAAACAAGAAGCAATTAAAGAAGAAGAATTAGAAGAATTAAAGTAAACGGAGAGCTGACAGAAACAATTCAAATTGAAAAAGGTACAAGGCAAGGATGCCCGCTGTCCCCCCTACTGTTTATCCTTATGCTGGAAGTCTTGAATCAACAAATAAGAGAAGATAAGAGAATCAAAGGACTAAAGGTTAAAGGAGAAGAATTCAAAATTCAAGCTTATGCTGATGATCTAGTAATAATCTTAGAAGAACCTACGACATCAATAGAAACATTAGTAGAGATAATAACGGAATATGGATATATGTCAGGTCTTAAAATAAATAAACAAAAAACAAAAATTTTGATGAAAAATATGACAAAAGAAGAAAAAGAAGAATTACAAAAACTTTCCGGATGTCAAGAAACATGCAAGGTGAAGTACTTAGGAATTAATATGACAAAAAAACCAAGTACATTAATGAAGGACAATTACATGGAAGTAATGAAAGAAATCAAAGTAGATTTGCAAAAATGGACTAAACTCCAATTATCCTTAATGGGCAGAATAGCGGCAATAAAAATGAATATACTACCAAAACTAGTTTTCCTTTTTCAAACAATTCCAATAGTATTAAAACAAGACTTTTTTAAAGAACTGAACAAGATAATGACCAAGTTTGTCTGGGACGGGAAAAAACCAAGAATAAAACTTAAGGCTCTTCAGGACAATAAACAAAGAGGAGGGTTTGGTTTACCAGATTGGATGAATTATTATAGAGCAGCAGCTTTGTCCTGGGTGAGAGAATGGATTACTCTACAGAATCAGAGACTCTTAAAAATTGAGGGGCATGATTTAAGACTGGGCTGGCACGCATATCTATGGTACCAAGATGATAGGCAATGCAAAGCATTTAATTTACATCTGATTAGGAGAGCTTTATTATGGGTCTGGAAGACAGTTAAGGTACAACATTACAGAAAGATACCATTATGGGTAGCTCCATTAGAAGCGTTCTCTGATCCGGCAAGAACACCTCAAGGGATAAACAGAAGATATGCCGAGATATTAGATAGAGATTTTAATCTAAAAAACAAAGATGAACTGGCAGAACAAGGTATTATCCTAGACTGGTGGTCGATAAACTTATTGAAATCAAGATATGTAAAAGATAAAGCCATAGGGTTTCAGAAAGACAAAATACCTTTGGATAAGGGGTTACTGGATTCAGAGGAAAAAATGATTAAAGGTTTATATAATACTTTAATGGAGCAAAAAATGGAAGATGAAATTGTGAAGGACTGCATGGTAAAGTGGGCTCAAAATATAGGACATAATATAGAATTAAGTGCTTGGTCACAAATTTGGGAACGAAACATTAAAATGACTAAATCTATAAATCTAAAAGAAAATATTTACAAAATGTTTTATAGATGGTATGTAACACCAGAGAAATTAACAAAAATGTATAAAAATGTTTCTAACAAGTGCTGGAAATGTGAAAAGAATGTAGGGAGCTTCTATCACATGTGGTGGACGTGCAATAGGGCCAAGGAATTTTGGAAAATGATTCATGAAATGATAGAGAAAATTTTAGGGGTTAAAATTGCCTTGACACCAGAAAGCTTCCTACTGAATATATTACCACCTATACTCGAAAAAAACAAGACATATTTGACTTTACACCTGATAACGGCAGCTAGAATTGTATATGCCAGTAAGTGGAAGATGACAGCGATCCCAACAAAGAAGGAATTTAATGAAAAAATTTTGGAACTAGCAGAAATGGATATTTTGACAGACACATTAAATGACAGACTGGATAATAATAAATGGGAACCTCTTTACACATGGATGAAATCTACATCAACTTAAGTAGAATAGATTAGATCAATACTATGTTAGAGAGTATAAGATAAGATTAAGTGAATGGTATATATTGTAATAAATCACTCTGGTTGCAACGGATTGAAAAGTAGAAAAAACACAATAAAAATATATATACAAGATTAGTCTGACAGATTATTGAGGCAGACAAAACAACAGTGAATGACAATAAAGTGACAGGTAAAGCAACTTCAGTCTGATAGGGGGAGCCACAGATGGATGTATGTGTATATTTCTGTCAAAATGCCCAACTGTAATTTATATTGGCTTTTGTCCCGCTTAGTTCTAGACATCCTAATACAACTTTTCAGATCAAAATGGGGATGCAAATACCAATTAGGGTTCTTCTTACTGTCTTTTAAAAGGGGTTTAATTTTGGTTTAGGAATACAGTCTGATTGGCTATGAATCGAGATGGGCACAAATAAGAAAAATGGTGATTCATTTTGATTCATGATTCATCAAAGTCGATGAATCACAAATTGTGAATTTATGATTTTTTTCTGATGAATCAATGAATAAATTTGCCAATTCTTTTTTAATTTAAACTGTATAAAACACCCCCCTCAAGCACCTAGAGGTACCAAAATTGCAGGGAAGCTTCTTCTGACTCTCCTCTACAATTCCTCCAAGTATGGTGAAGATTAGGTTTCAGATGTCTGAGTTATACATCCACAAAGATCCCCACACACAGAAAGTTCCCCCCAGGCACCTAGAGACACCAAAATCACAGAGAAGCTTCCCATGACTCTCCTCTAAAATCCCTCCAGGTTTGGTAAAGATCCATGTTATACACCCACAAATTGGGTCTCCCAGGAAAGTACCCTTTAGCAGCTGGCCCAATCTTCACAAAATGTTGAGGAATTGTAGAGAAGAGTCATGGGGAGCCTCTCTGTCATTTTAGTGTCTCTAGGTACCTCGGGGGGGGACTTTGTTTGTGGGTGTATAACTCAGATATCTGGAACCCAATCTTCACCAAACACAGAGGGACTGTATAGGGGAGTCAGAGAAAGATTCCCTGTGTTCTTGGTGTCTCTAGGTGCCAGGGGGTATGTTTTATTGTCAGAAAAATCAATGAATTAAAAAATCACTAAATATTCATTGATTCGTATTTGTCATGGGCATTGATTCATACAAATACAAATTGACAAATTAGTGATTTTTTTTTTGGAATGAATTTGGTCATTCATTTATTGATTTGTGTCCCTCTCTAGCTATGGAGCAATGAAGTATTCACATATATTTTGCAAAGCCTTTAGACGCCATTCTGCCAATGTTAATATTAAGACCACCTTGCAACTCTAAGGATTTTGTTTTTGTCCAGTTGCATTTGCTGATTCCTCTTGGATTCTCTCCAGATCCAAATTGCACCGTGGGCCTGAACTGTTCATCAGTTTCAGTTGACTGCTTTGCTACCTGCAAGGGTGTGATCTTCACTAAGCTGTGCTCAACACCCCCTCTAAAACATGGAGAGAGCTACCTAGCTGTTAAGAAAGTGTAATGCTCATTCGTTTTTTAAAAAGCATATTCTCTTAGATCCCATTAATGAAACTCAGGACTATTAAAAAATTGGCCTCTGGTGCAGAACATCTGCAGTCCTTCTCTACGAATGCTTTCCCAGGGGACTTCCTGCCTGCCATACAGCTGTTAAAAGCAGAGGCTAAAAAAATGTGTTGATCCAAGCCTTGTGTGTAGATATTCTCCAGGCTCTGTTTAGGACTACTCTTACTGTTAAACAGAATGAGGTTATTTCTTCATGTGGCTGATAGTCTATAGTAGTGCTTCCAAAGTGATCTTCTTTGTTGGCCTTGTGTCTAGCAAACTAAGCTACCTGGATGCTCTCTGAGTGCTATGGAGCATATTGGCCAATTGCTAGTGTCTAAATAAGATTCTGCTGCCGGTCTGCTTCCCCTCTGCACATGGAATGGGTGGGCATTTTGCAGTTTGCCTAAGGCAGCAAAACTTTTGGAGCTAACCTTTGTTATCTTGGAGAACATATATGCTATTTGAAGCACAAAAGCATCACATCCACATACCATCTGGCATCTATGTTTAGTCACAAAAACAGTGGCCATGTTCTTTGGAGTGAGCTATTCAGGATGCAATGAATCTTCATAACCGGAAATGCCATTTTTCCATGCAATTAATTCCCAAATAAATCTAGCCAGTCACACTCAGCTGAAATGGAAGTATGTGGTAAATACATCAAGGCACGTGGGAGCACCCCCTCCATCCCCCTGAGCAGGGTTTCCAGGCATTATTTGTGCTGGGTTTTGACCTTCTAATTGGTTCTCTGTGTTTTATTCTCTCCGGCATAACAAGTAGCCTGGGTCTCTTTTTGAACTCCTGCATCCGTTTCACCATTGCCATCTCCTAGTTCTCTCAGTAGGAAAATAAATAAACTCTTGGCTTAATGAATTGTACTTTGTACTTTCAAAGAGTTTCAGGAGCTTCTGTGAAAACCCTTTTGGCTTTGAACATTCTCCCCCTCAACAGGAATCAGTTATTTTTTTCTCTCTCTCTCTCTTCTTGTTCTCTGGTTTCTAACTTACACAGAATTCTAATTAGAATAGTGTCTGCGTGATGCTTCAGCCCACCTGCTTCTTTAGCACAAACAGTTGAAGGGGGAAAGGAAAACACACCATTGCATTACGTTTTGTAGCTAGCCAGGCTTTCTCATTTGTTCTTCAAATGCGATGCTGTTTGCCTGAGAGATTTCGTTCCCTAAAAGCTTACCTTGCAGCTGTGTGGGAAAGGGCACCATTGCCGCATAACCTTTCTGGTGTGACTGAACACTTCCAAGCAGACTTCCTAGGCCTGTAATGACTTTTTAATAATTGCATGCCATCAAGGCAATTCTGACTTATGGCAACACTTTCCAGGGTTTTCTAGGTAGAGAATACTCAGAAATGGCTTACCATTCCTTTCTTCTGGGGGGAGCCCTGGGACTCTGCAGCTTGACCAAGGCCACACAGGATGGCTCTTCTCTAAGAAGACACAGTGGGGAATCAAACTCCCAACCTCTGGCTCTGCAGCCAGATACCTAAATGATTGAGCTATCCAGCCATCTGTTATGACTTTTACAGGGAGGAAAAATATCCCTTGAACAGTTCTATTTCCTGATGATACCTACCACCTTTTCTCTAGCATGTTGCTTCTCCCTTCCTCTTTTTAAAAAAACAAATCATTAACAAAATCTGTTCCAACTCTAAGAGGAGAAAAAGAGTTAATTAAAGACATCCTGCTGTCCAACACCATGTAAAAATGGAGCTTCTGGTGTGTGTGTGTTTGTGTGTGTGAATGTCAGACAACACTTCAACTAGTTAGTTTTACAGATGCTACATTGCTATTTCTGGTATGAAATGTTCCAGCGGACAAGCACTTCTGCTTGCTACATTAAGTTCTATTCAGGCATTATGCCTCTAAGAGTATAGGAGGCTAAGTGGGCAGTTGGGTTGGATCATGTGTATGTGAGACCTACCTCCCATGTCCTCAATTTGGAAGTCAATCAGACCTTCACAGGGTTAGCATGAAGGTCTGAAGAGAAGCTTGTACGTGGAAAGGTTCTTCAACATGGGAGCTCTGTGTGTTCAGCCAAGCATAATTACGAATCCTCTTCTGACCTTGGTGCTAAGAGTCTGAAGGTTTGATTGACTTCCAGCTAAAGATTATGGGGGGAGCAGGTCATACATGCAAGTGACCCCATCCCTACCACCCATTTAGCTCTTTCCCAAACTTTCAGGCATAACATCTGGATGCCACTTCCTGATCTTGATTTCTTTGGTGTTTATTCTGTTTTTTGAAGATAGCCGAGTCCTACTGCCTAAACATGGAGCAGAAGGGCAATTGCATATACATTTCCAGCAGGCTCCCATTTTCACATTGGTTATGAAATCAGTCACACAACCGGTGGCATGATGGGAAGCTCACTGGACTTGTGCGGAAAGCTAGCATGATTGTCCTTCCTCTCTGCCTTTAGGCATTGGACACTGGCTTTTATATCGTTAAAAATAAAGGAACATGCTTTCTCTGTTCACTGAATTAGAATAGAATATTGCCCACCCATTCCCGGAATAAAGACGCGAGACCAAGTTATGGATTAAAATATGGGCCACACTTTATTAAATCAGGTCAAATTGTAGTTAACGATATTATCAAAAGAGGGGCCTGCTGTAGTGCGAAAACAGGTACAAAACTGGGTATACAATTACCCATATATCAGTCATTGGGCGAGTCCCCAGCCCCAGGTTCGCTCGGTCTTCAAGACCGCATGAACCTGGCCGGCCGCTAATAAACACCCCCAGACCTCAATACATCTTTAATTGATGGATGTTGGTCCGGAAGTGGCCCAGCGCATCTTCCCCGCACCGGCCCTGTAATCGCACGATCCGCAGAGCCGGGAGGTCGGATGCGCTGTTGGCTTACCTGAATTAAAATTGGGACACACCGAGACTACCTGTTTCGCGCTACCCGCCACAGCATAGGAACTAGCCTAGCTAAGTTCCATGCCCGCCACCGAGCCTCTCCAGCTCCAAAAGCAGCCCCCCCTTAATATCCTCCAGAAATATTTCCATACCTGCGTCAGACAGGTGAACCCCATCGCTCCGAAAATATTCAGGCGTGCTCAGTTTGATCCTCTGATGGTTAACAACGGATCCGAGGCCGCCCATGCAGACGCCTCTACATACTTCCCGATTAACCCGCCGTCTGGCCCTATTAACATCATCAACATTCCGTGCGCCCTGCCAGGCTAACCGCGGAATGATTGTAGACCACACAATCCTCATTACTGTATATTTGGCCTTCAACCTATTGAGGTCCCTCATAATATCAATGATCAAGGCCTTACCAGGCACTGTAGGTAAATCATTGCCTCCCAAGTGGAGTACCAAAATATCAGGGGTAGATTGCTCAAATGCCGTCAATCTCCCCAGCTGCATCCATTGCATGCCACGCATGCCATTCCAAGAAATATGCGCATGGGCACCAAGCCCCAAGTCATTCCCCCACGGGGAAGACGCAGCATATCGTGCTGCCCAGTATACAAAACTGTGGCCGAGGATCATCACGTGCCATCGCCCTTCATGGATCCTGGGACCTGTAACGACAAAAATGGCCCTTGCCTACACGTTAGGTAAAGGTCTAATGTACCGTTGATAACTGGTAGAAGACCAACGTCCCAATTGCTTAATTTGATCTCTGCTATTGCCTAAAGCTGCAGCCGTCGATGCCGCCCCTATTCTAAAGGAATGTGTGCCAAACCTCAAATCTTTCACACCTATTCTCTCCAGGGCCGTGCCTGTAATTTTCCAAAACTGATATTTGGTCAAAGGTGACCCATCAGCATGTTGGAAAAAATATCCTTCGCCTTGACCCCTAAACTGCAAAAATGATCGAACGGCCCTCACCGGACAAAGGCGCCTGATGCTGCATTGTCCCAAAAAGAGCTGCCTTCCTTGACCTATCTGATCTGCCTTGGATCTCCGGATTTTAATTTTTAATGAATTGTCCTGTACCATCACATCTCCCTGTTGTAACGCCCTTTTAGAAGTGTCTGACTTCCCCATAGCCACCAACTCGCTGATTCTCAGGGCCCCGAAAAAGGCCACCAGGGCTGCCGCTTCAAACAATACTGTCTCGTACCTATCCGTACATAACGACGCCCACTGCTGACATAATTTCTCCAAAAGGGATGGCGATATGGGTGTCCGCACATCGTTAACCCGTCCCCTCTCTCTAGACCACCCTTCCAACATTTTCTTTATCCTAAAGTCGCCAGACAAGTCCTTGTGACCATTAAGCTTAGCATAGAAAGCCAAAGCCGATAATCGTCCCTGAATGGTGCCAGGCGCTAAGCCCTTCCCGTGCAGAAACACAATGAATTGTTGAAGCTGCTCTACTGGTGCTGGCCAAACCTGCTCCAGCTCCTCTACACTTCTAAATTCCCGAAACTCCTTCCAAGCAGCTAAATAACCCTTTCGCGTCCTAGGAGCCAATGCCATACCTATCGCTCTTGCAGCTTCTTCCCGCCAATCTGCCATACCTCCGCTGGAAGCACTTCTGGCAGCTCCCTGGCATCTGTGGCTAGCTCCCTGAACCGCTTGATCTGTTGGCGGGAGAGGGCATCAGCTATCCTATTATCAATTCCGGGGACATGACGGGCGTGCACCATTACATTAAATTGCAGCGCCCTTAATGTAAAAGCCCTAACTAACTCCATCACCCTATCCGAATGAGATGTCAGGTTATTAATTATGTGGACAACCGCTTGGTTGTCGCACCAAAAACGGACCACTGAATTGGCCCATTCCTCGGCCCACAACCACAGCGCTCCTACAATTGGAAAAAACTCCAAATAAGTCAAGTCCCTAGTAATGCCATCCCGGTGCCATGCATCGGGCCATCTTCCCGCACACCACCGGCCACGGAAATAAATTCCAAAACCTAGCGCTCCAGCCGCATCAGAATGTACCTGAAATTCCGCCTTAAGGCTAATTTCGGATCTCCAAAAGGAAATACCGTTAAATTTCTCTAAGAACTGACTCCAAACCTGCAAATCGTCTTTCATCCCTTTCGTTACTCTAGTCTTATGTGTAGGTCGTTTCAGACCAGACATAGCATTACACAATCGCCTAAGAAAAGCCCTTCCTGGAGCTACCACCCTACATGCAAAATTCAAGTGTCCTACGACCACCTGTAGCTCTTTAAGTGTCACTTTTCTTTTATCCAACAACTGGCCAATTCTGGCCTTAAGGTCCTTTAATTTATCGTGAGGCAACTTTGACGTCTGCCGCCTCGTATCAAGTCCAATCCCTAAAAAAGTGAGGGCCGTAGCTGGTCCTTCTGTTTTCTCCTCAGCGAGTGGCAAGCCTAATTCTGCCGCTAACTCTTGAAAATTATCTAACATCATTCTACATTTCCCTGAATTTGCCTTACCACAGAAAAGAAAATCATCGAGATAATGGGCAGTGGAATTACTGCCCACCCTCTGTCTGACCTTCCATTCAATGAAGGTGCTGAATTTCTCAAATGCAGAGCATGATATGGAGCATCCCATAGGCAAAGCCCTATCTATATAATAAAACCCTTGAAATTGAAATCCTAGCAAATCAAAGTCCAGGGGGTGGACAGGCAAAATCCGAAATGCTGATTTAATATCACATTTTGCCAGCTCCACCCCCACTCCACAAGCCCTTACCATATTCACAGCCTCATCAAATGAGGTGTATCGAACTGAACAAAGTTCAGGAGGGATGGCGGCGTTAACCGATGATCCCTCTGGAAAGGACAAATGATGGATCAAACGAAATTCCCCAGGGGCCTTCTTGGGAACTATTCCCAATGGCGAAACCCTTAAATTTGCTACGGGTGGCTCTGCAAAAGGTCCCAATACCCTGCCTTCACTAACTTCCTTATCTATTTTACTCTGTACAATAGCCTCCAAACCCAATGTGGATCGAAGGTTTTTTGCCATGAATGCTTTCCTCGCCCCTTCTGCTGGGATCCTAAAGCCATGCCTAAAACCCTGGCATAAATACTCCGCCTCGCCCTTTCGAGGGTAATTCCTGACCCAAGCCTCTAACACATCAATATTAATTGGGGTGGGTCCCCTTTCCAGGTGGACCTGCATTCCCCGGGGGCTTTTTGCCGCCCCCAATTCCCTTACTTTGACGCTGTGCCCCAGCTTTAAAACAGGTGGAGTTTGGATGTTTCCCTCCACAGGTAAGACATTCATGCCGAAACCTGCATGGGGTCCTTGCACAGAAACCCTTGTTATTATATTCGTAGCAGGGCAAGCGGGGTTGAACCACCTGCCCCGCACCAGTGCGGGTATTATGAATAACAGGACCTTTTTTATTTAAATGTCCACTATCAAATCTATCACCTAAATTGGGTCTAGCTGGAGTCATGTACTGCAGCCATAGACCCAGGTGTGGCTCCTCCCAACGCAAGCTGGGCTGAATGGCACTTGTCATGCGAAAAGCTTCATCATACAAGAGCCAGGCCATCCCCATGAAATCCGTATAAGCCCGGTAAATGATGTCAAAATACTTTAATATTGAGAAGGCCCGCCAAGGTTGGACCATGACCAACACCCCTGCGTATATAATAAAACCAGGTACCCAGTTGGCCCATGTCCTGTCAGGTTTTTTACGCCGACGTTTCTCCTTTTCAGTTTCATCGTCCTTGTCAATGTCCTTAATATCCGAGTCTCGATTAAGGAGGCTAAAGAAATCCACAAATTCGCCTTTCCATATCTTTTCCTTAATGGCGGATGTTAAATGAGCTCCCAACTGCGTAGAGTAATCACCACCCGGTAATGCAGATAAAGGCACCGCATTGTACCCTGTGTTAGGCACAGATGGGTGTTGACACGTACCCACACTAACCCCAGCGCTGGCTATCCCTGCTGAAGGAGGGGCCGAACAAGACGAGCCCCCTCCACAACCATGCGTATTCCTGGGAGGCCAGTACAAATTGTGACACCCCGTGGGCGGTGTATTGCAGGGTGTGGATGCCATGTGATGACACGACAAACCGCCTTGCCAAGGCCAAGCAGAACAGTGTGGATGAGTGTTGTTAAAAAAGGTAGACTCACCAGCAGAAGCCACGGAAGTACTGGGCACCTCACATGCAGCGGGGGACCCGCTGCCGATCTCATCCACAACTTCCTGTCCCACTTGACACTCAACAGCTTCGCTTGCCTCAACGGTCCCCTTCCGACCCTGCTTCCGACGGCCGATTGCACGATTGGGTTCGTCCACTTCCTCCTGCGTCGCATGCTCGACATGTACCACTGCCTGCGGAGATTCTAGAGCAACACATCTACCCATGAGATCTTGAACCAACGCTTTTAAATTAGCCTTGCGACGACTCTTTGTTTCTCTAACAGACCTACGAGTAGAAGCCTCCGACTGTGGGGGCGTGTAATGCGTTGACCTTTTTGCTTCTAGAGCAGCAATTTTTTCCTGTAGATCTTGCACCAACGACAATGACTCATCGTCAGAAGAAGACTGTACTGGTGAAACCTGAACTGCAGGCCTCTTTTTCGCAGGAGTTTTTCCCTTGCTAGGGCCACGTCCTTTCCTCGAAGACATTATGCTCTAATAAACTCCTAACCCAACTAGTGCTAATTTATTAATAATATCTGCCTTAACTCAGATTGTAACTTATTTATTAATTGTTTTTGTATATAATATATATATAATTATATATATACTTAAGTGTCTTGTTTATTTATTATTATTATCTTTTATATATTATTTTATTATTTTCTTTTTTTATTATTATTATTTTTATTTTTATTTTTTATTTTTTATTTATTTATTTATTTATTTATTTATTTTATTATTTTTTTTAATCTATAAGTGTACTATGGACCCCTTGAACCACCAGATGGCGCTCAGCCCCACTAGGTTTCAAACTTAACTGTGGGGCTAGGGAGTCTAATCCAATCCTTCCAATTATAACTACCCAAATACTTCAAGGATTTAACTGTAAATACAACAACTTTATATACTAACACTATGAATTCTTACAGCCTACAGAAATACTACATAAAACAGTATATTATAAAATTACTCTATAAATGAAATATATCAATCCACCCAACTTTCCTTATAAAATTCCTATGTTCTGTGTACACAATAAATTTCCTATTCTAAAACAACTAACTGTAGCCTTAACCAAATCCAATAAATGAATTATTAAAGAGAAAATTCTTATTAATTACACTGTAAAGCTACAATTACTAAATAAGAACCCAAACTCTATAGACAGGAATATACTAATACAATCAGCTTGCAATAACAACCCTATTTATTTAAATGTATAAATATAAAATTATTCAAGCCCTTAATTAAAAACAAAATGGCGGGCGCAGGAAAAAGAGGCGCGAAACAAAACAGAAACAAAAAGGGCGTAACGAAACCTAACCCCCTTTTACTCTACTGGATTGATAAATCCAAACCCTTGAATGAACAATTCCAAAAATACCCTAATCTGCACCCCAGTTCACACAACTAAACCCTGCTATCTCAGCTAGCGTACCCCACGCCCCGCTGCAGCGGGGCGCAAACGCCCCGCTGTTCCCGCTCTTCTCCCACCAAAACAAATGAGCAACCAGTCAATTAAGGCAGAAAAACTGTAAAACAATTAAACACAATTCAACCAAGGGAGGGAGCGGAAGGCTTCCCTCCCCCACACCAGCGAAATCGCTGCTCGAAACCACGTCGCCGCACTCCCAAAACCGAAAGCCTCGGCTGATGCAGTCACTCCTTCTTGCTCCAGTGCCCGAACAGAAAGAGGGCGAAATGGAGGCGTGCGCTCCTCTAAATAGTCGCGCTCGCCACCCAGCAACCACGTGACCCTAGACAGTCTCACGTCTTCCGGTACATGGGGCAAACGCCAGACGCTGTTCCAAAACAGTAAGTACCGCTTGTCCAGCGTCTGGGACCTTCTGTCTTCCTCCTAAATATTTGAAAACTCTCAGCATGCTTTCCATTAACCTCCTTCTGTTCAAACCAGACTTACCCAGTTGTTGTAGCATTCTATTAAATGAACAGCCAAGAGATACCCTTTAAAAGGCTAGAACTAAATGTAAGCATTCTAATATGCAAATATAGTTGATAGATTTCTTACCCACTTATCAAATTTCTTGATACAGACAATTCCTCAAATGTTAAATTACATTTGAATTTGGGGAAAAAAATATAACTTTTTGGGACAGTAATTCCCAGAATGTTTTAATCAGTCCGCCTACTGAGTGTGCTGACTGTCGGATTCTGGGACTTGCAGTCCCCCCAAAATGTAATCTTTCCAAGCTCTGCATTAAACCCTAGAAAGGTCAGTGTGCAAAGGTCATTAAAAAAGTAATAGAGGAGCAGTGGGATGAAATGAATGAATGAATGAATGAATGAATGAATGAATAAATAAATAAATAAATAAATATCATCATCATGTGCTGTCAAGTAAATTCTGACTTATGGTGACCCTTTTCAGGATTTTTCAAGTAGAGAGTACTCAGAAGTGGTTTACTATTCCCTTCTTTCAGAGACTGTGCAGCTTGCCCAAGGTCACACAGGCTGGCTCTTGTTGCTGGGGGTACAGTGAGGGGAATCAAACTCCCAACCTCTGGCTCTGCAGCCAGATACCTAAACCATGGAGCTATCCAGCCAGCTGGGATAAAATAAATATCCCCCTTTAAAATCACTCTATTATCAAATTATTTGGTCAGCTCAATGATTTGCCATTCTGGCCTGCAAGCCCGTGTAAGCTTTTCCCTTATTAACCTTTTGATTCTCGATATAAATCATTTATAAAAGTTTTCTACTCTTTGTTTCTTTTCAGTGTTATTGGATCCTTATTGTTCCTTCTAGTCAAGGGGCCCTAATGAAATATATTCCAAACTTTAGTTCAGCTTCACTTTCAATATTAGGATGGCAGGGCCGTGAGGGTGCATATAACTTTAAACAGAAGGTAAAAGCTCTTTAATTTTTTTTTTAAAAAAGTTATTATTTAAAGAGGACCACTTTTTTTTGTAGAAGGAAAGCAATGGGATCTTCTGAAGTCACCAGTTTTGTCACTGGGCTGAGAAAATAGCTTGTATTTATTTCACTGAGCCTGGCCTTCTTTCAGATGACATTAGCCTAATCAACATCACTGCAGTGCTGAAGGTTTTGAAACCTGTTTCTTCCTAGTGTGGAATACCATGATTATTTAAAGAACTTTAATAGAAAAGATTGCACAGATCAACTAGTCTGGGTGGCCAATGTGTATTGTGTCAAGTCCACTGTTCAACACTGTGCCTGAATTTGTCAATAACATACGGAGACCCACATTTTTTTTCCTCAGTGGCATGCTGATGAAATTGTGCATCCTTTTCATAAAACCATATGTTCTGGAAGAAATTGAGTATGGGGGCTGAAGGAAGCCCTTTTTGTCTAGGAGAAGCAGCGACCAAGGGAGACTGGCTTATGCCAATTCTGCCATGCCAATGGCAGAACAGGAGGAATGTTTTTCTTCTCTCAGAATAGAAGACCTTGTGGCCTGGTGGGAGATTCTGTTCACACAGGACACACTCGTACACGCTGCAGTTTGCTACCACAGGGCATAGTGGACGCTGCCAACTTTGGTGGCTTCAAAAGAAGATTAGACCATTAATGGTGGATAAGACTATTGGTGGCTGCTTCTCGTGATGGTCGTTATTACTGCTACAATCAGAGGTGGTGTGTCTTTTAATACTGGCTGCTGGGAAAACAGATGGGAGGACGCTATAGGTCTCTTGTCTTACTTGTGCTCTTCCCACAGGTATCTGATTGATCATTGTAGGACTAGGATGTCCAGTTAGATAGACTTTCAGTCTGATCCAGCACAGCTCATCTGATATTACCTCAAAATGTCTATTTGTGCCTTATACTTTATGACATACATAGTTTCTTTTGAATGCACACCGGTGTCTAAAAGGCTAATAGATCTGATAAGCTCTTTGTAAGTTTTATGTATGACTGATTTGAAAGCATGTACAAATATTTTTAAAAGTACAGAATAAACAATGAAATGGAACAAAAATAATCTGCAACCAAATTCAAAAACAATTAATCAGCTGAATGAAATCGGAAGGCATAGCATCCCATGACAAGTGGATTATGCCTATGAAATTTTACAAAGTCTTTGGCAAGTCTTTGGGTCTGAGTCCCAAGTCTGAGTCTTTGGTACGAAGTCCTAAGCCCGGGTCTGAGTCATTGGTACCAAGTCCTGAGTCCCAAGCCCCCAAAACAAGGTTTTCCCCCCAGAAAAAAAGGCAAGGGTAGGTGGGTTCCATGTCGTGAGTCAAATCCGAGTCAAATCACCAGTGTGATTTAAATCTGACTTGACAGCGAATCCTGTGACTCGAATCCCCATCCCTGCAAATAGATTTAACGTATGTCTGTGTTGGGAGTTTGCTGTATTCCTTGTTGTTGTTTTAAGGAAGCTGTTTATGGTTGTCCTTTTCTCATTTGGTTTATGATGTGAGATTTGTCTGAACCCTTAGGATATATTAAACAAACCAGTAAGAAGATTTCAGAAACAGGAAAACCAGCATCAAAATTATTTCATTGGCCAGATGACTCTGTAATATAAGGTACAGTCTGTTCTGATGTAATCATTACACTCTGTGTTCTTTTCAATTGTGACTAGTAAGAGAGGTGCTGTGACACATCAGTAGTATCATGTGCTGACATGGCTCACCATCTCCTGAAATCTCCATCTCAAAAGAAGAAGGATGTAAAGCATTCTTGATAGCTCCATTCAGATTTCTCTACTTCATGCTACTTCCTCTCTTGAAGAAGGCACTTCAGTGGGAAGATCTTGGAAGGAGTTGATTCTGGCGAGGGAGTGATTTTATAGTTATTCTAGGTTATATGCTTGCATAATTAACAAAAGCTTTCAGGTATAGATGCCACCTGTCAGTTACTTCAGCTGCCCTTTTGCAGACAAAAGGGACTTTCTCTGTTTATTTTGTACAGATCCACTGACCTGTAAACCTGACATTTACTCTTACACACTTATGCACGTTTCAGCTGCGATCGGAGATTCATGCTTCGAATTGCAAGCACAAAGGTCCAAAGAAATGGAACTGGCACCTTCATAAAAAGCAAATCAAGGAGGAAATGCTGTTGAGATTACTGATGCTATTGCTTGTGCACGTAAATAATGCATGGTGCTGAAGGAACTTTGAACTAAGGCAGGGAGACAATTGAGTCTTCAACTGAAATCTTACTTCTAAAAGCGTCTCGGAAGCATCCTGCCTTTTTCCTCACAATAGACAAAGAAAAGTCCAAGAGGATTGTATGATTTGCTTGAATGACAATGTGTTTCCTTCCAGAAGCTGTTCCTGTATTTCTCACAGGCTTTGCGTCTATCTCCACTTGTTCCTGTTCATGAACACATGGAGGATTTGCATCCATCTGGAGATTTTCCAAACTCATCAATTCTGTTGGAGATAGTTGCTTCCGACTAGTAAGGTAGGCAAGGAATGAGCATCCTTTCCATTTTTTTTTTTTAAAGGAGGACTTTACTCTTGAAGGAGAACATGTCTAACAATCCAGAGAACAAAATCATAAACAGGCTGTCAGGTACAAAAAGGAACATGAAAAGTTTTTTGTGTGTTTTGTTTTAAAGAAAAAGTTGTGGCGGGGGGGTTGCAAATTGGATTGGATTTAAAATATTATTGATTAATTTTCATTTATGTTTTGTATTTATATCCCACCCATGTAGTGGCAGCCACTATTCCGGGAGGCTGACCACAGCATTCCGCCTAAAATAACACAAAAATAACAAAATAAACACTACAAGCATAAAGTAATATAACAGTCCCATCCTACCTTTCACTGAGCCCTCATGCCACTTGCCCATTGAGATCAGTCCTGTGCATTCTGACTGAAAATGGCTCCAATGCCATCGTACTTCAGGTCCTTTAGCTTTGAGATGACAAGGATATCAACTGAACAGGACTGAACCAACATGTTTGGTTACCTGAGATGGAAAGTAAGATGCTGCCCTCTTCCATACGATGTACAAATGTCAACTCAACTGGCAGCTGGATCTTGCTTCAACAGTTTCAATGGAATAGTATCCTCCATCTTGTGAGTAGTTTAGAAGACACAGCGAAAAAATCCTGGCCACAGCTTTCTCCCGAAATGCCCTGCTACTGCTGCCAGCATCTTGCACTGAGGTGTCTTTCTTCGTCTGCCTAATGGTAGGTCTGGCCTTATACCTCGGAGGTCCTGTCAGCAGAGCATGAGTTCTGTTGATAAAACTCTTGGCCTTTTCAGAATGCTGTGGTGATGAGATGAATAAATGTGGGGCTTTCATGATGGCTGATGGAGCAAGATCATTTACAATGTCATTTCAAGTGCTCTGTCCTCAATCCAGCTTATTCTGACATGTAACAGATGGTCACAAGAAGAGGTCCTGTGTTAAAGTCTGGTAGCACATAATGAAGCCACTGGTTAAAGGATGCTTCTGTCTTTCAAAGAGCCAGGTAGATCTATCATCTGGCTTGGAGATCACATAGATATGCCTCCTAGAATTCCATCTTGGGAGAAAAGCAGGATATGGAATATTATGATGAATTTATGCCAACATGCTAAGAGACAACGTGTAATCTTTTTAAAGGAAGTCTGCCCAACTCAATATATCCTCCTCCAATCCTAATGGACCCACCATCCATATATAGGTTGACCCATCTGGTATTTGACACAGTTTATTTTATTTTATTTCTTTGTAAAATAAGTAGCACATGCTTATTACTCAGACTTGTCAGAGAAGCAGAAAATCTCAGTGTGCTAAATACAGTGAAAGAAGTTAAGAAAAACAAATGAAGGAGGAGGGCTTATGTCTGAGATATCCAACATCTAGCATGGTTTATAAAGATCAAGAAAGCCTGTGCCAGCCAGATGTTTACATGGGCTTTCCACCATGACTGGCAATCAGGCACCTATCATTTCATCTCTAAAATGGTAGAGGAAGTAGGAAATGTTTTATTTGCTTGGGCTTTTGTATGCCCAGCCCCTTTTGGATGGCCCCATGCATTTCTCATAGGAATCTAACTGTTCAACTTGCCTGCATTTTGTTCTTAAATAAAATGGCTCTTTTTGGTTTAAGACAGTGATTCCCAACCTTGGGTCCCCAGATATTCTTAGACTAAAACTCCCAGAAATCCTGGCCAGCAGAACTACTGGGTGAAGGTTTCTGGGAGTTTTAGTCCAAGAACATCTGGGGGCCCAAGGTTGGGAACCGTTGGTTGAAAGGGAAATCTTGAACCTTTACAATTCAGAAGGTCACAGGGAAATTGAAACTTCAGGGCCAAAAAAGAAATGAAGGTTTGCCAAAATCTGATTGGCCAGGCAGCTGGAGGCAGAGTTAAGTTTTGCAGGCAACAGATCCATTGCAGAGAGTCTCAGGGCGGGGGGAGGGGACCTGAAAAAAAGATGATCCATCTTTTCTCTTTTCAGCAAGATTTTTCTGGGTAAGATCATACCCTTTTTGAGTAACCTTGTTTTCTCAGATATTTGGTATTCACATTTTTTTCAGAAAAAGATACCAAAGCGATCATCATGAAAAATTAAAAATTACTCATAGAATAGCATCTTTCCTTTGTTGGAAAGGCCAAAAGAAGTGTAAAGCAGTGCAGGATTGTGATAATTCCTGCACAGGATGGCATCTTTCCAGCGCAGGATCTGCCAGAAACGTTGGCCAGGATTTGGCAGTTCCCTGCACAGAACAGTGGCTGAAATATGAAAATGGAAATTAAAGGGAAAATG
Organism: Intellagama lesueurii; assembly: GCA_037013535.1. Taxonomy (NCBI): domain Eukaryota; kingdom Metazoa; phylum Chordata; class Lepidosauria; order Squamata; family Agamidae; genus Intellagama; species Intellagama lesueurii. The sequence goes on along the minus strand of JBAJHW010000001.1, from coordinate 167,417,926 downwards.
AGACTGAGGTCTTGTTTTCACAGAAAGCTTGGGAAATCTCCCAGATGCCCAAGAGGCCTCTGCCAGGAGTCTTGGCTTGGTAAGACTCAGACAGTTTCTGAGAATAATAAATTTTATGTCACATCCCTAATAAAACACAGATGATTCAGCTGGTGGGACATTGAAAGTGGACAATTCATCATTGTCCGCCCCACCCAGGTAGTACCTTCCTACTCTGGAGAGCTACCACCAGCCTGTGCAATTCTCCAGAGGCAACCTCTGGTGGCCTGCTGTTCCTCAAGAAAAAGGAGAAAATGGTGGCAATGTAATAGCATTTTTAGTAGGGACTAAGCAGTTTCTTCAGACAAATGTAAAGACACGGATCAAGTCAGGGGTATTTGTGTTTTTCTAGGGTAACCATGGGGTGGAGCAAAGGGACCAAAGGCACTTACAGGGCTGAGGGGCAATGCAGCATTTCTAGAGTTAAAAGTTTTTTTTAAAAACCCTGCAACATCATTTTAAGCAGGGGAAAAAAAAGAAAAGAAATGAAGATTCTGAATTGGCACCAAATTGGAGGAGTTTGCTTTTTACCATATAAAATGAACCTCCCTTGTCTTTCCTGCTGCAAAGTCATTGATTAAATTGTCAAAGTCTGCACTGTTTAGAGACTCTTTTTTTTTTCAACCATTCAACATCCCATGCCCTGGCAATCAAAGAGCTGCAGCAGGAGGGAGCCACAGCATCACTAATTTCAAATCCAAGGAAGAGGAGGAAGAAGAAAAGGTGGAGAAAGAAAGGACTATGAGGGTAATGCTAGGACTGCAAAGTGTCTTCCATCTTTCTTTTTCAGTAGAAACCAGCAGCTCAAAAGAAATAAACAGTTTTTTCATCAACTAAACATACGTGCTGTGCTAAAGGATTGTGGAAAAAAGGACTAAAGGAAAGGATGAAGTAAACTTCTAAGTAATGTGAAAGAAAAGCAGGCTCACTGCAGTGCCCTTTTAAGAAGGAATCAAAAGCGGCTGTGTCCATTGCCCTTTTAAGTCCTTCACTGACTCCCATTCTTTTGACTGCCTGAAGAAGCCACTTTGCTCATGAGGCAAACAGGGGCTTTCTCTGATGGTTGAAAAAAAGAAGAGGCAAAATAAAATATAGCATCCAGTTCTGCAAACTGTTGCTCCCCTCTGTCCTGCCTGCACCTCAGCATCCCCTTCTGTCCAAAAGGAAAAAACAAACAAAAACGTATGGGTCCTGGTGTAGTTACACCATTTATTACAGGATGGCCTTGTTGTTTGTGGTTCCCCATTCTCTGGAATAGGGGTTTCCTCATGATTTGGCAATACAGAAATAACAACTTGGACAAGGATTGGGTCAAAGTAGGTCATGCTCCATGCTGTGTATCCTTGTTTGACACACAGATCAGGGAGGTGTTACAGATTACAAATTTATAGGAAGCTGAATGTTATTTGAAAGTGGGAATATTGCTTGCACTGTGTTCAAGCATTCTGTTTCCCCCTACCCCCTCTGGTAAACAAGGTTGACTTGGTTTGGGTGTTGTTTTTTTTTTTTAAAAAAATCTCAATTCAATCAGAGCCAGACTGGTAAGGGGGAAAAAGAACAGTGCATGTCAACCAAAAACTTTCTCAAACTACTTTTTAAGAACTTATGGGGGGGGGAGGGGTTTGGCTAATGCAAATACATATTGGCAGTGTATGTAAGGTCAGCAAAATAAGCATACTTGATACAAGTAAGCTTTGTTGAATAATGGTAGTCCTTTTTTCAAACAGGGGTATTTGAAGAATTTAATTATTGCTTAATCTGATACAAACTGGCATTTCCTAATGTCTAGGAAAATTAGCCATCATTGGGTTGTTGTTTTTTTAACTTTTTGTACTTTCTACAGTTGTTCTCTGCTCAAAAGATAATACTGTAAACCATGGTTTGTTTGTTTGCTCGTTTTGCTTTTCAATGAAATGCAGTATAGAAATGTCTTAAGTCAGGTTGTGGTCTTAGGATGCCAGCTGAAGTTACCAGGAATAGGTGTTTCACCAGTGCCTCAGAGTGTGTTGTGTTGAAGAGGAGAAAGTCTGAATTTCATGTGAAAAGTGGTTTGCAAAAGAACTGCAGACTAATGCAGAAACGACACAGAACTGATGTGGGAAAATTCTGCCTAAAGGTGGTAGCTGCATTCTGTTTCAGTGACGTGCAAACACTCCTGGCAGGAGCAACGGCTCCCAGCGGGCGGGGTGACTCCTCATTCTGCCCTTTTGCTTAGAGTTAGAGCATTAGATCAAAGGGTTTCTCCGGCCAATCCTAGTGGCGATTAGGTAACTAGTATCCTATCTGAATTCTCACAACATTCTATGTAATCGTGCTAAGTTAATAAAAATAATTCTCAAGGTGTTGCCTGAGGCTCCGCTGGCTCGGACATCTGTTGTCGACTCTTCTTTGCACCCAGGTATATACCCAGGATTCTGCTTGAAAGGCCTATTCTGAAGATCAACTTCATTCCAACCGATGTCATAACTCCAGCATATTTAATAATATATATTAAATAACTGATTATACCTGTATACAGTAGTACCCTCTTATTTGTGGGATCAGTATCCACTGAATCACTTATCCACAGTCTGAAATTATTTAAAATATTAAAAGAAAAATCCTAGAAACATACATTTCTAAATATGAAGTTACCAGAACTGGCCACTAGAGAAAGCCATAGACCATGCTATGTATAACGTTCACTATTAAAATAGCATTTGCTATAATCTGCATTTTTCAGCATCCTTGGTGAGGGATTGGAACCCATCCCCTGTGGATAACGGAGGGCCTACTGCATTTTTAAAGAAAGCAACAGGAAAGCTACAAAGTAGTGGGAGTGGAAAGAAGAAGGACTCAGCCAGATCAGGACCGCAGTATGCAGCAAAAGATCAAAGAACATGCCCTTTTTTACTGATCAACACCCCCCCCCCATTCCCAAGTTAATGTTTATCCCAGAACAGAAGCTGTTACAGGAATAAACAGAGGAAATAATTGTACTTAGGGGGGGAAAATGCCATGGTTAATTTCCTTCCCATATTTTACCACCCTAGTTCAGACTGCATGCCTTCTAGAGCTGCCTATTAGAAAGCTGTGCATTTTTTAAAAAAATTAAGTGTGTTTGTATGTCTGTCTGTATGTATGTATGTAAGCATCTAGTGGCAAGCCACTACCCTGGGCAACATTACAAACAAGGAGAAACATCAACATGAAACAGTGATAAGAATAAATTAACCACAGTACAAAATGACCCTCCTGATACCCAACTATAATTAGCAACACAAATTGACCCAAGAAATATTAATCATTTACTAGCCATCAGGCTATCAACAATGAAATAATTGGAAGGAGTACCATTTTCAAAAGCCTTGGTAAAAAGCTATGTTTTTACTTGTTTTCTGACGCAGAGGAGGAAGTGGGCCAAGCACACCTCCACTGGGAGGGAGTTCTACATCGTGGTGGTTACCACGGAGAAAGTCCAGTTCCCAGATGAGGTTTCCCAGGCATCCCATGGGCTGGCCATCTGTAGCATCAGGGATCAGGAGATGTGGGTGGCATGAGATGGCAACCTGAGGGAGAGGCGCTTTGTCAGGTAACAAGGTCTTAAACCATTCAGGGCTTTGATTGTCAGCAATAACACCTTGAACTTGGCTTGGAAGCCTACCAGCAACTAGTGCAAATAGGCCAGGACCAGATAAATAGGACCATATTTTGATGTTCCTGAAATCAGTCTGGCTGCTACATTTTGCACTTGCCACAGCTTCCAATCACCTTCAAGGATAGCCCCATGTAGAGAGCATTGCAGTAATCAGTCTTCAAGACTACCAGCACCTGAACCAGCATTATTAAGGACTTCCTGTCAAGGCAGGGGCAAAGGTGTGCAATCGGCCTAAATTGGAAAAAGGCAGACCTGGCCATGGCTGAGATCTCATTCACCATCGAGAGGGCCGGGTCCAGGGAGCACACCCAATAAATGCCATTATACTCTGAAAGAGTCATGCTTCTCTTTATCTGAATGGCAGATGGCAAACATCACTGTGAATGCTTGATTAATTTGTACAACACCTTGGTTGAACCCCCTCCTCTCCCAGTCAATCTCCCCTTTAGCAAACACAGAGTTCCATACAGGTGGCACATACGTGCAGGATTAAACAGAGGAACCAAAAACGTCAAAATTAATTGAGGAAAAAAGGTGCAAAGGAGCATAGTCATGCCTAAGCGGAAAGCATTGTGTGCTGAGATGAGCTTGGCAGTGTCATACGAATTTTAATCTTGTACCTCACCTTCGGGGGAAAAAAGCAACAGCGTGTTTAATAACTCATTTGCAGATACTTAAAATTAAACATTTCACCTTTTCTGAAGTTGCTGCTTAGTCGTCTCCTAATGGCAAAAGCTACTGGAAAATCCAGTTAACAAAACTTTAGAAAAATAGAGCAATACGAAAATAAGCACAGCTTTCTTCCTTTTTTTCATATCTGTGAGCTGTTCAGTCAGGAATTGTCTGTAATAATTAGCATGAGAATATACCCTTGATGACATTCAAATGACATAAAAGAGGTCTGCATTTCTTCCATCAAAGAGCATATTTATGAACTAAAACTCCAAAAGGCTAAAGCTCTGATCTTATTCTTTTAATGATAATTTCTGCATATGATTTTAGAATTGGTTAAGTTTAACTTCTAGAAACTCTAATAGTGGAGGCTTTTCATTAGGGTTTTTTTTTCCACTTTCCACATGCACTGATGCACACACACACACACACACAGAAGTGTAGTGAAAATAAACACATATGGAAAAATTGGTATTCAGATGTGAAAGCAGATAATGCTATACACTGTAAAGAAATATGAATAAGCTTATCTTTTGATCTCCCTCTAACACTTCTATGAATGATGAATAGGAAAAATCCCATTCTGGACTCAGAAGCCATTATATCCATTGCGTTTCTCATCTATTTAGTGGTTATGATGGCCTGTTGAAAACTATTCTAGGAATACATAATATACCCCTTCCATTGCTTTGTGGGTTGTAAAGCCATGTAGACTTATTGGAGCAATTAGTATCATTCTTTCTTCTCCAAAATGAATTTTGGGTTATATTTCAGAAGGACAGACAAAAAGAAGAGGTCCATTGGCACAGTGTTTGTATGATGCCAAAAAAAGGTCCTCCCTCCGCCCCAACTTTCATTTTTATATATTATCCCTGTAAAAGGCTACCGTCAAGCTCTCTGGAGATTTCTCTTTTAAGCTGCCCCATGTCTTCCATGGGCAAAGGGGCCTGAGCAATCCAATGGGTCCAGACTAGACATGGGGATGAATATAAAAATGAATTGGGATATTCAACGAATATCCTTGATTTGTCAGATATTTGTTGCTTCGTATTCTTGGGGTCCAGAGACCCTGACAAATACGAAGCAACATATATAACCCTTTTACATTCGTCCCTTCGTTCCCTATCGGCTTCTGCCCCCGAGGATCAGCTGTTCCTTGGGGACATAAGCAGAGAGGGATTTTCCCTTTGGGGCAGCTTGCTAAAGCCTGCCCAAAGGGAATCCCACCCCTGGGGCTGGGAGATGGCTTGGTTGACCTTTCCTCCTCTTCCTATGCCCGCACGGCATAGGAAGAGGAGAGAAGGGATCAAATCAATCTCCGAGCCCCGCTGCCTTTGCAAAGGCTTGGATCCTGCTTTCCCTCCTCTTCCTATGCCCGCACAGCATAGGAAGAGGAGGGAAAGGATCAAATCGATCTCCGAGTCCTGCTGCCTTTGCATAGACAATGGGGGTGGGGGATTGCTTGGGTCCCCCTTTGCTCCCCTTCCTATGCCCTGGTGGGGATAGGAAGAGGAGCGTAGCCTGATCTAAGTCATTCCCCATCCCTGCTATCTTTGTAAAAACAGCAGGGGTGGGGGATGGCTTCGGTCCCCCTTTGATCCCTTCCCTCCTCTTCCTATGCCACGTGGGCATAGGAAGAGGAGGAAAGGGGGACCCAAGCCATCCCGCAGCCCTGCTGCCTTTGGGTGGAATTGCTTTGGTCCCTTTCCCTCGTCTTCCTATGCCATGCGGCATAGAAAGTTTGTGGGGGCCAGTTTTTTGGGTTTTTTTAAGATAGCCCCACGGGCTGTTTATTTTATTTTATTTTTTTAAATGACCCGACAAACCGACAAATTGATTCATGGTTCGTCGGGCCACTGGGAAGCAATTCGTGGTTCTTGGGTAGTCAAGTCTGATGACCCACGAACCAAGACAAAGCACTATTTTGGCACTTCGTCCCCATCTCTAGTCCAGACATAATGGTCAAATGCAAGATATGCTACACAAAGAACTTCTATTCCAACGTTATCAGGAACTGCAACACAACCTCAACTAAGTCACAGAATTTATTTGATTACCATCACCCAACAGTCTACTCAACACACTTCATAATCTATGTCCATGGCTGTGGATGACGTCACTCTCTCCTAAGCTATTGCTGCTGTTGTTGTGGACATCCCAGTTGTGATGCCCAGAAATCAGCCTTCAGGCAGCCCAAACTTCTGCATGCAGCTGGCACAGGTGCTAGAGATGATGTTGTCACCTCCAACTTCTCAGCTGAGTGGGGTTTAGAAGCACTGTAGAGGTAGCCGCCGGAGGGTTATTATAATGATGCTGTAGCTTACAGGGCTTTCATGAGTGGCTCCTCCTGGGGCCACTTGATGCTTCTGTCCAGTTCTTGCCCTTTTCTTCTTCCTCTCTCTGCCCAGCTGTGTACCCCCAAGCATCTTCTCTAGATGTGTCCTCCCCAATCTCCTGACACCCCTCCTTTTATATCCTCTCAAGCCACTCCCCCGTCCCAAGTTAGGTTCTTCTCATTATCTTGCTCTTTCCTCCAGAAGTCAGGCCACCCAGGCCACCCAGTGCATCATGTTTTCCAGAATGTTCAGAGTCGGGATGGTTTTTCTGATGTCTCTCCTCTCTGTGGCTGGCTTATCCACCTCCATAAGGAAGGCTACTGGTCTTGTCACTCCATGAGGCCAGCCACCAGGGATAAGGATGGCGCTGAGGATTAATTTAGGATTGACAGGAATATGGAGTGCAGAAGCCGGCCTGACAACCACTTCACCTGGATCCTCCTCACACTATCATATAAAGGATAATTCAAAACCTTCTGCTGAGCCTGGAAACACATTAGAACCTGCTGCTGTGGTCCTGGGAGTCCTGAAATAGACTCCTTATACCTGGTTGGGATTAGTAACCTAGTTATTTGGGGTTGTACATACCTACCATTTTCAAGCTTTCTTCAAGACCACTCTGCCTTAATTCCATTGCAGGAATCAAAGCCAGAGTGTTTTTAAATGTATAACTGTAGACTGGCTGTCCCTATCTAAGAGAGGTGTACCAGCTTCAGCTGATAAGGGCAGTTTGTTCCAAGAGACCATTAGGTCTCCTCCATGTAGCAGTTGGGGTTGGAGCCCTGGGCCTTCAAAGCAAAGCAAAAAGCAACATGTGCTGCTTATATACAGTCTCATAGCATTTAAAGCACTCACTGGGTGGTTTACAACATAATTATGCAGGTTACACATTGCACACACACACACCAGCAAGTTTGGTATTCAGTTTACTGACTTTGGAAGGATAGAAGGGTGAGTCAACCTTGAGCCAGCTATCTGAATTCGTTGGGAGCGAACTCAGAGGTTGTGAGCGGAGTTTTGGTTGCATTACTGCATTTTAACCACTGTGTGGTTAAAATAAAGCGTGCATTGGAAAATTATTTACCAACCACATTTGCATCTTATTGCAACAGAGATTCCATTTACTGGCCTTGGGTCCCCCTTTTGGGATAGAAATGAAGTAAGAAATTAAATTAAAATACGAGTGTAATAATGGCTTTCATTCAATCCATTACTGATTCCAGAATAACTGCTCAGTAGTATGGTTACAGGTTCCACAGGCTTAAAGACTAAAAATTCACTATTTTATGTTACTTGAGGCATACCAAAATGGTGTTAAGTAATTGTTCTGAGTAGCCATTCTTGCTTCAGAGTGAAGACAGTGCCTTTCTGGGTCAAAGTCCATGCAGCATTCATTAATGGATGAGTTTCAATTGTTGAGACCTGAGGATGTGGACAGGGTACTTGGATCTGTCCGTTCTACCACCACTCCGCTCGACCCTTGCCCATCTTGGCTAATTGGAAGATCTGCCAGGGGGGTTCGCACCTGGATCCAGGAGGCCGTAAATGCCTCTTTGAGAGAGGGAGTGGTCCCTACCACCTTGAAAGAGGCGGTAATTCGGCCACTCCTTGAAAAGCCTAACCTGGACCCAGGGCTGGTGGTTAACTACCGACCAGTGATGAACCTCCCTTATTTGGGCAAGGTGTTGGAGTGGGTTGTGGCCAGGCAACTCTAGATGCTGCTGGATGAAACGGATTTTCTGGATCCATTTCAATTGGGTTTCAGGCCGGGTTTTGGTACGGAGACTGCCTTGGTCGCCCTGTATGATGACCTTTGCCGGGAGAGAGACAGGGGGAGTGTGACCCTGTTGATACTCCTGGTCCTCTCAGTGGCTTTTGACACCATCGACCATGGTGTCCTTCTGGATAGGCTGGCTGGGTTGGGAGTTGGGGGCACCGCTTTACGGTGGTTCCGCTCCTTCCTGGCTGACCGTGTCCAGAGGGTGGTGCTGGGGACAGTTGCTCTGTCCCATGGTGTTTATGTCATGGAGTTCCTCAGAGCTCGATACTGTCCCCCATGCTGTTTAACATCTACATGGAACTGCTGGGAGAGGTCATCAGGACGTTTGGGCTGAGGAGTCAGCAATATGCTGACGACACTCAACTCTACCTCTCGTTTTCCACCAATCCAGGTGAGGCGGTTTCTGTGCTGAACTTGTGTCTGGACCTGATAATGGACTGGATGAGGGTTAATAAACTGAAACTCAATCCAGACAAGATGGAAGTGGTGTTAGTGGGTGCTTCACCGGACAGGCTAGAGGGCCATTTCCCTGCCCTGAATGGGGTTGCACTCCCCCTAAGGGACAGTGTCCACAACCTGGGGGTGCTCCTGGACCCCGGTCTAATTCTGGAAGCCCAGGTGGACTCAGTGGCCAGGAGCGCCTTCCTTCAGCTGTGGAAATTACACCAGCTACAGCCCTTCCTGGACGAGCAGAGTCTCATGACAGTTACGCATGCACTAGTAACATTCCATATAGATTACTGCAATGTGCTGTACGTGGGGCTGCCTTTGAAGATGGTCCGGTGACTGCAACTGGTTCAGAATCGAGCTGCACAGCTGGTGAGTGGTGGGGCTGCTAGGGAACACATCAGGCCAATTCTGTTCAATTTACATTGGCTACCAGTCACTGCTTGGGCCCAATTCAAAGTGCTTGTTTTTTACATATAAAGCCCTAAATGGCTTGGGCCCTGGATACCTGAAGGACCGCCTCCTTCCATATGAACATACCCGGCAATTAAGATCTAGCCAGGGGGGCCTCTTGAAAGAGCCATCCCTCAAGGAGGTAAGAGGGATGGTTTGTAGACAAAGGGCCTATTCGGCAGATGCCTCCAGACTATGGAACGCCATCCTGAGGGAGATTTGTCTGGCGCCGACGTTGATGACATTTCGGCACCAGGTCAAAACCTTCCTGTTCCAGAAGGTTTTTAATATCAAATAATATCAACTGTGGGTCCTGATGGCAATTTTTAGAGCATTGTATTTTAAATTGTATTTTAATTGTTTTTATCTTTTTATCTTTTTATTGAATTCAAATTGTTGTAAGCCACCCAGAGACCTTTGGGTAGTGTGGGTGGCATATAAGTTAAATGAATGAATGAATGAATTAATGAATAAATAAATAAATAAATGAATAAATAAATAAATAAGAAGCACAGAATCATCATGGGTGGATTAGGTCAAGAGCAACTCCTCATGTTTCTTTATTTTTACCAAAGGAACATGTGAGAAGGAGCCATAGCAAAAGAGGAAGGAAAATCAGTGTCACAGTGGGCAATATGCAGGCTTTCAACTGTTCTTGGATTACAATTCCCAGCCTAGTTCCCTATACTCTATGTTGGTTAGGCTTACGCTGATTTAGGTCAGATTTACGCTGGTTTAGATTTGGTTTATGCTGGTATCCCTACACCAACAGGTTTTTTCCTGTAGGTTCTAGAATTCATTCGTGACAGTGCTAAAGAGCAAGCCGCAGTTGATAAGTGGGGTTTAGAACTGCTGTGTTAATAGAATACCTCCATTTTATTTTTAAGTTTAATTAATTTGTTTTTAATTTTTCATTAGATTGGTGTACATCTAAAAATGAAAAATGAAAAAGCTGTTTGATACAGCTCTGGAGTATGTAATGAGTATTGATTGCTGTTAAACATAAGGTAGAGATTTACTGAAGTGTTGATTCTGTTCTCTGTAGTTTAGGCTAAGGAGGACCATTTTCAAAATTTGGAATATGTGAAGAGAAACAAACAATGGTGGAATTGGTTGTTAGTGTCACAAATATTTCTTATTGTTGGTTCTTGAGAAAAGCTGAGGAAATTTTGACCTTATGTTCATCAAACCCATGTAAGTCGTGCGTAACAAGAGAAACTGAACATGTTTCGTTTACGTTTTTTTTTTTTTAAATCTAACATATGTAAGAGAGAGGATACAAAGGATTCAGTATTTAATCCTTTCCTGATCTGGGAGCTGCCTGTCCAACATGTTCTCTCTGAAAGGCAAGAATGAATTGGATGTGTGAGAAATCCTAAGCAAAGGCATGTGTTCAAACTAGGCATAGAAAGTGAGGAGCTTCTTATAACCTCTTGCCTTTTAAATCATAAAACACATATCTCCTATTCATTAACCACAACATAGAGAGACTTATATGGGCATCCACTGATAAGAAATATCTTATGTGGCATGCATAAATGCTGAAGCTTGTGATGTTAACCAAAGGAGAGTGTCAGAGTAGGCCACCAAGAGGCTGAGAGATGTACAGCTGCAGGATGCCAATGTTTCCATCCCTGGGCACCTATTACTTTAGACATGAACTCTCATCTATGTAGAAAAGTAACATATATCTCTATATTCTGAAAAGACTTAGAGGGATTGAGAAGCCCCTGGTATGGTCACCTAGTTAAGAGTACCAAATGCTCAGCTGTTTACAGCGTGCGTTTTTGTACTGTGAGAGAGTTATATAGCCTCATGAAACAAGGAGACAGCACAGTCTGACTGCTACACATCTGGTAAATGGTGATTGTTGAACTTGCACGAAATTAGGTGGTGCTATATTATGTTTCTGCCTTCTCTTTCTGCCTTCTAAACTCATCTAATTCTTGATTTATAATCCATGATATTTTATAAAGAAATGAATGGAAGCCTGGACTTAAGAGTGACCACTATGTGCTTTAGCTGTATTTTATATCACCGTGGAATCCCACATCTTAGTAGTTTCATTGATAAGGGATTCACAAATGGAGGTCTGAGTATGATCAAATAAATGCCAAGTCTAGAGCTAGCAAAATATGGGTGGTGTATTTTGGGTGAACCCTCATGGAGACATGAAAATATGACATGCTAGAGGACACACGGAGGCTTTTCTCTACATGCACAAATGGATGTTGGTGTGGGAGAGTGAGAGAGTGGCACATTTTTTTCTTCTTCCTGTTTCTCTCAAGTGAGGGTGTGGGGAGTGGGTGTGGCCTTCAAAAGGCCATGGAAGGGCAGACGTGGCCACAAGGACATCTGGAATGGATATTAATTGGTTATAAATGAGCATTTTCTTCAAACATCAATTATGAGCTTTTGTGGCAAGGTTGGAGAAACTGTAGCCCTGTCATGGTGAAATACAGCTCCCAGAGTCACTGACAAGAGACTGTGCTGACCAGGGCTGGTGGGACTTGGAGTCCGGTCATAATTATGGGACCATAGATCCCTTATCCCTGTTCCATAGGTTTCGGTGGGTCTTCGGCTTTTCAAACTGATTTGTAGCAATGTGATTTCAAGAGAAAGTTTAACTGGCATGCTAATTGTTAGTTTCAATTAAAAAGAAATTATAGCGGGTGAAAATAATAAATTTTAATGTAGGAAACATTTCATTAAAAGAAAATAGTATAAAAGAATATATAACAATAGACATTTTGTATTCTACTGTATTAACAAGCACCAGCTCAAGGGAGGGAGGAAGTTTGCCCAGATCTTGAGGTCCTCAGCAGTAGAGCTTCTCAATACTTGGGCTTCGCTCAGGCTGGGATGATGAGATATTGTGACTTCAAACTTTAGAAGTTGAAAGGCCCAGACATTGATTAAAGTTGTTTTGACTGTACCTGAAACCAAGAGTATATAAACACAAGATTATTGGTGTTTTGGAACCTAGAAAGACACAAGCTTTGTTTTTCATTGAGAGGGGGAGAAAATCTCTGCCAGGAGTGGGTAAGAATTACATAATAAGATATGGCTTCTTTAGAACTGCCTTCTGCTCTGCTTTGCCGTGTTTTTATAATATTTAACCAAATAGGTGTTAAGTAACTTTTAAAGTAACTTGTATGGGAGCTTATGTATTTATATGCAGTATTTTGGAGATATTAAGAATGCACTTCGAGCATTGTGTCTTTTGAAACATTAAGTTTAAATTCTAAACTATGGTATAAAAGATACTAGTTTAATAAATTATACCATTATTCGTTTTGGGTTAAAAAATACTCTCTACATACATGGACTGAAGTTTTGTGTAAGAAGACTGTAGATTTTAAAGCATATACACATGTATTTTATATATTTTATACCAATACATGCCTGTAACTTTGAGCTTTTTATATCCATGCTTGCTTGCTAAATAAATTTTAGAAAAGAAAACTCACAATATCAAGGAGATATCCAGGGGAAAGACTTAGATAGATAGATCGCTAGATCAATAGATCAATAGATCGATCAATATGCATAAGACAGGAGCCTGTGAAGACATTCAGATATTCCCCCAAGGAATTTGACAGGCATATGGTTGACTGTAATTCTATACATTTAAAATATGAAATGAGATCAGGATTCAGAACAAAAAGTGAGATTTAAAAAAAAACCACCCTACTAGATGCATAATGGGATGGTTTCCCAACAGGAGGATCTTTCAGCTGTGGATGGTTATTTATTGATAGCAACTGAAATACAACATGAAACAAACAGTTTGCTCACTCTAGGTGACAGCAGAGGTCAGGCAGAAGGAGGAAAGAAGGAAGTCAAAGGAATCACACAGAAACAAGCATAAAAACAGAGACACTTATTTGTCGCAGCAAAAGCAGCCAAAGCTAGCAGAAGCCAGGACAGAACTGCGAACAAAAGGAAGCCTGTGCAGCAGGCACAACACAGACAACGGCACTGCATACATTTGTTGTAAGCATATGCCTCCACCCACCACCAGCCCCCTGAGTGTTGGGCACCGCTAGCAACACGGGTTTTTATCTGTGCCTAAGGAAATCTGTTATGGTGAGATGGGATCATTAGTTTATGATGCAACTGCTGGCAAGCCCAAAAGAAATAAATGGTTAAATAGAATCTTTCCAAACTTCTACAATTTGGTCCCCTCTTCTAAACTTTTGCCTGCCCTCTGGAGCTCTCAGTCTAGTGTTGATCATTTGCTCCACAGGTGAATAAGCAGAAATCCTGGCAGCCAGCCATGTGGATACAGCCTGCTCTTCCGTGCAATGATCTGTAGGCTGGAGCATGACTTGAAGATGGGTTTGGAGAGGAAGGTCCCCCGCCTTAAGCCAGAAAGGACAGAAAGAGTGGAACTTTGTCAGGATGAGCTTGGAGAACTTTTAAGGAATACTGTTCCCAGAATCTACTAGTGATGTTTTGGCTGAAGGAGGCTGGGATCTGACTGTGTCCTTCTTCCTACACCACACTAGGATGATACGAAAGTAACACTACACTTGCCTTCAAAAACCATCTGGTAGGACCTCTTGTCAGAAGATCCTATGATCTACCTAGTGGATGTAAGTCAGGGAGGTATCACCTACCTCAAAACCACACTCACCTTTGAATTGGTGATCCTGCTTCTCAGGATAGTTCTGCTTCCCAAGGAGGACCTCTGCCACTTAGAGTTTGAGAACCACACAGTAGTGGTAGGAGGATTACGCTGAAGTAGACATCACATTATGGCTGAAATTCTGGTGCTTAGTTTGCTCCTAAATGGCACATTAAAAGTTCCAGCCACTATTCTGAGGGGTGCACATACACATAAGCCAGGATGCACATGAGCCCCCAAGAATCATGGCGGGGAGTCTATATTTGTGGGTAGGGGAAGTAGGAGGGGTTTGAACGCTATGATTTTTCTTATTTAAAGCTACAAGAAGTTGGCTGATATATATGATATAAGAGTAATTGTTTGCTGGGTGGAGCTAGCTAATTGGCAATTTTTTTTAATGTGGAAAAATAAAGCCACAGGGTTGTTACTGGGCACAAAATTCACAAATCTGTCAAATTCCATTTTCACTCTGACATTTTTCTAATCTGAAGTTCACTGAGTCTTGTTTCTGCATCAGCTCAGATTTTGTTAAACCTGCACAAAAATAGATATGAACATTTGTTTCTATTTCTTGTAATATATGCATTTTTCTTTGAGGTTTTGCCTAATACACACATTTTTAGCAGTTCTCCAAATAGAATGAATTTTTGTATGTGCTTTTCAACAATATATACATTTTTGTGCACATGTTCACCTAATCTATATCTTTTGTACTCTCTTTTTTTTTTAGTGCTTTGGAGAGTTACTTTTATAGAGGTTTGCTAGGGGATTATGGGTTTTGTAGCTAGCCAAAAACAACTTTTCTGGGCTCTGTTTTTTTTTTTTTTTTTTTTTTTTAAGTTGTGGACTAAATCACTAAGTGGAAATTACTGATGTGTAGCTATGTTTTGGTGCATACATTGGTTCGGAAAGTGCAGTTTAGGTAAATTTACATTAAATATGGATTTAACTGATTTCTTCCTTATCCCTAGACAAGACAGGCTAGAAATGTCAGAAAAACACACTAAATACGGATCTTATCTGGAAAAAGATGTAGGTTGGTTTGCATGGCTTTTAAAGTTCAGTAAAATAACAGGGAGGTTAATCTCAGTGGGATTACAGTTCTCACAGCATAAGGGCAAACACACTCATGTTCTGAAGCTGAGGCAGGTCTCTGGCAATATAATCATAAATAAAAATTCCACATGACATCATATAATAAAATGATGACAAAATGAAAACCACAATGCAGAAAGAGTCAGGAAAAAAAAAGACACATGAGTGTTATGTGGTTTGGTTTGTATGTGCAAAACATGGGCTACCACAGCCTTCATTGTTTACTATTTTGGTCTTAAAGGCCAAGTAATGGCCTCTAATGAATGATTTGTTGTTGTTTAGTCGTTAAGTTGTGTCCGACTCTTCGTGACCCCATGGACCAGAGCACACCAGGCCCTCCTGTCTTCCACTGCCTCCCGGAGTTTGGTCAAATTCATGTTGGTTGCTTCGATGACACTGTCCAACCATCTCGTCCTCTGTCGTCCCCTTCTCCTCTTGCCTTCACACTTTCCCAGCATCAGGGTCTTTTCCAGGGAGTCTTCTCTTCTCATGAGATGGCCAAAATATTGGAGCCTCAGCTTCAGGATCTGTCCTTCCAGGGAGCACTCAGGGTTGATTTCCTTCAGAATGGATAGGTTTTTTCTCCTTGCAGTCCAGGGGACTCTCAAGAGTCTCCTCCAGCACCACAATTCAAAAGCATCAATTCTTCGGCGGTCAGCCTTTTAATGGTCCAGCTCTCACTTCCATACATCGCTACTGGAAAAACCATAGCTTTGACTATGCTGACCTTTGTCGGCAGGGTGATGTCTCTGCTTTTTAAGATGCTGTCTAGGTTTGTCATCGCTTTCCTCCCAAGAAGCAGGTGTATTTTAATTTCGTGGCTGCTGTCACCATTTGCAGTGATCATGGGGCCCAAGAAAGTTAAATTCTGTCACTGCCTCCATATCTTTCCCTTTATAATTGCACTTAATAATGAACTTAAAGACCACTTGTAGTGAACAGTTGGACAGTGTTACTTAGCCTGCAGTGTAGATGTTTGTATTTTTAGTGGGGGATTTTTAGTGGGGGGGGGGAGTGTTTGAGGATTTTTTTTTTATGTGTGTGCATGTGGGTCTGGTCTCTGGGTGTCTGTGTGAATTTCATTGTATGTGTATACTATGTATAGACTTAAAATGACAATACATTTATTTATTTATTTATTCTATTTGCCAGGAGGTGATGGGGCCAGTGGCCATGATCTTAGTTTTTTTGATGTTGAGCTTCAGACCATTTTCTGTGCTCTCCTCTTTCACCCTCATTAAGAGGTTCTTTAATTCCTCCTCACTTTCTGCCATCAGAGTGGTATCATCTGCATATCGGAGGTTGTTGATATTTCTTCCGGCAATCTTAATTCTGGCTTGGGATTCATCCAGTCCAGCCTTTCGCATGATGCATTCTGCATATCAGTTAAATAAGCAGGGAGACAATATACAGCCTTGTCGTACTCCTTTCCCAATTTTGAACCAATCAGTTGTTCCATATCCACTTCTAACTGTTCTTTCCTGTCCCAAATATAGATTTCTCAGGAAATAGATAAGGTGGTCAGGCACTCCCATTTCTTTAAGAACTTGCCATAGTTAGTTGTGGTCCACACAGTCAAAGGCTTTTGCATAGTCAATGAAGCAGAAGTAGATGTTTTTCTGGAACTCTCTGGCTTTCTCCATAATCCAGCGCATGTTAGCAATTTGGTCTCTAGTTCCTCTGCCCCTTCGAAATCCAGCTTGTACTTCTGGGAGTTCTCAGTCCACATACTGCTGAAGCCTACCTTGTAGGATTTTGAGCATAACCTTGCTAGCGTGTGAAATGAGTGCAACTGTACGGTAGTTGGAGCGTTCTTTGGCACTGCCCTTCTTTGGGATTGGGATGTAGACTGATCTTTTCCAATCCTCTGGCCACTGCTGAGTTTTCCAAACTTGCTGGCATATTGAGTGTAGCACCTTAACAGTGTCATCTTTTAAGATTTTAAATAGTTCAACTAGAATGCCATCACCTCCACTGGCCTTGTTGTTAGCCATGCTTTCTAAGGCCCACTTGACTTCACTATCCAGGATGTCTGGCTAGAGGTCAGCAACCACACTATCTGGGTTGTCCGGGACATCCAGATCTTTCTGGTATAATTCCTCTGTGTATTCTTGCCACCTCTTCCTCATGTCTTCTGCTTCTGTGAGGTCCCTACCATTTTTGTCCTTTATCATGTCCATCTTTGCACAAAAGGTTCCTTTAATAGCTCCAATTTTCTTGAACAGATCTCTGGTTTTTCCCTTTCTATTATTTTCCTCTATTTCTTTGCACTGTTCATTTAAGAAGGCCCTCTTGTCTCTCCTTGCTATTCTTTGGAAGTCAGCATTCAATTTTCTGTAACTTTCCCTATCTCCCTTGCATTTTGTTTCCCTTCTCTTCTGTGCAATTTGTAAGGCCTTGTTGGACAGCCACTTTGCTTTCTTGCATTTCCTTTTCTTTGGGATGGTTTTTGTTGCTGCCTCCTGTACAATGTTACGAGCCTCCATCCATAGTTCTTCAGGCACTCTGTCCACCAAATCTAGTTCCTTAAATCTGTTCTTCACTTCCTCTGTGTATTCATAAGGGGTTTGGTTTAGATTATACCTGACTAGCCCAGTGGTTTTTCCTACTTTCTTCAGTTTGAGCTTGAATTTGAATTTTGCTATAAGAAGCTGATGATCAGAGCCACAATCAGCTCCAGGTCTTGTTTTTGCTGACTGTATAGAGCTTCTCCATCTTTGGCTGCAGAGAACATAATCAATCTGATTTCGGTACTGCCCATCTGGTGATGTCCATGTGTAGAGTCGCCTCTTGTGTTGTTGGAAAAGACTGTTTGTGATGACCAGCTTGTTCTCTTGACAAAACTCTATTAGCCTTTGCCCTGCTTCGCTCTGAACTCCAAGGCCAAACTTACCTGTTGTTCCTTTTATCTCTTGACTCCCTACTTTAGCATTCCAGTCCCCTATAATGAGAAGAACATCTTTCCTTGGTGTCAGTTCTAGAAGGTGTTGTAAGTCTTCATGGAATTGGTCAATTTCAGCCTCTTCAGCATCGGTGGTTGGTGCATAAACTTGGATTACTGTGATGTTGAGAAGTCTACCTTAGATTCATATTGAAATCATTCTATCTTTTTTGAGATTGTATCCCAGTACAGCTTTTCCCACTCTTTTGTTGACTATGAGGGCTACTCCATTTCTTCTACAGGATTCTTGCCCACAATAGTAGATATGATAATCGTCTGAATTGAATTCGCCCATTCCCGTCCATTTTAGTTCACTGACGCCCAGGATGTCAATGTTTATTCTTGCCATCTCCTGTTTGACCACATCCAGCTTACCAAGGTTCATAGATCTTACATTCCAGGTTCCTATGCAGTATTTTTCTTTGCAGCATCGGACTTTCCTTTCACTTCCAGGCACGTCCGCAGCTGAGCGTCCTTTCGGCTTTGGCCCAACCACTTCATTAGCTCTGGAGCTACTTGTACTTGTCCTCCACTCTTCTTCAGTAGCATGTTGGACGCCTTCCGACCTGAGGGGCTCATCTTCCAGCGTCATATCTTTTAGCCTTTTGTTTCTGTTCATGGAGTTTTCTTGGCAAAGATACTGGAGTGGCTTGCCAGTTCCTGCTCCAGGTGGATCGCGTTTAGTCAGAACTCTCCACTATGACCTGTCCGTCTTGGGTGTCCCTGCACGGCATAGCCCATAGCTTCTCTGAATTACTCACGCCCCTTCGCCGCGACAAGGCAGCAATCCATGAAGGGGCTAATGAATGATACACAGAAGCAACTCTGATTAATATTCACTGAGTAGAACCATGTTGGGTAACTTTGTGCTGGTGTAATTGGATTGGGCACTGGAAGCACTTAATTTAAAGTAATAAAGAGCTTCTTACTCCCCTCTTTTTAAGTTCTGTGGCTTCCTAGGTCTTCCTTTTGCCCTGGGGAGCCTTGGGGCGAGGGCGGGGAACACCTTTAATAGCAAAAAATTGCCACCAGGTTGCCATTGCCAGGATTGGGACCATTGGCTTTCATAGCAGTAGGTTAGATTTATTTAGGTGCTGAAAGGAAATCCCGAGGAGAATGTCATCACTTCCTGTGTAGCATATAAGGAATTATGTGAAGGATTTCTCAGGAAGAAACTGATGGCATTTTGTTGGTTGGGGAATTTTAGGGAAGGGGGGAAATGACAGATAAATCCCACAAAAATCTTTGAGATCAAAAAGCATCTAGGTACACAATGCTAGGATAAAAGCATATTTCAGATGTAACCATCTTGACCTGATATATCATGGCATTCATGAACTCTCTCCTCTCTGTGTAGAAATTTCCAGAAGGATAACTCAGGGAGCCTGACACCAGGGCTATCCAAACTATTTAAATTTGGGGGCAGCTTAGGGGCAAATAACGCATTTGAGTACAAAAGTCTGTAGTCAGCTCTGGTCACTGTGAAGAGCTAAGCTCCCTTAGAAGTTGTTAATTGAAAAGCCTTAGCTAAAAAGAAGTGATGGTGGAATGAGATAGAAAGGGTAATTCTGCCCAATTTAGTTTCTTGCTTCATCCTCTTCAGCCTGGACAGCTTGTGGTCTGTGGCCCCCAAAGCTGGGAATGGGGTCTTCAAATCGAATATAGGTTGTATATGCTTGGCCCACAAGACCTTCTTCACCTAAGGAAGTGGTTTAGAAAGCCATGCTGTCCCCTTTGCTGCTTGTGACACAGGTGCTGTAGATGTGTGACACATATTCTGTAAACTGACTGAAAAACAAACTTGAAGATGTGATGCCCCATGTCTGCTTGCTTCTCTCTCAAATGCTTAATCAGATGTTTCCCAAATAATGGATGGTACAACTCAGTAGTGATAGCTCTTGATCTATCATTTTCTGAATACACTTCAGGTGCCCTGCTGGTACCATATGGTAACCTTTTATGACTGGACAGTATCTTTGCATGCGTTCATTGCATTAATCTAGCCTTAAATGATAGGCTGAGAGAGTTCTTTTGTTTTTTTAAAAAAAGACTTTGCGTCACTTGTTGGTGCTGCATGCAGATTTTTAGGAACCTTATACTGATTTTGCCCCATCCTTGCCTTTTTTAAACAGTTGTTTAGACAAGTGTAGACCATTAGGAATCAGTGGAAATGCAGCTTCAAATCCCCACCCATCTACAGAGCTCATGGAGTGACCTTCAGATAGTCTCATTCATTGTGCCTGCCTGCTTGCTGGCTGTTGTGAGGATAAAACAGGATCATTGCTTTGAGGGAGATTGACACCCTTTCAGATTTTGATGGTAGGGGAGCAAAAAGGTGCACAACCAGGCTTCAATGTTCATTTTTGCATACACTAAGAATTGAATCAAGCAACTAGTCTCTTTTAAGAAAATTTGCATAGAGAACTATTCCAGACCTCACAATAGCAGAAAGGCTCTTTCTTTGTAACCCTTGAATGACCTTAGTCATGCCTCCGTGGTTTGTCCTTCAGTCTTGTCTTTCCTGAGGTCCCAGTTTTGGGCTTCATTCCATGGCTTCTGGTCCCCAGTTCCCCAGCTCTAGCCCTAACATTCTGTTAATCTTAGCAAAATGGGGACTTCTCATCCTCAGTCCCAGTGATTTCTTCCCCATAGATAGAAAAGCTTCCCATAGCATAGTAAAAGGGGAATGTGACTTCTCATGCCTCTTCATTAATGTACTACTACTACTACTACTACTACTACTACTACTACTACTACTACTACTACTAATAATAATAATAATAATAAAGGAGGTATGCTGAAAACCTGCTTAAAAGCAGCTGTTAAAGGTGCTTTGTGCTCCAGAACATGGTACCACAATATGTAAGTTAAAATTGCATGAGGCAAATATGATTTTCCATTGCTTGAATTACCATGAAAAGTTCTTCCCTATCCTGCTAGCTTCCCAGAAGACATCAGAGTGGAAAGCAGATCAGCATGTCTATGGAGGGAGTTCCCAGTGTGAGTCATCATGGCTGAGAAAACCTTCTCCCCACCCATTCTTTGCCTAACCTCAAATAGTCAAATAGACCACAGAACATCAGCTTTTAAAAGGAACCTATTGTGCTATTTATGACTCCTCAGTGGGCAGATTGCCATTCCTATCATTCTGGGACAGCAAGTAATATTTTTTTGCATTGCATCTTATTTTATGCACAAATATAACAGTTGTATTTTAAGCTTCATTGCAACCAAACATGGCTGTATACTGGAAGACTAATCACATCATCTCTGATGTGTAATGTGGTGTGGCGGGGAGGAGGCAATGGGCTGTTGTCTTACACACTGACGGTCAAATCTTTCTGGGACTAGGATTCCCTATCAGAGTCTGAAACACTGTTTCCTAAAAGGAAATTGTTGCATTACAAATTACATCTGGACAGCCAGGTTGTTTAACTGTTTCTTCAACCATGTGAGTAGTTCATTGCATTATGTACTGTTAACATGTAATGTTATCATCACCAGCAAACTAGAAGAATACAGGGAAACCCTGCTCTTTCTTTTTCATGTCCAATTCTGATAATATACCTTGGAAAGATTTATGCTGTGACAAAAAACACTGGATGGCTCAGCGGTTTAAGTATCTGGCTGTGGAGCCTGAAGTCAGGAGTTTGATTCCCCACTGGTGCCTCCTTGACAGGGGCTGGAGTTGATGATCGCTTGAGGGTCCCTTCCAGCTCTGCAGTTCTGAGATGGTGATGATGAAGAAAATAAAACCAAACTTCCTTTGCGACTTATTGTTGATAATATAATTATATAATACCTGAAAAATTCTAAAAAAATTGCTTCTAAGAAATCTAATCCTTAAAATGCTTTTAAAAGCAACACATGAAAGTAACTAGGTCTCACTTATTACCTAAAAGTAAATTTAACTAGAAATTACTCTGCTTCTTCTCCCCAAAGTAGTTAGCTATACATAACAATGATACAGTTAAATAGCAGGGCAGGATCTTAGCATGGATTTACACTGGCATTGTAATTGTGTGAACTATGGTGGTGAATTGCATGTGACTTGGTATGTGGCCTAAAATTACTGATTACATTCCAAGTCCCATACCATTCGCAGAACTAGGCACATGAGTAGGAATGGAAGTGGCAACTTATGGATAGCTCAATGGTTTAGATTTTGGAAGAGGTAGCCATGTTAGTCTATGCTACCATATCAGGAAAAAACAAAAGGAAAAGAAAAGGAAAGGAAAAGGAAAGAAAAACATTGTGGCAGCTTAAAGACTAACTGCTATATTTTAATGTGAACTTTCATGGACAAGTCCACTGCTTCAGACATAAGATTGGGACTACATGTGAAATAAATACATAAATGTATAAATACTTGTCATGTAGTCCCACTCTTATGTTTGAAGAAGTGGACTTGTCCATGAAAACTCACATTAAAATATAGCAGTTAGCCATTAAGCTGCTGCAATATTTTTGCCTTCTTCATTTTAAATTTTTCTTTGGGTTTTTCAATGCTTTAGGTTTCTGGCTGTGGAGCCAGAGATTGGGAGTTCAATTCCCCACTGTGTGTCCTTGACAGGGACTGGACCCGATGATCCATACGGTCCCTTCAAGCTCTGCAGTTCTAAGATGATGATTATGATTATTAACTAGTGAATATTTGCTGCTGCAATATATGAAACAACACTCGTGTTGACATAAATCCACAATTGAATGTTGGCTGTTATTCCCAAACTCTGTAGTGGGTGGACATAGAAGAGAGGATGGATGGACTTCAGTAGGATGAAGTTTGCTAGGTTAGGAAGCCCATGTAATCGAAGGAAGTCATTTAGGCTTATTGGCCATTGAGTCAAGGCTCATCCTTTAAAATCTGGTTTCACAGCAAGAAAGGTATGAAAAAGAGTGCACTAGTTTTTAAGCAAGGTGCTGTCCTATTAGCGTTACAGATCTTTTCAGTCAGAAATCTAGGTTTCTACCATTCTGCATTCAATAAATGTAGAGAACGGTCTTGTTCAAGTGATACTTGAGTTCCAAAAGGCCAAAGGAAGGAGTACAATGTGTCCAGCAAATGATTGGTACATTTTGTCACATCACTGTTTCATCAAATCAGTCCTCAGGCAGCTAGTCACCAATCAAAACAGAATCTGAGCTAAGGAAACAGAGCTGCTAGATTCTCTGCTGTATATCTTTAGAAAGTGTTGGTGCCTGTTTCCTATCAAATCCCTCCCACCCCTGTCAAGAGCTAACATGATTGTCAAATACATTTCCCACATTTGTCCACCTCCCTTCCAAAATGATCTTTCATTTATATTCCATTTTTGTTGTTGGGGTGTATGCTGAACATTTCTGTAATAGCCTTTAAATGCTAAGGTGAAAGCTCTGACCTCGTCCATCTAATTACTTGGTTTATTAGCTTCCCATTATATCAGTAATGGTGCAATAGGCAACATAATTGCAATGTCTTGAAAAATTATACTTTGCTGTTCTATTTTATGAAGTGTGAGATAGTTCTGTCTTCCTATTAACTTTTGCACTGAATGGATTGAACAGAATTTTTGCAGCCTCTTACTACATCGATCAAAATAATAACTTAAACATTTACCAACATCGTGAACAGTATGAATGGCATTTTAGTATTATTCAGATTCCCCCCCCCCCCCCTATCCTTTAGGAAAGGGCTACTATTATCTTTCAGGGTTCCTGTGGTAAGGTTAAAAGTTCCCACTGTATTCGTATATGTGAGATGCAAGTTTTATTAGTGAAGAGGGATTTGTTTAAGGCTGAAATGCACAGTGTATCTCAGGTCATTTGGTTGATAATTTGTGATAGGATGCTACTTTGAAATTAGTCAAAGCAGTGGTCTGTCTACTGTTTCCTCTGGCTCTATAAAATTGGAACACTTTCCCATGCTTCAGGTTGGAGATGTGAGATAGCAAGGATTCACAGTGGGAACTATTGTACAGAAGCCATGTACAATATCCAGCGAATGAGAGCCTTCATAAAATATATTATTGATAACATTTAATTAACAAATGTAGCCTTCTTAATTTACACCTACCAATAATTTATAACGTGTAGTGATATCTCTTTTGGTCCTCTGGGAGAACTGAAAGAGATATTCACTACACATTATACCTTATAAATTTATGAATATGATGACATAATGGGAGGAAGGTCCCATATTTACAGATTTTCTCTCTCAGAAGCTGTTGTTCCAGATGACAACTTTCACAGTCAGAGCAAAATGGCTTGGACCAGCCCTGGATGAACTGAATAAGTTTATCTGGAGTGAAAGACAGGAATCTTGACCTGGGGGGCTTTGAGTCTATGGAGGATTGATATAGGAGTGTCTGCCCCCAAATCAGCTCTGCAACAGTAGACCATTAGATGCTCACAGATGGGCAACAGTTGCCAAAAATATTAGGTCTCATTTCCTCTGCTTTCTCTGCTATGACTAAACCAATCAGAACCATGGGACTCACATGAAACACAAAATTAATGGGAAATCCAAAAGGGACTTTCCCTTTATGTAAAATGAAAGGAATGGTACACAATCCATATGAAAATGTAACAGGCAACCCCTCTGAATGAACTTGAAATGAACAAAATACAAATATATCCTTGGTGTACGTCCCTAGACTTTATCACAAAAGGGACATTGGCAGGTGAGAAATGAATAATATAATCTTAGAACCGCAGACCTGGAAGGGCCCCTATGGATCCAGCCCCTGTCAAGGAGGCACAGCGGGGGAATCGAACTCCCGAACGAAGCCTCTGCTATCCAGCAATTCAGTGTCAGCATGACTCTTGAAACTAGCGAAATTATTTTCAATCCTTAATAAGAAATATGGCCTTTTAGGTAGTATCTGGTTTCAATTGTTAATTTCAATGTTACCATTGTTTCTTGTTTTGCTTTGCTTTGTGATTTTATGGGTTGGCATTTTCTAAATGCTACCTTATTTATTTGTTGATTTTCAGTAAGTCAATAATAATATATTCTAATTGAAGAAATAATTTGTGGCTAAATTTATTGAGCAGGTCTTGCAGTCCAGGAGAAATGTCTGAAATACTGACAAGATATTGGGAAAATTACTCGTGAGCTTGGTGTTTAATTCTAGATGAAGGAGGAATAATGTCCAGCTCATAAAAGGATTCCGAGACACGACTGTGCCTTTTTGTTTTCATTTTTAATTTGCAGAATAATGTGACAGGTAATGGAGCATATTGATGGAAAAACTGATCAGAAATGGGCTAAGACAGATCCATTTCATTGACACATGCAACACATCACATGACTGTTCTTCACTTACGGCCTCACTAGATGAGATACTGATTCTGCAGAAGCAGTGCATCCTTAAGAGGCAATGTCTTTTTCTTTATTCAGACATGAGCTTGCTCACAAATATTAGCCTGGTCAGCGTGTTTTAGCTTTGCAGTTTTGTAGTTGGTCAGCATGTCTTATGTTTCAGGTATATAGCATTCAAAGATTTGCATTGCCTGGAGGGATTACATGCCACGAGAAGCAAATACGACTTTGTTTTAATCTACAATCTGACCTTTTATTATGGTCTGTTTGAAGGTGGGAAACTAACACAATGACTCTGTCCATGTCTACTTGGATGAACTAGTTGCGGTTAAAGTGCTGGGCTGTGTCTTAGGAAATTCAGGATCTAGCATTAGCACTAGTATTACCATCACTTTTCTTTACCATTCTACCCCAGGTTTTCACTGCTAGGTTCTGTGGTTTGCATCACCACAGAACGCAGGAAAAACCACAAGCCAAAACAAACTCAGTTGTAGAACATTAAAATCAAATAAAACCAAACATGGTGATAACTTTCTCCATAAATATCAGTTAAGTCTACAGAGAATTAAATTAATCAAAATAAATTAAATGATATTGTCAGTTGATACCCCGGAGGAGTTTCAGTATTATGTTCATTAGGATCTTTAGAGGGCGCCTCTCAAAAAAACTACCAGTACCCTAATGCCTTGCAATACCCTTGGAGCTTAGAAGGTTACACCCATGTTTTTCTTTCCTATGCTTAGTGATCGTAGCTGTGGAAGATTCTTGCCAAGGCACATGTGTGTATTTTGAAACACACCTGACAAATTGGATTCTTTGGTTGAAGTTAGCAGAATTCTAGCTAGGGGAATTCCTGGTGAATTTTGGTAGTTATAGTGGGGGGGGGGGGGGAATCCCTGAAAGAGTCTTGTCTTTCTGGATACTGGCAATGGATTTTGATATCTAACAGAATTGTAGTTTGTGTTCAGGTTTGGAAAGCATGAATGTAGTTAGTCTGCACTGAATTGCAAGCTGAGAAAACGTGTCACAAAACTCTAGTTTTACAAGCTTCCCAATTACAAACTGGATTGTGATTACTGAGTTTTATATGAGTACATGTAAATAGTGATTCCCAGTGTGGTGTTGTTGATAGAGTGACAGACTAGGACTCTGGAGAACAGGGCTCAAATCCCCGCTCAGCCATGGAAACTCACTGGGGGAGTGGAACTGGTAAAACCATTCCTTAAATATCTCACTTACCTTGAAAACCCTATGAAGGTCATTGTAAGTTGGTTCTGACTTGATGGCACAGCACACACAAATCTCTAAATAAGCAGAAATACTGTATGGTTTTAATTTTGTATGTTATTTCATGATGTTGCAAGTTGCCTGGAGAAGTTTTGCTATAGAAGGGCGCCCATCTAAAATAAAACCAATGAACTCCATGTGGATAAAAGGAACTCTTCTTTAGAGATGGTAGTTCAAGAATATGATAGCAGATGAATTTTACAAATATTGAGTATTATTTTAATTATTTTTATTATCCATTGGCTTGGAGGCCTGCTGTGAGGCAGGTCCAGCAAAACCTGTAGGGACACAATCCTCCTGTCCATTTCCCAGCCTAGCTTTCTCTGGCTCATAAAGAGGCCTGAAGCCAGATTAACTTAGATCCTGCATACTCTGAATTTTAGGCTTCTGGCAGAGCAGCTCAACATTGTCAACGATTAGGACATTCTGGGTTTATCATGGGACTTCTTTTTTCACCCTTTCATCTTAAAGTCCAGGTTATCTCATGCTTTGGGATTGATGCATATATAGGAAGCTTTCAACATCACAGCAGAATACACTGCTATTTCTCTTTACTGTAGCAATTGCTTTTGTTAGGTCTCAATATAGAGATGCAGACATTGCATTTGTAGGATTTTGTTTTAAACAGTGCAGCTTATATAACTTATAAACTGTAGGGATGCATAGCGCTGAGTTAGCACTCACTTGCCTGTTGTCTCACCTGCAGAGAAAAGCAAGCACTAATGGTATTTTGTTGCCTCAAACAATTTCTTACAGCAAAACGTCAGATCCTATGGGTCTCCCACGAGCTATCACTTTCAATTGGATGAATATGAAAGGGGAGGATGTGTTAATCTTTCCTTACTTGGAACGAGAAAGAAAGAGGGAGAGGAAGAGAGAGGAGGGAGGGAGGGGTGGGAAAGGAAGAGAGAGAACTTCATTTCCTTTCAAGCTAAATAAGCTCACACGAAACAAAAACCCCATGAGGACTGATATATTGAATAAATACGTCAAGCTCTTCCAGCTGTGACAGAGAACTAAAATGCAGGTTCATCAGCAAAATCCCATGGTGTTATTTTGTTGCATCTTTCAGATGAACATGTCAGGGGTGGAGCTTTGTTTTGTTTTGTTTTTAAGTGACAATTCCATTCCTTAGCAATACCTTGCATTTGGGCATTTCTTTATTTTTGTATTTTATTATTGTTTCTTGACATCAATGGCTTATAGGATTTCTAATTTTTCTGCCTATTTGTTCTTCTCTCTCTCTCTCCCTGAGAAACTATGATTTATGTTTTTATTTTTGTATTTCTAGATTTAAATATTTATAACCTGCCTTTCAGATAGAGCCTCCAAGGCATTGTACAAAGAGAAAAGAGTATTAAAACAAATTCCAAACAACAGACCAGATTAATAGCAGATCTTTCATTAAAGCCCTAGAAAGGAAGTGGAAACTGCATTAAAAACAAATAAAGGATGTGCACAGCAAAAAACATCTTTACTACCTGCCTAAAATTGAGCAGAGGTGGTGTTAGTCTTACTTCCCTGGAGTGTGAACTTCACAACTGGAATGCTGGTACAGTGAAGGCCATGTTTATCAACTCCTGTGCTCTAACCCCCCCCCCCCTGTCTGAGACATGTTGATGACTTTTTTTATCATCTGGACTTGGAGAAACACTTGGGAAATTGCATCAGAACTTCAATACCTTTCATTCTACCATTAAACTGAACTTAGACCTAAATTAAACTGAATTTACAGTGTTGTTACACTATTAAAATAAATCGAGTGAGGGATTGAGGTTTTTAAATTTGGTTTAAAATCACATGGTTTTTGGTAGTCATGTGGTTTTTGCATCAGTGTATGTGTCCTTTTAGGAAAACGTTTAATCCATTGTTAAACTGTGTTATATATTAGTTGAGGGGACTACACAGGCTTTCAGAATTGAGGCTTTGTCCTGCACCTGCCTGCCCTCATGCTGACTGCCTTTCACAGCCTCTAGTCACTGCTGCTGTGGTGTTATTTTTGAAATTTATTTTAATTTTTTTTTCATTTCTTGCATAGTACTCTGAAATAGTACTGGAATAGAATGATAGACAGAAAAAAAATTAAAATGGGGCTGAAACTGACTAAACTTGCAAAGGAGGAAGATGCCAAGCAGGTCTGAAACTGACTAAACATTTTGACTAGGTCAGCACTTCTAGGCTTGTGAAGGACTCTCTCTCTCTTTCTCTCTCTCCTTCCCATCTCTCTCTCGCATGCGCGTTCGCGCACGCGCACACACACACACAGACAGAGGGTGGAGAAGGAGAGGAAACAGGGAAGGCACACCAATAAGTGGTAAACCCCACAGACAAAGGGACATGCCAAAATGATTAAAAATAAATCAGTTTGGCATCTGAGTTAAAATAAATGGCCCTCTGGCAGAAGAGTAAAATATTTCAGTTCAAAATAGCACAATTCCATGTCAAAATAATATGTGCTTCCATGTGCGTTGTGTGGTCACCTTTTAAAAAACTGATCTAAAACATGCTAAACCCAATCCAAATAAGTTTTTTTTTCTGGTGTAACCATGTACAATAGACATCTAAATACCATGTTATATTGAAAGCCCACTGACCGTTTTATATAGATGGGGATGCCTTCAGCTTCCAAAGCACACCACAAAAGCCTTTATCTATGACCAAGCCCTCTGACATAATTGGCACTTGTTCAGATCCACAACACAGAGACTCAAAAGTCAAAGGTTTGTAGCATATGTTTCTTAAATTATACTCCTCACATGACAAGGTGAAAAAAACTGATTGAGAAGGCAAGATGAATGCTCAGAAACAAAGATTGTGAGGCAAACCCAAAAGAGAAAATGACAGAAAACCCTTGGTAGCCACCTGCAGCTCCCAACTAAGACCACTTACTTCTCCAGCCCATTCTGGTCTACAAGACGTCTATCTCCAAGGCTCTGGGTGGCAAGACTGTACTTCGTTACAGACAGTTGCCCAGTTTTGAACAACTGCTGACACACAACAGGGATACGGAGAGAGGAACAACACTCTGTTACAAGCATACATGTGAATTGTGGCCCCATATCTGATTTGGGGCCACAATTCACATCACTGTGTTAGTTAACCAGTTCTCTTCATAATCTTAAGTATTACAAAGTTATTGATCCTGGACACAGACTTTGAAGTTGATTTGAAAATAAAACCCCATTCCCCAATTCTCCATTTTTGAACCAGACAGTTAACTACTCTAGCTATATCAGCATTATTAATTGGTGCCATCAAGTTAATTCTGATTTATGGCAATCCTTTTCAGGGTTTTCTAGTCCCAGGGCATCCTGGCACTGTGCAGCTTGCCCAGGACCATACAGCCTGGCTCTTCTGGGATGCACAGTGGGGAACTGAATTCCCAGTTTCTGGCTCCTCAGCTAGATCCTAACTGACTGAGGTATCCAGACACGTTTTACGGTGGATTCTTCCTTTTTAAAGATTGTGTCTGGAGAACCATCTGATGTCAAACATGTTTGGTAAAAAATTCAGAACAGTGCAGTGGTCTTCATCTGACCAGGCTTTGGATTTGTTATTGTTGCTGGCTGTGTGCTGTTATGAGAAGGCAAGAAGGAGGAATAAAAGAAGGAGAAGCAGGACAAAACTGCACAACAAACCAGCAAGAATTTATCTTAGCACAAACAGCATGAAAAAGAGTTTCTTGTTCTTTTGCTTCTTGCTCCTCTCTCACTAAAGCTTTGATGTAGTCATGACTACTCTGCCTCCAGATGTAGCAACTGAAGACAGTGATATTGTATTCAACTCCAACCAGTTTCTTCAGTCAGAAGGTTCTTCTCCTTCCTGCACTTATTATCCTATTTATTTTACCTTAAGCAATCCTCTGTAAGAATCGGGACATTTTGTCTCTCGTTGCATGGCTGAAGTATTTCATCTTTTTGCTTTTGATGTTTCATGGTCCTTACTGATTCCCCATAGTATTACCTCTCTGGTCACCCTCTTGATCCATGAAATTCTGAACATCCTATGATACATCCACATTTCAAAGACTGGAGTCTCATTTTCATGGAAAGCCGAAGATCTCAGTGATGCAGGAGGAAGTCTTACTGAGGAGTCTCAGCATGGCAAGTTTTGGAAAATCAGTGAGAATGACAACTTTTGTTGAATACTCATCTCACCCCTACTGCTGATCACCTCCCCATTGAAAATAATATCATCTGAATTGTGCTTCTCCCAGGATGATCTCAGAGAACAAGATGAAAAGAAACAACAGTATATGCCACACCCTTTGTATTTCTAAATCTTCTGTCATCTCATCCCCCAATCTTCATTACAACTTTTTGTTGACAATTAGACTAATGTCTCTTTCCTTACCAACAACTCCATTTGTCAAAGGATGTTTTTAGTCAATAAAGCAGGATTCCATATCGACATTCATGTGTATCCGAGCACACATATATGAAAGAGTGCTTGAAAGACCAAGAGCATGTGTACTTTCCTTTCTTCCCTTCCTTTGTATGTGTGTGTGTTTCTTTTTTAAAAATCCAGAACTATTCAGCATTTAGACAGGCAAATGTGATTAGTAACAAACAAACAAACATTGTCTTCTCATCATCTGACCACAGCAGTGGGGTATAGGAACTAAAGGGAGATAGATTCTCCTGCCCATCTGTAGTGGGAAACTCAAGATCAAGTCCTCATGGAATCATGACCAAGTCCTCAGGAAAGGACTAAGGCTACTAATTGGTCAC
This sequence comes from Intellagama lesueurii, assembly GCA_037013535.1. Taxonomy (NCBI): domain Eukaryota; kingdom Metazoa; phylum Chordata; class Lepidosauria; order Squamata; family Agamidae; genus Intellagama; species Intellagama lesueurii. The sequence continues at coordinate 167,386,579 of JBAJHW010000001.1, read as the reverse complement.
TTGAATCCCCTTCCTTAGGAGGTAGACAGCCCCAATGTGCTTTTTACAGAAATCTATTTAACCTAGGCTGACTCATGGCAGGGGTCAGCTCTTGTTGCCTCTACCTGTCTTTTATTAACAGACATTTTTGAAAACGAAGCAAGGGTAGGGGAAATGTTGGCTCTTCCACAGGAATCTATCTGGGACCTACTCAGCTATCATGTTGAAAACCTTTCCCCTTCTCTTGTGTTTGCCCTGTGTCAGATATGAGATGCTAAGCTCCTTGAGGGCAGGGATCGGTGTGCTTGTACTCTGTAAAGCCACAATACACAGTGATGGCACTTCATAAAAAGATACTAGAATGAAATAAATCAACACAATTATTCCTTATTGCTGTGTCCCAAACAAAGATCTGTGTAACTTGGTGGAGGGCTGACACAGGCTGTCGATTTGCAGACCTTATCCTAGTTCACGTATCTCATCTCTTGGATACACATTCTGCTGTATGATACAAATAAATCCCTTTTTGGGGCTCCAATGTGTTTCAGTACCAAACAAAAGACAACTACAGCCATTACATTTGCTGTGGCTCCTCTCTCACGAATCAGCTGTACCGCTAACAGGTCTGTCTGCCAGAAACTGAAAGGAAGTATATGAGATTTTTTTTTTACAAAGAGGTGGAGGATTATAGAACTTTCGTTAAATTAATCATTTCTTCAGTGGATAGGCTTTTAATTAATGTGCAAGAGCTGTCCAATATGAGAAAGGGAGATGAGGGGTGGTTTTTTCCTTTGAAAAACAAAGACTGAAATGGAAAGTTTAATGAAAATAACGTTGATACAACAATACACTGTGGAGTAGAAAAGAGGAATCAGAGTCATTCTCAAGAGGAAAGGTTTAGCTGTATTTCCTAATTTTATTTTTCACAGATCAACTCTAAGCTAAACTGACACTTCAGAGCTCGGGATTCTAAAGCCTATTTTCCTTGAATGGATGGAGAATTCTGACAATATTTAACTACTGTACAAATCCATGTCTTCTTCAAATGACAGCTCTTATTGTAGATGAATGGGTAGGGATCTTTATTGCTCTGTATTGAACCTTTTGCTACAGATGCTCCGTATCTGAAAACACATTTTGTACAGAACTTAAACTTGACCACATTTCCAGGATCTGAATTTTTGAACGTTTTAAAATGCAGCTCATTTAAGCAACTCTTAGAGTACTGAAGGTCTTGAAATACCTATATACCTGCACCTATACCTGTATCTCTTTGTGTATAATTTTTAAAAAATCCCAGTTTACCAGTTAATCATAGACATGAACATGAGAGGAACATTGGTAAATGTGTCAGGGTAAAACACAGCTTACCAGATAACATAGAAACCCAGAACCATGAAGAAAAAGATTCAATTCTTTTAAAAAAAAATCCGTTATGAATGTAGGATATTGTGCTTCTGTACCCACGATTCAAAAAAAAAAAATTATGCTGAAATGGAGCAATCCTGCTCATATAAAAAACAAACAAAACAATGTATTTCCACAGCAAAAAAAATAAATACAAGATTCTATACAAGAATCATTATATTTCTGGAGATGTGGCACATAATGTAAAATGCAAAACAAAACAAAACAAAATAAAGTTTTAAAAGGATATATCCAGAGGGTGGTGGAGAACACTGTATATTTTGGGTTATGTTTGTATTTTAGTTTATGTTTTTGTTCTTAAATGTTTGTTTGTTCAAAAAAAATTTAAAAAGTAAAACAAACAAACAAAAAACGAACAAACAGTAGCCACTGAGAAAGACTCATTATGGTACGGGGAAGCTTGTATAAGGGACAGGTTGGCTCGTGATTGCCCACATGTCATGTGGTTGCCATTAAAAAGGAGAAAGTCAGCCCGTCCTCAAAGTGGTCCAAACTGCAGGACAAAACCTCGCCTGCTTGGGCCCTCACTGAGGGTAACAATAAGCATAATCAAATGTCATGTTTCAGGGCATGTGAACCCATTTCTGTGAGTTTGAAATAAATGCTGTATTTTGCACAACACTGAGTATCACAGCTGATTTTTTTAAAAAAGCTTTCTTCTGATATAATATGCACTGAAAGCTATTAAACCCAAAGAGAGGTTCCCAGTCACATTAAATACGGATATATATATATAGCCCACTAATTGTCAATACAATATTGCTGTATAGTTCACAGCATTTTTTATTTCCTGTACTGCCCTTTGTGAGGCATTTTGGCTCCCAGGGTATGTATTGAGGATCTTTTTTAGCATTTGCCTTTGCTAGAAGCTTTGGTAGGCCTGGTGTGGCTATGCACAACAAGGAGACCCAAGCAATATCCAGATGCATAATTTCATTGCTGCATTTGGTACCACCAATTCTGTATAATCTATGACAGGTTCATCCTGGTGGAACCTCAAAAGCATCAGCTGGAAAGATTTGTTTCGCTGATGTTAGCTTTTTATATGAAATATTATATTATGAATAAACCACAATTTCCCTGAGGGCTTTAACTGCAGTGCCAGCCCCACTATTAGCAAAGTAAGGCAAATGCCTAAGGACAGAACAGGCACCTTCCTTCTGTTGAAGGCTAGAGTTGGGCCGACACATAGCCCACACCTTCTAAAACTAGTCTGTTGATAGCACACAGAGCATGCTGTCTCTTTAGGGGGATGAAGTAAAATTCAGTACTCCAGTTCCCCCAAGTCCCTGCCCCTCAAATTCTATTTCCTGGTTTGGGGGAGGGAGCAGAATTGGGTGGCCAGGAACAATCCATCCTTGGTAGTGAAGTAAAGTTCATCTTTCAGTATAAGCAGGTTCAGTACATAGAAGAGGGAAGAGGTCGCCATCTTGTCTGTCACCTCAGGGAGCACAGTATCTTGGGGTGTTCAACACATCACATTCCACACTTTTATTGCTAGCCTCTACTTAGTAGTGTGGGCCATTCATTTAAGAAAGGCATACTAATGGTTACAGATAGATTATTTTAAATGTCATGCCACTATTGTGTTCAAGAATGTCTTACTCCCAATCTTGTTGTGCATCATTCAAAGGCAAAGAAAAAAGAAAAGAAAAAGAAAAAACACATACAGTTGATGGATACCATCACAAAGTATCATTATCTTAAGGGTATCCTTGGAGAGAGAGAGTGATTAGAACCACTGGCATCTTTTGCATTTCAGAAATCCTATTGTGGTACCTTTACAGGACTTCATGAAACATTTTGATTTTCAGTACAGGTAGTTTTCTTCTATCCATAAATGAGTTCCCCCAGAGACACAAGTAATGTTGCCAAGGGAAAAATGCCTGGGTGTAACAGTTGGTGTGCTTTCGTGAGAAAAAAACACTATCAAACGTTTTCAGAAGGTTTTTAAAAGAAGCTATGCAGGTAAACACTGGAGAAATTAATTCAGAAGCATGCTCTTTTGCTCTGGCTCCTGCTGCGCTTGCTAAACTGGCACACCGGTTTTAATTAGCATTTCGCTAACTGCTCATTTTGGTGTGGAAACGCTATGCATAGAATTGAATGAGCCTAAGAAGAAATACATAGAATGAGCGAAAGAGCAATTGCAAACAAATTACCTCGAGGAGCACAGCAGTAATTATCCTGCAGACAGAAATTGCTGTATACATTTCTTTTACAAGCCAGTCTGTAGAAGAAATACTGCTGCACGATTCCCCCCAAACTGTCAAGCTCAAGGTGTAAGGGCACTTTCAGAACTGGCTGAAACAGTGTGTCTACTACTGCTTATACTTCATCAATTCCCTTCCCAGGGTACTTTGCATCTGTGGGGGTGGCTATATTAAGAGCATGTAGCAACACAACATGTTTACAATTCTCCCATGTGAAAGAGAATGCAGACTGGGGCAGGAGCCCACTTTCTCTAAGTGGAAATATGCACATTGGTGTGCAGGTAGATCCCCTTCCTACACTGTCTAAACACATTGGAGAACTAAGGGCCAAATGCATTGGGAATGTTCACCAGGGATGTTCACCAACCAGAAGATTTGGTTCAAATCCTGATCTGACATGTTGACAAATGGGCAGTTTGCAATCGGTCCTATTTCCCTTGCATCTCCCCCAAAAGGAAATATAACAGTTTGTGCCCCCTATTTATTATCACTGGGTATTCCAAGAAGGCTGTCACAGTTTGTGACAAAACTGAATGAACGTGGTAGGCATAATGGCCCCTTAGGAGGGGACTACATTTTCCAAATTGCCAAGAAACAGGTATAAAGGCTTCAGCTAAATCTGGGAGTTGATACATATCCATGGCTTATGAAAAAAGTGACTTAAATATGCAACAAATTTGAAAGAAGCTTCAAATGATGTGTGTGTGTGTATGTGTGTTTGTGTGTGCTTTGTGTTGAGAAAAAGAAAGTTCCAAACACTTATTCCATTTCTGAGTCACGGGGAAAGTTGTAAACAGATATCACATAATGTACCAAGGACCACATTTTACGAGTTTTGGCCCCTCCTCATTGACTGTATCTCTTCCTCTTCTATTTCCTTTCTCTTCTTGCTTCTCCTCAAGAACCAGCTCAAAAAGAAAGGGCCACACAGCTTGAGGGCCAGAAGTAGACTCAAGGAAATGCTTGGCAGAGTTGAGAGAGTGTCAAATGGTCTTATATTTTTTGTTGGACTGTAACTCCCCAAATCTCTAACTTTGGGCTCTATTGGTTGGGGCTGATGGGAGCAGCAAGCCAACAACATCTAAAGGGCCACCATTGGTCTCAGATTTAAGGTGTATGTTTCTTGGGTGTGCTTACAGCTTGAGTCCTTGCTACTGGCAACCGTCCAAGCGGGCCACCTGGCACAGCAGACCTGGACACAAATTAATACATCTTAACATGACACAACAAAAGCGGAAATGTCCAGCAATGAAGGGAGACATTCTAGAACTTTTGATTTCCCTTTATGAGGCTGACAATGCATGCTAAATGCAACAGTATTGCATAGTTCTTGTAACAATTTCCATACTGTATTACATTGATTTTAATGGGATTTTAAAGTGACCACATTCGGCTGCCCTTGATCAATATGAAGGACTCTCTGATGATTACACAAACTACTTATTGATGCTTAGTTTCTACTTTCTTGATATCTGTTGTAAAATTTTAATAGTTATAATTATTTGAGGGAATCTCACTCATCTTCACTAAGCTATCCCATCCTCATCACTAGTTCAAGCCTTCTTGCTTTATTTCCTATCTGAATATTTATGCAAAATATCCCCTACCGGGGAGGAGGGGGGCAGAGATGAGAGAAGGTGGGGAATATTAAAAATTACAATATAATTAATTTTGTAGAATCTTCAGTCTTTTTGACAGATAGTGAACTGATGATCTATGTGATGGTGTAAACTACATGATTCCCATGAGCATCACCCTCTTCTAATGCAGGGTCATTGGCTTTTACAGTCTCATAAGCTCATGGAGAGTTCCATGGCATGTCCGAAACAATGGCTAAAAAATAAATTCTAAATTCTAGAACTCACCATCTGCTTACCCTTTGTGATCTTTCAAGTCATTTTTTTTCAAGACGGTAACTCCCTAAATTTCCCTTCTAAGGGGAAAAGAAAAGAAAAGGAGAAAAGGCACAGCAGATTCAAGAGGTTTCTTCATCTTATTTCAGTAATAAAAACAAGCCTTTAGATTAGGTAACATTTCACAGTGATAGTTAGCCCCAAACTGAAAGGGCTGTAAATGCTGTTTCTGGCATGAGTGCGATTTAAGGGGCATCCTCAGAGTCTTCCTCTGGATCTAGCCTTTTAGTTTTACAACTTTTTGATAAGACCCTTGTGGCACAGTGATTAAACAGCAGTACTGCAGGCAAGCTTCTGCTCACGACCTGAGTTTGACCCCAATGGGTTCAGGTAGCCGGCTCAGGGTTGATTCAGTTCCATCCTTCAGAAGTCAATAAACAGTCAGCTCAAACAGTGTGTGCGCGCAACATGTTGCTTGCATAATTATGTTGTAAACTGCCCAGAGACTGCTTTAAGCACTATGGTGGGAGAGCATATAAGCAGCACACTTTATTTTTTACTTCGCTTTTTGAATGAGATCACCAATAGTCAGTATTTCAAACTGCTGGCAACAGCTGCCTCCAATTTGAAGTAAGCATCTCCAGTCTCTCTCTCTTCCTCTCTCTCTCTCTCTCTCTCGGCTAGGCTTTCAGCTCTTTAATGGAATCAGATTGTCTCAGCACCAAATTGCACTCAGTAGTTAAAATGGTAAAAAATGTCTCCTGCACATAAATAGGAAGATGTATAAGAGCAATTAATAATGTTCCTGTAATTAGACATTGTAATACTATGCCATGCAGCTGTGCTCAGATGCCTTGTTCTGTGCCAGAGACAGGAGTTGCTCACCCTAACGATTTAGCACCACTGTCACAAATGGACAGAGAGGGGTACTGCTGCTCCTAATACTCTACACATCATCTTCTGGTACTCAAATATTACCTGACAGGTTTCACTAGGCAGTAGAATCCTTGTCACTTTGCATCAGTCCCCCCCCCCCTAAAACTCAGCATTTCCAAGCTCTGCTCATAAGAAACTAACAGTCAGCTTGGATATGCAGTGGTGTGTGAGAGGGGGCACCAGCCCTTGCCCTTGGAGAAGCTGTCTGTGAAGAAGCTGATGGGTAAGGGACACCTGTGGAGGGAGAGGAGGAGGTGGCAGCTGGAATAAAGGAGGAGGAACAGGAGTGCTCAGGGGTTTCCTTGAAGGGATCAGAGGAAGATGTGGTGATTTTGGAGCAGGGGGAAACATGGGTGAAAGTTGTTAAGGTTTGGGACCCCCACGTCTGCTCTGAGGGAGAGGTAGAATGTAGGTGGGAGGAGGAAACCCAAGAAGAGGTCCCTGAACCCCACCAGTTAGACAGAGGAAGTGGCCATAGAGGAAGTGCCCAGTCCTGTGCCAGGACTGCCAAAGCCCACAGTGCTGCCTTCATGACCTTGGTGTCCTCGCTATCCGACAGGGGCAGGGGAATCTACTGTAATCCAGCTGTGGCTCTGGCATTGAAAGCATTATGGTGAGAGGCAGAGGAGGCACCAGGAGGAACAAAGGAGTGGACTCCAGTGTCCGCCTCTAATGGCCATTGTCAAAAGGACTCAAACCAGGGCCAGGATTCATCCTCCCCTCCCATTTTACAAGGCCAGAACTCTCAGGGACCCCTGTGTCATTAACGGGGGCCTCTCTTGAAAGGACATTCCCTGGAGGGGTAGTGAAGGAAACTCAACCCCCACCCCCCAGAAGTTCATGGAGGCAGCTGAAACTAGAGATTTCCTTTATTCTTTTTTTACATATAGCTAAAGTCCTGCTATAGGAATTCTAAAATCATGTAACGTTGCATGGAGGCGGGCATGTCTACAACAGCATGAATATTCACTAATGCCTCACGATCTGGGTGCTTGGATGGACTTTACCTTGCTACTGGTCTTTCAGTCACCTAAATAATTGGCATGTCGTGGTGGTTTCTAACAAACAATCTGGTCTTGCTGATGAAAACAGACAGTGTGTATCAGAAGGATTTATAAATGGTCGGTAGGCTGAGACAATGGGCCAATGTTCAGCTGTGGCATACCCATGCTATTGGCCTCCCACGACATTGGCCACAATGGCCGATGTTGGGACATGCTTCATGCAGCTAAGGAGAGAGTGGTGGGCTTGCTAGATCCCTTCTCTACTTACGAATGAACACAATAAGACTAACCTTGCAATTCACTTCCCGGCTATTTATTCCATCCACAGCTGCCTCAGCTGTAACCATAAAACAGCAACCATACTATTTCCTGACTTACATTAAGAGAGACGTGCCTGGCGAATTCCATCTCGCCAAGAACTTTTGGACTTTACATCTAAGAGTAACTTTCCTGGCAAAATCCTTCTTGCCATGAACTTTTGGACTTTATGAGTTCTTCACACAGGTACAAACCTGATGAAGTGAGTTTTGGATCCATGAAAGCTTGTCTATTGTGTGATGATTTTTTTAGTGGTCTAGAAAGGTATCACCTATTTTTTGCATTTGAATCTTATTTTGTATCGACTACATGGCTACCCTTTATTTCAGCTATTCCTAGAATTGGATGGGTTTACCCTTTGCTGAACTAAGTGCTTTAGTCCTCTCACAACTGAAATGTCTGCATCACTTGGGAATTGAGGAGGAAGGGAGCATGTGAATGGATGCTTCCATGTAGGGGTGTGCACTGGCTGCAGGATAAATTGTTGGAACAAGGCAAAGCAGGGATATGTATGTGTTTCTGGAGCAGATACAGGGCAGCTCAAGAAGCCCCCAGTTGGGCTCAGCTCAGCTCAGCTTCCATGCACCTAAACTCACTGAAGTGTGGCCCAGTATTTGTAGGGTTAAAAATGCTGGCATTTGAACAGAAATACCTGGAAGCATTTGCTGTGGCAAAAGAAGGAAGTGCCTAAGCAGAAGGGGATTGACAGCTGAAGTTCCCGCCCCCCAAAAAACCAGAGCCTTTTCTGCAGACTCCAACTGCTGACTGTTGGGAAGGGCTCAGATAGATGGCACTGGCCTCTATTTCTTCCCCATGCACTCAGCCAAGAAGCTGTTTTGTATCCAGGCACAGCAAGGCGAGGGTAGCAGATTGTTTAATAAACTGGTTGCATACTAGACTTTTCTTGCTTCTTCTTTTAGGTAGACGTACTGGATTTTCATTACACTTCTGATTCAGTGTATGTGTGAGTATGGGCTGAATGACTGATTCTCTTGTGCAAGATTTGCTTGGATAGGTCTAGGTAGCACTATGTGCTATTTTTCTACCTCTTCACCAGAGTGGATGGGTTAAAAAAACATAGCAATCTGATTTGGGCTAGGCAACATGCTGGCACACTTGGGCAATCAAGGCAATTGATTGAGGACAATAGGAGACATCTTCCCCAACATACTTTTTCCATGAGCACAACTCCTGAGGCAGATGAGTGGGTGGGCAGAAGCAAGCTAGCTTGTTGGAGCTATGCCAGCCCCCTGAAAATCCACCACAGTTCCAAAGTTAAGGGTATTGCATGGCACCCCACCCCACCCATTTAGAAACTTACAAATATGTAACAATATCTGCAGAAACCTGAAGGCAGATTGGTTCAGGCCACTGCCAAATGACTTGAGGTGGGACAGTCTGCAATCGCACACCAAATATTTGGACACACTTTGGATGGGACGGTCTTCTCACGGTCCTTCTCCCAGGCATCTCACACATAGAACCACTAGCATGTTATGGGAAAGGCTCAACAAGATAATTCTTTCCCTTGATATTTTACTTTTCAGGTTTTTTTCTGGCATACAAGAGGATTTGACCTTGTTACAACACACTCTATAGGCTTCACTTTTGGAAGCCCTTAGCCCTTCACTGTGCACTAGGGTATGACAAATCGGCCTCCTTGCCTATGTCACATTAACATGTGCTCCTTTATAAGCTTGTGTTGCTCCCTTTCTGCATTAATCTGTGATTTATTCCTTGTAAAATTCACATGAAAATGTCTCTGTGTGTAACTGTGTGCGAATTGGGATTTAGTTGTCACCACCAGCTTGTGTAATCCCCAGACAATCCCTCTCATGTATTTTTTTAAAAAGTATCAAATGGTGTTTCTTAAATGTTAGAGCGAAAATATACTCACATACTTTAAAGGGTACTCACAGTCAAATCAAGGTTTTTAAAGACATCTTTCTATTCATTTTTTTGTTCATGGTAGGGATGGTTTTGGAAGCACAGAAGCCAGGAAATGGCTGTTTCAATCTATATGTTGTTCTGAGAAGTGAGGAGCTCATGACATTCATTCCTGGCATGTTGTTGTTCTGCTCTGAGAAAGGTGACCTGAGGGAAAGGGTGAACCAGAGCTGAAATCAAGGAGGGGAGCTGAGCTGCTTGTGGAAAGAAAAAGAGGGGGAAATGAGAAAGAAAACAATGGGATGAAGACACTGTGGAGATGAATGTCTATTATTTATCCCCAGTCAGCCATATGATATCTTAGCTAAAAGTCGTTAATAATACTAACATGCCTTGTGGTCTGAAGTTCCACTGTCATTTGGCATACTTCTGAAACAATAGGAAATTATAAAAACTGGTATCCACACTTTTGAAAAAAGGTTTTCTTACATGTATAATGACAGTGGTTTAGCTGGAGTCAGAGGTCGGGAGTTCAGTTCCCCACTGTGCATCCTTGACAGGGGGTGGACTTGATGATCCAGAGGGCCCCTTCCAGCTCTGCAGTTCCAAGGTGATTATTATGATTAAATAATTATGTGTCATCAAGTTAATTCCAATTTATGGCAACCCTTTTCAGTGTTTTCTAGGTAGAAATACTCAGAAGTGGTTTACTATTCCCTTCTGGGGGCACTCTGGGACTGTGCAGCTTGTCCAAGGCTTACACAGCCTGGCTCCTCTCCCAGAAGGTACAGTGGGGAACTGAATGCCCAACCTCTGGCTCACCGTGTTTCTAATCATATGCTTGTTTGACTACTATTTAAAAAAAAAAAAAGCTAAGGAGAGCTTTCATAATCTCTATGGCAGAGAAATATGGAAACACAGACGGCTGAAAACACATTTAAAACAGTTGCTGGATCCTCCTGCATCTTCCAGCAGGGGCTTAGAATGAAATTTCGGAATCCTTCCATAGACGGCAAAGGCTTAAACTGCCGTGTGTCCTATTCAGTCAATATTTTGGCAACCAAGGAGCAGAAACTCTCCAAATTGTATTTAGTTTTCAAGCTTAGCAACTTGAATCGAGCAGGCAACTGTTGGCTTCGATTTTCCCAAACCAAAATTAAATTGTTTGGCTACAGGAGACACGATAAAAGGTTTATTAAATCATGAGCAGTGTGAATAAAGTGGAAAAGGAAAATGGTTTGCTTTCTCTTTCTTAAAACAAACAAACAAAAAAAAATCCCAACAACTCAGAGTCAGCTGCAGAAACAGATTTTGGCAGTGGGTTAAAGCAAACAAGAATTTCTTCATTCTGGATTATGAGCAGTGCGCACAGATCTCAGGTTGGATAGAAATGGATATCCAGATGTGAAGTATCCAATGCATCACCCGTTTGTACTACTAGTATGGATGATGATGTGATCTGCAGCTCCATTGAAAGGTGGAACCCAAATATTCTCTTGCTGTCCATCTATTTTCTTGTGTTAAACTATATCAGGAACAAGGCCACAGTGTTAAATTAGGGATGTACTGAATGCTCTTCTGTGGGCCAAAAATGATGCCTTCAAGGCATGGAATGTTTTCTGAATATATGAATAATTGGCAAGTTTTGCTTGTTTTCAGATCTTATTGTTGCATCTCCTATGTTGCTGCTTCAGAGCTTTCGATTCCATGCATAAACAATGAATTGAAATGGATTTAGCCAATCAGGGCTCACTTAGTGAATGGAATATCACAATATAGCAAACTATTCAGATTTTGCTACATACTAACATCGCTGGAGACGAGAAATGTCAATCCTCACATGTTTCATCCTTCCTGACGAAGATAGGAAACTGCAACATTATTCTTCTCACCCTACAATAGGACAACGTGTTTTTGGTAAGAGAAGAAGAGAATGAGAAGCATTTGGGGGAGCGGGGTGCAAATGGAGCAAAATTGTGCAAAAGAGTGCTTTAACACAAGCAATGCTTTACTGCAAATAGTGCAACTGGTGCAAAAACATGACGGTTGCTGCCTCATTGCGTGGACTTGCCTTGGGGAGGGCATCAATGTCTCTCTATTTCTTTTTTAAGGAAGGAATGTTTGGATTTTTTGGACCGCCACACCTGAAATCCCTCCAAAATTTCCTGGCAGAATTCTCAGAGAAGGAGCCCCAAACCAGAAGTCTACAGAGGAGATTTCAATATGTCTGTATGTGCTCCCCTCATATGCATTTTTTTCTTCTTCAAAAAAACAAGGAAATTATCCAGGTCCTCTGTAGGAGATGCAAGGTTCCCTGGGAGTGACAAGGCTTCATGGGAAGGTTGGTCCCAATGCCTATTGGTCTCTATAGATGGGGTCTCCCATGCAACTACACCTCCCATGAATCCTTGTGTATGTCTTTCTGTGTCTGAGAGAGATGAATTGGGGAGAGGGAGATGGCAAGGCATTGAGAGCAACAAAGAACATAATTACCTAAATAGTTTCATGTGCCTTTGTCTTTCCTGCACCCAAGAATGCTTTGGTCACAGGCTGCTTAAGTAGCAGTCTCTCAGGCAACATCGCAAGGTGTTTTTGAGGAACAGCTTCTAAAATGTGTGTGTGCTGTACAATTTTTAAAAAAACTTGACTTACTGGGCTTCTTTGCTCAGGTATCTGCTAGTATGATTATCTATATGTGTATCCATAATGAATGGAATATCTTCTTGGGGGCATTTTGCAGCTGGTTCCCTCAGTTCCCTCTAGCTGGATGGATCTGGTGAATTTGTTTAGGCTTGGCTCACTTGGAAATTGCTGTTCTGGGATGTTTTTCACTATCAATTTTCTACCCGGAACACATACTGGGATGTGAACGCCAGGGACGTTTTGTGGCAGGTGGCACCCATCCTGCCTAGCTGGAAGTGGTGGGTGAATTTGGTTGGGCTGGCCTACTCAGAAGTCACCATTCTGGGCTGTTTTTCAAAATATTGATTTCCTGCCAAGAACCGGTAGTGGAATGGTGTTCCGGGGGCTGTTTTGTGTCTCCTTTCATCAGTTCTCTCTAGTTGGGTGAATTTGGTTGGGCTGTCTTACTGATATGTTGCCATTCCATGGTGTACCCCCCCCCCCCCCCGATTTCAGGCCATTGTGTTCCACTCCAGTGGGTTTTTGGATAAGAAAAGTTGAATGTAATACCAATATTCATTGAGTTTGATGTCTAAAATATTGTTTAGATGTTTGTGCAGCACATCCCACTGTTTTTGGCATATTTTTAAAAAAAGACGCCCCTGTTCCATCCCATTCTGTTCTGGTTTTTATCTAGTCTCTTTTAAATGTGTGTTTAGTATTGATTTTATTTACCATTTTTAATATAATACTTGTTTGATTCCTTTTAAATATTTGTATACTTACTGTTGTTAGCTTTAAAATATTGTCTTTTTAATGAATTAAGCTGCTTTAGGTCCTTATAAAGAGAAAGGCAGAGTAAAAATATTTTAAGTATTAATAATAAAAATAACTAAAAAGATAGTATTTCTTTCATTTTTGAGGTTCTTTCATGGCTTTACAACAGAGAGCCTCTGAAACACAAGAGATTCAAAATTCCAAAAGAAAGGTTAACAAACCTTTTTGATGTCCTGTGTATTTTGTATTTCAGATTACCTCCATTTGACTCTTGCAAGCAAAAAATCACTTTTGATATTCCAGCAAAGGTAGCATGGCATGTCTCATGAGGAGGGCTGTCAGCTTCCAATTAAGATTCAGAAAACATCCTGGAAAGGGTGGGTGAAAAGTTTGAATCTTTAAAAGCCCCTGGAATAGTGGAGTGGCTGCTCTTTAGCTCCTTGCTGCTGCTGCTGAAAGAGCTGCTCTGGCTTCCCTTTTGAACTGGATTTATTCCTCTCTGCCCTGCTGCTGATACTGCTGCTGCTGCTCCTGTATTGTGGATTACATTTTTTTATCTTGTTATTTTTCCTCCACTTTGCCCTCCCATCCCGGAATAATGAGGCACAGGTGATGGGATAAACTAGGGCCACACTTTATTAACATTAGCCAAATTATTAACTTCAAAGTCCAACCAAAACAGGGGCCTGCTGTAATGCAGAATCAGGTTTGTAACAGAGATCTCACCGGACCCCTTCTTCATGAAAACAGGTGAGTCCTATGCCCCGAGGTCACACAGTCCTGAAAACAGCACGGCCCTGGCCAGCCATAATCTGACCACTCCTGGGCCTTGAGCCCCCTGTCTGTTGGCGGCCATCAGCCCATGAGTGGCCTTAGCACATCCTCTCTCCTGCACTATGATCTCATGATCTGCAGTGCTGGAAGTTTTGATAGGCTATAACTTCCTCGACTGGCAGAAACATGATTGTCACGTCTCACGCTATCCCAGGAGGGAGAGCAATGAGGCTCCACTTGACGAAGCAAGCTCATCAGCGGAGCTCACCATTTGGAAGTGGCTTACATGTTTATTTATTTATTTATTTATTTATTTATTTATTTGAATTTTGAAGGTGTTTCCTACCATTTCCTTTATTGTTTCCTAGAGGGTCTGTCTATCCAGCCTTCTCCTGGTGGACTACAGCCTGCACTGCTGGACTGAAGCCATCAATGTAGTAGAGCTATCTTCCCCAACCACCACCACCATCCATATTTTAGGGTCCTGGGTTGGGGAGACTGATTATATCACTGAGTTTATATGTGTTTATTTTGATTATGATCATGATGATGATTTCTCCTTCTCATCTATGATGTTTCTTTCTGAGGATGATGGGCATAGTGATGTGATAATAAATGTGGGGTTTAAAGTACTGTGAATGCCTACATAGATCTGTGAATGACTATTGTTCTTGTTCACTTTTGGAGTAGAATGTTGTCTGTTGCGTTGCCCCTGCTTTTTTTTTTTTCAGGAGGGAGGGACTAGTTTTGGAGTTTCTGTAGGGTTTAGTTGGTTTCAGGCCAGAAACTAGAATGGGAAAACCAAAGTGAAAGAACCCAAAAAATTCGTGCATTTTTGGGATTATGGAAGGACTTGTATGCTAAAGAAGCAGAAACTGAAAGAACCCAAAACTAAAGCAAACTGCGAAGTGTTTCCTTTACACATCCCTAATATACAAGGATGAGGTTGTAGACACAACATAAAGAAGAAGTCCCTGTTAGAGCCTGAGAAGAGAGTAAACCAGTTTGTAGTGGGATGATGACAGATGGACAGCAGGTTCATAGTCCTTTCTGGGGAGGAACATGAGAGTATTCATTCATTCATTCATTCATTCATTCAATTTGTCTCCTGCTCCCATTAGTGTCACAGCACTACTCTGGGCGGGTTACAACTCGAAAAATAGAAAACAAACATGAAAATAGAAATATTAAAACCGATAACAATAACCCTAAAACACAAACAAAAAACAGATGGCACCAATTAATCTCAGAGCAAATGGAGGAAAAGAGGGGAGGGAAAAAGAGGAGGCGAGAGGAAAAAACGGGGAGGAAGGTGGTCAGCTGGTGTTGGTGTGGAAAGCCTCCCTGAAAAACAATGTCTTTAACTGCTTCCTAAAAATCCACAGGAGCTAAGCGGAGCTCCTCCAGAAGCTGGTTCCATAAAGTTGGAGCCACAGCAAAGAAGGCCCTACCTCTTGTAGAGGATTTATGGGTTTCCCTCAAGGTGGCCACCCAGAGGAGCCTCAACTGGGATGACCTTGTGGGTCGGGCAGATGACATTAAGGAAAGACACTCCAACAAGTAACATGGGCCCAAACCATGGAGGGCTTTGTACGTGAGTGTCAAAATGATGTATTCTATTGAGTACCCACTGAGTGGAAAGTCCCACCAAAGTACTAAAGAGGAAATGGTGCTGCTCGAGCAAACATTCCCACTGGGAAGGAAAGAGTGGATTTTCTTTATGGAGCTCACAACTTGCACAATGGCAATTCTTTTGCAGATGGCACAAAGTTGTGTTTAGTAGACTGATGGGACCTTCTGATTAACAAAAGCACTGTAGGACACCAGCCTGTATCAGTGGCAAGAAAATAAAATGGCAAACATAGGCTCTGCTTAGATGACCTAAAAAAACCTCACATAGCTATTTTCTGATCATCATTTCTTTATAGAATGACTGAAACCTCCACTAACACTGCAGATGAAAGAAGGAGAAAAGGGCAATTCCATTAGTGCTCACAGGTTTGGCTTAGATCATTTGGAAGGACATTAGGCCCAGGGGAAATGGACATGGCTTGCTTTACATACTGATCTCTTGATTGGTGGAATGTCTGTCCTACTACCTGCCTTTCTTTCTCAATTAACATTTCAAATGATGCTTGTTCCCTGAAGACAAGGAAATGTCATGGAAGGGAGAGAACAAGCAGATTGAAAAGCTCAGCCATAAAAAAAAAGTGGGGTGAGGAAGATGTGACTCTTTATAGCACAAATTTCCGAGTAGAAATGGAGAAACTTCATAGAGGATGTTGTCTTTATTCTCATTTTTATGACTGAGTATGGTTGTTTGTTATTCCATTTGAAACTTGTCTTCAGGACCAGATTAAGGCATGTTGAGGCCCCAGTTTAAGAAACCCTATAACACTAGTATGATGATTATATGAGGAAGCTACTGCCACGAGAAAGGAGGTACACCAGTTGTTCACAGATGTCATACTCATAAATTGTCATGATCACAAAAAGATTAAATAAGCTAGTTCACACACTTGTAGCTAGGAATTTATGGTGGCTTTCCAGAATTCCTTACAATTGTTCTCAAGCTTCTGAAGTACTTCCTTCTTGGCTGAAGTATTTTGCTCTTTCCCTCTCCCCAGGCTTGGTAGCTGTTTCTAAAATCTCTAGGAAATGTAAAGTCCATAGTTCTATAGCTCCATCCTGGATTCTATAGCTTTGCCCTTTGCCAGGACTCAGGACTCAGAAACCACCGCTACCTGAAACCAATGCCCTGGCTTAGATTTGTCCCATCTGAGAAGCTCCTGAGATGGAAGGGGCTTGTATTTGCCTTACGATCATTTTCTGCATTCATGATCCTTCACTGTATTCAGCAAAAGCTATATTAGTCTATTGTGCAAGTGGCCTGGTTTCTTTTGATCACCTGCAAATCTGGTTGACACAGTTCTGAATGAATCAGTTATGTGTTATGATAGTTTTTTTAAAAAAGTATTCATGTAACACAGTGGTTCCCAACTTTGGATTCCTAGATGTTCTTGGACTAAAACTCTCAGAAGCCTTTGCCACTAGCTGTGCTGGCCAGGATTTCTGGGACCTGTAGTCCAAGAACATCTGGGGACCCAAGGTTGGAAACTGCTGATGTAACAGACTCTTTCTTCATTGGGAGACCTCTCTATAGCCTTAGGACCTAAGCCACAGGTAGGAATCTACGTACAGTCCCTCTCAACCCTCCATAAGTCTTCCCTGACAAAAAATCTTTTCTAACCACCCAACCACATATTCTGCTTGTAGAGGCAGAAGAAAGAGCAATTCTACAAGATTGTACAAGAACGTACAGCTGCCCCTAGTGTTGTTTAGGGTAGCTGATGCTGGGGAGGCTGAGATAGGAAGCTGACTCCCCAAACTCTAGGCTTTGCCTACCTGTGCCTAAGCTTGAGCTTACAACATGTGTGCCTAAGTATGATACAGCCTGTCTTTCTATCATGAAATGCAAGACTTCCTGTGTACATGAAATACAATGTTCACAGGAGAATTTATCTGACTAATCTGAGTCTTCCCAGGGGCTCTGTTTTTGGGGTTTCCAGGAGATTTGGGCTTTAAATTGGCACTTGAGTTGGTCTTCTTGGTTTTCCTTCTATTTTCTGCTTCTTGGTTCTCTTTTTTTAGAAGTGAGACAAGTTGATGCCAAATATCTTTATTTTAAGTTCGATGTTTAAAAAATCTCTGAAGCACTGAAGCAAAATTCAGCACTTTGGAGAGTCCTAATTTTGACTGCCATTTCAGGCTTCCTTACGTTTGCTTAGGTTCAGTTCAGAAATGGAAACACCCCTGCTTTGCTACTTTTTCCACATAAATTCTGAATCCAAAACACATCCCTACTAGCCATGCATAACACAACAAACCACTCTTGTGATTTAAGCGATAGTAACAACAAACTGACTTCCCAGAATTAATGAATAGCACAAGTTCCTTTCAAGAAGCAATGTTTCAAGCTGTAATAAGGAGTCACATTTCCAGAAAGATATGGAAGTTAGTATATAGGATAACGGGATACCAAATGTGGTGTAGTGGATAAAGTGATGGACTAGGACTTAAGAGAATGGATTCACATTCCCATTCAGCTGTGGAAACTCACTAGGGGGTGGCGCTGGAATGGATAAAACCACTGCTTATATATCTCACCTACCTTGAAAGCCCTACTGGGGTTGCTTTAAGTTGGTTTCAATGTTGCATCACATAAGACATCATAACATAGCGTATAGCAAGGGAGCCTGTCATCCCTTTCCTGTGCCTTCAGCATACAGATATGTGTGCTTGTGATGAAGCTTAATAAGCAACTGTACCATTTGCACTCACAATATTCTGAATGGTGCTTTAATTGGGAACCTCATGTTGACTCAAGAGAAGCAGGTCTCTACCTTTGCTGTGAATCACAAACAGACATACACCCCCCGCTCAAATGGCACTCCTGTTATTGCAGTGTAGTACGACACTTTTTAAAAATATTTATTTATTTATTTATTTATTTATTTATTTATTTATTTATTTATTTATTTATTTATTTATGTTGGTCAAACGGTTGCTTCTCTTTTGCCCTTCGGCCCATGTGCCATCACCCCTTTCCAGCTTTTGAACATGAAACACTCAACATCATAATTAGCCGTAGGTCCCAGCAGATGAAATAGTGCTTTTAAGTAGAGGGTTGATTTCTCTAGAAATGTAGGAAGTTTTATCACGGTTGATCTCTAGCATTAATTGAGCATTTTGTATCGCCACCAATCAACTTCCTCCTGTAATTAGTGTTGGACGACCACATCTTTCCCTGCCAACAACTGTGCTTCGACTTTTATCTTGCCACCTTTTCTGCCAATTAACAATCTCCCTTTCACAGGGTTTATTTTTTTTTAAAGAACACACTGCATGTGGTGCTTTCACTTAGTATATCTTATTTGAAAGCCAGCATTTAAATACCTATTAACATTCATCGAAAAACATAACACAAAGATACCAGGATACACCTAGGGATGGATGAATTATAAATATGGAGCTGTCAGTAAACCCCCATTTGCAATGGCTTTTTTTAGCTGCTTGTGCAATCAAAGCCTATGGCAAGGCACCTGCAATAATATTGTGATCTTAAATAATGCATTTGTGTCAAGATGTGCTCTCTTGCATCTGTTAGATATTTGGGGGAGAAAAATGTGCTGTCTTTGTTTTCCCCATGTGGCTGTACAGACATTCGAGCAGGTGAACAGCGAGACCCAAGGAGAGACATATGCAGTATTGTAATTGAGGCTTTGTTTCTATATTTGTTTGCTCTTGTTCATTTTGCTTCTATGATTTTTAGCAACGTCGGAAGCTCCTTTGAACTGAGTCAGAATTTGGGTCCAGCTACTCCAGGATAGTCTGCACTGTGTTCCAGTATTGCATCCCCAGGCCCCTCTGGAGATGCTGGGGATCACACCAGAGCTAGGAAAAGTAACTTTATAGGATTCTAAAAGTAAAAACTGAGGACCAAAATAAATAAAAATCCCCAGTCTCTGGCTTAAACCTGGAACCTTTTGGTATGCAACGAATACATATTCTACTATGTGTTGGGTTGTAGCCCTTAACACGAGTACCTCTTAATGATTCTACACTTTCATCGGTTTTTAAACCTTGCTGGTTTAAAACCAAAGTTATGGCTCTCTTAAAGCCAGGAAATTGGACGGTTAGGCTTATGCTTTAACACAAGGATGGACAACCATCAGTGATCTAGGGGCTGCACTTATCCACCTCTGGACTTTGGACAGCCACACCTCCTCCCACAAACCCCGCCCCCTCTCCTGATTTTTTTTTTCTTGCAGGGGGGCTACCTAAGGAAAGAAATAACTGTGAGGATGGCTTCCCCCATCTTCCTCTATGGAAACTTCCATTAGACCTGAGTTTTTTCCATGGGCCAAAAGGGACACTTTTGTCCATGGAAAAGGATTCAGACCCTAACTCATTGTTTTCACAGGAGAAATAATTAACCTTTGTGGCTGAACCGTCTCCTTTAGGCGGAAAAACACAGAGTCAATTTATACTCTAACATTTGAATCATAGCATCTGGAAAAGCCAGCTGAAGAGGTCCCCCTCACTCCCTCAAATTTGGAAATATAGAATACATCCCATGAAGAAAACTGTACCCATGCCAACGTGTTTTCCAAAACGCTAAAACATTTTTAAGGACAAATTAAAGTTCTGATTGTTGTTTTAAATACTGAGCCTGAGATCATTTCCTCACAGAAAGAACGGAAGCATTCTCATATTGATTTTAAATCAGGATGGCAGGTTTCAGTTCTCTGCGGTTCTTATTGATTAGGGGAAAAACATAGTCTTTTTGTCCTGAAAGACAAGCTCTCTGCTAGCTTTAGGTATAAACTAGAAGACTAAAAAAATCATCATTAAATTTCTCTGTCTTCAGATCTGGTGCAGAAACAGTTGAGACTGAAGGTCTGTGTGGGCTGAATAGCTATAGGGCTTTAATTAATCAAGTGCATTGGAGTTTTTGCTTCCTACTCCCCCCCCCCCCTTGTTTAATCAGTGGACAAATTGTTTCTTTCAGTGATCTTCCCAGAGTTTTTTAGGTGAAAATAACTTAGAGTAGTTTATCAATCTCTCTTTCTGGTGACACTTTGGGACCACACAGTTTTCCTGAGGCTACACTGGTGGCAGGTCATGTAACTCCACCAGATGACCTGGCCTAGCCCCTCTCCTGAGCAATGCATTGGGGAGTTGGGAGAGACAGTCACCTCTTCCATCCCTCTGTCAAAATGAGCAGGCAGCTTGATTGTGAAACTTTAGCCAAACCTTAACCACATAGGGGAGAAAACCACAAACCATGCCCAGAATCATCTCAAGCATCTCTATGTGCTCAGTAGACATGAGGATGGCAATGTAAATGTCACTTTTGGTGTCAACAAGCTATACAATAATGAGCCATGGCCCCAGGGACAGGAGGTAATGAGGACCCATGGACTACATCTATACAGGCCTTTTCCTATACATCAGAAGAAGGCATGTTAATTGGATTTTTCTTATTATTGTGTACTTCATGGCTGAAATCCTGTTGCACAGTTATGCAAAAGGTATAACTTTTAGAGGTAAATTGCTGTAAGTTAAGAAATCCCTGTAGATGTTATCCACTGCAATTTGAGCCTTACAACATAGTATGGAACAGGTAAAGTGCATGGACAGGTCTTAAGTATGGAACAGATAATGTCTATAGACATTTCTTAAGTAATGGCAATTAACCTCTAAAAGTTATGCCTTTTGCATAACTGTGCAACAGGATTTTGGCCAATAATTTTTAGGATCTGTCAAAAAGTTAGATATAGTTTGTCACCACACTTTTCATGAGTTGCACCCTGTGGAACAAAAAGTATATACCCCTTGATATTGTATGTGTATCAGAGAAGCTCACAAAAGCACATGCTAGCTGAGAAGCTTCACCATCCCATCCCGGAATAATGAGGCAAGAAACAGGTGATGGGGTAAACTAGGGCCACACTTTATTAACATTAGCCAAATTATTAACTTCAGAGTCCAAACAAAAGAGGGGCCTGCTGTAGTGCAGAATCAGGTCTGTAACAGAGGTCTCACCAGACCCCTTCTTCATGAAAACAGGTGAGTCCCATGCCCCAAGGTTGCGTGGTCCTGAAGACAGCACGGCCCTGGCTGGCCATGCTCTGACCACCCCCGGGCATTGAGCCCCCTGTCTATTGGTGGCTGTCAGCCCACAGGTAGCCCCAGCACATCCTCCTCACTCCCGCACTGTAATCTCATGATCCGCAGCACTGGGAGTTTGGATGGGCTATAACTTCCCCTGTGCTCCAAGGGGAACTCACTGATCCATCTGCATTCTGCACTACTCGCCAGTGTGACCAATGAAAAATTGCCACCTGTAATTAACATCCCTGATGCCCTCTACCAGTGTGGGATAGATGGAACCCACCCACCCCGCTCCCACTGGCCAATCAGGAAGCAGGTCAAAAATTCCTATCCAGCCCCCAAAGGTGACCAGTAAAACTCACACTAGAACTGAGGGTGGGCAGGTGGGTTGCAAGCTTCAAAGAGGTTGATGTTGGGGCGGAGCAGCTATAAGTAAGCTGCTCCTTCCCCCTCCCCTTCTGGGTAGCTGAATATGATTGTCTTGTCTTGCGCTATCCCAGGAGGGAGAGCAAAGAGGCTCTTCTTGATGAAGCAAGCTCATCAGCAGACCTACCAATGGAGCCGTGTAAAAACATGGAACTGAGATGAAGCTCACCTTTTAAGTCTACTTCAAGACTCCTCCTGTAAGACGTCCTCTGGGCCTTGAAAGTCTTCATCTAGACTATTAAGACTAAAAGCATTGATAACAATGACTCAAATTCTGAAGCTTAGATATTCCCTATTACTAAAGAGCTGATTGAATTTTTCATATTATTGTGTACTTCATGGCTGAAATCCTGTTGCACAGTTATGCAAAAGGTATAACTTTTAGAGGTAAATTGCCATAAGTTAAGAAATCCCTGTAGATGTTTCAGCCTACATATGTTTGAACGTTGATGTCATGCTTTATTGAAAATCTGCATGTGTGCTTTAATAAAAATAGAAAAGACCAATCAGTGGTCATTTGTAGAATATTCTTTGGATGGAATGTAAGCATCATTATAGATAGTCGTGTCTAGGTCATGCCGAGGATGCCAAAATATCAGAAACGTGTTTGATTATGCTGAACAATGGCCCACATGTTACAGTAGGTAGGGAATTCAGAGGAGTGAGAACCTCCCCCAATCCCCAATGATCTTCAGTGAGGTCACTGTTTCTTTGCCACTATAGCTGTCAGAGGAGTAGCTATTCCCATTGCTTCGGCATTGATGGCACAAGATTTTTCAGAATCCCACCAATCTGTTAAACATTGCTACTCATGTGTTGCTGCTAGCACAGCGATGCTAGCTGCTTCTGGTTCAGGGACAGCCCTTTTCTTTTTTCTGCCGACCCAGCATGGCCTCATCATTTTCAATACTGCCTTTTGCAGTATGGAAGCCTTGATGCTCCTAGGCAGTGGTAGGAAGGAAGAATCCAGTGATAAGGCAAGAAGCAGCAGGATGGCAGAGAACAGCATCTGGTCTGTTAGAAATACTTGTTGTAGAAAGAACCACTGTGTTGCTTCTGTTAGTTAATCCAGGAGATTATGATCAGTCTTTGGTATTCCGTAGCTGAAGCCTTGAACCCCAAATATCATTATTCCTAGGAGTAGAGCTCAGCTGGACTGATCGTGTTCAGAAATAATCAGTGGCTGATGGCATTCTCTCACGCTCATCAAAAGCCAATGATTTCACCTGGGAAGAAGACTACGCTTGCTGGCCCGGCCAAATGTAAGGGCCTAGATCAGTGGCAAGGGTGGTTGCCATTAACCCTTCCTGGGCATTTCTCTTTTGCCAAGGGAATGAAAGATATACTCCATTGTACTGCTATTATATCACAGCATCTAAATATATTACCATAGCCACTAAGTTGCCACTAAGAGATAGTTCTATAACAAAATATACACACTTTTGTCATTATTCACCACTGAAAACATCTGAGAGATCTCATCGTCTAACAATGTCATTCAAACTAACCAACACGGCTAAGGGTCTGGCTGAGCTGGCAGGAAGCCAACCAATGCTGTGCTGAATTCAAACCCTTCCAGTTTATGGAAATTACTTAGGACTACCATGATCCTGGCTTATCTTTGTGACAGCATAGTAGCTCTGAATCTAGGCTGAGAAAGGTGTGGACCTAATATAACCCTATTTTTCCCCTTCTCTACCACTTTTTTGACTCTTCTGCCAGGTGACCTCAGCTAGCATAGCAGTTGCACCTGCATCTTTGAGACTGAACTGTAATATACAATTCTGACTAAATTGTTTGGTACTGGCAAACTCTCTTTCCACTGTATTCTCGAAGGCTTTCATGGCCGGGATCCGATGGTTGTTGTGGGTTTTCCGGGCTGTTTGGCCGTGTCCTCAAGGTTTTTCCTCCTAACGTTTCGCCAGTCTCTGTGGCCAGCATCTTCAGAGGACAGGAGTCAGAACTCTGTCTGTGCTCTGTCAGACAGAGTTCTGACTCCTGTCCTCTGAAGATGCTGGCCACAGAGACTGGTGAAACGTTAGGAAGAAAAAACCTTAAGAACACGGCCAAACAGCCCGGAAAACCCACAACAACCATCTCTTTCCACTCTTTCCCCAACAAGACATTTCACTAGCCTTCTGAAAGTGTGTTTAGCTTCTCTTAGGATCACTCAAATGTTTCACCTGAGCAGTTTGGGTGTCTGAGTCTTTTGGAGGTCCCTTTAATTTCCTTGGAAATTTCACTCAAGAAGGAAACACTGCTTTGCTTTGGATGTTACATAGGCTCAATTTGAGACAGAACATTTGTTCTCTGTAATGTATTAGATTATCCACTTATGCCCTGTCTTTTCCCCACGATCCATATGACATTCAGCTTGCCTTGGTACGTTCAGTGACAAAGCCCATGATTTCATGTGGACTCCTCATGAAGGCATGGGTTAATTATGTTTTGGGTGGAGTTTAGTACTACAGCACTTTCCTTAAGTTTATTAATTTACACCTCTTAATGTTTTGCTGGTTTTTTAATTGCTCATTTAATATACAATTATTATACATTTTTAAACTTCTGTAAACCACCCAAAATAGTGCATGGCACTAGCAGGGAGGTATATAAATTTAAGAACTAAACAAATTAATTAAGAAATAATTTATTTCAAGAGCTGGTCAGAAGCTTTGAATTATTTGAATGTCAATTAGCGCGCACACACACACACACAAACACACACACACACACACACAAGCTCTACAAGAGAAATTCAAGCAGGGAAATTGATTCCTTATATAGCTTGAAGTATTTCTAGGATTTCTGGCAGAGAAAATGTTTTCTGAATCAAGTGGCGTCTGTTCATGAAGTTTGGAGACAAATCCCATGAAGCCTTCCACTCCTTTGTGACACACAAGGAGGAAGTGATAAAAAGGGAGGAACTTGTCTGCCAACTGGAAGAGTACATATGTGACATTTCAGAGGTTAACTAAATTAAACACTTAAAACATTTTTATTGGTGCTGTTAATGAAAAATAGGAATGGGGGTTTGGCATGTATAGTTAAATTGGATGAAGCTGGTTTTTTCTTCCTTTTAATTTATTCTTCAACTGTAGTATAATCAGTAGGAGAACATAAATAAGCATCATAAAATTGGAAGGAAGCTTCAGAGTTCTGTTTCTTTGCCTGTATTTTTTCTTTCTTTCTTAAATTAAATGCTTCCTATCTTCCATTTTAGGCTCTGAGGTTTCCCCTTTTGCCCTGGTGAAACCTTTGGGTTCCTTGAGAATTGGGGGAGAAGAGCCTTTAAAAGTCAAAAATCATGACTAGATCAATGGCAATTGTCTCAATCCTGGTGGTGACGATCATAAGGGAGACCTAGGGAGCCTCAGAACCTAAAAATGTGGGAGGGGATAGGAAACATTTAATTAATTTGAATTTAATGATTGAAGCTTCTCCAACCATGCATAGTCAAAACCAAAAGAACGTGCTTTAGAACTTATCTACTATATCTCGGAAGGACCTCTTAACCTAGTGAGAATCAGAGCAGGATACTAATTTGCTTCCATTCACCATTCTTTGGAGCCAGTCAGGGATGTGTTAGAATTTTCCTTCCATCCTTTTTATATATATATATATAAAGAAAGAAAGTCTAAATTTCTTCATATTCAAAATGGAGAGAACTTATCATTTAATAAAATAAAAGTAAGACAGTAATTAAGGGTGCAGTTCCATTGGCAATTTGAATTTATTTTGATTTCAACTTTATTTAAATCAGTTTCAGGTCATGTACATATGACCGGTAGCCTTGTACAAATAGGCTGAATGGAAATCAGTTTATTTCTGATAATTTAAGCCAGTTTTGCATCTACATTGGTGAATCAACTCATTTCCTTTCTGTTTTGGAATGCTGTTTATAAACTTTTTGACTATTTTTGTTTTTAAAAAAACCAGTGATACAATAATAAATACATGGCTGCATTCATCTGAGAACTTATTTAGAACATCAGAAAGCAGTCCTACAAGGCTGCACATAATGTACACCCAGAGGAAGAAAGGCAAGGAAGCATCATGGAGGAGATAACACCTGAAAAAAATAGGTTTTTTACCTCCAGGAAGGAGCAAATGGGGAGGATGGTTATTATGTAGAATATATTGATTATATGAGGTGATGATAAACTAATTAAAAAAATGTTTGTGGTGACAGTATACTAAGTGATGCATCGCTAAACATTGATATAAGAAATTTAAAAAATAAGAGCAGAAAATTGAGGTGCCAGTGCTGCTGACATTGAACGGGGCACAAAGTAAATTGACAACATTGTCCAGAGCAACCAAACCAAATAGAATCAAATCAATTTAGAAGATAGGTTTTTCAAAAGGCCCTTCCCGGCCAGTTCAAAAAAACTCACTTTGCAAACCAAATAAATCAATTTCACTTTATTTTATGAATTGATTTAAATAATGGTAAAATTGATTTAACTGTGGTTCTTATTCCCAGTAGAACCATACCCTCAGGCTTGCAGACTTGTGCTCAGGGCTTTGAATGCTTTGCCTTTAAAATTGTGTGTTTGTATAACCATGTTAGTGATGTATTAGTGTTGCTATACCATTGTTTTTGAGAGGTTTCTTATTTTTAACAACTCTCTCGCAAGGGGCACAACTTGTTTGAAACAGGTTTATCTGTTGAATCTGATTATGCCCAATAAAGGGAAATTTAATTTCATGTTGTTTCCCAAGATTTTACCAATATTTTCAAGTCATATTTGACATGGAAATAATATGTGGTGTTAAATAAAAGAATGCAAAAAGTGAAACTGATATATTTTCTGATCCCTAGATCATTTCCCTACTTTGGACCTATAGTACAGAAGATCAGTAGCTTTTAGCTATCAATAGCTTATAGGCATGGCAGCCAAAAAGGTGATATTTGGGTTTTGTAAATATCAAATATCTTCTAGACCTCTGATAAACCATTGCTCTACTGGATGGAATTGTGGTTTGATTTTGCAAAACAAGCACCTTGCTTTTGTGTTCTTATTTTCTAATGATGCAGAAGTGACTGGGTCATGACAGTATTAAATTGGCAGATATAGAACTATATGACAATCACAGGGTATCATGTAATGTAGGCTTAAAGCTATGAAAGCAAAAGAGAGCACCACTTTGCTGAAGCTAAGCAATTTCATCAGTGCCTGGCTGGGAGAGCACCTGGAAATCTTCTGTATGCTACAATCAACTTCACGAAGGAATGGTAATATAAACATGCAGATTAACATAATGGGCAACATGATTTAGACGGTATGCACATTGCACACATATGCCTTGAGGTGCATCAACTGACCCTGGGTCACTGTGGTGTGGACAGACAGCATATGCACCATCAAAATATATGTGTACAGTGTACACTGTGCACCATCTTCAATGGCATATGTGCTATATTCATTTTTAAAGTGTGAAGAATCCCTTGGATCTTTCTAAAGCCGCCTAGATTGCAACACGATGCATAATCCCAGCAACTGCACAAAGTGTGCAATTGTGGGCAGGCATGCGACTGAAGCTTCAGCCATCCCTTGACATTAATTGTTTGGGGAGTCACAAAATGGCATTTTATTTGCCGTATGTGCCTACCTTGCATGTTGGCTGCCATGGTCACCCAGCAGATTCATCAGCAGTCTAGACTGCCCGTAGTTATTTTCAGACAGAGCTATAATGTTACCCCTGAGAATTGGCGTGCTTAAATCAATCCCCCATTTTCCTGAACTCTGGATATGCCAAGCTATCTAGATGTAATTTGGGGTCTGGTGTGTCAATGTTTGCTTTTAAGAAATTGTCATTCTTCCAAGTGTCATTTCCTGGTGCACAGCCTTCAATAGCCTGGCTCAGAAGGGGAAAAAAATGCCACTGCTGAAATTAATTTACATGAGATGGGATGCGATGCAGCAATTTGCAGGAGAATAAACATTCTGCATCAGATGACTTTCAATTACATCCTCCCTTAATACTGTTACTGCTGTCCTCTGGGTCAGAATCTCTGAGCTTCTTTATTCCATAGAACCTGGTCAGGCTTTTAATTGTCTAACCTTTCTGTAAACCATGTCCTCTAGATGCAGAAATTGAATATAATTTCCCTTTATTCAGTATTAATAAACAGTAGGCAACATCATTGCTGCTTCTTGGCAACCAGCCGAAATTAAATAGGTCTCATAATGTATCTCATAGCTATGCCACAGAGCTATTTTAATGCAATATGCTGAGCATGCTCTGGCTAACAAGAGGACTCCTTTTAATTCCTTTGTTTTTAAGCACTGCTTTATTCCCACAGAGCAACAGTCAACATGGTTAGCTCTTCTTAGGGATTTATGGTATGCAGTATCCAGCTATTCCAGTTCAAGTAAGGTATTGATCAGGTACAAACAAATTAATGTAATAATTTCATATTGGATTAGAAGGCCTGTGCACAGAGAGAAACATAGGCCTCATTCAGGTTCCAGAACTCTGTGTACCATTACTGTTACTGGATCAAAATCTGCAATTGAAGTCCAACCCTGAAGGGTGGTACTGTACGCTTTACACTGTTGATTCTGGACTGATCTACACATGTATTAAGCAATTTTAAAAATTAAAAATGGGCTGCAGGAAATCAGAATGCGTGCTAGGAAAAATCATGTACTGGAAGAAAAAGAAAAAAAAAAGACCAAAGAAACATCTGAATTGCCTCTGTCACTGTGATTGCCCTCTACCACTGGATGCATTTCAAAGGAGATGGATCCATGGCTGTCCTGTTTGTTTATCTGAGGATTGATTCAAAGGAGGTTTGCAATTGTGTTAGATCTCTGAGGAAGTTCCTGCCTATGGGTATGGCAATTGGTACTATAGGACACTTCAAAGGATTAGCCCCAATGGCTGATTCTTGATGCGTCTGTGACATCAGGCTTTTGTTCTCTATAAAGAAGCCTGAAACTGGCAGAATGTGGTGGAGGGGAGAAGGCGGCACTCACAAGTTAGGGGTAATGCTCCTTTTTATCTCTCCAGACATGGGTCTGCTTGCATGGCAGTAGACCTTATTCAGGTAACAACATGGGTTAGGGATAAGGGAAGGCTAGGTTAGCTAGACTTTCTTATGTTCCAAAGTGTGTACCTTCTTTGAAAAGATCCAATACTGATTTTGTAACATGTTGTGATTTTGCTCCATTTTGCCAATAAGTTTTTTTAAAAGTAACTTTTACTTTTCTACTGTTTGTAGTTGTAGAAGGGGTAGCTGTGTTAGTCTATGCAAGCATTATAAGTAAAAACAAACCAGAAACAAAATGTTAAAAAGATAAAAATGTAGTAGCTAGAGATGGGGACGAATATAAAAATGGATCGGTTTTTTCGATGAATATAGCCGATTTGTCAAATATTCATCGATCCGTATTCATAAAAATATAAATCTGGAAGAGTATGGCTGGACGAATATTTCCTCGGTTTTATTCGTCGATCCGTCGATCTGTTAATATTCGTATATATTCGTTACCTTTTGGGGGGTCTCTCTGAACTTGCCGGTGCCAATTAGAAGCTTTGGCGAATCAGGACAGAGATTGTGGATTGGCATGTCGGGCAGCCAATAGCGCTGCTGAAAGGTGCCGAGAGGCTGTATATAAGCTTTTCCCCTCCAGGCGTTGCGCACTTCTGTTCATGCTCTCCGGAGTGAGAACAGTTGCTGCTGCTGGCTTGCTGTTGCTCTGGTGGTTTGGTTTCACTTTTGTGGCAGCAAAGCAAACGAACGTGTCGCTTATATTTTTCTTTTTCAAAATTATCATTCATCATCATCATCATCAACAACTGTACTGGGAATTTGGGAATGGATTTTCAGGTAACTTAGGCTACTTGGAAGGGCTTTTTTCAAACTTTTTTTTCTGGAGGCTTGTGTGTGTCTCATCTTCAGGCAAGTGGAGGTTTGTATCTGAGGCACAGTGGGTGGGGGGAATTTGTTGGTGTGACGTGTGTGTGTGTGCGTCTTTAGCTTGGCAGGACTACATTATTCAATCAGTTTTCAAAAGTTTAGTTTTGGACTTGGGAGGCTTGCATCTCAGGCACAGTGGGTTGGGGGGTGTAGCTGGATCAATCCTTTTTTCTCCTTTTACCCAAAACGAAATTGGTGTGACTTGTGCGTGAGCGTGTTTAGCTGGCAGGACTGCATTATTATATCAGTTTTCAAAAGTTTAGTTTGGGACTTGGAGGCTTGCATTTCAGGCACAGTGGGTGGAGGGGTGCAGCTGGATCAATCCTTTTTTCTCCTTTTCCCTAAAATGAAATTGGAGTGACTTGTGTGTGTGTGCATGTCTCTGACTGGGACTTAGCTGGCAGGGCTTTTCTTTTTGGATTTTTTTGGCTTTTCATTCAGCCACAGTGGGTCGGGAGGGTATTTTTACTAATTACATTATACTGAGGGGGGGCTTTGTTTAGGTAGGGAAGTCACATTTTAGTAAAAGAATTAGTCCACCACCCCATCATTCAAAAAGTAAAATGTGCAAAGTCACTCCCTCTCTCCATTGTTTTATTGATTAGATGATGATGATGATGATAATGATGATTTGTTTAGTTGGTTTGGTAGGCAGGCAGTAGAAAATGAAGGGATTTCTTCACAGCCAATAGAAGGGGAAGAAGGTTGTGAAGCTAGGCAGTGGCAGCATGTCCATCACCACCACATGTACGTCTACTACCACCACCACGACCACCACCACTGTTGCTCCTCCGGTGGCCTTGGAGGCAGGCACGGAAGCACAGCTTCCAGAGGTGCCTAAAGAACTGCCGCTCCTCCTCCTAGAGGAGTCTGAGGAGTTACTGGTTGTTTCTGAAGATCCCCAGTCTGATTTGGAACCAGTAACGGCAGGGCAGGCTTCACAGTTCCCCCCACCCCTGTCCCCAGAGTCATCTGTTCCCTCCTCCCAGACCAGCAGCACCCCAGGGACAGAGAGTTCTTCCCAGGCCAGCAGTCAGGGGCAGGCAGTGGGTCCTCGTTTGGGCAAACATGGCAGAGGGGCCATGTGGGCTCATTTCATGACGCTCGATGATCCACGGCTGGCATGCTGCAATGCCTGCCTTGTGGTGGACCGGAGGGGGCCAGACCCCAGGCATCTGTCCTCCACCGCCCTCTGCCAACATCTGGAGAGGCACCACCCAAGGCTCCTGCCCAGGGAAGGCACTGGGAAAGGGAAAAGAGCAGCTCCAGGGGAGGCAGAAGGGAGGCAGGAGGAGGCGCCTCCTTTCAAAAGAGCGGCCACAGGGGTTTCTGGGGCCGGGAGCATGAGGCAGGACACACTCCACGAAGTGGCACCCGTTGGGTCCGCCATGACCCTCAGCCGGCGGTTGAAGGGCAAGGCCCAGCAGGCGGCCACTCATCTCTTCGCAGAGACGATCGCCCTGCTCGGACTTCCACTGTCCACTGTGGAATCCCAAGCCTTCTGCCGGTTGCTGCATTTTTTTGCCCCCTGGTACAACCTCCCCTCATGGAGAACTCTCAGTTCTAGAGTGCTGCCCTCGCTCTATGACTCTGCGAGGGAGGTGGTCCGTGACCATTTTTCACAGCTACAGGGGCACAAGGTGCACTTCACAGCAGACCTGTGGAGTGGAGGTCAGCAAGGCTACCTCTCACTCACAGCCCACTGGTGGCAGCCAGAGGACTTGAGTAGTGGCAGGGCATCGGCGACAGGGCCGCAGGGGGAGGCCCTTGCTCTGCCCCCAGGCTACAGGTCCGTTCTGCTGCAGGCACGGCACATGGAAGCTCAGGTGACAGGGAGGAACATCGCCGATGAGTTCCTGTCTGCGCTGCAGGAGTGGGCACCGGAGGGGGAGGTGACTCATGGCCACATGGTTACAGATGCTGTGCGGAACATATTGGCGGCATTGAACGCGGTGGGCTTTGAGGGCATTGTATGCATGGTGCACAAATTACACCTTGTGGTGCACGATGCCCTTGGCCTGGGCAGCCACGTCAAGCCTGAGTGGGACGCAGGCACCCGGGAGATGCGGGCAGTCCTGAAGCAATGCCACCAACTGGTGGGCCACTTCTCCCGCAGCCTGAAAGCTGCCCACCGGCTGCATGAGAGGCAGGAGGAGTTGGGTCAGGAGACCCACATTCTCCTGACAGACCTGTCCACCAGGTGGAACTCCACCTACACCATGGTGTCCCGCCTGGTGGAGCAGAAGGCCATTTTGGAGGACATCATGTCCTCCATGCCCATTCTGCCCAGGGGGAGAGAGGTGGGCATCAGTGCCATGGATTGGCTAGCCCTCTCCCAGATGGTGGAGGTGCTCAAGCCCTTCCTGGAAACCACGGACATCTTGTGTGGTTATACAGCAAGCCTGGGGCAGATCATCCCCCTGATTCATGCCCTCGATCGGTCCCTGGAGACTGCTGTGGCACCAGGATCCTCCCTCCTTCCACGGACCAGGGCTTTGGTGAAGAGGTTGCAGGCAGGCATACAAAAGCGACTCCATCCTGTCTACAGCGACAGAGCTTACTGCATGGCCTGCCTGTGTGATCCTCAAATCAAGGGGGGCTTGGCAGCATGCACCTCAGACCTCGAGGAGTGGAGAACGGAGCTCTCCACTGAGGTCCGCAGGGCGTTGGGGGCACAACGCTTGCGTGGGGCGACGAGAATGTCAGGCCACGAGGGGCAGGGTGGTTTGCCCGAACCACAGGGAAGGACTTCACCTGGTGAAGGCTCCATTCACCACCAACATTACTGGAGCTCTGTGGTGACCTTGGCACTTGCCTCAGAGGAAAGACAGCCGGCTGAGGAGGATTCGGCAGAGATAATGGTGCGGGAATATCTGGCTGAGCCCCCTCAGCCCCACCAGTCAGATCCCCTCCATTACTGGGCTAGGAAACTAGTCATATGGCCGGAGTTGTCCAATGTGGCCATGGACCTCCTTTCCATCCCCCCCACCAGTGTCCAGAGTGAGCGCATGTTTTCCCATCTCAGAGACATACTTCAACCACGCCGCTCGCATTTGGATCGTGTTACTGTGGAGAGACTGTCGTTCATCAAGGTGAACCTTCTCTTGTTGAGCTTCCCCTCACTGAACCCAAAGAGGTAGGGTAAGGGTTCCAATGACAGTCTCTCCCTTAACACACCGCCTGCCTCCCTACACCCGCCTCTCTGCCCGCCCGCCCGCCCGCCTGCCTGCCTGCCTCCCTGCCCGCCTGCCCATCCTCCAGTCCTCCTTTAAAAAAAGAGACCTGCCTACTTGCTTGCCAGCCTGTAAAGCTGCCCCTCAGTCAGAAGTCCAGCTGCCAATTCCAGTCGCCTCCTCGGGCCAAGTTCCAACCAAGTCGTGCCTGCCTGCCTGCCTGCCTGCCGGGTCATGTCAGACCAACAGGCCAAGAACTGTTGAACTCCTGCCTGCCTGCCTGCCTGCCTGCTGGATCAAGTCAAACCAGCAGGCCAAGAACTGTTGAACTCCTGCCTGCCTGCCTGCTGGATCAAGTCAGACCAGCAGGCCAAGAACTGTTGAACTCCTGCCTACCTGCCTGCTGGATCAAGTCAGACCAGCACGCCAAGAAGTGTTGAACTCCTGCCTGCCTGCCTGCCTGCTGGATCAAGTCAGACCAGCAGGCCAAGAACTGTTGAACTCCTGCCTGCCTGCCTGCCTGTTGGATCAAGTCAGACCAGCAGGCCAAGAACTGTTGAACTCCTACCTGCTGCTGTTTCCTAGTTTGTTCCACCTTCTGCCTCCCTGACTGCCTGCTGGGTCACGTAGTTCCGGCAGGCTAAGTTTTGCAGAACTGCTGCCTGGCACAGGTTAAACCTTTGGGTGGGGCAGACCCAGGCCGGCCCTCTTGGCATCCAAGCCTAAACCCTCTCTTGGCACCCCCAGAGCCTGTCCCGGCACCCCCGGATGTGATGACAACCCTCTTGGCACACCCAGAGCCTGTCCCGGCACCCCCGGACGTGACGACAACCCTCTTGGCACACCCAGAGCCTGTCCCGGCACCCCCGGACGTGACTAGAGTGCCAGCCAACCCTCTCTTGGCACACGCAAAGCCTGTCCCCATCCCCAAACGTGGCAAGAGGGCCAGCCAACCCTCTCTTGGCACACGCAAAGCCTGTCAGGCCTCTTGGCAGTTTGCACACCCAAAGCCGGTCCTGGCATCCCGAACGTGCCAAGAGGGCCAGCCTGTCTCAGCCCCCCAAAACCTCCAATGACTATATCATATCCGGGCGGTCTCAGCAGCCAAGTTGCAATCCCCAGTTTTCTAGTTCTAAACGAGCATCTTTGTTTGTTTAAAGGTTGTCAGCAAGTCTAGTTAGACTTGGTGGTGAGTGACAGGTGAGTTTCCTAGGCCTGTCTCAGACCCACCCAAAGCCTGTCCGGGCGTCGCCCCATCGCCCCATCGCACGGCTTCAGATTGCAGAGCTGATCTGTTTCCGACAGCCCCGCGGCCCTGCGGATTAACCGCCGTTAGTAGCACCTTGGACCCTTTTCTCCTGTTGGTGCTACTGATTCCCCGAGAGCTGGGCTCTGCCCCCCAAGCCTGTCTGGGCGTTCCCCGTACCAAGATGGACAACAACAACAACAACAACACCTATAACAAGCCCAGTGGCTCAGCACTGCAGTTTAACCCGCAGCTCCACTGTCTACCTTGCTGCCAACTTCCTCAGTGCCCAATGGGTCCAAAAGTCTGTTGCTGGCTACATGACAACTTTCTGAGTCCTTCAGCTCCTTCCACTTCCAAAAGGTCTGCATGCTCATTCCAACTTTCTCAGGCTTGATTCTCAAATGCTGCTTGCTGACTTCAGCGTCCTACCCTCCTCAGGCATCCCCGTGCCAAGAGGGCCAGGTTCAGCCCCACCCAAACATGACCAATGTGCTCCCTCCTCCTGAGATGTGCTGTGTGTGACATGTCCCTCCCTATCTCCAGGATCAGTATCCGCTGATTCATGTATTCTGAAAAATCTCAGAAATGCATATTTATACATATTTCATGATTCCAGCCTCCTTGGGCTTCATTCCAATTATTCATGCCTGTTCATTCTGGCCTCCTAGCCTTCTCTACTGCCCCAGTAGGCTGGCAGAAGCTGGGTGAAAAGCAACGGGACATAGCTCACCCCGTCGCACGGATTCAAACTGCAGTGATGATCTTCTGATGGACAAGCCCAGTGGCTCAGCGGTTTAACCCACAGTGCCACAGTCTATGTTGCTGCTATGTGCAACCTGTGCGGGCGTCCCCCCCACCTCACTGGACATCAATTCCAGCCTCCTTGGGCCATGTTGGCCCCAAATCCTGCATCTGTCTCCAGCTGCCTTGGGCTTGCCTGCTGCTGATTCTGTGCCAAGAATCAGGCCAAGGGCCTTCGAAATCTTGACTGCTGGGTGAAGTTGCTTCATTGAGCCAAGTTCTTTCCTGTCTGCCTGCCTGCCTGCTTATTCAAAGGGCTACATTAGTGCTCCAAAGTCCACTCGGGCTTCATTCCAAATTCCTGGCTGTTCATTCCAGCTTCCTACTGCCTCAGGTAGGCAGAACCTGGAACAAACTACGGGAGCTCAGCTCACCCCATTGCATGGATTTGATCTTCTGCTCAAGAAGCCCAGCGGCCCCGTGGATTAACCACCATTACGTTAGTAGCACCACCCTATTCATCTGTTGTTGCTGTTGTTGTGCAACCTCAGTTGCCTCCTGGGGGCAAGCGTAACTATGCAGGCAAATGTGATGTTCCCAAAGAAGTCAAGAGTCTGCTTTCAAGCCTGTCTGGGCATCCAAGCGCCAACCAGGCCTGTCTCAAGCCCCCCCCCCCCCAGCCTGTCCGGGTATCCCCTGTGCCAAAGAGGGCCTGTCTCAGGCCCACCCAAAACTGGCAGACTGTTCATTCCAGCTTCCTAGCTATTCTACAGCCTCAGTAGGTAGGCAGAACTTGGAACAAACTACGGGAGCTCAGCTAACCAGCGGCCCTATGGATTAACTGCTGTTACGTCAGTAGCACCTTGGACCCTATTCATCTGCTGTTGTTGCTGCAGTTGTGCAACCTCAGTTGCCTCCTGGGGGCAAACTGAACTACCTTTGCACTGAAGAAGACAAGAGTCTGCTTGCTTCCTTTTGTCTCTGCCTCTTCCTTTTCCTCTGCCCCCCCAAGCCTGTCCGGGCATCCCTGTGCCAAGAGGGCTGGGCTCTGCCCCACCCAATGCCTGTCCGGCTGTCCCATGCCAACACGGTGCTCCAAAGTCCACTCGGGCTACTGCCTGAGTAGGTTGGCAGAATCTGGGACAAGCCACGGGAGCTCACGGATTCAAACTGCTGACCTTCCAATCAACAAGCCTAGTGGCTCAGCAGCAGTTTAACTCAGTAGGTAGGCAGAAGCAGGAACAAGGGACAAGAGCTCAGGTCACCCCATTGCGTGGATTCGAACTGCTGATCTTCCGCTCGAGAAGCCCAACGGCCACCCTGATTAACCACCGTTAGTAGCACCTTGCAGTCGGACCCTATTCTCCTGCTGTTGCTGCTGCTTTGACAACCTCAGTTGCCTCCTGGGGACAAACTTAAGTAACTTTGCAGGCAAATGTGATGTTGCAGAAGAAGAAGACCAGAGTCTCCTGCGGCTGCCTTTTGCCTCAGTGCCCCGATGGGGCCCAAAAGCCTGCTTTCCGGCTGCCAACTACCTCAGTGCCTGACGGACCGCCGTTACTAGTACCTTACCAATGAGGTGGTGCCTATTTATCCACTTGCAGTTACATGCTTTCAAATGGGTTCCGGCTCAGCACCCCAACCCAACCTGACCTGACCTGTCCGGGCATGGAAGCGTCAACCAGGCCGGTCCCAGACCCACACAAAGCCTCTCCAGGCGTCGCCCCATCGCACGACTTGAGACTGCAGAGTTTATCTTGTGCCAACAACAACCACCATCCCTTTTCTTCATCAATAACAAAACAAACAACACCATCGCACGGCTTCAGACTGCAGAGCTGATCATCTGGTTTTCCAAAGCTGTCCTCCTGGCTTCCCCGTGCCAAGAGGGCTGGGCCGACCCAAGCCCTTCCTGGTAGTCAAAAATAGCATACTTGACTAAATAATTAATTCTTTCTGGAGGCTTGTGTTTCATATGCCACCTTGATGGCAAACGCCACCCTCTTGCTAATCGATGTTGAAGATTTCTGCCACTACACACCCAATGGGCAAAGCCTACTTTGCTGCCAATTGCCTTGGTGCCCGATGCCTATTAAGACATGCTTTCCCACCTACTTTGGAGCCAACTACCTCAGTGCCTGATGCGGCAACACACTCTACATTGCTGCTGCCAACTTTCTCAGTGCCTGATGGGGCAAGACATGGTACTTTGCTGCTGCCCACTACTGCAGTGCCCGATGGGGCAGCACAGTCTGCTTTCAGTCCCATGCCAACTCAGTAGGCAGGCAGAAGTTGGAACAAACTACCCAAACGAATTAGCTCAGCTCACCAGCGGCCCCATGGATTAACTGCTGTAGTAGCAGCGTGGCTGGGCTCTGCCCCATCCAAGCCTGTCCAGGCGTCACCCCCATTGCCCCATCGCACAGCTTCAGATTGCAGACCTGATCTGGTTTTTCAACCCGTGCCAAGAGAGCCGGCCGGTCCAAGCCCCATAAAACCTCTGAGGGCTATCTTTGTTTGCAACACACAGTTGGCAACACTTTGCCAACAGTTTGTTGGCAACACAGTCTATGTTGCTGCTGCCAACTTCCTCATGTGGCGAGCATGACTAGACACGGAACGCCGACGCCGTTAGTAGTACCTTCCCAATGAGGTGGAGGAATTCATCTGATGGTGCTATTGTTGCTGCTAATAAGTGTTGCTTGCCTCCTTTTGTTTTCAAAAACAAACAACACACCTCCATGGCCACCTTTTGCTAATCCCCAACCAGGCCTGTCCCTGCCCCACCTGACGCCTGTCCAGGCATCACCCCATCGCCCGATCGCACGGCTTCAGTTTGCGGTCCTGATCGGGCTCCAAAAGCCCCGCGGCCCTGTGGATTAACCGCTGTTAGATTAACCAATGGGGCAGCGCACGCCACTTTGCTGCTGCCAACTACCTCAGTGCCCGATGGGGCAGCACATGCCACTTTGCTGCTGCCAACTACCTCAGTGCCCGATGCGGCCAAAAAAGCCTGCTTTCCTGCTGCCTTTTACCTCAGTGCCCGATGGGGCCAAAAGAGACTGTTTTCCTGCTGCCAACTTCCTCAGTGCCCGACAGAGCCAAAAAGCCTGCTGTGCTGCCAAATACCTCCTTGCCTCCAGTCCTCCTGAGGGCAAACTCTACTTCACTGGCAAATGTAATGTTGTGTTGAGCTGAAGACAAACTCAAAGCCTCATGCATGCCTCTGCCAAAGGGACGTCTCATTCTGCTGGGGCTAAATATATAACTCCCTCAATGCCATGGGCTCCTGTGCTGTGTGGTAAACTCTCCTGGGGGGGACCCAATTTGTGGGTGAATAACTCAGAGTTCCAATATCAAATCTTCACCAAACTTGGCAGACGTGTTGGGGAAAGACATAGGAAACTCCATTGTGATGCTGGATTCTCTAAGTACCTGGGGGGAGCTTTCCTGGAGGGGTCCTCTTTGTGACTATATAACTCAGGGGTCTGTGATCCAATGTTCACCAAACTTTTTGGAGTTGTAGAGAAGCATCTGAGGAAGCTTTCCTGCAAATTTGGTGTCTCTAGGTCATCGGGGGCCAGTGTTATAGCCATTTAAATTGCAGATGAATTGACAGATCGATCCGTTGAAGAATATTCGTATATTCGTATTCGTTGATCCGTTAACCTTGACGAATAACGGATCAAAACGAATCACCATTTTTTTATTTGTCCCCATCTCTAGTAGTAGCACCTGAAAGACTAACTTTTATATTTTTTTAATGTGAGTTTTTTAAAAAAAATTATAGATGTTCTTTTATTGTTATGTAAATCACAAAGGGAAAATCACAGATGTTCAGGATCACTCATTAAATAGGATTTGGTTATGCATTGGTTTAAACATGTTTTTATTCACAACAACAATATACTTTTACTAGTTATCTATTCTCTATTCCTTATAACTCTTCCCCTATTCTCTCTATCACTTCAACTGTTCAATCTATGTATTAACCTTCTCAATTCACTATCTCTCCCCTGCTTCTCTCTAACTCCCTAACTGTCGTTCTCAACTGTCTCTTTGACTCTGCCCCTCCTGCCCTATCATAGGCTCCTCCTTTTGAGCTTACATGATGGACAGACAGGAGTGAAGTAATGTGATGGCATTCCGCCACATACCTCCCCCCTTAGAAAGTTTGTTTCATGGGGTAAAACTTACAGTAGACTATCGGAGAGTTTTCATGGACTGATGAAGTGGACTCACATTAGAAAATATATAAAAGTTAGTCTTTAAGGTGCCATCACGTTTCTTTTTCTTTTCTTTTTTTACTTTTTATTTCTACTTTGCTTTTACCTATAATGCTTTCTACTGCTTATAACCATTTTATCTTCTTTTTCTTCATTCTTTTTCTCTTTTTAATAAAATACATTCAGGAATTGGGTGAATTTTTGTGTACAGATGAAACCTCAGTACTTATTTCTGGCATCTGAACCACTTTGCCAAGCTACTGGAGTCTGAAGTAAGAAAGAGTGTGTGGGAATGGTGGCAGTGAAAAATGAGTACATGTAGCACAGATTTGTAACACTTCCTAAAAGGCACAACTGCAGGAAAGGAGCTGTATTCAAGGAAGTGGAAGGAAAATGGCCAAAGTGAACTCAATGGGTTCTCTTTGTCCCTGTGTCTTCCCTGAGTTCCCCATCGGAGGAAAAGCACCAGTGCAGCTGGGCAGCAACTAACCCTAAGTCCTTGTGGTTTGTGCAGATAACATATACAGTCAAAATACATGTGTACACTCATCATTGTACAAAGAAAGCAGTGGTTTTGGAGAACCACTCTGACAGGATTTGATAATTTCATTCTACTCCATGTGCAGACTATGCCCATGGGTTCAAGGCAGGGGTAGCAAATATACAGTGCTATCAAACGGCAGAAAATTATTCTATGTTCAGTTGTTATTATTGTCTATTTACTACCAGACATGAAGAGGGCTACTTAATGGGTGCTCCTAATTCATGTGTGAAAACTGCTTGAGTAGCTTCAGGTAAAATTCACCTTGACTTGGCTGGATGGGGGTGCACCCGTTCTGCCTCAGGTAGCAAAATGTGTGGGTGGGCCCTGAGCAGAATAAGCTAATAAAATAACAAAGGCTTGAATGGACGACAACTCCTCAGATGCAGATGAAGGAATCACATCTTCGAAAGCCTTCTTCGATGAATTTTGGGGATATCCGTATGTGGTACACCCTGCCTGCAATATGAACATATGATGTTACAGATCATTCTACTGCCTCAGGATTCTACCCTTCCAAGCTGCAGCCTGTGACAAGCCATTTTCAGATTCTAAAGCACTTTACCCTTGTGCTAAATTTTGCCTGAGAGTTGTTTATGACAAAAGTAGTGCTAGGAAAGCAAGCTGCTTCTTTTAACTTTAGTTGGTCTTGGGAATAATCTAGTAAACACCCCATGACAAGACAAATACGCCATATATAGCCGTGGAGCTTTGAATTGCCTCACAAAGTGAGCATATGTTGGAATCAGCAAGAAACAAATTGAAGGAAGTTGAATTTTTTAATGTTCTGTTTTCTTACTTATTTGAGAAGATGTGTGATGGAAAGTGATGAATTGGACAATAGGAGTGAAGAAATCAAGGGGACAATTTCAGGTGGTTACTAATTTAAAGAATTTAGGTGACCCGTGTTAGTTAGACAAGAGCTTTCCCCCTCCATTTGGGACAGAACTAGGCAACGCAAAGCATTCATTTGGGACATGTGACCTCTAACCGTCTTGGGGACACTGTGCAAAGTGAGAAGGGTCTTTGTTGTTGGGGCAGTAGGTCCTGCCCTGGAACCTCAAAAATGCTCCCCTCTAGGGCCAGAGGAAGGCATGGGAGACTGCCTGTAAGGAAGCAGGAAAGAAGGCCTCTTGAATACTGTGTCTTGCCTGTAGAAGAACTTGGTGAAAGAAACCATGAGGGCTGTCAGATTCATGTGGTAGAGCAAAGAAGGGATGGGAGGTGTTTGGCCAGCTCAAACCCTTAATAACTTGAATTATCTTGAAGGGGAGGGGGCATGTGCCATGGGGTTAAAAGTGTTCACTACCTCAAACTCGGTGGGATATTTTGAGAGTGGGGAAAGAAAAAAGGTTTGTTTTAACCTTTTCTGATTTCTTGCACTCTCCCCTCCTCCCCAATCACAGAGCAACACACTACTTATTACAAGACTGCCCCACAGCTCTGAACCTGACCCCATTAGAGCTTTATAGCACAGAAGAGGAAGATTTCGGGAAGGTTGGAAAGAAAGAAAAAAAATATGACCCCTTCTCCTCTCCTGATCCCCCTCCCCAGCACCGAACTGTGCTACACAGCTCTTCTTCTACATTGTCCGGAGCTCTGAACAGAAGCACTTGAGGGGAGATTATACAGCATTTTGTTGCAAGTCCTTACGTGTCCCTAAAATTGTTATGAGTTTGCCCTGGCTATTTCTTCTTTAGTCTCTTGACTCTGCCACAGTGACTTGGTGGCATTTCTTTGAAAGCCATAAACAACGGGAACGTCCCTATTTTCTCAGATTTCCATCCTACCATTGGAGATGATATTTCAACAGTGTCAAGGGTGAGGCAATCCAATCCAAGCAGCATCACTTCTGAAGAGAAAATGGTTATATCAAAAGCCATACATACTGATGGAACTCAACCAAGTGCTGAGAACTGATAAGAGCTAACCTGCAGTGCAAACACAGTGTGTAGGAGGAAACATTTTGATATAGTGCTCAGAATAGAAAGATGAAGTGAGATATGGCATCATATGTGAAAACTATGTATAGTTGCAGGGATGGGTATCACTGTTGTACCCTTTGCTTAAGCTTCTTCTCCCCCCCCCCCATTCAACTTTTCCTTTCTTTCTTTGGCTTTAGAAGAACAGGTGTGAGTTTTCGATCCATGTACAAATGAACAGGCATGTTTACTGTTGATTTTGGAGAGGGACATCAGCCACTAAGTGTATCAGCACGGTCGGTG
The DNA here is from genome assembly GCA_037013535.1 of Intellagama lesueurii. Taxonomy (NCBI): domain Eukaryota; kingdom Metazoa; phylum Chordata; class Lepidosauria; order Squamata; family Agamidae; genus Intellagama; species Intellagama lesueurii. Next base: position 167,344,603 of record JBAJHW010000001.1, on the reverse strand, counting down.
CACGTTTTTCAGAGAGATACACCATTTATACTGGACAATGATGCAGAAATATGAGGTTGACAGAGCTGTGCTACGAAGAAAACTTCTGCATCGGTTGGGTAATGGCTGCAGCAGACCAGCTACACACAACTGTAATTTGGAACTGCCTTTGAAGGTGATACAGACACTTCAGCAGGTGCAAAATGCAGAGGCCAGGTTCATCTCGGGAGATACGAACCCATCTCCCTGATCCTGGCATATCTGCATTGGCTCCCTGTATGCTTCTGTGCCAAATTCAAAGTGCTGTTTTGAACCTATAAAGCCCTTAATGGTTTGGGACCTTATGACCTGATGGATGTCCCTAAGATTGTCCACCCGGACCATTTGGACCAGTCAGATGTCACATTTGTGAGGCTTGGAAAACTACCACCAGGAACTGGGTCTTCTTGGTCATGGCCACAATGCTATGGAATGCGTTACCCGCAGACACATGCCAGGGCCCCTCCCTCTTGTCCTTCCAAAAACGGGTTAAAACCGTACTGTTCAAAGAGGCCTTTAGAAACATCTTACCCCTGTATCATCTTCATGACCCATGTACTGAGTTGATCTTTATTTCAATTTGCTGTCCAAATTTTTGTCTTTTTGGGGGGATACCTTGGGGTTTTTTATGGTTTTTTTTGGTTCTCTATGTCTTTGTGGGTGGTATTGAGTTGAGGTATTTTAATTGTTGTTAGTCACCCAGAGCTAACAACTAGATGGCACTAGTGGGGTGGGATATAAATGTAGTGAATAAATAAAATAAATACATTTTCTGAGGATGGGAGAGTAGCACGAAGTCAGGCTTTTGAGAGAATAAGGGAAATGACAACACAGGATGAGTGATGGGATAAACTAGTGTACTTGATGCAGCTGAAGATTACCTGAAAGTTTGCTGTTTCCACCCTGCTAAGGTTTAGGGAGATGTGCTCAAAGACAGCAGAAAATAATGTGTAGCAATAGGGAGTAGGTAAGTAGGAGGAAACAGAGAAAAAAGAGAGGGGAGAAGAAAGAATGGTGGCAAGGAAGGAGCGAAGAGAGCAGTCCTGCCTCCAATATTTTTGAATAGGGAAGTCACCAAAGGAGTAGCTCTTCCCCTCATAAAACACCTTGCCCAGGCCCAAACCTGGTAATGTCTCTGCTTTCAGCTCACATTCTGATTTCTTGGTGGCTACTTCTTGTTTCATTGGTAAAGGTTGTACCTATGACTTCTTTATTGCAGAGTTTTGAAATTCTGGTTTTAAAAAAAATCTAGTTGTACAAGAGAAGTGCAGGGACTTACAGAACAGAATTGGTTTCAAGTCTCTCCATAGTAGACAACCCCTTATTGTCTCATCAACTGGCACTTACAGTCTCAATAACTCACTCTGAGATATGTGTGTTTAAAAGTTTATATATGCACTGTGATTTTTAAAAGCTAAGTTAAGCCCGTCTGTTCTTCTTCTGCAAACTCATCTACCCCTTTGAGGTGGAAGTCCTTCCTGAACTGCCTTGTAGCATTCCCACACACTCACCTCTGAATCTGATTGTTATTTTAAATGACATTATGAATATACCATCGTGTGAAAGTGTATTAGCCACTTTCAAAAAGTAAGATTTGTTCTCTACCTGTAGCACAATGGCTAGATGCTTTGACAGTCTCCTGATCAACACTGCTGTTCTAGTAGTGAAAGAGAACACATACCAAAATTGGTGGCAAGCTGAAGTCACTTCATGGCTATTGAACTGAATTAGCGGGAATCATGATACCCCCAAATTCCTCTCTGTTGTCCAGTATCCCTTTCACATTCCTGAATGGGCTATGTTAGAAAGTTTGTGGTGGCTGAGCTATACATCTTTTCGAAGCATCATCAATTTTATTGGTCATACAGCAATGCTCAGGTGAGTTTATAAGTGGGAGATTCATAGAAAGGGAGTCTAGATCCTTGCCAAAACCCCATTTCTAGAATTATACATAGAGTACATGTCAGGGAGTTTTAAATAGTCATAGATGTTCAGTTTTTTCTAAATGTTTCTCTATCTAGCCATATTTAGCTGTTCATGTGAGAGCCAAGTGAATGAGCAAGGAGGGGCGGGTTGCTCCGTCTCCTCTCTCTCTGTTGACGCTTGGCTCAGACAGCGAGCAATGACTCAAACATCAAGAGTGTCATTGCAGGCTCAGAAGCTTTCTGTGCAAACCAGAAACCTGATTTTCAAACATTCTGGTTCTCATGGAGAGCCATACGTACAGAATAATCTCCACCTGTTTCGTCAATCATCATGTGAGGCAAGCAGTGGCAAAGAGGGTTAGCTAGAGTGTTCCTTTCTTACTTATTTACTTATTTCAGTCAAGAGCATCCAAATAATGCATCTTCCTCTCTCCCTCTCCCTTTTCTCCATCTCTAGCTATCCATCCTGTATGTATGGATCAGAGTTGGCAGCTGTGTTCCCTTCAATGTTTTTGGCTTGCAACATAATCCCCTACTAGTATTGATTCTGGCTAGGGCTGATGGGAGTAGTTGGCTACAAACATCTGGAAGAACATAGTGACTCACCCCTTGTGAAGGAGAGATAGAAAAAAGAGAGAAGGAACAGAGTGAGCCATCCTCATGAATAGAGACGTCGGAGATAGGAGAGAGGGAAATAATAGAACAGGAGGAATTAATTGTAGAAGAAAGAGAAGGAAAGGAATCAAAAGAAAGAGAAGAGAAAGTTGAAATCTGTCTGGTGGAGGAGGGAGAAGGAAAAAAGGAGGAGGAGTTAATATACCAGTATGGGAGGAGGATATAAAAGATCAAAGGGGGAGGAGAGTTTTTAGTATACCGGGGAAAGAGACAACGAGAGAGGAAGAGAGGGAGAGGGAGAAGAGAAAAGATGAATGCACATATGAGAAAACACGCGGGTTGTTCAAAGACTTTCCTAACCTGAAAGTGGGAAGATTACTACCAGATCCGGAATTAAGAAAGGAAAAAGGATTGATAACGGAGACATTAGAATGGACAGTTGTAGTCTTTCCATGAGGACAAGGTCACTGGAGGAAGGTGATCAGACCGGATCAATCATTCAACCAACCACCAAAGGAGGGAGATTGGGCCAGACACCCGTGTTGTGGAACGATATGCGCGGTGTGGAGTGCTCCATTGAGGAAACCTACAGACTGGGAGCGGTTTTGTCCAGCCCCCCAATGAGCTTTCCTCATCTACAAACGGAGTTTTCGTCGTCACCTTACGGACAGTTACCCAATTTGAGTTGTTTTGATCCTATAGAAGTTGTTGTGGAATCACCAAATGTTAAAGTAAATAAATCTGTTGATGTTTCAAAAGAGGCTCAGTTGTCATTTCCTGCCAAAAAGGAGGAACTGCTTCAAATTTCTAACGAACCCAATCACACCCTTCAAAAGAAGGGGGGGGGATCTTCAGGTGTAAGCCCTTATCACTTTCCCCTCTATAGTGAAACACAGTATAGAGAAAATCTTAAAAGTTTAAAAGAAACATTTAGATAGCATTCTGCTGTAAATTTATTTTTGCTGAACTTCGTTGTCACGGCACAACAAGGATTTTGTTGTTAATATGATTTTAGAACTTTAGAGCTGGAGGGGACCCTATGGATCATCGAGTCCAACCTTTGTCAGGGAGGCACAGTGGGGAATCAAACTCCCAACCTCTGGCTCTGCAGACTCCCAACCTCTTAGGCATCTGTCAGATGCCTAAGCCGCTGAGCCATCCAGCAGTTATGGCCTGTCCAGTTTCATCTGAAGTATAGCAACCTCTTAATAGAGTTTTCAAGGTATGGGGGACATTTAAGGAGGGATTTTACCACTGTTGCCCTCCTCCTCCACCGCCGGTGAGTTTCTATGACCAAGCGGGAATTTGAACCCAGGTCTTCTGAATCCTAGACCATCAATCTACCTACTACAACACCCAGATTGTCAGAACAAGAACGTACATTGAAAATGCTGTCGCATTTGTTATCACAAAGAAGATACACCAAGTTTCATTTCCTTCCTGTTGCTCCTTCAGTTGTATCCTCTCTCTTTAAGGCTGAAGCAGCACGGAGCTTGTAAAAGAGAAGCCGTTGAGGAGGGAAGGAGATGGAGGAGGGCTGCCTATTGATTATTGCTGAGAAGGGGCTGTAGTGAGCAATGGCAGGGTGAGGTCTGAGGTTCAGAAGGTGGCAGCTGTGAGACTGAGTTGCTTTATTCCAACAGAGAAGTGTAATGTGGAGGCACTTGAAAAGAGGTAACACCACACAGTGTCAGAAATCAGTGGTGAATGCCATGCATCCTGTTCCTAGCAGTGTGCGTGTTTTAAATATAATGTGCCAAATGCTATATTTATATTTGGAGAAGAAGCGGCTTCACAAGAAGGCAATATTCTATGGCATTTACTTTTCTTTTGAACAACTCTCGTGCCTAATCCAAGAGTTGCCTCAGGAGCCCTGGGGAATGGTTGTTTATTGAAATTTACATGCTCTTTTAAATACACCAAGGGAAGAGTGTAGCATACCACCTCCACAGATATTTAATTTATTATTTAGTTAAATTACTTTTTATCCCATATCTCCGACAAAATGGCTCCCAGAGCAGTTTCCTCTGAAGCATAAAAAACAAGTAGAGGCTGCCTGCAGTCTCTGCAAGGAGGTGTCTCAGCTCCAAATGTTGCCTTGATGTGCCTCCCAGGTTTGGGCTGGGAGCTGTGCTTGGAAAGGATAGGGTTGCTTTAGTGTTCATGGAAAGGGCAATGTTTCCTTTTCCTTTCTGAAAGACATGAGGGGATGGGGCAAGCATGGAGAAGGAAAGAGGAAGAAAGCCAGTAATTTCACAGGTTTCTATTTTGAATTAAAAGAAGGTCACAATAATAAGAATAGTAAAGTGTTTCCATGTGGGAAAAACCAAAATGGATGGATTTACCCATCCAGATCCAGAGCTTTGAGTGTCTCTTGAAAACCTGGGTCTGAAATCCTGTCTATCTCACCATGTTAGTGCTGAATTAGGCGGGCCAAATAGCTCAGTGAGTTAGGTATCTGGCTGAGAATTCATTTTCTCCTTCTGCTTCCTGAGAGGAGAGCCGGCCTTTACAGCCTTGGGCAAGAGTACCTCCTGAAGAAGTGAACGGCAAACCTAGAAAACCCTGGAAGGGTTCACCATAACTCAGAACTGACTTGGCAGCACACAATTATTAGGTAGTACTGAATTAGGGTTGTGATATATTTTTCCTCTGAGATGCTTTGTGGCATATTGTTATAATATACAGTAAGACCCCAGTATCCGCGGGAAGTCTTTTCTAAGCCCCGCTCCTGTGGATGATGAAAAATGCAGATTATAGTGAATGCTATTTTAATGACAAACTCTACACATAGCATGGTTTCTGACTCCCTCTAAAAGCCAGTTCTGGTAACTTCATCTTTAGAAATAGATATTTCTAGGATTTTTCTTTTAATACTTTTAATATTTTCAGACCGTGGGTAAGTGAATCAGCGGATACTGATCCTATGGATAAGGGGGTTCTACTGTAATCCTTTCTATGCTGAAAATAGTTGCAACTGGACATTCAGCCAGCACAAATGGGAAAAAAATCATGAGGGGAAAATAAAATAATCACATAATCCTGTGAACATTTGGTGAGAATAGTTCAGCTGAGTTAAATTGAAATAGATCTTTCTGGTTCATTTTTTTTAATATCCCACTTATTTATTATGGAAATACCATATTGTTTTGTGATTTGCATATTATATGGAGAGTAAATAAATATGAAATAATTTAGGTATTCAAGAGGCACTGTTTAAATCAGGGGTGGGCAACATGCAGTTTCTCCAGATGTTCTTCCACAACCACCCCATCAGCCCTAGTTGGTATAGCCCATGACAACAGTTCATGCAACCCCACCACATCTGGAGGGCTGCAGATTATTCAACCCTCCTCTACAAAGAAGTCCAGCAACTCTGAGCATCCTACAAAGCCTGTAAGCTATGGAATTGTATATATGTAGCCAAAGGTAGAGCTTGGGGAAAGAGATTCTGAGATCCACGGGTGGTGGCACACTGCAAAATGCCAGCCGTGAGAAAAACTGTTGCAGAGATGCAGGGGCTGAGGAGATCTTTGACATCACTGGGCCTTGAATCAATCTTCTACTGTGCTGTAAAAAGAAGTAATGTAAATCCTTTGGCCCATGTTGCATCTCCCTTGAAGCTTAAAATGTCACTGCCAGGTTTAATGGACCCTCACAAATTACTACTCTGAATGAAACAAATGATATGTATGTAATCTCTGAAATACCATTATTCTGAAAAGCACTGCCAGTGTCGTGTATTCTCCACTTCCTATGTTTTTCGAGACCGAACTATCATGAAATCTCTCGGGCGACTCTTCTGCCTTCAGAATGACTGTGAATCATCCTTCCATTGTAAGATCTATTGTTTTTTGTCCTTCAAATGAGCTTCTTACAGGGAAATGAACCCCATTTGGTTATGGCTTGGCATTCACAAGACCTGTATATACATTAGAGACAATCTGCAATGGAAGTCCTTAAGGGCTGACTGTGTGTAATTGTCAGAGGAGGAGGTCTTTCTCACCTGCCGTAATTTGCAAATGAGCTTGCTCTGTTTTGTGATTTATCTTCGGCCATAAATATTCTTCCTTTGTAAGACTGGTTTCTCAGACTTGAATGACTGCCTCAGTCACATCACCTCAGCACTAATATGATTTCAGCCCCAATGACAGATCATCTGTTAGATATAATTTTGGCCACATTTGACACCCTGTCTTGTTAAGGAAATTCTGAGATAAAGAAAGCATATACAGTCATTGCTAGAGCAAAAGGAATCAGTAATTGCTTTCCTCATCACTTCCTTTAACCTGACAAGGTAGAGAGGATTCACACAAAGACAACCAAGTGTTCTATCAGAAATGTGGGTGGAGTGCATCTATCATACAATTGCTTTCTCATTTATCCTGATTGCAGTTAAATTCACATTAAAATGCTGTCACCAGTAGTAATACCAGCAGCAGCAGAAGCAGTAATAATAGTGGCATTGTTAAGTGTTGGTTTAAGCTTTGTTGTTGTTGTTGTTTAGTCGTTAAGTCATGTCCGACTCTTCGTGACCCCATGGACCAGAGCACACCAGGCCCTCCTGTCTTCCACTGCCTCCCGGAGTTTGGTCAAATTTATGTTGGTAGCTTCGATGACACTGTCCAACCATCTCGTCCTCTGTCGTCCCCTTCTCCTCTTGCCCTCACACTTCCCCAACATCAGGGTCTTTTCCAGGGAGTCTTCTCTTCTCATGAGATGACCAAAGTATTGGAGCCTCAGCTTCAGGATCTGAAGCTGGTTTAAGCTAGAGGCTCTTAAACATTGCTATCAGTGAATACCACTGTTCTTGTTTTACAGTTGTATGGATTGCATACAATCCATATGTTGTGGTCTGTTATGCAAACTCCAAAGATCCTTGCTCTCCTTTTTTCTAGTTGAGTTGTTCCCATCCTTGGATAACCCATGTATTCTTGGACTGCAACTCTCTGAAACCCACACCCTGTCAAGATTTGGGTTGTGGGAGATGGTTCCAAGACAAGTCAGTCTTCCAGGTTGACAGCAAAGTGATTCACATAGACAGTAGTTTCATTCACCAGCAGTGTGTTTACAGACTATGTACAATGGAACTATGTACATCAGTCAACGGACTCAATAATACACTTACAGTAAATAAACGGACAGCACTTCGTGCAGCAACTCTCCAACACAATACTCCACATATCACCATAATGTGCAGCTCTTATATAGTTTGAATAGCCAAACACTGGGCACATCACCTGATGTCTTCCCCCAGACATTACATCATGTCCAATACACATTTCATGGATTGCATCAGCCTCATGTGCCGACTCTGTGGTTCATGTACTAAGAGTAAATTCTCTATTATTGGCCATAATATCCTGACATGCCCAACACAGGGGGTGGTAAAGGCTTCTGGGAATTGCAGTCCAAGAAGACCTGGGTTACCCAAGGTTGGGAACCACTGTTCTAGTCTGAATCTTTGTTCTCTCCATAAATCACAAACCACTTTCCTTTCTCATTAACACTGAGTTAGAAGGAACAAACTGCTCCTGCTGAGTTCCTGGAAGAGTGATCTTGTGTTAGGGGTATACAAGATCCTGGCTGAGGGAGGGGGAGCTGCATGAGCGTTAAAGTTACCAGGTCTCAGAGGGCCAGCTGACATCTCAGGACACCACTCTGTGCAAGTGGTGACCAGGAGGAGAAAGTCTGTTTTTGTATATGAGGTGCCTTTAAAGTTGGGGTACCCTCCTCCCCCTCTTCCAAGAAAGTACTGCTACTTACTGGTTTAGAACAAAGGTGTCTAAGACAATTTTTTTCCACTGAGCAGTCAGCATGCAATAGTGCTGGCTTTTGGAGAGCAGGTTTGCTTCTGAGTAACACAGTCTCCCCATGCCTTCTTCTCCAGGTGGCTGGGTAGTGGTGGTGGTGCGTCATCTCTTTGTCCTATTTGTGCTGATGCTGCTTCCTCCCTCAGCTACCACCTCCTCTTGCCACTGAACATTTCCTGTTTGTGTTTCCTTGCACTGCTTCCTTTTCTTCAGTCCATTTCCCTTCTCCAGCTGTGCCAATCAGGCTTACCATTCCTTCATACCCTTCCCTTCTCCTGCAGTATCTTCTCACCCCTGTTTGTATTCTCTTTCCACTCTTTTGGTTTGCTTTGTCTGGCTTGGTGGCCTTGTCCTTTTTTTTTTTTTTTTTTTTTTTTTTTTTTTTTTTTGCCAGCCTCCTTCTCAACTTCATTTGTTGACTCTTCAGCTTTGCCCTGCTCCTTCTCAGTCTCCCCCTTTCACATCAGTACTCCTTTCCCTCCTCTTGCTGTGCCTTTAGGGAACACTGCCTGGCTTACTGGGTGCACCCTCCCTGCTTCATCCATGGTGTTTTCAGTCTTAGAAGCTGTGAGTACTTTGCTGTGCAGCCTCTGTGCAGCACTGAACACTGGGTTGGAGGAGCAACTGTTGATCCTGTGTAGTCTCTCTCTGAAACAAATTAGGGAAGTGCCACAGCACTAACCCATCCACTAAACCCACCCAAGTGCATCAGACTTGGACTGGAAGTGCCACAAAGCTGCAGAAAATGAACCAAGAGGTTTGGGTGGGAGAAAAATGTGCAGAAACTCATATTCTTGTCTATACCTGTCAGGGTAAAAAGAACATCATTTGGATTTTGGAGATGGGCGTTCCATTAAGATGAGGGCTTAGCGGGGAACTTAAAGGGATGCAAATGCACCATCTGAAAAAGCCTTAACTAACTAAATGCTGTTGCCATGAATGAATGCTTCACTTTAATTTATTTGAGATTAGAATATTTCACAAATAATTTGTGTAATCAAGTAAGAATATTCTTCACATCTCACGTGAACTATTTCAAAAGTTCTGTTTGGATTGGGCTGTCTTTCTTTTTCCTAAATTGGACATGAAACAAGTAATTTGCACTATATCAGTTGCTTGTGTACCTTCGTCATTCATGAAATAAAATGGGCATTGATTCTCTTGATTTTCTTTCCAGAGGATGGCAGCCCAGATTCATGAAACTTCCTTCAACACAACTTAGAGATATTAGATAGTTTGCTTTCCCCTTCTGTTCCTGACACATAAGCTTCATGCCATCATCATCATCATCATCATCATCATCATCATCATCATCATCGTCATCATAAGATTCAGACCTCAAGATTTTGCAAAATCTTTTAATCAGTTAACTTCACAACCTGTCAGGTGTCATTAGCCTGCACTAAATTTTTTGCTGTATCTAATATGGACATAAATTCTATTTTTTTCACATCAGTTGACAAGTCAAACTGAATTGCCTTTTATTAGTCTCTGCAAACAATCAGGTGGGGACTGAATTTCAGGAACATATTTATAGAACAGGCACAAGTAAATGGCTAGAGTTTGTGTAATATATATGACATGACCTAAACTCTGCTGTGCTAGTAATTACTCTATCAGTTTCAGAGAGTGGATGTGTTGTTCCCACTGGTGTATCTAGCCAGGAAGACTGTAAAGCAAAAAGTAGGTGCAATGGAGGCTTGTTTATTAGTACATCAACATTCAGTGGGGAGGCAGATAAATAAGAAACCATTGACAGAATGTGAGAGACTGAGGCAGAGGGAAGAACACACTGAATGAAGCAAGTGGAAGAAGCATGCTTCTTCAGAAGCAGAGGGAATTAAGATATTTGTATGTGACAGTCTCAGAGCAGCTTTGTGAGAAAGTTAAGGGGAAGTGCTGAAAAGAATAGGCTTTTGTGAGGAAAAAAGAGGGACTTAAGACTGAGGGAGACTGTCTAAACAGAAACACCTGCTGGAAAAGTAAAGCAATGGATTTGAGTCTAAGCAATATCTTTGAAATCAGGAAGTTGAGCCATATAAGAGGAAATAGGTTCACTACTATCATCACCCACAATATCACCATCCATGAATATCTTCCACCAGCAGTCTGGTGGGAAGGGCAAAAGTTGGTCTTCTATAGTTATGGTGATTCATATTGTCCTTGGTGATCCATGAAGATTTGTGATAAAGGCCAAGGCCTTTAGTCAAAGCTTGCGCTACCAATCAAAGGGACCCATTAGATTCAAATCACAAGAACATTAGGAAGAACTTCCTGATGGAACAAGATGTTTGATAGAGGAGGAGACTGCCTTCTGAAGGTGGACTTCACCTTCTCACATCACTCCTGCCCCCAGCCCACCCTGACAATGCAGTGCACAGGGAAAGAAGGTGGTGCTGATGACTTTAATTGGGGGGGGGGGAGGAGTAAATGGCACAGATGCTGGTAGCAAGAAAGAACTTGGACCTCTTCTCTCACTAAATGCTGAGATCCTTATCCAATGGGAAAGGAATTTCAGAGAATGTGAAACTCACCTTACACTTTGAAAGAGGATGCCCGAACTCCCAACGTGTGTCTAAAACTTTAAGATGTTCACTGTCATCCGTGATACTATTCTTACTGTGATATGAGGGAATGCATACCCAATATACATTATTATTGTGGATCTGTACTTCACAGTGAGGGAAATGTGACTTCATATGTTTTCACTGAGGTTACCATGTAGCCCAAGCTATTTAATTCCACAGTATCATCACAACCGCTATGGTTCTTCTCCTGATTGGCTGTAAATCAGATACACAGGGAGAAACCAGCTCTGTTAATTTTTCTTCAAGAAAAAGAATATCAAAAGTTGAAGCAGATTGTGGGAACAATGTCTATAAGCAGATTTGGGGGGGGGGAGGGGGCAGAAAGCAGGTTTTCTTTGGGACACTACTAACACCCAACAGCAAACACAATTGCTGTCCTGAAGAACATGGTGTGCCTCAGTTTACAACAACCAGCACGAGCATAGTGGAGCATTTTTCAGGACACCTGCTTTATTGCTAGTAAGCAGGTGGCTGTTTACCATGCGACAGAACATCCACAAATGGGCTAGAAGTAAAGATGAAGAATCAAAGCTTCTTAGAAGGTCATCCCCACCCTTACTGTATTTAGCTTTACTCACTGAAATGGATAATATGTGGAACTAAGCAAGATAGTAAGTTGGCATAAGAAACATCCAGCTGTTCTATTTTTCAGTGCAGTTGGCCAGTGCTACTTTACTTTCCCCTCTGCTTGCCAATAAACTGTCAGGTGAAATTCAAAGTAACGATCAGAGCCCACGAAGACTAAAATTGCTTTGGCCCAGCAGCTACCCTTAGAAAACAGCTTTTCAAATCAGATTCTAAATTAGACTTATCTCCGTAAGTGAAACATGAACTTGGCATTAGAAGCACTGGTGATAGTCAAGAAGGATGTTGGCAGCAGCATCTTCTACCTAACCGGTATCGGGATTTTACTCCCACTAGAATTTCAATGAAGCTTGATCAATGTGTATGAACTATATCAGTGTGGGGGGAAAAAACTCCTGAATAAACCAATTATGGTTAATTCATTCTACAGTTGGAGGCTCTGCCTAGTGCAGAAGTAAATTGCTATTTTTATCCCCAGGAAAGATGTTAGATAGTAGCTGCATGTTTCTGTTTCCTTGGGATCACACCTCAATGTTATTTTGAAGGAATATTCTTTCATAATGCTGTCAATGATTCAGCAACATAATAATATACTGGACTTTACATATGTATGCCTACCTATTGTATACATTTGTGGTATATTTTACAGTGGATTTCTAAACATGGATATTTTGTGGCAATCCTTAGGAAATTCTGGACGGAACCTGCCTCTGATGAAAGTCCAGAAATATGGAGGGCAGATCACTGACTATGGAACATAACCTCATGGTTTTATCCACACTCAGCAATGTAATGATGGCGTTTTGGATACTCACCAGGTATGCACTAGATTTTCAACATTCTTTCAATTTTCATCATTTGAAATTTTGTTTTCATATTAGATACACTCACAGGTACATATATGTGCACATGCACACACACACACGGACATACACACATCTATTTACGAGATCTTACTCATAACGAATGGAAGGAATGTGCAGAATACAGTGGTGCCTCGCAAGACGAAAGTAATTCGTTCCGCAAGTAGCGCCATATTGCGAAATTTTCGTCTTGCGAAAGCGCAGTTTCCCATAGGAATGCATTGCAATGCATTCCTATGGAAACCTCGCAAGACGAATGAATTATTTTCAGCTTGCGAGGCATCACTCTTACGAAAAAAAACATCATCTTGCGAAGCACGGCCATAGGAAACGTCATCTTGAGAGTCACCACAACAATCGCAAAACGCTTTCATCTTGCGAGTTTTTCGTCGGGTGAGGCATTCGTCTTGCGAGGCACCACTGTAATAAACAAATCCCAGTGATTTACACTGAGCTAATCTGTTTGAAGACTCAGAGATCCATTAGGAAGTTAAAAAAAAATGTGCCAGTATATCACCAGGAACACACTCAATTTCATTTGACTTGAGAAGCTAAATTGGGTTGGTCATAATTAGTTACTTGGGTAGAGGATTCAGACGTGTTTAGGTCTTATGGCCATTTAGGTTTTAGTAATAATATAATTCATTGGGGTTTGAGAATTTTCAAACTAAATAGGAATATATAGATATACAATATAGATATGGTAACTCACACTACAGTAGGCCTATTAAATCAATAGAGATTTAGTGAGTCATCTCCTCCATAGGTTCCATTGATTTGAAAGGTTCTACTGACTCTACTCTAACATTGCAGTTAGAGTAGGCCAATTTGAATCAATGGAACTTTTGGAAAAGGTAATACACCAAATCCTCAATAGGTCTATTCTAGGACAATTTACTATACTAAGCAAGAGATTTTGGCCATAGAATTGTAACCATAATGGTACCTAATTACTCTTGGAGGACCTGGGAAGTAGAACTGTATCTAATTACCTTAGAAAGGTAACTTTTCAAGTTCTGAAAGTACCAAGAAAAGGCCATGTGGTCCCCAAGATTACACAAATGTAAGAGTGGGTGATATCTTTTATTGCACCTCTAAAGAATCAAACAGATAAGTTTTTGTGCAATAAATTCCACTTCTTCAGGCTTAGTACAATGCATAGTGTAAAAAATTCTAGATAAGAGTCCAAAAATTTCAAATTCTGGTCATGCATTGATTGTAAAACCGATTTATTTATTTATTTACAATATTTGTACCCCACGTTTCTCCTTAAAAGGACCCAAGGTGGCTTACATCAGTAAGTACACAAGTATTAAAAAGAATTTTAAAAGTATTGTATTAAAAATGGATATTAAAATCAATACTAAAAACACATTTAAATGCAACAATCCATTAAAAAAAATCTTCTAAGACCACCAGTCACTAAGGAAAAGCCTGCCTGTCTGAGATGTAACTAGGGCATGTGTCACCATGGCCATATCAGACCTCTGAAGAAATGGGCACAGCTGGCACACTAGTTTTAACTGTGCAAAGGCATTCTTGGATGCTGCCGAAGCCTGGGCAATCCAGGCTCAGTGATGAATCCAAGACAACCCCCCCCCCCAAGCTTCACACCTGTGTTTTCAGAGGGAGTGTAATGCCATCCAATACAGGCTGCATCCCCATTCCTTGATCAGCCTTTTGACTGACCAGGAGCACCTCTGCCTTGTCTGGATTAAGTTTCAGTTTATTCACTCTCATCCAGTCCATTACTGATACCAAACACTGATCAAGAGATGAAACAGCTTCCTCCTAGAAAGGAGAGATAGAGTTGGGTGTCACCTGCATACTGGTGACACCGAACCCCAAAACTCTGGATGACTGATTTCATGTAGATATTAAATAGCATAGGGGACAAAACAGATCCCTGAGGAACACCACAAGCCAAAGGCCAAGGTGTTGAACAGGAGTCACCCAGCACCACCCTCTGGGTTCTCCCCTCCAGGAAGGACCGGAGCCACTGTAAAACAGTGCCTTGAAGTCCCATCCCAGAGAGATGGCCCAGAAGGATACCATGGTCAATGGAATCAAAAGCCTCTGAGAGGTCCAGCAGAACCAACACACTCCTCTTGTCCAGTTCCTGGAATAAGTCATCCATCAAGGCGACCAAAGCAGGCTCCATCCCATAACCAGGCCTGAAGCCAGATTGAAATGGATCTAGATAATCTGTGTCATCCAGGAACCCCTGGAGCTGAGAAGCCACAACCTTCTCCAGCACCTTGCCCAAGAATGGGATATCAGAGACTAACTGGTAATAATCCAGTACTTATCCAAGGAGGGTTTTTTTTTCAGTTATTTTCTTACTACTGCCTCCTTCAAAGCAAGCTAGGATCCTACCCTGCTGCAAGGAGGCACTCACTACCCTTTGGACCCATTCAGCTAGTTCCTCTCTGGAAGCATTCATAAGCCAGGAAGGGCACATGCCTACCAGACAAGTGGTAGCCTTCACCTCTCCAAGGGTCCTGTCCACATCATCAGGCTGCAAAAACTGAAACTTATGCATTAACACGGGACAAGCAGGAGCCATAGTTACATCCACAGGACCTGTATTAACTGCAGCATTCAAGTCAGAGAGGATCCAAGTGATTTTGCCTGCAAAGTGCTGAGCAAATTTTTACAGCGAGCTACACTGTGGTCTGCATTATCTTCCTGGGAGCTGCCATGTAATAGGCCCTTGACCACTCAAGAAAGCTCCGTTGGGTGGCTTTGTGCAGATGCAATGATGGCAGAGAAGAATGATTTCTTCGCTGCCAGCACTGCTGTGAAATAGGCTTCCAATGGGCTCTAGCCTGTGTTTGGTCGGATTCGAGTTTTCTGCCATTGTTGCTCTAGTCTCCGTCCCATTCGTTTCATCACCACCAGCTCCCCATTAACCCAGGGGCCCAGTTTGGCTCTACTTTGTGGGAGGGGATGCTTAGGAGCAGTCGTGTCAACAGCCCTGGCCATTTCTCCCTTCCAGAGATCAACCAGAGCTTCAACAGAATCGCCTGCCAAGGCAACAGGAAACTCCCCAAGAGCTGTCAGGAAACCATTTGGATCCATCAACCTTCTGGGGCAGACCATCTTAATTGGTCCCCCACCCCTGCAGAGGCTCTGAGTTCCAGTGAGTCTAAGCCCCACCAGCTGTTGATCTGTCCATGACAACAGAATTACAGAGAGTTCCTCTACACTCAGACCAACATTTGCCCCAGTACAGAAAACCAGGTTTAAAGTGTGCCCTGCAGCTTGAGTGGGAGCAGATACAATTTGGGACAGCCTCATGGTCATCATGGAGGACATGAAGTCCTGAGCCACTCCTTATAGAGCTGCCTCGGCATGGATGTTGAAGTCCCCCAGCACAATAAGCCAAAGAGACTCCAACACCACCCCCGAGACCAGTTCAGTGAGCTCAGGCAGGGAGACTGTTGATCAGCGGATTGGGCAGTACACCAACAGAATCCCTATTCTGTCCCAGGCTCACACTTTCAGATACACTCATTCAAACCCAGAAAACTGGGGGATGTGGTACCTGGTGAGATGGGAGTGATAGAATCAGAGCAGACTCCTGCAACTCCACCTCCCTGACCTGCAGGTCTCACCAGATGCTGCACAGAAAACCCTGGTGGACAAAATCTAGATGGTTTGATAGCATATTTATGGCACTGTCTGCTGAAATATTTCTTCCTTTTGACTGTTTTTTTTGGACTGCTGTTTAAAACTGTACTATGTGTTTATTAGTTCAGACATATTCAGATTCAACATCCACTTTCCCACTTCCTTTACTACCTAATGATGAATACCTGTGCGACTTGTTTACATGACTACTCTGTGGAAATAAGGAGGCGGGGTGGTAGCTGAAAATGTTATAAATATTTGAATGGAGCTTCTTGTGCGTTGAATAATTGACTAATGCAGATAGTTTTTTTCTCAGACTGGCTTTTGAAGTCAACATACCAGGAGGATTCAAAACAACAGCATCTCTAGCTTGCCGAATAAGATATACCTGAGATATCAATGCCTTTCAGAAACGCTGTTGTGTATAATCTCTCCAAATCACAGTGGACACACCATCTATAAATATTACTTGCATTGTTGAGCTCAAGTCTGAAAGAACATAGGGAGCTGCTTTATACTAGGTCATAGCATTGATCCGTCTGGTTCACTGTTGCCCAAGTATATTAGCACCTGGTCTTTAGAATTTTTGGCAGGGATCTCAGTTAGCCCTGCCAGAAGATCCCAGGATTGTCTGCAAGCAAAGCAGGTCTACTTTCTAGGCTATGGCCTGTTTGCTCTCTAGTTGTAGTAAAGATGGAGGAGCACAGGAAGGCTGGGTTTCAGGGAACTCCCCAAGGCTTTAAAAGGGCTGCAAGATGGTGCCAAGGTAGCAGCAGGAAGCCATGGCAACATGCTTGTCACTCACCTCCTCTCTCACCACAACCCCCCTCCTGGAAAGTCATTGGAACCTTTTCCACATTGAGTGTCACTGAGTGTCACCATAGCTGCCTTGTGATGGCCAATTTGAATTGCACTGTATGGTAGCCATTATTACATGGTGTGCATTTTGTGTATACCCTCTTAATATATGTAAATAATATGGATTTCTGTGAGGGAGGCAACAAGTCTATGAGGTAAGCCAATGAGGCCTTTGGGAAAAATATTCTCCTACTCACCAACAGAAATAAAATCCACAGCAATGACAAAAACTTTGTTAGTCTGATGCTTAACATTAGTCCTGAGCAGGCCAGATGAAATACAAAGTAGGTAAATTAGAGAAAC
Organism: Intellagama lesueurii; assembly: GCA_037013535.1. Classification (NCBI taxonomy): domain Eukaryota; kingdom Metazoa; phylum Chordata; class Lepidosauria; order Squamata; family Agamidae; genus Intellagama; species Intellagama lesueurii. The sequence continues at coordinate 167,327,402 of JBAJHW010000001.1, read as the reverse complement.
TTATTCCTTCACATGCACCAAGGAAGCTTCACGTTTTGTACAACCCACCAGAGATTTTATAGAATCATAGAATAATGGAGTTTCCTGGGGGCTATAAGGACACCAAGTCTAATTCTCTGTCCAGTGGAAGAATCCAAGTTAATGTAGATGGCTGTCTTTCTCTTGAATGGTCCAATATTGGAGAGTTCACAATCTCCTGGAGTAAATGGTTCCATTGTTGTATTGCTCTAACAGTTAGGAAGTTTTTCCTCATATTCATCCGAAATCTGGCTTCCTAAACTTGAGCCCATTATTAAGTGTTCTTCACTCTGGGATGATTGAGAACAGTTCCTATCCCTCCTCTATAAGACAATCTTTCAAATATCTCAAGAGTGCTATCATATCTTCCCCTACTCTTCTTTTCTCAAGACTAAACATGCCCAGTTCTTTCAGTCTTCCCTCATAGGGTTGGTTTCTAGTCCCATGATCATCCTTGTTGCCCTCCTCTGAATTTGCTCCAGTTTGTTGGCATTCTTCTTAAAGTGTGGTGTTCAGAACTGGACACTGTAGTCTAGATGAGGCCTAACCATTGCTGAATAGAGAGGAACTAATACCTCATGGGATTTGGAGACTACTTCTGTTAATACATCCTAAAATAGCATTGGTGGTGGTGTTGTTTTGTTTTGGTTTGGTTTTTTTGCACATTGCACTGTTGGCCTATATTCAGCTTGTGATGTACAATTCCAATACCCTTCTCACTCGTAGTATTGCTCTTTACTGTCCAGCTTTCACACCCATACATGGTGAATGGGAATACAAGGGTGTGGATGATCTTGGACTTGGTCTCCAGTCACACATCCTTACACTTGATGATCTTTTCTAATTCTTCCATTGCTACTTTTCTGAGTCTCACTCTTCTTCTGATTTCTTGGCTGTAGTCTCCATTTGGATTGACAATTGAACCAAGGTATACAAAATCTTTCACTATTTCAGTTTCTTCAAGTACAAGATTAAAGATGTGTAGTTCTTCTGTAGTCCTTTCTTTAGTACCAACAGCCCTCCCTTTCCCAAAATAACAAAACAGCTATAGTTTCTTATTTTTTTATTAAAGATGTTGAAGGGAAAAAAATCTTCAAAAGTCACAGAAGCACTCAAAGAAGCTGTGGAGCAAATAAGCATTCAAAATGATTTGAAGTGAGAAGACTTCCAGAACATTTCCCACAAGTAAACAAATAAGCCAGCTATCCTAAGGAAATATCTACATATTGACAGAATGTCAGCATAGTTCCAGAGCATATACAGAGGATAAATCAGGCAGCAAATGAGCATAGTAGTCTCCTTAGAGATACTAGGCTAAAACTAAGTAACTTCCCTCACTTTTATACCCCTCCTTCCACTTTCCAGACTCTTTGAGGGGATGAGCAAATCAGTTGTTGCATTGCCCCAGACCTTCTCAAAGAAGAGAATAACTTCTCAAGAGCAATTTTTCCCCCTCCCTTTTCTTCAGCTGAAACCATTCTCTGCTAATTAGCTCAGTACCAAGGAGTCAGCTCTGACCCTGGAGATTCCTTTCTCACAGAGTTAAAGCACAGATTGTATAGCCTCCCAATCAATGGGTGTTTTCTCCCTCCTCTCCCAGCCTGCTCATCTCAGGCACAAACTATCAGGCCAACAGAAACCATGATACCCTATTTTCCAGTTTCTTGACAAGTGACTTTGTATTTCTGCTTGCCAGCAAGACTCCTGAAGGACTCTCAGAGGAAACAGAAGGTCTAATCTTGGAATGCTCAACTGTGAGCGCTCCATGCCTAGAGGACAAATTTCTTGACATGTTTCATAGAACCCATTTATAAAGAAGTCACTGTGTTGCCATGACTATCCAAATAGGAGAGACTTCAGCATTGTGGCAAAACTTACTGGATCTGCATAGAGATCACAGTGAGTGATTTTGTTGGCTGTAACAGGACAGCAGGGGGGCATTGATCAAGTGACAAATTGTGCTGTCAGTCTTGCCGTGTGGGTTATCTCCATTAAGAAACAATTCTTTGCCATGTGCTCAATACTTTATTAGGCAAAAGTGAGTTCCACACACACACACATACACATCCAGAAACTTCAGACAAAATGTCTTCTTTCTTTCCACAAGAGGAAAATTTAACATGACGATACAACTGGCATAACATTGTGTTGACAGAAATCTGTGTTTAAAAATATCCTAACAATTATTCATGTATGTTGTAAACTAGGTTTTCCTCTGGCACAAAAAAACAACATGGTTCCTTCCTAGAATCATATAGAGATGTATTAAAAATGACATTAGCTGAGATAAAATTCTGAAACGAACATCAAAAATGTTAGCTGATTGCAAGGAGATAAAGTTTTAAGAGGGCCCTGCAACAGCTGTTGCTAGGGGAAACCACATCTCAACCATACATTCAGAATTATTCACAGCTTTTGTTCTCTCATGGGGGGGGGGGGAAATCTTCCTTTGGAAAAAGAGGGATAAAATAAAAAGCTATCAAAGATTTGGGAAGAAAGTCAGTTAAGATGCCATTTTTCCTAGTGAATGCAGTGTACGGCCAAACAAAGTGTGCAGAGGTTAGACTTGTATTGTGGCGTGGAAGCCCCACCCATTTAATAATATTCTTATACAGTATTTAATTTGGGGGGAAATCCCACAAAGGTTGACTAATAAAAACAGGATAAAATTAAATCAGTTGCTAAAATAAATGAGGTCCTGAGAAGATGGCAGAACAGCAGCAGCAACAATAACAATGCAGGAGGTTAATTGAGCTCCTAATAAATTGCAAAACACTTATGGCTCACCTGGGTGGAGGTGAGGTGTTTATGCAGGCTACGGATGGATCCATAAGCCTATTTCTGCTCTTCGGCATTTGTGCTTGTGCTATTTCTAATTTATTCTATCTCACTTTGCATTCAACTGTGTGTGTTTTCAAAATCATCAGTATCACCACATCCTATTTAAAGGCATATTATGAATAGATTTTGTTACAAAGTATGTATTTTAATTTTTTTAAAGCTATGCCTTTGTAATCATATTTTATTCTAAAATATATATTGATGTGTATTTTGGTATGGATTCCGAAAAGGTGTGCTGCCATTGGGACCATATCTAGGGCAGGACATTATAGAACTGCAGACTGGAAGGGACCCTATGGATCATCGAGTCCAAGTAGTTGTAATGGTAAGGCCACCTTTTAACAGCATTTAGAAGCCGATGTGCCCTGCCTTTTATATCTGACCCATTCTTGTTCCTGTTGTAATAGGATTAGACCATGTAAATACAGGCTGAAAGATTCAGGAAAGCAGTTTGTCTCTCTTTCCAAACCTAAATCCCCACCACCACCCCCAAACATTTTGCGTCTCTTAACCTGTCTTACCTTCAACCAGCTCCGAGTCACATCAAACAGACACACAATTTCTCCCCTATTCCTGCTGTCTCTGCAATCTCCCCACAATCCCTCTATCATTTTTCTTGATTTCTGTTGGCACTCCTGTACTATTCTGGATGTACTTGTGCTTCCTTTTAAGAGCCTTGGCTTACCAGCATTATCCATTTCCTCAATTGCTGTACCTGTCTTTTGAAAATCTCAGAAGGAACCCTAAAGGCGGGCTGAACTCAATTCCAACCTACTTCTCATGTTCTCGCTTTAACTCTTAAGTGGTACAGCTTACCCTTGACCCCAACCGCAACAGGAACGTCTACTAAATCCCCAATAATATCAAGTCAGCTTTTAGAAAACAGCATGATTTTTTTAAAAAAAAATCAGTACAGTTTGGTTGGACATGGTTTAAAGCTTAAAAGTAGTTTTCAGTAATCCAACATTAATTCTAATAGAGAATTTATATATTTCCTCACTGGCACTTACAGTAGTAAACATTTTTTATACATAAAAATACGTTCTTCCACATGCATGGCAAGAACTCAGGATATGCTGCCCAGTCCATGTTATGAACAAATGGTTTCCATCACTGGTTTCTGTCTTTCGTTCTATAGAATTGCATTGGTTGAATTGGTATAGGCTGTTTGTGGAAGAAATTTAATAATTACTTGTGAGGTAATGATCCAGAAGGGCATGGCATCTGATGTGTAAACTTGATGATGGAAAAAGCTGAAAATGGGAGTGAGGGATCCATCCATTCAAAATGTAGTGCTGGAGCATAACTTTACAGATACCGTGGATTGCTGGAAACAGAAATAAATGGTTGGCTAGATCAAATCAAATCTGAACTCTTAATAGAAGCTAAGATGACTAAATGGAGACCATCATACTTTGGACTTGTCATTTTGCCTTTGTGTATGTGTACTGACACATACACAAAGGCAAAATGAGAAGTCCAAAGGAGACATCACCTTGCCGACAAAGGTCCGCATCGTCAAAGCTATGGTTTTTCCAGTAGCGACGTATGGAAGTGAGAGCTGGACCATAAAGAAGGCTGACTGCTGAAGAATTAATGCTTTTGAATTGTGGTGCTGGAGGAGACTCTTGAGAGTCCCCTGGACTGCAAAGAGAACAAACCTATCCATTCTGAAGGAAATCAACCCTGAGTGCTCACTGGAAGGACAGATCCTGAAGCTGAGGCTCCAATGCTTTGGCCATCTCCTGAGAAGAGAAGACTCCCTGGAAAAGACCCTGATGTTGGGAAAGTGTGAAGGCAAGAGGAGAAGGGGACGACAGAGGACAAGATGGCTGGACAGTGTCATCGAAGCAACCAACATGAATTTGACCCAACTCCGGGAGGCAGTGGAAGACAGGAGGGCCTGGCGTGCTCTGGTCCATGGGGTCACGAAGAGTTGGACACGACTTAATGACTAAACAACAACAAATATGTACTGATGTTTAATGTTGGTTTTTGGACAGCTATTAGTGTTTTTAAATTGTTGTCTATTATGTACTATGTTGTAAACCGCCCAGAGTGGCCTTGGTAGCCAGATGGGCAGTATAAAAGTCAAAAAAAGCCCAATAAATAAATAAAGAAGAGCAGACTCACTGGAAAAGGCAAGGAAAGTGCAAAGCAGAAGGAAAAGATCAAGACCTACGTAACCTGAGATGGAATGACTCAGTGGAGGAAACCATGGTCTTTCGTTTGCAAGCCTTCAGCAAGGTGTTAGGAGTAGGATCTTTTGGCAGTCAGTAATTCAGAGAGACTTCTCATAAATCAGAAGCAACCTGACACCACACATAAGCAACAACAAAAGATAGAGCGCCCTTTCTAACATCAGAACGGAACAACTGTTCTATGAGCATCAGATCCATCATCTCTTATCTCTCACATGGTAAGCAATCTCTTTTTGAAACTCCCTGGGCTGTTTTTTCCAGATGGCTGGATGGCAGCCAATGTGTTCAACAAAATCTAACATGCTTCTGTTATTGGTTTGAATAAATATGCATGTCAAACAAGTGTAAGATTAGATAATACTAATACATGGGATCCATGCTATTCTCTGTGTATTAGCAATGCAGGGATCTCTGCGGGACTCAATGGAGTCCTGTGTCTGTCAAAATTCCCTTATACACATGTGCATAATAGGTCCTTGAATAGGTAGGTCAATAGCAGTGGCAGGCAAGGAAAACTGCTGTGTGCGCTTCCCTTATTGCCATGCAATCCAGAGAATAAATAACTTTAGAAGGTCCCAGACGCTGGACGAACAGACTTACCGTTCTGGAACAGCGTTCTGGTGTTTGCCCACGTTCCGGAGGACGGAGACTGTCACGGGTCACATGGTAACTGGGGGGCTGGCGCGGCTACTTAGCTGAGTGCTCGCCTCCTCTTCGCCCTCTTTCCGTTCGGGCACCCACCCGCCCTCCCTCTTTCTAGTGTGTTTAAGGTCGCCATTTTGGGGCCGGATAGGAATTTTTGACCCTCATCCTGATTGGCTTTTGGATGGGGGGATTTTTCGCCTATCCCACACTGGATAAGGGTTGTTGGCAATTTAAGGTGGGACCGGTCACACTGGCGGGTAGCGCGAAACAGGTAGTCTCGGTGTGTCCCAATTTTAATTCAGGTAAGCCAACAGCGCATCCGACCTCCCGGCTCTGCGGATCGTGCGATTACAGGGCCGGTGCGGGGAAGATGCGCTGGGCCACTTCCGGACCAACATTCATCAATTAAAGATGTATTGAGGTCTGGGGGTGTTTATTAGCGGCCAGCCAGGTTCCTGCGGTCTTTAAGACCGAGGGAACCTGGGGCTGGGGACTCGCCCTATGACTGATATATGGGTAGTTGTATACCCTGTTTTGTACCTGTTTTCGCACTACAGCAGGCCCCTCATTTGATAATCTCGTTAACTACAATTTGATCTCATTTAATAAAGTGTGGCCCGTATTTTAATCCATAACTTGGTCTCGCGTCTTTATTCCGGAACTGGGTGGGCAAACTTCCATTGTACATGGAGGGAGGTGGTTTGGTGTGTGTGTGTGTGTGAGACTCCCATTTTCTGCAATGTCTATTTAACCTTCCAGTATGCAGAAACATAGTAGAGAGGGAGGATTAGATTTGCTTTCTTTATTCATATCAGAGTGTTGCACAATTTAAAATGAAGAACGCATATGAAGTATAGGTAAAAATTTTAAAGAATTAAAATGTTAAAATAATTAAGACTATTTTTTACCAGAAGTGTACTACTTCATTAGCTTTATCTCAGCCATTTGCTAGATCTACTTGTGTACATGTGGTGGAGCATATATTGCATGCGCATAAAGGCTGCATTGATTGAATTTCTCCACAGTCACAGAAAATTTGTCCTGTATCCAAGTAGCCCCATTTTACTTGATTATTCTTTGATCTTCCTACTTCAAAGTCTGTTAAGTGACTTGCAAATAGTGCAGCCAGAATCTTGTCCTGGTGAGAGTCACTTTTTGACATTCATCCATTCAACAAGGTGTGCTGTTTTTCTTCTGCATGGGTTTAGCCTAGTCACTTCTGGTTTAATATTTAGGGTTCGAGATGTGTGCAGAAAACTTTTCCTTGATTATAGCCCTGGGTGTTGAGGTCCATGAAGTGAATGGGTCCAGTGCTTGCTTTTCCAGCTAACTCAGAGCTTCCTCTCTGCTTCTCTGTTCTGTAAGTGGAAGACACAGACCTGTGTCTTTAAAGGGTTGGGTTTCAGCTGATTATTTTTATACTATGAGGAAATAGCTTCTAATGCAGAGGTTAGCTGGTGCTTCATACACCCAAAGGTTTCTCCCTGTACTGTCAAGGCAAGCTCATCAGCATAGATGAAACTCCTGGAGTATGGGAATGTCAGCTAATCATTTGTGTAAATGGTAAAAAAATAATAGTGCCAGGACACTACCCTGTGGGAGACCATTTCTTTGATTAGACATAAAGGACTAGACATAAAGGGGTCTGCTAATCCTTATAGGAATCATTTGTATTCATGTGAAGTGATTCATAGTCTTAGCTTGAAGAGTTTAAATGCTTTAAAAGTTCTATCTGTCCATCCATCCATCCATATCTTTCTCTCTGTCTGTCTGTCTATCCATCGATCCACCTACAGTCATGGCCAAAAATATTGGCACCCTTGCAATTCTGTCAGAAAATGCAACCCTTCTCTCAGAAAATTGTTGCAATTGCAAATGTTGTGGTACTCACATGTTCATTTCTTTGGTTTACGTTGGAACAACACAAAAAAACAGAGAAGAAAAGTCAAATCTGATACAATCCCACACAGAAACCCAAAAATGCACTGGCCAAAATTATTGGCACCCTTAACTTAAATATTTGGTAGCACCTCCTTTGGAAAAAATAACTGAAATCAATGAATGAGTTTCTAACACCTCTCTACTGGAACTTTGGGCCACTCTTCTTTTGCCAACTGCTCCAGGGCCTTCAGATTTGAAGGATGCCTTCTCCCAACTGCTGTTTTGAGATCTCTCCACAGGTGTTCTATGGGATTCAGATCTGGACTCATTGCTGGCCATTTCAGAACTCTCCAGAGCTTTGTTTGTAACCATTTCTGAGTGCTTTTTGAAGTGTGTTTCAGGTCATTGTCCTGCTGGAAGACCCATGACCTCTGGTGGAGACGCAGCTTTCTGACACTGGCCACTACGTTGTGCCCCCAAATTCTTTGGGAATCATCAGATTTCATGATACCGTTCACACAGTCAAGGCATCCAGTGCCAGAAGCAGCAAAGCAACTCCAAAACATCTTTGAACCTCCACCATGTTTGACTGTAGGGATTGTGTTCTTTTCTTTGAATGCCTCATTTCTTTTTCTGTAAACAGTGCCATGATGTCCTTGACCAAAAACCTCTCCTTTTGTCTCATCTGTCCACAGTCCGTTCTCCCAGAAGGATTGTGGTTTTATCACATAAGTTTTGGCATACTCCAGTCTTGCTTTTTTATGCCTTTGTGTCAGCAGTGGTGTCCTCCTGGGTCTCCTACCATAGTGTCCCTTTTCATTCAGATGGCGACGGATAATGCGAGCTGACACTGTTGTACCCTGTGTCTGCAGATCAGCTTGAATTTGTTTGGAAGTTAATATGGGTTCTGTATCCACCATTCAAACAACCCTTCGTTGTAATTTTTCAGTAATTTTGCTCTTCCGTCCACGTCCAGGGAGGTTAGCTACAGTGCCATGGGCTGTAAACCTCTTGATGATATTGCACACAGTGGACACAGGAACATTAAGATCTCTGGGGATGGACTTGTAGCCTTGAGATTGTCGATGTTTTTCCACAATTTTTTATCTCAAATCCACAGACCACTCTTTACACTTCATTCTTTTCTCCATGCTCAGTGTCACACACAACACAAAGGTTGAGTCAACTTTTCTCCATCTTAACTGGTTGCAAATGTGATCACTATACTGCCCACACCTCTTAATTGCAACAGGTGCGTCTAAATACAAATTAAAGGAGCATCACATGCTTGACAAGCAATTATTTCTTACAATTTAGACAGGGTGCCAATAATTTTGGCCAGTGCATTTTTGGGTTTCTGTGTGGGATTGAATCAGATTTGACTTCTCTGTTGTTGTTTTTGTGTTGTTCCAATGCAAACCAAAGAAATGAACATGTGAGTACCACAACATTTGCAACTGCAACAATTTTCTGAGAGAAGGGTTGCATTTTCTGACAGAATTGCAAGGGTGCCAATATTTTTGGCCATGACTGTAGCTTTGGGATGTGTACTATTCTTCAGACAAATGTGCAAGCATGGATCCTAACCCAATTTTGGAGTAAGCACAGACGCAGCAAGGAGCTGTTGGTCACCCTCATGGCACAGCAACATTCGTACTGATCCTTTGTGTTTTGTCTAGCATTTGTGGGGCTAAAGGTTTTTTGAGACACCTAGTGTGGTGCCGTGGACAGGATGATGGACTAAGACTCAAGAGATCTGATTTCAAATGTCCATTTAGCCATGGAAACTCACAGACTGTGTGTGTGTGTAACTGGGAAAGCTTCTCCTTATACTGTATATCTTGCATACCTTGAAACCCCTGTTAGAGTCACTTTAAATCAGATCTGATTTTATAGTAAATAATACAACCAAAGGTTTGCAACCCATGGTGTGGAGTGATTTGAACTGGGAAAATGGAAATCAGAAGATTGAGGCGCTGGCACCAAAGCAACAAGTCAGGGGCAGTTGCATCCCCAATGAAGTCCAAGGTCTCCACCAGACATTCCAACCACTGAGGCAGCAGGGAAGTCACTGTGTGCTATATGTCTCCTTGTGGTCATTTTCTTATGTGTAGGGCAAAATCAAAGGCTTTTATCATTATTGCTAGGTTGGGTTTCTGTTGTAAAACTCTCTCCCCCCCTTCTTATCTAGCTCATTCAATCAACTAAACAGTTTATTACTAGGGTTGTTGGTTTATGTGTGTTAGTGTGTGTGGTTGAAGACCTGTGCTACCCTTGTATAGGCTTTGGTTGACTAGGTCAGAATTAGCGTGCCAGGGTCTGTCTTTCCTCTCCCAACCTCCACTTTTTTTTTATCACAATGCAGATTTTCCTGCTTGTGGATCTTTCTGCAACTGCTAGAAGACTGTCCATGAACAGAAGTAAAATCCTCCTGTCTACTACATTCTTGATAGTGCTGTGTAGCCTCCACTGCTTTTTTCCTATTCAAGGGATTTTTTTTTCCACAGAGATTTGGAAACACACAAATAATGCCACAGACTTGGACAAGGAATTGATTAGAATGTCACAAAAAAAGCAGAGCATGGGTCACAAACATGGCCTGGACTTGGGGGGGGGGGGTGCTGTATGTTTATGTCTGTGCATGTGTGTGTGTGTTTGATTTATAGTCTACCCTTTCCCCAGAAGTGGGCCTCAGTTTAGATTACAATATAAAAAATAATAGTTTTTTTTTTAAAAAAAAGGTATATAAAACACTTCAAGAAGGATGCTGACAAATTGGAACAAGTTCAGAGGAGGGCATGTATGGGTGTGAAAGCTGGACAGCAGAGAGAAGTACTATCAGTGAGAAGGGTCTTGGAATTGTACATCACAAGCTGAATATAGCCCAACAGCGCAATGTGGCTGCAAAAAAAGACCAATGCTATTTTAGGATATATTAAGAGAATTATTTTCTCCTTCATGTCCTGTGGTGGAGTACCACAGGACATGAAGGATGCAAACATCGTCACATTGTACAAGAACAAAGGAGACAGGGGCGACTGCAATAACTACCGTGGCATCTCTCTTCTCAGCGTTGTAGGGAAGCTGCTTGCCCGTGTTGTGCTGAAGAGGCTCCAGGTGCTCGCAGACAGAGTCTATCCAGAATCACAGTGTGGATTTCGAGCCAATAGATCCACCACTGACATGGTATTCTCCCTCAGACAGTTGCAGGAGAAATGCAGGGAACAACAACAGCCACTCTTTGTCGCCTTCATAGATCTCACAAAGGCCTTTGATTTGGTTAGCAGGGATGGCCTTTTTAAAATACTTCCCAAGATTGGATGTCCACCTCGACTCCTTAACATCATCAGGTCCTTCCATGAGGGAATGAAAGGCACTGTAGTTTTTGATGGTTCAACATCAGATCCCTTTGACATCCGAAGCGGAGTGAAACAGGGCTGTGTCCTCGCACCAACCCTTTTTGGGATCTTTTTTGCTGTCATGCTGAAGCACGCCTTTGGAACTGCAACAGAAGGTGTCTATCTCCGGACTAGATCAGACGGAAAGCTCTTTAATCTCTCTAGATTGAGAGCGAAGACCAAAGTCCAGCTGAAATGCATGCGGGATTTCCTCTTCGCCGATGATGCAGCCATTGTTGCCCACTCTGCTCAAGACCTCCAACAACTCATGAATTGTTTTAGCAAGGCCTGCCAAGACTTTGGACTAACAATCAGCCTGAAGAAAACACAAGTCATGGGCCAGGGCGTGGACTCACCTCCCTCTATTACCATCTCCACACAAGAATTGGAGGTTGTTCATGACTTTGTGTACCTTGGCTCAACGATCTCTGACACTCTCTCTCTAGATGTCGAGCTGGATAAACGCATTGGCAAAGCAGCTACCATGTTCTCTAGACTCACGAAGAGAGTATGGCTCAATAAGAAGCTGACGACATATACCAAGATCCAGGTATATAGAGCCTGCGTCCTGAGCACACTCCTGTACTGCAGTGAGTCCTGGACCCTTTGTGCACGGCAGGAGAGGAAGCTGAACTCCTTCCATATGCGTTGCCTCCGACGCATTTTTGGTATCACCTGGCAGGACAAAGTTCCAAATAGAGTAGTCCTAGAACGAGCTGGAATCTTTAGCATGTATACATTACTGAAACAGCGACGTCTACGTTGGCTTGGGCATGTCGTGAGAATGGCTGATGGTCGGATTCCAAAAGATCTCCTGTATGGAGAATTAGTGCAGGGAAATCGCCCCAGAGGGAGACCACAGTTGCGATACAAGGACATCTGCAAGCGGGATCTGAAGGCCTTAGGAATGGACCTCAACAGATGGGAAACCCTGACATCTGAGCGTTCAGCCTGGAGGCAGGCATTGCATCATGGCCTCTCCCATTTTGAAGAGACCCTTGTCCAGCAGACCGAGGCAAAGAGGCAGTCACGGAAGCAGCAAAATCAGGGAGCCGGACAGGGGACAGATTGTATTTGTCTTCAGTGTGGAAGGGATTGTCACTCTCGAATTGGCCTTCTCAGCCACACTAGACGCTGTTCCAAGTCCTCCATACAGAGCACGTTACCATAGTCTTTCGAGACTGAAGGATGCCTAATACTATTTTCTCCAAATCCCGTGAAGTGCTAGTTCCCCTCCATTCAGCACTGGTTAGGCCTCACCTAGACTACAGTGTCCAGTTTGGACACCACACTTTAAGAAGAATGCCAACAAACTGGAGCAAATTCAGAGGAGGGCAACAAGGATGATCAGGGGACTAGAAACCAAGTCTTAGGAGGAAAGACTGAAAGAACCGGGCATGTTTAGCCTTGAGAAAAGAAGACTGGGGATAGCATTTTTCAAATACTTGAAAGGCAGTTAGTTATACAGAGGAGGGGCAGGATTTATTTATTTATTTATTTAATTTACTTACTTACTTACTTGTTTATTTATTTTTGACTACAACTCCCCAAATCCTTCATCTTAGCATGGCCCAGGAAGTGGATTCTCGTGGCTGGGCTCCAAGAAAGTAATTTTTAAAAACATCCTGATGCTACTGCCATTGCCCAACAGCTATATAAAGAGGAAAGGAAGGGAGAGGGACGGTAATCTGAGGGTTGGGATTTGGAGCTTCACGGGTGGGCAGCAAATCTAGCTTTAACTCACAAATACGCTTAGCTGTTTCCACACCTTTGGAAAAGGAACTTGGTTTATTTCTGTGCTTAAGCTGGCATGTACCACAGGTGGTTCACCGATTAGTAAAAAAGAAGGTGAAGCAGGAATTGATTGTTTCAGTGCTATAAGAGAAAACCTTTCCATTATCAGCCGGCTTTTGTGCAATAGTGTGATACAGTTTGCAGGGAAGATGATAAATTCTTATTGAGTATCAAGGTGTGAGCGTTGACTGTCTTCACATCTGTAAACATTTGCAGGATCCAGCTGGCTGACAGCAGATTGTATTGCAAAATGAAGAAGAAATTGCATATCCTCTTTTTACAAGCGTGCTGTGAGTAGGTTGAAGTCATGCACAAAAGAAGCCTACCGTGCTAAATAGTATGTTATGGTGTGCGTGAATGAAATCTAGAAATCAACAGTGCTTGAAGGGCCACTGGGGTGTAGCTGAATCAAGTAATATGGAACTCTGAAATCCAAGGGGTTTTTTGTTTAATTAAATCACAGGATATATATTTTTGGTGATATAGTGGACATCCATGTTTTAGAATTCTGAATCTTGCAGTTAAGATACCTGCGTATAAGGAAGAAATCAGGACTACATGGAAATCAGTCAGCAGGGCTATAATTTTCTCACAATGGACGAATTATTTTGCTGTTTGATGCTCCTAAAAAAAAGATTCTGGTTCCATGGGTGTCTAATTTTCTTGGCACTATAGTTTGGTAGTGCTGGCTGGCTGGCTCAGTGGTTCAGTTAACTGTCTGCAGGACCTGAGGTTGGCAGTTCGATTCTCCACTGTGCCTCCAGGGAGAACAGCCAGTCTGTGTAGTCATGGGCAAGCTGACCAGTCCCAGAGCACACACCCCCTCCCCAGAAGAAGGGAATAATAAACCACGCCTGTGTATTCTCTACCTAGGAAACCTTGGAAAGGGTCACCAGAAGTCCAAATGGACTTGAGGGCACAAAATTATTATTATAGTTTAATAGCAGTTATAGGGAAAGGCCAAAAAGGCATAGCTTTGAATTAATGCATTCTATCTAACTGGTCTCATGTAAGTCAGACAGAGGTAAAAGAAGGAGGCCAGAGGAGGTGAAATTCAACCAAAGCCCAGAATTAAATGCCCTGAGCTAAGCTTGTCTGATAATGGAAAGAACAGCAGCTTTCAGTTGCAAGGAGGCATCTGGAACACAGCCCAGAACGATCCCCCCACCCTTCAAGCACTGTTCAGCATTCAGTTCTCAGAAGATCTCACTATTTTGGCAACACATGGACTTGTGTTTCTACTGATGTCAACTACTAACAAAACGGACATACGGGTATTGGGCACATTAATGTACATGCATAGGTCATGATTATATTTTTTTATATTCCTTTCCTCTCTTCCCCTTTTCTTTCTTTTCTATTATTAGCTATTTTTAAATAATAAATAAAGCTAATATTAACGTTGGTTTAAAAATTGTGAGAAAAAGATGTGCACCTGGTGCTTTATTACTCTTTAACTAAAGGGCACGATTCTTACCTCTATTTACTGATAAAAGAGACGATTTATGTACATTTTCTAGAATGTACATTTTGGGATCTAATTGACCTCTATAAAACAAAGTTGGAGGATAATGGCAGATGATGTTGCATTCATTCACCAGGACCAATAATACATACTGAATCCATGCAAGTTCTAATGAACTTGTCACACTGTGTTTAATGGGATATATTCCTAGATATACCTGTACAGATTTGCAGCCTAAATAAGTAAAACAATGCTTTTACACAATTTTAAAATTTGTTCATCTTCTGCTATTTCCCTCCTCCCACAAATATTTCTTTTCCAAAGGTGGGTGTCTGTAGGAGGATACATACAGATTTACAGTCTTCAGGTGGAAGATCTAATAAAAAATGAAACACCTTTTAAAGCCGCTTTTATGTCTTTTAGACAAGGCTACAAAACACTGCCCCTTCAAAGGGAACAAACAAAGAAAACAGAGCTTAAAAACCTAGGGCTGGAATTATGTTCAACAATGGCAGAGCCCAGTGCTCCAGCAGTAAACACCCACTGCACAAGGAATCAGTTGTGGAGTTAACACATTTGAATGAATAGGGTGTCCATTTATGCAGGGAGTTACCCAACACTTACACAAGGAATTACAATTTCCTAAAATGCTAATCTGATCATGCAACAGGCTGTCGTATGAGTAAAGAAACTGAACTGGATCTGGTCCCAAATCTAGAATTCCCAAACCTTTCTCTCTCTCTCTCTCTCTCTCTCTCTCTCTCTAGGTTTTTTGCCTTTTTCAAAGTTTCATAATAGCAGTCATTGTGCTGGGCATGGGGAAGTCATTTCTGCAACAAGTTGCATTATCTTTGAAATGTTGTTTTCAGAGTTAATCATTTTCTAATATGCATATATACTGGCATTTATATTTTCTATGTCTATGTCTACATCTATCCATCTGTAGACAGCTGTAACGAAAAAGGAAAACAGCAATAATATGCTATCAAAACGTTTCTCTTCAAATAACAAGTAATAAGGACTGAGTAGTAACGTGCTATGTTTTAAAATGTAACATCAAGGCTAATGCTGACAGCATACTAGGTTTTATAATAACATTCCAGGTTCTGAGAAGCCTCCTGTGGTGGTTATTCAATTTAGTGTTGGAAGACGCCGAGCTTAGCCAATCTTGCCTCAGTAGTATTACATCCAGAATAGAAAGATGTTCTTCGTAAGTTATTTTTCATGAAAGCTATGGAATACCTCAGAAACTTTATAATAATACTCTGGAACCAGCATTCCTTCCTCTGCCACCTGACTGTGATCTTGCTGTAAGTTTGCTGCACATTATGTGACACAGAAAATAATTTAGGTTTAAATAAGCCCTGTTCAGATTTCATTTTATCCAGGGCCACCAACACAGCTAGAGGGAACACCTGGTTCCACCCATTCCATTACTTTTTCCATATGAGCATGATGGGTCTGAAGACGACAGGTTCCTGCATAGGTTTTACCTGTGAATAAGAACCGAAATTCTCCAAGGTTCTTGTTCACCCGTAGGGTTTATATCTAAGAACTTTTCTTCAATCTCATTTCTGTTCATAGGGCAAAAGTCTTAGTGGGCACTAGGTGCTCCTCTCTGGCCTTGTTGGAAACGCTGGATTAAATAATGCTTAAATAGGGTTATAGACACATGCTGGCCTAATCAGAATCTCAAGTAGATCGTGTTAATAATGTGTTGTTGTTTAGTCATTAAGTCGTGTCTGACTCTTCGTGACCCCATGGACCAGAGCACGCCAGGCCCTCCTGTCTTCCACTGCCTCCCAGAATTTGGTCAAATTCATGTTGGTAGCTTCGATGACACTGTCCAACCATCTCGTCCTCTGTCATCCCCTTCTCCTCTTGCCTTCACTCTTTCCCAACATCAGGGTCTTTTCCAGGGAGTCTTCTCTTCTCATAAGATGGCCAAAGTAGTGGAGCCTCAGCTTCAGGATCTGTCCTTCCAGTGAGCACTCAGGGTTGATTTCCTTCAGAATGGATAGGTTTGATCTCCTTGCAGTCCAGGGGACTCTCAAGAGTCCTCCAGCACCACACCACAATAATGTTAATAATGTAACATTCCTTAAAACAAGTACTGCTGTGTCGTGCAGAACCAATGTTTGAGTGGGTTAGGAACCATTGACTTTCAATGTGTTGTGGCTAGGCCTGGAACCAACCCTGTAATTTTAGAGACAGACAAATAAATGAAATGCCAAATGTGAAAACAGGGACAGATGGTGGTAATGAAGAAAAGATAAGGAAAAAAAAAAAAAAGGGGGGGGAGTTATTCACATTCATGGTTAAAATGTGACTATGTATTTTTGGCTTGTCCTGGGCCTGATCACTAATTACTCCCAATTAAAAAGCCTGGAATCTTTTGTTGTTTCACTTCAGTTACCATATATAGTTCACTTTAACCAATTCGGCATGCATTTGCCATTTAATGCAAAAAAAACCCCAATAGCTTCCTCTAAAGCAATACCAAGAAAAGTAAGCTTAAGGTGGGCTTAGGCTTTATGCCCATCTGAGATCATAGGTTAGTAAATCCCTACTAGCAATACTTGGTAAGGAATTAGTCCTTGTTTGGTCAGGCGTCTTGTCAGGCCTACTGCCAACCGACTTGCATATTTTGCAAATGAGTGGCTGGCACCTCAGGATGCTTATTTTGGCTCATTTAGCAACTGATCTTCTGACGCATAACACATTTGCAATGAAGCCCCAGCCAAGGGTTCCAGCTGAGATTGGTTCCCATTTTAGTTTCTAATTCTCTGCTGTGCAATCTTCATACCTTGTTCTTTTTTGATGAACAGGAGGAACATTGCTCATGGGAATACCTGAACCTAAAATGAACTGAAAATGTATTACAACTGCCAAGCAGTAGAGGAAGAATTTACACCAATTCCATCTCTCTCAACAGCTGTTGCTACAAGGTGATATTGCTAAGATGTCTCAAAATAGAACGTGTATATTTGCTCTGCATGGATTCGGGGAGTATTCTGGCTATCTCCAGCTGGAATCTAATTGCATTTTTAATGC
This sequence comes from Intellagama lesueurii, assembly GCA_037013535.1. Lineage (NCBI taxonomy): Eukaryota > Metazoa > Chordata > Lepidosauria > Squamata > Agamidae > Intellagama > Intellagama lesueurii. The sequence goes on along the minus strand of JBAJHW010000001.1, from coordinate 167,310,105 downwards.
ATTATTACAGCAATAGCGTGGTCATTGAGAACATCCGTATTTTCTTTAACGGATGAGGTTTATAATGTGAATTACAACACGTAGAATATGGCTATTATGTGATGGAAGCCTAATGGAGCAATGGATTTCGGATTAGCTGTACTTAGGTCCCATTGAAACTCACTGAAGGGTCACAAAGATGTGCAAGGCTTGGAGATTGTTAGATCTCTATCAGGTATGATGTTACAAAAGTATGTAGAGGGAGATGACCCGTTGACTTGTGGTTGAAGTCATGAGCCAGAATCCTGTTGGGAAAAGTGCACATGCAATGGTAATCATTAGAGATGGGGGTATTCGTAGTTGTATACGGATATCCCGCCACAGGTGCAGATAATGAGGGTCTGCCCCCCTGGGGCCAGACTGACCACTCACGATTCCGCCGCGGTGCCTTCCTATCACTCCATTGCTCGTGGTGGATTAGCCACTCCTGGGAGAAGGAGGGCTGACAAACCTCTCTGCCAGGTCGCAGAGTGGCTAATCCATCGTGAGCAACGGAGAGATAGGAAGGCACCATGGAGCTTGCAGCAGCAGCAGAATCGTGAGTGGTCGGTCTGGCCCCAGGGGGCCGGACCCTCCTTATTTGCACCTGTGGGGGGATACGAATGCCCCCATCTCTAGTAATCAGGTTCTTCCCCTCTTGGGTGAGATATTTGTCATGTGAATAGTTATGCAACTCTTGTGCAATTGGTAGCAGAATGGACATTCCACAATGGGAGAACTGCTTGCTATGGACTTCCAGGTAACCACAAATGAGGAAAAATAAGACCTTACTTTCATTTTTGGATTCTTTTGTAATTTCCAAAAAGAGAGTCTCTAAAATTCAATTGTTTTGTTTTAACATAAAAGAGGATCACAAAAACTTCAGATTTTGACAGCAGCTAATCAGGATTTCCAGAGGGAGGGAATTTTGAGTTGTAGAAGGACCTAGATTGGTTGGAACCCAGCAAAGAATGTTCCTTGCTTCCGTACATCCTTGTGAATGGGACGTGGGTGCTGCTGAGCAATTCTGTGCCCTCCATCTTGATTGTATTCTCTGCCCATGCTTATGAATCCTTTTTGTCTTTTTCTGGATTTTGGGAGGATTCTCCCATCCCCCCCCCCCCACATACGTATTCTCAGTTTATAACAAAGACACTGTTTATTGATTTTGAAAGGCCTTTTTGAGGATCAATATTTCAGCCCCTGCAGCCTGGATTCCTTCTATATTAAAAATGGGTGGGGACAGCCATTATTTTTCAAGATAAAAAGAATGGTCTTTTCAGTTTACCTGATCTGCTTTAAATCTGGGGACAGCTAAGGTCATTTGTTACTGCACAAGAGGGGACAGTTTTACTTTTAAAAATAATTACTCAAACCCCTTTTGTCCTAACTTCATCAGATTCAGTAGAGTGGGAGCAGACTCTGCCAAATTTAGTGCTAATCTTCAGATTAGCCCACTTTCAAAGTGATAATTGTTTGTTTGGGCTGCTTCCTTGTTTAGAATTGCCTTGTAGAATGTTGATTTGCTCTGCTGCATAATAAGATAACTGCACGAGAGTGCAGTGATAATGCTGTTTCTTCCTAGGCTTTAAATTCCTTCAGTACAATCTTTCATTCTATTATTTTTTGTCCTGTTCAGTTTCTCTCTCTGACTGCTCTCTCTAATTTCTCTCTCATACCACAAACTCCAAAATGACCCTCTGCTTGTATCTCTACACACCAGACTGCTTTTCTCTATCATACTGAAAACTACTCTGTAAACACTGCCCCTCCTTATCTAATTACTCTCCCAGCCAATTAAAACCATTCTTACCAACATTCCATGTTCCTCACTCCCACACACCCATCATATAATGACCAAACCATATAAAAATCTCCAATTATTACCACAGCACATATGCTTTCCTCAAAAGTATTCTGGTCATGAAGGCAGCATTTCCAGTGTTAAGATGAAAGGTGGGTGGAGGAGTTTGTAGATACTGGGATAAATCTAATATTAGTCCCATCCAGAGCAGACTCATTCAAATAACTGGAACTTAGATTTCTTTGAGTAATTCTCTTCACTTCGGTGGCTCTGTTGTGGTTAAGTCTCTAAATCTCTTTAGATTTGGCTGGTTTTAGTTAGTCTCTAGCAGGTGATGTGATAAATTGGTTATGATTTCAGGTTGCACCTTGAACTACTTCTGCAGACATCAAAGGAACAAATAATTGTGAACCTTCAATTTTTGAAACTACAAAGTCTACTTTTTACTCAGAACTGCCTCCAAACTGAAAGTAGGAAAATAGGAATAAAGAGAACTAAGCTGTTTTCATATGGAATTTTAAAATGTCTTTAGAAATGTACTGTGGTTGTTAAGTGTGGGTTTGAGTACCCAACTGCATTAAATAGGACTTCAAAAAATATTAACTTTGGTTGAGTAGAACCCAATGCATAGGATAAAGTGAAAATGGATGACACAGAAACAGCATTCACATATTTAACTTTGGTGTTCCTTTCTGTGATATTAATATACATGATGTCAGACCTCGCTGGGAGGTACTCTGTACATTTCCCTTACAGGTCAACATAAAGGCAGACCTACAGGGCTAATCACATAAGATTATGATTCATCATAATTGACATTATCCCAGTAAAAGGTTAATCCCAGAATTAAATCAGACAATCATCGACAAGCATAAGAAGGTTCATCTGGGTATGAGTGTTTACTTTGTTGCAATAATTCCAGACAACTCCAAATCTTGCCATATTTTTAAGCTTTGTTTATCTATATTGCTTCTGTGTTTCATATTTCAGAACAGCAAGTCCAAACTATATTGAAGACAGTCATACAGTTGTGAGGAAAAATTATAAGCATAAATACTTAAAATCCAAAAGTCATAGCTACTTGTAGCAAGATGCGGGTGTCAAAACCTGAGTTGTAAACACTTCACAATATAGGAACAAATTATAAACAAATAGCAGAAGGAATGTTTTAAGTTACATTCTTTAAATATAGGAGTTTATATTCTAAAATAAGAATAAAATTGTAAAAAACCAAAAGCAGTGCAAGGCAAGGAAAAATATTTAATCTTTTTAAAAGTAAAACTATATAAAATAAAAGGCATTATTTAACTCTAAGCATGTTTAGACACACAAAATAAATACATGAAATTCTCACCCATTTTAGCCAAATTATAGTTAAAAGCCTGTGTAAAATCCATTGTTTATTCTCTGGAGCTGCTTCCTTATGTATCTCTTTGGATAAGGTGTCTCTTGCTGCTCCTGCTTCTGTTGAGAGTGTGAGTAATGAAGCCTATTTATATTCTAAGTTTTGTTTACCTAACTTGATATGAAGCAGTAGCTACCCCCCACTTGTTAGCTGTGATTGTTTACTTTGTCCCTCCCCAGCATCTGAAACAGCTAAAAAGCATCTATGAAAACATACCTATGTCACCCCTTTTCAAAACAATTATTTGTAGCTTACATGTTTATTTTCATATCTCTTGTTTATATATTGGAAAGCAAAACAAAATAGGTGATTGCCAAAGAATTGTTATGATCTCAGTGACCTTGTTTGCCCAACTGGTCCACTGTTTAAAAACATTTGTAGTAAACAATATATTCATGCTGCAAGTTTAAAGGTATTCTTATTTAAGGCACACCCATAGTTGTTCTAACAGTTAAACAGACAAGGTATCAACCTTGACAGTGAAGCTTCCCTATTATTTGTCAGGCCCTTGGAAGTCATAAACTGCCTTCTCTGAGTTTTTTTGGGCTGGAGAGTCAGAGTCAAACTTGGGCCTTCTGAATCCAAAACACTTTTTAAACTGAGGCAAGAGCCTCTTTGAGAGTAGGTTGAACTACTCATATTCTGGTAGCATAATGTTCCACATTCCATTCTACTCCTTCCTCTGTTACAAATCACTGGTTTCTTCTGTAGGCAGACAACAGAATGCAATAGTTTAAATTGGAACAGGGGACAACTGCTTTCGATTCATATTTTCACAAGAACAATCCTTCAGTAGTCACATGTCTTAGAATTTTGTGAAGTACTTCATTTAAAATAAAACTTTACAGAGTGCATGGAAAATGCAGATATTCATAGAAAAATTCATAAGACATCATTTTGTTAAGGGGGACTACTTGCAAAAAATGTACATATTTTGGGCAAATTTGCATACAAAATATTAGAGAAAATTTCCAGAAATATGTATATGAATTTTCAGGTAGACTTTTTTATTTTAAGATAAATTTATGAACATGTGGAAATGGGACAAAATGAACTTCAGAGAGAGAAAATGAAAAACTAAGAGAAAGTGAAATTGACAGGCTCTTCCATCCCTAACTGGGAGTTCAGGGCAAAAATAAGACATTATATTATTAGATATTAAGGAGGAATGAACTAGCCACACAACTGCCATTTTTATTAGAAGCAACAAGAGATGCGGTGCGTGCCAGTTCGTCCAATGGCCCAACAGGTGCTCTGCGGTTTGGTGCTCCAACCCCTCTGGTGGGCAACCACTCAGAGACAGTGCCCCAGCTTGCCTGCCCTGACACTTCTGGGTTTTGCCTCTGAGTGGATACCTGCTGGAGGGATGGGGCACCAAACTGTGGAACAGCTGTTCAGCTATCAGCTGAACAATCTCTAGAAGCAACTGAAAATCCACAGGCTTTCAATTGGCCTTTAGTTCACTGAAACACTGAATGACAAATAATGTCTTCCAACCTTACTATTGTCATCCCATAACATTCAGTAACAGGATTTTTTTTGTATGTGTGTGTGTGTGTGCGGCAGGAAGGAATATGAATTCTAGAGCATCAGCATATCAAAACATGCTTTTTAAAAACTCCTCACATCCACTTGAAAAATAAAGGCCTCACTAGATGACACACTAATTCCATATCTAGAAGTAGCAGATGAGGAAAAAACTGTCATTTTATTCTAACACAACCTAGTTCCAGTCACAATTTGGCAGATTAGCTTGCTCTTGTTTTGTAATTTGTCAGCTGGGAGACAACAGGGCTTTGTCTGTGTATCTGATATCTCAGGAATGTAGCACTGAAGGATTGGCATGCCTAGAGGGATAATGTTGTAGGAAGAAATATGCCTTTGCTTTAAAGTTTGATCTGGCTGTAAGACAGTTATCCTAAGCCTGTATGTGGCATGGTTATGTTTTGCTTTTGCAATCATCCATGATTCCCCCTAGGTGTGAAAAAATAGGAGTGCTGTTTTCTCTGTATGAAGATTTTGTTCAGCACATTAACTTTTGGAGAGAACATTTCTTTTACCTAGAAACTGATTTCTACTCTTATTCTTCCCTCATTATGACAGGCAGGTCATCTGGCTGCTTTATAGTTCCTGAACTATATAATATAATGAATGGTGAGGTCACAATGCTGTTGAAATGTGAATAATAACACTAACTGTCAGTCTCAGGGTGCAACGTTTGTAGATACAGTGACAACATGTTTTTTGTTGTGTGTCAGTGAAACCTGTTGAGGGAATGTGCATTTGTCCAGATAATGGGGACACATAATCCACAGGAGAAACTATGCCAGACGTTCTGTGTGAACTTTGTAAACAGCATCCCTAAGAGAGCAGCACTGTCTCCCAGCTGTTGGCCAATACGGACAATATGGTTCCCATTGGCCTTGAGTAACATCTGCATAGTGCCTGACTTCTACCAAGGGATGATCTCCATGGCCAGTGCATGGCACCATAGGCTATCAATGAAGTTTTACCACTGAAACAGTTCAGCTTTAAGTTTTGTAGAGATGAGTTGCTGCATGGTGGCCCTATTGTCAAGAATTCCAACTTTCACACAGTGATGGGGGGGGGGGTGCCCAAATATGAAAGAATCGTCTGAATCTTTTGAGCATGCCGTCTACAACATATTTATTAAGTATAAATTATTGTGGCTTCCCATTGTCCCACTTAGTTTACTGACTTATTTTGCATCCTGACATCTGAGTGTGGTGAGTTAGCAGCACCAACTAGATCAAAACTGGCACTTAATTAGAAGTTTCTTTGATTTTCACTTTGTGACCTGATTTTACCTGGACTGCCATTATGTAGATAGTTATCTTTACATGGTTTAGTCACTAGGTGTCACTGATGTCAGTTCTATCTAGGGTGTGGGGCATTTGCTGTGGTTATTCTATTGGGTTTTCACAGAAACATCCTGACTGATGGGTCATTGGTTTTCCATAACCGCTGCAACACACATTCACTATTAATTAAGCTGCAATATATTTTCTTTTTATTCAGTCAAATAGGGCAAGATAAGTTGTAGATTCTCATTGAAGGAGTGCCATATATTATTGCCACTTCTCAGGTATGGAAGTGAATATCTTTAACAGTCATTATCCCTACACAGTGAGTGACTCGTGAAAAGAAGGGCTGCTTTTAGTTAACCGAGAGTTTTGTTTAGGCTTTGATGGAGAAAGGGGGTGGGCTTCACAATGTAAACTCACAGAGTGACTTAAATCTTGATGCATATTATGCTTCCAAAAAAGAAACACGGTAACTCTGGGTAATAAATTGACATAAATTAACGAGTCTGTGAAAGTGGTTATACTATAAAAATGAATTGTTGGCTGGATCGGGGTTTTTGAAATTGGGTTACTGTCATATGGTAGTCACGTGGTAATTGGGTTGGTGTGTGTGTCCTTTTGGGAAAAATTTTAATCTGTTTTTAAACTGGGTCGTGTATTGGTTGAGTGGGTTATGTGGACTTGTAATATCATTGCAAATGAGGCTTTGTCCTGCGCCCACCCACCTGCCCACATATCACTGTGGCTCCTCTCAGGACACACACACACAAAGAAGTGAGGGAATGGCAGCCAGTGCTGGCAAGAATAATTAACCAGAGTACAGCAGCTTTCCCCTCTACTACCTTCCTTATGTATGTATGTATGTATGTATGTATGTATGTATGTATGTATGTATGTATGTATGTATGTATGATGACTGCTTATCTCCAGATTTCTCTCTGTCTATGTTGCTGCATAAACCTAATAAAGAGTAACAATATTAGAATGTGTCTTAAATCCATAAAGGAGAACAGCTGTATTGGTTAAATATTTACAGGATAGATAAGCGTTGTACTGATAATTCCAATTCAGCAGGGGACTAACCCACTTTTCTCAGCTGCAGCTGTGACTAAACTCTGGTAAATTCCATCTAGAGGTGGGCATTAACCGAACTAGGAACCAGAAAAACCGACCAATTCAGTTGGTTCGTAGTTCGGTTCATGACCCAGTTCGGGGATCCTGTTTTGCTGAAATGAAACGAAGCACTGAACTTGCAGCATGTAGTGGCAGCACTGAAGCAGCAGCTGGTAGGCCCCCACCACAGGGAACAAACTGAAAACCTAACCACAAACCAGCTTGGTTTTCCAGTTGGTTTGTGGCAGTTCATAGTTCGATGGGCATGAACCATCACGAACCACCATTTCTCAGATTCATGCCCATCTCTAACTCCATCTGTATATTGCAACATTTTGCCCTCATCCTATCCAACAGAGACTGTCCTGCCTTTTCTTCCTTCAACAATATATATTGAATAGGCTAACCATCGCACTAATAAACAGAAACAGCAAGCTGTACACCAATTGAAATATTTATTTATATTACTATTATGAAGAGTTTTTTCAAATAACTATTTTGTTTTTTCTTTATAAAATGTTAATTTAAGAGGACAAGCGCTTGCTTGGTTGGTTTGTTCTCTTTTCAATTTTTTTCACAGAGAGGCAAGCAGTGACTTCAGATGGAACTGATAAATGTGGCTAATTCATTCAGAGAATGAAACTGGTGAGAAAGATTTACCTTATGTTTCTGATGCTGAAGCACATCTTGTGCTGAAGTGTGTGAGTGGACTTTCAGGTTACATATTAGAATGATATTTGTGGGCATGCAGGAAGCTGTCATCTCAGAAAACAATGATTAAAGGTGGGGAAATTGGTCTATTTTTGGTCTGTGTTTCATTCGTATGTTCTCACCATAAGCCTGTTCCATCCCATTTAGATATAAATCTACAACTGTTTTAACTTGCACCAGTTATACTTTTCAATGTATATTTCAACATGCATTGTAAAATACTTTTTTGTCATAAATAGACATTATGATAACAGATTTTGAAGCCTATCTTGAGCTGAGAAATGTGTAAAAGTATTAATGAAGTGTGGATACGTAAATTCTAATCCATACATTCATATAGGACAGGGGTGAGCAGGTTAGGCAGGGAAGGGGGGCGGCTTTATTTATGCAAGTGTCTCCAGAGGCCAGGCAGACCACCAAAAATGAGGAAACAAAATGTCCATTACCAGTTTTGACATGTAGGAGATGAGGATCAAGTGCGATCATGTTGGAATTTTCATAGATCTGAATCCTCAAGATTCTCAAACAATGAAAAGCAAATACTATCTTGATTGATAAACATACCTTTCAGAAGGATGTACACAACCCTCATTGATCAAATAATCTTTAAATGATGCTTTAGAAAGATGAGAAATGCCTTTGCTATCAGTCCTAATTAAACTCTTCAATATCAACAACAAATAATATCTTGCAGAACTGATGTCTCCAAGAAAACTATTGAATATACCGGTTTTGCCAGGCCTCCATTTTAAGTACCATATTTGCCGGCGTATAAGATGACATTTTTGCCCTGAAAAACATGCCTCCAAGTGGGGGGGGGGGTCGTCTTATATGCCGGGTGCACTTCAGTTGGGATAGACATAGCTGCCCATAGTGGCCTTCCGATGCTCGCCCGGTGCCCATAGTAGCCTCCCGATGCCCGCCCACCTCATTCTACATACCGTCCAGTATCGCGCGGTATCCAGCGCGGCCGCGGCGAGCATCAGCAGCGAGACAGGGGTGCCAGCCTTTTCGGCGTGACCGGCCCGTTCTGCTCGGCGGGAAGCAGCGGCGCTCCGGCCCTCCCCTTGTCTACGCAGAGCTCACACATGCGCACTTGCGCACTAGTGCCGGTCACAGGGAGATGCAGGGGCAGGCCGGAGGCCGCTGCTTCCCGCCGAGCAGAACGGGCCAGTCACATAAGAGGGGGTAGTCTTATACGGAGAGTATATAACAAACTCTATATTTTGAGTGGAAATGTTGGGGGGTCGTCTTATACGCCCAGTCATCTTATACGCCGGCAAATACGGTAAATTTGGCTCAAGAAGGTGATAAGCCTTGTGTGTTTGACATAACATTACCAGTGTTTTATCAATTTTTCAAAAAAAATAAGGCTAGAAACGTAGCTTTAGGTCACACTGAAGTGAGGAACTCAGATATCTTTGTCAAGAAGAACATGTTGGATGTAGAGTTTTATTCTGATGGTAGGAGTGTCCTGATATGGAATTATGCTCAAGATGTTCCTATTGGTGCAACAAAAAAGGTGGGTGGGATCAAGCAGCAATAGTTTGCACTCCTTTTCCCACTGAAGGTGCCCGATCTACCTTCACCCACTGTTCCAGAGGATCCACATCTCTTCTAGAGCAAATGTGAGGAGATGCTGGCACTTGCAGGGATCAAGGCAGTGACACCCTTTCCCTCTTCCTCTTATATTTTATTTATTTTATTTATTTAATTTATACCCCGCCCATCTAGACCAAAGTCTACTCTGGGCGGCTAACAACACATTCATAAAAACAATAACAGTATAAAATAAAACAACAACATAATATGATTCAAGATGGCAAAATTAAATTAAGTAATGACAGGAGGGAAGGCCTGCCTAAAGAGCCAGGTCTTACGTTTGCTCTTAAAAGCACCCAGTGAGGGAGACAGACAAATTTCTGGGGGTAGACTGTTCCAGAGGTGAGGGGCCACTGCTGAGAAGGCCCAATTTCTTGTTCTTTTTTTCCGGGCCTCCCTCAGCGTTAGGCCCCTCAGCCGCCCCTCCTGGCTAGAATGAGTGATTCGGGTAGATCTAGGTGGGAGCAGTCGTTCTGCTAGATATTGAGGTCCCAGACCGTTTAGGTCTTTATATGCCATCGTAAATACTTTGAAATCAATGAGGAAATGAACGGGCAGCCAATGCAGGGCAGCCAGAGTGGGGGATATATGTTTATGTTTTCTCACCCCGGTGAGAAGTCTGGCCACCGTGTTCTGCACCATTTGAAGTTTCCGCATCAATCTCAAAGGTAGCCCCACATAGAGCTCATTACAGTAGTCTAATCTTGAGACTACAAGTGCATGGACCAGAGTGGTGAGCACCCCACCATCATGCAGCTGGGCAATCCACCAAAGGTGGAAGTAGGCGGTGTGGACCACTGACCCTACCTGGGTTTCCATGGTAAGTGCTGGATCCAGGTGAACCCCCAAGCTGCAAACCTCACTCTTCGTGGTGAGAGTCACTCCCCCAAAAGTAAGGGTTTCCCAAACCACCGATGGCAGGGCTGCCCACCCTCAGGACCTCTGTCTTGTCCGGGTTCAGCCTCAGTCCGTTCACCTGCATTCATTGCAATATGGCCTCCAGCAGCACTGAAGGGACAAAACGGCATCCTCTGTTGTTGGGAAAAAGGAGATGTAGAGCTGGGTGTCATCAGCGTACTGATGACACGAAGCCCCACACCCCCTGATGACCTGACCCAGCGGCCTCATATAGATATTAAACAGCATTGGGGAGATAATCGAGCCCTGCGGAACCCCACATTTGAGACTCCACGGGGCCGATACATTCTCCCCAAGCTGTACTCTCTGAGGACGGTCCTCCAAGAAGGATCAGAGCCAGGCAAGCGCCAGACCACCAATTCCCAGCTCAGAGAGCCTCCCCAGGAGGATACTGTGGTCGACGGTATCAAAGGCAGCTGAGATATCGAGAAGGACCAACAGAGACATTTTGCCTCTCTCGGCCTCCCTCAGCAGGTCATCAAACAGGGTGACCAATGCCATTTCCATACCATGGCACAGCCTGAAACCCGACTGAAATGGATCCAGGGCGTTGGTTTCATCCAGAAGGGCCTAGAGCTGGTCAGCCATCACCCTCTCTACCACTTTGCTGAGGAAAGAAACATTGGCAATGGGCCTGTAATTGCCAATATTGTCCGCCGCCAAACTTAGTTTCTTCCTAATGGGCCAAATGAGTGTCAAGGGAACCTTGCCCTCCTGGAGAGACCCATTAATTATTGCAGGGGCCCATTCAGTTGTTATAGGCCTGGCTGCTTTGATTAGCCAGGCCGGGCAAAGGTCAAGGGAGGAGGTGGTGGCACAACAGTGGTCAAGCACTTTGTCTACCATATCTGGCATCACAGGCTGAAAGAGATCGAGTCTCATCGGGCAAGGCGGAGCACTGGACATCTCTGCTCGATCTACTGTATTCAAAAAAGGAGAAAGATCCCGGTGGATGGCCTCCACTTTAGATTTTAAAAATGCTGCAAATTGGTCAGGTGAAATATTAGTGGGAGGCCTATCACTGAGACCAATTCCGGATAGATTGCGAACTACATGGAAAAGTTCTGCCTGCTGATTTGAAGCTTTGCTTATCCAGACAGTGAACTAAGCTCAACTGGCAGCCCTCACCCTGGTAAAGTAATGGTTAGTTGTGATCCTGACAGCTTTCCAATTGTATTCTGTCAGGTTCCATCTCCAGTTGCACTCTAGCCTTCTCTTATTCTGCTTCATAGCTTGCAGCTGCTGGTTAAACCAGGGCGCTGGATGAGCTCTGCAGCAGAGAGGGCGTTTAGGAGCTATTGTGTCAACAGACCTGGTGGCAGCGGCAAACCAGCCTTCGACCAGGGCATCGAAAGGAGCACCAGTGATATCAGCCGGAATCCCTCTCATGGAATCCTGGAATCCTATAGGATCCAGTAGCCTTCAAGGGCGGACCATTAAAATAGGTCCTTTCTCCCCGCGGAGAGGGAGACCCACTGAGAGGTTGCATTTGATTAGGCAGTGATCCGACCATGACAAGGTTGGGTCACCGAAGAAAAGCACTGTTTCAAAAGTAGGGGTGTGAAGAATATATGTTTTCATTAGTCTAAGTTGCCTGTGCTGCACTCTTCAACAGAGTTTTCAAGTCCCTCAATGTTTCTTACCTCCAACAGAAAAGTAAGAAGCTCTCTCTTTTGTTTGGGGAGTCAAGGTCTCAGCAATTTGCAAATAATGCCCCTGTACAAAATGAGTGTGCTTTCCCTTTGAGGAGCAAAGCACATACATAAAGCAAGAAAAGAAGGACTGGGTGGTTGTTCAAAAAGATGTGAAAAACCCATCCAGTGCCTCTAATTTAAATAAATAAATAAATTAGTGCTCTTTGCATTGGTCAGAATCTTGTTGCATATTTATGCTGATGTAACTCTATTGAAGTAATTTTCAGGATCAATTGCTTCAAGTCACTTTCAGAAGTCACATGTCAGGTATGCAATAGGACATGCCTATACTGACTTTTAATGCACAGCCATCTCTATTGTACATTATGATGGTGGAGTTTCTCTGGCATGAATATGCAATAGAACTGCTAGAATGCTAATTCCACAAAGCTATAATAGTTGCTGCCTTATTTAATATATATTTATTGACTGGCCTTCCCTCCAGTCAATAACTGATCTTTATTCTTTCATCTTGGTACTGATTTAATTTAATATAAGTGTTAAAATTATGATGTTTTAAATTTTTTTATGTATTATGATGTTTTTATTATGTATGTAAGCCGCCCCGAGTAGACTTTGTCTAGGGGGGCGGGGTAAAAATCTGATAAAGATAAAGATAAAGCTAATTACCCAAATTCCAATGTAACTAATAGATTCTGACCATAATTAATATCCTAAAAAGCTTCTGTATCTATATATAGGAAGAACTGATAAAGGGATAGAAATGCAGATTCATACTCCACAAAAAAAGTCCAGGGGCAACTAATACTTTTCTGTAAAAGGATTAATTTTATTAAGAACACAATCTTACCATTCATAGTCTACTTGCTTCAACAAGAAGTATGCATAAATAATGAGAGACAGGATGCAGCCTACGGAATGATTCAGTGCCTCTTTTCATGTGACAATGAGAGTATTAACCACCTATGGAATGGTTTCCCCACTGACTCCATTCTGATCAGTGTGAACGTTTAGTGTTGACACCACCCTTGGAATAAACAGAGAAATCTATCATGCTTTATGAGTTGTCAACTGGAAGCTATGTTAACAGACTTTTCTATTTCTAAGCTGAATCCAGGATCATGAAATCCAGTTCATGCATCTCACATCACTGGAAATTTTCCTAAGTCTATACATAGTCTTCTTGAATAACCATGCAAGTGATTGTGCAATCCCCATTAGATTTCTTCCATTCATGGCTATCTGGGTCCTGGTAATAATTAGAGTTGTCCATGGGTCCCCTGATCTGAGTCAGAGGCCAGTTCAGGGCTTTGGAATGCATCCTAAATATGTTCAGGTTGATGTGTCCCCATCTAATTCAACCAGTGTCCCAGATCCAAGTTGATTTGTACTCCCTGAGTTGCAATTGAATGCCCCCAAAGATAATTTTTAAAAAAATTAAATTCCGTTGATGTACATAAAATTTGGAAATAGACTACACCAGTGACGGCAAACCTTTTTGGGCCTGGGTGCCCAAACTGAAAAAAACACACACAAAAACAGCAGGCGGCGGTGGTGGCGGAACTGGAAGTGGCAGTGGCGGAACCGGAACCGGAAGTGGTGGCGGAAGGGGGAATGTATTCTTGAAGGCTTTCACGGCTGGGATCCGATGGTTGTTGTAGGTTTTTCGGGCTGTTTGGCCGTGTTCTTAAGGTTCTTCCTAACATTTAGCCAGTCTCTGTGGCCGGCCTCTTCAGAGGACAGAAGTTAGAACCAGAACACAGACAGAGTTCTGACTCCTGTCCTCTGAAGAGGCCGGCCACAGAGACTGGCGAAATGTTAGGAAGAAAAACCTTCAGAACACAGCCAAACAGCCCGAAAAACCTACAACAACCATCGGAAAGGGAAATCCTGGGCATGGAGGTGCCTTGAGGCCCCCACTCCAGATCCACCGCCAGTGCCAGTTGCTCCAGATCCTCGCCCATGGCCTGTCAAAGTGCCAGCACCATGGCTGCAGCCACCTTCTCAGGTTTGGCTGTGGGGGGGCTGCCCTTTGCAAAGATGGCAGCTGCAGCTTCCCTATCCTGAATGAAGCCACAGCCGCCATCTTTGCAAAGGACAGACAGTCTCCTTTTTACATGCCATGGCCGGGAAACCAGAGGGAGTCCTTGGCAGCAGCCATTAAGGTAAGGGGGTGTCGGTGGGGGTGGAATGGGGGCTAAGGTAGGGAGAAGAAGGGGGTGTGGGGGGTAAGCTGTTGGGGTGGCTGGCTGTGGGGGGTGGCTGCCTATCTGCCACTGATCAGCTGATCGGTGGCTGGTAGACAGAATGGTGGGTTTTTGTTTTTGATTTGTAATAGGAAGGCGGGCGGTAGGTTTTTTTAATAACCCCCCCCCCCACGAATTTTGCTTTTGTAGAGTAGATGTAACCATATTGGTTTTTAGTATGTCTGTTTTTAACTGAATTGTTTTAATTGATGTTGGAAGTCGCCTGGAAACTCTTGCAGAGTGCGGGTGGCATACAAGTCGAATAAATAAAATAAATAAATAAACCACTCAGGTGGAGACAGGGTTGGCGTAAAGTGGCCTAAATGCAAGCATTCACCTTTAACCAGTGAATTAATAAAAAGCAAAGCAATCAAGGTCTTTTGTGAACATTGTTGTGAAATTGTAAGTTGAGGTATTTTGGTGAAAATTAGTAGGGGTTGATACTTGTCTTTCTTATTGAGTTTTTCATGTATTCTTGTGAATATTCGTGCATTTTGACAATGAAGCTGGAAGCTCTTGGGAGCATTTTTGTATCCATGGACTCGATCTGTGTAGAGTCTATGATCCTTGCTACCGCTAATTGATTGAGTATGCAATGGCAAATGCTGCCTCTGAACATTCATCCCTTCCACTTTGCTTGAATGTTGACTATGTTTTTCCCCCCATGGGAGAACAAGCATTATAACCTCATGTTGCCTGTTCATTGTTGCTTTCATGATTTTTTTTCTAATGAGAAATGATTGTGGGGAAACCTGACAATCAGCTCCCTACAACAGATCATTCTGAACAGGGGTATCAATGAGAGAATCACATCTGACAGAATCAAACAAATCTTGATTAACAGTTGAGTTTGCTTACTTGGAGTGTGTAATAACAGCATTTCTTTTTACAAAATCATGGACAGAAAACTCCATGCAAGAAAAATACTAGAGAGTGAAATTAAAGAGGAACGGCCCAGTGCATACCTGCAACTCCATTTTTGTTCTCTGTTCAGGTTCCCAGGTTATATTTTCTCTCATTTCTTGTTTCTTCTCTGTAGGCACTTTTTTTTTTTTTTTTTTTGCTCTCCAAATGAGCCAATTAATTTTATCAGAATACAAAAGAAAAGACTGAACTTGGGGGCTGTGGAATTTCATCTCTTTCAAAGCCTTTTAACAATTGAACCACAGAAATGTGACGTCGCAAACATTATGAGAAGGATAAGACTAGCTGAAAGAAAATGGCACTGTTTGCTGACAGGTGCTTTTCAGAAAGAGCTCTCTGAGGACGAAGGTGGCTAAAAGTGAAGTCAGCCTTAAAAGTCCATGGATAAGAATAAGCCCTGGTCTGACACGGGAATAGAACATCTCTCAAGATGCCACGAAACAAGAATCTTGTGTCTTCACCCTCTTTGTCATGGGGATTGTCAGCCTGGAAACAGTGAAGTGCATCTCAATGAGGTTTCGCACACTTCTTCAGTAATAGTTGGGTTGCTGAAGAATGTGCAGCTTGACAGGAAATTTCCTTGTCAGCTTTTAAGAGCAGAACAATTTGCCATGATGCTTTGGGGAGAGGTCTCAGGTGTACTCATTTGAAGTGTCTTTTCAGCTACAGAGTGCTCATTCCCTCCCTACCCCCCAAACATGTGGGTTTCTCAGTGCTTCCTACAGTGGTAAGAAACTATAGCATTCAAATGGTTGAATTAAATCTGTCTGTCTATTTATTAATGGAAGGGTCCATTTTTAGAGGGCAGGATCTATTCACTGTGTTTCATTACACCCTTTAATTTAATCCCATAGGATAATTTACAGTGACAGGATTTAATCAGGATTGGTGCCACTTCCAATTCTATGCATTGACACTGTTTGCTAGCAGGATAGAACGTTGCTTTCACTTGCATAGACTCCAATATAGCCATTCCAGCGAAGAGACAAATCTGGAACTTAGGCCCTTCACTCTGCCAGAATATCACACATTGGCAATTGCCTCACTTGAGTGACACAATCTCCTGAAAAAAGAACCATTAAAACTCCAAGCAATTGAATGCTTCCGTGTGTCAACAGCTCCACACAACTGTTACAATGAGAATGCTACCATTGAGTATCAGGTTCCATATTCCTCTTGGCTGTTGCGGATAATGCTTCTCTGAGCCAGAAGGAGTGGATGGTTCTGCTTAATGCAGCTCAGCCCCAAATGCTGTTAGGCCTTGCAGGTTACATATTTTGTGACCATTTCAACAGCACAAAATGAACCCTTCCATCTGCCTCCTAACTTCCAAGTAAGTGGCCACTGCTTTGAAGCTCACGGGGCCCAAGGACAATATCGCCTCAACTCTGCAGGTGATCCATCTTGGATCTTTGTAACTTGAGATGTACCTGCTCCCCTTTTAAGGACACCTCACTCATGGTTGTTGTAGGTTTTTCGGGCTGTTTGGCCGTGTTCTTAAGGTTTTTCTTCCTAACGTTTCACCAGTCTCTGTGGCTGGCATCTTCAGAGGACAGGAGTCAGAACTCTGTCTGTGCTCTGGTGCAGTTTGTGGGATAGTTGAGTATTTATAGTTGTGCGGTCAGCTTTTTGTCCTTTTCAGGAGACTGGGTGATTATGGTGATCAGCGTGTTTTTTGTTGTGGGTATATTGTTGTGATAAGGGGGAGAGATGATCTGTCACTGTGATTGATGGGTGTCATTAGCTCGTCATTAGCTGGTCTTTTGTGTGCAGTGATCACCGGTCCTTGTGGCTGGGTAGAGCTTGTTGACCTTTTGCAGGCTGTATTTTTCAGTGCTTGGAGCCAGGCTTTGTTGAGTTTTAGACCTCATCTGAATCAGCCAGCTAACAACTCCATTCCCAAAAAAACTCAGCAAGATGAGAATGCAGCAGGGTACCTACAGGCGTTGGGGAAGATCTTCTTACATATCTTCGTATCCTGCTAAACAGGCACCAGAGTCTTGCATTCCTGCCTTTCCAGTTTTCAAAATGGCACCACTTTCATGGCAGCTACATGTGCACTTTTATCGGGTTTTCCAAAGATCACACTTCTGCAATGGTATTTGAAATGATTTGGCCCTAATTTATTCTGAGTGGCATTATTTCTCCTAATTAATGACATCTGCTTCCTGCCATCCCCAAAGAGTTGTCATCAAAACCACTATAGTTTGAGGTGGATTTTAAATCCTGTTGGCTACCTTCAGGTTCTGTTGTTGTTGATGCCTCAGTGTAAAGTGGTCATTCCCCCCATGCTTGTTGAGATCTTTGGTGCTGCTTCAGCATCATAGGATCTCTTCCATCTGCTGTTGTATGATGTCACTGTTTTAGTCATCTTCCTCACACCGTTTTTGTTCAAAGCCTAGGAAGCCTGGGATCGCCACCAGCCCTTCTGAGCTGCACCTGCACATCTCATCAGCCTGACCTGCAATGGTGTTAGCTTTCTCGTAGTGCTGTTTTATAGCCAGTGATTTTCAGACAGGAGAACTCCTATATGCTTGACCCCACCCCTTGTTAACAGTTCTTGGGTAATGAACTCTAAAAATGGAGTGCAATTTATAAAGCCATCCTTGCCAATGATTTCAATTCAAATGACAGGAGAGCAAGCTTTGCTTGACCCTGGGGAACAACTTGCAGGATAATTACACCGCAGTTCTGTGAAGTAGCAAGATCAAGTCACAAAGCAGTGCTTTGAAGGTCAATAAGGCAATTTCATATATGATTTAATGGGCAACTGTCCTGGAATGCTAAATCGTGTGTGAGTGACATACTGTGAAATCTCTGGTTGTGGTATCCTGTGATTGATGGCACTTGCACATCTGCCTTTCGTGGTGAACTTTTGCTCTTTAAAGTCAGACTTGGAGAAACTTTGGAATGGAAACTATAGCAAGACACATGCTATTGTTTTTTGATCATACACTGAATACTGCATTTCTAGAGGAGTCTCTCTTATCCAGGATAAACTCCAATTTTGGTTGGGAAATAGCAATTGTTCAGCTGAGAACAGGACAAGCAATCAGGAAGAACAAATTAGGATTTACAGAATCATACATAACCAAAATATTTGTTTTCCTTATCTCCAGATTTTGATACGTATTGACAAAGAAAGAAAGAGATGTTATAAAATTGAAACTGCTGGCTGCTAGGAATGAGTTCTGTTCATCACCCCATTTTAATGACATTTTGTCCACTCTGTAAAGTTGTTACCAGAGTGACTCCACCATGTTTGGAAATCAACATATGTGATAGAGAACTGGGGTGGGTATTTTGTTCCTAGCTGTATCCACCTCCCACTTGGCAAAATTCTGCTTTATTATTTTAGGGCACCATTTTAGTTGATGTTTATGGCCTGAATCCCATTTCAGTCCCAGATAGCACAGTGTGAAGATTCTACATTGCAAATGTATTTTCAAACGGGCTCGCATTGCTATGTACAATACGTTACAAGTGATTTGGTCGACAATTGTAGCTTAGATTGTGACGGTATAGACAATTAAATCACTACAGAGATGTGATAGACTGTGGAAGAAAGTGTGAGCTGATTGGTTGGTATGATTCCTGGCTGGTGGGTGGCTGTTTGGGTTAAGATGAGGTTTTTTGTAAAGATCTTGAGAAATGAGAAACTTCCAAGGGAGATGAAGTTTACAATTTCTTTTTAATTGATGCTGACATAGCATATCAGTGATGTTTTGACATGGCTTTAAAACAAATTTGAAAACCTTTCAAATTGTTGTTGATATGCTAGGAACAATTTTAAAAGAAAGGAAAAACTTCCTCTCCTTTGCCCTCCAAAGGTAAGCAGAAAAGAAACTTTCCATTTCTCAAGATAGTTAAATGGCTTCACCAAAGGGACACCTAGCCAGCTACTTAATGATCTGGCGAAATCTTTCCCTTTAAAGGGGAAGATCTTGATTGTGCTAAACAGGGTCACTTAAAATGCAGTGTGGTTGACCCTTGCTTGTGGATGCAAGGATTGCCCCAAATGACATACCACACCTCAATGTGATGCTGTTTAGCACAATCCAGACCAGTCCAGGCCAAAACATTTCAGCCATCTAGTTATACTAGAGATAGGCACAAAATAAATCATGAATAAAAAACAAACAAACCATGAACCGGGCCAGTTTGTGGTTCGTTTTGTTGGTGGTTCAGGGAACTGTCCTTTCATGAAGGGAAATGGAACACAGAATGTTTTTATTATTGGTGTTTCATTTCATTTTGTTCCCCACAAAAGAGCTCAGCTTCATTGGGCCTGAACCAACCAAACAATTCTTTTATTTCATTTTTTAAATCATATTTTTTTAAATTCATTTTTTAAAAAATAAATCATTTTAATTTTTTTTTAAAAAAATTCAACATGGTTTCATGTTCTTTTTAAAAAAATTCAACATGGCTTGTGGTTTGTGGACACTGCTGAACCACAAGCCATCACAAACCACCATTGTGCCAGTTCGTGCCCATCTCTTACTCCAATGTAGTGTCACCATATCAACAAAGGCTAGTGTTTCACCAGATTTTTTATTTTATTTTTCAGAATGTGAAGTTAGCTATTAGCTGTGGCAGGATATAAACAGCAGTGTAACAGGGAGCACCGGCTGTTTGTCTGCTTTCATAAAAGACATCATCCAGGAAAAGGTCACCCTTTTTTACAAGTAAAAGGGCAATCCCAAATCTATTGCAATCCTAAACACTGCTGGTTAAATCCACTAGCATTACACCCAGGTCTTGAGATGTTGTTTACAAGAAGCATGAATATAATGGCATGTTGAAGTGATTCTTAATTGAGCAATGGCAAAATGATGATATGGGAACCATCATCCTACCAATGCTCAGCTATGGACTTTCTTGAATCTAGAAGCAATTTGTAAGTAGATCAGTCATTGTATCTCCTTCCCTTCTTTAATTTTTGCCATGACTTCATTTGCCCTGTAAATTTATCATGTATCTGTAGGTTATAAAGCAATTGTTCTTCCTTACATGTTGATCATAATATGCACCTAGTGGTGAAATTATTGTCGAGATTGATGGACTGATTTTTTTTTTAAAAAAATAAGCTGTCTGTGATTATCTCAGTTGTATTTTTGTAAATTGACTTCTTATCCAAAGATAATTATGCAGACCATCATTCAGATTTGAGGATTCTAATTTTTCAGTCTGTCATTTGGTTTTTTGATTCAGTCTGATATCCAAAAAAATCTAGCAGCTTGATAATATAGTTTAATGTTAGGTATTGCCAAACCTCCTCTTCTCATCTTACAATACTTTAAACTTTATTTTTTTTTTTTTTGCTGTTCAATATAAACTTATTCATTCATTTTGCAAATCCTTCAAAGTCTTTTCAAAAATTTTAATTGGAATCATCTGAAGCAAAATTTAATTTTGGTAATACATTTATTTTTATTTTTATTGTTGAGATTCTTCCTAGCCAAGATAAATTTAACTTGGACCATCTTCAAATTCTTTTTGAGTTATTGACCAAACTATATTGTAATTGTCCTTGAAAAGTGTATTATTTTGACCAGTCAGATTTATTCTCAAATATTTGATTGGGTTTTTTTGTTATGTCACATCATGAAATCTTTTTGGTCTTTTCCTCTTCTTGGTCTGTCAAGGATTTTAAGATGATTTTGGGTTTTCTCCTGTTAATTTTATACCCAGAAAAAGATCCAAACTTTTCAATTTGTTTCATTACATGCTGCAATTATACTTGGGAGTTCAAGATTGTGAGAACCACATAATCAGCATAACTCTTTAATTTAAACTCTTTTCAGTCTATTTTAAGCCCTTCGGTTTTAGAGTCGTGTCTAATCTTAGAAACAAAGTTTTCCATAACAAGAATAAGAGGAACAGAAGACAGTTGGCAACCTTGATGGGTTCCCTTTTCCATTTTAAATCCGTCTGTAAAAACACCATTAATTATGGTCTTTGCATGTTAGTTGGTGCAAATACTTTGTGTCCAGTTCAAGAATCTGGAACCACAATTGAAATGTTGCAGTGTTTTTGTAAAAAAAGAAAAAAAGAAAAGAAAGAAAATTTAAAAAACCACCATGACACCTTATCAAAAGCTTTTTCTGCATCTTGGAATAAAGGTTGCCTTTTCTCCTTTTTTTAAAAAAATGCATTTTATTACATCAATTACAAAACAAAAATTATCTTTCATATGTCTTTTTGGTACAAAATCTGCTTTATCTGGATGAGTCACTTTAAGATTTCCTTAATCTTTCAGCTACAATAAATGTGATATTTTTGTAGTCCCCATTTGACAACAAAATAGGCTTGTATGATTGCTGTAACATTGGATCATTACTCTCTTTATGTATTAAAGTCATATGAGCCTCTTGCCCAGATGTTGGCAATATGTTCTTTTCACTTATATCTTTACACTTTTTGTAATGGCAAAAACATGTTTTTCCTTTGAGACTTTTATAATAAGTTGCTGCCACTTCATCAGATCCTGATGCTGTGTCCTTTTTCAGTTCCTTTATAGCTTGTGTGATCTATTGAACTGTTATCCTTTGACTCATAATTTATCTGTCTTCAATTGACAGCTTAGTAATTGTAGTGTAAAATGTTTTAAGTTGAGAACAAGAAAGATTACAAAAATGTGTTAGATATTAATAGGCTATAATAAGAGAAATATATATATCTATTTTGCCCCTTGGTTGATTGGCAAAAAAAAAAAAGTAGTTTATTTTCTCTTCCAAATGCAGTTATAGTTTTATCTTCAAGATGCAGTTACTGCCTTCGCCACTTGTTACACCCAGAGATAAATCTCCAGCAAAGCCATCAAAATAAAAAACAACAAAAAAGTTCAGTTCACCCCTTATGTAGCCTTAATCCATTCCAGAAAAATGTCCAATTGGCATAAGGGATAGTTAAATGTGATATTACAGCTCAAGGATTAAAGAATAATGATGGGTACGAACTGGAAAAAATGATGAATAGGGGTGGTTCATGGTTTGTGGCTACCCATGAAAGCACTCCCGAACCCCAGGAATTAGTTGGTGGTTTGTTTTTCTGGCTTGTGCCTGTGGAGAGGGGAGCCTCATGCCTCTACCCCCTCTGCTGCGCTGCCCACTTGCCCTCTTTCCACTGCCCTGTTGCCTCCCTAACTGGTCCTTCTACTTCCTCCTCTCCCTCATCTGCCACCACCATCTTCACAGACAGAGGCCCATCTTCCTTTCCATGGGCATCCCTGTGCATACACAGAGACAGCAGGCCCAGCTCCTGGAAAGGACGCCAGACTGTTGTCTCTGAAGATGGTGGCAACGGAGGAGGAAGAGGAGGTGGCAGAACCAGGTAAGGAGGTGGCAGGGCCATGGGAAAGGGGTGAGGGGGGCATCCATTTTGCCGGAGCAAAATGAAGCACTGAGCGAAAAAAAGTTTGACACTTTGTTTCACTTCCGCAAAATGGCTTGCGTGAACTGAACCACAAACCAGCCTGGTTCATGGGCTTATTTCGGTTCATAGACCAGTTTGTGCCCATCTCTATTAAAGAATAACAGTAGACAGTTGCACCTCCACTGGTCCTGTAACATATGAATTCTTCTCATGTGGCGTTTCACAGTCCTTTTAACTGCTTGATCCTTTATGACTTTTATAGTAGCATTCAATGCTTGAAGATAAATCTCCGTTCTTCAGATGAGTTCAAGTTTTTATAACCTTTCTTGCTGAATTTTAGCTACATTTCAACAGTCACTATGATGATAGTTAAGCAGCCTTGATTATGATCAAAGAAAATAGGGATTTTTTGGTCTTTTTTCAGGACAATTCATTGTGACAGAGAGTTAAAGCAAAGGCAGAGGGGGGAGAGGGAGAATTCTTTCTTAATCTGCTTTTTTAG
The DNA here is from genome assembly GCA_037013535.1 of Intellagama lesueurii. Lineage (NCBI taxonomy): Eukaryota > Metazoa > Chordata > Lepidosauria > Squamata > Agamidae > Intellagama > Intellagama lesueurii. The sequence continues at coordinate 167,287,005 of JBAJHW010000001.1, read as the reverse complement.
TGTCCTTGTTGTATATAACTTTTCCTTGTGTTTTCTTTCTCACTGTTTTCTGTTCCTCTGCCTTCATTGCTCATTTAGTCTCTCTTTCCCTCCACTTTTCTACCTCTACATATCTGGCAGAAGGAATTTGTAATCTCATTCTATATGTTTGGGTGTGTACACACCCAGAAGCACACACATTCATAAACTTGGATTCAGTAATAGCCAAGGCTACCCAAGTTACACCAGGCAAGCTGCATTAGACAGAGGTGAGACCCGTATTGTTTCAGCAGACAGAAAGCCCATTGGTGAAAGCTTGAGTAGACTAATTTTAGCCCCCCTCAAAACGAATTGTAAATATTTGGACTAAACCTCAACCCTTCTTTTTTTCTTCACAAGACCACTATTTTTGAGAAGGTCCCTTACTCCTGAAGATCCCGGTATCTGACATATAATGAATTGGGGCTGTAATGCAGGCTGCATCCAGTTCTCAATTAATTAGAATTATTTAGCCATTTCTAAAATGAAATAACACTTAGGATCCACTTAGTATGCACACAAAGTTTTGGTTGTCTAGGTTTCACGGTCTTGGAGCTATAGCAAAGACAGACACACATATCCTTGTACCTTTGTTGATTTATATTCATGTATTGATTTTTCTACCCACAAAGTGATGCATTGTTTAAAATAATAGTAATAAATCATGACAGAGTAAAAAGTAAAGCATTATTTGAAAAAAGGCAAAATTATATTAAAATCTTTCCAATGTTTGGTTTAAAAAAAATATAGTTAACAGTAGGTATTGCACTTATCTAACCTTCCTTATAAATGAAGTTCCATCTTTGAGAAGCTGCTGAGAAAACACTGAGTCTCACATGCTCATCCATCTAATCTTTTTGGTGTACGTTGAGACCTTTGATTCTTCTATAATTCCTCTTACATATAGGCTGTGGCCAAAGAAATGTGATCCACTAGATCCTTTCCTCCTTGTTTCTTATGTGCTACTGTTTGTGGGAAAGCGTAACTAAAATTATCAAAAGCCTGGAAAACATCTCCAGTGAGGAAATATTACAGCACATGGGGATACCTAACCTAGGAAAATAGGTGAGCAGTGGGATGCATCATAAAGATACCTAAAACTATGCATGATACCAAAAAAAGTGGATAGGATAGGACTAATAATTCTAGAACATCTTGTGAAGCTGAATGATACTTTGGGAGATTCAGGACAATAACTGTGGAGGCAGAACATTGGATTAGACAGCCCTTTGGTCCTACATGGCTCTCACATTTTAGATTTCCTTCTTCCGTCCAACACAGACATATGCACAAAGGTGTGTGTGTCTGTGTGTGCACTCTCCCAAAATCTAATTGTAAAACGGAAGTTTGAAAATTAAAAAAAAAACTGAATGAAGTTTGCCAAATTTTGAATGAAGTTTGGTTTCATTCCTCATATTCACATACTGACACACCACTGTGAATTCATTTTATCCAACATACATAAGAAAGATGACATCCAGCCTTTCTTATAAGCAGCAGAGAATTCACAAGATAGGACTCTGAAAACAATGAGATCATTTATGTACAAGGCAAATTTTAATGACTGAGCCAACCATCAAAACCTTGTTCTAGCAGAATTTCCCTCATCCACTTGTCAAATAAATGTCCCATTTATTTTCTTGGGTCTACTGCAATAATGATGAGATCTTGATCCAACCTGGTGTCTTCTAAAACTCAGCCAAGAGTGAGCTTGATGACGCTTGGAAAAGTACTAGCTTCTCGGCTTCTCCAGAGCATTCACAGATCAGGTCTGCCAATGGGAGATAAAAGAGAGAAAAACCTATGCAGCTGACAAGATGGAAAAAGGGGAAAGAAGTCAATAAGCAATCCATTTTCTGGAAAGGAAACTATTGACTGTGAGAGAATCACACATCATATAGTGCAACAGAGCTAGTGACATTTAGACAATAAATTATTGTCTTCCTTGATGATTAATGGGGAAGATGGACTTTGGACAGAGAGAGATAGAAACTTTGGTCCAGGGGTTTCCACACATATATTTGTAAATAGATTGCCATTATTTTATGCAAAATCTCCTTTGATGTTTGACATAAAGCTTTGGCCAGATTTTTGGAAGGAGTTTGATTAGAGAGTTCAGAGATTTATGTGATTGTGATTAGACTGATGAAAATATAGTAGGAGATCTGAGAAGTGATTGACCAGTGACTGGAAGGGAGATGGAATAGAACTGAAGATTAAAATACTGAAACAAATAAGCAAATAAACTAAAGATCTTTCTATTTCATTAAAGAGTGGACCTGATTCTTTCTAAAGGAGTTATGGGGATCTAGGGATCTCCTGGTGGCAGCAGTGGAAGAAAGGAAAGAGTTCAGTTTTGCCCTGGTGTGCTCTGAGGTCTGAGTCTAGGTGGACAGACCAAGGCACGAGTGGGTCCAACGCCACATAGGTTCCAGAGGTGTGGGATCCAAAAAGGGTCAAATCGCGACTTTGGCCAGATTTCGGTCTCATTGATTTTATTTGGAGAGGGACTTGAGGAATTGCCTCTCTTATATGATAAATTAACTTCTCCAGGTTTAGGTACTATATACAGTAGGACCCCAGATCCATGAGGGATAGGTTTCAAGCTCCCCCGGATGCTGAAAAATGCAGACTATAGCGAACACTATTTGAATAGCGAACACTATTACATAGCATGGTATTTATCTCCCTCTAGTGGCTAGTTCTGGTAACTGCATCTTTAGAAATATATATTTCTAGGATTTTTCTTTTTATATATTTAATATTTTCAAACCATGGATAAGTGAATCAGAGGATACTGATCCTAGAGATAAGGGGGTCCTATTATACATTAGTTCAGACCATGAGACGAAGGTCTGTTGTTTTATATTTAAAAACTGGAGATCTTTTCTTGCACAATTTCATTCATTTATTCACTTAAATTATTAAATTAATATTCTACCTTTTCTCTACAAAGTAATGGCAATGAGCTCATGGCTTTTTCCTTCCCTACTCTGTCTTCACAATAGCCCTGTCAGGTAAATCAGGCTGAAGGAGAGTGACTTATCCAAGGCCACTGAGTGGGTTTTGTGGTTCAGTGAAGTCTTCGCCATGGATCTTATCCACATCTGACTCCAACACGTGAACTATTTTGCGACATTGCCTCTTCATGTGGAGCACTCAATCCATTCACCATTCAGTGCCAACCATACAGCTATATATATAGCTATATATATATATCTTTCAGCATGGATAAATAAGAAGGATGAAGAGGAAATGCATTTATTTGTTATATCCTTACTATACAATCTTTTGACATAATTTTATTTTCTATGCTTGAATTTCTCTTCCAACTAAGTATATTAATTTGGCTTACATGATACGGCATATTTTTTCCTTAGGAACAGTATCATTAAATGGAACTAGTGTGCACTGATTCCCGCTCCCCCGGGCTATACTCATAACCATGTTCAAGTTTGTGACAATTTTTTTAGACACCGAGAATATTTCACTTCATTTCATTTAAATAAAAATATGCTGGTGTTTTTGATGTTTGTGGGTTTTTTTTCAACTACAGTCTCTTTTGTCCAATAGACTGACTTTTTAAGAATGGAATTCTATATTTATTTTAAGTTAAATCACTTGGCTACAAAATTGTAAAGGATACCAGAGTCTAAAAGGTAGCATGATCAACAAGGATAATACACGACATATTCTACTCACATGAATATCCTAAGTGCATTCAACAATAACCAATAATTCAAGTAATTGCATGGTAAATATGAAGTACAATGAGAAATAACTATATTTAAACACTATTTTAAATACATCACTTGAAAAGAAAAAAATAATATATATGTTTCACTCAAGCTGAATAAACAGAAGCGAAAAGCATTTTCGCTTACTTTGTCCTTTTAAGAATTGATAAAGGCTCATCTTTCAATGAACTGATTACTCTGTTGATAATTTAATTCCTTTTTAAAATAGTCACACTTAAACATTAATGTCACTTCTCAAATCTATGATTCTTCATATGGAAGAATGCTTGAGTTGGAGAAGGGAATGAATATTTTGAGAGGTATAGGATATTTTCAAAAGCAGAACACCTCTTCAGATCACCAGGGGAGCTCTTATGATTGTATGCTATCCTGAAAGCACCTTCTTCATTGATGTTCCTGTCTTCCATCTCCTGTTATGGACTGCTGATTTTCATGAATATTGAAACGTTGGCCAGGAAAATCCTATATACCAGTGTCAACATGCTTCTGAAGTCAGTATGGGGTAAGTATAGTAACTATGCAGAAGAGTTGAGCCTAAGTAGCCATGCATAGGAAATCAGTGACATATAAGAATGTACCAGTGGGAGGACATTTTGAATTTCCTCTACTCATTTTCCACACATTTGCCCTGGTCAGGATACATCCAACAAAATGGAAGCAAACCAACAATGAAACAACTTTATTCTCTTCTCTCCACAGTCTTCCCTTGAGGCCTCTAAATCTTCTTCAGAGTGTTCCCCAATCCTCTGGAGAAGAATTTTGGACCACAAGTGGTAAAAATGAGAGGAAGATCAATCCTGCTGTGGTGTCTATTCCACTGGCATTATCATTGAATTCAATCTAATGTGGGATATAATTGTGTGGAGTTTTTTTTTTTTTAATGGAAAGGATGCTATCAATGATCAGGGTACATAAAAGTGACAGCCTTTACCTCTGTGGATTTGCTATAAAACATCCAACTGGCTTCTGTGGGAAACAAGGACCTTGATTAAGTAGCCCATTAGTCTGGCCAGGGACACAAGTCTTTGTTTATCTGATCCTTCCACACACACATGTACAAGGAACTGCAAAATTATTCTCCTCACTCTGGACAAGGTGAGGTATTTTGTAGTGCTCTCAATAAGAAAAGGATAACTAAAATAAGAATTTATTTTCTGTCCAGATTAAGCAAAATAGCGGGGGGAAAAAACCCCACATAGGCTATCCTATTGCTTAGCATAGAAAATTGCACTAGAGTAGGCCTACTAAATCAGTGGGGATTAAGCAAGTCAAGTTCTCTATACGATCCATTGATTCAAGGGGCCTAAAGCAAAAAGCAAAGTGTGCTTCCTAAATACCACCCCATAGCACTTAAAGCACTCTCTGGGTGGTTTACAAGTTAATTCTGCAGGCTACACTCCCCCCCCCCCCCAGCGAGCTGGGTACTCATTTTACCGATCTTGGAAGGATAGAAGGTTGAGTCAACCTTGATCCGGCGACATGGATTGAACCCCAGGTTGTGAGCACAGTTTTGGCTGCAGTATAGCAGTTTAACCACTGTGCCACGAGGCTCCTAGTTTAATGCAATGTATTACACTAAGCAACAGGATTTCAACCACAGACACAAATCTTGCAAAATGAAAATGGCTGATGCACTTCTCAGAGTTAGAGGCATCCGAGGGGTTGTTTGTATCTTTTATACCATGGAACAGTTGGTCCCTGGTCACTGTGCCTGCGTGGGTGTAAGTGTGGTACATGTATGTGTGTGAACTTTTGCTTCTCAAAGCGAAAGGACACAAGTGTTTCATAAAAATGGTTTGTGCAGATTACAGATACCTTGATGAGGATGAAAATAGTACTTTGTCTTGCTCTCATCTGGAGGTGAGAAATTTCATGGGGCTTGAAAACTCACTGAGGTGTTTCATTGCTTCAAGGTAGCAAAGGCAGCAAAGAATGAAGAATTTAGCAAGCATTGTTTAGATCCCTGAGTCTGATCCAGCATGGCTTTGCTTTGGCTGCCACGTTCTTAAATCAATGGGAAATGAATGTTCATCTGAATTGTGGCATAATGTGCAAGTAGACCAGCTTTAGCATCTCAAGTGCTGGAAAGGATAGGCACACTTTTCAGTGTGCATGTCTGAACCAGAAATAATCACAAACAATAATATGTTTTGCATCGCTCATTGTGAGCCAGCTACAGCCGACTGGGGGGAAGGAGCTAAGTGCCAGTGTGGGCAGGCCCCCTCAGCAACGGCAGAAGGGTGGTTGGCCTTGAAGGAAACACCTGAGGCAGATGAGGGTGGAGGCCCTAAACCCACCCCCAGAGAAACAGCTGTAGCTGTAGCTGAGATAGGTATAGAGGCGAGTGAGCAAGGAGAAGAGGAATTGGACATTTGGGAGGACGCCTGGGAGTTTCTGTCACCTTTGGAGAAGGGAGAAAATAGTCTGCCGGGGGAGACGCTGAAAGGAGCTCCTAAGAGGCCTGCATCTCCAGAGGACAGCTGGCTTATCTGAAGGCAAATTGAAAGATAGAAACTCCCAGGGTCAGCTGGTGCTGCACAGCCTCCTCTGCTTGCTGGACGCCATGCTGGGGGACTTGGCTGGCAAAGATTGTTTAACAGCCTGGACCTTTCAGCCAAGACGAGCTGCCATGGGAGTGAAGTAACTCCCTTGGAGCTGGGGGCTGGGACAGAATATTCTCTCAGCCCTGGAAGGACTGGAAGGATAGAAAGCTACCAATTCCATCCCTGCTGCTTGGGGCTAGAGGCCCCATCCTGCAAAGGACTACAGAGACACTGTTTTTCTTTTCTTTTCTTTGTATGCTGAGTCCAATAAAGCTTAACTGATCACCAGTACCTGCTGCCTCATCATGGATACAGCGGCTGGGGCCGCTCACACTCATATGATGAAATTTCACACCCCAATATTATCAAAGACACTTCATTAGAATGAGCTCAACTGAGCTCAATGGGAAGAGCTCAACCATCTATTCGTTTAATGGAATTATATTTTTGCAAGCTTGGACCTGCCCAAGCTTACATTATACTTTCCCCCTGCATTCATCTGAATATAAATCTTTCTGTTCCTCTCCAGGAAACACCAGCAGAATCCTGTAGCTAAAGCTAATAATGAAATTGTACATCATTTGAAGTTAATTATCTGAGGCACTCCTGAGATGCCAATTACCTCTCTACTGCGTCTCTACACCCACCATCAGACACTCTCCTCTGTGATGTTTATTCATTTGGCTAGTTGTTTAGTTAAATAAGAATGGTTTTACATGAAGGATATCTTGTCGAGAGAAGAGTGAATGAGCTTCAAACACTGCTGTTATAAAAACAAAAGAGCTACAGTTTGAACTTTACAGAATGTATCCAGAGAGGTTCATCCTTAAAATTGTGAGTTCAGGGAAACATGCATTAGTGAGAACATTCGATGACAATGTAATGGACAGGGGACAGATTGTATTTGTCTTTAGTGTGGAAGGGATTGTCATTCTCGTATTGGCCTTCTCAGCCACACTAGATGCTGTTCCAAGACCTCTATTCAGAGCACGTTACCATAGTCTCTTGAGACTGAAGGATGCCTACACACAGATGACAATGTACAAAGACATGACCCAGGAAATTTTCATGTTTGAGAAATCAAACATGGAAAAAAAAAAATCAAATGACTCATTTGCAGTTCATCAATATGAAATAATGTTATGTAGCACATCAGGTATGTCTCATGTACGATGGGAAGGAATGAAGCAGATGGTATACTAATGAGATTCCTGAGGTATCCTTTTCATGAAGGGTTAGTTACTATAACAGTGTTACTTTCCAGGTGATGGTCACAGACAGGTGGAAGCTTTAGAACAGTGGTTCCCAACCTTGGGTTCCCAGACATTCTAGAATGCAATTCCCAGAAGCCTTCAGAAGTTGTGTTGACAAAGTCTTCTGGGAGTTGCAGTCCAAGAATGTCTGGGGACCCAAGGTTGGGAACCACTGCTGTAGCAGAAATTGCAGGTTGATGAGATCGTTGATTCAAAGCTAAATTCCAAGTGAATTCATATTCTCCATGTTTAACCAATTTTCCCTTCTGTCAGTCAGATTTTGTCAAACATACATGCTTCAGCAACCAGACTTGCAAATTAAAGCTCTCTTTCCCTTCCAACAACAAACCACAGAATTTATCCAGTTCGGGTTGCCAGTATTTAATGACATATTTTCACAGTGAGATAAGAATCAAAATCTTTGCAAATTCTAATTCAGATGGCCTGATACACACCTTTTTTGGATTAAGGTGCAAAGGGAAGTTTAGCCAGCTACTGGACTCCTACTTCCCTAAAATATATGATGCCATTCTTCACTTCTCAAATGTGTAAAAATAAATTTGTAATGTTTATTTAGAAGTAAGTTTATGAATGCATATTTTGAGAACAGATATGTTTCAAAATATATATATTTGAGAGCAAAATATTGACAAGTGTGCATTCGGATAAGATGCATGTAAATGCAAATTTTCTCTGCAGTTTTCTTATTAGAGAGTCTGAACAGCACCCATTTATGAATGTATGTGCTGTAAGGTAGATTTCTGTCACGGTTTGGCTCAGGTACATTTTGATGCTTGAAGAAAGGAAGATACCTCATCCTGTTCCATGTCTGAAAGCTGAGTGGGTTTTTTCCCCCAGCACTGGAGATAGAAAAGCATTCTCCACCCCACCTGGAAGCAGCAAGCTGGGAGAGTGTAGAGAAAGCGATGTCTCCTCTTGGCATTTGCCACCTGCCCCAACCACTTCATTCCTAGTGGTGGGGCCAGGCCCGAAGTCCATGAATGCAATACAACAGAAATAGAATGATCCTACAAACTCTACTTATTTCCCTTCCTGACATACTGTATTATAACAAATGTGCGGCTGTTCTTAAAATCCACACACTTCCTCAGATCTTCATCCGAGGGGTTGGAAGCAAATGGCTATTGCTATCTATCTATTCCATTGCCCATCTATCTAGGCACCTTCTTGCCGGGTTCTGTGTGCTTCTCTTGACAACAGTCACAAATCTTCAACATCTCTTTTATTTTCTTTCTGCATTAACTAGAAAGCATACATATAAAGGATGCACTAGGCAGTGGTTCTCCGAACAGAGAATTGTACAAAGGTGCGGAGGGAGGAAAGAGTTCCATTCATCTTACAGTTAGCAGATTACAAAGGGAAGGAAGACTGCCTTGATAAAAGAAATTGGGGAAACTGAATGAACTGGGACACGGCTATATAAAACAGAGCAGTCAGATTTCCTCGTACTCCTTTTGACCATGCATAAACATCCTCAGACATGGAACTCTGACAAAAGATGTTGAGTTATAGTTGTGATCAAAGGGAGTGAAAAAGAAGACAGCGCTCCAGGCAGGAAAAATGTTAATATCTCATGGCATCTTGCTGCTTTGCAACAAGCAAATCAAAATGGTTAATATGAAAAATATTTTTCATGCTCACATGCCATGTTTGGAGGCTCCAACGTAAGCCCCATTTGGCTTAGGGTTTCAGCCTACATTGTTGAAGACACGTTAGTTAGGAAAGCATTACAAGGTGGCTTTTTGATGCAGCTTTGGAGATTGGAAATAAATTCTTTACAAAATGGTGCATCTTGAGCCACACTACCATCCTATCCAAATATGTGTCTGTCTCTCTATCTGTCTGTGTTTGTGTGAAAATGAATAGCCACTGAAATATCTTAACTGGGTGGAGATTTGCTGACCAGTTCATTCTGATGATACAACTGACACTGTATGTTCCTCCTGTCAGTAACTGAGATGGATTTCATTTGTCCGTATAAATTGCTACAGCATGTTAAGCTCTCCTTTCTTATATGGCTCCATATAATAAAGGGGATTACTAGGGGGAGGATTTCTATGCCATGTCGCATTTGAACATGTTTATGAGTCATCTGGTGAGAAAGGCCAGATGACTCATAAACATGTTTGAACTTGCTTATGGGTTCAAATGTAGGTTGCAGAGAAAATGTGACATGTCATAGAAATCCTCCCCCTAGTGATGACAGAGGCAGCAGAGATTTTCCTCTCCCACTTTGGAAGAGGCAAAAGACAGGGCACACTGATGTTCTTTCCAGCATCACACTCATCGAATCTGAGTGCTTGGGCTTGAAACCCTTTCCTGCCCCAACCTTAGGCTACCTTCCTTGGAGCCTGGCCCATAAATCCTTGGCTCAGCACAAAAATGAGACACACATCACCTTCTTTGGGGGATGGGGCTAGGCCACTTGGTAAGTTTGAACAGCTTGGAGGGATGCTGTTCCTCATACTGCCTTTCCTCATTAAAGAATGTCATTCTCCTTCCATAACCATCCACTGGTTTGGGGCAGGTTGGAGGACCATTTGGCAACACCCCTCAGTGCCCCCCTTTTTTCAGTTGCGGTGCAGTTTACTGGTCAGATTGGGCAATTGGCAGTGACCAGGAGTCTTTAGGAGCACAAAACCCTCCAGTACAGCCAGGTGGCTCTGGCTGCTCTCTCTTTTTGGCTGAGACACTTTGAGAGTAGAACAAGAAGCAGATGCTGGGCAGGTGACCAAGCAAGTCCAATGACAAGGACCTCAGGAGTGGCAGGTATGTCCAGCTTTATGATCTTATCTGGTTTTGGAAGCTAAGAAGACCTTGATATTGACTGGGATAGTGAGCAAAAGGGGCATGGCCAACTGGAAGCTGTTGGCAAACCATCAGGCCATGAAGCAGTGTCCACCTGTGCTTTTTTCCTCATCAGATGTAGATAACCTGCTAGATTTGGGGTGCATCTTGGCAGGATTTAGTGTTCTAGAGAGGAGCAGGGAGGAAGTTAAGGGAGCTTGGGCTGGCTGGCTGAGTGTCATCAAGCCAGGGAACCCAAGAGACATAAACTGGCAAGAATGATCCAGCTAGACATGAGTAATATGACCCATCATTCTAAATGGTGAGGGGGACAGCTTGCAGCCATTCTAAAAACACATTAGAAAGAAAGAAAGACCCCTCCCCCATATTTTAAATGTTAATAGAATTGTGTTGTCTTTGTATTGTTTCTTCATTGTGATTAGTGCTCTTGAGAACATTAGTGGTGGTAGTTTTGGGACAATAACAACCGCAATGAAAAATCACTACATGTCTTGCCACTTATTCTGCACCTTATGCATGGTAAATTCTGCTGCCTGGCAGAACATTATAGCAATCTGATGTACATGCACATTGTGCTCAGTTACCTCCAGTGCTCCATATATCAGTGGGCAGCTGAAGGACATGGGAGGAGCCTCCTCAAAGACTTTGTGGACTGTGAACCCATTCTGGCAATGACGGCAACCTGTTCACTGCTTCTTCATGCCAGAAGCACCTTTGGATTGCTTCTGTCACAAGTGAAGAAAAAAAAAAGTGGGGCAGTTGTGTGGGAGCAGTGCTAAAGTGAGATGTTTCCTCAGCAGTGTTTGTTGGAGCGATCAGTCAGCCATGACATGTCCTATGTCCCACCTGGATTATAAAATATTTTTACATTCCAAGTCCAGACTAGGATTTGCCCTTATAATCCAGGCATAGACCAGTGGCATGAGCATAGCCAATGAACTCCTAGAGGTGGGAGACAGGCTATCCTGACTTACAAGACAGTTTGTTGAGAACTTGCCAAGTTTAATGACAATTCTTGACTTGACAGCAGGTATGCAATTTGCACAAAAATAGCTTTGTGGAAAACTAGTGTTTTCCGTATTTTGAAGCCAAATACACATGCATACACAGCAATTGAAGGACAAGCTGGCTGATCACAAAGACTCAGACCATCTAACATGGCTATTTTTACAGTCCATGAAACAAGGCAACAATTATCACAGTTTCAAATTTTGGACATTTACATAATGTGCAAAACTCAGTCTTGAACATGCACAAAATCTCTCCAAATACCTTTTTAAAAAACCAGCAACCTGGTATCTTGTAGTGAAGAGAAGAATTCTCACACTTTCTCATTTATCACACAAACATGAATCAGGTGAGGTATACTTTGAATATCTGTACACAACCACTCATCACATAATAACCAACTTGTTTAACAACTGCTCAGACTTGCGACCAGTTCTCCAACATGGAGAATCCTCTTTCTCAGTCTTTGTCCCATTCTGCTGCAAAAACCAGTCAGGGCCAATGCCCAAGCTTCTCAAAAGTGGGCCCCTCACCCCTTGTGGCTCCCCAGGGCTCTCAAACCTGCCAGGAGCAACGTGGAAGCTTTTATTTGTTTTTTTCACCAAGCCAATGGCAATGATGCTGCTCTTCCATCTGGCTCTGGCTCCAGATCCTTCCTGCTTCCGCCTATAAGCTCCTCGTTTATCAACCAAGTCATAAAAAAGGAACTTGGTCATTAAGTGAAGATTGCCTGTAAGAAGTTATTACGATGAACTTGTGTATTTGAATTCACAAATGGTGTACTGTGCACTATAGGCATTGTAGCTGTCCACAGACGTAAGGCATGAACCTGCAATGGGACCAGTACTTTGTGATTTACCATGTTCTTTCTCAGTCATCATTCCATCCATGTTGGATACCAAACCAACCTTTTAAATTTCCTGAAAATAATTTGAAGTTCAGCAGGGAGAGCTAAGCAGTCAGAAAAGCATCAAAGAGGAGTGTGAATATGCAAGCACCTTGAATGCTTCACCTGTGGTATCACCTGCCATGATATGGCAAAAGGGATGCTCTCCATCTGTTTGAAAGATCAAGATGGTCAACAAGAGATACAGCTTGTCAGGAGTCAATAGCTTGTGCTGGAGGTGGGAGACAGGCTTGCCAGGTTGAAAACGGGACCTCTATCTGTATCCTGAAAAGCCAATGCAGAGTCTGTGAAAGGACAGATAAGGCAGTTCATGGCAGAAAGAAATTAGGAAGAAGAAAGAAGGAAAATAAAACTTCAACTCAGTGAAGGGCCTGAAAGCACAGCCCCCAAGGATAGGCACACAAAGCTGATAAACTGAGTTGAATCCACAGCTTTTTCAGCCAGTGAAAATAGTGCAACAGAATAAGAAGCCAAATATCAGAATAAAGGAGCAGTAATTGTATCTCACCTGACATAAAGGAATGGCCAATTGAGGCAGCTTTGAATGGAAACTATAAAGCAACTGGAGTGAATGGCAGCCACAGATAATCGGAATACAAGAAATTGAGAAATAAGGAAGGGAGAAAATACATCATGTCTTTGAAATTGCTCTGGGATGGTGAAAGGGAATGAATTTTATGCCGGCCTTGCTGATCTAAGAAAGGCTGTGACGAGGGTCAAAGAAGGAAGTGCCCCAGCAAAATGGCAAAGTGTGTGATTTACACAAAGTTTTAGGCACAGTGTTCAGGCTCAGAACCCTAATACTTTGCCCCTTTCGCACCACCCCAATTTTTTATTTTTATATCATTTTATTATTCTTTTTAAATTTTGTTCTATTACAAAAAATGTTGCTTGTGTGTTCTGTGAGGGCGATGTTGCTATATCTTCTCTTGTCTCCCCCCCCCCCCCCAAAAAAAGAAGCTGGAAGTGATTTATGATTTGATTTTGGCTGTGGAACAATGCCCCCCATGAAACTAAAAAAGAAAGACCAAGAGGCAGAGAGGCTGACAGAAAACTCTTTTTTGAAAAATAAACCTGGGTGTGAGGGAGCACAGAGGTAGGGCCAGTCTTCTAAGCCTAATAGTGGGGTGTAGGCATTTGGAAGATGCCACCTCCTGCTCAACATGCAGGAAGTCCCAGATTTATTTATTTATATTTATTTATTTATTTAACTTATATGCCGCCCACACTACCCAAAGGTCTCTGGGCGGCTTACAACAATTAAAATACAATAAAAAAGATAAAACAATTAAAATACAATTAAAATATATACTCTAAAAATTGCCATCTGGACCCACAGTTGATATTATTTCAATTAAAAGCCTTCTGGAACAGGAAGGTTTTGACCTGGCACCGAAATGTCATCAGCGTCAGCGCCAGACGAATCTCAATTGGGACAGCGTTCCATAGTCTGGGGGCAGCTGCCGAAAAGGCCCTTTGTCTACAAGCCATCCCTCTTACCTCCTTGAGGGATGGCTCTTTCAAAAGGGCCCCCTGGCTAGATCTTAACTGCTGGGTAGGTTCATATGGAAGGAGGCAGTCCTTCAGGTATCCAGGGCCCAAGCCGTTTAGGGCTTTATATGTCAAAACAAGCACTTTAAATTGGGCCCGGGCAGCAACTGGTAGCCAATGTAATTTAAACAGAATCAGCTTGATGTGTCCCCTAGTGGCCCCACCACTCACCAGCCGTGCAGCTCAATTCTGGACCAGTTGCAGTCACCCGACCGTCTTCAAAGGCAGCCCCACGTAGAGCGCATTGCAGTAATCTATACGAGATGTTACCAGTGCATATGTAACTGTCATGAGACGCCACTAGTCCAGGTAGGGCCGTAGCTGGTATAATTTCCACAGCTGAAGGAAGGCGCCCCTGGCTACCGAGTCCACCTGGGTTTCCAGAGTTAGACTGGGGTCCAGGAGCACCCCCAGGCTGCAGACCCTGTCCCTTAGGGGGAGTGTAGGGAAATGGCCCTCCAGCCTGTCCAGTGAAGCACCCACTAACAACACTTCCATCTTGTCTGGATTGAGTTTCAATTTATTAACCCTCATCCAGTCCATTATCAGGTCCAGACACGAGTTCAGCACAGAAACCGCCTCACCTGGATTGGTGGAAAACGAGAGGTAGAGCTGAGTATCGTCAGCATATTGCTGACTCCTCAGCCCAAACCTCCTGATGACCTCTCCCAGCAGTTCCATGTAGATGTTAAAAAGCATGGGGGACAGTATCGAGCCCTGAGGAACTCCATGACATAAACGCCATGGGACAGAGCAAGTGTCCCCCAGCACCACCCTCTGGTCAGCAAGGAAGGAGCGAAACCATCATAAAGCGGTGCCCCCAACTCCCAACCCAGCCAGCCTATCCAAAAGGACACCATAGTCAATGGTGTCAAAAGCTGCTGAGAGGTCCAGGAGTATAAACAGGGTCACACTCCCCCTGTCTCTCTCCCGGCAAAGGTCATCATACAGGGCGACCAAGGCAGTCTCCGTACCAAAACCCGGCCTGAAACCTGATTGAAATGGATCCAGAAAATCTGTTTCATCCAGCAGCGCCTGGAGTTGCCCGGCCACAACCCGCTCCAACACTTTGCCCAAATAAGGGAGGTTCACTACTGGTCGGTAGTTAACCACCAGCCCTAGGTCCAGGTTAGGCTTTTTTTAGGAGTGGCTGAATTACCGCCTCTTTCAAGGTGGTAGAGACCACTCACTCTCTCAAAGAGGCATTCACGGCCTCCTGGACCCAGGTGCGAATCCCCCTGGCAGATCTTCTAATTAGCCAAGATGGGCAAGGGTCAAGCGGAGTGGTGGTAGAACAGACAGATCCAAGCACCCTGTCCACATCCTCAGGTCTCAACAATTGAAACTCATACATTAATACTTGACCTAAGCACGGCACACTGGACACATCCTCTGATTCTGCAGTAACGGTGAAGTCCAGCCCACTGTGAATCTGAGCAATTTAGTGGAGTGAGAAAATATCATCATATCGCTCCCACTCTGGCCGCTTTGCACTGGCTGCCCATTCGGTTCCACGTTGACTTCAAAGTTTTAATGCTTACGTACAAAGCCCTAAACGGTTTAGGGCCTCGATACCTGGCAGAACGCCTACTCCCACCAAAATCTACCCGTATCACCCGATCTAGTCAGGAGGTGAGGCTGAGGAGCCTGATGCCGAGGGAGGTCCTGAAGGAAAAAACAAGAAACCGGGCCTTCTCGGCGGTAGCTCCTCACCTCTGGAATAATCTTCCTCCTGAGATCTGTGTGGCCCCTTCGCTGGGCATCTTTAAAAGCCAATTGAAAACCTGGCTGTTTAGGCAGGCCTTCCCTTCAGTTATTATTTGATTTATTTTCTCTCTTCTCTTTCCATCTTGAACAATTTGATTACTGATGTCTATAATGTTGTTATATTTTATATTGTTTTATTATATATGTTGGAAGCTGCCCAGAGTAGTCAATTGACTAGATGGGCGGGGTATAAATGCAATAAATAAAAATAAATTAAAAAAATTTCCCTCAAAATGAATGGCAAACTCATCACAGCGAGCTGATGAGCAGTCCAGGACCTCCACCGGATTTTCCGGTTGAAGAAGATCCTGGACCACCCGAAACAGCTCTGCTGGATGACATTCTGAGGAAGCAATACGGCTGGAGAAATATTGCCGTTTCGCCAGCCGTATTGCCACGAAATAGGCCCAATAATGGGCTCTAAGTCGTGTTCGATCGGACTCCCAGCGGGATTTCCTCCACCTGCGCTCCAGCCGTCTCCCCTCTCGCTTCATCACCCGCAGTTCAGAAGTATACCAAGGAGCTGTCTGGGCTCTGCGTGCAGAGAGAGGGCGCTTAGGCGCAATCATGTCAACTGCCCGGGTCATCTCCCTATTCCATAGGGTGACCTGAGCTTCGACAGGAGCGCCAACCATATCAGACGGATAATCCCCCAGAGCATTCAGGAAACCATCCGGATCCATTAGTCTCCAAGGGCGGATCATCTTAATAGATCCCCCACCCTTGCAGAGGGGAGAAGAAGCTAATAGACTAAACTTGACCAGGAAGTGGTCTGACCATGACAATGGGGTCACAACCAGCCCCTCCACATCCAAACCACCATCTTCCAGTCCCGTTGAGAAAACCAGGTCCAAGGTATGGCCCTTCTCATGTGTTGGGCTGATGACACATTGAGACAGCCCCATGGTTGTCATGACAGCCATGAAGTCCTGAGCCGCCCCAGTCAAGGCAGCCTGAATGTTGAGGTCCCCCAGCACCAACAGCCTGGGAGTCCCTCAAGTAGCAATACCACTTGGCCAAATCCCATTGGCTAATGTGGTGCATTGTGTAATAGGGCTGACTACATGGTCCCTGATTGGTTGGATCATGGCTAGGAGGAAATTGTTTGAACAAAAACAACAAAAGTGCCATTAGGACAGCAGGCCCATGGGACTGTTGGAACAGGCAAAATAATAATAATAATAAATACAACCAGGACTGAGAGACATTAGAATGCAGTGAAAAGCGTCTTTTTCATGCCAAAGACATTTGATGCCTTGGCAATTAAAGCCAAATGAAGCAACTCCTTGATTGAACATATAGTAGATTAATAACTTTCTTAATCATATCCAAACATCACAAAACTGTATTCAGCTTTCACCTTCTCCAGAAATTTCCATGTGGCTCACTAGTGAACGAAGCAAAAGGGGTTTGGAGAGAGAAAGCATTCCAACTGAGGCTGAAACTATGGAGTCTGCATGGCGTCCCAAATGTAGGGCAGAATGTGGGGAGAAGTGGCAGAAATTCAAAGAAGGCTTGGTTGGTACTGCGACCATTTCAGAAGCCTAATCTGAATTCCTGCAGCCTCTTCCCACCTTCCTCCACCAACTTGTCACTACGTGCAGCTCATGGTTTTAAAAAGAGGCAGCTTCCCCACCTGCCCTTGCCTTGCCTGGTAACTAGCTTGATTAACAGTTCTCTAGAAGTCCAACGTTCATGTGCTGTTTTCAACCTTTGTGTGGAGCCGAATGAAGGAATAAATAACAATGAAGGAATTGCCTCAGTACGCATGTTGGATCCCTTTTCCTTCCTTAAGATCAGCAGATCTACCTTTTTACCAGAAACACTTTCTGTAATCTCCACAGATAGAGGAGCCTCCAGCTTGCAAGGAATTGAGTACAAAGCAGGGTCATCCCTTTTTCATTTTAATTGTACGTGAATTGGTTCCTTTGTCAAGTAATTCTTCATCCCCTGAGCCTCAGAATTTCATTTCTCATCTTCATTCCTGTCTGTGCTTTACTCAGAGTGTTCTCCCCTCTTCAGCTCTTTACTTGACTAATGAAATGACTGGGCTAAATTGTGCTGCCTGTTAAACAGATGCAAGCCATCCTCTTTAACCCTTATATTTGATTCCTAATGGGTAATTTTAACAATTAGCCTCTTTTTTTTTTCATTGAGAGAGAGGAATGTTGTCCAAAAGAAGTGGCACTGGGAGCAAGACAGTACGGCTCCTGGGGAAAATTAGTGTCTCAGAAGATAATAGCTTTAGCCTTCTGAGTTGTTGTCTCTTCCTTGTACGGTGAATGTCTTTTATTAGCTCAGTATGGATGTCAAAGCTTCCATGCAATTTTATTTATTTATTTATTTATTCCATGCAATTTTATTTATTTTGATGCAGACACACAACAGGGGAAAATCAGAACCTGAATCCAAATAGTTATCTCAACTAGGGTTGACCCATTGAATCAGTGGGAGTTACTTAAGTGATGAATCATCATTTGGCAATTGTTTCAAAGTGCCTGGGCAGGTTGGAACTGCCAGAAGGGTCCAGCCATTCTTGACCTGTTTTTCTTCAAACACAATATGAAAGAAATATAGGCTGAATCAGGATTATATAGGTTGTATAACAAGCCTTATAAGGTGGTGTGTGAAGAATTGTTTCCAGTCTGTGCCTCCCTTCAAATGTGCTAGAGCAGCAACACGCGTATCATTGCAAATCTATCAGTAAGAATCCTTCCTCTTGCTACTTCCCTGTCTAGACCACAAACTTGGACTCATTTAACAATTGACTAGCACTCAAATAACCAGGGTGGTGTAGTGGATAGAGTGACAAATTAAGACTCAGAAGGTTGAAATCCTCACTCAGCCATGGAAACTTACTGAGGATGTGGAACTGGAGATCCTTAAATATTTCACTTACCCTGAAAGCCTTATTGGGGTCACTATACAGCAAGTCTGTTCTTACTTGAGGGCACATAAAAACAACAGCAAAAACATATAGGTTTGAATAGAGGATGTGTTATATTTTAATGAACTATGGGGAAGGGGGGTTCAGCCCTCTGCACTGAGCTGGGAGTTGGACTCAATGGCCTTCTAGGACCCTTTCAATTTCATTATTCTTTGATTCTATGATATTGACCCACCCCGGTAAGGTAACTGTCAATGGGAATCAGGCCACTGAGCACCAGGGAAAATGCTAAGTATTGCCCTTTTCATAAAAATATCCCTGAGTGTCCTGCCTTACATTTTTGACAACAAAGTAAATTGAAAGTGAAAGCCACTATCCATCCAGTGCCTTTCTGGACTTTAATTCTTGGTCACGCTGGAGCCCAATGTAATTTTGGAGGCTGAATTAGACAAATACATGCATTGATTGACAGGTAGATAATACTCATGTTTTGTAACTGTTGGACTTCACAGGTGCCATATTCTTGATAACCTGAAAAAGTCTGACCTTCCTTCATCCTCTCCCTGCCCCAGAAAAACACCTTGATAGGCACCAATGACTCACACAAGGTCTTCCACAGAACAGCCATGGTGCAATATTTTGAGTTGCTGCACTCATGCAACACCACAAGATTGTAGGGTTCTTGAACCCAGACCTGGCCATATGTTACCAAGCATGGCAAACCACAGGATAAGGCTGCAATGTCTTTGTCATTAGGGTGCTCAGTGCCAGTTTATGTCATTTTCATGCTGTGACTGATTACCCTTCAGTTTTTGCCTTGGCTCCACCTGGTTAGATCCACTTGGCCATGAGTTAACACACTTATTTAACTTTTCAGTGAAAACATCTACAACTAGCAATACGATCCCTTGCATTCTTACTGGAAGGTTGAACAGAATATACTTCCAAGTCGGCATGTAGAGTATTGCTGCTTTTCAGAAGCAGAGTACATTTGCAACCTACTATATTACTTACATTGCAGAGAATAAAACTGAACCCCATGGGACTGACTTCCAAGTTAAAGTGCAGAGATAATGGGTGTGAAAACTATTTAGATCCCAGTTCTAACCATGCATACTATTTTAATCTCTGTCCCTCGTCTATTAAACATTTAAAGATTTTCTGTGCGTTTCTAACTCTGGCGTGTGATACTGTAATCGAAAAGGTCCACAATAATTTTATATCTGCAAATTATTTGTGAAGAATTAGATTCAATTCAAAAGATATTAATGTACAAAGGTGTTGAAAATAGAGGTGAACAAAGAGATAAGGGTGTCTAATCATGGGGTTTAAAGTCATTTATATCAAAAACTGGTTTTGATGCAAATTATACATGGAATCTGAAGTGTCAAAACTAGAGTATTAGGTGTGAAAGTGATGCATTATAAGTTCTAAGGAAAGCAAATTCTTTTGATCTCAGAAGGTTAGCAGGCTTTCCTTGTCTTCAGACAAAGCATCAGTAAGGAAGGATTAGGAAAATGGTAATTAGTTGGATTTGCCTTTATTGTTATATTTTCTGCTTTTTAAGAACCAGTGAAAGGATGTCACTTAATCAATTTAACGGCTGTCCTGTCACAGCAATTATTTTGAGGCAGGTTCTGTGTTCTGAAGACTCAGAGCATTTCTGTGGGTGTGAGTTTCATGCTTCGAGGTGAGAGAGGGGAATTAAAAAAAAATATTTTCCTTGACCCAAGGGAGGGGCGAAGCAGTTTGTGGCATGCTGAACAAGGACGGTTTTTGCAGTTTAAGCAAAATTACACAAATAATGTCTTAGCTCAAGTAAGTTCAAATAGAGCAAATTATGATGGTTGCTGCATTGTGGCATAGACCTTAAAGGATATGAAGTAGGGCTGTACACAAGCCCCCTGATTTCAGTTGAAGGCCTGTTTGGGGCTTCAGAATGACCCTTGATTTAGTCCAGAGAAATTCATGCCTCATCTGATTCCATTCACGCCCTGGATCCAAGTCATTTTGTAAATCTCTCATTGTATTGCATTGGAAAACCAAAATGGTTATAATTTTTGTTGATCTTTCTGCACTGAGGCACATGAAATCTGGCAATATGATAGACCCCAAAGAGGGGAGTAAGCCTGTCAAATTTCATAGAGCTAGCTTCAGGGATGTGTGCACCAAGCATCCTTAAAATTTGATAAGGTGATTCACCAATAGAATTTGTGCTCCAGGCACAGATCAATTTGTAAATTTGTTTCATGTTGGCCCAGAGCTGACTTTGTCCATTTCATTCAATCCAGAACTCTTACAAATCCAGCTAAATCAAGGCAGTTCAGGTAGCATGTCAAGATTTGGCCAAATCTGGTGCACAATCCTGATTAGAAGCATCTGGAAGGGTTGTTTGCATAATTTAAAATAGTCAACCAGTTGTTGTGTGCTTGCTCTATGTGTGTGTGTGTGTGTGTGAACTTGGCTTCTCTGGGAGAATACACTTGCTTAGAGCAGAGAAAGTATGTGGAAAATCACAGAGATTTTGGCTGGAGTCCCATTGATAGCAATCGCACAAGTAACAGGAGACAGTTTGCCAGCTTTCATTCACATGTCATAGTCCTCTAATTGTACAATAGGTCACTCAACCAGTTGTGGAAATGAGCAGATGGCTGGCGGCTGCCAAATTGTGAAGACCCTCTCTGTACAATCACGGTACTTTGCAACAGTTTTTTGGCCCATGATAGAAAAAACAAAACACTTCCTCCCTGTCACCTGGAGGCAAGGAATCTCAAGTAGCAAATTAGAATTCTTCATCAAGGTATCGTATTGAGTCAGAAGCACCTAAACTGATGAGAATGAAAAGCATAATGAGTATTATTTACACTACAGGTCCTTCTCTCTTCTTTTCCCCATCTCGTTATGGGGCTGTACTGTCAACACATCTGTGGGCAGAACGTACCAGTCATATGTGAGGAAATCAGATGGGTTATGTTGTATTTCTCCAGGCTGCTACAGGTGGAGTTTATCTGCATGAGAAAGAAGATTTGTTTTTCTCTGTTCCAGACTGCATCAAGGCCGTACCACGCTGAGCCAGACGTATCACATTCCATTCCTGCTAGTTAGCAGATATTCTCACGAGAACTGAAAGGAGGGGTTGAGAGAAGTTACATTTTGAGGGTGAAGTTACTAGACAAAGTACTTGAACCTGACTGGATAACATCATGTTGGGGGAACATGGATTTAAGATTTAGCAAGAGGCTAGTTAGGGGCTGTTTTCTTGTTAAGCTAGCTATCCTTTCATCTATCTGTTAGAGATGATGGATTAGGCATAGAGAAGCAGTAGCAGAAACTCCGTCATGATTACTTAGCTGGTTTTTAGGCAGAAGTAGTTAGCTTTTATTATTTTATGGGAAAAGCTTTCACAGAGCTCACTTAATTGTTTGAATATGCATTCCTTATTGCTTTTGCATTGTTTTGGAACTGTACAAGTACCTTTTTTCGAATCTTTTATACTTTTTATAACTTTAATAAATCTGTTTATATTTTTACCCAAGTGTGATCCTTGGGGGAAAAGGAGTTTAAGTGTCTGAAGAAGGTGTCTTGTCCAAGAAGCTACGTTCACTAAATATATTACCTTGGGTGATCTACCTTGTCTGGTTAGTGTGCTAAGAACAAAGTGCACAATCAGGAAATAATTCTGTCTCGAGTTAGGAGACTGGTGGAAAATCTAGGTTAGAAGCTTTCCCATAGTGCTAATTCATGCACCTTTCAGGTTTCACCCAGCCTGGGGTTCAAAGGGTGGTGAGTCTAGTACTACAGAGGCTCCTTCACCTAGTGAAATGCCCTCAGGGGATTCCTCACACCACAATCTCTACTTCAGACTTTGCCATGAACTAATTGCCAGAGGAAGCCCATCCTTGGTGGGACCAGTTCCTTGTGACACCTATTATACTGCAGAATTGTTGCAGTCAAGAGAAGAAGTGGAAAGATTGAAAGATTCAAACTGGTATTTTCTGAAAAGGAAACCTGAGGAAAAAGGGGAAGCTTATCCCCACTTCCAGCTAAGGACCTGAAGAAAAAGCTTAATCAAGGTAGAAATGATTAAGAAAGGAGGACTGAAGGTTGGATGAAAGAAGGAGAAACATGAAGTACAGAAAACACAAAGCAGGTGCCAACCTGCAACAAATCTCTTACAAAAATGTTCTTGCAACTGATGGAGAACTAGCAAAAGAGTTCATGAAGGGGGGGGGGAATAATTGGTTATATCCTTTTGATCATGCCATTGTAATTATGATCATAAGATTATTGCCCCAGTGAAAACTGGAACTAACTGCGAGCAAAGTTCATTCTTACTTCAGTTCTTCCCCCCACCTTGGTATTTTCATATGTGATTTGGTGACATATGGGAGATACACTGTCTATATTTCTCTCCAGTAGGATAAATTCATCCAAATCATTTCAGATCCATTCAGTCCTTTTCAGACCACTTCTGGATCAATACATTCCACCTTAGACAGGTTCCACTGATGGTCCTAACTCGGTTCAGACTTTACCCAATGAGCTACACATTGGAATGTGGAAAATGTTGTAGTCAGCAAGATTTTGGTCTAGGCAGATTGTTGTACTGAGTAAAATATCAATTTAAGCCTTGGTGAGAGGATTTTGTAGCCTGTGCTTTTTAATTTCCATGCAAGTTATGCACAGTCCCGTCCTCTTTCAGAGACCTAGTCATTAAGGTCGTAGATAATAAATAATGCTCATTTTGAGAAGGAGTATGAGAATTAATTCACTACTCCCGCTGCATCGGAGCTTCAATTTGCCAAGCTGAAAATTGCTTCCAGGAAAAGAAAATTGTTTCCAAGTGACAATATAAGAGGGGCATTCAAAAAACATCTTGCTCGCTTGCTCTCCACACAAAAGATTGGCCCATAAACCATTGTTGCTCCTGAAAGTCTCTTGCATAAAATGTGATGCACAGTTTAATGACATGCCTGAATCCCATTAAACTGTAGAATGATCTACATTCATTTGTAGCATGGGGCAAGGTGGTATTTGCTGGAGTGACATCTTTCCAGACTAGCTAGAAACAGCAAAATAAATGAGTGCTAATGTAAATGCACTTCGGTTTTTAATTCTGTGCAAATATGGAGATTGCTAACTTATGTAACTTAATGAGAAGGCATAACATCGACACCACTTCATTTATCCTATGTGTGTTCTTGGCGTGGGGAAATCAGGTGAGTGGAAATTAATATTTCCAGGGGGGTTTTCGTGTTCACAGAGCTGTGTTTCCTTTCAGAAATATTTTTTTTCAGTTAACATATTAAAAAAATAAACACTGTGAGGCAAGCTGGGTCTTTGCAACCTGGTTAATTGCAAAGGTCTGGTCTCTTTCCTGGTTTTGTCAAAAGGCCATAACAATCACCTACTTATCTAACTTCATAAACTACCAGAAAGGAGGGAGACACATGTGACCTTGGAAGTAACTGGTTACAAATGATTAGTTACTTGTAATTACTTTGTTTTTTCCCAATTAACAACATGTAATGTTACATCACTATAACACCTTATCAAGCTATAACTTACCCCTTTTGCAGTGTAACTAGTACTGACTTCTTTTGTAGTGAAAGGAATGCAGCCTTAATTAGAAAAGGAGGAATATCACAGGGTTAAAATCCAGTACTGCCTTCTGTTTTGCTGCAGCTGCTGACGTGACAGCAAGAAGGCTGTGTTTTGTGCCACAGGTCAATAGCTTATAGTATTCAGATATTTGTTTATAAAAGCAACTTAAAGCTAGCCCATTAGTTACTTTTGAAAATAGAAAAGTAACAAGTTACTTTAAAATGTATCTGCAACAGAAGCTACTTTGGGGGCTTGCAAATATGTTACCTAATTATTTTTAAATAATATTTCAACCTCAGAGGGAATCCAAACAATTGAAAGAAACACTCTGAGACCGATTATACCAGTGGTTCCCAACCTTTGGTCCCCAGATGTTCTTGGAGTAAAACTCCCACAAGCTTTCACCACTAGCTGTGCTGGCCAGGATTTCTGGGAGTTGTACTCCAAGAACCTTGGGAGACCCAAGGTTGGAAATAATTAATTCAGACTAGACACGGGGAAGAATATAAACACAAATCAGGATGTTCAACGAATATCTCTGATTCATCAGATATTTGTTGCTTTGTATTCTTGGAGTCCAGAGACCCCAACAAATACGAAGCAACAAATATAACCCTTTTATATTCATCCCTTCATTCCCTATCTGCTTATGCCCCCGAGAATCAGCTGTTCCTTGGGGGCATAAGCAGAGAGGGATTTTCCCTTCTGGTGGCTTGCTAAAGCTTGCCAGAAGGGAATCCCACCCCCGGGGATGGAGGATGGCTTGTGTTGGGCTTTCCCTTTCTTTCTATGCCCAGTGGGAGCATAGAGAGAGGGGGAAAGGGACCACAGCGATCCCCCAGCTTCACTGCCTTTGCAAAGGAACAGCTGTGGGGGATTTTTTTCTTTTTTTTTTAAGATAGCCGCGGTGGCTGTCTAAAAAAAATGACCCAACAAACTGACAAATTGATTCATGGTTCTGTCGGGCCACTGGAGGGCAATTTGTGGTTCATTTTGGCACTTCGTCCCCATCTCTAATTCAGACTCTTAGAAAGGTTTCTGCTTGTTGTACCCACTAGGACCATACTATTCCAAGGAAGAACATCGTCTCCCAAAAATCTCCCATTTCAGAAACATGAAGAGATTGGGTTATTATCAAGGAGGAAAGTCATAATTGTGAGCTCTCCTGTTTGATGACTTGCAAGTAATGATGTAATGATTATTCACAACTTTTCTTATCATGGACAAAAAAAAAATGCCCTGAAACATTGAGAAACCCAGCTGAAAAATTATCAACTGCTGGAAATGGAAAGACTCCTCCCCCCCTTTTTTTCTTTTGTAACAGCAGCTTTACAAAAAAGTGTGGTATTTTGCTCAAAAGGCACCCTTTTTCTATTTTGGATAACAAACTTTTATTTGATGCAGAATACAGTGGTTGTTGTGTGAAAAACAACATCAAAATCCACTACTTCACATATTCTTTGCAATTCCATGAAGGAAAGAAATCTATTAGCCTTCAAAGTGTCATACACTACCTTTCCTCTCTTGCTTTCCCCCCCCCCCTTTCCTCCCTTTAATTTTGTTAACTTGTACAAATACATTTTTGCACTTCTGCAAATTTCTTAGAAGGAAGTCCCAGAATGGGGGAAAATGTACAATAACTCCCATAATCTTGCCTAGCAGGTTGAAAACTTTTTGATGTGTTGAGTTCTAAGTCATCAGAACAATTTCAGGGAAGATCTACATCTCTACTTGCAGGCAGGTATGGTTCAAGTTCATAACCTGAGCCAGGTTACCAGCAGGTTCCCACTGCACTACACTACCCCTGCATCCAGCTGCCCTGACACAACAATATAGGATTTCTCCGTTTGTGCAGGAGAGATTGTTCCAGTGGCAGATCAGAATTTCACTTCTCCTCAAGCAAGCACCAGATATTTTCCCCCCACCATTTCTTGAGAATAGTAATAATACTCATCTCAATTTATACTATCACAGCCCTCTCTTCATAGAACCTCATGAAAATAACAGCAGTTTCCCACAGGGAAACTGGATGTCTTGAAAACCCTTGGCTCAAAATACTTTGTGATGCTTTCTGAAAACTGTGGCCAGCATTAGAGCTGGGGATAGAAATCTTACCTGGTCTCATCCACAAGAGGTTGAGGTATTTTGTAGCATTCTCAACAACAGATGAAAAGAATAGTTTTTATTTATTCACTTTATTCATTTGTCTTATTTATAGGCCACCTTTTTCCCGATCAGGGAATTCAATTATTGTTTCGTGTGTGCAGATTAGAGAAAATTGTGCAGCAATGTAGTAACACATACAATGCAAAGTATGCAAAATAACAATGGTTGCCGCTTTGTTGCATCTCTTTTGAACAGTTAAGGAAGCATTGAAGGGTTGTTTGTGTCCTCTTCAGCCATCAGCCGGTGGTTGTCCTATTCTTGCTGCACATCTGTGCTTTGCTTCTTAAAAGGAAAAGGCACCAGTTTTGCTCCAATTTTGTGCAAATTACAAGACCCTGATAAGAAAAGGCAGCACTTGTTTTCACCTGGAGACAAGGACTCTTGTAGCACTTGAACATTCTTCATCATGGTGTCTAATCAAGGCAGCCTCAAGAATTTAGAGAGTGTTCTTTAAATCTTTGATTATTTATTTTATTTATTTTATTTATTTAACTTATATGCCGCCCACACTACCCAAATGTCTCTGGGCGGCTTACAACTCCCAAGTTCTACTGTGGCTGAGATATTAATTCAAGTCAGAGAACAAAGCCAGAGAGAAATCTCTGTTTCCTTCTCTTCCAACCAGGGAGTAGTATATTTTTAATTATCATAGGCAGTTTCATATAGATGTTCTGTCTCAAGCAGTAGAATTGTTTTGGCCACCTGTACACAAGATTTCTCATTAATCCTAATCCTTTTTTTGAAAAAAAAAATTTCTCCTCATCTTTTCAAGTATGGCACTTCAGAAACCTAAGGGGCAATAGGAAGACAAAGTAATGGCTGACAATAATCAAATTGCAAAAGGGGATAGTAATGTAAGGAGGAACAAATGTTCTGGGCCTAAGTTTCTTGAGAAGATGTGCAGCTGAAGGAATTTCTCTTGGGGATTTTTGACAAAAAGATTTCTAGGAATTTGGCGAGGTCTTTAGTTAGCAGAGTATAAGGGCCTGTCCACACCATGAAATTTTGTGCAATGTGGCTGGTGCCTAAAAGGCCCTTATCTTCAGTGCAATCCATTTTAATTCTCAGTACCCATCCACAAAGACAGAACAAAGAGACATTTTGCATCTCAAGGAATCATCCCAAAAAGATTGTATGCCCTAGCCCTGTGCCAGAAAGATACAGGCCAGCTCTTACAGGGAAAAGATGTGTCACTCTAAGTAGAAACACAAGCAGGTGAGGTCTTTTTTTTCCTGTGCCAAACTGTGCTATCAGGGAGTCATATATCGTAACTATATGCCAGTGTGTACAGGCTCTAAAACAGAAAAACATAGATACATGGAGAGATCAGCTCAGATTCACCAAGACCTTCCCTGGTTTGCACCGAAAACTAGCAGTTTGTATAGTTAAAAATCACTCTAGAAGCATTTAAAGTACAAAGCTACCATCTGTAGTTACAGTTTGATATAAGAAGGGAGAAAGGGGAGTCTCCTGCATGCTTACTGTTTGGAGGGTGGTCAGATGAGGCTATGAAGACCCTTCCCACTGATAACCCATGTTACTGCATGCAAGATTGCTATTACTCTGACACTTTCTCCTAAGGAAGCACCAAAGGAAATTCAACTTTAAACTTGGGCTTTGGGGCAAAGAAACAGAGATGAGCAAGGTTAATGAAAACGTTACAGATTCCGTTGTATTAACTTTTCTGTAATACCTACAGGCCCTTTCAAAGATTGAGTTCAGGTGTAATTCTTTTTTGCTGTTGTTGTTATGAGTCTACAATGTTGGTGCAGGAAAATCTAAATGAATCTACTGAGATATTTGAAGTCAGAGGCAGCAACACATCTTAAAGGACAAAAGAAGGACATCTCAATAACATGAACACTTAACCAGAAAGTCATTCAGGAACCAGAGACAAAATTCTGGTAGGAAACCAACCAATAAGAAGTGTTAATCTCTCTCTTTCAGTATCACCAGATAAGCCAGTTGAAATTTGAGAAAGCATTGCATCATCCTGTGTGCATCAACAAAAGAATTTACTAACAGAGATTTAGCAGACAGAAGAGATTAGATGAGTCAACTTTTTATCTCGCCTTCATCTCTGCAGGTTACAAAAGAATCCTTTCTATGTAAAGGGATAGGTTACAGTTAGATTTTCACACTAAAGGGAACAGTTCTGAACACGATCACTGATGTTAATATTATGTAACAATGTAATCAATTATTATTTTCTATATACTTCCTTCACTTAAGTTTCTCTAGGAAGAGTACAAATACTCAACTTTCATTCAGCTCTTCTTATTTAGAAACAGAATAAAGCACTACTATTAGTTTCATAGCATATTCGTAGTGTGGATACAGCTACTTGGGTTGGAGTTGAAATTCCTATTTTGCCTGCAGGGGGGATGGGTCAACCAAGACCACCTAGACCATGTGTGGTTAGTGAAGTTACTTGCTCTGCCCACCTGTGTGAGCTGCACCACTCAAAAGCATTATCAGGAGGGAATTATAAACTACTTATGAGTACTTCACACTTAGAAAACCTTGAGAGGGCCACCATAAGTCAGAATTAATTTGATGATACATCTAGGGAAAGACTTTTGTATAGCTATCATATCAGGTTCTTTCAGGGTGATGGTGTTCTCTTCCATTTTCAAGTTCTTTGAGGGTGCATGTCCTTTTGGTCATACTGAAAGGGCCTGAATCTTTCAGGTTCTTTCATTTCAATTTCTTCATTCAGGTTTCTAGCATTAGAACAAATTTAGGCTTACAGAACCCTCAAAAGTATTTAAATAAAAAAACAGGGACTAGGCAGGAGACAATAATCTACTCCAAAATCAGGCGACAACAACAGGAGGGGGAGAAAGACCCTTAATCATCCACAAACTTTGAAGAAACTAACAGTATCTTAAAGTTCACATTTATCTTAACATCAGTATCCTCATCACCATCATCAGTTTCACCAGTAGAAGTACAGAGGACAAAGAGAAAACATCATCACAAACATAAACAAAATAAAAAACAAACACAATTATTATGGGCAATATAATCAACCCCTACAATCCAAAACTCCAAGATAGAACATGGTTGATTGAAAAGACATCTCTCCTACCACCATTTCAATGACTTCAGTCCACAAGTGCAAGACATAGTCCACCAGATGAAGGGTAGGCAGGCAGCACTCCAAACAACAGTAAAGGAAATGGGGGAAGGTATCCCTAAAAAAAATAAAAAAAAATAAGGAAATCCAAACAATCCTGAAAGTAATCCAAAAGTGGAGGAACAGCAGTAAGAGCAGCAGGCCAGTGAGGAATAAATACAATCCAAAATGGAAGTCGCAGGAGCCCTCTCTGCAGCAACACTGAAAAATGGAAGCCATTATGCACCTAATAGCAGGCATTTCAGTCTGCCAGACTCTTCTAACGATTCATGCTCCCATTACCATCTTCCAGGAGGTTTTCTGAATCCTGACTGGCAGATGACAGCCCTCTTTGCTATTTGTGAAAGATCAGTGAGGTGAGTTTGCATACAGGGATCAAATAGAGGTGCTCTGAATGAGGAAATGTGAAAGAAATACCATACAATGGTTTCATTACTACTTTCTTGGAATCCTGAACCTTTTTTCCCCCAGAGGCTTTCTATCATAAAACCATTAGATTAGGCATCTTTCAGTCTCGAGAGACTATGGTAACGTGCTCTGTATGGAGGACTTGGAACAGCGTCTAGTGTGCCTGAGAAGGCCAATTTGAGAGTGACAATCCCTTCCACACTGAAGACAAATACAATCTGTCCCCTGTCCAGCTCCCTGATTTTGCTGCTTTCGGGACTGCCTCTTTGCCTCGGCCTGCTGAACAAGTGTCTCTTCAAATTGGGAGAGGCCGTGATGCACCGCCTGCCTCCAGGCTGAACGTTCAGATGTCAAGGTTTCCCATCTGTTGAGGTCCATTCCTAAGGCCTTCAGATCCCGCTTGCAGATATCCTTGTATCGCAGCTGTGGTCTCCCTCTGGGGCGATTTCCCTGCACTAATTCTCCATACAGGAGATCTTTTGGAATCCGACCATCAGCCATTCTCACAACATGCCCAAGCCAACGTAGACATCACTATTTCAGTAATGTATACATGCTAAAAATTCCAGCTCGTTCTAGGACTGCTCTGTTTGGAACTCTGTCCTGCCAGGTGATACCAAAAATGCGTCGGAGACAACGCATATGAAACGTGTTCAGCTTCCTCTCCTGCCATGCACAAAGGGTCCAGGACTCACTGCAGTATAGGAGTGTACTCACGACACAGACTCTATAGACTTGTATTTTGGTATATGCCGTCAGCTTCTTATTAAGCCATACTCTCTTTGTGAGTCTAGAGAACATGGTAGCTGCTTTGCCAATGCGTTTATCCAGCTCAACATCTAGGGAGAGAGTGTCAGAGATCGTTGAGCCAAGGTACACGAAGTCATGAACAACCTCCAATTCTTGTGTGGAGATGGTAATAGAGGGAGGTGAGTCCACGCCCTAGCCCATGACTTGTGTTTTCTTCAGGCTGATTGTTAGTCCAAAGTCTTGGCAGGCCTTGCTAAAACGATTCATGAGTCATAAAACCATTAAAGACTCTGGAAATGGCAGACAAAACCTTCTTTCTTTCTTTCTTTCTTTCTTTCTTTCTTTCTTTCTTTCTTTCTTTCTTTCTTTCTTTCTTTCTTTCTTTCTTTCTTTCTTTCTTCATTCAGGTTAAGCAGAAATTCCCATTCCAAAGCACATCATCAACACAATCACCCATTTTTTAAAATAACAATGAGTACTTCACAAAACTTATTTTATGAGCCTCATCCTGTCATTTTGACAATTTTCTGCCCATTTTACAAGAAAGTGTAAGTTTGCCAGAGCTCATGCAGTGAAATTTTACAGGCAGAAACTCATTTCTTCTGTTCATCTTATTGTACAATAGAACCTTGCTCTGGGAACTTTCAACACCCTTAGCACAATAGCCCTGGGCTTGGGTTGACACTGCATTTCACCTGAGGGCCAATACTTCTGAAAAGAATTGAAAACAAACAAGTAAAGAAAGATTACAACACTTCAGGGAAGCACCACAGCTCACTACATGATTTGTATGCAGAAGCTGCCATTCCTGACACCTCTGGTTTAAAAAATATCAAGCAAGTCTGTTTACCTCAGATTGAAGAGCCGCCACCAGAATAAACAATACTGTGTTAGATGGACAAACAGTCTGATGAGGCAACTTTCTATGACCCAAGACAATGGGAACACTGATGAATATATTCCCACAAGGAGAAAGAAAGTATCTGAGGACAATGTCAATCTGTTTTTCAGGTTCACTAGACTGGAGAATGGAAACTGGAGTCAGATCATTTGCTGGTCAAAGCAGAGGTTCTTAATGAAACAATGATACAAACTGGTTCCTCATCCTGTCCAGTTTTCACAAGCTGCTGGAAATCATCGCAGTCATCTTGGCTGAATCAAGGCATCAATAGTAGGAATGGGTGAGAATTTCTATTCCATTCATTTATATATAAGTTTTCATAAATTTGCATATTTCTTCATATTTGTGACAGAAAGAATGGAGCATGCCCACTGTTTTCAGACAAATGTGCAAAAATGGACCAAATCAGGGGTATTTTATCTGGCTGCCCCACCCCCTCCTCAACATCAGCAACCTGGCTCAGGGGGAGAAGGGGCTTTATAAGCCAGAGCCTGTGCCAGGGGCCTGCTGGACCAACATTCCTGCCTTCGGGGGAGTCTTCATCATCTGCCATCCCTCAGGCACTGAGTGAGAGACAGTGTGGCTGTGCTGCTGCCAGTTGCCAGCCTTCCTGGGGGGAGTTTCGCTTGGACTCCCTCAGCCTTGCGGGACTGGGCCCTTGCTGCCTCTGGCTGCCCCACCCTCTCCTCAACATCAGCCACCTGGCTCGGGGGGAGAAGGGGCTTTAGAAGGGGCTTTAGAAGGGGTTTTTATTGTGATTATCAATTGCCATCAGGTTACGTACATAGAGACCCACAGTGGATCTGAGGGAACAGGAAGGGGGGAGGGCATTGGAGGGGGTAGCCATTGAGGTGGTGCTGGGTAGGGGAAGGAATGGCAGTGGGGGTAGAACATGCCCACGTAGGAGAAGAGAGGTTAGATATCTTACATCTATCCCCTCTTCTAGTCCTACCCCCAACCAGATGGTATCAGGTGACCATATCAGCAAACCCTCAAGCCACACGGTGCTGTTGATGAACACCAGGTCAGTACAAAATAAGACTGCCCTCATCCATGATGTAATTCTGGATGAGGGTGCTGACCTGGCATGCATTACTGAGACCTGGGTGGGAGAGGAGGGTGGTGTTCCCCTCTTCCAGCTGTGTCCACATGGGTACTCGGTCCAGCACCAATGTCACTTGGAGGGTCGGGGAGGGGGAGTTGCTATAGTCTATAGGAGTTCTATCTCTTTGACCAGGCTTCCTATCCCTTTGAGAGGAGGTCTTGAGGTCCTGTATTGTGTGTTGGGCTTATGAGACAGATTGGGGATTCTGTTGGTGTACCACCCACCCTGCTGCGTACCAACAGTCTCCCTGCCTGAGCTGACGGAGGTAGTCTCAGACCTGGTGTTGAGGACTCCCAGGCTGTTGGTGCTGGGGGACCTCAACATCCATGCCGAGGCTGCCTTGACTGGGGTGGCTCAGGACTTCATGGCCACCATGACAACCATGGGGCTGTCTCAATATGTCATGAGAAGGGCCATACCTTGGACCTGGTTTTCTCAACGGGACTGGAAGATGGTGGTTTGGATGTGGAGGGGCTGGTTGTGACCCCATTGTCATGGTCAGACCACTTCCTGGTCAAGTTTAGTCTATTAGCTTCTTCTCCCCTCTGCAAGGGTGGGGGATCTATTAAGATGATCTGCCCTCGGAGACTAATGGATCCGGATGGTTTCCTGAATGCTCTGGGGGATTATCTGTCTGATATGGTTGGCGCTCCTGTCGAAGCTCAGGTCACCCTATGGAATATGGAGATGACCCGGGCGGTTGACACGATTGTGCCTAAGTGCCCTCTCTCTGCACGCAGAGCCCAGACAGCTCCTTGGTATACTTCTGAACTGCGGGTGATGAAGCGAGAGGGGAGACGGCTGGAGCGCAGGTGGAGGAAATCCCGCTGGGAGTCCAATCGAACATGACTTAGAGCCCATTATCGGGCCTATTTCGTGGAAATACGGCTGGCGAAACGGCAATATTTCTCCAGCCATATTGCTTCCTCAGAACATCGTCCAGCAGAGCTGTTTCGGGTGGTCCGGGATCTTCTTCAACCGGGAAATCCGGTGGAGGTCCCAGACTGCTCATCAGCTCGCTGTGATGAGTTTGCCATTCATTTTGAGGGAAAAATCGCTCAGATTCACAGTGGGTTGGACTCCACTGTTACTGCAGAATCAGAGGATGTGTCCAGTGTGCCATGCTTAGGTCAAGTATTAATGGATGAGTTTCAATTGTTGAGACCTGAGGATGTGGACAGGGTACTTGGATCTGTCCATTCTACCACCACTCCGCTCGACCCTTGCCCATCTTGGCTAATTGGAAGATCTGCCAGGGGGGTTCACACCTGGGTCCAGGAGGCCGTGAATGCCTCTTTGAGAGAGGGAGTGGTCCCTACCACCTTGAAAGAGGCGGTAATTCGGCCACTCCTAAAAAAGCCTAACCTCGACCCAAGGTTGGTGGTTAACTACCGACCAGTGGCGAACCTCCCTTATTTGGGCAAAGTGTTGGAGCGGGTTGTGGCCAGGCAACTCCAGGCGCTGCTGGATGAAATGGATTTTCTGGATCCATTTCAATCGGGTTTCAGGCCGGGTTTTGGTACGGAGACTGCCTTGGTCGCCCTGTACGAAGACCTTTGCCGAGAGGGAGACAGGGGGAGTGTGACCCTGTTGATACTCCTGGACCTCTCAGCGGCTTTCGACACCATCGACCATGGTGTCCTTCTGGATAGGCTGGCTGGGTTGGGAGTTGGGGGCACCGCTTTACGGTGGTTCCACTCCTTCCTGGCTGACCGTGTTCAGAGGGTGGTGCTGGGGGAAGTTGCTCTGTCCCATGGCGTTTATGTCACGAAGTTCCTCAGGGCTTGATACTGTCCCCCATGCTGTTTAACATCTACATGGAACCGCTGGGAGAGGTCATCAGGAGGTTTGGGCTGAGGAGTTAGCAATATGCTGGTGACACTCAGCTCTACCTCTCGTTTTCCACCAATCCAGGTGAGGCGGTTTCTGTGCTGAACTCGTGTCTGGACCTGATAATGGACTGGATGAGGGTTAATAAATTGAAACTCAATCGAGACAAGATGGAAGTGCTGTTAGTGGGTGCTTCGCCGGACAGGCTGGAAGGCCATTTCCCTACAGTCCCCCTAAAGGACAGGGTCCACAGCCTGGGGGTACTCCTGGACCCCAGTCTAACTCTGGAAACCCAGGTGGACTCGGTGGCCAGGGGCGCATTCCTTCAGCTGCGGAAATTATACCAGCTATGGCCCTACCTGGACGAACGGAGTCTCATGACAGTCACACATGCACTGGTAACATCTCGTATAGATTACTACAATGCGCTCTACGTGGGGCTGCCTTTGAAGACGGTCCGGCAACTGCAACTGGTCCAGAATCGAGCTGCACGGCTGGTGAGTGGTGGGGCCACTAGGGGACACATCAAGCCTGTGGGAGGCCCCTCCCCAAGGTTGCTAAGCTGTTGTCTGATTCTACAGTCGTAGAGAACACTCTCCTGGATGATGTCACAGCTGCTTCTGAGAGGAGGTGTGGCTACCCATTCTTCTTCTTTCTCATAGAGATAGAGAGCTAACTTCAAAGCCTTTCTTTGACCAATCTAATTGGCATTATATAACCATTACCCTATCTGAACTCTGTCAACTATCTGTATACTGTCAACTATCTGTAAGTAATAAAAGGGAGTCCTCCTGGGGGCGTTGCCCCAGAGCTGTATGAAGAGGTGTATGGAGAGGTGTGTGTGGAGGACTCTGCTGGCAGACATCTCTGTGTGTGACTGACTTCTTTAACTTCTCTCTCTAAGACTATTTGCTATCTTAATTACTGGTGATCACCTAACCTATCAGCCTTCTCATTTTGTGACCGCAACAAAGCCGATTCTGTTTAAATTACATTGGCTACCAGTTGCTGCATGGGCCCAATTCAAAGTGCTTGTTTTGACATATAAAGCCCTAAATGGCTTGGGCCCTGGATACCTGAAGGACCGCCTCCTTCCATATGAACCTACCCAGCAGTTAAGATCTAGCCAGGGGGCCCTTTTGAAAGAGCCGTCCCTCAAGGAAGTAAGAGGGATGGCTTGTAGACAAAGGGCCTTCTTGGCAGCTGCCCCCAGACTATGGAACGCCGTCCCAATTGAGATTTGTCTGGCGTCGACGCTGATGACATTTCGGTGCCAGGTCAAAACCTTCCTGTTCCAGAAGGCTTTTAATTGAAATAATATCAACTGTGGGTCCTGATGGCAATTTTTAGAGTATATATTTTAATTGTATTTTAATTGTTTTATCTTTTTTACTGTATTTTAATTGTTGTAAGCTGCCCAGAGACCTTTGGGTAGTGTGGGCGGCATATAAGTTAAATACATACATAAATAAATAAATAAATAAATAAATAAATAAATAAATAAATAAATTTATACAATTCTGGAGTAACTATAAGGTGAAGGAAGGAGCCACTCTCTATGAGTACACCTGGGGCAGAGCAACATCTCAAATGATCCTGTGTATTCCATTCAGCATTCATAGGCTCAAAAACAATGTCAACCATTTGAATGGAGGGAAGGGGAAATGGAAAGTAATACAGTAGACTGAACTATTGGTGCCAAAGGAGAAGATTCATGACAGCTGAACCACCACCCATAAAGTCCAAGTTCTCCCCGGGACACTTGAACCACTGAAACACTAAGGAGGGCTCCCTCACTGGTTGGAATTCTGTGGGCACAGCTGCACAGTCGTAAGACTGATGAGGTCATCAGCCAGGGATGCTAATCTTCAAAACTTTCTATTCCCCCACATCTCAGGTTCTGAGGCTCTTCAGGCATCCACCTGGCGACATTCTTTGAAAAGCTCGGGTAGGAGTGGGTGAGATTTTAATACCCAAAAAACCACTGCTGGCAGGACTGATCCCAGTGGTGGAACTGGCAATGGTAATTTTCCAACACTAACTCCCCTCATACTTAGGCTCCCAAAGCCTTCCCCCAAGCAAAATTGATCTCTAGAGAGCCTAGAATCTGAGAGGGAGAGAGAGGGAAGTTCTGTTGTTGTTATGTGCTGTCAAGTCAATACCAAATTATGGTATAATGACCCTAAACAGGGCTTTCAAGGTAAATGAGACATTCAAGGAGTGAATTTACCAATTCTACATCCCCAGACAGTTTCCATGGCTGAGTGGAGATTCAAACCCAGGCCTCCTGAGTCCTAGCCCGTCACTCTATCTGCTAAACCACATTGGGTACTGCTAGGAAGCTTTACATTGAATTGGATTGAACTGAAGCAAATTGAAATGAATTCATCCATATTAGTGCTGAACTAGAGTTAACCACATACCCCCTTTGGAAAGTTACCTCAGCCTAAATCCAATTGTGAGTCCCAACTAGATCAAGTCTATTGAATTAATGACATTTATATGAGAGTTGACTTAACATTCTGTGACTGATTCAATGAGGCTACAGTAGATGGGCCTGCCAATGGGACTTTAGCAGCTGCACAGCTGGGAACAGCTGTACCAATTGAATTTGTCCGGTAAAGAAGAAGGAGAATTTCGTTCATTAAAAAAAATACAAA
Source organism: Intellagama lesueurii (assembly GCA_037013535.1). NCBI lineage: Eukaryota > Metazoa > Chordata > Lepidosauria > Squamata > Agamidae > Intellagama > Intellagama lesueurii. Next base: position 167,249,921 of record JBAJHW010000001.1, on the reverse strand, counting down.
AATTTGCAAATCGTACATTTGGAGAATACATTTATATTTTTAAAAAATACACAGGGGGAAACTGAAACTGAAATGTTTTATCATCCTTTTTTAAAAAAAAGACCTAAGTCTTTAACGCAGGAAATATTGTGCAAAAAGCAGAATATTTGTACATTCCAAAGGGATACTACATCACTACGGTGATTTCCACATATGTCTTTGGTTGTAGAACCTTCCATGTAGAACCTTCTGTGATATCTATAACACACCTTTTGTTCAGAAATAGCTGCATAGGGTGGAGATGGATGTATCTGCAAATGTTGTTTTCTCTAAAATTTGATTTTCCCCTTTGTAATATAAAAATTGTCATTTCCGTCAAACATGAAAAATGAATATAATTCTTAGCCATCTGCACTGGTCAAAGTCAGCTGGTACAGCTATTCCCAGAGTGGGGAGGACCACACTGAACCTGCCTGCCAAGTATGTAATAAAGATGAGGAACATGTCAGAAGGGAGGGACCTAATTCAATAGCACATATATGATTGAATTTGATTTTGAAAAGCTAATTACACAAAGGTCTCCCTTGATAGGTGACTGTCAGTTTTAGTTTCTTCTACATTCAGGTTTTAAGAAATAAGAATAATCTCAGGTTTTTTCAGTCCCGACCATGAAGGAATTTGTGAATATGGAAAGTTCTCTCTCTCTCTCTTTCTCTCTCTCTGAAGAAATCTCTTAGTATCAGAGGGGACTCAGTGAGAGCATCTCTCAAGTACATAAGAAAACACTGAGAACTCTAAATAATGCAGATTAGACATGGGCTATGATACGTATCCGTGGGGATACGAATACAAATGGCACCAAAGGTGCCACAGAGGCCCATTCCCTCCCCCCAGAACTGGCCGGTCTACTCACCAGTCGCTGCGCAGCGCTGAGGTCCTTTGTTGTCATCGCACCAATCCAGGAAGGAGCCCAACCGGTACTTCCCCACATCCCCGTGCAACTGACCACTCATTAGCTGAGCAGGAAGACTCCCCATCCTACCTCTTCACCAGAGTGCTCTGCGTAAGGAAGGCGCAGGAAGGCAGGGAAATGCCAGCCAGGCTCCCTCCCGGATTGGTGTGATGACGACAAATGACCTCAGTGCTGTGCAGTGACTGGTGAGTGGACCAGCCAGTTCTGGGAGGAGGGAATGGGCCTCTGTGGCGACTGTGGTGCTGCGATTTGTATCCCCAGGGATATGAATACAAATAGCCCATGTCTAATGGAGAAGTCTTAGTGATGTCCTCCTTGTTGCACTTAAAGATTCCTTCTGCTCTAGTACACTTCATATTTATTTATGTATTTATGTATTTATTTATTTATTTAAAACTCAAAAACGGTTTTCATCGCACGTTTTCAATGAACACACTAGTGGGTGTCTCCATTGACCAAAGCTTGTCTTGAGATATCTTTGTTTGTTTTTGGCAGAGTTTTCAAATGTGCCTATGTCGTTGAGTGCATTTCCCCCCACCCCCACCCCCAATAGAACACATTGTAAGCCTGGAAATATATGGATTGCTGACTGTGAATTATTCCACATTCAGGGCAGAAAATGTGGAATTGAGTAAATTCATTTAGAAAATAAGCTGGCAGAGGAAATTTCTCATACACCACTAGTCACTAGCCAAGTCAATCAACCCATGAGATAATCTACAAAATGGACACCCAAAGCCTTAGTAGAAAATAGAGTCTACTCCTAAAATATTGTCACATTCTGATAGGGCAGCAGGTTGAAATACTTAACCAGATATATGTATTTTTTCATTAACTCTTGACTAGTATATTTCTGCCAGGCTTTTCGCCTAAAAAGAGATTGAACAAGGTGCCTCTTGTTTTTTGTTTTTGTTTGGGGAACATGTATATATTTTTCCTATAGATCAGTGGTTTCCAGTCTTGGGACCTCAGATGGACTAAAACGCCCAGAAGCCTTCACCTACTACCAGGATTTGTGCTGACTAGGATTTCTGGGAGTTGTAGTCCAAGAACATCTTTGGGACCCATGGTTGAGAACACTGTTATAGACTTTTATTTTTACTCAGCTTCATCCCCTAGTCCAAACTCAATCAAGCGGCAAAGAAACTCTGAAAGGCTCCCATTCATTCTCCAGAATCTTGAGGTAAGTCACTGACATAGTCCTTTCTTGAGATATTTATGCAGAACCCACTTTGTTCTAAGAACTTCTTGAAATTCATGGCCATAGTGCCCATCCTTCATGCCCTATTGCAACGCTGGATCTGAAACCAAGTTTCTGAAACCAGAGATATCCTCTTTGCCCTTGCTACTTTTTAACCTCTTTTTAGGGATACAAATCCTTGCTTGTCTTGTCCTCATACTTGAGGATGAGGAACCACAAAATCATTCTCTTTGCCCTCCAAAGAACAGAAACAAAAAGGTGAACATTCCTTTGTGAGAGTTAAGCACAATTGTTCAAATGGGCTTTAGTACAGTGGGAACAAAGGCCACTGTACACAAATTAATGATTTTCTATGTCCTGTATGCTGGGTTGTTTACCCTACTGTGAATTCCTGACCAAAAGGCCTGAGGAACACTTGGGAAATAAACAAATTCCCACTGGTAACCAACAGGAATATTCCGGAAGTTCATTTCATGGTTGCCATCAATTTCAGGGCAAAATTGTAGCTTCCTGCTTGCGTCAAACATCAGAGAAAAGTTCCCAAGTACAATGTAAAATTTAGCTGCCATGCTACACAGAGAAAGTAGAGCATGATATACTGAATTGTTTTGTGTATTGATAGTCATTGTTACGTCTGTACATCAGTATAGGCAATCCAGCGCTATGAGACCAAAGGCTTTTACAATGTAAATGTCTCAAGGGCTTTTCTTCCATTCTTCCTTCCAGACTCTTAATTGTCCACCCCGCGTCTTCTTTCTGTTTCAGACAGAAATGACTTTAATAATGCAGCCAATATTCACATCAAAATAAGTGCCAGTGTTAAAAGGATTAACTTTTGAATGGGTGTGAATGGATCTGATGTCATCTTCAATATACTTGCATCCTACCCTTGTCTCAAGTGGTTGGGGACAGTACAGAAGAGCCTTGGGTCCCTGTATGGGAAGAAAAGAAGTCTATTGAATAAATGAGAAGCTGCCCCATTTTCTGTTCCAGAGGGATAACATTTATCAGTACAGTCAACAAAGAAGAGTCACTCAAATTCACCAACCAAAGCTTCATGGCTGAGAACTGAACGTGTAGTGTACACCTAAACTTTTCTTTTTACTCTGGAGCACAGCTTGCATCATGGGCAGCTCATGGATCAGGCAGGGGATGCCTCACCCTAAAATTTCAGGGGTGTCCCCTCATGATTGGGTCTGGGTCCACCTCCCCCGTCAGTGTTCTTTTCCACTCCCACAGATGACAATTTTTCTGCTTTTAAACCATCAACTTTATTTAACATCAAGGAGGGTTGCTCCACCACCACCTTAAATGGGTTATCAAAAATGCCCAGCAGGCCCAACCTATTTACAATGTCCACATCATTTAACACTGTAAGTTCTTCCTGCCCCACCAATAGTATCCTGATTGTAACAGGGGTGAAGGTGTGGATATCGGCATATACTCGGGCCCCCACAGCATGGATGGTGTTTTCATCTCTTGTCCTCCACCTGTTCTTTGGGGATGATACCCCATTTCCCTTTCTTTGCACTCTGTCCCATTCTCCCAGGATCAGTCACTCTCCATGGTTTTAAGTTTTCTTGGACCCAAGGCTCATCTTTAGCTTCTCTTTCCAACCTTCTTCTTTCCCTCTTCTCTCTTTCTCCCCAATAAAAGTAAATGGGTGGCTTTCCATTCCTTACCCTTTTTTCTTTGGGAGAGTAAACATGACCTGTTCATCTGTCCAAGGGTCTTCTAGCACCACTTGTTCTTTCTCCTCTCCTAGTTCTCCTACCATTTAGTCCTCATTCTCCTGTTCTACTGCCTCTGCTCCCTCTTTATTTTCCCCCTTTCCTGCCATCTTTGTCTCCTCCAGTCCTTTTCCTTCCTGGGCTTTTTTGTATTAACCTCTTCCTCCCTTTACCTCTCAGTACTCTGTCAAGATGTCTCCCTTTCACTCCTCTCTCACTTCAGTACTTGCAGCATGAGAAGGGGAACCTATCTTCCAATCAAAGGTTCCCAGGTCTATTGGCGAGCTGCTAGGCTCATATTCCTCTATGCTAAGGGAAGAGGATGGCAGTTCACCAATGGGAAGGCTTTCAGCTTTGCTGTCTGTCTCACACCTCCTGCTCAGCCAGTAGCCACCTATCAATGCAACTGAATGCTTTCCCTAATAACAAAAGAGCATATACTTTGCATTATGATTGCAACTTTACTCTTTCTGCAGTGCAAGTGTACATTTCTGTTATTTCTATAATTCTAGTGGTATGATCCAACTAAATGGAGAAAAAGGAATATTGCATGGATCATATGCTGGCTTATGCTGTGCCTTGTGCTACTCTTGTAAATAACGTGTTGAAATAATGTGTTAATATTAAATCCATTCCTTTATTCATCAAATGGGATAGAAAACCACCAATTTTAGAAATAACATTTTAAATGTAAAATTAATTAATTTTCTACTCATAAACAATATTATTTATGTGTCTATGTGTCCATACTCCTCCTTGCCAGAAAGGATGGAACCCACTGCTCTTTCCCAAGTAATTCTCAACCTTGGGACTTCATATATTTCTAGATGATAACTTCTGGAAATCTAACCAGTGCAGTCAAAGGGAAAGGTAGCTAAGAACTTCCACAGGATATTCATACAACAGATAATTGTTTGCCTCAAGTATCCCGTGTGTCTTTTAAACTGAGACACACTTTTAAAGTTCACATTTGCAGCAAAGCCAGGAAATCTGTCATCAGGTGATGTGGGGCTTCGTGTCATCAGTACGCTGATGATACTCAGCTCTACATCTTCCTTTTTCCAACAACAGTGGATGCTGTTTCGTCCCTTGAGTGCTGCCTGGGGGCTGTTCAGCAATGGATGCAGGTGAATGGACTGAGGCTGAATCCGGGCAAGATGGAGGTCCTTCGGGTGGGTGTCCCAGACATCAGTGGTCTGGGAAACTCCCTTTCCTTTGGGGGGGTGACTCTTACCACCAAGAGTGAGGTTTGCAGTTTGGGTGTACATCTGGACCCGGCGCTCACCATGGAGACCCAGGTGTTGTCAGTGGTCTGTTCCACACATTTCCACCTTCCGTGGATTGCCCAGCGGTGTCCCTATCTTGATGTGGGGGCGCTCACTACGTTGGTCCATGCGCTCATAGTCTCAAGATTAGACTACTGTAATGCGCTCTACGTGGGGCTGCCTTTGAGACTGACGCAGAAACTTCAGATGGTACAAAATGCGGCGGCCAGACCTCTTACTGGGGTGAAAAGGTACCAACATATTTCCCCCACACTCGCCGCCTTGCATTGGCTGCCCATCCGTTTCCGCGTTGATTTCAAAGTTCTTACGATTACATATAAAGTCCTAAACGGTTTAGGACCTTGATATCTGGCAGAGCGCCTTCTCCCACCCAGTTCTGCCAGAGTCATTGCCCCCCCAGTCCCGGAATAAAGACGCGAGACAGTGATATGGATTAAATACGGGCCACACTTTATTAAATCAAATCAATCTATATCTTCAAACATTATCAAAAGAGGGGGCTTGCTGTAGTGCGGAAACAGGAGAAGGTGGGGGTATCCCAATACCCCCTGATCCGCCATTGGGCGAGTCCCCGGCCCCAGGTTCCAGCAATCTTAAAGACAGCAGGAACCCGGCCGGCCGCTAATAAACACCCCAGACCTCAAGACATCTTCAATTGATGACTGTTGGTCCGGAAGTGGCCCAGCGCATCTTCCCCGCACCGGCCCTGTAATCGCATGATCCCCAGAGCCGGGAGGTCGGATGCGCTGTTGGCTTACCTGAATTACAAACGGGACACACCGAGACTACCTGTTTTTCCGCACTACCCGCCAGTGTGACCAAACTCAACCACCAAAAATGCCAACAACCCCTCTCCAGTGTGGGATAGGCGAAAAATCCCCACATCCAAAAGCCAATCAGGATGAAGGTCAAAAATTCCTATCCGGCCCCTAAAAGGCGACCATAAAAAATCACACTAGAAATAGGGAGGGCGGGTGGGTGCCCGAACACGAAAGAGGGCGATCAAAGGGGAGTGCTTCTTTAAATAACCGCACTCCCTTTCCCAAACCAGTCACGTGACCCGGGAGACAGTCTCGCGCCATCCAGGAGGGCGGGGCAAACATCAGCTACGCTGTTCCAGGGCGGCGGACCGCCCGTCCAGCGGCTGAAACCTTGCCCCCCCAGTCCTGGAATAAAGACGCGAGACAGTGATATGGATTAAATACGGGCCACACTTTATTAAATCAAATCAAATCAATCTATATCTTCAAACATTATCAAAAGAGGGGGCCTGCTGTAGTGCGGAAACAGGAGAAGGCAGGGGTATCCCAATACCCCCTGATCCACCATTGGGCGAGTCCCTGGCCCCAGGTTCCAGCAATCTTAAAGACAGCAGGAACCCGGCCGGCCGCTAATAAACACCCCAGACCTCAAGACATCTTCAATTGATGACTGTTGGTCCGGAAGTGGCCCAGCGCATCTTCCCCGCACCGGCCCTGTAATCGCACGATCTGCAGAGCCGGGAGGTCGGATGCGCTGTTGGCTTACCTGAATTACAAACGGGACACACCGAGACTACCTGTTTTTCCGCACTACCCGCCACAGCATAAGGACTAGCCTAGCTATGTCCTATGCCCGCCACAAAGCCCCTCGAGCTCGAAAAGCAGGCCCCCTTTACTATCTTCCAGGAATATGTCCATACCTGCATCAGACAGGTGGACACCGTCACTTTGGAAAATTCAGTGTTGCTTAATTGGATCCTATGGTGAAAAAATCACTGATCTGAGGCCGCCGCTGCAGACACCTCTACAAACTTGTGTTAATGCCCCACTGGGCCTTGTTAACATCGCAAATATTCCGGGCGCCTCGTCAGGCTAACCGCGGAATGATCGTGGACGACACGATCCGCATCGCAGGATAATGAGGCCGCCGCTGCAGACACCTCTATCACATCTGTTAATGCCCCACGGGCTTTGTTAACATCGCCAATATTCCGGGCGCCTCGTCAGGCTAACCTCGGAATGATCATGGACGACATGATCCGCATAGCATGATAACGAGGCTGCCACTGCAGACACCTCTATCACATCTGTTAACACCCCACAGGCCTTGTTAACATTGCCAATATTCCGGGCGCCTCCTCAGGCTAACCGCGGAATGATCGTGGCCCACACGATCCGCATCGCAGGATACCTGGCATTCAACCAGTAAGGTCTCGCAGAATGTCCAGGATCAATACCTTACCTGATGATCCAGACAGATCATTGTCTCCAAGGTAAATTACCAGCACATCTGGTGGAGACTGGTCAAATGCCGTCATCTTGCCAAGTTGGATCCACTGCTTGCCACGCATCCCCGTCCAGGCTATGTGTGCATGGGCTCAAAGCTCTAGATCGCTCCCACATGGGGATGAGGCAGCATAGTACTCTGCCCAATAAACAAGCTATATCCAACGGTCCTTATGTGCTTCCGCCTTCACACCCTAACGAACCTGCAATGACATAAATGTCCTTTGCCTACATGTTAGATAGGGTTCAGAGGTACATCCGAGAACTAAAAGAAAACCACCAGCCTAGCTATTCAATTTGGTCAATGCTATACCTAGGGCTGTTGCTGTAGATGCCGCTCCGGTCCTAAAAGAGTGAGTCACCAAATCCTATGCCCTGAACCCGAACCTTGTCCAACTCTAGCTTTGTCAATTTTTTAACTGATGTTTAGTCACGGTGACTTAACAGTGTGTCGGAGAAATTATCCTACTTCTTAGCCCCTAGGTTTGATAAATGCCTACATGGCCGTAACGGGGCAGGTGCTCAATACCGCCATGCCCCAAGAACAACTGCTTCCCATTGCCTATTTGATCAGCCTCGGATCGCCCGATAGTGATTCTAAACGACCATCCTGGACTCGAATATCCTGTCTCTGTAAGGCTAATCGAGAGGTGTCTGCCTTCCTTCCTGCCACTAACTCACTGGTCCTGAGGGCACCGAAAATTGCTATTAAGGTAGCTTGTCTTAAACAAATGCCGTCACAAAATTATCTCTGCAACTGTCCCATTGCTCACATATGCGCTCCATAAGATAGGGAAGTAGGTGTTCTGATAAAAAACACATTCCCCCACTCCTTAGGCCACCCCTACTAACCTTTTCTGTATCCTATAATGCCCTGAAATATCCCTATCCAGTTATATTTGCTTGAAAAGCCAGCACCGACAGCCTACCTTGAATGGTGCCTGGAGCTAACTTTTTCGTATGAAGGAATATTATAAATTGCTGCAAGTATTCTACTGGAGCCAGCCAAACCTGCTCCAGTTCCAGCAACCTAGTACTCTGGAATCCTCTTCACGCCACTCCGCCAGACCCCCGAAGGAAGAAATTCTGGCAGCTCCCTCACATATGGGGCAAACACCCTAACAGCTCGATCTACCGGCGTGAGAAAGCCTCGGCCATTCCGTTATCTAAACCAGGTGCATGCCGGGCATACACTATTATAATAAATCGCAATGCTCATGGAGTAAAAGTACTAACTAAATCCATCACGCTCTCGTAATCTGACGAGAGGTTGTATATAAAGCAGACAACTGTTTGGTTGTTAAACCAAAAATGGACCATTTAATTTGACCACTCTTTCGCCCAGAGCCACAAGACCCTTCCAAGTTTACCTGAAAATCCACTTCCAGGCTGATATTAAATCTACAAAAGGAGGCCATGTTAAAATTCTCAAGGAAATGTATTCATACAAGATCTTCCTTCATACCTTTGTCACTCTGGTCCTCTGCATGGGCTGCTTAAGGCCCTTCAGCATTGCCGGGACGCCATAGGAAAGCACGGGCCAGTGCTACTACTCTGCACGCAAAGCTTAAATGCCCCGCTATCCTTGTAACTCCGTAAAAGATGCTTTCCCTACATAGGCAATCCTAACGCTAACTTTAAGGTCAACCTCATTTTACCATGAGGCATCTGTGAAGTTTGCTGCAGCGTGTTGAGCTCAATCCAGAGGTGTATCTAAAAGCGCACATTTCCGGGGGAATGGCATCGTAACTGACATTCCCTCCGGATAAGACAGGTGATGTATTAATTAAAATCACTGGGTGCCTTGGTTACTCTTCCAAAGAGAAAACGCTTGATTATGCCATGGGCTGCTCAGAAAAAAGGGGGGTCCTAGGACCCTACCTTCCTACACCTCTTTATCAATTTTACAATAGCCTCCAAGCCAGCTATCGATTGTAGGCTTTAGCCAGAGCTTTACGTTCAACTATTGCAGGGGTTCTAAACCCGTATCAATACCCTAAAGTACTGCATGCCCTCCATGTGAGATATGTCCGTAACCAAGCTTCCAGCACTTCACTCTAATTGGGCTGGTTCCCCTTGCCAGGGGTACCCCCGCCACCGCTAGGCTTTTGCCTCCTCCTATTCCCTTGTTCTGACGCTGGGAACCCGCTGTAATATAGATAAAATTTGAATGTTGCCCACCGCAAGTGATGCATTCCTGTCGAAACTTACATGGCCTTCTTGAATAAAAACCCGTAGAGTTGTATGCAAAACAGGGCAGACGGGGCAGAACTGCCTACCCTGCTCCAAGGTGGGGAGTTTGTGAGGTAAAAAATAAATAAATTCTTTTTTGGTTTGGTTTGGTTTGTTTAGATGGCCGCTATCAAATCTGTCTGCTGTATTGGGCCTAGCCAGGGTCATACGTTTCAACCACAAACCCGGCTGCAGCTCATCCCGACGCAGGTTGGGCTGAATGGAAATATTGAAGCAGCGCGAAAGCTCTCCAAGGCTGAGCCTTCACTAGTACTCGGGTATTGCCACTCGACGGTGGTAGTCCCTGCATTGGATGTACCTGCAGCCAGAGGAGCTGCAGATGGCGTACGCCATCCACAAAGTGTGTATTAGCATAAGGCCACGCTACATTGGGTAACCCTGTGGGTGGTACAGTGTAGGGTGTGAATGTGGCATGTGTATGAAGAGAACCGCAGGCCCATGGCCAAGCCGGCGGGGTTGTTTGTGTGCAGTGCGCAGCTGAAGACTCACCGAATGATGCAGCAGCTGTGCTGGAATCATCCAACACCTGTGATGTGCCACCACCCGCCTCATCTGTCATGTCGTACCCGACCTGTGGCACAGCAGTTGCTCCAGACGTCCCCATGCCGGATACCCTTCCGTGCCTTCTTGCGCTGGAGACCTTGGGGGTAGCTGAAGCTCCTTCTGATACCGCAACCTCCTTGACTTCAGGGACCTGTACAGCTTTGGATGATGCAGCAGCTGTACTACGGTTGACCACGAAGTGTTGAACTACTACCAGCCTCCTCTGACACGTCGCGCCCAGCCGGAGAATTAGCTGTCGCTTCATACGTCCCCCATGGTAGCCGACCTTCCGCGTTTCCTTACGCTCTGCACCTTTGGAGTAGCTGAGGTTACTTCCATGTCCTTCCGATTCTCAACCTCCTGGACCTGCCTGGACTCTATGGCAACAAACCAATCCATAAGGTCTTGAGCCATAGCTTTTAAGTTCGCCCTCCGGCGGCCTTTTTAGTGTCCCAAGCTTATCTATGAGGAGAGACCTCATGCTGCTGAGGTGTTTGTTTTGACAACCTCTGGCCTCAAGGGTCGAAATTTTTCTCCTGCAACTCCCTCCACACCAGCCATGACTCCTCATCCGAGGATGATTGCTATGGTGATACCTGTGAAAGGATTTTGACCATATGCCTAGACATATATAATAATCTTAGAACTGCAGAACTGGAAGGGACCCTGTGGGTCATCAAGTCCAGCCTCTATTAAAGAGGCACAGTGGGCAATTGAACTCCCAATCTCTGACTTTCCAGCCAGAGACCTAAACCACTGAGCTATCCAGCAGTTCTTGAACCTGTCTTTTCTTAGCAGGATTTTTTGTTTTGTATTTGCTCGTACCACACCCCTTCCTTGATGTCATTTTGATCTAAACCTGTCCTCAATTAAACAAGACAACAGTCACCTGCTCGAATTAGATGTCAAACCAGGCAACTGGTCACTGTTAGGCCCTTTTTTAACTTTACCCCTTCAGGCTGCACAGCCAGGCATCTAAAGCTTAACTGGCCTGTATAATAGTATAATTATGATAATTATAACTCTATATCACTGCAAAATTACTAAATCTACCCCATAAACTGTAGGTAATCTATTATGCCATCTAAACAATAAGCTAATGAATTTTAATTGACCAGTCAAAACTGTTTTACCCCTGAAACTCTGCTCACAATTAACTCTGCCTGCCAATTATTTATTCAAATTATTTCTACTTTATTCTAGTTACCAATTATAGTATTCTGAGTTCTGTTATATTGACCAGTTAAAACTGTTTTACCCCTAAAACTCTACTCACAATTAACTCTGTCAGCCAATTATTAATTCAAATTATTTCCATTTTATTCTAGTTTCCAAGTATAGTATTCTAAGTTCTACTACATATTAGTTATTTAAGTAAATTTACACTTAATATTATTCTTAGCATTCAATCTACCATTAGCTTTATTCTACAATAATAATTGCCAATTAATAGGAATATTATTCTATGCCTAAGGCTTACTGCCCATATATTCTAACTGCAGCCAAACACTAAATCACCATGTGATTTCCCTCTCACCACGGAGAGGGGAAAAAGGGCGCGGAAATCAGTCAATGAAATGGCGTCAGCTCCTCTCTGTAACCCACTGCCGAAACTCTTAAACCAGTTAAGCCCTAAAATGAATAAAAACTTAACAACCGGCTGGCAGAACACTCATATGTATAGAGACCTCCTGCCTGAATACGCTCTGATTTCTCCTCAATAGAACGCGCCCCGCGCCCCGGCGCAGCGGGCGCAAACCCGCGCCGCCGCTTTTTTCCTCTCCCGCGCTTAACCCAACTGAACAATAAAGGGGATGAATTAAACTCCAAATCTATAATTAAAATACAACCCGGGGAGGGAGCATGAGGCTGCCCTCCCGTCTGTAAACGCAACCGCTGCTGCTTCTGAAAAAACCGAACGCTACCAGCTCTTTGAATAGCCAAAAGCTCTTTCAGACCGCCCCCACTCCTTCCTTATCGGTGCCCGAACAGGAAAGAGGGCGATCAAAGGGGAGTGCTTCTTTAAATAACCGCACTCCCTTACCCAAACCAGTCACGTGACCCGGGACAGTCTCGCGCCATCCAGGACGGCGGGGCAAACATCAGCTACACTGTTCCAGGGTGGCGGACCGCCCGTCCAGCGGCTGAAACCCTCGTTCCAGCCAGGCCGGGCGGCTGAGGGGCCTAACGCCGAGGGAGGTCCAGAAGGAAAGAACAAGGAGTAGGGCCTTCTCGGCAGTGGCCCCTCGCCTTTGGAATAACTTGCCAGTGGAGATCCGCCTGGCTCCCTCTCTGGGTGCTTTCAGGAATAAACTTAAAACCTGGCTATTTGGGCAGGCTTTCCCTCCTGCCATATCTTAACTGCCATATCTTAATTACTTATACTTTGCCATCTTGGACTTATAATATATGTTTTTGGTTTTATTGTTTTTAAATTTGTAAACCGCCCAGAGTAGACCCTTGGTCTAGATGGGCGGGATAGAAATCTAATAAATAAATAAATAAATAAATAAATAAATAAATAGAGAGTAAGTAAGTAAACTGGGATGATTTCACACAAGTAACGAATGTCCCATTTATTGTGACTTTTTAAATTGAGACTATGGAGCAACAGAGATGCAAACATTCAAGCTGCAGTTTTAAAGATAGGCACACACAACCTCTATAGCTACATCCAGAGCAGTTGAAACTCCAAAGCAGAAATATATATGCACAATATATGGATTTAAAAATAAGTACCTGTGTTCTACATCCAACCTTGGATTATGGCAAATTCTGTTAATTTCAACAGTTTCAAGGGCAAATTGCACGATGTGAAAGTGTGATGTGAAAGAGAAACTCCAGGGATATGATGCCAGGGTGGCAAAGTTCAGTTGACCTACATCAGTGGCCACAATTCTTGTGAACAAAGCCACATGAGAAGGCAGGAGACATCTCCACAGGTCCCACAATGTATAGTTTTAATTATCCAGCTGTGACAACCCCATGACACTGCTGGCTGGACAGCTCAGTGAGTTGGAGTATCATGGGAAGTTTCATTCCCAACTGTGCCTCATGGGAGAAGATCCAGGCAATATACCCTTGAGCATGATGCACAGTTCCAAAATGCCACCAGACGAAGGGAACAGTAAATCAATTCTGTGTACTTTACACCTAGCAGACCCTGGCAAGGCTCATCATGAGTCAGAATGATCCACCTGATGACACATTCTTATTATTTGAAAAGGAGACCAGAAAGGATTTTGCAGCTTAGATCAAAACTGTATAAAAACCAGCAAGATGGAATACAACAACATCTGGAGGACAGAGGTTGACAATCTCCACTCTGCATTTTAACCACTATCTCTATTTTACACCGTTCTCACTAAGATGTCTAGTTCTCTTTCTGCTACCTCATCAACATGCTTTCCCAAACCCAGGTCTCTGATTAAGCTAATAGAAATCAGGTAGACATCCCGCTGTACTGACTTCCATGGAATCAGGGGACTCTGTATTATTAAAAATGGTCCATAATATCTCAAGCTTCATGGAACGACTGCTGAGAAGATGATGATAATGACTATGACTATGATGATGATGAGAAGACTCTTCAAATGGGCCTTTACAACTGGGAGACTGTCCAGTAACTGAAGCTAAACAGTTAGGTGTTGAAGGGAGAGCAGAGTGGACTGAGCTACCTCCAGGTTCTTTCCAACGCCATGATTTAATGAGGTTTGTACTGCAGTGGAATATCAAAACTGCCTTTGCATGGTGTGTTCTTCACCCACCCCATTTTCTTGGATACCAATCCTCTACTGACTTGCATTAGAAACTAATGTCTGCTCTGTACTGCCTATTCATGGCTGAAATCCAGTTGTGTTGTTAGAGGCAAAGCATCACAAGTTAATCTCTGTAGGCATTATCTGTTGCATGCCTATGGAGATCTCTCAGCTTGAGGCTGTTTGCATTTAGAAGTTGTGCCTTTTGTATAATAGTGCAACAGGATTTTAGCCATTGAGTATTTGACCAAGGCAGCTTGTATATTGACACTCTAAGACAGGATCTGTATCAACTGGAGCTCCAAATACTGATGATATTTGGTCAGAGATGTATTTAATTAGAGTAGGACCCCCTTATCTGTGGGATCAGTGTCTACTGATATACTTATCCACGGTCTGAAAATATTTAAAATATTAAAAGAAAAATCCCATATATTTTTCTAGGAATGAAGTTACCAGAACTGGCCACTAAAGGGAACCAATGGCCATGCTATGAAAAGAGTTCGCTATTATAACGTTCACTATAATCCACATTTGTCAGCATGGGAGGGGGGGGGGCTTGGAACCAATCTTCTGTGGATACAGGGATCCTACTGTATTGTTTTACCTTTTGCTGTTCCTGTTAATTGAAAGGGCTTCACTGTTTCTGCATTCTAAAAAAACCTAATGCCTCAGCCTTTTGTTCTCCTCCTTCTCCTCATTGTGTTTATTTACCCCCTTTTGCTTTTGTCCTGAACTGGCATATTTTTTTTGGTGCTCCTCTTCTTGCCTCTCATAGGAGAGAAGACAAGGGATGGCTTTTCATGTTACCTCCCATTCACTTGCTGGCTTCCCCATCATTCGATGCTAATGTGGTATTTTGCTGTCATTTTCTGGTTCTTGAACAGTCTATCTTTCAGCCAGGGTCTGCTCCATGAAATAAATCTTAACTGCGTTGCAGAAGCGTCAGATCTTGCAGGCACTGCCAGTTTCTGCTGACTAAAGGAGCCTCATAACAATCAAGGCCTGAGGCTGTGAAGATTCATTCTGGGGAAAGAAAGAAAGAGAGAGAGAGAGAGAGAGAGAGAGAGAGAGAAATGTAGAAATGCTGTTTTCTATCCGACTTCTTAAGTAGGCCCAAGTTGAAAATACCTCTTGATCTGAAATTCGCAAACATCTACATATAAAGCTTCCTTCTACTTGCTCAAATCAATAGTAGGAAGAGGTATCTAATTATATTGTTGCTTAGCAACATTTGGACTTGTAGGGGTCTGTCAGCAGTTTCTCTACTATGGTTTCTTGGCAAATTAAAGTTTCACTGCCTGAATTTGTGCCAGGTTTAAAAAAAAAAATACAATGGCCAATTATGTAGCAAAATTCATAAATCTCTTTGATATTTATTAATTAATTGCATTTCTCTTTGATATTTATTAATTACTTTCATTCCTCTATTGCATTTCATCCAAGGAGTGCAGGATAGCATACAAAGTTCTCTTCTTGCAATCTCCCACAGAGTTGGGGAGTATATTGTGTATACACAGGGTCACCCAGGCTGCAGTGCTATGCTCCCTTAAATGGTTGTTAAGTCCCAATGAGCTCAATAGGGCTGACTCAAGGTTCCCTGTAAGCTGGGAAGTTGCGTGCAAGCCTCTGCCTCCCTCCAAGCCGCTGTCTTCCCCCTCCATGCAGTGCTTGTGTTAGGTTCCAGTTGTGACAGAACCTTGCACATGGGGGGAGTCACATGAGCACGCAGAAGCAAAGTCACACGAGAAGCAGAGCACCGCCCAGTGGAGCTGAAAGTTAGAGGGTACGTTGGGTTGACCCCTGTGTCAGCACATATAGGATTGCACCATCAGTACATTTCAGTGATTCGAACTGGAGTCTTCCTTCACTCCAAGTCCAAACACCCTATCTACTAAACTGCACGGTACACTAGAACCTACTAAATAACACTAAATTCTTTTGAGAGTATTAATAATGGAAACTAATTAATAATAATTAATTAATAATTAATTAATAATTAATTAATAATTAATTAATAATTAATAATTAATATTAAAAAATTAATAATTTTTTTTCCCAAAGAATAAATGTGAGTACATCTTGTTTGGCATACGTTTTTCAGGCCACCTAAATTTCATATTGTTACTTTTTGACAATAAAATGGGTTGGTTCCATCAAAAACAGCCAAAGCAAGGAAGAACGTTTTGAAAGAGAAAGTTGGATGGAGTAAGTCAAAGGAGGCGCTGAAAATCTTAGCAAAATAGTCTTTCCCCTTGAGCAAGGCCATTTCGATTATGCCGACTGACGTGGTCACCTCAGGTGGCAGATCCTGAGGGATGTAGCGTGGCCATAATTGTGTCCAACACATGACCTGTCTCCCTGTGTCCCCTGAGTTAGCCTGCTTCCCTCAGGTGCAATGGAGGACAGTGGCTGAAATCCAGTAAGTTGCAGTAAGCTCATTGAATCTCTTGGGCTTTGGTGAGTCAATGGCTAGGTAAGTTCCATTGATTCAATGAAGCTACTCTACTTGGGACTTACTACTGGATTGCAGTTCCTGTCTCATTGCCAGCATTAAGGGAAGATTCAAGTTCAGCTTCTGTACATGGAATGAAAAAACCTGTGTCTTGTCCTTCACCTCAGGTGGCAAACACTTTGGGTTGGCCCCTCATTTCTTCCTAATGACTGCTTTCCTCATTGTGTAAGGGGCCCTTTTGGGCACACCACCGTGCTCCAGATTCATTAAAACTGAAATATAAAGTTCAGATAACAGAGGCCAGATTTTGCAACATCAGTTCAACTATTCAACATTTCAGTATGATTTAACTGTCAGTATTGGATTTGGCCTCTGGCTAAATGTTGATTTTTGTAAAAGCAGCTCTAAAATCTAAGATTCGACAGAAGAATTCAATGACTGAATGGCAACTGAAAAATGAGTAGGTGCAGCAGAAAAGAAACCATACCTCCTTTCCCCACGTTTGATCACATGGGCAAGACAACTGCATGGAAACATGCACCTGGGTTGTGTTTTTTTTTTTTGGTGTTAACATCTTTTGTTTTGACATAAAACATTTAAATCCTTTGGACTGGAAAATGAAGTTACTGAATTTCCTGCTTAATGGCATGTGGTTAAAGCAGAAAGGGAGAGAGAAATGGTATACAATGGGGTATTCTCTTTATGATGTGTGTTTTCTTAAATTCCTCATGCGATCATCATAATGGCTATTTTCTTGTGGCAGAACTCAAAGGTGGGGTTGAGGTAGGCTCCCCCAAAATGTCGTGCTAGGTACAATCTTCCCATTTAGCACCCAACATTTCTTAGCTGCTGGCCTTCCATATTCAGTATAGCAGGATTACAAGAAGTGGAAGCCCAACTTTAATAGTAGATTGCTCTACTAGGACGAGTCCTGAGTGGACAACTTAATTTTTTTTAAAAAAAAAATCACAATACTAATTTGACTAGATGTGTGAACATTTGTTATGTCATACCAAATTGTGGTATCTCTCCCTACAAATGTGTATGTGGAAGAAAGAGGATCTGATAGATTCCTAAGACCTGCACTGAGCTGGCTGGCTTCTTTCCTCTAAGGATGCACAGTAGAAAACAACCCCTAATCCATGGGATCAGTATCCGCTGATTCACTTATCCACTGCCTGAAAATACTGAACACCCCCCCACACACACACACATGCATTTATATGTATTTCTGGGGTGTATTTACCAAGTGTGGCCACTAGAGGGAGCCAGACATCATGCAATGTATAGAGTTTGAGACTTCCACATTTTTCAGCATCTGTGTGCATGGGTGTCTTGGAACTGATCCCCCACGAATATTGTGATCCTATTGTACATTCTTTTCCAAATGGTGTGGGAATTACATTCAGTTCCAAAATCAATGGGCTAAATCCAACTGTTGCTTCAAAATGATGTCAGCCAATGGTATTTACATACTGTAGTTGTTCATTTAAAAAGTACCATTCATTCAATAAGTCAATTTTGTTCGGGACCAACAATTGGATTTAACCCAATGAGTTTAGTAAGAATGGGGTGCATTTTTCATTGCTCATTTTATACCCATTTCTGCCACCCCAACTGGCAGTAGCTTTCTCCAAAAGCAACAGAGCATTTACATTCAAGACCTTCAAGCAGCAACTCATCCAAATAAAAGAGACTTTACTGTGTTTTGGGGTGTGTGTGCCATTTTGTTATTTACATGATTCAGAGATAAGACGTGGAGAACTCTGCATAAATGAACTGCTAATAATCAGAAGACAGGCTGATAGACAAACCTTCCCCTGTTGCTATAAGCAAAAGGAAGAAACACAAAGAAAATAGAAAACACAAATATGTGTAGTGAAAGGAGTGAATGTTCCACAACCACAAAAACATCTGCACACAGTGTTAAAAAATGACGGCAAAAATGAAACCTTAGCTTTCCTCCAGTCATTTCAGCTGTCCACTATTTTTCACAGTCCTTAGTTTGAACGCTGCCGAATTCTTCTGCCATCAGTTCCTCAGGATGTGAGAGTATTCGATCAGTTTCAAGTTAAACAAGGAGTGCCTGTCAGTCTTAACTAGATACAACCTGGATGTACATGCTCCAGCTGTGTGAGGAAATGGAATGTGATGTGCTTGCCCTCTTCCCAACCCATAGTCCTGGAGCACCACTGAGCTGCTCAAATGATGATCAGCCAATGTCAGGAGTCTCTTTTCTTTGGGCTTTTAGTTTATTTGTACGTTTGTGACATTGCAGACATTTCTCATTCATTCATTCATTCATTCATTCCACGTTTATACCATCCTATTAGTGTGAAGCACTACTCTGGGCAGTTGACAATGAGTAAATCAAACACAATAATACAATAATAAGAGTAATTAATAATTAAAAAATGAACAGAATGATCAATAAAAAAAGCATAAAGCAAACACACCAAGGGAGCAGGAATAGTCAAACAACAGGGCAAATTTGGCAAGTTCTTAGAGGATGCCACTGAAAGCCTCTTCAAAAAAACCTCATTTTAAGCAGCCTCTTAGAGGCATGCTGTTTTGTGATTTAGAAGTTGTTTTGCTTCAAACCAAAAACAAAACAAACCAGGAAGAGTCACCACATTTGGAAAGTCTGCTTGCTAAACGTCTATCAGCATTCAGTGATGAGAACCTTGAGAATCAGTAAAACTATGCCCATTGATATGGTTCAATTCTCTCCTCCCTGTTGCTATTCATGTTTTGACCTCATCAAAGGCCAGTCTTTCCCTTTCAAAGACTTAAATGCCTAATCTTCAAGACAGTGCATCAACCTAGCCAAGTCCGATAAGACAAGCATCTCTTTTGCATGCATATAGCAGCCATGTAGTCACCTAGAGATGCTGACACTCTGCTCTTACCCAGTTCTTTTTCAAAAGAAAAGCACCACAGTGCAGCAGGAACTGTGCCATTACACTCCTGCTGGGATGTGGCTCGAAATGAGTTTATTTGCCTTCCAGAATAAGTAGAAAAGGTCAACACAAGCAGTGCCGAAGCACTGTGTAACCCCCTGAGGGCCACATTCAAACTTAACCAATTCTTAAGATAAAATAATTTGGGCAAGTTGCACAGTCCCAGGGCACCCCCCCCCAAAAAAAAAAGCAAATGGGAAACCACTGCTGAGTATTTTCTACCTGGAAGACTCTCAAAAGGGTTGCTATGAGTCAGAACTGCCTTGACAGTTCACATTTTTTATTAGAATCAAATTTGCTTGAATATGTTGCTTACAGTGGCAAGAAGCAACACTTGGAATTCCAGAATATTTCTTCTCTCTAAAAGAAGTTGCTTCTCTACTCTATGAGAGGGGCACGTTTGAAACACAAGGCTTTTCTGGGTAGAGATGACAGTGAAATCAATGCACAAACCACAATGCACAAAGAATCTGGGAACAAAAGTTTTGGCATAAGTTGTTTTTCTTCTTTAAGTCAAATATATCCTATCCAAATGAATGTTAGGTGGGCTTGTGTGAGAATCTCATGAGGTTAGAAGAAACGTGGAAGCAACAATATTGTCATTGAATCAGTTCTTCAGTGTGCGTAATTTTCTTGGTATTCTTTGTTCTCCTTGTTGCCGATTTGTTCTTAACAATGGTCTAGTATGTTTGAAGCTGCAACAGGTGGTGTGAAGGAGACCATGTGTTTCCTCATTCAGAGATGCAACTTCTTCAAAATCATTTGTTTTCATCAGTAACACAATTGTAGCAAATGAGACAAGACCATTTCAGGCTAAGTATTTCTCTTCTGTTCTTCTGTGAGATCTGACCGTCAATTCATCTAAAATTCTGTATGAGCCACGACAACAGCAGCGAGCAAAATCATCCCTCTGACAACCTCTGCCTTTGTTTCCAAGCACCTGACAACACTGTCGACTGTTCTGTTGATCACACAAGTGTCGGTTTATCCTTCCAGGTATTTCCAGCAGCACTTCAGAGAATGTGTGTGGAGAGATAGCAGCAGTGCTGTTTCTATTGCCAAATACCCACTGATTCAATGGGTCTGCTCTAGTGAAAATTACTCATTAAGTCACAGGTTTTCAGCCACTGATTGATACTAACAAACTTATTGTCCACTTATGAATTTTGAGGAACTCGTTGTATAAACCAGGGTTGAGAATGTGTGGCCTTCCAGATATTGTGAGGCTGCAGCTCCCAGCACTCCTAACCATTAGCTATGCTGACGAGGGTCGATAAGAATGGCAGTCCAACCGCATCTGGCTGTAAGCAGTTAGCTAATGTGAGCCAAAGGGAATGACTTGTAAAATTGCTTGTTTTCAAGTATTAAGTAACTGAAATTTGCTGAGCAATGGCTCTGAAAACCAACAGGAAAAAGGCATAAAATGTATCTCCAACATTACAAAAGAGAGAGAGAGAGAATGCTAAGGTGGTATGATTGGGAGGGGAGCTGGTTTTGCTCATTTAGAGACAACTTTAACATGCAGTCTGTCTCCAATCACAGTGCTTGCAGGGAAGAATTACTTGAGGTCCCTAAAGTTCAAATCAAGCAAGAGTTAGAATGACTAACTTTACAGTCACTCAAGCTGAGATCAGGTGCACACTTAACTGCAGATACCATGAAAAATGCCTTGGATTACACTTGTCAGCGAGTTTCATAGTCTGAGAAGGAACTTGACTCCCAGTCTGTCTGTTCAACATTTAACATGCTGGCAGCTGCACCTTGTATAGTATAATTGATAAAGATTTGTTCATTTGGCAATGTAAGCCTCATCTGTTCTGTCATTTCAGATGTAAGGCACCCGTGATCCTTCAAATGCTAATGAACTGAAATTTAGGGTTTCCTGGTCAGCAGTATCTTGCTCACTGGGATTTCAGGACCAATATCTTAGACGGTAGTGTGGATTCTTCTCATGGAGCAGGAACTGGTGTCATTACCGAGGTAGGATAGACAAGGGTTCAGAGAAGGGAGGTTTCCTCCCTCCAGACTCTGAACCATTGCTGCTGAAGACGTATTGTTGTTGTTGTTGTATCAATTTATATGCCAGCACTCATAGTGCTAAAGCAATCTCTGGGTGGTTTACAACATAATTATGAAAGGAACACTTTGCCCCCCAGTGAGCTGGGTACTCATTTTACTAACCTTGGAAGGATGGAAGACTGAGTCAGCCTTAGGCCAGCTACCTGAATCCCTCAAGATTGAACTCAGGTTGTGAGCAGAGACTTGACTTCAGTACTGCAGTTCAATCACTGCCCCACAAGGCTCCTGAGTCATAACACAGGAGCTTGTCATGCCTTAGGTGGCTGAGTCCTCTTAGGAAAATGAAGAGGAAGATGACCTGCCTCAGGAGGAAGAAACCAAAATCAAGGAAGAATCCAACTGGCAGCTCTTTCTCAGAGGCACAGGAGAAGCATAGTATGTCCAGAAGAAGACAACAGCTTGATGGATGAGGAACCTCCTGATCCTGAAGAATGGTGACAATATCTTGATATCTGGCAGCCCCATGAAACTCCCACAGTCTTTAGCCAAGTGGGTTGGGGATGATGGACATTGGAGTCTAACATATGCAAGGCACCATTTCTCCAGCACTTCTCATTTTCTGCCATCCTTTACCCATGATAGAAGTGTAACGGACACAATGGAGCAGGGACCAATTACTTTCTCTTTTCCTTCCCCTTCAAGGGGTAGAAACAGAATTGATACATGCACAAAACCTTTTTACGTGCAAGTCTACAACTTCATTGTCTAACCTCATTTCCTTAGTTCCATACCTTCAATGAGTATTTGTCAAATGGTTTCCATATAAAAGCATGCTGTGTGTAGAGATATAAGAAAACATATTTTTTTTGTCCTTGGGGAACTAATTTTTCAAACCAATATGCAGAGTGTTGCAGCGAAGAAATCAAACATAAATTGGCATGTGTTCAGTGCAGACGGAATATTGGTGATGGCAAGCTTTTCCGAAATAATTGTCATGTTTTTCAAGTTGAGATTGGAAGAAAAAGGGTCAAGAGCCTGATTGACAAGGAGCACTAGGATAAATTGGTGGAATGGGGAAGCATTAGAAATGATGATGTGGGTTTTTGAGAGAGAATTAGAATAAAACCAAGGGGATTCGAGTTTGAGATGTGGGCATATATTCTTCCTTGATTGAATGTCTCTTTTCTCACAGGTGTAATAGGTCTCATGAACCATTGTTTTTCTGCCGCAGCTGCAAAGGACATTCCTTGTGCCATTAAGATGTCCCAAGAGAACCATTTGAGACCGCAAGTCAGATCACATGAGATAGAATCATCATATAGAATCATAGAATAATGATGTTGAAAGGGGCCTATAAGGCCATTGAGCCTAACCCCATTTAGCTAATCCATAGGTAAATGAATGGATATCTCTTTGCACCTGTGTGTAGCTTTCTCCCTTATGGTTAATATTTTGCACATAGGTAGGTAATGCTTCCTGTACAGAATTTGCCCCTCAGGCTCTGTGGCAGCTCAGGGGTAGAGCTTCAGCTTTACACACAGAAGATGCAAGGTCCAATCCCTATCATGTCTAGGTAATTTTCAGAAGAACTTCTTCACAGAGACCTGGAGAACTCCTGCCAGTCAGCATAGCCCAAAGGTGGGCAACTTTGGAGGGGGGCAAAGAGTGCACATGGGACCCCAACCTGCCATTGGCCCACTGGATGACTGAATTTTGGTTGCTGGCAGCGGAGGCCAAAACTCACAATGTTTCTTGAAAACTGCCTTTGCACCACCAACTTTTGACAGCACAGGAGTTTAAAAAGGGCATCCTTTGTCTTCTAAAATGTGCTGCACGGGGCAGACATCACTCATCCCTGATGTAAACAGTGCCTCACCCAATGATCTAGCAACTTACTATGTTCCTTTCATATGGTGCAGACAACACGTATTTTTGAACTGTACTTTAATCTTCAGCCATATGCATCTTTACTCAAAATTACGTTCCACTGCATTCAGGGGCACCTACTCCAAGGTAAAAAAAGGTTACAAAATGGCAACCTCAGATGCTCCTGACATGTGGTATTTTTTCCCCAGTACTATTGAGGCCACATGTGCTGCTAATTCTCTTCTGGCTTCTAAATGTGGTGTTTCATTTGTCAGGGGAATAATCTGAAATCCCATTCCTTTCATTCAGCAAAAAGAAGCCAGGTGTTTCTCCTTCGCCTCAAGTGCCAGGGCTTAGAAATGAGATTAAGAACAAAGAACCCCAGAAGAGGTAACAGGACTTAATGGAGGCAGGGAGCTTGTTCCTGGTTTAGTCCACAAGGAACAGATAAAGAAAGGAAAAGTTTAGCTGCCTCTGTTGTTTGGGAACTAGTAGCATACTTGCAGACATATTCAAACTATGAGGCTGAAAAACCATGTGCTCTGGTGCTGAGCTATGAATCCTCCCTCAGATATTACTACTAATAATAGCAAATGTTAATTTTTACTAATCAGTATCTGAGGGTGAAGATAGGGTTCAGCTAGTGGAAGAAAAGCTATCCATTTAAAAGTTCATAAATAGACTCTCATTCTCTCTCTCTATCATTCTGTGAAATTCTATGGTTGGCAGCAGATGTCAAGCATATGATCAAATAATAAGCCTAAATCATTTCCTCATGAAGTCTTTATTTCTTCTTCTTATTTTTTTTCCCCTGACAGCTTGGGAAAATGGCTTCCCAGGATGCCATCTTTATTCCAGTGCATCCAAAACATAACAAGAACCAAACAGCAATTAAAGAGACATGTGTCAGAGTCTGTGTCTTACTTCAGAGCCCTGCACAGAAAGTACGGCTGGCTTCCGTGTTTGAATTTGGGAGGGCTTGAAGAGATTGCCACATGCTTTCCCATGAGGCTGAGTCACATGCTTTCACAGTGGTGGTGTGACAACAAGGAAGAAGATGGTATCAAGAAATGACACTAGAAAAAAGAATCGCCATGCTCATCAGCTTAAGCACAGAAAAAGCCATATTTCTAGCAAGACAGTATCCCAGAGATGGATGGGATGGGAGTTGTTGAACTATAGCTCTCATCATCCCTGATCATTAGTCATATAGACTCAGACTAATGAGAGCTGGAGTCCAATGAGTCTACAGGGCCAGATAAGTTCCACACCCCTTGCCATAGTGAGTTATATCTAAATCCAATTGTAATTCCTAGTTAGAGCCGTTGGATGAATCATAGAATCATGAAGTTGGAAGGGACCTATAAGACCACTGAGTCAAACCCCCTGCTCAAGACAGGAATACAAGTCAAAGGATATCTGCCAGGTGGTTGTCTAAATTTCTCTTGAATGCCTTGGAACGCTCACCACCTCTCAAGGTAATTGGTTCCACTGTCATACTGCTCTAACAGTTAAGACATTTTTCCTCATATTCAACCGAAATCTGGCTTCCTGTAACTTGAGCACATTGTTGAGTGTCCTGCAGTTGGGGATGATTGAGAACAGATCCTGCCCCTCCTCTGAATGACAGCCTTTCAAGTATTTCATAAGTGCTATCATATCTACCCTTAGTCTTCTTTTCTCAAGGCTGAACATGTTGAGTTCTTTCAGTCTTTCCTCATAAGGTTTGGTTTCCAGCCCCCTGATCACCCTTGTTGCCCTCCTCTGAATTTGTTCCAATTTGTCAGCATCCTTCTTGAAGTGCGGTGGGACTAAATAAGACAACACTACACTAAGTCTCCTTGATTCATCTGGTCTTATATCCAGATCTGGACTAACTATTGGATTAAGTTTATCGAAACCCATTGTGCCTTTTTTAATGTGAGTTCTGTAACGGCAAAGGAGGTACCCTGATAGATGAAGAATTAGCCATTACTACTCTTCCCCTGCAGTGTGCAGATGACAAACTCTGTTGAATGTCCTCTTGGTCTCAGTGATGAGTTTCTGTAAAGTGCCACAAAAAGGATATAGCACATCTTTTAAACTGGCCATGCTAGGATTTTACTGTATCCAAGTATAAACAAACAAACAAACAAACAAACAAATCAATCAATCAATCAATAAATGTTTCCTATTTATTTATTTGTTTGGTTGTTTGTTTGATTGTTTATTTGTTTATTTGTCTGTTTGTTTGTAGTGAGATCACTAAGCAATAAACTGATACTGTAGAGCATCACGTTAGAATAGAGAAGAATTCTCCTACTCTCCCACCAAATCCATTGGACATTACAGGATAAAAAAAGGCAAACACCTAATGGCAGCTGTTATAAAATGAAATCCTATGTGATGCAGTACACACAGGATCATGTCCCTTTCTTTCAACAATTGCAAGTACTGACTCATGAAACCAGTACTGAAGGGTTCCTTGGACTGGCAGAAGGACCCAAAATGTTCTCCCAGAAGATTAAAAGTTTGAAAATCTGCTGTTTCAGAATGATTAAGAAATCTCTTTGTTCCAAATCATTGCCTCCAGAAACATTCCTCCAGAACGTGTAGGTGCCTAGTTTGTATGCATTTATATCTAATAATTGCATGTTTATACATGTAAGGCAGTGTACAGGAGACCCTGCTCCTGTGCTCAATGCACCCGCCATATTTCAAGGTTCAAAGGTGCAAGAAAGGTTTGTGCACCTGACATCCCTTTTCATGTATTCAGCTGAATGTGTGTATGATGGAGTAGCGGTTGCCACCAGTGTTCCCATGGATACTGATGGTGGAGTGAAAAGATGCAGCTGCTATGTGGTTTCACCCATGTAGAAAAAGAACAGAAGAACACAAGCTGGTCCCTTATCTTGTAGCGTAACTTGCCTCACACGGCTGTTCACCTTGTTATTGCTGCTATTCATAGCATGTGTATATTGTTTGTCAGTCAACATTCATTCTAAGCCACTAAGACCAGTGGTGTAGCAGAGCCAGAGCTCACAGGGTCAATGCTCTGGGACTTTCTGAATAGCAAGGCCTAGGACATCATCTGCCACTATCCACAGGCTTCCCTCTTCCCTCTGAGTGTAGCTGCAATCCTCTCAGTAGCCGGTGAAAAAATATGTTTCCCCTGCCCCCGAGGGACAGTGAATTGCTGCATGTTATTCCTGTTGTACTGCAAAGCGTTTGAGGGTGGGTTGGTATGGATGGATGGTCAAGAGCCATTTCATTTACAAAAGACCTGCTCCTAGTTGAAGAAAAACTCATAGAATTCATTTGTTGATATAGTGTGATCCAGCTGCCTCAATGTCCTGGGGTGGGTGGGTGCTGAATATAATGAGGAGCACCTGCACTTCCAAATTTATTAGTACACCTTTGGATAAAAGACACTGAACACAAATCAATAGTAAGACAGTAACACTGTATATAATAATATGAAACTGAAAGGAAGGATCAGTTGATTATCCGGCTCAATGAACAAAGAACAAGGTAAGAAACAGGTAGGATAGTAGCACTCTTTCATAGCTTCCAATACATCAATATTCCAAACATTCCAAAGGCATGCAGAAAACTGAAGTCCTAATGATGACAACTAGAGATGGGGGTTTTCGTATACAAATACCCCTGCACAGGTGGCGATAATGAGGGTCCAGCCCCATGGGGCCGGATGGTCCACTCACAATTCAACCGCTGCCACGAGCTCCGGGATCCTTCCTATCACTCCAGAGCTCACGATCGGCTCGCCACTCCTGGGAGGAGGCAGGATGACAAGCCTCTCTGCCAGGTCGAAGAGTGGCTTGCCGATCGCAAGCTCCGGAGTGATAGGAAGGATTGTGGAGCTCGCGGCAGCGGTGGAATTGTGAGTGGACCATCTGGCCCCATGGGGCGGGACCCTCGTTATCGCCACCTGTGCAGGGGTATTCATATACGAATACCCCCATCTCTAATGACAACCCCTAGTTTGGACAAAGATTTATTTCCATTGTATTCTCGAAGGCTTTCATGGCCGGGATCCGATGGTTGTTGTAGGTTTTTCGGGCTGTTTGGCTGTGTTCTGGAGTTTTTTCTTCCTAACGTTCCACCAGTCTCTGTGGCCAGCATCTTCAGATCTAACTCCTGTCCTCTGAAGATGCTGGCCACAGAGACTGGAGAAATGTTAGGAAGAAAAACCTCCAGGACACAGCCAAACAGCCCAAAAAACCTACAACAACCATTTATTTCCATTCATTGCTTTATTTCAATTAATTTCAAGCTGCTGATGACAGTTCAATATTATTTCTAAAATCTAAGGCAGCATCACTCTGAATCCTGTTGCTGGAAATGGTTAAGAAGTGAAGGTGATTGCCTGTGTTACCCAATTTTAGGCTGGGACGGTCCCTGGTGGAAGACCAAGCCAAGGAGACCAGTGTGATGCAACTCAATGTTATTGAAGCCAAGAAAGTACATGCTAGTGGCTTTGCTCTAAAGGCAAGCAGAAAGCCCATCATAAAGACAAAGATAGACCCTTGATAGATAGATACTTGAGCTTATCAGTTTCTTATGCTAACGAGCAGGAGAGGTGGCTAAGGTGGAACCAGGTGAGGCCTGGACAACAGGTTTAGACTGGTTTTCAGGACAGTACTGGCCATCCTTGATAAGAACTTGTTTGCTCAGCATTATGTTGTCCAAACCCTGCCAGAGGCCCCTTTTTCAAGGTTGCCGGAAAACCTTCCTGTCTCCATTCAGTTTTCATTCTGCACTAACTAAGAAGTAAGCCTGCTTAAGACAGACATTAAAGAAATCTATAGTTACATGGTAAATTATTTTTCTAAGGCTAACACCTGTATATCTTCCGTGTGAGCTTGTGAGATAAATGCTTGGCTACTAGGAAGCCCACAAAACAATGTGAACTGTGATACTGCACTAAAGAGGCTATTGGCCTCAGCTAATTTCCCAGTTTTATCTCCTACTGCCCCTTGCAAACAGGTGCAGTATGGGCCATTTTGAGAGGCTAAGATTCCTTCCCTCTTGCTTTTTAATTTTTTTTAATTTTTGAGAAGTCATCCCATATTCCTTAAACCAATGGTTCCCAACCTTGGGTCCCCAGTTATTCTTGAGCTACTACAACTCCCAGAAATCCTGTCTGGCACAGCCAGTGGTGAAGGCTTCTGGGAATTTTAGTAGAAAAACATCTAGGGACCCAAGGACGGGAACCACTGCCTTAAACCTTCTGGAAAGCCTTGGTAGTGATGCAATGAACAATGATATCACCTGGCTCCCAGGGCATTCTAGGCATCACAATCAGCAAGACCTTTATTTTTTAGATCATGGAGAATTTTGCTCAGCTTACATTCTGATAGAATAACGACATCAAAAGAAGAAGAAGAAAAAAGCCCTTCTTTCTTGAATCAGTACACTAAACGTGGACACTGATCCTTCAGCTTTCACTCTTTTCAGAAAGTTTCTCCATTTCAAAAAAATCCCACACCTTTAAAATGGGTATAAGTAGAGGGTGTGCATGGAGAAAAAACATATATTAAAAATTACTGGAAGCATTATAGCATTATAAGCAGCTTGCAAAAGAAATATTTTAGGCAAAATAATGTATAAAATCCATATGTTAGGAAAATATACCCCAAAAACACAACTCAAGTTTCCTGTATATTTTTAAATACTGGTGTAGAAATGGAAAAGTCAAGGAGTGAGAAATGGAAAGGAACCAAACGGGACAGATGGCTGTTGTCTCCAGGCTCATCAAAGGGATGGAGAATGCTGTGGAGTGCAAGGAGAGCTGATGTCAGACATCCGCCAGCGGACATACAGCATGATGCCTTGGAATGGGACCTAAGGGGTTTATTTGGGTCCCTTGAATCTATCCCCAAGGCTTTTTCCAGGTCAGGTTCCCACCCACCCTCTCTTGGTTTCTATATGTGCATTGTGGATTGGCCAAGTGTTGGTTTCCCCCATACACTTGCTCTACATTGATATGGCAGGGGGCAGTTATAGTGAGGAGGGTAACTTAGGTTAATTCAGCCACTTTAGCATGACAAATACACATGGGGAATACAGATTCAAGATTAGTAAACCATATGTAGAGGGACTGGTGATTCTTGGCTTGCTCATTAGACTCATGTGTGAGATATGGATTGTCTTGAGGTTAAGCCAGTTTACTGGCTTCTTCTTGTGTCACTGGAGAGGGTATAAAAAGGTCGTTCTGCTCCCCTGAGTAGTTATCACCTTCAGGAAGAAGGGTTACTAGTACACCACACCAATGTTGAAATTTAAATACTGTACACAAATCTCCTTAGTAGTTGATGCTTAATAAATAAACAGTAGGACCCCCTTACCGATGGGATCAGTCTCCACTGATTCACTTATCTATGGTCTGAAAATATCTAAAATACTAAAAGAAAAGAAAAATCAAGAAAAAAAACTATTTTAATATGTATTATCAGAACCAGACACTAGAGGGAACCAGAGACTGTGCTATAAATACTTGTTAGTGAAGAATGCATAGCATGGTTTCTGGAGCCCTCTAGAGGCCAGTTCTGGTAATGCA
Organism: Intellagama lesueurii; assembly: GCA_037013535.1. NCBI lineage: Eukaryota > Metazoa > Chordata > Lepidosauria > Squamata > Agamidae > Intellagama > Intellagama lesueurii. Next base: position 167,220,072 of record JBAJHW010000001.1, on the reverse strand, counting down.
TGTGAAAATAATTTTTTTCTCTTTTTTCCCTTTTCCCATGGTTTTCAGTAACCACAATAAATAAATAAATAAATAAATAAATAAATAAATAAATAAATAAATAAATAAATAAATACTGTAACCACAGTTCAGCTCATCCACCTGTGCCTCATTTCTGTATTCCCACCACTAACCATCATTATCCATCCCTATTTTTCTCAATATTAAAAATAGGCAAGGACATATTCCTCAACCTCTTTGCAAAGTTCAGATGAATAATATGGGGACAGAGGAGGGTTTTTGTTTCAGTCCCTTTTAAATTGCATTTACTACAGTCTGCAACGTTTGTTTGTGGAAGAAAGATCTGGTAACGGATGTGCCATCCCCAACATTACAACAATCTCTGTGGCCCACTGAATTGGCTCCCAAGTTTTCTTCTGCCCAGACATAAGGTGGGATGAGTTCTGATTCCATCCCCAGCTGAACAATAAATAGGGGAAGAAAAGGTTGTTGAATTTTTGGCACAGCGCTAGTCAGAGTCACATTCAGGCACAAGGCTTTTGGACTACAAATCTCATAATTCTCCATTCTGGGGATTCCACCTGACAGACTCACATCTACAGAACCTAAACATGTCTCAGCTGGACAGAAGGCCTAGCTAGGAAGGCTTGGTGGCCTAGCATGGGCTTAGCTCCACCTTGGCTTTCTGTGTAGAAAGAAAGCTGCCCTATTGTTAGCAGGGAGCTTCCTTTCTGCACAGGAAGCTAGGGGAGAAGTAGACCTTATCTCCAGAGGAGACAACTTTCAGTTGTCTAGGTGTAGACTTGCCAGTTTGAATTCCCAGAATGGAGAATTGTGGGATTTGTAATCCAAAAGAAATCCCCAAATCCCATGCCTATACCTCCTAAAACCCTCCATTTGAAAATCTACTGTTCAGCTGCTGTTTGCCAGAAGATTGGATATATGGGCGTAGCATCGCCAACATACCAATTTAGTAGTTCTCAGAGAAAGGTCACCGAGCTTTTCGATTTGTCTTCTTTTTGGTGCCTGAGGCCAGCCTGTCAGTTTCTATTATTTTCTTTCAGTATATATTCCATTTATGTGCTTATTTTGCAATGTGATTATCAGGCTCAGGCTGACAGGAGTAAGCATAAATACTTCAGTAATAAACAGGTGTATAACTCCCTTGCTGGAGGTAATCTAGATAAGGCTGATTTGTTCCGTGCTTTTTTCTCATTAGGTTGATTGAATCGTTATTATTGTAGCTTGTCATTTGCTATGTACTATTCTTGCAGCTATGGCCACCCTGAATTTATTTGCTTGATGAAGCATTTGAAGAACACTTTGGTGCTTTGAAAATATATCTTCTCCCCGTACAAGGGAAAGAACTCACCTTAGGAATACAGAAAATGTCACAAAAAATTTGAAGTGGTACAGATGCCAGCACATAGTTTTTTGGGGAGAGTGTATTCTCACCTTGATATTTGCCCTTGTGTAATAAAAAGTGGTTCTATTAATTTCAGGAACAGCAAGGGCAGGGAAGAAGTACTTAATTACAGATTCATACCAGATCATATGCATATTTATCTGAGAATGAGGTTAATTTTTGAGTTAGAGTGCAGAGGAGTGCGGCCTTAGGCTATGCATTGCTTAATTTAAATCACTCTGAGCAGTGGGCATTACGTGGCAACCCATTGATTTGTAGAAGATCACAGTACAAAGTGCTTCTCTTTCTTTCCCTGAAAATCTCTTGGTTGTCTACATTGACATTAATAATAGCTTCCCCAGCAATGTGTTGAAGTGGTTCCATAAATGATTTATGTGAAAAGAATTGCCATGTGAATCAACCTAAATAAATTTGCAAGTAGCTACAATAATGCAGGAACTGGCTCTCATATTCTCAAACAGGAAGCATTCATTCATTCATTCATTCATTCATTCATTCATTCATTCGTTCGTTCGTTCATTCGTTCATTCGTTCGTTCATTCATTCATTCATTCAACTTATGTACCACCCAAAAATGTGAGAAAAATGTGAAATAAAGTCCATTCTGGGGCCCCCAGGGATTAGGGGCTTGGAACCTTAAGCTCCATTAGTTTCAAAGTAGATCTGCCCCTGGACATGGCCAATGAGGTGAGATCAGAGGTAATGTTTTGCTGCTGCTGCTGCTGAGTGGCAAATGAAGAAGAGGGTGTTAATTTCTTTATTGGAAGATATTGAAGGGAAATAATGAAGGCAGTGATAGCCAGGTTATCTGCACAGATTTGTGGCTGCTAATTGGGCAGCAGCACCCTGCTCAGTTAATAGAGTTGGTGCTGGAGCAATTTTCTTCTGTTACAAATTAGTGGTGACTAGAGATGGTGACAAATAAAAAAAATGGCAATTCGTTGTGATTCATGATTCATCAAGGTTAATGAATGAACGAATACGAATTTATGAATATTCTCCGACTAATTGACGTATCGATTCATTGGGGAAAGCCCGACCCAAGCTGTCACCCACCTCCACTGCCTTTGCAAAAGCAGCAGAGCCGGGCGATTGCTGTGGTCCTTTTCCCCCTCTCTCTGTGCTCCAGCTGGACATGGAAAGAGGGGGAAAGCCCGACCCAAGCCATCCCCCACCTCTGGGGGTGGGTTTCCCTTCTGGCAGGCTTTAGCAAGCCGCTGGAAGGGAAAATCCCTCTCTGCTTATGCCTCTGAGGAACAGCTGATCCGCGGGGGCATAAGCAGATCAGGAACGAAGGGATGAATATAAAAGCGTTATATTCGTTGCTTTGTATTTGTTGGGGTCTCTGGACCCCAAGATTACAAAGCAACAAATATCTGATGAGTCAGGAATATTCATTGAATATCCTGATTCATTTTTATATTTGTCCCCATGTCTAGTGGTGACATCTGGGTAGTATAACTTCATTGGTTGTGCTTTCTCCTACTTAGTAGGAAAAAGGACTTTCAGCCTGAGGTCCATTTCATGAGTTCGCTACCGCCCTCAGGGATGGTGATATTATTATCAATTGCAGAGGTGAAGAGGTTCTGCAATAGAGAAGTCAGGGAAGAATTTTCTGTGGGAGGTACTGAAGGCAATTATGTTAGTCTGCTCCACCAAAACCAAAACCAAAACCTAGAAAAAGTTGAAAAAAATCTAGAAAAGTTGAGTCTATAATGGTGCCACTGGATTCTTTTTATTGTTTCCACAGATTGAAAAAAAAAAGCTCCCTTAAAGAACAAGTTAGAAGATAGACCATGCTAGGTTACACCCAAGGTACAACGATAGCACCAACTTAGTCTAGCATATTGTTTCCTGCTGTGCACAGCCAGCCATCACCAAAACCACCACAGGCTGGGTATGAATACAACAACCTTTTCTTGTTTCAACTTACATAGTATTTCATTTTCAAATTAAAAGCAGACACTCCATAGTATTTTGCTTTTAACAGCTTTAATCACAACGTGTCTGAAAGCTAGAGCTTATTTGCAACATATTTCTATATACAAACTAACTTGCTTAATGTAGTCTTCCTGCATAGGGACAGATTTACAAATTGCATAATGCATACGGCTTCATATATAAATCTTTTGTGAGCTTTTGCTAAGTGTCAAGTTTTCTAATTGCAGTTTGAGACAGATTTTTTGTTGCAAGGATCGTACTTGGGGAAAGCAGGGGAAGAGGAATTAAATGTTGCAGCTGATGACTTTGCTTAAGCAACTCATCATATTCCTTGAGACACTCAATTATTGGGCTTTCAGAACAACCAGCAACGGCATGTAGTAAATAAACATTAAGTGTTTTTTTCTCTCTCTCTCTCCCCACAAACATTATGTTGCATTTTGTTGAAACTGCTCATAATGGCAACACGTTCCACTGATGTTGAAATTACATTTCCTAACTGACTATATTAAACTGTTCTACTGGAACATGGTTGTACAAATGCAACATGATTAAAGTCTTGATGCAGATGAAAGAGAAGTTGAAGTGACAGAGAATATTTATGTGTAACTGTTAAACAGGGATGCATGAGGCAGGAACGAGAATGCAATTATATTCAGAGCAGCACTTGCTGTTGCTCTTTGTTTCTGAGTACAATATTATTTTGCTCTGGAAGAGAGGCAGGGATTTCAAAAGAAAACAGAGAAGCTGGTTGATTATTGAGTTGAAATGCCACTTCCTAACAGGCGTCCCTTCCCCACCTTGTTCATCATCCAATTACTCCTGTGTTGCCTGTCCAACTTCTTAAAAAGTTTTGTACCGTTGGTTTGAATTTAGCAACACACCTTATTGGGTGAGACTCCCGCCCCTTCACATTCTGCAGCACTTTCTTTAAGCCCCACCTAGATGAGACCTCAAATGCATGATTGATTGCAGCTCACAGGAAGCCAATACGATGCAGTGGTTAAAGGGTGGGAATGGGAATTTTGGCAGATGCGGCTTCTAGTCCTCACGTTGCTATGAAGCTCACAGAGTGAGCTTGGGCTTGTCACTCGATCGCTCAGCCTGACCTGCTTCACAGATCATTGCCATGAGTTCACTGGAGTAAAGGTGACAAGGAAATAGACCTGATGTGGTTACCTTCCTTATGGGGCTGGGAAGGTGGATCAGAGCTAAAGACCAGAAAAGAAATGAATCTTTGGAACCTTGATGCCTATGTATATATCTGGAACATATTCTGCTAGAGAAACTAACTACCTCTGCAGTATGCCTGTGTTTCTCTCCTGGCTGGGAACCGAATTTGGTCAATATGAATGAGGAAGTATTTTCTTGCTGTTTGTTTTTGAAGATCATACCAATATTTGCAAATGTCTTCCTCATATTCATGAGAGAAACAGTCTGAGGTTTCAAAAAATTCACGATGGGAGAAAGTGAAACTGCTCCCCCCCCATCTCTATTCTTTCAACATCTCAACAGCCTTCCCCACACTCTAGCATCTTTTGAGTGCCATTTTAGGGGAAGAGGGTTGGTATGCATTGGATAAATCAGTAACAAATCTTCCACCCAGGACAGCACACTTTGTCTGCCTAAAGGAAAGGCCAGTGCTGATAATCTCAAAGTAAGTTCTCCAGATCATCCTGAATCCATGCACAGGACCATGTGTATAGAGGTCCAGAGAGCCAGCCATTTTAGATATCTATGCTCATACTAACATAATATACTCACACCAACGCATTGTGATATTTAACTTTAAATATGTCCAAAAAGAGCAGGCTTTTGCCCCCACTTTCACCTTTGAAATCTGTAATGATTGTCCTGGATATTATTCTGGAGAAACACGAGTAGCTGCTAATGTACATAAGGTCATTGTTGGTTTATTCTGAAGACTACATCTTAATTAAAAGTATTGCCTTCGTTTAATAGCACGAAGGGTTGTATTCACACAGTATTTAAGCAAAATAAAAGCCCACTGGATCCAGGCTTTATGCTTCCCCCTCTTCTCTGTCCAGGAAGAACTAATATCTCCATAGATGACCTGTTTGCAAGATTCATTTCAGACATTAGAGCCAACATAGAAATTTATTGCATATGTTCTGCAGACAAATTTGTAGAATGAGATTAAAAAAACCACACACACACACACCTTGCAAAATACATCCCGATGCACATCCCAGTGCAAAATAAGTAAGAAGTACCAAATGATCCATCGCAGCAATTTATATATATATTCTAAACTCATATCACAGTGATGGAAATAGCGACAAAACATGATGTCGGGAATCAGAGGCTGAGTAGATGATGCAGGGTTTATCTAATGGGTCTAATACCACTCATGACCCCAAAGCAGTAAATCACGTTGGGCTGGCGATTTCATGCACAAGGATCATTCATCTACGTGTTCATTCTTAACTGGGTTTATATATTTAAAATATCACAGTGCCAGGCAAGCCTGTTGGAAGGGGCACTGCCTAAATAGTACTGCCCTGCAGATTGCAGCCGGTGCAGGCGAGGGGCCAGTCCCTGTTGACTGCAATGCCATTGTGAAAAGGTGGCATAAACCTCTGACTAAAGACAGGTAGCTCAATGTATTTTCTCTTTCTACCAGTCTTCCATAAATTCTGTTGAGTGCATCTCATTTCCATGTTCATGTGTGATATTTTTTTAAAAATTGTACACAATTATAAATAATATATATACATGCATTTGATCTGAATTATTTGATCGATCGATCGATCGATCTATCTATCTATCTAAACATATCGATACATTTATTTTATCCTAAAAGTTGCATTTGAAATGTGAGGGCAAGAAATAGAATGATTTGTCCTTTCCCAAGAAACCTGGTTTTAGAAAAGGACAGTAAGGCTGTAATGCTATGCGCACTTGGCTGTGGATAAGCAGTGCTCAACATACGGGACCTTACGTCTAAGTAAGGGTGCATAAGGTCACACTATAAACCCAGAGTAAACAAGCTTGGCAGCCCCAAGGACTCTATCTGGGGCATATTTGCACAAACATAATTCTTCTACCTGACATGAAAAGCAGAGCTCAGTTCTACTGAGAAATGCCCTTTGTGCAACAGTATCAGGCATGCAAAGCACAGACTTATAATGCACCTGCTTACGTTTTCCCAGTTTATATCTCTTGCTCTTGAAATAGCTTTAAAATCTTAAGACATTTAGAGAGCAGGATATTTGAATTTTAAATGCTTTACATCTCTGGTATTGTCAATACGGTAGAGGGGACATGCTTTGCCCTGACTTTGGCAAGCAGTGCCACCATGCGCCTTGCCCAAGGTACCATGTGGTGGTTAATTAACCCAACTCTTGGAAAAGCCAATGGCTCTGAGCAGAAGAGCTTGACCTGGTGGTCTGTGGAGACTTACGAAACTACATCACCTGTTAACTCCACTTGGCCTTGAGAAGCATCAATATCCATATGAATTGGAGGCCAAAGGATGCTAATCAGGCTTCATTGTGGAAGACTGCAGGCACAGAGGTAGCCATAGCAATCACTTGTAGAAATGAAATGTTCAAGGCAATGAAAGACTATCACTAGTATATGTTGGAGTTTGAGCAACCTTCGTATGCTGCCTGTAAGAGGTTTGGCTGGGAGGGACCTTTCTGGATTGAGGTGACTATCAGTCAATCCAGCAGAAACCAGTTGTTCCTTCCCTGCCTCTGAATTTGAAGAGAGCCACGCCTCTCTGCTTAAGAGTCTTTTTCCTGCTCTTTTTAGTTTGTCTTAGTTACATGTTTGTTATAGGCACTTATGCTGTTAGTCAAGTAGCTATGAATCAGTTAAGGCCTGTTCATGTCACCAGCCATTTTTCTACAGTATGCTGTTTTTGATCTGTTTAGAACTGTGAGGAAATGGAAAACCTTTTATTTTTCTTTCTCTTACCAATATCACAGAGTGAGTTATCGAGACTGTAAGTGCCAGTTGATGAGATAAGCAAAAAAGGAGTGGTCTACACTGGGGAGACTCGAAGCTAATTCTGCTCTGTAGGTGCCTGCTGCATAAGCTAAAGGTTTTTACCCAAAAATTCAACACAACAACATAAATCTAAAAAATGCCCTTATTCCCCAGCAGCCTTTAGCTGGTGAGAGAGAGCTAAGAATCTTTGGACTTAGTGAGATTAGGAACCTGGAATGTATGGAGTATATATGTGGCAGTAAGGAAAAGAAAGGAAAGGAAAAGGATGAACATCCAGATCCTTGAACTAAGTGAACTTCCTTGACCAGAATTTCATGAAGTGCACATAGATACTGGCTGAAATCCAACAGTAAGTTGTAACTAGAGTAGCCCCATTGAATCAGTGGGGTTTCAATGAGTCAATTCCTCTGAAAATTCCATTGATTCAATGGGTCTGCTTTAGTTATGACTCACTGGATTTCAACCATAGCATTTTATTTGGGCAATAACAATAAGCTGAACCATTTGTTTAATTATGATACTAACAAAAGTTGTGGGTGCAGCTGTTACCATCTTTGTTCCATATTCAATCCAGAAAATCTTAATCCAACATATGTGTCAAAAATGTATTTCCGCAACATATTTTCAGCTGAGTAACATTTTACTAAGAAGAAGCCATGTACTCTGTTACCTGTTGTGGTTGCCAAGTTATTTGTTTAGATCACACAGCGGGTAGTGTGGAAGGAACTAGGATCGGTGAGTGCCCATGTTGGATGTTGGCAAAATTTAAAAAGGAAAATAAAAAATAAAAAAGATAAAATATTGAAACACTTTAAAAACCAGTAGATTTATTTCAGTGTGGATTTCCATGGGTCAAAATCCAGTTCTTCAGACACAAAGAGAAGAAATTTATACATATCCCCATGGTGGTGAGAGCAATCTGAATGTATTTCAAGGGCAATTCAGCTGTTGGCAGCAAAAAGGAAAGTTTGATTTAATTTCTTAACAGAATTCAAAGTATACTTAATTCAGTTGGAAACTCTTTATTTTCAATATGCTACTAAAAATAGTAACCTGCTTTTTTTCTTTTAAAACTTGTTCTAACATGTTGCTCAGACGGCAGATGCTGTGTGATCCTAGCTTGTTTTGACTTTTTTAAAAAAGTGTAGCTAGTTAGTATGTGAGTGACATTGCCCACTTTGCCCCCCCCACCCCAGAATAAAGAGGCAAGACACTGGTGATGGGTTAAACTGGGCCACTTTATTGAGCAGGTAATGATACCCAAAGCTATTCCCCAACCAGGGCCTGTGGTAGTGCGGGATCAGGTTTGAGGCCGAAGGTCTCACAGGACCCTTCCCCCAACCATATACGGGCGGGTCCCACGCCCCATTGTTGCGCAGTCCCTCAGACAGCACAATGCTGGCCAGTGCCTGATGTGACCCCCCCCCCAGGCCTCTAAGTCTGTAAGTCCCCTCTTTTTGGTGACCTGAGGCACGGGGAGGGCCCAGCCCATCGTTCCCCCAGACACTGTAACCTCACGATCTGGAGAGCCATAAGGTCAGATGAGCTATCATGTTCCATCTAGTCCCTGGGCACTCACCAATTCTTGTTGTTTCCGCACTACCCACCACGAAATGGTTCTAGTCTAACTATACACCATTTCCCCCACCAAGCCGAGCAGCTCGGCATGCACGACCTTCTGCAGATCCCTCAAAAATATTTCAATACCTTGCTCAGACAAATGAACTCCATCACCTCTTCAAGTGGATCTCTGAATGGCCGATTACAGAGCCTAAGCCTCTACACATTGCTCTGCACACTTCTTTGTTCACTTTCCTCCTAGCACTATTAATATATTGGGGGTTGCAATGCGCTCTCCAGACAAAATGAGGGATCATTGTGGACCAAACAATCCTCATAGCAGGGAACTGGCCTTTCAACTCCTGCAAATCTCTTAATATATCCAAAACTATGGCCTTTCCACAACGCTTGCCGAGATCATTGCCACCCAAATGAACCAACAATATATCTGGGGGCAAACTCAAAACTCCAGGGAAGGCTGCATCTCGAAACTCCTCCCACAACATCCCCCTAAAGCCTTTCCACTCCAGCCATGCAGTGTCTCCAAGGCCCAAATCATGTCCCCATGCTGTCCTGGCCACGTGCCTAGCCGCCCAAAATATAAAGCTGTGGCCAACCATCAGGATCCTTCGCCTCCGCATATGCCAGTCAAAACCTGAAAGTAAATTAAGGAGAAAAACAGCCAGAACGAGCCTAGAACTGCAGCATATCGCGAACATAGAGGCTAAAATGCCTGGATGACGATTACCTTATCCTCTTGATAGCCTCAGGGCCGTAACCCAACATGGCTTCCATTGATGCTGCTCCAATACGAAATGAGTGTGTACAAAAATGCCAGTCTTGAAAACCCAACTGTCCCAACGCTTGCTGAGTAAGCTTCTAGAACTAATATCTGGTTAATGGATAACATCCTTGTGACAGAACAAATATCCCTGATCATTTCCCCTATGTCTTATGTAGTTTACCATTGCCTGTACCGGGCAGATTTCAAGAACAGAACATCTACCCAAAATAATGTGAATACCTTTGGCTGCCCGATCAGTCTTAGATATGTAGCTGTACTTTTTCATTCATGACCACTGCAAAGCTAGGACTGATATATCGGTATTCGCTGATGCCACCAACTCGCTGACTCTCAGTGCTCCATAAAATTCTATCAGTGCAGCTGCATGCATAAGCAATGCCTCATATTCATCCCTACAATTGGTGCGCCATAACTGACTAAGCTTAGCTAGCATGTCCGGTGTCAATGGGGACCTACTATCAGGAGCCCTCACTCGCTCTTTATTCCACCCTTCAATCATCTACCTAATCCTGAAGTCCACCGTAGCATCTAAAACCCCAAATGCCTTGGCCTGAAATGCCAGTGCCGACATTTTACCCTGAATAGAATTGGGAGCCAGGCCTTTCCGATATAAACAAATCTCAAACTTCTACATGTGTTCGACTGGCACTGGCCACACTGGTTCCAATCCCACTGCAACCCAAAATAATCTAAAGTCCTCGCTCACTGCTGTGTATCCACGTCGAGTCCTTGGTGCCAGCGCTAACCCTATCGCTCTTTGAGCTTTCCTTCGCCAATCTGCCATACCTCTGACGGAAGAACCTCGGGCCACCTGCATGCTCCCGGTGCCAACACCCTGAACCGCTTGATCTGTTGATGGGACAGGGCATCAGCAGTGCTGTTGTCAAGACCTGGAACATGTCTTGCTTGAACCACAATGTTAAATTGCAAAGTGCGTGACACAAATGCTTGCACTAACCTCATAACCCTTTCGGACTTGGATGTCAGTGTGTTAATGATGTGAACTAGTGCTAAGTTGTCATGCCAAAATCTTACTACTGAATTGGTCCATTCCTGAGCCCATAAATAAAGGGCGCCCAATTTAGGGAAGAATTCTAAAAATGTAAGGTCTCTTGTCAACCCCCCTGCATGCCAATCTCCCAGCCAACTTTTGGCACACCATCGCCATTTAAAATAGATGCCAAATCCCACCCAGCCGGCTGCATCAGTCTGCACTTGAAGTTCAGCCCTCAGACTAATCTCACTTCTCCAAAACGAAACGCCATTAAAACTGTGTAAAAATTGTAACCATAACCTCAAATCCTGCCTCATTCCCCAAGTTACACTGGTTCTATGAAAGGGTTTTCGCAGGCCACTCATGGCACTACATAACCTCCTAAGGAAAGCTCTACTGGGTGCTATCACCCTACAAGCAAAGTTAAGGTGCCCAACTATTTCTTGCAGCTCCTTCAGAGAAACTTTTTTCTGACCTACCAACTGCTCAAGCCTTACCCTGAGTTCAATGATTTTCATTAACGGCAGCCTACAAGCTTGCTGTTGAGTGTCTAATTCTATACCTAAGAAAGTTAGGACTGTAGATGGCCCTTCTGACTTCTTTTCTGCTAGAGGGAGCCCCAGTTCTCTGGCCATCTCCTGGAAGGCCTCCATCAATGCTCCACATCAGCCTGAATCTCGCTGCCCACAAAAAAGAAAATCATCTAAATAATGGGTGGAGCTTCTTAAACCCATCCTGCGCTGAAGTTCCCATTCCAAAAAGGAACTGAAACGCTCAAATGCTGCACAGGAAATGGAACAGCCCATCAGAAGAGCTCTATCCATAAAAAATGCACCTTCAAAATAAAATCCTAGCAACTCAAAATCATAAGGGTGAACCAGGAGGAGGCAAAAGACTGATTTAACATCACATTTCGCCAACTCTGCACCCATGCCACATGTGTGCACCATGCGCACTCCTGTATCAAATAAAGTATACCTCGCCGTTCATAACTCCTGAGGAATACAGTCATTAACTGACTCACCCTCTGGGTAAGATAGGTGATGAATAAGTCTAAACTCACCTGGAGCTTTTTTGATAACTAATCCTAATTGGGAGACCCAGAGGTTATTTATTTATTTATTTTATTTCATTTATACCCCGCCTATCTGGTCTTGCGACCACTCTAGGCGGCTTCCAACAACATAAAACAACAGATAAAATCACAAAATTATTACATAAACAATTTCCATAACAATTATAAAACAAAAAATAAAGATAAATAGAAAAGATAAAAAGATCAGGTATTGACTGGAGGGAAGGCCTGTATAAACATCCATGTTTTTAATTGATTTTTAAAGATACCCAGCGTGGGGGCGGCACGAATCTCCGGAGGGAGATTATTCCAGAGGCGAGGAGCCACCGCCGAGAAGGCCCGATTTCTTGTTCTTTCCCTACGGGCCTCCCTCAGCGTCAAGCTCCTCAGCCTCACCTCCTGACTCGCACGGGTGATCCGGGTAGACCTTGGTGGGAGTTGGCGTTCCGCCAAATATCGAGGTCCTAAACCTTTTAGGGCCTTATAAGTAAGCATTAAAACTTTGAAGTCAATGCGGAACCGAATGGGCAGCCAATGCAATGTGGCCAGAATAGGAGAGATATGCTGGTTAGGTACCGGTGGGTGCCTAAAAGGGCCTAAAACCCTGCCCTCATGTACTTCTTTGTCTATTTTAGCCCTAACTATGTGCTCCACCCCCAAAACTGACTTCAAATTATTTGCAAATGCAGCTGTCCATTCACCTACTACCGGGATGCGAAAACCAAAAGTAAAGCCATCTAACAAGTAAACAGCATCTTCCCTCAATGGGTTTCTAGCCAACCATTGTCCCAGTACCCGAACTCTAATGGGGCTGGGTCCCTTTAGCAGCGGAAGGTGAATCGTCTGGTTTCTTACCACCTCCTGTTTGCCTGCCACCCCCTTTCTGAGGCTACCCTCTAAAGCATTTAGAGCTGGCGTGGTAACCTCCACATATGGAATATTCATGTCTGTAACGGCATCCCTTCATGGCATATGAATCTTGCAAATTAAACTCCCAGCAGAGAAGGCGGGGTTGAACCACCTGCCCCGCTCCTACACGGGGAGTGTTAATTTGACCAGCTTTACATATGAGATGCCCACTATCAAACCTGTCTCCTTGCACTGGATGGGCCGGTGTCATAGTTTGAAGCCGCAGCCCAGGATGTGGCTCATCCCATCTCAAATTTGGGTGAATCGTGGCTCTCATACGGAAATTTTCTTCATAGATAAGCTACGTATGTCCCGGGAAATCCACATATGCCCTATAGATAAGGTCTAAGTATTGGAGCGGGATTGAGCCCTCCATGGCTGAGCCTTAACTATCACCCCAGCATATATGAGGAAACCCAGCAACCAATTTGCCCAGGTTTGCTCTGGCTTGCGACGGCGACACTTTTCTTTTTCAACCTTATCTTCCTTTTCTAAGGCCTTAACGTCCACCTCATGGTTAAGGAAGCCGAAAATGTCTACGTAATTTTCTTTCCAGATCAGTTCCTTAGTGGCCGGAGTCAAATGATCCCCCAATGGCAGAGAGTAGTCCCCAAAAGGGAGAGCCCTCAAGGGAACTGAGTTGTACCCAGTGTCTGGTACGGAAGGGTATGGCTAAAGCCCGACCCCTACCGTTGATGACACTGGGGCAGGGAGAGCAACCTGCGGGTAAGGTGCCTGCCAAACACCAGGCCTGAAGATCGCAGCCTAACTGCCTATGTCTCCTGGGCCCTGCAATGCTGCCTGCATGAAGCCAGGCTGTTCCAGCATCTGACTTCCATACTAAGGAGGTTCCAATAACCTTATTGGTGTCTGGTGCAATGGCCAACTCACATTGTGCCAAACTTACACTGCCCACTCTTCTCACTGATCCACCACTTACTTCTGTAGTGGCCAATGTCCCCACATCACACCTCTGCACATTCTTCCAAGGGGCTAAAGTACCTGGCCGCTGCTGCTCCTGTAATTCTGAACTCGCTTCCACAAGTTTCTTTGCTATGCACCACTCGGGTTGCACTGACTATCGCTATCCTGGATGTGCTGGGACTATTATTCTCTAAAACAGCAAATCGAGATAATAAGTCATCTGCCAAAGCTTTCAGTTTAGCCCTCTTGTGTGCCTTGGAATCCCTAGCTGAGCGCTGAGGTTGGGAGTTCCCCCCTGCCGGTTGGGATCACCCTGCACGCTGTTCTTCCAAAGCTGTAATTTTGGCACGCAGCTCTTCCCAAACTGGCCAACTTTCCTCATCTGATGAAGAAAGCTCAGTGGAGGCAGATGCAGCTCTGTGCTTAGCAGGCTGCTTGCCCTTATTTTTGCCTTGACCTTTTTTGGGTCCCATACTTGCTTAATGAGCCCCTAATGATGGGCTCCCCCCCAATCACCAAGGGAAAATTCCCTGAACCCAGGCATTCAGCACCCACTAAAACAGATGTAAGGGCAGTATCTATCTATCTATCTATCTATCTATCTATCTATCTATCTATCTATCTATCTATCTATCTATCTATCTATCTATCTATCTATCTATCTATCTATCTATCTATCTATCTATCTATCTATCTATCTGCCTGCCTGCCTGCCTGCCTGCCTATTTACTGCTATATTGCAACACAATGGATATTAATAACTCTACATATATATACACATGCTCACACACCTATAATATAATTCCAGAGCCCTAAATAATGGACTAACAGACCAAATGAAATGGGTCTGCTGCACTATCAATTTATATTGGGAACCAAACACCTTGCTATAGCAAGGCTATACCCTTCTTCCTATTTATTAATTCTATGTTATTTATTTTATTTTATTTTATCTTTTTTTTTTGCCAATTAAATTAATGTGCGGGGGCGGCTAAATGGGATGCCTGCACAGGGCAGCCAAACCCTCCTCTGGGCATCCTATGATACTTCCCTTCACCCACTAATTTATCGCCTTTAAAAAAAAAATATTTTAATTATTTAATTATTAATGTATTCTCTATGAACTTCACTAACCACCAAACTATTGGGTAAATCATCCAAATCCCTGGTGGGGGGTGCTGAGACTACCAACACCCCCACACAGAAAGCCCCTGCTGGGGTGCTCCCCCCCCGCAGGCCTTAAGGCCCTTACAAATCCGCTCCAATGATTTTTGGTTTTTTTAACTTTTCCGTTTGTGCCTTACACAGGCCCAACTGTACATAAAGGGCTCATGCCCGCAAACCTGGAGGGGGGCAATGCACCCCCTCAACTTTTTTGATGAAACTGAAAGTGCTGTGCCACGTCCATCCTCACCGAGTGCAGCACCGCCCCAACCTCTCCACCCCCACTTGGTGATGAAATGCCCTGTTGCGTCTTGCCTCATCTTATTGGGGGGCAAAGAGGCTCCGCTGATCAACATGATGCATGATGGCGGAGTGGCCATAAGAATAAGTGAAAGTGTGAACTAATCAGACTGCTTTTCTGAGGTTGGTCAGTGAGGACATCCCACACTGGCCTGGTGCCCTCGGGCATGGTCAAATATGTTGCCAGTCTTCAACTAGCAAAAACTAGGTGTGTGTCTTGTTTTCCTCAGGTAAGAAAATGTCTTCAGCCAGCCCTGGGGGACAGCTTTCATGGACTTAGAAAAGGATATCCTTTTGAAGCAAAAGGTGCTGATTATTATTCCAGCTGATCCCTGCAAATACAGTTGCCAGGAAACTGAGAGCTATTGGATTATACCGGTGAGTTCGCACAACAAGCTCCATAGATGTAGCTTTTTTCCACATGAATTGTTTTAGCGATGACCTAGATGATACAGATCTATAGCGTGTCAGTTTGTACAAGCAATGATTATGTTTAAATGGCCCACGCAAGAAATAACAGCACATTTCCTTGTGAGAGGAGAGGTACGGAAAAACTCTCCGCTGACAAATTTTCCTAGCAGTCACTGGATAAGGACATTTTCTAGTAGATACTGTGCTGCCGTTGGCTCACATCTTGTCATGTGATTGTGGTTAGGGGGCAATGAGTATTGGGGGGTGTTAAATGATAATGTGCAGTTTGGTTTCTTTGGACAGTGAAATTTGATTTTCCTGTGTACTTCCTTGTAATATTGATTTTACACTCATTTGATCATTTTCCTCTTATTAAAATGCTTTTATTTATTTATTTTTTAAAGAAAAAGATTAATTACTTTATTCCCTCACCTTGTGCCATATGCTATGTATTTTGCTGTGCTAATGTTTACTGTGAACTATCTCAGGCACCGTCAACTGTGGAAGAAGTAGCATATGCATAAACTAAAATTAAAATTAAACTTTTTGTTGACAGTTCTCTGAGATAAGCATCTGGAAAAGCAATGTGCGAATGGCAGAGAAATTCTTTTCTTTGCTCATGTCAGAAGTGCCACAGTACAATTAATAAATGTATGAGGTAATTTTCACCCCCTAAAGGGCATCATCAAGAGCATTCAGGGCAACTAACATCAAATTTTTGTAGTACACGTTGAAGGGCACCAGGTACCCTGACAGAGGTGTGAAGTTGACTTTTCTTGGCACTCACATGGGACTACAGCGGTGCAATCTTCCCATGTTCTTAGTTTCACTTTGGTCCTGCCAACTCTGTAGCCTATTAAGGGACTTCCAGGTAACCCAGTTCTCTGTGTGACCATCAGCTAGTCTTTCTTGGGGTCCCATCCACTTAAAGAAGTGAGTAATCCTTCTAATTCCACTTTATAATCCTGGCCTTCTCTGCTGTTCCTTCAAGATCCACAAGTGTTCTGAAGAACTTTTCTTCAATTTTAAACTGGGAGAAACAGGATGGTAGCCAAAGAGTGAGTGTGCTTTCGATCTAGAGGCTTTGAGTCCTTCACTATTCGCTGCCACCTCTCTGTGTATATTACTGAGTGCAATGTCACTAGGTGATTGATTCAATCAGTAAGAGTTGGTTTCAACCACCCAGTCATGATGATGCATCTGTCATTGAGGGCTACAAATAAATAAAACCTTGAATAAGTGGTTGATCATTAGTGTAGTTGTTAACAAAAAAAGAAGCCCGTACACTGCCCTGATTTAGACCATTCCTTTGAGTCCTCCATCAGCTCAACCATGTTGTCATTGAAAATTACCAAAAAAAATTCTGCTATTTTAGAAAAGGGTTGCTATTGCTTTACTTAGCTTATAATCTTTGGTTATCATAGATTTTTTGCAGTAGTATTTGGTGGGAAACAATGTCATAGGGGTCAACAAAGGCTACCCCTGTAACTTTCCTAAGGTCAAAGCTGTCTTCAATAGGTTGTGCTCAATGTAGGATTTACGCTAAACAATTCATTCTTTTATGGGATGAGGAGTGGTTCTTTTATATCCATCAGACAGTTCGGAACAATTATTTCTAGAACTTCATAAAAATGGCAAAGCGGTAAGAATGGCCTGAAGAGTTTTGGGCCATTGGGTTCTTTACTCAGCTTCAAAATAGCAATTGCTCCAAAAAAATTTCAATCTTGAGTCAGGACAATTATTGAAGAAATTAAGGTGCCACTTTTTTGTGACTGTGCCAAAATGTTTAATCTGTTGTATGCAGATGTCATCCATGCCTACTGTCTGGCTATTTTTTGCAGCCAAGTTTTTTCCAACTTGCTTAAGCTGAATGGTCTTGTAAGGTCATTGGTTTCTCACGGCTTGTTTCTTTCAAGTTTGCATTCTGATTTCCTATGGCAATGTTCAGATATGCCATTAATGATGAATTGATGGTCTGTTTGATATGCTGCAATGTTTGCATAAGTAAGGCCTTTAGCTGGGCCTTTGTCAAGCTATTTATTTGCAAATAATGTGCACAAATTAATTTGTACAAAACCACAAATTTCTTTTATTTTGTGTAAACGAAAGGAGGAATTAAAGAAAAGGATGAAAAGAAACAAGAAATGAAAGACCAGCAAGACGTCCTTGCAGGTTCTGGCTGGCAAGGAAAATAATGTGGTAAATTTATACAAGTGGGGATTTACATCCCTACCACAGAATTCATAGGTACATCTGGGAGGGTACAGAATAGAACATGCCTCTTGATAGTACTTGAAAGAGAGTAGCAATTGCTAGCAATATAGGTGGTAATAGATAACCAAATGGTCAGACCTAGGACTCCCAGGAAGCTCTGGGCCAGCTTCCTTTTTTAACAGGAAGCTAGCCCAAAGCTAGGCCATGAAGATTTTGAGCTAGGCCTTTCTCAAGGTGAGTGAAATATAGGTGTGGGTCTGTAGGGCTCTTGTAGAGTTCTACCTGATGAATTCTTGGATAATTCTGGGAGTTGGGGTCCAAAAAACTCCAAATGGCACATTCATATGTATAAGTAAGTTGAATTTCTACTCTAGTGTAATGTGGGATAGCTTTGATCCTTTTTTGGATATAACTGTAGCATTATAGTTACTTTCATAGTTACAAAGTTACAGAGTTACTTTCATAATTTCATAGATACAAGATTCATTGTCTTCACTGAATAGTGGAACAGCGACATCATTTGGTTTGAGTATTGGCTCATGGTGTAGCTTGTGCTGCTGCCTCATACTCTGTCTTTTCAGGGGACAACAAGGAAAATGGGAAGAGAGTACCATAGGTCAATGGCTTGTAGCATTCAGAGATTTTTAAATGTAACTAAAAATAAACTATTTTCATTGACTGTTCAGAATTGTAGAAATAGTTTCCTAATTATAACTATGATGATAAATGTTTGGGGGCATTGTACCTAAAACTGTAACTAATTACTTTTTAAAAATAACTTCTAAGTTCTGGATGAGAATGGTAGTTTCTAAAGTAATGCAGCCTTTAGTCTTTATAAAATGCAGGACTACTACCACTATCACCCAGTGTTGTAAACTGATAGTGTGGGAAACAGCTCTTTCTGTCTGTCATTATTCAGACATAGCTGAGGAATTCATAGCCATGCATGGAGATGAGATCCCTTTTTACAGTTGCTAAGGCAACCCAACAGAAAAGAAATGTAAATGGATCGTTAGTTTTTTGGTCCACTGTATCCAGATGTTATATCTTGGTTACTTTTGGAAGTATACATTCAATTTCATGCAGTTATTTCATAGGCTCGAAATATGGCCTTTAGTCTAAAACATCCACCAGGGAAGGGTGTGACAACTGGTTGTATTTAAATATATTGTGATGGCAGGTGTATCATTTGAAATGCATTGGTTTGGTAAATATGTGCTTAGAGATGGCCACAAAACAGCAAAATGGCAGTTCATTGTAGTTTGTAGTCCTTTGAAGTCCATGAACCATGAACTTCCCAAACTTAAAAAAAAAAAAGAACAATGAAATAGTTTGTTTTAGTTCAGACGTTCTGGTGTCCTAGAATGGTCCTCAGTCACCTAGAGACACCAAAATCACAGAGGAACTTCAACTGGCTCCCCTCTACATCCCATCTAAGTTTGGTGAAGTTTGAATTTTGAACATCTGAGTTATACCCCCTCAAAGCAGGTCACCCTAGGAAAGTGCCCTTTAGCATTTGGCTTGGGGAAAATTCTAGTGGTGGTTCATGCCAGGGAACCTGACACAGGGTGTTGCTTATCAGGAGGTGGACTGGGGAGAGACAACACCTTTCCCCCACTGGAAATCTGAGCTGAGGTACAGAGGTTGTTGTGTGGTTGGTTGGGGAGGAGAGGATGCCTGACAAGGGAAGCAACATGGCTTTGGAGAGATGAGCTAACCTGGATCCAAGGTAGAAGGGTTCCTCTGACTAGCACAAGTGCCTCTGAGGTGAAAATGGCTTCTGTGAATTGGTCATATAAATACGAACAAGCAACTCCCCGGAGCCCTTTGAGCCACGTGTTTGGCTGTGTGATCTGCCAATCCAGCAGTCTGTAGGTCCCTCCCAGGGTTGCCTACTGCTTCTGATGGACAAGAGCAGGCTGTCAGAGGTGAGGAGGGAGGAAATGGGCAAACCAACCAACCAAACAAACAAAAAATCGCAAAAAAAGTTTGTGGTTTGTTTCATTTTGTTTCACCACTTTTAACGAACCCAAACCAACCTGAACCAATGAACCAGCAATTTTTGACAAACTTTCTAGTTTGTTTTTTGGTTTGTGCCTATCTCTATATGTGATGGGAAGGGCCGCGTAAAGAGCATAAGATGTTGGTAAGAATGGCTCTGATTGACTGAGAGGGAAGCTAGATAAGGAGTGGGAGTGTGTTTGTGGAGTAGTCTAGATCTAGGAGAGACTAGTTTAGGGCATCTAATAGAGAATGGAGTGTGGGAGAAAGCAGCCCAAGAGAGAGAGATTGAGGGAAAGAGAGGTGATAGAGTGAGTGAGGAATTTTGCTGAATGAATTTAAAACTGAGGAATAAACAACATTTTAATGCTGTCACTTGTATTCAAGATGAGTGATGCTGAGTTCAGTACCTGAGGGCTGGCTTAGGTGGAGGGCATTATACAGGCCTTCATGAAGGGAGAAATGCACACACATGGAGGCAGCTAAAGGTTGGTGACAGTGAAAGAGGAAGAGAGGAAATAAGTGACTATTATTCAAGAAAACACATTTATTCCTGTGGTCATGTAAAGAGACCGTTCTCCAAATAACCAAATGGCAAGACAAAGGGAATGCTGGCATCTGTGTAAAACAGAAGAGAGTGACAAAGGGTCAGTTGACCTACACCACAATGTTTACATGCACACTATTAAGGTACTCAATAGAACAGGTAACCCAAATCCATGAGCAGAGGCGAAAGGAATAACCCCATGTCCTCCTTCTTTCTACTTATCACATGTGGGAGGCTAAATCTGAAAAGGAGAATAGTCATACCCAGCGGGAGCGCTCGAGACAATCAGAAGCTCTGAAAAATCTGGGTCCCATCCTTTAAAGATTTAGCTCTTTACACTCTAAGACAAAGTAGGAGCTAGGCTACCTTGCTCCCTTTGCTTATGGGTTTGGATTAACTTTTTAATTAAAGGACCGAATAGGTTCATAAAAGAGGCCAATTAACTTTCTGGATTAACTTTTTAATTAAAGGACCGAATAGGTTCATAAAAGGATGACCGGGACGTGGAAAAACCGCATCCCGCGCTATTCCGGATAGGGAGGGCAAAGAGGCTCCGCAGGCAAATTCCCTTGCCCATGAAGCACGCCATTTGATCTGAGAAGATAGCAATGAAATGTGTGTGCACCCCGTATACAAGTGCTCTAAAGAAAAGTAAAGTTTAACCTTTGTTTTCAGCTGCTACTGTTAATATTTACTTTAAATTCAGGCAGCCGGTTATTCAAAGGGTCGGCATTAATAATCTCTTGGTTTTTCCATCTGACGGGTGAAACATACCTTAAAAAAACTCTTTCACTCACAGGTTTCATCATAAACCACTGGAAGATAACTGCAGCAGAATCAAAGCATGTCTGGAAGGAACGAAAGAGAGGCACACAGTGAAAGGAAGAGAAAAGTGCTTTGGGGGAGGAAAAAAGGTAGATTCCTTAGCTGCACAGGAAGCCTACATATGGATTTTCTTTTTGCTGTCAAAGGGGGAGGGGAGAGATTAAAAAAGCCCTGATAGGCATCACAATATCGTAATGCAAAATCAAATCCCACAAAGCTTTCTGAAAGGCAATTTAAGATAAAAGCTCTACAGCTTGTAAGGTCCAGAGATGCACTAAAGAAAACAGGCTTTCAGCTGTGCTTCCTTTCAAACAAAATGTTCAGCTTTGTTCAGACAAGCTTGAAAGCTGAAAATATTTGCTGCAGATCACTCTGTCCATCTGTGTGTCTTACACTCAGAAAAACATGCTGTGTTTTAGCAGCTAAGTGGCCAGAGCCATTCCTGCATTACATGACTGGCCATGACAGAAGGAGAGGGTGTACATCTGGGTAAGAACCTGGTACACACAGTTAGAGCTTTGCTTCTTATTTTCAGTGCAGCGGTTAACACAGCACTAAACAGAAAAGCCACTATTCCACATAAAAGGTGGCTTGCCTCTTCTTCAGCAACAGGAGCTGTTACACTGAAACTATATAAGGTTTATGTGTGTCCTATCTATCTATCTATCTATCTATCTATCTATCTATCTATCTATCTATCTATCTATCTATCTATCTATCTATCTATCTATCTATCTATCTATCTATCTATCTATCTATCTATCTATCTACTGATATAAAAGGAAAAATAGAGTGGTGAGTAGAGCAAAAAAGGTTTTGATTTATGAATTACAAAGGTTTAAAGAACACACACACACACACACATGTCATTCGAGCAATCAATCCCTTCTAGTCCCATGAGAGAGTGAATCATGTCATGCTGTCCTATTTGGAAGCTGCTGTCCCAGGCTATCTTGCACCATGTTGAAATGGACACTGGGATGTGGTTCCTGAGGATGTTTTCTGGCTTGTTACATCATTCCTCTCTCATTGGATGAGAAAGTTAAATATCACTGTTCCAAGCTGTTTTGCATAATATCGATTTTCTGCCCAGAATGTGGCCCCTGAAGCTTGGTGGCTGGTTGCATCTGTCCCCTATAATCTAATGAGACAAGTGAATTTCATTGTGATTTCCTACTTGGACATCACCATTCCAGGCTGTTTTACGCAATATCGATTTTCTGCCCAGAACAAGTTCTTGAACATTGTTCCGGGAAGCATTTTGTAGCTGGTTGCATCAGTCCCCACTGGCTGAATGGGTCTGGTGAATTTGCTTAGAATGGCCTACTCGGAAGTTGGTGTTCCAGGCTGTTTTGTGCAATATTGATTTTCTGCCCAGAACAGGTAGTGGAATGTTGTTCCCAGGGATGTTTTGTGGCTGGTTGCATCATTCCCCTCTAGTTGGATGGGTCTTGTGAATTTGCTTGGACTGGCCTACTTGGAAGTCTCAGTTCCGGGCTGTTTTTTACCATTATGAATAGAGATGGGGGTATTCGTATATGAATACCCCCCACAGGTGGAGATAACGAGGGTCTGGCCCCCTTCCTATTGCTCACCCTTCCGCTGCTGCCGTGGGCTCCCTTCCTGTCACTCCGTTGCTCACGATGGATTAGCCACTCCTGGCAGGAGGCAGGATGACGAGCCTCTCTGTCAGGTCGCAGAGTGGCTAATCCACCACGAGCGCCTGAGCGATAGGAAGGGAGTGTGGACCCTGCGGCAGCAGCGGAAGGGTAAGTGGACGGTCTGGCCCCAGGGGGGTGGACCCTCGTTATCTCCTCCTGTGGGGGAGTATTCGTATACAAATACTCCCATCTCTAATTATGAGCCATCGTTTTCTATTCTGGTGTGTGTTTTTTTAATTTGTCGTGCCATACTTTTTTCAAACTCTGCATATTATGGACTGGAGTTTTGACAGGCATCAGCCTACTTTGTTAGAGTCTTTTTGAGATTTCCATTCCTTCCCAATACAGTATACAGAACAGCAGATACAAAATGACTGTAACTGAGAATAATGTGTTTAAGATGGAAAACCAGATTTTCAGCTGCATTATTAGGATGCATTTAAAAGCACGGAAACCTTAACTGCGCCTCCTACTGCAAACTAGAAGGCCATAGGGGAAATTCTGTGTAGCTGTTCTTATGGAGCAAGGACACCAGTATATTAAACAGAGGGTTCTTGCTTTTATGGAAGAATTTCCATTTTAGTTCTCCAACTATGATATGTTTTAGCAGAAGGGAATGTCAAATTTTAAAGCTGACTTCATTCTTTGCTGAGACAACATGAAGCTTCCAACATAATCTTTTCTTAGCACTACATAAATGTTTGAGGGTTGAATACATAAAAGCAATCATTTGCTCACTGCTGATGATTTCACTGCTAGAGGGATGGGCTTAAATTCACAACAAGGTTGACCTGCAAGATTAAATAGTAGAGATGGGAGCTTTGTGCTTTGTACAAGGCACGAAGCATGGCACCACAGGTGGTGCTGAATCCCATTCCCTTCCCCCAGGCTGCCTGGTCCACTTACCGCATGTTGCTGGGGTCCTTATTTGGCAGCGGTTCTCCAATCCGGGCAGGATCTCAGAGCGCCATTCCTTGCCTCCCCAGGCAGCCAACCACTCATTGGCTGTGCAGGGAGACTGCCCATCCTGCCTCCTCATGGAAAGTGCCATGACTGAGTAGGCTTGATTTCTTATCAACATCTTCTTTGCCTCTCTTGGCATGGCAGCCCATCAGAGCAAGGCCTGTGAGGATTGAGTGGCATGGACTGAGGTTCTATGGAAGACACCCTGACCAGTAGTGGGGTTCCAAACTGTTTAGATGAAAATTAGTGCATATTTTAGTGCAATTTTTTACAAAACCTTCACCTGTTTGCTAAATGTAGACATTTTTAGGCATTATTTATATTGCAAGATAAACAGATGATTCTTTGTCTATTATAGTAGGTTCTTCCAGTCCCAGTGTGAGTAAAAGTGACTCTCCCCTTGAAAAACAAACTGGGTCTACAATGTTTGGAATCACAATGGGGTGATCCAGGATTGCTGACTGGCAGTTTGAGGATTGCTTTTAAAAGCAGGCTCTGTAGATTTAACAGCTAGGAGAAAACTGACAGGGGAGGCTTGATTACAGCTTTAGCAAGATATTCTGAATTTGTTAACAGTGCCTAGTTTTCTCTAAGTGCCTTAACGTAATTTGAAGATGTAGAAATCTGTCACAAAAGGAATGCATGATTCCCTGTTAGATTAATAATTATTTTATTTATTTATTTTAAATACTAAAAAGTTTTATTGGGCATAAGCTTTCTTCTAATTTCTTTTAAATTTTATTAATTATTTTAACAACTATCATACATAAAAAACAAATCTAAAGAAAATCGGCATGTATGCCTAATGTGATTCCCCACCCCCCGACCAATGGAGATACTCTATTTCCTTCCTTTTATGGAGCACCATTCCCCTTCCAGAAATACATTGACTCTTGTGAAGGTACACAACCCTTCCCCTTTTTAAATACAAAATCAATAAATTCTCTCCATATATCTCTAAACATGTTCTTATTTACCATTCCTTTCCTTACTTTAATATTACATGTTAATTTATCATTAATAGCTAGATTACACATTTCTTCTTACCATTCATTTAGTAGGAGACCACACTTAATTTTCTAGTTCATTGCAATTATTAATTTAGCTGCTGTTCCTAGATTTGTGATTAGTTCCTTCATTTTCCAGTTCTATTGTTCACTCTCAGATATAGATAAAAGTGTTATTTTAGGACATATTCTTAGATTTAACTTTAATATTTCACAGATTCAAAATTCTGATGGGAAAGATTTCCCCTTGAAAAGGAATAGCTCTTTTGATGTTAGAATCAATGCTAATGAGAAGGATATCCTTTGTGGTGGTGTGTCTGATTCAAAGAGCCAAGCCGAATGCAATTTTTCTTATATATATCTGGTGTGGCAGGTTTTCCAGTCCAAATAATGATGAGATTTCAGTGTTAAATGATTTCCTTAATACTAGGAAGTCTAAAGTCATCCTAATTGAGTCAACCAACATTAGTCCTCACCTCACTTGTAATAATTGTACATTCAATGGAAAGCACTACTTAGGAGTGCAAGATACAGCAGTGGGCACTTACATGGCTCCTTATGTGAATCTCTCCAGGGGCAAACTAGAAGAAAACATGTTGAAAGAGGCCAATGGCAAACATCTTATTTGGTGGTAGTATATTGATGTTATCTTCATGGTAAGAATGCAAGACAAGGAAAGCTTAGAGAAAATGAAGTAATTAATTCAAATTTTCATCCCACAATCAAATTTGCATCTAGTACTCATAGCACCATTGAAAATCCACCCGTCCCTTTCCTTGATGTCTTCTTACCATTGAAAACAGCAGCACAGTCACTGAACTTTATAAGAAGCCCCCTGATGTCCATATGTATCTTGACTGGAAATCCAGCTACCCCAAACTTACAAAAAGTAAAATATTATATATCAAATTTTATTAAATTTCCCTCTCTGGTAACTTCTCTGTTGTCTATCCAGGCTATTGAAAATGCTAACCTACGAAAATTTTTGCCAGCATGATAGCAGTTTTTGTTGGTTATTAAGGCTTCCATCAACATTCATCAGGTTATTAAACTCTAATCGGGGTTTCATGCCTGAGGACCAGAAATGTAAGTAAGGATGGTAAGGGATTCCCCTGGCACTCTTGTTAAGGGCTCTTGCATTATATTTTTGCACTGGTGAGAATGTTGGGTATGCCGGCATGTGTCACCATGGTGGACCTCCTCTGCCTTCCCCCGTGGGGTAACGCGAGATGCGAGAAGCGTGCTGTTACCCGGGGGTAGGGGGAGCATCCATAAAACAACGCTTCCCCATGTGTTCAGCCTCTTTCTGAGGCTTTCATTCCCGACAGCTCACGTATATCACGCTGCAGGAATTCTTAGCTGCATCAGCAGCTCCAGCAGGAAGGGCGACGTTGGGGGGTGCATCGGCACTCCCCGAGGTTTGAAACGGAGTTGGGGATCAGCTGGATCCCCGACTAGCCCGTTGTAGTGGGCTTGTTGTTTAAAAAAGAATTAAAATAAGATTAAAATTAAGCTTATATTTACATTTATATTAATTAATAAGATTGCTTAGAAGACTGTATAAAGAATAGCAGTTGGGGGGAGAGTTTAAGGGCTCCTGGGGCTTTGTCCCCTGGCTGGGGGCAACAATTTAGGGGTCTGGCAAGTAGGCTCCCCCCCACATATAGCTGGATATTATAATATAGATAAATAATAGATAAATAAATAAAAAGAGCAGTTAGAGGGAAGATTAGGGCATTGTTGCCTTTATGTTAAGGGGTGGAGGTCATATATTATAAATGCTTTATTGATTTTAAAAATAATAATAATAATAATAATAACAAAATAAATAAATAAATAAATAAATAGTAAAAGAAAAAAGAGATAAATCTGAAAATATAGGGTAGGTGTTGTGTTTGGCGAGGTGAAATTTGGGTGCATTTTGATATACAAGTTGCACTGCAGCTCTCAGACGTGGAGCTAATGGAGGAGAAAGTGCTATTGCACATACGCAGATCTAAAACGGACCAAGGCGGGAAAGGAGCATATATCAAGTTAGGGATTTGTTCTATCAGGGAGATTTGTCCAGTTTTGGCACTTGAAAGGTACCTATGGCGACGGGGGGAATATGCAGAGTTATCTTTTCTGCCACAGTGATGGAACACCGTTAATGAAGTATAAATTCTGGAAGGTCACAGGAGCTACCTTAGAACAGGTGGGCCTGGTTGGCTGGCAATTCGGAACTCATTCATTTCGGATTGGGGCAGCGTCAACTGCAGCTAGTTTAGGATATAGTCCAGAGGAGGTCAAGAGGGTTGGTAGGTGGTCATCTAATTGATACAAGCTTTATGTCCTCAATATGCCGCAGTTGTAGGTGGGTGTCTGGCTCTTTGTCTTTTGTTTTAGGATTGGAGCGGACTGACTGGCAGTGGAAGATCCAGTTGGTAGGACACAGATTTATTTACTGGGCACCAAAGTACGCTGTCAGAACGGCTTGGAGCCATGATTTGGGACTCAGACCATCTGTTAATTTAAGCTGGATCGGCCGGAGAGGAATGCGTTGGAAGGATTTCACTGACATGGTATCATCCGCGGTGGTTGGTGCACCCCCATGTGCTGGTGATCCATCTGGGGGGTAACGACTTGGCCAGAAGAAGTGGCAAGTCACTTGTGTTGGATATCTTGAGAGATTTGAGGAACTGGAAGACCAAGTATCCAGGTTCCAGGATTGTTTGGTCCACAATCATACCATGTCATGTGTGGAATGCTGATTGCAATGCCAGTTGTATCAATAGGGCACGTAGAAAGCTTAATAAGGAAGTCTGTAGAGCAGTTGTTAATGGGCTGGGTTCAGTAATCGGACACCTGGAGATCCCATTGGACCGGCTGGGGTTTTACAGAGGTGAAGGGGTTCACTTATCAGATGCTGGCTTGGAAGACTTTTTGACTGACTTGCACAGGGGCCTGCATGCCGAAAATTTCAGCTTCATGGGGGGAATGGGGCATAGCTAGGCTAGCCCATTCCGTGGCAGGTAGTGCGGAAGGAAATGGAATTGGTGAGTGCCCATGGAGTACAATGCAGGGGTTAGCACGTCCGACCTCAAGGAGCTGCGGATCGTGAGGTTACAGTGCCAGGAGGGAAGACCTGCTGGGGCCCTCCCCCGGCTGAGGGCTGCCAAAGAGAGGGGGCTTACAGGCCTGGGGGGGCCTTGAAATTACACCAGCCAGGGTCATGCTATCTTGAGGACAGCGCGACAATGGGACATGGGACTTGCCCGTATAAGGTTGGTGAGGGGTCCAGTGAGACCTTTGGCACCAAACCTGATTCCACACTACCGCAGGCCCCTGGCTCTGAGGCCAAAAGTTGCTGACATGTTTCAATAAAGTGTGGCCCTAGTTTAACCCATCACCTGCATCTCGCCTTGTTATTCCGTGGTGGGAGGGCAATGATGTTTTGTGAAGAGATTGACAATTTTGTCAGAAATAAGCTGTTCTGAGCAAAATTCTAGAATTTGTACGCAATGTGTGAATTGACCCCACTAGGATGACTACCAGTTTAAGAATCTTAAGTATGAGATGGCTTTTTTGTATCTTTCTTAACAATCAGCTAGTCATTCTATGCGCATATGTGTATTTGTGTAAAAGGTTTTTTTAAAATTATATGCAAACAAATGCTCATAGCTCAAAATGTGCTTCTTTGAAAAATGCACACAAAATCACTTGAATCATTGGGGGAAATGCATACAAAAATCTGCCTATCAGAAAAGTGAATAAGGAAAGTGTGTACCTTAGGAAAAATGCATTCTAAAGTATGCATGGATTTTTAAGCCAGAAGGGGGGAAAAATCTAATGGAAGCCAACAGGAACTAAGGATAGAGGAAATAATTGGTTGGGTTTAGAAAAATGTGATGAAATTCAGTAAAATACTTTTGTATTCCTTATTACAGGACATGACAAATCTGGATATCTTGTGCTCCAAGGCCATTGTGTGCCTTTTAGTCACTAGCAGGTTGAACAATCATTTCCTCCAATTTGCCACCTCTGATCTTTAAACAAGCTGGGGAATTTTGTAGGTTTCTCAATATCTGTGTACATTCTTGCCCTTATTGCAGAAGGAGGACCTCTGCTCTTCTTGGGTTTGAGAAATGGTTCCATTTTCCTAAATAGTTCATGAGGAGATGAGCACAGCAACAAGTGCACATTGAGTCATAGCACTCAATATTTTCCCCTTCTTCTGATAACCAGCCATAGGCAATATACATTTTTAAAAAAGAATAATAAAAGGCAATTATTTCTGAACTCTGCTGGACCAAATCCTGATCAATAATATGTTTGATTTAAATTCTTAGACTTCCTTTCTTCCTTCCTTTCTGAAATAACATTGCTAATTAGGACCGACAGGTCATAAAATGGAGAACAAGCTTTTAGTTTTAAGTGCCCTAATAAAGTGAAAGATGGAAAGCCATGGCTTCTCTAATTATACATTAGCAAAAGTAGCTAAATGCAATGTGTGTGCTTTTTTGACCAAATGTTTCAGTCCAAATGTATGGGGAAATTGCATTGATAGTATTTAGATATCTAATGTTTAATATCTGTAGACCTTTCAAACAGTCAACCCACTTCTCATTCATTGGGTAAAGTTGCAGTGATCAAAGAAGCAACTTTTGTTTTATGAACTTTGATGGGGCTACTGGGCTGGTAGCATCTGACATGCAATAGGAAAAGGCTTCTGTACGTAAGATTTTATCAAATCTGCTTTTGAAAATGCAAAAAACCCCAACAAGATTATTTCCAGTATGACTGATCAGCAATGGCTAATGAATAGGCTATTATTTCAATCATATTTCCTTGATAGTTTATACAGCTGTTCCTGCTCATTCACTTTTCTTTTTCTTTTTCAGTGATTGCTATATGATTTTCGTTATAGTCGTATAATAATAAGGCTATAACTAAAATCACATAGTGATGAGAAAAGTGCCAAAATATACTCTCTCTGTGTGTGTGAGAGAGGGGGACAGCTGGCTACCATCTGTGATTGGGAAATTTATGGGTCAAGCACACCAGTTCAAAGTAGCAAAGGAAGATCCTTTGAAAATTTGGGAAACTACCTGAAACTATCCAGAGAATTGGAGTCATTAGGCCAGGGTACATTTGGCAGGTACCCAGATTTGTGTAGTGGATAGAGTGAGAGTCTCATGAGACCTGGATTCAAATCCCTGCTTGGTCATGGAAACTCACTGGGTAGAATTAGTAAAAACATTTCTTAAATATCTCACTAACCCTGAAAGTCTTGTTAGTATCACTATATGACATGTTCGACTTTATGGCACAGAACACATATCACACTTGGCAGAAGTGTTTAGCAGTCACACTGCTATGTTACCCAGGGAATATACCATCATGTGTGAAGGTGGTTGGTTACAAGTCCATTTGCCTACAGAAAGAAATGAGTACCAGAGGAGCATGTTAGAATTGTATTCCCAGAAGCATTCTGGAAGACCAATTCCACTTGTAAAGAAGGCATGTGGTAAGCACACACCTTATTTTAGAGGAACCTCACCTCCCCGGATCCACTTGGAATGAATTTGGTGGCACTGATGGGAGTTGGATAGTGATGCAGTCCCCAATGGGTTTGTGAGGCACCAGTGTAGACCCCCCCCCCCACAAAAAGCTTGCATTGCACACACTTAAGCCTCACAAGATAAACTTCCCCAAGAAAAGAATTCAAAGATACAGAAACCTATCAGGTCAAAGAGAAGTGTAGGTTATAAACCTGCATATAACTCTGAGATGCTATTTTTCTGTATGAAGGGATATGTACATCTTTATTTTGCATGTAAGACCGTCTAGTCATGTGACATCCAGCCAGACATCAGAAGGTATTTTTTCACATTGGCTCTTTCCAGTTGAAAGGTGGGCATAGCTGCTTAAAAATTTCCTAAGCCTTTGGCTGTTAGGATATGCTCTGGTACAAGCCTGTAGTGCTGCATTTTTCTCTTTGTTCTTTTCTGAACCCAAAACTTACATGTACTTTCTCGATATCTCATTGTTTATTGTTGACTTATTAGTGTTAGGAATATGAATTTGGATAAGTAGATTCATAGATTAATAAATTAAAAACCAACAGGGAAATATTAGATTAGTTTCAGGCCAATGTGGGGAGAACTGCTGGATAGCTCAGTGGTTTAGGTCTCTGCTTCCGGAGCCCGAAGTTAAGAGTTTGATTCCCTGCTGTACCTCCTTTATGGGCTGGACTCAATGATCCATATTGTTCCTTCCAGCTCTGTAGTTCTAAGATGTTGTTGTTGATGATGATTACATTTCTAGCCCACAAAATTCATAAATTCCATCCCTATCCATCCAGTCATTTCCACAATATTCTTTCATTCCCTATCACTGTATCTTTTCTGTGCCAGCTATGTTCTGAATAGTAACTGTAGTAATAGAAAAGAATTATGTATACATTAATTGGTCTAAGTACTGTAATAAAATGTTCATTCATTCGTTCATTCATTCATTCATTCATTCATTCATTCATTCATTATGTATACATACATACATATCTATTTCTGTGCTTTTCAAATGTGCTTATTAATGAGAATATTAACAGAGGAGTACCCCCTATTGATTAAGAAATGCCCATCATGTTCTTTGCACATATTTCAAATGAACGCATATTGTAGAAAGTATTTTTCTTTCGTTTGCAGCTGTGGTTCCCAACCTTGGGTAACCCAGGTATCCTTGGACTGCCACTCCCAGGAGCCCCCAGCCAGTGCAGCCAGTGGTGAAGGCTTCTAGACACTGCTCAAGTTTTACAGAATGCACTGAACTTGCACTGAACTTGTATGTGGCTCCATAATAACCTAGGAGGTGTGGAATCCAGTAAACATCACCATATGCCTGGCAGACCTTTTGTATGTATCCATGTTGTATGAAAAGGTCTTTATAGAGCTCTATGAACTAGCAATATTTTTCAAACATCCCAATATCTTACTGCACAAGGTAGCACTGAGGTATACAGCTGAGGAGGGAGAAAGGTGAGTCCAACTTCTTCTTTCAAATGAGTATGAGGTAGCTGCTGCTGCTTGGTGGAGTCTTACGGCAGGTGATGACTTAGTGACCTCTAAGGGCTGAAGTGCTGAGAGAGATCATGAGAGGCATCACAACTTCCATTATAAAGAGGCTCATATTTGAACCCCAAAATATAGTAAGACGGAAGCTTGCTGAAGTACCTTCATCATTGTAAGTGCAAAGCATTTGTTTTAATCTGTTATCCCAACTACAAAGCAGAATCTTTTAAGAAAACACTTTTTCTTCCTCTCTTCCCCTCACCACACATGGCAAAGGTTTTGCAGAAAATAATTGGTCTGGGGAAATTACTCTCTTTAAAATCAAACTAACTCTAGACATTTCTTATTAACCTCAAAAAAACGTTATTTCCTCGGGTCATCTTATTTCCAGTCTGAAATGTCAGTCTTTCTCAGAATTATAATTACTTATATATTTGTGTGTGACAAAGCCCCCCTTTTCCATAGTCCCCCCAATCAGATTATTATAGGCAGAATTTTCACTTCATTCCATACGTCAATCTCTTGTCACAAACAACACACCTTTTCAATGTGCTTGGCCGACTGCTACCAAGCAAGGCTTTGTAATCTGGAAGTTTGTTAGATGTCTCTTCAGCCCACAGTGTGTAATACTGTGTAGACTTCCCCAGCAATCAATCTAGCTATAGCCCTATTCAGGCCTTATACCCTGGAATTGTCTATGGGGATGCAGGGAGCCCCATCCCAACATCCCTCCTACTTGAAAGTCATAAATAAGGCTCTGAAAAGGCATTCAAAGGCACCTTCACCTAAACATTCTTACAGTGCTCACATAATTGGGGAAGCTGTCAAGACGGATCACCAATCATACACATGTAGGCGTGTATTCAGAACTTAGTTTTGGAAGGAGTTTGATTAGAGAGTTCAGAGATTTATGTGATTGTGATTAGACTAATGAAAATATAGTAGGAGATCTGAGAAGTGATTGACCAGTGACTGGAAGGGAGAAGGAATAGAACTGAATAATAATATACTGAAACAAATAAGCAAATAAACTAAAGATCTTTCTATTTCATTAAAGAGTGGACCTGATTCTTTCTAAAGGAGTTATGGGGATCTAGGGATCTCCTGGTGGCAGCAGTGGAAGAAAGGAAAGAGTTTAGTTTTGCCCTGGTGTGCTCTGAGGTCTGAGTCTAGGTGGACAGACCAAGGCACGAGTGGGTCCAACGCCACATAGGTTCCAGAGGTGTGGGATCCAAAAAGGGTCAAATCGCGACATTGATTTAGACAGAACTTAGCATGGAGCAGTTATGCGTAAGTATTCACATGCAAACCCTATTCAGATGTCATGATGAACATCACTGCTTCCATCACTCATTTCATCAGGAACAATGCTGGAAGATTAAGATTCTTCCCTGTTTTCGAGTGCCTCCATGCAAACACGAGTTTTTCCACTTCACATCTGGAACCTCCCAAATGAAGAAAAGTTTAATAGATGGAAGAATTGAGCACTTGCTTCCACAAACGTTGACTGCAGTGGCTGGACTCTAGATATCCTACTCAGAACTCCTCTGGACACATTTTGCTGGATTGGACTGAAAGAAGTATTAGAAACATTGCTCCTGCAATCCTACAGTGCTGCTGGGTGCTACTGTCCACTCACAAAACTGTGTACATTTTAAACATGTGAATTGCTAAAAATGTGAACCATGTGGGGGGAAAATATGCACAAGGACATTTTATTCAGTAGAGGGTATCAAGAAAAATGTAAACTGGAAAGGTGTACAAATCCCACCACCGCCAAAGTATTGCAACTTGGTATGAAGGATAGTTAGAGTAATAATACTGCTGGTAGACTTGGAGAAATGCAGCAAAACAGAGCTTGAGGCCACATGCATAATAACAATATTGGAAACAGATGTAAATAACTAGTGTGGTGCCTCTAACATGCTGGTTACATGTGTGGGTACGCAACCAATTGTACAGCCATGGCGGCAGCCCACACGCAACTTGCATCTTGCCAGTTTGCTACATCTCCCTCTGTGATAGTTGTTCTGCACATAGTAAATCAAACAGCATACTGGCATGAGAGTTTTCCACATCCTTTGAGAAAAATGACTCCAGTGTGTTTCAAATGTTGCACCTCCTAATGGTTGTGTGAATAAGAGCAACCACAATGAACCCAAGGGCTACAGCATCTCCCCCATATGCAAAGGTTGTAATGATGCAGATCTTTAGTTTAGATGGGGTGGGATGGGGAGTGAGCAAGTGGGAAAATAATGACTATATAGAACTTCAGTGGAAGGCTTTCCCCAAAACTGAATTATATATATATAATTTGAGATTGTGAGATGCTCAACAGTCATCTTCTACCAAATTTAACCAACAAGGCCTAGTAATATACTTGTATACTTGAATACTTGGTGGAATGACCAAAGCAGTCAAAACAACAATAAAGTATTCAAGTAGTAATATATTACCTGGTCTAGGTGTTCAACATTTATGCAAGTAACATCATGAATTATCTTGCCTGTCCCCGCAGAGGAGCAGATAACATCATAGTTGAAACCTGTAAATCTTTCCCTGCTGGTTCCTCACTCTAATTTGTGTTTCTGTGTCTTTCAGTACCCAGACCTTTCCTAGCAGGGAGGCCAGTTGGCTGTGTATTAGTCAGCTAATGACACTTTTGGCTCCGAATCTGGTGCTTTATCTTGAAAGAAGTGTGGAAAGCGGACACTGTGTACGAACCCATACTTATCAAAGCTGACATGGAAAAAGAGGAGAATATGGAGATAGCAACAAAGATAGGAGATATTTAATACATTCAGTGACACTTCCCTTCTTTTTCAAAACAGGTTTTTATAAATTGCTTTACCCTTTGAAGTCACCCTAGGACTTTCTGAGCTCCGTTGTTGACAAACCTGCAGCAAATACACTAAGAACAATGGTCTTCTACAGCATTGTTACATTACCAAGGATTTCTTAGCAAATGTATAGGTTAAGATCTTGCAAGTGATAAATCAGAGCTTGGAATGCTTTAAAAAAAATCATTACGTGACTCATTAGAAGCTCAAAAATAAGTCATTAATGGTTTGAGGTTCTTAAAAGATAACTTGTTGCATATTCCTCATTCATTTACATATTTGGCAAAATCTTGTTGGTGTAATCCTGTGCTCGCTTAAGCTGGTTCAGGCACCAGAAACATTAATTTACATAGATTAAAGCATTCTATTTCTCCGCTCTTTTTTAGGTTCCACAGCTCCCTAGGACTGCCACTTGCCCTGAGCAAACCTTTGGGAGCTTCAGGATGTTGGGAGGAAAGCTTTTACAAGTCAAAAATCAGTGCTCAATGTCTGTCAGCAGTCCCGATCCCAGCAGTGGCAATCTGGTCATGATGTTTGACTTTTAAAGTCTTCCTCCTTATCCCAAGGCTCTCAAGGTTTCTGCAGGAAAAAAAAGAGTCTTAGAGAGCTTCAGAACCTAAAATGGAGTGGGGTGGGGGAAGAGTAAGGTTTAATTAATGTAAATTAATCATTTCCAACAACTGATCCAGGTTACCCTGGCGCAGTTAAACAATAGCATTTTATCCACTGGTTGGTCCAATGTGTAGTGTTGCTAGGGAAATCTCTACTTTTTTCCTTTAAAACAAAGTCAACCTCACTCAGAGTAGTGTCACACCCTGTGCACTACTGTGCACATTGTAGTTCCTCCTGGAATGAATTTGGTTAGAGTAGACTAGAATAACACAATATTCCAGCCACACCAGAAGGTACATGCCACATTTCTTGCAGTGACTTATTGCTAGGTTCACCTAAATTCACAGCTCTTGTTGTTCAATAAATGTTCAACCCGTTTACCTGTAGCAGTTGCCAGAGAAGTAGCCTTGTTCATTTCTTTCAGCAACAGCAAACAATGGAAAACACTGACAAATCTGACACTGATTCATTCATCTGACTGTGACCTCTCATTAATACAATCCACATCTACAGACACATGGAAGACAAATCTTGGTCCAGTTTTGCATACAGTGTACAGGATGTTGGGAATGGTGGGATGAACACAAGAAGAATGACAGTAGGTTATTAATACCTGGTGAAGAGCTTCCAAGATGACAATAGTCTAACTCGCACAGCTAAGGAACATTCAAAGTGTTGGTGGTATTAATACCCTGGCAACCCTGGCAATGCTGAGTGGATAGAGCCAGAGTCTGGGAGTTCAATTCCCCACTGTGCATCCCAGAAGAGCCAGCCTGGGTGGCCTTGGGCAAGCTGCACAATCTCAGAATGCCCTCCAGAAGAAGGGAATGGTAAACCACTTCTGAGTACTCTCTACCTAGAAAACCCTGGAAAGGCTCGCCATAAATTAGAATTTACTTGATGGCACACACTTTTTATTGTAACGTTGGTAACAGGGATAGGGACTTAAGACTCCCAGTCAAGTCTCACCAGTGACTTGACTTGGACTTGACTTACAATTTTTCCCAAAAAACTTGGACTCAACTTGCAACTTGACCTGTTTTTTGCCAAACACCATTGCCAAGTCTCTATTCTTTGTGGGGAGGGAAACACTCTTTAAGCAAAGAAGCAGCTTTAAACAAACACTCACTCCAACTGCAGGAGAAGAGAGGCAGGCAGAAGGCAGAGGAGGAGGTAGCAACGGGGAGGGAGGGTTTTCAAGAAAGTGGGATGAGGAGAGACGAGACAGGCCCAGCATTTTCTCCCTATTGGCTGACTCTGAGCACGAGGGGAGGCTGGGCAAGGAGGAACCTTTCCCCCCACTTTTTTGTTTCCTGGGTTGGCAAGTTCTCTTTGCAGTCCAACACAAGGCACATTATAAGGTACATATCAACATGCTGTTGATACAAAATCATGCTGAATAGCTGAGATGTTGGCACAATTATGCTCTCTCTCTCAATTATGAAGCATGTTAGGAAAATATTATGAAAGCTCCATAGAATGCTGTGCTAGAGATCTGCAAAGTAGGCACTCTACTCAAAGGTGTTTTAGCAACAAACATTTATTTGTGCACAATGGGGTGGGGGTGGGAAATTAAATCTCTGAAACCTCCTGGTCAGGAAGTAAGGTAGCCTTTGTTTGAATGCATGGGTATGTCTTGCACTGTTAAAAAAACAAATGTAGTGCCTCAGTAAAGTCTTCCACTAACTTTGGAAGGAGTGAGTGCCAGAAACTGCATTCAAACTGGTGGAAACCTTGCTGTTTTAGCAATGGAGACTGTCTGTGTGCTGAATATTTATATAAATGTACAGTGTTTTACGGTCTGATATATACTCTTGCATTTTGTAGTATCCAACTCTTTATTTACAAAGTGGTTTTGAATTTGAGTAGGCACAAGAGAATGCTTTGAAGAAGTTTTCTACTTGCATTAAAGCTGAGCCGTTTCAGCTGGAATATCTGCAATCCTTATTTTACCCAAACAAGAAAATCACTTTTCTAAAAGTAGCTTGTTTCTTTCCTTAGAGAGAGAGAACATACCAAGAAAAATGAGCAATTTTTTTTTAAAAATGAAACCGGGTATTACTTGGTAAAACTAGCAAGTCTTACAGTTCACTACAGATTGCAGAGGTATAGCAAATGTTAGAAATGTGAAAGCAAGTTTTAAATATTTGCAACGACTTTTTTCAAGGGACTCTTGGACTGTTTAGAAACATAGAATCAAATTCATGAAAGAAAGTTTTCTTGACTCCAAACCTGAAAAGCCATGGATTAATTAACACAGAGGTGGTTAATCTAACACAACACACTATAAATTAGGAGTTTTGCCATTCAGTTTGCTAGATATGAACTAAACCACCTGCTATTTTGTTTCTTTTCTTTTTGATTTCTATTAAAAATCTCAGACTAGGTCTGTCACACTAATTGCACTGATACCAATATATCTGGTGGAGCACTATTTAACATAATTTGAGACTGATCTGGCATAAGCATGTGCTTGGACAAACACACAGATTTTTAAATCCAGTTCTTATACAGTTTCTAATATTGTACATAACAATTATTGTGAAGTGTAGAAAAATGAATTTTGCATACTATGCAACTGTTTAACAGAATTCTTTCCTGTGTGCCAACTTCTCTGTTCACATACATTAAGCACAGTACTGGAAAAAGCTCAGCATCTGGATTTTGGCACTGAGATGTGTTCTTATAATTCCTTAGTCACTCAAAGCAGTGAGTGTAGCCCAGTACATGTGCTCAGGTTTTGGGGGAGGCATCACAAAAAGCTAAGCGCTATTACTCAGTGCGGCTGCTCTGAATGCGCTTCTAGTTCTAGCAAGCTCAGCACTAGTGGAGTGGGTCTTCAGTGTGAGTGGAATTATGATGAGACCTCACCATGCCAAACTGGGGGCCAATTGTGTAGATAAAATTGTGTTTCTTAAATGCAATCTTGATAAGTTTAAATAACTGCAGCAAGTTTATTTTTGTGAAATGTCATGAGTTTTAGCACCAGGCTGGGAGCTGGTCTTACCATATTGTACTGAGGAAATTATTTGTTTATCTGATACACAGTTTTTATATAGTTGACTGAGGCAGAGCTTTGTGTCAATAAATGGTTTGGATTTTGGTACTAGTATGCTTTTCAAGCCAAATTTGTGGTGACAACCAACTGCTCAGGGGAAGGGCAGATGGGACCAAAAGTGGGTGGTTCACAAGCTTCAGATCTCCCCACACCCCTCCTTTTTTTCAGAGGGAGAAAAGCTTGTTTTTAATAGGGACTTGAGACTTGGACTTGGGATTCAGAACTTGAACCCAAAGACTTGGGACTTGACTCAAGTCTTGATACTAAACACTTGGACTTGGACCCAAGGACTTACCAACATCCTTGCTTGGTAATAGGGAAGGTACAAATAATGTGAATTTTCAGAACCTGTTTTAGGACTCAGATTTTGAAGGGTAGGTTGTACCAGAGTTTGGGTACAGCCAAACTATGTGTGATTATACACAAGACAAGACAGTAGCAAAAGCCAACTTCTTAATATGTATAGTGTGCTAAAAAGCCCCAATCTTTATCTAATCTCCTTGATGTATACTGGAATTTATGAATATGACCCACTTCAGCTCTTTAATTCTCAAGTCTCCCTTTACAATTCTCCCCCCCAAAAAAACCACAACAGCTACCATGTGTCCCAAGAAGCTGAAATGTTCCAACATTAGCTTTGAGAAAGAAACGTCTATAGTGGGTGAATTAGGGTTGCCACTTCCCTTTTTTTCTGTCAGGCTTCTTAACAGTTACAGGACATGGGGGCACAATGTGCTCAAGTCCTTACCAGAAATATCTTTGTGTTTTGTCCGATCCACTGGTGACCCACGCTTCAGCAGCGCGGGTCACCTTTGCCTCCTTCCTGGGATATCGCGAGACCTTTGAGTCTCACGTGAGCGACCTGGGAGGAGAGAGGGAAATTAGAGGCTATTTAAGGGCTGTTCCCCCCTCCACCCCCTTCCTTTGCTGGCAACAGATGAGGACGGAGTTCAGTTGCTCGACTGCTTTTTCAACTGCATAGTACAGTGGTGAGGCCTGCTCGGATCAGCACTTGGGAAAAGGGGGGGTAGCATCGGCTCCCGCCCACAGTTTGCCGGGCGCTTTCTCTACCCTTGCATTCAAGGACCTGATCTTTAATTCCCTTTGGAATAATTTTAATTTTAATTAATTTCCGGTGCGAACTTAGTGGTGCGAGGGGGTGCAGGTGCAGCCACTCAGGCCAGGTGGGCCACGGTCCAGCATGCGCAGCCCCCCCTAGTTTTAGTGATGCATTAAAAAGGGTATTGCTTAGCTAAATTAAGGAAATAAATAATTATATATATATATTTAAAAACCCAAGTATTCAGGCATGCTACCATTAGATTAGGGCTTATCTGCAGGGCAGCGGTGAGCGGATTCGGTTGCAATGTGGCTCAGCTGTTTAGCGCTCACCCCCCCTTTTTTTACTGGCTGGCAATTAGGGAAAAGGGTGTCTTCGGCAGGGCTGGCATTTTTTAATTAATACAAGGGCAGGAAGTAACGTATAGCATTCATTGATGGTTTTAGATTGGATTAATTAAATATTTGATCATTACGATGTCCTTTGCCATTTAGGCCAACCACGCTACCGTTGTGGGGGAATCCTTTTAATACAAGTAATTGAGTATGGGCTTATATCAATAGTTTGGATTTTAATAGTTAATAATAATAATAATAATAATAATAATAATAATAATAATAATAAATTTGAATTAATTAACAAAGAAATAATTAATTGGATGTAGAATATATTAAATATAGTGATTAATTTATATTGATTGACATTAATATTGGTGTCAAAAAGAATAAATTAAAATAAATAAATAAGTTAATTAGTAAATAATTAATTAA
The DNA here is from genome assembly GCA_037013535.1 of Intellagama lesueurii. NCBI lineage: Eukaryota > Metazoa > Chordata > Lepidosauria > Squamata > Agamidae > Intellagama > Intellagama lesueurii. Next base: position 167,179,981 of record JBAJHW010000001.1, on the reverse strand, counting down.
TTAACTAAATAATTAAAATTAAATAAGATTAAATAAAATTAAAAAAACTTTTAATAATAATAGTAAGTAATTTTTATTGTGCAGTCATAGATAAAGTAGATAAAATAAATGCATAATATAATATAGAATCTTGCTATAGCATTTTGCGAGTTCTTATAGCTGAAAACTTATAGCTGAAAACTTAGCCATTACTATTATTTAAAAAAGTTTTTTAATAATAGTAATATTGAATAAATTAGTAAATAGATTGATAATACGAGTATATTCATATATACATATATACATTAATAAATAGTAACAGAGCCATAAATAGTGTACAGCAAAGGAAGGTTGTTCCAGTTGTTTTTTACAGTGGCTCGTAGTTTGGGTTGTTCCCATTCTGCACCACTCATTGTGATAACGCATAATTGGTGTTTACCTGCTGACTGAGTGGGAGACTAAGGCTATGGTTGCCTATTAGGTGTTTTTGAAGGGATTTGAGCTATCAGAGCAATGGCTTCCCGAAAGGGACAGGGTACTAGAAAGGGCAAGCAGCCAGCTAAGAAATGGGCAGCTCCTCAGGTGTCACCGCCTCAGTAATAATCAGATGAGGAGTCTTGGTCCATTTGGGAACAGCTGCAAGAAAAAATTTTGGCTTTAGAGGCTGAAGAGTGGTGCAAAAGACTCCACAGACTAGTGAGGTGCAGCCACGCTGTTCAGCTAGGGAGGTCAAGAGTCATAGGAGGGTTAAGCTCAAGGCCATGGCAGATAACCTAATGCCTTAGTTTGTTGTCCTAGAGGCAGATCAGCAGGCTGCTGGGACATCCAGAAGGGAAGCAGATGGGACAGCAGTAACACCACAGCAGCATTGCATTGATGAGGGGAGAGTGACCCCGACCCCGGCAGCGACCGGTACAGCGGCAGCAGCGGTGGGCATGCAAGAAGTGATAGACAAAGCAGGTCCTGATCATCACTATGGCAGGGAGGAACCAGTCGCGATGCCGCCTTTGCCATCAGGTGAGTTGGCCATAGCACCAGACACTCCTCCAATAGTGCCCACCTAGTCTTGGCCTGGCAGTGGGCAGGGTCATTCCCTTTTTTACACAGCATATGACACTCAGAGTTTTAGGGCTCCAAGCAATCCTTGGCCTAGTACAAGTACAGAGTTCGGCGGCTGGTCTGCACCGTATCCACAGGTTACATTTCCAGCCCCTCTAAATTCGACGGCTGGTGTAGGGGTTTGGCCATACCCATTGGTACCAGATACTAGTTATAACACTGTACCATTACAAGCTTTACCATTTGGGGACCACACAATGCCCCTGGGTGATCACCTCATCCCAGCAACCAAGGTTCAACCCCACCTGCTCTGCTGGGACTACAATACAAAGGGTGCTTGCTCTAGGAAGGTATGCCATTTCAGGCACGAATGCTCGGTGTGTGGTGGACAGCACCCCAGGGCAACATGTTTCTGGGCTAGAGCACAAAGACAGTCCAAGGACCCCAGAGGTGGCAAGAAACCCAATGGTGGCAGGGGTAACCCTGGAAAAGGGCCCCAACCCAATTAGGGTCCCAGTGTTAGAAGCATGACTACACGATTATCCCAGTAGAGAAGATGCTGGTTACTTATTAGAGGGCTTTAAGAAGGGCTTTAGGATACTGGCGGTTGGTGAGCGCAAGGCCTTTTTTTGCCCAAAGATTGAAATCCATATATGGAATGGAGAGCGTAGTCCAAGAAAAGATTGCTAAAGAGGTGAAGGAAGGGAGAGTATTGGGACCATTTGCAACAGCTCCATTGGAGACCCTGAGGGTTTCACCATTGGAAGTAGTGCCAAAAAAGGCCCAAGGGGAGTTTAGATTAATACATCACCTTCCTACCCAGAAGGGAAGTCGGTTAATGATGCCATCCCTAAAGAACTATGTACAGTGTGCTACACCTCCTTTGATGAGACGATTCGCATGGTTCGCAAGTGTGGAGTAGGGGCGGAGTTGGCAAAATGTGATATAAAATCAGCTTTGCGGATTTTGCCAGTTCATCCGTAGGATTTTGATTTGTTAGGTTTTCATTTCCAGGGATCTTCCTACATAGATAGAGCTTTGCCTATGGGCTGCTCCTTTTCATGTGCGGCATTTGAGCATTTCAGCTCATTTATTGAGTGGAAGCTCAGGTGTAGACTGGGTTGCAGGGATATGGCCCATTATTTGGATGATTATCTTTTTTGTGGAGAAAGGAGCACAGGAAGGTGTAGATTTATACTAGAAATTTTTGAATCATTGGCGGATGAGCTAGGTCTACCTCTGGCTGAAGAGAAGATGGAGGGATCAGCCACGTCCCTGACATTCTTAGGCATAGAACTAGATACAGTACAGCAGACATCCAGGTTGCCAGACAGCAAATTAGTTGACCTTGAGGTCAGGATAGCTTTGATTTTGCAAAAGAAAAAAGTGTCCCTACGGGAGCTACAGGAGATCGTTGGTCATTTAAATTTTGCTTGCAGAGTTGTGGCACCAGGTTGCGCCTTTCTGCGTAGGCTGTGCAGAGCAATGAAAGCTCTCCATTGCCCTTTTCACAGGACAAGAGTTACACATGGCATGAGAGAGGATTTGCAAGTATGGAGCCAGTTTTTAGCTGAGTTTAATGGGATATCCTTTTGGAGAGGGGAAATGATGCTTAAGGCTGAATTTCAGGTCCAGTCGGACACAGCAGGGTTAGGAATCTATTTCAGAGGCAGGTTGGTGTGCCGGTAAGTGGACGGAGAAATGGCACCATGCTGGAATCACCAGGGATTTCACATTCCTGGAATTTTTTTCAATAGTTGGCACCTTGAGGCTCTGGGCACATGAATGGGCAAATTCTGTCATGCAGTTTTGGTGCGACAATCAGGTGGTGGTTTATATAATAAATAACCTCACATCGCATTCTGAATGAGTTATGATGCTGGTACATGCATTCACATTGCGTGCCATGAAATTTAATATTTTGGTGCAGGCTAGACATGTCCCAGGTGTAGATAACAGCTTAACTGATGCATTATCACGCCAACAGATTGAGCGGTTCAGGGAGTTAGATCCAGGAGCCAACGAGTTCCCAGAGACTCTTCCCCCCGAGGTCTGGCAAATTGGCATGACGATGCGGAAAGGGCAATAGGTTTGGCCCTGGCACCGAGGACGCAAAAAGGGTACTTGGCAGTGAGTATAGAGTTTCAGGAGTTCAGGAACCTAGTAGGTTTGGAGCCAACGTGGCCTGCCCTGGTGGAACACCTTTAGCAATTCATCGTGTATTTACATAGGAAGGGACTGGCGCCGGGATCTATACAGGGTAGGATGTTGGCGCTTGCCTTCCATGCTAGGGTTCAAGGGTATCAAGATTATACATCAGATTACGGCATAAGGAAGATGATTGAAGGTTGGTCTAAGGGAAGGGGTAGGGTTAAAGATATGAGAGCACCCATATCACCAGCGCTATTAGAAAACATTTGTAAGCCGTGGGCTGTCCTTTGCAGAGATGATTATGAAGTTGTTCTATTCAAGGCGACATCCTTGTCAACTTTTTTCGGCGCCCTAAGAATTAGCAAAGTGGTCGCTACCAGAAAGGGAGATACGACCAAAGTAGCTCTACAATGGCAGGATGTTAGGGTAGGTGACGGGACAGTTCAGATTCACATTCACCAATCCAAGGCCGATCAACGAGGTAGGGGAGTCAACATTACATTAGCACATTGCCATGTGGAAGAACTTTGTCCGGTGAAAGCTATAGATGCATATTTGAATATTAGGGGGCCAGGGCAAGAATACTTCTTTGTGCATAAAGATAGTTCCCCATTAACGAAGTACCAGTTTTGGAAGCTGACAGACATGGCGTTGCACAAGGTTGGAGTTCAGGGATTAAAATTTGGTACGCACTCTTTTAGAATTGGTGCGGCATCTACTGCAGCGGCCCTAGGTTACCATCCAGAGGATATAAAATGGATCAGGCAGTGGGCTTCTTCTACTTACTGCAGGTATATCAGAACACTCCCTAACGTCTCAGCAGGGGCCTGGTTTTTGTTTTTATCATTGCAGGTTCGGTTGTGATGGTGAGGCAGAGGCACATCATGATCATTGGCCACAGTTATGTTTTCTGGGCAGCACGATATGCTACCACATCCCCATGGGGGAGCAATCTGGGTCTTGGAGCTAGAGCCCATATTGAATGGAGAGGGCTCCGTGGAATGCTGGGGGGCCAGCTTTGCAGAGTGGCTGCTTTTGGTCAGCATCCCCCAGATGTGTTAGTAATACAATTGGGCGGTAATGATCTGGCCATGTATCGTGAAAAGGCCTTGATCCTTGATGTAATACATGACCTCACATGGTTGAGGGCAACGTACCCTGCTATGAGCATTGTATGGTCGACAATCATCCCTTGGCTGGCATGGAGGGATGCGAGGCATTTTTGGCATGTTAACAGTGCATGGAGGAGTGTTAACAGGGAAGTATGCAGAGCTGTCTGCAGTGGCCTTGGATTGGTCACCAGGGGATCCGCGTGGATAGGCCTGAGCTTTTTTGGTCGGATGGAGTACATTTATCCGATGGAGGTTTGGATGTCTTCCTTGAAGACATCAAGGAGGGCCTGCTTGTGGAGCTTGATAAGCTTGATGGTGGCCATGGGACTTAGCATGGCTAGTCCCTATGCTGTGGTGGGTAGTGCGGATAGAACAGGTTTCGGTGAGTCCCCTCGCAACCACAGGTAATGTATAGCTCATCTGACCTCCCAGCGCTGCGGAGCATGCGATTACAGTGCTTGGGGGGGGGGGAAGATGTGCTGGGGCCACACCTGGACCAACAGTCAACAAGGAGAAGATGGCTTGAGGTTTGGGGGTGGTCAAATTTGGGGCAGCCGGGTTCTCGCTGTCTTCATGACCGCAAAAACGTGGGGTCAGGGACTCACCCATTTGTTTGTTAAGGGGTCCGTTGAGGCCTCTGTGCTTAAACCTGATTCCGCACTATGGCAGGACCCCCCTTTACCAAGGATGGCAACAATGATTATTCAATAAAGTGTGGCCCGTGTTTATCCCATAATTCTTGTCTCATGTCTTTATTCCAGGGTAAGGGGCAATGAATTTGACGATGATTTCCATACTTATTTTCCTTCAACAACAAGATGAAAAGAACTTGTATTTTTTTTTAAAAAATGAATGTGAGACAGATGACAGAATTGTCAATTTCTGATGACGAATAATTTTAACCAGCCACTTTTTTATCATAGACTATTGCTGAATGCAGAGCAGCAAATGAGAAATGAATACTACAATTTTGTATTGCTGTAAAACACATTTTGTTTTCTGTCTGTGAGTTCTAATCCTATGTATTACACATGCACGGAGGGCTGTGAAATCACACCACAGTGACAGTCACTTGCAATACATTGGGTTCAGATTAGCTCAGCAGTTTAGGTCGCTGGCTGCAGAGCCAGAGGTTGGGAGTTCAATTCCCCACTGTGCCTCTTTGACAGGGGCTGGACTCAGTGATCCAGAGGGTCCCTTCCAGCTCAGCAGTTCTAAGATTAAGTACATTTTGATTAACTGCTGGGTAGCTCAGTGGTTTAGGCATCTGGCTGCGGAGTCAGAGGTTGGGAGTTTGATTCCCCCCACTGTGCCTCCTTGACAGGGGCTGGATTCAATGATCTATAGGGGTCCTTCCAGCTCTGCAGTTCAGTTCTAATAATAATTTCAGGGTCTTCTGCCATTGCATCATGCAAGATTCCCCTTCACCCCTTCCCTGGCTATTAGCAAAGAACTTCCTGAGATGGAAACATGGTGTGGTGAGCTCATTAGTATCATTAGTAGCTAGCTTGTGTTTGAAGGTGTACCCTGAGACAGGCTGACATGGGCAACAGAAGACAGAGGCTGCAGTGATGCATGCTAAAATATCCCTTCTAGCACTGCTGTAAAATATTAATTTGACTAACATAGTTCTCACAATCAGTTATGTTGAATTAATGGAACAATGAGGTGATTTTTAATGTGCTTTGCTGAAATGTTATGTCCTTGGTGTCTCTCTTGCGGAGATGAACCCTCATGTCATTGGAATGCAATTTCCTTTGATTAGCAATGCCTGTTTGCTTTAAAATAAATCTGCACAGCTGAATTCTGCTTCTTTAAGGAAAAGAAAATGTGCATGTGTTTTAGCATCATTTTTAAAACAAACGTATCAACCTGCCCGCCGTTGTTTGTTGCTGTTGTTCCTAAAAACAGAAGATCTGCCTAACAGTAAACTGAACTTTTATAGCCAAAGGGAAACCTGTGTTAACACCATGCTGCACTAAACTTCCTGCTATAATAAACCAGGTAGTCTTTAAGATGCTGCAGGACCTCTTGTTGTTTTAACTGCTCTTGCACTAAGCATTTGTGGCTCGTGCACACACTTATTCATTATGGTACAAAAGTGGAGAACCGGCGTTCCAACAGTTATCTCTCCGTGCAAACATTACATCGTAACATCTCCTGTAAAGGCAAAACTTCTTCTCATCTTTCTCCTGCTAGCCCTTAGGTTAACAGAGGGTGCCGGCAAAGGAACCTTCAGTCTTTCCTGAATGTTAATTATCCTGAGCCAGTTGTTTTCTCAACATCGCCGAAGGATGCTAGGTCAACACTGGAGAGCAGCTAAAAGAAAACCTAAAAACTGCAAATCACACCATAGCCTCTGTGGGTCTATTCTCTATTCCATCAGTAAACTTGGAATAACAATGATTTTATGTAACACAAGTTTTATAAGGTTAAAGAGCATAAAGAAATATCATTCACCAATCTTTAAAATTTAAAAACGTATCATGTTGCATATCAGCAGAAACTTTACTTATTCCACCTTGAGTCCTTTTAAGGAGAAAGGTGGGGTAAAATATTTTAAATAAAGGAAGGAAAGAAGGAATAGATAGACAGACAGACAGACAGACAGACAGACAGACAGACAGACAGATAGATAGATAGATAGATAGATAGATAGATAGATAGATAGATAGATAGATAGATAGATAGATAGATAGATAGATAGATAGATAGATAGATAGATAGATAGATAGATAGATAATTTCATTTGTCTGTCCCATCCCTCACTAAGGAACTAACAGGTACTGCAAATAACCTGTGATGATGAGCCAAAGCAAATATGTATATATTTTTAAATTTTGTCAGCTCATTTAATTTTTTTTCCTCAGGCCCTTATGGTAGATCATGAAATACTGGCCTCCTGGTGATGCAAGGGCACAGTATAGTAAACACGTGAATATGTTTTGTATATAGGTTTGCATTGGCCTGCATTGTGAGTGACTGGGGGTTTGATTGACGGATGTACATTGAATGTATACTGGGAATGACTGTTAAAATGTTTCAAAAGTAGGGGGAAAGTCTTCATGAATGGAACTGGGAGCTGATTGATATGTGATTCCTGGCCATAGAGAACCTTTTTGTAACTGAGGGGTGTGCATGTGAGACAGAGAAAGAGGTTCAGATTTCAGACGTAAAAGGTTGTCCTGTTAGTTAGAGATGGAGGTTGTCTATTTCTGTGAAGAAGCTGTAAAAAGAGTGTTTTCACTGTTATTTGAGTCAAAACAAGCTTACATGTGTATCTTTAAATAATGGAATTTGTTTAAACTTTAAAGCAAGCATCAAAAGAAAAAGTAAAATAGAAGGCCTATAACTATATAATAATTGACCTGTTCATATTGTTCATATAGTTTACTTGTACCTGTTTTCTGAACTTTTCCTTTGTATTTTTTTAAAAACTTATTTTTGGTTTCAGAATTCTATTTATTACTTTTGAAAATAGTAGCCATTAGCCATTACACCCATGCATACCGCTGGAACACATTGGCTGCACTCCAGTAGCAAGTCACAACTAGAGTAGGCCCATTGAATCTATGGGGATTTAATGAGTCAACTACTTTATAAGTTCCATTGATTCAATGGGCCTACTCAAGGTGTGACTTACAACTGGATTGCAGCCATTGTGTGTAGTGTCGCCAAAGTAACTAAGTCTGTGTCTTTCACCAGAAAGGGCCATGTGTAGTTGGACCTCACGGTGGCTATGTTTGAACAGCAGTGTTAAGAGTGAGCATTGCTAATGCCAACCAGAACCCCTACCAGGTGTTGTTTCCACCATTTTCTATTACACCTTGCTGCCTCTTTCTGCCATCTGTCAATAACTCATGCGATCCCTTAGACATGTTAACATGGGAAAAAGAAATCACCATTGTAAATCCACCTACATGCAACATGTGACTCTCATGTGATATTCTGAATTTTGGTAATATGAAATGATGGCTGTATGACACTACTTCACAGAAAATGAGAGTGAAGGAACATAACTGAGATCAGAGTGATTAAAATTACACACTCCATGTATTTTATGTGGTTGTTTATATTTGTAATGTTGATGGTAGCATAATGTTCAAGATTACTGTTGGTAATATTTAAAACCTTTGGATACTCTACGTTGAATATCTCTAAACCTGGTGAAGGAATGTGAACTGAGCCAATCCCTGGAATTGGAAAATTAGTTCTAGTTTAACACATTCAATGAGAATTAATGTGTTAGTGTTTTCTCTATTTTGAGGTACACAGTAGTTATGAGGATTCAGTGTAACAATCTTCAGACAGTTTAACCAGTTAGCCCCAGGCCAGGCTTTTTTTTTTACCAGTAAACTGTTCAATAAAGTTAGTTATTTGTACAATGGACAATTTGCTTCTCCTTTCACTCCACAATCATTTATAGCCTCCTTTTAAAACTGCTTTCCTTTCCCTTTGAAGATCGCAATATTAGCTCTTTTTGCCTAATCCCATATAATTTTAATAATCCCATCTAACCCTAATCTCATCTAATCCCAACAGAGCCCTATCACAAGTAAATGCTCGGTCCGCTGGCAAGCCCTGCTTCGTGAGCACGGGCCGCCATTGCCTCCTTCCCAGGATATCACGAGACGCTGAGAGTCTCGCGAGAGCGACCCGGGAAGGGAGGGGGGAAGGAGTGCGTTATTTAAGAGAGGTTTTCCCCTCCCTTCTGCCTCTTCCTTTCTGGCAACAGAGGAGGATGGAGCTCCGCAGCTTGCGTTATTTTGAACTGCATCACTCTGGTTTGGCTGATTTGGCGGTTTCGCTTCTCGGAAGGGGGGGTTGCATCGGCACACACACACACACACACACCGGTTTGATTATTGTGCATAAGTTCCCTATTTTCAGGGCTGATTGCACAGAAGAAGTTGATAGTATTGGTTAATTTCACTGTTTTTTTTTTTTTAAGGAGAAGGGTTGAGGGCGTGGTTGAACAAGAGGCACGGCCACTCGGGCCTGGCCAGGCAGGGGTCCAGGGCCCGATAAGCTTTGAAAACCGCTGGTGGATTTCTTAATCAAGCCAGCAATTAATTAATTTATAATTTGATATGGATTAAATTTAAATATTAATTTTGTAGGCAAAAAAGAAAGAAAGGGAAAAAGCTTAATATATTAGAGGCAAGCGGGCCACGGGGTAGAGCAGGTGACGCCACAGGAGTGGGCTAAAAGCGATTGCATTTTTAAAGTTATAAATATTAAGAATAAATAAATAAATAGATAGATAAATAAATAAATTGATAGTAATTAACCAGATGGGGCAGCTAAATTTTGGTTTAATAAATAATTGTTTCACTTTCACATTGGGGGTGCGGGTGAATTTCGAATTGGTTACTCCCAATAGGAAGTGGGCTGAAGTGTTTCAGAAGGTCTTGTACAACCAGAGGAGGGGCTTTAGAAGGCCCCTTACATTAATTTTCTTTATTAGTTAAACTATTGTTTAACCCGTGCTAGGTGCTGTAGAATAAGAGCTAATTGGTTAAAAAAAATTGTGGTGAGCTTAGGGATTGGAAGTAGCCAATTAAGGAGATAGACGTGCATAAAGGACTGAGTTTGTGTAGCTATAATGGCTTCTAGGAAGGGCCAAGGTAATAAGAAGGACAAACAGTCTGCTAGGAAGCGTGCAGCTCCTCAAGTTTCACCTCCTCAGTCATCCTCGGATGAGGAGGTGTGGCCTATCTGGCAACAGCTACAGGACAAGATTTCGGCTTTAGAGACCAAAAGAGCAGCACAAAGGGTTGCACAGCACAGCAAGCCACAACCATGCTGCTCGGTGAGAGAAACCAGGAGCCATAGGAGGGCTAAGCTTAAGGCCATGGCAGAAAATTTAATGTCTTGCTTTGCTGCTTTAGAGGCTGATCGGCAGGCCTCAGAGCCATCTAGGAGGGGATCAGATGCCTCAACAGTAACACCTCAGCACCAGAGTGAAGACAAGAAACAAGGAACGCAGATGCTGGAAGTTGATAGGTCATCTGCAGTGACTAGAGGTCGGCAGAATGAAGGGGAAGAGTCTGCAACAGGAGATCAGCATTGCAGGGAGGAACAAGATTCAGCCCCACCTCTAGCAGCAGGTGAGTTAGCGGTTGCACCAGACACCCTCCTGATATTGCCTACATGGCCATGGCCGGGCAGTGGACAGAGTTGTTTGCCATTTCACATGACATACAGGGGTATAGGGCCTCAGCCAATCCTTGGCCAAGTACAAGCACACCAGTAGGAAACTGAGCGGCTCCATATCCACAAATTACCTTCCCAGCAGCACTGAGTGTGACATCAGGTGTTGGGGTATGGCCCTACCCATCGGTACCCAACACTGGCTACAACTCTGTTCCTTTAAAGGCTCTGCCTTTTGGGGATCATGCCATGCCGTTGGGTGATCATCTCACTCCAACTACTGAAGAAAAAAATCTGGTGAAGTAACTACATGGATTTGTTCGAGCTCCTTAATAGAGACGTATATAAGAAGGAAATCGATAAAGAGGACGAAAGGGAGAAAGAGAAACACAGGAGGCATAGACCAGAAAGGACATGGGCAAATTGGCTACCAGGTTTCTTAATTTATGCTGGAGTGGTGGTGAAGGCACAGCCGAGGAGAGCTCAGTCAATGTTTCAATACCTTGACTTGATCTACAGGGCATATGTAGACTTTGCAGGGCAGTCTTGGTTGCTTTATGATGAATCATTCCATATGAGAAGTGTGATTCATCCAAATTTACATTGGGATGAGGCTTTGCCAGGCCTCTGGTTACAGTACATGATGCCAGCCAGACCAAACTCAGGTGACAGGTTTGACAGTGGGCATCTCATTTACAGAGCTGGACAGAATTTGAATCCCTGTGTAGGAACGGGGCAGGTGGTTCAACCCCACTTGCTCTGCTGGGACTATAATGCTAAGGGCATATGTTCATGCAAAACATGCCGGTTCAGACATGAGTGCTTGGTCTGCGGCGGTCAGCACCCAGCGCATTATGTTTTAGGGCCAGAACACAGAGAAACAATAGCAAAGACACCGGAGGCAACAGAACGGCAAACGGTGGAGGGGGTTCCATTAACAGAGGGCTCCAGCCCAATTAAAATTACGGTATTAGAGACATGGTTGCAGGACTATCCTAGGTGGACAGAAACAGCTTACCTTTTAGGTGGTTTTAGGAATGGTTTTAGGATACTGACGCTAGGGGAACGTAACGCGTTTTTTGCAAAAAAAAAAAAATGGAATCAGTAAATGGGATGGAAGGCATAGTCAGGGATAAAATTAAAAATAAAGTTAAAGAAGGTATGGTGTTGGGACCTTTTCCAAACACTCAATTGGAGAACCTACGGGTATCACCACTGGGCATTGTGCCCAAAAAGAATCAGGGAGAGTTTAGGCTCATTCATCATTTGTCATACCCAGAAGGGGTCAGTGAATGATGCCATTCCTCTGGAACTATGCACATTGCGTTACACCTCTTTTGACGAGGCAGTGCGTATGGTCTGTAGGTGTGGAGTAGGTGTGGAGCTTGCAAAATGTGACATTAAATCAGCGTTCCATATTCTCCCGGTTCATCCCCAGGATTTTGACCTATTGAGTTTTTATTTTCAAGGATTTTACTACATTGATAGATCATTGCCGATGGGATGTTCTGTATCGTGCGCTGCATTTGAGTGTTTCAGTTTGTTCTTAGAATGGAAGCTCAGGTGTAGGGTGGGTTGCAAGAACACGGCCCATTATTTGGATGATTATCTTTTCTGTGGGGAAAGCATTTCAAACAATGGCGCGCGAGTTGAGAAAACTGAGGGACCAGCTACTTCCCTTACATTTTTGGGAATAGAACTTGACAGAAAAAGGCAGGCTTCATGATTACCAGACAGAAAACTTAATGACCTTAAGGTTCAGATCAATTTGATTCTACAGAAAAGAAAAGGGTTGAGAGAGCTGCAGGAGATTGTAGGTCATTTAAATTTTACATGCAGGGTGATTGCACCAGGTTGCGTGTTCCTGCATAGATTATGTGATGCTATGAAAGGTCTCCATCGCCCTTTCCACAGAACGAGAGTTACAAGAGGTATGAAGCAGGATTTACAAATTTGGAGCCAGTTTTTAGTCGAGTTTAATGGGGTCTCTTTTTGGAGGTCTGAGAAGAACCTTAAAGCTGAATTCCAGGTCCAGACTGATGCGGCAGGATTTCTCAGTTTTGGGATCTATTTTAGAGACAGATGGTGTGCTGAACTGTGGCCTGAGGAATTGCACCAGCAAGGGATTACTAGGGACCTTACATTTTTGGAATTTTTCCCAATAGTAGGCGCTCTGTGGCTATGGGCGTGTCATGGCATTGGTGCACACATTTATATTGCGCACTTTAAGATATAACATTGTGGTCCAAGCATTCCTGGTCTGGATAACAGCTTGGCTGATGCCCTATCATGCCAACAGATCAATAAGTTCAGGGAGTTAGATCCAGGAGCTAATGAATTCCCAGAGACACTTCCCTCAGAGGTCTGGCAAATTGGTGCGATGACGTGGAAAAAGAGCAATAGGTTTGGCCTTGGCCCCGAGGACGCGGAAAGGGTACTTGGAAGTGAGTATAGAATTCCAGGAGTTCAGAAACCTAGTGGGTTTGGAACTGATCTGGTCTGCTCCGGTGGAACACCTACAACAGTTTATAGTGTATTTACATAGGAAAGGATTGGCGCCAGGATCCATACAGGCAGGATGTCAGCACTAGCCTTTCATGCTAGGGTACAAGGGTATCAGGAATACACCTCTGACTTCCACATCAGGAAGATGATCGAAGGCTGGAGTAAAGAAAGGGGTTGGGTTAAGGACACAAGGGCACCCATATCCCCAACATTGTTGGAAAAAAATTGCCACCAATGGATTGTCATTTCTAGGGATGGATATGAGGCAGTGTTATTTAGGGCGTTGTCATTGTTAACATTTTTCGGCGCATTAAGGATTAGTGAAGTGGTAGATTCAGGAAAAGGTGATGTGACAAAAGTAGCACTGCAATGGCAGGATGTAAGGTTAGAGGACAATACGGTTCATATTCATATTCACCGATCCAAGGCTGACCAGCATGGTAGAGGTGCCGATCTTACTTTAGCTACCTGTTCAATAGCGGAGCTATGTCTGGTAGGAGCGGTAGGTGCATATTTGGAAGTCAGGAGGCAGGGACAGGATTACTTCTTCATACAGAAGGATGGGTCCCCTTTAATGAAGTATCAGTTTTGGAAAATGACAGACATGGCACTGCATAAGGTGGGAATTCAAGGCTTAAAGTTTGGCACACATTCTTTTAGAACTGGTGCTGCTTCAACTGCAGCCGCACTAGGTTACCATCCCGATGACATTAAACGATTGGGGCACTGGTCGTCGACAGCTTACCGCAGATATATCAGAGCACTCCCTCACGCCTGGTTCTTTTCTGTCATTGCAGGTCCAGTAATGATGGCGAGACGGTGGCACATCATGATAATTGGCCACAGTTAGGTATTTTTGGCAGCACACTATGCGGCCAAGTCGGCCTGGGGGAGTAATTTGGGAGTCAGACCTAGAGCCCAGATTGGATGGAAAGGGCTTTGAGGAATGCAATGGGGCCAATTTTGCAGAGCAACTGCCTTTGGCTTGCAACCCCCTGATGTGTTGTTAATACACTTGGGTAGTAATGATCTGGCCAGGTATGGTGGAAAGGCCTTGATATTGGATGTCATACGTGACCTCAGATGGCTGAGGGCAACATACCCTGCTATGAGCATTATTTGGTCCACGGTTATCCCTCGACTCGTGTGGCGGGCGGAACGCCATGTGCAGCTAGTTAACACTGAACAGAGGAGTATTAACAGGGAAGTATGCAGAGCAGTATGTAATGGCCTTGGATCGGTGATTGGTCACCGGGAGATCTGCGATGATAGGCCTGAGCTTTTTCGGCCCAGTGGAGTGCACCTCTTGGACAGAGATTTGGAGATATTTCTTGAGGACATCAGGGGGGGTCTTGATCTTGAAAGGTTGGATGGCGGACATGGGATTTAGCGTCGCTAGTCCCTATGCTGTGGCGGGTAGTGCGGATAGAACAGGTTTCGGTGAGTCCCCTCGCAACCACAGGTAATGTATAGCTCATCTGACCTTCCAGAGCTGCAGATTGTGCGATTACAGTGCTTGGGGGGGGGGAGATGCACTGGGGCCACACCTGGACCAACAGTCAACAAGGAAAAGGTGGCTTGAGGTCCAGGGGTGGTCAAATTTGGGCCGGCCGGGTTCTCGCTGTCTTCACGACCGCGAGAATTTGGGGCTAGGGACTCACCCATTTGTTTGGTAAGGGGTCCGTTGAGACCCCTGTGCAAAACCTGATTCTGCACTATGGCAGGACCCCCCCTTTTATGGTGGGCAATAATGATTATTCAATAAAGTGTGGCCCATGTTTATTCCATAATACTTGTCTCGTGTCATTATTCCAGGGTAAGGGGGCAATGGTCTTCCTCAGCCTTTCAAATCTCCCACTCTACCCTGATTGGCCACCTCCTTGTTGTGTGATGATTGGCCGGGGAATCTTGGTGGTTGTTCTGTCAAAATATCAAACGCTGCATGTCTATAATGGCCTTATATGGTGACTACTTTAAATGGGTTCAAGCTGGACTATTCAGTCCTAATATGCTCAGGGACATAGAAGGCCAGCCTTTCAGACTGGGCCAGAAAATTTTTTAGAATTGCCAAAGCTGAATCTAAGAGTAGGCTCTCTTACTTACAGAGATGTGCAGCTTTATTGTGCATCAGTGCAGTACTACATGCAACGCTTCCTGGAAAGGATTTCATACAACAAACTGGAAGAGTTTATGTAATCCACTTTAATATGTATGTCAATATACTTCAAAACAAAGTCACTGTGTGCACCAAGACAAGATTCAGTTCAGATCCCATTTGAGCCCTGCAGAAGAATGTTGGGCTGCTTCATTGGTTACCTGTTTCTCTTCAGATACAGAGGTGCCAAAATGTTGTGCTCACATACTGACTGTTGCCATGAGATAACCTAGGACAATGACTTTTTATTTATTTATTTAAAATATTCTTGTCCTGCCTTTCTCCTAAAAAAGGACCCAAATTGGCTTACGTAATTAAAAATACAATATTAAAGCTAAAAACAGTAAATTATTCAAATATAAAAGAAGATTAATAACATTATATTAAAAATGTCAGGTAAAAGCATTACCAAAAACAGATTTAGAAGCAACAAAATATAAACCATCGCATTTGTCTCTTAGACAGTCAGTCACTAAGGAAAACTTGTGTAGGAAACAAGAAAGTTTAGTTAGTTAATTAGTTAGTTCCCTGCGGACAGACTTCACTGCCTAAAGTTTTAGCCCTTCCTGCAATCAGGTTAATAATAGAATAGAGCTTTCGCCACAAAAACGCAGGCTAAAATCTTGTTGCTTAGTGTAGTAAGTTGCACTAAAGTAGGCCCATTGATTCTGTGTGGATTTGGTTGTTGGAGTCACGAACTTAGCAGGCTGATGGGCTTTGTGGTGATCACCAGATAATAAGGATAGCAAAGAGTCTCTCAGAGATAGATGTTAAAGAAGTCAGCCACACACGCAGGGATCTCTGCCAGCAGTGCTCCTGGTGGGCGACTAGTAGAAGAGGCAGAATAACACAGAATGGGTTCCCAATGAATTCTCCCAATGCATTCTGCCCTGCCCCCAGGAGGACTGTGCTTTTATTAACCTTACAAGGTCACAGGTAGTGACAGCATTACAGATAGTAGACAGGGTTCAGATAGGACAATGGTTACATCATGTTATTAGGATTGGTCTGGGGAAAGGCAATTAATCAAGCCCTCTGATTGGCCTAAGGAAAGGCCTCTATGGCAAGCTCTCTATGATAATGAGAAAGAGGAAGAATGGTGGCAGCTCCTCCCCTCAGAAGCAGCCCCATGTTGCTAGGAGAGTTTTCTCTCACTACAACACCCATGTGGCTTAGCAACCTTGGGAATGGCACCCCCACATTTGGTGAGTCAACTTCTCCATAAATTATATTGATTCAAATGAGCCTACTCTAGTTCTAACTTATTTTAGCGCACTAAATGGAACGTATGGAGAAGCTGATTTACCAAATCCACACAGAATCAATGGGCCTACGCTAGTGTGACTATGGTAAACAAAAAATCAGGCTAAAATTCTATTGCCAATGTAGCGTAAATGTACTGTAAATTTACACAATGTTTGGTGCATCTTCTGCTGCAAGTTATGAGAGCAGTGTAGATGTTATCTATCCATCATGTATTTTGCCCCACCTTTCTCTTACAACTCAGCATGCGAAGAATAATGCCTGTGATGACTTTGTAACTTGCAGCAGTTCACTGCCAAAAGTTATGCTATTTACACATGCCAGCAATAGGATTTTGCCCACATTGTTAAAATAGGGCTTGGTGCAACCAGAAATATCTCTTATGTTCCATGAGTTCCTCAGAGCTCCCTTTCCCTGTTTATTCTTTCAGGTGGCATGGAAGAGTCTGCTTCTTGATCATTGTTTCAGAACAAGAAGCTTTGCGCATCACTGGGCTTTACCTTAAGAGCCATGGAAGAAAAGGCAACAAAGGTAGGCTAGGCTGACTACAGAATTCTGGGAATTGCAGTCCAAAAACACAGATCTGCACACTTTTACTGCCCCAGGAATCTGCTTCCTGAGGCAGCTGCCTCATTTTCTCTAATTGCTACGATGGCAAGGCCATTGATCATGAAAGCAATAATTCTGTTTCATTGTTTTTGGGGGTTTTTTTGGACACATGAATTGTGGAACATTCTTAACTATTTAATAAAAGGAGCTATATCTGCAGCTTATAACGATAAAACCACACCCTATTTTAGTTTTTCTGCGAAGTCCAGATTTATATGCATTGGCTATATTAATATCTTTCTTGTTAAATAATAAATTTATTTTCCCCCCTGTTGGCTCAATGATCTCCTGTTACCTCAGAAACTGCATTTCTCGTTCTCCACTTTCTTAGAATAGCTCTGGAGAAAGCTACATTTCAACTGCCAAATCTACTGAAGTTGGAAAGATGTGTATATGTTTTTGCTTTCAAATGTCTGTTTTATCTTCTTCAGGTCTTTTATCCCTATAGAATAGGAAAATTTTGAGTCACATCTAGCACTTGGAGGCCGCTACTTCTATTTGCATCTCAGTTGAATCCTAAATATATTTACCTGGTGTTTAAGTCCCACTGGGATCCAATTTGCACATACAACCTCTTGCAGAGTAGCCAATCTCTGTGAAACACCAGCTTTGTGGTGGTTGATATGCAGACTACAGAAACCTGACTCCAGGTGTTCAGAACTCCATCATCATCAGAATCTGAACTGTATATTTCTGCAATCTGTATGACACCACCAGGGCTTCTATAATTTATTACTTCAGCGTGGTTGTGTATTGAGAATCTGCACAGAAAGCTGCTTAGAGAAATTGCTTGTACTTGTGAACTGGCTTCCATTTGGGCAAACAGAAAGCAGAGGTGACAAGGATGCTGGAGAAACTATGATGGACGTCTCCAATGTTTTTCCTATGTGTGCCAGCCCCATGTGTTGAATGTGTTCCAAGACATGCATGCATTTATGGGGGAGAGGTTTTCATCACAAAGGGCTTCAGCTGTTACTAAATGTGTGAAAACAGAGGCAAGTATCATACAATTGAATGATCATAAATGGCATATTTATCAGGGGCAGGGAAATTGTATGAGCATCACGTGAATAGGAACCTATATATGTAGAGTCCAGAACATGTACATTCCCTGGGGTTGTGCTGTCCAAAGGCCCATTAGCAATGAGTTCCTCCACCTTGACAGGACATTTCTGGTAAACATTTGATTCCCACATCTTTCCAACTTCAGTAGATTTGGCAGGATAGAGGAATGCCAATTAATTGCAAGATTTCTAAGACAGAAATAAATGTGAGGCAATCATTTCAGTGTTCACCTCCTTTGGCCAAATAATTATCTGATGTAATAAATAGAGCTGTGCCCATTTGACAGATGTTGCTGTAACTGAAGTACTTTGGGACTTCTAAAAACTTTCAACTGCCTTTAACTGACAAAGGAAAGATGGAAAATAGACCACAGGCGGTATGCCATCCTGACACATGTAGTTAGTTAGTTATGTTACATTATGTTAGTTAGTTATGTACTATTTAAATCTGCTGTCATTTTTTTCCAATGGAGATACATGACAAACCACTGGCACAACCCGACACATCATTTTCCACATGTTATTAAACAGGATCTAGGGTCATATTGCATGACTGTTTATTTGAAAACAAGTATTGCTGAATTCAGTGGCAAAGAAAATCCATATAGCATTGAAGGCCCATTCATGATAAATAGGTAACCCAGTCCTAGGAAAGGATGAATATACAACAAAAGATGGATATTTCTCCTTTTCCTGACAACAAGCATATTTCAGCCCATTTTTGCAACAGTTTGCTAACATGGCAACATTCATTACCAAAAGGTCCGATCTTTATGAACATTCATTTCCCCCTGTAAAATACGACTTAATGTACTGGTCCAGGTTAAGTAGTGTTGAATATACATGAAACAAACGGAAAATATATGACTTTTTGGCTGACATTTGTGGAACGGTTTCATAATTAACTTAGCTTCTATCTAGCTTCTATCTTTGCACAGCTGTTTGTGTTTTGCTGTATGATTTGTATGGCAGAACAATATTTTGTAATACTAATCTCACTTGTTACATGTACCGTGTTTCCCCGAAAATAAGACAGGGTCTTATATTAATTTTTGCTCCAAAAAACGCAGTAGGGCTTATTTTCAGGAGATGTTTTATTTTTTTCATTTACATCAATCTAAAGGTAAAGGTAAAGGTTCCCCTTGACAATTTTTGTCCAGTCGTGTTCGACTCTAGGGGGCGGTGCTCATCCCCGTTTCCAAGCCATAGAGCCAGCGTTTGTCCGAAGACAATCTTCCGTGGTCACATGGCCAGTGTGACTTAGACACGGAACGCTGTTACCTTCCCACCGAGGTGGTCCCTATTTATCTACTCGCATTTGCATGCTTTCGAACCGCTAGGTTGGCGGGAGCTGGGACAAGCGACGGGAGCTCACTCCGTCACGTGGATTCGATCTTACAGCTGAAGATCTACAGACCTTACAGCACAGAGGCTTCTGCGGTTTAACCCACAGCGCCACCACGTCCCTTTCATCAATCTACATTTATCTACATTTATTTAAATACAGTCATGTCATCTTCTGGTTGCTGCACAATGGTGGAGGGCGGGGTTTCACTTAACTGGGGCTTATTTTTGGGGTAGGGCTTATATTACGAGCATCCTGAAAAATCATACTAGGGCTTATTTTCAGGTTAGGTCTTATTTTTGGGGAAACAGGGTATATTGCTACCAAAAAAAGTAAGGGAGAGGAGAACATAAAAGATATGTAGAACAGATTGGAATAATGATTTTTGTTATTCTCCTTTGTTAAAACAAAGAAACAATTTTAAAAAAACCTTTAAAAATACAGAAAAAGTCAACATGGAAAGCTGCCCATTTTTGTCCATAATTTCCTTAATATACACACTTTTAAATACATCTGTGAAGATTCTCAGTCATCCAGGTGAGGTTATCTGGAAGTTGAGTCATGGCAACTGGACTTCTTTCTTATTAGGTTTTAAATACACTTTTCCTACTGTCAACACTTTTCACAGATATTTTTCCTGTCACATCATACATTATTAGTAGGAACAGTCATACAGTATTTTTAATACCCTCTGTACTGACAGCGTGGATTAGAATCAGTAAAATCACATTAAAAGTATCTGCTGCAGTCTTAATACTTTAAAACAATTAAAATAATTTTAAACCCTTTTAAAACAATTAAGTATTTGAAACAAGACAATAAACCCAACAAACTGAAGGACTGAGTACTAGCTATAATCTCTTTAATTACCAAATGCTCAAGTGAACAGAAACTTGGAGCTGAAATGAAGGCAATGTTGGTGCCGACTGGACTTCCAAAGGAAGAGCATTCCATAACCAGGGTGTTCCACCAAACCCAACCCACAAACCACAAATACAAAACCCAAAACCAAAAACATTTTTTTCTGGTATCTTCACAAAATGTATCACTGTCAAGGATGGGAAATGGAAGAACATCCCCCAGTAGCTTTGAATGAGTATAGAAAGGGAGAGGCACTGCTTCAAATATCTGAGATGTTTAGGGCTTTGTCAACACCTTGGAATTAATCCAGAATTGTATTGGCAGGCAATTTAAAATCGGTGTCATACGGTATTTGCATGACTGGTGTCATAAGGCTTGTGAAAGGTCCTCAGTCTTCCATGTACCTCCATCTTCCAGCTATCTTTTTATCTGATCCAGTGCACATCTAGTCACTGTTCCATCCTCTTGTCTTGCAAACAAAAGATCTGAAATCCCTGTTGTTCTTTGTCCCTTTCTCTGATCTTCCTTCTCCCAGAAGCTTTAAAATCCCTGCTCTACTTAATTCTGATCCCTGTTACTTCCTGTGTTTACTACATGCCACCCTGTGCAAGCAGACAGATGCCACCTGTTTTCAAGCCTCATTGCTTCTTGTTATTCCAGCCCAGTCCCTGTGCTTCTCCGTGAATATGCCCCAAACCTGGTCTATGGATCTTAATATTTTTGTACCTTCAAAGCTGCTCCATTTTCATGAATAGATTTAGCTATAATGTACGGTGAAGTCATTAATTCCGTAGCAGAAGGCGCCTTATTGGAAGTTCCTTTTTTGTAGACATGTAGCACCATTTTCTCTGATGTGTGGTGGATTCAACATCTTTCTAAAGGAAATTTCCTCCTAACCTACCTACATATTTATATCTAAATATGACAATTGGAAGTTAGGCCAGGAAGAAGTGGCCCATTTTTCAAAGGCATCAAACTTATTCCTTCCTTCCTTCAATCTGTATATTTATACTCTGCTGAGTATACATATATATACCTACACTGAGATGTTTACAGATGAGTGTTAACATTTATATACCCTACTAGTCTCCTATCATTGACCTTAGCTGCACTCCTCATCTGGCTGGTATAGCTGACTTCTGCCCTCTGTCTTATGCTTAGTCCTTTCTCTTTGCTATCTCATCTGTAACCTTTCTTGTGTCACCCTGTTCTCGCCCCCATTCTTCTCAATTATGACTGCTGGTCCTGTTTCCTACACTGCCCTGCCATTGACCTCAAAACAGTGTTAGTCTAGACTAGAACAGACCCACTGAATCAATGAAATTTAAGAAGCACTGACTTACCAAGTTCTAATTTATTTAATGGTCCTGATCTAGCTGGGATGAACAATTGGCTTTACATCATAGTGGCCAAGCAGTTTAATTGCATACTAGAATCCCAGACTTCCTTCTTTCTGGATCTGCGTGGAGTGTAGAAAAACTCCAATACCAATGGGACGAATGGCTACAAAAATCCAGCTTGGTCCTGGACAATCAATAACACATATACTGAACCATTTACGTATTTATTGCATAGGCTGTTGTGCAACTTACATGCTGCTTAGTATGAGAAAATCTCCTAAGTAGCCTCTTATGGCAGAAGTTTGATGCTGCGGAATCAGAAAGAAGGTCTGTTTAGGATGTATATAGTTTTGAGGTGCATGACAATCTTATGTGAACTCACAAATTCCCTGGTTTTGCTACCCTTATGGAAAGAATGCAATGCTTTTCCCCATGCCAACTAATGGTCTTGCACTCAGGACAAAGGCCAGCACAATTCAAATGTTATTTTGAGACACCTTTAAATACATATTTATAACAACCACAACAAAAATGGAAATAAAAACAACCATGTTACGGAACCTTAAAAATCTGCCATGTGAGGTTTCATGGATTACAATCTCCTTCCTCAGACACATAGAGTGTAACAGGTAGGCCACAGATTTAAATACACAAAGAATGAGGGAGAGTGGGAGAGGAAGAGACCTCAAAGAGAAAATAACAGAACAACATGGGTAGATACCTATGGTTCCCAACCGAGCCCACTCAATGATCCACAGCTTATCCTGGAAAATAATATTTCTTTCTTCCAGGCTCTGGGTAGCCCACTGTTGCTCACTTACAAGACACCCCCCCCCATCCTAAACAACTATTGACATGCAACAGGTCACAAACCATGGAGACAGAAAAAAGATCCTGATGCAAACCCAGGTTCCACTTGTGCCCCTCATATCTACTCTTTCACCATGATTCTGAGCCCTCCAAAATGTCACCACAATTTCATAGGCTCGTGTATTTCTTCATCAGCTAATGTGACCTGTGCCATCCTTTGACAGCAGAACCTCACTGGATTTATCTCAGTGTGAGGTTTCATGGTTTCCAATCTTCTTCCTCAGACACATAGAGTGTAACAAGTAGGCCACAGATTTATAATACGACCTGTGCTATCCTTTGACAGCAGAACCTCTTTGCATTCTACAAAGGGCAAACAGGACAATCTCTCTCTATAAGAATAAATGGGCACGAAACTGACAGAAGAAATGGGAACAAGGAAAAGCCAGCTTCAGAACACTTCAGACTCCCAGGATGTTCTGTTACTGATGTCAAAGTAATTTTAGTTCAGTGGTTCCCAACCTTGGGTCCCTAAATGTTCTTGGACTATAACTCCCAGAAATCGTGGCCAGCACATTTAGTGTCGAAGGTTTGTAGGAGTTTTAATTCATGAGCACGTGTGGACCCAAGGTCGGGAACTGCTGGCCCAATCAATTTTTAAGCCACTTTCAGTGGATTTTGTGAGTCTTAATATTGAAAACGTTTAATAAATTCACATTGTCTGCATGCTGGGGCTCCTGTTATGACAGATTGAGAATTCATGCTTCCCCCCCCCCCGGTCCTTTAACCACCACGTGAAATTCATATTTCTCAAATCAGTGGCCCTGCTCATGAGTCACATATGCCAGTCAACACCTTTTAAAGAAGCCATACAATGGTGATAAGTAAACAATATTTTAGCAATGAGCCTTTAACATATAAAGCATAGCCATATGTCGCTGAGGGTTTGTAATACAATGAGGCACAAGAGGTAAGTTATGAAATTACAGGGAGTGGGTACTGTGACCAAATAACACAATGAGACATAGGCAATGTGATCTACACACACATAAACATTTAAATTTTTCATCTGGGCCACTGCTGAAATCAATACATGAACTTCAGGCAAATGACAAACCTAATTATCTAGAGCAGAGGTGTCATACTCAATTTCATCTTGGGCCGCATCAGCATTATGGTTGCCCTCAAAGGGCTGGTTGTATCTGTAAGAATATATAAATGTATCTACTCTTTATCATATTAAATATAATCCTCCTCATTCGATTATTACTGGTTTTAGTAATAACGTAAGTAATAACTAGTTCTGAAAGTAAGTCTATGATCAAAGTCTAGAAATAATGGCAAGCAGATATTCAAGTGTACAACTATTGTACAATTGATTGAAAAGTGAGTTTTAGTAACACCCATTGACACCCGCTCCACAGCCCCACCCATGTTTGTTTGTTTTGTTAATTATTCATGGAAGTCTCCCACCTTTCCCTCACACTTGCCACAGCCCTCAGCCCTCATTATCACCTGACTCCTCACTCGCTTCTGTAGCCGATGCGGGAGAGGAGGCGAAGATGGCCAGTGCTAGGCAATGCCATCAAACAATCTTCGCCAGGAGCCGTAAGAATGGGAGTGGGCAGTAGTGAGGACTACATTTCCCAAGGTGCTGTACGCTGCCCAAGCAGCTTCACTTTCTGACTCTTTGCTGCTTGGAATACTGGGATTAGAAGTCCCGCTGGGTGGATTCCCAGCATCTTTGCAGAACATTATGGGTGACTGAGAAAGCACCTGAGTATTGTATGCTGCACAGTAGCAGGCAACACTACGAGGGCCACATGAAACAGCCCAGCGAGCCGGATTCAGCCTGCGGGCCTTGAGTTTGACACATGTGATCTAGAATTTTAAAATCTGAAGAAGAGAAGTGGCTCTTGTGGAGTTGCCCTCCTTCTGTCCAGGGCAATGGGAACAACAAGGGAATTGCTGAGCTATTATGTTTATCTTCACTCTTCTCCTCATTGGAAGACCTTACATACAAGGGCAACACCTGAATGAGACTTCTCCCCCTCTGAAGGAGTCATTGACCTACAGTCATTGATCCACAGTGTAGAAACATCTCAACAGTCCAAGGAGGCCAGGACCAGCTAGCATGCCCTGACGTCTTTGAAAATGAAGGACAATCTATCTCTATCTCTATCTCTATCACTATCTCTATCTCCATCTCTATCTCCATCTCCACCTCCATATATAAAACTTTATATATATAAGGTTATTTGATGCCAGTTTGTTAGCCATGTACATATATCTGAGAAATGAGATCAAGGATTGCTGTAATGGCTGCTGATGTCATAAATGCACTATTTCACCCAAATGCAGGGAGTGGAATCACGTTCCTATAGGAAATAAAAGTAAAAAGAGCAGTCTTGTCAGGAATTAAAGACAAGTGTGATGTCATGTGGTGATAAATGCTTTTGAATAGCTCCAGCATAGCTTGAAAGTCTAGACTCAGATAGGTACAACTTCCTTAAGGAATATTGCTAGTCTTCTTAGCCTTCATTCAAATTCTGGAAAGAGAATCAAAAAATGCAGATAGGCGTGTTGATTTATATCAACAACCAGTTGTAGTGGAACATTTCGTCTGAGCCAGGATATTTTTGTCTTAGTTTCATCTTCACCAAAGCATAGCTAAAAATATACCCTTTTGAAGATGAATCCTTTACAAATTTGGTTTATTCTGCTTTTGTGCAGCAGAGTAAATCAAGACAATTCTAATAATGAAGGGATCCCAAGCAAACAGTTATAACTTTGAAAATGGGCTTCAGACTAGCACCAAATCTGGTACACTTGTTGCAAATAGTCTTTTCTTGCTCTGTACCAAATTTGGAAAAAAATGGAAAAAAGATTTTTCACCTGTTCAGAAGTAGGTGACTAACCCATATTTAAAACAGATCACAAAAAATTGAAAAGACCAATCTTGCTTAGTTTGAAAGAGAATGGTTGGCCCACCTACTTTAAAAAATTTTTTTTGGAAAGAATGCAGGCTGCCAGAGCTGAAATAGTGATCCCAAAAAAAGGCCTGAATGGGAGAAACTGCCACTTTATTAGGAGACTGAGCGTGTGTAGTACAGGCTTGCCAGCAAGAGCTTCATAAAAAGATACATTGTATTCATTCCTGGGAAGTGGAGGGAGAAATCTGGAAAGCTGTCAGGCAGCTAAAGGTCACAGAAACAGAGTCAACAGGCAAATTTTATTTAAAGAGTATTCAAAAAATATGGATATTAAAAATATTTTTAACTATATTTTTAAAACAATACAGAACAAATATTCAGAAGCTCAAAATGCTAACAATAATATACCAACAAATAGGGAAAACAAAACAATGGTCCACAGACTAGCAACATTCAATATATATTCCAATCCCCCAAAAAGAAGATGCCAAGGAGTGCAGAACTACAGGATTATTGCTCTAATTTCTTACATGCAGTGAGAAATACTTGAAGTTCAAGCTAGATTTTGAAAAGAATGAAGCACTCAAGATCATACTGCAAATATCTGCTGGCTATCGGAGCACACCAAAGAATTTCAGAAGAAGATCAGTTGGTGCTTTAAAGATTACAGCAAAGTCTTTGACTGTGTGGATCATGAGGAACAACTATGGGTTGTTCTGAAAGAAACACTCAGCACTTGATTGTCCTCATGCGTAACCTTTATTGTGGACAAGAATTTATTTATTTTATTTATTTCTTCAATTTATATGCTACCCCATTAGTGTCTGCACAATAAGAAGCTACCTTTACGACAGAATATGGAGAGACAGAATGGTTTACTATAGGCAAAAGATGTCAGACAAGGGTGCATTTTATCCCATTATCTGTTCAATCTGTATGTAGAATGTATCATACAGAAAGCCAGACTAATTCAGATGAAGGAAGAATGAAAACTGATAAAAGAAAGATTAATAATTTAGGATATGCTGTTTTACTGGCAGAAAGCAACAGTGACTTGAAATGACTTTTAGTGAAAGTGAAAGAAGAAAGTGCCAAAGCAGGACTGCAGCTGAACATTAAGAAGACCATAATCATGACTGCAGAAGAACTACACAACTTTAATGTTGACCATGAAGGAACTGAAAGTGTTAAAGATTTTATATACTTTGATTTCACTGTCAATCCAAATAGAGACTGCAGCCAAGAAATCAGAAGACTGAGACTCAGAAGGGCAGCAATGAAGGAATTAGAAAAGATTGTCAAGTGTAAGGATCTGTCACTGGAGACCAAAACTAAGATCATCCACATTCTTGTATTCCCAATCACTATGTATGAGTGCGAAAGCCAGACAGTAAAGAAAGCTAAGGAAAAAATGATTCGTTTGAAATATGGTGCTGGTGGAGAGCTTTGCAGATACCCAGGACTGCCAGAAAGAGGAACAAGTAGGCCCTAGATCAAATCAAGCTTGAACAATCTCTGCAGGAAAAAATGATAAAAATGAGACTGTCAAGGTTCAGGAACATCATGAGCAGGCCAGATTATCTGGAAAAGACAAGAATGCTGGGAAAGGTGGAAGGCAGCAGGAAAACAGGAAGACCAAATGCAAGCTGGATTGAGCAGAGCAGAGCTGTTGAGAACAGGACATTTTGGACATTGCTCATTCATAGGATCACCACAAGTCAGAGGCAACTTCATGGCATATATCAACAAACAACCATATATTTCCTTTAGCCTTCTCTTAAAATATGGATGTGTTATGCTTCACTCTTGAGCATAAACATCAGCCTTGAAGGAACATAGCTCAGATTTCTTCCCCAATACAGATGACTGAGTGCACTGTGCATGTTCTAGCAAACTTCTAGTCTGATTTTCAGGATACCATTGGATCAGGATCTTGAAGCCCCAGATTAGGATTGATAGTTTATCATTTCCTGGATTGTGAACAAAAGGAGGTCTCCCTTTCCCTACTGATTCTCCCATACACCCCAAAACAACTCCTACAAGAAAGATACTCAAAGGACAAATATGTCTTCTTCTGTAATAAAAGATTTTTCTACCATCCCCATCCCGTTGCATACTGAGATCCCAGGCAATTTTGTTGCACCTCCGGCTGAATGTTATCTGGAATTGTGACGGAAAGCAGCCAGTGATAAAACCCATGATAAAAATTCATCAGTCAGAAAGCATGACGGAAAGATTTGAAGGCCACCCCATCAGCCTGGGTATTATACCGTGAACGTCTAGAAAGATGCAGACGCCAAATAATTGCTCTTTCCACTCAGAGCTGCAATTCTTTTTTGTTTTGTTTTGTTTTGCTTTGACTTTTAGATAGTAGCATTTGATCCAGAATTTTCCAAGCTTAGCTGAAAGACAAGTGAGTGACTTGATCAAATCCCATGAAAGCACTTCTATTGTAAATATACAGTCTGCTCTTTATATATAAAAGGCATAAAGGGAATTATACAGAGCCAGATGCAGCCATTTTGACACATACACTATAAAATACTTTAATTAAATTGTGGACTGGACCATTTCCTCCAGGACTTTATTCAGTTTTCAGAAGGGTAATTGTTTACTGGAAGACAAAACAAAAGAGGTGCCTACATTTTTCCAAGTCAGTGCCTGACAGAGAAAAAATTGCGACAGGCTTCTCCTTGGGATTGCTGGAAGGAATTTAAAAACAAAATGCAATGAGGTCCTTATGATTTTTCTTCCCCTCCCCCTGAATAAACTCTTGTCTGCCAGTACTAGAGATGGGATATTCATGTTTGTATAAGAACATGAATATCCTGGACTTGGGCAGCTGGAATCCCCAGTCCTGCCTCCCCGAACCAACCCATCCTCTTATGGGTCATCGTGCAGTGCGTGTGGCCACTGTCCTTCTCGTCACGCCAATGTTGGATGAAGCCCGTCTGGTGCTGCTCTGCCTTCCTGCCCTTCTGGCCACTCAGCAGCTGAGCAGGGAAACTCATCATCCCGCCCCCTGGCTAGAGTGGCCAGCAGAGCAGGAAGGCAGAGCAGCACCAGTCGGGCTTTGTCTGACATTGACGTGATGAGCAGGACACTGGCTGCACATGCTGCATGGTGACCTATTAGTGGACGGGTTGGTTTGGGGAGGCGGGACTGCGGATCCTGGCCTCCTGGGCCCAGGATATTCATATTTGTATACGAATATCCCATCTCTAGCCAGCACCCATTTGAAACTTGTTTATCTCATCCCTGAACCCTCCATACCCCATTTTCCACATTGTGTGCTGCCCTTCCTCAGAGATGTTAATCCAAACTATGTGTTGAGTGACATGTATGGCACTCCAGAGATAGGCAAGCTCCATTCCATTCAGTCAACTGGGCTGGGTAGTTGAGAGCAATAATAATAGTGACAACAATAATAAACACTGGGAGAAATCCTGTTGCATAACATAAGCAATTTTATACATTTCAGTCCATTTTTTGTCAGGAAAATAAAGACCCCCCCACCTCAATTCTAAGGGTGTCCATGCTGGCTTGGTGTATGTGTATGCACCGCCAAGAATTGCAGTGAGGGCTCTTTCTTTACCGGTGAGGAACTTATGACTTTGTTTATATTATGCAACAGGATTTGGGCAACTGATTCTCTGGAACTCTATTTTTGCTTGTAATTCCTGGACTATCAGCTTGAGACTCTCCATTCATTGAGTCCCCCATGCCTAATGACTGCACTACAACATGATGTTAATGTTTGATGAGTTCCCATTTTCGCTGACACAATTGCTGTAGCAATATCACTGACAAGTTCTCTCTCTCTCTCTCTTTCTCTGCTTTTCTTTTCCTCTATCATTCTCTTCTATCCCTGCTCAATACTACAGCAATATTCTTTCCTGTTGGGAAGGTATTAGTCTCTCTCCCTTTCCCCACCTCCCATTTCTATATTAGAAATAATTAGAGATGAGGTTTTTTTATTTCTTGGACTACAAATCCCATAATTCTCCATTCTGGTAGTTCTACCTGACAGATAGACACTTTACAGACACCTTAATATGTCTTATATATGTCACACATTAAATGGAAAGTGTTGAGGCTTGGCTAGGCTTAGCTCCTCCCACACTTCGTGTTCCTACCCCTGTGCTAGTTAGGAACATTATTTTTGAACAGGAAGCTTGGGTGCAGCTAGCCCTAACTAAGTCTTAAATCCTTCCAGTTGAAGCATTTATTCCAGATGTGGTGTATTAACATGTCTGTCTGTCTGTCTGTCAAGTTGAACTCCCAGAAGGGGGAATTATGGGATTTGGAGTTGAATAAATTAGAACAAAATCTCATTCCTAGAAATAATATTACAGCAGTACCTGAAACTGGGATTGCGAGAAGTTGTCTCACAGCATTTAGTGTCTTGTAGTCCTGCACATATGACCAAAGCAGGACTTCATGCAACAGAGGTACCAGGGTGAGAGGAATACCTCTAAGATGACTGAAATCTCCTTTTTTTTCCACAGCCATCACAGACTGAACTGCAGCAATGGGGGAAAAAGTGAATGAGAGAGTAAAAATGAAAGGGAAAAAAGCCCTTAAAAATATAAAACCCCAAGTAGAATTATCTTTTTGTAAATATTTTGAAATATATTACACTTTAGACCCCAAAACCTCAGAGATAAATACCTAAAAGCAAGAGACAATGAAACTGGTGGATCTTCTGGTGCATAATCATAAAACTGGAATTTGCAAACTTTGGTGGTATCTTTACAAAGCCCTCACCTAGCAAGGAACATCATGCGCTCACACCAAGACATTGGCCCAAACAGTGCCAGTTATAAAAGTATAGGATTTTCGAAGAGTGATTTGCACATGGGGATCCTCTTCAACATGCAGATAATTCTTAATTTTATTTGGTGATGGGAAGGTCTATTTGCTCCCACACTCAGCCTCATTCAGAATGTTTCCACTAACATTAAGTAATTTGGGCCCGTTTTGGCACAGCTGAATTAATTCAGTCATTCTCAGCTCCATTCCCAATTGTAACATGTGTCATGTTTCCAAAAGTGAAATTTATTGGGTGATTAATTGAGGGATTTATTGCCTGCCATTCATTCAGCAAGTTCCCAGGGCAGCTTCTGAAGGATCAAATGACAATAACAAGAATTAAAAATGTAAACATGAAGTGCAACACAGCATAAAAGCTGTCAGTAGAGAGGAAAGAAGTTACAGTTTTTTAAAAAATGATAACACCCAGAAGTGTTTCCATCCTTAGACTCATCAGTCTTTGGAGTCAAGTGGAGCCATGGGACATCCTGACAGAGTCTTCTCCATCAGTCTCACCTCTGATTTCTCCAGACTTTCTAGAAAGGGCTGAGTTTAAAATTAAGTAGGTTTTGGTTACCTGGAACTTGGAAATAGTATTATGTCACATGAAGTCACATAAAATCACATGAAGATTTTATGAGCCACAGATGTTGGTGTTTAGATTCAGCCTGTATCTTGAGGTGCTCAACCCACTGCTGACCCTCTCTGCTATTCTCTGTTTGCCTTCTGTTAATTTCAGGCACTGGAAAAAAATAGTCATGGCCTACATTAAGCCATGCAAGGCCACCAGGTGCTGTGATGAGAATGTAAGTCTCACATCAATAACTATGGATGTGCCCAGGCCTCAGTCTAGTCTGTGCCCAAATAAAAGTCCCACAAACTGGAGATGACTCACTGATTTTCCTGAGTAGAATCCCGTATGGAACAAAATGGGCAGGGAGACTACCAGGCCCCTAATGCCTTGTGACTCCTACTTAGCAAAACCCCTCCCAGCCACTTCCTTTGTCTTCATGAAGACTTATCATGGCCTAGACTGATTCTTTATTCCTCAGCTATAATTAATTAAAAACAATTTTTTTGACTAAAGCCCTCCAGAATTCTGGTTGGGGGCATTTCTGCAGACCATCACACGCCTGGCATACACACATGTAGCAAGTGCAGACTAGCTGATTGTTAGAAAACACAAACACAACCCTACAGCACTTTGAATTCTTAAAAGTCCTTGCTGAAGAGCTGCACCTTCAATACTGTGTGTAATTTGCGTTATCTGTGCAATCCCTAATGCCGAGGGAGGCCCGGAGAGAAAGAACAAGAAACCGGGCCTTCTCGGCAGTGGCCCCTCGCCTTTGGAACAGTCTCCCCTCAGAGATCTGTCTGGCTCCCTCGCTGGGTGTTTTTAAGAGCCAACTTAAGGCCTGGCTCTTTAGGCAGGCTTTCCCTCCTGTCATCACTTGATTATTTTTATTTTTTCCCCATCTTGAATTATATTATTATTGTTCCTTCTTATTTGATTATACTGTTTTTACTCCATTTTTATTGTTAGCCGCCCAGAGTAGACATGTGTCTAGATGGGCGGGGTATACATTTAATAAATAAATAAATAAATTTTGCTCTATGTGCATTAAAAATCATTCTTCTTCTGTTGTCGTCACTATCACACAATACCTCAGTGTCTCAAGGGTGAGATAATATCCTGCTCCACATGAGTAAGTGTGGAGATCTCCCTTATTGCAACTTGGAAATATAATCATATATATTAGGATTTGGTAATTACACAAAGACAGCCAGTGTAATGTCCCCAAGGAACCACCATTTACTAAAGGCATATGAACACAACCCTTCCCTATCTTTTAGAAAAGGTATGTTAGAAACAATAAAATATTTAGACTCCTTCCTGAAGGAAGATCAAAGGAACTTCCTGGGAAAGAAAGTTGTGTGTTTCCGACATAGCGATGTCCTATCTTTGGTTCTGTAGACTGTCTTTTGTCTTTCTCTACTGGCCCATCATTGAATAAAACACTTTGCTAAGCCTGCAATATGCCTTCTTACAAATTCTGAAGAGAAATGTTCTTCACATAAGGAGGAGACAAATAAGCTTTGGCATCCCTGATGGAGGCATTCATTCAGAATTGACCACTCAGGGTTACCGTCCATTTCTATGGACACAAAAAAAGACTTGCTAAATTTTCCATTCTTCATGCTCTGAGCTGGTGAGCCATGCTTTTCAAACCCTTCTTGCCTCCAAGTGAGCATAAGATAAAAAATCCTACTTTTTCTTGATAAGGTCTCCATAACTTGGACAACCTGCCTCTTCAAAACAATTGTCATGTCCCTTTGAGAAGCAAAATGTATACACAGAGACACAAAGCAAGCCCAGAGTAATGGTGGACTGTTAAAGAGACACAAATACATCCTCCAAAGCTTCTCATTCTATTCTTCAGAGTTCATGAAATAAAGCAGCCCCCATCAGTGTTCTCTGCACATTGCATGCTTGCATAAAAACACTTGTTGCCGTGTTATTTCACAGATTTTATTTACTCTGCACCCAAACAAGCCCTCCTTCTCAGTCTTGTTCTCATCTTTGGTTGAGTCTGCTACAAAATACCTAGCTCTCCTTATGGGGTGAGGAGAATAATTCTGCCATTCTTCATCCTTGTCTGAGAGGTTGAGACAAACGAAGATTTACATCCCTATTCTTTTCCTACATTGCTACATTATTATTTTAGCCTGTCAACTTGTACTCTAATACAAAGTGGTAGGAAATACAACCAGAGGAAAGAAAAACAGAGAAATTGAAAAGGAAAAGAAGTAATTATTTCAGAACTTGCTGTTCTGTTTCAGCCAAGTTGGTGTAACACAACAAGGAAGAGAGTGTTATAACTCGGAGTAAACTCAAGATAGTAATTGACACTGAGTATTTGGGATGGTAGTTTTAGACATTACCTCTGTCTTTAAATCTGTCTACAAGAATGACATTAGAAGGGTGCCTGGGATTGATCTCAAGTTTGTGCATCACTTATCAAAGCAATGTGCTGAGAAAAAATAGTGTATGTATTGAATTCTGATTTAGTTGGAAGAAACAGTTTAGCTAATTAAACATACCCAAATAAAAATCTCCTAAGCATACTGTAATATTTTAATTGATTAATTAATTTAATTTATTGGCTAACAGCACAACACTTAATTGACCAAACACTTATAATTTATTGACAGGCTTAATAGCAATTAATGTGTGCCACTAGTTGGCTGTAAACATTGGTTGCACTTGTGTCCAGTAAAAACACTACTTTTAATTGACAGCTGAAGACATTAAAGACTTCAATTAAATGAAGATTTCTGTTAAAGTGGATTGTGTTCATATTTTGTAGAAGCATTGAAGGAAACAAAAAAATGTTTATGGAATCTCAAGTGAGGCTAAATGAAAAACTAATGAGTTTTTCAAAACCTATTGGCAATGACACCAAATATCCCCACATACATGCATGTACACAAACACACACACTACACAATACTGTGGTCAAAATCCTGTTGCTTAGTATAGCAAACTACATTAGAGTAGGGCCACTGAATCAATTCAGATTTGGTGAGTCAACTCTTCACTAGGTTCCATTGATTCAAATGGGCCTAATCTAACTGTGACTTACTTTATTTATTTATTTATATATTTATTTATTTAACTTATATGCCGCCCACACTACCCAAAGGGCTCTGGGCAGCTTAAAACAATTAAAATACAATAAAAAAGATAAAACAATTAAAATACAATTAAAATATATACTCTAAAAATTGCCATCAGGACCCACAGTTGATATTATTTCAATTAAAAGCCTTCTGGAACAGGAAGGTTTTGACCTGGCGCCGGACCGTCTTCAAAGGCAGCCCCACGTAGAGCGCATTGCAATAATCTATACGAGATGTTACCAGTGCGTGTGTAACTGTCATGAGACTCCGCTCATCCAGGTAGGGCCATAGCTGGTACAATTTCCGCAGCTGAAGGAAGGCGCCCCTGGCCACCGAGTCCACTTGGGTTTCCAGAGTTAGACTGGGGTACAGGAGCACCCCCAGGCTGCAGACCCTGTCCCTTAGGGGGAGTGTAACCCCATTCAGGGCACGGAAATGGCCCTCCAACCTGTCCGGCAAAGCACCCACTAACAGCACTTCCGTCTTGTCTGGATTGAGTTTCAATTTATTAACCCTCATCCAGTCCATTATCAGGTCCAGACACGAGTTCAGCACAGAAACCGCCTCACCTGGATTGGTGGAAAACGAGAGGTAGAGCTGAGTGTCGTCAGCATATTGCTGACTCCTCAGCCCAAACCTCCTGACGACCTCTCCCAGCGGTTCCATGTAGATGTTAAACAACATGGGGGACAGTATCGAGCCCTGAGGAACCCCATGACATAAATGCCATGGGGCAGAGCAACTGTCCCCCAGCACCACACTCTGGACACGGTCAGCCAGGAAGGAGCGGAACCACTGTAAAACAGTGCCCCCAACTCCCAACCCAGCCAGCCTATCCAGAAGGACACCATGGTCGATGGTGTCGAAAGCCGCTGAGAGGACCAGGAGTATCAACAGGGTCACACTCCCCCTGTCTCTCTCCCGGCAAAGGTCATCGTACAGGGCGACCAAGGCAGTCTCCGTACCAAAACCCGGCCTGAAACCCGATTGAAATGGATCCAGAAAATCCATTTCATCCAGCAGCGCCTTGAGTTGCCCAGCCACAACCCGCTCCAATACTTTGCCCAAATAAGGGAGGTTCGCCACTGGTCGGTAGTTAACCACCAGCCTTGGGTCCAGGTTAGGCTTTTTAAGGAGTGGTCGAATGACCACCTCTTTCAAGGTGGTAGGGACCACTCCCTCTCTCAAAGAGGCGTTCACAGCCTCCTGGACCCAAGCCGAACCCCCCTGGCAGATCTTCCAATTAGCCAAGATGGGCAAGGGTCGAGTGGAGTGGTGGTAGAATGGACAGATCCAAGCACCCTGTCCACATCCTCAGGTCTCAACAATTGAAACTCATCCATTAATATTTGACCTAAGCACGGCACACTGGACACATCCTCTGATTTTGCAGTAACGGTGGAGTCCAACCCACTGCGAATCTAAGCAATTTTTCCCTCAAAATGAATGGCAAACTCATCACAGCGAGCTGATGAGCAGTCCGGGACCTCCACCGGATTTCCCGGTTGAAGAAGATCCCGGACCACCCAAAACAGCTCTGCTGGACAACATTCTGAGGAAGCAATACGGCTGGAGAAATATTGCCATTTCGCCAGCCGTATTGCCACGAAATAGGCCCGATAATGGGCTCTAAGTCATGTTCGATCGGACTCCCAGCAGGACTTCCTCCACCTGCGCTCCAGCCATCTCCCCTCTCGCTTCATCGCCCGCAGTTCAGAAGTATACCAAGGAGCTGTCTGGGCTCTGCGTGCAGGGAGAGGGTGCTTAGGCACAATCGTGTCAACCGCCCGGGTCATCTCCCTATTCCATAGGGTGACCTGAGCTTCGACAGGAGCGCCAACAATATCAGACGGATAATCCCCCAGAGCGTTCAGGAAACCATCCGGATCCATTAGTCTCCGAGGGCGGATCATCTTAATAGATCCCCCACCCTTGCAGAGGGAAGAAAA
Organism: Intellagama lesueurii; assembly: GCA_037013535.1. Lineage (NCBI taxonomy): Eukaryota > Metazoa > Chordata > Lepidosauria > Squamata > Agamidae > Intellagama > Intellagama lesueurii. Next base: position 167,144,200 of record JBAJHW010000001.1, on the reverse strand, counting down.
AGCTAATAGACTAAACTTGACCAGGACGTGGTCTGACCATGACAATGGGGTCACAACCAGTTCCTCCACATCCAAACCACCATCTTCCAGTCCCGTTGAGAAAACCAGGTCCAAGGTATGGCCCTTCTCATGTGTCGGGCCGATGACACATTGTGACAGCCCCATGGTTGTCATGGCGGCCATGAAGTCCTGAGCTGCCCCAGTCAAGGCAGCCTCGGCATGGATGTTGAGGTCCCCCAGCACCAACAGCCTGGGAGTCCTCAACACCAGGTCCGAGACTACCTCCGTCAGCTCAGGCAGGGAGACTGTTGGTACGCAGCAGGGTGGGCGGTACACCAACAGAATCCCCAATCTGTCTCGTAAGCCCAACACACAATACAGGCCCTCAAGACCTCCTCTCAAAGGGATAGGAAGCCTGGTCAAGGAGATAGAACTCCTATAGACTATAGCAACTCCCCCTCCCCGACCCTCCGAGCGACATTGGTGCTGGACCGAGTACCCAGGAGGACACAGCTGGGAGAGGGGGACACCACCCTCCCTCCCACCCAGGTCTCAGTAATGCATGCCAGGTCAGCACCCTCATCCAGAATTACATCATGGATGAGGGCAGTCTTATTTTGTACTGACCTGGCGTTCATCAACAGCACCGTGTGGCTGCCCTCATCCATGATGTAATTCTGGATGAGGGTGCTGACCTGGCATGCATTACTGAGACCTGGGTGGGAGAGGAGGGTGGTATCTAACCTCTCTTCTCCTACGTGGGTATGTTCTACCCCCACCGCCATTCCTTCCCCTACCCAGCACCACCTCAATGGCTGCCCCCTCCAATGCCAACCCCCTTCCTGTTCCCTCAGATCCACTGTGGGTCTCTATGTAACCTGATGGCAATTAATAATCACAATTAAAATAAAAAAACCTTCTCCCCTCCGAGCCAGGTGGCTGATGTTGAGGAGGGGGTGGGGCAGCCAGAGGCAGCAAGGGCCCAGTCCTGCAAGGCCGAGGGAGTCCAGGCCAAACTCCCCCAGGAAGGCTGGCCACCGACAGCAGCCAGCCACACTGTCTCTCACCCAGTGCCTGAGGGGCAGCAGATGATGAAAAAGACTCCCCCGAAGGCAGGAATGCTGGTCCAGCAGGGCCTTGGCACAGGCTCTGGCTTACAAAGCCCCTTCTCCCCTCCGAGCCAGGTCGCTGGTGTTGAGGAGGGGGTGGGGCAGCTAGAGGCAGCGAGGGCCCAGTCCTGCAAGGCCGAGGGAGTCCAGGCCAAACTCCCCCAGGAAGGCTGGCCACCGACAGCAGCCAGCCACACTGTCTCTCACCCAGTGCCTGAGGGGTGGCAGATGATGAAAAAGACTCCCCCGAAGGCAGGAATGCTGGTCCAGCAGGGCCCTGGCACAGGCTCTGGCTTATAAAGCCCCTTCTCCCCTCCGAGCCAGGGGTTAGTAAATCACCAATAGAGTTAGCTCATGGAACCCATGAAGAAGTTAACTCACTAAATCACCATTGATTCAATGGGACTACTCTAGTGTGACTTATTATACTCAGCAACTGGATTTTGGCCAGTGATTTGAGAGACATGGTTGCTTTGAGGTAGAAATGTGAAAAATTATTTACTTTTTTAATAGAAAGGAACTTTTCAGATTTCCACAATTGTTCATAGAGTTGCTAGAAAGAAATTGTGGTTTTATTTTTGCCCGCTCCCCATCCTCTTTTTAAAAGACTGCCTAAGAAAGCAAAATGACAGAATAATTCTAATGGCAAATAACTTCTGAATGTAAAGCTTCTAAAAGCCTGGCCTTGAACAACTTTTAGAAGCTGTCTTTTCTTTTACTGAAAGGGACAGATTCCTGATCTTTATTGGCTATGAAACAGATTTATGTAGCAGAGGAACAATTTTTGAATAAGTGTTAAAATCCTTAAATTATGCCTAAAGATATGTGCTGGATTCAGAGGAAGCCTGAAGTGTGAAATAAACTCCATGTGCTAGGACCACTTCTGGACCTTCCCAGAGAGCCTTTCCTCTGTAGCAACAAGAACAGAAATTGGATCCTACACAACGTTGTTAACTCTTCGTACTTCAGTAAGGCACATTGCCTCCAGAATTAGCAACATCTTAAATGCCATTGCATAAAATGTTGGCATCTTTAAGATGAAATGCTTGTAGAATGGAAGAGAGATGCAAATTGAGGATAGGATCCAAGATGGAGATATAGAATTGGGTAGGTAAGTAGGCAGCACAAGAAGGAGGGCAGAGGTGCTCAGCAGTACACAGTAATCCCACCCAGAACAATGACTGAGGCAACAGAGAACTTCTCAATGTGATGGATTAAACAAAAGAGGAAAACATGGAAAAAATGAAACTTTTGTGCACCCTTCTTTCATTAAAACAAATAATCTGTGCTTTAAAGACTCTTTTTCAACAAACAAACATGAAAAAGAAAACCTCTTTTGTGATTTGTTTCCTTTCATGTAAATACAAAAGCTCCATCTGTAGACTTAACATGGGGGTGAAAAGGACTTCTGCCTCCACTCAAAGAGTGGGAGATATTCCAAGAAAAAAAAATCTGAAAACTAACTTTTATTATTGATAGATAGATAAAAACCTTGGCATAAGTAAAAAATTGGACATAGTTATGGTGGTTTGTTAGGTAACTACATATATAGGCATCAAGAGGGCAGAAAAGTGTTAGACATCCTTAAAGGGACAATGGTTCATCTCCTAACAATAGTATCAAGGAAGTCTGTGACTCTTTCTACAATGTCAGTCATCTCAGCCATCAGCATATAGTGAACTTTATCCAGATCTGACCTCCCTTCCAGCTTTAATAAAATTGGGGTTGTTAACCTTGATCGGCCGATCGAGTGAAACAGGCAGTGCAAAAGCATATGGACAAGGGTTTCCAGCACCCCCTGTTCACATGGGCAGTGCCTTTCAGAATAGGGAACTGCATTAAATCTGCCATATAATATAGCAGAAGGCATGACATTGCATCTGGCCAAAGAAAAGGTCCTACGTTTTTGGGGGCATTTGAGCAAGGAAAGGTAGGCAGCAGGTTTGCCCATTTTAGGAGGAATATTGAAAAACAATGGTGAACAGAATTTATTGGCAGCACTACAAAGGTCCTGGAATTCAATATCCAAAATTCTTCTTTTAATAATTTGGAAAGCTAGCTCTTGACTTAGAGCTCCAAGGTAGTCACTATCTATACCTATTGATTTCAGTTTTTTCAAGAGGACCATTGACCCAAAAGGCAGTACAGAGTCCCGCAGAAGTTGGTATAATAAACTGTCCATGTTTGAATTGTAATAGATACTTAACCAAAATTTGAATGATCTCAACCAAGCTACAGTCTGTATTAAAGATACTCCAGACTCCAGACAGAGCACTGAGTAGAGCACGCATCTAGGTAGTCCTAACGCTTTGTGTAAGAAGGAGGATTGTAGTTCAATCGATCTATCCATAGCACTTGCCCAAATTGGGAAACCATAGAGGGCTTGTGGAATAATTTTGGACTTGAAAACTTGTAATGCTGCCGGGACAAACCAATTTCCTAAATTATAGTAAAAACGTAGAATAGATTGAGTAGTGATCCTAGCTGCGTTTATAGCCATTTTTCGATGGGGAACCCAGGAGTGTTTATAATGAAAAAGAACACCTAAGTATTTATACTGTTCAACCTGTTCTATGTGATTTCCATTTAGGTTCCATTGCAGTTGTTTCCATGTTTTGACAAAAACCAGTATTTTTGATTTATTATAATTTAATTCCATTTTATTTTTGCTCCGATACTCTGTACATCCATTAATCAGGCATTTTAGGCCTTGACGAGTGCAGGGAAATGATGACTGTATTATCCGCATAGAGTAGTATTGGGATGGGATGGGTTCCCAATTTGGGAGGGTGGCCGTCGAAGTTTGTCAAAAAGGGAGCAAGATCGTTCATAAAAAGGTTAAACAGTAAGGGAGCCAGGATGCAGCCTTGTTTCACTCCCTTGTTAGTTGGGACCCGGTTGGTTACTTCCCCTCTTCGAGAAAGTCGAATTTGGCATGTTGTAGCAGAGTATAAACCTTTTATGAGGAGGAGCAGTCTTTTATCAAGGTCCAAATTTTCCAATTTGTCCTGTAATAGTTGTCTATCTATTGAATCAAAAACTCCCTTTAAATCAAGGAAGGCCATATACAGTTTGGCATTGGCATATTTTGATGTTTTATTAATAAGGTGCGAGAGTATCAAGCAATTGTTGATTGTGGACTTGCCTTTCCTAAAACCAGCTTGCTCGGGGCCAAAAATAGATTTGTCAGTCCAAGAGGTGAGTTTGTTTAATAGGTATTTTGCATATAATTTCCTAATCACTGATAGTAAGCTAATTGGCCTATAATTTTCTGGGAGGGAGGGATCCCCTTTTTTATAAATTGGGGCCACAATGGCATTGGTCATGGTTTTAGGAATTGACTATTGTCTATATCAGAAAAGAGGGGGGGCAAGTATTGAAGCCCACCAATCCGGGTCACATTTCACTAAGTCTGGTGGAATAGCATCAGCGCCAGCCACTTTTCCCGCTTTTAATTGGGCTATTAGATCTTTAACCTCATCAGTAGATGCTGGAGGCCATGGTGTGAGCTTGATTGTAGAAGAGGTGGAGGGGGCACTGGGTGGTATATCTTTGTTAAAGGGGAGCTTGGAAAAATACTGGCCCCATCTTTTGGATGATATTTTGGCAGGGTCGTATCCCTCTGTCCTAGAGGAACCAGCCACGATGGCCCAGGGTCACTGCCTGTAGTAGCATGTTCCATTGCTCTAAAATGAAACTTTGCCTTTTTTCTTTTATACAATCCTTTAAATGTTTTTTTAGGGACAGATATTTAAATAGTGTTTGAGGGGTGCCCGACTGTCTATATGTTCTATAGGAGTTATGGATACATTCTTTCAGGATCCTACAATCTGAATCAAACTGGGATCTTTTATGTGTATGATTGCTACATCTTAAGGGGGTTGGTGTACACCCTAACGCAGAGCATAGGAGCTGAATAAAATCATTGAAAGCTTGGATTTTTTCAAGAGGTTCTGCCACATTCATTAAAGAAATCAAACTGTTGTTACACTCATTCCTTGATAATAATTTTTGGAACTTTTGTAATGTTAAGTTACTCCAGTTAATTTTGATTCCAATTGCTGACTCGTTCCGTGGAGTCAGGGAGGCAGCCCTCATATTGACTCCTAAGGCCATCTCTGCAAACAAAGGGAGGTGATCACTGATGGTGAAATCACCCACCCCAAAATGTGCCATACATGGTTTCAGAGAAAGTGATATCAAAATATAATCAATGACACTGGAACCCTGGGTGGCTATATGAGTGTATTCCCCTGCATCCGGGAATTCTGCTAAACCATTTAACCAAATTAAATTGAATCGGATGCACAGGTTAGCTAATGAGACTCCCGCTGTATTACAGACATGGTCCTTGGACTGTCTGCTGAAGGTGCAACAGGTGGGAAGGGAAGTATCGCAGTCCACATCTAACGCTTTCAGAAATATCCAATCATCTTTTCCCACCCTGGCATTGAAATCACCTGCCAAGATGAACTCAGCCAGTGAGAACCTCCTCTCAAGGTCCTCTATGCATTTGGTTAAGGAGTTACACTATTGAAACCTCTGTAGATTATTAAGACTCGGGGGTATGTATATGTTGACTAGAATCAATACTTTGTTAGGAGTACAAATCTTAATAGCCAATAGTTGACATTGAGAGATAGGCAATTCAATATACTCTGAATTTAAGAAAGTTTTAACCATTACAGCTAGGCCAGCAGTTGGTCTCCCTTTGTTATTGACCTTAATTGCAGGTTCGCAATACACCTTATACTCTCCTAGCAGTACTTGGTCTACATCCCACATTTCCTGTAATAGTATAATATCATAATTTTTGATGTAATTCACAAATGAGCTATCTTTACATTTACCCTTCCAGCCTGCTATGTTCCATGAAAGAATTTTAAATGAGGTTCTATTTTCAGGAATTAAGGAGAAGTTATTTAGTCAATTCTCAGCTTGTAGGTTAGTAAGGAGGTCTAGATTTGTGGCTTCTGGAAGTGAATTTACTGGGTCATGAAGTAGCAGATCATCTGCTGCGGGTCTTCCTGGATGAGTTTGTGCCACTCCCATGATGTTGGGAATGGAGTAGTGGTGGGTAGATGCTCTGATTAGGGGCTGATGCAGACCGGAGGGAGCTAAAGGAATGGAGGGTGGCATGGAGAATTCAATGATCGATTAAGGATCAGCCAGCAGGGTGGTGCCCTCTGTGGCATGAGGAATCGGAGGTAACATAGGGACTTCTGTGATGTTAATTAAGTTGGTCCTCACTTTCTCCAGGCCAGTGATAATCTTCATTTGTTCCTCCCTGGGTAAATCTTTAAAAGCGGCCATGGCTTCTTCCACAAGTTCATCTCCGTCAATATCCAGTTACATCAGTAAGTCCTTGGATGGTGATTCAGTTTTGTCTTGACCAGTTACCATCTGATTAATACTGCTTACCTGCTTTGCAACGCTGCCCCAGTTGTGGCCCAAGTTGGGAGTCTTCCCCTGGACCTTGAAGAGTTCTAGAGTAGACTCGATTTGAGGTTTTTGTATCCTCTCGCCTGCTGGCATTATTGTTGAGCTATGCACAGCTGGGAACCCTCTTAAATTTACTAGAGATTCTTCCAATGACTTGGTCAGGCACTCCAGCTTATCCAGGGAGACTAGTTCTCTGACTGCTGGTAGAGATACAGCTGGTCGCTGCTGTAATCTTTCTTGTTGCTGCTGTGCCATGAGCTGACCTTCGTCTACATTGTGTTTTGGCCGAGAGCCCGTTTTAGCTGTGGCCTTGTGGTCAGCGGAGGAGTAGCTAGTACTGTTTGCTCCACAGACGTTTGCTGTTTTATATCTGGATCTGGAGACACATCCGAAAAGACTCTTTTTGTCACAATGGAGAAGGTGCTCAGAAATCTTTTCATCCTGCAAAGCATGAGGGGGATTGTGGCCTTGTAAAACTCCATCCGTAGCCTTAGTGTATAGCGAGGGGCAGGTAAGCGTTCAATAGATTTCAAATCATGTTGGCTCACCTCTATTCACAACGATTTACTCAGGGAGGTGAGAACCTTTTGCCTGTTTGTCCATTTTCCTTTATTTATATGATTGTCCATCACTTCTATGATTATTTGAGTTACGAGAAGGCATCGAGAAGTGGTTGTTTTGACTATGTTTGGTTTAAAGGAGTCTTGTGTCATTCCCCCTCTGCTGGGACGGGCTCCATTACTTTTCCCCTGTGCCTGGAGCTGTCGGATGTGGGGGTGTGGAGATTCTTTTCCCATTTGTTTTGGTAAGTCCTGGAGGGAGTCCAGCTGATCAGCAATACGCTGGATTTTCTGAAAGGTAGCCTTCACTGCCTTCACCGTAGCTATGCAGTGCTCTCCCATTAATCTCAATAGTTGGGGATCTATCACCCCCTTATCCACCAGGGTCAATAAATCTTCACCCTCCTCTGAGGTTTCCAACCCTTCACCAGCTTGAATAGATACAGTTTGTTTCATAGCTGGTCCTGCTGTTTTCAAGTCAGTAAGAGGGGGTTTCAATAATTGAGACTTTTTCTCATTAGATTCCTGGGAATCTGTAGCCAAAACAGAGAATTTATTTCAAGTGGTGTTTATAGCTGACTAACTTACAGTTTCCATCACAAATAGGTCCATCTGATCTAGCTGCAGTTGTTAAGCAACCTTGGGAGGAGAGTTAGAAGCAGTCTGCTATCGTTTCTTCTTCTCCCCCATTATGCTGGTTCTTTGCGCTCCAATAATCCACAGTAATCCAGGTGTTTAAAAGTCAGTTTAGGCCACTAGTGTAGTCTCTAGATACCCTCAGGACACCCCAATAGTATGATGAGTAAATAGAAATGCCTGAGTGTGAGGTTAAAATAAATAAGGTTAAAAAAAAGTAGCGAGCCACAGGACAGTTGCCATCACTGAGTGACCATCTTGAAATCTTCTATCAAAAACAAATAAATCTGAAAACTAACTTTTATTATTGTGTAGAAGGAAACAAAAAAGAAAATAAATATCAGACAATGCCTCAGAAAAAATATATTAGCTCAGTGCAGGACCAGGAAGAACTTGTGCCTCCGATGTGGGAGGTGGTGGTGGGCACAACATCAAAACAGATGTGTTACATGGGTTTATGGTGTAAGTGGCTTCACACAAATAATGTCTTAATGACTGGAGGACCGAATGGATACCAAGACGGGCAGCAATGATGCTCCATAGCTTTTGTCTCCTCAAAGCCTTGCTGGAAACATGAGACGCCATGTGTTACTCATAACAGGGTTTTCACAAACAGTCAAGCAGCAAGTGGTCATTCAAAGCTTGATGTGTCACCAGAAGGTTTCTATGCCTAACATATGCAGGAGACAGACACCTGGAGTGAAGAAAGGAACATTTCCAGTCAAGGGGCTTTTGTGTGAAAAAAGAATGTGTTAAATTCAAGGACTGAAAATGTTAGAGACTACTTGAAGAAAAAATGAGAGGAAAAATAACTAATAAGTATGACCAAAAAAACAGATCCCACTTGATATTTCTCAAGATGGAGCAACTGGGTAAAAGTTATGATCTCTCCCTCCTCCACAAGTCTTAACTTACGTGATTTTTCTCACACTAAAATATTGCTTGTGCCTGAGGCGTAAGTCAGAGCAAGCCTCCATTATCACTCTTGAGGCTTGGCACTTTACTCATTAGACTTCTGAGGTTCTGACTGAGTGACCTTGTTTAGCAGTGAAGACACAGATGGAGTCTGTCAGTAAATCTTGCTAATGTAACAAGTATTTCTACCATTAGAGGAGGTTTGCACCTGATGCAAGCATTTCCTCAAGAAATATCCTCACGCTTCCCCACACCATTCCTCCCGCCCAGGTCAGACTAAGCACTTTCATGCCATCAGGTAATTTACCATTTGTGCCCCTCGCACGTGTTCTCACAAGAAAAGTGTCTTGCTGTGTGTGTGGGGGGGCACTCCGACTCTTAAAGAGAAAGCCGATAGCTGGCTCCTGTGGAGACAAAAGCTAGCTTTAAAAATAGGAACAGTTCTCCAGTAAACACAACCATTTCCTTCTGCTGTGACTTTTTTCCTTTATGCATTTCAGCTCAGGACAAGCAAAGCAAGGACGGTTTCCCTCGCTTTTACTTCCTTCAAGCATTTTGTAGGGTTTTCCTTATTATGTGAGGGAATAAATACACATTAGAGCACAGGGTTATGATGGTTGAGGAACATCGCTCATTATATTCAGCATTTTATTTTGTGGTGCCCAGATGGGAAGTCTGAAAAAGAAATAAATAATGGCATTGAAGTTGCTGTTTCAAGACTAGGTAGTCAACAGCAGTTCTTAAATTATCCCACTCTGAAGGTGGTCTTCGTGGTACCTCCTTCATCTCCTTCTGTTAATATGTGTGGATTCCTGATGTGCTGCTACACTGCATGTGAAAATGTGGGATAGCAAAGATTTGGCATAGGGGGTAAGCAAGAGGGATTATGGTGCTTTTTGATGAGCTGGGGGATTTAAGGCTCCTTCTGCACTCACCATTGTGGGGGTGGAAGCTCTTTGCCCACTTGCCCGGGCAAGGCGTGCACAGGAGGGGCCACTCGATCATGCAGGGGAGCAGAGGATCAGCTGGCCTTATCTCCATCACCAGCCTCTTCTGCCGCATGCATCAGCCCGTCCACCCACCCTATATTAAGAACAAGAACAGCTGGTCACATTGGGGCTGGATGGGAATTTTTGACCTGCACCTGTAATTGGCATTGAAGGGGCAGGTGTATTTTCACCCATCCCGTTCTTAATCTGTTCTTTTGTTTGTTAAAGGGTTGGACGAGGTCTGTTTGTTAGTGAGTCACACTAGCAGGTAGTGGAGGAAGTTATGAGTTGGAAGGTGTGTTCCATGGGCAACCAAGGGGTGTAAGCTGACCCACCTCCCAGTATGGAATGCCCTGAGGTTTCAGCCCTGGGAGTTGGAGGAGGCAGGGGTCCCCGGGGGCATGGATTGTCTAGAGTTGGGAGTCTCGGATGGCCTGCACTTGGGGGGGGGGGTTTCCCAAGTTTTACATGAGCTCAGTGAAGGTCAGCTCCAGGTCTGGATCATGATTCCACCACACTTTAGGCTCCCTTGTGTGTTAAAGGGGACATTGTATTTGATGGTTTAATAGAGTGTTGACCTTATTTACCCCACCTCCTGTATCTCACCTCGTTACTCTGGGTTGGGAGGACAAAGAGATATTACCAATGTCTGGGTTATAAAATGACTACTGTAACCTAAAACCAGTATCTATTATCTGAGAGGTGAATGAATCTGTGGCACCCTCATATTTTGGATAATGTATATCTGTCATATCAGACAAAGATAGCACAGCCAATAATCAGGGGTTATAGGAGCTGGAGTCAAACAATAAGGGGTGGCATATGTTTCCAACCCTGCACTCCTATTTTAAGTGAAGAGTAGGGTGGAACAGCCACACAAAAACCCTTCTTCCCTGCATGTTCTAGTTCCATGGCTGATCTTTTCACATTGAGCAGGTGGCTTCTAAGCATGTTCAGATATGTTATCCATCAGCTTGTAGTTTTGCTAAATATTCTGACAAAACTCTCAACTCAAAAACTAGAAAATGTGCATTTACATACCCTGACTTATTACTACTGCTCATCTTTCTTCATTAACATTGCATTCTAATCTTATTTTGCTATCCTATTTGTGGCTATTGCAACTGGTAATAATTTCCTTTGTGTTTTCAAAGAAAACCATCTTCCTCAGATTCACTGTTGGCTGATGGGAGGATGGGAAGAAATAGTTAGTGGTTAAGGTTAAGTGGGAGCATGGTAATATACACACAAGTGTATATTTGTGGTTTAATAAGAACTCAGAAGACATGGAAATTGGAGCTGGGCAGGTTAGCTGATCCTTGGCTTGTTGGGTTGTCAAGATCTTACATCGTTGCTTTCTCACTTCTTTCTTCCTTTCTGCCCCTTGATTCCTTCTAATTCCTTAGCTCCTTGTTTGACAGCTTTTCTCCAGACATTTCAGATTTGAGTGAGAGCTTCCTGTCACTAGTATTTTTGTTTCTACTACACAAACTCACCTTTGTCTTCTTACTGCTGTAGCAGGTTTTGAAACGATTACAATTACTACTACCATGATTACATAAGAACCTGTAATATTATTTCAGTTGTTCCTTGTCTTACAGCTACTACCACCCTTAATATTTCTACTTAGAGATGGCACTGTGGTTCAGTGGTTTGGTGGAGTTTGTTTCCAGGAAGAATAGCTGATCTGCAGTTTGGTGCCTCTGGTGGGTGCCCACTCAGAGGCAGCATCCGGAGGAAATGACCTGTGCTGAACCACCGAAGCAATACAGTGCCCTTCTCTAAAAGCAAAAGAAGAAGAAGAAGACAATTGTGCTGCTTATATACTGCCCCACAGCACTTCAAGCACTCTCTGGGTGGTTTACAAGTTAATTATGCAGGCTACACATTGCCCCCCCACCCAGCCAGCTGGGTACTCAATCTACCGACCTCGGAAGGATAGAAGGCTGAGTCAATCTTGAGCCAGCTACCTGGGATTGAACCCCGGGTTGTGAGCACAGTTTTGGCTGCAGTACCTCAGTTTAACCACTGCGCCACGAGGCTCCTTCTCTACTTTAAATGTACCAGAAGTGCCGTTAATTGTTTAGTGGCCATGGTAGCAAAGCGGTTCTAGGAGTTCTAGTAAAAAAGAAGTGACCAGTTCAAATTCTCCTCCTATTATGAAAATCTGCAGTGGTGAAAGCTATAGAAATCTGCTGTCATTCTCCTTTTGTTGGTACAACAATTACTACCAATAGCAATATAGCTGCTACTGACCACGGTAGTCTGTAACTGCTGATGCTGTTGGTCTTATTGTTGTTACTATCCTGTAATCAACACCATTATGTGGTAAAGATATTTGTGTTGGGAAGTGTTTATCTTTTTTATATTTAACAGTGTTTATTTTTATTATTTTTATTTTACTTCATAATAATTCACCAAATCACTACTAAAACAATACATAACATGACTGAAAAATAGATAATACATCCAATTTAATCATACTTAATCATCATAATTAATCCAATATGTTTAACTAAAACATAGTGCACCCCTTCACCGGGACCAATAAGGATACTTTCAGCTTTCCATTTAATATTGTCCAATGAAACTGCCCCTATCCTATGCCCAGCAGAAAGTGATCAGCTTGAAAAATAACACCTCATTTTCCTTCAGGGGTTGTACTCTCCTCAGCCATTACTCTGGCCATTGGGGCTCTGCGCTGATCAGAATGTTCCACATGTTTTATATAATGTCGCTATTATAGATACACCAAGCCTGCAGAACACACTGATTCTGTCCTAGAGTGGTTATTTTATAGTTAATTACAATTGGTATGGAAGTAGAACATGTCTTTGCTTCTGCACCACCACGGAGACCCGTTGGCAAGGTGTGCTCCAACCCTCACAAAGCTTTTCACTTCGACTGAGAGCACCTACATTGAAAGCCTGGGGCAGGGAGAAGGGAAATGGAGCCTGAAATTCAGATTGCCCTGGTTTTAGCAAAGAAGCAAAATTACCTTTTTCTCCCCAAGGTACTTCATGTTGCTATTTATACTGCTGCTTGGCTGTCGTTTCTCTCTCCCCTATCCTTTGAAAGGGCAGAGTATGGTTCTGGACCTGTCAAATCTTCTGGGAACTTGTTCCCCTCCCTTGGCTTTTGCAGTGTTCCATCTACAACTCTAGCCAACTTTCACAGTGCTGTTTTAATCAGCCTTAGGCCTAGGGAATACAGAAGGATGGATGTGCCACTTTTGCTTTCTCTCACCTTCAATTTCTTTCCCCCCCCCTCCTTTTTCTTTTTAAACTGTCAAATATTGCCTTGTTAGTTTTATGAAAAAAGTTTGGGAAGTTCTTCTAAGAAAACAGTCTGGATGTCATTCTCGGCTCCTTCTGCTGCTAATTTTCAATTGATATAGCTATTCCCTACATGGCATGTTGTACCTTATTTCTATGTAACTGGACCATTTTAAAAGGACTTTCACCCTCACAGGGTAGGAATCACTACTGTGATTATCAAACTTCTTTAGGAAGTGATCTGACCATAAGCATAAAAACAAGGTTCAGAATATGGCTTGAGGAAGTTCTTCCATGTTACCAAACAATTGGACTCAATTTGCTGCCTGCTCCTCTTGCCTTGTTTTGATGCATCTGCCTTGCACAAACACACTTACAGTACAAAGGCCAGAATCCAGTTGGTGCAAGTTACACCATGCAACTCTGATGATGTCATCGGCCAGGTTATCATTTCCCCATTTTGCAGGAAATAAAAGCTTCCTGTTCTCCCCGTCAGGTTCTAGGCCCCCCATTTATGCTAGGAAGCCTTCATGAGGCACAGAATGAGGCAGAGAACAATTTAAAGCTGGAAAACGGTCACCACTGATCCCAGAAATGGGAGTGGAACTTGTGGCTGTTTTTTCCCCAGTTTAATCAGGCCCCGCCCTGCCCTCTGGCTCCCAAAGGCTTCCTAGCATGACAAGAATCCTTAGGGATCCCTGGAACCTGATAGGGAGGGGGAATAGGAAGCTTTCACTTCTCCCAGAATGGCTGCTGCATGGCCACAGCTGATATCATTAAAGTTGCATGGTGTAACTTGTGTAACAGGATTCCAGCCAGATAATGGTAGTAAATATTACAGGGAAGGGAAAGTAAGTAATATTCCATCACAGTTCCCAGAAGCTCAGAAGAATTTACTTTGTAACTTCACTTTAGACAAAAATCAGAGGCAACTTTATTGTGTGTGTGTGTGTGTGTGTTCTAAACGTTCCCAAACAATAGAGTAATAGAACTTCAGATCCCATCAGCTCAACTAGCATAGTGAATATAGTGAAGGAGATGTAGTCCAGCAACATCTGGTGGTGGTGGGGATATTCCTCATCCCTTCATCAAACACATGTACTGGATCAGTTTCCCAGTGCATAAGAAGTATTAGTCCACCCTGGCCAGTTCTGTGCCCAAACCGAGAGTGTCCTGCCAGGATCTGTCTTGATATAGCCAGGGATTTGGGAATCACATCTCCATTTATATCAGGATTCCTTTGATTTATTTTGACACCAGGGCAGCCAACCACTTTGTCTTGAGACTCTGGCGAAGGAGCAAACATGGCCAAAACTACATATTACACCCGGATGCTACCATTTTTCACATTTTCAGTCATTTTTCTTGAGCTCAGTTGAACATATCTTCAGACAGTGTAGTTTAGTATTGAGAGTTCTGGGCTAGAGCACTGGATATCCAGCTTCAAGACCACAGAGTACAATTATATTTGCTGGTTGACCTCCTAGTCTGACATACCCTAGAAGGCTGTGAGGAGAATAAAGGGGAGGGAGGGGAACAGTCATATGTGATTCCTCCTAAAATCCCGTAAAATACAGAGTTGGTTGTGAAATGTTCAACCCAAAATATTAGGTGGGGCTTTGCTTACCTTGATTGTGAGTTGCCTAAGAGACAGTAGCTAATCAATAAATGAATCCCATACAGGGTCACACAGCCTGCCTTACATACACATAAAGTTCCTCTGGCCAAGAAGAAATCATAGATACTCCATGATTAGAGATTAGAGATGGGGACAAATTTAAAAAAATGGCAATTCATTTTGATCCGTTATTCATCAAGGTTAACGGATCAACGAATACGAATATACTAATATTCTTCGACGAATCAACGGATCAATCTGTCAATTCATCAGCACTTTAAACGGCTATAACACTGGCCCCAAACTACCTAAAGACACCAAATTTGCAGAAAAACTTCCTCAGACACTTTTCAACAAATCCTGAAAGTATGGTGAACATTGGATCACAGACCCCTGAGTTATATAGTCACAAAGAGGAGCCCCCAGGAAAGCTCCCCCCAGGTACTTAGAGACTCCAGAATCATAACAGAGCTTCCTATGTCTTTCCCCAACACACCTGCCAACTTTGGTGAAGATTGGATATCGGACATCTGAGTTATTCACCCACAAATTGGGTCCCCCCAGGAGAGTTTACCACACAGCACAGAAGCCCATTCTGCCTACCGGCCGCTGATCAGATGCCAATAGACAGCCACCCCCCCCCACAGCTAGCCACCCCAACAGCCTACCCCCACACCCCCTTCCTTTCCATACCTTAGCCCCCACCCCACTCCCACCAACACCCCCTTACCTCAATAGCGGCTGCCGAGGTCTCCATCAGGCCTTCGCTGATCGGAGGCTGGTAGGCAGAATGGTGTTTTGTTTTTTGTTTTTTTAATATGAAGGATGGATAAAAACAGGTAAATATTTGTTCCTTCATATTCGTGGGGGTTTCTGGAACCCACAAATACGGATCGAAGAATATTTAATGAATCAGCTATATTCGTTGGAAAAAGCGATCCGTTTTTATATTCGGCCCCATCTCTATTACAGATCAAACTATAATATAATAGTTGGTCTTTAAGCTGCACATGTTTTGTCTTTTTTTTTTAATGGTTTTGTTTTGTTTCTTTGGATTTTGCCTGAGATCAAGGCATGTTAGTGTTGGAGAGACATGATTAAAACACTCTTTTATGTTTGAGAAATTTGATTTCAAAGGGATTCCATGCTTACATCCTGAAGACCTATCCCAAAAAGCATATTAATCTGTAAATCCCATGAAGTGAGAAAAACTCCTGCTGTGCAATCAGACATTTTCATTAGCTCAGGCTTTCCCTCTTCTAATGGCAAATTATCTATGAGGTTTGTTTCTGTTCTCAGTTCAGAACCATTTCTGACACCTTTTAAAGAGCTTGAGACATAAAGATATCAAAAGCCTGAATCCTAGGGCCCATTCTCAGGTACTCTTTGTGTAATGATGAAAACAGTTGAAATGCAGCCCTTGTCTGCCATATGGACCACATGAACCCCGAGTCATCCATGCTGTGGCTCCTTCCATATGAACTGTGACTTCTTGTGTCACCTAATTGCGAGAGGACAGAACTATGCTGTGGTGGCTCCCAGCACAAAATGTTAACATACAGAAGTATCTTAAACCCTGGTAGAGATTGCCTACCCTCTCTATGATATATCTAAAAATAGATATTGTTGTGCACAGCTTTGCTGTTGAATTTATCAATGCATTTAAACAGAATATTTCAACAGTATAACAAAGGATGGACTCTGATTTGGACAATCAGATGAGTCTATTTGTGCATGAAGAAATTGTATCTATTTTCGCTCTCTCTCTTGATTGCATGCATATTTAGCTGAGAAGAAAGATATTATTCCCAGCATGATCTGCCGAGACATCTAAAGTTGATTATTGATCGACATTGGCCTTCTTGTCCTTGCAGGTGACATGACACTGGACTGTGGTTTCAATCAATATAAAGACATTTCCAATCAAGGGGAAACAATTGCCTATTGGTTTATTCTGATCCAGCTACAGATACCGTTTTGCAAACACCAAAGAATTTCAGCAGCCCCAAATTGTAGTTGACTAGGGTGACCCCTAGGGAGCCACACACAGTAAATGTTCTTGATAGAGTGACATTGGAAAGGAAGCAAACACTTCAGCGCACATAGAGGGTTAGTTAAGAAAAAAATGTGACTAAAGGATAAACAAGGAGAGAGATCATTCTTTATACACATGGGCCAACAGCACTTTTACCCAACTTTCCAAACGTTTATGTTTGTTGACACTACTTCAAGATTAACATCAGGCCTGATGAAAGGCCATGGTGATGTACCATAAACAAGATCTTTGTTAATGCTTGGAAAGTTGTTGTTGTTGTTGTTGTTATTATTATTATTAAAATGATCAGTTGGCTTTTTAGTCCCAGATTCTCCAAAGGCGTCCAAAAGTAGTTACCATTTCAATTTCTGAATAGCAGTAATTAAAATCTCACTTGACTCGGCAATGAAGAACTGTAAATTAATTCTCCTCACCCCCGCAAGAGAGTGGAGTATTTTATTATGCTCTTGGACAGAGAAGAGTAGAGGAATAATAATAATTACATACATGCATACATACATACATACTGTATATTGCACAAATTAAGCAAAAGTACACAAATAATCTTTTAACAGAAATAACACAAATTACAGAGAATAATAATGGCTCCTGCTTCAACTTTTATGGAAAGGGGAGAAAAGTAATATTTCTGGTTTTGGTCTCCTGGAAGCAGACAATTGTACGAAGCTGAAAATTCTGTTTTGACATGTCTTGTTGAGTTGAGACAGCTGCAATGGGAAGTAAGTATTCAGTGGGTGTTCTTTACATCACTGTAAAAAGTATCTCTTTAATTTTTGATTTCCAAGATCCATGTACTTCTACATTACTCACATTGTGTTGAAAGTTCCCAATACTTTAAAGACAAATATACACCTGAATGGTACAAATGGGTGGCCAGTGGTTGAAAACAGACACACCTCTTTCTACCTCAATGTGACATCATTGCCTACAACAAACCATGAAGCAGCTGCATGAGGCACAGCATGAGCCACTGCTTGAGATGGAAAAGAATTGTGCTGGATTTGACCATCTCAATCAATGGTTTAATAGTCTCCATAAAATATATTTCACTTTTTGAAGGTATGATTTGGATAAATAGTTATTTACCCAATTTTGCTTAATTTATGAAAAAAATATTAAATAACTCTTATCAAAACTGCAACTACAAAACAAAGCACTTTGCACTTTTGGGAAATGAAGTTCATCCTTGTGGTTCCTTTTCATCTCACACAAAGATGACATAAACAAGAGTTTACATTTGTAGTAACTAGTTCCTTTCAAACTCTGCCCTTTACACACAAGCAGTGACTATCCTTTAATTTAATAAGAGGTCACAACAGAAATGTTCATTTGGAAAATAACATCACATGCTACGGAAGCTTCATAAGCTTCTCACAAAATACGTTGTCTTCCACATACTATATACCTAAAAAATGGGGACTCTACCAGGAATCTAGCAGAACTTTAATTTTTTTGGACTGAGGAAGACTTCTTTGCTGAGCCTGCTGTAAAATTGTCTCCAATCCAACTATAGAATTTTACCCATATTAAAATAATTAGCATAGATTTCAGTGATTAATTGAAGCTAGTATAGGTGAAAACAGAATGAAAATAAAAAGTTAAAAAAGACAAAACATGGTGGCACTTTAAAGTAACATTTTTTTTAATGTGAGCTTTTGTGGACAAGTCCATTAGGCATAAGAGAAGGAGATATCACATGGCAAATATTTATACATGGCATCAAAGTATAGATATCAAAATACAGAGATCGTGGTTGGTTGTTAAGAAAGTCAGTGGGTGTTAAACATTGTGATGATAGTGCCTTTGATATGCAGGTCTTTTGTAGAAAAAATGAATAAACTGAGACTATCCTACCATGTAAATATAAGGAAAATACAGAACTGACCAGAAAACATAATGTTGTGGGGGAAAGTGGGGGAGGGGAATAGGAAGAGAAGAAGAGACAAATTACCTCAATAAAGGAAGCCACACCTGTTGGTTTGCAAGACCAGAGCAGAACTTACTGGAAAAGACAATAATGTTAGGAAGGGGGGGCAGTAGGAAGAAAGAACAATCTAACATGAGATGCCATTTGTTTGCAAGATCAGAGCATAGCTGTTAATGACAGGACAGTCTGGAGATCATTAACACTTATAGTCACCATATATCAGAAGTGACTTGATGGCTCATAATGTCTTTGGAGTTTTTTCTTAAATACTGAACAATTATATGGTAAAAAATGGGTTGATTAGTTGAGACTGTGACAGGATATAGGCACCAAACTCTGCTAACATCAAGCAAGATCATTATCAACCACACAATGGCTCTCCTTTTGTACGCCTAATGGCTGTGCAGGCAGGGAGTCTTTACCTGCCCCCCTGCAATGGGGAGACAGGCTTCTTGGGTGCCCATAGGTTGCCCAGAGCTTGCCTGAGGAAGGTGGGCTGGGCTGCTATAAAAGGCAGGCATGCCCTCCAAAAGACCTCTTGCAAGGTTCAGCAACTTGCCCGCCCACCCTATGGGTCCGGTATGAGAGTAGCTGGTCTCTTTCGGGCCAGATAGGAATTTTGGACCTGTATTGCCTGACTGGCTTAGTTTTTGCCTATCCCACGCATCACCCAGAGGGGGACATATGGGCAAATCATGGGTGATGCCACTTTAAGTAGGTCACACTAGCAGGTAGTACAGAGGGGGAGATCAGTAATGGTGAGTTCCCAAGGATCACCCACATATGTCACCCAAAGATTCAATTGCTGGAATTGGAGGTGAAAAGGGGGGGGCTAACCATGGCCACAGGCCACTGAGATTTCACAAGAGTTGGGTGGCCAGTGGTCGGGAAGGGGGCCACCTGAGTGTTGGCCAGCTGGGAACAGGCTGTCAACTTGACAGCACAGACCTGGGGCTTGGGACTTGCCTGAGAGGGAAATAGGGAAGGGGTAGGAAGGCACTCCTATGGTGGCCCTGGGAATCCACACTATAATAGGCTCCTCTGCAGTGGAATGGAAGTTATTGTTAAATTTCTAATAAAGTGGCCATAATTTACTCATCATCTGTGTTTGGGTGAGTGGACAAAGCAAAACAAACAGACAAAATACAGCACGGATGGCCCTACATGCACAGAGTTGACCCCTCTATGCAAGTAAAATGAAAAGGGATGTTCCTGTCTGCATAGGCATACCATCTGTACAAGTGAGGGTCTGTATGCCAAAATACTTCTATATTGAGGTCATGAGGTTGAAAACTTGATTAAAGTAAGAGACATACAATGTTATAGAAAGAGACACACAGTTCTACCAAACTTAAGCCTTCTCAGCATGAATGGCTGTTTCTTAGTATCAATGGGGTCAAAGGAGAAGGCCAAAAAGACCTGAAAGAAACAGAAAATTATAACTGTTTTTGGATTTTCTATCACATTTTCTTTCAAACTGAGGGTGGAGGGGAACTTTAGGATTTCTGAATTTCGGCTTGAGTTCCGGATTTTTATCAAAGTAGACTGCCTCCAAATTGGTCTGAACAGCATCAGGCCATTTTCCAAAGCACCCGCTTAGGATTTGAATTTGAACCAACTTAAGTTCTTAATGGCGGTTTGTCAGGTTGCAGAACAAATGCTATTCCACTGTGGCAACAACTGAGCCACCAAAATGGGACTATCTGCAAAATTTGATTAGTTTTAATTAGTTAAGAATTCACAATTATGTTTTTTTTTAGGCCTATAGTATGCAGGACTTCTTTTCATTTTCTTGATTAGCTATATCTCATTAGGGAGTAATTGGACTGATTTGTGCTCAACATTTTGGGTTGTTTGTTTCAAGATGTTGTTGAGTTAAAAGGGCAATGTGATTCAAAAATTTATGACAATAACAAGTCACCACATGTTGACCTTTCCTCACCTATCCCAAGGTAAAACTTCCTTGTGAGTTCAATGCCACAGAGTCACATTTATATTTACTTGTTTTCCAAAGAATTATCAGAATATACCTTTCCTCCAGATGCAGTAAATGCTAAATTTTACCCAGCGGAGGTATATTTGGGAACATGCCTTTATCACAGGAGAATGATAAAGGAAGGTCACCATCTGATAATGCCTTCCTCATTAGAAATAATTTTACAATGTGTTCTTTTTCTTGAAGGAAAATGGCAAGAATGTGGTTAGCCATGTGTGCTTGTTAAGAGACGGACCCAGCACTAATGTGAGTTGCCTCCTGTACCAATTTGTTCATTTCAAAGATGGAGTAAAATGTTATCCATAGCACTCAGTGGATCCTTGATGTCCCCTAATCCTCCAGTTTCTGGCTGGGTATGCATAGCGCCACCTACACGGCAGCTAGGAATGGGAGAAAATGTTTCCTGGTACCCATTTTAAAACCAACTAATCTAATCTCCACTTTGTGGATTAATACATTGCTCAGAACAGATTTTTCCTGCAGATTGAGCACTTCTCAAAATTGTGTGATGCTATTTTTAGCTTACAGATTGCATGGAAGTGTGTGCCTATCAGGGAAAGATAAGCACAAAAATAAATGCAAATGTTTATGCACCTATAATAACTCTTGGAAACTGATGTGGAAATCGGGCAGAATGACCATGCAAAATCAATGATGGTCTTGGTTTTGCCAGCTGTGAGTGGAGCTATTAAGGATATAACCTTTTGGAAATGATGTGCATAATTCCACCCTTTCTAAACCTCCATGTGTATACACATTTATAATTAACAGTGCCAGGTTTGTATGGGAAAAGCTTTGTATGCCTATATATTCGACAAGCAGATGGGGAGTGCTACTGTGATAAGTCGCTGAATGAGTGAGTGCCGATAGGTTTGTGTGATTGGAATCTAGTGGGGAAAGAGTCTGGTCTGAAAGTCATTTGGGAGAACAAAAGAAGTTAGAGTTGAGAATTGTGGAGAGAAAGAAGTCTGTTTTGGAGTCAGTCAGGAGAAGTAGTCTGCACTATTGTTGATTAGGAAAATTTGTCTTGAGAGCCTAGCGTGTGTGTCTCAGAAAGTTAGAGAGTCTGTGAAGAAGTTATTTTGATCTTGAATTACAGAAATAATATATTTATAATTCACTGTTGTTTTGATGTTTCTCATTCATACCTTACACCCTACCTTTCCCTTCTTACCATTTAACTGTAGTTCCTCTATAAAATCCTTTTTTGTTGTTTAAATCAAACTCTCCTCATTATTTATATGTAACTAAGAAGAAGTTAAACAGAATATAAACAAGCATAAATAAACCCCAATCACACATAGCTGTGAGTCAGCATTGCGAACAAAGAGCTTAACTAAAGAAAAACCCTTCCATGAAGTACCAGAATAGAAAATGATACAGTTTTCATAGAATGATAGAATAATTGATCTGGAAGGGCCATGGTGTCCAACCCCCTGTTTTGGGGCATAGGGGCTCTGGCTGGGACAGAATAGAAGAGGCAGCCCCAAAATATTTGGCTGATGTTTTGTGGGGTTGTCCTTTTAGGTCTATGACTTCCCTAAGAGCACTAAGGAGTTATGGTTAAGTTTTCACTGTTACAAGATGACAAGAAGATGCCCGGAGCTACCTGAGAAGTGTATGACCTGCTAGTGTGAAAATTAGTGGAAAATCACCGCCTCCTCAGGAAGTAAGGTTGCCATCCATAAAACCAAGAAGAATTATATGGCATGTATAATTTTGGACCATCTTTTTCAGAAGGGGTCATCAACCCATTCAACCAGTAGGCACATTTGAAATGCTTTATAAGTGTTTAACAGGTGGAATCAGAATATTTTGGGGGAGGGAGGACATAGCTAAGTCACAAAATGGCTACCATGCAGGCTCAGCCAATCATAACATTGTACAAGTGCTCCTGTTTTCTGTACCTGTGGTTTTGCTTTTCCTCCACAGGAAAAGGAAATACACATAGAAAATACAGAGGAAGAGGAACACATTTTTCTATTTCCTACACAAGTCAACAATGTGGTGTCTTCAGTGATTTGAATTGTGAATGGAGGGTAGAAGTGACTATTGGGGAAAACCCTTGAGGCAGTGTAACCTCAGCAAGCAGATAGCTTGTTCCTCTCAGCCGTTTTTAAGGTGATGGCCCAACAGGTTAATGATGGCCCAAAAGGTTATCCTATTTACTTTTTGAAGGGTGTTTTAAACAATTTTTAGACACAATGTAAAAAGGATTATTTGAAGTTTTAAGTCAATCCTGTGGGCTCTTCCTCATAAAAAAAAGTAATGGAAAGCTATGAAAGCAACAAGTAAGTAGCACAGGGGACAATTTTGGGCATTGTAGCGAACAATGACAACTGGTTACTTTTCAAACACTGTAAGTAAAAGGAACAAGCAACTTTTAAAAAGTTTATTTCCAAACTCTGCAACAACCATGATTTTCTAATATTAGAAAATACATTTTTCATATAATCATCATCTTAGAACTGCAGAGCTGGAATATACCCTGTGGATCATTGAGTCCAGCCCCTGTCAAGGAGGCACAGTGGGAGGAATCAAACTCCCAACCTCTTTCTCCGGCACCAGATGCTGGAGCTATCCATATATTACATGTACATTTAAAACCCATTCTTCCTTTTAATATCTGTCATGAAAAGTCTTCAGTGACATAACATTCCCTTCTAGAAAGGACATAGAAATATAAATACCTCCTATTTCCTTTTCTAATGATGCAGTTGTTGTTGCCCATTCTGCCGAAGACCTCCAACAACTTATGAATTGTTTTAGCAAGGCCTGCCAAGATTTTGGATTAACAATCAGCCTGAAGAAAACACAAGTTATGGGCCAGGGCGTGGACTCATCTCCCTCTATTACCATCTCTATACAAGAAATTGAGGTTGTTCATGATTTTCTGTACCTTGGCTCAACGATCTCTGACACTCTCTCTCTAGATGTCGAGCCGGATAAACACATTGGCAAAGCAGCTACCATGTTCTCTAGACCCACAAAGAGAGTATGGCTTAATAAAAAGCTGACAGCATATACCAAGATCCAGGTCTATAGAGCCTGTGTTCTGAGCACACTCCTGTACTGCAGTGAGTCCTGGACCCTTTGTGCACGGCAGGAGAGGAAGTTGAACACGTTCCATATGCGTTGTCTCCGACGCATTTTTGGTATCACCTGGCAGGACAAAGTTCCAAATAGAGTAGTCCTAGAACGAGCTAGAATTTTTAGCATGTATACGTTACTGAAACAGCGACATCTACATTGGCTTGGGCATGCCGTGAGAATGGCTGATGGTCAGATTCCAAAAGATCTCCTGTATGGAGAATTAGTGCAGGGAAAGCGCCCCTGAGCGAGACCACAGCTGTGATACAAGGATATCTGCAAGTGGGATCTGAAGGCCTTAGGAATGGACCTCAACAGATGGGAAACCTTGACATCTGAGCGTTCAGCCTGGAGGCAGTCAGTCAGCATGGCCTCTCCCAATTTGAAGATACACTTGTTCAGCAGGCTGAGGCAAAGAGGCAGTCCCGAAAGCAGCAAAATCAGGGAGCTGGAGAGGGGACAGATTGTATTTGTCTTCAGTGTGGAAGGGATTGTCACTCTCGAATTGGCCTTCAGTGTGGAAGGGATTGTCACTCCCGAATTGGAACACTCGACGCTGTTCCAAGACCTCTATTCAGAGCATGTTACCATAGTCTCTTGAGACTGAAGGATGCCTACACCTGTTTCGTCTTAAAATTGTATTTGTTAATAGAAAAATAATCCCATTAGTGCCTCCTACACTGAAGCAAGCACACACACACTCACACATATGTTGAAGCTTGACCCATTTGTGACAAGGTAACAGGTTAGGTTAATCTGTAGAAACCATACAAATTGTAGTTCAGATGTTAATGAAGTTTACACATGAACTTCTCTCTCTGTGTGTGTCTCTGTCTGTCTCTGTCTCTCTCTCTCTCTCTCTCTCTCTCTCACACACACACACACACATGCACAGTCTGAATGCATATTAATGCATGCTTACTGACCTTTCCTGACTTGGTGCCATTTAAGGAAAGACATTTGGCAGGTGCACATTATGAAAAAAAGAGTTTATTTTCTCTCCATAAAATGTCAAAGCAGCAAAGTATTCTGGGTGTTTGTGGGAAAACGAAAACAAAGGACTGGGTTTTTAAGTAGCAGGTAATAGAATGGCAACCAGTGACATCACTGGGATTCTGTGGTGTAATGCAATGGCTATAGTGCTGGAACTGATCTTGGGAAACATGGATTCAAAGGCTTGTACTGACTGGGATGTATATACAAAAATCACTGTTTCAGGCTCTCATTACTGAGTTGTTGTGGAGACAAAATGGGACAATCTTCAGTATACTTTCTTGAGGTCCTTAGAGAGAGAGGCAGATAGGAATAAAAACGTGATAACTCACCTTAAGAAGAACCATGCTGGATCAGATCAAAGGCTTATCTAGTCTAATCTGACAATCTGTTCTTAGATTGGCCAACAAGCTCACAAGGTGTGCAATGTTTGAGACTGTTTAGTTGAGAGAGAAAAAAAGTTGAGTGGGAAGAGGCATGAGAGAAATGTGTACGATAGTACATGGGATATGGAAAGGGTGGAAGGGAGAGATTTTTCTCATTGTCTCATATCAGTAGACATTGTTTATTTGAGTTTTCAAACACTTCTTTCACCTTCCCAACTAAAGGATCCAAACTAACAGAACGTCATAGGGTACAAGAAGTCCTCCTGTGAACTGAGAACTAGCTCAAGCGGAGAAAGTGTAGAACAGGAATACATTGTCGGTTCTTACCACTCCGAATGCAAGGAGTGGAGCCCAATTAAGAATTGGTAAGAATTTCATTCTGTTAGTTCTTGATGAGAATTTGTCAAAAACAAACAAACTCACATTTCTTAATATTTGGGACAAAAAGAATTCAAGCTTTAAAAAATTGTACAGGAGAGAAACTCAAATGATGTGACCAACTGAGCCCAAAGCATTGAGTACCCAGTTCTTAACATTTCCTTCCCACATGGAGCCTCTTACTTTAAACAGCTAAATTGTAGGGAAATGCAATTTTATATGTTGAAAATTAGTGCCCTAGTTTCATTTGGCTTTCACAGGTGCAAATGGGAAGAATTTCAGTTCAGGCCATGTTTGAAGAACATAATAAACTTCACAAGTGTCACATTTGCAATAGAAAGAACCTAAGGTTTAAAACATTGAACCGTAGGAAAAATCAAAATTGTCAGATTTCTCCATCTCATCCTAATACAAACGCATGTCTATTGCTGTTGTTATTATTATTATTTGCCATCAAGTTACCCACTTCAAAACAGAATTTGAGAGCATGAGGAGAGGTCAGGAGGGTGGAGGAGACCTTCAGGCAGCATCCTACCTTCAGGTCCATAGCAGGATGCTATTGAATGAGTAAGTTCCTGGAGTTCTTTGAACCCTAGGCCAATTAGAGCTTTATAAGGTAGCACCATCCCCACTCTTCTGGAAGGGAAAGCTTCCCTGTCTCTTCCCCCTTCAACATACCAGTTATTCTGCAGGAACTTTCCAAAAGGATACCCACCTTTGAACCAGATGTGTCCTCTTGATTCAGCAAATGGATATGTAGGGGAAACCCACAGCAAAGATGGGTTCCCATCCCAACACTATTCAGAGCTGGTCAACAGAAGTGAGGGAGGAAGTTCCCTCTTAAGGCCAGCATGGAAGCTGTGTACACAAAGCAGTGAGATGTTGCTGTTCAGAGTCAACAAGGATTTTTTTTCAAGCTGGTTTTGTAATGGACATTGTTTTGTTCTGTATTGATTATATTGACTTAATTTAATTCTGTTGAACTGCATGCCTTAGAGCCCTATTTTGGATCTTTTTCATAAGATTATTCAAGCATTTTTATTGACCTTTTAAAGCTCTATATTATTTTTTTAAAAGATAAGCTAAATGGAAAGTTTAATTTTCCAAATATTTGAAATCATTATTAGATCAGCTGAAGTCTTAAAGTAAACGTTCTTTACGGCTGAAATCCTATTGCTTCCTGTAATAAGACATACTCAAGTAGATCCACTGAATCTGTGGGGATTTGATGAGTCAGCCCTTCCTCTTGACTCCATTGATTCAAGTTGCTGTTGTTGTTTAGTCGTTAAGTCGTGTCCGACTCTTCGTGACCCCATGGACCAGAGCACGCCAGGCCCTCCTGTCTTCCACTGCCTCCCGGAGTTGGGTCAAATTCATGTTGGTAGCTTTGATGACATTGTCCAACCATCTCATCCTCTGTCGTCCCCTTCTCCTCTTGCCTTCACTCTTTCCCAACATCAGGGTCTTTTCCAGGGAGGTTTCTCTTCTCATGAGATGGCCAAAGTATTGGAGCCTCAGCTTCAGGATCTGTCCTTCCAGTGAGCACTTAGGGTTGATTTCCTTCAAAATGGATAGGTTTGTTCTCTTTGCAGTCCAGGGGACTCTCAAGAGTCTCCTCCAGCACCACAGTTCAAAAGCATCAATTCTTCAGCGGTCAGCCTTCTTTATAGTACAGCTCTCACTTCCATACATCGCTACTGGAAAAACCATAGGTTTGACTATGCGGACCTTTGTTGGCAAGGTGATGTCTCTGCTTTTTAAGATGCTGTCTAGGTTTCTCATTGCTTTCCTCCCAAGAAGCAGGAGTCTTTTAATTTTGTGGCTGCTGTCACCATCTGCAGTGATCATGGAGCCCAAGAAAGTAAACTCTGTCACTGCCTCCATATCTTTCCCTTCTATTTGCCAGGAGGTGATGGGACCAGTGGTCATGACCTTCATTTTTTTGATGTTGAGCTTCAGACCATTTTTTGCGCTCTCCTCTTTCACCCTCATTAAGAGGTTCTTTAATTCCTCCTCACTTTCTGCCATCAGAGTGGTATCATCTGTATATCTGAGGTTGTTGATATTTCTTCCAGCAATCTTAATTCCGGCTTGGGATTCATCCAGTCCTGCCTTTCGCATGATGTATTCTGCATATAAGTTAAATAAGCAGGGGGACAATATACAGCCTTGTCGTACTCCTTTCCCAATTTTGAACCAATCAGTTGTTCCATATCCAGTTCTAACTGTTGCTTCCTGTCCCACATAGAGATTTCTCAGGAGGTAGATAAGGTGTTCAGGCACTCCCATTTCTTTAAGAACTTGCCATAGTTTGTTGTGGTCCACACAGTCAAAGGCTTTTGCGTAGTCAATGAAGCAGAAGTAGATGTTTTTCTGGAACTCTCTGGCTTTCTCCATAATCCAGCGCATGATAGCAATTTGGTCTCTAGTTCCTCTGCCCCTTCGAAATCCAGCTTGTACTTCTGGGAGTTCTCGGTCCACATACCGCTGAAGCCTACCTTGTAGGATTTTGAGCATAACCTTGCTAGCGTGTGAAATGATTGATTCAAGTAGGCTACTCTAATTGTAACTTACTACATGAAGCAAAGGATTTCAGCCAATATTCGAGAACTTTGACACATTATGGATTGAAAGACAAATTTTAATAAATGACAGCTGTTGACGCTGCCTATGCACATCTTTTAAACTTTTTTGAAATGTATTTTAAACCCCAATTGAAAGCTGTTTATTAGTGGAAATGGTGGGGCATTGTATACTCATTGATAACACAGTAGTATTTATACAGATGCTTATGTAGAAGGGTGGTGTTTTTTTAAATGCAGCAAAGATTTGTTTAGCTGCCATTTTGAATCAAACAAACTGTGCCCGTTATAATAGAAAGGTGGGAAAGGATATGGTCCATAGACTTTATGAGTACATTTCCTATTCATGTGCATGATGAAAGACAGTGTGGACAGGAGTTTAGTGAAACCTGGAGGGTTTTTACAATGCAGTGGACTGGCAAATGTACTTGTGATGTAAAGTCATATGCTGTGTCTTCAACACTGTAATGGCATTTTTATTTTGGTCAACAAATAAATATTTGGCAGAAGGGGAAAAAATAAAATTGGATCCAGCCAGCCTACAAACAAATGTACAGCCTGTGAGGTAAGTAGAGAGGGGAATTACAGGGTAACCAACACAATGTGTCATTGCAAGTCAAGAAACAATGCTGGTTTGCTTTCTTATCAACAAAGAAATGACAGTGCAGAACCTGCTTCAGAGTCACTGAGGAGTATTCACATCACCAGCTCCAGACCCTTTTTTCAAAAGACACACTTGCCTTCGTTTCAGTTCCCTTTGGTTCACAAACCAAGGACCATTCCTAAGCCATGTTCAGATCAAAATTTTAGAGATATCGGGTCTGCCTTTTACAGATCGTAACCTTGAGTTAACATGAGGCAGAAGGTATTGATTTTTTTAGTCTGAATTTCTTTTCAATGGGGGGGGGGGGGAGAGAATAATTCCAAGCATTTTAAAAATGCTTCTTTTCTTCTTTTCCTTTTTATAACTTAGTTTATAGTCCAATACAGGCATTTCTCTGCTTGCATGCAGGGCTAAAGTGGAAGTGAACAGAGACAGGCATGAACCAGAAAAGTGAAAGATCAAGCTGGTTCATGATTCATGGCTAGCCATGGACCATGAACCACCATGAAACCCCCCCCCCCCCAAAATCAACTGGTTTGTAGTTCATTCTTCCAGTTCCTGCTGGAGGGGGGGGACATACCTGCTCCTGCCTTCTGTCACCCACGTACCCCCTTTCCACTGCCCTGTTGCCTCCCTACCTGGTCTTGCCACTGACTTCTCCTCTGCCACCACTGCCACTGCTGAGAGGCAGTAGGCCCCGCTCCTCTGCCCATGTACCCACCTATCAGCTGAACGATGGGCACATACACTGAATCATTGGACCTGGCTTCCATGCAAGGAGCCAGGCCTGCTTTCAGGATGGCATTGGCAGCAACAGAAGAGGAGGCAGTGACAGTGCCAGGACCAAGTAGGGAGGCGATGGGGTCATGGGAAGGGGGTGGGCGGGCATCCCATTTTGCTGAAGCAAAAAGAAGCTTTGAGGGGGAAAAGGTTTGGTGCTTCATTTCATTTCAGCAAAATGGAACCACCCAACTGGGTCACAAACTGAACCACGGACCAGTCCAGTTCATGGGTTTTTCTGGTTTGTAGTTTGGGTTGTACCCATCTCTAGAAGTGAAGGTGTGGATTAGCACATAAACCCCACCCTCATGTATGTCCAAACCTTTTCTTGTTTAGCACCAAGTTCTGCATGGAGTTCTGTGACAGAGCTTCCCTGATTAGGAATATGAAGGCTTGACATGCTACTGGGTTGGTGCTTTTGTGTGCCTCATTTTCTGGAGCATAAAATGATGGCTGGGTTACACTGAGCATGGTAGCCTGAAAGCAATTTTTCCATACTTTTCCCATCTATGCCCCCATCTCACTTTAATGCTACCTGTGATCAGGCAAACAGTTGCACGGAGCTATTATGACCTTGAAAGGTGGCAGCTAATACTGAAGCCAATTGCATCTCACGGAACTAAGGAATATGAATGTGTGTACAGTAAAGAGATTTTCTTGAACTGTAACACAAACAACTTGTCTTTGGGCTTACAGTAGCCACAGTCCGAGATCCATGTTAGAGCCGAATATAGCTTGAGCGTGCTCCATTTTTAATTGGCCAACCAGTTATTCTGTCTTTGCACATTATGTGGCAAAACTTCAGAAGAACAAGATTCTTGCCCTCATGATTCAGAAAAAAAACCAATGGTATTTTAGACTAGCCATTCTCAACTTTTTTTTTTTTTTTTTTTGGCCATGGCCCTTTTAGGATCTCTTCTCAGGTTCCAGGGCCCCCTGTTAAACAAGGATACAACACAAACGGATGAACAGAAAAATAAAATAGAAGGGTTTTCAGTTGATGGCCCCCTTCAAATGTGCCAGAGCCCCCCAGGAGGTCTATGGCTGCTGTTGAGAATGGCTCTTTTAGACCATTTTTGCTGAATGGCTTAGAACCTCAAGGATTTCTCTATTTCATCTTATTTTCAGCAAACGGTTCTGGATTTAGTTTTGGTTCCTGTTTGTTTCCCTGTTCCACAGTCTATTCCACTGCACTGGTAGCCCAGATCTTACTAATTCCCCTCCCCAAGTACAGAATAAAGCATCAACTATATTACCGCTCTTTGCCTGCCCTCTATCTAATATTGTGTAAGCACCGTAGGTTGCAAATGAAGTACATTTATGCAAGCCCTTCTAACTTGCACAATTTATTTCTAACTTCAGAATTTATGTTACAGATTTGAGGCCACTTTAATTTGGAATTTCAGAATCCCAAAATTTACAGTCTTCATTTCACAAACCAATGGAGGCCAGGATATTTTTTTTAAAGGGGGGGGGGGGAGAGACAAGGCTGGCGTTGTTTTAAAGCCGTCCCTTTAGCTGCCATGAATTAGTGTAACCACACTGAAACAAAAGTACAGCATTTACAGTTTAGGTAATCTCATCTTCTTTCCTCAATTATAGTCTTTGGGGAACAGATTCATCTCAGCACCTCTGCTTCCACGTTGCTACATTTCCACTGTTAATGTCACATTTAAATGCAAGAGCATATCAATAATTGCAGAATATCACATCCTAGCCTTGCACTGCCTAAAACATCTCCAGGTCTGTCATCATAATATACAGACGTATTCCCAAGAGTGCGTTTTGTTTTAAACTTGTTTTATATTTGACTGGTGTGGTGATACAAGGTTACAACAAAACACAGATACTCTCCAAGCAAATAAGGAGGGCACTATAATAGCCAACGACGGGAACAACAGGAGGTTCATTTGCTCCCAGTTACTCCAAATCCATGTATCTCTTTCATGAGACACGCTATTGTTTGCACGCAAAAATGAAAAAGAAGGATGGTTCTGGGACATTAATGTCAACTACAAGGTAATCTTTGCACAAAAATCAATACCAGGTTGAAGTGAGAATTTGGTAAGTTACTTGTGAGTAATGAATTACAGAAATGTAACTCCATGTAGTTGATAGTTCCAACTAGAGTAGACTTATTCAGTGCATGAAATGTATTGAATCATCTCTAATAGAAGTTCCAGGGAATTCCCAGTGTGGACAAATTGATGGACTTAGCCTCTGGAGAAAAGGGTTTAAATCTCTGCTCAGCCATGGAAACTCACTGGCTTGGAACCAATCCCCACTGAATATGGGGGTTCTACTGTACATATACTGTATATTATTCAGAAGCATTAGGCACAGCACAAGCCAGCTCATGAACTGCATCATCTTTTTCTCTGCTTATTGAGGCATGTCCACACCCTGAGCTGTTAAGATGGGTGGGATATCCGTGCAGAAGAGGTTTGGCAAAGTTACAGGCAAAGGACATTGAACTGGAAATATCTTGGTCGAGTGAATGGAACTTGATGTATTACCCTAGTTTTTGGAGCAAACCACAGTAAGGATATCTATGCGGATCCAAATATAGAATTTCATACTGTTCATTATGCAGGGAATGCAAACTAAATAATGTATGCTGTGTTAATATTCTGTGAGCTCCGAGGAAAGGGCTTTGTGTCACAAAGGGTTTGGAGTGCTGCTAAAACCAAAGGTCCCATGTCCCTTTCCTTATGCAAGGAACACTTTGCCTCCTGGGTACTTGTTTTACCAACCTTGGAAGGATGGAAGACTGAGTCAACCTTGAGTCAGCGACCTGAACCCACCGGAATTGAAAGGTCATGAGCAGAGGCTTGACTGCAGTACTGCAGTCCATGAAGTGATATTTACAGGTTCTGTGGATGATAGAGAAAGTGTGTCAAAGTTATCAGAGAGGTAATATACGGAAGATTAAAATCAAAACAAAACTGCCATCTTCAGTAGAAACACTATGCTCTATATAATTTGCGGCCCCTAACATGCAACATTCTTAAACAATTAGACTTTTTCTTTCATATGTCCCTTCTAGCTATTTTGGGTTTCAGCACCTTTATTCAAGAATTTTCTAGCATCATTGCCCAATGCTCCTAAATAGCAGATTATTGTTCCTTTCAAAGCATCAAGCCCAGGAAGACACTCTGAATTATGTTGTCAGTAAAACTGTAAATTATTGTCGAAAGATATAACTTCTCCTTTTATAGTTATCAGCCCAACAGATGCCCTTATAACTCTTTGGTTCTTTAATGCCTCCATGTACATTATTGTCAGACTGATTGACAGTAACAAAGATAAAACAACAAAACAGAGATAAATCATCAGGAACAGAGTCTGAAGGAGATAACAGAAATGCCACAGGGAGTGCGAACAGGCAGAAGAACTAACAATGGAAATGATAAATATGATAGGTTGCATCTCAATGAGTCTCAAACAATTCTTAGTTCCTACCCATGCATACATAGATCTACATGATTGAAGTAATTTGCATAGTCTGAAGGTCATTACCTACGAAAAGCTATGATAAAATGCTCTGATTATGGGATACAAGTCTCTATTCAGGGGCAGGAAGTCAGGCCCTGGGAAAATCAGGGAGAGGTGAATACAGAAGTAATTCTTAACCACAGAGGTGGAGGTAAATAACTGTCAACAAGCCTAGCTGGGCATCGTTGCAGACTACCTGATTCACATTCTTTGAAATATATGTGTGTGAGAGTGGCTATTTGCTCCTCAAATCTTCAGGTTTAACAAGAATATGAACTAAAGTTATGCTAGGGGTATATATACCCAGAACAAGAAAAGACTCCTCCCTCCCCTTTATCTGTGAGATGGCAAGATATTTTTTGTTCAAGTCACCTAGATTGCAAAAACATTTTTTTTCTGTTTTCAACATTCAGGCTGCCCTTTGTCAACACGCGGGCTTCCCTTTGCATTTTTTCTGCTGGCCACATGGGCATGATATTGGGCAGCAGTACTGGGCCATCTCTCGGCATACTGAATCATGGATACAGAAGCACAATATCCCACATGCATAAACCAGAGGAAGTTTGAAGAATTGAATCAGTTCCAGTGACCTTTAAAAAGCTTTCGTTTGCTTATGTTGTCTTCAGATGACCGGGCTGCAATAGTGTCAAAGTAACCAATTTTAAATAATTGCAGATAATTTAAATTAATTATGCTGGGTTAGTGTTGATAATTTTATATATACATTTTTAAATTTGATTTTGCCTTTTATGGCATTTTGTGATAATTTGCTAAGGTTTTTTTTATGATGATGATGAATTGACAATTTTTGTGAGAATTAGTTGGATGATTCACATACTAACTCAACAGCCTACGTGAACATCCTCTTCATTTTTGGTGATTTTTTTAAAACTTGGAAATAAATAATATGTTGTGTATAGATCAGAGCCAAGATACCTCTACCTTTTTTTGGTTCCTTGATGTGGGCCTTTTGCTTTGCTTGTGAGCTTCCATATAGGAACGGCTGAGCTGAGCTCCGTACGATCATCTTCCCAACTTCTAAAAGTCTGGCATTAGCAAGGCCTCCCCCTACACAATAGGTAGATAGAAAAGAAGGATGTGGCAGAGCCATCTAAGGGGCAGAAGTGATGTGAAAGGAGGAGGCACAGTGGCAAAGAGGTCCATGCCTGGCTTCAAGGCTGAGGCTATATAGGAATATAAGAAGGGGAGGAGAAGGCTAGAAGCCAGCATATCACTTTGATGTACGCATCAAAGGTTTCTTCTAGAAGACAAAGACACTCATTTGGTAGAGAGAGAAAAGGGAATTTTGAGTTGTACTCAAAACATGCAATCACTGCACATTAAATGCTTTTATCAGTAAACCACATCAATTTGTTCAACATATTTTGCAGTTCAGGTTTTTTTTTTTTTAGCAGCATGGATGACTCAGAGTAAATGACTCACCAAACTAAATACAAAGCGCTCCAGGTGACTCAAGGTAATGAGCCAAGCTAAGGACTAGAGGAGAACACCTAAACACATCTAGGTCTCCCCTCTTCATCTGTTGGAAACAAGCTTCTTAGTTCTATGGCATCTTTTCAGGACTTATCAGCAATTTTATATTCAATAATTGTCTGAATTATTGGGGTGGACTTATGGGGGTGGACTTTATTTTAACAAAAATGCCAGTAACACTTAAATCAACATGGCTGAACACAAACCATATATTAAATTAAATAAGCTCAACTGTCTATTTTAATCAAATCTATTTTGATCTGAATTAGTCTCACTAGCAAAGGTTGGACCCAGCTGAGACCATGCACTGCAAAAGTAAAGACATTATTGTGTAGAAAATTAGCTTCAAGTTCGGTATATCTTTCAAACGTTTGAATTCCATTTTGTTCTGAAAAATCATGAATATCATTCTAGAGCAAGAATAACATGCTCAAGAAGTTTACAAGATCAGTGGATTTGCAACAAAAGTGGTTAACCTTGTTGGTGATTGAGCATAATCCCATAAACCCCAGGCACGACAACAACGACTAATAGGGACTCCAGAATGAGTCCAAATGATTACTTAACTGATATTGTCCAAATTATTACTTCACTGAGGGAAAAAATATCTGTGTTGCTTTTGCTAATCTAAACAGGGAGCACAATTTAAGAACCACTGGGACAGCATTACCAGGAGTCCTTCACAGGGTCAGGCACCTTGCATATGGGTCTAGGTCCAAAGGAATATCCCATCACTTCTTCACTTCCAAGGGTGCAACTCAATTTTCTTGAACTTCAACCCTCTCCCTACAACGTCCCAAGATGAACTATTGGAAGGGATTATATTTCAGTGATAGAGCACTAGCTCTGACTTGTGAGAGGCTCTAGTACATATCATGGACATCTCACATTAAAAGCAGCTCAGGGAAATGGCGATAGGAGTACCTTTCTGGGCCTGAGACTTCTAGAGAGCTGCTGCTGGACAGAATCTATGTCTATTGTTCTTGAAATGACAAAGTAATCTGGCTCGGTATAAGGCAGACTACCATTTGCTGGAAGGGGCTTATCTTAGCATCTATGTCAGTGGTTGTCCCTCTTGAATACCCAGATATTGCTGGATGGCAACTTTCAGATTCCTTGACCATTGTCCGTGGGGCTTCCAGATAGGGATGGAAATCCTTTCTTGTCTTGTTCTTGACTGTTACAATGAAAAACAAGCAAGCAAACTAATCAAGAAGCCCCCACATTTTCCTCCTCACCTGTATGATGGTGAATTTTGAGCGGGGTTGGAGTGAGTTTGACTTTCTTTTTTTGCATTAGTGGGATTCAATTGTGTGCATATTATGCAACTGGATAGAAATACGCTAGCTATTGCTTTTTTGCATGGACTTGCCAAAGATCATGCAAGTAGAAATTCTAGGTGGCCTGTTTTTTGTCTTTTTGGTCAATCAGTCCTTTTAGGAGTTGCTCTATGTGTGTTAGTAGTGTCACAACCAGGAAAGACACTAGTTTTGTGCTGAAACATTTTGCAAAGAATGCAGCAAGGTGCTCTTCTTGTTCTAGTACTAGAGGTAAGAAATGTTATTTGGGTGAATAAATACTCTATGGGCTGTCTCAAGGGGGCATCCTTTCTTCTAGGAATTGCATTTTCAAGTGCATTAAAATTTGCATGGACATTTTCATGCAATTTCTTCTAATTCACATATTCTTGCAAACACTTCCCCGAGATATGATTTCTGTATATATTTTTC
Source organism: Intellagama lesueurii (assembly GCA_037013535.1). Lineage (NCBI taxonomy): Eukaryota > Metazoa > Chordata > Lepidosauria > Squamata > Agamidae > Intellagama > Intellagama lesueurii. Next base: position 167,108,145 of record JBAJHW010000001.1, on the reverse strand, counting down.
CCATTTTCCTACATAGTTTTTTGACCGGCTATTTGAAATTCTGGTCTGTGCACTATTCAGGAAGTCCACATTAGGAGGTTTGTGAGCCAATCCAATTTCACTTCCAGATGTGACGCGGGAATCCATTCAAAGAAACTAAACATTTCCACAAGAAACATGGGGAAAAAATCTTTGGATGAGCTAAAATATGTTTAAAATAGTAAGTTTCTGGATCCTAGCCCTGGTTTCTGTTGAGATAGATGAAAACCCAACCATATTTTGAGATTAAGCAGAAATCTTACAGGTGGGTTTAAAATATACCTTTTTGTCGGCTGTCATTCCAAGACAGTTCAAAAATGTCTGGAACTGGAGAAAAGGAATTTATTGTAGAAACATTTCCAAGTATTTGCTTATTGGAAATCACTTTGGAGGAGCTCATCAAAACCACTGGCTAGTTCTTTTTTCCTATAAATCCTTGTTCTATTCATCTGTATAGTCAGCCATAAACTGAGTTACCCATATAATTGCTCATGACCATGCGATGTCCACAAATGCCAAATTCCTGGGAATTTATTATTATTATTATTATTATTATTATTATTATTATTATTATTATTATTATTATTATTATTATTATTATTATTATTATTATTATTATTGTAAATTACCCGCATCTATGGACTCATGACAAATCTACTGCCTTGGCTATTATGATCGTTACTGAACATATTGATGCATTATTCCTACGTGAAATGCAGTTAGGTCTCGCAATTTCCGTTTCACAACATATCCTTACAAATAATTCTTTTGCTTTATGCCACACTATAATCTTGTACTTCAGTGCTCTCACCTGCTGAGAAGCAAAGCTTCCCCAAAGCATATTTAAATTACCATAAGGGCTTAGGAAAAAAACAATAACAACAGCATCATGATGTTTTTGATACCTTACTTTTTTGTGATTATTTAAGAGTTATCATCTTTCAGCATCTTCCTAGGCCCAAAGCAACATGCCAAAAGAAAAAGAGGAAAGAGAAACTCTATTGCTCTGCTTATTTTTCAAAAGAGAGTTTGTATGTTTTCATGCTGCCTTTCAAATATGAACATTAATGAACACTGGAGAGACTATTATTTTTGCATTGAAGCTCTCATCTTGTGGTCGATGGGAAAGTATTCCAGAAGCATAGGATAAAACAGTTCTTCCCTTCTGGTTGCAAAGAAAGAGTTTTGCCATTGGGAGGAGAAGTTTGACTTCAGATTTTCCTCTTCCTCCCCCCCCCACCCCCCGAGAAAGCTTCACAGAGTTTGCTTTTCAGATTTTAGGGTTCAAGAAGCAAATTGGGACAATACTCGTCTGGCAGTAAGTCCGGTTGAAGTCAATGGGGTTTCCCTATGTTCAGAAGTATAGAATATCATTGCTTTCAAAAATCCATTTCAATTATTAAATGGAACAGTGGGGAGGCCAACACCATGAAGACAACTCCAGAATTACCACCTACATTTGGCTAACAACAAGAAGGGTGCCATTATTATCTGTGGACAGAAGGAATTAGATGTGAGTTTTTGATTTCTTGGACTACATACCCCAATTCTAGGAGTTTGAGCTCTCTTGAACACACCTTATAGATACCTAAATGTGGTTCACCTAGAGAAAAGGCCTAAACTGGAAGGCTTTGAGGCTTAGCTAGGCCTAGCTCAGTTGAAGCTTCCTGTTCCTGCCCCAGTGCTAGTTGGGGGCTTTCTTTCTGAACAAGAAGCTTGGCAGAGCTAGGCCTAGCTAGGTGTCAAAGGCTTCCAGTTTAGACCTTTTCTCCCAGGTAAGAAACATATTAGTGTCTGTCATTTTCATGTTTTGCTTGTAGGATCCATGGATATCCATAGCGTGAGGATGTGTGACAGTTAGCAAGGAGGATGCTGGAGTAGATGGACCTTTTGTTTGATCCTTCAAAGCAGGTTTGATTATTTGAATTTTTAAAAAAAGTTTTGCTGATGTATAAAACTTTCTCACTATTGAAAAATATCAGCTGGTCAAAATCTTTCACAATCAGTAGCAAAATCTGATTTTAAAAAAAAATAATGTAGTCCCCCAACCATTACTGGACTGCATATCTTATCATCCTGTTCGATGGCCATGTTGGTCAGAGTTTCTGGGAGCTGGAGGCCACCAACAACATCTTAGAAGTGCACAGATTCCTTACTTCTGATTTAGGCAATGGGACTGATGTCCATACAAAAAAGTTCAGTTGAAAGCCAGAGTTAAAGCTCTCTAATGTTGGCTCAAGTTTCATTGAGCCAGCAAACTGAATGTTAAGGCTGATATCTTGATTGACATGTTGTATACTATGAATGTCAAGAATGTAATCACTCACAACATATTCTCCATGTTCTGTCCAGGCCTAATCCAGATAGAGAAGGAGTATCTGGAACCAGCAAGATGCTCAACCTTATGTTAGCTCTATGGCACAGCTGAGTCTTCCTACATTGTCCGAGGAGTTGTCCTGTGAGTTCAGGGTTTGACAGGGCATAACAATATTAATAATAGCCAAACTGTTACATGGAAGTTAATGAAACCAAACAAGAGATTTCCTTCCATATCAACTCTGAATAATTAAAAACTAATTCATTGATAATTAAATGATGATTATTATCATCAATAATTTTCACCCAAATTGAGCAAAAATAAATGATTTGGCTTTCTGAAAATTACAGGGGGGAAACAGTTGATGTATCTGTTTTCATCACTATTAAGTTTGCTGTAGGACTGGGAACAGAGATGGGTATGAACTGCTACACTTATGAGTTCATGCTGGTTCATCCTTCAGTTGAACAGGTGTTCAGTGCTTCCCAGCCCCACGTCCTCTGGCAGGCGCCCGCTTAGAGGCAGCACCTGCAGGAGATGGAGCAGGGAAGCCAGAGTGCTGCCTCTGAGTGGGCACCCAATGGAGGAGGCAGGGTTGGGAAATTTCAAGCAACTGTTCAGTAAAAGGACGAACTGGCATGAACCTCTGGTTCTGTGGTTCATGCCCATCTCTTACTGGGAATATTTGTCAGATCAGTTTGAAACCTGGAGCATATAGACCTCAGAATGGTTGCTAATGCTCAGGTTATTAGTTGCAGATCTGTCATTTTTATAAGTAAATGAAATTTGGGACCTATAATATCAGAAACCTGTGGAGGGTATAATCACCTTAATTAAAATATGTAATTGTGGGTGGATAGTGCCATTCTATGGTTCAAACACTAGATGGTACTATATGCAATGTAGTACCATCTACACAACACAGAGACTTTCCTGTGTTTGTTCTTTGTGCACAGAAGTTCTTCTGTAGCTTCCTGAGTGATTTGTCCTCTAAGCTTTCCATGACAGTAATTCTCCAGTCATTATATTCCCCAGAGGTATGAGGTATTTATTATGTCCAGTGAAACTTTTTAAAAAATGTCCATCAGATCCAGCTCTGAAACACAATAATTTCCCCTGAAAAACACAATCATCACAACTGAAACCGTTCCAGTCTTACAGGTACAGAAGAAAAAGCAGTGCTTGTCTATCCACTGCATCATTTAAGGAACAAGAAGTGTCAGAACTGTATTACCTCCAGGAAGGATGAAATACCAGCAATCTTGTAATATTCTGTAAAATTGGGAAGACATTATCCTCAATGTTCTGATCAAATGTGAGCATGCATTGTTACAGCTTACCAAGCTAACAATCTTGGTTTATGAACAGATGCAGGGTTGTCCACTGTTGAGGCAAATGTCTCCAATCTTGCTGGCTGCTTCTATAGAGAGAAACCTGTGAGAAAGATTCAGCAAAGGAGCAGTGGGGCTGGGTGAGCTTCAGCAGCAGGATTTTTTGGTTTGCTTGTTTGGAAGCTGTCATGCGGCTTCTGGAAGGAGAGAAAGTGCTAAGATGTCCCAGGTTCTTTTGCTCTCCAACTTAAAGGGTAGAAAAGATTCCATGTTTACTGCCTGAGACCTTGGGGAGAGCCTCCCCCCATTCCACCTTGGCTAAATATGTGGATCAGTTGTCCAGACCAATATAAGGTAGCCTCTTGGTCTGAAAGATATTATCAGAACTCAGAAATAATTTGTTAAATTTCAGTCTCTTGTCCCTCATTCATGAAATATTTCAATGCTTTTAAAAGCTGTTATTTTAAGAGTTAAACATCAATGATGTCAAAGTTTTGAATAATGATTAACATTTCACTTTAATCTGATTCACTACTTTGGGGGTAATATAAGGGGATTGGTATCATTTTGAGCTATTTATAGTTATTTTAATCGTTTATCTTTAAGTGCTAAACTAACAAGGTATTCACATGTTAATTTTGATTATTGTAGCAAATTGATGTTATGCTTTCCCTAATAATGATGAGTTAATTTGACATATAACTTTGTTTTAAACAAACCAGAGTACTTCAAGATCTGGCTTTAAAAAAAATTAATCTGCAAAAGAAAGGTGTTCAATAGTATATATAAAGCCAATTTAAAAAAGTTTTCAGAAACAGCTAGCTCTTGTAGAAAACAACATGGAGAATGTTACTGAAGCAGAATGGAAGTTTCAGCTGATAACATTGGCCTTTTTGGAAAATAGTATACACAGTATTTTTTTTCAAGCTGGACTGACCTTAATAGGTATGCAGAGGGCAGGTTGCAAACAATAGAAGATCCAATTCTTTAAAAAAAACCAAAACAAAACAACCTCTAGTTTATGAGTGTGGGATATTGTGCTTTTGTATCTGTTAAGGAATTTATGTTCAATCATGCTTATGCCAAGCCATGCTTAGTATAAGTACTACCATTTTGTATTAGCTCACCATGTTAGATATGAAGAAACTTATAAGCCCTGACCTTTACGCACATAAGGAAAGGAATGTGTTGAATGTGTTGATAAAAGAATTAAGGAATTAAGGAAAACAGGGTGACACAGGAAAGGTGAGAAAGCAAATAGAGAAGTTTAAGCATAAGATAGAAGGCAGAAGGCAGCTATACCAACTAGATGAGAAATGCAGATACGGTCAGTGATACGTGACTAGGAGGGTATATAAATGCTAACACACACTGGTAAACTCCAAGACACATTGTTCAGATATTAACCCATTTGTACTCCTTATTCTGCAGAATAAATAAGAAATAAATAATTAAATAATAATAAGTACTTTTGAAGTGGGTGGTAGTACCAGCGTGGCAGCGGCGGCAGTGTGATGATGGCAGGGGTATGACAGGAGCAGGTAGCCTCCCCCCACCAGGCATGAACTGTAAACCAAACTGTGAACCAGTTAGGTTTTCCAGGTAGTTCATGATGGTTTGTGGTTCATGGTTTCTTGTTAACCACCATTTTTCAGGTTCGTGCCCATCTCTAAAGAAAATCAATTTTTCTCATTTGAAATACCTCTTTGAGGATCAGTTTTAGAAGAGGTTGCCATGTTAGTCTGTGCAAGCATATCAGGCAAAACCCAAAGAAAATAATAATAATAATAAAATAAAAAAGACAAAAATCATGTGGCATCTTAAAGACCAACTGTTATATTTTAATGTGAGCTTTTGTGGACAAATCCGCTTCTTCAGACATATGAGGTAAAATACAGTGTTTGCACAGAAAAATTTCATGCCTGGCTTTAAGATTCAATGGTGTATGGATGCATTTCACACATGTAATAATTTATGACCTATGTTTGGTGTTCATTCTTTTGAAGTCTGGTTTTGTAAATATTCCTACAAGAGATAGAAAACAGAAAACAAGGCAGGAGGCTGTGGTACCTTAAAGGCCAAGTGTAAGCAGTAACATGATTAAAGGAACCAGTAGAATAGTTTTTACTTTTGAGCCTTGTACTGAAAGATGGGTCTGGTAGTTGTGAAGGAAAATAACAGTAGATAATAGCATAATTATTACATTTGTTAATGACTTAGGAAGCCTTGACTGATATTCAATCCAGTTATATGCATGTCCATCATGTGTATAAATTTTATCCTAGCTGTTTCCCTCTGTATTCTTCTTCTGTAGTGTTTCTTTTCCAGAATAGCAACTTTCATATTTTGTGTTGTGATTAAAGTGATTGGAGACAGGTTTCTGTGTACTGCAGTTTCTGATGTCTGTTTTACATCCATTGATTCTTTTGTGTAGATATTGTCCTGTTTGTCCTATGTAGAGTTCAAAGGGGTACAGTTGGCAAAAGATGGTAAAGATCACATTAGCTGAGAAACAAGTTAAGGTGCCCTTGATATTGTGTGTAATATTGTTGGTCCTGTAATCATGTCCCAGAATAGATATGGGGGCAGAATTGGTATCAGAGTCTGTGGCAGGGTTTGGTCCCCATGCCTGTGTCAGTGTTGTGTGTTCCACTGTGTGTTAATAGTTCTTTGAGACTGAAGGGTTGTCTGTAAGCAAGTATAAATCTGCCACCACAGGCTTGGTAGAGTAAAGTATTCTTGTCAAGGATGGGCTAGAAATCACTTAAGATGTGCGTGAGTGGTATCAGTTTTGAATTGAAAGTGACAAGTAGCAGTGTTTTGTCATTTTCTCCTCTGAATCTGACCTGCAGTAGATTATTTCTAGATGCCCATCTTACTTTGTTGATTTGTTTTTTAATCATATTAGGTGGTACTTTAATCTGAGGAATGTATTTTGTAGATCCTTGAGTTTGGAGTCTCTATCTTGTGGTTCCGGGCAGATGTGTTTATATCTAAGGTTGTAAATGATGGGGCTTTTTGTGTGTTCAGGATGGAAGCTGCAAGCAAGCAAGAAGGTATATTGATTGGTGGGTTTTCTGTACAGCATAGTGCTAAGATGTCCACGTCGCAGTTTTACAATGGTGTCTAGAAAATGCACCTGTTGGGTAGATTGTTCCAGAGTGTGGATCAATATTTCAGCACGTGAAGCCTGGACTGCTGGCATAATGGATTCCATCTCTACACTATAATCCCCATGCACATCTTCTAAAGCTTCTCTATAAATTTAGAAGATAGTCTAGGAAATGTTTTGCAGGGTGCAGGAGGTACCTGAGGGTACCTGGGGTATCAACCAAGATATGTGTACATGCAGATGTCATATTCTGATTAGACTAGTCATTGTGGCATATACTTTAGAGACAACAGAACACCAGTTTTCAACCAACTACAGTGTCTTTTTATATGCTTCAAAGAGCAATTCAAAATGCTGATTTTGATCTATAAAGCCCTAAATGGCTTGGAACAAGGACATCTGAGAGAGCTTCTCTATCCTTGTTTACCTGCCCAAAGTTAGAAATCCTCATCAGAAACTCTGTTTTGTGTCCCACCACACCAGTAGGCCAAGCTGTTATGTACACAGGAGATACCTTTCTTTGTTTGCATTTCCTCTCATAGTGGATGTACTATGTACATACATTGCTGTGAACTAGAGAGGAATATGGCAAAGAAGGTAGCAGATGCAATCCAGTGCAACATGCATAGCTTTTTTGACATGTTTGTTCCTTTGTCTAAAGCATTTACCTCATCTGTTGCTATTGATTAGGTCAGGTTCCCGTTAGGTTGCTTCACATTAGCAGTAAATAGGGGTCAGATGCAGTCCCACCTTGCTTTTTGCCTGTGTGTCAGTGGGGAGGGAGACCCTAAATTGCTTTTAAGACATACTGCACAGGGAGCAGGTACCCTCATTTTCCAGCTGACTAATGTTGCCACGAGCATTAATCAGTTGAAAATGCAAGAAATATATTCCTCCTGCCCTTGTGGTAAAGCTAAATTGTGGCTTTGCCTCTTTACTTCTGGCATTCAGTACGTTTACAGAGATAGTGTACCTCCCCACACCCATAAGCAGGGCTGGCCCTACTATAAGGAATAAGCACCTTTGAGCTGCAGAGCTGGAAGGGACTCTATAGATCATCAAGTCCAGCCCCTGTTCAATTCCCCACAGTGGGGAATTGAACTCCCAGCCTCTGGCTTCACAGCCAGAGACCTCAACCCCTGAGCTATCCAGCAGTTGATGTGTCTGCTTTTGGGGAATGAGAAACGACAGTGGAAGAACAGACCTGTATGGATCACAGGTCCTGCTTTGAGCCTCATCAACTATCTTCCTACCCTCAGGTTCAGGTGGAGCAGGCTGTCCTATTTCCAAAGCTGAAACAAAATGTAACTGTAAATCTGGTCAGTTGCCATACATGGAATGGGACTGGGGGATGTCGTTCCCTTTACCTCATGTGTTGAAATGTCTTGGACTAGTCCTGCCCACAGACATTACTTCCCACCCGCACACCCTGGTTTTAGATAGGAAGGGAATCAAATCTGTTTCTGTTGCTTGGGTGGCAGCTAGTCATTCAGTGTAATTTATTCTTCCATTTAATTAATGGCCCTGTTTGATAAAAGGATAGCCTTTATTTCCACATAGTCACTGCCTTTTTCTTACTTGTCTTTATCTCATTCCAGGTCGCTTATCTTCTGCCTGTTTTTCTGCGGAGCCTTTCACAGCACATTGAGTCTATCAAGAATACTGTCTAACTTAGCATCATTTAAAAGAGCTTCCCACTGTATGCTAAATTATACCTGGATGCAGGGACATAAATCCTCCCCTGTCTCATCCTTGCAGCCAAGGATGAGGTATTGCAGCAGTCTTCTCTTCACCTGTGATGACGGCCAAGGATTTCTTGGCACTCTTGATGGAGGGCTTGTCTTGGCTAGAATGACACTTTGTAAATGTTGTCATTTTTCTACCCAAAATTATCCACTAGATGAGTGATTTTGCATTTTTCTTACCCAGTGGATAGTTGTTCTATGTGGTCTTGCTCCCAGCTGGGCTGGCCCCAAAGGTCGGGTCTTGTCAGGCTGAGGCACAAAGCAGCTTGGCCAGGGGGAGTCATGAATGGATGCAGTGGTGAAGCAAGGCAGAGGTCTCACAAACAAAATCCTGTTGGGGATCCAAAGGCAAAGTCCAAGACCGATCAAGAGTCAAGGCAGTCCAGTCGCATCAGAAGACAAGCAGGGCGAGCCCAAAAAAGTGCTGTCGAGCGGTGCAAAAGTCACACATAGCAAGCAATCAGAAGCAGAGGCAAAGATACAAAATAGGCAGGGTTGAAGGGAGAAAAGCGGTTCTCTCCAATAAAGTCCCAGTCATAGACTAAGAGTAAATAGCTGAGCTGCTTGGCCTCACCTAGTACTTAGCAGCAGGCACTTAATCAGTTGGGGAAGGAATGCAATAGCAGAACTGGGCTCACTGGGCTCTCTGGGAGGATGAGCTTTTGCTCTTGGAAATTGTGGAGATCGCCCTTGTGGCTCTGTTTGTTGTGGCCCTCACAACGGTTCTCTCCCTCTTGATTTCTCTCGCTGCCACCAGGTATTATTTACTTAATACCACCTATGTGTGTTAGACACATGTGCTGCCATATGCAAGGCTTATTGAACTTCAGAATCAGTTGGTTGGAATAACAGATAATCTTTTATTATTCATCAAATCACAAAGTAAATCACGTAATCACTGTATCAGGGGTTTGATTAGGTTTGGATAGGATGGGACATATATTCAGGCTTATTATATAATTTCAATCACTCAATATCTATCTTATTCTAGGTGTTCTCATTCCTGCTTGTTCAATCTAATAACCTTGCTCTTAATTCACTTTCCTAACTCTCCATTCAGATTACTCTCACTCTTCTCTTCACTAAACTCCAACCCTCTAACTGTCCCCTTGGTTCCGCCCCTCCTGCTCTATCCTTGGCTCCTCCCTCTAGAGCTCCTGTGATTACAGGCGGGAATGACGTCACCTTTAGGCATTTCGTCACACACCTTCCCCCTTAAAAAGTTTGTTTCAGGGAGCAAAACTTAAAGTAGTTTGCTCCATGAACAACGTAAAACAGTTTTGTTATTTTCAACATGTATTAATAATACTTTACATTTTTAACTCACATTTATACTTACTTAAATAGTGCTGTGTAACTCATTCAACATTTGTATTATCATTGCTTACCATTAGTTCATTTCGCAGAAAGTTTTAATCACAGTTGTAATTGCTTATCTTTATTTGTACATTTCATAACTAAACATATTATCACTTTTTATCACATTTTAAGTTTTTTTTTCCTTCTTTTCCGTTCCTCAGTCTTCTGGTACTCTCGAGAGTGCGTCAGCTACTACGTTTTGAGTCCCTTTGACACTCTGTACCTCGAAGTCGAAGTCTTGCAGCAGTAGGGCCCACCTCAATAGCTTGCTATTGTTCGCCCTTATAGTTCTCAGCCACAGCAGTGGGGAATGGTCGGTACAAAGGACAAAATGTCTGCCCCATATGTAGGGTTTAAGTTTCCATAGCGACCATATGATCGCCAAGCATTCGCGCTCTATGGTAGATAGATGTTTCTCACCCGCCTGCAGCTTCTTGCTTAGGTACGCCACTGGATGATGGTCTCCGTTGTGGTCCCTCTGGCTCAGCACGGCTCCCAACCCGATGTTGGACGCATCAGTAGACACGGTGAACTCACGCTGGAAATCAGGGGCTCTCAGCACAGGACCGGTCATCAACGCCTCCCTCAGCTTCCCAAAAGCTTCCTCGCAGTCGCTCGTCCACTGGATACTTTCTGCTTTCTTTTTGTGGGTCAGGTCTGATATAGGGGCGGCTATTTCGCTAAATTTTGGTATAAAGCGCCTGTAATAACCGACTAGCCCTAAAAAGGATCTGACTTTTTTCTTGGAAGTAGGTCTAGGCCAATTACTAATCACTTCAATTTTTGATTTCAGAGGTTTGATTCTTCCTCCCCCTACTATATGGCCTAAGTATTTTAGTTCAGAACTACCCAGCTGGCATTTGCTGGCCTTCACTGTTAGTCCTGTCTCTTTTAGTCTTTGCAGTACTAGTTCAACGTGGCATAGGTGATCTTTCCACGTTTGGCTGTAAATTCCTATGTCGTCAATATAGGCTACTGTGAATTCTCTGAGACCTTGTAAAGTCTGGTCCATGAGTCTTTGGAAGGTTGCGGGAGCATTTCGCAATCCGAAACTCAAGACTCTGAATTCAAACAGTCCGAAAGGGCTGCAAAATGCGGTTTTCTCCTGGTCTTTGGGCTCTAACTCCACTTGCCAGAAACCTTTGGTCAGATCTAAACTTGTTATGAACTGACATCCTCCTATCGTTTCAATTAAATCATCTAACCGTGGCATTGGGTAAGCATCTGATTTTGTCACGTGATTTAGTTTTCTATAATCCATGCAAAAGCGGATGCTGCCATCCGGTTTGTCCACTAATACTATCGGGGCTGCCCACGGGCTGGATGATGGGACTATGATTTTCTCTTTTAGCATTTCGTCCAGTTCATGACAAACTTTGGCCACATATGGACCTGTGACTCGATATGGTGTTACAGCTTGTGGGAGTGCTTCTCCGGTGTCAATTTTATGCACTACCCCCTTTGCTATCCCTGGTTTGTTGGAGAATACCTGCTTGTATCTCCCTAGCAGGGCTTTCGCTTCTTCCTGTCTCTCTTGGGACAGTAAGGGACTGATTTGGACTTCTTCAGGGTTATATTTGGGTTCACCTCTCCCTTCCCAATAAGGTAATTCATGTTTTTCGTTGTCTGCTTCCCTCATGGCGAATAAGACAACGTTTTCCCTCCTGTAGTATGGTTTTATCATATTTACGTGAACCACCCTTCGCCCAGTTTCTCCCTCCTCCTGGATTATATAATTTGTTTCACTCATTTTGGAGGTTATTCTGTAAGGGCCCGCCCAGTTTAGCTGTAACTTATTCCCTTTGATGGGTCTTAGCATCAGAACCTCATCTCCAGGGTTGAATGCTCTCTCTCTGGCCTTTCTGTCGTACCATACTTTTTGTTTTTGCTGCTGGCCTTGCAAATTCTCTGCTGCTATCTCCAGAGATTTTTGCAGGGTATTCATTAAGTTTTCTATGTACGTAATTACTGTTTCTGGGTCTTGCTCCCCCTCTAGTTCCTCCCAATTTTGGCGGAGTAGATCTAGGGGTCCCCGCACCTTCCGCCCGAACAGCAGTTCAAAGGGGCTGAACCCGGTGCTTTCCTGGGGTACAGACCTATATGCGTACAGTAATTGTTGTAATCTGTGGTCCCAATCATTGGGATTCCCTGCGGTGTATGCTCTAATCATTCGCATTAGTGTGCCATTAAACCTCTCCACCAGTCCGTTGGTTTGTGGGTGGTATGGGGAGGACGTTACATGCTTTATGCCACACAGTTGCCATAGTCTCTTCATCAACCTAGAAGTGAAGGACGTTCCTAAGTCTGTAACTATCTCTGAAGCAAAACCCATTCGACACATGTAATTCAGTAAGGCATCTGCCACTGTCTGTGTTTCTATGTTTCTTAAGGGGACTGCTTCAGGATATCGGGTGGCATAATCAATGATTGTTAGTATGAACCTGTTTCCCCTCCTGGTGACTTTGGGTAAAGGTCCCACTAAGTCCAAGCCTATGCGTTGGAAAGGGGTGGAGATGATGGGTAAAGGGCACAATTTAGCTTTTGTTTTATCATTACTGCTCCCTTGTCTCTGGCATATGTCACAGCTCTGACAAAAGGCTTTTATTTGCTTCCCCATTTCTGGCCAATAGAAATTCTGGGAGATTCAACTTCCGGCTCGACGTCGTGACAATACAGTCCCAGGGAGACAGAGCTCTGCTCCCCGAGACTGCTTTTCAGCCTGCTAGGGAGCCCCAAGGGGCTTAAGTCACCCCGAAGAGGTGACGAGTGAGGGGGAGATACCTGTAGATCACGAAGATAACGGCAATTGTCTTTGTTTGATTCGGGAAACTCCTCAAACCAGCAGGAGAAAAACAAGCCGCCTGCTTGCTTGCGGCTTGTCCAAGTCATCGGCTGCCGGAGAAATAAGCACAAAGTTCTGGATGTTTTACATCGCGTTATCAACCTGGGTGAGACTATTTTTCTTCTTGTTTTACTAATTCTATCAACATTCCTGGCCAGAATAACCCATTAAAAGAAAAGAAGAACCCTAAGCCGTCCCCAGCTGGAGAAAAAGCGGCAGCAAAACAAAACGAAAGAGCGGTCCACTGCTCTGAGGGGAGGCTAAGGAGACAACCGGAAAATCTATCCCACGGAATATTAATCTGCATTTGTTGGAATTTCTTGGAAAGCAAAAGGGTGTTTTTTGAACTTAATAAATGGAGATCGGGAACTAAGGAAATCATCATTCTGGGCATTAAAGAGTGGAGGCAAACTTTGAAATTTTGTTGTGTCTAAGCTGTGGAATTGGCGGTGAGCCCAGACGAAGAGCAACGGATATCTCTGGTAGTGACCTTGGATCAGCTAAAACTCTTAAAACCTGGTTGTTTTTTCTCTGGGAGCTGCAGTCTGGATTAACTACAGACAATTACAGACAATTAACTCTTGGACTGTAAATAACAAACTTGACGGTACTTGATCGAGCTGGATTTACAATTAAAGACTCTAGACCATCCAGTCAAATTTGGATACATACGTTGAGAATTGAATGGATTGAATGCCACCCCAGCTAGCAAAGAGTGGAAATAACCTTTGAAGCTCTGTTATATTAAATTGTAAAATTGTAAAACTAGTAGCCTGTTTAGGCAGAAAATACTAGATAGCTCTGGAAGTGGCCCCCTGTCTTGTATTAGTGAACTTATAAACTGAATATAGAGCTATGATGATAAGGTACTGTTAATAACTACTGATGATAAGGTATTGCTGATATACTGACTATAATTGAATAATTAAAAGGTGGGAAAGGCAGTGTAGCAGGTCAACAGAACTTTGGGGGACTGATTGGATAATTTGGGGGAAATTATTCATGATGAGCCTACCAAATCTTTCTAAAACTGCAAAAAAAAAAACAGCCTCTGCAGCTTCATCTGGGGCCCTCAGTCCAGTACAGCAAAGATCTATCGATACAATGCTATTCCAAGAAAAAATTCAGAAAGACCTACAAGCAACGCTCCAGAAGATTCAAGAAACAGTTGTATCACACAAAGAGGAGACAAAGAAAAATCAAGAAGAATCAAGAGGAAACCATGAAGAAGCCAAACTTAACCAACAGAAACTGGAAGAGAAAATGGATAAAATCAACGAACAGATTCGCATGATGAATACGCAACTTCAAGATATCCAGCAAAACACTATAAAGAACCAACAAAGAATTGAAAAATTGGAAAATAACGTAGATCAAACAGAGAAGAGATTGGATGAATTGAAAAAAGAAAACCACAAACTTGTCCAGGCTAACAAAAATCTAACGGATTCAATCGCAGTGATGGAGATGGAAAAAGCTTCAAACATTCTTAGATTCCAAAACATACCAGAAGATAAACAGGAGGACTTACCAGAATTGATGGTAACCATTTTGGCAGAGGCACTCGGAATTGGAAAAGAAGAGTTGGAAAATGAGATAGACCAAATATATCGATTAAATTCAAGTTATGCCAAGAAGAATAGAATACCACGTGAAGTACATGTAAAGTTTGTGAAAAGATCGACAAGAGATGAAATACTGCGAAGGACCAATGAAGACCCAATACAATACAGACAAAAGGAAATCGTGGTATTGAAACAGATACCTTGGAGAATAAGAGAGGGGAGGAAACAATATCAATTTTTGACTACCAAACTGAATAGGAAAGGAGTGAATTTTAGATGGCTGGTACCTGAAGGGATATTGATCAACTGGAATTCAAGAAGATATAGGCTTGACTCCACCCATAAAGCAAGAGAATTTCTTGAAAAACATATAACCTTCTTCGAAGAAGAAGCACAGGGGCAAGATATAAATGAAGAAGAAAGTAGAAAACAGAGAGAGAAAACACCAGAAGAGGAGAGTGAACTAAGTGAAGAAGAGAGTCAGAAAAAGGATATTGAACAAGATCTGTACAAAATACAGAGAGAAAAAAGGAATACCAGGGCAACAAAACCTAAATACAAGTAAATAAGATGGAGAACGAAATTGGGATCTTCTCAGTGAACATCAACGGCCTGAATGCGCCAAGAAAAAGGAATCACGTCTTCTCAAAACTACAAAAAACTAAAACAGATATAATCTGTCTTCAAGAAACGCACATTAAACAGCAACATTACAAATATTTGATTTACCCGAAGATTGGGAAACTCTACTACTCAGCTGCACAACAAAAGAAAAGAGGGGTAGCTTTATATGTGAAAGAAAAGCTAAACTCTAAACATATCTATTCAGATGAAGAAGGGAGAATCTTAATGGTAGAAATAACAATAAACCAAAAAAAGATTTTGATGATAGCAATATATGCACCTAATAGTAACCAAGAAAAATTCTATCGTAAGCTATATAAAACAATAGTGGAAAAAGAATATCAAAATATTTGCATATTAGGAGACTTCAATGCAATTGTAGATGAGAGACTTAACTACAAAAGTGGTAAAAAAGGGAAAAAGGGAAGGAAAAGACTTCCAAAAATTTTCTTTCAGATGGCAGAAGAACTAGGATTACAAGATATATGGAGAGAAACAAACACTAAAAGCTCTCAATTTACCTTCTACTCAAACAGGCATGAATCTTGGTCGAGAATAGATATGATCTGGCTATCCTCAGAATTAAAAACCGAAATACAGGAAGTAGAAATAGAAACCAATATTTGGGCAGATCATAATCCAATGAAAATGCGGTGGAAAGGAGAGAAAAAAGAAAAGACAAGATGGACCTTAAATCAGGGAATATTGAAGGATAAAGAATTTGTGGAAAGAACTAAAAAAGAAATGGAATTCTTCTTCAAAGAAAATAAAAAAGAGGAAACATCCCTCCAAACGATTTGGGACACAGCCAAAGCATATTTCAGAGGATTAGCCATATCATATATAGCCAAAAGGAATAAAGAAAAAAACCAACAACTTACAAAACTGAAGGAAGAATTTAAAAAACTGGAGCTAGAACTACAAAAAGAACCGCAGAAGAAAATCCTTAAAAACCAGATGGAGATAGTGAAACATAAATTAAACTTAATAGAATCAGAAGAATTAGCTCAACAAGTTAAAAGGGCTAAACAAAATTTCTTTGAGAATGCCAACAAACCTGGAAGATGGTTATCCTACAGATTGAAAAAAGAAAAACAAAAAAGATTAATAAGGAAGCTACAAGATGAAAATGGAAATTTACAATATCAAAAAGAGAAAATAAAAAAAATAACTAAAGAATATTATGCTAATCTGTATGATATTCAAGAATTTTCCCTTGAAAAAACAATACAATATATCGAAAAAGCAAACCTCCCTAAAGTACCAGAAAACATCAAAAGTCTCCTAAATGAGAAAATAACAATGGTGGAAATAATAGAAGCCATTAAAAAACAAAAAAATGATAAAACCCCAGGACCAGACGGATTACCAGCGGAATTTTATAAATCCTTCCAAGATATATTAAGCCTACCAAT
Source organism: Intellagama lesueurii (assembly GCA_037013535.1). NCBI lineage: Eukaryota > Metazoa > Chordata > Lepidosauria > Squamata > Agamidae > Intellagama > Intellagama lesueurii. The sequence goes on along the minus strand of JBAJHW010000001.1, from coordinate 167,091,817 downwards.
AAAAGAGGTCTGCAACGAAGTTCTATTAGAAGCTAAAATACCCAAGACATGGCTAGAGGCATATATCACCCTAATACCAAAAGAAGATACGGACTCTACACAAATAAAAATTTTTAGACCAATATCATTATTGAATGTCGACTATAAAATCTTTGCAGTAATTATAGCGGAAAGATTGAAAAAATTCTTAATGGACTTCATTCATTCAGACCAAAATGGATTTTTGCCAAAAAGACAACTAAGGTACAACCTAAGGATAATCTTAGACATATTAGAATATTATGAGGTGCATACAGAGAAACAAATGGCATTAATCTTTCTGGATGCCCAAAAAGCATTTGATAATATGAATTGGCAATTTATGATACAGCAAATAAAAGCTATGGACTTTGGCAAAAACTTCATAAATGCAATTGAGACAATCTATAATGAACAAATAGCTAAAGTAATTGTAAATGGTGAATTGACGGATAATATTAATATAAAAAAAGGCACTAGACAGGGATGTCCGCTCTCTCCATTGTTATTCATATTAACTTTGGAAGTATTAAATAGAAATGTGAGGAATGATCCAGAAATCAAAAGCACCAAAATAAAGGACAAGAGTTACAAATTACAAGCATTTGCAGATGACTTGGTGTTTATTTTGGAAGATCCGTTGGAAACAACATTGAGACTATTGGAGAAAATTGATGAATTTGGAAAAGTAGCAGGATTGAAGATAAACAAAGAAAAAACTAAAGTTATAGCGAAAAATTTAACAGCCAAACAAAAAAATCAACTCTCAGAGATGTCAGACCTACAAATAGTTAAAAAAGTTAAATACCTTGGAATATATTTAACTGCCAGATGCGTAACTATAAAAGAAGATAATTACATAAAACTACTTAACCAAATAAAAATGGACCTAGAAAAATGGAAAAATCTACAACTATCACTACTAGGAAGAATTGCAACAATCAAAATGAACATCTTGCCAAAACTACTCTTTCTGTTTCAAACAGTGCCAGTGAAAATAGAGAAGAAATATTTTGATGATCTAAATAAAGCGATATTAAAATTTATTTGGCAAGGGAAGAAAGCCAGAATAAAATTGAAAATGCTCCAAGAATCCAAGGAAAAAGGAGGCTTTGGTTTACCGGACTGGACCTTATATTATCAAGCATCTGTCCTAATGTGGCTGAAAGAATGGATTTGTCTGAAAAACAAAAGACTTTTGTATTTAGAGGGGCATGATTTACAGTTAGGTTGGCATGCCTTTTTATGGTATCAGAAAGCTAAAACCCACAGGTATTTTCAAAACCACTATATTAGAAACTCCCTCTATATAATATGGGAAAAGATAAAATTGAAAATGTACACAAAAATACCAGGATGGGTTTCACCTATAGAAGCATTTGTTCATCCCAATCTTCTGAACTTTGAAAATTTTTTGACTTATGCAGATATCTTAGATACAGACAGGAGATTAAAACCGAAACAAGACCTTATAGACCAGGGATTAGACGCATCGTGGTGGCCCATAATGCAAATACAATCTAGATATGAAAGAGATTCAAAAATGTATGATTTTTATAAAGAACAGACAATGTTTGACCAAACAATGTTAACATCAGATGATAAATTAATTAGGAAAATATATAAATTTCTTTTAAATTGGAAAATGGAAGATGAACAGGTCAAAGAAACGATGGTTCAATGGGCAAAAATTTTTGGATATAATATTAACTTTGAAAAATGGCAAAAACTGTGGTCTAGAAACTATAAAATGACAATGGCAACATCTTATAAAGAGAACTTATATAAAATGTTTTATAGATGGCATTTACCATCAGATAGACTAGCTAAAATGTACTCTAATAGGTCAAGTAAATGCTGGAAATGTCATAAAAAAACTGGAACTTATTATCATCTTTGGTGGACCTGTGATAAAGCAAACAATTTTTGGAAAAAAGTACATATATGGCTTGTTAAAATAATCAAAAAACATGTAGATTTTAAACCAGAACTCTTTTTATTAGGTATAATACCAGAAAGTGTTGATAAACAAAATGTATATTTAATACTGCATATCTTAACAGCTGCAAGGATTACATTTGCACAACACTGGAAAAATGAAGAAACACCTACAGATCAAGAAATAATTAAAAAGATATTGGACTGCGCCGAAATGGATAGACTGACATTGAAAATCAAAGGAAAGGAAGATGCAGAATATTATCAAACATGGAACTTGTTTTATCAATGGCTAGAAACACGTTGTATAGATTAAGAGCCTAATATATACTGTAGTTGTATTAACAAATTATTATAAGCTGAACCCAGGTGACACGATGTTAAATAAGCATAGATGGATTTTATACATAATAATAATAATAAAAAGAAAAAAATAAATAAAAAAAAGAAATTCTGGGAGATTCTTTGCTTGGTTCTTGTGATGCCTAAATGCGCTGACAAGGTGTCTGTGTGTCCCTTTTCTAATATTTTCCCTCTATATTTAGACAGGATTATTAGTTGTCTATGCAGGCTCTCACCTCCTCTTTTGGGATTTGTCAATGTTTCCCTGTACAACAAGTCTTTTTCTATCATGTACCTCTCAGGGTTCTCAGGGCTTACTGGCCTCTCGCTGACCATTTTAAAGCATAACTCCAGGGTAGGATCTGCTTTTTGTTCCCTTTTAAAGGTACTCTCTTGTGGGTTTCTCATGACTATTAATTCAGCTACCTTATCTGTTCCATTCTCATTGGTGTTAGTGAGGAGCTCCCCTTTTTCCTCAGAGGTTAAGGTTGTTTCTTTGATTTCTTTTTGGGACCGGGTATTTATTAAAACCCTCTTAACGTGTTCAGTTAAGTCTAGCCCAATTAAGCAAGGTGTAGGAAGTTGATTTGAAATTCCTACCCTCCACCAGCCTGTCCACTCTTGGTACTTCACTGGTATCCTTGCCACTGGTAGTAAAATTGTTTCTTCTCCTATCCCTTTAACCTTCAGATTTTCACCTGGTATTATATACTCTTGTGGGATTATTTCTGGGTGGCATACTGTCACCTGTGAGCATGAGTCCTTTAGCGCCAAATATTTAATTTTATTTATAAAGATATTATCGCCAGAACATCTAACAAGCTGTTCCTGGTCATTTTCCACCAAATAACACTGGAGAATTTTAGCCACTGGGAGTTGTGATTCTTGCTGCTCTGGGCCCTCTGCTCTAGCAGTAACTGGTGTTGCTATGGAGCCCTCCCCAATGGCTGTCCCTGTGGGTGCCTCATTTTGTTGTATGCAGTATACTTTCTTAGGCAAATTCCCCTTTTGTTGCTCACTATTTCTGATTTTAGCGCATTGTGCTATAAAGTGGTCTCTTCCACCACATCCATAACAGGTTCTAGGGGTTTTTGATTCCAAACTTGGGAATTTATCTCCCTTTCCTTCCCAATTCCTGTATTTCTGCTGGTTCTGCTCTGAGGTTTTGCCCTTAAAATGGCTTCCAACTGCCTGTTGGTTCCTGAGGTACTCTCTGGGTTCCTTTTTTCTATCCTCCCAGGTTTTTCCTCCAACTTTTACCTCAGAATATTTTGGATTTCTTATATTTGTTATATGGTCCGCCATTTCACTGGCTTCCTTAATATTTCTCGGCTTTTTATCTGTCACCAGATACCTCAGTTCCCCAGGTAGAACTGAGAAGAATTGTTCAAGCCCTATTATATTTTTCATTTCCTCTAGGGTCTTAACTTCTGCCTGCTCCAGCCATTTATCAAGATATCTATTCATATTTGCTCCCAGTTGGGAGTAGAATTCATCCAGCTTTTTGATCAATGCCCTAAATTTTCGTCTTAGATTTTCTGCATTGATTCCAAAGCGTAGGAAGACCATCTTTTGGTATTCTTGGTAGTCCCTAGCTACCTCCTCTACTGGCATCTGGGCATAGATTTCGGCCATTTCGCCGCTAATCTGAGACCTCATCACTACCATGCATTCTGGCCCCTCCACGCCGAAGTCCCAGCACGCACGTTCGAACAGGATCATGAAGGACTCTGGGTTATCGCCCTTCCTATACATAGGGAACCTCTTAAGGTCTGCTTTCGATAAGCGTTCCCCCTCAGAATTTATGTTGGTGTTATTATTATTAGCTTGGGCTTCTGCTAGCTCCATTCGCCTCATTTCCAACTGAAAATTTATATTTATTTCTTTTTCCCTCAGGGCAATCTCTTGGGCTGCAGTCTCCGCCCTAGCTTTTTCTGCCTCAGCCCTTAAGGCAGTCTCTCTTTCTCTTTCCCTTTCTTGGGCTGTAGCTTTTTCTTTATCCACCTCCCTTTTAAATTCTAGCTCTTTTAATTTAAATGCTTGCTCCTTTTCAAATTTCCATTTTTGATACTCTAGTGAGGTAGATTCTCCCCTTGAGACAACTACTTCTTCCCTTGAGGCGGTTTCCTCCCCTGAGGCAACCTCGCCCCTTGAGGCAGTTTCCTCCCTTGAGGTATTACCCTCCTGAATTACAATTCCATCATCCTCCTGCTCTAAGATTCCCTCCCCGTGAGGTAAATCTTGTGGATTTGATGATGCTTCTTTTGCCACCTTTCCTTTCTTGGTAGGCATTTTTATTAGTGATTTGTTTGGATCACTCAGCTTATTCTAGTAATCCCTAAAGAAAAGCCCCAATTCAAATGGCTTTTTTCCTTTCTTGAGTTAGAGAGTGATACTGTTTCTATTAGCCTTCCGCTGGCAGCTACGGAGTTTTTGGTTACACTGTTTTCTCCTCTGGCACTCAGCCAGTCCCTTGGCCTGATACAAATTCTCTTTTTGCTCTTGGCCACAGAGAATAACCAGAAATATACGCCTTTAGAAATGGTCTCAGCCTTTACTGTTCAATCACCTCAGTTCTCTGTCCCCTCGGCCTTCACTTGTCCCTTCGGTGCTCACCTAGAGCTTGGGTCCCAAGCTAGCCTGGACTTCACTTCACACGTGAGGTAATTTGAAACCCCCTTGAATTTTCCCTCAGAGCTTTGCTTTACTATTTCAGTCTTTTCTACGTTGTGTGACCTGGAGTCCCTAAGTTATTCCCTAAACAGAGGGTTCACTACTCCTTCACACAGGTCTCTGACTGATTAATAGTTCTCCTTAGCTCTGAAAATTCAATGGCTTTTCTTGCTGGACTATGATTTCTTTTGGCTCACTGGATTTCTACTTGAATCCCTTCACTTGTGGAATTCACTCCGAATCCCATCTCTTGTGGGGATTCACTTCGTATCCCACCGCCGCTGCCACCACTTGTGGAGATCGCCCTTGTGGCTCTGTTTGTTGTGGCCCTCACAACGGTTCTCTCCCTCTTGATTTCTCTCGCTGCCACCAGGTATTATTTACTTAATACCACCTATGTGTGTTAGACACATGTGCTGCCATATGCAAGGCTTATTGAACTTCAGAATCAGTTGGTTGGAATAACAGATAATCTTTTATTATTCATCAAATCACAAAGTAAATCACGTAATCACTGTATCAGGGGTTTGATTAGGTTTGGATAGGATGGGACATATATTCAGGCTTATTATATAATTTCAATCACTCAATATCTATCTTATTCTAGGTGTTCTCATTCCTGCTTGTTCAATCTAATAACCTTGCTCTTAATTCACTTTCCTAACTCTCCATTCAGATTACTCTCACTCTTCTCTTCACTAAACTCCAACCCTCCAACTGTCTAACTGTCCCCTTGGTTCCGCCCCTCCTGCTCTATCCTTGGCTCCTCCCTCTAGAGCTCCTGTGACTGACAGGCGGGAATGACGTCACCTTTAGGCATTTCGTCACACAAATGTTCTTCCATTGAGGAGGCCTTTTCTCCTGAGGACACTTTTGCTGTGGCCAAGGACTTTTCCTGGTGGCTTCTAGCCAGACTCATGCTTTTGCCCTGTGATATTCTCATGAGCTAAAATGTGGTCCAGTCTCTTCCTCAAGCTCAGCTTCAGAGCTGCTTCCTCTTGGAAGTTCAGCCTCCTGGGCTACTGAGAGTACAGGGCCAGCAGGATCCTGCCCTCTCTCAGACTTGGGATTTCCAAGTCAACCTCATATGAAGACTGACCCAGAGAGCCATGACATATGTTTATTATGGGTGCATGTGCCTTAGAACGTTTTTGGACACTGTATGCAAATTACAATGACCTGGTGGGGGGAGGTTTTGGACTTGCTCAATGTTAGAGATGAGGAATTTCATAGGGCTTTGCAATTCTTTGTTGAGGCATCTCTTCCAGTCCAGACAGTGAGAACAAATAATGTAGCAAGTCTTTTCCTCCCTACATGCATTTAATCATACATTGATTGTATTTGGAGATTTGGTTTAACAGCAACAACAATAGCAGCAAGTAAATCATATTTGCTCTTCTTTTCTCCAAATATATCTCACTTTCCCCACTTCTGTGAAAGTCTAATGGTAGCAGGAACAAAAGGGTTGTGTTGGATGTGTATTGATTGTTTGCCTGTCTACACTTCTGCCTTGATTATTTTCAACAACAAAAAGAAGAACACAGGGGTGAGGATAAAGAACAGATGGTACTCAGTGACCCATACAAAATACTTCTGAAATAAGAGATACTAACTGGTATGGTGAAATGTTTTCTGTTTGCCTTCTGAATCAAAACTTGTTGGTGTGAGAGGTATCAGTCTTCAAGTAGGACAGGATATTTCAACATGTGAAATCACAAAGAATCTGAAGAGGCAACACAGAAATACACATGATATAAAGAAAACCTATGAGTCTGTGGTCCTCTGTGTTTATTCAGGAAGAAGTCCTGATACATTCACCAGAACTCATTCTTACATGGATCTGCACTACATGGATCTGCACTTGTAGCCTTAATCGCTTACATACAATGAGATTTAAGGTAGTTGGATAGCTCAGTGCTTTAGGTCTCTGAGTTTGGGAGTTTGATTCCCCGCTGTGCATCTTAGACAGGGGCTGGACGCAGTGATCCATCGGTTCCCTTCCAGCTCTGCAGTTCTAAGATTAGCATTATAATCCTCATTATTAAGGTGTCTGAACAGGACAATGACCTAATTTTAAAAAGTGAGAGCTGTACACTTTACCTTCTTTATCAAACTTCTTCTTCTTAATGAAGAGGCCTTTTCAGTTTTATCTAACACTCCTCTCTTGTTCTGTCAAATCAGTGAATTGGACAGATATATAGGTGCTCTTGAGAAATTATTATTATTATTATTATTATTATTATTATTATTATTATTATTATTAGTAGTAGTAGTAGTAGTAGTAGTAGTAGTAGTAGTGTTATTATTATTATTAGAAATGCAGTAGCCATTTATGCATTGACAAAGAGTAGAAGATGCAGATTGGTGCCCTTGCATGGGGATGACACATAATCCGCTTTGGCTTGAGGATCACGCTTCATAGTGGTGGAGCTGGTATTAAGTTCACTCCTTAACTCATGGGAACCAAGACTGAGATTATTTAACAAAAATGTTGGTGGCATTGGAAGGAAAAAGAGTTCACAGATACACTGAAACAGACGTTTGGTGCCCTCTTTCAAAATATGAAAAACCATCAACAGCATTGATGTGCTTTCCCTCTGAGAATGGCAAAATGGGTGATAATTGTATTTACCCCAGACTGCTCCTAGCTTGTTGCACATAGGAAAAGACGTTCAGACTTTGTATGTTGTGTTTCCCTCATTGCTTCTTAGAAGGATCCCCATCCCTGCCTCCATTTTGTCCTGTTGTTGCTGATAAGAAAGTTGCTGTAACTTCCGGAGGGTGTCACAGTGCTGGTTAGTGTTCCCTTAGTGTCTTTTATACTCTGGGATGTGATCCAGGAAAACATTCTGTTTTATGAGATTTACTTATCCAGCCTGCATAAAGAAGCTGGAAGGGAAGATAAGAAGAATCCAAGCATTTTGTCAGAACAAAGACATTTTAAAAAGAGCTCTTGGTTTTGGCTTGCCCAGAAAATATTTATGGTTAATACAGAGTTGCCACCCTGAAACAATATTCACAAATAACAGAGCCCCAAAATCAAAAGAGGATTAAATATAGTTTATGAAATTTGGAAAGAAAGCCTATGGAGGAACTAAATGGAAGAGCAGTTCATTTCCTACCCAAATATGGTCACCTTGATGAATGCTCAAATTAAAATATATTCCCTTAGTAGTAGCTCCAATGTTAACTGTAGTATATCCCAGACAACTGTAATTATTAGGTGGGTGTTTTTTTTAATCTTCATGTTTCAGAGCTTCAGAAAATACCCTGGATTCCAGGGGACGATGGGCATTTAGGTTCAAGAGGCTCGGGTGGAGGACTGCCTTGGGGTACCCTGGCTACTGGAGGACTGAAGGCATGCTGGATGGGAGAACAGCACGCTTTCGGAATAAGAACTCCCTGGGTTAGGTCCGGACCTGAAGGTCAAGGTTGATTGTGCACACAGACCTGCACTATGGTAGCCCCCCCTTGTGGAAGGGGAAGTTCAAGTTAAATAGATTAATAAACTTGTAGCCCTAGACTAAACAACAACAACAGCCCTAACTAACCCACGTACTATGTCTGTCTCATTATTCCGGGCTGGGCGGGCAATGAACATTTTTGATTTCTTGTTGTTTAGTTGTTAAGTCATGTCTGACTCTTCGTGACCCCATGGACCAGAGCACGCCAGGCCCTCCTGTCTTCCACTGCCTCCCGGAGTTGGGTCAAATTCATGTTGGTAGCTTTGATGACATTGTCCAACCATCTCATCCTCTGTTGTCCCCTTCTCCTCTTGCCTTCACTCTTTCCCAACATCAGGGTCTTTTCCAGGGAGGTTTCTCTTCTCATGAGATGGCCAAAGTATTGGAGCCTCAGCTTCAGGATCTGTCCTTCCAGTGAGCACTCAGGGTTGATTTCCTTCAAAATGGATAGGTTTGTTCTCTTTGCAGTCCAGGGGACTCTCAAGAGTCTCCTCCAGCACCACAATTCAAAAGCATCAATTCTTCGGCGGTCAGCCTTCTTTATGGTCCAGCTCTCACTTCCATACATCGCTACTGGAAAAACCATAGCTTTGACTATGCGGACCTTTGTTTTTTTGATGTAGAGCTTCAGACCATTTTTGGCACTCTCCTCTTTCACCCTCATTAAGAGGTTCTTTAATTCCCCCTCACTTTCTGCCATCAGAGTGGTATCATCTGCATATCTGAGGTTGTTGATATTTCTTCTGGCAATCTTAATTCCGGTTTGGGATTTGTTCAGTCCAGCCTTTCGCATGATGTATTCTGCATATCAGTTAAATAAGCAGGGAGACAATATACAGCCTTGCCGTACTCCTTTACCAATTTTGAAACAATCAGTTGTTCCATTTCCAGTTCTAACTGTTGCTTCCTGTCCTACATATAGATTTCTCAGGAGATAGATAAGGTGTTCAGGCACTCCCATTTCTTTAAGAACTTGCCATAGTTTGCTGTGGTCCACACAGTCAAAGGCTTTTGCATAGTCAATGAAGCAGAAGTAGATGTTTTTCTGGAACCCTCTGGCTTTCTCCATAATCCAGTGCATGTTAGCAATTTGGTCTCGAGTTCCTCTGCCCCTTCGAAATCCAGCTTGTACTTCTGGGAGTTCTCGGTCCACATACTGCTGAAGCCTAGAGTAGGCATCCTTCAGTCTCGAGAGACTATGGTATCGTGCTCTGTATGGAGGACTTGGAACAGTGTCTAGTGTGGCTGAGAAGGCCAATTCGAGAGTGACAATCCCTTCCACACTGAAGACAAATACAATCTGTCCCCTCTCCAGCTCCCTGATTTTGCTGGTTTTGGGACTGCCTCTTCGCCTCGGCCTGCTGGACAAGGGTCTCTTCAAATTGGGAGAGGCCATGATGCACCGCCTGCCTCCAGGCTGAACACTCAGATGTCAAGGTTTCCCATCTGTTGAGGTCCATTCCTAAGGCCTTCAGATCCCGCTTGCAGATATCCTTGTATCGCAGCTGTGGTCTCCCTCTGGGGCAATTTCCCTAGACTAATTCTCCATACAAGAGATCTTTTGGAATCTGACCATCAGCCATTCTCACGACATGCCCAAGCCAATGTAGACGTCGCTGTTTCAGTAATGTATACATGCTAAAAAATCCAGCTCATTCTAGGACTACTCTATTTGGAACTTTGTCCTGCCAGGTGATACCAAAAATGCGTCGGAGACAACGCATATGGCACGTGTTCAGCTTCCTCTCCTGCCGTGCACAAAGGGTCCAGGACTCACTGCAGTACAGGAGTGTGCTCAGGACACAGGCTCTATAGACCTGGATCTTGGTATATGCTGTCAGCTTCTTATTAAGCCATACTCTCTTTGTGAGTCTAGAGAAGATGGTAGCTGCTTTGCCAATGTGTTTATCCTGCTCGACATCTAGGGAGAGAGTGTCAGAGATCATTGAGCCAAGGTACACAAAGTCATGAACAACCTCCAATTCTTGCATGGAGATGGTAATAGAGGGAGATGAGTCCACGCCCTGGCCCATGACTTGTGTTTTCTTCAGGCTGATTGTTAGTCCAAAGTCTTGGCAGGCCTTGCTAAAACGATTCATGTGTTGTTGGAGATCTTCAGCAGAGTGGGCAAGAATGGCTGCATCATCAGCGAAGAGGAAGTCCCGCATGCATTTCAGTTGGACTTTGGTCTTCGCTCTCAATCTAGAGAGATTAAAGAGCTTTCCATCTGATCTAGTCCGGAGATAGACACCTTCTGTTGCAGTTCCAAAGGCGTGCTTCAGCATGACAGCAAAAAAGATCCCAAACAGGGTCGGCGCGAGGACACAGCCCTGTTTTACTCCACTTCGGATGTCAAAGGGATCTGATGTTGAGCCATCAAAAACTACAGTGCCCTTCATTTCCTCATGAAAGGACCTGATGATGTTAAAGAGTCGAGGTGAGTAATCTTGGTAAGTATTTTAAAAAGGCCGTCCCTGCTGACCAAATCAAAGGCCTTTGTGAGATCTATGAAGGCCACAAAGAGTGGCTGTTGTTGTTCCCTACATTTCTCCTGCAACTGTATGAGGGAAAATACCATGTCAGTGGTGGATCTATTAGCTCGAAATCCACACTGTGATTCTGGATAGACTCTGTCTGCAAGCACCTGGAGTCTCTTCAGCACAACACGGGCAAGCAGCTTCCCTACAACGCTGAGAAGAGAGATACCACGGTAGTTATTGCAGTTGCCCCTGTCTCCTTTGTTCTTATACAATGTGACGATGTTTGCATCCTTCATGTCCTGTGGTACTCCACCTTCCTTCCAGCAAAGACAAAAGATTTCATACAGCTCGGTGGTGATGATCTCTTTACAGCACTTCAGCACTTCAACAGGGATGTTATCCTTCCCAGGTGCCTTGCCAGAGGCGAGGGAATCCAAGGCCGCTTTTACTTCTGCTAAAGTTGGTTCGCTGTCCAACTCTTCCAAGACAGGCAGGCACTCGATGTTATTTAATGCCTCTTCAGTTACTACATTCTCTCTGGAATATAGCTCAGAGTAGTGCTGCACCCAGCGTTCCATCTGCTGTGCTCGGTCCTGGATGATCACGCCTGTAGCAGACTTCAAGGGAGCAGATTTCTTCTGTATTGGACCTAAAGCCTGCTTGATACCATCATACATTCCCTTGATGTTACCTGTGTCTGCTGCTATCTGTATCTGAGAGCAGAGCTGAAGCCAATAATCGTTGGAACATCTCCTGGCAGCCTGTTGGACTTTGCTACGAGCATCTCAAAGAGCCTGCAAGTTGTACTCACTAGGACAGGCTTTGTATGCTGCTAGAGCTCTCCTCTTATCCTCGATGGCTGGCATCAACTCCTCCGAATGGGCTTCGAACCAGTCTGCCGTCTTTTTCGTCTTTTTGCCAAATGTGGACAAAGCATGGTTATAAACAGCATTCTTGAAATGTTCCCATCGTTCAGGTGCATTTGCATCAGCCGGGCCTGGAAGGGTTTCCTCAAGCGCTTGGGCAAATTCCTCCACTTTTCTTTGATCGCGAGTCTTGCTGATGTCAATACGTGGTCTTCCTTCCTTTTTCGTGTGATACAATCTCTTTGTTCGCAGTTTTACTCTACTACACACCAGGGAGTGATCAGTATCGCAATCAGCACTCTGGTAACTGCGTGTGATCGTAATACTAGGAAGGCTAGAACGTCTAGTGAGGATTAAAATTGAGCTGATGCCAATGCTTGGATCTTGGATGTCTCCAGGAAACTCTGTGTTGAGGCTTCGTATTAAAGAACGTGTTGCTGACACAAAGACCATAATAACAGCAAAACTCCAGCAAGCGTTGGCCATTTTCGTTCATCTTCCCAATGCCAAAACGGCCTAGACAGGTGGGACAAGAATTGTGATCAGCACCAACTCTAGCGTTAAAGTCTCCGAGAATGAACAGCGGCTCTCTCTCAGGGACTTTTTTGACAGTAGCTGCCAGATCATCATAGAATTTGTCTTTGACTTCTGTTGTGGATGACAGTGTTGGTGCATATGCACTAATGAGGGTGACCGGTCCTGCTGATGAGTGGAGCTGCAGAGACAGGATTCTTTCTCTCCCCACAGTAGGTGGAACAATGGATCTCAGCAGAGTATTTCTGACTGCAAAGCCAACACCATATTCCCTGGTCTCATTCAATGGTTTTCCCTGCCAGAAGAATGAGAAGTATCTTTCTTTGACAGATCCCATGTCTGGCAATCTTGTCTCTTGCAGGGCATCTGCAGTCTACTCAGTTCCATGTCGATGACAGCTGCCTTGCGCACGTCGTCTATTTCCTGCAGGTCGTCAGAAAAGCCAGGGGTCATTGTCCGAACATTCCAGGTGCCTAACTTTAGGGCAGAAGTTTTCTTATGATTGTTGCATGGTGCAGGGTTATCGATCTGCTTGTCAGCTTTCACCCTACCTAGTGAGGTGCAATGACCTCTCCCACCGTCGGAAGTAGCCCCTGGCGTCATGCTCTACGCCAATCGAGCAAAGACTTATAACCAGTAACTGCTACTTCCCGTGTTATTTCGACACTGTATGCGAAGCTGGAGTGTCCTCTCCAGAGCACAAAGCCTGGGTAAAATAATATGGAGGATAGGCTGTTACCCAAGCAGAAAATCCCCCCTCTCCACATCGCTGAAATAGTCCAATGGAAAGGCAAGAGCCAATACAACTGGTTCCAGCGATGTCGCAGGAGTTGCCAGAACGACACAAACTGCCTCCGGGACTCCGGCTCTGGATTTTGCCTCGAGGTTAACTCCTGAAGCCTTTTCCATCAGTGGATATAGCCACAAGGCAGTGGAGGTTTGAAATCGGAGTTTTCCTTCTCCTTGAATGTAGCACCTTAACAGCATCATCTTTTAAGATTTTAAATAGTTCAACTGGAATGCCATCACCTCCACTGGCCTTGTTGTTAGCCATGCTTTCTAAGGCCCACTTGACTTCACTCTCCGGGATGTCTTGCTCAAGGTCAGCAACCACACTATCTGGGTTGTCTGGGACATCCAGATCTTTCTGGTAAAGTTCCTCTGTGTATTCTTGCCACCTCTTCTTGATGTCTTCTGCTTCAGTTAGGTCCCTACCATTCTTGTCCTTTATCATGTCCATCTTTGCACAAACTGTTCCTTTAATATCTCCAATTTTCTTGAACAGATCTCTGGTTTTTCCCTTTCTATTGTTTTCCTCTATTGTTTCCACTGTGTATTCATAAGGGATTTGGTTTAGATTATACCTGGCTAGCCCAGTGGTTTTTCCTACTTTCTTCAGTTTAAGCTTGAGTTTTGCTATAAGAAGCTGATGATCAGAGCCACAATCAGCTCCAGGTCTTGTTTTTGCTGACTGTATAGAGCTTCTCCATCTTTGGCTGCAGAGAATATAATCAATCTGATTTCGGTATTGCCCATCTGGTGATGTCCATGTGTAGAGTCGCCTCTTGTGTTGTTGGAAAAGAGTGTTTGTGATGACCAGCTTGTTCTCTTGACAAAACTCTATTAGCCTTTGCCCTGCTTCATTTTGAACTCCAAGGCCAAACTTACCTGTTGTTCCTTTTATCTCTTGACTCCCTACTTTAGCATTCCAATCCCCTATAATGAGAAGAACATCTTTCTTTGGTGTCAGTTCTAGAAGGTGTTGTAAGTCTTCATAGAATTGGTCAATTTCAGCCTCTTCAGCATGGGTGGTTGGTGCATAAACCTGGATGACTGTGATGTTGAAAGGTCTGCCTTGGATTCGTATTGAAATCATTCTATCGTTTTTGTGATTGTATCCCAGTACAGCTTTTCCCACTCTTTTGTTGACTATGAGGGCTACTCCATTTCTTCTATGGGATTCTTGCCCACAATAGTAGATATGATAATCGTCTGAATTGAATTCGCCCATTCCCATCCATATTAGTTCACTGACGCCCAGGATGTCAATGTTTATTCTTGCCATCTCCTGTTTGACCACATCCAGCTTACCAAGGTTCATAGATCTTACATTCCAGGTTCCTATGCAGTATTTTTCTTTGCAGCATCAGACTTTCCTTTCACTTCCAGGCGCGTCCGCAGCTGAGCGTCCTTTCGGCTTTGGGCCAACCACCTCATTAGCTCTGGAGCTACTTGTACTTGTCCTCCGCTCTTCCTCAGTAGCATGTTGGACACCTTCCGACCTGAGGAGCTCATCTTCCAGCATCATATCTTTTAGCCTTTTGTTTCTGTCCATGGAGTTTTCTTGGCAAAGATACTGGAGTGGCTTGCCAGTTCCTGCTCCAGGTGGATCGCGTTTTGTCAGAACTCTCCACTATGACCTGTCCGTCTTGGGTGTCCCTGCACGGCATAGCCCATAGCTTCTCTGAATTACTTAAGCCCCTTCGCCACGACAAGGCAGCAATCCATGAAGGGGACTGTGACGTTCACCCTCATGGCCCCTGTTTGTCTACCCAAACACCGAGCTCACAAAGGCAAACCAAAACCCTCTTGACACGCTGCCACCAGTTGATCTCCTTATCAACGTACTTTACTTAGAAAAGATGAAGGTCCATTCAGCACTGACTTTTTAATAACACAGGTTTATTGATTACAGATGGTTTCTAGACTAATTCATAAGCATATTCCTTCAGTTTCACCAAGCATCAATATTAATCTTCTATACTAAATATCACAGGTTACTAATCACTCCTTAGACTAATCACTCCTCAGATCCCCCAAACCATCTCCCTCCCTCTCTCTCTGATTCCTCTCCAGACTCTCTTCTCTGACTGACTAACTCCTCCCAGGCTCCGCCTTTTAACATCCCTGTCGGCTCCATCTCTTAACCACATTAGCATATAACTCATGAATAATACATAATTTATGGAATAACAAGGGTGAATTCTACAGGGACATTTTTGATAGCAAGTAACTAATATAACAAATATTTTGCCATGTTTTAGGTAAAATCAAGAAAATGAAACAATTATAATATTTATTATTGATTAATTTTTAACAGACCCATTGAATTATTTGACATTGTAGCAATTTTGTAATTGATATAAAAAAAACCAAGGTTGCGTCTTCTTACCCCCATAATTCAGAATTTGTTGCAATCATAAACACCTAAAAAAGAGAGAGGGTTTTAAGACCAAAATGTGCTTAGTTCTGTCCTTGAACCTACCATTTCTATAATTCCTCTCATATGATTTTGCCTTTATGCAGAGTTTTTTAAAAAGTTCATTAAAAAGTAGGACAAACAAAAGACAAGCACTTGCCTCAAGAAGCTTGCTGTGGCAAATGCTAAAATTTGACAGATAGCAACCTTAATCACTGTGCAGATTAATTTATTATTACCTTTCTAGCCCATTTCTGTGAATGCTTTTGCTGATGGATATCAAGAGGACAGGAGCAATGTCTATTTTTTCAGCTTGACTCATCTAAAGCATATCAGAGCTGCTGCATATCATGCTGCATCTATGGGGGGGGGGAGGTTACAAGAACACGTGACACCTTTTAAGAAAGCCCTAGGGGGTCAATTCTACAAAATGCTAGATCCCCGAAGCAGCAGAGCCCAAATTTATTGCTGTCATCCTCAACTGTTCCTCCACCTACCAGCCCAAAGATACCTGGGGAGCTTCTATTTGAAAAGATAGCTTCGGATTTGAATTTCATTCGGATGGAGATTCTTTGCTAGAATGGGGGAAAGGCAAAAATAAATAGCAAGAGGAAGTCAGAAGACCAGTGAGGTGGCTTTCCTCAAGAGATACAATAGCTGGGTAAAAAAGTGGGATTAATAGTGTGAGGAGGTGGGAGGAATTTTGCTAATTGCAAAAAATGTACAGTACTCTTGACAAATAATATTAGGAGCACAACTGTAGTAAAATGCTTGATTTAAAATAGGACAAGACTCTACTGTACATAAACATGGAATTATGTACAGTAGAAGGATTCTTGTTTTGGAGAACAGAACCCAAACTTGGTGAATTTCTGAGGCAAATATCTTTCCCATGCTTTTGGACCCCTCTGGAGCTTTTTGACTAGAGACCCTATCTCCTCTACATCCTGATCATGCTAGAAGCAGCTACTGGGACTTTTAGTCCAAAATGTATGAAGGACACTGGGTTAGAGAAGGTTCCTTGGGTTAGACTGGGGTATCACTTGCAAATGGTGGCAGTGACTTCATATGCAGGGAAGAATGAAAGGACAACCATCAGTCAATGGGCAGTCATGTCTTTTTATTATCTGTTTTCACCTTCCATATAGTTACACTGATATCCCATTCTTTTCTTTTCTTTTCCATACCTTAGCACACACGTAACTAGTAGCTAGAGCAATGTAGCTGTTTTTTTGAAGGTCCTTCAGTTTGGAGGAAAAGGAAAAGCAATGGGGTCCATTTATACCTTGTGTACTACTGTACCAAAAGGGTGTGGCTCATGGTAATAAACAACCCTATAAACTACCCATTAAATCTGTAACTTGTTACAAGAAATAGTTTGTAAGCTCTTTTCTTTTGTTGTTTCCCTTCCCTTCTTGTTTTGTTTTGTTTTTGGCAAGATAAAATAAAAATAGAATTCTATTATAAACTACCTTGAACTTTACTGCAGGGTCCTATGTTATCTTTTAAAGCAACATGTACACTAAGGATGGTTCGCAAGTTAATAATAATAAGATGCTATTTTCCTATTCTATTTATTTCCTTCATTCAGTGTAAGGCACAATTAGAAGAGCTACAATACAGCTTAACTCCCCTACTCCCAAATATCATCATCATCATCATCATCCCCTCCATTGTTGAGGCAGAGAGGCTTGCTCACTTCAGTGAGGTTGAGAGCTATGCTGAAGGGTCTCCCAAGCCAGACAGGTCTCAGCTGAGAAGCCAGACCAACAGTGTCCACCAACCATCAATTACGATGAGAGGAAATAAACAGAAATCCATACCGGATCAGTCATTGCCTGGGTCAACAAGGACCATGTCAGATACTATAGCTCCTGGGCATCTGATGACAAATGGGTTACACAGCTCAGCAGACCCTGTTGAGGAACCAGGACAGGCTGCTGCAAAGCTACTGGAACAACATACGCAAAACTTGGACTCTTGCTGAAAATCGAGAAATTATTAAATGTTATTACGAGGCAAACCCAACAGCCCATGGTTTTCAAAAAAGAATGATGGAAATTTGGAAAAGGAAACACTGAAACAGTGGCATAACCGAACAACGATTAATGGATCAGAGAAGGTTTATCATCTGGAGTAAAGTGTTTTCAGGACTGGAATTGCAAGAAGTAGAAAAGGTGGCAAAAGAAAAATCAACACAGAACAATGACCATACTATGGAAGACAAATGGAGGATAAAGGTAGACACAGTACTGGAAGAAAATGTATCAATAGAGGAACAATGTATGGAACAACCCAGAAAGTATAAGTTGACAGAATGGCAAACATCACTGAGGGAAAAAATAGTAAACCATATTAGCCAGAACACAGAAAGACAAAGGCTCCCCAATTTGCGCCAGTTACAAAGTAAACCAGTAAAAGATCTACTGAGTGATGCAAATGTAGTAATCACAACAATCCCAACCGACACGCTAAAGGAAACAAACCATCTCATTGTTATTATGGTAGCACAGCTACCATAATAACCATGGAACTTGGTTACAAGCTGCAAAAAACCCAGAAAACTCCTGGCACTCCAAAATGGAAAATTTGGCTGGAAAGAAAAATAAACAAATTACGTGCAGACATTAGCAACTTAAAACACTTGAAAGATTCAAAACTTAAAAATGAAAAAGTAAAAGACAGACTATGCAAAATATAAGACCTAGAAAGGAAAACAATTTTTAAAATGATGGAAGCATTAAAACAGTGGGTAACAACTACAGCAAAGAAAACTGAAAGATATGATGGACACTTGAAACAATATAGAAAAAACATGCAATTTTGAAATAACCAATGATTGTTCTATACATCACTTGGAGAAAATACAGAGCAAAAGAAATTAGGCCCATGTAAAGATGATGCTTTAAAATTTTGGAAAGAAATGTGGGAAAACCCAACTGGACATAACAAAGATGCTTCATGGATTAAAGACATTTGTAAAGAAACTCAAGGAAAACAAATGGATGATATTGTAATAACAACTGAAATGATTAAGAGGCAAGTAAAGGCTGTGAAAAATTGGAGTGCATCTAGTTGAGATGAGCTGCATGGATTTTGGTTAAAGCATTTAACAAGTCTCCATCAATGTATAGCGGTGCAATTTAATCACTTACTCCAAAATTCTACAACTGAAGATTGGCTGACAACAGGCCACACATTTCTGATAATAAAAGATCATCAAAAGGGCAATGAACCCAGTAATTATTGACCAATTACATGCCTTCCAACAATGTTCAAGTTCCTCACTTTAAAAAGTCAAGAGGCACAAAATATCAGCTGCTTATTAATAACATGATGCTGAAGAATGCAAAAAGACAAAAAACAAAACTTAACATGGTCTGGATAGACTATAAAAAGGCATTTGACTCATTGCCACACAGCTGGATTAGCACCTGCCTAAAAATGTTTGGGATTAGTAAAAACATTCAGAAATTCCTCAAGAAAAACATGGAAAAATGGGAAACTGTCTTAATTGCCTATGGTGAAGAAATTGGGGAAGTTAGCAACCAAAGAATATTTCAAGGGGATTCTTTGTCACCACTGCTGTTTAACATTTTACTAATTCCCATGTCAATAATCTTAAATAAAATTGGATTGGGCTATGATATTTCAGAAAAAGCAGGAAAAATAAATAATCTCTTATACATGGATGACCTGAAACTAATGCAAAAAGTTCCATGGAGATAGAATCACTGCTAAACACAGTGCAAATATTTAGTGAAGATATCCAAATGAAATTTGGAATTGACAAATGTGCAGCTCTGTCTATACACTGTGGCAAGATCCAAAAACTAGAAGGAATAGAGTTAAAAAATGGCAATATTATAAAATCACTATCAAGTGATGACAATTATAAATACCTTGGAATACTAGAAGCAGACAACATTGTGCACACAAAAGTTAAAGAACTGACATAAAGAGAATATATCAAAAGACTGCAGAAAATCTTAAAATCAAAATTAAATGGTGGAAGTACAATCAAAGCCATAAACACATAGACCGTTCCAGTAATTAACTACCCAGCTGGAAAAATAGATTGGACTCAAAACAAATAAGAAGAATTAGATAGAAAAACATGGAAACTAATGAACATGCATCACGCACTACATCCAAAAAGTGATGGGGACAGATTACATTTACCACAAAAAATTGATGGCTGTGGATTACTGCAAACACAGCATGTAGTGAGGAAAAAAGAAGCCTAAATGATTATATCAGTACAAGCAGAGAAAAAGTATTGAAAGTAGTGAAAATGGAGAATATTTTGAAAACAACAGAAACAAAGGCTCAATATAAGAAACAACAATTTGAAAATAAATTAAACAGCTGGAAAAATAAACCACTACATGGACAACACCTGAGAAATATTCAAGGAAAGCATGATCATAATTCAACATGGGCATGGCTAAAACTGGGAACCATTAAGAAAGAAACCGAAGGCTTGATTTTTGCTGCACAAGAACAAACACTCCAAACCAATGTGATGAAAGTTAAGATCCATAGAAAACTCTGCCAAGAAAAAGATGAAATTGTGTCAAACCTCATCTGTGGATGTCCAAAGATAGCACAAACAGATTACAAAGTTAGACATGATAGAGTGGAAAAATTAGTGCACCGGTCATTATGCAAAAAATATAACTTGCCAGCCTCCAAAAACCTGTGGGAACGTCAGGTAGAAAAGGTGTCAGAAAATGAGGAAGTTAAGATCTTGTGGGATTTCCAGATCCAAACGGATAGACACCTTGAACATAACACACCAGACACAGTAGTAATAGAATGAAGAAAGGTCTGTATCATTGACTTTGCAATTCCAGGGGATGCCAGAGTTGAAAATGAAGAATTGGAAAAACTAACAAAGTATAAAGACCTGGCAATTGAAACATATCGCCTCTGGAAGAAACATACTTCAGTGGTCCCCGTAGTTATCGGGGCTTTGGGAACAATATCAAGAAATTTCTCACAGGACTATAAGCAGTTGCAGGTCTCAGAAATAACACCATCAGAGCTACAAAAAATGGCAATATTAGGCACAGCATACATACTCTGCCAATATTTAACAGATGCTTAGGTTTTTGGTTAAAACTTGTATCTGTTATACAATACCAGTCCATGTTTTTTATAATTTTGATTTACTGTGCCTATTGTTTTTTAATAATAATAATAACAACAATAATAATATATTTTCTGAAGTCTCCAATTTTCTAATTCTTTCCAAATGACCACACTTGAGAGTTTTCATCATAACTACATTTTCTATGGTGTGGCCATTTTGTGAAGGAGAATTTTAAGAAAGTAGACGTGTAAGAAGCAGACACGTTTTATGCTTATGTTCACTAGAATGCTTATTTGTCTAATGTTTGTCATTTGTCACAAATGGCATGACACAATGATAGCATCCCTCCCTTAATGACCCAAACCTAGAAGAAACATGGATCCTGAATGAAAAAAAATGTACATACATTTTACAAATGAAACACATGAACTGAACACTTAATCTTCTGTAACAATGTCATCACCCAGCTCCTCAGCTCATCAAGAAAGGGTAAATTGGATGAAAACAGGCTTTGTTTTATGGTCAAGTGTTTGTGTACAAAGAACAACACTAGTAAGATGTACTAATATGGCAAGCTGAGAGTTTTGAGGATGTTCTGTGAAATGTGGCTGTAACTAGGTAGAAGTCTAAAGCAGATCTGACTGCAACTTTTAGTATTGTGTTTGCCCCAGTCAAGACACTTCACTGTGGTTTGTTCCCACTATAGCTCACCACTCATCTTGAATATCTTAAGGTCTGTGGTTGCCACAACCCTTTTGTCACTAGGTAGCCAAACTTTGGACCATGAGCCTTTCCATCGTTAGTTAGGCTGATCTTCAGGCAACAGGTATGTATTCTGTCCCTGGGACACTCACTACTCAAAGTCCTGCTAGCTGAGTAGAACCTACCAGAGCTTGTTGTGTACTAGTGTAGCCTTTTGAGAGACTGAATACCAACACAGACAGCAGGGATGGGGACTTGAATCACAGGACTCGCTGTGAAGTCGGACTTAAGTCGTACCAGTCTCTCAACTTGGACTCAATTTGTTGGGGGTTTTTCTTTCAGTGACTCAGACTCGACCCGTGACTCAGAACCAACCCACCCCTCCCATTTTTCTAGAGAAAAGAGCTTTTTTTTAATAACAACTAGGACTTGGGGCTTGGGACTCAGGACTTGGTACCAAAGACTCGGACTTGGGACTTGACCCAAAGACTTGCCAGCATCCCTGACAAACAGAATGCATTGCTGTTTGCCTCATCATTTTGATGGGAAAGTTCCATTTTAAAGGATGACTGCTCTCTTGATATTAAAAACCATGATATGTGAAAGATCTCTTTAGTGTAGCAAATGTTTCTTGAGTTCACTATGTTTTTTAAAAAAATATCTGTGGTTATATAGATTCACTTTGGAACACTCCACACTCTGTTTCTGCACAAGCCACCTTGAGTGTAACATAATTGATTCGGAGCAGCTGAAGAAAGCAGAAGCAAGAACATGTCTTTCTATAGCATTTTGATTTATTGCTGTTATTGTTTTTATTATTGGCGAGTCACTCTAACAGGATAGAATGTGTGTCTCCATGCACACTGTATGATGTATAATTTCTGGGTAGCAGAAAAGGATAAGGTAACCTGAACCAGATATAGAGAAAATCTCATACATAGCTCCATGGCTAGCAGTTGGACCTAGTTCAAAGTGATGGTTATGACTGGATGTGAAGGGGTCCCAGAGGGTCCCACGATCAGGCCATACCACATTCCTTCCACTGCAATCAATCCCCAAATAGTCTTTCTAGAGCTACCTTATCTCTGAAGCTGCCAATGCCACCAGAGTCACCAATGATAATGATATGGATGATCCCCAAGCTTACATTGGAGTGCAGAGGTATAGACACTTCATTTTTGCAGTTCACTGGTAGACTCTGTTTCATGTGAACAAAGAATTGGGAGCCAGGTGTAATGATCCTCAGCATAATTTCAACTAGCAGCAACTAGGTTATGAATTCTTTCTACAACTTTTGCCTGCTTTCACCCCTGGCTGCACATGCTGCATTTTGTTGCAGCCCAGAAAAGGGAAATGGGAACAAGTCAACCAGGGTTAATTGCTACCAGCATGGGCTGGAAGAAGAATGAGCTGGAGAACCCAAGTAGATAAAGCTTGACTTTTTTTCTTCTTCTTAAGACATACAAAGGGACAGAAAAGAGATTACTACATTTCACTGTCAGACTTAGCCAGGGTCACTCTTTGCACCGTTATTTTATAAAAAGCAATCTCTTTATCTGTTCACTCTGTTTTCCTTTGTGAGAAAAAAAAAATATGATGCTTAAATCCACTGAAAAAGACCTGTAGGGAAGTTTTTATGCAAACAGCCTTCTCCCCAATGCATATAGTTTAAAGAAATCTGTGGTGGAACCATGTGGTGTCTGCTACATTCTTCTTTCAGCCTAACCTGCCCACAGTCAAACTCCTTTAAACCCTTCACAATGTAGGGAGGTGGGGGAAATGTCATTGCTAGACATCTGTGTACAGCACTTGCTTATCTCATCTCTCCACTTGTTCGTAGTGTATTTGATTTTTTTAAAAAAATCTGTAAAGAATGGTTTGATTTTCTTTTTCATTTGCAAAGCTACAGAATGCTTGTACAGTCCAAATGCTCCCCCTGTCTGGCATTTTTCCAGCACAGAAACACATGTTTAGAACTTGAACAACTGCCTTGGCAAAGCCAATCAGCTTCTAAAGGCAGGACTCACTTTAGGGAAAGGTACTAGATAGCAGAATGGCAGAACTACAATAGAACAATATCAGATTTGTTTACAAAAGAGGTCAGCCAAACCAAACAAACAACTTCAAATTTTGAGAGAAAAAGAATATAATAACGTGTCTGCTCTTGTTGATAACCATGTATAACACTTCCCAATGCTTTATTTTATTTATTTCCTTTTAGAGTTTTGAATCCTACACTTCAACAAGTTGTAAGTGGTGGCGTACGACTTTCATTTTTTCATTAAAAAAATTAAAGCTAACTTTAAAAAGTAAACTGGTTTAAAAGAGTAATATAAATCCAGTTAGCCAACAGGAGCTGATAGAATGTTTCATTTCTTAGTGTTGGCTCACATGTAATTCGCTTCAGGACAAATAAATATATGTTGTTGATTCTTGTTAAATTTATGTACTCTTCAGATGGTTAAAGCCGGATGGTTAAAGCAGGATGGAAATGAGCAAATGGACTCTTTAAAAGGGAGTTGTGATGGAACCCTAGCCCATTTTGCCTTGTAACAGGAGAAATAAGATGATTGGCTGGGAGAATGCAGAAGGCGAACCAATTAGGGAGAGTGTTCTGGAAGTGGAGCTGAGAAGAAGAGGTGGAGTTAATTTGTTTCTGGGAGAAGGAGGTTGTATTTTAGCAGTGAGCTGTAATTCAATATAAACTTAAGTTGAATTCTGTTTACTTTACCCGTTGATACATTGTAAGAAAGAACCATTCATATTTGTCATTCTAAAATTTCTTGGGGTCATGTTTATGGCTGAAGGCAAGCCTTTTAAAGGAAGGATGTTTTAAAAGTGGCAAGCCTGGGTGAGGGCTGGTCACAGGAGTGAGAGCTGTTGAACTACCTGAGTTTTACTGATGCATTTCAGAGGGGTAGGGTCCACATTCCCCACTTACCAAGATATCTCCAGATCAGACCTTGAAGAACTTACTTTTTGGACTACCGTTCCCAGAATCTCCAGCTAAGAATGGTCACGAGAAAAATATTTTTTTTTCCAAGTTTCTGTCTAGTTAGATTCATAAGACTATCATGCTGTGATGCAAGTTCTCTTACCTCTAACTTATGGCCTTGCCTAGCTTTACAATTTCCAAATACAGAAGATGAACTTGTTGGGATGTGGGTGAAATAAATCACTCTGGTAGTTAGCAGAGTCCAGGAAAGAAAATTTACGCTTTCTCTTCTCCGGACAGCAGTGATAAATAAGACACAACGAGAATTTTGCTCTGAGAGATTCGAACAATATAACTCACAGACAAATCGTTGTCTTTCTCCAACAAAGGCTTTTATCTCATAGTTTCAGGAAAATATTTACAGTAGCTGTATACAGCATTCCAGACAGCAAACGGACAGCATAACGCTCAAAACTTCAAGCTCCACCCACAGGAGAATGGAACTGACTTGATTATTTTTACATCCACAAAACTGATGCAATCTTGATTAAGAAGCAGAATATAATCTTCCTGAAAGCACCTTCTATTGCTGAAAAAATACTGCAAGCATCTGCCTATGCAAAGGATGTGCTTTTTAGGTTCTCTGGTTGTCTCCCAAATTTCAGAAGTTCATCTCAGTTCAAATACAGCTAAGCAAACATTCCCAAAATGTCATCTGTTGGGCTCCAGAGACCAGCAAGCATGTCCAGGACAGCTTCCAAGGCCTTAGAAAGTGAAACAATAGATCTCTGACTTCAGAGTTTGACAATAACTAGTTACAAAGAACTATTGTAATGAATTCCACTTTCCCAATAATGAAGGTTGGGATCTACATTGTATCACAGCTGTGACTTAACAAGGAATAACACCACTCTTCTGGCAAGGTAAACATAACGGTCAACATTATTTCTATAACTAGATGGTTCCATCCACATCCAGAAAAGTAGTTTGTAGAATATAACTGCAAGATCTCTCACCCAGTATGGCCATTGGCAACTACAAGAGATAACTAAAAAATAAGTTACTTACTTTGGAAAAATGTTCACTTCGCCAGGTGTGGAGCTGCTGTGGTGGGGACACTTTGCCCGCTGGCCCAGAGATCAGCATCACAGTGTGATGACACTGCTCTCAGGGAGGGGAGGAGGGACGGAGCCTTTAAGGCGTGGCTTCCCTCTTGCTCAGCCTCTTCTTCGATCGGCTGAGCAAGAGGAAAGCTGTG
The DNA here is from genome assembly GCA_037013535.1 of Intellagama lesueurii. Lineage (NCBI taxonomy): Eukaryota > Metazoa > Chordata > Lepidosauria > Squamata > Agamidae > Intellagama > Intellagama lesueurii. Next base: position 167,066,313 of record JBAJHW010000001.1, on the reverse strand, counting down.
CTGCTCCATCAGAGCAGTTTCAATTTCCCCGCATGTGGCTGGGCTAGGGAGCTTGGAGTTTCGGATAACGCAATGGCCCGGCCCGTGGTTTGGAGTTTTTCAGGCAGCTTGAGGGAAAGGAGAACGATTGGGGATCCTTTCCCAAATAAAGAAAATTAAGAAGGAAATTAATAATAATAATAATAATTGGTCATATAATTGGATAGGGTGAAAGGAAGTAGCAAAGGGCACAGTCAGGCAGTTGCCATAGGGGGGTGAGTTAAGAATTAAAGGGGCAAAGTGAGGTGACTGTGTGTGTTTGGGAAAGAGGGAGTTGGAAATACACACACACAAAATCACATGTATGTGGGAATATATACATATATATTAAATAATAATAATAATAATAATAATAATAATAATAATAATAATAATAATAAAGGGTTGGAGCAAATCTAAATAAGTAATATAAAAAATAAATAAATAAAGCAACTCTCTGATTGGGGCACACTGCCCCCTGCTGGGCACAGTTTACTGCTGCCACCTATATATATATATAACAAGCTAATAATTAGACAGGAAGTTAAATCAAGTTGAGGATGAGATCAACAGGCTTTATAATAGTAATTGGCAATTAAATAATTTTTTTACAAAATAAAATAAACAAAATAAAATAAAAGAGAGCCAGCATGGGGCCAAAAAAGGGTCAAGGTGCTGGCAAAGGTAAGCAGCCTGCAAAACAAAAAGCCCCTGCAAAACCACCACCAGTGATCTCTTCATCGGAGGATGAGGAGTGGCCAGATTATAGTGCCATACTGGCAAAATTGAGTGAATTAGAAAGGAAAAGGGCAATGGCTCAGAATGCAGTTAGTACTGCTACACCGAGAAGGTCACACAGGGAATCCAAGGAGTGCAGGATGGCAGAGTTGCGGCAGTTAGGTGACATAATGTCGCATATCGCTCTTTTAGAGAAAGAGGGTGCTGGCTCTGCAGGAGTGTCTTCGACGGAAGGAGCAAGTGGAAGCCATCAGATCACTCGTCCTGATATGGAAGCAGACACAAGGTTTGAGCCCCAGAACATCTAGAGCACTCAGAGGGAGGAGCCGGTTGAAGAAGAGCAGACCCGCCAAGGTGAAGGGGCACTGGCTGGCAGGCAGAACAAGGTTGACCGCGTCCCAGCAGGATCCAGCCTTCAGGTGTCGGAGATGCCTTCCATCAATGCTGCAGTGCCCCCACTGTCAGTAGCAGGTGAGTTGGCATCCACATCACACACGACACAAATAGAAGGGATGTGGCCTTGGGGTGAAGTTAGCCCACCAGCATTGTCTCAGATGACGTCTGGATTAATGTCTGGCAGCATTGGGAGGGGTTCACCTGCATTAGGAGTGCCTGTACTGGCTTCGAAGCCTTGGACAGCACCTTACCCACAGTGGTCCTTACCTAGTCAAGAGCCAGGGTTTGTTGAAGGCTTACGACAATTCAGCCACTCCACAATACCCAACATTGGATACAACTCTGTGCCTGGAAGTGCCCTTCCATATGGGGATCAATCCCTACCGTTGGGTGACCATCTTCTCCCAGCTACAATAGAGAAGATTTGGAGAGGTGAATACATGGATGTATTCGAACTCTTGAACAGAGAAATGGAAGAAAAGAAAGGGGCCAAGGAAGAAGATAGGGAGAAAGAGAGATTTAGGAAGAAGAAGCCTGAGAGATGCAGGGCGAACTGGCTCTCAGGCTTTTTGATATACGCCGGGACAATAGTCAAGGCATACCCTTCAAGGGCTTTTGCCTTGATACAATACATGGACCTAATATATAGGGCATATGTAGACTTCCTGGGGCATGCGTGGTTGCTCTATGATGAGGGATTCCATATGAGAGCAGTGATACATCCCGAAATGCTCTGGGATGTGCATCACCATGGCTTGTGGCTGCAGTTAATGATCCCTTCTCGCCCCAACCTAGGGGACCGTTTTGACAGCAGACATTTGATTTAAAGGACTAACAATTATAATACTGCCATTTGGCTCAACCCCACCTGGTCTGCTAGGAATTCAACAGCAAGGGGTCCTGCAGCCGAAAGCCATGTAGATTCCGACACCAATGCTCGATATGTGGGGCATCCCATGGTTCAGCTACTTGTTTCAGGGTACACCGTGGATAGGGTGATAACAAGGAGGGAGGTGGTCCCAAGCGGCAGCCACCAGGTTCGTCTCCTGCTTCAAAAGGGCCTCAGTCCAATTAACCTATCAACACTAGCTGACTGGTTGATATCATACCTGGATAGAGAGGCAGCCCGTTATTTGCAGGATGGTTTTACGTTTGGTTTTAGGATCCCTGTGCAGGGTGTTAGGGTGGCTACTATGGCAAACAATTTGAAATCAGTGAAGGGCATGGAAGATGTAGTTAGAGAAAAGATTTAAAAAGAAGTGGCTGAGGGGCGGGTGGCTGGACCTTTTTCCGAGCCACCTGTACCAAATTTGCGAGTCTCCCCATTGGGAGTGGTCCCTAAAAAGGCCCAGGGTGAGTTTTGCCTCATCCGTCATTTGTCTTTTCCAGTTGGGGAATCAGTTAATGACAGAATTCCTCAGGAGTTATGCACGGTCCGCTATACTTCATTTGATGCTGCCATTCGGATGGTTAGATCCTGTGGCAGAGCTCACGAAGTCGGACATTAAATCAGCATTTCATTTATTGCCTGTTCACCCAGAGGATTTTGAACTCCTAGGTTTTCAATTTAAAAGGATATACTATATGGATAGGGCAATGCCAATGGGGTGTTCCATTTCTTGTGCTGCATTTGAGCGCTTCAGCTCATTTTTTGAGTGGACGCTTAAGCACAAGGTAGGATTTTCTCAGGTGGTCCATTATTTAGATGATTTTTTTATTTTGTGGGAAGCAAGGGACCGCCCAGTGCGAACACCTCATGCAGACGTTTCAGATAGTAACAAAAGAACTTGGGGTTCCTTTAGCTGCAGAAAGAAACAGAAAGTCCCTGTACGGTAATCACGTTCTTAGGGATTGAATTAGACACCATCCAGCAATCAAGTAGATTGCCAGAGGATAAGTTAGTGGACCTCAGGATTCAAATCCAGGACCTGTTGCAGTGAACTAGAGTTACGTTGAGGGAGCCCCAGGAGGTAGTAGGTCACCTCAACTTTCCATGCAAAGTGATTGCTCCAGTTCAACAGTATATGGTATTTACTTTAGGGGCCGATGGAGCGCCAGCCTATGGCTGATGAAATGGTGTGACTCTGAAGTCACCCGTGATTTAAAATTTTTGGTGTTTTTTCCAATTGTGGGAGCACTATGGCTTTGGGTGGACATTTGGGCCAATTCTGCCGTCACTTGTTGGTGTGACAACATGGTCCATATGGAGAATGCCCTTACATCAAGATCACAGAGGGTGATGAGATTGGTGAGAGCATTCACCCTGCGTTGTTTGAATTATAATATCGTGTTCCAGGCTTGCCATGTGCCTGGTGTGAATAATGAGCTGGCTGATGCCCTGTCCCGTCAACAGATTGACCGGTTCAGGGCATTGGCACCAGGAGCTCAGGCTTGACCAGAGCTATTTCCACAAGAGGTATGGAGCATTGGAGGATTGAAGCCAACAGGGCAATCAGTTTAGCAAATGCTTTCAGTACCGGGCGCAGCTATGCAGCTGCTTGTGACGATTTTTTTTCATTTTGTAATAAGGAAGATCTGGGTCCAAGACAGATCAATTAGGTAAAGGACAGGTCCTCCCATGTCATGAATATTCATATGCTATTTGCATAGACCAATGGGAGTGCTGGAGGGGTGGAGTCATGAGATATAAGAGACTCAGCAGCAGCAGCAGGAGTTTAGATAGGGTTTTGAGATAGAGAGATTTGGAGTTTGAGATGAGTTGAGGAAGTTTAGGAGTTTGGGCGGGAGAGTGGTGGTTGAGAGAGGATAAAGGAGAATGTTTGTTTAAGAGTTAACAACATTGCTTGTTCTGTCAACACCTGTATCAATAAACAATTTCTATTGGGTTCTTTTAAAATGACATATGGCCTGGACCTCGATTATTAATAATAGGTATTGTTGATGTAATCAACTGGTGGCAGCTGAGGGGCACGTAGCGTGAGCTCTTTGTTTGGTGAAACAAGCAGGGGCCACGTGGGGATCGTGACAGACAGGTTATAAGTTTAGGGCATTGTTCATTTGGTGAGTTATGCCTCGTTATGGCCATTTCCGAATATGTTGAATTAAGAGGGATGTCAGCAGGAGACTTATTTTGTCATAGAGACCCCTCACCCCTCACAAGATACCAATTTTGGACAGTTACCTCCCGAGGGCTTATGGAAGCGGGTATAGTGGGATCAAAATTTGGTACCCACTCTTTTCGCATAGGAGGAGCATCCACAGCAGCAGCTTTAGGATATGGGGAGGAACAGATAAAAAAGATGGGGCGGAGGTCTTCGTACAGGTTGAAGACCTACGTACGTTCTCTCCCACAATAGATGCTGGTGTTTGTTTTTATTTTTTCAGACTTCAAGTTGGTTACAGCCCGGTTGAGAGTTGTTTTGTATGGTCACAGTTACATACATTGGGCAGCAAAGTATGCTTTGCTGACTGGTTGGGGCCATAATTTGGGCCTTGACACACAGGCCACGTTGGAATGGAGGGGATAGAGAGGTATGCTCTGGTGCAAGTTCTTGGAGCTGGCATCCCAGGGTACTCCGAATGTACCCCCTGATATACTGGTTGTTCACCTAGAAGAAAATGACTTGGCTCAAAGGATGGGCAAGTAACTTATACTACAGGTGATCAATGATTTGCAAGCCATTAAGGCCAAGTTTCCAGCAACAAAGTTAATTTGGTCAAACATTATACCAAGGATAGTATGGCGGGCTGATTGTGACCCAAGGTGCATTGACCGTGCACGGCGCGGTGTTAACCGGGAAGTGTGCAGAGCCATGCAAGCTGGTCTGGGGTCAGTGATAAGGCACCCTGACATAAGAGTTCGTCAACCAGAATTATACAGGAGTGACGGAGTTCACTTGTCCAATACAGGACTGGAACTTTTTCTACGTAATCTACAAGGGAGCCTTGGGGCTGAAATTTTCGGCTGTAATGACGAGCTTGGGTCATATAAATAGCCCCATGCCATGGCAGGTAGTGTGAGGGGAGGAGTTTTGGTGAGTTCCTTGAGGACATATGGTGCAAAACCATCCCATCTCCCTGTTTGGTGGAGCCAGCAGGGCTCCGAGGGGAGGTGGCCTTTTATTAAGGGGACCTCCCGGGAAGCAGTTCACCTAGGGCAGTGGTCGGGGAACAGGGGTGATTTACCCCAAATGGGGTAAAAGTGAAAATCCTGGGGGTAATGAGCAGAGCACTACCCCCCTCCCTCCCACCCCCACCACCTGCAGCCAAACCTCAAATTGTAAGCCACCTCTCCCTGTTACTTCCTTGGTTGCAGCAGGGCAAATGTAAATCCTCAGTTCCTTCAGAGATCGGAGATAAGCCTGCTTGATTGGTTACAGCTGTTGAAGGGGCCGGGCAGTCAATCAATCCAGGGCTTGTGAATGACTGCTTCCGCCGGAGATGACTGCAAGCAAGCAGGAGGAGGGAAAGGATCCAGTTAACGAGGGAAGGAAGGTGCGAGAGACCGAGGGCTTCATCAAGCTTATTTAAATGTATGTAGAAAATGTATGGAGAAAATGGAGGGAGGGAGGGTGTGTGTGTGTGTGTGTGTGTGTGTGAGAGAGAGAGAGAGAGAGAGAGAGACTGACTCAAAACTATGAAAAAAGGAACAGGCAAGGCTTGAATTAAGGCGGGGGAAAAGGGTGGCTTCATCAACCTTGTTTAAATATATGGAGAAAATGGAGGGAGGGTGGGTGGATGTGTGTGTGTTTGAGTGAGAGAGAGACTGACTCAAAACTGAAAAAAGGAACAGGCAAGGCTTGAATTAAGGCAGGGAAAAAGGGTGGCTTCATCAACCTTGTTTAAATATATGGAGAAAATGGAGCGTGGGTGGGTGGATGTGTGTGTGTGTGAGAGAGAGAGAGTGAGAGTGAGAGAGAGACTGACTCAAAACTATGAAAAAAGGAACAGGAAAGCAAAACAGAAGGCTTGAATTAAGGCGGGGGAAAAAAGGGTGGCTTTTTAAGATGCTGTCTAGGCTTGTCATCGCTTTCCTCCCAAGAAGCAGGCGTCTTTGAATTTCATGGCTGCTGTCACCATCTGCAGTGATCATGGAGCCCAAGAAAGTCAAATCTGTCACTGCCTCCATATCTTCCCCTTCTATTTGCCAGGAGGTGATGGGACCAGTGGCCATGATCTTGGTTTTTTTGATGTTGAGCTTCAGACCATTTTTGGCGCTCTTCTCTTTCACCCTCATTAAGAGGTTCTTTAATTCCTCCTCACTTTCTGCCATGCTTTTGCGTAGTCAATGAAGCAGAAGTAGATGTTTTTCTGGAACTCTCTGGCTTTCTCCATAATTCAGCGCATGTTAGCAATTTGGTCTCTAGTTCCTCTGCCCCTTCAAAATCCAGCTTGTACTTCTGGGAGTTCTTGGTCCACATACTGCTGAAGCCTACCTTGTAGGATTTTGAGCATAACCTTGCTAGCGTGTGAAATGAGTGCAATTGTACAGTAGTTGGAGCATTCTTTGGCACTGCCCTTCTTTGGGATTGGGATGTAGACTGATCTTTTCCAATCCTCTGGCCACTGCTGAGTTTTCCATTGATGACGATAAAAAAAATAGCGCACTGGTCCTTTGATATTGGGCTGTGGCACCAGGGTGGGTGACATGACCTTTAGCCTGGTTTGTTCCTTTTTGCACACCACACACAGAATGATTAAAGTGGTAGGAAAAGCCCCCCCCCCACTCTGCGTTGGCTGTCTCTAGCAAGCATGTCATTGCTAGCACCACTCTGGCAGCCATTGATGATGATTAAATCCTCTGCGAGCTAGCAAAAATTTAATGCAACTTGCTAGGCACATTGGACACCTTACTACTCCCTATACCACCCCATGGCTAGAGTGCAATGTGTTCCAGCAAAAATAGTGCACATCTTTATTAAATTTGGTGCATCCTGCTAGTTCGGTACATAGCCTGGCAGCCATTGATACTGATGATATATCCTGCTAGTTCGGTACACAGCCTGTGTAGATTCAATAATATTTTGAATTCAAATAATGTATGATTTCCTTCCTTTCCAATCAAGGGGGTAATGTCGGCGTATATAAATTTTTTGGGGGGTAAAAGGTAAAAAAGTTCCCTGACCCCTGACCTAGGGTCATGAGGCTCGGTGGGCTGAGGCACTGGGGGGTACCTCTACCAGGGGGCACCTGAACACGTGCTGGATAGAAGACAGCACGATTCAGAAATAGGAACTCACCCTGCTTTAGAATCCGGAGGTAAAGACTACACCAAATTTGGAGAAATATTGTACTACGTTAGGCCCCCTTGTAGATGGGGTTTTTTAGATGAAATAGTTAATAAAGTTGTGGCCTAAGTTTTAACCCAACAACCTGTGTTGTCTCTTTATTTCCAGGCTGGGTGGGCAATGGGAGGGCATGACTTACTTTAAAATGATATAATAAAGAAAAATAACCACATTTTTGAGTCATGGAACTATAATGATAATCAATTGGGCTGATTCACTATATCTTTTGACCATGTATTGTGTGTTACTCAATCTGATTGAGGTCCAGTTAATATGTGAAGAAAGCAGAATTAAGGCACTCATGTCCTCCATAACCTTGATTCAAAGAAACAAACACTGTTATGCCATTCACTTTTGTTTATGAATTTTTGAATAGTAGGAGGAGATTTGGGCTGAGTGCTGCTTGGTTCTAATGCTGTTTTTATCTCTGTGCAATACAGGTTGACACTCGGAGGAAAAATAGCTATTTTTAGTATGTCAGTGTGGTGTAGTGGGCAAAGTGATGGACCAGGACTCAGGAGGCCTGTGTTCGAATCCCTACTCAGTCATGAAAACTCTGGGGGTGTAGAACTGGTAAAACCACTCCTTAAATGCTCACCTTGGAAGCCCTATTAGGGTCACTATATGTCAGTTCCGACTTGACACATCACAACAACAAGAACAGCTGTGTCTAGAGCTGCAATCTGGATCATGACATTTTGTATGAAAACACTGAAAAGGAATTAACCCAAAACTGAATAAGTTTCATAATACTATCTTTAGAATGTACAAATTATTATAAATAGCAACAATGTAATAAATTATTTGAGCCAACAATAAAGATCTCATTTAGACCATATAGGAACATATACGGTAAAACGTATATTTCTGAGAGCAAGTGTTCATATTCCAAAAAATCCCTTAATTCATCCCACCCACCTTAAATGACACCATTTCACACCCACATTTTCTCCCTGCTCCCTGCTCAACAAGCCACACTCACTTTTCATTTCAATCTCTCCAACATGAGGTTCACTAGCTCTTCTGTCCTGTTAATAGTGTTGTGCCTTTCCACACATGTATTGTCCATGTAAGAGATTTGCAGTCGTACAGGAGTGTTCAGCAGCTTCACAGCTTCAGTAGGTAAACCTGCTTCTCAAGCAATTATGGGATGCAGTTGGTTATGCTAAGGTTGGTAAACTTGGCTATTTCCTCTTGCATCTGTTACAGATAGAGATGGCCAAATATCTTGTTCACTTCTGTTTTTTTAACCAAGAATTTGCCCGAATCTATGAAATTCTTCTTAAACAGGCAGACAAGATTTTTTTTAACACTGGAACACTGGGGGAAAAACATCAAAACTTATTTTAAAAAATCAAAACCCATCCAGAACCATTTTGACAACTAGGATTCTACATTAGAGATGTCTTGATATAGTCCATCAAGCTTTTTCTTGTGCTATTTTCCTCTTTCATCCCAACAGCAATACTAACAGGAAAGGAAGACAAGAAGATAAAGCATAAATTTTAAGGAAAAAAAACCAAGCACATAAGAATTGCTAACATCTGGATGTATAAAAAGAGACCTTCATTAAGCATCTGTTCCAGCTGCAAGATTCAGTTTGAATTCCAGATGGGTGCTTCAGAAAACATCCCACTTCTGCTCAAACCTGTATGGAGTAAGTGACCTGAACTCTTGCTGAGATTTGAAAATACAAAGGTTCACTACCTTTAGAAGATAGCAAGAAGTATAAGAACAAATGTTTTACATCTCTTCCTCAGAATTCAATGAATGGCCAGGCTTCATAGCAGCGACAGCACTTTTTTGTGTCATGAACTTGACTATCAAGAAAACCTCTGCAGATTACCTGTTCTTGGCAGAATTTAAAGGACGTTGCAGGTACACTTGCTTCTTCTGTTACTATCAGGTTTGCCACCTTCAGATGAATAGTTGCAGTGCTTTTTGTACAAGAGCAGCCTTTGCATTGAAGGTTATTTTTTTAAAAGTGTAATCTCCCTATATACTTTGTAGATGACTGCTATGAAAATGATGTGCAGTGTAAAAATAAGTAGTAAACCTGAAAAGTTTCATGAAGATATAGACACATCCATTTATTTGGAAGAAAAGTTCTCCATTTTTGAGAGGGAGGACTAATTGTGAGGAAGAAAGAGGAAGTAGCTGGGAGGGACAAATCTGTGTGGGAACTGCAAGGAATTAGAAGACTCTTTTCCCATTAACCTCTGTACAGGGTGCTTCTCAAAAAGCTACCAGTCCCCTAATCCTTTGTAGCTCCCATGGAACTTACCACAAACACACACACACACCGCCACATCTCTTTTCTTCCTCACATACAGATAATGGCCACCAGAGCCTCCATTTTCCACCTGTGTTTAACTCAAAACTCCAGTGAGAACTTTAATTTCTCAGCTAAAATCCCCAGAATTCTGGCTCATGGGTTTCCTGCTCAATTCTGTCGGCTGAAGTTCAAGGGACATGAAAGCCCCATGCCTGCCTTTTACCACTAAAGGGAAAGCCACTTCCTGTCCTTTGACTGTCATTGTCTCCATATATTGACCAAATATTAGCTCTCAGGGTGGTCTGGAAATACAGTGTGGCACCTGTTCTCCTCATCAGTGATTTAGAATCTAAGGCAACCAGAGTTCTAATTTATGCAAGAGACCTACAAATGTGAAGCAGGACTGCTGCTGAAGTTACTCCTCTGCTGTGTGGAAAATGATACTGCTGTCAATCAATGCAGGGATGAGGATTTGAGTTGTAGGACCCACTGTCAAGTTGGACTTAAATCCCTCTGGCGTCTCAACTTGGACTTGATTTGGGTATGTTATTTAATGACTCAACTCACAACTCAGAACCTACCCATCCGTCCCATTTTTCTGGAGAAAAAGCTTATTTTTAATAGGGACTCAGACTTGGGGCTTGGAACTCCAGACTTGGGACCAAAGAGACTCAGACCCAAAGACTTGCCAACATCCCTGTTCAAATATAACAGACAGGAGCCAATAAGTATGGTTCTTTTCTCCAGGTATTTGATTTTAGTTGAACGGAGGGAGAATGCCAATACAGGGTTACAAAGTTTTGGTTTACAGAGTCACCAAATCTCCATTTCCTGAGTGGGCTACAAATCTTATGACCAAGATAACAATAGCGGCTTGATTCCACACACATCCCAAGAAATGTTGATCTCTTCAGTTACAGACCATCTTTCAGCCTTATATCTCATTTAAATATACTGTAACAATCTAAATAATCTCCATTCTACACATCAGCTAGACAGCCAAATAGCTTTATGATTTATGCATCTATTAAATGTGCGTGTTTCTCTCTCTCTCTCTCTCTCTGTACATCTATATATGTCACATTCAGTAACCTACAGCTCAGCTGAGCAGATACTCATGCCTCCATAATTGCAAAGGCAGCAGGTAAACAGTGCCAAAATGGCACAGCCGGCGCATTCAAACACAGACCGTGTGCCTGTATCTAATAAGCACAGCAGGCCAACAATTGGATTTGAAAGGGAAATTGAATGGGCTGACCTGAGTGCAGTGGCATTTATTGTCTAGCTCTGTGCTTTCTGTGCCACGATTATTGCTAACCCCTTTTTTTTTTGTAACCCACCAATGGGAAGGCATATAAGTGTTATGATTGAGCATCAATTAAAGCAGAGAAGTCACAGCTGGAAATACAAATATATTTTTAAAAAGTCAAACTCAATCAGCTTGTACCTTCAAGCTGTTATATTTTGTTTTCTTACCCTCCCCACATGATGCCTATTTGAAATGTAATGTTGTTTGCAGTAATACCATTTCCTGATGCCAGATAACAGCACAAAGCAGGCAAAATTATCAGATGACCATGAGCGCACATAAACCAATAGTGTAGCTTTGTGCAGCTCAAAATACAAAGCACCATCTGATAAAACAATTGCTTTAACTATAAGTAACATCCATTTGGGTGTAGATGTACAAACCTGCTGTCAGCCAATAACACATCACACCTTCCAAACAATCAGTATTAAGAACAGGGTACACTGTGGAGCAACATTTTAAAAATATTTGTTCCATAAGAACTGCAGGTGTTGGATGAACGTCTTTTAACTTGCCTCAAAAAGCCATTCGCTTTTTAATCTTCTCCAGAAAATGCTTGGTAAGAAGCACTTCACTTCTTCATTCTTAGCAAAAACAAAAATAAAGGGAAACAAGTTATTTTGAAAGAGAGAGCAGACTGATAGGAAGAACTGTCAAGAGAGAGAGAGGTTTTTTTGGTCTCTTAACTTGGAAATGCTTTGTTTCTGTTTTAGGATAGTTGGGCACTGTATTTTCCCTTGTCTCTCAAATTAATTAGGAGGTAAAGGAAACAACGTTTCCCATGTTCCTTGTGAGGACCAAGGGGGTCCTTGTTTTCCTAGCCCCTTGATTTCATTCCAAGACCAGAGGAAACACGAACCCCATACTGTTCATCAGGCAATGATACTACTGCGTATATTTTATAGCAGTGGTTCCCAACCTTGGGTCCCCAGATGTTCTTGGACTACAATTCCCAGAAATCCTAGCCAGCACAGCTAGTGGTGAAGGCTTCTGGGAATTGCAGTCCAAGAACATTTGGGGACGCCAAGGTTAGGAAGCACTGTTTTAGAGCATGGATGAAGATCACATGGTGTTCCCAAACTGCAGCTCTCATCAGTTTCAGGGAGGGTAGCCTATAGTGAAGGACCACATATTCTTCTGCTCCTCTCTCCAAGGGAAGTTGGTGTGAAAAAGGCAGGATCAGGGAGAGCTGGTTAGCAGCAGGGAAGGAATGAAGTCCATGTCAAACTTTTCCTAAATTAAAAGGGGGAGGCATCTTGAACTCTCATTGAAAAACCTGTCTAAAATGGTAAATTTCCACAGCTCTGATGATTGTAGATTGCAGTTTTTTTTTGTCAAGATAGTTTCCTCATTTGTAAGTCATCGCCAAGAATAGTAGGTATTAGCAGTAATAATTCTTGGGCAGAGTGTGAAAGTTTAGGCTTACAGAGTAAAATTAGCTTCAAGTCTCCCCACAGTAGACCACTCCTTATTGTTTGTTCTCAACTTGGCACCCCACTGTCTCAGTAACTCACTCAGAGAAAACCAAAAATAAAAAGAAAGTTCCATTTACTCACAGTTCTGAATAGATCAAAACAAACAGCATTCTGTGGGGGGGGGGGGGGGGAGAGACTGGTTACATGAACAGAGCCTAACTGTCTCATAGTTGCATACTGACTACATGATTGACAGAACGCTGACACTGACTACATGACTGCACGGAGAAAAAAGAGCGGGAAAAGAATTATTAAGTAGAGGGGTGTGGCTCTCTTCAAAACCCGAGGGAGAGAGGGAACAACTGGTTGCTGCTGGATTGATTGACATTCACCCCAGTCTAGAAAAATCTCCCCCAACCAAAACCTCTTAAACGTAGCATACAAAGGTTGCTAAATTCCAGCAATAACAATAGCAGTGAGCAGTAGCCATAGGATCACCAGCACCTTCTCAATAATATTTATGCATTAATGATCAGATTTTGGGGCTGAATGGATGCATTTATAAAATATTTCACAAATTGAAAAAGAGAAATAGAGATTTATGTTAAATCATAATACACAATAGAAGCCTCCAAGTTTTCCAGTCTCCTCCAAAACCTGATGCCTGCAAATAAAGGTATTTGTCTTGGCTAGCATTTAAAGTTTGACCAAACTCCAGGAGGCAGTGGAAGACAGGAGGGTCTGGCGTGCTCTGGTCCATGGGGTCACGAAGAGTCGGACACGACTTAACGACTAAACAACAACAACAACAACAACAACAAGCATTTAAAGGCAGCACTCTGCTCCTCACCAGAGCAAGGACATCTGATGTGCTTCCTCTCTTCTGGTGACTGGCTGACAACTTAAATGCTTTTGGAAATTTCATCCAAGCTCTTAGTCCACAGATTGCCAACTTGCCGTGTGTTTATAGTGAAACAGGCTACAGGAAAACATGCTTCAGGCTAGCACGGGATAATTTCAGACAGGGCAAACATGTTTAGACAGGCACAGTCGCCATTAGAGTTGGGCCGGTTTGGACAATGGCTGAACAGGTGTTCTGCAGTTCAATGCCCTAACCCCCTCTGGTGGGTGCCCCCTCAAAAACAGCACCCCAGATTCCCTCTGAGCTCTGCCTCTGAGTGGACACCTGCCAAAAGGGGTGGGATGCCGAACCTCTGAATACCGGTGCTTTGTGACCATCTCTAATCACTATGTCTGATGCCACCATGGACAGCTCCATTATATTGTGGTTAGGGATGGGTCAGATTTCTATTTTAGTACATTTGTTTGCTTTTATGAGAATTTATATACATTTTTAAAAACCAACAACCTTCATATGCAGGAGAAAGAAAAAATGACAGATTTCTCTATCCCTAGAAAATAGACATTTGCCTGGCTCTAACTGCAAGGGAAAGAGACTGGCAAAGTGCTCATGTTGTCAAAGGCAACCTGTGGTGGTTCAGTTGAGGGCTTAGCTGAGACCAGGCTGTAAATTCGCTTAAGTTAATTGCTCCATAATGAAACAACTCACTGTTTTCCTTTTGCAGGGCAGGAAGCAAGCTGTCATGAATCACACCCGTCAAGGTCCAGTCCCACGGTCAAAAGACATCCAGAAGATTTCACGAAGCAGTCCCCAAACAATAGCATCCAAAAACAACAGTTGCTTCCTGCACTGATTTCACACAGGAGCCAAACCTCTATGGGGCCGTGGTGATTGGTCATCGCTTCCAGCTGCACTCCCTGGCTGATTCCCTTCAACACTTACAGCCTGGTTTCAGCTAAGCCCTCAACTGAACCACCACACAACCGTTCCCAACCTTGGGTCCCCAGATGTTCTTGGATTAAAACCCCCAGCAGCCTTCACCACTAGCTGTGCTGGCCAGGATTTCTGGGAGTTGTAATCCAAGAACATCTGGGTTACCCAAGGTTGGGAACACGGTTCCCTTTAAGGTGTGCAGCTGCATGAGTGTGTGTGACTCTGCCCCCCTCTGGGCAGGGTTTCTCCTCCTCCATGCACCCACAACAATAGTTTCCAGCCCCTTTGGTTCCGGTTCTGATGGAACTCTGGGGAGGGGGATCGGAGTCTCACTCATGAGGGGTGGAGCCCCACCCAGCAGGGCTGAAAAGGAGAGGGAACATTGGTTGCGAAACACTGGTCTTAGGAATTCTGGAACTTGTAGTCCCAGAAGTAATGTAGCAACACTTGCACATTAAGTCCATAGGAAAGGTCTTGTGGGTAGCACCTGCTTGTTTCCCCCTCAGAGCTTGAGCTGGCCCTGTTTCATTCACCTTATGAAGAAATGGTCATAATTAATTGAAGCTGAACTACAATGAGAGAGTAGACCTGGAAGTTCACTTTAGAGTTGAAGCAATTGGCACAATTCAATATTGCTGTTGCCATGAAGGCACTGAGATTAATTCCTAGGAGCTCCTCTGTCTGGTGACCACACACTGTAGTTTCTAGCGGTGTCAGTTTTTCCACATTTCACAGCGGGCAAATGCATCATGAAGCATTTCAAGGGTGGCGAGGGAGACCGCATTAATCCACATGGGTGCCTGTGTGTGTGTATATAAGAGGGGCTGGACAGACAGGCAGATGGATAGACAGACAAAGAGACAGAGAAAGTAGATCTATCCCTTGCACTGGAGAAATGCTTTTGGCAACCAGCCATTGAATGAACAGGATGTTTTCCTTGTCTCTAATGTAATTGTTAAAGACTTGCCCCACAAACCCCCCTAGACATCAATTCACATTTCAAAATGGAATGCAGATCATTCAAACGAAAGGCAAAATAAAAGAAATGATCCAAGCAAGCGGGTGGATATGAAAGCAGGACAAAGGGTGTCACAGGTAATTATAAAGATGCATCTGGTCCCTAGTTACTTTTGACAAAGCCGTTTCGGTGATTTATGGCAGGTGCTTGTTTATAAACCCATTTCTGCAGAGACGGGGGGTCTAGGCCATTCATCATCCTGCCCACTTTTCATTATTAGATCAACGTCACTTAAATAGAACCAAAAAGGCAGGATCATGCTACCAAAACACAGCAGCACACAGCTCCTATCTGATGCTTATTTGTTTATTCTGAGTGACCTAAGGCAGCTGGGCTTTGTCTGACACTTGATAGAAAACCCTATATGTTAGTCAACAAGCAGAAAGGAAGGAAGCCAGCATGTTTGGAGGTCAGCTATCAGCAGACAACACTCATCCCAACATTGATCTCTGTTTGTTCGTGGAGTCTTGTAGTTTCTCTCCACTGCTGCGTGGGCTAACTGGTGTTCACATAGACTTGTTTTAAGTCCACAGACAAAACCTCAAGCCATGCTTTTCATTTTCTTTGTTGCATTTCATGTGTGATATCCATGTGGACTTTAGCAAATCATTTATTTCACTGTATGGGAAACTATAGTGAGGGAAGGGTCCTGTAGAGACTAAGGCTGCCACTCCCATCCTGATTCGAAAAGCTCTTGTAGTTGAAAGAATAAGCATTGTTTGATTCAATGCTGTGCTGTCTACTTTTTATCCATATGGTAAATATGCAACGTAAGTCATTTCTGCAGGAAAACATTCAGGCATACTGTGTGCATAATGCCACTCAAATTTCCCTGTGTGTACTATAGTCTTGGCTGGCTGGCTGGCTCAATGAGGATGTGACTATACAGGGGGAAAAATGTGAGAGATGCTACAGGTTTGGGGTGGGCTGATTTGCATCATTTTTCCTGTAGATCACACAATGAAAAGGGAAATGCACATCAGCCTGGAATCACCCTCCCCAAAATATGTAGTTTTCCCCTCCACCACTGGGGCTTCTACTTTTTTTAAAAAAAAACACACACATTACTTTACATTGCTTCTGGCATGTGATCATTTGAACCAATGCAGAAAAGCTGCCACACCAGCACATACTCAGGAACAGCAAGCAAACCTTGTCAGCAAGACCTCTCCTTTCCCTTCCCTTCCCTTCAGAGCTAAGGGCAATGCAAAACCTTCCAGAGATGGCAAGATTTAAAAAAAAAACACCTTGGTGCCAGTGCTCCTGCATTAGCCCCCCCCCCCCCCCACACAAAGCAAATGAGATAAGGAAACTAAAATACAAAACCCTTGTTACAGCTTGTTGGGCAGTTCCTTTTAACTGCATTCCCTATGGGGCTTTAATAGAGCTGAAGAAAAGCAGCAAACAAGGCTTTCCTCCTCTCCCCCTTTGTGGCCACTTCAATCAAACAAACCTGAAATCTCCTTAAATAGAGTCAATGTGAGTGAATTCACATTTTCCCTCCCTGTGCAGTCACACCCTGAGTTATGTATCTGGCTGCCAGTTGGAGGTTGGGAGCTCAATTATCCATTGTGTCTCCCTTTAGAAGAGCAAGCCTGAGTAGCCGACGGCTCTGAATACTTTATACATTGAAAACACTGGCAAGGGTCACCATATGTTGGAATTGACTTGACAGCATGTAATTATCACTATTGTGCTATATTGTTTATCTAGAGAAAGTTACTCATAGCCAGTAATGAATGATGGACAAGTTGTTCAACACTGACCCATCAGGCCCATGTTCAAAGCCCATCTCATCCATGAGCATGAGTGGATGGTTTTGGACCAGCCATCATCAACCTAACCTATTTTGCAGAGCTGTCATGGAGAAAGAACAGGAAGGGGAGTGTGCCCTTCAGAAGATGAGTGAGGGGCTGCTGCTAAACAATATCAGAATAAGGACTGAGTAAATGATGAGCCGTGGTAATGCTGTTTTGGGTTCAGGATGTGGGAATCCAAGATGAAAGCTCAGCTCAGTTGTGACATTCATAATATAACATGGAGCAAGTGAAAAATTTTTGGCTCAACCTGCCTCACAAAACTCTTTGCATTTTACCTTGCAATTGTACCTCAGAATGCCACAAGTCAAACAATAATATGGTTCCATCTGAATACTTGAGATGACTGAAAATATCATTCCCATTTTGGAAAGACTTACCAAAATTTATACATTTCTTTGTCAGGTTAGCTCAGCTAATGCTTGAGCTGCCGCCGCCACCCAGGAGTCCTACAAAATTTCATAGGCCTCCAGGGAAAAAAATGGAAGTTGTGTTCACCACAGCTAGCATTTATCCCAATAAAGAATCAATTCCAGAATGAAACCAAACAATCACAGACACTCATATTGATATTCATCTGAGTATAAAAGTGCAAGTCTTTTCACTATTGCAATAATTCCAGGTGACATCCGCTTGCTTAATTCCACAAACTTTATTTATCTACTCTTGGATGGCTCAGTGGTTTAGTCATCTGGCTGTGGAGACAGAGGCTGGGAGTTTGATTCCTCACTGGGTCTCCTTGACAGGGTCTGGACTTGATGATCCATAAGGGCCCTTCCAGCTTTGCAGTTCTAAGATTATCCAATCTACTTAGATAAATAAGGAGCCAAGGTCTTGATGGATCTTGGATCTGAAATGGGGCTGCCAAGTTGGTTGCAGTTCTCTATACTAGGTTGTAAATTGATGACAATAATGATTGTATTACCTCTGTGTTTCATATGTACAAAACACTCAAGAGTTGTAACATTCAAAAGTCTTACAGCTATGAAGAAAACTGTACACACAAATACTTAAAAATACCTTCCTTGGAAATTGTAAAAATATATATGCAAGTATTAAAACTAAAGTTATAGGTAGAACATAAGTCATGTTTGAATATAAAATACAGGAGCAAATGTATAATAAAATATCAAAAAGAATGTTCTAAGTTAAATTCTTAAAAACGTAAGAGCTTATAGCATATAAAGGCAGAGAATGTGTCTAACACAACAATGAAAAGTAAATGCACTATAACTTTAAGAGCCTTATTGTAAAATCATAGGGAAATATTAAAATTGTTAAAAATAACAAGATATAAATGAAAAGCATTTCTTCAAACATCAAAGTTTTTAAAAGTAAAAATACGTTAAAGAAAATAGCTTTCTTAGCCTCTAAGCATATTTTAAACACACACAAAAATAATTAAATCATATTCACGCCCAGCCAAGCCAGTTAAATCCTTGGTGGAGAATCCATGTTTTCTGTGTCTTTTCTCTTTGCTGTTTCGTTATTTTTTCCTCCCCTCTAGCAATGCTTGTCTAGCATCATTGTCCCTCCTTTTAACTGGCCATCTCTTCTCAACTATTCATACCTTCACCAAACATAAACAATTTATTATTTGCCCACTCAAGTCTCCTGATAGTAGGAAACTGCTTTGTGTGTTGTTGTAATGCAGTATCTCATCTGCTCTGCGTATGTCATAATTACAGGGATAGGAATTAAATGTTAACATACATTTTTATCATAAATATCTTTCTGTAACATTTCCAGCTATTGTTGCTGTCAGTCCAGAAATAAAGTGGAATTTTTGTACCTATATTTCACACATATATATTTCACAATATAGTGAGCTCCCGTCGCTTGTCCCAGCTCCTGCCAACCTAGCAGTTCGAAAGCATGCAAATGCAAGTAGATAAATAGGTACCACCTCGGTGGGAAGGTAACGGAATTCCATGTCTAGTCGCGCTGGCCACGTGACCACAGAAACTGTCTTCGGACAAAACGCTGGCTCTATGGCTTGGAAACGGGGATGAGCACCGTGCCCTAGAGTCAGACATGACTGGACTAAAATGTCAAGGGGAACCTTTACCTATATTTCACAAAAAATGGCACTATAAGGTTATACGATTAAGGATCCCTTTTATTCACTCATTCACCTGTCAGATGTTTATATTAATTTAATCTCTGTGTTTACAAATTATAACCAAAACATTCATTCAGTTGCCAAAAATTGTTTATAATTCATTGACCTTGCTCTGCTAGAGCTGGCTAATTGTTTTGAAAAATGGCCAGTTGTTTGGGAACTCAAACACACAGGGTTTCAAAGTTTGACTTCTTAACTTTTCTACTTTTTTTTCTTTGCTGTGTAGTTCAGTTGTTTTAAAATTTTAAAACATTTAGTCCTATTCTAACATTAAAATACACGTGTTTTTCCCCCTTCTTTTTTTGCTGAATCTGATCTCTAATCATGTTGTGAGCTTCCTGGCATCCAGATATTGGGAGAGAGGCAAGGTAGAAATAGAACAAAATAAAAATAAAGACATGTGTTGCTGGAAAAAGAAATATATATTTAAGTTGAACATGGGAGAAATGAAAACTGGAAGATCCAGACAGAGATATTTGAATGCTAAACTCTTGAAAGTCTTCTATTCTCACAGCCGGGATCCGATGGTTGTTGTAGGTTTTTTGGGCTGTTTGGCCGTGTTCTGGGTGGATCAAAGAACATGGCCAAACAGCCCAAAAAAACTACAACAACCATCTTGAAAGTCTTGTTTGGAATTCCTGCCTATTTAACCATATTTATATTTATATGGTTAAATAAGAATGAAAGGCTCTTTTTCCTGACTGGCTCCTTGCCAGGAGCACCCCTATGGAAGGAAGGTATAACTCATGAATTCTGCGAAGAGCTGTCTCTAACAAATTTGGGCAAAACAAATGGTTGAAAATGTCATGTTTGCTCAGTATTGACCAGAATTTACCAAAATGTACAGGTTTCTTTAAATGGCAAAAAAAAGGAAGCTGAATAATTGGATCATCGCTATCCAGAACTCCCTCTAGTGAGCATCTAGCATGCCTGGAAAGTCACCACTGACATCCCAAGCACTCCTTAACAAAATGTGACACACCTTCTACTGAAGGACCTTCATGAACAAAACATGAAGTTGCTTACAGATCTTCTCATTTCTCTTGTCCTCATAGCATGTGCCTACTTTCTAGAAGCTGGTCAATTGGGTCTGAAATCTTATTTGCTCTGTGTCAAAGCTTAAAGATGTTACATTTTCAGACTACAACTTCTAGAACCCTCCAGCCAACCAGTATGTCCTGCTGGTTGTGGGATTCTGGCAGTTACAGCCCAGAAAAGTAATGTTTACAAGCTCTGCCCGGTGCAAATGAGGCACTCAAGTTGCAATTGCGGGCATGCTTGCCTAGGAATAAGTGCCACTGAATGCAATGCAACTTACTTCAGAGGAAACATATATAGGATTGCACTGATAGACTGTGATCCCTGAGAATGTCTGGGAAGGAGCCATGTTTGTATGGTTACAGTTTTTTCTCAAAAAGAGTTGAAAATCCCATTTATCAGCATGCTGGTGAGGACCAGGGGTTAGCGGGACTGAGTAAAATCGGGATAATTCTACTTTCCAAAAAATTGTGTTCAGACAGCTGTTGGAACAAGCTAGCACATTTTAAACACAATGTATCTTCAAAATGCAATTTAGCCAGATCAGGCTTCCCTAAACCTGGCACCTTCCAGGGATGTCTGTATTATGATTTCTATTTTTTCCCAGCCAGCGTACCTCAAATACTTTTTAGTTGGAGTTGATAGGAGCTGTAGCCCAGCCGACCTGGTAAGTGCCAGGTTGGAGAAAACTGAGCTAGGGATACTAACACAGAAGTCTTCTTCTCAACTTGCATATTTGTTCATCCATTTTTTCCACATATGAAAAAGGAGCCTCCAAGGAGCTCCAACTAGCATACCTAGTTGTGTAGCCTCTATTATTTCCATACAACAGCCCTGTGACGTAGTTAGACTGATGAGATGCCATCAAGTCAATTCTTAGTTGTGGCAACCTCTTCCAGGGTATAAAGTAACCAGAGGTACACCTTCCCTTCTTCTGGGGATGCCCTGGGGCTGTGCAGCTTGCCCAGGGCTGCACAGGCTGGCTTTTTCCCCTGGGGATGCAGTGGAGAATTGAACTCCCAGCCAGGTAGCTGATTTACTGTGCAATGTAGTTTAGGCAGTGTGAAAATGACTCTTAATGATCTA
The DNA here is from genome assembly GCA_037013535.1 of Intellagama lesueurii. Classification (NCBI taxonomy): domain Eukaryota; kingdom Metazoa; phylum Chordata; class Lepidosauria; order Squamata; family Agamidae; genus Intellagama; species Intellagama lesueurii. Next base: position 167,045,038 of record JBAJHW010000001.1, on the reverse strand, counting down.
GTGAGCTTGATGGCTGAGTGGAGATTTGAACCTGGGTCTCTCTAGTCCTATCTATCACTCTAGCCACATTTGGCTCACATTGTCTTGAACTGCTCTTGAGTTTAATACTTCCCATTTGGTTATTTTAAAGGAAGTCTCCATTAAAATGCTACGACCAACTTTTCAGCAGTTTGGCTCAGATTAATTTCTTTATATTTTATAATCAGCACTCTTATTTTTAAATGTTAACTAAATCATTCTAACACTAGCTATGAATTTTCCCAGTAAAATAAATATTTCCTTACAAGCGATGCAATTTCATTTTATTAGTATTTAAAATATTTTATTGCATGTTTCATCTGCAGAGCTTTTGTTTTATGTGTTACAGTGCTAAGAAGGCTAAAACCAATAAATGCCTTTTCTTTTTCCTATTCCGCTAATAAAAATATGTAAAAGCTGTGGCTGCACTGTTTCTGTGCTAGAATTTAATGTCTTCCAAACATCAATGATTAGAGGGATATCATTCATTCATAAGTTAATTGAATTGTCCGGGTATTGTGATCAGATGCATACAAAAACATGGATTATGCTTGGGTGTTGTTTATGAACTTTGATCCACTCAGAACCTCATCTGTATGGGCTGTAATTTTTTGCAGAAATGATGGTCTCATCTGATGAGATGCTAGTTCTGTGTCTTAAAGTGGTACACTCTTAAGAGGAAGTCTGTTTATTATAAGATGAGTTTGCCGCAATCCACATTTGGCAAACAACCTTGCTTTTATTTCACAGCTGTCAGTTGGGAGACAGCCTGGTTTTGCCTTAACCTCTGATGTCTCAGACCGGTAGAACTGAAAGATTTACGTGCCTAGAGAGACAACACGGAAGAAGTGAAAGAAATATGCATGTATTTTAATGTGTTTTCTGACCTTCAGATATACTATTTATTTCACTAGACCGTAATAAAGGTGGGAAATACCTTTTACTCACATTTTAGTAATACGTTGTTGACTAGTAAACCATATTTGGTTTGATAAGAAGGTATCAAAGATATTTTAATAGCAAAGTCATGTGCCTGGATGTATGAATCTGTCAGTTTCACTTTGTCCTACATTTGGTGTTGTTTGTTTTAATTTCAAATTTTTCTGATCCCTTTTATGAAGGGGAATCTGTGCAAAAAGTGTAGTAGAGTCGGGACTTGCATGGATGAAGCCCTAGGACTTGGTAACTATGGCATCATCAGCTACATTCCTCAACCTGTTCCTCCTCTCAGGAACTGGGAGAGAAATGGACCCCAGCCCAATGACCCAAATATACTGTACATTGTAGGAAGGTATCCTTGTTATAATGCAGAGTGTTTGAGGGTGGTTTGAGCTTCAATGGAGAATTAAAGGACACTGACTTTTTGATAGACCAGTTACTCATTTGTTGATATGGACTGATCCAAAACCCTGAATTTTTGGACTCTCCTTATTGGGAGGGGTGGTGGCTGTGGGAATGGTCAAGATGAACAACTTTACTTTCCATTGAATAACTACATCGCTGTGTGTAAAGGCCCACTTCTCTCTACATTGCTTCTCTGCTACAGCCCTTCCAAATCTCATAAACTAGCCCAGAAATAAGGTGAAAACTACTGAAAAACTGCTATGGAGATAATTGGTTGGGTTGGGGCCAAAACAGATAAAACAGCAACAAGAAATAGAGCTGGTGTCATCAAGCAAATGTAGTGATTGTCCTATAACAGCTTGCACAATTTGGAAGTTTCACATTAGCTTACCGTTTGTGTGTTGATTTCACAAACACAAAAATGTTCATCAGTTGTTCAAAATACAATATCATAATGACATCACAGTTACTGTTATAACAATTATAATATAATAAAATTCATACTACAGAGCTGGAAGGGTCCCTACGGATCATCAAATCCAGCCCCTGTCAGGGAGGCACGGGGGGAATTGAACTCCCAACCTCTGGTTCCACACAGATACCAAAACCACTGAGCTAACCATCAATAACATATTGATGTTCCCAGGAAGTTGTCACTGATCCATTCATTTGAAATGAAATCAACTCACACTCATTCCTTAAGCACTAGATCAGTACAAGCTTCTTTTTGTAGCATAAAGCTTGGGAACAATGCTTGTAGACCAGAGCCTGTAATTTTATTTTATTTTTTTATGGAATTCATTGTGTCTTTCACTATTTAGTGTTAGTCACATGTTTATTATCATTATTGCAGCCCTGTCTGTAAAAGCAATCTACCATTTTCTGCTCTTATTACTTGTACACCAGAAAAATACATGGGAATGCTCTCTGGCTCCTTCTAGTTGTTAGTCCTCAGATGTTTTAATTTTAAATAAATACATGAGACAAAATAAAACCATTGATTGATTGATTGATTGATTGATTGATTGATTGATTGATTGATTGATTGATTGATTGATTGATTGATTGATTGATTCTGGGTGGTTAGCAGGCAACAAAATCAAACAAACAATAAAAAAAGCAACAATGAGAATCATACAAATAAAATACAAATCATATCAATGAATGTCTAGGATCGATAAATTTAATTTAGTCATGCCCTCATTCATCAATAGTTAAAGTAACTATATTACTTGTAAGTAGTTTCTTTCAAGTTTTGCTCTACTCAATAGTTGTTATGGCTTTTGCCACTATAATAAATGTTAGAAGTGATATGTATAAGGCCTTTTAAGTCTCAGGGAGGGAGAAGGAAATAATACGGTCTATTTGCATTTACTCACTAACGTTCTTGCTAATGCCTAGTAGAGTAGACCTGTTGAATCAGTGACACTTACATAAGTGTCGATTTGCCATTCAGCACAATTTCAATAAGTCTACTTTATAGCTGAAACTAGCAATAGGGTACTGGCCCTTGTTTCAGCTGTTCTTTTATCTGTTAACAATATGGCAGAAGAGCAGCAGCTTTCTTCTTTGTGGGCAGTGACTGCTGAAATTAATACACATCTCTTTGGGGCTAATTAGGCCCTGAACAGCTTGGCTTAGCTTGGTAAACAAAAGCAAAAGAGTCTTTTGTATCTTTTGTGAAGTAAAACGCATGCAAACATTACTGTGGGGAGTGGGGAGTAACATTTGGAGGGGCCATGTACTTCCTGGGACAGTGTCAGAAGAAGGACAATTGTTTCTAGATGGTGGATGGTAGTTAAGCGAGTTTCTTTTTATCCTAAAAGAGACAGATTTTCATTATTTATAAGACAAGCCTGCTTTTATTAGAAGCCAGAAAATCTATGCGAATCTTTGTTGCCATTCTTGAAAGTTCTGTTACGTTTTTGGACCGTACGCTTCTTTCTTTATACAGTTCAGTTGGGGGCCTAAAGTATTTGGGGTCAAATTCCTCTTGATGTGTGAAGGAAACCCAATAAAGAAGAGGAATATTGTGAACCAGCATGAAAAGGAAACAAATGTGGCAAGGAATCAAATTAGGAATTTTTGAGGAATTCCTTTTTGTGAACATATGGTCTGATCTGTCTCCTCAGCATTAATGGGCAGATCAGAATCAGGGATGCTGGCAAGTCTTTGGTACGAAGCCCCAAATCCGAGCCCCTATTAAAAACAAGCTTTTTCTCCAAGAAAAACAGTAGAATGTGTGTGGCTTCTGTGTTGGGAGTGTGTAGGGAGGTCTGAGGCTTGTGAACCACCCACTTTTGGTCCCATCTGCCCTGCCTGCCTCGCCTTCCTTCACCCCTCAACCCCCACCCGCTCGAAAACCCTCCCTTCCAATCACTCTCTCCTCCACCACCGTTTGCTGCTATTTGCCTGCTTCTCCTGCACCTTCTGGGTTTACAGTGCCCTTCATTAAAATAATAGGAACTTGGAAAAATGGGTCTGACTCACGAGTTGAGTCTGAGTCACACAGACACACAAAAAAAGGCCGAGTAGAATCTTAGTCAAGTCACCTGTGCAGCTTACATCTGACTTGACAGCGAGTCACGTGACTCAAGTCCCATCCCTGAGCAGAACCTACGTGTTCGATAGACTTCACTTTTCAAAATGTTGTGATGCTGTTCTTGTCAGGTAAAATGTGCAAAATTTACACATTTAACTACACACTTGGAAAGAAAATCCAGATTTTAATACCTCCTGGAATAACAGCACACATTAAACGCACATTAAAATACATATTACTTTCTTTCTAAAGATTAGTATAGAAGCAGCTTAGAATTATAAAAGCATGCAAGAGTGACCTAGACAAGAAATAGAGAAATATGGCCATTCCAAGCTAGCATGGAAGTTTTTGCCAGGATACTTCAATTAATCTATCAATTAACTGCTATGATTGAAATGTTGTCAATTAATAAACAAGGAAATTTCTTTCTGTGTATATGCATCATGCACATACATGCATGTGTCTTTCTGTATACATAGACAGGGAAGCTTATACTTAAAAGTTTAGATAGAAGAGATAGCTGCCTCTAAACTTCATTTTAAGAGAATTCCCAGAATATATCCTGGTAGTATAATAATAGGGAGGAAGGTTACAATTGCATGCCTTTGCTATTTTCAATCCATTCTCCCACCAAGTTCTTAAATTTTCCTGGAAAATATATACCTTTTGCTGCTCCTGGCAACAGAGATTGCAAGACTTCAACAATGTTAATATTTCATGGAAGGAACGAAGAAAAGTGTTTCTAGATGAAAACACTTCGATGCAGCCATTCATTACAATGGTTTAGATCTGCCCAGTTTCTAGGAAGACTTGGGTTCTCTGTTTGTTGGAAAACTGCACATCAGGTATGGCGAAGAATGCAGATAGGAGAGCAAAGGGTGGAAAGGAAGGTTAAAGTTTGGGGATAATGAAACTTCAGAATTTCATTTTCCTACTTTTGGTAGGCAGAGCAACTCAAAACTTGGCTTCAGACCCTTCTCAAGTTTGTGACTGTGAAGTTATAGCTTTTCGTAGCAACACTGTTACATGATGTTAGGTATAGGTGAAAATAATTTGATTTTTATTTGTTGGTTCCCAAGGGTTTTTGCTTAAAAATATATATTATTGTGCCATGTGTACAAAAAACATATTGTACATGATGCACATACTCTGATTCTTTAACTGATTGCACATTGGAAGATGCTTCACACATTGCAGGACCGTCGCTAATATTACATTGGTCCCACAAGAGGATAACAACAGCTGTGGAATTCCACTTGCCTTTCTGGATTGCATGTCTCTGATGATTCTCTGATATTGTTGAACAAGGCATTTTCTGCATCATTCACATTCAGGTTTATGATTGGATAATGATTGTCCTCTCTTTCATTTGCTCCTGTCCATATTTAAAAGCTGCCTCTCATCGATATGTCGTTCCTGGTAGAGAACGAAGAGAAAACAAAACAAAAAGAAAAAGAAAAATTTCTCCAAGTGTTTCAATTCAAAGGACTCCTTATCAAGAAAGAGGATGGTCTAAGGATATCCCAATCCATGATGTTATGGGTGACCACTCCAAGGGAGGCCCCGGAATCATCAGCTAGGAATTGGGACTTCTCAATGGTGGCTACCTCATTATGGAACTCTCTCCCTGTAGAGCTGTGACAGGCCCCTTCCCTCCTCAGTTTTAGAGAACAAGTGAAGATCTGGCTGTTCACTCAGGCCTTCCATAGTCTTACCCCTCGTTATTTTTTTCTTTTCTTTAACTATTGGCATACTATTATCTTTAGGTTAAAAGTCTCTGTTTCACCACTATCTTCTGTATCAGCTTTATATATATATATTTATTATTTATTTAAAATATTTCTATCCCGCCTTTCTCCTTAAAAAGGACCCAATTTAAAAAATAAAAACAAACAAACAAATAATGAATACTTTCAAATATTCTCATCCTTGATAAAGAAGAAAGTTTTGACATGTTTGAGATGTTCCCGGGGGGGGCGGGGGAGTCTATCAATCACTGCATGATTTTGTCAGTCCTGCATGTCAGTACCTGGGGTACTTTAAAGCACTAATGACGATTAGTGCCATTACAAACGACAACAACAGCAAGTATGTTGCCAGCCTGGCCACCATTTTCTTTCACCAACCAAGCCTTCAATTTCATATCATTCAAGGCCATTATCATGACAGGGAGAGAACCTCCCAAAATCAGTTAAGGGGTTTTGGAAATAATTCTGCAATGCAGCTTTCTGTTTGGAAAAGAGTACCTTTTGTGTATTCAGAGTTATTAGATGTGTAACATTGGCTGTGTTGGATAAGATCTATAATTATAGCTCTAATGTCACAGATGTAATAATATTAGAGCTAGATGCATCTTATAGCTCTAATATTCTCAGTGCACTACAGTTTTATACAGTCAAAAGGTGCAGAATGGTCCTTGTGACTGAACCCTCAAATATTCTACCTGGTGACAACAGAAAGAAAGTGATTGGTTGGAAGACATCATAAAGGAGAGCCAATCAAGAGATACCGGGGGTGCTATAAGAAGAAAGAGAGAAGGTGAGAAAGGGGGAGAAGGCATTAGATAGTATCTAAGAACAGGAGTTTGGGTTTTCAAGGGAGTTGTATAATATAATTACTTTGTAACAGAGAGAGCTGGTTCAGGTGTGGGAAAGTTGATTCTTACAACACATGTAATTTCAAGCTTAAGAATGTGCCTTGTAACCATTATGCTTTTTAAATAAAGAACTTAACTTTATGTTTCAAGTTAAACACTGCTTGGCTTGTATGATTTGGGCTTAAGAAGGGAAAGGGCAGCTTAAAGGTGATTAGCCAGGTTAGGGCAGGTCACAGTCCTCCTGGTAGCATCACAATTAATGCTTTCAGAAGGAAGGAAGGAAGGAAGGAAGGAAGAGGAGGTCAGCTTTCAATTGGACAGTGTTTGCACCCCCTGGTATTTTGGTGGGGGGGCAATGGCAGAGGATGCTTTACAATATTAAATACAAATCTTCAATTGTGAGAGGAAATAGTAATGTAATGCATTAGTAATAACAAATGGAACAAGTTATGAGTTTGTCCTATAAAACACTATGAGACAGTGCTGCCAAAAAGATGGTGTACATCACATTGGAAGGTGAGCAGATATACATACCTCTGGTGCTGTTGATCACAAAAGTAGGTCCTTTATTGTGTTCCTAGTGCAAACGTTGGGACCCAGGTGGCAGGCGGATTTGCAAAACAATCTGAACTTTATGTGATTATTTCTAAGGTTGTTGCTGCTGTTGAGTAACATTTTCAGGTTGGACACAAACAAGTATGTGAATGTATACCTCCCACTTGTACCTCTTACAAGAGACATATCATTGTCTAGGATGGCCTTCAGATGGCTGATTATGCCTCTGATCAGTTTTAGCTGTGAGTTACAGCAGTGTTCAGCTGTTAACTTACTGTGGATTTCTTCTGTAGAAAATTGTTCTTAGGTAGAAGTCCTGCCGAGCTGTTTCTCTCACATTCTGGAGTAGCTACTGCAGTCCGAGAAAGAAGGGACTCATTCAAAGAGATCACAATGCAGATGTAACAAGAAACTCTTAGCTCTCAAAAATGTTCCATTGTATTTTTAGTCACTGAAAAGTCCATCACACTTCTGGAGATCTAGCCATCATCCATACTTCTTCATTACCATCATCAACAGCAACATCAGGACCAGCTGACAGAATACACCTTTAGCCTTTCTCGCTTAATGCCTGTCAGTTCAGACACAGATGGAGCTTTTCTCTGTGCATGAAGCGTCTGAGCTTTTCCTCATATTTTTTTTCCTTGTGTTGCTCTCAGTGGATTTGTACAGTAAGCCTGAGTAAGATCAAGTATTACTGCAGCATTGACATTTGCTCAAATGTAGAGCTATGTACATGAAAGATCTGTGTGAATTCCCATTCTCTTCAAGCACAGCTTTTGCCCATTTATGGCTATCAACTTTCACATGAAGATTTCTCAGCTTTTGTAAGATAATTCTGAAACATTACATTGCTTATGAAGTGCCTGTGTTGGAAGGTATCTCCATACAAAAGGAAATCCCACAATGCAGGTTTCATAATCCATTTTTATGTGAACAATAGCAATACAATTATAGCAGTACAACTGAAACATTCATTTTTGTTTATGTACTTTATTCTATTCTATTTTTTTATTATTTTTTTAGATGGCATACTTTGAGACATTTAGAGGCAATTCAAACTTGTGGTAAATATCCACAGTGTTTCTTTGCAGGATTAAAAACAACAGGCCTATGAATACTTTGCCTCGGGATAAAAATCTCAGCAGGGAAAAAGGTTTAAGGATGGTTGCTTGAAACACATAAGAATTATGTTTCTGAATTATGTAAAATAATGCCTTGTGTTGGATCAAGCTATTTGTTCGTTTACTGTATTGTCTACTCTATCTGGCAGTAGTTCTCTGGCAGACATTTTTACACATCATCAACTACTCAATTTTACTAGCTAAATACTGAGACCTTCTTCATGCAAAGTATGAGAATAACTCACTTAGATATGGTATAATCCCTCCTTGACATATGTAAAGTCTACCATATGGTATAGTCCCTCCTTGACATATGTAAAGTCAAGACATATGTACTACCTTCTTTTAGTGTTTGTTTCCAAGAATCATGATTATAAAATTGTATTCATGTTGATGCTGTTTAATATCCTACGGAGTGTATTTTTGCTCAACATAAATCAGCTGGTGTAGGCATATGTGTACAATCTTTAGCTGAGTACAAATACCCTTTCAACATTCTCCACCATGTTTGTGGGCAGATAAAATCATTTATCCCAATTGCTTCAGGGGAAGGAGAAATTCTTCAGCAGTTTCTCTGAGGTACAGCTCACCATTAGTGTGCAGCACAACTTTGCATTTTATTTCCACGGAAGATTTTGGGTTTTCACACAGCTACACTAGCGAGGGAGAACAGCAACTGAGCAGATCCATTCTTAACCTCTCAGTAGCTGTTTTTTTTTTTAATCCCTGCTTTTTTAAGGATAAAAAGTTCCATTGGTTTATTTGGTAATGAAACAAAGTTTTCCAAGAAGAAGGGGAGATTAGTGCAGGAAAACCACTTGAATTATCCATATTTTAGTAAGAAATGGTGAATCTGGGTGAATCTAATCTAGGGGAAGCTTTGGGATATCATTAACTTCTGAACTAATGAATTTTGGCTCTGGGGGGGGTGGAAGGGAGATAAAGCAACATGATATTCAGTGTATTTCAGATTTCAGGCCTTAGGCTTGAGGGCAAAACCATCACAACATAATTCTGGGTCGAAACAAATGTTAGAGACAGCCTGTCATTATTGCTGAAAATAATATTGGAGAGACATGGCTGGAGCTTCAGAAGAATGTGATGCTTAAATCCTATAGACTAACCACAAAACAATGCAAATTATTTTGCAAATTCCTGGAAGTGAAAGAAACTGTTGCTGTGATGTATACACAATTAACCCCCAAGGATTTTCTTCCTCTAATGATGGGTTATCTGTAACATCAATTTCTGACCTCAGTCAGCCCAACCCACAAATGAAGAAGAAAGGGAAGATAAAGAGGATAAACAGACATGTTTAATGAAAACATGCATCATTTTATATATTCCCTAAATGACGCTTAATCATTTGTGACCTCTTTTGAAGCAATATCATCGCTATTTTAATGAAAAACATGTCTGTCCATTTGCTTGCTTGCTTGCTTGCTTGCTTGCTTGTTTGTTTATGATTTCAGCTTGCATACTGTCCCACACTGCATATACTCTGTGGGTGGTTCATAAAAAAAATTACTTACAATAAATAAACCAAATACCTTACAATAAATACCACAAAATAGATAGAATCCTGTCCCTAGCTAAAACGTATCTTTAAATTAGATAATTTAAGACAGATTTGAACATCTCAAGTGCAAACCACTAATAAAAGGCAGCTGTAAACAATACTATTTTTACTAATTTCTTAAAAACTGGTAGAGAAGGTACCTGACTAACCTCATTTGGAAACTTGTTCCAAAGGGAAGGGACTGTAACTAAAAAAGCATGGTTCTTAGTGTTAACTCTTTTGGCCTCCTTACGGGTCACCACAGACTGTAACAAGCGAGTGAGACAGGTAGCTGTTTTGTGGGAGAGATGTTCCAACAAATATTGAGATCCTAAACCATTAAGGGCTGTATAGGTTATGATGACTAGAGATAGGCATGAATTTAAAAAATGAATGACCAAATTTGTTCAAATATTCCTAATTCATTAATTCATATTTGTATGAATCAATGTCCCCAACAAATAGGAATCAACAATTTTTTAGCGATTTTTGATTCATCAATTTGTTTCACTATAAAACAGCCCACCAGACACCTAGAGACACCAAAATCACAGAGAAGCTTCTCATGATGCTCCTCTACAATCTGTCCAGGATTGGTGAAGATTGGGTTTCCCCAAGCCAGCTGTTAAAGGGCACTTTCCTAGAGGGGGACCCACTTTGTGGGTGCATAATTTGGATGTCTGGAGCCCAGTCTTTACCAAACTTGTCAAGCTTGTAGGAAAGAGTCAGGGAAAGCTTCCCTGTGATATTGGTGTCTCTAGGTGTTTGGGGGACTGTTTTATAAGGTTTTAAAGTAAAAATGATTTGACAAATTGATTCACAAATTCATAACTCAATATTGGCCGACCTTGACAAATTACAAATCAAAACAAATCACCATTTTTCTGATGTATGGCCATCCCTAGTCATGAGATTAGATAATTTGGCATGCCATCCAACAGGGAGCCAATGAAGACATACCAAGATTGAAGATTTGCACCCACATCTGCTGGTACCTGTGATCATCTTGCTGCCACATTTTGGACATGTTAAAGTTTCCATACTATCTTCAAGAGTTGCCCTATGTAGAGATTGTTACGGTAGTTAGAGATTACCAATGCTTGAACCACTGTTATTAGACTTTTCTTCTCCATGTAGGGGCACACCTGGGCAATCAAAGGCACTCCTGGCCTCAGCAGGTATTTGCACCTCCATAGAGAGAGCTGAATCCAAGAGTATACCCAAGCTGTGAACCTGATCCTTCAGGAGAATTTTAACCCCATCAAGGTCAGACAGATATCCTTATAACCAGTTCAGCAAGCTTCCCAACAGTAGGATCTCTGTCATGTCTGGATTCAGTTTCAGTTTATTAGCTCTCATCCATTATCGACACCAGACAGTGCTCAAGGGCCTGCATCACATCATCCACATGTTGACGACAACAAACTCCAAATCTCCCTATGACTTTTCCCAGTGGCTTCATATAGATACTAAAAAAAGCATTGGGGAAACAGCCAGTCTCTGAGGGACCCCATAGTGGTGGTCGCAGGTAGTGGACATTGCCTCCCAAGCTGTACCTCCCAAGTCCTTGAGTAAGGACTGGAACCACCGAAAAAAGGAACCCCTAAGTCCTAAACTTAATAGCTGCTTCAGAAGGATATCGTAGTTGATGGTATCAAAGGCTGCAGAAAGATTCAGGAAAACCAACTGGGTTACATTCCCCTTGTCTGCCTCCCTTAGGAGAGTGTCTTGTAGGGCAACCAATGTTGTTTCAGTCCCATGCTGCAGTCTAAATCTTGATCGAAATAGGTCTAGACTATCTGTTTCCTCCCAGAATGCCTGCAGCTGGTTTATTCTTTCTTACTGAACATGCATACTGATGCCTTTGCCCCTTTCTTTTGTCTTTTCTTGTCCCTGTCAAAGGTGATGTCCTTATCTTTAATGTAAAGTAAATTGATACAGCAAGTGAACAGTAATACACAAAGCCTATGGAATAAGATAGAGCACATATATTAAATAAGATAATGCATTTGTGTAATCCTGAATTGTTTAACTGGAAATTGGGAAGGTATCTCATTTCTCTGCAACAATTTCATTTCATTTTCTTCATATCTAATCGTGTTGTTCCTTTCTTGTTATTATGAACTGTTTATATAGAGTAGAAATGGCAATGTGTAGACTTCCAAACATTACTGGATTACAAAATCCATCTCTCAGCTCCAATGAGTACGCATTGTCTTGGGCTGATGGGGAATGCAATTCACCAACATCTTGAGGGCCACACATTTTCCACTTTAAAGATAGCTTAATGCAACATTTGTGCCATGTGACAAATAAATTCGCTTTCACAGAACGGCCAGTATCCTGTTTCCTATTTACATAAACAGAACTCCAGAAGCTGCTGCAGCGATCTGCCAAGACGCCAGTTGTGTGCCCAGTCGTGCACAGCCAGAGCCTCATCCAATCTCTGTGGCGGCTTCCACAGCTGGAGCTCTTGTTCCATGTCAGCCATTTTTTTGTATCAATGATCAGGATCATGAAACAATGGGAATATGGTATTGCAGATGGTAACTGTTTCCTGTTGTGGGTGGAATGAAGAGTCTAATCCATTATGATTAATTAATTTGAAAAGCATTACCAATTTTACCAGATAATTGATATAAAAGACAGAATGTTTAATACAGGATGCCTACAAATGTCTGCTCAGAAGTGAGATCCATTAAATTCAGTGGGGCTTACTAGAAGCGGATGGAGGATGCTTTAAGATCACCTTCAAAGGCCTAATCACTGGTCCACTGCTAAAATCAGGAAGACTGTATGAAGTCTGGGAGAAGCATTTCTCAGTGGCAGTCTCTCCACCAGGCTGTCTTCTGAGCTGTATCAAGGCAGCTGTTAAAAATATCCTTACTTTTTCTGGCTTTTTAAATACTGTAGGATTCCCATACCCACAGGGAATCAGTTGCATGATCTAGGTATGTATTTATTTATTTAAAATATTTTTACCCCATCTTTCTCTTTAAAAGGGACTCAAAGGAGCTGACATGATTAAAAAGACAATATTTAAAAGCTAAACACAGTAAGTATATAAATATTAAAAAATAATTAAACAAATATTAAATTAACAATGGTAAATAAAATCTATACTAAAAACACATTTGAAAGCAATAAAGACACAATGATTCATTAAAAAACATCTCTTAGATAGCTGGTCACTAAGGGAAAGCCTGCTTGAAGAGAAAGGTCTTTGTCCACTTCAACAGCAAATATGGAACCAGTCTGGCTTTCCATGGGAGGAAGTTGCCGAATCTGGGAGCAGCAACAGAGAAGGCCCTCTCCCATGCCCCACCAAATGCACCTGTGAAGGTGGTGGGGCAGAAAGAAAGGTCTCCCCTGATGATCTTAATACCAAGGCAGGCTCATAAAGGGAGATGTGATTCATGAGATAGCTTGGACACAAGCAGTTTAGGGCTTTATAGGTTAAAATCAGCAGTTTGAATTGTGCCTGGAAATGGATCAGCAGCCAACGGATCTGCTGTAGCAGGGGTGTTATGTGATCCCTGTAACCAGCCCCAGTTAACAATCTTGCTGCAGCATTTTGGACCCATTGAAGTTTCTAAACACTTTTCAAAGGCACCCCCACATAGAGTGTGTTACAATAATCTATCCAGGATGTAGCTAAAGTATCTGTCAAGGTGGCCAGATCAGACGTCTCCAGGAATAGACACAGCTGGAGCACTAGTTTTAACTGCAAAGAAGTGAGGTATGATGAGGATTTTTCTTTCTCAAGTACTGTTGCCTACTTTTGGAGTAGATTCATTCTCTGTTGCCCTACATCTGCTTTTTAAAATTAGTTTCTAAGGGTTCTTCAGAGCTTTTGGATAGAACACAAATGGAGAAACACAAATGGAAAAACTGAAAGAGGATCTCCCTTTTAGAGTATGCAGAAATTAAAGAACTGGTAACACAAAAAAGGCAAAAATGAAAGAACACAAAAGAGGTACTATCTGAAATAAAATGAAAGAAATAGAACAATTTTTGCTCTGTGGATCTCTTGTGACCTAGCCCCTGCTCAGCATGCTTCTAACACCTACCTGGCATCTCACCAAATAGCTGCTTCTACTTCAGTGATTGTATGCCCATGCCTGGTCAACAGCAACAGGATTCTGGCCAAATTGTTTATCGAATTGTACTGCTTTGTACTATAAGGCACCTTGCGAGGATGAAGGCTAGCAGAGATGTGACATCCCAAGCCTCTCTCAATTGGATTGTCACTTTTCTCTAGTATACAAGGACTTCTGTCCTCAGATCTGGCCATGCTACTGCTCTGACACCCACTGTGCTCCTTCACACTGTGTTCTAAACACTTGAGGCACTTCCACATCACTCTTGTGTAGAGATGTAAAATTTCCAAAAAATTTTCAATTTTTCTTTAAAAAAAAAACAGGGGGGAAAAGGGTTTTTTTCTTGGAAATAATGGAAATTTCCAGACATTTAACATCTCTAGAGATAACTTAAATACATAAAGTTTCAGAGGCCTTTCATTAATGTCTTCATGTTATATAGTTTGAATACCATGTCAGACATATTATTTATCATTGTAAAAGAACATATTCCATGCTCCATAATTCTTTTCCAATTTTCCCGGGGGGGAAAAACAGCTTTGGAAAAAAAACAGGGGGGAAACTGTCCCCCCCCCAATTTTTCCATTCCTCCCCCCCCCCCCAGGTCTTCCCATTTCTACTCTTGTGGTATATCTTCAATCTGGCCTTTTATTACATGTCACAAATGCTGCCACCACCAGTTCCCAACATGGAAGCCTTTCAAATGTTATAATTTCCTTTCCTTTGTCTCTCCCTTTTCTGAGTGATGACTAAGCAGCCACTATGGTTGAGTTTATATGGCAACCACCTCTTGGAAATAAAGTCAGGCATGTTGGATAAAACAAAAAGGGTGTTTTGTTTTGTTTTTTAAATGTAACAGATTGAATAATAAAGTGTTGGCATGAGAAACAATAAAAAAAAAAGTTAAGGATGATTCATGCAGCATCTTTCCCTACCTAAGCCTAAACCTAGATTTTCACAAACTTATCAAATTCTTATTCTGTCTGTTTATTCGTTGTATGGGTTCCCAGGCCATCCATGGGCAAGGAGAGATCAACGATTCACCTTGGGGTTGTCATCACTACATAGGAGAACAGCTTATGCTGCAACTATGCAACGTTTCATTAGAAAGCTCTTTACAGCCAGGCTTCCCATCTTGAGGCAAGGCTCTATGTAGGTTTCCCCAGTCCAAATCTATCCAAGCAGAGTAGTTCTCCTTCACCCCCTTCCTCCCCCAAGTTCATGCAGCCTTCATACAGAGGTGTTAAGCCAAAGAGTTCAAACAGGGGACACTTCTTATTCAATCCTTGTTCATCCCAGCTTCACTCCTTTTGGACCTGAAGGTCCCCCTCCACCTTCCAGAGTCTCTTGAATTTGTACTGTCGTTGCCATCATGGGAGTTGGGTCAGTGTCAGGTTGAACAACGGACTAGAGTCTGCCTCAGTGCTCTCAATGCAGTCCAGATGCCCTGGAAGAAACTGGTCCAAGACTCCATGACCCCAGCCTAGGTAGCACTTCCAGCCATTTGTCCCTGGAGCTTGAGAATCAAGGATGTAGCAGAAGAGGGCACATGCAGAGCATAGTGTTCTCCACCTGTTCTGGAGCACTGAGCCACTCTCTTCTGCTTCCTTCAGTGCCACTCTCCTGCCCTCTTTACATCCCCAGCCAAGCCAGGTACAATGATATCTGTTCTGGGCCCTTCCCAGGTGCTACCTCCTCAATTGTGGCTGCCTCCCTTGGACTCTCCACCTGCCAAGAGTGAAGTGCCAACTCCAAAGTCCACCAACAGAAGACATGGGGGTCAGCACCAGTGACTTCCCTTGTCCAGCCAAGTCCCAAAGAGGGATTCTATAGTCAATCTTTACTCTGGCCCACCAGCGTTCCTCTCACACTCATCACACTTGCTCCATCAGGAATGGCAGAATCCTGTTTCACATTTACCTGGACACTCTGCAGAATACAAGAATCCAGAGAGAGACAGCTGAAATAAAATATATACACATATTTAAAACCCATCTCAATGGACTCAATATAAGCCAAGGTTGTTTAGACCATTATGAAATATAAAATTTTGTATTGCATCTGTTGCAATTCCCAGCTCTATTTCATCCCTCTTTGTCACTCTCCACTCATCACAACTCATATCTGTCTAATAATACTTATCTGTCCACAATGGTATACCATCCAGGAGGTCTCTGAAGATATCTGTTATACCTTATGGGAGCTGGGCCTACTGTCTCTGCTGTATCAGCTGTACAGAGACAGCCAACCTGGCTCCCCTTTCAAGTAGGGAGGCAATGGGGGTAGTGAGAAGGGGGCAGGTGGGCAGCAAAGGGGTGGAGGGGTTATGTTCCCCTCCCCCTCAGGCACAAACAGGAAAAATGAACCACATAACAGTTCATTTTTCCAGGGTTCAGGGTGGTTTGTGTTTCTTGGGTAGCTATGAACCACAAATCACTCCAATTCATCATTTTTCCGATTCATGCCCATCTCTAATGCTGAGTGGTCAAGACAATTGGCAACCACCAAAACACTTGCTGTAGCTTTTTCAACAATCTGCTACTGTCAATTCAAGAACTCGAAGCAATGAAAAGCAGAAAGAGGGAACTTAGGGGTGTTCTTCAGAGATATTGTACAATCCCTTCTTGCAAGTAAAGTGACTGAAAAATGCTGCTGCGAATCTTGCTCAAGATTGCAGTCTAGGGCTCTCTAAATCACTAAACCAGCCTGTAAAGATTTGCTTTGGATTTGATTAATGCAGATCCACTCCACTTATGATGTGATCCGAATAGGTCCACATTGGCTTGGCTCAGTTAAGTATTGGGCTAAATCACTGGCACAGCCACGCTTGCAATGAATTCCTCTTTTCCCAACCATGAAGGCCTAACTGGGTGGCATCATGATTTCAATTTAACAAGGATTAACATAATTCATTTTGCACTGTGATTCTTATAATTCTATTAATAGTCAATTTTGGTGGATTTGGGGTGGCCTCATAATCATAGCCTTTCAATTTACCTTCCTTCTCTGTGCAATGGGAATTGTGGCTGGAAGAAGGCAATGTGCTCCTGAACAAATGCTTTTGCATTTCTCTCAGCCCCACACTTTTGGTCTCATGATCTTAGCCATTTGATTCACATATTGGTTAAATTACATGCTAAGGGAAATGCTAATTTCCTGTTATTGCCACGTTTTCCTTCCAGGCAAGTAATTTCTTCTCTTTAAGCATTCACACTTGTAAATGCAGCCTTCTTTACCAATGAGCAAAGCCAAAAACAAGCTAAATTGCAATATGCAGAGGCAAAACATGTTAGCCCAAACATATGTATTTTGCTTCTTAAGGGTTGCCTGCTTCTAATGGCGTGGTAACTGCATTGTCTAGTCTCATGCTTTATTGTTGTAGGGAATACCATTGTTATAATCATCTACAAAGTGAACAGGAGGAGAGTGTGTTGTGTAACACAGTTCAGCATCTTATAATATCAGATTTTTTTAAAAGTAGAGAACAGGGCTGTGTTATACTCAAAAGTAAGCATGTTTGGATTACTCCAAAGTAAGAATGAGCAGAAATTCTGGAAACATACAATTACTTTTGAATAATATGAAAGTAAATAATCAATATATTAATTTTTAAAATCTATATACCACCCCATTGCTTGAGTGGTTTACAGGTTAAAACTTAAAACCCCTCAAGATCTCATATAACAACACACATTTAACCAATATGGCAACACACAACTATAATGTTTTTTTAAAAACCCTATCCTATTAAAATTAACATAATTTCAAAATTAAAATGTATTAATTTTGTCTTGCATAAAATTTTTCAGATCTGGAAGCTCTGGCAAAACAAAATTTCCCCTTTCCCTCTTCCTTAACCTTTTCTCTGCCACTCCTTCTTTGTGGCCCAAGGTCGATTTAGCCAATTTAAATTTTGGGAAGCCAAAGGCATTGAGTACCTTAAAGATCTCCACATGGGCATCTCTCTGAAATCAGAAGTGCAACTTCATTCACAATTGGAACTAATGACAATCTTTTGTTTCCAAATTCATCAAAAGGTATACTTTCCCGCTCATCCTTAAGCAGAAGCTCAAATAGCCCATCCACCTATGGCATTTGAAAATTCCAATTTGAAATCTAATTTAAAGCTGAAAATTTATTTGTAAAAACTCAAGATGATAGTCATGGACGTACTACTAAAATCTATCCTATAATACTCACTTTTTGGTGCAACAAGCATTAAAGGAGTGTTGGAAAAAGGATCTCAACTAGAGATGGGCACGAACTGAAAAACAAATTGCAAAGGTCATCAAAAAAAATTTAAAAATTGTAACTTGTCATTTGTCGACCTTGACAAATCATGAATCAAAATGCATCACCATTTTTCCAATTCGTGGCCATCTCAAATCTCAACTGCAGAACTGAACATGATTTATGAAATTCTTCGGGTTTTTTTTAAAAAAAATATCTTGCAGTCTATTTCTTCTGGTTTGCATCATCATACCACCAAATTGGTATTCCATTAGTATAGTATTCATTATATTAACAAGAGTTTGAGCACCAGCTGTTAACAGGGCTGTAGAGGCAGAGATTCTTATTTCCATCTATGGTGGTAGTGCCTTGGCCATTTGCCAATGTTGGATAAAAAGTTTTGATGATATTGGGAAAACAAAGGAATAGCCAATGTACTTTTCTGTCCTGGCACCTCTGCTACATTTAAAAGATACCAATCAAAACTTGAAGTGGAACAATGTTGTTATTTTCGTTTGTCAGGTGAGTAGATTAGAAATAGCACTTAATACCCTGTTTTCCCAAAAATAAGACCTAACCTGAAAATAAGCCCTAGTATGATTTTTCAGGATGCTCGTAATATAAGCTCTACCCCCAAAATAAGCCCCAGTTAAGTGAAACCCCACCCTCCACCATTGTGCAGCAGCCAGAAGAAGATGACATGATTGTATTTGAATAAATGTAGATCGTTGTACATGAAAAAAATAAAACATCCCCTGAAAATAAGCCCCAATGCGTTTTTGGAGCAAAAATTAATATAAGACCCTGTCTTATTTTCAGGAAAACACAGTATAAAGTGCTAAAAACCTGTCTCTTGAGAACTGAAACTCTAGACTTTGGACTGATTCTTATGGAGAAATTGGCATAAGACTGACACAGAAAGTAAAAAGCCCACAGTCACACAACAAAGTCTTTAGTGCATAGTGTTCTTTTATTAATCATATTAACTGTATCAAAGCTCATTATGAACCACCCCAGTCTCACATCATATTATAGACTGGGGTTTATGACTAAGCCTCCTGTTACTCCTGTTTAATTCAGCCATTTCTGCCTTCCTAAAACATTTTAACATAGCAAACAGATTCATATTTATTCATATAGATCACTCAGATACCTGCTTGTGTAATGAACTATATCCTTGCTATTTGTTCTTCTGACTGCATTCGCAGAATAACAAAAGAATGGGTAGGGGGAAAAAACTACAACATAATTTGCTACTTTGGGGGAATTAAATATAAAAATAGAAAGCACCTTTTGCTTCTCTGAAACAGGGGGACAAATATCTTGGTTTGTGCCTTCCCTGAGGTATTTTCAGTCTTCCATTAAAATAAACCATGGTTCTGTGGTCCACACATATCCAGTGTACATCATACAAAAAGGGTGACTAGTTTATTTCTCTCTGTCTCTCTTTCCATATTGTAAAAAAAATCACCTCATGTCTGGGAAGGGGCAAAGCCTTTAATGACACTACGAATTGCACCAATACAAGGGAAAGAAAAAAAGGGTCTGGACTGACAATGCCCTTCCTTTGCCCTCTTTCCCAAAAAAGGAAATGCCTCCTCATGATGCACAGTTCTCTAGGGCAGGCTGAAGTAATAAAACTGAAGAGGGAATGAGCCAACAAGTTTTTATTGATTAATTAGACTTTTCAACTGCCCTGTCTTCAAGGTCTCTGATCAGTTAGCATTGGAAAGAAGCCATTTCAAAATACAAAAATGAAAATACAGAAATCCCTGAAAATAATGTATCTCAGAGTGATCTTGCTCACGGGGTGATCCATGGAACAAAGATTGGGTGTCACTTCCTTCAATTCTTCATTTCTGTCTTTGACTGTAGATTTCCTAACCTTGTGTCTTCCTGATAATTTAAACGACAACTCTCATGAACCTCAGCTAGGATGAGCTACTGTTGGAGAAGATGAGGACTGTAATCAGAAGCATCACTCAATGGCATCTGATACCACCGTGGCAATTTAATCCCATTTTAGTGGAAGCTAACTGATGTTTAGCAGATCCATGCTGAATGGATTCACTCCCATTTGGTGGGGTAACCCTGAAGGATAATGATGACTAGCTGTGATCTACTTTGCAACCAAGCTGGACGCAGATATTTGATTTTCAGGTAGAAAGTCTCATTTTCAAGGGGGAATAACTTTTTTTCTTTCTAGTCTAAAACTATTCCAATTGATTATTTCTCTTTCCTGGGTGATCCTATCCAAACAGGGAAGAAACATGTAATTGGCAGGGTAACGCCACCACTCTACAATACTAATTAAATTTGATCACATGATGATATCTCTGTGGATGATCGAGGGAAGGATAAGCGAAAGCAGAGAAATTTGAGATTTTCACCATCAAAGGTGATGGCAATGTGGTGTAGTAGTTAGAAAGTTGGACTAGGGCTGGGAAAACTAGCTTTATATCCCCCCTCAGCCAAGAAGCTCCCTAGATGATGCTGGTCCATTCACCGTTTTTCAGCCTGACTCATCTGACAGAGTTATTGTGGAGGTGTGGTCTGACTGACCACAGTGGGGGAACGATTCTAGGTGTTGTAGTCCTCTGACCAAAAAGAAAAGAAAAGAAAAGAAAAAGGCCAGATCTCTGAAACAGGAAGAACTAGAAGAAAGAAAATTTCCAGGAATACTACTGCTTTCCTGACTGAACGCACAGGATAGCTTATATATCAACTATCCATGTTATCTGGGGGATTCTAATCATTGTAGTCCAAAGGGATTCTGAAATACATTTCAATTAGAAACAACAAGATAGATTATAACTCAACAGGCCTGCCAGCTGGGGGATGCTTGAAGTCCAAAGGAGTGAACTGGGAGATTCTGGGAGTTGTGGTCCAAATTGTAGCAGCTAGAAACTTGCATGATTATGCACATTTGTTGAAAAACAGCCCTGACCCATTGTTTTGTGTTTGGGTGAGAACTGGTGGAAAAAGGAGACAGCTTCTGGGATTTTCCTTTGTGTGGTGTCACTTTGTGAATGGTAGTGAGTAGAGAGGAACATGAATCAGAAAATATGGTGATTTGTTTTGATTTGTGATTCAGCAAGGTTTGTCAAATCATGAATTGCAAATTTATAATTTTTTCTGATGAATTGCTAAATGAATTCATCAATTTGTTTTTTATTTTAAAACCCTATAAAATGCCCCCCCCCCAGCACCTAGAGACACCAAATTCACAGAAAACCTTGCCTTGACTCTCCTCTACAAGTCCTGTGTGTTTGGTGAAATTTGGTTTTTGGACATCCAAATTTTATACCCACAAAGAGCCCCCCCCCCAGAAAGTTCCCCCAGGCACCTAGAAACACCAAACTCAGAGAGAGACTTCTACTGACTCTCCTCTACAATCCGTCCACATTTGGTGAAGATTGGTTTTCAGACATCCAAGCTATACAGTGCCCTTTAGCAGCTGGCTTGGGGAAACCCAATCTGCACCAGACTTGGAGAGATTGTAGAGGAGAGTCAGAGGAAGCTTGCTTATGACTGGTGTCCAGGGAGGGGGAAAACTTTCCTGACTGGCCCAATTTGTAGGTGTATAACTTGAATTTCCCAAACCCAATCTCCACCAAACATGGATATATTGTAGAGGAGAGTCATAGAAAGCTTTTCTGCAATTTTGGTGTCTCTAGGTGACCTAGGGGACATTTTATAGTTCAATAAATTAACCAATCAAACATTGCTTAAAATTCATTGATCCAAATTTGTCGGGGCATCGATTTATATGAATACGAATCAATGAATTAGTGATTTTTTAATAAATTTGGTGATTGTTTTTATTATTATTTCATGCCCATCTTTAGTAGTGAGCACAAGAAGGTATCCTATTGACCATCTTGACTGCTGCCATTAGTGCTCTCAACATTCAGACTGCCCTTTGCTATGTAAATCCTGACACCCTCTTTCCTGCTGGCAATGTGGACATGACATTGTACCATTTCCTGGCTTTTTGAACTGGTGGTATAGAAGCACAATACCCCACATTCCTAAACCAGAGTTTATTTTGAAGAATTGAATAGTTCAACTGGCTAAGCTGACTGGGGGAATTTTGAATGAAAGCAGTCACATTCCTACCCTGTGAGTGCTGTAATGAGGACAGGGGCAAAGAGAGAAAGAAAGCATGTAGAATACAACTGAAGCACGGAAAGAAGGAGGAGGAGGAGGAGGGAGGGAGAGGGAGGGAGGGGGGGAGAGAGAGGTAGAGGTGAACGAATGCCAGGCACAAAAGAGAGAGAGGTCAGTGAGGAAGAATTAGGAGGGGTATATGGGAAAGAAGAATGAGGGGACTGTGGTGACGGTTAAACCCATGTGCTTCAACCCACACAAAGCCAGGCATGTTTGACAGGAAATAAAATAAATCACTGCTGTAAATATTTGTGGACATTGTTGATTAATCACAGCTTTCAGCTTCGTTCTCCTCAGTGGGACAGCTCATGTAGGAGCATAGGCTCTTGGCTAAGTCAAAATCATGCTTGCCTTCTCTCCCTTCTGAGAACTCCCTCTGCCAGCATCATAAAATTCCTCAGAGACCATTTGTC
This sequence comes from Intellagama lesueurii, assembly GCA_037013535.1. Lineage (NCBI taxonomy): Eukaryota > Metazoa > Chordata > Lepidosauria > Squamata > Agamidae > Intellagama > Intellagama lesueurii. Next base: position 167,022,388 of record JBAJHW010000001.1, on the reverse strand, counting down.
CCTCTCACTTTATGGGCTTCTAGTCCTCTGAAAATAAATTTTATGTATGTATGATTTTGCACCTTTTACTTTTCATAATGCCTGTGTTTCATTGTAATAGCCTTTCTTTCCTTTTTTGACAAATTAATATTGTCTGTTAAGACATTATTCTCCAAAGTTTCCTTTAGAATTAATAAAATGCTTTTACACTTACAGGTAGTCATACTTTTTGTGTGGGGCATTTTTTCCCCAAAGACAGAGTAATTTTCTACCTGTATTGTTAATCTGCAAGGCTGTTAATGAATGTTATCCCAAAGGCATTTGCCCTGCATGGCCTTATTATGAGGACTCGGTGAAAGTGCTCATGCAATACAGACTGTGTGACAGGCAACTTGTGAGATCTGAATATTTATCCCTGACAATTTTTAGATCTATTTTCTAAAACAAAGCAGGGCCTTGGAGGTCTGTGGGATCACAAGAAAAGCTTCTTCAATGCAAATGAGCGCTGAACTATAAAAACTATTGAATGTTAAAATACTGCAAAGAAAATGAGCCAAGAGAATGGGTTCTAGTAAGAAGCAATTTTAAAAGACTTAGTCCCTGGTCACATGAGGGAAATGTTCTGTAGTTCTTCTGATACTTTCCATAACTCTGTTGTATTGGATTGCAGACAAGTATATATACTAGAAAGAATGTCCCAAGCACTTTTAGAGGCAGTAGTCTATTTCCTCCTATTAGAATCGATATGGCCACTTACACAATGCTGCCAGTTCATTTTCTCTCTATCCTCAATGGTCCATTTATACCCTTGATTTTTTTATAAAAATAATTATTCACTTTATCGATATATCAATATAAGTCTAAGAGGTTTTGTGTTTTGAGAAGTGTCCTCCATTGCACTGGGTTGATCCTGCAGAAATGCACTGCGCACAATGGACGCTGGACCACCGTATGTCACTGCATATCCACTGGACACTGGAACATGCAAGCCAAGCTGCACGGGTATCATCTATTGAAAAACCTAGGCATCAGTTCACCACCCAATTACCAATTTATGGGGCTAGAAATACAAAAAAGGCACATTCTCGGCAGTAAGGCCAGCAGGTTCCGCCTACACATACGAACACACAATAAAACTTTTTTCTTTCCATGCAGCCAGTAATGATGACCACCTTTGGTTCAATGTAAAAAAAATTCCTGGCTGTAATGTACTTTTAGCGATGTATCGATGTACTGGACAGGACGGGCGGGGGGGGGGGGAAGCAAGCCGCAGTAATGGTGCTAATCTTACAGCCTTTACCTCAGAAAAGAAGTGGGATGGGTCATGCACACAGGCAAACCTGGTAAGGAATGCACTGGTACAACAGAAGAACAAAATAACACAAGCCTCTCAGGGGGTGGAAAATGCACCTCAGTTACACTGCTGGCAGGGAAAATGTTTCAATCTTGACTGTGCATTGTGTGACCAGAAAAAACAACAACAATGTAACAGGTGGATAACTAGAGAACGTTTCCCTTGTGTGACCAGGAAGACAACCACAACCACAATCATGACTCTGTGACGTTGAGGGCTGGCCCTGCCTTTAGGCTTGGGGTGGGCAGGGCGCTACTGTCCAGAGATTACAGATATTCCTCGCAGCGGGCTTTGCTGACTGACACTGAAGGGAGTTAGCAATCTGGTGATGTCTGGAGTGACATATTTTGCGTACTCCTGTTTCAGGCACACTACAGCAGCTTATTAAAGGGGCAGACATGGAAGGAGAGCAACAATGAGGAATAAGAGGACAGAGATGCTGGCGCTATGTTGGTTGCCGACCAGGACCTTAATGTTGCTGTTCTGCCTTCAAGTGTGGTGAAGGAATTTATCCCTTTCTCACAGCTGAAGATTACCTGTCATTGATCAGATCTTGCATATGGAATTGGGGGGGGGGGGGGTTAATCCCAGACAAAAAAAAATTATTGCCCCACCCTTCCCTCTTTCTTCATGCATTCAGGTTACCTTACCTTGAGTGCCTGAATAGAGCTCGCATATGATCTTTAAGAGATTTACATTAAAACACATATCCAGTAAAGTATACAAAGAGCCTATTCCCCCCCCCCAAAAAACAGTTAAAAAACATACACTCCAACACCAATTAACACCAATCCTCTCCCAGTGAGCAGTCATCATTGTTTACTGGCCCAGGAACATATGCCAAAATGAATCTGAATTCGGCAGACGTTTAAAAGGAGTGTTCAGCTCCTTGTGCCACATGAATGTAGAGTATAGTGCCAGCACAAGATCCACTGTTGTCTGAGGCAAGAAGAGGCAAGCCACTACAGATCACAGCCCACTCAGTGCTATAATGCCATGCGCACAATGATGAAGATGGTGGTGATGATGGCGAGCAGTAGGTGGCAGCTTCTTTCTCCTTCCCACCTTTAGTGTATGTTCATGTCTCTGTACATAATATCTTGGCCCTGGGTGACAGTGGTGGAGGTGTAGAGGAAGAGCCAAGTGGTGGCGCCTGGCTCAGGTGCCAGAGAGCAAGAGGCCAGGGGCAACTCTGATGCTGCCCCTATACTCTAACACAGCGATGGCAAACCTATGGCACATGTGCCACAGCTGGCACACAGAGCCCTTTCTGCAGGCACGCAAGCCATAAGTCGCCGGATCGCCACTCCCCCCCCGCAGCCAAACCTCAGGAGGCAGCTGCAGCCGCGGTGTGGCACTTTGACGGGCGGCGGGCCAGGATCTGGAGCAGCTGGCGCTGGTGGAGGATCCGGAGTGGGGTCTCGAGGCACCTCCATGCCCGGGATTCCCCCTTTCACCGCCACTTCCAGTTCCGCCACCACCACTTCCGGTTCCACTGCCGCCGCCGGCCACCCAATGGTTGTTGTTTTTTTTCCCCCAATTTGGGCACTTGGAACCAAAAGGATTCACCGCCACTGCTCTAACACCTGAGGCAACCTTGTGCTGGTTAGTATCTGGGCTGGCCCTATGGAGGAGAGTGTTACCCCAAGAAAATCCACCTACACCATGCTTCATATTCTCTATTCATATTTTCTGGACCACTGCTGTCCAGGTGCTGGGAGATGGAATTTGGTGCAGAGTTTGGGTAGAAATGGTGCACATTTGCTTTACAGTTCTGGCGTAAAACCTCCATCATGCTTAGCAATATGGTTTGAGGGATACCTGCGAAGGAATCCCTTCATTATAACAGCTTCAACAGGTGCAAAATGGAATTGTTTTCATGTTGCAAATATTGCCAGGCATAAAGGAAAGATCTGGAACCCACTCATCTGCATTAGCAAGGCTGTCTCAGAAAGCAATCAAAATAAATCGGACCACTTTTCTCCTATGCTTAGGCTGGCAGAGAGCTCTGTAATTGCACTGGTTGAATGGTTTGGTTTCAATTAAATTGAAAAAGAAATAATAGCATTAAGTACTCTGCCATTTACAGTACTTGAGTGAATACAGCTTACGCAATCCAGGCTAACACCCCATTAGTGGTCTTCTTTGTACAGAGCCTCAGTGATTAAATCATTGTATGTATTATTAGACAATATCCGGTGAGCATCCTCATCATGGCTATTAGAAACCTTGATGGGATTTTAAACAATTAGAAGCATCAACAGATTTTATGGATAGTTAAGATTTCTAAAGCCAGAAATGGTTTCCAAATAGGTTAAAAATGCTTGTAATGTCGCTATATTTTCCCCCTAATGTTCCGCTTCCTCCTTGGTTCATTAGCATTGATACCAATTACACCCACTTTGAGTCATTAGATTTCAGTTTCCACAGCCTCCTCTTTCCACTGTTGGCCATTAATCTAGGTTCTCACACAATCTTCCCAGCCCTCAGTTCTCCATCATCTCCCTTCCCCAAAGAGAACTTCCTTTTCAATAAATGCTTCTTGAGCTGATACATGGAAACTCTTCTGTCATTGTGGAGAGAATTCTCTTTCCTTATTCCTGAAGATTATAGTTCCCAGTGTGGTAGAGGCAGTAGGAAATGTGTGTGTACTTCTTCCCCCAACTTCTATTACAAGTAAAAGGGGGAAAAAGTCTATGTCTATGTGTGTTAGGAGGAAGACTCATAGGTCTTTCAAGGCAGATATTTATGGCACGGTTTTACCAGTTTCACCCACCCCCAGTGCGTTTCTATAGAACCTGTGTCCTGAGCACACTCCTGTACTGCAGTGAGTCCTGGACCCTTTGTGCACGGCAGGCGAGGAAGCTGAACACGTGCCATATGCGTTGTCTCCGACGCATTTTTGGTATCACCTGGCAGGACAAAGTTCCAAACAGAGTAGTCCTAGAACGAGCTGGAATTTTTAGCATGTATACATTACTGAAACAGCGACGTCTATGTTGGCTTGGGCATGTCGTAAGAATGGCTGATGGTCGGATTCCAAAAGATCTCCTGTATGGAGAATTAGTGCAGGGAAATCGCCCCAGAGGGAGACCACAGCTGTGATACAAGGATATCTGCAAGCAGGATCTGAAGGCCTTAGGAATGGACCTCAACAGATGGGAAACCTTGACGTCTGAGCGTTCAGCCTGGAGGCAGGCAGTGCATCATGGCCTCTCCCAATTTGAGGAGACACTTGTACAGCAGGCTGAGGCAAAGAGGCAGTCCCGAAACCAGCAAAATCAGGGAGCTGGACAGGGGACAGATTGTATTTGTCTTCAGTGTGGAAGGGATTGTCACTCTCGAATTGGCCTTCTCAGCCACACTAGACGCTGTTCGAAGACCTCCATGCAGAGCACGTTACCATAGTCTCTCGAGACTGAAGGATGCATACTACTACTAGTGCGTTTACATAGCTGAGTAGGGATTCTGACACATGATCCTAAGCAGCTCTGCTTTTATCTTTATTTGCTTTATTGCTTTTTATAGTTTAAAAGTTTGACTTTTAACTTAGGCACCATGACTATTATCTTTTATTACAAATGCTCGAGCCGCTGCTGAGCTAAAGCTTCGGCGGCGTGGCTCGCCTTTGCCTCCCTCCCTGGATAACGCAAGACCCTAGGTCTCACGAGAGCAGTTGGGCAAGAGGGGGGGAACGTTAGGTTATTTAAGGGACGTTCCCCCCTCTCTCTGCCCTCTTCCTTTTCTGGCACCCACCCGCCCGCCCTATATTCTAGTGTGAGTTTTTCTGGTCGCCTCTGGGGCCGGATAGGAATTTTTGACCCACATCCTGATTGGCTCTTGGATGCGGGGATTTTTCACCTATCCCATATTGGAACTGGGTGCTGGCATTTTATGAGGTGGAATTTCGGTCACACTGGTGGGTAGTGCGGATAAAACAGGTTTTTCTCGTGAGTCCCATTGCAAACTCAGGTAAGCTAACAGCCCATTGGACCTCACAGTGCTGCGGATTGTGCGATTACAGTGCTTGGGGGGAAAGATGCGCTAGGCCACAACCGGACCAACAGTCAACAAGTAAAGATGGCTTGAGGTCCGGGGGTGGCCAAATTGCGGCCAGCCGGGTTCTCGCTGTATTTAAGACCATGAGAACTTGGGGCCGGGGGACTTGCCCATTTCTTGAGTAAGGGGTACTTTGAGACCTCTGTGATTTAACCTGATTCCGCACTACAGCAGGCCCCCCTTTGCCAAAGGATGGCAACATTGATTATGATTAATAAAGTGTGGCCCGTGTTTTAACCCATGATACTTGTCTCACGTCTTTATTCCGGGGTGGGGAGGGCAAAGAATAGGGTTACTATGGAGAACTGTGCTGCCTTGGTGTGTAGCGAACTCCTTCACAGTTTTCCCCCCCCACCTTTGGTGGGAGGGAGCCAAACTTCAACATGCTGTTGTAGGCGCCTCTCCTTTGAGACCCTGAGGATCTGCTGGATGCCTGGGATACGTGACACCACACATCTGAAGAATACTAATCTGAGGACTGTGGGGAGAGCCACCCGGCAATACTATAAACAGCAAGAAACTTTGTTTCATGAAGGTAAGATTTGGAGTTAACAGTAGCAGTAAAACGGTGTGGGAGACAAACAGCTGTGTTGGGAAAAATAAGAAATGAAAGAGACAGGAGCTGAGTTGAGTTGAGATTCCAACCCAGGTCTTCTGAGTTGTAGGACATCATTCTATCCATGACACCACACTCTGCATCCATATTAGAGCCTACATTTAAATATATGTAAGGTAATGCCAGCTCTAGCTTTGGGGAAGCCTCTGGGTGAGATATTATCATCAAATCTTCTTCTCTGGATATGGATAGATCCTCTTCCTTTTGCCACTGCTTATTCCCTCAATTGTCTCTCTATGCCAAAATGGTATGGTGCCACGGGAGTTTGAAGATTTGCAGCTGAAGTCTCAGATGCAAACAAGGGTGCAAAGAATTCAAGCAAATATAAAGGAATGAATACATTAAAAAAATACTCACACACACACACACATATATACACACAAACACACATGTTTGACATTAGCAAGAGAGTTTAGGGAATAAATTTTGTTCCTAACAAGCTATTTTCCAAATGTATTGTTTCTTGATTATTATTTTTTTAAGATGCAGTGTTTAGTTTGCCATCAAGGGTACAATTTAAGCAGATTCCAGGACATTTGTCTTTTGGGTTTTAGAATTTAGATCACAAGATTATTGCTGGAAACTGTATCTGTATCGCTGGCTGTTGTTTTATATTTATTTCTTAAAAGTATGTATACCCCATCTTCCAGTCTTTAGAAAAGACCCACAAGGCAGATAATGATTTTGAGGGGAAAAAATATGCTAGCCTGGAAAGGCCTGTGTCTATACCAGTGGTTGCCAATGTTGTGTAACCCAGGTGTTCTTGAACTGCAACTCCCAGAAACTCCAGTCAGCACAGCTAGTGGTGAAGGCTTCTGGGAATAGCAGTTCAAGAACACCTGGGTTACCTAAGATTGGGAACCTCTGGTCTAGTTGGATGAATGTGTTACTTTTCATTTTCCCCATAATTGGTTTTTTAAAAAAATCTCAAGTTCTTTCTACTCTGAATATGAAGAAATGCATGAGGCTTGTGTGGCGAACACCCTAGGTTATGCATTATAGGTTATGAATTATTCATGGTATATGTTAATGTGGTTAAGAGGCGGGGCCGAGAGAGATGTTAAAAGGCAGAGCCTGAGAGGAAGAGAGTTAAGTTAAGTCAGTCTGGAGAGGGTGTTAAGAATCAGAGAGAGAGAGAGATAGTTTGGGGGATCTGAGGAGTGATTAGTCTGAGGAGTGATTAGTAACCTGTGATATTTAATATAGAAGATTAATATTGATGCTTGGTGAAACTGAAGAAATATGCTTATGAATTAGTCTAGAAACCATCTGTAATCAATAAACCTGTTTTATTAAAAAGTCAGTACTGAATGGACCTTCATCTTTTCTAAGTAAAGTGCGTTGATAAGGAGATCAACTGGTGGCAGCGTGTCAAGAGGTGTTTGGTTTGCCTTTGTGAGCTCTGTGTTTGGATAGACAAACAGGAGCCACGAGAGTGAACGTCACAATTGGTGTCCAGCGGTGGGATATGAAACAATCCAGTAAAGCCAGAGTTTGGAAAGTGAATTTTTGGAGTCGTGGGTACCTTTTTAGTCAGAGGTCTGTGGTGAAGAAGTAGGTGACCTGCTAGGGCTTTTGTGGAAAAGCTTAGTGGCGGGGCTTCTGATCCCAGATCTGGGGGGGACTAAAGATAGGGAATGACTCTGAAGGAAAAATTCCTTTTATTTACCTCAGGATTTGGAAGACCAGTGGGCTAGCTTAAAATCCAAGGCTCTGAGAGTTAAGGGAGTGCTTGTGGATAAAAGTGGAAGCCAGAGGTCAGAGCAGATCAGTGGAGATAGAAAAATCCAAGCAGAGGCTTGAAAAATAAAATTATTTTGGGTATCTGAGAACAAGAATACCTCAGACATAGAGAGACACAGTAACTAACAGGTTGTGAGCTGGAGAACATCCAGAAAGGGCTGCTGTGTAGCACAACAACAGTTACTGGAATTAGAACAGAAAGACAGGTCCTTTTTAAAATCAGTACAAACACTCAAGACTAATTTTCTCAGAAGTAAACATGCCCCCAAAACATAGCAAAAAGGGAAGTCGTGAGGCAGAGAGTTTACCTCAAGAAATGGAGGGAAATGGAGACCCTTTAACTCCAATGGAACCAGAGACTGATGAGGGTGCCTCAGAGGGACAAAGGGATCTAAGCTCCCAAGAGTTTGAAAAGTAGAAACGACAACAAGAATTTAAATTGAAGGAGCTAGCTATGAAAAACCAATTAGAATTGGAGAAAGAAAAAGCCAGAGCTGAGGAGAGAGCTAGGGAGCTAGAGATGAGAGAAAAAGCTGAGCAAGAAAAAAGACAAATGGAATTCAAATTGAGATGAAAAGATTGGAAATTGCTGCTCAAAACAATAATAATAACAATAACTCTAGTGAGGGAAATCTCTCAAAAATTGACTTAAAGAAATTTCCCCAATATAGGAAAGGTGATTGCCCTGAGTCTTTCCTCATTTCATTTGAGAGAGCGTGCTGGGACTTTGATATCCAGGATGATGAAAGGATGATAATTCTGAGAACACAAATAAGTGGGGATTTAGCTGAACTGTATTCTCAGATGCCTCTAGAGCAAGCTAGAGATTTTGAAGCCTATAGAAAAATGGTATATTCAAGATTTGGCATAAATGCAGAACACCTGAGGAGAAAATTTCATTCCCTTACCAAAAGGCCTGAAGAATCTTTTTCTCTGTTAGGGGATAACTTGGTTCAGTGTTTAGACAAATGGATGGAACGTGAAAATGTCACTTCTCTAGAACAGATGAAAAATGTGATTGGGTTAGAACAATTTTATTCTATTTTGCCTGGGGAATTGCGTTACTTAGTTAAAGACAAAAATCCTAGAAATTTACTAGAAGCAGGTGAAACAGCTGATTACATTGGGGAGATTCGAAACCACAAGTTCTCTGAGGTAAATTTTAACAGGTAAAACTGGGACAACAATAAGAGGCCCTTCAATAAAAATTGCCTCAGAAACACATCAGAGAAAGAAGGCCAGAGTAGAGCCTCGCCTGAGTTGCCAGGGCCTAGTCCGCCGAAGCGAGTGAACCCTGAGGAAAAGTTTAATAGGTCTCCTCAGAGTGAGCAAAGGACTTATCGACAGTGTTATAACTGTGGTGAGTTTGGGCATTTACAATTCAATTGTATGAAAAACAAAAATAAAAATGGAAAAGATGATAATCAGACCAAGAAAGTTTACTGTTTAAAACCTGTAGAAGCCTCTGAGGGAAGCTGTAACCATAGTTCTGTCTCCATGGCAACCAAGGCTGCTGAGCCGGAGGACATTCCTGTAGCCCCTGTAGTCCATTGTTTTTATATAAAATATGACAACCCTCTACTTAAAAACTCTGGTGAGGAAATTCTTATTAATGAGAAGTCTTATGTGGGAGTTGTGGATACCTGTTCCAACATAACCCTGTGTCATCCTGATGTGGTTCCTAGAGAACAAATACTTCCAAACCAAACTGTTACAATTAAGGGAATAAGTTCTACTCCAGTGATTTTACATATGGCTAAAGTAAAGATAAACTATAGAGATTGGGTTGGAATTTGGGATGTGGCAATTTCTGATCAAATTCCAGCACCTTGTTTAATCGGGCTAGTCCTAACTAAGCATGTGCAGAGTGCTTTGGGGGTAACATGTGCCCTGGGAGAGCAGTTAACAATCCCTGAGGGAAAAATGGAATCCCTAATTTCTGTATCAAACCAGGGATTCCCCAGTTTAGAGGAAAACCCTGAGGTAGCAGAAATGGTTGAGGAGGTCATATTGAAAAACCCTAATGATACTTCCTGTATTGATGAACAGAAGGAAGATAGTACTTTAAATGATGGTATTAGAAAACCTAAAGAGAATCCCACTCCACTGACCCCTGAACACCCAGAGAGGTCTATAACTAATAAAGACCTGACTTATAGAGAGGGTTTAAAGGCACCTCATAGAGGGGGAGGGCCCCACCAACAGCTAACTGTCCCTGGGAAACATAGGGAGGAAATACCGGCTGCTTTTCTAATTGGTTGGGACTTGATAGAGCATGTTAAGAGTGCTTTTGTACTAACACGCTCACCAGGGGGCCAGGAATCACCCACTGCAGTAGAAATGGATACTGTAGCAGAGGGAAGTCTGGAGGGAGAAAGTTCCTTGGATAACCAACTTAATAGTTGTGCAGAAGCTGATCTCATGCTTTTAAAGAATCCCAATAAAAATAGTTTTGCACAGGAGCAGAAGGAGGACACTAGCTTGCTGGGTTGCTTTGAAGCGGCCAGTTCGCTTACTTTATTGTCTCCTGAATGCCTTGAGAGATCTTGCCTGGATAAGGATCTTTTATATAGGGAAAAGTCCTTAGAAGTGGCAGAGCCAAGCTTGGGATGTACTCCTGGAAAGGAGAAAGGCTTGTATGAGGCCCAGGAAAGAGCATTCTGTCCTGAGGACAAAGTAGTGGGACTGAGACCTATAGAGGAGAGGGAACTGCCTACCCTTTCCCCAGCTGAGCAAGTGAAGCCCCGAGCCAGAAAGAAAGCAGGCTTCACTAAGAAATGGCAAGCAGAGAATGTCCAGTGTACTTCAGAGTGCCCGATGACTGCCAGCTGACCGAAGAGAACGCGAAAGAAGGAGCCAGAGAACGTCAGATGTACCCCTGAGTGCCAGCAGTCGTGTGACCAGCTGAAAGAGGTGGTAACGACTGGACCAGTCTACAGCGCACCTGCCTACAGCCAGGAATTCACCATCCTCATGGATACATCGAGTATTGGACTTGGAGAGGTACTGTGCCAAGCGGATGACAGCGAAAAAGGGACTCAGATCGTGGATGCTGATACCTTGCCTCGAAAGCCAAATGACTGATGGGGGGGATAAACAAAATTAGTAATGTATAATAAATGTTCTTTTTGTGTATAGTGATGAAAAATTGAATATTGATGGACTGAAACGTGGAGAATGATTCAAGGACTTTTAAAAGAAACCTGAATGGGCTATGGAGTAATCGTTCAACTATCTATGTAAATTTTCATGATTGTGTTATATTTCTGTGAGGTTGTAATAATAAAATGTCGTAAGTATAAATCATAAGGTAGAGTATATAATTGAACTGTATTGGAATGTTTAGAGTGATAAGATAGTGTGTTATAATAAATATTGTTATTGCTTGCAGAATGTTGCCAGAGGGTAAGTAGAGTTTTATGCAATGATGCATGTTTGTTTGGGTTGGAAAACGTGTTTCCCCTCCCAAACAAACATATTTAAGGGGGGAGGTATGTGGCGAACACCCTAAGTTATGCATTATAAGTTATGAATTATTCATGGTATATATTAATGTGGTTAAGAGGCGGGGCCGAGAGAGATGTTAAAAGGCGGAGCCTGAGAGGAAGAGAGTTAAGTCAGTCTGGAGAGGGTGTTAAGAATCAGAGAGAGAGAGAGAGAGATAGTTTGGGGGATCTGAGGAGTGATTAGTCTGAGGAGTGATTGGTAACCTGTGATATTTAATATAGAAGATTAATATTGATGCTTGGTGAAACTGAAGGAATATGCTTATGAATTAGTCTAGAAACCATCTGTAATCAATAAACCTGTTTTATTAAAAAGTCAGTACTGAATGGACCTTCATCTTTTCTAAGTAAAGTGTGTTGATAAGGAGATCAACTGGTGGCAGCGTGTCAAGAGGTGTTTGGTTTGCCTTTGTGAGCTCTGTGTTTGGATAGACAAACAGGGGCCACGAGGGTGAACGTCACAGCTTGGTACATTTTTACCAAAAATGAACTGAAACTAAATTCTCACTTATCCCTCTATGCACAGAGCCTAGACTACGCCTCTGATACACACTCCTGTCATTAAATCTTGAAGTCATGTCCATGTTTGACATCTCATCTGCATCTGTACCAGTACAAATACACTAAAATCCAAACACACAGTGCTCCTGCATCTAGTGGCACTCTGTATGGCTTTATGGAATTGTTATTAACAATGCATCCTATTTCGAGGAGAAGTAATTTTGAAGAAGTGAAATATGGGCAAAATTGCAGCTATTAGAAATTTTAGTGGCTGGCTGATGTGTCAACTCCTCCTGTGTCTTAGAGCGTGAGAGGGGAAAGGTGGATTTCAAACTGACATTGTCCTTAGCACAGTGCAACAAATGTGTTTCTATAATTTTGCAGATACCCTTCAGTCTTCTTCACAGTTCTTAGTACTGTGAAAATCTTAATAAAGTAGGTAGTCTTAGTCAATTGAAGGGCTTCTAAAAGGAAGAAAAGTGTGTCAGATTTGAAGCTAATCAGTTTTGACTTGGAGCAGTTCAGCACATGGTGGAATAGCACTGAAGAATGGCGTTAGACTGAAAATTGTATTTTATTTTTCGGCTTCTGTAAAGGTGGTCTTTTGCTTGCAAGTCCCTCTGAGATCATTTTTTTAAATTCCCTGAATCTATATAGAGGATTCAAGAAACCACAGAAAGTGCTGGCAGTTTTACAGTGCAATTCTTTGCACATTTACTCAAAGTTAGTCCTGCTTCATCCAGTGAGACTAATTCCCAGTCACGTGTGCATAGGATTAGTGCCTTACTATTACAACTTCATGTTAGAATCAGTGGGAATCAAAAGTAGGATGCTTTGATAGAGAATGTATGAAAGCGACGCTAGAATGGGATCCTTGCACTCCCATTGCAAAATGACCTGATCTGCACTTATGGTTATAATCAGTATCCCATTCAACATGCATGTTGAGCTCCAGCTGTAGAAGATGCTGCAGCAGTCTGATAAAGTGCTGGTCAGGTGCAACCAGGCACATAACCAGCACCTCATCAGATCACCATAGCAGTTGCATATTGACATAAATAATCTGAGAAGCACAAGTCGGATTTTCACCCTACTCCATACTTCTCTGAATGTTTTGAACAAGACTATGACTGAAATTCTGTTGCGTAGCATAGTTGCGTAGCACTAGAGTAGGCCCATTTAATCAATGAGGGTTTGGTGAGTCAGCTCCTGTATAAGTTCCATTGATTCATTTAGGCCTACTCTAGTTGCAATTTACTATGCTAAAGTCATTCACAACTAGAGTAGGCCCATTTAAATCAATGGTACTTACACAGGAGTTGACTCATTCAGTAGGCCTACTCTAGTGTGACTTACTACACTAAGCATCAGGATTTCAGCCTGTAGCTCATAATGAAAAAAGCATTAGAGATGGGTGAATCTGTCAGTTTCACTTTTCTGCCATATTCACGTCTCCTCAGAGATCAGTATTCAAAGTCTGGAACCAGTCTCAGTTTCTCCCATACAAATACTCCTAATATTAAGCCTGCTGTCCTAAATACAAAGTCATTTGCAAAGGTTGGTAAATTCTGATTTTAAAAAGCAGGAATGACCTTCCGACCCATTGCTAAATGGAAAGGTATAATAATATGGTAAACAACAGCAGTGTGGAAGTAGATGGAGCAGCTCACGGTTCCTCCAGGAGAAGAATTTCATCCCAGAATTTCAGAGTGAGGTGCCCTCTGTTTCTTGGGTCATGATTGGCTGATAAAAAAAGAGATATGTGAAATAAAGTCCATTCATGTAGAGGTACACGTGTTTGTGTTGAAAGAAGAGCAACCCTTTGAAAAAAGCACTCATCAGCAGCCCAGTAAGCCTTTTGCTCTCATTGCCAATCAAAAACCATGAACTTACCAGGCAGGTATGGGAGCTGTGAAATGTCTAGCTTGTCATAATATAAAGGTGGAGAATGGTGGCCTTGGCTATATTGACAAGAAGTTGGGTTTTGCATAATTAAAATAAATTTGAAAAATCCCGGCTACATGACACACAGCAGAGCCCTCCTTTTCCTGCCCTCCAAGCAAGGTTTGTTTGTGTTTTTAAGAGGCTGATGGGGGCTTTTTAATTTCATGCTTGTGAACGAATCTTATAAAAAAGTTAAAAATATAGCTATTAATGGTAAACTAATGTGTAATATGAAAATTAAGGAGGGTTTGTACATGAGGATATTTTCACTGATATATGGGGAGATTTCATTGAGTTTGGGCTAAGCGAAGGGAAGGGTTCTATGACTTCAAAAGAATCACTGAAGTTTTGGAAGGGGAACAGGACACTGTAAAGAAGGGAAATTGGTTATATTTTCAGATGGCCCCAGTGTGTGTGTGTAGGTGCACCCTTGTATTATGGTGGTGATTTTATGTTTTGTGTTTGTGTTCTTAAGTTTTAAGGTTTGTCCGTGTAGTTGTATTATACTCTGTTTTGTATTAAAAAATCAAAGTAAAAAAATATGTTCAGGTCTGTGTCTGAAGAGCAGCTGCCTTTGCATGAGAGATTCTTTTGCTTATGGAAGAGCTGACACTTTTTCTGAAAATTTCATAATAGGTCAGCTGATATGGGACACACAACTTACCCTTTACCACCAAAGTTAAGCCAGCCCTACCATTAGGTAGTGTGAAATGGTAGCTCTGAGCAGCTGACTTTAGATGTTTGGAAGGGACAACACATTGCTGGTGAAGTGATAACAGGACTCCCTTCTTTCCATGTTCCTTTCTTCAGTGGTGAGGAGGGAAACTTGTGGAATTTTCTCTACCAGGAGACAAAATTATTTGCAGTCATGAGGTACTATATGTTTTGGTGAGGAAGGGAGACACCATTTGTTGCTTTCCTTGGGCAACCAAGTGACTTGGCCAATTTGGAATATGGTAGTGCTGTTGAGTACATATAATATGATCTGCTTCTTCAGTGACAGGCCAACTAACCCTTAGATCAACAAGCAGATTGAGAAGTGCAAAATCTCCTAAAATTTTAGAATGAAGTTCCCCGCCTTTGTCCATGAGCCACTATTAGTACTACTTTTGTTTGTGTGTCCTCATATTTCCAGGTTCCTTTTCTATTTTGTAGCTCAAGTCATATCTGTCTCAGATTTTCTTATGCTTTCCTGTGGGCCTCATTCAGTTCATCAGTCTGGGCTCATGCTGTTCACCTTTCAAGTGGAATTAGCACCGGATTGTGACAAAATGATTTTATCTGGAGCATCACTAGTTTCTATTAGATCGAGGGCTATCATCAAACCATCAGTTTGATGACTACAGGGGTCTTCTGCCACAAGCACACTTTTAATCACAGGTCCAGCATACTTGTCAAAATCAGAGTTTCGATAGTTACTTTTAAGTGAGCAGTTAATTATAGTTCCAACCCACCCCTCAAGGTAGTTCATTATTGCTATCACTGGAGTTTTCAAAAGTAAGCTGTCCAGTTTCCCCTTTCTCAACAGGAACTCAAAGAGAGGTGTTCCACTTACCTAAAACCCACACTTCCTGACCTGTGGCCTCCTCATGGCTCTCTTAATACTCCAAACGGAGTCCAAGGCACAACCTGCTGGCCACGTTGGCTGAAGGACAATATGAGTTGTAGTCAGTGCTGGAAGGAGCTCTTCTGCCACCTGAACAACAGGAAAAGTACCACCATTGTCTCCATGTCATGCCATCTCCTGCTGCTTATGCCCCTGTGCTGACACTGTATGGGAACACTAACAGAGAGAGGAAGAAGAGGGTAGCATGCAGAGCTTGTAGCATTCTCTCTGCATCAGGACACTTCGGTGAGGATAATGTATAAGAGGAAAAAAATTGACTTTTCTTCAGAGAATGGAGCAATGGGAAATGTGGTTGTAGCAATGAAAAATTGAGAAATTTAATATTTTTAGGAGGGAAAAAATGCACCCGAGTACAAGAACATCTGTTGTATAGTCTCAGTTTGTGATTAGACAAAGAAGTTTTGCAACATTTTCTCTGCTCACTGCCAGCGTTTGTTAAATGAAACCAATGCTTTGGGGAAATATATTGAATGGCTTAAGGTGACAGGGCTTTTCCCCCTACAGATTACACCCACAGCTTCAATAATGGAAACTGATATAGTGTAACGTCCCAGCTGTACACTTAACCAAACCGACAAATTTAGCCTCAGCAGATTGCCGTATTTGTCACTTGTAGTGTGAGTATAAATGAAGAATAGCACAAGTGGCGCGAGTACAAACTCGTTATCTATGCCAAAGGTGAACAATGTTTCCAAAAGGGAAAAGGAAAAGGAAAACTTTTCCCAAAGTGCCGTTCAAAGCAGATGTGGGGCATTATTCTTAGCCCTACGAGGCACACAGATGGCGTCTGAACAAAAAACGCCCAAAAGCTGGGATGAGGAAAAGAAAAGTGTGATCATGTTGAGGATCCCTCTAGCCTTCCATGGGTCTGAACCAGAACAGAACAGGCTAAACTTTTTCTCTAAGAGGGAGACAACTCTTCCTCTCATCCAAACACCTTCCCTTCCCCTGACCTTTAAGCATCCGAATAGGTTTAGAGGAGATGAGATTTGAGAGAGATGCTTGGTATCAAAGAAACAGATCAATAGCAACTGAAATGCATTCACACCAATTCCAAGGTATTTATTTAACTGACCTGAACACAGATGGGTTCTCTTTAAATTATTGATACTCTTCAGGATTTCTGCTATTGCTACAATACACATCAGGTGAGTAAACAAAAACTGTGCTTTAGCCAAAATCCTATCAATACACCTATTCTCATTGTGATGCTCTTCCTTTTCCCCAATGCCAGTGCCTTGGTCAATGGCTAGTTAAATCCACCCTCCTCAACAGGAAGGAAATTTATAGAAAGGTAACACAATTCAAACTAACTCCTTCAGGCATAGAAATTATGTGGATCTAGCTTGGAAAGTTGCTTTTATTCCCCCATCCTATAAGATTTTGAACAAGCTTGTTTGCTCCTTCGTATTGAAATGGTGATTAGAATTTGAGACTAGAGTGACGATTTTTTAATATGTCGATAACTTATCCCAATATGCCATTTGTATTTTGCCAGTTCTAGGCAGGGCATTCAACCTAATGTAGTTACACCCCCCTTCTACTTGCCACCATGGGAGGCTCCATTAATGTTCTCACCAAAGTATATGCTCCATGGTAATATAAAGCAGTGAGAGCAACTTAAATTCATTTCTTTACTATAAATTATCTTGCAATATTCTAACAATCTCAAGAAGTTAGAAGGCACAGGAACAAACACAATATGCAAAACAGTTTATGTAAGTTCAGCAATCTTAGTTTACCACTTCTATAGCACCAGTCTGCTATAGATATCCAGAAATATCCAATGTGATATAGATAGCGTAGCAGAATAGGACTCTAGAGACTAGGGTTCAAATCCCTGCTCAGCCATTAAAATTCAGAACTGCTAAAATCATTCCTTGAATATTTTACTTACCTTGAAAGTCTTATTACAGTCATTGTAAGTCAGTTCCAATTTGATGGCACATAACTAACTATAGAACCAGACTCTAGTGAGATTGCCTCCCATTGCTATTGTCTGGTGAAGTTTATATAGATTTGCATCAGTGCAAAAATATTCCCTGTAAGCAATTTAGCATCTGATGCCCTTAACTAGGTGACAGTACCGAAAAATCAATCGATTAATCTCTCTCTCTCTCTCTCTCTCTCTCTCTCTCTCTCTCTCTCTCTCTCTCTCTGAAGAGGTGGAGTAGGGAAGCCTGGGGTGCTGCTTCTGAGTGAGTGTCTGTGGGAGCAAGTGGGGCAGGGCAGCCACACAACATTCATGGGCCTGATTCGGCAAACTATGCCAAATTGCCAAAGCTTGGTTCGTGTCCATCTCTACAATCCTGACATATAAAACAAGGTCCCTGTTTTATCCACCATGTGACCCTGACACTGGGTAGAATGTCAGCAATATCATATGAGGATGAGGATATCTCTTGGACCATTGGCAGCCTGGTCTCAGGTTCTTGTTTGGATAATTTTCAGTAGAGTTGATGTGTGCTGTGAAGAAACTGCCTGACCTTCCGAATGTTCAGGTATGTGTGTCCAAAGGCACTGTCAATTGCCATAGTATATATTTTATGGTTCTTGGGTCAAGTATTTACTAGGAAGTCATTATTTCTTATGCCTTGTTGAGACTTAACATCAAATGCAAGCCTTTAGATAGAATTTCTTTGTTGCAATTAATTCTTGCAGCTGGCTGTCCAACATGAAAAGTACTGATTCAGAATCCTACAAGAAAATGGGTTGATGACTGAATCCTTTGGACCCTCTCTGAAATATTTATTATTAATGTTAAGAGTCCATGCTGTCTCCTTGATGATATGTGTGTGTGTGTGTGTGTGTGTGTGTGTGTGTGTGTGTGTGTGTGTGTGTGTGTGTGTGTGTGTGTGTGTGTGTGTGTGTGTGTGAAGCTTCTCCTGGTATCCTCGAGAGTTCTAGAAAAAAACTAAAGAGAGCCATGTGGTCCTTATGTAACACTTTTAAGTTCTAGGGGGCTATTTGTTTACTTAAATATCTATTAATGAACCTTACAAACACAATTTCACAAGATGAGTCTCTTAGTCACAGTTACATAGCAGACAACATGAGCAATTATAACAACAAAATGCTATGATTTGTGCACCCAAGTTCTTGGCAACAGCGTCAATTACAGAAGTTGCTTGAAGAACTGCAAAGTTCAAGTGTCCTTTTAAACTCAAATCCAGACAAAAATCCAAGATATCTTCCTCAACTAGGTTGGTTATCCATAAGATACAAGAATCAGCTCTACATGCAGAGTCTTCAAAACCCTAGAATAAAATACCAATTCAATTGCATATACATGAATTCCCCATGTGAATTCACCCCTCCAATGCAAACATACGGTACAGGAATTATATCTAAACCAAGTTGGCAAGGGCGTTAGCAGTCTAAGTGGCAACAGTAGCTCCGGCCTCTTTAGCTCTCCTGCTTTTTCTGGTTCAGATCTCTACTCACAGCCCCACTCTTCCTTAATCCCATCCCTTTGGTCTGAACCAATATTTCATAGGGGTTGCACTTACACAACAGAAATATAGGAGAGCTGATACCTTTATTAGGCCACTTAGAGGAGTGCTACACATGCAGCCCTGTGATTTGGGTGTGATTTTTTCTGTGGGTTCCCATTTATGTTCCAGAAGGGGTGGGTACCAATCATGCAGCATTTTCTTTTGGACTGGGCATTGAATGGACACACTTGGGCAAGGCAAGCTACTAACTGGGGACACAAAGGACATATCTTCCACAGTCCTAACACATATTTTCCCTAAGCATGGCTTCCTGAGAAAGCAAAGAAGCAAGTGAGCAAGGAAGGAGGGAGGGAGGGAGGGAGGCTGGTGGAAGCTTTGCCTACAAACTGAAGGTCCACCACATTGACAAGTGCATTGTGTTCCACATCCAAACCCGTAGTGCTTTATTTCCCGTATTTTCAGGGCCCTCCTCCTCCCGATCTGGAAACACACAAACGCATACAACTATCTGCTGAAACACAAGAATAAATCCATTCAGACCACCTCCAAGACAGCTCAGGATGGATCGGACCTGATTCGTATGGGAAATATTTGGATATAAATTGGTTCAGAGGGTATTCAAGCACTCTAATTCACACACTGAAAACTGATTCCTGCTCATATGAATAGATGAACAAGAAAGGAAAAGAAATAGTCTAGGTTCATCAAATTAATCAGACAAAAGGTTTGGAAGCAAAGACTCAAAAACCCTACTGAGGCACTGTAGAACCCAATGACTCAGACACACTTTGAAGGGGTGCTTCAACGTTCTTCAGACTGATTTGGATCCTAGCTGGATTCAGACCAATGCAATTCACTTCGTGCAAATCATTGTGAACCAGCACAATTTGGTTCAGGACTCAGAGGTTGGCCAGAACAATGGAGCGGGCCTGCTTCATGCTTGTGGAACTGTCAGAGGCACAAACATTGGGATCCAGTTGATAAGAAACTTTGAACATTTCTAAGACACAAACTTCCTTAATTAGTAAACATCAGCAGCACAGTATGTTCCTGGAGAATGTTGGGAGTTGCAGTTTTAAAAGGCTTTCCCAATCTTTGATGGTCTTGAACATCAGATTGGCTTCAGAAACAATATGTTGTAATATTTTTTTGTCTTGCTAAAAATATTCTGTATTAGCCAAGTCCATTCTGAACTGAGATGATTGTTTGTGTGGTGGTTCATCCATCACATGAGAAGAGCGACACATAACAATTACATATTTTCCTGCAAAGTAAAGGGGGAAAATATTTTTAAATCACAATTTCCCATCAATAAACATGTTATAAAAGGCATTTTCTTTTTCTTTCCCTTTGTTTAATTGCTTTTGATTTCTGTAACATCTATATTTTAATTAAAAATGTCGATGAGACTAGTAATATAGGAAAAATATTCTGTAAAGCAGACAGATTTTATTAATGCCCCTTTTTTTTCATCCAATGCAAAGACACAATATATCTTTGGTACTTTTAATTGCTGCACAACATTGAAATAAACTCTATGACAGGAAGGGAACAAAAAATGCAATTCTAGCAGTACTGTCAAATTGCCAGAAAGATCACACTGGAAAAAGCTGTGTAAAGGAAAAGAAAGAAATTTGCCCTTGGGGAGATGATTAGGAACCATTAAAATAATGCATCACCTTGAAGTATTTGAAGGAGAGCAGTGATTGAATTGAAAAGGCAATGTTAAATAAATCTTGTGGTGAAAAATGTCTCTGTGCAAATGAACTCTTCTTCACATCATGGCTACCACTCACTGAAATGATCTTGATTCGCATTCAGGATAGTACTCCAGGTTGTCCGAGGGGACTTGTAATCTGTGGAACATATTCATGTGCCCCAAAGTAAAACTGAGCCTGTCTGTTTCAAACCTCCAGTATGCATTTGAACCAAGTTGTTGGGTTAGCTTAGCAGTAGAGATGGGCACGGACTGCTGGCTCGGCGGTTCGGTGTGGTTTGTTTCCTGTCCGAACAGTTGATCAACAGTTCAGTACCCTGCTGCCTTCAGTGGATGCCCACTCAGTGACAGCATCCTGTCCTACCTCCTCCGAGAGCTGCCTCTGAGTGGGTGCCCACTGGTGCCAAACCATGGATCAGTTCATGCCCATCTCAACTTAGCAGCCTAAACTGCTAGTCAATTGGCAAGTGAGGATGAATCTGCCAAATCTGATGGCCATTGGGTATGTCTTAGGCCAAGATCCAATGGTATACTTTGGCATCCAGTGCCACAGGAATTGGGATTTTCTTCCCTCTCCTCCTCCTTCTGCAGCCATGTATCGTGCAGTGGTGATGATTTATTTATTTCTTAGACTTTTATACTGCCCAATTAGTGCAAAGCATTATTCTGAGTGGTTAAAAAATCAATAAGGTCAAGCAAAGAGTAACAATATATCAAACAATATGATAAAAAATACAAAAATAGAGCAAATCAGGTCCAGCATCACAAGACAAGCAAGCCAACAACATCAACCCATGATTGGATGGGCAGGACAGGTGGCAAGTTCATGTGAGGTCACAATCAAAAGCCTCTGTAAAGAGCAGCATCTTGAGCAATCTCTTAAAGGCAGGCAGGGAGCGGGTTAGATGCAGCTCAACCGGGAGCTGGTTCCAAAGGGCTGGTGCCACAACCGAGAGGGCCCAACTTCTAGTAGATGGTTTTGTGGCCTCCCTCAGTGTGGCAACCCAGAGGAGCATGGCCTGGGAGGATCTGGTGGCATGAGTTGATGTTCTTGGGGAGAGGCACTCTGACAGATAACAGAGTCCCAAACCATGGCGGACAACTGTGATGAAGATCCAGAAGCAAGAGCAGCAGCAGTTTTAGTAGCTTTTCTAACCCTTCAGATCTATATTTCGGGGTACTGGGGGCTGCAGGAGAAAGGGAAGTTAGCTGACTCTGGCAGAATCACTGGGATCCAGCAGAAGTACACCATTAAATATTCTGACCATGAGGCACTTTGGGAAAGATTTTAAAAAGACAGAAAATACTTCTTGCTCTATATACCCTGTTTTCCTGAAAATAAGCCCTAGTATGATTTTTCAGGATGCTCGTAATATAAGCCCTACCCCAAAATAAGCCCTAGTTAAGTGAAACCCCGCCCTCCACCATTGTGCAGCAACCAGAAGAAGGTGACATGACTGTCTTTGAATGAATGTAGATTGTTGTACATGAAAAAAATAAAACATCCCCTGAAAATAAGCCCTAATGCGTTTTTTGGAGCAAAAATTAATATAAGACCCTGTCTTATTTTCGGGGAAACATGGTATGCATAGCCTGTTTTGTTTTCTTTCCTAATTAGAGCTTACCTCATGTTAGTTTAAAAAGAATACTTCAAATGTACATCTGAAAATAAACAAGGTTACTGGGTTTCTTCCTCAGGATGGTCTACAGCTTTCCTTGTAATGTCTGCTGACTTACAAGACTCATTAATGAAAGAATCCCTCCCCCCCCCCACCGTATTAAGTTCAACGCAGCTTTTCATTCTGTTGCTTACCTAGCCTGTTAAGCCCAAAATAATTACATGCAGTTAGCATTGGTTGAATATTTAGGGGACGTTTCTCCCAGCTTCACCTCTACCATATACATAAATACACAAATGAAGCATAGACTTATGAGATTAGCAAGCAAATAAACCCAATGTAATGTTGATTAAAGCATGCTTAGTGGCGGCGTTACTGTATTGTCACACTTGTGTAGCCAATTTCATGATGCTGGGACGATCCAATTACTTAAAAAAAATATATTAGTGAAGCATGGCAAACACTGCAGTCTGCCAGTCTAAGCAGCCAGTTAAATGTACAGGGAGTTACATTGCTTCACATTCAGTTCTCTCTTTGCCAGGATGAAGTTATGCTTCTCTTCAGGTCATGCTCAAGGGAGAACTCAGCATGGAATAGAATGTCATTGGGAGTCAAGATTTTTTTGGCAGAAGCATCCGTTTTGCATTTTCTGAGATATTTTGAAAGACAAAGCATGCTTTGCCTTGAAAATGGCACATTTGGAGGGCTGGCTGTACTGGCTTAGCTTTGCAGCCTCTGTACCTGTGTATACATTTTATTTTGCAGAAATAAAATATGCACATTTGAGAAATGGGAAGAGCCCAAAATGCACAACGCAACCCTATATGCGGGTGCACCTGGGTAATAAGCACAATGGGGGGAAAACATGCACAACAATGCATTTGATGTCCATGCATCATTTTTTTAAAAAGGTCTTCCAGACTGTTATGTATAAAGGATGGAAGAAGAAGGAAGGAAGAATTTAGAAAAAATGCACTGATGGGGCAAGACTGAGAGTTTTTCCAAGTCCCAAGGGAAGGCTTGGGTTTGCTATAAAACAAAAGGAAATGAATCACAGTGAACTTTTTAGAAACAGCAGGGGTGATGTCAAAGTCTATACATTTTATAGACTGGTGTGTGTGTTTTTTTTCCTTGTCAGAATTTATCACATGTGCACCTAGGTTTAGCACAGTTGTGTGCAACCCTACTTCTCCTTCCGCATGTTCTCACCATGTATTTAAAATATTACATTCTCTGCTTTATTTCATGCCTCTCTCAGCAGTTGGTTCAGACCTCTGTGGCAAAAGCACACTGCCTCTCTTCTGCTAGCTCACTAGGTGATGAGGAAGAGTGAGAAGCCCTATTCAGTCTTTACTTGCCTTGCTATCTTCCACACACATAGGGGGGAGTGCCTAGCCCTTCCTCTCTCCATTATTGCTTTCTCCAGAGGAATGTGACTTGTCTCTAAACCACTGCTTTATGGTGGTTCCTCTCCTTCCTGGCTGACCGTGTCCAGAGGGTGGTGCTGGGGGACAGTTGTTCTGTCCCATGGCGTTTATGTCATGGGGTTCCTCAGGGCTCGATACTGTCCCCCATGCTGTTTAACATCTACATGGAACCACTGGGAGAGGTCATCAGGAGGTTTGGGCTGAGGAGTCAGCAATATGCTGATGACACTCAGCTCTACCTCTCGTTTTCCACCAATCCAGGTGAGGCGGTTTCTGTGCTGAACTCATGTCTGGACCTGATAATGGACTGGATGAGGGTTAATAAATTGAAACTCAATCCAGACAAGACGGAAGTGCTGTTAGTGGGTGCTTCGCCGGACAGGCTGGAGGGCCATTTCCCTGCCCTGAATGGGGTTACACTCCCCCTAAGGGACAGGGTCCGCAGCCTGGGGGTGCTCCTGGACCCCAGTCTAACTCTGGAAGCCCAGGTGGGCTCGGTGGCCAGGGGCGCCTTCCTTCAGCTGCGGAAATTGTACCAGCTATGGCCCTACCTGGACGAGCGGAGTCTCATGACAGTTACACACGCACTGGTAACATCTCGTATAGATTATTGCAATGCGCTCTACGTGGGGCTGCCTTTGAAGACAGTCCAGCGACTGCAACTGGTCCAGAATTGAGCTGCGTGGCTGGTGAGTGGTGGGGCCGCTAGGGGACATATCAAACCGATTCTGATTAAATTACATTGGTTACCAGTTGCTGCCCGGGTCCAATTCAAAGTGCTTGTTTTGACATATAAAGCCCTAAACGGCTTGGGCCCTGGATACCTGAAGGACCGTCTCCTTCCATATGAGCCTACCCGGTAGTTAAGATCTAGCCAGGGGGCCCTTTTGAAAGAGCCGTCCCTCAAGGAGGTAAGAGGGATAGCTTGTAGACAAAGGGCCTTTTCGGCAGCTGCCCCCAGACTTTGGAATGCCCTCCCGACTGAGATTCATCTGGCGCTGACGCTGATGACATTTCGACACCAGGTCAAAACCTTACTGTTCCAGAAGGCTTTTAATTGAAATAATGTCAACTGTGGGTCCTGATGGCAATTTTTAGAGTATCTATTTTAATTGTATTTTAATTGTTTTATCTTTTTATTGTATTGTTATTGTATTTTAATTGTTGTAAGCCGCCCAGAGACCTTTGGGTAGAGTGGGCGGCATATAAGTTAAATAAATAAATAAATAGAGGAGAGGTTATTGCTCATGTGTAGGCTCTGCTTATGAGGAAGGACCTCTGGAAATCAGGACACCTGGCGAAAGAGAGGAGAGAACCTACGCACTCTCCTCGGAGCACGGAGGAGGGAACTGGGCAAGTAACAACGGATAGGGCTAGAGAATCAGAAAGGAATGACATCAGAAGGAGAACAGGGGAAGAGAAGATGCCAAGGGGAGGCAGAGAGGAGGAGAGAGAAGAATGGGGGACAAAAAAACAAGGCATAAAGAAAAGAAATGGCTTCATACACCTTTTGCTCTCTGAAAGTGTGAAGACATTGCAAGAAAAAAAACATCCTCACCCTTGCCCTAAAAGAGAAAAGGAAGCTACTTCATATGGGGCCATACCACTGATTGGTCTAGTCTAGCATTGTATGCACAGGCCCAGTGAGCATCTTCCATGGTTCCAGGCAAGTGCCTAAAGCAATAATTAAACCCGGGACCTTCTGTACACAAATCACACACACTATTGCTCACCTGGGACTAGGCACTACACAGAGGAGGGCGCCGGGGGGGGGCATTTAGTCTGGACCTCACCTCATCCAAGGGGGTATCACTGTCGTGCTTTCTATGAACTAAAAAACAAACAGATTACATGCAATTCTTTACATCAATATATTTCTCTTCTCAGACAATATGCATGTTGCCTTGGGTTCCACAGGGGAAAGGGGTGATATAAGTGTAACCGGCAGAAGAAAAGTAATGAAACAGTGAGACCAGCCCTGAACCTTTCTTGAAACAACAACCAAAATGGAATTTTACAGTAGTGTGGAGTATTATACTGCAATTGTCTCCTAAAGAAAGTGATTAAAAAAATGGGAGCTGGCCAGGCCATTAGCTCCATTTGGATGAAAGTGATGTATACGAAATCGTAACAAGTCATTTCCTGCTCTTATTTCTTTTGTCATCTTTTATGATTCAGCTGATATATTCATCATCCTTTTTTTCCACTGGCATAGAATATTATCATTTTAGAGTGCTTTTTATTGGGACTATGATGAAGTTTTATCATTTTTAGTACTGGCTCGCAAGTGAAGATAATTCTACAGAGAGCAGTGCTTTTGTGTTTGAATCTAAGAACATAGTCCAGCAGTAAAAAAAAAACGTATGCTGCCATTTTATTTCACTACTGACAGCAACACTGCAGTTCCGTATTCTCTTAATATAGATCAGTGGGTGCTAGGAACAGGGAAGCCTTTCTGTCACTCTGTACAGTGATGCCTCAACTTACAAACTTAATTGGTTCCAGAACTCCGGTCATAACTCGAAATGGTCGTAAGTTGAAGCACCATTTCCCATAGGAATGAATTGAAATGCAATTAATCCGTTCCAGCCTAAGACAAAAATCACAAAAAAAAAAAAATCACTGCAAGACCCATCGGAAACGTGATTAATCCGTTCTGGCCGAAGGGGGGGGGGGAGAAAAGCAAGCGAAGCGTGCAAGACCCATCGGAAATGCAAAAAAAGCAAAGCAGAAAGCAAGCGAAGCGTGCAAGACCCATCGGAAATGCAAAAAAAGCAAAGCAGAAAGCAAGCGAAGCATGCAAGACCCATCAGAAATGCAAAAAAAGCAAAGCAGAAAGCAAGCGAAGCGTGCAAGACCCATCGGAAATGCAAAAAAAGCAAAGCAGAAAGCAACCGAAGCGTGCACGACCCATCGGAAATGCAAAAAAAAAGCAAAGCAAAAAGCAACCAAACCCCCCAAGACCCATCGGATATGGGGGGAAAAAACCCAAAAAGCAAACAAACCCCCCAAGACCCATCGGAAATGGGAAAAAAACACAACAAACAAACAAACCCCGCAAGACCCATCACAGCATAGAACCATAATCCCACCACCCAGCCCAAAACCACACTGCAAAACCCACTCAGAACAGTTTTTAAAAAGCAGAAAGTAGCACCTTACCTTACCAGGCAGTCCAAAGCCTCCTCCGATCGCATTCACTCTAACCGTTGGGGCGAAAGAGCTACAAAGAAGCAGCCTCTTCGCCTACCAACGGTTAGCAATTTGAATTTCCCACCTTTTTCCCCTGCCTTTTTCTGTTCATAACTGGAAGCTCCAGCAGCAAGTCGAAGCAAAATTTTGCGGCCGGAGCTGGTCGTAACTCAAAATGGTTGTAAGTCAGGACGTTTGTACTACCACTGTAGTAGGTGCCCCCCCCCCAACAAGTATTTGTTGCATATTTATAGGTGCTTTCATTTCTGAAAGGAGCCTGGTGGTGCAGCGGTTGAACTGCAGTACTGCAGTCAAAACTCTGCTTACAACACAGGTTCAATCCCAGGTAGGCAGCTCAAGGTTCACCCAGCCTTCTATCCTTCCAAGGTTGGTAAACTGAGTACCCAGCTTGCGGGGGGGGGGGGGTTAGCCTGTGTAATTAAATGGAAAACTGCCCAGAGAGTGCTATGGGGTGGTATAATATGACCAGCACACTTTGCTTTTGCTTTGTTCAGCATCAGTTTCTGACTTTTTTTTTTTAAGCTTGCACCAAAAAAATATATATATATTCATAATGTGAATGAAAATATGATCTTAATTCCTGGGCAGGCTCATAGAGGGAAATGCGGTCTTTAAGATAGCTTGGACCCAGGCCATATAATATTTATATGCCTCCTTTCTCCCCATGGGGGGGGCCAAGGCAGCTCACAACAGCTAAAACGATAAAACAAACAACAGTTTTAAAAATACTGTATAAATATCATATTGAAAACCAATTAAATATATATTAAGATTAAAAACAGTTTTAAAACATGTAAAAATCTGTAATTTAATAAGCAAGCTTTCCTGAGACACTAATTGCTTAAAAGGTGGTCTGATATTTAGATAGGAAAGATAATATGAATAACAGACACCACATCGATGGTTGTTGTAGGTTTTTCGGGCTGTCTGGCCGTGTTCTTGAGGTTGTTCTTCCGAACGTTTCGCCAGTCTCTGTGGCCGGCATCTTCAGAGGACAGGAGTCAGACACCACATCCTTGCTAAAAAAACCCCTATATTCCACAAAATTGCTAACATGGTGTGTATTGTGCTTATAATATGTTTTCATCCTTACTTCAGTCATCAAGTTCACGTGCAAAGTGTGTGGGGTGGCAGAAAGCAGATCTGTTTAAGATAGCAAATGTTTGTATTTACGCATACCTCATTCTCTTTTTCATTTGTTTGCCTCAAGGGTCTGTCTGAAGATAGCCTCAGTTTTCTTTGAAACGTTTGAGGCAGTTTCTCCAATTCAGGTTTGATAGAAGAGTACTTTTTTTTTAAGTGTGTGCGGGAATATCCCAAGGAGACCCTGAAGGATAAGAAGCCAAAGGCAAATAAGCACAACACAGCAAAATATTGTGATTCTTGAATACTTAATGTTGTCAGTATGATACATATTCATTACTCCCCAATGAATATTTCAGAAGGAGTGAGAGAACGGATCTGTTACCATATGGGGTTGCCAAATGGAACTAGAAGAATAAATGACAATCCATTGCTTGATTGTGAATTAGTGTCAAAGGGCCTGTGGACAGAATGTAAGCTCAGGCAGCCATGTACTTGCTCCACTAAACATTCAGCCAACAATTGATTCCGTATCTATCACTCCATGTCAGCCTGTTCTCACCAACTTTATGAATGGCTCAGTCAATTTAGAGTGGTTTGTGATCCAAGAGGACAGTAAAGCAGTTATTATACTAATTGTTCTATTATAACCTTTATTTCTCACCTTTCTTCCTAGGAACATGAGGCAACTTATATGCTCTCCTGACCTCTAGCAACTTTATCCTTACAACAATCCTAAGGAGTAGTTTGGCTGATGGAGAATGACTGGTCCGAGCTCATTTGGTGAGCCAAGTGCGTGTTGGAACCAGATCTTCTCCATGTCCTGAACTGACCTCCACCAGACTACCTTCACTGAATGGACAGTGCACACATCCATTCCCCCGCCATAATCAAAGCACCAGGTTAGTTATGTATGCATCAGCTGTAGGAGCAACATCCAAAATGTAGCTTGAACTGGGCCCTACACAGACGGACAACTCTATCAGCAGTGGCTGCTCAAACAGCCAGGCTCTAATGATTGCAGTTGAGACATGGGGATTAGAAAATGTCCTCTATGGGTAGCTGGGTGATTTTGTGACCAAGGTTTCCAGTTCTAGCAATAGCCAGAGATGTGGGGGGCAGAGCATTTTGTCTCACTTAATTTTGATATGAACACAGCAAAATTCACAATGCCTTCACATTCAAGATGGTGGGGGGATGAAATCTTTCAAAATATTCTAAAAATCTCAGTGTGGGACAGAGTAAAGCTGCCAGATTCACCCATCTAAAGGTTTTAACTCCGAATTCTAGAGTCCCTTCACTGTGTATTCATTAGTACTTCCTGTGCTAAATTGAGGTCACCACTTTTAAAAAGGATGCTCTCTATCTTTGTCACCTGTCTGGTTAGGCAGGTACACCATGATCCTCCCCATGCTAGGGATACTTGTACCTGTTCAGTACAGCTGGTGTGAGTGGGAGAGAATTTTGTTTCTGTTCTTCTTGGAAGACTGTAATCCAAATTTGCAAATTTATTCATATTTTGCATAGAAATGGTAGGTGCTGGGTTTTCTTTCAAGAAATGAACACAGGATTCAGTGAGATGGACAAATTTTTCCCATCCTTTAGCCAGAGCTTAGGACAAGATAGTCTTGCAGCACCTCCTCTGCAGAAAGTATTGAAACTGTTCCTTACTGATAAAGAGCAGGACATGGAGACAGGAAAGGGTGGAAAGGCCAATGTGACCTCTGAACCCAAGGTAAGCATGACATTTGCCTGAGGTACAGCAGAGTATGTGGCAACAGCGCAGCCAGTGATCTCTGCCACTCTATGGCAAAACGAAGCTATGGAATAGACCCCTAGGCTGGTAAGTTAAGGTGTTTCCACGTGCTTCAGAGATTTAACATTCTCTTTAGTCCTGTGGGGTGGTCTTTTTAAGGGAATGCTGCAAACACAATTAGTTTTGCAAGAATTTGCCTTTTCAAAAGTTGGATAGCAAAGCAGTAATCACTCAAACATGCCCTGCACTGGATGCTACATAGATGCATGTGCCCTGAGTAGAATCAACAGATCTCAAGGTGTTAGCTGAAGTCTCAGGGAACTCTGACACTTCTCCGGTTCTCCATGCAGGGATACCTCAGGGCAAGGGTTCTGGAGGAGATTTTCTTGGGTGAGCTGGTTTTAAAAAATTAGCTTCTCCCTCTGGCCTTTCCCAAGTGGAGCCAAGGCCACTGGGTTCAGTGTAAAAGTGCCTCTGTGTTTAATATTGTGCCTGTCCAGTGTCAGCAAAAGTCAAGAGAAGAGACAGAACCTAGAGGAGTGCATGCACTTGGGCCCATTAGAACAAAGCAGGAAGTGGATAACCAAGATCACAACTCATGGGCCTTCTTGGCATGCAAATCCTGATAGCCACAGTACATGTCCTGTAAAAGAGTTCCCTCAAGCTATCGGGTAATGTTCCACACGGCCCAGTGTAGGGCCTGTTCAAAAAGGGCCATTCTGTAAATCAAAGCAATCAGGGCCTAACTTCTGGATCCCTAGAATAGAAGCTCTGTGTCTCTCCAGATCTTTCTCTCTTGTTAAACCAACTCTCCAAGAGCACAGGGTGTTCTTTTAGGATTTCCCATCCATTGGGTTAAGCCAGATAGTCTAGAGAACCAAAAGTAGAGCTTGGAAAAGTTACATGTTTGGACTGCTACTCCTAGAATCCTCCAGCCAGTATAGCCAGTGGTTTGGACGGCTAGGTAATTCTGGGAGTTATAGTCCAAATAGTAACTGTGACGTGCCCCTCATGTGTCCCCAGGTTGTTTCACTAGCCTGAGGCCCACAACACGTTCTCTCCTTTTCGCTGCCACCAGTTAACCTCTGTCAACACCCTTTAATTAGAAAGACTGAGGTCCACGTTGAGTATAAAGTTGAACAACACAGGTTTATTGATTACAATTCGCTTAAACAGGTTCTTCACAGACTTTAATGTATTCATTAGATTAGTAATAACTTGTTTCACTCTTAACTCTCTTAGCTCTCTATAAGTTCCACACTCTTAACTCCTAACTCTGCCACCCTCTCTAACTCCCACAGACAAACTCTTACTTCAGACTCTCCTCTCTGACTCTCACTGACTGAACTCCCCAGACTCTGACTCACCCCTCCCTTCTAGTTTCTCTGGTTCCACCTCCCAACAGCTCCCATTGGTACATGCAAATAATCTCCTACATGAGCCAGATCAGGGTGATTGCCACAGTCCTCCCCCCTTAATAAGTTTGTTTTATGAGGGGAAACCTAACAGTTTGCCCTCATAAACAAACAGCTAAGTACATGCAAATATAAAAATAACTTACCAATACTTATACATTTCTTATAATACAATTTTCTCTCTATTACTATGTTCATCAAATCAAACTTAACACTTTATACATCCAAGACAATCAATACAGTTAAAACATTTGCATTGCTCATATTACCTCTACATTAATAAGGCTATTCACCAGCATTTTTACCATCTCCATACACTTCTCAGTTCATCAACATCCAAACAAACTTTGCACTTTAATCATATTTCATAACTATTACACAAACAGAACATTTATTATAATATTACAAACTTTTTTATCCACCCATTAGTCATTTGGCCTTTGAGACAAGGCGTCAGCATCCACACTCTGAGTCCCTTTTACACCACGGATCATAAAGTCAAAGTTGTGCAGGTTCAGCGTCCATCTTGCAAGTTTACTGTTATTGGAATTCATAGTTCGTAGCCACACCAAAGGGAAATGGTCGGTGCAAAGGACTAATTTCCTTCCCCAAATGTAGGGCTTCACTTTTTGCAGCATCCATACAGTAGATAGGCACGCCTTCTCAATGGCAGACAAATGTCTCTCACCAGGTTGGAGTCTCCTGCTGATGAAAGTCACTGGGTGTAGACTCCCGTGGTCATCCGCTTGGCACAACACGGCTCCCAGTCCCACCTTCGACGCATCCGTGCAGATAATGAACTCCCGGTCTAAGTCCGGTGTAACAAGGACAGATCCTGAAGTCCACTCTCTCTTCTGACGATCGACAGTCACCTGGCACTCTGATGTCCACTGGATGTCCTCGGCTCACCTTTTCCGGGTGAAGCCTGTTTTCTTTTTAATTAGTGGCTTCGCTTTCTCAATGGTGGGAAGGGTAGGCAGCTTCTTCCACTCCTCCAGAACAGCTATGGCTGCGTCCTTCTTTAAGATATTATTGCTCTTGCCTTCACTCTCACCCATAAACTCACCCACAGGTACTTTAGTCACAAAGCTCTTCATATGTGGGGAACCACTATCATGGGTCACCTCAAGATTCATAGGCAAGTTTCTTTTAAGCGCAATCTCAAACACTTGGCTTATTTCAGATGTATTGAGATTTTCATTATCTGGTTCTATCCCTTTAATCTCGGGTTTCTCAGGTAGCAGTTTGCCTTGCAGGATTTTAAGTGCTTTTGCAGCTGCATGTGGAGACTTCCCAATACTAGCCTCCTCAGCTTTCCAGTGCTGTCGTAACACATCTACAGGTCCTGACCATGCTAGCTGCAACTCACTCCCCTCTATGGGTCTCAGCATCACCACTTAGTCCTTGGGACAGAATGCTCTTTCCCAGGCCTTTTCATCACACTCTTCATTTCATGAGCACCCCCCCCCCAAGCTTTGCTCTGCCACTACTAAGGACTTTTGCAGACCCACGTGTTGGCAAGGGGTCAAGATCTCAGGTAATGAGCATAACTTAGCTTTAGTTTTGTCATCTCCAGTACCACTCATTTGGTACGTATCACATGTCTGACAATACTGCCTTATTTCCCGACCCATTCCTGGCCAATAAGAGTTTTGTGCAACCCTTTGTTTTGTATGGGAGATACCCATGTGTGTGCCAAACACATCTCTATGAGCTTTCTCCAAAATCTTCCAATCTTCTCTCTATACTTCACAGGGACAAGTAATTGTTTGAGATGTCTATCTCCACCCCTATGAGGTGCTAATAAAACTTCTCAATATATCAGGTTTTTATCAGCTATAAACCCCTCAGGATGTTCAGGTGTCAATGGGAAGGGAGATTCTTTGGCTTTCTCTAAACACAGAATCAGGGTGGTATCTTCCTTCTGTTCTAAAATAAAGGAAGCATTATTATGATTTTTCAATATGACCGCTTCAGCCATTTCTGCTACACCAGGGTTTTCCTCTAGGCTGGGACATCCCAGGTTTGATTCAGAGGTTAGGGATCCCAATCTTTCCTCAGGGACTGTAATCTGCTTGCCCTGGGAGCGGGTTACCACTAAAATACTCTGCACATGCTTGGAGAGATCCAAGCCGATCAAACAAGGAGCAGGGATTTGGTCTGACACTGCTACCTTCCATATACCAGACCACCCCTTATAGTTCACAGAGATTTTGGCTGTAGGTAAGACCACCAACTCAGAATTTATCCCTTTAACAGAAACATTCCCATGTTCTATCATGTATTCCTTAGGGATTAGGTCAGAATGGCAAATAGTTATTTGAGAGCATGAATATTTAAGGTTAAGATATTTTACGCCATTGATACAAATCTTTTCTGCTGAGTTTTCTAATAAAATAGGATTGCACTGGATTAGGAAACATTGTACAACTCTCACTTCAGGAAGGTCTGGGCTCTGTGCCAAGTCCGTTTCCTTAGCAACAGTGCTGTGGTAGGTAGAGGCCTCAACTTCAACTGCCAATTGCAGCGCCTTATTATGCTGCACGCAGAATACTCTTTTAGGCTGAATGGAATTTCCACCTTTTTGCTGACTGACATTCTTATTCCCATGAGTCTCATATTGAGCACAAAAATGTCCTAATTCTCCACAGTTGAAGCATTGTTTATTAGCCCTTCTTTTATCATAAAGGATTTTAGTAACTTTTCCCTCAGAACTATTAGATTTCAGGTGACTGTGCTCTGGAGATGAAGGTTTGGCTCTAAAATAGCTTCCATTAGCTGGGGTATTTCTGAGATAATTTCTACTGGATTTACTGTCGTCCCACACTTTCGTACCAAATTTTACCTCAGAAAATTGAGGATCTCTGATCTCACTAATGGAATCAGTATATTCAGACGCCTGTAATACATTTTTAGGATCTTTGTCCTTGACCAGATAACGCAATTCCCCTGGCAAAATGAAATAAAATTGTTCTAATCCAATCATATTTTTCATTTGTTCTAAGGTAGAGACATATTCCTGTTCCAACCATTTATTAAGAAGCTGCATCAAACGTGCTCCAAGCTGGGTAAAAGACTCCTCAGGTTTCTTTGAAATGGATCTAAATTTCTTTCTGAGGTGCTCTGAATTGATTCCAAATCTGGAATACACCATTTTTCTATATGACTCAAAATCTCTAGCCTGCTCCAGAGGCATCTGAGAATAAAGCTCAGCTAACACCCCACTTATTTGTGATCTCAGAATTCTCATCCTCTCATCATCTTTTACCTCAAAGTCCCAACAAGCTCTCTAAATGAAATCAGTAAAGATTCAGGACAATCCCCTTTCCTATATTGAGGAAATTTCTTTAGGTCGATTTTTTAGAGATTTCCCTCACTGGAATTATTATTATTATTATTATTATTATTATTATTATTATTATTATTATTATTATTATTATTATTATTATTATTATTATTATTATTATTATTATTATTATTATTTTGAGCAGCTAATTCCAGTTTCTTCATCTCTATTTGAAATTGCATTTCTCTTTGCCTATTTTCTAGTTCAAATCCCCTTTCCTTTTCTCTTTGCCTTTCAAGTTCTCTGATTTTTTCTCTTTCCAAGTCTAGCTCCCTTTCTTTTAATTCCATTTGTCTGGCCTCAGCTCTCTCTCTCTCTCTCTCCTTAATCTCTAATTCCTTGAGCTCTAATTCCTTTGCTTTCTCTTTAATTTACAATTCTTTGAGCCTATATTCTTGTTCTAGTTTCCACTTTTCAAAATCTTGGGAGCTTTGAATATTTTCTCCCTCTGAGGCAATCACCACAGTTCCCTCAGTTTCTTCCTCAATCTGAATTTGAGTGCTTCCATTCCCCTCAGCCTCCTGAGGTTCAACCCCCCCATAGCTGATTTCTTTGTTCTTTTGGGTGGCATGTTAGAGCTAAAGTGTACTTTATTATACTATTTTTTAAAAGGACCTCTCTTTCAGCTGTTTTTCCCAGTAAGTATGTTGTGCTATACCCGGCAGCTCTCCCTGGCTGCTCTCCAGCTCACAACTTTAGTTACTAAGTCTCTCTGTCTGAGCAATTCCTGCCTCCAGACACCAGAATAATTTTCTTTTAAGCTTTTTATTTTCCTATCACCTAGATCTGTTCTGACTCTGGCTTCCACTCTTATCCACCACTGCTCTCTTTCTCTCAGAGCCTTGGATTTTGAGCTAGCCCACGGGGCCTGTCAAATCCTGAGGTAAAAAGGTTTTCTTTAGAGTCGGTTCCCTATCTTACATTCCCCCAGATCCGGGTTCAGAAGCCCCGCCACTAAGCTTTTCCACAAAAGCTCTAGCAGGTTACCCACTTCTTCACCACAGATCCCTGACTAAAAAGGTACCCACAAATCCAGAAAATTCACTTTTAAACTTTGGCTTCACTGGATTATTTCGTATCCCACTGCTGGACACTGGCACAGATCTCATGATTCCTGAGCACCCCACCTGTGATCGTTAAAATGGTATGAAACTCATACAACTGTACAGTGTAGATAGTTTGATTGTTGGTCCGTGTAGCTTAGTATTTTCTGCACTGAGCAGTTGTCATATGTTTTAGTTAATGTGTTTTTAGCTCAGCTTGCTTTGTTTAATTTTATTATTAGTCCCATTGGGAGGAGGAGGAATGTGAAGGAGAAATCTAATAAAAAAAACCCCCAATAAACAAATCTAATAAACAAGCTAACAAACATAATCAGCACAATCAATCCAGCTCTGCAGGATTTCAGGAAGATTTTTACCCCCAGTCCTTCCAGGAATATACAGTGGGCTGTACTTCCTGTTTGCAAAAAGACTGTCCTTTAAGTGAGCTGCAACCCTTCCTTCCTTCAAAGCTAAACACTCCTTGCTTTCTCCAGTGAGCAATGCCTGTTCTCTTGCTGTCTTGTGCATCTGTAGGAAATTAATGGCCTGTAGGTGGTCATCAGTTCCATTGCCAAAAACCTGTTGGACATGAGTAATGGATGATGTCTCATAAATATCTCTTATCCCCTACCCGAATGGCAATTAGACCCATTTCCTCACTGGAAGCTGTAATTCCTTATTTATTTGGCACTAAAATGATTAGCTCTTTTAAAGAATTGCAAGATGGCTTAATCAATACAAATGCTGTTTATATTGTCCTGATAATGATCCATTATCTCTTATAATCAGATTCTGGATTACCCTCAGAGTATGAAGGCATTTGGAAAAAAATGAGCATCATATCTTCCATAATGGGTGCACTGAAAGGCTAAGGAGTTTTTTCCCCCTCCCTTAACCATAATGCTGACCACATTAGTTTCATGCTCTTCTGGAAAATGATGAAACAGGAGCAATAATTGACACATACAGTGGAAGCCTATTGGAAATGAAGATTTAAAAGGGAAGCTTTAAAAAAAATCACATCACTCTATCACAAAATACATGTAAAATAAAAACAAGGCAGAGGTAACTTTGGTATCTTCTAAATATTATTGTGTGTTTGTGTGCTTCACCTCTGAGCAGTGAGGAGGTTCAGGATCTTCAAGGACATACCCAGGACTTAGTTCCTTTAAAGCAGTGGTTCCCAACCTTGGGTCCCCAGATGTTCTTGGACTACAACTCCTAGAAATCTTGGCCAGCAGAGCTAGTGGTGAAGGCTTCTGGGAGTTTTAGTCCAAGAACATCGGGGGACCCAAGGATGGGAACCACTGCTTTAGAAACATGTCACTGTAGACTTAAAATCACTCTGGTGGTATTAATTCTAGAAATGTGCAAATAAACTGAACCAGATTAGAAGATAAAATTCAAGGGTTTCCCCAGCTGGAAAAAAAAAACATATCTTCTTGTCATATCAAATTATTTTCTTCACTTATAGCTGTGCTGGCTATGGGGATTCTGGGAGCTGTAGTCCAGAAAAGTAACATTCCTGTCCTCTGCTGGTACCAGATTCAGACATCAAGGAGAACCCATATTCCCACAGCATTTTGTGCAGACAGCCAAATAAACTTTCTCCTTCCTTTTTAGGTCTATTTCCATCATAGACTGCCAGCCGTACCCAAAGATTTAGCTGTCTTCTGTTTTTGTCACCATTCTCCGGCAGACAAATGTACTTCTGTTTTAGGAGGGTCCATTTGTGAGACTAGCCAATGAGAATATCCACTGTGCAGACTATTTCCATAACAGCACAGGATCTTCCAGACTAAAGCGTTCAACCAGTTTGACTCATTTTAGCAATCTCTTTCCATAACGAGAGACTCAAAAGGTTGAGGAGTGTCAATGAAAGGTCATTTAGACAAGTCCCATAGCTGACAGTAATATAATCATCTTCTTGACATCCTGCTGTAATATAATCATCTGCTCAGCAGATATGGAGGCTGTTCGCTAAGAGAGCCTGCAATGGGCTGTGACATGGCCATGGAACAGAGAGTAGTCTTTGTACAAGGCTACTTCTCCTTTACCTTTCTCTAATGCATCTGCACAGTCTTTGGACAAATATGCAGAACTAGACCAAGGCAGGGATGTTTCTAGAATTCTGGAGCATCTATTAAATAGTGGAGGGAACCACACATGGAGCAGAGCAACACCACAACAGATGCTTCATATCCCATTCAAAATTGATGCAGTAACAAAGGTAGTCAGAGGTCTGAATTGAAGAAAGGAGAAATTGAAAGTAATATGGTAGACTGATTTGCTTGTGCCATAGGAGGGGGCAAGAGATAACTGAACTCCTCAACAGAGCCCAGTCTCTCTTTTGATGTGTCCAACCACCAAAGCACTAGGGAGGGCTCGAAATGAAGTATATATCTGCTAGCCATTTCATGGAACTGTTGGATAAAGGGAACTACTTGTGTCACTGTTCAGGCTGCCACCACACTGGCAATAAAACCGCATTTAAGCATCATTTAAATCAATTTTCCTTTCGTCATCCACATGATGCAAGGGTGAAGTTTATTTATATGGGCTGCAAAGTGAGTTTTTTTCAGCTACCAGCAGCGGATTTTACAAATACCTCGCTTCTAAAATAATTTCAATTCAATGCAGTTTTGTGGATGTCAATGCTGCTGTCATTTTAATTTATGCCTGTATGGATTCTGGGTGGCAGGAGTACCATCACTTTTCCTTTTGAATTTTTAAAATTCATTCTTAAAATTTGTATCACTGCATCACTTCATCAATATTTTCAGCATTACAACCACCTACCCCATTCTCTCCATTTGGCTGATGAAGGAGCTGGTGGAGCAGCAGACCAGTGGGTGCAGTGTGGGCACAGAGAATGGAAGATGGTCCACGCACCAGAAGCATTGTCCAGGGATGGAGAATTGGGTTGCGGGACTCACTGTCAAGTCAGATTTAAGTCACACCAGTGACTCATCTTGGACTCGACTCAGGTTTTTTTTCCAATGACTCAGACTCAACTCATGACTTGGAACCCACACACCACTCCCTTTCTTGTGGGGGAAAAAAAGCTTGTTTTTAATTGGGACTCAGACTTGGGGCTTGGGACTCAGGACTTGGTACCAAAAACTTTGACTTTGACTTGGGTCTCAGACCCAAAGACTTGCCAACATCCTTCGCATCGCCCCACAAAGGAGTTGAAAGCTTTCCCCTCCCGTTCTTATTTTTTCATCATTAATCAGGTGGAGTCACCTGTCTGGTGTTTCCCCCATGGTTTCTAGTGACCATTTTGACACCAAGTGGCACCTCCTGGACACTCAATTTATGAATGTATCTCTCTTTTTAAAAAAACATCAAAATCTTTAAAAACAGCTTGCTCCTAAAACAGAAAGGAAATTTGCTGATTTCAGCAGTGTAGATACCAAAACCAATTCAAATCACCAGAAACAAATGAATTTCCATTCACTACATGTGAACGTGGCCACCAGTTTAAATGCCACATGACCTGAACCGGATTTTTTAAAAGTCTGAACAGAAATCAATTCAAATTGCCAATGTGACCACAACCTGATTAATCAGACTTTTTACTTTCTGGAATATTCTTTGTTTGTTTCTTTGTTTCTTCTCTAATTACCGTATTTTTCGCTCCATAAGACGCACTTCCCCCCCAAAAAAAAGTCGGGGGAAAAGTGTGTGTGTCTTATAGAGCGAATACTGTAAAAAAAAGGGTGCAATTTAAATTCTAACTGTAGGTGGCGAAAGAGGCTGCTTCTTGGTAGCTCTTTTGCCCCAACAGTTAGGAAAAAGCTGCGGAGGAAGGCCAGGTAAGCTCCCGGAGGTCTACGGGGGGGTGGTGGCGATTTCGGCCCGCTGGGCCCACGGGGGTGGTGGTGGAGGAGGGCTGGGAAGGGTCTGGGAAGGGAAGGGAAGGTGGCGGTTTCGGCCCTGGTGGGCCCACGCGGAGGTGGAGGAAGGCCCAAACCGATGCCTGCAGTACCCCTCCGAGACCCTACCTGGCCTTTCTGCACACACCCCCATGGGCCCAGCCAGCCGAAATCGCCACCTTCCCTTCCCTTCCCAGACCCTTCCCAGCCGTCCTCCACCACCCCCGTGGGCCCAGCGGGCCGAAATTGCCACCTTCCCTTTCCTGCCCAGACCCTTCCCAGCTGTCCTCCACCACCACCCGCGGGCCCAGCGGGCCGAAATCACCAGAATTTTTTTTTTCCTGTTTTGCTCCCCTAAAAATTAGGTGCGTCTTATGGAGAGGTGCGTCTTATGGAGCGAAAAATACAGTAAGCTTCATTTATTTAACTAAAATAATAGTTGTCTGCTTCTACCCATTTTTGGTGTTTTCTTTGATTTTTTTTAAATAGAGTTCCAGACATGCACAGATTTCCCAAAGGACAGGTTGGGTTGAGATGTCTCCTAAAGCATACACAGCAGGTCAGCCCTGATCTATATGCTCTTTATTTGTACAGATGGTGGCATCCAGACACCTAAACTTTCTGTATTGGGTAGTAGAGATGAGAGTTGGAATTGAAAGTAGAACTCAGGAGATGCTGAAGCCAACAGCTTGCAACTGCTGGTTTGTTTCCAGGTATACTTTAGGATGTTGATTATTATCATGTCAATCCTAGATGGTTTATAACTAGAGATGGGGGTATTCGTATACGAATATCCCCATACAGCTGGAGTTAACAAGGGTCCACCCCCTGGGGCCAGACCATCCACTCACGCATCCGGTGGCAGCAGAGGCCTTGCTCATCCTTCCAATCACTCCCAGAGCCCCGCTCTCTTCCTGCTTGGCTAGCGACTCGGCAGCCGTGCAGGGAGACTCATCCTCTCTCCCCTTACCTGGAGTGGCTAGCTGAGCAGGAAGAGAGTGGAGCTCCGGGAGTGATTGGAAAGATGAGTGAGGCCACTGTTGTTCCCAGACTCATGAGTGGACGGCCTGGCCTCAGGGGCTGGACCCTCGTTTACTCCAGCTGCACAGGGATATTCATATTCATATATGAATATGAATACCTCCACCTCTATTTATAACAAAACAACCTGAGGGACTTTCTGCCTCCATATGAATCTGCCATCCTTTTATATCATCTGATATACCCCTCTAACTTTTTTTTTGCTATACTTTATCATGTTTTATCTGCTAATATCAAGAGGCATACATAGGTTTCCACTTCTTCACTTCATTCTCACAACAACTCTTATCAGGTAGGTTAGCTGAATAAGAAAGTGGACAGACTAAGGAAACCTGGTAGGTTTCATAACTCAGAGGGAACTGGAAAGTGAATCTCCCAAACCTCAGTCCAAAACTTGAATTGCTACAATTTAGTGGCTCTTTTATACCATCAGTGTCTCCTGAGAGAAGAATGAGGTACAAAGAGAATTCTCTGTACCTGTGCATTAACTGTGGAACTCTCTTCCACGAGAACGTAAACCATCCTTTTCTTTATTAGTGTTTCACCATCATTTGACAACATTTCTCTTTCAGCAAGCTTTTACATTTGTTGCTCTCTCAGTTATTTTTTGTCATTTGCTTTCTAAATAGTTGATGTACTGCTCTTAGCTATTGATGGAGCTGTTTGCTTTATGATTTTTCATTGTGTTGGTTTGATATTTGATATCATACATTGGACTTTTTTGGTTGCCTTGAGTGCCTCAGGAGCTGGCAAAGAAAAGGTAGTAAACTACTAAGGAAACGGCAGCTGTAATTTTCATATTTTCAAAATATGTTTTATAATTGAACTGCTGGATAGCTCAGTGGTTTAGGTGTCTGACTGAAGAGCCAGAATTTGGGAGTTCAGTTCCCCCACTGTGCCTCCTTGACAGGGATTGGACTCAATGATGCACAGGGTCCCTTCTAGCCCTGCAGTTTGATGATGATGATTGTTTCAAATGGTTTAGTCAGTACCTTTAAATGTGTGGTTTTTTAAAATTGTAATATGTTGTATTTTTAGTTGTTTGAGTTTTTGGTGTTTTTTAATGCTTTCTAGGCTGCCTCATATTCTTTTGTTCGGAGCAAGGCAGGGTAGAAATGAAATCTGGTGTCACATGGTTCAAGCAAGGAGTGCTCCTCATTCTTTGGTTGTGAAATGAGCCCCCCTCTCTTTCACACACCACAGACTGCCAACAGTTGTTGGTAAAGACATACTTTTCCTCACTTGATCTAAATCAATGTGAAAATCACAGATAGATTTGAGAGCAGGTGATACTTGTGGTATAAAGAAGAAAAAGTAGAATTCTGCCCTTTGAATTCTCTTGCTCTCATATACTTGGATTTGCAGCAGCACTTCTGAACTTTGAGAACCACCCAGTTTGTGATGCCACCCATCTTCCAACATATAATAATTATAATCATGTTCCG
This sequence comes from Intellagama lesueurii, assembly GCA_037013535.1. Lineage (NCBI taxonomy): Eukaryota > Metazoa > Chordata > Lepidosauria > Squamata > Agamidae > Intellagama > Intellagama lesueurii. Next base: position 166,980,621 of record JBAJHW010000001.1, on the reverse strand, counting down.
TCAAGTCAATTCTGACATACAGTGACCCTTTTCAGGGTCTTCTAGATAGAGAATACTCAGAAGGGGTTGACCATTCCTTTCTTCTGGGGGCGCCCTTGGATTGTCCAGCTTGCCCAAGGTCCCACAGGCTGGCTCAACTCACAGCAGGCACAGTGAGGAACAGAACTCCCAATCTGTGGCTCCACAGCCAGATATCTAAACCACTGAGCTATCCAGCCAGCTCCCAACTCATAAGGATGTGGGAAAAGTTTGGCTAATTTGCAATTTAGTGCAGGTGGTCCTAGATCACACTTTCTGAACCAATACATTAGGCAAAATGCAATAACCCTTCAGTACTGGCAAAATAATATCTTGAATTTTTCAGTGCACTTCTCCACTCAAAATGGACTATAAAAATGCATATATTAGACACAGTTTATACAGAAAGCTAAGCAAAAGCAAAGTGTGCTGCTTATATACCACCCCATAGCACTTACACCACTCTCTGGTTTACATTTTATTTATGCAGGCTACACATCCCCCCACTCTGAAAGTTGAATACTCAATTTACTGACCTTGGAAGGATAGAAGGCTAAGTGAACCTTGAGCCGGCTACCTGGAATTGAACCCCAAGTCGTGAGCACAGTTTTGGCTGCAGTACAGCAGTTTAACCACTGCGTCACAAGGCTCCTTTATTAATATATACAGAAATGTATATATTTATAAAATTGATAACAAACAGAATTGTGGAGTGTAGACAAAATGTGTGCACAATGATGTAGAGAAATACAAATTAAAATATGTGTGATCTTCTGTGCAGAGTGTTTAAAAAATGAAATCAGGATTAAACAAGTGTGAGAAAATGGGAAGTGGATAGAAAACAACATGGATGGAATTGACCAGCCCTGCCAATTAGGCACATTTAGGGTTGGCACATGTCAGCAGCATCCGGTTGACTGAGATTTCAAGCATTAGCAGCAGAAGTCCCACACCCCCATTGCCAGGCTCTGTGCCAATGCTTGTACAACAAAAAGCTCATCAGTCATAAGGCTGGTGCTCCACTCCCTGTCTTGTTTCACATGGCATGATACCCATTGTCAGCAAACCAAGAAATGAAAGAAACGAGGGGAGGTGATGGGAGAAAGTCAAGAAAATGAAATGGTGACGTACACACTTGGGATAAACATGCTATATGAAAGGAACCCATAGCCAGTCCTCATGGGAAATGGGTGGAGATGGGTGGAAAAGGAAACCACCTCAAATACAGGAACCCTGCAATGCCATTTGCCCTGAGATATATTCCACTGCCTGGAGAACTGGGCAAGCATAGCAATTCCTTGATGCTCCAGCCAATGTCCTGAGATCTTGCAACCCTATGCATGGTGAACCATGGATACTCAATAAAGTTTCTGCCTTTGATGTCTATCTCCTACATCAAAGCCAGACATACTGCCTGTCCATCATCTACTTGCCCCCAAAAAAGGTAGACTGGGTTGTGCATTGCACACACAAGAGACTCAAACTGTGCACATATCAATCAATTCAAAATTCAGTTTTAACAGATGAGTGTGTTTTTCTGATTGTGCTTAGTTCTACATTTCTCTCCAGGTTCTCCAACAAATTATGCATAATTTTCTGAGACCTCTGGACCTTCAAGAGACTATGGTGCTATTTCCAAGTTTACTTCCACTATCAGGCCATACGAATCATCCATACATTATGTATAGATTAAAAATGGATTTCCATTACATTTGTAAGAGAAGACAAGCATTAAATACACAGCTGAAAAATCTACAGCGAACTCTGCTTATGTTGGCTTCCTAGTCATCAGCATTTGTCAAGGGCTAATGACAGGACAACAGAACTTACATGCACTGAGAACTAATTCAATGAGCTTTGAGATCAAATTTTGCTGTCCAAATGGGAGTGTTACCTTAGGAGCAGAGATAGTCTATGTGATTTTTACATATTGTTCATAACACCATCGCGTGCTTGCATTAATCGGCATTTTGAGATGTATACACTATATCATAGAAGTGAGTACACCCCCTCACATTTCATAAATATTTTAATATATCTTTTCATGTGACAACACTGAAGAAATGACACTTGGCTACAATGTAAAGCAGTGAGTATACAGCTTGTATAACAGTGTAAATGTGCTGTCCCCTCAAAATAACGCAACACACAGCCATTAATGTCTAAACTGCTGGCAACAAAAGTGACTACACCCCAAAGTGACAATGTCTAAATTGGGCCCAAAGTGTCAATATTTTGTGTGGCCACCATTATTTTCCAGCACTGCCTTAACCCTCTTGGGCATAGAGTTCACCAGAGCTTCACAGCTTGCCACTGGAGTCCTCTTCCACTCCTCCATGACGACATCACAGAGCTGGTGGATGTTAGAGACCTTGTGCACCTCCACCTTCCATTTCAGGATGCCCCACAGATGCTCAATAGGGTATAGGTCTGGAGACATGCTTGGCCAGTCCATCACCTTTACCCTCAGCTTTTTTAGCAAGGCAGTGGTCATTTTGGAGGTGTGTTTGGGGTCGTTATGTTCGAATACTGCCCTGCGGCCCAGTCTCCAAAGGGAGGGAATCATGCTCTGCTTCAGTATGTCACAGTAAATGTTGGCATTCATGATTCCCTCAATGAACTGTAGCTCCCCAGTGCCGGCAGCACTCATGCAGCCCCAGACCATGACACTCCCACCACCATGCTTGACTGTAGGCACGATACACTTGTCTTTGTACTCCTCACCTGGTTGCTGCCACACACTCTTGACACCATCTGAACCAAATAAGTTTATCTTGGTCTCATCGGACCACAGGACATGGTTCCAGAAATCCATATTCTTAGTCTGTTTGTCTGCAGCAAACCGTACGCGGGCTTTCTTGTGCATGATCTTTAGAAGAGGCTTCCTTCTGGGACGACAGACCTGGAGACCAATTTGATGCTGTGTGCGGCGTATGGTCTGAGCATTGACAGGCTGACCCCCCACACACACCTTCAACCTCTGCAGCAATGCTGGCAGCACTCATACGTCTATTTCCCAAAGCCAACCTCTGGATATGATGCTGAGCACGGGCACTCAACTTCTTTGGTCGACCATGGCAAGGCCTGTTCTGAGTGGAATGTGTCCTGTTAAACCGCTGTATTGTCTTGGCCACTGTGCTGAAGCTCAGTTTCAGGGTTTTGGCAGTCTTCTTATAGCCTAGGCCAGTGGTGGTGAACCTTTTTGGGCTTGCGTGCCCAAACTGGGGAAAAAAAAACAAACACCCAGCGGGCGGTGGCGGAACTGGAAGTGGCAGCGGAAGGGGGGATCCCAGGCACAGATGTGCCTCGAGACCCCACTCTGGATCCACCACCAGCGCCAGCTGCTCCGGATCCGCCTGTCAAAGCGCCAGCACCGCGGCTGCAGCCGCCTTCTCAGGTTTGGCTGCACGGGGGGGGAGTAGCAATCCGGCGACTTATGGCTCACGTGCCTGCAGAAAGGGCTCTGCGTGCCAGCTGTGGCACGCGTGCCATAGGTTCACCATCGCTGGCGTAGGCCATCTTTATGTAGAGCAACAATTCATTTTTTCAGATCCTTAGATAGTTCATTACCATGAGGTGCCATGTGGAACTTCCAGTGACTAGTCTGAGAGAGTGAGAGCGATAACATCTGCTCCCCCTTCACATCTGAGACTTGTGACACTAACGGGTCTCATGACACCAGGGAGGGAAAACAGCTACTTGGGCCCAATTTGGACATTGTCACTTAGGGGTGTAGCCACTTTCGTTGTCAGCGGTTTAGACATTAATGGCTGTGTGTTGTGTTATTTTGAGAGGACAGCACATTTACACTGTTATACAAGCTGTATACTCACTGCTTTACATTGTAGCCAAGTGTCATTTCTTCAGTGTTGTCACATGAAAAGATATACTAAAATATTTATTAAATGTGAGGGGGTGTACTCACTTCTGTGATATACTGTATGTAAAAAAGGTTCTCACAAACATAGGGCTGGATAAAATCCTGGGAGACAGCACAAGAACTTAACAAAATCTGAAGACATCTTGGTAAATTTGATGGAAATAACTTTTTTTGTTGGTGGGCTTTTTTAAAGATTGGGAAAAGCAAAAATAACAGATACCATCATCAACTGAGGCAGAGCACTTTTCTCATAAAAATCTGATTTTGAATTCCTGGATATTTACTCATGTTTACTGTATTAGGGCTGCCATCTGTTTTTTTCTAAGTTCTTCAATCTTAACAGCTCATTCAAGAGGCAAGTACAACATGGCCATCTATAAAAATGTGTTAAACTTTATCATTTAAGTGCACTCACATGCACTTATGTGTGTTGTCTGTGTTTTAATAGTATATTCAGCAGTATGAATTATTACCCTTTGCCACACCACTGCATGCATGAACCCATTCATTCCACATAAAACAGAAACACCAAAACTTACCTTGATTAAAGAAACATCACAGGGATCTTTGAGAATTTTGGCTTATCAGTCATTTGCAGAAATGGACATTCTATTGACTAAGACGTTTAGTGACTTGGGAAATGAGGTGATGGAGCTATCCAATCAGATCTTGACATCCAGAGTACTGGATGTGTGATAAAATGTGGTGCAGTGCGTCACCATAATATTTAGATGTTGGAGTGAAAGACACAAATGCATAATCACCAAATTCTAAATGGGTTCGCTCTGAGGCACTTCTTTTTGAGTTCAATGGCACTTTTATTTTTTTCATGTGAAAAAGATTCAAATTACATCCTTGATCATCTATAGTTATATAAATCAAAGATTCTCACCACATGGAGTTCCTCACCTGCTGTCTGGTCCAAACAGAATTAAATTTAAATCATATAGTTCCATTTTGGATGCCAAACTGATGATCTACCATCTGGACCACTCGGAAACAAAGGCAGCATCGGAGACAACCGTATTCATAAAATCCCACTTCTACAAGCCTTGCCTAGCAAAAGTAATAAAATTAACAGAGGGAAGTGGGGGAGTGCCTTGTGTTGTTGTTGTTGTTGTTGTTGTTTTGACTTATATACTGTCCCATATAGCTACAGCACTCTCTGGTTGGTTTACAACATAATTATGCAAGGAATGCTTTGCCCTCCAGTGAGCTGGGAACTCATTATACTGACCTCGGAAGGATGGAAGGCTGAGTAAACCTTCAGCCGGCTACCTTAGCCCATCAGGATCGAACTCAGGTTGTGAGCAGAGGCTTCACTGCAGTACTGCAGTTTAACCACTGCACCACAGGGCTCGCTATAGGGAAGAACAATGATGAGTTATTCCCATTACTATCTTAGATCCACATAGTTTGTGCAGGAGAACTTTTTAATGGCTGTAACAAACAGGGAAAAACAAAAGCTGTCATTGAATTGGTGAACTTGGATATTAATTTATGCAGTGTACTAAACAGAGAAATTACCAAGAGTACATGTTGAAATTCCATCTTAAGACCAAGGTACACTTTATTCTAAATGTATAACTTAGGTGTCTGTTTTCTTTATTAAACAGAAAACATGGGAAGGATGAGGAATAGGATCTAGGGATGTGAAAATCTGTCTGATTCTCTTTCATTTCTTAGTATCCCAAATAGCATTTCTGACCTGTTCTAGTTCCATACTGGATTGTAAGACTATTTATCCCGCCTGCCGCCCCTGGGTAAATTCATGCATCTTTAACTACAGATTTTTACTATAACGTATATATTCTTGTATGCTTTTTCCTAATGCATGCATTTCTGCCATTGACTAAAATATGTTTATGTGCATTTTTCAATATCATTATTTTTGGTGAGGCACATTGCAAATGCACACATGATTTTGTACATGTTTTTGCTTTTTCTGAAATGGGGCATAAGCCTCCTACATGTACAGATTTCCCAGGTGAGACATGCATTGTCCTGTTTCTGCTCTTAAGAGCAGGGAAATTGATATTCTTGTGGGGAAATGTGAACTCAACAAATGGCTTTTCCATCTCTAATGTGATCAGGATACCATGAGGAAAAAAGGATGTTCTCCCTCCTCCTTTACTACAGGTGAATGCATGTCCATCCGCCATTTCCTGTGAATGAAGGGCTATCAATGGAACCCATCACAGCTTCCACTCCATGGCAAACAATCTGGGAGGCAGGAGATTATGTGGAGGCATACTTGTCTATATCCTCTATGGCTCTTCTATCAAATTTCCACCTCTTCACAGCTCCTATTTGGGTGAGGTGAGGGAGATGAAAATGCAAGCCACGGCTTTCATTTGGCCCTGTAAGTAAGTCTTTTCCTGGTTTTGAGGGACTTTTAATTCAGAAAAAAAGTGCTGTAACAATGAGAAGTTTTGAGAATCCTGGCATTACCCTGAGTGATACAGATCAATCCATGCAAGTTCTCCTTTAGACGTGAGACAGGAGGCATTGTGGTCAAACTGATGCAGAAGAAAGCCTGGCTTGATGGATTGGCAAATCACAATGCTACTTGATGAACTTGGAATAACTTTGACTGTTATTTGAAGTAATTTGGGGATATAAAAGCAGGCTTCATTTTGTCTTCTTGCCATCCACAACAATATTGCAGAATAAAAGAACTGCCAATCAGAGAAAAAGACCAGACCATTTTTTTCCCTTAAGTGTGCAGCTTTTTTCAGCATTACATCAGATAACAATCTACTTTCCATTTAATCCTCACTGGCAAGCTTTATATCTAGGGTGTTATTAAAAGGCATTCTGCATGTTATGCTTCACACTCAAGCAGTCAAAGCCCTGAATAGTACAATATTGGCAGAGGTGGTGGATGGGGGTGGGTAAGAAGTGTGCAGATATAAAGAATAAAATTAATTCAAGATAAAAATCGGTGGGCTCTGGGCAAACTGTTTTGCAATTCAAGATATTTATATATATATGAAAAAATCATTGTGCTGAGGCTTAGAAAATTGGAAAAGTTATCACAAACTTTACACTGGTTGTCCACTATGTCAATAACCTTCCTCTTTCACTTCTAACAGTGCAGGAAAGAATCAGAGAATCATAGAATAATGAAGTTGGAAGGGGCCTATAAGGCCATGGAATCCAATCCCTGTCAATACAGGAATCCAAGTTAAAGTGTATCTAGCTGAGGGCTGGCTAACTTTCTCTTGAATGCCTCTCATTGGAGAGCTCCCCACCTCCAGAGGTAATTGATTCCATTGTCCTACTGCTATAACAATTAGGATGTTTTTCCTCCTGATATTCAGTAGAAATCTGGCTTCCTGTAACTTGAACCTATTATTTCATGTCCTGAACTCAAGAACAATTGAGAACTGATCCTGCCCCTCCTCTGTATGACAGCCTTTCAAGCATTTGAAAAGTGCTATCCTATCTCCCCTCAGTCTTCTTTTCTCAAGGCTAAACATGCCCAGATCTTGCCATCTTTCCTCATAGAGCTTGGTTTCTAGTCCCTGATCTTCTTTGTTACCCTCCTCTGCAGTTGTTCCAGTTTGTCTGAATCCTTTTTAAAGTGTGGGGTCCAGAACTGGACACAGTACTCAAGATTAGGCCCAACCAGTGCTGGACAGAGGAGAATTTGTACTTCATGGGATTTGGAGACTATACTTCTGTTAATGCAGCCTAAAATAGCATTTGCCTTTTTTTGCAGCCACATTGTACTGTTTGCCTATATTCAGGCCAATTCCAAGATCCTTCTCTCATGCAGTGTTAATGAGGCAGGTATTCCCCATGTTGCAACTGTGCATTTGGCTTCTTTTCCTTAAGTGTAGAACTTTGCACTTATCCCTGTTAAATTTCATTCTGTCGTTTCCAACCCAATACTTGAGCCTATTGACCTTTGCTATATTTCATTTTTTGGATTGAAGTTTTCTCATTTTGTTTGTTGTATTGGATCAAATTTATTTATTTTTGATGGATTCTAATTGGTTTGATGTTTGTTGCTGGTGTCAGCTGAAGGTCGTCTTTCAGTTAATTTGACTGTTTGATTTGGTGGTGGGTTTTTTATTCTTCATTTGTTTGATTGTATGATATATTTATATTTTGCAAACCTCCCTGAGTAGTGATTTCACTAAGTTGGGTGGTCTATAAGTTAAATAAATAAATAAATTTTGTTTCAATTTCCTTTCTGTCCTCCAAGATATTAGCTATTCCACTCAATTTTGTGTAATCCACGAATTTGGTAAGTATTCTCTGAACCTTCTCATCTAAGTCATAAATTAAAATGTTGAAGAGCATTGGGCCCAGGACTGAGCCCTATGGCATTCTGCTTGTTATGTTCTCCCGATTTGAGAAGGAACCACTGATAAGAACTCTTTATGTTTCTGTGGATCCACCTAATAGTTGTTCTAGCCAGGCCACACTTAGTTAGTTTATTAATCAGAATATCATGGGGTACTTTACCAAAAGCTTTGCTGAATTCAAGATATATTATGTCTACAGCATTCCCACCATCTTCCAGGAAGGTTACTCAATCAAAACTGCAGATATTAGTCTGACAGCATTGGTTCTTGACAAATCCATGTTGGCTTCTAGTTATTACTGCATTGTTGTCAAGGTACTTAAGAGTGGCTGCTTTATAACTTGCTCCAAAAATTTCCCTGGGACTGCTGACTGACTGGTGGGAAGTCACCTGATCATAGACATGGAACATTAAAAAACGAAGTGAAACCGATTTGGTATTGAATATGTTCTTAAATCCTTAAAAGTCAACTGGATTAAAGTCTTAGATTGCCTACACTCATAATCCACTACTAGATCAAACTGAAGCAGAAACCTGTGGAAAAATGTCTATCCATCAGTCTCAGAGATTATTCATGCCTTAGTATTGCACATTCAGCAGGATGAATATAGAAATGTATGGATTCTAGCACTTCCTGGTATCACTCTTTCTGGGCCAAATGAGAAATTATGGAGGCCATGTTTGTCTTTTTTCATGTCTCTCAGCCAATGTTACTACTGTTTTGGGCAACATAAGGCAACCCAAATCTTGAGGAACATACAAGAGATGACAATGTTGGCCACTTCTGTTGTTCATATTTCTGCCCTCTTCCTGCATATAAAAGGTTGTAAAGTGTAATTTTAATTGCAAAAGAGGTGTGTGGATGAGAGAAGCAGAACTTCACATTCATTCCTGTCCATTTCAGTTCCACCATTGGAACTGGACTGCAAAAATTAGTTGGAGCTTGGCTACCTAAAACTAGAAAGATAAGCAGGATAAGGAGGGTAAAGACGAAGGTTGAAGTCTCCTCACACAAATTATAGAAAACATATCCAGATAATGCTTGGAGTGGGAAAGAAAGGTTGTTTCTCCCTGTGGTCATTAGAACAATTTCTGTATTTCTATGAAAAAGGAGCAGAGGATAGAACCAATCACCCTTCAAAACAAAAGGCAGTAAGTTAACATGGATGAAAATGTAATTAATTACAACACATTAGAGTCACATGACAATATCACTGGCAATTTTCTGATAGTGAGTCCTGATGTGCTACACTTGTTCACGGCATGAGCCAAATCTGGGTTCCCTGCGTGAAGCAGTGACTAGATGGTGTACAAGGCCCCTTCCAGTTCAATGAGCCCATAGGATAGCTCTGAAATGTTTAAAGAAAACAAGGGCTTTAAAAGAAAATGCATCCAGCACACCCCAGTTGGCACCAAAGTGACTTCTTCTCAGTCCCTGGTAGGAGGCCAGGATATTGGAATGCAGCTTCAATATATTTTGCTCAGTCATCCATGTTTTGCTTCTAAAATTGATGAATAATTTCCTAGAGATGGAGTAGATGCCCCTAGTTCTGAAATCACTTCTGTTGTATTGTTTGGGTTATCAGTTCATGTTTTTGTCCTCTTGTTCCTTTTCCTTTTGCAGCCAACCAACTTGCAAGTCTTTCCTACAGAAAGGGTGAGGTGCTGGAGGGAACACATTCCTGGGTTGTGTCGTTTTAAGAAATACATGGTTTAATCTCAAATGCTTCCTATCATGTATACAAAAAGTTTTGAATTCTGGAAAATGCTTCTAAATGAAACCTACTGGAGAAGAATAAAGGATGGTATGTGAAGCAGGTCTAAGCACTGTGTTCCCTGAAGCTACTTAGAGCACTAGCTGGATAAGGCAGCATCTGAAAAGAGTTGCCAGCTAGAATACAGAAATCTTCACACATAAACTGGCCCATAGGTAGAATTATACCTGCATATACCTTCTTTGGGAGAAGATGTTTGAACATGCTCAGACTCAGGTATAGACATGTTACTTTGACAGTGGTTAGAAAGTAAGAATATGTACTGTCTTCAGAAAAAATGTGTAAACACAACAAAACCAGAAGTATACATATTTGCAAGGTGGCATAGGGTGGAGCAAAGAGCCTAGAGGTATTAACAGGGTGGAGCAGCACCTCCCTCAGACCCCTTGTGTTCAATCTGGCAGTTATGGGTCATGAACAGAAATGGGAAAAGAGGAAAACTCAAGAAGATAGAAGGAGGTATGCTCTATGCCTCAAGAATGAAGCGTCCTTGCCTTTCCTGCTACAGCACTGTAAATTTCAGATTCAGGGAACAGGAAGGGTGGGGGAAGAGAGAGAGAACAGATAGTATAGAAAAGCAGGCTCCTTATACAGCCCTTTTAGGAAGCAATCAAAGTAGACTGTATCCCTTGCCCTTTGAAAGCCCCTTACTGGCCCCCTTTTTGGTGGCTGCCTTAGAAATCTGATTGGGGTTTTCTCGTGGAAGCTTTCTCTATTTGCAGTTGTGGGGTCTTCATGGAGAACCAGAAACACACAACTACTGTTACCAACCCAGATAAGGATCGTAACAGAATGTCTCCTAAAGGTCTCAATCTGTGTCCTTTATGCAGGTAAGCTGAAGGCTAGCGTCAGCAGTGGAGAGTGAAAAAACCTGTGGCTTTGTTCAGTAACCCTCAACTCTGATCAAGGATAGGCAGGAAATCTGGGAGGTTTATACTAGAGATGGGGACGAATATAAAAACAGATCGCTTTTTCCGACAAATATAGCTGATTTGTTAAATATTCGTCGATCCGTATTTGTGGGTTCCAGAGACCCCCACAAATACAAAGGGATGAATATTTACTCGTTTTTATTTGTCCTTCATATTAAAAACAAAACAAAACACCATTCTGCCTACCGGCCGCCAATCAACTGATCGATGGCAGAAAGGCAGCCACCACCCCACACAGTCACCCAATACCACAGCCTACCCCCACCCCTTCCTTTCCCTACCTTAGGCCCCACACCACCCCACACCACCCCACACCACCCCACACCACCCCACACCACCCCCACCAACACCCTCTTACCTTAATTGCTGCTGCCGAGGTCTTCTGGCCTCGGAGCCACACATGTAAAAATGGAGACTGGCTCACTTTGCAAAGATGGCAGCTGCAGCTTCATTTAGGGTAGGGAAGCTGCAGCTGCCATCTTTGCAAAGGGCAGCCTGGATTCCCTTAGCCTGCCTTAAGGGAATCCAGGCTGCCCTTTGCAAAGATGGCAGCTGCAGCTTCCCTACCCTAAATGAAGCCACAGCTGCCATCTTTCCAAAGGGCAGCCAGTCTCCCTTTTTACACGCCGTGGCTGTGAAGGCCTGATGGATACCTGGCAGCAGCTATTAAGGTAAGGGGGTGTCGGTGGGAGTGGGATGGGGGCTAAGGTAGGGAAAGGAAGGGGGTGTGGGGGTAGGCTGTTGGGGTGGCTGGCTGTGTGCGGGGGGTGGCTGCCTATTGGCTTCTGATCAGCTGATCGGCGGCCGGTAGGCAGAATGGGCTTCTGTGCCGTGTGGTAAACTCTCCTGGGGGGACCCAATTTGTGGGTGAATAATTCGTATGTCCGATATCTAATCTTCACCAAAATTGGCAGGCATGTTGGGGAAAGACATAGGAAGCTCCGTTGTGATTCTGGACTCTCTAGGTACCTGGGGGGAGCTTTCCTGGGGGGCATCCTCTTTGTGACTATATAACTTGGGGGGCCATGATCCAATGTTCACCAACCTTTCAGGAGTTGTAGCAAAGCGTCTGAGGAAGCTTCCCTGCTTCCCTTTCGTGTCTCTAGGTGGTTGGGGGCCAGTGTTATAGCTGTTTAAAGTGCAGATGAATCAACGGATCGATTCATCAAAGAATATTTGTATATTCATATTCGTTGATCCGTTAACCTTGACGAATAACGGATCAAAACGAATCACCATTTTTTTTATTTGTCCCCATCTCTAGTTTATACATGTATTTCTCAATGGTTAAAAATGAGTTTTTAAATTGTTTCAAGTGCTCTATTTTCTTCCCTCGCTCACAGATGACCAGTTATAAAGCTTCTTTTCATTTTAAGAAACCTTTCCCAGCTGCCAGTCAGTCAAACAAACAAACAAACAAACAAACAAATAGCTGGTCACAAAGAATATTTAGTCTGCAAAGACCTGCAACAGTCATGTTAGTCGACAAGGAACTCAGAAGTTCTAAAGCTGTGTAGACAAATCAGAAGTAAAGGTAAAGGTAAAGGTTCCCCTTGACAATTTGTCCAGTCGTGTCTGACTCTAGGGGACTGTGCTCATCCACGTTTCCATGCCATAGAGCCAGCGTTTGTCTGTAGACAGTTTCCATGGTCACGTGGCCAGCGTGACTAGACATGGAATGCCGTTACCTTCCCACCGTAGTGGTACCTATTTATCTACTCGCATTTACATACTTTCGAACTGCTAGGTTGGCAGGAGCTGGGACAAGCGACGGGAGCTCACTCCGTCATGTGGATTCGAACTTCTGGTCTTACAACCTTGCAGCCCAGAGGCTCTGCGGTTTAACCCACAGCGCCACCACGTCCCTTAAATCAGAAGTAGGAAAAGGTTAAAACAAACAAATGAACTTCAGCTCCTAGAATCCCAATGCCAGGATGGCCACTGAGAGGTTTAAATCTCCCCTCGATCAACATTTTTAATTTCTAAGGAGAAAAAAAATGTGTGATATGCACCTAAGGTTCAAAGTATTTCAGTCAAGGTGGCACATGATCAGCACTTGCACCAACAGCAGATAGTAAGGATGACATCTTCCTCTTTCCACTGTGCCTTCCAGGGATGGGGACTCGAGTCAGAGGATTCACTGTCAAGTCATAATTAAGTTGCACCAGTGACTCAATTCAATTGAGTGACTTGATTCAATTTTTTTTCTCAATGATTTGGACTCAACTTGTGACTCAGAACTCACCCAGCCCTTCCCTTTCTTTCTGGGGAAAAAACTTGTTTTCAATAAGGATTCAGACTTGGGGTTTGGGACTCAGAACATGGTACCAAAGACTTGGACCTAAAGACTTGCCAACATCCATGCTGCCTTCCATATATGCACTTTGTCAATTGTTGTCCTGTTATGAACACCATAATTGAAAACCCAGCATAGGCTCACTTTGAGATACTAACATCTCCACTTTGAAAACCATTCTGTCCGAGCTTACCGCCCTGTAGTACGGTACCATCAGAGTGTCAAGAGGAGAGAGGAGTGGCATTTATCTTAAAGGCAGCACTCTTCATATCCACCCTCCAATTTTATTAACAAATCTCTTTGCACATTTTTATAGACGACTCAAGGGCAATAGGACAGAGAGGATCTCAAAGTGGCAATTCACATGAGGGTGAAATACATTTATCTTAATCATGCCTAATCAGGAAAAGCAGGACAAGCTAAGCTTATTCCACTTTACAATGTCCTGTTTGATGTGGTTCATCAGGGGAGGTAATTTAATTTTAAAAGGATCAGGGGCTTGGTTAGATAAGCGCGCCTTGAGGTATTTATTAAAAATCACAATCCAGGTGAAGGGAAGTTCTTTTAAAAGTCACCTAGGTAGCACTACAGTTAGTTCCTCCCTTGTTTTCAGACTTGTCCTCTTAAACACACATATTCCATAATAATTTTCACTTATATCAATATGACCTGTGCCTTCTAAAGTGACGGATAGTATCCTACTTCTTAAAGTGGAACAGAAGAGAAATTGCATAAGCATCCTCTCTTCCTGGGCAGACTCCCCATTACATGAGTAGTTATGTAACTGATTTCACAAATAGGGTGATAATGGAAATGAAACAAGAAACCTCCTGGAGCAGGGGGAATCTTTACACAATTTCCCTATCATTCCACAATTAAACATCAGGTTATTAGGTAAGGTTTTCTTTATTGGGGGATATTGAATCCTGGCCATGTACCAAGATTGAAAACCAAGGACAAAATGGATGGTCCTTCCCGATGTATGTTGGCCCCTCAATTTTCTTTGAAGTCTTGGGGAGACTCTGAAATAAATGTTGAGATTGCTGTGGGATCTGGTAGTAATGGAAGATCGCTGTGTGAGAGTAAGTCTCCTATGCATGGAAACCACAGCACTCTCTCTCTCTCGGCCTCTGTCTCTTTCCTATGCTTTCCCCACACACACCCTGCCAAGAAAGCCAGATTTAGAATGCTTACTAAGTTGTCCAATTTGTTTAATTCTGTAAATTTAATTTAATTGTTTTACTTATTTCCATGCAATACTGCATTTCTCCAAGTGAACTTTCCTTATTTGAGACAGCTCAATACTTCCTTACTTCCTTCCTTTCACTGTGCATAGGTTGAAAGCTTCCACAGAACCCTGCTTCTAATAATAGGAACATATGAGAAATAGTGACAGGACAAGTAAACAATTTCATGTAGTCCAGGATCCCCAAAATGGCCGTCGAGATGCCTCTGGGAAGTTGGCCAGTTATAACAATTGAAAGATTTGTTGCCATCCCAAAATGTCTTTAATTCCCTTTGAAAATAATCCAATCTGGTGGCCACCGTCTCTTAAAACAACAAATTCCAGGAGCTTTTCTCTGCCCAGCTATTGGGAAAGCTTTTCCCTTTGTTTCTATCAATTGTACCCTCCAGTTCCAGTACCAGTGGCAAGGTTATATTTACGAGTTGGAGTGCCGGAGAATCACTACCCTTCTCTAAATCTCCAGGCAGAGTGTGTGGTACAGGAGAAGAAATTTGTATTTCTTCTGATGGGCTCCATTCCAGATAATGCCATGGCTCACTAGTTTGGCCAAAGGTATTTGTATGTGTTATGCTTGCATACTGTTGATGCAACAAAAATTCAGAAGGAAGAGAAAAGATTGGGAAGTGAGCTGGTGCACACAGTTAGGCCTGTTAGGCCACGTGGAGCAAAGCAAGCAATGGGATGGTGAACCTTTTTGTTGTTGTTGTTGTTACAGAAGCCCCAGTTACAGCAGAGCAGAGGTAGCTGGAGGGAGGGGGGGACTCTCCATGGTCTGGTGGTGAACCATTTGCGGCCTGGAAAACTTCCCATATATTATATGTGCTATAGGTAAATCTGTTCAGGTTATGAACCCCGGTGGCAACTGAGGCAGTTGCTGAGCACATTTTGCCACCTGCCAAGCTGCCCAAAAGTAGGGATTGCCTCATTTTTCTTGACTTATTTCTCAGTTACCTGGATTTTATTGGGATTCTGTGCCTATTTAACCAGTTTCCTCTAGTTCATTACCCAGTTTGCTCAGAAGCAGAATTTCTGACCCAGAAGCATTGCCAGACCCATTCCCAACCCTTGTCTGCCCCCTTTCTGTGACATCACAAGAACTTACTCTTAGGGTTGGGCCCCTAATATCAGGGAATGGGATTTTGTTGATATGGCAATAAGCATGGTTTCATTTCTTCTTGACTCCAACTCCAAAATTTGCTAGGAATTCTAACAGGCAGAATTCTAGGATATACAGCCAATAATAAAAGTCCACAGAGAAGTCTCCAGTAACACATCCTTATACTTGATGATGTTTTCTAATTCTTTCATTACTGCCCTTCTAATTCTCATACTTCTGACTTCTTGGCTGCTATGTCTATTTGGATTGATGAATGAACCAAGATATACAAAATCTTTCACTATTTCAATTCCGTCATGGTCAACATGAAAGTTGTGTAGTTCTTCTGCAGTCATGAATTTTGTCTTCTTAATGTTTAACTGCAGCCCTGCTTTGGCACTTTCTTCTTTTACTTTCACAAAAGTCATTTCAAGTCTTTGCTGCTCTCTGCCAATAAATTGGTGTCATCTGCATATCTTAGATTATGAATGTTTCTTCCACCAATTTTCACTCCTCCTTCATCTGAATCTAGTCTGGCTTTCTGTATGATCTGCATACAGATGGAAAATGGGGTGAAATGCACCCTTGTCTGACACCTTTGCCTATAAGAAATCATTCAGTGTATTTTTAAAATATGTACACACATATTTATATGCCAAGACTGGGATTATTTCAGTGTCAGCTCAACATTATTTCCATCTCCCAGACATTTTAATTGGCTACCCTGTTTCATTGTATTTGCTCCTTTCCCATTTTTATTATGAGCACATGTTTCTGGTGTTTTTATAGTTTTAATTACATTAGCCTGCTGACTCAGTATTTGTAAGGATGAAGAGTACTTTTCAAATATCTCAATAAATAAATTATTGATGTCATTTTCCAAGCTGCATTTTTTTTCTTGTGCTCTCACAGACATTTGCTAAAAGTAAACTGGAGGAAAGTAGCACTTTAGAAACTTGTTTCGCACAAGGTGTAGCTGTGAGGAGCCATAAATATGCAGCTCCTAATGGTTCAGTGTGAGACAAATACACTCCATAAAAAAATGTTTAGTAGTACCTTTGGGATGTGAAGAGCAGACAGGTATAAACTGTCACACTCTTAAAAATAGATTTAATGAGATCGTTCCTGAAATCCAGTGCAGCAGACGATTCTACCCCCCCATGTCATCACAGATGTCCTCAGTGAAATAAACAAGCTACAACTGCAAGAAACAAAATTGTTCCACATTTCCTGGCATTGTTCGGAAAAGAAAATAGGACAGATGGATGAGCACTGAGGAATGTTCCTTGACTCCTTCGCTGCCCCTTGAAAACACAGGTTGCTGTGCAACCAGAAGGTAATATAATCTTTCCATACATCCGTTCTTTGGCATAAACACATTATAGCCAGTAAGAGAAGAAGGTGGCATAATTGACAAAGAAGAAAAAAGAGGAGAGGGGGAGAACACCCAGCCTCAAGTTGAGGCCTGAAGGTCAGCTTACTAATTCAAACATGTACTGCCCGATTCATTGTAATCACGTATCTTCTGAGGCTTTTGTTACAAATTTTCCTTCAAAAGGACCTTCTTCATATTTTTTTTCACCTAAAATGTTTCTTGTAACCATGATACATGAGAATGATGTTTATTTCAGATACTTGAATGAGTCTATAACACTGGAGGCTTCCAGGGCGTTGGCAAGTCTTTGGATCCGAATCCCAAGTCTGAGTCTGAGTCTTTGGTACCAAGTCATGAGTCCCAAGTCCCATGTCCAAGTCCCTATTAAAAATAAACTTTATTCCACAGAAAAAGGAGGGTGTGGGTGGGTTCCGAGTCATGAGTCGAGTCCAAGTCATTGAAAAACAAAACTCCGAGTTGAGTCTGAGTTGAGTCATCAGTGTGACGTAAGTCTGACTTGACAATGAGTTCCGTGACTCAAGTCCCCATCTCTGGAGGCTTCAGTTTAAGGTTCTCTTTCCATTTTGCTTTTCTTACCACAACTCTGACTGCTTTTCTTTACCTTTTGATGGTGCTTGTAGAGATCTGCATCTGTGAATCCCAAAAGAAACTGTACAGATTTGGAGAGGTATGGGAAATGCTCAAACCCAGATGGTGTTGTTCCAAAGTGAATTGCACCCAGAACTGTATACTTCCAAATTTTTGACAGCAATTCAGATGGAGGAGCATAGAGAGCTAGATATTTATGAAAGCCCTATTCAGTCAATATTAGTTTGACTTTATTCTACACAGGAGCAATCAAGAAAATAACCTGCACCTCTTCTGATCATTTTTGTCAAGTGGAAAGTGACATAGCTGAAGAGGAGAGGTTACCGTACAAATGGACACTCTCTTGATGGAAGTAAGAGCCACAAAAAAATCAGGGATATCGTGAACCTATTTTCTTTTCATTCTCCACATGATGAAAGTGACAACAGAGGTGGGGTCAGGTGCTTCTTCACTGACATGTTGGCAATAGCAAGATGTGTTTGCCTGAGTAGGTCTTCAAAGTGTTTGCCTGAGGGTGGGAAACACACTGCTTTTAGCACTCTCCCGATATGGAGAGTGACTTTCTGAAGAGGATCTCCCAGTCTTTTGAATCACACTAAGAGGCCACCCCCATCCCCCACCCAATAGAAGAGTCTCTTCTCTGAGTAGATCAGGATAGATTGTGAAGCAGTCTTTCAGTGGAAGGATGTAGGTATACTTTGGTGGGTGGATACAAGGTGGAAATGAATGGATTGTGGTGGAGCCTGGCACAGTTTAGTGAGTCACGGACAGAAGTAATCTATTAGATCGATATTATTAGATTTTCAAATCCTACTACTGATTTACCTGAAAACAATAACATTGGTGGCCTTGACAGGAGCTATTCCTGTGTACAATCAGATGCCTACATGGAAGTTCCAGCTGAGTTATTTTCATGTGCACAGTGGAAGGGAGGGTGCTGGTCTGCTCCTCTATTAGTCCAGGATTGTCAGTGAATCTACTGGTTTTGCATAACGCAGGCAACAATATTCATGCAAGATCTAACTGGCAGTTTAAAGGTTAGTGTGACACTGAAGCCAAGTTCAAACCTTATCAATAGTAGGAGAGCACTAACCCTTCCCTCCATCAATTGTATTTCATACCTGTATCTCCCATAACTACACCTGACCACATGGTAGCCCAACTGAGAGGCTTGCTCTTCCCTTTCTAGTAAGGCAGAAAGAAAATGAGCAGGGCCTGCCACATGGAGGCCCCTCCTTTGAAATGCACTGTGGCAGGGACCTAGCTAAGAGCATTAGAAAGAGTCCTTATTTGACTGTCCTCAGGCAGCATGGCCAGTGACCATGATGGCTGGTGGGATTCTGGGAATAGTAGTCCGAAAAAGTAACCTTCAAGCTCTGCCTAAAGACCACTTATTTCATTGACAAGCACGCTTTTGCACAGTTCATTTCTCCATTCCTCCTTCACTGCAGTCTCCCCGTATATTCAATAGAAGGCTGAGAGACTGTGTACACCCTGCATTTGGCTTAAAACATTCAATTTCCTTTAGTCTTATTTCACTGTCTGGTGAGTTTCAAACCACTCAAGCTCTCCTTTCTGTTCCTCAATGACAGTGACAGTGACTTCCCTTTTTTGGGCTATCTTCCAAGATTATCACAGTAATGGTAAATGGTGAGAGGTAAGCAGACCAATAATGTTCCATGTGAAATGGAGCTTGAGGGCTTTCTTGTTATCACGGTGAGGCATTGTTTTTAGAATGTGTTTCATTATCTCCTTCATCAATTACAGGGGGATTTACTGAAGAGGAAAATAAAGGAGAAGATCCATAGTAATAATCTATTGTTATCTTCATCATCCGCTATGTGTGACTGCTGCTTGCAATTTGTCACACTTGTTCTTTGTCCAGAAGGCCAGGCGTATTTCTCACTCCTCACATCAGCTGAAGCATATAACACACAACACATGCAAAATCAAATAGTTTTGTGCTTTCCAAAAACCAAACCAAAACAACAGTGCCCAGGTCCCCCGCCTTTGCTGATTTAGGATGCATCTTTAATCTCAAACGTGAACTGTAGGAGTAAAAGCACAATCCAAAGTTATATCAATGAAGGTATTTGTGTGTACAGAGGTTGCCCACTTCCTAATTGTCATAATCATCTTAGAACTGCATTGCTGGAAGGGACCCTATGGATCATTGAGTCCAGCCCCTGTCAGGGAGGCATAGTGGGGAATTGAACTCCCACCCTCTGGCTCTGCAGTCAGAAACCGAAACCACTGAGATATCCAGCCGTTCTTATGTTAACTTCCCATGTCTCCTCCATACACTTTCATCGAGAAAAGCAAGAAGGTGGGAGAGACAAAATACACATGGGCCTCCTGCTTCCAGTAATGGACTAGAGTGTGGTCTGTGCTGGGCAATTAATTGTATAAAAATAATTTATGTCTTGTTTATTTCTTTACAATCGTGCACACAGTGCTCTCTCTCTCACACACACACACATCTATATATACCTCATCTCCGTAAACAGTCATCCTCAAAATGGCATCTTCTAGATGCTTTGGGTTACAATGTCTATCACCCCCAAACACTCCCTAGGCAGGCTGGGTATGAATACAGTGGTCACCCAAAACATTTGGAGGGTGTCTTGTTTCCAGGATAAGCAGGTCCAAAGGACTTGATTAATCTAATATCTTTGATAGCTCTGTATGAAACGTATGGCTTGGTTGATTTGTCATTATTATCAGTGTCATAAGTCAATTTGATAAACCATGTGGTTGTGTTTATAATTTGATTCCAAACCAGGCATAAGCCTTTTGTGACTCTAGCAGGGGGTGTCCCTCACAACCTTTGGGGTGAACTCCCCACTGTTTAATCCATAAGCCAGTCCTGAGATCTTTGTTTATATGGACAGACAGCAAGTGCAGGACTATATCACCAGGAATCTGATGTCCCAAGAATCAAAGGGGCTGATGTGAGGAGAAAGGAGAGAAGGGAGGAGACAGAAGAGGAAATAAAATGTCCCACATGGTACTGCCATCAAGAAAGCACCTCCAACAGCTGCAAGGGCCACTGATAATATGGGATTTGGCTGAGATACAATTTACCCTGTTTGTCAACAAGGACAAAATGAAGGACCATTTCACTAAATTTATCACTGTTAGGAGAGGAAACAGCACAGCTCCTTTCTTTTTCCATCAAGTGATTGTCCTCTGTCTTTATTTGTGGGCATTATAGGAAAGAGGGGTATGATGGCCACCACCTCAAAATGGTGAAAACATTTCAAGAAAGTTCAGTAGTGCAGCCATCTTTTTTTAAAGAGTCCAAGATTAGAAAATAACAGAAATATTTTAAAAATAATAATAATTCAGCTCTAAATTGCCACAGGATCAGAATCTGGATCAGAATTAGCATTTTTTTTTTTTCAGTTGGAAGGAAGTTCAGTTTCTTAAATGTAATTCACAATGGAACTGAGACAGGCTGGCCACCAGAAGTGGAGAATTTTGCTTTACTCATCACTGAGTTCAAAAATCAAGCTAAAACTGACAAAATGTCCTTTAAAAAATTATCTAAAACATGAATATAATTTAAATACATGATTTGTATTCTATCTATCTATCTATCTATCTATCTATCTATCTATCTATCTATCTATCTATCTATCTATCTATCTATCTATCTATCTATCTATCTATCTATCTGTCTGTCTGTCTGTCTGTCTGTCTGTCTGTCTGTCTGTCATCTATCTATCTAGAATTGATAATATATAATATAAATAAATATAACTATTAAAAAGGCTTTTTAGACTCTCTCAGTCATTTCTCTTTCTTTACAAAAACAGAAGGTCTGGAAGGAAAGAAATCTGAAGAACAAAAAATGTACAATTGGTGGCCACCATTTATGTGATTTATCTTAGTTGCTGAGGCAGCTCACATGAGGGTCTGCAGATCTGATGGTATTATAGAATAGCTTTCCAGTATCCTCATCCACCAATATAAAAGCAGAAGACCTAGTTATTTAAACAGTTAAATACAAAGTAGTAGGGAGGGAATAATCTCCATCTCGTTTTCAACAACCATTTATAGGACGTATTGCAGTAGTTATCTGTATTACCTAAAATGCTATGCCTGCTGCTGAGATAGGACTTACATTTTAAAGGTACATTTTACAAGAGCTTGAATGGTAGCTGTTCAGCATGAGAGTATAAAATATAATGCTCAGAGATTTCCAAAAGGGACTGAAAACTTGGGGACAGATCTTTGGTTGGATAGTTTAAAATCCCATCTCATAATTCTATTTTTCCTTCCCTTGTGATGCTCCTCAGCAGTGGTGTGATTGATTGATTTATTTATTGATTGATTATTGATTTCTATACCGCCCACCTGGTAGCCAAGGCCACTCTGGGTGGTTCACATGTGAGTTGCCATATCAGCAGCATCCCATTCCTCGAGATTTCAAGGCTAAAAGCTAAGACCTGAGGGTAACCCTTTTTGAGTCTCAGAAGCAGGACAAGCAAAGATTGAAGGAGGAAGCTTTTTTTCCTAGGACTTGTACCATTTTTGTCAGGGCTTGTACAGCAAGAAGGCTCACAAGTACAGATGGTTGTTTGGTGGTTCTGTGCCCCGTCCACTCCGGTGGACACCCACTCAGAAGCAGCACTTGGAGGAGGCAGGGCAGGGAAGCCAGGATGCTGCTTCTGAGTGGGTGCCCACCAGAGGGGATGGGGCACTGAACTACCAAACACCTGTTGTAGTGGAAAATGAACTGGTATGAATCGCCAGACCAGTGGTTTGTGCCCATCTCTACTCATGAGACATGAGGCTGGTGTTCCACTCTTTGTCTTGCCTCAAATGACAGAATGGGCTCATGAGTGGCATGCCAGGAATGAAGAGAGAGGACTGAGGAGAAAGCTGGTGGGCAAATTCATCTAGATCATCAAATTGGAACCAGCTTATAGCAAACCTAATAGGGTTTTCAAGGTAAGTGAGATATTTAAGGAGTGGCTTCACCACACTCCTGTTGAGTTTCCATGTCTGAGTGGGGATTCAAACCCAGGCCTCCTGAGTCCTAGTCTGTCACTCTATCCACTATGTCACATTGTGCATCTAGTTATAAAGCTACCTCACACTGAAAACCAAACTATCTCCTGATCAGAGTACCATCAAGCTTGGGGCTAGGTTGCCCACAAAAAGAGACTCTTTTTTTTTTTTTTTTGCATTAACCCTAATTCTATTTCCTTGTACTAAAGCTGTATAAGCATTGTATAAGATAATACCATAGTAATAGTAGGAAAGTTGTACATTCCTATGAGCAAGCTTATATGTTCTGTGTGTGGCAAGGAAACAGAATTTCGGCTGATCTATTCAATGGGTAGAATGAAGCAGCCACTTCAGGCAGATTTTGGGTGTGGCAGACTCTTTTCTTTTCATAGCCAGGGAACAGGAAAGATGCTTGTGAAATTTTCTACTCATGCCAAATGAGCTTGCCTTGCTTTGGGAACTAGGTTCTTTGCTTTAAGGTAGGTTGTTGGCAGGGACTATTTGCTGCTTTTCCATGGACGGCAAAACAGCTGAGGTTCAAATCAGATCCTACAGCTAACACATTGCCCAGACAGCCTGGAATAAAGAGGCAAAACAAAAGAGGCGAGTTGCAAACTGGACCACATTTCATTAATTAACTGAAAACCAACATCCCCTTACGAAAGGGGGCCTACGGTAGTGTGGATCTGAATCTGGGGCTGTCCTTATCCCAGACTCAGATCTACTGATGGTGAGTTCCCATAACGTCAGGGTATCCCCCAGAGCCCAGGCCACCCAAGGCTCCTGTCTCTAGGCGGTCCAGACCCCATGGATCTGGTTTCCCAGCGCCGAAACCTCCTGATCTTCAAAGCTGGGAGGATGCCCCCTTGTAACTCACCTAAAAACTCATGCCTTCCTCACTACCCAACAGTGTGACCAAAAATACAAAAGCCCTTTAACTCAGACCTATCAGGCAAAACTTGCCAACAAGTAAAAATGGGATTGGCAAAAACTCCCCTGCCCCTTCTGAGCCAATTCAAGGGGCAGGTCAGAAATACCCATCCAGTCCCGAAACGACCAGCTACTCTCATTGTTACATGGGCAGGTTGACAATTGCACTGGGCAGACAGCCTTAATAAAGGCTCCCTCCTGCCTGCCCCTCTGAGGCCACCGTACTGCCCTCCCAAACTTGCCTTGTCTGGGCGGCCGGCAAAGAGCTCCTGCCCATGCAGCCGTGACTGCAGAAGGAGCCTAATTAGAACAGAGGTTCCTTAAGTACCAAAAGACATTGACTAAGCACAGTCTTTCACTTAGCTCCATATTTTTCATTTCATCTCAATTCACTTTCAATTCAGTTAAGTACAGGCTTCATCTACAGGTCTGATTGCCCAGCATCGCATCATACTTTGCGAGGCAGGTAATACCCATTTCTCCTAACATATAGTTTGATCCTCGGACCAGAGCCACTGGTGCCATATAACAGCCATCTAGGCATCAGACATTAGGTGTCATGAAAAGCCAACAAACAGTTCATTATTCTTACATTTTTGCTTCCAGAGGGAGAGGAGAGGCATTATCCCCCAACCCCGGAATAAGGCACGATACAACTGTTATGGAATAAAACATGGGCCACACTTTATTTAAATTCCATATTCATCATCAAAGAAAAGGGGGGGGGGGTCCTGCGGTAGTGCAGATTGAGGTTCTGCAGAGGGGTCTCAACGGACCCCTACCAAACTATGGGTGAGTCCCGAGCCCCAAGATCTCGCAGTCATGAAGACAGCGAGAACCCGGCCGGCCCAAATTTGACCACCCCCGGACCTCAAGTCCCCTTCTTCTTGTTGACTGTTGGTCCAGGAGTGGCCCCAGTGGATCTCCCCCAAGCGCTGTAATCGCACGATCCGCAGCGCTGGGAGATCAGATGAGCTATACCTTACCTGTATTTGTGATGGGACTCACTGAAACCTGTTTTATCTGCACTACCCACCCATGTGACCGATTGACCACCTTATTATGCCAACGCACCCTAGCCAGTGTGGGATAGGTGAAAAATCCCTGCCTCCAAAGGCCAATCAGAATGCGGGTCAAAAATTCCTATCTGGCCCCAAAACCGGCGACCAGTAGAACTCACACTAGCATTCAGGGCAGGCGGGTGGGTTGTTGAAGAGGAAGAGGCCCAAGGTAAGCGGACCTCTTCCTTAAATATCCTCTGTTTCCGATGCCCGGATGTTCAGCGAGACCCGGATGTCTCGCGCTATCCCGGGCAGGGGATAATGGCGTCCTGCGCCAGCGTATTAAACGCCAGTGGACCGGGCAATTGTGAGTTTTTTCTGGCTTGAGTGCCAACATAACTTGGCCAGGGTTTCTTGCACCTTGATGGAAGGAGGACCACTGTTCACTGCTGCACCTCAGGTAGTCAAAAGTCTTTCTCTAGTCCTGCCCCAAACACTACTTTCATGGAAGTTTTAGTCACTGTGTATGTCAGCTAAGGAAATTCTCAGCAATTAATGGATTCCCTCCCTTACCCTTTAATACCTATTATCAGAAAGAATGCAGACATCTTGCTGCAGGCTGATTTTGTTATTAAGATATTCTTCGGTCTTTAAGACATTCTTTGGTCTAGCGTGAGCTTTGGAGGCTCAGCCTTTCAAAAAAGGCGAGGGCACAAAAGCATCAATCAGCCTTCCGTTCCTGAAGGAAGTCAGATAAATGAACCCCTTAGGCGGTTTCAAGAATCCAAGCCCAGAGCTGCATACTTCTATCTGTCCCCCACCAAATAACATATGCTTTCAAATAAAAGACTCATCAGCATTTTAAAAGGTAATGTTGCCATATAAAGTATTCTCTGCACTGGATGGCACTTTCAAAAGAAGCCTGGTTTGGAATTCAAACAAGTGACTATGCATGTTTTCTGTATGGCGGTGGTGGTGTGATAGTGGAAAAACAAGAAATTCTATTTGTTTTATAACAGTAAGCAAGCATTATATTTTAACACAATTACATAATTATACTGAAATCATAGTTGTGTAATCATAGTGAAATTATATTCAAGCATTGTACCAAAATGAAATTTTCACTCTTTCATAGACAGCTGAAATCATAAGGAAATATATTCACATTGTCTTTATAATTATTGTTTAGACAATAATCAAAATGGAGCTGCTGCAGCCTATCCATTCAGTCAGATCCCCCTGGATGCGTATGATGGTATTTACTCTTATTTTCTTGTTTCTATATTTACAGAGATATTGGAAAATGTATTTTTCTGGACCACATGATCTATTCATGATGAGTTCTTTTGAGCTCTCCAACCACAGATCACTTTTATTCAATATATTAACTATGATTGCTCAGTGAGTTTGGTATCTAGCTGTGGAGCCAGAGGTTGGGAATTTGATTCCCCACTGTGCCTCCTGCAAGTAGAGCCAGCCTGTGTAACCTTGGGAAAGCTTCACAATCCCAGGGCACCCCCAGAAGAAGGGAATGGTAAACCACTTTTGAGTATTCACTACTCAGAAAACCCTGGAAAGGGTTGCCTGAAGTCAGAATTAATGGCACATCATCATCATGTTCATAATACTCTGTGCATTAACTAAGAGACTATGACAGGTGATGCTCTGTTTTGTCATATGTGTAGGGTCAGGCATTGAGCAAGCCAATATTTACAGCTACCATGTTACCTGATTAGTTGAATTTACACAATTCTAGACATGCTTCCTGGTTCCCATTTGGGCCATCAGCTGGCCTAGATTTGTAGCTTTCTTTTTCTAGAAAAATCCAAGATATGAGACAAAATACATCATCAACATTAAATTGTATTGCAGGAAAGGAGCTTTTCAATGTTATTAGCCAATGATGAAATGGTTGGCAGTTTGGGTGACAGGGTTTAAAGTAAACTGGGTCATTCTGTCCTTGTCCCAAGGTAAATGTTACATCTGGGGGTTCCCCTGGCCTTAACCTGTCTTCAGACAGCTGAAACCAGTATCACAAAATGTCTATGAACAGAGGACACAACAGAGACATAAAAAGAAAGGTATATACAAAGAAACAAACTATCTGTGTAAAAACAAGATAGAAGTTGTATTTCAATAACATGTTGGTATTGAAGGTGTTGAAGGTATTGAAGAAGGCTGACCACTGAAGAATTGATGCTTTTGAACTGTGGTGCTGGAGGAGACTCTTGAGAGTCCCCTGGACTGCAAAGAGAACAAACCTATCCATTTTGAAGGAAATCAACCCTGAGTGCTCACTGGAAGGACAGATCCTGAAGCTGAGGCTCCAATACTTTGGCCATCTCATGAGAAGAGAAGACTCCCTGGAAAAGACCCTGATGTTGGGAAAGTGTGAAGGCAAGAGGAGAAGGGGACGACAGAGGACGAGATGGTTGGACAGTGTCATCGAAGCTACCAACATGAATTTGACCCAACTCCGGGAGGCAGTGGAAGACAGGAAGGCCTGGCGTGCTCTGGTCCATGGGGTCACGAAGAGTTGGACACGACTTGACTAAACAACAACAATGCTGGTCAGCCCTTTCATTGCATTAGAAAGAGCATGTGAGTTATGATTTTTTAACTTAGAGGAAGCAGGGCTCATCAACTATTTTAGAAATAGATCTAATACTAATCACCCATAATTTATGAGTTTAAATTATATGCTACAGATAGTGTGTGCATATCTTTAGAAGCTGAAATTACCTTTCTTTCTTTCTTTCTTTCTTTCTTTCTTTCTTTTATTTATTTTATGGATTATGTGTAGGAATGGGGGACAAGGGAGCATGGGATAAACAGGGGGTGCAAATCAATATAAACACTTTAAAATATTCATTCTTATCTGTTACATTTCAAAGATACATAGGTTCCCGGTATAACTTAATTATAATATACATTCTATTTCTAAATTGATCATAGGCTTTCAATTATCAAATATTAATTTGCATTCTATTTCTGAGTCAGTCATAAAATTTATGCCAACAATCCTCATGGTTCATCTTTCTTGTTGAATCTAGCCATTCTGATAATTTATCCATTTCCGCCATATCCAGAATTTTTGCTATTAACTCATCTTGTGATGGATTCTCCGGGTCTTTCCAATGTTTTGCAAAGAGAATTCTTGCAGCTGTCAAGATATGGATGGCTAAATATGTTTTCATTGGTTCTATTGATTCCAGAATTATGTTTAGAAGAAAGAATTCAGGGGTTACAGTTATCGGAATCTCTAGAACCTCTTGCAAAAGCATTTCAACCCTTTTCCAATATTTTGGGGCTTTCCCGCATGACTACCACATATGGCAAAAATAATCTTCTTTTTGTTTACATCTCCAACAGAGGTTTGAAATTTTTACATCCATTTTGGCTAGTTTTGTGGGAGTTATATACCATCTGTAAAACATTTTCTTTAAAAGCTTCTGACTTAGTGAGTTTTATATTGTTTTTCCATTTTTGTTCCCACTGATCCAAACTTATAGTGTGCCCAATATTCTATGCCCACCTTATAATACATTCCTTAACCACCTCCTCCTGGGTATCAAAATCTAATAAAAAAATTATATAGGGCTTTAATATGCTTGTCTTTGGTATCCAGGAGGATTCTGTCAAAGGGAGTATTGTCCACATAGAAACCTTTCTAAAAGAATGCTATGTCGGAGCAATCATACATGCTCTGTATGACAGATACTTGAAAAGTAGTCCTACAAAGAAGGGGAAGAATCTGTTCTCAATCATCCCAGAGTGCAGGACATGTAATAATGGGCTCAAGCTAGAAGAAGCCAGATTTCGGTTGAATATCAGGGAAAACTTCTTAAATGTTAGAACAGTACAGCAATGGAATCAATCACCTCGAGAGGTGGTGAGCGCTCCAACGCTGGTGGCATTCAAGAAAAAATTGGGCAACCGTCTATCAGATCTGCTTTGATTTGGATTCTTGCATTGAGCAGAGGTTTGGACTCGATGACCTTATAGGGCCCCTTCCAACTCAATTATTCGATGATTCTATGATTCCATGATTCCAAGCTGAAATGACATTTCTGAAAGAATGCCATGTCTGAGCAATCATATCTGCTGTTGTGAAATTTGAGGACACTCAGATAGAGGAAGATTTTCTGCCAGCCAGAGTAAAGTGGCTCAGGTTTGTGGTGGGAGCAAACAGAGATCTTCATAGCACAATGGATGATGACTCAGTGTAGATTGCCACACTCCAACAGGAGGAGGGTGAGGCAAGTTCTAGTGCTGTTGATCCACAGTTTAATCATCAGCAAACTCAAGAATGAGCTGAGGAAAAAGACGGGCTGGAGGGCTCCAGAGCCAGCTCCCCTGGTCCATCACACAAGAAAGCTGGATGGGAGATGGCAATGCAAAAGTTTCTGGAGAGTCGAACTAAACTGATGGGACTGCAAGCAGCAAATCAGACCTGAGCACTCCAGGCCCAAATGGAGCTGTTACAGGTAAAACCTCAGCCCATGGGTGCTGCCTTATCAAAATGTGGGATTTTGAACATATAGAGTGAGAAAATAATTAAAAGCGGTGCAGAAAATGTAGCCCTGAAAATGTACATTGTATTTTGAAAACGGTGTTTGAACAGCAGTTTAGTAAAAGCCACTGCAAAACAATCAGCTCTCCAGCCAAGCAGGGTCACTATGCAATAACATTCAGCGTGGAAGTAAACCAAAGATTGAATTGAAAATGTATTGAAATAATTGTTTTGTAATATGTAAAATGCCAACATGCCAGGTCCAAGGTGATTCAAGTCCTGAGATCTGCTCTACTTTATTTTACTAAACCCCTGTAGGTTCAACCCATTGAAATCCATAAGCTCTGTAACTGTTAGTCAAAATAATAATGCTTATCATCATGGTGGCAACTTTCCAGCTTCTGATATGCAGGAGCTACATTAACAGAAGTTGTAAAGGTGATAGATACTTCTATTACCCCCCCCCCCAAATATCCTTGGTGATCCAAGACCCTGTAGTTACAGGTCCAGCAAAAGAGAATGTTGACAATTAAGAGGTGAGTGGGGGGCGAATAAGGGTATAAATGACAGCCAGGAATGATAGCTGGGGAATGGAGCAGAGGATGACAGGAGAGCACCATTAGAGGGGAGAAAACCCTGCTGGTGTATGTGTGTGTGTGTGTAAGACTTTTTTTACTATATGTTAATGTAATTTTGTAATTGCTTATGCTTTAATCTCTTAATTACATAGTTTATTATGATACTTACACAGATGTAAGAGTTTTCCTAACTTAGTTAATATATTTTGGTAGTACTTTTAAATAAGTATGTATTTGTAACAGCTGAAGGCTTATTATTACACTCTGAAGCATCATATTAAGTTTAGTTAAAGTACTTCTGTTTTCTATTCAGCTTATTAAGTACTCATAGTTATATTTCTAAAATGTTGTATTAAGTTTTGTAGTTACAGCTTTTGGATATTCAATAGATAGAGAACAATATTACACACTTGTATCTGCTTGTTCAATAAAAAGAAGAAAAAGTAGAGATTTTTCTGGACAATCAGTTTATCTGTCTTGCATGGGGCAAAGAATTTGAAGGATATCCAAAAGAAGAAAGTAAATTGTACACAATCCTCTGGTTCATTCTGGACTTAACTCTTAACTGGGACAAATGCTAAGTGTGATGAACACAGGCTTCTGATGTTTCTCTGGAGGTCTATAAATTTCTGTAGGGCTCTTAGGGAGATGTTCAGTTGTCAGACTCTCTGACCTGACAACCTGCATTGACAGACGCCTGTTTGCTGTCTACAAAGAAGGTCAGGACATTTGGTCTTTTCTGTCAGTGTTTGAGTACATTTGCTGTGATTTCAATGTACCGCAGCGGGAATGGCTGAGGATTTTGAGCACCTAGGTTACAGGGCCATTGTCAGACATTGTCTGTGAGAAGGGCAGAAATAAGGACCATGTTGTATTCAAAGAGATAGAGATAGAGTGGTTTGCCTACACTGCTGAAGGCTGTCAAGAAAAGCTTCATTGCATTCATAGACAAAGGAAATAAAGTTTTCCATCTGTGATGGCATGGTTGTGTGAAATATCTGATACTTGGATGGAAGTTGCTGAAGTGCAGACAAAGAAGCAACCAAGAAATGCCATAATTTGTGAACAGTTTTAGACACTCCTGCCAGAGGACATGGCCTATCGCTGTCACAAATATGGCTCTGATGGCTGACAAGGTTTGCAGCAACAGAGCATGTGAACGTGCAAAGATGCCAGGAGCCAAGCAAGCAGCAAACACTCAGAGACCTGGGACACTCTGAAGGAGGTGAAGTTCCATTGGCCTGCAAAGAGCCAGGAAGCATTTGGCACTGCCTCTTTGACTTCCCATCTGGTATAGCTGTCTAAGCCAATTGCAGCTAGCCTCCCTGTGAAGTGCTTTGAATGTAGTGCTGTTGGTCATCTGCTAGCCCAGAAGGGACACAAGAGTTCTTCTCAGCCTAAGATCGAACTAATGAGATCACCAAGCGAAATCCTAGATGAACAGGAACCAGGCATGGAAGGTCTAGAAGTGGGGAAATTCGGAGACAGAGTACAACAGAAAAAGTTTTTACAGTGAGAAGGTTTTTTTCACCAGCCACCAGCTGAAGAGACCAGTGTTTGCAGGATTAACAGTGAAATGGCTCTTCCCAGCAGCAGTGGCCAATATAATTTATCTTCGTAGACAACTTCAGCCATGCCTGATGGAGCACAGGAATTTTTACAATGGCTTTCAATGCTGCCAGTCAAAGAGGCCAGTAAGGGCAAAGTCATTTCTGTAATGTCACCTTCTGTGTGAGGCATAGCTGTGGTTAAAGTAGCAGGCACCTATGGTAACTTTAAAGTCATGGGTTCAGATTCCGTCTTTATTCAGGAAGAAGCTTAATGGGCACACAAGAAGTGTGTTTGAGAGTTTATAAAAAAGCAGGCTTTTAAGAAATTACTACTCTTAAAGACTTTGGGACTTACCTCAGTAGTATAGAACAAACCATGATCATGGTTTTGGTTGCCCTTTTGAAACACAGGCCTATAAGTTCATGCCTGGGATGAGCAGGCCAAGGGAAGGGGAAGAAAATGCCCATTGATCAGAAGACCATAACTTCTGGCCTTATCACTGTGAAAAAGAAATCTTCAAGGCTGCAGCACATTCGTTGGTACAGAGCTAATTGACTAAAGAGAAGGGAGAGGGAGAGAAGTTACTTTTGAGGTTACTCTCTTCTTCAAGAAGGTTCAGGGTGGTTTGATGCCTGATTGGAGAATCCCCTCAAAGAGTCTAGAAAGTGGGTATAAAAGTGAGAGGGAAATTACTTAGTTTTAGCCTAGTATCTCTAAGGACACTGCTGTACTAATTTGCTGTCTAACTTCCAAACTTATACTCTGTGTATGGTCAGAAACCATGCTGTAATATTGTCAATATGTATTACCCTAGTATAGCTAGCTTTCTTTCTTTTTTCCTTGTGGGAACTGTTGTGGAAGTGTTCTTCCCTCAAGCCTTAAAACTTTTCAAATGCTTATTTGCTCCAGAGGTTTTTTTGACTCTTTGTAGTTTTTTTGAAACTGTTTGGAAACTTTATTTCTTGGCCTTTTTCTTTCAAAATCATTAGTAAAATATGAAATTTTTCAGCAGCCTGGTTATTTTTGGGAAAGGAGGGTTGTTGGTACTAATGACGGGCCTTGCCTCAATCACCTACTGGGTGTCTTTACATTTTGTGGGTACGCCGGTATTCCTATCTTGCAGGATTGGCATAAAGGTCAGAAGCACCTAAGCTTGTGGATCTTTTGTTAACTTCCTGGAGCACTAAGTAGTCAGTGATTCAAGGTGTTGGGAAGGGGTACTGGGCAGGAACATCCCAGCTATCAGCACATCTGGCCCTCCTGGAATGTACCCACACCAGGAAAATCAGGACAGTGTGGCTGAGTGGTTAGTGTGGGCCTCTCTGACCTGCTTAATCTTGACATGTCCCTTTTGGATAAGAGTCAAATTGCTAAGGACTTAATATTTCCTGTTGAACCATATAATTGTGAGGGCCTAAATACTTGCTATGCCTCCATGGCCCTCCTAGACATAGAATTCAAGGGATAGTGTGGGAAGAGATGAGTCCTAGCCCATTCAAGGCCCTCAGAACCTGCTTCTCTGCTAAGACATGACTTGAGATTTCATTCCACTATGATCAAAGAGGTTGCAACACATAGCCAAGCAACAGCTAACCCATATGAACCCCATTCGCAAGACAGTTGAGGAAATAAGAGGTGCAGAGTCTCAGCAAGGTGAAGATCAGAGCACTGCCTTGACAGAATCTTTGTTGCTGCTACTGTAACGTTTAAAGAATTTAGAGGACAGATCCCTAGCATCTGATGCTTTTAAGGAAGCTCAATTAGGAGACCCTACTTTAACTGAATGCCAAGTTAATGCAGATAAGACTTCATCAGATCTGTCTAAAAAAAAGTGTGAGATTGTTTCTGGCAGGAATGGCTTGCTGTACCAGGAGTTTGCTAAACAAGGGCAGATTGCCTGTAGTTCACAGAAGCAGTTTGTGATTCCACAGACTTATTGTGTCTTAATTTGAGATCACAGAGCAAACTTTGTGTCCAAATTGATGAGCGGATTGTGAGATTGCTGGTGTGGAGTAAAGACCAACGGTGGCTTATCATCAATCAGAAAATGGACTGGTGGAGCTGTGATCGGGTTCAGGTATTTCTTTTGACAGTTCCGCCATTTGTGAGGGAAAAGTCATGAGAGGAGGTTCGTTATATAAAACTTTATTATGACAACAGGATTCTTATCAACCACAACTTCAAATGGGTCATTAAAACTGGGATCTTTAGGTAAATTGTCCCATAACGTTGGTAATGTTTTAGACAAATAACCGGCTCCTAACGGTAGGTCTTCCCGAAACGTTCCTGATACGAGGGTTTCCGTTGATACCCCCTGCGGACCGCACATATGGTCCCGCAGCACGGGTGTCGAGCCCATTCCCCTTCGGGGGGTTTCTCGTCTTTCTCCAGGGGTCCAGGGTGGGTTACATATTTCACTGGACCTCTCTTTTTCGGGTAAACTAGAACTGTCCATTCTTCTGGGTAAAGACCCTCTAGAATCGGTTTGACATTTTCTCTTTTATCTTCAGTCTCGTCACGAACTTTACCTTCCTTTTCTGTACCTTTCCTCGGTATCTTGAACACTTTAGGATTATCTTCTCCCTCACACCATTCTTCTTCTATCACTCTCACTTTCTCTGTCTCTCCCGATTTTTCTCCCTCCTCTGACATGAGGAAAACGTTAACTGCCCTCCAAACTTCTTTTTCTGGCTCCTCCCCCTTTTCTCTCGCTTTCAACTCCTTCACCCCCTCCTCCACCTCTAGTATCTCTTCTTTCATCCCTCTTTCCTATTTAACCACTTGTTCAGACATAGGAGGGGACGGCTCACTTCCTTTTGTCTCCTTTTCGTCCTCCTTCCTCTCACAGAAGCATGTCCAGCAAACCAGTGTTCTTGATGAAGTGTGTTTTTTGAGGGGTATGATCACAAAATCAAGTCACTCAGCTGGAGCCATATTCCATGCCTAGGATGGAACATCTGATAGAGATTTTGGTAAAAGTGAAATACATTTCCACCTTTGATTTGATCAAGGCTTGATGGCGATGCTTCTGCAAATTCAGCTTTTATTACTCACATGGGTTTGTAACAGTTCCATTTGGCCTATGAAACTCTCCAGGGGGTTGTGAATAACCTGTTGGTGCAATTGCCATTTGCATTCTCTTATGTGGATGACTTGGCAATTTTTAACCAGGATGTTGAATCTCATTTACATCACTTAGAAATTCTGTTGCAGTGCTTGCCGTGGTAAGTGGTGATTCTGTTGTAATGGGGTGAATCCATCATGTTCTTTGTATGCTCACTTTTCTGATTTTTCATTGTGTGCGCTTTTAGTTTAATAAGCACCTTTCCATGTTATTTTCACATGTTCCATGATGCTATGTTTCCCTAAATCTACATCAGCTTTTTCAAAATAGCTAGCTTGTTTGTTTACTAAAGCAGGAATTAACATGGGGGATATGGGTTGTACTTTAATTTTAAATTTTTAATGTAAATAAAAGTCAGAGAAACATAAAAAATTATAATGGCACATAACAAAAAAATCTATACAAATCATGCTACTCCAGCCAGGAATATTTGGGAATTACAACCATTTTCTCCCCTCTATGGAACCCCATTCCCCTCCAAAAATTGTACTGACTCTTGCAAAGGTATATGTCCTTTCCCTTTCATAAATACAAAATCAATGAATTCTCCCCATATATCTGTAAATATATTCCTACTTATCAACCCCTTCTAAACTTTAATATTTCATATTAACTTACCATTAGTAGCTATATCCCAAACCTCTGTATACCGTTCAACTGAAAATAACACATTGTTTTCCAATCCCTAGCTACAATTATTCTTTCTATTCTTAATGAACTAGAAATTAATTCTTTAATTGAATCACATTGCTCCCTATCAAATGATAGAGACACTATTTTAGTTATTTCATGTATTTCCTTAAAAACCTATTGCCAAAATTTCAATATATTCTCACATTCCCACCACAATTAAAAATAAGTACCTACTTTCTGACATCCTCTCCAAGACAACTTGGCATAATTAGTATCTATTTGATTTAATTTCACCAGAATTTGAAACCATATCCAGATTAATTTGTACAATTTTTCCTTTATCCTTACGGACACAGATTTCAAGATTCTTATATCCCATATATTTTTTCCCCGAACCCCGGTACTTATTTCTTCTCCCAGTTTGTACTCCCATAAGATTTTAAGTAGATCCTCTCGATTTACTGCTTCCACTAATATTTTATGAATTTTACTTGCTGTCCCTTTCATTACCTTATTTTCACCTGTATTTACCTTTTGTAATGCAATTACTTCAAATTCCATTAGTTCCCAACATTTACCACTTCTTTTTACCCAATCCTTTCTCCACTGCTCAAATGAAATAAGATTAAACCAGGATTCCTATTCATTCCTAACACTCCTTTTATTTGCTCTTTATTCTCCATCTTTTCTAACTATTTTTTAATCCTAATAACTGGTTTCTTTCTTTCTTTAAAAATTGTCAGTCTTGAAAGACTTGCAACACCTCCTTCATCAAATTACACCTTTTGCCCCGTTCATTTTAAATATTCTTACATTGTATGGTTCTGACCATTCTTGAGTTCTTATTACTAAATTTTTAAAAAATCTATTTTTAAAATTAAATATACTAAATTTCTCTGAATTTTCTCCATTTCAGTATTATCTAATTCTTTCCATTTTGCCTATATTTCTATCCATCATATATTTTCTTTCCAACAACTTTATTTCATCCTCAATCATTTTCACGTGTTTCTTATCCTTGTCTTTTTAGAGAACTGCTGGATAGATCAGTGTTCAGTATCTGACTCTGCAGCCAGAGGTTGGGAGTTCAGTTTCCCACTGTGCCTCCTTGACAAGTGCTGTACTTGATCACAGAATCATAGGATCATTGAGTTGGAAGGGGCCTATAAGGCCATCCAGTTCACACACACCCCAGCTAAACAAAGGAATCCAAATCTAAGTAGGTCTGACAGATGGTTGATGATCCATATGGTCCCTTCCCTGCAGTTCTAAGATTATTTGATTCCCTAATTCTAATTCATCTCATTACCCTAAATCCAGAAGTTATTTTAGGTGACTTAGATATGTCTTAGAAGATGCTATGCTCAGTTGTTGTCCAGTTATGCCTTGCTGGGAGCATTCTATCTTGTGAGGTTGGCATGAGAGCATGTAATCTTGTGGAATTTTTGGAGTTCCCTGAAAGCACTGCTTAATCAGGCCAGACTAATATGTTGAGAGGTACCAGAACCAGGCAGGTTCCCTAGCCATTACCACAGTTAAGTCTCCTGGGCTCACCCACTCCAGGATCAGAAAGGTAGTGTGACTAATTAGTTAGAGTGGTGGCCTGTCACAACTAACATCTAGGTCACCCTACTATGTACACAATACTCCTAAAAAATAAAGGAAGGCAAAATCTGGTTTGTGCATAGAGCTGTTTCTTTTCATGCTAAGATGATTTGTTCTGTAAACAACAACAACAACTTCAAAAGAAAACTACAGTGATAAATAGCTGTCTCGTTTATTTGTATCTTTATTTTTTCTGTATCATAAATAAAATGTCACATTCTCTTGCTTTTTTCCAGTCAAATAAGTAGAAATAACACAAATACAATGTGCAAAATGGGTTAATCATACGCATCCTGTATTCAATACACTTTCATGATACAGACAGAATTTTTCACCTATCCATCTCTACACTTTGACATGCAGTGATGGTGCTCTTGAGTGAGCATTTCATCAGGCATGTTCCCATTGGAAAATGTCCAGAATCTATACTTAGTCATCACAAGAACACTAGCTTTCATCTTCTTGGCATAAATGGGATAGTCTGCCACCTCAAGGGAATGTATTATTTTTCTTTTTCCAAAATGTTTTCAAAAGATAAAGTTTGTATAGATAGCTCCAGTGTTGTCATTGGGCACTGGAAGTAACTGTGTGAGCAACCTGGGGAGTCAATTTAACATAAAATTCAGGTTTTTTTTTGTTTTTTTATAATCTTGAGGGTGGGGCAGGGAGTATTAAATGCAACATTTATTTTCTTTATCTCCATGCAAAGATGTCCAAGATACTGCAATAATGGGACATCGATATAAGAAACTCAGCTAAACATAAATGTTTTTTTTAAATGTGCAGTCGCATTCAAGATGTATTGTCTCATAGAATAAGAATCTAATCGAAAGGGTGCACCTAGATGCAGTCACAGCACCATGTCAGGTTAACATGGGTCTCACCTGTTAACCCTATTAAAATTACTATAAGTCAGTTCCAAATTAATGTTACATTACATAGTGTGTTAAGACTGTCATTCAGTGACTGAAATTCTGGTACTTAGCATAGTAAATTGCAACAAGAATAGGTCTGTGGGAATTTGATGAATCAACTACTCTCTACTCTCTAAACTCAATTGATCCAATTGACCTAATCAAGTTGCAACTTACTATGCCAAGCAACAAGATTTGAGCATTGGCCATTTCAGTTTGGAATGTGTGCAGTCTATGAGTGTGTTCATGTTATCTCTCTGTGTGTGTGCGTGTGTGGGGAGTAAATAGTAAGTGTGAGAGAGCAATAAATGTTTTCCAATAATTCTCTGTGATTGTATAAAGATTTTGAGGAAGAAAAAAACAGCTTGCCTTCATCTTTATGTGCCTGCCATTGCACAAATAGCTTTTTAGTTGTTCGTTCATAAGGATCTGTTTGTCATTGGTGAGATTGTGTGAGACTAGAGATGGATACGAATCAGAAAAATGGCAATTTGTTTTGATTTATGATTTGTCAATGTCGATGAATCACAAATAATGAATTTACAATCAATGAATTGATTTGTTAATTCATTTTTACATTTAAAACCCTATAGAACAGACCCTCAAGAATCTAGAGACACCAAGATCACAGAGAAGCTTCCCCTGACTGTCCTCTACAAGTCCTGCAAGTTTGGGGAAGTTTCAGTTTGGGATGTCTGTGTCATACACCCACTAATTCTCCCCCCCCCCCGGAAAGTTCCCCCTCAGGGACCTAGAAACACTAAACATAGAGAATCATTCTCTGACTCTCCTCTACAATCCCTCCAGGTTTGGGGAATATTGGGTTTCAGACATTGAAGTTATACACCTACAAAATGACCCCCCCCCCAGGAAAGTGCCCTTTAGCAGCTGGCTTGGGGAAGCCCAATCTTCATCAAACTGGGAGGGATTGTTGAGGAGAATCAGCAGAAACGTCTCAGTTATTTTGGTGTCTCTAGGTGCCTGGGGAAAACTTTCCTGAGGTGACTCTCTTTGTGGGTGTGTAAGTCAGACATCCGAAATCCAATCATCGCTCAGTTAGGAGGGTTTTGTAGAGGAGAATTAGGGGAAGCTTCTCTGCAATCCTGGCATCTCTAGGTGCTGGGGGGCAATTCATTGATTTGTATTTGTCGGGGGCATCAATTTGGATGAATACAAATTAATGAATTAGCAATTTTTTATGTATGTTGCAATTCATTTTTTATTTGTGTCTATTTCTATGTGAAACCCAAGTGGAGATACTTAAGAATTCTAATACACAGAGATTTGTGTCAAAAGTCCCAAACTGATGTTCTTTGAACTTTGCTATCTGGCACTTTCTTCTTTCCCAATTGTTCCAACCAATTTTAAGCACAGAAGAACGATCAACTACATTTGAAAATGTGTATTTTGAGGCAGAAATCATTTAATTTAAAGGTGCACCTTTATATGACAACAATGAAACAGATCTCTCTCTTTCTCTTTTTTTAAATCACAGATTAAGCTGGAAAGAAGTAGTGATGATTACATACTAAAAAAAAAAACATGAGAGCAATGTGGGCCAGAAATAGACAGTCTTTTTAAAGAGGAAAATAGATTTGGCACTTCAACTGTTCTGCTCCATGAGTCGGTGGGACTGAGAACTCTCTTGACAGTGATTAGAGTGTGAAACTTCTTTCTTTCTTTCTTTCTTTCTTTCTTTCTTTCTTTCTTTCATCCAAGCAATTTTCTTCAACTTTCTACTACTGTCTCCCTCCCAACGTTTCAAGTCATCAAGCAAAGCATTCTGCTTACTGTATATACCTCCCCATAGCACTTAAAGCACTCTCTGGACTGTTTATAATTTAATTACACAGGCTACACATTGCCACCCACCCACCCCAGCAAAGCCGGTTACTCAATTTATCAACGTCGGAAGGCTGGAAGGCTGAGTGAACCTCAAGCCAGCTACCTTGGATTGAACCCAGGTCATGATCAAAGTTTTGGCTGCAGTACTGCAGTTTAACCACTGTGCCACGTGGCTCATGCTATGTAATGCTGCCTATTGTCTTCAGTAAAGGGTTTCAACCCTCCACATTGGGAAAAAGGTGGCCTGCAAATGACACTACATACATACATACATACATACATACATACATACATACATACATACATACATACATACATACATACATACATACATACATACATAGCTTTGCTGCTTGTGAGAATAGCCAGTTATGTCAGGAATACTAGCACCCTGCTGGCAAACAAACAAACAAATAAATAAATAAATAAATAAGCTTGTGGACCAAAGGATGATGTTAACAAAATACTTCTCTTTTTCCATTATTCTTCAGAGTCAATGGGAAAAAGAGGCTTCATCTGGTGAATGCTGGTGACCTGGAAGTTTGCATAATGTGGGAAAGAACACAGAAACTAGGTATACAAAAGCAAATGCAATTTTGTAATTGTGTTTGGTCTGTAATACTAGTGCTTCTAGTAATGCTACTACATATATACTCATATTGTACCTTTATTGTTTCTGGCCATAGGCCTTTACAAAGGCAGACTTACATAAAAACAGTTAAAACAAAAGGATTACTACAAATATAGTAATAATAATAACTGTTATTAATAATCCATAACAAATAATTCACTAATAACAACAGTAATGCCACAGAAACAACAATGTGAAGCACAGCATTCCTTGTGTTCTGGTCTCTTGAGTAAGATTATGACATGGGGTTGTAGCCATCGGCCCATGAGGTATTAGAATTTTTTTTCCTCCCTGTATCCCCACAGGGCTTCTTGGTGCTGATCCCTTTATGTGGTAAAGTACGTAAAGTAGGATAACTGAAGCAACTGAAGTGCTTCAGACCACAGAGAATAATGTGTTTATTTTAGTCTCTCAAAAGGTCAGTAAAGCTGAACAGCAGTAAATTACACTGCTAAAAATGCATTGTCTGTCAACACAACACACTTTCACAGCTGGTTTCCTCCCTGTTTGTTAGGTTTGTATTTATTCAATCAATGAATTGTGTTGACTGCCGGCCAGCTTTGCTTTGTTATTGTGAGCAAGCCTTGAAGAATGAGGGGCGACAGCAGCAGAGACTCCAGTGAGTTTTTGCCCCCTCTGTACAAATGCTTCTCATATAGTGCAGGTATATTTTTAAATGGTGTTAATATTCCACAGTACTCCCTCTCACAAAACCCACCTCTTCTTGTGCTTGCAACAAAAGAGAGGCTGCTAAAATGCCAAAAAACATTGTGTTTACAAGGAAGGTTGCCTCAGAGGTGGTGGAGGTGGAACTTGGGAGACACACCGGTTCAATCATTGACATGTGGGAAGAGCAGTAGGAAGAGCAACCTTCTGTGCTACTGCTCTTCCACAGAGAATTGTACCACAGGCTCTGCCCAACCATGAAACTGAGGCCACCACAGATTGCTTCATGGCCACACTCTTATTCTTTCTTTGGGAAATTATTCTGCCTTCTGCTTTCAAGTATGCTTCACTTCAGCTGATGACAATATAATAAAACCACCAAGATCAAAGAAAAGCAGCACATACAAAAGGAGACAACAATGCAGGCTGACAAAGAGGACATCTGCCTCGAAGTGCAGTGAGTGCTGTTGATGCAAGAGCAAGACCTAGTAGGTTCAAGTAAGGCTGTGAATTGATCCAATTTGTAGTGTCCAGGAGTCAACCCATGATAACTGGACTTCAAACATTTGAGTAAAGAGTCAAGTTTTGACAGCACTGCCCGAGCCGCTGTTGAGCCACGCTTCAGCAGCGTGGCTCGTCTTTGCCTCCCTCCCTGGAGATCGCGAGACTTTCAGTCTCACGAGAATATCTTGGGAGGAGAGGGGGGAACGATGGGCTATTTAAGAGCCGTTCCCCCCTCTCTCCTCCCTCTTCCTTGGCTGGCAACAGACACGGACGGAGTTTTACTGCTTGGCTGGTTTTTTCGCTGCGTAGTGCCAGGCAAGGCCTGCACAGCTCGGAGTTCGGGAAAGGGGGGTAGCATCAGCTCCCCCTCTGTGGTTCGCTTGATCCTTATTTGATCCTTATTGATCCTTATTTGATTAAGT
The DNA here is from genome assembly GCA_037013535.1 of Intellagama lesueurii. NCBI lineage: Eukaryota > Metazoa > Chordata > Lepidosauria > Squamata > Agamidae > Intellagama > Intellagama lesueurii. Next base: position 166,939,146 of record JBAJHW010000001.1, on the reverse strand, counting down.
CGCTCAGCTTATCTAATTTTATTTAATTACTTGCATTTAATTATCTTAGCCTGGTAACAGTAAGGGGGGGCGCAACCGCATGGGTCACGCGGCCCGTGCCCAGCGCAAACGGATCTTTTGTATCGTTAGCTGTTTGCCTTGGGTTTGTTTTTTTTAATAGCGCTCAAAGGTTGAAAAAAAAAAGAAAGAGAAAGGACGAAAAATACTACTACTAATAAAGATTATATAAATACCGAAGTAGAAGGGGCAATGAAAGGGGGATCTCATTGTCGTAGGAGTCAGTGGAGCGCCTTATTGTTGTGGGGTCTGGGTGGATTGGAGGCGGCTGTGGCGTGGCGAGGCTGTTCAGCTCCTCAGCTGTTCAGCGCTCCACTTCACCCCCCTTCACTCCTCCCTCCTTTGGAGTGAAAGAGCCTGAGCTCTTGCGCAACACAGATTTGAATTGCACCACTTGCGTGGCGGTTAGGAATAAGCGTGCTTCCTCAGTGTGGATCAATTATTATTATTTTTTAAAAAAGAGAGAATATTAATACTTGTAAAGACAATAATATACATACACTTATAAATATTTCTCAGGTGAATCACGCAGAATTTTAATTAACAGTCTTCTAGTTAAGAGAAATATCATATTAATTCACAATATTTAAACTAGTAGTAATTTATTGATTATAATTCATTGATAAGATCATTGATATATTCTAAATTAATTGTAATTAAATAAATAGATAATTAATTAATTAATTCAATAATTTAAAAATTGATTAATAATAATAAGCTGGATATATAAGTTTTAATTACAAATATACACACAGGTATTTAATGTTCTTGGTAATATTTTCATAATATATTGACTATTATTAGATACAGCTGGTTGTTATAATTAAGTATTATTGACAAGATAATTATATAGTTAATTTTATTAAATTAGTAACTTTGGTATAGCATAAATAGTTATAGCAAGGAAAGTACATCCCTGTACAATTGGGTTATATATAGGAGTCACCAGCTTGTGCCCCTCTTGTTGGTAAAGGAACACAGGATTCTGGTGGAGCGTGGCCCGGAGATATTGGGGCTTGATACAGGCTTGGATGGTATTTGAACCTAGGCTTCTAATGGCCTCACGTAAAGGTCAGGGTACTCAGAAGGGGAAACAACCGGCTAAAAAATGGCCAGTTCCTCAGGTGTCGCCACCCCAGTCTTCCTCAGATGAAGAATCTTGGCCAGTATGGCAAAAGCTGCAGGGAAAAATTTCTGCTCTTGAAGCCAACAGAGAGGTGAGAAAGGCCCCTCAGCCTAGCGAGGCACAGCTGTGCCACTCAGCGAGGGAGGCCAAGAGTCATCGCAGAGCTAAGCTTAGGGCTATAGCCGATGATCTAATGTCTAGGTTTGCCATCCTAGAAGCAGAGCAACAGGAGGAAGGGACGTCCAGACGGGAAGCTGATGGGGCAACAGCGACACCACGGCAGAGGTGTACTAGCAAAGGTAGAGGAACACCGATTTCGGCAGCAGCTGGTTCAGCGGATCCTGACAGGCAGGAAGCAATGGAGGAGGCTACTCCAGAATATTTGTCCAGCGGGGAGGAACCAATTGCAGTGCCACCTTCATCAGGTGAGTTAATTGCTGCACCGGGCACTCCTTCATATACACCTGCTTGGCCTTGGCCAGGCAGCAGGCAATTCAATTCCCCTGTTTGCACACCCTATGACACTCAGGGTTTTAGGGTGCCAGGTACCCCATGGCCTGGTACAAGTGCACAGTTTGGCGGATGGGCTGTGCCATATCTGCCAGTTACATTTCCAGCACCATTAAATCCAACGGCTGGTATAGGGGTTTGGCCATACCCATCTGTTCTGGACACGGGTTACAATACCGTGCCCTTACAAGCTTTGCCATTCAGTGACCACGTAATGCCCCTGGGTGACCACCTCACCCAGGCAACCTAAGAAAAAATATGAAAAGGAGAATACGTAGATTTATTCAAATTGCTAAACAGAGATGTGGAAAAGAAGGATTTGGGCAAGGAAGATGAAAAAGATAAAGAGAGGCGCAGGAGAAAGAAGCCAGATAGGACATGGGCTAATTGGCTACCTGGGTTTTTAATCTACACCGGAGTAGTAGTGAAGGCCCAGCCATGGCGGGCTCAATCCCTTTTTCAGTATTTAGATTTGATTTCTCGGGCTACGTAGACTTCGCTGGACAAGCATGGCTTAACTATGATGAATTGTTCTGTATGCGGAGCACAATTCATCCAAACCTTTGCTGGGATGAGCCCCTGCCAGGCCTCTGGCTACAGTCCATGATGCCTGCCAGGCCTAATTTGGGTGACAGGTTTGATAGTGGACATCTTATTAGAAAAAACTGTCCTGAATCAGAATCCCCGTGTAGGAGCGGAGCAGGTATTTCAATCCCGCCTGCTCTGCTGGGACTACAACGCCAAGGGCATCTGTGCTAGGGAACCATGCCGCTTTAGGCATGAGTGCTCAATGTGTGGCAGGCAGCGCCCCAGTTCCTCATATTTCAGGGCCAGGGCTCAGCATCAGAATAAGGGTCCAGGAAGCGGCAAAAAACCCAGTAGTGGCGGGACTAACCCTGGAAAAGGGCCCCAGCCCAATTAGGATTCTAGTTTTGGAAGCTTGGTTGCTTGATTATCCCAATAGAAAGGAAGCCAACTACTTATTGGAAAGCTTTAGATACGGCTTTCGGATACTGGTGGAGGGCGAGTGTAAGGCGTTTTTTGCTCAGAACCTGAAAACAGTCTGCGGAGTGGAGGAGGTTGTACAGGAAGGGAGAGTTTGGGGACCTTTGCAATGGCTCCTTTAGGGACCTTATGGGTCTCACCTTTGGGAATAGTCCCAAAAAAGGCCCAAGGGGTGTTTAGATTAATACACCACTTGTCCTACCCAGAAGGGACTTCAGTTAACGATGCCATCCCCCAGGAACTTTGTTCTGTGCATTACACCTCCTTTGATGAGGCGGTTCGCATGGTACAAAAGAGTGGTGTGGGGGCGGAGTTGGCAAAATGCGATATAAAATCAGCATTCCAGATTTTGCCAGTTCATCCACTGGATTTTGATCTGTTAGGATTTCATTTTCAGGGATTCTTTTATATAGATAGAGCTTTGCCTATGGGCTGCTCCATTTCATGTGCAGCATTTGAGCGTTTCAGCTCCTTTTTGGAGTGGAAGCTCAGATGTAGAGTGGGCTGTAAATTTACTGCCCATTATTTAGATGATTATATTTTTTGTGGTGAAAGGAATACAGGAAGGTGTAGATTTATATTGTATACCTTTCAAACAATGGCGGACAAACTAGGGCTACCCCTGGCTGTAGAGAAAACAGAGGGACCAGCTATGTCCCTGATGTTCTTGGGTATTGAACTGGATACTGTACAACAAACATCTAGGTTACCAGCCAGCAAATTAGCTGACCTTAGGATTTGGATAACCTTGATGGTGGAGAGGAAAAATCTCTCCACTGAAGTGGGAGCTTCAGGAGATTGTTGGCATTTAAACTTTGCCTGCAGAGTCGTGGCACCTGGGCGCACCTTTTTGCATCGGCTCTGCAAAGCGATGAAAGGTCTGCATAGCCGTATGCACAGGACTAGAGTTACGTGGGGTATGACAGGATTTGCAAGTCTGGAGTCAGTTTTTAGCTGAATTTAATGGAGTATCTTTCTGGAGAGAGGATTTGGGATTTAAGGCTGACTTTCAGATCCACTCAGACGCTGCAGGCTCGTTAGGGTTCGGAATCTATTTCCGAGGCAGATGGTGTACTGAAAAGTGGCCAAAAGATTGGCATCAGTCTGGAATTACCAGGGATTTAACATTCCTGGAATTTTTCCCAATAGTTGGAGCATTGTGGCTCTGGGCAGGTGAATGGGCAAACTCTGTTGTGTGGTTTTGGTGCAACAATCAGGAGGTTGTTTATATCATAAACAACCTTACGTCGCTTTCAGAACGGGTCATGATGCTAGTTAGGGCTTTCACATTACGGGCTTTAAAATTTAATATTCTGGTGCAGTCCCGACATGTCCCAGGTTTAGACAATAGCTTAGCTGATGCACTGTCACGCCAACAGATCGAGCAGTTCAGGGAGTCAACGAGTTCCCGGAGTCTGCCCCCAGAGGTCTGGCAAATTGGCACGAAGACGTGGACAGAGCAATAGGCTTGGCCCTGGCACCAAGGACATGAAAAGGTTATTCGGCTGTGAGTATAGAGTTTCAGGAGTTTAGAAAATTAGTCAACCTGGAGCAGGCTTGGCCTGCCCCAGTGGAACACCTTCAGCAATTCATTGTGTATTTGAATAGGAAGGGACTGGTGCCTGGAACTATACAAGGTAGATTGTCGGCACTTGCCTACTACGCCAGGGTTCATGGTTATCAGGATTACTCATCAGACTACAGCATCAAGAAAATGATTGAAGGGTGGTCTAAAGAGAGGGGAAGAGTTAGGGATACCAGGGCTACTATATCACCTGCATTGTTGGAATGCATTTGTAAGCAATGGGAACTTCTATGTAGAGACGACTATGAAACCGTGTTATTCAAAGTGGTGTCCCTGTTAACATTTTTTGGCGCCCTTAGGATTAGCGAGTTAGTCGCTTCCGGAAAGGGAGACAAGACTGGTTCAGATTCATATTTGCCGATCCAAGGCTGATCAGCAAGGTAGGGGAGCTTGCATTACATTAGCACGTTGCCACATGGAGAACCTTTGCCCAGTCAGAGCCACAGATGCATATCTGAAGTTTAGGGGTCAGGAGCAAGGATATTTCTTTATGCATAGGGACGGTTCACCATTAACAAGGTACCAGTTTTGGAAGCTGACTGATGTTGCATTGGACAAGGTTGGTGTGCAGGGATTGAGATTCGGTACACATTTCTTTAGAATTGGCGCGGCATCCACTGCAGCGACCCTAGGTTACAACACAGATGAAATTAAGCAGATAGGACGGTGGTCTTCATCCACCTATCGTAGGTATATTAGGACACTTCCTAATGTCTAGGCAGGGGCCTGGTTCTGTTTATCTTCGCAGGTCCCATGGTGGCGGCAAGGAGAAGGCAGTCATGATCGTGGGCCACAGTTATGTTTTTCGGGCAGCTCGCTACGTGGCTGCATCCCCATGTTGAAGCAGTCTGGGCCTCGGAGCCAGAGCCCATATTGAATGGAAAGGGCTGCGTGGAATGCTGTGGTGCCAGCTGTGCAGAGTGGTTGCTTTTGGCCAGTTTTTCCCAGATGTGTTGGTGATACATCTGGGGGGTAACAATTTGGCCAAGCATTGTGGAAAGGCCTTTATTCTGGACGTGCTTCGTGATCTCAGATGGCTGAAGGCCACGTACCCGGCTATGAGCATCATTTGGTGAACGATCATCCCGCGGTTGGCATGGAGAGACACCAGGAATTTTTTACCCATTAACACTGCTCGCAGGAGTGTTAATAGGGAAGTCTGCAGAGCGGTCTGCAGCGGCCTTGGATCGGTGATTGGTCACCAGAGGATCCGTTTGGATAGGCCTGAGTTTTTTCTGTCAGATGGTGTACATCTGTCCGATGGTGGTTTGGATGTCTTCCTGGAAGACATCAAGGGGGGCTGTGTGCTGAGCTTGATAGGCTCGATGGCGGGCATGGGACTTAGCAAGGCTAGTCCCTATGCTGTGGTGGGTAGTGCAGATAAAACAGGGTTTTGGTGAATCCCATTGCAATCTCAGGTAAGGTATAGCTCATCTGACCTCCCAGTGCTGCGGATCGTGCCATTACAGTGCTTGGGGGGAAAGATGCACTGGGGCCACACCCGGACCAACAGTCAAGTAGGAGAAGGTGGCTTGAGGTCTGGTGGTGGTCACATTGGGGCCGGCCGGGTTCTCACTGTCTTTACGACCACGAGAACTTGGGGCCAGGGACTCGCCCATTTCTTGGTTAAGGGGTCCGTTGAGACCTCTGTGCTTAAACCTGATTCTGCACTATGGCAGGACCCCCCCTTTGCCGAAGGATGGCAACAATGATTATTTCAATAAAGTATGGCCCATGTTTATCCATAATTCTGGTCTCACGTCTTTATTCCGGGGTAGGGTGGGCAATGAAATAAGGCCAGTATCTGTGCTGGTTGGGTCTCTAAGGGGAAAGCATGCCACATGTTTTCACAACATCCACAGCAGAGAAGGCCCTCCACAAGAGGCAGCCTTCACACTGATGGGACACAGAGGCAGATCTCAGTATTGAGGACAGAATGTCCTCACCAGCACTCTGAACTTCAGACAGACGTATATATTGCACCCAGTGCTATTCCTTTTAAATCATTTTAATGTGATTTTAAAATGAAATTTGAGACCTCTCTAGCCATCACACTCTACACTCACCATTCTTCATGTCAACTTCAAGGCCAACCCCACATGGAGTCTCCTGCAGTAATCTAGTTCTACAGATTCCAGAGCACAAACTACTGTTGCCAGGTTATCCAAAAATATATAACAGGCTCAGGATCACTAGGTCTGTAGTTTGGCTGTTTTTCAAATGTCTTCTTCAGATGGATGGATGGATGGATGGATGGATGGATGGATGGATGGATGGATGGATGGATACCAGAAAGGGTGGTGGTGGCAGGATCCAGCTTATTTCATCTCAGTGCAATTCAAATTATTTTTGCTATTGAGCAGAACTTGACAGATCTGATCTGAGTTTTATGCTGTTGGCTACAGCAGCAATGTTCCACAGCCAGAAGATAGCAGGGGACACAGCCCCTGGTGTCTGTGGAAAACTGGCTAAATTGTCAGGTGAGTCTTTTCTACTTTGGCTTTTGACTAGGGGCCTAACTTTTCCCCTCCTTTCCTTTCCCAACATAGGAGAAGAGGAGGAGAAGGAATTAAGGGCTGTCAACAAATGCTTGCAACCCCTGCTGGTAAAGTAGCTACAGTCATAGCCAAAAAATATTGGCACCCTTGCAATCTGTCAGAAAATGCAACCCTTCTCTCAGAAAATTGTTGCAGTTGCAAATGTTGTGGTACTCACATGTCCATTTCTTTGGTTTGCGTTGGAACAACACCAAAAAAAAAAAAAAAAAAAAACAGAGAAGAAAAGTCAAATCTGATACAATCCCACACAGAAAACCAAAAATGCATTGGCCAAAATTATTGGCACCCTTAACTTAATATTTGGTCACACCCCAGTTGGAAAAAATAACTGAAATCAATCACTTCCTGTAACCATGAATGAGTTTCTTACACCTCTCTACTGGAATTTTGGACCACTCTTCTTTTGCAAACTGCTCCAGGGCCTTCAGATTTGAAGGATGCCTTCTCCCAACTGCTGTTTTGAGATCTCTCCACAGGTGTTCTATGGGATTCAGATCTGGACTCATTGCTGGCCATTTCAGAACTCTCCAGCGCTTTGTTTGTAACCATTTCTGAGTGCTTTTTGAAGTGTGTTTCGGGTCATTGTCCTGCTGGAAGACCCATGATCTCTGGTGGAGATGCAGCTTTCTGACACTGGCCACTACGTTGTGCCCCAAAATTCTTTGGTAATCATCAGATTTCATGATACCGTTCACATAGTCCAGGCATCCAGTGCCTGAATCAGCAAAGCAACCCCAAAACATCTTTGAACCTCCACCATATTTGACTGTAGGGACTGTGTTCTTTTCTTTGAATGCCTCATTTCTTTTTCTGTAAACAGCGCCATGATGTCCTTGACCAAAAAACTCTACTTTTGTCTCATCTGTCCACAGTCCATTCTCCTAGAAGGATTGTGGTTTTGTCACATAAGTTTTGGCATACTCCAGTCTTGCTTTTTTATGCCTTTGTGTCAGCAGTGGTGTCCTCCTGGCTCTCCTACCATAGTGTCCCTTTTCATTCAGATGGCAACGGATAGTGCGAGCTGACACTGTTGTACCCTGTGTCTGCAGATCAGCTTGAATTTGTTTGGAAGTTAATCTGGGTTCTGTATCCACCATTCGAACAACCCTTGGTTGTAATTTTTCAGTAATTTTGCTCTTCCATCCATGTCCAGGTAGGTTAGCTAGAGTGCCATGGGCTGTAAACCTCTTGATGATATTGCACACAGTGGACACAGGAACATTAAATTTTCTGGAGATGGACTTATAGCCTTGAGATTGTTGATGTTTTTCCATAATTTTTTATCTCAAATCCACAGGCCACTCTTTACACTTCATTCTTTTCTCCATGCTCAGTGTCACACACAACACAAAGGTTGAGACAACTTTTCTCCATCTTAACTGGTTGCAAATGTGATTACTATATTGCCCACACCTCTTAATTGCAACAGGTGTGTCTAAATACAAATTAAAGGAGCATCACATGCTTGACAAGCAATTATTTCTTACAATTTAGACAGGGTGACGATAATGTTGGTCAGTGCATTTTTGGGTTTCTGTGTGGGATTGTATCAGATTTGACTTTTCTTCTCTGTTTTTTGTGTGTTGTTCCAACGCAAACCAAAGAAATGAACATGTGAATACCAAAACATTTGCAACTGCAACAATTTTCTGAGAGGAGGGTTGCATTTTCTGACAGAATTGCAAAGGTGCCAATATTTTCGGCCATGACTGTAGCTTTTCTTTTCTCCATATTTCCTGCATGGGGGCAAGGAGGCGCAGCAAAGCCAAGAAGAGCTTCTCTTCCCCCCCCCCCCCAACTTTGATTTCTTCTTAGTGACTGCAGGCATTTCTATCGGGATAAGGATGTGTCAGGGGAATCAAAAGAGGTTTAAGAGCAGGCAGTTTGCAATGGGCATCATCTTCAAGGGCAGATTAACCCTACAAGGTATAGATTCTCCTACCTGCTTTTAGAGTATTCAGACATTGAATATGGACCATATAGAGTTGGATTTGTACCCCTGCTAAGTCATAAAGGACATTGGATAAGTTGTAATTATGAAGTCAGGCTGGGATAGGATATACAGTACAGTGGTGCCTCGCTAGACGATTGCCTCGCAGGACGAGGAAATCGCTAGACGATGCCTTTTTGCGATCGCTACTGCGCTTCGCAAAACGATGGTCTCCTATGGGGAATTTTCGCTAGACGATGAGGTTTCCCCATAGGAATGCGCCGACTAGTGGTCAAAAGCTGTCAGTGCATTCCGACGGGGACCTGACAGAGTGCGAAAATGCGGAATGTTGTGGATACTAGATGGCGTAGCTTCACCAGAGGTTAAGGCAAGCCAAGAAGAATTTGAGCAGACAGACAGCTTTTGCAATATAAACTTCTATTCAATTAATACTGCAGTATATACATACAGCATAGTCCATTTGTTCAGTCCTTGGTCAAACACAGTTTAGCAATTAGTCAGTCCGTTTCCTTGGTCAATAAATCAGAGTTCCGTGGTCAGTTCAATGCCATAAATCCGTCCAGCAGCGTTACTCCTTGTTTCTCCTTTTGTCCCACAAGATTGAGTATGCTGGAACTGTCAGCTTTATCTCGCCATTCAGCCAATCAATGATTAGCTTCCGCAGGTAGCTCCGTCTGCATTTTGTTTCCACAGCTGTTCTAATTCAGCCTACTAGCTGGTTCCTATCTCAGCTGTACATCTTAAATCATTAGTTCTACAGACTTTTCTCTACTGTTTTCATCCTTATAAATACTTACAATCATGTACAAACTGGATTAACAATTCTACAGGTCTTAACAAATACCTGACAAACTCCTCCAATTGTTCATTCAGTTTGATTGTTTACATCACTTTTAAATCTTTATACATATATATTCATTCATTCATTTTTACTTTATCCCCAACATTTTACAGGATTGCTCATGCTTCGATGGTCCAAGTATTTTTGTCATACAGTCTGCTACATTGTTTTCAGTATCGACTAATATAGAGTAGACTCCCTATTAAAGACCTGTATGTTTCAGAATCGCATTCTGGACCAGTAATTGTTTCTTTCTCAAATTCTATGTTCATTGGTGTGTTAGAACCTTTGCAATCTTCCATTTTATATTGTTTCAATAACTTTACTATCTTTTTCTTTTGTGATATCTTAAATCCTTTTGTGGTTCTTTCTATTTCTACACCTAGATAATTACTGATTTGCCCTAGATCTCTTAGATTGTAATTCTTTTTTAACATTTTAATGACTGATTCAGTAGATTTCTCATCTTTAGCAAATATGGCTAAATCATCTACAAATATGAGAATAATTTGCTCATTTTCTTTCATAAATAAGCACGGATCAGCCCTTCCTTGCTTAAATCCATTGTTTTTCAATGTTCTAGTGAGATGTAAGTTCCACTCAAATGCACTTTGTTTCAGTCCATATAAACTTTTCTTAAGTAACCAACATTTGCCTTCCTTCTTTTCAATACTTGGAGGCATTTCCATATAAATCTCATGCTGAAGGTCAGCATATAAATATGCTGTTTCAATATCTATGTGCCTTGTCACTAAGTTATGCTTTGCAGCATATGTTAAAATGAATCTTAGTGTTTCAGGTCTTAGAGCAGGGGCAAATATCTGGTCATAATCATTTGTGTTTTGAGAATAACCTTTAGCCACTAATCTCGCTCTGTATCTTTCATTCCCATCTGCATCTGTTCTTCTCTTGAATATCCATCTGCACCCTATAGTTTTACTATTTGAGGGTTGTTCCACCTCTTCATATACATTCAGTTTTACAAGAGAATTTAATTCTTTTCTTATTGCCTCTTTCCACTTATCTTGTTCTATCTTGGGCATTTCACATATCTCTTCATATGATTGAGGTTCAGTGACTGATAAACAGTAATAGGCACCTGGTTTATACCTATCTGGGGGTTTACTTTCTCTAGTTGACCTTCTAGGAATTGTAATTTCCTCCTCATGAGTTTTACTTTCTTCTGATGTGCTAGGCATTTCTCTTTCTAAATTTTCAGTTTCACTTTCCTGTTTTATTTCCTGATCTCTCTGTGGTGTTGTATTTCTCTTAATTTCCTTTTTATTATTCATATCTGGAACATAAATACTTGTTTCTGGTGGTAAACTTATTAAATTCCAATATGCATGTTCATTGAATGAGGCATTGCTACTAATTACTACCTTATTGGAATTAGGTAGACCAAATCTGAATGCTCTCTTATTTTGCTGGTATCCAAGAAAATACATAAGTTTTGCCTTTTTTTCACCCTTTTTCCTTATGTTCCTAGGAATATGCACCCACGCTGGAGAACCAAATGTATGCAGAAATTTTAAATTTGGTTTTCTTCCAGACCATATAGAATAGGGAATATCATTAATGCCTGAATGCCATAGGCTATTTAGATAAAAATTGGCACAGAGTATGGCCTCACCCCAAAATTTATCAGGTAGCTTACTACCTCTAATCATAGTTTCTGCCATGTTTTGCAGTGTCTGCCCTCGCCTTTCTATAAAAGCATTCTGTGTGGGAGTATATGGTGCAGCTTTTCTATGAACTATTCCATGTTTCTTTAGTATGGCTTGAAATTTATTATTTGTAAATTCTGTCCCATTATCTGTTTGTATTTGTTTTAATTTTCTTCCAGTTTTTCTCTCTACAAATTTCAACCATTTTTCAAATTCAATGTGTGTCTCACTTTTATCTTTCATTAGGTAGCAAAAGCCAAATCTGGATTTCTGATCTTGAATGGATAATATATATTTTGCTCCTCCTATTGATGGTTGTTTGGGACCAATTAAATCCATTGACACTAAATCAAGAATATTTTCTACTTGCACATTACTATATTTCCTGATAGGGGCACATTTACTCTTAGCTATTTGGCATGCTTGACACTTTACATATTTGTCACATTTTCTTATATTTGCTCCAAATGAGTTTTCTATAGTCTTTTGTAATGTTTTATAATTGGGATGCCCAAGTCTCAAATGCCATAAGTGTATACAATCTCTGTGAGGACATTCGTTATTATAAACATTGTTTACATCTAAATCACTCAGTTTGTACAAGTTATTCTTCATTGAGCCAATTAATACAGAATTGTCTGCACCTCTTATTTCACACTTTTCTTCGTGAAATGTTGTTGTAAATCCCTCCATAGCTAATGATCCTACTGATAGTAAATTATGTTTCAATTTGGGAACATACGAAACATTAATAGCTTTAGTTAAGCATGGAAGTTTAACTTTACCTTTACCCAATATATTGGTACTTACCCCATCAGCCAAAAACACTTGCTGATTTCCCACAGTTTGGAAGTCATATATCAGCTTTCTATTTTTACACATGTTTGCTGTGGCACCTGAGTCTATAACCCATTCAGTCCCATTATCCCCTGAACTGCAAATGGTATCAGTTAAATGTGATTCATTACTATATTGTGGCTGCTTTCTACCTTTTTTCTTTTTCTTGCAGCTTCGATATAAGTGTTTGGTTGAACCACATGCAAAACATCTCTTTTCAGTGTGAGTTATTGCAGCTGTGTCTCCCTCCTCCTCCTCAAGTTCTTTCGGCTGCTTCTTTTGAAGTTTATGCTGATAAGAACTCATGGAGTCTGGGAGTTGTTTATTGTCTTGTCTCTTTTGTTCCTCCTCCAAAAGCCTGCTTGTGACATTCAAAACAGTTAGTTCTGCTTGAGGTAGAACTTCTAAATTGGAGACAAATTGATCATATGTATGATCTAATGAAGAAAGAATGATGAAAGCTTCTTGTAGCTCAGTGAATATGACTTGTTTTTCCCTTAAGTCCATGAGCATTACTTTAATACGTTCTAAATGATTCAGCATACTTTCACCAGTCAGTAATCTTGTTCTGAATAACTTCTTTGCTAGCTGTATCTGGCTCCCCACGCTTGTTCGTACAAAGAGTCTCTTTAAATTATCCCATGCTTGCTTTGCTGAAGTCAAGCCTCTGAGGTGGATTAAGAGACGGTCGTCTAGAGTCAGACCAATTATAGCCAAAGCTTTGTTATTCTTTTCTCTATCTTCTTCATCTAATACAGCTGGTGGGCTCTCAACAATATCCCATAAAGTTTCCTTTTGCAGGAGTAACTGGACCTTTTGCTGCCACGTAGAATAATTCTCACCATTTAACTTTGTTACAGGAAATCCTGACATCATTATTGCATTTGCCATTCTGGACTGTAAATAATGTTGACTTACTGCTGATACTCTCGTCTCTCTGGACTTCTTCCTTTGGTTGTCTACCTTCTGGCACTGCGTCCACCTGGGCCCATGACCTTTGACAGAGTGCGAAAATGCGGAATGTTGTGGATACTAGATGGCGTAGCTTCACCAGAGGTTAAGGCAAGCCAAGAAGAATTTGAGCAGACAGACAGCTTTTGCAATATAAACTTCTATTCAATTAATATTGCAGTATATACATACAGCATAGTCCATTTGTTCAGTCCTTGGTCAAACACAGTTTAGCAATTAGTCAGTCCGTTTCCTTGGTCAATAAATCAGAGTTCCGTGGTCAGTTCAATGGCATAAATCCGTCCAGCAGCATTACTCCTTGTTTCTCCTTTTGTCCCACAAGATTGAGTATGCTGGAACTGTCAGCTTTATCTCGCCATTCAGCCAATCAATGATTAGCTTCCGCAGGTAGCTCCGTCTGCATTTTGTTTCCACAGCTGTTCTAATTCAGCCTACTAGCTGGTTCCTATCTCAGCTGTACATCTTAAATCATTAGTTCTACAGACTTTTCTCTACTGTTTTCATCCTTATAAATACTTACAATCATGTACAAACTGGATTAACAATTCTACAGGTCTTAACAAATACCTGACAGGACCCGCACTCGCTAGACGATGTTTCCCTATGGGAGATTTTCACTAGACGACTGAGTTTTCCCTTGGAACGCATTGAAGAGATTTCAATGCATTCCAATGGGAAAACGTGCTTCGCTAGACGATGTTTTCGCTAGACAGCGATCTTCGTGGAACGGATTAACATCGTCTAGCGAGGCACCACTGTACATATTTGTTAAATGAACAAAAGGTGGTGGGATGTGAATGTGCTGTTCATTTAACAAACATGTAGGAAAGATGATCTGCAGCTTCCAGATTACATGTGCATCACAACATGCATGTCCTCCAGAATTCACATTGCGTTGATGTTCTGAGCACCAGTGGTATCAAAATCTATTTTAAAATGCACATTTTAAAAGGGAATACACTTAGAAGCACACCTTTTGGGAGACAGGATGTTGAAACTAGATATTTAAAAATGTGTTAAAATGTAGCTTGCAAAGCAGCTATTTTTGGTTTGTTCAACGACTTTCCAGTTGAGTGCTAAAATGGGAGAGAAGAATGGACTTGCAGGCGAGCGCTTGTGGAAGTGACACAGATTGGAAAGAGACTGATTTATCCGTCTTTCCCTCAGAATGGAAACCAAGAAGGAATGGTGGGGCTGGGGCTGCTTTACTTCTTTCCCTCAGCTACAGCTTTTCTTGACTTTAGGACCATATCTCACTGTTCCCATTTCACTTCTCTATTTTAATTCTAATTTTTATGGGTCATGCAGAATCTTCAAATCCAGGTTAGTTTATCTGATTAATTATTTTGCACCAGGCATTCAGAGCATGCCTCTTCCCTAAGCTATCTACTTACCAAGACTGCAAATTCACTCATTTACAAATTCACCCTCCTGCTCTTTTGTATGGACTAACAGTAGACGTTTCTCATCCAGGGCAATATATCACAGAAATAAGTCTACTGATGACATAAAGCGGTTTGATTGCTCAACAGGCACTGTGAGTTTTTTTCTTTCCCCAAATGAGTTTTAAAAACTGAACGTAGGTCTGTAGAAATAAATTAAAAGTTTCTAATAGGCTTCCACTGCTCAGAGCCCTTGATAGTTAAATGTTTTGGCTTAACTCAGAGTGAACAAAGAACACTTGATATTGTCAAACAGACCTTTTGCAAGCTGTTAAAACTGTATTTACGTTTCATATCTTCGTGAATTTCAGTGTTGTCTGGGGTCTTACTTGGGCAAAATGCGCATTGTGAGTTGAATTAATGTCCATTTAGAGATATTAAGCATGATCAGAAGACAGCAGTCAAATGGGGCCAGTGGTTGAGGGGGGGTGGGCAGTGAGAAAAAGAGAAAGGAAAGATCTTGAGACCTACTGACAACGTGGATATTAGATTCACACCAAGGCATTTCTAAATGGACTGTGGTGCCCATTTTGAAAACTGTTTCATGATTTTATATTAACTGGTTATTCTTTTCCTTAATTATTTGGACTATGTTGAAGAAAAGGAAAACTGTTGTAAGCATTCCCTTCCTGTTCATGTGACTAGTTGTGTGACCAGTCTTGCAACTAGGACTAAAACAGCCATGCACTGGGGAGGGTGTTAGAATGCACCTGTTAGATGTGGAGGGCATTTAAAAGATTTCCCTTCTCTTCCACTTTTCGCCAACTGGTTTTGACATTTGCATTTTAATCTTTGTATTTAGTATGTTTTTAATATTTAGTTTAAAAATGTAGATAATTTTGATATAACATTAATTGAAGAAAACTTTCGACTTTGTTTAAATAATAATAAACAATGGCTGAAATCCTGTTGCTTAGCATAGTAAGTTGCACTAGAGTAGGCCTATTGAATAAGTGGGTATTTGGTGAGTCAACTCCTCCATAAGTTGCACTGATTCAAATGGGCTTAATTTTATTTTGATTCACTATGCTAAGCAACAGGATTTGAGCCAGTATCTTGCAGGGTGTAGCAGAGAAAATAAGCAAAAACAATTTCTCAGCTCTGCTAAGAAGTTAGCTATATCGGTTTATTTTGTTTCTGCTACAGGAAGGTGAAAATCAGCTGATCCCAAATTCACTGCCTTGCATTTCTTGGAGGAAAGGTGGTGGGATGTGAATGTGATGTACAGTATTTACATTTCATATCACATGTAATCTGGAAGTTGCAGATCAGGTCAATGCACAGCAGAATTCACCACAATCCTACTGCTCAAGCATACTTGTTCCACTTATTGTTGATCTGTGTGGACCATATGCCTTCTTGAGTTGTTCTCTTAGTGCCCTTCTCACGTTGCCTGGCATTATCTGTAGCAAGAATGTGGAGCTGAAATTTGGTGACAGATTGATCCCATCGTTTGGTCATCCCTGAGTCAGCCGGATGTGTTTGGTGGAAATTTTCCCACTCTGAGAACAGAGAGAATACATGGGGTACTCTTAGCCACCACTTGCTTAGTTTGAGTGGGAGTAGACCTGGTTTCTCTCCTTCCTCTTCCTTGCACAGGGAAGGGAGAGGAAAGATAACATGCTGCACCAAGTACTTCCATATTCTAAGGGCACAGATAACATGCTGGGGAAGAAGAGTGAAGCACAGCCTGCTGGCACTTGCATGTGTCATCTCAATGTATGGTTAAGTTTTGCTCCTGTGCAGGGAAGGGAGAAAAGCAGCCAAGCCAAGAATCTCTGTTAGTTCTGATCACTGACTGGTGATAATGAGGATCCCCTCCACTGTTAAGGACATAAGGAAGTCTTCACTCAGAATGTTTATTTCCTGGTTTCCTTCCACGGTAATTGTTGACTGGTCATTATTTCTTCTTATAAGTCTCCATGGTTAGGGACAGTTTAGGCAACAGAAAATCACTAGTAGGTACATTGCTGAGGAACCAGTTTAGAAGTTCAATTCCACTCTGTGCTTCACAGGAGAAGAACCAGCCTGTGTGGCCCTGGGACAGCTGCACACACCTCGGGTGCCTGCAGAAAAAAAGGAATGGTAAACCACTTCTGAATACTCTATACCTAGAAGACCCTGGGTCATCCTAAGTTATAACTCACTTGACAGCACTTGGTGATTATTAATAGAAGGGAGTAAACAATATTTAATCATCAGATAAATTAAATTATGTAAAAAAATATAGACCCTCCAAAGCCAGGAATGCAGCTTGAAAAGTTCACTACCAATTTTGGTGGCCTTTAAAACAAATAATATGGACGGAAGGGGCAGAAAAACAGGGGATGCAGCTTGCAGGAGGAGAGAGTATTGGGGTCTTCCATGGGCCAGTTGTGGAACTCCCATAGGCTACATTAGGGCCAGAGCTTTGAGGTTACTGCTCTAGAGCACTAGTGGGAAACCTGCTATGACCCAGATGTTGTTGGACTCGTTCTCTCATTAGTCCCTCTCAACATGAGATGATGGGAAGTATATTCTACTAACATCCCAAGACCAACAGTTTTTTCACCCTTTCTATATGGAGCTGCTCAAAACTATTCCCTCTACCCATATGCTGAAAATGTACAGAAAGAATTGTGGCCTGCACTCAAAGTCCACATAGAGCCCAGTCCTGTCACTCAACATAAGTACGTTGAGCAGAAGATTGGGAAAGAGGACTGTGATGTTCACCCTTGAGGCACCTACTTTTTGTGCCCTCACAAAGGTTCCAGTCTTTGTTTCCCTCACTGCCACCAGTGGATTACCTCTATCCACAATATAAAAGACGTTTGTCAAAACACTTGTCTTGTAAATGCAAACAGAACTTATTTATTGAAGTGTAGCAAATTTAATAATAATCACAGATGTTCTTCAGATGTTCATTGTACACAAGCAAATCATTCACAGGTCTCTCTATACATACTTTCTTCTTGCCATATAATTAATTACCACCTTCTCTATCTATTTATCTTAACCAGCTTAGCTCTATTAATATCTGTTCCTTCTCTCTCTGACTAACCTCTTTCTAACTCTAACTCTCACTCAATCTCTCTGACTCAGGCTCTGCCTTTTAACCTCTCTCTCGGCTCCGCCTCTCAACCACATTAGCATAGCACATTAATAATACATGACTTATACCTAACAAAGGGAGAACGCTATAAGGACCTACAGGTGTTTTTATTCTAGTTTCAGGAACATGACAATACAACAGCTAACTGGTGGTAGATGAACCAAAGGAATAGGAAGGGCATATCTGTTCCTTAAAGCATTGGGGTCATGTAAATAATCTCAGATTTCAGTCCAGCCCCTATGAAGAACAATGAGAATGGTTCTAAGAAATTTCTGGATATGCCGGCAGCTGAATAAATAAAAACCCATATGGGCTGCAGACCATTTTACAGAAGATTTAAAGGCTTTAAATTTGAATGTGTGTGTGTGTGTGATTTTTAGTCTTGTAGTGACAAGCACAACAGCTTTGCTAAAATGTCACAAATACTTCTGCATCTGTTTGACAAGCATGCAAACAATGCAAACAGGTTCCAACATTGTTTGTCATAAGCAACTCAACTGTGAGATTATGTCATAGGAAGCGGTAATTAAAATCTCCTGGAAGACAATTCAGGAACACTCCAGTGTAGAAACATCTGCAAGGCTGTTGTAATTCCTAGAAAGACAGAGGGTCCCTTTCCTTTTCTGTAGATAGCCCTTCTTGGATAAAATATTTTCTAGAGTATGAAGGAAGGGTATGGAAAAGATGATGTCCAAGAATCCAATCAAGGCAGGAATAACACCTGACAGGACCAGGCTTATATGTGTCCAACTCTAAATGCACATTTGCAGCTGTATCACAGGTTCAATCTCACCTGGTTCCAATTGAAGGGGCTGGATCCATCCTTCAATGCAGATTGGAATGCACAGCTTTGACTATGACTCAGAATGAAACAGCAAATACCTACACTAATTTTCTAACTTGTGCTGATTTGCCAGGGTAATTTATACCAATTGTGTTCTGCCAGAGTAAGAAGTCAGTAGGATTTCAGCCATTTGTTTGTATCCTATCCCATTGCTAAAGTATCAGAGCAATGTAAGAGCATAATCATAAATCCATGCAATGTATTCAGTAAAAAGCACAAATGTAGTTAGCAAATAATGTCATGCATCATAACATATGCACCCTAATATGCAACATAATAAGATACAGCATAATAGAGGGAGCATATAAGTCTCCTGTTACAAAAGCTTCACTTGCTGCCAATCTGGTTTTGGTCCTATTTGAAAAGTTCTGGTTAGGACCCAGAAAGCTGCATATGGCTAGAGTCTAGGCTATCTGGAGGACTCTATCACCCCATATAAACCTCCTCAGCTTTATAAAATGTTCTTGGGAGGCTTTTTTCTCAGTTCCACCATGTTCTCAGGCTTCTTTTGTGAAGATGTGTGATAGTGTCTTATCAGTGGCTGATCTCAGATTATGGTATGAACCTCCTCGAGAAGCCAGGTTGTCCCCCTCCCTCTTGTCCTTTCATCATTAGACAACCTACCTTTTCAGGTATTGAGTGATATGGGGGTTAGGAAGTATTCTTAATGCTGTTTTTTTAAAATATGGTGTCTTATGCTGTTTTTAGTTGTGTTGTTTTAACTGTTTGTGAGCCTCCTTGAGTCCCCAATGGGGAGAAAAACAGCATATCAATACAAATATACGTGTATATTAAAAATCCAACTCTCAAAATCAATAGAAAAAGCAATGTGTGGTGAGTTTTTTAAACTGTATGTACCCCTCTTATTTTGAGCCTCTGCTCTTTACTACTGAGTGCTCCTTACATTCATCAGATCTCATTACTGCTGAAATTTGAAGAGCGAAGGCAACAGAAGCAATTGTTGCAACACAGAAATAATTCGTAACTGCATCTAGTTGGTTGCTCACATAGAAGTTCTTAGTGTTATTCTTTAACTCTCTCCCCCTAAGTAATTCAGTGAACTATACCTCCTCTATGACATTTCAGTTCAGTTGTTTAGAATTTAGTTCAGGGCAATGACCTCTGAAGAAGCCATAAAGCCATCCTCTTTGCCCTCTTAACCCTGCCAAGTAAATAACAAGAAAGTCAACATAATGTGATTAGCTAGTCCAATCCCTGTGATACCAGACAGAATTTTCACCCAAATGAGTCAAATATACAAATGGTTGTGACTGCCTTCACTGCTCTGATGTCACAGCCTGTGCTCTAAAAATGTCATGAGCCACCTAGCTTGTTCCTTTGAAACAACAGCACAGCTTCTGAGGCTACAAGTCCATAGGCAAACATTGCTATGCAACAACAATAACAAATCTATAAGATTTTGGATGATTACATTGCTATTGAACCAACTTTTTCCGAGAAGTACAGACTTTCCCAGTGACCAAGAGAAGTTTTCAAAACTTGACCAAAGAATTAATAACTTTGCCATCGTAGAAGTTGCAGCCACATCAGTAGAAAGGGGGAAGAAAAGTGAGTCATCCAAATTCATAAGCTCTCCAGATTTAGGAATCTGCTTTTGGAAAGTGCTGCTATTATTGTTCTAGAGAACATCCCACGCGCACCTCCCGTGTTTGACTCAGAACCTTCAGGCAACTGGGATATAGTAGTATGGTAGGACCAATACAAATGAGATCTTCCAGGTGTTTGGTATGTGTATCGACAGCATAAAAATAGTTCTTTCTGTAGACACACTTTTTAATTCAGTGTGCTGTCAGCAATAGAAGAAAAGGCATGCTGATGATTTATCTCTACACTTTCACAGCAGGTAGGAGCAGAGCTTTTGTTATAAATCCTTTTTCTCTCTTTTTTTTCCCTCTCAGAATGAGCACCTTCTGTTAGGTATCTTCAATATGGGGCATAAGCAAAGCTACCAAAATGTTTCAAGTGATGAAGGAAGCTGATACCACTGAGCTAGCCAAAATATCATTCTCAGCAGCGGAATGCTTAACCCACAGTTACCTTCTCAAACAGAAGAGTGGGAATCAATTTTATTTCTCCATTACAAATATATTTCCAAAGCTTTGCTGTCTGTTTGGAAAGCTGTTTCAACTCTGTTCTTTTAGATCATTTTTGAAGCGCAGTTTGGTTTACAGTGAGCTCAGTTCCACTGACAAAAAGAACTGCTGTTACATCATTTTTTTAAAAAAAATGTGATTTATAATCACATGACTGTCACATGATTATAAATCACTGTTAGCATTTCCACTGTCCATCAGCTGTGTGTGTGTGTGTGTTTGTGTGTGTGTGTGTTTGTGTGTGTGTGTGGCTTACCTGGTAGTTGAGGAAGTTTGTTGCTTTCTGCAGGCATTGCTGGGTGAGCATGTGGTTCCCCTCAGCCAGGATGGAAGGGTGGTGGGGAGAATGCTTCTGCTACCTGCCTCAGCCCTCTAGGAAGTGACAGATGAGTGAGTGAAGGATGCTACAGAAAGAGGGGGTGAATGGGAAGTGGAAGAATAGGTTAGAAAATGAGTGAGGGGGGACTCAGATATCTAGGAAGGGGAGGAGGACAAGAGAGAAAGGAGTGGGAAAGGAAAGAGGTGGCAAAGAACGAGGGTGGGAGTGGTGCAGGGACAGGTGACTGGTGGGAATAGGTGGGAAGGATTTGGAGGATGAGGCAAACAGAAGAGATTGGTTGAGAGATGGGGAAGGAAGGGAGGAAGGTGGGGGCTGAAAGGGGAGGGAAGGAAGACTGGGCTTGGCTGACTGGTGGCTGCAAATCAGCAATTTGGTGCTGCTCTTGGGGGGGGGGGTGTTTGCATGTGGACCACAGAGTTTTTATTTATTTATTTATAATTCCTGCTATCTGGTATAGTGCTGTATCAGGTAGCAGGAATTAAAACAAAACAAAACATGGATAGGTGTGTTCACATATATCCAATCGATTTTTTGTTGTTGTTTAGTCATTAAGTCGTGTCCGACTCTTCGTGACCCCATGGACCAAAGCACTCCAGGCCCTCCTGTCTTCCACTGCCTCCCGGAGTTTGGTCAAATTCATGTTGGTCGCTTCGGTGACACTGTCCAACCATCTCGTCCTCTGTCGTCCCCTTCTCCTCTTGCCTTCACACTTTCCCAACATCAGGGTCTTCTTCTCTTCTCATGAGATGGCCAAAGTATTGGAGCCTCAGCTTCAGGATCTGTCCTTCCAGTGAATACTCCGGGTTGATTTCCTTTAGGATGGATAGATTTGATCTCCTTGCAGTCCAGGGGACTCTCAAGAGTCTCCTCCAGCACCACAATTCAAAAGCATCAATTCTTCTACATCCACCTTAAAATAAACAGACCTCTGGTGGAGGAGTAGAAAAACTTGTTGCCAATCAAAATAAAATGATCCCTGTCACATTACTCCCTGTGTGCATGTACTTGATGTGCTCACCAAAATTTAAATCAAAGGCATTGAAGCAATGTATTACCACGTGGTTTATCATTCAGTGTTCATTGTGGATTCTCTCTCTCAAGGGCAGATATGTTGAAACTAGTTTGGTGATGTTTTTGAGACCTGGAAGAGTCCATCATTTTGCTGCTTGCTTGTATGTTCAAGTCCTCCTCCTTCTGCTACTGAATATTTTACACCCATCACCCTTCTCTCTTGCACATTCTGTGAATTAGGTACCAGTTGAGCAGGAAAAAAAAACAGCAACAACAATCCCAATATTTAACCCATTCTTCTCTTTCCCCATCCATCACAAACCTCCTTTTTGTGAAAATTTACTGGTTTCTTGTCTACAGACTCCTCTGTACCATATGCTGTTTTCTACAAATTGTTTTTTGAAGATGGCAGAACAGAAGGAGAAACAAAACACTTGACCCACAAATCTGCAGTCCAAATTAGAGATGGGCACAAATCAGAAGAAATGATTATTCATTTTTATTTGTGATTTGTGAAGGTCGATGAATCACAAGTAACAAATTTATGATTTTTTTCTGACAAATCAATGAATCGATTTATCAATTCATTTTCCCCTTTAAAACACTATAAAATGCCCCCCAAGCACATAGAGACACCAAAATCACAGAGAAGCTTCCCCTGACTCTTCTCTAGAATCCCTCCAAGTTTGATGAAGACTGGGTTTCAGACATCCAAGTTATACACCCACAAAATGAGTCTTCCCTGGAAAGTGCCCTTTAGCAGCTGGCTTGGGGAAACCCAATCTCCACCAAACATGGAGGGATTGTAAAGGAGTCAGTAGAAGTTTCTATAATTTTTGTGTCCCTAGGTGCCTGGGGGGAACTTTCTTGAGGTTCCCCTATTTGTGGATGTGTAACTTAGACATCCAAAATCCAATCATCACTCAATTGGGAGGGTTCGTAGAGGAGAGTCTGGGGAAGATTCTCTGCAATTCTGGTGTCTCTAGCTGCCTGGGCAGCTGTGTTATATCCCAACAAATTGATGAATCGAAAATCACTACAAATTCATTGATTCATTGAGGGCATCGATTCGGATGAATACAAATTGATGAATTAGTGATTTTTGACAAATTTTGCAATTCTTTTTTAAAATTTGTGCCCACCTCTAGTCCAAATTTATAACCTAACCTTCCCCCAAAACCTCTGAACTAGGACAATAGAAGGCTGATCTACACCAAGTCAGACTATTTGTTCTTCTGGCCTAGTGTTATTTGTAGACTCCAAGTGCCTATCCAGGTTCAAAGTCAGAAACGCCTTTCACAGCATCTGTTCCCTGATCCTTTTAAACTGGAGGTACCAGCATTTGACACTGACACCACTGAACATGCAGGACTTGTCCTCTATTTTGGAGATAGCCCGTCTTGTTTTGGAGGCAAATTCTATGGACATTTCAGAAGAAGGCACCAATCCTTTTCTCCCACCTTCATACCTCACCTTTTTGCCCCCCAGATTCAAGCCATGTGTGTTATACATCAAGACTGAAATGTCGCTCAGATGTGAAGGTGGGTTGGAGCTGTTTACAGCACCATTTGTGGTAATGTAAAAGGATGCTGTTGAAATTTGGCTCCAGGTTTTATCAGAAATTACATCTAACAAATGAGAAAGTATGATCACATTGTTACATACCTGTGAGCACAGCCAGCTCTTCCATTGGGCTGATAAGTTCTCCCAAACATTTCTGTGATTTAAATTTAGTCTTGCCTTCCACTGCTCTTTTGACTGATTATACATGCAAATATAAATGCATCCTCCAGATTCTCTTCTGTTTTGTTTTACACCTGGCTGTTCCCTGCACTGCAGTCAATTGCTCAGTTGTGGACTAAAGATCCTACTCTGATAGATAGCAATTTCCCATAATTGACACAGAAATGGCACTTTCATTATTTTGTTTATATAATTTAAATCAGCCTAGACGCCTAAGTGCATGTAAATCACTCACAAATAAAGTCATAGGTGGAATACAATAGACTATGAGCAACAATGTGTTCTTTTTGTGGCACCGATTCAAATAAACTATCCCCAGGAGGACGTGTTAATTTAAGTCTCCGGTGATGGCTTATTTTCCAATAAAATGTGAGAATGCTTGTTGTAAATGTAGGAAAATTGAGCATTCATTATTTAATTGTGATCAGTATTCGCTGAGGGTTCTGTTCTTGGTGTATTTTGTTCAGAGCTGTGATATTCTGGGAGTTCCACCTGACAAACACAAACCTAGGGATACTGAAATTTCACTCAGCTGGAGAAGGGCCTAGCTCCCGCCTACCCACCTCTTAAAATGGAATCAGACCCTGTAAGCCTTCAATGGCTGCTTGTTAATTCCCATGCTGAATTCAAGGTGCTGGCCATTACCTATAAAGCCCTTAATGGTTTAGGACCATGTTACTTGTCTCTCTCACAAAACAGCTACCCATCCCACCTGTTCCTTACAGTCCATGATGTTAAAAATGATGACACCTCAGGAGTAGAGATGGGGGTATTTGTATTTGTATACAAATACGAATATCCCCGTGCAGCTGTACTTAACAAGGGTCCGACCCCTAAGGCCGGACCGTCCACTCGTGCGTCCAGCAGTGGTGGCTGCCCTGCTCATCCTTCCAATCGCTCCTCGAGTGCCTCTCTCTTCCCACTCGGCTGGCCACTCAGCAGCCATGAAGGGAGACTCGATTTCCCTCCCACTGCCTGGAGTGGCTAGCTGAGCAGGAAGAAAGCTGCCGCCACTGGATATGTGAGTGGACGGTCTGGCCCCAGGAGCCGGACCCTCCTTAAGTCCAGCTGCGCAGGGATATTCGCAGGGTCCTGACTCCCTTCCCATTGGAACAAGCTTCCAACAGAGGTTCAGCAGGCACCTTCCTGCTCAGATATTAAGAAATTGGTAAAAATAATATTATTTAAAGCTGATTTGGCTAGTTTTTTTTTAACCTGAGATGTTCAGATCTATTTTCATTTGTTTAATTCTATTTGAGTATAGGTTTTAACTAGGGATAAGGGGTTATCTATTTATAATTTTTGTTGTACAGTATTTGGTTCTTCTGATTATATGTGATTTTAACATGTTGTGAACTACCCAGAGAGTATATGCATAATAGGGAGATATACAAGTCGAAATAGCACGCGCGTGCACACACACACACACACATACATACATACATACATGCATACATACTAACTAGCTGGGAGATTATCAGCTAACACCAGGACAACTTCCATTTTAACAGGAAGCTTGGTCAGAGTTAGGTAATAAAACCAGACATAAAGCTTTTGAACATAAAGAATGTTCACTAGGTGACTGAAATTTGGGTGTCTGGGGGTGTGACTCTGCCAGTCAGAACTCCCAGAATGGAGAATTGTGGGACTTCCAATCCCAAAAATCTGAATGACACATCCCTAACCACTGAACAAGCCAGGTAACCTGTGAGCCACTAAGCATATTACAGACCCATAATTAAAGCAGGGCGACAAGGACTTTTACTTGAGGTGCCAACATTTAAGGGGCATGGAAAGTTGCTACCAGAAGGGCATGAACTCACTTCTATTTCTTGCTGGGAGGATGTAAGTAGTACTACCACCATCCCAAATAAGTGTACTGCTTCAGTTGCATACTCAGATCCATGGGTTCTTCTTCACCCTCTCGTCCTCTCCCTGTGTATGTTAATCTCATGCAAGCCATGCTTATCCAATACAGGAGTAAAGTCACAAACACCAAAACTGCTAGTTACGATTCTGAGCATATGAAGGAGGGAAGGAGATGTGAAGGTGAGGGAGGCACCTGGGAATAGAGCTATGACAGTGGTGGCAAGGTCTTCTTTATGGAATACCAGCACAATTCACTATTTCTGGTGGATTGATTGCTGACTAGCCATAAGGTCAGCTCACCTAGTGATAGGGTCATCCTTGATGGTCAGTCTGACTCATGGTTTCTTCATAGGTAGAACAGAAATATAAATAAAAGCAGTCCTGAACTGGTAACTATAGCAGGAACTTTTGTGTTGGACTCCTCCAAGGACCATAGCCCAGTGGATACAATTAATGGTTGTATGCAGAAGGTGCATAATTCAAACACTGATAGAAATGTGAAAATCTACTGGTTTTACTTTCTCCAGCTTACACAATTTTAAAATATCAATTTTTTTATTTCTGAGCAATTGAGATTTTTGCACATTTTGATGAAGTCTTCAGCACACAATGAAATGACCCCCACCTCCATTTGCACTGGCCAGATTCAATAGATACAGGTGCATGCAATATGGAACTGGCAAAGCTGAGTTTTTGCTGAACATTTTGTGACGTATATCAACTCGTATCATATCCAATAGCCCAAATTCTGTTGTGTATCTCTTCCAGTGCAGCAGGAAGGATGTCACTGGCAGCAGCAGATTGCCTCTAATTAAAGTGTCCCTGTTTCAATTTTGGTTTGGATGCAATATTGCACAACCTGAAATTGAAGCAGAGACTCTTTAATTACTGACAATCTGCTGCTGCTGCTGATGTCATTCCTACTATGCTAGTGTAGTTATTCAAAGGGATACTGGCCCATAAGGGCAATAGAATCATGGAATGGTCAGAAGAGATCCCACGTGTTATTTAGTCCAGCCCATTATGAATGCAGAAAAGTATCTTCAACAGACGGCCACCCAAGTCCTGTTTAAAATCTTCCAACCCCTGTGGCCTCACAAACGAGAGTAAAAATCTGTTCATCCCTCAACACTGACTATCCTGGTACTAATGAGATCTGCACACCACAATATCACCAGGGGTTTTTTTGTTTGTTTTTTAACCCTGCATTTTATTGAATTTCACATAAGGCAGGGGGAAAAAAGAAAAAAAGGGAAGGGCTTCACAGGGGGTGTGTGGACTTTTTTTTTTTTTACAATTTCTTCACGCTTTGGGTTTTCTCATAATTTGTTAATCATTCTTACAATTACTTCCTCACTTATTTCTAATAATCATCCCAGTATTTGCTGCATACATGAATGTCCATAGCCAAGGTTTTCTCCTTATCTGTATATCTTATCCAAAATTCTACAATTCAAAACCATATGTAATTAATTCATCTCCCCCCCCCCCCATCTAGCAAAAAGTCCAATAAGGACTTTCCAAGTTATTTTAAAGTCCGTTAATGCTTTGTCTTTTATAAAGGCTGACAGTTTTGCCATTTCAGCCATGTCCAGCACCTCAAGTAGCCATTCTTCTGTTGTAGGTGCTTGCTTTGCTTTCCAATGTTGAGTATACAAAAGTCTTGCTGTTGTTGTCATACAGTCATGGCCAAAAATATTGGCACCTTTGCAATTCTGTCAGAAAATGCAACCCTCCTCTCAGAAAATTGTTGCAGTTCCAAATGTTTTGGTATTCACATGTTCATTTCTTTGGTTTGCGTTGGAACAACACAAAAAAACAGAGAAGAAAAGTCAAATCTGATACAATCCCACACAGAAACCCAAAAATGCACTGACCAACATTATTGGCACCCTGTCTAAATTGTAAGAAATAATTGCTTGTCAAGCATGTGATGCTCCTTTAATTTGTATTTAGACACACCTGTTGCAAGTAAGAGGTGTGGGCAATATACTAAGCACACTTTCAACCAGTTAAGATGGAGAAAGGTTGACTCAACCTTCTTGTTGTGTATGACACTGAGCATGGAGAAAAGAATGAAGTGTAAAGAGTTGTCTGTGGATTTGAGAGAAAAAAATATGGGAAAACATCGACAATCTCAAGGCTACAAGTCCATCTCCAGAGAATTTAATGTTCCTGTGTCCACTGTGTGCAATATCATCAAGAGCTTTACAGCCCATGGCACTGTAGCTAACCTCCCTGGACGTGGACGGAAGAGCAAAATTACTGAAAAATTACAACGAAGGGTTGTTCGAATGGTGGATACAGAACCCAGATTAACTTCCAAACAAATTCAAGCTGATCTGCAGACACAGGGTACAACAGTGTCAGCTCGCACTATCCGTTGCCATCTGAATGAAAAGGGACACTATGGTAGGAGAGCCAGGAGGACACCACTGCTGACACAAAGGCATAAAAAAGCAAGACTGGAGTATGCCAAAACTTATGTGACAAAACCACAATCCTTCTAGGAGAATGGACTGTGGACAGATGAGACAAAAGTAGAGCTTTTTGGTCAAGGACATCATGGCACTGTTTACAGAAAAAGAAATGAGGCATTCAAAGAAAAGCACACAGTCCCTACAGTCAAACATGGTGGAGGTTCAAAGATGTTTTGGGGTTCCTTTGCTGCTTCTGGCACTGGATGCCTTGACTGTGTGAACGGTATCATGAAATCTGATGATTCCCAAAGAATTTGGGGGCACAACGTAGTGGCCAGTGTCAGAAAGCTGCGTCTCCACCAGAGGTCATGGGTCTTCCAGCAGGACAATGACCTGAAACACACTTCAAAAAGCACTCAGAAATGGTTACAAACAAAGCGCTGGAGAGTTCTGAAACGGCCAACAATGAGTCCAGATCTGAATCCCATAGAACACCTGTGGAGAGATCTCAAATCAGCAATTGGGAGAAGGCATCCTTCAAATCTGAAGGCCCTGGAGCAGTTCGCAAAATAAGAGTGGTCCAAAATTCCAGTAGAGAGGTGTAAGGATTCATAGTTACAGGAAGCGATTGATTTCAGTTATTTTTTCCAAAGGGAGTGCGACCAAATATTAAGTTAAGGGTGCCGATAATTTTGGCCAGTGCATTTTTGGGTTTCTGTGTGGGATTGTATCAGATTTGACTTTTCTTCTCTGTTTTTTTTGTGTTGTTCCAACACAAACCAAAGAAATGAACATGTGAGTACCGCAACATTTGCAACTGCAACAATTTTCTGAGAGAAGGATTGCATTTTCTGACAGAATTGCATAGGTGCCAATATTTTTGGCCATGACTGTATATCTTATAAGCGTTGCTTTATATTTTTTCCACCTGATCATCTACTGTACTCAGAAGAAACAATTCTGGTTTCAATTGCAGATTAACTTTCAATATCTCTTGCATTGTTATGTGAACTGACTTCCAGAATGATCGCCGTTTTTTGTCTAGCTCTGTAAACATCGTGAATCTGTCTTCTTCTACGCAGTCTTCTTTTCATCATTCTCCTCTACTTTTACACAATACTTCCAAACATTTTTCAAAGTACCTCATTTGCATCATTTCAGTAATTGCTTTCAATAAAATTGGCAGACTTAAAAAACTTGTCCTGTGCTGTTGGACACATTTTACAGGAGTACGATACTACAGCACCTTACATATTCTGCATCTCTTTGTGATCCTTTCCTGTAGTCATCAACAGCAACAATGGTTATGCTTCCTCAAAATAGATGCTGCTATTAGCATGAAGATTAGAGCATTTCACAGGCTGAGAGAAAAAACGTCAGCTTTTTTGTCAGAAGCTATTTGCTTGCTTTCTGTTGACCTAGACTCAGTTTGAAAGTCTACCATATTGGAACAAGACAGATTAAGAACACCAAACAAAGGCAGCTCCATAAATGAGCATGATAGTCAAGTTTGAATCAATTATCCCAAAAGCGAACATTCCAATGATCTTGTATCTTTCTGAGGTATCCAACACATCGCAGAAATGTTATAGAAGAACCAAAATGTCTCGTTTCACAGATTTGTGGTTTATTTTGTCTTGGGCACAGAAATGTAGAACATAGAGGCCAGATTCCTATTGGGAGTAAATTCCTATTGTGGAGTAAATCCAAAACTGCATAACTGGCCTGCACCGTTGTTCAGCTGCTGGTTGCATGCTTGGGCATACTCAGGTCACACAAATGGTTACACACTCAGTTGGGTGTGACAGATGACCAGAAAAGTGTTAAAACTGCTTGCCCAATTTCCCTTATGCGTGCAATATTTCACAGTAGGATTCTGTCTATAGCATTTGAATGTTTGTAACTGTATAGCGAATTGAGATCTAAAACAGGAATGGGCAACAACCAGGAGCTGTGGATCCCACCCTGTTCCAGGAGGGGCAACTTTGGCCACTACCTTTGCTGTTGAATTTTCTCCTGCAGTGTTTTTCAAAATAAATGTTTGTTTTATTTAATGGGACAACACAGTTTCTCTATCATCATCACCACCACCAGCGGTACCTTAGTACTGCAGAATTGGAAGGAACCCTATGGATCACTGAGTCCAGCCCCTATCAAGGAGGCCCAGTGAGGAATTGAACTTCCAACCTCTGCAGCCAGAGACCTAAACCACTGTGCTAGCCATCAGTTCTGACTGCACTATGACCAGTGCAGTGAATAATTAGGTAGCAGTAGTAATGGCAAGAGATTTTTGGTGGGCTTGAGAGCCAGAAGAATAGATGGGATGTGCGCATAGCCTATGGGCCATTGTTCATTCAACTCCTTCAGAAGACTCACTTAAGGATAGTAAGGACATTGTGTGAAAGGTGGAAAAGGGAGGGGGAGAAGGGAAAAATGATGAACTTACCAGTCCAGGTTTGTAGTGGGCAATTGGTATGAAAATAAAATATAAAACAGGAATAACCTAGATATGAAACCTGCAAGACTACAGGGTAGTTTTAAATGGAAGGCAGGAACGGTTGGAGTTATTCTCTTTCTTTTATTAATCCTGTCTCCATGGATTCTGCAAAGTTCTTACAAACATGACCTATGTCATGGACAGGAACCCTGTAAATTTTCAGGTGGATATACACAACAGGTGTATATCCTGTATATCCAAATGCTTATTTTAATGCTCACTGGATGTTCACATCATAGAATGTGCAACAGGCTAGGGATAAGACTGAATGTGGAATGTACAGGGACAGGAGCTAAGAGTCTTGAACATGCAACCAGGTGCCACAGATTTCCACAAAACATTTTAAGCACCTGTTATCTTGGGAGAGAGGACTAGTAAATGCTAGATCAGTTCTCCCACGTGGTACTGCAAGCTCCCTCCCCAATAAGACTGCTTTGGTGATCTTTGGGGAAACCACAGTGACCAGAAGGCAGACTCTTCCAATCCCAAATCTACTTCCACTTTTCTCTGCAGTCTGACATTTCCCTTGCATATTTTTCTCAGAGAGAAACATTCTTTTTGGAGATAAGCTGTATCTTAGAATCATAGAATAGTGAAGTTGGAAGGGACCTCTAAGGCCATCAATTCCAACCCCCTGCTCGATGCAGGAATCCAGATCAAAGGATATCTGCCAGGTGGTTGTCTCAGCTTCTCTTGAATGCCTCCAGTGTTGGAGTGCTCATCACCTCTCGAGGTAATTGCTTCCATTGTTATACTGCTCTAACAGTTAGGAAGTTTTTCCTGAAATTCAATCAAAATGTGGCTTCCTGTAACTTGAGCCCATTGTTGTATGTCCTGCACCCTGGGATGATTGAGAACAGATATTGCCCCTCCTCTGAATGATAGCCTTTCAAGTATTTGAAAAGTGTTATCATATTACCCCTCTGTCTTCTTTTCTCAAGGCTATACCAGTTTGTCTCCTTCTGAATCCAAATCTCTAGCAAATTATCAGAATCGTTTAGATCCAGTCTTCTTTGGAGGAGTTTTGCTTCAGTTAAAGCAGTGGTTCCCAACCTTGTGTAACCCAAGTGTTCTTGGACTGCAACTCCCAAACACCACAGCCAGCACAGCTAGTGGTGAAAGCTTCTGGGAGTTGCAGTCCAAGAACATCTGGGTTACACAAGGTTTGGGAACCACAGAGTTAAGGTATCTGCTGAATTCACCTGAAATAGCCCAGTTTGGTTCTTCCCAATATCAAGCACACCCCTAGTTTTTTATGTTTGCCTAAAAACGTAAGTTCAGGTAAAATAATTTTGAATAAAGTGTTTGACATGAAATGTCAACAGCATTTATGTGGCTAACACATGGCTTTATATAGCTGAAATAAGCCAGAGGTTTAGGTATATGGTTACAGAAACAAAGGTTGGAAGTTCGATTCCCCACTGAGCCTCCTTGACATGGGCTGGACTCAATGATCCATAAGATCCCATCCAGCTACGCAGTTCAAAGATGATGATGATGATGATGAGGGTTCCATTGGACTTGACAGGACTTAAGTACTTATATATCTATCTTTGTGTCTATTCTTATATACACTATGAGAAATACAATAGAACCAAGAAAAATAACAGTACAAATAAGAATAAGGAAAAATAAGGTAAAAAAACCTTTAACAAGAAATAATAATCAAAATTTCTTTTTCATTATATTTTGGAACTGACCATGACAATACTTCAGCATATTACCACCTCAGTGGAAAAAAAACCAAAACAGCCATTTTATTTTGCCATTAATATTTTAAACTCTTCTGCATCAAAAATCAATGCTTTTTTTACTCTGAAAACTAAACACATTGAGATGTGCTACAGTGCTTTTCATTATAGTTAGAATTTTGCTTCTTAGCCATCAGATTCTGTGTCGAAAACTTTCCTTCCTCCTCCCACCAGGCTACAAAATTGAATACAGTGTGCATTGGAAATAATTGCAGTTGGGTGTCATGGAGCATGAAGATGTTCAAACTACAGCCACTGAGAAGCGAAGCTGCCATTTTATACTGGGGCTCATTTTAACAGCGAATTCTTTAATGAGGGCAATGTATACACACATCCGTGAAGGGGGGAAAATGATCGGGTTGTATTCCTTAGTGCAGCCAAGGGCAACTATAACATTTGGTGCATACATTACTGAACATAAGACTTTGTTCAAGTAATTACACTGCCATTCAATAAAAATGAATAATTACCTAAGCAATAAATGTCATTTATATGCCTTTTTATGTCGCACATCTGAATAAATTGGATTCATAAATTTGACTCTTTCTAATAACATTTTCCCCCACCCTTAGTTTTTAAGACAACAAATTTTAGAAGCTAATATAGTTGACTGGTTGGCACCTTGAGGGGATAAATTTTACACCGTGTACTCCCCACTTGCTAGAATTAAAGGCCTTGCTTTTTAAATGGTGGTACATAAATAAGCAAAACAACATGCTCCTAAGAATGTAGTTAGGCCAGCAACAGCTAAGTATTTAGAGCTGTCTGTTACACCGACTTGCATTGCAAACATAAAACTAGTGAATAATACGGTTGTTATTCAATATAGTTTTCAGGTTCTTATTAAAAAATCATCATAAAGCTTTTTTTTATAGGATTAAGAAGAAAGTTGAGGTTTTTAAAGC
This sequence comes from Intellagama lesueurii, assembly GCA_037013535.1. Lineage (NCBI taxonomy): Eukaryota > Metazoa > Chordata > Lepidosauria > Squamata > Agamidae > Intellagama > Intellagama lesueurii. Next base: position 166,906,010 of record JBAJHW010000001.1, on the reverse strand, counting down.
TTGGCCTCCATCCACATACATGCTGAGCTTCTTTATGAAGTGCAGAGGGAGTCTTTCAGCCGCCCACTGTGTGTATCTTATGGATGACAGAAGCAGAAATTCCTCTTCACACTTTTCAGAACAAGATCATTAAGTTCTCCTGAGTTTAATCTTCTGCCAGAGATGTAGTGAATCCGTGCATGTCTTCAAGTTTGGAATTTATGGTGGAAGGGTCTATGAATGCATGCATATCTGACAAGGAGGTTGCAGAAGAGGTCCTCATAGAAGGCTAGTGGAACCATAGAAAGAATGATAGAATACTGGAAGGGGCCTATAAGGCCATCAAGTCCAACTTCTCACTCAATGCAGGAATCCATGTCAAAGTGTATGTGACAAAAAGCAGTCTAACTTTCTCTTGAATGCCACCAGTTTTGGAATATTTATCATCTCCTGAGCTAGTTGATTCCATTGTCATACTGCTCTAACAGTTAGGAACTTCAATGTGTTAAGAGCTCAGTGGAGACACCTCCCGCAGGCCATCTAGCCCCAAACCAGGGACCCAAGAGGGTGCTTTATCTGCTTTATTTGGGAGATTGTGCGAAGCAAGCTCAAGCTACAGGCTACTGCAACACAACTCAAGGCTACTGCAACACAAACACAGACTGTGGTGTTTGTACATATCTCACAGGATAGTGCAACCCAAACAGAGAGTCCTCCCGCTGAAACCCTGGAATTGCAACACACCCTTTCCCAACACCTCAGGACAGGGCAACTCAAACAGAGCTTCTTCCTTCCAAACCCTGAGGATTGCAGCTGGCCCTCTCCCAAATGAGTACCTTTCACAGGATTACTCTGTAGAGGATTACTCGGTAGTACCCTCTACAGTACCCTGTAGAGAGTACATTTCAAGAAAATAATAGAAAATGGTTCTGAGACTTCTTCAGTCAGTTCCTTCAGTGCAGTTCATTGGGCCCTGAAGATCTGAACTTGTTCAAAGTAATAAATTTGTTTATCAGTCTCAAGCTATAATCCTGTCCCCTCCATTTGTACTTCACCTTTACCTGGAAGACCATAGACTATCCTTTGGAAAAAGACTGAGCTAAAGTAGGAATTGAATGTTTCTGCCTATGTTGTTCTTCTTGTTGTTGTTGTTGTCTGTTATAATTTTTCCATCCCCACTGAGTAGCTGAACCACTGTTTTTTCTCTCTGTCTTTTTCTATACATGTACCTGAATAATGCTTTTTTGTTGCTTTTAACAACTTTTGCTAACCTCAATTCATTCTCAGCTTTTGCCCTCCATTAGCAAAAGTGATGACCATAGTCAATTTATTATGAACTGAGAAAAGGAAGGCTAAGATGATACAAGCAATTTTTCCTTAAACAAATCCAGACATAGAGTGTGGATTAAAAATATATGGTGCATATGTGTACTCATCTTCTCCCCTCTTCAATCTCTATACCCCTGGACCTTCAGAAAAAATGTTTACCATACATAAGAGGATAGGAAATATCCCCCTTCCCTGTTCTACTGAAGAAGATATTTTGTCAGTAGGATCAGCTATTTGGCTTCCATGTATAGAGATCATAAAATGAGATTCCTCTGGTGTCAACTCACTCACTCACTCACTCACTCACTCACTCACTCACTCACTCACTCACTCACTCACTCACTCACTCACTCACCCCAACCAGGTGTCCTTGAGTGAATCATTATACTCAAATTGACCTATTTCATTACTGTTGGCCATAGAAGGTATGAGCTGTTAATAATATTTGTAGAAGGCTGACTGGCAGCCGTACAAGGGGTTTTCTCCAGACCTTGTGCCACTGCTATCAGTTTTGTGCAACAAGAAGGCTCATGAGTTGTGATGATGGTGCTCCTTTCCTGCCTTGCTCCAAATGGTTTGATAGGGCCAGGCGTTAGCACTAATGAACTGTATCCCCAGTCCTATCACCTCCTGCTTGGTGTTTTGGCATGCTGACATTGCACAAGTGCAACACAAATGCAAAGACTTCTGCTGGTGAGGTCTAGTGCCTGCTGGGAAAGAATGGAAAGGGTGTTCAGGCTTTAAAACTATACACACGTAAACTACATTTTCTCCTTCAGTGTCACATATATCTTCCCTCCTCAGAAAAACATAGAAGTTTCTAGCATTTGTAGCTGGTAGAATAAAGATTCGATTAGGCTGCAATTCATAGCTCATTCCCTGAGACCTGGTAACCTTTGCTAGAAGACCTGCTTCATTCTATGAATGAAGCCACTTTCTGTATCTGTTGAGGTATCTTCTCTTAGGAAAGAGAAAGCACCTCATGCACATACAATACAAACTCGTAAGTATTCACAGCACCGGGAAGGTGCAAACTATATAACATGGTGTAGATATCTTCTGAATGAATGAGGTGTGGCTCTTTCAGCACAGGATTTCAAGTGAGCCTGAAATGAAAGATAGGTTAGAAATTTGTTCTGATGACATTTTTATATCATTCAGCACCTCCAGGAATGAACACAGAATCATACGTAATATGCAAGGGGAAATGCATACATTTTCAGGGTCATGATGCATTGGGGGGGGGGGCAAAAAGAAAAGAAAACATTCTAAGAAATAAAAATAAGTTGCATACATTTCTGAAAGATGCAAAGACATGCTTCATGTGAATGGAGGGATTGTGGATCCATTAACAGGCTCATTAAGGTGTCAATGTGAAAAGGATGCATTATGGATTTTTCACTGTTAAAAAGTATATTTGGAATTCACATGGAGAGGACATGGAGGCAGGGAAAAGAAGAGGTCTGTGGAAATAAACTGGACAGATCTGCCTACTCCTGCTTAAAGCATATCGCTTCCAAGCTGCCTTTCTTTAATGTATTTATAGACTGTGTGGTTGCTCCACTCATCACTCCTCATCACTTCATTCAGACCTTTTAATGCCAAGGTGCCAACTTCCCATTATTTGCACTAAGCTGATGCATCCCTTTTTAAAATTTATGGGTCTTCTCTGTTGTGTATACTGTTTTGCAAAGGTGTGCATGTAAAGAGTTTTGGTAATGAAATAAATAATAAGTATGTTGAATAAAAACAATGACGTTACGATTTTACACCCTTCCTATTGATAATAATAGTGTTGTCATTGCTCTTATGTGCTGTCAAGTTGCTTCCAACTTATGACAACCCAACATGTATGTGAGATGCTCAGGAAGTGATTTACCATTACCATCCCCAGTGAGTATCCACAGCTGAGGTCTACTGAACAGGTCTCTTGAGTCCTAGACCAATAATCTATTTGGTATTCCGCCATTAATCATGGTAACACTAGGATCTTTTAAACTGTCATTAAGGCCCATCATCATTATCAATTAAATTGCCTCCTTATGTCCAAATTCCTGAGACATCTTCCTATAATGGCATGTACTGTGGGTAGAAAACTTAGAATGAAGTTGGTTCTGAAGACCAGCTAGCAGAACGAGCACAAGAGTTCAGAATGTGCACTGTTGTTAAGAATGCTGCCAAATTTTCCAATGTTCTTTCCTCTTTCAAGTACAGAATTTAAAGTAGATTCAAGGTTATTCAGAACTCCTCAGCTATGCTGCAGTAGGGCTGTTATTACATGGCATAGTTATACAGGATACACTCTAATGGCCAAAGGCAACTGTGTTCCATTTTAAGGGAGGAGATATCTCTAAGTGTCGGACATGCTACATAAAGATGAAAAATGATGACATTTCTGCACTTAAACCATGAAGCACTTTCAATGTAGGCACTGACTGGGATTTGGCCTAGAGCTGAGCAGCTGATCAGTATGCTTATGGGGTTCTTGCAATGACCCATGGGGAGCTAGAGTACAGTGGAGTACGAAATAGATGGCCCATTCCAGTAAAGAAATCATATCCCCTTTGAAATCTTGAAATAATTGTTCAGCTAGATTAGGGCTTGTTAGAAGTCATCTTGGATATGACTAGATGTCCAAGACACTGCAGTATGTCCAATAATTCTTTTTCCCATTACATAAATGATTATTAAATCACTTCCGCTTCAGTATTATAACCCCTGGAATAGTGTTCCAGAAGTCATCCGACTGACTGGATCTCCATTTCTAAGACAAAAAAACAGGAGGTTTCTATTAGAGAAGATCTGACATCAGATACCTTTCCGTGCAATACACCTGCAGTAGTTCCCTCTTTGATATAAAAAATCTGGAGAGTGGAGACAGAAGGCATGCTGGTAGTGGGGCAGTGGGCAGGCAAGGACAGCTTGTAGATCCAAAGGCTTCCCAGTTCTCTGGCCTCCTTAGACATGCCCACAAACTGGTTGGAATTCCATGCTATTCTCTTTGATAATAATCAGTTCCATCCACACACATTCCATCTCCCTAACTCATTTTAGCAGATTCTCCTGGTTCACACCCAACATATTGATATCAATCAAAACCTAGACACCCACTATGCACACCAATACATACCTGTATGCATATACAAGATACAAATGATGTTGAATCCCCACAGAGTTATCATAGTTAACTGTGGCTAAATGATGAGGTGCCAGACACATGATGAACATACATCAATTGGATAAAGTGACTTTCATGATTTCTTTTCCATGTGCACTAAAAAGCAATACAATTATGGCTTAGATATTTATCACATGTGCATTAGTAATCACCAGTTTTATAATTTTTACTGACTTTTTTTAGAACTGAACACATTCTGTCTTTGAGTAAATTTGATGTAATCTTTGCTGAATTTTTTTAAAAAATGAGAATGTAGACCATTCTTTCCAGAACTCTAAACGAAGCATTAATCTCAGATAAAAGTTTTATTTGATTGAAGAAAAAGGTCCATATGCTATTGTCTTGATTACATAAATGGCTGGAAAAGAGAGGAAGATCAGCAGCATTGTGTCCACAAGGGAGAAAGGTGAATTAAAATTAATTAGAAAAATGAAATGAAATGAAATAAAGATTGAGATGTGCATCTCCTGTTTTCCAGACTACATGCAATTATTATTGCTGAGATCAATACACTCTCACCTACAGGCATCAATTAGTTCAGTGGGTCTTACTTTCAAGAAAGCAAGCATAACATTGCAGTCTAAAAGTCCTTAATAACTGCTGAACTGACACTCATTGTTTTTATGATTACAAATTTTTGAGGAACCAATGAAACTCAGAATGCTCAATCGGAGTTTTATCCAGATCACACCCTAAATTTCTGCACTTATCTCCCCCAAATTACTTGCATCTGAGGCCCTTTTTCCCCTTAAAAATGTAGGCCTGATAAGGAAAGGATTTATTGAAAGGCTAAGATGAAGATAATATTTAGTTTCTGAAGCTGAAGCAAAACTCTGTTTACAACACCAGTTATGAAAACAGATAAGACAACCAGGGAGAGTAATTGGAATTTTTAGACCATGGTGTCTACAAGGAGGAAAAAATTCCCACCTCAGCAGATGCTTTCACCAGAATTTTGGCTACCTAAGGAAAAGTTGCCTCTTCATAATTAAAAAGAAATGTTTTGCAAATTCAACATTAAGAAGCAACCAAATGAGGAGAGAGGTGTTTAATCAAATTAATCACTCACAAGAGAGAAAGCAGCAAACTAACGCCAACCAAGATTAATGTTGTTTAAGCCATCTGATCCACATGTAAAATTTAAGAACTCCTCCAAAACGGTCAGAGTTTTTATGACCAAATGTGAAGATAACTTGGAAAGTTACCTTGAAAATGTATTAGGGCTCACCTACACTGGTCATTTGGGACCACACTAGTGTGGGCTAAATCGGGTTGCTTGGGGTCAGATGGAGGTATGATATGCCACTTGGTGTGATGCTCACATCCAAATGGCATATAGGAGCTCAAGTGACCCTCTTTGGTCTTGTTCCTTCCATTTTGAATTTCTGATACCATTTAAGGGTATCCTCAAATTGAACACTTCCTCTGTTCACAGGCAGAGGGGCAGGGAGATGATTTTAAAAAAAACCACTATTCTGGTAAACCATTGCTGATATGCTGCATCGCTTATATAAACATTTTTTATCTTTGCCTTGTCTGATGGGCTAGTCAAGAAACTGCCTGCAGTCAAATCTATAGATTGAGTGTGGGCAGTTTCTCAGCTGGTGCTTTAAGATGAAGCATTTTTAAAATTATTTTTTATATAAGTGATGCAGCAGATCAGCGATGGTCTATCAGAATCTTTTTTTCCCCCTCCACTTCCCTTGTCCCTCCATCAGGGAGTAGAGGAAGTGTTCAATTTGCTAATATCATGAAGTGGCTCACTTATTAAGCCACTTCACAATATAAAAAATTCAAAATGGAAGGAGCCTTGACAGCCAGAACTCCATTCTCAGAAATCATGTGTGCTAGAAACTGATCCAACAAGAGCAATCCTACCTGCACCCAAAAAGCTGAAACCCTGATAGGGGCTCAGAAAGGTTTGGGTAAGGATGCTCTGGGATGATTTGGTGCACTCCAGCAATTACATCATGTGAATGCCAGGGAAAGGAGTAAATCAGCCCATCCTTGCAGTGGACCAAACAGCAGACTTTATGTCTGTCTGATCACACCCTTAGTTTCAGTTATTATTCCAAGGCCAAAACATATATTTAATGACTGTTAGATTCACAGAGGGTTTTTTTTAAATGATACTTTATTTTCCCATTCTTCAAAAATATCTGGAGAGTTTAGTTATTTTTAAAAAGAAAAAAAATCTGAACACTATAGGCTGGTGGCCTGTGAAACAAAACACACTCTTCTCCCATCCACATTGGTGTCACCATAACATCCACATTGGAACATGAGAGAAAAACACAAGCCACAGCATAAGTGGCTGCTGGATAGCTTGGTGGCATAGGTCTCTGGCTCTGAGCCAGAAGTTGAGAGTTCAATTCTCCACTGTGCTTCCCTGAGAGGGGCTAGTCCCTTTGAGCGCTGCAGTTCAAATGTGGTGGTGAAGTCATCACTTCTGACTTTGCAAGTTTCTTCCTTCACCATAGCTATAAAACTAATAATTTTTTAGCCTCTGTCAGGTAACTTATAAAAGCTACACTGCAAAACAACTGAAGCTATCCTTAATTTAGAATAATGTAGTGTAGCTGTGCCTTTGTTATGAGGAAAATAATTAGTTGTCAGTAACCATTTATCTGTAAGTACTGTAAGAACGTGAATACTACTGGCATTTCTTGTCCCTGTAAATTTAGGCTCTCTCAACTTAACAACCCCATCCAGTGGTTCACATTTTAAATGTTCCAGAAAAATGCATGGGACTGCACGATTTCTTGGACTTCAGAAGCCAGAATTCACCAGGAATTCCCTGAGCAAGTTCCCTGAGCAGTTCCCTGGGGACTTGAGATTTTTTTAAAAAAATCAAAGTAGTTTTCAGTTATGCACAGATGTGGAAGAAAGACTCCATCCTCCATTTTGCTCCTGTGAAGAAGACAGAGGAAATGAGTGGGAGTGGCTAAATTCCATAAGAGCTGCAAGGGATTCAGGGACTGGCAGTCTCTGTACCCATTGGGAGCTATACATGGTACATCTCAAAACAAAGCAAAGCAAAGCAAAACATCCTTCCAGTGTCTTAATCCCTTTAACCATTCCTGTGAGGACTTTGACTTCTGGAGGCTGAAGTTCAAGAAATCTGAGTCTTATGCCTATTCCAGAAACAAAGCAGTAGTCATCCTAGTTTTATGCAAATTGTAGGAATAACACACATACACATAAACCCTGGCCAATTTGTACAAAGCATGGTTCTTGCTTCTTCTAGAATAGTATTAAGAATTTCTGAAAATATCATTTTCATTTTCATTTTTTATTATTTGACAGAAGACAAGAATGTAGCGATCCCTCCTCTTGAGGGACACAAGCACAGTAGGATTTTTTAAAGTTGAATTAATTGATTCTTCCACCACCTTTAGGATTAGGTGACAACGTAAATGCAGTTCACTTTTTATCAGAACTGACTAAAAATTGTCACAAAACATAAAGATGAGAAAAGATGAAACAAACAAATTTGCCCATTCTTAACTTGATTTTAAAAATAAAATCAAATCAATTATCTTACTGATCAATTGCCTTATTGACTTTAATAAATGGTTACTTACTTACAACGTTTGACAGACCTATGAACAGATTTATGTCTTCCAAAAAATTCTTATAAAAATTGAACTGAATTCTCCCACATTCCTAAGATAAGTAACTTTTGCACTGACTGCTGCCCCAGTACTAAAAAGCTCTGGATTCTTCCTTAAATTCATTGAAACCAACCCATTATGATCCAGGATCTGGACTTCACTTCTTGACTTAGACAAAACTACTGTTGGTCCTGTTGATGTGTGGTCAGAAATTGCAATATTCCAAATATACACATGCACACAAACAAATGAGGACAACTTGGGTCTCTTATGGTGCTCTGGCCTACATCCAGCAATGTCCCTCCACAGCATGAATAGCATGCTTTTGGAGAACTAACACCATACAGTGGTGCCTCGCAAGACGAAGGTAATTCGTTCTGCGAGTAGCGCCGTCTTGCAAAATTTTCGTCTTGCGAAAAGCGTTGCAATGCATTGCAATGCATTGCAATGCATTCCTATGGGAAACCTCGCAAGACGAACGAATTATTTTCGTCTTGCGAGGCATCGGTCTTGCGGGGAAAAAATCGTCTTGCGAAGCATGGCCATAGAAGAAGCCGTCTTGCGAGTTACCAACACGATCGCAAAACGCTTTCGTCTTGTGAGTTTTTCGTCCGGCGAGGCGTTCGTCTTGCGAGGCACCACTGTACTATGTTTAAGATTCAATGCAGTTCCCAGTTCAATTACAACTAGCACAAATCATTGCACAAATGTTTACACAACCAGTACTTCTATCACTGTGGAGAAACCAACAGAATTGGCACACTGCTTTTCTTTGTTTGTATTACATTAGATGTAGGGCTCTATAGAGCAGCTGTTCTCAAAGAAAAATCATTTAAAAACAGGTTCCAATGCAAAAAAATGGCTGAAGAAGAATTCATTGAAAGGTTCAACTCTAATTCCTGAAGCCTGTATCAGAACATAGGCTTCTTATTGCCCTATGTCTGTTAATTAGCTTGTCATTAAACAACATTGACCACTCAACCCACTGTTTGTAAATGATGACTGTTCACATCTGTTCTTTTTGTACTTGTTCTCTCTGATCAAAGTGATTTCAACCTATTACCCACCATTCACTCATCCACCCAAGCATGTGCATTATAATCTGCCAACTATGGAAATACTCAGTGCGTTTAATGAAATGGACACCATGAAAGTGTATGTGAAATAAAAGATATTAACTGAAATCCTGTTGCTTAGAATAGCAAGTCATGCTAGAGTAGGCCCATTGAATCAGTGGAAATTTGGTGAGTCAATTCCTCCATATGTTCTCTTGATTTAAATGGGCCTACTCTACTTATGACTTACATTACCATAGTAAGTTGCAACTAGAGTAGGGCCATTTGACTCAACGAAACTTACAAAGGAGCTGTGGTGGAATGCCATCACATTACGTCACTCCTGCCCATCATGTGGAGCTCAAGTGCAGGAGCCTATGATAGGAGAGGAGGGGCGGAACCAAAAGAACAGTTGGAATCAGTTAGAGAGACGGTTAGAGAGAGAAGCAGGGGAGATAGGGAATTGTGAAGGTTAATACATAGATTGAACAGTTGGAGTGATAGAGAGAATAGGGGAAGAGTTATAAGGAATAGAGAATAGATAACTAGTAAAAGTATATTGTTGTTGTGAATAAAAATACGTTTAAACCAATGCATAACCAAATCCTATTTAATGAGTGATCCTGAACATCTGTGATTTTCCCTTTGTGAGTTACATAACAATAAAAGAACATCTATAATTTACTCCAGTGATTCTCAAACTTAAAAGTTCAATAAACCTGTTATAGTTGGCAGCACAAGTGTCTGAAATACGTATTTGGTATTGTGTGAATAATACTTGGTGGCAGTGTGCAAAGAGGAAACGCATCCAGGGGGTGAACCTATATTTAAGAGAGAATAAACTAGGGACACTGGGTGGACGCGACAGGAGCTAACTTGTGTGTTTTCCTAAACTAAACAACAGGATTTGAGTCACATTTTGGTACCATAGGATATTCTTTTGTTCTTGCTGCAAGAAGCTAACACGGCTGCCTCCCTTGATATTGTTACTCATTTCTATGTGCTCTATGTGGGGCTGCCGATGGAAAGTGTCAGGAAACTTCAGTGGGTTCAAAATGAAGCAGCCAGATTGCTGACTGGTGTTGGTTACAGGGATCACATAACACCCCTGCCAATTATAGCAGCTCCACTGGCTGCCACTCAGCTTCCAGGCACAATTCAAAGTGCTGGTTTTAACCAATAAAGCCCTAAATAGTCTGAGTCCAGGCTATCTCAAAGACTGTATCTCCCATTATGAGCTGGCTCAGGTGTTAAGATCATTAGGAGAGGCCTTTCTCTCGGCCCCACCACCCTCACAGGCATGCTTGGTGGGGACAAAGGAGAGGGCCTTCTCTGTTGCTGCTCCCAGCCTTTGGAACTCCCTGCCACAGGAGGCCAGGCTGGCCTCATCTTAATTGTCCTTCTGCAAGCAGGCAAAGACCTTTCTCTTCAGGCAAACCTTCCCTCAGTAACAAGCTACCTGTGTGTGATTTTTAGATGTATCGTTACTGCTTTGACTGGATTTTTAGTACTACTTGTGTTTTCTGTTTCTCAGAGTGGCATTTTTAAAATATTTGTATATAGTGATTGTTCTTAGCTTTAATATTGCCTTTTAATGATGTAAGGTGCCTCTTTATACTCATTGTTCGTAGCTTTAAATATTGTCTTTTAATTATGTTAACCACTGTTGTATACTCACTGTTTTCAGTTTTAAATACTGTCTTTCAAGGATGTAAAACACCTTCAGTCGTTTTTTAAGAAGAAAGGCGGGGTAAAAATATTTTAAATATATAAATAAATAAATTTTTAACTCTTCTAGTTTAGAGGGGAAGAGAAACAACTACATAACATTCTGGTGAACTTTTAATTCTGCAAAACTACCACATTGGAGAAACTTAGATTTCCCCCCCTCCCCCTTGAATTTATGCATAACTAAACAGCCTTTCAGATACAAACATAATTTTTGTTTCATCTAATGTTTCTGTCAAACTTCTTTGAAAATGCAGCCTTGATTAAACTAGAAGAGGAGGGGGAGAAAAATATATGGTGGGGGGAAATTCACAATTTCATACAAATAGTTGTGAGCGGTGTGGTGCCTGCTTTTTATCTGCATGGTGCCTGAAGATCAGAAGATTATTCCTAATTAGTGCATAAGTTAAATCATAAAATATACTTCACTGAAGTTTCACAAGGTATTAATCATACCTCTAAAAACTTCTTTATCTTTGAAGTATTTCATTCACCTTTTCTGATTTTGAGGGTAAAATTGTGCTTTCAGAGGTGGGGTAAAAGATCTGAAGCTCCTCATCTTTTGCTAACCTTATTTACTTTCTATTCTTGATCAACAGAATCATTATAGGTGGTACATAGTTTAGCTTCACTTACTTTTTTTACCTAAGCTATAATGTAAAATTATCGCAACTTGGGCAATATTGCTTGGTGGCTGTTTTTCATTAACCAATGAATCTGTGTACCCAGATAAGATTGATGGAGCTTTGAGTTCACTGTGTATGACTTGTACTGTCTAAGATGAAGGTCTGCAAGTTTCTTTCCAGTTCTCAGTGAGTCTATAGACTAATCCTGGGTGAACCCTACCATCAATTTATCACACAACAAGGAGCCATTCCTTTATCTGCAGGATCCCCCCTCTATTTTATTCTGAAGTAACATTCAGACAAGGTCTTAAGAGTCAACCTCCCCTGCCTCTTTTTCCTTTCCCTTCCCCCCATTGCTTATTTTAAACATCTTGCCTGATGATGATATATTAGCCATTAAAGCTTGATGACATTTCTGCCTTTTTATTGGCTTATAAAAGTATCTGTATGGATTTTGGTATGCTTAATAGGGAGCAATTCACATTGAGCCTAGAGCTGCTTACTTCTACATGAGAATATATTGTTAAGGAAAGTCATTCGGATAGGATTTGAAACCTTGTATTATTTATTTATTTAACTTATTTATTTATTTATTTAACTTATTTATTTATTTAACTTATATGCCTCCCACTCTACCCAAAGGTCTCTTGGGTATTATGATGAAGAGATTCCCAATGTGGTGTAGTGGATAGAGTGATGGACTTGGACTCTGGAGAACAGGGTTCAAATCCCCACTTGGTCATGGAAACTCACTGGGGGAATGGACTTGTTAAATATCTCCTTACCTTGAAAGCCCTATTAGGATCACTATAAGCCAGTCCTGTCTTTGTGGCACAGAACACACACATATTATGATGAAGCTGTACAGATGGGAATGAAGAAAAGGCTATCAAGCAAATAGATTGAGGAAAAGTGATAGACAAAGGCACTATTCAGTCAAAATTTTAAAATAGACTTTGTATAAGTGTTTTGCAACTGTACAGGTTTATTCCGAAAACAAAATGATCATTTCTTTCTGAGTTGGTACAGCTTGATCTGCAGAAAAGGAAAAAAGAGAACTATCTCCCACCTGTTCAGCCATATGAAACTCACTCTCATGAACAATGTGCACTCCTTGCCCTAAAAATAATCTTCCTTACTGAACACTTAATGTGAACTGCATGACTAAATAATAATCACTGGCAGGAAAACAAGGCAAAATAAAAACTAATCCATCAATCCAGTTGAAGGAAGCCAAGACAACTACCCTATAAGAAAAATTATATTGACATGTAAATACAAACTTGAAAAAATATAGTTTAGCTAGAGGTGGCACTTCTTGTGGATGTTTCCACCAGCTGAAAAAATTACCTCATCTCTATTTACAGAGAAACCTGCAAAATGAGACAAATGTGCTTGTGCATAAGTGAGGACAGGGAGCAGTGTCCCTGTTATAAAATGGATTTGTCATGTTGTCAAATAGACACCTCTGATTGTCCATGAAGAATTATGACATCATCACACTCAAAGCTGGACCATTGATTGACTAGTGGCATGCCTCATGGCATCCATATTGGAAATGACCTCCCCACCCTGTGTCCAAATGGCTGACAAGTACACTCTGCTGTACATTCTGCCTTCTTTCTAGAAGAGGTGATGGATATGGCACAGTGATTCTGGGTGCTTGCCAAATTTTTGAGTAAAGTCCAGGCTTATGAGACCGGCTTGCCCTAAACTTGTCCTTCTTTTCTAAGAGTTCAGCCAGATATCAAATGCCAATCAGAAAGAAGAGGATGTGTAGTTTTCTGGGACCACAGAAACCTCTTCATAATGTTCGGAACCTGCCCTGGGGCTGGTTCTAGCACTGCTGTTATCTACATGATATATGTGACCTTCAACACCTGTCATGGCTTCTTTATGATGAAGCTTTTTGAATGAGGGTATCTATCAACCCTTCCTTGTGTTGTAATGAGCAACTGCCACATATTTGTCTTCAGATCATTACTCCCATGAGGAATGTTCAGTTGGATAGAGGTCATATTATACACAGGGCACGTCAGTCACTTACTCCAAGCACCCAAGCAGGCCAGAGGGTTCAACCCTGCCTACCATACTAGGACTTCAGTACTGGGGATGTGCATTTCATTTTTTTTCCAGCTACTAATTCTCCTTTCTAGAGGTGCTAGCTTCAGAGCCCAAACCTTATAGACACCTAAATTGTGTTCATCTGGAGAGAAGGGCCTCCTGGCACACTTCATGGCTTGCACAGTTCTAACTTCCTGTTTGAAAAGGAAGCAGTTTTGATGGCTGATGGAAAGCTTCTTTTTCAAACAGGACGTTAGTCTAAGGCATGACGTCTACCAAATAGAACTCCCAGTAAGGACAATTATGCACATCTTTGCTCAGTTTTCCAAGTTCTTTCAGTCTCAAGCCATGAAAATACTGTCCATTTGTTGTGCACTGCATTCCTTTACCAAGTGTCTCAGGGTCACTCAAGAAAGAGGCAAAGCTGTTCGACTTTTGGCAGCCTCACATGTTGCCTTTAGTAGGTTTGGCTGGGAGGGACCTTTCTGGACTGCAGTGACTATCATCACTAACAGCAGTAACCAATACAGTGGTGCCTCGCAAGACGAATGTAATTCGTTCCGTGAGTAGCGCTGTCTTGCGAAAAAATCGTCTTGCAAAAAGCAGTTTCCCATAGGAATGCATTGCAATGCATTCCTATGGGAAACCTCGCAAGACGAATGAATTAAATTAGTCTTGCGAGACATCGGTCACGGAAAAAAAAAAACGTCTTGTGAAGCACGGCCATAGAAGAAGCTGTCTTGCGAGTCAGCAACACGATCCCAAACGCTTTCGTTTTGCGAGTTTTTCGTGGAGCGAGGCGTTCGTCTTGCGAGGCACCACTGTAGTTCCTTCTCTCCCTCTAATTCAAAGAGAGCCCCACCTCTTAGCTCTGCTCTTTCCCTCTCAAGATCTGTTGAAAACTCTGAGTCAGCTGAGGCCTGTAGCTGAAAGCAGTCAATCATGTTTTGTTCATTTTGCTGTTTGATCTTTTCAACTGCAAGTAAATGAAACTGTTAATTCTTCCTCCAAATAATGTCTCAGAGTGAGTGATTGAAACTGTAAGTGCCAGTTTATGAGAAAAAAAAGGCATGGACTACTTTGGGGAACTTGAAGCTAAGCCTGCTCTGTGAATCCCTGCACTTCTGCTGCACAGCTAGAGAATTTCAACCAGAAATTCAAAACTCTGCAACAGAGGCAAGTATGGAGGACTGGCTAGGAAACCCGGAAGAGCTGCCTCCCCTTCAAAAAGGGGCCAGCCTAATTAAGCTGTATGTGTTTGAGAGGCTATCCTCAGGGGCAGGATGCTGAATAGCAACTTGAGGTTTGTGTTTTGATTTTCCAATTCTGTTTATTGGGGAGCACTGTTCATGGGAGTGGGGAACATGAAGTCAGAGTGATATAGATATAGATATTTAATATATATATTTGTCTTATTAAAATGGCTCAAATTCCAACAAGAAAAGTCTAAATCCATTGAAAACAAAAACTGTGATTGCTCCCTTAGAAAAACTTAACTAAAACAAAGACAAAACAGGCCTTTACAAAGTATTTAACTCAAGATACATATTCTTTAATTTTCCCATTATTTTTAAATGGCATGCCAGAAGTCAATTAAATTCCCATTTCTGCAGACCTGGGGCTCCTCACAGTCAAAGGAAGTCACAGTCAATGAGGACTTGATAACCTTCCTTACTCATTGAATGGCAGACAACTGAGAAGCACATTAGCCAGATGGCATGATGAATATTCCCTCAAGAAATAGTCAACTGCATACACTGAATTTCGCCTAGCATAGCTTAGCTTGGTTTAGCTTAGAACAGGGACAGACAGAAAGGCAGGAAGGTGAGAATAGTGGAATTGGTCAGAATCCTGTTTGTATTTCTGCATGTGTAATGGTCTGTTACACGTGTGGTGCTTCTTTCCTGCCATTTGTCCAAGGAGGTTTTTATTACCCTTTGCAGAAGTGGAAGCTGCTCTTGCCTTGAATCGGGTGACCTCTGGCTCACACCACTGCAAGCTGGAGATCAAACAGAGCACATGGGCTAGATACACGCACAGAGCAGTGACACTCAATGTTTTGCAAAATGATGCTGCTGATTATGTTTGACATGTCATGGTTGCATACTTCAAATGCTGAGAATTTTCTCTCAGTGTAGAACCACATGCTATATGGAATTGTTTCTTAACTAGAAGGGTCAAACAACCGTTAGATTCATCTTTGAATCTAATTAACCACCCCACAGGACTATTTGAAATATGATGGTGTGTAATATGTATATATTTATTTAATGTATTGTATTATTTAAGTGGTTATCCCATCTCTCCCTGAATCTGTGGACAGCCCCACTTTACGATACTGATCATCATTAGGCTATGAAGGGTGACTATGTATAAAAAGAGGATATTCCCTAGCAAAAAAAGGAACAAAAGAGGACACTTTGGATAAAATTGAACACTCCTCAGTTAGGGGATTTAAAAAAAAAGTGATATGAAAATAATGTAATCTTTTAATGTCGCAACTCACCTATTATTATTATGTTGCCACCTCTGATAATTCTGCCCAGAGCTCCATTTGGGTGCAAACTAACCATCCACACAGGCTACATGATGAGACTATTAGGATTGTGTTGAATCTTACCAAAAATAATGCATGCCCTAGTCCTGTGCTAGAAAGATGTGTGACTGCTCTTAAAGAGGCAGGTTGAATCAATCTAAGTAGAAAAACATGTGCATGCTGTCATTTAACCAAACTGTACTAACAGATCTATATACCCATCTGGATATAGTTAAAATTATGTGTGAAGTGAAAAATACGTTGTTTTCCCACCATCTTTCCTTCTACTTTCAGATCATTCCTCTTTTTGGAATTCATTTTCTCTAATTGCTCAGACAGTCCTGGAGTTCTGAAACCTTCTCTGATTCACATGATACACTTCAAACGGCTCAGGGAATGTGAGGGCAGGCTGTGATTTGCAAGGGAGCACCACCATGCTGACTTTAGACTGCTTATGTTTGAATCACAATGAGGCTCATGATATTCTAAATAGAAGTGATAACATCTCTTTAAGATCTTGTCATCTTAACCTTACAGACACTGCAATGGAGATGTGGGCTGCTTGTTGTGGGAATACAACTTCCCACATCTCCAGCCGGCATAGCGACTGGTGAGGGACAATGGAACCAACACTGTGCTAGTGGATGTCTACTAGTACAGCAGTATCTTTTCCTCCACTGAAGCCCTCTGCATCATCTGGAATGTGCTCTAGAGGTTCCTGGCTATCAGATTTGACTATTGTGGGGTGGGGAGGAGTGGAAGGATAAAGGAGAAACTCCTTCCTCCCCACTGCCAGTCATGGAAAAGCAGGACAACAGCACTGGATTCTGTTTAAGACCTGGATAAAAATTCTGTCTAAGACCAAGAAATAAGGATCTTTTAAGAAACAAATTGATTCTCCTCCCCTCTTTTTCAATGGCTAATTTTCATAAGCATTTTTGTTAATTCAGTCACATTTTCTGCTCCTCCCATTCATCTACTTCCAAAAGTGAATAAAATATATTTGTTCTTTTATTTGTTTGATTCCTTAACTACATCCTGTCTGTTGCAATGAATGCTCCGAACCTCTAATAGGGAATTGCTGTAGCCTCCATTTTTTTCTTGCTTTGATCATCTGATCATCTTGGGAACAGATCGTCTTGGTAGGATTCAAGTTGAGAGCAACTGATGCAGCACGTTCAATTTGAGCCTTGTTCTCCATCTCTTCCAAATGTACATGGATGAAAATCTTTCATTTTCTGAAAGGTATGCTTCGTTCCTCAAAATGCCCCCAAGGGGCTATTTTGCCAACTCTTGCCTTACAGTGAAAATCATAACTTTTTCCTTGGCAATTGAAACAGGTGCCAATAGCAATATATATCTTAGAGTGTGTTCACCATGTTCATTCTATTCTTTCCAACACGACATCTTACTGAGTGATGGTCCAGCATTGCTGGCTGTTCAAAGATAGGCAGATGTCACACTCACTTTATAGACACCATCCGGCTGATATTAGTTGGGCTAAATTCCATTGAAATCAATCACTCCTACGTTCTTGCACTGATTCTTGACTAACACTTGTTAGATTGTGCTGAGTATATTTACTACGTGAAAACATGGCTGCATATGTACTAATCCCGTTTGCTGCATCAGGAATGAGTGAGAATTTCCCTTTCATTTGCTTTCGGGAAGATTTCACTAAGATTTGCAAATATCTTCACAGACAGGATGCAAAGAACTTGAGAAGAATACAAGTGGGAGAAATGAGAAATGAAAACAGGCAAAGTTATCCACAAAGCTTCAAGCGCTTCTTAAAAGCTTGGGTATTAATCTTGGTGTGTTCAGCTGTGGTAATGTTGAACTAGAGTTGCCACTTCTTTTGAGAGAGTGAGTGGTTCAAATTTTTAAACATTTGTTTGGCAAGCAGTTATGACATGTTCCTCTCTTTATTGAGAACAGCTGTCCCTGTTGGACTTGATTAGAGCTAAGGGGGCAGTATTTCACTTCCATTAATTTTTCTAAAATAGATGGAAAAAAGATCAAAATTCATTTCTCCCCCCCCCCCACACATTGGATCAGAAAGACATTTTTAAAAAATGAATGAACATAAAGTGAAATGGACAGATTTTCCCATCCATAATCACATGTGGCATCATCTTAAAATAGGCGAGCTGCACCAATTGCAGCTGAATGGTCATCATGTACATTCAGTTGGCCTTCGGCAAGCACAGACATATGTTCCTGGCTGCCAGGAACATATAAGTTCCTAAATATGTTGAAGGACTGAGTGTGCTGAAGGGCTGGAATGCCCCCACAGCCCAGGAGACTTCAATTAAGAGGTAGCTTCTTCAACAAACTGGAAGTCTCCCATTGAACATTTGAGATGCTTGAAAGGTGCAGTTGTGCATCTTTCTTGCCTATGGTTGATAATCCAATCTCACCCCCTGAGGATGGTAGAGTCAGTCAGTTCTTGCCTGTAATTGTTCCTATGAGATTTCAGTGAAGTTTCAAGAGTGTGTCCAAGAACAAACAAAGGAGGAAGTGGGAAGAGTTTTATTTTTTTTTTTCAGCAAGAATTTTCCATACATTGCAAATGTCTTCCTGTTCAGAGTGGAAAGAGTTTGAAAGTAACAAAATTGGAATGTGGGAGGAACCAAAACTAATATCTTTGCCTACCGAGGCTCAGGATTTTGAGTTCTTAATTCTAAAAAGTCTGGGTTAAACCCCATGTGTTGGTGTTGAATGGGAGTTCTGCCATAGTTGTGCACAGATCCTGCAATTTGGTTTGGGTGCCGATTTGAACCAAACTCAAGCCATCCCAACACTGACTGGGATCTCCCAGATTCCTTGCAATAGCAAGATCTCAAAATATTCAAGATACCCTTATTCACTTCAAAAGGGACACACAAACAACTGTAACTTTGTGGCAGTTTAACATGGCTTGGGAAACTAGGCACTGTGGTAGATATCAGACAGAAGGGGAAAAAGTCACTCATTTTCCCAACCTAAATAATGCAACCACTGGAGTATAGAGTCACTTGTATGTGCACAACACTTTATTTATGTATTTACCTAATTTCCACATTGCCTTTTTGCCAAAAGCAGCTCTGCTATTTGACAGGTTGAGCACTGCTCATGGAGATGGTGAGTCCACATAAACTCAGGTGAAGGTAGGTACACCTAGATTCTCCACCAGTCTGACTCAATTGCCAGGTAAAATCTGATGGAAAGGCACAGAACAAGGCCACATGTCCAGCTGTTCTATACAGCATTGTACAGTTTCATATTCCTAGAGATTAGATTAAAACAAAGCTAAGCTTTTTTAGTCAGAATCCGGTTGGCTTTTTTTCACACAAGGAAATCTTTCTTTCTTCATTTCAGAGCATTGGACCATTTAAAATTATGGATTTATATGAAATAAAGGTAAAATTGAAAACAAATTAAAATGTTAAGATAATTAGATTATTTTGCTGCTGAAGTGGGCTACTTCAATAGTGCTATCTCAGCCATTTGCTAGATGGTCTTTAATACACATGGTGGGGTGGAAATTGCATACACATAAGTGCTGCATTGATTGAATATCTCCCCAGTGCCAGAAAATGAAATCACAGAAGTTGTGGTGGCTAATTGAGGCTTAATAACTAGGTGCTGCCAGCTGTGTGCCTGCTGCATGCCTAGGCACATGACCAGACGTATAACCAACACTTCATTAGTTAGCCCCAATTAGCTTTCACAATGTCTGCAATTTAGGCACTTCACGCAGAGGGAAGAGGGGGGGATTTTGCAATTGAAATTAAACTGAGGTAGCCCACAGTGGTCTTCTAATTTGTACTCTTTTGCTGGATCCGCTGTTGAGCTTACCTTCAGCAGCGTGGGTCCCCTTTTCCTCCTTCCCAGAATAACACAAGACACTTGGAGTCTCACAAGAGCATCCCTGGAGGGGAGGGCGTAACGAGTGAGCTATTTAATTGGTGTTCCTCCCTCCCTCCCTCTTCTTCCTTGCTTGCAACCCACCCACCCACCCACCCTATTTTCTAGTGTGAGTTTACCTGGTCACCTTCGGGGGCCGGATAGGAATTTTTGACCCGTATCCTGATTGACTTTTGGATGCGGGGATTTTTCACCTATCCCACACTGGAGCAGGTGCGAGGGCATTTTGAGAGGTGGAAATATTCGGTCACACAGGCGGGTAGTGCGGATAGAATAGGTTTCGGTGAGTCCCATCACAATCACAGGTAATGTATAGCTCATCTGGCCTCCCAGCGCTGCGGATCATGCAATTACAGTGCTTGGGGGGAAAGATGCACTGGGGCCACACCCGGACCAACAGTCAAGAAGCAGAAGGTGGCTTGAGTTCCAGGGGTGGTCAAATTTGGGCTGGCAGGTTATCGCTGTCTTCACGAATGCGAGAACTTGGGGCTAGGGACTCGCCCATTTGTTTTGTAAGGGGTCCATTGAGACCTCTGTGCTTAAATCTGATTCCGCACTACGGCAAGACCCCCCCCCCTTTTACAGAGGGCAAGAATGATTATTTAATAAAGTGTGGGCCATGTTTATCCCATAATACTTGTCTTGCGTCATTATTTCGGAGTAAGGGGGCAAAAGCAAACAGTCAACAGCTTGCAGACTAGGGGGTGTGTGTCATATTCCCCCCATCATTTGGGAGTGAACCTCTCCTCCTTTAGACCATGGGCTGTTCCTCCTTAGGTTTCCTCTGAACATCACTTTGTTTTGGTCCATGCATGTCGTAATATTCAGTGCATTCTGCAGCCCGTTCTTTGATAGCCTCCCATTCCTTTCATTCCTGCCTTTGCTAGCATGATGTAGATTGATTTGCACGGGTACTTTGGCCAGTCCCTTGTTCCCCATTTGCCTGTTGACAGGTTTTATGAAGGACACTAAGTGCACAGTTGCCAGCCTCTTTTATGAGTTCATCTGTAACACTACACCATGTGTGTCTTTCCCGTTGTGAGCTTTGTTTACTGCGGTTTCAGACTCTGCCAGAAAAAAAAGGTGAAGGTTATTTTATGGTTGTGCAGATGATTGCCTCACACTTGGTACTGGCTATAATGTCCCTTGATCCCCCTTATAGCTTTCTGAAATATACTTTTCCTGTGGTTCTTGATGTCTTCCTGTGCTGTTAGCACTTTGCCATCTGCTGCATCTCCTTCCCCCCTCCCCTTCTGCAGTGGGGAATGAGTCTTTTGGTAAAATTCATTTAAGCCTTTTGCATTCAGATCCTTTCTTCTAGGTTTGTGCATTTTTGTGTGTGGTCCATAACTATCCACACTCTGGGCACAAAATTGTCTTCTGATGAACAAGGTCTATTGAGCAGGGGTTTGGGTCAAAGCAGCAAGCAAACCATGAATAAGCAAAGTTGGCAAGGTTGTGTGATGGATAAGGCCACCAAATGCCTCCACACATGATGGCAAGAGGAACTGAGGGCAGTTCCGATGGAATCGAGGTATTCAGAGAAGATGTTGGCTACAGGATCTGCAAAGAAGAGGAGAATGGGGACAAAATGACACCAAAGTTCAAAAGAAGACAGAGAAGCTTCAGATGTGATTCATTTGGCACAGCACTCTTTGTTTCTTACATTTGCACCCTGCTTTTATTTGGAGCAGTTTAAGGGCAGAGTAGATGAGATGCTTCCAGTGTCATCCTCACAAAAACTTGAAATCATCATCATCATCATCTTAGAACTGCAGAGCTGGAATGGACCCTCTGGATTATCGAGCACAGTGGGGAACTGAACTCCCAACCTCTGACTCTGCAGCCAGATATCTAAACCACTGAGCTTTCCAGCAGTTCTCTGGATATAGGCCAGGAGGAGAGCCTGTGGTTGGCCCATGGTCACCCCATGAAGTTTCCTACCTGATATGTGAGAGATAAACCTAGGTCTTTTACATCCAAGTGGCCAATTGTCAGTCTGTCTGGTTTTGACTGCCCAAATGTACTGGTGTGTTGGACCACAGCTCATACATAGATGCAATTTGAATGTGAGTCTCAGAGTTCAACAAGATGTCACACAATGTGTGAATTCAATCTACGAGTATGTGCCCTTCCTTCCTTCCTTCCTTCCTTCCTTCCTTCCTTCCTTCCTTCCTTCCTTCCTTCCTTCCTTCCTTCCTTCCTTCCTTCCTTCCTTCCTTCCTTCCTTCCTTCCTTCCTTTACATAAATGGAAGCCACATGAAAGCCTGGATGGCTTTCGGACAACTTTTTTTTCTCCTTCCACAGATTCCCAACACAAATTGCCTCTCTGAAACTACTTTTCACAAATAGATCATCAGACAGGAAGAGACAAGACATGGAAGGTTGGGAGAACCAGGGCCACTACTTTATGGGATTTTGCCAGCGATCTGTAGTGAGTGAACACTATATGGGTCTCGGTAATAGTCCTTTGTTTTCAAAGAAGATAATCTCCATCAAATACAGATCCACCATTTCAGGGGGGAAAGTAGAAGACATGAGAGATTAAAGTTAAGCAGTGGCATGTAGATGGACATGCAGGTGACTAGCTAGTCCAATATGAGTCTGGAAGATACAGAAGCAGTAGGGGCAGGTTAGCTGACCTGTGTTTGTTGACCTGTTGAGATATTACATCCTGGCTTTCTCACTGCTCCTCACCCCCCAGCTTCAGTTCTCTTGACTTAGTCTTGCCCCCAGATTATGTAGGCATGGGGAGAACAGAATGAGGCTGTGCAAGTTTCATCACTTTAAGTTAACTTATGCACAAGTCATTCCCATCACTTCACTTCACTGCTTTACTATCTAATATTATCTATTATGGGTTTTAGCAGCTTAAGTAATAAAGGCAATCTTAAAATGGTACTTCACTTGGGAACAACCTAAAGATTGTCCGAATCCACCATCCACATCTCTGTGTTAAGCTGTGCTATCTTGATTCCTCACCCACACATCCACTGCTTCTTTGGAAGTTCCTTCCCCACCCTGAGTCTGAGGGAATTATGAGGGCACTTTTACAAACATTTTCCTTCATCTTATGCCCACTTTGGGTGCTCACAAGTGCTTCATAAAGTACATAAATATCCTTCATAAAGTTGGCCATTTGTCACCTGTGCTATCTATTTTTCCACACAGCTCCTCCCAAGAAGATAACTTTCTGTTACACTCCCAAATCCATCAGTCCAGATGAAGCAAAAATCGCTGGCCCAGTCTGGATTTTTAACCATCCAAAGCAGAACCTGCAACAGTTCCACTGTACCTTCTAAATGGGCACTGCCTGTACATACATCCACTGAGACCCAGACCAGTTTAAGCATTTATGAGTGGACTAACCTGCCTCATATCCCGTGTAGCATGTACACTGTGCCTTCCACTGTGTATGGTGTATAGTCAGGATAACTATTAGACACTTAATTTCAAGGGAAGTTCTGAAAGACTGTTCAGGATTTTTCACACCTTGGTGTGCTGGATTACAAAAGAAAGACAAGTGAAATGCATTCACCCACTAATCTAGCCCTCAGACCTAAACAGTGGTCCAGATGTCTTATCCACTCTACACATGGCTGCCTTGGTTAGTGTCCTATTGAGCTTCTGCAGAACAGAAAGTTCTGCCAATTTAACAATGTGGGGTGATGCCACTTCCAAGCATGTTCCCATTGCTCAAACAGAGGGCAGATTTTCTTCATGCATATCATCACTTGCATAATGCAAAATATGTGCACAAACAGCATTATCTCATATCACTTCACTGGTGGGATTTTCTGCTTGGCAGACACTCAGTAGGATACTGACCCTTGTCTTACACAGGGACATGAAGGACTCCTACTGAAGTTCTCACTGAGGCTGTCTTGTCCCACTGATTTATCTCAACGATGAATTTTCAATCCCGTGAATTTCCTTACCTCTGACATTTGAGCAAAGCAATGAGAGCTTTTTCCTCTATCAAAATTTGTGCCAGTTGTGCAGTGTCTCTGCACAGAGCCAGTTTGATTGCTCTTTAAGAAATAAAATACATAAAAATGTGTAGACAGACTAAATGATTGTTTAGAAAAACACAAACAATCCATACAAGGCTTCAAACTGATACAATTGCATGGTAAAAGGGTGTTTCCTTACTGCTCATAGGACCCGGTATGGTCTCTTTACATCATTTGGCACTCAAATCATACAGCTTCATCTTGATTTAAATGATATAAAGGATATGCATTAAACATCTCATTCTTGTTGATTTAGGCCATCCTGACTTCATGAGATACCTTAATAAGGAATTTTCAAGCCCCACAAGATTCCACATGTCCATGGAAGAGAGTGAGACTACAAGTGTATTTGTCAAGAACTACATGCTTTTTGCACATTGTCTCTGTGCCTTTTCCTTTTCAGAAGGGACTCAAAAAAGCACCTTAGGATGGCCACACTTACACAGGAATCTCTCTCTAGTGTTATTTGAAATTCCTTGGGGGGGAAAAAAAGGCAGCAGGCACCACCATTTTATGCAATTTGTGTTATTTGCTTGAAGACATTATGTGTATCCTTCATGAAATTTTGCTTGCTTAGTTCATGATTAGTGTATAAAAATGGCCAAAATCTTATTGGTTAGTTGCATTAATTTTAGTACAATGGCATACATTGCAGCAGCAAACTTCCACTAGCAGAGATGGGCATGAAGTATTACTCAAAGGCAGCGCTGCAGGAATCCCTACCATGCCTCCTCATCTGAGTGGCCAGCTGCTGGAGGAGGCAGAGAAGGGAAGTCCGGGCTCCTGCCTAGATTGGAAGATCATGTGATGGGAAGGGATCGAGCAGCTCATGTTGAGTGGAGGTTCCGGCAAGGGGGGGATAGGGAAAGGAACAAATGGCATCTGGGCTGCTCAGATGATTTATGACAAAGGGGCACTAACTACTTTGGCCCCATCTCTAGCCTCTAATTAACAAGTTGCTACTTATCTCCCTTGTTTTGTGCCAATCATTTGAGTTGGTGCATGACCAGGGATATAAATGACAACTTGTTCACTAGCTGCAAATTGTCACTGCACCTTATGCCACTGGACGTATATCAGTATAACTAACCAACAAGATTCTGGCCAAATTGATTTTCATTCTCTTGTTGAGAGAGCCACCAAACACTCTCTTACATGGTAAAGAAAATAATTATTTCTTCTCTATTCAGGCAAGGAAAAGTAAAGTGAGGACTTCCGTTCCCTGTCTTAAATTGAGCTCAGAAGCAAATTAGCTACCAGGGCATATCTTTTAGGCCTGGATTTGAGTCCTGTCTGCACCAGCTTCAACTTACACATGAACTTCAAGGGTGGCCCCACATTAACTACATTCCAACAGCCCAAACTGCAAGTTACTGGGACAAGAACTGCCATCTTTTCTAGTTTCCATTTCTTTTTCTTGGCCCACATCCAGCCCTGTATCACTTCTAGAATAATGTCCAGCACCTGAAGTACCTCTCCCAATTCAGATGGAATACAGGAGAAGAGTTGGTTATCACCCGCTTATGGATGTCGCTCATTAACTCCAGTCTTTTGCTCACACTTCCCAACTGCATTTTATTATTTCAGAATGACTCAAACTTCTTGCCAGGGTATTGTGGCTGATACTCCAGTGCTTTAAATCTCTTTTTATCCTGCCACATTCTTCATATAATTATTAGGAAGGCTAACTCAGCATCACAGGAATCAACCAAGAGTGTTTCAGAAGGCTCGGCACCATTACAGTGCAGAGGGGCTTATTTGTGTCTGTATGAAGCCTCTGGGATAAATCATACAAAGTTTGGGAGTTAGATTTCATCAGTATGCAGACACATAGCTCTTAATTTCACGCAGTAAGCTTCCAGGAGTGGCTGTCTCAATTCCGAATCAGTGTCTGGAAGCTATAAAGCAAATGGAACAGGTAATAGGAAGTAAAGCTGAGCCCAGAGGAGGTGGAGGAGATACTGGTCATTAATCTGAGGAATGGATCAGTCAATGTATTCCCGAAGCATTTTTTTCATATACGTTAACCATAAATCTACTCAATCTGGTTTCCACAAAGCCAAAATCCTGCTGCACTGTTGGGGGGGGGGGGGAAGCATAATTTTTGGCAATGAATTGCCGTAAGTTAAGAAATTTCTGTAGGCATCATCTTTTGCATGCAGGTAATGCATGAAACAGGATTTTGGCATGAACATTAACATTCAAGTACTTTATAAAGATAACACCTACAGAAGCTGAGACATTATTTTATACACATTATTTCATACACATTTAAATCATTATTTTATTATAGATAGATATAGAGAGATAGAGAGATCAAGATCGAGATATAATAAAATAATGATTTAAATGTGTATAAAATAATGTTTTAAATCTAGATAGTTCCACATAGAATGAATAAATGCCCTTTGTTCTTGGAGTAGACGTTTCACAATTTCTCCTTCTCCCCTCCTACAAATTCAAACGTTCAGACTTTCTCAGTTGTTCATCTCTCAAGTTTTGCTTGCTGTGACCCTTACAGAAAATTTCTAGAAGCCCAGAATCCTTGAGTACCATGGGGGCTTCAGTTTATTAGAAATTTTCCTTCAGATCTCCTTAGATTTTGAGGAAGTCCAAAGATCCAGATATTCTAACCTCAGATAATGCTGATTTCCAAGCCCTAATAGACACCACATTACACAGATTCTCCAGTGACGAGTCAGCCTAAAGTTCATATAAACAAGGTCTGTACAAGTTGCAGTCCACCAAGAACACTTCCACAATCTCTCCCACCACCTCAGGGATAAAGAGAAGCAGTGTCTGCATCTCCCATCTTCTCCCTGTGCTTTCACATGGCAACCTTCATGGAAAGGGATGTAGGGGGAAGAAGCAGGCAGTAGATGTATCTTTTCCCCTTCTAATTACCACCAGCCTCTCCTACTCTAATCACTTCTTGGCCAGTTATATGTATCATGCCTAGCCTCTAGGATTTTCAGGGCCAAAATATTAAGGGTAGGCAAAATGAATCACCTGTCAGTGAGTAGGCAGTGACAGCAGCTCCCCCATCACCCCTGCACTGCATGGCCACAGGCCATTACAGCAGTCCCAGGTCAAGGCGTGGCTGGTCTTGTCCACCAAACAGTGAGAGCCTGCTTCTCATATGGGCATTGCTAATGATCATGTGTGAACAGGCGGACTAGAGAAGTAGGTCTATTGGGCTTCCAGAAATTTCCTATAGTGACAGAGCAAAAGAAAGTCTTGTAGCTTTGCCTCTTAGAAAGTTTGGCTTCCTCCCCATAGTAGGGGGAGAGAAGTTGTGGAAGGGTTATTTCAAGGACAAGGGACAGAATGTTTCATTCAGAAGCCCTGTCAAGCCTTTGCCGAGCGAGAAGTTAACCTACCAAAGGCATTAGTGAGAGAACTGTTAATGAATATTGCTTTGAGACCTGCAACTTGCAATCAAATTATGTGGCACACAACCTGTCCAACTTAAATCTGGCAGATGCAAAGAGAATGAAGCAAATGAACTAGGGAATTGTGTTTATATCACCTATAAAGCAGTGATTACCTGTGTTCATAGGGCACCCAGAGTGTTATATTCATACCATATGCTTCTTCCTATATTCCTTCTGCTGGATAAAAACAATTTGAACAGTAAAACCTCAGAGAAAATTTGAAATGCAGCCTAACCGATTGTGTTTCTGCCATCAGCTCCATATGCAGAAAATGCTAACACTGACTCACAACGTTGTTGCCTTTAATTCTGTGACACATGGAGATTTGCTTCTATAGGCGTGGTTAATGTTTGGTGCTTTTAAGATCATATTGGCATTTAAAATGCCCATAAAAACAGCGCACACACTGAAGCAGCAGAGATGGATATTTTAACTGAAATATTAAAAGACAAAGAAATTGCTGAGGCTAGAAAAAAGTGGGAACCTTTGTATAATTGGATGAGAGATGAGAATATGAAAGGGTTAAAAATTATGAGAGAGAAAATATAAGATATAATTTTAGATTTTAAAGGCTTAGAAAAAATGGTAAGCTAAGTCTGAAGTAAGTTTAGTATGAAACATATCAACAAATGTAATAATGATATATACTGTTCTCTATCACATTCTGTATTTTTTATTTACCCCAATACCCTGATCCAAATCCCCTTCCCTATGATCTTCCCTTACCCAATGGAAAATGAATAAAAAATTTTTTTTAAAAAAAACACAGCACACACACAAACCTGTGTGTCCATGCATGTATGCACATGAGCACAGACACACACAAATACATGTTGATACCATAGACAAAATTGCCTCGGCTTTTAGTCCTACAAGCTAGGGCACCTTATCGACGACTCTAGATTTTGGAATTGCACTTTGGTGAGTGCCCCAAAGAGATTTTCCATTTTGTTACTGTACAAATAGAAAACTAGAAGAAAGGAGGGAAGGGCACATGGTTCAAGTATTTGGACAAATAGTAGAATGCACAAGATTTCTCAGATAGAATGGATTTAGGATCCTTTATAAAAAGACTCCTGGAAATCTCCAAAATACCTTCCTCTGTGTGCATGTTCTAGTCTGATACTGGGAATTGATAGCCCATCCATCAGAAACATGAACCTCTTTGGGAATTGAAAAGGAGTGACTGAGATCTTGTTGCACAGCTCTGGCAAATTGCTGCTAGTTAAAGACTTCTGTTGCCAACTTCACAGTATACGCAACTTCAATGTATTGTGTACAAGTCATACACACCCTGAAATCACTTTAATCAATGGTGATTTGCCTTTAGTAGCAGTTTGCTGCAGCTGATGACATCATCCACACTGCACACACAGAACTGAACAACAGGATTTCAGCCGATGTAATATACTCAAAAAGCAGAACTTGGAACATTACATTTAAAAGTTAATTCTTTAATACCCATCAGTAGAAAGGGAAATATTAAGTCATTTTCATGAATGTTAGGGTGGAAGTTTTATTCATTGCATTAATTAGTTATTAATTCATTAATCAAATTGTTAGTTTTGAAAGGAACTAGGAGCTTTTCCATCTTATAAGAATGCCATGTTTGACTGTCACTATTGCCTCCCTGATTCAGATTCTGCTATTGACCCCTTCAAAAGTGTTTTTGTGGTAAATTTTCACTTGCCTTCTTGTGCCTAGCACTTTCCTGGTGTGTATTATGTGCTATCAAGTCAAAATCAACTTATAGTGACCCTAACAAGGCTTTCATGGAAAGTAGGATATTTAAGGAATGGTTTTACCCTTTTTCACACGTACCCTCCAGTGAGTTTCCATGAAAGGATTGGGGATTCTAACCCAGGACTCCTGAATCCTAGTCAGTCACTATCACACCATACTGAGTACTGTGATAATAATGTACTTTCAAGTCAACTCTGATGTATGACAAACCTTTCCAGGGTTTTCTAGGTACAGAATACTCAGAAATGGTTTACCCTTCCCTTCTTCTGAGGATCTTCTGGGAGTGTATAGTTCACTCAAGGCAATACAGGCTGACTCTGCTTCCAAGAGGCACAGTAAAGAATCAAACTTCCTACCTCTGGCTTCACAACCAGATACTTAATTCACTGAGCCAGTGACCCTGGTGTACTGGATTACAAAATCCACATCTTGAAAGAACTAGGTTCAGGAAAGATGAAGCAATGTCAAACTAACAGTAAGGAACAGAACCTATGGATGCTCTTGAATATATTTAAATTAAAGAAATGTAGTTATGGAGTGGGTGAGGAGTGGGAAGGAGGGAACAACAGAGACCACCAGATTCCGGAAAGCAGGCAAGTTTGAGACAGAGTTGAAAGATAATCTTCTCTCTTATTCAGTCTCCTTCACAGCCACCCGTTCAGTTCTCCGGAGTCTCTGTAGCAAGCTTTATGCATTCTTTCTCCCAGAGAAGTTTTTGTTCCGTTCTGTTTTTAAGGCACACAAAGTCATCACTAAGCCACATTATCACTTTCTTCCACCTATTGTGCCCACCCCCTGCAACAAATAATCAAGCAAAAATGTCTTATGCATTGGACCACAGGAATAATGAGTGCTGCTAATACTGACTCTTTGGGACAAAGGGGAAATGAATTGGCACATAATCAGTTAAAATTAAGATTATTCCATACTAAATGGAACACACCCAATTAGAGATGGGCACTAATCAGAAAAATTGTGATTTATTTTGATTCTCGATTAATCAAAGTCGACGAATCACAAATTACAAATTTATGGATTTTTTCTGATGAATTGATGAAGCAATTTGTTAATTCATGTTTTATTTAACACCCTATAGAATAGCCCCCAAAGTACCTAGACACACCAAAATCACAAAAATGCTTCCCAAGGCTCTCCTCTACTATCCCTCCAGGATTGGTGAAGTTTGGGTTTTGGATATCCAGGTTATACAGCCACAAGGAGCCCCCCCCGGAAAGTTCCCTCAGGCACCTAGAGACATCAAAATCACAGAGAAGCTCCTACTGACTCTCCTCTACAATCCTCCAAGTTTGGTGAAGACTGGGTTTCAGACATCCAAGTTATACACCCAGAAAATGAGTCTTACCTGGAAAGTGCCCTTTAGCAGCTGGCTTGGTGGAAACTCAATCTTCACTAAACTTGGAGGGGTTGTAGAGGAGCATCATGGGAAGCTTCTCTGTGATTTTGATGTTTCTAGGTGCCTGGGGAAACTTTCATGTGGGTGTAGAACTTGTATATCCAAAAACCAGTTTTCACCAAGCCTGGAAGGATTGTAGAGGAGAGTCAGGGGAAGTTTCACTGCAATGTTGGTGTCTCTAGATGCCTTGGGGGCCGTTGTAAAGCCAAACAAATTGATGAATCAAAAATTGCTAAAAATTCATTGATTCATGATTCGTCTGGGGCATTGATTCGTACCAATGCAAATTGACAAATTAGTGACTTTTGAATGAATTTGTGATTTGTTTTATAATTCTTGCCCATCTCTACACTCAGTCTTACCTGATTTTGGAAGCTAAGCAAGGTTGGACCTGCTTAGAACATAGAGAGACACTCTCCACTTGGATCAGTGACGTTAATAGAGAATTTTCCTGTTAATATGAAAGTGTATGTGGAATTATTTAAAGAAAAAAAGTGATTAGATTGAAAGATTGGTTGTATAAAATGAGATCAATAGATCAAATGAAACAAATCCTTCAGAATAAGAATATTTCATGGTTGAATTATATACAATTAGAAAGATGGACTAATGAATGGGTAAAGAAATATAACAAAGGTAGAGAATGCACAAAGTCTGAACAATTCTTATCATATGAAGACATTCAGATGACTGATTCAGTAAAGGGTACAGTGAGTAAAATTTATGGACTTCTTCTTGATTTAGAGGAAGAAAAAAGGGAGAAAGAAGGATTGAAAATAGTATGGGAACAAGACATTGGAAAAAGAATAAATGAGGAAGAATGGAGGAAGATATGGAAAATGAGGGTTTTAAGATTTATGTCAGTGAGAATAAGGGAAAACTTTTTTAAACTGGGTCTAAGATGGTATTTAACACCGATAAAATTAAATAAAATTAATGCTAGTTATCCGAATGTCTGTTGGAAATGTGAGAAAGAAATTGGTACATACTTTCATATGTGGTGGGAATGTGAAAAAGTACAAAGATTTTGGAAACAAATTTTTAAAGAATTAAACGACATATGTGAAAAAGATATAGAATTTAATTCTGAGATTGCTTTGTTATCAATATTTGAGAATGTGGAATATGAGAAGATGACTAAAGAATTGATAACCAATTTATTAACAGCGGCTAGACTGATAATAGCTAGGCAATGGAAATCAAAATCTGAATTTCAAATCGATGAATGGTATAATGAAATATGGAATATAGCTATAAATGATAAACTAACTTGTAATTTAAAGGTTAAGAAAGAGTTGAAAAAGAATAATTTTTATGAAATATGGGGCAGATTTTTGGAATATGTGTTAACAAGAGGAAAAGGGAAAGCTCCAAATCAAGAATCAATGCAGTTCTGGAGAAGAGGACAATAAAAGAAGAAGAAGAATATAGATGGAGGAAGAAGAAGATTACAGCAAGAGGTCCCGTCTATGGTGGTGGGGAGCACGGTTAAATTGTATTTTGGTTTGTGTATTTTATGTTTATGTTTATGTTTATGTTATAGTTATAAAAATAATTTTTAAAAAAAGAACACAGAGGGACACCACCAAAAAACACTAGAGATCTCCAGATAGTGCAAAAAATCCTGCCTGAAGAGCCAGTGAGCTGTGATTTGTCAGACTGGACAGTGAGGGGTTATATGGACCAAGGATCTAACTTAGCATAAGGTAGTGTCCTCAATTCCTACTTAGTTATTTGCAACCTGATAATGAGTACTGTTCACCGACAAATTAACTAATTATGCATCCGTATAGGAAAAGAGTAGCTAAGGATAGTTCTTCAAAGGCATGAGAGTCTGGAGAGGCTGAGAAGCACAACCAGGTAATTAGGATGGTAAATGACCAATCAAATTTATGTTATACCCTCTGGAAAACTTCTGGGGAAATCTATATTTTCTTGCTTGGAAAGGTTAAGGGGGAGGGAAGGGAAGGGAAGAGGACATTCTCATCAGATAGAAGTTTACTACCAAAAAGTCAAGCTAAAGCTTATCGGATTGGCAAAGGATTACTTCACTTTCAGCCATGTTAAGTCATTTAGTGACACGGTGTTGAAATAAGATAAGACTGGGAGTAATTATGTACTTATTTAACAGACAAAACAGCCGCAGGCTGCAAAGAAGAGAGACTTCCAGCCATCTGCTGCTGGTCCTTTAAAGGTCATCAGAATCACCTAAAAGGCACGCATGGTAAACAAAATGAAGGATGCAATGTAGAGTCTGGCAAAGAAGCAAATAGGAGCAATACCCAAGGTAATGCTTATGTGCCAAACATACTATGTACCAAATGTATTCATATTCTGAATGAGGAGAACCACATACCATGCATCATAACAATGAAGATGGACAGCTATTAACATTTAGAATCACACTGATTTGCCATTGGTTAGCTGGGATTAGATGCCAATCAACAATTCCAGTAGAAATACATTTTAACCTACTCATCCCTTCAAATAGCATAATGTTTGGAGAGGTGATGAATGTCTGAGTTCTCTCAGTATCACAGCATTTAGATGGATTTTCTCTCTCTTTTACTTTCTTTCCTTTCCTTTCTGCCTCACTTTACTGACACACTTACAAAAGGAAAGGTCTTGCAACTCATTCATTTTCTTTTGTTCCATATTTTATTGGCACACAGATTTAGTTTGATCTATAAATCAATTTTCTCACAGCTGGACAGTCAAAGCTGTGCATGCATAGTTAATATGCCCGTTGTAAATGATATACAATGCTTCTATAGGAGCGGTCAATGTTTGCTAGTTTTAAGATATATTTAATGTTTGGTAATTTTAAGGTTTGTGTGTTTGTTTGTGTGTGTGTGTATTTCTGGCCTATCAACTCCATATCCATTATTTTCTGTTTTTAATTCAGAGTTTGGTTTTGAGGATTGAACAATACACAAACAGTGCTTCAATGTTAATCCCTTGAGAGATTAGAAGCATTAAACTGGTACCCCAGTAGCGTGGGTAAAAGGGCCCAGTATGAATCAGATCTTCCAGCTTGCAGTTTGCATAAAAAATAAATGTCTCCATGGGATAATGGGAGCTTTTATTATATGCAAATTGTAGATATGTGTTTTTATATTATTTTTTATTTCTCTGTGTGTGTTTGTTTGTGTGTATGTGTGTGTGCGTGCGCGCATGTGTGTGTGTGTGTGTGTGTGTGTGTGTGTGTGTGTGTGTGTGTTTTCCTACCACATATGCTTCAGTCCCAACTAGATTCCCTCCCACTCCAACTGGCTTCCTCTGAGATCATGGTCCTGCAACCAGTGATAACCTTATATTGAACATCCGATGTAGCTTGGTTATAGGATTCCCTCAGACATATGCTTTTGGGAGATATTTCTCTTATTTAAGTACACCATGGTGTGAATGGTGTACCTGCAGAAAACACAGCCCTTAACAGTTTGGGACCTCATTACTTGCTGGAGCACCTTTCTCTCAGAACATCAGCTTGTGCCACCGGATCCTTGCAAGCCATGCTCTTACAGGTTACCACACCAAGAGAGGCTAAGAAGACCTCTACCAAAATAAATAAATAAATAAATAAATAAATAAAGTAGTCCCTTCTCAGTTGTGGCACCATCCTTATGGAATGGGCTTCTGTTAGAGCTGTGCCAGGCCCCCTCTTCCCTAGCTTTTAAGAGGATGCTCAAGACAATGCTGTTTAAATACGTTTTTAAGGGCATCATCATGATGCATTTAAGCTGCTGGTCCCACCATTGTTTAAGTTTTAGACTTTAAGTTCTATGTTAGGTTTTATTGGATTAGATTTCTTTCTTTCTTTTGTTTTATTATTTACTGATGGTCTGCTGTTATATTGTTTGGATTTCTCTCTTGAATGGAAACCGGGGTGTCATACAAGTATATGAAATGAATAAATAAATTGTGTGAAGCCCATAGAATATGAGTGAGGATAAACCCCTGCCTGCCTGACAATCATGCCTGTTAGTTAGGCAGACTGAAGAAATCCCTGGGAACACAGATGATGGGACACAGAAGTACTGTTCCTCTCTTTTGGAGGACAAGAGCCCAGTATGCCACACCAGCTGTCCTCCAGCCCCTACTTGCCAGCTGGGTCAGGTGTGGGGATTGGCACCATTCCGTTGCCTGTGTTGATGTACAGATCAGCTGCCAGTCCAGCTGGCTTCTAGATGGGAGGGACACCTTTTGTGTTTCGCTTCAAGTTGGAAAATATCTTGGGTTGACTCTGTCAATAACTTGGAAAATACTTTGCTTACTACCATACACCTGGGGGTGATTGAGATTGTGTCATGGGAAAATCTGCTTGCTCATGGCCCAAAACCTCTTGCACCAAGTGTGAATAGCTTCTGCTAAACAATTTGAGGAGGCACAATGAAGCATCAGCCATGTTGTGTTCCATTTTATATATGCAATCTCTAGTTACTAGATGCTGCAAATAAGAGTGGTGGGCACAAATGTGTGAATTCACCAAGACAGTGCAATCGTGTATAAATCAAATACACCTAGTGAGGGTCATGGTGTTCTTCCCTTCTAGAGTAAGCTGCAGGCCAAGTGTTTCTAACCTCGCTCCATTTGGTATGCGAATGATTTTTGAAGAGGTTCTGTTTGGAATCTGGGGAAAATCTTGGGAGAAGATTGGTGTAAGATAATGCCAGAGCTGGTTCCTCAGTTTCCATGTGGAGTGGAAACTGTGGATCTCTGGAGTGAATTAATGGGTGAGGCATAGGTGAGACTTCCAAACTTTAAAAATCAAAAGAAGTCAAACAATAGAAGCAAAATCAACCAAGAATCAGAAGAAAAGAAAAGAAACCTAAACCTCTTAAACGACTAGCTTTACATTCTCTAGTATTCATGACAATTGTTTTCCTTCCTCAGTCAACAGTGCAGCTTGGGATCTCTGGAGCTGTTGTTGCCCTGTTCCTCCTGTCAGACTGCAGATAAAGAGGGTTATTCAAATTTACCTTCCCTTTCCAGAGCTGACTTTAGGGACAGGTAATATTTCTGCATGTCTGCAGGAGAAGCTGGTTGCTTGTGATGCTGATCAGCTGCCTCTCTTTCTCTCTCTAGCCAGCTGCTGCCAAGGATCTTTAGAGACCTATGAATAGATAAGAGTAGAAATATCCCCTTTTGTCACTGAGTCCACACAGTTACACCTGCATAGTGGTAATCAGCATTTCTAACTTTCAGCCACTTTACCACATGTATATTTTTGTTCTAGAAAATGTGTCCTAGCCAATCTGTTGCTTTTTGACATTGGGATACTTGGTTTGTTCCCGTCAGTGTAATGACTAGAGCAACAACAACAACAAGGCCCACATGATGAAGTGGTGAACCATAATCCAGTGAAGCAGAAGTGACATATGCTGGCTTTCAGTAGATCGGCTCCATGCAGTGGAAAATGAAAGCTTTTCCAGGGTGTTGAGCCTTAGAATTCATTCCAGTTAGGAGACATATCAGAGCACAGGAAGTGTATGATTTGCTTTATCTGGTTTTATTTTGCTTTAATTTCATCTTGTGTTTTTAGCTTTGAGACCAGAATATTATCCCAAATTACACTTGTGTGAAGGATATTGCAAAAGTCTTAATGGCAAATTGCCACTCATTAAAGAAGCACTAACTGCATTTCTTGGCAGTCAGATGCCCAAGCAGACACAAGCTCACAAATCCAACCAGTAGCTTGTCGGTGAGCAATACTTACTCAATTTCCTTTATGCAAAGGGTAAATCAGCAATAGGATTTTGGCCTGGGTGTTCAGTAAGGTGCGGCAGGCTTACTTCTCGGCAAAGACAAACACTCTACTGCATATGGAACATTTCTGCCCTGTGTTATATCTGAATTCTCACTGGGGTCAGAAAATACCTCCTCAAATGCAAACACTGTATTTTTATCCTAGTGCAAACATAAAAATAAACAGGTACTCATGTACATGGTAGAAGGGCTGAAACTTAGAAAGGTGGGGAAGGTACTCTTACATTAACTGCTATGTATGGCTGCCATTTCACTTGTGAGGTTAGCTATACATTTGAGGGGCACACCATGTGTTCTCTTATGCTGTTAAGGCTGTCTTCCCTGTGTGCCATTCAAAGGTTTACAGCAGCCTAACCAAGTGCCCTTAGAACTGTGTTCTTTCTGACGCTGCCACTCCTCGGCTATTCTTGGGAGATGTTCAGTGTCACAGATAAATGCTGTGTAATTTCTCTGCTGCTACCATAAATCTTTATTTGATGGTTTATTGTGCCAGACACGAGCCCAGTAAATGCCAGCTCTGTTTTATGATAGAGAGGAAGAAAGGGGGCATTGGCAATCAGGTGCCTAATGATAACACCTCATGAGAAATTTTTATGTCCCAACAATAAAATGACAGTTTGTTTTTAATCTTTTGATACTCTCCTGGGCCTCATTGACACTGTGTACTGCAAAGAATTCACACATATACCCAATGGGAAAGTTAATATCTTTTACCTTCATTTTGTCTTTTAATATAATGTTTCATTTTAAAGTGTTTTGTACTTGCCCACCCAGTCCCGGAATAAAGACGTGAGACAAAGTTATGGATTAAAATACGGGCCACACTTTATTAAATCAGGTCAAATTGTAATTAATGAGATTATCAAAGGAGGGGCCTGCTGTAGTGCGAAAACAGGTAAAGACAGGGTATACAACTACCCATATATCAGTCAATGGGCGAGTCCCCAGCCCCAGGTTCCATCGGTCTTAAAGACCGCAGGAACCTGGCCGGCCGCTAATAAACACCCCCAGACCTCAATACATCTTTAATTGATGAATGTTGGTCCGGAAGTGGCCCAGCGCATCTTCCCAGAACTGGCCCTGTAATCGCACGATCCACAGAGCCGGGAGGTCGGATGCGCTGTTGGCTTACCTGAATTAAAATTGGGACACACCGAGACTACCTGTTTCGCGCTACCCGCCACAGCATAGGAACTAGCCTAGCTAAGTTCCATGCCCGCCACCAAGCCTCTCAAGCTCAAGAAGCAGGCCCCCCTTGATGTCTTCCAAAAATATTTCCATACCTGCATCGGACAGGTGAACCCCATCACTACGAAAATATTCAGGCGTGCTCATTTGGATCCTTTGATGATTAACAACAGATCCGAGGCCGCCCATGCAGACACCTCTACACACCTCATGGTTAACACGCCGTCGGGCCTTGTTAACACCATCAATATTCCGGGCGCCCCACCAGGCTAACCGCCGAATGATTGTAGACCACACAATCTGCATTACCGGATGCTTGGCCTTCAGCCTATTAAGGTCTCTCAGAATGTCAACTATCAACGCCTTACCAGCTGTTCTCGGTAGATCATTGCCTCCCAGGTGGAGTACCAAAATATCAGGGGGAGATTGCTCGAATGCCGTCATTCTACCCAGCTGTATCCATTGCATGCCACGCATGCCTTTCCAGGAAATATACGCATGGGCACCAAGCCCCAAATCATTCCCCCACGGGGAAGAAGCAGCATACCGCGCTGCCCAGTACACAAAACTGTGGCCAAGGATCGTCATGTGCCATCGACCTTCATGAATCCAGGGACCTGAAACGACACAAATGGCCCCTGCCTACATGTTAGGTAAAGGTCTAACGTACCTTTGATAGCTAGCCGAAGACCAGCGTCCCAACTGCTTAATTTGGTCTATGCTATAACCTAAGGCGGCTGCCGTCGAGGCTGCTCCTATTCTAAAGGAATGCGTACCAAACCTCAAATCTTTCACTCCTATTTTTTTCCAAGGCCATGCCTGTGATTTTCCAAAACTGATATTTGGTCAAAGGTGACCCATCAGCATGTTGGAAAAAATATCCCTCGCCCTGTCCCCTAAACTGCAAAAAGGATTGAATGGCTCTCACCGGACAAATGCGCCTAATACTGCATTGCCCCAGTACAAGTTGTTTACCTTGACCCGTCTGGTCTGCCTTGGACCGTCTGATATTAATTTTTAATAAATTGTCCTGCACAGTCACATCTCTCTGTTGTAATGCCATTTGTGCGGTGTCAGACTTTCCCATAGCTACCAACTCGCTGATTCTCAGTGCCCCGAAAAAGGCCACCAGGGCCGCAGCTTTAAACAATGCTATCTCGTACCGATCCCTACATAGCGATGCCCATTGCTTACATAATCTTTCCAAAAGGGGTGGTGATATGGGTGTCCTAGCATCAGGCACCCTCCCCCTCTCTCTAGACCACCCTTCTAACATCTTCTTTATCCCAAAGTCGCCAGAAAAGTCCTTGTGTCCATTAAGTTTAGCATAAAAAACCAAAGCCGATAATCTTCCCTGAATGGTGCCTGGCGCTAATCCTTTCCTGTGCAGAAACACTATGAATTGTTGAAGCTGCTCTACTGGAGGTGGCCAAACCTGCTCCAGCTCCTCTAACCTTCTAAATTCCTGAAACTCATTGCGAGCGGCTGAATAACCCTTTCTTGTCCTTGGAGCCAAAGCCATACCTATCGCTCTTGCGGCTTCTTCCCGCCAATCTGCCAGACCTCCACTGGAAGAACTTCTGGCAGCTTCCTGGCTTCTGGGGCTAGCTCCCTGAACCGCTTGATCTGTTGGCGTGAGAGGGCGTCAGCTATCCTATTATCAATACCGGGGACGTGTCGGGCATGCACCATTACGTTAAATTGCAGTGCCCTTAAAGTAAAAGCCCTAACTAACTCCATCACCCTATCCAAATGTGATGTCAAGTTGTCAGGTTGTTAATTATGTAGACAACCGCTTGGTTGTCACACCAAAAACGGACCACTGAATTGGCCCATTCTTCTGCCCATAGCCACAGTGCTCCTACAATCGGAAAAAACTCCAAATAAGTCAAGTCCCTAGTGATGCCTTCCCGATGCCATGCCTCGGGCCATCTACCGGCACACCATCTGCCGCGGAAATAAATTCCAAAACCCAGAGCCCCAGCCGCATCGGAATGTACCTGAAATTCTGCCTTCAGGCTGACTTCGGATCTCCAAAAGGAAATGCCGTTAAACCTATCTAAGAACTGACTCCAGACCTGCAGATCGTCTTTCATCCCTTTAGTTACTCTAGTCTTATGTGAAGGGCATCTCAGGCCTGACATGGCATTACACAATCGCCTTATAAAAGCCCTACCTGGAGCTACCACCCTACATGCAAAATTCAAATGTCCTACGACCATCTGTAGCTCTTTAAGTGTCACTTTCTTCCTAGCCAGTAACTGAATAACTCTGGTCCTAAGGTCCGTTAATTTATCGTGAGGCAGCTTTGATGTCTGCTGCTTCGTATCAAGCTCAATCCCTAGAAAAGTGAGGGACGTGGCCGGTCCCTCAGTTTTCTCCTCCGCTAGTGGCAAGCCCAATTCTTCCGCCAAATTCTGAAAATTGTCTAACATCATTCTACATCTCCCAGAGTTTGCTTTCCCACAAAAGAGAAAATCATTGAGGTAATGGGCAGTGGAATTACAGCGCATCCTCTGTCTGATTTTCCATTCAATGAATGTGCTAAATTTCTCAAACGTAGCGCATGAGATTGAGCATCCCATAGGCAATGCCCTATCTATGTAATAAGACCCCTGAAATTGAAATCAAAGTCCAGGGGGTGGACAGGCAAAATTCTAAACGCTGATTTAACATCACATTTTGCCAGCTCCGCCCCCACTCCACAAGCCCGTACCATATCCACAGCCTCATCATATGAGGTGTATCGAACTGTACAAAGTTCCAGAGGGATGGCGTCATTAACCGATGCTCCCTCCAGAAAAGACAAATGGTGAATCAAACGAAATTCCCCAGGGGCCTTTTTGGGAACTATTCCAAGTGGGGAAACTCTTAAATTCGCTATGGGTGGCTCTGGGAAAGGTCCTAGTACCCTGCCTTCTCTGACTTCCTTATCTATCTTACTCTGCACAATAGCCTCCAAACCCCTTGTGGATCGAAGGTTCTTTGCTATAAATGCTTTCCTCTCACCTACTGCCAGGATCCTAAAGCCATGTCTAAAACCATGGCATAAATACTCTGCATCCCCTTTTCGAGGGTAATTTAGTACCCAAGCCTCTAAAACTTCAATTTTAACTGGGGTGGGTCCCCTTGCCAGGGGGACCGCTATTCCCATAGGGCTTTTTGCCACCCCCAGCTCCTTTACTTTGACGCTGTGCCCCGGCTTTAAAGCAGGTGGAGTTTGAATGTTTTCCTCCACATGTAAGACATTCGTGCCGAAACCTGCATGGGGTCCTTGTACAGAAACCCTTGGAGTTATATTCGTAGCAGGGCAAACGGGGTTGAACCGCCTGCCCCGCACCATTGCGGGCAGTAGGAATGTTGGGACCTTTCTTGTTCAAGTGGCCGCTATCAAATCTATTTCCTAAGTTGGGTCTAGCTGGAGTCATGTACTGTAGCCATAGACCCAGCTGCGGCTCATCCCAACGCAAGTTGGGTTGAAAGGCGCTTGTCATGCGAAAGGCCTCGTCGTATAAAAGCCAGGCCATCCCAGTAAAATCGGTATAAGCCCGATAAATAATATCAAAATATTTTAGGATTGAGAATGCCCTCCAAGGTTGGGCCATAACTAAAACTCCTGCATATATAATAAAACCAGGGACCCAGTTGGCCCATGTCCTGTCCGGTTTTTTATGCCTACGTTTCTTCCTTTCTTTCTCATCGTCCTTATCAATTTCCTTAATGTCCGTTTCCCGGTTCAGAAGATCAAAGAAATCAATAAACTCCCCTTTCCATATTTTCTCCTTAGTGGCGGGTGTTAAAT
The DNA here is from genome assembly GCA_037013535.1 of Intellagama lesueurii. Classification (NCBI taxonomy): domain Eukaryota; kingdom Metazoa; phylum Chordata; class Lepidosauria; order Squamata; family Agamidae; genus Intellagama; species Intellagama lesueurii. The sequence goes on along the minus strand of JBAJHW010000001.1, from coordinate 166,864,631 downwards.
GAGCACCTAACTGTGTGGAGTAATCTCCACAAGGTAAGGCTGATAAGGGCACCGCATTGTATCCCGTGTTAGGCACAGATGGGTGCTGATAAGTACCTACGCTAACACCAGTGTTAGATGTCCCTGCAGGGGGAGGGGCCGTACAAGGCGAACCCCATCCACAAGTGTGTGTGTTTGCAGGAGGCCAGTATAAATTGTGCCATCCCGTGGGCGGTGTATTGTAGGGTGTGGAGGCGATGTGAGAGCACGTAGAACCGCCTGGCCAAGGCCAAGCGGAACAGTGTGGCTGAGTGTTGTGAAAGGAAGGAGACTCACCAGCTGAAGCCACGGAAGTGCTGGGTGCATCCATCGCAGGAGGGGAATTAATGCAAGTCTCCTCTGAAACGTCCTGTCCTGCCTGACACTCAGCTACTGTTTCGATCACCTCAGTATTCTCCCTCCGTCCGCGCATCCTCCGACTGGACTTTCGGAGTGAATCATCAACTTCTTCCTCCATCCCGTGATCACCACGCCCAGTCACCTGTGAGGATTCTAAAGCAACAAATCTATCCATAAGATCCTGGGCCAGGGATTTTAAATTGGCCTTGCGACGACTCTTGGTGTCCCTAACAGATCTACGAGGGGAGGCCTCTGACTGCCTGGGCGTTTGCAGCGCTGACTTCTGAGTCTCTAGGGCAGAAATTTTTTCCTGTAGATCTTTCCAAATTGGCCATGACTCTTCGTCAGATGATGACTGTAGTGGTGAGACCTGTACTGCAGGTCTCTTTTTAGCAGGAGTTTTGCCTTTGCTTGGGCCACGCCCTTTCCTCGAAGCCATTATGATCAATTAAACTCCTGGCCAAACTCAACTGTTCTCTTTGTCTATTATTTATTTATTTATATTCTATTTTATTTATTTATTTATTTATTATTATTATTATTATTATTATTATTATTAATAATATTAGTAGTAGTAGTAGTAGTAGTAGTATTAAAATACCACTATTAACCCCCTGACCAACAGATGGCGCCCTGTCAAGCTGTTCCTATCCCTCCCCTGTGATGCTAAGGACTCCACTAAAATCCTTATTAATTATCTGCTTATTACAATTATAACCTTAATAACTATGTAATTCCTCAGAATCACAATTACTATTTAAATTCCTCTATGAATTAAGTTTTTGTTCTATATATAACTGCATATACCTATATATATTTGATAAATATTTTACAAATTATATATTTATTTAAAAGCTAACCCCACTAATGAAACTATAAGCTACTTATACAATAAATTTATTCCAATACTCTTCAAATCAATATAAAGTAAATTAGACCTAACAATATTCCAGATAGATACTTTATACAATTAAAACTTTTACTAATTATTAACCTACAATTACAATTACACTATGCAAGCCCAACCAATATAAACAATAAGTCGTATAACCAACACCCTATAATTAACTACGTATACTTGTATAAACCACAGAATTATTTAAATATATCCTATATAATCCAAAATACTGTTAGCAGCAGACCTGAACACAAGATGGCGGGCGCGAAAAAAGGCGCGAAATTACAGCAACACAAAATGGCGCACCCTCAGCTAAACCTCCCCCTATCAACTTATTAACTTAAAACCCAGCTCCTATAAAATAATTTTAACTATCAGCAAACGCCACAGCCCCTTAGGACTCTGCCACCAAATTACAGAGTTAATCTGCGCCCCACTGCGGCGGGGAGCACATGCCCCGCCACTTCCCACTTATCGCGCCCCAAGCCTCAATAAATAAACCTTTTAAATGAATAAAATATAAGAATATTAAGTAATTAAAATAAATTAAAAACTACAACCCAGGGAGGGAGCTGAAGGCTTCCCTCCCGAAGGCAAAGGAACTTGCTGCTGCTCCAACACCACGGCAGCTCGCCAGAAGCTTGTCCAACGCAGCTACTCCTTCCTTCTCAGATGCCCGAACAAGGAAGAGGTCGAAACGGAGGCGAGCGCTCCGTTAAATAGCCGTGCTCGCCCTCCAGAGCGACCACGTGACCCGTGACAGTCTCACGTCTTCTGGGACGTGGGGCTAACGCCAGATCCGCTGTTCCAGAATGGTAAGTCCGTTCGTCCAGCGTCTGGAACCTTTGGCAGCTGAACTCTGAGGATTGCAGAAATATATCTTAATACATACGCATACACACAGGGATATAGATATAGATATAGATTAGAGATGGGGACGACTCACCATTTTGGCGAGTCGTCCCGCTTCGTGAGTCGTCAAAAGTTGACAACTTACGAAGCACGAAGTTGCCCCCATGAAGCGACAAATAACGAAGTTATGAGTCAATTCGTGGGGGGGTTATCTTTTAAAAAAACACCCCGCCCCCACCCCGCTGCCACCACATGGTCATTGGTCCCATTGTCATACTGCTCCAACAACTGAGATGTTTTTCCTGATATTCAGCCTAAATCTGTCTTCCTGTAGTTTGAGTCCATTATTATTTGTTGAACATGCTGTTTGTTGTTGTTGTTGTTAGTGTACATACGGCACTGTCCAATATGTTATCATATTTTAATACAATAATAATGGGGCAAGATTATGCAGAGCAAAAGGAAACTTGATCCTAAATTTACAGCACCTCTGAAAACTTCAACCAGTGGCAATGCATACAGAATAACCTTCCTCCCAATTATTATGTCTGATCCATGGCAGGGGAAGAGGATCATGCTCACTTATTCCACCTTGACATGAACACAGGTTCTGATCCCATGCTCTGATGGATGCATGTTTAGTGCAATGTCCTGTATTCAGGTAGGTCTCACTTTCCAGTGGATTGAGAAATGCACACATATTAGAGGATGGGGCAGAGGAATGTTTAGGCATTAGGGTGGGAACATCATCTTACTTCTTTTCCCATATGTTTGGGTACAAATAGTAGAGATGTGAGAAGGAATAAAAAAAATTTTTTCTCACTCTTGATGATTTTCTGAGTCTGTCTATGCCGAGGCTTCCTAATGAGTCAACCCTCTTCTCAGGAAAACAGAATCCAAGGCTTTTTTCCCCACTTACTTTTCCACCTCTTATTCTGCCCCAGAAATTGCCAAAATCCTGCATAGGTTTCATGCCTTTTCTGATGAATCTTGTGCAGGAAAGATGCCATTCTTCAGAATTATTATAATAAATTTGTATAGCTTGTCAGTCTTTCCATGAAACCTATGGAAATTCTCATGTGGTTTCCTGCCTGATTCCTTGGAAGTGAGAGAATCTCGCAGAGAAATCTTGCACCATGGAGAAAATAAGATTTTATTTCTGTGTTTATTTCTGAAGATAAGAGGATTGATGTGCTCCCGTAGCCAGTGGATATTTGCAATATGATCTTGAGTGCCTCTTCCTTTTCACAACCGAGCTTGAGCATCAGGCATTTCTCATTCCGTATAAGGTGAAAGCCTTTGTTGCAACACTTTGAGCATCGCTTTGCTTGGTGTTGCTTTTTCCACCAATGTCACCTTCAGCTACCACTGCTGCCCTCTAACTGCTGTCCCCATCACCATTGGAACTGCCCATCCTCTTCTGCTGATGCAGCAGTAACACTTGAAGAAGGTGGATGCATCTTAGTTTGATGTCTTAACTGTGACCATTCTGCCTTAGGTGACCCAGCTAGGAGTTCAGGGTTGTAATGGAGTCTGGACTCCTGACAACATTGCTTTCAGCTTCACTGACACACTCAAACCCCATCACCACATTAAGGTGTGTATCCAAGAAGGGGATCTATGGTAAAACAATGATGCTGCCAGCATCATATGGAATTGTTCTGAGAAAAAGACTAGGAACCTCATTTCCTATACCTATGAATCCAACTCACTACAAAGGTATATTTACAGTGAATCTAACATAGGTATATTTACCTATGAATCCAACTCACTACACAGATATATTTACAATAGACTGCTTCAGTTATACGATAATTCCATGATTCTTTTACAGAAATCCTTCCTTAATAGATATTCTCAGGTTTTTGTTTAAATACTTTCTGTTTAGAACCTCCAAAACTGCTCCATGGGAGAGAGAGAGAGAGAGAAAGAAGGGTACAAGTGTAATTGTAAGAACTGGATTTTGACTTATTATTTACCAAATAGAGTGATAGATCAACAATACCTGATGCTCCTTAAACTTTAGATAAATTATACTATTTTCTTTCAAAATGTGCTAATGACGACCTTTAGTAAATGTCAACAAATGAAAAGCAATATGGAGTGATGATTGTAGATTTATGTGTTTGCCTGTGTATGCGTTTGAAATAAATAAAACTGAATTCATTGTTTTTATTTATTTATTTGCTTGTTTATTTATTAACTTATTTTAATTTTTTATCCCTATCTAGTGCCTAGACCACTACTCTGGTTGGCTTACAATAACATAATGTAAACTTATAATAAAACTACAGTAGTGAATAAATAAAACATCACACAAAACCCAATCTCTAAAAAATAAAATAACGAATGCAAAAAAAGAGGATATAAAATATTCTGAAAGTAATCTATGGTTATATTAAAATTAAACATGGAGGAAACAAGCTGGTTTGTATGGCTTCTGTTCTGGTACATTTAGTATTATATTTACTTCTGCCACATGACCAGAAATATTCATTTGTTTGTGTCACTTGTGACTCATGTTTATTCCAATGAGCTTAAGACACATTGCTATCCTCTTCCTCAATTTATCATCAGAACAAACCTGCGAGTTAGGGCCAGACTGTAAGTGAGTTGGCCCAGGTCAAGTTTCATGGTTCAATGCGGACTTGAATCAAGATCTCCGAATTCTCTCATCAATGCACAACACTGGCTTCCCAGTAGTCTTCCTAACTTTCTTCCATCACTATGGACTAGAGATGGGGGTATTCACATTTGTATATGAATACAAATACCCCCCCCCCACAGGTGGAGATAATGAGGGTCCAGTCCTCTGGGGCAAACCATCCACTCACCGTTCTGCTGCTGCCATCGGCTTTGCACTCCCTTCCTATCATTCCAGAGCTTGCGGTTGACTAGCCACTCCTGGCAGGAGGTGGGATGATGAGCCTCTCTACCAGGTCAAAGAGTGCTGTGTGGTGAAGATATGCAAACCCCACCAATGACATCTCCTTGTCCCAGCTCTTTGCACACTGAGCATGGTCTACAGGAGTTTCGTGAGCAAATTTCTTTGAATTACCCCCCCCCCCCATGCACATATTAGGAAAAAGGTCAACAGTAGAATCCATCTTCCCCTAAGTGCTAGGTGGAACTCTTAATGCGTCTCCAGCTGACATTCTTTGTCTGGTATGACAACCAAATTTAGTTTCTAAGGGTTCTGATATGTTGATAGTCATCTCTGCTTTGCTTCCTAGTAGTAACTTCCAGTGAGTATCACAGAAGCAAGCTAACATTGGTAAACCTTCAAGGTCTTGACCGGCATATAATGTGAACACGCACTCATGCAAATCTTATCAGTGGCATCAGTTCAGTCAAGGAGTACCCAAGCCAAGAATGACTGCCCAAGATTAGTAAGCAGCAGAGCGAAGGGGGACCCAATATGGGATAAACGCAGAGAACAAGACAGTCAAGATAATTCATTGCAAGGCACCCAGCAGAATTTGGCCAACAAGGGGCATGCTGTAGTAAACATTTTGTTCCCAGAACTAGATATTCAGGTGCCTAAGGACATATATTGCTGTTCTGGCAACTTTTGCTGGGAGCTCCACACAAGGCTTGGCCATTTAGGCCTAGGTCACCCAGTGAGCAAAGATTGACTCTTCGGCAAGCCATTTGCTCCTGAAGAAACAAAAACTCATGAGGAGACCTCCCCAGGATCCAGGCACTCCTTCAAGTCTCCATGCAACTCTCATGTCCTTTCCTTTTGAAAAGCAAACTTCCATAGGTAGCAAACACCAAAGGACTGGTGGACTGTTTTAAAAGGTACAAGCAGCTCCTCTCCTCTTCAAATCTTCATGTGACAAAATAGCACCCATTGGCATTGTGCAGTTTGCAGTCACATTATGTCTGTGGAAATTATTTTCAACATCAAGAATTTAGTTATTTGGACAAATTTACTTAATTTGCACAGATTTACCACATTTCATTACAAATGACCTCACCATCTTATGGCAATTCCTCTTCCCTATGTGCAAGGATAAGACCTGCAAAGATTCACATCCCTCCTAGAGACAGTATAATCTGCCTGGTTTCCTTTCTCTTTTATTAATTTTTATTTTTTAAAAACTTTCAAGTTGTGTCCATCCATTAAATGAAGATATTTGGATCTTTCAAAAACTGCCCTGTCACTTGGTTCCAGATGCAATAGGTGCAGCTGCTATCAGCATGGCAAAGTCTAAGTTGCATTGAAAAAAAAAAAAGATTCAGTAAGGAAAAAAAGGGTGTGTGGCAAAAATTAATCACCATTGCAAACTTAGTGGAATATGTAGTGATTGAAACCCAGACTTTTTAAACACTTAACATCCGAAACCTAGATGACTAATCTGTCAATTTTGTTTCTACCCTTGATAATTTTTTCTTTCTACCCTTGATTGTTCTTTTCCATGTAAAATAGGTGGCAATTTGTGAATTTTTAAAAAAGTTCTGATAATAAACAAAGCAAAACAAAGTTCTCACCCATCTGTAGTCTCCAGTGGCCTCCTTCTAAGGAAATGTAACCCTGGGTTAAGGATCCCTTGTCATGCAGTGCAAGGTGAATAATACTGATCAGTGCAAGGGTTATTTTATTTTATATTTTTTCATGTTGAAAGAAAACTAATCATTGAATGTTGACTTTTCCTTTCCTTTTAGTCTGATTAATAATTCTAGAGCAAATCCATTATTGGCTTTATTGATGTCTACTGCTGTTTATCTGTGCATGGTTCTCAACAACAGAATCAATGGGAGTAAGCTATACTGTTTCTTAAACTCCAATCAAAAACAGATTAGTCTGATTTACCTAAATATGAGTCTATAAAATCAATGTAGCTTTTTCTTTTCTTTTTTAAATTTAAGTACTCATTGACATCTTGCTAGCTTAGTTTTGCTAATCAAACTACAATAAACAGAATAATAAACATGAAATTTATAGAGGAACATGGATTAGCTTTTAATATGCTTGTCAGATCCAATAATCAATTTAGCATTAGTAGGCTTTTAAAAAATTCTGTTCCATTTTATCTGTTCAGTTTAGAGGTGTCCATGTTACTGATGACAATGATTAAGAAGACATGAGCAAGTTAAAGGGTAAATGCCTCTTTGGGTTAAATTCTGATTTATAACAGTATATGAGAATTCCATAGCTAGCAAAACATAATAATTGTTGGCTGGAGTCCAATTGAGAAAATATACCAGTGTATATTTTCAGGCATGGCATTGGTGTAGATTTCAGCTCTGAATTGTCTCAAGTTAAGAAGTCAGCGTAGGCATTTGCTGTTGTGTGCTAAGTCATGCAACTGGTGTGTAACAGCAAGTGCCTACACTGATTTCTTAACCTGCAGCTATAAGATCTACGCTGCTAAATGTAACTAATGTATTCTGCAAAGTGGGGATAATTATTGATTCTTTCTGAGGCAAACCAAGAAGTTTGAAAGCACCAGAAAAATGCTTCTTCAGCTTATGCTTATGTGTCTGCAATTCATAAATGACTACCAAGCTTCAAGTACAGCTGAATTTCAAGTCAAATTTAGAAAGATCTGGGTGAAAAGAGCATATAGAGACTTTAAGGGAAGCTCCTGTGTTTAAAGATCTAATTTGTCACTCTAGTGCCTGACAACAAGACACGGGTGCTTTGTCATACATATCTAGGATGAAGTGCAGGACCATAGGTGATACAGATTCCTGTCCCCTACCCCTCCAGGCTAGCCGGGCCACTAACCAGGCTTGGTGCATCACTGGGGTCCTTCTTCGGCAGTGGTGCACCAATTTGGGCAGGAGCCTGGCTGGCTCAGACCCGCCTCCCCAGGCAGCTGACCACTTCAGTGAGGAGGCAGGACAGGGAGTCACCCCATGCAGCCAATGAATGGTCAGCTGCCTGGGTAGACAGGGCCAGGCTGGTTGGGCTCCTGCCCAGATGGGTGCACTGCCACTGAAGAAGGACCCAAGAACTGCACGGAGCCTGGTTAGTGGCCCTGTCAGCCCAGGAGGGGGAGACGAGAATGCACGTCACCTGTGGTGTTGCACTTCATCTATGAAAGACAAAGTGCCTATGTCTACTCACAACCATTTTACCTCAGAGAAAGAGCAAAGTTTTCTGAAACCGTGGTAAGGAAGGAAGGAAGGAAGGAAGGAAGGAAGGAAGGAAGGAAGGAAGGAAGGAAGGAAGGAAGGAAGGAAGGAAGGAAGGAAGGAAGGAAGGAAGGAAGGAAGGAAGGACGGACGGACAACTTATTTTAACATTGTGTTGTCCTTAAAGAATTGCCTCAGAAGCAAAGGGCACAGGGTATTTCTATGAAAAGGATGGAGGCGACTCCACTCTCTTCTGCGAAACTAGCATAAGTGCCACATAGAGATACTGGGGATTTTGTGAGAAATGTTTCTCTCTTTCAGCTGATTTACATGAAAACAAGATGAGCAGAGATCAAAATTTAAACTGGAAGACTTACATGTCTCTAGAGAAAATTTGCAGAATACACTATCCACATTAGGTGTTTTAAAACGTAAGTTGAATATTTACTCTTCATGAGGGGGAATGAACTAAGTTGATAAGAAAGCATCTTATTTTCTCAGCAATAGCCTCAGGGTTGTGAAAATAATGGAGAGGGCATTTTCCCTCACAATCTCAAGCGATTTTGAGCAATTCTAAAGGAAGTGCTTGGGGAAAACACAAGTTTTCCTTTCTTCTCATGATTCCTGACTTCTTTTATTTCTTGTTTCCAAGAAATAAATGGATGAAAACAAATAGATTGTTTCCCTTTAGGCAGCAAAGCAGACAAATAGAAAGAAGTGACAGCCAACGAGGTGGCAGCCATAGGTTTGAAAGTTCTGAAATTTTATTTTAGATGTCCAAGACCCGGATTGTCTAAGGCTGTCTAAGGCTAATGTATTCCTCTACTTAGATGAAGGTTAATCTCTTTCTATCATACATTTTTCCTCCATGTTGTTCATTTTCCACAAACACACATGCTTGTGTGCAAAAGGTAACTTTTTCCTGGTGAAATTATCACTCATTTCTCTTTCTTTCCAAATTTCATGAAGGGAGCGTTTCTTAGCACGATGAGAATGCAAGCCATCCCATCCCATCCAGACAAAGGCTAACATCCAACAGGACAACTTATGCAGTTGTAAGCCTGATGATGTCATCAGATGCTGTGGGATTTTTGGAAATTCAAAACTTCCGATCCCCTCCCCCCTCTGAAGCTCCCAAGGCTTCTTTGGGATCCTTTATGGGAGAGCTTTACGGAGGTACAGGATGGGGGTAGGGGGAGTCATTAATTACCAAAAACATGCTATGTAATTAGCCTTCGGCACCATAAATTATGCTGCTGGATTTCAGCCAATGGATCCTACCAAACCTTTAGAACCATCATCTCCTCATAATAGCTGGGCTGTAAATAACTGAAATAGTGCCATTGTGAAGCTAACTGTACAAATGTTGCAACACATAATAATTCCTGCTACATGACAGCAGAGCAGGTGAAAATGGCTTACTTCACTGCCCCCACCGCATCCTCAAGTTGCTGTCGAACAGAGCTGCTCAGAGTTGCTCAGAAATTATGAACAGCTGGTCTAGTGAATAGAGCAGTGGTTCCCAACCTTTTTTGAGTCATGGCCCCCTTTTAGAGTAGTCAAGTAACCTGCGGACGCCCCACACGTTTGCATAAAAAAACATTTTTAATGGGGTAAAGTCATCCCTTTTCAGAAAGTAGAGTCTTCTTTCCCCCACCAAAGGGCCTGCTTCTCATACATACATATACACACTAACTTTAATATCTGGTCCCAAAAGGTTGAGGAAGAAACAATTTAATAAGGGCAACAACACATATAAGGTGACTCACAACTCTACAGAAAACATTTTGTGACCTCCTACCATGGGGATCATGACTCCCAGGTTGGGAAACACTGGAATAGAGCAACTGGGACCCTCTGAGGCCTCTTCCGATTCTTCTGCAAGGCACTTCGAGGCTGAAATTGCTTCCATCCAGTCGCCTGTTTTATCTCCAAAGGACTTGTTGTGTCAACTAGTTTTTTGGGGAACCCTTTCAGTTACTACGGCATGAGGGAATGGGCAATGTCTGCCTGCAGGAATGTGGGTTTCATCTTGACCTTCTTGGCAGATGAAAGGTAGTTGGTTTTGCATGACCAAGTGGGTGCATGGTGCTTATTGATCGGTTTGTTACATTTAGATCCCATCTCTCCTCCAATAAGCTCATGCTGGCAGACATGGCTTCCCTTCTTCTCTTCACTTTATCCTCAGAAGAAGTTGTAAGTTAGGTCAGTGGCTGAGTCAAGGTCATGCCATGAATTTCTAGCAGAGTAGAGATATGAACCCAGAATTCCTAAGTCCTAGTTCAACATTAATCATTATACCACAGTGGTTTCCAGTGTTAATTCACCAGCAAACATTTTTAGAGGACACTGACGATTCAGATCAGGGGTGATCAATGTCCCATTTGTGGGCAATATATGTCTTCTTGGCATTTTTGAAGCTCCTCACAGACTTCTCTTTAGCTTCCACAGGTGCTGCTGCCAGTGCCATCATCATGAGTGTTTCCACTGCTTTTCCTGGGAGATAGTAGATACAAGAAGCTTATACTTTGTTCTCTAGAAGAAAGACAGTGGTTGAAATAGTGGGGCAGATGCAATGACAGGTTTGGCAGTAGTGGTGGCAGCAGCAGATTATGGCTTCTGGAAGGTTCCAGGAGGAAACAGCATGGCCATTCACTCTCATGACATTGCCCATTGGTGATCCTAGATTCATTTCACTGTGGGTTTAAGCATGACAAGGGGCTGAATTGCCATCACCTTCATGGTTGCTTTTGATTGAGAAAGGTACACAGGGAGCATGACCAGTTACTACATCTTGATCTCTGGGCTGTTTTTATATCATCAACCAGAATATTTTCCTGGTCTATCTAACACCAGTGGATGAAGCCTTCTTCAACAGTGTTACAAACATGAGTCATCTCTCTGTCGGCTATACAGAAAAGGACTTTCAGAGTGATAGCCAGAAACAAAATCTTTGGGATGGTCTCTCCTCAGATATAAGGCCCATGACACTGTCATTTTGTCTCACAGTGAAGATGCAGGGTCCCCCCTCAAAAAAATCATGCATTTCTTGGTGCATTGATACTGCCAGTGTATATTGTTACCAGATTGGACGGATTTTCATGAAAGGATTTTTTTAAAATCCTGCTTTACTGTTGCTGATGTTCACATTATTTCAAACAAACAAACAAACAAACAAACAAACCTGTAAGAAAATAAGTGATAAGGAACCTCTATTAAGAGCTAGACAGTAAACTGCTATTCCACCACTCATGTGTAAACAACTACTGCATGAGATAGAATTATTTGCATTGCTTGCATTTTTACCACTTATGTGAAGCATTTTATTATTTGATTGCTGTGTTTGCTGTCCGTATAATGGTTGTTGTGGTTTGCAACGTTCTGAGTGTCTTCAGATAGAAGAATGGCATATACATGAAAATAATTTAAAAAATAGATTTCAGCTTGGTTGTTTTCCAAGATTTACACTACTCGGATGGAATCTCTCTCTCTCTCTCTCTCTCTCTCTCTCTCTCTCTCTCTTTGAGACAGGTGCTTGCCAAAAGACCTAATCTAGGAAACTAAAAGAAGCAGGCTATACATGTCAAATCAAGCTGTCTGATATTGCATTAAAAAGCATCACAGATTGAATTAGGCTTCAGCTAAATCAGTTTTATTAAACACTCACCCACTTACAGCTGTCTTTGAATCCATACTTCTTCCTATGCTACAGTTGCCTCATTTCATGATGGAGTTACTCACATTGCTTACATTTTCTGATCAAGATGTGCTAGTACAATTTGATTCTTTTATTCAGGGGCAAAATCAGTTGTGTTGTTGACTGTACATTTCAAACCTAAAGCTTGATTATAATGATTTGGAATCGGTGGTCTCTTATTACCTCTACTGACTGGTAGCACCTTCCCTCACATAAGGTCTCTGACAGAAATAGACCCAAGATCCTTTCCTCTAACTGGAGACGGTAGGGATCAAATATGTCACTTTTTGCATGTGCAGGATATGTTCTAACACTCAGCTACTATTGCCCTCCCCAGGCTGAAATCCCTCAAACCTCCTCCCAGACAAATGGCCACACATGATACACCTGTGACTGATGCTGGCTGCATATTTCAAGTTTAACATCTTAGTTCAACAAAACCCATGCTTCCTAAGAAGTCAACCCAAAAAAACATACTCCGCATGTTAGTTATACGTAGTTGGTTTTGAAGGATGTGAGTAGAGATGGGCACTGCTGGTTTGGTGGTTTATGTTGATTCATTTACCACAGGTGTTCCACAGTTCAGCACCCCACCCCCTCTGGCAGGCACCCACTGAGAGACAGTGCCCAGAGGAGATGGAGCAGGGAAGCTGGGATGTTGCCTTCAAGTGGGCACCTGCTGGAGGGGGCAGGGTGTGAAACCAATTTGTTGCCTGCCCAGCCTGGAGTTATGAGGCACGAAACAGGAGATGGGTTAAACATGGGCCACACTTTATTGAACGTTAACACAATAACATAACATCCCCTTTCAAAAGGGGGCCTAAAGTAGGGTGGAGTCATGCTGTGTGCCATGGGCCGGCCTTGCCCCAGACACAGGCCTTAACTGGCTGAGTTCTGGTAAAATCTGGAACCCCCCAAGGACACAGTCCAAATGAGACTTGGGACTCAAGATGATCCACGCCCCAGGGGACCCCCCACCTCTTCCCCGTCCCAGCGCCAAAATCAGTGGGCATTCAACGCTGTGAGGTGGGATGGCTCACACCCCTACTGGATGCCTGCTTGAACTCATCTTCAAACTCATGACTTCCGCCACTACCCGCCAGTGTGACTATAATATAATCCACACCACACCCTAACAAATAACAAAAGGTTAAGAACGGGATGGGCAAAAACACATCTGCTCCTAAGTGCCCATCAAGGGCAGGCCAAAAATTCTCATCCAGCCCCGAAGCGACCAGCAAAGGCTGAGTGGGCGGGCCAACACTCAAACAAAAAGGTACGATGGCGGGGGCAAGCAGTCTTTTAAGGTCTTGCCTTAGCCCCCGCCCCATCACACCACTTTGTGAGCTGTCCTGCACATGCTTCACCCGAGCAGGCGGGCAAAGAGCTCCCATAGCTGCAAAAGCAGCTGTGAAAGGAGCCCTCAGTAATCAAACTGGCATGAACCACTGAACCAAAGGTTCATGCCCATCTCTAGATGTGAGATTGGTTAGTTTCATTTATGAATCAGAGGCAGTCATCTGACAACAGAATCCTTGCCATGCTGCTATTGAACTAATGCCAGTTTAGAGGGTTCTGGACAGCTGCCATGAAACTCATTTTTTTTTCTCCTGTTGGACCATGTGCATGTCTGTGTGTGAGGAAATGAGAGAGGAAGCAGGAAAGAAGAGGTGGTAGCCACTGACTCACCACAATAGCAATTAGTTCCAATTTCCCCAATTTAGCAAGAAAAGGAAGAGTATTATAAGTTATTCTTCATTGGACAAGACAAGCCTGACCCTGCATAAGTGTGGAAACACAGATTGGACCAATTTCAAGAGTAGGTTTGGCTTCATTCTATGAACAGCCTATGAGACCTGGGGAACCCAAAAGGACATATTAGCTAGAACTGTGCAAGGTATTCCCCCAGTGCATGTCAGAGCCCAGTTCAGTAATCTGAGTTTGGCCCTGATTCAGTGTAAGTCTACTCAGACCTGAATCCGAGTCAATATTCAGAAATCCAAACCTTTGGTCCTTTCTGCACATGGAATTTTAGAAGAGAAAAGCAGGTTGCTGATCCTGGTGGAAACAGCGAGATCCAGCAGAAGTACACCACTGGATTCAGGCTCTTCTTTCTCCTGTTGACCAGCATTGGGAATCTGACATGGTCATTCACATCAGGCCCCAGCAGAGTTCTTTCAAATACTTTTCACTTGCTAAGAGAACTAGCAAAAGAGCCAAGGAATGGATCCCTTCCCTCAGCTAAACCTTGCAATTGCAGATGAACAGCACAATTAAGATCAGGATTCAAGATCTGATCAAATGGATTGCATGGCCCAAATGCCACACTGGGTGATTCTACCTCTGATGCTACAGGCATCAGTTGTCCCCTCCCATGGTGTCTGTGTACATACGGCACCTCCTTTTCTTTCCTTCTTCCTCTCTCATCTCCTGACCATCTGCAGGCAGGAGGCCTTGGCCTGTATGACAGCATGCACAGACACCAGGGGCAGGCTCTACTTGATGCAGACAATGTCACAGGCAGAACTCCTTGGCACACTCTGCTTCTCTATAGCATGTTCAGTTTATCAGCATCATTAATGCTTCCACGGGGCTTTAGCTGTAGAGATACCAGTTTGAGAATTAACAGTGTGATGGATTTTTTTGCTTCTTTCTTCTGCAAGAACATGTGCTGAGCTGCCTTTCTAAATGGCATTTACAAAAGATTTCTTCCTCCCCCAAGTAAGGTTGGTGGGCACCGCTCCAGCAAAAACAACTTTGCCTATGCATATGCTTTTTTGCTATTTGTCAAGCATTTTTCATCTTTTATTTTAAAACAATGTATAAACACAGATTTCCTTAAGTAATGTTAATATCCATTTCAAATTTCAAGATCCCATGTTTCCCTGGTGATTTGACTAGTAATATCTCACAGACTCATGCTACTTGATGCTTATATGCAGATAAGTTTGCAGTTCTTCATGTAGGATTTTTGCTTCATGTTCCAGAGAAAAAATGTGATGTATTTATGTGGATTCATAATCATTTATGAGTCCAATAAGACAGCATTTTAAATGAACTGGGCACTGTCCAATTTTTGTCACCCTATGTGCAGCCTATTTATTTATTTAAAATATGTTTACCCCATCTTTCTCCTTAAAAAGAACCCAAGGCAGCTTACATCATTAAAAGACAATATTTAAAGCTAAAAACAGCAAGTATTGACATGGGAGCTTCGAATTTGTCTCCCGGGGGAGATGAATATGAAGCCTGCCAGCATAGGTATCCCTGCAGTCCTTCCCCAACCCCCAGCCCAGTCTACTTACCAGGCTCCTCAGCATGCTCATGCCCGGCAGCAGTGACATTGCATCAGTCATGGACGTAGTCCTGCTGGTGCTTCTCCACCTCTCCCCTTAGCCCACTGCTCAGCAGCTGAGTGGGGAGACTCATCTTCCTGCCTCCTCACTGGAGTGGTTGGCTGCGGGGAGAGGCGGGGAAGCGGCAGTGGGACTGCGTCCATGATTGGCACAATGTTGCCGCCACTGGGCACACATGTGCTAAGGAGCCTGGTAAGTGGACTGGGCTGGTTCTGGGGGGGGGGGGCGGGGAAGGACCGCCGAGATGCCTGTGCTGGCGGGCTTCCTATTCATCTCCCCCAGGAGATGAACATGAAGTTCCCATGTCTAGTAAGTTTACAAATACTAGAAAGGATCAAGTGCTAAACGTTAACACGGTAAAAAAAAAAACAACACTAAAAATAAATTCAAAGTGGTAAGGCACAATAATCTATTTAACAACCCCACTCTGGCATCAGGTCATTGAGGGAAAGCTTGCCTGAAGAGAAAGGTCTTTGACTGCTTGTGGAAGGAAAGATGGAGTCAGCCTGGAGTCCTGTGGGAGGGAGTTCCAAAGTCTGGAAGCAGCAACAGAGAAGGTCCTCTCCCATGTCCCCACCAAGTGCACATGTGAGGGTAGTGGGACCAAGAGAAAGGCCTCTCCTGATGATCTTTACACCAGAGCAGGGTCATAAAGGGAAATGGAGACGTTGAGATAGCCTAGCCTCCAGATCAACATCTTCCCCAGCTTCTCTTGGACTAGGAGAAATCTTGCTGCTGACTTATCTTAGGAGGACATGGTCAGAACCCAATTAATATATGTGGTATCAGAGTGAATTTCACAGTCAAGCTTTAACAGGCAGAAGAGATAGCAGAACTGGTGGTAAAGGGGCTAAATTTCTAGTCTTTATTTCTGCCACATATTCCACATTTGCACACAGATGTTTTTGAGGCCATACAGGTTATGCTGCAGATGTTCACTCAGTGTCATCAAACCATGCACTGACTTTCAGCTTTCTGGGCTGTGTGCTGCCACCTTAACAATTCTGGTAGCTTCCAAGAATGGGTTGATTGACTCATGATTTCGTCCCTGGTATCTTTGTATACATGATGTTTCAGTCAGGTGTGGACATGCAAGTACAACGAATCCCTGAAAGAAAGAAAAAAAAAAAACACACACACACACACAAATCACTACCAATACAAATGGCTCTGCCCAAAAAAACAGTGAGAAAGAAAGACAGGGAGAAGTGACAACACAGGAACTGTTTCTATAGAAGCAACTGATTTCCATGATGTTATGGTTGCATTTGCTTTCAGTTTTAATATTTCTATAGCTGAATTCACTTTTGCTGTTATTATGTTTTATGATGGCTGTAGGCCACCTTGAGCTTACATAGTAATAGAAATATAGGATCAAAATGTAATAAACAATTATAATAAGTAGATAATACTTTAGGAACATCCCTTGAAATACTTTGAGTATTCTTTTCCCTTATTGTGGGCATGTTATAGTAGGAAGATGCAATTTCATAGATGAGGACACACATAACAGGGCCAGCACGGTGACATCTGCCTGAGGCAAAGAACAAAAGGAAGAAGGATAAGTTTGTTACCTGTAGTTTCTGCCACCTTGAAACAATTTTGCCGCTATGTCTACAGGTAGGGCTGGGTCCACCCTCTGACTCAACCCCCTGACCTATGCACATCCAGTGGCATGTCTGAGTGTTTTTGTCTTGCATCTGTGGGGGAAATTAAAAGAAAGACACAATAAGGCTGCTTAGAGCAGTTCTTCTCAGGATTTGAAGTTATCAGACTTCAATACAGTGTGCAAGCACTACAGGTCATGTGCTACATTACTGAATGCTGTAAAGGAGCCCATGTTATGATCTATTTCTTTCTGTATCAGCAGAAACCCTTGGAGAAGTTTGATTTACCCTAAAGAAAATAGCCTGATAGCAGTGTTTTGCATTAATTGTATGTGATATCTATAGAAGCATTTCCAAGAAACGCACTAATGAAAATAAGTATTTATATGGCCTCCAAGGTTGATAACAATTAACTAGAATCTTGCTTTTACTCTCTCTGGGCTTTGACTCAATAAAAAATGACAACATAGTGGATTTTTTTTTTAAAAAGTGCCTTCTTTTTCCTGCATATAATGAATTTGCCTGTATTGTTCAGAAACTGACTATTAATCTTATAATAGAATTCACATTGATTTTAAAAGTTCAGCCAAGCACTTAAACAAAGCACTTAACTCCAAGGGTCCAGTCAATGAAACACTGGGTACAACCCACATGCTGCCAAAGACAATGGGAAAAGTTCTATTGATTGTAGATGGAACTTTTAGCTATGTCAGAAACTTGCGTGAAGCCAAGCCAAGTCAACTTTTGAAAGCATCTTAGCTTTATAATAGGGATGTACAGATTCAGGACCATAGTGACATCTACAGACCCACAGATCTTGAGAAGGCACTTCAGAATTTCAAAAATAACTATGATTTTTATCCTTTTTGTCACAAACTGGGAGATTCAGCAGCCTTAGGAGAGAATTATCCATGTTAAATTGTAGAGATTCTCTCTCTCTCTCTCTCTCTCTCTCTCTGTGTGTGTGTGTGAGTGAGTGAGAGAGAGAGAGAGAGAGAGAGAGAGAGAGAGAGAGAGGGAGGGAGGGAGGGAGGGAGGGAGGGAGGGAGAGAGAGATGGACACAAACCACAGTTTGGCCCAGTTTGGTGTGGCACCCACACAGGTGTTCTGTGGGCACCATGCACTCCCCTCTCCTGCCTCTTCTGCACACTTGTCCATTTTATAGTTGAAGTGTGCTTCGTTCCCCCGCCTCCACAGTACGATTGCCTATTCACTGATCACAGTGTGTGCTTCTCTCCTCTGCCTTCTTTGGCAGGCACTCACTCAGACTAGAAGGTGGGGCAGGGAAGACCTCTGCACTATCTTTGAGTGGGCGGCCGCTGGAAGAGATGGAGGAGAGAAGCACACTTGGGCTGGGGAATGGGTGAGTGCACAGCGCCTGTGGAACCCCTGCGTGGGGCCCTGTGCCAAACTGGGCCGAACGTCCGAACTGTGGTTCATGCCCATCTCTAAAAGAGAGCAACATATTTGAAATTATGCTTTACAGATCTGATGTGTTTGAAGAAAAATGTAAACAACTATATAATTTCTTGCCAGAATTGGAAGAAATTTGCAGGCACTTTTCTTTTCTCAGGGCATCAGGCTTGCCAAGTCTGAGATGAACAAATGTAGAGAAGTTTGTGCAACGGCAGTCTATCTGTTTGAAAGGCATATAGATATATAAAAAGATCTCCTTAATCTGTGGACCAATACTATGAAAAAGGCACTAGCATGGTCACCCATAGTAAAAAATCTGGAAAAATTCAGAAGGATGGAAACATGGTTTGTGTGGAAGATATCCTAAAACATTTGGGAGAGAGTGATTCATTTGGTCTCTCCACCCTCTCCAATACTAGGGCCAATATATATGAAAATGAAACTCATCGTAATGGTACCCTCATGCCAGAAAACTGAATTTTCATTAGGAGAAATGCAAGAGTTAGGCAGTTATGGTACCTTAAAACTTGTTTAACATTGAATGATGACATTAAGAAAGAGGAAACAATTGTCAGCACCAGCCCTTTCTCCAAGCCCAGTGAGTTAAGATATACTTTTAAAAGATGCCTGGGAATTAGAAGATAGGGCAGTCGGTCGCTCAGCCTGTCCCCACTCTGGGGCATTTCCAAGAAAAAGACATTCATTTCAACAACAGACTGACTGCCTTTCTCATAGGGAAGCCTGCTTCATCCCAAGGAGCACCCAAACTGTTCTGAAAGAAGCTTGAATCTGCTTAGACACCAACCAAATATGAAACTCATCTGTATCTTACATGTTATCCAATACATCTTATAAGTTACTCCTGTGCATACTTGCTGATGATAACTAATTCTGATCAAATCCAATGTGCTTTATATAAGCAAAGAGGGCTGAAGTCTTTCAACACTAATTGCCAGCTGAAGCCAAGTATCTCAGCACAACTGTCTTCTGAAATAACTGCAGTTAATAAAAGACAATTTATTAATTCAGTAATTCATAGGATTGCCCTAAGTCAGACGTGAGTTGACAGCACATTAAAAGCAACAGCAATTTATTGAAGTCTGTCAGCACAATCTGATAATATCTTGTGAGTAGGAATGCACCCACAGATGTTCTACCCACAAGTGTAGAACCCAAGCTGAAGATCCACAACCAAGGTCCTGCAATGTATGTGGCAAATCCCATGGTCTGTAGTAGCCAGAGGTAAAGTCCAAAAAGCAACTGCAAGACTAGGAGGAGGAGCGGGAGGAAGAGGAGGAGGCAATGTGATCTAAATGAGGTCAAAAGGGAAGCAAGACAAATATCCAAGATGCCATAGCAGGAAATGTGCCCCTACAAAGACAGTTAGTTATATCCCAGAAGAACTGCTGAGGCAGGGTGAAATGAGATGTGGTAAGGCAAAGAAGTATAATTACTATTCAGAAAATGAAGGGAAGTGGAAGCCCTTGTTTAATTCCAAACCACTCCAAAGTGACTTGAGGGAAGCCAAAACAGGACATGAATTGTATTGGGAGTTCCCCCAAGCACCAATATTTGCTTTTGAGACTAAAATCCAGAGAAGAGGTTTTTGCTTCAGAACATCCAGGGGCAACTGACAGGTGGGCACCAGTGCCCTGCTAACACAAGATGGATTCATGGAAAGCAGAAAGGGAAAGGATAAATTGCATGGCTTCCTGTGGAGGCAACAAAGGAGAGAAAGAGGGAAGGAGGACAGGAAACATGTGGGAGCTTTTCCTGCGCAATAGTCAATGTCACTGAGTTTCACCATGGGGGTGGGGAGGGAGGCAGAGAGAGAGAGATCAGTGCCCTTTCATGTTTTTCCCCACTATTGGGATCTATATACATATGTACCAATAATTTCAAATTTTCAGATATAAATTGGAGTAGATGGATATGATTGAGCTTGAGGCAAATCATTTGCAATTTTGGAGACAAATAATTTGGACTAAATCAAAGCAAATGGTCTTTGTACACCCCTAACAGTGTACCTGCATATCTAGAAAAAGGAAAACCTGATCACCTTGGAAATCTTTGTGAACTGCAGGGCTCTGTGAAAGAAGCACAATGGCAAAAGGGCCTTGAAGGTAGAGAGATTAACTGCAGGTTTAATGGCTCGGTCTGAAATATGTGTCACATTGCATTGATTGTCTTCATTAGGCATGTTGGTACTGCAGTTTTCAAAAACTGAATTGCAGCTCAAATGGAGTCAATAAAATCACTCTAAAGGAAGTCTTGATTCTTGTGCCCCCCTCCAAAATTTTGGCAAGAAGTCGTAGTCTGCATGTATGGAAAATGATGACAACTGAGTCGGAATATAATTTGGGCCGCCTTATGGTACCCAAAACAAACCCCTTTCAATGAAGATAGTTTACACATTTAGTCAAGTTCTGAAGTAATGGAACTTCAAGGCACAAGGTATCAAAGGCTAATATGCATGTCTAAGTTAGCCTTAAGCGGTTTGTTAGTCACAAACCTATTTGAACCGATGCAGGAGTAGGGTGATAGCTTTATTGAAGCACTAAAAAAAACACACCCTGATGTTGGGGAAACAAAGACCCTGATGTTGGGAAAGTGTGAAGGCAAGAGGTGAAGGGGACGACAGAGGACAAGATGGCTGGACAGTGTCATCGAAGCTACCAACATGAATCTGACCCAACTCTGGGAGGCAGTGAAAGACAGGAGGGCCTGGCATGCTCTGGTCCATGGGGTCACGAAGAGTCAGACATGACTAAACGACTAAACAACAACAACAACAAAAAGACACCACAAATCGCAAGCCTTTGTGAGTAAAACCTCACTTAATGGATAGAGCAGAAAAACTGCAGATCAAAGTCTCAAAAATTTGAAGATTTACTCCATTTCTTTGTACAGACAACTACAGTGGTGCCTCGCTAGACGAACGTCTCGCGGCACGAAAAACTCGCTAGACGAATGGGTCTGGCTAGGGTTTTTGTGCCTCGCAAGACGATCGTTCCTATGGCCGTTTTCCGCAAGACGAATGTTGCGGTTTTATTTTTATTTTTTTGTTTTTTGTTGTTGCCCAGAACCATTTTTGAAGATCGCGCCCTTTCCCCCTGCTTCGGTAAGGCTCCGAACGGAAAAAGGGGGGAAAAAAAAGAAAGCCTTTTTCCGTTCGGAGCCTTACCGAAGGCAAGGGGAAAGGGCCCGATCTTCAAAAATGGTGCTGGGCTAGCCTCTGCAAGCACCGCTCACCAGCTTTGGGGGTCCCCCGGGGCTTACCTTGCACCATCCCAGGACTCACGGGGGTCCCTCCGCGCGGCGATGGGCGTTTGCAGAGGTTTTCCCGGCACCATTTTTGAAGTTCCCGCCCTTTCCCCCTGCCTTCGGCAAGCCTCGGAAGGTTAAAAAGAAAGCCTTTTTACCTTCCGAGGCTTGCCGAAGGCAGGGGGAAAGGGCAGGAACTTCAAAAATGGTGCTGGGAAAAGCTCTGCAAATGCCCATCGCCGTGCGGAGGGACCCCTGCGAGTCCTGGGATGGTGCAAGGTAAGCCCCGGGGGACCCCCAAAGCCAGCGAGTGGCGCTTACAGAGGCTAGCCCAGCACCCCCGCGAGTCCTCGGATGGTGCAGGAAAAGCCTCCGAAATGCTCTGAAGCCGGCGCGCATGGTTGCGGGGCACCCCCGCCAGTGTTCCGATGGTGAAGAGAAAGCCATCGGAACACTGGCGGGGGTGCCCCACAACCCCACGTGCCGGCTTCAGAGCACTTCGGAGGCTTTTCCTGCACCATCAGAGGACTGGCGGGGGACCCCCAAAGCCGGCGAGCGGCGCTTGCAGAGGCTAGCCCAGCACCCCAGTGAGTCCTCGGATGGTGCAGGAAAAGCCTCTGAAGTGCTCTGAAGCCAGCGCGCGCAGTTGCGGGGCACCCCCGCCAGTGTTCCGATGGTGCAGAGAAAGCCATCGGAACACTGGCGGGGGTGCCCCACAACCCCGTGCGCCGGCTTCAGAGCACTTCGGAAGCTTTTCCTGCACCATCAGAGGACTGGCGGGGGACCTCCAAAGCCGGCGATCGCGGCGAGGGGACCCCCCCCCCGCCAGTCCTTCGATGGTGCTTCCCCAGCTCCCTACCTGGTAAGTGACTTTTTTAAAAAAAAATTCCCATAGGAACGCATTAATTAGATTTCAATGCATTCCTATGGGAAAACGCGCCTCGCAAGACGAATTTTTCGCAAGACGGCATTGACCGCGGAACCAATTAAATTCGTCTTGCGAGGCACCACTGTATTGTGAAATTTCCAGTTACACAGAGAAAATAATGGAAGCAGAGATGAGACAGGAGAAAGCAGAGATATTAGCTTCATTTTATGCTATTGCACCTTTATTAAAACAACATTAATCTATTATTATTTTCTGCTTATTTTGCAATGAATGGAAACTCAAAACATGAAGGTAAATTTAGCAAAAGACAAAAGGGACAATGGAGGCCGATGGGTATTATATTTCACAGTTTACAAATCAATTACTTCTTTTAGATAGCTTGATGTCCTGACCAGTTGGAAAACATATTATATCAGATTATAGCACTTTCAATTAGCTGCTTGGAAAAGACAGGGTTAGGAAAGAGAAGCAAAAATTAATTGAGATCTGCCAGATTGGTCAGCTGGGTATATACGTATGCCATATGGCTACAAAAAGAATGAATTGATTTCATATTCACTTGACACAGATAATAGTGACCCTTTCTCAGCTTCAGTATTATTCCTTCAGTACTGTAATATATGCTCCTTAAGTATTCCAAAATATACATCATCATCAACCACCACCACCACCATGGAACCTTAAAAGCTAATTGCTATATTTTGATATGAGCTTTCATGAAAAAGTCCACTTCCTCAGATATAGGAGTCATGCCTCTTTTGACTGAGGAAGTGGACTTGTCCATGAAAAGTCACATTAAAATATAGCAGTTAGTTTTTAAGGTGCCACAACATTTTTAATCTTCTTTATTTTTTTATATTTTTCCTTTGTTTTTGCCTGAAATGCTAGCACAGACTAACATGGCTGTCTCTTCTAAATCTCTGGCATTATGTCTTGTTGTGAACTATTCATACCACTCCTGTGACCAGTAAGAGTACAAGTGGCTATTCAGACCAAAAAAATGGTGGTGATCCTCGGATAGGTTAACCTCAGAGTACTATAAACTTTATAACACTGCCTGTTGGTGTGAGTCTGTGGTGGCCCATCACAGCTGACATTTTTGCCTGAAAGACTTAACTCCCACATGAATCCAATAACCATCTTCAGTCATATCACAGTTCATGTAGGTATCAAGGTATAAATCATTTACTTGGTCCTTTATGGCTCACCAGAAATGGAGCTTCCAAATTTGCTCCATGTCTCTTCAGAGAATGAGAAGAGAGTACCCTTTTTACTCATGTGAAGTAAGCAAAGAAAAATGAGCCCAGACAATGGTAGCTTGTCTGATTCTACAAGCTTGAGTCATTCACGTTGCTTCTATGTGCAAAAATCCAAAAGTTACTGAAAATGTAAGTCAAAGGTATGTGGTTGCCAACTGTCATTTTTACAGCTATGAGCAAAAGAGATAGGTGCAAATACTTAAAATATATGAAGACTGAACTTAAGTTTCCCATTGAAATCAATTGGTCTTATTCTCTAGAAAATGTGTTCAGGATTGCCACTTAAAAGGAGGGATTTTTGGGGGAGGGATGGGTAGATATGCCACATCTGATTTCACTCAGCTACAGAAAAATTCATATGTATTTCCACAAACACTTCTTAAAATTTATGTAGATATTTTTAAATGCATACCTTTTCAAACATAATTTTTCCTCCAGCAATTTTCTAATATATGATAGAGTTTTCCTGTGCATTTTTGATATGTGTCTTCATTGTTTCATTTATTTTATTGCAACCTGTGTCACAAACATTTCACTGAAGTATTGTTTTGAGGGCTAACTGTGTTCCAGTTCATGTCTTGGATTGAGAAGTGTGCCTTTAGTAAGTTTACTTTGAAGACATTTCTAAACGCCCTTCTGTATCCAACTATAATTGTAAGCGTGGCATATGGCAACATCTTTACAGTGTTTTCCACACTTCTGACCTTGTCCTCGAGAGCAAACCTGGCAATGCTTCAAATGCCCTTTTAAAGAACAACTTTGCTTTTCTTCTGAAAGAAGTAGAATGCATTTGAAATGGAAATCTCTTGAGAAGTGACATTTTGTCTTTGACATGGGAGCAAAGTTTCTGTTTTGTTCACTTCTGACTGTATGTTGGTATCTAAGTTTGACTTACCATTTGTAAAAAACAAACAAACAAACCCAAATTTGTATCAGATTGGCTCCTCTCGTCCACATATCAAGTGATGGGGTCATGCATGCATGATGCAGCTCCATATAGTTCCTTTTCAGATACTAGCAGTATTTACTCTCTCTCTCTGCTTTATGAATGTGGAATTTTGTGCTTCTGAATCCATGATAACCAAAACACCATGCCCATCTTACCAGCAGGAAAAAGGATGCCAAACTTTACACAGCAAAGGGCAGCTTGAATGTTGACACCAATGGAAGCAGTCAAGATGGCCTGTAGAATACCATCTTGTGCTCACTATCATTTGCGTTTGTTGAAAAACAGCCCTGGCAATTGCTGTGTATTTGGGTGAGAAGTGGTTAACTGATGGCAACATGGGCACAATATTGTGCTGCAGTATCAGGCCATTTCCTCGTGTTTTGAACCATGGATAAAGAAGCACAACATCCTCCATTTATAAATCAGTTTGTTTGAGGAACTGGATTTCCTGGCTTTTAAAAATGGAAGTTTACACATACAGTACATATACTACACACAAATTCCAACAGAAAGTTCCCTCGTGTATAATCACCCTGAGATAGAGGACCCCAGAAGATGAGCACATGACCTGTACTGTGGTTGCTGGGACAGGACAGGAACAAAAACAATGGGATGTGACTGCAGTCCTTCTCTGCCAGAATATTTTGAAACTTAATGAAGTTTTGGACTTAATGAAGTGGGGAAGCAAAGGAATGAGTAAGTGAAATACATGCGATAGAGAGGCATACACACCTTTTAACCTCTTAGGTAAAATAATGTTGCCATGCTTGCTCGGCAGAATGCAGACAATGTTCCGATTTCCAAACTGTAGCCAACCTAAGAAAGAAAAGCTATATTGGAGCAAAAGCTCTGTGACCATGTCATGTGCATGTTTTCCAAAATATGTCCCCTTGCCTTTTGAAAGAAAAAAGAGGGAGGGTTTAAAGTTAAACAAAGTTTGTCACTGGTCTAGAGATGGGATATGCATATTCGTCTCCCGGGGCAGACAAATACAAATATCGCTACCATAGGTGGCCGGACTGATTGGACCCTCCCCCCAGAACTGGGCTGTCCACTTACCACTTGTTATTGTTTGTACCACACCAATCACTGAAGTAGCTCAGCTGGGGCTTCCCCGCCTCCCTGCACTGCTGACCACTCAGCAGTTGAGTGAGGAAATGCTGTGACTTTTTGTTTTTGTAGTTATTTTTCCATTAGGCTGGATGCATAATTGGGGGAGAGGGAAGAGGTCAATCAAAAGTGCCCTCCTATTTTGCCATCCCATCCAATGAGGCAGAAGAGACAAAACTGAATGGACAGAATATGCCTAGAATCACCCAGGAAGATTTCTAGGACTGGGAGAGGAGAGGGAAAGCAGAAGGAAAAGAGATGTATTTCTATCTTCCTATTATGCTTCACTCCATGTTAAATGCCCCCCCCCCCACCATCATACTGATTGCTTGGAATTTTCCCAGTGTTCTATGGGTAGGATAATAGAAATTGCAGGAACAGGTGTTAACTTTATTGGACCATTAAGAATATAAAACAAAAAAGAATGTGAGCCTTCAATGTTAATTCATCTTCCTCAGGCTGTGCACCAAGTTCTCATAGATAGCTCCAAATGTATATGTTTATACTGAAGTCCCCAAAGTTTCATGGCTGCTGTTGGGGCCAGGTGTAGCTTCTTAGATGGAGATAACTAGAGATGGGGGTATTTGTATATGAATATGAATATCCCTGCACAGGTGGCAATAACGAGGGTCCATCCCCATGGGGCCGGACGGTCCACTCACCGATCAGCCACTGCTGCGGGCGCTGCGATCCTTCCAATGACTCCGGAGCTCATGATTGGCGAGTCACTCCTGGGAGGAGGTAGGATGACAAGCCTCTCTGCCAGGTCGAAGAGTGGCTCACCAATCGCGAGCTCCAGAGTGACAAGAAGGATCACGGCGCCCACGGCAGCAGTGGATCAGTGAGTGGACCGTGTGGCCCCATGGGGCTGGACCCTCATTATCGCCACCTGTGTGGGGATATTCATATTTGTATACGAATACGAATAGCCCCATCTCTAGAGATAACTGTAGTCTGCAGTCTGCAAAACGCTTATGGGGGTAAGGGTGTGGTTTCAGGCCCCTCTTCAGCCAGTGATTTGGAATTTATCAGACGTCTCTCTAAAAAAAAGTTGGCCAAGCACTTTGACCCCCCCCCCTTTCCCCCTTTCCCCTTTTCCACCTTCTTTTGAAATGCAAAGAGTTTCTGTTTGTCTAGGGTAAACAAGGAGAGTAACCAGAAGCACGATTTTTTTTCTGAATATGATAGTTTCACTAATAATCAGACTCAAATTGTCTTGCAAGTAGACTCTAATTACTTTGAGGGGGGGCTTGGATGCCATTTTCCAATAATCTGCAAACACAACACAAAAGAGAGGAGAAGGAGGACCCATCACACATTCTCAAGACCCTTCTGGAAACATGGTGTTGTCCCTCTTGCCACCTACATGGACAGCTATAAGAAGGTCACAGTTCCAAAAGGCATGCCCCACAGATGCTCCCATGGCAAGACAGGAAGGATGCACAACATTACTCAGCATGCTCTGGACATTATTGGGAACAAAAAGGTTAAGGGCAAGATTCTTGCCAAGAGAATGTGTGCATTGAGCATATTATGCACTCTAAGAGCAGAGACAGCTTCTTGTAACAAGTGGAAGAAAATGAAAAGGAGGAGGAGGAGGCGGCGGCAAAAGAGAAGGGCAGGTGGTTTGAATTAAAACGCCAGTCTGCTTCTCCAAGAGAAGCTTATGTTGTGAGAACTAATGGCAAGGAACCAGAGCTACTGGAACCAATTCCACATGAATTAGACTCTATAGAGGGAGTTTCTCGCTGAACTAACCTACTGATAGAACATGGGGGAATTGTCTTGTATGTCATGATGATGAGGGGCTCTCCTTCTCATTATCAGTCTTCAATAAAGATAGGAAGGCCGGGGGAAAGGAAAAAAACCAGAAAATTGGGGGGGACAGGTTTTCCCATTTTTTCCCCAATGTTGGTTTTTTGGGGGGGGGGGGGTCTGAAAAAAATAAAAAAAATATTGAGTATGGGATATGTTCTTTACAATGAGAAATAATATGTCTATGGCATGGTATTCAAACTATATAACAGGAAGACCTCAATGAAAAACGTGATGTATTTAAATTCTCTCTAGAGATGTACAATTTCAGAAAATTTCCATTTTTTCCCAGAAAAAAAACAGAGAAAACCATTTTTTTTTTCTGGGGGGAAATGGAAATTTTTGGAAATTTTACATCTCTAGTCTTCAACAACAGCAAAAACAGTGAAGAAAGATGCATGATTTTGCTCTGTATTTTGCCCCACCCCATTTAGAGGAAAACATTCTTTTTTTAGGATGTTCCCGTTCAGCCACCGGGGGTGGGGGGGGAGAGAAAAAAAAAAGTGCTATGACCATAGTGATGATGACTTAATTAATGTTATCCCCGGAACTGTAAGACTGAAGAATAAGGGATCATTTCCCAAGCTCTTAGGTGTAAGATGACTTAGCAGTCTCCCTCTGAGCTTCTGTTTCTTCCCTATAATAAAAGAGCTGCTTTGTGCTTGGTATGCTCTCTTTGTGTTTTGTTCTTTTGTTTTTCTCCTTCTTGGATATACATCCTATCCAAAGTGTAGGAAGAGAAAATAGGAATCGTGTATTCAACAGAAATGCTGATTATCACACTGGTACACATTTTGGGGGCTTCCAGCACCTCTGTGTGTGAATTTATGTTTTGTCTGATCTGGCTTTGAGTTTCATTGATTAGGAAAGTATAGAAGCAGAACTTCTTTGTCATTTCACTGGAAGCTATCTGGATGGCTACAAAGTGTACCATAAATCAATTCAGCTTAGGGGGAGTGTTTGCCACAAAGTCAGTGGCAGTGCATGACAGCACATACAGTGAAACAGGTACAGGGAGATAAAAAGGTAATTCTCTCTCCCATACACACACAGAGAGAGACACCTCTTTCCTATTCTCAAATGCATTAAACTAAGGCTTCTGTCTGTCAAGTGTGAAGCACTTCAATATTCTCCTTGAGGGAAGCACATTTGCTTGAGGAACTGAATTTTTTTTTTTTTTTGCATTCTCTGTGACTGTCAACATAGCTTTTAGATGTTCTATACTTTAATTAATAAAGTATGAATCACAACTTGAAGTCAGTCATAACCAGACGTTATTGCTTTGCCCCATAAAGTTTTGTTCATGCCATTATAGCAACTTCTGAGATGCCATGGGTAGATTGACTTGAGAAGGCCTGGGTTTAAATCCCAGCCATCATCATCATCTTAGAACTGCAGAACTGGAAGGGACCTTACGGATCATCAAGTCCAGCTCTTGTCAGGGAGACACAGGGGGGAATCGAACCTCCAACCTCTACCTAAAGCACTGAGCTATCCAGAAATTCCATAAAGCTGTGATGCACGCCAGGTGACCTTGGGCCTATTGTAAATCTCAATGCTGTTCTTTTGAGGACAAAATGGAGGATGAGGGGGGGGATGTGGATGCAATCAGATTCCCTGGAGAGAAAAAGCACCTTAGAATGCCAACTTTATCTGCAAAATTTGTGAGTAGAGACATTAAATTAAAGTGGGTCAGGATTTCACAGAATATTCTCTAGGGCAAGGAATTAAGTCAGCGGCATATTCCCCATCTCCTTTGAATTGTGTCATCCTGCTTTCCATGTCATTTTCTGATTCCTTGGGCACTAGCATATTTTGAAAGTGTCTGTAGGCATGATTCACAGACACATCATGGTGGGCATGTGTCTTGTCTCAAAATTTGGGGGGGGGGGCAACACCCAACTCCAGTTCAATTGTGGTAAATCTGAGGGGTCAACAAGGATGAAGAACCAACTAAAATATTTCATTTCATTTGCATACAGGTAGAAGATGTCCCCTGAACTCTTTTCTTATATTTTGTCTTCTCCTGAAAAGAACATCTGGTCATTTTCACAGAAGCCGGGACACATACGACTGGTTCATATCCTCTCTTCTCCCAAAGGGTAAACAAGAAGCACAGTTTAACCCAGAACTGCTCTTTTGTTTCTGGCCTACAACTCTTATCAGTCCTAGACAGCATAGTTGATGTAGAGGAATTATGGGAATTGCAGTCTAAAAACATCTGGAGGACTATATTTGCCAAGATGGGTGAAAAATTTGTTTCAGTTTGATGAAAATTTACTAAAATTCACAACATTTGAATGTGAGGAGACAGAAAAATTGACAGATTTGACCACTCTTGATTTCACCAGACTTAGTTTTTTGATTAATGGATGTAATCTTATAACTTCAGGTGAAGTTGTCTGTTACTGGCTAATATCTTGTTTCCTAATGTAGTAAGTCACACAAAAGTAGATCCATTGAATCAGTGGAATCAACTCCTCTGTAAGTACCGTTGATTCAAATTAGCCTACTCTAGTTCCAATGTACGAAGTCAAAATTAGAATAGGCCCAATTGAATCAATGGAACTTATGGAGGACCTGACTCACCAAATCCTGACGGATTCAATGGGACTACTCGAGTGTGAGTCATTATACTCATCAAGAGGATTTCACCCACTATGCAATTTTTAAGTACTTTTGATTGTTAAAATGCATCATCCCACTGAAACATAGGCCTCCTCCAGATGAGATTGGGGAGGAACAGAAAGAATTTACCCTCCCCAAAAAATCCTTGCTGATATCTGCCATAAAGGTTTAAGAGACAATGTTGTCTGGAAGGTGGGAGAAGTCTTGGTAAGGTCCATGTTTGATAGGGAACTTAAACAGATGCAAATGTCCTGTCTACAAGAGATGTGATCACCTGTTCTTTCTCCGGCTGGTTGTTGACATGTGTGATTTGCTTACAATTATGGAACTCAGGTGGAGGCAGAAGCCATGAAAGCAAAACAAGCTGAGCGGCAACAAAAATGTCTGTTCTGTCACAGGACTCTGCATGTTGTTGATGCTGTAAAGGAGGAGACAACAGAGTCTGGCTTTTTCTCATGCCAACCATGCAACCAAAAAGGTGTTGAAAATTAAAGATCAAAGTTAGCCCCTGTGTGACGTACACCCCGTGTCCTTTGTTTTGCCTTAAACACAAGTCCACCCTCTGGATGTGTGTCCTCACTTCACGCTGCCACCAGGTATTATTCCCTTAATACCAAATAGATCTTAGACACGTGCTGCCAATTCAACAGATTTATTGATTTTATAGATGTCATGCAAATCACAGGAGTAAATCACAGATGTTAAGGCTTATTCATAAAATATCATTTGCTTTCACGTTGGGTTTGTTTGTTTTTATTCACTGTTATAATATTCTTTGACTATATATATTCTCTATACTTTTAAACTCTTTCCTATTCTCTCTAGCATTCTCTCTTAACTTTCTCAATACACTCTCCTAACTCTCTCTTCAATTCCCTATCTGCAACCTCTTTTCTCCAACTCTCTTCCCTAACTGTCTCCCTAACTGTCTAACTAACTCCTCAACTGTCCCTTTTGGTTCCGCCCCTCCTGTCCTCTCATAGGCTCCTGCCTTTGAGCTTCCCATGATGGACAGGCATGACGTGGGGTTCCGCTACACCCTGTTATATCGCTGAGAATTATGAATGGACAAGAACCAACTTACAAATGGACAAATTTCAAGTTTCAACACCATCATTAACTTTAGCACAGACTTTATTCTAGGCACCTCGGACACTTTAATAGAACAACTCTGCATACTAAAAGTGCTTGTGAGAGCTACTGACATAGATGGATAATAATATGAGGGCTCTGCTGAAGCTTCTTTTTCTGTTTACATAGCAGGGTTGGTATTCAGTGAGCCTTCAGACCAGGGGTAGGAGTTGTGGAGCTGAAGAAATTAGCCCTCAGATGCCCTGGACCTCCCCCCTGAGAATTACACTCCAAGAATCCTCCAGGTGACATAGTATTTGCATTTAATGCTACTGAGCTACTGTAGTTCTTCTGATTACTTCCATTGTGGAAAAAGCAGATGGGTCCAGGAAAATGGAGTGGGCAGGGCTCTCAGCTACCTTAGCTGGTATCTGTCTTGGGAATATGCATGTGAAGTACAAAATAGTAGGTGTCCTTGAGATCATGTATGTGTGTGTATGTTTTGTGTCGTCATGTTGGAACTGACTTATAGCAACCCTAATAGGATTTTGAAGGTAAGTGAGATGTTTAAGGAGTGGTTTTACCAGTTCCATCCCCTCCCAGTGAGTTTCCATGGCCAAATGGGGATAAGAATCCTGTTCTCCAGAGTCCTAGTCCATCACTCTATCCACTACACCAGTGGTCCCCAACCTTTTCTGAACCACGGACCGGTTGGGGGGTGGGGTGGGGGGCAGGGTCTCTCTGTGTGTGGGACCGATGGGTGGGGGGGCGTGGCACCCGTGTGTGCATGTGCAGGTGGGCAGGGCACCAGTGCATGTGGGGGCAAGGCACCCATGCATGTATGGGGGGCATGTGTGCATGTGTGCATGCATGGAGGGTGTGTGCAGGGGGGTAAGATCTGTCTCCACGGCCCAGTCCTGGTAAGGCCACAGCCAGGTACCGGGTCACAGACTGGGGGTTGAGGACCCCGACACTACACCACACTGGGAATTCTCTTGAGATCATGGGTGATGCTAAAAGGCATATTTACCTCCCAATTGATAGTCCACTTTACAGTTCTTTGTTTTTATTCTCCTCTCCCCAAATTTTAATTACATAGGATGTTTCCTTTCCCTAAGAAGTCACTTCTGTTTTATAGTCACTTTTCTCAAAACTTTCAAAGCCAACTCCCCAGTCATCAACACTTGATAGCACAAACCTCTTCGGGTGGGGGGGGGGTAGGGGATACAAGCTAATTACAAGCTCCTTTCATCAATAGATTAAAAAAAAAGGCTTGAAAAATAATGCATTGCAAATGCTCCAGGTAATGGCAAGTGGGATGATAAAAAAAGCATCATCTGGCTCTTTAGCATTGCAAAACAAAGGACTGTGTAGATCAGATTCTGTTTTGATGTTTCCATTCACTTGTAAGTTGACATCATTTTTAACTGAGAAAAGCATCAGTCCCGCTTGGTGCCCCATGGCCTCCTGCTTGCCTCTCGCAGTACTCTAGCAACCCAAAGACACAATGTTGTTTGATTTTCTTCTGTATAAGAGCTATTGAAACCATGGTTGTGGCCAAATTCATTCAACAAATCTACTGGAGAACAGTTTCCTTGTGCCAAGAAAATGCAAGATATTTAAAACTGTTGGATATAATTACCATGATATATTTTAACTCAATATGTATGGAAAACTTGTCTCTGCATTTATTTAGGTGAGAAAGAATGAATAAGCCGCTGCAGAGCCGAGGCTTCGGCAGCGTGGCTTGTCTTTGCCAGCTTCCCCGGAGGACACGAGACCATGCTGCAGTCTCGCAAGAGCAGCTTTGGAAGAGGGGGGAACGGTAGGCTATATAAGGGCCGTTCCCCCCTCTTTGCTTCCTCTTTCTTGTCGACATCAGTCATGAGAAGAGTTGGCTGTTTGGTCCACTACTGGTGTGGAGTTAGTAGGCCAGACCACACAGCTCTGTGCTTCGGATCGGGGGGGTAGCATCGGCTCCCTCCCTTGGTTTGATTTTGTTACAAGTTTTAGTTCTTTAATTAATAGTGTTACTTACTGCTTAATTGATATTTGGTTCATTTAGTTATTTTTAATACTTAATTGAGCTAATCAGGTTCTGAGAGAGGGTTCGGGGGTGCATGGCTGGCGCCTGCACCACCCGCACAACCACGCGAGCTGAATTGATTAATTTAATTTGATTGTTGGGAGTTGATTATTTGGGGATACAGGCACGAATCAAGGGGAAGAGAAGAGGAAAGGAGGATCGAAAGCTCTTTATTCATATTAGCGTGTGCAGGGATACAAGCGAGTGGCCTCAGCCATTCGTCTTTTAAGTGAGTTGTGCGCCTTTTTACCTACACCCCTCCTCCTCCCACTCCCCCTTTTTCCCCTCGCCTTGAGGCATGCGTTTCTTGGCAGCCACTTTTAAAATTGGCATTAATGGTTGGGGTTGAACCTAAGGGGAGGGGTTGGAGCAGTATTGATTCAGCACAGGGCTATTGCCATTGGGGTTACTTTTAATTGATTATACCAAGGTTCCTTATTAATTTATAGGTTGACTTGGGTTTTAATTAATTAGGCATTGTTTGGCAGGTTGCAATTTGATTAGTTGCTATTGGGTATTGATTTAGATAATTAATTAAAGCACAGGACGCAGTATTTATTGGAATAATAGCATAATTAATTTTAGAATTAGAATTAATTAAAGTACAGATAGTAAAGGAAGCAATTGATTTGAGGCCCCATAGGGACCCCTTAGGGTTTTTATAAAAAAAAAGAAAAATAAAAATAAAAAAGAAAAATAAATACATTTTTAAAAGAAAGAAAGAAAGAATACATAAATAAGGGAGAATAAAAGGAAGAAAAGGGACAACAAATAGGGACAATAACAATAGTGATTGGAATCATTAATAATATATATATATATATATAAAAAAATAGAAATTAATTATTGAAGTTAAAATCAAAGGAAATCTAGATATATATATATATAAGGAATAAAACAGGAAAGGTGGTATTCCTTAGATTGTTGTTAGTGGAGGGGTGCACTGAAGGAGCTGGTTGCTGAGGAGTGAGTTGTTCTGAGGCTAAGGGCGAGTCTAGATTGCAATGACATCAAGGAAGGGCCAAGGTACCAAGAAAGGAAAACAGCTGGCCAAAAAAACGCCCTGTGCCATAGGTTTCGCCACCTCAATCCTCTTCAGATGAGGAATCATGGCCTATTTGGCAAGAGCTACAGAATAAGATCATAGCTCTTGAAGCCCCAAGTCAGCTAAGTCAACACCTCAAGCGGCTGAGGCGCAGCCGCGCAGGTCAGCAAGAGAATCCAGGGGCCATCATAGGGCTAAACTTAAGGCCTTAGCAGACAATTTAATGACCAGATTTGCTGTCTTAGAGGCCGAGCAGCAGTCGGAGAGTACAGCTGGATTGGAAGCTGAAGGGATGTCAGTACAGACGGCACGTAGGGACACCGACGATGAGAGATCCACACCGATTACGATCGGGTCTGCTATGACAGTCGCTGGTGGGCACAATGTATCAGGGGAAGCCAGTCGTGACGAGACAAGCGGCAGGGACGAGTCTGCAACCTTGCCTTTGTTGGGTGAGTCTACCTTAATGCACGACATGACATCACACTTCCCAGCATGGCCAGGGCCTAGGATGGGACAAGCGCATACACAGGGCACGGCTATGTCATTTTCAACATGGCCATGGGCTGGCAGTAGCCTAACTTCTACGCCTGGAGCGGCTTCTGCACTGCCTGCTTGGCCTTGGCCAGGTAGTAGCCAATTTAATGTGGAAACATATCTGGCAAGTAACCCAGAGGTGACAGGGGCTCCCAGCACACCTTGGCCTTATATGGGTGCCCAGTTAGCTGGTTGGGCCACTCCAATGGTACATAAGCCAGCGCCGGCCCAGGTAGCTCCGGCCGCCGGTGTGGGTGTCTGGCCTTACCCTTCGGTAAGACAATACAGTGCTTTGCAAGCTTTGCCATTAGGGGATCGAGCAATGCCCCTCGGTGACCACTTGAAACCAGTGACAAAGGAAAAGATATGGAAAGGGGAGTTGTTGTTGTTGTTGTTTAGTCGTTTAGTCGTGTCCGACTCTTCGTGACCCCATGGACCAGAGCACGCCAGGCCCTCCTGTCTTCCACTGCCTCCCGGAGTTGGGTCAAAGTCATGTTGGTAGCTTCAATGACACTGTCCAACCATCTCATCCTCTGTCGTCCCCTTCTCCTCTTGCCTTCACACTTTCCCAACATCAGGGTCTTTTCCAGGGAGTCTTCTCTTCTCATGAGATGGCCAAAGTATTGGAGCCTCAGCTTCAGGATCTGTCCTTCCAGTGAGCACTCAGGGTTGATTTCCTTTAGAATGGATAGGTTTGTTCTCCTTGCAGTCCAGGGGACTCTCAAGAGTCTCCTCCAGCACCACAATTCAAAAGCATCAATTCTTCGGCGGTCAGCCTTCTTTATGGTCCAGCTCTCGCTTCCATACATCGCTACTGGAAAAACCATAGCTTTGACTATGTGGACTTTTGTTGGCAAGGTGATGTCTCTCCTTTTTAAGGTGCTGTCTAGGTTTGTCATAGCTTTCCTCCCAAGAAGCAGGCGTCTTTTAATTTCGTGGCTGCTGTCACCATCTGCAGTGATCATGGAGCCCAAGAAAGTAAAATCTGTCACTGCCTCCATATCTTCCCCTTCTATTTGCCAGGAGGTGATGGGACCAGTGGCCATGATCTTAGTTTTTTTGATGTTGAGCTTCAGACCGTTTTTTGCGCTCTCCTCTTTCACCCTCATTAAGAGATTCTTTAATTCCTCCTCACTTTCTGCCATCAGAGTGGTATCATCTGCGTATCTGAGGTTGTTGATATTTCTTCCGGCAATCTTAATTCCAGCTTGGGATTCCTCCAGTCCGGCCTTTCGCATGATGTATTCTGCATATAAGTTAAATAAGCAGGGGGACAATATACAGCCTTGTTGTACTCCTTTCCCAATTTTGAACCAATCAGTTGTTCCATATCCAGTTCTAACTGTTGCTTCCTGTCCCACGTATAGGTTTCTCAGGAGATAGATAAGGTGGTCAGGCACTCCCATTTCTTTAAGGACTTGCCTTAAAAGGAGAGTACGTAGACTTATTTGAGCTCTTGAATAGAAATGTAGAAAAGAAGGATTTAGAAAAGGAGGATGAGAAGGACAAGGAGAGGCGTAGGCGTAAGAAGCCGGACAGGACGTGGTCTAACTGGTTACCCGGCTTCTTAATATACACAGGAGTGGTGGTAAAGGCTCAACCTTGGCTGGCAGCGGCCCTATTTGAATATCTGGATCTTATTTATCGGGCTTATGTAGATTTTGCGGGGCAGGCATGGCTTTCTTATGATGAAGCATTTCGTATGAGAAGTGCCATCCACCCCAATTTGCGATGGGACGAGCCATTGGCTGGTCTTTGGTTGAAGCTGATGATGCCGGCCAGGCCCAATTTGGGTGATAGGACCGATAGTGGGCATTTAATTAGGAAAACTGTGATAAACGTGACTCCCCATGTTAGCACGGGGCAGGTGGTTCAACCCCGCCTGGTGTGTTGGGAGTACAACTCAAAGGGAGTGTGCTCCAAGAAGCAGTGTAGATTTAGGCACGAATACACAGTGTGCGGAGGACAGCACCCTAGTGCCACATGCTTCAGGGCTGGCGCTGCAATGCAGGCAAGAGGCCCGGGGAGTGGAAAGAAACCCAATAGTGGAGGCAGTAACCCGGGTAAAGGGGCCCAGTCCAATTAAAGTTGCAGTCTTGGAAACATGGCTGTGGGACTACCTCAGGCGGGACGATGCTGGTTATTTGTTGTCAGGCTTTAAAGAAGGTTTTAGGATACCAGCAGTCGGTGAACGGAAGGCATTTTTTTGCAAAAAAACTTAAATCCATACACGGTATGGAAAAGGTGGTGCAAGAGAAGATAGCTAAGGAGGTGCGTGAGGGGAGAGTGTTGGGACCATTCACAACACCTCCCTTAGATACACTGAGGGTCTCACCCTTAGGAATTGTGCCAAAAAAAGCACCCGGAGAGTTCAGATTGATTCAGCACCTGTCCTTTCCTGAAGGGGGCTCGGTTAACGATGCCATTCCTCAGGAGCTATGTACAGTCCACTATACAACCTTCGACGAGGCGGTAAGTATGGTCCGTCGATGCGGAGTGGGAGCAGAAATGGCAAAATGTGACATTAAATCTGCATTTAGGATTTTGCCAGTCAACCCACTGGATTTAGACTTGTTAGGATTTCAATTTCAGGGGTCTTTTTATATAGATAGGGCGTTACCCATGGGCTGCTCCATTTCTTGTGCGGCTTTTGAACATTTTAGTTCTTTTATCGAATGGAAGCTGAGGACTAGAGTGGGTTGTAAAAGAACAGCCCATTACCTTGATGATTATCTGTTTTGTGGGGAACGGAACACCGGAAAGTGCAAATTCATCTTAGATACTTTTCGGGCGATGGCGGACGAGTTAGGCCTACCGTTAGCTGAGGAAAAAACGGAAGGGCCAGCTTCGACCCTGACGTTTTTGGGGATTGAATTGGACACGGTTCATCAGACGTCTAGGCTACCACAGGAAAAACTAGAGGATCTTAAGAACAGGGTAGCCTCAATGCGGCAGAAGAAAAAAGTTACTCTGCGGGAGTTGCAGGAATTGGTGGGTCATCTAAATTTCGCCTGCAGAGTGGTGGCGCCAGGTTGAGCCTTTCTGCGTCAGCTTTGCGACGCAATGCGGGGGCTGCATCGTCCATTCCATAGGACAAGGGTTACATCTGGTATTAGGGAGGATTTAGAAGTCTGGAGACAGTTTCTGGACCAGTACAATGGCATATCCTTCTGGAGAAGTCAGAGGTTGCTTAAGGCTGAGTTTCAGGTCTAGTCGGATGCTGCAGGCTCCTCTGGTTTTGGAATTTATTATAGAGGCAGGTGGTGCACCGGCAATTGGCTGGAGGAATGGCACGAAGCAGGTATCACAAGGGATCTAACATTTTTAGAGTTTTTTTCCTATAGTCGGTGCCTTGTGGCTCTGGGCAAGCGAATGGGCTGATTCAGTGGTACGCTTCTGGTGTGATAACCAGGCAGTGGTCCACATCGTTAATAGTCTCACATCTCATTCTGAGAGGGTCATGGCTTTGGTTAGGGTATTTACATTACGTGCATTGAAATTTAACATTTTGATACAGGCCAGGCATGTACCTGGCATTGACAATAGTTTAGCAGATGCATTATCATGCCAACAGATCCAACAGTTCAGGGAGCTAGATCCAGGGGCCAACGAGTTCCCAGAGATTCTTCCCCTGGAGGTCTGGCAAATTGGCATGAGGACGCGGAGAGGGCAATAGGTCTGGCCCTGGCACCAAGTACAAGGAAAGGGTACTCTGCAGTGAGTAGAGAGTTCCAAAAATTTAGAGACTTAGTGGGCTTGGATCATGCCTGGCCGGTTCCAGTTGACCATCTGCAGCAGTTTATAGTGTCCTTGAATAGGCAAGGTTTGGCACCAGGAACTATACAGGGCAAGTTATCTGCATTGGCTTTTTATGCGAAAATTAAGGGTTTCACAGACTATTCATCAGATTTTCGTATCCGGAAGATGATTGAAGGCTGGTCCAAGGAAAGAGGCAGGGTGAAAGATTTAAGAGCTCCTATATCGCCTGAGCTTTTGGATGGTATTTGCAGGCAATGGGAGGTTCTTTGTAGGGACGAGTTTGAAGTTAGTTTATTTTGGGCGGCATCTTTGCTAACATTCTTTGCGGCCCTTAGGATTAGCGAGGTAGTTGCTTCAGGAAAAGGGGACAAATCTAAGGCAGCACTACAATTTCTTGATGTTAAAGTGGTGGATGAGATGGTGCAGCTCCACATACGTCGTTCCAAGGGAACATCGTCGTAACTCTCCAAACCCTGAATTCCAGCCTGAGTTTCTTGTGACTCCCTCCAGGGAGGGGGAGTGGTGGTGGTGATGTTGGCATTAAGGGCCCCAACATGAACTGGCCTCAAACCCCTTCTGCCACAGGACCGGACGGTTTCTGTCTCATTTCAGGAAAACGCTTGTTGAGGTGGTGGGGGGAGGGGGAAGTATGGATCCCACTGGCCTGCGCAGATGAGACAT
The DNA here is from genome assembly GCA_037013535.1 of Intellagama lesueurii. Taxonomy (NCBI): domain Eukaryota; kingdom Metazoa; phylum Chordata; class Lepidosauria; order Squamata; family Agamidae; genus Intellagama; species Intellagama lesueurii. The sequence goes on along the minus strand of JBAJHW010000001.1, from coordinate 166,825,249 downwards.
AGTCAATCCTGGTTGCTGAACAATGAGTCCCTGGTGGAGGGCAGGATTTCAATTTACTGGGGCTTATTTTTGGGGTAGGGCTTATATTATGAGCATCCTGAAAAATCATATTAGGGCTTATTTTCAAGTTAGGTCTTATTTTCAGGGAAACAGGGTATTTCATACACTTTTGCCACAATAGTGTTGTTCCACAATGAGGTCTGGGAGAAAAAGACTGTTAGCACCTATAATTCCTTCAAGAAAAAAGAGAACAATAATCCCTTCCCATTAAATAATATGGAAATTCATATTGGCAGTTTCTGTTGGTGCTGGAGGTACTGCATGTTCCTGGGTAACATCAGAGGCTGATGTTGGGTCTTCAACAGAGTTATTTTCAGTAACAAAAACAGTTTCCCATTTTCCTTCCCAAAACACACCATCCCAAGTGTTCTGTAATTCCACGTCCTAAATAAAATGCTACAGATAACATGCCTGACTCTGTACTTACCCTATAACATCATTACTGGCTGGATAGTGCAATGAACAGGGGCACCTGGCTGTCAGTCAGGAATTCAATTCCCCACTGAGCCTTGTAGAAGAAAAGTTGGCTTGTGTGGTTTTGGGTAAGCGAGACAGTAAGTGAGCAACCCCAAGGGAAAGGACTCTTCTGAGTCCTCCATGCTTAGGAATCTCTGGAAATGGTCACCATAAGTCAGAATTGACAGGATGGCATGCACTGATGATTCATTCATCAGTGTGTTTCTTTTTCTCACCTACATCAGAATAATTACTCTGCTTTGGAGGGTGGCAGGACCCACAAACCTCTTTTGCTTTAACCAGCACCTACAGAAGCTGTCCTATCATCTGGCTTTTCCCCGAGAAACTGCTCTGGAATTATTTTTAGAAAATCTCCTACTTAACGTAGAATTTAGAAAGCAGGCGGGGCAGTGAAGACATTCTGCCCAACTCTATGCTCTGGCCTTTCAACTCTGTCTTTTTTGATTGCTGATCCTGCCAATTCAGGGAGAAGCTTGGTAATGAATTGCACCAAAGGGAAGGAAATCCATTGAAATAAATTAGAATAACTTGCAACCTCCGCATGTCCAACACCTTTTCCCAACTTAATATATTTCTAAACATATGTGCTGATGGGATGACTTCCAAATTCCAAATACGAGCACGGAAAGTCACTGTAGAACTGCCTTTAAATAAATATCCGGAGTTGTCTTCTGCAGAGCTCTGTGAAACAGGCATCTATGTTCATATCTGGTTTTTAAGTGGCAAAGAAAACCACAAGAGAGAAAGGAAATGAGAGAAAAAAGGAAGCCAATTATAGGAATGGACTGCAGAGAGGCAACATTCAATATCTCAAGCTTTAGAAAAGTGTTGACCTTGAAACTGTCAATATGTGCATTTCCATGGATATTTAACAGAATGCCTCTTCAACAGATTAATTAACTGTGCAAACAATTAATGGTACTACAACGTAAAGACAGAGCATCCTCTAGGTGGTTTAATTTAAAATGTTCTTCTAGTCCCCATGGGTTAATCTGTGCCAACCTGGACCGATATTTCAGTACATTTCACCTTCTAATGTTGTGAAAGATTCAAAATCATACCAGAGACAATATTTTCAGCTTGCATGTTAGCTGATTTAGACAAGCATGATGCACAGTGATATAAATATCCTCTTAATTGCTTGGAAAGCAAAATTGAAAGCTATTAACCTCATGTGTTATTTACTAAGAGAGCAGTTTAGTACCGTTCTGGGGTGGAAATCCAGAAAACCTTTCCTATGTTTGGAAATAAAAGTTCCTCCCTTAGAATGGTCTATGTGACATATTTTGGCTCAAACCCTGTTGCTTAGCATAGCAAATCACTATTGAATCAGTGCAGATTTAGTGAGTTAACTTTTCCATAAGTTAATTAAGTTGATTCAAATGGGTCTGTTGGAACTAAAACTTGCTATACTAACGTAAGTCATGGTCAGAGTAAGCCCACTTGAATCAATGGAACTCAAAGAAGAGTTGACTCACCCAATTCTCATTGATTTAATGGACCTATTCTAGTACAATTTACTATGTTAAGCAACAGATTTTGACCACTATCACCTAGATTACATGGGGCTTTTTTAAAAAATGTGTAGAATTTTAAATTACTCACCCTCATACTGCCTCCAACACTTACGTGCTCCTTAGCCTGATAAATAAATGATTTTCAACTTTGTTTCCCCAACTTTCATGTCAAGAAATCAAGAAATGCCAGTGGCTCAAGGTGGGTTTAGAAAAGGAAGAGGCATTTGAGATCATATTGGAAATGTCCACTGGCTTCTGGAGTCTACCAAAAAGTTTCAGACAAAACAAAATCTGTGCTTTAAAACATTTGTCTATGTGGATCATGAAAAGTTATCGATCATTATAAAAGAAATAAGTGTGCCACAGCAATTGATTGCCCAAATATGTAACCTATACTCTGGATAGGAAACTAGAGATGGACACTTTCCATGGTTCACCATTTTGGTACACTTCAGCTGATTGGGTGCACAGGTGTTGTGCAGGTGCCCCAGATTCTGTGGCCCACCTCCTCCTGTGGGCATCCACTCAGAGGAGGAGGCAGGGCAGGGAAGCCCATGGCGCTGCTTCTGAAGGGGTGTCCATGGGAGGAATTGCCCAGGCAACACCTGTGGACCCAATCTGCCTAAGCACACCAAAGCGCAGTAAGTGCCAAACTTTATACGATAGCATCGTTAGGAGAGAATATTGAAGAACAGAATGGCTTCCAGTTAGCAATGGTAACAGTTTCTCCCAATATGTTCAATCCATATGCAGACCATATTGTACAAAAGGCTATATTAGATCCAAATGGAGGAGGAGTGAACATTGTTGGAAGAAGCATCAGTAATTTAGTGAATGCAGATGGCACCATATGACTGGCAGAAATTAAAAGTGACTTGAAATAACTACTGTGGAAGGTTAATGAAGAAAATCCTAAATCAGAACTGCAGCTGAGCATTAAGAAGACTAAAATAATGTCTACTGAATAATTATATAGCATTGATGTTGATGATGAAGTCATAAAAATAGTTAAAGATTTTCTAGCCCCTCATTTATTCATCAATCCAAATAGAGACTGCAGCCAAGAAATCAGGAGAAGCCTGAATCTTGGAAAGGCAGCTATCAAGAAGTTTGAAAGGAGCCTCCAGTATAAGAACATGTATCTAAGATCAAAGCCAAGATAACCCATAGGATGATGTTGCTGTGTCTGACTGAAAGCTGGAGTGTGAAGAAAGCTGATGGGGGGGGGATCAATTCAAATGAAATGGAGTGTTCTAGGACAGCTTTATAGGTATCATGGTCTTCTAGAAAGTTAAACAAGTGGGTGCAAAAATCAATTCAAGCCTGAACACTCTCAAGAAGCAAAAATTACTAAACTTGAGGCTATCATACTTTATTTATTTATTTATTTATTTATTTATTTATTTATTTATTTATTCATTCATTCATTCATTCATTCATTCATTCATTCATTCACTTTGTATGCCACCCCATCATGAACACACTCTCTGGGTGGTTTAGAACACATTAAAAACACATTAAAAATACAGCAAATACTCAACAATAAATGCAGAAAACACACAAAACACTGTCCCTAGCTTTTAATAAAATTAACCCTAACTTAATAAAATAAAATAATATCTAACTTTGAATAAGGTTAAAAAAATGAAAACAGATTTGAACACCTCATGTAGTTAATAAAAGGCAGTTTTGAATAATACAGTTTTTACTAATTTCTTAAAAATGGAGAAAGGAGGATCCTAATGAGCTTCTGATGGAAGTTTATGGAAAGGGCCAATACCAAAAAAGCATGATTGCTTGTGTTGACTCTTTTGGCCTCCTTTGGTGATGTACTTTGGGTATATCAGGAGAAGACAAGACTCACTGGAAAAAACAATAAAGCTAGGAAAAGCTGAAGGCAGCAGGAAGAAAGAAAGATCAGACATGAATTGGATTTATTCAGTAAATAAAGCCAGCACCTTGAGTTTGGAATATCTGAGCAGGGCTATAAGACTTTTGAGAAGTCATTAATTCATAGGGTTGCCATAAGTTGGAAGAAACTTGATGGCACATAACAACAATCGTAATCCACATGATGGCCAGGATGCCAAGTGGCTCTCCAACATTTGAAAGATGGTATGTCTTTTGCTTTTGAATTGTTCAGGAATTGCTATTTACACATGTTAGCTAGCAGCCGTTTAATCCTTTCATTGCTATTATTTCACCGGTGCAAACAGTGCAGGTAAGAAAGTTAGGTGGGAAAAGAGGCGACTATGAGTTACTTATGAAAGCTATTGAAGGGCTCCTGAAATTTATTACTAAATGTTAGAAACGATTGTGTCACAAGACTTGTTTTCAACTTTTAAGCTGGCCTACAGTAAATATTTTTTGCAAGAAAAGAACGGGTACAAGAGTAGAATTTGGTTTTCCACTTGCACATTACTGTGGCTCTGAGATGATGTACACTGAGAGGACAATAAGAAAATCCAAACCATGTTCCTGCACAAACAAGCTTTTAAACATCAGAATGCATTCACTTTCATAGCAGACAATAAAAGTGTGTGTGTGTGTGTGTGTGTGTGTGTGTGTGTGTGTGTGTGTGTGTGTGTGTGTGTGTGTGTGTGTGAGAGAGAGAGAGAGAGAGAGAGAGAGAGAGAGAGAAGACCTCTTCAACACAAATCACCAGCCCCAACAAGTTCCACAATTACAAGGAAGCAGAGACATAAGCTGCCAAAGACAATATGTGCAGCACGTTGTATTTTTCCTTTGGCTCTCTGATGAAATGTTGATAAAGAAGTGGACTCCAATGGGAAATGTGTTGTACTGCGGTAATCTTGTCACAACAGAGCAATGCTGCTTCCAGCCTTGCTCAAGAGGACTTGGGTTGCTGAAGTCAGAGAGGTGTGTGACCTTTCAAATTCTCACTGCAAGACAAGTAAAAGGCAGTGGACTGGGTAACAAAGTGAACTTCAAGGCCCTTGGGTGGTAATATGTGAACACCAAATCATCTGCAGTGCTTTCAAAATGCTTCCCCCCCCCCATTTTCTGAAGGTCAAAAGAGGAATACATTTGTGCCACTGTTCATCTGTGTTAAAAGAAAAGCATGAAGGAAGGAAGAAGACCATCATGAGAGGAGCAAGTATGAGTATTTTTGAAAGATATAAAATGGAACTTGCCACTGAAGGTAGAAAAGGAAGACAGAGGGAGACAAAACATCACAGGTTAAACACATCTTGAGGTGTCCTAGGCGCATACTTACCAGCTGGATGGCAACATGTCCTACAACCCTATGACATACTGCTGAAGGCGCTACTTAATGTGTCATATTCATTTCAATCTGCAATAATCTCTGGAGGTTTCAAAGTAAAAATGATATATTTGTCCACAACATGACCAACAGTTTGAAATATATCTCAGAGTTGTTGGGTACATCAGTATCACCTTAATTCATCCTCAAAGATCAGCTTCACACCTCTTATTAGTGTCAGAGTTATTTGAAAATGACAAGTCACGTTGATGTAAAAAAAAGAAGGGAAAAAAAAGCAAAGTGTGCTGTTTAGATATACTGTCCAACAGCGCTTAAAGCACTCACTGGGTGATTTCTGATTTAATTATGCAGGCCACACATTGCGTGTGTGCACACACGCACATGCACACGCGCACGCACACAAACACGTGAGCTGGGTATTCATTTTACCCACCTCAGAAGTTAGGAAGGCTGAGTGAACCTCAAGCCGGCTGTCAGAATCCGCTGGGATCAAACCCTGACCGTGAGCAGAGTTTTGACCGTAATACTATGTTTTAACCACTGCGACACAAGGCTCCTTGTATGGTGTGAGCTCAGCTTCAGATGCTTGAAAATGTGAGTGCTATTAATTCAAATTCAAACTTAACCAGACCCCAGAATGTTAATTCTGCTACTCACTACTGTGGACCAGCAAGAGATTGTTACAGTAACTGGTACCACATCTGTATAAATAATGTAATTCTGTATCTCATTGATAAAGGCAGCCCTTAGGAATGTGTCCTCAAAAAGCCAATTTACTTATTGTGCAAAATAATAAAAAGCAAAACTTTCTGTTGCCAGTTGGTTGAAATAATATAGACCGGCATTTTTATAAATGTTCATTTAGTGGGCAAATTGGACTGCCAGAGAAATACCATAGAACTGTGGTGTGTTTGAGGAGACAGAGAACATGGAAGGTGGGGTGGAGATGGGACAAGGGAGTCTGAACACCTGAAGCAGCCTGTAATTCCAACTCAGGATCAGGGTGAAAGTCTCTCCAAGTTCAGAAGAAGTCAGCCTTTTTGAAACATTTCCCCCCCCCAACTAGACTAAGACTCTCAGCTCATGTTGGCTCCCCCCTCAAGAGAGAGGGGGGGGTATGTTTGCACTTCCTTCCCTTCATGATTTCCCTTATTTCACTTCACAAACTCTAAAACAAATCAGACATTAATTATTCCTGTACAGTATTTCATTTTACCTCCATGGTTCTGCTGAGCCCTCCTTTTCTACCCTCCCGACTTCCAAAGCAAATCAACCTTTAGAAGGGATGTTTCCCCCCTCCCAACAAACCAAGGTTTCTGCAGCTCGTTTGTGCCTTCTTTTCTTCTTTTGAGACTTGCCCTTCTGAGTTTTTTTTTCCTGCTCTCTTTTTCTTCTTGCTTCCAAGACTGATTATTCTTCTCCTCAGAAGCAATGGGGCTTGCTAAAAATAATCCTTAGCCAAAAATGCTGTACCATTTTATAAGTCACTATGGATGTCTAGACAATTCTGTTCTGCATAAATCAAAGGATGATGAAGGAAGAAGCATTAAGAGGGAATGCAAAAATCTATTTTATAGTCTTTGAAGGATTTTAAATTCTCAGTGGCCCATGCCTACAGCCCCCACAAAAGTTGTGAAACCCTGTCTTGTGACACATCTCCATTGCTGTGGTTACTGTATGTTCATGAAAATGCAATATACCAACTGCTGCTCTTCTTACCTTCTCTTTGAGAAATTCCAGATTTTCTGAATAATATCTGAACACCTAGAAATCTATGCCTTCACCTCTCACATGTGTCTAATGTCTACTTTCCCCTTAAAGTAAAACTTAACTTTAGTCCATGTTTCAGTATATCACCATGGAAAACTCCTTTGTTAACATTCAAAACACTGAGACATTGGGTATACAGCTGTTCCCGAATAGCCTATCAATTCTCTGCCTTAGAATAAATAAATCTTAGAACTGCAGAGCTGGAAGGGACCATATAGATCATCAAGTCCAGCTCCTGGCTCAACCTCTGGCTCCTCAGCCAGATACCTGAACCACTGACCTATCCAGCAGTTCTTATTTGTGGGAAGACAAATTTGAGAGGGGTCAAGTTCACCAAATTCTGAGAAAATTCTGCAACAGTTATCAAGAGATTATCCTCACTGTTAGAAGCAGCAGCAGCAGTAGCACCACCACCATGTTTTCCTTCTTCCTCAAAGGATTGTATTCTCAGCTGCCACAGCATCTGAACCACATTATGTCTGCTATATGCAGAAATGCCTGCTACCATGATTTAATTCTGTGAAATATTTAAGAGAGCGTTCTCTCTCAACTGATCCCCAAATGGCTTTCTGGGATAGAACCTTCCACAGACAAACCATTCTAACTATTGCTATCAGTACAAGGTAGGATAAGAGAGCCAGTGTGGGGTAGGAGAGAGAATGATGGACTGGGACTCAGGAGATTAAATCCTTGTTTAGCCATGGAAACTCAGTCATCCACACAACAATATGCTGTCTGTAGCATATCATTTGATCCTGAGTCAAAAGAATTTCGTAAGAGCTGGTGTGGTATAGTGCAGTGGTTCTCAAACTGGGGTCCCCAGATGTTCTTGGACTGTAATTCCCAGAAGCCTTCACCACTTGCTGTGCAGGCCAGGATTTCTGGGAGTTGCAGTCCAAGAACATCTGGGGACCCAAGTTTGAGAACCACTGGTATAGTGAATATAGTGACAGACTAGGACTCAGAAGACCTGGGTCTGAATCCCTGCTTGGCCATAAGAATGCCCTTGGGGGGATGGCAATGGTAAAATCATTCCTTAAAGATATCACTTTGAAACTTTGAAACTCTGTTAAGGACACTATATATTGGATGCAACTTCACAGCATGTAACAACAAGAAAACACTTGTATCCATACAAAACACTATCCCCCCCCCCCCCCAATATGCCAGGAGCACCAAGTATCACGGTAGATGTTCATTTGTGAGCACTAGTCTCAGAAAAGGCTATATATCCTGTCTTGCTTCATGCTTACAGGAAGGAACAAGGAACTGAAATATTTTTTTTTCTCCTTTCCAGAGGAAACAACAATGCAATGTTTTCAGAGGCATTCTGGAATCAGTACCAGGAAAATGTAGTAGCATTAGCTGAGCTCCATACACACACTACGGATGGACAAACCGGTCAGTTTGACTTTCTTTTGCACTCCATCCTTTCCAGTCTTGGGTTGTTTTTGTCTTAGCTATGTTACTTGGGAATTTGGGGAAATTGATCAAAAACAAACTGAAACAATTTTTAATTCATCAGCCAAAATATGTAAGTACGCATAGGAGCCCCCTGTTCAAACAAAGGGCAAACAGATAGTTGACCCACCGTGTACCTTTAACAAGGTATTCCAATCTATCTGTAGTTATCAATATAGATCTAACTCTAGATCTTTAATAGTTTCAGTTTATTGTTATTGCAGTCCATGACCAGCAAAATACTGTTTGGGTCTAGACATTTTGAAGGATTGTATGATCCCATATGAGCATTCTCAGCTTTTAAGCTCTTCTGGGGAGGCCCTTCTCTCAGGTCTACCACCTTCCCAAGCTTATTTGGTGAGGACATGAGAGAAGGTCTTCTCAGTGGTTGCTCCCAGGCTTTGGAATGCAGTGCACCGAGAAGCTAGGTTGGCCCCCTCCCTCTTGTCCTTCCATCGTCAGTCTGAGACCTTCCTTTTCAGGTAGGCTTTTAAGCAATAGGTGTCTCAGGAACCGAAGCACTGAGAAAGACTCGTATTGAGGTCACTGCACTCAAATATATCCATTTGTAGCCCCTCTGTCATCAGTAGGATGAAAAGAAACAATTGTGTTGCTATTGAGGCAGCCTTTTTGCATACTGGAACATTCTCTTTTTTTCTTTATTCTCTCATTCAGGTTAGTTCACCAAACTTTATTGAAATATTACACTTTCAGGATTGTAAAACTAACGCCGAGGGAGGTCCGGAGAGAAAGAACAAGAAACTGGGCTTTCTCAGCAGTGGCCCCCTGCCTTTGGAACAATCTGCCCATAGAGATTTGCCTGGCTCCCTCGCTGGGTGTTTTTAAGAGCAAACTTGAGACCTGGCTCTTTAGGCAGGCTTTCCCTTCTGTCATCACTTAATTACTTTGCCATCTTGATTTATATTATTAATGTTGCTTTTATTTTATTATATAGTTTTTATTTTTATGTTTTATTGTTAGCCGCCCAGAGTAGACTTAGGTCTAGATGGGCGGGGTATACATTGAATAAATAAATAAATAAATAAATAAATAAATAAATTATGGAAGGATGTTAAATGGGCCTTGAGTGAGTGGGGCACACAGTTAGGGTGCTATGTAGCTCCTCATCTGGTTATAGCCATTTGTATTCTTCTTAACAGGAATATCTAGATTTAGAGCTATACACTACGCTTGATCTTAGCCAAAAGTCTGAGAAGCGATTTAACTTCTGGCTTAAGTTAAATTACTACCCCCAGGAATTAACATCCTTAATTCTTTAAGACTGCTTCTGCTCTCCTTGGCTAAAAGCAGTATATCAGAAGCTACCATCTATAGGCTTCTCCCCTCAGTCCCTCCTTACAATGGGACTAAATGAGGCAACAACACTTGTCAAACAGAGAGTGTTTGACATAGGGAGACAAGGTGGTATTAGCAGAGCCCCCAATTTTCTCTTAACAGATAACTCCAGATATATTGCATCTCCAGCTGCCTACTGCTCTCTTCTGGAGTTGCCAACCCACCTCACGGCTTTCTCACTAGCTAGATGACATGCTCTTCCTTCAGAGTTTACCTATGGAAGATATAAAAATGCCCCTGTGGCAGAGGGGGACTGCCCTTGCAGTGATGGCACAGTAGAATCAACCATACACATTGTGTTACACTGCCAGTTCTATCATGAACCACCTGTTAAACTTATTTTCACCCTGATTAGGTGGTTCTTGAGCTGTCCTGAAACAGAGGTCTCACACAAACTACTTTTAGGCCTTAATCCTCAGACTCTACTTCCTTGCATGACATTTATTGCAATTGTCAAGACAGTGCAGTGTAATGGGAGTGGAGCCCGATTGTTTTGGGAACACCAGACCTTCAAAAAAGAAGCATTCTTATTCATTGGTTTTATCAGAGAACCAGATCTGATTGCCCAGTAGGTACTGTTGACTCAACAATTTTAATATGTATGCACAATGTTTTTTCTTAAACACATTTAGCGGATGATCCCTGATGGTTTATACTCATGTACTATGGAAATCTCTTCCCCCAAATTGTGCCAAAATAAATGTGTGAACAGGAATCAAAAGGGCCCCTAAGGAAAGTGCTTGTCGCTGTTGTTTGAGCTGTTTGCTCTCCCCTCAACTCCCGCCTTTCTTATTAAAAAAGTTTGATTCTGAACATTCAGTTCAGCTCTAATGATAAGGGAAGAGAGGACACAGAATACTCTTTCTGCTTAAGATTTATCATTTCTCTCTTGAGCCACATGTTTTCTGTTTTGATACTGATGGCAGACACAACATGTTTCTACAAACACCAGCTCAAATTTTAAAAGGCCACTTTCTCTCCCATCATTGTCACATCCTTGTTGCCTGCCAAAGTCAATGAGCGCTAGAGCAATGTCTGCCTCACACACATGTACAAAAATGTCTGCAGTGGTTGAATCACAGGCAGTGCCGCCTATGAAAAAGCCAATTTAAAATTACCTGGTGAGACAATGTTGTGACAGCTGTGGCTGAATGCCACTGCAATGACTGGCATTCCAGAAATGCGCATCATCACAGCTCTGAAGAACTTTGCAGAATAAAGGGGATGTTAAAACATATTAATTAAAAGCTAATTTTGCAGCATTCCAGGAATGAATTAAGGAGCTCCCGTTAGTGCTAGAAGAAGAAATGTAAGAGATGTTCTTGCCCAACATAATTTACTCTTTGAGGATTTATTTGCTTATACCTCTGTATGGCAGCCATATTTTTACATATGCATTTGTGTAGATATGTGTGTTGTACTCTTGATACCAGAACATTAACAGGTGCACATTTTGAGTCTTGCCCATTTATTTGCATATAATTAAGGGAAAAAAATGAGAAACAGAATTTGCCACTTACCTTTTCTTTCCCATGATAGGAAATTGAAAGGTATGCCAAAGATTCATAAATAATTGTGATTTAATTATCTGCGGGTGGAGATAAATTCAATGAAAAAATAATGGTTGACATAAATTTCTTGTCCACCTCTACTCCTTAACAAAAGATGGATCAACAGGCACCTGCTGCAAATATGCCCACAGAGGGGGCAGTACATTTTCTTTCTTTCTTTCTTTCTTTCTTTCTTTCTTTCTTTCTTTCTTTCTTTTTCTTTCTTTCTTTCTTTCTTTCTTTCTTTCTATCTATCTATCTATCTATCTATCTATCTATCTATCTATCTATCTATCTATCTATCTATCATGCACAGCATAATAAAATAAAACACCACAAGAACAATAAGGTTATAAACAAATTATCAGAAAAATAAAACAAATAACAAGAGGCGTATTATCCTGGTAGCAGGCAGGACAAGAGTCGCAGGATTGCTATGGAAGGCCTCTCTAAAAAGCAAGGTCTTGAGATGCCTTCTAAAGTTTGGGAGGGAGGGAGTCAGGTACAACTCCATGAGGAGCTGATTCCTGAGAGTTGGTGCCACAGTAAAGAAGGTCCAGCTTCTTGTAGATGATTTTCTGGCCTCTTTTGGAGTAGCCACTCAGAGAAACATTGCTTGGGAGGATCTGGTGGAGCGAGCAGATGACCTTGGGGAAAGATGCTTCAACGCATTCCGTGGTCCCAACCAATTTCGGGGTGTGACTTCTTTTTTAGGGGTAGAGCCATATTCTGCCCCACCGCTTTTGCAACCTATTCGACAAACCTGTAAAGCACAGATATAACAAGGGTTCTTGGCTATGTTTGGATGGTGGAGCCTGTCTCATTCTTGCATTTTCGGGTATTCCACTGGCATTCTTGTTCTGTCCTGCTTGTGTACCATGTTATGAGACATCAGTCTGCAGAAGTTCAAGCATATTTTTGTAGGCATTGTTTTAATATGCGCATTTGGTATGCGTTTTTTTTTCATTAGCTGAAGTATGTTCGTATGCATTTCACAAATGTATGCTTTTTAATTGTGCATATTTTTGAAATGTATGCATGGCTTTTGTGCATTTTTTTCTCTCTGAAATGCATCTGAAGATACACAATAGAGGTGGGGGTATTCGTATTTGTATACGAATATGAATATCCCCGCACAGCTGGACTTAACAAGGGTCCGCCCCCAGGGCCAGACCCTCCACTCACGCGTCCGGCAGTGGTGGTGGCCTCGCTCATCCTTCCAATCACTCCCGGAGTGCTGCTCTCTTCCCGCTTGGCTGGCCACTCAGCAGCCATACAGGGAGACTTGTCCTCCCCCCCCCCCCACCTGGAATGGCTAGCTGAGCGGGAAGAGAGAGGTACTCCGAGAGAGATTGGAAGGATGAGTGAGGCCACCACCACCACCAGACGCATGAGTGGATGGTCCAGCCCCAGGGGCCGGACCCTTGTTAAGTCCAGCTGCACGGGGATATTCATATTTGTATACAAATACCCCCATCTCTAATACACAATGATTCTGTTGTCCTCTCAGTGGTACAAAATAGATCTTTCTGTCTGAACCTCTGAATGCACATTATGAACAAGTTTTTATTGCTTGCCACAAACATTTTAGATAAAATATACCTCTGGATACCTGGTAATGAACAAGATTGCAGTCTTTATTACTTTCATGTGAACTTCTTTAAGCATATGTCTGGCCATTGGTTGGAAAGAGGATCCAGGTGGAGGTTTGTCTGGTCCTACCACACTGAACTCACCAGTCTAATCTGGCTTTGAAAGCTAAACGGGGCCAGTTCTGGTTAACACAGAGATGGGGGACCCCAGGAAATATGAGGGAACATTGGGTTAAAGAAAAATCCTACCCTCGAATTGTGGAAAGCTGTTGCCAGTCACAGCTGACAGTACTAAATGGTGTAACACATTTCTATTTTCCACTGAGGTCCTCCTTAAGTGAATTGGGAACTATACAGAATTCCCAGACAGTTTCTCTTGTAGACAGGTGTACCTCCATTGATTTGGAACCAACTGTAATTTCTTCCTAAAATGCAAACAATATGCTGTGGTCACTGCCAAGTCCCCGGACTTTGGGCAGCGTGACTGGCTCTTTGCCCTCCACCCGGGATAGAGCGAGACTGCCTAAGTCTCTCGAGACTCGCAAGGGGGAGGGGGGAAAGCCTAAGGTACTTAAAGGGCTTTCCCCCCTCACACCGCTCTCTTCTTTTTCGGGCACCGGACGAGAAGGAGAGTGGCTGCGTTGCTTTGCTATTTCGGTCTGAATCACTGGGCGATCGAGCTTCTAGGACAGGAGGGCAGCATCAGCTTCCTCCCAGGGCTGAGTTCAATCATTCTGTTTTGATTTGTTCTTATATATATAATTTGTTGCCGCACCCCCCCTTTCTTCCCACCCCCCTTTTCGCTTGGTAGCTTCGGAGTCAATAGGGACTTGTTATAGCCTATCCGATATGCACCATTTTCTCCTTTTGAATTTCAATGGTCGCAAACTACCAAAGCTGGTGGGTTGGAGTGCCCACTGGCTAGCGCACACCGGTGTATAAAAACAAACAAACAAATAATAATAATAATATAATTAAATAATATTTTTAAAAAAGAATAATAATAATAAGGCAATTAATTCATCAAGGATATATATATATATATATATAATTAAAATAAAATAAATACTAATAACAATAATATAATTTAATAATAATACAATTAATTAAAAATAAATTAATAATTTAAGAATAAGATAATACATTAATTATAATACAAATAGTAATATTAATTAAGTATTAAATAGTTAATTCATTACCTCAATTAATTTAAGGAGATTTATTATTGGGCTATTTTACATAAGATAACTGTTTATTAATTTTAATTATCAATCAATTAACTGGTGTAAATTCATTGGGATATTTAATTGAGTGAACATAGATTTGATAGAGTACGCCTTGACATAATATCTCTGATAATACATATTTATTGATTATAGAGAGCATTTATTAATAGGGTGCTTCAATTAGTTTATTTTCAAAGGGCAGCTGTTCTAATCCTCGTTGGTTAAGTGGTAACGCTAGAAGGAGTTAAAAGTGGTTTTATTTATTTATTTATTTATTTTATTTATTTAACTTATATGCCGCCCACACTACCCAGAGGTCTCTGGGCGGCTTACAACATTTAAAATACAATAAAAAGACAAAACAATTAAAATGCAATTAAAATATATACTCTAAAAAATTGCCATCGGACCCACAGCTGATATCATTTCAATTAAAAGCCTTCTGGAACAGGAAGGTTTTGACCTGGCGCCGAAATGTCATCAGCGTCGGTGCCAGACGAATCTCAGTCGGGAGGGCATTCCATAGTCTGGGGGCAGCTGCCGAAAAGGCCCTTTGTCTACAAGCCATCCCTCTTACCTCCTTGAGGGACGGCTCTTTCAAAAGGGCCCCCTGGCTAGATCTTAACTGCCGGGTAGGTTCATATGGAAGGAGGCGGTCCTTCAGGTATCCAGGGCCCAAGCCGTTTAGGGCTTTATATGTCAAAACAAGCACTTTGAATTGGGCCCGGGCAGCAACTGGTAGCCAATGTAACTTAAATAGAATCGGCTTGATATGGTCCCTAGCGGCCCCACCACTCACCAGCCGCGCAGCTCGATTCTGGACCAGTTGCAGTCGCCGGACCGTCTTCAAAGGCAGCCCCACGTAGAGCGCATTGCAGTAATCTATGCGAGATGTTACCAGTGCGTGTGTAACTGTCATGAGACTCCGCTCGTCCAGGTAGGGCCGTAGCTGGTATAATTTCCGCAGCTGAAGGAAGGCGCCTCTGGCCACCGAGTCCACCTGGGCTTCCAGTGTTAGACTGGGGTCCAGGAGCACCCCCAAGCTGCGGACCCTGTCCCTTAGGGGGAGTGTAACCCCATTCAGGGCAGGGAAATGGCCCTCCAGCCTGTCCGGTGAAGCACCCACTAACAGCACTTCCGTCTTGTCTGGATTGAGTTTCAATTTATTAACCCTCATCCAGTCCATTATCAGGTCCAGACACGAGTTCAGCACAGAAACCGCCTCACCTGGATTGGTGGAAAACGAGAGGTAGAGCTGAGTATCGTCAGCATATTGCTGACTCCTCAGCCCAAACCTCCTGATGACCTCTCCCAGCGGTTTCATGTAGATGTTAAACAGCATGGGGGACAGTATTGAGCCCTGAGGAACCCCATGACATAAATGCCATGGGACAGAGCAACTGTCCCCCAGCACCACCCTCTGGACACGGTCAGCCAGGAAGGAGCGGAACCACCGTAAAGCGGTGCCCCCAACTCCCAACCCAGCCAGCCTATCCAGAAGGACACCATGGTCGATGGTGTCGAAAGCCGCTGAGAGGTCCAGGAGTATCAACAGGGTCACACTCCCCCTGTCTCTCTCCCGGCAAAGGTCATCATACAGGGCGACCAAGGCAGTCTCCGTACCAAAACCCGGCCTGAAACCCGATTGAAATGGATCCAGAAAATCCGTTTCATCCAGCAGCGCCTGGAGTTGCCCGGCCACAACCCGCTCCAACACTTTGCCCAAATAAGGGAGGTTCGCCACTGGTCGGTAGTTAACTACCAGCCTTGGGTCCAGGTTAGGCTTTTTAAGGAGTGGACGAATTACCGCCTCTTTCAAGGTGGTAGGGACCACTCCCTCTCTCAAAGAGGCGTTCACGGCCTCCTGGACCCAGGTGCGAACCCCCCTGGCAGATCTTCCAATTAGCCAAGATGGGCAAGGGTCGAGCGGAGTGGTGGTAGAACGGACAGATCCAAGCACCCTGTCCACATCCTCAGGTCTCAACAATTGAAACTCATCCATTAATACTTGACCTAAGCACGGCACACTGGACACATCCTCTGATTCTGCAGTAACGGTGGAGTCCAACCCACTGCGAATCTGAGCGATTTTCCCCTCAAAATGAATAGCAAACTCATCACAGCGAGCTGATGAGCAGTCCAGGACCTCCACCGGATTTCCCGGTTGAAGAAGATCCCGGACCACCCGAAACAGCTCTGCTGGACGACATTCTGAGGAAGCAATACGGCTGGAGAAATATTGCCGTTTCGCCAGCCGTATTGCCACGAAATAGGCCCGATAATGGGCTCTAAGTCGTGTTCGATCGGACTCCCAGCGGGATTTCCTCCACCTGCGCTCCAGCCGTCTCCCCTCTCGCTTCATCGCCCGCAGTTCAGAAGTATACCAAGGAGCTGTCTGGGCTCTGCGTGCAGGGAGAGGGCGCTTAGGCGCAATCGTGTCAACTGCCCGGGTCATCTCCCTATTCCATAGGGTGACCTGAGCTTCGACAGGAGCGCCGACCATATCAGACGGATAATCCCCCAGAGCGTTCAGGAAACCATCTGGATCCATTAGTCTCCGAGGGCAGATCATCTTAATAGATCCCCCACCCTTGCAGAGGGAAGAAGAAGCTAATAGACTAAACTTGACCAGGAAGTGGTCTGACCATGACAATGGGGTCACAACCAACCCCTCCACATCCAAACCACCATCTTCCAGTCCCGTTGAGAAAACCAGGTCCAGGGTATGGCCCTTCTCGTGTGTTGGGCCGATGACACATTGAGACAGCCCCATGGTTGTCATGGCGGCCATGAAGTCCTGAGCCGCCCCAGTCAAGGCAGCCTCGGCATGGATGTTGAGGTCCCCCAGCACCAACAGCCTGGGAGTCCTCAACACCAGGTCCGAGACCACCTCCGTCAGCTCAGGCAGGGAGACTGTTGGTACGCAGCAGGGTGGGCGGTACACCAACAGAATCCCTAATCTGTCTCCCAAGCCCAACACACAATACAGGCCCTCAAGACCTCCTCTCAAAGGGATAGGAAGCCTGGTCAAGGAGATAGAACTCCTATAGACTATAGCAACTCCCCCTCCCCGACCCTCCGAGCGACATTGGTGCTGGACCGAGTACCCAGGCGGACACAGCTGGGAGAGGGGAACACCACCCTCTTCTCCCACTTCTTCTTCTTTTAACCAGAGTATAGGGGCTATTTAGCATCTAGGCTCTGTGGCCTAGCTAATTAGGTTGGGGGCTAGTGGGCGACCCACTTATTTACTAATAGCCCCGGGAGAAATGACATCGAGGAAAGGGCAGGGGCCAGGAAGGGGAAACAGCCCGCCAAGAAGAGGCTGGCACCCCAGGTGTCTCCACCACAATCATCTTCTGATGAGGAATCCTGGCCAGCATGACAGGAGCTACAGGAGAAAATTTCGGCCTTAGAGGCTCAAAGGTTGTCTAAGCAGCCTCCCCAGCCGAGCGAGGTGCTGCCACGCAGATCGGCCAGGGAGGCTAAAAGTCATAAGAAAGCTAGATTAAGGGCTATGGCACAAGAGCTAATGGATAGATTTGCCGCTCTTGAGTCAGCCCAGGTCCCCGAGGTTATGGCCAGGCACAACACAGACGGGGCATCTGTGACTCCAAAGGCCCGCAGTGTTGAGAAGCGATGGTCATTGACTCCTGTAGCATCTGATCCATCATCCATCTACCAAGAGGGACAGGACGAGGTGGAGGAGGTTGGCTTCAGCACCCCACATCCTTGTGAGGATCCTTGCAGGGCTACGACATCTTTGGGTGAGTCTGCTATTGCACCGGGCACACAGACATCTCTGTCTGCATGGCCTTGGGCCAGCGGTACTCCATTGAGTTACACTGCAAACACACCCTACACCTCAATGAGCATGGGGCTGTCTAATGTGGCTTGGCCTTATGCCAATCCACACTTTACTGCCTGGGGCATGCCTTATATTGCCCCTTCTACACAGGCTCAAGCCGAGAATCCACCTAGTATAGGGTCCTGGCCTTATCCATCAGTCCCTAATACATGATATAACACGGTACCTTTTGGGGCTTTGCCATATGGAGATTACTCCATGTCCTTGGGGGATCACTTAAACCCCGCTACAAAAGAAAAGATATGGAAGGCGAATACATCGATGTGTTCGACCTACTCAATAGAAAGGTTGATAAGAAAGACCTGGACAAAGAGGATGAGAAGGAGAAAGAAAAATGGAGAAGGAAGAAGCCAGACAGGACTTGGGCCAACTGGCTTCCGGGGTTCCTGATTTATGCGGGCGTCATTGTCAAGGCCCAATCTTGGAGGGCTCAAGCCCTCTTCCAATACCTGGACATCATATATAGGGCCTACACAGATTTTGCTGACCAGGCTTGGCTGCAGTACGATCAGGCATTCCGTATGCGGAGCGCTATTCAGCCAAACATGCGCTGGGACGAACCTCAGCCGGGTCTGTGGCTCCAGCACATGACACCCGCTAGGCCAAATACAGGGGAGAGATTCGATAGTGGGCACCTAAATAGGAAGATTGCCACTACCCAAATTCCCCGCCCCGGTGTGGGGCAGGCGGTTCAACCCCGCTTGTTTTGCTTCCAATACAATTCCAGAGGATTTTGCACAAAAAAGCTGTGTAGGTTCAGGCACGGGTGCCTTACCTGCGGGGGACAGCACTCAAATTCCTCTTGCTTTAAGGCAGGTGCCCAGTGGCAGGACAAAAATGTGGGGGGTGCCAGGAAACCTAACAGTGGCGGGGGTAACCCTGGAAAAGGGACCCAGCCCAATTAGGGTTCGGGTTTTGGAGGATTGGTTGAGGTCTTATCCTCGCAAGGACGATGCCAAGTATTTATTAGATGGTTTAGGTACGGGTGTAGAATCCCAGCAGTGGGTGAACGCAGGGCTTTTATGGCATGGAACCTCCGAGCAATATTGGGTATGGAAAACATCATGCAAAATAAGATTGATAAGGAAGTAAAGGAGGGTCAGGTCCTCGGACCTTTCGCAACACCACCCATAGAGAACCTACGAGTCTCTCCGCTGGGCATAGTTCCCAAAAAGGCCCAGGGTGAGTTACTTTTAATACATCATCTGTCTTTCATGGAGGGGAGTCAGTTAATGATGCCATCCCCCCGGAATTATGCACTTTTAGGTACACCTCATTCGATGAGGTGGTGAGTATGGTTAGGTAGTGTGGGGTGGGGGCTGAGCTGGCAAAAATTGTGACATTAAATCAGCGTTTAGGATTTTTGCCAGTTCATCCCCTTGACTTCGACTTATTGGGCTTCCAGTTTAGAGACTCATTTTATATAGACAGGGCTCTACCCATGGGCTGCTCAGTGTCATGCTCCGCTTTTAAAAATTTAGCACTTTCATTGAATGGACAATTAGATGAGAACTTTAATGAGATATCCTTTTGGAGGAGCTAATTTAGGGATGCAAGCAGATTTCCAGGTGAACTCAGACGTGGCTGGATTTTTAGGATTTGGCATCTATTTCCGAGGAAGGTGGTGTTTAGGCACATGGCCAGATGCATGGCATCAGAATGACACCACGAGGGATCTGACCTTTTTTTGAATTTTTTGCCAATCATGGGTGAACTCTGGCTCTGGGCAGAGGAATGGTCAAACTCAGTGGTTTGTTTCTGGTGCGACAACCAGAACGTCGCAATCAGAACGGGTCATGACCTTGGTCAGGGCCTTTAGTCTGCGGGCATTGCAGTTTAACGTATTGGTGCATGCCCGCCACGTTCCAGGCATATACAATAAGATAGCTGGCGCTCTATCACACCAACAGATCGAGCGGTTCAGGGAGCTAGCTCCAGAAGCCAGGGAGCTGCCAGAAGTTCTTCCTCTGGAGGTCTGGCAGATTAGCATGAGGACGCATCCAGAGCAATAGGTTTGGCCCTGGCACCCAGGACAAGAAAGGGTTACCTGGCCGTGAGTATAGAGTTTCGGGAATTTAGGACAATGATTGGTCTGGAGCAGGTTTGGCCAGCTCCAGTTGAGCACTTACAACAATTTATGGTATATTTCAATAGGAAAGGGTTAGCAACAGGTACTATCCAAGGTAGGCTATCGGCTCTGGCATTCCATGCAAAATAAACGGTCATAAGGATTTTTCAGCGGATTATAGAATTAGAAAAATGTTAGAGGGATGGTCTAAGGAGAGAGGGAGAGGGATGGACTCTAGAGCGACCATTTCCCCTTCTCTGTTAGATCGCACTTGTGAGCAATGGGTGCTCCTGTGTAGGGATGAGCATGAAAGAGCTTTATTCAATGCAGCTTCCCTAATAGCCTTTTTTGGTGCCCTCAGGATTAGTGAATTGGTAGTTGGAGGTAAGGTAGACAAATCTAAGTTAGCTTTACAATGGCAGGACGTTAAAGTCCTAGATGGAAGAGTAGAACTTTCAATTAAAAGATCCAAGGCCGATCAAACAGGCAAGGGGAAGCAATTAGTCCTTGGGCAATGCAGCATAGAGACGATGTTAACAAGACCCGGCGGGGCGTTAACAGAGAATTATGCAGAGGCGTCTGCAGCGGCTGGTGAGGCGGATTGTATGGTCCACAATTATTCCTCGGTTAGCCTGGCAAGGCTCTGGGAGGATTGGCGATGTTGTCAAGGCCTGGCGGGGCGTTAACAGAGAAATATGCAGAGGTGTCTGCAGCGGCCTTGGATCGGTGATAAGTCACCATAGGATCCAAATGGAGAAGCCTGAATTGTTCAGGAATGACGGTGTCCACCTTTCAGATGCAGGTTTGGATGTCTTCCTGGAAGACATAAAAGGGGGCCCTGCTTGTTGAGCTCGAAAGGCTCTGTGGCGGGCATGGGACATAGCATGGCTAGTCCCTATGCGGTGGCGGGTAGTGTGGAAAGAACAGGTATTTTCGGTGTGTCCCAATGTAATTTCAGGTAAGCCAACAGCGCATCCGACCTCCCGGCACTGCGGATCGTGCGATTACAGTGTCTGAGGGGGGGGAAGATGCGCTGGGCCACTTCCGGACCAACAGTCATCAACTAAAGATGGCTTGAGGTCTGGGGGTGTTTATTAGCGGCTGGCTGGGTTCCTGCTGTCTTTAGACCGCTGGAACTTGGGGCTGGGGACTCGCCCATTTCTTTATCAAGGGGTATTTGGATACCCCTGCCATTTACCTGTTTCTGCACTACAGCAGGACCCCTCTTTTGCCAAAGGATGGCAAATTCCGAATTTGGAGTTTATTGATAAAGTGTGGCCTGTATTTAACCCATATCACTGTCTCACGTCTTTATTCCGGGGTTGGGAGGGCAATATCGGCTCTGGTGTTAAATCAAGAGAAGTCAAGACTGGTCTGAATTAATAGATTAAAGAAGTAAGCATAGTCTAATTCAATGATATAGGGATGGGGGGGGGAGAGGCTAATTCCAATCACCAATTAAATGATTATTTTCTTAATGAATCCAACAAAGAAATCACAGTGAACCTCCAACCCCCTAATGACCACTGTGAATGCCAACTGAGTTCAAGATGCACAGATCTTGCCACCTTGGCTTCCTGCAAACTTGTCCATTTGAAAGAGTTCTCCAAAAACACACAACAATCCAAGATGCCTCCTGAGCTTTCTGTAGGATTACACAGCCAGCAATTTCAGGGGCCCCTACTGGTGTATAATTAGCATCAACAAAGGTTAATTACAGTTCCCCTTTAAGATTCATTACCACCAGGCAGAGGGTAAAACTCATTTCAGCTGCACAAAAGAATCAGAACATGCTTTGAAATCACCATTTAAAAAAGTTCTCTATTTAATAGGTTTTCCGTGTTTTCTCTCTCATACACACAAACACATGCGCACACAATCCAGTCCTAAGAAACAGGCCTTTAAAAATAAACAAGGACCTTGTGTGATAGTATGAGTTTGTGCATGTGTGTATTTGTGTGTCTTGAAATGGTTAGCCAGTCTGAAAGTGCTCAAGTGGCAACCTTGTTTTACTAGGTACAGTTTCTCAAAATTCTACAGTCAAAAGTATTGAGATTATCTGTAAGATAAATTTCTAAAGTGGTGGTAGCCATGTCATTCTGTTTCAACAAAGACCCCAAAAAAGCATCTTAAAGACTAAGGATATAGCTACACTAGCAGCAAGGAGTGAGCTAATGTGCACCACTTGTTTAAGTGGAAATGGCTCCTTAATAAGCATGCCACTTCAGGATAGTGGTAAATTAATCACTCTATTTTTAATAAAGTGATTAATTTGCATATATATATATATGCAAATATTATAAAGATAAAATTATTATAAAGATAAAAAGATTTATTTATTTATTTATTTATTTATTTAACTTATATGCCGCCCACACTACCCAAAGGTCTCTGGGCGGCTTTGGGTAGTGTGGGTGGCATATAAGTTAAAAGATAAAAATTTGTTGTCCTCTCCTAAAGGGACAGTCAAGAATCGGCCTCCAGTCAAAGTCACCACTATGGATTGACTACAGGCAGTTTTTCAACAGGCCCTTTAAGGCAAAGCAAAAGAAAAGACCATTTGTTGTTACTGATGTAGCCCATCAGTGATAGCTTGTATATAGTAAAAAAAAGTTTTTTAAAAACTTCCCCTGCCCTCTGCTGAGCAGGGGAGTGATTAATTTGCCAATATCCTGAAGTGGCTTACTTATTAATTCACAATATTTGCAATTGGGAAGCAGAAGCCTTATTTTGGATCAGTTCCAGAGCTTACACAGACTGGAACTGATCCAAACCAGAGCTATTTTACCTGCACCCAGAAAAAAAAAATAGAAGCCCCTTGACAGGGGCCAGAAAGGTGTGGGTAGGAATGGTGTGGGGACAGGCTGGTGTACTCTAGAAAAGCTGTTCTCTGATTGCTGTCTTTAAGAGCACACCCATCTGTCCCTTCAGAGCTCCAAACAGCCCATGTAATCAGCCTCTAAATCTCTGTCTCATGTTCACACAGGTGTAAGTTATGACACTTCACCCATGTTGCACTGTCTCTGTTTCAGAGATGGAGATCTCAAAAACTGCCCCAGTGATGTGAGTAGAGCTTCTACTTGCATAAGGAGGTTCTGGATACCTCACTGTTACTGCCCAACTGCTCCTGCAACAGAGTGTTACATGAATAGAAAGCTGAAACAGGATCACATGGTTAAAACATGCATTGGTTAAAACATTGGTTAAAACATGCATTGGTTAAAACATGAGCTTACATGAATCAGTATTTGGTGGTGTGTTTCCATGGAGAAGAAACTGTGTCCAGCTGTGAAAGTGGAAGGAGGGCATTTCCCCTTCTGAAGTCTTCTACATACCCTGAAAGTCTGCTGCTGAGGGCGTACCCTGTGAAGCAGGTTGTTATACCACAGAAGTTTTCTGGGGGGTGGAGGGAGGATCAAAAGTCTGAGAATATAAGGAGCATCATATTGAATTTAGGCCACATTGACTATAGGGAAGTATTTCCCAACTTTGGGTCCCCAGATATTCTTGGACTACAACTCCCAGAAATCCTGGTCAGCACAGCTAGTGGTTGAAGGCTTCTGGGAGTCTTAGTCCAAGAACATCTGGGGACTCAGGGTTTGGATCCATTGCTATAGGGCATTTCATTAGATGTACAAAACATTATATAAAATGTCAAGTTACATTTGATTGGGGTGCGATTGTAGACAATGAAGTTGGAGGTCAATTAAATAACAGAAAGTACAGGTGGCAATGTTACTGACATTGGCTGTATACAGAACTTTTGATTATGCTTATAAAATTCAGATCTGTAGTTTCCCCCCACTTTCTTCAGAGTCCTTTACTATTTTACAAAGGATTTCCTTTCAGGTAAAAGTGTACAAGGTCACAGCCCTTTTTTCAGGGAGTGTGAATTCCACTGAGGTAAATGAGAGTTACTTCCAAGACCCTTGAACTTTTCATTGTGTTTAGCCATATGCCATTACAATAAGACACAGTAAAGTATACAGTAAGTAAAAATACAGACTACAGTAAAAAAGACAAAGTTAAGGGAGTAAGATTTCAGCAAGACTTTAGATATTATTCCCATTAGTTTCCATAAAGAGGATCTAAAATAGAGAGTAAAATACAAATTACAAAATTAAAGGGTTGAAAATTTAGAACCAATATCTGTATTGCTCTAGGCAATTGGTTTACACAAAAGAGCAGTGTAATTTCTTCACTATCACAGTGAAAAAGCAATGAATAGAGGACGCATATGACTTGGCCTTACTTCCAAGATCTATGGCTAGGGAGTGAGAAAAACAAATCAGCAGAAGGTAACTAGACTTTATTAGCTAGACTAAAGACCTCTTTTCATTGAACTCACAAGCTTGATAAGCAGTGAAAACACTCTGATTCATTTTTGCAAGTAGCAGTCGTATGGGATATTTTAGCCACTGATTTTGAAGTCCCATTGATTTCAAAGGGAGAATTGTGCATGAATGAAAGTTAATTCACTGACTATAGGTTTGTTTCTAGGATAATTCGGAGTGCTGGTTATCCTGTAAAACTGTGTAAGACTTTGAACCAGACTACTTGAAGGACACAATTCTTCCATATGAGTTTGTCTGTCTTTAATGTCTTTGTGGGGAGATCCTTGTCATACCCCCATTGCCCACGGAGCCAGGTTTAGTGGTGGCATAAAATAGAGCTTCCTTGTTGGTTGCCCACAGCCTTTGGAATATCCTACCAAGGGAGGCTCCCTCTCTCTTGCCCTTCCATTGGTAGGCAAATGCCATTTTATTCAGGTGAGCCATTGACACTTAAACTGGATAAAGGGGTGCTAACTAGGTGGGCCTGTCCGTTTCTTTTCATTCTGTGTTTCAGAATATGTTGTATGCTTTAATTGTGTTTGTTTTTATATCAGTTCTGAAACTTTTCTTTTGGCTAGCTTGAGTGCCATTTTGTGGCAGAAAACTGTGATATAAATTCAATGAATGAATGAGTATTTTATTAAAAAGACAAAGGACAGTTTCCTGCATTTATCACGCAGATTTGGAACAAAAGTGTTTTTACCTCATGTTAATTTGGTAAGAGCTGGATAAAGCAGTTCCTCCTGTGAGTAGAGTCAGCCTGTATGGCCTTGGCAAGCTGCACAGTCCCAGGGCATCCCCAGAAGAAAGGAATGGTCAACCTCTTCTGAGTGTTCTCTACCTGGAAAACTTTAGAAAGGGTCACCATAAGTCAGAATTGACTTGACAGCACACACACACACACACACACACACACACACACACACACACACACACATTTTCTTCAGATAAAGTAACATCCAATATTTTTAAAAAGACTTAGCACATGGCAATTATTATATGTCATTTCTGCGGAATTCAAGATTTGAATAAGTCAATTTTCCCCCCAGCTGGGGTCCTCCAACTGTGCTCCCATCATTGCCAGTCAGTGTGGTAGGTGAGAGCTGCGAGACTTCCACTCCAATACATCTTGAATCCATTGTGTTAAGGAAGTCTGGAGTAGATTAAAATAGCCATTAGCTTAGAAGCTCTACTTCACATGATGTGGTGAGAAAAATAACAACACATTCCCACCTGATTCTTCCGCAATGTAAAGAAAATCCATGTTTGCCACCTGAGACTCAATATCTATCTTTATCAATTTTCTAGAGCAAAAAATAATAATCTGTTGGTTAGAAAAGAAAGGCATTAATACACCAAATGCATCAATCTGGAAATAATCCCCAACTGATAACTGATACCTAAAATCAATGAGCAATAAGGGGACACACCTTGTACGATCTGCTGTTTGGAAACCACTCTACAAGAGGCCGTTTACATTGCAACCAACTGCCTAAAACTCCTTTCACCTTCATTTATATCAGATCTGATTGTCTCTCTGTCTGTCTTGGTACGTATCTCCACAATGTTCCTTGTAATGGGTTTTGACAACTACTTTGACTGCAGCAGAGGAATGAGTGGTGAGAAGATAGTTCTACACATACATTCTGTTAGAACTGCTGAGGGCGATGGTGTGAATTATTCTAAGGGGAAAAAACAGCATGGCAGTTTCACTGCTAAGTATACCATGGCAGCACTTTTGGCATTCATGTAGCATAGAAATTATTTCTCTTATTTCTTCTTTGTATGGCTTTTTTTAAAATTTAGAAAAGGGCATCTGAAGGACATTTACACAATTAGTGATTCCTACTTTGTAGCTCCATTTGGACATGGCTCATGTCACCCATAGATGTTTCTGGAGTATTTTATTGTTAAAAAGAAATAACCCAGTGTGCCTGAAGTCATTAATCACCGGGTATGTTTTTAGTCTCTCCATCTTTCTACACCCAAAATTAACTGATGGAACATCTCTAATAAGTGTCATACAAGGGTGGATTGCTTCTGGAAGGTCTTCTGCAGTTCAGCCTTGACAAGGGAAGGAGAAGGCACTCTAGAGCGGTGGTTCCCAACCTTTGGTCCCCAGATGTTCTTGGACTACAATTCCCAGAAATCCTGGCCAGCAGGGATAGAGGAGGGGTAGAGGAGAGGTGGAATTCTCAGACCTGCTGTTTAAATACCTGCAATACCTAAAACCCAAGCAATTTCTTTAAGGGAAGAGATATGTATAGGGTACAGTTTGGTAGTTTTACTTAAGGCTTGGCTACATGGCTTGGCTGAAGCAGGCTGCTGGAAGGGATGAGGAAATGATTTTTTTAAAACAAGTGCACTAGGGCAATAAATATGTGCTGCAGCACTTTAAAAAAGATAAATGGAAATCTTCCTTACGGAAATGGAAGGAGACAGGAGGGGTAAACAAGAGAGGTTTTTGTTTGCTTTTCTCTTAAAGGTCTGGTCAAGAGCTTGCCCGTAGCTGAATTGTACATTTCTACTGACTCTCAGCTAGAATCCTATTACCTTATTTTATTGCAAAAATACAAACTCATGTGTTCTGTCTCTTGCTTCTTCGGCTCTTCATTATGTGCCTGGTCTTCTCCTAGATGCAAAAACAATAGTACAATTGGTCTCTTGTGCCTGGATGCACAACTGGCAATCCAGGAAATGTGCATGATTGTCCTTAAACAAGCCATTTTTTCCAATAGGATTAGGCCCTCTGTGTTGGAAATATGTTACTGCAGAAGCATATTTCTAGATACACTATGCATGTATATGTGTATCTGTATACAAAATTGTAATTTAAATCATGTCACGCCCTAAGGAAGACTGACTGCTTCTGGAAGTGTTCCTGGCATTCATTCTTGATGAGGAAAGGAGAGTCAGCTTCAAAGGAATTGATGAAGCCCACCATGTTTATGAATTGGTAGGCCTGTTTTTAAATACTTGCAGGACATTAATTTGTAGAGACAAGACTCGGCTTCTTTCAAGAAGGCCATCTGAAGAACTTCCAAACTGAATCCTTTGTTTCATTGTTTTGAGTATGAACACAAGAATGAAGATTTCTTTTGTTATGCTGAAGATAGATATGAATTAAATTACCTGCAGATAATGTTTGTTAAAAATACTGAAAGTTATCTGTTGCTTTCTTTTGTTTAGGAGGCAGGGCTGGTTAAGTGGCACAGTTTGTTCTGCCACCACAGACTGAATCCATCCACTCCTCATTCTGTGGCCATAATCATATTGGAGATTTACAGCAGTGTCAGTATAATTGCATAAATTGTGGTGGCTAATTGCCACTAACTAACAAGCTGCCTCTTGCATTCTTGGTCACAGACCAAGTTACACAACTGGCACTCTGCCAGGAAAACAAGAGGCAATTCATTAACCAGCAACAATTCACATACATCTGGAACAGGATACTGATGATATTGAAGTACTAATGGGTTACACTTAGCTGCCTCCAGGATAAGACATTCAGGTGGGATGGTTCCTTTCAGGGGATTTGTAAGGGGAACAGGAGGAAACCACTGTGGGATAGGCCTCACTAATAGAGATGAGCATGAACAACTGATTCATTTCTTGGCCAAACAGGGGCTCAGTGATTCCCAGCCCTGCCTCCTCCAGCAGGCGCCCACACAGAATCAGTTTCTTGGCTTCCCTGACCCAACTGCTCTGGCCACTGCTTCTGAGTGGAAACCACTGAACCTCTGTTTGGCCAAGAAATGAACCAGCAAGAACCTCTGAACTGGCAGTTCATGCCGATCTCTACTAAATTCTGTGGGACTTCAGAGCTAGGAGAAGAACACTTGATCTATTCCAGAGTGATAGCCAAGTGTCAATTGATCACTTTTTGAAACCATTCATACCCAAGATTCGCTCATATGTTCAAGACTTAAGAGATGTAGTTAATAAATTAGAAGGAGTGATAATAAAAGACAAGGACATCTTGGTTACCTTGGATGTAAAATCTCTATACACCAATATACCCTAGGAAGAAGTGTTAGATAGCCTTAGGATAGCCTTAGGACTACTTTAGACAGGAGAACAGAAAAACATCCTCCCACCTATTTTCTATATTCCCTAGCCGAGATAGCCATGAAAAGGAACTATTTTAAATTTAATAACAAATTCTATTGGCAGATAAAAGGAGTAGCTATGGGATGTGCGATGGCTCCAGAAGTGGCCAACCTGTATATGGAGACATATGAAGATAGGATGTATTTTTTTAAAAAAAAATTTTTTAGAAATTGTTGATCTCAAAGAGAGAACAGGAGGAGGATGTTTCTCTGTCTTTTTTCTACAACATGGTCAAGGATTCATCCTATCCTTTAGCTATTTAAGAATGAAATAAAGTGCCCTTACTAGTCGATGAGGGAAAAGGCCTTGAGTTATCTTTGTTTTTTTAAAAAATCTCGGGGTCATGACTTCATGCTGGGGTGAGCAGCCATGTAATAGTTGCATGTACTAATTGCTCTTATATCCAGAAGGATCATGGAGTTCAGAATTCAGTGCAGGCTGGTCATGACCTGAGATGGCAAGTAAGGTCACGTGGGGGCAAGTTGTCAGCAAACTGCCCTCTTAATGGCTTCCCCTTTGGAAACTCATGCTTTAGTTAGTTAAGGAGATAACAAATAAGCTGGCTGCTCATAATGTCTCTATATAAGATATCTGTTTTCATCCTGTTTGCATTAGGCTTCTGTTTTGAAAGCCCCATTAAATGGCTATATAACTTCATTTGTTCATATAAAATAAGGCTGCGCAGTAAATGGTCCAGAACGATAGGATGCGGTGGCCTGATTATACAGCACACAGCTTTACCTTGGAGACACGAAGGCCCCCATTATTTGTGGTGACTTAATTAATATTCTGACTTTTAAAAGAAGAGGCGGAGGGAATTGTGCTGTGCTCTGATACCTAATGTACTGGAAAGAGGTACAAGACCCTCTGACACTCTGTTTATTGCAGAGAAGCAAAGTGGGAAGCTCACAGGGTAACATGTCAATGAGACAGCACCCAGGTGGGAGACAAGGTATTTTCTTCCACAAGCTTTACTTGCCAGATAGCAATTAATCCCAATATTAGATCCTGAAGGAAGTCATTTCAGAGATTAAGTTCATCAAAGGCCTTTGTTCAGAGCATGTGCCTGACAGTCAAACATGTAGCTTATTAACAGGCAGTTGGAGAGACGGCTAATCCCCAGCAGAAATCACTGGAAAGAAATGAGCATTGAGTTTAGACATGCAGTGTGAGTTGTGAATATTTGTGTTTAGCTGTTTCGAAAGCGTGTTCTTTAGGCACTGTTCTTCACTTATAAATGTCTCCAAAAGACAGTAGCCAGAATTCTGTATACATATGTGACATGAAAGGACAATCAAGTAGCCTTTATTCTCCCCCCAACGGAGGCTTTTTCACATGCAGAATATCAAACTGGTTGTGAAAGAAAGCATGCAATCAAGTACACACTCACAAGAAAGGAAAACCACTGTACAATAACCCCCTTACATGTTTTTTTCTCCCTATTGAATTTTGGCCCCTTCTTGAATGCACCCTGTAATATGGTGAGGGCATCTGAGTGTGTCCCAGCAGCCGAGAGAAATGCCATCAGGAAATGAGACTCCCATTACCAGTCTGGGCTCCTAGCAGGGTCACCCAAGGCAGAATGGTAACAGCCAAGGCATCAGACTAAGATGCATCCACCCTCCTCAGAAGTAACAGCTGTAGTGGCAGAAGAAACTACATCATCGTAGTGGTGATGGGGGTAGAGAAATTTCAGGAGTGCAGCTACTGGGAAGCAGTGATGGCTGAAGGGGATGCTTTTGATTTTCCAAGAAATCAAAGGGAAGTTTATGCCTAGCTTAGGAATGCTGAATGACCAACAACGAAGTCCTCTATCTCAGGGGTCGTCAACCCCCGGTCCGCAGCCTGGTGCTGGTCTGTCGGCTTCCTGGAACTGGGCAGCGGACATGGATCTCCACCCCCCCGTCCGCACGGGGGGGGCGTGTCGTGCTTGTCCTTCAGTGGTGCCCCCCTCTGTTCCTTGTCCCTTCCGCGGCCGGGTATTCATGCTGTCGGGTAGGCGCTCATTTCTTCCTTTTCTTTCTCCCTCTTCCTGCTCTACTTCCTGCTTGCGACATGGTGAAGCTCTTTGCGGCATGAGAGGGGTCGGGTGGATGCTTGGCTGCTTTCCATCGCCCTCCCTTCATGAGCGCTGCGGTGGCCTGCCAGGTTTCTGGCGCCCTCCGCCTCCTCGCCACTGGAGGGGGGGGGGAGTTTGATGTGCAGTGGACGCCCTGGTGTCGCCTCTGCCACCAGGCATGGCGCTCTTTTCTGCCCCTCCCCACCCCTTTTGCCTATCGCAGCACCAGGTGACAAAGGACCTTTTGAGCCCCCCACTGACTGGAGCCGCCGTTTCCCCAGCTTCCGGTGGGTGTGGCGGGGGGGGCAGAGCACGGTCTCCCCCCAGGGGGGCTGTGAATGCGGGTTTCAGAGAGGGAGGAGGGGCAGGGAGGGGGCAAGGGGGGGAGCACTTGGCGGGCAGCGCATCCCCAACCCACACACTGTTTGTGTGATCTATCCCCCGTGGCTTTCCACCCCCTTTCCGTGGAGGTGCTGGACGGGAGGAGACTGTTTGGGGGCAGGTCCCATTGAGGAGAGGGGGGGATGGGGCAGAGGGCCCGGCCCATCCCCCTTCCACTCTCGGTCTGGTCTGCTCTCCCTCCCTCCTTGCGAGTGCTGGAGATTCCTCAGTGTTGTGCTGTGGTGGCTTTCCCCCTTCTTTTTTGCCTTTCACCCCACTGGTGACCTGAGGGTGGTTCTCCCTCAGGGCAGAGAAAGAAACGGCCGCCTCGGTGCCCCGTGCGTCCTGGTTCCTCTGCCCCCTCGCTGCCCTGCTGCTGCCGCCGCCTTTTTGTCCAGCATTTTTGCACCTGGAGAGCCAGGTGCTCGCTTGGAGGCTGGGGCCCCCGGGGAGGACCTTTTGTTCCATCCCAGTATTTTTAATTTTTTTTGAAGGGAGGTTGTCGCCTGGGGAGTAGCCCTCTTGCCCAGTCCTCGGGTCTCTCCTCTCGCTTTCTGCTTGCCTTCTCACAGATAGATAAATGATGGGGAAGCTGCCGTCCGCTTCGGGATGGGGAGGGGGGAGGGGAGGGGGCGTGCAGACACACACACACACTGGGGATCATCTCTGAAGGGGGCGGGCCTGTATAGCTTCTGTGCATTCTGGTGGCGGGCACTTGGTGTTTGGCGTCGGTTTCCCTCGTCGGGGAGACGTTTCTCTGTGGCCTCCTCTCTCACCCGAATGGGCGAGAGTTTTCCTTTCAAGCAAAAGTTCCTGTCTCTTCCCCTCCAAAGCCAAGTGGAAAGGAAGCTTTCCTTATTAATCAGCTTCACCAAAGAGACAGTTAACCAGCTGCTTAACGATCTTGAGACAATCTTGTCTCAAGGAACAGTTTTGATTATTCTAAACAGGGTCATTTTAGGTGCCATGCTGTTGCAGCACAGCACTGAGGAGTTTCTGGTGTTCGTGGGGAGGGAGGGAGAGTGGATTGGATTGGGAGTGGAGGGGGAGTGGGCCGGGCTTGTTGCCTTCGTCCCCCCTTTTTTTGGTGGGATTTGCTTTGGGACAGTCTCCTCCCGTCCAGTGTTTCTGTGGAGGGGGGGTGGAGGGTTGTGGGGGATGGATTATGTGGATGGTGTGTGGGTTGGGGATGTGCTGCTTGTCGGGTGCTCCCCTCTCGCCTTCCTCCCTCTTTTTTCCTCCTTTTCTGAGGCTCGTGATTGCAGCTTCTTTTTTGGGGGAGACTGTGGTCTGTCCCTTTCTCCGTTGCTCTCGCTGGAGGCCGGGGAAGTGGTGGTTTTGGTTGGTGGGGGGGGGGGCGTGGAGGGTCCTTTGTCATTTGGTGCTGCGATGGGTGGAGGGGGTGGGGGGTGGAGGGGAGTGTTGCGCCTGGTGGTGGAGGTGGCGCTGGGGTGTCCGTTGCGCATTGGGCTCCTCTTTTCTCCGGTGGCGGGGAGGTGGAGGGTGTTGGAGACCCGGGACGTTGTTGCGGCGCTCATGGGGGGAGGGTGACGGAGGGCGGTTGAGTGTCCATTTGGCCCCTTTCATGCCGTGGGGAGTTTTGTTGTGTCGCGGGCAGGGGGGGCAGGAGAAGGGGGGAGAGGGGGGGAGATGAGCGTTGACTTGGCAGTGTGGGTGCCCGGTTGTGGGGGGATGGGGAATGGAGGGGGGTACTGTTGGGGGACAGGCATGACACGCCCCTCCGCAAGTGCAACACGCCCCTCTGACATGCCCACCCGTGAGTGCGGGGGTGCCCCCGCCCCCCAACCAGTCCGCACACGGAGCCCCCACCCCTCAACCGGTCCGTGGTCCGAAAAACGTTGGGGACCGCTGCTCTATCTGACTAGGAGAAAATAAAGAGAAGGTGGAAGCAGTACACTAGAGATCTATACAGAAATGATAAAAGAATGACAGATTCCTTTGATGAGGAATCCTATGATGAAGAACCTGCAATCTTAACAAAATAAACGCTGCTCTGAAAGCAATGGAAATAAATACGTAAATCACCAGAGGTAGATGGGATACCAATATAATTATTTTTTTACAGATTCAGAGAGTGAGCCTGTCAAAATCCTAACAAGAATATGCCAACAAATATGGAAAACAAAACAGTGGCCCACAGACAGGAAATGTTCAATATACATTCTAGTCCCCAAGAAAGGAAATGCCAAGGAGTCCAGTAACTCTAATTTCCCATGTGAGCAATGTGGTGTTCAAGGTGTTTTAACAAAGGCTTTTACCTTATATGGAGCAAGAAATGCCTGATGTTCAAAAAAAGGAAAAGGTCCTCTAGATCATATTGCAGATATCTGCTGGCTATTGGAGTGCATCAAAGAATTTTGGCAGATCAGTCTATGCTTTATAAACCACAGCAAAGCCTTTGACTGTGTGGATCATGAGAAACTATAGACTATTCTGAAAAAAATGGGTGTGCCTCAGCACTTGATTGTCCTGATGCAAAACCTGTATTGTGGACAAGAAGCTACCCTTATGACAGAATATGGAGAGACAGAATGGTTCCCTATAGGCAAAGGTGTTAGACAACAGTGCATTTTATCCCCTTATCTTTTCAATCTATATACAGAATATATCATACAGAAAGCTGGACTACATTCAGAAGGAGTTTTGAAAATTGGTGGGAGAAACATCAATAATTTAAGATATGCAGATGACACCATCTTACTAGCAGAAAGCAGCAATGACTCAAAACAACTTCCGATGAAAATGAAAGAAGAAAGAGCCAAAGCAGGACTGCAGCTGAAGCTCAAGAAGACCCAAATAATGAGGAAATACTCAACTTTGATGTTGACCATGAAGAAATTGAAATTGTTGAAGATTTTTGTATACCTTGGTCCAAACATCAATCCAAATGGACACTGTAGCCAAGAAATCAGAAGCAGACTAAGAATCAGAAGAGCAGCAATGAAGGAATTAGAAAAGATTATCAAGTGTAAGGATATGTCACTGAAGACCAAGGCCAAGATCATTCACATTCTTGTATTCCTCATTACGATATACAAGTGTAAAAGTGGACAGTGATTAAACCTGACAGGAATAAAATAGATTCATCTGGAATATTTTGAGGGAGGAGAGTTCTGCGAATACCTTGGACTTCCAGAATGACAAAGAAGTGAGTCCTAGATCAAATTGGCTGTTGTTTTCTTGAGTATATCATGAGAAGGCAGGATTCTCTTGGAAAAGACAATAATGCTAGGAAAGGTTGAAGGTAGCAAGAAAAGAAGAAGATCAAATACAAGATGGATTGACTCCCTCAAGGAAACTACAGGCCTGAGTTTACAAGGCTCCTTCCAAAGGAGAGAAAGGAAGGAAGAAAGGGGGGGCAGGAGTACGTATAGCTGGGGACCCCTGTGCCAGGCCTATGGTCTTTGGGCCTGGGGCTGGCCTGCTGAGGGCAGCAAGGGGATTAATAACTAACTAACTAACTAAATAAATAACTAAATAAATAATTTTTTATAAGAGAGAGAGAGAGAGAGAAGAGAGGAGGAATCGGTATGGTCAAGCAGGTTCATCATTCAGCGGTCGGTACGCAGATGATGGTAGTGGAATCAGAGACACAGACAGAAGAAGTTGGAGTGCCAGTGGCAATTGGGCAGCAGGATGACCAGACAGTGAGAGCTGGATCACAGGACCGACTGGGGCCCAGTGGCCACGCAGTAGCTGTTTTAGGAGCGGCTGCCAAGTGAGTCTGCGACTGCACCAGACACATCATTGGGTTCAGGCATATGGCTATGGGGCCCAGCTAGCCCATCTGGGTTGTCCCCATCTGCTAGGCAGGAATCCTATGCCCTGGTGGGGGCTAGCACTTCAAGCCTAGGAAACGGGACTCCAGTACAGAAATCATGGACTGCTCCATATTCACAATGGTCCTTGCCTGGTCAGGTATCTGGGGTCCCTCAACTAGCAGGAATAGGGGCCCTCCCTCTCATCCCGAATATAGGATACAACTCCATGCCACAGGATGCTCTTCCAAGTGGTGACCAGTCATTACCATTGGGGGACCACCTTTTGCCAGCAATGGTGGAGAAGATTTGAAAGGGAGAGTTTGTAGATGTCTTTGAGCTCCTGAATAGGTATATGAGGAATTATTTTCACTTTGTAATAGGGAAAGTTTGGGCCAAAATTGGCCTGTACTAGTAGACAACTTCTTACAATTTGGGGTTTACTTGCATACTAAAGGGTGAGCGCCCATGTCCATTAAGTGTAAGATGTCGGCCCTTGCATTTTATGCTGGAGCCCAGGGGTATCCAGATTTTACATCAGACTTCCATATATGGAAGATTATGGAAGGGTGGTCTAAGGAACGGGGTGCAGTAGCAGACAAATGGAGCCCAATTTCTCCAGCCATGTTGCAGCAGCTGGTGGCCAGCTGGTTGTCAGTCTGCAAGGATGCCTACGAGGCTAGCTTGTTCAAAGTGGCTACACTCATGGTGTTTTTTTTTTTGGAGCGTTCAGAGTGAGTGAGTTGGTGGGTGCTTCCCTGGATGATGTGTCTCGGTTGCATGGCAGATGTCCGATGCTGCAGTCTTTGAAGGCCGTGTTATACATCCAAGGGAAGTGTGGACTAGTGGAGTTATGTCCAGTGGGAGCCATGAGGGAATATCTCTCCTTACGAGGTGAGAGCCAGGGGGAGCTGTTGCAGCTCGAGAATGGCTCACCTTTAACTAAATTCCAGTTTTGGAAGGTGATGGCGGGAGCCCTACAAAGGGCTGGAATAACGGGGTGGAAGTTTGGAACGCATTGATTCCACATAGGTTCGGCTTCGACAAAAGCAGTTTTGGGTTATGGAGTTGAAGGCATTAAGAGGGTTGGCAGATGGTCTTATCATCATCATTCCTATGTACGCCCATTGCCACAGCCCTAGTTTCTGGCATTTGGTTTCTCTTGTTTTTCAGGTCCAGCACCCCTGTTACCCTGGATGCGTGTCCTACTGGTCAGCCACAGCTTTGTGTTTTTGGCAGCCAAGTTTACCTTGTGTTCCAGTTGTGGGAGGAACCTAGGCCTTGGTGCATGGTCCATGCTGGAATTGAGAGGACAACCCGGTTTGTCATGGGACAGGTTTATGGACCTGGTTACCCACGGTTGCATTGAGTTATCTTTTGATATATTGTTAATTCACCTGGGCAGAAATGACTTAGCTTTCAAGATGGGCAAGCTCCTTATATTATAGGTGATTGCAGATCTGCAGGCCTTGGTGGCCAGTTTTCCCAGATTGTGAGTGGTGTGGTCAGCAATGCTCCCATGGCAAGTTTGGAGTTTGTGACCCCAGGCGTATTGACAAAGCCTGGAGGGGGGAGAACCAGGAAGTTAGCAGGGTAGTGTTGGCGGGACTGGGGTCCATTTTGGCACACCCAGATATTCGAGTTGAGTGCCCAGAGCTGTACAGGAGTGATGCGGGCCATATTTTCCTGAGAGATCTACACAGGGGCCTGAAATTTTCAGTCTTTTTGGGGGGGGGGGCATGGGGTAATCCCTATGCCATGGCAGGTAGTGTGGAAGGCATGAGTTTTTAGGTGAGTTACAAGGGGCACCTGGGAGGGGTGTAAGCTGTCCCACCTCCCACCTTTGAAGATCAGGACGTTTTGGCGCTGGGACGGGAAGGAGCAAAGGGATCCACGGGGCCTGGACCGCTTAGAGTCTGGAGCCTTGGGCGGTCTGGACTTTCGGGATACCCTGACATTATGGGAACTCACCATCAGTAGATCTAGGTCTGGGGTAAGGCTGGTCCCAGATTCAGATCATGATTCTGCACTACCATAGCCCACCTTTCATAAGGGGATGTTGATTTTCAGTTAATTAATAAAGTGTGGCCCAGTTTGCAACCCACCTCTTGTGTCTTGCCTCTTTATTCCAGGCTGGCTGGGCAAGAGCTGAGCAAGGCTGTTGAGGACAGGACATTTTTGAGATCACTCATTCATAGGGCTGTCATAAGTCAGAGGTGACTTGATGGCATGTAACAACATTGGATTTTGGCCAGTAGGGTTAAACATATGTTATATTTATCTAAACAATCAAACAAACCAAAATCAAAGAACAGAGGTATAATATGTTGTACAGTTTAGCTATATGTTGTACAGTTTATTTCAAGGTAACCTAGTGCCCTTTGGATGTTTTAGACTGCAAATCCCACAATTGCTAATTATAGGCAAAGTCTCCTGAGGCTTACAAAAGTTGCAGTTCAAAACATCAGGATGCCACAGTATGCATCAATGAACTCAGTGACTGAAATTCTGTCGCCTAATATAGTAATTTGCAACTAGTGTAGGCCCATTGAATCAATGGAGCTCATGAAGGAGTTGACCCACCAAATCTCCACTGATACACTGAACCTAATCGGGTTGTGACTTACGACTCTAAGCAATAGGATTTCAGCCAATGCGATATCCTTTTACAAGAAGCAGTCATAAAAGTGTACTATGATAAGCTGAATATAGATATAAAGTGTAGAGTGCATGATGGTTCAGGTCAGTGTTATAACAGTATTGAAATTCAGTGCAAGTGATCCATCTGCAGATGTGAACAGTATGGACAGTAACATTAGGAAGTTGTATTAGGCAGTTCACATATTTTTCACTTCTGAATTATTTCTGTGTAGAGACAAGATTTCTGTTTGACTCCCTGAACACACGCTAAAAACTCTAAGCAGGAACATTTACAAGCTAGGACTACAATTCTGTGTGCACATATTTTGAAATATGAACCACCGAGACAAAACAGGACTTACCTAGAAATGAACATGTATTGTGTTTCTCTGCAAACATTGATGAGTTTCTTGAAACAAGGGCTACTGAATCCTAAAAGTTGACCAATCCCAGCTAAGCAGACTGAATTGACCCAAACAACTTAACTGTTTAGCTTCCAAGTAAAAGGGGTTTAGCTTCCAAGTAAAAATTTTAATAAAACAATATAAGATCAAGCTTTCAACAGGAAAATATATCCTGTCATCTTCAGGATACAAACGGCATATTTAATCCTAGTTAGAGATGGGCACAAACCTTGGTTCAGGGGTCCATCCCAATTCCTCACTATGCTCGCACAGGTGTTGTGCGGGCACAGCCCTATCCCCCCTCCCCTGCATGCTTGCCCATTCATCAGGTGACATGTGATTCCCTCTCCACCTCCCCAGTGCAACTGCCCACTCATCTTTTGCAGCATGCTGTTCCCTCTTCTGCCTCCTCCATCAGCTACCCACTCAGGCAAGAAGATGGGGCAGGGATTCCTGCAGTGCTGCCTTTGAGTAGGTGACTGATGAAGGAGGAGGAGGAGGAGGGAAGAGGCACTGCAAAAGGGGAGTGGGCAATCATGCTGAGGAGGCAGGGAGGGAAGGGTGTGTCACCCAAGGAATGGGTGAGCATGCAGGGGAGGCAGGAGGGCAGAGAGCACTGTGCCCGCACAACACCTGTGTGATCGTGGTGACGAATTGGGCAGGCCAACCAAACCAAGGTTCATGCCCATCTCTAATCCTAATAATAAAAGTGAATATCCATGTGTTTGGTAGAGTCATGAAGAGTAATATTTTCACAATGGGACATATAGAGATTAAGTAGGGGCATCACATGGAGTCCAACATCACCCATCAAGGCTTCACAGCTGATGTTAACTGATGTACCATATGGCAAGTCCTGAATTCTAGTGCCTTTGATGAATATTGGGTATCTAGGTCTAATAGGAAGCACCTTTTAGCAATTAGATTATTTACTTTATTTAAAATATTTTTGCCCTGCCTTTCTCCTTAACCAAGGTGGCTTACATAGTTAACAGACAGCATTTAAAGCTAACAACAGTGAGTATATATCATCTCTTTTGTCCTATATAATTCTGCCCTTCAGTTCCTCCGCCCTCTTTGGTGCAGAAAAGCAGTCTTTAACTGAGCGATATGGTGTTTCTTAACACTCAGTTTCAAGAATTTTGAAGTTTAAAAAGGTAAAATGCTTGTGTTAATTTAAGATTTTCTTTACCATGATAAATGATAAAATCCAGAGTAGGGGAGAATGGCAGGATAAAAACAAAACAAAACAAAACAAAAAGAACAAAACAAAACAAAATTATGTTTGTACAGAATTTACCTTTTTTTGAGGGAAATGCTCACTTATTTTTATGGATGTTGGTCCTAAGCATATGACATCAGCATGGAGATGTTGAAAAGATCTACAATGAAAGAGTTTGCACACTCACAATTTAATTTCAAGACATTATCCAACATCATGTCATTTCTATCCATTTTCCTTTCATAATTGACTCACCTTATTTTCCTTTATTTTACTGTATATTGTTTCCTTTTCTTCTTAGCTCTTGCCTTCTGGAGTTGATGGCATCTTCTCCATAACCCCCTTCAGCTAAAGAGGTCCAGCAGACTAATTGCTTTCCGTTCAGTGTCTTAGTTGATGGTGGGGAAGCTAAAACCCAATTTATCCAGTAATTGCTACGTTCATGAAAACCAGCATCAAAGCCTTGCTACATTTCACTGTTGTCTCCTGGGAAGGCTCATGTCTCATTCTTATGCTGATGTGGCTTAGAAGAGTCAGAGGACTACATTATATTTGCTCTTGCAATTACAAGGTTTCTTATTCCATTGTGCACATTCCTCTGAACTAAGATTAGCTTAACTGAGCTCTCTTTGAAAAACTTGCCTACCCATCAAACGCATCAGGCCTAATGCATTCGGTAGCCACGCAAAATCAATGAACAGCACCATTTTCTGCTTCCTGCGATGATCAATAGGATTCGCATAATGGGTGGAAAATTTTTTAATCATGACAGCCCAGCATCTAGTGGGCATAAATCTTCCCTGCATTATAAGTCTCCCATTTCCCACTAGTGTGTGAATGCACAGGTATTGAATAATATTTATCTAGCAGATACATTATGAAAAGCAATACAATTAGAACTTCACACTCCAGTGATGATAGGTTTAATCCCAGAGGCCTGTTTCCTAGACAATGCTCTGGCTTCCATATTTCCAGTTTTGAAAGCTTTGCTGGAGGAGTGAGAAAGTGGCGGTGGAGTGATCTGTACTAGACACTTGATGGATTTGGAACAGAATCAACCTGCAGAAACATTTTAAAGAAAGACTTCAGCAGGCTATAGAAAAGGGGGTGGCTTAAAACAATATTTTGGATATTCCATTTAAATAACCTATCGAT
Organism: Intellagama lesueurii; assembly: GCA_037013535.1. Classification (NCBI taxonomy): domain Eukaryota; kingdom Metazoa; phylum Chordata; class Lepidosauria; order Squamata; family Agamidae; genus Intellagama; species Intellagama lesueurii. The sequence continues at coordinate 166,784,973 of JBAJHW010000001.1, read as the reverse complement.
GGGAACAGGATCTGCTGTGATTTTGAAAGGATAAGGTAAATAGATGCCTTGCTGGGATTTGTGCGATCTAAACTTTTTTTGCCTCTATTTAGGAAGCACATCAAAAGCCCAATTTAATGTCTAATCAAAGATCAGAGAATATTTGACACTGTTCTCTTTGTGTCTCACCTTATGGCCAACTACACACCCAATGAAATTATATAAACCTACATCTGCTAACACTCTCAGAGATATTACTCCCATTAAAAGAGGTGTCTATGTGCCAGCCCTGAGTTGTTCAAAGCAAAGCAAACCATTTTTCATAGCATTTAAATTTTCTCTTTTGTAACTGGTGAATTCTAATGCCTTGGTGCCTCACATTCACCTTTTCCTATAGTCTGCTTAATTGGATGAGGAAGAAAGTACCAGCTAACCTTAATGTAGGAAAGAATAATAATAAAAGGTCAATTCAGTACAGAATAGCATTGAATTAGAGAAGCTATTAAGCTTTAAACTCTTTGGTTAAAAACTATTTAACAATTGTAGGAAATCATGCAAACGTAGTCACTGGTTAAAATTCAACATAGCCAAGGAACATGACTGGCCCTCCTTAGCTCAGCAAATATTTGAATAGAAAAACCAGGTCTTCTTTCTTTCGAGTTCATTTTCATACTTTTGTTAACCTGTGGTAACTTGTGCAATTGATGGCATAGAGGAACAGGACCCAACAAGCCACTAGGGAAAGGGAGGAAGTAGAGAGACTCCTCAGCCTTCTGGCTACCAAAATCCCTAGAAGTAATGGTGTGGAATATATGCAAAGAGAAGGAAGGAGAGAGAGGAGAAAAATTTCCCCATGAACTGGTAATAAGCCTTCCTGAAGGCCAAATACAAGGATAAGGCCTCAGAAAACTCACTGTAGGTTCCTGTACTACGGGCATGGCTATGCAGGATTTGAGCTCTGGAAGGAAGTAATATTTTGGCACATGCACGACCATAAAAAAAAAAACCCTCCTCCCAACTCTGTGTTATCAAAGTACCCAACAAGATGGGTTTTACTCAGCTTCTGGGCCCATTTATCCACATTCCCTTCATGCCCCATTCTAATCTGCTGGCATAGAATCAGCTCTGGCCTCCTTCCCAGTCCCTGCCTGCCATACCCTGCGAAGTCATAAGGGCCCACCATCTGGTACTGGGTTTTGGTCTTTAAATCTCAGGACAGGAGATGCTGCTGACTTGACTATCTTGCTTATTATTTACTACCTAGGACCTACTCCATTTTCCAGTATTTGCCAAGAATTCCCTCAGGCAGCATTCTAGGAAATGCAACCAAAACCCCCCAGAAGTCTATAGACCAGCTTTCCTTACCTGAACTGGTGCTTCTATCAACATAATCCTCCTTTTGAAAACAAGGAAACTGCTCTGTGCTTCCTAGGAGTTGCAAGGCTTCATCAATAGTTCTTTAAGAAGTGGTTCTTATCCTTGGGTCCCCAGATATTCTTGAACTAAAACTCCCAGAATCTTTCACCACTAGCTGTGTGGGCTAGGATTTCTGGGAGCTGTAGTCCAAGAACATCTGGGGAACCAAGGCTGGGAATCACTAGCCTAATGAGCAAGGACACTACCCCTCTCATGAAGCTTTGCAAGATCCAGGAAGCACTTGGTCATTTTCCTTGTTATTGAAAGCATAATCATGCCAACAGAGACACTGCTGTAGGTAAGGATGGCTGTAGGCTTCCATTTTTGTTTTTCTGCCTCTCCCAGAATTCTTGGCAAATTCTGGGAGATGGAGTCCCAAATGTTCCAAAATTCCCACCCCTGGTAAACACCCTGGCAGTGCCCCAAGGACTGGTATGGATAGATCATAGTAAAATGGTGGTCTTATAGACCACATGTGGGGTGTAAAATGGAAGGATACAGCATTAAGGGTATGTCTGTGCACAGCAATGACCGGTAAATGTAAAAGCACCCTTGGTTTATTGTCCTGAGGTGAGGATGATATCTTTTGTTCTACATTCTCTATTGTACAGCATCTTGCATTCTTTGTTAAAGAACTAATAATATATATGATGACAAGGTGCAATGAAAAGATTGGAGCTTTTTTATGTGTGATTTCCAAGAAGTCATTGTCATGATGATGGGATATGTAGTCAGAGAAATGTAAGATGGAGTCAGACAGGTTCTGTGTGAAGATGATTTGAGAGACATTGGAATGTGTTTTTCTAAGTGCCATGAGAGTGTTTTTCTGAAGATCGGTACAGCATGGTTCGAGATAAACTGACGGTCACATCAAGGGGCCCGTGGAAGACTCAACATTCCGAGCTAATTGGAGAAGAGATAAAACACCTGGACTTTCATGGGAATTAAAGGAGGAGGAAGGTGGTACAGCCCCTTGAGGTTAATTGGTTAATAGCCAGAATTGTCAAGAAGAAGGGAGGAGTTAGAGAGTGTAGAAAATGGACAATGGGTTATGTGAAAGTTGTTCTGTTCTGGATTCTATTCCATGATGATGGTTTGAATATGTGACTTGAAGGAGAGAGGATGTAAGTAAAAAGAAAGAAGGAGGTGGGGCTAGCCCACCTCAGCCCAGCTTAGTAGTGTTTATTATTTTAATAGGAAATAGTTATTTTATTTAACTGCAATGATCTTTGAATATGTTCTTTATGCTAAAGCTTGAGCAATATAAACTGATTCTATGAAACTTTATTTTTCCAATAAAAATTAATTATAAAAATTCTTACAAAGGACTGGTCTCTTGAACAGCACGGTCTGGCTAAATCCAGGAGGTGGATAGGGCCACAAATTAGCTATCTTTAAGAGTCCTACCTAACTGAGCTGTTGTGAGTTCTAAGGAATCACAAAACCCATGTGTCTGTACTTGCAAAGTACCGGGTAAAAGTAAAGTGTTCTTTTAAGGTCATACTTGTTCAAAGGGCTTACGCTACGCACTGCTGAGGTCTTGGGACTTGCCCCAGCGCAAAGGTGGTAGGTAAGTGGCCTGTCGAGCTCTCTGACCGAGCGCTAGGCGCCCCTTAGGGGGACCTGCGCACCACAGTCATTGATGCAGGTATTGTCCAAATGCAGATTTTCTCAACCACAAAAACAGAATTACATTGAACACTTAGTTCAGCTGGTTCTCTTTCCTATTGTAGGACTGAAACAGATTTGATCAATGAAACTTGGTGGGGAACAGAAAGCTTGAGGGCCTCATACATCTTACCATTAAATCTGAATATCGCCATTTCAAGAGAGCTTTTCTATGCTACCTTCAACTAGCAAAACTGCTTCCCAGCAACTTTGTATATGTGTTCTTCAATCTAGTCATTTAGCGTTAGCTAGTGAGACTGGATGATCAATATAGCCCTGTAGAACAATGAAAGCACTGGGTTAGGTTACCTACAAGGGACGTAAGTGGGTACATTTGACCTTTCTAAGAATAATTTCTGAGGCCTTTCACGATTGTTCTTGTGTTTCTTTCACTGTCATGGCGTTCTTGTGGATTTCACTCTATCTTCAAATGCACCTTGAATGTTTCTGTTTGCCGTAAGCACTATGGAACATTATGGACATGTTCACTCTCCACAGCCAACCAGACCCCCTGGGCTCTCAGAAGCAGGGCTCCCAGTGAAGATGCTCCACTCTTAGACCTTCTGACTTGAAATAGAGTCTAGGAAACATTTTACCCCTCCAATGGTATGACCGGTTCGATAATTGAAGCAAAATTGTTCTTTTGTTGGATGAGAATCAGACATAAATAAAACTGCCAATTTACAATAAACTGTCGGCATCTAAGGAAAAGAACTTGCAAGATTACTCATTAGCAGAGTACTGATCTCATGCCAAATGCCCCAGGTTCAATCCCCAGGCAGAGCTAGGAAACAAAAAACCTGGAGACCCACTGCCCAATAAGGTAGGGAGAGTTGTATGAGTTCCAACTCAGCACAAGGTTGCTGCAATGTAATTAAAAACCATACCAAAATTGTGTTTTTACAGGCTTGTTATCTCTCTACAGAGGCAATGAAGGAGCTCATTTGCATAAACCTCTCACCACTGTGCAAGTTGCATTTTTATTGCATGTGCTCAAAAAGGCATTCTTGCAGCAGGATGAGAAAGACAGTCAACAGATGACCCTGTTTGACATCAACTTCCACATCACAATGGAGGTATCAGGGAACTCCTTCATTGAAAATTTGGACAATGGTTGCTACTCTGGCAGAGGGTCATAAGAACAATGCCTAATGGTACCACTTAATGAAAGGACAAAGAGTGTGTTTTTAAAATGGGATAGAGTGGCTCAGAAGGAGGGAATGGGTCAGCACTTCTTTTAGTTTATTTGTTTATTTAAATAGTATCCATCACTAGAGATGGGCACGAACCTGGAAAATGATGGTTCATGATGGTTTGTGGTTTGTGATTAGCGATGGACCATGAACCACAACCCACCATGAACCAGCTGGAAAACCGAACAGGTGTGAGGTTTGTTTTCCGGTTCGTGCCTGTTAGGGGGGCTACCTGCTCCTGTCATACTGCCGCCATCATTGCACCTCTGTGCATGTCATCCGGGCACTCAGGGAGGTGGTGGTGGAGGCAGCATAGCTTCCCTGCAAGGAACCTGTGTGCTGCGTCTGCACATGCACCCATCCCCAGCTGATCACCCTGATCAGCTGGGAGGCAGGCATATGTGCAGAGGTAGCGGCCCTGGCTCCTGGAAGGAAAGCCAGCCTGCTGTCTCTGAGGATGGTGGCAGCAACAGCGAAGGAGGAGGAGGTGGAGGTGATGGTTGGACAGGTAGGGAGGCAATGGGGGCAGTGGAAGAGGGTGGTTAGGCTTCCATATTGCCAAAGCAAAACAAAACACAGAGGGCAAAAAAGGTCAGTGTTTTATTTTGCTTCAGCAAAACAGGATTCCCGAACCAGGTTGCAAAACAAACCATGAACCAGCCCAATTTATCAGTTTTTCTGGGTCATGGTTCAGTTCATGCCCATCTCTATCCATCACTGAACTGTGGACCCTTCTCTGATAGGGAGATCTTTCAAGCTCTTACGATGAACTTCAGAAAACAGGTAAACTGTCACAATAAACAGACTTTTCCTATTAAGGCTGCAATTATTTCTGGATATGGAATCAGTGTCTTATCTAGCACGGCTCTAAGACTGTCCCACAGAGACAGTTCTAAGAACACAATGACCAATGGCAATCTTGCCAAATAAACCATACATGCAGGTCATCACCTTCAATTAAAGCTTGTTCCCAGTCCAATAATTAAAAACTTCAAAAATGCACATCAAGGGAATAAAAATGTTAAACAGAGCCTGGGGATGCTTACTCATTAGTGGTATCTCTATGTTTTCACAGTTGTATCTGAAACATCTATAAACAGACTTTGAGGAACATTTTAATATAATGGGATTCATGGTTAATGTGGGGGATAGCATTTTCTCTCTCTTAGGACTTCAATTAAAATATTTGGGAGGGAAAATTAAAGACTTATTGCAGGGAGATCCTCTGAAAAGTGCAATATCAAAGTGCCTTCAGAGTCCCTGGTAGAAAGCTTTGCTCATGTAGCCAGACTCTTCAAGAGAGGAAGTCACTGCAATGCATAGTGACAGAAATACAAAATATGGAAGTCATGATATTAGGGATGTATAAAGATCAGTGTTTTTTCTAAAAGAGACAGGCATCTACGCCGCCTTTCCCTCATAGAATTAAATTAGCAGCTGACTAAGACAAGCTGGTGAGAGGATTTCATTAAAAACTAGAGTCGTGCCATTAACAGAGTTGGGTTGTATATGAACGGTTTCTTCATGTAAAAGCAGTTTGATCAAAATGACTCTGTCCTTGCTTGTTATGACAGGAACAGATTGGAATCACAATGTTTTGAAATGAAGCACAGAATGTGCTACTCTGTCAAGGAGGCTTCTTAATAAATGTCATACATATGCATTCCTGTGTATACATGGAGAGGAAGAGCTCATGGTGGTATTCCCTGACTCTGCTGCTGGGTAGGACCAGTCTTGTGTTCTAAGGATGATGGCTGGTGAGGTGGGCAGCAAAATGCCTCCAGCTAGCTGAGATATCTTTCATTCTGCTTCTTGTTTGGGGATCTATGGTGTCCCTCTTCAGACATTTACAAAACAGTCAATCTGAATGGGTGAAGAGGAAGGGAGTTCTACTTGCCTCCCCTCCCTGTTGTTCTCCTCACATGGAGAGGGACGGTCTCAACAAGAAAGCCTCTGCTACCAGTGAAGCTTGTTCAAAGAAGCAGGAAACTCTGGAAGACCAGGCTTCCCAATCATATGGAGATCCTCTTTCAGTAATGAAGGCATTTAAGCATACATACCTAGAACGCATGTAGCGTATGGCTGTGCTACATTTTCCCCATAACTATTTGTTTTTCAGTAATCAAGGTATACCTATGCTATGATTGTGGTGAGAGATAATTTCACTGCTATGTGGTATAAGTGTAACTTTTTACTGCTTTTAATGTTACATATGGGATTGAAACCTTCTTAAAAGGTAAAGCAGAATTTATCATGTGGTTCAACTGTTGGTTCCCCCTAGGCCTCATGTTGCTGTTAGGTGTCCTGTTGTGGGTGCTGAGGTGACCACAGACTTGTTGAGACAAGAGTGTGTTATCTATCTTATTTTGTTGCATAAACTTCCAGTCACACAATGCAAGGCCATTATCAAATCTTTTTCCTGGTGAGTGATGTATCTGCGGTTCATTTCCCCCTTGCGAGGAGGGTTGTATTATTTTGTTCTGATGATGTATTAGATCATTCCTTACTGGTATTGCATGTGTGAATGTCAATTCCACTGTGGAAAACAGAGAAGAGAGAGAGGCAAGGACCAAGATGTCATCTCGAAGATGCCTGCCCTGTGGGGCTTGGCGCAGGAACAACGGCAGGTACACCCAGCCTTTACTGGCAGAAGGAGAGATGCATGGGCTGATGGGAGCTGCATAGAGGAGCCTCAGAGTGATCCCATATGGGGAGACTGTGGGGCAGGAATGGGCACTGGGGAAGGAGTAACATGGGAAGATGAGTGCTGTGGGCACCTCGCCCTGCAAGGTAAGGCTGTGAATGCCACAGCTCTTCACATAGCCAACCCACATAGTCCAGACTATAGCCTAACACAACTGGAAGCAATCAATGGAGCAAAGGGCTCAAGGAATCAAGCCGAGCCATAAAATGCAAGGGTGAGGGACTTTAAGAAACTCTATAACATATCTTTACAGATATAAAGTAAGGGACTGCTCTGCACCAGGAAACAAGAGAGGAAATAAATCAATTGCATGGTGTAGCCAGCCATAATATTTCAAAAGGAAGAAATGAATCAGTAATGTTAAAACAAATGGGAACATTTGCCCCAGTATATATACCACATGACAGTGATCCAGTACAACAGAGGTATGGAATATATCATTAGAAGTGGGGAACATTTAGCTGGTGTGATCACGGCCTTGCTGTCAATTCAGAACTGACTTACAGTGATCCTAGCAGAGTTTTGAAGTGAGATATTTAAAGAGTAGTTTTACCAATTCCACAAACCTCAGTGAGTTTCCATGGCTGAGTGAGGAATTGAACCCTGGTCTTCTTTAAACTCTAGCAGGGACTAATTACTTTTTAAGAAGTAACTGTAGAAGCTCTGTTGTCAATTTGTTGTGACATATATATGTATATGCAAAAGGCAGCAGTTTTAAAAAGCTTGGTATCAGGAAGGTTGTTTTCAATCTTTACTTTATCTTGTGAGCATTACTGAAATGTCGTTGTTTGGAACTGGCTTTTTAAAGATGATTGCGTTTCACTTCTTATGGGGAAGGATGTCACCAATAAAATGTGGAAATGACTCCAGACAGATAACGCATCATTATGGAGGCAGAGTTTTTATGACACACTAAAAAACTGCATAGAACTTTCATTCATTAGCTGAGTTGAACTGGGAGGTGTTGAAGATAAAATCCTATTCAAAGCCAGCAAATATATGGACATCTATAGTTATACCCAAAGCTATCATTGGCTGAAACCTAGTGATAAGCCACAATGGGAGTAAGTCCATTAAATCAGTGGAACTTACATAAGTGTTGACTCAGCACATCCCCAATGAGTCAACGGGCCTATTCTAGTTGTGACAGATATGCCTGGCTGGATAGCTCAGTGAATTAGGTATTTGGCTGCAGAATGAGAATCTGAGAGTTCGCTTCCCCACTGTGTCTCTTATAAATAGAGTCAGCCTATGCAGTCTTGGGTAAGTTGTACAGCTCCAGGAGAAGGATATGGTAAACCACTTCTAAGTACTGTACACCTAAAAAACCCTGAAAAAGTTCTCCATAAGTCAAAATTAAGTTAATGGCATGTTGCTGCTGCTTAGATAGGTATATGCACAAGCTGACAGATGGCAGTAAAGTGTTCACATAACACATGGAGACTAAATAGTAGCCCATGAGCCCCATCTTAACCCCAGTTTTGTATGGTATTTGCTTTGGTACTCTCTCTCTCTCTCTCTCTTTTTTTTTTTTTTTTTGCTACATGTGCATTTCGCACATGACTTGAAACCAGAGGTCTAAGCCATTCTTGACACTTGATTAAATAAGCTTGTTTTGGAAAGGCCCCTGAATAACATAACTAATTTAAAGTGGTCTATGTGCATACATATTTATATAACAGGCCATTACAATGACAAAAGATCCATTATAGTTTGCTGAGAAAACACAAATGTTCTGAATCATATGCAGTTATCTCATTTGCAAATACTGTGGTTAAAATTCAACAAAAGAACTATGTTGTGGAACTGCAAGCCAGAAATGAATTGAGATGGATTTAAAAGAAACCTGATTCATCCTTTGTTCTACATACAGTAGGTCTTACAATAAGCACATCTGTGCTTATTCTGTGTCAGAATACACCCCTGTCAGCTGGAGTCCTGCATCTACCTCCAGACTTCTGTAGTCATCTTTTTTAAGCTCTTAGGAAAAGAAGACTAGGCCTGAGGAAAATATATCTTAAGGGCATCTTGTCTTGCACAGAAAACAATTGTTCACACCTTATGACAGAAATATGTAATACTGGAAATTAATTTTACCCCACATATCATAGTTATATCATAGTTGTCCGGCTTCTTTTCTTCCCCTAACAGCAAGGGGTTACATCACACACTACTCAGGGGAGATTTAGGTAGAGGAGAGGAGACTATCCTGAGGTGAAGTGGGGAGCAAGGTGGCTACCTCCATGTTGTTGGGTTTCAACCCTAATTAACTCTAGACATCATAACAGGACTTTCCGTTAAAAACAACCCTACACCCCCCCCCAAAAAAGACCAACCAAACGTTTTGTGAATCTGTATAGAAGAGAACTGTTCTGCAATGAGGGAGAGGTAACCATGGAAATCTTGTGATTGCCATCAACGTTCTTCAGAATTAGTGATAAGGGTATTTGTACGAATATGAATATCCCCATGCAGCTGTACTTGATGAGGGTCCAGCCCCACTTGGCAGCCATGCAGGGAGACACACTTTCCCTCTCCCTGCCTGGAGTGGCCAGCCGAGTGGGAAGAGAGGAGCGCTCTGGGCATGATTGGAAGGATGAGCGGGACTGCCACCACAGCAGGACGTGTGAGTGGATGGTCCGGACCCTCATTAAGACCAGCTGTGTGAGGATATTTGTATACGAATACCCCTATCTTTATTCAGAATTATAGCTCCCAATGATAGATGTGTTCTAAATCAGTGGTTCTCAACCCTGCGTAACCCAGTTATTATTGGCCTGCAATTCCCAGAAGCCTGCACTACCAGCTGTGTTGGCCAGGTTTTCTGTGAGTTGCAGTCCAAGAACACCTCGGTTGCCCAAGGATGAAAACTATCTTTCTAAATATTGGGGCCATTTTAGCTCCAACATGGCTAGCTGCAAGAATATTTTGCAAAGAAATTCAGTAATTGAAAACAGAAAGATAAATATGCTATACTATCGGATTGGACCAATTCCACTGTCCACACTGCACATGAATTGAAACCTAGGACATCTGTTAGGATTAAGGTGACATGCTGAGATAGTGTGTGCAAAATATTGGAAAATGCCCAAATTCCATAGAAACATAAAAGACAACCACATTTTGCTCTCAAATATTAAGCTTGAAATTGTGCATTTTTTCCTTCTCACGTGAAATTGTTCTTCAAAAATACCAGGCACAGTCAAGCAAAATTATAAAAACATTGACTGGTATTATGAAACAGATACAAGTTTTAACCAAAAACCTATTTGTTAAATATTGGCACAGTATAAATGCTGTTCCTAATATTGCTGGTTTGTTGGTGCTCTGATGGTTATTTCTGAGATCTGCAACTGCTTATAGTACTGTGTGAAATTTCTTGATATTGTTCCCAAAGCCCCAATGACTACGGGGACCACTGAAATGTGTTTCATCCACAAGTGAGATGTTTCGATTGTCAGGTCTCTGTATTTCATTAGTTTTTCCAAATCTTTATTTTCAACTCTGGCATCCCCTGGAATTGCAATGTTATTGATCCAGATGTTACTTCATCCTATTACTACTATGCCTGTGTTGGAGTCACGAACTTAGCAGGCTGATGGGCTTTGTGGTGATCACCAGATAATTAGGATAGCAAAGAGTCTCTTAGAGATAGACGTTAAAGAAGTAAGCCACACACAGGGATGTCCGCCAGCAGTGCTCCTGGTGGGCGGCTAGTAGAAGAGGCAGAATAACACCGAATGGGTTCCCAATGAATTCTGCCCTGCCCCCAGGAGGACTGTGCTTTTATTAACCTTACAAGCTCACAGATAGTGACAGTATACAGATAGGTTACAGAGTTCAGATAGGACAATGGTTACATCATGCCATTAGGATTGGCCCAGGGAAAGGCAATTAATCAAGCCCTCTATGATTGGCCTAAGGAAAGGCTTTTGGCAAGCTCTCTATTACAATGAGAAAGAGGAAGAATGGTGGGCCACGCCTCTCAGAAGCAGTCACATGTTGCTAGGAGAGTTTTCTCTCACTACAACACCCATGTGGCTTAGCAACCTTGGGAATGGCACCCCCACATGCCTGGTGTGTTATGTTCAAGATGTCTATTAGTTTGGATCCAGAAATCCCACAAGATCTTGATGTCATTCTGACACCTTCTCTACCTGATGTTCCCAGGGGTTTGGGGAGGCTGGCAAGTTATGTTTTTTGCCTAATGAGCAGTGCACTAATTTTGCCACTCTATCGTGTCTAACTTTGTAATCTGTTTGTGCAATCTTTGGACATTCGCAGATGAGGTGTGACACAGTTTCAGCTTTTTCTTGGTAGAGTTGACCTTTGCTGTTAGTATTAATTTCTTGGATCTTAGCTTTCATCACATTGGTTTGGAGTGCTTGTTCTTCTGCAGCAAAAATCAAGCTTTTGGCTTCTTTCTTTATGGTGCCCACTTTTTGCCATGCCCATGTTGAATTATTGTCATGCCTTCCATCAATATTTCTGAGATGTTGTCCGTCTAGTGGCTTATTATTCCAACTGTTTATTTTTAATTAATTTATTATTGTTTCTTATATTGAGCCTTTGTTTTTGTTGTTTTCGAAATATTCTCCATTTTCACCGCCTTAAGTAATTTTTCTCTCCTTTTATTTTTCCTCCTCTACTACCTCCTGTATTTGCAGTAATCCACGGCCTCCAATTTTTTGTGGTAAATATAATCTGTCCACATCACTTTTTGGATGTTGTGCATGATGTATATACATTTTTTTCTTTGTTTTTCGATCCACTTCTTCCAATTCATTTTTGGGCCCCATTTCATAATGGGAAGGAAAAAATGCACAGTTTCAAGCATCATTTCAATTAATTAATTAAAAGCTTATTCTTATTCTTGTTATGTTTCAGAGTGTATTTGTGACACTGGTCTCAGGAGCCTCATGGCACAGTGGTTAAACTGCTATACTGCAGCTAAAACTATGCTCACAACTCGGGGTTCAATCCCAGTAGCCAGTTCAAGGTTGACTGAGCCTTCTATTCTTCCAAGGTTGGTAAAATGAGTACCCAGCTCACTGGGGGGGACACTCGTGGGGCACTCGTGCGCATGCACGAAGGGTGGGGGGCACTCACGCGGGTGCACGCACACTTGCACGCACATGCGAAGGGGCTGTGCGGGGGCAGTGCATGCGGGGTGGGTGGGAGATCTGTCTCCGTGGCCCAGTCCGGCCCAGGCCACAGACCAGCAAGGGCCACGGACTGGAGGTTGGGGACCCTTGATGTAAGGGACAAAAGGAAATCAACAAAAATTATTTTCAGGGCGGCACTCATTACACTCTGCCCCAAAGGTTGAAGAATGAATTTAATGCTGCCCAACGCCTCTGTTTTAAGAGCTATAGTGGCTTACATATGAACAATAATAAGTATGAACTAATATATTCTATTAAAACAGGAGACTATTTAAGGAGGTGGCAATGATGGCAGCTCACTTCTTCCTCCCCTGCTCTTTTTGTCTCTGTGAGAGGTGGTGGCAGCAGCAGGAGGTTGGGAAGTCAGTGGTGGCATGTCATCTCACTGGCTTCTTCCTTCTCTTTTTCATAAAGTAGTTGGTTTTAATGGCTGATATAAAGAACTCTGATTATGTGAAGCAGCAGCAGGAGATACAGAAGGAGGTTTAAAAAACAGCAACACACATTTTCACAATTGCATTATCTGCATTAAATTGTTGTGAAGTGGCTTGATCTCACATAGGAGTAAATGTTTCATACACTCCCCTGAGATGTATTCAGGAAAGTCATTGACTAACTGCAGGAAGGCTGTTACAATGAGCCTGTCCACACTGGCATATAGATATGATATATGGTTTCCTAACAGCACTGTTTGGCACAGAAACAAAAGACTTGTGTTTCTACTTAAAAAGAGCCATCCTTTTCCTTTAAGAGCCAATTGTATATTTTCAGCATTGTTTGGCATGAAAAAAAAAGACCTGGTCTGCTCGCATTTCTACTTAAAACAATCCATCCTTCCCTTTTAAGAGCACGTGGCCAGCATCATCATCAGCGCACCGATCGCGGCAGTAGCCCAGCTGCCATAGCCCCACCTCCGTCCGGCCAGCCACTCAGTGGCTGAGCAGGGAGACTCATCATCCCTCCCCCTTGCCAGAGTGGCTATCTGAGCAGGGAGGCAGGGCTGTGCCATGATTGGCTTGCTGATGATGCCACTGGCTGTGCAGACTGTGCGCTGTGCAGTAAGTGGACCAGCAGGTTCTGTGTGTGGGTGTAAATTGGGCCAGCCACCTATGCTGGCAGGAGTTTTCATTTACGAAGATAAATCCTGCATCTCTAGTTAAAATAGATTGCACTGAAGATAAGGATATCTTCAGCACCGGCCAGATGGCACCACATTTCATAGTGTGGACAGGCCCAGTGTCATTTTCAGCAGCAGCCTTTTGCACAAATACGTCACATGCTAAACTACTTTCAAGACTCCGGGAAGTTCAAAACACTGTTCGTGTAACACCATGATGGATATTGCTCTCTATCATGGTGGGGAGGGGAGGGGAGTGGCAGCTGTTCCTGGGAATTTATTAGCCATGGGATGCACTAAAAAGAGCTATGGAAGCTGTGGCTTTTTAGGATTTCAGGTCACAGTGTGTTAAAACTGCAATGAGAGAAGCAGCCTTGAGCATTTGCAGTGTTTAAATGAACCTCTTCTTGCAAGCAGGCATCAATTTGAGTGGGTAAGCAAGCACAACGCCCCAGGTAATTAGCAAGCTGAACTGAAGAAGAACGATACTTAGCTCAGTAGCTTTTAAAACAGAGCTATTTTCATGTGTTTATTGAATGTCTCTTGCCACTGAAGGCTAATGAACTAGTAATGGATCTGTCAGAAATCTATGAAGAGACAAAGACTCCTGAATGTGCCTGTTTTAGTCTATGAAAGCTGCTGTTATAATTTCTAAACACCTAATATATAAATATGACAGGAGAGAGTGTTCGATGGGTGTAGAGAAGAAGCAGCGTAATTTATACACTATGGGAGTGGAAGACGCATACTGTTGCAGAAATGCATGTGGCAGGAGGCTGAAAAATGCAGCTATCCATTCTTTCACTACGGATGCTTCCAGACATGAGTGAGTGAGCAGCACCTCATCATTGCTGTCCTGCTTCACCCATTCTCCTGGAATTTAAATCTGTCTTGCAGCTGGGCAAAAAGCCACACTTGCCTGAAACTCAAAAGTCTGTGTGTGACGAAGAGAAGGTCAATGGGACACTGGCATTGTAGGAAAGGACTATATACCCATGTCTATCACCCTCCACTAGTCATGATAATCACTGCTTCCCCCAATGGCTGCAATTTAAGGAGGCAGGAAGAAATCAATTGAAAGGCAATGCTATTTGGAAAAGGAAGGGTCAAAAAACCCCTAGAGCTGAGAGCAATGATATAACAAAATGAAGGAAATTCTTAGAGCAACATACATGTCACCCCTGGTCCAAAATGTGGAATAAATGCAACAATGTATTTCTTAAGTAATTTGTGGGAGGTGATTGATAAATAGGTAGCAGGATGAGCTTGAGTGTCTTGTCTATTCTTGACTAGAGATGAGGTTCATGACGAAGCACAAACCATGCATTTACTAATGTTTTACCGACGAAGCATGAATCGGTTTGTCAGAGCTTGGTTTTTGCTTTTCTTTAGACAAGCAGGTGGTGGCGGCGGCAGCTTCTGTTCTGGCAGCCTAGCCTTCCCTCTTTACCTATGGGCCCGCTGATCACCTGTTCAGTGGGCACATAGGCAGTGAGGGAAGGCTAGGCTCCTGGAATAGAAGTTGCTGTTCCAGCAGCATAACTTTCCCTCTCTGCCTATTGGGATGAATAAAAAACAGGTAAATATTTGTCCCTTCATATTCGTCAGGGTCTTTAGAATTTACAAATATAAAGCAACAAATATTTGATGAATCCGTAATTTTCTGTGAATATCATGATTTGTTTTTTTATTTGCCCACATGTCTACTCTTGACCCTTTTAGGTGACCATGCATTAATGGCTGCCCTAAGCCACTTTCTCTTCTTCAAGGAAACAACCTGTTCTTTGCTCTTCTTTGTTGACAATGGACGGTTGGCCACAATAGATACTATCACAGCTATTGGGACTTTGTACTCATACACTGCAGTTGTAAACAACGATGCTGTGTTCGTCCAGACCATACAGATGGCAATATACTCCACACTCTCATTCTGGGTCTTTAACTGCATTTTGGGGCTGCTGGTTTTTCAATGATTAGATAGCTCAGTGGTTTAGATATCTGGCTTTGGAGCCACAAGTTGGGAGTTTGATTCCCCACTTTGCCTCCTGGACAAGGGCTGGACTCGATGATCTATAGGGTCCCTTCCAGCTCTGCAGCTCTAAGATGAATATTATTAAAGCATGGTTTTCTTAAAATTCATTTTCTGTCCATGCTCATTACTTACCCATCATCATTTTTTGACTGTGTCCATTGCTTACTTGAGGACATCTGTACTCAGAGCTAGATTTTCTCCTGTCCTGTCCTGTCCTGTTCTACTCTGTCTTGAAGGGATTTTTTGGAACAATGAACATAAAGGTGGGGTTGGTTTGTTTTTTCACCTTTTACTGTACCATGAACATCCTGAGTTCATAGAATTCATAGCCTTTGGCTCACCATACTTTCCTGCTGCACTTTGCTGATGTAATTATTGCTGATGTCTGTCCATTGAGCAACTGGGCAGTGGGGCAAACACATCATGCACAGATTATGTAGCTATTCCATTGTGTTTTTCAAAGTCAGATTTTCTGAAT
This sequence comes from Intellagama lesueurii, assembly GCA_037013535.1. Classification (NCBI taxonomy): domain Eukaryota; kingdom Metazoa; phylum Chordata; class Lepidosauria; order Squamata; family Agamidae; genus Intellagama; species Intellagama lesueurii. The sequence continues at coordinate 166,769,221 of JBAJHW010000001.1, read as the reverse complement.
TATGGGAAATTTCAAGGGGGTAAAACAGGGCATGGGAAAACATCAGAGGGCAACATGGCCCATCCTGCAGATGGCCGATGAAAGTGAGTGAAACAGCGCATAACTATTCCAAAGTGAATGCCAGGTTTCTCATCTACACATTACCACCTCACTCTGTAGTTACTATATTAATTTGTACAACATGGAAAATTTTCTTCCGTAATTCCTTGAATGAACAGAACCCCATATGCAGCCTTGTGATTCAACAACTATACACTAAAAAAAAAGGTACATAAGTAAACACAATGGCTCTCAGTAGAAAGGTCTGTCTTCAGAAATGAAGTATAGATGCGATTGCTAGAACACATGTCTTTTTTTTAAGTATTTAGGAGTAATTTTCCAACAGTTGAGCTCCTGGGCAGCTTATACTTATTATACTAAACCACTGGTTCCCAACCTTGGATCCCCAGTTGTTCTTGGACTACAACTCCCAGAAATCCTGGCCAGCACAGCTAGTGGTGAAGGCTTCTGGGAGTTTTAGTCCAAGAACATCAAAACCCAAGGTTGGGAACCACTGCACTAAGCAGACACTTGAAAAAAATAATGTTTGCCACTTCTAGGTTCTTTACAATCAGAGGACATTGTTGGATCCCCCTATTTCTGGAAATGTTCAAAATGAAATTACTTCTGCAGATACTATGTGAGGTAGCAATTCAGAAATGTGAAACATTACACCCTCTAGAAAACACCCAAACTTAATTTGCCTGGTTACTGCTGGCAGCCCCTTCCAACATCTGCAGCTACAGCTAGACTTGAATTATTGTTACATTCACTGCTGTCTTTGGTCTATAATGCAGCCCTTACCTATGGGCTGAAAATTCTCTTCTGCACTCCTCCAGGACTTCTAATAGTCTAGAAATAAATGAAATCTAATTCGTGGCAGAGTTTTTGTACTGAGTCTAATGGCTACACTAGGGTTTTCAAGAAATATATGTGAAAGGCCATTCTTTCCATGCAGCTACATTCTTAATAAAGCAAAGATTCAAAAAGATGCAGGATTATGGACATCTTAAGAAGAGTTACCTTTTATAAGCAGGTTTCTCTCTTCCTATAACTCTGCCATCTTATCTTACAGAGAGTATAAATTCTGATCATAGAAAGAGCTATACTAAAGCATGGGTGCATATATTGCCACTTGCAACAACAGAAGGTCACTGCAGACAGACGTCATATGATGAAGCAGTCAGCCTCTGTGCAGGGATGTTGGCAAATCTTTGGGTCTGAGTCCTAAGTCTGAGTCCAAATCTTTGCTATCAAGTCCCAAGTCCCAAGTCCAAGTCCCTCTTAAAAATAAGCTTTTTCCCCTAGAAAAAAGGGAGGGGTGGGTGAGTTCTGAGTCGCAAGTCAAGCGGAGTCATTAAAAAAACAAAACCTGAGTTGAGTCTGAGTCAAGTCACAGATGCAATTTCAGTCCGATTTGACAGCGAGTTCCATTGCTCAAGTCATGGTTGTTAAGCATCAACGTCATAGCAAACTTAGAAGTGCCGACATTCATTGTGATAGTTTCAAGCAATGCACTAAAATGCTAGGAGCTGTATTGCTCCGAATCAACAAACCAGTTCTTAATGAGTCTTCTTTGCCTATTCAAAACCAAGCCACCCCCAAATATTTTGCATTACAGGAGAGATAGCTTACAATAATAATTTGGTTGAAATCCAGTAGTTCATTGCAGCTAGAGTATGCCCTTTGAATCAGTAGGGATCATCTCCTTTGTAAATTCCATTGATACAATGGGGCCACTCTAGTTGCAGCTTAATACTGGATTTTAGCCATTTTTATTTATTTTATTTATTTATTTATTGGATTTTTACCCCGCCCCCCCTAGACAAAGTCTCAAGGAAAATGTTTTCTTTGCCTCCAGTGGATGTTATGATTTGAACCTAGGTATCCTTGTTCTACTTTGAAGTCCACTGCTATATACCACACTGGCTCTCATATCTTTTGTTCACATTATTTGTCCAGCATGGCCAACGGACCCTGTAGAATAAGGATAATCTACATTTAAAGGAACCTCTCACCCTACATGAGCCTTTTCAGCAATTAAGACATTCTGGAGAGGCCCTTGTTTCAGTTCTACCACCCTCTCATGTGGCTACTCCCAGTCTTTGGAATGCACTGCCCCGAGAAGTCAGGTTGCCCCACTCCCTCTTGTCCTTCCATCATCAGGCAAATATCTTCTTTTTCAGGAAGGCTTTTAAGTAATAAGGGTCTCAGGAAGGCTTTGTATATTAACTTACAGATTTTTAGATGTATTTTTAAATGTTGTAAAATTGTTTTTAATCATAGTCTTAATCTTGATATATGTTTAATTTTTTTAATAAGATATTTATATGGTGTTTTTAAATTATTGATTGTTTTACAGTTTGAGTTGTTGTGAGCCATCTTGGGACCCCCATGGGGAGAAAGGTGGCATACAAATAAAATGCATACATACATACATACATACATACATACATACATACATACATGAAATCCTTTTTAATGTCTCAGTCTTTGTTTGTGTAAAATAGGACAGAACAGATTATATGATTATAATTCATTCTGTGAGGCTTTGCCATTCTTTACTTTAATACTGGAAGAGCAGGAAATGAACAGATGCCATTAAGCCTGAGTGCTGTTTTGGACACATGTACAGTGAATTAGAACACTGTACAAGAAAGATTTTGGTCAATCTAGGATTTTCTAGGAAGTCCCAGGATACCCACACGGTTAACTCGATCTTTTCCATTGAGTTTTTTAAAAGGCAAGCATTTACTTTCTGTATGATAGCAGACTTCGGAGCTGATGGAGACAGATGAACTAAAGAAGCCTATTGCACTCAAAAATTATCTCTCTCAGACTACAAGCTGCATCTGCGTTCCTGCTCTAGAGAGCTGCTGTTGTTTCAGCAAATATATGACAAGGACAAAGATGGACAGAGACAATTAACTGAGTTTCTCATGGGCTTTGTGTAATGTGCAAGCCAGTGATTTGAAACTGAGCCCCTGAAAGCTCAAAATATATAGCAGGCTAAGTGGGTTGATTTGATTCCTTACCTACAGAAAGGCATTAAGCAGCTCAAGTCAGTGTTGCCTGCCATGTAATGTTAGCTGTACTCAATGATTGCTTGAGTCAGGAGGTTTGTATGTTGTTTTTAATGCCAGCCAATTCTGTGAGCACAATGTTCCACTGACACACTAGGCAATCACATGCTCCCAAGGCAGCTTTGTTTGCTGTGTATGTTATCTGAGCTCTTTTTTTTTAAAAAAAATGTTGTGAATGATATGGTGACTTTGGAAGGTTGTTTTGAGGACAAAGGCATTATTAAGGAATGCTGCATACTGGAGTTAAGGCTAACTGTACTTGTGACCTAACGGATCTACCATTAGGTAGGGTTCTTAGTCCCACTAGTAGTCAGTCCTGAGTAGAGATGGGCAATCATTGTGCAATCATTGATCCAATAGGTTTGCTCTACTTGGAACTAGAAATGGGCATGAACTGCCAGTTCAGAAATTCATATAGGTTCTTTTTTTTTTTTTTTTTTTTTTTTGGTTCAGTGTTTCCCAGCCCTGCCTCCTCTGGCAGGTGCCCATTCAGAGAGCAGCACCCAGAGGAGGCAGGGCAGGGAAGCTGGGGAGCAGCCTCTGAGTGGGACCCCACCAGAGCAGGTGGGGCTGGGAAGTGCCAAACACTTTTTCAGCTGAGAGATGAACTGGCACAAACTGCTGAACCGGTGGTTCGTGGCCATCTCTGGCAAACCTATTGGACCAATGATTGCACAGTGAGTCAACATTTATGTACACCCCATTCATTCTGTGAATCTAATCTTTTCAGGTATACAAATAGAATGAAGTCTAGATTGATGTAACTGGCTCAGACAGTGGATAACAGGGGACAGCACAGCCAGTTCCCAAGCCATTACCCCCTTGCCACTCCCCTCTTTTGAAGGAGAGAACAGTGTATGCCATATAGCCTGCCTTATACCCCCTGAACTAGTCTGTTGTCCTCTGCTGTGGTGGGGGATCTCATTTTTGTGTTGAAGTAAAAAAAGTCTGGATGGCTTTCTGTATATGGAATGGGACAGGCCACCATCTTGTCACTTCCTTCTACAACAGAATGTCTTGCACCAGGCCTGTTGAAAAAGCCTGAACAAAAATCTCATCCAAGTTGCTACTTCTACAGAAAAGTTGTATCTACTGACATGGGCACTTAGATTCAAGCAGGCTTCCCCCCAATAACAAGCAGCAATGCTTTATCTCCTGAATTCTAACTTTTCCTTGCAATCTCACATCCTCTCTTCCCTCCCTATCTGCGCTTACATCCCCATTACTCCTTGTGCAGTTTGATTTCCCTTCTCCCATTCCCAGAGCATTCCATCACAAACCTGGATGTTTGACCGTGGCTACATGCATTGGTTGGTTCGTTTCATGTCTGTTTTGCCTCCTCTTTAGAGATTTATGCCTAGGGAATAGGAAAGGGTTCAGTAAAGCACCTTGTCAAGTCAGAACTCATTTCACGGAACATAGCACTAGACATGGCAAAGATACAGCCTCTACAAATTTGGGTGGCCTTTTATTCTATTTTATTTTTTTGCAAAAACATTTTGAAAACAACATTGTAGATTAGGGCTAGGAACTATATGGCCTCTAGATGCTGCTGCACTGCAATTCCTATCAGCTCTAGTCAGTACATCAATGGTGATGGGTGGTGAAATGCACAATCCATTGTGATTCAGAAGATAACATCTTCCTATTTCCCCTGTAGAGAATCACACAAATGATGATCCTCTCAGAAGCCATCTCTCTGTACGTGCACACACAACAGTGGATCTATGAGCTATGGGGTGATGTACATGTAATGTTCCTGCATCTCCCTCAACCACCCCCACCTTTCACTACATGAAAAGCTTATGATAGGATGGATGCACTCAGACAATTAGTCTACCTAACTGCTGGAATGCAACATTCTTCCAGCTTTGGTTGCATGGACTCAAAGGGTAGGTTCTTAAGAAGACTAGTGAAATCAAGATGGCTTCAATCCCATTGATCAGTTAAATAATTAATTTAAAACAGTGGCTTATCCAGGCAATCCATCCCAACCCTAAAAAAAATAGACATAAAAATAGGAAAGATACATTCTTCAAAAATGAACTGAAGACCTTCACTTAACTGTGCAGCCTAATTCAGTATTGACACACATATTTTCCCATCTTAAAAAGGACAATGTTACACCTGTCTAACATATAGGTATTAAAGAAAAGGAGAGAAGTGCGGAGTGTTAACATGACTCAACATTATCATGGAGAAGTATGTGTATGTGCATTATATGCTGTCAAGTCAGAACTGACTGACAGCAATCCTAATAGAGCTTTCAAGGTAAATGAGATACTGTATTTAAGGAGTAGTTGTTTATTATTATTATTATTATTATTATTATTATTATTATTATTATTATTATTATTATTATTATTATTATTATTATTATTATTATTATTCAGAAACACCAGACACAGTCAACATTATAAAAACATTGACTGGTATTATAAAACAGATACAAGTTTTAACCAAAAACCTAAGTATCTGTTAAATATTATGTATGTATGCTGTTCCTAATATTGCTAGTTTTTGTAGCTCTGATGGTGTGATTTATGAGATCTGCAACTGCTTATAATACTGTGTGAAGTTTCTTGATATTGTTCACAAAGCCCCGATGACTACGGGGACCACTGAAGTGTCTTTCATCCACAAGTGAGATGTTTCGATTGCCAGGTCTCTGTATTTCATTAGTTTTTCCAAATCTTTATTTTCAACTCTGGCATCCCCTGGAATTGCAATGTCAATGATCCAGGCATTTCTTCATCCTATTACTACTAGGCCTGGTGTGTTATGTTCAAGATGTCTATTAGTTTGGATCCAGAAATCCCACAATATCTTAATGTCATCATTTTCTGACACCTTCTCTACCTGATGTTCCCAGGGGTTTGGGGAGGCTGGCAAGTTATGTTTTTTGCCTAATGAGCAGTGCACTAACTTTGCCACACTATCATGTCTAACTTTGTGCAATCTTTGGACATTCGCAGATGAGGTGTGACACAGTTTCATCTTTTTCTTGGCAGAGTCAACATCTGGTGTTAGCACCAATTCCTTGGATTTTAGCTTTCATCACATTGGTTTGGAGTGCTTGTTCTTGTGCAGCAAAAATCAAGCCTTCGATTTCTTTCTTAAGGGTCCCAAGTTTTAGCCATGCCCATGTTGAATTATGATCATGCTTTCCATCAATGTTTCTCAGGTGTTGTCCATGTAGTGGTTTTCCAGCTCTTTAATTTCTTTTCAAATGGTTGTTTCTCAATCAATATTTAAAGAACTTGATCAGATTATATGTAAGTTTGTTTGGCAAGGAAAGGATAACATTAAAGTCACTTCAGGACAGCAGAGAGGAGGAATGGGTTTTCCGAATTGGCTGTTATACTATAGGGCTGCCTCAATAATGTGGATTAAAGATTGGATTTTATTGGAAAATCAAAGACTGTTAAAATTAGAAGGTCATGATTTGAAATGGGGGTGGCATGCCTTTCTTTGGTACAGTAAAGTGGATGATTTTAAACAATTCAATAACCATATTTTGAGAAAATCTTTATTATGGCCTTGGACTAAAATTCAAAGACAGATGTATGTCATAATACCATGTTGGGTAACACCAGTGGAGGCATTTTCCCTTGCAAATCTGAGAGAAAACAAGAAAATCTTAAGGTATAGAGAAGCACTAAAACCAGATGGGACATTAAAAAACAAAGATGAACTAATGACAGGGATTTGATATAGATTGGTGGTCACACTCTCAGTTGATTTCAAGATATGGTAAAGATAAGCAGCAAGGTTTTTATGTAGACAATACTCCCTTTGACAAAGTTCTCCTGGATACCAAAGATACCAAATTTTTTATCAGATTTTGATACCCAGGAGGAAGTGGATAAAGAACGTATGATAAGGTGGGCACATAATACATTCGGCACAATATAAGTTTGGATCAGTGGGAACAAATATGGAAAAACAATATAAAATTCACTAAGTCAGTAGCTTTTAAAGAAAATATATAAAAAATGTTTTATGGATGGTATATAACTCCCACAAAACTAGCCAAAATTGATGTTAAAATTTCAAATATCTGTTGGAGATGTAAACAAAAAGAAGGTTCTTTTTATCATATGTGGCGGTCATGTGGGAAACCCCAGAAATATTGGGAAAGGGTCGAAATGCTTTTGCATGAGGTTTTAGAGATTCTGATAACTGTAACCCCTGAATTTTTTCTTCTAAATATAATCCCGGGTTCAATAGACCTAATGGAAAAATATTTAGTTATCCATATCTTGACAGCTGCAAGAATTCTTTTTGCTAAACATTGGAAAGACCCGGAGAATCCATCTCAAGATGAGTTAATAGCAAAAATCCTGGATATGGCGGAGATGGATAAACTATCAGAATGGCTAGACTCAAAAAGAAAGACGAAATATGAAGATTGTTGGCATAAATTTTATGATTGGCTTAGAAATAGAATGTAAATTAATATTTGATAATTGAAAACCTAAGATCAATTTAGAATTGGAATATGTATTACAAATTAGTTACACCAGAAAGTTATGTATCCTTGAAATGAAATAGATAAGAATGAATATTGTAAAATGTTCATGTTGATTTACAACCCCTGTTTAATCCCATGTCCCCTGTCCCCAACCCTAACCCTATAAAATAAAACTTTTTTAAAAAATGGTTGTTTCTTATATTGAGCCTTTGTTTCTGTTGTTTTCAAAATATTCTCAATTTTCACCGCCTTAAGTATTTTTTCTCTGCTTGTACTGATACAATCATTTAGGCTTCTTTTTTCCTCCTCTACTATTATTATAGTATAGTATAGTATATACTCCTCCTCTATTATTATTATTATTATTATTATTATTATTATTATTATTATTATTATTATTATTATTAATTATTAATTATTATTATTTATTAATTATTATTTATTAATTATTAATTATTATTAAAATAATTAATTAATTAATTATTAATTAATAATAATAATAATAATAATAATAATAATAATAATAATAATAATAATAATAATAATAATAATAATAATAATAATAATAATAATTTGTACCACCCCACTCAGTGAGTTTCCATGGTCAAGCAAATGTTCCTGCACAGATCTCTTGAGTCCTAGCCTATCACTCTATCCACTCTACCACACTTAGTCCCAGTGGAGGAGTATCAAACAATTCAAACCCAGATTTGAAACAATGGTGCTCCTAAATTCCTGAGTATGGATGAATGAATCTGTTTGTTGCAGCTTCTCCCACATCAGAACTTTGAAATACTATAAGCTTTTTCATCATATTTGAAAGTGGAAGATCTTGGGACTGAAAAAGTTCTAACATGGAAGAACCTGAATGGACAGATTCAACCATCCATTGTGAATTTGGGTAAATAGTTATAAAAAAGGAACTGAAGGAAAATCCTCACTTGTCCATATTTCTCATGGTAGTCTAGTTTTATAAGTGGAACATGGCAACACTACTATTGCTTTCCAGATGCTCTGCTCCTTGTCCTTATTTCAGGTATGGCTCATCAGGAGCTGCCTTTCAATTAATTGAGAACCATTCCACAGAGCTTTCATCAGCACCTGGGTTCATTGCATTTCTCTCCTTTGAGTCCTGAGTACAGTCTCTTAGCCAGGAAATACTTGAAAGGCTGTCATACAGAGGAGGGGCAGGATCTGTTCTCGATCACCCCAGAATGCAGAACATTCAACAATGGGCTCAAGTTACAGGAAGCCACATTTCAGTTGAATATCAGAAAAAACTTCCTAACAGTATGACAGTGGAACCAACTACCTTGAGAGGTAGTGAGTGCTCCAATGCTGGAGGCATTCAAGAGAAACTTAGAAAACCACCTGGCAGATATCCTTTGATCTGTATTCCTGCATTGAGCAGGAGGTTGGACTTGATCGCCTTATAGGCTCCTTCCAACTTCACCATTCTATGATTCTATGAAATTTGGAGGTATTGTAGGGAGCATAAGAAGACCCTACCATCATATTAACAGACCTTTAATTGATCGAGGAATTTCTGATAAAATGGTGCTTCAGGACAATGAAAGCAAGAGCTAATTCCCAAGAGATTAGATTAGATTCCCCTCCTTTTTTTTTTCTGTTGCTAATTATTTCTATCAGATAAGTTATTTGCTATGCAAGTTTACCTTCAAAAGCATGTTTGTTAAAAAGAGAAAAGGGGAAGAAAACCTTTGTCGGCCCTGCACATGACTAAATAGCTTTGACAGAGCAGAATGAATAATAATGATAAAGACCTGTCAAATGGAATTTTAAATACTTTGGCCTGTGCATCAGAGGAACATCTGGTAGCAAAATTCTTATACATTTTTCCCTCATGAGGGGGATAGATATGAAGTGGAATTGAGAGAGATTTCCAAACTTTTTTGTGGCAGGACCAACATTTGATAAGTACTTGCTGTGGTAATTTGCACATGTGTGCATGGTCTTAAGACGGTCTTGAGCTAAGTCATTCCAGATACCCCACACAGCAGTGGTATAAAGGGTTAATGTTTCATTGTGTATCATGTCCTTTGGTTTTCTTCCAGTTGGAGGGTGTGTGACTCCAAGTCACTTTCACACTCTACAATGGGACATTGCAGGCCTCTAAAGGCACTATCGTCCTGCAGAATGTATACAAGAGTAGACCTACAAAGTCTGCCTGCACAGCAAGAGACAATGTTCCTAAATTCTAGCATATGTCATTCATGGTAAGCAAACATACAAAGAAAAATATCTAGAAGGGAAAAAAATACCCCACAACTCACTCTTGATATGCAGAGAACTTCTGCATCTCAGCAAGTAAAGCATATTGCACTTTAAAAAAAAGGCTTCATTCCTGTTTTGGTGGGAATACCACATACTCTGGTTGACCTGCTTTAAGAAGAGAGTAAAATACATATTTTTAGGCTAGCAGATGATACTTAGTCTGTCCTGCTGTAACCTTGGGGTTTAAAATGTTTTTTAAAAAATGTATTTTGCCTGATTTTAACAGTTTTATGGTGAGGTGGGTTTATATGATTTTATTGATTTTTAGCTAAATGTAGGGGTTTTTTTAATTCTTGTAAAATGCTTGTAAGCCACATTGAACACTATCTTTTAGTGGAAAGGTGGGGTATAAATGTGAGAAATAAAATAAATACATTGTCAGTAATTTGTGTTACCATTCTGGCCAGGTTTCTACAACAGAATCTCATTTTTGCCAAGACCTCTATGTGCATGCCACAGAATGTTTTAACTATAACACTTGTCAGATGAAGGACAAGTACGGTAGGACCCCTGTATCGACAGGATCAGTATCCGCAGATTCACTTATCCACAGTCTGAAAATATTAAAAATATTAAAAGAAAAAAATCCAGAAAAATCTATTTTCACATGTATTATCAGAATTGGCCACTAGATGAAGCTAAAGACCATGTTACAAATACTAGTTAGTGAAGAATACATAGCATGGTCTCTGGTGCCCTCTAGTGGCCAGTTCTGGTAACGCATGAAAAAAAATTCTGGTCTTTTTCCTTTTACCATGCTATATATAGCATGAGGGAAGGAGGGAGGGAGGGAGAGAGTTCACTATTATACATGGTTTTCAGTGTCCACAGTAGGGCTTGGAACCAATTCTCAGTGGATATGGGGATCTTACTGTATAGCTTAAAAATAGTGACTAAGAAATAGCTTCTGATCTCAAGGTGAGCCAAGGCCCCAAGAGGAAATATAGTGACCACTTTCAAAATTTTATAGATGATATGAATACTCCAGCCAAAGAGTCATCTCAGAGGATAGTCCTCCTGTAGAGAAGCCATATAGATTAGACTGTTTCTTCCAGTTTTGTACTAAGAAAATTGTCGAGACTTCTGGGAAAGCAAATTGTGTTTATCTGAGCCTCAACCTTGCTCCTGCTGTTTCCTGCCAAGTCCCTTTAGGCTGATTTCATTTCTGACCTGAAATCACTGTCAGCTCCCTAGAATCCAAGATTTAGGTAGATAATCTTACTAGCCTGTGTTGTTCTCCCGAATTCCTGATTTCTGGCCTAGGAGCTCTGTTAGCCTGTGCTCTCCTGGGATCCTTGCCTAAGAATTACTTCACATTGTTGCATCTGGAATTCCAACATTCCAGTTTGCCTCTTGAGAGGCAAACTTTTTCATCTAATCTGTTTTCTGGAAGTATTTTCCTCACACGCTCATGGCTCCTCAATCTACCCAACCTTCCTCTCTCTCTCTCTCTCTCTCTCTCTCTCTCTGTGTGTGTGTGTGTGTGGTTTAGGGAAAGATCCTTCCTTCCTTCCTTCTTCTTATCCTTGTTGCACCTCTGCAAATAATCTGCTCACTACTGCAGACCTTTGCAGAGCACCCTGAATCACAGAACTCTCTCAGTCATGAGAGTCTGCTCCTTTTGAGTCTGTTTTCCCCCATATTAGTTATATACTTCATTGTTCAATCTTTGCTATATTTTAATTCTTGAGTGCTCAGTAAAATTCCAGTTGTGAAGAGCTCTGTGTGAATGTGATATACTCAGCCCAATCTGTGTCAAAATGCACTATTGTCTTGGTTCAATGTTTCCTTAGGGGTGTGTGTCCAAACATGTGTTAGTTCGTACATGTGCTCTCAGGGCACACCTGGTAAAAGTTGGCCTAATGGATGAGGCTATAGAAATTTATTTCATTGAAGGTTGTTGGCATTCAGTGCAGTAAGGAAATACTCCACAGTACAAGAAGCATGAGTTCTATTTTATCTATTTTACATTTATTTTATCTTGTTTTACTTCATATTATTCAATTTTATTTTACATGCATTCTATGGTGTGTGTTTTTCATTCAGAATTTGAAGCAAAGTTTCCAAACTGATCCACGTGCAAAGCAAAGAAAGCAAGAAAGCCCAAATCAATACTGAATCAGGACTCTCCAAAACACCAAATATTGTTCCACTGCTTTGGGAGTTAAAATAAACTGATTTTTTTTAGAAGTATTCCCTGGGAAAACAGAGGTAATCTCATAACCAGAGAACCAGGAAGCCCAAAGCAGAAAGAGCTTTTCAGCTGAAGTGTCAATGAAAAACCCAACTCCTGCTGGAAACCCCATTCATGGAAAAAATTCTCCATCCCTGTGACTGGTTGCCATGTTAGAGAACAGAGAGTGTTTGTTGCTCACATTGTTCTGATAGGTGGTAGGCTGAGTGTGGATTGAATAATTTTTCTTCTTTGTTTTTAGGCAGTTGCAGATCTCAGTCCAATTAACTAAGTGTCTCTGTAAGTGAAATTTGAATCCTCATATGGGACTTGAGTGAAAAGGGTAATAGTGGTATATTAGAAACAGGATTAAATTATATTTCCCCGCCATCTTGCTTTTGTTTTGTTTTGTTTTTTTACACCTGCTACTGCCTTTTATTTTTCAGCACTTTGTCTCTTTCTTTTTTCATTGTGTGTGCTGTGTTCCAGATAGGGTGAATGACAAACATGAAACATAAGGCAGCAATCATGTACTCTACCCATTGGGACAGTGAAGCTATTCATCTGGTATATACCTTTCCCCTTCAAAAAACATTTTTTTCTTGAGTAAATTGAGTAATTTTTGGATAAATAGCACAGTTCCCAATGAGGGTGAGAGAAGGAAAGGGAATGGTGGAAGTATTTTCCCCACATGCTCATGGCGCGCACACACACACACACACACACACACACACACATATATATTCTTCTTTCCTTGCTATTGGAATCCAAAGGAGGGAGTAAATTATGCCCTCTAGAGAGCTTTCAGAGTACAGGAGATTTGGAAAGGCACAGACACAGAATGAGATCTTGTGAATCTATTTTTACCCTCTAAGTGTTGAGGAGTTGACTAATTTTTAATGTATTACAAATAAGCTATATAATTATCTACAAGAAACACACACAAGACACGCAAACACTATATATATATATATATAATTTTGCCTTTTACCCTACATTCTTGAGAAACTGAAGATAACATTCAGCCTTGCAGACTAATCAGTGTATTATTTGATTTATAACTTCCAGAAAATATAATCCAATCAATATGTTGATTGCAAGAATTCCATCAGAAGGAATTACAATACCACACTGGTACAAGTGCTTGGAGATCAGCCGAATCAGATAGGGATATTTATTTTGGAAGGTGAAAAAGGTAGGAGAGGTTGAGTAGAGGAGTAAATACAACCATCTTGTGTCATGTTTAATTACATCAGAATGTAATCATAATTAATCAGTGTGCACACTCCAGCTTCCTAGAGGATAATGAGATACAAGGCTTTTATGTCTATATTGGCCTATATCTGTCACCGTGCCCTCTACATATTGACTTTATGCTTGTGGAACCGGATGTCAATGTATTAAAATTGCATAGGACTCTAATAAAGATGGAGAATCAGAAGAAAGAATGTCTTAATAGCTGAATGGAATTAAAAAAGTCCAGCAAAGACAGTGGTCTCTAATTAACATTAGATGAGAGGTGGAGAGTGAATAGAAAGGATTTAAAGTTTCTTTCAAGAATTGGATGATGGAAAGCACCTATAGAGAAGATGATTTAAGGAAAAGTAACCATTCACAATCTGCACAATAACTGGAAAATATAGAAGAACAAAATTCCCAGTGTGGTGTAATGGATAGAGTGATGGACTTGGACTCTGGAGAACAGGGTTCAAATCCCCACTCAACCATGGAAACTCACTGGGGGAGTGGTACTGGTAAAACCACTTCTTAAATACCTCACCTTAAAAGCCCCATTAGGGTTGCTATAAGTTGGTTCCAACTTGACAGCACAGAACACATACACATATAAAAACAACATTTAATCTGTGATTTATATAATTTCCTCTCAGCACTAAGGAGGAAGGGTGTGTGTGAATAACTTTGCTTTCACATTTAATTTACATTTCAAATGTGAAGCATTAATAACATATATTATTAATAACCCTAAATAGTAGAAGGGGGAATTGCTAGGAAATAGATATTTACAGTCATTCTATGGTGTGTTTTCTTGAGTTGTTTTTTGTTTTTTGTTTTGGTGATGGCTGTACTGAAAGACAAGCAACAAGATATGCCAACGTGTCATATCTTGGATACATCCGGCTTCTCAAGCTGAACTGAATAATGACAGGAAACCAGAGGAGAAAAGGAGAGGGGTGGGGAGCTGATGGAGTAAAAAGGTGAACTGTGTAAAGGTGAACTGTCTGAGGTTTGTTTGTTTTTTAAAATATAATAGAGGAGAGTACACAATCAAGGGATTGGTAATAGAATTTATTTAGATTTCATGTCTGTTTATGTAAAGTTCAGAGGAGTGATTTAATTTTTAATCATTTAATTAATGAGAACATCTTTAGATGATAAATAATTTGCAGTTTAATTGATCAATTAAGCAATGGCTTGAATTTAAATATAGTTGCTTTTAGCCAAAAATCCCCCTATAGATGATCTTTCCAGGAAAAATAAACAAATCATGTGTTGTTATTTTTATAGGGAGTTTAAGATAATTTGCTACAATATTGTGTGTCATATGTTTAACCTTAGCTCAGTAATGTACCAGAATTAATATACTGTAGTTTCCCAAGCAAACAAGTGTGATCTTAACACACAACTAGAGATGGGCACTTACCGTGGTTGAGCAGTTCAGTGAGGTTCAGTGGATCGGGCCCAAAGGTGTTGTGTGGGTACCCCTGATTCTGCACCCCACTTCCTCCTGCAGGCGCCCTGGATTCCATGCCTCGCCTCCTTCTGTGGGTGGCCAATCAGAGGAGGAGGTGGGGCAGGGAAGCCCGTGGTGCTGTTTCTGACAGGGTGCCTGTGGGAGCAAGTGGGGTGCAGAATCTGGGGCACCCATGCAACAGCTGTGAGCCCAGTCCCAATCCCCATCTTGGGGCCTTTTTAAGGAGAAAGGTGGAGTAAAAATATTTTATATAAATAAGTAAATAAAATCAATTGAATCGTGCCAAAACCACCAAAGTGCCCATCTCTGCGCACAACCTTTATCAGTTCAAAGTCAACCTCAATTATGAAAGCTGGTTTCCATGATTTAATAAGCTGAAATATTCTCTAATTAACTTCCAGGCAAATACTCTGCTTTGTTGATCTAAGGCATGAGCTGAGTGCCAACTTGTCTTAGAATTTAAGATGTCTAAGCTTCAGCTCTTATCAGAACGAAAGCATTCTGCCAAAATCTTTCACAAGCATGATTTAAAGTCCTGCATTTTAGCTGATGCGGAGAGTTGGGTAAAGCCTGATGTCAAAATTGTGAAGACAAGTTGATGACAAACTCCTTTCAAGTACAAGGACTTTGGACTATATCAGTTCCTGTAGCTCAAGTTTTTCTGACAGTTTTTTGTGAGTCACTTAGTCCTATTACATTCTCACAAGGCATTCTGCCAAAGATACAAAACAATCTTGTGGAAACAAAACTAAGGACGTTGTCACTGTTAACACAAAGGGGGTGCACTGGCTGAAGAGTGAAACCTGTATAACATACAATACCCCCAGAGCAGAATGATGAAAAATGCTTTGCCCATGCATTATTTATTTATTTATTTATTTAAATTTAATTTAATTTAATTTAATTTAAAATATTTTTACCCCGTCTTTCTCCTTAAAAGGGACCCAAGGCAGCTTACGTAATTAAAAGACAGTATTTAAAGCTAACAACAGTGAGTATATAAATACTAAAATGGATCAGACAAATACCATACTAAAAAATGGTAAACAAAACACATTCAAAACAGTAAGATATGACAATCCATCTAAAACTCCCACTCAGGCAGCCAGTCACTAAGGGAAAGTTTGCTTGAAGATAAAGATCTTCACCTGCTTGCGGAAGGAACAGCAAAGATGGGGTCACACTGGCGTTCCATGGGAGGGAGTTCCGGAGTCTGGGAGCAGCAACAGAGAAGCCCCTTTCTCCTGTGTCCCCACCAAATGCACCTGTGAGGATGGTGGGAATGAGAGAAAGGCCTCCCCTGATGATCTTAAAGCCCAGGCAGGCTCATAGAAGGAAATACGGTGTTTTAGATAGCTTGGACCCAAGCCATTTAGGGCTTTATAGGTTAGAACTGGCACTTTGAATTGTGCCTGGAAACATATCGGCAGCCAATGGAGCTGCTGTAATGGGCGGGGGGGGGGGGGTGTCCGTGATCCCTGTGAGCAGTTAGCAAGCTGGCTGCCATGTTTTGGACCCACTGATGTTTCCTGACAATGGCTTCATGTCCAGTCTGTACTATTTTCACTTTACACAACAGCTATGGACTTGCATGAATGAATAGTTACCCACCCAACTACTCACTCACACATGCATGCACACACGTGCGCGCGCACACACAAACACACAAATTTTCCATTTTAAAACTAAATGTCACTAAGGAAGAAAAAAAACAATCTCCACTCTCTTCACTGCTTCAGACTAGAGTAGGCCCACTGAATCAGTGGAATTCAAATTTAATTTATTCAGTTAACAAGTCCCTTTCCTTTAATGGGTTTTTTCTGCACTATTTGTGACTAACTGGGTGAGCCCTAGATTTTTAAAAAAAATCAATTTAAGTTACATTGCATTTTTCTGAGCAGATATCTGATACAGATATCATTTCAGGATGCCTAAAGAGAGCAAAATAACTTGGAATTATGCCATATATTATACCTGAATATAATCAGAAGGTATGATATGAATCAGCAAATCCAATGGATCAGAAAGAATGAGTCTTCTGTTGCATTGAAATGAATTAAGCCTTACCCCAGCAACAAAGTTGCACATGTCAACCCTAGAATCCAGGTCAGAACCATAACTGAGGCAACCAATTAAAGACTTCTACACTAGGGTCTCTATCTAAATATTTCCCGTTATGTTTATTTCCAAGGAAAGAATAATAGTAGATGCTGCATGCTATGTGTCGAAAACAACATGTCATTTACTATTAATTTGATAAACATCATGCCACACAGGTATCTTGGAAAATTGCGGCTGAGATTAAGTAAATGCAAATGACAAAACACATCAGCCTTGCTACTCTGAATTTGCTGTCTACCAAACTGGATCCACCAGCTCTTTCAAAACATCTAAAGTTAATGTCTATAGACTAGCTATTTTTGGAACCCGCTAATATATTCCCATTTTAAATTGTACAGGCCCAGCAGAAAATGTGTGGCATAAATAATCATGGGTGTGACTATCTTTGCTTCCCCTGATGATGGGAAAGTATACATGATGATGTCAAGGTAGCCCCGCCAGGAGGCAGAATGATGCATCCAAGAAGTCAAGTGACAAGTCCTGGGACAAGAGGACATGGACATCCTTCTAACTGGGTTGGCTTTTGGACTGAACAGCTAAGGTGAAAATATGTACTGAGAAGTGGAAGAATTTATGGAATAAAAGAATGTTATTAAAGAATCTATGTCTGTAAGAATAAAAGATTTTTTTTATAAATTGGTTTGGAGATGGTACTTAACACCAGTGAAATTGAATGATTTGGATAAAAAATATTCCAAGATATGTTGGAGATATAAGCAAGAAGTGGGAACCTACTTCCATATGTGGTGGGAATGCTAATATATAATTAAAGTTTGGAAGTTGATTTTCAAAGAAAGAAGTGAAATATTAAATTTAAATCCAAGAATATGTCCAAAAACAGCACTTTTACTGATATTTGAGAGGGAACAATGGAAGTCGACAACGAAAGAACTGATTATAAATTTAGTAACAGTGGCTAAATTAATAATAGCCAAGAATTGGAAGGTTAAGTGTGATCTCCAACTAAATGAATAGTATAAAGAAGTGTGGAATATAGCTATTAATGATAAATTAACATGTAAAATTAGAGTAAGAAAAGAAATGTTAATTAAGAATGAGTTTGGGGATATATGGGGAGAATTTATTGACTTTGTATTTGGTTGTGTACCATCGCAAGAGTCAATGTACTTCCAGAAGGGGAAGGGGGCTTCATAAAAGGAATAGATTATCTTCATTGGTCCCAGTGAAGGGGAGCACAATAAGTGTATATGTAGATTTTTTAAAGTTTTTTTAATGTAAATTAATTTTAAAAAAGGAATGGAAACAGCTTGTGTATCTCTGTGGTGTTTCAGTAGATATTGTCAAAATCACCAAAACCTCCATTAACATCTTACCTCTTTTACATTCCTGACTTTTAAGTTTTAAATTCTTTTAATTATCTGGCTGTAGACTAAAGGACTGTCCACAAGGATGATAATAACTAAATCTATTTTGGCCAGGAAGATGGCCATACATCGCAGCACAGATTGCAGGTGTGTTCAGAACCCCTTTGAGAAATGTCATGAATCTTACCTAGAACTGAGCCAACAGCCTCCCTGAAAATAAGGTCCTTTATTTGCCCCAGTGGGTAGAAGGTGTAACTAGTTTTCCTGCATTCTGGCTGGCTTCTTTACCTTCACCCCTAAGATTCAGTTCTGTGTTGGTAGGTGTCAGCCTGGGAGAGAATCATAGAATCATAGAATAGTGAAGTTGGAAGGGGCCTATAAGGCCATCAAGTCCAACCCCCTGCTCAAAATCAAATGATATCTGTCAGGTGGTTGTCTAAGTTTCTCTTGAATGCCTCCAGTGTTTGCCTTTTTTGTAGCCACATCACAGTGTTGGCTCATATTCAGCTTGTGATCTATGACAATTCCAAGTGCCTTCTAGCTTGTAGTATTGATGAGCCAGGTATCCCTCATCTTGTAACTGTACATTTGGTTTCTTTTTCTGAGGTGCAGTACTTTGCACTTATCCCTGTTGAATTTCATTCTGTTGTTTCCATCCCAGTGCATTGCATCACTTTTCTTTATTCCCAGAAAGTAAATCATCATTTTGTCCTGAAATACACAATACGGTCATTGTGTCTTATCAGGGTACACTTCTGTGCCTGGAGCCACTGAAAGTATTCAACCTTGTAGCTCGTTCCGTTGTCTTCAGGTCAGCCAAAGCTATGTTGCCACAGCAATCATGTATCTATCTCTTTTTTGGTCATTCCATCATGCAAAAGTTCAGACTGGAAGGAATCCTCAGCCCTTTTTGCTAACAAGAAACAGTTGCGTTGTTTATGAAACAAAGCAAGATTTCCTCGATGTCATACTGTAGGCAGGCCATTCAACAAGTCATTAGTCCATTCCATAGGCCATGTATCCTGTATCTGTAGGCCAGTTCAGTCCACACGTCCACAGACCTTCTGTCCAGTGTACCCTTGTACCCTACAAGTTGGACCTGATTAACAATCCCCACTGACAACACACTGAGAAAAACTGTGATTGCTGCTGCAGAAGGAGCAGCCATGGAAACCCTGGTGCTGGAACTGCAAGTGTGTGGTGTGTGTGCCATATCTGGAGCCAAATTCTAACGACTGCTAGGATTGCAGGATTATGGATGTCCCAGCCCTTGGTGGTGCAACAGACTTCCCTTGGAATTTGGTTTTAGGAGAAAATTTCTCGAAAATCTAGATGAAGTGCATATGTCTAAATAATGTCTTAAAAACAAAAACAAAGCCATCATCAAACTCTTGGGAAGTGTTCAGGTTTCTGTTGATGTCTTGACTGTCAGTTCTTGACTGTTAGTGGCAATCAAGTTTGGCAATACAAGCCTCTTCTTAAAGTTCTGACAGCGACAAATCTCCAAATTTCTGACAGAAGAAAACAGACTATATGACAAGGTAAGTAACTTTAAGGAAAGTGTCAAAAAGCTTTTACATTCTTTTCATTTTTTTAAAGGCAGAAAGTTGTCAGTTAACAACACCTAATTCTAACGTGTTTGGTGACCTGTGATATATCTGTCAAAAATCTAGACTGAGAGCCAATTAAAATTATGGCAAAAACTACAAGGGTGCCCAAATCAGCTGCCCAGCTGGTTCATGACAGAGGAGAGGAGCCTTTACCAAATATTTAGTCCCTCATGGTTCAGTTTATGGCTGCTTCTTTTCTGGTATGAAAAATTATGCAATGTTTCTTAAATGTGCTAAGTGCATGAGTATTAATATTGTGGGGTATTATAGTGCTCCTGTACTTTTCTAATGCCAATAAATAAATAAATAAAAATCACAGACCTTTCCAAACTTCCATTCATTTACAGCACTGGTTCCCAAAGTGGAGAATGCAGTTCCCTTGGAGATCATCAAGAAATTCCAACAGTCATGTGGCACTGAGATGTGCAAGATCCTTCATTAAACTTATTTTTTCCTGTTCTTTGTTGAAATAAATTATATTTCATTGACTTTTTGTAGCAAGAAAAACTGTTCCTAGCTATTTTAAATTTCAAATAGTGGTTGAAAATCTATTGCGTAGTGGAGTGGTTCCCAACCTAAGGTCCCCAGACATAGTTAGACTGCAACTCCCAGAAGCTCTTGCTGTCAGAACTAGTGGTGAAGGCTTCTGGGAGTTGCAGTTCAAGAACAGCTAGGGACCCATGGCTGCGAACCACTGGCTTAGAGCATTAAGTTCCAACTAGAGTAGGTCTAATGAATCAATGAGAATGTATGGAAGAATTGACTCACCCAGTCCACATTGATTCAGTGGGTCTTCTTTACTTGTGCCTTACTATGCTAAGCCACGGGATTTCCACCAGTTTTACTAGGTTGTGTGTGTGGTTTTCTTAAAACAATAAATTGCAAAAATATTTTTTTAAATTACTTTTGGTTAAAAGGGGATTGGATGATGGTCAAAGAGTGGGGAAATTAGCATTTTCCAAAAACAAACAAAAAGGGGATGTGACATAAAAAAGTTTGGGTACCACTGCTTTATGAAACGTCTGTGTAGTTAAAGATTCTCTTTGGGCCTTACCCTTGCATGATATGTTCTTGTTTTCAGAAAAGAAATCTGCTTTCTGAAAAGTCAGGGAGCAAAGTCAGCAACAAACACAGATGCTATTGTCATTTCAAAAAGAAAACTTCCATCTGCATAGAAAGCCATTGCCCAACAAAATGACATTGTGTCATTTATTTGAAAGAAACATCATTTCTCTTTAATCTTCTGTCTGCTATGAATTTAAATGTCTGGGAATAAATGTTGGAAAAGGCAGCAGATTTGGGGAGTCATGAAAGAACAGCTCATTATTTACTTTGTTTGCTAATTACTTACTAACAAATAATTATTCCTGATTATTTACTTTTCAAGGGGATGGAGATTTGCTTTGCAGCATTACATGCTTAAATGACTTTATTGCCTTTGGCTACCATGCATCTTCATTTGAACAGGAAGGGAAGGGTTTTGCTCCTCATTTTCAGTTAGAAAAAAAATGTCTAGCTTTCCTTAGGACGTTGTAAGCAGAGGTCTTTGAGGAAAGTATAAAATATTATATAGAAGTTCAAAA
Source organism: Intellagama lesueurii (assembly GCA_037013535.1). Classification (NCBI taxonomy): domain Eukaryota; kingdom Metazoa; phylum Chordata; class Lepidosauria; order Squamata; family Agamidae; genus Intellagama; species Intellagama lesueurii. The sequence goes on along the minus strand of JBAJHW010000001.1, from coordinate 166,747,805 downwards.
TGCAAGAGTAATATGTTATGTTACGGTTGCATTTTAACTGTTTTTGACTATTGGAATGTGCTCTGGTGTAGAGCGCAATATTATTATTATTATTATTATTATTATTATTATTATTATTATTATTATTATTATTATTATTATAATGCAACAAACTGATGAGAAAAGGAGAAGCTTGGGATTAGAGATGATCACAAACTGCCATTTTGGTGGTTCATGTCAGTTTGGTGGACAGCTAAACAGGTGTTCAGAGACCTGGTGCCCCGCCCCCTCTGGCAGCCGCCCATTCAGAAGCAGCGTTCTGGCTTCCCTGCCCCACCTCCTCCTGGTGCTACTTCTGAACGGACACCTGCTGGAGGGGGTGGGGCATTGAACCATGAAACACCTGTTCAGCTGTCCACCAAACTGTCATGAACTGCCAGACCAGCGGTTTGTGCCCATTTCTACTGGGGATGTACCTCCTTGAATGTCTTATCCTAAGCAAGGATGCAAGAAAGCAAAATTGCAAATCAGATGGGGAGCAATCACCTGAAACTGTCACTAGAGTCCTTGCTTTGATGCGAGCAAAGTTATGCACACGAAAAGGCCCATTTCTGTACATGTCTCCCTACTTTTTGCACAAAATTTTGCAATTCCATAGATTGTGCAAATTGCCCACCATTGGGATGGTTGCTTCTTTATTTAAGAATCTGAAACATCAAATGGGTTGTTGGCATCTTTATAAGCCACCAGCTGGTGAGGTGAGGAATGTTGTTGGCCTTGAAAATTCCTCACTGAGATGTCTCATGATGTTGAGACCACCTGAACCAATGAGAAAGAGGAATTTAGCTCGCTTTCTTTCTGTCATTAATGAAGATAGAAGGGCAGCAGAGAATAGTAAAAAAAATATCAACCTATAAAACTAAATTTAAATAAGTAGGAAAATTGTTAAAAAATGTCAGAAGCACTAAAATGTTATTATCAAGTGCTTAACCTCTTCCTCATTAAACACACACTGGTTCTCTGTGTGATTTGTGGCAGATGACACTGAGCTGGGTCAGTATTGCTGCTACCTAGTAAGAGGAATTCTTTCTTTGTAAGAGGGGGCAAGGAAACTAGATGAGGTGATGAATGTTTTTCCACCAGTAGACAAAGAAAACAGCAGGATTACCCTGTGTGAGGCTCTTTCCCCCAACTGGAGCATCAAAAGAGACTCCCCTAAATCCTTTCTTCTGCATTGAGAGAGGCATGGAAGTCTGTACTTCTTTCTGCACTGAAAAAAAAACTGAACCTTGATGTCTTGGTGGAGTGGATCCTGCTGATGTCATATGTGGGAGAGGGCCTTTGTGAGGTCTCTGCCCTCTGGCATGATTCAGCTCACTGGGTTGATTGGGGAAATAGATCCTGCCCCTGCAGCCAAAAATATGATTCTCAATCCTGGTCCTCCAGAACTAGAGATACAGTACTGTGATACAGTAGTTGGGGACAATCTCCATGCTGCCTCACTGATCAGAAATAACAAGAGAATCCCTCTTACTAGGAATTTGCTAAGGATACAACAAGCAGGAGGGTCCTCCTCTCTTTTGGCATGATATACGTAAGTAGGAAGGGACTAGTTGAGACCAAGTATCATGCAAGCAAATTCGTCTACCAGCATCTAGCAAGTGGGACTTTAAGGGGAAGGCTTCCACAGGACACTATGAGAGTGAGATGAAGAATTTCTGTGAACATCTGAACAGGCCACAGGTCAGAGAGTCCACGTTGCTACCATATAAACAGCCGCAGATTATTGGACAACGGATCTAAGAGTGATGTACAGTACAGAAGGTGATGCATCTCCTAATCACACCACACACTGATTGTGGGAGCTACAAAAATGTGCACACATTTTTTAAAAAATGATGGATGCTTTGACCTATATTGTATCATGAAGTATTCACATATCTTGTCCCTGATCTGTAGAACTTGGAGACACAAAACCCATTTTATGCTGGTGAAGTATCTTTTAAAAAATCAATTCAGACTTCTTCACATTTTGCTACATTTTGAAAAACTCCATTTCTTTCTGTTTGCCTTTGATTTTGTAATACAAATGGAATAAGGGAGACTTTGAATAAAGGTCGTTAGTAGAATGCTTTAAGCTCTGTTGCAGAGATGCTCCACAGTTGGGTCATGTATGGGCCCTCATCATATCATCCGAGTAAAACTGGAGTTACAAGAGCTGCCTATTAGCTGGAATGTTGAGATGACCTTACGTCACCTTCTCTCATCTGTGTAACTCATGAGCTGCCCTTTGCATGACCTGTGTATTTAAAAAGTTCCATGGCTTCCCAACTTTATGGGAATTACATATAATTTGATAAAAACTCTTGACCACCACATTGATCCACAATCTAGTTAGAAGAGGAAAAAATGTGATCTAACAATGCAGGGCACAGCACTAATTGATTTCTCAGACAAGTCCTTTCTGATTTACGTAGGAGTAGGAACAAGAAAGAAAAGTTAGCTCTTCAGCAAAATAAGGAAGAGGTCTGTAGCTTGATCCTGCGCATGTTTGCATAAGGCTCAAAGTTCAGCAGGGGCTTACTCCCGGGAGATACTGGGGAAACTGGGAGAACAATGTATATGTACAATATATCTGTATCAATTCGTTTCCAGAATTGCATTCTAATCTTCAAGGATCCTGGCATATTCTAGCACAAGGATGGGAAATGTGTGGACATCCAAATGCTGATTGCTTGGAGCTGCAGTTCAACCCCACGCATTCCCTATTCCTCCTCAATGTGACAAACCAAAAGGACTCAAAATATGGCTAGACAGATAAGTGTCAGGCTTGATTCTCACAAGCTCTCAGCTCCAGGAGCGTATCAATAGTGTTCCCAAGTCCACTCATTTACTCTTGTCCAAGTGATGATACTGGAACGGTATCTCCATATTTGATACTGGGAGCCAAACTGGGAATGTGTATTCCCTTCTATGAACCTGTTTTGTTCAGCTACAATCTAGCTGTGTCAGAAATCAGACTAAGCCATGTTCACCTTCCAAGGGCCAATCACAAAACAAAGCACATTAAATGCAACATGTGTAGGTGAAGAAAATTGGATTCCATGACAAATAGAAATGTTTCATCACCTGAGGGGCCCCTTTTCTTTAAAATATCCTAACCGTATGTCTAGTTTTATCCCAAATGCCCAGCCAAACGTGACTATCAAGAAAGTACAACAGTGGTGGGTGATCTGGAGGGGGGTCTGCACATGTCCATTCCTGGACTTTGGAGGGCTGCACCCACTGCCATGATATCCCCTCTCTTTTTTTTAATGGGGAAACTGCTCTTGAACCCTCTCATGACGAATTTTAAAGAAAAACATTCCAAAATTAAGTTAAATAAAGTTAAGTTTTAAGGGAGGTGTGGGGGTTCCAAGGGGTTGAGAGTTACCGAGCCCACATTTTACCAACCCCAGTGTACAGTGTGTTGCTGTGTGGGGGATGATTAAACTCAAGTTCTGTCCACACATTCCTCCCTCAACATATCCCAACAGTGTGGGCGGAGGAGATTGGAGAACAGAGACATCCTCACTGGCCCTGCTCATTACATCAGGTGCCCATCACTAACTCCACAGTCCATGGGACTGATGTGGTGAAGGGTGCAAGTGTGTGACTTGTTAACAAGCAACTCTTGGCCACTGCAATCCACCTGATTGCACTTAATACCAGTGTAACTCACCAATAGGATTCTGGCCAGCGATGGAGAGTGCTGGTGCTCCTGCCGTCATAGCAATCCATCTGTGATTGACAGATGCCCACTCTCCTCCTTCACAGGACTGACATCACTGAGGACGGGGCACTTGGTATATGGTTCTGATATAGAACCTGCCCCTTCATGCTTCATCTTGTCTGTGACATTTATGGAGATTTCACTAGTCCACTGAGTGATGCTATTCCTTATGAGAGTCTCTGTGGAAAGATCGTCCTGGTTCATTTTGGCATGTTCTTTGCTCCAGTTTATTGTAAGCTAAAAACTACAGTCCACAGTTTCAGCTACTATACCCAACCACTGCAATGACTGCTCAATTTTCTTTGACCAGCAGTACTTCTCAGAATTGTGGTAGTCACCCGAGAAGTCTCTGTTTGACCCTCATAAACTCATTCCTTTTGCCAAAGTTAAACACGCCCCAAACACACATGCCTCTGCACTCACCTTCCGTAATATGTGATAAAAGGATAGAAGATTATTCACTTTGCAAAAAGCAAATGCCTGTCAGTTCCAGCCTCAAGTACAAGCTTATCACAACCTCAGTGATTTTCTGTAAGCACAGGAGCTCTGACAGATAAGGGATACTGGACTGCATTTCTTTTTTCACAGGCTGGAAACATCATTTCCCCTGTATTAAAAATAGAGTCAGGAAAGCCAGCATTCCACAGCTGCAGGCCACAAAAGCCATGGAGATGCCACCAGTGGAATGCAAAAGACCATTAGCTGTGATCTTGTCTCTACAGCGAGGGCAAATAGCTCATTTTTAGATAAGTATATAGATACTTCCTGCAAATCAAAGAGTCAGATAAAATCCCCAAATCAGCATTGACAAATATAGAAAGTACTGTCTCAGGCAAGTCTAGAGATGGCAATGGACTGATTGACGAAACACCATCTTTAGTGCCTTGCTAACTCAGTGATGGATGGCGCTGGTGCGGTTGCAGTCAGCTCAACTCCTCTGTGATTGACAGATCAGCAGAGCAAGCAAACAAGGAATTGGCATCCTCCTTGCCTAATCACACTGGATCCGATCAGAAGGATGAGCATCAGAGGTGTGCAAGGATTGGAACGCAACCTTTCTTCGAATGAGGAAAAGGGAAAGGAGAATTATACGACAACTTACAAATCCAATCAAATAGACTCGCTCACATGGCATTTTGTTTTGAACTGCTTCCACAGACATGTTATTCATTGATATAGCTGGAAACAGTATGCTGGATGCCTCACCCAAGTCCACAGAGAAGTTACTTTTACAAAGAACAAGCACTGTCTGAGTTAGAAGCCTCTTATCCCAGTTTCACTCCAGTGCTTGCTTGCTCTCTCTCTCACTCACTCTTACTCTTTGCAACACTTCTTCCTTCATGCTGGTCTCATTGAATCTGTACCAGATTTACCTGAGTCAGAATAGAAACCACTTTATCCTCTCAGTCCAATACTGTTTCTCTTCTCCCTCCCTTCTCATTTCCTTCCCACCCACCCCAGTACTCATTAAACATATATCAGTGTTCATGTGGGTAGAACTCCCACCTAGTGCTTTTTCTCTGACCTCTCTCTTCTGCCCTGGTTCCTCCTGGAGAGCTGACCCCAGAAGGTGTTGCTGGGGGACACTGTTTGACACCTTGGCCTTTGGCCTGTGATGTCCCTCAGGTTTTTGTTTTGTCACCATGCTACTTAACATTTGCATGAAAAAGCTTTAGAAGTTGTCCCAAATTTTGGCACTCAGTGCCACCAGTACACTCATTACAGTGGTGCCTCGACTTACGAACTTAATCCATTCCGGAAGATGGTCGTAACTCGAAATGGTCGTAAGTCGAAGCACCATTTCCCATAGGAATGCACTGAAATGCAATTAATCCGTTCCGGCCGAAGAAAAGGATCACCAAAAAACAAAACAAAACACTGCAAGACCAATCGGAAACGCGATTAATCCGTTCCGGCCGAAGGGGGGGGGGGAGAAAAGCAAGCAAACTGTGCAAGACCCATCGGAAATGCAAAAAAAGCAAAGCAGAAAGCAAGCCAAGTGTGCAAGACCCATCGGAAATGCAAAAAAAGCAAAGCAGAAAGCAAGCCAAGCATGCAAGACCCATTGGAAATGGGGGGAAAAAAACCCCAAAAACAAACAAACCCCCCAAGACCCATCAGAAATGGGGGGGAATCCAAAAAGCAAGCAAACCCCCCAAGACCCATCGGAAATGGGGGAAAAACTCCAAAAAGCAAACTCCCCAAGACCCATTGGAAATGGGGAAAAAAAAACTCCAAAAAGCAAGCAAACCCCCCAAGACCCATCGGAAACAGGGGGGGAAACTCCAAAAAGCAAGCAAACCCCCCAAGACCCATCAGAAATGGGGGAAAAACCCCAAAAAACAAACAAACCCCCTGTCATGAGTGCAGCTGAAGACCTGGAACCGGAAGGGTTAACTGTGGCTGAGGAGAATGCTGAGCAATTAGAAACGCAAACACCTGAATCACCCCCAGATTCTCCTCCCCCAGTAGACAGGCTGAGGGCCAGGCTTCGGGGAAGACTTATGACAAAAAGGTCAGAAGATCGCTCGAAGGCTGCCCACAGAAACATCCGATCAACTAGCCCTGAGTACTGACAGGATGGAAAAGCTTCCAGCAGCTCAAGGGGCTGTTTTACTATATAAACAGCTCTTAGTCGGCTAGAAATCCGTGGAAGCAACAAGTCAAATCTCTGGCTTGCATCCACGCTCCTGACTACCTTGAACCTTGTTCCCTGGAACTTTGGCTTTGGACTCTGACCCCGGACTGTGTGATTTGGCTTTGGACCCTGACCTTGGATTACGGTTTGTGATTTGGCTTTGGCATTTTGGTATCGGCTCTGAACTTGGACTGGCTTATCGGACTCTGCTGTTGAAACCCCTGGGAACGTGACACCCCCCAAGACCCATTGGAAATGGGGGGAAAACACACACCAAAAACCAGCAAACCCCCCAAGACCTATCACAGCACAGAAACATAACCCCCAGCCCAAAACCACACTGCAAAACCCACCCAGAACAGTTTTAAAAAAGCAGAAAGCAGCACCTTACCTTACCAGGCAGTCCGAAGCCTCCTCCGATCGCATTCACTCTAACCGCTGGGGCGAAAGAGCTACAAAGAAGCAGCCTCTTTGCCTACCAACGGTTAGCAATTTGAATTCCCCGCCTTTTTTCCCCTGCCCTTTTCTGTTTGTAACTGGAAGCTCTGGCCGCAAGTCGAAGCAAAATTTTGCGGCTGGAGCTGGTCGTAACTCGAAATGGTCGTAAATCAGGACATTTGTAAGTCGAGGCACCACTGTACACCCAACTGCACCTTTCCTGTCCGCCTGCCTCAAAGGAAGATGGTGCTGCTGGTGCTGTTGGAAGTTGCAAGCAACCTCAGTTGCCTCCTGGGGGCAAAAACCTTTCCTTTGCAGGCAAATCTGATGTTGCTGAAGAAGACCAGAGTCTGATGCTGCCTTTTGCCTCAGTGCCCCGATGGGGCAAGACACGCCACTTTGCTGCTGCCAACTACTTCAGTGCCCGATGTGGCCAAAAAAGCCTGCTTTCCTGCTGCCTTTTCCCTCAGTGCCCGATGGGGCCAAAAGAGCCTGTTTTTCTGCTGCCAACTTCCTCAGTGCCCGACAGAGCCAAAAAGCCTGCTATGCTGCCAAATACCTCATTGTCTCCAGTCCTCCTGAGGGCAAACTCTACTTCACTGGCAAATGTAATGTTGTGCTGAGCTGAAGACAAACTCGATGCCTCATGCATGCCTCTGCCAAAGGGACCTCTCATTCTGCTGGGGCTAAATATAACTCCCTCAATGCCATGGGCTTCTGTGCCATGTGGTAAACTCTCCTGGGGGGACCCAATTAGTGGGTGAATAACTCGGAGTTCCAATATCCAATCTTCACCAAAGTTGGCAGGCATGTTGGGGAAAGACATAGGAAGCTCCGTTGTGATTCTGGATTCTCTAAATACCTGGGGGGTAAGCTAAGTACCTAAGCTTTCCTAGGGGGGTCCTCTTTGTGACTATATAACTCAGGGATCCATGATCCAATGTTCACCAAACTTTCAGAAGTTGTAGAGAAGCATCTGAGGAAGCTTCTCTGTTAGGTTGGTGTCTCTAGGTTATTGGGGGCTAGTTTTATAGCTGTTTAAAGTGCAGATGAATCAACAGATTGATTTGTCAATTCGTCAAAGAATATTTGTATATTCGTATTCATTGATCCGTTAACCTTGGTGAATAATGGATCAAAATGAATTGCCTTTTTTTTTTATTCGTCCCCATCTCTAGTCTCGATAAAAGCTGAGCACTGGCCATTGTATGAGGTTTTCACTAGTGCTGACAGTTTTTCAACTGCGACTACAACAGCTGCTCTGCAGCCCTTCTGAGGGCCCAGTTAACTATGCTGGATCTGCTGGCGAGCCACACTTCAGCAGTGCAGGTCGCCATTGCCTCCTTCCCAGGATATTGCGAGACATTTTCAGTCTCGTGAGAGTGACCCGGGAAGGGAGGGGGGATTAGTGGGCTATTTAAGGGCTTTTCCCCCCTCCCTCTGTCCTCTTCCTTTGCTGGCAACAGACAAGGGTGGAGTTCAGCTGTTGGCTGCAATTAAAACTGCGTAGACTGGTGGCGAGGCCTGCACTGTTCTGCACTTGGAAAAGGGGGGTAGCATCGGCTCCCTCCAATGATTTACCTTGTGCTTCCTTCGGCTCTGCATTGAGGAGCTGTTTTCGGTTTTTTAATTTGACTAATTTTAAGTTTTAATTTATTTTGATTGGATCGAACTTCCTAGCAGCGCTAGGTTGGGTGGGCACGGCCTCTCTGGCCTGGCCAGGCTGTGGCCTCGGCGCTCTACAGCTCCTTCATTATAGCACAGAGGGGGATTGCTTGCCTTAATGGCTTCTTCTGGGATTTTTAGTAGTTATGATTAAAATCAAGTACTTGATTAGCTAAGTAACAATAAATAAATAATTCAGTTGCAAAAAAAGAAAAAGAAAGAATAAGGGGAAGCTAATGTTACTATTAGTACTGATTGCACAAGGCAGTAAGAAAAGGGTTCAGTGGCGGCCCAGCTCAGCTGTTCGGTGCCTGGTCAGGACAGTGATGAGCCTTAGGTGGTACACAGTTGCTGATTAGGAAATTTATTAAAATTAATTTGCATTATTTTATTAATTATTTTATAGGAATTTGAATATTTAAATAATTGATTACAGCATTATGATTTGGGCTGTTTAGGCTGACCACGCCCTGGTGCGTGGGGGCCTTTTTTTACTTCAGAAGTAATAAATTAACTGGCATAATAGTTAACACTCTAAAATTAATATTTGATTATAATTTTATACTAGAAATAATACATATATAAATAAATACATAAATAGATAAATAAAATACATCAACACATACTATAAATAATTACTCAGAAGTTCTTAATTATATTCTAAGGTAAAATCATAATCATAATCATCATAATAGGAACAAATTTATTTAAAAAATACTAATAATAGTAATAATAATAATAAATAAATTACATAAATAAATAAATAGTAGTACATCAAGGAAAGGTTTTTTTAGCTATTTATCTACAGTAGTCTGCAGTTGGCACCACTCGAGGTGGTAGCGCATATTTCGGGTTTCACCTGTGGAGGGTGCGGGAGGCTAGGCTATACCTGTCTGTTGAGTTGGGTGTGCAGAGGTTTGAACTAGTAGGCAGCAATGGCTTCCTGAAAAGGACAAGGTACCAGAAAGGGCAAGCAGCCTCCTAAGAAGCGTGCAGCTCCTCGGGTTTTGCCACCTCAGTCATCCTCAGACGAGGAGTCTTGGCCTACTTGGCATCAGCTGCAGGAAAAAAAATTCAGCTTTAGAAGCTGAAAGAGCAGCGCAAAAGGCTCCACAGCTTAGTGAGGCACAGCCATGCCATTTGGCTAGGGATGCCAAGAGTCATAGACAGGCTAAGCTCAAGGCCATGACAGATTACCTAATGTCTCAATTTGCTGCTCTAGAGGCAGACCGGCAGGCCACTGGGCTCTCCGGAAGGGAATCAGATGGGGCAGCAGTAACACCTCAGCAGCAGAGCGAGGAGGAGAGAGAGACCCGGACCCCGGAGGCGGCTGGTTCATTGGCAGTGGCTATGGGCCGGTAAGAAGCAATTGACGTGATGGTTCCAGGTCACCAGCACAGCAGGGACAAGCACGTTGTGACACTGCCTCCGCCATCAGGTGAGCTAGCCGTTGCACTGGACACTCTTCCACTGGTGCCCGCTTGGCCATTGCCTGGCATTGGGCAAGTTAGTTCACCTTTATACACAGCATACAACACTCGGGGTTTTAGGGCCCCAAACACTTCTTCGCCTAGTGCAAGTACACAGTTGGGAAGCTGGGCTGCGCTGTATCCACAGGTTACGTTCCCAGCTCCGCTGAATTCGACTGCTAGTGTGGGGGTTTGGCCATATCCATCGGTACCCGACACTGGCTATAACTCTACTATTAAAGGCATTGCCATTCGGGGATCACGCTATGCCCTTGGGTGATCACCTCACCCCAGCAACCAAGGAAAAGATATGAAAAGGTATATATGTGGACTTGTTCAAGCTGCTGAACAGAGATGTAGAGAAGATGAATTTGGATAAAGAAGATGATAGAGATAAAGAAAGGTGTAGGAGACGTAGGCCGGATCAGACATGGGCAAACTGGCTCCCTGGTTTCCTAATTTACACTGGGGTTGTAATGAAGGCTCAGCCTTGGAGAGCTCAGTCTTTGTTCCAATACCTTGACCTGATATACAGGGCATATGTGGACTTTGCTGGGCAAGCACGGTTGATCTATGACAAATCATTTTGCATGAGAAGTGTGATTCACCCAAATTTACGTTGGGATGAGCCTCTGCCGGGCCTCTGGTTGCAGTCTATGACGCCAGCCAGGCCCAATTTGGGTGTCAGGTTCGACAGCGGACATCTTATTCATAAGGCTGGACAAAATCAGAATCCCCGTGTAGGAGTGGGGCAGGTGGTTCAACCCCACCTGCTCTGTTGGGACTATAATGCAAGGGGTGCCTGCTCCAGAAAGGCATGCTGCTTTAGGCATGAATGCTCGGTGTGTGGCGGCCAGCACCCCATCTCAACGTGATTCTGGGCCAGATCTCAGAGACAAAACAAGGAACCCGGAGGTAGCAAGAAATTCAATGGAGGTGGGGTAACCCTGGAAAAGGGCCCCAGCCCAATTAGGGTCTCTGTTTTAGAGGCATGGCTATGTGACTACCCAGGAGGGAAGATGCTGGTTACATATTAGAGGGTTTTAAGTATGGCTTCAGGATACCAGCAGTTGGCGAGCATAAGGCTTTTTTCGCCTGAAACTTGAAATCCGTAGAGGGAACGGAAAGTGTAGTCCAGGAAAAAAATTGCCAAAGAGGTGAAGGAAGGTAGAGTTTTGGGGCCATTTTCAAGTGCTCCGTTGGAATCCCTGAGGGTTTCACCATTGGGAGTGGTACCCAAAAAAGCCCAGGGAGAGTTTAAACTGATACATCACTTGTCCTACCCAGAGGGGGAGCCGGTTAATGACGCCATCCCTCAGGAGCGTTGCACAGTGCGATACACCTCATTTGATGAGGCGGTTCGCATGGTCCGTAGGTGTGGAGTAGGGGCAGAGCTTGCAAAATGTAACATTAAATCAGCTTTTCGTATTCTCCCAGTTCATCCTCAGGACTTTGATCTGTTGGGTTTTCATTTTCAGGGTTCTTACTACATAGATAGGGCTTTGCCTATGGGTTGCTCCGTTTCATGTGCAGTATTTGAGCATTTCAGCTCGTTCCTGGAGTGGAAGCTCAGGCGTAGAGTGGGTTGCAAGAATATGGCCCATTATTTGGATGACTATCTTTTTTGTGGGGAAAGGAACACAGGAAGGTGCAGATTTATACTTGAAGCCTTCCAATCGATGGCTGGTGAGCTGGGCTTACCCTTGGCGGAGGAGAAGACGGCGGGACCAGCTACGTCCCTTACATTTTTAGGAATAGAATTAGACATGATACAACAGACATCCAGGTTGCCAGATAGCAAATTAAGTGACCTCAAGGTACGGATTAATCTGATATTGCAAAAGAGAAAGGTGTCACTAAGGGAGTTACAGGAGATCATAGGTAATTTGAATTTTGCTTGCAGAGTTGTGGCGCCAGGTTGCCCGTTCCTGCGTAGGCTGTGCGAAGCAATGAAAGGTCTCCATCGCCCTTTTCATAGAACAAGAGTTACACGTGGCATGAGGGATGATTTACAAGTATGGAGCCAGTTTTTAGCTGAGTTTAACAGGATCTCCTTTTGGAGGATGGAGATGATGCTTAGGGCTTACTTCCAGGTCCAGTCAGATGCAGCAGGTTCCTTAAGCTTTGGTATCTATTATAGGGGCAGGTGGTGTGCCGGGCAGTGGTCGGAGGAGTGGCACCATTAGGGAATCACCAGAGATTTGACATTCCTGGAATTTTTTTCCAATAGTCGGTGCCTTGTGGCTCTCGGTACATGAATGGGCCAATTCAGTCATGCGGTTTTGGTGCGACAACCAGGTGGTAGTTTGCATAATAAATAACCTCACATCACACTCTGAACATGTTATGACATTGGTGCGTGCATTCACATTGCGTGCCCTGAGGTATAACATTTTAGTTCAGGCCCGGCACGTCCCAGGCATCAACAACAGTTTAGCTGATGCATTATCATGCCAACAGATTAATCAGTTCAGGGAGTTAGATCCAGGAGCCAACGAGTTCCCGGAGACTCTTCCCCCAGAGGTCTGGCAAATTGGCGTGATGATGCAGAAAGGGCAATAGGTTTGGCCCTGGCCCTGAGGATGCAGAAAGGGTACTCGGCAGCGAGTATAGAATTTCAGGAGTTCAGAAACTTAGTAGGTTTGGAACTGACGTGGCCTGCCCCGGTAGAACACCTTCAGCAATTCAAACGACGAATGAGTTCAAACAAACAAACAAACAAACAAACAAACAATAAAACAAACAAACACATGTGGGTTCTCTCCATAAATACCCAGGATGCCTTGGTGCCATCTGTCTAAAAAAAAAAAATCTGAGACATGAAGGAAAGTAGCTATGAACAACAGGATGCAACCTGTGTACTAGAAAGTCAATGTATATGAAGGAGCATCTAGAACTATAGATCTTTGCATTGGCCATGTGGGTCAGCTATTCATTTCTTTGCTGCAAGGATCTGTGTGATACACATATATTATTAGAACTGCAGGATATTGTCATGAAATAAATGTTGATTTATCGCCCAATTATGTAGGTACTATTTGTGCCATAGCCACTTATTTCCTGCAACCTGAACCTCTGAGTAATGATCAAATTAATTATGATTTATTTAGTTCCTTTAAACATCTCATGTTTGCAATGTGATTTGACTAAAGCACTATAGGGGAAAGGATTAAGAATCATCCTAAACAGGACTTTGTGGGCTGATGGGTTATTAACTTGGCCATCCTAGCCCATACAGATTATCATCCCTCCATTAAGTTTACAGAAAAACACATTCCTCTTTTTCTGACATGTTTATTTCTCTTCCTTCTGCCTCCTTCCCTCATTCAGCCCCAGCCATAATGCAATTTATTTCTGAAAATAGCCCATTATTCAGCTGTGTAGAATACAGTCTGGAAAGCTAGTTTTAAAAGTAATTAGTTACAATTCAAAGTCCTCTCAAGTGCAGTTAGTTACCATTATAGTTAAAAACCATAAGGCAGTTTGAGTTCCAACTGAAGTAAATGTAATGAATAAGTGAGATTTATATAAATGTTGACTCAACACTCTGCAAGTTATTCCTCAAGCCCCTTTCAATATCCCCCCTTCGTATGGAGGACCTGGAGGGTCACAGTATGGATATTTAATTGTTATATACTTCTCCATTGAATTGCACAGATCTGAGCACCAATGTGGCGTCCGCCCAGGTCATGAATATTCATATGATACCCTGTTTCCCCGAAAATAAGACCTAACCTGAAAATAAGCCCTAGTATGATTTTTCAGGAGGCTCGTAATATAAGCCCTACCCCAAAAATAAGCCCCAGTTAAGTGAAACCCCGCCCTTCACCATTGTGCAGCAACCAGAAGAAGATGACATGACTGTAAAATAAAACATCCCCTGAAAATAAGCCCTAATGTGTTTTTTGGAGCAAAAATTAATATAAGACCCCGTCTTATTTTCGGGAAAACACGGTAACTGCATAGACCAATGGGAGTGCTGGAGGGGCGGTGTCACAAGATATAAGAGACTCAGCAGGAGGAGGGGGAGTTTAGATAGAGAGATAGGGAGTTAGTCAGAGTTGAGAGAAAGTTTTGGGAGTTTGGGCAGGAAAGTGGGGTTTGAGAGTGGATGAAGGAGGATGTTGGTTAAGAGTTAACAACATTACTTGAAGTATCTACATCTGTAACAATAAATAATTTCTATTTGGTTCTATTTAAAATGACATATGGCCTGGACCTCGATTATTAATAATAGGTACTGTTGATGAAATCAACTGGTGGCAGCTGAGGGGCACGTAGCGTGAGCTCCTAGTTTGGTGAAACAATCAGGGGCCACGTGGGGATTGTGACAACCACTATTTTGATTACACACATTTTTATATATATATATAAATGTGTATAATCAAAATAGTGGTTGTCACATATATATATTTCAATAAATAAATAAATATTCAATAAATACTGTGGTGCTATTCATCACCAAGAAGTGGCCTTTGAAAAGTGAGTCTCGGGCTTACCTAGAGCCCTGTTGTTGGCAGTGTGGTAACCTCCAGTCTGATGGTGGCAGCCCAGTCAGCCCCCTCTCCTGTCATAGCAGCTCCATGTGGCGTCTGGGGAGGGTACTGGGACATGCTGGGAGTCTGATACAGGTCGGGGGGGATGTGTAGTTAAGCTTTGTGAGTCAACTGTTTATGCTTTGTAGTTTTGCAGAGCATAAGAGTTACACATAGATTTTGAATTGCACAGGGACTTTGGCACCCCTAACACCAGGGTTGTTGAAGGGAGAAGTGTACAGTAAAATATCTGACAAAAGATTCTGTGCAGTTATATGAATGTGAGAGGAAAATAATGCAGGCTGTCCTTCACACAAATGGTCACTGGCTGTAAAACTAGTCACACAACTCGTTGCCCAACTAACCATACAAAGGACAGCTAACTAGTGTCGGGGGGGGGGAGGCTGTGTGACTGCCTGGACACACACAATTTTTCTTAATAGGATTTTGGTGTACATATTTTCATGTTCTTCATGTTTGAATGTTTAAATTTTGTTTGATTTTAAATTGTTTTAAATATTTTATGTTCTAAAACTGTTATATATAGCTTTGTAACCTACCCGGAGTTCCTATGATATAGGATGGGCTATAAATATGTAAATAAATAAGTACATTGAGTACCCAGCTGACCAGGAGGGGTGGGCAATGTGTAGCCTGCATATTCATTCATTCATTCATTCATTCATTCATTCATTCATTCATTCATTCAATTTTTATACTACCCATCTGGCTGCCAGGCCACTCTGGGCAGTGTACAAACAAGTAACAAATAATTAACATAAACCACCCAGAGGGTGCTTTAAGCGCTATGGAGTGGTATATAAGCAGCACACTTTGCTTTGCTTTGACTAACTGAATGAATGAATGAATGAATGAATATTTTTGGAGCTGGTTACTGTGAAGGATGTGGAAACCAAAATAATTGACTGGAGTCACAAAAGCAAAAAAGAGGCTCAAAGCCCAAGATGGTTTAATCTATCCATCTACAGAAAAATTTGCCCCTTCCCTACTTGCTTTCCATTAAGCGATGGTGAAACAAAACAACTGAAGAAGCTGTGATGTTTTGTATTAGATTGGGCTCCTGCAGAGATGGTATAAAAGAAACAAAGCATATTTATTAGTGCTTGCAACATAATGTAATATATTATTGATCTCTCCCCCCACATAGCTTGTTTATCAACTGACACTTGTAGGTAATAAATGTCCAAGGAATTTCTACAGTATTGATCATCTCGGTAGCTGGAACTATATCATCTTTATCTAATTGTTTGTCTCTTTTTCTGAACACCTCTTTGTCTTGGATAGCAGCTTTCCTGTACAACATAGGATTATTCCGTGGCGTATGCATGTGAAGCCAAAGCTAATGGGATTTTTAAATTGTATATACAGAAACACACATATATATGTCCTGACTTTCTTTCACAAGACTCAAGCCAGTCTTCCACACCAAGGCTAACTGCACCCAAACATGCTTACCTTCAGCATGGTTGCTGTTAGCATGGGACTTTGGTTTATGACCACTATCCTGCCCTTCTCAACAGTTCGCAAAATAAGACTTTTAGCCATTTCCAGTGAAACGTCATACACATCTCTTTTCAGAAGTGAATCCCACTGAGTTCAGCAGGGTTTAGTACCAGGGTTGGATTGCAGCACAATGGTTAAGGGACTTTAAGTAGAGCCACTCTCCAAGGAAATTTGGGACTCTTTTTGGGGCTACATGTTTGTTCTACAA
This sequence comes from Intellagama lesueurii, assembly GCA_037013535.1. Classification (NCBI taxonomy): domain Eukaryota; kingdom Metazoa; phylum Chordata; class Lepidosauria; order Squamata; family Agamidae; genus Intellagama; species Intellagama lesueurii. The sequence continues at coordinate 166,731,577 of JBAJHW010000001.1, read as the reverse complement.
TAACATGGGTCAGATATAAAACTGTACATGGTGTGGAAAAAGTGAACAAGGAGAAGGTTTTCTTTCCCTCCGTTTTAATATTAATATCCTGGCCTTCTGGTAAAGCATCCATTCAGAACTGGTCAAGCATCACCTCTTGCCTTGATACATATCACTTACTAATATGCATCTGTCGCTGGACAAATAAGACTCTTCTAACTTCATGCAAATAATAAAAATCATCATCTTAGAACTGCAGAGCTGGAAGGGACTCTATGGATCATCATGTCCAGTCCCTGTCAAAGAGGCACTGTGGGGAATCCAACCCCCAACCTCTGGCTCTGCAGCCAGATGCCTAAAGCACTAAATGAAGAGGGAAGGAATTTCTGTGTGAAATGTGCATAATGTCCAGGAATTTAAGTATATTATATACTGGTTGAAGGACTGCTTTCAGTAGAGATGTAATGCTACATAACAATCCAGAACTCAAAACTGAAGAGAAAACCAAGACACAGAGACAGGTGGGCCATGCCCTTCCCACCCAGGAGAGGGTGTCAGTGGTCAGCCTGGGTGGAGAAAGTCCTGAAAGTTCTTCACTGAGAAGTTGAAGTTGTCGACAACTGGTCAAGTTACATTGGTCAAATCATTGACATCTGGTTAATGTGGTGTTTATATCTTGTTATGCTTTCCTGGTTACCACAACCACAGGGGGAACTCTTTGATGGCAGAGTATAAATAAAATCAGCACTGCATAAGAAAACAGAATGTCCTTGTAATATTCATTCCACTAGAGTTTTTTCTCTTGCTGTGTGTACAAAATACCAGTAAGCATGTGTAAGTGGGAAAATATTTGCATACACAGCAACTCACAGTAGTACCTGAACTAGCAAATAATAATAAACAGAGAACCAGTCTTTCACAGCTTATTTCTTTGTTATTTTCATTTACAGGCTGTTCTTCTTTCCAAAGAGACCCAGAACAGTGCACAACACAAAAACAATATATGCAATAATAAAATTCTCCATGTAAATGATAAAATGCAATAAAACCTAGCTTGATCTCTCAAGCATTTTTCTTTTCTTCGATGGTTCTGTTTGTTCTTTCAGGAATCTGGGGATCTGAACGCTGTTAAAAAAGAAATAATGCTGTGTAATTTATGCTTCTGAAGACTTGCGAATGTTGACATCAAATGCAAAAGGGTTACGAGCCTTGTGATGGTTCCCAGAAAGGATGGCCAAGAGGATAATTGAGAATTGATAAATGAGAATGGCATACTGTTAGCACTCAGTGGCACCGCAGTGCTTTCTGTACAAAAATAAGAGCATAAAGGTCAGAAAGAAACATGTTAGCTAAGCTCATGAGAATCAAGTCATTTGTTCTCCAATCACATTTCTTTCCCCTCTGAGGGCCCCATCATATGCCTTATAGATCTGAAAGAGTACAACAAAGTTGTCCTTGCTGGAGTACAATTAAGGTTTTGTTCCCACTGAAGTGATAAATGGGCATCTGGGCTGTACCACTTAAAGCGGTAGGTGGGAAACTTCCAGGACTGTGAATGGTTCTCCATACAAAAGATTTCCTGCCTATAAAAAGTGAATCATGGAAATAGAAGTCATAGCTGGCTTTCTGCTGGACTCCCTTGTTCTCAGTGTGCAAACAAAAACAAAACAAGATAGAAGAATAAACAATCATACCAAGTAATGTAAAAAAAAATCAATGGAGGAGCTGCCATTTTGATTTCCCAGTGTGCCCCAGAATAATGCTATGTTGCAGTCATTGTGGAACATTAAAAGAGTGCTACCTGGTGCTAAACACTGATCAGAGCTTTCGTCTGAGGGAATTTTACTTCAATGTGCAGAGAGACAGGATAGGCCACAGCGGTTGGCTCTGCTAACCTCGTGGTGCTGTGGTTAAACTGTAGTACTGTAGTCAAGACTCTGCTCACGACCTGAGTTCCGTGTTGACGGGCTCAGGTAGCTGGCTTGAGGTTCACTCAGCCTTCCATCCTTCCGAGGTCAATAAATTTGAGTAACCAGCTCGCTGGGGGGAGGGGTGGCAATGTGTAGCTTGCATAATTTAATTGTAAACTGCCCAGAGAGTGCTTTAAGTGCTACAGGGCAGTATATAAGCAGCACACTATGCTTTGTTGATTTTGCCAGGGCTCTTGGACCCTTGGTCTGGGCACAATGCACTCAGCCAGAGCACAGTACAGATACAGGTTTTCACCTAAGTGATAACTAGGCCTAACGCTATGGCATATTAATGTTATCAGAAACATGAGAGTGGCCATAAGTCATGAACCTGCTGAGTGTTCATCACTGTGTAATATGTAACATGTCCTCGGACACATGTTACTTCTCTGCATTTAAATGCCAAAGCTCAACTACTTCCTGTACCATGCATAGCCACCGTTTTGCCTCAGGTATACCCATCCCTGCAGCTGTTCTGAAAGATCTTATTCATCTCTACCTGCTGCTTTCATATCTTGATTATAATCTTTTCAAGGGAAAAAATAGGTATGTGGAAATAAAAGAAAGAAGTAGAAATATGCTGGATCTCTAAAACTGAAACAGGTTGCACTCTCCACTTCTCTACATAGAATTTGCACAACATAATGAAAGACCTTTTATGCAACAAATCTTGCTCAAATTAGTCTTGTTCTTTAGAAGGTATTAAATGTGCTACAAAATCTAAAATGTTTATAATGCTGTATAATCACAGGAGCTGCACTTTCTGTGGCTAGCAGCCATTAGACGAGTTACATCGCATTTTCTTTCAGAACAGTTAATTGTAATGTGTGAAAAATCCTCTCTGCAGATATTTTTAATGGAATTACCTAAATCTGCACATCTTGAACTGAATATAGAATTAAGTGCAAGGGACAGAAATCTGCATGTTTCCAAGCTTGTGATGTGATGGCAAGAAATGAAAATAATAATAATAATATTACAACATGCACACATTTGAAAAAAGCTCAACACTGCTCTCTCTTGGGAAGTTAGGTTGGCCCCCTTCCCTTTTATCCTTTCTCCAAAAGCTGAAAAATCACCTTTTCAGGCAGGCACTTAACAATCATGACTGAGTTCCTGTGTGCCATTTTCTTAGTTAACCCTTTATATGTTTTTAATCATTCAATGTATTTTAATCTGTTTCAGTTTAAAAAGCAATTAAACTATAAAATGGATTAAAATACACTGAATGTATTTTATTTCCAAGATGGCGGATCGGTAGCGGTCGGCAATATCGCTCTCCGCCGCTCCGGTCCGTGGTTTTTCTTTTCTATATATATTTTTTTCTTTCTTTTTTCCTTTCCTTCCCCTGGTTGTTTTAAAATCTGTCCTGCTCTCTCGTTCTGTGGTGGTCTGAGTTTGGTGGTTGAGCAGGGAGACCGTTTTCAATCATTCTGGACCCGAAGTCTGAGCAGCGGAGAGAGAGAGGCGAAGCGTGGAGAGACGAGGTGGTGAACGCTGGGAATTGGCACCGGAGTTTAAGCTGCGAGAGTGCTGAGCCAGGAGGTGAAACATCTGGGGGGTCGAAAGCCTGGAGCTTCAGAAGGTTCCACCTGGAGGTGAATCCGGGGGGACACGACGGAGCTCCGGTGATGCCGACGGAACCCAATGTGGAGGGCTCGACAAGCCGCCGGGAGATCTGCAAGTGCTGGGAGAACTGCAAGTACTGAATGTTCTCTGTGGGGTGTGCGGAGCAGGGAGTTGGATGGAGAGGTCCCGCATGTTGTGGGGTCCTGCCAGTTGCTCCCCCGTGTATTGCTATGCGGAAAATAATAACTGGAGCCACCACCCCTGTTTTACTACCCACGGGGACCAGCGAGGTCTTGGGAGCCACTTGCCTGGACTGGAAAACGGCAACAGTAGCGCCATTTTACCTTCCATCTCTCCTTGCTACTGTTGCCTGTGCAGCTTTTACTATCCATTCCAGCTTTTCGCTGCTGCTGCCTGCGCTGCTCTTATTTTCCACCACAGAAGAATTCCACAGCTATAAAATCAGCCCCACAAGTATTCCAACTTGAAGGAACAGGACAGTGAGGGGGGGGGGGACTGGGTTTAAATCTTTTTTCTTTCTTTCAATTTCTTAATGATACTGTTCTATGTTATTTTCACTCTTTGTTTACTTGTTTTATGCCATTCTGTTTTTAGTTAGTTACTGTATGTGTGGGGGAGGGTGGGGATATTCTTTGTGGTAAATATTTTCATGTATTATTTAGTTTATTGATTATATTATTGTTTATGTTATTTAAGGTCCATGTAACGGTATTTTATTTAACTGTATGCTAAATTTATTTGCTGAATTGTTTCTGTTCTTTTAGACTACTGATTATAAACTGTTTATGTTTTTGTATTCGAACTATCTGCACTTTAAGTTACTTCTGATAACTCTATGGAGTGGAAGGCTTGCCCACCCAGGGAGGGGCCATTGAACATCCGGGTGATTACGGGTAGAGGGAGATATGGCACTGGCAGGGCCCCTACTTGTGTCAGAAGAACGGCGAGCAGATGCTTGAAAGCTGTTCACTGTTCTGGGACCCTGACCAACCGCCAGGACCGAGGCAACCAGATTAGCCGACCCTCCACTCTAAAACTGGTGCTGTTGAATGCCAGGTCTGTATCCAATAAATTCCAGATTATTTACGATCTTATTCTGGAAGAGGATGCAGACCTGGCGTGCATGACCGAGACCTGGATAGGCGGGGAGGGGGGACCACCTCTTGCCCTCGCCTGTCCTCCCAGTTATGCGGTCCAGCGCCAGGGTAGACTGGAGGGATGGGGGGGAGTAGCCATTATATATAAAAACACCTTGGTGGTTACTAGGCGCTCTGAGGTGGTGAAGCCGGGTCTGGAGGCCCTCCACGTGTCGATAGGGGCCAGGGATGGTATTGGGGTCTTGCTGGGCTACCGTGCTCCCCGCGACCCAGCCACCTCCCTACCAGAGCTGGCGAGCTTCGTCTCCGCGGCACTGTTTGAATCCCCAAGGCTTTTAGTCTTGGGGGATTTCAACATCCATGCGGAGGCTGAGGTATCTGGTCCAGCTCTTGAGTTCCTGGAAACCATGGCTTTCTTGAACATGTCCCAACATGTTAACGGCCCCACCCACATGGGTGGCCATACGCTAGACCTGGTTTTCTCCACCAACTGGAGTGAGCATGATCTGATGGTGACCGACCTTGTGTCGGTCCCCTTGTCATGGTCGGATCACCACCTAATAAAATGTAACCTCCTAATGGCCCTCCCACCTTGCAGGGAGCAAGGACCTATTTTAATGGTCTGCCCTCGAAGGCTACTGGATCCAGTAGGATTCCAAGATACCATGAGAGGGATACCGGCTGATCTGGTTGGCGCTCCTGTCAAGGCTCTGGTGGACGGTTGGGTTACGGCCGCCACTAGGGCTGTTGACACGATCGCTCCTAAACGCCCTCTCCAATGCAGAGCTCGGTCAGCGCCCTGGTTTAACCAGGAGCTTCGAGCAATGAAGCAAATTAGGAGAAGGCTAGAGAGCAAGTGGAGAAAGAAACCAACGGAGTATAACAGAGAAGCTGTCAGGGCCATGTCTAACCTTTATCTGGCAAAGATAAGGGCTGCTAGTCGAACTCACCTCACTGACCGGATAAGCAAGGCTTCAAATCAGCAGGCAGAAATTTTCCGTATACAGTGGACCTTCGACTTACAGATGGCTCGACCTGCAGACTTTTCGAGTTACAGACTTCTCTGGCCGCAAAATTTAGGTTCTACTTGCGGCCGGAGAATCGACCTACAGACCAGAAAATCAAACAAAATGGACCAAAAACGGCCGGTTACGGATTAATCGGTTTTCAATGCATTGTAGGTCAATGGAGACTCGACCTACAGACTTTTCGACCTGCAGCCACCGTTCCAATATGGATTAATTCCGTAAGTCGAGGGTCCACTGTAGTTCGCGACCTATCCGGAATTGTTCGGGGTGAAGGGCCTCCCTCTAGTATCTCCCCTGACCAATTTGCAGCATTTTTTAAATCTAAAGTGGAGGCCATCCGCCGGGAGCTTTCTCCTTTTTTGGTTTCAGTGGATCGAGCAGAGATGTCCAGCACTCTGCCTTGCCCGGCGAGCTTTGACCATTTTCAGCCTGTGATGCCTGACGTTGTGGACAAGGCGCTAGTCCGCTGTCGGGCCACCACCTCCTCCCTTGACCCTTGCCCGGCCTGGCTAATCAAAGCAGCCAGGCCTATAACAACCAAATGGGCTGCAGCGATAATTAATGGGTCTCTCCAGGAGGGCAGGTTTCCCCCTGCCCTCAAGGAGACACTCATTAGGCCCATTCGAAAGAAACTTAACTTGGCGGCGGACAATATTGGCAATTATAGGCCCGTCGCCAATGTTTCTTTCATGAGTAAAGTGGTTGAGAGGGTGGTGGCCGATCAGCTACAGGCGCACTTGGATGAAACAAATGCCCTGGATCCATTTCAGTCGGGCTTCAGGCCGAGCCATGGTACAGAAACGGCATTTGTCACCCTGTTAGATGACCTATTGAGGGAGGCCGACAGGGGAAAAACTTCTCTGCTGGTCCTCCTTGACATGTCAGCCGCCTTTGATACCGTCGACCACGGTATCCTCCTGAGGAGGGTCTCTGAGTTGGGAATTGGTGGTCAGGCGTTGGCTTGGCTCTGGTCCTTCCTCGGGGACCGTCCTCAGAGAGTTCAGCTTGGGGAGTATGAGTAGGCCCCGTGGAGCCTCAATTGTGGGGTTCCGCAGGGTTCGATCATCTCCCCAATGCTGTTTAACATCTACATGAGGCTGCTGGGTGAGGTCATCAGGGGGTGTGGAGCATCGTGCCATCAATATGGTGATGACACACAGCTCTACATCTCCTTTTTGCCAACTACAGTGGATGCCGTTCTGTCCCTGCAGCGCTGCCTGGGGTCTGTATTGCAATGGATGCAGGAAAATGGGCTGAGGCTGAACCCGGACAAGACGGAGGTCCTGAGGGTCGGGGGGCCTACCATCAGCGGTTTGGGAAACTCCCTCTCTTTTGGGGGGGTGACTCTCACCGTGAAGAGTGAGGTGCGCAGCTTGGGGGTCTATCTGGACCAGGCGCTTGCCATGGAATCCCAGGTAGCGTCAGTGGTCCGCACCACTTATTTCCATCTCTGATGGATAGCCCAGCTGCTATCTAGATGTTGGGTCGCTCACCACTTTGGTCCATGCGCTCGTAATCTCGAGATTAGACCACTGCAATGCTCTCTACGTGGGGCTGCCTTTGAGATCTATGCGGAAACTCCAGATGGTGCAGAATGCGGCGGCCAGACTTCTTACTGGGGTAAGGAAATATCAACATATTACTCCCACTCTGGCCGCCTTACATTGGCTGCCTGTCCGGTTCTGCGTAGATTTCAAAGTCTTAATGCTTACGTATAAATCCCTAAACGGTTTAGGGCCTCGTTACCTGACGGAACGCCTTCTCCCACCTAGATCTACCCATATCACCCGATCTAGCCAGGAGGTGAGACTGAGGAGCCTAACGCCGAGGGAGGCCCAGAAGGAAAAAACAAGAAACCGGGCCTTCTCGGCAGTGGCTCCTCGTCTCTGGAACAATCTCCCTCCTGAGATTCGCATGGCCCCTTCCCTGGGCATCTTTAAATGCCAATTGAAAACCTGGTTGTTCAAGCAAGCCTTCCCTCCATCCACTGTCTGAATTTTTGTTTCTTATGTTCTTTCCATCTTGGATCATTATGTTTTTTAGTAATATATTGCCATTTTAAATTGTATATTGTTATATGTCATGTTGTTACCCGCCCAGAGTAGTCTATATGACTAGATGGGCGGGCTATAAATGTAATAAAGTAAAGTAAAGTATGTGCAATTTATTGTGTTTTTAATTCTATTCTTTTTGATACTGTGAGCCACCTGGAGTCTCCAAGATTGACTGTGAGCTGCTTTGGGTCTCACAGATTGAGTATTGCAATCGTCTCTATGTGGGGTTTCCCTTGAGGTTGACATGGAGACTACATTACATCCAGAATGAGGTGGCCAGGCTGGTTGTTGGTGAGAGCAAATGTTACCTATTGTGTTCTAGATCAGGTTCAAGGTTCTGATTCTTATGTATAAAGCTTTCCATGGTTTGGAACCACGTTACTTGTCAAAGCATTTACAAAAATACAACAAATGTTACAGTCAGCAAAGGACAAAAGGGACCCCCTCACCACTGCAGGAGTATACTGGATACCTTGCAGTTGTGGCCAGCTATATATTGGGACCACAAAACTCAGCATCCACACCAGACTCAAAGAACATGAAAGACACTGCAGACTAAAACAACCGGAAAAATCAGCAGTAGCTGAACATGCCCTGAAACAAGCTGGACATGAAATCCTATTTCAAAATACAAAAGTACTGGACAACACCAGCAATCATTATGTTAGACTACACGGGGAAGCCATTGAAATCCACAAACACCAGCAGAGCTTCAACAAAAAAGAAGAAAGTCTAAAATTCAACAAAGCCTGGCTCCCAGCACTGAAAAATATACCCTGCAAAAAGGTCAATGAACTCTAACCAGCCAGCCACAAGGACCGGTGATCACTGCACACAAAAGACCAGCTAACAACACCCATCAATCACAGTGACAGATCATCTCCCCCCTTATCACAACAATACACCCATAACAAAAAACACCCTGATCACAATAATCACCCAATCTCCTAAAAAGGACAAAAAGCTGATCCCACAGCTACAAATACTCAACTATTCCACACACTACACCAGAACACATCTGGGGAAAACATCTCTGTTGGTCCTCCTCGACATCTCGGCGGCCTTCGATACTGTCAACCACGGTATCCTCCTGAGGAGGCTCTCCGGATTGGGAATTGGTGGCCATGCGCTTGCATGGTTCCGATCCTTCCTCGGGAACCGACCTCAGAGAGTACAGCTTGGGGAGAGGTTATCGGCCCCGTGGACCCTTAATTGTGGGGTTCCGCAGGGTTCAATCATCTCCCCAATGCTGTTTAATATCTATATGAGGCCGCTGGGTGGGGTCATCAGGGGGTGTGGGGTGTCGTGCCATCAGTACGCTGATGACACTCAGCTCTACATCTCCTTTTCACCAACTGCAGAGGATGCCGTTATGTCCCTCCAGCGCTGCTTGGAGTCTGTGCTGCAATGGATGCAGGGAAATGGGCTGAGGCTGAACCCAGACAAGACGGAGGTCCTGAGGGTGGGTGGCCCCACCGTCAGCGGTCTGGGAAACTCTCATTTGGGGGGGTGACTCTTACCACGAAGAGTGAGGTTCGCAGCTTGGGGATCCATCTGGACCCGGCGCTCACCATGGAAACTCAGGTGGCGTCGGTTGTCTGTACCGCCTTTTTTCATCTTTGGCGGATAGCCCAGCTGCGACCCTATCTTGATGTTGGGGCGCTCACTACCTTGGTACATGCGCTCATAATCTCGAGATTAGACCACTGTAATGCGCTCTACATGGGGTTGCCTTTGAGGTTGATGCGGAGACTCCAAGTGGTGCAGAACACGGCAGCCACACTTCTTAGTGGAGTGAGAAAATATCATCATATCTCTCCCACTCTGGCCGCTTTGCATTGGCTGCCCATTCGGTTCCGCATTGACTTCAAAGTCTTAATGCTAACGTACAAAGCCCTAAACGGTTTAGGGCCTCGATACTTGGCAGAACGCCTTCTCCCACCAAAATCTACCCGGATCACCCAATCAAGTCAGGAGGTGAGGCTGAGGCGCTTGACGCCGAGGGAGGCCCGGAAGGAAAAACAAGAAACCGGGCCTTCTCGGCGGTAGCTCCTCGCCACTGGAATAACCTTCCTCCGGCGATTTGTGCGGCCCCTTCGCTGGGCAACTTTAAAAACCAATTAAAAACTTGGATGTTTATGCAGGCCTTCCCTCCAGTGAACACTTGATTTCTTTTTCTTTTTATTTCTCTTTTCCTTTTCCCTTCTCCATCTTAAATTATTTGTCTATTGATGTTATATTTTATATTTTTATATATATTTTATATTTTGTTATGTATGTTATGCATGTTGGAAGCCACCTAGAGTGGTCGTCTGACCAGATAGGCGGGGTAAAAATACAATTATTAATAATAATAATAATAATAATAATAATAATAATAATAATAATAATAATAATAATAATAATAATAATAATAATAATAATAATAATAATAATAATAATAATAATAACAACAACAACAACACAGACAGAGTTCTAACTCCTGTCCTCTGAAGATGCCAGCCAGAGAGACTGGTGAAACGTTAGGAAGAAAAACCTCCAGAACATGTCCAAACAGCCTGGAAAACCTACAACAACCATCGGATCCCAGCCGTGAAAGCCTTCAAGAATAAAGTTTTTATTTGTTTATGTTTTTGAAACATGATGCAGAAAAGGAGAGCCATACAATAGAGCACCCACAGGAGCCCCAAAACAAGGACACAGAGCCCATGGTGAAACAACCATTCAAGGCCCACCTAGAGAGGTTGGCATGAACTGAAGGACAGAGGCCAAGAGATACAGTGAGGGCAGCCATTAAATTGAAAGAAGATCCACCTTCCCATTCTTGTTTAGCAGGCCTACCCCGAAACAGTTATGTCTGGGGCAGATCCCAGCACTCAGAACGTGGCCTGTCTGTGACAGGTACACAGCCAGAGCTTGGGTTTTGTGTTGGCTCATCAGCAATCCAAATGCTAATTTCAAGATGTGGGAGGAAGGGGCCTGCATCAGAGACTAACTTGTTTTTTGCCTGTTTGTTTATATACTAACCAATCAGAGGGATTTGTTGTTTCCCGGGTTAAATAAGCTCCGCCCCTTGTCACTCCCCTTCTCACCATGAGGTTTGAGAAACTCCATTTTGTAACAGAGATCCTTTGTGTCCTTGCAAGATGCTAGACCTCCAGGCAGGATCTCTGAACCCCAGAGATCCTCCTAGCCACGTGGGCTAAAGAAAGAAACCTTTGCTTTTACTATTAATCCTTTTGTATCAACCTGAAACCTACTGAGTGCCTGTTCATGTGAGTTAAATATACAAAACCTTTTTACACTTAAAGATCGCCTCCTGAGTGTTGTTTTTGAACAAAAGTGCTAGGCTTTGGTGAGGGTGGATAAACAAGGGAACTTCCCTAGCTAATTCTACCCTGAGGTAGCTGGCCTTCCACTGTGCATTTTACAGAAACTTACACAAGTTTCCCCAGAACTCTCAACAGGTTATGTGGCCCAGTTGAGTAACCAAACACAGCCAGCAATCCCCCTCAACCAAAAACCAAAGCTAGCTGAAGAGACTTTTTTGGCTAGAAGGAGGCAGGACTCAGCATGGCAGAAAGGAAGGAAATTCTAGGAAAATTACCAGTGTTGACCTCAGTGAATTTTGAAAGATGGAAGGAAAGATTAATGGTTGATTTATCAGCTCTTGAATTTGATGAATGTTTAAATTCAGACAGACCTGCAGAAGGAAGAGCCAGGAAAGATTGGGAGAAGAAGGATAGAAATGCAAAATCAATAATTTACCACAGTCTAACAGACTCCCAGCTAGCCTATGTTACAGGATGTGAATCAGCCAAACAAATGGTTAAAAATCTGGAAGAATCTTTTGGGGTTGCAAGTCGCCAATCTGAAGCAGCCTTGATTAAAGATCTAACCAGAATTCGATTAAATAACAAGAAGGATTGTGAAAAGCATATATCTGAATTTTTAAATATCGTTGGCAGTTTGAATACATCTGGTTTCCAAATGCCTGATAGAATTAAAAAGGGATTTTTGATAGCATCCCTAGGAGAACGTTTTGATGCTTTTGCTTCAATTGTAAATGCTCAAAAGCTGTCTTTTGAAGAAAGCCTTAAAGCTTTGCGAGATGAATGCATAAACCAGGCAGGCTTGAATTCCTCAGAGGCAAATGGATCAAATTACCTGTTTCAAAGTAGGAGCTACAGAAAGGCCCCGCCCCATGACCAATCACGTAACAGTTGCTGGTCTTGTGGAAAACCAGGGCATAAATCAAGGGATTGTTACGCCCACAGAGAGCCTTCAGCCAATAGGAGCTCTCACCAATCTGAACAAAGGGCTCATAAAAGGCAGAATGCACCTCCTAGTTACAAGAGGGACAAAGACAAAGGAAAGCCAAACAGAGAAATTAAACAGAGCTCATTTATGGCCTATGAAGTTATACCAAACTACCAGAGAAATAGAGATTCATGGATAATTGACAGTGGATGCACACAGCATGCAACCAATGAGAAAACATTTTTTAAAACTTTTGATTCACAGACCACTGGAGAGATTAGGGTTGCTGATGGGAACTGTGTAAAGATCCAAGGAAAGGGATCTGGGACTTTGATGTGTCCAGTACCAAATGCAATCTATGAAAATACTGTGAAGGAAGTTGTCTATGTACCAAAGCTGGAATGCAACATGATAAGCGTGTCAGCTCTTGGGAAAAAGGGTTTTAAAATACATTTTGATGGTGAAAAATGCATAATTGAAAAGGACAATGAGATATATTTGGAAGGTTATGAATCTAATGGCATCTATAAAGTCAGTCTCTTAGATGAACAGGTGCAAATCAACACAGCGCAGACGGTGCAAGAAGAGGTGAACAGCCTGGACCTGTGGCATCGCAGATTTGCACATAGAGATACGAACACGATCCTGGAACTGCACAATAAGAACCTAGCCAAAGGAATTGAGGTAAAACCACGTGACACAAACAAGACAACCAGGTGCGTAAATTGCCTTACAGAAAAAGGGGTCAGACCCTCATTTCACTTAAGTACTGAACAAAGAAGCACAAAGGTGTTGGAATTAATTCACACTGACCTGTGTGGGCCAATTAATGTGCCATCAATGGGAGGCAACAGATATATTCTAATTTTTGTGGATGATTTTTCAAGGTATTGTGTCACCTACCTACTGAAGGACAAGAGTGAGACCCACAACCTTCTGAGGAAATATGTGGCCATGGTGAACAACAAATTTGGAAGAAAACCTCAGGCGTTTCAATCAGACAACGGTGGTGAGTACATTTCAAACCACACACAAACATTCTTTGAAGAACAAGGTATTCTACACAGAAGGACTGTTCCATACACACCAGAACAAAATGGAATAGCTGAGAGAAAACTAAGGTCTCTTCTAGAGATGACCAGATGCATGCTTGCAGATGCAGAACTACCCAACAAACTTTGGGGTGATGCAATCATGACAGCAACGTATCTCCAGAACAGATTACCAACAAAAGGCACCACAAAAACACCTTTTGAACTTTGGCATGATAGAATCCCGAACATTTCACACATTAGAGTATTTGGAAGCATTGCATACTCCTACATTCCCAAGGAGAAAAGGCATAAACTGGACTCTAGAACAGAACAAACAATTCTTGTTGGATATGCTTCCGGTGTCAAAGGCTACAGAGTAATGAATCTGAGAACTGGTGAAGTCAGTGCAAGACATGTGGTTCACTTTGATGAACAAAGGAAGGCTGACAGGAGAGGGACTGTGCTAGACAGCTCCAATGAGCAGGATCAACGCAACCAACCTCTCCTAGACATACTTATGCCAGTGCCCTCACAAACCAAACCAGAGGAAGTGGAGGATGAGAATGAGGCACAGGATGAGAGCAGTACACCAAAAGAAGGGGATACAGATGAAGCAGTCGACAATGCTGTGGAACTGGAAGATGGCACCATGCCACCAGAGGTTCCAGAACCAGAAGTCAGACGCTCATCACGATCCAACAGAGGTGTGCCGGCCCCTCGCCTGTCCTACCTTGCAAGGCCGTCACAGACAGATGAACCAGCAACCTGGGAAGAGGTTGAACAAATGCCAGCACAAGAGGGCGCCAAATGGAGACAAGCTGCAAAGGAGGAGATAGAAGCCTTACATAAAAATGAAACATGGACACTGACAAGGCTACCACCAGGCAAGAAAGCAATTGGATGCAAATGGGTTTTCAAAGAGAAAAAGGGAGCAGATGGAGAAGTGGAACGCTACAAAGCAAGATTAGTTGCCAAAGGATTTCTTCAGAAGTATGGAGAAGACTTTGATGAAACTTTTGCTCCAGTTGTCAGACACAGCACCATAAGAATGCTCCTGAGTATAGCAGCCTCCAGACAAATGCAAGTCAAACACCTAGATGTCAAGACTGCATTTCTACATGGAGAGATTGAGGAGGAACTGTACATGGAACAACCACCAGGTTTTATTGACAAGAAGCACCCTGACCTTGTCTGCAGACTGAAGAAAGGCCTCTATGGGCTGAAACAAGCAGCCAGAGCCTGGAACGAGAAACTGAAGAAGATGCTACTTCAACAAGGTTTCAAGCAAGGAAAGGGAGATCAGTGCCTGTATACTAGAAACAGGAATGGACATTTCACATATATTCTAGCTTATGTTGATGACCTGATAGTGGCCACCAATGAGGAAAGGGAGTACAGAAGTGTAGTACAGAAACTGAGCAAAGAGGTAGAAATAAAGGAATTGGGAGATGCAACATACTATTTGGGCATTAAAATTGAGAAAGAGGCAGATGGTTCATATCTGTTGAGTCAGAAACAAAAGATACTTGAACTTTTAGACATGTTGAATATGCAGGATGCCCACAGTGCTGCAACACCCATGCACACAGATTTTCTTAAAAATAAAGAGAAAGGAGAACCTTTACCCAACAATAGCCAGTACAGAGCAGCTATAGGAAAGCTTTTGTACTTGACAACTACTGCGAGACCTGACATTGCCACTGCAGTAGGAATACTGAGCAGAAAAGTCAGCTCACCAACACAGAGTGACTGGACAGCTGTAAAGAGAGTAGCTAGATATTTGAAAGGGACCATGGACTTTAAACTAAGATTGCCTAACAAGAACCCAAAACTTGTAGAGATGCAGATTGGGCAGAAGATAGCGAAGGTCGTAAATCTACTAGTGGTTTTCTGTTTCTGTATGGTAATGGTCCTATCTCATGGGGCAGTCATAAACAAGATATTGTAGCTTTATCTTCCACAGAGTCTGAGTTTGTTGCAGCAGCAGAAGCATGCAGAGAACTGCTATGGCTGAAGAAACTACTGATGGACTTTGAAATAGATGAAGAAACACCATTCCAGATGATGGAAGACAACCAAAGCTGCATCAAGCTATCACAGGGAGAGAAGATGAACGCGCGCACCAAACACATTGATGTGAGATATGAGTTTGTGCGTGACCTGATCGAGAAGGGTATCATCCAGATGACCTATTGTCCAACCAAGGAAATGAAGGCGGACATCCTGACAAAACCTCTACCAAGAGATCGCTTTCAGGACCTGCGAACCATGATGGGACTTGTTGAAATTTAGCATGCTAGATTGAGAAGGGGTGTTGGCTAATCAGCAATCCAAATGCTAATTTCAAGATGTGGGAGGAAGGGGCCTGCATCAGAGATTAACTTGTTTTTTGCCTGTTTGTTTATATACTAACCAATCAGAGGGATTTGTTGTTTCCCGGGTTAAATAAGCTCCGCCCCTTGTCACTCCCCTTCTCACCATGAGGTTTGAGAAACTCCATTTTGTAACAGAGATCCTCTGTGTCCTTGCAAGATGCTAGACCTCCAGGCAGGATCTCTGAACCCCAGAGATCCTCCTAGCCACGTGGGCTAAAGAAAGAAACCTTTGCTTTTACTATTAATCCTTTTGTATCAACCTGAAACCTACTGAGTGCCTGTTCATGTGAGTTAAATATACAAAACCTTTTTACACTTAAAGATCGCCTCCTGAGTGTTGTTTTTGAACAAAAGTGCTAGGCTTTGGTGAGGGTGGATAAACAAGGGAACTTCCCTAGCTAATTCTACCCTGAGGTAGCTGGCCTTCCACTGTGCATTTTACAGAAACTTACACAAGTTTCCCCAGAACTCTCAACATTTTGAGGGTGAAATATGTGTGGACAGAAGCTCTTAATGATATCTGCAATGTACTAGTTGGGAGTCAGCCTGAGGCATCTTGATGCCCCAAGAGAAAGAAGACATAACCCTGCCCCTCAGATATAAACTTTTGATGGATGGGGGGGGGGAAATACATCACAGGTGCCTCTTCTATCATTATTGGCAACCAGATATCATCCACCACACTCAAACAAAGCTGGCTGGTTATGGAGACTTCTGGTGACCATAACGAGAGATGGGCATGAACCGAACTGCGAACCAGAAAAATCAATGAACCAGGCTGGTTCACACTTCGGTTCATGACCTGGTTTGGGGATCCCATTTTACTGAAATAAAATGAAACACTGAACTTCTTCCTGGCTGGTGCTTTATTTTGTTCAGCAGAAGTGGATACCTGCCCACCTCCTTCCCACTGCCCCATTGCCTCCCTACCTGCTTGTGCTGCCATCACCTCCACTGCCTCCGCCGCCACCGCCATCCTCAGAGGCAGTGGGCCTGCCTTCTCTCCAGGAGCTGTCTGCCCCTCCTGAGCATGCACCCACCACCTAGGTGATAGGCGGGCACATGCTCAGAGGCAGTGGACAGCTTGTGGCAGAGAAGCTGGGCCTTCTGCTTCTGAGGATGGCCGTGGCAGCAGGAGCAGGTAAGGAGGCAATGGGGGCAGTGGGAAGGGCAGGTGGGAGGTGGAGGAAGCAGCAGCAGGTAGGGGGTTTATGGTGGTTTGTGGTTAGCCACAATTCGTAAAATATCAGCAGCCATGTGGGGAGACTTGTCCTGCCGCCCCCTGCCTGGAGTGGCTAGCTGAGCCAGAGGAGCGACTTCCACAATTGGTGGAAAGAGCCAGAGGCTGGCAGTGCGGCAAAGCACTGAGTGAATGGGCCAGTTCTGAGGGCTGGACCCACATTAGGCATACCTGGGATGGGGATATCTGTATTCGTTTACAAATACCAATATTCCCATCTCGAACCACCAGTTTTCTGGTGCATGCCTGTCTCTAGCCATAATTGGACGCCGTATATCACCTGTACCACAAAACCCACCATATAGTTGGGATGGGAAGTGCATGACTCTCTAGAGCAGTGCTTTCCAACATTAGGTCCCCAGATGTTCTTAGACTAAGACTCCCAGAAGCCTTCACCACTAGCTATTCTGGCCAGGATTTCTGGGAGTTCCAGTCCAAGAACATCTGGGGACCCAAGGTTGGGCAACACTGCTCTTGCAATTGCAGTTAGCCATTTACATTGGCTATGCTCTCTAGGGAGAACTGCAGTCCAACAGCACATGGAGGACCCACAGTTGCTATTTCCAATACAATGCCATTGCATTGCAATTTTGCTGTGGCCCTTGTATGGGATAGCCAATGGATCTGGTCTGGTGTACTCAAAAAAATTCACAGTGAAGTTATATCACATCACACAGTTTACAATAGAAGATATACAACAGAAAAAAATGGGGAATAGGGGAGGACAAGGACATTGGTCTGTAATGCAGACTGCTATAATTGTGCAGTTGCTCTATCAATGTTTATTATCAGTTTATTCTTAAGTTCACTCTGTTGTTCTAGTCTATCATTTTATCATAAAGCAAAGCAAGGTGTGCTGCTTAGCTACTGCCCCATAGTACTTAAAGCACTTTCTGGGTGGTTTATAATTTAATTATGAAGGGTACACAGTGAGTTGGGTATTCAGTTTAATGACCTCTCAAGGATGGAAGGCTGAGTCAACCTCAAGACGGCTGCTGGAGCCCATCGGGATCAAACTCAGGTCATGGGCAGAGTCTTGGCAGCAGTACTGCAATTTAACCACTGGGCCATGAGGCTTCTAACATTTGAGACAGTGTTCAATGGAGGAAGTCAAAGCGACTTTCGCTGGCTCACTTTTGGACTGACTTCACATGTGCCAGCTGTCTTAGAAAATAGGCTGTGATTAGGCATTGATGCTAATAAAGCTAATTTTTTGTTATATCTGGTACTTCAGCAATAACAAACTCTTCCCACCCCAACCCCTTTTTGGGAGACAAAATGTAACTCTCTTTGATACAGGATAGAGATATGACAATCCTTTCTGAGAATATGCCAGAGTTACAGATGTGAATAAATTCAGAATGACAGTCATTCCAAATTTCCACTTCAGCATTTTCAGGATGATTGACGGTTTGGGCTTCTAAAATGAGAAAGTTCATGGCTAATGTAATCTTGTCAGGGCCATTTTTTCCCCCAAATGGGCCAACTGCCTCCCAAACAAATGGTGCAGCTACATCATGGAACAAAGCAAGCATTAGCAAGTTCTAAAGCCTTTATTCTAACCGCTGGCAGACAGAGATGACAATGTTCTTTATGGGTCAGATTAAGAAACAAAGAACACCTGAAGATTAACATTTGTAGTGCAGCCAAATTATTCAAACGGAATGTATGTCTAGCTCTCCACAGCAGGTATTTCATTATCTTGCTTGAAGAATTCTCACCCACCCCACTCTTTTCACATCCAGGAAGAAGCTATTATAAAAGGGGATGAGCAAAGAGAGGTTAATGTTTAGTTTTGTGTGTGTGTGTGTGTGCGTGTGTCCACACAGAGAGGAAATTAAAGGGCTTTGTGGTGTATGAACATAAGTGCAAATCATTATGCAAGTGCACCTCACTGGCACACAAAAGCATAAGAAGAGCCCTGAGGGTTCAGACCAAAGCCCTCCCAAATCCTGTATTCCATTCACACAGTGGCCAACTGGTAGCTTATGGAAAGCGCAGAAGCAGGACCAGAGTACCCTGCCATTCGTGTTCCCCAAAAGCTGGTCTTGAGAGGCATATTGCCTCTGTTAGTGGAAACGATCTACGTCCATTGTAAAGGCACAGGTATCCTCTTCTTTCATGAATTTCTTCAGGTTCATGTTGGCTTTACTTGTTGAAGGTGCCTCACCTAATTTTGGAGGACCCTCTCTCCAACTGCAGCACCACTCAGACCATTGAACCCCTTCTCCCTCTGCACAGCATTTCCAGCAGCCTTGAGGGGGATGTGTAGAGAGAGTCGGGAGTGAGAAAATCCCAACTCCACCTGGTGGTGTAGCGTGGGTTGCCAGCACACAGCGCAAGGCAAGTATTGCACCCTTCACACATCACCTCTCCTTTTGGGGTTGCAGGGGTGGGGTGGGGATTGATGAGAAGAACAGGGAATCAAAAGGCAAAGATTGTGCGAAAGGGGGAATGAAAGAGAGGAGAAGGGAGATGGAAGCCAATCGCTGGTCGTTGCCCTTTGAGAGAGGGTACGGAAGCAAATGGGAGGGGACCGATGGCCAGACATGTCAGAAGGAGGAGACTGATACCTTTGGAACATGTCTAAACACTTTGAACGGGCCCATTAAAAATAGACTGAGAGGGGGTGCAGGTGTTGCAGAACTTGAGTGAGTGGGAGCAGATGGTGGGGCCAGCCAAGTTACCCCTGCTTTCTCAGGTTTTCTCTCGCAGGGAAAAAAAATCCTGAGGTCCCACAACTCTCCTGCCTGTCTCCTTCCAGCTGCTTCTAGCCTCCTGCCCCAGCAGGAAACCAGGTGTTCTGGTCCTGAAACACATTCATAAACACAGACACACACATTCCCATATCCTAACCTGGTGATTCCTGGAGAGTTCTGTGTGTACATGCATTCCCGCGAGCCCAGGGACTTTCCCTCCAAGTTGCCCCTGCCTGCTTCCCCTCCCCTCCCCAGGAACCGAGACCTGGTCATGAAGGTCAGTCACCATCAGGCTTTATTTTTTCTTCTGCCCCCAACTTTTTTTAAAATTTTGCACCCCTAAGAATTTTGCACCCAGGGCAACTGCCCTGATGCCCCCACACACACACTCACACTATGGCACTGCCTCTACCAGCTCAACTGTGTTGCCCTAAATCAGGATTAATTGATTGCCTTTTCATGCATATTCCCCACAATTATCTTTCGATTCCCCATGTTCACTTCACAACATGGGGAATTCCCTCTTCCAATTCTTGTCATTGGTTTATGGGCACATTTCCAAATCTTTCACCTGTGTTTATGCATGCTCACTGAACTCAATTGAACTTAGTGTTCAGATCCAGAGAAATGTAGAGTGCAACCCCTTTGTGAGGTGATCTCCTCACTGGAAGACAGAGATAATTTCTTACCAGTTCTCCATTCCCCTGCCTGTCATCATTCCCCTGCCATCATTCTCCATTCCCTGACCTGCCATCAGCTCTGGAGGGTTGGAATAGTGTAGGAGATGGAAGGGTATATGAGGGGTAGCAGGAAGGTTGGTTCTCTTCCCTGAAATTTCTGTATAATTTGTCATTTTTGAAAGCTGTTCTATTCTGTGCTTTCTGAGCAAAGAATGTGATTCTCACCAGTACCTATTCTTTGAGCATCTTTAATCTCTTTTCTTTTTTTATATAACCTCAGAGATGATGAAATGTTACCTAATTTGTCCACTTTGGTTTTCTGTCACATCCTCCCCCCCACACACACACACCATTACAGAGGGTATGGATGAAATAAATTCAAAATGAAAAAATAAGGGATGTAGATTGAGATCGAGATGGGCACAAAACGATGGTTTACCCCAGTTTGTTTACCATCACAGCAGGTGCTCGGTGGCTCAGGGCCACACTACCTCCCACAGGTGCCCACTCAGAGGCAACATCTCGACTTCCTTGCCCCACTTTATCTGGGTGCTGCTCTTGGTGGGTGCCTGCCAGTGGGAGCAGGGTGCCAAATCGTCAAAACCTGTGGTGGTCGTATGTGAATTTATTATTTTGTTTATTTATTACTTTGATTTATCTACCACCCCATTATTGCTGAAGCACTATTTTGTGTGGTTTATGGACAGTTAAAACAAACCACACAGAACTAAATGCACCATAAATGGCAAAAACATAGTCAAAATACTTAAACAATGGCACTACCAATTTTCAGAGTGAGGTGAGACTGGAGGCGAGGCATTCAACTGAGGTTGAGGTGAAAGGCCTCCCTGCATAGCAGTGTTTTTTAACTGCCTCCTAAATGAATACAGGGAGGGGGCCAGGCGTAGCTCCTCTGGGAGCTGATTCCATAACATAGATGCCACCACAAAGAAGGCCATACCTCTAGCAGATTCCTTCACTTGGGCCTCTCTTGGGGTGGCAACATGGAGGAGCCTGGCCTGAGAAGATTTGGTGGGCTGAGTAGATGACATTGGGAAAGTGAACTGGAATGAGCTGTTGAACCGGCGGTTCATGCCCATCTCTAGATTGAGATGATTAATGGGTTAACATTTTATTTCTCCATTATTTTATTTTTCGACAGGGATTTCTCTTTTTCTTTGCTTTGCTTTCTTCTAATGTTTCTGCTGCTGCTTCTTGGCATCCTTTGCCTTCAGATGATATGTTTTCGAATATTCATTTGGTGACACAAAACTCAGCTATGTCACAAGCAACAATGCGGTGATCTTGCAGCGTTTGCTGAACAGGAATGCCTGGTTTGTATGGGAAAAGCAAACTCTTCAGAGGATATAAAGCAGTTCAGCAAGCAACAGCAGACTTCATGTTCAAATATAGTGGATTTCTTTTTAAAAGTAGTAAATGCATGGCATAGCTGAGGTTTCAGTAATGAGACAAAAGCTTTGAGTTCAGTTTGTTTTCTGTGAAAAAGAGTTTGGTCTGACTTATGACTGAATTAAAGCAAAGGTTTTGGCCAGAGATCGCCTGCAGGAAATTAATAAGGGGCGAAATTAAAGCATGCCTGCGGATGATTTAAACAACTTAGACTCGCATTGTCTGTGTCCTGCTGTCAGTTCCTTTCCTCTTTCCCCCTGGTGTCTAGTTAATACCATTAGAGGCTGGTTGCTGATGCACTCTGACTCATCCTGCAGAAACAGGCAGACTCCCTATTATCTTTCAAGAGAGAGAAACACACGTACAGAACGAACGAGAGGAAAACAAACCCCAAGAGGAAGAAAACAGAGGCACACACAGAGGCACAAAGGAGTTTGCTAAGCTAACTATCTTCCAGTGCCAGTCAATCACATGGTGGTTCTTTTTTCCATCAGGAAAATTTAAAAGAGAGAGAGAAAAAATGTGTGTGTGTGTGTGTGTGTGTGTGTGTGTGTGTGAGAGAGAGAGAGAGAGAGAGAGAGAGAGAGAATTAGGAAGAGAATACCTTGTCTTCGCTTTGGTTACCCTTCTCTATTCCGCAAAGAAACAGAGAAGGCAATTTGAATGAGCAGGAAATAACATCTCCAAAGCATTTCAGGTCCTGCTGAGAGGAAGAATATTGCTGAATTAAACCTTTGGGTGCTATCTCCTTTCGAATCTCTTAAAAGCAGGAACCCCAGAGGGTTTTTTTCCAGGAAAACAGAATATGCTTTAAGACAGGCACAAATCATGTTCATGTTTCAGCTCTACTTCTATTGTCAGTTCTGCCTGGATGGAGATTCCAAGGTCAGTCCCAGCCCTGACTTTCTTGTGTTGCTGGGGACATTAGAATAATGACTCTAGTCATGACCCTCAAATCCCTTCCTTCAGAGCTGCCTTGCTGACGTCATCACAGTAGTTTTGATTAATTCTCAGAATTTTGGTACTCATTGTCTTCAGGGTAAATATATGCTTGGCATAATTTGTTAGGCATAGACATTCTCTGTGAAAGTTGGTAGTTGAAGTTGGAAACTGATTTTGCCTTAGCTCTGGCATATATGGCTGTATTATCTTTACTATGTGAGTTGTCTATGATTGTTACTTTCTTCAGCATTCGTATTTATTTACTTATTTATTTATTTATTTATTTAAAATATTTTAAGCTCACTTTTCTCCCAAGAAAAGGATCCAAGGCAGCTTACATCCTTAAAAACACAATATTAAAACTAAAAACGGTACATTGTTCAAATATCATGTTTCATATTTTGAAACCCTCAAATTCCTCCCATGTTCAATAAGAAGAAATTTGAAAATGTCAATAACTTCTTTAAAAAAACCGAAACTGAAATAATATGTAGAGATCTCAGTCTTTCACGATGAATGCATGGGTTTCTAGCCATGACAATACATATTTACTGTTTAAAAAGTCCAAGATTTGGATGGCAATATCCTGCACCATCTTTGTCAGGGAAGGCAAGATATCAATTAAAACAAAGAATTATTATTGAGGCTCTCTTGATAAAACTCGAGCCACATTCCATTAACAGAGATCATGGTGTTACTTTTAATGCTTGCTGGAAGTCTTTGTTTTGTAAACTGGATAGACTTGGCAGGTTGCCCTTATACAATGCTGACCAGTGTAGGGGACTGGCTCTTTAATGTGAATCTGCCTGGGTTTGGTCTGAATGTCCACCCAGCCGGTTTGATTGTACCTTGTTGTATTTAAGGTTAGCTTTGGTTGAGTTGAGATCTTGCGTTCCCTGACAAAGATGGCACAGGATATTGCCATGGAAAGCTTGGACTATTTTAACAATAAACATGAATTGATACAACTGGAACCCTGTGAGCGGTTTACATGAAATAATCTGTCTCTATTTGTATTAGCCAAATTCAGTTGGTACACCTATATCCAGTATCCAGAGGACAACACAGGTCTTATCAGCCATTCTCAACAGGGGCCATGTGACCCCCTGGGGGCCTTGGCACATTTGAAGGGAGCAACAGACTGGAAACAATTCTTCACATATCACTTTATAAGGTTCCTTAAGCAACTTATACTATCCTGTTTTGGCCTATATTGCTTTCATATTGTGTTTATGGCCGTAGCTAAAAAAAAAGAGCAATGACATAATTCAGAGCAGTGAACAGCCACTAATTAATAAATCCTGGATTGAATTGCTTGTCAAATACCAAATCGTACTACTGGAACCAACTAGGAATTCAGTCAGGGGCTGACTTATGCCAATGCACTTAAGCTGGTGCAAGTGTTCAATTGGATTCCTGCCAATAATACTTGTGGCATGTGCTTTGTGGATTTCTACTGTTGGGGGCCAGGCTATAGCAATTCTTCGCTTTAAGGGAGATCACTTCTATTAAAGTGACTCTTTCCAGTCCCATCAGGCACACACCTTTGTAGCTATCTGATTGCACCTCTGACTTTGGAGTGTACCTGTTAGGGTATGGCTCTTTGGTCTGCTGGGAATTCACTGCAGACCAGCTGCCAAAAACAGAAGCCCTACAGCTAGACAAAAAAGGTCCAGCTTGGGCATGGGTCAGTGTCGGTCTGGAGTACATTGTGTGATCACCAGGAAATAGATTGCACCAAACCAGTCCATGAGTGGTCTAAACTCTGATTTATTTCCCCATGTGATTGTACCCTCAGTCACATAACCTGATATTGGTTCCTTATATTTGTTTGTGTATGTTGAGGTTAGCACTATTTTGCTTTGTAACCTACATTTATTTCTGCGTCATTGTTGTGTCTATTGTTTGTCTAATTGCTCTGAAGGATTGCTGTTGTTGGTTTTCTCTAAATGCTAAATATAAAAGATTATGATGGTTGTAACAGCTGTTCATCTCCTTTTGTTTCCTTTGTTAGGTTCATTTATACTATGGTCTGCTTTCCACAGCTCTACCCTCCAGGAATACTTCTTTTATTTGTGGAATGCTAGGCAAGAAAGGTTATGCTGAAGCACCAGTCACCTCTGTTCTAGCCAATGAGATTATCTATATTGTCTTCCCTGTCATTCAGAACTAAACATTTCACTGAAGTTCACAATTATCTAGTTTGGAATACAAATTCATCCCATTCAGAATGCTTTTGAATATCATGCACTGAGTGTTGTTTCCTAGCTTGGAGTGTAAAATGAGTTTATTGCATATGGGGCCAAAGCTAAGTCTGAGCAGACCTGTTTGTAACCATATGTTGGCTTCTTACTCTTAACAAAGCTCTCACTGAAACTCATGTCAATGACTATTGAAACTGCTTGAATCAGAAAGGGAATTATTTCGTAGGTGCCGTGTGCAAAATTTGTTCAAAATTATCTATGATTGGAAGTTCTCTGGACAGAACTTTGGCTCAAAAATGGTGGCTTTTGTAACTGGACAGAGCATCATCATTGCTGCTAACTTCATCCAACATTCACCACCCTTCACCTCACAGAAAACTGAGATGTTCCTCCCTTCTTAGGCTAGAAAGGAGCATAAGAATTAGTCTGTTCCAGAGTTGCATTTATGTCTTGCCCAGGGGCTTCAACAAAATGACTGATTGGCCACTGGCTTAACAGAATGTTGGTTAGATGGACTTTTTGGTCTAATCCAGAAAAGATATAGACAACAACAACAACAATTTTCTGTCAAGTTGACTTACAATGACCCTTCAGTAATTCCTGACATTATGCAAGCAGATCATGTGACCAGGCAGACTTTCTGTTTAATGAGCAAGTGCTCAATTTCAATACATTCTCTTTTATGGGACTGCTGCCCCCTGTCCATATCTAGCACTCTTTCTTTTTCTTAGCCTGTTGAGTATCCAGTGAAGAGAACAATAGTTCTTGATTGATAACTGGAATATACAGGACACTGTGAATACATGACAGTCAATTACACAAGCAGGGAGAGAGGGGTCCCAGAGAATAGATGATCATATTTCAAGTTTTTTCAAAGAATGTTTGTAAATGCAGGCTCAAACATGGGCTGGAGGCCTTCTCTCACCACTGCTAGAAATGGTTGCCCATACTTTTTTGATCTCTAGTAAAGATGGGCATGAATCAGAAAAATGGTGATTCATTTCGATTCATGATTCTTCAAGGTCAATGAATCACACATAACGAATTTATGATTTTTTTCTGACTAATTGATTTGTCAATTTGCTTTTTAATTTAAAACCCTATAAAATGCACCCCAAAGTACCTAGAGACACTGAATTTGCAGGGAAGCTTCCCCTGACTCTCCACTACAATTCCTCTGTGTTTGGTGAAGATTGGGTTTCAGATGTCCAGGTTATACACCCACAAAGTGGGTTCCCTCAGTAAAGTGCCCTTTAGCTGCTGGCTTGGGGAAGGCCAAGCTTCACACAACTGGAAGATATTGCAGATGAGAGTTCTGGGAAGCTTCTTCATGATTTTGGTGTCTCTATGTGCCTGGAGAGAATTTTCCTGAGAGGGGCTCTTTGGGGGACTGTAGAGGAGAGTCAGGGGAAGCTTCTCTGCAATTTTGATTTCTCTAGGTGTCTGGGGGGGATGTTTCATTGCCCAACAAATCAATGAATCAAAAATTGCTAAAAATTCATTGGTTCGTATTTGTTAGGGGGGCATCGATTTGTAC
The DNA here is from genome assembly GCA_037013535.1 of Intellagama lesueurii. NCBI lineage: Eukaryota > Metazoa > Chordata > Lepidosauria > Squamata > Agamidae > Intellagama > Intellagama lesueurii. Next base: position 166,705,478 of record JBAJHW010000001.1, on the reverse strand, counting down.
AAATCGACAAATCAGCAATTTTGGATGAATTTTGCAATTTGTTTTTCAGTTCCTGCCCATTTTTAATCTGTAGGCCAGACCTGAATACTACTCCACAGATGCTCAGTAGCTTCATGAAGTACAAAAAGTTAAATTCTACTTCTTGGTATAGATGAATTAATAGTAACACTCTAAACCAGAACCACAGCATCTGAATGGTCTTTCTGCTTTTTTAATGCAGTTCAGGGCACTGTTTGTGACTTGAATCCTTCAAGTGACATAGCCTTCACTGATATCAAGATGCCATTTTCTTTTCTGTCGTCTGCATCTCAGGTTGACTGAGGATTCTTACTCATTCCACTCATGCATTCAAGCAAGGACACACAGAGAAAAACTTTGATGGACTGTTAAAGAGTTCCCTTCCTTTAGAAACCCATCAACACACATTCAGGAGTGCGAGAAGACCTTTTTATTTGGAGTGCCTTAACTTGGTTTTTAATTGGCCATTTCAGCGTAGGCCTGGTTGATGCTTGCTGTGCCTTCATAAAATATTTCTACTAGTATTCCCTTGGGATCTTCAGCAGATTGTTCCTATACCGAGCTTTGGTCCATTTATTTTCCTTATAATGAATCTGACGGTGCTCCCAGTGAAGCACGTTCTCTGGCCAAGCCCATTGTAATGCACACATGTATTCCTAACAAGAGGTCACCATTATTTGTTACACTGTGATAGATGTCTCCTAAAATATCCATTCTTGCTCATTAATCATGGTATGTAGAAAATAATGCAACATGTCCCAGTAACAGAGGTCTGTACACAATTTACAGGAATTGGAATTCTATTCTCTGCAGATAAATTTAATGTTTGATCTACTACACCATTTTTTTGGACCCTCCTTTCCTTGCCTTTACTTCCTTCCTTTATTCATTTGGGTGATTGGGATGATGTCTCAGTCTGAATATTAACTCAGCCTTATGTATACTTGATTCGCAAAAAAGGAAGAAAAAAGTCCAATTGATTTCCCCCAAGGTGGCTTACGATTTTTGCTTCAGCCAGTGTTTATATAGAACTGTTTCTCGATTCACAATCATGTCCTAACCCCTGTGGCTTTACTTAATAACCTTCTATTGGATGGCATTTCTTACATGTTCCCCAATACTCCTGCCCCCTACAGTGAAGCATTCCACATCAGGGGCAATTTACGAATGACTGGCACGTCTGCTAGAGAGCCAGTTTTCAATTACATTCCAAATACTACCATAGATTGAAAACATGGATTCTCTGGACAAATGGTTCAAAGCTAATTTGTTAAAAATAGATTCTTTTTTTGCTTAAAATACTATTTTAATGCCCCTTAGCTATTTAGCGTTTTCATAATAAGCAGAATTACACCACCGGGACCCTTTTTAAATACATTTTCTCCTAAGCAAATCAATAACACTCTTTTTAAAAAGTCAATAAGCACCACCCATGACTTATGAAGGTGACTATGCCAATACAAGTCAGTATTTTATGAAGCTCTTTCAACCAGCAGGTATTTTCATTGTTACAATGGAACTTAGTAATTGCAAGTTGTCATACTTCTTTTCTACCCTCACTTCAAACTAACATTATTTTATTTAATTCCTTCAATGTTATCTTCACTTTTAACAGAATAACTACCAGGTAGCTACAAATTAGCCCTTCAAATGCAAACGCTGGCCTTGGGTGGTTTTTTTAAATCATCTGGCTTCAATACAGATATAAGATTAAATATATCAAAATGTATTTGACAAATTTTGCAAATGCTAATGTACCAATCTCTGTGCTCTATGAGGCTATATTTTAATATGAGAATTTAAAACATAATGAACTTCACAACAACGTCAATATATGTTCAAATAATAAAACAGCAACAATAATAGGAGCACAGCTATTGGATGCTACAAAGTATATGCTCTACAGTTCCATTCACTAAAACTATGTCAGAGCAGGAATTGCATGTAGGGAAAAAAAGAAGTATGCAAATATCTATTTTAAGCAAACAGCTCTGGAGCAAAGTCTGAGATATCTTTATTGTCCAAGGTAGAAGATTCACAATGCAAAGGAAACAGCTCCTGGTCTACAGTCTTTAAAACCTTAAAATGAAATACAATTCAGATAAAACTACATAATATGCCTTCATGTATTCACCATTCCAGTGCTGCTCAACAGCTATATTGAAATTCTGCTATATAAACCAAGGTGGTAAGGGCTTAAAGGCTCCAAGGTGAACAGCAGTTACTGCATCTCTCTGTCTCTCTGAAAATAAAATTTGAAATTACACCCCCCCATTCCTATGTTTTCTCCACCCACTGGACTGAGCCAAAGAGTTCATAAGGGTAGTACATTAGCAGGGTGATTCTATGTATCTCTGTTCAGAAGTTAGTCTTGTTGAGTTTGATGACACCTACTCCCAAGTCAATAGTATAAGACTGATGGCTGAAATCCTGTTGTCTAGCATAGTAAATTGCAGCAAGAGTAGGCCCATTCAATCAATGAGGATCTGGTGAGTCAACTCCTCTGTAAATTCCATTGAGTAAACAGGCTTACCCTAATCACAATTTGCTACACTAAACAACAGAATTTGAACTGATGTCTAAGAAACTAATGAAAAGGCAAAAGAGTACCAAAACTAATTATGATTCTTTAAGGAGAAATTCACAAGTCAAAACATCAACTGAGGAAATATTTTTGCGTTAATCTTAATTCTACTATAAATATGTTGATCCAGTACTATGACCTTGCTGGAATGTGTAGATGAGTCAGGCAACTGTGGCCTTCCAGATAAGATGGTCTTCTCAGGGTTCGCAATTGTGATAATCCTGTATCCACATTCATCTGAATGAAATTACAGAGAGCTCTTCAGAACGTCATGGTCAACACAAGAACGTTTAGGATACTGCCAAATCCATGGATATATTTGGGGGTATGGCTTAGGAGTACCTCCATGTCTGCACCACACATTTAGCCCTACATATGAGCAGGAAAATGCTCAAGCAGAGTAATGTTTCTCCAAACCACCCACACAAATTAAACATCCCCACTCAGAACACAAATAGGCAACAGTCGGGAAGAAGATTCCACCTAGCCTTACAATTTAGATGGGGCATTATCAAGACTTACAAGGGTTCCTCCAACAGAGCTATGAAAGAATCCTGCTTATTCCCTGGAGAGCTATTGCTGCTAGCCAGGACTGGACCAATAGAATAACTCAGTTTAAGGCCATCAATTTCCTCTGTTTGTATTTGTTAAATAAGTCACAAATCAGCATAGTGGATATTCAGAACATTTTCCAGTGTGGATCTTTGTTCATTTTTCTTTCTCATATTACACTCTGCATGTCATTATACTGTAGAATTTAGGAAAATAGATAATTATTTTTGCAGTCTCCCCTCCTCCTCCTTTCCTCTTTCATGTCTGAATTGTGAAGATGGCGCTCGGAAATTCAAATGTTCTAGGACAAAGAGCACAGCCACTCATATTTCAGTACAATTAAGGTTTTATTTTCTCCTACCAAGCGCATAGAGTCACATCCCTTTCTTCTCTTTCAATAACTACTCTAGAAGAATCACAACACAGCTACCAAATTACAGTCTTCAAATTGTCATAAGGATGGATTCGATTTGCAGTACCAGTCACTATTCTCATTATAATTATCATCACAAGAATGAATTCATAATATTCCACTTCCTATTCATCACAGCCATTGTCACAACTGAATGTTGAATGGGTTTCGAATGCCTAGTGCACAATCAACAACACTTTTCATCAGACTGCTCTTGGCTTCCGTAGTGATTTGTGGCATTAGTTTGAAGGCTACTCATTCTTACTGACTTACAAAGAGCCAGCCTATGTACTTGTGATTGTAGCAGCCTCCTAGGCCAATTTCCAAGTTCAGCATAATCATACAGTATAGTACTGTCAGAATAGTTTGATTTGTGGCTGTCAGTTGAGACCACACACCACCATAAATCATAAACTCTTTGCATATAGCCAGAGAGGGCACTAGGAAGGAACTTTTCTCCCAAGATGCCCTCTGCTCATCTTTTTTTAAAATGTAGCGAGGGTGGTCTGTTGCTTTTGTTTTAATGAAGAGACACCAACACAACCTGATTCCTTTAAGTAAAGTCTGGACAGTGTAGTAGCACAATTGTCCTTGGATGCAATCATCATCATCATAATCATCATCATCTTAGAACTGCAGAGCCGGACGGAACCCTGTCAGGAGGCACAGTGGGGAATCGAACATACAATCCAAAAGAATATGCATATTTACCTCATCTGATATGCTCTGTATGGTCCCTGTGTGGACCCTGGGAAGTAAATAAATGAAATAATAGCTCAGTGGCTTGGGTATCTGGCTGAGGAGCCAGAGGTTGGGAGTTTGATTCTCCACTGTGTCTCCTTGACAGGGGCTGGACTCGATGATCCATAGGGTCCCTTCCAGCCCTGCAGTTCTAAGATGATTTTGATGATTAGTATTAGAGCCAATGTTCCATTTCAGCTTTTCCATACTGCTATTGATGTACTCTATACAGAGATAACTAACAAGTGAGCTTGTTCTGCAGTGTTCACTTTGTGTAGAAGTTTAAGTACAGAACGGTTCATCCATGAGAGGAGACAGCAGGAATGATCTATGGCCTGAATTTCTTTACTTTTGGAGACTGTCCTGTCAAGGCTAACAAGAAGTTCTTTGGATTCAGAAACAATGACCACACCCATGGAGGAAAGGCACAGAACATTATTAAAGAGACAATACGAGCACTAAAAATCAGAATGATTAAGTAGGTCCTGCAAAGCAAAGTAGCCTAGAAGCCCCTGCAGAATGACCAGAGGGCAACCCCTAGACTCAGCTGTGGTGCAGCACCTCCAAGGATCTAAGATCTAAGACTATTCCAAGATCTCCAAATAAAGATATCTAGCCTTTATATGGTATACCTTTTCATGGTATAGTAATTACATACACCTGCCTGCAGGGATCTTGGCAAGTTTTTGGGTCTGAGTCCAAGTCTTTGGTATCAAGTCCCAAGTCTTGAGTCCCTAATAAAAACAAGCTTTTTTTCCCAGAAGAAAAGGGAGAGGCTGGGTGGGTTCTGAGTTGCGAGTTGAGTCCGAATCATTGGGAAAAAAAAACCTGAGTTGAATCCAAGCCGAGTCACCAGTGTGACATAAGTGTGACTTGACAGCAAGTTCCCATCCCTGCCTGTTTGTTAAGCACATCTATGTACAGCTAACTTTTTCTTTGTTTACATTTTATCAGTTGGGGACATTAATTGCACCTCACTAACTGGCAAAATGGTAAGAGAGTTTTTTAAAAAACTAAGCATACATACACTCCAGAACTGTTCGGTCTTGGTAGCCTTATCATGGTGGCTAGCCTTTGATGTTCTGCCCAGAACATCTAGTATAAACAAGCTATGATTTCCCATGGGAAGAGAAGGAAGCTATGGGAAAGGATGAAGCTGGTCTCAGGCAGAGGCTTATAGACAGAAACATTCAAGTAAGTTATGGTATCTACCATTTATAGTAGCACTCAAAGCATTGGGCATATTGGCACATGCCATGCTAAACCTCCTTGCTATGAGAAAGGTCTTCCATGTGAACACCAGGGTACAGCTTCAACCATAATTTTTTGCATATTTTATTTTCATTTTTCCTCCTTTAAGGATACATATTAGTTCATGGGATAGGTTAATTGGCAATCAATTGTGCTTGATGACGGAGGCAGCATAGCTCATTGGTGGGAAGGGCTGTAACTCAGTGATACAGCACAAACTTTCCAATTATGAGGTGCTATATTTGATCCTTGTCATTTTCAAGTAGGGCTAGGAAAATCTTTTGTCTCACTTAGAGAGCTGCTGGTGGACAACATAGACAACACGGAGCTAGAGAGACCGATGGGGTGTTGCAATATTATGTAGCTCCCTAATTCAACAATATATAATCACAAAGGTGATAACCAAAACATTGGCCGCTATCCTGTTCAATTTACCATGCATGTAACTGCAAATACAGAAGCTGTTGCAGCAAGGTCCAGTCACTTGCCTGTTGTGGTGGCTGTTCACACAACCAGCTGCACTTGCAGAGATCCAACCAGCCTCGTCCCCATGGCAGTTTTTTCAACACTCAACTGAACAGGGTCATAGTTGATGCCATTCATGAATACAGATATTCTGAAAGTTGAGATTCCTTACAAAATGAATAATATCAAAGATTATCCAATAAGCATCATTTAGTGGTATTGCATCAAACCAGGAGCAAACATGCCTGACCTTTCCAAGGCAGATGCTAACCAACACAGCCAGCAACTAGTAGCCCAAAAGTACCAAGGGCAGGAAGAAACATCCAGAGTTCTTAATGCCTGCACTTTCCATGCGCCATCCTTTCCTTCGGATCAGTCTTCACATCAGAAAAGCGGTATCCTGGCTCTTTCTCTGTACTCTGGAATCCCCTGCTGTGATCAGTTCCCATCAATTTCACAGAGGCAGAAATCGACAGGTATCCTTACTCAATCTGGATGTAAAGGAACCCATGCCAATATTGGTGAAAGCAACCACATGTTTTCAGATACAGTGTACTTAAACATAATTACATGCTGTCCACTTGATTCTGACTTATGCCACACCTTGTCAGAGTCTTCTAGGTATAAAGTTCTGAGAAGTCATTTCCCATTCTCTTCTTCTGGGTGCTCTGGGACTGTGCGGCTTGCCCAAAGCTACACAGGCCGTCTGTTCTCTGGCAGGCCCCATGTGGAACTGAATTCTTGACCGCTGCCTGCACAGCCAAGTACTCAATTCCCTGAGCTATCCAGCCACCTACATACAGTTTAATGGTAGTAAATGAATATTACATGGCAGGGATGGGAACCGGTCTCCTTCATTCTATATGTGCATATAACTACACATATAGAAGCAGCTGCAGCAATGTGGAGAGAAGTCCTTCCTTCTAACATTTTCAGACTGCAACACCCATTATTTCTCAACATTAGCCATGTTGGCTAGGGCTGGTGGTTCAGTCCTGCTTTATGGTTTAGTACTGTGGAATTGTACGGATGTCAAAGGTCATCAAACCCAACCACTTTCCCAAGACTACTTGCAGAATGTTGTCAGTTAAACACATGGGAAAGAGTAATTTTCAGGGTCCAGGTCTTCACAGAAGCTCTGCGTGTTTGTTCTAGAAGTAAATATTGAAAATTCAGATCAATATAGGTGATTGGAAAGCCTTTTGTACACAATCAGAAGTACCTCTATCTTACTTTCCTCGTTCTTTTTCTTTTTCTTCCTCTTCTTCCCCGAAAGGAGGATAGCCACAGATATGAGAGGGTGGTGTTAACTGGAAATATTTAAAGGACAAAGGGACGGAGCTTCACGACCAAATTCAAAATCTTCTGCAAGAATTTTTTTTCTTGTTTATTTAGAAATCCACTCATCATGTGACTGACTCAACTGCACCATAAATAAAATGCTTCTGAATGGTTAGAACCACTTTTTAACTGGAAACAGAGGACCATTCACTGAGAATGTTATATACCCCAAACACACACCTATTTATTAGTAGAATTACAGTTAAGGAAAATGCCAGCTGATTCCTCTGGCAAAACAGGTGAAACTTTAAGATGCTAGGAGCACATTTACATTTCTAAAGGCACCCATGTTTTTCTTCCTGTTTTTTTTTAACTACTGCGGAAACGACTGTCTCTCTTTTTTTCCTTCTTTAGCACTTGAAACTGCCTTTCATGTACTGATCAGTTAAAAGACTCACTCAGTGGCTGCTTCTTCCAGTTCAGTCTAGCCAGCCCTTATTTAAGACAGGAAGAATTCAAAGGCAAGATTTTAAGGATTAGATAAAGGAAAGACTCATTTATAAAGAAAGCCCTCTGTCTTTGATGTCCCGGGAGGCTCTGAGAACTTTTCATTTTGCATTTGTTAACTCTTTGTATGGTCAAATATGTGGAGAAATGGGTTAGACTGACCTACCTACCTTTTAAAGTGCAATTCTATGCATCTGTTCAGTAGTAAGTTTCATCAAATGCACGGGGTCTTATTTTTGTCTCAGCCATTTCACAACACCATGAGGCAAGCTCTATTTTTGCCATCAAATCTATGCTTCACAGAAGGAGGAGGAGGAGAAGAAGAAAGAAAGAAAGAAAGAAAGAAAGAAAGAAAGAAAGAAAGAAAGAAAGAAAGAAAGAAAGAAAGAAAGAAAGAAAAAGAAAGAAAGAAAGTGCTCAGATCTGGCCCCACCCTCAAGGAAACTGAGGGTGATTACACGACAGATGTGCTTCCACTGCTGGTGCATGTCATAGGCTATAGCTAGAGATGGGCGTGAACTGCCAGTTTGGCAGTTCATGCTGGTTCATCCTTTGGACAAACAGGTGCTTGATGGTTCCCAGCCCCACCTTCTCTGGCAGGCACCCACTCAGAAGCAGTGCCCAGATGAGGTGGGACAGGGAAGCTCTGGCATTGCATCTGAGTGGGCACCCACTGGAGGAGGCGGGGCTGGGAAGCACCAAACACCTGTTCATCCAAAGGATGAGCCAGCATGAACCACCAAACCGGCGATTCATGCCCATGTCTAGTCATAGCCACATCTTACCCATCCACATATGTAACCTGTGTGTGAAAGGGCTGTGTATGTGTGATAATTTATTCCATTAGATCTTCTCTTTCATGAAGGGGGTGAGCATGGCTCAAATCATGGTGTCCCTGCACTTTCATAGATAAAGGGGGCATGTAGGACTTCAACTTCCAGAAGCTTCCAGCCAGTGAGGCTGCTAACATAGGCCAAACTCTGACCAATCAGGTCAGTTGGGAAACATTGGTGCCTGTGTTATGATCAAATGTGTGACAGGTTGCCTTGAAAGGACAAGTTTCACCCCAAGAAGAAAAAAAGAGATTCTTTTTTCCCTCACTTTCCTGCTTAGAGTAAGAAGCTGTGAGACTCACCTCCCTAGAACTGAGAGCCAATGCTCTTATGAATAAATCATGCAAATTGGCTGTTGATGTTGGCTTTTGAATATCTGGCCAATATTTAATGGTCCATGTTTCTATCTGGCATCTGGCAATATTTGAAATGCAGTATTTTATATTGCATTCCAGCAAGCCCCTGACAATGGATAAGTGACGTAAAATGTTATTTTGCAGCAGATGTCAACAGTGGACTATGAATGACATTCTGGTAACAACCATATTTGACAGCATGAACAGTCGACATGCAGTAGCAGTCAGTATGAGAAGGTTCCTAACATGCAATGATCAGCAGTTAACAGTCTCTGGCAGCTGATAAGTAGCCTCAGTCAGCTTCTTGCCCCTTCAGTGTTCAAGCCCTGGCAATCAAGATACATTTCTATTGATGTTTAGGATGCTTAGGAGAGTGAAAACAGCTGCTCAGAAATACTACAATATGCATATCAAATGTGGACAGTATCTGTATTTTTTTCCAGAAATGTGTATACTTCTTGTATCTTTACTTGTAAAGAATCATAATCTTGAAGAAAAAACAACAACAACCACATTCTAGAACAGAAATTTCAAGCCTCATTTCACCCGGACAAGACGGAGGTCCTGAGGGTGGGTGGCCCCTCCATCTGCGGTTTGGGAAACTCCCTCTCTTTTTTGGGGGGGGGGTGACTCTCACCGCACAGAGTGAGGTTCTCAGCTTGGGAGTACATCTGGACCCGGCGCTCACCATGGAGACCCAGGTGGCGTCAGCGGTCCGCTCCTCCTATTTTCATCTGTGGCGGATTGCCCAGCTGCGTCCCTATCTTGATGTTGGGGCGCTCACCACTCTGGTCCATGCGCTCGTAATCTTGAGATTAGACCACTATAATGTGCTCTACGTGGGGCTACCTTTGGGGTTGTTGCGGAAACTTCAAATGGTGCAAAATGCGGCGGCCAGACTCCTCAGTGGGACGAGAAAATACCAGCACATCTCTCCCACGCTGGCCGCCTTGCATTGGCTTCCCATTCGTTTCCGCATCCACTTCAAAGTGTTAATGATGACTTATAAAGCCCTAAACGGTTTAGGACCTCGATACATGGCGGAACGCCTTCTCCCACCTAGATCTACCCGAGTCACCCGTTTTAGCCAGGAAAGGCGGCTGAGGGGCCTAACACCGAGAGAGGCCCGGAAAGAAAGAACTAGGAACCGGGCCTTTTCGGCAGTGGCCCCTCGATTATGGAACACCTTGCCACCAGAAATTACCCTGGCACCCTTGCTGGGTGTTTTTAAGAGTCATCTAAAGACTTGGCTCTTTAGACAGGCCTTCCCTCCAGTCAACACTTGATTTTTTTATTTTTTTTATTTTTAGTTTCCTTTTCTTCCATCTTGAATTTTATATTTTGTTGATTTAAGTATGTGATTGTTTTTTTTATGATATATCCGTTTTATATTGTTGCATTTTATGATATTTTTATAATTGATTGTAAGCCGCCCCAAGTAGACTTTGTCTAGAGGGGCGGGGTAAAAGTCAAATAATAAATAAATAAATAAATAAATTTGCAGAACCAGAAATTGATTAATTTCTGGGAGGGAGCCTGGTGTATATCTGCAAGCAGTGTGTTTCACAACGTTGTGGCCACCACCAATGAGCCCCAGTTCCTGGGGGTAGATTTCTGGGCTTTTCCTGGAGTAACCACCTGTAACTGTGAAGCCTGGGAAGACCAGGTAGATGATCTCTGGGAAAGTCACTCCGATAGGTAATGAGTTCCCAAACCATTAAGGGCTTTATAGGTTAATACCGGCACTTTGAATTTTGCATGGAAACAAACAGGAAGCCAATGCAGACATGCCAGCATTCGGGAGACGTGTTCATGTCTTCACGTTCCCAATAATTTAACACCAGTATAACCTTTCACATAGTCACAGGACTATACCTAACAGGAAAATGTTGATTATAAATAGTTTAATCCCATCGACATTAGTTTATATGACTTACTGTGTAAAAGTCACTGCTGCTCCCTTCCATTCTCTTTGAGAAATCAGCATCTGCTTTATAACGGACCAAACATATTTCAAAAAATTTGGAGCAGCCCTCCAAAAATTATTCTTTGAGCTGGATTAATTTTGTGTTGTTGCTTTTCTTGGCTGTACGTGATGTGTGTATGTGTGTGTGTGTCTGTCTGTGTGTTTGATAAATTAGCAGTAAAAAGGGGCCATATTCAGTAGACTTACTCTAAGCTTACTACTGCTGTAGAGCTGTGTTCCTCATGTATTTAATTCCTAAGCTTGTGTAGTTGGGGACAAGTTACCTTTGGGAAGGTGTTAGATCACTATGCTTATTATCACCGGACATGTTGGCTGGGGCTGATTGATGTTCTATGCCCAAAAAAACCTGGAGGGCCCAAATCTCTTTTGTTTTTAATTGGAAAATGTTAAGGTAACAAAAAAGACACAAATAAAACAACACATGAAAATGACCATGTCCATAAAACCCTACTCCTGAATCTATTCATATAGCAAAGGAGAGAACTAGCTAATTATTCCGGTCATGAAAAAGGTGTAACAAGCAATGGGGTATTTTCTCCCTCATGTCAGGCAGGTGCTCTTGTGAAGGGTCTGTTGAACTTTTGTTTGTAACTTTTGTATGCTGTCTTTGTGAGTGGGAGGGACTTCTCTGGGCTGTGGTGATTGTACAGCCTTTGAATTCAAAGAGAGCCCCGCCTTTCTGCTGAGTGCTCTCTTTCCTTGATTGGTGGCAGTTATTTTGTTGCTATTGATTTGTTCAGTTGATTGCTAAGTATGCAGTAAAGAAAGCAATAGATGCAAGTTTGTAATTTCAAGCAACTGTAAGTAAAGAAATGTTTGAGTTATTGAGAATTTAAGTGCCAGTTAATGAGAAAAGGGTGGACTCTGGGGAACTTGAACCTATTCCCCTCTGTGCATCAGTGTACTTCTATTGTGTAGCAAACAGAAATTGAAAACTCTGGAACAGGGTCATGGCAGAACAATTGCACAGCTGTTAGTTCTGGATCAAAGCAAGGTACTTCAGTGATGAACCTTGTGGCAGATGCCTGAATCTATGTGCTTCATATTCTTCATTTACCAGTTAATGAAATCTTTTGTAAAGATGGTCTTGACATTGTACAACCTAAACTGATGAGAAAAAAGACTTAGTGAATGTTCTCTCTATCCCAGCATACAGTTCATCTGGAAATAATCTGTATAGTATTCTAAGACCAACAACAATAACAATAAACCTTAGTAAGCTAAAGAAGGCTGACTGCCGAAGAATTGATGCTTTTGAATTGTGGTGCTGGAGGAGACACTTGAGAGTCCCCTGGACTGCAAGGAGAACAAACCTATCCATTCTGAAGGAAATCAACCCCGAGTGCTCACTGGAAGGACAGATCCTGAAGCTGAGGCTCCAATACTTTGGCCATCTCATGAGAAGAGAAATCTCCTTGGAAAAGACCCTGATGTTGGGAAAGAGTGAGGGCAAGAGGAGAAGGGGACAACAGAGGACGAGATGGTTAGACAGTGTCACCGAAGCTACCAACATGAATTTGACCCAACTCCGGGAGGCAGTGGAAGACAGGAGGGCCTGGCGTGCTCTGGTCCATGGGGTCACGAAGAGCCGGACACGACTTAACGACTAAACAACAACAACAAACTAACCACAACCAGCTTGTTGATTAAATTAGATCTTAAGTGCTCTGAAAACATTTCATTGCCGATAAGCACTATTACATCAAGTGTTTGCGATGCCAGCTCTTATGAAAACTGAATATATTTAGTAAGGTTTTACCTTTACCTAAATGTATGCTTGAAGTGTGATTTTTATTTATTTTTTTATTTTTATCTTTTAGGGAACCTCAGCTAATAGCAGTTGAAATTCATCACGCTGCTGATTCTAGGATAAAAACAGAAAGCCCAAGCAAAAAAAAAAAAAAGAAGATATTGTTGTTCAGCTGGCTTATCTAAATTGGATCCCCTGTTGAAGTGAGGGGAAAGATTCTTCTTTAATCCACCTGTGTGATACCTGCAGGAAAAGATCTGTTTTCAAATGTTTTCCAGTCTTACACACAAGATGCTTTAAGGAGGCAATAGTAAGACCCTTGTTTAAAAAGCCCTCCTTGATTCCCACTGTATTGCATAATTATTGGCCAGACCCCAATATTGCATTTTTGGACAAGGTTTTGGACCATGTGGTGGCATCTCAGCTGCAGAGGTTCCTGGATGGATTGTCTAGACTAGACATGGGGACGAATAAAAAAATGGATTGCGATATTCGTGGAAAATCGCTTATCTGTTAAATATTCATCCCTTCATATTTGTGGGTTCCAGAGACCCCCCACGAATACGAAGGGATGAATATTTCCCCATTTTATTCATCCCTTCGGAATAATAATTAAAAAAACCATTCTGCCTACCGGCCACCGATCAACTGATTGGCGGGTTGATAGGCAGTCACCCACCCCCACAGCCAACCCCCCACCCCTTCCTCTCCCTACCTTAGCCCCCCACCCCGGCCGACATCCCCTTACCGTAATCGTCGCCACCGCTGCCGAAGTCTCCATCAAGTCTCCGCAACCACAGCGTGTAAAAAGGGAAACTGACTGCTCTTCGCAAAGATGGCGGCTGCAGCTTCATTTAGGGTAGGGAAGCTGCAGCTGCCATCTTTGCAAAGGGCAGCCTGGATTCCCTTAGCCTGCCTTAATATATTCATTAGTCATCACTTCATGGGGGCAACTTCGTGCTTCATGAGTCGTCAACTTTTGACGACTCACGAAGCGGGACGACTCGCCAAAATGGTGAGTCATCCCCATCTCTAGTCTAGACAGCTTTGTTCACCATGGAACAAAACAGTCTAGGAACTAGGCAGGGGGATTGTATCCTTGTTAGTTCTGCTGGGCCTCTCAGTGGCTTATGTTACTATTGATCATGATGTCCTGGTGTGGAATCTTTCTGGGATGAGTCTTCAAGGTACTGTTGTACTGTGGTTCCAATCCTTCTTGAATGATTGAACTCAGAAGATGGTGTTGGAGGAATCCTGTTGGACATCCTGGCTATTGGCCTGTGGTGTCCCCCCCTAGAATTCAGTCTTGTTCCCCATGCTATTCAACACGTATATGGAACCGCTGGGAAAAGCTGTCTAGAGGAGCTTTACTGGGGTTTGATGCCATCAGTATGATGATGACACCTAACTCTCTCTCTTCTTTCCAAGGAAGCGGTTATGTGCCTAGAGTAGTACCTCTTGTCAGTAATGAGTGGATGAAAGCTAACAAACTGAAACTGAATCAGACAAGACAGAGGTGCTGTTGGCCAGTCAAAAGGCAAATTAGGGGACAGGGATCCAGCTTGTACTAGATGGGATTCCACTCCTCCTGAAAAGTGAGGTTCACAGTTTCCCCTCCTTGCAGGCACAAACTTAAAAACAAAATAAAACAAAAACGGTGCACAGTTATTTTTTTTTAAGTTCAGAAAGTTCATGGTTTGTGGGTAGCCACAAACCACCACAAACCACCTTTTTTGTGGTTCATGCTCATTTCTACAGCAGATAGATAGATAGATAGATAGATAGATAGATAGATAGATAGATAGATAGATAGATAGATAGATAGATAGATAGATAGATGTCTATCTATCTATCTATCTATCTATCTATCACAAGCTGTCACAGCATGTCACACCTAAATACATTGTATTTACCATATTTTGTTTTGGATTTGGTCAATGGATGGCATTGGCATATTTAGCAAGTCTGAGTACTGAGACATGGATCTCTGAAAAAGCCTATTGTGGGAGGAGAAACTGGCTAATGATGAGGGACACATCCCCTCTTAATGTCTAATTAGACCCAGCATTAGCTAGGCTTATATTCTGTCACTCATGTTTGCTTTCCATGGTGGATTTTGTAGCCTTAATAAAGATGTGTATCTCTCATAAATGCATTTCCCATTGTTTTATTAGGAAGAAAGTCACAAAGCTTCACAACCACATGGTACTTTTCATTTGTTCTTATTTGGCTTTGGGGCAATAACAAGAATGTCAGTAAAGTGATATTAGAGCATTTGCTTGATAAGAGACAATTTATGTAAATCTATCAATGTATTGTGAGAAGATAGATATCACGATAATGCATATTACTTCTACTCCGTAGAAATGAAAACTTCACAGCCCACAGGGACCATGTAATATATCTGCTTGAGGCATATATAGCTCCAAACTCTATTTCAGATGATGTGTTGATAACAGTTATTCTTGGAATCAAAGTGATAATTCACTAGCTTCTCCTTCATTGAAAGTTTAAGGTTGGTCAATAAGTATGTTCTATAAAGTTGGAAGAAAATATATTAGCAGTATGTGGAAAATTATTGGCTTAAAAACCTCTAGCTAGAGACCTACAGAGCAGAATTAGCTTCAAGTCTCCACACAGTAGGCCACCCCTTATTGTTAAGTTCTCCTTAACTTTCACTTACAGTCTCAGTAACTCACTCAGAAACACTGGTAAGAGAAAACAATTAAAAAGTTCCATTTTACTCACAGTTCTTCATAGATCAAAACAAACAGCATTTTGTAGAAAAATATTAACTGATTACATGAACAGAGTTTAACTGATTAGCTAGCTTCATAACTAAGTACATTATTTGCTGACTGACTAAATACTGATCACAGACTGTCTGACTAAAAAGAGTAGGAAAATAAGACTTGAGTAGAGAGACATAGCTCTCTTCAAAATTCAGAGGCAGAGAGGGAAACAACTGGCTGCTACTGAATTGATTGACATTCACCCCAGTCCAGAAAGGTCGCTCCCAACCAAAACCTCTTAAAGGGATCCTACATACCCTGTTTCCCCAAAAATAAGACCTAACCTGAAAATAAGCCCTAGTATGGTTTTTCAGGATGCTCGTCATATAAGCCCTACCCCAAAAATAAGCCCCAGTTAAGGGAAACCCCACCCTCCACCATTGTGCAGCAACCAGAAGATGACATGACTGTAAAATAAAACATCCCCTGAAAATAAGCCCTAATATGTTTTTTGGAGCAAAAATTTATATAAGACCCTGTCTTATTTTCGGGGAAACATGGTAGGTTGCAATATTTCCAAAAAAATATGGAGTGAAGAATTAGAGTGTCTTATTTTCGCTAATCATTGACAGTGGCTCTGGTATTGTATCTATGGTCCCTACGTTGCAGCTTATTCAGCAGAAAAGTGTGTTTTGTAAAGTGAGTCTGCTAGTTGACAATGCAATTCATTTAGTGCATTGCTTATCAAACATACCATTTTGCTATATCCAGCCCTAGCTTGTTTCTGGGGAGAGAATATTATTTGTAGCACCTTTGTTCTGAAGCAGGTTTTGAATTTTATAGAGGTACATCTTTTGTTACATGATCTGCCTTTCTCTTGGAGATTAAGCAAGGGTCAATGCGGACCTTACAATTCTTTCAACATTCAAACAAATGGATACTTATCCAAATATTTGGTCATCTTCCATTGTAAGTAATATTTAGGGTTTTCTTTTCTTTGTCTTATCAAGAGTCTGTTCTTTTAAATTGCTGTTACTGCCTTACTTCCTATCTTTTTTTTAAATTTCTCTTGTTTCGGGGTGTTTTCGTTCTGTTTTAAAATTATTATTTCATATATATTTCCATATATGATTTAAGTGCAATGAAAATAATTATTAAAGAAGAAATGAAGGCAGGCAGGAGGGCAGGCAGACCAACAGAGTCATGAAACCATAGGTAAGACATATATTGCAGAATGCAAACAGAAGGAAATACATTAGAAGTGGTGCCCGGACTCCTGTTTAGGCTACCTGAAGACACCGCTCCCTCCAAAGCTTTCTTTTCTCCTGTCTTCCTTGTTTCATAAACCAAAAAGGATCCTTGATTGGGTTGCCTTTGGAGTTTGATTAGAGCAGCACAGTATTGTCACAGGTTATGCTGTGACACCAACATTAACTCAGCTCCTTGCCTTTGCGTATGCTGCCAAGTGAATCCACAAAGTTCAAATCAGATTGTATCTCATCTTTATCGAATTTTGCATTAACCTATTAAATAGTAGCTTTTCCCCATCTTTAGGAAATGCCAACAGATACAGTAGGATCCCCATATCCGCAGGATCAGTATTCACTGATCCACTGATCCATGGTCTGAAAATATTAAAAATATTAAAAGAAATCTCCTAGAAATATATATTTCTCATGAGGAAGTTACCAGAACATGCCACTAGAGGAAGCCAGAGACCATGCTATATATAGTGTTCACTAGAGAAATACATTTCTAGAATGTCATTATGAGAACTGGCCACTAGAGGAATCCAGAGACCATACTATACATAATGTTCACTATTAAAATAATGTTCACTATAATTCACATTTTTCAGCATCCATGGGGGGACTTGTAATTGATCCCCCACAGATACGGGGGTCTTCCTGTGCTCATATTATTTCTTTATTACTAGCAAAAGGACGTCGTGTCTCCTCAGTTCATGAGTTCCATGCCCACCTGAGTGTTCCCTCTGCTCCCATCAGCAATTTTCTGGCTTGCTTGCCTTTTTCCTTCCTCCATTCTGATCCTTGTTCACCCTGTACCAGATTTGCCTGGCATAAAAACCACTTGGTCTCCTCCATCCATCTTTTGTGATCTTGGAGTCATGGCAGAGATCAAGAGGCAGGTGTTTATTATTATTGAAGACAACTTTGTTCTGCCTTTTATGGCAATGCATTCTGTAGGTGGATTTATTTAAAAAGCAAGCTCGCAGAAATGAAAACAACAAACCCACAGAAAAGCACAAAAGATCCATAGTCACATCCTGAGACAGTCCAGGGCTCCCAGATTGCTGCCAACCAGCTCTAGTCCGTGCTGACTGCAGGATTCTGGAAGATGTAGTCTGAAACCCTGCTCAAACTCCTTTATCAAATGTCTGAAAACCTTCAAAGGAAGAAACAAGGGAAGCTTTTGAGGGCAATTTTGGTGCTGGCCTTCACAGTGCTCAGGTTACATAACTCCCCACTAGTGGTATCGTCCATGGCAAGGACCCCTGAAGAAGAGCACTGAAAGAGGATGTCCGTGTGCAGGCATGGACAGCTCATGTGGGAGAAACTTGTCCTTGGAGGTATATTCTGTAACTGAGCATGTGGAATTAATGGAGAAGCCTGTAGGCATTGTCTCCTACTCAACACACTTGTCTTCTCCCTTTTTTTGACGCATTGCCTGTTAAGTTTGCTTTGGATGGTATCTTAACTTTATACTGTATGAAGAAAACAACTAGTTCAGGAAGTATTTGAGGTGCCATTCTGTAAATGCTTAGCATGTTTGTGCCACAGAACAATCTTATGCATGTGATCCTGGGAACTATAAATGTAGTTACATATCTAGGGTCTGACAAACTGACATCTCAGTTCTATGCTGTTTTGTTCATCACCTGCCAATCAACAGCGTACCAGTCGCTGAATTAGGTATATTTACGTTGGCTTTTTGAATTTTGGGGTGGGAGTGGTTTTGTTCTTTCCCCCTTTCCTCTTGTCGGTGTCACTTTTTATTAGACAAGCTGCCAATTGCCGGAGGAAAAGGTGAAATTAAAATCTCTCTGAATTGCTAACAAGTTCAAGTGTTGAATTAAACATGCACTGTTTATTTGCTTGATGAGTTATTGCTTACTGGTGCATAAAAAAAAACCCTCTGAATTTCTCATTATTTCAATGGTCTAGAAACGGAATTAAAGATTCACTGATCATATTAGGTATTTGACTTCAGGCTAACATTTTAATCTCTATCATTATTATAATATTTGCCATTCGACAACAGTGAGGCAGGAATAAAGCTTGAGATTAAGTAGTGTAGAATAAAAAGTTCATCTTTTTCTTGGTTAGGATGGCATGCCACTATCTAATCTTACCGCTGTGTTTCAGAGCCAGTAGACTAAGCTTTAATCTATATTTGAACATTCATTCTCATCTGGAACCAATGTTATCTTAACGGTACCTGTTGAATTTGGCCACAATTTCGTAGTCACTCAGGGTTTGCCAATAATCTGGCAGAGCTCAAGGATTCATGGGGGGGGGGGGGGGTTGGCAGGCAGCCTGGAATCTTTGTTTTTAATCTTATTCGTCTGAGTAACACACTAAAACTATGCTATAACTATGCAAAAAAAAAAAAAGTAGCACTTTCCCACTGTTGTCATATCAGCATGTGAACATGCAGCAAACAGAGAAGGACAGGATAATGGATCAAAAAGAGGCAAACATCACATTCAACACTCTTGTCACAAAGTGGTTTTGAAATTCAGTTCTGCTATGGTAACATCCAAAGTCATTCATCAAAATACACATAATATCTTCAAGATCTCTCTCACACACACTGCCCATTTCTTGATGCTTTTGAGACACAGCATGCTCTTCTATTTACAGGGCAAGGATGAACCAAGACCGCATGTCTACGTCTAGCCAGAGGTACCTTTGATGAGTAGGAAAGCTAATCTAAGATTTGATATGTAGCCTGCTTAGGAGAGGGTTGGATGCCTATTGAAGGATCATGGTTAAATTCTCCTGGAAGGAAGTTTTCCATCCTGTGCACTCCGGAGATTAAACATGGGACATTTTTATCCAGGTAGAGTAGGCTCACAGTACAGAGTTGCTCCAGAACACATGGACACATATTTGTGAATTGAACAAAGCAGAAGTGGAAAACTGTGGCCATATCATGTTTTTGAACCCCAGCTCTCATAGTCCATCACCAGTCACAGTACTGGCTAGGGCGAATGGGAGATGTCGGGCAGAAAAATCTGGAAGGCCATAATTGCCCACTGGTGGAGTAAAAGGTCACAGACAAATATGGCTTTTATGGATGCCACAAACTTATTTTTCAGTGGACTTGCAGAAGCTCAACTATTATGAGTTTAGTATTAGAGAAGCTCATAGCTTTGGCAGTTGTTTGTTTATTGCTGTTAATCCAACCAAGAACTATAATCCTGTGATGTGGGTGGATCTTGGTATAGAAAATAGCGGATTCCCATCTTTAGAACAAATCATGGTTTTTTGCAGCTGGCAAGAACAGCCTATAAATGATAGCAATCCAAGGAGGCCAGTTAGTCACTGGCACAATAAAATTATCCTCCATAAAAGCTGAACAAGGGACAAGGCTCAGAACACACCCTTGGCAATAGATAGGAGCCACTGATCTGCTTGTGTATAAAACTGCGCTGCTAATGAAGTGAGTGATGTGCATTCTAAACAGAACGGTTGGGAGACATATTGTTTCAAAAAAAGAAAAAGAAAACACAGCAAAATTCACACAGGGCTTGAGACTACAGAAAATTCAAGGCGTATAAAGAAAGATTTCGCTGTTGTAAGACTTCTTTTTCCCCATGGATGTTTTTTTTCTTCCATTTTTCTCTCTTTCTGTGAATCTGAATAATAGAATAAGGAAAAGCTGAGTTCAGATTTCACCATTGTCCAGAATGAAATACCAGGACAAGAGAACTGCCTTTGCAATGTGTTTCATTTGGAAGAGAAGCATGCATGGAGGGGATAACGCCAGACAACGTGTTCAAAGATGAAGATGAATATATTAATTGCAGCAGGTGGCTTATTACTAGAGCTATTATCATTATCATCATCATCATTATTATTATTATTACACTTAACTGGTATAATTTCTTGAGGCTATTTAAATTCTATTCAGATGAATTCATAAATCTGGAGCAAACATTGTTTCAAGCGTTTGTGCAAAACCCTGACGAAGAAGAAACTAGGCAAAATCACATAACTGCCTTTGAAGGGTGAAAATTAAAGCTTTTCAATTAGCATCAATCCTTCTTTTCTTCAGATCATCTGTTCTGAGAGCCTTTTGTTTTTGTCAGCATTTTTTTGAAAAAAGCCTGAGGCATGTGTCTGAGGGGAGGGAGGGAAGCCATATTACCTTATTTCACTTTTCATAAGTTTCAGTTACATAAAATGAGGTTGTTGTTACGTGCAGTTAAATTGCCTCTGAGGTACGGTGACCCTATAGAAAAGAGATTTCCAAAATGTCTTGTCCTCAGCAGTCCTGCTCAGCTCTAGTAGACTCAAGCCTTTGGCTTCCTTTAGGGAGTCAATCCATCCAAATGAGGTTACACAATACTTTACGGTAATTTGTATTTAAAATTTTTTTTTCATAAATCTTTGTACTTATTTTGTTTCATGCTGTGACAAAGCACTGTCTGTAAACTGTAGCCAAAAGGCAGGAGAACACACCCTTTGAGGTGTTTGCTTTGGTGTATGTAGCTTCATTGTCAATTTCTATTTAAAGAAAAGGGTTTTGTAACACACCTGCAGTCAGAAAGGTCTTCAAAAAGCATGTGGTCCCTTAAGAACCTCAGAGGAGCAATTGAATCACATTAAAGTTCTGTTTAGTCCAGTGGTTCCCAACCTTGGGCAACCCAGATGTTCTTGGACTGCAACTACTAGAGTCCCCAGCCAGCACAGCTGGTGATGAAGGCTTCTGGGAATTGCAGCCCAAGAACAACTGGGTTACCCAACATTGGAAACCACTG
Source organism: Intellagama lesueurii (assembly GCA_037013535.1). Classification (NCBI taxonomy): domain Eukaryota; kingdom Metazoa; phylum Chordata; class Lepidosauria; order Squamata; family Agamidae; genus Intellagama; species Intellagama lesueurii. The sequence continues at coordinate 166,684,002 of JBAJHW010000001.1, read as the reverse complement.
GTCTAGTCCATCATTCTGTTCCCTCAGTGGTCAACTAGCAGTGCTGGGCCTATCATTTAGCAGGGTGAACCAACCACCTGAAGGCAGCACACGGTGAGGGGAGGGGGCAACAGTAACTCCCCAGCTGTTCCTCCAGTACGTCATGGCCTTTATTCTCTTTTGGTGTACTTGGCTGTATGAGTCACACAGTTTGCCCTACCCCCCTGCCCCCCAATACTCTTGGGTGGTGGAGAATCCTAGCCCATTGTTGGTGCTCAAGGAGTTTTCAGCCACCAGTCCAGTCAGCCTCTACATATGGAATGGAGGGTGAGAGCACCATCTTGTCTTTTGTTTGAAGAAGTACTTTCACTTCTTCCTCCCACAAATCTCTTCACAAAAACTGACAGCAGGCTCTGTGTCTCCCTAGTTTTCATCAGGATGACACTGCATATTGGAAAGAGATTCAACCCTTTCTTCTCTGCCACAGCCCAGAAGATGCTGCTACCATCTCCAGAAGGAAAGTGGCCATTGGATGTCCCTTGTGATAGCTACGCTTTTTTAAAAGAAATAAAAAAGGGCATATATTCCAATGGTATGTCAAGCATCATGCCTAGCTTGACATTTACACTATACTATTAGAGATGGGCATGAATCAAAAAATGAATCACCAAATCTGTTCAAATATCACTAATTCATTGATTCGTATTTGCATGAATCAATACCCCAACTAATGTGAATCAATGAATTTTTAGTGGTTTTTGATTTGTCAGTTCATTTGGTTATAAAATGGCCCTCCAGACACCTAGAGACACCAAAATTGCACAGAAGCTTCCCCTGACTCTCCTCTACAATCTCACCAAGATTGGTGGAGATTGGAATTCCCCGAACCAGATGCTAAAAGGCACTTTCCTGGGGGAACCCACTTTGTGGGTGTAACTTGGATGTCTGAAACCGAATCTTCACCAAACTTGGAGGGATTATAAAGGGGAGTCTGGGGAAGCTTCTCTATGATTTTGGTTTCTCTAGGTGCCCAGAGAAAACTTCCTTGGTGGGCTCTTCTTGTGGGTGTATAACTGGGACATTCAAAATCCAAACTTCACCAATCTTGCAGCGCTTGTAGAGAAAAATAAAAAGAAAGCTTCTCTCCAATGTTGGTGTCTCTAAATACTTGCAAGGCCGTTTTATAGGGCCTTAAAGGCAAAAATAATTGATGAATTATTGATTTATTAGAAAAAAATCATGAATTCATAATCCGTGATTCCTCAACCTTGAGGAATCATGAATCGAAATGAATCACCAGTTTTCTGATTTGTGCCCATCTCTATCTACCATCTTACAAGATATTCCCAAAGAAACCTGTAAAATAATGTGTGCAAAGTTTACAGATGGTTCCTGAGGATGATTTTCCACCTCTCTCCCAGTTCCCTTTCTTTGTGACAAAAACAAAAAAGGTGAATAACAGCTTTTGGAAGCTGACAGGAGTAGCAATTAACTTTTAAATAAGACTATGTCTCCTTGCACCATGTAATAGCTCCAAAAATCCATTTTTCCAAGCTAGATGTTGAGTCCTAACCACTGCCATTTGCTGGGCTTAATCTTGTTTTGGCTTGGTTTGGCTTTCCTTCCATCTTTCCTTCCCTTTTGATAACCTATGCAGCTCCTCAAAAGTCCTCAAGGCATAAATTAGACCCTGGACCCAATCAAGTAGCCAAACTCTGCTGTAGAATAAAATTGAATATCTGCAAAGTTCTAGACAGCATATTCAGGCACCGGAGGCAAAGGACATGGAATAGCTTGTATCCTAAAGCATCTGAAGCAAGCCGCCTGCTTTCACATGAGACAAATGCTGAGATAAAAAGAGATACCCCAATAGAATAATTCTAAAACAGTCACACAACTAGCAATGCAAGGTGAATCAAATTTTGGGCGCCCCCCCCCTTCTAAGAAAAGTCTAATTAATGTTATTAAAGTCAGTAAATTCAGCTGTGAATGTTTAAAAATCTAATGACTTCCGGAGATTCAGAATGAATTCAGCCATAAAAGCTTAATTAGAAGGGAAATGAATGTGTGAAATATCCCTGGTGTGTAAAGAAAGAGTGTAAAGCCCATTAATTGAAATTAAAATTTAACTGTAGCCTAATGCTGCATGGCATAAAATTCCATCTGCTAGGGAGAGCCACTAAACAAGAAATGCATGGGGAATAGTCTGCACTTCCCGCCTTTTGAACAAGTCAATGAATATAATTTCAATATCAAAACCATGGTACACAATAAGAATGCTGATGTTCACAGGAGTTGATTTTGATGTGATGCTTCCTTCAGTACCTAATCAGACAGCACTGGAAAGATAATTTCATTTTTTTTCACTTAATACAATCAGAAGTTGGACCACTAGAACCAGAGTTGAGCAAAGGACTCCTATGTTGGCACTGCATGTGGTTCAACGGGAAGTTAAGGAAGTGCTTTATAAACCGCTGATACAGAACAGTCATAGCCACACCACGATGACCAGAGCAACCAGAGGATCTGATTATGGATGTCCAACAGAAACGCTCAAAGTTAAGGAGGAACTTAGAGCCTGCAGAAACTTTTTTTTTCAGAACATGGTAAGAGCATGAACCTGTTGATTTGAACTGATCCTGTTCCACTCATGGTTCCACAGCAGAGAAAATCTAATGAAAACCCTGCAATGGTTTCCTAGTGGTGCAATGCTAATGTAATGCAAGACTGCCCCATTTTCGGAAAAAGAACGGACCTACCAAGGTCATATGGAGAAGTGTCCATGTCTGGTTGCACTCTGGATTCCATAACTAGGAGTAAGGGTGAAAGCCCATTCAGATGCTGTTGAATATGGTATGAATAAGCTCAAGAAGAGAGTGTGATAGCCTCACTTCCTCCATACACATTTCATGTCACTCTTCTCATGGGCAGAAGACCATTTTAAAGAGGAAAGTTTCTGAGCACAGAAGCTCCCTGCAATCGCTGACATTCAGAACTGCCCTCAAGAGGAGGCACGGCACACACAGAGTCTTGACATATAGAACAAAGTCTTCAGAAAATCATTCTCCATCTAAGGAGAGTAGCAGAAGCAGCAACAGAATGGGGAAGCCCTAACATATTTTCCCTCATATATTTATTCTGCTCAGGTTCCATAACACCTAAACAGGGCTAGGGTTAAATTAGCTTCATGGAAACCTTAAGCAAATCATGTCCAAATGAACAAATCTGTGGAGAACCATATGTTAGTTTCTACTTATCAGGGTAGCCTTCAGATTTTTGCAGGAGGGGACAAATTAAATCACTCCTTTTTTGTTCATAGAACTTACAGTATAGAAGGACATGAGGCAAAAATTCAGGAGGCCATGCATGACTATTAATTCAGTTTCTGCTAACTTCTTAGGATGCTTTGACTTTAACTCTAGAGGTGGTATATTCATAATTTTCTCCTGGGGGAGACGAATACGAATATCACCATCACAGGTGACTGGGCCAATTGGACCCTCCTCCCAGAACCACCAGCAGCAGAGCAGGGAGACTCATCATCCCACCTCCTCGCTGGATTGGTCAGCAGTGCAGGGACGCAGGCAAGCCTCAGCTGGGCTACTTCTGTGATTGGTGCAGCATGAATGATGATGGCAGCACACATTGTGGCACAAGTGGATGGCCCAGTTCTGGGAGGAGACTCCAATCAGCCTGGCCACCTGTGGAGATGATATTTGTATCTGTATCTCCCGGGAGACTCAACCCCTGGAAAGAGTTTACATATAATCCTCCCTCATCTCAGTGGTTTAAGGCAGGCAGAAGTTCTCAGTGATTCCCCTGTTATTTCTATTTGATTCCAGAACAAAGCTAGTTAAGACAGGGAGAGAAGTAAAATATGATAATGCCTAGGTTCCCCCCCTTTAAAAATCCAGCAGCTTTTGGATCCAAATTACTCTTTCTTACTACTGACAAATCTCACAAATATGACTGTAAAATTGTACATTACATCGTAGCAATTTATACAGTGCTTTTAAGACCATAAGAGTCTCTGAAAAATAATATAGAATGGGGGAAATCATGTCTACATTAAAAGTGGGATAAGGCTGGGCGGAACAGACACCCCATGAAGAAGCTTTTAGCAATGACAACAAAAATTTCTCTTGTTGAGGTTTTGTTCTTGACCTGGTTCACCTCACATATAATGACAAAAATGCACCCCTTTTACCACTGGCTGAGGTTTCCAGGGTTCACCATTCATTTTCCTTTCACTTGCCAGAAAAGGAGCCTACAAAATTACAAATAATGAGGCATATCCCACAATGCTGCTATTCTCTTGAATTTAGCTTTTGGAAATTTAACTTTCTATGGCTATCTTTCCTTGCTTCACCATGTTTTCTTTTTGCTGTATCTTTGTTTGTTGCAAGATATTTTAATTCACGTTATCTTTATTCATTTTTGGATGGTGTTTTATTGCTATTGTTATTGCTGTTGTTATTGGTGCAAGGGGACAGGCCAAAGGGTTAATCCTAAACATCAGGACCCAAGCCCTAAAAAGCTGTGGGTGTGGCGACATGTTTGCAAAATCACAGATTCTTTAATTTGAGGAAGGAAATTAGAAGCTATTCATAATTCTTTTACATTTGCAACCAAAGTTTTTAGAATGACTGTTTGCTGAAGTTAGTATGGGAAGGAGGGTGACCTGATCTTGCCTCCATATTGTTTTAACCTCTTGCTTTAATGCTTGGCACTTTGCCAGTTTTGTACTTTCTGTACTTTTGAGGTTCCCTGTTGATGAAACTCCAACTTGTATAAAATATGCTTTTCTTTTCCTTTAAATTTTCTAGATATTGAAAATTTCAAAAAGCCATGAGTAGGGCACAGAATTAAATGTCTTTTGGTAATCAATATAAGCAACTTATTTTTTTCTTTTAGTTCTAGATTTTATATGGTTACGTATATTTATGGTTTATTTACTGTATGTTGTATCATTTCATTGTGTCTGAGTGTATTTTTTTTGTTATTGTGGGGTTTGAGGGTTGTACATTTAATCCTATAAACTACCCAGTGTAGTATTCACACTAATGGGGTAGTATATAAATCAAATAGCTAGATAGATAGTGTGACGTTTCACCACGTGGCCCCTGCTTGTTTCACCAAACATAGAGCTCATGTTACGTATCCTTTACCACGCTACCACCAGTTGATCTCTTTACCAACTATGTTTCCTGTGAAAGACTGAGGTCCATTCAGTACTTAACTTTGAAATAAGACCAGGTTTATTGGTTACAAGTGGTTTCAGGAATAGTTCTTAAGCACATTCTTAAAGTTATACAAAGTGTTCAGTATTTTCCTTTAACCTCTTCTACATTTAACTAATACAGATAACACTCTGACTGTTCACTCCCTAAACTCTCTCTCTGCCTCAAAACCCAAACTATTTCTCCTTTCTCTTCAAACCTTTCTCTCTGTCTCCTCTCTTCTCTATATCTCTTTCACACTCCGCTACAGCCCCCCTTCTATCTAGCTGCTCCGCCTCCCAACAGCTCCCTATTGGGTCATGCAAATGCGCTGCTGAATATTCATGACAGGGTGATCTCTACAGATAGATAGATAGATAGATAGATAGATAGATAGATAGATAGATAGATAGATAGATAGATAGATAGATAGATTGATTGATTGATTGATTGATTGATTGATTTTTCCTCAAGTCTGATTCGATATGAAAGAAGCAGTAGTGAACAATTCCTTACAACTGTAGGACTTCTTAGTGCAGCCTCTCTCTTGAACTGTTAGGATATATTTGTGTTAAAGAAAATTGTAAATATTCTGCATGGGAGGAAACAGTTCTACTTTTAAAAAAATCACAATGCAAAAATCCTTTGCCCAAACATTCCCAAGTGTGCCACAATGCAAGAGCTACAGCTGAGCCAAATTTGGTACTGATCTGAAGCCTGTTTTAAAAGTTTTTTATTATTATTTGGGGTGTCCCCTTTTTTGAATTGCCTTATAGAATGTCAATGTCCTCTGCTAGCACAAGATCATTGCTGCACTCACATGCAGCAATAATGCACTGTCATGCAACAATAATTTGTACTGTACATGGAGAAGAGGAATTGCAGAAGTTCCTGAAGCTAATTGTAGGTATGCTTCTGGCATGTGCTAGGTGTGAGACTGGGCATACGATCAGGTATGTAATTGGCACTTCGTCAATTAGCTGAGTTAACTTCTGCAAATTCTCTTAAGTAGGCATAAATATCTAATAGGATTCTGGACAGTAAGAGAGGGGAAATGCAAGTACCTTGGAACCCCAAATACAGATAGACTTTGAGATAAGGAGAACTTTGGAAGGAATGCTAAGTAAGTAATAGAGTGGCGCTTGGATATCTCTGAAGGCATTTTTTTTCAGGGAAGAGTTTTGATATTTCTTTTGGCCCACATCTCACCACCAGAAATACACTTTTCTTTTCTATTTCAAGTATTGTCCAGTATTTTTTGTGGGGGCTATAATGTCCCCTTTGTGTAATACATAATTCTAAATCTGTATCTGTAATATTTTGGAAGATGAAAAACAGTAGCCAAGTTGCTTACACAGTTGCTGAGGGAAGCATCGCAAGAAGAAAAACCTTCAGAAGAAAAAAGAGACAAAGTAATGATTGGAGGACTTCCACTGTCTCTGGAAAAATGCAGGGAAATGGCTCTGCCAGTTTCTCTGCCCAAAAGCAGGAGAGAGCAATTTGAGAAGACATTTGCACATAGATGTACATAGGAGTGATTTCAATGCATGTTAGCCTTGACCCATAAGAACTGAGCAAATGCATGATGCAGGGAACATGAGAAGATGTCAAATGAACTGCCCCATCTATACAGACCATGGTTGCTAAAGGTGTCTAGTATTTGAGGAATTAATATTAATTAATTAATATAGATGTTAGAATGACAGCTAGGCTGGAAAGCACCATAAGCCACTTTGAGAAGATTGGAGCAATTTGTTTGACAAGGGTGTGCATCTTAAAATAAATGAATATATAACTGTTTACAGCTGCAGGGGGGCAAATCAGTAAGCCTCTCCTGTCCCTAGATTTTAAAGTTTCCATTCTTTTTCCAACAAGGATCATGAGATGGCAGCTGGGTGAGCGCATTTTCCTAGTGGGGCTGCTGAAAGGCATACAAACCTGGAGTAAACCAAGATCATCAGCATCCCATAGTGACACTGGCTACTGCTAACCACTCAGGGCCTTTCTAGTGCTCCTTCAGCTGCCCCTATTTTCAATGCTTCCACATGATATCCACCAGTAAATATCTGGATAGAGCTCAGTATGGGATGGCATATCACCCTACATCATTTCAATGGATGCAATTTAGAAACAATAATTGAGTTGGAAGGGACCGATAAGGCCATTGAATACAACCTCATGTTCAATGCAGGAATCAAAGTAGATCTGACAGACGGTTGCCCAGTTTTCTCTTTGAATGCCTCCAGCGCTGGAATGCTAAACCTCTGCCCCCGGGTAATTGGTTCCATTGTCATACTGCTTTAATAGTTAAGAAGAAGTTTTTCTTGAAATTCAGCCTAAATCTGGCTTTCTTTAAATTGAACCCATTATGTGTCCTGCACTCTGGGATGATGAAGAACAGATCCTGCCCCTCCTCTGTATGACACAGTCTGTCGAGTATTTTAAAAGTGCTATCCTATCTCCCCTCAGTCTTCTTTTCTCAAGGCTAAACATGCCCAGTTCTTTCAGTCTTTCCTCATAAGGCTTGATTTCCAGCCCCCTGATCATCCTTGTTGCCTTCCTCTGAACTTGCTCTAGTTTGTTGGCATCCTTCTTAAAGTGTGGTGTCCATAACTGGACACAGAACTCCAGATGAGGCCTAACCAGTGCTGAATAGAGGGGAACTATTATCTCTCAGGGTTTGGAGACTATCCTTCTGTTAATGCAGCCTAAAATAGCATTTGCCTTTTTTGCAGCCACATTGCACTGTTGGCTCATATTCAGCTTGTGATTGGCAACAATTCCAAGATCCTTCTCAATTGTAGTATTACTGAGCCAAGTACAAGTTACCTCTTGTAACTGCACAATTCGGTCCCCCCCCCCCAGATGTAGAACTTTGCACTTACCTTGCCGTCAGTTGAAATGCAACCCCCTCACTTCTCTTTTTGCCCCTTTGAGTGGCAAACAATGCTGCACTCTGACCAATGTTACTGTCCATCTCATTCCCTGTATTTAATCTGCAAGCCTGTGAGCAAGCAAACCCTTGGCAGGCGGCAACGATGTTGCTAGTGGAGGCCTGTGTTGCACAGAATTTGGCATCAGGCGATTTCTCTTTTGTCCTTTTCTTTTAAAAAAAAAAAGGGGGGGGAGGGCTTTATTTTATCAATTAGGATTGCAGACTGTGCTTGGAAATATGCCTTATTAAGCACAGTGGGAGTTACCTCCGAGCAAAGATGGGGGAGGATTACTCTCCATGAGCTACAGTGCCACATATAGTATCGCTACAACATTTGGCAGGCTTTGAAGCCAATCTATGGAGAGTGAATCGGGGAAGGACCTTCCAGATCAAAAGGCATCATAAGGCTGGGTCGAAGAAAAAGAATAAGCAGAAGTGTAAAGGGCTTTAAAAATAAATAAATAATAAACAAAATCGCAATTTGATCAACAATATTGAAAGCCCCAGTAGCAAACCATTTCTTTGAACGGCGAGGCAGATTATAGAAACTTGTGTGGGTTGTGTGGCAGTTGAACTGGTATAAAACTCATTGAATAGCCTTTGTGCATACATAGCATTTTATTGATATTACCCACACAGACACACACACAGAGAGACACAGAGCCTTTGCCCAGCCTGCCCAGATGGGGCAACAAGCTGCCTGGGTACTCATTGGCTGCCCGGAATCACCTGAGGAGGGCAGGTGGGAGGGAGGCCTGTATTAGGCCCTCCTGCCCTCCCACGGTCAACTTTGCAAGGCAGAGTGAACCACCCATCCACCCTCTGGGTCCACTGTGAGACTAGTGGTCCTTTGGGGGCAGATAGGAAATTAGCTTATTGAACAAAAGGTGTTGGGGGTAATTTTCACCTATCCCACACCGACTGCCCATGAGGGACAAATGGGCTGATCAAGGGCGTTGTTGTACTCTGAACAGGTCATACGGGCAGGTATTGCAGATGGGGAATTGAGTAGCAGTGAGTTCTCAAGGGTCACATGAGGGTGTTACTGCAACCAACCTCTCGGCACCAGTTGCCAGGATGGGGGAGGGGTGCACATGTGGCCACCCAGGGCCAGTCGCTGCCTAACGTCATGAGGCTTGGGTGGCTGGTGGCCAGGAGGGTCATCTGATGGTTAGCTGGCCAGAAACAGGCTATCTACATGAGAGCAAGGAGCTGGGCTTGGGACTCACCCAATGCATGGTAGGGCAGGGGTAAGCAAGTACCTTTGGCGCCTGCCCCCAGGGATCAGCACTACAGTAGGCCCCTCTGCAGGATATGGGGCTGTTAACAGCTAACTAATTAATAAAGTTGTGGCCCTAATTAGCCCATCACTTGGGTCTTGACTCCTTATTTCTGGGTTAGGTGGGCAGAGAGAGAGAGAGTACTCCATGGATATTTTCCCCACTTCACTTAACCTTTTTTCACAGTATTGTAGGCAGTGTATAAACACTTTAACGAGAAATTAGAAATCCACACTTAAAAATGTGCATTGCTATTCAAATACAAATTAGGTTAGCCAACACTGAAATGCCTGCCTTCAGCTAAAAATAGCCTAAGAAAGTAATATCATGCACATTAAAACAATGATATTTCAACCAGCTCCAATATATGACAGCAGTATGTATAATGTTCTTCGCTAAATGAAATTTGTTTGTATCTCTGTAGTCAGAAAGTCAATTTTCTTCAAATTCACATTACTCCCATTGAGGACATCAGGCTATATCTCAAGGATCATCCACAAAACCAACAAGATGTCGGTAGCATCAATTCATTTCACTTTTTTTTTAGATGGATTTCCCTAAATTTGCAGATGTCTCCATAAATGTGATGGAAAGAATTGGAATGTGGGAAAAGCACAACTGATAGATTTGTCCATCCATGCAGGAAACTTTATTTTTGAAGGCTTGTGTTTTAATCCCTGTTTATTCAGCCATGTTTTTTTGTAAGAGTTGCCAACTCCTTTTTTTCCCCCACCCTTGACAGGCCCCACATCTTTTCCAGCTACAGTATGTGGAAGACCGGGACCACATGGTCTATTGTGAATTGGACTGGCGCAGTTCAATTAGAATAGCATTCAATTCATTTTTGATAATTTTTCCATACCAAAATTCAAATATTTTGTCAAAAATTGGATTGGAAAGAACTTGCATTTAAAAAATATACATGTAAGAGAAACCTCTTCTTAGATACACACCTTAACATGGTGTGAGGGTTTGAGTGTTTCAGAGAAGCTGAGAGCAATGCCATCATGAGGCCAGACTGTTATGAGCCTGGGCTCCTAGTAGGGTCACCCAAGGCAGAATGGTTATTGCTGAGGCACTAGACTTAGAAGCATCCATCCTCTTCAGGAATGAACGGTCTCATCACCAGAACAGAATCAGATCCAGTGGTGATACTATCACTGATGTTCTTGAACGGCAACTATTGGGCAGTAGCAGAAGAGGAAGGGGACACTGTCAAGCAGATCTTTCACAGACAACAACAGAATCACTCATGCTAACTTTTGTTAGTACTGCACAGAAAAAGGCAATGGTAGACTACTGCTGAAATTTTCTTACCTTGCAAACCCATTATGAGACATTCCAAAATGAAACAAGTGATAGTGCTGGAAGATGAGACTTACAGAAAACACTCTAACAGCTACTGGGGAAAAGCAAAGGACAAATATGAATAGGGCTGTTGCTAAGGTTGCAACTAGATTAAAGCCAAAAGGAAGTCTAGTGACTGACATGCACAGAAATGAAAGGAAGGTCTGATGCTGCTCAACACATACAATTGGAATATGGAATGTGAGAAGCATGAATCAAGGCAAACTGAACACCACGAAGCCAAAAATTGAATGTATAAAGATAGCACTGCTTGGTGTCGGTGAACTAAAGTGGACTGGAATGAGACAGACAACTACAAAGTGACAAATTTACAAGAAATGAAGTGTCAAGGCAAGATGTAGCACAGGCTATTAGGGACTATAATGAAAGGTCTGAACAAATAGTTTCATATAGACATCTGGGAAAACCTAATCATTGTTTATGTCTACGTTCCTCCTACAGATGCTGAAGAAGATGAAATTGAAAGTTTTAGTGGAAGCATCCAGGAGGAAATCCACAGCAAAACAAGACACTCTTATAGGTGACTAGAGCTCAAAAGTAGATAACAAAGCAAAACCAAATGCCATTGAAAAGTTTGGTTTAGGCATCAGAAATGAAGAAGGAGAATGACTCATAAAGTTCTGAGAGGCCAACAGTCTGTCTATCACAAATACATGCTTCTAGGGGTCAGAAATAAACTCACAGAGAAAAAAAAAAACAAGCCAGGAGTTATTTTTTCTCTCTTAAACAGGATTACATTAATGAAATAAATCAGGTCCTGGATTGGGGCTTTTGAATTTGGTTTAAAGACATGTGGTAATCAAGTGTTTTTTTGTGTCTCTGTGTGTCCTCTTGCCTCTTAGTTTTTAAAAATTTCTTGCATCTGGTATATGAAAGAACAGAATCCCAGATAGGGAGGGGGGGGAAACCCTTAAAACTAAGGTTTCCTTGTAGCCTGACACATACTCAGGGAGACAGGCAGAACTCCTTTCCTCTCCTCCCTCCAGCAAGTGCTCCTCCTCATCACAAGACTTATAGAATTTTGATTTTAGGTCTCTCCCCCCCCCCCTTTGAAATTGGAGATAGGAGGAGTGGGGGAGGTGAGGGCTACTCTTTCACGTTCCTTTAGGACTGCAAGGAAACATCTGTTTTAAGTTGTTTTTTTTTTCCATTGTGGCATTCTGTTCTTTGCTATACCGGATTTTTTTAAAAAAGAAGCTTGAGCGAAAGTTGGGTAAGGAAGGTGCTGGTGGGGGAGGTGGTGATGGCAATTTGTATTTACGTCAACAAAAGTATTTCCAGATGCCAGCACTTGCTTACCCTGACTGACTTACCAGCCAGAGGAAAGTAGCCATAAGAGTCAGCCAGCAGGAAGGTTCCTTAAAAATGAACACCGACAGTGGTGTTCACTTATGGGGAATCAATTTAAATGAATCAAGTCCACATCTGAGTTAAAACAAATGGCCCTCTGGTGGAAGAGTTAAAAAACTCACTGCCTCTCAGAAAAACATGATTCCCTGTCAAAAGAATCTCTGCTTCCATGTGCCTCGTGTATTCACCTTTTTAAATCATCAATTTTAAACACACCAAACTCAATTCAACTATGCTTCTTTTTCCAAGTGTAATCAGGCTCTCAGTTTGAGCTGCATAGCGGATACAGAATTTCTTTTCGGAAAATGCCCAGCATAACACCCAGTGGGTGCAGTGCTTTGTGTGATCTCTGGCTTTGAGTGAGATCTGTGCAAGCTGGGATCACCCCATTCAAAAACAATGTGGCTGGTGCATGGGCAAGGCATTGCAAATAGCCCCTTGTGGAAATGTCAGAGAACTATGCACTCTTGCACATGTAGCAAAAACAAGGGATTCAGCTTATGAAATGTATGAATTGGCAATCACACCTATTTTCCCTGCATGTTTTAAGTAACTGCTTATAAATTTACTTGCTTACAGACAGAACCTCACTTTTAAGAGGATTCTTGTCTCTCAGAGGGAAGAAAAAAGCAAGAAGCTACTCCGCCACCTTCTGTTCTTGCTACGTCACCTTTTGTTAGCAATGGTTTCATGCTCAGTGGTGAGACTTTCCATTATATTTACAGGCTCAGTTCTATTGTTAATTGCTTTTAGTCACCCGATCCATTAAATATGGCAAAACATACAGTGGTGCAGCTTGACATTCTTAATGAGTCCTCTAAAGCTGCTTAATTTATCCACCTTTTAACATCGTTACTTCAGTTAAGTATTGGGATTATGAATGCTATGTGCCGATTCTTTTGACAATATATAATGATCCTCATCATTATGAAGCTTATAAGTGGAATGGAACCTGATCAGTTCATTAAGAATAGAGAGGCTTGAATATATTAATGATTATGTTATTTACACACTGAACACGGAGGATTACATTGAACCCCAGTGTAACTCTTTTAACGGTAATGCAATTACTCCTTGAACAAGTTTTAACCCATGTAATAATGGATACATTTCCCTTTCCTCAAGGATAAATGCCGAGCCATCACTCACAATATCCCTCCTTGTCTAATTACCCTCTTGATCAGGGTGTGCATCTCCACAGATTTATACATGCCAAGATGCACAAGTAATTTAACAGCCTAACGTCGTCCTTAATGCACTTTTTAAGAACTAATGGGGTAAACTCATGCACAGTTTACCTCTACTGAGCTTTAATGGAATTACATCAACAGTGAATTTGTCAAAGTGACTTTACCTTGATGGTGTGCTTTTACTACACCATTATTTCTCAGAATTGTTGTCTAAAGGACGAGAGATTACGAGTTGTCAAATCTTTATGTCTGTGTATCAGTTTGGAAGTATTGCTAAGAAAGTTAAATGTTTGTTCACTTCATACTTCCACCAGTGTCTAAAAATGCATTTCCCTGTTTCTACCCTGATCTTGAAACCATAACTAGTTTGTGATATAAAGGAGCCCACCAGGCAACAGTTTAAGGGGTGAAGAGGTGGGGTGTAGGCCCAATGAAAGCCACCTTTAAGGGAAGAAACTCTTGAGGTGAATACAATCATAACTCAAATATACAGTTTAACCCACCACCATCGGGAACATAAATGTATCATATTCTCATTGATACATTTCATCTTAATTTATATCACGTGCCCCGTCTCTTTCAAAAAATATAATGATTCTTATATTGATGTACAACCTTTGTGCTTTATAAATACATGTTCTATATAAGGGTTCCAGATCCCATTAAAACTATTTTCTTTCAATAACCCTTTTCTAACTTTCAATTCGCAAGTTAATTTATCGTTAATAGCTAGATTCTACATCTCATTATACCATTCTTCCAACATCAATTGATTATTATTTTTCCAGGTCCTTGCAAATATCAATCTAACTGCTGTTAACATAATAACAAGTAGTTCCATTTTTGAAATACTAGATTAAAAAATACAAATGCATGTTCCTGTCGAGGAGATGCAGATGGGGAAAATGACAACAAGATTTTCAGGGGTTGTTTTTTCATATCTTGTTTTAAAGAAATGACACCTCTCAGGAAGAGATGGATATATGTGCATGCTTCATAGTGTCACATGTTCAGATTTTTGAACATTTCTGTTTTATTAATTTAGACATTTGCACATTTCAGTAAATTCTTATTTTAAAAAACCAAAAAGCTCAACCAAACCACAGTTGCACCCATTGCAGTGGACACGAGGTGACAAGATTTTATCTACCTGCCAGGTAGCTATTATATATGAGAAGTGCTCAATCCACACAGATATTACAATATGAGGAGATACAAGTATTAAAACTGAGAATTAATTTAGTGAGTGAGAAGTAATAAGCTATGTCCAGCATTATAACACTTGCACAATTAATTGGTGAAAATAAGCATTTCAAATCATTTCATAATACCACAGATGAATTTGGCCTTTCAAAATTGGCATGCTTGCAATATCCACAGCTGAGACATAGTATTATTAAAACATTCTGTCCAGATGCTCTAGCAGGCTCAGAAATATCAAATAAATTACAGTTTTCCACAAAAAAAATAGAAGAAAAAACATCCTCTTGATCCTACTGGCTTCTGCATGTATATATCCATGATGGAAACAATCCAGTCTGAATGGAAGTTGAGTCATAGCAACTGAACTTCTTCCTTATGAAGTTGAAACGTTTCGCTACTCATCCAAGTAGCTTCTTCAGTCTGAACAGAGTTGGTAGGAGATCCCTGATATATCCTCCACGTTTGTTTTACTTCCCCCTGGTCTGAATAGGCTCATTAAAAGGACAAAGGACTGGGGGTGAGGGATAATCCCACCTGCAGTCCTTCATGAAATCTACAGTCGTGATGGTTAAAAAGACCTAAGGACCGTATCTCCCCACATGAGCCTTTTGTAAAAATCTACAGAAAACCCCCACACACTGATCAAAGCCCCTGAGACCTGATGTCCTCCTAATGTGGCGCACCATGCACTACCATGGGGAGAGACCTTCCTTCCTTCCTTCCTTCCTTCCTTCCTTCCTTCCTTCCTTCCTTCCTTCCTTCCTTCCTTCCTTCCTTCCTTCCTTCCTTCCTTCCTTCCTTCCTTCCTTCCTTCCTACTGATGTACAAACAGGAAGTAGGATTCACAGAAAGAGGAGGGGAAGTTTTGGAAATCAGTGAGGGAATGAGGTGACTAAGTGTGAATGGTGTGTATGGAGAGCAAAAGTAACTCCAAAGTAAGGGCATTCAGCATTATATCTGTGAAGATTCTGAGTCATCCAGGTGTGATTATCTGGAAGTTGAGTCATGGCAACTGGACAATGAACAGGTGTGTGTGAGTGAAAAATCCCACCTGTGCAGTCCTTCTCCACCCATTTTCATGGGTTGTTAACAGTCAAACCATCCATTGTCCATCTAATGAGCCTATTCAGACCAGGGGGAAGTGAAACCAATGGGGAGGATATATCACAAATCTCCTACCAACTCTCCTCAAACTGAAGAAGCTACTTGGATAAGTAGCAAAACATTTCAACTTAATAAGGAAGTCCAGTTGCCATGCAAATGAACACATGCTTTTACCACACCAAAGCCTACCTAGTGACCACTCGTATTCTTTTTTTTTCTTTTAAATACTTGTACTTCTCATATAACTTTACTTTGCCAGAATCTTACCTCCCTACTGCAAATGTTCTTTACTAATGCTCCGAGGTCTTCTGTTTGGATAAAGAACTCTGCATGTTCTCCACAGTGTGCCTCCTTTATCTCTTTTTTATTTCATTTTATTTTTGCATATGCTGACAGTAAAGGCAGCTTTAAATCACCATAGTGTATTGATTTACAAGTTACAAGTTTGCTGCATCCATATTTCTCTGAGGCAGTTGGACAAATAGAATATTTTAGAGCAGGCAAGTCCTTCTTTGTGAGGGCAATGAATAAAAGATCAAAATGCCACCGCATCAGCTGCTTCTAGCAAGCGTGCACTTCTGTCGAGGCCAGCGTCTGTCTTCATGCTGCTGTTGACTGACACCATTATCAATAAAATAACAAATTGCAGCAACATGGAATGATCAGTCTTCTGGTCACCTTGGGGCTTAAGCACCCTCTTTGTTGGCTTTTGCTCCTGATTCAGCTCAGCAGCTTCACCAGGTGCTGATAAAATGGCCGTTGTGTGACTTTGGGTCTGATATTAAGATATGAAGTGTTGGTGCTAGCTCTGGTGCTTTTCCATTTGTTTTATTTTTTATACTCCCCCCCCCTTTACATGGAAGAGAAAGTGTACCTGTCTCCAACTTTCCATTTTTTTCAGTTCTTCTGTAATGGATGGAGTTATGGGTAGGGATCCAAAAGGATGTTGTTGAATCCAACAGTCTCAGTTAAAAAAAAACAGGCTTTCCATGCCTCCTGATGCTCAGTGGGATAAGACACACAACTTGGCCCAAATCCTCTCGCCTAGTTAAACTGGTGACATAACTTTTGGAGACACTTTGTCTGAGTTAAGAAATCCCCGTAGGCATAATGAGTTGTGTGACTCAAGATGCATCTTATACTGTTTACGGTGATTTCCACAGTTGGTAAAATCTGGGTACTGAAGTTTTGCAATTTGCATAGCTATGCAAGAGGATGTTGGTCCTTCTCTCAACAATTTGTGTGGGGCAATTCAGAGAAATGAAGTGTGCACAAAGCAATGTTCATGTTTTAAAATGCAGCTAGCCGCATGGTACAAATATGCTTTGTCCAACGGAAAAATCTGCACATTAGATAAAATGTGAAAATAGGTGTGCATATCAGGAAAAAAAATGCATTACAATGTTTGCAAATACCAATGGGGAAAGGAAGAACAACACAAGACAAGGATAAGAAGAAAAAGCAGGTGAGATTCAGAGAGTCAGAATGGAACCGAGGCTGAAATCAAGATTTTTTTTCAACCCTAAGTGGGAATCACTCTCCCCCTGTGGAGAGATGTGCAAGGTGAATATGTAGAGAGGGTTTGTGCATTTCATTAAAGATATGATGTCAAGTCATTACCCAGTGTGGTGTAGTGGATAGAATGATGGACTAGGACTCTAGAGAACAGGGTTCAGATTCCCGCTCAGTCATGGAAACTCACTGGGGGAGTGGAATTGGTAAAACCACTCCTTAAATATCTCACTTAACTTGAAAGACCTATTAGAGTCGCTGTAAGTCAGTTCTGACTTGACAGCACATAACTAACTATGATGGCAATTCCCCCCTTTTGAACATCACAAAATAAACATGAAAAGACAAGTCAAGTGTAACATACATTTCTCCTCCAAATTATAAGGGATGGAGTTAATCATCATAATTTTCCTAGATGCTTTTCTTCTGAGTGGTAGTCTGCTCTTTCAGCATCAATGCATATTAAAGCACGATACATTTGGGGAAAACTTCTTTCCTTTTACACAAGACGCAAAATGCAAGGCAAATCATATGTTGGATTGACTAATAACAAGCATAGGATCTGGGCATGAAGGTTTGCACTACATATTAAGCAATCCTGTTGGCATGCTAGTTTTATATGTGCAAGAATGGGGACTGGCGTTCAAACATTCCATTAATCCATCTGAAAGGTGAAGTACTTTCCAACAGGCTACATAAAGTGGGGACTCTTAAAGGGCTTTCATTATATTCTAGTACTAGTTGTACCCCAGCTCATGGGACAAAGCACATAATGGAGCTTCTTAGCAAATATTTTTCCAGGTCAGGATTGAATCCACTCACCTAGGTTGGCAGTTAGTTCTTTCCAAGCGAGAAAGGATAAAAGCTTATACCTGGCTGTAAGACTTTTGGATGTTATAACAACTCTGAAGTAATTTTGTGCATATGGACCCTAGAAGCAATATGAATAAATAAAGCTTGATAGATAGACAATCTGATATTGCCTGGAATTCTTGCAACACTGAAAGACACATCTTGATATTCAGATGAACATTAATGTGATTGCCTGTGGTTATTTGATTTCATTCTGGCATTAACCCTTAATTGGGATAAATGCCAGCTGTGGTGAACAACAGGCTTCTGATCTTTGCCCAGGGGTCTATGTATCTCTCTAGGAGTCCTGGGGGAGTCAAGCAACCTCTCTGGGTTCTGACAAGTTTATCTGACTTGACATTAATATTGTGTGCTACCAAAGTGTGAAGACGAGCAGAGGCATTTTATATCCATGCAACAAGGCTACTTGTCCCAGGCTCCATCCTGTCCCACAAAGTGCTCCACTGTTTCCATGCAGTCTTCATCCTTTCATACCAAACTCCACTTTTTCCTCAAAAAACCCTATACCTTGAAGGTATAGCCTCTGAAACTAGAGACCTGCTTTCAGGAATTCTAGAGTTCCTTGAGGAAGGTGTGCTGTCCCAGTGCTGGAGCTAGGCTGAATTGTTGCCAACATTGATTTGGTTTGATGGGTCTTAAGCACAAAGCCTCTCACTCTGGGGTCTTTGAGGCACAGGAAGTTTCTGTTCCTCCAGTGGTGCTTTGCCCTGCTTTGTCCTGTGCTGGCACCTCTGCTTTCTCAGTTTTTGTCCAAGCCAGTGCTGTGTTAGAGTCCCCCCAAAAAAGAAAAGAAAAGAAAAGAAAAAACATTGAATTTATGGGGCACAGAGGTGTTGTCCTAAATATACAAAAATATTTTTAATGTGCTTCAGAGAGATGCATTAAAAGTGAGAGTGTCATTGAAAAAGAGCTGGGGATATTGTTTGCAAAACAACTCACTTGGTTTTGGAACAAAAGCTAATGAGAACAAGGCAGTAGTAGCTCATTCAGTTTTGTGCCAGTTTTCGCAGTGAAAAAAGTAAACAACTGAACATTTACGTTATGTGAAACAGACAACAGAAAAAACATGGAAGCACATTGGGTTTAATGTTAATTTAAAAAGAAATACCACAAAATAGATGTGGAGACCTGTGTTAAACAAATGAGAATAACAATATATTGTATCATGGAAAGTTTTACAGAATAGTGTAAAAGGAAAAAAAAAGATGAATGTTATTTTAAGCAGTTTGTTTCTTGATAAGCAAGTAGAGAAGAGAAACAAAGATGTCATTTGTTTTGTAAGGCGTTAGTCTCATGATTAATAGTAATTGAGTTTTGAAGATAAAATGAAATCATATAATATTCTGTAGTATCTCTGAATGAAATATGCTTGTGTATTGGACCATCCTCAATGTACTGTATTGTCAATGAAATATGTCCTTCTAACAAGCACTAGTTCAAGGGAAGGGGGATTTTACTCCGAACTTGACAGCCAGGAGCTTGGCAGGCCAAGCCTTGGAAATGTAAGAAGCTGGGCTTCTCTAGCCCTGGGAGGAGAAAGCCTTCGGTGGAGCAAGACATGCGACTTTCAATATGTGAGCTCTCATTGGCTAAGAATGTTTACGCAGCACTAGGTTATAAATAAGGAGCACATATGTAGTGCTGTATAATGGAGAGACATTTTATCTGAAAGAAACAGAAGATGCAGATGGATTGAGCACAGCCAGGAGATAACATGGACATAACATAGCTTAACAGGCTAAGGCTTTGTGAGAAAATATTTTTCTCTTTGTTAACAACATGCTTAGAGCTGAATAATGCTTTTTATTTTGTATTTTCTTATAGGAACTCTGATGTTCTTTAATGTATTTTTAAAAAAGCTTTTAAAGCTTTTGGAATTATACTGCTTTTTATTTTTAAATGAAATATTATAGAGATGGATTCTCTGCCTTTATAGGCTATGAGCTCCTGTGTCTTCATGCTTTTTTTTCCTTTTTGATTCAAACATGACTGAAGTTCTTCTCTGGATTCTGCATAGTTATAAGCTTACAATAGAGATGTATTTTCTGATTGTTCAAAAATTAAGTTCAGCATTTCTCCAGAACTTAAGAGAGTCGGTTATCCTTATCAGGTTCTGACAGTGGACTCCAATATTTTGACATCAGGTCCTGGTGGTGGTGAGAGTGAAGGGAGAGGTCCATGTCATAAGAGAGGAAATTACTTGGTCAGTATAAGCCTGGGGATATTGTTAGCAACCTACCCAGGATCTGCTAAAACCTGGCCCTAGAACTGAAAAAGCTTATCTTTCTTCTTAGTATACTGGATAAGAGGAATTATGTAGCAATATTAGAGAACAGCACATGACCTTTTTTTAAAATCTTCCCCTGGAATTAAAGGGCTGGGTAACTGCAGTGGCTGAACATTTCATATTCACAGGTAGAATTAGGATTAGCTATAAATTTTTTAAATATTCAAGATGTCAAGTTTTCCAGAGCTCTTCATCAGGTTAGATGGTGGGTGGGGGACCATGGAAGTTCAAATCCTTGTCTAAGTGTTTTAAGCCTTGGAAATCTTCAATTTGACTGTCCTGAAATGAAAATTCAGTCATTTGGAGTCAGTTGGAGACTCAGATACCACATGACTTTTGCAAAGTCCTCCAAGAAAAAAACAGCAGGGAAAATCCCCTTCTCTGCAAACACAAAGACAGCAGCTAGTCTTGGAGGGAAAACACAGATTTAGATGTAAAATACAGGTGGAGATTAAATGTCAATTGTAGGATTAGGCAAAAGAGCCCATTAAAGCTGGATGGAGAGATTTTACCTGGTCTTCTGAGACCTCTGAGTAGTCGCTTCTAGGCAGGACATTCTACACTCTTCCTAGAAGTAAGCTCCATTGGATTCACCAGAGTTTACTTCCTTGTAAGTGTGCATAGTATTAACATTTTTTTCCCTAACAAATCAATGAATCAACTTGTCAATTCATTTTTTTACTTTAAAACCCTATAAAATGCTCCCACAACCACCTATAGACACCAAGTTCACAAGGAAAGCTTCCCCTGACTCTCTTCTATAAATCCTGAAAGTTTGGTGAACTTTGGGTTTTGGACATATGAGTTAAACACCCACAGAGAAGCTTCCCTTGGCTCTTCTCTACAATCCCTCCAAGTTTGTTGAAGATTGGGTTTAAGACATTCAAGTTATATACCCACAAAGTGGGTCCCCCAGGGAAAGTACCCTTTAGCAGTTGGTTTGGAGAAACCCAATCTTCATCAAACTTGGAGGGATGGTAGAGGAGAGCCAGGGGAAGCTTCTTTGCAATTTTGATGTCTTTAAGTGCCTTGAGGGCAATTGTATAATCAAACGAATCAATGTATCAAAAATTGCTAAAAATCCATTGATTTGTGATTTGTTGGGGCCATAGATTCATATGAATACAAATTGACAAATTAGTGATTTTTTAATGAATTTGGTGATTCATTTTTTTAATTTGTGCCCATCTCTACTCATAAATGTTTTATCAGTCCCTCCTTCTGAGTGTGCTCTGGGACTGTGCAACTTGTTACACATGCTAGCTCTTTTCCCAGGAGGCACAGTGGGGAAACAAACAAAACAAGCTCTCTGGCTCACGTGCACCAAGTCACTGAGCTATTCAACCAGCTTGTTGTCTCTTTATTCAGTATAAAATAGTTTACATATCCTTGATTTTGTCCTCATTAAATGCATGCTGTAAATTCTTCTGTGCATTTTGACGGCTTTCAATCAAGTTTGTTTGAAATCTGGCTTTTTTTCAACATTCAGGAAGAAATAATATGTTCCACAAAGTAGGAAAAAGACACTGTGAGAAGCTTATTCCTCTTCAGGGTTAAAATATCTATTTTGTTTGGGATAATATATTTGCATCACATTTATGAGGTAAAGGTTACTTTTAAATACACAAAGTAGAGCAATTACAAATACACAATGGGCATCTGAGATGAATGCATATTTAATTTGTATAATACCTGGAGCATATTATGATAAAATGTTTTATACAAGACGTGATAAAAATGTCACACAATTCCCATTTATAATATATTTGCCGCTGTGGGATTTATACCTCTGACAGATTAAATTGCCAACAAAACAATGACTTGGATATGCAGGAGCCACACTATTTGGCTTATATGAAATACCTCATTTTACTAAACAGAAATGCCTGAAGTTAAGCAAAGATTAGTGATGGACAAAGTTCTCTCAGCTCAGCTGGGAGCAGGCTTGATAATTGTGAGCTTTCTTGTTGAGCATTGCAGTTTTTTTTTAAAGTGCATGTCTTGTGCTCTGAGAATTCTTTCTCTCTCCCTCAGTTTATGATGTTGTTGCTCATGTAATATTGCACCTACCCTGTAATTATATGACTGTATAAGGAAGGAAAAGAGAGGGATATGCAGTATCTCCCCAAGCAGAATAAGAACACCAGCTCAATATATTGTAAGGATTTCTATTTCCAAACCCAAAGAGGAGCACATTAGTGTCCACAAACTGGTTCCAGCAGTTTTAAAAATCACCTGGACCAGGTTTCTTGTTGGCAAATGGATCGTAATTGCCCATTTAAGACCAGGATAGAATCGTACACTCTTAGTCTGCTAACAAGAGATAGCTCACAACAAGATATTGTTCTTGGAATATCATCTATTCCCCTACCCCACCTTTTGTGAGGTTAGCAGTAGAGATGGGGAAGAATTAAAAAATGAATCACCAAATTTGTTCCAAAATCACTAATTTGTTGATTCGTATTTGTATGAATCAATGCCCCAATGAATACAAAACAACAAATTGTTAGCAATTTTTGATTCATTGATTTTTGGGGGCTATAAAACAGCCCCCCCAGGCACCTAGAGATGTCAAAGTCACAGGGAAGCTTTTTCTGACTCTCCTCTACAAACCCTCCAAGTTTGATGAGAATTGGGCTTCCCTAAGTCAGATGCTAAAGGACACTTTCCTGGGGGGACCCACTTTGTGGGTGGAAAACTTGGATGTCTGAAACCCAGTCTTCACCAAACTTGGAGGGATTGTAGAGTCAGGGAAAGTTTCTCTGCAAATCTGTTGTCTCTAGGTGCTTGGGGGGGATGTTGTTTTATAAATTGTAGGCATCCTTCAGTCTCGAGAGACTATGGTAACATGCTTTGTATGGAGGACGTGGAACAACATCTAGTGTGGCTGAGAAGGCCAATTCAAGAGTGACAATCCCTTCCACACTGAAGACAAATGCAATCTGTCCCTTGTCCAGCTCCCTGATTTTGCTTCGACGCTGCATGCGAAGCTGGAGTGTCCTCTCCAGAGCACGAAGCCCGGGTAAAATAATATGGAGGATAGGCTGTTACCCAAGCAGCAAATCCCCCCTCTCCACATCACTGAAATAGTTTAATGGAAAGGCAAGAGCCAATACAACTGGTTCCAGCGATGTCGCAGGAGTTGCCAGAATGACACGAACTGCCTCCGGGACTCCGGCTCCAGATTTTGCCTCAAGGTTAACTCCTGAAGCCTTTTCCATCGGTGGATATAGCCATAAGGCAGTGGAGGTTTGAAATCGGAGTTTTCCTTCTCCTAGATGGGCTGCCTTCCAAGGCTGACATGCCCCACCTACCCGTTGTTTTATAAGGTTTTCAATTAAAAAATGAATTGACAAATTGATTCATCAGAAAAAGATTTGTAAATTTGTAATTCATGATTTGTCAACCTTGACAAATCACAAATCAAAACAAATTGCCATTTTTTTTTCTGATTCTTGCTCATGTCTAGTTAGCATCCAAACCCAGATACAAGGTCAGGCAGTCTATGTCCCTTTTCCAGGTGATGTCCCATCATCGCTCATCATCGGCTAGGCTGACTAGGGCTGGTGAGAGTTGCAGTCGAGCCCTGGAGGACTATCATTCCACATCCCTTACCTACTCAGAGACAACAGGGAAGACAGAAGGAATGATGTCAACAAATGACATCATTGCTATTTCCAATAACAAAAATCTCTGCATTTCATAGGAAGGTGTTGTGTACTGAGCACATTGCTGTGCACAAACCAATACTGTCAACTCTGACTGGCAGCATCTCTCTGGTGAGAGAGACAGATTAATTAATATAATATATTAATATATTAATTATATTTCTTCTTTTTGGTGATTCCCTTCAGCCAGGATGTCTGTTCCCTCATCCCCATATACATTTTATCTATTTATTGTTGTTTCGTCTTATATACCACGCCATAGTGCTAGAGCACTCTCTTGGTGGTTTACAGCACAATTATGCAAGGAACACATTTTAATTTCTATTTCCATTTCATTTTTGCCATTCAATAGGCCTTCTGGGATGGCACACAAACAAACAATGAAACACACACAACCCTAAACATCAGAGAGAAGAGACGCTGGGTGGCTTTTATCTCTATATTTTGCTGCCTCATATAGAGCAGCAAATGGTACCTCTGCTCCTTCTTCTTCAAGTCTAAGGATGTGAATCCCAAGGTTGTGTTATTGTTGCACCTGAGGGAGAAGGAAATCTTGTAAATGTTTCTCCCCTTTTCCAGCTGAAAAATATCACAGCAATAAAACATAGTAATCATAGTCATAATTACTTTAATCGGTTTGATTGTGTGGAATTATGGGACTAGAAGTTTTGTGAGATACTTAGAATGTTCTGCAATAATTCAGGGGAGGACACTAGAGGTCTCTAGCACAGAATGTGGAGCCATATACCAGGGTATGACCTAATAGGCACTGGGCATCTGATTTTTGAAGCTAAGTGCTAGGCCTGCTTCCTAGCATTTTGATGGGAGGTAATCAGGGAATGCTAGCAATCTTTAGGTATTGCTGGAAGAGTATCTTGCCCCAAAACCTGGAGAATGACATGCTTGTCAGAACTAACAATGTTGGAATGAATGGTCTGACTCTAACTCAGTATAAGACAGCTTCCTATATCACTTGTCTGTTGAAACAGTATAAAACTTCTATAATATGTAGCATAGATACCCTTAGGATTTCCCACTTTGGCTGAAACATTACCCTTTGAGTGGTGAGGCTTATTGCCGCTCTTTCCAGAAAGGAGCATGAGTGAGGTATGTGGTGTCACTGTGCATACCAGTGTCTGGGTGGGGAACCAGCAGCTTGTAAGCACTCTTTCTCAGACACTGGTTCTCTTCCATTTGGCCCTTGCTTCCTCCCTATCCATGCAGAATAAGTTTATCTGGTCCCTTAGGAGCCAGATAGGAATTATAAGCCACCAGCTCCCCACCCAGACATTGGTGTATTGAACGAAATGTGGCCAGGAATTTTTTTTTGCCTGCCCCTCATGGGGCATGAGCAACAGGTTTGTTTGTTTGTTTGTTTGTTTGTTTGTTTGTTTGTTCGTCCGTCCATCCGTCCACCCGTCCGTCCTTCTGTCCTTCCGTCCGTCTGTCCGTCTGCCTGTCCACCTGCCCGCCTGCCCGCTCACTCGCTCGTTCACTCGCTCGGCAGGTAGCATGGAAATTGAAGTGAGTAGTGGTGAGCTCCAGTGACACCTTTAGAGAAGAGGGGGTCTCCATGGAATTCAGGGGCTGGCCCAGGGAGGTGCACTTTGAGGCCAACTCAAGTCACAGTGTTCTTCATATCCTGGAACATGGGTGGGAAACAGACTCAGGAAAGTCTCCCAGTTCTGGGTTGGCCATCAGGGAGATACCACTGGAGATACACCAAATTACCAAGGCTGGGATTAGAGACAGGAAAGAAAGGGGATAGGGTGTGGAGGAACCCCTGCTTCTGAGCTAGGATCTGCAATAGAGATGGGCATGGACCACTCTTTGGTGCTTTGGCCCGGTTTGGCAGGGCACTTGCACAGGTGTTCTGTGGGTGCCTTGCCCCACCTCTTTGTACAATCACCCACTCAGTGGCAGAAGTGCTGCTCCCTGCTGTACCTCCTCAGCTGATCACCTAGTCACCACCAGCAGCATGGGCTTCCCTGCCCCATCTCCTTATCTGCCCCAGGAAGTGGGGCAGAGAAGCCCATCCTGCTGGTGGTGATCGGGTGATTGCCCAGAGGAGAAGGGGGAGGGAAGTGTGTGGCATCTGCAGAACATCTGTGCACGCATTCTGCTAAACTAGGCTGAAGCATGGTTCATCTCTAATCTGCAGTATGGCAGCCCCTTCTGCAAGTTAGGGAAGTAAAAATAGTTTAATAGCACTGTGACCCTAGTGGGTTTCTTCACTTGTGTCTCACCTCTTTATTTGTTGAATTGCAGGACAAGACAGCTTCTTATATTTTGTGATGGTTAAAATGGCATTAGACTACTGTAACTCTTACAGATAAACTCATGGGCTCTGACAGACAGTAGAGAATGAAATGGCATGAGACATGCAAGTTAGGGTTTGTGAGTCACTGTCCATGCTACCATTACTACCACACACATTTATTATCCACAGAAGTCAATTGCTTCCATGGGATTTCTCTCCTCTGTCTAAAGCACTACTCTCCTAACTCCTTTCATTTTCTCTTAGTATAGCTGTCCCCTAATAAAGACAAATTATACAACCATTATTATCTTTTTACATTTAACATTTGCTTTATTTGTTGATGACATTTCTTTCCAGTGCTGCATCAGCAGAAGGAGTTGAGAGAGGTGAAGTGGCATCCCCACCCCCTCTCTCCACAGAGAGAGTGGGGGAAGGCTGTAATATAAGAGAAATTCAGCCAGTGGTAAACATATGGCTGCAGTGGTACATCACAGAGTCTGAACAGCAGACAGTAAATAATGAATGACCATTAAACAGCAAGTTCTCCATGACATATCCCTTGCCAGCAGTGTGTTTGTAGAACCAAAAGCGAATAAATACATTCCTGGAAGTTATTTTCTCTTGGTGGGCTTAAATTAATTGGTTAAATTAATTGCTGCAAACAGTTCAATCAGCAATATTTACCGTGGGCTATGTGACTAAAGACCACTATTAGCATGGGGCTAAGATACGCTATCATCTTCCAACTCCTGTTTGATTTTTCATCCCAATGAAAGAGCTTTCTTGGTTGTGTTTAAATAAAGTCTCTGTGTGTGGAATCAATGAAACTTAAGTCCCTGTTCAGAATGAATGGTATCCGTAACATAACCAGTTTGCAGGGCTGATCAGAGGGGGTCACAAGAAAGGTCTGATGGATTTACCATAATCAATGTTCTGTGTACAAATTCCATAATTTCTAGGCATATTTAAATCAAGCATGTTCCAAAGAAACCCCTCTTGTCAATGCTTCACTTCTATTTGAAGTCATAGGAATACAGTGGTGCCTCGCAAGACGAATTTAATTGGTTCCGCGGTCAATGCCGTCTTGCGAAAAATTCGTCTTGCGAGGCGCATTTTCCCATAGGAATGCATTGAAATCTAATTAATGCGTTCCTATGGGAAATTTTTTTTTTTAAAGTCACTTACCAGATAGGCAGCTGGGGAAGCACCATCGGAGGACTGGCGGGGGGGTCCCCTCGCCGCGATCGCCGGCTTTGGAGGTCCCCTGCCAGTCCTCTAATGATGCAGGAAAAGCCTCCGAAGTGCTCTGAAGCTGGCGCGCGCGTTTGCGGGGCACCCCCGCCAGTGTTCCGATGGTGCAGAGAAAGCCATCGGAACACTGGCGGGGGTGCCCCGCAAACGCACGCGCCGGCTTCAGAGCACTTTGGAGGCTTTTCCTGCACCATCCGAGGACTCGCGGGGGTGCTGGGCTAGCCTCTGCAAGTGCCGCTCGCCGGCTTTGGGGGTCCCCCGGGGCTTACCTTGCACCATCCCAGGACTCACGGGGGTCCCTCCACGCGGCGATGGGCATTTGCAGAGGTTTGCCTGGCACCATTTTTGAAGTTCCTGCCCTTTCCCCCTGCCTTCGGCAAGCCTTGGAAGGTAAAAAGGCTTTCTTTTTTTTCTTTTTAACCTTCCGATGCTTGCCGAAGGCAGGGGGAAAGGGCGGGAACTTCAAAAATGGTGCCGGGGAAAACCTCTGCAAACGCCCATCGCCGCGCGGAGGGACCCCTCACGAGTCCTGGGATGGTGCAAGGTAAGCCCCGGGAGACCCCCAAAGCCAGCGAGCGGCGCATGCAGAGGCTAGCCCAGCACCATTTTTGAAGATCGGGCCCTTTCCCCTTGCCTTCGGTAAGGCTCCGAACAGAAAAAGGCTTTTTTTTTTTTTCCCTTTTTCCGTTCGGAGCCTTACCGAAGCAGGGGAAAAGGGCGCGATCTTCAAAAATGGTGCTGGACAACAAAAAAAAAAATAAAATAAAATAAAACCGCAACATTCGTTTTGCGGAAAAGGGCCATAGGAGCGATTGTCTTGCGAGGCACAAAACCCTAGCCAGACCCATTCGTCTAGCGAGTTTTTCGTGCCGCGAGACGTTTGTCTAGTGAGGCACCACTGTATCATATGATGTACCCTTTAAGCTGCAGGGGAATGATGGCCACATATTGGAATCTTCCCCAGGAATGAATGCTCTGCTGCATACATTGGCTTCCTTTCCCTTGACAAACCTTTGAGCACCAGCAGCCACTGACTTGTAGCCCTCATAACTTCATAGTGTGGAGAGGGCTACAAAATGGTGGAGACAGAACTAGTATGTCCGGCTGAACCCTCTTTCAAGATGTGCTTCAGACCTTTGCATTAATCATGGAAAGTGATGGGTGATTTCCTGGTTGTTTCCTTCACCAAAGAATACATCTACCCAGTGTCAGCTGCCTTTGAAATTTATTAAGTCACTCAGTGTATTCAGTTGACTGTTCACATTTTCCCATAATGCATTTCTGGAGGGATGTATTCTTTGATTGTTTTGTGTCCTTAATTAAACATTACATGCAATACGTATTTTATCAATTCCTTCCAAAAAGCCATTCTTTTTCCTGAACTTTTAAAAAACTCAGACATAGAATTTAACATGTTTTAAGCCCAATGTGGGCAGCATGTTATTTTGAGCACTTAAAAACCAAAAATTTGGAAATAAGGCCTAAACTGGAAGGCTCTTAGCCCTAGATCCACCCAAGCTTCTTGTTCTTGTTCTGTTGCTGACTGGGAGCTTTTTTTCCCCTCAATAGAAAGCTAGGCAGAGCAAGGACTCAAAGCCTTCCGGTTTAGGCCTTTCTCACAAGGGAGCAATATTTCTGTCAGGTAGAACTCCCAGAATAGAGAATTATGGGGCCTGTAGTCCAAGAAATTAAAAAAAACTGCATTCCTACTACTGACACATATAACTACTCTAACAGTCAGAGAAAAGATACCGATTGTGCTGTACTTTGATAGAAGAGGAGATTACCTTTGAGAATCCAAGCAATGTTTTGAACAAGCAGATTCCTGCTATAATCATTTTTCTCTAAGCTTCTGAAGAAGATCTAGACTAGAAATAGTATTAAGCCTCCAATAATTTACAGCACTGCTGAACAATACCCGTACTTGAGAAAAGAAGTAGAGATAAAACAGAAGTTGGAAGAAGGGCAGTGTTCATCTTTACTATCATGAAGCCCCCTCCATGGTTGCAGGTGCAAATAGGGATCTTCTGGGAGAGAATTCTGCATGATAGCCATGCAAATCATGTGTAGTAAAGTACTTCCTTTTATCTTTTCTGAACTTCCTAACATTCAACTTCAGGGAATGATCCCAGAGTCCAGTTGTATGAGGAACATCACCACACCAAACACATAGAATTTTGTTCATAGTCATCATATCCCTTCCCATGATGCCCTTTCCTCCCCTATGTTAAACAGGCCTCAACATTATTGACCTGCCTCGCTGAAGAGTCACTTTAATCATTGTTCATTTTGATTGTCTTCTTTTGAACCTATCTATAGCAAGGATCCATATGTATTTCAGGAGAAGTTGAGCTGCACTGATTTCAAGGGGTCTGGGTCTCACAAAACTGTACATAATACCATACGTTCATGTAATCATGTGTGTAGATATGTATAACATAGTATACTACTGTAAGTTGCATTGTACATAACAGGGAACCAACAAACACACAGGCAAGGGATGGAAGGAAGCATTAAAGATGGGCAAGAAGAAGAAGAAGACTTCAGTCATCTGCCTTATTCCAAAGCTGATCTTCTTCTCTTGTCTCCTCATTTAATAAGGCTTAATTCTTCATTATGGACATTATTCAAAGAGGTTGAAAAGTATGGAGTATAAATCAAAGATAAATTGATTTTAGCCTTTCCACAAGTATTTTGGGTGCATCACAAGAGACAAAAGGATCAGAAAAAAGCCACATGTGTCTATAGCCTATTTTTTTTTTAAAAAAATGTATAAATTTTAAAGCAAATGAGAGAAAGGATTGAGGGTGCCGTTGAATTTGCATTACCTGTTTTTCCTCCCTTGGGTTGTTTTGCTTTTGCTTTTAATACTGAGCTGAACCAGAAGATCAATTTTCAAACACATTTTTGAGCCCCCCACTCACATGCCTTTGGGGATGTACTTGAAATAATGAGCAATATTCCTCAGACTTTTATTTTATTTTATTTTACTAAAGAGAGCAGTTACTTCTGCAAGGTATCCATATGCTGAGCTTTACCATGGTCTTCATTGGAAGAGGTGTTCCTGGAGAGTGGTCTTTTGAAGGTGTTGTCTGTTTGAGGCACTGTCAGAGTCAACTCCACTTTAAAGACAACCAAAAGAAGAAAGAGCAAGGGCAATGGGTAATCTGAAAGTGCACTTGGTTACAAATTAGCCCCCCTCACACCCAGACTCTAATTTGGTCTTTCAGGTCCAAATCCAGATGGAGAGAACAGAGTGTGTGGGACCAGCAAAGATGCCTGCTCTTGCCCTGCTCTTCTACTGCCTTTGGGAGCATTTGAGGGCCTGGTCCTGCAGCCAAAATAACTGGGATTTGACCTGTGTTAAAAACCATGCTGAGTTTCACCTTCACACAATGAATTCCAAAGTGTGTATTTATTTTCCTCTGAGTCATTTTATTTTCTTAGGAAGCAAGTTTTCTGAATCAGCTTAAGGCCATTGTGAACATTACAGCTAGTTTTCAAAGGGAGCATTTCAATTACTCAGTAGGAATGCAGGAAACAACTAAAAAATCATATGAGTTGAGTCAGCTAAAATTAAATTGTCACATATTGTGGGTGTATTCCTAAAATATTCCTCTGTGGGGTCGACCCATTCTGTTACACTCAAAAATACAAAGTCTGTATTGTTTTTATAGTTTTGCATAATTGCTACGTTAGATATGTGTAATATATGATTTGGCATTTGTGCTTTGATGTATTTATCATTTAACGGTGTTTTATAATTTTATGAGGAAGGGTGAAATACAAACTGAAGAGCAAAAATAACAATAACAACATCAGTAACAATACCAGCAATACAAAACTTTTTCCTCGCTGCCACAAACACCTCAGCAGCTGCTTTTTGCTAGCCAAAGTTTCCACAGAGGCTTTAAAGCAGTATTTCCCAACCTTTTTCAAGTTGCAACCTCCTTTTATAATAGCCAACTAACCTGTGACCTCCATCACCACATTTGCATAAAAAGACATTTTAATGGGATAAAGAAAACATATTAAAATATTTTTTTTCAGAATATTATTTTAACCTAATACATTAACATTAATGTAACAGTACATAATTATGGGAGGAGGCTGTAAATCTGCCTCTGTCAGATAAAATTTGAGAAGAAAAAAGATGTCAATACTTTGATTTTAATTTCTTTTTGTGTGTGTGCTGAAATGACCCTCTCTTCATTTCTCTTCCCCCCAAAAAAGCCCCCTCAGTGAAGATCCACTCCCTCTCAAGCCCAAATAAACACCTCCCCCATGGCCCCCCATTGCCTCCTCTCTGGTTCTCCTCTCTCAGCTTTTTGTCCCCTTTGCCTTCCTCCTCCATGACTCAGGTGGAGCCTGGAGGCATCACCCTGCCCATGTCCCCTCTCCCTTCACTGCACCACCATCACCCGAAACAGCAGGAGACTTCTCAATCCTGCCATCTTCTTAGGCATAAGCATTCCCGGCATGCACCACACTCTCACCTCATTCAGACCTATGAACTGGGCTAACGCTTGAGTCCAAAGGGCTGACATCAGTCCTCCAAAGGTGGATACAGAGGAGCAGAGAGAAATTAGCAAGAGCAGTTCTTTTGGAAGGAGTAGGAGTGCTGAAAGGAAAATCTGTCCAAAGGGGTCCCAAAATAACTAAGAATTCTAGGCTACCTGCACTTCTAGTTCACATTAAATTTATCTATCTGTGGGCCAGGAAGATTAAAATAAAACAGTATTGTGTATACCATATTTAATATAAGAGATATAAAAATAATTGCAACTAAAAATAACTGTGGCGACCCTCCAGAAAACACTTTGCAACTCCCTTTAAAGGCAGTCTCACACAGAGTGTACTGGAGTAGTCTAGTGTTCTAGGAAGAGAACATGAGGCAAGTTCTCCTTTTTCTAGATGGGATATGTTTGCCACTGGTGAGTGTGATCATGGCAGGGAACAGATTATGCAAATAGAAAAAGCTTCTGTGGCAAACAATTACTTTCCGCCCAATAAAGCTGGCTGCATTTGCACATTCCCTGATTTCTGAGTTCAGAAGATAGCCTGATTGACGTCTTTTTTTCTTTTTTGGTTAAGCATCTACTTCCATTCTCTTGGGAAGCACTTTCACCACTTTTGCCCCTCCCAACTATCATCTGCATCAAGGGGGAAGATCCAATCCACAGATGTTCCTCAATATCCAAGCTTCCATCTTTATTTTTAAAATAAGTAAATCTGTGTCTTTATTGTGACATTGAATTATGGCACAGGGTAATGAAGCAGCGCTTCTTGTTATGTCAGATTGTGCCTTTCCTGCTGTTCACTGGCCTACCATTAGGCAGAGTGGGGAGGTCACCTCAGGTGGCAAGTGCTGGCAGGATACAATGTTGGCAGAGAAAACTATTCCATGTGACCTGCATGGCACCAGCTGAACTAGCCTTCTGTTTTTAGAGACGGTGCCAGATTCTTCACCAGTACTAAAGATGCAATTCAACTGCCAGTGCAGTTGGCTTTTCTTCATAGAACGTTTGCCTCCGGCTACAAAATATCCCCGGCCCCAATGGGAAACCATTTCTGTCTCTGACTGAGAGCATTTCAAATAGTACATGTCCTCTTTTTTCCCCCTAGTATGCCTCAACATTTCTTAATATGTTTTGATATACCTTGATTCAGAGCCCATCTCCCTGAATTGCTTTCATCTCCACTTTCATAAAATTGGGTCTCAAAAAGCTCTGTATACACAATTCATTGAACCCTTGCCTGCCCCTCTTCTGTGACTTCACAAAGATCCCCCACTGTGATATCACCCCTGCCTGCCCCCCAGTTCCCTAGTTTTAATCCTGAAATCTGAGGATGCTGCTGACATATAACATATTAATCTATGAATCTACATGAAGCTACTAATCCTAAATCTTATTAAGTCAAGGACCCAGTGCGGCTTACATCATTAAAAGACTGTATTTAAAGCTAACAATAGTGAGTATAAAAATACTAAAAAGGACATGTGAAGGTGGTGGGACTGAGAGGAAGGCCTCACCTGGTGATCTTAACACTTGCGCAGGTTCACAAAAGGTGGGTGTGATCCTTGAGACAGCTTGGGCCCAAGCCATTTAGAGCTTTATAGGTTGAATTGTGCACAAATGGATCAGCAGCCAGTGAAGTTGCTGCAATAGGGGGTTATGTGATCCCTGTGATGAGCCCCAGTCAGCAATCTGGCTGCTGTGTTTTGGACCTGCTGAAGTTTCCTAATACGTTTCATAGGCAGCCCTATGTGGAGTGCATTACAGTAATCCAGCTGAGATGTAACTAAAGTATGAGTCATCATGGCCAAATCAGAAGTCTCCAGGAATGGGTGCAGCTGGCACACTGTGTAAATGTACTTCTGGCCACTGCCAAGACCTGGGCATCCAAGCCTAGAGATGAATCCAGAGGTACCCCCACCAGTCAGACCAGGAACCAAGTTGCACACCTCTGTTTTCAGAGGGAGTATAAACCATCAAGCATATGTTCCATCCCTATTCCTTGATCTGCCTTTTGTCTGACCAGGAGCACCTTTGTCATGTCTGCATTAAATGTCAGTTTATTCACCCTCATCTGGTCCATCACTGACACCAGACACTGATCTAGCCGCTCATATGGCAAGTCCACAAGCTTTTCAATAATCTTTTCTACAGTATCCTTTATAAATAATAAACAATTTAACTCATATGAGGAGTTATCCCATCCAATCTTTTGAAATCTCCCACTCTTTCCTTCTAAAACATGAATGTATTTGAGAATTTGGTTAAGTTTGGGTAAACCTGGGTAAAGCTTAGGAAAATTCTGTCTATAACAAGCAAAAGAAAATGATCAACCATCTTTCTTATTTATTTATTTATTTATTTATTTATTCATTCATTCATTCATTCATTCATTCATTCATTCATTTGGCTTTTACCCCGCCCATCTAGATTCTAAATGAAGTGGACCAAATTAACTGTGATTAGCATGTTGACATTTTTGATTGATAGTTTGGAAAGAAGATTTAGGAATCAAGTGTTGACCTGCCCAGGCTCTTCCCTTTTCTCTTGAGGAACAAAACCACCCTAGTATTTGTTAATATCTTCTGGATATTATAACAAAGACAACCTTAAATGCCCAGTGATGGGGTCTCGGCTGACATGCTGCAATGCACCACCTCTGACAATAGCATGACTGATGCCCTTGTATAACACTATTGATCTTTTTTAACGAGAGGAGCCCTCATGTTTATTTCAGATGGTGGAAGTCCCTGCAAACCTTTTTCTGCACGTACACAGTTCCGGTGATGCTATTAGGGTTTAGGAAAAAGTCCCTGATGCTTGACAGTAACTCATGGTAATGTGCAGTGTAATGTGATTCAATGCCTTGCCCTTCAAGCACAAAAGATTTGTGTAGGTGCTACGGGTGGGTTAATGAACTAAACCATCCTATTAAAAGAGCACAGTTCATTTTCCAATGAAATCTCTTCCCATCCAGGCTCAGTGCCCAGCTAGAAGTTGATGTGTCCGGCACAGCGCTGTGAAATTTAATTCTCATTGGAGAATACTGGAGTGGGATGACCACAATCCAGAAGTGCCTGCATAAACACCATCTGCTCCCCCCCCGGAGAAATCCAATTAGACTTCCTTGAAGCAACTGCCTCTACCCCCACCAGCCTATTGCATTTCCCGTTCACACATATCTGAACATTAATTTGTGGCTTTGAGGCAAAGAATCACTGAAATGAAGGGGAAAAGCACACGTGCATACAGAGGAAAAAAACCTGATGCACTTGAACTGTTCTTGTTTGTTTTCATAAGCCTGATCAAAATACCCTTCAGTCCTGCATTTATAGTTGGGGAAATATCAGGGTAAAAGCCTGAGCAAAGGGTCATTCAGCAAGGGGGCAAGAGCTTACTATTGACTAGCTAAATATATTGGTTTATTGATCAGGTATTTTGAGGGCACATCGCCTACCGTGGGGCAATTCACAATCCAAAATCCAACATATGTTCTCCCAAGTACAGCCCACCTCATCCAAACACAGTTTGGAATAGAGATTTCTCCAGTGCTGTTGCTGTTTTTAAATAGCAGCAATGGTGTCATGTATATCTTTTGGGAAGGGAGTTCCAAAGATATGGGACCTCCATTAAGTACAATCACTAGTACCTACCAGTCTGTCTCCTTATTGCACAAGAGGTCAGAGCCTTTGACATCCCTCTTAATGCTTGATCCAGCCCTTTGCCTTCCCAGCCCAGAATAAAGAGGATTTCTGACTAGGGTGACAACTTCACTGAACTTTCAGCTCTCACCTCCCACCTCCTGCAAATGGGCATACTGTCGAACAGAGCCAGGGGTCCCAACCTGACCTCATCTCCTGACTCAAAAAGGTGAGTCAAAGACCCAAAACCCTGCTTGGCTGAGGAGGTTTGCTGTCCTTGGCCAGCAAACATCCAGGAAACCTTCCAGACCACCACCAACCACCTATGTTGGTCCCTGTGTACATCCAGTATCCTGGCCTCTGAATCTTGGGATCTTGGTGTTGAGGTGTTGGATGTAGAAACCACCAAAGGTGCCTCATGGCTGGTCACCATCCTTCACATCCCTCTTCACACTACCCAACATTGTGGCCTGTTTCACTATGACACCACCCCAATCTGCTCTAACATTGTAATTAACCAGGACATGAATCAGACAAACATTGACCATCTTTTGTTCAATACAGTAATCAGGTGGGACAGGTCCAGAATTCCTATCCTGCCCCAAAGTGTCCAGCTAGCTCTTGTACTAAACACACAAAGAAGGCAGATGGGCTGAGCAGTTCAAAGAAGGAGTGAAATGAAGTCCAGAGTCCCCACCCCAGCTCAGGCTGCATGGAAACACAAATAGACATTCAAGCATTCCACTCAACACTTCCATGAAGGGAATCAAAGAGCTCCTACCATGACAGCTTGCTCTGTTCAGCAGTGGAGATGACTATTGGACAATCGAGACATGAAGAATAAAGTCCAAAACCAGTCGGCCACCTTGGATCCTTTGCGGAGCAAGGCAGGATAAAAATATTTTAAATAAATAAGTAAGTAAATAAATAAATAAATAATACTATATATGGAGCCCAGAAACTAATAAACACCTGATACAATTGATATGAAACCTTGTGAAGTATAATATGAGGTCAGCAGGTAGCTCATGTTAATATTCTAGCTATTTAGTCTGTATCGATTGATATTTCCAAGCCATTTTGAATTTTACCAAGATATTTGTCATGGTTTTTAGGTCAGCTTTCTGTAGATCACTGATTCCCAGATTTATGGAATGACACTCATGCCTCTTCAACTTTTGAGAAAACTTCATGCCCCTGCCACCTTTCCTTTACTGTCACATCCAAACCCCTTGATTTTAAATTTGTAATTTAAAATTTAAAAAGAAGCACAAAAACATCATCAAAATATTTTGGAACCAGTCAAGAAAGTGGCTCATTTGGTCTTAATGCCTTTTGCAAAAAATGTGAACGTGCCCAGCTAAGTGCCTTCATCTTAAGTGCACACAGAGAGAGAGAGAAAACAAGCACAGAAGGACAGGATCAAATTATTCCCTATAAAAAATAAATAAATAAACAATCAGTATCACAAACAATTAATGCTATAAGACAACCAACCACGTAGTTCATGCAAGAACACATTGCATTTTCTTTTGTTCTGCGCTAGTCTTATTCAGGCATTTAGTAAAAGGGTTACATTAAACACATGAGGAAGGGTGTGTGCTAGTCTACCCCTTGACCACATGTCCATACATGGAGCATCTTGAGGCAATTGGAAATTCTGATTTTTCAGATCATGTCGAGAGCCCACACATGTGGTCCAGATTCTGCTCTTCTGACTGTTGCTTTCCACATGCAAAGGGAGGCAGGACTAGTGTACATCATAATTTAAATCCTTTATTAAATGGCTGAATGAAAGTATTCTGTTGTTTGCTGTCCCACCTTGATTGCAGAAAGATAGGTTCTTGAAATGGCATAATTCCTTATATCACTCCCCTTTAATGCTATCATGATATGACATGTGAAGCCAGAAGGTATCATTTTAAGGTATGTAAGAAGCTGCTATAGTAGGTTAGAGTGTTTGCACATCTTACACTGTCTCAAGGAGTATGTACATGGCACAGTTATAGCTATTTGCTTTACCCTTTTAAATGCCATGGCTCCCCTCATGGATTCCTGGGAAATGCAATTTGGTGAGATAGCTGCAATTCAGTTAAGGAGCGCACACACTATTGTTTAAGAAAATGTGCTTCAGGTACCTAGAAGACAGTTTTAAGCACCTCAGGGAACAACAAAACTCACATTTCTGTAGGTTGGATGCCTGGAAGTTGAAGGGGTATCAAACTGCTCCATCTATACAACGAAGTCTCAGAATCTCAGAAACAAGTTGTTTCCATCCCCTGATCCTTTTCAAATCCACGTTCTGGGGACCTTCCACATGAAATCACATGTTCTATACTTCATTCATTTCTTCAGCTGCTACAAAATCAGTCCTTTCTGTCAGTGTCATTCATCCCAATGGGTAAAAAAAAGTAGGTCTTAAGGGTTTTGTATCATATTAACCAGGCAAACAGCAAGAACAGCTTAGCCTTAGATGGCCAAGAGTTGAACCAGTGACCTAGAATCAAAGAAGCCCATAATCTGGTATATAAAGCTTTCCAGCCATACAAGCAACCCCACTGGCTCCTGAGTTTACAGGCAATTGTTTGGCTGAGTTAGCCTGTGGTGAAAAGTTCACTGCAGCTTTGGCTTGTTTAATTCTCTGGGAACCAAAAGAAATCATTGTGTAGGAGAATCGCTTGGCTCTGCCACGTGTGAAAAAGGGGCTGCTTTTGCTGCAGTTTTAAACGTCTGTCCTTGACCAGAGTTTTAGAAAAGCATAATCACTTGGATCCATAGAACCAGAGGGAACGAAGGAACAAAAACTCGCTAGCTTTATTGGAAATAACATTTTCAGCTTCGCCAAAGGCTTTCTTTCCTAGCAGCTCAGAAATATGAGAAGGCAAAAAAAAAAAAACATATTAGAAAAGTAGAAAAGGTAGGGGGAAGTGGAGAGTCCAAACGGAGGAGAAAAATGAAGTTGCTGAGCCCAGTTCTGCTGTGCCAATGTGTACTGTGTAGCTTTTGTCTTGGAACTGACACATACACACAAAAATGGTTGCCTGAAATCCAAAAGCCAAAAGCACTGAGACGGACCAGTTTATCTCAGGATGGAATCATTTGTGTGCTTGATATGTGTAAAACATAGTGTATTAGATTGAGAGTCAGATGAAGGTTGTAATTCCACAATTATCTGCTAGTCAG
The DNA here is from genome assembly GCA_037013535.1 of Intellagama lesueurii. Lineage (NCBI taxonomy): Eukaryota > Metazoa > Chordata > Lepidosauria > Squamata > Agamidae > Intellagama > Intellagama lesueurii. The sequence goes on along the minus strand of JBAJHW010000001.1, from coordinate 166,645,182 downwards.
TTGCACTGAACTTGCTACTGAGTAGACACTGTTCGCAGTGTAGGTAACATATGATTGAGGTCTTAGGCCTGAATAGGGAGAGGTACAGAAATATGCCTAACTTCCAGTGCCTACCAGCCTCACCTTTTGTGTTCCTGACCTCCCTCTTTTGAATGTGCAGGTCTGACAGGAGCCTCTCCTCCACAGAGATGGTGGAGAGTGCCAGAAATAGAGCAGTGGCAGTGGGCAGGAGAGAGTTATTGAGGGATAAAGAAGAGATCACCCAAGATAGATTGGTCTCCACTTTTGATTACACTCCCCTGGCTAGTCAATTAAGAAGAAGTGTGCTGAGAAATTGGCACCTCTTGAGAGATATCCCATTCTGCAGGGAAAAGCCTAAATATGGCTTTAGGAGAACAAGAAATCTGAAGGACATTTTAGTTCACATAGACATCTCTACCAATACTAGGACCCAGGGAAATACTTTACCAACAGGAGATTTCAAATGTAGGAGGTGTCATGTATACTGTCAATGTACTGGGGGATCTCATTTGACTGTCCCAGGGGTTAACTTTGTGTTTAGGTCTAAGTCATTTTCAATACGTTCAACATCCAATGTAGTGTGCCTGATTATCTCTGATTGCTCAAGAACATGTGGGGAGCATGGCAAGGCTAGTCAAAGTCAGGATGCGAGAACATCAACCTAGAATTAGGAACAAAGTGATGCACGCTACATTAGTGAGTCATTATGTAGAAATGGGTCACAAAGAAGACAGCTTTAAATTCTTTGTTCTATATGTGACTACAAAGACAGGTGAGGAAGCAATATCCAAAGATCTCCTACAACAGGGAATGGAATGGATGTTCAGGTTGAAATCTCTTACTCTGAATGGTTTGAATAATAATATTAACTTTACGTGTTTTTTAATGAATTTGGAATAAGGAATTAAGCTTGTATCTTTTGAACCATATCTGTACTGTCACTTTAAAATCCTCTACTGAAGTTGATCAACAGCTATAATTAAGGTATTTGAGAGTGGATGTGAACTGTTGTTGGCTGAGAGTTTTCTCTCTGGGGAAGTCTGTGTTGATGGGAACAGTGAATATGTGAAGACAAGGTTGCAATGAAAGGATACTGTTTGGGATTTTCTGGGGGAAAAGTTTGTATTTTTATGTTTTAGATCCTTTAGCAATAAGACTCAGCTCCCAAGCTTTGATAAAGGGAGTGAAATCGGGTTTTCATGCCATGCAAGCAGCCTGGTTAGCTGGGACTATCTAAAGTTTCAACAAAGGAACGGAAGCCATTTTCCAAGGACATTTTGTGACAAAGGAAAGTGTGGGACTTCAAATCTCGACTGGAGTCTTCTAAAGCATAAGAACTGGATCGTACAAGCTGGACATGTTTGAACAAGATCTCTTGGCTTCCTGATGGATTTGAGGGTTCATTTTGAGTGTTTGCATTGAATGTACTCTGTGCTGACTGAAATTTTGCCAGTATTTAAAGTGAGATGGTACTTTAAGAATATATAGTTACTGCAAATCATATATAATCAGTCTGCACAGGTTTTTCTTTGGCTACCCAATCATCGCTAGTTGCAGCCTATTTCTTTTGTTCAACAAAAGGGAAACCCCTGTGGTTTATATTCACCACACTAACAAAATAAGGTTAATGCCCTATACATGTGGAATCCATACCGACCTGGAGCAGAGCTGGATTTGTTCAGAAGAGTTATTATCACTGAGAACCCCTGCTATTTGATTAAAGCCGTGCAATCAGTTGGAAGTTCTGGTATGAGCCAAACAGGCATCTTAACAGAGAAACAGCTGTTCTGTGGGTGGTCTGCTCAGGGGTCTGTAGTGCTGTGATCACACAGCCAATGTGCTAGCATTACAATCTTTCCTCTGCAAGACAGCTCTGATGAGTCAGAAAGTATCTCTGGAGCCTTCACTCCCACACTGTTTGGCCTGGTGCCCAAGAACACCTGTCTTTGGTATACCTACCACATAATAAGTTCAAACTGCCGGCAAAGAATTAATATGCTTTGGGAGAGCCTTTCTCTTCTCTGTTTAAGATTTTATTTTCTCAATGTACGTTTCTGCATTAAAGCAGCAATGAGGAAATTGTGGCTAGGGGTACAAAGATAATTACATTAATCATTTTTTTAAAAAATCACTTTACCCAATTTGTTTTCTACAAGTTTATCAAGCATGCACACATCTTTTCATTTCCCTTCACAGGAAGGAAACTGTGAACAGCGCATTCTGCCTCTTGCTGCCTCTGTGTGTCTTTGAAAACTTCATCAGTACACTTTAGTCAGGGAAAGAAATGCATAAGGGCAATGTCTATTAAAGCAAATGCTTTAGGAAAGCTTGGCCATAAACTGCACACTGGTTTGCAGGTACAAATAATAATAATAAAAAAAAAACAAAGGCTCACCACCGAATACAAAACAAAGATGGGCAGAAAATGCAGGGGAATTTGGAGAGAGGGCACAAAATCAAAACTGACAGATTTTCACATCCCTGCTAGTCACCTTTAGGTGTTTGCTGGACTTTTCCCATCAGCACGGTCCTGGTGAGAGCTGGGTGGAGCTGGAGTCCACCAGTTTCCTGCCCCTGTATTAAAGATAAGGCCTACTTTTCCAAGTGGGAAAACACAAACTGTATCCCCCCCTCTTCAGCCAGAACACAAGCATTTGGACAATTAGACATTTCAGAATACAGAAGGTGGAAATCTGGAAAACTTCAGGTTCACCGTGGGATTTCTTAGTATTCATTCTTTTGATATATTTTTTTTCCAAATGGGCTAAAATGTATTAATTTCTGTATGTATATATTTAAGGAATTTGTGTATTGACTCTCCAAATCATTTATCCCAGAGCAGTTTGCAATACAATTGAAAGTCCAGAGAAACAGTACTAAAGCATACCAAAAAAGGAATTTCAAGACAATATTTTGAAACATAGCACACATTGCAATAAATTCATACTTAAACACAACAAGAAAATATATCTGGATTTGCCCTATTGGAAACGCTGGTGCTCTTCCTAAACCACACACATCATTTTTTTTTTCTGATAATGAACTTTGCCTCCGTTATTCCTTGTATGCAGTAAGTCTGTACAAGTTTTGCCTGGATTGTGTTTTCTGCTGTTGAGTCATGTCTGACTTCTGGCACCTCTAATAGAATGTCCAAAGTACGCACAATATTGAAGGAATGGTAAAAGCATTGCCACACTCCAGTGAGTTTCCATTGGTGAAGCAACCCAATACTGTTTGTCTTCCCTCCCCATTTCTGTTCCTGGTTGTTCATCTGTTCCTCCCCACCACACAGAAACATCTGGTTCACCATTTGCTAGCCTTCTATATACAGTAGGACCCCTGTATCTGTGGGGGAAAAGTTCCAAGCCCCTGCACAGATGCTGAAAACCATGGATAATAGTCTCTCATTCCCTCTGGTGGCCAGTGCTGGTAACTACATCATGGAAATATCTATTTATGGGTTTTTTTCCTTTAAAATATTTTTAATATTTTCAGACCACAGATAAGTGAAACCACAGATACCGATCCCACATAAAGTGGATAGAGGGAAGCTCTTTTCCCTCTCATGCAATACCAGAACCCGGAGACATCCACTCAAATTGAGTGCTGAGAGAGTGAGAACAGACAGAAAAAAGAAAATATTTCTTGACCCAGTGTGTTGTTAGTCTGTGGAACTCCTTGCCACAGGATGTGGTGATGGCATGTGGCCTAGATGCCTTTAAAAGGAGATGGGACAGATTCTTTGAGGAAAAAGTCCATTGCAGGTTACAAGCCATGATGGGGATGTATAATCTCCAGCCTTAAAATGAAGGTACCTCCAAATGCCAGATGAAGGGGAAGGGGTATCAGGAGACAGGTATCTAGTTATCTCATGTGCTCCCAGAGGCATCTGGTGGGGCCACTGTGAGATACAGGAAGTTGGACTAGATGGTCCCTTGGCCTGATCCAGCAGGGCTCTTCTTAAGTTTTTATGTAACACATGCAACAACAACAACACATACAGCAACAACAACACATGCAACAACACATGCAACAGTGACACAGCACCTTTGACATTATAAAAAACAGATTAACTTCTCCTAGCCAGTTCTACTTGAATCCACTCATAAAGCAGAAGGAATTGTTGTCCCCTATGTCTGTTTCTTAAGGCATTGGATCCTACATATTGCAAAGTGTTACTTATAAATGTGCCGAACATATAAGGCTACTTTAGTTTCAAAATTTCCCACCATTCCACAGCAAGAAACATATTCCAGGGCCAGAAGCATTCTATCAGAAGTTAATATTCAAGGACCAAGAGGTTTGGAAAATGACAATGTTCACCTCACTCTACATTGTCTACTCGGGTACAGGGACAGGTAGAGAGAGACTCTAAGGTTTCGGAACTGAGACCTAGAACTATAGCTTCGGTGGTGAATAACACTAAATAAAAAGTTGACTCCCCGCGCAAAGCATAGCAGCTGCTGTTCTTTCCTATGGTAACATGGAAACCTGTCATCAGCCATGAGGAAGGCTGCAGCCTTCTTTTAACATGCTTAAGGCTCTTTAGTGTCTTATTATTGGGCAGTTTTTCAAAGAGGTAGCCATATTAATTTGTTCCAACGGAAGTAAAAACAAAAGGGAAAATTCTTTTGTGACACTTCTGGGACTAACAGATTCATTTCTATGTGAGCTTTCCTGGAGCACAATCTGTTCATTCAGATCCAGATGCTGATGTTTTCAGAACTCACCCAATTTGTCCACCTTTTCAGTCAGAACATCCCTGAACAATCCCCAGTGAAGATTCCAAATCATCCACAACATCAACAGTAAAATGAAATAAAGTTCATGTATTTATTTACGGTCAAAGACCAAACAAATTGAACACTAAAGAAGAAGAAAACAAAACAAAAAAACAATAAGCAATACAAAACTTGCAACATACATTATACCAAGCAACAGCTCTCTAAAGGTATAAAATTTATGTAAGAGTTTATATCAACAATATCCAAAACCTCATCTGCGGAAAAATCACTAGGTGATCAAAGCTATGGTGACTGCAGAAAAATCTGGCCACCTTATTAGGTATATGGGGGATCTTGTCAGACAGTAACGGAGAGATTTAGAATTCTGTCCTTTCTGGGAATTTTCGGAGAATAGATCACAGAAGTTCTTTACGAAGGTCCAAATAGAACAGAGACTGTAAAAGAACATCTACCTTATCAAGATAATTTATGTCCCTGCAACGATGGGGAAGTGGAAACATTAAAATACAACCAGTATTTAAATAAGCAATAGCTAGAGTGGAATGAGGTCCAAAATAGTGGGTATTTAAAACACACACTTCCCCCCAAAATAATCAAAAATGCCAACACATCAATAGGGAAATCAGCAAAAATGTGGGGGTGCTTACAGTCATGCGTCCCAAAGAGCGATATTACTGCAGTGGATTATTTACATTTCTCTTGAGAGATTTAATTATTTACAAGATTTACTAATAGTAATGGCATGGTGTTGTAATTTATGGCATTTAATTCAATTTGCAGAAATGTGAGGCAGTTTACAGTAAGTTGTTAGTATACTGCCAAATGAAGCAGGAGTCATTACCCAAGTTTTAACTCTAAGTATGACTTATGACTATTAATCACATTTGCATTGTTTGAAGAACTGTATAGATGGGATCGCCCATTTTATTCTTACAAGAATCTGCTCAAAGTACACTAACCTGGAAACGGGAAACTTACAATGACCACTGACTAGTTATATCCACATAGTGTCCATTTCCGTTTGCCTCTAGATTACATCACAGGCTACTTTGAAAATGTAGTTCCTTTTCATTAATCAAGAATAGACAAATATTAAGGACGTTAAGAAGGGGGTTCTTCTATGAGATCCCCCTTCTATGACCTTAAGGCAGACCAGGATACCTGTAATTTTATATTTCTAACATGGGATCCACTTGTTCTTCCTACAGAAGTTGCCTTCAGAAAGCATACCACTGCAATGCATTTTATTTTGATATTTGGATGCAAAAATTCTGCAATCCATTCAGAAAACTGGTGTTGCCCTTTAAAATGGTCTCTAGAATAGGTGTGGGAAACCTTTGGCTCTTTGGGACGTTTGGTATGCAGACAAAGATCTGGACGTTCATGATTTTGCATCCTTGGTCTACAAGCTGGCTAGATTTGGGTCCACTAATCTTACAGTTTTTATGTCAATAAACTGATAGATTGTGCTGTATAACCAAGGTTTTCTGAACAAACACTGGAATGTCCATAGCAGCAGAGAAATGTCACATTAATATTTTAAGGCATTAATCATTGTAAGGCTAGAGGTGGGAGAAAGTGTGATATCTGTAAATCTTTGTAATGTTGTCGTATGTTGTTCTCAGTGGCATTAGTAAGATAGACATCATGTTGCAAATGACAGAGCAGAAGACAGCCTGATAAATACCATGCAAGAAAGCAAGCCAATAAACACAAATGGCTCACCACATATATGGAGGCAACCCTCACCAATGAGCTATCAAGGTGTCTTTAGCTGTGACTACATAGCAAGGGAAATGCAAATTAACTCACCTTCTCTCACTGCGAAGTTTCAGTGGGGCATTTGGTTCTCTCCAATATAAGTAGCTACAGAAGCAGACGTGGTGGCACTGCGGGTTAAACCGCAGAAGCCTCTGTGCTGCAAGGTCAGAAGACCAGCAGTCGTAAGATCGAATCCACACGACGAGTGAGCTCCCGTCGCTTGTCCCAGCTCCTGCCAACCTAGCAGTTCGAAAGCATGTAAATGCAAGTAGATAAATAGGTACCACCACGGTGGGAAGGTTACGCCGTTCCGTGTCTAGTCGCGCTGGCCACGTGACCACGGAAACTGTCTACAGACAAACGCTGGCTCTACGGCTTGGAGACGGGGATGAGCACCGCACCCTAGAGTTGGACATGACTGGACTAAATGTCAAGGGGAACCTTTACCTTTACCTTTACTACAGAAGCAGAGGAGGAAAGAAAGCTTTTTACTTGCAGATCCATTTGAAGCACCTGTAGGTGGTACAATTCAAAGGAACTGCTTTAAGAAGACTTTTCTTCCTCCCAATTAATTCAATATCTTACCTAGCCAGCAAGAGTTGTTAAACTGTTAAAAAGAATGAATAAATGAATAAACAGGACTACGGGGTGGGGGAGCTATTTAAGAAAACCCTGAAGTGACAGCTTAGGGGAGCAGAGGCTTTACAGAGAGAGGTGGGTACTGGCACTGCTTGTGTGTGTGTGTGTGTTTGTGTGCACGTGTGTGCACACACGTGCATGTGTGTGCATGCACGCACACACTCTCTCCCCCTTTTTGTCCTCTTTTCCCCTCACACATAAACACACACACACACACACACACACACACTACTCCCTGCTCTCTTTTCTCCCAGCTGGCACTTCTCCTTTTCCCTCCTCCTCCTCTAAAGACAAGCCATCACCCCCATCTTCACAGGAAAAAGCCCTTTTGAATCTTTCTGGCAAAAATAAAAGAGGTAGCCTTGCAAGCCAAAAGAGCTGGACAGATTCAGTTTAGCCTTTGCATCATGTGGGCAGGAAAAATTACTTTGAATTCACCTGTTTTATAGAAGGAGCAAATCCCAAAGTATTTGATGGTGTAGTCAGGCTCTTTCTCAGATTAATGTCACATTTGTGGTCAACAAATGTTCCAACCACAATTAGACTGAAGGCTTAATGATTGTAGTGTGTCGAGAAGGAAATGCCAGATATGGAACTTTGGTGGCATTTGAAGTTAATGTACAGGATGAGACATTTTGATCCTAGCAAATCACAAAGAAAACTCCAAACCTAGGTAATCTTAAGATATAAAGATTCATGACAGACTCTTTCACTGTAAGTATTTCTCTCTCATTTGGGGGAAAATGTGAAGCAAGACTATTGGGAAAATATCACAGGTCATTCATTATACAATCTGTAGCTTGAAAACATTATCAAGCAAATGGAAGAATATTAAAACTGCTTCCTGGATTCAAAATGGCTCAATCAAAAGTTATGTTTTAGTGGGATGCTTTTACCCCCATTAAGACAGAATACACATGGTTCTACCCATGACTGGTAAGCATTTGTTCAGTTTGTAAAAGAACTTCCTTAAATGTACAAACATCTTACTAAATGCTATAGAAAGAGTTTGAGATTTTAATAAATCAAACATGAGAAAAAGTGAAAATGGCATATTTAAGAAGGCTTTCCGTGCTTTGCTCTTAGCTGTTTGTTTTTAAATTCGTGGCACATTCAACAAAATTTATAGTCCTGAATTAGAGCTGTCATTGCATCCACCCACCCCACAGTATCCTTATTAGGGAGGCCATTATTAGTAATATAAATCCTAACTTCATCCTTGTGCAGTAAATGGAAAGCCATCAATATATATATATATTGAAGCAACATGCTGTGAGACTGCAGGCTGGCGGGGGAGAGTGAAGAATATTTGGGTGTTTTTCTGAATGTCATTGTGCAACTTCTGTAAAATGTGCTGTATTGGAAATTTCTTATACATGCCTTTTTCATGCACTAGTACAAGCAAAAGCATCAAACAGGTTGTTTTAGTCTTTTTGATCAATCATACTGTCTTATTATGCTTGCTACGTGTGTGCTTACCTATATAAAAGGAGAATGTGCTGGGTCTTGTGCAGAAATATGAATTTTATGAAAACAGAATTATGCACATACCACACAGAAAAGAATGACCAAACCCCTTCCCTGCAATTATTTAATATTATAGTCTTTTCCTAGAGCCAACGTATCTTAAAGAGATTAGTAAATCATTGAGGAGATGTCTCCAGGGATGTTGGCAAATCTTTGGGTCTGAGTCTCAAATCCAAGTTTGAGTCTTTGGTGCCAAGCCCTGAGTCCCAAGCCCCAAATTCAAGTCCCTATTAAAAATAAGCTCTTTTCCCCAGAAAAAAAAGGGAGGGGCAGGTGGGTTCAGAGTTGTGAGCTGAGTTCAAGTCATTGAAGAAGAAAAAAACCCAAATCAAGTCCAAGTCGAGTCACTTCTGTGACTTAAGTACAACTTGACAGCAAGTCCCGCAACTTGAGTTCCCATCCCTGGATGTTACCCTGTCCTATGATAGCCAACTTTGATCAGAACCTTTGATCAGATTTCTTAACATTGCTTTGCTTTACTTTTAACAGCTCAGGTTTCCAGCAGGCAGGCAGGTACAACATGGTTCTCTCTGTGGAAGAAATAGAATTTGCTAGTAGAATTTGGCAAGTCTGGATGGGAGATTTTGTTCTGCTTTAAAAACAAAAACCAGCACTTTCTAAGATGTGTATGTGTCTACGTAAAGAAGAGCAAAATAACCTGAGTCCACCATGTGTGTTGGTCCTTTCCCCGTCATATCCAAACTGCCTGCTATGGGACTGCCAGGCTGGCCACCTCCAAGTTACTGCATGTGGCCTACAGAAAAAGCAAAGAGAGGAGAAGAAGAGAGAGAAAGGCTGTGTGGGGGAAAGGGTTCCTGACAATGTCCTTCCTCTGGCCTGTGAACATGGAAAGGATTGTGCAATCAATCAAGCAATCAAGCCATTTCACTGGGCACACCATGAGCACCCAAGCCACCAAGCAGGAGGCAGTCCCAAGCTTAGGCTGTTGGCTGAGGCTGGAGAGTGAGAGCAAGGACAGGGAGCTGGTGAGGATGAGAGGACAATTCTTGAAAAAGAGGAGGTGGAGAAAGAGGCAGCTGCAGTGGCAATGGGTTGCTCAGGAAATATTAGTAGCAGCAACAACAACAGCAACAGCTGCCACGGCCACAACAGCATCATGTCTTCCTCTTTTTCTCTTCCACTTCCTTCTCTTCCACCTTGATAACCACTAAGGTATGCTGACCTGACCCCTGCACCCAGTCCAGCCTGAAGCTAGTCTCACCTGAACAGCAACAGGAGCAGGAGGGGCACCAGCAGGTGGCAACATGACCCATGGGTGAAGGGCAAAGGAGGGCACTCCCAAGTTCTCCTAGTCCTGGTCCCTTCAACCTTGCCCTTCATTTTCTCTTCATTACCACTACACTCCCTGATGTGGCAGAGGGGGGGGGGACAGGGAGGAAGGTAGGCAAAATAAGACCTGAAGAGAAAGGTGCCAAGGCTTTGTAAACCCAATGCTCCTTGCCACTATTGCCACTGCTTGAAATAGTAATAGTGGGTGGGGAAAAGGCTGAGGATGATGGCCAGTTGCTAACTGTCAATGCTGGTCTCTTGTTGCCAATAGGAACTCCCGTGAGGGCTGAAGCTAACTGCCAAGAGAGAGAACAATAGACTGTGAGGCTGTGAGTTCTCTCCTCAGTTCCCTTAGCCTTTGGCACAGGCTTGGTATTTGCCCTCTTTGACACATGCTCCTCCTTCCACACTGTTAGTCTATTGGGGGAATGGACTGGCAGGATGTGCATGGAGTTGTTTTGCCTCTCCTGCCCTTTCTCAGTGGTCACACCTGGATGATTTCCCCTGCCCCAGGAGCAGCCATCTTTGCTAGCACTATTGCTCTTCTGTCTTTTTGCTTCTCCAGCTACAGCAATTATACAACTTAAGTTCACTGGCAGAACTTTATACACCACCAGTTTTGAATCGATTCTTGGCCTGTCGAATCAGGGACAGAAAAATAAAGGCAATTGGGTTTTGTGTGTTCAGATGCACACAGGTACCCAACAGAACAATTACTTACTCTTCACAGTAGCTTACAACCATTACTCCTATGAATAAAAAATGACCTGGCCATCAGTTATACACACTTGCGGTGAATTGATGGATCTCACATAGGTATTACACCTGCACATTAGTGCAGCTATGTTATTGTGCAGCACAGCAAAACATTCTACAAGGCAATTCTCAAAGAGGGGGACGCCTGAACAAAAAATGTAACTTCAAAACAGCACCAAATTTGGCACAGATGTACTGAACAAGTGGCTCTTGCTCTAGGCCAAATTTGGAGACGTTTGGGCAAAACGTTTTTGAGATAAAAAAAATTTTTTAAGCGAAATGGTTTTCCCCCTACAGAAACAAGAAATTCTAAGTGTCCCCAAAATAGTTCATAAAAATTGAAAAGACCAGTCTTGCTTATCTTGAAAGAGAATATTTGGTCCTACCCACTTTTTTAAAAAATTGAAATAATCCAGACCGCAGGGGCTAAAATAGTGCTCCTCAAGTGAGGTATTTCAAAGGGGAAAAACAACCACTTTGTTATAAGACTAGGACACACTTATTAAAAACAACAACAACAGCTGTGACAATTGTTTTGTGTTTAGGTGAGAAGTGGTTAACTGATGAAAAAAGAGGTGAGCTTCTGGGATTTTCCCTTGCTTGGTGTCTCTTTGTGAATGGTAGTGAGCACAAGAGGGTATTCTGTAGACCAATGGTTCCCAACCTTGTTCCTGTGATGTTCTTGGACTACAGTTCCCACAAATCCTGACCAGCAGAGCTAGTGGTGAAGGCTTCTGGGAGTTCTAGTCCAAGAACATCTGTGGCTCCAAGGTAGAGAACCACTGCTGTAGACCATCTTGACTGCTGCCATTGGTGCTGTCAACATTCAGGCTGCCCTTTGCTATGCGAAGCTTGGCATCCTTTCTCCTGTTGGCAATATAGGCAAAATATTGTGCAGCAGTATTGGGACATTTCCTGGCATTTTGAATCATGGATACAGAAGCACAATATCCCACATTCATAAACTAGAGGTTTCTTGCAGAATGGAATTTGATTAAGTGTTTGGAATCTTAGTTACTATTCAGTCTAAACATTTATTTGTCAGTAATAACTCCTCCAAAGTAGAAAGGAGATGTTTTACTCCTGCTAACTGACATGCGTGAAACAATACCTTGGTATTCATAGTTAAATTGGTGTGAATGTTACTTTGTTTTTATTGCACTTCAGGTTGCACCAAATCTGACACGCTGAACGTAAACCAAAAGTAAAGCAGATGCCATATCATTGGAGGTTTAAGAGATATTATAAACTTTCCATGTGCTGAACAAACAATTCCTCTATTATATTTCATTTGTTTTGTTTCCATGTTCTCCTGTTCTATCCCCCTTTGTCTTACTCAATAGTTATCACAGTTTAGCACCAAGACGTCTAATAAAACTATGTTTAATGGGGGGATGTCAGTTCTTCTTTGCTTCCTTTTTTGTTATTTCAAACAAAACAAACAAAATTATTCAATGCAAGATGAGACATTGCCTCATACTCACACAACCTTGAGCCTATTAGAATACTTGCCTTTTTTCGAATTTCATTTAAAACCACAAAGACATCATTTGAAGCCTTAGCCTACATAGGTAATTGCTTTGATATTGATGGTATCTCATGAGGGTAGACAGGAAAATTTTTACTCTTAGTGTAGCTATGATGGTTCTCCAAGTTCAGGGATTTCCATGCTAGCTACTCAGCCACACCACTCTGTTTATTCTGTGGTAGGTGAACCCAGGAGAGTTAAATGTGATTGTGACTAGGGGATGCACCAGGCCTTGGTAGCTCCCAACACTCCAGTCTACCTCGATTTGGCTGTGCATCCAGGGACTCCAAAAAGCCACAAGGCTAGGCACTTAGAACCACGATGCCCACCTTGCAAGGTCCAGCCATCACCACACCCACAAAAATACAAAATCTCCCAGTCAAGGCAAGGCATGCTTTAGTATCACAAATCAAAATATATAAGGTGACCCATGACACACACACCCCCAGAAAATACTTCAAACCCCCATTAGAGGTTATGGGCCCCAGGCTGGAAAACACTTATCTAAAGGAAAATAAGGCAGACTCCATCTAGTGGAGTCTGGTCATGGCAGGCACCATGGGGAGGGGGTTTAACTGCAATGGAAACATTTAGGACCTTAGATAGATCACGGTGAGAAAGGTGGTTGGGACCTTCATACTTCTGGAAGAGGAATCCTAGCTTCAGCAAAGCCTGCAAGCCTTTTGAGGCCTTCTGAGTCAGAAAGCCAGCTAGCCTAGTCCTTCCACTGAGGAGCTTCTGTGCTCTTGCCTGGGTCTTCAACTCTTGGTTCATAGGGCATAAGGGATACTCTGGAATGAAGTATTCTGAATCTTAGGAGTGGTCTTCAGATACTTATTCAAAGTTCCTCCTTTAGGTGGACTGTTCACATTCAAGTCAATGGCAAAATAACATGGCTGGTTAAAAGTCAGCAAAACTGAAACAGCCTGCCTGAATCTGACGTAGTACCATTTATTACTATATGATGACTGGCTGGACAAACTGCCCCCTAACCTCATGTTTTCCTTCTCAGTTTCATTAATCCTCAGATGTAAATCTTACTTTCACCAGTAAAGTGATGATAATAATAATGATGATGATAACATTTAGTGATGATGACCCCATGATTAATTTTGAAATGAAAATCTTGGATGCAAGAAGTGCCACTTACATTTGACTTCATGTAACTATAGTCTCAGCTTCAGCTGGTAAAGCTAAGCTGGGAAACACATACACAATCTGAAAGTCACTAAGAAGGGCTGACTAATCCATTTTCCACTTGCCCAGATTGTTGTTTCAATCCATGGCAAGCATAAAAGTCTCGAAAGGTTACTTCAAGCTAGCTCGTTAAGAGCTTTTACCTTTTTTAACTCCATGGTTGGCAATGAGAGATTCCCTTTTCACACTCCTGATTGTTCTCTGAAATGATTTCCAATGACTTTCCTTCTTCTCAATGGAAGATGAGCCATTTTTTTTCCCATGCTCACTCTTTCTCTCTTTCCTCCCCTGCTAACCCTTGAGCAGGGATAGCAACCAGATAAACATGCGAAGGTCAGAGATCCACAGAAAGGAAGGGGCAAAGAAGCACCAATCGAAGTTCATCGTTTAGCTCAGCTGCCCAGGAATGGGTCAATTCTACAGCTCATTTAGAAATGAAATCCTTCTTCTACTGAGTCTGAGGTCAGAGAACTAGCTATGGTTGATGAGTTCTCAAGTGCTTAAAAAAAAAGAAGGATGGAATAATGAGGGGAAAGTCAATGGCTACCGCTTCTTGGGAATCCATACAGGCACTTCTAAGGGCGACTGGCAACAGTATCAGGAAGAGAACAAGATTGTTAAAGGGGTCAGTAGGCCACACCATGATCAGCAAGTGACCCAGACCCTTTGCAGGGGAGGTGGCCTTCTCTTTTGTTCTCAGGGCTCAAAGCAAACAAGACTCTTCCCCTTCAGCACAGCTTGTCCATTTGCTCCAAAGGCTTCTAGGGCAAACATAAATTCCTAGCAAAGCTGTTCCCTCTGTTTTCTAAAACATGGGGAAATCATCACTTCAGAAGAGAGCCAGGAGTTAATATAACCCCCATGTGTGTGTGTGTGCTATGTGTGCTGCGTCAATGTGTGTATCTATATCTATATATAATATGCAAGCAAGAAAAGTGTTACCAGATAATATTCAACAAATGCCCAGATCACCTCCAAGGGTGGGGAAAAGTGTAAGTCTTGCTGTGAAAAGCTTTTCCATCCTGTTGAAAACATCAATACCACATGCCGTGGCCAGCACTCTCACTGAAATAAATATTGATTTCTCTCCTCCTTGACGCTTACCAACGGCAGTCAAATGTCTTCCTAAACTCCAGGGTTGTTATTTTCATTGTTTTCCAGGTGACAGGTTCTCTGTGCAGCTTTCTTTTTATTGTTTCATTGCTCTCCCACTTTCTTGCAAAATATAAATATATTGGTTTGCAGCAGGCAAAGTAACTAAATATGCATGGCTCTGCCGTCAGTTTCCATGCAAGTTCATGGTAATAAAAAGCATGCTTCAGCTCATGGCTTGGGAAATGCCTTTTTATGGTGTGTATGGGGGGCTGCACATGTGTGTGTGTGCACGTATGCCACTCTGTGTGTGTGTGTGTGTGCACAGTGTGTGCCTACGTGTGTGTGTGTGTGTGTAGCAGAAGCACATTGCACTCAAGGGGATAACTAGCAGTTATCTTATGAACCATGGGCCATACTTTGGAAAGTTACTCTTTTTCTTGGTTAGTGGATTCTGGGAGTTGTAGTCTAAAAAAGCAGCTTTCCAAACAATAGAAAACATCTAAGGTCATCACTAGGGATGGACAAAATCTTCCATTCTGTTTTTTCTCTCTCTGTCTCTCTCAATCTCACTCTGTCTCTTTCCCTGCTTAACTCAGAAATTAATACAATTTCTGCAGTCTGAAATGTGTGTGTGTGTGTGTGAGAGAGAGAAACTTTCATGAAAATGCCCATGCATTTTGTCCACATTCCTTTGTGTTTACCTTTATACGCAGTTTTGTCTAATAAACATCTTTTTAGCAAGCACTTTTCCATTATATGATGCTGTTTTGTGCTTTCTTCACTGACACATGCACTTCTGAGTTTCATTCTGTTTTAATATTTGTAACTCAGTATAATATAACCTTGTTGTTTATAACTGCATTGTAAGCCACCTTAGGTACCAGTTAGGGGAGAAAGTGAGTATTAACAGAAAAGGAAAGAATTCAGTCAGAATCAACTTGATGGCACACAATATTTTATTATTAATATCTCAGGGTGCAAAGGCACTGCAAAAATAAACATGTCAAGGAGGAGGAAGAGATAGGCTTCTCATAGCCCAAACATGTATGAAGGAATGTCTAGAGGAGAAATATTGTTAACATGCCCTTGTTACAGGAGGCTGGCAAGTACGAAAGGATTTCATATCCTTATTCTTGGGAGAGTGGTCTTGACCTCAGAATCCTAATTTATCATATAATCCTTGCAGTCTTTTGCTCACATTGACCCCGTGTGTGCTTGATGTATCAGCCCAACTGTTGAAAATCCATGACTGCAGGCCTTTTGCTCACTGCAAGGAAAGTGTCACGGAAAAAGTAACCACACCTGTACACAATGAGCTAAAAAGCATGCCAATGCAACCCGTTATCTACTAGAACTAAATGCCAAAATGGATGTAACAGGGCAACAGTCTTTATCTACATGTCAGATTCAAATTTGACGTAAGGACAGGGTTTCCTACCTTTTACTCTCTCTCTCTCTCTCTCCCTCCCTCTCTCTCTCTCTCTCTCTCTCTCACACACACACACACACACACACACACATGAGTGTGTGATCTTCAAGGACCTAACTCACAGCTCCTTGCTGAAGGCATTTTATTCTCGAACCAGTTCTAATACTTCATGTGAATTGGGCTAGAAAAAAAGGACTCTGCACTGATGAAGCGCAGTATGATAGCACTGTCACGGATATTTCCTATTTTGAGTAGCTGAGAAATGCTGGGGAAATTTTAAACTTCTGTTTCTCAAACTCGTACAACTTCTCCAAGTAATACTGAAGAGCTTTAGTGATTTAGAAATGAATCATCATGCATCAGTAAAAGAGAGGACACCAAAGATCCATCGTTTAATCTCTTTCTGAAATAGATGCAGAATAGAGATGGGGATGACTCACCATTTTGGCTAGTCGTCCTGCTTCGTGAGTCGTCAACTTTTGACGACTCACGAAGCACGAAGTTGCCCCCATGAAGCGATGAATAACAAATATATTCGTCGATTCGTGGAGGGTTATTTTTTTAAAAAACACACCCCTGCGGCCCCCCTCCACCCCCCAGCCCCGCCGACACTCCCTCCCTATTTAAAAAAAAAAACAAAAAACACCATTCTGCCTACCGGCCACCGATCAGCTGATCGGTGGCAGAAAGGCAGCCACCCCCCACACCACCACCCAAACCCATAGCCTACCTCTCCCACCTCCTTCCTTTCCCTACCTTAGACCTCCCCCACCCCCACCGACACCCCCTTACCTTAATCGCTGCTGCCGAGGTCTTCTTCTGGCCTCCCTAAATGAAGCCACGGCATGTAAAAAGGGAGACTAGCTGCCCTTTACAAAGATGGTGGCTGTGGCTTCATTTAGGGTAGGGAAGCTGCATTTTGAATTTATTTCTAGTCCAATGCAATGGATGAATTCAGTTGGGTTGTCCCAGTTGGAAGTCACTATCCTGGGCTGGGCTATTTTATTTTTTTGAACAGTTTTGAGTTTCTGTACTAGAATGCTCTTCCTGTTTTTGTTTTGTTTTTTGTTTTTTGCAGTTAGCTGGATGAGGCAGGTGAGCTGGTTGAGCTGTCCTACTCAGAAGTTGCCATACTGTTCTGTTCTGGGCAATATTGATTTTCTGACTAGAATAGGTGCTGGAATGTTTTTCCTAGGGATGTTCTGTGGCTGGTTCCAGCAGTCTTTTCTAGTTGGATGGTGCTGTCACTTTGGTTGGGCTTTCCTATTCCACAATCTCTGGGTTTTGCAATATTGAATTTCTGCCCAGAATGGGCACCAGAATGTTGTTCCTGCAGATGGCTTGAGGCTTGCTGCATCCATCTGATCTAGTCACATGTGTGGTGTGCATTTGGTTGGGTTGTCCTACTCAGAAGTTGCCATTCTAGACATTGTGTTCTGTTTTGGTGGGTTTTGAGGGCAATAAAGGATTAATGATATTTCGAGAGAAAGTTCTAGGGACCACACAGGATGGGGACTGTACTGTGGAAGGGAAGGGAACTGAGATTCTGGAGCATATTCTGTGGCAGGTGGGGCAGAGGAGAGAGACAGTATGTGGAGTTGATGAAGCTCCTGGGAGCAGAACCAATTCCATATAAGTGGTTGATAAAATGGCAAATGAAGTGGTGAAAGATTGTATGATAAAATGGGCACAAAATATTGGTCATAATATTGATTTAGAACACTGGGTACAAATTTGGCAGAATAATATTAACTTACAAAATCAGTAAGTTTTAAAGAAAATATATACAAGATGCTTTATAGATAAGGATTTAAAAAATGGGAACAGTTTTATAACTGGATTCGAAATATGGATTGGAAAGTATAGATAAAAGAAGACTGAGAAGGTCCAAGGGAATGGAGAGATTAGTAACTATAGATATTCTGGAAAATTGTTATATTGTTTCTCTTTTGTGGGTAATTTCCCTTTTTAGGGAAAATTAGATGTAAGAATACTCTTTTGATCTCTGGAATTTTACCTTTCCCCTATCCTTACCCATCCCCCTCCTACCCCCTTGTATCCACACCCCAACTCCTATTCCTATTAAAAATGAATTTTTAAAAAGGGTTAATGAAAGAAAAATATTCATTGTGTTTGAGGTCTAAAATATTGTTTGGATGTTTGTCAAGCACATCCCACTGTTTTTGGCATCAATTTTTTTATTAAGAATTCCCCATTACAGCCTGTTCTGTTCTGTTCCGTTCTGGCTTTTACCTAATCCCACTTAATATATCTGTCCATAAATCACAAAATCTAATTTCCTCACCTAATATATCCCAAGGGGCCTAACCTAATGAATTGACTAATCCTAAATCTTTTTCCTTACTGTATTAAGTCAACAATATACGTACAATGAGATGTAAAGAATGTAAATGTTGGTTGAGGGTTCAGGAAAAGAGACAGAGAAAACTGCTGCAGCGCAGGCTTGCACCAGAGCATATCTTAACAGCAAATGTGCAGGGGATTTATAAGCAGCTATGCTCACCTTTCAATTGGAAAGAACCAATGTGAAAAAATATTTTCTGGTGTCAGTGGCTGCCTCTAGATTTCATTGGTGCAGACAGACATCATTGATAAGTTTTACACTCAGCACAGTCCCCTTCCCTTGGGAAACCCATGGCAACCCCAATCAGGAAACACTGAATTTGCTACCCCGCCCCTTGATTCCAGAGTGTCTTTAAGTTTCTTTTCTCAAGAAATAACTCCAGGACACCTGAGAAATAAGTTTCACTTTCACTTCTACCTCTAGGAAGCAGAAACATAGCATTTTGCTTTTTAATTCGTAGGAGTAAATGGGACTACAAATATTACAAATTACTATTATAAATATTTTGGAACTATCATATTTGGATTTGGATTGATTTGGAACTCTTTGACTATAACATTATTCAGTAAATTCCAAATCAATCCAAATCCAAATGTACATCTCTAGTTTCATATTGACATGAAAAAACATGGGGGACAAAACAGAACCCTGAGGGATGCCATAGGCCAGACATCAGGGGATCAATCAGGTGTCCTTCTGTTTAATCCTCTACCTTCTGAATTGGACCCTGTAGTCAGGACTGGAAACACTTCAGGAAAGCACCCCCTGAAAGTATTGTGTTCATTCTTCACAGATAGTTGTTGAGTAGTCCCCATTGTCTTCTTGATGGCCAGGATGTAATAGAACTTTGACTACTCAAAACGGTTCTGCTGGATGACTCTGTGCAGATGCAATGATGATAGAGAAGAAAGCTTTCTCCACTGCCACCATCACCACAGAATAGGCCTTCCAGTGGGCTTTAGCCCCTGTTCAGTTAAACTTAATCTGGGTTTGCTGCCATCAACACTGCCAGCTCCTTAGTAAACCAGTGGACTACTTCAGCTCCACTTTTTGGGAGGAGATGCTTAGAAATGATCGTGTCAATGACCCTGGCCACTTCTTCATTCCAGAGGTCAAATAGGGCTTCGAGAAGATCAGCTGCCAAGGCTACAGGAAACTCCTCAAGAGCCATCAGGAAACCATTTGGATCCATCAGCCACCTGGGACAGACCATCTTAATAGCTTAACACCCTACCTCTATGTTCTGGAACTACATGACAGGATCAAAAAGTGCCTGGTAAATCACCCAGTTAAGGACAGTATATGTTAAGTGGTTTATAGTGTGCATTTTTGTGCTGAGGATGTGCTAAAGAAACTAATGAAACAAAGAGCCCCAGGGCAGCCCATGGGATGACTCCAATGGGTTGGGTGCTACAGACCTGGTAAATGGGGAATTTTGAACTTACATAAAACTATGTTTGTGTTAAGTTTGTGTCTCTGTCTTCAATATATTTTACAAGGTACTTTACAATACAGAAATTAATTTAAACCTGGGCTCAGAGTGATCCTTTACTATTTTATGTTACTGTGGAAGCCTGTAATTTGGTAAGTTCACTGGTAAGGCATTAGCAGGGAGGCACTTAGAAAAGGGGATCTGAGTATGGTCAGTCAACTGCTTAGTCTAGAGCTGACAAAATATAGATCTTGGTTGAAACCTCCTCCAAAGGCATAAAAAACGTGTTAGAGCACAGAGCTTTTGTTCTAAAAAGAACACATTTATACACAAACCATTTTATATTTAAATGGAGGAGATATGTGAAGAAAAGGAATGTGTTTAGGGTTGTGTAGTGTAGTGATTAAAGCAGGATGGGCAATGTCAGGACGCTTTGAGGCCCAATATTTGCCCCCAGATAACTACTGTGGGCTATGTCGCACCCAGGAATGGCCATTTGCTTAGACAGAGAGGAGAGGGAGAGAGAGAGAAGGCCAGGTAAAAGGGGAACTCAAGCTGAAATATCAAGTCATCCTTGAAACTAATGGGAGGACCATTATCTCTCTCCCTAACGTGTTTCACTGGGTAACTATGAGGACTGTAGTACTGGACATGTATTAACTGCAATACATTGATTGCATTTATATCCTGCCCAGAAGTCAGCATCTTTGTTTCTTGGGATAAAGTGAGATGTTCACAAATTGAACCCCTTTATTATTACTTTATTATTAATAATTATTATTATGCACAATCAAGTCAATTCCAACTTACGGCAACCCTTTCCAGGATTTTCCAAGTAGAGAATCCTCAGAAGTGGTATACCATTCCCCCATTCCCTTCTTCTGGGGTTGTCCAGGGACTGTACAGCTTGCCCAAGGCCACACAGGCTGACTCTACTCCCAGGAGGCACAGTGGGGAATCGAACTCTCAACCTCTAGCTCCTCAGACAAGTAACTAAGTCACTGAGCTCTCCAGACAGCTACTTTATTAACTACCTTGATAGCTTATATTTCCCACAATGAGCATGTGTGGCTCCCCTCCTCTCCATTTTATTTTCAGCACAACACTCTGAGAAAAATCATGCCAAGACAGAGAATGACTGGCCCAAGTTCTCCATATGAATTTCCTAGATCAATGTGGGAATCTTGAACCTAGACTTTCCAGATCCCAGTCTGTCTCTATTAACTACTGCAATACAGTCGCCTCCCTTAAGACCCTAGTTCTAGTCAACATAGCCAGGCTATTCTTTTCTATGAACCATTGTTTCCTGTCAGTTGTCATTCTTCAACCTGATTGTTGAGCAACGTAGTACTGAGGTTGAACCCTTCATCCTGTTGGAGCATTTCAGAATTAACAAACACGGAGAGCATGCAAAATAGCGCTTAAGTATCTGCTCCATCGGCCATTTAAATATGTCTTTTCCCCCACAGAGTCTGAAAAATGTATCCAATTTTCTGAAATGCAATCAATGCCTACTTGACTTTTCAGAAAGATGTATTTGAAATTATTGGAGAACATAACTCACTAATGCCAAGTGTACTTGAGTTTCATTTGAGATAACCATTTTGTTCAAATACAACTGACTATAATTAGGTGAATATAATTTGATTTTAATGCCTATTTGAAAGTTTATTCCCTCCACCACCACCAAGCCAGTTCCTGTGCTCTGATTTATTCTCCGTTCTCTTGTGTGCATATTACCTGGATATTGTTTTCAGAAGCTTTCAGCTGGAGCTGCAGATCCCTTCAACTACTTATTATTTTGTTACAAATTCCACTACATTAAAAAGATTGGTTACCAAGTACATGTGCATACACAACATTTTGTGAAACAATAAAGAATGGTTGCATGGATTTTTTTTTTAAAAAAAAAGCCAAGTATTTTTAGTGGACCAGAGGTGAAGCACACTAGTTTTCAGGGCTGATGACACCACTGGCAATGGAAGATTTTAGATAACTGAAGAGTTCCTGTGTCTCTGTGGAGTCTCATGCTACTCATGGATAATGAATCTCTTTGTGTACCAGTTGTGTAAGCCATGGGATGCAACCAGGAGCTCTAACTGTCAAAATTTTCTTCTTGCTAGCAATGTCATCCAGTGGGTCAGGTTGCTGTTAATTAAAGAGTTCCTGCTCCAGAGCTCTCATCGCTGTTGTGCAATGGGACTGATTATATGCAAGCCATATGAGCCATGGGATAGTATCAGGAACTCTTTAATTATTGAACATTTCTCCAAGCCAGTGATGTCATCACCCAGAATAATTACATACTGTTAAATCAATTATGACTTACAGTGTTCCTTTTCAGGGTCTTCTTGGTATACAGCAATCAAAAGTAGTCTACCATTGCCTTCTTCCAGGACTGCTCTGGGACTGTGCAGCTTGCCCAAGACAACACAGTCTGGCTGTTCTCCCAAGAGGCACAGTGGGGAATCAAACTCCCAATTTCTGGCTCTACAGCTACAGCAAATGAGTTTCAACTCACTGATCTATCTAGCCATCTCATTATGCTTACTCAAGCATAAAGTATGGAAGAGGATTTGGCTATGGTCTACTTTCTGTGATGTGCAGCTGGAAGAGATACATTGTTTATTCTTTTGGCAATTGCATCTGTGTCAAGGTTTAATACCTTGTCTGCTTAAGAATATTACAAAAATTATGGGAAGTGCAAAAAACTGCCCTAAAATTGCAGTACTTTTTAATCTGCAGCATGAAAACACTGTCTACTAAAAGTGTTCCAAAACAATGAACCAGTCTGGTAAGCAAGGTCATTGAGTTCATAGCAGTTCTTCAGCAACTGCCTGTTTGTTTTGCTTTTCAGTTTCTAAATAAAGATAGCATGGCAGGAGTATCACATTCATTGTATGCCAGTTTTCATGAGAAAGAGTAAACAATGATGTAATGTGGAAAAGAGGACAAAGGAAAAAAAATGCTTTGCCATTTTAAAATGAGGCTTATATTGTGTTTTGCCTACAATGATTGTAACAAAGAGATCCCACAAAATATAGTGGATCCTATGCTGGTCGCATATAGTGGCAGGAGTAGTTGGTTGTGAGACAGCTGATAAGACACAGAACTGTTTGCTTGCTTGGCTGAATAAGGGATAGAAATGGTTTGGGTTTTAGTGACGAAGCCAAAGTATAAATATCACACACTGGTATGAAGGCATAAGACATCTTACCCAAAGAGGAAGAGAGAGTGTAAGACACAGAATGGAAATGATGCAAGGTGAATGTTGTCAGAGCAGCTGAAAAGATAATGCCTTGGATTCTTTTTAATGAGAAAAGTGGGAAATAAATAAATAAATAAATAAATGAAGGAAGGAAGGAAGGAAGGAAGGAATAAATAAATAAATAAATAAATAAATAAATAAATAAATAAATAAATAAATAAATAATGATGTGGCACCAAAAATCAACAATGGATTTCACATAGACTTTCAACTGTCCAGGTTGGGTGAGCTCTTTTCAGAAATATTTTTCTCTGTGTCCTAACATGCTTCCAGCTAAATATTGTTTTTCCTTTATGCAGTTTTATTCTTAATAATTTGATACTTTAAGTGACATTGTTCTCATTTACTCATAAAAGAGTCTTTACTCTAAAATAGATGCTCCTATATTTTGAAGTATTTGCTTGCAACTTAAGCTTTGACACCTGCATCTTTTTACAAGTCAAATGAAAGGATCTGAAGTTGAGTTTTTCTTGCAACTGCAAGACTGCCTTCAATATATTTGAATGTGCTAATTTTTAATGGAGAAAGCTTATAAAAACAGTCAAGCCTTGGAATTGTCTGGAATTATTTCAACAACGAAAATACTTATACTTAGAGACCCAGATGAATTTTTAAATACTTGTCAATGATCATCTGGTTTTATTCTTGGATTAACCCTTTACTGGGGTAGGACTCCTATGGGAGTCAGGCATCCTCATCTGGATCTGACATTGTGGTGAGTCAGCCAGAAGGATCAGATAATCAAGATCAAGACAATAAGAGATCCAGAAGACAGCTGTGCTTCATTTCTGGACTTCAAAGATTTTTCTGAGTCTGATCAGCTCAGAGAGACTATGATAACGTGCTCTGGATAGAGGACTTGGAACAGCGTCTAGTGTGGCTGAGAAGGCCAATTTGAGAGTGACAATCCCTTCCACACTGAAGACAAATACAATCTGTCCCCTGTCCAGCTCCCTGATTTTGCTGGTTTCGGGACTGCCTCTTTGCCTCGGCCTGCTGGACAAGTGTCTCTTCAAAACTGCACATCAACAAATAAGATACAGATCTCAATATGTCAATTTAAATCAGACATGTGGTCTGTGAAATTTCCTTCTTTCTGAAGGGAAAAGGAAAGAAGATACCTGGGTATCAATATTTTCTCTGAAGAAAAAAAAAGAACTGAGCACTAACTAAAACATTTGAGAACTTCGATCAACATTTCAAATAACTGGAAATGATTCCACATAGCAACCGGAATTAAAAGACTTCAAGGACATTTGTTTAGCTACATGGAAACATTGTTTTTTTTTTCTTCAGCAAGTTGTCCAAAAATTTTTTTGAAGGAGTGTTTTTATTTATTTATTTATTCATTTATTTATTTATTTATTTATTTATTTATTTATTTATTTATTTATTTATTTATTTATTTATCCCACTTTTCTTCTTAAAAAGAACTCAATACAATATTTGACATTTAATAGTCGAAGTATGACACACACTTTCTTTTTGTCTCATGACAAAAAGAGGCATAACCACAGCATAGGCTCCATGATTTACCTTTTGTAAAGATGTTTCCGCTCAGGTGGGCTAACAAGATAAGGAGGCTAGTTAATTCAGAAAGACAGTGGAAACAAGCTGTTCATGAGTATAAGAAGGAGCTTCTTATGTGTGTGTGTCCGTTTGTTGGTAAAGAAAATATAAAGGAATACACAGTAAATGGAAAGCAACCTTTATAATATTTCAGTATATTGAACAGAAGGAGACTGAGGAGTATTGTGCTGAAGACTATTTTCCATATACCACATGTGAAAGATGGTGCTTGTACTTTCCAATAGTCCATACTGGATATCAACAACTGCTTTCAGAATGACAAAATTCTGTGGACGTATGATTTCACCATCCTGGGACACAAGGATGTGCAATATACTTTCTGTAATTTGCTCCAAAAAGATGGATGAAACCTTGTTTCTGAAAGAGCAGGACTTGCATATGTTCCTTCCTTCCTTCCTTTTAAAAAAATAACCACACCCAGAATTGTCACAGACAACATAGCCAGAGGACTCAGAGAGTTGCAATCTAACAACTGCAAATGCCGATGCAAATTTTGAAGGATCAGCCTGAAAGGTTTTGCTTCTTGAAGCAAATCACAAGATGATAACTCCTGCCCAATCCACATGCAGAAGCTGAATGTACTGGGAAGTGACCTGTACCACGGCATTATCGATGGGACAGTGGTCTCCACCACACCTAAAGGCAGCAAGTTGGCCAGGGGCCGAAGGACAGTTATGTGGCCTATATTCCATCTTCAAAGGAAAACAGTCTGAGTTCATGAGTGATTGCTGGGAGGTTATCTCTGTTGCCCTTAACATCAACTGCTGTTGTTGGTATGTGCCTTCAATTCAGAAATGACTTACCTTAACTGGGGTTTCAAGATAAATGAGATATGTAAAGAATGGTTTTATCAGTTCTACACCCCAGTGAGTTTCTACGGATGGGTGGACTTTGACCCCAGGTCTCCTGAGTCCTAGACCATTACTCTATCCTTTATATCACACGGAGTATCTCTGGAATCAATTGTCTGACACTTATTGCCTCACTTTGCCTCCCAGTAGGGCCAGCTCTGAAACTTTGGATCATGATGTGAGAGAAGACATGCTAGCAGGCTTCAAGCTGAGACTTGATAATTCAGCATTTTTTACATACAGAATTGTGGAATATATGAATTGGTGGTTGAAGAACAGAAGAGAGGGATGTCTTGTTTTACCACTGAGTGACCAATATGAAACATGCATGCTAAAGGAAATGTTCTGAAGAACCAGGCATGTTCCAATCTCTGCAAAGACCATAAGATGCTGAACCTGTTTGATTTTTGTTAGTAGACTTTTCAATATACAGTTTAAATAACCCTTCAAAGCTCAGAGCGGATTGGAATGATTTATTTGTATTCAGGATTGCTAATGACTTCAGCACCACAATTTTTCCAATATGAGGGGGTTCATCACAACCATTTTTCAATGGCCTCAAGTACTGTATTCACTTCATTCTCATGCATATTACATACATGTCAAAGGAAACTAAAAGAATGAAAATGAATGCTTAAAACAGGCATATTAAAGTGCTGGCTGGTTGATAAACAGCACTCATCACCCAGCGAACAGCTTCCTTAGGGGGATAGACGTAGGATGATTCCTTCTGGTTGGTTCCTGCTGCAAGTCATTTCTTACACCATAATTGTAATGGAGTGAATGGGGGTGACCTTAACCATATGCAGCTAATTTTTACGTGTATGTGTGTGTGTGTTTTTGTATAAGAGAGACAGAGAGAGAAAGAGAAAGTGGCTAGAAGACTGAAAGACTAAGCATGAGCTTGAGAATAGGAGAAAGAGAATCATGACTCTGATTGCTGCCCCTGATCTTTTGGCAAGCCTGATGTCCACTCATGTGTCAAGTCATCACAGCAGTAACAATGTACACCAAAACAGCACAATCTATACACCACAAAATGGCAAAGCTTGAATTATACAATTCATATTCTTTGCACATCTGGATCTATGCATATAACTTCATATGTAAATATGACAGGGCTTTTTATCTGAAGCCACTTGCCTGTGTCAGCAAAACATGCAGTAACAGGAAGGAAGAGTTGCCCAATTAGCTCCCATTTCCCCCCCAACCTCCGTACAATCTTCCCACCACAAATTTGCAATGCGTTTCATCCCCCCTTCCACTCACTTCCCATTCACAAAATGAGAGTACATCAGAGATCTTTCAGTTGAGTTCTAATAATACCTGCACAAGACTCATACTTGTACCCACAAATAATCAAATGGGCCTATACATGAACATAAAACCAAGCTGAAAAGCTAACAAGTAGAAGAAACGCCAAACTACAAATTACACACAAATGCAAGCAATGGTATTCTGGTGCAGGGGAATCCTCTTACAGAAGGACTAGGTCGAGGTTCACTCCTACATAGGTATGGAAGTAATCTTTGTGACATGGTTATACTTATTCAGTACAAGCTTCACATTTTCATTCTGCTATGGATCAAATGTAGGGATGTGCGGAACTCTCCAAAGAAATTTTGCTACTTCCATTACATTTTATTTAATATCTGTCTCATCTCACATCAACAGGTTTATCTCAAATGCTCGGTCTGCTGGCGAGCTCTTCGGCAGCGCGGGCCGCCTTTGCCTCCTTCCTGGGATATCGCGAGGCACTTGGGGTCTCACGAGAACGACCCGGGAAGGAAGGGGGAGGAGTGCGGTATTTAAGTGATGTTCCCCCCTCCCTTCGGCCTCTTCCTTTGACGCATCAGAGGAGGATGGAGTGCTGCAGCTGGGAGCCATTTTTCAACTGTGTCACTCCAACGTGCTGGCACTATTTGGATTTTTGCTGGAAAGGGGGGTTGCATCGGTGCCCCCCCCCTATGGTTTGCCTTGAGTGCTTCGGCTAGACATAGCCTGGATCGATAGCACAATTTTTTCATTCAAGTTCGGGTGGTTTTTTTTTTTTTTAAATCGGGACAGATACTTGAGTGACGGGGGAGTAGCGGCATTAGGCTATTAACAGCGGGTGAATCCATTGCGTAAGGGGCAGTAGGATAATTGATTGCCAAGAGTACGATTTTTTTTTTAAAAAAAGAGAGAGAGACACACACAAAGCAATACAGAAGACTATAAGCCCGGCCTAATAATTTGTTTGGGTTGTGGATATTAGCTCACAAAGCCATGGTGGGAAGGGCGTGCACCCACACATACACACCAACTGGATTGGGGCCTGTGAGTCAGATATGAGTATTAACTGCTCACAAGTTTGATAAATAATAAAAAACTGATATTTACTGAAAGGGGTGAACAATAAATAAAAATAAAAACTAATAATAGTAATAATATTAAATAAGTCATTGTTTACTTTTATAATGAGCGGGGGGGGGGGGAATTGAACTCGCTGCCCACAATCAGAAAGTTTGGAAACTGGTGGTGAGCCTACTTAATTAGAATAAATAAATAAATAAATAAATAAATAAATAAATAAATAAATAAATAAATAATAGAATTCACAGCGGTAAGTCATAGAATAATCATTGAAATTGGGCAATTATACGTATAATTAATTAAGTTTCACAGACATAAATAAATAAATAAATAAATAAATAAATAAATAAATAAATAAATAAATAAATAAATAAATAAATAAATAAATAAATAAATAAATAAATAACAACCTTACATAATAGGATATGGAAGGGGCTGACATTTTATAGGGTTAGTGCAAGAGTTTTCAGTGAGCCTCAGCTGGGGCCAGGGGCTGCGTATAAAAGAAAAATTAATTAAATAAGATAATAATAATAAATAACATTAATAACAATATTATAGTAAATAACAACTAGCAAGTGTAGCATATAAATAGGGGCTAGTTGTGATCTGAGGGGCTTATTAAAGAATCTGAGCTGCTCTAAATTGTAAAGACAAGCAGTTGGGATGGCCTCTAGGAAGGGTCAAGGTACTAAGAAGGGAAAACAGCCTGCCAAGAAACGGACAGCCTCTCAGGTTTCACCTCCACAGTCCTCTTCAGATGAAGAGGCGTGGCCCATTTGGCAACAACTGCAGGATAAGATTTTGGTCTTGGAGGCCGAAAGAGCAGCGCAACGGGTGGCTCAGTATAGTGAGCCACACCCACGCCGATCAGCAAGGGATGCCAAAAGTCACAGGAGGGCCAAGCTTAAGGCTGTGGCCAAGAACTTAATGTCTCGCTTTGCTGCCCTAGAGGAGGATTGGCAGACTTCAGGGACATCCAGGAGGGGGTCAGATGCCTCAATGGTTACACCTCAGCACCAGAGTGAGAAGGAAGTATGTGGAATGCTGATGCAGGCAGTTTACCAGTCATCTGCAGGGTTTCGAGATACACAGGATGAGGGTGACGGAGCTGCCAGGAGTGACCGTTGTGGTGGGGAGGAACATGACTCGGCAACGCCTCCAATAGCACGTGAGTTATCAGTTGCACCGGACACCTTTCCGACATTGCCAGCCTGGCCATGGCCAAGCAGGGGACAGGGTAGCTCACCATTTCTCATGGCTCACAACATGCAGGGATATGGGGCTTCAGTCAATATATGGCCAAGTACAAGCACACAGGTAGGAAGTTGGCCTACACCATATCCTCAGATTAGTTTTCCTGCTTCCATGGGTTCAACATCAGGAGTTGTGACCTTACCCATCTGTACCAGACACGGGCTACAACTCTGTTCCCTTAAAGGCTTTGCCTTTTGGGGATCATGCAATGTCCCTGGGTGATCACCTCACCCCAGCTACTAAAGAAAAAAATTGGTAAGGAAATTATGTCGACTTGTTTGAGCTCCTCAATAGAAACGTTGATAAGAAGGAGATTGACAAGGATGATAAGTGGGAGAAAGAGACACGTAGAAGGCATAGGCCAGAAAGGACATGGACTAATTGGTTGCCATGCTTTTTTTTATTTATGCTGGGCTTGTAGTGAAGGCACAGGTGTGGAGGGCTCTGGCGATGTTTCAATACCTTGATTTGATCTATCGGGCTTACGTGGACTTTGCAGGGCAGGCCTGGTTGCTTTATGATGAATCATTCCGTCTGAGGAGTGTGATTCATCCAAACTTGCGCTGGGACAAGCCCTTGCCAGGCCTATGGTTACAGTATATGATGCCAGCTCGGCCAAACCTAGGTGACAGATTTGATAGTGGACATCTCAATCGCAAGGCTGGACAGAATTTGAATCCCCGTGTTGGCATGGGGCAAGTTGTTCAACCCCGCTTGCTCTGTTGGGATTATAACACCAAAGGCACATGTTCACGAAAACCATGCCATTTCAGGCATGAGTGTTGAGTCTGCGGGGGTCAGCACCCCAGCACATCATGCTTTAGAGCCAGAGCGCAAAGAAATAACAACAAAGACACTGGAGGCAACAAAAACCAAACAGGGGTGGGGGCTCCTTTAACAAAGGGCCCCAGCCCAATTAAGGTTCAGGTATTAGAAACGTGGTTATGGGACTATCCTAGGTAGTCAGATACTGTGTACCTTTTGGATGGTTTTAGGAAGGGTTTTCGGATTCTGGCATTAGGAGAGCATAAGGCATGTTTTGCCAAAAATTTGTGGTCAGTTAACGGGATGGAAGGCATAGTTAAGGAAAAAAATCAGAAAGGAAGTAGCGGAAGGTAGGGTTTTGGGACCTTACCCGACTGCCCCACTGGAGAACCTGCGGGTATCACCACTAGGTATGGTGCCCAAGAAAAATCTAGGAGAATACAGTCCTGTTCATCATTTGTCATACGCAGAAGGGGAGTCTGTGAATGATGCCATCCCCCAGGAGCTCTGCACGGTGTGTTACACCTCCTTTGATGAGGCAGTGCGTATGGTCCGTAAATGCAGAGTGGGGGCGGAGTTTGCGAAATGCAACATTAAGTCGGCTTTTTGTATTCTCCTGGTCCACCCCCAGGATTTTGAGTTACTGGGCTTTTATTTTCAGGGATTTTACTACGTTGACAGGGCATTGCCAATGGGCTGTTCTGTATCGTGCGCTGCATTTGAGTGTTTCAGTTCATTTTTGGAATAGAAGCTCAGGTGTAGGGTGGGTTGCAATAACTCTGCCCATTATTTGGATGATTATCTTTTCTGTGGTGAAAGCAACACTGGAAGGTGCAAATTTATTTTGGAAGCCTTCCAAACAATGGCCCAGGAGCTGGGTTTACCTTTAGCTGAGGAAAAAACCGAAGGACCAGCTACCTTTGCTTACGTTCCTGGGAATAGAATTAGACACTAGGCAACAGGCTTCTCAACTACCAGACAGCAAACTCAGTGCCCTTAAGGCTAGGATCAATCTGCTTTTGGGAAGCAGGAAGGTGTTGAAAGAACTACAGGAGATTGTAGGTCATTTAAATTTTGCATGCAGGGTAATTGCCCCAGGTCATGCTTTCTTGCGGCGATTATGTGATGCCATGAAAGGTTTGCATCATCCTTTTCACAGGACGAGAGTGACAAGGGGTATGAGGCAGGATTTGCTAGTTTGGAGCCAATTCTTTGTGGATTTCAATGGGGTATCATTTTGGAGGTCTGAGACTAACCTTAATGTGGAATTCCAAGTGCAGACGGACACTGCAGGTTCTTTAGGTTTTGGGATCTATTTTAAGGGTAGATGGTATGCCGAGCTGTGGCCTGATGAATGGCACCAACAAGGAATCACTAGGGACCTCACATTTCTGGCTTTTTTTCCGATCGTAGGCACCCTGTGGCTTTGGACGCACGAATGGGCCAATTCAGTAGTACGTTTCTGGTGCAACAATCAGGCAGTGGTTTATATAATAAACAACCCCACTTCACATTCGGAATGCGTTATGGCACTGGTTTGCGCATTTACATTATGCGCTTTAAGACACAATGTTGTAATGCAAGCAAAACACATTCCTGGCCTGGATAACAGCTTGGCCAATGCCCTATCATGCCAACAGATCAATCAATTCAGGGAGTTAGATCCAGGAGCCAGCGAGTTTCCAGAGACATTGCCACCAGAGGTCTGGCAAATTGGCGTGATGACACGGAAAGAGCAATAGGTTTGGCCCTGGCTCCGAGGATGCGAAAAGGGTACTCGGCAGTGAGTATCAAAATCCAGGAGTTCAGAGAGTCAGTGGGTTTGGAATTGGTTTGGCCCACCCCGGTGGAACACTTGCAATAATTTATAGTGTGTTTGCACAGGAAAGGACTGGCACCAGGATCCATACAGGGTAGGATGTCAGCGCTAGCCTTTCAGGCTAGGGTACACGGGTATCGGGATTTCACTTCTGATTTTCACATCAGAAAGATGATCAAGGGCTGGAGCAAAGAAAGGGGCAGGGTCAAGGATAGCAGGTCACCAATATCTCCAGCTTTGTTGGAAAAAAATTGTCGGCAATGGACCGTCATCTGTAGAGATGTTTATGAGGCAACATTATTTAGGGCTGCGTCGTTGCTGACATTTTTCAGTGCATTAAGGATTAGTGAAGTGGTCGCTACAGGGAAAGGAGATGCAACGAAAGTAGCATTGCAATGGAAAGATGTTAGGTTGGTAGACAACATGGTCTGTATCCATATTTGCCGATCCAAGGCTGATCGACGGGGTAGAGGGGCTGATCTTACTTTGGCTAGTTGTTCTACAGCAGAGCTATGTTTGGTTAGGGCTATAAGTGCATATTTGGATCTTAGGGGACAAGGACAGAATTACTTCTTCATACACCAGGATGGGTCTCCTTTGATGAAAAATCAGTTTTGGAAGTTGACGTATTTAGCATTACACAAGGTGGGAATCCAAGGCTTGAAGTTTGGCACACATTATTTTAGAACTGGGGCAGCATAAACTGCAGCTGCTTTAGGCTATCATTCTGAGGACATCAAGCGATTAGGGCATTGGTCGTCGACGGCTTATCGCAGATATGTCCGAGCACTCCCTCATGTCTAGGCAGGCACCTGGTCTTTTTTCTGTTTTACAGGTCCAGTATCGAGGGTGAGATGGTGGTGTGGTGCCCAAGCCTCGCTAAGGAGCACTTAGCACTCCATCAGAGAGTTCAACAGGCCACTTACCTACCACCTTTGCGCTGAGGCAAGTCCCAAGACCTCAGCAGTACGTAGCGTAAGCCCCTTGAACAAGTCTGACCTTAAAAGAACACTTTACTTTTACCCAGTACTTTGCAAGTACAGACACATGGGCTTTGTGATTCCTTAGAACTCACAACAGCTCAGTTAGGTAGGACTCTTAAAGATAGCTAGTTTGTGGCCCTCTCCAGTCCCTGGATTTAGCATAACTCTGCTGTTCAAGAGACCAGTCCTTTGTAAGGATTTTTATAATTAATTTTTATTAGAAAAATAGAGTTTCATAGAATCAGTTTATATTGCTCAAGCTTTAGCATAAAGAACATATTCAAAGATCATTACAGTTAAATAAAATAACTAATCCCCATTAAAATAATAAACACTACTAAGCTGGGCTAAGGTGGGCTAGCCCCACCTCCTTCTTTCTCTCCACTTACATTCTTTCTCCTTCAAGCCACATACTCAAACCATCAAGTTCTTTTTCTCTCCCGTCATCATGGAATAGAACTTCTGAACTTCTTTCACATTGTCCATTTTCTACATTCTCTAACTCCTCCCTTCTTCTTGACACTTCATGGCTGTTAACCAATTACCTTCAAGGGGCTGTAACATCTTCCTCCTCTCTCAATTCCCATGAAAGTCCAGGTGTTTTATCTCTTCTCCAATTAGCTCAGAATGTTGAGTCTTTCACAGGCTCCTTTGTTCGGCCTTCAGCTTTAGCTCGAACCACGCTGTACCGATTTTCAGAAAAACATTCCAATGTCTCTCAAATCATCTTCACACAGAACCTGTCTGACTCCATCTTACATTTCTCTGACTACATATCCCATACTGCTTCAACTCCATGACAGGCAGCAAGTCACGATATTTGGTCACAGTTATGTGTTCTGGACAGCTCACTATGCGGCTAGGTCAGCCTGGGCAAGCAATTTGGGCCTCGGAGCTTGGGCCCAAATAAAATGGAAAGTACTTCGCAGAATGCAATGGGGCCAATTTTGCAGAGCGGCTGCATTTGGCACACAACCCCCAGACATGTTACTTATATACTTGGGTGGTAACGATTTGGCCAGGCATGGTGGCAAGGCTTTGATAATGGACATGATACGCGACATCAGACCTCCCAGTGCTGCGGATCATGCGATTACAATGCTCAGGGGGAAGATGCACTGGGGCCGCTCCCGGACCAACAGTCAACAATGAGTAGGGGGCTCGAGGTCCAGGTGTGGTCAAATTTGGGCTGGCCGGGTTCTCGCTGTCTTCATGACTGCGAGAACTCACCCATTTGTTTGGTAAGGGGTCTGTTGAGACCCCTATGCAGAACCCGATTCAGCACTACGGCAGGACCCCCCCCCTTCTTATGGAGGGATTTAACAAATATTCAATAAAGTGTGGCCCATGTTTATTCCACAATACTTGTCTCACGTAATTATTCCGGGGTAAGGGGCAATGTTGGTTTCCATGAAATATATCCTTCCTAAGAGAAGTTTCAAGTTTATGAGTTTCTTTTGTCCCATTCAACACATTCTTAAAAGTCTAGTATGTGGCTTCTGATTGCCTGAATCAAGATACATATTTAAAACTCTTTTGGTGTTTTAAAGAGTACTTCCAATTGTAATCTGAGAATTGAAACTTTAGGACTTTAGATTCAGATAATTTCAAAGTCATCACCGTGCCAATCACGGCAGTAGCTTGGCTGCTGCAGCCCTGCCTCCCTGATTGCCCAACCACTCCACAGCTGAGCAGGGAGACTTGTCCTCCTACCCCCTTGCTGGAGTGGCTGGGCAAGCAGGGAGGCGGGGCTGCAGCAGCCGAGCTAATGCCACGATTGGCATGGTGACAACGACAATGGCCACGCTGTGCAGTAAGTGGTCCGGCAGGGTCTGGGGGTGGGAGATAATCAGGGCAGCCACATGTGCTGGGGGGCTTCGTATTCGTATATGAATACGAAGCCCCCATCTCTATTTCTGAACTTTGAAGCAAACTGGGCTAATTTGGACAAAACTGTGGCATGCTCAAATTGAAGCAGGTCTATTCCAAAGCAGACCAATTCCGTAGCGGAATACTGTAGAAAAATTCTTTAGCAATTTGGATTTTGAGTTACACAGAAAACAAAGAAATTCTCATCAAGCTTTCCAGTTTTCCATAGAAGGAAAACACAAGAGTGGGAAGAAGAGCAATGTGGACAGGTGACTGATGGCTCTAGCTCCTAATCACAGTGAATGACATAACCAGGTTTCTTCAATCTCAGTGTGTTGGAGGAGGGATGTTGATGTAATAGATTACAAATTTGATCCCATGTTCAGTTTTTTTGCTGGTTGTCTTCCCAATCAGTACAACTGTAAAAACTATATTAGTGTAGTCTGCAGGAGAAGAGCCGTGGATGTTTGCTTGGAAACTGCCAAGTGTTGAAGATTGTCTGCTCCACAACAGCATGGAAATCCTTGCTTTCTCATCCTCACCATTTTTCTTCTTGCCTGCAAGAGGGTGAAATATTTTTGACTGCCGTTTTCGTCTTTCCCCCCTCAAATTGCATAATTTATGCAACTCCAGCAAATCTGCAGCAATTGCTACCTTTTTGTTTTTGTTTTTGCACACACTTTTAAGAGTCCATCATCATCAACTTAGAACTGCAGAACTGGAAGGGACCCTAAGGATCATCAAGTCCAGACCCAATCAAACTCCTAGCCTCTGGCTAGCAATTAAAATTGAAAGCACATTAAATAAAACACACTGCACCTCTTTGCCTGAAATTGCCCATATAATCCCATCATCATCATCTTAAAACTGCAGAGCTCGAAGGGATCCTATGGATCACCAAGCCCAGCCTCTGTCAAGGAGGCACAATGTGGAATTGAACTCACAACTTCTGATTCCACAGCCACATATCTAAACCATTGAGCTGTTATCTGGATTTTCAATCAAATTCTGACAAACAACAAGAAAAAAGTCATTGCCACTTGTTAATGCCCAGTGATAACCAAGGAGAAGTTTGAAGGTTTGAAATTCCTGAATCCAGATGTAGATTTGGACCTGAGTTAATTGGAGTGGCCTTCAAATCTGTTTGAGCTGAATGGTGCTGATTTTTGACTCACTAAACTAGGGTTGAAATTGAATGTTTTGGTCATTGCACCAATAATAACTAATAACTTGCCCAATTAGATAAATGTAAAAAAAAAATAGAGAAACTATTAGGGGCATACTACATTATCTTTGAAGTCAAGCTACAATAAAAATTACTTTTGTTCCAGATCGGCATCAAAATGTATTTCTTTGTTATGCGACTCTCATCAGTTCTTTACGTCTTAAAGAATGTCTCTTTCTTCACTTCTCTCTCTTAAAAGCTCTTCTTTAACCACGGAGCAGTAAGTTCAGAATCAAAGAGGCAATTAATACTGAAGCCAGCGCCTGACACTTATGTAAGACACCTCTGCTATGTTCCATTATCGCAGTTTATAGAGCAACCTGTGAACAAAGACATTTGAAAGGTAAGTGACAGACGAGCCTTGAAAGTTCTCAGACACAATAAGACTTGGGAAAAAATTGAAATGTTCTTTCCATCTCACCTCCGAACACATGATCTCCTTGGCTGTTTTGAATCACAACACAGGAGGAAAGTTTGTTCTCTCCATCAATACTAGCATAGTCCTGTGCTTCTTAAATGAGTGGATCTATTACAAATGTGTTTGTTTCTTTATTATATACGTATATGTAGCCAAAATTTTCAGACCAACAAACAGATGGAACTCTAACAACAATGCTCCAGGAGACTGGATAAGGCAGGGCTAAATGTGATTGCAAAAAAAACGTTCATGTTGAATCAACAAAGAGCTAACTGATAACCTGGGGAGAGAATTTATGTTTGCACCCTATCCCTACCACAGTTAGAGCTCTCCATGCTTTCAAGCTACAACATCTCTATGGGGCTAAAGATAGATTAATAAGCAGTCCCAAACAATGACCCTGCACCATGTATGCCCCAAATAACAGCACCCCCAAAACTATGACCTTTGTCCAATGCAGTGTGGACATTTACTAGTAAATTCATCTGGAAACAGTGCAGTATAATTTTTTTCTTTTCCCTTGTAACTTGTCAAGAGGTAAGCTGATCCTTTATTCATTTTTCTTTGTCTTGCTTCTGTATTAAAACATGCTATTTCAATATCAAAAGTATATGTTTTAGGTCTATTTTTTATGTTACGTAACGACAGCATTGACAAGGACTTCCAAAAAAAGTGAGGACCACATCACAGTGGCAAGGAATAAACATTTCCTTTCCAGATACCAATAGAAAATCCATGATAGAAAGGATTCTTTATCCTTTAAAACTGTTCCTTCAGTTCTCAGGGGGGTGGGTTTGTATCCCTGTGGCTCGCGATGGCTTTGCTGTTGATTTGTTATGTTTCAACTTTGTTAATCAGCTAAATTTCCTGGTAGGTTCACAGCAGCCCTTTCTCCTTGCCGTTCTGGATTTCCTTCTCTCTCTCTATTTACAACCATACCCAAACACTTTTTTCTCAAAAGAGTGATGATATAGAGACAGCTGTTTGAAGAGTGGGGGGAAAAAGCAGAAAAGTTCCAAGAGGTGAAGAAAAAGGCATCATGTTTTATGCAGAAATTCAATTGGAAATTTTAAATCGGAAATCAGTAAATAGTTGATTAATGAAGAAGACTCTTTCCAGTGCCTGCTAATTAGATCTGCTGAGATAGGAAGTATTGATCATCAGGAACAGGGACAATAGGGCACAAGCTTTATTTGCATGCATTCTTTATTCTCAGACTTTAATTTCAAGGTTATCAGACTCGGCAGCCTTGTGTTTTTCCTCTTTTTGTTCTACTTGAGGCCTATTGTGAAGTGAAAAATGTCTTCCTGTTGAGATCAAAGCCACCATCAGGTTGCAGGTGGGATATGCCTTAGAAATAAAAAATGTCTGTGGTGTTTCTTTGGTAGTAGCTGAGTAAAGCATTGGAAAATTATGAACACAAAACCAGGAAAGAAGCTAGAATAATGGAAGTGGATGATGACATTATAATAAGATGGGACTAAGACAAAGCAGTTCCAATCAAAAGTGTATATATAAAAAAGAGAGAGACCAGTCTGTGCAGGAGTGTATATGTGACACCTACTTTCTAAATTATGATAAATGAAAATGATCCCAATTCCAAATAAATTTTGACAATATCCAAAAAAAGAATTATCACAATTTAAAACACTTTGACATACACAATTGAACAGTCTCTATGACATCTGAGTGACTGTGTTAGGGGACACAGAGGGTTGCTCTCCAAAGTATGTGACAGGGATGAGGACTTGAGTCACAGGACTTGCTGTCAAGTCAGACTTAAGTCCCACCGGTGACTCGACTTGGACTCAACTCTCTACTCAGAACTCACCCACTCCTCCTTTTTCTGGAGGAAAAAAAGCTTGATTTTAATAGGGAATTGAACTTGGGCTTGGGACTCAGGACTTGGTACCAAACACTTGGACTTAGAACTTGGTACCAAAGACTCAGATTTGGACTTGGGATTTGGAGCCAAAGACTTGCCAACATCCCTGGAATGTGAGGACTGTGTGCACATCCAAGCATTCCTTGGGCAATGACAGCAACCTGTCAGTGGATCTTTCCACTGTGGAAGCACCATTGGGTTCCATCACAACTGAAGAAGAAGTGACTATGTTATTACAAATCAAAATGCACACTTTTTACCAGGCGTATATTTTAACGTTCATCTTTGTAGCTACAGGGTCTCAAGCAAAAATGTCCCTCCCAGATACTGCTCTATAGGCGGCAAAAACTGGTGGTGCCATTTTGCACAATGTTCTTTAGGTCATGAGAAAGTCTGCAACAGTTTAGGAGGACAAAGTGTTTTCTTAGGCTTCTATGAATGATGGGGAATGAATCCTGAGCTTGATTAATTGATTGACTGATTAAAAATATATTTACCCCACCTTTCTCCTCGAAAGGACGCAAGGCGGCTCGTGACAAAATGTGTCAATTCACATAGATCTGATAGATCAATTCACATCCTGTCAATTAAGAGAAGAGGGCTGGAAGAAGCAGTGGCTAAGCTCATTGCATTGTTAATATTTAAATAGTATTAACCAATTAATGATGGGTCCAAAGTCTCACCTGAAATGCTGAGGTGAGAGCATTTTATTGTATTTTCTGCAGAAGAGGGCTGAAATTTGTCAGCAGTTCAGGAGGAACTTGAAAAGCCATTTAGAGAAAAGTTTCAGAAGAAAAACTTAGGGAGCAGACAAACAGATGTGTGAGATTTTTCTCTCTCTCAGGTATCCAGATCTCAAGTCATATACGGCTTTAATAGTAGGCACCAGTATTTTGAATTAGTCTGGGAAACAATGGAAGCCAGAGGAGTTCTCCAGGCATTGGTGAGATGTATACACAACATAAGGTTCCAGTCATGGCAGCCATATTTGCAACTAACTAAAGTTTCTGCACATTCTTCAAAGGCAGACCAGCAGTCCACACATTTTAAACAATGTAGTGTGTGTGTGTGTGTGTGTGTGTGTGCATGCGCACATGTGTAGGGGGAGATGGACTACATCCCTGAGGCTAGTTGCACACTTGTAACAGGGCAGGGGGGAAAGTACTATAAGGCTGTGAATCTAATCATGAAGACAAGCACTACCCCATCCAAAAGTGCTTGAACACCACATTTCCTGGATGGATCAAAGACCTACCAATAGAGGATCATTGGCATATTGTTGATGCCCTTCCTGAAAACCCCCAATAACCACACACTGCTGCACATATGTGGAAAGGGATGTGAGACAAAATGGAATGCTTTACGATTGAATTGTGTAGGTGTCAGGGGTCTGGGATAAGCACCACCTCCTGCAGCACCTTCTGGAATTGGCCCTCCAGATGGAAATGGAATCGCTGAAACAATGTGCCTTAAACTGCCAGCTCAGACAGCTAGTCTAGAAGGAAACCATGATCAATGGCACCAAAAGCAAGGTTTGGAGCAAAATAGTTACAAAGTTCTAATCTGTAGTTAATTTGGTTTTTCCAATAAATATCGTACATTTTAATTATGGAAGGGGTAGCCGCGTTAGTCTGTGCAAGCAAATAAAAGCAAAATAGAAATATTTTTTTAAAGACAAAAACATGGCGGCACCTTAAAGTCTATCTTGTATATATTTTTAATGTGAGTTTTCATGAACAAGTCCTTATCCACGAAAGCTCACAATAAAAATATATAAAAGTTAGTTTTTAACGTGCTACCACATTTTTGTCTTTTTTACTTGTACATTTTAACTAACTTATGAGAGCCTGTGTGGTGTAGTGGACAGAGTGTCAGATTAGAAGCCAGGAGACCTGGGTTCAAATCACTCCTCAGCCAGGGAAATTTACTGAGGGATGGCAATGACAAATCCCCCTTTGAACATCTCACATATGTTGAAAATCCTATAAGAGTTACTGTTAGTCCAGTGTGACTTGATGGCATGTCAAAACAGCTAAGTTGTACTACAACTCAAGATCGACATGGACCACTGATTTGGTGGTTCGTGCCGGTTCATAATATGTCTAAACAGGTGTTCAATACTTCTCACCCCTGCCACTTCTGGCAGGCGCCCACTCAGAAGCAGCACCTGGAGGAGGCAGGGCAGGGAAATTGGGGCCCTGCCTCTGAGTGGGAGCCCACCAGAGGAGTTGGGGTTGGGAAGTGCTGAACACCTGTTTGGATGACATATGAACCCGCACAAACTGCCAAACTACAACTTTAGCCTAATAAGGGATAACATCACTCCTTTTGTTATATCAGTCCTACAATTCAAGGTACTTGAATTAATGAAGTAATGCCGATGTGGCTTCCCAAAGTGGAAAAGGAAAAATATCACATGATGTAAATAGTGTCACATGCTCTGATGTTGAAGGTTGACGTGATGCTGAGGTGGACAGAAAAGAATGTTTTGTTGCAGTAGCTTGTGGTGTTTAATATATATATATATATTAAAGCAATAAGAAAATAAAGCAATATATATATAAAGCAGTAAGAAAATAATAGGCTTAGTTGCTTTTGAGAAACTGGTAATATTTTAGAAACTTTATGACTAGAGATGGACATGAACTGCTGGTTCGCTCTTCATCCAAACAAGTGTTCGATGTTTTCCAGCCCTGCATCCTCCAGAGGGCACCCACTCAGAGGCAGCGCCTGGAGGAGGTGGAGCAGAAAAGCTGGGGCAACTGCCTCTGAGCGGGCGCCCAAAGGAGGAGGCGGAGCTGGGAAGCCCTGAACACCTGTTTGGCTGAAGAACAAACTGGCATGAACTGCCAAGCCAGTGGTTCGTGCCCATCACTATTTATGAACCATTATGGTGAGTAACTATTATTAATTTAGCCTAGCTTTAAACATGAAGATAATTAGCAAGGTTATACTCTTTCTAACCTCCTATTACATGTTAGCCCTTCTGGATATAAAGGAAGTTTCTTTATAAAATCTGTCCTACCTGAAATGAATCCTGCATGTCCTGATTAGTTCTACCAATTAAAGCTGGATACAATAAGAGTCAATGGATTTCTTTTCACAAGCAGTGCAGCTTTGCTTATCTGTTTTGCAGGCTGCAAGGACCCAAGCCAAAATCTGATACATGCCAAAAACAACCAGCTTTCTTCCTTGCCTCGTATGACTCAAAGAGGCTTACCTTCTTGTCTCTGAATGACAGGATAACTCTCGTAATTGCTTTGAAATGAGTTGCAAGACTTTATGGAAGGTGGTTGGTTGTACGGAAATCTGCACACAGTTCTAATGTGAAATTTTATTTCCATGTTTTGCCAAATCTATACATTCCCCACATTGACTCAAGGATGTCTGCACATTTTTTTTTTCAGTCGTTCACCTTCTGCCCTCTCAAATTTTGAAAGCTCTGCATTGGTTTGTGCATACTTTATTAATCTGAAACGCCTTGAAAACATGGGAATTCTTGGGAGGAGCATTTCTTTTTGCCAGCTGTCCCAGGAGGTACAAAAAGCTCTACTTTCATCAAACCTGTCAAATCCAATGAAACTTTTTACTGTCATTGAAGTTGGCTTTCAGATGCTTGTGCAGGAAAATGAAAATGAAATCCAGCCCAATTAATCTGGAAAAATATCAGTTATGAACAAAAGCAATCATATGTAACAGGCGGACATACCATTTACATCTTGATTGCAATGTAAAACACGATGCCATAGGGTGTTTGAAATTCAGAGCAACTAAAATGAGTTGAGAAATGTGTTTTTCTCCCTCTCTTCTTTTTTTAAGACATTGCTGAATTTTAAACTGATAAGGTGCCTTGATATAGCATCCTGGTATCCTTAACAAAGAAGAGTAGCTTTATTCATGTGAATGGAGATAAGAACTTGGGAGGAGTGTGTCATGGTTTTGCTAGAAGACTCCTCCAGTGAAGAGGAGTTGGAACCCCTTGAAACAGAATATGGTGAGGGACTGCAGATCTTGGATTTTTGGAAGTGCAAGAAGCTATCCTCTCGATAAAGGAAGCTAGATTCCCTATCAACCCATGAGAACAGTGCAGACTGAAGGCACAAGCTCAGTGCGAAACCTCCAGTTGACATGCTTAGCTGCAAAGGAAGATGCCTTGTAGAAACAAGCTTCCTCATGAGGAGGAAGTCTCACTAATTAACATTCTCTCTCCCCTCCAAGGAAGAACATCTGTCCAAATGCCTGCAGCTATAACTATTGCTTTGTTTCGTGAACAAATGGGAGCCTTTTTGGGGTTCCCTGGTTAAATAACCACCCAGCACTTTTGTATTTGCTGTATGTGTGTCTTTATCTGTGGTTTTGCATCTCAAAGGGAAAGGGCACTAATTTTGGGGACAGCAGTATATGTTCGTAGTGGTGGCATGTAGCCCACAGGGCCCCTTCTGCTTAATCTTGCTCTACAGTGATTCTCAGGACACCATTTCATATACAAAGGACCACGTAGATTTATATCCCCCAGTCTGTGAGTATAGGAGCAAGAGAAAGTGGAAGGTTCCAACCAAGAAAGGTCCCTAATGTGTTCTGTTTGGTTCAGTGTTCTGGAAACAGCATACACTTTAAAGATACAGCCACTCTCTACATTCAGGGACATCTTGCAGTTCTGTTTTAGACATCTGTGAAAGAATAAATCTGTGCCATCAGAAAAGCTGCTCACTCTAAACGAAGAAGCCCAAATTGCAATCAAAGTGGCATTCCATGCCATGTTGAATAATGGCCTGCAATGTTATCCAGAAGGTGCCTGGAAGTCATTTAGCATCTGGCAGCTCTG
The DNA here is from genome assembly GCA_037013535.1 of Intellagama lesueurii. Taxonomy (NCBI): domain Eukaryota; kingdom Metazoa; phylum Chordata; class Lepidosauria; order Squamata; family Agamidae; genus Intellagama; species Intellagama lesueurii. The sequence continues at coordinate 166,602,287 of JBAJHW010000001.1, read as the reverse complement.
GAGAGAACCATTCTCTGCTGAATTACCATGGACTAGAGGTCCGCTGTGGCTGATCAAACGGAGAAGCAAGCACAGCTGAGGCTGCCTGGATTCTCTTCCCATCTGCTGATTTCAATCTCCCTTGTAGCCCAATCACTGAGCTGTTTTGGTTGTGGCTCAACTTGAATCAGATCCTTTCTAACCGACAAGAAGAAATGATAACTCTTTTTTCCTCCACTTCGTTAACACCACTAATGGAGATTAGGAAGATCTTTGTAGCGTGCAACAAAATTCTCACAACTGACTTTGCGGTATTGACATGAAGGCCTCTGTTACCAAAGACAATGACACCTCCCTGGTTCATCAAATGATTTTCCTACTTTTGCAGTCTAAAAGTAAATTCAAATATGGAAAGGGTGTGTATGTGTATTATATGATGTGAATATGTCCAGAGCAGTCTCAATCTCTTTTAAGTCATAACTAGAGATAGACACAAACCGAACCACGAATCAGAAAACTCATGCACTGGCCTGCTTCAGGGTTCAGTTTGTGGTTCAGTTCAGAGTTCCCATTTTGCCAAAATGAAATGAAGTGCCAAATTTTCTCCCCTCAGAACAGAGCAGTTTCATTCTCATACAAGTAGTAACTTATGTTGTCTAATGTGTTTTATTCCTCATCAGTTGAGTCAATTCAAAATAATATTTCTCAGTTTTAAAAAAAATGCATTCATCTTGTGCTTTGTTCTTTTTGTATGTATCTGAGTTTTGTTCATGTATTTCAATAGTGCATACATGACCTTTCCATTACACTGATTATCTAGTTGATTTATTAGTTGATTTATTGGTCTAGATGGAGTCTTAGTCATGTTTAGACTAAAGTTTTTCAGATTTAATTTAATCTTGGTTAATTTACACCCATTTGATTGGGTCTGCAAAAAGTATTACTAAATTTCAGTTCAACCCATTGTTCCATTTATTTTTAAGGCAACACACAACAAAAACTATCCTACGAAGTGTAAAGCAACGCAATTAATACAGCAGCAGCACTTCCAAACAAATAAGATCCATGACTAGAGGTGGAGGAAGTAACTGTTATTTTGTGATGCTTTTTTCTGGCAAGGAGAAGGGAATTGCCTTTAATTTTCCAAGCTATGTTTGATATTTTATTGTTTCACTAAAATTGCATAAACCACCTTGGAAACACAATGCACTGAACAACCAAGCATAATAAAGACATCAAAATAACAAAAGAAGAAAAATATAAACTATCAAAACCACTTCAAGCATTTCTAGTTAGATAGCCTTGCAATGATTCCTAAACTGACAGCAAGTCTGCTGAATCGTCCATGTGTTTTACAAAGAGAACCCAGTTAGCTCCTCCCTCCCCTTTATATTATGCTGCAGTCATCCGGCTATTCACATTCGTCCATATCATACCATTAATTTGAAAATGTGCTCTTAATCAGTACTTTAAAATGAAATGCAAAACTAATTGTTATGCAACAGAAAGGGAGCAAATAACCAAACTATTCTGCAAGTTGGCAACTGAATTAATCATATTCTTAAAGCCTGATACTGTTATATAGGGATGTAATTTTGGTTTATTTCAGTCCTGTGGGTGAGAATGAAAAAATCTCTGGGTGGGATAATGAGAAATGTTGTGCATTTTTCACATTTTAGCACTTCTACATTCAGATATACAGCATGTTGAAGGGTTTATATATTCTATGCAATTAACCCAATTAACCTATCATAGAGTAAAGATGGGCATGAACTGCTGAACTGGTGGTTCATGTTGGTTTGTTTTTTGGCTGAACAGGTGTTTGGCACTTCCCAGCCCCACCTCCTCTGGAAGGCACCCACTCAGAGGCAGGAGGCAGGGTAGGGAAGCTGGGGTGCTGCTCTGAGTGGGTGCCCACCAGAGGAGGCAGGGCTAGGAAGCACTGAACACCTGTTTGGCTGAAAAACAAACCAGTATGGACCACCAGTTCAGCAGTTTGTGTCCATTACTACCATAGGGGTTTCTCCTAAGCCTAAGTAGACATGCAGATTAAGCCCATGTTCATCTCCCAATGACCAATCTCAAAACAAAGCACACTAAATGCAAGTTATCAAGGGAGAGAAAATTGCATCTTATGGTGAACACATATTTCAGAGAGAGCACCTCTTCAGAAAAATGTGCTAAGCTTGTCATCTATTTTGAATCTCAGTTCTGTACTCGTAGAAAACCAACCAAAAATGTGAAGTCCATCCATCCATTCACTTGAGAGAAAAAAGGTCCCAAATTATTTTAATGTCTCCCTCAATATTTCCTTCCAAGCATTTGTTCTTAGTAGGAAGGGCCCACCATAGACCTCTGAAAGGTTACTATAAGTGATGATTCCATGTAACTAGCAAAATGTAGGGCTGGAACCTTACAGGTCATCCATTATTTATTAATAAGGAATCACTGAATACTCATGTAAAGGTGGAATAGCAGAGCCCCCATCCTGACAACAGCCCTGCACTACTAAACTCACACCACCCATAGGTTTGTACATGTTTATGTCTTCATAGAGCTTGTTGGAAGGAATAGACCTATGGGAGAAGGGGATCTATGGAAGAAGGAATTGCCATGGGCAATTTAATGACTACCTATGTCTCAGGATTCCAAGCCCTGATAGGAAAAGGAAAATCTGGGAGTGCCTGTGATACCTGGAGCATTCAGATGAAGCATTTCACCTTGCAATAGCAATTCAGAGGGAAAGTAAAAGTCTAAGTGGGTTAGAAAATCAAGCAAGTAACAACCTTTCATTTTAATCCACAGGTGTAGAATTTTGCAAACTTTCGTTCTTGTTGTTATTCTTCTCTAGTTCTACTTTTCTTGCTTTTGCTTTGCAGCCCATCAGGTGTTTCTGCCTTTTGGTATAATCACTATCTGAATGAGCAGGGCACCAGCTCAGACTCAGCAGGGGTTCCTGCTTCAGTTCTGACCTGAAGACATCAAAGCATCTATCATTATGTCCACTGAGATCAAGCTGGGCATTTGTCATTGATTCGAGTTGTAAATGTTAAGGATCAACTCTGTATTCTAGCACATGCATTGTATAAAAGAGTTGGCTGCATTCTTCCGTAACTTATTATACCTGCGTGAAAGTGCAACTATGTTGTTGTGCAACAGAACAAATCGACATTCTACAAGACAATTCTAAAAATGGAGGCAGCCTAAACAAAAAATTATAACTTTGAAACTGGACTTTGGATCAGCACCAAATTTGGCATAGGTGTAGCAGACAGTCTGCTCTTGCTCTATGCCAAATTTGGAGAAGTTTGGACAAAGAATTTTGAGTTACAATTTTTCAAAATAAAACTGTTCCCCCTTTCAGAAGTAGACAACCTTAAATGTCGCCAGATTTAAAACAGCTCATATAAATTGAAAAGACCAGTCTTGCTTATCTTGAAAGAGAATGGTTACCCCAACCACTTTTTTACAATCCAGGCTGCAAGGACTGAAATATTGATCCTCAAAAGAGGCCATTCAAATGGCAGATGAAACTATGTATTATATGGGCATGGGAGAATAACAGGTCAACAAAAGCTCATAGCTATTATGGAAGGAGTTTTTTAAAAAAGGGAAGCTTGCTTTAAAGAAAGTAACAGAGTGACAGTCCTCCAGAAGTGGGGACATTTTGCCATGTATCTCCAGGGAATTAGGATACAATTTTGCAAGACATATTCAAAGTATTTCTGCATTACAAAAGTACAGAGCAGGCTTCTGACACACGTTTTCCAAGGGGAAATCAGCTCCAGGTCTGGAGCAATCTGAAATTTTGACCCTGCCAATCAGGACTCAACTGAGTTTTTAAGTCCTGCCTGGCCAAACAGGGATGTTAGCAGAGCTTTGGTGCCTATATCCTTGTCAATTGTCTGGCAATTATAAAAAAAACTCCAAAGGTGTTATGTGCAATCAAATCATTTCTGATGTGTGGTGACTATAGGAGTTAATGACCTTCAATATGTCATATCATTAATAGCTCTGCTAAGATCTTGCTAACAAACAGCATCTCATCTTACGTTGTCATTTACTCCTACTTCCCCGCTCTCCTAGCAACATTATATTTTCCGCTAAGTTCTGATCAGGTTTTGCAAACTAACAGCTGTGGTTTTCTTTATTGAGACAATCTGTTTCATGTTAGATCTTCCTACTTCCCCTCCTCTTCCTGCTTTCTGGTTAGTTTTGTATTTTTGTTATATTACTCATTTTTGCTTTAATGATAGTTCAGAACATATGTAACTAATCAGATAGTGTCTAGTGTCAGCCAATAGCTACTTACAGACTTAATTGTAAGAGATAAGAAAAAGTGTCAGTATGAGGACTGTCTATTGATAAGTTAGTTTTTTGCAGTCTGCTGTGAAGTCTGCTGTTAATATGTTTCTTCTTAGTCAGTATGTAACAGTTAGTAAGGAAGATGTTAGGAAACTGATAAGTGTCTGTTATGAAACTGTTACAAGAAGTCTGTCAAGCACAAACCAAATCTATACCAAGTCAAATATACAATTATTGTTAGCTTATTCTTCAACATATTGACTCAGCACTTGTCATTTCTGACCTTGTTTGATTTCACTTTAAGACCTCCATTTTTTTTCAACCCTTATGTTGTAGTCATTTTGCAAATTTCAGTATTTGTCAAACAGTTAATATTCTTAAAGTTTACTATAACTCAATGATTATTCTTTCATCTGCTGGCACACACATGTATATATATCAAGGGACAATATTGTTCATGACCTGTGTGGTTTTTTAAAATTCACATCTGTGTTGAAACTCATAAAAACCTAACAAAGTGCTTATTTATTTATTTTTATTTATTTTATTTAACTTATATGCCGCCCACACTACCCAAAGGTCTCTGGGCATTTGTCATTGATTCAAGTTGTAAATGTTAAGGATCAACTCTGTATTCTAGCACATGCATTGTATAAAAGAGTTGGCTGCATTCTTCAGTAACTTATTATACCTGCGTGTATAATAAGTAAATTATTATACAACCGCTTACAGTGGTTGATTAAAAAAATAATCCCTGGAGCATTCTGCAGATGAGGTCTTAAAGACTCAGGAATAAAAGGCTGAGTTCAAAAATATTTGCAGCAGAATTTTAATGTAATTAAAAATCCTTGACTTCCCTCATGGAGCTTTCATGAGTCAGCTTGGTAGCCTCTCCATTTTCTTTTTCATATGCAGGGGTAGGAAACTGGGCCAGTCTGAGAGTTTTCTGTCCCTCAGACCCTTGGGGGGACAGACAGCTCACAAAACAACCTCTCAGAAAACATGGAAAATGTTACATGATAAATACCCACATTGAGTTTTGAAATACGAGTCTTTGGGAAGATTAAACCATGCAGTGTGGCTTTTCCAGAAGACTTGCCACTTCTGAAGTCTTCAAGGAGCAACAATTCACCTTCTGTGCCAGAAAAAGAAAGAGTCAAGGAAAAGCGGGATGGTGTTGGTTCTGGTGCTGCCTGCAGTTTGAAGGACTGGATTTCTCCCACCCCAGTCTAATACATGCTTATGCACATGCACACACATGCACACAGAGAGAGCCCCATTTGGTCATGCTTCAAATCTTGTGTGTGTGTGTGTGTGTGTGTGTGTGTGTGTTTTGAAATTTGCATCTTGGGAGAAAATAGGTCTAAGGAAGATATGTTAGAAATCACATTTCAGTGCAAATTTTCACAGAATGATGTAGAAATAAGACTGTGTAGATGTTTGGGGATGAGAGTATGCAGACGTCCCACCAAGAAAAATATCAACCTAATTTCACAATTTCTAGGATTCCTGTATCAGCAGCATCCTTTTTTCCTGAAATTTCAGGGCCAAAAAACCTGAAACTGATAGAGCAGATCCTGTGGTATCAGAGGATGGACTTGTGATGTCCCAAAGATGGAGAAGCAAAGACTGGGACTGTTTCTGGGGTAGCTGATCATGGAAACAGGCATAACAATAATTCAAGTTAATTGGCCCAGAATTCCCATAAAGCCAGATAATATGGCAACCCAGAACAAGCTGGAGGGGGGATTTTTAGAGTATCTGAGCAAGCAACAAAATGTTTCCTGGTGCCATCTTGTAAACTATGGAAGTGTGTGCCTGTGAGAGGGTCACTTCTGGTTACCTCATGCCTGCTGAAGAATCCCCTGGAGCCACATTCCTCTGGGCCTCATGTGGGTGCTGAGGCCTGTCAGACAGCTTAGGACTGGGAGAAGAAGCTGACTGATAAGGGCCACCTAGGTCATCACCTAGGGTGGACAGAGACCTGCACCCAGCTGGCAGGAATAAAGGTGGAGAGATGTGCACTGCTTGGACTGGACCACTGCACTTTGGACAGAAGCAGCCCTGATGGAATCAACTAGGGGCTGTCAGGGGAATGAAAAAGACCCCTGGCTAGTGAAGGAAACTGAGCCCAGGAGTGGATGAGGGAAATTGAGAGAAACCCTGTGTTGGAAGCAACCTGACAATAAAGTCTGCTTTGCACTTTGCCCAGACTCCTCAGCCTATGGATGTCATCACCACAGCTACTGGCCCCACCACCCCAGCCAAAATAGGATGTGTTGTGGTGCCCGATGGCCAGGCTTTAAAACCAGTCCTCACATAAAAATCCCACTTTTCTCTCCCGTACTGATTGCCCTGGGACAGCGATGTTTTAAGACTTAGCAATCCCATGCCCTCCCTAGCTGTAGATTTCCCCACATCTGCAATGTAATACTTAACTGGATAACACTTAACTGAAGTCAGAACCATATAAACTATGCTGAAAGAGTTAGAGGCTAAATGTGAATTTGATCCCCCTTTCTCTGTCTTCTTGTTCACAGAGCACAGTTCTCAAGGTTGACGTGACCCCATCCATGTATAAGGACAGAGGTCCTCAGTCTCTCCACTCTTGCTGAAAAAGAGGGGGAACTTGATATGCTGAGCTTTTTCTTTTCTGACTTTCTTTTTCCAGGAGCCTAGAGACTTCTATGTAGGCAGGTGCCACATGATTACAATCATTACACGGTAAACTAGAAAGGTGCAATTAATTGACTGTTGTTTCCTCCTTCCTAGTTTTTAAAAGCCACATGAGGTATTTGAAGGATGTACACCTCCCCTTGATTCCCTCTTTCTTCTTCTTAAGGGAAACTCTGTGTTATTCAGAGGAATTCACCCAAGAGGGCATGAAATTCTCTAAAGGAGAAGATGGAATTCTAAACTCCCTGGCTATGTTTTCAAGTAATTTATTCATTGCTTGCTAACCCAAAATTCTTCTGAGAGTGTGACACATATCCACATAATATTGCTGAGTGCTAGATTTTCATACCAGTCATCTAATTTATCTGACAATTGTAAAGGCGGAGGAGGAAAGAGCGTGCAAGCCAGCAAGTTGCATATGTCTACACATACACATTTGCTGAAATACATCGAATCTTTCAGTTAACACTGATGTTAACTTATGTTTTAAATGTTTCCTGCCAATATGTCATCCTCTAGTGACTTGTTAATGCACCTAATGTTGTTCTTTTTTCAGCTCTGTTTACTATTGTTTATGTATGATGTTCAGATCTGTATATTGACCATTTTCACAGAGTAATATTGAACAGTAGCCATACCACTGAGAGTTCACTGATACACTGAGAAGCCACAATTATCTTAGGGTGTTCCCTTACACACCACCAAAAGGAAACACAGGCATCATAAAGAAGGAAAGCCCAAGAGGACACTGATTTGCAGATGCAAAATTAGTCATGATTTTTAGAAGTGAAATAGAATTACTGTGCATCTCACTTAAGCAAGGAAGATCATGGCCAAGCTTCTGGTGTCCCTACTGGTGAGTCTGCTGTCCAAATGCTCCCTGGCCCACTTTCTTCTGGTTCCTTATCTTTATATTAGACTTGGACTTCCAATGGTGGGCACCTTCAGAAGGAGGACATGGCCACACTTCACGTACCTTTTAAAGCAAGGGGTACACAGCTTTCACCTTTGGGGCCATCACATGCACAGACATAGGGGATTGCGGGAGAAAGATCTCACTTTTGCAAGAGGTTATCAAGGGGTTGTTTGGCAATATTTCCAGGTGAAATCCATGATGCACTCAAGGATGTTGGCAAGTCTTTGGGTCCGAGTCCCAAGTCCTGAGTCCCAAGTCTGAGTCCCTATTAAAAACAAGCTCTTTTCCCCAGGAAAAAAGGGAGGGGTGGGTGGATTCCAAGTTGACTCCAAGTCATTGAATAACAACAACAACCCCGAGTCAAGTCCAAGTCAAGTCACCGGAGTGGCTTAAGTCCAACTTGACAGTGAGTCTCGTGACTTGGGTCCCCATCCCTGGATATACTATAGACATGATTGAGGAGGCAAGTTTCACATTGGAGGAAAAGGAACATATCTGGCAGGCTGAGTGATTGCATGTCCCTGCTGAGGATGTGACCCAATGATGTATTTTCTTATCATGCATATAAGCTAATATAGGCATGGCTCAAAAATGGGTGAAGCCACAGCCAGGAGCTCAAGACCGAACACTCTTTGGAGTGTGGTTTAGAACCCTACAACAGGAGCAAAATCCTGGCTCACCTCCTGGCTGCTCCAATTCAGGGTTTCAGCAGTTTTCAGAAGCCTCTTCATGGAAAAGCACCATTCAAGCATCCAAGTTTTGATTATTTTTTCTCCCTTCTGTCTTCCTCTGTTTCTCTTTTCTTTCACCCTGGACACTTTTCTTTCACCCTGGACACTTCTCTTTTCTTTCACTCTAAAGCTAAAGCTGACAATCAAAAGAGGCATCGCTGGTCAAAGATGCATAGCCTGCTGTCATCTGATAACTAAGCAGGAAAGAGTCTCGCTGGCTACAACAATCTCTGTGCATAAATACATACACCCATCTTGTTTCGGTGTCCCCCTCCCTACACCCACATCTGACAAGTGGTACTTGTGTTTTATTCTTGTTATTAGTACTGGCACATCTTTTCTGTTAGATCAGAACAAAAATGGTCTGGTTTAAATTGGGTTGGGCAGTTTTGAAAAATCTGGAGGCTAACCTTCCTCCCCTATGGCTCACCCCAGTACGCCAGATCCCAAATAAGCAAAATTTACAAAATTATTACCGTATTTTTCTGTTTATAAGATGACCCAATGTATAAGACGACCCCCCCTTTTCTAACCCCAAATTAGAAATTTTGATCCCTACTTTTCCCTTCCTTTTGCTAAGTCACTGAGCTTAGCAAAAGGAAGGGAAAAGCAGGGATCAAAGGGCTCCCTTTGACCGCCGCTTTTCCTTGCCTTTTGCGAAGCCACGGGGCTTAGCAAAAAGGAAGCGAAGGCTCCCTTCAGGTAAAGGCTGCATGATCGCAGCCCTTTGATCCTGAAGCCCTTTCATGGCTGCTTTATCGACTTCCTAAGCCCCTCGGTACCTATCAGAACGCCTGCTCCCAGCCATATCTGTCAATAATACCTGTTCTTCACAGGCAGGGCGGTTGAGGGCCTGGACCCCGAAGGAGGCCTGGAGGGAAAGAAGAAGAAACCGGGCCTTCTCAGCAGTCGCCCCCCACCTGTGGAATTACCTGCCCATTGGGATCTGCCTGGCACCCTTGCTGGATGGGTTCAAACAAGCATTGAAGACTTGGCTCTTCCGCCAGGCTTTCCCTGAGCATTAAGATCTCAGCCTCCCTTTTACCATCCTTTTTGCCATCCTTTTCATCACCCTTTTTACCACCTTCATTGCCATCTGTTTTAATTTATCCTGTTGGCTATGTATTATTTTATTTTTTTATCGTGTTTCCATATTGCTGTTTCTATATTGTTGTTAACCGCCCCAAGTGGCCTGGTTGCCAGATGGTGCGGGGTATAAATCTAATAAATAAATAACAGCTACTGGAGAAAACAAAAATTGCAGTCTGGGCAGGTTTTTGTTTTCAATGTGCCATCCAGAAAAGGTGGCTTTCAGGAGCTGAAAGCAGCCATGTGCCATATTTTCCCATCCCTGGTGTAAATGAAATTAGAAGACAGGTAGTGTGCATATCTAGTGGTAGCTTGGACTCAAAATTCCCTAACTTTGTTTAGCTTTATTTTAAACTGCATACACGTTTTGAATACTTGAAATTATATGTAACATTGGCCTTGCTGACTTCTGCATAGAATGTTCTCTTCCTCTCTTCCCCATCATGCATCTCCTAATCTACTCCAACCCTCTAGGGTTGGGGGGGGGGGTGGTTTCAGACTCGAAGGGAAAGGAGAAATCTATTCCAGTTACAGATGTCATTTTGTCAATGGGAGATGCTATTGAGGTGCACCACAGACCACTACCCCACACTGACTAATCAACTGAACAGCAGGGTGGGTGGGTTATAACCTCTCTAGAACACTTTGAGAGGCACAGGGGCCCTGAGACTTTTCTAGTTCCACTGATATGTGAGATGAAGATAGACACTATTTCCTCTCAGGTGTGCACCTGCTTTTTCAGAAGCCTGTGAAGCCCACAAAAATGCTTGGGGTATCCCCCACCTGCCTGACAATCCAAAGGGAAGTGAACAGACTTGGGGCCAGAGTTTATGAGGCATTCAGGAGGATGGACATTCCTTCTCTGGTCTCTTGGCCCTCAGTTGGCTGTATATATACTCTAAACAGCTTGGTTGCCTTCATGAACAGGGACTTCTGTCACATGAGAAGTGGAGGGGGGGAAGGCAGGTAAAGAAAGCAAAATGATTTACAAATGAGGCTGTAAACTATGATTCATATGAGAGATGACATATTCTATAATTGCATCTGAGGGGAATACCTGGCGTGCCCTCTGCCAGGAACATATTCAATTATACTCATTGCCCTTTGCTACTCTTCAAACCTTCAACCCAGGGCCTCATTCTCAGAAATCCTTTGAAATCTTCATCTTTCCCCCACCATGCAGTTCTCCTGATTAGCTTTGCTATTACTGTGCTCAATGGCTTTTTTTATTGGGAGAATTGGCTCCTGAGGCAACGCGCTTTTATTACATTTCAGCCAACAAGCAGAGGGCAGGTCTGGAAATAGTCCTTCTGCTTTGGAGGTCAGAGATGTGATCTAGTTACCTTCTGTTTCCAGGAGCTGGTTAGGAGGCCAATTCTGCATCTGCCCTGGGGGGGGGGGACTTTTTATTTCATTTCATTTGTTTGTTTGTTTGCGGGGCTGGGATGAGGTACCATCTGGAGGCAATACACGATAAAGGTTTTCAGAAGATTTGAATCACTTTTTGCCGTCCCCTATGGAAGGAGAAAATGAGGGCCTGGAGTGATTTCTTCCAGCATGGACATCAGGTTAATACTGCTTTATGTCAGAGTCTTCCATGCCAAGTTTTATGCTAACCTACAGGAAGAAGACAACATAATAGATTAACTGGTCTTTAGCTAGCAAGGAGCTGCGTTCAAGCTCATTTCAAAATGGAGGGACAGATGGACCTTTAGAGCACTGCACTGACGCAAGCTGGGCCTTTTCAATCCTGGCAGAAGAGAATGTGGATCAGATACAGGGCACATGAGAGGACCTAATAAACACCAGCTATATCACTGCCAGATGCATGGGAGACATGAGGACAAAAGAAATGTTGCTTGCATCAGTGGAGATAAACAGCAGAATAGGCTTCTGCTCATCCCTGCCTATGCTAAGCATGGCTCTCCACTGACTACTTCTTTATAAGAAATACAATACAGTAAGTGTATATGCATATATGTAAAAGGCAAAACATTTTTATTTGTGGTGAAAATACAGAGAACAAACCTCTCTAGTTGCCTGTTCTACTTGCTAGTTGCTATGCACACAACATATTTCAATAGTTTAGCTTTACAGCTTGGGAATGTTACTTCTTTTTTTTTTTTTACTACAACACTCAGAATCCTCCAGTCAGCTAAGAAGGCTGCATTATTCTGTGAGTTCCAGTTAGGGGTGTGGTGTTTTAGTTTGGTTTGGTTTTGGACTTCAACTTCCAGAATTCTCCTTCGGCATGGATCTGTCAGTTCATCTGACAGACACATACCTACAGACACCTAAATGTGGCTCATCTGGAGAAAAGCCTAGCAAGAAGGTTGCATGGCCTAGTGTGATGGCCTAGATTTCTGTTACTAAAGGAAGCTGGCCCAGTGTTGGACTCTCAGTCTGTCAGGTAGAATTTCCATGAAGAAGAATTCTGGGAATTGAAGTCCACAAATCCAAATGGTGCATTCATTCATTTATCCATTATCATTTATTGCATTTATGTACCACACATCTAGTGACTCTGGGTGGTTAACAACACATAAAATTACCCAACCCCTCACCCATGAAACAAGGCAATCTCAAAAGCAACCCCCCAAAAAATAAAACTCCAATGGTGATGAAAGCCAGATAAGAAAATTAAACACATGACAACCATAGTTGTTGTCCAAGAAAGTTATTTTTTTTTAAGCTCAACTTATGACTTTTATCCAGTATAACCATTTGCAATCTGCATGGAGTTTTATCTTCAGCTGAGAGGTCTAGAAAGACATAGGTATGGTGCAAGAGTACAGAAGATGTGCATCTGATGAAGCAGACTGTGGTTCACAAACATCTATGTCAAAGCTGGCATGTCCCTTTTTTATGAGGTCAATAGACTCTTGTGTTGAGACTGAACCTTGACACTTAAGTTTATTCAAAGTCTTACCACCTGATCTTCAAAAGTAAGTCCCCAGAAATTTTGTGGGATTGTTCATGCCTATTGACCCTTACCATTAACAAGGCTGATAATACAAGGGGCCGGGTAGGTGGGGCTCGTCAGCCCTGGAAGGCAGCCCATCTAGGAGAAGGAAAACTCTGATCTCAAACCTCCACTGCCTTGTGGCTATATCCACTGATGGAAAAGGCTTCAGGAGTTAACCTCGAGGCAAAACCCGGAGCCGGAGTCCCGGAGGCAGTTCGTGTCGTTCTGGCAACTCCTGCGACGTCGCTGGAACCAGTTGTATTGGCTCTTGCCTTTCCACTGGACTATCTCAGTGACGTGGAGAGGGGGGATTTGCTGCTTGGGTAACAGCCTATCCTCCATATTATTTTACCCAGGCTTCGTGCTCTGGAGAGGACACTCCAGCTTCGCATACAGCGTCGAAACAACACGGGAAGTAGCAGTTACCGGTTATAAGTCTTTGCTCAATTGGCGTAGAGCATGACGCCAGGGGCTACTTCTGACGGTGGGAGAGGTCATTGCACCTCACTAGGTAGATACCGCCCGCCTTAAGCTGGGCAGCCCCCAGCCAGTAAGGTGCTACCTCGCCACGGTCTGTTAACCTCACGGGGTGCGTGGGGTTTAGGGTAAAAGCCGACAAGCAGATCGATAACCCTGCACCATGCAACAATCATAAGAAAACTTCTGCCCTAAAGCTGGGCACCTGGAATGTACGGACAATGACCTCTGGCTTTTCTGACCACGGCTTTTCTGACGACCTGCAGGAAATAGACGATGTGCGCAAGACAGCTGTCATCGACATGGAACTGAGTAGACTGCAGATGGACATTGTTGCCCTGCAAGAGACGAGATTGCCAGACTCGGGATCTGTCAAAGAAAAAAACTTCTCATTCTTCTGGCAGGGAAAACCATTGAATGAGACCAGGGAATATGGTGTTGGCTTTGCAGTCAGGAATACTCTTCTGAGATCCATTGTTCCACCTACTGTGGGGAGTGAAAGAATCCTGTCTCTGCAGCTCCACTCATCAGCGGGACCGGTCACCCTTATTAGTGCATATGCTCCAACACTGTCATCCACTACAGAAGTGAAAGATAAATTCTACGACGATCTGGCAGCTACTATCAAAAAAGTCCCTGAAAGAGAGGCACTGTTCATTCTTGGAGACTTTAACGCTAGAGTTGGTGCTGATCACAATTCTTGGCCCACTTGTCTAGGCCGTTTTGGCATTGGAAAGATGAACGAAAATGGCCAACGCTTGCTGGAGTTTTGCTGTTATTATGGTCTTTGCGTCAGCAACACATTCTTTAATACGAAGCCTCAACACAGAGTTTCCTGGAGACATCCAAGATCCAAGCATTGGCATCAGCTCGATTTGATCCTCACTAGACGTTCTAGCCTTCCTAGTATTACGATCACACGCAGCTACCAGAGTGCTGATTGCGATACTGATCACTCCCTGGTGTGTAGTAGAGTAAAACTGCGAACAAAGAGATTATATCACACGAAAAAGGAAGGAAGACCACGTATTGACATCAGGAAGACTTGCGATCAAAGAAAAGTGGAGGAATTTGCCCAAGCACTTGAGGAAACCCTTCCAGGCCCGGCTGATGCAAATGCACCTGAACGATGGGAACATTTTAAGAACGCTGTGTATAACACCGCCTTGTCCACATTTGGCAAGAAGACCAAAAAGACGGCCGACTGGTTCGAAGCCCATTCGGAGGAGTTGATGCCAGCCATCGAGGATAAGAGGAGAGCTCTAGCAGCATACAAAGCCTGTCCTAGCGAGTACAACTTGCAAGCTCTTCGAGCTGCTCGTAGCCAAGTCCAACAGGCTGCCAGGAGATGTTCCAACGATTATTGGCTTCAGCTCTGCTCTCAGATACAGATAGCAGCGGACACGGGTAACATCAAAGGAATGTATGACGGTATCAGGCAGGCTTTAGGTCCAATACAGAAGAAATCTGCTCCCTTGAAGTCTGCTACAGGCGTGATCATTCAGGACCGAGCACAGCAGATGGACCGCTGGGTGCAACACTACTCTGAGCTGTATTCCAGAGAGAATGTAGTAACCGAAGAAGCATTAAATAACATTGAGTGCCTGCCTGTCTTGGAAGAGTTGGACAGCGAACCAACCTTAGCAGAAATAAAAGCGGCCTTGGATTCCCTCGCCTCCGGCAAGGCACCTGGAAAGGATAACATCCCTGTTGAAGTGCTGAAGTGCTGTAAAGAGACCATCACTACCGAGCTGTATGAAATCTTTTGTCTTTGCTGGAGGGAAGGTGGAGTACCACAGGACATGAAGGATGCAAACATCGTCACATTGTACAAGAACAAAGGAGACAGGGGCGACTGCAATAACTACCGTGGCATCTCTCTTCTCAGCGTTGTAGGGAAGCTGCTTGCCCGTGTTGTGCTGAAGAGGCTCCAGGTGCTCGCAGACAGAGTCTATCCAGAATCACAGTGTGGATTTCGAGCTAATAGATCCACCACTGACATGGTATTCTCCCTCAGACAGTTGCAGGAGAAATGCAGGGAACAACAACAGCCACTCTTTGTCGCCTTCATAGATCTCACAAAGGCCTTTGATTTGGTTAGCAGGGATGGCCTTTTTAAAATCCTTCCCAAGATTGGATGTCCACCTCGACTCCTTAACATCATCAGGTCCTTCCATGAGGGAATGAAAGGCACCGTAGTTTTTGATGGTTCAACATCAGATCCCTTTGACATCCGAAGCGGAGTGAAACAGGGCTGTGTCCTCGCACCAACCCTTTTTGGGATCTTTTTTGCTGTCATGCTGAAGCACGCCTTTGGAACTGCAACAGAAGGTGTCTATCTCCGGACTAGATCAGACGGAAAGCTCTTTAATCTCTCTAGATTGAGAGCGAAGACCAAAGTCCAGCTGAAATGCATGCGGGATTTCCTCTTCGCCGATGATGCAGCCATTGTTGCCCACTCTGCTCAAGACCTCCAACAACTCATGAATTGTTTTAGCAAGGCCTGCCAAGACTTTGGGCTAACAATCAGCCTGAAGAAAACACAAGTCATGGGCCAGGGCGTGGACTCACCTCCCTCTATTACCATCTCCACACAAGAATTGGAGGTTGTTCATGACTTTGTGTACCTTGGCTCAACGATCTCTGACACTCTCTCTCTAGATGTCGAGCTGGATAAACGCATTGGCAAAGCAGCTACCATGTTCTCTAGACTCACGAAGAGAGTATGGCTCAATAAGAAGCTGACGACATATACCAAGATCCAGGTATATAGAGCCTGCGTCCTGAGCACACTCCTGTACTGCAGTGAGTCCTGGACCCTTTGTGCACGGCAGGAGAGGAAGCTGAACACCTTCCATATGCGTTGCCTCCGACGCATTTTTGGTATCACCTGGCAGGACAAAGTTCCAAATAGAGTAGTCCTAGAACGAGCTGGAATCTTTAGCATGTATACATTACTGAAACAGCGACGTCTACGTTGGCTTGGGCATGTCGTGAGAATGGCTGATGGTCGGATTCCAAAAGATCTCCTGTATGGAGAATTAGTGGAGGGAAATCGCCCCAGAGGGAGACCACAGCTGCGATACAAGGACATCTGCAAGCGGGATCTGAAGGCCTTAGGAATGGACCTCAACAGATGGGAAACCCTGACATCTGAGCGTTCAGCCTGGAGGCAGGCGGTGCATCATGGCCTCTCCCATTTTGAAGAGACCCTTGTCCAGCAGACCGAGGCAAAGAGGCAGTCACGGAAGCAGCAAAATCAGGGAGCTGGACAGGGGACAGATTGTATTTGTCTTCAGTGTGGAAGGGATTGTCACTCTCGAATTGGCCTTCTCAGCCACACTAGACGCTGTTCCAAGTCCTCCATACAGAGCACGTTACCATAGTCTTTCGAGACTGAAGGATGCCTAATACGATACAAGGGCCACAAACTGCCAACCTCAGCCTTGAAGACAATTTTATTATGGCATCAGCCATTGTAGACTATTGTCCATTTCATCAGAGGTGTTAAGAGTTATCTTTGATTGACATATGAGGGATGATAAAAATGTGAATAGTTCAATAGTTCAATATGTGGGAATGAAATGCAAAATGTATAATCTCTGACAATTCAATTAAGGCTTAAATGCATTAAGTCCAAATGCTCAAATATTCATAGCAAAAACAAAACAAAACAAACAAGCAAACACAAATAACCTGAAAACAAGGACTGTTCATGAACAGTTCCCATTATTTCCTTTATTTAAGGAATTCCAACCTTCCTTTTCAAGACATTGTTGCTTCTAATCCATTTGATTCTGTCATTCATAATAAATCTTGAAAATAGATACTCCAAATTAATAACTACTGGGAAATGTCTGAACAAAGCTCAGAAAAGAACCTTAATGAGGTCTGTGGCACTATTCTCTGAGATACCTTCCCCTGAACTAGTCTGAGTTCTTCATTTGCCTTGGAAGAAAAAAATTCATGGGAAAAATCCTGGCAAAATTCCTTTATTTTATTTTAAGTATGTATGTATGTATGTATGTATGTATGTAAGTATGTACGTATGTACGTATTTGCATTCTATACTGTCCAAGGCCACTCCAGGTGGTTTGCATATTAAACAAACATGAAATCAGAGAACAATTCAAAGCAAAAAACATAATAGTTATAAAATCCAAATTAAACCCAAACACACCAACAACATTTAAGTAATAATAATAAAAAATAGTATAAAAGCATTCTTTCCTGGGAGAGAGAGAGAGAGAGAGGAAACAACCACAAAACAACTGACCGGCTGTTGAGAAAGAGGTAGACACCCATCCACTGTTCCTCATTCTGAAGAGGTCATGAAACAAAGCAGCAGCTCCCACAATTTTGCTGAGTTTCTAGGATCCACACCAAAATTGTTCCTTCAAATGTGAAATATTTGTTGAGGAAGAAAAAAACAAACCCTCACCTTCTCACAGATGAAGAGAAAGGCTATTTTTTCTTTTTGTTTTTCTCATGCATGAGAATGAGACAGGTGCGGCGGTGGCGGTGTGGTGGTGGGGTGGCAGCAGGGGGTGGCAGTGGCAGCGGGGGGTGGCAGTGGCAGGGCAGGGGCAGGGTGTTTTTTTAAAATAACCCCACACAAATCGACGACTATATTCATTATTTGTCGCTTCATGGGGGCAACTTCGTGCTTCATGAGTCATCAACTTTTGACAACTCACGAAGCGGGACGACTCACCCCCATCTCTATCAAGGACCATAGACAAATAGGAGAGCTATCCAGTACTTCATGGGTCAGCTACTGTGTTCAGATATTTGGTTTATCAATCTTTAGAAAGCTGAGAAACTACCAAGCCCACCATTAAGGACAGGAGTTCTACTGACTTTCTAACAATTAACAGTGCCCTCTGTATTACTAAAAATGAAAATATTTCTATCCCTTTTTGTTATATTAGCATGCAGGGGTTTTGTTGATGATTGTATCCATCCTCTGTTTGCAGCTCATACTGGTAGAACACCCACTCCTTCTGACCTTGAAACCTCAGCACTTCTGGTTTGCTCTACCGAAACATCAACTTTATCTCAGGATGATGATGGAGGAACAGCACAGCTGCCACCAGGACTTAATGTCTTACAAGACAGAGCTTTGCCAAAGAAACATCTTAATCCCTTAGAAACCAATCTTCTGGAAGATCAATCAAACCTTGCTAATTGGGGACATTATTGATTGATTGATTTAAAATATTTTTACCCCACCTTTCTCCTTAAAAAGGACCGAAGACGGCTTACATCATTGAAAGACAATATTTAAAGCTAAGAACTTAAGTCTAAAAAGAAGCTCTGAGGCTGAGGCCCTCAGACAAGGGAATGCTCAAGTGCACAATGCCTAAGAAAATTCAATTCTTCAAAAAACCTCCGGTTTATGAATGTGGGATATTGTGCTTCTGTGCCCATGATTCAAAAAGCCAGGAAATGGCCTGGTATTGCTGCACAATATCATGTCCATGTTGCTAGCAGGAAAAAGGATGCAAAGCTTTACATAGCAAAGAGCATCCTGACAACATCAATGGCAACAGTCAAGATGGTCTAAGGGATACCCTCTTGTGTCAATTCACAAAGCAGACACCAAACACTTTATGAAAATCCCAAAACCTGACTTCTTTTTTTTTCCCATCAGATAACCACTTCTCACCCAAATAAAAGCAATGGTCAGGATTGTTTTTCAAGAATTGTGAATGGTAGTGAGCATAAGACAGTGTTGTTTTCCAAATGTAATACAGAAATACTTTGAATATACCTTACAAAACTGCATGCTAATAGCTGGAGATACATGTTCCCTTTCTGGAGCCTGGTCACTCCATTACATTATTTAAAGCAAGTCTGGGTTATTTGCCTTTTCAAAGAAAACCTGTCTTCAGAGTGTCTCTGTGACCTTTCATTGCCCTCCAAACTTCTTCCTTCCTGTCTCACGAAACTGCAACTTGTGAACTTTTTTACTGGCAAGCCTGTTGCAGGCATGTTCAGTTTATTAAAAAGTCCAGAGAGGGAAGAGGAAGACCCCAGTGGTTCCGAGGGGATAGAGAGAACTCACATTACCCATCACTACTTTCTAACCAGAGCACTAACCAAGATTTATCTCCAAGGCCATAGTCTGGTCTAAGACATTGTGCTACTCAGCAGATACTTCTGCTATGAAGGCAGCCATTTTGTTTTGGTTCAATACAGTATTCCAGATGGCTTCACTCCTAATTTTACATGGATATGAAGAAATGGAAAGGGACTTCTGGGCAGCTATCTGCATTCATATCTAAGCTGGGCTATTTTCCATCCTACCTCCACAGAAGGGGATATGAGGCTACCTGAGAAGATACTATTAGAAGACTATATGACATCCAGACTGCCATGGCAATGGACCAGATGATGGCTAATAAACTGAAACTGAAACCAGATAAGATGGAGAGCCTACTGTTAGGAGGATCCTCAGACCAGTTAGAGGGAAGGCTACCTGGCCTTGATGAGGTTACATGAAGGATTGCAGGACCTGGCACTCCCTTTGGAGGCTCAGATATCATCCGTGGCCAGGAGTACCTTTTATCATCGATTGCCCAGTTGTGCCCCTACCTGGTTAAGAAATATTTAGTAACAGAGGCTCATGTATTGGTAATCTCAAAAATAGACTACTGTAATGCTCTCTACATAAGGCTGCCCTTAAACAGTACAGAAACTTCAGCAGGTCAAAAATGTGGTGGCCAGACTGGTTTCTAGGATTAGTAAATTTGATCATGTATCCTGAGCGCACCTTGGTGCACCTTTATTGGCTTCCTGTCATTTCTATGCTCACTTCAGGGTTCTGGTCATGAACTATCTGTCCTTTAACAGTTCAGGATTTCTACACTTGCCAGAACATCTCTCCCAGAAATAAGCTACCTGTTTCACTCATTCCTCTCAATCCTATATAACTACTGTATATCCTATAGGACCACCAAATTTGTTACATGAGCTATGGCAAGATAGAACTCTTTGTACTAGAGTTCTAAGAGTGGCTGTCAGGTCAAAAAGACTAGATACTCAGAATGATAACCTGCAGAAGTTCAAGAACATCTCATTCCTGAAATAACTGAAGTCCACAAAGCCAAGGGTTTTCCGCTCTTGTTTGATTCCTATTTGGACTACCCTATTACATGATATATGGCCCAAATATGCACACAATACATGCTTGTTCTCTCCAATCCCATGAAACTTAGATGAGACAACCAACGACATGAATGTAGGTCTGGGTGCTAATCAGGTACAGACTCACGTTTGAATTAGAGACCATCATCCAAAAAAAAAGGGGGGGGTGAGTCAGGAGAAGAATGAAAGCATTGCAGAATAAAACACATTTTAAAAAGAGTAAAATGGTGCTGTAACAGCACTAGCAAAATGTGAGAGGTAATTGGCTTAGAAATACAGTACATTAACCCAAGTGAGTTGAAAGGGAAAGAAGAGCTATCTATTGCATTATAACTTAACTGATATACATTGTTGTTATCTGATTTTTCCCCCAAATAAAGGGCAACAAATCTTTCTTGTGAGATGGAAGTAAGCTAATCTATATTATGAAAAATGTGTTTAATCCTACTTCCAGGAAGAGTAAATGAACTGCCCTTGCTTACTGTAAGTCACATTATAGAAATAGTTAAAGATATATATCACTGCTATATCACTAGGCAGCTGCTGATAGTATTGAATGCCTTTTGTCTGTTGAATGCTTTCTGTGGCTTGAAAATTATGCTTAGTATTAATACAATATCCAGAGGGGATGGCATAGCCTAACCAAGTGAATATGATCTGAGCTCATTTCTGCCTCAACCAGTTGTATCAATCAGAACAGCTTCTTTCTTCCCTTTAATACTTTAAAACCACTTAGTAACAATCGCTCGGGACATGCTATTTAAAAAAGGGTTGGGGAGGGTAGCCATTGTTAGTCTTCAGTCGGTTCTGGTCTGGCACAGCAAACAAAGAGTCTGGTGGCACACTAAAGACTACCTAATTTTGTTTGGCATAAACTTTCATGGACTGAACTGGACCTTTTCAAATGTGTAGGGTGTCATCTCAATGGGCAGCAACCCTTGTCCGGCATTACAACCTGACTGAGTTTAGGGTCTGGAGTGTGGAGCTGATAGTACAGAGGCTCCGATCATGCAAGTAGTGTAAGTGCTTAAGTCTCTGCCTCAGACCTCACCCAAACATGTTTGCGACTTTTTGGGTGGGGAGAGTACATGAAAGTGAGACTTGCATGTGCCTCTCACATCCTCATCTTACTTGTAGCTCTTCACAAGTTTTCAGGTTGTAACACCTGAATAGAGTTATAGAGATAAAGACATACAAGGAAGGAGGAATGTTAAATGTAATAGACATGCAAAAGGTCTAATGGGAAAGTGGTTTTAACAATGCCCGCCAACGGTCACTTGGTGGTTCTTGGTAGGTGACAGGAACTGGTGAGAGCTGTTCACAATCTTGATATCTGGGCAAAACAGAATGTATGTTTATGTGTATACAAATATTTATGATGTGCTTGCTAGGAACAGAATGCTATATTTGCATAGAATGTGCTTAACCAATCAGAATGTATCAATGGTCAGCCAGGCTGCTATAAAAGGCAGCGTCAGCCAAGAGTTGGTTCAGACAGGGCTAAGTAGACTAGAGCAGCGTTCCCCAACGTTTTTCAGACTGCGGACCGGTTGAGGGGTACGGACTCCATGCGTGGACCGGTTCGGGGGCGGGGGCACCCCCGCTCTCACGGGTGGGTGTATCGAGCTTGTGTGCATGAGTGACACACCCCTCACGCTCGTGTGTGACATGCCCACCTCTCGGGTGAGCCGGGGGGGGGAGGCAGGCTCGCAAGGGAGAGCAGGTGGGCTGTCAGGGCTGCGCGGAGCCCTCCTCGCCTTGCCCCATCGCCCTGCGCTCCCGGCCAACAGAGCCCGGGAAATTCAAATAGCCTCCCCACCGGGCTCCTGCCTCCTGCCGCGTGGTCTCTCCGTGCTGCTGGCTTTCCAGCCAGGCTCCAGGAGGCCATGCCGCCGTTTGCGCAGGCGCACGAGCAAACAACCTTTGCAGGGGTGAGTGCATGCATTGGGGTGGGGCGAGAGGTCTGTCTTGGCGGCCCAGTTGGGCTTAAGCCACGGACCGGCAATGGGCCGCGGACCGGGGGTTGATGATCTCTGGACTAGAGTGATCTGTTAGAGTTTGGTCAAGGACCCATGTGATATGTAGACTGATAGGGCTGACAGGTACATATTACGATATGTGCCTCAGATACTCAAATAAAAATGTTACTAATAGTATGTACTAGGACTAAATAACAATATTACAAATGCAACAATATTACAAAGTGATAATTATTTACCAGTGAATGTCCGTCATACCAAACATATCAAGTAATTAAGCACTGTACTTATGTAATTTAGATTGTGTGTGTGTGTGTGTTTATTATCAGAAAAAGTTCATTATTATTGATAAACCAAGTCACCAGTGATTATTTGAATTACAATTGCTGGCATAGACAAACAATATGGGAGAATAACTTTCAACTTTATACTATACAACTAGTGCTGGGTTTTTTTTTTTACAATTACAATAATTCTGTTACTTTTATAGGTTATGATTATTAATTTATTATAACCTAAACCCAACACAAAGGTCATTGGGAACTGGCAAGTCCATCAAGCAGATTAATGTAAGTATGGTGGAGAAAAGTTTTGTGTAAGCCAAGTAGAAAAGAAAAGTTTGCCTTATAGGTATACAACGTATTTTGTACAAGACTGAACATGGAGGGGGTGGAGAGAATAGGAGTGCATAAAGTGGAAATTGTCCAGTTGAATAGCTTACAGTGAGCGGTGTAATCCACTGGTTATTAGCAGAGATTATGTGTCCCTTCAGTTTTTGGAAGGTTGCTCATGGCAGGGTCATTTTTCCTTACAACAAAACTTTTCTCTAATTTACAGCATGCGCAAGAACGAAAATGCTAATTACCAATCCATAAGTAAATCTTTGTGCTGACAACTTCCTTTCCCTGAAAAGAAGTATATTATACCTATCACTAGTTCCATGAAATGCTGCAGAAATTTCTGACATATGGGGGACATCTGTTATGACACATTGTCTTAAAGGCAGGAACAAATCAATAGCAAAAAATCCACATCAGAAAGCAAAATCCCTGAACTTCATGAAAAGCTTGATATGCTGACACACATCTATCCAAACAGAACAGGTAACAGTAGGTCTGATAAAAGCCTGTGACAATCAGCATCGCTTTAAGAGCAATAAAGGAATGGTTCCATAAGGATCTGATGGCATGCTTCCTTAATTTGTTTTCTACACAAGGGTGTGAATCTAATGATTAGGATATTGTATTTGCACACAAAATTGAAACATCATGTCATTTAAAATGTAGGGACGTAGCATGAAAACCTACACCTTTTATCCTTATGGGTCCCTGAAATGTAAGAAATTTATATTAAACACTGATTTTACTGGCATGTAAAATATTTACATATACCCATAAAACTCTCTAGCAGCAGAAAGCATTCCATTTGGTCTGACGGTGAGGCAGAGATAATATCTTATGAAGCTGTTCCAGTGTATCCTTCCATCAGCGGTAACAATTAAGGAAATGAAAAGCAACCACACAAACAAAAATGTAACAGATCAATGAAGAACTTTGAGTATTATATTGTTATGATTTTTGAGATGCACAACCTATCAAGGGTTTTTTCCGTCCCTCATAATTTAGCTTCTTGATGATTCGCACTTAATTAATTGTCAACCTGAGTGCCCCAAAATCTTGGACATTGTCATAAATAAGCACACCATTTTTAAATTGTGTATGCCTGTGAAACAAGAGAAAGTCTGAGAGATGTGTGGCCTTCCAGATGTTGTAAGATTGCAAATCCCATCAGCCCTAGCCTGCATAGCCAGTGGTGAGGAATGATGGGAGTTCCACATATTCCTCATCCCTGCCATGGAACTGGGCCATTGGTCCATTCCCACATAGGTCTGTGGGAAATCAGGCCTCAAACCAATTTCATCTCTCTCACTTTGTTTCTACCCTTAGTTCTGCAAGTCAATCCCATGGGAAGTTGCATGTCAATATCTTCATACATTTTGGAGAGCCAACTGTCATGGTAATTTTCAAAATCTGAATCTTTTTCATTGTTGCAACTGTATTCAAACCCCAAACACCCACAAGCTTCTGAAGGCCATTACAATAAGACTGTGCAGTGCATTGTCATTAGAAGCAGCAATTCCTTTAGGGCTGAAAGATACCTGGTTCTTCCAGCATCATCTTTCTCCCCTCCTTCTCTTGCAAATTAGGTTCTTCTATTTTGTGGTTGGTCAGTGCTAGTAAACACAGGTTTTGTCTGAAGGCAAAATACAGCACAGGCACAAAGTCCTGTGAAATCGCTAGCAGCTTCTAATGGTGCACTGTTTTTGATGTCTGACTTGGCCATGAGGGAGGGTGACTTTTCCAATGTAATCCCATGAGCTTCTTGGCTTGAGCTGGTCTTGGAACCTTCCAAGTCTCACAGCCCAAGGCAATTGGACGCCTGTATTCCAATCGCTGGCTATTAGTGCTCAAGGCCAAAATTCTACTAAGCATTTCTAAGTCTGAGAAGTGCACATGGAAAATGGCTAAGGATGTATGACTGTACCATTAGTACAAAAACACACTGCTGCTTTATTAGCTTTGAATGGGTGCCACCACACAGAGAGAGGCAAGCTTTAACATTGCACTGAAAACAGGATTCTGAAAATCCTTATGTATAGACTAGAGATGGGCACGAATTAAAAAACAAATTGCAAAATTCATCAAAAATTGCTAATTCATTGATTCATATTCATCTGAATCAATGCGCCTGACAAATGCAAATCAACAAACTTTTAGCGATTTTTGATTCACTGATTTGTTGGGCTATAAAATGGACCCCTAGGCACCTAGAGACACCAAAATCACATAGAAGCTTCCGATGACTCTCCTCTACAATATCTCCAAGTTTGGTGAACATTGGTGTGACAATTGCCCCACGTCACCCCTGTCACTCATATCCAGGATCTCATTTGCATGAGCCTATGAGAGGAGTGGAGGGGCGGAGTCAGCGGATATAAGAAGGTGTGGCAGGGTGAGATAGGGAGTTCAGTCAGAGAGAGCAGAAAGAAGCAGAGAGAGATAGAGAGATAGTCAGAGAGATAGTAAGAAGAAATAATAATAGAGATAAGCTGGTCCAGATAAATAGATAGAGCAGGTGGTGAAGGTGGCAAGATATATGATATTTAAATGATTTGATTGTATGAACTGAATAAAGAACATCTGTGATTCCGATTTACTTTAATACACTTCAATAAATAAGTTCTGTTGGCAGTAAGTGTCTGACTAAAGTCTATTACATTGTGGATAAAGGAGATCCACTGGTGGCAGTGTGAAAAAGAGGGAACGTCACAATTGATATCTGCTGGTGGGATGACATAGCGTGAGTGCCTTGTTTGGTGAAACAAGCAGGGGCCACGTGGTAAACGTCACAATTGGCTTCCCCAAGTCAGCTATTAAAGGCACTTTCCTGGGGGAACCCACTTTGTGGGTGTATAACTGGGATGTCCGAAACCCAATCTTCACCAAACTTGGAGGAATTGTAAAAGAGCGTCAGGGGAAGCTTCCTTGTGATTTTAGTGTCTCTAGATTCCTAGGGGGAATTTTCCTGGTGGGGCACTCTTTGTGAGTGTATAACTGAGATGCCCCAGACTTCATCAAACTTGCAGAGCTTCTAGAGGAGAGTCAGGGGAATCGTCTCTGTGATTTCAGTGTTTCTAGGTGCCTGGGAGGCCCTTTTATAGGGTTTTAAAGGCAAAATGAATAAAAAAATCAATTTATCAATTTGTCAGGAAAAAATTGTTTGTTATTCATGATTCATCAACCTTGACAAATCACAATTCGAAATAAATCACATTTTTTTTCTGAATCATGCCCATCTCTAGGACAGATCCATTCCATGATTACAATGAGATGATCCAAACCTCTTTTTCAAGTGCAGGGTAAGTTTGCATTGGCATTTCAGACAGAGTGGGTGGTAGAAAATGTTAATGTTTCCTGGAGGCTGGGGAAGGAAGAGGAAATGATGACACATGAGCATCTCTCCATGCACAGGGCTATGAAGAATAGAGGTTTTGTAAAATATGTGGGAAGATAATGCCTTGTTCAACATCTATATGCGCAGTGCTTCAACTGTGGAAATTGAAAATGTGATGAGGTGGTGGCCATACCCAGTTGTGTGGCTGATTGTGTGACCCAATTGTGCCAACCCAGTGGCTTCCACAATTGGAATTCCATGCCCATTTCATGTCCCATATGTGTAGATGCTGAACAGGATACCTCTTAGATCATATATTTATAACTAGAGGAACCAACAGTAACTATTTTCATACTTATGAGACATGGGAAAGTAAAGATGTATCCTTTTCATACTATAACTACCATGGTAACTATTTACTTTTGGGATCATGTAACTATAATGACAGCTGATTAGTTTGAAATCTTATTTTCTAAGCTCTGGTATAAGAAGGAAAGCAAAGGAAAGCAAAGGAAAGCATGGGGTGCTTTTATCACTGTATCATTTTCAAATCTCTTAAAATGAATTATTTGTTTCCAGCCAGTGTTAGGAGATCCGATGTCTGCCTTACTGTAGGAGTGCATGTCTTGTTGATGTGAATGGAAGAAGAGTTAAATTAGCTAAAGGAACAAGACTTTGGCTGTGTAAATCCTTGGGGCCTATTATCAGTCACATGGCCCTTTCTCACAAAGAGAATCCTGCCAAGGTTTGGTTTCTGGAAAAGGTCAGAGTATTTCATTGACAGTTTGTTCCAGAGCCATGAGTGCAAAGCACAAGCACATGACAGTGGTCTAATAATTTTTTGACATCCAGCAGATCAAAAATACACAGGGGCATTTTCATGGGGAGCTGGGGCTGTGAAAGAGAGAATTGCTTTGCTTTGGAAGGTTTTCAAAGGGGAAGAAAATGTTCGGAACAATTTCTGTTCATTTTAGAAGTAATTAACCTTCATATGTCATTTGCATTATTAATGCATCGGAATGTTGATAATATCCTAATGTTTCTGAATGTTTCTTCCCATTGTTTTTCCGCTTAAATAAATAACAAGTGAAATGAGTAAAAGAGGTGCCAACAGTTTTCATTGTTGATTAGGGATTGTTGATCATGGATTCACTCTCAGAAGCAATGGTTTTGAACTTAATTACGTAAAAGAAGCATTGATGCATGAAAGCGCATAGATCGTTCTAGTGTGCTCAGTTATCACTCTCATTCACATTACATCATCTCTCCACAACTCCTTTGCCCAGGCTCCTATTTACTGCTTCCACTGCTTTCCTTTCACCTGCTTTTCTTATTGTTGTCAGCCATGTTTCTAAGAAGCCAGAATCTTACTGCCAATGGGCATGTGCATAAGAAAAAAAATAACATAAATGATGGTGGCAGATTGCTGCTCGTTAAGAAGTCCTGGACATACACCCAGTCACATGATCAAACCAAGGAACACAACCAGCACCTGAGTGGAAATTTCCCAGTAAGACCTATGTGATTTCATTTCTGTAAGTGTAAATTGGCAGCAGGATTCTCTCTGGAATGTTTATGAATATTCTAAGGTGTAACAGCAACTTTGTTCAGGGCTAGGAATTGACTAGCCATGCTGTCTGGGGCATCCTGGAAGTTGCAGTCTAAAGCCAACTGATCAAGCAAGCAAGCAAGCATTCACATTTCAAAGCTTTGCATTTCCCTGTTTGTCTCCAGAAAACCCTCCGATACTAGACTCTCACACACTGACATTTGGCTAAGAGGTTGGTATTCAGAGTTGTTTTAGTTGTGCACAGTTTGTATCTGCTAAGAGCAGTGCCTTCTCTGTAGATGATTTACTAAAATTTAATATTCTCCTTTATTTATGAGTGTGTGTAGCCAGGAATAGCCACTCCTGGCTATTTTCCAAGTCTAGCCTTGCAGACCACTGTTTCAGAAAGTGCAGTTTGACCAATATTCATTCCAGATTGTACATGTTGTGCCTTTATTGTTTTTACTTACTATGCTATTGGGTTTTCTATAGTAAACGTCTCTGAAATCTGATTTTGAGAAATGGCCTATAAATAATATAAAAAACAAATAATGCACACAGCTGAGAGAATTCTGTATGACTTGTACCAATTCTAATAACAGTATCACTCAAATACGGTCACTTCTTCTCCAAAATTCTAGGTCTGCCATTGTCACTAGAGATGCGCTGTGCCTCAACTTTGCTGATTCCCTTTTAATATGAGTCATTTCCATGTAATCCCATTTAATATATTGGTTCTGCCATTCGGGACTCCTTTTGGAAATGTCGTTTGGAATTTAGCTCAGAACAGAAGTATGCAAAGTGATCCCAAGGTGAACATGCAAATATGGCAGATGATAGGCACTCCCTGATGGGAGAAGACGAGTGACAAAGGCAGATCAGTTTAGGTTAATGAGAAGCTATTTATCTTCTTTTCTACATGCAGGATGAAGGAACTGTTAGGGGAATTACTGTCTGTCTCAATATAAACCACTTGGCGAATTTGATAAGCCAAACTGACAATGATTGCCATGTAGAAATATTTTAAGGGCACTTCCACAAATCATGAAAGTGGACCCATGAAAAATCTGAATAGGGGTATCTATAGGTTCATTTTTGACCATATTTAGCAGTGCTTACCATGCAGACCCAATGGCCATGGAATGACTTTGGCTGCATAGAGAATCAAGTTTTGCAGCTTTCATTGACTGGGTTACTGTACTAATATCTAATATCTTCCGAAAGCAAACCGGGCAGGATCTAACTGTGCACATTTGCTGGTGGAACACCAAAATTGAACAGGAAAAGAAAAAGCAGAGCCTTCCCCCCTTCCCAGTGCAGCCTCCATGAGAACCCAAAACCTGCTTCAGAGGGTTGGGAAACCCTCTGGAACTGATTGCTCTAGTGCAGTGGTTCCCAGCCTTGGGTAACCCAGGTGTTCTTGGACTGCAGTTCCCAGAAACTTTCAACACTATCTGTGCTTGCTGGGGTTTCTGAGAGTCGCAGTCCAAGAACATCTGGGTTACCCAAGTTTGGGAACCTCTGTTCTAGTGGCTTCCAGGGGTAGGGGAAGGAAGTTTAACTTCATGGGTTCTGCCAAACCACCATAATATTGAATTATTTGGCTCATGTCTTGAATTTTAATAGATCATGCAACCAATGCAACCCTAGCCACTGGTACCAGGGGAACTAAATCCCAAAGATCTTCAGTGTAACCACTTTTTCCAATGTTATATCTCATTGGAAGACACTTAGAGCTGATGCTGAAACAAAGCAGGCATAAAGTAGAGGACTCAGACTTTATATTTTCCCAAGGGAGGAATCCTGAAAAGAAACCTATTTCCACTATGGAAAGGGGAATTTTTTTTTGGCTTGGGGAGATGTATGATCTCCAACCACGTTCATGGATTTTTACTGACTTCTAAAAAGATGAAAATGTGCAAATGCTGGACTGTTTTGCATTCCTAGAAGATGTAACATGTCAATGGAGCTGCCAAGAGGATGCAGAGCAGCATCCTATATAATGGGGAAGGGACATTTAGGGAGGCAAGATTTAAATACACTTTACCCAGCTTTCAGAAGTGTTAGGAAATAATTTATT
Source organism: Intellagama lesueurii (assembly GCA_037013535.1). NCBI lineage: Eukaryota > Metazoa > Chordata > Lepidosauria > Squamata > Agamidae > Intellagama > Intellagama lesueurii. The sequence goes on along the minus strand of JBAJHW010000001.1, from coordinate 166,572,438 downwards.
ACACATTCCAGGGCAGTAGCCTCTGCTATTGATGTTGCTCTTTATGCGAAAGCAGCATAGGTGATGCTTTTCCTGTGGCTGCTTGGCTTGCTGGGTTCCTTTCCCAATGAAGCAACCAATGGAAAGAGTCACAGGGTTTTCAGGCAGAAATGGGCAGCTCTGACGGCTAAACATTTTCCCCTAGCATCTGTCATGTGCTCGACAAGGTCCCAAAATGGTAATAATTACATTAGATTAAAAATAAAAAAGGGGGGAAGCCAACACATTGCATAGGCAGGTGGGGGGGGGGGGCTCTGTGGTGTCTGAAAGGGCTAGAAAAGAAGTCCTTTCAAGTTGCCACACTGCATTAATTAAGGGAACTTACATTATGGTATATACCTGGTGTGGTGTGGTGTACCCAGAATGGTGTAGTTGATAGAGGGATGGATTAGGGAGGGTCTTTGGGGCTTGAACATCTTGCTTAACTTTTGAAAGCCACGTTGGCATCACTATTATGTTGGTTCCAAATGGATGGCACAGAACTAACCAATTAACAAACTAATCCTCATGGTATAAGTAACACACTGGGTGTTACTTTTTCCATTGTGTGCTAGCAGACGAGAAAACTCTTTTACAGTAATGACCACAGGGCACATAACACAAGATGAATATAAATGTTCGCACTAGATGATGGAAATATGAATCAAACCCTGGAATCTTTTTTCATCTATAATGGAACTGTAATAAGGAAATAAATGTTGGACACAAAAGATGTAAGAGAGAGATAAAGTGAATCTGGAATTAGAATCAACTTCATTCAGAGAAAGTTGTCTCTGACTTATGCAATGTTTTTTCATGCTCAAAGTCTTACATTCCTAGAATTGTCAGTTTGAGTTCCCACGTCAGCAGCAAATTAAGGTGGAAGTCTTAAATCACTTTTAATGGCAAGAATCCTAGTCTTTAGTCATGCTGGTGTAAGTCTGATGGTATAAAACTGCAGCTGTGATTTGCCACTAGTTAATGGCTTGCTACTTATATATTTTGCCATGCGCCAGCTCACACAACTGGCATACAAGGAGAGATACTAGGGGCACCTTGTCAAGTAAAGTGTAACTAGTCCTTGAAATTTGGGCAAGTGGGTTAGGAGGATCAAGTGGCAGATCTTATACCTCCATGTGAGTTGCAACCACTCTGCACCTCCAAATAAGTGATGGAGCAATTGCAGAGTTGTGGCCTTTAGCCAGGACACCAGTGGGTTCAGTACTTGCATAGCGCATTCATGATATCTCTTTGGTTTTCCTTTTTAAAAAATACTCAGCCATTGTGGTTTCTGCTCTTTGTTACATGGTGTTGATGCACTTTCAAAAGAATATGCCAGGAAGTGACATTAAAAGGAGTGATTTTCAAAACTCTTGCAAATCAGCATTTTTTTGTGCTCAGCTTGAACTGTCATTCGCCGACACACAGCCTCCAAGAGCCAGGGCCTCAGAGAATAATGGCACAAGAGACCACACCAGTTCTTCATGTCAGGGAAGAAGAGGCAGGAGAAGTCAGAAGCCTTGTGGGCAGAGAAGAAGCCAGGCCTACAGAGATATCATGCTGGCTGAGATGTTACCCCTTCTTACACAGTGGAGTCACATCAGGATATTGTACCCGAGAGCAGCTAAGGGGCATAGAAAGTCCTTATTAAACCCATAATAAAATAATACACCAAGGCTGTTCTCTCCCTTTCACCCCCAGGACTAATCTGTTTTAATAAGAGCAGTAGTGAAGGGTGGTTCATGGATCGAGCAGGGGTGCCTCATATCAAAATGTTAAGGGAGGCACCACTGCCCTGTTCACAAACTGCCTATGGGAAGAGGAGGACAAAGAGGAAGAGAAGATGGAGGACAAACAAGAATATAGAAAGCTGCTCTAAACTGAGTGAGAACATTGGTCTATCCAGTCCAATATTGTCAACTCTTACCGGCAGCTGCTCTCCAGGGCTTTGGGCAGGAATTTTACTTAGTAGAGAGGCACAGCAATGGAATCAAGTCCCATTGATTGGTATCCTTAATGAAAATTCTGTGACATTCCCTAAGTGACTTCCTTTGCTTTGCTTCGCTTCCCTTCCCTCTCCTCTTCTCCCACCCCCTTCCCTCTTTTTCTTTTGTTTGTTTGAAATCCATTTATCCTTATGGATTTAAGGTGCTGTCCAGTGAAACCTTCATTCTTAACCCTTTATCAATTGATTTAAGTGAATCAAGGCAGTGATGTCTTCACTGTATTCACATGTCTTGCAGTCTCTGTCAAGGAAAGTGCTTAACCACATGGCAGGGCTATAATTTTAACTGAAGTGGAGGGGGAGGCTCCAAAGAGCTTGGTATCATGAAAGATACTCCTTGCAGGGAGAATTTTTGCTTTTTAAAAATGCACGAAAGGGAGTTTGGTCTTTGTTAATGGCAGACCCACTGAAACTCCTAATCCTGAAGGAAAATCTTCCGAATGGGTCTATCACCCAGTAATGCATGCATGATATAGGTATTTACTGCAGCACTGTAGAAATATGCTTTCCTTCCAACCACAATAATTTGGTTTCTTTTTCACATGGCAAAGCCTAAAGTCTCCCAAAGAGAGAAAAGGAAATGGGAGAAATGGAAACTGAGGAGCATTCTCCAGAGCTAAAATCTCCTCAGAAAGTTCTCCCTCCATTTGCAATGCATATGCATTTTAAGAATGTCTTTTTCATTTGGAGGAAATCATTCTGCAGGTCTATGAATAATACAATTGAACTTCAAAATACTCCCTTTTCCTGTGTATGTCTTTTAGAAAAATCATATTATCATGTGAATACGAATTTCATTTCTAATAGTATTTTGTGGAACTGTATCAGTGAAGTAGCAGCCGGCCGGCCTTCAGTGGCAGAATTTTTAAGAAGTGATGGACAATGAAAATGTTTTCATATGATGTCTGTAATCCATCACAGTTTTGTGCATGCTTAAATCCATAAAAAATCAACAGCGTGAATCCTAAGGTGAGTTAACTTAAGGCAGTGCATGGAAGGAAAGTTCACTCCTTCCCTCACCAATATTTATAGGAGATTCTCAAAGCCTACAACAGAGTATAAGGCATATCATGAACCAGCACTTGAATCTTATGATGTTTCTTTTTTATTATTTAGTGAGGAAACACTCTCATAACTCCAGAAGTAACTGAAAGTTATAGCTAAATGGCAAAATGAGTGAAGTTATATGTCATTATATGTCAATGACTTGTAACTGCTTCATGATTGGGGGAGAGCAAAGTAATTACAAGTAACTTGTTATTGTAGTTATGTGCCACCAAATCAGAACCAACATATAGCAACCCTAATAGGGCCTTCAGGGTAAGTGAGGCATTTAAGGAGTGGTTTTACCAGTTCCACAGTGAGTTTCCATGGCTGAGAGGGGATTCAAACCCTGGTCTCCAGAGTCCTAGTCCGTCACTCTATCCACTGTACCACACTGAGCACACAAGTAACTAGTTATTAGCAATTCATTGCTTTCTCAGCTCTGAAGCTGTCCTAGAATTCAAGCCCAAATGGATCAGTGGTTAGGTTTAGCCATAAATTGGGAGTCTGATTCCCCACGGTGCCTTCTTGACAAGATTTGGACTCAGTGATCCATAGATTCCCTTCCAGCTTTGCCATTCTAAGATTATTATTATTATTATCTCAATCTTAATGTGCAGAAGTGTGTGTGTGCATGTGTTTGTGCTATTTGATACATGACACCAAATGGTTAATAGCAGTTTACATCTGACAGGTTTCATGTGTTTTCATCTTTGAAGCCCACCAAAAGCAAAACATAGAAGAGGAAAGCAAAACTCCTAAGTTTCGCTCATGTGTACATTTGACTCCAAACTTCGGTCATGCATCATTGACACAATTTCTTATAAAAATCAGAAATGTTCAGTTCCTTATGTCTGGGGCTGGGAAGGAGCGGAAGAGCTGAATAAAAAAGAAATGGAAGGTGACTTCGGTAGCCTTCTAGGTGGTGAATGCTTGTCCAAGAAGACTGGAAAAGCATAAAGAGCCTCTTCTGCCTTGATACTGATACAGTAGGAATATCATTTTGGTTTCCGGGGTAACTTTGTGAATGCTGTTATAATAACTTTAAACCAATGCAATCACCCACTGCAGTTCCAAGTGGTTAACAACGAGATCAAGCATGCAGCGCTTCTTCAGTAGACACTGGCTGTTTTTATATGGCAAGCCCATTAACGGCAAGGCTTCATTCTGCTGTGTGTCCTGAGTCCTTTAGAAATGTCACCATGCAAATCAAACTGTCAAACAGAAAGTTAATCTCTGCAATTATAAAGGCAAGCCAGAAGTAAGTGCTTTACAACCAAAAGACCTTCACAAGCTAAAGCGAAGAGCACAAACCCAACCCAAGCTAAGCTCTTCACTTCCACTGATTTTTGTAAAAGATTAAAGCATTTTCAGAGGAAATGCAGAACAACATGAAGGTGTTTGGCTGGTGAATAGCAGTTGCTTCTCTCATGCCTTAATATATTTCTGGGACTGGATTACTTAAGGAAGTGGTTATTTTTCTTTCTTTCATCTTCTTTTCTAGGAGCCGGTAACTTGTCCAATATGGTGCAGCTTGGGAGTTTGATGGTTTATCTTCAGATAGTCTTATACAGAGTTCCCAAGCAAGCTATCTACATAGAGTGTCTGCGGTAGCCATTTAAACCATGGCTTGGATTATTGTATTCAGTATTATCAACGTGGTTAGAGAGGAGCACCTAGCTTGCTCCTCCAAAACCAGATTTTCCAAGGTTCTTGCTCATGCATAGAGCCTACCTGAGACTAGGATCTTCTCTTCTTCAGACTCATTGCTGCTTACATGAGCAAAATGATAACAGAGGAAGTGGGGCTAGGCAGTCTTCTCAAACTATGTTGGTGATGCTATGGGTCTTTAGTTATCCAGCTTGGCTCTTTACCAAACACTAGGGCTGATGTTTGTTTGTTTGTTTGTTCGTTCGTTCGTTCAGTCGGTCGGTTGGAATATTTAGGAGTCATACAATATATTTTTTAAAAACACACAAAAACATAACTGGAAAAGTAGGGAAGAAACAAAGAAAAAGAAAAACAGCAGCCCCTCTTTCAGCAGCCAGTTAGTGAGAACGAACCAGCCTGAAGAAAAATGTCTGCCAAAAAGGGGTTTGAGTTATGATTTTTTAAAGAAAGGCTGCCCCCCTGGGGCAGAATCAAGCAACCTTAAACATCTCCAGCTTTGAAACAGATTGTATAAATGTAAAATATCAAAGTTGCTTGTTTTGAAAGAGAATGATTGGCCCTACCCATATTTTTTATTTGGAAGGAATCCAAGCTGCAGGGACTGAAACACTGCTCCTCAAAAAAGGCTTTTCAAATGGATAAAGCAGTGACTTTCTTGTAAACTGAACCTGCACTGAAGAGACTTAACCGCAAAAACATTTCAAAGTACATATATTGTTGCAGCTTGGTGGGTTGAGAAGGGAGATGTTTGGAGAGCCATGAAAGGCCACAGAAACAGCCAAAAAATAGATTGCATTAAATAAAGTAATGGAGTGACAGTACTCCAGAAAGGGACATTTTGCTGTGTATCTCAAGAGAATCAGCATACAATTTTGTGATGCGTAAACAAAGTATTTCTGCATTACATTTGGAAGGAATCTAAGCTGTAGGGGCTAAAATACTGACCCTCCAAAAGCCTTTCAAAGGGGAAAAACAACCATTTTGTTATAAACTGAGTATGCATAGATCAGCATTCACACTTGTTGAAAAACAGCCCTGACAATTGCTTTGTGTTTGGATGAAAAAGGGAGTCAGCTTCTAGGATTTTCCCTTGTGTGGTGTCACTTTGTGAATGGTAGTGATCAGAAGAGGGTATCCTTTGTAGATTATGTTGAATGCTGCCATTGGTGTTGTCAACACCAATGGCTGCTCTTGGCTATATAAAGCTTGGCATCCTTTCTCCTGCCATCAACATGGGCATGATATTGTGCAGCAGGATTGGGCCATTTCCTTGCATTTTAAATCATAAAGTACAGAAGCACAATATCCCAGATTAATAAACCAGGTTTGGGGTTGTTTGTTTTTTTGAGAACTGAAAGCTTTCAGGGCCCTCTAATGAAAAAGAAGTAGAAACCCCAACTTGTCACAAATATGGCTGAATACATAAGGTTTCAAGCTGGAGCTTTTAAGCACTCAAAGATCTGGATCTGGATGTGTAAATTGTCACTATAAGGTTTCCTGTGCTCCTTAAAAAAAAAAAATCTAAAATTCATTTCATTGTCAGTATGTTCAAATTTGTGCCTTCTAGCACATTCATAATTAACTGAAACAAAACGCTCATCCATCTTTGTTTTTACCTTAGTGGGCAGTACCCATGGAGCCATATACCAGGGTATTTTTTTTTTTCAAAGGTGCAGCAGGACTTCTTGTTGCTTTTCTTTAGTTTTCTAGACATGGTAGGTGATGGGTCAGTGTTGGGGACCAAAATAATCCAGGGTCTTCATGTTAGAACTGTTGGATAGCTCAGTAGTTTAGGTATCTGGCCAGCTGTGCCTCCTTGTCAAGAGGTGGATTCAGTTATCTCTAGGGTCCCTTCCAGCTCTATATTTCTAAGATAATGATGATGGTGCAAGCAAAAGGAAAGTGTGCTGCTTATATACTGCCCCATAGTGCTTAAAACACTCGCTGGGCAGTTTACAAGTTAATTATCCAGGCTACACATTGCTCTCCACCCCCAGTGAGCTGGGTACTCATTTTACCAACCTTGGAAGGATAGAAGGCTGAGTCAATGTTGAGCCGTCTACCTGGGATTGAATCCCGGGTCGTGAGTACAGTTTTGGCTGCAGTACAGCAGTTTAACCACTGCGCCATGAGCATAGAACTATCACAGTGCTCTCTGATTTCTTACTCTTTGTTTCCTGGTGCAGCTATCACATCTGAGAGACCTGGAGACATAGGAGGTATTAGGGTTCATTCTGACTGTTTAATGTCAAAATGGAAGACATTACCACATGGCTATTTCCCAGGTGTGTGGGGGAGGAACCACTTCCTTTCATCCATCCACTCTTCAGACAATAGGCTCAAAGGCAGAAAACGTTGTGATATATCTGGAATTGCTGCAAGGCTTTTGTTGAAAACAGAGAGAGACAGCGGGGGGTTGTAAAAAGAACAATCCCCTCTCCCTTAGGCAGCTTGTCTAAAAAGACTAACTTAAGAACAAACTCCCTGAAATTCTCTGACTTTTTTTTTTTAATCCTCAAATGCAGCCAAAAATCCATCCTCATTGGAGCTGAGGGGGGATGAATAGCCAGACAAGTGTGATGATGAGCGATTTACGGGACAGCTTTCATGTACATTGACAACATTAAACAGGAAGAAAGAAAAGGAAAAAGGTAAAATAAAGACTAACAGATTTGTTTCAGTGGGAACTTCCATGGATTACAATCCACTTCTCTGGACACAGGAATACAAATACATGTCCCCCCAATTTATTCTATGATTTATGTCCAGGAGATGAGCTGTATGGTAGATAAAGTGACAATGGATCATGAAGGATGTGACATTCCCATGAAGAACCTTTTATGTAACTTTCCATATTTGCTTCTTGGACCTTAAACTCTCGGGGAGCAAGAGTGGCACTATGATCACAACACGTTGACATTTAAACAATGATCTTGCAGTAGGACAAGGGGTTTCAGACAAGGGGTTTCAGAGGTAAGGAACATTTTCTCTTCCACCTTTCTGACTTTTTCTTTCTCTTACCACACTTCTAATCATCATACGTGAATGCCAGATTTAAGACAGAAGAGCCATGGCTGTGGCTCTCTATCATATTAATGTCTCTAGGCTCTTTGCTCTACCCTGTGGTCACCCCGGTAATGCACAAATACTTCTGATTTGGTTTCTGTTTACATCTTTGTCAAAAGACAATGAACATGCCCATTATCTAGATGACTCTCCTGGGCATATCAGAACTATAGAAATATGATTATATTGTCTTTTTGAAAAAATGCTAATTTTTTTTACTAAATTATATATGTACTTTTCTTTGCAGATTGACTGTGGAATTAGATGTGCAATCAGCTAGTAAACAAGGGTGATATTTCTTTATTGGGAGAAATGAAGGTTAATAGACTGGAAAAAACTGAAAAAAACTAGCAATATTGCTGGTACCACCACTCTTCCTCTTGTGCTTATGGCTGCTGAACTGTGGAAAACTGGACTCACAGAGCCAAATCCAATGTTAGCTGTAACATTGTAGTAGACTCACTGAAGTGGATGGAATCTGTTAGTCAAAACCAACTTAAGTACCATTGGCCAAAATCCTGTTGCATCATGAATGCCAATGTAAGGGAAATGGTGTAACACTTGGCTGCTAATTTAGATGTCCCCACCTGGATTCCTGAGCTGGTGAACAATGAGGAATCCAATCAAAGCAGGGCCTTTTTAATTATAAGTATTTTGACACCAAAAGTTACATCATTTCCCTGGATTTTGGCCATTGATTATGGTGGCCTCAAACCAAATGCTACTCCCAACAACAGTAAACGTATTGAAACAAAATAAGCCTTCTCATACCACTTAGTATTGATAACTGAGGATGGAATAGATCTTTAAAAATTCCTATCAAAAATGCCTCTGAAAATCTCCTTTGAAAGTAACTTTGTGCGTACAAATTTCTGACTACAAATTTGCATCTGAGCAGGCTGGGTAAATCTGTTAACATGTGGAAATAAAACCTCAATACGGTCAATTTCTCAAGCATCCTGAATAGTCAATACCTTTGACAGGCACATATAACCTTCAGTCATAGATTTCCTCACTATGATCCAGTACATTATAATTTTATAATTCTACTCAAATTTGCATGCATGCATAGATACTGGAACATGCCATTTTAAGCACATTTCTATCCCATTCTGTCTTTTTTCCCCTTGTGAGGCATTTATTTGCTATTGCCATATTTAGCATAAAAGTTATTTATTTCTGTATCTTATCAGTCAACGGTATTCTTTGTACTCAGCCAAGAGTTTTTCCTGTCACATTCTGTGTGTGTATTTTGTGTGTGTGTGGTCTGTGGCACAGAATACTTACTATAAACTATTAGATCCTTCATGAGAGGGTTAATGAACCATTGTCATTTTATCTACCATACAGCTGCTCTCCTGGATATGAATCATAGAATAACTAGAGTGGACATGTATTTCTATTCCTGTGTTTGAAGAAGGAGATCAAGTCCAACCCCCTGCTCAGTCAAGGAATCCAAATTGCTAAAGGCTGATTCACACTCCTGGGTGTGATGTGCATAGCTTGATCTACCATTCCCTTCCAATTCACTCGTGAGTTAACCTCACCTCAGGAAAGTTTTCTGAATCTTTCCTTTCAAACATCTAGCCCTGGAGGCTACATATTACTGTGAGAAAGTGCCACTGGTAGAAAACTGTAGTGGAATGTGGGGGGAAGAGGAAATGTTCCCCGAAAATCTCATTGCTTTTGTTGCTGCTGCCGTTGATTCTATTGCTGTTTTGAATGATTCTTTATGTGACTTATCATTACTGTTTTGAATTGTCCATCATTGAATGGTCATGGTTATTCAAGGAACAAAAACTGAGCAAAATATTACACTCTAGCCTATCACGATTGGCTGTGTTTGTATCATCATAACCTGTGAAAACAAGCATTGCTCATTTGATGCAGACCAAAACAAAGCACCCCCTGACCACAAATGCCTGAACAATTGTATGATTCTTCCTATCTTCTCACATGGATGTGTGGGGGTGAGTCATGTTTGGTGTGGAGAAAGACATAGTACAACACTTCCCTATATTCCATGCTGATCTATGGGAACCATATATGACGTGTCCATAGTAAAAACAAAGTGTGCTGCTTATATATCACCTCATAATGCTTAAAGTTCTCTTTGGGCAGTTTACAATTTAATAATGCAGGGTACACAGTGGCCCACCCACCCAGCAAGTTGGGTACTCAATTTACTGACCCTGGAAGAATGGAAGGCTGAGTCAACTTTGAGCTGGCTACCTGAGCCTGTCGAGATTGAACCCAGATTGTGAGCAGAGTCTTGACTGAAGTACTGCAGTTTAACCAGAGTGCCACAAGGCTCAGTGTAAGTCTCAGGAGTGAGAAATGTGTGAAATTGATTGATACGGAAGAGGAATGTCTAGATTTTTATTTAGGACAGTTGTTTGCATTCAAAATTTTAAAAAAGGAAGCCATTTGGATTTCTGCCTTGAGCAGAGGGTAGACTGGATAGCCTTCTAGGCCCCTTCCAACTCCATTATTCTATGATTCTGTTATTTTCTTCTTCATCTTGAGTGAAGAGAAGGCTATGAACCAAACTCCCAAATGTGGTGTAATTGATTATTGTTTGCTGTGTTAACACAGCACAGTGTTGTAGCACCTCTACATTTAATATAAAGCAGGGATGTGAATTTCAGTCTTTCACTCTCAGAGGGAAACGGGGCAGGGGCTCTTTTTCTCTTCCCAGCAAGACTTCTCTCGGCAAGATTTTTTTTTCCTTCAAGAAATTTTATAGGAAGCCATGCAAAATTTCTCAGAAGTTTCAGGATTATTATTTTTCCCCTAGAACAAATGCCAAGCTGCACAGGATCATCATATAATTAAATCAATTAAACTGCACAGAATTTGGCAGTTCCCTGCACAAAACAGTGGGTGGGGGATGAGAAAAATAAAGGGGAAAACAAAACTGAGTTGTTTTTGCAGGAAGCTGGGAAATCTCACAGATGCAGGAACACATTCAGGTGGAAAGTCATGGCAAAACGCGGAAGACGACCAAAAATGAAACATTTTACATCTGGTCCTCTTATCCTTAATATAAAGAATCTTCCTTAAATTACTATCCATTTATCTTGCTGTTGTCCTTTCTCTTCTGATCCCTAAAGCAATAAATACTGAATCTCTGGAAAGTGGTTCTGAGCCTACATGCCTAGAGGAAAGGGGTGAGGAATTATTTTTCTGCAAAGGGTCAGTGGCCAATAGGAAAAAAAAGTCAATTGCCCTCCCAACCCCAGAATAAAGACGCAAGACAAGAATTATGGATTAAAATACGGGCCACACTTTATTAATCATAATCAATGTTGCCATCCTTTGGCAAAGGGGGGCCTGCCGTAGTGCGGAATCAGGTTAAAGCATAGAAGTTTCAAAGGACCCCCTTAAGCAACAAATGGGCGAGTCCCTGGCCCCAAGTTCTCGCGGTCTTAAAGACAGCGAGAACCCGGCCGGCCACAATTGGACTGCCCCTGGACCTCAAGCCAGCTTCTCCTTGTTGACTGTTGGTCCGGTTGTGGCCCCAGCGCATCTTTCCCCCCAAGCACTGTAATCGCACGATCCGCAGCGCTGGGAGGTCAGATGGGCTATAACTTACCTGAGTGTGCAATGGGACTCACCAGAAAACCTGTTAAATCCACACTACCCGCCACAGCATAGGGACTAGCCATGCTAAATCCCATGTCCGCCATCGAGCCGATCAAGCTCAACAAGCAGGACCCCCTTGATATCTTAAAGGAAGACATCCAAACCCAAATCGGATAGATGGACCCCATCGTTCCGAAAAAACTCAGGCCTATCCAAGCAGATCTTCTGGTGACCAATCACTGATCCAAGGCCACCGCAGACATCTCTGCAGACCTCCCGGTTACCACTCCTGCGTGCTGTGTTAACGGAGCAAAAATTCCTGGCATCTCTCTATGCCAACCGAGGGACGATCGTCGACCACACAATATGCATGTCTGGATATGTAGCCTTCAACCATTTCAGGTCACGTAAAACATCCAGGATCAATGTCTTTCCACTATACCTGGCCAAATCATTGCCACCCAGATGTATTACCAATAAATCTGGTGGAAATTGGCCAAAGGCCACCGCCCTGCATAGCTGACTCCACAGCATTCCACGCAACCCTCTCCATACGATGTGGGCTCTGGCTCCAAGGCCCAGGTTGCTCCCCTGTGGGGATGCTGCCGCATATCGCGCTGCCCAAAAAATATAGCTGTGGCCCAAAATTAAAACGTGCCTCCGCCTCGCCATCGCCACGGGACCTGCAGAGACATAACAAAACCAGGCCCCTGCCTAGACATTAGGGAGTGTTCTGATATATCTACGATAGTTGGATGAAGTCCACTGACCCAAAAGCTTAATTTCATCTGTGTTATATCCCAAGGCTGCAGCAGTGGATGCTGCCCCAATTCTAAAGGAATATGTGCCAAATCTCATCCCTTGCACGCCAACCTTGTCCAACGCTATGTCTGTCAGTTTCCAGAACTGGTATTTAGTTAGTGGCAAATTATCTTCATGTTTGAAGAAATAACCCTGATCTCGTCCCCTAACCTCCAAGTATGCAATCGTGGCTTTCATGGGGCAAATGCTTTCCATATGGCAAAGCGCTAGTGTAAGTTGGGCACCCCTACCTAGTTGATCAGCCTTGGATCGTCGAATGTGAATTTGAACCTTCCCGTCGACAACCCTAATGTCCTGACATTGCAGAGCTACCCTAGTCTTGTTGTCCTTTCCGGTAGCAACTACCTTGCTAATCCTCAGTGCCCCAAAAAACATCAACAATGCCGCTGCTATAAATAAAATAATTTCATAACCATCCCTGCACAGGCACCCCCACTGCGCACAGATGCGTTCTAACAGCAAAGGTGAAATGGGAGCCCTGGTGTCCTGAACTCTGCCCCTTTCCTTGGACCATCCCTCGATCATTTTCCTGATGCGGTAATCTGACGAATAATCCTGGTGGCCATTAATCCTAGCGTACAAAGCCAGTGCTGGCAACCTACCCTGTATGGTTCCGGGCGCCATCCCTTTCTATTCAAATACACAACGAATTGCTGCAGGTGATCTACTGGCACCGGCCAAACCGGCTCCAGGTTGACCAGCTTCCTAAATTCCTGGAACTCTATACTCATGGCCAGGTACCCTTTTCGTGTCCTCGGTGCCAGGGCCAAGCCTATTGCTCTTTCCATGTCTTCACGCCAATTTGCCAAACCTCTGGGGGCAGAGTCTCTGGAAACTCATTGGCTCTGGGGTCTAGGTCCCTGAACCACTCGATCTGTTGGCACGACAATGCATCAGCTAGTCTATTCTCTATGCCTCGTACATGTGGGGCCTGCACTAGGATGTTAAACTGCAAGGCCCATAACATGAATGCCCTGACTAATGTCATGAATCGTTCAGACTGCGATGTAATTGTCACACCAAAATTGCACCACGGAGTTTGACCACTCCTCTGCCCATAGCCATAGCGCACCCACTATTGGGAAAAATTCTAGGAATGTCAAATCCCTGGTAACGCCAGTCCTATGCCACTCTTCTGGCCATGTGCCGGCACACCATCTACCTCTAAAATAGATTCCAAACCCCAAAGATCCTGCCGTGTCTGATTGGACCTGAAAGTCCACCTTCAGCCCTATGTCACCTCTCCAAAATGATACCCCATTGAACCCTGATAAAAACTGACTCCAAACTCGGAGATCCTCCTTCATACCATGTGTAACCCTAGTCCTATGTAAAGGGCATTGCAAACCCTTCATTGCGTTGCAAAGCCGGTGCAGAAATGTGCACCCGGGCGCCAGAACTCTACAAGTGAAGTTTAAGTAGCCCACAATCTCCTGGAGCTCTCACAGACACCTTTTTTCTTTGCAACAGTGCGGTTATCCTAATCTTAATGTCAGCTAATTTGTTGTCAGGCAGCCTCGATGTCTGCTGAACAGTATCTAGTTCAATGCCTAGGAAAGCAAGGGACGTGGCTTGTCCCTCTGTTTTTTCCTCTGCCAGGGGTAAGCCTAGCTCCTTCGCTATTGACTGAAAAGTGTTTAAAATGAATCTACACCTTCCTGTATTCCTTTCTCCACAAAAAAGGTAATCATCCAAATAATGGGCCATAGACATACAGCCCGCCCTGCTCCTAAGTTTCCACTCAATAAACAAGTTGAAACGCTCAAATGCAGTGCATGAAACTGAGCAGCCCATAGGTAAAGCTCTGTCAATGTAAAAGAATCCCTGAAAATGAAATCCTAACAGGTCAAAATCCTGCGGGTGAACTGGCAAAATCCAGAAAGCTGATTTTATATCGCATTTTGCCAGCTCTGCCCCCACACCACACTTTCTTACCATGCAAACTGCCTCATCAAAGAAGGTGTAGTGCACAGTACAATGTTCCTGAGGGATGGCGTCGTTAACTGACACTCCCTCTGGGTAAGACAAGTGGTGTATTAGTCTAAACTCACCCTGGGCCTTTTTTGGAACTATTCCCAATGGCGAAACCCTCAAGGTCTCCAAGGCAGCCATTTCAAAGGGTCCCAGCACTCTCCCTTCTTTAACTTCCTTCTCAATCTTAGCCTGGATGACACCTTCCATTCTGTACACCGATTTGAGGTTTTGCGCAAAAAAATGCCTTGCTCTCGCCAATTGCCAGAATCCTAAAGCCATGCTTGAAGCCCTCCAACAGGTAACTAGCATCTTCTCTGTGGGGATAATCACTCAGCCACGCTTCCAAAACTGTAACCTTAATTGGGTTGGGTCCCTTTTCCAGGGGTACCCCTGCCACTACTGGGCTTTTTACCAGCTCCTGGGCCCTTATTCTGACACAGGGCCCCTGCCCTAAAACATGAGGCGCTGGGGTGTTGTCCCCCACATGCTGAACACTCATGCCTGAAACAGCATGGTTTTCTATTGCAAGCGCCCTTGGCATTGTATTCCCAACAAAGCAGGCAGTGTTGAACCACCTGCCCTGCTCCTATGCAGGGATTCTGATTCAGGGCGACCTTTCTGTTCAGATGCCCGCTATCAAACCTATCCCCCAAATTGGGTCTGGCTGGTGTCATGTGCTGCAGCCAGAGACCCGGCTGGGGCTCATCCCAATGAAGATTTGGGTGAATCGTGCTCCACATATGGAACAATTCATCATAATGAAGCCAGGCCTGCCCCGCAAAATCGACATATGCCCTGTTTATCAAATCCAGATATTGGAAGAGGGATTGCGCTCACCATGGTTGAGCCTTAACGACCACCCCAGTGTAAATTAAGAACCCAGGTAGCCAGTTGAACCATGTCCTATCTGGCTTCTTCTTCCTATGCCTCTCCTTATCCTTGTCATCCTCCTTGTCCACATCCTTCTTTTCCACATCTCTATTTAGCAACTCAAATAAATCCACATATTCGCCCCTTCATATTTTTTCCTGAGTTGCTGAGGTGAGGTGATCACCCAGGGGCATTGAGTAATCACCATATGGTAAAGCTCGTAGAGGCATGGTATTATAACCCATATCAGGAACAGACGGGTATGGCCACACACCCACACCAGCCGTGGTGTTAAACTGGGCTGGTAATGCAACCGGGGGGTACGATGTACCCCATCCTCCAAACTGCGTGTTCGAACATGGCCACAGCATGTTAGGGGCCCTAAAACTCTGTGTGTCATGTGGCGCATAGACTGTGGGTCAGGATTTCTCATCAGATGAAGACTGAGGTGGAGACACTTGGGGAACTGGTGTTTTCTTGGCCGGCTGTTTTCCTTTTTTATTGCCCTGATCCTTACTCGAGGCCATTATGTATCTAGCTATAAGACCAGTCGAGGGGCCCTGGGTGTTCCAGCGGCTCCTGTCCCAATTCAGATGATAATCTCATGCTACATGACTAGAAAATAGGTTATCACCTTATAACTCCCAGATGTGACCTGTGGTGAAGCAAAGTACTCCTATTATTATTAATAAGCCTTTATTTAAATCAACTTAAGTATTATTAATTGCAGTAATGAACTAATAATTCTTTGATCAATTAAACAGTATCTACAAAGAACTTGATTCCTCAAGTAATTTACTATTAATCAACTTATTAAGCCGAATTAATGTTATTAAATGTATAAATTCCCTAATGAATTCTTAATGAAACAATTCCTACTTCAATTGTCAAATTATGTTCTTATATGTACTTTATTACAATCTAACAATCAGTCAAATACAAGTTGTCTTCCCTACCTAAAAGAATGATGAACTCAAACTATGCAATTAATTAATAAATGCCTTATTTTTGTATGTATCACTTCTATCTGAGACTCAACTTGCTTTTTTTTGCTAGACCTTTGAAAGTAAAGAGGCTAATCTATCTTCCATGCCTCGCTATGCAACTGTTGTTTTATTTATTTATTTATTATTTTATTATATATATATTCTATATATCGCCCAGCAGGTGGTGCTATTCGAATGAAGCGCCACCAATCTCTTGCCAACGCTGACCGTTGGGGAAGGGGGGAGAATGGGGGAGAGAACGAAGCTCAAGCGGCCGAGGCGCAAGCGGTCCCACCGTGCACGGCAAACTGCTGGACACAAAGAGGCCGCCCCACACCCCAGCTGCCCCGAGTCCCACCGGACCCCACCAACCGTAAGTCCGCAGACCGGCCCAAACGCTGCCTCAGCTCTCTTCCGATTCCCTCTGCTACCAATAGCTCCTTTTCCCTACCAATCTCACCCCTTTTTTTAATAATAATAATAATAATAATAATAATAATTATTATTATTATTATTATTATTATTATTATTATTATTATTATTATTATTATTATTATTATTATTATCATTATCATTATTATAATCTCTGGGGCTCCACTCTCAGCTCACCTACACCCCACTTGTACCGAGCCGTGAGTCGCGCGGTCACGCCCCCCTCCTTGTAATTATCTGATCCCAATACAAGAAAATTATTCAAAATTAAAGAAAGTGATCCGTAAAATTTAAATTAAATTAAATAAATAAATTCAAAGACAATCAAAGAAAATCGATAATCAAACTGCGGGAGGGAGCTGATGCTACCCCCCCCCCCCAGCCTCCTGAGTGTTGTTGCCTTTAGGCCTTGCCACTGACACAGCAAAAAACCAATCGAAGCAACGGAGCTCTATCCTTGCTGATGCCAGGAAAGGAAGAGGGCATGGAGAGGGGAGAATGTCCCTTAAATAACCTAACGTTCCCCCCTCTCGCCCGACTGTTCTCATGAGACTAGGTGTCTCGTGTTATCCAGTGAGGGAGGCAAAGGCGAGCCACGCTGCTGAAGCTTTAGCTCAGCAGTGGCTCAAGCATTTGATGGGTTAGAGTGCAAACGAGATGGAGCCATCCACACACCCACGTGTGTGTGTGTGTGTGTGTGTGTGTGTGTGTACGTGTGTGTGTGTACACACGTCTGGGTCTGTTTTGGCCACTGAGCGTCTTGAGGGATGGGCCCTCAATTAGAACCAAGATCAGGCCTAGCGAGATGGCCACATTATATGGTGCTGTAGGCTACAGGTAACTCACCACTGACTGCCAGACACACTTACATGGGGCTAAGGGTGTCATGACATGGGGAAATAGATTGCAATTTGGACCACTTGTGGAGCAGTCTGGTGTGATCTGTTTTCTGTCAGTCACATGACATCCAGAGAAATGCACTCAAACCTGATCCATGCCCAAGCTGGACCTTGTAGGGGTACTACTTTTTTGGTCTGGGCTGAAATGATCCCCCGGTGGATGGAAGGACTATTTTAAAGCAGATTGCTCCCATTAAAGTGACTCTTTTCAATGTGACCAGGAGTGCACCTTTGTCTGATTGCACCCCAAAATCTCACTCAAGAGTAATGACAGCCCCGAGTTGACATGCAGAGGACATGCATTTTCTGAATGATAACAAGCTTTGTCCTACAACATCAAAGTGACTTCTACAGATGCTATTGTTAGGCCTTTAAAAAAAACCATTTAAAAAAACTTTAAAAACTTTAAAAAAAACTTTAAAAAACCCATTAGTTATTGCCTTTCTTGACAAACCCAGAGATTTCTGATTAACTGAGGAAAGGATAAGCTTGCCACTGGCATTCTGGATCGTGCATTCCATCTTGGCTCTTCATGTATCTGCAGAGGAAGACTCCATTGTAAATGCTGCCCATGTTGTGAAGTCACTTGCCAAGAACAAAGAAACTTTGACAGATTTACTAGAAATAGCCATTTGTTTATTTTATGTATTTACTTGTTCGTTTGTTTGTTTGATTGATTTCTACCCTGCCTTCCTCCCTGTGGAGGGACTCAAGCTGGTGTACACATGGTTAAAAAGCAGAAATGTTAAAACAATTATCAGAAAAGGGAAAAATCAGGTTATTAAAAAAAACCTATTACACATACCACTTATTGAAAGGCGGAAAATAGAAACCTCGTGAAAATCAGTTAAAAACACACATTTTAAAAGGAGAAAAAAAAACTTCTCCCTTTAAAAACCCCTTCCTCTTCAGCAATTTGCAAACTTGACATGTTAAAAGCTTGCTTGAAAAGAAAGCTCTGTCTGTCAACGGGAGGACAAAAGGGAGGGGGCCAGCCTGGTCTCCTGTGGAAGGGAATTGCATAATCTGGGAGCAGCCACCAAGAAGGCCGTCTCCCATATCCACACCAAGTGTCCCTCTGAGACCCGTGGGACTGAAACAAGGGCTTTCCCGCAAAGATCTTAAAGCCTTGGTTGGCTTTAAGAGATGTGGACTCCCAAGTTGCCTGGACCCCAACTGCTGAAGCCTTTATCCTCTTGACCTTTATCCTCTTAAGTGTGAGCAAAGCTAGTGCGGTCTCCAACTTCTGTTTATGCAACAAAGGGTCTTGTGGCTCCTAAGAGGCTACGATGTTTTCTTTGACATAGGCTTTCATGGGTCATAGCTTGCTTCTTCAGATGTGGTCCACTCTAGTTTATGAAAGCTTATGTCAAATAAAGCTTGTTAAGGTGCCACCAGACTCTCGGTTCTTTTGCTACCAAGGATTAGATTGAGTCTTGAAACTGGTGCTTAATTTCAGGGTTGTTTGCCAGAGGGTCTTTCGCAGCTGGAACCACTGGAGTCTGGCTTCTGAGAAAGGTTCTGTGTTTTTGAATGGATATCAGCAGGTGTTGTGATTTCTCCCTGGATGCTGTTGGAAGTTCATTCTTTTTCCCTGCATTCCGCTCCACCCAGTGACACATCCAGCTTACAAGACTACCTGATGCATACCTGGTGAACATGAGATAAAGCAAAGAACTCAGTCCCAAACCAAAGAAAGTTATCCTAGGAAACAATAGGTTTTTTTCCCAGCAAATTGCATCTTGAGGAACCTTTTCCTGCACTTGCAGAGAAATGCTTGTAATTCTGAAAAAGAAATGGTGTATCAAAAGCTCTTCCTTTTGCGGATGGATGAAATACTTCATTAGCTGTGGGAAAACATTTACTGGCTTTCACTCTTCAGATTAAAGGAGTTGTCACATTACTGTTACAAATAAGTTACCCACCCACTCAGCCTTAAATACCCTCAGGCCCACTTTTCAGTGACTGATGACATGTGTTTTATATGCATGACTACACTGCAGTTAGGCTTGTCATATGCCTTAATAATACATATCAAAGATGTATATCATGAAAAGATAAAGGGCTCTCTGATGTGTATCATCTTTTTCAGCAGGATTGCCAAGCCTGGGGAATTAAGCTGTTGCAAACAAGGCGGAATTCCCATACTGTGTAGGCTCATTTGTTTGAAAAGGATGTACCCAGATGGGTATCTGATGTGAACCAGGGCCAGAGTCTCCAGCTCTGCTGTGATTTATCTGGCTTTGTGTGATGAACTGTGCCTAGTTTTAAAATGGAAGATGTGGAAACAGATTTCTAACCAAAGATGCAAAAAGAGTCATCATCAACCTCATCAGTATGAGGAGAAATAAAGAGAATAACAATAGAACATCACAAGATGGAGTATAGCGGTTTTGTAATATTGTATAGCTTATGTACATGAAGCCCAAGGCCCGCAAATGTTAATCATTGTAGTGTGGCAGGGATCAAGGTGAAATGGTAGGTAGCTTTGTCTAAACTAGAGACTGGAGGACAGCTTCAGATGAACCCAAAGTAATACCTTTGTTTTAAGTGGAGAGAAAATACCTTGGACTTGAAATGGGAGGACCTTTGCCAGTTGTCAAGGGGTGTCTATGCAGCTCTGTCAGCTGAACATCACAATCAGAGCAACCCCTATGCTACTAAGCACAAAAGTACAGTTTGGTATTTTATTGCTTACAATAGCCCATGTTGTTTTTCACCCACAACTTCATGGGAATAAAAAAGCCAGGCCATCCTATAGACCATCTTGACTGCTGCTGTTGGTGTTGTGAACATTCTGGATGAGCTTTGATGTGTAAAGCTTGGCATCCGTTTTTCTGCTGGCAACGTGGGCATGATATTGTGCAGCAATATTGCATCATTTCCTGGTGTTTTGAATCCTGGATATAGGAAGCACAATATCCCATGTTCATAAACCAGAGGGGTTTTTTGGTTGTTGTTTTTCTGAAGAATTGAATTTAAATTGCATTCCATAGCAACACTACTTAGTAAGGGATAGAGTGAAATCAGTTATAGAGTACTATGCTGTTCCCCACACAGTTTGTGAAGGAAATATCTGTCCAAGACAGAATTCCTCAAGCAGCTCTGTCCAGAGCCCCAACATGAGGAAAGGCTAACAAAATATGGACCTCCTTCTGATCCCAGAAAACAATTGGGTACCTCTGAGTCCAATACAGCAGAATTCCTTATATGCCATTTGACCTCAGGCTTCCCGTGTCTATACCAAAATGTTTACATCTGAAATCTCTGAAGGCCACGCAACTGGTCTCTCAAGATCAGTTATACATGGGCTTGTCCAAGGGTGGCTTGTGGACCAGATTGGAGGTGGGGGGGGAGTACCTCATCTCAAATTTCAGGAGAGCTCCCCATCCCCAGATTCATCACAAGCCGTCAATGTCCATGGTGCTCCTTGCTTTCATCCAAATGGCACAATGGGCCCAAATGCATGTCCCTGTAGACTTTTCCCCCTGTCGGCCCTCCCCCTGCTCCTGCGGACACTACACAAGCACTTAAGAATACCGCACTGTGCCAGACACTGTCACTGGGACTGGGTGGAAATGGCTGCCCAGGCTTTAAAACCACTTCATACACATAAAAAGAAAATGTCTCCTCTTCCAGCACCATTCTCCCTCAGCTTTGTCTTCTTGCCTAGAGACCCCGAGAAGCAAACAATTCTTTAAGACTCCAGCTGGCATCTTGAGACTCAGCAAACCTATTTACATGCACTGGTGGCTGGCTGAGTCCCCAACTAGGTGTCTGATAATCATTTGCATGAATGTAAGGGAGAGAACACAGCACTTACATTAAGTGAATGCATCTTCTTATAAGCAACTAGAAAAAATAACTTATAAAGCAGTCCTTTATTGTGAGGAGGATTTGTACCCTAGCAGCAACATTATCCCTGATCTTAGCTTAAAGGTCTCTCTCAGTGGTCAACACTGGAAAATTACAGAGCTATTATAGCTGCTGCACTAGTTCAAGCTCCACTGAACCTAATGGGACTTAGCACACTTGCACTGGTAGAGGATCAGAGCCTTTGTCTGGATGAAATAGGATGGGTTTATTAAACCTAGAGAGTTAGTTTCTTTCTGTCAAACTTCCAATGTAGTTTTTTTCCCCAAATGCGAATTCAAAAGTCTGTGTGCATGTGCTCACTTAGCCTTACTGAATTAAACCTTAACGCTCTTTGATTTCATTTTGTTTCCATAGCATAATAAAAATGACGAGCATAATAAAAATGTTTTACACAGGTAATTTTTGGAACAATTGCTTCATTCAACTGCCCCTGGGTTTATTCAAAGTTAGAAAGTTGGGAATGCAAAAAAGCTACCTCGCTCACTTCTATGCTGTACCTGTGAACTATTTCTTCTGCTTTTCAAGTGATAGAAAAAACTAAGCAGGTTTTTGCTTCTCTTTCATTGGATAATAGTGTCATTAGGGGGGAAAATCGAACATTGAAAAGCGTAGAATCTTTTTGTCACCATCTTTTTCATATAGCGAGCAAAACCTACAGAGTGAACAAAAGAGGACTGTGTGGAAATATGGCTTCATAATGCATATTGTTAATTGGAGACCATCCGCTTGGCTTCCATTTTGTCTATAGATTGACATTTCTGAATGAAGGACAGATACATATTCTCTCTAGTGCACATGTGCAGGAATACATGTGCAAGAATGCTAAGGAACTCTTGTAATGAACAACCTGTCTGGATCAGCTATAACAGAATAAACAATGAGGATCAATTGATGTTACAGACAGCAAGAGAGGGTCCTTCAAATCTTGAGCCTGCAGTGATCTTTAGCATGGGAATTTGGATGCAATATTATTATTATTATTATTATTATTATTATTATTATTATTATTATTATTATTATTGCCTCCTCCTCCTCAGAAGCAATGTTTGAGAATTGGATCAGAAGTGTTAGCAGACCAGGAGCCAGCCTTATATTGACCCTAACAGGGTTTTCAAAGTAAGTGAGGTATTTAAGGAGTGGTTTTTACCTATAAATTCCCATGGCCAAGCCAGGGAATCGAACTCAGTTCTCCTGGGTCCTAGACCATCAATTTCTCCACTACACCACACTCTGGGTACCCATTGAATTTTTTCAACTAGAGGTGGGCATGAGCTGCTGGTTTGGTGGTTCATTTCTTGGTGAACAAGTGTTTGGCAGTTCTGCTGTTATGTGCTATTGTTATGCGCCCTGATGCTTCCAGCAGGTGCCCGCTCAGAGGGAATGCTCAGCTTCTCTGTCCTGCCTCCTCAAGGCACAGCCTTTGAGTGGATGCCCACCAGAGGAACCTCCGAGCACCTGTTTGGACAAGAAACAAACGTGCATGAACCAGCGACTCATGCCCATCTCTATTCCCTACAATGTAACATTTAGAACAAGGCTTGGGAACCAATGGTCTTTCAAATATTGTTGCACCGCAACTCTCATTACCTTAGCCAGCACAGTCAATCGTGAGGCATTATGAGAGCTACAGTCCAACCATATCTAAATGACCATGCATTCCTTATCTCTCATCTGGTGAATCTGCTGATAATAAACAGTTGGGAGAAGGCTTGGATGCCCTGTCTCTTAATAATAAAATAATAAAATTTATTTATTGTCATTGTAAGTATATACATAGTATACACATACAACGAAATTCACACAGACACCCAGAGACCAGACCCACATGCACACACATAAAAAATCCCCAAAGTGTAGGTTTCCCCCTCTTACTGTAGGTAGAGGCTTTAAAAGACATGAGTGTGCTTAGGTTGCAAGCTAACAATCCTCAGTAGCTTTGAGGTATGCTGAACAATGATAACAATAGTGGATGTACACCGGTGTCTTTCCTAACTGTAATTAATCTATGAAAGTATCTCTAGACAAACATTTATAACAAAAATTAAAACACAAATCAAAAGCACTGAGGGAACTAAAACTCCTTTATATTTGAATGTGAGCTTTCATAGATACGCCCACTCCTTCACGCATATTGGAGTGAAGCAAAACCACAGATTATATACAGGGTAGGCACAGGAAATTGATTAGCAAAATGCCAGTAGCACTATTGACACAATGTAATAGTTAATAGTAAAAACGTTGGATACAATCAACACTCGTGTAGTTAATTCCTTGTGTCAGTAGTGTTACTGTCATCTTGCTAATCCATTTCTCATGCCTACCTTGCATATAACTTGTGGATTTTGCTTCACTCTAATATGTCTGAAGAAGTGGATGTATCCATGAAAGTTCACACTGAAATACAACTGTCTTTAAAAATCACCCTTTTAATTGTCTGGGGGTTTTTTGGTTTTAATTTTTAGCCTAAGATTATTACTACTTCTACTGCTAGCACTATTGCTGGTGTTGGTGGTGCTATTGCTGCTTCTGCTGCTGCTACTACCACTGTGATGATGATGATGTGCCTTTTCCCTAGGGATGGGCACTTGAATCATGGGACTCGCTATCAAGTCAGACTTAAGTTGCACTGGTGACTCAACTCGGACACAACTCAGGTTTTCCCCCCCAGTGTCTCAGACTCAACTCAAGACTCAGGAACCACTGGAGGAAAAAAGGTTTTTTTTAATAGGGCCTCAGACTTGGGGCTTAGGACTTGGGACTAAGTACCAAAGACTCAGACTCAGACTCGGACTTGGGACTCAGACCCAAAGTCTCGGGTTGAACTCAGGACTTGGTACCAAAGACTTGCCAACATCCCTGTTTTTTCCTCTGTTGGCAACAGAAGAAAACTGTGTGCAATTGTGTGTTTTTCTTGTGTCATATATCTAAATCCTTTCCCTGTCAGGCCTCTTTTGACTCCCCCCCCCCCAGCTGTTTCCATAGCACTTGAAAAATGTAATCTGTCCCTGGAATGTGAGTGACTTACTTTCTCCAGACTCAATAAGCTATTCAACCATGTCCCGCTGATGACTGTCAAGGCCAAATCCAGTCTGAACTGACTTGCAAAAAGGCAGTTAGACTTCAGCATTTAGCTACTCTTTCCACATGTAATGCATTTAAATACTAATTCAACACAATTCATTCACAGCCATGACAGGTAACTTTATTTTCCTGTCTGTTTGTCACACACACACAAACATAGGCCTATGATGTACTCAGGAATTCAGCCAAAGAAGGCAACAGCTTCCCCATCTCTTTAGAAAACAAAATGCACCATGACTTTCATGCAGACAAGTTTTCAATCAAAAATAGTGAATACATCCTAAAGTGCAGTTGTGCTGATATGTGCCCTGAGTGCGGTACGACTGAAAAATATTCAAGTATGCCCTGGAACAACAACAACAACAACAACAACATGCCACCAAGTCAATTCTGGCAATTTTGGCAATCCTTTTCAGGGTTTTCCAGGTAGAGAGTACTCAGAAGTTGTTTACCATTCTCTTCTTCTAGGGTTGCTCTGGGGCTGTGCAGCTTGCCCAAGACCACCCAGGCTGGCTCTTCTGTCAGGAGGCACAGTGGGGAACTGAACTCTCAAACTCTGGCTTCACAGCAAAATAACTAACCCATTGAGCTATCCCTGTAAACGTAACTCAAAATTAGCCCTTTATTTTTAGTTGGTGGTAGCATTTGTGTGCCTGTTTGAGAGCTTGGAAATGCACAGGTGCATTTGGTGGGAAAATGGGAGAGGGCCTTCTTTGTTATCACTCCATTACTTTCTTTAAAGCAAGCCTCTTTTTAGGTTCTTCAAGAAAAGCCTGTCTTTTGACTCTTTCTGTGGCCTTTGATTGCCCTCCAAAATCTCCTTTCCCAGCCCACAAATCTGCAACAATGTACCTACTTTGCAATACTCTTGCTGGTATGCATGTTCTACACATTTTTGGTTTTTAATGAAGTTGTTTTACCTGTTTGATAAAAAACATTTTTTGAGAATCAATATTTCAGTCCCTGCAGCCCAGATTCCTTCCAAACATAATGCTGTAATACTTTGCCCCCTTACCCTGAAATAATGATGCGAGACAAGTATTATGGGATAAACATGGGCCACACTTTATTAAATAATCATTCTTGCCCTCTGTAAAAGGGGGGTCCTGCCGTAGTGTGGAATCAGGTTTAAGCACAGAGGTCTCAATGGACCCCTTACAAAACAAATGGGCGAGTCCCTAGCCCCAAGTTCTCGCGGTCGTGAAGACAACGAGAACCCGGCCGGCCCAAATTTAACCACCCCCGGACCTCAAGCCACCTTCTGCTTGTTGACTGTTGGTCTGGGTGTGGCCCCAGTGCATCTTCCCCCCCCCCCCAGCACTGTAATCGCACGATCCACAGTGCTGGGAGGTCAGATGAGCTATACATTACCTGTGATTGCGATGGGACTCACCGTAACTACCTATCTGCACTACCTACCTGTGTGACCAAATATTTCCACCTCTCAAAATGCCATAGCACCTGCTCCAGTGTGGGATAGGCAAAAAATCCCCGCATCCAAAAGCCAATCAGGATACGGGTCAAAAATTCCTATCTGGCCCCTGAAGGCGACCAGGTAAACTCACACTAGACAATAGGGCGGGTGAGTAGGTTGCCAGCAAGGAAGAGGACGGAAAAAGGGGGAAACTCCCTTTAAGTAGCTCACTCATTCCCCCCTCCCCTTCATGGACACTCTTGCGAGACTCTGAGTGTCTCACATTATTCCAGGAAGGAGGCAAAGGCAACCCGCGCCATTGAAGGTAAGCTCAACAGCGGATCTAGCATTGACCCCTTACCCCAAAATAATGACGCGAGACAAGTATTATGGGATAAACATGGGCCACACTTTATTAAATAATTATTCTTGCCCTCTGTAAAAGGGGGGTCCTGCCATAGTGCCCCCTATAGAAATTAATTGCCCACCCCTGTTGTAGACCATAAAATGCTCATAGCAGGGCACACCGCCCTCAGCCATCTTAGGTCGCAAATTACATCCAAGATCAAGCCTTTCCACCATGTCTGGCTGGATCGTTACCACCCAAATGTATTAGCAACACATCTGGGGGATGCAGTCTGAGTGCAGCAGCTCTGCAAAATTGGCCCCTTTGCATTCCTCGGATCCCCTTCCAAGTTATCTGGGCTCGTGCTCCAAGACCCAGATTACAGCCCCAGGCTGACCCGGCCGCATATCGCACCAAACATAACTGTGGCCAATAATCATGATGTGTCGCCTCTTCACCATTACCACTGGACCTGCAATGACAAAACAGAGCCAGGCACCTGCCTAGACATGAGGGAGTGTCCTGATATATCTGCAATAATCCTTGGATTGGCGAATATGAATCAGAACCATCTTGTCAACTCCTAGAACTAATTCCCTGAACCAATTGGTCTGGTGGTGTGAGAGCGCATCAGCTAAAGTGTTATTTAAGCCTGTAATGTGCTTTGCCTGAACTACAATATTGTATTTCAGGGCGTGCAATGCAAATGCACGCACCAATGCCGTAACACGTTCCGAATGCGAGGCGAGGCTGTTTATTATGTATACCACTGACTGATTATTGTGCCAGAAACGCACCACTGAATTAACCCATTCAGAAGCCGACAGCCATAGGGCCCCAACTATGGGGGGGGGGGGGAATCTAGAAATGTCCAATCCTTATTAATTCCCAGCTGGCACCATTCCTTGGGCCAATGCTTGTCACACCCTTTGCCCTTAAAATAGATCCCAAAACCTAGGGAACCAGCTGCATCCGTCTGGACCAGGAACTCAACTTTAAGACTGATCTCAGATCTCCAGAAGGAAATTCCGCTAAACTCAGCTAGAAACTGGCTCCAAACTTGTAGATCCTGTCTTATACCCCGTGTAACTCTCATCCTATGAAAAGGACAATGAAGACCTTTCTTTGCATCAACTAACCTGCGCCAGAGCACACGACCTGGCACTACCACCCTGCATGCCAAGTTCAGATGCCGGACTATTTCCTGCAATTCTTTCAGCGACACCTAAGTTTCATAATGTCAAGGCAATCCTAGCCTAAAGGTCGCTTGGTTTACCATCAGGTAATCTGGACGTCTGCTGCTTAGTGTCTAACTCTATTCCCAATCATGTAAGGGATGTAGCCGGTCCCTCCATCTTTTCTTCAGCTAAGGAGGAACCAACTCCCCTGGTTTACATCGCATTTTGCGAGCTCCACTCCTATGCTGCGCTTCCAGACCACACCTACTGCCTCATCAAAAGAGGTGTGACACACATGCACAACTCCTGAGGGATGGCATCCTTCATCGACTCTCCCTGTGGGTATGACAAGTGACAGATGAGCTGAAACTCCCCCTGGTTCTTTTTGGGCACCACACCCAGTGGCAAAACCCTCAGATTCTTCAGGGGGGTATTTGAAAAAGGTCCCAACACTCTGCTTTCCTTCACCTCCTTCTCAAACTTTTCCCGGACTATATTTTCCAGCCTTTTTACTGATTTCAGGTCATGCGCGAAAAACGCCTTACACTCTCCCACCGCTGGTATCCTGAAACCACACTGAAAACCCTCTAAAAGGTAATTGGCAACTTCCCGCTTAGGGTATTCATGCAGCCATGTCTCCAACACAGAAACCTTAATTGAACTGGGGCCCTTTGCCAGGATTACCCTTTCCACCGTTGGACTTCTTGCTACCATCAGGGTCTTTGCTGCCTCTTTGAGCTCCGGCCCTAAAACAGGATGAGCTGGGATGTCGACCGCCACACAAAGAGCATTCGTGTCTGAAAATGCATGTGTTCTGCCTGCATGTACCTCTCTCATTGTAATCCCAGCAGAGCAGGCGGGGTTGTACCACCTGCCTTGTACCTACAAGGGGGGGGTCTGATTTTGGCCCACCTTACATATAAGATAAACAGCGTTCCGTGTCTAAGTCGCACTGGCCATGTGACCACGGAAGATTGTCTTTGGACAAACGCTGGCTCTATGGCTTGGAAACGGGGATGAGCACCGCCCCCTAGAGTCGAACACGACTGGACAAATTGTCAAGGGGAACCTTTACCTTTACCTTTACATATAAGATGTCCACTATTGAACCTGTCACCTAAATTTGGCCTAGCAGGCATCATAGACTGTAACCAAAGCCCTGGTAAAGGCTCCTCCCATCTTAAATTCGGATGAATCGCACTTCTCATACGAAATAATTCATCGTAGATCAACGATGCTTGCCCAGCAAAGTCTACGTATGCCCTGTATATTAAATCAAGGTAATGGAACAATGAAAGAGCCCTCCAGGGATGTGCCCTCACTACTACCCCTGCATAAATCAGGAAGCCAATTAGCCCATGTCCTCTCCGGTCTGCGTCTCCTACGCCTCTCCTTATCTTTTTCCTCCTCCTTATCAAGGTCCTTCTTCTTTACTTTCCTATTCAGAAGCTCAAAAAGGTCAACATATTCTCCCTTTCATATTGTTTCTTTGGTTGCTGGGGTGAGGTGATCACCCAAAGGCATAGCATGGTCCCCGAACGACAACGCCTTCAAAGGGACCAAGTGATACCCAGTATCAGGTACTGATGGGTAAGGCCAAACCCCTACACCAGCTGTTGAACTCATAGGCACTGGAAATGTGACCTGTGGGTATGGAGAGACCCAGTTCCCAAACTGAGTACTTGTGCTGGGCCAAGGAGCGTTTGGTGCCCTGACCCCCTGCGTGTCATATGAGTTGCAAAATGGTGAACTAACTTGTCCACTGCCAGGCCATGGCCAAGCAGGCAATATTGGGAGAGTGTCCGGTGGAGCCACCAGCTCACCTGCTGTCATAGGCGGTGACACCTCGTGCTCTTCCCTGCCCCCTCTGGGAACCAGCCACCCTTCATCTGTTGTCTCCTGCCGGCTTCTGGCCGCTGCCAACAGTCTGACAGCCTCTGGGGTCCGCAACTCTCTTTCTTCATCCTCACTCTGAGGCTGTGTTGTTATCCTGGACGCATCCAACTCCCTCCTGGACGACCCAGATACCTGCTGATCTGCCTGATGATGTAGCCAGCAGGTCCTCTGGCTCATCCCTGCACCCCTGTACACCAGTTGCCACCTCGCTTGCTGCCTCCTGTTGACTCCTGGCCCCTGCCAACTGCCTAGCTTTCCCCAAGGTGTGCATCTCTCTCCTCCTCCTCACTGTGCTGTTGTGGTGTTGCCGAGGAAGCATCTGATGCCCTCCTGGACTGTCCAACGACCTGCTGATCTGCCTCAAGAGCAACAAAATGAGCCATTAAATTCTCCGCCATGATCTTAAGTTTCGCCCTCCTATGGCTCTTGGCTTCCATAACAGAATGGCATGGTTGCTTTCCGCTACTGAGTGGTACCTTTTGCACAACTATCTCGGCCTCTAATGCCAAATTTTTTTCTTGTAACTGCTGCCAAATAGGCCAAGATTCCTTGTCAGATGATGACTGAGGAAGCGAAACTTGAGGGGCTACCCGCTTCTTAGCAGGTTGTTTTCCTTTCCGATTACCCTGACTCTTACGTGAAGACATTGCTAATTCCTAACACAAACCTTATTCACTCAACCTCTGAGCAACTCTACCTCACAGCCCAGGTACACTACAATAAGCACTGACGCTAGGTATCCAGTACTACTCAATTGAGTCAGGTAGTAATTTAGGTTAACTGCAGTGTTGTAACAAATGCCCGGCTAAAAAGCCCTTCCCTGTTTTCTTATCCTTTCTCTTTTAAAAAAAACCCTCTTCCTGTTCCTTTCCAGGCGCAACTACGCGCCTGTCTCTATGCACCTAGATTGAATTATGATACTCACACACCTATGCTCTGTCCTTAAGTAAGAACTACCTCATTGAAATTAGTGCTTATAAAATTTCTGAATAAATTTATCCTCTCCTTTTTTAATTAAATTAAATTATATTCTATTATAATGTATTTGATTTTATTACTATTATTAAAATTAAATTATTATTCAAGTATAAATTTTATAAAACTATTCAATGTCAAACTGAATCCTTATAATAGATTAATTGATTGGTAATTACTTAATTTTAATTTCTTAATTTATCTCTCCTCTTTTTTAAAAAAAACAATTAATATGCTCCGGGCTAAAAAAACGTCCCTCCTCCAACCGCGGGTGGAGGCAACCAAACTAAACTGTCTCGTAATATTAAGTAAATGATTATTTAACCCAAACCCAGAGCCGCTATACAAGACTGAAGAGGGAAATCAATGCCAATAAATAAATATGTAGTAATAAGCAAATAACACTAATCAAATAATACTAATCACACCGCTCGTCAACCTGCTGGCCAGGAAGGCTGAGCACCTCCCAGCTGAGCCGGGCCACCCCAAATCGCAGCCGGCTGCTTTTAACTATAGCCCACAAAATCTAATTAAAAACTTCCTTTCCCTTATTTATTTATTTATTTATTTATTTATTTATTTATTTATTTATTTATTTATTTATTTATTTATTTATTTATTTATTATTTTAAATTATTCATCTTAATTAATCTATTTATTTATTTATATGGTGGTAATTCTAATCATATTACCACTGAAAATAATTATAATTTAAAATCTCCTTGATGAATTAAGGGCTGAAGGGCGCCCAGGTGCCTGCCCAGCAAGGCCCCAAGCGGCAGCGCCAACTCCGGTTGACGCTGTTCCTTCTTGTCACAAAAATAAATACAACTAAAAGAAAGAAAATGCAAATCCAATGTTGAACAAGAGCTCCTGGATCACAGAGCTGGATAAATGTAGGCAAACTGTGTGTGGGGGGTGTTGATGCAATCCCCCCCTTCCAGCCAGTGACACCATTCAATCCTCCAAAAGGGGTAGCTACGCAGCTGCAATTAGCAACAAGCGTCAGAGCTCCGACCTCCTACTGTTGCCAGCAAGGAAGAGGATGGAAGAAGGGGGGGGGACTCCCTTTAAGTAGCTCACTCGTCCCCCCTCCCCTTCAGGGATGCTCTTGCGAGACTCTGAGTGTCTTGCATTATTCTGGGAAGGAGGCAAAAGGGAGCCACACCGTTGAAGGTAAGCTCAACAGCGGATCCAGCATTGAATATGCATTACAAAATTGTTTGCTAATTCCCTGGAGATACATAGCAAAATGTCTCTTTCTGGAGGACTGCCACTCCATTACTTCCTTTTAAGAAAGCCTGTTTTTTTTCTTTTTACTCTTCATAGAAAATCTGTGTCTTGACTGTGACCTTTCCTGACCCTCTAAATGTATACCTTCCTCACCCATTAAGATGCAATAATGTATTTTCTTTGGTATAGTCTTGGGGTTAAGCCTGTTCCATGCATATTCAGTTCATAAGAAAGTCACTCTTTTACTCTTTTGAAAGGTCTTTTTTGGAGATCTGTGTTTCAGGCCCTGCAGCCTGGTTTCCTTACAAATTAAAAAAAAGTAGGTGGGGGCAATCATTCTCTTTCACAATAAGCAAGATTGCTCTTTTCAATTTATATGATCTGTTTGAAATCTGGGGATGTTTAAGGTTGCTTGTTTCTCCATGAGGGGGTGTTAAAACAGTTTTTATTTTAAAAATCTTAACTAGAAAACCTTTTGTCCAAACTTCCCCACATTCGCCACCAAGTAAGGGCAGATGGTCTCCTACACCTACACCAGATTTGGTGCTGATCTGAAATCCCGTTTCAAAGTTATAATTTTTTTGTTTGTGCTTCCCCCATTTTTAGAATTGCCTTGTAGAATATTTATTTGTTATGCTCCACAATAACATTACTGCACCCTTGCACAGTGACAATATAAGGAGTTGGTAAGGGTGAAGGAGAAGAAAAAAAGAGTGTGTGTTTTGTACTACTGGTCAGTGTCTTGCAGCATTCAGCTGTTGTTCTTTTACATTTTAAAAATATTTCTAAATTATTTCAATGAACTTGATGTGTCATTTTAAAATTATAATAACAGCTACCTAATTTATTTTGCCTTAGAGATGTACATGTGTTCTATTTATTGAAAGTAACTTTCCAAGCTTTGATGTTGTTGTGCAGCATTTATTTTTAGCCTGTTTCGTATTAGTTTCTATGACTTCACTATGTAGAATCCTTACAAGTGTGGGAGGCAAACTGAACAACAGCAGCTGTATTTGTTATCTGCTTATCAATGATCAGTTGAATAAAAAGATATTTAATAGTGCTATGAAAGATGGAGGAGAAAACATGTCTGCTTGTGTTGTCTAAAAGTGTGGTTGTGTTGTATTCATATTTTGGTTTTAATCATCTGTTTTGGTGTTTGTATATAAATTCTTATATACAGATCCCAATTCTTTGCGGCGGATGCTAATGAGCTAATAAACGAAAGAGCTTCTAGATAGCCCAAATCTTATCTGATTAAGTCTTCAAACCAGCTACTCAGAGGCTAAACAAACTCTGATTAGGTATATAGTGATCTTGAGACTTAGGTCTGAGCTTCACCCAATATGAAAACTGTATTTTTATTGCCAATATTGTTTAAGAAGTGCTTGCATTCTGAATTGTTATGATGTACAGACAAAGTGCTGATTTTCTGTTTGTTTTAACTAAAGATGCTTGTTTGCCCTCAGCCTGCTCCATCCTTGAATAAGGGCATACAGATTGGTGTTCTGACCCACCCTGTGCCATTCTGGAGATACTTTGATCTAATCTTTGTACATCTGAATACTTGTGTTTCTCATTCTCCTGGAAAACCTCATTTGCGAGAAAAGCAAATGAGAAAGCCCAGTCATAGACTGAGTGGTATAAACAGGACAAAAGGCCTTCTGGCTTGGCAAAGGCTATCTGCAGAACTAAGATTCTGTTTTGTTTTTTATTTTTATTCTTCCCCTTTTCTCTATTGGAGAATTTTGGTTATTCCTTTTTAGTTACCATCTGTAGTTACAGTCAAGGGGGGGGGGGAATGATGTCTCCAGAACGTAGAAGACCCTCCACACCTGTTGCTTGGAGGAAGATCAGAAAGAAGAAAGCTATCAACAACAAAACAATGGAAGGAAGCAAACACACAGGTAAAGGAAGCAGGGACTTACCTCAAATGCCAGCAGCAGGAGAGAAAAAACTTTACCCATCAAGTTAGTGGCCATTATCAATCACATAAGGCTGTAAAATCCTCTCCCTCTGATACCCAGTGTAAGTGCATGCAAGACTGCCATTATCCCAACTTTCTCCACCACCCTCAAGAAAAACAACAACTTTATCATCTTCCTCAAGCAGCCATCGGGAAGAGACTGATTTAAAGACTGCGAAAGGCCAAGGGGCATGGCACACTTTGATGCTCTCTTTGAAAAGTGCAGTGCTAGAGTCTTTGCTTCTCTGCACTTGCTATCCATTCTCTCTTCCCCCACACTTCCTCTTCCTCACTTCTGGAATGAGTGGTGCTGTAACCATGGTGTAAACACTGATGATTTGTGCAAACATTTGCAGCAGGAGAGACAAGAAAGTTGCATTTCTAGGTTACAGGACCTTCTCTCTTTCTTCTCTGCCACCAGCTCCGCATCTTCCTGAGTTTTTTTATTTCTCTTCCCCCATTTCTAATCAGGACACATAAATCCTGGATTTAGCACAAAAGGATCCATAGGCGTGCTGTTAATGCCTCTGGGCTTTTGGCTCTGCTCCACAGTCATCCCAGAACTGAGCAAATACCTCTGATTTGTTTTCACACAGTTGTCCATACGCTGCACAACCTTCATTTTAATTCAGGGAATCACTGAAAAATAACATCTTGTGGCCCCAGTGATGAATACTATAGCTCATTTCCTCACCAGAGCTTTCTACCCACTTATTCTGCTTTTTTGTATATTCCAGGGTATTGTCTCAATGTGAAATCAATGTGACTCTCTTCATATAAAGCAGGGGAACTGGAGTTTTCCTGCCACTATGGCTTTAAACCTGGCTTTCCTTCTAAATAGTTATTATGACTGATGTAGAGGAAGTATTCACTGCAAGGAGAGGATGAAACCTGTGTCATAGTTAAGAAAGAAGAAGCTGCTTGCTTCAGGACGTAAGCTCAGAAACTGTGCTAGACTCTAACTCCTGGCTAGTGGTTAATAAAAACTGAAAATGTTTATGATGGCTGTACTGTGAAATTCATACCTGCCCATAAAGGTAGAGGCAGAACGCTCAACGGTCCAGCCTAGCAATGAATGTGCCTTCTGCTTTATCATATGATGCCAGGACCAACTATTGCTGTAATGTATGAGATACCTCCTGGAATAAAACGAGAGCAAAACCTCAAGATTACAATGTACAGCTAGTAGATGTTTTCCATGTTCTAAAGATATTTCAGACAATCATGGGTTTGGAAGTTCTAAGTGAATGGAAAGGAATATAATTTGCTAATCCTCACCACATTAGCTTCAAAAGAGTCAGGAATTGACATCAGCTCTAAAGGGGGTGTACATTAAAAGCAGGGCTTCAGGATATCATTGTGCTTGTTGAGGCATTTCAATGGAGTCATGTGCCAAGATAAGAATCCCAGATTTGAAGGACATCCTTTAAAATTACTGACATTTACAAATATGCATGAAAGTGAGCATTGAGAAGAACTAAAAGGCAGTCAGTAGATCCGTTGCCGATGGGGATGGGGGGGGGGGGAATCTGTCAGTTCTGAGTTCTTTTAGTGCATCTAAATTTGGCTTGTCACATTTGTACAGGAGTTTGATTTAAAAAAAACCTTGCACAAACTTTTTACACAATTCCACATGCATTTCTCCTAACATACTGTGGGCATGGCCACCCTCTGGCACTGCTAGGTTCCCTGGCACAAACTCCATGGGCTCAACCTTTGGGCTTAAACATATGAGCACTTTATTTATAGTGGTACCACAGCTTTGTAGAATCCTTGCAGCCTTCGAAGATGCAGGTTGAGGGGCATATCCCAGTCCTTGAGACCCTCCCCCTCAGTGAGATCCTCAATTATCTTTGCTGAGAGTCCCACAGTTCAGATCCCTCAACATGAGACTTTGCCCGGCTGAAAGAGGGTTTGTATTTTCCTTGATACACATGCCAGCTGCCCAGTCCTTCCCTTTCCCCAGCCCTTGCCTTTCCAGGATGATGACTCAGGGGAGGCTCCACCATCAGTCAGCAGTGGTCCTTCATAGAATCATAGAACAATGAAGTTGGAAGGGCCTATAAGGCCATCAAGCCCAACCCCCTGCTCGATGCAGGAATACAAATCAAAGGATATCTGCTGGGTGGTTGTCTAAGTTTCTCTCGAATGCCTCCAGTGTTGGAGCACTCACCACCTCTCAAGGTCATTGGCTCCATTCTTATACTGCTCTAACAGTTAGGAAGTTTTTCCTGATATTCAACCGAAGTCTGGTTTCCTGTAACTTGAGCCCATTATTGCATGTCCTGCACTCTGGGATGATCAAGAACAGATCCTGCCCCTCCTCTGAATGATAGCCTTTCAAGTATTTGAAAAGTGTTATATCACCCCTCTGTCTTCTTTTCTCAAGGCTAAACATGCCCAATTCTTTCGAGTGGAGGAACATCATACAGCCCTTTTCGCACCCTCAGGTGGCAGCAGCTCCTCTAGGGCATAATCACAGATCCCTTCTTCCTCCTCCTCTTCTGTCAACCACCAGCCTCCCAGAGCCCTGTCTTCCCCCACTTTTATCAATCTCCTGTCTGCCTCAGGCAGGTGTCCCTCGATAAACTGTTGCACCAGCCCCAGCTGTCTTCCCTCCTCCTTTCCTTGCGCCTTAGCATTTTCCCCTAGCTGAGCTTTCTCAGCCATCTTAAAGGGGCCCGACAGCTTGCTGTGAACAAGCTGGCTTCCTGGAATGTTCACTCTGTCACACATACCCAGTTCCATATGCAAGCTTGTAGAATATACCTATTTTCCCCTAATGGTAACCATTTTGCACATCCTTTTGACTAATGTGCATCTTCTATAGGAAACATACTGTAAAATTCAGATAAATAAAAATGGATTGGACTGAAAAGTGCAACCGATTGTATTTCTCCCCAAACTGTACACAGCTGAGGGTTTCAGGAAATAAAATGTGAGATTTAATTAAATTTACCCTTAGTCTACTTTCTAGATTCAAAGAAAAAGTATGGTGGAGATATAGGTAGCCAATAGTTTCTGGTGGACATGGACAATTGGTCAAAACTAGACTGAATCAGGGATATTTGTGAGATTCTAGGGTGACTATGGTAGGGGGAAATGAGCTCCTTTTCACCCCTGGATGGGAGCAACATCACAATGGATCCTTTGTATCCCATTCAGTGTTCATAGGGTTAAAAATATGGTCCAAGATTTGAGCAAAGGACATGCGTTTGGATTCAGAAATATTCACAAGGGACCAAATAATGCCGTATTCAGATAGTTCTGAATCTATCTGAATCTGAATTTAATAGTTCTGAATATCTGTCAGAATAATTCCTAATATTTACTCCTATAGATTAGAATGCCAAAAAAGATAAGCTTCTGCTTGCTAGAGAAAGAAGTGAAAGTGAAAGCTATTTTTCAGGCATCCTGGAATTATTTCTTGAGAAATGAAACTAAGGCCGTGATCACACCCAGCAAATGTTTTCCCCTTCTAACAATACTTTGCACACCTCTGTTGTACTGAATCAAGGTCAGGTGATATATATACCAGGGCTAATGTCCCAGCTTGTTTTAACATTACCGATGTGTTTTTTCTTATTTGTAACGTTGTGGTCAGCTACACCATGGAACCATTTATTTTCTTGTTTTGTGGGGCACTGCAGCCCCTTACTTTAATTTAAAAACAAAAAGAAAGATGATGGATCAATACGTTACGAAGGCGTTCCTATTAGGTAACAGTTTGTATGTTGCATGAGTGCCCTATATAGTAGGGCAGCCATACGGTAATAATGGTGGCTGCCTTCCCCAGTGACTTGGCTTCGGAAAAGAATCAATAGGCCATGAGCACATGACATAGCGCTAAGGAATAAATCAACTTGTTACCAGATCAAAGTAACACAACCCTCCCTGCGAGGGGGAAATAAACCATAGTTACACCACTGGTCAGAGAAATGATTCAATATTGGCCATGCGTCATGTGACTGGAACTTTATGCAATGATCTTACTAGGGTATAAGTAGGGAACATTTGCCAGGTGTAATCAGGGCCTAAAAGACACTCTGGCACCAAGGAGAGTGATGGCAGAGAATCTCCTGATTGAGGTTGCCATGGGTTTTCCAAGGGGCGGGGCTGGGGTTACAGCAAAATCTGTCAATGATGTCCGTCAGCACCAATGAAATCCAGAAGTAGGCAGAGACATCAGAGGGTTTCTCCCCCCCCCCACCATTTGTCATTTCCAGTTGAAATAACAACTTCCATAGCTGCTTATTAATCCCCTGAGCATCTGCTGTTAGGATATATTCTGGTGCAAGCCTCCACTGCAGCAGTTTTCTCTGTGTCCTTTTCTGAACCCTCAACTTATATTTACATTTTATACATATCATTATATATTATATATTATTTACCTGTAGTTAGGAATAAGATTTAAGATTAGTCAGTTCATAGATTAATACATTATAAATCAATAGCAAAATATTAGATTAGGTTTAGACCCCTTCAGGCTATATCAGGCAGGGAAATAAGATATATATATATCAGACAAGGAAATTATATATATATTGTTCTATATCAATTGTTAAATGTTCTTCAGTTTTGAAAACTAGTCAAATAGGTACGAGTGATGGTCATTCAGGGACCGTGAGCTCTTGGAAAGGAAGATGGACTACAAAAAAAAACACTCAAACAACCCTGATACAGAGATGCACTGGAATAACTCTGTCTGTTGTATTGCTCACATTGCTGTGCTGTTGTTGCTATTTGACATCAAGTCATATCCAGCTTGTGGTGATTCTATGACTGGGTGACCTCCTGTCCTCAACAACCCTGCCCAGCTCTTGCAAACTCAAGGCTTTGGCTTCCTTTAGGGAGTCAATCCATCTTGTACTGTGGATGGTCTTGGTATCCAGTGACACATCCTTACACTTGATGATCTTTTCTAGTTCCTTCACTGCTGTCCTTCTGAGTTTCAGTCTTCTGATTTCTTGCCTGCAGTCTCCATTTGGATAGATGACTGAAGTAAGGTATACAAATTCTTTAACAATTTCAATTTCATCATCGTCATCATTAAAATTGTGTGTGCTGTACGTTTATCTTTCTTTTTCAGTCAAAAGACACCCCCCTAACAGAATCTGATCAATAATATTGAGAAGTGCTTCTGTTAGAAATTAGTCTGAAGTTTTTAAATGACAAGCTTTTGGAATATGGGTGTAAGACTTTGTCCAATTATAATTCATGCAAAAGTAGGTCTCAGCCACCAGGTATCTGAGATGCAGAGGCACACAAGGAGATTAAATTTTGAAAAATTCCAAAGGAAATTAACCTGATCTACATCTCTCAGACAGGAACACAGCTCTTGACTGAATTCTACATTTCTCTGAATGTTGAAAAAATGGAAATAAATTATAGGGAAAGGAGTCAAAACTCTGTCATGTCAGTACTGGGCTGATCCCAGATATCTTGCAACTTTTGGCAAAGGATAAAGCCATTCGCTTCCAATTCCACTTATATGAGCTGACAAAATAACATGAGAATGTCTTAGCAAGTTATATGACAATATGTTGAATCTTGCTTCAACACTGTGAGGTGTCTTCTTCACCTCACAGCAAGCAAACCTGGGAGATGGGAGGCAGGCAAAGCTTGGAAAAGACTGTGATGACAGTGAAATTCTTCAAGTCCAAAAAGTTACTTTTCCCAGTTATAGATGCAAGATATGCTGTTCATTATAACTCACAGTCCTGTCCTCCAACATGTCACACACTAAATAATGGCAGGGCTGGGACAGCTTGGGTTTGTGATCTGTGAACACTGTCCATCAAACTGTTTGAATTTTTGCAACCTTGCATGCTGCATGGAGAACGTTTGGCTGCAGGGAGGACCTTTCTGGGCTGAGGTGACTGTCAATCTATCCAGCACTAACCAATCATTCCTTCCCTGCCTCTGATTTCAAAAAGAGCTCTGCCTCTCTGCTAAGAGCTCTTCCCCCCTTTTGTCAACAAGTCTGTTGAGGTCTGTTGCTGAAAGTTCAATGGTAAGTTTTAAAAAATGTTTTATTCTTTCTACTATTAATGACTCAGAGTGAGTTACTGAGACTGAAAGTGCCAGTTGATGAGTAAAAAAGGATGGACTGAACAGAACTAGAAATTATTTGGTTCCATGAGGCTCTGCACTTCTGCTGCACAACCAGAGGAATTTAACCAAAATTCAAAACTCTGCAACACAAACAGCATGATTTTGAAGAGATGCAGCTATTTAACCCCTTCATAGCAGGTACCAATACTCTACAAACCATTACTACTACTTTGTCTTCCTCTAAGGAACCCATGTGATTGGAAAACCTCCTTGCATGCTGCACTATCTCCATCTAAGAAGTGAACCTGGCCTCAACATCATCAGCCATGTGAATCTGAGATATTAATAACAGCATATGAATTTGGAACTACCCACAAAAATTTGATGTACCGCCTTGAAGAAGAGGAATTTTCATTGAAAGCTCAGTTTGTTTTTTATTTTTTAATTTTTTTTTATACTCTTAATGGTCGATTAAAGTTATCACTTGTTCCTGCATGTGTCATGTGACTGGAAGGTAGTCATGAGGTTTTTCCTTTCCAGGGGAACTCCTTTAAAATTACAAAACATGCACACTTAGCCTTCCTTCCTTCCTTCCTTCCTTCCTTCCTTCCTTCCTTCCTTCCTTCCTTCCTTCCTTCCTTCCTTCCTTCCTTCCTGCTTTGTTTTCTTGTCTATTGCCAGTAGCCATGTGCTCATATTAATCTCTAAACAGAAGAGTTTCCATTTTCTGTTATCTGAAGCCACAAAGCGCTATTCCAAAAGTGGACACATCAGCACTTACAGTATGTGCACAGCATCCATCTGACTCGGCTACCTCAGTAATATGACCAATGTCAGCAACAATAAGGGGGGGGGGGGAATATATCAGGAAGACTTGATATGTTGAACGCCCCTCCTTTTCTTTCTCTTGGTTTCTTTCTCTCTCTGCTCAACCTGACAGCTGGATGTGGTGAGCTCCCAGGGGACACATTTAGTGTCACCCCACCCCTGTCAAAAGTGGTTTCCAGGGGCTTTTATTTTAATCTGCCTCAGCTGTGTGCAGAAGCTTCCTGTGCCATCCCATGGAGCTGTAAACTCTTTTGGCAAATGGCTGA
This sequence comes from Intellagama lesueurii, assembly GCA_037013535.1. NCBI lineage: Eukaryota > Metazoa > Chordata > Lepidosauria > Squamata > Agamidae > Intellagama > Intellagama lesueurii. The sequence continues at coordinate 166,531,953 of JBAJHW010000001.1, read as the reverse complement.
GGCCAGATGTACCACTTCAGTGAGGCGTTTTTAGCGGAGGTTATCATTTGGGAGACGTTTCAAACAGCTTTTAAATTATTATTTGAAGATTTTCCTCTTCCCTTTGAAGCTGCCTATGTGTCGATCCAGTGCCAATTGCTAAAAAGCTTTTCAAATGTGCCTAGAAGGCTGCAAGTCAAGGCCCTGTTTTCAGGGAGGGAGGAAAGGAGAAAGCAATCCCCCCCTTTTTTTTCTTTTTAAGAGTCGCAATAATAATTGTTTACCATCAAGTCATTTCTGACTTATGACCTTTTTCAGGATTTTCCAGGTAGAGAATAATCAGAAGTGATTCCCTTCTTCTGGAAGCATCCTGGGACTGTGCAGCTTGCCCAAGGCCACTCTGGCTGGCTCTGCTCATAAGAGGTCCAGTGGGGGGAATCAAACTCCCAACCTCTGTCTCCGTAGCCAGATACCTCAACCACTGAGCTATCCAGTCAGTTATTAAGCTTCTTACTCCAGACTAATAAAAATACAAAGGCAGAATTCCACTCAGTACCTCCTAAGTATGGGACAGATCATATGGAGCTGTCTTACACCAGCAACCTCTTGGTCCATCTAGGTCAGTATTATCTGCACTGATAGGCAGCAGCTTTACAGGATTCTTTGTCAGCAGTGCTGGAAAATCTGATAAATGTCCTGTTGCATGAAGAAGTGGAAATGGGAACATTTGAATGGATTGCTTATGTCTTTCTGATCAATCAGCTGTCCTTTTGTGCTTGCTGTACTTGTGCGCCTAGCTTCACAAAAGAAAAAGACACTAGTTTTCTGCAAATACATTTTGTGACTTATGGAGACCTTTTTCAAATTGCTTTTGCAATTTGCACAAAATAAACCCCCCCAAAAGGTGAATATCTTGGCATCTTAGGATCATCTTAGAACTGCAGAGCTGGGAGGGACCCTTAAGAGATCATGGAATCCAGCCCCTGTCAAGGAGGCACAGATGGGGGGGAATCGAATTCCCAGCCAGATGCTTTAAACCACTGAGCTATCCAGGAGTTCATCTTGGTCTCTCCATAGTATGATCCTGCCATTCCTGCATTCCTGAGAACACAAAAAGTGGAGGTTTGTCAAAACACCACAATGCACATATGGAATATGTGTTGTTTTTCCTGGTGCATCACTGTTGTGAAACACATCTGTTGTACAACTTGACATCCCTTCAAGAGCAACAGGACCCACTTAGGTCAATATACAGATATAGCTGCCATTTATTTGTCATTGAAACTCTTAACCCCCAGGCACCAGGATGGGAGTTCACCATCTTAATTCACCAGAATGACTTTCTATTTCAGAATCTATCAAGCAAAGAGAGACGGTGGTCCCAGGATGTAAAAATGGGTATCAGTACTTTATTCAAAGATAAGCCTAACATGTTTCAGCTATTTCACTTTTAGCCTTCTTCAAGGGCTATAATATAAATAAAAACAGAAAGAGATTCATTCTGTCGTGATCACCTAAAGAATTAACGGTCGCTCCGCCAGGTGCGAAGCTGCCGTGGCAGGAGCGCTTTGTCCTCCCGCCTGGAGAACGGTGTCACGGATGGATGATGGTGCTCTCCAGGAGGGATGAGGGATGGAGTGTTTAAAAATTGGAGTCCCTCTTTGCCCAGCCTCTTTTGCATCAGCCGAGCAACCCTCCCACCCACCCTAAACGTAAGAATGAGATTAGCTGGTTGCCTACGGAACTGGATGGGAATTTTTGACCTGCATATTTTAACATATTTTTTAAAAATGGCTAGAACAGAAATTCCTAACAAATCTATTACCCGTTTCACCACTGGGGTATTTTTCTGTCTTAGCTATTGAAATGTATTGATGATTGAGAACCTAGAGGTCTGGAGTCCACACATAACTACACATGGACCTTGGAGGATCATATCTACTCCTGCCCCCCATTTTTCTCCTTTTAAACTGAACTAGCATCCACACACACACACACAACCTCTTGTGACTGCAGGGAGAATCTTCACCATATTTGGGGTCGCTCTTTAGGCGTTCTGTGCCTAGAAGCGGCTTTTCCCCAAAAAACTGAAAGCAGCTTCCCTTTTTTTGCTGAGCAGAGTCCACAGCCTAAAACAGCTCAGAGAGGACCAAGACTTGATCAGATGGCTCCCATACCTGAGTAGGGTACCACATAACTTTTTAAACAATTTAATTTAAAAATGTGGAGGCATATGGGGCTGCTGGCGGCCCAGGGGGGACTGGAGAATCACATCTGTGCACCTGAGGTAGGTACCGGTCACCAGCAGGCCACACTCTGCCCACAACTGACCAGTACCTCCCTCAGGCGCACAGATGTGATTCTCTAGTATATATACACACATATATATCATGTCACTTTGAGGAAACCATGCCCAGAAGCATAGGTGCCATCCTCTGGTTGACAGTAGGCTGGTCTCAAGTGGGGGGGGGGGGAGGGAGAGGGAGAAGGAGAAAGAGACACTAGGATTCTCTGTGGGTTTGGGAATAGATGCATTCATCCCCTAGTCTTGGACCATTACTCTGATCACACCATTAGCCCTACAGCTATCCCACATACACTGGAATTCCATGATGGGAAGGAGGGGGAGTTTAGGTAATGTCCCTGAACTGAACACTCCATGTGGTGTAGTGAAAAATGTGATAGACTAGGACTTAGGAGGCTTGGTTTTGAACCCCACTGAGACATGGAAACTCACCGTGGGTGCAGAACTGGTAAAACCACTCTTTCAATATCTTACTTGCCTTGAAAGCCCTATTAGGGTTGCCATAAGTCAGTTCCAAACTTGACAACACATAACAACGTGAAGGTTAGTCAAGTGATGTGGTTCTAAGTTTCTTCAGAAGGAACAAAATGGTCTACTTCATTTTCTAACAAAATAGAAATGCTTTATTCTGAGGATTTGGGAAGGCAGGGCAGAATTCTTTTCCCAGTCTAACAGTGATCTTCATCATTCATATCAGAAGGAATCCAGTGATACTTCCAGAGTGGAAGAATCAGTCAACAGAGACCTTTCTTTTCCCAGGGGATGAGCAAATGTGTTCACAGTCCTCACATTCTTCAGGGAGTCTCTTTCTGGTATCTTGGGACATTTCTCCAAAACTTGTTTTCTGATAAACCTCCACTTCATTAAGACTTAATGAAAGGGTAGTGGGCAAAGGAAATGATGGGCCAAGAAATAAGGTCCAAAAGTCCACCAGTTCCTTAAAGGTATGAAAATATTGCATAGAACCCACCATTTGCACTTGCAGTTCTCCACTCTGTTTAATGGTAAGAATCTGAGGGGAGAGGATTTCTGAATGTTCTCTAGCAGCTTGAGGACAGACGCCCAAAGAATTTATTGGAATCAATGTCCCTGCTAAATGTTGTCCCGATTCTACACTAGGAATATCTGTGTATGTAACTGAAAAAATTTACAGACAAAGGAGGAAATGTGAAAGTGCTTTCTCTACCCTTCTTATTATTAATATGCCAGACACACTGCTAGACAAGTAAATTATTGTTATTACAATAATTTATGTAGCACAATTTTGTGCGAAGAGCATTGTGCCTATCTGGTGGGCTTAACATTTGAGTATATCTAACCTCTTTCATTTCCTTTCCTGACACTGGCCATCTATGACTGCAAGCCAACGGTCCCATTAACATGAAGGAAAATATGTGTGTGTGTGTGAGAGAGAGAGAGAGAGGTCCTGAGTGGGAGAATATCTGTTTTAAAAAGTCATCATTGGACAGGACTGGTTTCCAAAGAAGGAAGAAATAAAGCATTGATGGCGTAAACACAGTCCTGGTAAAAGAAAATTCAGCGTCTGAGGGCTTGGTCACACTGCCAATTTACTATTTTTATATTGACATAAAGTCATGTGGTATATAAATCAGTACACACATTCACTTTGACTTAAATTACTTTGATGTATTTCTGGCAATTAAAATCTGTTTGGGAAGCTACACTGTAATCAACTCATTTTCCATTCTGTTTAAGAAGCACTCTTAGTTAAATTTTCTTTAGTTTTCACGCATCTTTTGGAATGCCTGCATTTACTGCCTTAAAAAAAATAAGTGGCATATCACTACAGTGATGCAATGCTAAAGTTAAAAATAAAAATAAAAATTATTTTGGATGTCCCTGTCTTCCAGAACCCAAGACCACCCACAAAGGCAATATTTCATATGACAGGAGCATTCACATTGCCTGAAGCAATTCATAAAGAATTGATTTAACCAAGGTATTTTTTTTTTTAAAAAAAACACCATGCTGGCCAGTTAAAAAACCCCTGACAACCTATTTTGTAGCCCCTCCAAAATACGTTTTACCCATGCATCATGTATCTGGGAATTTTTGAATCCATTTAAGTATCACCAAAATCGATTGAAATGTGGTTATTATTGCCAGTACAACTGAGCCCTTAGTTTCCTGATGTCTCAATAAAAGTATACCAGAAAGGGAACAAGAATGCAGAACTGGGAATCAGGTAGCTTGGTATTTAGTTACTGAATGAGGGGTCATTAAGCACTTTGGTGGCACTATGAGAGGGGAAAGGAACAATGGAAAGAGAAATCACAATGGATAAGATTGAAAGGCATCATTTGTTGCACCACCTCAGGCTGAAAGCCAGGCACAAATATTGCTTTGACAAAGTTTTATTTTATTTTATTTACTCCCAACCATCCTCCCAATAGAAGGGTTCAAGGCAGCTTACAAATAATTTTTAAAATAACACAAATATTAAAAGAATAAAAATAAACGAACTGACCATATTAGAAAACAACTACATTAACCATTATGCCTTTGCGACTGAAATTAAGAGGGGGAAGTAATTTAACGTCTTTTAATTGTATTTGACCTTTAAGTAAATTGCATGCTGCCCTGGGTTCTGGTTTTCAGAGATACGTAGGATACCAATAAAAACAACAACAAGCAACATGTTTGATGATATGAAAATTGTTCCAGTCCCTCAAGGAAGATGGCAACGTATATAGCTTGCTTTCTGCCTCGGCTCTCCTTCTGTGCCTTCGAGGTAGCAAATATGAATGAGATAATTCCATTCTTCCATAAATCTCCAACAGATTTATTAAGTTTGGATAAAACATAAGAATAATGTGGCAAATGTAAAAACGTGAAAGGTATCTCAGCTGTCGACTGTACACAAAAGACCAATATTGAGCAGAGAAGACACTCATTGGCTCCTGCTGTGCCACTGATGCTTTTTCCACCTTCTGTCTCCTGGCTGGCCTTTGAAAGCATAGGCATCACCATTGGAGATGGCCACTGGTCACAACGGGAGCCTGATTTCCCCTTTCTGCACAGTAACCCAAGTTCTCCCCTTCTGCCTAGAAATCCAAGCTACCCTTTACTTTGGCCTACCCCCATCCTTAGATGTTGTGATATTCCCCTTTTAAAAATAAACTCCTGTTTGGTATTGTTGTTTGACAATGACTTCTCTGGCATCTTTCTTTTCATTCCTGCTTCTTCTTCCTTTCTAGATTAAATCAAATGCTGGATCCCAACCTATCAGGGATTATGTCATGCATGGAATAATGTCGCAACATTATGCAGAAGATGAGATTTGGTTACATTGTGGTATAACTAAGCAAGGGTGTCTTCAGCATGAAGGTGCTTGCTCCCTCTCCAGAGCCTTACATTTATTTTATTAGTCTAATGTGCTCAGAGACACACACTGTCTGGAATCCTGTTACACATGAAATGTAACTTTTGGGAAGCAAATTGCTGTAAGTTAAGAAGTCTTTGTAGACATTATCTGTTGCATAACCAATGATTCGGTGTGCAACAGTTTTCCATAGATAATGTCTATGGAAATGTCTTAACTTACGTCAATTCACTTCCAAAAGTTACACCTTTTGTGTAACTGTGCAACAGGATTTGGGCCATTATATAATAATGGCACACATAAGGCACACAAATTATGCTAGCAAACTGCTACAGTATGTGGTTTTGTTCAACGTAGGGGGGGGGGGGGAATACAACAAATATTCTTGTAACCAAGAGTGAGTAAAGCCAATATAAATGGCCAAACAAATTGTTGGGCCCAGAAATCTGGGCCCGATCCTGTTCTGGAAAATGACTTGGATGAGAGAGAAATACAATCTACTGGTGGAGTGAGGAGGCCCAAGCCCTCCTGCCATGCCCTTCCAGACTAAGAGCACGACATATTCAATCTAATCAGATTCTCAGAATGATATCTCTGTAGAACGGTGTCTCTTATCAGTTTCAAAGAACACAACACTTGCAGGTCAGGGGCAGTTTAAGGAGCATGACAAACATCAGCAGAACAGAACCCATTCCTTTCCAAAAAGGAAGTACAAAGTAATCTATTCCTTAAAGTCACAGACCCTATGTGTTCAATACTCTCCCAGGCTCCCAGTGGCAGACAGAAAGGGAAGGAGGAGCAGTGTTCACATCCTTCCTCCATTTTTTTTAAAGTCTGGAGAATACTTTTTGGTGGTTCCAGAACTGACATCAAGTGTCCCATGGCTGGAGATTGAGGTGGGTTTAGATATTTCAAATCCCAATCTTTCCCTATGATACATGTTTGGTCTTCCCTTTCTGTCCTTCTTGATACCTACCTGGTATCGTATATGAAGAATATTGATCTTTCTGCAGGGGGAGGGAGACGATGAGAGGAAACCTGTGGTGAGACCTCCTGCAGGTCTGTCAGTTTCTTTCTCTAAGCCTCAAAGGCAGAGATCTACTCTTACTTATGGCTCCTGGGACATGACACCACAGACCATAGGACGGAACCATAAATCATGTTCCTCTTGAAAGAAATCATTACATTTTACATTTATTAACATAAATAATAATAATAATAAGTAGTAGTAGTAGTAGCAGCAGCAGCAGCAGCAGCAGCAATAATTTAAATAATAAATATTAAATTTTAATAATGTGATTTTTAAAAAACATCTGCAATCGTTTTAATACTTGCATTTTAAAAACATTTGTAACCCTCTCGAGCCCCTCTACAGAGAGAAAGACAGGTAGAAAAAAATAAGTAAATAAATAAATACATAAAGGATTATATTGAATGTTGTTCAATGTGAGGTCTCTGCAGATCATATCTGTGTAGCTATCAAATGCTAACATTGCACAGTTAGCTGAAGTTACCATGTAATTTACTAGAGATGGAATAGAAAGCAGAACAGCAGTAGGTATCGGTGAACAAGAGTGAAAACTAAATCAAGGAATTAACTACCCACTAAATTTTGTTTTGAATGGAGAGAAAAATACTTCATTTTTTTTTTTAAAAAGTAACAGGCTGAAACGTATTGTATGATATAGTTAGTTAAAGTTCCATCATGCTGTTTCTTCAAACAATTTTTTAAACAAATCTCACCATGATCTAAGAAATTACTCCATTTCAAACATCTTCTTGGATGAAATTAAAATATAGGTTTAAAATGTGAATCATGACAGATTCTTCTCAGCCATGGAGTGCAATCATATTATTGTAACCTTTTGCTTCTGTGCTTTGCCCTGCAGAGGTGACAGTTCACCTCCTTAACAATCTCTAGGTCAGAATGAATGGCCTTCTCTTGCCCTCATGAGAGTGTCTTGTGCTCATGACCCAGGTTCAGTCCCAGGTAGCTGGCTCAAGGTTCACTCAACCTTCCATCCTTCCAAGGTTGGTAAAATGAGTAGGCTTTGCTTTGCTTTTGTTTCTGTGGGCTATGCTTTCCTCATCTACCAAGTGTGGTGTGTAGTGGTCAGAGATGAGGGAAGTGCTAGGTTCCCCTCAACCAGGACACCCAATGAACTGTGCTCTTGTGGAAATTTACCCTCTTTCAGCCTGACTAACCTCCTAGGGTTGCTGGGAGAATAAAGTGAGAAGGAAGAGACCCATGTCCCATCCCCTGGAGGAAAAGGGGATTGTCAACATAAAATGAACTCACTAATAATCAAACAAGAAGTACCGTGACTTTTGTTGTTTTTGTTGTTTAGTCATTAAGTCGTGTCCGACTCTTCGTGACCCCATGGACCAGAGCACGCCAGGCCCTCCTGTCTTCTACTGCCTCCCGGAGTTGGGTCAAATTCGTGTTGGTAGCTTCAGTGACACTGTCCAACCATCTCATCCTCTGTCGTCCCCTTCTCCTCTTGCCTTCACGCTGCTGTCACCATCTGCAGTGATCATGGAGCCCAAGAAAGTAAAATCTGTCACTGCCTCCATATCTTCCCCTTCTATTTGCCAGGAGGTGATGGGACCAGTGGCCATGATCTTAGTTTTTTTATGATGAGTTTCAGACCAAAAGCAAATATTTCTTTTCTTCAGAAACTGCCATGGAGGAACTCAGTTGGTCTTGGACCATGAAACAGAAGGGTGTTTAACTCAGTTCTTGCAAGCCATCGAGCACCTAGACAGGAGGTGTAATCACTTCCCATCTACCTGCCCAGTTATCAACTGATTAAAACTGGAGGTACAAAACATATTTTGATGTCTTTTACTCCTGTGCCCTTTAAGAGACTTTTCATCTCAAATTCTGCCCAAGCTCAGGAAGGAATTCATCCTGTTCTTTATATTTTGTCTCCACCTAGCAGGATTTTCAGTCCACCTTGCCCTGGTTTCTTTTTTATTGACTCCTCTTGTTTTTTGCTTAAATCGGAGGTTGTATCCTACATTTTTACCCCATGGAGCGTCATGACATTATATTTGCCTAAGTATCTGTTGCATTGGTAGATTTAGATTTTGGTCAACTATTCAGAAAAGATCACACACACCCTCCCCTCTCATTTCCTTTTTCATTTCTTTTGTTTTTCCTTTTGTGTTTTATTTCATTTTGATTTGGTGAGTAATTTTTATTTTTGCCATTCCCTTGAGATCTTGTGTGCCACAGTGTGTGTGTTTGGATGAGTATATCATCATCATCTTAGAACTGAAGAGCTGGAATGGACCCTATGGATCACTGAGTCCAGCCCTTGTCAAGAAGGCACAGTGGGGAGTCAAACTCCCAACTTCTGGTTCCACAGCCAGAGACCTAAACCACTGAGCTATCCAGCAGTTCACACGTATCTACATGTAGCAGCTGTGAAGAAAGACATATTTCTCTATTTCATGGCCCACTTCTATCTTATTCCCCTGTCTTCTTTGGTTCATAACAATATTATTCTGTTGCCTAGAAGAACATGGAGTACATATATTTTACTTGTATGCATGGGGTCACCATAAGATAGAAATAACTTGATGGCACATAACAATAACAATGCATGTAGATGTAGAGAGACAAGGATCTCTACCCAGATCCTCTTTTTCTACGCACATTTGGTATTCTTTGACTCCCATGTGTACATACACATCAGCAGAGAAGGCAGAGAATAAGCCTCCAGTGTCTGGGTGTGCTTTGACATAGCACAGCAGGTTACTTTACTGCTGCACATCGTGTTGTAAATGGGTCCCAAAAGTTGTGAATCTAGTGGCTTTAAAAGGACCCACAACATTTCTCATTCTTTTCGATTTAAGCTGCCTTGGCAAGACAGGATGCCTTGATGAGAATTTTTCAAACCCCACAAGCACTGGTGCATGGCTAGGGTTGCCAGATACATGGGTACCAAAAGGAGGACATAGAAAGACAAAAAAGAGGACAGAGGAGGACATATTGAATGTTTCATTTGAATTGTTCTGGATTAAACCCGCAATCAATACAATTTTATTACAATTGCTGCCAATAAACGTCTCTTAGTGAACTGACCAAGAAACAGTAACATTGAAAAATAAAAATAAATTCAATGGAGGCTTTTTTCAAAATACCAAAAAATATTATTTAAACAGCTAATTGTACAATTATTACCTTATAATATTTATTAATTACACGACATATTTCTCAGAGGAGCCAACTTTTCGCAGAAGATCTTCATTAGCAATCACATATGCATAAAACTGTTCACAGGTAATATTCTTCAAATTGTACTTTGTGAAAATGATGCCTTTTACAGAGTCAACTAAGAGTCTGTTCCTTTCCTTTGTCCATTGAGCATTAATCAAGGAGAACACTCTTTCCACGTTGCCATTGTGTCCAGGAATACAGAAGAATAATTCACAAATTTTAAATAACTCTGAAAAGCAACTTGCATTTGGGCAACTTTGGAAAAATAAACTCCAAAAGGTTCCTTTTTTCATGGTTTTATGAAAGAGTCAAGTCTCTCTCTCTCTCTGTCTCTCTCTCTCTCTCTCTCACACACACACACACACACACAAATCCTTCCTCCCTCAATGTTCAACAATCAGTTGCTTCAGTTCGGTATGTCCATTTCCTCTCATTCAGTATGTCCATTTCCTCTTCAGTTCAGTATGTCCATTTCCTCTCATGTCCATTTCCATCCGTCCCTCTCTCGCACCTTCCTTCCGCCTTAATTGGAGCCTTCTCTCCCTTGCAGTCAAGTCCTTTTTTCATGGTTTTATGAAAGTCAGTGTCTCTCTCACATACACACATCCTCCCTCCCTCCCTCCCTCCCTCCCTAAATTTTCTACAATCTTACCTTTAAACAAGCTTGATGAATCCACCCATCCCTCTCTCGCACCTTTCTTCCTGCCTTAATTGGAGTTTTCCCTCCTGCTTGCAGTCACGTCCGGTGGAAGCAGTCATTCACAAGCTGGATTGACTGTCCCGGGCTGTTCTACAGCTGTAAACAATAAAGCCGCCTTATCTCCGATCTCTTACAAGTGCCGCAACCAAAGAAGGTAGCAGGGATAGGTGGCTTATAGTTTGAGGTTTGGCTGCAGGGGGTGGGGGCGAAGATACAAAAGCCTGACATTTTAAAGGTTTTTAGCTTTGCCCGCCGGACGGAGGACATTAGCCTGAAAAGGAGGACATGTCCTCCTTTTGCCAGACATCTGGCAACCCTATGCATGGCAAATGTGAAGCACAAGCATTCATTGTGACAGCCCCCAGAGCCACCCCGCCCTGCAAGGAGAGTCCAGCCATGCTGGCTTGGCACATATCAACAATCAAGAAGCAGGTCTGCTGTAAAGTTAAGTACTCTAAATTGCTCATTCCAACAAAACCACCCACAAATATTTGCCCACCCTACGTGAGACCAGAAATATGGGTTAAACACGGGCCACACTTTATGGAAATAATCATTGTTGCCATCCTTTGGCAAAGGGGGGGTCCTGCTGTAGTGCAGAATCAGGTTTAAGCACAGAGGTCTCAACGGACCCCTTAACCAACAAATGGGCGAGTCCCTGGCCCCAAGTTCTCACGGTCGTAAAGACAGCGAGAACCTGGCCGGCCCAAATTTGACTACCCCTGGACCTCAAGCCACCTTCTGTTTGTTGACTGTTGGTCCGGGTGTGGCCCCAGCGCATCTTTCCCCCCAAGCACTGTAATCACATGATCCGCAGCGCTGAGAGGTCAGATGGGCTATATCTTACCTGAAATTGCAAATGGACTCACCAAAAACCTGTTTTTTCCACACTACCCACCAGTGTGACCTAATTCCACCTCTCAACATGCGAACACACTTGTTCCAGTGTGGGATAGGCAAAAAATCCCCGCATCCACGGCCAATCAGGATACGGATCAAAAATTCATATCCGGCCCCAAAAGGTGACCAGGTAAACTCACACTAGAATATAGGGCGGGCGGGTGGGTGCCAGCCAAGGAAGAGGGAGGAGAGGGGGGGGGAATGGCTCTTAAATAGCCCATCATTCCCCCCTCTCCTCCCAAGCTGTTCTCGTGAGACTGAGAGTCTCACGATTTCCAGGGAGGGAGGCAAAGATGAGTCGCGCTGCCGAAGTGTGGCTTGGCAGCGGCTTGGGCATTTGCAATGAAAAAGTAATCACTGGTAACAATGTAGTGTTTCTAGGAAAATCCATTCCTTTCCTAGGTACCCAGATGGTCAGATGGAATAGGGAAACCTAACAAGAGTAGTAGATGCTTTCATAGTCCCTGACACTCAGAATGTTCAGAAACGACTGGTTGCTTGCACAGAAATACAAAACAATACCAATGCTTCTGATTCTTGAAAGTCCACAGAACAAATCAACCACCATTGTAGTTTTGCACAAGATTGGGAACAGTTATTGGTGTTGAATGTACTGAGAGTTCACATATAGTGGTTTAAGGGTACTATAAAAAAACCACACAGATCATGAATGGTATTCTCCCATATGCTTACCGGCAGTTAAAATAAATATTCACTTAGTTAATGTTTACTGTATAACATATATGTGGAATAAACTTAACATGTTTTAAACATTTGTACTTAATATAAACTTTTGTGCGTGACAGACTTATAACTGTTTCATAACATATTCTTATCAGACATAGTAACAGACATGTTGTCAGACTAACAGTACAAGCAGACTCCTAACAGACAACACCTAACAAACTACACAGATTACTTCTAACTGAATAATAACCATCACTTCCTTTTCTGTCTTTTTGGCAGTTAACCCATTTAACACCCATTGGATAATGCCAGACAGAATCTGATTGGTTGCATAAGTTCCAATATGGAAATAACACAACTCAAATATTCTATACACATGAACACATGCTGGGTTGCACACTTATATATTTCAACCATTGGGAGGGTGTAAAGTATTGAAAATGCAGTGCTTGTGAAAGTTTGGCAGTAGCTCTGGTGCCATGGTGCCCTCTGGAAGGGAAGGATCCTCACTGAGGGAACAGGATGAAGACGACGTGCTGGAAAAACTGTGGAGGCTGCATATTTGACTGTGGATCTGAAAGATTACCTCTTGTCTCTCAAGGACCTGATCTTAGTGGTGATTCTGGAACCAGAGGTTGGCAATTCAATTCCCCACTGTGCCTCAGAGAATAGCCAGCCAGTGTGGCTTTGGGCAAGTTACATAGTCTCAGGGTACCCCAGAAGAAGGGAATGGTAAACCACTTCTATGTATTCTCTACCTAGAAAACCTTGGAAAAGTTGGCATAAGTTGGGATGAACTTGATAGCACACTATTATTATTATTTATTATTATATCAAATAATGAGGTAAGACTAGGACATAAAGTAGGCAGCCCTTCACCTATCAAGAACTAAGCATACACATATCCTCTGCCATCTTCTGTCACCTTTATATTTAATATTATCTTTTTCTCTCCTTCTTGTGCGTTAAGTAAACCCCCAGTCTTCAACATCCTCCCACACACTCCTCATCTCTTTTCTTTCCAAGCCTGGTGTCTGTTTTCTGTCTCCTGAGGAATTTTTTACAACAGAGCCCTAAAACAACATAAGCCATAATTTACTGCATGTAAATGTACATCCAAAAGCCAATGAATATTTAGTATGTAACTGATATTTCATTCAACATTTCATTCTGTTTCCATATGCCTGACAAAGTGGAGGTGTCCATGAAAGCTCACATTAAAATATAATCGTCTTTAAGGTGCCATGTTTTTGTTTGTTTGTTTGGATTTTGCCTGATAGACATTAGGAGATACTCTGAAAGAAGGACTTCCTGATCTACTTTCTGTGATACAGAACCTCTTACCATCATCACCTTCTAATTGAAAGCAATTTGGGGTAAGCAAAACCGAGGGAAGGAGACACTACCTCTGCCACATGTTGTGGGAAAGAGGTAATTTGAAAATTAAAAAGTATTGCAGACCTTTAAAAGTTACTTTTCAAAAGTAACCCATTGTGTATCTCATTGGAGTGTGTAGGGGAGAGGGACCATTTGTATAAGAAGCAGAAAAGCATAGAATTTCACCATTTCTTTCCTTTTCTTTTTCCCTCCGTCTTTCAAGTGTCCTCAACAGCCAGTCTACTAGCTCTTAGCCCATTGTTACCTCCTGCCCCTTGAGTGACAGATGGCTGAGGTTTACATGGATGTACCAGAAAGTCATAGCAGGATTAGATTATTTCCCGGAGAATGCAGAATATAAATGCATGGGTCTGTGTAGTAGAGAGAAATGGCAACATAAAATTAAAATGGTTGGAACATTTAATAGGAATTAAAATATGATGTGCTGTGCCAAGAACATGTGTGCTTCCTCAAACCATAGAACCAGCACTTAAATAAATATAAAGGAGGGACTTTTTTTTCCTCAGGATAGTCTGGAAACTGGCCTTCTTCCACAAATGTATCCATTCCAGACCTACTGTATTCCTCCCTGCCATACAGGGCCAAAAAAAAATAACACTCTTTCCAGAAACTCATTACACGGAGTTGTACCTGTAATTACAATCTGTCACCTGCAATTAATTTCTCTTTCCAGTACCAAAAGAATAAGTATATAGTGACTGCAACTTAATGAGGAATAACTTCATTTCTTTCATGGTATAACATGTTAGTTATTTTTATAATTATGGAGGATAGCCTCACTAAATGGTGGAGGAGAAATACCACACAATACAAATTCTGGTTTATTAATGCACCACTTTATGTTACATAGCTGGTTTGGTATCTCAGTGGTTAAGGTATAAGAGGTAAGGAGTTCGACAATGCAAGCAGAGCCAGTCTGGGTGGCCGTGGACAAGCTGCACAGTCCCAGGATGCCCTCAGAAGAAGGGAATGGTAAAACCACTTCTGTGTATTCTCTACCTGGAAAATCCTGAAAAGGGTCAGTATAACTCAGAACTGACTTGACAGATGATGATGATGATGATGATGATGATGATGATGCTACATCCTTGTGCTCCATTGACATAAGGTGACAACAAGCTGGAAAAGAAGAGAATATGTAGGCTGACCACTCAAATCATTCAGGTATTTTAACTAACTGTAGAAGTTGCTTTTGGATCTAAATAGATGTTACTCTATTTAGTTTCTGTGGAAGGATCAGGGGAAGAGAGAAAAAGAGAGGGGAAATGAAAGCATTAAAAGAAGAAAGGAGAAAGAAGTGGAAAAAAGAGAGAAAGAGAGAAAAATAAAACAGCTATTCACTTATTTGGATGGTGTGGCATGCTCATCCTATCATGAATAGAAGTCTTGATTCCTTACAGAACTCAAGGAAGTTGTTTCAAATTTAATCTCTTTTAAAAAGTATATTTTCATGGGGATAACTAGTGTGGTGTAGTGGATAGAGTGATGGCATAGTACTCAGGAGACCTGGGTTCAAATTACCACTCAGCCATGGAAATGTGCATGTATGTGGAGGCACTGGTAAGCAATAGAGATAGGGATATTAGGGTTCATATTGAAATGTGAATATCCCCATTGCAGCTGGCCTTCATGAGGGTCTGGCCCCCAGGACCGGACTGTCCACTCACGTGTCCTCCTGCTGCGCTGGTCCCACTCGTCCTGCCAAAGGTGCCCAAAGCGCTGCTCTCTTCCCACTCAGATGGCCACTCAGCAGATGGGCAGGGAGACTTGTCTTCACGCCCCCCTCCCTGAAGTGGCCACCCAAGCAGGTAGAGAGTGGAGCTCCGGGTGCCATTGGCAGGACGAGTGGGACTGGTGCTGCGGCAGGACGCGCGAGTGGACGGATAGACGAATACAAATATACCCATCTCTAGTAAGCAGCTCTTTAAATATATCACATACCTTGCAAGGCCTATTAGAGTTGCTACAAGTTTATTCCAACATGGCATATAACACGTTTTCATGAACTGCTAATGCTAGATCTTGAATCCAAGTATTGGTACTATGGATGTTCTTGAACATCCCATTTTGCAAGATCTCTCCTTTGGCTCTATTACAGACCATTCTCCTATCGTTTAACTTGCAGCTATTGAGCACATATGGATAACTCAGTGGTTTAGGTTTCTGGCTACAGAGCTAGAGGTTCGATTCCTCCCACTGTGCCTCCTGTGAGTAGAGCCAGGTGGTGCAGCTTTGGGTAAGCTGTCCAGTCCCAAAGCTGCCCCCAGAAGAAGGGAATGGTAAACCACTTCTGAGTATTCTCTACCTGGAAAAGCCTGAAAAGGATCAGTATAACTCAGAATTGACTTGACCAGCACATTATTGAGTATATGGCTCACCAAGGCATACACATTAGCTAATGGTTTGGGAAAGGCCATGTTAATTCTTGCCTTAATGTCTGTCCATAAAGTTTCTAGCATTTGATGTGTCTGCAAGAGATGTCCCAGAACAGTTCATATCCAAATTTAAACCACGCATCCATTCCTTGGCTCCACCACAAGGCTCCACAAAAGGGAGAATAAGGATATATTTTATCTCCATCAGTGGCTGCTCCAGTGTCAAATGCCATTCAGTTTACTGTTCATTTCAATTAGCTAGTGCTGTTCAACCTCATTCACAAAAATGAAGACATAATTTGGTAGTACAAGAAGAAGCAGACAAGACTGGAATGAAGCTAGAACCTCTTGCCTTACCCACGAAAAGTAGAAAATGACTTCAGATTGCATCTCCTCTGTCTTTCTTGCCTTCCCACCCTACCTCCTTGGAATGGCTGGGAATAAAATTGATAGATGCCAGTTTGCCATAGTGAAAGCTTTTCCTGTTCTCTTCTCCCAGAGCTGCCGAGCAATGATCAATACAGTTCTCAGTATTAATTCAGCTAATCGTTAGGAAGTGCCTGTCAGCTGTGAAAACAATCAGTGTCTAGATTTGTGCAGCTCAGTCAACTGTAACCTTTTATCACTTCTAATAAGAGAAGCAAGCCCCATCTTATATAAAACCCACTGTTGCAGCATATTTTATTAACTGTTCAAAAATAATGGGGCAACAGCTGTTAAAGAAATTATAAGGATAGAATTTCTAATGTATTATATTTGTAATCTAGATAGATCACTTTAGAATTAAACAAGCAATTAAGCAATGACACAACTCACCCAACTCCTTTACGACTGGAATATAAAATGACTAACAGTACAATCTTTAAATATGTTCTCTGAAATAGAATGGAGGTTACTCCTACATAAAGGTTGTAGCAGAGGTGGATGGCTAAGTCTGTCTATTATCCTTACTCAGTGTAGCCAGAGATGAAGGTTTATGGAAGATGCAGTACCAGAGAGTACTGCAGTAAACAGCTGCTATCCTCAGTGATATGAGTTCTTGCTAAATTTCTTGTTCTCAGCCAAAAAGAGATTTTATGAATCAAGGTAGTTTGTAGCTGTTGTAGGGTTCTGAATTTCTGGTCTGTTTGTCTGTTTGTTTGTTTTGCTATACAATAGAAGTACAGAGATCCACAGAGGAAGATAGCTATAAGTTCCCCAAAGTCCACCCCTTTCTCATTAACTGGCACTTAAAGTCTCAATAACTCACTCTGAGACATTCGCAGGAGAAATGATTTTTTAAAAAAAGTTTATTTACTTATAGATGATTGAAATTACAGAGTTGAGTATACTGCTTTTTTTCTACTGCACACCTACTAACAACCAACCAAACAGATCAACAGGGGGAAAAAATGCCACCAATTGATGAAAGAGAGGGATAGAATATTCAGTAGAGGCAGGGCTCTCTTTGAATTTCAAAAGCTAGAAGGAATGATTGGTTAGTGATGGATAAATGGGCAATTACCCGGCTCAGAAAATTCCCTCTCAGTCAATGGAATGACAGACAGCACAGGAGGTTGTAAATACAATTCCAGCAATTGCCTTAAGGGTTCTCAGATGGCAATGCAAGAAGACAAGCATTGGACACACATGCAATGCTTCTGATTTTTAAACAGTGATGCAACAAAGCACCAGCTATTGCAGTTTTGTGCAATTTGAGCAAATCTCACTGTGGCCTGTACAAAAATTCATATTGAGATTGATGGGGGGGGGGGGGAATATTGTGGTCTCACAGATGAGGAGAAAATCTTTTCTTGTACTCACTCAGGAAAAAAAAAACAAGTGAGGGTTATTTTAATGGAAACCCGCTCAATTCATGAGCCAATAGTTACAGGAATGGAAACCTAGCTTTTATTCAGTAATTCATTTATTCATTTATTTAATTATTTATTGTATTCATATGTCATTTTTCTCCCCATAGGGGACCCAAGGCAGCTCACAAACAATAAAAACTACACAATAATCCCAGTTATTAGAAGTTATAATTTCAAAAAAAAAAAAAAAAAAAGCCAATTGGGAAAAGTTTGCAACAATGTTAGATGCAGCGTTGCTTCAGATTGCTCCTCAACCAGAGAACTATGATCAATTTGTAACTTCCATTTTGGAATATTCTTGTGCCTCCATTCCAAGAGGACAACAGGCCAACTACATCTCAGGTCTCACTCTGGAAACACACACTCAATACTTAGAATATATTCAATTCTTCAAAAACCCTCCAGTTTATGAATGTGCGATATTGTGCTTCTGTACCCATGATTCAAAAAGCCAGGAAAAGGCCCAATATGGCTGCACAACATTGAGCCTGTGTTGCCAGCTGGAAAAAGGATGTCAAGAGGACAGAGAAGAAAAGTTTGGGTTTCTGTGTGGGATTGTATCAGATTTGACTTTTCTTCTCTTTTTTGTGTGTTGTTCCAACGCAAACCAAAGAAATGAACATGTGAGTACCAAAACATTTGCAACTGCAACAATTTTCTGAGAGAAGGTTTGCATTTTCTGACAAAATTTTTGGCCATGACTGTATGTCCACTTAAATTATAGTTATAATGTCTTATTGTGATATTTGCATGTTTTAGTTTGAACTAATATCTGCACATTTAATGCAGAAGCGTCCTCTTTGTAAAGCATGCCCTACTTACTGGGGATGTCTGTCTTCCTTTTTCATGGTCACCCTACAGCTTACTCTATCACCATGGCATAGGAGAACGACAGTGATAGAACAGCCCCCTGGGGAAAATGCAAAGGCCATGCTGCCAGTAAACAAGGCTGTGGAAGGCAACAGAGAAAAGGTATACAGGGAGGCAGGGGAGGCCTCCTTAAGGCTTGGGAGATCACACCTCTGGTGCAGATGAGTCAGTGTCCATAAGGCTGGTCTACTGAGTTTGTCAGTAGACTGGGCCTCCCATATCGGTGAGCATGTCTTCTAGGTCTCTCAGCTGGACTCCACAGAAAGTCAGCTTATTAATATACACAATATTCTCTCTCTCTCTTTCTCTCAGCACTTCTGATTTGTTTTTGTAGCTTTGACAGTGCTGCTGATCCCTTGTGGAGGAGAGGAGATGCTGGCAAGGTGTTCCGTGCTGTAATTACTTCTTGTATTATTTTGACATCATGCATTAGAAAGTTGTTTCAGGGGAGCATTTTGTGCTGCTTGCCCTGGGTGCCAACATTGCTAGTTACAGCTCTTGCTGCTCTCACATATTCCATCAGTGACTCCCTTAGACACAAAGCAATCTGGAGCTTCTGAGCATGCTGAGTCCTCCTTGGGCTGTTCAGGCTTTCCCTCGGATCAAGTCTTCCTCCTGCCAAGAGGTTACCGCCATCTTTTGTATATTCATAATAACCATCATATCTCGCACCCAAATGCACTTGCTAATATATTTATTGGATACTTTTGGAGATTTCTTCTATGTAAACCTTTGTGTGCATATGGGAGCTTGGATTGTCTATCATTTATGGATGGATCAGTCTCACCCACTCTCAGTACTCATGATATGACAGATCAATCTGTCCGATCAATATAGGACAGATCAATCTCCCATTTCTCTGAATTGTCCCTAGTTCTCAAACAGTTCAAGTGTTTTGCTGGAAAAACCTCAAAAGTGTTTATAAGACATTGTGTCACTTCCTTCACTATTGCACCTCCCCACACCACTTTCCCACAAAGCAACAGCTTACTCATTTCTTTGTTTATACTCTGGAAGTATTTTGAATGCTGTCTCCATCTTCTCTGGTGTTTAGTACATCATGGCTGGTTTTCTTTTTTCTTTTTCGCAAACTGGGAAAGAAAAAGTATTGCCATGTTCACTGTGTGGATGCCAGCATCCTTTTTTCCCTCTTTTCCTTTCAAAATTCAAAGGTGTATTTTCAGTGACACCTTTTTGTTCTTTCTTGAGATGCCCCTTTTAAATTCCCATCAAGTAGTTTTTTTTCTTACGTAATTGTTTGGAAGATATGAACTAGCATGCAGAGACTCTTAAAAATGGGACTGGAAAGATACAGTAAAGATACAGTAAAAAGAGAGAAACTGTTTTGCACAAAGAAAGGGCCCTTCAAAGAAAAGGAAATAGATACAAAAATAAATAAATCTGACACTGAAAATTCAGAAAAATGGAGCATATTAATAGACATAAAAAGAAATGGGAAGATAAATTGAGGAGAATAAACATTATTATTAATTTATTGATCCTTTGCTTAGCATAGTAAGGAACTCAGGATAGCTCAGGGGTTTAAGGTCTCTGGCTGTGGAGCCAGAGGTTGGGAGTTTGATTCCCCCCACTGGGCCTCCTTGACAGGGGCTGGACATGATGATCCATAGGGGCCTTTCCAGCTCTGCAGTCCTAAAATGGTGATGAAGATGATGAAGAATTACACTAGAATAGGCCGAAGGAATCAACAGGGATGTGTTGGGTCAACTCATTCATAAGTTCCATTGATTCCAGTGGGCCTACTCTAGCTGTGACTTACTTTTGCATAGTAAGTCACAACTAAAGCAAGTCCATTTGAATCAATGGAAATTGATCAAGGGGCCTACATTAGTGTAATTTACTATACTAAGCCACAGTATTTTGTCTACTAATTACTAATTATTAGTAGCAATTAATTATTATGTAATGATTTGAAACATTTTGTGATTAAAGCAGTAAATATATCAAATAGTCTGGAGCTCTATTTTTTTTTTTAAAAAAAAGAGAACATCTGAAGTAAGAACAACAGTTTATGTCTATAGATACAACACATTTATAGTAGTCAGAGGCCTAGCCCAATGCAGCCCTAACTAGGCGGAACTCAATTTATTTTTTCATCTTCTTACTCTGAACTTATTGGAACCATCTGAAAACTTGTTCTAGAGGGTTTCCTGCACTTTGGGACAGGTTTGAGCTACAACCGAAAAGGGAGGTAATCCATTCTGTATCTACCAGATTCCATTCTTCTCCAAGCCAAAGTCCACTGTTGGATCCTGCCCATAATGGCTAGCGTTGCTAGCAGGGACGGGAGAATTTAATATAGTTGAATGCTTATGGTTTCAAACCTGGACTTTTATGAATTCGGCACTTCAAGTTCTGTTCCATCCGCATTCATTTTAAAAAAAACACACCTCTCTAATGCTTTCCACCACTATTATTAATTTTTTAATTTAAAAACAGGGATTTGTTGTTAAAACTAAACTGAAATGAAACTCCCCATGCCTAGCTGCTAAGAGGCAATGCAGGGATGTAATGCCTCTCCATATGTTTCAGTGAGGCATGTACTTCTTACAGACAACACAGAGAGAGAGACACACAAATCTATGGAGTCTGGGAGGAAGAGAGCAGATGGAGGAGACACTGAGTCTGGTTTGCTCCTTTCAAGTCCTGTACCCATCAAGTCACATTTTGGCATGAACAGAAATGGTGGTGAGTTGAGGGGGTGGCAGCAGAAACCATGTGGCCCTTCATTGTGGTAACACTTCTAGGAAGAACAGCTAAATAATCGTATCCAGTACAGAGTGCTTGGCAAAACAAACTGTGTTTGGTTATAAAGATCCAGAACACACAGAATGAAGAATAGAACTGGATCTCTCTCTCTCTCTCTCTCTCTCCCTCCCCTTGTCGCCCTGTTTTTAACCCAAGTCTGCACCAATCAACTCTGCGTCATAGGAGATCCCTGTTAGCAGTACTTCTGCTAACTGATCCAAAATGTTAAGGACAAATAAACTCTTAAGTGCCTCTTTCTGCTGTAATCTGCTGCTACTGATATTGCAACACATGAAATGCACTTATAGTTATCTCATGGGAAGAATGTGTGTGTGGAACTAAACTCAGTGTTATCTGATAGCAAATCTTACACAAGCCAATTATTGTTTTCCCCTTCACTCTTCAATCTTCCAGTCCACACAATAATATTTTGTTGGCTCTCTATTTCCTCCACTTTACTAAGGGGCATGTGTGTGGGAGGTGGGGGGCACATGCACGCATGCACAACCAAATAGCTAGCCTCTCCTGTTTCCTTTAGAATCTATATTGCTTTGCCTTTTGGACCCCTGCCTCAAGAAATAAATGTTTGGTGCATTAACCTACTGCACCAACCAGTCCCCTTACATGAGGCTTTGCTAATGCCTTCACCATTAAATATATTGACCACAACTATTATTTCACCATTATCATTAATTGAATAGAGTCTCCCTTTCTGCTGTTGTTTGAACTTGGTGTAGCTAATTCTGCTAATACAGTACTTCTGGCCAAATGTTAACTAATGGCACCCTAAGATTAGTTTAATCATCAATTAAGCTGAGAAAACTGAAAACATTCTCCAGATCTATTTTTTTTACAAGCGTACTTAACAAGGACAAATCTAAACCTTACAGAACTAAAGTGAAGAAATTATCCTTTCTCTATGGGTAAAGGCTCACTCTGATTTTGTGTGTGTGTGTGTGTGTGTGTGTGTGTGTGTGTGTGTGTGTTCACATGTACCAGGTTATGAATGCACATCACTAAATAATTTACCCGCTTTCCTAATCTCATAATGGCTCAATCGGTTGTGGCCACGAAGGAACTGTCAACTTTCTTACAAGCCCATAATATTATTGTGTCATTCACATCCACTGGGAGCAAGGTCATCTACTTGACACTCGAGAGCAAATTCTATTGACTGATCCCAGATGCCTTCTTACTGAAACTTAATATATTTTTAAAGCTGGAAAGGTGAGGAACATGCACTCACACTTTGGAGGGATCCATCGGCTGCTTTCCTTTGAGCCGACAGGAACCAGCTTTAATAGCTAGCGCGTGAGGGGGGAGAAGGGCTTCTCAGTTCTGAAGGACTTCTATTAGGGTTGTATCAAATTTAGAACCTGTACAGTGTTTGCCTCCGTCTCCGCCCAGCCTTCAAAATGCAGCGGCAAAGGAGCGTCTAACCGAGCACTCCCGATTTGGATGTGAAAGGTCATTCACAGTAAGTGAAAATTTATTCGCATGTCAAATCTTTCATGTCGGGGAGAATCCAGATTGTGGGCTGCAAAGCTTTTCATGTCATGCCTCTAATTAGGCCTGTGACTCACGCTCATGAATAATATATATCAAGCTGCATATTAGCAACTAATCCCGCTAAATCATCAATTTACAGTAACCCTTGGCTGCAGCAAGTATCATAATGAAAATGTCAAAGAGGCTGCCGTATTTTTCCAACAGATGTTGGAAGGTCTGTATTGTCTCCCTCGATGCTAAACTTCCAAAGCTGCTTATCAAGGCTAAAGGAAAAAGGCAGTGGATATTTCTCAAGGTGAATTTACTTGACACAAGCGGTGTCAAACTTTAGGAATGGTACATTTTATATTAATGAAACAAAATGTATGGGCTCCCCTTATTTTCAAGTTGACAATTCCAGTTCAGAATGAATAAATCATGGCTATGCACAGATGGCCTTTACAAATGTCCCACTCTACCTGCAGGCAGAGAAATGGGAGGGGGGCATTTCACCAAATTCCTCCAGGTGGAAAAAAAAAATTCTCCAACCATTTCTCCGAAGTGGACTTGCCATTAACAGTGGTTATAGCACAGCTTTATACACCCAGCACACCTTTCCCAAAAGTATTTTTATTTTTTTGCATTGACTTTGCAGATACCTACATCATCTACTGTGTGGGCAGCTTGAGGACCATTTGTTTCACCCATAGGGCCTTCTACCTTTTGTTATTCAATGGCAGGGGTTCCTAAACTTGGGTCCTGAGATGTTCTTGGACACCAGCTCCCAGAAATCTTGGCCAGTAAAGCTGGTAGCAAAGGCTTCTGGGAGTTTTCATTCAAGAACATAATGGCATCCAAGGTTGAGAACCACTGCTATGGCACTGTGGTGGTGGTGATAGGTAGACAGCTACCAAAAAGGTGGTGGAGAAATTTTGGAGAAAACTCTTCAAAGTGGCATCCTCCTCTGTTCTGGGACAAGGAAAAAAAATCTTAGAAGCTTTCTCAATAAAAATAATGTCATTTGAACATTTTGGTACAATGGTTGTCATTCTTAAGCCTTCAGTGCCTCCCCTGACCCTTCCAAGTGCAACATTCATAGGAGTCATTGTAGACTTCTGTGGAATTGGGTTCCTACTGGTTTATTGAAAGACATGGTACCCATAAGACACCACCCAATGGAAGAGAAATCACCTGGAAAACCCCAAAATGAAATTAAAATGAATTTCATTCCCCCCTGCACATCCCTGCACACAAGACTAGCCAAGCTTAGATATGTAGCATATATATCCATGTTTCCCATGTCCATCTTTTTTTAAGCATGAATATTTGAGAAGACTAAGTGCATGCTTAATTCTTTATCACATAAATCTAACAGGTTTAAAACTACTGAATATGGCCTATTAGGTTTCATAGATAGATAGATAGATAGATAGATAGATAGATAGATAGATAGATAGATAGATAGATAGATAGATAGATAGATAGATAGATAGATAGATAGATAGATAGATAGATAGATAGATAGATAGGAATGCTTATAAAGTGTCATACATGAATCAGCTTTCAGACATATCTCACAATCTTTTATCTCACTCTCCTATTTCAGGCATATTATTTTTATTTCAGTTGAAGCAATTAATATTCTCTTCTTATGTGTAAAATAAGACTATGAAATCTTTATGAAACTAGCTTCCTAATATACCCTAATAGTATCTCATGTCACAGACTCAAAATAGGTTTTGAAAGAGGTCGCCATGTTAGTCTGTGCAAGTATATCAGGCAAAATCTAAAGAAACAAAACAAAAAAATGTGACACCTTAATGACTATTATATTTTCATATGAGCTTTCGTGGGCATGTCCACTTTGTCAGACATATGGAAACAGAATGAAATGCTGGATGAAATATCAGTTGCATACTAAATATCCATTGGCTCTTGGATGTATGGTACATTTACATGCAGTAATTTGGCTTATGCTGTCAAAATAAATTGTGGCATTTAACAGATGGGCAATCTGGAGCTTATCTGCTTTACCACATTCAAAGCTGCAATCCTAAACATGCCAAGGTGTGGAGGGGAAATCAGTCCTGCTGAACTCACTTGGATTTCCTTGTGAGAGGACATCCTCAAAATGTTACTATGCCTCTCATTTCTTTCAAACGGGGAAGAGTTAAAGAAGGTCCAGCTCTCAAATTCAGATCAATAGGAATGAGATATACTTAACTTGGTGGATTGTGCTCTTTGAAGTTTAATCCTAGAATTTTACACCAAAGTGGCTTAACAGCTTAACAAATCCAACAGAAATATGGGACACATATAGTATATCTCTATGCAAACTTCTCCTGATTCCACTTCATCACTTTCCCCAAAAAGCAAGAAGTTTAAGAGAATTCCTCTAATAGTGATGCTCACTAAAGAAGAACATATGGTTGATGGGGGTGAGGAGAGAAATGGTTCTACAACTCCATAGCAGTCTGGATCATGCACACAACAAATGTTTAATGGTCCACACAACTGCATCCCCTTGCTGCGCAGGTGGAATCCTTGCCCAGGTGGCACTAGCCCATGAGACCAGCCTTACAGGCAAGTGGCATACAGAACACAACTACACTGAAAACTAGAAATCAGAGGAACAGGTGGATCCAGTACAAAGATACCACTGTACAGAGATGCTCAGAAATATCTATAGCCAAACTAAATGATCAGTTAAGGTAGCACACAGTTGATGTGAAACTTCATAGAAATTTCATTTGGCCATTCAGGAATTAGATCTCCAGCTTTGCTGGTACCAAATTTGTTATGTTTCACTTTGCTTTTGTTCTCACCCTAACAAGGAACTTGCATGTTTCAACCAGGATTGTATCCCAGCAGTCTAAGGTGCAAGCTATTTGTGGCCTGCGCTTAGTGGTGGTGATAGTAGGCAATCATCTTGCCACTCTGGGATGAAGCATCACTCTTTGCTCAGACCATGGGTTGCAAGTGGTGTAACCCAAAACCTACAGGACACCTAATCCATTTTTTAGCCTGTACCTCTTCCTCTTCCTTCACTCCCATTTAAGATTGTTGCATGAGATCATAGGGACCTAAGAGGCAAGGTAGATCAGACCAGCAGCCTCATCTAATCCAGCTTTCTGTTCATGCAGTGGCCAACCAGATTGCTAGGAAAGCCCACAAATAGGAGGCCTTTAGAGCAATAGGAGCCACCTGCTTGTGTTGCACATCAACTGGTATTCAGAAGCATGGCTGCCTCTGAGACGGGACATAATATTTAAACTTTGTGCCTGGTAGTCATTGATGACAAATAAGTTGCTGTGCTTCTTAAATTTGAAATCAAGTCACTCTGTTGTTTCTTCTCACATCATCCCCTTCCTTTTTGTAACATCTTGTCTGATAAGGAGCATTGTAGTGCAGTGGTTGAACTGCAGTACTGCAAGCAAGACTCTGCTCATGACCTGAGTTCAATCTCAACGGGCTTTGGTAGACGGTTTGAGGTTGACTCAGCCTTTTATCTTTCTAAGGTTGGTAAATTGAGTACCCAGCTCACTGGGGGTGGGGCAATGTGTAGCCTGCATAAGTAAATCATAAACCACCCAGAGAGTGCTTTAAGTGCTATGGGGGCAGCATATAAACAGCACACTTTGCTTTGCTGTGCTTTACTGAAGAGATCTGGAGGCCTTAACTGCTTGCACACTACCTTGGTACTACCACCTCTGATAACAGTATTAGCTTAACATGGATTTGGGATTTTTTAAATTAGAAAATGGTTAATATGACCACATTTGCTTTTTGTTATAGCCAAATAAGTTATCAATTTATTATTAAAGCAACTGTGTTGATATTTCGAAAGGGGTGCTGATATTGAGATATTGCAACAAAACCAATAGAATCTTGTGACATTTTAAAGATTAGCAAGTTTTATTGAGCTTAGGTTTATCTGTATGCATCTGGTGAAGTTGGCTACAGTCCATGAATGTTTATGCGATATAAAAATTAATCTTTAAGGCATTTGCAAGACTGTTTGCTTTTCGTGAAGATGGCAACTGGGAAACTCACATGAGCCAGAAATAAACTGACCCGTCCATCCATCTTGATTCTATATCCATCATGTTCCCTTTGTTTGTTTATTATGCCTAAGAAAATCTTAACTCATGTTTGTGTGTGTATAAAAAGATAAGTCATGGTACATATTTAAGGAACCAAAAAGTGTAAATGTACTGAAAGATTTGCAATGTTCTTGTACAAAACTGAGAAACGATTGCAAGAAAATCAAACCATGGACTGTTCCTAAGGTATAGCTGCTACTTTGGAAACACTATCAGATAATTTAGAACTTAAAAAAAAAGAGAACTGGGAAATTAGGGTTCCACAACATGTGGAGAATCTCTGAAGACAGAAGAAGCTTCTTGCTTCAGACATTTGGCTGTCAGCTGTTGAGGTAAAAGGTGGATGAAAATTTCATTTCTTTTCCTTTTTTCCCCCCAAAATAATTTATCACCATTTCTAAATTTCTCCCTATTTAGGATAGAAACAATGGGAGATCTTAAAAACTTAGCAGATGTGGAAACTGACTGATTTGTCCATCTTGACTTTGAGAATGTAACTCTTAAAAATCTGGGTTAGAATTCCTGTGTATTCATTCAGACTTGGGTTGCTGCCCCATTTTTCTGAAAGGCTCCTTTACTTTAGCACCTATATCGCAGGGGGATAAAGTCCTCTCCATCATGGACTTGAATTTGACTGATACAGTTGGAGAACTTCACTGCAGTTCATTTTCAAAGAACATACTAAAATATGCAAATTGTAACTGGGCAAGAGCTCAGTCATGATATTGGCATGACTTTTTTAAATAAAAAGTTCTACCAGGTAACTCTAAAAAGGATGGCAGTCCAGTCAAAATGTTCTAATGCAAAAAATGGATGTCAGATAAGCACCAAATTTGGCATAGTGGAAGAAGACAGCCTGCTCCTGCATTATGCCAAATTTCAGGACATCTAGGCAAAAGGTTTTCAAGTTATGATTTTTAAAAAGGTGACACTGTTGACAGGAGGTGAAGGTACCACGCTGATGATACCAGACCACAAAATTCTGGGCAGCCTTTTTCAGGTTTTTCATGTATATGTGAAATAGTATGGGGAATCATGGACCCCTGAGACACTCCACAGGCTAATGGACAAGGTGTTGAAGAGGAGTCCCCCCCGCACCACTACCATTCACAAAGTTGCACCATGCAACGGAAAATCCCAGAAATTGACTCCTTTTTTCATGAGCTAACCACTTCTCACCCAAACAGAAAGGAACTGGAAGGGCTGTTTCTCACCAAGCATAAATGTTAGTGAGCAGAAGAGGGTATCCTGCTGTAGACCATCTTCACTGCTGCCACTGGTGTTGTCAACATTCAGGCTGCCCTTGGCTAAGTAAAGCTTGGCATCCTTTTTCCTGCTGGCAACGTGGGCTCAATATTGTGGAGCAATATCAGGCCATTTCCTGGCTTTTTGAATCATGGATAGAGAAGCACAATATCCCACATTCATAAACCAGAGAGTTTTTTAAGAATTGAATTCCTTTATATTCAGGACAGAAAGAAACTGAACTTTAACTGTTCTGAATGCAGGAGAAAACAAAACTATAGATGTAGCCAAACACGCTGGAAACATACTGGGGAAGGGGCTTTGCAAGCATGCTCCCACTCCTGTCATGTGTATTGCCCTTCATTTGGCATCCTTGAAGAAGGCTAGGAAGAAATTCAAATGTGAAGGAAGTCAGAAGTGCACCTCCTCATCCTGGCTTTCCTGTCAAGCTGTGGCTGGAATGGTGATTGTGAGCCATACTGACAAGTATTGTTAAACAGCTTTGCTCCATCATTTGATGTTTATCACCAATTAGCTTGTTTGACAGTTAACAGCTTCCAGCTGCTCTGTGTCACTACTGAATAACTGCAAATTATGAACATGTGAAGTTGCCTTATATGGAATGAGACCACAGGTCTGTCTAATCCGGGACTTGTCTCTATTAAATGTCAGTGCCTTCCCAAGATACGAGGCAGCGACTTAGCCTTCCACAATCTTGAATTCTTTTGGCTAAAGAGGCCATGGGATGTGTTTCAAGCAAAGGTATAGATTCTGCATGGGGGAAAAAATAATAATTCTGCGCAGCTTCAGGGTAGATTGTTCCAGAGAACATTACACTGATGTTTCTCACACTTACTTCACTGTATTTCAAATCCAGGCATTTGTGAAAGATGCTTCATGGTTTATTTTAACATGTATGTTCATATATAAACACCTGAAAGGAGTGCAATATAAACTATCTAAACAGTTTCTTACTGTACAGAGATTTTAAATATATATCAGGGACCAGCCATGATGTTTTGATATTTTTCTGTAAAGGAAAGGGCGCATTTATATTTCCAAAAATAACTGGAGAACCTCAGTGAGACTGGTTATCACTGTTCGACTTTGCACAAATATCAGTCGAGTATATTTAAGTATAAGGATGCAGCTACAGCAGGGAGAATGTCAGATTTAATTGACTTGCTTCACTTTTTAAAAATCCAGATCCCTGTGTGCTTCCACTGTTGTAATTGCTGTAGCTGTTCACACCAATAAGGTAAATTACTGCTTTGCTAGAGTCCACACCAGCACTTCCAAATCACCCTCCTCTGTACCAATTCCTTCCCCCCCTCCCCTTCATGCAGAAGCATAAAATTCAGTTCCTGGCAGTTCTTTTTCTTTCTTTCTTTTCAAAGTGACATAGTGCTACCTTGAAACGCTTAGCCTCCCATAGAACTAGAGGCTGTGCCATCAAAAGTAGAGAGGGAAATGTTTGTAGAAGGAAAGGTAAACATTTTAGTAAGACCAATTGTTCCAATGAATGGGCAGGAATGGAAAGAAAGCAAACTACCCAGAAAAAGCAAGCTAGCCTTGACATTGATGTGACACAGTGCTACCTTTTAGAGGAGATTAAAAAGAAGAAGAAGAAAGATTGTTTAGAGGACAAACTACAAGTGTACACTTGAAGGGAATTATCCTCCTGTAATGGCATACTGGGCCCCACTGAAGACATCACCAGAAATGTCACCGTGAGACATGCTCCCATTTGCACAATAAAACTGAGATAGGTAATCAGACGCCACACCAGAGAAAGGTGTGTGTGTGGGGCGTGTGTGTGGAGACGTTAGCTGAATTGCTTCAAAATAAACAACCCCTGGCCAGCCATTCAAAAAGAAATGAATGAGCCCAGAAAAAGCGTGGGCTTCTGCATGAGTAGCTTTATGCCACGTAGTTGGAGAAACATGTGAGCTGGACTTCAGCAGCACGGCTTGCCTTTGCCTCCCTCCCCGGATAACGCGAGACTCATGGTCTCATGAGAAGGACATAGAGGGAGAGGGGGGAATGTTAGGTTATTTAAGGGACGCTCCCCCTCTCCCCAACCTCTTCCTTTCCTGGCATTCAGCAAGGATAGAGTTCTGCTGCTCGGCTCTTCGCCAACCGCGTCAGCAAGCAGGGCTATGAGCAACAGCATTCAGAGGCTGGGAGGGTAGCACCGGCTCCCTCCCGGGGTTTGGTTACCAACTTGATTTTATTTAATTTTGAATTTTGTGTTTAGAGTTATTAATTCATTGGAGTTTGGTTGTTGTATATTTGTATATTTTATCGTTGCTTAGCAGGGACAAGGAAAGGCGGGGGGGTTGCCTGTGACTGCGTGGCTGGCGTGGATCGCGCTGCGGCATGATAGGAGCACTGGGTCCTCGGGGGTTTTTTACCCTGCTAATATGGAGCAATTAAATAAATCATACATGAAATAAAGAAATAAACAGTAAAACACAGGAGGGAAGAGGGATCGGCCAGAGTGAAAGGGCTGGCTGCGGATTCAAATCTACTGGTCGGGTTGGTGCCAGGTGACTGAGGCATGGAACGGCCTCTTCAGGCTCCGACAGTTTTGGTGCCTAGCCAGCCGCTTGGATCCCGGACTGCAGAGTACAGTTGTACCTTCTACCCCCCCACCTTCCTTTCTTCTAACGGTAGGGGTTTAGTATATCTAGGTGGCACACAGTTTAAACAGCGCCACGTGGTAGTTGCAGGATAGTTGGTGGCTTGGCAAGGTACTGCAATTTAATTGGCCTGGTAATTTGCACTAGTTAATTAACACACAAGGACAAATATAAAAATATTTAAATTGATTATCGATTAAATTAACTAATTAATAAATAATATAATTAATTTCAACTAGAACTATTTTTATTAAATATTTTAATAAATTTCATATATATACATAGGAGGGGATAATCGATTAAGGGCATAATTAAAGAGGAATTAATCAGTTTGATTGGTTTTTGCGAAGATTAACTGAAGGAATTCTAGCTTAACATTAATTACGTGGCAAGCACGAATTAGGGTTGAGTTTTGATCTGCCAGAAATTGATTGAAGGTACTACTCATAGTTTAAGCTATTTGATTAAATTAGTTCTTAATTTCAATTAATCAGGGAATTCAGCTTGAGGGGCAGGATAGTATTAAAAAAATTTTTTTGATACCAAGTGGTTGGTCTAACTAGCCGCTTATTCATACATTAAGGCTTGCATTGCTTCAAGGCGGGACATAGCTGAGTGTGGGCTGGTTATCCATTCATTATACGCTCAGAGTAAGGATCAGCATCTGATTTGGCACAGGTGCCGCTAGGGATTCTTGGTGCCCCTTGATTGGTTTTGAATGCCTGATATGCAATGGCGTCTCGCAAGGGTCAGGACAATAAAAAAGGAAAACAGCCTGCTAAGAAAAGGCCAGTGCCCCAAGTGTCTCCGCCTCAGTCTTCGTCTGATGAGGAATCCTGGCCGATTTGGCAACAACTGCAAGAAAAAATTTCTGCACTGGAGGCTGAGAGGCTGGCGAGACAGGCTTCGCAGTCCAGTGAGGCACCACCACGCAGGTCGGCTATGGAGACCAAAAGCCATCGTAGGGCTAAGCTTAAAGCCATAGCGGATGATCTGATGTCTAGATTTGCTATTCTTGAAGCGGACCAGCAACCCGATGTGGCACCCAGATGCGATGCGGATGGGGCTACCATTACACCAAGGTTGCAGTGTTTGGATAAGGGAAGAAGGTTGTCAACACCTGCAACGTCAGAGTCAGTGGTGTCAGTTCCCGATAGGCAGGACGAGGTGATTGATGTCAGCCCTGAACGGCTTTATGGCAGGGACGAATCAAGCTTGGTGGTGCCTTCATCAGGTGAGTCGGCCGTTGCATCAGGCACTCCTTCACCGATCCCTGCTTGGCCTTGGGCTGGCAGTGGACAATTTAATCCCACACATTATGCACCATATGACACACAGAGCTTTAGGGCACCCAACACTCCATGGCCCTGTTCCAGTACTCAATTCAGTGGATGGGGTATGCCATACCCCCAAGTTGCATTGTCAACTCAGTTTAGTACTACGGCAGGTGTCGGCGTTTGGCCATACCCGTCTGTTCCTGACACGGGATATAATACAGTGCCTTTACGAGCATTGTCATACGGCGACTACTTGATGCCTCTGGGGGATCATCTTACCCCTGCGACACAGGAAAAAATATGAAAAGGCGAATACGTGGATCTATTCGAATTGTTGAATAGAGATGTAGAGAAAAAGGATTTAGACAAGGAGGATGACAAAGATAAGGAGAGACGCTGGAGAAAGAAGCCAGACAGAACATGGTCCAATTGGCTGCCTGGGTTTCTAATCTATGCTGGGGTGGTTGTTAAGGCCCAGCCATGGCATGTGCAATCCCTCTTTCAATATTTGGATCTCATATATAGGCCTTATGTGGATTTTGCGGGGCATGCGTGGCTTCATTATGATTAATTGTTCTGTATGTGGAGCGCAATCCACCCAAATCTTAGATGGGACGAGCCCCTGCCGGGGCTGTGGCTGCAGCACATGACACCAGCCAGACCCAATTTCGGGGATAGATTTGATAGTGGTCATCTGAATAGAAATGCCGCCCTGAGCCAGAATTCCCGCATAGGAGCGGGGCAGGTGGTTCAACCCCGCCTGCTCTACTGGGAGTATAATGCCAAGGGCACTTGCACTAGGAAGCCATGCCTGTTTAGGCATGAGTGTTCTGCATGTGGGGGACAGCACCCCAACATCTCATGCTTCTGGGCTGGGGCTCAGTGACAAAACAAGGGCCCAGGCGGAGGTAAAAAGCCCAGTAGTGGTGGGGGTACCCCTGGTAAAGGGACCCAGCCCAATTAAGGTTACAGTTTTGGAAGCGTGGCTGACTACCCCCACAGTGATGATGCTGGTTATTTACTGGATGGCTTCAAGTATGGCTTTAGGATCCCGGCGGTAGGGGAGCACAAGGCATTCTTTGCACAAAACCTTGAATCAGTATTTGGAATGCAGAGGGTAGTACAGGACAAGATTGCGAAGGAGGTAAAAGAAGGGAGAGTGCTGGGACCCTTCGCAAAGGCTCCTTTGGACACCTTGAGGGTCTTGCCACTGGGAATAGTTCTGAAAAAGGCCAAAGGTGAGTTTAGATTAATACATCACTTGTCTTACCCAGAGGGAGTGTCGGTTAATGACGCCATTCCCCAGGAACTTTGCACTGTGCGCTACACCTCCTTTGTTGAGGTGGTGCACATGGTGCGGAAATGTGGTGTTGGGGCAGAGCTGGCGAAATGCGATATTAAATCGGCATTCTGGATTTTACCAGTTCACCAGTTGGATTTTGACCTGTTAGGATTCCACTTTCAGGGATCTTTCTATATCGACTGAGCCTTACCTATGGGATGCTCGGTTTCATGCACTGTGTTTGAGTGTTTCAGCTCGTTTGTCGAGTGGAAGCTCAGATGCAGGGCGGGCTGTAAATCTACGGCCCATTACCTTGATGACTATCTTTTTTGTGGAGAAAGGAATACAGGAAAGTGTAGTTTTATTTTAAACACTTTTCAGTCAATGGCTGAGGGGTTAGGCTTACCCCTAGCAGAGGAAAAAATGGAGGGGCCAGTCACGTCCCTTAGTTTCCTCGGCATTGAGCTAGATACTGTACAACAGCTGTTGAGGTTGCCAGACAACAAACTAGCTGACCTTAAAACTAGAATTGCCTCACTGTTGCAGAGGAAAAAGGTGTCTTTGAGAGAGCTACAGGAGATTGTGGGCCACTTAAACTTTGCTTGCAGAGTTGTGGCGCCTGGGCGTGCCTTTTTGCGCTGGCTTTGTGACGCAATGAAGGGTCTTCAGCGTCCCTTGCATAGGACTAGGATTACCCACGGTATGAAGGAGGGTCTGAAGGTTTGGAGTCAGTTTCTGGCAGGGTTCAATAGTATATCCTTTTGGAGAGGTGAAATAGGGCTGAAGGCAGACTTTCAGGTCCACTCAGATGCAGCAGGTTCTTTAGGGTTTGGAATTTATTTTAGAGGAAGATGGTGTGCTGGCACATGGCCAGAAGAGTGGCTTTGTACAGGCATTACCAGGGATTTAACATTCCTAGAACTCTTTCCAATAGTTGGCGCGCTTTGCCTATGGGCAGAGGAGCGGTCAAACTCTGCAGTACAATTTTGGTGCAACAATCAGGTGGTTGTTTATATCATAAACAACCTTACATCGCATTCAGATCGAGTTATGACATTAGCCAGGGCATTCACATTACGGGCCTTGCAGTCTAATGTCCTAGTGCAGGCCCGGCATGTACCAGGTATAGACAACAGATTAGCTGATGCATTGTCGTGCCAACAGATCGAGCTGTTCAGGGAGCTAGACCCAGGAGCCAACGAGTTCCCAGAAATACTGCCCCCAGAGGTCTGGCAAATTGGCGCGAAGATGCGGACAGAGCAATAGGCTTGGCCCTGGCACCGAGGACACGAAAAGGGTACTCGGCTGTGAGTATCAAGTTCCAGGAATTTAGGAAGATGGTCAATCTGGAGCCGGTCTGACAAGCACCGTTAGAGCACCTGCAACAATTCATAGTATATTTGAACCGGAAGGGACTAGTGCTGGGAACTATACAGGGTAGGTTCAGCAATTGCCTTCTACGCTAAGGTGAATGGTTTTCAAGATTTTTCCTCGGATTATCGCATCAGGAAAATGATTGAGGGATGGTCTAAAGAGAGAGGTAGGGCCCCAGACAGCAGGGCACCCATATCACCTGCGTTGTTAGAACACATTTGTACGCAGTGGGTGATGCTGTGTAGGGATGAATACAAAATTGCCTTATTTAAAGCAGCATCCTTGCTGAACTTTTTCGGCACCCTCAGAATTAGCGAAGTAGTTGCTGCTGGAAAGGCCGATAAGACTAAGGCGGCTCTACAATGGCAGGATGTTAAGATTGTAGACGAGATGGTCCAGATTCAAATACGGAGATCCAAGGCCAACTAGATAGGCAGGGGCGTTCAACTTACATTAACAAGCTGCCATATTGAGAACATTTGCCCAGTAATATCCACTAAGGCATATTTGGCAGTCCGGGGACAAGAACAAGGTTATTTCTTTCAGCATCACGATGGTTCGCCATTAACAAAGTATCAGTTCTGGAAGTTGACAGACCTAGCGCTGGGCAAGGTAGGGGTGCAGGGATTGAAGTTTGGCATGCACTCCTTTAGGATTGGGGCAGCATCTACCGCTGCAGCCCTAGGTTATAACGTGGATGAAATTAAGCGTCTGGGTCGGTGGTCTTCATCCAATTACTGTAGATATATCAGAACATTACGTAATGTCTAGGCAGGGGCCTGGTTTTTGTCTTCTCTTTCAGGTCCCGTGGTGATGGCAAGGCGAAGGCACGTTTTGATTATGGGCCACAGTTATATTTTTTGGGCAGCCGATATGCGGCTGCATCCCCATGGGGGAGCAACCTGGGACTTGGAGCCAGAGCTCATGTTGAATGGAGAGGGCTGCATGGAATGCTTTGGAGTCAGCTATGCAGAGCGGTGGCCTTTGGCCAGTTTCCACCAGATTTGTTGGTAATACATCTGGGTGGTAATGATCTGGCCAGATATCGTGGAAAAGCGTTGATACTGGACGTGTTGCGCGATCTGAAATGGCTAAAGGCCACGTATCCGACTATGCAGATTATATGGTCGACGATCGTCCCTCAGTTGGCATGGAGAGATGCCAGGAACTTTTTCTCCGTTAACACAGCACGCAGGAGTGTTAATCTGGAGGTCTGCAGAGCAGTCTGCAGCATCCTTGAATCGGTGATTGGTCACCAGAGGATCCGTATGGATAGGCCTGAGTTTTTTCAGAACGATGGGGTCCATCTGTCCTATTTGGGTTTGGATGTCTTCTTGGAAGACATCAAGGGGGGGCTGATTTCTGAGCTCAATCGGCTCGATGGCGGGCATGGGACTTAGCTTCGCTAGTCCCTATGCTGTGGCGGGTAGTGCGGATATAACAGGTTTGGTTGGTGAGTCCCATTGTAATCTCAGGTAAGATATAGCCCATCTGACCTCCCAGCTCTGCAGATCGTGCGATTACAGTGCTTGGGGGGAAAGATGTGCTGGGGCCACACCCGACCAACAGTCAACAAGGAGAAGCTGGCTTGAGGCCCGGGGGTGGTCAAATTGGAACCGGCCGGGTTGTTGCTGTGTTTAAGACCGTGAAAACTTGGGGCCAGGGACTCACCCATTTGTTGGTTAAGGGGTCCTTTGAGATCTCTGTGCTTAAACCTGATTCCGCACTACGGCAGGCCCCCCTTTGCCAAAGGATGGCAACATTGATTATGTTTAATAAAGTGTGGCCCGTGATTAACCCATACTTCTTGTGTCGCGTCTTTATTCCAGGGTTGGGAGGGCAAAGGAGTCTTGATAGGGATGTGGCACTTCTTGTTGATGTGCTTTTAAACTGCTTTGAATTCAGTTGTGTTTTGAGATGGAAATAATGTATTGCTATCATTATTAGTAGTAATAGTCATATTTTCGTGTCATAATAGCAAACAGAAATATTTTTAAATAAGCACATAAAATGCTTTCGTATTGTGTTTTTCTTTGTGTTAGTTCTTTAATGTTGCTGTGAGCTGTCTTGAATCTCAGGTTGGCCAGAAGGGAAGTATATAAATCAAATCTATAATAAATGTATTAGTAAGGCAGAGTGGGCAAATGAGTCCAATAATATGAGAAAATTGAAAGTCACCATACACAGAACAAGCTCTAACTCCAGAATGAAGTTCAGAAATTCTACTAGGCCACCTAAAAAGAGGAGACTGGAAAGAAAAGTAAAAGAACAGATCAGATTCCTGTCAGACCTATCACACATGGGGGGGGGGGGGGATGATATATGTCAAGACGTTAAAAGGGGTTGGAATTCCTAGAAGCTTTCCTGAGCTTTATTGAATCCAGGAGCTTTTATTTTATTTTTTATTTTTCATTTTGCATGGATTATAAGATGTGGTTTCTGAAAAGGCTGTCGGAGTTAAATGAGATGTCTATTCTTCCCCGAAAAAGGTGGGACAGCTCCATTCCTTCACACGGCATGTTGCAAATATCCTCCTTGCTCTTTGGGCCATGACTACAAAACTTGCCAGGGATGAAGTCAAAGTCAAGGGCTGTTTGTTTCATCATTTAGCAGGATTGCAGAGCTAAGCTCTGCTCTTCTCCCTGGGTTTGATCTTTCAGTCATTAGGCCGACCACTTGTCACCTTGACTCCCAACAGGAATGGCAGAACAGTGCGCCTAATGAACGCACACTGAACTCTCGGCAAGTTCCCAGTGTACTAATCGCAAAAGCACATAGACACTGTTAGCATTTGGGCTTTAAATAAATAACAGGAATTCTCCTTGCATTCTGTTTGGGTTTGGGAACAATATAAATAGCCTTTCCAAGGTTAATGGTGTCCTCAGCAAATGACAGGAGGCTCTGTGCTGGCTGTGGCAAATGTGACACAGCAGGTATCCTCACTTGACTTATCAGGAGGGCAACAGACATTTGTTGCTGGTCACAGTTGAAGTTAAACACTGCGGTGCAACTGAGCAGCTGAGACTCTGACTTACATCCACGTGAAAAACCCATTCTATCATTCTCTCCCTCTCCCTGATTTACCCAGTTCTGAACAGAACACAGAAAAGGAGAATATTTGCAGTCTATAATCTTGTACTTATCTAGTCGTGTGACATATTCTAGAAAAGCGAAGCATTTTAAAACAAATGGCTTCAATGACATGCCCATATGTGAAAAATATGCAGACATACAGTGTGCATTTCTAAAATGCAAACACACATGCTTATGTTAATGGCATCAATTAACATGCTCATTTGAAGAAAGGTCCAGATTAATACACAAACGTACTCACACACGCACATGCGCGCACACACATTTCGTTTTCTGAAACACAATAAAATAGACAATATTGTCAATAAATGTAACACATAACAGTAAGAAACTCAGAAGTATAGAAAGGAGGAAATCCTCACAGATGACATGATCTGAACATCCCTAGCTTGTACACACTGTGAAATCTTCCCTTGTCTTGTCTACGCATGTCACAAATGCTAATGCTTTGTAGCTGATGTTTTGTGGCAATGAACCAATGGGACTGTGCAAGTGGGTTTGTAGTGTATAAAGGGATTTTGATCAGATGCAGAGCTTGTAGGTTGCATGGAAATTGTCCCTGCTTCATTTTCTGGTGTTAAAAAAAAAACATATCTCTGGTTGCAGCTGATAGACGTTCTTGGTGAACACCTTGAGGAAACCTACTATTCAGAGTCAACACTGTTGGGCCAGATGGGAAAACTGCCAGACCTATTGGAAGTGTTGGGCATACTGGGATATAGTGATTAACAGTGCAACCTTGTTTTGACAATGCGGTACTCCATGGTTGAAAATCCCTGCTGGGAGGGTGGCAGGATGGAGGAAGCAGTGCTTGATGTTTCTTTCTTTACAGAGTTGCTTTAAAAAAAAAAAATCCCTTCCACTTCAAATCAATGGGATCCAAACATATGAACTCATTCTCTGAGCTTCTCCTCTGCTCCTTCCCCATGTTAGGAGCATGGAATGCTCAGTGTGTGTGTGTGTGTGTGTGTGTGTGTGTGTGTGTGTGTGTGTGTGAGAGAGAGAGAGAGAGAGAGAGAGAGCTTTGGATAGTCTCTTGTGTTCCAATGTCCCAAGAAATCCCCCCTGGCTCTCAAATGATGTTTTCTGACCCTTTCTTCTTCCAGACCTTTGGGATACAGGAGAAATGAACAGCTGGCAGGAAGAGCTGAGAGAATCTTTTATGAAAAGCCTTTTGTTTCTCAGCTGTAGGGTGTCAGGCGAATATTTGATTTCAAGGCACTGAGTAATATCCGTAATTATATTTTTATAATCTCTGCTCATCCTGAAAAGGCCACAAAGCGAGAAGAAACAAAAGCGGGCAATGCGATTCGGAATCTATGGGCTGAGCAGAGCGTGTGTGGAGTAAATCTTCACCGGTGCAAACTTTTTGCCTCAAGGTAAAATATTTGTTTGAGTTTCTCATCCTCCTCCCTTTCACTCTCCATATTTGATATTAAAATGAATAAAATTCAAGGTCAGGCTGAGAGATCAAAATGGAGCTGTTTATTTAGCATAGTTATTAATAGCTTAGCATTTGGAACCCTACTGGCTCTAAGGAAACCAGAATTTGATGTACAAAAGAGGTGCAGCACAGCCATGTTCATAAAGCATGCATAGTGTACAATGCAGAATGAACAGAGAACCTAATGTTGTGCCATCTCCCCCTTCATTGTGATTGGGCTCTTTTGTTATGCAAGATTTGTAAGTCTACGGCATATGGCTCTGGTATATTGGCCATAAAGAAGGGAAATAATGGCATATGACTTTTATTTGGAAGTAGAAGCTGAAGAAGGCCAGTGGTGGGGGGCGGTGAGAGCCCAGTGTCCCAGGAGTGTCTCTTTTTGAGCTAAAAGCCAAGGTGTTTGATGCTATGTCAAGGGCTGTTGAAATATGTAATTCACTCCATCTGTTCTCCTCAGCACATGAGCACAGCCACATCCGCGCCAGCTGCAGAGAACTGAAAGAGGGGAAAGGGAAATCTTGGCAGCTGCGTTGTCTTTGTGCCCCAGTACTTGTAGAGTGCCGACAAGGAGTGAGAGCTAGTTAACGTGCAGGCAAGTCTCTTTGTTTCGTTGCTGGTTAATTGTGAGGGCCAAAGGCAAGGCAGGCACTTGGCTGGAAAAGGCTTTCTGAAATTGTTCCATGTGGTGGTGCTTTTCCTGCAGCAAGAGGTTGGGGGGTGCAGTGTCTCACCAGGGGAAACAAATCATTTTGTGGAGGCCACAGAAAAGAGAGAGATCTGTGGTAGTACACAAAAACTTATAAAGAGGGATTCAACTCATACCTTGAGTT
Organism: Intellagama lesueurii; assembly: GCA_037013535.1. Lineage (NCBI taxonomy): Eukaryota > Metazoa > Chordata > Lepidosauria > Squamata > Agamidae > Intellagama > Intellagama lesueurii. The sequence goes on along the minus strand of JBAJHW010000001.1, from coordinate 166,491,771 downwards.
GGTGCATGTGAACAGTTCGTTATGTGGAGAAGAAAGATATGTGAACCGAGTTAACAGAGCTATAGCCTATCTATCAAGATGAAGATTGGAGGAACGCAAAAGTGGACAAAAGTCTTCTGGATGCCCTCATTCTGGGCTTCCTTAAGGTAGGTAGGATTCTTCTGAGTCAAACAGGAGCATTCCATGGAAGAGAGCAGGGGTGACACCTCACCCACGAATTTTGCTCCTTCTGTCCAAGTCACAAGCCACCTGAGCAGTTGAGAAGCTAGGAAAATACCCCTGTATAACTTGAGAAGGTCATAGCTATTGAAAGATAATTTAAACAGCTTCTCCAAGGACTAGGATCCTTCAAACTTCCTGGTTGCTTGTGATAAGACACACACCCCATCTTTTGTTCTTTAGTCGTTAAGTCATGTCCAACTCTTCATGACCCCATGGACCAGAGCACGCCAGGCCCTCCTGTCTTCCACTGCCTCCTGGAGTTTGGTCAAATTCATGCTGGTAGCTTCGATGACACTGTCCAACCATCTCGTCCTCTGTCGTCCCCTTCTCCTCTTGCCTTCACACTTTCCCAACATCAGGGTCTTTTCCAGGGAGTCTTCTCTTCTCATGAGATGGCCAAAGTATTGGAGCCTCAGCTTCAGGATCTGTCCTTCCAGTGAGCACTCAGGGTTGATTTCCTTCAGAATTGATAGGTTTGTTCCCCTTGCAGTCCAGGGGACTCTCAAGAGTCTCCTCCAGCACCACAATTCAAAAGCATCAATTCTTCGGCGGTCAGCCTTCTTTATGTTCCAGCTCTCACTTCCATACATCGCTACTGGAAAAACCATAGCTTTGACTATATGGACCTTTGTCAGCAAGGTGATGTCTCTGCTTTTTAAGATGCTGTCTAGGTTTGTCATGGCTTTCCTCCCAAGAAGCAGGCATCTTTTAATTTCGTGGCTGCTGTCACCATCTGCAGTGATCATGGAGCCCAAGAAAGTAAACTCTGTCACTGCCTCCATATCTTCCCCTTCTATTTGCCAGGAGGTGATGGGACCAGTGGCCATGATCTTAGTTTTTTTGATGTTGAGCTTCAGACCATTTTTGGCGCTCTCCTCTTTCACCCTCATTAAGAGGTTCTTTAATTCTTCCTCACTTTCTGCCATCAGAGTGGTATCTGCATATCTGAGGTTGTTGATATTTCTTCCGGCAATCTTAATTCCAGCTTGGAATTCATCCAGTCCTGCCTTTCGCATGATGTATTCTGCATATAAGTTGAATAAGCAGGGAGACAATATACAGCCTTGTCGTACTCCTTTCCCAATTTTGAACCAATCAGTTGTTCCATATCCAGTTCTAACTGTTGCTTCCTGTCCCACATATAGATTTCTCAGGAGATAGATAAGGTGGTCAGGCAGTCCCATTTCTTTAAGAACTTGCCATAGTTTGTTGTGGTTGACACAGTCAAAGGCTTTTGCGTAGTCAATGAAGCAGAAGTAGATGTTTTTCTGGAACTCTCTGGCTTTTCTGGAACACCCCATCTAGAGAGTCTAAAAAGGAGGTGTTTGGTTCTGTAAAGAAGAAATGCAGAATTTGCTAGTTCTAAAGAAGTCTACCACAAACTGATGCCCTCTAGCTCTTTTGGAAGACAGGCTCCACAATTCCTAACTAGAGATAGACACAAATCAAAAAATGAACCAGAAAATCCGTGGAAAATTGCTGGTTTGTTGGTTAAGGTTGGTTCGGGTTCATCCAAACCAGAGAACCCAAACTTTCCCAAACCACGAACTTTTAAAGCAATTTTCTGAACTTCCTGGTTCGCTTTCCCTGCCTCCACAGCGTGCCCTCTACCCCTTTCCCACTGCCCCCATTGCTTCCCTACGTTTTCTTGCTACTGCCTTTCCTCCACCACCACTGCCATCTTGAGAGGAAGCCCAGCCAGATCCCACAGGCTGGCTGCCTCCGCACATGTGCCTGCCATCTCAGAGGCAGACACTAGGCTGTCTAAAAAAAAGTAATATGTGCCTGCGCACATACGCCTGCCTCTCAACTGATAATCATTATCATAATCATAATCATAATACTTTTTTAGACAGCTTGGTGGCTGCCTCTTAACCCACCCCTTTTTTTTGTTTGTTAAGTGGCCGCCCAACCAGCTCTTGGCTGGTTGCCTCTGTTCATGCACCTGCCTCTCAGCGAAGAGGTGGGCACATGCGCAGACTCAGCCAGTCTGCAAGAGCCAGCCAGGCTACCTCTCAAGGTGGCGATGGCTGCGGCGGTGGAGGCAGTGGCAGCAAAAGGTAGAGAGGTGATGGTGGCAGTGGGAAGGGGGCAGGGGGCAGTGTAAAGGTGATTTTCATGTCTAGGTGCCTGGGGAGCCATTTTATAGGGCCAACAATTCAACAAACTAATTTGTGGTTTGTTTGAGAAAAGTTTGGAAACTTGTGGTTTGTGTTTCATGGACTTCAACAAACCACAAACCCAGGCAAACCGCCATTTTACTAGTTCATGCCCATCTCTATTCCTGACCATTGGCCATGCTCACTGTCGTTTGATCTCTCATGGGGGCATCCAGTAGTGGATATCTGCTCTGAAGAAGTTACGTGAAAGGGAGCAGCAGAGACTCTTCTAACCGTATGCAGTAGAGTTGTGCATGCATCTGATTTAATCTGAAGGCCAACTCATCACTTTGGAAATGATCCGAACTCCGGCAGAAATGATTAAGGCCCCATCTGGTTAGGTCTCCTCCCCAGATCTAAAACCATTTATAAATCTGGATCACTAACCTCCCACTAACTTGTAAATTTGAATCGCTAGCCTCCCAAGATAGCTATAACTTTTTAGTTTTGCACTGATGTGCATGAAATCTGGACCATGATAGACCTTCAATAACAGAATGAATATGCTACATTTCCGACAGCTAGCTTCAGGTAGTTTGGTACTAGGCACCTTTAAAATTATATATAATTCTTAAAATACATGTAAACTCAAGTGCTCAGTTTTGCCCATTCGTTCTCCCACTGCCAGTGAGATAGATAGTGTTTTGCCTGAGTATATAGATGGCTTGTTGAGAAACAAATCCTTGTGTTCCTTAGAAACAGATATGACCAAGAGGACTGAGACACAACTTCTATTTATTCTCCTCTGCCTCCAGGAGCTGTAGCTTAAGAACCACACACAAGAATGGGGTTTTTCTCTGGCCAATATGTAGAGAACTGCTTCGAGACAACTACTGTGTTATCTGTCTGAGACATATTTTGGGTGAGTGGATTTCCCTTGCCCAGGTGGTGGGGAAAGAGGGTTAGCATGTGGAACAACCATTCTGTACATAATTAATAAGTGAATACTGGTGAAGAAATGGTTTTGCCAACATATATCTCTGCACTTTAGATTTACCAATCCTACTGGGTATTTGTGCTGACTGAGGTGTAATGGTGTACGTTACAAGTGCACATTGCCACTAATTAACAAGTTGCCCTTTTCACTTCTGGTCACATGCGAGTAGAATGATTTACACCAATATACAAACACAGATGCATATCCCAAATAGGATTCTTGCCAATGGACTGCTACACAGTGGAGTATTTTATATTTCATTGACCCTCATGTACAATTTAACAAGTAACTTTATATGCATCCATCTTTTCTCTTTTTTTAAAAAAAACAAACACTGACTTGCTTAGAACAATTTTTCCCTTTTATTGCTTGCTTCATCTTATGAATATTTCTGTGGCTTTTAAAACACCAGACTTTTGTTATCCTTTCAAAATTGCCCTGGGAAAAAAAGAAGAGAGAGAGAGAGACACATTTCGAACTAAAAATGGCACTTAGGTAGTAAAACTGGTCAATTTCCTAAGCAATCTGATAACTAATTACATGATAATTTTGCTTTGAATGGATACGGAAAGGAAGATACAGACAATATTTTAGCCAGTTCAGTTTATAGAAGAATCAAAGACACTATTATTTGATTTTAAAACTTTATTTAGCCATTTGCCATCAGAGACCTTTTTTAAAGCAATATTTTATTGCTTTCTTTAAAATGTGTGTTTAGAGATCTTTAAAGAAAAATACCCTGAGTACATAATATGCTTTATATGTTCATTGTACAGCTAATGTAAGGGTGTCTGAAATGAAATTGCTGCAATTCTTTTAACAAACGCCATGCCTAGCCTCATATCTACTGACAACCTGTAGTTAAAGTGGGATGCATATCTCACCCCAACATATTAGGTGGAGGTACCTCCTTGTTTTGGTCATAGGACATCTTTGCAAATCCAGGCTGGGTGGTTGAGGTCATGGACCTCAAAAGAGGGCCAGAAAGAGAAGACTAGAAACTGGGCCTTCTCGGAGGTCACCCCCCCCCCCCCACCTCTGGAATAATCTCCCTCCTGAAATCTGACTGATCCCTTCACTGGGAATTTTCAAACTATTTTTGAGAACATGGCTGTTTAGACAGCCTTTTCCGGAGCTCACATCATCATAGCGCAGGGGTTTTTTCAGCACTTATATTATCTTTTCTGCCACCTTGCCTTTTAAAATTAATTTTAGTTATTTTGATGTTGTTTTTTGTGTTATGTCGACTATGTTTAATTTTGTTTTTTTCGTATAGCTCTTATGTTTAGTACCTTTTTAAAATGTTGCCTCTTTCTTTGTGTTGTGAACTGCCCAAAGTGGCCTTGGTAGCCAGATGGGCAGTGTAGAAGTTGAATAAATGAATAAATAAGTTACTCTAAACAAGGGCTGGGAATCTTTGGGCTTCCAGATGTCTTTTGAGTTGCAGCTTTCACCATCTCTTGCAGTTGATCATGCTAGCTGGTAGGGATGTAACAGTTCATATATTTCATTCTTGCAGATGAACACAAAAAACTTGTGAATTTTTCTCCCTCTTGTGTGAGAGGTTTGTGTTTTTTTGAAAAAAAAGTTTTGTGCAAAATAAGTGCATTTTGCACAAGAAGCATTGCATTTTGGGCAAAGTACAAGGTTCATCAAGACCAAGAAAAACTGTAAAGATGTGTTCTCTCCTTACTGTCTGTGGTTTCTGGCAGCTGAAATCTAAAATGTATGGAAGGCCAAAGATTTTCCCCTACCCCTGCCCTACAGTTCCAGCAATCAACTACTTGCCTGCAAAGCCACAATCAGATCACTGCAGTTGTGTAATAACATGGTTTCAAAGTTAATATTGCTGGAAGACATCATCCGTTCACCCTAAGGGTTTATTGCTGTTGCAGCAGATCTCTGAGCTGAGAGTCAGAATTAATGACACGGCAAACTGGTGTCCCCTGTTTCAGAAATATCAATATCTGCTGCAAGGAAAACTGAATTCCTTGCTGCAGATATTGATATTGGCACTGACTTCACACTGTTGGTAATATAAACTAGTGTCTGCAGAGGTCTGATGATAACTTTTCTTTCTCATGTACTGTTGCTTGCTTTTGGAATAGATTGATTCTCTGTTGCCTTGCCGTTGCTTTATTTCAGAGGTATTTTTATTTATTTATTTATTTATTTATTATTTGATTTCTACCCCGCCCCTCTAGACAGAGTCTACTCGGGGCGACTTACAAACAGTTATAAAACATCATAAAATGTAATCATATAAAATCGTCTTTGTAACTATCAAAATATATCATAAAAACAATCACATAATTAAATCAATAAATTTAGAAATTCAAGATGGAGGAAAACAGAAACTTAAAAAAAAATTAAGTATTGACTGGAGGGTTTTAAAGGTTCTTTAGGACTTCTGGAGAGTCAGAAAACAAGCATGAGGAAACATGAATGAGAAACCAAAAGAGGCTTTCCTCATTGTGTAAAATGTTGGTTTCACCAGCACACGCAGTGTTGCCGAGGTGGGGCTGCTTTGCCTTTCCCCAAGGATAATGCAAGACACAATAATTGCATCTGGTTACCCGGATGGGGAGGCTTTGGGAACGTCTATTTAAGGAGGTTCCCCCCATGTGGTCAGCCTCTTTTCAAGGCTTTCTTTCCACCTACCCATCCTTAAAGCCAGTGTGAGTCTGACTGGTTGCCCGTTTGGGGACTGGATAGGACTTTTTCACCCGATACTGGAATTGGATAATTAGTCATGGGGATTTTTCACCTGTCCCACACTGGCACGTTTTTTTTTTTTTGTTTGTTCCAATTCTGTTAGTGCTGTTGTTTATGGTATAGGTCACATGGTGGGTAGTGCAGAAAGAACTAGGATTGGTGAGTGCTGATGGAGTAGAATGGAGGTGAGAGACTGTCTGACCTTGTGGTGCTGCAGATTATGAGGTTACAGTGCTGGGGGGGACATGCTGGGGCCCTCCCTTGTCTGAGGGCCGCCAAAGAGAGGGGGCGTACACACCTGCTCAATCTTTCAGCAGCTGGGGTCATGCTGTCTTAAGGATCGTGCAACAACGGGGCATGGGACTCGCCCATATAAGGTTGGGGAGGGGGTCCAGTGGGACCTTCGACCCCAAAACCTGATCCCGCACAACCACAGGCCCTTGGTTCTGATATGGTTCAATAAAGTGTGGCCTTAGCCCCATCACCAGCGTCTCGCCTCTTTATTCCAGGGTGGGAGGGCAATGAAAGAACTTAAAAATACAAATTAAAAAATAGCACTCTGTGAAAGAACATGAAACAAAAGAAATATGAACAATTTAACCATATTATGTGCCATCAACTTGTTTCTGACTTATGATGACACCTAACATCTATGGTGGATTGCCCAGCTGCGACCCTATCTTGATGGTGGGGCCCTCACTACTCTTGTCCATGCGCTCGTAATCTCGAGATTAGACCACTGTAATGCGCTCTATGTGGGGCTACCTTTGAGATTGATGCGGAAACTTCAAATGGTGCAGAATGCGGCGGCCAGACTTCTTAGTGGGGTGAGAAAATATCAGCATATCTCTCCCACTCTGGCTGCCTTGCATTGGCTGCCCATTCATTTCCGCATTGACTTCAAAGTGTTAATGATGACGTATAAAGCCCTAAACGGTTTGGGACCTTGATACTTGGCAGATCGTCTTCTCCCACCTAGATCTACCCGAATCATTCGGCATAGCCAGGAGGGACGGCTGAGGGGCTTAACGCCGAGAGAGGCCCGGAAAGAAAGAACAAGAAACCGGGCCTTCTCGGCAGTGGCCCCTCGGCTATGGAATAGTCTCCCAACAGAGATCCGTCTGGCACCCTCGCTGGGTGTTTTTAAAAGCCATTTAAAAACCTGGCTCTTTAGGCAGGCCTTCCCTTCAGTCAATAACTGATTTCTATTTTTGCCTTTTCAATTATTCCCATCTTGGTATCGATTTAATTTAATTGTTTAAAATTATGATGTTTTAATGATTTTTTATGATATTTACTGTTCAATGATGTTTTTATAATATTTGTAAGCCGCCCCGAGTAGACTTTGTCTAGGGGGGCGGGGTAAAAATCCAATAAATAAATAAAATAAATAAATAAAAATAAACAATTAGTGACGTCTTAAGGACTAGCAAGTTTTATTTGGCATAAATATTCATAGACTGTAGCTTCATTAGTTGCATCTTTGCATGCATCTGAAGAATGCAAGTTGATGTATTCTTCAAAAGCATCTCATGAAGTGTGTTGCAGTTGCATAGCAATTTTGCCTGTAGCTGGGTTGTTTTTGTTTGCTTGTTAATTGTGATTGTGAAATCAGCACCTGAGATTTCAGGGCCAAAACTTGAAATCAGGAGGCAGGGCTTTGTGATGCTGCAGGGCTCCATCCTTGAGAAACAACACAAAATGGTGGGTGTGTCTGTGCGAGCAACAGAGTGGATTAATTAATAATCATTAATTTAAAGGCTCAGGAACTAATACTATCCAGTGTGCTTCCTAGGGTGTGTTCAGAGAGATTTGCAAGCACTAGTCCAGAATAATAGTCTGATCTCAGAACTGGTATTAGTCTGCTGTGACAAATCCTAGACTTCTGTGAATCCTGTAGTGTCTGCATTACTAATGGAGGATCTCTGGAAGAGGGAAGTGTTATCCTGTAACTTGACAGTCCAGTTTTGCATTCTAGTTAGTAATTATAAGACTCTGTATCAGGCTAAGCCACTTCTGAGTGCACTACCCCCAGAAAATCCTGAACCTGGTTGTCATAAGTCAGGATCGACCTGACATTTGGTAATTGTTTATTGTCAATACATCAGGATCATTCATTCAGGATGCCTGCAGCAGAATCAAGACAAGAGGGAGCACAGTTATTCATGTGTCAATGCCAGCACCACCAGCAGCACCACTACCACAGCAGGACTAGAGGGCAAGACAGTGGAAAATAGAAGGATGTTTCTAAATAGCACTTCCTGAAAGAATAAGAATGAAGCCCCACCCTACTCCTAAATGGAAGCTTGCCAGGTCAGCAGGATATCGACCCCTGAAATTTCAGGACCAAAACCTGAGACTTGGCGAATGGCCCACAGAACCTGAGTCCTGAAGCTTGAAACCTGGCAACCATATTGAATGTTTGTGTAAGTGGAGAGAGAGAGAGAGAGAGAGAGAGAGAGAGAGAGAGATTGATCGATCAATGTCCTTTCAAGACACTTGATTGCCTGTTTGGATCCATGTAAATATCATGCAAACTCTTCCTTTTTATAGCATTTTTAACAACCTGTGGCTCCCCCTCCCCTCCCCTGGTTAACAGATTCTAGACTCAAATCTGGAATGGGCTTGCTGAATTTATAAATTGTCCATTGTGTCGCAAATACATTTTTCCATAAAAATGATGGAAAGAGAAAACACAATGGCTCTTTCCTGCTATAGCTGAGTTCCCTTTTGAAAGCACTGAATTCCTTATTGCTTGAAAGTGGATGCTGCGCTTGCAAGCTATTCAACCTTGCAAAGCTATACAATGCAATCATACATAAAGAATCCCCCAACGCCATCAACTCCTCAGCAAAGGAGAACAAAAGGAAAGCAGACGCGTGCTGCTGATTGGTAAAATAATGAATTATTTGACTTTACAAAATGTTTTCATGACAAGGCATTGCAGCTTCAGATCTAATGGCTGGGTTCTTGGCTGGGTGTAGTCTTCTTTGTTTGTTCCTCATACCTAAGCGTTACTCCTTTTATTAATAAATGTAGCAGCGCAAGGGACATGAATCTTGCAGCCTTTCTCTGTGTTTGTTAGATTATTTTCTTGCTCAAGAAATCTTGCAGGATTTCTGTAAAGTGTCATGGTCATATTTTTCTGGAGGAAATTCCAAGCTGTGCAGGATCAGTATAATTCCCGCACTGAATGGCATCTTTCCTGCACAGGATTCTCCTTGAAAGGGCAACAGAAATGCAAAATTGTACAGGATTGTTACAAATGCAGCGCAGGATGGCCCCTCCTTGCGCAGGAAAGGGCATTAAACTGTACGTGATTTGGCATTTTCCTGTGAAGAAAAGATTGAAATGAGATTGTGGTGTCGTTTTTGGGGGAAATCAGGAAATCTTGCTGGGGAAAGGCTTGGTGGAGAGTCTCAGAATGCCATGATTCAGAAGTTCACCAAGAAATGCTGCAGAGATGTTTTGAGCCACCAATTGCACCATCAGTGCACACAATCCTGTCAAATGCTCTGTTTCTCTGTTCCCCCCCAAAAAATATTTGTTTCCTTCTTTCTGTCACTATTAGATCATTGTGATGTTTACCCATGTGCCCCCTGTTTATTATTCCCTCACAAAGGTGCATGTCACGTTCTCTTCTCACCGCCACCAGTGGATTATTTCAATCCACAATATAAATGACGTATGTCAGAACACTTGTCTTGTGAATAGAAACAGAACTTATTTATTGAAGTGAAGGAGAATGAGTAATAACAGAGGTTTTTCAGGTATTCAGTATACATAAGCAATTCATCAACAGTTCCCTCAGTACATAGTTCTTTTTGCTTGCAATTTCATTACCACCCTCACTACCTATATCTGTAACCAGCTCTATCTCTCACACTAACCCTATCTATCTGACTAACCAGCCCTATCTGACTCCTCCTTCTCCCGCCAAGCCTCATGTAGCTGCTGACTCTGCCTCTCCAGCCCTCTCATAGGTTCATGCAAATCAGCTCATGAATATGAGTGACATGAGTGACGTGGGCGGTTGCCACAATCATCATTGGATCAAAATGATTAGTGCCAGGTTTGCTCTATTTCAGATTCTACTCCAAGACTCAAGTCAACGTTTGATGGTCTTAGGAACCTGCTACAATCCTGCAAGGGGGACAGCCCTAAAGAGTCAAGGGTTGACCCAAGATACATTGCCCAAGAATGCCTGAGATGAACATCAAGGTGGCATGGTTGTCCCTTCCATTCCACTAACAGAAACTGACCAAACTTGGAGGTGAATGAAGAATGAGAGCATCCTTTACCTGCCCAGCCTGGAATAAAGAGTCGAGACACAGGAGTTGGATAAAACTAGGGCCACAACTTTATTAAACTGTTTAAACTTTTAATTCCCCTTTCACAAGGTGGCCAACCATAGTGTGACTTCCTCTGACTCCGGTGTACCACTTTAACCAGATCAGGCCACCAAGGGTGAGTTCCTATTTCCAAAGCATGCTGACCTCTGTCCAGCTCATCTTCAGCTGGCCAAAACCAGGAATCCCCCCACGGCTTCAGTCACCGAGCCTCGAGAACCTAGGTGCACTGGCGCCCGGGAGATTCCCTTAATCCATCCCCTTTCATATAACTCCTTTTCCACCAATCAGGGAGATGGGTTAATTGACACCTTCCTCAGGTGTCCCGATGGAACTCACCCACACTTCTTACTTTCGCACTACCCGCAGTTGCAACCTATTGAACATGACCTCCTATCATTACCTAAATGTACCATGAAGTAAGAATGGGATGGGCGAAAACACACTAGCTTCCTGTCTTGTGCCAATTGTGGAAGCCAGTCAAAAATTCCCATCCGGCCCTGAAGCGACCAGCTACTCTCATTCTTAGTTCTCAAGGGGGGGGGGGCGCTGCCGATGCCACAAAAGAGGCCGAGCTAGGGGGAGCCAGCCTGATAAAAGGCTCTTCACCCGGACTCCCTCTCCCCTCAGCCTCCATGTCACATGCCTGTGCTCAACAGTTCTGAGCGGGCAGGCAAAGTGCTACCGTGGCGGCAGCTCTGCACTGCGCGGAGCGTCCATTGTGCTCCTGAATGAAAAATTGAATTGGACATCTGCATTTTCTCTCTTGATTTCACTTTGGTCTATATTTCGGCTTATAGAGTTATTGCTCTTGCAGTTATTATGATGTACAATCCATTGCTTTAATACAGTTAGGATTTATGTTTCTGGAGTATGCCAGCAATTGCCCTGAAACTTATTCTAATGGGTTAACCTTGAAAGCCTGGTCACTATTGCTGATACTTACCACCTGGACTTCAGTTAATATCACTTGTCACTGCCAGAGCTTTCCATTTGGTTGAAAATACAAGGTTTTCAGAACATAGTATGGGGAAGAGGGAGGAGGAAAAACGTCTGCAACATTTTCACAAAAGACAGCCGATATGAGAAAAATACTCCTGTAATCTCAGAGGGGAGAAAAGTTCTGATTTGTTGTTGTTGTTGTTCTGATCTGCGAGAAATAAATGAATGAAGACTTATATCCCTAATGGTGAAAGATTTATATTTGGAATTCAGCTTCAATATCTGGGCATTTCTTGGAATTTTTAATACAATGTGTCTTACAAGGTACACAAGAAGACTATGTGTGCAAACGCATCTGTTCTGTATTATCTCCACGTTAAATCTGAATAATATGTTCTTGGTTTTAATTAATTTTATAAGCTTTTTTGTTGTGCTACATACATGTTTTTTATATATCCACATGCTTTGATTGATGTCATATGTTTTTTGTGCTAACATGATCTTTTAAAATTGTTTCATCAAAGGACATTATTTGAATTTTTAATGGTGAATCCAATGATATTGATGGACATAATATTTTAGCACCTCTTTTAAAGATAGATCTTGGCCTACTTTATATCAGGATACCTTCCTTATTCTAGGATGCAAACCAAAGTTGTAGGCATCAGGGTTCAGAGCTCTGAATGAATTTGTTATGATTTTGACTCCTCTTCCTCCACACAGCTTTTTGACATTGTATATCGGCTTGTTTCCTGACTCCTTTTCTGACCCCTGTTTGGTTGACCTGGGTGTTTATTTTATTTATTTATTAGATTTCTATTTTGTTCCTTGTATACTCTTTTTGTATATTCCTCAACAGGCATACAAAGATTATACTCTCCATTTCCTTGCTTTCCTCCCCTAGCTGGTAAATGGGCAAGGTCAAAAAGAAGATGGCACAAAAATATGCAGTAATGGCTGTTCTGGGGAGAAGGAGAGACCACTCATAATGAAAACATTTTGTCCCAGGTCCTCAGCATCCCCTCCTCTGTACCAACAGCTCAGTTCACTTCTGTGTGTTTTATGGTGGATGAATATATCTTGTCTCTATCACAGAGAGAAGAACATGGATATCAAAGTGCTGTGTAATAAGCAGCCTTTACAATTTCATGCACCAGCGGCTGACCTTGAAGTGTTGATAGCATATCATGTGACAGTTGTGTTCTAGAGTTATATTTAACTAAAATCAATTCTTAAAAAAAACAAAACACCCTCCAGTTTATGAGTGTGCTTCCCTATCCACGATTCAAATGGCCAGGAAAGGACCCAGTATTGCTTGCTGCACAATATTGTGCTCCTGCATTGCCAGTAGGAAAAAAGGATGCCAAATTTCTCATAGCAATATTGATGACACCAATGTTAGCAGTCAAGATGGTCTACAGCTGTGGGTTCCCAACCTTGGGTAACTCAGGTGTTCTTTGCAATTCCCAGAAAGTTTCACCACCATCTGTGCTGGCTGAGGTTTCTGGGAGATGCAGGTTGCAGGTCTACGCAGGATACCCTCTTGTGATCACTATCATTTACAAAGTAACATGAAGCAGCGGAAAATCCTGAAACTGACTTCTTTTTTCATCAGTTAGCCACTTCTCTACCAAACACAAGGCAATTGTCAGGCTCTTCTTCAATGGGTTCTGTGCACCCAAAGTCTTGTGCTATGAAGGAATATTCAAGTTTCACCTGCCTTCCAGTGGAGTAAAGCACAGAAAGTCAGATATGGCATTAAAGAGAAAACTAGGCTTTTCTACTATAATGTTTTTATTAAAAATAACAATAGTACTAAACTGAACTGTGTCCCTCAATCTGTTCAGAAGTATTGACTATTATAAACTGAAATGATGTAAGATAGACAAAGGAGGGAAAAAATAACCACTATATGGTTTGCTCCAGGTTTTAAAGAAATGTATATGGATTAGCATTTTTTTAAAAAAAGTAATGCATGTAATAATTTTTATTCTCCCCCACCCCAAATCTCATTACATGTCTGCCCTATTTCATAAACAGACAACCAGGGATATTTTTTGTTTTGTTTACCTCAAGGCACCATTCACAATAGACAGGCTACTCAGTCTTAAAAGTAAATCAATATATATCATGCCATAAGATAGGAGCAAGCAACACAGACAGAAGAAGCTTACAAATGAAACAGATAAATAGAGCTAAAAAGGAAGATGGAAGCCATTCTTGCCATTGATTAGAGGTCAGTGTTTGGCAGGCTTATCTGCATTCCCATTTGAAAGAAGCTGGATCTTTCCTTAAAAAAAAAAGGTTTTGACAACATCTTTCTGTCTTCTAGGCTGTTTTCATAAATGATCCTTACACTGATGTTTGCATATCCCACAATATCCATATAAAACCTTCACCATCTGGAAATAATTAGAAAACAGAAGCCTTTGTTGACAGCAGTATACATAAGTATTGTTATGGTTCCTGGGTGTCCATCCTTTGTTCAATGGGTTGCGTGCAAATACGAATAGATTGGCTAAGTACGCCCTCAATAGCACTGCATCCCTGATGACCTCTTTCCTGTGTCTTTGAAAAATGACACCATTCAGCCAGTGGCAGGGAGCAGATAGAGAAACTAAAATGGTGTTGGAGAAGGTATGTAGCTGGGGAAGACTCAGATATTAGGGTTTTGTCCAGGTCCCCCAGCCTGGTGTGGACGCCAATTCAGTGCTTCAAGATAGATCCCAATTTGGATGGAATGATGTACAATTTGTGATTATGTACAATTTAATTCCTGATCACATGGCACATCTGTAAAGGTAGTGGTCCCTCAACCTTGGGCAAGCCAGGTGTTCTTGAACTGCAGTTCTCAGAAGTCTTCACCACCAGCTATGCTAGCCAGGGTTTCTGGGAGTTGCAGACCAAGAACACTTGGGTTACTTCAGGTTGGGAACTACTGTGTTAGGGCATCAGATTTAGCCTCCAGTTTCCTGACTTTGTGGAGCCCAACCCAGTATCTTGGTCTTAGACCAGCAAGGTAAACAGACAGGCAGACAGACAGACAGATGTTTTATTTATTTATTTATTTATTTATTTATTTATTTATTTATTTATTTATATGCTGCCTTTATCCCAAAAAGGACCCAAAGCGGCTCACATCACTAAAAGGTAAAGGTAAAGGTTCCCCTTGACATTTAGTCCAGTCGTGTCCGACTCTAGGGGGCGGTGCTCATCCCCGTTTCCAAGCCGTAGAGCCAGCGTTTGTCCGAAGACAGTTTCCGTGGTCACGTGGCCAGCGCGACTAGACACGGAACGCCGTTACCTTCCCACCGAGGTGGCACCTATTTATCTACTTGCATTTGCATGCTTTCGAACTGCTAGGTTGGCAGGAGCTGGGACAAGCGACAGGAGCTCACTCCGTCACGTGGATTCGATCTTACGACTGCTGGTCTTCTGACCTTGCAGCACAGAGGCTTCTGCAGTTTAACCCGCAGCGCCACCACGTCCCTCTCACTAAAACAGTATTTAAAAGCTAAAACAGTAATGTATGTCTGTGAAGTTATGATTGTTGCTCTCTCTTTTAAAATACACATCTTTGTGATTATGATTGCAATTTTCAGTAAGCTTTAGCCTTGTGAACCCAAGAAAGTGATATAGTTGTATTATGAGAGAAGAGACAAGGGTGTGCTTTTCAAAATCAATAAGTCGCACCTCAGAGCTTCCCATTTTTGGTAAATGATATCACTTACTGTATAGTTCTATAAATATAAATGGCTGCCACAGATGGCAAAAAAGCTAGCCTGCCACCACCTGCAATTCAACCACCATTTGGTAGCACCCTTGTGGCCAGAATCCTATTGTCGTTAATGCCACAGCTAACTGAGGAGGTGCCTGGTCTTGGCCATGTGCCTGGTCACACACCTGTTTGTGCAACCAAGATATGTCCCGGCAGCTTGTCAATTGGCAGCAATCAGCCATGGCAGACCCTGTGTGAACATTAACAGGGTTCCAGCCTATATTTCTCAAAAGTTGTAGTTCTACTTTATATATATTTTTCCCTTCAATGGAGCGAGAGTAAATGTAGTGATCAACCATTTATATGTGCTACATAGTTAATTCACTTTCTAAATTCCTTATTAATCTTATATGATTAACAAGAAATAAATAGGAATCGGTGACTAGAGGAGCTTTGCTTTAATACGGAGGATTGCACCCGCTTCAATATATAAACTTCCAGTGGATTATCCTGTGATTAACAGATCTGCGAGCAAAAAATGAGATGTTCCTGGTGTTGCTCAATTTAACATATACGAAGAAAATAAAATGTTGGGTTTTCAGGGTAGTCCTAAACAGCAGAAACAGTTCTGGGAAACCAGGTGCTTTAAGCTGCATATATTTAGTTTGCATATTCACATCCCAGTGGAAAAAGTTCAATTTACAATCTGGTCACAGGAGAGCCAGTTGAGGATGCTGTCATTCTGTTTTGGGAAAATTGGGCAGGGAACCCTTGACTTTCCAGACCATAAATTAGGCATTTGGTTCAATCTATAGAAGACTAACTGGCTTATGTGATGTTGCTACTTTGTAAGGGTGTTTGTGTTCAGGCAAAACAAATTCCAAATTCTAACTAACTCTTATAGTTAGTTAATTATGTGCCATCAAGTCATAATCAATTTATAGTGATCCTTACAGTGTTTTCAAGGTAAGTGAAATATTTAAGAAGGGGTTTTAGAAATTCACTTTCCCAGTGAGTTTCCATAGCCAAGTGGGGATTTGAACCTTGGTCTCCAGAGTCCTGGTCTGTCATTCTATCCGCTATACCTCACTGGGTGCCCGGATACCTTTATAAGCCAACAAAAGGCTTATAAAGGGGACAGGAGCTGGGACAAGGAGTGTAGCAATACAGTATGTATCAAACATATTTGCTGCTTCTTGGCTCAGGAGAAGATTTTAAAAAGCTTTAGAAATAGCTAAAAGACCAGTTTAAAATACCAATTTTAAAAGCTAACATCCTTTAGAACCAGATCAAGAACCCCTGCTCTATAACCAGTTTTTAACACTATACAAACTTAAGTGCCTGCTGAAAACTCATTGAAAATGAAGACAAAACTACCTGATGTTTGTGTTATTTTTTAAATGGTCTAATAAATGTACTACCCACCCCTGTCTTCAGGTAAAACTAGATATATGCCCTTTATTTCTCTCATTGTTTTATTCATTTGCTATTTGTTTGAGAATATACATTCTCTATGTATATTTCATATCACAATAAAGAAAAGTGGTATAGATAACAATGAGAACAAAAAGCTACAATCATACATCCAGGAAGGCCTGTCTAAACCTGTAGGTCTTAAGCAATCGTCTTAAGGAGCTATTCCGTAAGTGCTTGCCTGAGGTGAACAGGGATGAAGTTCCTTCTCCAACACTGAACATCTATTCTCTGGTGATGACCATGGTGGTGGTGATAGGAGGGCATAATAGGCCCTTCCACCTTGACATCAACCTTTTCATGTTTGCTTGAGGAATGTAGAGGACACTGAGAAAATTTCAGGGAGAGGCACCCACCTTACCCTGGTCACAAGCTGTCATTGAGTACAGGCATGAGTGATACAAGTAAAGGAGCCCTGTTTGTTCACAAGCTGCCTCAAGAAATAGCAAGGATGAGCAGGAACTAAGTACTGCCCAGAGGTCCCTGGTCCTCTTAAGCTGGAAAGTTTGGTGACATAGCTGTGCCCACTATCCTAATAAGAAGGACACTGATTATCTTTTGGAACAGCTTCATTGTAGTTTTCAAATTCCTTTTTGTGGAAGATCATCTAGATCAGTGGTTCTTAACCTTGGTTACTCAGGTGTTTTTGAACTGCAACTCCCAGAAACCCCAGCCAGCACAGCTGGTGGTGAAGGCTTCTGGGAGTTGCAGTCCAAAAACACCTGAGTAACAAAGGTTAAGAAGCACTGATCTAGATAATCACAAGCAAGGCTCCTTCAGGTGGCCACCCCAAGGGAGGCCCAGAAGTCATCTACTAGAAGTAGGGCCTTCTTGACGATGGCCCCAACCTTGTAGGATCAGCTTCTGGAGGAGCTTTGCCTAGCCCCCTCCCTGCAGACATTCAGGAGACAATGAAAGATGTGGCTTTTCATGGAGGCTTTCCACACCTACCCTAGTTGACTGCCTTTTGTCTGCCATTTTGTTGTTTTATAGTTTCAGTGCCATCTGGTTATTGGTTAGCTCTTACAGTATTTTGGTTTTAAATACTTTTAGTTTTATTTTGGTTGTTTTGTGGATCATTGTAAACCACCCAGAGTAGTGCTGCAGCACTAATGGGGAGCGGTATGCAAATTGAAGTAAAAAATAAATTAATAAATAATTTGACTTGGGCAGCAAGTTTAAGTTCACTCAGGGGATGCAGCATGTAATCAGGGACAAAATACGGAGACTATTAGCAGAAAAGCATATGCTAGGCTCCTTTGTAGCTTCTGGGTCTCTCAGCTGGGGGTGGTGCCAAAGAAGTCTGTGGGGAAATGTAATTTCATATCTCATTTGTCATGCCTTACCTGCTGTAGCGAACACCCTGTCTTCCTATATATATAATGATATTGGCCTGCACCAATGGGAGCTGTTGGGAGGCGGAGCCAGAGAAACTAGAAGGGAGGGGTGAGTCAGAGTCTAGGAAGTTCAGTGAGAGAGACAGAGAAGGGGGAAAGAGTTTAGGGGTTTGAGGCAGAGAGAGTGTTTAAGGAGTGATTAGTCAAGAGTGTGACCTGTATTAATTAAGATAGAAGAGGTTAAAGTAAAATACTGAAGCTTTGCGTAACTTTAAGAAGTTGCTTAAGAACTATTCCTAAAACAACGTGTAATCAAGAAACCTGTTTCTGTTTAAAAGTTCAGTACTGAATGGACCTCAGTCTTTCATAGGAATTATAGGTTGATAAAGAGATCAACAGGTGGCAGCGTGTTAAAGGGCGTGTTCTTAAAGGAAGTGTTCCTGGACTGCCGTTCCCATAGCCTTTGCTACCAGCTGTGTTGGGTGAGGTGTCTGGGAGCTGCAGTCCACCAACACCTGGGTTTCCCAAGGTTGGGAACTGTTGCTCTCGAGGACAATGAATGTCTGGGAGACCAGCCAGAAGGAGAGCACAGAAGTCTCAGGGTACTAGAGTAAAAAGTTCAAAACAAGAGGAACAGATGTTTTCAAGGCCAAACACTGACAGCTGATAATGCAGTGAAATCAGCTGGAATTGGAAGAAGAGCTAAAATACAGATATTTCTGCCAGGCCAAGCACTGGAGGACCACAGAGATATTTGCCTCGTGTTTCATCTACTTTATCTTCATTGCTGACCTCCACCTGCCCAAACTACTTTTGCCTGACTTGGATTATCTTTCAGCCATGCTTTTGTCTGCTCACTGTTAGACCCTTAAGAGATTAAGGAACTGAGCACTAGTCTTTAGACTACTTGAGGGCTGGTTTTACATGAGCAGGGCTCTTCCAGTAGGCTGCTCTGTTTTCTATTCAGCTTTTGAATATTTAACACATTCCTCAAGTGAGTTCTTAGGAGGAAGATGGAATTGTTTGTCAAATTGCTTTGATTTTTTTTTTTATTTCCTGCACCTTGGATATCAGGGAATTGTCAAGCCCAAATGGTGGCAAAAGAACTGGGTGTCCCTTTGGCAGAAGGGGGAAAAAACCCCCACAGAGGCTCTCCACCTAGTCCTTGTCTTCCTGTGTATTGAATTATAGATGGTTACGCAAGCAAGCAGACTGCCTGAGGCCAGATTGCTTGGTCTGAGGACCCAAATTGCTGACCTCCACTGAAGGAATTGGAAGAGTTGGTAAGTGACTTTTACTTCACATATAAAGTAGTCATGCTAGGTTGGACTGTCTTCTATTGGTTCTGAGATGCTGTTCAGGGTCTTACATGGCTCCATATAGGTACACCGTGACTGGAGAAATATGATTGAAGGTGCAAGTATGGCTCCAATTTCTGCAGGGCTCTAATGGGACATTCTTTTTAGAGGAAAGAATTTAGATTGGACGTTTAGTTCCAGGTTTGCTGAGATGCTACAGATGCTTCCAGCTGTGTCAGTGCCAGTGATAGGCCTGCTTCCAGTCTATTCACTGAAGCTTCCATACCATGTTACACATTCTGAAAAGGCAACCAATGCTATCCACACAGAATAATAGATTCCAAAAGGACATTGAAATGGTATCTGGTCCACTATTCTAGTCCACCATTCTGCCATTGATAGTCACCCAGTTCCAAGGTAGTAATAAAACTTGAACTAAACACAGCAGAAAGAATTATATCATACCACCTTAAACATGTATATGTTAAGTGTGGTGCCACCTTTCAGTTTCCTGTCATTCTGGAACTTGAATGAACATGGAAAGCCACTGTAATACAATGTGGTCTTGTGGTGTACACTGAGATCAGTTTGTTAACAAAGTGTCTTTCATAATGACACAGAAAAGGGAAGAACTGAGTCTCTTTCACATCCATAGTGCGGCAAAGTTCAAAAACCCATTGATTTCTGAGAATGAAACTGAATTGGTGTGTATGTGGAAACTGATATGTTGGTTTCCTCTATCAACATGCATGATATTTTGGGATGAGGTGTTTCTGACATATTGTTATTATCTATGGGAATAGTATGCAAAATTGTAGTGGGAGAGATCTAAGGTATGCTTCTAATCATTCAGAAATCTACTTCTAAAGTTGATTTGAGAACCTGATGAATCTCATGAGGCAGAAAAATGCTTTCTTATCATGTGCTCCATGTGTCCCAAAAGTGAGATCAATTTGATGTTTTCCATCTGTTAACCTTTCACTTTCACTTCTGACATAGTAGACTTTATCCTTTGGGATCAACCACTAAATATTCTCTATTTGATAATCCCACCCCACTAGGTATTGTTTACTTTTCATGCCTCATTCATTTTGAACTAAAATTGAGCCTTGTATCTGGGAGTTCTTTTACCACAACCATGTAATGACTGCCCATAAGAGGACATTATTATTTCAATAGCATTTGGGTCAACAAAGATTCCCTGAATACTTACTGTACTTGCACAATCAAATTATCATTTTGTCATACAGTAGAAGAAACCCAAGAATGTACCACTCACTCACAGTAATGCTAAAACATGTTATAAAAACAGGATGTGGTAGTAATGGTGGATGAAAGTGTAATATCATATCTGGAAGCTGAGTCATGGCAACTGGATTTTTTTCTCATTAGGTTGAAACCCAAAAGGTTGCCATGACTCAACTTCCAGATAACCTCACCTGGATGACTGAGAATCTTCACAGATGTAATATCATATATTTCTTGAATAGGGAAAGACCCCTCAATAATGGAACATATGTGAAAATGATTTAACATGTAAATAGCAAGAACATTTTCTCTTGAATCTTTCAGTGTTATTAATAGCTCAGGTACTGACACTATTTGAGCCAGTGTGGTATAATTGATAGTATGTTGGACAAGAACACAAGAGATGTGAGCTCAAATTCCCACTCAACTGTGAAACCTGACTGGTGTGTACATGTGTGTGCAATGGAAATCCACTTCTTGAACACCACATATACACTATTAGGGTTGCCATAAGTCAAAAGAACATTTATGACACGTAACACCAACAGCTGATAGTATTGACACTTGCTGATTCCAGCCTTTACAATTTCTAAATGAAGGAAATTCAGATGAAGTTAAATCTGTTCCCTATTAGCTTGCATAGCCTGTTCCTACCTAATCATATTTAATGAGATGTAAGGATCAGTCTAGACATTACGTAAAATAGCATCTTTGCATTTGATTGACATACAAACAAATAAAGAAGCATCTGCTGTGTGTATCTGTGGGGGATAATAATTATTGAGAGAAAGGAAGTCGACTGGAAAGGGGGGATTTAATTTATTCACTTTCCCCAAACCCTTCCAAGTTGGGATAACCAAATCTATCCATTTTAGTTCTTCTCAGTTCTGTACAGTTTTGTTTATAATCCTTCATATAAACTAGTATGCATTTTTTTTAGAATTCCAAGTAGATTCCAAATATAATTACAAATATTTCCAATATATGAATTTTTTATGCTGGCAATATCCCTATATACAATGGCTGTAATCCAGAATTTACACCTTATAAGGCCAAATTACACCTTGTAAGGCCAATGGTTTTAACACTGGTGGCAATTTCCAGCCATTATAGACTCCTCCCCAGCATCCCATGACTTCTTACACAGAAGGGGTCCCAAAGGTGCAGGGGAGGGAGGGTCTGCTCTCAAAGTTGCTTATCCCTTGACGAAGCTTGGCAGCTTCTGCCCATTTAAGAATGCTCCAACTGTTCCCTGGGAGATGGAGAGAAGGGGAGGACACAGTAAGTCAAGCAGTTGGTGTGTGCAAACTTCCTTGCCTTGTCTTGTTTGTTCCCACCTTTTCCCTCCCAGGCAGCCTTTCACGGAACAAAGTTTAAAATGGGCAGAGAAAACTCAGGAGAAACCAGTGGGGCTGCTTGGGAAACTGGGAAACTGACAGCTGCTTCAACATTCTTGAGGAGACAGAAGCAGCTAAGCTTTCTAAAGGGACAAGCAGCTTTGCCAGCAGCTTTGCCTCCCTCTCTCTCACCACAGCAGCAGAGGTGAGTGGCCAGCATGAGGGCAGGGCAGGCAGGTGCAGGACAAAACCAGTGTATCCCCCTCAACCAAGGAACAACACAGCTTGTTCCCAAGAGGACGCACACACTGACTCAAATATCAGGTGACACCATCTAATTTCTAAATTGATTCCATTTAGAACGGAGCTTACTGCGAGGCAAATATAAATGTAAGCAAGCTCTAAGCATGATAATGCAGTGTATTTTAATGCGCTCGCTCAGTGATGTTGCTGCTGTTTAACAGAGGAAGAGAAATAAAGTCTGGTTATTTCCCAGATTTGGAGATATGTTGGGGTTCCCCCCCCCCTATCACATGATAGTTACTGTAGTTGGAAAGGCGGCATGAATTCTCTGAATATGAAAGTTTTGGGGTGGAAAACTTAAAAAAAAAATTCATCACAATTACTTTGCAAACTCAACTTGGCAGCTTCCTAATAACTTAATATCAGCACCAAAAATTAAAAAGCAGCAAAACATCTAGAGTTATGCACAGAGATTTTTTCCACTTATACACTGTTGCTAAGCCATGTTTTTTTTTTAAACAATAACTATATTTGTCTTGACTGGGACACTATGCTAATTGACTCATAAAGAACATTTTAACAGAAGTTCAAGAGGTGTTTCTTTGCTGATCAAAATATATATCTTGTACCTGCTGCCACTTGCCTTTGTGTTACAACAGATTACCCATTTTGAAAGATGTGGGTTGTAAAAGATAAGTTAGTTATAAGGATGTGTTGTGTTGAATGATGTTCTAAATTTAAAATGACAATCCAAAACAAATAAGCAGTTGCAAGAGAAAGCTGTTAATTAAGACAAACACTGACATGCCCAAAGCTTTCTGAACAGTAATTCAGTTGGTCACATGTAGCAGTCTACACATTATGCTTCATGAGTTTCCTCATCACCAAAACAATCAATCTACAAGTAGAGATGTACAGAGAGAATGTTTTCAGTTTGCTTTCATTTCATGGTCTTTTAGGGGGTTCAGCTTTCATCTCAGGAGTCTTATGGGAGGCGGGCTTTTTTGAATAAACCAAACATACCTGGATCCTTCAGAGTACCTTTATTTCAGTTTTCCCTTTTGAGTCTCCGGCATTAAAAAAGCCCCGTGAAGCACAAAGAGGGTGGGAAAGACTGGGGATTGGGAAACAGTGGTTGCAGGGAGGAAATGACAGGAGAACAGCAGAGGAGAGGGAACAACATGGCTGGGGGTGAGAACCAATGACAGGATGGAGGAAGAACAAGGCTTGTGGCAGGGAGGAAATGACTGCTGAGCAAGGAGGAGGAGAGTGTTTGCAGTGGGGAGTCAGTGACAGGAGGGGAAAGAGTTTATATCTAAAGCCAAATGGAACTAATCCAATAAAGGAGATCCCTGAGAAATCTGTTAGTTTCAGCATCCTCTCTTTTACAATGCCAAATCTTACGGATTTCAGATGCTCTCAACCTGGAAGCCACAAAAGACTTTACATCCCAAAAGAAAGAGCCACTTTTTTTTTAAGTTGGGTGAACCCAAAAGTCCCATTTCTTTCCACAAGCACAATAAACTATATTTAGCTGGCATAGTGGCTAGAAACTCTGTGACAAGCAGAAGATCTATGTATCTATACCCTGCAGAAAAGCTGCTTCCTACGTGGGGTAGAATGGTTTCAAGAGGCTGTAGCATGATGATATGTTTACAGTCATGACCAAAAATATTGGCACCCTTGCAATTCTGTCAGAAAATGCAACCCTTCTCTCAGAAAATTGTTGCAGTTGCAAATGTTTTGGTACTCACATGTTCATTTCTTTGGTTTGCGTTGGAACAACACAAAAAAAACCATCTTTGCAAACCTGGATTCCCTTAGCCTGTCTTAAGGGAATGGGTGGCTGTGTGGGTGGCTGTGGGGGGTGGCTGGCTGCCTATCGGCTGCCGATCAGCTGATTGGCAGCCGGTAGGCAGATGGGTTTTTTTTGGTGGTTCTTTTTTGGTAATACGAAGGATGAATAAAAACGGGTAAATATTTGGCCCTTCGTATTCCTGGGGGTCTCTGGAACCCACAAATATGAAGGGACAAATATTTAACGAATCAGCTATTTTCGTCGAAAAAGCCGGTCCGTTTTTATATTCGTCCCCATCTCTAGCACAAATTAAAACGAATCACCAAATTAATTCAAAACTTGCTAATTTGTCAATTTGTATTTGTACGAATCAATACACTTGAAGAATATGAATCAACAATTTTTTAGTGACTTTTGATTTGTCAATTAGTTTGGCTATAAAATGGCCCCCCAGGCACTTAGAGTAAAATTGCAGGGAAGCTTACTCTGACTCTCCTCTACAATTCTACAAGTTTGGTAAAGATTGGGTTTTGAACATTCAAGTTATACACCCACAAAGTGAGTCCCTCCTGGAAAGTTCCCCCCAGGCACCTAGAGACACCAAAATCACAGAGAAGCTTCTACAGTCTCTCCTCTACCAATCCCTCCAAGTTTGATGAAGATAGGGTTTCCCTAAGTCAGCTGCTAAAGGGCACTTTCCTGGGGGGACCCACTTAGTGGGTGCATAACTATTCGTACAAAAACACACCACTGCTTTATTAGCTTTGAATGAGTGCCACCACACAGAGAGAGGCAAGCTTTAACATTGCACTGAAAATAGGATTCAGAAAATCCTTATGTACAGACTAGAGATGGGCATGAATTAAAACAACAAATTGCAAAATTCATCAAAAAATTGCTAATTCATTGATTTGTATTCATCTGAATTGATGCCCCTGACGAATACGAATCAACAAACTTGTAGCAATTTTTGATTCATTGATTTGTTGGACCATAAAATGGGCCCCCAGGCACCTAGAAACACCAAAATCACAAAGAGGCTTCCGATGACTCTCCTCTACAATCTCTCCAAGTTTGGTGAAGATTGAGTTTCCCCAAGCCAGCTGCTAAAGGGCACTTTCCTGGGGGGACCCACTTAGTGCATGCATAACTTGGCTGTCTGAAACCAGGGGGGAAGCACACTTAGTGTATGTGTTTTGTTTTGCTTTCAGTTTTTTTTAGTTTTGTAATTACATAAAATGTAATTACATAAAATGTTATTAATAAAAAAAGAGAGAAAAGGGGGGGAGGGGGAAAATAAAATAAAATAAAGATCTACCTGGACTTCTATTTGCAGCCTGAAAACTGGTGTGCCAAGAGAGATATGCCAAGTTTGTTTTAGCATTTTAGGCACTTTCTCCCAAGGGTCTCTTCAGCTGTAGAAACATTGTGCCTTTTAATCTTCAAATAATGAGTAGCATACTCTTCTTTTGGTCTTACTGGTCTGCCCCAGTGAAGCTGGGGCTTCAATGCTTGAGTTTCAAAGAATTGCATGCCTGGATTGGGTCTTTCATTTTTCTGAATACCCCTGTTGAATATTTCCTAAGAATGTGGACTTTTGCCGCTATATAAATTGGCTTTTGATTTAATTCTTCACCTTTCCTTTCCTTTCAGGTTCCAATAGGAATTGCATGACAGGCTGTCATTTCCATTGCTAATTTACAAGGATACTGGAAGGTTAACATGTGCCATTCGGTATCTCACTGGTTTGTCAAATACGTGGCCACCCTAAAAGTTCACAAAAATCCTATTGAATGATATTCCTTTATAAATCGTTTAAGTTACAAATACTTGGTTTGAACTGGTGTGTCCCTTGACAAATACAGCCACTGCATTGAATGTGAGGTTGTCAGTTGCAGTCTACCTGAGAACAGCTGCCTTTTTTTTTTTTTTTGGGAAAAACTTAAGGAGAAATGATCCAAATCTACAGAAGCAAAAATCTGAATGGAATGATTTAGTCAAGGTTCCAGACCAGAAATGTCCCTGCTACTTATTATTCTGATTAAAATGTTTTATTGATTCTTCCACTCCTTGTACTTTGTGGCAGAGTTGCAATGAAGACAGACAAATAAACTGCATGACATAGATTACCTTTGAGAGGTCTGGGAAAGAGCATGTTTATATATGAAAAAAATGCAGAGGAACATAAGATATTTATATATAGTAAACCCTTTTGCAGTACATATTTTTAAGATCTATTAAAATGCCAAAAATAATAAGCAAGATTGAATTCATCTCATTTTTAATCTGGAAATAAAATAAAATTACAGTGCCAAGATAAATTAAACCCTTGTTCAGAGGTTTCAT
Organism: Intellagama lesueurii; assembly: GCA_037013535.1. NCBI lineage: Eukaryota > Metazoa > Chordata > Lepidosauria > Squamata > Agamidae > Intellagama > Intellagama lesueurii. The sequence continues at coordinate 166,465,649 of JBAJHW010000001.1, read as the reverse complement.
TTTTTGTACAGTAAACATATGAGGAACAGGACCATGCTACCTCTACATTTTTGTTCCTGTAAGCCTCTACAGCTGGAGAGACACCTTCTGTGATTGGAGAACCTTCATACCTGTGGAGGTTCTCCATAAAGCTTGGAAGCCTGGAAAATCAGCATTCCAAATCACATTGAGGAGTTTCAAAGCATAGAGAAGTCTCTCCTCTTCTGAAAGTCGCTCTTCATATGAGGAGAAAGATGGACATATGAGGTGAAGGGCAAAGCTGGGATCCATGAATTTCTGGTTTGGGGATGATCTTACATAAAAGTCATGTGGATTCATGTTTTTGCTCCACTGCAAAGCCACACACTGAAGAACCCATGATTTCCATGTTGTCATCTGGGGGTACAAATGGGACCTATGATTTGACAATGGTTTGGGACAGATCCCTCATAACAACCATGTGGATCGATGTGGAGCCATGCCTGGGATCCATGCTTTTGTTGTTTGGGGCAGATCCCAGATCATTACATAAACACCATGGTCCACGGGTGTCATGCAACAATTTAAATAAACACAATTTAAATTGCAAGTGTAGTCTCAGACATGGGTTCAACACTACAAAAAATCCACCAGAGAAAAAAAATTCCCCAAGGGAACAAATACAGCAATTCAAATATCATGTGGCTGTCATGCGATTTTAAATTGACTTCAGTAAAACTGCCAAATATTTTAAAGTATTTCAGTAATGTAATTGGGCCCTTAGTTCATTTGTTTAAAAGAAAGGGGTACATGCTGAATCCAGTAAATTTATTCTCTGTGTGGGTTAATTTTTAAAATTCATGCCATACTTCTTCATCTGGGTGATGTAACATCACAGGAAACCAAACGGTACATTTTTTTTTATTTTGAGTAGTTTATTCTATGCAAGTGACAAATCCTCTGTGTCTGTCACTTCCTTTCCCTTTCTAAATCCTCAACTGGAATGCCTCATTATAGTCCCACTTAAATTTTAGTACCAGTTGTCAGAGGTGAAAGCTCATTGTCATAGCTGGTTATTTATGGCACCTGGGCCTGTTAGTTGTTCCTTCTACCAATAGAGTAAGTCTGATCTGTTTCTCCTGTGATCGCTCATGACAGATTTGCTGTTACATTGAAAGTGATTTACCCTACATGTGACGGTGCGAAGATGACACTTCCATTTTTTTCCTCCCTGTGTCATCCATCACCGTCTTTAAGACAATTTGCCAATGCAGGAGATGTTCTTTAAGGCAATAATTGCCAGAGCTGGATAATGGAACACCAAAACAAAATACAGAGTTCCCTGTAGCCATAATAGGTTTCATTTGGTATTTGATATGATATGAACTTTCAAAAATAAAATACATTCCTGTACTCCTTCATTTTATAGTACCACTAGCAAATGTACTGGGTTGAAAACCCATGTCCTTCCTCTTCTCTCTGTCTTTTCTCCCTCCCCCTGCAATCCTTTCTTACACACTGTTTCCTTCCTTGCTCTCTCACTCTCTGTCTGTCCACCCTCACTCCTTCCACCCTGGTCCTCAACTGACCTGTATAATTTGAACAGAAAAGTCCACCAAATGTCTACGATCAAGTGCTACTAAATGTTAATTATTAACGGCCCTGGCGGAGGCTTGGGGAAAATCATTTCTTAGACACAACCAATTCATTTATTTAATATGTATCTCTTATAGGATATCTGTAGTCTTCATTCCAAATCTTGTGTTTCTAGCTTTCTTGGTTTCAGTGATCATTTAGAGTAAGCCAGCAAGCAAACTAAAGAAGGCCTTGGGGAATGGCTGTTGTTGTGGTCTTTCTGTTCGGAAATCAGCAGTATCTGAGCAAAATTTCCTGTTTCTGGCTCTTACTATTTTGGAGATCTTTTCAGATAACAAGCAATTATTTGAATTAAATAAATAATTCAGATAACAAACTATCCCGATCTCTATCTCTATCTCTCTCTGAACCAGTGACAACCACTCCTGTTCTTTCTGTTAGGAAATCATGCAAAATATCATTCCTGGAGATCTTCTGGGACAATCTTTGGAGACTGACCAGCCAGCCAGCCAACCAGCCTGCCAGCCCGCTCGCTCTGAAGTCTTATATTGCTCCTTTGGGAAACAAACACACGCCCTGCAGGCTTCATTACGAGTAAGGATGGGAAGATTGGTCTTTTTCACTGTCTTGTGCATTTGAATTTGAGCTCCTTCCATCCTGCATAGCAAGAAACTTGTTGACTTCAATAACTCCTTCAAAAGTGAACTGAACTGATCTTTAGCTTAGCATCTATGTTCAATATGTGTAGGTCCTCTCAAGAGAGAGAAAATCAAATTATACCAGCTTGGCATATAGATCCTGAAGACTAGGAGTCCATCAAGAGGGGGGTGGGGAAAGGTAGCAGCCCTAAATCAGCACTGACATGGTTGAATACCCAGGGGATCAAAGGCAGACTTTACGAGATTGTCAAAGTCCTTGGCCTGGAGGGAATGGGATTGATAAATCTCCCACGTTTCCTTTAAGCATCAAATTCTTTCCATCCCAAATATGAAGAATTTGGGGGCATCATTATCATTAACAAAATCAAACTGAAATGAAATGCTCACCCACCTCAAATTGCGAGGTCGTCTCTTGTATCTTCTGAGCAAAACAGCCTTGCCTTTCATTGGATTCCCCTTCTCCTCAAAGAAAGCAGTGGGTTCCCCCCCCCAATTCCTTACCATAGTCTCATACTTGTTTCTAATTCTGCCCTTCTTTGTCTCTCTCTTCCTCTTCCTCTTTCTCAGTCTCTTACTCCTGCTCTCTTTCTCTCTGTCAGTTTCTTTTGCAGTTTTTCTCACACTTGGTCACAAATGCACACCAACAACAAGCACAAGAGCTGCAAGTCATTGGAATACTGCATGGCCTGCTTCGTTGGTAGTGGGAGTTGGTACTATTAAGCCATTCTAGGTCTGCTCAGACATGTAATGCATTGGGATTGTGGCCCACGTCCAGTGCTGCACTAAATGAGATTTTTCCTTTGTTGAAAATTGGGTCTTTCACTACACACACAACCTCTCAAGCCTGGGTTAGGTATAGATGTTTGCCTGAGGGAAAAAACAAATAAATGTGTTATTCCCAGCCATAGTGACATTAGATTCAGTGTCTTGCCTTGTATGTAGATCAGTGTGTTGCAAACTGAAGGAAATCATTAGCCCATGATGTTTTATCAACCAGTAGAAGATTTTAATGGAAGAGTTGCATGTCAAACTGATACGGAATCAGACCCTGAGGATTTGGAGACTCACAGAAATGGAAATAACAGAAAGCAAGCAGATAAGATTGCTTGTCACCTGTCAAAACTTGTAGAGTAAAAATTAGAAAGGAAAAGAAATGAAATGAGATTTTCTTTTTTCAGCCAGCGGGACTAAAATGAACTCGAATAGTAATGCTGATATGTATGGGCAAGTTGGATGCCAGTTAAAGGCTTCCTGGAGATTTTTTGAATTGTGAGCTAAAATCCCTAGAGCTTAAGACAACCTGGGCACAGAGTATTCAGGCTTTCATGGAGAGCATGATTAAAGGCACTATGAGCTGACTGAAGATAATTAGATGCATAGAATTTTGCAAGCATCTGAATGGATTAAGACCATTTAGCCAAAGGTGCCAGTTCTGAGAAACATTAGGCTCATTCAGACCCAGGCAGTTCAGCCTAGGACTTTGGGCTCTACCTTATCCCCTAATTAGGAAGCCATTAGCTGCTCTTTGTTCTCCAGCTCAGACCATATGGCGAAATGCACATTAAAGTATAGAAAATGCAAGGTTCAGTCCCTAGTAACTCCAGTTAAAATTATCTCACTGTATTGGAGTACAGGAAGAATTGCACCAGTGCTATAACCTGATCTGCAACTCCTGGAATGCTTTGTATGCATGAACTGAATGAAAACATGGAGTTGGCTGTTTGATACCTCACTTTATGCAATGCCCGGCAAGGGTGCAGGAGGCCGAGTTTCCCTGCTCAGCCACAGAGTGGCCAGAAGAGCAGGGAGGCAGGGCTACAGCAGCCAGGTGACTGCCGCAATTGGGACACAGAAGATGACGCTGGCCATGCACACCTTGTGTCATGCAGTAAGTGGTCCAGCAGGTTCTGGGAGTGGGTGGTAATCAGGCCGGCCACCTGTGCCAGTGGGCTTCATATTTGTAGATGATTACGAAGTCCCCATGTCTAGTCTAGATCAGCGGTCCCCAACCATTTTGGGACCACGGACCGGTTGGGGGGGCGGGCTCCGTGTGCGGGGGTGTGTGGCGCTCGTGCCCCTGTGCGCGAGCACGACACGCTCCTGCATGAGCGCGACACACACACCATGAGCATGACATGCCTCCTGAGAAAGAGCAACATGCCCCTGCGTGAGCACGAAACCCCCCCCCCGTGAGCGTGACACGCCCCCATGTGAGCTCAACACGTCCACCGAACCGGCACGGGCCGCAGACCGGGGGTTGGAGACCCCTGGTCTAGATAATAAGAGGGGAACCCTTCATCCTTCATGTCCTTTGAGTTGTAATTCCCCCACAGCATCATGAGTCAGTGTGGAAAATCTCCCTGAAAAATGTCTTTAATTGCTTCCTAAATGTCCACAGGGAGGGGGCTAGGCGGAGCTCCTCCGGATGCTGGTTCCATAAAGTTGGAGCCACAGCAAAAAAGGCCCTACCTCTTGTAGAGGATTTATGGGCCTCCCTAGGGGTGGCACCTGGAGAAGCCTTGACTGGGATGATCTCATGGGTCAGGCAGATGATATTAAGGAGAGATGCTCTGACAAGTAACACGGGCCCAAACTGTGGAGGGCTTTGTATGTGAGTGTCAGAATCTTGAACCTGATCTGGGACACCATAGGCGACCAGTGGAGGTGAGCCAGAACTGGAGTGATGTGGTCAAATTTACTCGCACCCACCACTAGTCTGGCTGCCACATTCTGGACCCACTGAAGTCCCCGGATCAGGCTCAAGAGAAGCTACATGTAGAGAGCATTGCAGTAGTCGATCCAGGAGATAACCAGGGCCTGCATCAAAATCCTGAGGGAGTCCTTGTCTAGGTAGGGCCAAAGTTTAAAAAGGAAATGTTGGCTGGTAAGATCTGGGATGAGGGGACGTGGTGGCGCTGTGGGTTAAACTGCAGAAGCCTCTGTGCTGCAGGGTCAGAAGACCAGCAGTCGTAAGATCGAATCCATGTGATGGAGTAAGCTCCCGTCGCTTGTCCCAGCTCCTGCCAACCTAGCAGTTCGAAAGCATGCAAATGCAAGTAGATAAATAGGTACCACCTCGGTGGGAAGGTAACGGTGTTCCGTGTCTAGTCGCGCTGGCCACGTGACCACGGAAACTGTCTTTGGACAAAACGCTGGCTCTATGGCTTGGAAACGGGGATGAGCACCGCGCCCTAGAGTCGGACACGACTGGACTAAATGTCAAGGGGAACCTTTACCTTTACCTAAGATCTGGGATAGTTTACATAGAAGACAAATGCTCTATCTGAAGTTGGGAAATCTGCCAGTGTTTAAAAGAAAACAAAACAAAACAAAAAAAGAGTTGTTTCTAGCTAATGTAAAGAAGCAGCCTGCAAATTTCCATGAAATCATCAATTACTCAATAAATGAAATGAAATTCATGATGATTCAAAACCAGGTTTTAAATGATAAGAAAGACAAAACTCTGGGCATAGAAAGGATTAATCTCAGTTTTAGATCATAATCATCATTTTAGAACTGCAGAGCTGGAAGGGATCCTATGGATTATTTCAGTTACTTTTCCCATGTTCCTTCCGTTCTGAATGAGGAAAATGTTCCTTCTCCACTTCCTTCTCCTCCTGTGTAAATTTCTATCAAAATGCATTGAAACAAAACGTGCACCCATCCTTAATCAATCTCAGAGTGATAGTGAGAGCAGTATAACAAATATAAGAAAAAGCCTGTCTTCTTAATAATGTACCAGCAGTGACCACCTTCTGCAGATTTTAGCTTCTGGATAAGTTTGTCACAAAGGCTGAAAATTATTTATAAGCACCCAATAACCTTTACCCAGACCGTAACCCTGTTGGAGAGGTATTGTGTTTCTTTTTCAGAAGACGGATCATTATTCCAGTCCATTTTGCAGAGCATATCTTTCCACAGTGAATCCACGTTGTTCACTTTGGGGCATCATTATAATGATTTGGCATGTCCGGTACGATCAGAGATGTCACATTGTTATACAACGGTATGTGGATGACAAAAACCAGACAGTGGTGTTCACCGGGACTCATATAGTTGTACTTGGAAAAATAAAGGACTGTACATTGGAGATGGTGTCATAAAAAGATCCGTATCCTTGAATAACTGAGACAGCTCATGTCATAAAACTGTCACAGATAAAGGTGTATATGGAGACAGCACAGTCCTACCATGGAAGACTCAGTGGACATATCAGTCAGGAAGCTAGATAAGAACTTTATTTTCTGTCTCAAAGAGGAACAGTGTAACATAGTGGTTGTCAGTTTTTAGTCCTCCAGACGTTTTGGATGTCAACTCCGAGAAACCAAGCTAGCATTGCCAACGGACAAGGATTGTTCAAGTTGAAACTAAACACACACACACAGAGGACCAAAGACTGAGAAACACTGGTGTAGCAGAAGAATGTGGACTTCATCCTAGTACACGCCCATTGTCCACTGCCATCTAGTGATTGAACAAAGTTATGACACTATCCACATAACCCTTATGCCCTGTGAAATTGTGTTTGGAAAAAAAATGTGGTTCAGGTCTTGTAGAGCTGTTTCATTTCCCAATGAAGATGGGGAAATGCATTGGAATGTTCTTAGATATGAAACAAACATTAAACTCATACCAATAAGAAATTACACCACCTCAGAAATATGGCTAGGCAAGAAGCTTTCCTCCCAAACTTCTGATTATCCAGAGGTGCAGAGATTATAAACAGTAAGCATTTGGATGTGAAATAAATCCTTTCCCTGAACTGTAAAATGTATAGTCTTAGGAAGGATATAATGTATACTTTCTCTCTTTGAACAAACAGATTAGCCATTATAATTGCAATACAAGATTTAGTGGCCATTTAGGAATATCTATAATACAAGTTAGAGCTCAATTCTCAGTATTCATATATACATTTGGAGATCAAGGGAGGTCCTGTTGATAGTGATGATTTGAGAGAAATAAATATGCTACACACAAACAAAATTTCAAAAAATATTTAGAGTATATTCTGCAAATTGGTATCTCTTTTTTTGGGACTGAAGATGACAAAAACAGAAAATTTCCAAATTTTTTTAACAGGTGAAGCTAAAGACCCTCTCCTAAGAAACTTCACTTCAGGTTTAAAACACACACTTGCCTCTGTCTTTGGACTTCTGAACATTAGCGTCGGAAATAGCAGGGATCACACTGAGAATTTAAGAAGAGACTGCCACCAAATGCTGTGCTATTTCTTACTGTGTCCATAATCCACGTTCCTAACATCATTTTGCCAGAGCCATCACAATCCCTGTACTATGACTGCTGGTTGCTGATTGCTTCCTAGAAGACAGTGAGAGCAATGCCATCAGTGATCCCTTCAACAGATTCGTGTAAGATGGCCCCAGTGCCTTTCAATCGCACTGGAGATTTTTCCTTGCATCTTTTGCCTCTCTCATGCATTTCAGCTGTGGAAGAAGTGGGAAGTGCTCCCCTCTCTTTTGCTAAGTGCAAAGACCTTTGACTGCTCTCTTTGGAAGAGCTGTTTTTATTTTGGTGTCTGGACATGCAGCACACTCAGCTTAGTCAGGATTACATTTTTTTTTTCTGCTGCACTTTTGAGGCCTCTCCCTTGGGAGGCTTAGCTTGGGGCCTTTATGACAGTGATACAACACTGCAAGTTATAAGTGGGATTCTCTTCCTCTTTCAGCATTAATCTCATTGCCACCTGAGGAAAACCAATGCTCAGAGAAGGAGTCAGATACATGGCCAGTACTTGTCGTTTCCTTTCCTTTTGTGAATGCAGCTGTCCCACAGAAACATTATGAGACAAATTAGGCAAAGGGAAACTTCAAAGGTACCAGCTACAAACAATGAGCTCCTCATAATTAATTCATTTTGCAATAATTTAAGGCATTCTTAAGGCATAGCATTTTTGTAACATAATAAGGGATAACCTCATCTTTTAGTGGTGTAACTGTAAATTATCTACATAAAACACATTTCTTCTCCCTTTGAGAAGCAAATCACATGTGCTCACGCAAAGCAAGCATAGAACAATACCTAATTGATAGATGAGACACAAACACTCTACCTAATGCTTCTAATCCTTAGATGTCCATCCATCAAAGCAGTAATTAGTCATTTTTCTGTAAGCTGAAATACTGCTTTCTTTAGAGTGTTATTTTGCACAATTTTGCTTAATTCACACCACAAATTTATTCTCTTTTCATGTCAAGAGTGCAACAAACTAATTCATTCCCTTGTGAAGTGAGAAGAATATTTTTGCAGTTCTTCATCCTCGCCTGCAAGGCTGAGACAAGTGAGGAATTGCATCCCTAGTAAGTGGCTTCACAGCATACGTTAAAATTACCACAGGGTTGTACAATTCCAGAGGTTATTAAAAAAAAACACCAAAAACTTTGGAGATCTATTTTATTTCATTTTCACAGAACAAGAAAGTAATGTTACTTTGAAGTTGCAATATAATTGAAACTCCTCAGAGGCCTTTGATTGAAGGTGAAATGAATCTCTTTCTCAGGGCATGGTTACACTAGTGAAGTAAATTGGGAACTGGATCAGGGGTTTTTAAGTTGGTTTAAAGGCATGTGGTAGTCACATTGTTTTTGGATCACTCTGTGCATTCCTGCACACGGGTGGCAGGAATAAAAACCATTTTCTTTTGCTGTGGTGTGATTTTTAATATTTGTTTTATTTGGGTTTTTTTCCCCAAGCTGGCATAGTGCTAGATAAATGTTACAGATAAACACTAACAAATATATATATATATTACCCTACAGCCCAAACCCAAAATCCAACACTTGACAAACCCCACAGACACAATTTATTCCAACACAGGTGAGCACACATGCAAAAATGGTTCAAAATAAATCATGTTCACAACTGAGTTAAAATAAACAAGTCCCTAGTGGGTATTTAAAGCCATCTAATTCAGAAGAAAAAATGCCACACTTCCCAGCCCCCAAAAAACAAAAAGAACACTTAGCTGTACATTGTGTAAACAGATATTTTAAAATCAATTTCACACATGCCAAATCCAACACAAACCCAGGAGTATTTCAATGTGTAACCACACCCCAAAATAAATTTTCAAGCCAGAAGGAGGAGGAGAGGAAAGCTTTCAGATCAAGGGCTATTATCCTGCATAATGCAGGTGAAGATGAGGTAGCATAGAAGGACAGGATGACTGTCAAGAAAGACACAAATCACCTGTTCAGTGCATCAAATTCTTAATGAAAGTAGCAGTCATCCTAGTTGGAGGTGATTTGCACCGTTTCACAAATGGCACAGTTTGTGTAAAAATGGGCACATGCACACACTTTCTGAATTGCTTATCAATATAACTCCTCTAAGATCTCCATGAAACCCCTAGAATTATCAATGAACAAAGTCAGCTCTTCTTTCCATCATCCTTTTCACACCACCCTTGGTTTTTCCCTTTTCCAAAATATGATGCTACTTTGCTATATTTTGAAGACACCAGGTTTTGTTGTCCAGATTGCTGAATCCATCTGAATTTGCTGATTCAAACTGATTGAGCTGTCTCGGACCCAGTTTGGACAAAACTAATTCATTTCTGGTCTGAGTCAAATTGGTCTGAATCATCCCGATTCACCTTGAGGTTCAGCCAAATCAGTTTCACCACCCTCAGGGGACTTTGACTTTTGGCAGGCAAATAGAGACAACTGAGTTGCCACACACTGTGTTGAGTTTATTTATGGATTTTATTTCTATCCCACACTTCTTGTAATGAAGCCAGGATGTCATAAATGGTCTCTTTCCTTCCCCATTTTGTACGCACAACGGCTCTGTTAAATAGATGTGGCTGAAGGAACTTGACTGACCCAAAGTCACTGAAGTTCAAAGATTCAAATCCAAATCCATCCCAGTATCAGAGCTGTATGCAGATGGCCCCTCAGAATTCTCTGCACTATTGTGGGTAGAGAAACGGGGTATCTTTCACCAGGTGGCTGCTGGGTAATTTTCCAATACTGGGGCTTCTCTTGTTTTCCTCCTGAGGTGTTTTTGGGTAGCAAGTGTGTGTGTGTTTACAAGTTGGCATCCTGGCAGCCATTTTATATCCCCCACAATTCCCTGTTGCTAGCTTCATTCTGTGATATTGTAGGAATAAATAGTTGTCACAGCCATTTGAAAACAAAAATGAAAGACAGAGAGTATTACGGGAAAATTCCAAAAGTCCAGCTTTTTATTCCAGAACAGTTGTCTTCTTTTCCTGAGAGTAAATATCTGGGAAACTTTGGTGGGTGGTGGGTGGAAACCTGAGCAATTTCAGTTAGGTACGAATAATACAACACTTGAACCGCTATACCATACTGGCTGTTTAGTAGGAATTGGTCATGGACTGCTGGGGATGCATCACTCCTAAAATTCAGAGTCCATGCCCCCCCGCTTCCAACCCATAAGCCATCTATGCTCTTTAACAACTTCTTGTCAATCAGGTCAATATGTGGTGATCCACATACTGTTAAAGAATAGTTTAACCAGCATATTTTACTCCCTCTCTGTGTGCAAAATCGTTGTCTGTGTAGCAAAGGACATCTTAACAGATCTAGACTGCCTGATAAATCTAGAAACAGCTAAGTCACATTAAAGAGGAGGATTTGAAATTATACACTGAGTCATGGGGGCAGGGATTTTTCTCCACAAGATTCTATCACTCCGTTTCTTTTCGTTATTAATTTATTACTCTCTTGGAATTTAGTGAAGCCCTACCTCGAAATGTCAGTGTCACTTCCTGGTGATCGTTAAACATTGCGTTGATAGCTTTCCAAATTAGGGACCCATTCAAAGGAGCATGCCTGTTCCTTAAGCAGGAAGCATCTTCCTGTCATTCCATGCGGGTGTACAAATCGTCCACGTTCCCACATAAAACAAAATGATGAACACACTTTATTATTTATGAATTATTTAGACTGCCACCATTCAGTGAATGGCTTGCTGTCAAGATTAATGAACAGAAATGTCAGTTTTGTGTGGGTTACCCCCCTCCCTCCCCAATATGCCAATTAAGTTAAGCTGAATATGCCTGGGGTTTCTTAATGCTTAGATCACAGAGGTTTGTTTCATTTCTTCGTTAACGATGGCTTCTAATTCTTCCTCATGTTCCTCAAAGGGGAAGAAACGCCCTCTGCCCCAGTGTACAAGAAACATTTTTTGTTGTTGTTTGCATTTGAAGCGATACCAGGTAATTTATTCCATTTAGCTAGATCCTGAAACATAAATGCTTTTTTTTTTAAGGTCTGCTGAAAGCAATTAGAAAACTTGAAAATCAGAACTATTGAACTGCATGCTCAGGCGCTGCAGGCAGTGCTAAATATGGGTAAATTGGATTAAATGTTTTCATGCAGAAATTTCTAATAACTTCAGCAATAGTGTTCATTAACTTCTATTTACAGCATTTTAATTTGGATACACATTTCAGACGTGTTTTGTTTTGCTTGCTTTAAAAAAATCCAAGCAGAAATTTAATCAATCCCAATTGTATTCATCACATATATTTAAATTAAGTGTCTAATGATGGTCAATGGCTAGTTCCTCTCTTAGCCACAGAAATGAATTGTATTGTGGCTTTTGGAGAAAGAGGGGCAGCCTTTTTGTTATGATAGATGTTGCAGTTTTACCTTTCAATCCTGCCACTTTAAGAAAGCCCAAAGTTTCTACCCATGGCTTTTCTCCAATAGACAAAACTGGTTTTCTAACCTCCTACCTGCTCAGCTTGGATAGGAGCTGTTTGTGGTTCAGAATAGTTGTATCGTCAGTTATTTGTGAGGTGGCTGAGGAATGTCTGTGAATGTCCTGTCTTTCACTGTACAATCATCTCTGTGGCAGCTAGCAACTTTGCTATCTTGCCATGCTTCAGTGCAAGCCCAGGAGAAGATGCTCTGATGGAGCTTCTCCCAAAGATCTGAATGTCTGAATAGCCAGGACAGCAGCTGACGTCCTGCAGAAATATGAAATAGAAAGGAGGAGGCAACACATTCAGCCGCCTTGCAGTGCTATAGCAATGGAATTGTTATGACATAAAATACAACCAAAAGGAATAATAGGGAGCCCAGGAGAAAAGCAGAAATGGCCAGGCCGCTTTCATAGCAAAATACAGTAGGGCCCCCTTATCTGCAGGATCAGTATCTGCTGATTCATTTATCCACAGTTTGAAAATATTAAAAATATTTTTTAAAAAAAATCGTAATATATATATATATATATTTAATGATGAAGTTACCAGAACTGGCCACTAGAGGGAGTGAGAGACCATGCTATATATAGTGTTCACTAGAGATGGGGACGAATATAAAAATGGATCGGCTTTTTCGATGAAAATAGCCGATTTGTTAAATATTCATCCCTTCATATTCGTGGGTTCCAGAGACCCCCACGAATACAAAGGGAGAAATATTTGCCCGTTTTTATTCATCCTTCATATTATTTTTTTAAAAAAAAAACAATTCTGCCTACCGGCCACCCATCAGCTGATCAGCGGCAGATAGGCAGCCACCCCCCCACAGCCACCCAACCCCACATCCTACGCCCACCCCCTTCCTTTCCCTACCTTAGCTCTCCCTCTCCCCCACCGACACCCCCTTCCTATTAAAAAGAAAAAAGAAAAACACCATTCTGACTACCGGCCACCGATCAGCTGACTGGCGGCTGATAGGCAGCCACACCCCCCCCACAGCCAGCCATCCCAACAGCCTACCCCCACACCCCCTTCCTTTCCCTACCTTAGCCCCCACCCCACTCCCACCGACACCCCCTTACCTTAATGGCTGCTGCCAAGGTCTCCATCAGGCCTCCTAGCCATGGCATGTAAAAAGGAGACTGTCTGCCCTTTGCAAAGATGGCGGCTTAAGCTTTATTCAGGGTAGGGAAGCTGCAGCTGCCATCTTTGCAAAAGGCAGCCTGGATTCCCTTAGCTTGCCAAAATGGCGAGTCATCCCCATCTCTAGTGTTCACTATTAAAATAGTGTTCCACATTTTTCACAACATCTGCCGGGAGGGGGCTTGGAACCAGTCCCACACAGACATAGGGGTCCTACTGTAAACTTTTTGGCAAATTTGGCATACCAGTTATGGCATTGCGCAGGCTTCATCTTTGCAATGGAGCTGGAGACAACACTGCCCTACCAACTATCTTCAGACTGAACAAGCTACTTGGATGAGTAGCAAAACATTTCAACCTAACACGAAAGAAGTCCAGTTGCCAAGACTCAACTTCCAGAGAACCTCACCTGGATGACTGAGAATCTTCACAGAATTCTTATTATTATACTTTTACAATACTTAAAGTGTTCACTAACATGTGAGTTTCTTTTCCCAACGTTGCTACATATATGTCCAGGATACCTGGTGGCCCGTATCTCCCCACATGAGCCTTCTTGACGTTTAAGATCATCAGAGGTGGCCCTCCTCTCAGTCCGATTGCCAGCACAGTCAGAGCTGATGGGGGACATGAGAGAGGGCCTTCTCTGTGGCAGCCCCCAGATTATGGAAGGCCCTCCCTTGGAAGATCAGGTTGGCTCCTCCCTTTTATTCTTCTGCTGACATCTGAAGACCCATCTTTTCAGGCAGGCTTTTAACCATCATGACTGATTCCCTGAATGCCTTTTTAAAGTTTTCAATGTTTACTTGCTTTTAATTGCTTTTAATTTAATTTAATTTAATTTAAACTTGCTTTTAATTATTCAATTGTATTTTAATAATGTATAGTTAAATGGTTTTTAAAATGTTTAACTCGTGTTTTTAATTTTTTTTTTTAATATTGTGAGCTGCCTTGTGTTCCCTTCTCAGGAGAAAGGTGGCCTATAAATAAAACAGACAAACAAATATGCTCCTACATCTTAACAAGCAGGGAAATTCCAGAGAGAGAGAGAGAGAGAGAGAGAGAGAGAGAATTTAAAGCAAAAAGTGAGGGTTTAAGTCATGGCCTGAGAGCAAGGAGACTGACTCCAGAAAGAAGGGTAGAGAAAAAAAACACTTACCTAAAGCTAAATCCTTGAAACACTATGAGACTTCATTTTCCCAAATTCTCATCTACAGAACTAGGCTAATAAAGATGTAAATCTGGATAAAATAATAATAATCATGTACTGCCAAGTCAATTCTGACTTATGGTGACCCTTTGTCATGGCTTTCCAGGTATAGAATACTCAGAAGAGGTTGACCATTCCCTTCTTCTGAGGGCATCCTGAGACTCTGCAGCTTGCTCAAGGCTTACACAGGCTGGATCTACTCCAAACTCTTCTGCAAATGACAGACATTTCAGTCCAACTACATGTAGGTATGTCATCCTTGTTCTAGGTCCCGTATAGACCACCCAAACAGAAAGGGCCACCAGTGGAAGGGGTTTCTCCTTCCTTTCATGACGGGTCACATGACCAATCAGCAGCAAGAGGGTGACCAAACAGCACAAGTAGAATAGGTAGCATGAAGGCAGAGGAATTCTGGAAAACAAGACTGAGCCTGCTGCTGAGATGTGGGCTTTGGCAGATGCCCAGGAATGCCCAACCCAGAGTGCCGGCTCTGACATCTGACATTTGTGCTGCTGCAACCCTGAGAAGGGTCATAATGCAGAGCAGAGTGGCTGCCTGAAAAGAAGAACCAAGTTGATGGGCTTTTAACAGTTGCGTATTAAAGGGGATTTCGGCAGCTGGATGCTGTTTTATAGGAACTTCTCTCATCTATACCACTCTTCCACACAGGTATTCTTCCCATTTCCAAGTGCCCCAGCTCCTCCAAGAAACCATCTGACTTCTCAACATCTCTGTGTGCTAAAATATGATGTGGCTGGCATTAAACAGCAGTCCAGAGACCATCATTTTGATGGCATGTGGCTAAACTCTGCCTAAATATTGCATGATCTCATTTACCTTTCTCAGGAGAGCCTTGACGGGGCCATTAATCTTGGGATGTTTTGGCAACTCCTTTGCCCAGGCACAACAAAGTAAGTAAATAAAGTGAATTCAGCCTGAGTTTTCAAGCCAATGCTTTAATGATTTTCAATGGGCATTGTTGTGCTCCAGGAGTCTGCAAACTGTATCATCTTTTCTACTCAGGTATCTATTTATGTTACCTTCCAAAGTCACTACTGAATCAAAAGGATTAATGTTTGGGGGTTTTTAATGGTCTCCGGTTGAGCTGAAGTCGATAAATCTGTCCCCAGGGCCAGTAAAGTGCTTCTATGCAAACTCTTTCAGGATGAACAATAGGAACAGCCAGTGTGTGCTTCTCTGAAACACAGGATTCACAAGGGGATTAGGAAGCCTCAATGGGTTTCTGGGGAATTAAAGTAATAGGGCCTGGCTGCATGAAGTGGGGGCTGTGTTCCTGGAAAGGAGAGCCCTAAAGGGAGCCATGTTCTAAAGGAATGGAGCAGTCATGTCAAGTTTGAGCAGTCATATCAAGTCATGGCACAAGCAAGACCTAGTTCAGTCCTATCAGAGATACGTCTGATAAATATTTGTTATATTTACGATTCTTTACAAATCTGTCAGGGATATGACAAAACAGTCGTTGGAGAAAAACAGTAGAATATATCAAAGTCCACCAAAGTGGATCATACCTAGACTCAAATAAAAACAAAAAACATTTTTTTATTTTTTTTCGGGATATGCTTGCACCACCTAACACAGCTACTTCTTTGAAAACGACACCAAAAAAGAGAGTATATATTTTTAACGGGATGGAGCTGAAAGGGGCAGGGCAGACATCATGGGAGGCATTGTGCTTCCCAGAAAGTGCCTCGCATCCTGGTGTTCAATCCCCTTTGCTGTGGGAAAGGTGGAGGAAAACTCCCCCTCACCAGCATTCAGCCAATAGGTGGCTTTGCCTTACCTGTTTTCAAGCCTGGAAGAAGGCACTTCAGTCTTACAATGCTGGTAGCCTTTCAAGAACAGCAGAGCAAGCTTTATAAAGCCTCACTGCTATCTTAACACCTTCTTTTGGCTGTTCATGGCACCCTGCTCACTCACCCCTCTGTAACAATATGGGAGTGATCTTTGGGGGCTGAGTACGAATTTTGGAGTTGACCCACAAATGGGCCTTAGAATCACCTTGTCTACTTACTCCATACTATTCAGGGCTACATCGGCTTATATGATAGATCGATTTTCGTTGTCACGTCTCAGTAGGGAGTGCAGTCTAGGAAAGATATTTGGTGATTAGCATGCCATGGTGGGCACTCATAGCTGGACAGCCTGTTTGTGGAGAGGACCTGTTTGATAACCTTAGGCTTATCCCTTCCAAACAGGAAGGCCCTACCTTAATTTGCCTTTATGGTGACCAGGGAATGATAAACATGCCTCAGACAGCCTTCTGAGACACTACTTGGAGTCAGGCTAATATTATCTTCTTCGGGGACCTGTTTACTCACTTGCAGTTTGTCTCCAGTTGGTCAAGTACTCATACTCCATTTGACTCATTTTGGGTTGTTTTAGGGTTGGTTTCATTTTCTCCTAGAATTGGTGGATAAAGCTGTGATCTTATTTGAACACAAATACAGTCTGATACCTTCATCATGGACGAGGGCATACGGACAAGTGGCCAAGACAACAAGATTAACTGTCCCTATGTTAACAGACCTCAAAAGCCCACAATGAATCTCTTAGAGCAGTAGTCCTCAACCTTGGGCCTCCAGATGTTCTTGGACTTAAACTCCCAGAAATCCTGGCCAGCAGAGGTGGTGGTGAAGGCTTCTGGGAGTTGTAGCCCAAGAACATCTGGAGGCCCAAGGTTGGGGACCACTGTCTTAGACAACATAGGAGGCTGAAGCAGGTTTTTCCATCCCTACCATAGACAGGATCAGGAACTGCAGTGGGATCAGCATAACATCATGGAAGGTGATGACTTCCAGTGCTTTCTGCTTGTTGTGGCATCTGCGATACCTATGTAGTTTGTAGCAGTGGATTCTCACTTTGAAACAAAGGTGGTGTGAGCTGAGCAGAAAGCAAAAACTTGTAAACGGCTTTTCATTCAACCGAGCATTTGTCTCTCTGAAAATGTTCCCATTTCTTGTCTACAGGCACCATGATGATCCTATTCACACACAAAATCTACAAAGGTTCGGGGGTGACGGTTGTGAAAAGAAGCCAATCACCCCCAAACTTAAATATTCTCCTTTCACAGAAATGCTGGACTTATCCTGTCAAAATATTTTGTTTTTCTTAACTAGGACCACCTTTCTTCTGTCTGTGGCTTTTAGAAGAATTGCAGACAAAGTCCTTGGGAATAAGCATGTCCCTCCTCCCCATTTATAAAGGCTGTTCTTGCACAGCACCTTCTAACACTTTTATTCTGAAGCACAGCTGGTGCTGCGATCACAAACTGCATCTAATAGGAGTCCAAAAACCCGGTTCAGTCAATACCCAATCCAGCAGTGTGGAGAGAGAGAGAGAGCGAGAGAGGAGGGGCTAGCTTTGCTCCCTCCCCCTTCAATTTCTCCATATGGCCCTCTTCCTCTTCAAGAGGGTGCTTTCTACATGGCAAATGAGATTGTGGAGGGGAGGAGCTAGGTATTCCTCTCAGAGTATCTTGTCAAGAATTAGGTAGGTAATGACTGAACAGGGCTAAAGAGGTGGATGAGGAAGAGAACTTGGATGAACCAGGCAGGCTCTAAATATATTCGGGCTAAATTTGGCTGCTTTCTAAATCACTAAATTGGAGTCCAGCCAAATCTTGTGGTCAGTGCACATCCCTGCGACAGTTGTTTCATTGAGATGGGAACCAGGAGATTTATCCCTAGCTTGTGCAACCAGATGTAGTGATGGCACAGCCTCCCTCTGGATTGTGATCTTTATAACTTTTGAGATGGGTTTTTAGGGTGTAGATAAACATGGTTCCCCCATTCCTTTTTTTTTTTTTTAAATGTTAAAAATGTTTAGCCCCACAATGAATGAAGCCCTGTCCTGTTTGGAAAAGTTTAAAGATGTCAAATCTGATAAATTACTTTATTTCTTAGTAATAAGAAGGAAAAGAAAGAAAAAGAAACAAGACTGTACTATTCTCAAGAGTTGCTGAAGTACAAAATTGCATAGAACAGGTTTATTAAGAGTCACAAAATATGCTGTGGTTTTTAATAAACCTGTTCTATGTAATTTTGTTCTTTAGACGGGACACAAGGTGGATTTTATTTCAGCAAGTTGAGGCCTGTTATATACTAACCAAATCCAGAGAAAATCATGAAGGGATTATTTACTCATTATATCAAGAAATGTAATAGGAAGATAATGGAACTCCACACAGGTTCTTTCTCTCTCTTCCCCACACTGATATCTATAGGATTATTATTTTTTTTAAGCTGGAAGATTATTATTAGATATATATATATGACTCAATGCTTATTTTATTACGAATCTCATTAGGAGTGCATGGAGATTTTTGACAAAAGTTTGTTGAGTTCTCTGCCATATTTCCACCCTTTTTGATGAGAAATAGAGAAGACAAGGACAAATCAAGGAAATGTTCTAAAATGCAGGGGTTCCAGAGGAAAGCTTGCGATGTCAGATCTGCTTCTGTGATGTCTCCATTCTGATTCCTCTGCTGCCCGGGAGACAAAGCTTGTTTATGTGATCATACAACCTGAGCTGATCATCTCAGTCAGAACACACTTCGGTCTCTGATTTATTTGAAGAAATTCTCAGGGCTAAGAGACGCCTTTCACAGCCTAAGTAGACATGGACAAATCCATATTTAATTTCCTCTGACTTCCAGGTATGTTTGATCTACGTGTTTGTTCCACCATCTTATTCATTTGGAAACCTTCTTTTGAAAAAGACTGAATGGGGGGGGGGGACCCTATATATTTTTCCCTTCACATTTCTTCGTAGATACACATATTGACAGTGAGAATTCTCAAGATGGTGAGATCCTTCCCCTCCCATACAGAGGAGGAGAAGGATCTGTTCCCGATTTTTCCAGAGTGCAGGACATGTAACAATGGCCTTAAGCTACAGAAAGCCAAATTTAGACTGAATATCAGGAAAAACGTCTTAACTGTTCAAGCAGTGTGACAATGGAACCAATTACCTCAGGAGGTGGAGAGTGCTACAGTGCTAGAGATGTTCAAGAGAAAATTGGACAACCAGCTTTCGGATCTGCTTTGACTTGGATTCCTGCCTTGAGTAGGGGGTTGAACTCAATGGCCTTATCGGCCCCTTCCAGCTCAATCATGCTGATTCTACAATTCTATGAATATGTGAATTTTGGGCAAGCTAGTTTTCCAAAAGGGCCCAACTACATAAGATACATTGACTGAAAAAACTACATTTGCCTTCAAAGATATTAGAACTAGATTTCCCAGGGTCCCACAGCTAGCATGTCCAGTAGCTATATTGGTTATTGGAACCTATAGCCTAGCCTAGCCGAGTTGAGCCAACTCAAGCTGAGCTGAGCCAAGTCGAGCCAGAAAAATGGTGGCAAATCAACAGCAGCTAGAGCAATGCCACTGAGCAAAACTGGAAAAGGAAAATGTGTCTATAATTAAATGCATTTTTCATAAATTTTATTATACACCGTTCAAAAATTTAAAATGGGAGAGTATTTAGAAAAAGCTGGCTGAATAGCTGAGTGAGTTGGGTACCTGATTATGGAACTAGACATTAAGAATTCAATTCCCCATTGTGTCTACCAGGAGAACAGCCATCCTATGTATCTTTGGGCAAGCTTCATTGTCCCGGAAAAAGAGAATGGTAATCTACATCTGAGCACCCTGTACTGAGAAAACCCCAAGAACAGTTTCCTTAAGTTGGAATCAACTTGATGGCATGCTATAATTATTGTGAGAGCCAGTGTGGTATAGTGGCTTGAGTGATGGACTTAAGGCTTGGAAGACATGGGTTTGAATCCCTGCTTTGTCATAGAAACTCACTGGGAGGATGGTACTGGTAAAACCACTCCTTAAACACCTTGCTTACTTTGAAAGCCCTGTTAGGGTCATCATAATTTGCATGTGACCTGATGGAACATAGCAACAATTCAGTTGCACTAAGTTCAGATAGGCTTACTCCCAGGTAAATACAATAGGTACAGGACTGCAGACTCTATAGTTAGGTTGATTCGGAATGAAAAATTGGGTCATGTCCCTGTATACCTACCTGCAATTACGTATACACATACATATATAATTCTGTCCATGAAAAAGGTGTGCTTCCCTTATCTTTTCCTTACAGTTTTAGACTAATTTGATAGATAATAAGGCTAATTATACTCAAAATAATGGAATGGAAAAGTTATTTCTGTGATTTAACTTTCCAGAATTATAATTAAACTACTTTGCAGCACTTCAGCTGTCTTGCAAGACAACACTGGGGGAAAATATATATCTAAAGCACTATAACAACACCGGAGCTGCAGCATATTCACAAATCCCATTTACCAATGTAAATTTAAATCAAAAAGATAAAAGTGTTGAAATGAGTGGGCATCACTGTGAAAGATAGGTGAGTTTATTAAAGCTTGATCACTGAACCAATTAATTAAGAAAAAGTTATGTGGATTTCTTTCTGATAATATATTCATCCTAAGGCACCATCACTTACCGAGTTTTTATTTGTTAAACTGACAGCTCTCTGTTCTAAATATTCAGTACATATAAAACTCAGTGTCTGTTTTATACAATTGAACTCCCATCTACAATATTCAGTGTGGTATTATGGCTACAGTGCTAGACTGCAGCCCTATTCAAGCATTACAAGCTGGCTAAAGATCACACAAACAGGGGAGTACTCTAGTCTGGCTCCTTTGCCTGCCCATTGTGGAATAACGAGAATAGACACAGTAATATGGGGTAACTAGGGCCACAACTTTATTAACTTATTTATGACCTGTATCTCCCCTTTGACAAGGGGGCCTACCGTAGTGCTTAAACTGGTCTGTAATCGAAGTCAACCTTGACCTTCTGGTCCAGACCTCAGCCAATTGAGTTCCTATTCCGAAAGTGTGCTGTCCTACCATACAGCATGCTTCCGTGTCTCCAATAGTCGGGGTACCCCAAGACCGCCACCTCACCCGAGCCTCCAGACCCTAAGTGCCCAGTGTCCCGGGTCCCCAGCTTCCCCTCCCCTCAGCAAAACCTCTGCTGATACCATTCTGAGAGGAGGGGTGTTTTGCACCCCCTGGGTGCCCTCTTTGGAACTCAACTAACCCTATTTCTTTTGCACTACCCGCCGTTGTGACCTAATTAATTGTGTTATTTATGACTTGCCTATAACCGCCCTTAATGGGAAGAATGGGATGGGCGAAAACTCACTCACATTCAGGGCCAATTCGAGTGCAAGTCAAAAATTCCCATCTGGCCCTGAAGCGACCAGCTGATCTCATTCTTACCCTACAGGGTGGGCAGGTGGGTCGATGCCTGATCGACCGGAAGGGTGATGCAGGGCTGGGCAGCCTTCCTAAAGGCTTTCTACCACCCAGCCTTCAAATCTTGCCTGATTTGAAGCAGGAAACCCTGTGTCATCTCTTCCAAAAGGGCGGGCAACGGAGCCCCGCCCCAGCAGCTTTGCGCCTCATGGAGAGGCCCTTCTGCTGTCATTTCAACCAATCACCTTCCTACAGGTGGAAGGTAAAGAGTGTGAAGAGGGAGACCTTTGCTATCCAGGTGAGTTGGGAATGTGAAAAATCCAGGGGTTTGACTCATATGGAGAGTGTCCATTGACAGGGGAGTATCTCTGCTTCAGGCTTGTTGCCTTCCATGGGTAGGATGAGATACAGGTGGAGAAGGCAGCAGATGGCTGAGTAAGTGTTTGTTCTGGATTAGAGCAGATATACCTAAAGCAGTCAGCCCTTAAGAAACGGCTTCAAGTTAAAAAAGGGAAAGAGAGAAAGAGAAGGCAGACTGCCCAAGAGGGACTGGGCTTGACCCTTATTGTTTCCCTCCACCAGTATTAAAGGAAAGCAAAATAGCACACTGTCTCTTCTGCTGCCACCACTTCCCCTCTTTCCTCCTCCTCCTCCTAATTGTAGATTGGAAAATGGATAGTAAACACACAGAGAGAGAGACATTTTTTGGAGGCTAGCACTAGGATCCTTTTATAAAAAGGAAAACATTCTTAGAAAACAAGACAACACAAAAAGTAGGGAAGAGCTTCAGGCTGTAATTGGAATGAAACAACATTCCCAGAACAAACAGGAGCTAGACATAAACCAGGGCTTTGAGAAGGTATAAAATGATCTGGGAAGCAAGGGAAAGGATGGGTTCTGAAGCAGCATAAAGAAAATAAGATCTGGATCTTAGAGGACTTTCCAGCAGTAATTTCTATACCTGAAAGGGACATCTAGAGTAGGGGTCCCCAACCCCCGGTCCATGGCCCACTGCCGGGCCGTGGCCTTTGCAGGACCGGACCACGGAGACAGATCTCCCGCCCCCCCCCATGCACGCACTCCCCCCACGCACGCCCACATGCACGCACGGCCCACCCACCCACCCGGATGGGTGCCCTGCCCACCCACATGTGCATGAAGTGCGCCCCGCTCACCCACGAGTGCGCCACACCCATCCGTGCATGTGCGCGCGCACACCACACCCACCCGCGAGCACACCACACTCACCCCTGCATGCGTGCGAGAGTGCCCCACTCACCCGAGAGCGTGCCACGCCCACCCACACATGTGCATGAACGCATCATGCCCACCCATGAGCGGGGTGCCCCACCCCCTCCACGCATGGACCCCGCCCCCCCAACTGGTCCGCAGTTTGGAAAAGGTTGGGGACCACTGATCTAGAGGAACCCTCATTGAAGCAAAATATATTTGCTTGTTTAAGAAAATGACATTTTTAAAGAATTCCATGGTTATTCTTAAAGTGAGTCACTTTGGTACACATACTGTCAGGGAAGGATAATTGCAGTGGGAGCAAAGGATGGTTCCAGACAATATTATTATGAGCCAGGTCCAAACTTCAACACAATGATGGTAATGAGTTTTTAGCTATTAGGTGTCTGTGTGTGTGGAGTTGGTACCATTATTAATACTTACTGAGGTGGTAAACCTCTGACAGGGATTGTACCGATTTAAATTGCAACATATGCTGATATATCAATAAAAAGAAAGGGATTTGAATTCACTACACATAATTAACTGGCACCTGAAGAGAAGAGTTATGGGAAATGGACAAATGAGAAATCACCCATCATTGGCTCCTAGCACCACCATTTTGTACTTATATTACTGTGCAGCCTGAATCATTGTACTGGCTGAGGACTCACTCAGAGCAGGAGACCATCTCTCTCAGCAGGGAGTCATCCACTACTACACTCCTCCTTCTACTTGGAGTGAGGATTGGATTTCTTCCATCCAGATGGACCTCAGTGCTCTTCTAAATAAGTTCCCTGAGACCTTCTAGCCGTCATTGGCCTGCACCTCCTGGCCTTCCTCAACCCTGGCTATGATGGCGCAGATGGCGCTACAGTCCAATAACATCGGTGAGACTGCATCTTGCCCTAAGGTCCCATGGAGTGTGGAATGGTGCTTTGTCCCCAAGCAATCCAATGGCATGATCCTTTGGGGAAACCTGGTATCAATTGTCTACTTCAAGGGTCTCCAAACTATGGCCCCCAGGCCACATCCCACCCACCTTGCCTTTTTATCCAGCCCAGGCATAGGAAGAGGAGGGAAGGGGGACATAAGCGATCCCCCACCCCCGCTGTCTTTGCAAAGACAGCAGAGGTGGGGGATCGCTTGGGTCCCCCTTCCCTCCTTTGGCCCTCAAAAATGTGTAAAATATATGATGTGGCCCTCATACTAATATGTTTGGAGACCCCTGGTGTACTTCCAGTTCATGGAAAGGCTCATGATTTTCCTGTTTATATTCTTGTTTTCTCTTAGCCGTCTTTTTCTTTCTGTTGCTTCCCTCCCCCTCCTTATTTGGATAGTTAGTTAAAGCATTTTCAGTCTCCTCTTCAGGTCAAAAAGCCTTGATACTAATGAGCAGCTCAAAAGTGCCTTCTTAGCAGAGCTGACTGGAGTTGTGGCTTGTTTTGTTTGCTTGTTTGTTGTCTCCCAGAATTCTTCAAGAAATCCCCAGGCATAAGTCAGGGAATTCTAGTTCACACAACCATATCTACAGACACCATTCTTTTGTTTTCATGCAAAGGGCCTAGTCCTGCAGAGCTCCATGGATCCAGACTTAGCTATAGTAGGCCTTCATTTCCTGCCACCATGGTTCCTAGAGATGGTAGTCCTGTTGCCTTTCAGGCTCAATAGAAAAGGCCTTTCAAAGAACTACTACACCCAGGAAACATTGCAGCAGCTTCCTCCCAGGAACCTTTGAAGCAGAAAATGAAGCCCTAGAAGCCCTACCATAGCTAGGTCTGACTCCATGGCGCCTCATAGGACTAGGCCTTTTTCAGGTGAGCAAAATGAAGGTGTCTATAGGTAGGAGTCTGTGAGCTGTACCTCCCAGAATTCTGTCTGGGGAATTCTTAGAGAATTATGGGAGTTGGAGTTTTAAAAAAAAGATGAATCACACATTCTTAGAGTTGACAAAGAAGCCTGCCTATTTTTGATACAGTTTGGGGAGGGGGGACCCTCACATTTAAAAATGTTTCATCACCCTTGCTAAGCTGGTTTGCAGAGAGGTGGCACACCCAGCAGTTTCATCTTCTGCTTCGTTTAGAGAAGCCAGGCCACTGCAATAACGACCTTGATGACTGTCCAGAGGCATCCCCAATTTTCCTGGATTCTCCCTTAAACGTCTTCACTAAACTTCTACGTTAGTTCACCCCAGTCACGGACTCGCTGAAAACAGAGGGACATTATTAACTAGGAATGGGTGGGAATTTTTGTTTTGCTTGTTCTTTTCCCCTAAAACCAAGAGTAACTTGTGATTCTTTAAAAAAAAAAAAGAATGAGTAAGAATGTGAAAGAGACCATTCATATCAACAGTGCTTTTTACCCTCTGGGACTCATGAATAAATAGAGTCACCTTTATAAAGAGAAAGCTTCTTGTATACAGCAGCACAAAGTGGGAACTCCACACAGTTGTGGTTTCTCATCATGTGTCAACCTTCTTGAATATGTAAAGGATTCCTCTCTGTGGACATTTAGATGAAGTCAACATGCATATATAGGACCTAGGACTGCGGGTTGCACAACGTCAGGGAGACACTGGTCCACATGTCTTTGATGTGTGAAGAACGCTATCACATGCTGTTTCTCTTCATCTGAGAATCAAAAGGCAAGAGCAAACTGGAAGAAAGACATTTTCCCCTAGATCCATCCACATATATGGAAGCATGCTATTCTACAGAAAATCCCACCGATGCTCAATGTTTGTTCCTGTATCTCATCAAATGTCAGACAGCAGCATCAAAACCATGAGAA
The DNA here is from genome assembly GCA_037013535.1 of Intellagama lesueurii. Classification (NCBI taxonomy): domain Eukaryota; kingdom Metazoa; phylum Chordata; class Lepidosauria; order Squamata; family Agamidae; genus Intellagama; species Intellagama lesueurii. Next base: position 166,440,102 of record JBAJHW010000001.1, on the reverse strand, counting down.
CGGAACCAAAATGGCAGCTTATTTTTAACTGCTGTTCGGAATGCCCAAGACATTGTCAGTGGCATGCAGTTTCATAAAGTGGTGTAAGATATTGCTCATGGCAAAACTCTTCTGTGCTTTGTTATATTAGTTCTGCATTTTTAAAACATCTGTTAACAGATATATTTCACATAATTGTTTTTGACAAATGGCATTAATTATGTTGACTTTTATTTCTCTGGCACAGAAGCCACAAATGCAATGAATAATTCAGCTTTGTGCGTAATCTTTTTTTTGGGGGGGGGGAGGGGTTGTGTTTTTAACTCTTTAGTCTCAGAGGATGAAAGAGCCATTTGGCATTAAAGCGCAAAACAAAAGCAACTTAATGGATGAAACAATCTGATCAGCAGGAGACAGAAGTTGGCTAATTTAACAGGTGACATTTTGGCTTAAGGGATCAGAGATTAATAATGCAAATGGTTGTGTTACAATCAAAAACAGCAGGTCTGAGTAATTATTTTAATTACAATTTGCATTTTTCGTTCCATTTTGTTCACAAATGGAAACAGACATTCTTAGAGCATAAACTACATTGCTACCCACAATTCTCAACTCTGGAGCTGAACGGCGCTCAGCCATCATCCTCAGCAAGAGACTTTAAAATATTATTGGTTTTCACATAAAAGCACAAGAAAACATAATTATGCCTTACAAAAATTATATGGTAGAGACAGCAGAAAATGTCAAACTGAGACGGCAGTCTTTTTTCTGATTAAGACACATTTATTCCTTATTACCATTGCGGATCTTCAATCTCTGATAAACTAGAGGTTTCAGGCATTTAAATCATATGATTTAAATAATTTAGTTAGGTTTCTAATTTATGTACCTATTCAGCTGGAAATCAGTTGAGTGACTTTAAGCAGGATGACTGTGAACATGGGAGAAATGAAAGAACAGACTTTGGGCATTAACATAGTATCCACTCCCCAGAAAGTGGCACAGTAGTGGCTACTTGGAACTGACAGCAGGCAAAAAGCCTCTCATGTGCATGATGTGGAGCTGTGGATTATGAGAAACCTAGTATTTCCATACATTGGGGAGGGGTGGTTTTAGAAGAACGGCAGGCAACCTATAGCTATAAGCCCCTTTGAATCCCATGGGAATTGGACAGTATTGCCCTGAAAGTTCATAGCCCTGTGTACGTTTAGTTGGTAATATATTTTATTCAAACAGAGATTGTTTCTGAAACGAATTCCACAGGATTGTGCTATACATCCAGGTTGTCACTACAGGTGATAACTGTAGGATCTCTGCAGATGGGAGTGTTTTCATATCAAGGCTGAATCTGTTCCACTTTATAGCCTGGGATGAAGAATCGCATAACCTCCCTAGGCAGCATGTAGGCCTTGAGATCATTCTGTGGCTCCCTTCCCCTGTTATTTTTAAAAAATCAGATGATTGCATTTCCAGATGCCTCCAGAAGTTGCAGTTCTCCTCCAAAAAAAGGGTACACTCCCCAACACACAACTTGGTAAAGCCTATAAATGTGTCTTCTGGTGACTTCTGGTTTTGGTTCAGGAGTCCCTGTCAGGAAGCGGCTTCTGGGCCTTCTGATGTTATTCACCTCAATATTGCTAAAAAAACAATATGTCCTACTTCTGCTAAATGCCTTATGCCACCAGGGGCATGGGAAGCTCTCCCACCACATGAGGGAGGAAGCCACGTTGTGCCCTACCTATCACACTTACACACAGTTGTCAGTGTGGTATACTGTGTTTCCCCAAAAATAAGACAGGGTCTTATATTAATTTTTGCTCCAAAAAACGCATAAGGGCTTATTTTCAGGGGATATTTTATTTTTTTCATGTACAACAATCTACATTCATTCAAACACAGTCATGTCATCTTCTTCTGGTCGCTGCACAATGGTGGAGGGCGGGGTTTCACTTAACTGGGGCTTATTTTTGGGGTAGGGCTTATATTATGAGCATCCTGAAAAATCATACTAGGGCTTATTTTCAGGTTAAGTCTTATTTTCAGGGAAACAGGGTAGTAGTTAACGGTATTTGGCTATGTATCAGGACACCTGACATCAAATTACCACTCAGCCATCAAATTCACTGGGTGACGATAGGCAAGTCACAGCCTCTTGCCATCATGTGCCTCACAGGGTTGTTGTGGGGAGAGCCATGGTGGCTGCCTTGAGCTCAGTAGATGAAAGGCAGAATATACATGGAACTAATAACTAGTGAATGTACATCTGCTATGATCATTTTAGACCATCCCAATGGCTTGAACCATTCATATCTGTCTTAGGCTGCTAACCTATGCACAGTTACTTGGGAAGAAGACCCACTGAACAGAGAGGGATGTGCATCAGACTATGCCTAAAGTTTCATCAGCAATTTATAAAATGACCTGTATGCAGATTAATACAGGCATCCTCTATAAGTCTACTCAGAAATAAATCCAATTGTATTTGACTAGAATTATACCAAGTTATGTTTGTATAGGAATTCAGCCTAAAGGATTTTTAAAAGACCTACACAGAGGTTTATATATATTTATAAGAGTATTTAAATAAAGATGCACTGAAAGTGAATAAGAAGTATAGTTATAATGCAGATGTGGAATTTAATTGCCAGGTTAAATTTAAGCATCGAAAATATTCCTCTAGGATGTTTTTCTTCCTGTGTTTTTCAATCGGTTAATCATCTAGCTACTTTCTTTAGCATGCAGCCTAGCTCAAACTGACCTTGGGCCTTTAAGCTTTTGTTTGTTTACATTATTCAGGGGTGAATTAGAGGTTGAAGCAAGTGGAGGGAGATTTAAGCAAACCTAGCAAGGTCCTTTGGAATACCCTTTCCTTCTGTGATAATGATACATGAGGTTATAGCTCAGTGAGTTAGGCATCTAGCTGTGGAGACAGAATGGGAGTCCAATTCCCCACAAAAGAGCCAGGCTGCATGGCTTTGGGCAAGCTGCACAGTCCCAGGATTCCCCCAGAAGAAGGGAATAGTATGCTGCAGCCGCTGGAGAGCCCACGGGCTTCAAACAGCAAGGCTGGCTCTTTGCCCTCCACCCCGGATAACGCGAGACAGTTTAGTCTCACGTGACTTACAAGGAGGAGGGGGGAAGCCTAGGTTACTTAAAAGGGCTTTCCCCTCTCGCACCGCCCTCTTCTTTTTTGGGCATTGTTAAGAGAAGCATTGAAAATATTCCTCTAGGATGTTTTTCTTCCTGTGTTTTTCAATCGGTTAATCATCTAGCTACTTTCTTTAGCATGCAGCCTAGCTCAAACTGACCTTGGGCCTTTAAGCTTTTGTTTGTTTACATTATTCAGGGGTGAATTAGAGGTTGAAGCATTGTTTTTTCTGTCTTCTTTGTTGACATGGAGTGGAAGGCCTGCCCCCCCAGCGGGGGGTCTAACATCCGAGTGAGTACGGGTAGAGGGAGATATGGCGTTGGCTCAGTGCCTACTCGTTTTAGAAGAACGGTGAACAGATGTTTGAAGGCTGTTCACTGTTCTGGCACTGTGACCAACTACCAGTCTCGAGGTAGACAGATCAGCTGGCCCTCCACTCTAAAGCTGGTGCTGTTGAACGCCAGGTCTGTGTCCAATAATTCCCAGATTGTACAAGATCTTATTCTGGAAGAGGATGCAGACCTGGCGTGCATGACTGAGACCTGGATGGGCGGGGAACGGGGTGTTCCTCTGACCCTTGCCTGTCCTCCTGGTTATGCAGTCCTGCACCAGGGTAGACTGGAGGGGCGGGGGGGGGGAGTAGCCATTATTTACAGAACTATCCTGGAGGTTACTAGGTGCTCTTTGGTGGTGAAGCCGGGCTTGGAGGCCCTCCATGTGCGGATTGGGGCCAGGGACGGTATTGGGATCTTGCTGGGTTACCGCGCTCCCCACGACCCAGCCACCTCCCTACCGGAGCTGGCGGACTTTGTCTCCACGGCACTGTTGGAGTCCCCGAGGCTTCTGGTCCTGGGTGACTTCAATATCCATGCGGAGGCAGAGGTTTCCGGTCCATCTCTTGAGTTCTTGGAAACCATGGCTTCCTTGGATATGTCCCAACATGTCAACGGTCCCACACACATGGGCGGCCATATGCTAGACCTGGTATTTTCCACTGAACGAAGCGAGTGTGGTCTGATGGTGACTGACATGGCGTCAGTCCCCTTGTCATGGTCAGATCACCACCTAATAAAATGTAACCTCTCAATGGCACTCCCTCCCCGCAGGGAGCATGGACATATTTCAATGGTCCGCCCTCGAAGGTTACTGGATCCATTGAGATTCCAGGATACCATGAGAGGGATTCCAGCTGAGCTGTCTGGCGCTCCTGTCGAAGCTCTGGTTGACAGCTGGCTCGCCACCGCCACTAGGGCTGTAGACACGATCACTCCCAAACGCCCTCGCAGGCACAGAGCTCGGCCAGGTGCCTGGTATAATCGGGACCTGCGAGCAATGAAGCGAAACAGGAGACAGCTAGAGTGCACTTGGAGAGAGGAACCGACGGACTGTAATAAGAAAGCTGTCAGGATCACAACTAACCATTACCTGGCTAAGGTAAGGGCTGCCAGACGATCACACTTCGCTGACCGGATAAGCGAAGCTTCCAACCAGCAGGCGGAACTTTTCCGTATAGTTCGCGATCTATCCGGAATTGGTCTGGGTGATGGGCCTCCCACTAATATCTCACCTGACCAATTTGCAGCATTTTTTAAATCAAAAGTGGAGGCCATCCGCCAGGACCTCTCTCCTTTTTTAAATACAGTGGATCGAGCAGAGATGTCCAGCGCTCCACCTTGCCCGGTGACTCTTGAATTCTTTCAGCCTGTGACACCAGAATTGGTGGACAAAGCGCTTGATCGCTGTCGGGCCACCACCTCCTCCCTTGACCCTTGCCCGGCCTGGCTAATCAAAGTAGCCAGACCAGTAACAACGGAATGGGCCACAGCAATAATTAATGGGTCTCTCCAGGAGGGCAAGGTTCCTCTTGCCCTCAAGGAGACACTCATTAGGCCCATTAGGAAGAAACCAAATTTGGCGGCGGATGATATTGGAAATTATAGGCCCGTCGCCAATGTTTCTTTCCTTAGCAAAGTGGTGGAGAGGGTGGTGGCAGACCAGCTTCAGACACTTTTGGATGAAACCAACGCCCTGGACCCATTTCAGTCGGGCTTCAGGCTGCGTTATGGCACAGAAACGGCACTGGTCACACTGTTGGATGACCTGTTGAGGGAGGCAGACAGGGGCAATATGTCCTTGTTGGTCCTCCTCGATATCTCAGCCGCCTTTGATACCGTCGACCACGGTATCCTCCTGGGGAGGCTCTCCGAACTGGGAATTGGTGGCCTGGCGCTTGCCTGGCTCCGTTCCTTCTTGGAGGACCGTCCCCAGAGAGTACAGCTTGGGGAGAGTGTTTTGGCCCCGTGGAGTCTCAATTGTGGGGTTCCGCAGGGGTCGATCATCTCCCCAACGCTGTTTAATATCTATATGAGGCCGCTGGGTGGGGTCATCAGGGGGTGTGGGGCATCGTATCATCAGTACGCTGATGACACGCAGCTCTACATCTCCTTTTCACCTACCTCAGTGGATGCCGTTCTGTCCCTTCAGCGCTGCCTGGAGGCTGTACTGCAATGGATGCAGATGAATGGGTTGAGGCTGAACCCAGACAAGACGGAGGTCCTGAGGGTGGGTGGTCCCCCCATCAGCGGACTGGGTGACTCCCTTTCTTTTGGGGGGACAACTTTCACCGCAAAGAGTGGGGTTCACAACTTGGGGATACATCTGGACCCAGCGCTTACCATGGAAACCCAAGTCGCGTCCGTGGCCCGCTCTGCCTATTTCCATCTATGGCGGATTGCCCAGCTGCGACCCTATCTTGATGGGGGGGCCCTCACTACTCTTGTCCATGCGCTCGTAATCTCGAGATTAGACCACTGTAATGCGCTCTACGTGGGGCTACCTTTGAGATTGACGCGGAAACTTCAAATGCGGCGGCCAGACTTCTTAGTGGGGTGAGAAAATATCAACATATCTCTCCCACTCTGGCTGCCTTGCATTGGCTGCCCATTCGTTTCCGCGTTGACTTCAAAGTGTTAATGATGACGTACAAAGCCCTAAATGGTTTGGGACCTCGATACTTGGCTGAACGTCTTCTCCCACCTAGATCTACCCGAATCACTCGGTATAGCCAGGAGGGACGGCTGAGGGGCCTAACGCCGAGAGAGGCCCGGAAAGAAAGAACAAGAAACCGGGCCTTCTCGGCAGTGGCCCCTTGGCTGTGGAATGGTCTCCCAACAGAGATCCGACTGGCACCCTCGCTGGGTGTTTTTAAAAGCCATTTAAAAATTTGGCTCTTTAGGCAGGCCTTCCCTTCAGTCAACAACTGATATCTACTCTTGTTTTACTCCCATCTTGGCATTAATTTAATTTAATTTAATCTAATTGTTTAAAAATTATGACGTTTTATGATTTTATATGATGATGTTTTTATGATATTTGTAAGCCGCCCCGAGTAGACTTTGTCTAGGGGGGCGGGGTAAAAATCCAATAAAGTAAAGTAAAGTAAAGAAAGAGGACCCCGCGTGTTCCGGCGAGTTTGGCTGTGTCTCAGAGACTGGTTGCTTCAGGACGGGAGGGTAGCGGCGGCTCCCTCCCACGGTTGTGTTATATTTTATATTATTTCTGAGTTAATTTGGGAAGGTATTTCCTTTTTATATAATACAGCCTTTAATGCCGGGTTCAAGGGGGAGGCGGACGGTGGCAGCGGCGGCGCAAGCAGCTTCACATTTAAAAAATAAAACCAAACAAAGTAATAATGATTAATAATGAGGAAGAGGTCCAAGCTGGCCAGCTTCCGATAGAGGATGGGGGCGTTGGGGGTGCGAGCCTAGGATCGGGGAGACGGCGCTTGGGTTTAGCATTTGAGGGTCCTTGGCCCGCGGCCCCCCCTTTTTTCCTTCTTTTTGCGGCCCGATGGTTTTGGCGCGAAGGTGCTTGGCTCGGCTTGGAGCCTCCATGGTTGGTCCGGAGCCACGCACCCCCTCCCCCCCACCGCTTGTTTGTCTCCCCCAATTGCACGGGTGCATAGTGGTAGCTGAGGTAGGCTGACTTTGGCAAGAAGGAATTGCCGTGGAGCCGATAGGGAGGAGGCAGGCGATTTGGCAGAGTGGCACCCGGTTTCGCTGTTGCCGCTTTTGTCAGACACCCCCCACCTTCTTTTGGGAGCGTTCAAGCGGGAACGGAGCCCACTTCTCCAGTACAACAATCACTGACACCCCTCTTCGAATTTTAATGGTCAAAGGTATTGGCACCTAGTGCATCGAGGGTCGGCTACCCTCTTACACTGTGCGGGCATATATATATAAGAGTGCGAAAATAGAGTTACAGAAATAATTAGAAGAAGGTACAAAAGGTAATCGAGATAAGATATACTAAAAATAAATAAATAAATAGAATATAATCTACATATATAACTTTCTATATTGATATATCATAATAATCAAATAAAGTAAGGTACTTAATAAAAAAATTTAATTGCAATTAATGAAATAAGGTGTAGCGAGCTACAGTATAAATATTAAATAAGTTATTTACTTAAATATAGGCATAAATTAATTGTGAGTAATCAATTGTTAAGGGATTCAAACAAGTAATCAGGTAAGTAATTCATTGGCACAGTTGATTATTTAATTCATTTAATTAATTAATTGAGTAATTAATTCAGTCAAACATTGTTTGTAATATTAATCTAATTGGTTGATCTGTGACAAGTGAATAGCATTGATTACAGTGAACATTTAATTGGAAGGTGCTTTAAATAAGGCATTTCGTATGAAGAGGGTTTGTTACTCCCTCCTGTCTCAAGCGTGCAAGCGTTAGTGGGACCTAAAAGTGGTTAATTAAGGCACATAAGCAACAACAAGGGACCATTGCCAGAAAATAGTGGTTAATTAGAATATGGACACTGTCGTGCTTCCGCCTGGGCTTTGAGTTACCGGATCTATTGTCACCACTATTATGTTATAGCACTGCTAACAATGACGTCGAGGAAGGGGCAGGGCAACACAAAGGAGAAAATAACCGGCCAAGAAAAGGCTGGCCCCTCAAGTGTCTCCCCCACAATCCTCCTCAGATGAGGAATCCTGGCCAGTTTGACAGGAATTGCAGGAGAAAATTTCAGCTTTATAGGCCCAACATCCGTTGGCAGGCTCCCCAGCCAAGCGAGGTTCAACCACGCAGATCGGCCAGGGAGACTAAGAGCCATCAGAAGGCTAAATTGAAAGCAATGGCTTCAGATCTAATGGACAGGTTTGGTAGTGCATCCTGGTGGCAATGATTTACCCAAACTTCATGGTAAGGCATTGATCCTGGACATTATTTGCAACCTTAAGTGGTTAAATGTGAGATATTCTGCTATGTGGATCTTGTGGTCCACGATCATTCCTCGGTTAGCCTGGCGAGGCGCCAGGAATATTGGCAATGTTAACAAGGCCCAGCGGGGTGTTAACGGAGAAGTATGCAGAGGCGTCTGCAGTGGCCTTGGATCGGTGATAAGTCACCACAGGATCCAAATGGAGAAGCCTGAATTGTTCAGGAGCGATGGTGTCCACCTTTCTGATTCAGGTTTTAATGTCTTTTTAGAAGACATAAAAGGGGGCCTGCTTGTCGAGCTCAAGCGTCTCGGTGGCGGGCATGGGACATAGCTTGGCTAGTCCCTATGCTGTGGTGGGTAGTGCGGAAAGAACAGGTATTTTTGGTGTGTCCCAATGTAATTTCAGGTAAGCCAACAGCGCATCCGACCTCCCGGCACTGCGGATCGTGCGATTACAGTGCCTGTGGTGGGAAGATGTGCTGGGCCACTTCCGGACCAACAGTCATCGAGTAAAGATGGCTTGAGGTCTGGGGGTGTTTATTAGCGGGCAACCGGGTTCCTGCTGTCTTTAAGACCGCTAGAACCTGGGGCCGGGGACTCGCCCATTTGTTGATCAAGGGGTATTTGGATACCCCTGCCATTTACCTATTTCCGCACTACAGCAGGCCCCCTCCTTTTGCCAAAGGATGGCAAAATTTGAATCTGAATTTATATTAATAAAGTGTGGCCCGTATTTAACCCATATCACTGTCTCACATCTTTATTCCGGGGTTGGGAGGGCAAAACGATTTCTGAGTATCTTTACTAGAGATGGGCATGAATTAAAAAAATGAATCACCAAATTCATTCAAAAATTGCTAATTTGTTCAAAAATCACTAATTCCAATGAACAGAAATCAATGATTTTTTAGCAATTTTTGATTTGTTTATTTGTTTGGCTATAAAATGCCCCCTCAGGCACCTAGAGATACCAAAATTGAGAGTATACTTACATTTTTTTAAAGCATCACTTACTTACTTACTTACTTACTTACTTACTTAGTAAACCATGCCATTAGGTTAACATGCTCTGAAATGCTTGAACTAATTGCTGGCTCCAAGTGGGCTTTCAATGAGACCCAAATTATCCTAGGAGGCTTCTTTCTCCTTCTCATCTATCAGGTTCCTGCCTTCTCCTCCTTTGAAGGCTCTTTCATTCTCTCTTCCCTCCCGCAATGGGTTTCTTCTTCCCTCAGATCAGCTTCTTTCTGCTTCTTCCTCCCTTATCCGTGGTGTGCTCTTTACTTCCTCCTATCCACAAAGCTTACCACTGATGAATGGTTGCCACTTCCATTTTCCCACAGTGCCTTGCGTTTCCAAATAGTATAATTCTGCAACATTGCTTCCAAACAAAATGGTGGCTTCTGGGCCATCTGACACTGAATCCTCAGTGATGGACCCTTCCAGGAGACTAGGACTGAGAATTTTCTGTTTTTATATCTTCCTACTTAATAAACTTTTAGGTTTTAGTTTTTAAATGTGCCTCAAAGCTAAACCTTTGTTATCTACTATCCTATCTTCTGTTGTGCTCTTTTTGTCATTTTATCTTTAAACTGAAAAAAAAAAGTTTAAGAAATCATATTCTCTTTCTCTCTCTCTCTCTCTCCCCCACCCACCCACACTCCTTAAAAATACATGAAAGACAAGGCTACTTCATGTATAGTTAAGGGATCAGTTCAAAGCTAGAAACTGCAGTGATGCACACTCTGCTTCAGAGATAAGTTTTGCTAAGAGTCCATTTACACTAAAGGTCAGACAAATTCAAGCATGGCTGTTTCCTTCACTTCTTGAAGATTGTTCAAGGCATAGATTTTCCAAGGGGGATGGGATTATATTTTCCCCTCCCCCATTCCCTAGGGTAAGAGTGGGTGTCATGTGGCTGTTGGGCCATGTGTGGCCTTCTGGTGGGATGGTCTAAAATGGGCCCCCCTCAGCACCACTATATCCGAAACAATTTTAAAAAATAGCAGAAGGAGGCTCCTTAGGCCCTACAGGAAGGTAATTCTGCCATCTTTTGAGGGTCCTGAAGAACCTCTCCCCTCATTTCTCCACATAAAAAAATATTTTCTGCGCAGTAGAGGGGGCCAAGGGGCTTTTTTTTACAATTAAAACAGACTTGTAAGCAAAAAAATGGTGGAGGTGGAAATTGTGAGAATGGTTGTGGACCTCCACAGTCCAGGATGTGTGAGTCTTAGACCACTGAGGATTGCCCACCCCTGCCCTGGTAACTATGTTGTCCAACAAAAATAAGTATGGCATTGTTTCCCTGAAATACAGATATAAAGAATGGGGAAGCATCTCCAGTTGAATTCTATTTGCCATGCTTCTGGAAAAAGCATAGCATGCATGCTAGGGGAAAATAATAATCATAGCAAGACCTTGGAACCATGGGTTTCAAAAAGTAATACAGGGAGCCTCTTTTCCCCACTTCTCCTTGCTTGACAGCACTGTCTGTTCCACCCTGATACAAACCCTGGAGAACACCAGAATTACATCAAAGCCTGAATGTTTCATTTGTCCTCACCAAATGGCATCCATAAGGACTCTTCCTCTACTCTCAGGTTCCAGTGACTTATTCCAATATATGAACAAGTCTTTAAAAAAAACACATTTTTTTTAAATTCCCTGCCCTCTGCCAAGCAGGGGAAGTGATTAATTTGCCAGTAACCTGAAGTGGCTCACTTACTCAGCCACTTCAAGATATGGGCAGGAGCCATTTCAATGTGAATGATCAGGCTTGTTTAGATTGTCCTAATCAAGCCTGCTGTTCCCAATTAGCCCACATGAACTCACTCCCTACTGCTAGTGTAGTGTAGCTGGACCCTCAGTTATCATGATTGGTACTACATAGATGTCATGACAGGTCAACTTAACATTCTTCTGCCAGCAGCCATTTTTCCTAGATGCAAGACAAAGAAAACAGTAGCCCAGGTGAACACCTCCTTAAGCTGCTCATATTATATCTGTTCATTATAAGAGCAGTTATGTAATGTTACGAACTGATACCTGAGTTTCTTTTTTCCATTCCTTTGTTTTGATTTGATTATAAATGGTCTTGTTTTCCATCCATGTAGAATCTATTGCTAAATGCATCTTAGATGTTTTGTGAATTGATAATGCTAATGCATGGTGAGGTTTTATCTCCAGGAAAAAAAAAAGTAATTCTTTAGGGAAGTCTTGTAATGGAATCAGTTGCTAGGATTTGTATGTTTAAAGCATTTATGAGCTGTCTTTTTTCTTCTCAAATATATTAAATTTCAATCCAAAAGTTCTATTAAGGCCAAAGACTGCTTCTCTCATAGACAATTTTGTGAATGTATCCAGGGAAAAGTTTTTCTGGAGACTACAGGTATTTCTCTGGATGTCTGAGCAGGATTACAGGTGGTCAGCTTCCAGAATAAAGTTCTGGAAAAGCAGCAGATAGCTAAACCTTGTGTAAGTGCAACGTCTCCCCTCTAGAGATGTGTTCATCGTTGCTCTGTCATGTGATGATTTAACAAACAACAACAATAACAACATTCAGGCTCTTAATGCTTCGTATCGCCTCCCTTTTCTCACCATGATGAAGTGTCACTGCTGGAATCTGCCAGCACTCCCTCAATTTGCTTGTGTTCAAAACAACAGTGTATAATATTATTTGCTGTTCCCTATTCATTATTGATACAATCAGCTTTATGAGACTTAATTAAAATGTGCTATATTGCACCAAATTAAAAAAAATCAATGTGTTGAATTAGCAAATAACAGAGACTTAGTGATAGTTTTGTGATTTAATTAACTCAGCTTTATCCCAGTGCTGGGCCATCTGGTCCCCTTTCACAAAAGGCAGGAACCGACTTGCCTCACTTCATGTACTTCCTTCTTATAAGTCATTTGCATTTTGATGAATCCATTTCTTCTCTCCTTTTCAGACAAATGTCTGCTTCACCTGGGAAAGTCTATAAAGCACTAAAGGATGTTTGAGGATGAAAATAGCAATATAAATGGCAGCAATTATTATTAGTCCCTGCTCCGCTTCCTGCAGCTATTACAACTTTTTTTAAAAAAAAAAAAACTGCATGCAAAAGCCCAGAGCCAAACTAAATAATGGCTTCTTCTGTTCGCAAACAATAACGCCCCTTTAAAAAATTCTTTGTGGGAAGAGTTGAAGTTTCGAATTTGAGAGCTGGCAGCTGATTGTGTGTATTGACTGCGGCAGCATCAGAAGATACAAACATTCCATTTTTATGGATCCACCTTGGCAGGAGGCTTCACACAGAGAGAGGTCTCCAAGTGGCTGTGGTGGCTGCTGCTTGCCAGAGCAGATCAGGCAAGTATCTTATGCTATAGGAAATCCTGTATGCTCCAACACATTCAAGGAATCACTACATACAGTAGGTATGAATATGGAATAGCCTTTCTCAAGAAATAGAATACAGGGTGTGACCCTGTTTTTCACTTTCATGTTTCTACTTCATTTGATACCACTAACTATTTCATCCTTCTGGAGAGACTGCCCACTTTAAGTGTGGGAAGTATTGCTTTGCAGAAGCAAGGCTGCAGAAGTTCTACATGGCTCTGTGGCAATTATAAGACAGGATGATAAGGGATTCCATCTATCTACTCATAATATTCAAAATATATGGAAAACTTGTGAGTGAGATCAGCTAGGACAAAGATGTACAACAGCTAGCCTGTGGATTAAATGCACCCCCCCAGGAGACCATATGTGCTTCCTGTATCCCAGATCTTCCAGTACCCCCTTCCCCCCCCCCCAAAAAAAAGTCTAGAGCACATAGAGCACTTTTGATGTTTTGAGCCATGCCCATCTGCCCTGTCCCCCACCCAAGTGGCCACCAGGTGGTTTTAAACAAACCCTCAATTTTTGGAAGAAAATCTTGGGAAGATGGGAGTCACAAGAGCAGATATGCCCCCTTCCATTTATTTATTTATTTATTTATTTATTTCATTTATACCCCGCCTATCTGGTCAATTGTGACCAGTCTAGGCGGCTTACAACAGACACTATAAAACAATTAAACAGATAACATACACATAACATAACATAATTTTCCCAAAGATGGCAAGAAACAAGGTGTATTGTAGTGGAAAAAGAAAAAAGAGTAATAGGAGTTAACTGGAAAGGAGGAAGGCCTGCCTAAACATCCATGTTTTCAGTTGTTTCTTGAAAATACCCAGCGAGGGAGCTGCGTGAATCTCAGGAGGTAAGCTGTTCCAGAGGCGAGGAGCCACCGCCGAGAAGGCCCGGTTTCTTGTTTTTTCCTTCCGGGCCTCCCTCGGCGTCAGGCTCCTCAACCTCACCTCCTGACTCGCGCGAGTGACACGGGTAGAACTGGGTGGGAGTAAGCGTTCCGACAAGTATCGAGGCCCTAAACCGTTTAGGGCTTTAAACGTAAGCATCAAAACTTTGAAGTCAACGCGGAACCGAATGGGCAGCCAATGCAACGCAGCCAGGGTAGGGGAGATGTGATGGTATCTTCTCACTTCACTTAGGAGTCTGGCTGCTGCATTCTGCACCACTTGGAGTTTCCGCGTCAGCCTCAAAGGTAGCCCCACGTAGAGCGCGTTACAGTGGTCTAATCTTGAGATTATGAGCGCATGGACCAAGGTGGTGAGCGCCCCCACATCGAGATAGGGTCGCAGCCGGGCTATCTGCCAGAGGTGAAAAAAGGCGGTGCGGACCACCGACGCCACCTGAGTCTCCATGGAGAGCGCCGGGTCCAGATGGATCCCCAGACTGCGAACCCCACTCTTTGCGGCCAGGGTCACCCCCCCAAACGAGAGGGAGTCGCCCAAGCCGCCAACAGTGGGGACACCCACCCTCAAGACCTCCGTCTTGTCCGGATTCAGCCTCAGCCCATTCTCCTGCATCCATTCCATTACAGTCCCCAGGCAGCGCTGAAGGGACAGGACGGCATCACCTGCAGTTGGTGAAAAGGAGATGTAGAGCTGGGTGTCATCCGCATACTGATGACACGATGCCCCACATCCCCTGATGACCCCACCAAGCGGCCTCATGAAGATATTGAACAGCATTGGGGAGATAATCGACCCATGTGGAACCCCACAATTGAGACTCCACAGGGCCGAGACACTCTCCCCAAGCTGTACTCTCTGGGGACGGTCCTCCAAGAAGGAACGGAGCCAGGCAAGCGCCAGGCCACCAATTCCCAGATCGGAGAGCCTCCCCAGGAGGATACCGTGGTCGACGGTATCAAAGGCCGCTGAGATGTCGAGAAGGACTAACAGAGAGATTTTTCCCCTGTCCGCCTCCCTCAATAGGTCATCGTACAGGGCGACCAATACCGTCTCTGTTCCGTGGCGCGGCCTGAAGCCCGACTGAAATGGATCCAGGGCATCCGTTTCTTCCAAGAGAGCTTGAAGCTGGTCGGCCACCACCCTCTCCACCACTTTGCTCATGAAAGAAACATTGGCGACGGGCCTATAATTGCCAATTTCATCCGCCGCCAAACTAGGTTTCTTTCTTATGGGCCTAATGGGTGTTTCCTTGAGGGCAGAAGGAAACCTGCCCTCAAGGAAAGACCCATTTATTATTACAGTGGCCCATTCTGTTGTTATCGGCCTGGCTGCTTTGATTAGCCAGGCCGGGCAAGGGTCAAGGGAGGAGGTGGTGGCTCGACAGCGATCAAGGATCTTGGCCACAGAATCGGGCGTGACAGGCTGAAAGATGTCAAGAGTTACCGGGCAAGACGGAGCGCTGGACATCTCTGCTCGACTCGCTGTGTTCAAAAAAGGAGAGAGGTCCCGGCGGATGGCCTCCACTTTAGATTTTAAAAAGGCTGCAAACTGGTCAGGTGAGAAACTAGGGGGAGGCCTATCACCCGGACCAGTTCCGGATAGGTCGCGCACTATACGGAATAACTCCGCCTGCTGGTTGGTCGCTTCGCTTATCCGGTTAGCTAAATAAGTTCGACAAGCAGCCTTTACCTTAGACAGGTAAAGGTTAGTTGCGACCCTGACAGCTATCCAATTATAATCCGTCGGGTTCTTCCTCCACCTATGCTCTAGCCTTCTCCTATGTCGCTTCAGCCCTCGGAGCTCCTGGTTATACCAGGGCGCCGGGCGGGTTCTGCGACGGAGAGGGTGTTTAGGCGCGATCATGTCTACGGCCCTGGCGGCAGCCGTGGACCAGCTGTCAACCAGAGCGTCGACAGGAGCGCTAGCCAGGTCAGCCTTAACACCTCTCATGGCGTCCTGGAATCCAACCGGATCCAGTAGCCTTCGAGGGCGGACCATAGAAATAGGTCCCTGCTCCCTGCGAGGGGGGAGAGCCACGGAGACATTACATTTTACCAGATGGTGATCTGACCATGACAAGGGGAGCGACACAATGTCGGTCACCATCAGACCACACTCGCTCCAATTGGTGGAAAAGACCAGGTCCAACGTATGGCCACCCACGTGTGTGGGGACGTTGACATGTTGGGACATGTTCAAGGAAGCCATGGTTTCCAGGAACTCAAGAGCTGGCCCAGTAACCTCTGCCTCCGCATGCACGTTGAAATCGCCCAAGACCAAGAGCCTCGGGGATCCCAACAATGCCGCGGAGACAAAGTCGGCCAGCTCCGGAAGGGAAGTGGCTGGGTTACAGGGAGCGCGATAACACAGCAAAATCCCAATTCCATCCCTGGTCCCAATCGACACGTGGAGTGCCTCTAGACCTGGCTTCACCACAAAGGAGCGCCTAGTAACCTGTAAGCTGGATTTATAAACAATGGCTACTCCCCCCCCGCCCCTCCAGTCTACCCTGGTGCTGGACGGCATAACCGGGCGGACAGATGAGGGCCAGGGGAGGACCCCCCTCCCCGCCAATCCACGTCTCGGTATGCATGCCAGGTCTGCATCCTCCTCCAGGATAAGGTCATAGATTACCTGGGATTTATTAGACACAGACCTGGCATTCAACAGCAGCAAGGATAGAGTGGAAGGCTGGCTGGGCTGGCTACCTCGATACTGAGGGTTGGTCACAGTCTCAGAACAATGAACAGCCTTCATGCATCTGTTCATTGTTCTTCTAACACGAGTAGGGACTGTGCCAACATTCCATGGCATGGGGAGGGGTGTGTACAACCCCTAAACCTCTTGAGGCTGCCCATATCTGAACTAGAAATGTGAAGTATGTAGTCATCAACATGATGATGACACACTATCCCATTAGACTTTTTCATCTCATCCAATTGTGGTGGTGGGCTTACTAGGTCATTGTTTGTCTGAAGTAATAGGATGAAAGCTAACAAATCTGAATCTCAGTCAAGACTATTGATTTTTTGATGTGATCCCTCTGTGTAATTGCTCTCTTCTAAAGCATCAGATACATAGCTTGTAGCTGTTCCCGGATTCAACCATGTCAGTTACAGACTTGAATGGTAGCATGGAGTAAAGAACACTCACAAAATTATTGATTCTCATTGATTTAAGTTGTCTCAGCCTGATGAAGAAGTTTCATGCCTTATGAGATTCATTGTCTCCAGGTAAGAGTGATATGTGTGCTATTTTCATGGGTCCAGGCCTTCATTTGTGCAATTTGTGTAAACCTAGTATCCTTTCTCTTTCAAATGCCAATCATAAGTGCAGAGCAAACACAGAATGACTATCATACTGTTTTAGAAGACACAAACAATCCTTCCAAATATCCTGATGCAACAACACAGGAATTACCTATATTTTGTGCAAGTAACTTGTTTGTTTTAAAGTGTTACATGAGTTAAAGTCTTTGTTTTCTTCAAAATTGCTTTATTTGCAAAAAAAATCCATCTTCTGTGTTGAGGATATGACCAGATATAATTACATTGTAAACTACCCAGAGCGTATTCTAGCACTATTTAAGTCGAAAAAACAGCAGGTCTTATCAGGTCTTATGAACATAATTAGAGATGGGCATGAATTAAAAAATGAATCTCCCAATTCATTCAAAAATCGCTAATTTGTCAATCCATATTTGTATGAATCAATGCCACCAACGAATACAAATCAATTAATTTTTAGTGATTTTTAGTCATCTATTTGTTGGGCTATAAAATGCCCCCCTCCGAAATCTAGAGACACCAAAATGGCAGAAACACTTCCCCTGACTCTCCTCTATAATCTCTCCAAATTTGGTGGTGATTGGGTTTTGGATGTCCGAGTTATGAATCCACAAAGTTTCGTCCCTAGGAAAGTTCCCTCCAGGCACCTAGAGACACCAAAATCACAGAGAAGCTTCCCATGCCTCTCCTTAGAATTCCTCCGAGTTTGGTGAAGATTGGGTTTCCCCAAGCCAGCTGCTAAAGGGTGCTTTCTTGGAGGACCCACTTTGTGGGCATATACCTTGGATGTCTGAAACCCAATCTTCACCAAACATGGAGAGATTGCAAGAGTCAGTAGAAGCTTCTCCGTGATTTTGGTGTCTCTAGGTGCCTGGAAGGAATTTTCCTGGGGGGGCTCTTTGTGGGTGTATAACTCTGATCTCCAAAACCCAATCTTCACCAAAGTTGCAAGACTTGTAGAGGAGAGTCGGGAAAAGCTTTTTTTGTGAATTTGGTGTCTCTAGGTCCTTGGGAGGGATGTTTTAGAGGGTTTTAAAGTAAAAAAAATGAAACAACAAATTGATTCATTGATCCGTCAGAAAAAAATCGTAAATTCATAATTTGTGATTTGTCGACCATAATGAATCATGAATCAAAATGAATCACCATTTTTCTGATTCGTGCCCATCTCTAATCATAATAAACTATATATATAGAAACAACAACAACATCTTATCCTCTCACAAGACAAGGGGAATAATATTCCATTTCCTTGCCCACCCCAGCATGCCATGTTTTCTACTAGCTCAAGATGGAATCCTAGTTGTGACCCTAAGCTGATGAAGTTCAGTTCAGTGAGCCAAAGGGGTGGTCACTTCCTGTGGGGATTCCTTGTACTGCATTCAAGGTGGGGCTACCGTTGAAGTTGGGGTGGGGATGTCAGTAAGTACAGAACAGACCAGTAAGAGAACTGACTAGGACCAGATATTTTGAATAAATTCTATCAATTCTTTTTGTGCTGTACTTGCTCTCAGTCTGGCCCAGTTCAGGGTGTCAGTTTTCACCTAGAAAACCCTAGACCATATGGGACCTTGGGACCCAAAGGATCACATATGGCCATATGTACCTTGAGGTTGCACATGGAAGCTCTTCTCTGAGTAGTCTTAATCAAGAAGCCTGGATATTGGCTGTACAACTTGTGTCATTGTCACCACCATTATGGGACACTGCCCCTCAAGAAGTCCACCTGGGACCTGCATTGAATTTAGCTCTAGGCAAACATTTTTAAAAATTCTTCAAGATTTCATTGCTTTCTTAGGTGTTAACTGAACAATTGGCAGAAACTATAAGCTCTGTTTTTATTGCTGCTTTAGCTTTGTGGGCTTCTCTTTGTGCTTGTTGCATCCTTTGACAAGGATATACCTTTTGTGTGGCACTTTATTTGTCTTAGTTATCATACTTGATTCTTCAGTTATATGTATGCATATTTATTTAGGTTTCAATTGTTCATCTTTTTCTTGCCACTGTGAAAATATTTGAGCTAAGGAGTGCAGATTTTGTGTGTTTGGACTACAACTCTGGAAGTTGTAATCCAAAAACACAAATCTGCACATCTCTAATCTGAACAATTCATAAATATAGTAGAGAGACAGCCAGATAACTTTAGAATTCAATCATAATATGTAGAGTTAAAGGCAACAGGAAAAGAGGAAGACCAAATAGGAGATGGACTGACTCCCTAAAGGAAGCCACAGGCTTCAATCTGCAGGAGCTGAACAGGGCCGTTGAGGACAGGACATTTTAGAGATCATTCATTCATCGGGTTGCCATGAGTTGGAGGCAACTTGACAACACATAACAACAACAACAACAACAGAGTTAAAACTGATTTAGGTAATGATTCCATTGTGTCTGACAGGTAGGACTTCCTGAACGAGACCAGTCTCTAAGCTTTTGGCATATGATTCCCCTTCTCCGTACCCCAGGAAGAAACAAGAACAATTTTGCCCCCATAAGTAAGCGTTGCAATTAAATCTATGCATGAACGAGTGCTAAGAAGTCTGCTTCTGCCACTCACTCACCCACCTGCCCTGGTGTGTGTGCATTTTCTGCTTGTTGAAATGAAAGTTCTTTAAAGTGGCATTTTCAGCTTCATGTGAGATCATAGTATACCCATATCCATTGTGCCTTATTAAAAACGGGGTGGGTAGCTCTTTGTCTAAGAAGCTGAGGTTGCTGCTCGTTGCCTTGGGGGATTGTTAAAAGAGATGCCTGCTCAGCTGGCCCAGCTTAGAGGTCAATGGGAGGTACTGTTTGTGGTTACCATTTCAGTTCAGAGTTACTCATTTAACAGCTCTAGCCATTTTTCCACAGCTAAGTGATATTGATTCCATTTCCCCCTTTCCCCCCTTTCATGATGGGTCTGATTGGCAATCAAACTCTTTGCCTATCATGAGGATCAATAAGCTTTTAGTAGATCTGCGGAGAAATTTCAAGGAAGTATCCAGACACTGAGAGCACAAGAATGAAGGAACAAAGCTGGATTAATTAAACGTGTAGAGCTCTATCCTTTGTTTATTCATGAGTTCTAAACGTATATTTCCCTTTTATTTATTTGCTTTATATCCCACTTTTCAGCCAAGATTGGTTCCCAAAGTAATTTAGCAATATAATCCATCACAAAGATACAATGTAAGACATAAAGGATGGATGGGTGAGTATGTGAGCAGAGCTCACACTTCTCATTTCTTCACATGTTCATTGTTGCCTTGTACTATGCTCTCCGTATTGCTCCTATTGGAGCCTGATTGGCTGGTTCCTTCTTTCTGTGTATTTTTAATTACAGGCACTTGCTGCATCTTTGTAAACAATGCAATTAGTAACTTGATGGCTGACAAGGCCCATATAGAGCACTCCTCATTCTATCTACATAATAATAACAAAAAGACAATTTTGCTCTCTACCAGAAGCTTCAGTTAAGACTAGGGTTGTGTTTCTCTGCTTGAGAAACTGCAAATTGTGTTCGTCTCAGGTGTAAAACAATGACAGTTTTTCTCTCAGTTTGACTATAGCGTTCAAATTTCTGAGGGCAATGTGAGTTTTTGGATTTTGCATATATTGTGTAGCTAACTTACTGTCTTGTTGCATGGACTTTTAGAAATTAGAAGCAGCACCAATTGTTTGCATCTGGCTCATCAACCAGCCAGTCCTGCTGTGCTTGTTCTGTATCTGTGCACAGAGTTATGTTACGCAAATTGTCCTTCATATCTCTAGTTAGAGCCTAGTAGAGCCTTGAGAAAACCGGTTGCTGGTAATGAAGGAAGAGAAATGTCTATTATGTTATACCACTCTTCTCTACTCCAACATCTGCGCACTTTGGAATCCTCCAGAACTGCTGGATAGCTCAGCGGTTTAGGTACCTGCTTGCGGAGCCATACATTGGGAGTTCGATTCCCCCATGGTGCCTCCTTGAGAGGGGCTGGACTCGATGATCCATAGGATCCCTTCCAGCTCTGCAGTTCTAGGAGGAGGAGGATTATCTAGCTACCAGCGGGTGCTAATGGTTAGTTTTTGTACACATCCAGATTTGACAAGAAGGACTTTCCTCCAGGTTGTCTCAGATATGCTCTGGAGGCAGCTTCACAAATTTTATGGATCCCACTGATCCTATGAAACTTGCTGATCTCTTCCTCTTCCTTGTCTACACATGCCTAAGCATCAAAAATAGAGACCATGAGTTATATAGCACTAAAAGTCAACCATAGGCTCTAGAGATACTACGATGATGGTGATGACAATAACGATGATGATGACAATGATGATGATGTGCTGTCAACTTATTCCCCAGAGTTTTCTGCATGTAAAGGACTCAGACGTTGTTTACCAGTCCCTCCTTCTGGTGGTGCTCTGGGACCACAAAACTTGCTAAAAGCCTCATGTGTGGCAGGGCACATAACCTCACCAGTTGCACATATCCCGGGTAAACTCAACTTGTCTTTCTGCCAGTTAGCAGAGCAAGGACTCAAACTCCTGACCCTTTGACCTGCAGCAACTTACTCCTACCCATTTGATCTGTACCAGCTCTGTACTGGGTTGTCATCCAAACTGGTAACTTTTCCGTGCTCTGAAGTGACCAAATAGCTGAATTTACTGTCAATAGACTGATACTACTGATAGTAAATCCAGCAGTAGCACGTCTCTTAGGTTCATAACCAGCCCTGAGTATTTCAGCTCACAGATGAGTATGGTATGAAATGACAACTTCCAAGGTCTCCTGGGAGATTCTGTGAGACATAGTCCAAAAATGTAATTTTTCCAAGCTACATTTCAGCTGGACATGTTTGTTACTTTCTTAGGTTCTTATTGCTGGGGAAGAGATAATGTTTTATAGAAAAATAAAAATGAAACATTTTAGCGATGGAGGGTAAGTATTTAGGAGTCCTATTTTCATGGCAGCCTGGAAGCACTACATTAAGTGAGGCTTTATAAGTAGGAATGGTTGAACAACTGTAGTTCTCATGACAGACCCGGCTTATGATGCTTAAAAGCTTAAATGTTTCTTTTGCGTGTGATCCTTGTGGCATTTCAAACAAGGAGAGACGGTGACAAAAGTAGATTCTGATCTGAAGATATACAGGGGAAAAAACGAACCTTAGAAAGATCTCTATTAAATAAGATCTGGAAGTCATGATGTAAAAAAAAAAACATTTATCACTGAATCACCAACTTGCATGTGGGAGAAAAACATTGTTCAGGTTCTGACTTGGGAATGCAACAATGCAGTGACTACAAAGCTGTAGTTGATGGGGATTTATAGCTGGTTTAAATTCCCTATCCCCTGAAACACTTGCAAACAATGCAGAAAATGCAAAAATGTTATACTATAGAGCAAGGAAATTTATTATTATACTAACAGTATTTCTGTAACACTTCAGGAATATTCACAGTGTTAGCCACATTCATTACTACAAGAATCCCAGAGTGCAACAGTGGTCTTGGGCTGGTAGGACAAATCAACACTCTATAAAGCAATTCTAAGCATGAGACAGCTCAAACAAAAAAAAAATATATAACTTTTAAACACAGCTTCAGATCAGCACCAAATTTAATAAGAGTCAGCTTCTGAGATTTTCCCTTGCTCAGTATCTCTTTGTGAATGGTAGTGTGCACAAGAGGGTATCCTGTAGATCAGCGGTCCCCAACTTTTTTGGGACCGTGGACAGGCTGAGCCTCTGAGGAAGGCGGGGCACCCCTCCTGCGCTTGCTCACTTGTGCGTGGGTGCATGCACGCTCTCGGGCGCATGTGCAAAGTGGTGGGGGAGCGCTGTGCGCCCGCCAGTGCCGACATGAGCGCTCACCCACCCATCCCTTTGTGCGGGCATGCGGGCACATGCGTGAAGGTGTGAGGGAGCACTCACGCTGGTGCTGGCACACGTGTGTGTGCACAAAGCAGCTGTGGGGAGGGGAGTGCATGCAGGGGGGGTGGGAGGTCTGTCTCCGCGGCCCGGTCTGGCCCAGGCCACGGACCGGCACCGGGCCGCGGACCGGGGGTTGACTACCTCTGCTGTAGATCATCTTGACTAGAGATGGGGACAACTCGCCATTTTGGCAAGTCGTCCCGCTTCGTGAGTCGTCAAAAGTTGACGACTCACAAAGCACAAAGTTGCCCCCATGAAGCAATGAATAATGAAGTTATTCGTCAATTTGTGGGGGGTTATTTTAAAAAAAAAACCCTGCCCCCACCCCCCTGCTGCCACCCCCCACTGCCCCGCCGCCGCCACCTGCCTTAAGGGAATCCAGGCTGCCTTTTGCAAAAATGGCAGCTGCAGCTTCCCTACCCTAAATGAAGCCACAGCTGCCATCTTTGCAAAGGGCAGCCAGTCTTCCTTCTTACATGCCATGGCTGGGAGGCCAGATGGAGACCTCAGCAGCGGCAATTAAGGTAAAGGGGTGTCGGTGGGGGTGGGGTGGGGTGGGGCTAAGGTAGAGAGGAAGGGGTGGGGGTAAGCTGTGGGGATGACTGGCTGTGGGGGTGGGTGGCTGCCTATCGGCCGCCGATCAGCTGATCAGCGGCCGGTAGGCAGAATGGTTTTTGTTTTTTGTTTTGTAATATGAAGGATGAATAAAAATAGGTAAATATTCATCCCTTCGTATTCGTGGGGGTCTCTGGAACCCACGAATATGAAGGGATGAATATTTAACGAATTGGCTATTTTCGTTTTTATATTCATCCCCATCTCTAATCTTGACTGCTGCCATTATTGTTGTCAACATGCTGTTTGTGCTATATAAAGCTTGGCATCCTTTTTCCTGCTGGCAACGCAGGCACAATATTGTTCAGCATTTCCTCACTGTTTCCTGGCTTTTTGAATCATGAACACAGAAACAGAATATCCCACATTCATAATCTGGAGGGGTTTTTGTTTTTGTTTTGAAGGAAAAAGAGTTTTAAAAAAGGAACATTTCCAAGGTCTATGTAACTCTTTCAGTGGTCCCTAAAGTAGGCCAATGGCTTTTCTACATGGGCTAATTCTAAGTGGGTTGGGTGAGGTTAAATCAGGTTGGATAGAGGTTCAGTGTTTTATCTGATGTGATCCTTGCACCCAAATGGCATACACATGTCAAGCAACCCTGTTTGATCCACCAGCCTGCTAAAAACAACAAAAGCAAAAACAAAACCCTGTTTGCCCTCTCCTCTCTCCTCAAGCTTTCAGGAGGAAGTTTGAATTTTTTAATTTTATTTAAGGGATGCAGCTTACAAGCATTTTCCTAATGCAGTTTTTTTAAAAGCCTGTTACCTCCTCTGCCCCTACATGAACAGAGGAAGTGTTTTATTTCCAAATATCATGAAGTGGCTAAACTGTCATCTCAAGCCACCAAACATTATGGGAAATTGAAAGAGGAAGGGAAATTTAAAGCCACAAGCTCACTTTGGTTCATTTCCAGTGATCAACACACTCTTTAACCAGAAACAGAGCAATCCTATATGCACACACATACACACCAGCAATTATGTTGTGTGATACTGAAAAAAGGGGCAAATTAGCTCATTTTCCAAGCTGACCAAATGGTGGCACAAATGTCTATCTGATCACACTCCAATATCGTTGACACCATTTTGCATGTGGCATGACTATTAAAAAGGCTAAGAGACTATAGCTTGCTTAACACTGCCTAATGAAATCATAGTTGGAGGGGGCATTGAACAGGCCACATTTTTATCTCATATGCTTCTCTCTTTTCTTTCCATTCATTTTCTTCTGTTATTTATTTGAACTTCCAGGTTCTGGCATTCTTGCATTAATGTTTTAACAATCCACTTTACAGTTTACCCAGTTTATTCACAAGTAAGTTTACTCTATTTACTAGTGAGTAATTTGACCTCATTTAGTTACAAGCAAGTTTACATGGTTTACTCATGAGTAAGTTTACCTGATTCACTTGCTAGTAAGTTTACCCAGTTTACTTGTGGGTATTTTAAAAAAGATATTTTAAAAAATAGAATCATATTCACTCAATTAAGCTGTGAAAATACTGTTTTGTTTTGTTTTGTTTGAATGTTTTGTTTTGTGGCTGTGGATAATCTCAAAGCAAGTTTTACCTGGCTTACTTGTATATTTCCATTACCCAACAGTTTTTGGAAAATTTTGCTCACAAACACTTTGTTACCAACATAATTTACAAATTGTTGACCAAATAGTTTACAGATTTCTTTCCCAATAGGACAGAAGGAAATTCAGATTTAAAAGATTTGAGAGTGGGAGTAGGGATGTATAGAACACTCAGTAATCTCTTCATATTCCCTAATGTAGCTTGCCTTTATGTGCTGCGACACCTGGAGAAGGAATTGTTAGCCTCTCCAACTATCCTTGCTTTCAAATGAGTGTGAGACTAGAAGTTCAATTTTTTATCATGAAGGTCTCATATGATGAAGCAGTTTGAGTGCAAAAATTGTATGCTTTGTACCCTTTGAGAAGCAAAGCACCCAAACAAACAACAAATTCAGAATGATTGGATGGTAGCTGAAAGAGATGCAAAAAAACCCCCCATCTTCTGCTTCAGAGCTTTCAAATTCCCTGCAACAAAACCAGAGCTGTCATCATTTTGTGCAGCTTTTGTTATCTGAAGATTTAGGCAACTAAATGGGGTGCAAAATAAAAGACAGATTAATTAGGGATGCATACTTCCTTCTCTCTTCCTGTTCTGTTCTTAAATGTTTTACATTGCTTTGAGCTAGTGGCTTTTAACAGTGTTTTCTGTCTAATTTCATGTTGACATTACAATTTGCCATATATTGGTTTTTCTAATAATTTTGTAAGCTATCTTGGGTCCTTGGATTTGGAAAAAGGTAAATGAAAAATAATGGTTTTAATTTTTTGGACTTAATATTTTGTTCGCATTATTTGTGCAAATTTGCTTAATTTTTAGAAAACATCAGATTGATTATTACTCTTGCTTTCGCTGATGGTACAGTGAGATTCCTAACTGTCTTGCAGGTGAAGAGAATAATTTTATATTGTGTGTGGGTGAGACAAGTGGGGATTTACAACTGTATGTGGGAGGAAGTGTCGCAGACAGATTTGCTTACCTAGCCCAGGGTTCCGACCACAACTCAGAGTTCAAATCCCTTGTGTATTCAACCATTTTAGTGGTGAATCCCAGCTGACTTCTTTTTCTTTCAACCCATATATTTCCAAACCTGTAATATCATTTGAAAAAAGGAAGGAGGTGGAAAATGGAAATACTTGAAAAATACTGCCCAACCAGCTTTGATGAATGGAAAAATATGCACAAATATGTTGGTAATTGAAAAATGCAGGGAAAGTACGCACAAATTTTGATCCAAGGATAGAAATGGCTGCAATCTAATGTAGACTGAAGATGGGGTGAGTTTTGCAGGTTAGCAGCAACAGTTTCTAGTTCGAATTTGACAGATTCACCCACTCTCATGGCAGGTAAGTGTAGCATGGTTCTCACTATATTGGGAGTAGCTGTACCTGCTGAATTTTACCAGTGCAGCTGAATAAGAATGTTATTTGCTTCCATTTTTAATAAGAACCTATCAAAATTTTTAAATTTCTTTATAAATGGGACAGGAAAAAATGATTTTTTTTTTAAAAAAAGAGGATGTTGTAGAACGTGAAACGGACAAGTTCATCGATCCCTAATTACAGTATTCATAATCCCTGACCATGGGCCATGTTGTGTGGGGATAATGGGAGTTGCATTCCAACCACACTGCAGCATCCAAGATGGGGAACCACTGCTTTATAAGGCTGATGATGTCATCAGCCATGACAATTTTCCAGAAACTAAAAATTTCCAAACCCCAGACCCAAGTTCCTGATGCTCCCACAGAACCCCCTTCATCATGGGAAAGCAACTGGGGGTTCTAAGGTATGTGGGGAAGTCATTTCTGGAAAATGTTGCTATTGATAAAGCCATCCTGGTGATTTTCAGATATTGAAGACTTCTCCCTAATCCTGCAGTCCTCAACAGCTTCTCCATGATGAAGGAGATTCCAGAGAGCCTTGAGAACTCTGAAGGGAGTTGATGACATCATTAACCTTACATGGTTTAGCTGTATGAGCTGGATTTCAACCTATGAATTAGGGACCTCTAAAAGGTCCTGCATTTACAGCCCTGCTCATTTCTTATGAATTGTAGCCATTGCTGCCTTTACTGAATCAATCCATGTCATGGTTGCCATTCCTTTTCTTCTTGCTGCCTTCAGTGTTGCCCGGCATTGTTGCATGCATCAACAGACAACGATAATGAACCATGTCTATAACTCTATTTAATATTAGTTAAATCTCCTTCTTGTTCCTTTGAGATCTACCTCCTTACATTATAATATAAAAATGTAGGGCACTAACTTGTCCTGAATCAAACTGTTGACATGTCTAGCTTAGTACTGTCAACTCTGACAGAGAATAATTCTCTGTAGTTTCAGGTATTCCATGATGTTTTCACCTCCAAGTACTAACCAACCCATGTTAGCTTCCAAAACCAGAGAGGACTGGTGCAGGCAGGGTGGCATGATGATAACTATGGTTTACCAGCTAAGAACAGAATCTCTCCTCCCCACCCCATCTATTTTAATTTTTAATGTTTGCTTCATGGTATGAAAGCTTCATTTAATGTTATGTTGTATTGCTCATTGTCATTTAACCACCATGGAACATCAATCTCTGTTTCCTTTGCTCAGTTTTCCTCAGTCCCGTGTATTTGTGATAGGTTTCCTCACCTCACTTTAGATTGTGATTGCTATCAATGTATGAATCGGTTAATAATTGTGTGAGGAGAGGAGTGTGTCTGCAGTAGCCTGTGGCAACAAGGATTTAGGAGATCTCTGGGGAATAGTTGTAGAGATTCCACGTTCACTAAAGTCAGCAGAAATTATGTAAAATTGAGAAACAAGCAGCCTTAAATAAATTATTTGCAGAGTGCATTTTTCTTTTACAGATTTAATCAGCTGTAAGAGACTCTTTCCAAAAAGAAACTATAATCAGAGTAAAATTCTACTTTCAAATGTTTCTCCTCTTATGCAGTGTTGTTATTATGTGTTGTCAAGTTGTATCTGAATTATGGTGACCCCCAAAAATGTTTTCAAGGTATGTGAGATATTTAAAGAGTGGTTTTACCAGTGCCCCTCTTCCCATGGGTTTCCATGGCCAAGCAGGAATTTGAACCTAGTTCTCCTGGTCCTAATCTGGCACTCTATGCACTATACCACACTGGCTGTCCTTGTGAAGTGTTACATATGATATTCCCATATACCCCTTTAGAATGCTGTGTTGAACCTTCAGTTGTGGTGAGTGATGCAGATGAATTATTGGAGCAGGATGGGATATGCCAGTGGTTCCCAAACTGTGTGCCACAGTACCTTGGAATGCCACCAAACCCAGCCAGGGGTGCCACAGAATCCACAGAAGTACTTTTATGGAAACCACAGAAGTACTACTATTCATTAATTTCTGAAAATTGTTGCTATTGATCAAGCCATCCTGGTGATTTTCAGAAATTAAAGGCTTCTCCCTTATCCTGCAGTACCCAACAGCTTCTCCATGATGAAGGGGATTCCAGGGAGCCTTGAGACCTCCTGTGGGAGTTGATGACCATCAACCTTACATGGTTTAGCTGTGTGAGCTGGATTGATGACCTGGACATAGCAGGGATGAACCATAGGGGAGCAAGGTGGAGACCATCACTGATGGTCAAAATAGAAGAGGAGGCTGATCTGATTCCCCAGTGAGATAAGGTTGCAGAAAATGATCTCTAGCACTGGCCAGGAAAGTTGATGCTGAACCTTGGCAGGGCTGTAAGTCATTACTTAAAGGATATTTGCTAATGTCAGCATCATTGCCAGTTATTTAGCATTACTGAGAAGTTTTCCATCTCCTCACTGCTTCGCAGTACAGGGGTAGAGATCAGAAGTAACTAGTTACAAATAACAAATTACTTGCAGTACGTATTTAGTAGTAATCAAGGCATAGCTAAGTTACGTACATTGTAACACAACGAAGGTTAACTTCCCTCCTTTAATGGTATAACTGCAACCAACTGCTTTCATTATTTTCGTAATTAGAGGTGTGTATGGCCACACTGCATAGATGTCTCTTGTATCATGAGGCCACAGCATGGAACATTCTGATTTTTAAAAGAGTAATTAGCTAGGATGGGGGTATAGTAACTTTCATGTTACTATTGGTCAGTGGTTAACATCTCTGGCTGCGAAGCCAGAGATTGAGAGTTTGATTCCCCACTGTGCCTCCTTGTCAGGGGCTGGACTTGATAATCCATAGAGTCCCTTCCAGTTCTGCAGTTCTAAGGTTGTTTGTTGTTGTTGTTGTTGTTGTTAAACTCCAGGCACAGTCAAAATTATAAAAACATTGACTGGTATTATATAACAGATACAAGTTTGAACGAAAAACCTAAGTATCTGTTAAATATCAACGCAGTATGTATGCTGTTCCTTTTTTTAGTAGGCATCCTTCAGTCTCAAGAGACTATGGTAATGTGCTCTGAATTGTCTTGGAACAGCGTCTAGTGTGGTGAGAAGGCCAATTCGAGAGTGACAATGCCTTCCACACTGAAGACAAATACAATATGTCCCCTGTCCAGCTCCCTGATTTTGCTGGTTTCGGGATTGCCTCTTTGCCTTGGCCTGCTGAACAAGTGTCTCTTCAAACTGATGCTGTTCCTAATATTGCCATTTTTTGTAGCTCTGATGGTGTGATTTTTGAGATCTGCAACTGCTTATAGTACTGTGTGAAATTTCTTGATATTGTTCCCAAAGCCCCAATGACTACGGGGACCACTGAAGTGTGTTTCTTCCAGAGGCGAGATGTTTCAATTGCCAGGTCTCTGTACTGTTAGTTTTTTCAATACTTTATTTTCAACTCTGGAATTCCCTGGAATTGCAATGTCAATTATCCAACATTTCTTCATTCTATTACTACTATATCTGGTGTGTTATGTTTAAGGTGTCTGTCCGTTTGGATCCAGAAATCCCACAAGATCTTGACTTCCTCATTTTCTGACACCTTCTCTACCTGATGTTCCCATGGGTTTTTGGATGCCAGCAAGTTATATAATGACCAGTGCACTAACTTTGCCACTCTATCTTGTCTAACTTTGTAATCTATTTGTGCAATCTTAGGACATTCACAGATGAGGTGTGACACAGTTTCATCTTTTTCTTGGCAGAGTTGGCATTTGCTGTTAGTACTAATTCCTTGTATCTTAGCTTTCATCACGTTGGTTTGGAGTGCTTGTTCTTGTGCAGCAAAAATCAAGCCTTCGGTTTCTTTCTTAAGGGTCCCCAGTTTTAGCCATGCCCGTGTTGATTTATGATCATGCTTTCCATCAATATTTCTCAGATGTTGTCCATGTAGTGGTTTATTTTTCCAGCTGTTTAATTTATTTTCAAATTGTTGTTTCTTATATTGAGCCTTTGTTTCTGTTGTTTTTGAAATATTCTCCATTTCCCTACTTTCAGTAATTGTTCTCTGCTTATACTGATATAATCATTTAGGCTTCTTTTTTCTTCCTCTACTACCTCCTGTATTTGCAGTGATCCACAGCCTCTGATTTTTTGTGGTAAATATAATCTCTCCACATCACTTTTTGGATGTAGTGTGTGATGCATGTTCATTAGTTTCTGTGTTTTCGATCCAATTCCTCTAGTTCGTTTTGAGTCCAATCTATTATTCCAGCTGGATATCTAATTACTGGAGTGGCCCATGTGTTTATGGCTTTGATTGTATTTCCCCCATTTAATTTTGATTTTAAGATTTTCTGCAGTCTTTTGATATATTCTCTTTCTGTCAGTTCTTTAACTTGTGTGTGCACAATGTTGTCTGCTTCTAGTATTCCAAGGTATTTATAATTTTCATCACTTGAGAGTGATTCTATAATACTGCCATTTTTAACTCTATTCCATCTAGTTTTTGGATCTTGCCACGGTGTATAGACAGAGCTGCACATTTGTCAATTCCAAATTTCATTTGGATATCTTCACTAAATATTTGCACTGTGTTTAGCAGTGATTCTATCTCTGTGGAACTTTTTGCATATAGTTTTAGGTCATCCATGTATAAAAGATGATTGATTTTTCCAGCTTGTTGTGAAATAAGGTAGAGCAATCTAGTTTTATTTAAAATTATTGACATGGGGATTAGTGAGATGTTAAACAGCAGTGGTGACAAAGAATCCCCCTGAAATATTCCTCTTTTGATGTTAACTACCCCAATTTCTTCACCATGGGCCATTAAGATAGTTTTCCATTTTTCCATGTTTTTCTTGAGGAACTTCTGAATGTTTTTACTAATCCCAAACATTTTAGGCAGGTGTTTATGATGATGATGATGATGATGATGATGATGATGAAACACCAGGCACAGTCAATCAAAACTATAAAAACATTGACTGGTGTTATATAACAGATACAAGTTTTAACCAAAACCCTAAGTATCTGTTAAATATCGGCACAGTATGTGTGCTGTTCCTAATATTGCCATTTTTGTAACTCTGATGGTGTGATTTTTGAGATCTGCAACTGCTTATAGTACTGTGTGAAATTTCTTGATATTGTTCCCAAAGCCCCAATGACTACAGGGACCACTGAAGTGTGTTTCATCCAGAGGTGAGATGTTTTGATTTCCAGGTCTCTATACTTTGTTAGTTTTTACAATTCTTTATTTTCAACTCTGGCATCCCCCGGAATTGCAATGTCAATGATCCAGACATTTCTTTGTTCTTTACTACTATGTCTAGTGTGTTGTTGTTGTTGTTGTTTATTTGTTTAAATAAGAAATTAGTTACTTGGAAAAGTTGTAAGAACAAGCCACATTGTTTAGGTACTTTTGTACTAACTTTTAAAAAATGCTTTCAATCTCCTTGTTGCTACTGCTCTCAGTAAAAAAAAAAAAAACCCTCTTTTTTATGTTGTTAATGGAGATCCAAAATGTCATGCAAAAATCTGTATACTGGAGAATGTTCCTTGCAAATGGACTATTAAGGGAAACAACAAAAATTCATTTTTATATAATTGTTTAAAATGTAAACTCACACAAATGTTGAATGGAATAGACCTATGATTGAACATATATGAGTAACATCGAGCTCATATGAGTAAGAAATAGACTTTTGTATGAAGTGTATGGGTCTCTGAATTGCTGGTGCTTGCTGACTTGCACTCTGGAGAATCTGTGCTTTTATTTATTCTTAGAGACACTGATACGGTGTCATTAAGGTAAGATGATCACACTGTCAGCAAATGCTAGCAGGATGGATTTTGTGTTTAAAAGTCTATCTCACTTTTGCATTACCTATGACAGAAGAAAAAAAGGATATGACTGTTTAGTCCTCTTAAATAACGGCAGTCACCTGGAAACCACCTCCCTCCCTATCTAAGGAAGATGACCAGAGTGAATTATAACATGATGAGCACACACTGATGAGAGCTTTCATATACTCAGAGGAAACCAAGAGGGTTGTTTTTTTTTTCTCATTGTCATTTTCACAGTGCCTATTGTCTCCTTGAATTGTGAGGATGATTGTTCGAGGTCAGATGAGAAATCTACCCATTCCAACCCCATGTATCTCAGGGAGGCAGGTGT
The DNA here is from genome assembly GCA_037013535.1 of Intellagama lesueurii. Taxonomy (NCBI): domain Eukaryota; kingdom Metazoa; phylum Chordata; class Lepidosauria; order Squamata; family Agamidae; genus Intellagama; species Intellagama lesueurii. Next base: position 166,407,540 of record JBAJHW010000001.1, on the reverse strand, counting down.
GTCTACACAGGTGTAATTGAACTGAAACTCCCTTTCTCCCTTTCACTTTTGATGGTGCTGGCTAGGACTACTCGGGGGTACAGTACAAAAAGAAATGGAAATCCATGCAATCCCTTACTCCAATATCTGAAAGCAAGTACTGTACATGTGGCTATTGCAACTGTAGAATGGAGCAGCTACAAGGATAAAATGTATTTGAGTCCATCTAGCATTTGAATGATTAAATCTTTGAAGAATTATTCTAGGGTTTGGTGGGGTGAGGTGAGGGGATTAGATGGAATGCCAGCTTCTCAACAAACTTACCAGGAGGTAGATCCGCTGTGTGTAACTAGTCAGGTTTACCTTCAAGTAAATATAGATAAGGACTGTGTTTTGTGGCTGCTCAATGCACTTGAGAATGAGCTCCATTGAGAGATTGTAGTTCTCTGCTTAATTGTTTAGATACTAGAAGGTTCAACTTTATTCATGTAGCCTGTTGGAGTAATTCTAGCTTTAGATGGTCCTTGATTTGGGTTAATGTTCTCCTTTCCCTGGAGAGTTGGTTGGCATTCTGTTGATCAGACATTCACACTTGTTGGCATTTCAGTTCCTTTCCTTCTTTCTTCAAAAATAGGATTGCAGACCACTTTGTGAGCCTTATCAATTGAAACGGTTAAACATCCAGAAAATAGAGATCTTTTATTGAATATTTAAATGAAATAAAATAGAATTGGGAGTGAACACAAGTGGAGGAAGGCATGGGATCTTAGTGGCATGTCCCATTCTTGATTTGCAAGTGTTCCTTTGAACAACTTCAGGAATCTTTTTTTAAAAAAAGAAAATCATGGTTCTGGATTTTACACAACCATCCCTTTTCTACTGAATATGCTTCAGGTCCCCTCCCCCAGATTCACCCATTACATTTGAACAATGACAATTACTAGCACAATAGTCCTTGTCAACTTAAAATGTTGAATAATTTCCAATCACCCAACCTTCTTTGCACACCATCTGCATTGGCATTGATTTTCTATTCTGCCATGTTATAAATACATTTTTAGTACAAATTTCAGGCAATATGCAGTTTTATTAATTGTCTCAGGCTGTGCTATCTATTCAGCGGGGCTTCTATAGATTCAGTAACGCCCTTTGTTAAGTGGCTCTAAGGGTCGAAAGACATGTTATTAGGAAAACAGGATTCCGAATACTTTGCCTCTGCTACAGACAATGTAGCATATGAAGTTGGGTTGATTTGCAAGGGTTCAAATCTCTCTTCTTCCCCATAAATGTTCCTTTCTGGATTGATTTATTCATTGTTCCTATTTCCCCCTTCCCCCATTCAAACTCTGAGATAGGATTTGCTAGTTGCAACAAGTGGAACAGGAAAACTGTTAACTGGAATTGGTTCTTATATGGTCAATTATTTTTCACTCCTTCCTTTTCACTCTGAATACGGATCATTCAAGGTGGCAACTGTTGATCCGAACATTAATGCAGCGTAACGAAGAACACAACAACAACAAATTGACTAGCAGAAGAAGCAAATGTTATAAATATTTCCAAATGTTTGTTTGTTGGACCTGAAATATCTCCAGAACTGTAAGAACAGAAGCATGGAATTTGCATGGATACTACTGGTTTTTCAGCTTAAATAAATAGGTTGATTATAACTTAAAAGCAGTTCCTGCAATGCCCCAGTTGGGCCCACTGATAATTAGCTTTTTGTAGTGCCTGATCTTAGGCATTCATTGGGCTCTTCTGTTGGGCATGTCATATATACACGACAACTTTCCAAGCTTTCCCTCTGGCTGTGATCATTCATCTCTTCTCAACTAGGTTTCTGCAAAATGCCTCTCCTTTATTTATCACACAACATTGTTATAACCAACAGCTTTAGATATTGTCTTGGATGATGCCACGTCATGACACACAAATAGTTTCAGAATGAAACTACACTTCAGACTGAGGGCACAGAGGCTGGGACAGGTGGAGGCCGATTCTAAATTTGGATCTTCTCAAGGAAAGACACACACATGCATGCGTGTGTGTGTGTGCTCATGCGTGTGCATGCATGCACACGCACATGCACACTTCACCATATCTCCCCATATGAACCATCCCAGCCCCTAATATTCTCAGAGGAGGCCCTTCTCTTGTTCCCAATGCCCTTACGGGTGCCTGTGAGAAAACTCCTTGTCAGTGGCTGCTCCCATGTTGTTGAACGCTGTCCCTTGGGAGATTAGATGGTCTCCTTCCTCTTGTCCTTTGGGTGGCAATTAAAAACCTGCTGATTTAAGACCAGATAAAAGGCAATCTTATGTTGACCCAAGCTCTACAGAGCCAAGAGTTTGGGAGCGAAGCCTGATGCCTTGCCCTCCATGCATCCACACTTGCTTATAACTGACCCCCCCCCAAACACCCACAGTTTACCTTGGTCTCTCAAGCCAAAATCAAGGTGAGGAGGATGGATTGTGTAGGGCCACCCAAGACTCTTGCCTTCCCTATTCACTTATGATGTTGGAAGAACAGGGAAGAGGAGAGAGGTCAATGTATTGTCTATATGGAATGAAAGAGAGTAGAGAGAAACAAATGTGAGCTACTGTATAACGTGATGGATGGCAATTTGCACGTATTTGTATTTGTGATTTCTCTGCTTTACTAGGTTCTCCCATCTCATGAAGAATTCTGCTCACAGTCTCTGAAATATGAGAGCAATACCCCCTTACCCTCTGCCACTCAGCACAGCAAGATAAGACACTGAGGGGACAGGGGCTGGGTTATGGCAGGATAACCTCAGTCCCTGATACAGTGTATGTCCTCAGGCAAATTCTTGAATGCAACTACCTGAAAGTACTACCTGAAGGGATGTACATACAGTGTGAAAATGTATTCAGTGTAAACTTAGATCCCCTAATGTGAGCTAAGGCTCATGTCCTGCACTACAGAAAAATGAATGGCAGAGATTGGGGGCCTCATTCTCTATTATGACATCACAATGGCAGGGTGAGATCCTGATCTTTCTTCTATTCTCAGGACATCCTATGCCCTCCTTAACCCTGATAACTGAACAACATACTATAACGAAACATATCAATTTCATTTGACTTCTCAGGCTAAGCAGATTAACACTAAGCAGATTGCCCACACAGGGCTGATAAGGATCTTGCCTAATATCGTCCAACAATCTTGATTTTTCCAGGGTTTTCCTGTGGGGCCGGGATCAGTAATGTCCCAACTTGCTCCTTGCCCTATGAGGTTCCCACAATTTTTAAAAAAAATATGTCTCTAGCCCTTGTAGAAGCCAAGATATGTGGCAAAACACATGATCAACACATGAAAGGCTACCTTCTCTGCAGAGAGCTACAGTCTATTTCACAGGCTTGCAGGCAAATGGTGCATGGAAAGCAATGACAACAAAAGAATGAAACGTGCATGTGTGCATGCACACATATGTGCATGTCCGCATGAGCACTTGTGCATATGCATGCATACTCACATATGACCAAATAAAATAGCCATCTAATTCAGAGTAAGAGTTGCTAGTACCAGATTCTATCTTTGTTGTTTTTTGCATGTAACCGACTCGCCAGTAGATAATGTGCAGATGAAAGCCTCCCATACAGAGATCCAGTCATTCTGGTACTCTTCAGTGGGTAGGTGTGTTTGACCCTAGATTATAAGTATGTGATTGTCCAAGGTGGTATAATTGTCTATACCTCTAGCAGTAACTCATAAAGTAGAGCTATGACAACTGGTGGAATGACGCTGAAGAAGCCATTGCTTGAGTTTTAGCCAAGAATAATTATACTTATAAAAATATAGGATATGTTGAGGAAGAGCCATTAGTAGATCTATGTAAAACAAAGTGTAAAAACTCCGTATGTCAATCAAGGTCACTGGTATGCTGAAGGGCTGACCTGAATTTTGTGATTGTGTCTCGAGAAAACTGGGCATCTTGAGATTTCCAGTGCATAAAACATAAGCTCATCGTGTGTACTAGATGGGAAAGAGGGCACAAGAAGGATACACCTTGAAGCTGAAGGCTTCAGATGCCACAATATCAGGTAATGCTGGACACATATATAGGTATTTCAGAGTACCCCCGATCAAGTTGGAAACAACTTGTTCACAAATAATTTGTTAATTCTAATTCATTAAAATTTTCATCAATGAGTTTACAAAGCATTGCCCATCCAGCCTGGAATGAAGAGGTGAGATGGGGTAAAACTAGGGCCACACTTTATTAACTTGAACTTATTAGCTAAACCTAAACAGCCTTTGCCTGCTCACCTTTCAATACTTGCAATACTGCCAATCAAGGAAGCAGGTCAAAAATTCCTATCCAGCCCACCAAAGTCAACTATTTAGACTCAGACTAGTTCAGAGGGTGGGCAGGTGGGTCGTGAGCTTTGAAAGTGGCTGAATGCAGGGAAGAGTGTCTTTAAATAAGGCACTCCTGCCCTGCTCCTCCCAGGTCACGTGGGATGCAAAATATCATATATTGCGCTACCCTGGAGGGGGGCAAAGGAGCCCCACCCCTCGAAGCATCACTCGATGGTAGAGCAGCACATCATTTTAACTGCTAAATGCTCCTGAGTCTGACTTTTTAAAACAAGAACATTTCTTGTTATTTTAATTCATTTGGTTCTGGAGGTAATGCCTTTTTTTTGGGATTTGTCATTTTCGACCATTTTAAATATTTGTTAAAAGATATTTTTCTCAGAAAATTTTTTAGCAAGTTAATGCATTATAAGTTTCAGAAGGGAACCAGATTCTCTGTGCCAATGTGTCACTGTGGGGAAAAGAGTAGTGCCTTTACCCTGCTGAAGAAGATGCAGGCAATGGAAATGGATTCTTCTTCTTGATGGAGACTGGGTATCATTGTCACGTTTCTGACTTTGACTGTGGCAGCTTTAAAGTTGGGAGGGATCATCAGCTTATATCACAAGGAGAATAATAACGAGGATAACAAGGTCTCTGCTTGGACACATCTGAGGATTTCCAAGTTAAAACCCTAGTGCATTTTTTTTTCTGATCTTCCATACATCCTTTGCTGAAATATAGGAAGGGAACTTCCAATTTTGCAAATACAAACAGTGCAAGATTTGAATGAAAAAAATGTTTACTATATAAAATTAGTAAATCTTTGAGAATTATTAATGTATTGTCAACTAGAGTTTTATAATACAGGACTAGCATTATTCATTATTATAATTGGTTTAGGGGAAAACACGTTTTTATTTATTTTTATTTATTTATTTATTTTTAGATTTCTACCCCGCCCCCCTAGACAATGTCTACTCGGGGCGGCTTACAAATATCATCAATATATAAAACATTAAAACATTAAACAATAAAACAATTGAAACAATAATATAAAGTATTCAAGATGGGAATAATAAAAAACAAAGAACTAAAATTTAAGAATTGACAGAAGGGAAGGCCTGCCTAAATAGCCAAGTTTTTAAATGGCTCTTAAAAACACCCAGCGAGGGTGCCAGGCGGATCTCTGTTGGGAGGCTGTTCCATAGTCTAGGGGCCACTGCCGAGAAGGCCCGGTTTCTAGTTCTTTCTTTCCGGACCTCTCTCGGTGTTAGGCCCCTCAGCCGTCCCTCCTGGCTATGCCGAGTAATTCGGGTAGATCTAGGTGGGAGAAGGCGGTCCGCCAAATACCGAGGTCCCAAACCGTTTAGGGCTTTGTAAGTCATCATCAACATTTTGAAGTCAATGCGGAAGCGAATGGGCAGCCAATGCAATGCGGCCAGAGTGGGAGAGATATGTTGGTATTTTCTCACCCCACTGAGCAGTCTGGCCGCTGCATTCTGCACCATTTGAAGCTTCCGCAACAATCTCAAAGGTAGCCCCACGTAGAGTGCATTACAGTGGTCTAATCTCGAGATTACGAGCGCATGGACGAGAGTGGTGAGGGCCCCCCCATCAAGGTAGGGCCGCAGCTGGGCAATCCGCCACAGATGAAAATAGGCAGAACGGGCCACGGACGCCACCTGGTTTTCCATGGTAAGCGCCGGGTCCAGATGTATCCCCAAGCTGCGGACCTCACTCCGTGCGGTAAGAGTAACCCCCCCGAAAGAGAGGGAGTCTCCCAGACCGCCGATGGAAGAACCACCCACCCTCAAGACCTCCGTCTTGTCCGGGTTCAGCCTCAAACCGTTCAGCTGCATCCATTGCAGTACAGCCTCCAGACAGCGCCGAAGGGACGGAACGGCATCCACTGAAGTAGGTGAAAAGGAGATGTAGAGCTGGGTGTCATCAGCGTACTGATGGCACGAAGCCCCACACCCCCTGATGACCCCACCCAACGGCCTCATATAGATGTTAAACAGCATTGGGGAGATGATCGACCCCTGCGGAACCCCACAATTGAGACTCCACGGAGCCGAAACATTCTCCCCAATCTGTACTCTCTGGGGGCGGTCCCCGAAGAAGGATCGGAGCCAGGCAAGTGCCAGGCCACCGATTCCCAGCTCGGAGAGCCTCCCCAGAAGGATACCGTGGTCGACGGTATCAAAGGCAGCTGAGATATCGAGGAGGACCAACAAGGACATATTGCCCCTGTCAGCCTCCCTCAATAGGTCATCCAACAGTGCGACCAGTGCCGTCTCCGTGCCATGGCGCGGCCTGAAGCCTGACTGAAACGGATCCAGAGCATTGGTTTCATCCAAAAGGGCTTGAAGCTGATCAGCCACCACCCTCTCCACCACTTTGCTGAGGAAGGAAACATTGGCGACGGGCCTATAATTGCCAATATCATCCGCCGCCAAATTTGGTTTCTTCCTGATGGGCCTAATGAGTGTCTCCTTGAGGGCAAGGGGAACCTTGCCCTCCTGGAGAGACCCATTAATTATTGCTGTGGCCCATTCCGTTGTTATGGGCCTGGCTGCTTTGATTAGCCAGGCCGGGCAAGGGTCAAGGGAGGAGGTGGTGGCCCGACAGCGATCAAGCGCTTTGTCCACCGAATCTGGCGTCACAGGCTGAAAGCATTCAAGCACAACCGGGCAAGGCGGAGCGCTGGACATCTCTGCTCGATCCACTGTATTCAAAAAAGGAGAGAGATCCCGGCGGATGGCCTCCACTTTTGATTTAAAAAATGCTGCAAATTGGTCAGGTGAGATATTAATGGGAGGCCCATCACCCAGACCAATTCCGGATAGATCGCGAACTATACGGAAAAGTTCCGCCTGCTGATTTGAAGCTTCGCTTATCCGGTCAGCGAAGTGTGATCGTCTGGCAGCCTTCACCTTAGCCAGGTAATGGTTAGTTGCGATCCTGACAGCTATCTTATTATAAACCGTCGGTTTATCTCTCCAAGTGCACTCTAGCCGTCTCCTATTTCGCTTCATAGCTCGTAGTTCCTGATTATACCAGGCCCCTGGCCGAGCTCTGCGACGGAGAGGGCGTTTAGGAGCGATCGTGTCTACAGCCCTAGTGGCAGCGGCAATCCAACCGTCAACCAGGGCTTCGACAGGGGCGCCAGACAGATCAGCTGGAATCCCTCTCATGGTATCCTGGAATTGCATTGGATCCAGTAACCTTCGAGGGCGGACCATTGAAATAGGTCCATGCTCCCTGCGGGGAGGGAATGCCACTGAGAGGTTACATTTTATTAGGTGGTGATCTGACCATGACAAGGGAACTGACACCAGGTCAGTCACCATCAGACCACGCTCGCTCCGCTCAGTGGAAAATACCAGGTCTAGCATATGACCGCCCACGTGTGTGGGACCGTTAACATGTTGGGACATGTCCAAGGAAGCCATGGTTTCCAAGAACTCAAGAGCTGGTCCGGAAACCTCTGCCTCCGCATGGATATTAAAGTCACCCAGGACTAAAAGCCTCGGGGACTCCAACAGTGCCGCGGAGACAAAGTCCACCAGCTCCGGTAGGGAAGTGGCTGAGTCGCGGGGAGCGCGGTAACCCAGCAAGATCCCAATACCGTCCCTGGTCCCAACAGACACGTGGAGGGCCTCCAGACCCGGCTTTACCACCATAGAGCGCCTAGTAACCTCAAGAGTGTTTTTATAAACAATGGCCACTCCCCCCCCCCGCCCCTCCAGTCTACCCTGGTGCTGGACTGCATAACCAGGAGGACAGGCAAGGGTCAAGGGAACACCCCCTTCCCCGCCCATCCAGGTCTCGGTTATGCACGCCAGGTCTGCGTCCTCCTCCAGGATAAGATCTTGAATAAGCTGGGATTTGTTGGACACAGACCTGGCATTCAACAGCACCAGTTTTAGGGTGGAGGGCCGGCTGATCTGCCTACCTCGAGACTGGCAGTTGGTCATAGTCCCAGAACAGTGAACAGCCTTCAAACATCTGTTCACCGTTCTTCTAACACGAGTAGGGAGTATGCCACCGCCATATTTCCCTCTACCCGTAATCACTCGGATGTTCTGAGGACCCCCGCTGGGGGGGCAGACCTTCCACTCCATGTCAAAAAAGAAAAAGAAAAAGTGCACAAAATTAATATAAATATAATACAATAATCAAAATAATAAACCAAAAATTAAATCATAATACATAATACACTTTAAATTGGTCAATCATTATATATAATACACTTTAAATTAAATTAAACAATAAAATAACAAAGCAAAATAAAACAAACAAAACTAAATTTACTAAAATAAAATAAATAAAATAAAAAGTGAAACAAATTATATCAAAGCCCAAAATCCCCCCCCCACAGTTGGTTCTGTCCCCCTGCCCTTTAATTATAGATCTTATTTTCCTCCAGGAGGGTTTTAGAGATGAGTTCAGGTTTACTAGGGAGGCAGACAAGAACAGAACAAGGGTCCAGATTGTAAATAATGATGGAACTAACAGAGCTACCAGTAGGGGTGGCGCTGACATTGCCATATTCCACCGCAGGGGAATAGAAGGGGAGTCCAGTCTGAACATGCCAGGGGAGAACACGCTGCCAGTCTTCTCTGAGTTCCCTCTGCGGGTCCTCAGCTAACACAAGTTCTTCCTCCCGCAAACACCTCCAACTCTTCCGGATTCCCCCACGAATGCTCGATCAATGAGCTCTTCCTCCCGGTCACCGCCGACTCCCCTCAGCTCCCTCAGCGAGTCCTCGGGCCGATGGGCTCTTCTACCCTTCCGCGCTGGGCTGTGTCACTCAAGCCCCAGCGCCAGGTCCAACAAGCCCAGGGACCCCGCGGAGACAGGCTAGGGACTCCCACGGAAACACCCCCCAAGCCCGGGGCGCGAGGCAGGCTCCAGGCACCTCGGCGAAACCGGCTCCAGTCGCCTCTCCTCCCGTCTCGGCCGCCAATCCTCCCGACCACAAACACACCCAAAACAGCCTCCGAGTGTCCCCTCGAAACTCTCCTCGAGACTCTCCTCAGGTAAGGGACGGTGGGAGGACGGCAGGGAGCAAACAAAAACAAAACAAAGAAATAAAAAGAAAGATAAAGAAAAAGAAAAAACCAAGCCGCCGCGGCGGGGAAAGAAACCCCCGACCAGCTAACGACCCGCCATCTTGAAAACTCTCCCTTATAATGAGAATAGCATATGTTGGAATCTTATTGATGTTCACATCAGATTTGTATAACTTGCTGCAGCTAATAACAGCTACGGTTAGTGTCTTGGTTATGCCATCAATTGTGTGACTAGGCACACATCTGAGACATGCCCCAGTTAGCCCCACCAAGTTTCACAAACCTTACATGATAATGCATCTAATGGAGAAGAGTTAACTTAAATATTTCAGCAATACAATGCTAAACCCTTTTTCCCCCATAGTGGATGTATTCAATATGGAGTCACATAAGACCAATTTGAGAGCAGAGGGTGGAGGAGAAAGAACATAATTGCAATAGGAAGAAAGAGGTTAAATCCCACTGCTTTCCTGGGCAAGGGTTTTTGTTTGCAAGATAAGTATTTCGAACAGGCTATTTTCAATTGTTAAAATCAGAATTCAAAATCTCCATCCAGGAATCTAAATGTAATAGTTTATCTTTGCAATTTTCTCCTATGACCTCATTTTTTAAAAAATGTCTCTAATAAGCGTGAGAATTCTTTGCTTTAAAAAGGTAGTCCTGAGAAAGTTAATATTCAAGAGTTCTTCTTTGGAACTGACTTACATGATATTTCTAAAACATGATAAGTCTACTTCTGTTTTTATATATTATTTTGTCTTTTATATATGCATAAAAGAGGTGTTATTTAAACAGTGCTATGTGAACTACATGACACTAATAAAGGCTCAGCAATTCATCTGCCTGCTTTAAATATTTCAAACTAACAGAACGTCTCTTAAGCCAGAATTTCAAACTGAAGATTGCAAATGGATCACTATAAGAACACCTTGGAGGTGGGAGCAGGGGATTAGCATTGTTTGACTAAAAAGCCTTATGGACAGTCAGAAATCATTCCGCAATTACTGTGCTCAAATTTGACCTTAATCAAGAACTATATACACAGCAGCCTCTCTGTGCCTTTAGTGGCCACTGTTTCTGAAAAGTCAATACTAATTGTTGTGTATGGTGAGCCTCATTCCAAGCCTTACTTTGTCCCATATTTCTAATAATAAGGACTAGCTCAGGCCCTTGCTCCTTCCTTGATAAACAGGGAGACTTCTGACTCTCCAAACACGGGAAAGGCAATCACTGTATCAAAGAATGGAAAAAGCCAGAACTGTGATTGTCTTCTCCCACCCTAGCAAGAAGAGGCATGAACATCAATGGTAGACGCAAATCCACCATAGCCTGGATCAATGTATCATTAAAGATGGAAAGAGCAACTATGTGCATCAATAATACAGATTGGCTTACATTGAGAATTACACACAGGTTGGTGGATAACTGAGTGTTCTTTCAGATCAGGATATGTCCATTTCAAATAACAACATCCATGCAATGCACAGGTCTGAATGTGTTATGAAAACCAGATAGTATACCAGTGGTTATGGATAAATATCTCAAACAGGTCATGGCAGTCCACAGGAAAGCAGAAATATCTCCGCAGTAAAGGGTTGATTTATTCCCTCAGACATCCCTGCTCCAGAGTAGATGAGGCAGAATCCTAGTTACCATGTACCAAGGATATTGGCAAGTCTGTGGGTCCAAGTCCCAAGTCCGAGTCTGAGTCTTCGGTACCAAGTCCTGAATTCCAAGCCCCAAGTCCGAGCCCCTATTGAAAATAAGATTTTCTCCCCAGAAAAAAGGGAGGGGTGGTTGGGTTCTGAGTAGAGATGGGCTATTTGTATATGGATATGAATATCCCAGACCCAAATGACTGGGAAGCCCAGTCCCGCCTCCTCAAACTGACCCATCCACTTATGGCTTGCCATGCAGCCCGCATCCTGCAGTGGCTAAGTGGGGAGACTCATGATCCCACCCCCTGGCTGGAGTGGCCAGCAGTGCAGGGAGGCAGAGAAGACCCAGCCGGGCTACGTCCAAGATTGGCATGACAAGCAGGACACTGGCCATGAGCACCGCATGGCAACCCATTATTGGATGGGTCAGTTTGAGGAGGCGGGATTGGGGTTCCTGGCCACCTGAGTCCAGGATATTTGTATTTGTATACAAATATAAATATCCCATCTCTAGTTCTGAGTCATGAGTCGAGTCTGAGTCATGGGGGGGGGGGGAAACTGAGTCGAGTCCAAGTCAAATCACCAGTGTGACTGAAGTCTAACTTGACAGCAAGTCCCATGACTTGAGTCCCCATCCCTGCCATGCTTAAACCTTACATTACTCTGGAAAGAGGTTCAGTGATGGAGGCATCCGTTCTAATGCAATATCATGTAAAACTCCAGGGGAACACACCCTCTAAGTTTACTTGCATAATCATTGAGAAAAGCAAAATCAAGTAATTTTAGAGTTTATTCAAATAGAGTTTATTCAAGTTTATAGTGTTTATTCAAATAATGTGGATTTGTTGCTGTTCTTAAACACAATGCTTTGCAAGGTCTCAAAAATACGATCCCAGCAGTTTCTGACAGCATGCAACTGAATGGCAAGCCCATGGTTCTTCATTTAAGTCATGTATTATTCTTCATCAAGGTGTATTTTAAAACATGTATTTGTATACATCTTGCCACACATCCCAACCTTTGCTGTTTTAAATAAGTCATTTTTCTGAAGCTTATTTTATGTAGAAACTCATTGTCTACAGGAGAACATATTTTATTATAGCTGCACAAGAACAAAGCTATGTTATTGTTCTGGTAGAGCAAATCAACATTCTACAAGGCTATTTTAAAAATGGGGGCAGCCCAAGCAAAAAAAAAACTACCACTCTGAAAATGGGTTTCAGATCAGCACCAAATCTGTGTGTAGTGTATATATACGTATCCCAGGGGATACAAATATGAAGCTCAGCACCACAGGTGCCATGACAGTCTATTCCTGCCTCCCCCCCCCCCCCCCCGAGCCAGGTTTATCCACTCACTGGGCTCCTCGCATCACGCACGTCTGATGGCAGCAACATTGCACCAGTCACAGACATAGTCCTGCTGGCTCTGCCCCGCCTCCCCCGTTAGCTGACTGTTCAGCAGCTGAGCCGGGACACTCGTCTTCCCACCTCCTCACCAGAGCAGTCGGCTAAGGGGAGAGGCGGGGAAGCGCCAGAAGGACTATGTTCATGATTGGCACAATGTCGCCTCTGATGGACATGTACGCCGTGAGGAGCCCAGTGAGTGGACCAGGCTGGTTCTGGGGGGCGGGGAAGGACCACCCTGGCACCTATGGTGCTGAGCTTCATATTCGTATCCTGAGGGATACAAATACGAAGCTCCCATGTCTAATTAAGACTCTTAGTTCAAATCCTTACTTGGCTATGAGTGTAATTAAGTGACTTTGGGCCAGTCATAGTGTCTCAGTCTGACCCACCTCAGAGAATTATTGCGGGATTAAAGCAGGAAGCCAAAATATTAATATTTCAGAAATGTATGTATGTATGTATGTATGTATGTATGTATGTATGTATGTATGTATGTATGTATGTATGTATTTCATAGATTTTAATACTGCCCCATTAGTGCAAGGCACTATTTGGGGGGATTAACAAATGGTAAAATCAAACAAAAATGACAATAAATCAGACAATGAAGGTAATCAAATTATGATAAATCACACCAGTTAAAACTCACAGAACTAAGACAGTGCACATATTACGTATAATAGGGTGAGCAGGGCAAGTGGCATATTCATATGAGGTTGTTATCAAAGGCCTGTATAAAGAGCCGCATCTTGAGCAACCTCTTAAAGGGAGGGAGGGAGGGGGCCAGGAGCAGCTTGCCTGTGAGCTGGTTCCAAAAGGCTGGTTCCAGAACCAAGAAGGCCCAACTTCTAGTAGATGTTTTCCTGGCCTTCTTCTAGTATGGCCACCTGGAGAAGCATCGGCTGAGAGGATCTGGTGGCACAGGTAGATGACCTTGGGGAAAGATGCTTTATAGGTAAGTACCACAACCTTGAACCTGACCTGGGATGTCACCTTCTTCTAAATATTGTTTTAGCCATGCATTTATGTGGTGGCAAGCCTCAGCAAGCCAGGAGGGCAAATTTTTGCCCACAGAGCAGACAGCAACAGACACAGAAATGCCTTTTGCTGAGGTGCAGTAAGAACCAAGTCAGGACATGTGAAAGAAAACAACACTGAGCAGTGGCAGGGCCAGTCTGCATTCCAATGGGCAACAGTGATAAGCAGCAATCCAGCACTCTGAGAAATAGTCAATCAGCACATTATACATTTCTGCTAGCATGTGAACTAATCATTCAGAAAACCAGACCCTTTCAAAAATTACCCATCCGTTTATGCAGATAAATGATATGCACAGTTCAGGATGCCTGAGGAATTCTGTCTTTGCATATTCTGATACCAGCTGAGATGATCCCAAATATATGGATGGATGAGATCATAATATATTCACTGTCTTTTGCATGGCTTGAATGTTCTAATGTAGTTTCTGGCTCAAAAAAGTATGGAACATGTGTTTAGAATGTGAGCTAAATCCAACATTGATCTGACCTAGAGTTAGATACATTGAGATGAATGGAAATTGTTAGTCAAAATGTCCTAATTCCCATTGTTAATCTGAATTAGAGTTCACTAATTGAATCAATGGGACTAGTACGGTATTGGCTTTGCTACGTATTTGTTTAATGGGTGTTCTCTGGATCTGACTAATCGTTGGATTCAGCTGAATTAACTTAAGACACATTCATTCCAGTGGGTCCCTCCTAGGAAGGACTCATGTTGGATCTTTAACAATACACATTGTCTTTAACAATACACATTTAAATGTGAGTTTTTGTCCACTTTTTAAAAAATGGCTATTGTGCTCACAGCACAGAATAAACTATGAGTTAATACATATGGAAATTTATCTGGACAAGAAGTTGGCAAATTCATCCATGCTGTATCATTTTTTCATTGGTGAAAAATGACAGAAACATTCACAATAAGTAACAGGGGTAAACATGAAAGTACTCTAACAAACAAGATAGACATTATACGGAAGATGCAGGATCAAGGTCTTTTTTGTGGCTGCTTGGGAGAATGATAGGATATTGGTGTACGTATAAAATCAATTGAAGACAAATTCCCTGATGTTTAGGATTGGAATGTCTAGCAAGTAAACTGGTGTTTTCAAACTGGCATTTGGTGATCTATGCCCTTAATGTGATCATTGCCTTGATCATAATGGCTTTATTCTTTCGTGTGTTTTGTTTTGCTTTTCATCTATTTTTAATTTATTTTCCATCTGTTTTAATGACCTTTTGGATACACTGAATGCTACTTTTAGTAGAAAGCCAGGACAATATAAAGAAGGAGGAGGAGAAAGAGGAAACACTGCAGTAGGGAAGCATCTCAGCCTCAGGGACGAAACATCAGGTTAAAGAAAGAGAAGGATATGAGTCTTGCATCTGGGTGAACTGTAAAGCAGAGTGAGAAAGCTGGGCATTTTCTTTTCCCTGCTTTATGTTTGTAACTGATTTCGGGTACTGTGACCTACCCAGTCAAATCTTCCATGATGGCACAAACTTCACACAAATAGTCCCTCAGAAGATTGGACTGACACCTGACACTGCCTGAAAGCAAAAAAGAAAAATTATTCACTCACTCTGCCTCCTGAAAATGCAATAACAATATCTCAATTCTCTTTAATATGCTTCCTGCACATAATAGTTGCTGATCACAGAGACGGGGAATTCTCTTTGAGGGACTCCATGGCTGGGGTTTTCAGGAGAGCTTGGACTTTTCATTGACATTTCAGCTGTCAGTGTTTTTCTGCTTTGGCCTTCCTGGTTCTTTTGTTACAGCATTTCGTTTTCCCACTGAATGCATCTTACATTTTTTTTTTTGTTTCTAAATTCTTCTAAATGCAAGAATAGGTGATAGGTGATACTTTATAGGCCACTAATTAAAAAAAAAATACAGTGTGAGCTTTTGTGGGTAAATCCCACTTCTTCAAAGCAAGTATCAAAAGTCCAAACATTAATGGTAAGATGGATTTTGGCAGGAGGTGGCTCTTAGATGTAAAGTTCTTAGCAAGATGACTTTTGCCAGGCATGTTTGTCTTAGATGAGGCAAGAAGCAGTAAAGTTGTTGTTTTAAAGTTGCTGCTGAGGCAGCTCTGAGTTGGATTTCACACCCCAGTTCTTCAAATAAAGGGGCCATGCATGCATACACACACCTCCTCTCCATTTGGCTCTTCTTTGAAACAGACATGTTTCTGCTTGGCCAGAGAAGCAGGGTCGATGCAGAAAACCTATGTCTTCCATCTGGTAATATGGGTATAATTTAGTAAATCCACTAGGTATGGCCAGTTGGTGTCAGATTAAAGTAAAAAGAATGTTATCTAGTGGCTGCAGTCCTGCTCTGCTAGTGTTGAGAATCCATGTGCCTTTTTGCTGGTATGTGGAGGCAGTGGCTCTTTCTTAGTATCCTCGTAATTCCATTGAAATAAAGGCGGAGCCGAGTGGCCACACAAAATAAAAATGCAAGATTAGGCCCATACCATAGAGGGATGGGGGCAGGATCACAAACCTGCCAGTTCCCTGACAGAACCGCTTTAGTCAACAGAGAGACAGTGCTCGATCCAGGAGGATGAGAGTAGAACTGGCAACATAAGGAGATCTTGGTTGACATTGCTGTCTCCTTCCCTGGAGATGCTTAAGCAAAATCTAAACAGCTATAGCTGCATCCTGCATGGGAAAGTCTACATTGTGGTAAGCTCCAAAGTCCCTCTTGACTCTATGATTCCACAATATGGAGCATTCTCATGTTGGCACTTCTATGTTAATAGCACACGTCACAAATATGCACCAGTAGCATTTGTTTGAAATGCTTGAAATGATCAAGCATAAAACAATATTCATTACTCAGAAAGTGTATCTGATGAAATCACTGACAGCGAAAACACTGGGGCGATACCAAATTGTAAAATATAAGACAGAACCCTATTATGAACAAATGGCAAAGGAACTTGATTCTATTCTCCATAGGACCAATAACAGACTGAATGAATATTATAAATTATTTAATTAATGTGTAACTCTGCTGGTCCTTTCTTTGAAAAATTGGGTCCACGGTGGGCACAATCCTGCTCACCTGCCCATGTACTTAATTCTATGCGAATGAATACTGAACAGTCCTGGGGAGATATATTAGGAACATAAGACATTGATGATAGTGATTCACCTACCCGAACATTATGCTTACTTTATAATCTCAAAGCATTAGAAAGATTTCATACTCTGCACAAACAAATGCTGCTAGTACATATTTGTGAAGTCTGCTATTAAAGTCAAAGTGATCCATCTAACCCCAGTGTGATGCTCCCGGCCCACTAATGGGTCGTGGTGCATTCGGTCAGAGAGTTCTCTGGCACTTATCTACCACCTTTGCGCTGGATCGAGTCCCTAAACTCCAGCAGTGCATAGCACAAGCCCTTTGAAACAAGTCTGACCTAAAAAGAACACTTTGCACTTACTTAGAACTTTAGCAAGTACAGACACCTGAGCTTTGTGATTCCTTAGAACTCACAACAGCTCAGTGAGGTAGGACTCTTAAATGATAGCAAATCTGTGGCCCTCTTCACCACTGGAATTAGCCAGACCTTGCTGTTCAAGAGACCAGTCCTCAGTAAGGATTTTTAAAGATTAATTTTTTATTAGAAAAATAGAGTTTCATAGAAAATCAGTTTATATTGCAAAAGCAGTAGCATTCAAGAACATATTCAAAAATTATTGCAGTTAAATAAAATAACTATTTCCCAGTTAAAATCATAAACTTCTAAAAGCTAACCTAGGGTAGGCTATAGACGGCTAGCCCCCCTCTTTCTTTCTACTCAGGCTACATGCTCATACCATCATCATGGAACGAAATCCATCATCAGGAATCATTGAACACACTGGAACACAAGTGAACAATAGTGAACACAGAACACAGAACCTATCTTCCATTTTCTACTTTCCTAGCTCCTCCCTTCTTCTTGGCCCATCTGGCTGTTAACCAATTAACTTTTTGGAAGTTGTACCACCTCTCCCCGCCTATTATTCCCATGAGAGTGCAGGTGTTGTTTGTCTTCTGTAATAGGCTTGGAATGTTGAGTCTTCCCCGAGCCTCTCGACATGGCCTTCAAGATAACAGTCACAGGAAAACAGTCTCATGATGCTTAAGAAAAACACATTCAAAAGTCCTTCAAATCATCTCTACACAGAACCATTCTGACTCCATTTTATATTTCTCTGACTACATATCCCATCATCATAACATGCTTCTAACTACATATCCCATGATCATGACACCCAGTATTATCAGCTTTGACCGGCAGCTATTCTGCAAGTTTTCAGATGAGGTTCATTCCCAGACATATCTGGAAGTGGGAGAGATTGGATCTGGATGTTCTGCATGAAATGCATGTGCCTTATCCCTTCCCTTATTTTTCCAGTGACAGATTAGATGTCAAGGTTCTTGTGGGTCCCCCCCCCACCCTTTCAGGTACTGAAATGGCCATCAAAGTCAGTGTGTATCCACCTTGGGCATTGCTTATAGCCTCCTCTCAGCCAGTCTTCAAAACTGATGTCTTGACTTGATTTCCTGTCACTTTGGTTCTCTTTCTGGAACTACAACTGCTAATGTTTACAATGAGCTTTACTGAACTTGAAACCTCGACTCTCAGTTGGCGACTCATTGCAAGTGAATCATTGTGAAAAGGTTTGGCTGGATGATAGGACTGAAGATCTGTCCCAGAGGAAAGCAGACCAGTGTTTGTGAGAGAGCCTAGTGGAACTGACAGCCTTTCCTGTTAGATTGCTGTCTGTAAGCACTGGAGACTCCCCTGCTTGTCTAAGCTGGTAATGTGGCTACCATATCTTCTAAACCAGCGGATTGACTAAGATTTAAATGCTCTGTCCCAGAGATCCCATGAGAAACCTATGGCCCGTATAAGAATAAATTATTAAAGTACTTTAAGGAAAAGAGTAAGAAGGAAAGCACTAAGTCTCAGCTAAAGGCAAACACAAGTTGTTTATTTTTTTAATCAAGAATCACTCTTCTATTTTAAATAGAGATAGGAACAAATTAGCAGGTTGGTGGTTTGTCCAGGTTCGTTTACCACAACAGGTGTTTGGTGGTTCAGCATTCTGCCCCTTTTGACAGGCACCCACTCAGAAGCAGTACCTGGAAAAGGTGGGGCAGGGAAGCCGGGATGCTGCTTCTGAGTGGGCACCTGCCAGGGGAGGTGGGGTGCCAAACTACTGCCGAAAACAAACTGGAACAAACTGCTGAACTGGCAGTTCATGCCCATCTCCAATCTTAAAGCAATGTGGCAGCCAATGTCTTGGATTGTTCTGTGTAGTGGCCGTTTGCTGCCATGAAGAGAGGCTACTTTTGTTCAAACCAGACCTCTATTTTTTAAAAAAAGACTACTTTGGGTTGTTTTTTAAGCTAACTATAAAGCTGACTGGATAGCTCAGTGGTTTAGGTACCTGGCTGTGGAGTCAGAGGTTGGGAGTTTGATTCCCCCCACTGTGCCTCCTGTGAATAGAGCTAGTCTGTGTAGCCTTGGGCAAACTGCACGGCCCCAGGGCACCCCAAGAAGAAGGGAATAGTAAACCACTTCAGAGTGTCGTCTACCTGGAAAACCCTGAAAAAGGACTCACCATACGTCAGAATTGACTTGACAGCACATCATCATTATTAATTAATTAAGTGCCACAAAAACACTTTTAAAATGGGTGGAAGAGACCTAGACTGTCCCATCAACTTATCTTATTTCCTCTCTCTCTCTCTCTCTCTCTTTCTCTCTCTCTCTCTCTCTCTCTGTGTGTGTGTTTAATCTCTTGCTTTCTCCTGTGTTCATTTATCTTTCCATATGTGCACAAAGGCACACACATTTTTCCATGGCAAGTCATGAAAGGTCTCCCTTTCAGCCTTGGCAAAGAAAACTGAATTGGTCTTGAAATATCTGAGTCTGATCTATTTGATATGACAACTTTCTTTTCCCCTAATTTCTCATGTCTGCAACAAAATGCTCCAGGAGCTAAGGAGCATTCATGCATTTCTGCTTCCCCTTCTCCTTTCCTGTACTAGCTGAGACAGGAGGTGAGAGAATGAGTATGGATCACTCCATAGCTCTAAAGGACATCATGCTGTTTCCTCTGGAAGGCAGGAGATAGAAGCAGACTATAAGCTGGAGCAGAGATGAGGTATTACCTTTTTTTCCTAATAAGAACCTGTTTGCTTCCATACCAGTTTCATGGTGATGGTACTAACCTATAAGGCCTTAAACGGTTTGGGACCTCGATATCTGGCCAAGCACCTCCTTCCAGTTAGTTCTGCCTGGCCTATAAGATTGTCACGGGCAGGGCAGCTGAGAGTTCTGACCCTGAGAGAGGCCCGGAAAGCAACCACTAAAAATTGGGCCTTCTCAGCAATAGCGCGACAATTATGGAACTCTCTTCCACCCGAAGTCGGCCTGGCCCCTTCACTGGGCACATTCAAAAAGCTACTAAAAAACTGGCTATTTAGACAGGCCTTCCCTGAACAAACTACACTCTGGTACAATAGTGTCCAATAATATAACTTCTATCATACTGCCATGCTCCATGATTTTATATTTTTCTATGCTTTTAATTGTATTTATTGTTTTCTAATTTTATCCTCACTTGCACTTTATGATTTTTGATTTTCGCCCCTGTGTATTGATGTTGCTATTTGCTATTTTGTTACTTTGTTGTTTTATGTTATTTGTTGTAAACCACCTGGAGTGGCCTTGGCTGCGAGATGGGCGGTAAATAAATAAATAAATAAATAAATAAATAAATAAGTTGCAATATTCAGTATTGTTTCTGTTCTAGCTTCCACTGACATTTTGAAAGCCTAACACATCTTCTGTTTTTGATATATAAGGTTGCAGTGCTGACAGTTGTTTCTTTATCTAGAAAAATGGACTGTTCTCCTTCCTGCTCAGAATTCCAGGATGATATGTAAGATTTTCAATTAAGCAATGAAACAAAAGCAATGATCCTTTTGTTTAAAAATAGTTACAATTGTGGTCAGAATCTTGTTGAGAAACTGCATGTACAACATTCATTGGACAAGTGGCTGCAGGATACCCATGAAGAGGACAGACCGGGTATATTGGGGGAGGGGGGGGACACTTTATTCTTTGTAGAAATTAATTCCAGGACCCAGGAAGTTGGGATGCGTTGAGGAGTAGACAATGTATCCACTGGGATATCTCTGGGCCAAGTTGGCCAAAGCCTATGTGGATTTACCAAATGGAATCTCTGGGAAGGTGTGGTCAACGTGTGAAGCCTAGGCTGCTGCCAAGGTCAGTGGCATCTCACAGGCATCAATATCACAGGTCACAAAGATTCAGTCCCAGAAATCTTGCAACCCAGGTGTTGTGTGATTTGGGCCTTTTCCTCCCCACCTAAGCGACTCTGAGGCAATAAATGCCTCCTACAGCATAGGTGAGTTCCATACATCCCCCCACCTATCCCTCACCAGTCTATTGCACCCCTCTTTTCAGGGTGTTGGCTTCTTCACTGGTCACATCATGCTTGCAAAACCAGTATGTGACTGGTTTCATGACAGACATTTTGCTAAATAATGCAAACTGCTGTATGATCAATGTTGCTGTGAGCCAGTTACAGCCGCCTGGTGGGAAGGAGCTAAGTGCCAGCATGGGCAGGTCCCCTCATCAACAGCAGAAGGACTGTTATCGTTAAGGAGAACACCTGAGGCAAGGGAGAGTGGAGGCCCTGGGCCCTCCCCCAGGGACACAGCTGTAGCCTTGGCCAAAGTAGAAATAGAAGGGAGTGAACAGGGAGACTTTTGAACTGGATGTCTGGGAGTTTCCATCATCTTTGATTGAAAAGGAGAGCAGTCTGCTGGGGGAGATGCTGAAAGAAGCTTTCAGGAGGTTAATTTCCTCAGAAAACCACCTGATCAGATGAAGGCCAGTATCTGCACAGGGGAAGGCAGGTTAGAGGTGAAGGGAAGAAAAATTCCCAAGGACAGCTGGGACTGCATGGGCTTCCCTGCCTGCAGGCTTCAATCTTAACTGCTTGAGATGCTAAGTTGGGGACTGAAAGGGAGAGGACTGTTTGATAGCCAGGACTTTTCATATCAGCTATGCTGGGCTCCCTCAGGAGTGCTGTAACTCCTGAGGGACAGAGACTGGATGTTCCCTCAGCCCTAAAAAAAAGCTGGATTTGTGGAGGACTACCATTCCCAACCTTGCTAGGTAGAGCTGAGACCTCATCCTGCAAAGGACTGTAGAAGCCTGTATTCCCTTCTTATTTTTCCTTTGTGTTTTGTTGTTTAGTCGTTAAGTCGTGTCTGACTCTTCGTGACCCCATGGACCAGAGCACGCCAGGCCCTCCTGTCCTCCACCGCCTCCCGGAGTTTGGTCAAATTCATGTTGGTCGCTTCGATGACACTGTCCAACCATCTCGTCCTCTGTCGTCCCCTTCTCCTCTTGCCTTCACACTTTCCCAAGATCACGGTCTTTTCCAGGGAGGATTTGTGTGCTGAGTCCAATAAAGTTAAGTAGCCGCCCGAACTTGCTGTTTCACTATGGAGGCAGCGGCCAGGGCCGCTCACAGTTGCTCACACATATATATCAACAGGACTAGAGATGGGGGTATTCGTATTTGTATATGAATACGAATCCCCTTGCACAGGTGGTGATAATGAGGGTCTGGCCCCCTGGGACCAGACGGTCCACTCACAATTCCGCCACTGCTGCTGGCTCTGTGATCTTTCCTATCAGTCCAGAGCTCGTGATCGGCTCGCTACTCCTGGCTGGAGGTGGGACGACAAGCATCCCTGCCAGGTCGAAGAGTGGCTCGCCGATCGCAAACTCTGGAGTGACAGGAAGGATTGCGGAGCCGGCGGCAGCAGCGAAATTGTGAGTGGACGGTCAGGCCCCAGGGGGCCGGACCCTCATTATCGCCACCTGTGCGGGGGTATTCGTATTCGTATACAAATACGAATACCCCCATCTCTAACCAGGACTATGCCCTACCTGTATATCATCATTTTGCCTTGCCTAGTTCAGATTTCTTTACATAACAAATATATTTCTCTAGTGAACGCTATATGGTCTTAAGTGTCAATGAACCACTTTAGCACTGATCCCCTGTCTCTGTCCATACTTTCTGAAGGGACTTCATTGGTACATTTGAAATATGGACAAGAGAAGTCTAACATAGGGTAAAGGAAGATTGCATTCTGTTCCAATGCCTGAATTTTCCACTGGCATTTCAAGCAAAACCTAACAAAGAGAGTGAGAAAGCTCCATTCGATATGTTCAGCCCCTTTGCTGTTAGCAAAGAGATTTTCATCCACCCAGTCCTCCACCTTCATGTCTTCCTTCCTCAGCTTTCAACTCTGAAAAGGGTTAAGGTCCCCACCTATGTACAGCATCTGCTCTAGAAATCGTTCCCTTTCAAGAACACATTGCAAGGAAGACACAGGAGGCTGGTGTTAACATGTGTCTGCAGTATAGCCTTAAGCTTAATTCCTAGCAAACAAGCCATAAGAGTCAGGTCAAATCATGGTTTGGGAAACAGCCTGATTAAACCTGGAGCAGTTTGGAAATTATCTGATTTTGGGTAATTGAATATGGATTCAAATTTCGGTCCAGGTATCCAAACAGTCAGGCTTCCTATTGTCTATAATTAAAATCCAGAAATGACTCTGATTTCTGTTCCATTTTCAGAACTGGATGAAATTTGCAGGCATGTTACCTCCATAAGAAGGCATTACATGTACCATATTGCTGAAAAATAGGTAAAAGGGTTACTATGGTCTGTGCCTGCCATTTGAGATCTTTTTAAAGCCCAAGGTACAAGTTTCATTTGCAGGATCTGCTGTTCTCCTAGAGGCTTCTGGGCCAGACAAATGCCCTCTAAGCCTCTGGAGTTTACAGTATGTAACCCTTCTTTAAAATAACAATTTTTTTTTGCCCCCAATATAAATTACCAATTCCCTGCCGCCATCCAGATCCAAACTCAAGCCAATCCAAATCAGCAGGACCAAGGGCCTCTCCACGAGGCACGAAGATGCTGGGGCAGGGCTCCTTTGCCCACCCAGATGGACGAGGCAAACGCCGCCGTTGCTGCGTCACATGGGGCGAGGGGGCTGGGCGCTTGCGAGCCTTGAAGAAGTCTGCCCAGCTCTTCCTCGCCCTCCTTTTCATCGTCATCGCTGCCCACCCGCCCACCCTTTATGTTAAGAGTGAGATTAGCTGGTCACTTCGGGGCCGGATGGGATTTTTGACTGGCACTCAAATGGGCTTAGAGTGCGAGTGAGTTTTCACCCATCCCATTCTTACCAGCGAGGGCAGTTTGAGGCTTAATAATAGTAATAACTGCTACATAGGTCACACTGGTGGGTAGTGCTAAAGATAAAGGTTAGCTGAGTTCCAAAGAAGGCACCCAAGGGGTGTCAAGCACCCCCACCTCTCAGAATGGCAGCAGCAGAGGTTTAGATGAGGGGAGGGGAGCTGGGGACCCCAGGGGATGCTGAGCTCTTAGAGTTTGGAGGCCCAGATGGGGCGGACTTGGAGTACCACAGCTAGTGGAAACACGGAGGCATGCTGTATGGTAGGACATGTGCGCTTCCAGTATAGGAACTCGATTGGCAGTCTGGACCGGAAGGTCAAGGTTGACTCTGGTTACATGTTGTGGCCCTAGTTTATTCCATATATCTGTCTGTCTCGTTATTCTGGACTGGGCGGGCAAAGGGTTACGTCTCCTGACATCCTCACAAAAGTAGGATCCCAGAGCAGATCAGGTTCCTTAGATTTTAATTACTAGATAAGTCTTTAAAATTAAATTTGGTTCTCTACTAATACAGAAGTTCCTTTTGCTCAAATTGAAAAACAAGTTATATTAAGGTCAGATGAAAATCTATTGACTCATTGGGTCACATGATACTTGCTGGGCTGAAAGCTGCAGCTAGCTTGTGATGTAATAATGGTGTTATAGAGTTCTGTGTTTGGAAATATTCTGGTGACTCAGGGAATAAGGTACCTGTGCATCACTACAGAAGTTCCTGGTTTAAGGCTTTTGATTAGAGATGGGGATAAATAAAAAAAACTGGCAATTTGTTTTGATTCATGATTCGTCAAGGTTAACGGATCAATGAATACAAATATACAAATGTTCTTCAACGAATCGACGAATCAATTTGTCAATTCATCTGCGATTTAAAGGGCTATAACACTGGCCCCTAAGCACCTAGAGACACCAAGTTTGCAGGGGAGATTCCTCAGATGCTTTTCTACAACTTCTGAAAGTTTGGTGAACATTGGATCATGGACCCCCAAGTTATATAGTCACAAAGAAGATCCCCACAGGAAAGCTCCCCCAAGGTACTTAGAGAATCCAGAATCACAACGGAGCTTCCTGTGTCTTTCCCCAACACGCCTGCCAACTTTGGTGAAGATTGGATATCGGAACTCTGAGTTATTCACCCACAAATTGGGTCCCCCCCAGGAGAGTTTACACACAGCACAGAAGCCCATGGCATTGAGGGAGTTATATTTGGCCCCAGCAGAATGAGAGGTCTCTTTCGCATAGGCATGCATGAGGCATTGAGTTTGTCTTCAGCTCAGCACAACATTACATTTCCCAGTGAAGTAGAGTTTGCCCTCAGGAGGACTGGAGGCAAGGAGGTATTTGGCAGCACAGCAGGCTTTTTGGCCCCATCGGGCACTGAGGGAAAAGGCAGCAGGAAAGCAGGCTTTTTTGGCCCCATCGGGCACTGAGGTAGTTGGCAGCAGCAAAGTGGAGTGTCTTACCCCATCCGACACTGAGGTAATTGGCAGCAGCAAAGTAGAGTGTGTTGCCCCATCGGGCAATGAGGGAAAAGTTGAGGCACCTGGAAACAGCAGCAGGCAGGAGATCTACAAAACTTGGCCCGCTTGGCTGACTTGACCCAGCAGGCAGGCAGGCAGGACTTGGTTGGAACTTGGCCCAAGGAGGCGACTGGAATTGGCAGCTGGACTTCTGACTGAGGGGCAGGTTTACAGGCCGGCAGGCAAGTAGGCAGGTCTTTTTTTTTTCAGGAGGACTGGAGGGTGGGCAGGTGGGCAGGCAGGCTGGCAGGTGGGCAGGCGGTGTGTAAAGGGAGAGACTGTCATTGGAACCCTTACCCTACCTCTTTGGGTTCAGTGAGGGGAAGCCCAACAAGGGAAGGTTCACCTTGATGAACGACAGTCTCTCCACAGTAACGGGATCCAAATGCGAGCGGCATGGTCAGAGTATGTCTCCAAGATGGGAAAACACGCACTCGCTGTGGACGCTGGTGGGGGGGATGGAAAGGAGGTCCATGGCCACATTGGACAACTCCGGCCATATGACTAGTTTCCTAGCCCAGTAATGGAGGGGATCTGACTGGTGGGGCTGAGGGGGTTCAGCCAGATATTCCCGCACCATTGTCTCTGCCGAATCCTCTTCAGCTGGCTGTCTTTCCTCTGAGGAAAGTGTCAAGGTCACCATAGAGCTCCAGTAATGGTGGTGACTGGAGCCTTCACCAGGTGAAGTCCTTCCCTGTGGTTCGGGCAAACCACCCTGCCCCTCGTGGCCTGACATTCCCATCACCCCACGCAAGCCTTGTGCCCCCAATGCCCTGCAGACCTCACTGGAGAGTTCCATTCTCCACTCCTCGAGGTCTGAGGTGCGTGCTGCCAAGCCCCCCTTGATTCGAGGACCACACAGGCAGGCCATGCGGTAAGCTCTGTCGCTGTAGACAGGATGGAGTCGCTTCTGCACACCTGCCTGCAACCTCTTCATCAAAGCCCTGGTCCGTGGAAGGAGGGAGGATCCTGGTGCCACAGCAGTCTCCAGGGACCGATCGAGGGCATGAATCAGGGGGATGACCTGCCCCAGGCTTGCCGTATAACCACACAAGATGTCCGTGATTTCCAGGAAGGGCTTGAGCACCTCCATCATCTGGGAGAGGGCTAGCCAATCCGTGGCACTGATGCCCACCTCTCTCCCCCTGGCCAGAATGGGCATGGAGGACATGATGTCCTCCAAAACGGCCTTCTGCTCCACCAGGCAGGACACCATGGTGTAGGTGGAGTCCCACCTGGTGGGCAGGTCTGTCAGGAGAATGTGGGTCTCCTGACCCAACTCCTCCTGCCTCTCATGCAGCCGGCAGGCAGCTTTCAGGCAGCGGGAGAAGTGGCCCACCAGTTGGTGGCATTGCTCCAGAGTGCCTGCGTCTCCCGGGTGCCTGCGTCCCACTCGGACTTTACATGCCTGCCCAGGCCAAGGGCATTGCACACCACAATGTGTAATTTGTGCACCATGCATACGATGCCCTAAAAGCCCGCCGCGTTCAATGCCACCAACATATTCCGTCCAGCATCTGTGACCATGTGGCCACGGGTCACCTCCCCCTCCGGTGCCCACTCCTGCAGCGTGGACAGGAACTCATCGGCGATGTTACTCTCTGACGCGTGAGCTTCCATGTGCCGCGCCTGCAGCAGAACGGACCTGTAGCCTGGGGGCAGAGCAAGGGCCTCCCCCTGAGGCCCTGTCGCCGATGCCCTGCCACTACTCAAGCCCTCTGGCTGCCACCAGTGGGCTGTGAGCAAGAGGTAGCCGTGCTGACCTCCGCTCCACAGGTTCGCTGTGAAGTACACCTTGCGCCCCTGTAGCCGTGAAAAATGGTCATGGACCACCTCCCTCACAGAGTCATAGAGGGAGGGCAGCACTCTAGAACTGAGAGTTCTCTGTGAGGGGAGGTCATACTAGGGGGCAAAAAAAATGCAGCAACCGGCAGAAGGCTTGGGATTCCATGATGGACAGTGGAAGTCTGAGCAGGGTGATCGTCTCGGTGACGAGACAAGTGGCCGCCTGCTGGGTCTTGCCCTTCGACCGCCAGCTGAGGGTCATGGCGGACCCAACAGGTGCCACTTCGTGGAACGTGGCCTGCCTCATGCTCCCGGCCCCAGAAACTCCTGTGGCTGCCCTTTTGAAAGGAGGCGCCTCCTCCTGCCTCCCCTGGAGCTGCTCTTTTCCCTCTCCCAGACAGCACGGACAAAGTGCCTTCCTTGGACAGGAGCCTTGGGTGGTGCCTCTCCAGACATTGGCGGAGGGCGGTGGAGGACAGATGCCTGGGGTCTGACCCCCTCCGGACCACCCCAAGGCAGGCATTGCAGCGTGCCAGCCGTGGGTCATCACTGAGCGCCATGAAATGATCCCACATGGCCCCTCTGCCATGTTTGCCCAAACGAGGACCCACTGCCTGCCCTTGACTACTGGCCTGGGAAGAACTCTGTGTCCCAAGGGTGCTGCTGGTCTGGGAGGAGGGAACAGATGACTCTGGGGACAGGGATGGGGTGGGGTTGTGAAGCCTACCCTGCTGTTACTGGTTCCAAATCTGACTGGGGATCTTCGGAAACCAGTAACTCCTCAGATTCCTCTAGGAAGAGGAGCAGCAGTTCTTTTGGCACCTCTGGAAGCTTTGGTTCCATGCCTGCCAGCAAGCCCACCGGAGGAGGGACAGTGGCACTGGTTATCGTAGATGTGGTTGTGCATGTGGTGGTCATGATGATGGTGCTGCTACCTAGCCTGCATAGCTTCACAGCCTTCTTCCCTTTGGATTGCCCCTGAAGAAATCCCTTCATTTTCTACTGCCTGCCTACCAAACCAACTAAACAAATAAAGCAATGGAGATTGAGGAAGGAAACTAATAGAGGGTCAGAGAGTGTGTGTATAAATTTTATTTTTAGAATGATGGTGGTGTTGGACTAATTCTTTTACTAAAATGTGACCTGCCTGCCTAAACAAAGCCCCCCTCAGTATAGTGTAATTAGGAAAAATCCCCCCCCCCGACCCACTGTGGCAGAGAAGCCAAAAAACTCCAAAAAGAAAAGCCCTGCCAGCTAAGTCTCAGTCACACACACACACACACACACACACACAAATAAGTTTTAGAAGAAAAATGAATGATGGATCCAGCCACACTCCAAATTCCACCCCACCCACTGTGCCTGAGAGACACAAGCCTCCTAAAATGAACTTTTGAAAACTGAATAATATAGTCTTGCCACCTAGACATGCACACACAACCAATTTGGGGAAAGGAAAAATTGATCCTCCTAAAATAAACCTTTGAAAACTGATAAAGGAAAAGAGATTCCACAGTCATACAACAACAGTTCCCCCCCCCCCCACCAGACGATACACACAAGCCTCCAGGGAAAAAACACGTTTGATTGATTTGAAATGAAACGAAGCCCTTCCGAAGAAGTAGCCTAAACTACCTGAAATCCCTCCCCAAATTCCCAGTAAAGTTGATGATGATTGATGATGAAAAAGAAAAATATAAGTCTTTGCTTTGCTGCCGCAAAAGCGAAACCACAAGAGCACCAGCAAGCCAGCCAGCAGCAACTGTTCTCACTCTGGAGAGCACGAACAGAAGTGGGGATCAGCTGGACGGGAAAAACTTATATGAAGCATCTGTAAAAGTAGATACACCTTTCAGCAGCGCTATTGGCTGCTGGACATGCCAATCCAGGATCTCTGTCCTAATTGGCCAGAGCTTCGAATTGGCACCAGCAAGCTCAGAGAGGCCCCAAAAAGGGGTAAGGAATAGACAAATATGAATGGATCGACGAATAAAACCGCGGAAATATTTATCAAGCCATATTCATCGTGATTTTAAATTTTATAAATACGGATCGACGAATATATGACGAATTGGCTATATTCGTCAGAAAAACTGATCCGTTTTTATATTCGTCCCCATCTCTACTTTTGATGCTTTATTAGTTCCTTTGATTTTTTAAAAAATTAAAATAACACTACAGTGACCTTCAGATGAACCAGAATAAAGTCTCATTTGAATGGAAAACAGTAAAAAATGACCAGCCCTATACTGTTTAACGTCTTGTCTCAATGGCCAAAATCTTATTGGTGTTTGTGTAAGGTTTGTGTAAAGTACTGCAGCTAATTGTGGTCAATTGAAGAGGTGTCGGGATGTATCTCAATTGCTTGCCGGGCCACATGCTCAGTTGCACAACCAGGATGCATCCTGGCACCTCATCAGTTAACTGCAATTAGCCTCAGCAAGTTACACAAACTGTAAGTGAATATCAGTAGGATGGTGGTCAGTATGTCCTGTAATGTGGACAATCTTTGGGCTTCTAGGTGTTTTGGACTTCTGTCCTTACAATTCTTAATTAATGTACCAATATTTTTTGTGTTTTTATTTATGTACAAATGTTAATACATGTTTATATCTGAAGATTTAAAATCAGTGCATCGATTGCTATCGGCTGTGAGGCTGGTGGTAGTTGTAGAAGCAAACGTGTAGAGGGTCAAAGTGTCCCCACTGCTGTTTTACAAACAGAATAAAGATATAAAAGTTATTTAAATTGTATGGAATCTCCTATTTTATGTACAGTGCACTCTGGCTCCATATTCATTTTTCTCTTGGTAGAACAACGGTAGTACTAGTTGTTTGTAGAGTTTATCTCCTTGTATTCTCAATTTACAAGACAATAGAACCAAATACGAAGACTACCAGTACCACCTAAATGTATTTCTACTTAGAATAGAAATTGGCCAGAATCCTGTTCGGGGTTGCCAGATGCACAATTAACATTGCACAAACAGTTGTGCTAGTTAACAATGTGCCTGTTGCATGACTGGTTGTGCAAACAGTTGCACAGCATTAGTTGTGCCTAGAGAAATCCCCAACAGGATGCTGGCCATTGACAACAGCTGGACTTTTGTTAGTCATAAGTGATTGAAATCTCATCAATTTCAATGCCAGCTCTCAAGGCGGCTAAAGCTCGATTCAACCCAGCATTCTTTTGCTTCTCAAAATGACTTTATGGAGGAACTGGGAAATAAGAGAGACAAACCTACATAATCAGATAGTTAAATGACAATTTAATAATGGAAAATTTAATATCAATTAAAGTAGAGCCCTTCTTCATCTTAATTTTACAATAAATGAAAAATATAACATAAAAATAGTGAAGGGAAAAAGAAAGGCACTTATGTTTCAGCGAAGTGGCTGCAAGTTACAAGGTACTTCCTCTTATACTGTGCTTCTGTGCCATTAAAATCTGTCCATCTGCTCAGAATTACCACCTTGCTGTACTTCATCTTCTTCATTAAATAAGGACTATAGCATATTAAATTCAACAGAAATGATCCAAGGTAAATTCCTGGACATATCCTTCACCTGGGGAAAAAAAGAACCTAGTATCATCTCCAAGCAGAATCACTATGCCATTTTATCTTCCTTGACACAACTGTACTTTGAAAAACCAACCTATGTTAAACAGTACCATGTATCCATGACTGTGATGAAAATTGTACTAGAAGGGCTTTGTCAGATATTCAAAAGGGAAACTCTGTCCCTTTTCTCCAGATCTTAAAAGGTGGTTCTTCTTGTCTTCTTCATAAATTAAACAGCTGTAAAAACAAGCCTTCAGTTTCTTTCTTAAGGGTTCCCAGTCTTAGCCATGCCCATGTTAAATTATGATCATGCTTTCCATCAATATTTCTGAGGTGTTGTCTATGTAGTGGTTTGTTTTTACAGGTGTTTAGTTTATTTTCAAATTGGCACCCACTAAAGGAGAGGTGGCCAGAGGATTGGAAAAGATCAGTCTACATCCCAATCCCAAAGAAGGGCAGTGCCAAAGAATGCTTCAACTACCGTACAATTGCACTCATTTCACACGCTAGCAAGGTTATGCTCAAAATCCTACAAGGTAGGCTTCAGCAGTTTGTGGACCGAGAACTCCCAGAAGTACAAGCTGGATTTTGAAGGGGCAGAGGAACTAGAGACCAAATTGCTAACATGCGCTGGATTATGGAGAAAGCCAGAGAGTTCCAGAAAAACATCTACTTCTGCTTCATTGACTACGCAAAAGCCTTTGACTGTGGACCACAGCAAACTATGGCAAGTTCTTAAAGAGATGGGAGTGCCTGACCACCTTATCTATTTCCTGAGAAATCTATATGTGGGACAGGAAGCAACAGTTAGAACTGGATATGGAACAACTGATTGGTTCGAAATTGGGAAAGGAGTACGACAAGGCTGTATATTGTCTCCCTGCTTATTTAACTTATATGCAGAATACATCATGCGAAAGGCTGGACTGGATGAATCCCAAACCAGAATTAAGATTGCCAGGAGAAATATCAACAACCTCAGATATGCAGATAATACCACTCTGATGGCAGAAAGTGAGGAGGAATTAAAGAACCTCTTAATGAGGGTGAAAGAGGAGAGCGCAAAAAATGGTCTGAAGCTCAACATCCAAAAAACTAAGATCATGGCCACTGGTCCCATCACCTCCTGGAAAATAGAAGGGGAAGATATGGAGGCAGTGACAGATTTTACTTTCTTGGGCTCCATGATCACTGCAGATGGTAGCAGCCACGAAATTAAAAGATGCCTGCTTCTTGGGAGGAAAGCGATGACAGACCCAGACAGCATCTTAAAAAGCAGAGACATCACCTTGCCGACAAAGGTCCACATAGTCAAAGCTATGGTTTTTCCTGTAGTGATGTATGGAAGTGAGAGCTGGACCATAAAGAAGGCTGACCGCCGAAGAATCGATGCTTTTGAATTGTGGTGCTGGAGGAGACTCTTGAGAGTCCCCTGGACTGCAAAGAGAACAAACCTATCCATTTTGAAGGAAATCAACCCAGAGTGCTCACTGGAAGGACAGATCCTGAAGCTGAGGCTCCAATACTTTGGCCATCTCATGAGAAGAGAAAGCTCCCTGGAAAAGACCCTGATGTTGGGAAAGAGTGAAGGCAAGAGGAGAAGGGGACGACAGAGGACGAGATGGCTGGACAGTGTCATCGAAGCTACCAACATGAATTTGACCCAACTCCAGGAGGCAGTGGAAGACAGGAGGGCCTGGTCACGAAGAGTCAGACACGACTTAATGACTAAACAACAACAAGGGAGAGGTTCTGCTGTGATCCCTTAATTTGACCCTTTCCTTTTTTTATTTATTTTATTATTATTTTTTTTAAAAGATGGGGCAATAGAAGCAAGTGACACAGACTGTCTTCTTGCTTCATTATAGACTCTACACATAGGTGGAATGAAATCTGGCTGTTGCATGGAGATTCCAAAAACCGGAGTGAATTTGGTCTGACCATTGCTGCTGTGGCTGTTTCCCTCTTTTAATGACTATTAGTATTTTGGTATTTATTTTCCTTTTGGATGCTTTTCCCCCCAGTATTATATTTTGCTGTTGATTTTCATGTGAATAGCTGGAGAGGACTTCTGCTGAAACAAGGCTTGAAAATATGGTATTGAAATAACTGAAATAAAAGATCTGGGATGCCATTTTTCAGCAGCATCCATGCCACATCCTATGATGTTTGGGAACTGGAATTCTATACAAAGTCCCACGGATTTCTGTGGAATTCCTTTCTGGTTAACTGATGCCCAAGATCGAGCTGAAAAAATGCTACGGAACGTAGCAGCTTAATCTTAACGACAATATGATGTCTACCTTTAGAGCATAATGGGGGACAGTTTTACTGCAAGATAAGTGACAAATAACAAGATACCCCCTGCTTGTTGGGTCTTTTAAAATTAGTTAATTAGACATTGAACTTCCCAGGAATTTCATGTCTCAGTTCTGATACAGATTTATGTCCAGTAAACAAAGGAACAAGTGATTTTGTATCAGTAAAGACATACCAAAGGTACCTGCCTGTGTAAGTCTAGAGGCTCATGACTATTAGTGCAGCCGTGGGCCATTCTGAGATATTTTGCCACCTAAGAAAGTGGAGCAAATGCCCCCAGGTCACATAAATAAAATTATAGAGTGGCGAAAACCAGCCAAATAATTTGGGACACAAGACACACACCTTGTAAGTGCCTCTTCCTCTCCCTAGAAGTAAACTAACACAACAACAAAGAAAATTAATCACAATTCCCTGCCCTTTAATGGCCCTCTTTCTGAAATCTGCTGCCTGAGATGGCTTTCTGTGTAATGGTAGGGCCTGTCTTCATATGATGGATGCTATAAGGAAGGGGTAGATTCGTTTCTCGTCATACAGTATATCTCAACACATAATGCCCAAGCTCTAATCCATGAGGAGATAACGGGCTGATGTGTCTGGTTTGCTGCAGTGCACTCTGCTGTCCATCCATCATGTACACCTCATACCCAAGTTTCAGTCCTACATCATCTGCAAAGTCAGTGGAAGTGCTTGGAAAGGGAAACAACAGTGCATTATGCTGTGTTGTGAGGCAATTTTGCATCATTATTCTTGATTCTAAGGATTAGCATCTGTCTTCTCTCACAGCCTCCCTGTGGGGATGCATGAGTGGGCAGTTTTTGTGTTTTTAGAAGAGATTGATTGGTATGTACAAATACATGCAGTGAAAAATAATAACACGTGTTAGCATAGCGTGCAGCAGCCAAGTTAACTTGTGGATTCAGCCTTTGAATATTGGAATACTTAGCAAGGCATACATCCTTGCTTTCCCCCTTTGGAAAATGATCACATCCACGCTTCTTATTTCAAGAAAGTAAGAAGGCTAGTGTTTATTAGAGAAATACATTGAGAATGCTCGATCTGCTGCTGAGCTTACCTTCGGCAGCGTGGGTTGCCTTTGCCTCCTTCCTGGGATACACAGGCGGGTAGTGCGCATAGAACAGGTTTCTGTGAGTCCCATCACAATCACAGGTAACGTATAGCTCATCAGACCTCCCAGTGCTGCAGATTGTGCGATTACAGTGCTTGGGGGGAAAGATGCACTTGGGCCACACCTGGATGAACAGTCAACAAGCAAAAGGTGGCTTGAGGTCAGGGGGTGGTCAAATTTGGGCCGGCTGGGTTCTCGCTGTCTTCACGACCGTGAGAACTTGGGGCTAGGGACTCGCCAATTTGTTTTGTAAGGGGTCCATTGAGACCTCTGTGCTTAAACCTGATTCTGCATTATGGCAGGACCCCCCTTTTACAGAGGACAAGAATGATTATTTAATAAAGTGTGGCCCATGTTTATCCCATAACACTTGTCTCGCGTCATTATTCCGGGGTAAGGGGGCAAAGGGAAGAGAATAGCAAACTTAGTTTTTGGTGGAGATGCAGGGAGCCATGACTATCCCCTCTGCTCTGAGGAACAAAGGTGAGATGTCTTCTCCACAGAAGATCAAAGATCAAGAGATAGAAGAGAACATCGGCATCCCAAAGTATATCAGGCGAAGAAAGGAGTGTCTAGGAAACCCATGGTGGTCCCTTTTTTCCTACCTACTTCTCCTCAAAGATCTACAGCTTCTTCAGCATAAGCTGACTTGCACCCAGTCACCTCCAACAACATGTGTGTTCTTTCTTAGTATGAAAAAGACAAGATGTAAAAGACATGCTCCTGACTTTAGATTGTCCATGCCACAGGGAGACCCCTGCTCATCCACCTCCAGTCACGGAAACCTCAAGGTCTTCAAATCTGGGAGGTGTTATGGCTACACCTCTGTTGGGTGCTCCTTGTAACTCACCTAAAAAACAAATGCCTTTCACACTATCCACCAATGTGACCAACATTTGAAATTAACAATGCACATCCCAAATGAGAAATTTAGCAATAAACAAAAATAAGAATGGAATGGGTGAAAATACACCTGTACATAAGTGAGCCAATTACAGGTACAAGTCAAAAATTCCCATCCAGTTGTCACGTTCTCAGGGGATTCAGCAGGTGAAAGTCCGATAAGCCAGTCCAAGGTCAGAAGTCCGGGAGATCAAAACAGATGCCGAATTGTCAAAGCCAAAACACAAACCATAGTCCGAAGTCAGAGTCCGAAAGCCAACGGTCAGGAGAGCAAGGTTCAGGTGGTTCAAGATAAGCAGGAGCATGGACGTGAGCCAGGGAATTGACTTGTTGCTTCCACGAGCTTCCAAACCTCTGAGTACAAGTTATATAGCAGCAACAATCATCTCATTCCTAGAAACATTCCATCCCGCTAAAACTCTGGGCTGGTCGACCTGATGTTCCTGTGAGAAGCATGCACGCAAGCCTCAGATCTCCGTGTTGTGAGTCTCTGCCGAAGCTTATCTCTCACTCTGGCTAGTGGGGGAGGAGAATCTGGTGGTGATTCAGCTGTCTGTGATACTAATTGCCCAGCATTTTCCTTGGCTGTAATTAACCCCTCCGATTCCAGGTCTTCTTCAGCTGAACTCATGACACTGGTCCCGACATGACCAGCTACGCTCGTTCTTATAAAGGGTGGGAGGGCAGGTTGGCATTCCAAAGAAAAGAGGGTGAAGCAGGGGTGACTTTGGCTCACCCCTACCAGCCCCCATAGCTTTGCCTATGTGTACCCCATCCAGGTGGCTATGCAAAGCGCTCCCGCCCTTGCAGCCACAGCTGTGGAAGGAGCCTTCTTTTCAACAAGCAAAGAAAGATGCAATGTCTTAAAAATGAACTTTGTATATTAACAGACCAATTGGCTTCTAACTGCCAATGTATTTATTTATGCAAATTGTGTAGCAGTGTTTGTCTTGTTGTCAAAATAACTGGCTTCCATTTCACATGTGCACATGCCATAATCTTATTGCTACTACTTGGAATGAGAAAATATGTAGATACAAACACAGACGGGCAGGCACATATTTGGAAAAAAAATCTATGAAAAAAAGGTAATGAATTTCACTGGAAAGGAAAGAAAACTTTTGTGAGTTCTCATGAAACAAAGGGAACAATCCTAACTAGCTCAGATCGCTGAGCTGACACTAGGCCAGTTGAAACTCTGCTGAATTCAAACCCCTCCCAGCCTAGGAATGGCAGAAATCACCAAGATCACTCTCAGGGTTATTGACAAGTCTTTGGGTCCAAATCTGAGTCTTTGGTACAAAGTCCCATATCCCTAGCCCTAAGTAGGAGTCCCTATTAAAAACAAGCTTTTTTTGCCTAAAAGAAAGAAGGGGGTGAGTGGGTTCTGAGTGGGATGTGTGTGGGGAGGTCTGAGGCTCATGAACCACCCACTTTTGGTCCCCTCTGCTTTGCCTGTTTCACCTTCCCTCACTCTTCCACCTCCCATCCTCTTGAAAACTCTCTCCCTGTCACTACCTCCTCTGCCACCATTTGCCGCTGTTGGCCTGCCTCTCCTGTGTCTTCTGGCAAGTGCCACAAAGCTTCTTCCTTGATTAAAAGAATAGGGACTCAAAAACACAACTCAGACAAATGGTTGCGAGTTGAGTCTGAGTCATTGGGGAAAAAAACTCAAGTCATGTCACTGGTGTGACTGAAGTAATTCAAGTCCCCATCTTTGATCACTTCCATCTTGGTCCAAATTTGTGATGGTATAGTGGCTTTCTCCCAGGTCCAGAGGAGATTTGGATCTGGTGTCACTCAGATCTTCCCCCACCTTAGCCCTTCTGTAATCTTTTTTTTTTTTAGTCCTTATGCTGGTTGATCATAACCAATACAGCAGTTGTACTGTCAGATCCTTCTGCCAACAGATCCCCAAGATCAGGCAGCCATGAAGAGGTTCTGTTTCCACAAGGGTTGTCATGAGTCTGGCCATTACAAACCCACTATGGCCAGCACAAATTTTGAGTTGGGATTGAGTGGGAAGACAGGGAGAAAATGCAAGTGGAATCTGGAGGAATGTGACAAAATTGAGACAGAGAGATTTTCATATTAGTTCTTTGAGGATTGGGTCTAGTCTAACAGTGGGTGGACTTCCCTCCTCAAGATTCCTCTGCCGGGCAATGGAGTGGAGACAATGTTTGTCAAATACCAATTCCAGCAACAGCTGGCTTGAAAAACTGATCTGGAACATGAGATGAGCAAAGAGCTGCAGATGAAAGAGAGAATAACCAAAAATCATATTTTCGTCTTTCTCCAATGAGAGCATCCACCAGATCATGCAGCCTTGTGCAAATGGAAATGGCTGTATGGTTTATAGGAAGGAAGGTTTTGATGCAACACCTTCTCATAAATGTGATTGCCACAGCACCAGTCAATACTTGTCAAATGTGTAGAGTATTACACTTTAATGTATTGCAACAAGATAATAGTTGTAAAGCAATTCTGGCACCTTGAAGTGCAATAAAAATGCAGATCATATTTCAACTTCTTAAATAGTTTTGACTACGCAAAAGCCTTTGACTGTGTGGACCACAGCAAACTATGGCAAGTTCTTAAAGAAATGGGAGTGCCTGACCACCTTATCCATCTCCTGAGAAATCTATATGTGGGACAGGAAGCAACAGTTAGAACTGGATA
This sequence comes from Intellagama lesueurii, assembly GCA_037013535.1. Lineage (NCBI taxonomy): Eukaryota > Metazoa > Chordata > Lepidosauria > Squamata > Agamidae > Intellagama > Intellagama lesueurii. The sequence continues at coordinate 166,369,836 of JBAJHW010000001.1, read as the reverse complement.
TGGAACAACTGATTGGTTCAAAATTGGGAAAGGAGTACGACAAGGCTGTATATTGTCCCCGTGCTTATTTAACTTATATGCAGAATACATCATGCGAAAGGCTGGACTGGATGAATCCCAAGCCGGAATTAAGATTGCCGGAAGAAATATCAACAACCTCAGATATGCAGATGATACCACTCTGATGGCAGAAAGTGAGGAGGAATTAAAGAACCTCTTAATGAGAGTGAAAGAGGAGAGCGCAAAAAATGGTCTGAAGCTCAACATCAAAAAAACGAAGATCATGGCCACTGGTCCCATCACCTCCTGGAAAATAGAAGGGGAAGATATGGAGGCAGTGACAGATTTTACCTTCTTGGGCTCCATGATCACTGCAGATGGTGACAGCAGCCACGAAATTAAAAGATGCCTGCTTCTTGGGAGGAAAGCGATGACAGACCCAGACAGCATCTTAAAAAGCAGAGACATCACCTTGCCGACAAAGGTCCACATAGTCAAAGCTATGGTTTTTCCTGTAGTGATGTATGGAAGTGAGAGCTGGACCATAAAGAAGGCTGACCGCCGAAGAATCGATGCTTTTGAATTGTGGTGCTGGAGGAGACTCTTGAGAGTCCCCTGGACTGCAAAGAGAACAAACCTATCCATTTTGAAGGAAATCAACCCAGAGTGCTCACTGGAAGGACAGATCCTGAAGCTGAGGCTCCAATACTTTGGCCATCTCATGAGAAGAGAAGACTCCCTGGAAAAGGCCCTGATGTTGGGAAAGTGTGAAGGCAAGAGGAGAAGGGGACGACAGAGGACGAGATGGATGGACAGTGTCACCGAAGCTACCAACATGGGTTTGACCCAGCTTCGGGGGGCAGTGGAAGACAGGAGGGCCTGGCGTGCTCTGGTCCATGGGGTCACGAAGAGTCGGACACGACTGAACGACTAAACAACAACAAAATAGTTTTGATCACCAACTTCAAAGGAAAGAAATAGATCTATCTGTTTTGTTTTCCACCTTTCTAGGAAGATAGTACAGTGGAAGATGAAGTCACCATTCAGGAAATGAGACAGGAAACTCTTGGGGCAATAAGATTGTTAAATAAATTGGAGGTAGGACATGGGTTTCAGCTCCATCATGACAGAGTTTGTTCTTCAAGGGGCACTGCTGTACTCCACTGGTATTAGCTACATGGAGGTGAGTACGCCTGGCTCTGCTGATGGTTCTGAAGTAGAATTAGTTTCTGAACAGAGCCTCCTCCAAATAAACTCAATCCCTCTTTAATTATCCATATTTCCATTATAGAGGCAACTAAGCAAGGGTTGAGAGCTTACTGTTGCTTTCTATGGACTGTCTGTCAATATCCACACTTGTGTTACTTCTACATCTGGTGTTTTCCATTCAAATGTCATGGAACTTTCAAGTGTTCTACTTTTCCAACCCTGGGCATCAGGCAGTGCACTGAACAAAGGATAAGAATGTAAAACAAACAGAAATGTGGACAAAGGACAATAACCCGCCCACATAGTCTACCCTCCCTCCATTCTTTCCTGTTCACATTTGTTTCACTACTGGTATGGGTAGGAAAGCACTTGCAAACATGATGGTGGTTAAAGGTGTGCATTTATGTAAAAAGGGAATGAAAAAATGAAATGAATACCTCCACGTAGATTGTTAAATTTGTTTGTACATAAACCAAACAGGGTGCATTCATTTCTTGTTCGTTTTAGCAATGGATTAGCACTGCTGATTCGTAGTCCCATTCTCAATTGCTCTAATAGTCACTGAGAAAGGTAGCAACTACTTCAGGAAAATCAACTTACCTTCTTGGGGTATGATCACACAAAGAAAAAAAATCTCAATTTGGACAACTTGTGAAGAGGTCTGGTGCAATCTGTTTCCTGTTGATCACATGACATACAGGGAAAAGCACTCTGTTCGGACCCTGATCTGTGCCCAAGCTGGACATTTTTGGGGCCTGTAAGACTTCTACTTTGGGGGGGCAGACTGGAGCAATTCCCCAGCAGCCAGGAGGGTTCCTTTAAGGGAGATCACTTCCATAAAAGCTACCTTTTTCAGTGCAATCGGACGCTTGCCTTGAAGCTATCTGATCACACCCTGAGTTTTACAAATCTGTTTCTCAAAACTAGGCAATGTGAACATAGATAATCAAGACTCACTACAGAGATGGGCAAACCCACCCACACCAAAAATCCTAAGGATTTCATTCATATTAGTGACGTTGTTTTACTTTTCTCAAAATTCCTGTCACTTGGCCTGAGCAGAATCCTCTATATTTACCTCAAATAAGATTACCCTTTATGAAAAAAAAATTGAAATAAAATCCCCTTGGAGAGCTCAACCATTTTTACACTACACATTACTTTTCTTCTGAGCTCTTACAGATGTTCCAGGACATGCTCAATTTGTGTCAAATTTTATTTTATGTACAATTTGCTTAGAAACAGTTTTTATTTCCTCAGCATGTCACAGGTTATTGACCAAGATGCAGAACTGAAGGTTGATTTCTAAGTTCACCAAGGAAGTGCTGAATCCCACAACTTATTTATTTAGTATTGGTGAAAGTTTATTTGGCTTTCTTTCTTTCTTTCTTTCTTTCTTTCTTTCTTTCTTTCTTTCTTTCTTTCTTTCTTTCTTTCTTCCTTCCTTCCTTCCTTCCTTCCTTCCTTCCTTCCTTCCTTCCTTCCTTCCTTCCTTCCTTCCTTCCTTCCTTCCTTCCTTCCTTCCTTCCTTGCATAATCTCTCAAGGTATAAAATTCCAGAGTTAACTCAAATACTGTCCAAAACCCTTTTGGCATAAATTTACATGGTGGAAGCAGATGACATAATTAAATTAAATTAAATGCAATTTTCCTACATGCACACCGCATTAAGGTTCTGAGTTGGTCTGGGGTTCCCTGGAGATGGGGGGTCCAGGGAGCCTCAGGATAGGAAGGGGTCTTTGACTGACAAAAAACCCCTTGCAAATAGTTGGCAGTAGTCCTGATTCTTGTGGTGATGATCTGGCAGTGATTTTTTTTTTTTTTGGGTAATTAAAGGTTCCCTTCCCCCATCCCCCAGGCTCTCAAAGGATTCCCCAGAGCAAAAGAATTCCCCAGAGCCTTGTAACCTGAAACAGGGGGCTAGGAAGGTTTTAAATAACTGAAATTTTACCAGTGGAATCTGATGGTATCAACAACTTCCATGCACAATTTTATACCAAAAGGATTTTGCCTATTGATTTTAAAATGAAATCTGATAGAGATATACCACAGCTGATTACTTTTCTTGCTTACGGTGCAAACGGGAAATAGATCTGATCAAGCTGCAGGTTGAACATGGATCATATTTTGTTATCTACCACCATTAACCGAAGGAAGGAAGGAAGGAAGGAAGGAAGGAAGGAAGGAAGGAAGGAAGGAAGGAAGGAAGGAAGGAAGGAAGGAAGGAAGGAGGGAAGGAAGGAAGGAAGGAAGGAAGGAAAGAAAGAAAGAAAGAAAGAAAGAAAGACTTGTGCGGTCAGTTAGGTAACAGATCCACCTCCTGCCCATGGTTAAACTACAATACGAACTGAGAAGGAGAAAAGCCTGGCCTTTTACTTAGTGGTCTTGAGATCTCTTGGAGAATGTTTGAAAGCATGGCATTTCAGTTTTATTTTTTTAAAAAATTAAATGCTGTTAGATTCCATTTACTTCCAGTTAACTATCAACATCTTTACCAATAATCTACAATTAGACAAGAAAATTCTTGTCGGTCTATTGTGCATACTAAAGAGAACCTATTGCTGTGGACATCAGGATCCTCTGATAGTTTAAAATATATATACTTATTTTAATTAAATTAAATCTATTTCAGTGTTTGAAGCCTGAAGTACAATTTTCAATCACTAGGTGGCAAACTACCCTAACTGATAGGTCAGCACACAGTTGATGCAAATCCACAGGACTCTTCAAGGAAGACATCTAATGAGCATTGTTACAGGGCCATTTGTTATGGGGCAGACACACTCATGAGCAGGTAAATCTCTCCCTCAAGGGTCTGTAAGGGTTTACCACATCAGGGGTGCATCTAGGGATGTCAAAAGGTATTGCTTCACACTAAGAAGAGCAGACACTACTTTAACAGCTATGTACCTTTGTTTTACAACTGAGTTCTAGGGATATAGAACATGCCCTGGTCCATCCTCACATGCTAAATGAGAAATGTGGGGAAGGCTTCCTCACTGCAAGATGTTGAGATAGACTTTTTGTTGCTCTCAGACGAATTTGCACAAGAGCCATCTGGAAGGAACCATTTTGTGCACCTATGTAGTTGTTCAAAATCAAAAGCCTCAATAGTAGGTGCCTTGTTGCACAGGCTGTTAAAAAGTAGATGCCTTAATAGAGATATTTTGTGTAAATTACACAAAGCACAGAGCGGAAAAATGCTTCATAGCCTGTTCTCAAGCTGTTTGTGAGATTTCTCTTGAGGATGTTGGAATCTAGGACATGCTGTCTCACCATGTTGGAACATTCTGCCTTGACCATAAACAAAACTTTGGTTAAATTTCTTCACAATCCTACTTTGCAGCCCATACAATGCCAGGTAAGTTCACTAGTTGTTCATATAGGTGTATCTTAGCTTTGTTAGTATATATTCATCCTGAGAAGCAGACGGAGGCCTTTTTAAAGGTGGATATTTACCAGCTGTGATACCAGTATTAATGTACTCTGACTGTTGTTATTTTAGAGCTAAAATACCTTTGTGTCTCTGTTCTAGTGTTAAGCATTAATGGACTCCCTGTTAGTATTTCAGAGCTAAAATACATTGTGTTTGTCACTGTCACACTTAACAAGGAAAGTCAATAGAAATTGTTTTAACACAGCCGTTCCTCTCTGGGAAAGACACATAGTGCTATAGCTCTGTATTTTTCAGTTTCTGGTGATAAAAACCTAGCAGGAAATAATTCTTTGAGGCAGGAATTCACCATAGATTCTCACAACCTCGCAACCCCGCTAACTCTGAAACTCTAAGCATATGGAAGGCAATCAGCTGCATAGAAATAAAACAGGTTTTATTCCTCCCCTTCTAGAGCGGTGCTAGCTATTGGCCATGATGTAGCAAATTAGTCCCTTTGCCAGCCTTGCGGCAGGAAACAGCTCTTTCTCTGTGCTTACAGAGCTTTTTTCACCACTTTGATAATGGCAACATGATTGCGAGCCCAGCCCTTGCATATCGTAGCCCTGTCTTAAAGGTATCAACTTGCAGATAAGCCCTTTTTTTTTTTACTATGTCTGTTCCTATATTCTTGAATATATTTTCTCACCAAAAAAAAAATCATTCCAGAATATGTAGTTGATAATTATTTGTGTGTGTGTGTGTGTGATAATATAGGGCTACAATATGCAAGCTGCCTTCTGACCTGCACATTAGTCTAGGACAGTGATTCCCAACCTGGAGTCCCCAGATGTTCTTGGACTAAAACTCCAGAAGCCTTCACCACTAGCTGTGCTGGTCAGGATTTCTGGGAGCTGTAGTCCAAGAACATCTGGAGACCCAAGGTTGGGAACCACTGGTCTAGGAGGAACAGATGAAGTCAGTTTGCTCTGACATCTTGAGTGAAGAAAACCCTTGAAAGTCCTTCTCAAAGAGATGCCTGGTAGTGGACCAAGAGATCAAAAAGCACTGGGATCTTTCAACAGAGTATTATACAGAAATAGGTAAAGATGCTTGGGGATTATAGTTTCCAGAATATCCCAGTCTGCTAGAGGTCATGATTCTTTACATTTTGCCCCACAATGATCTCCAAGGAGATAAGGATATTTCCCAGAGCAGGAGCAAGGAGATATGGTGAGCATTGTTTTCTTGTTCATTTATTCGTTTTGCTCTTTTTGCCAATTTTGTACCCAAGATTAAGTTTGACAGTCCTGCACTGCCTGTGTCTGAAGTTATTATACTTTACTGGATTTTTGTATCTCTTTATTGGTCTTGTCAATGTCAGGCTCTTAAACTTCTCCATTTCAAATGAGATGGTGCAGGACTGTTTGAAACTGAGCAGTGTAAGAGCATAAAACTGACAAGACCTACAAAAAAGTACAGAATCCTGTGCAGAGTAACACTTCAGGGACTACCCGCACAGGATTGTCAAACTTAATTTTGCACAGGAAATTGGCAGGAAGGGCAAAAAAATGTTTCTGTTTTGAAGTCCAGAAAGGAGGGAAAATATGTAACAAATTCAAACTGATGTAATGTAATTATATACCAATGAACTGAATCACATAATGCAGGAAGAGTCACGGGAAAAAGACTCATGAGTGTTAGCTGGGTGGGTTTGCCTCTGAAAAATGATGGTCATTACAGCCTTTGCCTGCCCAGCCCGGAATAACAAGACAGACGCAGTATATGGGGTAACTAGGGCCACAACTTTATTAAACTATTTAAATCAAACTTTCCCCTCCCCAAGGGGGCCTACCGTAGTGCAAACAGGTCTGTAACCATAGGCAACCTTGACCTTCAGGTCCAGACCTCACCCTATGGAGTTCCTATTCTGAAAGTGTGCTGTTCTCTCATCCAGTCCGCTTCCGGTCCTCCCCTAGCCTGAGTCCCCAAGGCGGTCCTCCAACCCAGTCTCTTGACCTTAAGTGTCCATTGTCCCCTGGGGTCCCCTGCTTACCCTCCCCTCAACCAACCTCTGCTAATGCCCTTTTGAGAGGAGAGGTGCCTTGCACCCCCTGGGTGCCCCTTTTGAACTCCACTGCACCTGTTCCTTTGCACTACCCACCATGGCATAGGAGCTACATAGTATGCCCCTTGCCCCCCACCAAGCCGAATATTTTGGCTCAAAGGCCCCCTTGCAAATCCCCTAGGAAAACATCCAACCCCATATCTGATAAATGCACTCCATCCACCCTATACAACCAAGGTTGGCTGACTTTGATATCTGGATGAGAAATAATTGACCCCAGACCATCCTGAACAGCTCTGCCCACCTCTCTGTTGACTCCTCTTCGGGCCCTGTCAATTCCTGTAGGTTCATGGCCAGCATGCCACACCAAGCACAGTATTATGGCTGACTAGACAATGCGTGTTGCAGAATAGTGTGCCACGAAGGTCCTTAGGTCAGCAATGACCCGCAATATCAAAGACTTTCCCGACCTCAGAGCTAGGTTGTTGCCACCCAAATTCACCACCAAAATGTCCAGGACCACATAGGGAGAACCCTGGAATGCCAGTTCCATGAACCCGTCCCAGTGCATGCCTCTCCGTCCCCTCCATTCCACCGCAGTGCAAGCTCCGAGGCCCAGATTCTGACCCCAGCTGGTCTGGCCAGCGTGCTTGGCTGCCCAAAACTGTGGTCACACAACAGAACTCGAACCCATGGCAACAGCATCTCAGGACCTGCAATGATAGAACATAACAGAAAAAACATGGCAGCACCTAAATCTATGGCAAGGGGCACACATAGGATTGATATCTGTGGGATGATCACCGCCCTACTCTCTTGATGTCCTTAATTCCATATCCCAGGGCAGCTGCCATGGATGCAGCACCAATACGAAATGAATGAGTACCAAATCGCCACCCCTGTATCTCGGCCTTGCAAAAGGCTTGAGAAGTTATTTTCCAAAATTGGTATTTCATTAGTAGCGACCCATCCTCATAAATCCTCCTTCCACATCTCCTCTGAGCCGCAGATATTCCTGGGTGGCTTTAACTGGGCAGATATCCTGAATAGCACACCTACTCAGCACTATTATCTGCCCTTTCCCTGACTGGTCCATTTTGGACTTTCGTAGCTGAATAACGATCCGTTCATCTGATACCACTACATCCTTCCTCTGTAAAGAGGATAGGGATGTGTCAGTTTTTGCTGATGCCACCAATTCACTAATCCTAAAAGCCCCAAAGAATGCCAATAGGGTTGCTGCCCCAAATAAGCAGACCTCAAAGTGGTCTGAACAGATCTCGTCCCACACCTCCCCCAACTTACTCAATATGGCCGGTGATATGGGTGTCCGTGTATCCTTCACGGTACCTCGTTCCTTTCCCCAACCTTCAAACATTTTACGAATACGAAAATCCACTGTGTGATCACTCCAACCTTGAGCTTTGGCATAAAAGGCCAGTGCAGACATCTTTCCCTGGATGGACCTAGGTCCAATCCCTTTCTGCTCAAATAAACTGCAAACTGCATCAGATGCTCCACTGGTGCCAGCCACATGTGCCCTAGACCTTCCCCCTGGCAAAAGGTGAAGTATTCCCTACATGCTGCTGTATAGCTACACTGGGTGCTGGGAGCAACTGCTAAGCTCTGTTGAGAATTTGATATGAATATGTATTAAATATAAATGTTGTATAGTTAAATGTAAAATGGCTGATTTTACCTGAGTCGTACTGATTGTATTCAGGTGTAGTTACCAAGGTTTGAGACTTAATGTTGTACAGCTGTGGTACATGATGAAACTTTGTGTAACTGAAAATGAAGTAATGTATTTTCTGATTGGTCCCAGAACTGTACATAAGTCATGTGTAAAGGGGACATTTTATCTGCTGTAAGTTAGATCACTTTTTTCCTATGCTGTATGTTGTATCATGTCATGTTATCCTGCCAGATGAATGTCTATTCTCTATGTATATATGTAAATAGACTAAGTTGATATTTTACTCTCTCGATGTCATAGTGTCTATGAAAAACTAATATCTCCTTACTCTGCTAATGTTATGAGAATTACACGTTGTAATCAAAATTCTCAACAAGCTCATGGCCCTGTTAGCTTCAACCCTCAAATCCTCCATACCTCGTCTGGCAGGACGTCTGGCTGAGCCTTTGCCCCTGGTGCCAACACCCTGAACCGGTCCATCTGTTGACAGGACAGGGCATCAGCGATACCGTTATCAACCCCCAGGACATGCCGAGCTTTGAATACTATGTTAAATTGCAAACATCGCAGCGTGAATGTCCTAATTACGCCCATAACCCTTGGAGATCTAGATGTCAGGGAGTTCACTACATGTACCACTGCCTGATTGTTGCACCAAAAGGTGACAACCGCGTTAGCCCACTCTTCTACTCATAGCCATAGAGCCCCTATTATTGGGAATAGCCCCAAGAATCTAAGATCTTTTGTAACTCCCTGCTTTTGCCATTCGGGCAGCCATCCACCTGCACTCCATCTTCCCCTGAAATAGATACTATAACCCAGTGATCCCGCTGCGTCGGTCTGAACCTGAAACTCCGACCCTAATCTTAGCTCTTCCCTCCAAAAGGAGATCCCATTGAAACCTTCAAGGAATCATAACCACACTCTCAGATCCTCCTTCATCCCAAAGGACATTCTTCTTCGGTGATGCGGTTTAACCAGGCCCTTTATGGTGTCACACAGCCTTCATAGGAAGGCTCTGCCTGGGCCAATAACCTTACAGGCAAAATTAAGGTGACCTACTACTGCCTGCAACTCCTTCAATGTAACCTTGGTCTGCAAAAGAATCCTTTGAAGCCTTGCCTTCAAGTCCTCCAGTTTCTCCTCAGGCAATCAACAGGATTGCTGTATGGTATCGAGTTCAATTCCTAAAAAGGTTAAAACTTGGCAAGGTCCTTCCGTTTTCTCTTCTGCCAGTGGAACCCCCAGCTCCCTTGATAGTTCTTGGAAAGCCACCATGCGGCGCTTGCATTGTGAAGTACCAAGTACTCCACAAAACAAATAATCATCCAAATGATGGACTACCAGTGCAGAATGCACGCGGCATTTAAGTGCCCATTCTAAAAAGGAAATGAACTGCTCAAAAGCCGAACAGGATACCGAGCAACCCATAGGAAGGGACCTATCCACATAGTATTTGCCTTCAAAGGCAAATCCTAGAAGGTCACAATTAGAGATGGGGACGAATCAAAAAAAATGGTGATTTGTTTTGATCCGTTATTCGTCAAGGTTAACAAATCAATGAATACGAATATACGAATATTCTTCGACGAATCGATCTGTCAATTCATCTGAATTTTAAATGGTTATAACACTGGCCCCTGATGATCTAGAGACACCAAATTTGCAGGGATGCTTCCTCAGACGCTTTCCTACAACTTCTGAAAGATTGGTGTACATTGAATCATGGACCCCCAAGTTATATAGTCACAAAGAGGACCATCCCAGGAAAGCTCCCCCCAGGTACGTAGAGACTCCAAAATCACAAAGGAGCTTCCTATGTCTTTCCCCAACATGCCTGCCAACTTTGGTGAAGATTGGATATCAGAAGTCCGAGTTATTCACCCACAAATTGGGTCCCCCCCAGGAGAGTTTACCACACAGCACTGAAGCCCATGGCATTGAGGGAGTTATATTTAGCCCCAGCAGAATGAGAGGTCCCTTTGGCAGAGGCATGCATGAGGCATTGAGTTTGTCTTCAGCTCAGCACAACATTACATTTGCCAGTGAAGTAGAGTTTGCCCTCAGGAGGACTGGAGGCAAGGAGGTATTTGGCAGCGCAGCAGGCTTTTTGGCTCCGTCGGGCACTGAGGAAGTTGGCAGCAGGAAAATAGGCTCTTTTGGCCCCATTGGGCACTGAGGGAAAAGGCAGCAGGAAAGCAGGCTTTTTTGGCCGCATCAGGCACTGAGGTAGTTGGCAGCAACAAAGTACCGTGTCTTGCCCCATTGGGGCACTGAGGCAAAAGGCAGCAGAGCAGACTCTGGTCTTCTTCAGCAACATCAGATTTGCCTGCAAAATAAAGGTTTTTTGCCCCCAGGAGGCAACTGAGGTTGCTTGCAACTTCCAACAGCACCAGCAGCACCATCTTGTCACGTTCGGGGGGTGCCGGGACAGGCTCTGGGTGCGCCAAGAGAGGGTTTAGGCTTGGATGCCAAGAGGGCTGGCCTGGGTCTGCCCCAACCAAAGGCTGTCTGCGCATCACCCCATCACCATATTGCCTGGCTTCAGATTGCAGAGCTGATCTGGTTTAACCCATGCCAGGCAGGAGTTCTCTCCTCCCAGTCAGGGAGGCAGAAGGTGGAACAAACAGCCCACCGGGACTACATAACCCAGCAGGCAGTCAGGGAGACAGAAGGTGGAACAAACAGCCCGCCAGGACTATGTAACCCAGCAGGCAGGCAGGGAGACAGAAGGTGGAACAAATAGCCTGCTGGGACTACGTAACCCAGCAGGTGGTCAGGGAGGCAGAAGGTGGAACAAACAGCCCACCAGGACTACGTAACCCAGCAGGCAGGCAGGGAGGCAGAAGGTGGAACAAACTTAGCCCGCCGGGACTATGTAATCCAGCAGGCAGGCAGGGAGGCAGAAGGTGGAACAAACAGCCCACCGGGACTACATAACCCAGCAGGCAGGCAGGCAGGCAGAAGGTGGAACAAACAGCCTGCTGGGACTATGTAACCCAGCAGGCAGGCAGGCAGGCAGGAGTTCAACACTTCTTGGCCTGCTGGTCTGACTTGATCCAGCAGGCAGGCAGGCAGGCAGGCAGGCAGGCAGGCAGGAGTTCAACACTTCTTGGCCTGCTGGTCTGACTTGATCCAGCAGGCAGGCAGGCAGGCAGGAGTTCAACACTTCTTGGCCTGCTGGTCTGACTTGATCCAGCAGGCAGGCAGGCAGGCAGGCAGGCAGGAGTTCAACCTCCCTAAAATGAACTTTTGAAAACTGAATAATCCTCCCACCTAGACACACCCACACACACACCCAAATAAGTTTTGGAAGAAAAAGCAATGATGGATCCAGCCACCCACCAAATTCCCTGAGAGACACAAGCCTCCCTAAAATGAACTTTTGAAAACTGAATAATCCTCCCACCTAGACACAAACACACACACCCAAATAAGTTTTGGAAGAAAAAGGAATGATGGATCCAGCCGCCCACCAAATTCCCTGAGAGACACAAGCCTCCCTAAAATGAACGTTTGAAAACTGAATAATCCTCCCACCTAGACACATACACCCACCCCAAATAAGTTTTGGAAGAAAAAGGAATGATGGATCCAGCCACACTCCAAATTCCCTGATAAACAGAAGCCTCTCTAAAATGAACTTTTGAAAACTGAATATAAAGGAAAAGAGATTCCACAGTCACACGACGACAGTCCCCCCCCCCCCACCGGACAATACACACACACACACAAGCCTCCAGGGGAAAAAAAGGTTTGATTGATTTGAATTTGAAATGAAATTAAGCCCTTCCGAAGAAGTAGCCTAAGCTACCTGAAATCCCTCCCCAAATTCCCAGTAAAGTTGATGATGATTGATGAATGATGATGAAAAAGAAAAATATAAGTCTTTGCTTTGCTGCCGCAAAAGCGAAACCGCAAGAGCACCAGCAAGCCAGCGAGCAGCAACTGTTCTCACTCCGGAGAGCATGAACAGAGGTGGGGAACGACCGGACAGGAAAAGCTTATATGAAGCATCTGTAAAAGTAGATACAGCAGCGCTATTGGCTGCCAGACATGCCAATCCAGGATCTCTGTCCTGATTGGCCAGAGCTTCGAATTGGCACCAGCAAGCTCAGAGAGGCCCCCAAAAGGGGTAACGAATATAGACGAATATGAACGGATCGACGAATAAAACCGAGGAAATATTCGTCAAGCCATATTTGTCCTGATTTAAAATTTTACAAATACGGATCGACAAATATATGATGAATCGGCTATATTCGTCAGAAAAACTGATCTGTTTTTATATTCGTCCCCATCTCTAGTCACAATCCTTGGGATGGACTGGGAGAAGATGAAAAGCTGACTTAATGTTGCATTTTGCCAGCTCTGCCCCCACTCCACAGCTGCGCACCATCTGCACTGCTGTATCAAATGACGTGTATCTAACACTGCATAACTCCTGGGGGATTCTATCATTAACTGAGTCCCCCTCTGGGAAGGAAAGATGGTGAATCAGCCTGAATTCACCAGGTGTCTTTTTTGGCACTACTTCCAGTGGCGACACCCGGAGATGCACCACTGGAGGAGTGGCAAAGGGGCCTAAAACTCTGCCTACTAAAACTTCCTTGATGATTTTTGCCCGCACTGTCTTCCCATCCCTTAACTGATCTCAAATTGTCAGACCAAGTAGCTACCCTGTCCCCTACAGCTGGAATACAAAAACCAAATCGAAACCCTTCCACCAAAAACTTGGCCAAAGCCCTATCAGGATAACCCCGCAACCATAACACCAATATCGCCACTTTAACTGGACTGGGTCCCTTTCTGATTATTGGCTGAGGTGGGAGGTGGCTTACAACTACCTCCCAGCTCCCTTCCCCCTGCTCCTCCTGACCGACCCCTTGGGTATACTGCTGCCACATGAGGTGCTCCACAGCTGGAGCACTGGTGTTTAAATCTACAGTATTTCCTACTACAACCCTGCGAGTTGAAATTCCAGCAGACCAGGTGGGGTTGAACCACCTGGCCTGCCTGCTGGTGGGAAACACTAGCATGTGATGCCCTCTGTACTAGATGCCCGCTAAAGGCTCGCACAGCACCCCCCTCTGAAGAGAAGAAATCCGGACAAGAGAGGGCGATGCAGGCTGGTGCAACCTTCTTAAAGGCTCTCAAGCCCAGCCTGCTCACCCGAGATGACGCAGCTGCCTGCGTCTTTCTCTTCCGACCAAGTCGGCAAAGAAGCCCTGCCTCAGCAGCCATTGCGCCTCACGGAGAGGCCCTCATTGTTTGCCGTTCTGTTCTTAATGGCCAAGTAAGGCCCATAATAACTCTTGCTGAGAGACAGCCTGATTAACGGTCATTGTTTGCTTTCAAAAACTAGGAATTTTTTTTGCAGAAAATGGCATCAATTCCTATGTTGTATCTAAGGAATTCTGTGCATGATTTCACGGGAAGAAAATTTGTGAGCTAGGAAATCCCATGGGAGGGAGGTAAAAAAGGCAGAAGAACTGAAAGCAAATTCTGGTATCAAGAAATAATTAGATCCCCAACCCTAATTCCGAGTACTGTAGTCCAACATGCCAAGTTTTTTGTTGTAAGATTTCTAGGCTCTGAGGCAACGCATTCCTTTTTCATCAGCCTGTGAATGGAAACCCAACCAATGTGTCTTCATGCTTGCATGTGCTAGACATTTTATGACTTTTGTTAATAGGATGAATGATTAATAAATAAATAAATAAGAAAGAACACAGGCCATAGTTATGCTGTCATATAGTTATGCTACATCACTTTAAGAATAAGGCAGCAGGGTGGGGTAAAGGAATAATGGTACCTTTCTCAAGGTGAGATGTTTTCTCAATGACAACATATTGAAAGAGAAATGAGCATCTCTGCTTCAGAGAGCACTGAAGGTAAAGAAAGCCCTGCCCTGTGTATTTGATGCACAAAAGATGGAAGGAAATGACCTTGAGTGACCTTTGCCGAAGGGCTGAATGAATTTTTGTCTACAGCCCTTTTGAATGATTGGGTCTGTTTCTCTAAAAGTTGACTGCAAAGGGCCTTGAGTTATTTCGTGTCCAGCCATGAAAATCATTTTCAAAGAGGCAGGTAAGAGAAGGTTAGATTGGATTGTACAAAAGAAAATATATATAGCATTATTGGCATTGCTACAAGTATAATATTATTGGCATGGCTGCAGCTTTTGTTGCTATTTTATATAACAGCAGTACTGTCCTCCACATTTCTTAAGTCAAAGGTATGAATCGGTCACAGTGCAGAAGGACTTAACATCTGTGTCATGAAGAGCAATCACTAGATAGATAGCATCTATCTATTGCACTACTTTAACACTTTAGTGACAGGAAAAGTTACTTTTTCAGACCAGAACAAAATATATGCAAACTTTTGTTTGCCTGTCTGAAAGACTTAATCCAAAAATATTTAAACAGAATTGGCTAGGGACCAGAAGAAGAGCCTGCAATTATAGAAAGCTGTATGAAAGCTTCTCTCAAAGCAATTGGAAGAAATAAATCACCAAAGTAAGTGCATGCTTTTAAAAAATATTGTAATAATTTATTATTTAGCTTTTAACTTTGTTTTTATATATACTGAAAGCCACCTTGGATCCATTAGGAGAAAGGTAGCATATAAATATTTTAAATAGATAAATAAAAAGATGCAATTGGAATATACCATGAAAAACAGTAGCCCACAGCCTTATATTAATGTTCAATATAAATTCCAGTCCTCAAGAAAGAGTGTCTCAAAGATTACAGTATATGTATGACTATCAGATTAACTTTCTGTGCAAACAAAGTGATGCTCCAGGTATTACAACAAAGACCTTTAGTGTCTATCAAGCAAGAAGTGCAAAACATGTGTGTTGAATTCAGTAAAGAGAGAACCCCAGAGATCATATTTCAAATATATGTTGGCTACTGCAGTGTACCAAAGATTTCCAGAAGAAAATGAGTTTGCTCTTTATGGATTGCAGTAAAACCTTTAGCTGTGCAGTTCATGGAAAGCAATGGATTGTTCTAGAAGTAATGGGTGTGTCTCAGTATTTTACTATCTGGACATGTAACCTATAGATTTACCTTGCTGTGGACTAAAAGCTATTGTTAGGACAGGATATGGAGAAACAGAACAGTTCTTCATTCTACTAAACCCATACTATTGTACTGAAGACACATCAGGAGAAGACAAGAGCTACTAAAAAAGAACGAGGAGGGTGAAAGGAGAAAAAGAAGATTTAGTATGAGGTGGAATGACTCTGTAAGGGAAGCCACAGCCTTTAGTTTGTAAGATCGGACCTTCTGGGGGTCATTAATTAATTAATTTATAATTAATTTATTTATTTATATACCACCAATCTGGCAACCAAGGCCACTCTGGGCAGTTTACAACAACTAGACAAAACAATAAAATAACGAAATAAAATGAAAGCAATAAACTAAAAAGCGCAGAACAAAATACCATAAAATACAGTGGAAACAGGAATACAATACAATGCATTACAATTAAACGCATAAAAACATAAAAACACTGCGGTATATTGAATGTTATATTATCGGGGCACTAATTCATAGGGATGCCACAGGTCAGAAGTGAGTTGGTAACATATAATAACAACCCTTGTTGGGATTAACAAGGGAATTTAGGCCCATATTATTAACTCGGGTGAAAATTCTCTGGTGAAATGTCTATGCTATGATGAGATTTTGAAGTAACGTCGAATGTTTACACACGCATGTCACCAAACTGCATCTTGGGAGGGTGGGATGGGGTAAATATCATCCTTTCCAGCCTCATGCTTCACAGCCTTACTCAGATTCCTGCCCTGATTGGCTGCTGTCCTGTGCACTCTGCTCATAACCTTAGATTGATATATGACCATAGGCAGTGCCGCAGCTGCTGAAACAGAACAAGCAGAAAGAGCAGCTCAGACGCCTGTTTCTCACAGGACCCATCATGTTGTAGATGCTGCGAAGATGCAGTGTGGCTGAATCTTCCCAGTATCAGGGGTCTGGCGCGTGGCTGCTTAACCATGCTGGCTGTGCAGTCGGCAGAGCATGAAGGCTCTGAGAACTAGAAATGTATTCTATATTAACATTTCATAAATATAAAACCATCAGTAATCAATCGGGACAGGCAGTGCTCGGGAAGAGTTTGGGAGCGGCAGAGCCATTTGCCTTGCTGTGTTTTTCAATTATTAAAATAATAATAATAATAAAGTTCATCAGATTGAAGTCGGAGCTTGTTGTACATTTGCCAATTACAAGCTTTAGTCGATTCTGCCCAGGGCTAGCCTTGGGGTGGGTGAGCTGGGTTGAGGAGGGCGCCAAGGAGAACTCAGATGGTGTCTCTGTGTGATTTTTCTCTGCTTTAATGTGCCGCCTGCAGAGACTTTGTTAGGATTCTAGAAAGCACTGAAAGCAGAGGATCAAATAAGAGGCAACATAGACGTTGCTGAGGAAAAGCTTGGGAGCAGCAGGACCTATTACACTCTGATGTCCTGCAATCCAAAGAGTAGACCTTTGGTCTAGATGGGCGGGATAGAAATCCAATAAATAAATAAATAGATCCTCCACAAGCATAGGAACATGGCAAAACTGGACGGCTACCTAGAGTGAAGTTGGGCCACTCTGACCCTAGCCTCCACAACATAAAAGTCACCCTGTCTCAGTTGCTTTGTGTACCACCGCCCCCTGACCTGACTCTGCCATACTGCTCATCAGAATTCATAGTATTTTGTTTAAAGTTGGGCTGTGCCTCGGTATTGGCCCAATCTGGAATCCTGAACCAAACCAGCCTGATTTGGGCCCATTTGAATGAGGTCTAAGCTGAAAGCAAAGGCTAACTGAACTGAATCAAAGATTCAAATATCTGAAATAGGGGCACGCTAAAGGGAGGGATGATGTAAATGACTGATCGGGTGAGAAGGAAGGAAGCTGGGCTTTACACAATGATTCCTATAACATTTAATCTCAGGATAGGATTGTACTTCAGTCACCGTGCTTGGAAGGAGCAAACTTTAAAGGAACCTTGGATGCAGCCCCGTGAAGCTATGTTCCTGAAATGTTGGCACATTTACCTGCTCTTTGCAAAGGTTTCCAAATTTCATATACAGAAGTGCAAAAGGAACAAAGTTATCCCTGTTTGGGTTTCTCAGTTCAAGTCAATGGGAGGGCCAGCTATCTGTATTTCTACATCAGTATAGATCCAGGACACAAACTGAATCAGACAGGACCCAGATCAGCACAGACCAAACTGGGATTCCTCTCAAAGTGCCTTAATGGTCCTCCAAACCAAACGGAGGGTGCTGTGCACAGCCCTCATTGGAATGAAAAAGCTATCTCTGCCATGTGACAGTTTCAAATCTGCAGTGCGCGTACTGTTACCAGGCCAGGAGCTTGAGAGTCCATTCCCTGAGATTTGAAATGGCTGAGATGGTAGGACATGATGGCACAGAGGTGGATCCTTGTGATATTACAACTGACTGTAAGGGAGTTCACATCAGTCAGCGAAAGGTGATTGGTTGAGGCTGGTGAGGACTCACAGAGAGGGCTTTTTATGTGGCTGTTCCCAGGCTGGGGGACTCCCTTCTTCAGGAGGTTTGCTTGGCTCCTTCCCTCTTTTTCTTCTGCCAACAACTAATGACCCACCTCTTCAGAGAGGCTTTTGAGGGCTCAGTGGGGATGGGAGATGAGGAGGGTTTGTGGACTTCTAAGGCTTTGGTTTATCGTTTTAAAAATGTGTTTTCAAACATTTGTATTTTGAACTCCCAAAATTTTAACTAGTATGTTTTTGAAATTATTTGTGACTTCTTCTTCTTCTTTTTAGTAAGTCACCTTGGGTCCCTGCAAGAGGAGAAAAGTGGGATAGTAAATTTATTTATTTATTTATTTATTTATTTATTTATTTATTTATTACTCCACCTTTCTCCTTGAAAGGACCCAAGGTGGCCTACAACGTTAAGAGGACAATATTGAAAAGCTAAAATCAGTAAATAGACAAATATTTTAAAAAGAATTAAACAAGGATCCTATTACAACGGTAAATAACACCAGTACTAAAAACACATTTAAAAGCACAGAGCACAACAATCCAATCTGAAAAACCCCTTTCAGACTACCAGTCACTGAGGGAAAGCCTGCCTGAAGAGAAAGGTCTCTGTGTCCACTTGTGGAAGGACAGCAAAGATGGGGCCAGTCTGGTTTCCTGTGGGAGGGACTTCCAGAGTCTGGGAACAGTGACAGAGAACGCCCTCTCTCCCGTGTCCCCACCAAGTGTGCTTATTGGGGGGGGGGGGACTGAAAGAAAGGCCTTCCCTGATTATCTTAATGCCTGGGCAGGCTCATGGAGGGATATGTGGTCTTTTAGATAACTTGGACCCAAATCAAGATCAGCAGCCAGTGGAGATGCAGTAACAGGAGAGTTATACGTTCCCTGTAACCAGCCTGAGTTAACAATCTGGCTGCAGCATTTTGGACCCTCTGGAGTTTCTAAACACTTTCCCGAGGCAGTCCCATGTAGAGAGCACTACTGTAATCCAGCCAGGATGTTGCTAGGGCATGTGTCAACGTGGCCAGATCAGAACTCTCAAGAAATGGGCGCATAAATGCATAAAGTAATTCTGGGCAGCAATAGAGATAAGATTAGTCAGACAGGCTTACAAGTGGCTCTTTTGATTTTCAGAATGCAATTTTCAGTTGAAGAAAAATGGCAACAATTTGTATATGAGGGGGAAATGAATATTTTAGAGAAACATGCACAGGAAATGGAATATTAATTATTGTGCAGCTATTTTTTCATAAAGCAGTGAAATGCAGGCATTGAACGGAAGAGGCGAATATACATGGCACACATGAAGAATTATCATGGATTGGAGACAGACTGGTTTCTACTCTTCCTGTCCTAGATCACACCATCCCTTCACTACAGCTGTAAATGG
The DNA here is from genome assembly GCA_037013535.1 of Intellagama lesueurii. Taxonomy (NCBI): domain Eukaryota; kingdom Metazoa; phylum Chordata; class Lepidosauria; order Squamata; family Agamidae; genus Intellagama; species Intellagama lesueurii. Next base: position 166,350,554 of record JBAJHW010000001.1, on the reverse strand, counting down.
CAAAGGTGCCTTGGTAGTTGTAGGCAAGCTATTCATTTGAGACTCTTGTCTACCCTGATTTTCCAATTAGCTCTTAAGGAAATGTAGCTTTTTCTAGAACAAAGCCTGAAAATCACAATCAGCCTAAAGAAACATCTATTAAGATGTTAACTCAGGAGGAATTGCAAAGCACTTTTGTATCTGGGCATAATATATTCGGATACAACCAGATAGTATAACTTGTTCAAAAATGATCTTTTTAAAAATAGGTGATTTGGAATTTCTGGTGTAAAAGCTTGTAAAAATTCTCGGCAGCTTAGAATTAAAGTAAATGGAAGGCATTACATTGAGTTCAGCAGGATTCAAAGAATGGAGAAGTGATTGAAAATGTGTGAGAATGTGCGTATTCAGAGAGAAGGCCAAAATTACCACACTCCAGATCATATATAACTTAGGTAGAGCTGTTCAAGACACATCAAAATGACCCACAGTCAAACCAAAAGTTCAGCTTTAATCAAAGCAGAGTGTGAGAAAAATAAATTCATAGTATATGTCACTTAGACTGAAATAAAAGTTTGCTTTTATGGAAGAGGAATGAATGGCGAAAGGAGGTGTAATTTATTGACTCTTGCTGAGCAGTAACATCATTTTGTGATCGGTTAGGTCTGTGAATGCAAGTCTACAACTCCTTGATGTCCAGCCTCTGAATACGACTTGCATTGTTTTACAAAAAGCATATGAAGCTTAGTGCTGGCTGGATAGTTCACTGGTTTAGGTATCTAGCTGTGGAGTTAGAGGTTGGGAGTTTGATTGCCCACTATGGTTCCTGTGAGTGGAGCCAGCTTGTGTGGCCTTGAGAAAGCTGCACTGCCCACACAAGAAGGGAATGATAAACCACTTCTGTTTATTCTCTACCTAGAAAACCCTGGGAAGGGTTGCCCTACATTGGAATTCACATGCAGTTATTAGGATTTGAAGATATAGTCCCAGGACACAGTTTTTGATCAGTATTATGCAACAGATACATGTTTTCACCAAAAACCCAAGTATCAATTAAATATAGGTGTAACATGTATGTCCTTCCTAATATTAGCATATTTGCAGCCCTGATGGTGTTATTCTGGAGATCTGCAGCTGATCATAATATTTTATAAAATTCCACTGCATTCTTCCCAATGCCCAAATTATTATGGGGACCACTAAAATGTGTTTCATCCACATGCAAGTTATTTCTATTGCCAGGTCTCTGTATTTTTTTAATTTTTCCAATTCTTCATCTTCAACTCTGGCATCCCCTAGAATTGTAATGTCAATGATCCAGACATTTATTTTGTTACTGTTATGTCTGGTGTATTATGCTCAAGGTGTCTGTTTGTTTGAATCCAAAAGTCTCACAAGATCTTAATTTGGTCATCTTTTGACACCTTCTCTACCTGACATTCCCACACTTTCTTGGATGCTGGAAGATTATATTTTTTTACATGATGACCACAATATTAATTTTGCAAGTCTATCATGTCTAGCATTGTAATCTGTCTGCACAGTATTTGAACATTTACAGATGAGGTGTGACACGGTTTCATCTTTTTCTTGGCAGAGTTGGCTAGAGATGGGCATGAACCTCCTGTTCAGCAGTTTGTGCCAATTTATTTTTTTGGCTGAACTGGTGTTTCCCAGCTTCGCTTCCTCTAGTGGGCACCCACTCAGAGGTAGCGCCTGGATGAGGCATGGCAGGGAAACCAGTGGACACCTGCTGGAAGAGATGAGGCTGGGAAGAGCAGAACATTTGTTTGGCCAAAAAATTAACCAGCACGAACCACCGTACCGGTGGTTCGTGCCCATCTCTACAGTTGATATTTGCTGGTTGAACTGATTCCTTGAATTTTAGCTTTCATGACATTAGTTTGGAGAACTTGTTTTTTGCAGCAAAGCTCAAGCCTTCAGTTTCTTTCTTGATGGTCCCCAGTTTTAGCCATGCCCATGTTGAATTATTATCATGCTTTCCATCAACATTTCTTAGAGATTGTCCATGTAGTTGTTTATTTTTTCCAGCTATTTAATTTATCTTTAAATGGTTGCTTCTTATATTCAACCTTTGTAGTAATAGCAGTTACTCTTTCAGTGTTGATTGCTCCCGTCATTATGCAGCCATCCTTGGGGGGTCATCTAATAATGATGGTGATGGTGGGAGCCATAAGAAACAGTAATTAAATAAACATTCAGTGTTTGTAGCTGAAAGCAAGAACAGAAGCACTACTCAGGGGATTGGCATTAGGACAGTCATTCTGGAATACCATCAGCAGAGTCAGTACAAACAGAACTTAGGGATAAACAACCCAGGGTGTTTAATTGTCACATGGGCTCATTCTGTTTCTGAGTTAATCTGAGTTGTACGGGACATACATAATGAACCTGTATTTAGAAACATATTTCGTATTTCCTCACTAAAGACAAATTTCTAAACTTGGCTTTGGTGTTGATTTTTCTGAAAGGCCAGTATCTGATCAGGTATTGCACTGATGGAACCACTTCCATCAGCAGAACCAGGACAAGGGCTATTTTCTCTCTTTCCCCATCACCCCTGTGAACCTCCCAACCTGTTCGAGAAAATTGGAACAAGCCCTCTTGAACGTTGTTTTTTTTTTTTAAGCAGCATGAAAGACTTTGGTGAGAAGGGAAGAAAATAAACAGAGGAGGCATAATTCAGAGTAGAGTGTGTCTGCTTTGTGAACGGAAGGTCCCACCTTCAATCCATGACATCTCCAGGTATGGCTGGAGAACAGTCTGCCTGAAATACTTTAGAGCTGCTGCCAGTAGTGTTGACAATATAGAGCTGGATGGGCAAAGGGTCTGACTTAGGCAACTTGTTACATCTCCAAAGTACCATCATGCTGGCATTCAAAAGACAGTGTGACAGCTTTAAGTCCACGAATGCCTTTGCAAATAAATAGCATTCTAAAATATGTGTATGTTGGTAACATTTTGTCATAAGATGAGAAGCACACTATAAATTTTGAGAAATATGGAATCTGAAGGATAACATTTAACATCCACCTCTTACTCTGGAGATGTGGATCAGGCTGGTTTGCTTTGATTTGCAACTGAATGAAATCCTTGAGCATTCTTAATAGAACCCTACAGCAGTAGCCATTTTAGATAATTCTAGACAAAGCATAGCTTGTTATGCACATCAGTGGTGTTGCTAATACCATTTACAATTGTTTTCCAGGAGCGAACGTTACCACTAGACTTTAATTCTCTTTAATTAGCCCTTCTGGTGTTTGCTGGGGAATCATTCCACCCAAGTATATCGCTCTCGATTTCGTTTGAATTTTCTCAATTTTTCAGTATCCTTTAGCATTCTACACTATGCTGGTGCCACAGTAATAATGTGATTATAGCTTCCCAGTTTTATTGATCCCTTTATGCTTTGAAATGGAACCCGCTATTTCAAAGACGGGGGAAAAACTCTTCTGGCAAAACAGAGCTAGCTGTTTCATTACCTCTTCCTTGACTTGTAAGATCTCTTTCTTCTCTCAAACCCGGGATGGATGACTAGTTCTCAATAATTCAGACTATTCCAGCAAAGACTGATGAGTAGATAACAGTTGGTTGACTGTCAAGTGAAGCCTACCTCAGAGAAGAAATGATTTTGAAGATTCTGGTTCCCACTTTCCTCACTTTCATAGCTTAATTTTACAGAAATTTTACATCTTTCAAACTTGCACATGCAGCCATAGTGGCTAGATGCTTGCTTTATTATCTATTTTTTTAAAAAAATAAATCTGTAAAAAAGAACAGTGTCATGAGAGGAAAAAATCTATTAGTGAAGCACTGCATGAGACACTGTAATGTCTTGTATTGAGGGATAGCAGGCAACAACCTTCAGTGGCTGAAAAGATCAAACATTGGAAAGCAGTTTGATGGATGCGAGCGAGAATGTTTAAGAACTTGGAGTATAGGATTAGGCTGAATTCAGATTGATTTTGAAATGAGAGGAATTAGCGTGAATATTAGGAGGAAGGGAAGTGGTCCACTTTATGCCTGGTCTAATCAGCTACAAGTCAGCTGTACCTTGGCCACTTCTAATATTGGTCTAAATTTTAGGAGTGAGCCACGCTTTCCAACAATGATGTATAATCTAGCAAAAAAGACAAAACAGCTTAAATTTTGTGTGTGTGTGTGTGTGTGTGAGAGAGAGAGAGAGAGAGAGAGAGAGTATGTGTTCCCTTTGACAGGGAAGGAATAGTGGAGAAACCAAGGATGGTTCTATCATTAAAATCTGAGGACCCAGAACTGAAGTCTTGCAGTCACTTCTGGCTGGCTCTAATATTAGATAGAGTGAGGCAGCTGCCACATGTGGAAGATGTGGGAGATTCAGAATAGTAAGGAGATATCTGAGGAGAAGGTGCACTGAACTGCTCAAGCTAGTTTGCTGCCCTAGGATGTAACGGGGGATGCTGTCATGTTCACAGCATTGACATTAGGGCGAGGTTCTTTGTTCTTCATTTCAGGAAACAAAATATTTTGGATCAGCACTGTCTTCGGATCCAGCAGCTAAGGAAATTGAATCTGACACAACAGCTTGTCCCTATCAATCTTCCCTTAAAAGGTGCACAGAAGAAAGCAACCTTGCAGATATCATTTCAGTAGTAGCCTGGCATATAGGCAGAATGTCCTCTTTTGAGAGCCATATTAGACACAGTTAGAATGGAACACAAATAACACAGGGCAGGGAGGAATGCATGCAAAGAAATAGTGTTGTTCTTTAACGACAACAAAGTTGGAACCTGGACATACCCGGGGTCCCATGTTGAGGGCAGTGTAGTGGCTTGGGTCCTTTTTTGCAGCGGCAAGACGGAAAACGGCATCTGCCACATGGTGCTGTATGAAGAGGACCTTGGGAAGGCCTGTGTTGGGCCCTGGAGGCCAGCCCCGGATTGGCTGGTGCAGTGTGTGGAAGCAGGGCCTCCTGCTGGTGGACCTGAAGCAAGGGGCTTCAACTCCAGTCCTCCAGCACAGCAATTTTGCCGATGAGCTGTCTCCCAACCCACCCACCCTAGTGTTTGTACTAGTTTCTGGGGTACACAGGGGGCTCTGGAGCACAGTTTCTTCCTTTGTCCATTGATGTTGGCACTTGTGCTTGTTTTGTTTCACTTGTCACAACTTTGTGGCATTTTCAGGCATTGGGATGAATCCAACCGGTTGTTAGGGCAGCAGGTGGGGATTTGCATGCCCGGGGGGGGGGGGATAAATCCCCTGCAGGGGAACCAGGGGTGGGGCCTTGGTCCACCCCAGCTCAGGAGGGGGAGAATTGCCCCTGCCCCTGGATGGCAGTGGAATCATGGAGTGGCATACGTCCGTGTGGTCTCCAGACAGAATTCACACCCCAAGTGGTCTCTTAGGGAGATGCTGGTCTGCATCGGGGGACACGCGGGTCTCCTGATGAGCTGGATCCAACCCAGTGCTTGGCCAGAATAACTGCTGCTGTAATCAAAAGTATTGTGGCCTCTTTATCCCAATGTGGGTGTGTCAGTTATTCAGAACCCCAAGCTGGCTTAGCACTAGCCCATCAACAACAAAACAGCTGAGATAGGTAATCAGCCCAGTCCTTTAACTTCCTGCAGTCTTCACAGGTTTTCTCCTGCACTTTGGAAGCTTCAAAAATCAGATTGGTTGTGGACAGGACTAGTCACCAGGTGTACTGGAGTAAAGAGATTTTCAATCCAGTCTGCCTGGGGAGGGTATAAGGCTCTGTGCCAGCACCAAGGAGTCAGTTTCCTTTGGACTTTCTCCCACCTATCCTTCCTCAAGGTTGGTAGTATTGCAAGATAGGAGTTGTTCCTGCCAACAGCTTTGTTGAGTATGGTATTTAAGCATGAGGACAGACCAGAGGGAATGAGGATGGGCCCCCACTGATACAGGACCATCATCAGGTGGCTCCCCCTTCATGCGGGTGAGAGGGGGCCTGTTGTGCATTTTCCACTCCCAGCGTGCCAGATGAGGCCACACAGTGGCATCAACTCCAGTTCTGTCACTATGGTTACCATTAGCCAGCAGATGGGGCAGCTGATGTGGGCTCTATCCTCCATGATAATGACAGAGCTATTGATCGCTCTAACCAATAACGTTGTGGCCATTTTTCCCCAAGTTTTTTGTGTGACTGTGTGGTTATTCAGTTCCTCCAGCCTCTGGGGCCACTGGGGCTCAACAGACAGTTTATTTTAAGAAAGAAGGTCACTCAAGATGGCATACTGTGAAAAGCACTGGGAGAGGCTGGTGATATCCTCTTGGTTATATGATCTTCAAGCACACATAGCAGTGTATTCAGCAAAGTTGTGGATGTACTTCAACCAAACATTGGCTGAGAGAATTTGACTGAATTGGTAGTTCTAATTCAGAAAAGCTTGCACAAAAGATTTCCATCCACCTTTACTTTAGTTTCCTTCTTACAAACAGAAACATTGTTCATCACACAATAAATCAGGGGTGGTTTCATTTTATTGCTATGCTATATTGGGGATGAGATGCATAGCGGATCGTGAGTACAATTCCATAAATATATGACACCGTGTACACTCTCGCAACTGGAACAGTCACTGACCTTTTTGGCTAGGAGATTCTCGGAGTTGTAGTCCAAGATAGATACCAATCCATGCTTCACAATGAGTACAGATCCCTCAGTTTCCCTTGTATGTTTACTGAGGAGTAAGACATATAGGGACGTGGTGGCGCTGCGGGTTAAACCGCAGAAGCCTCTGTGCTGCAAGGTCAGAAGACCAGCAGTCGTAAGATCGAATCCACGCGACGGAGTGAGCTCCCATCGCTTGTCCCAGCTCCTGCCAACCTAGCAGTTCAAAAGCATGTAAATGAGAGTAGATAAATAGGTACCATCATGGTGGGAAGGTAATGGCGTTCCGTGTCTAGTCGCGCTGGCCACGTGACCACGGAAACTGTCTACGGACAAACGCTGGCTCTACGGCTTGGAGATGGGGATGAGCACCGCATCCTAGAGTCGGACACGACTGGACTAAATGTCAAGGGGAACCTTTACCTAAGACCTATACCTGAGCATGGGCCATGCCAAGGCAAGTACATACAGAATGAATCTCTTCCCACTGTCTGAAACCTAAAATAATAGGACAAATAGAGGATATTAAAAATACAGCGGGGCGGAGGTTGGGAAGTTTGAACACCCTTAATTCTTAACACGTTATTAGAAATAGGTTTTATTTATAAAATCAGAGGTTTAAATATCATCCCACCCTATTCCAAATTTTCAAGGACAATTTGTTCACCAAAACACATTTCTGCACTGGATTGCCTGTTAACACCCTACCAGTCCATGTAAAGATCTGCTGCAGGAAAGGTGGATTGTTTCAGTCTGATACTTTCTGTCCAGTCCTCCCATCAAGGGAGTCTTTTAACTGGGGAGGGGGGCCACCTGCCCTTATGGGGAAAGATGCCCCCACCCCAGGGCACAGACTGCCCCACCTCCTGCCCACCATGGTCATACAAATGACTTGTGCTCTGAGTACTACTGGAGCATACGTGTATAGTTTTATGGTTTTTCTGATCACTACCACTCTATGGGAGTAAAATTAAAGACCACTATACTGCTTGGGATGAGTGGGGGTAGGGAGATAAAGTGTTAAAGCTACCATCCCCTCTTCCCTGATGCCAGATTCTGGTGGCATTTGGCCCAGAATTTCAAACAGCCTTGGAGAGATTAATAGTTGGGGAGGGGGCTTAATTAACTGAGAAATGCAGTGGAACTCATTCACAAAGTCACACCAATAACGTAGCATTTGGAAGGGCTTTTCTTCCCTCCTCCTCCCATTTCTCAGAGTGTCTTTCTCCAACATGCTGGCTCAGGGATGTGCATTTCGTTGCAGTTGAGTCCCCTCAGCCTTGAAAGGTGTGTGTTTTCTCTCCCCGCCCCTCCCATTTTGTAAAGAAAAAGTTCTCTCTTCTGTCTTCTTAATTATTTACAACTCTCCTTCCAAGAGTGCACATGTCATACATAGTTAAGAAAGAGTAATGCATTCTTTGGAATATATTTAGCTAAAAAAATGTAGTCATGAATATTTGAAAGTATTACAAGAAAACAAGGGCAGTAGAAATTATCATGAATGTTAAAGCAGTCACCTCAGAATGAGGTAGGTCTCAGGTTATTAGTGGGCATAAAGCCTGCTTGGGATAAAAAAATTCTCTCTCTGAAGCAAGAAGAGCTAGGGAGAAAACAAATGAAAACAAAACTTCTCATTTTTCATAATCCCTTCCCTTGATGTACCACCAAATCTCGACTTTTCAAGATACAAATGAGAGTGGCCGCAGCTACGGCTTCATTTAAAGAAGGCCACGTTTGGGTCACATAAGAAATGAGCATCATTGGCACCATAACTCTATTGCTTATTTCCTCAGAAGTAAGTCCCATTGGGTTAAGTGGGACATCTATCTTACTAGCTGTGTTGAGGACTGCAGCCTTGGGATTTGTTGCATTAATTCGTTGCCGCCCAGAGTGGTAGAATATACCAGATGGGCGGGATATAAATCAAATAAATAAATAAAATAAATAAATAATTCTTTTTTAAAAAAGTCATAAAGGAAACAAGCTTTCATTCAAATGGCAGAATAATTTCCTAACAATGGTGTCACGGTATGTTCAGTATTAGGGCTCAATCACACATACTAAAAGAACCTCAGTTATGTCAATTCTGCTGTTATTTGAATTGTTTTATACATTTCCATTCACAGGACTGTCAGTTTCCCCAGGGAACATACGAATGTCCTCTATAGCAGGGGTCCCAACCCCCAGTCCACGGCCCATACAGGGCTGTGGCCTTGGCAGGACCGGGTCATGGAGACAGATCTCCCACCTCCCTGCACGCACTCCCCCCACACATGCCCACACGCATGCATGGCCTGTCCACCTGCATGCACTGGTGCCCCCCGCATGTGTGAGTGTGCCCCGCCCCCGTGATGCACCCCACTCCCTCGCATGCATGAGTGTGCACCCTGTCTCCCCACGCGCGGACCCCGCCCCCCCAACCAGTCCGTGATTTGGAAAAGGTTGGGGACCACTGCTCTATAGGGTTTCTGATCTACACACTCCCTATGGGAGACTTACAGATTTGTGTCCTTTACACATTTGACAAGGAATTTATTTATGGTCTCAGAAGATATTGTACCTTGTTTATATTCAATTAATTTTTCATTCCTAGATACCCTTTAGTATTTTGTCTTAAAAGTTCAAAAATGAATCTTTTCTTCTTTAAAAGGTTTATTTAGCTAGTAAGTAATTAAGTAAATAAGAGACAAAAATATAAAATGTACTTAGAATATACAGTGGTGCCTCGACTTACGAACATCCCGACATACGACCATTTCGAGTTACGACCAGCTCCGGCTGCAAAATTTTGCTTCGACTTGCGGCTGGAGCTTCCAGTTACGAACACAAAAGGCAGGGGAAAAAGGCGGGAAATTCGAATTGCTAACTGTTGGTGGTGAAGAGGCTGCTTCTTTGTAGCTCTTTCGCCCCAGCAGTTAGAGAGTGTGAGATCGGAGGAGGCTTCGGACTGCCTGGTAAGGTAAGGTGCTGCTTTCTGCTTTTAAAAAACTGTTCTGGGTGGGTATTGCAGCATGGTTTTGGGCTGGGGGGGGTTACGTTTCTGTGTTGTGATGGGTCTTGGGGGGTTTGTTTGCTTTTTGGGGTTTTTTTCCCCATTTCCGATGGGTCTTGGGGGGGTTTGCTTGCTTTCCCCCCCCCCCATTTCTGATTGGTCTTGGAGGGTTTGCTTGCTTTTTGGTTTTTTTCTTTCCCATTTCCGATGGGTCTTGGGGGGGGTTGGTTGCTTTTTGGAGTTTTCCCCCCCATTTCCGATGGGTCTTGCGGGGTTTGGTTGCTTTTTGGGGGTTTTCCCCCCATTTCTGATGGGTCTTGCATGCTTCCCTTGCTTTTTGCTATGCTTTCTTTGCATTTCTGATGTGCTCTGCTTGCTTCGCTTGCTTTTTGCATTGCTTTCTTTGCATTTCCGATGTGCTCTGCTTGCTTCGCTTGCTTTTTGCATTGCTTTCTTTGCATTTCCGATGGGTCTTGCATGGCTATGTTTGCTGTGCTGTGCTTATGCACAAGAGCAAGAAACCAGAAAAATCTTCTCCTTGCCTGCCAGAAGTCAAAATATTTCCTACTGGCCTTGACTAGGGTTTACTATTTTTGAAAAACTTTTTTGTGCAAATAACACAAATAGCACAGGTTGCATAGAAATGTGACAGCTGCTACTTTCTTGCATTGGTTTTTAAAAATTAGAAGCATCTGATGGGTTGTTTGCACCTTTTTCATCAGACAGTTCTTCTGTGTTTGCAGCTTTTGTGTGTGTACTACTTCATGTAATGAACAGAGTACACTGCTATTCTAGGTAGTCCATTCCACTGTTGAACAATTCTTACCATCAGGAAGTTCCTCCTAATATTTAGTTGAAATCTCCTTTCCTGCAATTTGAACCCAGTGTCCTGGGCCTTATCTTCTGGAGGCAAAGAAGACAAGTGTGTTCCATTTCCCACATACAAAATGTCCCTGTATAAATATTTCTATGCCTTTGTGTTACAAGCTTCAAAGCCAAAACTGGCCCATTTTTCTGCCTGAGGTGAAAACTCTCTCTCTCTCTCTCTCTCTCCCCATACATAAAGCTTGATTGGATTAATAAAAATCTTTCTTTGGAATCTGCATAATTTTTCTCTTGCCATAACTGGAGGTAGGAGACAGAAGGCAAGCCACATGGCACCAAATTCTGTCCTCTAATATATTGCTACTTCCTTCTGGGATCAGCTGTCTTAGCCAATTGCCTCTCTCTACCCAATAGAAGAGCCGGCCTTATCATAGGTCACATGAGATGAGACTACTGGGGGGATATGAAATTTGTTGGATAGTCTTGATGAAAATACCCTCTCTCAACACTCACTGCAGGAAGAAAGGCACATCTTGAGAAAGATCTGTATAATTCTGAGGGGCATTTCCAGGAGATTAAGCAGTGGACACATATTAAATATTTGTAGCCAATATACACACCACTGAAAAATTTAGGCACAAATATATTTTAATCAATATGGAGATATATCTGTATCAGATAAAATGTATACACATTAGGAAAATAATGTTTTAAAATGGCATCCAAATTCCCATTGTGTTGGGGAAAAACATACAAATGAAGCCATGCAAGTAACTTAATGCAAAATAAGGACAGGAAAAAATCATATATCCAGAATTTGGAATTATGCAATGGAACTGAGACAGAGAGTTTTTCTCAGATCCCCGGAGGGGTCTTGTGTGGTGTAATGTCCAAAATTGGCATGCATCTCCAAAACGTTAAGGCAGAAATAGAAGAACAATGTGCATGTGGGAAATCCTGTATTCAGCAGTATCTTCATGAAACAAACCAAAAAATTGGGATCTATCTCAAGGGGTTTTAGTATTATATAGGTCAAGATATTTCAAAATAGACCAGTTCTGTGGCTTGCAGGAAAAAAATGTTTTGCTTAAGATAAACATCTCACCTTTATTCGGGACCCAGTATTTTGGGCCTGTTACTATAAATTATGCTAGAACTTCAGTTAATGAATCATATGCCTTATGGTAATGACTCTGGGATGTGATTCATTTTTTAATGGAATAATTCTGAAGACATGGCCACACCGAGGCTCTTTTCTTTGAGTTTTATTTAAGAGGCTATTGTCAGTTTGCACAAAGACTGTCAATCATTTTTTCTGAGTAAGATGTAAAGTGCAGTATGCATACGGCAGATAATTGAAACCAGATATACATACACGCTCTCTATATTTCTAATATTCTCTTTTATCCCTCTGATAATTCTTAAATCAAGGAACTAAGCTATATTCTAATTATTCTCTTGTTATCTTCTATCGTGTTCCCATCTTCTTGTGGCTGTAAAATCGCAGCTGAAAAATGATATGAAACTTTCAATTACCTATGTGAAGTTTTATCAACTTTTCACGGCATCAATTAGCTGAACGGAGAGTTTCTAAACTCCAGCAGGACATTTCCCTCTGCTTAAAATATGTGTGATTATTGGGCCATAACATAGCTCAAGTGGAACTGGCAAGGAAAATAGTGCAAGTGTCGCTTTGCACATGGCACAAAAGTTTTACACAGTGGGTCATACAGCTAGCCAGGCACAATGTAGCCTTGAATACAATGTGCACACAGAGGCAGTGGGGTAGGAAAGCTCAGTAACAGTCTGGGAAGGACAGAGGAATGTACTGGCCATAAGAAATTCACTTGCACCTTTCTGGCATGATACTAAGAATGGGCCAGATGAACAAGATTTGCAGTTCTCAAAATGTGCAGACATTTCTTTTGCATTTTCTCAGTGTATCTGATGCTAATCTTCTTCCCTTCTTTATTCATGAATGATTTTTCTTTATTTTGCATTGGAGAATAAAATCCCCCCTTCCCAACCAACCAAACAACCTTCCCGCATGCCAAGAGATGTGATATCCATGTGCATTTCTTTACACAGTGTCATTACGGGGAATCCCAGAACTCACAGGACATGTCTACTGGTGGTTTATCCCATGTTTCTCAAGTAAGGAGGCAAAACAAGGGGAAAAGCCTTTGCATAGTGACTGTTATAGGAATAAGAATATAAAGCAGATCAGTCTGTTGGTGAGCCCTGTTTACATCAGCATGGCATCCTGTCTAGTGGGGATTGCAAATGTCTTGATCATGATCTTGTTGTGCCTCTCTGAATTCCATGTGTGCTTTCCACCTGTCCTTGTTTTGTATCAAGCAGTGAGACTTTCTATGCCTTTTATTTTCCTCATTTTTTTTCTGATATGAGCATCTTGCGACACCGCCCCAAAAATGCAAGCCAGCTAATCCAAATATCTGCCACCCCATCCCACTATCTGATCTATAAAATGAGGCAGCTGGGAAAAAAATGCTTTATATCTATGTGAACCTATACCCACCTCCCAATTCCCTCTCACACCTGACAGGTGACCAGTTAATCCCACACTACAGATGAAGGGAGAAAGAGAGCAGGGATGTTATGACAGAAACAGACTTCCTCTACCAAATTTTTAGAGAAGAGCTACCTTGCCATCAGCCAACCTTGTAGGTAGAGGTAGAAAAACAGAGTTTGTAGGGTTTAAATGAAAATTGCCTTTCTGTTCCTCTTCAGGTATAAAACACAGAAGAAACACACCTCACCTCAAGAGACAGCACATTTATGAGGCTCATGAGGAATTTTGGAAAAATGAAACATGCACCCAAGAATGGATGTGTTTTAAAAATGTCAGTGGTCAAAAATGCAAACCATTGACAAAAATGTGCACAAATATGCTGTATATACAGTAAGATTTCCAGATTAGGAGGAAAATGCTTAAAACATGCATAAATTTCATTATGAACTCATTGTCACAAATTGCACAATTTAATATGGAACAAGGACAGGGACAAAATGTAGTTTTGAAAAAAAAAAATGCCATGCAATCAAACCTGAGAGTCGTGTAAATACAAATAAACTATGTCAATACAAACTGAATCGAGGTCTTTGTACATTTCCAGGAGGCCACAGAGCACAGCAAAGAGCCACATCACCTATGGGATGGAAACGCCCCCACGATCCCTCTTGTTAAATCTCACATTCACACATCAAGTGGAGAAAGATGAAGCTCAAGTCAGGAAGGCAAGGGGAAGGCACTCCTTAGCATGGAAACAAACCCGCCTCACCTTTCCTGCTGAGAAGTCATTGACTAAATCGTCAAAGTCTTGTGGCTGCAGCACCATTCATTTCAGATCCAGGAAACAGGAATGGCAGGGGGTGAGAAAGAAAGGACAGAGGCACTGTTGAGAAAAACAGGCTCCCTGCGTGGCGCTTCAAAGGGGAAATCAAAGCCAACTGTGCCCACTGTCCTTTTAAAGTCCCTCCCCCAATCTCATTGGAGCAGCTGCTTTAGGAGGTGGGTGAGAACTTTCCCCTGGTGGCTGGAAAGAAGTGGGAAAATAAAAATAAAACAGGCTGAACATCAGCACAGACTGCCAATAGCACCCTTCTGCTCTTCTTTACCATTCAGTCTGCTATCCGGTTGTGCTGTTCTTATTTCCCCATTTGCACTGCTGGATACTTTATAGAGAACCAGAAACACACACACTGTCATGGATCAGACTGAAGGGTCCCCTAAAGAGCTCAGATTGGCTCGGTTCTGATGTGTCCCCTTTCTCTGGGCCGATAGGAGTTGGGTTGGGGGGCTTCAACACACCCCTAAGGATTGTCCTAAGCTTCCTTTCCATCTGGCTCCTCCAATCTTTGAAATTCGAGAGAGAAATCCTTATTCTCATGCCAAATCCTGTATGTTCTGGCTTGAAAACAGCACATACCTTTGCTGCTTAAGTAATAACGTCTCCTCAACATTTTCCCTTCTTTAAAGTTCAAAAATACTCATTTGAAATCCAGCAGTCATAATAAGGCCCACACAGTGGCTCCCAACCTTTCATTAGAACGTTCTCTCTTTTTTTTTCCCTTCCTTCCACAAGGAGAAATAAATTAAAATTCATTAGAAGTCAGTCAGCCATGATTCAAGGCTGGATTTGTCTTTATCATTCATTGACAGAAATAACATAATTAAAATATCTCCACAGCTTTCCGTAGATCCTGCCAGTTCCTCTTTGCACCAATGGGTTGCTGAAGAAAGACAACAGACACTCCAATTTCAGGAAGTAGCTCATTTCTCAAGATGAGCAGTATATGAGAGGCGTTCCTGAACTTATATCCTTTTGAAACTTATTTCTTAATCCTATCCCTTTCAGAATGCCCAATGAGTACAGTAAGGCTTACTCTCAGGTGAAGTGTTAATGAATTGCCATTCTTTCGTACTGTGCTCTCTAATGCCATTTATTCATACCTTACTCTCAGGTATAGGGTTCCATCTTTAATGACATTCACTTTACAAAAAGTGTCATTTGAACAAATATGTGATACTGTGGAACAGAAGAAACCCATTGTGCCTTTGTTAGAATTGCCCCTTAAACTTGGCCATAAATAAAACTGAAAGAAAATATGTGGGTGATTTTAATGAGGCCAAATATGTAGTGAAATGCATATTGCCCAACTGAAAAACAATGGCCCTCCAAATTATGAGCCATAACTCAGTGAAGGAACACCAGCTTTGCATTTTAGTTTTTGGCATTTTTGAGGCAGGCTGGGAAAGATTTCTGTATAAGACTATGGAGGGTTTCCACTGGTCCTTGTAGACAACAGCCCTACTTAAGCATCCAGAAAATGGGTCAGTTTGAAAGTATGAGGAGGGAGAAAGTTCTGGCCCAATTCTCTTACCGGTTGCTGCCTCCTCAGGAAAATGGACAGCCTGAAGAGGCGATAGTTTGCTATGTAGTGGTCCCTCCACACAATAATAAAGGCTGATTCTTCAGAACCATGATCATGTAAGAACCCTTCATGTGTAACAGGTTTCCTCTTCAGACACTCTCCATCCACTGGGGGTGGGGGCACAGGGTGGGTTTATGCCTAAATAGGGCTAATATTTATCAAGAGTTGTGGCTCCCAACCTTCGTTCCCCAGATGTTCTTGGGCAAAAACTCCCAGAGGTCTTCCCACTAGCTGTGCTGGCCAGGATTTCTGGGAGTTGTAGTCCAAGAACATCTGGGGACCCAAGGCTGGGAACCACCGGTCTAGAGGATGTTCTACCTTGGTGCAGAGCAGCCTCCTCTGAACATACTTCTTCACCCACCCACATCATAGTCCCTGGGTAGAACAAATTCCTCAGCTTTTACAGCTTCTCTGGAGCCTTAAATCCTGGATCCAGCTTTTCTGATATGACATGAAACTAGAGATGGGGGTATTTGTATACGAATACCCCCGCACAGGTGGACATAATGAGGGTCCAGCCCCCTGGGGCCAGACCGTCTACTCACCTTCCGCTGTTGCCATGGGCTCCACACTCCCTCCCTATCGCTCTGGAGCTTGTGGTCTGCAAGCCACTCCTAGCAGGAGGTGGGAGGATGAGCCTCGCTGCAAGGTTGAAGAGTGGCTCGCAGACCGCGAGCTCCAGAGCAATACGAATACCCCCATCTCTACATGAAACCCTTTCCATAGAGCAGAAAGCCCTTTTAGACCTGGTCATGAATTTAGCAGTGCTCTATGTCCACTTTTTTGCTCTTTGGGATCAGGATAGGAAGAAGGTTCTAGGTATGGAGTTTGCCTTCATAATAAGTTAGTGTGAAGAGTGTGGGTTCCAGTGGTTAGTTCTGCTTTTTGTGGGACCGGGGCAATACAAATATATGCCTTCCCAACACTCACACACATTCTGTCGCTGCACATTCTTCACAGTGTGTGGGGAGAAGACTCTGTATTAGAGAGATAAGATAGAGTGGAATGTTTAATGCTGAAGCCTAATGATCAATTCCCACTGAAAAAGTATGTGTAGGAATGCACTGTTAGTTACTCATATAATAAAATAAATTTTGGAGTTAAGCTACATTCAGGTTTGCTTATTTTTTGGTTCTGATTTGGAGATGGATATCATTGTGCTTCAGAGCATTTCCTATCCTTCAAAAGGTATGATGACAAGGCCACCAATCGTTATTAAGCAAGGAGTCAGCCATTTCTTCTTTTCTAATTAAAAGCAATAATTACTTTTTTTATTAACTCAGAATTAACAATAATATAGATTTCTTATCAGTTTGTTGCATTCCCCAGTATAACATCAGACCGTGACAAATTTAACTTTCACAAATACAGATATTTTTAGTCATTAAGATAAGAGCAGAAGGTACTAAAAGCCAATTTATGCTTAACAATCTATGCAGATTTACATATATTTGACAGCTTCTTTGGAAGAAACACAAACATGCTATAAACAGTTCCCATAAAGTCTGCAGCAAATGAGGGTTATGGTTTTTAAAGAATCCTTCTCATTACAAAGGAAAATCTTCATCAACAGAAACTTTGTGTCAAGTTTGTCACAAGCAATGAGTCTTTCCCTGTCCCAAATCTGTGGGTGTTCGTCTATTTTGAATGAAGCTGCCCATCCAATCAAACACTATCAACAGACAAATAAAAACAGCATAGCTTTTGTCTGGAATCCTCAGTCCCTGGGATATGTTTATCCAGCTATTCACACATTCTGAATTTGGAACTCTCCATATTCAGAATGTGTGAATAGGGAGAGGGAGCGAGAAATGTCAGAGAAGAAAATTGGAG
The DNA here is from genome assembly GCA_037013535.1 of Intellagama lesueurii. Classification (NCBI taxonomy): domain Eukaryota; kingdom Metazoa; phylum Chordata; class Lepidosauria; order Squamata; family Agamidae; genus Intellagama; species Intellagama lesueurii. The sequence continues at coordinate 166,333,338 of JBAJHW010000001.1, read as the reverse complement.
GCTCCAAAATGCAAGTCAGGAAGTAGACCACATGGGACTTCAACAGAACTGATTGGTATGTCCAGTGTGGGGGCGCATGTCTCTGTGTGTGTCTGTTTCATTTTTTTTCTATCTGTAATACTGTGCTAGCACTATCCCTCTTTGAAACTGGATTGCTTCCTCTGAGTGGGTGCCTGCTGCAGGGGGCAGCATGCCGAACCATGGAACGGTTGCACAACTGTTGGCCAAACCAGCAGGAACCACTGAAATGGCAGTTCATGGCCATCTCCAGGCAACAGGTATCTTGTTGTTCAAAATGTGATAACCAGAAGCCACTAATAAAGTGTGTATGAGGAAGGTCTGGTGAGTCTATTTTTAGTCTATGGTCATTCAAACCAGTTTCTCAAAGAACTAGGAGATGGTTTTGAATGGAACCGAACATCATTGTTTACAAAATATTACAAAATGTTTATCAAAATAGCTATGATGATGTCCAACTTCTGGTTGGAAATGAAGAAGGAGAAGAAAAAGAAACACAGCTTGCTTCTTGATGTGTATTTCTAAACATCTTTTGTCATAAAATATATAGTTGAAATTCATTATGAGTCATATTGTCACTCACTCACGCACGCGCACACACAGATACAATATTTGAAGAAATGCTACATCCAAAGGACAATTCTTTTCTAACTTGCCTATTGATAAAGAAGGTGTGGAACAAATTCCTCAAGTATCCTAATCTCACATGGCAGGAATGTGAAGAGCTAATGCAGGAAGGCATATGAATGAAGCATATTGTCTAAATTAAGCCAGCAAGAAGGGAGGAGGAGGAAGACATATTAATGAAGTGCCTCATCCCAGCCTGGGGAAAATGTTCAGGCACAAGTCTGTGCATGTGTAGTAGCTTCTCTTGAAAGTATTAGAGATATTCTGCTAGAGCAGATGCACCTCAACGTTCACTTCCAATAAAATATGGCAGGGACTCTGGGGGCAATATAAATCTGGTGGTTGCCAAGCTGTTGATGGAATGAAGAGAATTATTCTCCTCCAGTTCTGATGCTGATGAGGTCTAGCAGTATCTATACTTCATTTATTTATCTATTCAACTTCTATACTGCCCATCTGGCTACCAAGACCACTCTAGGTGGTTCAGAACATGATAAAACAGACAACACTTTAAAAAGCATGAAACATAATAATTATACAAAACCCCAAATTAAACATACCAGTCCACATACACCAAAAGATGACATCAAAATAGCTAAAACTAATTTTAAAAGGCAAGTATTGACCATTCAGTCCAGAGCAGAACTGAGTGGACTAAATTTCAATTCCTAACAAGTAAAATGGGAATAATTACCTGCCACAGTTGCAAGCTAGAAGTGAATTGATGTTGCTTCTCCAATTTCGATTGAGACACTTGTTGGGCCAGCAGGAATCTTCACCTACTGGACCACTGTGTCTGCTCCCTTCCACAGTAAATAATATTAGGATGGGATCTCCTTCCCTATTTTTTTCTGGGTCAAATTATCAGAGGAAGCTAGTGTTCAGGCAGTCAAACTTCTACAAGTTGTGTCAGCAGCACCATTGTCTGGGTTATGGATGAATGGGAAGAGCTAATGCTTTGCTTTGCCATTGACATATAGAGACCCTGCTGATCTGTTGTGAGTCTTAGTCACACATTACAATGTTATTGTGAAAAATTAACAATGAAACTAGTTTTGTTTGAGATTGAGTGAATGGATAGCATTGTTGTAGCTTTGGGAGCAAAACGGAAGCATTTCTTCTGCACCTAGATTTCTTCCGTTCTGCAAAAGTTGAACACCTGTCCAGATCTACTAAGGACTCTGATTGAATAAGGAACTCTTTGCTGGTTGTAAAGAGTCAGACGTAACAATTTTAGGTTAGCATCCCCTGCTCCATGCAGGAATAGCAAAACAAGGCTGACTTTACAGTGAACGTACAGTGTGACCCCTGTATCCACAGGTTTCGGTTCCAAGCCCCCTGAAAAATGTGGATTATAGCAAATGTCATTAGAATAGTGAATGCTATGCATAGCATTGTCTCTGTCTCTCTCTAGTGGCCAGTTCTGATAACTTCATAGTTAAAAATACTTTTGGGGGAGATTTTTCTCTTAATATTTTTAATATTTTCAGACTGCCAATAAGTGAATCAGTGGATACTGATCCTGCAGATAAAGGAGTCCTACTGTATGTTGTGGGGAGAGCACAATCTGGTGTCACAGTTGCATTCCCCTTCTCCACATGCATCTAGTATGATCAGATTAAATATTTGAGTGAGCTAATTTTATATTATCCCAATATAGTTGGCAAATGTGGAGTTGCTGTTGGACTCTGATTCCCATCACTGCTCACAATTTAATATGCTAGCTGGGACTGCTGGGAGTTGTGGTCCTGCATCATCTGAAAGGCTACATTTCCTCCTCCCCAATATGTGCTATATTTAGAGAAATTTCTATGAAACCTACCACTTTCATAGTTTGAATTTAAAGCTCCCTTTCAAGGGTCCATGACATTTATCCCATGGGCAGCAGTAAACGGGATAATGTTCAGCTGTTTACATCACATCAGTGCAAGAAGAATATATACTCCAGCATTCTCCTGAGAGACGCTTTGTGCCTATCTGTCTGCTTTCACCCTTTGCCTTATAAGAGACTTAATTTGGTGTGTAATTTTCAGATTTGTTTCACATTCATATTATTTAAGGGCCATGCACCCACTTTATCCTTCCTTTATTACTTCCTTCCCTTGCTCCCTCCCTCCCCTTCTACTCTGAAGGCTCATGCTTGGTGCCTGACATATGAGTAATGAAATGTGTTAAAATTCATAAGCAGGTTCATACATATAAAGTGAACACTTTCTGTGGCATTAAATGACAATCCATGGGGGAAGGAGATAGCACTTTTTCTGACTCTTCCTTCTCCTCCGCTTCCCAGCACAAAGAGTACACGGAGCTGTCACTCTTGACATTAGACGTTCCGTCACTTCTGTTACTTCCACTCCACAAAATCTGGCAGATGCTCATGTCCGCTCCCTTCATCTCTTCCAGTACAGCTTGACAGAAAATTAGCTGAGGTCTTTCTAACTTTGTTGTCCGTGGATATCAAATGGGTTTTGCATATGACTATAGGACTTGTGTTTCTGTCTTAGGTTGACCAGTGGGCCAGAAGTGCGCATGTGCATCATTGGTCCAGGAAGAGCCATACCAGCTCCAGTTCCCAGAATCTCACCCTCAATTTTTTCCTACAAAACGGGTGTGAGGTGCTCAGGGCACCACAAAAGACGGCAGTATTGCCTTTCCCCATTGCCCTGGAGGGCATTGGGGGACTTTTGGGACTATTTGAGTCTTTTTAGTTTCAATTTTAAAAAAACATTTTGGGGTGTATGGGGTGCTGGGGGAAAGGGCTGGGGAGTCACATTCATGCACTTGGCGGACTTTATGCAAACTGTGGTTCAAAAATTTACCATTACTGATGTCAATGAAACCTGAGGGCCATGATCTGGCAAAACAACCCTGAAGAATCCTTTCTAACTGTCCACACTGTGAAATCTGGTGCCATCCGGATGGTACTTAAAAGGTCATTATCTTTGGTGCAAGCCGGAATTAAGATTGCCGGAAGAAATATCAACAACCTCAGCTATGCAGATGATACCACTCTGATGGCAGAAAGTGAGGAGGAATTAAAGAACCTCTTAATGAGGGTGAAAGAGGAGAGCGCAAAAAATGGTCTGAAGCTCAACATCACAAAAACTAAGATCATGGCCACTGGTCCCATCACCTCCTGGCAAGTAGAAGGGGAAGATATGGAGGCAGTGACAGATTTTAATTTCTTGGGCTCCATGATCACTGCAGATGGTGACAGCAGCCCCGAAATTAAAAGATGCCTGCTTCTTGGGAGGAAAGCGATGACAAACCTAGACAGCATCTTAAAAAGCAGAGACATCACCTTGCCAACAAAAGTCCGCATAGTCAAAGCTATGGTTTTTCCTGTAGTGATGTATGGAAGTGAGAGCTGGACCATAAAGAAAGCTGATGGCCGAAGAATTGATGCTTTTGAATTGTGGTGCTGGAGGAGGCTCCTGAGAGTCCCCTGGACTGCAAGGAGAACAAATCTATCCATTCTAAAGGAAATCAACCCTGAGTGCTCACTGGAAGGACAGATCCTGAAGCTGAGGCTCCAATACTTTGGCCAACTCATGAGAAGAGAAGACTCCCTGGAAAAGACCCTGATGTTGGGAAAGTGTGAAGGCAAGAGGAGAAGGGGACGACAAAGGATGAGATGGTTGGACAGTGTCATCAAAGCTACCAACATGAATTTGACCCAACTCCGGGAGGCAGTGGAAGACAGGAGGGCCTGTCGTGCTCTGGTCCATGGGGTCACGATGAGTCGGACACGACTAAACGACTAAACAACAACAACAACAAATTTTAAACCTTGGTACCCATCCATGAAGGCAGAACAAAGCTATTTTTCATCTCAGTGAATCTTCCCAAAAAAGAATGCATGCCCCAGCCTTGTATCAGAAAGATAAGGGCCAGCTCTTAAAGGGGAAAGATAGAACATTTTAAGTAGGAACATCAGCAGACCCAGTCTTTTTTTCTGTGCCGAGCAGTGCTATCAGAGGACCATATATGTTAGGATTGACAGGCTCATAAGGGAAGTGCAAGCAGCTTCTCTTTCTCCACCCCCTCTCTCAAACACATATACATCATTTCCTTTGATAGCTTCACCCTAAGATGTCACTGAAACTTTTTGAAGTTTTTGGAACTTTCTGCTCTTCTCTTCTGGGAAGAGAAGGTTATTTTCATAATCCATTGATCTGCTGGCAGGAGTACTCCAGAATTGTTTGCCTCTGCCAGCATATCAATGGTTCAATAAATTAACTTTTTCCCATCTCAACACTGTGGGAATTGCCTGTGTCTTGCAGAGTTGAATATGGTGCCTCTACAGATTAAAATCTGCCTGTATTTGAACTGTTAGTTTTATGCAAGTGGCACTGTTGCAAAACATAAGAGAGACACAAAAACATAGAAAGTCATGGCTCAATGATCAAAGATAATGCCTAAATAATGCAAACCCATCTCAAAAATAGGAATGAAATGGCATTTTGTGAAGAAGTAAGTTCAGTAATTTTATATATATATATATATATATATATATATATATATATATATATATATATATATATATATGAATATATATGTGTGTGCAATTGTTCTTAAGGGAAATCACAATTAATCTTTTCCGACTTGCCTTGGAACTTCAAAAGTGCCAACTGATGTGTCAGTTTAAACACTAGCCTCCATCTTTTTTGCACTGATTCATAAATGTCAGCGAATGTCCGCTCTGTCATGGCGCTCTCCTCTCAGAAAGTGGCGTCGCACAGGTGACGCTGCTTTCGGAGGGGAGGGAGGACGGAGCTTTCAAAAAGGCTCTGTTTCCCCAGCTCAGCCTCTTTTGCCGGTTGAGCCAGCAAGGAGTGAGCTGTGTAGCCTTGCGAGATCGCAGTTTCGCTTTCTTGCATGCGACTGTTTCCCCCTGAGGAGACCTCTTCTCGAGATCAAAAGGATTAAGTCTTTCACCTTTATTTATTTTACTTTATTTCTGAACTTAGCATTGTTTATTGCATTTTAATTCTTCAAGTTTGCTTTGGGGCTTAAGGGTGTGTGTGCGTTTTTGGTTCTTCCCCTCCGCAGGCTTCGCAGCCAGGGGGGAGGGAGGATTGGTTTTACTTCATTGTATTGTGGTTCCGTTCTGTGTTTTCCTTGGGCTTGTTGCTGTTTTATAAATTTACGTTATAAATGGTTTTTAAAGGGTGATTTAAGTGAGGTGGTGGGAAGTGAGTTCCATTTTGAGAATTGTTTAATCGTGGTTGCACAGGCTGTGGTTGGTGTGTTAACTCTGCACCCCCCACTGCATCCCAGCCCCTTTACTCTTTCAAAAAAATTTAAATTGGGCTGATGTGTTTTGATCTTATTGTTTCCTTCCCCTTTTCATTGCCTCTGAGTGCCATTAATTTGAATTGAATACCAGAAGGCTCCAGCCTTCAGACAAGGAAGAATGGCCCAACTATAGTGCCATTCTGGCTAAGATGAGCGAGTTGGAGAGAAAAAGGGCACTTGCCAGGGAGGCTTCAAGAGCTGCCATGCCCAGGAGATCAAGAAGGGAGTCTAAAGCCCGTAAGATGGCTGAGCTCAAGCAATTAGGTGAGGTGATGATGTCTCGAATTGCTCTTTTGGAAAAGGAGTGTTCTGCAGGTACAGGGCTGATGGAGGTGGTTTCTGAAGAGGGCAGTTCCTTGAACATGACCACTGGAACACAAGTTGAAGGCACGCAGGAAAGCAGCGTGATGGCAATGGACCAGTTCCAGGACCAACCGCTGAATGGGACTACTGACACGGGAATGGGCGTTATGATCAACATGCAGAGGAGCCCTGGTGATGTTGTTCCAGGTACCCGCCAGGAGTGCTGGCATTGCCTTCTGCTGCCTCGGCAGTTCAGGCAGCTGTAACTCAAGGTGAGTGTGCACCTGCACAACATACATGTCACGTAGGAGGGGTTTGGCCTTGGGGTGGGGTCAATCCCCCAGGTTGTTTTCCAATTGATCCTAGTGTGTTGCCTGTTAGTCCAGGTCCTAGTCCTTCCACTTCGGGTGGCCCTCCTTCGGCTTCGAAACTGTGGATGGTGCCGTACCCACAGTGGTCTCCTATGTTTCAGATGCCCAGTCTTGCAGAGAGCTGGCAGATGGGGGGTTACCCTGCAATTCCAAACACAGGTTATAATTCGGTTTCTAGTAGTGCACTACCATGGGGTGATTGATCGTTACCGTTAGGGGACCACCTGCTGCCGTCCACGATAGAAAAAAATTTGGTGAGGCGAATATGTGGATGTTTTTGATCTGCTAAACAGAGAAAATGAGGAAAAGAAGGGCAGCAAGGAAGAAGAGAAGGAAAAGGATAAATTTCAGAAAAAGAAGGCCGAGAGGTGTTGGGCAAATTGGTTACCGGGTTTTTTGATTTATGCGGGTACAGTGGTAAAGGCTTACCCGTCAAGGGCCCTTGCATTACTGCAATACATTGATCTTATTTATAGGGCCTATGTCGACTTTCCGGGCCCCTCATGGTTACTTTATGACCAGGGGTTCCATATGAGAGCAGCGTTAAACCCCCAGATGCGATGGGATGTTCATCATCCCGGGTTGTGGCTGCAGCTAATGACCCCATCCCACCCCATGTCAGGTGAGCGATTTGACAGTGGACATATAATGCAAAGAGCCACTCCAGCTAGTGCTTCCCATGCTGTAGCGGGTGACAGGGTTCAACCCTGCCTGGTTTGCTGGGAATTTAATGCAAAGGGTTTTTGCATCCGTAAGCCATGCAGATACCAGCACCAGTGTTCCATATGCGGGGGCAATCATAGTTCCACATCATGCTTTAGAGGTCGCTCGGGAGTCGGCAGCAGTAAGGACGGTGAAGGTTCAAAGAGACCTTCAGTGGGAGCTGCCAGCCCTGCACAAGGCCCCCAGTCCAATTAATTTATTGATACTGGCAGAGTTTTTGCTGCAATACCTGGACAAAGAGGCGGCAGTTTATTTGTTAAATGGTTTTAAGGAGGGTTTTAGGATTCCATTTCAGGGTGTTAAGTGTGCCACTTCAGCGTCCAATTTAAAATCTGTCAAGGGTATGGAAGAAGTAGTTAGGAGGAAGATTCAGAAGGAAGTAGCTGAAGGAATAGTAGCTGGACCTTTTGCAGAACCTCCTGTGCCAACTTTGCACATTTCTCCTTTGGGAGTGGTCCCGAAAAAGTCACCAGGGGAATTTCGGCTTATACACCATCTATCTTACCCCACTGGTGAATCTGTAAATGACATGATTCCCCAAGAGCTGTGTACAGTTAGGTACACATCTTTTGATGCCGCAATACAGATGATAAGATCCTGCGGCACTGGGGCGGAGCTGGCGAAGGCTGACATTAAGTCAGCTTTCCATTTGCTGCCAGTTCATCCAGCTGATTTCGAACTGTAGGGTTTTCAATTTGAAGGCTGTTTCTATATGGACAAGGCGATGCCCATGGGGTGCTCGGTGTCCTGTGCGGCCTTTGAGCGCTTTAGCTCATTTTTGGAGTGGGCACTAAAGCGCAGGGTGGGGCTTTCCCATGTCGTCCATTATTTGGATGATTTTTTATTTTGTGGGAAACCCGGATCTGGACAGTGCCAGTTCATCATTAGAGCATTCCAAACCCTCATGAGGGACTTAGGTGTTCCTTCGGTGGAAGAAAAATCTGAGGGCCCATCCACATCTCTCACTTTTCTGCGGATTGAACTGGATACCGTTCGCCAATCCAGTAGGTTACCGGATAGCAAGCTTTCTGATCTGCGGATCTGAATCCGGAACCTGTTGCAGCGGCAACGCATTACATTGAGAGACCTTCAGGAGGTGGTGGGTCACCTCAATTTTGCATGTAAAGTCATTGCCCCAGGCAGGGCTTTTCTGAGAAGGCTTTGCGGAGCCATGAGTGGTTTAAAGAAGCCACACCATCAGAGAAAAATGTCAGCGGACATGAAAGATGATTTGCATACCTGGTTGCAATTCCTGGACGGATTCAACGGCATTTCATTTTGGGGAGACGAGCAGCGGCTCGGAGCTGAGTTCCAGGTGCACTCTCATGTGGCAGGGTCATCTAGATATGGTATTTATTTCAGAGGCCATTGGTGTGCTGAGCGATGGCCGACGGCTTGGTGTGACTCCGAAGTCACCCGAAATCTCATGTTTTTGGAATTTTTTCCAATCCTTGGGGCATTATGGCTTTGGGCAGACATTTCGGCCAACTCAGTGGTCACCTTTTGGTGTGACAACATGGCTGTGGTCCACGTAGTGAATAACCTCTCATCTAAATCTGTGAGGGTTATGAGACTCATAAGAGCCTTCACACTACGCTGTTTGGAATACAATATTGTGTTCCAGACTTGTCATATTCCTGGTATAGAGAATGAGCTGGCTGATGCCCTGTCCCATTAACAGATCAACAGGTTCAGGGAGTTGACCCCCGAAGCTCGAGTTCATCCAGACATATTGCCTCAGGAGGTATGGAGCATTGGAGGATTGAAGCCAACAGAGCGATAAGTTTGGCAATTGCTCCTAGCACCAGGCACAGCTATGCAGCAGCATGCAAAGAATTTTTTGCATTCTGCAAATGCAAAGGCATGGGTAGGCCATGGCCTATAACGGTGGACCATTTGCAGCAATTTGCAGCTCACCTTCATTTCAAAGGTTTGCCCCCACACACACACCATTCAAGGTAGATTGTCGGCATTGGCATTCTATGCTAAGGCCCATGGGTGCCCAGATTTGGCCGGCGACTTCCGAGTCAAAAAAATGATAGAGGGGTGGAGCAAAGAAAGGGGTAAGCAATTAAATACGCATACCCCTATATCCCCCAGGTTTCTAGCTCAGTTGAGTCAAATTTGGGAAGCTGTTTGTATTGATCAGTATGAGGTTAAGTTATTTAGGGCAGCTACACTATGTGCTTTTTTCGGGGCTGTCCATATTAGTGAACTGGTGAGAACATCCAAAAGTGATGATTCTCGGATAGCGTTGCAGATGGATGACCTTTATGTCTCCGAAGAAAGGGTTTTGTTTCATCTCCGCAGTTCTAAAACTGATCAGTTTGGGAGGGGACAGGTTATAAGCTTAGGGCCTTGTTCTGTAACTGAATTCTGCCCGGTAAAAGCACTATTTGAATTTGTTCAGTTGAGAGGGGATGTTGGAGGAGACTTATTTTGCCACAAGGACAGTTTACCCCTTACACAATACCAATTCTGGACTGTAACTTCCCAAGGGCTTAAGAAAGCAGGCATTGTAGGATGGAAATTTGGCACACATTCCTTTTGTATAGGTGCAGCTTCCACGGTGGCGGCTTTGGGTTATGGTGAGGATCAAATAAAGAAATTGGGGAGGTCGTCATCTTGTAGGTTTAAGACGTATGTTCGTTCTCTCCCTCAATAGAAGTGATGCTGTTTTTTCTTTTTCAGAACCCAGGGCTGCTTCTTCGCGGCTGTTTATGGTCACAACTATATTCACTGGGCAGCAAAGCATGCCGTGCAGTCTGGATGGGGGCGTAATTTAGGTTTGGGGGCTTCAGCTGCCCTCGAATGGAAGGGCAAAAGGGGTATGCTGTGGCACGAGCTCCTGGAGCTTGCAGTACCAAGTTTCAGGGTTGCACCCCCCAATATTTTTGTTCTTCATTTGGGTGGTAATGATCTGATGAAACGAACAGGCAAGTCTTTGATTTTGCAGGTCATCCAGGACCTCCAGGTAGTGAAGGATACGTTTCCTTCAATGAAGCTGATTTGGTCCACTATGATCCCACGGAGGGCTTGGCGAGCTGACTGCAAGCCTGGCAAGATAGACAGGGCACAGCGTGGTGTGAATCGAGAAGTTTGCCATGCAATGAGAGCGGGGTTGGGGTCTGTGATCTTACATCCTGAGATTGTGAGTCGCCGGCCCGAATTATATCGGAGCGATGGTGTTCATTTATTGGAGTTGGGCATGGGCCTCTTTCTTAAGGACCTACAAGGGGGCCTTAGAGCCATAATTTTCAGCTTGGGCGGTGGGCTTGTGGCATATAAATAGCCCCTAGCCATGGCGGGTAGTGCGAGGGAAAAAGTAGGGGTGAGTTCATGTTGGCACGGGGTTGCCAAAAATTAGGACATCTCGCTGGCAGGTTGAGCCTATCAACTAGCAGGTGAGAGGTGTCTTATATGGAAGGACCTCCCTGCCAGCTGCCCATTTATGGTCACAAGGCTCGATGGGAAGAGCTGGTTGGGGGGGGGTACCATTTCATAGAGCAACTGAAGGTGTGCTGTTCAGTGGACAGCATGATTCAGTAATAGGAGCTTGCCCTGCTCTAGGAAGCATCCAGAGATCTAGGATTATCCAGACATAAAAGGAACTCGCACTACAGTAGGCCCCCTTGTATTTTGGGGGATACAATTTAAATAGTTAATAAAGTTGTGGCCCAAGTTTTAATCCAACAATCTGTGTCTCGCCTCATTATTTCCGGGCTGGGAGGGCAAGGATTGCCTTTCCGGTGTTCAGCAACCTCTGTACCAGATGAAAATCAGACTATATTGAAGCTGTTTAAAAAACCTATCACCTTCTCTTCTTTATTCATCATTGCTCATTTCTTTTTCATCATCGCTCACTTCATGACTTCCAAGAGTTCATGTGCCCTTCTCAAGATCAGGACGGCCTCTTTTCCCTCCCCACATCAAAAGCCCATTATCAAGTCTGAAAGGAACTGAGGGGAGCTATGGGAGCTGTTTTCTTGCCTGTTTGTCTAAATCAAGGGAAGTGCTAACCCTCTCCATTCTCTGTTCTGCCCACTCCCTCAGATACCACTGAGCAGTGTTCAGGATCAGCAAAGCCTCCAATAGAAGGTTTCTGACAAGAAGATTAATTGCGAAGAAGGGTTGATTTTCAGGGGATGCAGCTAAGAAGGATTGCTTCTTTCCACGAACTACAGCTGTGCAAAAAGAAAAAAAGTGCACATATCTCACAGACCAATTTGACTTTTAAAATGGATACTATTGGTCCAGTAGAAACTGCTTAGAAAGCCCAAGGGCAGGGAGAGAGCTGAGGCACAAGGCAAGCACTGAAGGAAAGAGAAGGGATAAAAAGCAGGCGTGTGTGTGAAAGAGAGGATAAGTGAGAGAGGGAGAGAACTAGGGAGAGACTGTGTGATAATCAAAGTGGGAAGGAGCAAAACAGAGTAACCGGCTACCTGTGTGTGATTTTTAGACAGATTGTTATGCATTACTGCTTTGATTAGATTGTTAGTACTACTTGTGTTTTCCATTTTGGTGTTCTCCGATTCTAAGAGTGACGCTTTTAAAATTTTTGTATACATTGATATGTGTAAAAGAAGTGTAAGTGTAAAAAAAAAAAGATGTACAAGAAATGGAAAAACGGGGAAAGCACCAAAGAGGAATACAAGCAAATAGTCAGTACATGTAGAGGGATGGTAAGAAAAGCTAAAGCACAGCACGAACTTAGGCTTGCTAGAGAGATTAAAGATAATAAAAAGGAATTTTTAAGTTATGTCAGCAGTAAAAGGAAAACGAAGGAAATGATAGGGTCTCTGCGTGGAGATGATGGCCAATTACGAACAGGGGACAGGGAAAAGGCAGAACTACTCAACACCTTCTTTGCCTCAGTTTTTTCCAAAATGGAAAATAGTGCTCAACCTGAGGGACGAAGAGCAGGTGAAGTAGTGTGGGAAATGCAGCACAGAATAGGTAGAAAAGTAGTACAGGATTACCTGGATACCTTGGATGAATTTAAGTCTCCTGGGCCAGACAAATTACATTGAAGGATATTAAAAGAACTGGAAGAAGTAATATCAGAACAATTGGAAGTAATCTTTGAGAATTCTTGGAGAACAGGGGAAGTCCCCATAGATTGGAGGAGGGCAAATGTTGCCCCTATGTTCAAAAAGGGGGGAAAAGAAGACCCAAATAATTATCGCCCCATCAGTCTGACACCAATTCCTGGAAAGATTCTAGAGAAGATCATTAAGCAGACAGTTTGTAATTACTTAGAAAGCAATGCTATCATTACTAGAAGTCAACACAGGTTTCTCAAAAACAAGTCATGCCAGACTAATTTGATCTCTTTTTTTGATAGAGTTACAGGCCTGGTGGATGAAGGGAACGCTGTGGATGTAGCATATCTTGATTTCAGTAAGGCCTTCGACAAGGTTCCTCACGATATTCTTGCAAAGAAGCTAGTAGAATGTGGGATAGATAGTGCTACTGTTAGGTGGATTTGTAATTGGTTAATTGACCGAACCCAAAGGGTGATCACAAATGGCTCCCCTTAGTCCTGGAAAGAGGTGACTAGTGGGGTGCCCCAGGGTTCTGTTCTGGGTCCCATGTTATTCAACATCTTTATCCATGACTTGGATGAAGGAATAGAGAGTATGTTGATTAAATTTGCAGATGATACCAAATTGGCAGGGGTTGCTAATTCCCCAGAGGACAGGATTAAAATTCAAAATGACCTTGACAGATTAGAGTCCTGGGCCAAAATTAACAAAATGAATTTCAACAGGGAGAAATGTAAGGTCCTACAGCTAGACAGAAAAAATGAACTGCACAGATATAGGATGGAAGACACCTGGCTAGACAACAGTACCTGTGAAAGGGATCTAGGAGTCTTGGTAGACCACAAGCTGAACATGAGTCAGCAGTGTGATGCGGCTGCCAAGAAAGCCAATGCAATTCTTGGTCGCATCAATAGGAGTATAATGTCTAGATCAAGGGAAGTGATAGTACCACTCTATTCTGCTTTGGTCAGACCTCACCTGGAGTATTGTGTCCAGTTCTGGGCACCTCAATTCAAGAAGGATGTTGACAACCTGGAACGTGTCCAGAGGAGGGCGACTAAAATGGTTAAAGGTCTGGAAGCAATGTCCTACGAGGAACGGCATAGGAAGTTGGGAATGTATAGCCTTACAAAAAGAAAGTTGAGAGGGGACATGATAGCCATGTTTAAATATTTGAAAGGATGTCATGTCGAACAGGGGACAGGTTTGTTTTCCAGGGCTCCAGAGACTAGGACACGGAGCAATAGTTTCAAACTACAGGAAAAGAGATTCCATCTGAACATTAGGAAGAACTTCCTGACAGTCAGAGCTCTCCGGCAGTGGAATAGGCTGCCTCGAAGGGTGGTGGAGTCTCCTTCTTTGGAGGTTTTTAAGCAGAGGCTGGATGGCCATCTGTTGGGAGTACTTTGATGGATGTTCCCGCATGGCGGGGGTTTGGACTGGATGGCCTCAGTGGTCTCTTCCAACTCTATGATTCTATGACTCTATGACTCTATATTTTTGCCTTAATATTGCCTGGTAAATGATGTAAGATGCCTCTTTACTCATTGTTTGTAGTTTTAAATATTGTCTTTTAATGATGCTAACCATCATTTTATACTCATTATTTTCAACTTTAAATATTGTATTTTGTTGTTGTAAGCCACCTTGGGTCCTTTTCAAGGAGAAAGGCGGGGTAAAAATATTTTAAATAAATAAATAAATAGTCCGTGGCTAGAAATGAGAGTAGCTAAAAGATGGAACAGATTGGAATGGAATGGAACAGAACCAAACACTCCAGAATGGGCACTTGATAATATCTCATATCTACCGTGTTTCCCGAAAATAAGACAGGGTCTTATATTAATTTCTGCTCCAAAAAACGCATTAGGGCTTATTTTCAGGGGATGTTTTATTTTTTTAATGTACAACAATCTACGTTTATTCAAATACAGTCATGTCATCTTCTCGTTGCTACACAATGGTGGAGGGCGGGGTTTCACTTAACTAGGGCTTATTTTTGGGTTAGGGCTTATATTACAATCATCCTGAAAAATCATACTAGGGCTTATTTTCGGGGAAACAGGGTATCTATATATAATATCTCATATATATAAAGTATGTATGTATGTATGTATGTATGTATGTATGTATGTATGTATGTATGTATGTATGTATGTGTACCTGTATAGATAGATATGTATATGTACAGTATATGCATGTATACACATACATACATACATACATACATACACACACACACACATATATATACATATACATATACGTATGTGTATGTGTACACATACATATACATATCTATCTATATCTATATCTATATAGATATACACACACATACATATACATACGTATACATACATACGTGTATATATATATATATATAGATAAATACACACACATACATATACATACATACGTATACATACATACGTGTATATATATATAGAGAGAGAGAGAGACCAAATTGCTAACATGCGCTGGATTATGGAAAAAGCCAGAGAGTTCCAGGAAAACATCTACATCTGTTTCATTGACTACGCAAAAGCCTTTGACTGTGTGGACCACAGCAAACTATAGCAAGTCCTTAAAGAAATGGGAGTGCCTGACCACCTTATCTATCTCCTGAGAAATCTATATGTGGGACAGGAAGCAACAGTTAGAACTGGATATGGAACAACTGATTGGTTCAAAATTGGGAAAGGAGTACGACAAGGCTGTATATTGTCCCCCTGCTTATTTAACTTATATGCAGAATACATCATGCGAAAGGCCGGACTGGAGGAATCCCAAACCGGAATTAAGATTGCTGGAAGAAATATCAACAACCTCAGATATGCAGATGATACCACTCTGATGGCAGAAAGTGAGGAGGAATTAAAGAACCTCTTAATGAGGGTGAAAGAGGAGAGTGCAAAAAATGGTCTGAAGCTCAACATCAAAAAAACTAAGATCATGGCCACTGGTCCCATCACCTCCTGGCAAATAGAAGGGGAAGATATGGAGGCAGTGACAGATTTGACTTTCTTGGGCTCCATGATCACTGCAGATGGTGACAGCAGCCACGAAATTAAAAGACGCCTGCTTCTTGGGAGGAAAGCGATGACAAACCTAGACAGCATCTTAAAAAGCAGAGACATCACCTTGCCGACAAAGGTCCGCATAGTCAAAGCTATGGTTTTTCCAGTAGCGATGTATACAAGTGAGAGCTGGACCATAAAGAAAGCTGACCGCCGAACAATTGATGATTTTGAACTGTGGTGCTGGAGGAGACTCTTGAGAGTCCCCTGGACTGAAAAGAGAACAAATATATCCATTTTGAAGGAGATCAACCCTGAGTGCTCACTGGAAGGACAGATCCTGAAGCTGAGGCTCCAATACTTTGGCCATCTCATGAGAAGAGATGACTCCCTGGAAAAGACCCTGATGTTGGGAAAGTGTGAGGGCAAGAGGAGAAGGGGACGACAGAGGATGAGATGGTTGGACAGTGTCATCGAAGCTACCAACATGAATTTGACCCAACTCTGGGAGGCAGTGGAAGACAGGAGGGCTTGGCATGCTCTGGTCCATGGGGTCATGAAGAGTCGGACATGACTTAACGACTAAACAACAACAATGTATGTATGTATGTATGTATGTATGTATGTATGTATGTATGTATGTATGTATGTATGTATGTATGTATGTATGTATGTACATACTGTGGTTTAAGAATCTGGCTTCAAAGCTGGAGATTGGGAGTTCAATACCCCACACTGCCTCCTTGACAGTGGCTGGACTCAGTGATCCATAGGGTCTATTCCAGCTCTGCAGTTCAATGATGATAATAAGCCACACTACAGTACCCATTCGGAGTGGAAAACCATATTGTGCCAAACAGACTGGAATGGCAACATCTGAGTAGCACAACCCAATGAAATTGACCCATCTCATTCAACTAGGAAAGCTGATGTAACAAGCATCACAGCATGCACCATTCCTGTGCCTGTGCCAGGTGGACAATCCATATTGCACAAAACATCCAGGAACTGCAACAGCTGAGCAGGACAAACAAATGAAATTCACCCTTCTCATCACACTGCAGAGGACTGGATGAAGCAAGTCACAAAATATCCTCAGGCACCATATTCTAGTTCCCATTCAGAGCAGAAAATCAATCTTCCATCCCATTCCAAATTCTATTTAGTCCTGTTAGAAATTCAACATTGTCAACACCCTTAAGGAGTGAGTACGTTGGCCATTTACTCCAAAATTTGGAATGGATCAGGCACAGATTAAAACGCATCGACTACACAATATAAAGTTCAATGTGGGGAAGTCTGTTGTGGGATCTTATCTTTTTAGTGGGGAATAGCCTTTTTTTGTTCAGTCAGCAGAGGTAGTTTCAATACGCTACAATTGGCGGCTCCGTCGGCGAGGCTTCCTTCGCCGCGCGGAGCTCTTTGCCGCACCCTCCGGAGTAGCGTGAGACAGCTGGTCTGCGCGAGCGCTCCAGGAGGGCGGGGGCGGGAGTGAGTTGCTTTAAGGAAAGCCCCCCGCCCCGATTCAGCCTCTTTCAAGGCTCTCAGCCCACCCGCCCACCCTGTTTTCAGTGTGAGTTTACTGGTCGCCATTTGGGGCCGGATAGGAATTTTTGACCCGCTACTTGATTGGACAGTAGTCGCGGGGATGTTTCGCCTATCCCACACTGATTGAGGTTAGGCCGTTTCACGGGTGTTGTTGTTATGTTCGGTCACGCTGGTGGGTAGTGTGGAAGGAAGTTGGATCGGTGAGTCCTAGTAAGAGCACAGGAAGGTTATAGCTCACCCGACCTCCCAGTGCTGTGGATCGTGAGATTACAGCATGCGGGGGGGAAGGGTGCACTGGGGCCTCGCACAGACCAAGGGCCACCAAACGTGTGGGGGCTTGAGGCCCGGGTGAGGTCAGTGCCAAGCCGGCCGGGGTTGCACTGTCTTGGCGACCGCGCAGGCTCGGGGCAGAGGACTCGCCCGTATTGGCAAAGGGTCCCGGGACACCCAGTTATTCCTTTCCACACTACCGCAGCCCCTCTTCATTGTTATAGTTCAATAAAGCGTGGCCCTGGTTTAACCCAACTATCTTGTCTCGTGTCATTATTCTGGATGGGGTGGCAATGGTTTACCATTGCTGTTGTTCTTTTCCTGCTGTGTTTGATCATCTGATTTGAATGCCAAGGGAATGTCATTTCCTCTGAACCAAGTGCCTGTTGTCTGCAAACAGTGTCTCTGTGTGTTCTAAAGCTCTCAAAGCAGTGCCAGACTACCATTTCTCTAGGTCACTTCATGAAAAAAAAGTAAATAAATAAATTTAAATTAAAAAGAGGTAGAAATTGCTCATTAGCACCTTGTCAAAGGCAGCTTCTGCTCTACAAACCTGCCTCTGCCATTGCTGATTCCTGCAACTGGTTTGATGTCTGGATGGCTCCATCTATGTCACCTTCATAGCATGTTTTCATACAGCATAGTTGCATCCTTAGAAAGAAATGACTAGCCCCAACCTCCATCAGTGTTTTGTTGTTGTTTCCCATGCAATGACCGCCATATCTGAAGAGAAGTACTTGCTCCCATGTAGACTCTACACATGGACAAGAACCTTGGAAATTCTGCATTCCCCCCCCCCCCCGCAAGAGCAGGGACCTCTCCTCTTTGGACTCTTCAGTAATAAAGAAAATGAGGATAGAGAACGTATGAGTGTATGCACAGTCCTTTAAGTTAGTGGACAAAATCAGAATCACAGAAATATTGCCACTAGGCCTATGAGTTCTCATGCCAACTGAGAAGGGGTGGAGATGAGTGTCCAGACTTGAAAGCCACCTCAAAACCAAACTCCAATTTCTCTCTCCTTGAGTTCTGTTCGTCTCCATGCCTAGAGACCTAGAGAATCTCAAGGATTCTCAGAGGCTTCAGCCTGTGCCCTAAGACTCACCTACTTTATTTGTGGTGTAGTTGGGCACTTGACTAGAACTACACTCAGACTGTATCATTGTGAGTGGGTGTGTGTATAAGAGACAAGTCTACCCATGTGTACATCTATCCACATTTGATATGGTGGGACTATATATGGTCCTATCCACCTTTGGTGCCAGACCTAACTAACTTAGGAAGTTAGTTGCATGAACAGCTAGTATAATCACAGGCTGAAGTTGTCCACAACTGTGTGGTGGTAGGGTGATACTCTAGGATCCAGAGCATCCTCCTCTTACTGTTCAATTACAATTGATTTAGGTTAAGGATTATACCCACTCTTTATAATATTAGCTTTCCAAGTTGTGCTCCAATCCCAGTCACCACTAGCATGTGACCTATGGATTGTTTCCATGGAGAAAGGAATGCCTTGGACTGAAGAACATGACCCTCCCCTACTCTAAATGCAATCTACACTGAAATTAGTTGATTTATTTCATTACCAGATAGGTAGACAAAAGATAAAATATTCTCACTCTGTTCTGAACGGGGAAATGAACTCTGCTGAGAACTCTTTTGTCATTTCAATAAATTATAATTAGCATCGTTATGATCAGAGGTGAGGGTTATCACAGCAATACAAGTTCCGATGTTAAAGAATGAAAATGTGTAACTAACCAAACGTGCATATAGAAGGGGGCGCACAGATAACAGCATTTTTGTTGCCTCTCAGCTTAGGTTCAAACAGCAAAACAATAAAAGCTATTTATATATACTCCTGAGGTCTAATTAGGCTTTGAATTTCAAATGTGTGTGTATATTATTGAGCCAGATATTGTAATGTTTATGGAAATTGACACTTAACTTCAAATTGTTTTCCATTTACATATGCAGATTAGCTAAGCATTTTACAGACAACAGATTTTAGAGACCCTACAAATACTGTTCTGTGGCAATGCTTAAGCAAACTGGGAAACAAGTCTAGGGCAAGGAATGAGATTCCGAACACAGCAATTGTCACTTGGGTATTGACAATTGTTTCCGTTTTGAATTAACTCATTCTATGCACTGCCAATTCTCACATCATCCTATTTTATTTAGAATGGCCAGCCTATGGTTGCTATGCAATGACATTGGTTGTGGAGCTGGTGAGGGGTAATTATGGGAAAAAGTCTACCTATAGTATGGCTATCTTGGAGAGACAGTGTAAGTCTACTATGAGTCACCTTCACTCTTCAAGTAAGCATGCAAGAAGGAGATAACTTGTTCACCCAGGTAAAAATTGTACTATAAATCCCCTCATGTTAAATGTAATAAGGTTGTGTTTTTTAATTTCTCCAATGTAGTTATTTTAACTGTGCTAGGTGTGAGTGAAAATAAAACTGTGTAAAATAGCAGGAATTTAACTTAAACAAAACAGACCAGTAATCAAAGAAATCAAACTAGACAATGCCAACCACTCAGTTGGCCATATGCATCCTTTAAAATGGAAGAGTGTGCAATCTTTTGCCCCCCCCCCAAAAAAAAAACAACTTAGGAAACTGGGTGTTCCTTCTCTAGCCAGAATGTCCCAGAAAAAAAGACAGAGTAAGGGTGCAAAGAAGGTTCTCCAAATGCTTCATTCTTGTCCATTTAGGCTGTTTTGACTCAACAGGACACCACAGTTAGGAATTATCGTCCCCAGGGAGATTCTTCACCAGCAGATGCAAGTGGGACAGGAAGCAAAAGTTCGTCTCATCAAAGTAACCAAAATTTGCACAAACTGGTGAAAAACTACTGCCAAGCAGAAGTCAATTGGAGGATATTTTTTAAAAGATACAAACAACCTCTTCAGTGTCTCTAATCCTTAAAAGTTCATGCAGCAAACATATATATTGTGTACATTTGTGTCATTTGCATTAAAAGTATCAGTTACGCAAATGTATTTAATTTGTATTAAAATATATATTTTCATTATCTTTTGTCAAAAGCAGAACAAAATACCTTATACTTTTATAGAGTGAGGAGGATAATTTTGTGGTTCCGCATTCTTACAGGTGAGGACAAGAGTGAG
Source organism: Intellagama lesueurii (assembly GCA_037013535.1). NCBI lineage: Eukaryota > Metazoa > Chordata > Lepidosauria > Squamata > Agamidae > Intellagama > Intellagama lesueurii. The sequence continues at coordinate 166,312,982 of JBAJHW010000001.1, read as the reverse complement.
ATTTACATTCATAAAGAAAGAATTCTGTCGAACAACAGCAGAGTTGGCCCAAGACACACTGAAGCCGAAACTATACCCTGCGGGAAAACCAGGTGCAATTTGTAGTGACTTCTGTTGTGGTGCATGATGCAAGCGCTATTGCAGTTTAAAAATTGTGCCTATCTGCACTTTTTAAAAGTGCATTAGGGCTTCGGTCACCAGCTGGCCAATGCTCAAAGGCTTCCCAGTTACCGTATTTTTCCATTTATATGATGACTCCGTTTATAAGACACCCCCCTTTCTAACCCAAAAATTAAGAAAACTTAGCTTTGAATATTCAGCCTCTGGGCTCAGAACTCTCGGACATTACGAGTCCCTGTTGCATCTGAGCCTACAGGCTCCACCTCCAAGGAGGTATGTTCCAATTGGTTTGTTCAGCATCAGCTGATGTCAGTTCCATAAGGCTCATGATTGGAGGAAGCTAAGTCTCCTGATTGTAGGAAGCCAAGCCTCGTGGTTGAAGGAAGCCTGTTTACAGATGCAAGGTACGGGCAGTTTTGTTCTCTCCACGTTCTCAGCTTACTTCCGTGAATAAGATGCCCCTCAATTTTTAGTGTAATTATTTTAGGAAAAATTAGCATCTTATAAACGGAAAAATATGGTACAGACAATGCTGGCATCAGGGCAGTAGAGTCCTCACTCACTCCTTATGGGGCAAGACCGCAGCTGCTGGAGCTGTCCCCCAAGCAAGAACAGAGTTTGAAGAAAGGTGCAGGTGTGGCTCTTGGAGGTTTACAGAGACACAAAAAGGGTTATGTAAGACCCCTTCACGGATTGCTGCCTTGTCGTGGCAAAGGGGCTTGAGTAATTCAGAGAAGCTATGGGCTATGCCATTGAGGGACACCCAAGACGGACAGGTCATAGTGGAGAGTTCTGACTAAACACGATCCACCTGGAGCAGGAACTGGCAAGCCACTCCAATATCTTTGCCAAGAAAACTCAATGAACAGAAACAAAAAGGCTAAAAGATATGATGCTGGAAGATGAGCCCTTCAGGTCGGAAGGCGTCCAACATGCTACTGAGGAAGAGCGGAGGACAAGGACAAGTAGCTCCAGAGCTAATGAAGTGGTTGGGCCAAAGCCGAAAGGACGCTCAGCTGTGGACGCGCCTGGAAGTGAAAGGAAAGTCTGATGCTGCAAAGAAAAATACTGCATAGGAACCTGGAATGTAAGATCTATGAACCTTGGTAAGCTGGATGTGGTCAAACAGGAGATGGCAAGAATAAACATTGACATCCTGGGCGTCAGTGAATTAAAATGGACGGGAATGGGCGAATTCAATTCAGATGATTATCATATCTACTATTGTGGGCAAGAATCCTGTAGAAGAAATGGAGTAGCTCTCATAGTCAACAAAAGAGTGGGAAAAGCTGTACTGGGATACAATCTCAAAAATGATAGAATGATTTCAATACGAATCCAAGGCAGACCTTTCAACATCACAGTAATCCAAGTTTATGCACCAACCACCGATGCTGAAGAGGCTGAAATTGACCAATTCTATGAAGACTTACAACACCTTCTAGAACTGACACCAAAGAAAGATGTTCTTGTCATTATAGGGGACTGGAATGCTAAAGTAGGGAGCCAAGAGATAAAAGGAACAACAGGTAAGTTTGGCCTTGGAGTTCAAAACGAAGCAGGGCAAAGGCTAATAGAGTTTTGTCAAGAGAACAAGCTGGTCATCACAAACACTCTTTTCCAACAACACAAGAGGCGACTCTACACATGGACATCACCAGATGGGCAATACCAAAATCAGATTGATTATGTTCTCTGCAGCCAAAGATGGAGAAGCTCTATACAGTCAGCAAAAACAAGACCTGGAGCTGATTGTGGCTCTGATCATCAGCTTCTTATAGCAAAACTCAAGCTTAAACTGAAGAAAGTAGGAAAAACCACGGGGCTAGTCAGGTATAATCTAAACCAAATCCCTTATGAATACACAGTGGAAGTGAAGAACAGATTTAAGGAACTCGATTTGATGGACAGAGTGCCTGAAGAACTATGGATGGAGGCCCGTAACATTGTACAGGAGACAGCAACAAAAACCATCCTAAAGAAAAGGAAATGCAAGAAAGCAAAGTGGCTGTCCAACGAGGCCTTACAAATAGCAGAGAAGAGAAGGGAAACAAAATGCAAGGGAGATAGGGAAGGTTACAGAAAATTGAATGCGGACTTCCAAAGAAGAGCAAGGAGAGACAAGAGGGCCTTCTTAAATGAACAGTGAAAAGAAATAGAAGAAAATAATAGAAAGGGAAAAACCAGATATCTGTTCAAGAAAATTGGAGATGTTAAAGGAACATTTCGTGCAAAGATGGACATGATAAAGGACAATAACATGAATTTGACCAAACTCCGGGAGGCAGTGGAAGACAGGAGGGCCTGGCGTGCTCTGGTCCATGGGGTCACGAAGAGTCGGACATGAGTTAACGACTAAACAACAAAGGACCATCATGGGATGATTGTCCATCTGAATTGAGACCTTCCTTCCTTCCTTCCTTCCTTCCTTCCTTCCTTCCTTCCTTCCTTCCTTCCTTCCTTCCTTCCTTCCTTCCTTCCTTCCTTCCTTCCTTCCTTCCTTCCTTCCTTCCTTCCTCTCTCTCTCCATATTGGAGTGTTGCAACATTGCAACACATCCAGAAGTGAAGGATTGACCAGCTGTAGGCCATTGCCCAGGGGACACCCAAGCTTTCCACTCTTTGGGAAGGCTCCTTCTATCACCCCCAAGTAGCCGTTTAATGTGCAACAACAGAATTCTAAAGAAGAACCTGGAACAAATGGATAATCAATATAAAATGATGCACAGGAATATACTGCTCCCCTTGTAATGAGAGCAGAATATCTGTAGTTTTTTAAATGACCAATGAATTGGACAGCCAATGTGTATTTTTTTGTCCTGCACCAGCCTGAGTGGCATCATCCTTCCTTTTCAATACATGATAGAAGTTCCTGTTTCTGATCTTGAGTAGGTACAGGAGTCCTCATTTGCCTTTTGTCTTCCTTCACTTCATTGTGCCTGTGCTGCATTTTGCATGCATGAACAAATGATGACATAGGCATAACAGCAGGTAAACATAAAGAGAATGAGAAGTCACAAGAGCAAAGGATTAGAAGAAAAAAATAAAGAGAGAAAAACTGTCAGAAAAGAGCTGTGCTGCCGGCATTTCACTGACATTATGTGCCAACATGAAATCACACATTCAGGGATCGGAAAAACTAAAGACTATGGGAGGATGTCATGCACATTGGGAAGACCTTGGGTTGAATTCCATGTTGTCCTCCCATGGATGCAAGGGAGGATGTCCTTTCTACAGCAAGGACTGAAAAGTAACAAAGCAATTTGATGCAGTTACAGTTGTGAAATCTCCACTTCTCAAAATTAATGAAAATTATTACTTTTAAAAAAGCATTTGAATACAAGACCCTAGCTTGTGGTACAGGAAGCCTTTGCCTCTTATCAACCTTATTGTTGCCTTGACACTTTTTTAGTGTCAACATTACAGCCACCTTGCAAAAAGAGTAATTTTATTGTTCTTTAAGTCATAAAAACGCATTATAAGTAAATAATTATATGTAACTAGTTATTTCTGAGCTCTGTGAAATCCAGTGTACACTGAAGGAAATACACAGTTTTGGGGGGAGAGGGGTGATTTTTAAAAAAAGACTGATTCTTCTTTTTCTATGCAGCCGGCCATATTATCCTGCATTCTCCAGGGCTCCCATTTGCCAAAGCAAATTTCCAGGACGGAAACAGCTGCAGGTGAAAGAATTGCTGTGGGGCATTGGTTCCCAAACTTGGGTCCCTAGAGGTTCTTGGACTACAACTCCCAGAAATCTTGGCCAGCACAGCTAGTGGTGAAGGCTTCTGGGAGTTTTAGTCCAAGAACATCTGGGGACCCAAGGTTGGGAACCATTGCATATAGGGGAATATAGGTCAAAGGTCTTCCCCATTTCCCCCAGCAGTAGTATCACATGGCAACTATTCCATTTACAGGAGCTTAGGATCCAGGCCAATATGTTTGAATGAATATACCGAACGTGTAGATTTTATTTCGACAAACAGCTTTAGAAATTTAACTGCAATCAGCCACATAAAAAGAAAATTACACTGGTTACTTTTTTTATATAAACAAATGGAAGAGGGGCTTCCTTCTTGGCTGCTATTAGATTCTAGGTCAGAGATCAGATTTCCTTGTGGAATCTCTATGGAAAGTCAGTTGTATCTAAATGCACAGTTAAATTCATTTATTTTTTGCCCCCCCCCCCCCCAGCAGACTCACTCAGGATCAAAACCCATTCGGCAAAATCCAGTTCACCCAGGCATAACGTAAAATTATCCCTACATAAATGAGCTGGCCAGGATGCCTGGCAGCAAGGAATTGTGCAATTCAATGCAAGAATCCAATCGTGCAATCTCTTGCACAGCCCCAGGGTGACTAATTGTGCAATACTCCTTGACACTACTATGGGTGCAGTATCGAATTGACCCATTGTTTTCAAAGGGAATGATGTTCCTTGTAACTACTTGTAGGACTACAGCTCATTTATCTTGTTTTCAATGGGAGAGATGTGGAAACAACTGTTGCAGTCCTACCTTTAATGTAAATCACCATATAATCTAAGGAGCTCCCTTTTGTTTAATAATGATTAACATTGGCCATCAAGTCAATGCTGACTTGTTGTGACCCTTTTCAAGGTTTTCAAGGTAGAGAATACACAGATGGCACATGATGGTTATAAAAAGACTGGCTGGATAGCTCAGTGGTTAAGGTATCTGTCTGTGGAGCCAGAGGTTGGGAGTTCAATTCCCCACTATGCATCCCAGAAGTGACAGCCTGTGTGGCCTTGGGAAAGCAGCACAGTCCCAGGGCACCCCCAGAAGAACAGAATGGTCAACCACTTCTCCCACAGATAAAACTCCACATACGGCAATGACTCTGTGAGGGATAACTTTGGTATTTGGGGAAATTGTGAGAACATTCAATGTGAGCGAATTGATTTGCTCTGTGCTTCCTAGACTGTGTTAAGGGGAAGTAATCCCAAGTTCACATTTTCATAAGTTACCCTCCTGCAGCATAAATCACAGTTTGACAAATCTGCAGTGAACACGGTGCCTTCCCCCTCCCTTTGTGAGATCAGTTAATGAGAATAAACGGCTCTAATTTGTGCCTGTACATTCCATTGCCATTGTTCTCTTCATAACAAAGGAAGAACAAAAGAAATAAAAGAAGCAGAAACGGCAATGCATAAATTTGAATGTGCTTCAGAAGGAGATTATTTCACCGACGAGGCAGTAAAAATGTTCAAATAGAGATTGTGATAATTATACAGGAGTCAGGAAACGAAGACAAAAGCAACGTTTTCTCCTCTTGGCAACTTGAGTAAATTTAAAAGATGCAATTTCCATGTGAAACATATAAATACTGTATTAGCACAGGTGTGCTTGTGCTGCCATTCTACTTCAAGGATGCTGTTGTATTTTACTCATTGAGCTTCTCAGAGCATTCTGACCCCACCAGTCAGGGAGTTGATTCATTCATACAGCATGTACTTTGCTCCACCAACATTGACTAATATGTCTTTTGATTCCTGACAGATGATTTTTTTTTTAAAATTCCTGACACTTGGTGACACAGATGTGTGTGGTAGTCTTTGCGGTGGCTATTTTATGCATGCAAGTCATATGTTGCTCATTGTTTCAAGCCTACTATATATTCCCTCCTACTGAAAACCGCAGTGATGTGATAAACTCTCTGCATCACTTGATAATATCTAGAATAACTTGGCATTTCCCAAACTACATCACAAATAAGACAGCTGGGTCTCAGGGCACAAGCTGAAGTCTCAGAGAATGTTAAGCTTCTCTGGGTCTCTTAGGCATGGAGGCAACATCTCAGGGAAAGTAGAACGTGAGGAGGGGAAAACTGGAATGTTGTTTATGAAGTGGCTTTCTAACCCAGACACCCATCTCCAATCCTTCCCAGCAGGCATAAGGGCTCACAGGCCTGTGTGTTTTGCGTACAAATAGTGACTAAAACCCAACAATAAGGCACAACTAGAGTTACCCCATCACATGAACGAAACTTAGGTGCTGACTCATCAAATCCCCACTGATTCAATGGGCCTACCCTAGTTGAAACTTGCTACTGAATTTCAGTCAATATTTATTCAGGAGGCCACACAGGAAAATCACATTATGTTTCTTATTTGCACACACATCCATGCACAAACATTGGCCAGAATTCTATTGCCAATTTATACTACTAGCTGGATAGCTCAGCGAGTTAGGTGTCTGGGTATGGAGCCAGAGGTTGGGAGTTCAATTCCCCACTGTGCCTTCTGTGAGCAGAGTCAGCCTGTGTGGCCTTGTGCAAGCTGCACACTCCCAGGATGCCCCCAGATGTAGAGAATGGTAAACCACTTCTGAGTGTCGTCTACCTGGAAAGCCCTGAAAAGGCTTGTCATAAGTTAGAATTGACTTGATGGCACACAATTATTATTATTATTATTATTAAGTGAAATCAGTTTTGGAGATTAATTGATGCTCATCAACACCCAATATTTTCCACTTGTGTCTGTGTGCTCAGGTCCTCCCTAGGGAAGTATGTGTCTAAGGGCCTCCTTGCTCATGTGGAAGACTAGCCACACAACCGTGTTTTATTTGTGCTGTTTCCAAATACCAAATAATGTGTGGGCCCTACTCATCTGACCACCCTTCTCTTGCTATGCATGCCTAAATTACTGAGTCTCTTCTGGAAGCAGTTCACTTCACTTTACCATCATGATGCCACAAATTCACCTTACTCAAGACCTGGCTCTGTATTTCCACCCAAGTTCTTAGGACTTCCTGGGTTGAGCCCAGTGATTTGGGGTGATGCTTGCTGCTGATGGCACTCTAGCTGTCTCTTCCACCTCCAGAAGTGTTTCTATGTCAGGGTAGGGTGTGGTTGATTCCCCATGAGCCCAGAGGCTGGCAATATTTATTTATTTATTTATTTATTTGATTTATATCCCGCCCATCTGGTATATTCTACCAATAGTGAGACGGGGTCACAGGATTTAACTATGGTCCACCCTGTTATCTCACAGAAAGCTTCCAGAGTGATGGGAGTTATGGCCAACAGATCTAGAGCATCCACCAGTCTCAGCACTCCTTGGATTTGCTTCCTGAACCTTGGAAGACTCTGCCTTTTCAGATCCACCCATTTTATATCCTCTGTCTCCTGTTCCTGACTGTTCCCCCATGTGAGGGAGGGCACAACTTTTTAGAAAAAGTCCATTTCCTGTGATATCATGGGGTTTCACCCCTTGATCTCACCCTTGAAATCTCAAGAAATGGAAAGCTGTCACCAGTGATGGAATACTAGTCACCAGTGATATGAAGCTGGAGTGAAGAAGCACACAATGCAATACAAATGATATTCTGATGTGAATTGATCTGATCCCTTTCTACTGAACAAATGTGAGGATCAGAACTTACTTATCCAACAGCTTCTCTCCTTCAAAGAGGACCCAAAACATCACCCTAACACTCTTTAGTTATCTGTAACTTCAGCTGGTCTTGATGCCATTGTCATGATTTTCATTCTTCCTAAAAATAACTTTCTAAGTTTTGCAGAACAGAGAGGAACAAGACAGAAATTTCCCACAAAAGCCATCCATTTTTTCTCTCTCCCACAACCCTGTCTGTTCTCTAGGTTCATCCTGCCACTATCACCCACAAACATGAGTGCAGTAGAGAACAGACTCTTCTCTCCCAAGCACACACTGAATGAGTAACCTCAAAACCTGTCCCAGGTGTTCTGAATATATTAGTATGACAAAGGGGGGCTGCAATTTCTCATTAAAGTAATCCTCAGAATTTCTCATAATGAAAGACACCTCCCTTCCATTTGAGACCACAAGCATAGATGTATTGTGGTTGCAAAGGTATACCATAACAGCAAAACTGAATATTAGTATTAATCAGATTATTGATTCCTACTTCTAAGGATTTCACATTCAATAGTTAGAAATTAATAACTTCATTTGAAGTAAATGGGGATTAGCTAGAGGCTAATTATTATTAGAATTATTAGCTAGAGGCTAATAATTTCTTATCATGCAAATGATGCATTGAATGAACCTTAACTTTTACACGCCATAGCAAAAACTTCATGAGTGGTGATACAAAGCAAATGCAGCAGGTGAGGTTGTCTGGTGATGGTGTGGGAAGCAACTGTATGTCCAACCCTGATATTGATAGGTAGTAGTTCTTCCTTTTATATGAAAGCCAGGACAACGACCATTGGGGCATAAGGTCCATGGCACAGTAACCTTCTTGGCATACCCTGCCAAGAAGTGTCTGATGTCTTTTCTGTGCTCTCACACTTGCAGGTTCAAGTGTTACAGGGAGCCATTTGGCTCCTAAGCTCTTCTCTTTGAGTGGTAAATAAAGAACATTCACACAAGGGCACAGGAAGAGCCTTGCTTAATCTGTTCAAAGGGATATCTAGTCCAGTGGTCTTTTTTCCATAGTGGTCAAGATTCTGTTGTCTTCCCTGAGAATCAATATTCACAGACATTATTGTTTCTGCTATTGGAGGTAGGTTTTAACATCATCACCCACCTCCTCTGCCACACAGACACAAAATGACTGATTGAGTAGAACAATTGCATGGGAAATCTATATTTGAAAAAAAAATACATGGAAAAATGCATGTATTTTGAAAATGGTGTATATATCAGCTTCCATGCAGACTGAAGGCAGAACCCTCGGTGTATGAAACATTGATGCAACTTTCCGTTATGTGAGTGGCTTCACCTTTTTTTGAGTTTGCGAAAAGAGGGCCAGTACCTCCTGCACAGATGGAAGTCTCTTTCCATTGCTTGCACATTTGCAAACTTGAGATCACATAGATCAACCCAGCCAAAGTGCTACTCTCAATCTATTTTCAACAAGGTTCTCTCCTTCTCCTGAACACAGCACACCTTAATGTGGGAATAGGATGGGAGACAATCAACAAGGGAACAATGAAAGCAGAGATGAAACCAAGTGTATAAGACTCGCCCACCCCTACTTTTCATTCCCTTCCTAACATGGACATTGCCTTTTTTCCCCCCTAGAGCATCTACACAGTGGACCTAAGTTTCCATCAAACTGTCAGCCAGAAACTCAAGATGCTTTTGCTATTCCATTATTATCAGCACAGGCTCCAACGAGGTGAAAGAGATGGGGTAAGCCAGATGAGGGTAGAAGACACAGGGTAAGACAGAGAAAACCTTTCTTTTGTGAAGAGATCCATATTTATGGAGTTTTGCTTCACTGGCTTTGAGGAAAGGATGATTAAGAGACTAGACTCCAGTGATGGAAGGCTAGTTGCCTGATTAAAAGAGATAAGGGCTGTTCAGTGTCTTGGTTTGCAACTGAAATTAGAAGCATATCTCACACTATAAAATACTTATCACAAGAGGAGGGAAGCTGACAGGCCAAACTGACAGTTCACAAAATTAAAACCTACTGTAGCTGTGCTCCCCTCCCAGTCTGAAACAGTCTACATATTATTAATTCAGATTCAGTCCTTTGCAAATTGACTGTGAAGTCTTATTCATAAAGGCCTTCATAATATTTTATGTTCCCCACAGTTGTGTTCACATACCCTTTACACTCAGAAGCATTAAAGACAAGAAAAGTTACTCATATTAAATGAATATCCCTGTATTTGAGTGTGCCTAAGTAACATCAATGTGAGACTCGACTCTTTTTTTCCATATGTTGACATTAAATACACCCGTCATTACTTCTTCTGTAGTGTAGTGGTTACAATTGTGAGCTTAATAAATGAGAAGTTGCCATTTCAAATCTCATTTGAATTACTGGTTCATTTGATAGCACTGAGCAAGCCACAGTATAGCCCTTCCTTTACACAATAATCATTTCGGTCACTTTATACATATATGTTAACAGAACTAGAAATCTGGAGTGCTAATTGTCCCCTCTCTCTTTCTTTCTTTCTTTCTCTCTCTCTCTCGCTCTGACTTGTCACAGCCTAAGAATCCAGCAATACATTTTACTGGATTTGATAATACTGACAGACTTTGCAGGACTTGCTGCAAAGATTAGAGTTAATTATGGGAAGTCTTTCAGATATTAAAAATGTATTCTACAGAAGTGCTCCGCTAGTTCGCTTCCTCTTGAAAACAAAATGCCTTAAAACTTTTGACATATTTTGTCCCGACCATTTTATCTAGTGATTTTGAGCTTCCTTTCCTCTTTTTCCTCCTGCCTGTGTCTGTCTCTCTGCCCACCAGCCTGTCTGTTTTATTTTTGGGGCTTGGCAGGTTGCATGGCATCATCAAATCACTGGGCAAGGCCTTATTTTGTGTGTTTTCATGGGATACCATATTTAGGTTTTTGACATACTGTTAATTAGAAGTGGGGCCTGCAAAGGAGTAAAAAAAAAAAGGTTGCAATGTGGTTGATCCTGTTGACTCCTGGAGTCTGCAACCTATTCCCTTTCAACTCACCCAGCGAGATCAGCAGCAAGGAAGAAGAGGTGTGGATTCAATTCTTCTCTGCAGTCTGTGCCACTGCATATTAAACCCACACAGAGACCCATGCAGACTGTACATATGAATCGGGCAGAGACATGACGGACAAACATGGCAGCACTCGCCTGGCCATTCCTAATGTTAAGTGAGGTATGGCTGTGCTGCTGCTGCTAAATTTAGGATGATGCTCCTGCTGCGGCTTTCCTTTCAGCACTCCCACCACAATTGTATTTCACATGTGTCAACAGTAATCACCATCTTTTACTTACTAACTGAGAGGAGTTCCTAATCTCAGCCCTACTAGGCAGGTGTTTCCTTCACAAAAGACCTTCAAATTAGCACTGACAGGGCACTTTCATTAGGAAGCCAATTAGTCCTGAAAAAACAGGGAGAGGAAACTATCCATCTGGAACTTCAAAGCTTCTCCCTGGGTGATTAGGAAATGGAAGGCTCCACTGCAGTGAGGTTGTACGTTCCATCTGAAGAAGATGAAATGAAGGCAGGGGAGAGGAGTTGGTTCAGAGAATAATGAACATTAGATTTAAACATCTGACTAAGTCTTTATCCTGTGTACCATGTAGGGCTGGTTGCCAGTTTTTGCTGACCCCCAGATCTTCTGCTGTTCACAGTTAACTTTTTCTCTAAATACTTATTATGTTCCATCAAGTCATCTCCAACCGATAGTGATCCTACAGATCCATAACTTCCAGAGAGTCTTGTCCAGTTCTTGCAAACTCAAGGCTGTGGCTTCCTTTATGGAGTTGTGTTCTCTCTTCTTTAGTCTTCCTGTTTTCCTTCTGCCTTCAACTTTTCCTAGCACTACTTTCTTCTCCAATGAGTCTTGCCTTCTCATGATTTCCCTAAAATACAATAGGTTCAGTTTCTTCATTTTTGCTTCCAGGGAGAGTTCAGGCTTGATTTGATCTAGGGCCCATTTAAGTCCTTCTGCAAAGATTAGCCAGTGATTACTGCTTATGAATATACTGTGAATAATTTCAGCTATTGATTTAGGTAGCTTAAAAATCAGACAAATGCTGGAGTCGCTGCCAAGCCGAGGCTTTGGGCGGCGCAACTCACCCTTTGCCCCCCCATGGATGGTGCGGGACCCTACAGGTCTCACGAGAGTTGTTCTAAGAGAAATGGGAACGTGTGGCTTTATAAGGGGCTTTACCCCTTCTTACCATCCTCTTCTTTTTCTGTCACCCACCCGCCCGCCCTATTTCTAGTGTGAGTTTTTCTGGTCACCTTTTTGGGGCCGGATAGGAATTTTTGACCCTCATCCGGATTGGCCATTGGATGGGGGGATTTTTTGCCTATCCCACACTAGTACGGGTTGTTGGCAATTTATGGTGGAAATTCGGTCACACTGGCGGGTAGTGCGGAAAAAACAGGTATTTTCCAGTGAGTCCCACTGTAAGATCAGGTAAGCTAACAGCGCATCGGACCTCCCAGGGCTGCGGATCGTGCGATTACAGCACCTGGGGGAGAAACATGCTCTGGGCCACATCCGGACCATCAAGTCATCAAGTAAAGATGGCTCGAGGTCTGGGGATGTTTATTTAGCGGCCAGCCGGGTTCCTGCGGTCTTCAAGACCACGAGAACAGGGGGCTGGGGACTCACCCATATGTTGATTGATTTACCTATTCCCACACTACCGCAGGCCCCTCTTTGCCAAATGATTGCCAAATTTTGAATTACAATCAATAAAGTGTGGCCCGTGTTTTAACCCATACTACTTGTCTCACGTCTTTATTCCGGGGTTGGGGGGCAAAGGCTCAACTGGGACAGGTTATTTTTCTGGTCACTTTTCAAATTGCAATCATATAGTAATTGACCATGTGCCCTAATAATAGTTTCAGCAGAGATACTACCTTGCTATGTTGAGTATCTGTTACATTCACTAAGTTGGATCATTTGACAGAAGGGCTCCTCTAATGGTAGGTGTATCCATGTATTTATTTATTTATTTATTTATTTATTTATTTATTTATTGGATTTTTACGTATTGAGAGATTCCCCTTCAACATTAGCATTGAACAGAATCTCCAGATCTCCTGTGTAGCACTTCCAGGAGATGGGAAGGACTGTTGCAGGGAGAAGGGGACAAGGAGTCCCATGCCACTAGCACAGTTACAATGTAAAACACACTGACTGTTAGGGGAACAAACAAGCGCCACCATCATCAGGAATGTGCGGAAGCCTTTGACCTGGTCTGTACCTAAATAGGCTTACAGATTGGCAACAAACTCTCCTTGTCCCCTTTATAAGACATTCCAACCTGATACAACTCTGAGTCTATGGCACATCTGTGGGTGTCCAGATCTCCAGATTGAAAAAAAAAAAAAAGATTCCCATGTATGAGGTGGAAATGCAAACAGTTAACACTTGGTGGGGGAGCTACACAATGCCTGAATTATATGACCTTTCCACTCAAAACCCTTGTGACAAAATGGCTGGCAGGGTGTCTACAAGGGAATCTATGTCCATATATGATGCGATGACACAGTCTGAGCCCTCCCTAGCACTTCAGTGGTTTCAGGCTCCAGTGGGGATCATGGGCTTTCTTGTGACCTGCCGTGGGTCCTTTTAAGGAGAAAGGAAGGTAAAAATATTTTAAAGAAATAAACAGATAATTTCACCTGCCACTCACTTCTCCTTTGGTGCCAGAAGTTCTGTCCTACTTTCAGTTTCCCCTTTCCTCATTTCACATCTCTTTTTTCTTCAACCCTACAGATGCAGAATGGGATATGAAGTGAGGAGTGGACAGTGACCTCCTGCTCTGATCCATAGTCAATCCAGAATATCACTAATATTTCAAATTAGGTCCATTTTTGTACATTTGTCTGAAGACTGTCCATGTGCCTTATCATGATAATCCTGATCCCCATCACGAATGAAGCATTATAAACACATGTATATTCAAATATGTATTTTTTTACTAACTAGGAAGGGGGAGGATTTAAGTGTTGCTCAAACTCCAAATGATGAACCCATATAAATGTCACAGAGACTAAGACAAGAGCAAAGATCATGAATAAAATAAAGATCATTTTTCACAGCAAGAAAATGTGTGAGAAGTATTGATTAAAGTAGCTGAGAAGTAGAAAGAAAATGAGCTTTAAATCATAAACAAACTGAACTTGGAGCCATCGCAGCTCAAAGTCCAGCACAGAAAAACATTTGCTGTAGAATAATTTAGAAACTGAACAAAGGGAAATGGAAGCAACAGATTTTTTTAAAAAAAGTTAGAATTAGAGATGGGGACAATTTACCATTTTGGCGAGTCGTCTCGCTTTGTGAGTCGTCAAAAGTTGACGACTCACGAAGCACGAAGTTGCCCCATGAAGTGACAAATAACAAAGTTATTCGTCGATTTGTGGGGGGGTTATTAAAAAAACACCCCCACCCCCACCACCCCGCTGCCACCGCCCCCCACTGCCACCCCCCACCGTGTCTCTGGAACCCACGAATATGAAGGGATGAATATTTAATGAATCGGCTATTTTCGTCGAAAAAGCCGATCCGTTTTTATATTCGTCGCCATCTCTAGTTAGAATCTTTCCCACAAAGCACAACAATTAGAGAACCCTTAGTAAATTGTGCTATAGGATTAGAAGGTGAACCTGTCAACCACTCAGCTCCATTCACTCACTTTAGTCTCAACTCATTCTCAGCATTTTCACAGAAATAAAATTTTGATGGATTTTTTTTCCTACCCTGGAAACAAAGTGTCTGCATTTCCAAGTGATGAGTAATGAGGCCCTGTGTGTCTCCAGTTACTGTCCTGGTCACTCTGGAGAGACCCTTGCTTTGCCTCAAGCAGCATCAAAACAATCCAAAAGTGGCCAGTTTGGCTTGGACTTTGTCCGAATCCGAAGCACATCTCTGATACACATAGAATCATAGAATCATGGTGTTGGAAGGGGCCTCTAAAGGTCACTGAGTCCAACACCTTGCTCAATGCAGGAATCCAAATCAAAGCAGATCTGACAGATGGCTGTCTAATTTTCTCTTGAATGCCTCCTATGTTGAAGCACTCACCACCTCCCAAGGTAATTGGTTCCATTCTTCTTGAAGTGTGGTGACCAGAACTGGACACAGCACTCAAGATGAAGCCTAACCACTGCCTAATAGAGGGGGACTAGTATTTCATTGGATTTGAAGACTACCCATCTGTTAATGCCACCTAAATTTGCATTGGCCTTTTTTGCAACCACTTCACACTGTTGGCTCGTATTCAGCTTGTGGTCTGCAGCACTTCCAATATCCTTCTTGCTTGTAGTATTCCTGAGCCAAGTATTCCTGTCTTATAACTGTATGTTTGGGTTTTTTCCCCTAGGTGTAGAACTTTGCAATTATCCCTGTTAAATTCCATACTGCTGTTTTCAGCCCACTGCTCGAACCTATCAAGATGTTTTTTGAATGTTGTTTCTGTCTTCCAGGGTATCAGTTAATCCACCAAATTTTGTGTCATCAGCAAATTTGATAAGCATTCCCTATAATGTAAACTATCTTCACAGAGCCCTTTCCAATTGTACGTTTGCTTTTATTGCACCTCTGGCAGTTTACCCATCATCTATGATTTCAAGAAAATAATGAACAGTGGTTATGAGAGTTTTTCAGCCAGTTCCTTCAATACTCTTGGATGTAGTTCATCATGCCCTGGAGAGCTGAACTCATTTAAAGTGATAAGATATTCCTTGATTATTTGTTTATCAATCTCAAGTTGCAATCCTGTCCTCTCCATTTGTACTTCACATTTGCCTGGAGGGTCATAGACAGGAAAGGCTGAGCTAAAATAGGAATTGAAAACTTCTGCCTTTTTTTTGTTGCCTGACATATTGTTCCATTCTCACTGAGTAGCTGAGCCACAGTTTCTTTTCCCTGAAGAATACTTTTGTTGTTGTTTTCAGCCTCTCTTGCTAGCCTCAGCTCACTTTTCTCACCTTTTGCCTTCCTAATGCCATCCCTGCAGTTCTTTGCTACTTGTCTATACTCTTCCTTTGTGGCCTGGCCTTCCTTCTACTTCCTATATGTGTTCTTTTTTGTTTTCAGGTCCTCTCTGAGCTTTTCGTAAAGCCACATTCTTCCACATTCTTCTCTCGTTGGTAGTTCTGCCTTTAGAATTTCCTCTTTAAGAAACTCTCACCCATCTTGAACTTTTTTTTCCTGTTAGGATCTCGTGCCATGAGACCTTACTTATCAATATCCTGAATTTATTAAAATTGGCTTTCTTAAATCCCAGCATACACTTGTGGCTACACTGTGCTTTGGCTTCCTTTGAAATCAAGAATTCATGTAGAACATGGTCACTTCCTCTCAAAGTTCCCCTTACTGCCACTTCTTCCACAAAGTAATCTTTATTGGTTAGAATCAACTCAGTGTTAGCTACTCTAGTTTCTTCATTCACTTTTTATAGGAGAAACGTATCAGCAACACAAGCCAGGAATTTCTTGGAAGAGTCATGTTTGGCAGAATTTGCCTCCCAACAGATATTAAGATGATTGAAGTCTTCCATTACTACTACATTGTGTTTCACAATGCTTGCTACCCAAGCTGTTACAATCTGCTGTGAAAACATGAATCTCTTTCCAGCACTACTTGGATTACGATAAAGTGATTGAAAGCCTGTTGCACAGTCAGAGTTGTGCAACAGTTGTGACGTCATAATCAGTGGCAAATTGCCACTGATTAATGGCTTCCTTTATCAATATTGGGTTGTATGTGACTTTGTCATTTTGTGTCACATGCACCCTGACATCATCTTTAATCAGTGGTGATTTGTCACTGATGATGACATCATCACCATTGTGCACATGAAGCAGTGCAACAGGATTTCAGATACCCAATGGTAATTAGCATACACATCAAAGAAGTTGAAATTAAGAAGGCTCTATTCTATTGTGTCATTGCCACCTCTCCAGATGTTCACACTCAATACATAAAAACCTCTGTGTGGTGTATGTCTGTGTAGTGGGAATGTTTGAGTGGGTAGGTGTACATGCATCCAAATGTGCCCACTATGAATATCACTCTGTTCATGCATTTAGATGGGGTTGTGTATGTTCATTCTTTAGGGAAATCTCAGCCTATGTCCTCTCTGCCAGTAAATGATTCCTCTAATCATAGGCATCCTTCAGTCTCGAGAGACTATGGTAACGTGCTCTGTATGGAGGACTTCGACGCTGTATGCGAAGCTGGAGTGTCCTCTCCAGAGCACGAAGCCTGGGTAAAATAATATGGAGGATAGGCTGTTACCCAAGCAGCAAATCCCCCCTCTCCACATCACTGAAATAGTCCAACTGAAAGGCAAGAGCCAATACAACTGGTTCCAGCGATGTCGCAGGAGTTGCTAGAACGACACGAACTGCCTCCGGGACTCCGGCTCCAGATTTTGCCTCGAGGTTGACTCCTGAAGCCTTTTCCATCAGTGGATATAGCCACAAGGCAGTGGAGGTTTGGAATCGGAGTTTTCCTTCTCCTAGATGGGCTGCCTTCCCAGGCTAACGAGTCCCACCTACCCGGCCTGCTCCCTCATCGCATGGGTGATGGTGGTGCCTCCTCCTTCTTCTCACGGCATGGGGGTTTGGGATCAGAGTTTTCCTTCTCCTAGATGGGCTGCCTTCCCAGGCTAATGAGTCCCACCTACCCAGATGATTCCTCTATGTAAAGTGTATATGGAGGATAACACAAGCTGATTGCAGTGATATAATTATTGCAGCTATACAAACTTTTAAAAAATGCATTAAAATGCAGTACTTTGTTCAATCTAATCTGGAATAGATTCAAGAGAGAGAATTTAAACCTGGAGTAGGGAATCTTGGCCCTCCAAAATTGCTGAACAGCATCATCTTTGAGATCTAACTAGCTTAACTCTGGTGAGGAATGATGAGACTTGCCTTCAAGTAAAATCTGGAGGCTTCACATACACAGTTCCTGGTTGACACCTTAAGAGTCATCTTGCTCCACTCCCCAGATCTCTGCTACAACCCCCCAGAATATGAAATTGTGCCCTGACTAGATTTCAGGAAAACAAGTTGATTCAAAAATATTTTCCTATTCAAAATAGAATTCATATCCAGCTTTTTGCACAAGGTGATCACAATCTCAGCAGGTGAATCCGTGGTGATTCCGCACCTCACCCCGCCCAGCATCTTTGAAATGTGGTTTAACTGTTGTGCCATCGGGGATTGTCTGTAAACTGTTGAGTCAAGTTGCGTAAAATGGAAAGGGGGACAGACTCAAGCCCAGACAATACTGAGCTTACAGCAGACGCAACTAAAAATTTATGATCTTCCTGCTGGTTAACTTCTTTAAGACCCCCTGTGCACTGATGTAATACAAAACCAAGAGTGTCTGGTCTCCAAAAGTGAAATGGATCATTCAGAAGCAAACTATGGGGCTAACTGTAGTCCTATTCAGGTTGTGGCTGGAACTTCAAAGAGAGCTAAAAGGATGGTAGAGATGTAGGATGCAAGTAAAATCACCCCCTGCATCCCCCTCCCACCAAAAGTCAGTCAAGCCTTTGTGTGATAAATGGGAAGGTCTGAAGCGGAGCCTGTGTGTTTGGCTGAAGATACGTAATAGACCTTCTAGAACTGGGACTCTCAAAAGGCATGATTCTTGATCACAGGAGCCCTGTTATCCCTTTCAACTAAACAAGCTTAACAAGCTCTATTTCAGATGAGGAACACAAAGGTTTGACTGAGTTCTGGGTGACAAGAGGTTTATGCATACAGAAGTTTATCACACAACTCTTTTAACCTTCCTTGCAATTTCAAATGTGATGCCTGAACAGGGCTTACTTTGATGACTGGTTTGCACCTTTCCAAACCCTTGGGTAGTGCCAGTGTTGGACAGCGATCTTTTAGCTAGGCAACACTTGGTTTGGTTTGTCTTGTTTTTTCCAATTCAGGTAGTCATCTTGCTCTTGGTTCATGAGAAAAAAAATCTGGACAAGTTTGCATTATCCTAAATCCAACAGCTTGGCAGATTAGTTAGGTTATTTTATAGCCACTGCAAGAAACTTAAGTATGAGGATTGTGGAGAAGAAGGACAAAATGGGCATATGGAAAAACACAGGAAAAACTAATAATCAACACCCCCTCAGTCATTCTGAGTTATGCTGCAACACAGAGTTCACTGGGTGTGGGTAGTGCTACTGTGAAACCAGCTTAAAATTCCTCCACCAGATTTACCATATATCCAAGCAAAACATTTTTCCCCCAATAGGACACTGCCAACATAAGGCCAGATATGGCAACATCACCCACCTCCCCCTACAAAATCTCAGTATTGATGATTCCAAATAAAAAGGATTAGGGGAGGCAAATGTGAAGTGGAGGGCAGGAGATTTTAAGGTTCTCCAAAAGGGAATGTGGCATTTAAAAGTATGAGAAATACTGCTGTTCGTATAGGTAAACCATGGGACAGCCTTCATTGATCCAACTCCTACAGTCTTTGATGCGGTAAATGAATAAATGAGTGTGTATAATTTTTCTGCCTCTAGGAGAGAGAAGCTAGCATGCATTCAACAGTTTATACTACTGCACATGTGGACACATGAAAATACCATTAGCACCTTGGATTCATATCAGTTCCTTTCCAGCTGTACAATGTGAATATTTGATTGTTGATTCACACAGGCATGCATCTTATCCTTTGTGTGTAGGAACCACACAGGAAGGGCACCTGTGTAATATGCATGTAACACCTTTATTGGGCTTCTGAACATGGGGGCTGCCATGTGAGAGGGAAAGATATCTTCTCCACCCACAGCAGATCAACTAGCCGTGACTTTGTGCAGAACCGATTCCCTAAGTAAATTCTTCAGAGCAGAACTTCCCTGCAAATGGTAATCAAGAGAGTGCTATTAGCATGTGATCAACTCTTTAGTCCCAATCATCCTTAAACTGGCTGTGGAAATTTCTCAGATTTTTTTTCCTATTTGCAGTGAACTTACGTGGTGTCAAATATGGCTCTCCCAGTTTGTCTTCGAAACACTACCAGCATTTAGCACACCAGAATTTTTACAAGCTGACTATCTCTTTGTCTCTTTCAACTAATGCAATGTACCAACATTGGGATCTGCTACGGGAAAACTCAGACAGAGATTTTAATCACTTTTCTGGTTGAATCCACAGCATTTTCCTGGGGGCAGTAATGCTTCCGAAGGAGGTTCTGAAGTTGGCTAGATGGAAAACAAGATTCAAATGCTAATTTTATTGTAATCCCCAGGAATCATGCAGACCTAATTAATTAATTAGCAAACTTCAGGGCTTAATGAACTCTGTGTGGGAAGTATTTAATTCTGCACTGCACGGCATAGAGCACTTGAATGTTGTCATTGCATAATCCCCCAATTAGAGCAACGGTAACAGAAGACTTGGTAAGGAGGGAGGGGGTCACAGAGAGAAACACCTCTGCAAATTCAAGCATTTGATTGCAGGGGATAAAACCACAGGAGGCTGCTGATTTGTGCAAAAAGTATTGCGCTTTCTACCACCTCTATATTTTCTCCCCTACCTCCAAACATGTTGCTTAGACAACAGTTAGTGACCACCCACTTAGATATCTAGGTCATTTTTTTCATAGAAACAGAGAAAATCATCTTTTTTAAGAAAACCACATCATCTAAAACAGAATGAACAAGTCAACATTCTCCCTTTACATACTGGAATGTGTTGAAGAATTTCAGAAGATCAGTCTATGCTTTATAGATTACGACAAAGCCTTTGACTTGTATGGATCATGAGAAACTACAGTTTGTCCTGAAAGAAATGGGTGTGCCTCAACATTTGATTGTCCTGAAGTGTCACCTGCATTGTGACAAGAAGCTACCATTAGGACAGAAAATGGAGAGACAGAATGGTTTCCTAGAGGCAAAGATGTCAGACAAGGGTGCATTTCACCCTTTACCTGTTCAATTTGTATGCAGAACATATCATATGGAAAGTCACACTAGATTCAGATGAAGGAAGAGTGAAGATCAGTGGAAGAAATATCAGTAATCTAAGATATGCCGTCGACACTATCATACTGGGAGAAAACATCAATGACTTGAGACAACTTGAGTGAAAGGAGAAAGTGCCAAAGCAGAACTGCTGTTGAACATCAAGAAGACCAAAATCATGACTACTGAAGGGCTATACAACTTTAATGTTGATAATGAAGAAATAGCAATTGTTAAACATTTTTATACAAATATTTTGTATAGTAGATTTGGGTTCAATCATCAATCCAAATGGAGAGTGCAGCCAAGAAAATAGAAGAATGATTTCCAGTCACCATGTATGGGTGTGAAACTTGGATAGTAGAAAAAGCTGACAGGGGAAAAAAAGAGATTTGTTTGAAATTAGAGATGGGCATGAACTGTGGTTTGGCCCAGTTCAGCATGGCATCCACACAGGTGTTCTGTGGGCACAAGGCACTGCCTTCCCCCCTCCTCTGTGTGATTGCCTCTTCACCAGCAGCAGCATGCACTTCCCTCTTCTGCCTCCTCTGGCAGCTGCCCACTCAGACAAGGAGGCAGGTCAGGGCATTACCAGTGAGTGGACAATCATGCAGAGGAGGTGGGGAGGGAAGCATACAGCACCCACGGAACAACTGTCTGGGCACCACACTGAATCAGGCTGAACCACCAAATCATGTTTCATGTCTATCTCTATTTGAAACATGGTGCTGGAGGAGAGCTTGCAGATACCCTGTACCTGGAGAGGGTATCAGTAATTGAAAGGGGGTAAAATAGAGTGATGTGAAATGCAGTCTGTTCTTTTCATGGGAGAAGAAATGTCTGCTGTGTGGATGTATGGATCACTCAAGTGCAAAATAAAATAGATTGCACTGAAGATAAGAGCCTTTTAAATATTACATGGGTTGCTCCAAATTCCCCTATCTAGTCATGCCCTATGGTCAATTCTTAACTTGGGGCAATTTACCTTAAAAAGTTACACAGTTTGTGCTACACCAGTGTAACTAAGTATGAGGACCTGGACAATTCTTCAAGCTTTAATTTTTGAGAAATGCTGATTTCACCCTCTGCCTTTCCAGTTCTGTCACATCATGGGAAATCCTTGCACGGGATAATTTCATGACAAATTTTTGCATAAGGTAACATGGCCTGAACATATTCCTTGCTACAATAAATCAGAACATTGTGCATTTTATCCCGTCTTTTTGGTGGACCAGTGTTATTCTGCAGCCATTATGTACAATTCATTCCATCATTTGTGTGTGTTGAGAAGGCTCCCCCAGTGACCGTGCTTACAGATGCATTCACAAAACTAAAGAGGGTAACACACATTTTATGAATATTTCCCTCAAACATATTACCTATATCATATTAGATGAAGTTATGTAATAGGCAGAATGTGTTTGCTGTTCCTCTTCTTTTGTGCTTTTAGGTCACCTTCCACTGGTTCAGAGGAGTTATGCTAACATTTACAACCATGTCCAGATATCAAAATGTTATATAACATGCCAAAGAACACTGTCTGGGGACACTAAGATTATTTTGCCTCATAAAAGTTCTCCATGATTCATTTTAGAAATTATCAGCAAAACACAAATGTTCTCTGTCAGACCCCACACAAGAGCCAGCCATCTCCCCAACCAGATGCTCTGTTTATGCTCCCAGAGGTGAAGTGCCTCCTTAATATTAAAACAAAAAAGACTTATTACACACCCCTTTAATTTCAATGCAATTGGCTCAGGAATTCATCAGTATCTCACTCTGCTGTTGGAATCCGCAGCTAATATGGGTGAGCAGAAGGCCAATACACTGAATCAGGCTACTGCAGGTCTTGCAGCATTTTAGGAATGAGAATGGATGTGCTGACCTTCCTGGGCCATTGCCCACTACCCAAACAATGATAAACTATTGCAAACAACTATGTCCCAAGCACTCTTAGGAGATCTGAGATGTCAAATTCCACTCATTACAAAGCAGCCATTGATTAAAAACCCTTTTGCCAAAAGAAAAATGTTTTAATAAAAGAATAACACCCCTGCCATTTGCTGAAATATTAACGTCTTCAACTAAAAGTCTCTGAAGATCAATGGTCACCCACTGAAAACACCAGGATGTTCAAACCATGGCATCTTCTTTCATTCTTAGCCACTGTGACAGCCTGAGCCAACTGGACATCCTCCAGATGACTGGGCATGACAGAAAATGAAGTCCAACATTTCTGGAGGGCACCAGGTTGGGGAATCCTTTTCTACGCTGACTACAAAATATTTATTTGTACTCTATTGAGGTATGTGTGTACCCATGTGTGTATGTATCTCCCAGATTTATATCACTTCCACCCCTTCGTAATAAATCACTTACTTTAAAAAATTCTTCTTCTTTCAGATAAATTGATTTTTCTTCTTTGGACTGATTTAACTATAAGACAGAATCCATTTTGGGAGCGCATGCGGTGGTGGAAGGAAAGAATAACCTCCAGCATTCACAGCACCTTTCTTCCTTACAAAACGAGAAGGGAAAAACTGGAGAATATATTGCCAGGTATTTATTGGAACAGTGTACATCCCCCACACATCTGCCATATGAAAGTCTACCCACCACCCTGCCAATCAAGCTGACAAGACTGTCAGTAAATGAATTGTTTCTAAAGTAAGAATAAGAACAGCAAACCTTAGAGTGAATTGCCAAAGGAAAGCCTCTTCTTTTTTCTTACCTAGATGATTGCCATGAAACTGGGAAATGGAGGGATCATGGACTCTGGTGCCCTTTTGAAAAATATGGACTTTGTAGTCAGTGGTTAGAATGAGCTGGCTGAGAGAAGGAAGGCAATGCCCACCAGTAACTGGAAAGGAATAGTGCCTGCAGTTTATCAGTGTGAGGCTGGATTTCAAGGCCAGGCTGGGCCATTCTTTGGTATTAAGCTAACTGGGAAGATGGTTTTCAGCAGACGTTGATAAATGGCTATTTATATACTCTGTACTGCCTTGGAAAACTTGTCCATTGCTCTTTTATTGCTCTACGGCCATAGTAGTCATAGCTTTATATAAACAACCTACTTCATCTGGTGTATTCTTCCATGGCTCCTTTTTGTTTTAATAATAGCTTATCAAACTGATAAATAAATACTTTGAGATTTGGGGTTTCGTAAAAGATAATTTGAATGTGGAAGACAGCTAAGATTTCCCCATTCAGACAAAGGGTTGTGACACCTTCTCTTTTCAATTATGTTTGTGATGCTGAATGAGGGCTGCTCCTTCCTTCCTTCCTCCCTCCCTCCCTCCCTCCCTCCCTCCCTCCCTCCCTTCCTTCCTTCCTTTCTTTCTTTCTTTCTTTCTTTCTTTCTTTCTTTCTTTCTTTCTTTCTTTCTTTCTTTCTTTCTTTCTTTCTTTCTTTCAGGCCCCAGTCTGCAAATTTCCTCCGAAATGGAATAAAAACTTGAAAGTTAACAAATTCAAACATGGAAAACACTGTCAAATTTGGCAGGATCTGGGTGGTGATTAAAAGGTCCTTATCTTCATTGCAATCTAGTTTAACTCTTGTTACTCATCTGTGAAGGCAGAACAAAGCACTATTTTGCATCTCAGTGAATCTTCCCAAAAGACTACATGCCTTAGCCCTTGACCAGAAAGATACAGACCAGCTCTTAAAGGTGAAGGATGAATCATTTTAAGTAGAAACATAAGCAGAAAAGGTCTTTTTTGTGTGTGTGTCAAACAGTGCTAACAGAGAACCATGTAACATAACTTTATGTCACTATGGAAAGGTCCAAGAACAGATTGTCCATTCGAAGCACAGATAGGAAGAAAGAAGGACTACAGTTTTATGCAAGATTCATAAAGTCTGTATTTGTTGAACTTAGAGACTTTTGGGATTATTTTATAACTATTTTTGATGATGGTTTTCAATTTTGTTATATGTTTAATTATTTTCTTAAAAAAAATATCTTATTGTGTTCATGCTGCAGTCTTAACTGATTGTGAGCTTCCTTCAGTCCCCTATGGAGAGAAAGGCAGTATATTAATCATACATACATGCAAACATATATTTCTAGTGCACATTTGGCTATCTTCATATAGTTGCCAGTAGGGAGACAACAATTATATGGTTGAGATTCAACAGCAGGATTGTAGCGTATGTCCTACTATTGCTCAATTTTTGTTCATAATGAAGAAACAGAGATGGTAGGATGGAAGATGAAAAATCCTCCAGCCCAAACACAATGAGAATATCCTTCCTTTCTCTCTTTCATTAAAAAAAACCCTGTTAACTCTCATTAGTTCTTCTTTTCTCCCACCACTTTTGTTCTTTATTACTTTATCTTTATCTTTTTCTTTGATTCATTGCAACTAGGATCCTAGCCTATCAGGAATTATACATTCAATAGAATGATGTCATAGTTGGAGCCAGAGTAAGGTTTGGCTATTTGGAGTTGGCTATATGACACTGATAGCAAACAAAATCCAAGAAGACAAGAGAATGGGAGCAGTCGCATGGGTAAAACCCGCCAACTGAGGATAGCATACTGAATTTTGTGTCAACATGCTGTAGCATCACTGTTTGGATTAGACAGTGAGCTAAAATCAAATTGGACTGTTTCATGAAGCACTTGCATTGGTCTGCATAAGTGAACCATCAAAAATTATAAAAATTGACAAAGGGAACAATGTATTTCAATATTGTTGAAACAACACCAAAGAAACACAGTTCACCCCATTTATCAGCTGAGCTATGCACACCAGAATTTGGGATTGTTACCCAACAGAGTTTTCTAATTTTATCACTCCAGTTCACAGCTAATGAATGAGAGATCATTGGAATTAATTGCATTAATTGATTTAATTAAATATTTTGATTGTGTTGATTTATTTGATGAAGATGGTAAAAGTAGACTGCAATGCAGAATAATGATTATTGCAGTCTATTATTTCATCTAGCTGCATTTGATTTCCTGGTCACCCTCCTATTTTCTCTTGTTTAGGTCTAAGGAGTCCAAAAAAGAGCAATGCCCAGACAGACCACAGTCTAAGCAAGCAGAGTCCAAGAAAAGAACTGCAATGTAGGCACAGACACTACAAAGACAGTTGCAAACGGCAGTCCAGGTTTCGATCCAACAAAGCTCCACCAGACAACAGGTGAGGTAAATGTACTGCAAAGACCAGAGCAATGGCCAGTTAGAACTCAGGGACAGAAGGGGATCAGAGGAAGACTAACTGGAGCCGGGAAGAGACATACTTTCCAGCAACTTTCCTGTCCTGGAGCTCAGCTACTGGCACTTTGGACACCTCAACAGGAAGAAGACCCTGCACATGAGGATGCCATTATTTCCAAGGAGTCCCTCATTGCAGTAGAGCATTCTCTTAAAGAGCCATCAGCCTTGCCCATGGCCAGACCCTAACCATGTACTCATGCTAGATCCCAGTCCCAACATATATGGGGTTCAGCCTAGCTCACTCTTGGGCTGGGAGGGAGAACCTCTTTCTCACTTTCGACTTGAGAGACAGTCTCTCAACTTCACAATGAGGCTCCCTGATCCCTTTCAACCCAGGGCCTGGGGCCAGCTGGAGTAGACTGTTCTTTAGTCCCCTTTGGCTCAGGAGGCTCTGGCTGACCTGATGTGATGTTTTTCGCAAGGGCAGCAGACATTATATACTGCTCTCCAAACAGCCATCTGCCTGCAGGTCATCCTCCTTTGACTCTTGGTAATAGGTATTAATAGAAACAGTGTGGCATCACATTGTTGTATGCTAAGGAGTTTAGTGGCACTAACTCACACTCACCAGGGAGGGGAAAAGTCAGAAGTCAAGGATGATATGTGATGTGTGCCACACATTGCTAGGGAGATGGGACAAAAGAACGTTGCCACTGCTATTTTTAGTAACAACCATGCACAAGTTGTTCTAAGGAAGAGGAATATGTATATACCTGTAGGGTTTGGAATTCTAAGCACAGATCAAAATGGGAGGAATGTAGCCTTTGAAAAATGAGCTTGAAGATATGCAAGGAGCCATGTGTTGCAAAGAGGAGGTTCCAAGTTGAATGGATGGAAAGGACTCTTGTCTGAGACCTTTGATGACTGCTGCCACTGAGAACTCCACAGAACAATGGTTTGACTCTGTTAAAAGCAGCTTCCCATGCTATGAGATTTTCCCATCAGCTGTGATTTATTACTTAACCCTGTTTACATAGATACAAAAATGCATCAATAATGAAGAAGCACTTGATACAGTTAGACCAGATAACCTGAGGGTCTGAGGAGGTTCAAGTAGGTTTAAAACTTTAAGCAAGTGACTCTGGTTCAGGCCATATAGTCTTGAATCCAGAGTAAATTATCAAATTACCCTGCTAATAATTAAATTGACAGCTTACAGTACCTTGCCACTAAAAATAGCACTCAAGGAGGCTAACAATATAACACAGAGAAAGTAACCATCATTATCATCTTAGAACTGCAGAGCTGGAAGGGACCCTATGGATTATGGAGTCCAGCCCCTGTCAAGGAAGCACAGTGGGGGGAATCAAACTCCAAAAACCAAACTCTCTCACTCCACAGCCAGAGACCTAAATCACTGAGCTATCCAGCAGTTAAAACAGTTTTTAAAAACCTGTTGTATTTTACCTTTTTTTTAAAGGCACCTCAAATAAACCTCAAAAATAAAAACAGAAAAAAGCAACAGTGAAAACACATGGAAAACCCACTTGAGAAATAAATCTGCTCAGGTGCCAGAAAATCTGCTGAAGGGCAGCTAAGGCCGTGGTGATGACTTGGCCTCCCTTGGCAGGGAGCTCCAAAGTCTTGGAGCAGACATGGAGAAGTTCCTTTCTCGTGTTCTCACCAGATGTGTCTCTGATAGTGGCACAGTAGAGAGAGGGGTGGGTGAGAAGTGTTCCTCTCAAGAATCATGAAAGCGAGGCTTATTCATATGGAAGAACACTTTGTTCCAAAGCTGTGATTTAAAGAGCGTAAGCAGGATTTGAACAGGGCCTAGAAGTACAAATAAAAAATAAATAAAAAAATAATGCAGCCTACAGCTAGTCCAATTATCTGTCTGTCATTCTTGGTAAGCAAAAAAGATTTCCATTTACACATTATTCATCTTGTCTTAATATTATACATACCTGGTTGTAAACAGCTTTACTCTAATTGTTATCCAGGCTAGTAAGCATCCTACTTCACATTTCCTCCCCTCAGCAATAGTGATAAACTTATTCCTCTCTGGTATTATCTTCTTTCCTCAACACACACAACTACCTACCTATTTTCCATTTTGGATGGCAGACTTTTAAGTTTAAAATGTCTCGAACTATTCTAAGAGCATGCAAGCTTACTTATTTCCAAATTGATGCACTTATAACAAAAATATTAAAGCACTTCAAACAATTTTAAATGGCTCTCTACTGTGCAAAATGATTTGAAATTATTGGAGTGCTTCAAACCTTTTATGAGTGCTTTACACTGAACCCTCTTACAGGGACTGTAAAGGAGAAATCACCGTAAAACAGCTTCAGCCTCTCAGTCTCCATAGGTAGTTTCAGTTTTCCCAACAGAGTCAGAAGCATATATAAAAAGTTTAAGGTTTGCTCAACAGTTTGGGTCAAGGAAAGGGATGGATTTTTATCCAAAGATCTATGAGGCAATGTTGAAGCCGCTGCCAAGCCATTTGCCTCCCCCCACGGATAGCACAAGACCTTAAGGTCTCTCGATAGTTGCTGGAGAAGAGGGGGGAACGCCAAGTTATTTAAGGGGTGTTCCCCCCCTCTAACCGCCCTCTTCTTTTTCTGGCTCCGAGAGAGAAAGAGAGTTCCGCTGCTGGCTGTGATTTAACTGCGTCACCAGGAGGATTGAGTTCCTCAGGGAAATGAGGGTAGCATCGGCTCCCTCCCAGGGTGCTGTATTTGATTATTATCTAATTATTAACATTGGACTGCTAAATATTTAAATAAGTACCTTTGATCATAAATAGACTGTGAAGCGTGAGGGGGGCAGCAGCAGAGGAAGAAAAAAAATTAATAAAAGAAAAGAAAAGAATACTAAATTGGAATTAAAGTAATTAATAAATCAATCACCATTACTACTACTAATAAAGTAAAAAAGGGGGAGTTAATAAATAAGTAAAATATTAAATAAGCTAATTATTAATAATTTATAGATGATCATAATAAATTAATTATTATTAATATTAATTAATTGATTGATAATCACTGAACAGTGTTGTTTAAATTAATTAATTTAGTTAATAATTATGAATAAAAGCTGTTTGATTAATTTATTAAATTAATATTTAATTTTAATAAGGAGATCGATTGGTTAGGATAATCGAGTAATTAAGTAACGAACTAATTAGGAATTCAAATAATTAGGGTCTTAAAATTTTGTAAATAGCCAGGACCCTCCTTATTCTGGTGCAAGTGATTTGTTACACAATTAGGGGGTGCTAATTAAGGAACCTAGGTCATAGTGAGTGAATATAATTAAAGAATATTAGTCACTAGTGTTAATTAGCGACCCAGCTGAAACTACCGCAGAAGCGGGGTGGTTGCCTTATCAGAAGTGCATAGCGGGAATCACCAACAGGCTATCTGTCTTAACCTGTTCTGATAAGAGTCATCAGCTGACTTGGCAACTGTATTGCTGAGGCAATTGTGAGCGCTTACCCATTGGAATCACAGGTTCATAATGGCATTGAGGACAGGCCAGGGCAACAAGAAGGGGAAACAGCTGGCCAAGAAAAGGCCAGCTCCCCAGGTGTCGCCTTCCCAATCCTCTTCTGACGAGGAATCCTGGCTGGTGTGGCAGGAGCTCCAAGAAAAGATCTCTGCACTAGAGGCTGAGCGGCTGGCAAGACAAGCTCCACAGCCAGGCGAGGTTCAACCATGCAGATCAGCCAGGGATGCCAAAGGCCATCATAGGGCTAAGCTGAAGGCTATAGCGCATGATCTAATGGCTAGATTTGCTGTTCTTGAGACAGAGCAGCTACCTGAAACGACCACCAGACGCGATGAAGACGGGGCTTTTTCGACACCAAGGTCATGGCGTGTGCAGAAATTCGTCAACTCCTGTGACGACCGAAACAGTGACCGAGAGCCAGAAAGTGCAAGAAGAGTCAGTTGAAGTTGACCCTGACAGGCTATACGCTGGGGTTGGACCAAGTACGGCAACGACATTGGCAGGTGAGTTGGCCGTTGAACCGGGCACGTACACACCGATCCCCGCATGGCCTTGGGCCAGTGGTGGTCCATTTAATCACACACTCTACACACCATACAATTCACAGAGCGGGGGGCTTCCCAACACCTCATGGCCATGCTCCAGTCCACAATACAGTGGCTGGGGTACGCCATACCCTTCTTTCACGTTGCCAGCCCAATCTAGCAATACGGCTAGTGTAGGGGTTTGGCCTTACCCGTCTGTCCCTGACATGGGTTATAATACCATGCCATTGTGTGCCTTGCCATATGGTGACTACTCTATGCCTTTGGGCGATCATCTCACACCGGCAACACATGAAAAAATATGAAAGGGAGAATACGTGGACGTCTTTGAGTTACTGAACAGAGACGTAGAGAAGAAGGAGCTTGACAAGGAAGACAAAAAAGAGAAAGAAAGATGTAGGAGAAAGAAGCCTGACAGGACATGGTCAAATTGGCTTCCTGGGTTCTTGATTTACGCGGGAGTAATAGTTAAGGCCAAACCGTGGAGGACTCAATCCCTCTTTCAGTATCTAGATTTAATTTATAGGGCCTATGTTGACTTCGCGGGGCAGGCGTGGCTTCATTATGATGAATCGTTCTGTATGTGGAGCGCGATTCACCCAAATCTGCATTGGGATGAGCCCCTGCCGGGCCTGTGGCTGCAGCACATGACCCCCACTAGACCAAGTTTTGGTGACAGGTTTGACAGTGGTCATTTAAATAGGAAGGTCACCCTTGGTCAGAACCCCCGCCTAGGAGCAGGGCAGGCAGTTCAACCCCACCTACTCTGTTGGGAGTACAACTCCAAGGGCACCTGTACAAAGAGACCATGCCGCTTCAGGCATGAGTGTTCCACCTGCAGGGGTCAACACCCAAATATATCATGTTTTAGGGCCGGCGCGCTCAGCGCCAGAACAAGGGCACAGGAAGCGGCAAAAAACCCAACAGTGGCGGGGGTACTCCTGGAAAAGGGACCCAGCCCAATTAAGGTTAAAGTTTTGAAAGCCTGGTTAAGTTCCCCGTAGAGAGGATGCTACTTACCTTTTAGAGGGATTTAAATATGGTTTTAGGATCCCGGCAGTAGGTGAGTGCAGAGCGTTTTTTGCGCAGAATCTCCGATCGGTGTGTGGGATGGAAAGCATTGTCCAGGGTAAAATAGATAAGGAAGTAAAAGAAGGAAGGGTTCTCAGCCCCTTTGCAACATCACCTTTGGAGAACCTGAGGGTTTCTCCATTGGGTATAGTGCCTAAGAAGGCCCAGGGTGAGTTTCGATTAATTCATCACTTGTCTTTCCCTGAGGGAGCGTCAGTCAATGACGCTATCCCTCCAGAATTATGTACCATGCGATACACCTCCTTTGATGAGGCAGTGCGCATGGTTAGGAAGTGCAGTGTAGGGGCTGAGCTGGCGAAATGCGATATAAAATCAGCATTCCGAATTTTGCCAGTTAACCCCCTGGATATTGAATTGTTAGGATTCTATTTCCAGGGATCCTTTTATATTGACAGAGCTTTACCTATGGGCTGTTCGGTGTCATGTGCTGCATTCAAACAGTTCAGCTCATTTATTGAATGGAAGCTTAGGCGTAGAGCAGGCTGTAAATCTACTGCCCATTATCTTGATGACTACCTTTTCTGTGGGGAAAGGAACTCAGGAAGGTGTAGATTCATCCTAAATAGCTTTCAGGCATTGTCAGAGGAGATGGGACTACCCCTGGCTGAAGAAAAAACTGAGGGACCAACCACATCCCTCACGTTCTTAGGGATAGAGGTGGACACGATGCAGCAGACATCGTGGCTGCCTGACAATAAATTAGTGGACCTTAAGATCAGGATAGCAACAATATTGCAGAAGTGAAAGGTGTCGCTAAGGGAGCTTCAGGAGATTGTCGGGCACCTGAACTTCACTTGTAGAGTGGTAGCACCTGGGCGCGCATTTCTGCGGCAACTGTGCAATGCCATGAAGGGTCTCCACCGACCACTGCATAGGACCAGGGTCACACATGGAATGAAGGAGGACTTATTAGTATGAAGTCAGTTTTTAGCGGGATTTAACGTGACTTCCTTTTGGAGAGATGAAATGGGACTGAAACAGACTTTCAGGTTCATTCGGATGCAGCAGGCTCTTTTGGATTCGGAATTTATTTTAGAGGAAGGTGGTGTGCAGGCACGTGGCCTGATGAGTGGCATTAGAATGGCATTACCAGGGATTTGACATTCCTAGAATTTTTCCCAATATTGGGAGCACTTTGGCTATGGGCTGAAGAATGGTCAAATTCAGTAGTACGATTTTGGTGTGACAATCAAGTGGTTTTTTACATTATAAACAACCTTACGTCACATTCAGAATGGGTAATGACATTGGTCAGGGCGTTTACACTACAGGCACTGCAGTTTAACATTCTAGTGTATGCCCGGCACGTACTAGGTTTAGAAAATAGGATAGCTGATGCATTATCAAGCCAACAGATCGAGCTGTTCAGGGAGCTAGACCCTGGAGCCAATGAGTTCCTGGAAGTTTTGCCCCCAGAGGTCTGGCAAATTGGCGTGAAGATGCATCAAGAGCGATAGGCTTGGCTCTGGCACCGAGGACAAGGAAGGGGTACTCGGCCGTGAGTATAGAGTTCCAGGAATTCATGAAAATGGTCAACCTAGAGCCAGCTTGGCCGGCACCGGTTGAGCATTTGCAACAATTTATAGTACATTTAAATAGGGGATTGGCACCTGGAACCATACAGGGTAGGCTGTCAGCATTAGCCTTTTATGCTAAAATCAATGGCTATCAAGATTACTCAGGGGATTAGCGTATAAGAAAGATGATCGAAGGATGGTCCAAAGAGAGGGGTAGAATCCAGGATACTAGGGCCCCTATATCGCCTCCATTATTAGAGCGCATTTGCAGACAGTGGGTGCTCTTGTGTAGGGACGAGTATGAAGGGGTCCTATTTGAAGTGGCGTCATTAATGACGTTCTTTGGGGCCCTCAGAATTAGCGAGGTAGTGGCATCTGGGAAGAATGATAAGTCTAGGCTAGCCCTGCAATGGCAGGACGTTAAGGTTGAAGAAGGGAAGGTGCAAATTCTTATTCGGCGATCCAAGGCCGATCAGCTAGGCAAGGGTACCCAAATCATCCTAGGACAGTGTAGCATAAATAGCATTTGCCCTGTGAAAGCATCACAGGCATATCTAAAGGTTAGAGGACAGGAACCTGGCTATTTCTTTCAACATACGGATAAGTCACCTTTGACGAAATATCAGTTTTGGAAATTAACGGATTTAGCATTGGACAGAGTAGGTGTCCAAGGTATGAGGTTTGGCACACATTCCTTCAGAATCGGTGCAGCTTCCACAGCGGCAGCCCTGGGTTATAGTTCAGAGGAGATCAAGCGTTTGGGCTGGTGGTCGTCATCCAGTTACCGCAGATATATAAGAGCACTACCTGATGTCTAGGCAGGGGCCTGGTCTTGTTATGTCTTCACAGGTCCCATAGGCTTGTTGAGACGGAGGCACATTGTGATTATTGGCCACAGCTATGTGCACTGGGCCGAGCATTATGCTGCTGCATCCCCATGGGGGAGTGACCTGGGTCTCAGAGCCAGAGCACACGTCACATGGAAAGGGCTGCGTGGCATGCAGTGGATCCAGCTATGCAGGGTGGTGGCCTTTGGCCAGTCTCCACCGGAAGTGTTAGTAGTACACCATGGCGGCAATGATTTGGCCAGGTATCCTGGTAAGGCATTGATCCTGGACATTGTACACGACCTGAAATGGTTGAAGGCCAGGTACCCGGCCATGCATATCGTGTGGTCCACGATCATTTGATTGACGTGGAGGGACGCCAGGTTTTTCCTCAACATTAACATGGCATGCAGGGGTGTTAACCGTGAGGTCTGCAGAGCGGTCTGCAGTGGCCTTGGATCGGTGATTGATCACCAGAGAATCCAATTGGATAGGCCTGAGTTTTTTTGGAACGATGGAATCCATCTGTCCAATTTGGATTTGGATGTCTTCTTGGAAGACATCAAGGGGGGCCTGCTTGTTGAGCTCGAGCGGCTCGATGGCAGACATGGGAGTTAGTTGGGCTAGTCCCTATGCTGTGGTGGGTAGTGCGGAAAAAAACAGGTTTTCCTGGTGAGTCCCACTGCAAAATCAGGTAAGCTAACAGCCCATCGGACCTCCCAGCGCTGCGCATCGTGCGAATACAGTGCTTGGGGGGAAAGATGTGCTGGGCCACTACCGGACCAACAGTCATCAAGTAAAGATGGCTAGAGGTCCGGGGGCAGTCAAATTGCGGCCAGCCGGGTTCTTGCTGTCTTTAAGACCGCGAGAACCTGGAGCCGGGGACTCGCCCATTTGTTGATTAAGGGGTATTTGGATACCTCTGCCATTTACCTGTTTCCACACTACAGAAGGCCCCCCTTTGCCAGAGGATGGCAAATTTGAATTACAATTAATAAAGTGTGGCCCGTGTTTTAACCCATACTTTTTGTCTCGCATCTTTATTCCGGGGTTGGGAGGGCAGTAACACGAGAAGAGGCAAGATGACCTTGGTCCTTACACACAAATTGTCTAGAGCTTGATTCCTCCCCTGTTCATCATAGAAGTGAAGCCATCTGGACAAAACCAGTGTCAACCATTCTGGTGGCTATGTTTCTTCACTCCTTAAATTCCCAAGGCACAGCAGGCAAGGAAAAAGTAAACCTACTTATTAAATGCAAAGAAATCAACATGGCTTCTCAAGCACGCAAGTTTTCCAACGCTCACCTAGGACATTTTTTTCCTTAGTTCCACAGTGTTGTCACCACATTAAGAGTTCTGATCATGTACTCATTTCTGCTGTGGTTATTGCTGTCGCGTTTTGACCCTTTTTTGGATCCCACACCTCTGGCACCTAGACTCAGACCTCAGAGCACACCAGGGCAAAACTAAACTCTTTCCTTTCTTCCACTGCTGCCACCAGGAGATCCCTAGATCCCCATAACTCCTTTAGAAAGAATCAGGTCCACTCTTTAATGAAATAGAAAGATCTTAAGTTTATTTGCTTATTTGTTTCAGTATTATAATATTCAGTTCTATTCCTTCTCCCTTCCAGTCACTGGTCAATCACTTCTCAGATCTCCTACTATATTTTCATCAGTCTAATCACAATCACATAAATCTCTGAACTCTCTAATCAAACTCCCTCCAAAACTCTGATCTGATCTCCTCCCCCTCAGGCTCTGCCTCTTATTCTCTGCCTCTTGGCTCCGCCTCTCAGCAACATAAATATGCATGACTCACTCTAACTAAACCTGAGCCATGACCACATTTAAAGGAGAACGCTACAGACCTCCCCCCTTACTTAGGTTTGTTTGGGAGGGGAAACACGTTTTTCCTCCTGAACAAACAGGTGCAATTGCTTAAACTTTTTTAAGTTTCTCATAACATTTTACCTTTCACATTTTTACTAAATATCAACCAAATCCTTACCTTATTATTTAATAATCAATACAATACTTTACCTTATCATCTACTAATCAATAATATACCTTACCTTATCATTTACAGAATTTACAACCATATAGAAATCACGATCCTGAACTTTTACATAAATAATTAACTGTGAATTATATTCCATTTCAGTTTATAATAAAAGTCCTGGTATCATTCATCTAGCCTCCTGGAAAGCACATCTGCGACAACGTTGTGGGCTTTCGAGGCAAGAACTGAGTCTCTGTTGCAAAGGCAAAATTTGCAAAGTCCAAGTCTCTCACTTTCCCGTTGTAGTCTGGCGCACCATGGACTGGTCCGGTTGTGGTCATCTCCTTCAGCTGGACACACCTCTGCTGGTACTCAGGAGTCCCTCTGTTGACCACTGGCTCCTTCCTCCGCACCCTTTTCCATCGACTGGCGGTCATCGGCCACTCGGTTGTCCACAGGATGTCATCTGCTGGTCGTTTTATAGTGACGTCATCTTTAAGTCTGGCTCGGGGCTTCACTTGCTTAGCTAGGGAAAGGGTAGGCAGTTCCCTCTTCTCCTCCCGAACATCTTTAGATGCATCCCTCTTTAAGGCATCAGGGCCTTCCTCCTTCTGTATCACATAATTGACATTGTTCAATTTTGTCACTACTTTATAGGGATCCTCCCAAGCTAATTGTAGCTTGCGACTTTTGACTGGCCTAAGCAAAAGAACTTCATCTTCAGGCCCAAAAGTTCTTTCACGGGCTTTCTTGTCATACCAGGTCTTCTGCTTAGTCTGGGCAGCCCTTAAGTTCTTTCTGGCTTTGGTCCTGTCCTGCCCAGTCCCTCGTCTCTGACAGACATCACACGTTTTACAGAAACTAGTAATCTGTTTGCCCATACCTGGCCAAAAGAAGTTCTGGCCAACCCGTCTTTTGGTTCTGGTGATCCCCATGTGAGCTCCAAATAAACTGCTGTGAGCTTGATTAATGATTTTCTCCCTGTATTTACTAGGGACCACTAATTGCTTTCG
Source organism: Intellagama lesueurii (assembly GCA_037013535.1). NCBI lineage: Eukaryota > Metazoa > Chordata > Lepidosauria > Squamata > Agamidae > Intellagama > Intellagama lesueurii. The sequence continues at coordinate 166,276,779 of JBAJHW010000001.1, read as the reverse complement.
GGGTTCCCCTTTTCCTCGGTATGGAGTAGCTAACGTTTCCCTGTACAGCAGGTCTTTAGTTAAGCTAAAGCTCTCAGGGCACTCAGGAGACAGTACAGTGGGAGTCCTGGGAGCTTCAAAGCAAACTCCCAAGCTAATGTCCTCCTTCTGCTCCTGGGCAAAATTGTTATTTGTTTTGGGATTCTGTAGTAGCATGAGTTCTGCCTCAGCCCTATCATCAAGCTGGGTTGCCACGGTAACCGCTCCACCTGCTACAGTATCAGTTTGAGCTGCAGAGGGTGAGTTTTGACCCCCCTTTGAGCGGGTAAGCACTAACACACTCTTGACATGCTCTATTAAATCCCAACCAAGGAGAAAAGCTGCTGGTATTTCATCTGACACAGCTACTTGCCACTTTCCAGACCAATTCTGGTATTCTACTGGTATCTCAGCCACTTTTAAAACCACGGTTTCCTTCCCAATTCCCTTTAAAGACATTTCTTTGCCAGGAATAATGTCATCCTGGGCTACTAAATTGGAATGGACAATGGAGATTTGAGATCCTGTATCTCTTATTGCAATGTACTTCTTTCCTTTCACAACTATCTCTTCACCTGCGTTTCTGAGAAGGGTCTGGTCATTGCTGATATAGAAACAATGGACTACTTGGGCTATAGGAATATCTTCCTCCTCATGGTCAGTAGAAGTGGTGGTGGTTATGGGATCAGGTCTCTGTCTACTATTTTCCTCCCCTGATTCCACTTGCTTGACACAATACACCTTTTTGGTTAGAGAATCATTTCTCTCCAAGTTGGGGTATGGTTGCCTACACTGGAATTGTAAGTGGCCTGGTTGCCCACAGTTAAAACATTTAAAATTCCTTTTGTCATTCTGAGGTACTTTGGCAAACCGTGCCTCAGGGTTTGATGTTTTTGGCGGGCTAGCTCTTGGCAACTTTGGGGAAGTCCCGCCCTGACCTTCTCTCTCAGGATTCCTGCTGAGGTAATTTTTATTAAAAGGCTTTTTATAGTTATTGTCCCAGTTTGGTTTATTTACTCTCAGCTCTGAAAATCTAGGGTTCCTGTAAGCATTAATCAAATCAGTTTGTTCTCCCGCTTCCCATAAATTTTTAGGATTCTTGTCCCTTACTAAATACCGTAGTTCTCCAGGTAATAGGGAGTAAAACTGTTCTAGCCCAATTAAATCCTTCAACTGTTCTAAAGAAGTGATCTCCTCTCTTTCAATCCACTTATCCAGAGTCTGCGCCAATCTAGCTCCCAACTGAGAGTACGATTCATCCTGCTTTTTAGAGAGAGAGCGAAATTTCCGCCTCAGGTGTTCAGAGTTCAGACAAAATCTTGAATAAACCATCTTTTTATATGCCTCAAAATCTCTTGCCTTCTCGGGATTCATCTGGGCATATATTTCTGCCAGATCTCCGCTAACCTGCGCTCTTAAAACCATCATTCTATCTTCATTTCTGATTTCAAAGTCATTGCAGGTGCGTTCAAAAGCAATGAGGAAGGATTCAGGACAGTCCCCTCTTTTGTACTGGGGAAACTTCTTCAAATCTATCTTTGACAGGATTCCACCTCCCCCACTGTTGTTATTATTAAGATTATTGTTTAGAGCAGAAATCTCTAGCTGTCTCATCTGTAGTTGAAAATCCATTTCTTTTTGCCTTAATTCTAGTTCCCTTCTTCTCTCCTCCTGCTCAAATTGTCTGGCCTCCTGCTCAGCTCTTTCTTTGCTTTCCTGTTCCCTCCTTCTCTCCTCCTGCTCAAATTGTCTGGCCTCCTGCTCAGCTCTTTCTTTGCTTTCCTGTTCCCTCCTTCTCTCCTCCTGCTCAAATTGTCTGGCCTCCTGCTCAGCTTTGAGCTGTAGTTCCTTAAATTTAAATTCCCGTTCCAGTTTCCATTTCTCAAATTCTTGAGGGCTTAATTCCTTATTTCCCTCCAATTCCTGAGGTAACTCTTCAGACTCAGGACTCCCCCTTGTGGCGTGTTTGGGAGGCATCTTTTCCTTTTTGTTTTTTTCTTTCTCTGAGGTGATTAGAGCAGCGTTCACAAATTTTTTAAAAGGACCTGTTTTTTTCTTATCTTACTTCCAGTTACTGATATAAATTTATTTCAAGCCTTTTCTTTTAGTACTTTCCCTCAGATCTGCTATGACCTGGCTTCTGCCTTATCCACAGCGCTCTCCTCTCTCAGAGCCTGGGAGTTTACAGGAAGCCCTCTGATCCTCAGATCCTGAGGTAAACTCAGAAATTCCCTCTCAGAGAATTCAAGCCTTTTCCTTAGGTTCTCTCCCTCAGATCTGCTATGACCTGGCTTCTGCCTTATCCACAGCGCTCTCCTATCTCAGAGCCTGGGATTTTACAGTAAGCCCTCTGATCCTCAGATCCTGAGGTAAAACTCAGAAATTTCCTCACAGAGTCGTTCCCTATCTTAGACCCCCCTGATCTGGGTTCTGAGGCCCCGCTACTAAGCTTTTCCCAAAAGCTCTAGCAGGAACCAAACCTCATTGCCACAGATCCTGTCTAAAAGGTACCCTTGACTCAATAAATTATTTTTATAATCAGGTTTCACTGGATTACTTCAATAGGCTTCACTGGATTATTTCAATAGGCTTCACTGGATTACTTCGTATCCCGCCGCTGGACACCAATGTCGCGATTTGACCCTTTTTTGGATCCCACACCTCTGGCACCTAGACTCAGACCTCAGAGCACACCAGGGCAAAACTAAACTCTTTCCTTTCTTCCACTGCTGCCACCAGGAGATCCCTAGATCCCCATAACTCCTTTAGAAAGAATCAGGTCCACTCTTTAATGAAATAGAAAGATCTTAAGTTTATTTGCTTATTTGTTTCAGTATTATAATATTCAGTTCTATTCCTTCTCCCTTCCAGTCACTGGTCAATCACTTCTCAGATCTCCTACTATATTTTCATCAGTCTAATCACAATCACATAAATCTCTGAACTCTCTAATCAAACTCCCTCCAAAACTCTGATCTGATCTCCTCCCCCTCAGGCTCTGCCTCTTATTCTCTGCCTCTTGGCTCCGCCTCTCAGCAACATAAATATGCATGACTCACTCTAACTAAACCTGAGCCATGACCACATTTAAAGGAGAACGCTACAATTGCATTTATTTGTTTAGTCCCATACTGACTCCAGTGGAGCTTAGTTCTGAGTAGAGGTGGCCACATCTGTCTGTTTTGCTTTCTCTTCAATGCAATTTTATCAAAAATTTCCATTCTAATCATAAAAGTCATGAATGGTGGTGGTGGGGAGGATAAAAATTAAACTGAAATGAAATTCTACTCATATGAAATGTGTCCATTTGAACTGGCCACATTCAATAGGGGCAGCTCCTAGACTGGACTATGTCTTGCATGCCTGATTTATGTTAGCTATCCTGTTATGTTGGAGCTGCCTAAAAGAGTTTTCAAGGTAAGTGAAATATTTAAGGAGTAGTTTTCCCAATTTCACACCCCGAGTGAGCTTCCATGGCTGAGCAGGGAATTGAACCCAGGCCTCCTGAGTCCTAATCTGGCATTCTACCCACTAAAACACACTTGGCATGCCTGATATAAAGGTGTTCAAAATGAGTTGCCTTTAAAAGAGAGAGAGAGATGGTAGCCCCAGTTCAACGACCTGGTTGAGGAGAGCAAGATGCAAAATCATACGTTTAATATTCCAGCATTCCAACCCTAGAGCCCACATGCATGAATTTGTCCATTTCTATATCTCCCACATTGAAATGTTTGGAACCTCAAGTTTACTTCCAACCCAAATATGAAGACTTTTGTGCATTTTGCTCAATTCATATTAAAAAGGTAGTAAAAAGAATTCTTGCTGTTTCTAATTCTTAATAGGCGTTTATAGAACTGAAGTGTTACACATAATTTGACAGAGCAGTAAAATCTAGGATCAGGCTAGTGGAGAAAAGAAGAAAGTTTTGTTGATTGTGTCAGAATTTGGCAGCATGAATGCCTTGGGAAAGAGAATTATGAGCCTCATATTCAAATGCACAAAATTATCTATTTGATGTGGGAGGTCTACTTGACACAGTTCATGTTGTTGTGAAGCAGGGTTGCCACTAGACATGGGAATGAATATAAAAATGAATCAGGATATTTGTTAAATAGCCCTGATTTGTCATATATTTGTTGCTTTGTATTCTTGGGGTCCAGAGACTCCAACGAATACGAAGCAATGAATACAACCTTTTTATATTCGTCCCTTCATTCCCTATCTGCTTATGCCCCCATGGATCAGCTGTTCCTCAGAGGCATAAACAGAGAGGGTTCTCCCTTCGGGCGACATGCTAAAGCCTGCCTGAAGGGAATTCCATCGCTGGGGCTGGGGGATGGCTTGGTTCCCCTTTCCTCCTCTTCCTATGCCTGCCCGACATAAGAAGAGGAGGGAAGGGATCAAAAAGAGATCAAAGGGATCCCCCAGCCACTGAGGGATTTGTGATTTGATCCCTGCTTTCCCTCCTCTTGCTATGCCCCGTGGGGCTTAGCAAAAGGAGGGGGAAAGGATCAAAGCGCTGCAGGATCACTTTGATCCCTGCTTTCCCTCCTCTTGCTATGCCCCGGGGCATAGCAAGAGGAGGGAAAGAAAAAAAAAGACCTGATGAATGACGAATTGATTAATTGTTCCTCGGGTCACTGGGGTGGGGGCAATTCGTGGTTCATTTTGGTGCTTCGTCCCCATCTCTAGTTGCCACTTCCTAGGCCTTACACAAATCAAAGGTATACCTTTAAATCTCAAAATCCAGTGGATGATGAGAATTCTGAAAGTACTCGTTCCCTCTGGGCTTTGTCATGCACACAAGTGTCCTTCATTAATTACTCCTTGTATGGGTGCTGAGATTCTGTTAAAGCTACTATTCCCTCAGTTTCTATAAAGGGGTGTAACTAGGTGGCTTTTTGACTTCTGTTTGAAAGCCAACAGACTACAGAATGTGAAAAAGTATACAGTACAGAAACCAAGTTAGAGAAATCATCCAACACAGTCCCACAAAATAAGATTTAGTATCATAAACCATCCTGGGGCAGCTCAAGGATACAGAACAGAAGATCAATGGGAGCCAATCTCAGAGTAATCAGCTAGAAAGGCCAATAAGGCCTGATAGGTTTCTGCAATAAAAACTAACTTAAACTTCCCAAAGGATTGTCATACAATGGAAATCAAAAGGACACATTAGTCACACAGTTGGAGATTGAGAGAGAGAGAGACTGAGGGGAAACATCTCGGTTTAATATTTCAGCTGCTTTCTTCTTCAGATAAAATAGCCATCAGCATCAGCCTTGCAAAGAGTATAACTCTGCGACACACAGGGGATCGAAGCACATGCTTTATTTGAAAGGAAGTTCTTCTTAAGATTTGCTTCGACTTTTGCTTCCCATCACAAGGAGGCCTTGCCTACTTTTGTGTGAGATAGAGTGCACCCTGCAGGCACACAGCTGGGAAGAGTTTGTTTCTTGGGCTACTGTAATGCAACAAGTAAGCTTTCCATGTTGTAGTCAAATATGTGCATTTCTACCTGGCTTACAGATTGCCACGCCTCCTCCTTTGTATCCTCTAACCTTCAGCTTAAGTGGAGAGACCACTTGGACCCTTACTGGTTTGAAGGGAAGGAAATGGCAGTACAGAACTGGCTCCACAACACCATGGACCAAGCCCTAATCTTGTCTCCCTTTTATTTCCCACTAGAGGTCATTCCATTGAACATGGCAGTGATGCTTAGCAGCCTAAGTAGGAGACGAGAGTGAAATTCTCTCTTAGATTAAGACTAACAGGTGTATTTTAATGTGAGCTTTTATGGACAAGTCTACTTCCTCAGACATAAGAAAATAAATAACACAGTGGAGCCTCCAGCCTGCACCAATGCTGAGACAAATTTATGCTAGAGGGAATCCTGGCAACCATATTCCTGAATTGATAGAAGAGGCATTCTAAAGTAATAGTGACAATGTGCCAGTACAAAAAAAAAAGATTTAGTAGAGGGCAACATGGGATCTGTGATCAGTATATGTCTGCACTAGAGACGGGCATGAATTGGAAAAATGGTGATTTGTTTTGATTTGTCCCTTCCAGGAAAATGCCCTTTAGCAGCAGGCTTAGGGGAAACCCAATCTGCACCAAACTTGGAGGGATCGTAGAGGAGAGTTAGTACAAGCTTATCTGTAATGTTGGTGTCTCTAGGTGCTTGGGGGAGGGGACTTTCCTTAGGGGACCCACTTTGTGGGTGTATAACTTGGATGTCCAAAAACCAATCTTCACCAAACTTAAAGGGATTGTAGAGGAGAGTCAGGGGAAGCTATGTATTCTCAAAGGCTTTCACGGCCGGGATCTGATGGTTGTTGTGGGTTTTTCGGGCTCTTTGGCCATCTTCTGAAGGTTGTTCTTCCTAACGTTTCGCCAGTCTCTGTGGCCGGCATCTTCAGAGGACAGGAGTCAGAACTCTGAAATTTTGGAATCTCTAGGTGCCTGGGGGGCATTTTATAGCCCAAATCAATGAATCAAAAATCGCTAAAAATTCATTGATTTGTATTCATCAGGGGGCATTGATTTGGACAAATAGGAATCAATGAATTAACAATTTTAATGAATTTTGCAATTCATTTTTAAATTCATGCTCATCTCTAATCTGCACCCATTTGGGCAGCCTTAGAGCGCCTGTCTCACACTCCTCAAAAATGTTTAGATATAAAATAGAGAATCACACCTCTGTAGACTTTAGGAAGTGTGATTCAAGTTCAAAACAAGGTGGACATCATTGCCATGTGACTTGCTCTGTTGAAACGAAGGGGAGCTGAAACCAGAAGCAGGCTTCTGATCACTCCTGCTTTTGTTGGATGATGGAGAGTATGGTAGGTCCTCCAGGGGGATCTGGTTCCCAAACATCTTAAAAGTTGCCCAACCTGGAGTAAAGGGACATACTCCATATTTGCTAGATTTTGCCAAGGGTGGGAAGCAGAGAGAGGTGTGCAACCCCATGTTAGTGATGTTTAGTCCTTACTTGTCTTGTTCTTACTCATGAAGAAGGGAGCTACAAGACAATGATGGTTCTTGTGGTGTTGCATAGACTTCTAAGGATTAGAAACATTGGAACCATTATCTGTGTCCTCTTTAGCCATCAGCCAGTCCTTCTGTGCTGGCTTCCTCTGTGTACTTTGTGCAGCAAATAGTGCTTTCTGCCTTCCTTCTCCTTGGAGGTGAAGAATCTCCTGTGTCTTGGAACTTCCTTGTTGGCAGTCTCGCATCCTATCAAGACAGCCTAAATTAAGGAAAATCTAATGATTGTTCCTTACATCTCTAACCCATCTATCCCATCATCATCATCATCATTTCTTCTGGAATTGAAGATATTCTAGGAAGGTTTTAAGTGTCTTAAACTATGTACATCAAGAGCTTCCTCTTTAGGAGAGGATTTTCAAAGTAGGAAGGACATCCTGGCATTTATTAGCCCCTATGAATGCCAACTGTCCCAATCAAGTTACATAGCTGCAGAGAACAGGATGCCAAAAGACAGCTTTGCATCACAGAGCTTAAGATCCCTTTTGGATATTATCTTAGTATTGATATAAGTCACTATATTTTATTATAGTTCTGAAAACAAGGGTGGGTGATGCCTTTATTAGACCATTAGGCTCTCACACGTAGAGGCTAGCTTTTAAGTCCATGGAAGTCTGTATCAGAAGGATGATATCACTTAATTCCATCATTTCACTGCCTCCTTCATCAAACGTAAGCAACAGGAAAGGACAGAAATTGTGTCATATGATCTTTACCAGGGGCCTGTTTCACCATTCCAGATGCCTGAGGTGAACTGTAATAAACAATTAAATAGAAAATGATGTATTCTGAAATTATTGAAAGTCAAATTATTAATGTTATTAATTTCTATGGCTGATTAAGACCAAAATAAATAAATAAAGCAAACAAAAAGCTTCCTTCTAGTGAAATGGTTTTTGGTCGTGTGTGTGTAAGAATAGCTTGTGAAATGCCAGTGCAATTCTCATTCAGCCTTCGTGAGATAAACACTACTCTGAAAGGTGTTCACTTCTTCCATTTTGGGTGTTTAGAATTCAGGTTTCTTGCAGGATGACCTTGCAAGAATAGGGTCACCAAGTCAGCAGCTTTCCATTCCCTGAAATTTCAGGGCCCAATCCTGAGACTTAAGGGAAGGGGGGGCTCGTATTTATGTGTGTAAGAGAAAAATAATATGCACATTTGAGTGACAGGCAATGTAGATTTCCTGCACTACCTTCTTAATAAATATTATGTGCAGCACATAGATGTCCAGGGGGCCTAATCAATCCTTTGTGGATCAATATTATTACACATCCACATTTACTGTACCCAAAGAGTTGTGCATCAGATATACAGTATGAGCCCTGGAGAGTAGAGTTGAGTAGGCTGTGTAGATTTTAAAGCCATCACGTGGAACATGCTCAAATGTTTTTCTTCTCCAGTACAGCTCACTCTGAGATTTGTCCCTCCATCTGGAGACTTGGAGAAGTGTAGCAATTCCACAAATTGCAGCTGGCACCCTGAGACCTGTAAGAAGCCTAGTCTCTGATAGGTGGAGAGACTAGAACTTCATAATACTTTATAAAATGGGTGGCATCTGACGAATCAGTAAGTGAGGTAGGTAGACAAGGCCTTGCTCTGGGTGTGTGTCTAATGGCTGCACAGGAGGGACACCTTTATCCGCCTTGCCCAGATGGGATGACAAGCACTGTAGAGCCATCAACTGGTGGGGTCATTGAGGGGGCAGGAAGGGGGGCATTTATTAGGCCATCCCACCCTCCATTGGGCCTCTTTGCTGGCACAGCAACCCACCCTCAGGATCCAGTATGAGACTAGCTGGCCACTAGGAATTTAGGACCCTTATTAACTGATCGGTGTATTGAACAAAAGTTGTGTGGGTAATTTTTGCCGATCCCGCACTGATTACCCATGGGGGCAAGAAAGGGCAGATTGGGGAGTGGCATTATTTTATAAATAGGTCACACTGGCAGGTCATGTGGAGGGGAAACAGAGTAGCGGTGAGTTCCAAGAGTTAATTGGGGGTGTTACTGCAACCAACATTTTGGCACTGCAGATCCCAAGATTCTGTTGCCAGAATTGGGTGTGTGCGTGCACGGGGGCCGCCCATCCATGACCAGTGGATGCCTAAAGTCAAGAGACTTGGACAGCGAGTAACTGGGAGGGTCATCTGAGAGTTAGCTGGCTGGGAATGGGCTATCAATATGATAGCATGGACCAGGGGCTTGGCACTCGCCCAATAGAGGGCAAGGCAGGGGTAAGCAAATACCTCTGCCATCTACTCTCAGGTATCTGCACTCTGCAGGATTTTGAGCTGTTGAAAGCTGATGAGTTAATAAAGCATGGCCCTAGTTAAGCCCTTCACTTGTGTCTTATATCTTATTTCTGGGTTGGGCAAGCAAAGGGCTAATCCAATCATACTTAAGGTGTGTCCAGATGGGCATTTGTTCCCCTGATTGTTTTAGCATTTTCTCCTTGAAAGAATCCAATATAACACAATGGCTGACCTGACCAAAGCAACAAATCCTTGCCTTCCAGAGCTTTTTTAAAAAAACATCTACTAACATAATATTATTGTTGTTGTTACAGAGTTTGTTGCAACGGGCAAAGATTAATGCTTTCTGTGCAGCTCATTTCTGTATCTGAAGAGCCTCTGATTACGACTTTTCAATTAGCACTGCGTTACATGGAGGTGGGGAGAGCTGTTTTGGAAAACAAACTACTGGAGAGGTATATGTTTCAAATAAGACCATCAAAGACCCCAGAAGTATATTTGGCGGAATGGTTTTTAGAACTGACATGAGTATGCTAACTGTGATAAGCCTCCCTCAGTCTGAATTGCAATCAGCCATGACCAAACAGGGCAGAACTTTGCCCATCTATTTGTACCCTTACTTGGAAACAAATCATTTATAGCAGTGGGGTGTATATCTGTATAAACACAATGTCGGAATGGGCCAAAAAGCACAAGCAAAATTCTGTTGGTTACTCACACTGGCACAAGTGCAATGGCATAAGCTGCAGTGGTGAATAGCCAGTAGTTAATTATTCCCTTGTGCCATTCATCATACACCAGTCACATGATGGGCATGCAATGAGGGCTATAAGCGGCAATGTATTTACTACTGGCAGCTCACTGCTACAATTTGCATCACTACACATATGCCAGCAAGAGGGTTCTGGCCATTGTAATTTCTTGAGGATGAATGGCCAACAATTCACCAATAGGGTTGGATTTGTTTGTTCAGTGATTCTTTCAGGAGGTTGTCTTTTCTTTTCAAAATTCCCTATGCAACATATTCTCTAGTTGCTATATATATAAAAGGTTGGGGTGGAAGTGCTGTGTGCTGCCTGCTCCGATTGAGAATGTTCCTACATTTAACACACAAATGGATTCGTGGACTTTGATGGAACAATTCATGCTTAAAATTAAGCATTTGGTTAAATACTTCACTGGATTGTGCACTGAGTACTTAAGCGCCTAGCTGGGAGCCCAGGATGGTGTCTCCTGGGTAGTTTATGGTCTTCCATTTTTATTTATGTACACTGGAGGGGAATAAGGAAGTTCATTATTGCTGTTTGGGGGGTTTGTTTGTTTATTGCAATTGTCGCTTAGGGAGGCTTCTGTGTTGTCCCTTCTTTTAAAACTGAATGTTTCTCAAGAGGTGTTTCCCAAGGTGGAGCATAATTGTTTCATTTCAGATGTTAACATTCAGCTTTACAAAACGAAATCCCGAAGTGCAAAACAGCTACAAGTAATTGCTCGCTACCTCATTTCCTTGAAGAGACCGTTATGATGGCTTAATAGAGTTTCAACCGAAAGCTTGCCTTTGCAGAAACCATAAGGAACCCGAACAATGGTTTGAAAATTGTCATAGTGCACTGCTTTTGTGTAAAACTAGCAAATGAGGGTAAACAATGGCCAGTAAATTTGTGTCAAAGAAGATGCAGCATCCTCAGCATTAACAGAAAGTAGACCATGAAAATTCAGCAGAAACTTGCTTTCCTTTTCTATTCTATTTTGAAAAGATTTTAAAAGGAGATTGTGTGGACCTTCTGCATTTATGACATAAAAACCTTGTACGAGTCTTTGTTCTGAGAGCTGACATTTTGCTTTTAAAAGCTCATAAAGAAACTGAAACCTTCTGTTGCACAAAAGACTAAAAAACAATATCTCAGTAAAATCCAATATCCAGCCAGAATCCCTGTAGTGGTTTTCTCATTCCATGATATATCAAAGAGAAGAGTTTGGTAGCGCTGAGAAACAATTAGTCTCAGTGACCCAGAAGGACCCACCAGTGCTGGAATCCCATGCTGGACAACTACCCCTGAGCTGCCATTTTACACTCCCCACGCTACCCCAAACACAATGTTGCTCTGTGGGGCATTTAAAACCATGGGTTGTAGCTACTTGCCACTGCCACCATATAGGAGTCATTTTACTGTGGGCTTCTTCAAATCTGGAGCCAGTCCTCAGCATAATTTACAGTGTGTGGCAGAGAAGTAACACCTTAGGTTCCACACATGAAGTTTACCTGTGCGTGCAAGGAAATCAATGATACTGTTGTCTCTTTTTCACATGATGAGTTGTAGTAAACAATATGGCCAGGGATATGAAATTAGTTTGTTAGTCCTTCTGTATTTGGTGCATGCTTGATCAAGAAAAAAAACTATACTAGTTTCATGTAGATATATTTTGCACAAATTGCGGGGATCTTAAGGGAGGGAGATCTATTTGGCTTGCTCCTGGTTAGAAATGACAAATCTCACAGAACTTTCAAGTTTCTCTTTGAAGCCAAATTCTAGGACTAGGAATTTAGTGAGCATTCTTTATATCTGTCATCCTTGCTAACAGTTGTTTGTTAATGTTTACAGAACAACATTTACTTAAGATGAATAAAAGTGAGCCGAACCCAGGTTTTCCAGGTCTCAGAGACGTGGGAGGTCCCAACTGCTTCTCCTACTTTCATTGCAACACCAGAAATATTCCCTTGCCTTCTTCACACAAGGCCTGCCAGCACTGAGTCTCCCTCTTAAACTGCCAGTGTGCAAGAAACCTTATAAATAAATCATGGGAAATGAAACTACTGTTACTGATCCATCACTAGTTGTGTCTGCAGCATGCGATGTGTGATTCCCATCTGAGCCCACAGATGGATTCTTTGATACTCAAAAGTTTAAGGTCAAGAGGAGCCCGAATTGGCACTGCATTGTAAATATGTGGTGCATTCTTGCATCATAGGCATGTATAGCCTTCCTTTGCTGCATTAGTCAAATGTGCACATAAGCTGTGATAAGAGAGAGTGCTCAGGACTGGTTTTGTATCTCGAGAGCAGGCTTCCCATTTTGCCTTTTCTTCATGACGAACAATATTTTTATGACAGGCTGAAATATACCTTTCAATGAACCCTGCACAGAATACTTGATTCCCTCCCCCCTCCCAGCTTCTTTTTCTTTTTGGGTCTATGCTGGGAGCCTTTCCAGTTTTTCAATTATTCTGTCTTGGATCTCAGAGGATTAGAGTGAATACAGAAGAAAGCAGAATAATAGTGGACTTCTGTATGAGAGCAACACTTGTACAAGTGCTTCTCCGAAATGTGCACTGCTGGTCACCAGCAAATATATAATTAATCATACACCTGTGTTTCAATATAAATAGCTCTGTGTATATGGATGGGGGCACGTATGCAGTCAAACCCGTATGCCAGTTGGCTGATTTGCAGTTGAATGTGACAGATATCCATTAGACAAAAAGCAAAGCTGCTGGGGTTTCTTCATCCTTTATGTTAACTTAATGAGCAGTAATGGCACAGTCCATTTACATCCAAATACCTGCAAATAGTAAAAAAAAAAAAAGCTTAAATGGCAAAAAAAAAAAAAAAAAGGAAGGAAGGAAGGAATGTAATGAATATTAAACTGGGGAACTAGAAGCATAGTTTCTACACATGTGAGTAAAGACGTTAAGGCTTACCAGGGGCAAAAGTGATAAGGAAGGATACTCTCATCCTTAAAATGTCCCACTGCACTATATTAGCGAGTCACAGCTGGAGCAGGCATAACATAAAGGAACAGCCATAGTGGAGAAAGTTTGGGCAAAATATGGGAAAGACAGAGTCAGTTGTCCACTCCAAAACTGTGATTAGGAAGAAAACTGGATTTGTGTAGGAAAAGGATTATATTAAACGTCTCTGTGACATAGTTGATAGAGAGATCTGGTTTGAAATGGTAAGTTGATGGTGTTCTGTGCCATCAAGTGAGAACTGGACTTATAGTGAACCTAATAGGGTTTTTCAAGGTAAGCAAGGCATTTAAGGAGTGGATTTTTACCAGCACCACCCCCTCCACTGAGTTTCCATTGCCAAACAAGGAATTGATACCTGGTCTTCTGGGTTCTAGTCCATTACACTAGCCATGACACCACACTGGGTACCCATGAGAAGCAGAAAGGGAAAATAATTGCCGTGGTTTCAAAGCTCTTTTAAAAAGCATTCATTTTGTATCTCCTTGGCCTTACTGTAAGACATAGTGCAGCTTGCCTCAGAAACTAGCACATCTTCAAGGCTTGCCGTATGTTTCATTCCCATGAAATCATGTATACATTTAACCATGTAAATAACTAAAATGCATAATTGAAAAATACGAACAAAGCCACTTCAGCCATTGGGGGAAAACTAATTTTAAAAGTGTGCCTTAGAAAAAGTCTGGAAATAAATTATGGAAAAGGCATGTGAAAAATGCATGCAGATTTCTGTGTAAGGAGATTTAAATAAAAAATAAAAAAACCCCAAAGTCTTGTCACCTTGTACCAACAGAGGATGGGATGAGAATGCAGATGGGTTCTGGACAAATGTAACAAAATTGAGACCGATAAGTGTTGATGTTGTTAAGGATATACTGCATAATAATGTTATGAGAATCAGTATAAGAAAAGTTCACATCAAGGCTATATTTTAGAGGATGGTAAACAGAAGATACAAATGATAAAATTTCTCCCCTTCCAAAACTATCCTTGGCCATCCTTTCCAGAGACAAACAGGCAAAATGAAAAAATTAAAAAGTGGGTAACTGATTTCTAAAAAATGAAGAGGAAGGAGCAATACACTCTGTTCTCTTATTCTCAGCAACTGGGGACAGGGTTTTGCTCTACAGTCATGGTTCCCAACCTTGAGTCCCCGAAGGTTCTTGGAATAAAACTCCCAGAAGCCTTCACCACTAGCTGTGCTGGCCACGATTTCCGGGAGTTGAAGTCCAGTGATATTTGGGACCCAGTTTGGGAACCACTGCTCTACAGGAAGAATTATTGCTGAACTGAGGTGAACTGAAACCTAGAAGGTGAAGAAATAGAAAGTCTGAAGCACTGGTATTTTAGGCAGCCTTCACCATCACATTCTTTGGGGTACTCAGGATCAGTGAGGTGGTAGTCAGATCAGCACAAGAGAAGTCTAGGGGCATTCTCAGTTGTGGGGTTGAACAACAAGCAGCCACTCACTAAATTCCAGCTGGTCAGGGTCCTGCGGGCAGTGCTCGCAGCTTGCAAGCTGCAGCTGGGTAAAGTTTGGACCTCACTCTTGCAGGATACGGGCTGCTACTGCAGCTGCTGATCTGGGGTATACGAGAGAATGTATAATGGCTAATGGGGTGGTGGAAATCTGGGGCATACAAAACTTACATTAGGATGGGGGCATTGGCTCAGAAATAGTCTTGCTTTGTTCAGCTGCATCTCAAAGAATGTTAGTCTGGCTCTGCAGGCACAATATTATGCACTGAGCCGGAGTTTTATGTTGCATTGACAGGATGGGGAATCCACCTTGGACTGGAAAACAGACTGCAAGTTCGCTGGAAAGCTTGGAGAGGAATTTATTTGTTTGTTTGTTTGTTTGTAACCCACCTTTCTCCTTAAAGAATCCAAGGTAGCTTACAGCAATTAAAAGACAATATTTATAAGCTAAAAATAGTGAGTATACAAATATTAAAAAAGAATTAAACAAGTATTGTATTAAAAACAGTCAATAAAATCAATGCTAAAAGCACATTTAAAAACAACAGAGCACAATGATCCATTTTAAACCCCTCTCAGACAGCCAGTCACCAAGGAAAAGGTTGCCTGAGAAGAGAGGTCTTCACCTGCTTGCGGAAGGACAGCAAAGATGGGGCCAGCCTGACCTCCTGTGGAAGGAAGTTCCAAAATCTGGGAGCAACAACAGAGAAGGCCCTTTACTGTGTCCCCACCAAGCGTGCCTGTGAGGGTGGTGGGACTGAGAGGAAGGTCTTTCCTGAATGGAGCACCCTGATTCCAATGCTAAGGAAGAAAGCCAAGGAATGCTAGCAGCTGATCATCCAACTAAATGTCTTGAATTCATAATGAAATTCATAAAATTCAGCAAATACCTAAGGATTGATTTAGATGATAGAATGGAGCTTTCATGGCATGGGGTAATCATCTGTGACAACAGACATGTGCTTTTCTTACTGTGTTGTTCCCCTCCCAGAGTTCTTACTTTAGACTAGGTTCTGCTGTCCACGTGTGAACCTAAGGAAAGTCTAAAGAAAAAGTTGCTGACATTTGTACTGTTCTGTTACTTGTTTATTTTATAAGGCTTTTTTGTTTGTTTGTTTAAAAATATAAGACAGGAGGAGGATAGGAGAAATTTCTTTAGATCAGAACAATGAGAGAAATGCAGAAGGAAAAGACAGATGTATCAATCATGTGAACAGATGGAATACCAGGTGAGGTCACCAAGAAAAAGAGAGATGTGTTAAAAATAACTAAAGGTGTCTCAAAATAGGCCTCTGGAGAAGAGTCAGCTTAAGAGACAATGATTCACAACAATGGTTGAAGAAAGAAACTTCTAGCATGAAGACGTGCTAATCTCAGGTTTGGCTAGAAGATAAAAGCAAGATTTGAAGAATTGAGGGTAGGTATCTGGACATAGATGGGGAAAAAAAAGGAAATGGAAAATGCAGTGAAATGGTACCAGGGAATGAGGAGAGTAAAAGGATGTTGCTTTCGGTTTTTAAAGGAAAGAAAACAAAATCCCACAGAAGAAGGGAACGTCTAAAGGAGGTATAGAGCACTGAGTGAAAGAGGCCACAAAGACAAATTATTCATCTTCAGGCAAACACCATTAGGAAGGACCAGAGTGAGTGACTTGGTTGGTAGGAGGATAATTGGCAGAGGAACTAGAAAGGATGTGTGCCACCATGGTGTCACCACTCTCATTTCAACTAATGCCTGTGATGTTGGAGTAAGAACATAGGCCACTGAAATGTAGGAAATAGTACATTCATTGTTGTTGTTGTTTAGTCGTTAAGTCGTGTCCGACTCTTCGTGACCCCATGGACCAGAGCAAGCCAGGCCCTCCTGTCTTCCAAGTACATTCATTACTGGGATCAATTTTAAGCTATTGGGGGGGGGGGGGGATCAGCAAAGAAGTAGCTGGTTACTGTGTTGCAGCAAAAACAACAAAGAGACCCCTTAAAGCTAACAAGAGTTGTATACTCTGTGTATCTGAAGAAGTGGGCCACATTGAGGGAAGTTAATGCCAAATAAAACTTGCTCATCTTAAAGGTTAACACGAAACTCATTTGGGGGGAAAAATCACTTACACTAAGGTCAAAGCAGATATAATTTTAAAGGTGCTGCTAGCAGCTAAGTCAGTTTCTTTTTTACTCTATAGTAAGCAAGGGGAGATCCAGGTTGGAAACCTGGCAGAGGGCATTCCATTGATCTCCACTTGCTACAGTCCTAATCTGGATCATGACACCGTCTTACAATTTATATTTCACAATAGTGACCCACGAGTCATCAAGTGCCTAGCAAGCATGCTATTTGGCACCTCTCCCCACCCCCAGTGCTTGAGACAGGGATCAAGCTTCCCTGAGCATGAGTTTTCAGAACCAGTTCGGAAGAACCTGCAGAAAACGAAGCCCTCCAAGGTGCCAGTTGGAGAACCGATCCTCCAATTGGTGCTTAGGTCAGAAGCCAACTTCCCTGCACTCAGGGTCTTTCCAGTTGGGCTGTAAGCAAAACTAGTTGCTTGCAAAGCAGGAGAAACTCTCCTCCCGGTGATGCCACCATCACATTCCCTGCATAGAACTCAGCTGGCTCTTAAAACACCAAGTAAATGTTCCAAGCTGTGCTCCTCTGTTGCTTCCTCTATGCAGCAAGCATGAAGGAAGAATGAAGTAGCTGAAATATATCTATGAAGCTATGGCTCAGTTTTGCACCATCTGGCCAGAAGGCCAAAATTGTCCCTTACCTGGGCTAGACTTGGAGGATTTCAAACAGGAAGTAAAACTTCAGGTCTTTGGTTATTCATGAAATTCAGCTTCACTATCAAAAACATTGGAATAAGACTTTATTCCTGGTATTAAAATGGATACTTTAAGTGCTCCTAGATTAAGGCTGTGGCCCTCTCCACTTAAAATGGAGTAAGCCCCATTGAAGTCAGTGTGGCTTACTTCTGAGTAGACATGCTTATGACTATGCCAGCAGTGGGATAAATCAAACTGCCACTGGAGAAGATTATGATTGTTGTAAGTCAGCACTTATGCAGACCCCGTTAGTTCACTAGATCTACTGTAGTGTGACTAACAACTGGATTTAGCACAATTTCTGTTTGTAACAACACTCCCTGGAAAAACTGGAATGAATCTGCAACTACTGCTGTAGCACAGAACACCAAGTCATACTGTAGTTCAAAATGGCGCCCAATCCAAACCTCTCTCTTTTTCCCTAACCACTTGTCTGACTGCCCCTTCCTCGCCTCCCCTGCTCATCCTCCCTGCTCTTCTTTTCATTGTCATCATGTTTTTGTTTTGTTTTTCCCCACTTTGCAGCTCTGGGTTTTGTTTTGTTTTTTAAAAAAACCTGTATTTAAAATTGCACGTCCACTAATGCACATAAA
Organism: Intellagama lesueurii; assembly: GCA_037013535.1. Taxonomy (NCBI): domain Eukaryota; kingdom Metazoa; phylum Chordata; class Lepidosauria; order Squamata; family Agamidae; genus Intellagama; species Intellagama lesueurii. The sequence continues at coordinate 166,258,825 of JBAJHW010000001.1, read as the reverse complement.
CACCTCGTGGTGAGGCTGCAAGCGGAGTGCGACCTTCCCATCACATGGCCTTATGCCCAGCCCCAACACATCCACAAGGACCACAATATGCTGGATTATAAATAGGAAAAAGTGCTGCAGTTTGGCCTTGTGTTACAAGCAGAGTCACACCTGGGTGCATCCAACCCACAAGAAATACATTTCCCGTGGTTTGTTGCAATGGTGTCATTCCAGCCTCTGTGAAAGCACTTCAACCATAAAACTGTACATTCCTGATTGTGTCTATGATTTGTTGTCATTTTTGCTGCTGCTGCTATGCTCCCACAGATATTTCTTCTGTAATATATATTTTTCTGCTTTCCTTCTTTGAAAATAATGTAACTTTTACCTCAGATCTATTCTTCCTGTCACTGTCCTCCTGAGGCTCCTTAATTCCAAATCTAAACTGTTTCTGTTCTCATGCCAACAGGTACGAGGAAGCTGCTAATATCCTAATCACCCCTCTTTAAATAATTAAAAATGATTGAACTACACAAAGTCCAAATTTTTGCCACATTGCTTCCCCTCCACTGCAAACATGTCTTAGCACTATTACTAATGTATTTCAGTCATTGTCACGCTGACCATACTTGTTTTTTACAATTAGCCATGGTCTTCTTTTGTCCCAGGTTTGATGCCACTCTTTTCACCTCTCTGAGATTTTCTTCTTTGAAGAAGGTCACTTTCCACCCTGCTTATTAAGACTTACTTATTCAATAAATTAGCCTGTGAGCCTAATTGCTAAAAATTGATCTCATACAGTGAGAGAGGATATTTTCACAGATAGCTTTGGATTTGACTCCCCGCTCTTAATCCTCACCATTTTCAGTCACATGCATCTGGTCTTCTTCACTCGCCTTCCCAAATCCCTCCCACTCTCCTCTCTGCTTCTTCTCCCTCCCTCTCTATTTCTCCCCACGTCAGAAATATGCCATTTTCCCCAGTCCTTGCTCTTTCCTCCTTTGTAATGTAAAATCCTCAGAATGTTGCAGAGCAAATATCCCATCCATATGGCTGCCCCCTCCATCTTAAAATGTTTGTTTGTTTATCTTTGTATTTCTAGATCTCCCATCTGACCAAATGATCACTCTGAGGGGTGTGCAATAATAAAACCATAAACCAAGTATCACGCACAACATAAGAGCAGCATAACATACAATATACTATATAAACTAAAACAAAAGCTCATCGGATGTTAAAACTCAATGGTGGAGCATTTAAAGGTGACATACAAAACTAAAATGCCAGAAAAGATAACTTTTTAAGGACTTCTTAAAGCCCTTAAAGGCTTATTCTCTACATGCCAGGTGTTATGTGTGATCATGCTGCCTCCAGCTTATGGTGACCCTAACTGGGTTTTCAGGATAACAACAGATATTTAAGAAGTGGTTTGATCAGTGCCAACCCCTCTAGTGAGTTTCCATGACTGAGCAGGGATTTGAACTCAGGTTTCTTGAGTCTTCGTCCAGCACTTTATCTCCTACACCACACTGTCAGCTCCTTCTTCTTAGGTTATCTGTATTGTAAGGTGTGTGTGTGTGTGTGTGTGTGTGTGTGTGTGTGTAAGAGAGAGAGAGAGAGAGAGAGGATGGACTTACACAGCTGTATATAAGTTATACACAGGCCCACCTCAGTGGTTTCCCATATGTTCTCTCGCCACTTTTAAACTTATATGTGGTGCTTGCTGTATGTCCAGATAGCTCTATGAGTGAAATATTTTAATGAACAAAACGAGTCCTTGCAGTCTTTTTCCAAAAGTTAGTCTCAAACTTCTAAAATGGCTCAAATCGAGTGATGCCCTCAGTTAGATGCTTTGAAATCTAATTGGTTTCAGTGGGGTTGCGCTGAGTGCAAGACAGATCCAAAATTGTTCCTTTACCATCAGGTGTCTTGCCAGGGCATTATTAGTCACTACCATGTGAGGGTAACTTGGCTACCTTGCCCATCAATTATATTTGGGTCAGTGTTGGAGGAGAAGCATGCCAAGTTCAAAGGTGAGGATTCAGGAATTCTGGGGAGACAGACCTTTATCCTGCTGTGAATTGGATTTTTCTAGGAGGCAGCAAGAACACACAACACAGCCATCAACCATAGGCTGTCAGGAGGAATAAGGAAAAAATTGTGCCCTCCCCCTTGCTCCAGCAGGGCTAGGTGATCTCCCAGCAACCTAAGACCATGTTTTGTACCTGACCTTGATATCATTTCTTAATTAAACTTCCTCTGGTATTAATCTGTCCCTCCTGCCAAATCACAGCTATTCAGACATTCCTGACTCATTGGTATAATGATCAATATCAGCCAACCTTCTGTTGGCACAAGAAGGCAAACACTACATACGAGCAGTGTGCAGAGTTGTGGTTTTTGGATGACAACTCCCAGAACACAACAGAGATGGAGAATTATACTCCAAATAACACAATTCTGCATACCTATACAGCAGTGGTTCCCAACGAACCTTGGGTCCTCAGTAGAGATGGGTACGAACCACCAGATTGGCAGTTCATGCTGGCTCATCCATTAGTCCAACAGGTGTTCCATGATTCTGAGCTCTGCCTCCTCTGGCAGGTGCCCACTCAGAGGCAGCATGAGGAAGGGAAACTGGGGTGCTGCCTCTGAGTGAGTGCCTGCCAGAGGAGGTGGGGCTCAGAACCATGGGACACCTGCTGGACTGATAGACAAACCAGCACCCACCCCAAACTGGCAGTTCATGCCCCGGATGATCTTGAACTACAACTCCCAAAAATCCTGGCCTGCACAGCTAGTGGTAAAGTCTTCTGGGAGTTGTAGTCTAAGAACTCCTGGAATACCCAAGGTTGGGAACCACTATTCTACAGCATATTTGTAAGAGATTTGCATTGATGCTATCTGGTGTATGCAAGCAAAGTACTTTCAATAGCTGGATGAGCTAAAGAAAGTGAGTGAGTGGATGCCACAGTAAATCAGCTACCTGAACTATTAGACCACACTTTTCACTCCCAGTGGTTTTGGCAAGACAGTTAACAAGGGTTTTTCAAATGAAGTCAACATTTCTCTCCATGGATCTTAAAAGGATTCCAGGTCATTATTAAAGAATCTGGTCCATGATTTTTGAAGGCTTTGGACAAGACATGTTTGTGGATTCCCTTAGCCAGGAGAAGAAGGAAAGGATAGTGTCCACACTGTGTTTTTTTAAAACACATTCACACAATCTAGTGGTCATCTGTGTCCACTTTCCCCAACATGGTGCTCAACTAAACTACCTTGGTGCCTTATTACTACGTACCACTATGTTGAGCTTCAGACCATTTTTTGTGCTCTCCTCTTTCACCCTCATTAAGAGGTTTTTTAATTCCTCCTCACTTTCTGCCATCAGAGTGGTATCATCTGCATATCTGAGGTTGTTGATATTTCTTCAGCAATCTTAATTCCGGCTTGGGATTCATCCAGGTCCTGCCTTTCGCATGATGTATTCTGCATATAAGTTAAATAAGCACGGGGACAATATACAGCCTTGTCGTACTCACGACATAATTAGGGCATGACAATTGGAGATTCGGTCAGGATGCCAACATTTAGAGGGTGTCAAAACTGAGAGTTGAGTCTACCAGTGCAGTGTAAACAGTAACAACATAAACAGTAACACCCCGAGGCTCTATTCACTATTTACTTCCTTTTTTTCTCTTTCTTTTGGGGTTGCATTACATTATCATCATCCTTTTTCTTGAAGGTTCACACCCATGTCTCAGGGTATCATGGGCAGGAGATGGTGCCACTTGCCTCAGTACCAAAATTGCTAGTTGGGCTCTGTCAGGGAAACCCTGCTTCTTGTAACCTCAAGTCTACAACCTATCTGAAAACAAAGTTCTGATAAATGTCCCATTAAGTGCTAATTATTTCAGGACACCTCCAGGATTATATAATGTTACCTTTCTGGCCCTGTGTTTCTTTTATTAGGAATTAACTGTTGGAAACACAGTTGGCTTCACCATTGGCTATGCCTGTATCTCCCAGTAATGCAAAATTAAACAGAGGACTGTAAGGGTCATGCTGTTATGATACACCTAGCATGCTATTAAAAGAGAGCTACTTTAAGAGTTAAACAATATCTATTTCTCCAACATGAGTATAACATATTCCCCCAGCTCTAGGTACCAGTGGAAGCTGCCATGGAATCTGAGAAGTATTCTCCCCACAAGTGCTTGTAAGCATTGGCTCAAGAGTGGGGCTAGAATCAGGACCCCTCTTCAAGGAGACTTGAAGAAAGGGACTCCACCACCCAAAGGTGGTTGTGGAGATTGTGGGGGACCAACATGGAAGATGGCGGTCACTGTCCCACAAAAGCCAGGATTGGCACCCCCTCCCATGCTCAGTTCACCTCCTGGCTGGTCTCACACCCCAGGTAGACCCAGCTGGCAAATGGGCCCAGGGCCCAGCTTGCAGGAGTGACCCAGGGTATTCTCACCAAAGTTAAAGACCTCTCCACAGGACTAGCTCTTACTCATGCTCTTGCAAGGGACCTCCCGTCACCTGTCACCTGCCACCTTCCTCATGGACCTCCTGCTATCTCCTTCCTCTCCAGGCTGCTGGTTCCCTTGACTCTTCTTCCTCTTTCTCAGTCCTTTAGGGCCCCACTGTGCAGCCTCTTCCTCTTGCCATGCTGCACGTGCCTTCCCACACAGCTCCCTATGCTCACCTTATGTTTCCTTCTCTTCCTTTCCTCCTTCTGCCACCCCACCCCACCCCACTCCACTCCCATGGTGTTGTCAGGCTGCCAGGCAACCCCCTGCTAGGCTGGGCATGCTTCTGACCTCATTTCTGCACACTGCTACAGTGGAGTAGCCCAATGCCCGGCCCAGCAAAGTCACAGAGGAAAGGAGGCAGCACCCCAATGAGCTTATCTACCTCCCCCCCCCCAAAGCAGATGTAGAAGAGCATGGGCACGAAACGCTTGCTGCAGTGAGCTTACAGAGGGTTCCATAACTGTGCAATTCTCAAATTAGCCTTTTGTTCTGTGATTGATCCCCAGAATCCCTTTTTTTTCTTTTTCTTTTTATATTATTATTTACAAAGTCTGTCCATACTTGTTTAACATTGTGTCCCCTGGGTTCCGCTTATAGTCATTTTTTGATACATCTACAATACATATTAAGTCCTACAGAGTATTTCTAGCCACTGATAGAACAGATTCCAAGTTTGATAGTATTCTAAATCTCCTTCCCTTTGATTTTTAATGTCAGTTTGTCCATTTCTGCGCAGTCTAGTATCTTTTTAATTATTTCCTTCATCTGGAGGCGTTTTTTTCATTCTTCCAGTACTGTGCAAATATTATCCTCGCGGCTGTTAAAATATGCAGTATTAAATATACATTTTGTTTATCAACATTTTCTGGTATTATACCTAACAGAAAGAATTCTGGCTTAAAATCTACGTGTTTTTTGATTAACAAGCCGATATATGTATTTTTATCCAAAACCTTTTTGCTTTATCATATGTCCACCAAAGGTGATAGTAAGTTCCAGTTTTTTATGACATTTCGAGCATTTACTTGACCGATTAGAAACCATTTTAGCTAGTCTATCAGGTGCTAAGTGCCATCTATAAAACATTTGTATAAATTCTCTTTATAGGATGATGCCATGTCATTTTATAGTTTCTAGTCCACAACTTTTGCCATTTTTCAAGATCAATATTGTCTCCAAAAAATTTGCCCATTGTACCATTGTTTCTTTGACTTGTTCATCAGCCATTTTCCAATTTAAGAGAAATTTATATATTTTCCCAATTAATTGATCATCCGATGTTAAAATTATTTGGTCAAGTGTTGTTTGTTCTTTACAGAAATCATATATTTTTAAATCTCTTTCATACCTAGATTGTAATTGCATTATGGGCCACCAAGATGAGTCTAATCCCTGGTCTATCAAATCTTTTTTCGGTTTTAATCTCTTATTTACATCTAACATATCTGTATATGTCAAGATTTCTCAAAGTTCAGAGATTGGGATGTACGAATGCTTCTATAGGTGAAACTCATCCTGGTATTTTTGTGTACATTTTAATTTTTATTTTTTACAATGAGTACAATGAATTTCTAATATAGTGGTTTTGAAAGTATCTGTGGGTTTTTGGCTTTCTCGTACCATAAAAAGGCATGCCAACCCAACTGTAAATCATGTCCCTCTAAATATAAAAGTCTTTTGTTTCTCAGACTAATCCATTCTTTCAGCCACATTAGGATAGATGATTGATAATATAAGGTCCAATCTGGTAAGCCAAAGCCTCCTTTTTCTTTGGATTCTTGCAACATTTTCAATTTCATTCTGGCTTTCTCCCTTGCCAGATAAATTTTAATATCAGCTTGTTTAGGTCATCGAAATATTTCTTCTCTAATTTCACTGGCACTGTTTGAAATAGGAAGAGTAGTTTTGGCAGGATGTTCATTTTAATTGTTGCAATCCTTCCTAGTAGTGTTAGTTGTAGATTTTCCATTTTTCTAAGTCCATTTTTATTTGATTAACTAGTTTTATTATAGTTGTCTTCTTTTATAGTTACACATCTTACACTTACACTTAGGCATCCTTCAGTCTCGAAAGACTATGGTAACGTGCTCTGTATGGAGGACTTGGAACAGCGTCTAGTGTGGCTGAGAAGGCCATTCGAGAGTGACAATCGCTTCCACACAGAGGACAAATACAATCTGTCCCCTGTCCAGCTCCCTGATTTTGCTGCTTCCATGACTGCCTCTTTGCCTCGGCCTGCTGGACAAGGGTCTCTTCAAATTGGGAGAGGCCGTGATGCAAACGCCTGCCTCCAGGCTGAACGCTCAGATGTCAGGGTTTCCCATCTGTTGAGGTCCATTCCTAAGGCCTTCAGATCCCGCTTGCAGATGTCCTTGTATCGCAGCTGTGGTCTCCCTCTGGGGCGATTTCCCCTCCACTAATTCTCCATACAGGAGATCTTTTGGAATCTGACCATCAGCCATTCTCACGACATGCCCAAGCCAATGTAGACGTCGCTGTTTCAGTAATGTATACATGCTAAAAATTCCAGCTCGTTCTAGGACTACTCTGTTTGGAACTTTGTCCTGCCAGGTGATACCAAAAATGCGTCGGAGGCAACGCATATGGAAGGTGTTCAGCTTCCTCTCCTGCCGTGCACAAAGGGTCCAGGACTCACTGCAGTACAGGAGTGTGCTCAGGACACAGGCTCTATAGACCTGGATCTTGGTATATGCTGTCAGCTTTTTATTAAGCCATACTCTCTTTGTGAGTCTAGAGAACATGGTAGCTGCTTTGCCAATGCGTTTATCCAGCTCGACATCTAGAGAGAGAGTGTCAGTGATCGTTGAGCCAAGGTACAGAAAGTCATGAACAACCTCCAATTCTTGTGTGGAGGATGGTAATAGAGGGAGGTGAGTCCACGCCCTGGCCCAATGGACTTGTGTTTTCATCAGGCTGATTGTAGTCCAAAGTCTTGGCAGGCCCTTGCTAAAAACGATTCATGAGTTGTTGGAGGTCTTCAGCAGAGTGGGCAACAATGGCTGCATCATCGGCGAAGAGGAAGTCCCGCATGCATTTCAGCTGGACTTTGGTCTTCGCTCTCAATCTAGAGAGGATTAAAGAGCTTTCCGTCTGATCTAGTCCAGAGATAGACACCTTCTGTTGCAGTTTCCAAGGCATGCTTCAGCATGACAGCAAAAAGAGATCCCAAAAAGGGTTGGTGCGAGGACACAGCCCTGTTTCACTCCGCTTCGGATGTCAAAGGGATCTGATGTTGAACCATCAAAAACTACAGTGCCTTTCATTCCCTCATGGAAGGACCTGATGATGTTAAGGAGTCGAGGTGGACATCCAATCTTGGGAAGTATTTTAAAAAGGCCATCCCTGCTAACCAAATCAAAGGCCTTTGTGAGATCTATGAAGGCGACAAAGAGTGGCTGTTGTTGTTCCCTGCATTTTCTCCTGCAACTGTCTGAGGGAGAATACCATGTCAGTGGTGGATCTATTAGCTCGAAATCCACACTGCGATTCTGGATAGACTCTGTCTGCGAGCACCTGGAGCCTCTTCAGCACAACACGGGCAAGCAGCTTCCTTACAATGCTGAGAAGAGAGATGCCATGGTAGTTATTGCAGTCGCCCCTGTCTCCTTTGTTCTTGTACAATGTGACAATGTTTGCATCCTTCATGTCCTGTGGTACTCCACCTTCCCTCCAGCAAAGACGAAAGACTTCATACAGTTCGGTGGTGTTGATCTCTTTACAGCACTTCAGCACTTCAACAGGGATGTTATCCTTTCCAGGTGCCTTGCCGGAGGCGAGGGAATCCAAGGCCGCTTTTATTTCTGCTAAAGTTGGTTCGCTGTCCAACTCTTCCAAGACAGGCAGGCACTCAATGTTATTTAATGCTTCTTCGGTTACTACATTCTCTCTGGAATATAGCTCGGAGTAGTGCTGCACCCAGCGGTCCATCTGCTGTGCTCGGTCCTGGATGATCACGCCTGTAGCAGATTTCAAGGGAGCAGATTTCTTCTGTATTGGACCTAAAGCCTGCTTGATACCGTCATACATTCCTTTGATGTTACCTGTGTCTGCTGCTATCTGTATCTGAGAGCAGAGCTGAAGCCAATAATCGTTGGAACATCTCCTGGCAGCCTGTTGGACTTGGCTACGAGCAGCTCGAAGAGCTTCCAAGTTGTACCCGCTAGGACAGGCTTTGTATGCTGCAAGAGCTCTCCTCTTATCCTCGATGGCTGGCATCAACTCCTCCGAATGGGCTTCGAACCAGTCTGCTGTCTTTTTGGTCTTCTTGCCAAATGTGGACAAGGCGGTGTTATACACAGCGTTCTTGAATTGTTCTCATCGTTCAGGTGCATTTGCATCAGCCGGGCCTGGAAGGGTTTCCTCAAGTGCTTGGGCAAATTCCTCCACTTTTCTTTGGTCGCGAGTCTTGCTGATGTCAATACGTGGTCTTCCTTCCTTTTTCGTGTGATATAATCTCTTTGTTTGCAGTTTTACTCTACTACACACCAGGGAGTGATCAGTATCGCAATCAGCACTCTGGTAGCTGCGTGTGATCGTAATACTAGGAAGGCTAGAACGGTCTAGTGAGGATCAAATCGAGCTGATGCCAATGCTTGGATCTTGGATGTCTCCAGGAAACTCTGTGTTGAGGCTTCGTATTAAAGAATGTGTTGCTGACACAAAGACCATAATAACAGCAAAACTCCAGCAAGCGTTGGCCATTTTCGTTCATCTTTCCAATGCCAAAACGGCCTAGACAAGTGGGCCAAGAATTGTGATCAGCACCAACTCTAGCGTAAAGTCTCCGAGAATGAACAGTGCCTCTCTTTCAGGGACTTTTTTGATAGTAGCTGCCAGATCGTCGTAGAATTTGTCTTTCACTTCTGTAGTGTGATGACAGTTGTTGGTGCATATGCACTAATGAGGGTGACCAGTCCCGCTGATGAGTGGAGCTGCAGAGACAGGATTCTTTCACTCCCCACAGTAGGTGGAACAGTGGATCTCAGAAGAGTATTTCTGACTGCAAAGCCAACACCATATTCCCTGGTCTCATTCATGGTTTTCCCTGCCAGTAGAATGAGAAGTTTTTTTCTTTGACAGATCCCGAGTCTGGCAATCTCGTCTCTTGCAGGGCAACAATGTCCATCTGCAGTCTACTCAGTTCCATGTCAATGACAGCTGTCTTGCGCAGCTGTCACACATCTAGTTACACATCTAGCAGTTAGAAATATTCCTAGGTATTTAACTTTCTTAGCTATTTGTAGGTCTGATCTCTCTGAGAATTGACTTTTTTGATTGGCTGTTAGATTTTTCACTATGACTTTAGTTTTTTCTTTATTTATCTTCAATCCTGCTACTTCTCCGGATTCATCAATTTTCCCCAGAAGTTTCAATATTGTTTTTAGTGGATCTTCCAAAATGAACACCAAGTCATCTGCGAATGCTTGTAATTTGTAATTTTCGTCCTTTATTTTAGTGCCTTTAATTTCTGGATCACTCCTCACATTCCTGTTTAATACTTCCAAAGTTAATATGAATAATAATGGGAGAGTGGACATCCCTGTCTAGTACCTTTTTATATTAATATTTTCTGTCAATTCACCATTTACCATTACTTTGGCTGTTTGTTCTTTATAAATTGTCTCAATTGCATTTATAAAATTTTTGCCAAAGTCCATAGCTTTTATTTGTTGTATCATAAATTGCCAGTTCATATTATCAAATGCTTTTTGGGCGTCCAGAAATACCAGTGCCATTTGTTTCTCTGTATGCACCTCATAATATTCTAATACATCTAAGATTATTCTTAGGTTGTACCTTAATTATCTTTTTGGGAGAAACCCATTTTGGTCTGAATGAATAAACTCTGTTAGAAACTTTTTCAATCTTTCCGGTATAATTACTGCAAAGATTTTATAGTCCACGTTCAATAATGATATTGGTCTAAAAAATTTTATATGTGTAGAGTCCATATCTTCTTTTGATATAAAGCAATATTTGCTTCTAGCCAGGTCTTGGGTATTATAGCTTTTAATAAAACTTCGTTGCAGACCTCCTTCATTGGTTGACTTAATATATCTTGAAAAGATTTATAAAATTCCGCTGGCAATCCATCAGGTCCTGGGGTCTTATCATTTTTTTTGTTTTTTAATGGCTTCTGTTACTTCCATCATTGTTATTTTTTCATTTAGGAGATTTTTTATACTTTCTGGTACTTTAGGAAGATTCGCTTTTTCAATATATTGTATTGTTTTTTCGAGGGAAATTTCTTGGGTATCATACAGATTCGCATAGTATTCTTTAATTATTTTTTATTTTCTCTTTTTGATATTGTAGGACTCCCTTTTCATCTTGTAGTTTCTTTGTTAATCTTTTTTGTTTTTTTGTTTTTATTTTTTCAATCTATAAAATAGCCATCTTCCAGGTTTGTTGGCATTTTCAAAGAAGTTTTGTTTAGCCCTTTTAATTTGCTGGGCTAATTCTTCTGATTCTAATAAGTTTAATTTGTGTTTTATTATCTCCATCTGGTTCTTAAGGGTTTTCTTCTGTGGTTCTTTTTGTAGTTCTAGTTTCTTAAGTTTTTCCTTCAGTTTTGTAAGTTGTTATTTTTTCTCTTTGTTTCTTTGAGCTATATATGATATGGCTAATCCTCTGAAATACGCTTTAGCTGTATCCCAAATCGTTTGGAGGGTTGTTTCCTCTCTTATTTTCTTTGAAGAAGAGTTCCATTTCTTTTTTAGTTCTTTCCACAAATTCTTTGTCCTTCAATATTCCCAGATTTAAAGTCCATCTTGGCTTTTTTTTCTCTCCTTTCCATCACATTTTCATTGAATTATGGTCTGCCCACATATTGATTTCTATTTCTACTTCCTGTATTTCAGTTTTTAATTCCGATGATAGCCAAGTCATATCTATTCTCGACCAGGATTTATGCCTGTTCGAGTAGAAAGTAAATTGAGAATTTTTAGTATTTATTTCTCTCCATATATCCTGTAATCCTAGTTCTTCTGCTATCTGAAAGAAGATTTTGGGGCGTTTTTTTCCTTCCCTTCCCCCCCCCTTTTTTACCACTTTTGTAGTCAGATTTCTCATCTACAATTGCATTGAAGTCTCCTAATATACAAATGTTTTGATATTCTTTTTCCAATATTGTTTTATATAGCTTGCAATAGAATTTTTCTTGTTTGCTATTAGGTGCATATATTGCTATCATCAAAATCTTTTTTTGGTTTATTGTTATTTCTACCATTAAGATTCTCCCTTCTTCATCTGAGTAAACATGTTTAGAATTTAGCGTTTCCTTCGCGTATAAAGCTACACCTCTTTTCTTTTGCTCTGCTGCCGAATAGTAGAGTTTGCCAATCTTCGGACAGATCAGATATTTGTAATGTTGTCTTTTAATGTGCGTTTCTTGAAGACAAATTATGTCCGGGTTTTTTGTGTGTTTTTTTGCAGTTGTGAAAAGACATAATTCCTTTTTTTTTTTTTTTTTTTTTTTGTGCGTTCAGGCCATTGATATTCACTGAGAAGATCCCAATTTCCTTCCCCATCTTGTTTACTTATATTTAGGATTTGTTGCCCTGGTGTTCCTTCTTTCTCTTTGTATTTTATTCAGATCTTGTCCAATGTCCTTTTCCCGACTGTCTTCTTCACTTAGTTCACTCTGCTCTTCTGGTGCTCTCTCTCTCTCTTTTTTCCTTCTTCATTTATATCTTGTCCTTGTGCTTCTTCTTTGAAGAAGGTTATATGTTTTTCAAGAAATTCTCTTGCCTTGTGGATAGAATCAAGTCTAAATCTTCTTGAATTCCAGGTTATCAGGATCCCTTCAGGTATCAGCCATCTAAAATTAACTCCTTTCGCATTCAGTTTGGTAGTCAAAAATTGATATTGTTTCCTCCCCTCTCTTATTCTTCAAGGTATCTGTTTCAATACCACAATTTCCTTTTGTCTGTATTGTATTGGGTCTTCACTGGTCCTTTGCAGTACTTCATCTCTTGTCGATCTTTTCACAAACTTTACGTGTACTTCACGTGGTATTCTATTCTTCGTCGCATAACTTGAATTTAATCTATATGTTTGGTCTATCTCATTTTCCAACTCTTCTTTTTCAATTCCCAGTGCCTCTGCCAAAATGGTTGCCATCAATTCTGGTAAGTCCTCCTGTTTGTCTTCTGGTATGTTTTGGAATCTAAGAATGTTTGAGGCTCTTTCCATCTCCATTACTGTGATTGAATCTGTTAGATTTTTGTTAGCCTGGAGCAGTTTGTGGTTTTCTTTTTTCAATTCATCCAACCTTTTCTCTGTTAAATCTGCATTATTTTCCAATTTTTCAATTCTTTGTTGGTTCTTTGTGGTGTTTTGCTCGATATCTTGGAGTTGCGTATTCATCACACAGATCTATTCGTTGATTTTATCCATTTTCTCTTCCAGTTTCTGTTGGTTAAGTTTGGCTTCTTCATGGTTTCTTCTTGATTCTTCTTGATATTTCTTTGTCTCCTCTTCGTGCGATACAACTGTATCTTGAATCTTCTGGAACGTTACTTGTAGATCTTTCTGAAATTTTTCTTGAAATAGCATTGTATCAATGGATCTTTGCTGTACTGGGCTGGGAGCCCCAGATGAAGGTGCAGAGGCTGGTTTTTTGGCAGTTTTAGAAAGATTTGGTAGGCTCATCATGAGTAGTTTCCCCCAAATTTTCCAATCTGTCCCCCAGAGTTCTTTTGACCTGCTACACTGCCATTTCCACCTTTTAGTTATTGAATTATAGTCAGTATGTCAATAATACCTTATCATCAATAGTCATCAATAGTATCTTATCATCACAGCTCTATATTCAGTTTATAAGGTCACTAATACAAGACAGGGGACCACTTCCAGAGCTATCTAGTATTTTCTGCCAAGGCAGGCTACTAGTTTTACAATTTTACAATTTAATATAACAGAGCTTCAAAGGTTATTTCCACTCTTTGCTAGCTAGGGTGGCATTCAATCCATTCAATTTGCAACACAGGATTAAGGTCAATTCCACAATTAATTATATATAACTGGGTCAAGAGGGAGCTCCCAAAAAAGAAAAAAGAAGAAGAAGAGAGAGAAATGGGATAAATAAAGAAATAAGTAGATAAATAAAAATAAAAATTAAAAAATCAGTGTTTGAAGGTTTTGGCTGTCATAAGGTCACTGCTAGAAATATCTGCTGTTCTATAATTCTGTGATTATTCCAAAACACAACTCTCTCCCCCCCCCCCCCAAAAAAAAGGAAAAGAAAAGGAGCGATATTTAAAGGTTTTGCTGTTCCAGGGTTCAGTTCTTGAGATTTTTCTAGTTTAGTTCAGAGTCTAAATTCACACAACGTATGTATCCAAATTTGACTGGATGGTCTAGAGTCTTTAAATGTAAATCCAGCTCAATCAAGTACCATCAAGTTTCTTATTTACAATCCAAGAATTAATTGTATGTAATTGTCTGTAGTTAATCCAAACTGCAGCTTCCAAAGAAAAAACAACCAGGCTTTAAAAGTCTTAGCTGATCCAAGGTCACTACCAGAGATATCCATTGCTCTTTTTCTGGGCTCACCGCCAATTCTACAGTTAAAACACAACAAAATTTCAAAGTTTGCCTCCACTCTTTAATGCCCAGAATGATGATTTCCTTAGTTCCTGATCTCCATTTATTAAGTTCAAAAAACACCCGTTACTTTTGCCTTCCAAAAAATTCCAACAAATGCAGATTAATATTCCATGGGATAGATTTTTGCTGTTGTCTCCTTAGCCTCCTCTTTGGAGCAGCGGACCGCTCCTTTGTTTTATTTTGCTGCCGCTTTTCTTTCTCCAGCTGGGGGACAGCTTAGAGTTCTTCTTTTCTTTTAAGGGGCTATTTTGGCCAGGAGTGTTGATAGAATTAGTAAAACAAGAAGAAAAATAGCCTTACCCAGGTTGATAACGCGATGTAAAACATCCAGAACTTAGTGCTTACTTCTCCGGCAGCCGATGACTTGGACAAGCCACAAGCAAGCAGGCGGCTTGTTTTTCTCCTGCTGGTTTGAGGAGTTTCCTGAATCAAATGAAGACAATTGCCGTTATCTTCATGATCTACAGGTATCTCCCCCTCACTTGTCACCTCTCCGGGGTGACTTAAGCCCCTTGGGGCTCCCTAGCAGGCTGAAAAGCAGTCTCGGGGAGCAGAGATCTGTCTCCCTGAGACTGTATTGTCACGACGTCAAACCGGAAGTCCCTGATCACCAGAATCCTGATCACACAGGCTTGTCTGACTGTGCTGTAACTAGTAGAGATGGAATATTAGTATTTGTCTCCCAGGGGAGACGAATACAAATATTGCCACCACACATGGCCAGGTCAATTGGTCCCTCCCCCCACAACTGTTGTAAGCCGCCCAGAGACCTTTGGGTAGTGTGGGCGGCATATAAGTTAAATAAATAAAATAAAATAAATAAACTGGCCAGTCCACTCACTGCTCGCAGCACATGCAGCTGTCGTCCTTCACACCGCACCAAGGGAGGCAGAGAAGCCCTGGCCAGGCTATTTATGTGATTGGCACAACATGAAGGACGACGGCCCTGTGCATCACTCCTTGAGAGGTAAGTGGACTGGACGATTCGGGGGGCGGGGGCGGTCGCAAAGGCCCTGGCCACCTATGGTGCCAATATTTGTATTCGTCGCCCCCAAGAAACGAATACGAATATCCCATCTCTGGCAACTAGTAATATTGGTGCCCAGGGCAAGCAAGAAATACCAACTCCAGCCCACACTAGATATAGAGGGTGCAGCCATCGTGGTTGCCTATCCTCTGGTCATCTTTCTCAGGGGAGAAAAATGAAAGGCAGCCAGCCATGCAGACCAAGGTCACCTGTTTGTGGCATGGAGGAAAGCACAATGCAGCACCTCTCTCTGAGGAGCCATGCTTAGCCTCCCCCTAATTGCAATCCCCGGATGCTAAAAAAACAAAAAAACAAAAACAAAACCACGGATGGACAATACAAACCTCCAACAGCATGTACCACAAGAGCCACTCTGCTTCCTGAGCGTTTCAGGCCATGGTCACACTAGCAAAATGTCCCCCTGTTTTCTCATTTCTTTTGCTTTCTGATGAGTCATGCATTGTGGTCACATGACACATATGTCCCAACCAACCAACCAACCAACCAACCAACCAACCAACCAACCAATCACTCACTCAATCAAATAAATAAGTATAATTATTGATTGTTTAATATTATATTTTACCATGATTATGTTTGTTGTATTTCATTTATTTTCTGTTAACTGCTCTGAGTACAGTATCTGTGTGGCAACTGCTGTATGCAAATAAATTGATTATGACTTAATACTTGGTATTACATATCTTTGAATAAACAGATTAGTAAACAAGTGATAATAACTCCCCCCCCCCCCAAGGAAACTGACCAGCCAAAGTTGCCCTGTGCTACTTACTAGAGATAAGGAAGGCACCAAATAATCTCAGCTTTCCTTTTTCATAGTTACAGGTAGTAAGTTAGACTGGGAATCCAAGTTTTCTTCCAAAGAGTCATCTGAGTTTTGTTGTACACCTTCCACTACATAAGCTATCTGAGGTTACATGCTTTACATGGAAAACCCTGATGGTTCCATTAACAACAAAGGTTCAGAGAGCCCATCCCCATAGAATTCAGGAATAGCAAAACCATCACCATCTTTCAGGCCCAGCTGTCAGCGTCTACTTCAGCATAACTCTCCCTAAATAATTGGAGCAGAAATATAACCCTGAAGCGTTCTCCAGGGTAAACACAGATAAGCAAACAGCAGAGAACAGCAGAGAGCTGATTGCTCCCATTAGATTAAAACATCCTACTCTCCATCACCTATTACGACAGCAGTGCCTAGCTGTTCTACTACCAAGGGCTCTAGAGCTGAGGGCAGTTCCCAGTAGTATCTTGAGTTGTAACTTGTCAGGACAACTAAAGGAATGTGGAAGTTCTCTGCAGCTGCTTTCTTCTATTGTCATGAAACTCTTTTTGATTAAATAAACTGGGTTTGTCTCATTGTCATTATCATCATCTTAGAACTGCAGAGCTGGAAGGGACCCTATAGATCATCAAGTCCAACCCCTGTCAAGGAGGCATAGTGGGGAACTGAAGTCCCAACCATACCTAAATCACTGAGCTATCCAACTTGAAGACTTGAAAGGAATAATATGTATTCAATTGTTAGGCTATGTGGCATATATTAAAAATCCTACATTTTTGTATGGGACTAAATCCTATGTAGTTAGAATTCCTGGTTATAATAATAGTAGTTTTCTTTTAAATGCACACACCTCCACAAAATAATTAAAGAACTATTTGCTATATGCATTAGGAAAATGCCGAATTAAACCGTTCCATTTCCAAATATGCTCACAGTATGAACCAGGGGCCCAAGTCCTCTTGCGTGATTTAGACCAGTGTAGTACAAACAGTGTAACATTTGGAGGCAGATTTCTTTAAGTTAAGAAATTACCGTAGACATTATCAGTTACATACCAAGTTGTGTGATTCAGCATGGATCTGATCAGGTCCATATTGATTCCCTAACTTGGAACAATTTGCTTCCAAAATTTACACCATGCATAGCATATACACGTGCATAGCTGAGCAAGAGGATTTGGGCCAAGAAATTATATGTAGAAATCTGCTACGCCAGGGAGAGGGCTTTGCCCAACTTTTCTCTATGATGCTTTCTTCTTCATAAAACAAAACATGTAGGCAAGTAAAAGTCCCTCCAGATGTTGTAGAATTGCATTTCCATCAGTTTTGGCAAGAATAGTAACTGGAAAGGAGCATAGGTATTGCATGGACATTGCAAGGCATCATGGGAGCCATATTTGTAGGGCCACACATTTACCACTATTGATGCGTGCAGTGAACATGAGGATATATACATGAGGAACATGAGCCGCCTAGAGTGGTCACAATTGACCAGATAGGCGGGGTATAAATGAAATAAATAAATAAATAAATAAATAAATAAATAAATAAATAAATAAAAATAAATATAATTAGAAGTACTACTTAGAATTGTACCTGAATTTCAATTGTCTGTTTTTTACTCAACTGTATAAACATTCACCACATTTAGATGCATTCTTTTTTACAGAGTAAAGATTTTTTTTAAAAAGAGAAGGAGACAAAGCATCCTTTAAAATGTGTCACACAGGGATGGACAGATTAAAGCAAAAATCAATCAATCAATCAATCAATCAATCAATCAAATAAACAAGTATAATTATTGAATGTTTAATATTATATTTTACGATTATTATGTTTATTGTATTTTATACAATATGGGCTATATACTGCCCCATAGAGCATAAAGCTCTCTGTGGGTGGTTTACAACTCAGTTATGCAGGCTACACATTTTCCCCCACCCAACCAATTTACAAACCTCAGAAGGATGGAAGGCTCGAGCTGGCTACCTGGGATTAAACCTGAGTGTGACTCAAAAAAAATTCTCTTTAAACTCAGGCTTTACTGGATTGCTTCGTATCCCGTCGCTGGACACCAATTGTGACGTTTGCCCCTAGTTACCCCTGGTTATCTTCCAACCACAGAGCACACGAAGGCAAACCAAACTCCTTTTCACATGCTGCCACCAGTTGATTACTAAATCAACATACTTTGCTACAGAAAGATAAAGGTCCATTCATCACTGTCTTTTAAATAAAACAGGTTTATTGATTACAGATGTTTTGATTATTATTTATACAGTACGTATCTTCTTCAGGTTTATCAATCATCAATAACAATCTTCTATTTGATCTTACAGTTACTATTCACTCTTATGACTAATCACACCTCAGATCTCCCAAATATCTCTCTATCTCTCCTGACTCCACACTCTACTCTCACTCTTCTCTCACTGTACTCTGATCTCACTCTGACTGACTGTTCACTCTCAGGCTCCACCTTTTTATCTCTCTCTCGGCTCTGCCTCTCAACAACATTAGCCTACAACATGAATAATGCATGACTATTTAACATAATAAGGGTGAAAGCCACACTGAGTCATGAGCAGAGTTTTGGCTGCAGTACTGCAATTTAACCACTGCACCACGAGGCTCCTCATACTGTATTTTCTGTCTATATAATCTAATTGTCCTGCTTAGAAAGAAAGCTCCCAGCTTGCAAGGAGCAGGACACTTGGGTGGAGCTTGGCCTCACCACGCCCCAAAGCCTTTTAATGAAGGCCTTCCTCCCTGGTGCATCATACCCAGGTCTTTACAAGGTGCCTGTAAGGTAGGCAGAACTCCCAGAATGGAGAATTACGGTATTTGTAGTTCAGAAAATCTGAAATCCCATCTCTAGTTCTCAGCAGATGGAAAAGAACCATAGATACCAAACAAGAAAAGTTGTCTCATGAATACGAGAAGCCTTCTTAGCTCCTACAAAGTCTGGCTTGGCTGGATCTCCTGTTACACTCCATACAGTCACCCACCCCTGTTTCTTCCAGGGCTATGGCCAGTTTCTGTAACCAACTGTTCGAACAGTATGGAGGTGATGAGGCCTGTATTATAGGCGTACCCTCTGAATATAAGTATGGAAAAGCCAGAACCTTTGGAATGGAAAGTCCTGGAGTAGAAGACAGTGAATCACCAGATGAAGCCTCAGCCCAGCCCTCCTCTTCTGTGACAGGGAAGAGTGTCAAGATCACAGAATGTGACAGATTCTCAACTTCATAATT
The DNA here is from genome assembly GCA_037013535.1 of Intellagama lesueurii. Lineage (NCBI taxonomy): Eukaryota > Metazoa > Chordata > Lepidosauria > Squamata > Agamidae > Intellagama > Intellagama lesueurii. The sequence continues at coordinate 166,239,593 of JBAJHW010000001.1, read as the reverse complement.
TTGACTGGAAAAGCTAGGGAGGGCATATTTATTATAACCTGGGCTCATTCTTCTGTGTAGTTGTGGGTACAGCTGATAATGGGCACAGAGAAAGTGGATGGACCAAGAATTAAACATATATACAAGCATATGTTAAACCTAAACATCAGTGTATCTGTGTTGAGCAAGATGGTCTTGCGATCCCTAATTTCACCTTTCTGTCCTAGTGGCATGGGACTGATAACATGTAGATATTGTCTATGTAGTGCAGTCCCTTCCTCATTTTAAGCTGATCTCCCTATGCAAACATGTCCCTTTACATAGATATGAATAATCTCTGACCAAAAATAATGAAATGCCTGATTGGCAGTGTCACAGTCTATCTTGGGATATGTTTCGCTTTGCTGAATCTCTCCTGTAAATTGACAAAGCGGAAGTGGTGGCCTCACAGATCTGTGGCAAACCTCTGTTAAGAAGATATGTCAGTATGCAAATGCCAAAGAGGCTTCCACAGGTCCAAAAAGGAAAATAAAGGCATATGAAAGCTTTGTGGGGTGTCAGGATCAAGACAGGAAGCCATGTGGGGCAAGGCTTAAGATGTGTAGAGAAGCTCATAATTTGAGCTGTAAGTCTTCCATACAAGCATGTATTCACTGCAAACAGACCATTTCTCCTCGAGTGAAACTGTGTCTTTACAACAGAATCTCTGGCTGTGCACTAAACTGATTGGCTGGAAATTGGAAATGTCACTAATCCACCTTCCCATTCTCCCCCAAGCAGTTTTTCAATGGTTTAAAAATTGATTCTGCGAAAAAGAAAAGAAATGAGAGAGAAGATGAATGAGCATTTAATTGAATAAATGCACACATGGTGCTTATAAATAAAGAAAAAGGGAGGCAGAAACATTGGGGGAAAGAATAAGACAGACTATTGAAACAGAATTCAATTTGTTAGCCAGCATATCTGCCAAATGTATTGCAAAGTCATTGTTGAGACAAAACTCGAGTTGAACTATGGGAGAAGCATAGAGGTGGAAGGGTCTTTGTGTACCTTTCAGTCCAATCATAAGCCTCATGGAAAGAATGAATTTGCAATCTTTCTTAAAACACCACAGATGGAATGGGCAACCTCTAGCTCTCCAGATGTTGTCAGACTTCACAAGCCCTAGTCAGAAAGGTGAAAGATGAGGGACAGGGAGCTTAACCCAATAACATCTGGAAGGCCACATTTTCTCCAGCTCCACATCTGGGTCAGGTTATCCAATGAAATTGAGTGGAAGCAGATTCAAAATGGAAGAACAATTCCATTGCCACAGAATTCTGCTATGGCCAATCAGCAGGTAACTTTACTTTCACCTTTGGAGAATGCTGAGTTCATACTTAACCCAGCTAAGTAATTTCTTGTATAAAGATAATATTCCACTGGAAGTAATAAATACCTAGTAATAGCAGTAGTAGACACAGAATGTGGTTTTGTTGTTGTTGTTAATTCTTTGTTAGCACATACATTATTACTATACATTATCACTGTGAATAACAGCTGCTTTGATTTGTTTCAATTTATTTATCTTACAAATAGCAAGTGATTTGCTTCAAGCCAATTTGTAGTCCATCCTCTTCATTTCATATCTGAATATATTGAAGTATTTGTACATATGGGTCTGAACAGTGGAAGAACATGGAAATGAGGAAACAAAGAACTCTAACCTGGGATGGAGGGGGGGTGAAACTCAGTGCCATCAAGTACTGCTCACCCTCCAGTGTGTAGGCAAAGATTTCACCAGTTTTTTTCCAAGGTACGAAGAGGTTACCTATTATGGGACAAGGGCCTTTTTTTAAAATTGACTGCCTGCTTAGGGCTTGCAATCCTATGGAGTGTGGCAAAAGTGAAAGTGGCATGGGGAAAGTGGCTCATTAGCTGACTTTAAAAAGAGATTTCAGTACTTCAGCATATAAAATTTAGATATATAAGGACACATCATTAATTAAGACACAATAAATAAAAGATTTCATCATTTGTACCTTTCTCAGAGAGCCAGCATGGTGTACTAGACAGAATGTTGATCCATATCACAGGAGACCTGGGTTCAAATCCCTGTTCAGTCATAGCAACTCATGAGATATGGGTGGTAGCAGCAATCCTAACCTACTCCTTGAACACCTCACATACTTTGAAATGGCTATACGTCAGAAACAACTTGATAACTGATAATACACACAACTTCTAAAACTGGATTTTTATTACACAAAATATTATTTGTTCTGTGAATATGGGGCTCACTCATTCAGCACGATTCATTAAATAAAACGTGTTGCCCATTTATTTATGAGCTACTATCATTCAGATCAGTTGAACTCATTTTAATAAGATAGTATTGAGCACAGACTACTATCAAGATCAACAACAAAGAATCACAAGCCTGCAGTTCTATGGTGGCTAAACAGTCCTGAATAGAGGTCAGACTTTTGGAATTTTAGAGGCTTCAGCTCTCAGAATTCTCTAAGAATTCTGTGGACAGAATTCTGGCAGTCATAGCCCCAAAGCAGAAGTCTATAGACCAGTTTTTCTTACCTTCACGGGTGCCTCTGTTAGCCATGATCTCCATTCAAAAATATTTTAAAACTGCCTCAGTGCTTCCTGGGAATCACAGCACTTTCTAGGAGGGATAGTTCTTTGGCAGGAATCCTCTATAAGTCTAATGGGAAGCAAGATTATCCCTTATGTTGTGAACAGTCTATTAATTAAAAAAAATGCTGCACAGAGAACTTGTGAAGACACTGTAGAAAAACTATATACAGTATTGTATCAATGTACAGAGAGGCATCTGGTGACACCTTAGAGAACAACATCTAAATCCAATAGCTAGTCCCAGCTAGAGTGGATCCATTGAACCAGTTGCTGAACAGTGACGACATTTTTGTCGATCCCATTGATTCATGAGGTCTATTTTAATTTGAGCTGCCAATTGGATTAAGTCCTGAAAAGTTTTATTTGTCAAAATGAATTCAACTTGTGAAAAGGAAGGTTTCAAAAAAGCTAATAGTGGTTCAAATGTTATCCACATGAAGAGGCATGTGATGAAAAGCTAACGTAGTGGTTCAAATGGCATTATGCCCGCCCTCCCAATATTCTACCCACAGTCAACATGTTATGTTGAAGGAGGAGTGAGATTTACCCATGGATAGCTCAGTGGTTGAGGTCTCTGGCTGCAGAGCCAGAGGTTGGGAGTACAAATCCCCACGGTGCCTCCCTGACAGGGCTGGACTTGATGATCTCTTGAGCGTCCCTTCTAGCACTGCAGGTGTAAGGTCTCTTCTAGCTTGGTGGTTCTAAGATGATTCTAAGATGGATGCTCTTTCCCATGAACTGAGAACCCAGTTTACACAGTTGATCCTACCATGTGAAGGAAACTCGTTGACAACAGTTATCCTCCCATTTAAAACATCACTAGGACACCAGCGGAACAGTGGGGAAAATGGGCAAAACATCAGTGGCAACATCATGGCCCTGCTCTCTTTAATTGCTCACTGTCCCTTCGTACAGATAACAGCCATTTTGGAAAATGGCTTCTCTTATTAATTTCTATATCACCCTCAGCTCCCATGCCTTGTTCATCCATTCCATTTATTATTTTGGTGTGCCAAGAGTAAAGAAAGCAGCATGTCTATAGGGGTGTGCCAAGCAAGATGGGATGGTTGGTGGAATGACTGGCATACCCAGTTATAAGGAGTTAAAGAAAGTGACCTGAGCTGTCAGAGGATGTCAACAGGACGATGAGGTAAGCTGTCCAAAGGGATAGATTCATCTAAGGGAACCCAGCAGTTTAGCTGAAGCTGCAGTTCGGCATTCTAAGCTCCAGCTACTTCCTTTTCTAAAGGAAATATACTTCCCCTCTTGACGGTAATGAACCTTGTGCCTAGCAATGTCCCTGGGGGGTGATTATTTCTCAAAACTGCTTCCCTAGTTGCATCTTGTTGCATAAATAATCATCTCTTTCATGAGAACAATAACAGTGGGAAAGATACTGCATTAAATATGGTCTTGGGCTACCTGACTTGCAAGGAATAAACAATTGGTTGATCCTTAACAGTGCTAAAGCCACTTCCTTTGGGTTGTGAGATGTTTCCTATGCAATCGCTGGAAGCATGGTGCCCATGCCCCTCCTTATGCACAAAACAAATTGGTAATTTAACAGCCTTATGAAGATAATAGACTTTCTCCTGCCTCTTGTTTTCCTCTGTCTGTGGCAGCAATAAACACCACTTTGTGATTTAAATGTCGCAAATGCAGCTCTGTGGAACGGGAGAGCAATGAGGCTGCCTCAGCCAAAGATGGTGTTCACGTTGGCAGTTTTAATGCCTGCAATATCTCTCCAAGGGAATCATAAAACTGGCTTCAACGATGATCTGTGCATTCATTACACACCATCGTTTTGTCTTCCATTTCATGTCATTATTGCATAGCAGGGAGAGAGAAAGGGATGCAGAGGGCTACTCAAGACACCTCCTGCTCACTGGTATAACTGGCAAACTGTTCTGATTTCTTTTTTCCCCAGGAATTTGAATTTACTAGGTTTATTTCTTAAAGCAAGCGGCAAGTTCTTTTCATTAATAGCCGGGCACAGTTAAACCTGTACCATATGTTTCGTATTTCGGATTGCACCCAGCTCTGCTACCTCTCTTCTCCATCTGTCTAAAATCTTAACATTTTGAGGATGGTTATGTTTGAGATTCCTCGTCAGATCCAACCAATCTTTAGGAAATCTTTTCAGAAGCAAAGAACATCTCTGAGCGAGTTTTTGAGTCCTTTCAGCTCAGCCAATGAGTTTGAAAAAATCAGAGACAGCAAGATAGAGAGACCAAAATGTTTCTTATTTGTCCCTGGTGTGAGACTGACAAATCCCACCTTGCCAGGCCCTCATGTTCTTCTTCCCACAGTACTCCAAAAATCAATCAAACAAACAAAACAGGGCAAGTGAAGTGACTTCACATTCAGTCCTACAAGGCCAATCTGTCAGCGGACCAGGCTTGGTGTTGATGGCCATCCTGATTGGACAGGACATCCCCCTTTGCCTTAATGGTTCTTTGCTTTGATTTCTCGTCAGATTGTATTTTTAAAATTTTAAAAAAATATTTAATTGGTTAGTTAACTTTGCTTTTTTTTTTACCAAAAATGTCAGAGGAGACCAATGTTCAGAGCTTGAAACTTTAGAGCTTGAAACCTTAGATTTAAAAAGTCACTGCTTAGTGATCTCTGTAAATTATTTAGGTATAGTTGGTCTTGAAAATCTTCTAAGAACTATTACATTGATTTTTATGTTAGTTGTGTGTTTGTGTGTGTGTGTGTGTTTTGAAGAAAAAGTAAATTGATAGCCTGCACTCCAGAAGTCCTGTTCCATGCAGAATCATCCCAGCCTGCAAACAAGAGCTCTATCCAGTATATAAAGTTCACAGGCTTTAAAGAGTCCTTATCTCAGATCAGAAGTAAAAGCAGAAAAACAACAAAATAATGAGTTAAAACTTTCTATTCATTATGCACTAGGAGAGAGAGAATGAGAGTGAGAGATTGAGAATGGAATTAATTAAGTTAAAAGTAACTGTGAAGTATTTGGCTCTCCTGACTAAAAATCCCTAATGAATTAACATAACACATGGTACTTAACATTCTAATTTCAAGCTGTGTGAATATCCATAGATCTTGAGTTAATTTTTTTGTGGTTTTTTTTTTTTGTTGAATCAGACTGACCAAGAATGTTAAAAAGACAGGGAAAAATATATATTTTAATGTTTTTGTTTTTATGCCACCTTTCTGCCAAGAATTGGGATCCGAGGCTGTTTACAGTACAGCCTGCAATGACATCCAGTGAAGAAGAGTGAGGGGCTCATGACAAACCAAAGGAAGCAATTCTTCACACATTGCCTACCTAAACTATGAAGTTCAGTGCCACAAGATGTAGTGATGGCCACCTAGATGGTTTCAGGAAAAGCTGAGATTGACTTGTGAAGAACAAGGCTATCAGCAACTGTTGCCATGATGCCTATATGCTCTCTCATGCTATACTTCATGCTATTGCTTTTCTGTTCCACTTGTGGTTCCATTGGCTGTGGTTGGAAACAGGATGTTGGACTGCATAGGCTTTTGATGTGATCCAGCAGGAACCTTCATGTGGTTCTTCTTCAGACTGTACATCATTCCTATGAAGAAAAAAAGCAGGAAGACATAGACAGAGGGATGTGTTTTCTTGCTCCCTCCATTAGTGAAAGAGGGCTTACATCAATATCTCACTCGATCTGCCTGCTGATTTTTCTATTGAGCAGATTGGTGCAAATGATCGGGTTTACTCAGGATCCCCCAGGAAGGACCTTAGCTTGAATCCTGGCAGCTGACAGGAAAAAAAATGATGCGTTTGAAATGTGGTGCTGGAGGATAACTTTGTGGATACTCTGGATTGCCAAACAAGTGGGTCTTTGATCAAATCAACCCTGAACTATTTTTGGAGGCAAAAATTTTGAAACTGAGGCTGTCCTACTTTGAGCACATCATGAGAAGACAGGATCCTCTGGAAAAGACAAAAATGCTGGGAAAGAGAGAAGGCAGCAGGAAAAGAGGAAGACCAAATATGAGATGGACTGACTCCCTAAAAGAACCACAAGCTTGAGTTTGCAAAAGCTGGCAGGGCGGCTGAGGTCAGGACATTTTGGAGTACGCACATTCATAGGGTCATCACAAGTTGAAGGATACTTGACGGCACATAACAAGAAGAAGAAGAAGAAGAAGAAGAAGAAGAAGAAGAAGAAGAAGAAGAAGAAGAAGAGAGCACCAACTTAATTTAAGTGAATCAATTCCAAATCCATGTTAAAATAAACAGACCTCTGGTGGAGGAGTAAAAAAACTCACTGCTGCTCCAAAAAACCCACAATTCCCTATCAAACTAATCTGCCTTTATACGTAGGCAATGCATTCGGCCATTTTTACAAAGACTGAAAACAGGCAAAACCTGGTTTGAATAGGGTTTTTGTTTAAGCAATGTAACCACCTTCTATATTAGGAAAGAGGGGGGGAGAGAGAAAGAAAGAAAGAAAGAAAGAAAGAAAGAAAGAAAGAAAGAAAGAAAGAAAGAAAGAAAGAAAGAAAGAAAGAAAGAAATCTGATCTAGGAGAAAACAACAGATAAAATATATTTAAAATTGAAAAAAAAGTGTGGGTTTTTTAATGGAGAGAGTTTTTAATATGCATTACATAGTTTAAAGAAACAGTTGTTATTTTGACAGTTACTGAAGACTTCCATGGTAAATAGTGGGATAAATTCAACCGATAGCCTTAAGAAAACAGCCATTACATAACTAGGACTTCCTAAATCAACATCATTTATGTATATTTGTGTCGTTTTTAAAAAGGCGTAGGTGTTTTTGGAACAGGTTTAAACTGTTTTTATCCATTAGTTTTAATGTGATACCTGTTTAATTATTTTTTAAAAAAATTATTGTAATATTTTATTGTCTTTTTAAAAAATATTATTTTTTGTTTTAATATTGTAAGCTGCCTTGGGACCTGTTCAGGAGAAAGGCAGAGTATAAATATTTTAAATAGAAATATATTAAATATTTATTTAAAATATTTTATCAATCAATCAATCAATCAATCAATCCTTATTCAATAAGTCTAACACAGAGCTTGGAGGAAACTAGTAAAGAGTAAAATAGTTTCCTTAAGTGGTTAGTAGTAGACATGGGGCTATTCGTATACGAATACCACCCCACAGGTGGACATAATGAGGGACTGTCCACTCACCCTTCTGCTGCTGCCACGGCTTCGCGCTCCTTTCCTATCACTCCGGAGCTTGTGGTCATTTAGCCACTCCTGGCAGGAGGTGGGATGACGAGCCTCTCTGCCAGGTCGAAGAGTAGCTGGCCGACCAGGTGCTCCGGAGCGATAAGAAGGGAGTGCGGAGCCCCCAGCAGCAGCAGATCGGTGAGTGGACAGCCTGGCCCCAGGGGGCCGGACCCTCATTATGTCCACCTATGGTGGGGGTATTTGTATTTGTATACGAATATGAATACCACCATCTCTAGTTAGTAGTTATTTGTTGAATATGAACAATGCAAGAAGTAGTTACAAAATTAACTTTAGATGTAACCGCTAACACCTGAGTAACTTGGGTTTATCAAATAACACACAATGACTTTCAAAATTAAATATTAAAGGGTTTTTAAGGCACTTTAGAAGCATTTCGACAAGCATCTTTTCACATCTTATGCCATTTTCATGTCTGTCTAGGTGGCAAAGGAAGAGTTATCTGGTTTTCCCTTATGTATTTTTAAAGATATTTCCAAGGTGCAACATCAGCAATGACCACTAGGGGGAAACCAGAAAGTAATTCCTTGCATCTTCCTGACTCACTCACTAATCAGTACAATGCACTCCATTAATAACATACAAGGTAACGGATGACTTATGTGATTAGAGCAGTGCAAATGATTATAGCAACCTGACATTGGAGAATGAGGTTCCTTCAAAATGTAATGTTCCTCAGATTCTGACTAATGCGGTTGGAACTAACACTTGGATTTAGTCCATTGTCACCTTCTTTCCTAAGTACAGTAAAGTAAACCTTGCTCCAGTGTTCCATTCTTTTTCAGAAGGGAACCTCTTGTTCCATGACAGCAATTAACACATGTAGCACAATGCTCGTGTATATTTGCTTGCCATGTACATTTAAAGCTGCATCACTGACGTCGTCATTATTGTGAAAACATCATGAAAGCATTTGCTTGTTCATGAGCACTGGCTGAAATTCAATAGTACATCATGACTAGAGTAGGCCTATTGATTCAATGGAACTTACAGAAGGGTTGACTCACCAAATCCTCACTTCCATGGGTCTACTCTGCTTCTGAGTTACTGCTGGATTTCAGCCATTAGCTATCTTTATCAGTTTTTTTAGTGAAAATGTAAAAATCCATAAATCAAATAATCAATCAAGCCCAACAGGACAATGGCTTAGGTGGTCCCTCCCACCTCTGGATCATATCTCCTTCCCCAAGATGTCATTGTTGCATATACAGAAATAGATATAACAAGAGTTGTGTGCCATCAAGTCAATTCTGACTTATGGCTATCGTTTCCAGAGTTTTCTAGGTACTGAGTATTTAGAAGTGGTTTACCATTCCCTTCTTCTGGGAGCACCCTGGGGCTGTGCAGCTTGCCCAAGGCTTCACAGGTTGGATTTTCTTGGAAGATGCAGAGTAGGAAACCAAACCCCCAGCCCCTGGCAGGTGTTCCAACATGAGCTATCCAGACAGTTGCCTCTTCACTGTGGGGTTGTATAAAAAATGTAAGACAGACAGAAAGAAAGAGAGAGAGAGAGAGAGAGAGAGAGAGAGAGAGAAAGGCTTTGTATATAATGTCTGCAGTTCTTCCTTGCATCTCATTCTACTTCCATCTTTTACTTCATGAATGGCATTGTTATCCGGTTTCCCCAGGTAGGAAGCTCCCAAAATGAGAGTACTGAGGCACGAAGGCTTCTTGTGAGGTTATTTTATTGCAAAGGAAAACGCCTGCTGCAGAAAGCGGGGAGAAAAACAATTCACCACGCGGGGCAAAGGCTTTTCTCCAAAGAACAAAAGGAGTGGTACAATCTCTTATAGCCTGTCCCTTCCGGGCGATTTGGGGTGGGCGCACAATCTCCTTAAAGGGGTCAGAAAGTTAGTTGGCGAAAATTCATTGGATTAGTAAAAACACCTTTCAAACATGCGCAGAACAGATAACCGGATCTTCTTCTCTCCCTGGGGCCCCTGCATTCCATTCTTATCTACTACAAAGCATATTGTTTCTATCTACTACCAGCGTTGTTTCTCAGTAAACGGATCCTTTGTCTTTCAAGAAACATTAGTCCTTGAGTCAAGAAGAAAAGCAAAAAGGAAGGGAGGGGTCGGGCCCGCTTTTACGGGGCCAGTTCTTTTCTCTCTGAATAAGTCAAACACAATTATCCTAACAAATCCCTCCTTTTCTTTTTCTACACACTTTGACTTATTCACAATTATAAATTTCGTCCTGGGCTGGGATGATTTTGTAGCTTATTTCAGTTTCTCTTACAGTCATCTGCGTTTTTGGCATTGCCGCCTGAACTGCTGAATTAATCCAAACATAATCATACCTAGGAAGAATAGTGCTTGTTTCCAGTTGTTGAAAACCCCTCCTAACCACCCAGTGTCATCCATAATTCCAGCCCATTTTTGAATAGGGACATGAGCCAATTTCCGCATTTGACCGGTAATTTCTGCAATTGCGTCCTGTGTATCTCCAATTTCAAGGCAACAATTTGTCAAATTAAACTTTCCACACACACCTCCTTCCGAAGCCAATAAGTAATCTAGAGCTAATCTATTCTGATATATAGCATTCCTAATTTGCGTGTTCTGTTTGGCTAGCAATAATAAAGCTTGTTCATTTTCCCTAGTGAGCAACTCTACTACAGCTTGGAGTCTTATAATTCTATTGAGCATATAGATTGGGGTCCTGTGAGATTGTATGGTACAGTATGACTCCACTCAAGTACCTCCCAAGGCCACTGATCTCCCTTAAGAGTACCGCCACAAATGTAGCAATTTGAAACATTCATAGTGGTAGCTATTGTTTGTGCCAGTTCAACAAACAGATTAGTTGTCCTGGGAGTCAAAGATTGTTCCCAAGGATCCGTTTCCATCTCTCTCCAGAAGGTCTGGTATCTCCTCAAATCTTCCCCTATTTTATATTCCTTAGTCTGGACAATTTTAAGGAACGCTTTAGGTTTGCTTCCTTTTCCCTCTATGAGTATACTGAACGTCTGATCCCACATGGAAGTTCCCCATTTGTTCTTCTCATCCCACATCTTTGGTTGTAATATGGTAAAGTTAACAAAGTTACAGGTACCCCAAGTGCAGTCAGGTTTTGCAGGTATTGATCTCAAGGTTGCAGTTTTATCTGCAGTGGACCAGGTAGCCCATACTATGCAAGTTGGATTAGTGTGGAATCCAAATCCATGATCCCCCATGGGGCCGCATGATCTAGTGGATCCCATGTATTTGTGCTGTGCCTTATAGTATTTTACCCATTCCATTCCCCCACACTTAGTGTCGTTGAAGGGTTGCCAGGGTGTAGATCTCCACCCAGATCCTTTCAGGATCTTCCTTAGGATCAAAACAAACTGGCTCCTGACTCCTTTTACTGCAGACAGTATATTCTACATTATTGAATCGACATACAGAGGTATTGCCCATGCATTTATAGACGGACTTGTAGAGCAATGTTTGATGTTCCTGATTTCCTTTCCTGGTAGTTATCACACAAGGACAAGTAGACCCTGTCGCTTGCAGAATAAGGCTCAGAAAGATCCCTAATACTGTAATCACTTTGCCGTCTACCCTTGGTCTACCAATAAGCATCTGCCTGATGTTTTTCCAAGACATCAGAGGGGTAGGCTTTACCGCCACTGGCAGCGGGAGTTACGTTCCTCGTCCTCTGAGTCTGGGCTGGGCACGGACCAAGGGCTTTCGCTCCTGCACTTCCAACACGTCTCGTGGTGTACCGAAGATGCGTAGCGGAGCCATCCCTTAGGAATGGCTTTTGCCTGCGTCGAGCTATCGGGTCGAACCCTCCACTGATAGCTTGCGACTGGTGTTTCCACAGCCCACAGACTTTCGGCCCACAACCTCTCGGGATATCCCACCTTCAGCACATACCACCTCAATGTCGGGCTTTTGTCAAATTTGGTTATTCTGGCACACCAATGGTGAGGGCAAAAGTGGCAATATAGTAGACAATGGGGCTCAAAGGGATCTATCCCTAGCAAGGGATCTTTTAAGTTCCGGATATCGCCTGGTATACCATCAACTGGTTGCCCCAGGCCAACCCCTCGTATTCAGTGTCCCAATAGGAAGTAGTTTGTATTTGCACTATCCACGCCTCTACCTCTCCCTTTGGTGTTCGACTGATTGAACAGGAAAACCAGGGGCAAACACTACCTGTTATATAGGGAACTATGGACATTACTCTACAATATTCGTCCAAACAATGTAATCCGACAATCCTCATCTAACTCCTCGTCATCAGATAATGAAATCACACACTCCTCCTCTGATTCTCCTTCAGAACTACTCTCAGTATCGGTAATTTCACACAGTTCCTGATTCTTCGTAATAGGGCAGACCTTACAGTACTGATTGTGCCACCACTGAGAATCCCACAATTCTGTAAAAACCCCGTTAAAAATTCTTCTTTCCTCCTCCCTATCGATTGTCTCCTCGTCTTCCAATACTACTTGATCTCCAATTGAATACCCTTTAAAGAAATAGAACCCCCACTGACTCCTGCTAATTTTTAAGGATACCTTCCAAGTTTGAACCAGATTATTGACCTTCCTTGCTTCCAGGAACACACTAAAGAAGGGGCAACACTTATGCGCCAATTGCCTGCTGGACATTACTTTTGTCGCCTAAAAATAGTCTTTAGTCCGTCCTCAGACACATGCACGGCTTCCCACCGTCCTTCAGGATTAGTTGCGTGTTTGGCGCGAGTGTGGTGAGTCCAGCCTAGTTCTTTGGTCCTGACGGCAGTTTCTGTTGTTAACAAGATCTGGAACGGGCCAAGCCACCTTGGGGCGAGCGGTTCACTCCTCCATGCCTTGATGTAAGCCCAATCCCCGGGGTGGAAGGAATGCACTGCTACCTCCAATGGCGTTCGCTGCACCGCGATGCCTCGTTCCCTATTATCGGAGAGAATAGAGAACAGGGCCAGCAGATATTTTCTTATAAAGGCATCTTTGAAAAGTTCTAGGTTGGGGCTAATTCTCTGTGTGCTAACATCCCAAATTCCCATTCCATATAGACTCTCAAAGGGCGAGAGTCCTGTAGTGCTATGCGGCTTGGTCCTTATAGCATATAAGGCTAGGGGCAAAACCTTTGGCCAGGGCAATTGCGCCTGTTGCATCAATTTGATGATTTGTCTCTTTAAGGTCTGATTCATCCTCTCAGTTTTTCCTGAACTCTGAGGGTGCCACGGGGCATGTAGTTTCCAAGTTATACCCAAAGTTTCAGCTACTCGCTGTAGCACCCTCTGAGTGAAGTGTGTCCCGCGATCGCTATCTATTGATTGGATCAATCCATATCTACAAATAATTTGTTCTAATAAGATTTTGCAAACAGTCCCTGCCGTTGCCCTGGTCGTAGGATAAGCCTCCACCCAGCCAGTAAGTTGATCAGTTACTACCAGACAATGATTCCACGCTCCAGACTTGGGCATATCAATGAAATCACACTGTAAATGTTCAAAAGGGTGGACGGCCAAAGGTCTTCCTCCCATTTCTGCCTTTCTCGGGTTGTTCTTATTTACTCTTTGGCAAGGAATGCAGTGAGCCAAAATGGTGTTGGCGTGTGACCACACTTTCTTCCCCACATATCGTTGCAGAAAGGCTGAGATCAAAGCCTTAACTCCCCAATGTCCTCCCTCATGCAGTGCCTTGAGGACTTCTCTGATCACCCCCTCTGGTAGCCATTGTCTTCCATCTTTTAATTCCAGTATGCCATTTACCATTGTAGCTCCTTGCGCTTCCGCCAACTCCAACTCTCTTTGTGAATATACCAAAGGGGTGGATATTTCTTTACTGGTAGGTAGGAGAGCTGCCAAGAGAGCAGGGTTTAACTCTTTTTCTGCTGCTTTTCTTGCCAACTCATCAGCCAATCGATTTCCAACTATTTCTGGGGCGTTTCCTTTTTGGTGGCCTGGTATGTGAATGATAGCCACCTTGGATGGGAGGCTCAACGCCTCCAAAGTTTCTAGTACTAACTGATGATGGGCTAGATTCTTTCCCTGGGATGTTAGTAGCCCCCTTTTACTCCAAATTTTTCCAAAAACATGCACTACTCCACAAGCATATTTAGAGTCCGTCCAGATATTTACGGATTTTCCTTTCCCAATTTCTAAAGCTCTCTTGAGGGCGTACAACTCTGCAGTCTGAGCAGACATGGACGGGGGAAGGGGTCCAGATTCAACCTCGAGTCCTCCGTCCTCTACCACTGAATATCCTGTCATTCTTTTCCCGTTCACTACTCTGGAAGACCCGTCCGTGTATAAGTTCCATGCCTCCTTTATCTCTTCTTCCTGAAGGTCTTCTCTAAATTTGGTCTGCAGATCAGTTAGGGCAATGCAATCATGCTCATTACATATTTCTTTCCTGACAGTCTCTGATAACCCTTCAGCTGGACCACAGTGCTCAGTGGTGGTTAGCACCAGATCGGGTTTTTCAAGGAGAATAGCCTCAATTTGTAACAACCTACTATCCGTCATCCATCGCCTAGCCGTATGGGTGAGGATAGTTCTAAGTTGGTGGGAAGAATGCAGGACAATTGCCTCGAAAGGATATAGTTTTCGAGTTAATTTAACCAATTCTGCCGCTGCCGCGCAGGCCTGTAGACAAGTAGGCCACCCTAGGACTACAACGTCCAAATGTTTAGATAGATATCCAATCGGTTGGTATCGTCCTGCCTTCTTCTGAGCTAGCACTCCCTTGGCAACTCCATTACCCACGGTTACAAATAAGTGGCTAGGTTTCTTTGGGTCTGCCAGCCCCAAAGCGGGGGCCGATGACAAAATCTCTTTGATTCTTTCAAACAGCTTACAGTCTGACCTTTCTAGCACCAATACTTCAGGCTCATCCTTTAATAATTTCTTCAAAAAGGGTTGGACTATTTCTGAAAACCCTTCAATCCACTGTCTACAAAAATTAATTGTTCCGATAAAGCTCCTGAGCTGTCGCTTAGTCTTTGGCATTTCCAAACTACGGATTCCCTTCAACCTCTCGGGGTTGATGCACTTAGTTCCTTGCTTTAGTATTAATCCCAGGTATTTTACTTCTGGCTCACAAAACTGCAATTTCTCTTGGGATACTCTGAGTCCCTGTTCGCCTAAGAAGTTAAGAAGGCTAATACTGGCCTTTCTGACCGTTTTCCCTTCCGCCCCACTCAAAAGCAAATCATCCACATATTGCGTTAAAAGTACTCCCGGAGGAGGGGTCCATTTTTGAAGCAATTCTTCTAGAATTTCCCCAAAAATAGTGGGACTTTCTGTGTAGCCTTGAGCCAATACGCGCCACTGCCATCTGGTTAGTTTACCTGTTTCTGGGTGAGGCCACTGAAAGGCAAATATTGGGCACGACACTGAGTCCACGGGCACACAGAAGAAAGCTGACTTTAAATCTATAACTGTGTACCAAACGTGAGTGTCAGGGATCTTTCGCATGATCGTATGGGGATCTGGTACTATGGGCGCCCTAGGGATCACTACCTTGTTTACTTCTCTCAAATCTTGAACCATTCGCCATGTCCCATTAGATTTCTTTACAGGTAGTATAGGAGTACAGTAAGGCGAATCGCTGGGTTCAATAAGGCCATCATCCAGCAATTCCTTTACTACGGGCTTAAGGCCCTCTTCAGCTTCTGGTCTAATGGGATATTGGGGTCTATACACTGGTACCTCTGTTTTTAAATGCATTTTCACTGGAGTAACTTTCATAAGGCCGGGGTTTCCTGGCTTCGCCCATACTATTGGGTCAATTTCGGCTTCATCCTCAGTCCTGAGGGCGGCCATCCTGACCTCACACACCTGGTTTTTAAGCAATATCTGTATTCCTAATTTGGCCATTAAATCTCGACCTAGTAGGTTCACTCCTGAATTTGGGGTCCACACGAAATCATGCCACAGCTTTTCATGTGACCCAGGTTTTAGCACCTCTAGGGGTTTTAGAACAGGAACCCGTTGCGTTAGGTTTTCTATTCCTACTATGTCACAATGTCCCCCAGAAAGAGGAAGTTGTCCTTCCCAGGTAGGTTGGCTCAGGCTAGATCTCGTGGCTCCTGAGTCTACCAAAAATTCGATTTCCTTTCCCTCTTTGCCCACCTGCAAAGTTAACAAGGGCTCTGCGCAGGCAGGACTTTTTACCAGGCAGCCCCTCACCTGCCCTTGTCCCTCTTCATTCTTTCTACCTTCCACAAGCTTTCCTCTACCTCCCTGGTTACTATACACTCCTCTCTCACG
This sequence comes from Intellagama lesueurii, assembly GCA_037013535.1. Taxonomy (NCBI): domain Eukaryota; kingdom Metazoa; phylum Chordata; class Lepidosauria; order Squamata; family Agamidae; genus Intellagama; species Intellagama lesueurii. The sequence goes on along the minus strand of JBAJHW010000001.1, from coordinate 166,223,547 downwards.
GCCCCGTCCACGAGTCCCGACCCATGGAGGGTTATTTCCTTTTATTTTCCATCATCTGTGCCATCAATTTCAACTTTCTCTTTTCCTTCTCCTCTTCCCTCCTTACCACTACCTTCTGAGCTTCCGTTAACAAATCTCCTATAGGTTTAGTTGTCAAGTCATCAATTTTCTGTAGTTTGAACTTTATGTCCGGGTAACACCCCGACACAAACTCCAGCCTCAGAATATTTACATTTGCTTGATCCTCTGGGTCTAGTCCGGTATACCATCGCATATTTCGTTTTAGCCTTTCTAAATACTCGACTGGACTCTCATCTTTTCCTTGGGGCTGTCCAAAGGCTAATTTCATGCTAACGGTTTTAGGGACTGTTGCTTCTAGTCCCTTTAATAAGAAATCTTTCATTTCCCCACACTGCTCCCTAATATTATCAGCCTGAAAATCCCAGTTCCCCGGGGTTATCTCAGGGAATCTCTCCCTAGCCATCTGTTCTGTTCGGGCGCCATCCTGCGCCTGCCAAAGCCTTCTAGCATGACCCAACGCTTGGTTGGTATACGTTACTCCTGCTAATTGTTTGCAAATATGTAACAATTCAGTGGGCTTATAAACCATAGTCCCTAGAGCGTCCCTGAGTCCTGTCACGAACCCAATGGGGTCTTCTGGAAGATTAGGCAGTTGTTGTTTTATTACCCGAATATCGGAGTTAGTTAAAGGGACCTCTACATATCCAACCCTAGTTCCCATTGGGACTTCCCTTAATGGGTACTGAGCTGATGCACCGGGGCATTCATCAGTTATTTCAGCTGCCTCCTTTGCCCGTGTCCTAGACCTGGTGTTTGGTCGAGATGGGGTCTGCCCCATCTGTTCTACGGTCTTCTGTAGTTTATTAATTTGTTCTCTAAGTGGATCTAAAGGGGGGGAATACTCTATGGTGGAGGCAGCGCTTAAGGGACTGGCCTGGGCTGGGCCTAAATTCCTACCCTCCCGCCCTGCCTCTTCGTAAGAGGGAGGCGCTGCTAACTGCTCAGCAGCCTCTGGTGGTGCTGTGGGCGGTGCTATGGGCTGCTGATAGTTAACAAACTCTAAGGGGTCAAATTTAGACATTTCCTCACCCTTTGGCTTGGTATCTAATAGGGTTCTGCTTACTGCCAATTTAACTCCTGGTCCAAATTTTATAATGTACCACATCCAGGAGTCGACATAGGCAGTACGGGGCGGATGAGCAACATAGAAGTTGTCCACCCTTTTAATATCATCGAAATTATTGGATCCGAGTTTTGGCCATCTTGGACTGATTTCTAGATTGGTCCAGACCTCTGTGCACATACGGACCATTTCCTGCTCTGACTGAAACTCCTGTACTTTCACCGATTCCCAATTTAGCAACAGCTTCCCCAATGGGCTGTTGCTAGGAATTCCTAGCTCCCCTCCGCCTCTCGGAGTTGGTGCCGGGGCGTCCCCCTCGAAATTCCTCCTTTTGGTCCCCGCTGGACCTCTTTTCCTTCCTAGACACCTGGTTTCCCATCCCACGGGAGACAAATACAAAAGGGAAAAGGGGTTTTGCGACAAGAGTAAGGGGTCTCTTGAGCGCAGACACAATAGGATTGCAACAACCACTCTCTCGACCTGACCCAGGGTACCGGATCACACAACGGCTACCGTAGGGAACTGCAGGCCCACTCAATCCTTCACTCATCCAACAACAACCAACCCATTCGGAGTTTCCCCACCTTAACTTACCAATGTCCGTTGGCCGGCCGGCTTGGAGGACCTCTTGCGTTCGTGCCTCTTTCCGAGTTCTTGATGCCGAGCAGCCGAAGCGTCGGGAAGGAAGCGGCTGCCAAAAAGGAGACAGGGGTACCCTCCGGTTCGCTTCACCGCCGCCCTCGTTCTGCTCGGCCTCAACTGGGCTGTGGCCCAGCCCCAACCGGGGCTGTTAGGAAATCCCGGACGAGCCCCCAAACTGTTATCCGGTTTCCCCAGGTAGGAAGCTCCCAAAATGAGAGTACTGAGGCACGAAGGCTTCTTGTGAGGTTATTTTATTGCAAAGGAAAACGCCTGCTGCAGAAAGCGGGGAGAAAAACAATTCACCACGCGGGGCAAAGGCTTTTCTCCAAAGAACAAAAGGAGTGGTACAATCTCTTATAGCCTGTCCCTTCCGGGCGATTTGGGGTGGGCGCACAATCTCCTTAAAGGGGTCAGAAAGTTAGTTGGCGAAAATTCATTGGATTAGTAAAAACACCTTTCAAACATGCGCAGAACAGATAACCGGATCTTCTTCTCTCCCTGGGGCCCCTGCATTCCATTCTTATCTACTACAAAGCATATTGTTTCTATCTACTACCAGCGTTGTTTCTCAGTAAACGGATCCTTTGTCTTTCAAGAAACATTAGTCCTTGAGTCAAGAAGAAAAGCAAAAAGGAAGGGAGGGGTCGGGCCCGCTTTTACGGGGCCAGTTCTTTTCTCTCTGAATAAGTCAAACACAATTATCCTAACAGCATTAAAGGCCTCATATTAAAGGGAGGAGGGAAACCAGAGCTGAGCAACTACTTTGCCAATGCAAATGCTTCCCACCTCCATCCCCGAATCCTATCTTGTTTATGTACCTTTAGCAGCCGGTGGCACTTTCTGCTTACTTAGTTCTCTTAAGTGGCCCCTAATTGCCAAATGGTTTGACATCTCGGCTGTAAAGTGAGAAGAGAAGCGAAGTGTTTTTAATGAATTTGTGCGAGAGAATGGCACTCCACCAGGAAATGTTATAAGCCTATTATGATTCAATAGCATGATTGATGATCCTGTAAATAGACGTTGGGACTCATTCTAAAATAATGATGAAATTATTTATGCATATTGTAGCCATCAGAATCAGGCAAAATGAGGGCGAGAAAAACAAAAAATAAAACAGAGCCAAGGAAGAACAAAAAAGCTTTATTGGCTGCAGACCAAATGGAATATACACTGCACGTAGGTAGTGTATTTTCATACAGATTTCTAATTTAGCCCAATCTTTTTGCGTATCAAGGAAGAAATATAAAGCAAAACAGAAGTTTGTTTATAGAAAGGATGGGCAAAGAGTGAACCTGGAACAGCACATAGATTGTGTTTACAGGCTCCACCATTCCTCCGCTCCCCTCTTTTTTCAGAAAAAAAGGTGAATTGCCACACTCATAATCCTCTATGAATAGTGATTCGCCTTTCATATAGGCTACAGGGCCTCCTTAAACTGTTTAACACCCCAAAATATGAGTTTTGTCAAATCTGGCAGTAGACTTCTAGTCAATTTTGCTTTCACTATACTGGAGTGTTTTTGGCTATCTGTGTGGCCCTCACATCTGCCCTAATTGCCTTCAAAAGGTGTTTTACCTTTGACCTCAAACCCTCTTCAGAAATTCATTTAAATGTGTGAATATGTGGGGGTTCAAAGTCAGAGACGGCCAAATTGATTTTTTTGGACAACAACTTCCCAAAGTCCCATAACCAGCTGACAACGAAGCTCTGGGTCGATGGAGGTCACAATGGAGTCTCAAGAGGTAATTTTACTTTGCTGTGACCTCAGGAGTGTTTCAGGAGCATGAAGATTGGCTGAAGATTCAAATCCAAAACCAGCTACTGAAGGAACATGAGTGAGCAGATGAGGTAGTAGTGATGGCAGCAGATGTGACAACTTCTACTATGGCATTTTCAGCACCAAAAAGGTCCAGATTGGGTACAGATTAGGCATCAGGCTAGACAGCATTTCCTTCTGCATTGTGTGATCTCTGGGAAACATCTGGGGGGGGTATGTCATGAAAGGATATTCCAATAATTATTTGGGTTTTCTCCCCCTGGGTGTCAAAGGATAAGGAAGGGACAGATTAGCTATGTTTGGATTCAAGGCTTTGAGCCTAACAGCTCTTTTGCTTTAACAGCAATTCAGAAGGCAAATTTCTCCATCACATTTATAGCTCCATTTTACTGTCCTGACATGGGTTTGACGGAATTTTCCTCTCTCGGTTGCTTCACTTTTTCCTGAGCAAATCTCATTCGGAGACTTAGTGTCTTAGAATTTTGCCCTAAGTGAACATCTTAGGTGAGAGCTTGTTTCCTCACTTTTGCAGCATCCTTAATCAATGCCCATCATGATGATAGACAGAACTGTAGCAAACTTATCTGGTGTCTTTTCAGGTAAGCTAAGCACCCATAAGCAATCATTCAATTACAAAATGTTGGCAAGAAAACCCCTGATTCTTGGGCTAAATATATAATGTTCTTGAAGAACTGAGAACAAGTTTCCTCCATTAATCAGCCGATTTTTTTCTTCTTCTCCCTGTAGCTCCCCTTCTTGGACAACAAGCTACAGAATGATTACATGAATATCAGTAAAGCAACTCGATTTTATCAGCCAGGGAACCTTAAGGGAATCCAGGCTGCCCTTTGCAAAGATGGCAGCTGCACCTTCCCTAACCTAAATGAAGCCGCAGCCACCATCTTTGCAAAGGGCAACCAGTTTCCCTTTTTATACTCCGTGGCTGCAGAGGCCTGATGGAGACCTCGGCAGCAGCTATTAAGGTAAGGGGGTGTCGGTGGGATTGGGGTGGGGGCTAATGTAGGGAAAGGAAGGGGTGGGTGGGTAGGCTGTGGGGGTGGCTGGCTGTGGGGGGGGGTGTGCCTGCCTATGGCCTCCGATCAGTTGATCGGCGGCCGGTAGGCAGAATGGACTTCTGTGCCGTGTGGTAAACTCTCCTGGGGGAACCCAATTTGTGGGTGAATAACTCGGATGTCCGATATTCAATCTTCACCAAAGTTGGCAGGCATGTTGGGGAAAGACATAGGAAGCTCCGTTGTGATTCTGGACTCTCTAAGTACCTGCGGGGAGCTTTCCTGGGGGGAGTCCTTTTTGTGAGTATATAACTCAAGGGTCCGTGATCCAATGTTCACCAACGTTTCAGGAGTTGTAGAAAAGTGTCTGAGGAAGTTTCCCTGCAAATTTAGTGTCTCTAGGTAGTTGGGGTCCAGTTTTATAGCTGTTTAAAGCAAAGATGGATTGACGGATCGATTCATTGAAGAATATTCGTATATTCGTATCCGTTGATCCGTTAACCTTGATGAATCACGAATCAAAACGGATCACAATTTTTTTGATTTGTCCCCATCTCTAATTCTGATCCGTATCTGGAGCGTTTGCTGTGCCGAGTGGGACTGAACACCCTAAGCTGGTTTGGAGGCGAGCCAAACATTTTTGTTCTTGGGATCATGCAGGCATTTTGACTGTTTCCAGATTGGCAGGAACTGCAAGTGGAGAAAACAAAGGACTATGAGGTGGGATGAGGGAGATACACATCATGATTGATTTGGGATATGTTGTGGACCTTCAGTGTGTAGACAAAGCTCCTACCAGCTTCCTTCCTTCTCTCCTTGCCACCACACCTCCAGTGCTGCCCTACATGCTCAGTGCCTGCTTTTCTATCCATTCTCCTGACATCAGCTGTGGGCTGTGGTTCCTCTGAATGTCAAGTTGCTGATGCAAGGGTGTTAGTGGCACAGGAAAAACTGTTTGGTGCCTTGGAGGAAGAGACAGGCAGGCATTAATTCTATCAGTTCAGGCAGAAGTTTCTGCTGTGGCACTCTTGCAGTGCAACTTTAAAAGACAAGTGAAGAGGAGGACAGGGGGAAATGTGTGTTGGGCATCCTCAGTCAGTAGCCTAGGAAGCAATGTTGTGCTCTCCCTTGGTGAGCCTCGATACAAAATGGCTGCTCAGCTGGGGGGATGGGGATATATAGAGTCCAATGAAGTCAGTCCGAGTTCCCCCTCTCCAAACTCAGTGACTGGAGTTTCCAGGGGGGATTTTGCCTTTCATTGGGGCTTCAGCTGTCAGTTTCCTACTGTGGTGCATCCTTCGTTTGCTACGACAACTTGGCACGAGGTTGTTGTAGTACCAAGCTATGTTTTATAAATGCTAGCCTTTCTAATCTCCAAAACACTGGATCAAACTAGTGATTTGTAAAGGCGTATGAAGTGACCCTGAGGGTAACTGAGTTTCTCAAACTGCATGGATATTCCTGCTGCTCTCTTTTGGATATTTTTTCTCTAAAGTTGGCACAAAACTCTACTTACTAGTTATACTACTAAAACTGCTAAATTGTGGAATGAATGCCCAGGAGGGCTTCTGGTGGCAAGGAACAAGACCACAAGACCATTCTGTGGATGCCCTTTCCCTGAGAAATTAGACTATCTGCTTTTCCACTCACTGTCTGCCAGTGTTTGGTATTTCTCTTCTAGTGGAAGCTTTCGATTTTACTGCTGACTTGATTGTGATGTGGGGTTTCTTTTTCAATCTTTGGGTCTCTGGGTTTATTTTTAAAAGCTGTTTGCAGTCTCACTGGGTCAAAAGCATGTTTCCATTCTGCATGTGCACCATGCATGCTGTTGTCTTTCATACCAATTGCATGAGGAGATATTCACTTCTCTTGTACGCCTGTCAGCCCCATTGTTTATAATGCCATGCTCTCTCCTACTTGTATAACTGCAAGCCAGAGATGGCTGCCACCGCCGTGTACTGCTCTGCCCATCAAGCAATTACACTCCATGCTTGCACACCGTGTTGTTTTTCTAAACGACTGGATTATTGTTTCTAGGTTGTTTCACCCACTTTGTTCAGCCACTTAGAACAATTCTTTGGACAGGAAGATGCAGGTTATGCCCGTTATTAGAAATAATAAATACATGAGGAAAATAAGGTCAGAAAGCTGTGATCTGACAAAAAATAATTGGTACTACATCTCACTGATATCCAAGGAATGGGACTTAGTCACAGCTATTGTATTTATTTCAATGAGTTTTGATTATGCTGTGTTAGACTATACCACAGATCTCCTTGTACTGTTATGGATTCTGGAACTGCCATTACCACAGGCCTGGTAGTGGTTTCCATGATTCTTTTCACCATTCTGAAAGGAAAGGGGGCTCACTGTTTATGCTGCCTACGCTATTGACTCATTGGGGCTGCACTGAACAAAGAACACATGACCAAGCCCTGTTCCTGTCATTCTGAATCCTGATATTTGTATAATATACACAGGGGTTAGAATCTGCCACATATAGCATACAAGGATGTTTCTGTGTGCTTTGGAATCCCCCAGAAATGCTGGATAGCTCAGTGGTTTAGGTCTCTGGTTGTGGAGCCAGAGGTTATGAGTTCGATTCCCCACTGTCCCTCCTCAACAGGGGCTGGACTCCATGACCCATAGGGTTCCTTCCAGCTCTGCAGTTCTAAGATTATATTAATGATGACTCGGTGCTTTAGGCATCTGGCTGGGGAGCCAGAGGTTGGGAGTTCAATTCCCCACTGTGCCTCCTTGACAGGGGCTGGACTCCGTGATCCAGAGGGTTCCTTCCTCTGCACTTCTAAGATAATGATGACTAGAAGAAGAAGAAAAGAAATATCCCCACAGGATCATCGTATCTCTTCAGTGTGCAGTTTTGCTCTAAACAATGTTCATTTTAAATACCACAGGATTTGGGGGGAAACAAAAGGCTTGGGCCGGAATCCTATTGTAGATTTATCCTGAGGTAGATGTTAGTGTGCAAATCACAGCCGCAAATTGCCACTAATTTCCAACTTGTCACTCACGTTCCTAGCTGTGAGCCAAGCACATGAATAAGAATGCAAAAGGCAGTTTCCTAATTGCCAGTGTAAGGCTACAATAGGGCCTTTTAAGAAATGGAAGGGTTTTTTTGTGAGGGGGGAGCTGGAAGTGATTTTCCAGTCACATCCAGTTTCACTTGGAGGGGCTCTTACAGCTCCTGCAGGGTCCTACAAATCAGGAAAATCACCTCTAGTCCTCAGAGACCATTTCTCCATCAGGGCATTAGAGTCATAAATTGAATCTCCCTTCCTCCGAAATGATTAAATGCAAAGAATATAGAGACCAGCAAGCCCCCCGCACAGAACTCTAAGCCAATCCAATTAAAAAGACAAATCTTCAGAATAAACTTTATCTCCATCTGCTTTGGTTTATGGAGTAATTGGAAAATATGTACACAAAGCACACTAATAATTACAGATGCTCTTAAACATTCTGCACTGCACCACTGGTACAAAATGTGATCGTTCAAACAGATTTTCATGGAAAATTCATGTGTTTTTGTTTATAGCTCTTCCTCCCCCCCCCCACTCAAGTCTGCATCTTAGCTTCTCTAATCTTTTTGTTTGTTTGTTTGTTTTAATATTCTTCATCGTCTTTCCTGTAAGACTACAACGGGAGAGGAATATACTCAAATAAATTTAAATCTGAGCTTTTTCGTGCATATTAAAAATAAGTACAAAGCGGGGGAAAGGAACTCTACCAAGGAATCAATGAATGGATAAATGGGTGTGTGTTGTTTTATCGTTTATCAGTTTTGGTGCCTAATTTCTCCATATTATTTTGCAAGTAGATCAAGACATTTTGTGAAACTTTGCTAAAAACGATCAGTTTCAAGGCATCCATGCAGACCACCTCTTTCCTAAGAGCATGATTCTACAGTGGTTGCAGTCCTCCTGGTCTCAAAGCAAGAAGGGTGAAAATTCATTGCATCTCATGTTTGATTAAAAATATCACCTTTTTCTTTTCCTATTCAAGGTGGAAGGAACAGAAGACTTTTAAAAAAACCCAGAGTGGGAGAATCTAAAATTAATATATATTTTTTCTACTGGATGCATACAGTTCAAAATGAAGCCCTGTTAAACTTAATGGAACTTACAGGCAAAGGATTGGACTTGAGGTTTGTGGTGATATGAGGTCATATTTCTGCTAGCAAAATGCAAACAAAGCAAGAAAAAGCTCATTCTTGTAATGTAACTACGTGGAACAGAAGCGTCTTCAGTTGCAGAATGTTCAGCAACTACAAAAAATCTGACCAAGATGAATGCTATGCAGAGACCACAAATCAAAAAACCCAAGGAACCCGGTTTGTGGTTCATTTCACAACCCAGTTCGGGCATCCCATTTTGTCAAAGCAAAACAAAATGCCAAACATTTTCCCCTTTGGCGTTTCATTTGTTTTGGCCAAAGGGGATGCTCACCTGCCCCCATCACCTCTGCCTACCTGAACCATGAACTGGTTCATTTTTCTGAGGGTTCATGGTGGTTCGTGGCAAGCCACAAGCCACTAACCATCATGAACTACCAGTTTTCTGGTTTGTGCCCATCTCTAATGCCCATCTCTAATGCTGTGTATCTTCTTTCCTACTGAAATGCCTTCACAGTATGTGTACACCTGTAAAATAAATGGGGAAGTTTTGTTGGTCCCTAGAAAAGAGCGGGTTGAACTACTCTATTCAGGACACCCTACTGGAAACAAAAATAGGTCAGACAATATGAAACAAAAACCCACATGTTCATGGCAGACTAGTGCTTAGAGTTTTTTTTTTTTTAAAAAAAATTGTCCTTAGGTGGGTTTCATATAAACCACAGTGTCAATCATGCAGCCTACAGTGTCACCTCTCAAGGTCATTTTGGTCCTCCTCCGCTCACCCTATACCTAGAATCTACTACACCAACAAATTTGCACAGCTGAATATTGATGACTACATAGAGAGAATACTTCCAACTCCTTGTAATTACTTGCTATTAAATTTTGGCTTCCTTTCAATTCTTGTTGTTTAGTTGTTAAGTCATGTCCAACTCTTCGTGACCCCATGGACCAGAGCACGCCAGGCCCTCCTGTCTTCCACTGCCTCCCGGAGTTGGGTCAAATTCATGTTGGTAGCTTCAATGACACTGTCCAACCATCTCGTCCTCTGTCGTCCCTTTCTCCTCTTGCCCTCACACTTTCCCAATATCAGGGTCTTTTCCAGGGAGTCTTCTCTTCTCATGAGAGGGCCAAAGTATTGGAGCCTCATCTTCAGGATCTGTCCTTCCAGTGAGCACTCAGGGTTGATTTCCTTCAGAATGGATAGGTTTGTTCTCCTTGCAGTCTAGGGGACTCTCAAGAGTCTCCTCCAGCACCACAATTCAAAAGCATCAATTCTTCGGCAGTCAGCCTTTTTTTTTTATGGTCCAGCTCTCACTTCCATACATTGCTACAGGAAAAACCATAGCTTTGACTATGCGGACCTTTGTCGGCAAGGTGATGTCTCTGCTTTTTAAGATGCTGTCTAGGTTTGTCATCGCTTTCCTCCCAAGAAGCAGGCGTCTTTTAATTTCGTGGCTGCTGTCACCATCTGCAGTGATCATGGAGCCCAAGAAAGTAAAATATGTCACTGCCTCCATATCTTCCCCTTCTATTTGCCAGGAGGTGATGGGACCAGTGGCCATGATCTTAGTTTTTTTTCCAGACCATTTTTTGCGCTCTCCTCTTTCACGCTCATTAAGAGGTTCTTTAATTCCTCCTCACTTTCTGCCATCAGAGTGGTATCATCTGCATATCTGAGGTTGTTGATATTTCTTCCGGCAATCTTAATTCCGGCTTGGGATTCATCCAGTCCAGCCTTTCGCATGATGTATTCTGCATATAAGTTAAATAAGCAGGGAGACAATATACAGCCTTGTCGTACTCCTTTCCCAATTTTGAACCAATCAGTTGTTCCATATCCACTTCTAACTGTTGCTTCCTGTCCCACATATAGATTTCTCAGGAGATAGATAAGGTGGTCAGGCACTCCCATTTCTTTAAGAACTTGCCATAGTTTGCTGTGTTCCACACAATCAAAGGCTTTTGCGTAGTCAATGAAGCAGAAGTAGATGTTTTTCTGGAACTCTCTGGCTTTCTCCATAGTCCAGCGCATGTTAGCAATTTGGTCTCTAGTTCCTCTGCCCCTTCGAAATCCAGCTTGTACTTCTGGGAGTTCTCGGTCCACATACTGCTGAAGCCTGCCTTAGAGGATTTTGAACATAACCTTGCTAGCGTGTGAAATGAGTGCAATTGTACGGTAGTTGGAGCATTCTTTGGCACTGCCCTTCTTTGGGATTGGGATGTAGACTGATCTTTTCCAATCCTCTGGCCACTGCTGAGTTTTCCAAACTCGCTGGCATATTGAGTGTAGCACCTTAACAGTGTCATCTTTTAAGATTTTAAATAGTTCAACTGGAATGCCATCACCTCCACTGGCCTTGTTGTTAGCCATGCTTTCTAAGGCCCACTTGACTTCGCTGTCCAGGATGTCTGGCTCAAGGTCAGCAACCACTCTATCTGGGTTGTCCGGGACATCCAGATATTTCTTTCACACAAGCAGGTTCCATTTGATCCACAATTGTGGAGAAATGCAAAAAGCAACAAACATTTGAGACAGTGACAGGACAAGTCTTGAAAGTGTTGTCATTTGGATTTGAAGAGAGTGAAAAGGCAGCATCTGATCTTTCTCAACTGAAAAAAAGTCCCTATAAAACATGAATTTATAATTTCATATTAATTTCCAGCAAACATTTGTAAGCTGTGTGGATTGATTCTGGACTATGTACTTGATTTCTCACCACCGGTACAACCACCGCTATGTAGTCTTTCAACGAGTGGCTCTGTTCTTTATCTGAAATTATGGTTTGCAGAGCAGATGAATGTAACCAACAGGAGAAAGTATCAGACAGAGGACCATGATGCCACTAAACAGTCAAAATGTCAACTTTAAGGAGGCACCATGGATGAAATGAAATAAAGATACAAGCAGTTGAATAATATCTGGATACCTTTTTTAAAAAAATAATAATCAGTTGATTTGGATATACCATAAAAGTCCAGCTATATAAATCTTGTTATTTATAGTAATGGTAAGGGCAGAATATATACACACATATATACATATACACACAGAGACACATGTACCTATATACATGAGTGGGTGGGTGCATGCAGTTTTAAATGCCTCTCATTCACAGTCTCTCTTGTTTCATTCCTTCGTTTCTTTCTTGATGCCCTGATTCTGCATGCTTTGACTACTGTTATTATGAATTGTTTCCTCCCAATGCTAAATCATTTTAATGCAGATATAATTGCAAAGTGCAAAATGTAAATCCCTATAATGCTTCTGAAAGGGAAATATGTCAAAGTTCCTTTGCGTGTCTGACAGGTTATGAAGCAGAGGACTTCAACTGAAAGCAGGTTTGTATATAATGAAATAAGCAAAACTCCAATGAAAGTTTATAACTTTTTATACAGTTTTTAATACCTCATCTGAAAGCATGAGAAACACAACAAAAAGGTTTTCCATTTCTCTTTTCATTGTAGTACATATAGGCAGTAGAATCTTGACCCTCATTCAGAGAAAAAAACCAATGCATTGTTTCATGCAGAATCTCCCCCATCTTTTAAATGGGCCTACAACTGATTGAAATACAATTCTTTCTCTTTTTTTAACCCTCTGTTTTATGAATGTGGGATAGTGTGCTTCTGTATCCATGATTCAACATACCAGGAAATACTGCACAATATCATGCCCATGTTGCCAGCGGGAATAAGGATGCCAAATCTACATAGCAATGCCAGCCTGACTGTTGACGACACCCATGTCAGCAGTCAAGATGGTCTACAGGATACCCTCTTGTCCTCACTACCAAAACCTCTAGGCATATTGATTACTTCGTGGCTCCAAGCAATGGATACTTAGTGAACTTGCTGAAAAGCAGACTGGCAATTGCTTTGTGTTTAGATGAGAAGTGCTTAACTGATGAAAAAGGGAGCCAGGTTCTGAGACTTTCCCCTGCTTGGTGTCTCTTTGTGAATGGTAGTGAGCATAAGAGGGGATCCTGTAGACCTTCTTGACTGCTGCCATTGGTGTTGTCAGCATTCGGGCTGCCCTTGGCTATGTAAGTGAGTGCAACACATGCAACAGAGAAACATACACATGCTTTAATAAAGTAAACTAATGCTGCCATGCCCACTCTTCAGAATGCAGACTAGAAAGCTACCTTCCGATTTTCAAACACTTGCTCTACAGAAATGTTGCCTTCATGTTTTCCAAAAGATGTCTTGACTGCTGACATGGATGTCATCAAGATTTATTTCAACATCTACTAAAATAAGAAAGAGGGGGCTAGGAGTCAGCAAAGATTGAACAGTGAAGAAAGATAGGGGTGGAGATCGTCTGGCAGATCGTCTACTCCCACCTAGATCTACCCGAATCACTCGGCATAGCCAGGAGGGACAGCTGAGGGGCCTAATGCCGAGAGAGGCCCGGAAAGAAAGAACAAGAAACCGGGCCTTCTCGGCAGTGGCCCCTCGGTATGGAATAGTCTCCCAACAGAGATCCGACTGGCACCCTCGCTGGGTGTTTTTTAAAAGCCATTTCAAAACTTGGCTCTTTAGACAGGCCTTCCCTTCAGTCTATAATTGATATCTATTCTTTGTCTTTTAATTACTTCCATCTTGGTATTGATTTAATTTAATTGTTTAAAAATTATGATGTTTTAATGATTTTTAAAATATTTGTTATATAATGATGTTTTTATAATATTTGTAAGCCGCCCCGAATAGACTTTGTCTAGGGGGGCGGGGTAAAAATCCAATAAAGTAAAGTAAAGTAAAGTAAAGTGGAGAATCAACTCATTTGAAATGCAGTGTTGGAGAGGAGCCTTACAAATACCACAGACCACCAGAAATGCAAATAAGTGGGCGCTCAATCAAGTGTAAACTCTTACCAGAGCAAAAATGAGTAAACTGAAGATAGACTTCCTTGTACTTATAATAAGAATACAGAACGGACAGGAAAAGACAAGATTACTGAGAAAAGTAGTACGTGGGGCAGTAGAAAAAGGAGAAAGACTAACACTAGTTGGATCCACACACAGTCTCCCTCCCTCCCTATAAATATAGTGCAAGCTCAGTATTCATCCAAGAAGTATAGAATCTAATATTAATCTAATATCCATACAGTAACTTAATGCATCAGCTCCAAACCCTGATGAATGTGCATGGAGGTGAAGTCATGCTCAGTATTGCTAACTGGCTAGTAATGCAGGTAAAACTGGCTGTTGATGCTTATGGTATATTGCAGCATTTATTTGATGCCCCTTGATGATTCTAAAGCATCACTACTAATATTTATCACTTACTTTGTGGGAGACCAGAAAGAAGAATATAAAAGAGATCTGATCCACTTTCTCTTAGACCAAAAAGCAAAATGGTGGAAGATGTGTCCAGAAATACAGTGGCACTAAACTGCCTGGGACAGGTTTAGAGGAAAAGTTCAAATCATAATTCCAGAATCAAGGGCTTTTAACACAATTGCCAAAATCCTGTTGCTTAGTGTAGTAAATCACCCTAGAGTAGGCCCACTGAATCAATAAGGAGTTAATGAGTCCACTCCTCCATAGGTCCCATTTATGCAAATAGTCTAACTGGGACTTACTATGCTAAAATAATTCATTGAATCAGTGGAACTTACAAAGGAGTTGACTCATCAAATCCCCAGTAATTCAATGGGCATACTCTAGTGCAATTTATTACACTAAGCAACAGGATTTTGGCCCATATTTCTAGGTATGAAAATCTGTCAATCTGGGTTTTTTTTAAAAAAAATGTTTCTCAAAATCTGCTAGACATTCTCACCCTGTTCAATTTGCACAATGAGTTGGGAATTTTTCCTTTTTCCTTTTTGTTTGCATGGAATTTTAGAACAGCTGGGCAATTTTTGCCTGTATGGATGGTTTCCCCCTCTATAGCAAGAATGTTTGGATGCATTTCCCCTACTGGACAATTTTTTTAAAAAAAAATTTGCATGTTAGTTATGCACATTTCTCAAAAGGACACACAGTTTTGTGTACATTTTCCCCCCAATGAAATCCTTTGGAAGCCTTGAAAAAAATAATAATAGATATTTATGGTCAGATGAGCTTCACCACATTGCCAGTCTCAGATGATATGAAATGGGTCTTTCCACAGAGAAATGCCGACTCAACTGTCTTTTCTCCACCCCTTAGGTCGTAGGGTGCTGAATAGTTCTTTTACTGTACCAGCAAAGTCTTGCCAATGTCTCCTACAGCTCTTTTGCACATGCACAAATCATGCTGTTGTAATTATGACTCCTGTTCAGCTATCGCACATACCCTCCAGGGTGACATTCTATTTCCACAGATACAGGTCCCTTCTCAGGGGTTGTATTCAAATTCATCTAAAACACCAAGAAAAGTTCATTGATGTATGAAGCCAATTCCAACAATGAATAAAGGAACACTGAATGCTCAGTCTTCCATGCCAAGCAATCTTTAACCAGTTCTGTCTGAATTCACTTTGCCCAACCTTTTGCTCTCAAAAGTTTGTTTCCCTACACAGGGGATGCTTTAAAGTTTAAAGATGGTTCCAACAACTGCACAAAAGTCTTGTTCCTGTACAATCGTGAATTTTGTAGATGCTTGGCTTTTCATCAGAATTCCTCTCTGCTTGGATGCAAGTGGACTGTAATCCGTAATGAAACAAATCTTAAAGATGCCACAATACTTCTGTGGTTTGGTTTCAGGTTTTGTTTTTATGACACATCCCTTTGTAGGCACATGATCTATTCAGAACCATGATTCTGTCCTGCTGAGACAAATTTCTACTTGGCTGTTTCCCTGTTCTCTTGATTTTGACTTTGACTGTATATTTTATGTTGATGGTAGTTGCAGATCTTGGGACCTGACTTTCGTAATGTAACTGGTTGTCATTAAAATTCCAAGGCCAAGATGTAGTGTTGTCATAGTTACAATATTTTTAAAAGTAACTCTTTAATTCCACAGTTCAAGGTTCCAGAATTATATACTTTTTAGTTTCCTGAAAGGAAAGCTGAATGTTTCAAGCCATTAGCCTGTGGTACCTAACGTACCATCACACTTTGACCTGTCTGCCTCATTATCACCTGAACACCCACAACAGAACATAAGGGATAGCACCAGCTTGCACCTGAACCATGCAATACTCCCCCTACAGCATTCAATGATGCCATAGCCTCATCAATATAAAAATAACTAAAAAGTAACAGCACACAGCAAAAAGAGTGCCCTCTGTTATTATGCTACCATCATAATACAATCTTACACTTTTGCTATCGGAAAAAGAAAATGATGACAAGTAACAAATTATTTGTAACAAACTGTTTCCAAGCCATTGGTAATTGTACATCCTTGGACAGGATTCTGTTAGTTATGGCTGCCAATAACTCCATGACTGTAATTTTAAATGGTGAATTGTCACAAGTTAAGAAGTTGGCATTTCTGTCAACTTGGTGTGTCTACCCTGATTTCAGGTTTCGTGGCAATTTGCCATTGAAACTGATGCTGATGGAGTTATGTCAGTGTAAATATGTAATATGATTCCGGCCATTATGCTTGAAAATTATGCAATAAATTGCAAGGGGATAAGAAGATAAGAAGACTGATACACGGATTCCGTTAATGCCTGCTACCTCTCAGTAGTGATGATTTCATTTCCTAGAATCTTGAGGATTGTTGGGTGCCTTATAAAGCACATTTTAAGTTTAATTTAGGGCAATACTGAAAATCCACATGATGAGGCTGGTGCACTGAGTATGTGTTCTAGATCAGTATATATTCTAGAGTACAACACAGAACATCATCTGCAAGGAACAGATGTCCTGAAGCAGGAAAATCAGTGAGAAAAGTGTTTGCTAAAGGTCTATCCAGACGAAAACAAAAGATTAAAAAAAAAACACATTATGGCATCCTAAAGACCAACGGTTATATTTCAATGTAAACTCTACCATGGCTACTTCTTTGAAAACTTTCCAAAAGATAAAAAACTTGGAAAAACCTGCAGAATAGAAGGCAGGGCTTCTGTGTCTTTACTGCTTGCTCTACAGGTTTGAAATGGAGGATGGCTATGGATAGGTGTAATTTGTCTTGCTTAGGTAGAAGATCTCATGCCTTGTCATTCTTACTGATTTGGGCAAGGACTTTTGTATCTTAGTGGTGAAGCCCATGCTTTCCATGCAAAAGGTATGGATGTGGTGCAATTCTGAACACCTCCAGCTAGGAGATCCCTTCCTGGAACCACATGAGCTGCTATCAGTCAGAGGAGACAACAGTGAGCTAGATGGGTCAATGGTCTGGTTGAGTACAACTCAGCTGCCTATGGAATATTCTGAGGATATTTGCCAAAGACAAGATTCAGTTTGGATCCCAAGTCAACATTTCAGGAAAGTCTGTTCAGCTTGAAAGTTTGATTCGCTATTTGGGCTTGCAGGTCACCGCTTTTGCCTTCGGTCCACCTCAGAAAATGTGCAGATTCACATTTCTCCGCTGCATACTTATTTATGTCTTTGAAATTGGTATGTAGCATGTTTCATTAACCCATTTCAATGAACAGAATTCATTAAAACAGATTAAAATACAAGTAAGTTCACCAACAGACAAAATAAATCTCATCAAATTGAGCATTAAAGTCAGTAAAAGCTTGGTGAAAAAATTAATTTCTAATAGGTGGCAAAAAACGTCCAGGTGCCTGTTATTCCAAGGTCCTGCCCCACCTGCTCCCAAATACGTATATGTGGTCATTATTAATCAATTATTTTGCTATTAATGCTTTATTACCTCTGACGTTATTTGCTAGCTTACTGTTGTCTGAACTGGTTTTGTTTCTGACTTTTTCCCTTGTTCATTGTTCTTTTTCTCTCTTGCTTTGTTATGAACACTTTTGAGCAGACTGTTGAACAAAAGGCAGTATACAAACTAAGTGATGGACTGAGCAGTGTACTGGGACTACCACAAGGTCTTGATCTTTAGCATTGGCTAAAAGGATTGATGAGGGAGAAGAAGCTCCTCAGGTAACTCAGCAGAAGCCACTTATGGCCTTCTGTGTCAGTAATATCATCTTGAAGTTGCTCTGGTAACATTCTGACAGCCATTGAGTTCTTTTGGCAAAGATTTAAGGTTCCCACAGTGGGCTGCCCTACCCAATATCCTAACTGTTGAATTTTCCACTCACTGTAATTTATAGACAAGACTCAAGAGAAGTATCACACTGAGGCTATCACTGCATGGATAACTGTGGCTAGAGCTTCCCGGCCTAAGAACAGATTGAACTGGCACGCAACCCAGAACAGGTCAAAGGCATTCATATTCATGGGCTTCCAGTGACAAAGATAGCTTAAGCATTACCCATGATTAACAATCTGGGGAATGCAATATCACCCAGGCCAGGTGTCCCTACAAAGCACCTGTCTTTTCAGGACTGCATTTTTAATAATCCCTCAACACATACTTCCATTTTTAGTCAAGCTCTCTAGAAAAGTCTATATTAATTTTTCAAATGATTTAAGTCCAACATGTTGCAATAAATGAATGAAAACACTAAGGAATATCAGAACAAAAATAGTTTTTCTTCTGCTTCCTAGTATGTACCCTCAAAAAAATAATGTTGCTATAGCAATGGCAGAAAAGTAAATTAATTTGGTTTCTGATCCTATGTTAAAGAAACCAGACATTTGCCTATAGATCTAACTAACAGAATCAAGTTATTTTTGTATTATTGATTCTAAGATTTATTTTATTTATTTTGTATACTTATATACTACCCAAGGCACTATTCAGACAGTTTACAATCAAGAGAAATTAATATAATATAATATAATATAATAACATATCACAAATAATAAAATAAAAAATAACCAAAATATAATCTAATAAATCTAGCATAAATACTAAAAGCTACACCTAAACGATGGCAGGACAGATGGCATAAATGCTCAAGAAAGGATGTCCTTAAAAGCTTCTGTAAACAGCCTTGTCTTGAGCATCCTCTTGAAAGCTGGGATGGAGGCGGCCTGATTCAGCTCCACCAGGAGCCCATTCCATAAGGATGGTGCTACAACTAAGAAGGCTCATTTTCTTGTAGATATCTTCTTGGCCTCTCTCAGTGGGCCAACCTGTAAGAGCATGGCCTCTGAGGATCAGGTGGTGCAGGCTGATGCTGTTAGGGAAAGTCACTCCTATAAGTAACAACGTCCCAAACTGTTACAAGCTTTATAGGTAAGAACCAGAACTAGAGATAGGGACGACTCACCATTTTGGCGAGTCGTCCCACTTCGTGAGTCGTCAAAAGTTGACAACTCACGAAGCACGAAGTTGCCCCCATGAAGCGACAAATAACAAAGTTCGTGGGGGGGTGTTATTAAAAACAAAACACCCCGCCCTGCCCCCCGCTGCCACCCCCCCCACCGCCACCCCCACCGCCATGCCACCACCGCCCCCTCCACCCCCCACCCCTGCCGACAGCCCCTTCCTATTAAAAAAAAACAACCATTCTGCCTACCGGCCGCCGATCATCTCATAGGCAGCCCCCCAGCCCCCCCCCACAGTCTACCCCAACCCTTCCTCTCCCTACCTTAGCCCCTACCCCACCCCCACCGACACCCCCTTACCATAATTGCCGCTGCCAAGGTCTTCATCTGGACTCCCAGCCACGGCATGTAAAAAGGGAGACTGGCTGCCCTTTGCAAAGATGGCGGCTGTGGCTTCATTTAGGGTAGAGAAGCTGCAGCTGCCATCTTTGCAAAGGGCAGCCTGGATTCCCTTAGCCTGCAGAATGGTTTGTTTGGTTTGTTTGTGTTTTTTTGGTAATACGAAGGATGAATAAAAACGGGTAAATATTCATACCTTCATATTCGTGGGGGTCTCTGGAACCCATGAATATGAAGGGACGAATATTTAATGAATTGGCTATTTTCGTCGAAAAACCCAATCTGTTTTTATATTCGTCCCCATCTCTAACCAAGACATTAAACCTAGCTCAGAATGAAACAGAAAGCCAATGCAAGTGAGCCAGGATTGGGGAGATATGATCAAACTTGTTCACACTCGACACCAGCCTGCTCTAGTTTTGGGTCAACCTCAAGGGAAGCCTCACATAGAGACTGTTACAATAGAAGATTTTTCAGATCACCAGTGCTTGAACCAGCATCTTTGGGGGCTCTTTGTTCAGGTGGGGGTGCAACCAGGTGATCAGCCTATGTTGGTTAAAGGCTCACCTACTGGCGGTGGCAATCTGGTACTCCCATGAAAGGGCCGGGTCTCGGAACACACCCAAGTTCTGAACCCAAAGCTCAAGAGGGAGGGTTATGTCATCCCACTTAGGAAGACCATTCCCTAACTTGTCTGAAGGGTCCCCTTAGAAGAAAGATCTCATCCTGGTTCAGCGTCAGTCTATTGGTCTTAGTCCATTCCAGAATCATGACCAAGCACCTGGACAGCATCCATTGCAGAAGAAATGTTTTTAAAAATGCTTAAAAACAAACAAACAAACAAACAAACAAACCAGAGCTAGCTACAAATAAAATGTTTTTACCCTCAAACACTTTGCAGGTTGTAAGATCGTAAATCCATCCTCCATCTAAGGACCAGACTAGATGCTACAGAGAATTTATCAGAAGCAGCAATTGTGTTAAATCTGAAAATATGTCCAATCCTACTCTCATGCAATCTGCTGCAAATTAGGTTACTTCATTTTGTGATTATCATGAGTTCAAAAACAGCTGATTGCCCAATCGTGACATAGGGTAAGAACTGAGTGAAATTTCTTCTGATGACATGCTAGCTACTGACCTGATCTTCAATGAAATGGAACATAGGGCAGGAATGGAGAACTTGTGGACCCCATAATGTTTTTCAGCTATAGTTCCCACTAAGCTAAAAAGGCATGGTCGATGGTCAAGGTTTATGAGAGCTGTTTAACAACATCTGGAAAATGACAAGTTCCTCATCTCTCTCTTGATACTGGGGATGCAGGTAATGGCCATCATTGTGATGTCTTGCATGCTAGAAAGGATAGATGGGAGAGAGAAGGATGAGGAGACGGCTTCATGAACCTTATAATGATTGCCTCTCATATGTCTTTAAATGAGTCTGTTATTTCTCAAATCTTCAGGAAGATGCTTAGATAAACCAAGAAACAGAGATATGTATGTGAAGAAAAAACTGTGAACGTTTTGCTAGTATTGTAATTATTGGCTTTTTGGGTTTTTTGCAAATGGTATTTGTAATTGTCTTTACCCATGGGAGTGTAACATGAGATTCAGCTGTCACTTAAGCACTTCCTGAGGCTAGCTAGTACTCGGGATCCATGTTGAAGAATCCTTTATGGTAACAAGCCTGTTTTATTCCCTACCGTATGTGCTCTGTCCTCATTTGTCTCTACAAACTAGGGTAATAGAATGGTTTTTTTATTTTATTTTTATTTTTTTGTGTGTGGTTGGGCCAAATGGCTGTTCATTTCTTTTACACAGAAAATCTTCCACCCAGACTTCATTAGCATAATAAAACCTAAGCAGTCTTACATACAGAGAAAGTGATTACATAAACTAATTATGATTTGTATGTTCTTCTATTTGACGCTCAGAGGGTTCTCTCTCTTTTTTTATTGTGAAATAAATGAATTCTGGTAGATTAATGTTTTCTTATATAATCACAAAGGAATTGGAAATGAATTTGAATGAAAAAGGAGCAAGCCTTGCCTTGTTTTTCTCTAAACACAAAGAGAGTATCACCAGAATAGTTTCTTGGAAGGTTTCTCAACTTTGGTTTATAGTACATCGGGGCAGGGGAGGAAAGGCAATGGACTAATGTATTACGATAAGCTTGAACCTTGGAATACTACTATGTCTACAATATACAGCAATTTTCCTTCTACACCTGTGTTGGATATATTGCATTATTACAGACAATATGGCTTAACAAATTGGATACAATGGCTGAAAGTTCACTCAGGAATCCTGAGTTCAAATCCCCACTCAGCCATGAAATTTACTTAGTGACATCACTTCCTCCCAGGCTAACGTCCCTCACAGGATTGTTATGAATGAAAACATTGCCATGTTTTCATGGAAGCATACACTGAAGACAGGTAAATCCAGAAAGATTGTAAGCAAGAAGATTAAACTTCTCCTCCTCCTCCTCCTCCTCCTCCTCCTCCTCCTCATCATCATCATCATCATCATTGCCATCATCACCATCTAATTCGTTAGCTTTATATCTTCCCTTTCCTTAAAGAGTTCAAGGTGGTTTATGGCAAACCTGTAAAATGAGTTAGACTGAGAGATTATGACTGAATTAGAGTCACTCAGTAACCTTCATGGCTAAGTTGGGTCACCCAGTAACCTTCATGGCTAAATGGAGATTTGAACCCAGGTCTACCTGATCTTGCCCCAAGGCAGTAACCCCTACACCACTCAGATTATTCATATCCAGTTTTTACTGTTACAAATCCCTCGGAAGAGAATTACAGGTAAACTCAACAAACGATAAAATCATAACAAGTCTACATTGAAGCTCATCAGGATCCTTCCAACAGAGCACTTGGTGTCAGTTTGCTCAAGGAAGGATGACACTACAGCAGTCATCTGGTCTTCTTTTCTCCTGCCTCTCTGGGCCTGTTCCTTCTCATAGGGCAATGGGCAGGAGATGAACTTGCACGGGAGAGAAGGAACTGTTTGGCGGTGATTCTCATCAGAGCTTAGAAACAACTGGCTGAGGGATCTCGGGAGCTGAATTCCCAAAAGGTTACATTTCCAAACTCTGAACATTATCCAATGCATTTGTGTTGTCTGGTGGTCTTTTTCTGGCTGGACTGTCTCAATATTCTTTGCCTTGAAGCATCCATTTTTTGTGCAGTGTACAATCAGCCTAATCTTCTGTCCACAATGAAAGTCTCATATTCAACTAAAATGGACCCACAATGGTTACTCGTTGGCAAAGACAAATGTTACCATTTGATTGCTCAGCTCTATTTAAGGCAACTTCTCCAAATGCAGCTTAATGCCAGATGGTGGCCAACCACCATCTGGTCTGCATGGACTTTTCTATTATCCCTCACTTGGAGATTCTCCCTGGAGATCTGCCAATCTGATTTGACACCTCCCACTCTGACTCAGTAGGTACAATCTATATCCACTTGAAACTGATGGCAAAATGTCTATGGATTCTAAGAACAATGCAGAACTATGCTCAGTTTTCTCTGTTGTAATCAATTTTTTTGAAAAGGAATAAAACCAAAATAACAGCAGCAACAACAGTCATATATAGGCATGGCTACATGATTGTTAGCTTCACTCTTAAAGTTCCAGCACTTTGTTGGAAGAAACATTGGGAGAGGATTGATGTGTGTGTGTTTGCATGCACATGCATATACATGTGTGCATGTACATCCTAGGGATGTGCACTGTCATTGAACAAATGTGTAAATACATACTGAATCAGGTTTATTTCTGTACTTCTGAGGTGGCCATGGGATAGTTAAAATTGTACTTAGTGATCTATGGGGTGGAGTGGCACCCGTAGGATCCCTTATGTCTGATCTGCATTCATGGGATTAAATATAGAACTAGATATGGGGATGGACTGCTGATTCAGTGGTTTGTCCCAGTTCATTTACTGCCATAACAGGTGTTTAGTGGTTCAGTACCCTGCCCCCACCAACAGGCATCCACTTAGAGGCAGTGTCCCGGCTTCCCTGTCCTGCCTTCTCCGGTAGCTGCCTCTGAGAGGGCGCCAACTGGCAGGGGCGGGCACCAAATCACTGGCCACCTGTTGTGGTGGTAAATGAACTGGGAATGAACCGCCAAACTGGCAGTTCACGCCCATCTCTAATAGAACAATAAAAATACATGCTACACAGGGGATATCAAAATGAATACATAATTATCAGGAAGACTAAGCCAGCACCAAAGAAGAAGGAAATTGATGGCTCTGCCCAGTGAAGACCTCTCCTGAACACTGCAGCCCTTGAGGCAGCCACAAGCATCTCTGAGTGAGATCACCAGCTGGCAGCAGCCATTCTCCATATTTTGCGTGTGCATGTGTATTTCAGGCTGCTGTGCAAACTAAGGGACATCCATTAGTGTGGGATATTGCTACGTGTTTTCTTTTCCCCATCTTTAAAAAAAACACTTTCTACTTCTTGGACTTTGTGTGTGTGTGTGCACTTGAGCAGATAAATGCTTGCATCATTGTGATTATATCAGAATGTCACTTTGGGTTAGGGTCTTTTGGTCTGTCTTACTCCCAATCCCATTGGTTTCTCTTTTCTTGTTGGTGTGGTGATGTCACTCCAACGTTTATAATAGCTGTCTCCTCCTCCTCCTTTTTTTACTCCTACTCTCTGGGACAGAGGTGAGAAATATTATGGGGAAAAAACAACTGTTGTCACTGTGTACCTCCCCCTGCCACCAATAAATAAATGCCAAGCCCAGGGCATTTCAGTCTGTCACAAGCCAAAGAACCCAAAGCCTTTGTGCTCTGTTCCTGTTGCCCTCCCCCCCATCTGTGCCCACTCCTGGCTTCACTGGACAGCACCACAGAAGTCAGCAATCCATGAAACTCAAACCCCAGAACTGAAACCCGTTGTGATATCTGAGTTTCAAAAACACTGCAACTTTTTAAAAAAAAATTCTGCCGTCATTCTAGTGATTTTTTTTTTGTCTATATCTTCTGATGAACAAGTGTGTGTCATCAGACATTTTTATCAGAAACATTTACCGGAGATGTCTAAACATCAGAAGCTCCTATGGAAGTAAATATAACATTGGAAACTTACCAGGATCAACATAAATTTGTATTAATTGTTGTGAGTATGGCAGGAATAAAATTATTGTCATAATGTTGGTGCCTGGAAAACAGGATTATTTGAACATCATCCACCAGCACATGTGCACCACTGGACTGTGACCTCAGTAAACTGTTGCTTTTACACCAGTTTCCTTCCAAAGAGACAGGCATTCCACCTAGTATACATCCATGCTGTTGGTACAGCTCTTGTGATGTGATTTCTAATGTGACCTTGTAAAGAAAAGACAATTTGCAAAAACTCAGTGTAGATGCTTCATGAAGTTTTGAAGCCAAGCCTGTTCCCAGATCCATAGAGAAACCAATGTATGTGGTCACATATACCCAATAATCACTAGGAACAATATTAAACACTTGGAATGGGAATTGAACTCACCTCCCCTTTTTCCCCCCAAGGTTGCCTTCTAAAAGATACCCTGCTCAAGTTGTGGGAGGAAATTTATTGTTATGTGTGATTTAGGAGAGAGAAAAATGTGTTTTTCTTGGCTCAGAAATTGCATGGGAGGGGGGAGCCTGGAACAAATATAAATCTGCCAAAATAAACGGAACTGTGTGCCTTCTTAGCCAGACCCACCACCCATATGAACAGATGTGCTTGGAAAATGAACCTCCCGAAGGCCAAACTAGATTTGACAGTAAACATATGGTTGCCACTAAAAGCAGCCGCCAATAACCTGCCTTTCTTCCCCGCCTTAACAACCATCAGAACTTTCCTCATGTTGTGGTTTTGCCACCAGCAGCCAGCGAGGAACATTCAAAGTTACGGAGTGGATCCTGTAGTCTGTCTGGCTCTGTCATCTACTGTTGGCTAGCAAATGCAAAAGTAGGTTGATACACTTATAGATCACTATAAAGCAGTGACTAGTGGCTAGCAGTGACTCTTCAGGATTATTCAGGCAAAGCCCTTTCCCAAGGCTCCTATCTGGGAATTCTAGTGATTATGCTGAGGGTTTTGGCATACAAGGAATTTACTGCATCATGAAACTATGGTTCACTGCCCTCCCAGCCCGGAAATAATGAGGCGAGACACAGATTGTTGGATTAAAACCTGGGCCACAACTTTATTAACTTATTTAACTTGTATCCCCCATAATACAAGGGGGGCTACCGTAGTGCGAGTTCCTTTTATGTCCGGATAATCGTAGATCTCCGGACGCTTCCTAGAGCAGGGCGAGCTCCTATTACTGAATCGTGCTGTCCTCTGAACAGCACGCCTTCAGTTGCTCTATGAAATGGTACCCCCCAACCAGCTCTTCCCATTGAGCCTCGAGACCCTAAATGGGCAGCTGGCAGGGAGGTCCTTCCATATAAGACACCTCTCACCTGGTAGTCGATAGGCTCGACCTGCCAGCGAGATGTCCTAATTTTTGTCAACCCTGTGCCAATGTGAACTCACCCCTACTTTTTTCCTCGCACTACCCGAGGCTGTGACCGGAAATGACATTAACGAAACTCTATTTACAAGCGTATTTATAAAGCCACACCCTGTAGTTAAGAATGGGATGGGCGAAAACGCACCCGCAACCTTAGGCCAATTAGGATGCGGGTCAAAAATTCCCATCCGGCTTCAGAGGCAGCCAGCTAGTCTCACTCTTATACCAAGGGTGGGCAGGAGGGATTGCTGGCTCAACCGGCAAAAGAGACTGAGCCGGGGAAACGGAGCCTTTTTAACAACTCCGTCTTCCCTCCCCTCCGAAGGCAGCGGGTGCGTGTGTGTGACGCTGCTTTCCGAGCGGGAGGGCAAAGCATCCCTGCCATGGCAGGAGAGCGCCCCAGTGGAGCGGACATTCCAGATTGTGTTCTGCCCTATACACGAGCTTGATTAAAAATGCAAGACATGTGGTGCAGGACATTATGGCACAATGTGAGGTATGTTGTAAAAGATGTCCCAAGGGCATATATTGTCTCAAAGGCAATAGATGTACAGCAGTTATTTTGGGGCTATAACTGCTTGAGATCATCCTTGACGCCCAGATGCCTGACTTTGGCAGCCATTTTAACCCATCCTGGTTTGTATCCAGTCCTCAAACTGCCATATTGCTCATAATTTAGGTAACCATGCATGCCAACAGACTGAGGTTAACAGAAACCAGTGACTCCTATTATGCAGATAGAAATCCATCCTGGGTTTTAATTTTATCTATAAAGATGCTACATATCTCTGATATCTCAACTAGGATTTGGACTAAAACTCAGATCAGCTTCACCACCCTTACAAAACTGGAAACACCATTCTTCATTGATCCAACCCATTGTCATTTACCAGACACATCTAAACATTAGAAGCTCCTATCAAAGTAAATGCAACACAGGAGTAAGTGCCACCTTAGGAACTCCTCATAAATTGTTTAGAAACTGGAACAGGTAGGGAACCTGTGATTCTTTAGATGATGGTTGGACTGCAACCTCTGCCATCCCTGATCATCGGTAATGATAGTGAGGAGGATGAGAGTTGGAATCCAACCATGCCAGGTGCCCCACAGGTTCTGCACCTCAGGCCTTGTGGTTACATCATTTTCACCCACATTCTTACTTTGCATAATGAGCCCTTCTTCACCAGCCTATATCTCTAACCTACACACATATTTTTTGCCATTTGTTCAATTGCTTCATTCCCCACCCCCAAACAATGTCAAAAGGGGAGGGAATGAAGCAGAAGCACACAAATGATTCCTCTTCAGCCAAGGGGGGGGGGGGGAAGAGAGATTATTTTAACAAGCTCCTCTTAGAGCCACCAGCAACCCTTGAAGGCTCTAAGCAACTCTTCAGTGTTATTTAGTACCCTCTGTCAGTACTGAATTTAAAGTATTTGAATATCGGCTTTTGGCTTTGGAGAAGCTCTCTCTATATGCAAGAAGTTTCTCCAAAGTATGGTCTTTAGTTGACCTCTCTAGGCAAGCTCTTCAGGAAAGAAATAATCTGCTTTTCACATTGAATACTGTGGCCAAAATTATTTGCCTGATGGTCAGTGATATATTTTATTACATTTTTACTGGAGAGATGAAATTGACTACTAGTTAACATAGATTTTGCTATTTCTTTCCATTGTAAGTAGATGTATCTAGAAGGTTATGGGTGTGTGTGTTTTCCTATAGGTTAATGCTAGGCAACATGCCAACAGCCATAGGAAGTTGCTGGGTTTCTCTGGCCATAATATTATTTTTTAATGAAGCATAATTTTACAATTATAGTTAAGTTCTGTATGAATAGGTTAGTTACCACTAGAGGTGGGTACAAACCAGTTCATCTTGGTTCATAAAGGTGGCAGCAGAGGTGCTGCTGTTCTCCTCCCCATCTCCTCTGGCTCAAACAGCTCCTCACCAGGCCCAGCTTGCTTGCTTCTCCCACCTCCTCGGCTGATCTCCCAGTCAGGAGCAAGAGCCCAGACTTCTCTGCCCCGCCCTTTTGTCTGAGTGGGAGATCAGCCAAGAGGGCGGGGCAGAGAAGCCTGAGCTGCTGCCGGGACTGGAAGATCAGCTGAAGATCACAGAGACTGGAGGTAAGAGGCAGCACCTGTGCTGCCGCCTTAACGAACTGGGACGAACCAGTTTGTGCCCATATCTAATTATTGCTTGTAGAGGATAATGAGAGATGTAGTATAAAACATTTAGAAGTACCATTTAGATTAGTCACTTGCAAGAGGTCTGACCGTCAATACTTCTTAATAAACCCATTAGTTGTTGTCCTTATAGTTCAGCTGCCAGCATAGCTAGAAGAAGGAAATGGGAGATGATGGGAGTTGTAGTCCAACAGACTCAGCAGAACCACACATTCCCTATGCCTGTAGTTAGTGATAATCAATAATGGATCGGCACATCATAGCATCTAAGTAAAAGGATGTTTTAGACCAAAATGTGTGGTGAATCAGTTTCGCAACCGTGATCTAAATATTCAGTGTTCATGAGTTACTGTTATTTCAGAGACATTTTCTATTAGCCTGTTCATATCTTAGCCCTCTTCAGGTATTCCGCAAACAGGCAAAGACCTTTCTCTTCAGGCAGGCTTTTCTTTAATGACTGGTGGTCTGAGATGAATTTTTAAATGGATTGCTGTGTTCTGTTGTTTTAAATGCGTTTTAATATTGATTTTATTTACCATTTTTAATACTTGTTTAATTCTTTTAAATCTTTGTATACTTACTGATTTTTTTTTTAGTTTTTAAATACTGTGTTTTTTTTAATGATGTGAGCCGCCTTGGATCCTTTTAAGGAGAAAGGTGGGGTAAAAATATTTTAAATAATAAATAAATAAATAAATCCAGAATTGTAATAATAGCGGTGGAGGGACTGATTGGGGAGGGTCTGGAAAGAGTTTGTAACCATGGTGGGCAGAAGATGGAAACAGTACTCAGGACAAGACCTGGAACACCGTGTATTCATAATTTCAAATTTAACCTAAGCCCATAGTGTGTATGTGAATAGAAGCAATGAGCCCAGAAGTTGCATTCTCCTATCCACTCCACAACATATATTTTAAATAAGATTTCCAGATCAGCAGCAGGGTCCTTGAGATGTTGCACCGGTGGATTTTTGTAACATCACAGAAGTAGGGCAGATAAGATTTGGGAACACTCTGGATAACTGGGTCCAAAATCCAGATAAAACGTTACTGACTAGATTTAGCTTATGCAAGAGAGAACTTTTTTTTGTAAATTAGCAAGGGGCAAAATATGTCCAGCAGCTACAGTGGTTGCTTCCAATCCCACTAGGCCTCATACCCCCTCTGTGATTAATCTGGATTTTACTTTAGTTTATTTTTATGATATATGTAAACCGCACAGAGTAGACACGTTCTAGATGGGTGGTATATAAATCTAATAAATAAATAAATAAAATTAATATCTTGGCTATAGAATTGTCATGCTTTAACAAAAGAGAAAAAAAAGGAAGAGGCTTTCTTGTGGAAAGAGCACCACGAGAACTTAAATAATTTGTATAACGGAAGAGGGGTACATGAAAGTTTCATGTCTCTATTATGTTCCTTCTTTCTTTCAACTTTTGTAGGTCAAATGGCCAGATAAATTTTTCAGCCAATAGATTTGTGAGGGTTATTGCAAATACTTGGTGGGAACAATAAGGACTGTCAGGAACTAATCAGAATGTCGAGGTGGGGCAAGCAGTGATTTTGCATCTGTAGAATAGCATAGTATGGAATGTTGTTGTTTTGCTTTATTTCTTTCATGAGGGAGGTGTGGGCCAGGTGCATGCATTTTAGAATTATGCCAGTCTGCCACTGGGGTGTGGTTGCTTGTTGTTGCAGATTGTACTGTTACCTGGTTTTTGGAATAGATTGATTCTCTCTTTCCTTGCCTCTGCTCTTTTGGAGTAGTATCTAAGGATTCTTTAGGACTTTGGGAGTGTCAGGAAACACAAATGGGAAACCCAAAACAAATTATCCAAAACAGGCTTTGCCTTTCTTCAAAAATGAAAGGACTGGTAGACAAATAATTCAAACATGAAAGAAGCAGGTCATTCCAGAAAAAAAGAAGTGAAGTAGAAGATTCATATTACAAGAAATAAGATTTTGACTAAACATTAGGAAAAAAGATTCCTGACAATGAGTGGTTTGACAGTAGACTGGGCTACCTGGGATTCTGGTGGATTCCCTTTTATTGGAAGCTTTTAAACAGAGGTTGGATGGCCATCTGCTAGGAATGCTTTAGCTGTTGATCTCCTGCATCATAAGGGGACTGATTATGATGAGCCTTAGGGTCCTTTCCAACCCTACAGTTCTATGGGTCTATGATTTTATGAAGAACACAAATAAAAATATATCATCATGTTGAACCAGCGAACTCAGGTGTCAGCTGGGAATTAGCAGAGATAGAAGCCCAGCCTGCAAAACCATCTTACACACGAACACACACACACACACAGAGAGAGAGAGAGAGAGAGAGAGATTTCTTCTCCAACATGGCAGTTTCTAAGTGCAGCTTGTCATCTGGGACTCGGTGGAGGCATGGCAGTTTCTAAGACTTTAGCAGGCACCCTATCTGTCAACCCTAATTCTGAATGCCTGAAGAGTGTTAACATCTCGAAAACATGGGACCTTCTATAGTGCTGCTGCTTCCCAGACAGTTATTTATTTATTTAAAATATTTTTATCCCACGTTTCTCATTAAAAAGGAAACAAGGTTACAATATTCTTCTTTTTCAAACTGCAGAAGAATAATTAGATATCCAGACTCTTTATTTTTGTATAATCATCATCATCACCATAGAACTGTAGAGCTGGAAGGGATCCTTTTGATCATCGAGTCCAGCCCCTGTCAAGGAGGCCCAGTGGGGAACTGAACTCCCAACCTCTGGCTCCGCAGTCGGAGACCTAAACCACTGAGCAGCAGTTCCTCAATAATTGTAGAATTGCAGAGCTGGAAGGGACCCTGAGGATCATCAAGTCCAGCCATTGTCGAGGAGGCACCAGGGAGGATAAAACTCCCAACCTCTGGCTCCACAGCCAAATGCCTAAACCACTGAGCTATCCAGCAGTTCAATAATGCAGCATCTCTGAAATCTTCTGGAAGCCATGTGGAGCATAGCTGTTTCCCTCCCTCCCTTCAAAGAAATGGTATGGGATGTTAATATACTGTCATCTATTTCCATCAAGATTCCTGTATTACCAGAATGGCATGATAGAAAACTACATCACATTGCAATAGTTCCTGTGCTGCTGAATCAGTAGAGATATGGGCCAAAGTCTTTCACGATCATCTGGAATGTTATTTATATCCGAATGATAGTCATGTTGAGTTTAGGAATGTAATTCATACATCAGGTTTTGATTGCTAATTTATTAGTAAAATTAGGCACTTCTCATTCGTATTTCTTGTTCTGAAACTTACATTTTATTTCTGGATGTAAGGCTTAATAAGGAAACTAGAAGTTTAAATTTGAGAGCCTGCATAAAATATGAATATTTTAAATTGCAAAGCTGTGCTTTCACATTCAAATTCCTTTCATTTTGTTTTGCTCTGCCTAATAAAGCATGTGATTCTTCTGTTGGCCCTACCATTTGATTACTCCGATTTAACTAGGATAGTTTCAACAATGAAATCAATGGTCCTGAACAAAGTGGCCCACTTCCTGAAGGACAAGAATATTCTGCCGGATAGACCAAGCCATTCTCTCTAACTACCAAATGCTGAGATGGACAGTCAGGTTTTTCCATGGTGCCAAAATACCACTCACAGGGAGATCATTCCACAACTGGAATGCTACAACTGAGGAAGTCATCTCCCGGCATCTCCACAACTTCACCCGACTCCAAGGACAAGGAGAAACAGAACCAAGTATTATGGGATAGATATTATGATGGCACCTAGCTGTACAACCTCTGATGACCTCACCTAGTATCTTAAAGGACATGGGGTAGCAGAATAGGATCATGTTGTAACTGACAGCTTAATAGCTACAGGACTGAACATAAATCCTTATTAACATCCCAGGTAATCTATACTGCAGATAGGAGTGACACTTATCAAACTCCCATTGATTCAATGAGCCTACTCTATTTATGTTTTTTTATTTATTTAAAATATTTTTACTCCACCTTTTTCCTTATAAAGGACTCAGGGCGGCTCACATCATTAAAAGACAATATTTAAACCTAAAAACAGTAAGTATACAAATAGTAAAAAGATCAAACACATACCACTCTGAGAAATGGTAAACAAAAGAAATACTAAAAACACATTCAAGGCAGTAATGCGTAACAATTCATTTCAAAACTTCACTCAGACATCCATTCACTCAGAGGAAGCTTGCCTGAAGAGAAAGGTCTTCGCTTGCTTGCAGGACAGCAAAGATGGGGCCAGTCCAGCCTCTAGTGGGAGGGTGTTCCAAAGTCTGGGAGCAGCAACAGAGAAGGCCCGCTCCTGTGTCCCCACCCAATGTACTTGTGAAGGTGGTGAGACAGGGGAAAAAAAGGCTTCTAGTTATTAAGCTAAGCACAGGGTTTTGGCCAGGGTCTACCACAGGCCTAGTCCAGTAAGAAGTCATATAGTCAATGGCATCAAATGCCACTGAAAAATCTCGCTCTCTGGCACTCACTTGTCTCTTTCCCAAAGCAGATCATCCATCAGGGTGACCAAAGATGTTTCAATGCTGAAACGTCTCTTGAAATGAGACTGTAGTGTTTAGGTTATCTAAGCTTCCTCTTAGAACCTTTGAAGCTGCCAATCCAAACACTCCCAAGCTCTTTGCCCCCCAAAAGAGATGCTTGAAGTGGGGCAGTATGTCTCTCACACCAGAAAGATCCAGATAAGTCCTCTTTAGGAGAAGGCCCATCATCTTGTCAAGCTATCCTAATTAAAAGGTTCTACTTACTCTGGAAAAGAAATGATGTTATTCTTTAAGTTACCATTCTACTCCAATGTCATTCTACCTTCAGGACTAATTATTTCTGGGCACTGGTGTGCAGCACCCAAAAACCTTCCTTGACATTCATCCCTCCAACTGCAACACTGGAGGAATGTCTTCTGAACCTTTCCCTCTCCTCTTTACTTTCCACCATCACTCTGCCATGTCTACTCCTATTATCTGTTTTGTCATCCACACTGATTTTCCATGCTTAGTTTTTTAAGTCCCTCTTTTCTGGAATCCTTCTTTTGTGCTTACACATATTTATAATGGACGTGTCCTCCTGCTCCATGTTTAATTAGCTAGGATTTAAATGTGGTTGAGCAAGATGATGGATGGATGAAGGGAATACATCCCCGCCGTGTGTCTTCCTAATGTGTCCTATTAATCAGTCTGCCTGTGCCATGTGATGAAGGCAAGGAAACAATTAGGGCAAGTGGATTCAGAGAGGCAGAAAATATCTTGGCTGGACTTAATTAGCATCATGTTGATTCTTGTGCAATATTGGCTCCTTCCAGATTTTCAGATTCCCGATGCTGGGGGAAGTAAGCATATTTGCTTGCCTGCATTGTGTTTGTGCGAGACAGGTTCTTATCTCTTGGCAAAGACATAGCAGGGCAGAAATAGCCCCAATTTCATGTGTACTGGAGCCCTTGTGGTGTAATTAAGTACAAGCCAACCCTTGATTTTCATCAAACATTTGACAATATAAGGCATTGTAAAAGTGCTAATTACTACTGATTTATTTGTCCCCTTGATTAAAAAAAACACTCAGTAATTTTGTGGTATGTTTCATGCAGATTAGCAGTTAGATAAAGGTCAACTGACAAGAAGCGGGCTACTGAAAACAGAACTCTTCACAGAAGACTTGATTTGGTGAAGCAGGTATGGACACCATTCTTTCTACTTGTACTCCATGATTTAAGACAGATAACCAGAGTTGGCCCTATCATTAGTCAGAGTGTGGTAGACAGCTCAGGTCAGGCAGATCTTGGGAGGTCTGTTATTTATTTACTATTACGATATTTTTGCTACTAGGGATCAGGAGAGATCCTTGTGGGTGATTTAGTTATGTGGCACCTTCACTTAGTTACATAGGGGTACCATTTACTATTCTGCCTCAGGCAGCAAAAAATCCAAATATCCAAAACAGTCTTGGCCCTGCTTACGGTACAAACCAGGACACATTTACAATGAAGACAGATGAATTCAGGAAAGTATGGCAATGTTTTAAAGTACTGTTTGTTCTCAAGACAGACAAACAAACAAACAAATGTTTCACTATGGCCACAATGCTTAAAATTTGTACCTATCTTCAACATCTCTTATATACTCTCAAGGGTGATGAAGAGCAGTGATGATCTTATACCCACTTACCTGGCAGGTACTCAATGGGATTTAACTCTGATTAGACATGTATAGGATTGCATGGGTAGCATTACTGACCATTATAGATTATCCTCCTCATGGCAGACGGGGCATCAGATCTTCAGGGTGAGATGATCTGACCTGTTTATAGATGCCATTTAATTATCAAATTGCTTTTTTAGCTGGGGAAGGCAACACACTGAGAACACCATTATTTGCAGGCTTAAATGTAAGAAGCGGAATCAGAGAAGAATTAATTATCTTGCTTGGAGCTTAATTAAATTATCTCATCTGAGATGTATTCCCAGGCTAAAATTTCTGCTAGAGTTATGAATCTGTTAAATATACACGTGTGTGTAAGTGCCTCTGCATGCATGTAAACATATACAGATTTTATCAGGCCTGTGTCCAAGTATGTGAGGTAGTACTGAGGAAAAGTGCCATGAATAAAACATTTTTCCTTATCCTTGAGCAGCCACACCACCACCATCATCACCTTAGAACTGCAGAGCTGGAAAGGATCTTATGGATCATTGTAAGGCTGACGGTGAGAGCAAGAACCCTCTCACGGGAGTGCTGTCCCTCCCGCCCTCTGCCGACAAGGAAGTGCAAACACCACCCATTCCCCCTCCTAGGAAGATAAGACCACCTGGAACAGACCCAGGGATTATAGAAGAAAAGTTGAAAGGAATGACTGCTGAAGAGAGCGGGAAGGTTTTGGCGGGAGTGGAACGACAGCCCCGGGTAGAGGTAGAGGCGGGGCTTGTAGATATAAAAAGGGGGGACGAAAATCTACCTCGTGGTTGGGAGTGGATCTGGTTAGAAGACCCGTGGACTGGGAAGGTGGAAAAACTGAGAATCCCAAAGGAGGAGGCGGATGCAAGGAGGAGAAGGGAGAGTACCCCTAAGCCTTCTTATTGTGGAGAACGGGAGACTAAAGAGTGGAGGAGAAAGTTGAGGGAGGAGAAGGAAAAGGTGGAGTGAGAAAGGAGAGAACGATTAGAATGGCGGATGATGGAGCTACAGCGGAGTGGTCCCTCGGAAGACTGTGGCCGGAGGATTCCCCCTCATGAGACCAGATCTGGACCGACGACCAGGATGATGACACGGTCCCCTTATTGGAAGGGGAGGCAGGACAATTACTGAACCCAGACTTTACTCTGGACTGGCCGGGACCCTGGAACACCCAGGGGTGTAACCCCTTTAAAGTTGAAGAGTGGAAACCCCCATCTAACCAGTTGTTAGAGGGAGAAAACATTTGGAATGCCGTTGTTGACACAGGTTATTTGTTAAATAATCCAATAAACGTTACCCCAATTTCTAAACCGAGGAAGTCTGTCAATTTATTTGAAGAAAAGCCGGAGCATGAACCCGAACACTCACATTCATCCCTGTCAAGGAGGCACAGCGGGGAATTGAACTCCCAATCGACACCTAAGCTACTGAGCTAACACAACCTTACTCTCCATCCACACATCCCACAGAGATTCCAGGCAAGGCTTAGCAACATCATTTTGGAAACTGGGCATTTCCAATACCCATTTATTTAAATGAAATACACTGATGATCATATTAACTGATTTGTTCAGTAAAGGCATTTTGGATTTCAAAGTCCTTGTCCCTTTACTCTGGAGTACAATTAAATGCGCCTTTTCAGCCAAACCCTTGCGAAGCATCATGTCAGTTCCTGACAAAAATCTAACTTATTTTAGAATTGCCAACATGACCTTGACTACCTTTAATTTATGTTATAGGCCAACACCACGTGATTTTAGCTCTGTAGGGCTAGAGATGTGACAATCTTTCAGTCTCAATGTTGTTCCATTTCTTCAAATCTCACCTGGAGGTATGGAAAGGTACCTTAAAAAGTATTGTGTTCCAGCCATGTAAAAGGTTTGTCTATTAAGTGTTTGTACAATGGTGTCCTAATGCCATACATCACATCTTTATGGCATTAGGATGGCATTGAGAAATGGAAGCCATGCCATGCCATTAGCTTTGCTGGAAAGGCCACCTTCTCAGAGCTGTTCCCTCAACTGTCCCCAGGCAGCAGCCATTCCATAAGGCTGCAACAGAGGGGGCTGAGATGAGAAGCAGGGCCATTCCACCAGTTCTGCTGAACAACTAGGCCTGTTCTTCATCTTATTTCCCAAGGCATCTTTCTTTTTGTCATAGATAGGAAGCCATGGCCTACATCACACACCATGCCTCAAGTCCTAAAGTTATGCTTCTTATATGAAATAAGCCACTGAGTTTATCTCTCATTTGACAAAGAATACCGTATTTTTCCGTGTATAAAACGACACTTTTTCCTAAAATAATTAGAGGAAAAATTGAGTATTGTTTTATACACGGAAGGAAGCAGTCATGCGCGCGCTTGGGCGCCTCTTGCTGCCGCCGCCGCTGCCCAATTGCCTCTTCCAGAGCTCACGGCTTGTCCCCTCTGGTGGCCCCGAGGCAGCAGCAGCAGGAGGCGGAGGCGAAGGAGCAGTCACACGTGCTCAAGTGCCTCTTGCTGCTGCCTTCCCCGCCCACCCGATCACCACCTCCAGTGGGACTGACGGGCTCAGCTCACGTCACCCGCCTTGTCCCCTCCGGTGGTGGAAGCAGGAGGAGGCAGAGGCAGAGACAAACAAGCACTCTCGCGCACTTGGGCGCCTCTTCCTGCTGCCGCCGCCAGATCACCTCCCCCCACGATCTCCTTAGGGCATGGGGCAAGGCAGCGACGTGAGCTGGAGGTGAGCTCCGGCAGTCGGCAGTCGCACTGGAGGAGGTAATCAGGCGGGCAGCGGAGACAGCAGCAGCAGGAGATGGAGGTGGAGGAGCAGTTGCCCACTGCTCCTCCGCCTCCACCAAGGGTCAAAATTAGGGGGTTGTTTTATACATGGGGGGGTC
This sequence comes from Intellagama lesueurii, assembly GCA_037013535.1. Classification (NCBI taxonomy): domain Eukaryota; kingdom Metazoa; phylum Chordata; class Lepidosauria; order Squamata; family Agamidae; genus Intellagama; species Intellagama lesueurii. The sequence goes on along the minus strand of JBAJHW010000001.1, from coordinate 166,186,431 downwards.
ATATACACGGTAAAATACGGTACCTGAAAACACACAGGTTTGGCTAAATGCCCTAATCCAGTGGTTCCCAACCTTGGGCAACCCAGATGTTCTTGGGCTGCAACTCCCAGAAACCCCAGCCAGCACAGCTGGTGGTGAAGGCTTCTGGGAGTTGCAGTCCAATACCATCTGGGTTGCCTAAGGTTGGGAACCACTGCCCTAATCCATTAACTTCCTGAATACTGAATATGTTCAAAGAAGGGTAGCATCACATACTGTTTGAGTGTCATAAGCTAAAACTCAAGACTGATTGCAATGTTAAGTAAAATAAGCATGCCTTGAAATCATCTCCTTTAAAGCAGCAGGATTTCAAAGTACTTGAGTCTGTCTGCATCATACATATTATTTGGCTGCACATTTGGGGCATATCTGACTTTGGACAATTATCTTTTCTGCAAAGCTCTTGCCGAAACATCTAAGTCCCTGCAATGCTTGACTAGCATTTTTCAAGCCATAATTTGGCCTTAACAACAACGCAACACCATGACAACATTTCAGATGTGTCTCAAATAGACCACAATTAGGCTTCACCTACTTTTGAAGGACAATCATATGGGTATAAATTATCAGGTATGTCAAAAGAAGGTCTCTAGATGGATGAGTTTCAGTCTTTGGAATGTTATACTTCAAAGGACGCATCTAATGAAACAGTTTATACTGTAAGAACATTGAAACTTCTTTAAAACTGGAGCCGTTGCATGATATCCAGGAAATTGTAGCTTCAGCTTGACATGATGAATGGGTGGCCCTCCAGATGTTGCTGAACGGCATTCCCCACCAGACTTAGGTGTTAGATCCATTGATGAGGGATGATGTGAGCTGCCAGCTAATAACATCTGGAGAGCCAGATGTTTTGCATCTCTGTCTACCATAGTGATCTCTTATCAATATGAGGCTACAATATAGAATTAAAATTTCCTTTTGATGGATATGGAAATGTGTGCTGAGGAATGTAGTGCAAACCTGCCCTTCCCATTGAGGTGTCTGGTGAAGCTCACATGTAGAAGCATTTCAGGTGTGGCTGTCACTGCTTTGAACTAATACTGTAGTATATAAAGTTATTGCACTGATTTTTTTAGCCTTACAATAATAAAAATTTCCAACAGTGGTCATTTCAAATGAAACCATAATATGAATATATAGGAGTTAAAAAATGTTACCTGAACAGAGGTAATAAGTATACATGGTATTTTGTGAACTAGAATTATTTACTATCAGGAGGGAACTCCACTCTCCATAATGTTAAATTATCTTCCTCATCACCATCACCTTCACTTCTTCTTCTTCCTCCTCCTCCTCCTCCCTTTCTTCCTTTGGATAACTTGCCAACTGTGCTTGGTCATTCCCTTTCCCAACCCCAAGAGACTTCATTAACATTCAGTGTTATCATCACATCATAAAATACATAATTGGGTCCATAGCATCATGTCATCAGGTCACTAATGTGATTGGCTGGGATAACCACCACCACCACCACCAACAACAACAGCAACAACAACAATAACAATAACAACAACAACAACAACAACAATAACAATAACAATAACAATAATAATAATAATAATAATAATAATAATAATAATAATAATAATAATAATAATAATAATAATAATAATAATAATAATAATAATAATAATAATAATAATAATAATAATAATAGACATTGCAATTCCAGGGGATTCCAGAGTTGAAGCTAAAGAATCGGAAAATACAGAGATCTGGCAACTGAAATATCTTGCTTGTGGACAAAACACACTTCATTGGGGCTTTGGGAACAATATCAAGAAATGTCACACAGTATTATAAGCAGTTGCAGATCTGAGAAATAACAGCATCAGAGCTACAAAAAACAGCACTATTAGGAACAGCGTACATATTGCACCAATATTTAACAGATACTTAGGTTTTTGGTTAAAACTTGTATCTGTTATATAACACCAGTCAATGTTTTTATAATTTTGATTGACTGTGCCTGGTGTTTTTAATAATAATAATAATAATAATAATAATAATAATAATAATAATAATAATAATAATAATAATAATAATAATAATAATAATAATAATATAGAACTGCACAGCTGGAAGGGACCCTCTGGGTCATTGAGTCCAGCTCCTGTCAAGGAGGCACAGTGGGGTATCAAACTCCCAACCACTGAGCTATCCAGCAGTTCTCCTATGTAAGAAAGCAAAATTTGATGGACAGAAAGGGGAAATTTACACTATGTGTACACTGCTGTTGGCAGTAAGGTCACTAGTTGGGAAACTGACACTAGACGAAATCTAGAAAGAAAGGGGAAAAGATCCCTCATACATCCTCAGTGAGTTGGCTTGAAACACCAGCTTGCATCCCTTTAGGGAGAGTAATTGCTGGGGAAAAGATGTGCAGTGGGTATAAACAATTTATCTACTCTTTCTAGCCACTTTTCTACAGTTTCTGCTATTTAAAGGAACAGTTTTGTCAAGATAGCTGGTATCAGGACCCCAAAGAAAGCATTTTAGGGACATAGTAGTTATCCTAAACCTGCAAAAAAGCCAGGACTTGTGGCACATGGACATTTTTGCAGAAATTGTTTCTTATGGAGAGTGTCATGGAGAAGAGGTTAGCTGGTGTTCGTTCCTATGCTTTTGACATCTTTGCTCCTCTTCGTTAAGATGCCCAAAGCATAGACGATCATTCCATCCAACTGATTAGTTGATAATGGACTTTCTGGGCAAGGCTTTCTTTTTAAGTCAAGGGTAGAGAAGCACTTTAATTACACCAAGGACAATTTTAATTCCTGGATGTTCATATCACAGGGCTCTCTCGCAGCTCAAGCTGTTGAAAAGAGACAATCTTGATCACTCAATGACTTTTCATTAGTAGTGACATTTTGCCCCTTCCCTGCTTTATTAGGCAGAAATGCCTCAATTAAGTTGAGGGCTGGCCATAGTATTTTCAAAAGAAATCACTTCTTTTTTAAAAATAAATAAATAAATAAATAAAAATCCATTGAGTGCATTTAACATTTAGCCACTGCAGAGAATGTCTCGTAACTGTCAAACTCTCTGTGTGCATTTCAATTTCTTAAAATCACAAGCCCAGCAGGGCTTTGGTTCAAGGTCATTCAGCCAAGCATTGGGACAAAACAGTAGAAGCTTCCAAGCACTAAAGATTGTCCAGTTGAATAAATGAATCAAATGCAAAGACAACCCCCAGCGTATCTAGGGATGAGGGAAATGGATTTTACTCTGTTTACCTTTTTATAGAACATACCAGATCCTTATGTCCTAAATCAGTATGTGGACCAGGACACACACATCCTTTGGTGATTCCACTTTTCACAACTTTGTGATGCAGTCCCCTGGGGAGGAGGGGAAGTGTCATAAATGGGTCTGTTGGGCTAAAGGACTTATCCAGCATAGCTTCTGCTTTTGGGTGGATTAGTAAGAAGGCCAGTTAAGAGACAAAGTGAAGACATCATTGTTAAAAGCAGAAGTAAGAAAGGTACATAGAAATGGTGCACTGCCATCCCCTAACCCAGAAGATGCTCGGTTGGAGAGACATCTTGACAGGGATCCTGTATGGATTATTGGCCTCAAGGACCAATCAGTCTCTAAATCGTAAGGTTCTTTACTAAGGCATGGACCCCAGTAACATGTGACCCATTTGAGGCTTCTGAAGACTCAGTCTTGAATGCAGGCATGAAGCCAACTTCTTTCTAAAAGAGCAGGAGAGAATCATATTTGATTCGGTCTCCAGCTGGGTCAAAAAGCTTTCTGTGGCATTTTTTCTCCTGGGTTTCTAAACCAGCTTCATTGATGGAACTCCACTGTAGCAGAGAGGCCTCTTGCTTGGCAGCACTTGCTTAGCTCGGAACTGCAAGGAAAAAAATGTATCAAATTTTCTACAGCTGGATTCTTCTCTTCCCCAGTCCCCCTGTTGGATAACTCACAGTCACTATGAAAGCTGTACCTGTCTTAGTAGGGTTGTTTGTTTGTCCATCTGTCTGTTTGTTCATTCTCACTTTTTCTGTTTTGTTTTCATTCTTCATGGGATTCATTTTGACCTCACACTATGGGTGTCCCTATTTTCTGGGTTCATCGGTGATCACTTCTGCCTCATTTTTAAGGTTTTGCTACAGATATGGGGGTGAAGTAGAGAGGTGATATGCACCCATCGTTTGGAGTAGGCATAGACACTGTTTCCAGATGAATGTGCAAAAAGGGTTTAAACCGGGGTATTTGTGTAATTGTGGAGTAACTCCTCAGGGTGGAGCAACTGATCTTTGGTATCTGCCACTTGTAGGGTTAAAATGGTTGGAGATTTGATTTGAAGAAAAGGGAAATCAAAAGTAATAGAGCTGACTGAGCTGTTGGTGCCATAGAAGGAGGCAAATGACAGCTGAACACCACCACCCCCTGAAGTCCAGTATCTCTCTTGATATGTCCAACCACAGGGAGGGCTTAGACTGAGGTCACCACACACAGGGCATATCCCCTTGCAGCCACTCCACCAATTATTTTGTGTAGGATGATGTGAAAGACCTGTTCCATTGGCCAAAAATCCGGTTGCACAGCTTCACACATTGAACACGAAGCTATGGATACAGATCTCAAACTCACTGCACAGCAGAAGTGCAATTCATGAAGCACTTCCACATGTTTGCTGCACAATGGTTGTGACAGGAACTATGTGACCAATTGCACAATTGAATTATACAGTCCTCATTGTCTGGGTGTAACATCTAGCACACTTATGATGAGCTAACTTTATGTTATGCAGAAACAATGAGGATCTCTGATGTTGTCTAGACAGCCTTTTTGCATTCTGGAATACTCTTTTTTTCTTTGTTGCATTCCGCTTAGTTTACTAAATTTTATTGAAATATTACTATCTTACTGGAATTGAGTATCTGTGTAATAGTGGAAAGATGGTTGTTTTGTGGGCTTGAGTGAATAATGCACACAATTAGGGTGTGGTACAAGTCCCTTGGGACACAGCTATTTGTATTCTTCCCCATTCATAGGATGTTTTTGTTATTTTAATGATGATCTGGATATGCACAGATAATGTCACACAGAACTGGGGACAAAGCAGGATGGAGTGTCTCTTAAAAGACGCAGGGCAGATCGGCAATTATGCCCTTTATTTGAATAGATACCAAGTCTGGGGGCTTCTGCTACTTTGGATTTTTGTGACTACAATGAACATTATATTCCTCCTTCCTTTCAGCAAAGCTGGCATATATATATATTAAACCATAGCAAATCACATTTTTGCATTACCAGTTTTGTACCTGTTGGTTTTCTTTTGTCACCTTCAATATGCCAAAGGAGTGGAAATATGGAAATATGTATCATCTGTTTCCTCTTCTTAGTAACACAACTAAATGTTAGGGTGGAACCTCAGCACAACTTCCTTACTTTTTCTTCGTTTCATGAAACTAAGAGTAATGTATCTTACCTGGTGTGTCCTTTTATTGTCATAGCAACCCTGTGAGGGTGGTAGATTATGCAACTAGCTTTATTGATGAGTCAGAGTTTGTGGCTTATGTTTTTGTTATTATGGTTGCTGTTGCTATTTACATTATTTATTCTTATTTGCTGTTGTTAATTATTTTCAAATTTAAGTAAGAAATGGGCCTGTGAGAAGTCAAGGTTTTTTTTTTTTTTTGCCAAATGAAAGTTAGTATTATTTTCTTAAAATGGTATTTCCCCCCAAAATGTCCTTTTTTCCAAAGAACCGGGGAGTCAGAAGCTCTGCGGTGATTTCTAGCTCATATATGGTAAACTGCCAATTCCCTGTTTGTCTTGAGCAACTGCAGGGACTGTATTCCAGACCCTTTTACAAATATTCAGTAATAATGATGAAAGTCATTTGGTTCATACTCTGCTTCCCCCACCCACCCCAGGTCATACAAAAATTTCTGGGGACCTCATAACTCAAGAATAAAAAAGAGTTTGAGTTTCTGTTTTTACAAGTTTTAATAACTTTATAGTCTGCCTTGCAGAGTGTCTCAATGTCTGGCACAAACAAGATACCACTATGTGTTAAGTTGACTCAAAATTGAGAAATTACTTTTACTCAGCCCATAATGTCAGAGCTATGTGAAATTGGTGTGTGTGTGTGTCTGTGTCTGTGTAAAGCAATATTTTTGTTCCCACCACAACCAATGCCACTGGTGTGCTGTCTAGCCCTGAGCACATTGACAGCATTTGTCAAATTGCTAAGGAGGCGAAGGTGGGTTTCATGTCTTTAAAGAAATAAAAATAAAAATGAATGGCCTGTGCTCCACTCCCGGGGAGAGGTACAGCAGATTGCTGAATATATATATATATATTTTCAGCAATCTGCTGTACCTCTCCATATATATATATGGCCAAAAAAGGTTGAGAATGACTGCATAGACCATCTTGACTACTGCCATTGATGTTGTCAACAGCACACTTTTTCTTGTTGGCAATGTGGGCAAAACATTGTGCAGTGATATTAGGCCGTTTCTTGGCATTTTGAATCATAAAAATGAAGGCCCAATGTCTGACATTCATAAACCAGAGGTGATTTTTTTTTCTTGAAGAATTGAATTTTCTGGCTTTTTAAAATAGAAGTTTAAGCATAAATGTGCGGGACGTGGTGGTGCTGCGGGTTAAACCGCAGAAGCCTCTGTGCTGCAAGGTCGGAAGACCAGCAGTCATAAGATCGAATCCATGTGACGGAGTGAGCTCCCGTCGCTTGTCCCAGCTCCTGCCAACCTAGCAGTTTGAAAGCATGTAAATGCGAGTAGATAAATAGGTACCACCACGGTGGGAAGGTAACGGCGTTCCGTGTCTAGTCGTGCTGGCCACGTGACCACAGAAACTGTCTTTGGACAAATGCTGGCTCTACGGCCTGGAAACGGGGATGAGCACCACCCCCTAGAGTCGGACACGACTGGACTAAATGTCAAGGAGAACCTTTACCTTTTTAAAGCATAAATACACTACATAAAAATTCCAACAGAAACTGCCCTCATGTAAGAATCATCTGGTGCTAGAGGATCTCAGAAAAGGAGCACATTATCTGTACTGTGGTTGCTGGGAGAGGACAGAAGCAAGAGGATTTGGGATGTGGCTTCAGGAACAATTCTGAAGAGTTGTTTTAGACATAATTAAATGGTGGAACAAAAGTGTGAGTCAGTGCAACACATGTAATGGAGAAGTATTCACACCCTTTAACTTCTTGGGTAAACTAATGTTGGCGTGTTCACTCCACAGAATGCACACTAGAAAGGTATCTTCCAATTTCCAAATCCTTTCCTTGAGGTAGGCCACCTGAGGAAAAAACGTTATACCAGACCAAAATTTCTATGAACATATTGTGTGCAAGTTTACCAAAATATGTCCCCTTGCCTTTTGAAATTGAAAAAATGGGAAGGCTCATAGTTAGCAAAGATTGCCACTAGAAACTAAGGTCAAAATCATCCATACTATGTAAAAGAAAGACAGTGAAGAAAGACGGGGACTAAAATCAACTCATTTCAAATGTGGTGTTGAAGGAGAGACTTACAGATACCACAGATAGCCAGAAAAGCAGAAAAGCAGGTGCTCAATCAAGTCAAGCCTGAATTCTCACTAGAGCAAAAATTAGTATACTGGGGTTATCCTATCACACACATATAATGAAAATACAAAACTACCCAGAAAAGACAATATTGCTTGGAAAATTCAGGTGGGGGGCAGTAGGAAGAGACAAAGAACTCACACAAGACAGATTGCCTCAATAAAGGAAGCCACTGCTGTTAGTTTGTAAAACCTAAGCAGAACTTAACAGAAAATACAATATTGCTAGGAAGGACAGGAGCAGAGAGAAAGAGAAAACAACCTAACAGAAGATGTTGTTGGTTTGCAAGATCTGAGCAGAGTTATTAATGACAGGATATTTCGGAGGTCATTAACTCAGATAGTCACCACATATCAGAAGTGACTTAATGGCACAAACATCTTTGGAGGTTTTTTTCTTAATTATACCAGAAAATTGTATAGTGATTAGAGATGGGCACGAATTAAAAAATGAATTGCAAAATTCATCAAAACCCGCTAATTCATCAATTCAGAAGCAACGCCCCCAACAAATACGAATTGATGGATTTTATGAGATTTTTGATTAGTTGATTCATTGAGTTATGAAACAGCCCCTCCCCCCCCGGCAACTAGAGACAACAAAATCACAAAGAAGCTTCCCTTGACTCTCCTCTCTGAGGTTTTGGACATCTGAGTTATACACCACAATGAGGAGTCCCCAGGAAAGTTCCTAGAGAAACCAAAAATACAGAGAAGCTTATCTCAACTGTCCTCTACAGTCCCTCCAAGTTTGGTGAATATTGGGTTTCAGACATCCGAGTTATACACCCACAAAGTGGGTCCCTCCAGGAAAGTACCCTTTAGCAGCTGACTTGGGGGAAATTCCAGCACTGCCGCAAGCCAGCTCTACAGGGCACTTTCCGGGGGGGGGGGGACTTTGTCGGTGTAACTCAAAACCCAATCTTCACCAAACTTGGAGGGATTTTAGTGGAAAGTTGGGAGACGCTTCTCTGCACTTTTAGTGTCTCTTGGTGCTGGGGGGAACCCAATTTGTGGGTGTATAACTTGGATATCTAAAACTTCACCAAACTTGCAGGGCTTGTAGAGGAGAGTCAAGGGAAGCTTCTCTGCAGTTTTGATGTCTCTTGGTGCCGGGGGGGGGGCATTTGATAGGGTTTTTAATTCAAGATGAATCAATGAATCGATTTGACAATTCATCAGAAAAAATCATAAATTTGTGATTCATGATTTGTCAACCTTGGCAAATTACAAATAATGACAAATCACATTTTTCTTCAATTCGTGCCCATCTCTAATAGTGACAAGGTGGGTGGAAAGGTGGAAACTATGACAAGAAATAAGCAGAAGCTCTCCTAACATTGAGTAAGGCCATCAATGGCCAAAAAAAAGGGGGAGGAAACCCACGTAATTTCACAGCTTAAATGTGTTTTGCCCAAATTATCTGAATTGCCTTGTAGAGTGTTGATTTGCTCTGCTGCAGAATAACATCACCACAATTTCATGCAGTGATAATCTCACCAATGATTCTATACATTCATTATGGATTTTACTAGTGGATATAAACTGTGTTTTTTCTTAACGATCCTTGTCTTCAGGAAAACACTTTTAATCTACAGTAGAAGAGATTGGACAACATGGGGGGGGGAGGAATTGTATGAAGCTTTACAACCACAATGCACAATGTAAGAATAAAAATGCACTTTGTCTCTGAAAAATGTGCCAGTGAGGCTTAAAGGTGCTTAACTTTGCTTGAATTATGTGAGATAACTAAATGGGACACCATGATTGAATTCTAAAGTGAGGTTTCATCAAAAGGAGGCAGAGGAAATCAGAGACAGAGGTCAGAGAGAGAGAGAGAAATTTCATAACAAGTCATTGCAAAACATTAAAATTGGTCTTGGTTGGATCACACCTTACAGCAACATATTATAACATCAGATTTATGAAACTGAGTGGTAACATTTGTAATGCCTTGAAACCACATTTCTACAGAGTAGAGTTACAAATTATAGGCAGCTGATTTGGGTTTTAATCCCAGAGAATAGCGTAGTTATGTAAATGTGATTCATTCTCCTGCATTTACATCAAAGTCTCAGTCTGTTGTCTGAAATTCCATTGCAAGTATTCTATTTTATATGGCCAAGTCACCCTGCTGTTGTCTGTGTATTTATTTGATCAGTGAGCTGTGCAGAGGCTGGGGAATAATTTTTTTCCTGGATAATGATCTGGTATATTTAAAACACTGTAAAATAATGGCACATTATTAGTATTATAATTTATTATTTAGGCACATGTTTCAGAAAGGACTTTATTTTTAATAGCCTTTTTAAAATTTACATGGTCAATATCTAGTAAGCTTGCAAGCCTAAGTACAGTATACTTACAAGGGAGTAAGCCTCTGTGAATGTTGGGGAACATTCTAATGAATAGAAATGCAAAGGATTACACTGTAAATTGTTAAAATTATCAGGGAAAGACATCTCATCTGAAAATATGGCCCAAATCATTTTGTTTAGGGCTTGGCTAGGTAACCAAATTGTATCGGCCTAAACAGGGTTGTTTAAGGATGCATAGAGTTGCAAACTTTGCATCCACATGCAAAATTCAGGTAGTTTCAGGTTAGGAAACCACACCACACCTTAAGCAACTCTATTTGTTTGTTTTAAGTGTATTGTTGTGGATGGGAACTTAAAGTTTAATTTGGGTTTTATTTTATGTTATGATATTTTGTTTTGCTGTATTTATTTTATTTTATTTTATTTTGTTCAATTATTACTTCAATAGATTAATTTGATTATTGTTAATTATTTAGTTTGATATTTTTGTTAGATTTATTACACTGTGTTTGGTTTATGTATTTACTTTATTGTGTTTTTCTTCTTTTTTTCTTTTGTTTTTTCTTTTCATTTTTTCACTTGAGTTAATTTGCTTGCTTTAGGGTTTTTTGTTTTTATTTTATCATTTATTTATTTTTATTTTTTCCCCCTTTTTTCTTTGATATGGAATGGAAGGCCTGCCCTCCCAGCGAGGGGCCACTAAACATCTCTGTGATTACGGGTAGAGGGAAATATGGTGTTGGCACAGCCCCTACTCGTGTTAGAAGAACGATGAACAGATGTTTGAAGGCTGTTCACCGTTCTGGGACTGTGACCAACCGTCAGTACCGAGGTAGCCAGATCATCCGACCCTCCACTCTGAAACTGGTGTTGTTGAATGCCAGGTCTGTATCTAATAAACTCCAGGTTATTCATGATCTTATTCTGGAGGAGGATGCAGACCTGGCATGCATAACCGAAACGTGGATAGGCGGAGAGGGGGGTCCGCCCCTTGCACTCGTCTGTCCACCCGGTTATGCTGTCCAACACCAGGGTAGACTGGAGGGGCGGGGGGGAGTAGCCATTGTATATAAAAACATCTTGGAGGTTACTAGGTGCTCCACAATGGTAAAGCCGGGTCTGGAGGCCATCCATGTGTCGATAGGGGCCAGGGATGGTATTGGGATCTTGCTGGGTTACCGCGCTCCCCGCGACCCAGCCATTTCCTTACCGGAGCTGGCGGACTTTGTCTCCGCGGCATTGTTGGGGTCCCCGAGGCTATTGGTCTTGGGTGACTTCAACATACACGCGGAGGCAGAGATTTCTGGGCCAGCTCTTGAGTTCTTGGAAACCATGGCTTCCTTGAACATGTCCCAACATGTCAACGGCCCCACCCACGTGGGTGGTCATATGCTAGACCTGGTTTTTTCCACCAATTGTAGCGAGCGTGGTCTGATGGTGACTGACCTTGTGTCGGTCCCCTTGTCATGGTCAGATCACCACCTAATAAAATGTAACCTCTCAGTGGCTCTCCCCCCTTGCAGGGAGCATGGGCCTATTTCTATGGTTCGCCCTCGAAGGCTACTGGATCCCATAGGATTCCAGGATTCCATGAGAGGGATTCCGGCTGATCTGGCTGGTGCTCCTGTCGAGGCTCTGGTGGATGGCTGGTATACCGCCGCCACCAGGGCTATAGACACGATTGCTCCTAAACGCCCTCTCCAATGCAGAGCTCGGCCTGCGCCCTGGTTCAATCAGGACCTACAAGCAATGAAGCAATTTAGGAGAAGGCTAGAGCGCAAGTGGAGAAAGAACCCGACGGATTATAATTGGATAGCTGTCAGGGTCGCAACTAACCTTTACCATGCCAAGGTAAGAGCTGCTAGCCATATACATCTCGCTAACCGGATAAGCGAAGCTTCAAACCAGCAGGCGGAGCTTTTCCGTATAGTGCGCGACCTATCCGGAATTGGTCAAAGTGATGGGCCTCCCTCTAGTATCTCACCAGACCAATTTGCAGCATTTTTTAAATCTAAAGTGGAGGCCATCCGCCGGGAGCTCTCTCCTTTTTTGGATACAGTGGATCGAACTGAGATGTCCAGCGCTCCGCCTTGCCCGGTGATTATTGATCTTTTTCAACCTGTGACACCAGATATTGTGGACAAAGTGCTTGATCGCTGTCGGGCCACCACCTCATCCCTTGACCCCTGCCCGGCCTGGCTAATCAAAGCAGCCAGGCCTATAACAACAGTATGGGCCACAGCAATAATTAATGGGTCTCTCCTTGAGGGCAGGGTACCCCTTGCCCTCAAGGAGACGCTCATTAGGCCCATAAGGAAGAAACCTAGTTTGGCGGCGGACGAAATTGGCAATTATAGGCCCGTCGCCAATGTTTCTTTCATTAGCAAGGTGGTGGAGAGGGTGGTGGCCGATCAGCTTCAGGCACATTTGGATGAAACAAATGCCCTGGATCCATTCCAGTCAGGCTTCAGGCCGCGCCATGGTACAGAAACGGCATTGGTCGCCCTGTATGATGACCTATTGAGGGAGGCCGACAGGGGTAAAATGTCCCTGTTGGTCCTCCTCGATATCTCAGCTGCCTTTGATACCGTCGACCACGGTATCCTCCTGAGGAGGCTCTCCGAGTTGGGAATTGGTGGCCTGGCGCTTGCCTGGCTCCGATCCTTCTTGGAGGACCGTCCTCAGAGAGTACAGCTTGGGGAGAGGGTTTCGGCCCCGTGGAGCCTCAATTGTGGGGTTCCGCAGGGCTCGATAATCTCCCCAATGCTGTTTAATATCTATATGAGGCCGCTGGGTGGGGTCATCAGGGGGTGTGGAGCATCGTGCCATCAGTACGCTGATGACACACAGCTCTACATCTCCTTTTCACCAACTGCAGAGGATGCCGTTCTGTCCCTTCAGCGCTGCTTGGAGGCTGTACTGCAATGGATTCAGGAAAATGGGTTGAGGTTGAACCCGGACAAGACGGAGGTCCTGAGGGTGGGTAGCCCCACCATCAGCGGTTTGGGAAACTCCCTCTCATTTGGGAGGGTGACTCTCACCGCGAAGAGTGAGGTTCGCAGCTTGGGGATGCATCTGGACCCGGCGCTCACCATGGAAACACAGGTGGCGTCAGTGGTCCGTTCCGCCTATTTTCATCTTTGGCGGATTGCCCAGCTGCGTCCCTATCTTGATGTTGGGGCGCTTACCACTTTGGTACATACACTTGTAATCTCGAGATTAGACCACTGTAATGCGCTCTACGTGGGGCTACCTTTGAGGTTGATGCGGAAGCTCCAAATGGTGCAGAATGCGGCGGCCAGACTTCTTAGTGGGGTGAGAAAATACCATCATATCTCTCCCACTCTGGCCGCTTTACATTGGCTGCCCGTTCGGTTCCGCGTTGACTTCAAAGTTTTAATGATTACGTATAAAGCCCTAAACGGTTTAGGGCCTCGATATCTGGCGGAACGCCTATTCCCACCGAAATCTACCCGTATCACTCGAGCGAGCCAGGAGGTGAGGTTGAGGAGCCTAACGCCGAGAGAGGCCCGGAAGGAAAAAACAAGAAACCGGGCCTTCTCGGCGGTGGCTCCTCGCCTCTGGAATAAGCTCCCTCCTGAGATTCGTATGGCCCCTTCGCTGGGCATTTTTAAAACCCAACTAAAAACTTGGATGTTTAAGCAGGCCTTCCCTCCAGTCACTATTTGATTTTTTTTTCTTTTCCATCTTGAATAATTGATTTTGATGTTATATATTGATTTTATATTGATTTTATATTTAAATTGTTTTGTTTTTAAATGTTGTTAGCCGCCCAGAGTGGTCATCTGACCAATTGGGCGGGATATAAATACAATAAATAAATAAATATTTGACTCACTTCCTTTAAAACCAGAGGTTCTTAACCTTTTTAGTGGTCAGTTGGCACCCTACTGAATCTCAAAATACATTCTTGCATCCCCTTGAAAAATGTGTTCCAATTTATTTGTTGGAAAATGACATTTATTGCAAAACAATTTATTTACTGAAAAACAGATACATATATATGTATTGACATAAAATTAAAATAATATCTCAATTTTTAGTAGCTAATTTTGTTGTTTATTCATAATAATATTTTGAAAGCGGGGTTCCTTTTTTGAAAGAGTTACACATATGTCATCACTTGCATTTAAGCGATTTCTCATTTTTGTTTTGATAGGCAAAAGTGATGAAAATCCCATTTCACACAGATAGGTGGTAGCAAATGGTAGAAGTTTCTGCAATCCTGCCTTCGCCAGTTGTGCAAATGGTTGTCACTCAGCACACCAGAATTGTTCTAAGTCCAGTTTTTCAAATTCCATTAGAATACGTGCATTGGCCTGTATTTCAATAAGACTGTCTTTTATTATATTACCATCATCTGTAGAATTAAGGTAAAAATGAAATGGATCCAGTATCCATTTCTGCTCTTTGCCAATATCTCCCATGGAAAAATATCCAGGAAAAGATGAATTAAATTGTTGCAAATGTATTACAAGTTCAGGTAAAATTGTGATTTTCTCATTTTCCAGAACGATTTCATCAAGCAAGGGAAAATTTGCAAATTACCATTTTCAACTCATCCAAATTTTTAGTTTTTCAATAAAAGGAGATAATTTTTCATTAGCTGTTATTATGTTCTTACCATATCCTTACATTGATATATTTAATTCATTCAGGTGAGTGAGTATATCTGCTAAATAGGCCAGGCCAAGTATGGCATCTCTTCTTTCAAATTCTTTAACCAAATTACAATTTTTGTTACTAAGAAACTGAATAATTCCCTTGTACATTTCAAAAAACCTGCTTGGCACACGTCCCTTGGAGAGCCACCTTATGTCAGTGTGATAAAGAAGCACAGTATGGTCAGCAATTTCTTCTTTTAAAAAAAAGCACAAAAGACATGATGATTAAGTGCCCATCCTCAGATATAATTTACTACATTTAATGCAGTAGTTAAGTGTCGTTTTAACTTCTCTGGCAAAGTTTTCAATGCAAGTACATGGCAATGCAACATGCAATGTGTTATTGTAACTTGTGGTACTTCAGAGAAAATTGAGCCTATTACATCCACTGATATTTAATGTTTCCAAAAAAAGTCTTTAATGAGATTGAAAACATCAGTTGCTTTCTCACACCCCCAGGGGTGCACACACCGCTGGTTAAGAACCACTGCTTTAAAGAGAAAGAAAACAAAAGCAACCAAGCAAAGAAAGATCCCCCTCCTTGTATCAACCTTTGCTTGTGTAGATCCATGTCTCCTCTTCCTTCTGGGAGGAAGCTTTCAATTTTTAATTATTCCCCCCTAAAGGGGAAGTTTTGAGTAGCATCAGAACTTCCCTACAAGGCTTAAGAAAAACAGCAAACTTTTCCTTTCTCTCTTTCCCCGTCCACAGAGGAGCAGATGAATCTTTCAGTTTCCCAATATTGTGTGTGACTTCAGTTGTTTGTTTAAGGTATTGAATAATATTGGGAAATTAAATTCACTTTGGTTCAATTCCAGTAAGCACACATGATGGAAAAGAACCAAAACAGAGTGATCCTCCCCGCAAGTAAAAAACCATAGCCCCTGACAGGAAGCCAAAACATTGTGGGTGGAAATGCATGAGAGGCAGGCTGGTTCATAGTGGTATTTATGTTGTGTGGTCACCAGGAAAAGGAGTGAACCAGCTCATTCCCAAGAACAGATTAAACAGTGGGAAAAATTCTCATCTAACTGCACGTTTAGTGTAGTAAATCACACTAAAGTAGGCCCATTGAATCAATAGGGCTTTACTGAGTCACCTCCTGCATTATTTCAATTGATTCAAATGGCTCTAAACTAATTGCAACTTATTATGCTAAAGTCAGTCACAGTTAGAGTAGGTTGATTTGAGTCAATGGAACTTAAAGAGGAGTTGACTCACTCAATTCCCTGTTGTTCCAATGAGACTATTCTACTGTGATTTACTATGCTAAACAGTAGGATTTGGGCCTGTGAATTTTACTGTGTCATGACCTTGTAGGGATTTAGCCATTCCTGACTTATGAATGGAACAGAAGGGGTACTCTCCCCCCACCCCAATTTTTGTGCTAAGGCAACACCTTGATCTATGAATTGTTCCAGATGCAACTAATTAGAGAGAGAGAGAGAGAATCCCTTCCTTCAAGTTAGAAAAAAACAAGGAGAAAAGAATCACCAGTTCCTCATCCTTACAGATACGTTTGTTAGCTGCCTTGGAGAGCCAAACTAGCCTTCTATAACCTGATATTCTCTGAATGTGTTAAACTGCTGTTTATAGCTGTGAAGCTGTGTGGAAATAGAGAAAGCTGAAAGAGGTGATAGGAATATAAACCTATAAAATAAGAAACCAGTAAACAATTGATTACATACTTAAGCTCAAATAGGGTAGAACAGAATGGCAGGACAGATTTGAACTGACCAGGTTAAAGACTGAGGAAAAAAATGTTCAGTTCACTATTTAATAAGAACTTTCTAGAGTTTCCAAGTGTCTTTGTAAATTCAATTGGAAGAACTCAACTTCTTTTGAAAAAAGAAAAATTGTACAGGGAGGGAATTGAAACTAAGAGAACCCCTTATTTAAGTGTTTGGCTCTTAAACGTATGCCTATGCATCACATGTTTATGGCAATGAATTAGGACCACCCTTTTTTGCCTGGCATCTCATTTCCAAAAGTTTCATGACATGGTGGTACAATATAGTACTCTGGAATAGCTGTGCCAATTGAATCAGGCTGCTGCAGATTAGAGATTTGCACTCCAGGCAGGGGGCAGGAGGACGAGTCTCCCTGCATGGCGGCAGAGTGGCCAGCCAAGCAGAAAGACAACAGAGCTCCAGATGCCATTGTCAAGAAGAGCGGGACCTTTGGAGCACCGGGACCCTCATTAGGTCTAGCTGGGATGCGGATATTTGTATTCATTTACAAATATCCCCATTTCTACTGCAGATGATGGATCTTTTCCCCCAGGTTCCTTTCTAGTACGAACTTTGAAAAATTCACACTGTTTTGCCTCAGCCTGATGGAAAGACCTTAAGATTAAACATCTGAATATAGGAGAAAGCAGAACAGACAGATCAGTCCATCCTTTCGCCAAAGATGGCCAGGTACCATTTTCATCTCTAGAAAGCTGATCCTGAGTATGGGAAGGAATGTGCCATAAAGTCAGCAGATCACAGGATTCTGGCTCACATTTTTGCAACATGTGCTCAGTTAGTGTGTAAGCCAAACACTTGCAGTGGGGGAAGAGAAGGCATCTGTCTTCTTCTCACATTATGTGGGTCTTTCTCCTGGGACAGATGAATCAGCTGCTTGGAGCTGAGTGATTCCTTTCATCAGGTTTCTAAGCACACGCTGAGCCCGTGGAAGAATAACGATTGGTGTGTACGTATGTGTGTGGAGGATGTGTGAAATCAGAAATATTATGCACTTTCCCTTGTGGGTTTTGAAAAAAAAAGTCTTTGTTCTTCTAGAGGAACCAAATATAGCTCATACCAGTGAATCATATTTGTGAACGTGATGGCATTGAAATGTAGAGGGATGGTCTTCCTTGTCATTGTTCTCCCTCCTCCTCTGCAAGGAGATGAACAAACTAGAAAGAGAATTAATCACCTTAAAAGGAAACTTAGATACAGACCATAAAATATTGATTTTAAAAGAATTTATTGTACCTTACAAAGCAGCCTTTCCATACTTTGTGGCCTTCAGAATATTGGACCAGAACCCCCACCATCTGCTTGTGCTGGATATATCACTTGTCATTCCAACTAGAGATGGCACAGACCACGAGTTTGGCGATTTGTACGGGTTTGTTTATTGGCTGAACAGGTGTTCGGTATTTCAAAGCCCCACCTTCTCTGGTGGGCACCCACTCAGAGGCAGTGGCCTGGCTTACCTGCCCCACGTCCTCCAGGCTGCCTCTGAATGGGTGCCCACCGGGGTTCTGAAGTGCCGAACCTCTGTTCAACTAATAAATGAACAGGCACAAACCAATGGTTAATGCCCATCTCTAGTTCCTTCCAACACATCAGGGTGTGTATAGCAGTCTGGTATGATTATTCTTAATTTGAAAAAGCAGGTAATTTGTCTCAGAACAAATTGATTTACAACTTGAGATGTAATTCACACCCTCTGAGTTAGGAACAGGTAAAATGTTTTTATTGGAACATAAGTTCCACCAGTTCAACTTAACATAAGCAGTATTAGTGGATCATGGGAGTTAATGTGCAACAACGTCAGGAGCACACATGTTCCTCATCCCCGATCAAGAACAGATGCAGCTTGTTTTCTTGAACCTCAGTCCTAAATTGTTGATGATTAACTAATCAGCCATACAACTGAAGGATAAAATATGGGAAGGTAGCGCAACGAATATCAAATAAGACAGCAACATCATCTCTCCATTAGGTCCTGAGAGGTGGTTGGACATTTGCTTCAAGACCATTGTCCATGCTGGCTGAGACTTCTGGGAGCTGAAGTCGAGCAAGATGTGAGGAATCCAGCTTTGGAAACTACTAAAAACGAAGCTTCTCAAATGGAGTAAATGAGTGACAGATTAATAGATGAAATGTATAATAATAAATTTTAAAAATCGCAAATTTTTATAGAGATTGATTTCCTTGATTGAGTAGCTAATTATGTCTGAGCAGATATTTAAAAAGGTGGCCAGTTTACTTGTTAATCATATATATGCTATTTTTTCTGAAACACAAACATGATTGTTCTTTACCTATTTAGACGTAGATTAGAGATAGATTGAGGCTAGTGCTTTCTTTGTAGAAAGAATGATTGGTACCTCAGCTCTGGCATGGTGAAAAGTTATTAATCTTGTGTCCTTCTACCTTGTTATGCTGGTAGCCACATTTCACGAGGAGGAAGCTAGAAATTCAGATCTCCTCTGCATAAAGCTGCAGCTTTATGTGATGGAAAGATGTTGAATAGCTCCTAATACTTATCTTACACAATGACTTCATTGCAAATGCACAACCAATCGGATGGGAGAGGGAGATTTAGAATGGTAGTTTAATTACCTGATCAGGCTTGACTATGGAAGCAACCAGACAGACTGAGCTTAGAGGTGGTCAGTCAGACAGAACTCATTTCTGCATGTTCATCAGGTTGAGGAAAGGTTCTAGACATAGCTAGGAGTACTTTAGAAAATGTTACTAAAAATAGATAACCATTCTAGGAAAAGCTGGCTTTTGAGCACTTCATTGTGTGCTGTTTAGGCTGGTACTTTGAATCCATATACAATTTGGGGCCTTTAACTAGAGAAGTACAAAGCTTCATCCCACATGGAGTATTTTGAGAAATACACTTTTGTCTCAATTCTAGAACCTGTCTCAATTTACACATACCCAAGCAAGAGGATAAGTGGCTTAAAGGAATTCTTTAAATATCAAATGTCATCAGTTCTGACTTAACATTCCCAACATGATAAACTGC
Organism: Intellagama lesueurii; assembly: GCA_037013535.1. Taxonomy (NCBI): domain Eukaryota; kingdom Metazoa; phylum Chordata; class Lepidosauria; order Squamata; family Agamidae; genus Intellagama; species Intellagama lesueurii. The sequence continues at coordinate 166,167,050 of JBAJHW010000001.1, read as the reverse complement.
TGTTATTTACCACAGTAAACACAGTGAAAGTGTAAAGTTTTGATCACACTTGGTCACTCGCTATCATGTCACTAACCTGTCAGGTTCAGTGAGGGAGTATCACATGAGGGGAAAAAATCTACAAATTCAGATCCTCCCTTAGGCAAAATTAAGCAGCAGCATCTAGCTCATCAAAGTTGCCATGTGTGATATGGAGATATCCAAGGCAGTTCAGCTAATCCAAATTTTCTGGAATTCATCATTTTAGAGTCCTCACTTGGGGTTTGCCATATAGGCAAGTTATGACCATGTATGTAGCACAAAAAGAGAGAGAGAGAGAGAGAGAAGACAAAAGAAGACAAGGATTTGCATAAAATCTGTATGTGCTAATATAGAGGTGCTGGTGCATCTTTAGAAACAACAGTAACTTAAGAACGCTACAATGCATCTCATCTCATTATAGTGAGAAGACAGTGGTTTGTGTGCCTGCTCACCTGCTCAGTTTGCTATCCAGGTGCTGTTGCCTAGAAACTCCAAGCCATTGATCTCACTTCTTGTGGGTCTTTTTAATCTTTAAACCAGACGTCGTTATACAACTGCTCAAACAGAAGATGTTTTTCAAACAAAAAATTCTCCTCTCTAAGGTAGAACATATGCCACCCTAGCATGCAATCCATGGAGCAAGAAAGAGTTAATATTCTCTCTCCTGATGTTCAGTATTATTGCCCTGCTTTTTGTAAGAAAGAAACATGATTATTTCCAAACACAGACGTCAAAACTGTGATGAAGCCAGGCAGCTTCCTTCATTTAGTCCTTCTCTAGCCAATGAATGGAGCCAAGCTGATTATTCTCCAGCCATGATCTTCCTCCTGGTCAAAGTTCATCAGGCTTCATTCTCTCCCATCCTTTAAGAGGATGCTGAACACATGATTGTTTCACAAAGCGTTCAAAGGTGTCCTCTTTTTATATTTTCATTTGTTTCATTGGGAATGTTATATATCTATTGTATGTGTTCACTGGGCATGTCTGTTGGTTTGTTGGGAAGTTGGGGTTATTGTTTTATACATATATACTGTACATGTATACATATGTATGTGTGTGTATACATATGTACGTATGTATGTATGTATGTATGTATGTATGTATGTATGTATGTATGTATGTATGTATGTATGTATGTATGTATGAGACATGGGGATGAATAAAAAAATGGATCACGATATTCATCAGAAATCGCTGGTTCATTAAATATTCGTCCCTTCATATTTGTGGGTTCCAGAGACCCCGACGAATACGAAGGGATGAATATTGCCCCATTTTTATTCATCCCCCATAGGAAGAGAGGGAAAGCTAGCCTTCTCTCTCTTCCTATGGCTTTCCCATTCTGTCTACCCCCACAGCTACCCACCCCCACAGCCTATCCTCCGCTCCCTTCCTCTCCCTACATTAAGGCAGGCTAAGGGAATCCAGGCTGCCCTTTGCAAAGATGGAGGCTGCAGCTTCCCTACCCTAAATGAAGCCGCAGCCACCATCTTTGCAAAGGGCAGCCAGTGTCCCTTTCTACAGGCCGTGGCTGTGGAGGCCAGCTGGAGACGGCGACGATTATGGTCAGGGATGTCGGCAGGGGTGGCGGGGTGGCGGCGGTGGCACGGAAGCAGCAGCAGGGGGGGGTCGGGGGGGTTAGTAACCCCCCCTTACAAATCGATGAATAAATTCTTGCTTCTTCAGTTCTTGGGGGGGAGATTCATGATTTGTGATTTGTGATTCGTCAACTTTGATGGGTGCATTGACTAAGTCAGTGGTATACAAGTTCACTAAATAAATAAATAAAAAATAAATAAATAAATAAATAAATAAATATTTAGTTTGGTGTGAGAAAAGTACTTCTTCTTTTTGAGGACTGATGGAGGAGGAAAAAGTGGGCCAAGCACCCTAACAAATCACACACATTCACCTTCTCAGTATTGAAATTAAAATAACAGTACAAGGAGGAAATTCTATAGCTTCCCCTTCAGCTGCTCAGCCAGCCATTTTACATTCAGGTAGAGTGGAGAGAGGGTGATTTGTAGCTTCTATACAAGCCACTGTGTTTTGGAATGTTGCTGCTTATATATATGTATTACCCTATACTGCTTAAAGCACTCTCTGGGTGGTTTACCATTTTTTAATTATACAGGCTACACATTGTCTCCCAGCGTGCTGGGTACTCATTTTACTGACCTCAGAGGTATGGAAAGCTGAGTCAACCTTGAGCCGACTGTCTGATCGGTTGATATTGAATGTTAACCATGAGCAGGGTTTGGGCTACAATACTACAGTTTAACCACTGCACCAACAAGCTCTTGGAATTTTGCTTCCTTCCCCACCCCATCAGCTTACGTTTTTGCATTACACTCTCAAGACTGGAGGGTTTATTGGTAGAAGCAAGAAGAATTGAGTATAGCTCAATTCACACCAGGCCTTCTCTTCACATTAGACCTTTGGTGCATTTCAAAATCTTTTTGGTATATCACCTGGCTATTTTTCTGGAAGCTAGGTTTGGGAGAATCACCTATACAGCATGTCCATATTTGGCTTCTCTGCTGCCAGTTTAGGTTTTAGATGTTTTGACAGATTATTCCTTTCCCAGTGTAAAACACTACTTTGGAGGCGAGTCTCAGCTCCATCTGAAAAAGTCCCTCCCTGCCTGAAGGGTCAGCACTAGAGAAGGGGGTATTCGTATTTGTATATGAATATCCCCCCACAAGTGGAAATAACAAGGGTCCGGCCCCGTGGGGCCAGACTGTCAACTCACCATTCCGCCGCTGACGCGAGCTCGATGGAGACTTCCTATCTCGCCGTTGTCCACAATGGATTAGCCACTCCTGGCAGGAGGTGGGATGACACGCCTCTCTGCCAGGTCGCAGAGTGGCTAATCTATTGCAGACAACGACGTGATAGGAAGGCTCCATCAAGCTCACTTCAGTGGTGGAATGGTGAGTGGACAGTCTGGCCCCATGGGGCCGGACCCTCGTTATTTCCACCTGTGGGGGGGGATATTCATATTCATATACGAATACCCCATCTCTAGTCAGCACGCTGAACCCTCTATTTAAAGCCCACCACATCTCCAAAATTGATAGCACTGTGTAGTGTCCCCGGTACAGATGGTATTTTCAGAATGAATGAACTCCCAGACCCCTTATTCCAAGGAAACATCCCCAGACTGAATTATGGGACCTGTAGCTGTCAAACCAGCAGGAGATAGGACAGGCCTCTTACCTCCATGTTGTTCCCAAGCTGCTTCTTGGAACTGTAAGAAAAAGTCCTCCATGGGACTTTGGGGGATGGTGTCGCAAGGATCCCCTGCAACTTGCAAAGATTCATGGACATCCCCATGAATCGTTGTAATCTGCAGGGAATCCTTGCAAATCCTATGTTACAAAAGGGCACTTTTCTAAGGGCACAAAGAAGCAGCATGAGAAATGGCATGGAGAGAAGAAGGCGGTTCTCCTTCTTGGATGACTCACAGCCCCATAATTCAGTTTGGAGGGTTCCCACTGAATTACAGGACTTAAATTTAGTTAATTCCAAAAATCCCATCCCTAACCTCTGTATTCCAGACTGCAACTCTTTGTCATCTCCATTCAAACCTCTTTTCTTTTCTTTTTCATATTGTTTCAAGCCACATCCAAAAGAGATTGGACTCGATTGGCTCCAATCTCTGGGACAAATATTTGGATACAAATCGAATATACTATAGAGTTCTAGTGCTTTCCCCTGAATTACAGCAGACAGTGTTACATACCCCTCGAATGTTCAAATCCCAAAACAGTGTAGAGGAAGCTGCAACATTTTAAAATGGTATCAAATGTCTGTAACCATGCAGTATAGGCACACTCTAATTCTCATACCAAGTATCACACACGAACACAAACACACACAGCACACACACAAATGCAGACACACAGAAACATAGACACACACACACCTCCTTTTTTCAAATAACAGAAGGCTCTGAAAAGGATTATTACAAGTCATTTTACTAAACATTTTGAATAAAAGAGATTTAGTTAAAGTGCTGTAAGTTATCGTATACGTACATTGTACTCTGGTAAGATAACAAAAAGCCCATGGGACATTTATAGGGCGGCTGTAGTTCTACAGATAAATTTACAAAACTGTCATTGACTGTTAGAACATTAGTATATATAACCACCCTAATGGTGCTGCTATTGTGTATTTACCATTCCCAGACAAAGCTTAGCAAAGGATGTTCATCTCTCAGATGATTCTGTAACAAAAATACAATTATGCATTTGGTACTGGGAGGGGGTACTGGAAAATACTGAACAACAGCTGAATTCAGTTTCCTAGCCCACTTTTCAGCTTGAAAATTCCAGACCCTTAAGCCCAGGCCAATAAACACATCTCCTAAATTTTAAAATGCCGTCTTACAACTTCTATACGGCTTCCTGATAATTTCAGTCTGGGGTCCTATATGCATAATCTGGAGCAGTTCTTTGAGGAAAATAAGGTCAGTAATTTAGCTAGGCCACAATTGACTGTGAAACCAGAATAAATAAGGTCTCAGAGGGGTTCCTGTTTTTCAACTAGGAATCGAGAACGGAGGGGAGATAAAATTTAGAATCTGAATGAGTCTAGCAAAGCTAGCAAAGAAGCTATCATTGCCTTAACCATCTCCGTGCATTATATATGGAAAAGGTCAATGAATATACTGAGTTCTCATAAAGGTTGAAACAAAATATATGACAATGTGTAATTCCATATATACTCTATGAATTCCATATATATTGTATACAATGAAGGCTATTTATTAGACTCTATTCTACACACGTTTTCTGCTCTACCTGCAGATCACACCATTGTTACCAAGAAATTTCATTCCACCATGTTCATTCAAATCTACTGGAATTTTGGGGTAAAAAAAACTGTGTTGTTTTATTAGTTCTTCCCTGGAGGGAATGGAAAAGCTTTAGGTTTTTCAGGTTTTGGTTTCTGGTTTTTGTTTGTTTGTTTGTTTGGAGTGGGGGAAGGACAAATTCTGAATTCACATAATTGTTTGCTTTACCAGATAACCATGAGTGCAAGTGCTTATAATTCACACAATGGGTAATTTTAACAAAACATAATAAAATAATGAAAACATCATGGGTTATAGGCAGTGTTGGCTTTGCCGTAATAGAAGGTAGGGCATCTATTTTTTATTCATCCTGTCTTAACGCTATTAATGCAGTCATTCTCTATGCCTACCCCATAGGACCTCCTGAAGTTGAAAGATCAGGTTTTCATGAGGTCTCTCAGTTCCCCAGTTTACAGGGGGAAAGTGCTTTTCATTTGTGGAAAGGCACAACTAGATACCAGTCTCAGAACTTGTGTTTTCTCTTTTAGGCAATTCCTTAACAATGTCATTTTCTTTGTGCAAATTAAACACCATGTTGAAGTGGAGTATGTGCACAGAACGGTTACAGGATCAGGCCTCGGAATCAGAGATATGAATATGAAAGATGAGGATGATGGTAGTTTCCTGGTAATAGAGTGCATGTTGTGCATGTAGATTATTCCAAGTACAGTCCCTGTTATCTCCAGGTAAAAAGTAGGACCAAGTAACAGCTGGTGGAAAAGCCACTGTACCTGAGATCTCAGGGGCAAGCTGAGGTCACCAATCTGAAATGGAAATCTGTTAGTATGCCCGAGAGGTGATTCCAGCAAACTAGAGATGGGCACAAATTTAAAAACATATTGCAAAATTTGTCAAAAATCACTAATTCGTTAATTCGTATTCATACAAATTGATGCCCCCCCCAATGGTACAAATTAATGGATTTTTAGCAAATTTTATTCATTGATTCAATCCCCCCCAGACACCTAGAGACACCAAAATTTCAGACAAGCTTCCCCTGACTCTCCTCCACAATCTCTACACATTTGGTGAAGATTGGGTTTTATAGGGTTTAAAGGCAAAAACAAATTGACAAATCAATTCATTGGTTCAACAGAAAAAAATTGTAAATTCATTATTCATGATTCGTCAACCTTGATGAACCATAAATCAAAATGAATTGCCATTTTTCCAATTTGTGCCCATCTCTACTGCAGACCTTTGTGACTGAGAAATCATGCTTGCAAATGACACTTGTGTTTACCTCCTGATGATCAACCGCAAAATAAAGGCCAAAATCCTAAAGTAAACTCACTGAATTAATGTGATTTGCAAAAGTGTTGACTTGGCATTTAGCAGTTGATTCCATGTCCTTACTTTCCTTGGAACTGGCAATGGGATTTAGGCTAAACCAAGCTAATGTGCAAACAAGGAGAGGAGTGAAAAGCTCCTGTTCTAACAAACAGAAATTCTATGTACTAATTAGTTATTATGTGTAACATGTAGTTTGGCCCTCAGAGCTGCTTAGAATAAACAAAAGAAGCAATAAGATTAGGCTAAGTGGACAAATTGTCTGAAGTCAATTTCCTATGTTCCTGTGAGAATTTTTTAAAAGGAAATTAAAATGAATCTCATGAAAGAGTAACCAAGAAGCAAGAAAAGCACCTTGAGTCACTCCTCTCTTTGCCCCACACAACTGATGGGTTTCAGCTTTTTTAAAAGACCCTCCCTTTTTAAAGGGTTGTATGCACAAAGTCACAGCTGCTTTACACAAAACTGCTCTATTGGATGAAAGCCGGTATGCCTTATTGGTGACATAATCATTTTCAACCATTCAGAAAAATGTGTAAACACAGACCAAATCAGGTGTGTTTATGTGTTTCAGAGATGATGATGGGACAATGTAAAGAATCCAGAAGCCCTCAAGCAATACAGTAGCACCCTTTCCTGCACCCTCTGTGCAGATCTCTTGAGTTAAATCTGGCATCCCTAGGATTAGAAATCTTCACATCAGATTTGAGGAAGCAGAGGAAGAGAAAGTGGGGAAGGAGAAAAGATGGAAAGGGTAGCAATTGGACTGGGAAATTTCTTCCACCTTTTTCAACGTAAAAAACACACACCGTGCTTTGTTTTTCTTGATAAATCCACTTGCTCTCTTGATGGAGAACAGAAAAGGGGATTGAAAAACAGAGACAGAGAAGTAGAAGTCCAACTGACGTCAAGGAAATACTGGCTCACTGCACTGTGGTTTTAAGAAGGGGGAATTAAAGAAGACCATTCTCATTCCTCTTTTAAAGTCCTCCCTTCTCAGCAGCTGCCTTAAGAAGTCACTCTTCACTGGTGAGAATAGGTTTTCTGGTAGCTAGGAAAAAAGATCGGGGGAAATGAAATGAAGTGCCCAACTCTGAAGGTTGCTGCTGCCTTGACCAGAAGCCGTTCCGCCATGCCTTCAACTCACCATCTCCAAAAACTCTGGAGTCTGGTGCAGTTGCATCATATGCCATGGCCTGGCCTTGCTCTTTGTGTTTCCCCATTTGAAGAAATGGTATTTCTCCTACATGTCTGGAAGCCAAAAGATATTGACTTTCACCCAGACATGGATCAGGCTGGAGCATCTCCAAAAGATCACAGGGTGGGTCAGGCAACAATCTGTGTGCCCCTAATTGAGCATGGACCAGGTTGAGGGCAAGGCATATCCATGATGCATAGCACAATTTGCTATCCACTCTCCTTTGCCACTCCACAAGTGGATTGAGGATGTTCCTGCATTATTTTTGAATGTGGTTTATATAGTGCCCTGCTACTACCTTGAAAGGGTTTTTTTTGTCCATTTGTTGTTGCAGAACGTTTTAATTTGCAGTTGACATTAATCTGTGAGGAACTATTTTGCAGCAGTATTGGAGACTTGATATAACTGTATTTGGTTTGTGATTCAAATGTAGTTGAGAAGTGGGAGATACATGTATAATCCCAGTTTATTACTCTCACACAAACACACACAGACATAAATATATGTGGGTTATATATATATATATAAATGTGGGTTTTGGGTGGGCAAGTGGAAGAAGGATTGGGGACAAATATGGACTAGAGATGGGAATGAGGCACCAAACTGGCACTTTGTCTTGGTTCATGGGTCGTCAAACTTGATGACCCATGAACCATGAATTGCCCCCCAGTGACCCGATGAACAACAAATCAATTCGTCATTCATTGGATTATTTTATTTTATTTTATTGCTTTCTCTCCTCTTGCTATGCTCCGTGATCAAAGCCATCAGCCGCTGCAGGATGGCTTTGATCTCTGCTTTCCCTCCTCTTACTATGCCCCACGGAGCATAGCAAGAGGAGAGAAAGCAGGAACCAAAGCCATCCCTCATCCACGGGCTGAGGGATCCCTTTTTGGTCCCTTCCCTCCTCTTCTTATGCCGTGCGGGCATAGGAAGAGGAGGAAAAGGGAACCAAGCCATCCCCAGCCCCGGGGTGGGATTCCCTTTGGGTAGGCTTTAGCAAGCTGCCCGAAGGGAAACCCCTCTCTGCTTATGCCCCTGAGGAACAGCTGATCCACGGGGGAAGATAGGGAATGAAGGGACAAATTCTGGACCCCAAGAATACGAAGCAGCAAATATCTGATGAATCAGGGATATTTAACGAATATCCTGATTCATTTTTATATTCGTCACCATGTCTAATATGGACTAAAAAAAAAAAACACCTCCAGAGTCCCAAAATCTGAAGATCTAGAAAGCTCTAGTCAACTGATATGACATGCAGACTTCTCCATGTGTATTCTGTTTTCTTTAATAAAGTCTAGAAATTTTAGGCTATGAATTTATTTTATTTTTTTGTCCTGAGCTAGTAGAAATGTCAGTCTTAACTGCAATGTGATAAATAAGACTTCTATGAGCTCCACTTTATGTACCTATATAATAATTATACACATGTCAGTGAACATTTTTATACAGACATAGCTAAGGATTCTGTAGGATCCCTTGGGTTGGAATCTGATTTTGTGATATCCTAGTTAAATAGTGAAACCCATTCAGAGCTGTAGGCAGTCTTCCTCACATTGCGAGTCTCCCCTGCTCTCAGCTGGGACTTCAAAGAAACATTTATTTGACACACAGTGGGATAGCTCAGTGGTTTAGGCATCTGGTTGTGGAGCCAGAGGTTGGAAATTCGATTCCCCATCTGTGCCTCCGTGACAAGGGTTGGATTCAGTGATCCAGAGGGTCCCTTCCAGCTCTGCAGGTCTAAAGATGATATATTTCAGGACATTTCTCACTGAAAAATATAAGCTCTTATTCTTTACATGGGAACCACAATGCCAAGTCAAAATAAGCATATTTTTCATATTGTTATGCGAGGAGTACTAGAACTCTAAATGAGGGGAACCCATTGCAGGTCTGGAGGCTACCGGTGGATGCCAGATAGATCGATCAAAAAAGATGAAACTATAAGTTCTTGAATAGTGTCTTCTGGGTTTGGTGGTTTGCTTTAGGTACGCTTGTGGGGCCTCCATAGTATGATAATGTCTGCTCTTGGAGGCCTCCAGCAACACAAAAAGACATGTTAATATTTTTAATGTGTTAAATGGGGGCTTTGGGGTGACCAAGAAAGGTTCTTAAAAATGTTCCTGGAGACTATTTGTAGCCTGTACCTTGTCTACACTCACTTTAAAGCTTGCTCTGCTTCCATAGCAGTAACTACATCATGAATTGGATAATTCTGTTTTTAAAATTATTCCCTTCTCTTCTCTTTAAAAAAAAAAAAGAACAAGAGGGGTATATCCCCAGTTCTATGATCCTGCCCCATATTTTAATAGGTTGCTTTTCCTTTCAGATCTCCAGGATACTTTTCTACTTTCCCTTTAATTTAAGCCCTGGGCATTTGTCTTTATATTTTACAAGTCTGCTCCTATGTTTCATACTCCTTTTCCCCTCAGGCAACCTGGTTCATCCTTGCGTTCTGCTGTGTCCAAGCTCCTCCTCATTATCACCATTCATTCTGACACTTTTGACTTCACTAATCCCCAGAAGATATGTCTTCTGATACCACCAATCTGACGTTCTCTTGTTTCCTAATTCTTCCTTTTGTGCAATTTAGGACATCCATGTCAGGATTTATTCCTAACAAGTGAACAATGGGTTAAATTTAATATTGTTGGGTAAATGTAAAATGGATGACAAATGCAAAGTCATGCCTGTAAGAGTCAATGTAAAATGGATGACTGATGACATGCAGCTGGAACAAGCTTAGGTACTGGTTAACTACGTTTAGCTGCTTTGTGTATAGTGATAGGCTGCTCTTACTATATAAGCAAAAGAGTAAGAACAGCACATTGCCACACAGTAGTGAGTCTGGTGGCCTTTACTTTACTTCTTTAAATGTCTATGTTGCTCTAAGAGATTTATGCACAAGCTATGTATATAATGCCATGTATATATGTCTGATCTATGCTGATATATGAAGTCTGAATATATTATGTCATAAGTTCTTATCAAACTCTCTCGGTGTTTTTCCTAAACCCTCCGCGTCTTTATTCTGCTTATTAAAAGGGAGGATTTGAAGCTGCCTGATAAGAGACTCTGTTTAACCTGTTATCTTGGGCTCTAAGTTTTGTTTTCACCAACAGAGTGCTCCTGTACTTTCAATATCCGAATGCTGACTCCAAGCTTCTGGAGAGACAAATGACACATCTGTTGTTGGAGTTGGCACCCAGCCAACAATCCATGTATGAACTGGGTGCTGGCAATGACTTAAACCTCCCTCTCTTCTAGATGGACTTACTAGCCTTTAAGGCATACCAGAGGATGCCTCGTGTCACCTCATTTGTGTATTTGAATAAAAAATATAAGAGGCTGTCCTAGAAAAATATTTGTGGTGAACAAGCTGTGGGCCCAGAGGATTGCAAGATTACGGGTCTTTGGTCCCATATGGCTCCCCTATTTGACATCTGAGTTGAGAGAAAAATGCTACAAGGAATAATGTTACTGGTAAGAGTCTGAGAGTAAAGGCATAACGGTTTTTATTTTTTGCAAAATAACTTAATGACAGGCGACATTCAAGGTTTTTGGTGTAATGTTTGATATGTTCTTGTTGTTTCTACAATTGTGAGGGATCATTTCCCCCCCCCCGTTGTTATTTTTCAGATTAACTATTAGTGATGGGATTTGTTTTATGGGGGACTACAAATCCCATAATTCTCAATTCCTGGAGTTCTACCTAACAGAGAAAGTGCTAAATGGAAAGGTTATGAGAGCTAGCTGGGATAACATTCTTCATGTGTTAAGTTTTTATATGCCCTTTTGTGTGCAATTCTTGCCTCCTCCATCAACCCAAGGGGTAGTGCTTCAGGCCAGAAATGCTGGCTATCTCCTGTAAGGTGCCATGTGCATTTTTGTTCTCTTTTGCTAATCTTCTAGAAGCTTTTAGCCACTAAGCCACCCAAAACATTTGCAGAACATTATGTACTTGCCAGGCTATGTAGGCAGCAGTGGGGAGAGAGAGGCCAGATCCTCCTCATTCAATTTCTACTCCCCCCCCCCACACCCCATGAGTGTTTCAGGACTGAGATAGCATGCAGCAACAGCAATGGTAGAGACAAGAGAACTTATCTTCCTACCTCAGGTGGCATGAGAGCTTGCAGCAGGGTTAATTGCAAGCACCGGATGGGTGATTTGCATCTTTCTGTCAATCAGCAAGTTCCTTTGTCATTGTTTTATCTCTTTCTCTCTCTGTGTGTGATTAGTTTTATAAACGGAGAATTCCAGAAACTTTGGGGGAGGGGGACAGAAGCATTTGCCTCATACTGCTGAGATGGCCTAAACTGATGAGAGCAAGGAATTTAGTAATTGCATCACTAATTCAACCTGTCATTTAGCTGTTGAAGTCATCAGGTGATGGAATGTCTGTGCAAAAGAGCTCTAACAGGCTCCTACATCCTGGAGGAAGTGGTAAATCACTCGTGGTCATATGGAGTGGATTATAGCCATCCTTGATTAAAATGGCCAAAACTCTGTTACAGTATAGTATTTCCTCAATTTCATAGATTTCCCTAAATAACCACAAGAAATAACTCTACAAATCTTTTCACATGATCAAGGTTCCACCTCACCAATCCTTCATTCAAGAAATGTGCAGTCATTACTTGTGAGGGAATTTATGAAGGCACTTTGCACTTTATGAGTTCAAGAGGACAGAGTGGAACAATAATTAAGGGAAGGTTTGCCTCAAAAATTGTTCCAAGAGCATGTTTTAGATTAATATAAAATTAGGCCCGGGTGCCTTGTTGGGCATTACTATTGTTCAATGGCGCCATGTGACAATATGTTAGGAAGCAGTATCTATGCAGGCCGTAAATTCTGTCTGGGTAGTCTGCTCTTTATATAGCTTGTGGAAAACAGGCTCAACAATAAGAATGCTGGATTTACAAAGAGCAGAAAAGAAAAGGAGTGTGAGAGAGTTTAATAAAAGAACCCCCAACAATGCTGCTTAGATTTCTGACCAGCCAGGAACAGGTGGAATTGCTCCTGAATAGTAGTTAATTCCTTGGAAAGAGGCATGAGCAAAGTACCAGGACAAAGGCAAAGGTGTTTGCCATACTATCATCCACTTTGCTTCATAACAACTTGCACCATAAACTCTTCTAGTTACATGGTCTCTACCCCAATCCCACCATTATGCAAAGGACTAAAGTAATTGAAGATACCCAGTGTGGTGTCGTCAGTGGATAGACTGATGGACTGGGACTCAGGAGGCCTCGGTTCGAATCCCCACTTGGTCATGGAAACTCACTGGGGGAATGGAACTGGTAAAACCATTTGTTTGATGTCTCACTTACCTTGAAAGCCCTAATGGGCTTGCTATACATCAGTTCAGACTTGATGGCATACAACAATGACAAAGTAATGGTCATTAATATGCCATTTAGGACTGTCTGGTCTTTAGCAAACCCTCTGGTGGTGGCATTCATTTTTCTATGTGTGATTCCATCTGGGGTTCAACCTCTGGCTTCAGAAAGTATGAACCGAACCAATGGTGTGTTCTTCCCACTCACCTTGATAGCCAGGAGTTTATAGCCAATCTTTTTTCAATTTCTATCTCCCTCCAGTGGCATGGGCAATCTGGGGATTCAGCTTCATCTCCAAGCCTCCAACTTGATAAAGCAAGATTTTTTTTTTTTAAAAAAAGAAGAAGACAAGAAACAGTAGAATGTTGGGCCAAGGGGACACTTAGCTTTCACTGCCCCCTTAGACCCCAACACAAACAAACAAACTGCACCAACAGCATGTGCTACTAACCATAGCTGGGTGGGGAGAGATGTCCTTCTCCCCCTGTATAAAAGGTGTATCTCATGGTAAGTGCCAGTGTTACTTTTTCCTATGGGAGAGAAGACATATTTGCATCCTGAGGGTAAAAATTAGTTGACGCTGGAATGGACTCTCACAGAAGGTGAATGGGATCGCTTTCAAACAGCAGTTGGATCACCATCCGTCAGAGATACATTAGCTGCATTTTTATGGCATCAAAGTAGGTGACTTACGGGTTTCTTTCAAACTGTACAATTTATTGGCCAACATCCATTTTTAAAAGCCAGTATACCACAATTGGTGTAAACTTTGTTGGTGAATTGCTGCAAGTCAAGACACAGTTGTGGGCATTTGCTGTTGTTTGCAGAGTCATGGGGTTCAGTGTGCAATCGCAAATGCCTACACTAACATTTTAAGTTCCAGCCATTTCCCAACAGGATTCAGACCAATTGTTTTGCACTGTTGGGGCATAACTAATAGGATTTGGGTCTGTGATTCTATGAAAGGATCCCAGTGATGCTAATTAAAATCCCCCCCCCCTTGCCATGAGTTTAGCATATTTCTTCAGGAAAGATCTTTGAAAACTAATTTTCTTGGAGAACAAGAAAATTCCTGCTGTTTTCCAAAACAGCCTGGTTTCTGCTTCCTGATTAGTGCGGGGGGGAGGGGGGATTAGTGATGATCAGTGTATGAATTGCTCCTCAAATAGGCACTCTTAATTACTCAATATCATGTAGTCACTTAGATGCCTACGTGCCCTCCTTCACATAGTCCTCCATGTGGAGGGCTTTTAGAGGACTGTCTTGTGTTTGAATATGAGATGGATATATTGGAAGGTGATTTGGTTCACATTTGGTTTACACACAGAGGGAAGAGGCCTCAAAATTGCCCATGAAGAAGTGGTGTTCTTATGGCAGACTGAGCACCAGACATGTTGGTCACCTCGTCTCTTGGCGTTCCCCACTGTAGTGAGATGTGTTTCTCATTAAATCATATCCATTGTTTCTGGTTTCGCGTGTTTGCAAATAGATTAGCAGGTTCAAATTTCATGCCAATTTGTATCTTCTGTTCTTTCATTTGTTCCTATTCTTTGAGATACACTTCCTCTTCTGGGGAGTGATGCCTGAACAGTGCTCTCAGAGGGCTTCCCAGGCAGGCAATGATACAGCCTACATAGCCTTTCAAACTCTGTGATGGCATGTGGTACCCGAAGACCATTTGCTAATATTCGTTTCTTAAATGGCAACTCTCCCCATCCCCCACAACCTTCTGCGGAAATAGAAAAGTTTCTGAAAGTATAGCTGAGGATTTTCAAAAAATCATTCTGAGAGACATTGGCTTTCCTCACTTCCAATTGATTTTAATGGACATTGAGAAAAACCAGCACATGACAAAACTGTGTCATCACAGAGGAAATTACTCAGCTGTTCTGCATTACACTGTTTCTGTAGCATATAAATTTACACAGGGTCCTGGTTGTAGTCTCTTAAGATTAGTAAAGCCTGCTTTGTATTAGTTAGTATATTAAATTTTTCAGTTCAACTGCTTTAAATAAAATATATTGGTGATGGGCAGGATGGGAATGAAGCTTATATACCAAACATGTGTCTGTGGTAATAGGGAAAAAGTAAATTATTAAAACAGCTCCCACAGTATAGAGAAATGCCAGATATAAGGTAGAGAACTGGATCTGATGTCTGAAAGTCATATAGTGTGGTAATAGAACCTCTGCTGAAACCAAGCCATTGATTTTCCTTGACATTCTAGAGGTCAAGGACCTCAGAACTCTGAGGACTAGAATAGGGATGGTGGAAATTTTGCTCAATGCACATTGACCTTTTTCCTTTTTTTCTTTTTCTTTTTTTTTTTTTGCATTTCTCAAACCTAATATGCAAACCAGGACAAAATAATCCCACCTTTTTTTCACTTCTCTGAATTTTGGCGATGCAGTTTTCTGTTCAAAAACAGACCAAGGAAGAGGTGTACACAAATGTATTTGTAGGTACACCAAAAAGCATGTATTAGGGGAAAGTACTTGCAAATGAAGCATATATTAAGGGAAATTGTACACACACACACACAAATGCATACCAGATTTTTCATGGACTTGAAGTAAATTGCAATCTGGTGAGGAAATGAGACGAACCTCTAATTTGGCCAAGTAGGCTTGCTATAGAAAAGAGGAACAGACTTTGTCCATGAGATTGGCATGGAAAGACATTTCCATCATCACAATGTGCGTTCCAAGGCTGTACTCCAGAGAACTGTGAGTGCAGCAAGGATACACAGTTAACTACTGAGAACTAGTATACCTATTTATTTATTCATTTTAAATATCCTTTGTCAAGATACTCCCTCAGTGTCTCATGGCCCAAGTAACATGGCTTCTGTAATAGGATAATATAAAAACTTTTATAAACTAACTTTCTAACATAAGTACAGAGCTTCCAGTTACTTCTTAAGTTACAGTTGTTTCTCAAATGTAATGTGTTATGGAATATATTACCATAAATTTTGCCACTCTCTATACATGTGTCCCACACATTTTTCATTGTGTTGCTTTTTAGTTTTCCATTACTTATTAATTCCTTTTCTTCATTTGGAGTGGGGGGCTGGGGGACATAATTCATCTTAAAAGGCAAAAGTCTGTGTATCTGAGAAATCTGAATAATCTGGTTTAAAAGAATACAAAAAAATTGAATATCAATATCATTGGGTCAGCTGGAATTGATTTTAACTTTGCAGCTTACAGAACTCTGCTCTAGTCTGCAAGCTGCAAAGTTTATTATTTTTTGTGTGCTTTAAAAAAAAGGTCCATAAAATAAGCTATTTTTAATATCACTTATTGAATTCCAACTTTTTTTTTCTCTGAGAAGGACCATCCAGCATGCTATAAATTTGCCTTTTGATTAGTCAGGCATTGGCACATATAGCCCTATATTGACTTTTCTCAATATTAACAGCTCTCCAAGTTTTCTGGAAAAAAAATCTTTCCCAGCACAGTTCAATGAGACCAGTTTTAATTGGAAAGGTGGGGGGCTGAATCCTGCACCGTCTGCTTACTAAGCACATGCTCCGTCCCATAAGCTGTCCTCCACCTCTGAGCTACAAACATCCTGTTAGTCAGGGGCAACTAAAGGTACACAAAAGCCTTCTGAGAAACTTTACTTATTTGAATATTATTGTTTTTAAGCCCAATCGAGGTAGAATTTTAAAAGTGTCACCAGAATCCTATTGGTGTTCACATGGCTATTTGACAAAGTGCCATGTTGTGTCTTAGTTCCATGTGTGATTATGCCCTTGATTGCAAAATTAAGATATGCCCCAGTAGGTAGCGACTGCAGGTTTCTTAAACCTTACACAAACACCAAAAGGAATCTGGACCACTGACTAACATCTGTGGTACTGTTTAATTATGTGGGAATTCACCTGTATTAGTTGAGTTAAGTTAGAATGGAATGATACCAAAACAGTGATTAAATAATTCAAATATTGTATTATGATTGCAGGAACAATTGCTAAGATAAGTAGTTAGGAGAATGCTCTGAGGGATGTGAAAAATTCTCAGTCTTGTATGATTTTTCCAATTCCTAACTCCATCCTTTATCATATTTTGAGGCTTTGCTTTTCATTCTAATATGGACATTTTCTATATGTAGCATGATTGCATGCCTCGTACTTTATACCATTTATTTATGCACTTCACTAATAAATGCATTCTCTATAAATTTTCTCAGGTGTTTTTCAACTGAAAATATTTTTAGCCATTTATAGTCGTAAAATGTATGTATGGGTTTATACATTAGAGCTGCAGCGACATGCTTGAGTTATTGTGCAACAGAACAAATCGACATTCTACAAAGCAATTGTAAAAATGAAGACAGACTGAACAAAAAATTATAAGTTTGAAACCGGACTTTGTCTCCTCCCTTGTGCTGAAACAAGTGACCCTGAACATCCCCAGATTTAAAATAGCTCATACAAATTGAACAATCTATCTTACTTATCTTGGAAGAAAACAGTTGGCCAGCCCACTTTTCTTTAATTGGAAAGAATCTAGGCTGCAGGGGTTGAAATATGGATCCTCAGAAAGGCTTTTCAAAAGTTAAAATACAACCACTTTGATATAAGACTGAGCATACCAGCAAGAGCATTGCAAAGTTGATAGAATGTTTCTGCTTTATAGTGGAAGGCTGTAGGGCTATGAAAGTTCACAGAAACAAAATCTGTGAACTACCATTCACGCTTGTTGAAAAACTACCCTGACAATTGCTTTGTGTTCGGTTGAGAAGTGATTAACTGCTGAAAAACCAGAGGGTTTTTTTAAAAAAAGAATTGATATGAAATACACGCATCACAAACCTATTGGCTAGCTACACCTGCTAAGGCCAAATGGCATGAACTGTGGCAACAGATTGCTGTTGGTCAACAAGTTGCTGCTTGTATCCTTGGTTGTATTCCAGTTGTGTGTGATAAGAGGAAAAGTGAGACCTTGTCACTTAGTGGCAATCAGCTGCTGCAATTTACATCATTGCACATATGCCAGTGTGTGCAACAGATCAATAGGATTCTAACCATTATGAACATAAGAAGGGTGCAGATTTTAAAGGTAAGATCTTAAAAGAGCCATGTGGTGCCATGGTTAAACTGCAGTACTGCAGTCACGACTCTGCTCATGACCTGAGTTCAATCTCCATAGGCTCAAGGTTGACTCAGCCTTCCGTCTTGCGAGATCAGTAAACTGAGTACCCAGCTCACTGGAGGTGAGGCAATGTATAGGCTGCATAATTAATTTGCAGACTTCTGAAAGAGTGCTGTAAGCATGCTTTTACAATGAGTCTTAGGTAGTAAAATATGGCTAATCTGAGAGACAACCCAGAAACTACCAACACTGTTTTCTACCTCTAAGCCTCCAAAAGATGCACGTGGGAAAATAGTTCCTAACAGGACTTCTGGTTATGTACTGAAAGGATATTCAAACCTGAAAAGAATCAAATAAAACAGTATTTTTAATTCTGAATATATTTGGAGGAGTGGATTTGATTTTTTGATTTTTTTTAAAAAAAATAATCAATGCGGACATGCAACAATCTTTTATAAGAAAAGATATGCAAAGACACTTCTTACAATGGGCTCATGTCTTAAAAGTCAATGTATTACATTTTATTTTTTAATAATGGGAGCTATAACTGTGCTTCACAATGAATAAGTGTATTAATTATGAGACAAATCAAGCCAGATAATGTTTCCTGCTTAGTTTCCTTTGAATTTCAATGAATAAGATTTTACTTTAAAATTAAGGATCTTTTTATATACCCAGCAATGAATAAATGAACTAATTAGAGGTAATAAATATATTTTTTATTGAAATCTGAATGACTACACTTGTCGTTGGTCTGCAGAAGTGTGTTGCATGCCTTTGAGTTATGTGCTGCTATATATATTAATTATACATTTGTCTTATTACTGAAGTATATATCCAAGTTCTGCAAATATTCATTGGATTCAATATTGCCCTGAGCTACGTAGATAAAACTCTCCTTGATTTAAATAGTTGTATGTGTCTATCTGTCAGCAGAATTGGCCCATTTGGTAACGCTTAAAATATCTTTTAATTTTTACAAGAGGAAATATAAGGCCTTACAAGCTGAGAATAAATTTATTTAAATCTAATGGGGGTGGGGAAGCAGTAGAGAGAAAGACAGAGTATTGAGCTGGCATGGTGGGAGTCTGCCAGAAAACCATTGGTTGTATAAAATGTTCCTCAGCCAGATTTGTCCTTGAAACACAACTTCACAGAGATTGCTTAAGTTATTCTGCTCTATTTCACCTCACTTTCCCAGTAGCCCCCTGAAAAACCAAGGCTGGAGGAGTTGCTGGTAACAGCTCCTGGTTGTTTCTCCTTAGCTGTACCTCACGGTGAAGCTGATGATGATTATAACTGTGGAGAAATGGCATTTGTTGTTGTTGTTGTTTCTTTCTATCACACCTGTCATCATCACTGCAACTTTCCTGGCTGCCCACACTTCCCAATCTTAAAAAGCCCCATGGAAATAGTTACTAGCAGGGTGGGAAATCGTATGCAGTGGAGCATCTGGCTGTCCAAGTCATAACTGAAATATGAAGAACTCTCACAATTGCTGAGAATTTGGTCATCTTGGCAAGGGAGGGTTCTCCAACCCATCAAAACATCTCACCTCCAGCATATGAGTGAGATGCCAAATAGAGCCTTTCTCCATTTTGAGTTCCTGCAATTTGTGCAACCCATAAGTTGCATAAAATCCCTGCCTCTCCACAAAACTGCCGTCCTTTTCTCTTTGTAAATCCAGGTGCACACGGAGAGCAAACACAACAACAGGCTGGTTCATCATGAAGACAGAAACAACCCTTCCATGCTTCTACTTTTACTACATGGTGGCAGTAGCGGCTTTATATATATAAAGCATATATATATACTATACAGAAGCGTGTAAATTCTCTCAGAGATCAAATAAAAAAGAGCTTGCCATCTCATGGCCATTTGTGTAGAGGTTCTATCATCCACACAGTTTGACCTGGGTCCCTTTTGTTTTCATGATTCTACTTGTACTTCCCCAATATATGGAACTAAATACTTAATTTTGTGTGGTTTAGTGAATAGAGTGACAGACTAGGACTCTGGAGAACAGGGTTTGAATCCCCCACTTGGCCGTGGAAACTCACTGGAGGCGTGGAACTGGTAAAACCACTCCTTAAGTACCTCACTTACCTTGAAAGCCTCATTACGGTCACTATAAGTCAGTTCCAACTTGACAACACAGAACACACACACACTATTTAACCAGTGAAAAGAGCTAATAATTCCATATCACTTTATTTGGGGTGGGGGGTGGGGGGTGGGGGGGAAACCAGCCAAAATGTACATTTCCTGATGGAAAGTATTTGGAGTTTATTATTATTATTATTTAATGCTGGAGAAGGTGAAAATGACAGATTTTCTTTCTCCCCTAGGCTCCTTCCATGTCAGGGCCTCTTGTCTGGATTGAGTCACTTGTGGCTACTGTTATAAACCTCTAAGAAGCAAAGAGGCATTTTGCTATCTCTGATATCATGATTAATTTGGCCCCGGTAGACAACTTCCACTGCCAAGGGGCACAGTTGCTTAGTTTCCTATAATATTCTGCCAGAGATGGAAATGCCCCAAGTCCACTTATTAGGAGCTTTTCTGATCATAGGTGGCTACATCCTTGCACAGTGACTTCTCAAATTTCTGATGATGCCCTCCTAAAGGTCACGTTAGCTCCACCTGCATAACAGGAATAACATCACCAGCCGTGACAGATTGCTGGTAACTGAAGTCTTCCTGCTTCAATTTCAAGGTATGTGGAACTTCATCTCATTGCACCCCAAAATCAAAGCAAGCAGTCTATAATTAGCAGTAGTCTGGCCCTTCCAGTTACATCATTGTGGTTACACAGTGAGAATAACTCAACAGGACTTTGGATGATGTTGTTCTGAAGAAGAAGATGTAGAGCAATCAGTTGTAGCTGATCACTTCCTTGAGTGCTTAACATAAGAAAGAATTAGTGCTTTAACTGGAGAGTTGGCCTTACTTCTCTCTTTTGATCTCTTCACAATTAAAATCACTCACCATCATGGCACAGATGTGCAGCTAGTATACAATGGGGTGGAGGAGATTTTTATTCCATTTGCAAATGGATATAAACATCCCAACTTCACACTTCTTAGCTTTTCACTACCAAGTTTCCTTCCTCATTTGCATTTCTCTGGCTTTAGCAATGCAGTGTTCTAAGTTCTATATATATAGAACACAAATAGAACACAAATAGTGAAAGGAATGTTTTTTTTAAAAAAAAAATCCTTCCCAGGGAAAAGGACTTGCAATGAAGCATATATTAGACAAACGTGTATACAAAAACACATATTAGGAGGAAAATGAGCAAATATCCATGTGAATTTCTATGACAACAAACAAAACAGGAAAAATTAGACAATGGGAAGGAAGGGAGACTCAGAAGCTGACAGATTGCCCATCCACCCAAGATGTACACATTGCCTGAATTATTGCCTGCAAGAATGCAATGGGAGAGAAGGACCATTGGATGAGACCATAGCTCAGCAACTGACTTGCAGGTCGGTTCAATCCCTGACACCTCTAGTTAAACAAATCAGAGAGTAGGTGATGTGAAGAATGATGTCTGCCTGGAGAACTGCTCTTCCACTCAGAGTAGACAATCCTGACGTAGAGGGACAAAGCCATCTGTCCTGATAGATGAAACGGAACTCTTACAAATATTCTGTTCCATTAGAAATGAAAACTTTACTCATTGCAGTGAGATAAAAACATAAAGGAATTAAACCACAAGGCCCGGTATCGTGTTTTTAATTTAGTCCTCTGCTTCTAGCCCATAAGGCAAGAAGACACTGGAATAGACATTAACCTCTTTGCTGATAAACATCTTTCTTTTCCAGTTTTCTAGTGTGTTATTTCTGGCTAAAGCCATACACTTCCCTTTCAAAGATGAGGCTGGCAGCAATTTTGCAGCATGGTCGTGGCTACTCAAAGCACACTACAGATGGAGGAAGCGTCTTTTGCAATAATGTTTCTAATATTCCTTTAGCGAGAAGGGTGAGCTGATGATTTCATCTCAGTGTTCCTTAGGCTGAAATAGCAGGCACATCTATTTCAGGCAAGTGTTATTGATTTTCATAGGATTTATTTATGAGTTTGGAAGAGAGCCATGCACGCCAGGACTATGGGGAAATTCTGGGAGGTATATACTGAGTTTGCAATGGATGTTGCAAAAACTGTGCTTGTTGGGTCCATTTGGGAATGTCAGAACTCCGTGAAACAAAGACATACTAGTGAAGGACTCAAAACAGCTCCTGTTTGTATATGTGTGAGTCCATTCACCTTTATATGTGTGAGTGTATACAGGTGAGTGTACTCACACATATACAAGCAGGAGCTGTTTTGAATCTTTTTATGTCTGTGGGTTTAGGTGTGAGTGTGTGCACACATCTGTTTGCAGAGGAAGTGTGTGCATATGAACAGAGAATCTGGATAGTGATAACAGACACTGCTACCAGTTCTGTCCAGTCATGAAGGAAAATGAGAAGCCCAGTCATGTAGAAGGGGAAGTGCTTGTCATTTTGAACATGGACATGTGTCTGTCTGCAGAATGGGAGGCTGCGGTAGATGGGTCACCTATTTATGTAGACCAGCAACTTGATTCTGTGGGTTAGGGCTCATGTGGAGAAGCTACCGAGGTACAAGCAACCTCCGCTACTTCAAAAGTCATGTTCTCATGTTCAGTGCAACAGCACAGTGCAACACTGAGGAGGTCTGTTTTCTTCAAAGTAAGTTGGTTCCACAGCCTTCTTTCACTTCTGAACAGAGCTACTGCAAGCCAGCTCAGAGGCTTTACTGTAAATCAATCTCAGGCAATTTTCATTGTCCAGGAGCTATTTAGCCCAGGAACCCTCCAGAACTGCAGAAAGCCACAGAAATACT
Organism: Intellagama lesueurii; assembly: GCA_037013535.1. Taxonomy (NCBI): domain Eukaryota; kingdom Metazoa; phylum Chordata; class Lepidosauria; order Squamata; family Agamidae; genus Intellagama; species Intellagama lesueurii. The sequence goes on along the minus strand of JBAJHW010000001.1, from coordinate 166,144,364 downwards.
TGAGGCAGAGTTATGTGATTTTTTTTTTACTCTTGTAAACCCTTGTTTCGACAGAGCATGTGCTTTCAGTCGAACACATGCTCTGTTTTAAAACAGATGTATGCTCCAAGGAAGTTTCCAGGAGCCCATTCTACCTGAAAACAAGATGCATGCTTCCCATCCATCAAAGTAAAAAGAGAGAGGTTTCGTTGTTGTAGGTTTTTCGGGCTGTTTGGCCCGAAAAACCTACAACAACCATCAGATTCCAGCCATGAAAGCCTTCGAGAATACAGAGAGAGGTTTGTTTGGTTTTTTTGTGTGTGTTTGTTGTACTGCTGTCATGGTTCTGATTTTCAAGGGTGTGTCAAAAAAGATGGTGGCCATGAAGGGGCAGCAGGGACACAAAAGCAAGTAGGATCACAGACAGGCCACAGAATCCCTCACCTTCCCTGTTAATGAATCTGATTTGCATGTTGAGTGAGGTTTTGGTCTATGCTCAACTGTGCAAAATGCAATCAAGTGGTGCAAACTGGATTCAATTAGTTTGCAGGTTACTTGTTGCTCTTACCCATGGAAAGAAAGCCTGGGATTTTTTTGTTCCTGTTTTTGTTGAATTGGCCATTGTTACCTCTCCTGGTGGTATTTGTGGATGGGTAGAAGCCTTTCCAACAACTACAGTTTTATATCAATTGAGACATTAGCACTACCCTGCTAGGAGGGGAAAAGAGGACATTGTGGCTGAAATTCTCTTACACGGCTATACAAACAGCATAACGTTGGAGGACAAATTGCCCGAAGTTAAGAAATTAATGTAGTCATTATCAGCTGCATGCTGAGTCATACAATCCAGTATGTAATTGATAAGGTCTACAGTGATTTCTTAACTTGGGGCAATTTGCCTCCAAAGGTTATACAATTTATGCTATGCCAGTGTAGCTAGGTGAGAGGATTGGGACCTATAGACAGTAAGTGCCTTGTATTGCCCTACAGCCTGTTTGTACATGTGGCTGGTCAAGACAGATGCTCAGTGACAAAGAACACGGCTTCTTAATTGAACCTCCGTACCCGAATTCCGCATATTTTTGCATGAGAAATGACAAAGGTGCAGTGAATATGTTTGAATGCCTCAAACACACCACACTTGCTGAAATGTGTATCTGAAAGATGGACAGGAAGCTAATACTCCAAGTTTATTTCCTCCTATTATTCCACACAGGAACATCACAATAAAATTTTAACTTATGACACGTTTATGAAGTATTTGACAATTTCACTGGAAGTGATTGAAAATCTTGTAAAATCTTTCTATTCGTTTCACTCAGTTCTGAAAGGCTTGCAATGGCTTAAAAATGCTTTTCAAAAAACATTTTTTTCCAAGCTGGATTCCTTTGCTAAGTGAGCTAATAAAAGATTATGTTTCTAGAAGAAAATCAAAAACTGAAGTCAATAGTAAGGAAAGTCATATGTGACTAGTGGAACCAGGGGCAAAAGTGAGTGTTTATGCGCACGTACACATAGGCAGACAGTGAAGGCATTCACTCAGATGCTGCTTTACTCCACACATCATTCACTAAATCCCTAATTTTGCTAAGGAGCAAAATAATAGGAATAAAAATAAAAAATACACTTTGTCTCTAGACATGTTGCTGTCAGCAGCAACATTACTTTATACCTGGCTTCAAAGCTGGGCAGTTGACTTAGGGTGCGGTTACACTGTTGATTTGTATTGATTTCAGCTCCAATGTATTTTAAACTGATTTTCGGTCATGTGGTTTTTGTATTGCTGTGCAGGCTCACTTTGATAATTGTTACTCTGATATAAACTAGGAACTTAAAACAGCTTCTGAGAAATACACATGAGATTTTAAATCATTTCATTAACCAGCATGTTTGCAGACTGTGTGGTTTCTGTTGTCGCTGATCCCAGTGCATTGCCCATGATCACAACCTTCTCTTTCTCGTTTGTTTTCAGTGTTGTGCAAGATTTCTTCACTTTTTAGGCGTCCTTTGGAATGCACTTATTTCTCTCTTTTTTTTAAAAAAATTAAGTGTCATAGCAACACAGTGACATTACTTTGGAAATCTGCAACCACTCACAAAGGCAGTGTTTACTATGACAAGGGCATTCACATTGCCCAAAGGCATTCATAAAGAATCAGTTTCACAAGTGTGTTAAATTAAAAAGCCCCTCCAGGCCTCTTCAAAAAGAACTTGCTTTGCGGCCAAAAAAGAGTGGACTTCACCGTGTGTCATGTAACTGGGATTTTTCAAATCCATTTCAATTATGCAAAACCTGATTCAAAAATAGTTCTTATTGTCAGTGTAACCACACCCTCAATCACTCGCATTCATTTTCTCATTTTCATGCTTCCTCGCTGACCCTCACTCTCTTCCACAGGGAGAGAAACACACTCAAGCAGAGTGTGCTGAGGCTAGGAGTTCAGCAGGGCGGAAACATAGGTGGGACCCTAGCCCTCCATCTCCAATAAAGAAAGCAGACCAGAGCTGCCTGGCTGTAGCTGGCCTCAGCTTGAAGTGGAATAGTACCCCATTTTGCTGAATAGACCAGCCTCCATCAGACCCAGTTAATTTACTCTTAAAACCGCCCAGAGTAGACCTTGGGTCTAGATGGGTGGGATAGAAATCTAATAAATAAATAAATAAATAAATAAATAAATAAATAAATAAATAAATAAATAAATAAATAAATAAATAAATAAATAAATAAAATGGTGTCATTGACATTCTTGTGTGATTTTTCCACATTTACTAGCACTATATCTATACAGGAAATCCTGTGGGCCTTTCTCTATAACTTGAATATTTGCCATGCAACCGGCGGTAGACATGTCACAAGCAGATCCCATGTAATGTCTTTCCTATAGAGACTACCAGAGTTGACATCGTCTTTTGCATCAAACAGTGAAAGAAGAAAGACAGGGTCTGTCAAAAAGCCATGTTATGATGCAGATGCATTATAGAAAACCGGCTTCCTAGTAAATGGTTTGGAAGTTGCCAAGTTACTAGAAACAGACAGAATTCCCTTAGAAAGCACAATCCATCTGGTCACAGCTAGAATATGGTAGGCTGAGTTATTTATTGCAGAAGGCCGACCAGCAGGTATTCTAAAAAGTATTTCTGGTGCCTGTATTGAAAGCTTGATTTGGCCTGTTATACTGTAAAGTCCTTTCTAATTCAAGTAAAAGATAGCATAATTATCAAGCTGGAGAAAGATGATGAAGCTGTTTCCCACAGTCAGCTCATGCAATGACATGTGCATCATACAGAGATCATATAAAAGTGCAACTAAGGTAACACTCCTTCTAAATGAAATGCAATATACTACAACAACTTTACACATGTCACATAATATGGTAGGAAGAGCATACAAGGTTGCCTTACCTTGTGCGGATGTTTCATCCAACTAGACCATTCTGTTGACATTTCTTCCAGGCAAAGGTAGCTTGCATTACCTACTATATGATCCTTTTTACTGCAAGTGCTGGACTGAATGAGCAGAAGGTTCTAGCTCCCACTTAATTGAGTTTAGAAACTTTCATATGCAAAACAGGTCTTCAGATACTGAGCTACGGTCATGTCTCTGTCGAGAACATCAGGGTACAGGACTAAAATTAATATTCAAGGTTGGGTGTCAACTTTCTGGCACTTTGGCAGCAAAATGAGATGCTGAACAATATACAACAGAGACTTGAATTGATTTCTTGTGTTTTTCATTTTAAAATATTGTGGACATTGATCTGCACTCTTAATAAGGCAATTAATAATACAGGAAAACAAAAGCTAATTGTTACAAGGAGTATCTGTAAAAAGGAAGAATATATACTATTTAGTACAATTAATTTGCTTCCAACACTGACTGCATATTAATGTCAGGATTATTGTGCCATGTTTGAAACAATTCAGATACAGAAAGTACACAATAGTTGTAAAGCAGCAAAATAACTGCAATAATCTACAGATTCTCAGAGTATAAAGTCTTGATCAGGCAATTATACCTTTTGATGTGCAAGACACCTCCGAAGATGCCAACATCCCGCCTGTCACTATGATGGATGGACGGATGGATGGACGGACGGACAGATGACATTAGTTCATTATCTTTCTGCCCACCAGAGCTCCCTAGGCACACTTCAACTAATATGTGAAGGAAGGATACAAAACGGAAAATAGCATTTTCTTGTTTACAAATCAGATGTTTAAAGGGCTGTCCACTCCCTATTATTCTGGGAGTCTACTGAGGTCATTGGGGAAGGCTCCACCTGAGTCCTTCCACAGTATGAAGTTTGCTTGGTGAGTATGAGATATATGGTCTTCTTAATTGGAAAATCAAAACCTGGGATTCCCTCATTTGACTGGCTCACCCATTCCAGGTAACTTGTTCCAAACCTGTTGGGATTATCTTGTTCCAACAGCCAACAGGATGGATAGTGACAGAAACATGTTTCCATCTTGGCAGGAAAGAGGAAGTCTTCTGCCATTTGTTTGTTGCTGTGTTGTTGTTTTTTAAATGTCCATGTGCCAACTGTAGGGCTGAAGAGTTTCACCTGCTCTAGTAGTATATTTCAACCCTGCAGTTCTAAATTTGCAGGCTATCTCCTTTGTGCACCTTAACAGCTGAAGTTCTTACAGCAGTTAAACCAATGGCAAAAGTCCTTCCTGCCACCATATAAGAGTGAGTGTGTGCCTAAGTGGACCGAGAGGGAGTTCCATTAGCCTGTGAGAGATCTCCCCAGGAACCTTTGTATTGAAGACTTGCTGTCATTTTCTAATTGATGATTTTTAAGAAAATCTCTGTGCCATGAAATACGGAGTTGTTCTAGATTTAACTTCTGGTAACTTGTGTTTTCCACCAATCAATGCAATTTCATGAGGGGAAAAATGTCATCTTTAAACATGATGTGGAGTCAGAAGGACTAAGTGTACCAGAGGCCTATGTGACCTCCAAAAAAAGGTAATATGTTAGAAAGTAAAGTCATAGTACATAGCACTATAGTAATGGAAGCAAAGACTGCCTTTAAAAAAAAGCAATTCTATTAAATGCTCCTCAAACACCTGCCTCTACAATTGATCTGCCAAGACTGCAAGAATAACCACAGTTATGTATTTTTCTCATCTTGCTGTTTATCACTCAGAAGCATCTGTTATCAAAGCCACAGAGGCTCCAAGACTCTTGTGGGGGGAATAAAAAAGAGAACTTGTTCCAGAAGAAAGAAAGAAAAGGTGGTGTTTGTGAGTGAATGTTTCAAGGAACAGCCTCCCAAGGGGAGGCTGGATCATTATTCAATGTATTAAAGGAAGGAAATGGAGGATTTGTGAACGTGGTGTTTTTAAATACCCTACTTATCTACTAGCTAGATTGATAGATGAGGCTGAATATACTTCCCCCCTAACCTCTAGGAGTGTCCTCTTGTGCACACTGTCATTCACAATTGTTGAAAAACAGCCACGACAATCGTTTTGTGTGAGAAGTGGTTAACTGCCAGAAAAAAAACACAACAACTTCCTGTAAATTGTGTTTTCAGCCTCTGAGATTTCTCCTTGCATGGTATCACTTTGTGAATGGTAGGGAGCACAAGAGGGTATCCTGTAGACCATCTTGACTGCTGCCACTGGTGTTGTCAACATTCACGCTGCCTTTTATTATGGGAAGCTGGACATCCCTTTTCCTGCTGGCAACACCATTTCCTGGCATTTTGAATCATGGCTATAGAAGCACAATATCCCACATTCATAAACCAGAGGGTTTAAAAAAAAAGAATTGAATTAAAAGGACTGCAGTAGCCTCCTATGATCTTTTAAACTCAATAAAATATTATGGCTATGAGCAGTAAAGTTCTGGGTCCTATATACTTTACCTGAACATCTTTTTTAAAATCTAGTTTAACAACATAAAGAGAGCGTTGCTGGGTCAGATCAGAAGCTCATCCTGTACAGCATTCTCTTCTTATTTTGGCCATCGAGATGCCTTTCATAATTCCATAAGCAGAATGTGAGTGCAACAGCACCTTCACGCTTATGTTTCCTAGTACGTTGTGTACGGAGACAACTAGAGGTGACATGTAGCTCCCATGAAACCAGATGGGATATAAAGCCCATTGTCTAATCCTAGCAGCCACTGTCTAATCCTCTTTTAAAGCCATCACAGTGGATGATTTGTTACTACATCCTGTAGTAGCTAGAACTGCATCTAGAGCCTACTTTGCAGCCCTGAAAACTACTAAAAGAACATACTATAACAACCAAATAAATGAGTTCAGAATCACCAAGCAGAACTATTCCACATCGTTCATGACTTATCTGACACCAAGCTGGTTGACAAGCCTCCCAATACCATTACCAGTGATCATTTTGTGGCATTCTTCAAGAACAAAGTGGAGGCCATCCGCTGGGACCTAGACCACCAACTTGTAGCAGTAGATCATGCTGAGATATCCATGGCACCACCTTGTCCTAGTTTATTAAATCAATTTCAGCCTGTTTCTCCATCTGACCTTGACAGGGTGCTTGACCATCACAGGGCTACTGCCACCCTCCCAGATCCTTGCCCGGCCTGGCTTTTAAAAGTTGCCAAGCTGATAATCACAGAATGGCCTTCATTAATCATCAATGTGTCTCTCTGAGAGGGCCGGTTCCTCCAGGCCCTCAAGGAGACACTCATCAAGCCAATTCAGAAGAAACCAAATTTGGTAGTGGGTGACTGCAACAGCTATAGAGACATCACCAATATATCGTTTCTGAGCAAGCTAGTGGGGTGGGTCGTGACTGATGAACTTCAAGCACTCTTGGATGAGACCAATGCCCTCGGTCCATTCAAGTCTGGGTTTAGGCCGCATCATGGCATGGAGACAGCATTGGTCGCCCTGCACAATGACCTTCTGAGGGAGGTTGACATGGAAAAATAATGTCTCTGCCGGTCCTCCTTGACCACTCAGCAGACTTTGATACTGTCAACCACAGTATCCTCCTGGGGAGGCTCAGGATTGGGGATCGCCAGCCAGGCATTGTCCTGGCTCCAATCCTTCCTCGAGGATCGGCCCCAGAGAGTGCAGCTGGAGGAGATGGTCTCTGATCCCTGGACTCTAAACTGAGCAGTCCCACAGGGATCAATCATCTTTCCATTGCTTTTTAACATCTACATGAGACCACTAGGGGAGTTCATCCTGAGATCTGGAGTATGCTGATGACACCCAGTTCTATTTCTCCTTCCACCCTTCTGCAATGGATGCCATCCCATCCCTTGAACTCTGCCTAACTGCAGGCTGAGAGTAAATCCAGACAAGATGAAGGTCCTCTGAGCTGGGGCTCCTGCGGTCTGTGGGTTGAGTGACTCCCTTTCTTTTGGAGGGGCACTCTCCCCACTAATGATGTTCATAGTTTGGGTACCCTTCTGGACCCAACACTGTCGATGGAATCCCAGATGTGGGCTGGTCAGCCCATTTCCAGCTCAGGTAGATGACTCAGCTGCATCCTGACCTTGACTGCAGGTGTCTCATCACATTGCCTCATGCTTTGGTGCACTCTATGTGGGGCTACCTTTGAGACTGATATGGAAACTACAGCAGGTCCAGAACATGGTGTCCAGACTAGTTCCGGGATCATTTAAACATCAGCATATCACCCCAGTACTGACCGCTGTGCACTGGCTACTGGTTCATTTCTGTATCAGGTTCAAGGTGCTGGATTTGATCTATAGTGCCCCTAATAGTTTGGGACCTCAGGACATGGCTGTCTGCCTCCTTCCAAGTGGAACTCCCCGTCCTACCCATGCTTTCCAGGTTGGATGTTTGAAGTTGTCAACACCCAAAAGCGGGGGGGGGGGGGGGAGAGAACTCAGGCCTTTTCTGTGGTTGCTTCCCCAGTTGTGGAATGAACCTCTGTCCATATTTCACCTGACCCCTTCTTTGGTAACATTCAAGAAATCTTTGATAACTTTTCTATTCAGGCAGGCTTTTCTATCCGTTCCATCTAATAGCCGCTGATTATGCGTATTCGACACCTGTCGCTGATGCCTGTTTTTAATGTTAATAATTTTGAATTTTATTTGTTGATTAATTTAATTTATTGTAGTTCATGTTTGATCTTTCGTTCTGTTGTTTATTTTATTTTATGATGTTGTATCAATTTGTTATGTTGGTGTTTCATGATTATTAATTGTGTTTAGTTCTCTGTTGTACACCACCCAGTGTGGACCCTTGGCGGATGGGGTGGTATAAAAGCAAAATAAATAAATAAATAAATGGTAGTAAATCCCACAGTTGAGTATGCATGGGGTTGAAATCCAGTAATAAGTCTCAACTAAAGTAATCCCACAACTCTAAAGTAAGAGTTGATCAGTCAGCTCTTCCCTAAGTTCCATTGATTCAATAGGCCTACTCTAGTTGTGAATGACTACTGGATTTTAGTCATTTTGTCAGAGCCATAATAAGGGAGAGGCAAGTGAGGCACACATAACTGAGAGGGGCAGAAAATGCACACATATAAAGTGTACATCTACACTACAGTATCTACAAGCATACCATGCCATTCAGAAAGGGGGCATTTCATATGTTCTATTCAGTCATTCTCTACCCGGGTGAGGTATGCTTAGTGGGGAGCAGTGTCCCCTCCCTTTTGTTGCTTTCAGTGCATGGAAGCAATTAGTCTGCAGGGGAGATGTTCCTGCTGGCATGCAGGCTCTACACAGGCACAAGAGCTCTGATTTTCCAGTCCATCGACAGTGACAACAGAAAACAACTAGCTGTCCTCCTCTAAACATGGTGAACTTACCCAGATGGGGACAATGGCATAAAGCTTATGAATTCATTTTTACCAGAATAACTACTAAGAAAATATGCTGTGGATGTGGGCTACTAAGTCACTTCCAATATACAGCAATGCTCTGAATTAATGACCTCCAAAACATCCTGTCATTGTCAGCCCTGTTCAGGTCTTGCTAACTAATGAAAATACAGGTAGGTGTAGTTTTATATTCTTTCCTTGGAGACAAACTTAGCTAGTTACAGCTCTCTTCACCATACAAAGAAATACTTACTTTCATGTGTTCTAAATCTCCCGCCATTCAGATTCACTCTTCTGTTAGCACTAGTTTTATAATGAAAGACAAAACACTTCATCTTGACCACTTTCTTCATACCATGTATACCATGTATAATTCTCTATTCCTCATCATGTCTTTTCTTTCTTGGGAACATAGGAAACTGCCTTGTGCCGAGTTAGTTAGTGGGCCCATCTATCTTGTTATTGTCATTTCCAACTGTTAGCAGTTCTGTAGATTTTCAGGCAGGATCTATTCCAACCCAGGCACTTCATGGTGGTCTCCCATCCAAGTAATAACCATACTCAACCCTGCTTAGGTTCAAAAATCAAACTACATTACTGTGTGTGCTGAACACACACTGCATTTTTTCCTAAGCCAAGCAGTACCAGAACATTATACGTAATCTTTCTTTGCAAGGGAATTTCTCCAGGCCTTAGATTGTTTTTTGCATTCCTCATTTGAAACTTTTCCAACTCTATGATATTCTTTTTCAGTTGCAATGACTAGCACTATACTCAAACATGATACTGGTGCTATATACCAAAATGATATGATATTGGCATCATTCACCAGTTTGGCTTATGGCTTCTTTAATAAATGTGGCCACTTCTCTGCTCACCCCTAATGCAGACCATTTATGAATAAACCAAACAGCATCATTCCCAATATAGATGCTTTGGTACCCCATGCTTTGATCCTTAAGCTTTGAGAACAGATCTTCCTATCTAGCAAACCATCTATCCAGTGCTTCTTACTCATAACTATTCCTAGTTTGTACAGTTACATACATGACATAATTATGCACCAAAATGAACAGTCTTGCACAAAAATGGTCAATTTTGCAGGAAAAATGTGTACGCCAATGCAAGAACTCTGTGAAGAGTTTGAGAAAATGGCCTTACCATCCTTGCTGGCAAGGAGAAGCAATTTCTTCGTCCTTGTGTACAAGCGATACTCAAGTAAGATTTTCCCATCCCTAGTTCAAGTGGAGAAGGCAGAGGGAATGAAAATATTCAGCTTCTCTGCCGTTTCACCACCTGCTTTATCCCTCATTTCACTTCATTGTTGTACAATGGCATAACTGCCTCCCTAGCTAGTTTTATGCTTCCGGTGTATTTAAATAATTCTTCATTTTTTATCTTGATGTTATGAGATGCTCTGGACCCTTTGCAAGGAAGGGTGGAATAGAAATCAAATAAATAATTTAATAATAATTTAATTATTTCATCTGCATTTTCTCTGTGCTTCCTTTTTGATGTCCTTACATGGGCAAAACTTCCAATTTCTGAAGGCAACCTTCTATTTTCTTTTTTGTTCCTGTTATGTGCTGTCAAGTTGCCTCCAACATATGGCAACTTCATGAATGAGTGACCTCCAAAATCTCCTGTCCTCAACAGCCGTGCTCAGCTCTTGCAAACTGAAGGCTATGGCTTTCTTTATGGAATCAATCCATCTCATATTTTCTCTTTTCCCGCTGCCTTCAACCTTTTCCAGCATTATTGTCTTTTCCAGAGAATCTTGCCTTCTCATAATGTGTCCCCCAAAAGGCAGTTTTCATTTAATAATTTTTGCCTGCAGAGCTGGCTCAGGCTTAATTTGTTCTAGGACCTACTTTGTCTTTCTGGCAGTCCAGGGTGTTTGCAAAACTCTCCTCTTTTCTTGTAGGTGTCTGTAAATCTCTCACTTTTGACTTGGTTGCATTTCTTTGACTTGGTTGTATTTCTTCAAAAGTCATGTACACTTTCTTCCCATCCTTCTTTCATATGAAGCAGCAAGTCTTTGTTTTTTCCACCCAGCATTTAAATTCGTAAACATTTTTGTACGCTTTTTCCTAATCTGCACATTTACATACACATTTTACAGACTGCATAAAGAATTTCTCTAATAGATCTTGGTGCTTTCCCCCCCCCCCCCAACTGCACACATTGTAGTCATTCACATTTTAAAATGGGAGATTTTTTGTGTATATTTCATTTACCTGAAATATCTTGGAAGTCTTGCAAATAGATAAATTCTCAATATGAATTGTTGTTTCCTCTTGTGAAAGACCAAGAAGGTGCAAAAAAAGAAGAACGTGCTACTTTCATTGAACTTGTTGAATCCAATAAAATTATTTTCCATCCCCACTTTCTTGACATTACTTGTCAACCAGGCTGGTGACTCTTGGACTTTGTGTTCCTTCTGCTCATCTGGGATATAAATTCTACACCAGTAATAGAGCCTCTATTACTTTGATTTTAAATAAAACTCAACCATTTTGGAGATGTTTGCCCTCTTGACTTTCCATTCAGCTTCCTTTTTGCTAAATCCTGTGTTTTAGAGAAGTTTTTTCTTTGGAAGTCAAATATGACTATGTTGGAATTTCTTAACACATCCACTGGTATAAAAATTAAGCTTGATAGCACTATGGTCATTGTTTCCAATCAGTTAGACAGCTCTTACATAGATCTGGGTCAGTATCATTTAGGGCTAAAGACAGGGTTATCTCCACTTTGGGAGTTTAGAGATAGAAACACTCTATTCAGCTTAATTTGATTTGGACCTATCCCATATGAATTATTTTCCAAACCAGGGAAAAAAGCTGGCTTACTTGTCCTGTAGCCCAGTGGTCCCCAACCTTGGGCCTCCAGATGTTCTTAGACTTCAACTCCCAGAAATCCTGGCCAGCAGAGATGGTGGTGAAGGCTTCTGGGAGTTGTAGACCAAGAACATCTGGAGGCCAAAGGTTGGAGATCGCTGCTGTAGCCCATTCTGCAACTGGAAAACATGTTGTACTCCCAGTAACATATTCAGATACATATTAAGCCTGAATATGCAGTAAGCTACTGTGACCTACTCCAATCAAATTCTGCATGATGGCAAATTTTAAATATGCAGAGGCACTCAATCCAATGGATTCAGATCTGCATCTGCCTAAAAGCAAAGAAGAAGAAAAATTCTCCAGTCCTCACTCACCAACCTCCTGGAAATTCAAGTGATGCAACAACAATCTCTCTCTATTCATTGTGACATGGTACCTTTGCAAAATGGCTACCAATCATTTCCACAAAAGAATTCCTCCATTCTTGGGATTTCCAGGAGAACCTGAGTTTTGCATTGGCATGAGCCATCAATGCTCTCCTGCTTTGCACTTCCTGGTTTCCAGGGCCTCTATGACTAGGGTTTCCAGGAGAGCTTAGGCTTTTCATTTGTGCTTGAACTACCAACCTCTTTCTGCTCTGGGCATACTAGTTCTGATTTCAGAGTGAGTGTTTTTTTTTAAAAAAAAACAACATTTCTTCTTTTTTTTTTTTAACTTCTGAAGAGCCAAAACAATATTTGGTGCTTTGGAGACCCTGATTCTATTGAATGCTGCTTCCTCACATTGCTTCCTAACTGTTTAGAAACTAACAAATGCTCCTGCTTTTGGATGCTAAATAATTTTTGAATCCAAAGCACATCCCTAGTCCCCATCAAATTGCCAGTTTCCATTTGTCTGAAACTTACTCAGTGGTGATACCAATAAATAAGTTCCTTTGCTGCTGCCCTTCTCTGGTAGCCGTTGGAAGGCAGTAGCATAATCACCAAGAGTGGGAACCATGTCTTCTTGTACCCACAGTGGCACTCATTGTGACCAACAATATAGAGACATCTGGTTGATTATTTAGGTGTTCTGGAACATAATATGCTGACTGACCTTTGTGTATGCAGAAGTTTAGTTACCCATCTGACAAGAAAATAACTTAGTGGGGAGAACGGACTGAATTCTTAATGTAGCTGAGCATTTTGGCTTCAAAATTACCAAATCAGGTAATTATTACTAACTTGGATGGCATTGCTAATTTAATCCATAAGAACATGGAGGTTAATGGGGATTTGGAGAAGAAAGGTGTTTTTAAAAAAAACTAGACTCTACCCTGCAGAATAAGTCATCTACAGAGAACTGCCTCAGCTTGACCTTACAAATGTTCTGGAAGCACAGAATATGTTTATTTAAGCACACTGCTAATTGAGTTTTATAGAATACAATGTTTCAGTTTATTTGGTTCAAAGATTTTAATAGGTGCACTCATTTTATGTATGTTATTACATTGGTTATAAGCTGCCATTTAGTAAATACCTAAATAGGTTGGCTAAAGCTTTTTAAAAGAATGGATGAAAGAGGATGATAAACCTGTGGCAATGTGGTTGGATAAGGAAGTTAGACTTTTATATCTTAGTTCTGTCATCCAACAATACTTTGGAACTCAAAGGACATGGTAGGGGGTTTTTTTTGGTGTTTTTTTGGGGGGGGGGTTGGTTTTTTTAATGAGTAATGTAAATGAATGTAAATGAAGTAAAACACTGACAGCTTTAGATCAAAGGCAGAAAGAAAGCCGGGAAGTTTCTTAACTAAATCTCTGAGGGAACAACCAGAGTTTAGTCAAATAAACAGAACAAAAGTTACATAATTTCACATCTTGATTTTCCCCTCTGAATTTAGCTTGAACAGAAGAACCCAGTGTGAGTGGCAAGCTATTGTAATTAATGGGTTAATATGGTATCAGGCAGAGGGCTAATGTTTTTGACATTACGGCAGCCTCTCTAGTACCTTGTGAAAACTTTCCCGATAAGTCTTGAGCCAAAGAGGAAATGCCATCAAAGGGACTCTGAACACTTTGATGGGCCCAAGAGACACAGTCCTTAAACAGTTATTCAGTTTCTCACTGATTGGTAATTCAGAAGAAGCAGCAGGTTAATACTTTCTCTCAAAGAAGAATGAATTAGAGATGGGTGACTTAAGATTAATTTCAAAAGCAATCAGCTGGGAATTGGACTTCAGAGAACTCTGGTTATTGAAGAGAGGAAGAAAGGGACTGGAGGATGCTGATTCCCATTGTGTCCAGAAATGGATAACATGTTATCCCTCTCATTAAAGAGAAGGCTAAGAATTGTGTTTGAGTTTACCAAATCACCTTTCTGTTGTGGCTCAAGGAGAAACTAAAACAAATACCGATCAATAATGTTTTGTCTCCTGAACATATTGGGGTGGTTGTCTTGATGAGTACAGATAGAAAAGAAATTCACACAAATTCTTTTAAATTAAATTTTCCCATACATGGTCCACAGGACTACTAATGCAAGGGGTTGCGTTTCAGCTTCCTGTTCTGGGGAGGAAACTGTATACAACAGACTCTCTCTCTCTCTCTCTCTCTCTCTCTCTCTCTCTCTCTCTCTCTCTCTCTCTGTTCCCTTCTGTGGACTTTTACTCAGGTGAATGGGCAAAGCTAAAACTGCATTTGAAAAATGTACACAAACATTTCAGTCAATCAGTAAAATGTATAAAACTGCATATATTAGAAAAGGTTATTTGAAAAGGATGATTGTTCATAGGCCTTCATTGTTCAGTTCTGATCACTATTGTCATCTTCTTCTTCATCACCAGCACCATCATCATCCATCATAACAATTGATTCTTAGGTCATTGCAGAAATTGCTTAGCAATCAATCAGTAAAATGTGCCAAGGAGTTGTGTTTCTTTTTCTAAAGGCTGAGGAGTCGTACCTGTGATAAATCTGTATATAAAATGAGCTATGCTTTAAAATTGAATAATTCAAAACAGAAGCTCAGCAAAACATCAGGCAAACAAAATGGTCTCAGCTTGGATTGTACATTTTAGCAAAGAAGGAGTCACATTGCCATATATGTTCCTTTGTAAGCCATCCAGAGTAGTGGTTTGCCTCTAGATGGGTGGGATATAAGTCTAATACAAAGTGTTATATATATGAGGAAATTTATTTCATCCATGAAGCAGTTCCACTGTTAAGGGTCTCACAACCGTTAAGGGCCTTGCTTAGACTGCCATCTTCTAATCTCTGTAGCAGCACTAATTAAATAAGAGCCCTTTTCCAGACACCTTTCTGTGAGAATTTGCTGTCCTCCATCTACCTGAGTTTTACAACACAGATAGCTCTGAAACAGGGAGGGGAATCTGAGGCCCTACAGATAGTAATCCGCTACAGCTCCCATCATCCCCGAACATTGGCTAGGCTGGATAGAGCTGTTGGAACTACAGTCCGACAACTGCTGATATCAGTCACTGGAACTCTGTATTGGTCAGAAGTAGAGATGGGCATAAATCAGAAAAATGTTGATTCATTTTAATTCGTGGTTCATCAAGGTTGACAAATCACGAATTATGAATTTATGATTTTTTTTTCTGACAAATCGATCTGGCTTGGGGAATCCCAATCTTCACCAAACTTGGAGGGATTGTAGAGGAGAGTCAAAGGAAGCTTCCCCATAATCTCCAGGTGCCTTGAGGGCTGTTTTATAGCCAAACAAATCTATAGCCAGAAGCCGCTGGAGCTATTTCAGCAATGATAAAATACAGTACCTGTTCCTAGTGCCAAATAGTAACTCACGTTGGAATTCTATGCTTGTTTATCTATGAGTAAGCAGTATGGAACTCAGTGGGGCTTACTTCTGAGCAGACATGTACACAATTGCGCTTTTCAGGCCTTTAAGGCATGAGTTGGTACACAATGAAGGATACATGCAGGGGCTCATTCACTCACAGCAATTTGCCACTCTAGTTTACTCCAGTACACTTATACCACCAATAAGATACTGGTTATTGTACCTTTAGAAGTCTCAAAAGTGAAGCAAATCCTGTTTAAAACAGTTGAGCTTAGAATGAGGTAAACGTGAGCAAGACTGGTCCAAAATATACTATAGGCATCTAGGCAAAAAAAAAAAAAAAAAAAAAAAAAAAGTCTGTACTCAAGACGCGTTTCAGCTAAGTTTCTTAGGGAAAATATTCTGTGAGACAGTCATCAGAATGGGAACAGCCTTCTGCTATCTCCTTCATCTCGGAAAGACACAACGGAAAAGAGTGTCAAAAAGCACGGGCAAGTTGATAATAGAAGCAAGCACTTCAAGTTAATATTCTCCAAACAGTCAAGGGCAAAAGAGAAAGAATTGTTACTTTTGGCAAGAATAAAGTCTACCCATAATTCCTTGTAGCTCTCCTCCTCTAACCGGTCTACATGCAATTTTTAAACAAACATTATCACCATCTATCACCATTCCTTACTATCTCTAACCTGTCATCTCTGGACAACAAGTTTATCCCAATTTACAATATGCTGAACTTTACTTTCCCAGGTACTAAACTATGGAACACTGAAGAAATATAAAAAGCCAAAGCCAAGATTAAACCAAAGGATTTATCCTTCCATTTTTATACCAGGAAGCTTTAAAACAGTCAATAGGAGTGTGGTGAAATAAAAACTGTAAAACATGCTTGCTTCATTTTTATGGTTACCTCATGTATGCTTCATACATCCGAGCCCAGTTAATAAAACTAAATGGTCTGATTTAAAGCCCCAGTTTAAGCACAGGATGAGTATGGGTTTGAGGCCTAACCTCCATATATTGGTGTCTGAAATGAATGCCTGTAAGAAAATGGAGGTGCCCTAGCATTAGCCTATGGGAGCTGTGCAGCAGGAGGACATATCTGTCACTAAGATACCGTAGGAAGCAGTGTGTGTGGAGATTTCCCTCATTGCAACTTTGAAATATAACCATATATATTAGAATTTGGTCATTATATAAAGATAGCCAGTGTAATGTCCCCACAATTCCTTGGAATTGCATCACACTGGCTATCTCTATATAATGACCAAATCCTAATACATATGGTTATATTTCAAAGTTGCAATGAGGGAAATCTCCATATGTGTCTACTGCCAGTTGACCTCAAAAGAGAGCGGCTGCTGTAGGAATGTGAAGTTAACAACAGCCTTGGAAATGCTGGTTCCAGAATTTCCTTGTCCACTCACGTATGCTCATGACCAACCTTATCAACTGTGCTAGCCTGGAACTGCCATGATTAATTCCCATTAACATTGTTTCAATACTTAAAATGGTGGTGGTGGTGGAGACACCTGGAGATGAACAGGTCCTGTTTGTGGAAATTCTGCCCCCATTCTCCCATCCTGTCCAGCATGAGCAGGGCAGTAGTAATCATTTAAGCAGCACCAAAAGGGAGGACACCCATGAGTAGCAGAAGGTTGCCTATCCCCAGAAAAAGAGGACATATTACGACAGTGAGTTGCATAAAATTGTATATGCAAATGTATCTGCACAGATACAAAATCCATTCTGTTTTAGCAATTTAAACAGAATTACAGTGCACCTTATTCAACTCTTACACAAGGCAGGGATTAGGCGACCTGCGTACCTGGCTTGAGTCTGCTGTCCAAGTCCTCAGTCCAGATGTGCAACCCTTAAAAGGAAGGACACCTCCAAGAACAGGATTGTCTTTCTGGCAGTCTTTCAAAGGGAAGAGTAGCTTCTGTAAAGAGACCATGGAGATGCTCTGAATGGCAGATTGTCTGTCTTTTCATTCTCCCACACCACAGCACCATCAGAAGTAGCAACGATGATTCATAGTGGCTGGGATATTCTGGCAGCCATAATCTGAGAGAGAGAGGGAGGGAGGGAGATCCCCATAGGAATTGCTCCTGAGACAAAAGGCAGGCACTTCAGGTCAAGGATTTCATGGCTACTTTCTAAAGACAAACAAACACATAGGGGAAGGCAGGGATAGAGAAGAAGGGAACCCACATCCCAAACATGATTTCCAGTCTATTTTATAGGCACAATTCAAAATGCCAGGAACTCCCAATAAAGCCTCAAATGGCCCAGGATTATCTTTTTCCAAATAAACCATCCTGCCAAGAGAGGTGCCATTGGTGCGGACAGGAGCCAGGGCATTTTTAGAGGTAGCACCTTGGCTGTAGAACCCAAAAATGGTTGGATTGTATTTTTCTCTCCTGTGTTTGAACTGGACAGTTAAAACATTTCTGTTCTGCCCCACTTACAGCATATTTTAATCTTGCTTGTTATGTTTTTATTTTGTACTTTGCTTTCACTGGGCTAATTTGAATGCTCTCTTTTATAAATTATATGGCCTGAAACAGTGGTCTCTACTGGAGTCTCCTTTGGGGGCTCAAGGTGGTATCTCAATGTTTGTATAAATGAATCAAATAAAGAAGCAAGGAATATATGTTGGCGAAATTAAAGAAGAAAAGAGAGTGGAAAAGCAAAATACTGTGGCATTTTAAAGATATATTTCAATACAAGCTTATGGGGATCAAATCCACTTCTTCAGACATCAGGGGTCTTCTTTATGCTTCTGAAGAAGTGGATTTTGATTCACTAAAGCTTATAATGAAATAAATTTGTTAGTTTTTAAAGTATTTTAATTTTTCTTCTTTCTTCTCCCCCCTCCCTTTCTCCCCTTTAAATTTGCTGACATGGTGAGATAGACTGACACACCTATCTCTTCAGAAGCATTATTTCATGCAGAAAAACATTGCATTTGGAATAGATAACCTTGAATGTTGTGCAAAACACAATGTTTTTAATGCAAAAACTTTTTCACACAAATCCAAGTGTTTTTTGGAAATATTTCTGCTTCATCTTTGGAAAAGGCATATATGGTTATCCATGCCAAGCAGCAAATGAAAAAGAAGAACTACTCCATAAAACAGAGGTTCCTCAACCATGGGTCTCTAGCCATATTGAACTCCAAGTCCCAGAATCCATGACCATTGGCCAGATTAGCTGTGCCTTACAGGGCAAGACATCTGGAGGGTTAAAGATTGAGAACCACTATTGCAGGGAAAGCCCAAAGGGTTCAGTAAATGAAAAAAAAATGAGTACATATATGGCACACAATAAAGAGACTCAGTGGAGCCAGAAATCAGGACAATATGCTGAAAATTGCCAAGACTGAGGAAAGAAATATTAGGCAGTCAATGGGTGTTTTGAACCTGGAGTCCTAAGATAGAAATACATTTAGCACACAGAAACATGCCTACTTCTAGTGTGTGTTTGTCTCTCTCTGTGTGTGTGTGAGAGAGAGAGAGAGAGAGAGATGCTAGGACATATTTTCTGAGCCAAAAAGTTTAACCACCGGGAGATCTTTATATGAAAAGGAGCACAGCAGGAAAGAACCTTTCTAAAAGGTGTTGCAAATGTTGAAAGGATTATAACAAGAAAGGGATCCTGGCTATAAGTCAAAGCATATTAGAACGTTAAAAAGTAGTGAATGAGTGAAGTCGAAGGAATATGGCACTGAGGGGGAAATTATGTAGGCAATCCCTTTGCATCTCTTGAAAAATGCAAGATGGGCTTTGCAAGAGCCTAACCTTACAAACCCAGGAAGAAGCAATTTGGGAAGGCAGATCAGGTGATTGTGGAGAGCTTGCCTTGCTTAGGGCATGGTACCAGATGCCGGGAATGCAGCATGACACAAAACTACAAGAGTTTCTGTGCAGGTGTGGGCCAGATCATATCCTGTACATCCCTGTCCCTTAACTGGGAAAACTCTGTCCCTGTTTTGGCATACCTCATCCAAGTTCCAGAGATCATTGCCATACTTATTGTTTTTCCAGCCCCCTCCCTCAAAGCTTCTACATGGCCACCAGCAAAATTTCAAGCTCAGGCCTCAGAAATGAGCTGCTTGCATCTTGCCATCTGTTGACAGGACAACATATCAGCTCTGTCATTGGTCAATCCCAGAAAGTAGCATGTCATGATCATGAGACCAATACTAAACTTAAGACAGTGCAGAGTAAGGGACTGAACAAGTTACATAAACTGCCCTGAATCTGGACATGAGATGACATAGACTGCTGGCATGCTGTCACATCAGAAATGAACTGTGCTAAGAGGCCATTCTTCTGCCTTTAACCAGATTGTGTCCACAATAAGTAAATGTCCCAGGTACATAAGGTTCCTGGTCTAGCCTGCAGCAACCCATTCATCCTGTCTTCCCCAGCACACCAGTGTTCCTGGAAATAAATGCCAAATCTAACAATCCCACAGCATCCAAGCACACTAGAAACTGAACACCCAACAGAACTTCTTCCCATCTGTGGCTACTCCTGAGGTTGAATGGTGAGGAAGGGGCTTCACTTCATCTAAGTGGCCTCACATAGGAGAGACAAGGCGAAAAGCTATTTACTAGTCTACCGTGTTTCCATAATCTTTATTTGCATGGATGAAGTGGGGTCAGCAGAAAAGGAAAAAAGATTTGGTATTGTAAACAGTGGCCCAACACTGCAACTGCATCTTGGTTTGCTTTGCTTTCAAAATTCTTCAGGTGTTGTCTGCCTGCAACACACTCGTACCCACCTCATCATCACCTCAGTACCTACAGAGAAGCACAAGGCAGCAGCATGACGCACAGCACTTGAACCATGTAATACACTCTCCCACTATGTAGTGATGCCATACCTTCATATCAGTTACACCACAGAAGAGTGAAATTATCCCTCATGAAGTTACAATTGCGTAAATGTGTGCTGGACCCTTGCCCTACCTGGCTCATAAAAGCAGCCAGAGGAGGAATGGCCGATTGGGTACGGGGAGTGGTAAATGCCTCCTTGCAGCAGGGTAGGATCCAGTAATAGGAGGCAGTAATAAGACCGCTACTGAAGAAGCTCTTCCTGGATCCCAGTGTACTGGATAACTACCAGCCAGTCTCAAACATCCCATTCCTGGGCAAGATGCTGGAGCATGTGGTGGTTTCTTGGCTCCAGGGATTCCTGGAGGAAGTGGATTATCTAGACCCATTTCAGGCCTGGCTATGGGGCAGAGACAGCTTTGGTCGCCTTGGTGGATGACCTACGCCGGGAACTGGACAGGGGGAGTGTATCCCTGTTGGTTCTGCTGGACCTCTCAGCAGCTTTCGATACCATCGACCATGGTATCCTTCTGGGCTGTCTCTCTGGGATGGGACTTGGAGGCACTGTTTTACAGTGGCTCCAGTCCTTCCTGGAGGGGAGAACTCAGAAGATGGTGCTGGGTGACTCCTGCTCAACACCCTGGCCATTGGCCTGTGCGTTCCTCAGGGTTCTGCTTTGTCAACCATGCTTTTTAACATCTACATGAAACCGCTGGGAGGAGTTGTCTGGAGTTTTGGGGTGCGGTGTCACCAGTATGCGGATGACACCCAACTCTATCTCTCCTTTCCACCTAATTCCAGGGAAGCTGTCTTGACTCTAAACCAGTGCTTGGCATCAGTAATGGGCTGGATGAGGGCAAACAAACTGAAACTTAATCCAGACAAGACAGAGGTGCTCCTGGTTAGTCGGAAGGCAGATGAGGGAATAGGGATACTACCTGTGCTGGATGGGGTTACACTCCCTCTGAAAACTCAGGTCCGCAGGTTGGGTGTACTCCTGGATTCATCCCTAAGCTTGGATGCCCAGGTCTCGGTGGTGGCCAGGAGTTCATTTGCACAGCTAAAGCTGGTGCGCCAGCTGCTCCCGTTCCTTGAGATGTTGGATCGGGCTACAGTAACGCATGCCTTAGTTACATCCCGTTTGGATTACTGTAACACGTTATATGTGGGGCTGCCTTTGAAGACCGTTCGGAAACTTCAGCTGGTGCAAAACTCTGCAGCCAGACTACTGACTGGGGCCAGCTACAGGGAGCATATAACGCACCTGTTACAAGAACTGCACTAGCTACCAGTCCGTTTCCGCGCCCAGTTCAAAGTGCTGGTCATTACCTATAAAGCCCTATACAGCTTGGGCCCAGGCTACCTGAAGGACCTATATGTGCCTTCTTGGTGATTAAGATCAGCAGAGGAGGCCCTCCTCTCGGTCCCATTGCCAGCACAAGCACAGCTGATGGGGACCCGGGAGAGGGCCTTCTCTGTGGCAGCTCCCAGGCTATGGAACACTCTCCCTCGGGAGATCAGGATGGCCCCTTCTCTGTTATCCTTCTGAAAAAAGCTAAAGACCCATCTCTTTAGGCAGGCTTTTAACAATTACAACTGAATCCCTGAACCCCATTTTAGCAGATAATTTTAATCTTTTTCATGTTTTCATGTTTTAATCTTTTAATTTTATTTTAAACCATTATTGTTTAATTTGTCTTTTAATATCTAACTTATTGTGTTTTTAAATTACATGAATTTTAATGTTGTGAGCCGCTTTGGGTTCCTTGTTGGGAGAAAGACACAAAATACTGATAGCTAGCTGCAACTATATAGGTAACTAACAGCTGGCTGGACAGCTCAGTGGTTTATAGCTTCAGAGCCAGAGGTTGGGAGTTCGATTCCCCATCGTGCCTTCTGAGATAAGAGACAGTCAGTTGTAGCCCTGGGCAAGCTGCACAGTCCTAGGATGTCCCCAGAAGAAGGAAAAGGTAAACCAGTTCAGTGTATTCTCTACCTTGAAAACCCTGGAAAACGTTGTCATAAATTGGAATCGACTTGACAGCACACACTATGTACATAGGCAACTAAAGTTACAGTTACACTACAAAACAAGCTAAGTTGTCCTGTATTAAATTAAATTTGTAATGTAGCTTAGTTGTACTCTGGTTGTTGGAAAAAAAATTAATTAGAAGCAATTTATACACGCAAAATCTGAGTAACTCTTACCAAAAATAATGGGACTTCTCAGCAAAGCATGTAAATAATTAACAAATCACGAAAACCATTTTTTTCAATGAAATGGGAGTTGTTCGGCTGCAAAACTGAGAGCACCAGGTTGTTAAGCAAAGGCTAAACGGTTACCTATCAGAACTGCTATCGGATTAGATGTCCTGTGTTGGCAAAGGTTCAGATTAGATTATTCTTGAGACCGCTCAAAACCTATTGCACTGCATGTCATTTAAAGTCTTAGGATGTGAAGGAATCTACAGAAGATGAAACAAATAATACTAAAATGGAATTACATACAACATCCACTGCCATCCATGGTAAAGAACTGTGTCAAAACACCATACGGAACCCTGTGTTGCATCTGTGTGAAATCTGCCTTGCAACGAGATATATTTCCTTCATGAAGAAAAAGCAAAGAGAATCGCTTAGGTATTGAACTATATCTAAGTGGAAAGTATTGCCTGCAGGCTCTCTGTGTGAAAGCAGTTCCGTTTAGCACAATTGCAAGGCACGCATTTGCCCCAAGTCAAGGAGCAGTGCGGCACTGGGGCAAAACCCCACCTGTTCCATGGCAGGGAGCCCATGAACCAACTCAATAGAACCTGTCTGCCTGCATTAGGCTCTCAACTGCACAGAGCTTTGGCTGAGGCAAGACATGCAGGAAAACATCCCACCGTTCTTTGTAAGCCCCAAGACACCAAGCAAATACACTTGGATACGGAGGGTTACACAACCGACTAAAGCTAGTGTCTGCAAGGGCTTGTTAGAAGAAAGCAGTCCTGCCAGCACAAGAATCCTTGAATGCTTCCATTTAACATTATGGTTGTGAGGGTTGTTGTCAGACAAGCTTGTTTCTCAAAAACCTTTCCACCATATGTCAACATCAGTGATCTTTCTACACTTGCTCAGTGAAATCAATATTATAACAAGGCCAGCTCTTTTTCCACGTAGAAGTGCAGGCAAGGAGTGCAGGGAGAAAAGGGAAGTGTCCCATAATATTCTGTTCTGCTCACTAGAGACTTAGCAAGGCCCAGCCTCTAGGTAGGTCCTTGAGGAAACCTCTGGTTATCATTAATGTAAATGTAATATATTGAAATTCAGTTTGTTAACCGAAGAATGGTTTGGTTTTACTCCTGGGGCAGAGAGGAGAGTGAAACATACTCCTTCAGTCCAAAATACATTTAAAAAATTGAAATTAAAATCTGGAGCCTCAGTTGGGTCTTCCTAGAACCCAAAACATTAACCTTTTTATTCAGGCAGACTTTGGTCAATTGACTGCTTACTGAGGCGTTTGACACCTGGGTGCTGTTCTTTTTTAATTATTATGATCCCATTTTTAAATTCCTTTTAGTTTAGTAGTATTTTAGTATCATGAATTTTCTAATTGTATTTTATTGCTATAACTCTGAGGATTTTTTAAATATGTAGTATCGCGCGCCCCCCCTCTTTTTTCTTTTCTTTTACAATTTCAGTGTGTCATGAGCCACCTTGAGTCCCAGTGTTAGAAGCAAGGTATGTAATAAATCACGTAAGTAAATAAATAATATTCAAGATTCTGCACCCCATCCCCCCCCCCCATATGATGTTCACTTTACTAACTAGTACTGACTTTGCTTTGTGTTCTTCCCAGGATAAGAAAGATAGGGAGTAGTGATGCCTTTCTGAGCCAGGAAAGCCATTCAGTCAGCCCTGAGCCAGATGGTTGCTTAGACCAGCCTGATCGAAGCTTGGCTACTATTGTGATGTGTGTAACAAGCCACTCCCCATCCCAGGCTCTTTGCTGAGCAGTGGGATGGGGGAAGCAATCACTGGTTTTCAGAGCAAAACAGAAAGACCCCACACTAGAGATGGATGTGTCTTACAGCTTTGTACAATGCTGTTAGCGTGGCACCATAGGTGCCATGCTGGCTCATCTCCCACCCCACTGGCTGGCCGGGCCACTCACTGGGCTTTGTGTGCCTCCAGGGTCTTTCATCTCTTGCGGTGCTCCAATCCAGGCAGGAGCCCAGCCAGCCCTTCCCTGCATCCTTAGGCAGCCAACCATTCTGACAAGGAGGCAGGATGGGGAGTCTCCCCATGCAGCTGATGAGTGGCTGGCTAACTGAGGAGGCAGGGAAGGGCTGGCTGGCTCCTGCTCAGATTGGAGCACTGCTAGAGAAGAAAGACCCGGCAGCACACAGTCTGGTGAGCATGCTGACCTCCCCGGGGGGGGGGGGGGCAGATGGACCAGCTCGGCATCTGTGGTGCTGTGCTGACAGCTTTGTTTGAAGCTGTACAGAGAATGAAGCACCCATCTCTAGCTCACACCCATGACTGGGCAGTAAGAAGTAACTTTTTACCACCTACTTCAAGTTTTCCTTTTCCAAAGTGAACACCTATAGCTCTTATACACAGCTATGCTACTACAATCCACTCTCTAATCCATGGGCCTGTCCAGACTGGCCATTTTGGGTGTGGGGTGGATCAAGCTACTAAGAGGCTGTTGAGGTGTGGGGAAGTGATGTGCCACTTGACACACTCCTCCCATTCCCACAGCAAATGATGTCTTGTAGCCCAATCAGCTATCAATGACACACTTTCCCTGACCTTCTGTGGAGAGATAGGGAAAGAGGGTGCTCTTCTCCCATGCTACAGATCCATAAAAAGCAATGTTTACCCGGTTTACTCATGAGTAAAGAGACAACAGTAATAACAGTCTAGGACAGCTGCAAGAACACTGAGTTGAAGGTTGGGGAGCCAAAAGGGAGGTAACCCCCCTTTCCTCCTCTGCCTTCCTTCTCAGCTGGGCTTCTGCTGGGGATGTGCTGTCTTAATCATCATCATCATCATAGAACTGTATCAAGTCCAGCCCCTGTCAAGAAGCCACAGTGGGGAATCAAACTCCCAACCTCTGGCTCTGCAGTCAGATGCATAAGCCACTGCTCTATCCAGTGGCAGTGAAGCCCATGGTGTCAACATACCCTCCTTCCCTGCCATTTCTCTCAGACCTCATTCAGGTGGTGACTGTTCTTTTTGTTTGTTTGTTTGTTAAAAAGGTTAGTGGCATATTGAAATGGTAGTATATCAGCCTGGCATGGTTTTAGAATTTCAGTGCATCAGTTAGGAAAATATTAAAAATAAAAGAAGATGAAAATAAAGGAGGGGTTTTCTCCATCTCCTCTTTTAATGCCACAACCCACCTAATACATCACAGATTGTTTCCTTAGTTAATGCCGCCCCCACAGTCATTTTAGTGAAAGTACCTGTCAAAAAAGGCCAAACAAAGAGCTATTTTGCATCTCAATGAATTGTACCAAAAAGATTGCATGCCCTAGCCCTGTGCCAATTTGGTTTGGGACAGCTCTTAAAGGGGAAGGATGGATTGTTCTAAGGAGGTACACAAGTGGATGAGGTCTTTTCTTTCGTGCCAAAGAGTGCCATCAGGGTTCCATACATCATAACTAGGGATGGGGGTATTTGTACACTCTTTGACCTCGTCCTGCCAGGAGTGGCTCACAGACCGTGAGCTCCAAAGCGATAGGAAGGGAGCGTGGAGCCCGCGGCAACAACGGAAGATGAGTGGACAGTCCGGTCCCAGGGGACTGGACACTTGTTATGTCCACCTGTGTGGGGGTATTCATATTCTAATCATAACTATATGCCAGCATGGACAGGCAAGAGGGAAGTGCACCTAGCACTGAGCCATCTGCTGTCACTTTTTCCATACTAGCAGTGATGGATCCAAGCAGAAGAGTTTCCTATACATGTGAATGCTCTACATTTAGCAAGAACTCAGATTTTCCAGAGTTCTTCCTTAAGCATACAGCCTTTATACATACAAACAAGAACCTCTCTTTTTCAGACCATTTGCTGCTCGTGTGGAGAAAGCCACAACAAAGGCAGCGAGGTTGGGCACTCCGCTCTAAATGTGTTGATGATGTTCGGTATAGCTTCTCTCATCACAGTACACTTTTTTTTTAAAACTCCCATTCCAGACAGCGAACAAGTTGCTTGAATGGGGGCATAAACTAATTTGGTGATTATTAGGGATGTCTGGAGGATACCCAGATTGAGTAGAGTGCGGTGGATAGAGTGATGAACTAGGACTCAGGAGGCCTGGGTTCAAATCCTTGCTCAGCCATGGAAACTCATTGGGGGTGCAGAACTGCTAAAACCATTCCTTAAATATCTCACGGAAGCTCTATTAGACTCACTGTAAGTCAGTTGAACTTGATAGCACCTAACTATGGGGATGGCAAAGAATGTCACTTAGTTCATCTTTTTTTATCTAATAATTTTCTAAGTTCTGAACATTTTTTCATATATTGGATGGCAGGAAATCCCTTTTAGATTAAACAAATTTGAGGAGGATTTTTCTCTCCAGGTCTAGGACTTTGAGCGCTTAGGTCTCACAAGTCCAGCTTTGAATCCTCTGTGTATTTGCTCTCATTTGTGATGCCAAATCAGGGTTGCCACCAGCTCTTCTGAGAGGCTTCTCAGCTTTAACAATGACATAGCAGGCAGGTACAACATGGTCCTCTTGGTGCTAGACCCAGCTATGCTTACTGGTCAAATAACTCACTTCTGATAGGAATTTTGTGTGATAACAGCCTGTAAACATTCCGGTTTTTGACACGGAAAGAAACAATGGCTGAAATCCTGTTTGTGGCATAAGGCAAATCATAATGTTTGGTCCATTTGCCCCTGGTAAACAAACCATTCCTGCAATGAATCTGAGGAGCATACTTGCACTCTGGCTGGGTGTGTGTATACACGGACATCCCCATCCCAAGAATCACAGTGGGGATACTTTGTTTACCAGGAAGGAATGGATTGAATGTTATGATTTGGCTTACACTGTGAACAAGATTTTAGCAAATGGGTGTCTACCTGCCCTTTTTCTTTTTTCTGAGTTTCACACACAAGTAAATATGCATGACCAAAGCTGTGCATATCTGACAATTCCTCATAATTGAATCTGTGGGAAGATGCATGCAATCCTTCCTTCCTTCCTTCCTTCCTTCCTTCCTTCCTTCCTTCCTTCCTTCCTTCCTTCCTTCCTTCCTTCCTTCCTTCCTTCCTTCCTTTGACTTTTATACCACCCATCTGGCTGCCAAGGTGGTTTACAACACAACAACATAATATATAGCAATTTAAAAACAGTAAACATTAACAACAAACATAATGACTAAATAAAATCAAAATTAACATCAGTACACATACAAAAACAACACAAAATTAACTAAAAATAAAGGTCATTTAAAGGCAATGTGGTGAGACTGATAATAAATGCTCAAGAAAATTGGCACCTCCTGCACATGTATAGGAATGTATGTCTGGCTTTTAAAACACTGCATATACTATGTACTACAGAAGAGGGCAACATTCAGAACTCAAGGAGGGGAGGGAGAAATTAAAAATTTAACCTACCAAGTTTAAAAGTCCACCAAGTTGTGCCCATCAAAGGCAGTCAGTGCTGGCCCTTAATTTAAAGACAACCGCAGATTATGTGGTTAATGGGCCCATCATATCACCTGCCGAGGACAAGCAGCATTAAGAGAAGAAAACAAATAATAGCTCATGAAACAGATGAAGAGAGAAAACTAATAATAAATATATCATTGCAGTTAATTGCTCTTTTCCTGCACTTGTTAAAATGAAAGATGATGCCATTTCTGATTTTTCTCGGCATGGTCTCGCCAAAGGAGATGCCCACTGCCTCAGATGAAGCTACAAAGACCACGTAGTGTATTCTGGCAGCATCATCACACTTCTTCTGTTCTCAGACAAAGGATGTTGACGAACAAATTTGTCATCTAGCCCCAACTAAACTACTGTTGTCTCAACCATCAGACAGAGATGCTAGACCCCAGAATATGCTCATCTTCTGAAAGAATCATGCCCCTTCCAGATAGAAGTAAACACACACAGCTTTGATCTCTTCTTCTTTTTCACCCTGGCAGCAGCATCCACTCACATGAAAACATATAGATCCATATATTATATTCATAACAGATTTATGAAAGTGAAACAATTTTATCCACTGGGAGGGCCAAACATATCTGAAAACATCTAATTTTTAAAAACAAAATCAGTGACAAAAATGCCAGAATTTGTAAAGCTGAGACGTATATAAAATTAAAATCTAGACTGACATTAGTCCTGCATTCTTTGGCCACAATGTCTATCAGAAGTGCTGGAGCAACAGTTGTTCTCTCAGCTGCTCAGCTCATCCATCTGGGCAGCAAAGAAAGTCTGGTGACTAATACAACCAGAGTGGCCACAGGCTATGCCTTATGGACTACAGCTGTAGACCAAGAGTTTGGGAGCAGCCAGCCATGTGATGATCGTGGGCTACAACTCCTATCTGGAGTGAACAACTGTAGCAGCCCTCCAGCTCCTCTGTTTGTTTTCCTTAACTCTCAGATTAGCCTTTGGGTGCTACTTCCAATTTTCACCTTTTATACGCTGCCACCAGAGGAGAATCTCCTCTATGTACCAAATAGGAATAATAACTCTCTGTTGTAAAGTGTAACAATATTTATTCATAAGATAATAGTTCAATCACACATGTAAATCAAGGATGGTCTTATTTTATTCATTCATTAATATTCTTTTGATTTGAGATATGCTTGCGTAGTTAGATTTTCTTTAATCACGATGTTACTATATTCAAACAGTTTCTTTTATTATTATCACTTTTAATTCATTCACTTCTTGACCACATAAACTTTCCAAGACTTGTCCTATTCCTATCTCTTTCAATCTCTCTCTCTCTCTCTCTCTATTTTTCTTCTCTCTAACACAACCACGGCTATAACTGCCTTAAACTGTCATTAACTGTCTTTTCCCCCCTCCTTTTTCTCTTGGTTCCGCCCCTCCTGTCATGTCATAGGCTCCCACCCCAGAGCTCTGACCTGACTGACAGGAGTGATCTGAGAGCTGTCCGTCACATACCTCCCCCCTTGGAAAAGTTTGTGCCATGGGGTAACGCTTATAGTAGGTTACCCTTACGCACAACAATTGCAATTACTTACTACTATTTTCAAACAGACAATTTCCATTTAACCATTAAAGACATATATATACTTATTCTAATAACACATTTCATATCATATTATTATTCTACCTTTATATTTAAATTACATTTAGCATCATATAACATTTTCCTTTTCATCATACATTTCATACCAACTTTACTTACCGCTTATTTCAGTGCACTTACATTTTTAATCCTTTTCCATTTTAATACCCTTATATATCATTTAATTTGAACAGTTTTCACACAGTTACAATACACTTTTATAACCTTTAATTTGAACAGTTTGCATTCCATTACATTTACATTTTAATTTAGTCCTTTTTCTTCTTCTTTAATCTTCGGATCTTCTTGATAAGGCGTCAGTCACACCATTTTGAGTCTCTTTTTAACACTTTTAATTTTCACAGTCAAAGTTTTGTGTATACTTGGGGACCACCTCATCAACCCATCTTTGCTCTCTTCGATAGTCCGCAACCATAGTCATGTTGAAGGGTCAGTGCAGATAATAAAATGTCCTTCCCACCTGCACGGCTTGAGTTTCTGTGAAGTCCACTCACTTTCACGATACTCACACTCTACCGTGGAATGGTGTCTCTCGTCAGCCTGCAGCTTTCCTCTCAGGAACGTTATCGAAGGAAGGTTCTTGCTGGCATCTGCTTTGCTCAGCATGGCTCCCGGTTCTCTGGATACCTCTGTGATGATGATGAAGTCCCTCTGGAACTCTGGATCCCCCAGGACACGACTTGCCACCAACGTGATCTTCCATCTCTCTCTCAACTTTATTGTTTTAACTGCTCTACAGTGTTTTAATTCTACTACTGGAGCAGCTATCTTGATGTTATTGGATAAAACCTTTTGGTAATACCCAGCTAATTCAAGCCAAACTCTCACTTTTTCTTCTGTTTGCACTACTAGCAGAGTAAGGCTAATTTCTAAAATATTTTGATTTTGATATGGTACACCTCTGACTTTCCAGTATGGCCATTCATATTTTCTTTTGGGCTTTTCTCTTTTTCCATCCAGGACTATATTTTCTTTCTTGTACCAAAGTTTGATTAAATAAAATTGAACCCTTTTTCTACTTTCCCCTCTATCTTTCTGAATCTTGTAATTTACTTCTTTCATTTTGGCTATCTTTCTAAATTGACTTGCCCAATTTAATTGTAATTTATTTCCTTTTATTGGTCTTAACATCAGGACTTCCTCTCCTGGACTGAATGATCTGTCTCTTGCTTTTCTATCATACCATACTTTTTGTTTATTTTGTTGTTGCTGCAAGTTTTCTGAAGCTAATTTCAGAGATTTTTGTAATGAGTTCATTAAATTATCTATGTATTGAATCACAGTTTCAGGATCTTCTTCCCTTTTTCCGTCCCAGTTTTGTTTAAGTAAATCAAGGGGTCCTCGCACTTTCCTCCCAAATAATAATTCAAATGGACTAAACCCTGTGCTTTCCTGTGGTATTGACCTGTAAGCATATAATAGAGGTTGTATTTTGTAATCCCAATCATTTGGATTTTCAGCTGTATACGCCCTGATCATGTGCATTAATGTTCCATAAAATTTCTCTGCCGGCCCATTTGTCTGGGGATGATATGGGGATGATGTAATATGTTTTATTCCACATAATTGCCACAGTCTTTTCATCAATTTAGAAGTGAAAGATGTTCCTAAGTCAGTGACAATTTCCGAAGCGAAGCCCATGCGACACATGTAATTTAACAGGGCATTTGCCACTGTTTCAGTCTCGATATTACGTAATGGGACTGCTTCAGGATATCTCGTTGCATAATCAACTATAGTTAATATGAAACGGTTTCCCCTTCTAGTCACTCTAGGTAATGGTCCCACTATATTCATGCCTATACGTTGAAATGGAGTTAATATAATGGGTAAAGGACACAATTTAGCTTTATTTTTATCTTGGTTATTCCCTTGCCTCTGACATATATCACAACTTTTACAATATGCTCTTATCTGTTTTCCCATTCCCGGCCAGTAAAAGTTTTGTGCTATCCTTTGCTTGGTGCGTGCTATTCCTAAATGAGCTGCAAAGGAATCTGCATGTCATTTTTCTATTATTTTATCTCTATACTTAAAAAGGGTAACCAGTTGTTTGTGGATACTTTTCCCTCCCCTTTTAGGGTTTATCATAACCTCTCTATTAAATAAGTCTCTGTCCACTATGAATTTTTCAGGAGATTCAGGGGTTACTGGTTCTTCTCTGACTAGATTAAAATATTGCTGCAAAGTAGAATCCTGTTCTTGTTCTTGTTTAAAACTTTTTTTCTGAGAATTTGTTACAGCTACTACTTCTGCAAGTTCAGTTGATTGACTCCCACTTAAGTCTTCATCAGGAACCTCATTATCCTCATCAGGATTTTCTATCTTTTCTCTTTGTGATCTAGTAGTGATCAAAACACTTTTGACATGCTCAGTTAAGTCTAGCCCAATTAAACAAGGTGCAGGAATCTGGTCTGTAATAGCTACTTTCCACATACCAGTCCACTCTTTATAATTTATATGTACTTTAGCCACAGGTAGATTAACTAATTCTTTCCCAATCCCTTTTACTGTAATTTTTTTCCTTTTGAATGATATTTTCCTGTGGAATAATATCAGTATGGCATATAGTTATTTGAGAACAAGAGTCCCTCAATGCTAAATATTTGGTATTATTAATGTAAATATTTTCACCAGAACATCGCATCAACTCCATGTTGCTTTCTACAAAGTAGCATTGAACAATATCTGCCAGAGGCAGTTTTTCCTGACTCTCTGTTTTGTCAGTTAAAACACCATTTTGAACTGCCTCAGAGTTCTCTTTCTGCTGTTGGACATAGTAAACCTTCTTTGGCACTATTCCTCCTGCTTTTGGTTGACTAAATTCTTTATTCTTAGATTTTAAACATTGTGAAATAAAATGCCCTTTTTCTCCACATCCGAAGCATACTTTCACCTTTCTTTGATCAAAATCTGGGGATTTTTCTCCCTTCCCTTCAAAGCTTTTATTCTTCTGTTGGAACTGCTCTGAGGGTCTGTCTCTAAAATGGCTTCCAGTTGCCTGTTTGTTTTTGTGGAAATCTCTGGGCTCTTTCTTTCTGTCTTCCCAGTTTCTACCACCCAATTTTATTTCAGAAAATTTTGGATCTTTAATTTCAGAAATAAAATCTGCTGTCTCGCTTGCTTGTTGTACTGTTTTGGGTTGTTTGTCCCTGACTAGATATCTTAGTTCTCCAGGCAAAACCGAATAAAATTGTTCTAGCCCTATAATATTTTTCATATCCTCTAGAGATTCCACATTAGCTTGTTCTAACCATTTTTCCAGGTATCTGATCATATTGGCTCCTAACTGGGAATGTGATTCCTCATGTTTCTTTGTCAATGCCCTAAACTTTCTTCTGAGGTGTTCAGCATTTATTCCAAACCTCGCGAAAACCAGTTTTCTAAAAACATCATATTCTCTTGCTTGTTCTTGGGGCATTTCGGAATAAATCTCAGCCAATTCTCCACTTATTTGCGATCTTAATATGATCATTTTCTCTTGTGTTTTAATATTAAAATCCCAGCATGCTCTGTCGAAGGAAATGAGAAATGCCTCAGGATTATCCCCCTTTCTAAATTGAGGGAATTTCTTCAGATCTACTTTGGATAGATTCTCTTCATTATCAGTTGAATTATTGTTATTATGATTTAGGGCAGTTATTTCTAATCTCTTCATTTCCAACTGGTGTTGCATCTCTTTTTCCCTCATTTCCATTTCCATCTGTCTCTTTTCTTGCTCCATGGTCATCTCCCTCTCTCTCATTTCTTGCTCCATGGCCATCTTCCTTTCTCTCTTTTCTTGCTCCATGGCCATCTCCCTTTCTCTGGCCTCAGCATCAGCCTTAGCCCTGTTTTAACTGGAATTCTTGTTCTTTCTCTAATTTCCATTTTTGAAACTCTAGGGAGTTTTCTCTCCATGAGGCACCCTCCTGTTCCCTTGAGCCCTCATATTCCTGACCCTCTTGGTCTGAAATTTCCCCTTCCTGAGGTAATGTTTGACTCTCTGTTAGCTCCATAACTAACTGTTTCCCTCTCTTAGAAGGCATGCTTAACTGTTTTTATTTTGGTTAAGTTGGCAGGTTGTTTTCTCACAGATTCAGATAGACAAGCCTCATTTTAAAAAGGACCTTTTTGTGTGTGTTAGAGAGAGATTGATACTTAGTAGCTTTCCCCTGACAGCCTAGGATCGCTACTTTGTTACTTTAGGCACCAGCTTCTCCGTTCCTTGTGTCTGATACTTTGTTTCTTTTGGTCTACAGGCACCCAGCTTTTCCCAGAAATATTTCTTTTCTTGTAAGCCTACGTTTTATTATTTCACCTCAGCTATTCCTATGGACCTTGGCATCCACTTTGATCCCCTCAGCGTTCCCTTTTCCAGAGCCTTGGGATCTAAAGCTAGCCCCCTTGGTCTTTATACTCTCAGCGTGAGGTAAACTTTTACCCACAGAAATCTCCTCAGAGTCTTTTTCCTGTCTTATTCGTATCAAAAGTCCGTGATCTGGAGTCCCTTCCAAGCTTTTCACTAAGCTTTAGGGTTCCCACTCCTTCACCTTGACTATTGATAAATCAGGTCTCTCAGACTCAGATAATTTCTTATCCTTTGGCTTACTGGCATTCACTACTTTGAATCCCCGTATCAGAAACTTTTTTTTTCCCCTTTGGCTTACTGGATTTTCAATCGCATCCCACCGCTAAGCCGCCACTTTATGTAGCAGCCCTCCAGCTCCTCTGTTTGTTTTCCTTAACTCCCAGATTAGCCTTTGGGTGCTACTTCCAATTTTCACCTTTTATACGCTGCCACCAGAGGAGAATCTCCTCTATGTACCAAATAGGAATAATAACTCTCTGTTGTAAAGTGTAACAATATTTATTCATAAGATAATAGTTCAATCACACATGTAAATCAAGGATGGTCTTATTTTATTCATTCATTAATATTCTTTTGATTTGAGATATGCTTGCGTAGTTAGATTTTCTTTAATCACGATGTTACTATATTCAAACAGTTTCTTTTATTATTATCACTTTTAATTCATTCACTTCTTGACCACATAAACTTTCCAAGACTTGTCCTATTCCTATCTCTTTCAATCTCTCTCTCTCTCTCTCTATTTTTCTTCTCTCTAACACAACCACGGCTATAACTGCCTTAAACTGTCATTAACTGTCTTTTTTCCCCTCCTTTTTCTCTTGGTTCCACCCCTCCTGTCATGTCATAGGCTCCCACCCCAGAGCTCTGACCTGACTGACAGGAGTGATCTGAGAGCTGTCCGTCACAACAACCATGGGATAAAGTGCCCTAAACAACGTAAAATTTGTCCTCACATTTTGCTTGACATCCTTTCCAGTTCTCCTCCCTTAGCTATCTTTTCAACAACTGCCATGTGTGGTAAGTCAGAAAAGTTGAGAGAAGGGGAGTAGAGAGAAATTGATAGACAGAGAGGATGAGAATGATCCTGGCCCAGATTTTTCTGGGAAATGCCACAGCTCAGTGCAGAGTAGAATACCGACCTCCTCAATCACATTCTAACACTCTAACCACTACACCATGTTGGCTGTTGTAAAAAAAAGCCATGACACAATTCTGTTCAGAGTTTGGAGAAGTTCATTTTTTGGACTACAGTTCTTGCCGTTCCCTAGCCAACACAGTGAGTGGTTGTGTCAGCCATGCTGGCTCCGAGATTCAAATGCAGGTGGCATCAAAAGTAACCTTTCTAAACTGTCTCTGTTCAACCATGAGTAGACCAGCTATTCACAACCCTTTTTTTGCCACGGCCATAAACACAATATGAAAGAAACATAGGCCAAATCAGGATTGTGTAAGTCACCTAATAAAGTGGTGTGTGGAGAATTGTTTCCAGTCTGTGGCCCCCTTCAAATGTGCCAGGGGCCCCCATAGGGCCAGAGGGCCCCTGTTGAGAATGACTGCTCTAGAAGCACCCTACCAGGATCTGGTTTGTCAACTTGCTGCAACTGTTTCTTGAAGAAAGTCAAGTCCTCTAACTTCCAGGTAATGTGATGCAAAATACTAAAATATGTGCCATTTTAAATATAACCTTACAGTAAAAGTCCTTTATTCTTTATGTCAAAATTTCACAGTGTATCTGGGCCTTATTCTGCAGACAATATTTGCTTTCTAAATTCCTTCCATTATATATATTAATGAAGCATGTTTAGAAACCATTTTGATTAGCAATTACATTAGCTTTGCTTAGACAAAAAAAGAGTCAACATTAAATTTAAGTTTACGGTGCAAGCTATCATCATTACAAAATAACAAGATGCCTTTAATTAAAAAAAACCAACACATTAAATGAAAATAAAAATATTACTGATTTCAAACTCGTTGACTGACTTGTTTCATTGCAAGAAACCAAGACTAATTGGGTTACAAGATATTGTTTGTTCCTCAGTCACTAGACTTTACATTCATAAGAAAAATATAAAATGGGAGTCATATAAATGGTGGAACTAACATTGTCACTTTGTCTGGAGATTCAGAGAATTGATCAATGGAATCAAAATATTTACTGGTGAAAACAAAACCAGAATTCTTATATATGTTATTATATATACTGGTTTTATATATATATATAATATGTATTATATATACTGGTTTAATATATATATATATATACTTATATATATTATTATATACAGAATTCTTATATATGTTATATATATATATACTGGTGACCATAGTACAGGAGAGGGGAGGGAAGATCCCTCTTTGTGAGATGATGGTGAACTTTCAACAAACCTTGACAATAAAGTAGGACCTCAATATACCATGTGTTTGTTTTAGGCAAGTTTGTGAGGAATATGTTAATGAATTTATAGTGACCACCGAAGCTGTGGAGTAAATGTTGCCATATGCCTAGCTACCAAAAATTGTTTTTTCCCTGGCTAGAAGGCCCTATATAGGTTGGTTCTCTTTGTTTTGCATGGATTCTGGTCTTATTTGCCTGAATACGCTTTGCGCTTATTTCCACAGTCAGCTGGTCCAGAAGCCTGTGGGTCTCTGTCCCAAATCTTATCTGCCCTGTCCCAATAATATCACAAGGCTGGGTCCCCTGCTTTCATATATCAGCCTTCAAGTTTCAAAGAATACATTGCTGCAGATCTGGCAACTGTACCATTGCCCATCCAAAAATCCATCACACTTGCTTGGACAGTGACACATAAAGTCCCATCCTCCTCCTTGGAACAGTGCTCCCACTGTCAGTGTGGAGAGTCTCCTCCTCCTCCTCCTTTTTTTTGAAGGGGCAGGACAACAGGCAGGCAAAAGGTGCCTCCAGAGATTCAAATGCTGTTAATAGCCTTGTGTGTGTTCACATTTAATAGGTACAAAGCACTGCCTCCTACACACTCATTAGGGAGCAAACCCCAGTGAACAGAGAGGGACATATTTCTGTATAACTATGTGTGGGACTGTGGAAGTTGATTTACCAGCATGGAGGTAGGTAGTGGTCATACTGATCTAAATCTGAAAATCAGATCTATGTGATGAAAGAATAAAATTTTATACTATATATTTGAGTGTGCATTTTAAGGATCCCACTTTCTGTCCATCTCAGATCAATCTCTCATTTTCTTTCTGCTTTATCCTGAACTGTATCTTCTATTTAAAATAAAGCTGGTTCTGCTCTTTTAGTATATCTGTCTGATTCTTTATTCTGAGGGCAGACCATGCAGGTGCCCACTAAATTTTTCATTCTTGTTGATTTAGCCTGGTTTGGCAGGATGTAACACCTAAATCAGGAATTTTCAAGTACTAATTCTTCACCTCATTGCATAAAGAACAATTCATTTCCCCCCATTCAGGTTTCTAAAATACATACAAAATATCTCTAGAGCAATCTATGTAAAACTACAGTAGTGTCCTTTTCCTTTAAGAAGCAAAGTACTGTACACACACACACACACACACACACACTCAGAGAGAGAGGAAAAAAACATAGAAGGACTAGTAGATTGTTTAAAAAGATTCAAACAACCCACCTAGTGCTTCAGATTTGAAACAGGGAACAAAACAGTTTATTGCAGTTTTGCATGACCTGCACAAGTTAAGCCACATGTACAAATCATACAGTTTATGTAAAATTTGACACCTGATAGCATCCAAAAATATTTCCTGCCTTGGATGCAAACTGAGATAATAAGGATTTATATCCCTTGGAATCTTATAAACTCATTCCATACTATTACTACTTCCTTTTGCATTTAGAAAATGAACAGAAATGTTCATTTATTGTTTTATATGCCACCTTCGTTAATGCACTCATTTTCATCTACAACTTTTCCTGGTATATGCATTTTCTTCTGGAATTGTTGAGCCAAAATTCCAGGAAGTATGTAATCTATGGGATGACTGTGTTCCATTAATTTCTATTATTACATGAGGCAGTGGAAATTGTATTTCTTTACTTAAAAATACAGACCAAGCAAAAGTTTTCAATATCCTTACTTCCTATCATTCAAATATCATCATCATCATCTTAGAACTGCAGAGCTGGAAGGAACCCTATGAGTCCAGTCCTTCTCAAGGAAGTACAGTGGGGAATCAAACTCCCAACCTCTGGCTCCAACGAGCTATCTTCAAAAGACCTCCGGTTGATGAATGTGGGTTGTTGTGCTCCTCTATCCACAATTCAGAATGTCAGGCAATGGCCTGATATTGCTGCACAATATCATGCCTGTGTAGAGAGAAGGAAAAAGGATGCCAAACTTTACATGGTGAAGGGCAGCCTGAATATTGACAACACCCATTTCAGCAGTCATAACAGTGTACTGAATATCGACTTGAGCTCACTAACATTTCCCCAAGTAGGGGAAAATTCCAGTAGCTGACTCCATTTTTCATCAGTTAGCCACTTCTCACCAAAAGACAAAGGAATTGTCAGGAACATTTTTCAACACATTCTCTGGTATCAGTTTAGCCTTTGCCAAAGCCACTGTTCTTGCTGTACCATACATGCTCAGTTTATAACAGTCACTGTTTTCCCCATTTGAAAGGCCTTTTTTGAGTATCAGTGTTTCAGCCCCTGTGGTCTGGATTCTTTCCAAATAAAGAAAAGTGAGTGGGGCCCACAATTCTTTTTCAAGACAAGCATGGTTGGTCTTTTCAATTTATGTGAGCTATTTTAAATGTGGGGTAGCTAGAGATCACCTATTTCTGATTGGTAGTAAAACACTTTTATATTTCAAATATCATAACTTGAAGCCCTTTGTCCAAATGTCTCCATATTTAGTACCGAGCAAGAGCAGATTGCCTGTTACACCTGTGCCAATTTTGGTGCTGATCTGAAGCCCAATTTAAAAGTTACGTTTTTTGCTTAGGTTGCCCCTATTTTTAGAATTGCCTGATAGAATGTTAATTTGCTCTGCCAGCAAAAAATCATTGATGCACTCTTGAGCAGCAATAATTCAGTCTTTTCTCCTTTGACACATTTTAGGCCTTACTGCGGGTAAGGATGTACAAAAAATCTCATTCAGTTTGACTGCTTTTCTCTGACTCATGCCCAGCATTTGCTCCCTGTCTTTCTTTAGTTAATCCCCATGTGCAAATTGGTGCAATTTAATTTATTTATTTATTTATTTATTTATTAGATTTCTATCCCGCCCATCTAGACCGCAGGTCTACTCTGGGCAGTTTTTCTGCATCTTTCCTGAGGTCCAAATTGTATTTAGCCATTTTCTCCAAGGAATGCATTACTTATACATTTTATCCAATGTAATGCATTTCTGTATTGCCTAAAGCCTATTTGTGTGTATTTTCATCAACTGTGTGCATTTTAAATACTCGCTTTTTAAAATGTGTGTGTTTTGTGCACACATTATTTCTGTGACATCCTGTTAGCCTCACAAAAGAGCAAATTTTCAAGGATATATATGTTTCTTCTCCCAGTGAGCCTTGGGAGTTGAGAAAATTGTCAAATTCAATGGAATTTTTTCTTTATCTTTAGCTATGGAGGCAGAGGTGGGTACTCCAGAAATCTTAGTAGTAGGTATAGAAGAGGTAGCCATGTTGGTCTGTGCAAGCATTATAGGTGAACAGAAAATAAAAATAAAGAGTAAAAAAAAAAGACAGAAATGTGGTGGCACTTTAAAGACTAACTTTTATATTTGTTAATGTGACCTTTTATGGAAAAACTCCACTCCATCAGACATAAGACAAGGAGATACAACATGGCAAATATTTATACATGGCATCAAGATTGTGGTTGGTTGGTGAGAAAGTCCGTGGGTATTAAACATTGTGGTGATAGTGTCTTTGATATGCAGGTCTTTAGTAGAAGCTGTAAAGAATGTGAGAACCTCTGTCATAGGTTAACGATGGTAAAATACCAATGGTAAGGTAATGATGGTAAAATATAGAAGTTGGTCTTTAAAGTGCCACCAAATTTTTGTCTTTTTTTTACTCTTTACACTTTGGACCAATTGCTTACTCTCAACCTAAGGTAGTTTCAGAGTTTGTAAAAATTACATGTGGCTGGGGAAAACTCTGGGAGTTGGAATGTAACTTTTTCCCCAGGATCTTCATACTATTTAGAAGAAGGATGCACATGTGATAGAGAAGTAATAGTCAGGTGTCTGACTTTAATTTTGTGAGCAGAAAAGCTAGTTGGAGTAGAGGTAGTGCAAACACATACAAACAAAGCATGGTCCCAGAAAGGGAAACACACCACATCCCTTTGTGTGTGCGCTTAACCCAGCACGTTGACATCTCTTTAACACCTGTGATTTTGGGAATATTTAAAACAAAACCATGCGTACCTTCCCATCAGTTTAAACACACTGCACTATGCCAAATACACACTGAATTTCAATTAAAACAGCATGCACTTTCCAGTAGCTGCTTTTGATTTCATGCTTTCGTGGGTCTAATGTCTTTGCCTACTGCAGCTTAATTAGAGAGCGCACAACGTTCTAACAATGACAGACAAAAAAGAGGTTGACATTTGCTAGCTTTTCACTGCATTTCCCCCCCCCACACACACCCAAAAATCCCTCCCCATCTGCAGGACTGCTAATTAGAAACAGCTGATTGCAATACAATTGGGCACACTAACTGAAAAGGTGAACTAAATGAACAGATTCCATGTTTTCCTTCTCACTGTGTTTGGCCTGGGAAAGAAGAGCAATCAGCCAGGGAGTGGTGAAATGATGGCTGTTCTTTAGGTAAGGAAGAGCTGACAACCTGGCAAAGCTAAAGATGGCAGACAGAGGAGAACAGAAGCTCTGGGTGTCTCCGAGTTGGGGTATATCATGCACGTGCAAGGTTCACTCCTTGGCAGTGGACCTACATGGATCTGATGCCTATAGGGCAGTGTTTCCACTCTGAGGTTTCAAGCAGCTACTCAAGATGCTGCATTTGTTATAGGGAATACGATCCAGCACCTTGGATAGCAATTCCTTCGATTTAACCCAGAGTAGCTCTACCAGCCAACAGATATGAAACTCACCAGCCTCCACTGGTCCCTTGCTGAATTTTCCATATCCTAGGATCTCGGTCTTGGGATTGGGAAGCACCTCATCCTGCAGTTTGAGAGAGCTGCTGTTAGCTAGCATAGACAAAAGAAGGCTCAGTTATGTGCAGGACAGATGAATCATAATCATGATCTTCCAGAACTGGGGAGGGAGAGATGAGGTTCTATGGCTTGTATTCAGAAAAAAAACCCCGACTGTCTCACAGAAGAGCTGTGACTCAATACTATAGAAGACATCCATTTTAGGATGATCTCTACCAATGTTGAGTAGAAAGGGTAAGGATTGTGTTACGTACAGGAATTTTAAGTTTGATGAGTGATCTCTGGCAGTTTGGCACACACTGCCCTCTCCCTGCCTTCTTGTATGTTTGTACACACAATTGGGCTTAGATCCATACTGGGCGGATCCAATTGGGGTGTGTGTGTTAGGAGTGAACCTCATCCCCCAGTGGCTATATGAGGAGCTGCGACATTGCCCTGATGGGACTCATAGAACAAGTTATTCGATTAAGGACACAGCTTTGATTTTTCTACTCTTCCCCATATGGAGGAGGGTCAAAGTACGAAGGCTTCACATTCCACCTGCCTCTTCCCTACCTTAGAAAAACTTTACAGGTTTTTTAAAATGCTTTTGAATTGTTTTTAAACTTGATATTTAAAATTTAGTATATGTTCAATTGGTTTTTTATAAAATATGATATTTATATAAAGTTTTTAATTCTGGTGTTTTCTGTCATGAGCCACCTTGGGTCCCCTAAGGGAAGAAAAGTGGCATAGAAATAATTTTAATAAATTAATAACTGCTGTCACCTTTTGCAGTACAAAGCTTCAATGGAAAAGTTCCGAATATCAAACAGAAGTCTTTGCCAGGTGTGTGAAATAGCACATTGACTCATACAACTTGCAACTCATATCTATTAACCAACTGTTGGAATAGCAACCAGTTGGTTATTGCACCTTTAAAAGGTTGTGATGCGAGGGACTTTGGGGGAATGTCAATCACTTAGAGTAACCAATTGCTTTCCTCTATACAGTACGACCCCCTTAGCCACAAGAT
This sequence comes from Intellagama lesueurii, assembly GCA_037013535.1. Classification (NCBI taxonomy): domain Eukaryota; kingdom Metazoa; phylum Chordata; class Lepidosauria; order Squamata; family Agamidae; genus Intellagama; species Intellagama lesueurii. Next base: position 166,102,286 of record JBAJHW010000001.1, on the reverse strand, counting down.
CAGTATCCACTGATTCACTTATCAGCTGCCTGAAAATAGTAAATAACACCCCCCCCCCCCAGAAATATGTGTTTAGTTTACATGTATTTCCAGGGTTTATCTACCAGAACTGGCCACTAGAAGGAGCTGGAGACTATGCAATGTATAGCATTCAATACTTCTGCATTTTTTGACATTCATGGAGGAGGGGTGGCTTGGAACCAATCCCCTGCAGATACTGTGGTCCTGTACTTAGTTTCTTTTCCCCATCTTTTTTACCTCAGTCAGAGTCTGTCAGGGTTCAGTATGAGTTAGAAATGAGTCTGTTTTAGAAATGAGTCTGTGAGTATGTTAGTGTTTAGAAATGTTACAGACAAGTTAGTAGTGGCAGTGTTTCAATGTTCTGAGTATATATGTTGTAACCAGTAAGCTAAATGAAACCAAATTAAGGAAGCTAGCAAGTTAAGATACCATACAATGAAACTGGTGAATATGTTGTTGGTTTGTATTCTAATATGATGATTTTTGAGAGTAAAGTGAAAGAATTTTTATTCTTTCTAAACCAGAGTCTCTGACTATTTATATTGAGATTATGTGCTAGTTAAACTAATGTGAGGTAAATCTGACTGAACTAACTATACCATGAGGGATGCTGTATACATCTATCTCACCTTGTTCCCACAACAGGTAATGTGTTACAAGTTATGTATTACTTCTGCGCTCTGATGAGCATTGACTCCCATGTTGATTGAGTCATTTTACTACATTAACTGAAAATGTTTGGCTTGGGCTACATGTGTATGGATTTCAAATCTGGCACATCACCTCAGTATTGCATGGAACTGAGAGGCTCCTTGGCTGTAAGTGTCCCCCAAATGAATACTATACAGCCATTTGAATATATACCTTCAAAAATTAGTCATAGGAAAGAAGCTACCATGTGCCATGTAGGCCTGTTAATTAATGTGCCATACTGACAACCAGAATAAAAACAAAGTAGTTAGAAATTTACTAATTGCCTTTGAGGCATCTTGATTTTGCAAACAGAACATTCATCTACCATCACAATCACAAGACGGACTAAGTAGCTGGCAAATTTTTAAATGTCATCTTTGTTGCTTTCTGCAAACAAAAAAAAAAGAAGTCAATCTGTTCCGGGTTATTGAACAACATGATATTGTTGAATCATTTCTTTCCATACTTACAAATTTAAACATTTATTTGTAGGAACATATACATATCACTGAAGAAGAAATGACAATCTGGTTCAGAGTATTATGCCCATCAAAACATATTTAATTATCACAGTTAGTATCAGCAAAAAAAGGAGCTACCCTTACATCAGAAGAAATAAATAGAAACTTACTGCTTTCCAAGACTTGCATGTAGCCAAAAGACATGTCCAGAAAAATGCACACCACTGTGTCATTAGCTTTGTGTTGCAATACAATCTTCAAAAGCTGGAAAAGGTGGGGCAAGGAAGCTGTGCCCAAACAACCTGCACCCAACCAAAACAGCAGAGGGGCACCCGGCAAGGGTACTCTGCGAAGTCTCCCATCACCTGAGGGGAGAAGTGAACCACTGCCCGCCCCTTTATGGAGGTCAAAGTCTCCAGCATGTTGTGCTGCCAATCCATCTCATGCAGTGCTGATGGGACTCAACATGCCATTGAAACAAGCCCTGCCCTTGCTCTGCCATTTCACGATGCTCTGTTTGGCTCTGGTGACACTAGTCAGCTTCTTCATCTGTCGGACCCCTCACAGCCAGACTTTAGTGAAGAACTCAGCCAGCAACATTGGAGCCAAATAGAGCAGCACAGAACAGGGCAGCAAAGCCAAGTCTTCTTCTTCTTCTTCTTCTTCTTCTTCTTCTTCTTCTTCTTCTTCTTCTTCTTCTTCTTCTTCTTCTTCTTCTTTTTGGTGGTGGTAAGCAGTAGAGGCAGTGTTGTAGCAGTTCTGCTACCTCTACTGTCCTACTCTCTGTGGCTACAGTCTCAGCTTGGCTGATGGTAGGGCCGGGCCTGGTACCTCATTAAGTTGTCCAGCTGGTGAAACTGCTTCTATCAGGGGTGTAGGGAAAGGGTACTTCCCAATAATAATAATAATAATAATAATAATAATAATAATAATAATAATAATAATAATAATAATAATAATAATAAAGCAACAACAGACTCATAAACAAGACAAGGGCAAAGGAGCAGGCAGAATGAGCAGTACACTCTTCCTCGAGAACATTTAAAGGAAAGTTGTTGAAAAGCTGACACATAAAACATGGAAAGAGAATCAGCAGGAGATCCATGGAGTAAAATGGGCCTCTTTATTGCCTTGGGATTGTCAGTACCTATTTGATTATTATGGACAAAGTTATGATTTCTTTAAAGCCCCATTGGCTATTTCAGTGTTCTTCTGACAAAATGCATTACTTTTTGAAAAGAGGTTTCAGACCTTTAGCAACAACGAGGAGATCCATGGTTTCTGGACAGATTTCTCCCTCTTCCTAAACTGATTGGGGGAAGTGGGAAATCAGCGGAGAAATTCTGGAATTCATCTCTCTCATCATATTTGTTATAGCTCCAAAATCGATTTTTCCGAGATGCAATGAGTTTCTCAGCCTAACACTGAAACACTATCTCAGCGCTGGCCACCACAACACTAGGGAGAAGCCAGTATATTATGAGAGAGCAGCACGGCATAAACAAGTTGAATGTGAGCCTAATGAATGCATGGAGGATGAATTACGGCTTCTCATGAAGTCTTGTGGGGGCCTGTTTTCTACAGCCTGGCTTTCTGATAAACAACTTGCCGCAAATACAGTTATGGTTAGCACAAGAGCTTGAAACAAATTTAGAGCGGGGCAGTTCACATTTCTTAGCGCATGTGATGTGAAAAGCAGATGCTCAGAAGGCCTACCCAAAACGTTGTGCCTGACTAAAATGGAACAGCAAATAACATCTTTCCCCCAGAGTATTTGTACATATTACTACTTAGGGCCAGGAAAATTAGGGCCTACTTCCTGGCTCAAAAACTACAGGAACAATCAAATAAATAAATAACAACTTGCAGCCCATTCATGATACCAACAATTAACTGCCTGAAGCAGCTATCTCGCTCTACCTGACATTATGGTTTGTCTACCTGGAGCTCCTTCTTGCCATTCATGTCACCAGTGCTTCCAGAACTGAGAATTGTAGAATTAGATCACACATTCAACAGCATTAGCATTATCACTCATATTTATCTTTTGCTTAACTTTGTCACTTAGCAGTTGAGAACTAAATCTTTCATTTCCTGAAATACCAGCCAGAATCCTAGGTTAGCAAGCATCAATCACAGGGGCGAGTTGCTGCTTGTTAAGAAGTAGAGGTCTGTGTGTCTCAGTGCTTACCAGTAGCACAGATTGGCATGTGGCAAGAAATACAGGTATCAACGTCTTAACTAGCGTTAATTTGCCACAGTGATTTATGTCATTTGATTGATATGGTGAATGTAAAATATTTCTATCTATATGTCTATGAGCGTCTTGGCTTCTTTTGTTTACCAAAAGGCTTTCAGATGAAACATGTTCAATCAGTGAGGAAAAGTAGGGATGCTCAGAGACTAGAGACGTGAACAACACTTTATCAGTTTCTCATCCCCATCAGTTTAGGCTGTCTTGACTCCAATGTAGACCTCAATGATGACTTTAAAAGACCGGCAAGCCAAGCGTGAGACATAGAACATGTTTTCTCCTCCTCCTCCTCCTTCTTGTTATTGTCATGAAAGTCTCCAGAATTTGTGGGAAGTATGCATAAAAGTAGTATATTTTTCAATGGCACTGATTACCTCTGGAGGTGGAGAGTACTCCAACACTGGAGGCATTGAAGAAAAAACTGGACAACCACCCGCCAGTTATATTTTGATCTGCATTCTTGCACTTAGCAGGGAGTTGGCCTTGATGGCCTCATGGGGCCCTTTGAAATCCATTACTCTACGATCCTATGACTGCCCTTGAGAAGCGAAGTGGACACACAACCATAACCACAGAAAGGCTGTCTGCTTTCTAACAAAAAGGAAACAAACTTCCTATACAATCACAGAACCGATCAGTACAAATGGGAATCGAACAGCAGGGGCTTTGCAGGCATCCATCTACTCATGCCTGTCCATTAAGTAAGTGGTACAGAGCAGTCTAGGTTTTGTGGGATAGGTGGGCACGGAGCATAGAAAATTTCTAGGTCTAGTATTGTCTCTGAAGAACAGATACTAGATTTTTATTCAAAGGAATCCTCAAATGTTCTTCAACTTCAGCAGCAGAACAATGGCAACTGGTAGAAAAGGTGTTAATAGATTCAAATGGGCGAGAGTGGCATTAGAAGGAACTTCCCAGTGGTATCTCTGGAAATCTGTTTATCTCTTTAAAAAGAAAAAAACTCTGGGTCATGCCTAATACCACAGGGGATTAAAAAAATTACAATTCAGTCCAGAGCAGGAAAAAAATAAGTATCATAATGTGGCTGGGCTGGAGAAAATACGAGTATAATGAGAAGAATCGCTGAAACTCTGATGGCACAAATGCAGGATCAATGAAACAAGCATTGCAGACTTCGGTGTGTGTGCGTGTGCGTTCTGTGCCGTCAAGTCAGAACCAACTTATAGTGACCCTAATAGGGCTTACAGGGTAAGGCAGACTTTGGTAAGGTCACAAAATATTGGAAGCTGGTTTTGGAAGACTGATGCCATGATATTAGAGTTGTATCTCTAATTTTGTGAATTCGGCTAACTTGAAAAAATATATTACTGTATTATTAGCTACTGTATTAGTAGACAAAGAAAAGGGGGAAAAAACTTGCTGTGATATAAGGTCCTGCATCAAGATCAAATATGGAATATGAAATTTGCACACATCCAGATTCTTTCTGTATGTGGGTATTTTGTACTAAATTTCAAGGTTGCTGTTTTTGTCCATCTCTTTCGACTGAGATTTATCTTGCACTTTGCTTATATCCAAAGGAAGCCATGGGACAGGACTTTTGCTACCAAGCTGTCTTTATTTTCAGTTCACATCTGTCAAATCAATGCCCTTCTTTTATCTGAGATTCACAGTGTCTTAAAATCAATATGGCCGGGTAGTGTTGTGAGACATCATTCTCACAGCTGCCATGAGACACTGAACTCAGTTAATAATATACTCTTTTGCCACATCTAATCCAGAGAGTAAAAGTGACAGTCATGATTATGCAAATTGCACATGTTATGGAAAAGTTAGCAATACCTGCTACAGGAATAAGAACCTGTGGGGTTTTACTGGTTTCAAAGTCTGAAGAGGAGCAGGAGAATAACAAAGCCAGATGTGATAATCAATGAAGATTGCCATCTGGTATGACAAGATCAGAATGGGGATCTCTCTTTGGATAATATTGAGGAGACAGCCAGACAGTGGTGTACGTCTTTCTGAAGATGCTTTAAAAAGCAAAGTGTGCTACTTATATACTGCCCCATAGAAAAGTACTCTCTGGGCAGTTTACAATTTAATTATGCAAGCAACATGTTGCCCCCCCCACACACACACACACAAGCTACGTACTCAATTTACCAACCTCAGAAAGATAGAAGGCTGTGTGAATCCTGCCCTATATCAAGCAATTGGGGTGAGGGGGATTGGATGATTCTAACACACACATATTTACAGAGGGGAGGGGGAGATGGTACAATCAGCTGATACATCATGACTTCAGAATTTTCTCAGAAAGAAAAAACCTAGGAAGCTAACTAGACAGAACAAAAACATGTCCGGGTGCCGCATAAAACTGTCAGAACAATGTACATTCTGCATCAGTATGATTGGACTTGTGAAGTTTGTGCGTGTGTGTGTGTGCACTCGGGTGGGGAGAGTACAGCACAACTGCATGACAAAATGATTTGAGAATATAAACTGGGACACAGTCGATGTGTTTCCCCCCTCTTCTTCCAGAGGACGGGTGATACAACTCAGTTATTTAACTAGAATCTCCATCCTAAGAAAACTGTAGGCAAACCCTAGAGATAAATCCAGCTTAAGTGGTATGGACAGCCAGACAGCCCTATCCTTGCACTTGACATCTCAACTTTTCTCTGGGGAGATCAACATAGCACACCTAAGCTTAAATTCAGCCTTGTAATAGTGGGCGTTAATAGAAGGATGTGGGTTTATTCTCCTCCCCTCCACAGCCTTCTGCGACCCCCTAAAGCCTGCTTCTGGTGCAGATTTTGAGTATGGCCAATAGTTGTAAGGAAGGGGACTCATCCTTTTGCTGACTCCACCAATGGATGTACAGTGGTGCCTCGACTTACGAACGTCCCTACATATGAACAATTCGACTTACGAACAGCTCCGTTCACATAATTTTGCTTCGACTTGTGAACGGCGCTTCGACTTACAAAAAACAAAAACAAAAACAAAACGCGGAAAAAGTGGTAAATGTACTTTGGACTGCCCGGTACTGCCTGGTACTGCCTGGTACTGCCTGGTACTGCCTGGTACTGTAATTTTAAAATGCAAAAATTGGTTTAAAAGGTGCTTGGTTTGGTTTAAAGCTGCTTGGTTTTAAAGGTGTTTTGTTTAAAAGCTGTTCGTTCCCTCCCTCCCTCCTTTCCTGCCCTTTTTTAAACCTTAGGTCATCTTAGGTTAAAAAAAAATTCTCCCCCTAGTGGTAGAGGATGGATTAAACGCTTTTGCATTAGTTCCTATGGGAACGAATGCTTCGACTTACAAACCGTGCCTCGACATAAGAACAAAAAACAGCCAGAATGGATTAATCGGTTTTCAATGCATTCCTATGGAAAATGCTGATTCGACTTACGAACGTTTCGACTTAAGAACATCATTCCAATACGGATTAAGTTTGTAAGTCGAGGCACCACTGTAATTCTATCAGTAGAAGAAGAGTGCTGAAACCTACTTATAAGGTTTCCAGTTAGTCTGGTAAAACAACAACAATTTCAATAAATGAATTTGTGACCTTTTAATATATTGATGGACAAAAGGCAGCCCAAAGAGTATTTTTTTCACTCAGAGGGTCACAGTCCTTTGAGTGAAAAAACAAACAAAAATATGTCTGTTTTTCACTCTTGCCTCCAGGAGCAGCAGTTTTTGCTTTGGGAAACCTTGGGCGTTGTCCTCAAATCTGCTTGACTCTCATTTTAGAAAAAAGATTTGATGCCCATCCATATATTTCCACTTTGCATTAAAAATAAAAACACCAAAATCAGCAGTTCCTCACAATGGAGGGCGATCTCCCATGCCAACTTCAGTGGCACTTCCATGTTCCTGTTTAAAGGAGGGGCTTTGCATCATCCTCTTGTAAGATTAGCTCTTCTTGTCTTAACAAGTGATCAGGTAGGGTGACTTGCTTGGTTTCAAATTTATCCCCACACGCCCAAATATTTAAAACACATAATTTTTAAGACTGCTGATTCTCTTAGATTCTCTAGATTCTTCTCTTTTACCTCTATGAAATAGTTCTAAACTCTGAAACACTTAAATTCTGATCAATTGAAACCAACATGACTCCAGTTCATCCCGACTAAGTTTAAGTCCCATTTATGTCAATGAATCTACTCCAAATATGATTGAGTCTGGTGCCAGTCTCATGTCATCAGCAAATAGCTAAAGAGAGCTATTCCTGAATTGATTATGCTGGAAGAATCATAATAGCTATATTCATATTACTAACATATTTTAGCACATTTTAGTAGAAGCAGTTCCATTGAAATGGATGGAAGTTTCCGCCTTGTAAATGTCTGGGTGATGAACACAGACAGTGGCAGCCTGGATGGACTGATAAGAAAGCCATACTCTAAATACAAACAAGACTACTTCATACAATTATAATGTTCCCATTCATACAGTATGTCCTTATTTCCTGGACCTTTTTCCTCCAGATCTCTTTGTCCTTAATTTATCCCTATTTTGTGCTTGTTTTTTGTCGTATTTCTGTACTGTCAGCCAATGTTGGTACAGAAGAGTATCATGTCTTGCAGAGAACTGTCTAGTATTTGAATTAAAGCTAGAGAATACTTCTCTTTTTAAAGATGTTATACGTTAGGAGGGCTGACCAGATCAAGTCCGCTGACACAGAGCTGTAAGGAAGGAGATTGGAAACCTTGAAGTTGTCCATCCACAGTTGTGCCCTGGATGAGAGATTCAGCAGACACGTGGGTCAAACTGGTCCAACATTTCCCCATTCAGGTGACTCATATCATGGTTCCCTGTATATTATAAATATCACTCTCAGTGCGAATCTGTGTGTATAAATCAGCAGTTTTACTCAAATCAGTGTCTCTCGCTTTGGGGGATGTAGAAGTGACCATATTACTAGATAGCAGTGTTTTCTTTCTACAGGGTTCTTTTGTTTATTTGCACCCAAAAAGATAAGTAGATGCTCCTTATCTCTAAAGACAAGTCCAATAATGTAACTCCTCAAGTTCATTGTATTAGTTCACTGTTCTTTTGCATTGTCTGAACATATACTGTGTTTGTTTGTTTTTTCTTAGTTCCAGCATTGTGACTGCCAGTTTCATGTGAACTTATTTATTGTAGTTGGAAGACTAATTCTTAGACAACATACAAATGGCATCTTCGTTTCATCCATGGAGAACGAAATGGGATTTCTGCCACAGTATTTTTGCCATCTGAATGATCAGTCGATTACTATGGATTCAGTCACAGGCTTCTAGCTTAGAGAATAATGTTAAACATTATAATTACACGGCTTGGCTTCCTTCTCAATATTTAAAGGGATGAAAGTCCTATAAACCTGTAGGGCCCCCCTTTTTTGCAGTAACAAAGAAGACTGCTGTAGTCCCCAAATAAAATTGACAAATATAACAATACATAGATTTTAATGGACTGTTAAGCATCCCCTGACCATCATTTTGAATTTCAAGTCAGATTGGTCCTACTGATTGCAAAGATCAGCCTAACTTAGAAGACAATGGGCTGGAGCAGGCTTTAACCTTTTCCTGACTAGCAACCATACCAATCTAAAACACACTACTTGGGATGTTATAATTTTTCAAAAACTGTAGTTCACCAACTCCCATGCAAGAAAGTTATATTTGCTGCAAAACAGAAATGGTGACTATTTGTTCCTCCAAACATTAGTCTAAGCTTTCATCAGTTCCACCCAGCATGGCTCATAATAGGGGGTTCTGGGAACTGTATTTCAAACATCTGGAGAGCTAAAGGATCCTCATCTCTAGACAAAGGGGTTGTCACTTAGTTTGTCCTGCAAACATAACTAGCAATCTATTCAATAGGAAGTCTTAATCAAGTCACTGGTAGAAGTCTAATGAAGGCTAACAGTAAGTAAATTCCTCTTAAATGTATTTTATTGCCAGGTGCATCTCTAACCTGCCCCTTGATCAAAAGAAGGTAAGTTACATTGTTGACTTCCCTTAGCACCATGAATGCACACAATATTGTATTGGACAAATGGCAAACTGTGGTGAAGGACTATAATAATGGAGGGCATCGTGTACAGCAAATGTAGGGGTAAAGTAAATGATACCCAAAAGAAACCAATGGAATTCCAAAAAATAAAAGTGAGATCCCCTAACATGGTGAATAAGCAGGTTGGGCAGAAGTTCAAATATCTGTTATAGTGATTGCCTTGGTGATTGGCAGATGCATTGGTATGAACCATTCCTGGCTCTTTCTCTTAAATTAGGGGGGAAATTTGCAGAGGACCACTACCTCAGCATCTCAGAAGGATGCGCACAACTTCCCACCCCACCTATTGTTCATATATTTTTGACCGGCTATGGGGCAGTACATAAGCAACATGCTTTTTTGCTTTAAAAATGCCACAGATGTAAACTGAATGAGATGTTCTTTAATTAGAATTGTAGTTATGCAAAACAGTCAATCAATTTCCTGCCCAGAACTAATAGAAACACTAGTCTGTTTAACACCTCAAAGCAGGAGTTAATAACCTTTGTGAATTCAAGGGCCAATATGTAATTCTTGATTGCAAAACCAGCCAGTCTGAATGGTCTTCTGGTCCACCGCTGAACAATTTAGTCATTCCTTCACAAGCAACTGGAGTTCCAAACCAGCAGGACCACATCAGCAAATGGCAACTGATAAACTGACATTCCCTACCCTGCAATTACAAGGCTATTAGAACAATACCAGACATACAAATATTGATTTCCCCATCTTCTTGCTAATCAACCATGTCTCAGTATCAATTCAATTTAATGTACCCAAGGTGGTCCGAGCCCATATAATTTTTATTCAGCTCTTCAGGAAAACAAGCTGACTCCAATTCCTCTCCCTGAATGACCCCCCCCCCAGTTAACCAGATCATACTTGCATTATCTGTGAAGCACTAGACTAAATGTACACAGGTATTATGGCCTGCTATTGACAAATGCCCCCCATCCCATCATTTTGCAGCTCTCAGGGGGACACAAAAGCAAGGCTTGCTGAGTCCCCAAGTCATTTGCTACATGTCCACCTGCTTACAAGCAGTGCCAGCCTTGTTTAGGAACAGCATGTCCAATTTGAAGACCGGGCTGTGCAAGAGCGAATGATAGCCAGCTGAATTGCAAGACTTGTACAAAGAACACGTGCAACAGAATAATAACACAACTAGCCCAAAGTGCACAAACCAATATTTGGTGCTGTTCTGTTGCACAGAATTTTCAGGATTAGAAGACTCAAACAGGTTGTTTGCATCTTTAAAAACAATCAGCCAGTGGTTTTGTGCTTGTTATGAATGTACAAAATTTTGCTCAAAGGGAAAGGACATTATTTTTCTGCAGAGACAGTTTGTGTATATCATGGAAACCTTGGTGAGAAAAATATTGCTCTTTGTTTCACGTTTGCCTGGAGGCAAATGATCTCCTAGGCTTAAACATTCCTTTTCGAGATGTCTCATAAAGTTAAGAGAGAGTTAAAATAAAAAAGAATGAAGATTTTAGCAAAGTATTCTTTATACAGTATCCCCCAAATTAGGGATGCCATTATGGATGCGTGCATGTGTGCATGCGGGGGCGGGGCGGGAGGGGGGATGTGTGTGTGTACGTGTGTGTCTGCATGTGTGCGGCTGCATGTATGTGCATGCGTGAGCACATACACACACACTTTCCTGTTCCTTCAGCCCTCAAAAACTTTGAAACTATCCAGTGTGGCCCTCACTGTGAAAAGTTTGTAGACCCCTGCACTAAACTAAAGTTGTAGCATCCCCAAAATTTAAACTTTCATGTTCAAGTTGGGTTGGGAAGCACTAAACCTTATAAATATGAACACCAAAATAATAATAATATAATATTAATCTAAGAACTGCAGTTGAAACCAACAGATGTTTCTTCTCTACACCTCATAGCAAGGGTTTGCAGTAGAGATGGGCACAGAGCTCGATTCGAAGGTTCATGCTGGTTCGTCAGCACAGCACCACAGATGCCGCACGTTCCCTTTTCCCCCTCGGCTGGCTCCCCCACTCGCCAGCCGGCGCATGCGGATTTTCTCCTGCTCTTCATGTGATTGTCCAGTTGCAGCAGGACGGTGTGCTTCCCTCCTCCACCTCTTCCAGCAGCTGCCCACTCAAAGGCAGTGCTTTAGGAATCCCTGCCCCAACTCGTCTGAGTGGGCAGCTGCCAGAAGAGGCGGAGGAGGGAAGCAGGGGCTCCTGCTGTGACTGGACAATTGCACAAAGAGGAGGAGAAAAGCAGCATGCGCCGGCTGGCGAATGGGGGAGCCAGCCAAGAGGGGAGAAGGGAATGCGTGGCACCTATGGTGCTGTGCTGACGAACCAACATGAATCTCCAAACCAAAGTTTGTGCCCACCTCTAGTTTGCAGGCTAAACATGACCATCCCTGAAGTGTTGAGATTGCAGCCACTCTGACAACCCCACCATATATAGCAAAACTGGGGTGGACTCTTTTTATGAAATAAGTCCCATTCTGGCTTCTAATGGATCAGTTTTGCTTATAAAAATGAAAATGTGAGGGGCTGGGGTGCTGTTGTTGTTAGGCACCATCAAGTGATTTCTGACTTATGGTGACCCCGTAAAATAATGACCTCAAAAAAGTTATATCATTAACAAACTGGCTCAAGCATTACAAACTGAAGGCTGTGGCTTCCATGTTGAATAATTCCACCTCATATCACGTGTTCTTCTTTCCCTCCCATAACTCCTACAGCGTCCACACAATGAAACAGATTACTCCTATGTTTGAAAAGCCTCAGGAAAGATGGAGGAAGTCTTTAATTACTGAAATTCACTCTCTGACAGTGGCAGCATCACCCTTCTGCATGCTTAATGTACACAACAAGATTTCAGCAAGTGTACATTTGCAGTGCAAATACACACACACCCAGGCAAGCTGAGAAGCCTCAAAACATGTCAAAATTCCCCTACATCCACTTGAGGGCACGAGAGGATTTGGGGGAGTGTGGGAGATGCTGGCAGTCCACGGGGTCGGTAGTGAGATATTCTGAGGCCTGCAGGCCTCCTGTCACTCCCCACTACCTTATAGTGAGGAAAGGGGAGTCTCTACCCAGCACTTTGTCCTTTTCCACACTGCTCTCCCAGAGCTATAGAACTAGCAAGTACAGTCTAGGCCTCTGCTGAATTAAATGGACTGCTGGTTTGGGAGCCATATTGAGCCCAGCCACTACTCTGAACATTTTGTACATAAACATAGGCATTTAGTATAATTAGATGTTGTCTAAGGAAATTGGGGGGAAAAGAAACTCGTTTAGAAAACCATTTGCTATGGCACATAAAACATGCTGCACAAGTGTGTTTTGGAGCGGTGTTTGCTGCAGAAGCACACATGCCCCAGTGTTGCTGAACAATAACAATTATTCAACAGCAGCTTTGTTTGTTCCTTCTAAGTTCTACTTTGATGGCATTCCTGTTGTTCATATTACAATTTTGCCACATCCTAAAAGGAAAAAAAAAAAAGATTGCCTGCTTAATAAAAAATCTTCCATTATGAATCTCAGCACAGGAGCACATTTTGCTTTGTGTGCCCCTGCTGACCTAGCCTTTCAGCTTTCAAAAGACAGAATGTCTGTCTTCAGCAGAAGGGAGAGGATGGGTGGCTGAAGCAATATATACTCTGCAGGGCAAACAAAGAGTAGCTGTGCCCAATGTGAATTAGATATCATGGGTATCTTGCCAAACATTTTGAGTTAAGTGAAGCAGTTTCGAGAGGATCTTTGGTTCACTGCCATGAAAATGTTTAACGCCTTTTGATGCAGTATTTTATTTTAATTTTTTTTAAAGTTAAATCACTCACTCTCCAAAAACAACTGAAGATCAGTAGGTATTGTAAAGTATCTATATACTAACTTAGGGCTTGATCACATGTGCCAGAGAACCCCAGTTATATCAATTCTGCTGTTTTAAAAATCATTTTATAAATTTCTGTTCACATGATGCATGGGTAAGATCGATTCATTTGGCCAGCAAATTGGTTTTTTTTTTCCCCCTTGCTGGCAGCACTGTTTTATAATGTATCGATTTTGTATTGCTTCATTCCTTATGATTTCAGCATGTGTAAACATTGCTGTTGATTCATTCACTTTGTGAAGGGGTTGGTTTTTTGGGCACTGTGGCCACTTTGTGGCCACTATGCTTGTACTCTTTTTTTAAAAAAATGTTTTCAAGGCATGTTTATAAATCACTTGCAGCAGCAGCTGCCACCACCACAAAAACAACATGGATACATTGCTCAGAAGGGCACAGCCTTTTGCAGATATAAGGAAGGAAAGGGGAAAGAGGGATTGAGCAGAGAAAGTGACATTTCCTGCTTTGAATCATTTGAGGGGAGAAAGAAAGGGGCATTGCATTAACGTCTCCTCTTTCTCTTTTTTTAAAAATCCTAACCTTCGCAATACTTTGCAAGTCTTTTAAAACCCACTTTCTCTTCCTGATTCTATTCAAAAAGGAAAAGAAAAATGAAAATCAAGAACTGAGAGGGAGAAATATGTAGGAAAATAAGGAAAAGGGGATGAGTGAGTAAAGGAGGGAAGGTAAAAAGGGAGGAGGAGAGAAGGAAAACGGGGGAAGAAAAACAGAAAGCGGAGAAAAGAATCAGGAAGTGAAAATTAAAAAGGGAAGGAAGAGCTGGAAGTGACATATACCAGCAGGTTGCACATAGACTAACAGTTGGAAGTGACAGAAAAATAGCAATATATCACTTAAAAATTATTATTTTTTTAAAGAAATGTTTAGGGCAGTGGGGACACCCAGAAGCAGGATGGCAAATGAATCAATTTACAGTATATGAGATGGCACATGTAGCTTACAGAACCAGTACAAATAGCAAGAAATGTACCAACTGAACTTACAGGAATTGGTATAACTAGGGTTCTGTGGGCACTTGTGATTGAGCACTTAGTTTCCAAATCCCCTTGAATTAATGCACTTTTTCCTTCCCATAGAAAGCAATGAATTCTCCCTCTCTGATGACTTGTTCATGAGCAGCTTCTTCAAAGAGTTGGTAGACCATGAGTTGCATCCAATGATGGGTTTATTCTCACAGTTCTGATTGCATAAGGTAGTTTGGAGTGTCATTAAAATCAATTTATCATCATAATTCATTAATTTTTTAAGCAACAAATGTGCAATTTATTATTATTTTAACAACGGGACATCAGAGATGCTGTTTCAGTGGTTCTTGTTATGTTAACTCATTACAGTCATCTTTGGCTTCCCTTTAAAATTTAACAACTTTCCAATATAACCAATGCATCTTTCCAAGTAATTTTTTTTAAAGTTTAAACCATGTATACAGATTTAAAATGTAATAAAAGAGATTTCCATACTGATTCAACATGTGAGCAATATTGCTAATGTTTCTAAACTGAAGAGTCCTCAGTTGTGCAAAAAATCCTAGACAGTTCTAGTTGGTCTCTCAAGCAGCTTCCCAGGATCCCCTGGCTGGTGACTACAGAAAATAAGATATGCCACCAAGAACTAGCGAAGTACCATATTTTTCCGTGTATAAAATGACACTTTTTCCTAAAATAATTAGGGGAAAAATTGAGGGTCGTTTTATACACGGAAGGAGGCAGAGGCAAAGGAACACTCGCACATGCTCAGGCACCTCTTGCTGCTGCCGCCACCTCCACCCATTGCCTCCTCCAGTGTGACTGCTGGGGCTCACCTCCAGCTCACGTTGCTGCCTTGTCCCCTCCGGTGGCAGAGGCAGCAGCAGCAGGAGGCAGAGGCAAAGGAGCACTTGCACGCACTTGGGCGCCTCTTGCTGCTGCCCACTGACTGCTGCCACCGCATCGCTTCCTCCAGCACTCCCTTTGGGCAGGGGACAAGGCAGTGAGGACGTGAGCTGAAGGTGAGCCCCGGCAGTTGGGCGGCGGAGGCAGCAGCAGCAGGAGACTAAGGTGGAGGGGCAGTTGCCCATTAACTGCTCCTCCTCCTCCGGCAAGGGTCAAAATTAGGGGGTCGTCTTATACATTGAGGGGGTGTATACATGGAAAAATACGGTACTTTCTCTTAATGCACCATTAAATGAAGCCACTGTCAAGGAGGGTATGTGACTCAGATGGCATGAAGAGCTTCAAGTGGCTAGAAAAAAGGGGGATCGTAAGGGTGAGAAATGATGAGGAAAAAGCAGAGGTGCTTACAATGTATGCAGAAGGCCCTTGGATTCAAATAAATGAGCATCAGGTGCTTGCTTAAGCAAGCAAGTCTTCATCATCTTCCAGGAGATGTGGTGGGAATGTCATAGATGTCAGCAGTGATCTGATGGGATTTATAAAATTATTATAAAAAGCTTTCCGCCATATTTTGAGGCTCCCCAAAGCTTTCGTGGGACAAAAGGGAGCTTTTGGGAGCCTCATAACTTGGAAGGGAGAGGGAACAGGCAATTTTCCATGAGTTTAAATTAAGTGTTTACAGTATGTAGTCTGGGTTATCCAAGCATAAAGTTATGCTACGAGTATTTGCTCATTGTTAACTTACAACTAACATGGATCCTCATTTCATTCTACTTTCTTCATTGGAATTTCTATGCATAATTTGGTGAATTCACAAAGTTCATGATCTCACATTTGCACATCATCCTGCACTTTATTATTGCCCAAAATAGCAAATTAGACAATCTTCAATAAAACTCATTTTTCCTTATTTATCCTCTTCACTCTGAAATGTTTGAAAATTTTAACATATTAACCCATCCTGACATTGCTCTCTTCTGCTCTAGATCTTCTTCTGACATAGTGATGAAAGAATATCTCAGTTTTGCTTTCTTGTGTGTTTAATTTTTTTTTAATCCAAGTTCTTTCTATCCTGGATATGAAGAAAATCCAGTAATGAAATTCTCGTCCATTTGCAATGTCCAAATTCAGTAAGTAAAAACACTCCTACATTGGAGCAAAGTGGCTCAAGAGAGGCCATACATTACCAATCTGTATACATATTCTGATTTCTATTTGGAAATGTACAAGTGTAATTGGATTTTGTGATTGTAATTATACACAGATTTAAAATACATTTTGACTGGGACTTGCCGGCTGAATTCTGTGCCTGCTGTATCTGCTGTCTGAAGGACTTGAGAGGGCATGGGGTTGGGGACTAAAAAACCATCTTAAGGCCTGTCCACAATGTGAAATTTAGTGTGATCCAGCCAATACTTAAAAGGTCCTTATCCTCAATGCAACCTACTTTAACTCTTGGTACCCGTGAACAAAGGTAGAACAAATACCTGTTTTGCATCTCAATGAATCATCCCAAAAAGATTGCATGCCCTAGCCTGTGACAACAAGATACGGGCCAGTTCTTAAAGGGGAAAGATGGATCGGTTTAAGTAGAAACACAGGTGGACAAAGTCTTTTTTTTCCCCCATGCCAAACAGTGCTATCAGGGAATCATATATAATGACTACATGCCAGTGTGGACAGGCTCTTGGGTCATAATTTATCTACTCCAGTTTTGGAATGCAAGCAGACAAAACCCAACCATCTTAGAGGTGATAGTTATTGGAGGTGAGGATTATATAATAAAGATTTATTTGAGTGCCATCAAGTACAGCTGTGCTTCTCATTAAAAGGAGGTGGGATCTTTTGCTTGAGCAATAAAGATTATCTGCATGCCCATAACATGACATCTAAGCTATAAGTATACCTTACTCTCAATTAATCTGTCTTCAAGACCGAGCTCACTTTTTTGGCTTAAGAATCATCCTAGTCTCCCAAAGCTTGTTATTGTTTTTTTCCATTCCTCACTGCAATTTGATTTTTTTTTTAAAAAAAAAATGAAGCTGTACTGGATTCCCCCCCCCCCCCCGATGGATTGACAGCAATTGGAGAAAATAATAACTCGGCACAAGGGAATGTAGTATGGGTGATAATTTGGCAGGGAAAATTGTAGATTTGACTTCTGATGCTCCAGGGCAGCAAATGCCCTTGCCTAAAGCAGAAAAACAAAACAGAGAATCTTTAAAAAGCATTTTATTTTCCTTGGCCTTGCAGACTGGCTTGTATTCTTCTAGGCTGTTGTTCATAACTAAATTCTCATGAGGGCTCAGGGTGACAGTTCTTTTGCAGCCTTCAAGACTGGTGGACGGTCAAACCATAACCAAATATTTGTCGTATACAGAGTTTGAAAGGAACGACAACTCCAACTCCTCCTCCTGCTTTTCTTCAGACTGGCAGGCTCTCCAGTTGGGGTTACAAAGCTGCAGATCAGGACTGGGCAGCCTACAGTTTAGGTGAATTTTCAAGGAAGGGCAAGATTCAGTTCAAAGCGAAGGGGCGGGGGGGTGAGGGGTAGCACAAGAAGAAGAAACAAAGGGACTCATGTGTTTAGTTCTACCCATAGGCAGATTGTGAGAAGAGGTCCCTCCCAAAAGATATGAGGCTGCCCGCCACACACACACACACACACACACACACACACACACACACACACACCTGCTCAGTATCTTGCTGTAAAAAATAGTGTCTGGTTTCTTTGTTTTCATAAGGCAATATCCAGAATACGGGAGTGTCTAACCAGTACAGAATGCTGCTGACTAGATTAATGGGTAGTAAGAACACAATATGTCTTGCACTGGTTAGCAATTTCTCCTGAAATCCAATTCATGGCTTTGAATGTTACCTCTAAGGCAGAACTTGGATAGCTGCTTTGCAGAAGGATGAATCTAATGACCTGCTGAAAACATCCATAACTGAGCACTGGTAGCATGATGCTCAATGATGGATGTTTTCAATGTGGCATTATATTTATTCCTCTCAGACATAACCCTGAAGGACTTGTTATATTTAGGAGGAAAACAATCTGGGCAGTCAACACAGCATGGTGGAGGTGCAACAAGAGCAGACAGGAGGTAGGAGCCATGTGATGAAGCGAAATTGGACAGAGGTCCTCTGAGACCATTCACCCTAAAGATAAATTCAGATAGCTGCATATAGTTGTAAAAAAGTAATCATTTTTCCTTTGTTGGAGGTGTTTCTGTGTGTACGGAGACACTGGATTCCCCTAGGTCAAAAGTCTCTTTCAAGTCACCCACAGCACACTCTCAAATTGTCCCTTATTCCTTCCCCTTACATTGGTGATATGAATTTGCAAATACATCAGCTGGATAGCTCAGTGAGTTAGGTATCTGCCTGTGGAGACAGAGGTTGGGAGTTCGATTCCCTACTGAGCATCCCAGAAGAGCCAGCCTGTATGACCTTGGACAAGCTGAACAGTTCCAGGTCACCTCCAGAAGAAGGGAAAGGTAAACCACTTTTGAGTATTCTCTACTTGGAAAACCCCAGAAAGCTTTGCCATGAGTTGGAATCTACTTGACGCACACAAAATTATTCTACAGGAGCTGGAAAGAGAAATCTGGGCACAAAGGGGGAGATTGTAAAAATCCTAAGACTTCTAGGCCTTACCCTCAAGGATCATAGGGTTGTAGTCTCACTCTAAAATCCTGGGGCTGCATCCCATTAAACTTAGTAGGATAAATGATGAGCTGGGTGGAAAGGCAGTTACCACACATTATTGAATTTGCAAGAGCTGAGCAAGGTGTTGAGGACAAGACATTTTGGAGATTGCTCACTCATAGGGTCCCCATGAGTAGAGATGGGAAGGCCTGGAAAAAAATCCAGAACAATTGGAAAAAAACACAGTTTTTTTTCCGAAAGCCATTTTATATGGCTTCAAAATATCTGGAAATTTTAAATCTCTGGCCTTAGTTAGAGATAGATCCAGTGCAGGATCTGTTGCATTTGTAACACCTGTGGCATGTCTGTTTTCTTGCCAATGAGGTGCCTGGGTAGAAATGTGTAGAAAGTGTCAGCTGGTGGTCCTCTTGGAAGACAAGGTCCGGCAGCTGGAGGCCTGTGTTCTAATCTCCGCACTCTTAGGGAGCAGGCCGGGTAGGTGGGGCTCGTCAGCCTTGGAAGGCAGCCCATCTAGGAGAAGGAAAACTCCGATTTCAAACCTCAACTGCCTTGTGGCTATATCCACTGATGAAAAAGGCTTCAGGAGTTAACCTCAAGGCAAAATCCAAAGCCGGAGTCCCGGAGGCAGTTCGTGTCATTCTGGCAACTCCTGCGATGTCGCTGGAACCAGTTGTATTGGCTCTTGCCTTTCCATTGGACTATTTCAGCGATGTGGAGAGGAGGGATTTGCTGCTTGGGTAACAGCCTATCCTCCATATTATTTTACCCAGGCTTCATGCTCTGGAGAGGACACTCCAGCTTCGCATACAGCATCGAAACAACACGGGAAGTAGCAGTTACCGGTTATAAGTCTTTGCTCGATTGGCGTAGAGCATGATGCCAGGGGCTACTTCCGACGGTGGGAGAGGGCATTTTACCTCACTAGGTAGCTGCCACCCGCCTTAAGCTGGGCAGTCCCCAGCCAGTAAGGTGCTACCTCGCCACGGTCTGTTAACCTCACGGGGTGCATGGGGTATAGGGTGAAAGCCGACAAGCAGATCGATAACCCTGCACCATGCAACAATCATAAGAAAACTTCTGCCCTAAAGTTGGGCACCTGGAATGTTCGGACAATGACCCCTGGCTTTTCTGATGACCTGCAGGAAATAGACAACGTGCGCAAGGCAGCTGTCATCGACATGGAACTGAGTAGACTGCAGATGGACATTGTTGCCCTGCAAGAGACGAGATTGCCAGACATGGGATCTGTCAAAGAAAAAAACTTCTCATTCTTCTGGCAGGGAAAACCATTGAATGAGACCAGGGAACATGGTGTTGGCTTTGCAGTCAGAAATACACTTCTGAGATCCATTGTTCCACCTACTGTGGGGAGTGAAAGAATCCTGTCTCTGCAGCTCCACTCATCAGCAGGACCGGTCACCCTCATTAGTGCATATGCACCAACACTGTCATCCACAACAGAAGTCAAAGACAAATTCTACGATGATCTGGCAGCTACTATAAAAAAAAATCCCCAAGAGAGAGCCACTGTTCATTCTCGGAGACTTTAACGCTAGAGTTTGTGCTGATCACAATTCTTGACCCACTTGTCTAGGCCATTTTGGCATTGGGAAGATGAACGAAAATGGCCAACGCTTGCTGGAGTTTTGCTGTTATTATGGTCTCTGTGTCAGCAACACATTCTTTAATACGAAGCTTCAACACAGAGTTTCCTGGAGACATCCAAGATCGAAGCATTGGCATCAGCTTGATTTGATCCTCACTAGACGTTCTAGCCTTCCTAGTATTACGATCACACGCAGTTACCAGAGTGCTGATTGCGATACTGATCACTCCCTGGTGTGTAGTAGAATAAAACTGCGAACAAAGAGATTGTATCACACGAAAAAGGAAGGAAGACCACGTATTGACATCAGCAAGACTCGCGATCAAAGAAAAGTGGAGGAATTTGCCCAAGCACTTGAGGAAACCCTTCCAGGTCTGGCTGATGCAAATGCACCTGAATGATGGGAACCTTTTGAAGAACGCTGTTTATAACACCGCCCTGTCCACATTTGGCAAGAAGACCAAAAAGATGGCACACTGGTTCGAAGCCCATTCGGAGGGGTTGGTGCCAGCCATTGAGGATAAGAGGAGAGATCTAGCAGCATACAAAGCCTGTCCTAGTGAGTACAACTTGCAGGCTCTTCGACTTGCTCGTAGCAAAGTCCAACAGGCTGCCAGGAGATGTTCCAATGATTATTGACTTCAGCTCTGCTCTCAGATACAGATAGCAGCGGACACAGGTAACATCAAGAGAATGTATGATGGTATCAAGCAGGCTTTAGGTCCAATACGGAAGAAATCTGCTCCCTTGAAGTCTGCTACAGGCGTGATCATCCAGGACCGAGCACAGCAGATGGAACGCTGAGTGCAGCACTACTCTGAGCTATATTCCAGAGAGAATGTAGTAACCGAAGATGCACTAAATAACATTGAGTGCCTGCCTGTCTTGGAAGAGTTGGACAGTGAACCAAATTTAGCAGAAATAAAAGTGGCCTTGGATTCTCTCGCCTCCGGCAAGGCACCTAGGAAGGATAACATCCCTGCTGAAGTGCTGTAAAGAGGTCATCACCACTGAGCTGTATGAAATCTTTTGTCTTTGCTGGAGGGAAGGTGGAGTACCACAGGACATGAAGGATGCAAACATCGTCACATTGTATAAGAACAAAGGAGACAGGGGCGACTGCAATAACCACCATGGCATCTCTCTTCTCATCATTGTAGGGAAGCTGCTTGCCCGTGTTGTGCTGAAGAGACTCCAGGTGCTTGCAGACAGAGTCTATCCAGAATCACAGTGTGGATTTCGAGCTAATAGATCCACCACTGACATGGTATTCTCCCTCCCACAGCTGCAGGAGAAATGTAGGGAACAACAACAGCCACTCTTTGTGGCCTTCATAGATCTCACAAAGGCCTTTGATCTGGTTAGCAGGGGCGGCCTTTTTAAAATCCTTCCCAAGATTGGATGTCCACCTCGACTCTTTAACATCATCAGGTCCTTTCATGAGGAAATGGAGGGCACTGTAGTTTTTGATGGCTCAACATCAGATCCCTTTGACATCCGAAGCAGAGTGAAACAGGGCTGTGTCCTTGCGCTGACTCTGTTTGGGATCTTTTTTGCTGTCATGCTGAAGCATGCCTTTGGAACTGCAACAGAAGGTGTCTATCTCCGGACTAGATCAGATGGAAAACTCTTTAATCTCTCTAGATTGAGAGCTAAGACCAAAGTCCAACTGAAATGCATGCAGGACTTCCTCTTCGCCGATGATGCAGCTGTTGTTGCCCACTCTGCTGAAGACCTCCAACAACCCATGAATCATTTTAGCAAGGTCTGCCAAGACTTTGGATTAACAATCAGCCTGAAGAAAACACAAGTCATGGGCCAGGGCATGGACTCACCTCCCTCTATTATCATCTCCACACAAGAATTGGAGGTTGTTCATGACTTTGTGTACCTTGGCTCAACGATCTCTGACACCCTCTCCCTAGATGTCGAGCTGGAGAAACGCATTGGCAAAGCAGCTACCATGTTCTCTAGACTCACAAAGAGAGTATGGCTTAATAAGAAGTTGACGGCATATACCAAGATCCAGGTCTATAGAGCCTGTGTCCTGAATACACTCCTGTACTGCAGCGAGTCCTGGACCCTTTGTGCACGGCAGGAGAGGAAGCTGAACACGTTCCATATGCGTTGTCTCCGACGCATTTTTGGTATCACCTGGCAGGACAAAGTTCCAAATAGAGTAGTCCTAGAAAGAGCTGGAATTTTTAGCATGTATACATTACTGAAACAGCGACATCTACGTTGGCTTGGGCATGTCGTGAGAGTGGCTGATGGTCGGATTCCAAAAGATCTCCTGTATGGAGAATTAGTGCAGGGAAATCGCCCCAGAGGGAGACCACAGCTGCGATACAAGGATATCTGCAAGCGGGATCTGAAGGCCTTAGGAATGGACCTCAACAGATGGGAAACCTTGACATCTGAGCATTCGGCCTGGAGGCAGGTGGTGCAGCATGGCCTCTCCCATTTTGAAGAGACCCTTGTCCAGCAGGTCGAGGCAAAGAGACAGTCCCAAAACCAGTAAAATCAGGGAGCTGGACAGGGGACAGATTGTATTTGTCTTCAGTGTGGAAGGGATTGTCACTCTCGAATTGGCCTTCTCAGCCACACTAGACGCTGTTCCAAGTTCTCCATACAGAGCATGTTACCATAGTCTCTCGAGACTGAAGGATGCCTAATCTAAAATAATCTAAAGTTAGAGATAGCTTGAAAGCACATAATTTGTGCTAAAATATCTACTCCCTCTCTCTTTCTGTGCTAAAATATCTACTCTATGACAGAAAAAAAATGGTCAGGTCCCTGCATGACAGACAACACTCTTCTGAGGCCTAGTGGTCCAGAAGGATGTGGCTCAAGTAGCAATTTTAATTTTTTGTAAGGAGGGGGGTGGATAAGCTCTATGCCTTTTCAGAGAATATGAAAAATAAATCTCACAATTAAATTGTACAGCTTAAATCTAAGCAGTGCACTTCAATGGTTGGTCCCAACCTGAGTACAACTATTGAATAATCTGGTATGCTAACATATGCGAAAGTTTCTTTGATTCATTATGTTTATCCTTTGTTAATACTTGACTTAGGTGAAAGGGTAGGGGGAGCAGGTAGACTATGAAAGGATGGGTATGTAACTGCAGTAGAAGATAAGTGACCAAAACATGGCAATAGGTTTCTCAACCATTGTCTCAGAACTGAAGAGGACGGAAGGGGGAGGGGGAGGAACTTTTGAAATATGTTGAACAATTAAGCCAATTTCAGAAAGAGAGGAAAGAGGCACCTGGCACAACAGGTTTGTTTACCATTTAATTCCAAATTAAACAGAAGATTTATGGAGCTGTATTCAAAGGAACATAAGAGGAAAATTCACTCAGATGGCTGGAGTACCAAACATAGTCTGCTTGGCAGCAGTGTAACAATGTAGTCATAGTGGCTTGTGAAGTAAGAATTCCTATAAAACTAACAAGATATAAGGGCTCAGGAAATACTTGTGCCAAGATCACAAAAGGAAAATTGCAGGCAGTAGTTAATAACAAATGTTATTTTCTCTTCACTGGAAGAATTTAACTATCCTGCTTCCCAAACGCCTGGTAGAAGCTAGGACTGAAATTTATGTCTATAATAAAGGTAGAATTTATATCCACAGTAAAGTGTACCCACTGTGGTGTAGTGGATAGAGTGATGGACTAGGAGGACTCTAGAGAATAGGGATCGAATCCCCACTTGGCCATAGTAACTCACTGAGGGAGTGGGAGTGGTAAAACCACTCCTTAAATACCATACTTACCTGGAAAGCCCTGTCAGGGTTGCTATAAGTTGGTTTCAACTTGACGGCACATAACAGCAAAAACAACAACAAAGGTAGAAAAGAAATTTGTTGGGTTTACATTTTCCTAGGATAACATCCACCATGAACAATTCAAGATGGGGGCTGGAATAAACATCTTGACCCACTAGTATATACATTTCTTGGTGTTCAGTACCTTTTAGGAAGAGAAATGACCATAAAATAAGTACATATATAAAGATGCAGAACTAGGAATGTATCTATTTGGGGGGGGGGGGGGAACATGCACAAATGCACTTTCATCAATGGGAGGGGAAAGTGTAAGAGTGTGTGCATGAGCACCAATGCATGTGTTATGAAACACAACCAGATATTACAGATGAAGTCTTGAAACCCAATACAGAAAGGGGTTGGGATGACAGTGCCAACAGGCTTCTGAAAAATGCAATGAAAAAGTGACATATTGATACATTTGTCCACAGTACTGACAATATACGTATAACTGAAACTAGTGTTCTGAACAAAAGAAATGAACATTTTGGTATCTTGCAAACAAATACTTAGTCCTGTGATACCCCTGGCTGAAATGGCTGCTTGGATTCTAAACTGCCCTTCCACGAATGAAAGGAACTGCAGTCCATCAGAGGCGCCTACTGGCAAACAGGAGGAGTGATTTCCTTTCCTTCTCTGGCTGGCCAACTCTCTAGGATAAATTCTTACTGGGGGAAATGAGCATCAGGAGGATCACTCCCCTCTGTGCTGCCAGGGGGAGCATCTCCTGAGATTAATTCCCCTGAGGAAAAGTTCAGGTACAGGTTAATTACTCTTGAAAGTTAATGAAATGGACACACATTTTCATGAGTCTTTGTTAGAGATGGGCATGAAGCAAAAAAATGAACCAGGAAGTGTGTGGAAAAGCACTGGTTTGTTGGTTTTGGTCGGTGCGGGTTTATCCAAACCAAAGAAACCAAACTGACCCAAACCATGAACTTTTTAGCATTTTCCCAAACTTCCTGGTTCATTCCCTCCACTCACACAGCCTGCCCCACCCCTTCTCACTGCCCCCATCGCCTCCCTACTTTTTGCTGCTGTCGCATTCACCACCACTGCCATCTTAAGAGGCGGCCCAGCCAGCTCCCGCAGGCCAGGCTGTCTCTGCACATGCCATTTTGAAATAACACAAAGCCCTCTGTCCCCTTCCCACGGCCCCCGTCGTCTCCCTACCTTTTGCTGCCACCGCTGCCTCTGCAGGAAGCAGCTGGGGCACCTCTCTCTCTCTCTCTCTCTCCCAAAAAATGCCCAGCTGGGAGGCAAGCGCATGCACAGAGGCAGCCCACCAGCCTGCCTCTCAAAATAGCAGTAGCAGTGGCAGCAAAAAGAGGGGAGGTGACAGGGGCAGTGGGAATGGGGCAGGGCAGGTGGAAGGGGGCAGGGGGATTAGCTCTATCTTTAAAAGCTACAGACTTTTTAAAAAATGAACCGGTTCATGGTTCATTTTTTTAAAAAGGTCAGATGGTTTGTGGTTCGTGGGCAGCCACAAACCACGAACCACCACAAACCACAATTTTTGTGGTTCATGCCCATCTCTAGTCTTCATAGTTACATCTTATGTAGCCTCTCTCTGCCAGATCCCCATGGATCCCTTTCAAAAGATCTCTTTTTCTTTCTTTCTTTCTTTCTTTCTTTCTTTCTTTCTTTCTTTCTTTCTTTCTTTCTTTCTTTCTGCATGTGGTATTGTAATTTCTTATGTTCTGTTTCAGTGTTTGGAAAGAATTAATCTTATGACATACTAATCCTATGCTAACCTGAAATGTGGTAGAATGATGATCCATGATCCACAGGAACATTCTCATTTCTGCTCTGGTTTGTATTCCTGAACACTAAGTATGACGTTGAAAGTGTAGGAAAGAGACTTGGGAAAGTTTAGGAGGGCCTGTCCTTGACCTTCTTCTTCTCTTACATACTGTATGTTTAGATTTCTCCCAACTTCTAGTTATCCCTGTGGTTCTCCAGTTTGAACTCATTTGTGCCCTGTTTAAATGCAGTCTCTCTCTACAGTTTTAAGTGTGGAGTTTTAAAATATTCATCTCTCCTAACAAAATTTTCTAATTATAGTCAGAGGCAATCAGATGAAGAATTCAATTATTTTTGTGTTGTTTTGTTCCTTGGGTTTTTGTTTTTTGAAGAGACTGCATTATAGATTGGTGAGTATTTCATCTGTGTGTGTCTAAGACCTCTAGGGATCATCATAGCCTCCAGCTAAAAAGCCGGAGAGATCTTGGAACGCTAGGATGAGTGCTCTGCCTCTTAAGTTTTCTTAACGTCTGTCATGCAGCGCCTGTTTCTGCCTCCTTCAGTGAAATGGTATGCAGTTGTGTAAACATTTATAAAGGAAGTTCTAGCATTTCCAGCAAGATTTATTAACCATATTATGTTCAGTCCTTTCCCTTTTTTTTATCAAGTAATGCACTATGGATACTTTTTCTTCTTTAGATGGTATGCTGTTCTGCATTTTAATGGATAGCCTTTCCTTTGAAAAGTCTCTACTTTTGTGCTTTGCACTGTCTACAACTTCATAATCTTTTGCTTCTGTAGATCTCCACCACTCTGTCTTAAGTGGTGTCTTCTCCCTCTTTTATTCCTCTTCTCTCGGTTTCTTTCTTTAATGTCAACTCATCCACTGTATGCTTCTTCTTTTTTACCTCTAGCCCTTTCGAAATATACTCAGTATTGTTGGCTATCTTATCCCTATCCCTGTCTCATTCTTTTAACACTGTGGTGGAGACCTGCCTCACTACAGATGTCTTTTGCTATGCCCACCATCATCCTTAACCACTGGGCTAGCCAGCTGATGGAAGTCAGAGTCCAATAACATGTGGAGGAGAACCACAAGTGCTTTGCTCCCAAACCTATTGGCTGAAATCCTGTTGCTTAGCATCATAAATCTCAACACTAATAGGCCATTGAAACAGTGGTACATCAACTCTTCCATAGATTCTACTGATTCAATGGCCCTGCTCTGGTTGTGACTTACTACACTATGCAACAGGTTTTCAACCATTATATATTAAGTCCTAGGCATGTGCAAAAATCTCCTGACCCACTTTGTACCTGAATGCTAGGAGCTGTGCATTTTTCTCTTGCACAAGACACCATCTTGCACAGGATTGTGGGATTCTTCTTTTACCTGGGAAGCAATTAAAATAAAAGAGCAGTGAGACCTCCTGAGAAATTTCTCTCCAAAGAGATTTTGCAGGAGGAATTATCAGGGTGAGAAGGTAAATAATTTTGTCACCTCCTTAAAGAGAACAAAATGCAGCACGATCCAGATACCTCATCTAAGGACAGACATCAGCAGATCTGTCAGAAGATCAGTGCCGTTGCTACATGCCGGGCCAATGAAGGGGAGACATCTACCCAGGATGTGATGCTGGCTGATCATGTCAACCTGGCCTTCATTACGGGGGAAGTGAGGTTCAATCTTTCCAAACCATGTCTGTCTGGGTTCTCCAGGAAGCAGCAAGTACATCACCTACTGTCCTGTCTCATAGTTTCTTGGGTTTAAGCGTGTCTATTTGGAGGTGGGTACCCAGGACAGAATCAGAAATCTTTTGACATCCCTCCTTCGGCCCTTGAAAATGTGCAAAATAAATGATGTGGTCCTCATACTGAAAAGTTTGGAGACCCCTTCACTAGAGAATTCAACACTCATGCTAAGACCATTTTGCCAGAAGTGGCTTTTGACTACATGACTTCCATAATGACCATGGGCTTATCGGGCCACACTCATGCTGCAGGGGACATTCTGGATTCGGTTTTACGTGCTGGGTAAGGTGAGGGTATCTGGGTGTGCAGGAGGAAATCTGTGTCATTCTGTTGTCTTGCACAGATTACTTCCTCATGGGGGCTAGATTCACTGGAACCCAGATAATGTGCAGAAGGGTGCAATTAAGACACTCTACCACAGGAAGGTGATAGATTTGAATGGATTTCTGTTGACCCTGAGGAGTTTCCTTTTGCCTTGTCAAATAATCTTGGCAAATTCCTGGTTCTCCTTTGGAATGAAGAAATGATCAGGGTGGGGGACACATGAGCTGAAATTCTGTTCCTTGGCATATTAAATCACACTAGAGTAGGTGTATTGTGGTCCAGTGCAATATATTTCTTGGTGATCACAGGACGTACAGGGAATGGTGCTCCTGATAACCCTGATCTGTGCCTTTTTGGTCCAGCTGTAAGGTCACTACGTTTGGGGCCCAGGATGGAGTAATTCCACAACAGGTGGAAGGGTTGCTCTAAGGGTGATGGCTCCTGGGAAAGTGACCCTTTCAGTGCAATCAAACATGCACCTTTCCTGCCATCTGATTGCACCCAAAGTTAATGTGGCTGGTGTAGCTGCTGCTGCAAAAGAGCATTCTTTCAAAAGCAAATAACACCCATTGCTGATGCTACTAGAAATAGATATACTTTAATATTTTAATACACTTTAGTGTTATTAAGCCAGAGTTCTATTTATCTTTGGCTCTTGAATAATCAGTCAGTCACTCAAATGGAAATGATTCCCCACAGAGAATTTATCATCCTCCCCGTCTAGAGCCCTAATTCCTAATCCCACAGGGACAAAGTCCTTTGACAAGTTTGTGCAAAGTTATCCAAAAGCTCCTAGTGATCTCGTATACACAGGAGGAAAACAACATCTGATGAAAGCATCACAGCAAAAAATAGCGTATGGGGGAGTTTTATCTAGTTCATGAAAAAGGTTACATGCTCAAGCCTTGTTCTTAAGCAAAGAATCCCCATGAAACCAGGAGCCTTAGTTCTTTGCCATGCCATTTTCTTAATCTCTCGGCATTGCCAACTTTCCCTGGGAGAATTTCAAATCTGTTGGGCTTCCTTGAGCAGTAGATTAGACAAGAATGATCCAAGTCCCAGGCTACAGAACAGTTCAGTGAGCTTCAAAAGGATTGCATGCTTTATCTTTCCTTTGTTGTTAGCACCACGTGCAGAAAAATGGGTTTGGAGGGGGATTCATCCACACCAGAGGCAGAGAAACCCCCCACTTTTTCTTCAGATTGTTAAATTACATACCTTTGCCTTCCATTGCTTAATCACATGTCTGTTAGTGTGGTTGTATATCTGTGTAGAACGCTTGATTTTCTGGAGTAATTACTAAGAGGAGAATTCTTCCAACAGAAGAATATAGAAGGCCAAACATTGCACGGATTCTCCAATGAGTATAATCATTCCTCCCATTTCCAAAAATCAGAGGTGGATGACAATCCTATGTAGCTAAAAAAAAAATGGTGCTATGCAGGTACAAGAAGGCGATACCAGAGAGTTTAGGGAAACCCCAAGGTTTCCAATGCTATACAAAATATTTGAGAGAGGGGAAACCAAATAGATGGGAGGATCCAATAACAGGCTAATAAGGACCAAACATGCTCTCTGTCCACAGGAAACTGGCTGACCGGAGGGGAGAGATCAGTGAAAGGGGAATGGAATAATATATTACGGAGAAAGATAGAATTGGCTGCTTGGTTGTAGTCTTATTAGGAATTCTTCCCACTGCAACATTTTCTTGTAAGTATCATCAGCAGTAATGATGATCTCTGTGTGCATGATATCTGTCCATCTCTTTCCCTCATAGCTCAACACTGTGAAACCTAGAAAACTAGGATATTAAGGAGATGTTGAAGGTGTGCATCCCAGACTTGACTTTAAAACAGGTTAATTAATTGTAATTGATGAAAAATCTGTCTTTTGCCTGCAGTATCACAAAAACTCACTAGGTGGCACACTCGATCCTCCTCAAGAACAGGAGGGCTCCCCAAGAGTAGTGAAGATCCTCAAGAATCCTTCAGATTTGGTTCATGCTTGCATCTGGTTTGGGCCACCGAAGGAGCAGGGTACTTAAACTTCAGAGCAAGAACACCATGGCTCCTACTTCTTCTATACAGCCCAGCTATCTGTTGAACACCAAATCTCTATATATACATGCATACACAAAGAATTCCTGGTGCAGGATATGGAGATAGAGGAACATGCTAGATAAGAATCAGAGTCATGTTGGCAATGACAAAGGAAAATAAGTAAAAAATACAAAAAGCAGAAGGTAAGTTACAATATTGCTTAGCAGGTTGGGTTTTACTTGGATTCGAGTCATGCAATGGCTGCTCCCAACACCAGTAGCTGGTAATCCTCCAATTACATTTTTCAAAAGTACATTTCTAACCACTGTAGAAGCTGAGATATGTGGCAAAATCTGCACTAACTGTTCTGCCCAATTGTTTTGTGAAAAATAAATGTGTTGCTGCCTTTTAGTGTGTATACCCAATGAATAAAGTCACAGCTTTGATTCATGTTACATTTTCTGGCTTTAAATATTTAAAATTGCAGTGACCCATCAAACCCTGATGTTGGGAAAGTGTGAGGGCAAGAGGAGAAGGGGACGACAGAGGACGAGATGGTTGGACAGTGTCACCGAAGCTACCAACATGAATTTGACCAAATTCAACATGAATTTGACCAAACTCTGCATGCACAGATTGATGGGTCACTGTCATGGCAATAGTAATCAGCATTACTATTAAACATTTAAACATTTTTAAATATTTAAAGTGACAACAATCATCAATGCATGCTAGAGTAGCCTAAGCACTTATGACAAAGGTGAGAAGTCTTCTGCATATGTTCAGAGACAACTGATCCACTGGTCCAGTTTTGAAAACATAAGCAATTTCCTTTCTTAGAAGAAACTTACTCTTCTAAGAGACATTATTTGATTGTGACATTGATATTAGAGTACCATTAGGAACAGTACTTAGTTAGCATTTTGAAGATTATTATTCACTTGCTTACTTGCATTCACTTGCATACACTTTGGGCATGCTATGTGTCTAATAACTGATTCTGCTCTGAAATGAATGTTTGCAGCTCTTTTTAAAGGCTAGCATCTCTGGTAAATGTCATAAATGTTGATTTTGATCCTTTAGCCGGTATCCCCTGGCTTGTGGAAGTCCTTATTTCTGTCTGTTGAAGGTCTGCATTCCTGGAAGCTTTTAAAAGCCACAGGGGGTTGTGTGAGGGGAAAAGGTGGCTAAACAGTTAAGGAGAAAGATTATAAATGTGCATGAAATACACTGAAGGTCTGTCCAGACAAGCCATTTTGGGTGTGGGGTGGATCCGGCTACCAAGGATCTGGTGAGGTCAGGGGGAGGAGTGATGTACCATTTGCCCTGCTCCTCCCACCTGAATGACCCCTTGTAGCCTGACCAGCTCTCAAAGCAGAAACAGGAAGTAAGGAGGGGAAGAGAAAAGAGAAGGTGGAAAGGGGGAGGGGAATGGGGAAGGGAAAGTGTCTAGGACAAAAAGAAGCAAGACAGGAAGAGCAAAGAGGATGCTGTTCAGATGGGGAAGGAAATGGAAATAGCATTTGACAGGAGCGAAGAGGATGGCAAAGCCAGGAGAAGGCAAAGGGTATAGAAACAGCAGGTGAAACTGCTGGGAGAGAAGAAGGATGGATGGACAGGAGGTGAAATTTTAAAAGATAGGAGGAACTGGGAAAGAAGAAAGGAAGGAAGGAGGAAAGAGAAAATGGAGAAAGAGAAAGGGGGAGGAGAGCAGGAAGGCAGAGCATGGTGAACAAAGCTGTGGGATGCACAGGAGACGGGCAGAAGGGACTGCTACCACCCCGAGGTCACTAGCACTCCGTCAGTCTCTCTCTGACACACTTGCAGCACATTATCCACAGCACCACTTTATCTCTCTCCTTCGGAATCTGAAAGTACGATGGCAGAGGCTGTTGAAGGCTGCTGTAGCATGCCAAATAGAATGCATGCCCTACTACTGGGAGAGAAAGGTGCAAAATAGCTCTTAAAGGAGAAGGAGTCCTTGATCTAAGTAGAAACACAAGTGGACATTTCCCCCACCCCATCTAAATTGTGATTCATTTATCTATATGCCAGTGTGGATAGACCCAGAGCTTCAGATTGTGCATCACATTCAGGGAATCCAAGAAAACCCACATTCTGTTTCCTAAAATATGGCAACCCTAAGATGAAGTGTGAAAGAAAGTGTGATAAATGACTGGAATAAAAGTTTGTAGAGG
This sequence comes from Intellagama lesueurii, assembly GCA_037013535.1. Lineage (NCBI taxonomy): Eukaryota > Metazoa > Chordata > Lepidosauria > Squamata > Agamidae > Intellagama > Intellagama lesueurii. The sequence continues at coordinate 166,069,928 of JBAJHW010000001.1, read as the reverse complement.
GAAAGGCTGAATGAACACTGGGATGAAACTGAGAAAAGCCAGCAAGAAAGTAAAGAGGGAGGAATGGGAAAAAGTGACAGAACAGTACGACAGAAGCGTGAGGGGAAGCATAATGATTTCCAATTCCAACCCATGTGAATCCGGTACAGCAAAAGTGAGCAGTGTGATGCTCCTTTTCTCCTTCCAGATGCATTGCAAGTCCCAGTGTTTCTCACCATTAGCTCTGCTGGCTAGGAATGATAGGATTTTCTGTCTAAGAACATCTGGAGGGCTGTATCCTCCCCCCACCCACTTCAGGGCAAACTGAATGAGCATCAAGGTTGAGGAAGAGAGAGTTCAGCAAGCAAGAAGAATAGAGTTCACTTGTATTTTATTTTACCTTCTCTAGCTTTGCCACTACTGGTGAATAGCTAGTGGCTGTGCAAGACCAAGCCCTCTATCTGTCCTCATCTCTGTCTGCTGTGCGTGCGTGCGCGTGCGTGTGTGTGTGTGTGTGTGTGTGTGTGTATCTGCATGGTGGCCACTTCAGCTTGCCCATAATGCACCTTTGGAGCACTTCAAAGAAACCAAGAGAAATTTTTAAATGGTTCACCAACACCTGGCTGGTCTTTTCCACTAGACTGCCAGTGCTACTCTTAAGCCTTGAAGGAAGACCGAGATGTCAGGAGGTTCAAGAAAACATTTTTATGAGGGTGAGAGGGTGGCATCTTGAACCTGGCATCATTCCAGAGGATGATCTTGTCACATGACAACAAAGGAACATCCTACTTTTGCATGAGGAGAGCATCTTGAGGAGCACTTTATACCTGCCTGCAACAAACCTTTGCTTCTGTGATTAATTTCATTAACTGGAATGACTGCTATTCATCAGCATTATTAATAACTAAAAATCAAAATACAGCATGTCTGCGTGTTTTCTTCCCTTCCCCCTTCCACTTTATCATCTTTGTCTGACTTTTCACCACAGTTTTTCTCCTTCCAGAAGCAATTTAAGCATTCTGGGTTCTTTCTCTCCCCCAACTGCCTGTGTATTTCTGTGTGCATTATTTCAATTCTGAGTCACTGCTTCCTTAATAGAAACTGTAGTGACAAGTACACCTGTACACCTTTTTTGGGTAATGCCATTAGCTGTAGAAGTAACAATAGCAAGCATGTAATATCCTAAGGCAAATAGCTTTGTATGTTCTTGCTCTGTGTCATACTTTGTAATGACATTTTAGGTCAGGAAGAATGTCTCCACAGGGGAACTCAGTGATAACTACTTTTGACAAGTAGTAATAACAGAAGTTTAGTCCAACATTAAATGAATGACTCATTTCTCTGCAGCCAGGATTGCTGTGGTGGACTGCAGGAATGTTACTGTTACAGCAACATTCCTCTCAGAGTTGGTACATTTCAGTCATAAGAGTTGGTTTTATCATGAGCCAGCCTATCATGATCCTTCTACTTCAGTGTTGTTAATGCAAAGGGTGTGCATAGCCTCCACAACCCACTCTGTGATCAAATAAGGGCACAAAGATGGGTGTATAACCTGACCTGTGCCTCTTTGGAGGCATTCAGGTCAGATCCTTGTCCGAGTCCTTTCCAGTGTTGTGTATATCGAATTGTCTGGGAAAACCCCTTTCCCATCAATGGGGAAATGCAAGCAGCAAGACCAGTTCATAGACTGAATGGTGCAGGTAAGACAGAAGGGCTTCTGGTCAGGCAGGGGTTCTCTGCACAGCTGGGCATTCAGTATCATTTTTTTCCCCACCTGAAGAAAGCCCACATCAGGTTCCTAAAGCAGCCTCTGGAAAGGGAATCAGTGATGGACTTTAAAAGGGCAATCAGCACAGTCATTTTTCATTCCTTCTTAAAAGGGTGATGCAGGGACCCTGTGCTTCTCTAAACTTGCTGTCCTTTCTCTCCCCCTCAATAGACTTCCTTCTTTCCAGGATCTGAAATTAGTGGTTGTGACGTTCGCCCTCGTGGCCCCTGTTTGTCTCCCCAAACACAGAGCTCACAAAGGCAAACCAAAACCCTCTTTACACGCTGCCATCAGTTGATCTCCTTATCAACGTACTTTACTTAGAAAAGACGAAGGTCCATTCAGTACTGACTTATTAATAAAACAGGTTTATTGATTACAGATGGTTTCTAGGATAATTCATAAGCATATTCTTTCAGCTTCACCAAGCATCAATATTAATCTTCTATATTAAATATCACAGGTTACTAATCACTCCTCAGACTAATCACTCCTCATACCCCAAACTATCTCTCTTTCTCCCTGATTCCCAACTCTGACTTAGACTCTCTGACTCTGACTCCTCTCAGGCTCCGCCTTTTAACATCTCTTGAGCGCCGCCTCTCAACCACATTAGCATAGAACATGAATAATACATGACTTATTACATGACTTAGGGTGAACGCTACAGTGGTGCTTTGGCTATAGTATATATTACGATGATTTATTATATATACATCTTGGAACTGCAGAACTGGAAGGGACCCTATGAATCACTGAGTCCAGCCTTTGTCAGAAGGATGCACGTGATCAAGAATCCTCGTTTTTCAAGAAATTCCACATGTACCAGCCTTCTCTCCAGAGAGACCCTCTCTCCATGGAGACAGCAACAAAGGAGTGGGTGAACCTGGAATTCTGTCCCTGCTTACATGCTCAGATTAACCCTTTTCAGTGCCTCAAGAGGGCTTTCCTTCTGTGTATATTCTTCAAAAATATTTCACACACACACACACACACAAACACACCCCGAGTGGATATGTGTTTGATTATCTATTATTTGACTGAAATAAGCTACTGGCAAGTATTACTTGAAGCCAAAAAAATGCCACTCTGAGCAGCATTTTCTCTTTTTTTTTAAATAAATGATTCTATAATCATTATTAAATTATAATGATGTGCCATCAATTCTGATATACAGCAGCCCTTTATAGCAGTGGTCCCCAACCTTTTTAACACCACAGACCAGCGGGGCACCCCCTGCACTTGTGTGCATGCACAAAGGTGTGTGTGTGTGTGTGCTCATGCAGGCATGTGCACGCTCACGCGCAAAGGGGCTTTGCGGGGAGGAGTGCGTGCGGGGTGGTTGGGAGATCTGTCTCCGCGGCCTGATCCGGCCCAGGCCATGGACCGGCACTTTATAGGGACCCCTGCTTTATAGGGTTTTCCACATAGAGAATACTCAGAAGTGGCTTACCATTCCCTTCTTCTGGGAGCGCCTTGGGACTGTGCAGCTTGCCCAAGGCCCCACAAGCTGGCTCTTCTCCAGGGAGGCCCAGGAGGGGAATCGAACTCCGAACCTCTGGCTCCGCAGCCAGAGACCTAAATATGAGCAAGATCAAAACTGAGAGTTGTGTGCACCCTAAACACGTCTCCCCATTGCCTCTCTAAAGATGAAATGAAGATTTGAACCATGACTTTGGTAAGGTATCCCCATACATGAGACTCCTTCCCAAGTTCAGTGTCTTAATTCACAGCTGCCTTGTTTTGTTTTGTTTTTTAAAAAAGAGCCCCTCCAAAGTAAACATGTTGTAGCTACCAAGCTCAGCATCTATTTCCATCAGACATTACCAAAAAGATAATAGAAGCAACAGAGTATAGAAGTAAACTACTTACCAGTGCAAAATTTTAACTGTATGTCAGTGCTATAACTGAATAGTAAAATATACTTTTAAGGGAGATTGCGTGTTAATTGAGGACTGCTCAGGAAAGTGAGCAACTAATTGAACTGGCACAAGCCCAGTATAAAATATTCACTAATTTTTTTTTCCAGAAAGCTGACATTTTAAATTAGTGTTACATTGTAAATGTTGTCTTTTTAGTGGTGAAACTTGCGTATCAGGCTCCTGCCAACTCCATTAGTCACTCGCTTTCATGCGCTGCTCCCAATTAACACTCCAGCTTTTAAAAGAAATATCCCACCAACCAATTAACAAAGTGTAATATGGGTAATTATTGCTGGTTTCGCTAGCAAGTTATGTCTGTTTTGGAGGGGGAGCGAGATTCTTCACTCCTGTTCAAATCAAAGTGTTTGATTAATTTTCTAATCCTCTACAATTTTGTAAAATGCGTGATAATATGGTGAAAGCAAATTGAAACAACACATTTGGAAGACAGGGCTGAGATAATCATCCTACTGCAGCAGTCCCTGTGTCACTTCCTGAGAGATTCACATACACACACCCATTTTTCTCATCAGCAGTCCACCCCACCAAACTAATCTACTGCTTTTCAAGTTCAAAACCAGGTATCGTCATTTAATGTGTTGTCTTGTAAAGGATAACAGATGTTGTGACAGGTGGAGACCATGGCGATCAACCACCAGCCTGTGATGAGAAGCACTTGGAAGGTTTCCCTTTAAAATTAAGTGACTAAACTTCTAGTTGGAAGTTGGGGGGAAAAAGAAAAAAAATTATAGCAACAATTTTAGAAAATTAATTCTTTATTTACTGAGTTTTTCAAAAGAATCTCATTAGTGACTTTTAGTTATTTCTCAAAGTATGAATCCTGAAAGCCACTTTGGCACAAAGCACACTCCCTGCCTATCCACCTAGTCTCCATATCAGTTCCCATAACATGAGATAGAAGTATCCCCTTCCATCACTTGGTGGGCTATAAAAGTAACTAAAAATTTAAAGTTATACCTTAGAAGGAGTGAAGCAAAGTGTGCTTCTTATATACCGCCCCATAGCACTTAAAGTACTCTCTGGGCAATTTATAATTTAAGTACGTAGGCTACACATTGACATACATCCCCTTGAGATGGGCACTGAGTTTACTGACCTTGGAAGGACAGAAGGATGGGTCAACCTTGAGCCGGATACTTGAGCCCATTGGGATTTAATTCAAGCAGTCAGCCAACTCTTAACTACAGTCCTGCAATTTAACCACTGCACCATGTGGCTCCTGAAGGCATCCCTTGTTAAATTACAATTGTAATGTACTGCAATTATATTTCTATGCATTATCAGTGACTAGCTATTTATATTAGTTAATTCCATGTTCTGAAAGACTGGGGTAGGAACAGACTAAAGAGATAGGCTGTAATTAGAAAGCACATTAATGTTGCAGTGAGATGAATGAGACTTCAGGTTTGTGAAATCGGACTTCAAAAGAACCTCATACGTAAGTCCTGAAGACCATAAGCTAACAAAGAAAGCCAATTTGCATATCCCAAAGAAGAGAGAAGCTCATGCTGTGGCATTCAGGTACTTCCAGGCGTTAAGGATTTTACTCATCTCTCACATCTTTTTCGCTGACTTCATACCAAAGTACAAGCCAATGTCATATGTTACAGTCTAGGAAGCCGGTTTATGAATTTTAAGAGTGGAGAGTTGGAAATGAAATATTTAAAACAGGTGTGTGGACAAGCTGCAGTCCCATTCATTTTTTCTGTTTGATGTGTTTAATAAACATTCAAAGAGGAGTGTTCCAAGTCTACGCCTTCCATGATCATAAGTAGCCCTCAACACATGCAGAGGGCAACCTTATGCACTAGACTGACTCTGCTTTTGATGGAGACTCTCTATACAATTTTGAACCCAGATTTTCCAGGACAGAGGGTGACAGAAACAGGATTTGGGCAACACCATCCCTCTCCTTGTGAGTTCATGTAATACACCTAACAGAATGTCTGGATAAGGCTTATATTGTGCACATGTTTTCTGGTTTGCTTGTTTTAAGATTTTGTTTCATGTCACTACAAACTATAATTGAAAGCACTGTATGGACTTTTCAATAACAGTGAATTCAAACAGCTTGAAAGAATAAATATATCAGAGTAGATGCCTGTTGTGACTGCAGTTATTCACATTTGAAAGCTGATTGTCATACACAAATTTTGTGACATTTTTTGTGACATTTTGTGACAGTAAGAAACAGTATCTATTTTTCAGACGCCTGCATGTGCATAATCAGCATTCAGGTATAATCCATCAAATTTTGCATAGTCACTTCATCGTACACATTTAACCTCTGTAATCCAAGCACTTTTTCTAGAATACAGTGCGTAATTGAACGGCCAGCTCATAGGATAATACTTACTACATATTATTTGTACTGAAGGGAGTTTCTAGAGTGCTTTTCCCCCCCTGCTTTTCACAAACGGCATGGCATACTCTCTGATTTGCAATGGGCTTATACTGGGCAAAAAATTCTCTTACATGTATCTTTCTAATTCAGATGACTGGTCCTTGGTATGAGATCACAACAGCATACTGAATTTCCTCTTTCAGCGACTTGTCTTTCAGATGTATATGGTTAGAATCCTTCTGGTGTTCATGTAAGGTTTGCTTAATTTGCTGCAGCCAACTGCAGCTATTTAATCATGTGCAGGGATGTGTCTTGGTCATATGCCTGGTTATGCATTCTATTGTGCAGCTCAGAAGTGCCCTGGGACTTTATCAGTTATCTGCAATTAGCCACTGCAAGTTAACACACTTATTGCACAGTCTTATGCATGTCTAGACAGAAGCAAATCTCCATTAATTTGATATGACTTATTCCCATGTAGAGGGTTACATCTCACACCATCTTAATGTGATGATGGAATGATTAATAACGGCACTCAGGATGCCAAAATAGGAAAAATGGAGAACAAAAGCTTCATATCTGAGCATACTAACATACTTTATAGTAAATGAAGCTAGTTCATTCATTTCTTCACCTTAAAATCATAATCCGTGCCTCCCAACCACATATTTACAGACTTGAGAAATTTTCAAGATATAATTGACTGACATGCTTTTATAAAATCACACATACCCTTTTGAACTTGAAAAATGATATTCTGCATAACTCATTCTTTCTACCTAAATGTGACTTCTCTATTTTTCTTTAAGCCTCACATGAGATTCTACATCATAACTCTATAAATTGAGTGAGACTACATACCACCATGAGCAAGCCACGGTTGCCAAATTCCCATTTGTTTGATCTGAGGTCCCTTTAGTTCGTATACTGAGTTTCATCTTTTTCTTTGTGATTGCAATGTGACAACAGAGAGAAGAAAGCCACTCTTCTTAAGAGACTGTTTGCAATTTAGGCATGTTTTAATTAAGATCAATTATTTCTTTGATTTTGAAGAAGTGTGGGTTAATTTTCTTCAAGACATGGTTAAAACTAAACATGTTTATTTTTAATTAACCTTTTTTTCCAGCTCATTATGTAGCAAATAGTTGTGAAGTGTGGGCTCTCATATATATTAGGAAAACCAATTAAAGAGTGAGATCATCCATTATTTCAACATTTTAAATGAAATCAGCATGCATGATGATGAGATTTTGTTTTTCCTTCAAAGGGCACCTGGACCTGAAAGGATGTTTCTTATCCCCAGGTAAAGAATACGAATACAAGGTTTATGCACCATGTCAAATACTATCATTCTGCAGAAAGCTCTTCTTCAGAAATAATGCAGGACTCCAGAGGTTCAACCAGCTGCAGCCTCTTTTAAGGTCGCCCCTGTTCCATTTACCCAGCAAGGTGTACAGCTACTGCCACTTTTGAAGACAAATCTTCTTTAAAAGCTATGCATTTCTGCTGGAGTTGGGGAGAGTGCTTGGAAAATTCTGCTATAAGCAACGCACACACACCCAATATAACCTCATACTGACAAACTATCCCATGGGGGTCTGAGGCAAGCATTACCTAAAAAACTGGAACAATACCAAGGGAGTCAACTGATTTTTGCACAACCACCCCCAAAAAATGTTACTGCCAAAAACAAGTAATGCAAAAAGAAGAAAATTCTTCAGCTATTGTGTTCATCAATAAAATGCCTCACCCAATCCCGCTTCACATAAACACTATGTTGAGCCAATGAAAATACCGGCAGGGATTTACAGGAAAACCGTCCCCTCTGCCCACCCTTTCACATCCTATTTCTTTTAAATCAGCACTTCAAACTATTAAAAAAAAAAACACCATGGGAGTGAAAACCATTTTTCTGATTAATGTGCTTTCTGACAGAATAATGCCAAAGATTCTCACATGTGGAGGGAATGTACTAACAGAACCTGCCAAATCATTGTCGTTATTGTCAAAGATCAGGCCAAGATGCTCTGCTCCCTGGGGTGAAGAGCAAAATGGCATCCCCCTCTTATCCTGAATCCAAAAACCAACAGGAGCTGCAGTTTAATTTTTTCTTTCTTTCAATTGTGCTGAAGTGACAGAATTTTCCATGATATCCAGAAGGGAATAGAGCAGACCATGTGGTACATAGTTTTCTTCTCCAAAACCTTGCTACTGCCTCCCGACATTCAAAACCTAGGACAACTGCTTCACTCTCCCAAGTGATAGGCCAGTCTTGATATTTTGGTGAAAATAGGCCAGTCTTGATATTTTGGTTTCCCGTGGTGGGGAAAAGATTAAGGAGCCACACACAAACCTCCTGTTCTGATTCAAAGCAGCATGAACACAGTTCAGTGATTGCTATTGATATTCCAATGCATTCCAGTGTTAGAGTAACAACATGAGAGCATTCATTCCTGGTTTCCCTCACATATGTTCACACACATACATACATACATACATACATACATACATACATACATACATACATACATACATACATACAAATGCATACATAATATCCAGCTCGTGCCTGGAGCATACTGTATTAAAGCTTTCAGCCACTGATCCCTCTATTTTGTATATTCAATAGCATTTAAAAATTTATGTTTGCAAATTTGTCCCAGTAAGTTCAGCTGGAAGACCGAGTCCGTGACAGACTGTATTTTATTTAAATTTTCGGCAAGAGTGCTCCACTTTTTGATATATTAAGATTTTTGCATGCTGATATTCTCAGGCAGACTGATGAATTTGGCATTGGTTTGCACTGTAATAACTGGAATGAAGCTTAGTTTTCTTCAGGCAAATCAGGTTTTGTTTCCTTGAAAATAATGCCCTAAATAATTGGACCATGACTCCACATCAATTTTAGATATGGTTGGCACTAAGATGGATTGGTAGACTGCAGTGTATGGGCATTTAGTGCTTTCAGGAGCCTTTAATTATTCACTTCATTTATTTCTCACAGAAAAATGGAAGTTCTTTCATGACACACCAGTGTACCTGACATAATTTGAGAATTACTTGATTAGAAGCTGAATAAGTGGTACAGTACTTTGACTAAGAGCATATACTCCAAGTCAGTCTGTTTTCAAATTTATTCCTCTTTAACCATGAATACAGGATATAAATTGTTGCTTTTTTGTTGTTCTTGCACACAACAACAAAACCCACACAGACCTCCTTGCTGTGAGAGTGAGATATTAACCACCATTCTCAACAACAGCTTCCACATTTGTGAGCATTGGATGGATTATATGTGGCTTTTTGACCAGTCAACTACTGCTGTGCTTGCTGTTATGTATGTGTGCACAAGAGGTGTATGGATTGCATCCACTTTTCTCGATCCAAATTTATTTGTCTTACATGTTGCAACCAATTCACTTCAAGCTGATTTGTTTGTTTGTTTGTTACCTTTCTCCCCACTGGGGGACCAAGGTCACAACAGATAAAGCTACAGATTTAAAAACACTATAAAAACATCATCTTTTTTTTTTTTTTTAAATGAAAGATATATCAAGATTTTAAAAATCAAATTTAAAAACAATTCAAAAACATTTATAGCCCATCCTGGTCTATCAATATCTAAATATTTTAAAATATCTGTACATATGTATGTTTGCCTAAAGAGTGAAGAAACATAAACCAGGAAAATAAGGGGCTCTGACCTACTGCTCAAAGTCCTTCATGCTTTTCCTCCTCCCTTCTACTCCTTCCACTAGGAGCCAATCAATTTAGATAATTTAGGTCCTATTCTTAATGCTATTTTGACCAACCTCATTCAAATCCCATATAATGGCACAAATGCAGTCAATTGGATCAAGATCTGTATCAGCCTAAAATCAAAGTAGAAAAAAATTACTTACCCTACCTCCTGAAAATTCCAGCAATGCAATACCAATCTCTCTCTATTCACTCTAAAATTCTTCCCTCACAAAATGGTTGCCAATCATAGCCACAGGGAAATTCCTTTCCACGGGCATTGTGATTGGAGTTTCCAGGAGAGCCTGGGCTTTTCAATCTCCTTCTGCTTTGGGCTTCAAAATTCCCAGGAACTCTGTGGCTGGGGTTTCCAGGAGAACTTGAACTTTCTGTTGGTGGTTGAGCTGTTTATCTCTTTCCCGTTTTGGCTTCTTGGTTCTTTTACATATTATCTTCATTTTCTGAGTGAGTGGATTTTTTAAAAAAATCAGGTTTTTAAATCTTGAAAAGCCAAATCTTGAAAAGCCAAATAATGCATATGTGTTCGTGTCTGCTTATCTTTGCAATGGAAAAAGGCATCACTTTTGTACAAACATCTTCTGAAAATTCCAGAGAACATGAGAGAAAAGAAAATTCTCACACTCAAGGCGAGGAATTATGTAGAACTTAAAAACGCCTTGTCACAGTGTCTTGGTGTGTTGAGACAGCCTAAATTCACAAGAATGAGATGTTTAGTGAGCATTCTTCACATCTCTACAATGAATTCAGGGAGAAAACTACAGGCACTCCTGGAAACTGATGCTCTTCATCCATTCCAGTCTGAGTTCAGGCCATGTCATGGTACAGAGACAGCATTGGTTGCCCTGCAAAATGACCTTCTGAGGGAGACTGACAAAGGTAAAATGTCCCTGCTGGTCCTCCTTGACCTCTCAGCAGCCTTCAATATTGTCAATCACAGTATCCTCCTGCGGAGGCTCTCTGGGTTGGAGATTGGTGACCTGGCTTTGGCCTGGCTCTGATCCTTCCTAGAGGACCATCCACAGGGTGCAGCTTGGGGAGATGAAGTTCACCCCTTGGACTCTTAATTGTGGAGTCTCTCGGGGGCGATCATCTCCCCAATGCTGTTTAATATCTATATGAGGCTGCTGAGAGAGGTCATCAGGAGTTTTGGAGCTTTGTGTCACCAATATGCAGATGACGCCCAGGTCTAGCTCTCCTTCCACCCCTCTGCAGAGGATGCCATCCTGTTCCTTGACCGCTGCCTGGACGTTATGCTGGGGTGGATGAGGGGTAATAGACTGAGACTGAACCTGAACAAGACAGAAGTCCTGCTGGTGAGTCCCCCTAGTGTCTGAGGATTGGGGGCCTCCCTCTCATTTGTAGGGCTACTCTCTCTGCTAAGGCTGATGTTTGCAGTCTGGGCATTCTTTTTGACCCAATGCTATCAATGGAATCCATCTGTGGTCCGTTCCACCTTCTTCCATTTAAGGCAGATTGCCCAGCTGTGTCCCTTCCTTGACACCAGGTCCCTCACCACCCTGGGCCATGCATTGGTAATCTCGAGATTAGACTACTGTAATGTTCTCTATGTGGGGCTGCCTATGAGGCTGTTATGAAAACTTCAACAGGTCCAGAATATGGTAGCCAGACTATTGGCTGGGGTGAAGAAATACCATCACAACTCCCCTACTCTGGCCACCTTGCACTGGTTACCTGTTTGTTTCCATGCCACCTTCAAGGTGATGATGCGCTGACTTACAAAGCCCTAAATGGTTTGGGACCTTGCTACTTGACAGAATGCCTCCTTCCAATGAGATCTGCCTATTCTACATGATCTTCCAAGGCCAGGTGGTTGAGAATACTGACCCCGCAAGAGGCCCAGAAAGACCAAAAAACAGACCAAAAAAAAAACCAGGCCTTCTCGGCAGTTGCCTCTTGTCTTTGGAACAATCTCCCACCTGAAATTCGCCTGGCCTCTTCACTGGGAAGCTTTAAACGATCACTGAAAATGGATTTTCGGGCAGGCTTTCCCAGAGTATTCAACATCTTAACTTCAGTGATAGTTTCAGTGTTTTACCTGATCTGCCATCTTGCCTTTAAACTATTCTATTATTTTTAGTTTTTACTTTGTTGCTAGTGTATATTTAGTCAATGTTTAATCTTGATTTTGATTGTAATTGTGCTTACTGTCTTCTATGATTGTTTATCTGCCTTTCTCTTGGTCCCACCACCTTCACAGGTACATCTGATGGGGACACAGGAAAAGGCCTTCTCTGTTGCTGCTCCCAGATTCTTGAACTCCCTCCCACAAGAGGCCAGACTGGCCCCATCTTTGCTGTCCTTCCGAAAACAGGCAAAGATCTTTCTCTTCATGCAAGCCTTCCCTCAGTAACTAGCCACCCGTGTGTGATTTTTAAATAGATTGCTATGCATTACTGCTTTGATTGGATTTCTAGTATTACTTGTGTTTTCCATTTTTGTGTTTTCCATTTCTCAGAGTGACATTTTCAAAATGTTGGTATACTTTTTGATTTTTGCCTAAATATTGCCTGCTAATGATGTAAGATGCCTCCTTATTCTTTGTTCGTAGTTTTTAAATATCGTCTTTTAATGATGTTAACCACTGTTGTACACTTGTTTTCAACTTTAAATATTGTCTTTCATTGTTGTAAGCCACCATGGGTCCTTTTCAAGGAGAAAGGGGAGGTAAAAATATTTTATATTAAATCAATCAATCAATCAATCAATCAATAAATCAATAAATTCCATTCTCATTTCCAGAGTCTGCAGTATGAGAATAAGTATTCTAAGTATAAGTTTATAAGGATAAGTATAAGTTCAGATCCTAACTTTCACTATATGAACAGAAACATTTATGTTCATGAAGCAAGACTCCCTTTCCCCTCCCCCATTCTGTGAATGCTGTGATACTCTGGTCTGTTAACATTTAAAAAGTTATGATCCAAGGTTGATTTATTATTCACATATTAGAGATTTGGGGACTGAGGTCTTTCCCACCACCTCCTCCTTCTGTTACTGAAACTTAAGTGACACTTGGGAATAACAGTGCCTGGAAAGGGAAGTTGACGGAAATGGCCTTCTAGCCTAGTTAAAAGAGAAACAACCTAGAATCCTTATGGAGTCATCACAAAGTTGACTAAAGCTGTTGACTTGACAATTTTTTAACTTTCATTCATGGCCAATTTGGGTTGGTTATGGGTAAGTGAGATCTCAGTGTTTTTAAATTGCTCATACACAGAATTTATCGAGTAGGTATAAGTGCAAAAAGTGCTGTCAGTCAACTTTACAACTTGTAAAGTTGACTGACACCTCTTTTAACACTCATACCTACTCTATAAAGTCAAAATATGGCTAATTTAAAACACTGAGATCCCACCTTTCCTCAATCAACCCAAGCTGGCTTTGCATGTAAGTTAAAGCAATACGTGAACAATTTCAAATGCAACTTGAAAACAACAACAAATAAAACATTAAAAGCAACATAAGAAGAAGATACTTATTATGTTGCCCTTCTTTCACAGGGAAACTCAGGGTGATATCCAAAGGAATCCCAAGCATTTATCTCCATTCAGGCACTGACCAGATCGTGCTTTGTTATCTTTAGGAAACTGGATTGTGTACTTTGGGACTTCAAACCACACCTTGACGATGGCAGTGAAGATGATGGCTGAGACAAAGCCTCTGTCACATCATGTCTTCTTGTACAATGGGGATTTCTTGTCCCTTCCTCTCAATTCAGCCCTGGTGCCCCTGAAAAACATTACTTAAAGTCCTTCAAGGAAGATCCTAAGCCTTTCCTAAGGTGTCTCCTCATCCACCAGGAGAAACTTGGGAAGCTGCTTAAAGAGCTGAAGCAAGAAAGAGAAGGAGGGCAAGCAGTCTTCCTTTTGCACAGCGGTGTATTTAGCCCATTCCAGCTTCTATCAGGAACAGTACTGTTCAATCTTGGGTATGTGGTACATAAGTAGTACAGGCCATAGGGCTGCCAGGTCTCAAGGTGCCATCTGAAGCCTCTGAAAATGGCTGTTTCTTCACTTTTCTGGATAAACAGGCAAATCTCAAGGTAAGGTGTACTAAACAAGATGGAAGTTTGAGTCTATCATGTGTGGTGTTTGTCATGCCTGTGTGCTCATTTCCTCCCCATTCCCCACCAGTACCAACACTCATTCCATTCTGCTTCAGTCCAGAAGTGTTTTTCTATGTGGTTGTTCACCTGTTTGTTTAAGTGGTGGCCATCAAACTATTAGTGGTTCCAACTAAGGGTACAGTCATTGAACCAATGGTTGAATGATAAGTCAACGCTCACGTAAATCCTCATGAAAAGGACCTGCTCTAGTTGACTAGCAGTAGGATACTGGTCACTGTCTGTCTCATTCTCTAACCCTAACCCTCACTCTAACAGGACACAATGTGAAGTACGACCACATAAGTCCCAGTCACCTTGTTCAGACATCAGTCTAACATTTCTATTCCATTTAGCATCCATTTCTACCGATGAAATGAGTTCAAAAACCACAAAGGGGCATGAAATGTATCCCGAAATGGAAACCAGTGCTTCGGCTTAATCATATGAACAGCTGTCTCCCAACATTTCACCATGGAATGATGAATCCATTTAGACAAGGCAAGAGGGAGAATTATACATTGACAAATGGCAAATTCAGTGTGACCATCAGGCAATCCATTAGATAGCCATACTGCTCACAGCTGGATACTTGCTGAGAAACGGCATTTGATACCATCATTGTTAGCCTTTGTATAATGCAATATTTATCATGGTAAGAAAGGAGGGGTGTATTTTTAGCTGCATCTTGAGTAACATATCTCCATGGTAACCACTTACTTGTCTTCACTGTTGCTGTTACAGGGAGGGTTGTAACATTAATAATAAATGGGATGCATCTAGCACATTTGGTTGCCGGTTGGCTCCTAGCCACAGATTCCTTTTCTCTGTAGTGAAAGGGCTTGCAACACTTAAGACACAGAAGCAAACTTCCTTCATACAGTTTCTCTGAGATGACTGGTTGATTGTCACAGCTCTTGACAGAGGAAATGGTATGGTTGTTGGGGTCATCATTGTGTGGGTTTTAATGTTATTTCAGGCTATGACAGAAGTCAGGAAACAATATAATTAAATATATTAAGAAGCCAATGGGCAAGGAATAATGTTTTCTGTTCTGTGTGTTCTGTGCCATCAAGTCAGAACCAACTTATAGAGACCCAAACAGGGCTTTCAAGATACACAAGATATTTAAGGAGTAGTTTTACCAGTTCCACTCCCTTGGTGAGTTTCCATGGCCAAGTGGGGATTCAGACTCTGTCCTCCAGATTCCCAGTCCATCGCTTTATCCTCTGTACCATACCGGGAATGCTTTCTAGCCTACAACTATATTGAGAATACATAATTGACACAGATTTGAGGTTTCTGATCATGAATTCTCTCAGCAAATCTTTGGAGAAAGAGGGATTTAATTAATGACCCCTAGAAAACAGAAGAATCTCACACGAGAGCTTGCAATACTGGGACCTTTGTCATAAAAACTTGCTTCAAAGTAGCATAGATTCCTAGTTACAATACTTGGTTTTTAAAACAATTAACAAGTCCTATAAGAAAAAGGAAAGGAAAGAACTTGGATAGCACATTTCATTGTTCACATTTTAAAATCAGATGTGAAAATGAATTCCCCAAGTTCAAATCGAAGTCTTGGATTTTGTTTAATAAAACAAAAGTCTAAAAATTAGTTTGAATGGACATCTCAGAAATTAAAAGTTTCAAGCAAATTTGGACATAGGCACAAAATACAGATACCTTTGATCAACCATATTTGATGTCTTAAAACAATATTTGTGTGTTGTTAGTTGAACCACTCATGATTTTTTCCCATTGAAAGGAATGCCATGTGGACCAACTGTATACTGCCCACCCATGGCTGCATATTCTGTTTCTCCATTGAATGGTCATCAATTCTACAGCAGCAGTTCATCAGTCAAGAAGCATACACATGGAAGACTACACATGCATGCTGATTCCTGAGCCATTGAGGATTTGGGGAAATTCTTACCCTTCTCTCTCTTTCACAGTACAATTTTAGTTGGATTGCCTGACTTCCTCATATCAGTACATAGCTCATCATCTCCATTTGAAAGGCCTGGAATCAGAAAATTGGGGGTCAGACTAAAGATTGGCCAAGATCCTGCTACTTAAAAGAGTCAATTTCACTAGAATAAGGCAATTGACTTAATGGAGATTTGGTGAGACAACTCCTTCATGAGTTCCACTGATTCAAATGGGTCTACTCTAACTGCAACACATTTTAGCAAGTAAGTCACAGTTAGAGTTGGCCCATTTCAATCAATAAAATTGATGGAGGAGTTGATCTACCAAATCCCCATTGATTCAAGGAGACTACTTTAGTACTATTTACTGTGCTAACTCTCTGGATTTTGGCTAATATGTTCACTCAAATGTAAGCACCTATCAGCCTTATCTAGCTGAGGACAAATGCATATACAGTAGATGGAACATCTTAAACTGTATACCTCATTTTATTTTTATTTAAACATCCCCCTCATATACTTGCTACATATAGAGGTTTGCAAAAAGATTTCAAGATTCCCCATACAAGGAGGATGTTTAAATAAAGAATGTATGGGGGAAAGTTTAAATGTCCCCCAGATAAGAATATGGGTCCCCATCCAGATTAGGGCCATACACCTTTCTCTAGAATTTAGAAGAAAAAAAATGTAGGTATGACTTCCCTACTTTGGAAAGCTTTCATTCTTCGTAATGGGATAGAGAGGACTCTCCCTCACAATTTCATTTGAAACTGGTTTACAACAACAGAGGATGAGAAGTGCACCTAGACATGATTGAAGTATAGAAGAAGGCAAGTATAGAAGAATGCTGAATTGGGTGTGACTTATTAAGACGAAGAATCACTTAATCTTTGGTGTATTATAGCAAACTGTCCTGGCTAGAAAAGCAGCTGATGAATAGTATAGTATTGGCTAGACACATGTGCTGAGATTTTTCAGAACCAGCATAAAATATAGATGTTAAGCTGAGTAATTAATGGATATATTGTTGAGGTGACCATGAGCTACAAGCAGAGGAAATGAGGAGAAGAATTAAAGAACTATAAACTTGCTGGGACAGTTTTATAGTTGGGACATACATTACTATTCATATGATGGGACTCATCATTTCCAAAGAACATTTTTAATTTTGTCATGGCTAGCAATAACTGAGAATTTTATTTCAGAAATGAGTACAGTGGTGCCTCGCTAGACGATGTTAATCCGTTCCACGAAGATCGCTGTCTAGCGAAAACATCGTCTAGCGAAGCACGTTTTCCCATTGGAATGCATTGAAATCTCTTCAATGCGTTCCAAAGGGAAAACTCGTCGTCTTGCGAAATCTCCCATAGGGAAACATCGTCTAGCGAGTGAGGGTCCCCGTCGGAATGCACTGACAGCTGCACTGACAGCTTTTCACCACTAGTCGGCGCATTCCTATGGGGAAACCTCATCATCTAGCGAAAATTCCCCATAGAGAGACATCGTTTTGCGAAGCGCAATAGCGATCGCAAAAAGGCATCGTCTAGCGATTTCCTCGTCCTGCGAGGCAATCGTCTAGCGAGGCACCACTGTATATTGACAAAAAATACAAGAAATGCTCCAGGACTGGACCAGTCAGATTCATATTATTTTCTTTTAACTACACAACATACAAGTCAATGTGAATTAGCCTGGAGTTTCCCCCCACATCTGAATTTTTCTCCTCCACTTTTGGGGCTTCTATTCCCCCCCCCCCCAGTGAATGCATTCATGTCAACTGAGACAGTATGATTGCTTGTGGTAATGTTTGACCCTTCTGTGGAATGGTTTGTAGCCATTCTGCCTCTAGGCACTCCATTTGATTATAGCAGCACCGAGGCAAGGCATCAGATCCATTTAGATGGTAAATGGGCTGCTGTTTCAAGCCTTTCTTCACCAAACCTGATGCTTGGGTCTACTTTTTTTCTTCTCATCCTTTCATTTCCCTGACCATCCTGTTCTATTCCATTCTGTTCTTTTTTGAAAAAGGCATGTATTGTTGCGCTAAGACACTTAGGAAACCGGGGAGGAAAAACAGTGGAGAGATAGCAGACTGTGAGGAGGAAATTTTAATCAGGACTTATTTGCAACTTGTCGAGGTAGCTTTGCTATAGCTGTGCCTTCTGCAACTCTGGACAGACACAACAGAGCTAACTGGTTGCAAAGAAGGTTGATTGCCAATTTCCTTCTCTCTTTTTGCTAACTCCTGTGTGGTCCGCTAAAGCAAACTGATATGGAGAAACACAATTTCCCAGATGTAACTTCACAGTGGATGCATGTGCATTTTTCTTGCTGCACCTTCAGTTTATGTTTTTAGTAGCAATTCAACAAGATTTGCAAAATCCACATTTCAGAGAGATACAATTTAAATATACAATAATTTCAATACAGGAGAAACAAAACAAGACCGATATGTCCATCCAAAACCAGGCTTGGAGTGCTTAGCTTTTAAAATCTATGGGTTGAATCTCTGTGTAAATAATTATGGCTCAAATCCAATAGTAAGTCACAACTAAAGTAGGTCTATTGAATTAGTGGGGATTTGGTGAGTCAAGTCTTCTGTAACTTCCATCAACAGGCCTACTCTAGTTGTGACTTACTGCTGGATTTCAACCTGTGCTAGTGATAAAATAGGGTTGCCAATGTTTTTGCCATAGATTCCACATCTTTAAATGCTACATAAGAAAAAGGTACACCGTGGGTCCCTTAGTGCTGGGAAACTCTGCCTCTATTGATCAGTGTAGGTGAGAATTTTACTTTAGTGTGTTCTTGATAAAAATCTACCAAAAGACATACATATTTTAAAATTGTCTGTGTGGGAGAAAGAGAAACTGATTTATCTCTCCACAGTCACGGCCATTTCACTGTATTCCCTGATCTGTACCATAGTTCAGAGGCTGAGAATGTTACTTTTCTGGTCGAGAGACTGTAGTTCATAAAAGCAGTGTTGTTAAGCTTTGTCTAATGCTGCTGAATGCCACCTTTTTCTTTCTTTCTTTCTTTCTTTCTTTCTTTCTTTCTTTCTTTCTTTCTTTCTTTCTTTCTTTCTAAATGGATCATGTCAGTAGGAGGCACCAACAATGCCTGCTCTCTGATTTGGTGACACAGTTAGCAATGTCTTCTGGCATTACTCTGGCATTGTGCCATGGGCCAAGAAAGAACGACGCCAAAGAAGGGAACTGCTGCCATTGAGTCTATTACAGTACTAATATTAGTGAAGTGGGTAAACATGATTTTCTGGCCCTCCCAAAGAGTGACAAGGCCTTTGGCACCTACAAACAGAGCTATGAAGTGGTGGCAGAGCTATTGCAGCTACGTTTGGTACAAATTATAATACTAGAAAAATGTTTCTTTCCACTGCTCATAGCCCTAGGTGATGTACCCCTCTAAGCTATATGTATCTCAAACATCTTATTCCTTACACTAAAACATTTGTTTTTATCTCTCTGCCTCAGATGTGATAAGGGAGCAGAACTCAGTTTTCTTCTGCTTCTGTGATGCATTACATGGGCTTCCTGTCTATGCCCGTGACAGCTTTAAAGATGATACAGTTGAAGGCTTTGCAGAAGGCAGATCAACAGGTGAGCTGAGATTTAGAGGTGGGATTGCAAAGGAGAATGGGTATTCATTGCATCTCATGTAAGGGTGTAACCATCAACTAAGATAAAAACAAAGGCATAATTGCTATCTTGAATCATATTAGGGCTACATTTCATGTTGCACAATTAATAAGTCTGCCACGATTGGTCTGAGCCAAGAAAGAATTATACTTATTGAGAAACTCTCACCAAATCCCCACTGGTTCAATGGGTCTACTCCAATTGCAACTTCTCATTTGATTTGAGCCCTGCTCCTGAACTGCAGATACAGTACATCTAATATACATGCTATGGACTGCATCACAATCGAAGATAGAGACTCCATATGATGTGTATGCTGCTTTAAAAAGAAGTAATTCTACATTTTGTGTTGGAATGGGTGCACACAGGGATAGCCCAAGATTTTGTGCTGTCTGAGGCAAAGGATCAAATGCTCCCCCTCCTCCTTACAGGACTTTGACGTAATAAGTAGCATAGCTCATTAGTTTTGAGGGAAATGGTGGTGTCATGAAAGCTATATTTCAAATGCTGTGTAATTTGTGGGAACAAAATTACTATAGTGCTATAAGGAATAATGTTTTCTAGTTACCTTAAAAATACTTTTAAAGGCATGTTAATGTATTTTAGGAGTCTTTTGACAGGACTTTTTCTCAGCATTCCTAAATATTATGTGTTTTTATGTGGTGGTGTTTCTTTTAAGTGAGGGAAGGTAACAGAAAAATAATGAGCAATGCAACAAACAACATAAGTTTTTTTTCAACACAGTAATGAGTAACAACACCAGGTTACTTCTCTAACCCTCAAATGTACAAGAAATGTTTTTAAAAACTAATTTCTGGAAACCAGCCAGTGATGTTTCAACACCGGCAATGAAGCAGTAGAGAAGTAGTTTAGGCAGTAAGTAGTTTAGGCGGTACAATGCTCGCAACAGAAAAAGCATAGCTCCATCTTCCAGAAGCAACTACCTCCTGAGTTAGTTGCTTCACTTCTCCTCATCTGAGGGTTCACTCTTGTAGACACATCATAATGTGACCAGATTTTCCCCGTGTATTTCTTTATTTCCCCCTCACACTGTAGACCTTATTTATATCCATAAAAAGAAAATCCACATTTCCTTTATTACAGCCTCCACAACCACTGAGTAGTCCACTAGCCATATGGGGCAAGCTAGCCCATTTTTAAGGAATCTGTGCTGTTGTTGGCTTTTTTTCCCGCTTGCCTGTCACTTCAAAAAGAGAAGCTGTCAAGCTTTTGGCAATAAATAGCTGATGGGCTGTGTTTGGCTTGGTGATGTCTGCCTAGTCTCTTTTCTCATTTTTGAAGTGCTAATTTGGATTCATACAAATAATGCTCCTTCCTGTCACAAATATGCCTGCTGGAAGATTCTGGGAGTTGCAGTGCAAAACATCTGGAGGGTACCAAACTTGAAGATGCTCTAATGATTAGAAAACTTTATGCTGCTTTCCAGACATTGCAACCTGGTTTACAATAGTTTGCATGTAGTTTAAGTTGGAGAAGCAAAGAGGGAAAAGCCAAAAGATTTAGTGGGGTCTGACAGTGGTGTTGGGTAAGAATGATCCAAATATTTGCTTTGCTCATAACTCCAGACTGTCAATAGAAATCCTCTAAACTCTTGGGGCAAGGCCACAAGAATTTGGCACCTTTGTGGAACCCAATGACACTGATCTTCTAGTACAAATCAAGTCTGAGAGGAGGAAGTTTAGCCTCATGCCCTCTTGTCTGGTACGCTCCCAATTCAACCCAAGTTTCAGAAACTGGTTCCATTCCAACACAATGAGAACATACTTCCATTCTGGAGTATGGAACCAGTGCTGGAAGGAAAGCTGTTGGTAAGAGGATAGAAGAAGCTTGGGTTGAACTGAAGACTCTTGAGGAGTCTAGCAAAGTCTAGGGAGGTTCATTTGGTTGCAGTGAGAGGAGGAAGGTCTTCTCTACTGCGGTGTTCCACGTGGAAAGATCTCCCTATTGAGACTCAGTGGTTTCCCAGTGTTAAATGTCTCAAAGAAACACTTACTTGTTTGCCCAGGCAGTGTCCTAGTGGTTGTCCTAGTTTGAAAGAACGGTATCTAAAAACTAGTGCATTTTGATCATTGCATTACTTTTTAGCAACTGCTTTCATTGTTTCAGTTTTTATTGCAAGCTAGTTTGAGGTTTGTTATTTTTAATTGAAAAGACATTGAGATAGAATCAGAGCTGTAACTAGTAAATTTGGCACTCAAACCAAATGCCACCAACTCACACCCAGGCAGCCCAGAGGCACAGACACATGACCCATACAAAAAAGCAGGAGGAGAATGTAGTGCCCCTGCAAAAAGAAAGAGAAAATGGGGCAGAAAGGTGTTGCTATTTGTTTTCCTAACACCCACCAATGCAGTCAGTTCTAGAGAGTGGCGCCCTGGGACAAAGCCCTGGTGGTTCTGACCTGGCTACATCCGTAGACAGAACATACTATCCCTAGCATTCAGTTAACTGCTGTTGTCTGAAAACATTCAGGTTTCAGACAACTGCAATTACCTATGATGTGGTGGCAGGTGGTTATGCACCTTTAATGAGACTCCCTCTTCCTCATACTTAATTGTGTGGTGTGTTTTTTTAAACTAACGGAGGTACCAGAATCTAAAAACAAGTTGCCCTGAATGTGAACTCTGTGCTCTGTTCATAGCATGCTTGTCAGAAATACTGGAAGTGAAGGAATAAGAAGTAGGGGAACTCTTTTAGGGTTGGAGAGGCATATTGCAAAGAAGTCCACAAGTCCCCCCACCCATCCCTGGCAGTAAAGGTACCTCCCTACATCCCTGGCAGTGTGTGCGTGCACGCGCGTGCGCACACACACACACACACACAGAGAAATAACAAAATAAATAAGCAGCCATTTGCTGTTCTTTCCTGACATCCAAACTGTTCCTAAGGTGGCCATTTTACACTGCCTCCTGGTGGGATTGGTTGGCGATGGTTCTCATTCTTTTTCCCTCCCTCTTCCTCCCTCAGACACTTCAAATCTCTGTCAAGTCCTAAACTTCTCTTAGAATTTCAAGGGTTAGGAAATGAACTGGGTAAAACTGGATTATGCTTTATTCCCTACGAGAGATATGCTGTATATACAAGAATCTCCTGGAGAATAAATACATTTTTCAGCTCCTCATAATCACATTTGTTCTCCTCTGCTCATGTAGCACGCACCTGCCTTGTTCCGCCATTACTCTTGGGTGCAGGGGGAAGGATGCTCAGATTTGCAGCCTAATTTGTTCTCATAGTTAGCTCCCAGCCACATAGAATAAAAATGATCTTTTCTATGTTCAGGGAAACACAGCAAAATAATGAAGCCAGGTGCGCCGAGCCTGCCGCATCTTTTATAAACAGGCAACTCTGAGTATTGAAGAAAGGATTTTAGAAGGTAGGATGTGGTACCTGAGCACTTCTGACCAGTTTGGGGAGAGGTTGAGGGTTGAGAAATGTATATTACAGGAAGTGCTTGGTTTCTTTAGAATGGTTCCATGGAAGTATCCTGCCATAATTGAAGTAGTGATGTATTAGAGGAACATGCACACTTTAAATAGCAGTGCCCTTTCAAATAATATGTCCACCAGAGGGGCAAATACATCTGTCATTTGTAAGCTGAGCTCTGATATAAAACGTGGGGTTTCTGACATGCCTGACACAGGGTTCTCTCTCGAGAACTTGGCTGGCTTTGGGTGAGTGTTTAGACACCAGAAATAGGAGTAATAAGAACATCAATAGCAGCAAGGGGAAGAGGAGGAAAAGCTTCCCATGCACTGTCCCTACAGATTTTTTGGAATCCTTTCAACAACCCGATGTGGTACCATCTCCTGAAAGTGGGAAAAGAGGTGAAGTGAACTTGTCTGTAATTGTGCTCCTTCATACATGCAAGCTATCAATGAATGGATAGGTTTGGACAAGTCAACTCTTCAGAAAAAGCTTCACTTCTGAGCCATACACATTTCCTTAGGTGCCCTATATATCCTTTGTAATGAACAGATTGACCACCACTGTCCTGTAAAAAAATAGGTATATTATAAACTTCAGATTGGAGATTTTAGGTAAAAATCTGTTGTTAAAGCTGGAAGGACTCCTGACCTTGTAGGAGATACCCCATTACAGACATGCACAGAATGTATTTCACATTTGTTCTCTTTCGCTCTCAGTCACCTATCTCTGCTTTATTAAGTGCAGGATAATATGGCTTCTCAAATATTTGCCTCTCATCTCAAAGTCAAAATATATGTAGCACTATTTGCATGCCTAATATTTAAGGGGGTTATGGAACAGATCATCTCATCAACCATTGTGCGCAATGACTTTCATTAATCCCCTTCGTTCCAAGGAGTAAGTGAATATTTTATCATCAGTCATCAATTTGCCAAGTGTAGATTCAGTGAATTCCTACTGAAATCATGCTAGCAATCCTAATTAAGGAAGGGAAAGATTTTCATGTCCTCATTTATTTGTTTATGTTTTTATAGACTATTGTACAGCTATATATCAGGTTTTTAAAAAAATCTCTGGGTAGTAAAAACAATAACAATTACAAATGAACATTATTGCTGTGGATATTTCCAGAAAGTGAGTGGATATGCTTTGACTTTGAATACTGAATATCAAGCCTGGGCAGTTTCTCTCAGTGAAAAATTAACCCTTAAAATGACAATGATAAAAGAAATAAAGATGGGCATGAACCACTGAACCAGCAGTTCGTGCCAGTTCGTTTCTCGGCTGAACTGGTGTTGGGTGCTTCCCAGCTCCAGCTCCTCTGGTGGGCACCCACTCAGAGGGAGAACCCCGGCTTCCCTGCCCTGGTGCTGGCTCTGAGGAGGTGCCTGCTAACAGAGGCAGGGCTGGAAATTGCTGGACACCTGTTTGGACAAAAAATTAACTAGCACAAACTGCCAGTTCAGCGATTTGTGCCCATCTCTAGAAATAACAGCTGGAGGAGACTCTTGAGAGTCCCCTGGACTGCAAAGAGAACAAACCTATCCATTTTGAAGGAAATCAACCCTGAGTGCTCACTGGAAGGACAGATCCTGAAGCTGAGGCTCCAATACTTTGGCCATCTCATGAGAAGAGAAGACTCCCTGGAAAAGACCCTGATGTTGGGAAAGTGTGAAGGCAAGAGGAGAAGGGGACGACAGAGGACGAGATGGATGGACAGTGTCACCGAAGCTACCAACATGAATTTGACCCAACTCTGGGAGGCAGTGGAAGACAGGAGGGCCTGGTGTGCTCTGGTCCATGGGGTCACGAAGAGTCGGACACGACTTAACGACTAAACAACAACAACTAGAAATAACAAAAACAGGATAAGTTTATGGAATCTTGGTCTATTTTTGTGTGTATATATTAATAATAATTCTCCCTCCATTAGATTGCCCCAGGATCAGGTCAGCTTCTGGAAAGATGTTCTGTGAATATAAGAACGATTTTTTTGTCCATGTAACCTTAAATTGTTCCATATCCAGTAACAGATTTTGGATAAGTAACATTTTATTACCCTCCTTACCCCCATTTAGCTCCAACTGGAACCAGTGAAGATATCTGTCATTAGTCTGAACTAAGGATAGCATCATAATTTCCTTGGAACAAGTATGCATATATATGGGCTATGTGATCACAAGCCTTTGTGTACTTCCCAGATAGTATACCCATTTCAACTATTGCGAACTAATTCAGATGAAACATAAAAAAAAAGGACTGGGCTGCAATTCAGTTTCATTAAAATCAGTGTCAGGTTTGCCATGATGCCCTAAACTAGCAAACACACATTCAAATCTAGCAGAGGATTGAGCTATCTCTGTAGCACTACAGTTCCTACCCATGTGAATGCACCACATTGTCACTGGAGCAATCTCTAATGGAGAGTGAGAGGAACAACATTCACTGCATGCACACAGACCTTTAGCTTGTGGCCTCTGGCACTTCTGGCTTGGTATAGCTGTTTTCCCTTGTCTTGCATTCGCTGTGTGTGTTTTAACAAATGATGGCACTCCCCCTACTGATTTGAACCTGCTGGACTTGCTGTCCGAGCAATCTAATGTCTGGTACATTTGGTAGTGCAAAGATCTCATCAACACCCTTTCTGTTCCTTGTGTCACATGCCATTTTCGCACTGCAGCCATGCAGAGGCCATGGATGCTCACCAATGTCTCCTCTATGCATGCAACTGTCTGTCAAAGGGAAACACAGCTGGGAAGTGCTAAGTACACCGAATAAAAGCCTGCAGGCTGGTTGCACTTCGGATGGCACCATGCTATCATAAATGTTTGCATCATGCTGAGGGTTCTCTCATTCCACTGTAATTTATTAAGACAAAATGGCATTAGTCCACTTTGACGCTCACTTGTTATTGATCTGGCCTTGTGTCATGTATTGAACAGCTCAAGTTTTTATTCCACCACAATATCAATTAACACAAACAGAAGGCACTTCCAGGTCACTATTTCTGCACCTCTAACCTTGGAATTCAGCAGTTATGATGAAGATGTTTGGCTGAGCTCTGAAGGTTGTACATTTGTGGAATGTGATCCTGTGTATTTCCTTAGAAAGTAGTCTTACTAAATTCTGTAGGATTTAGAAAGCGAATTATTCCATTCTAAATATAAGTGCCAGGTCCTTTTAATGATGTATTAAACTGTAAATTCAAACTGTTACCAGAGATTACATTTGATGGCAATACCATATAATGTTACAAATATCAAAATCATAACTCATCCATTTATCAGAATCAACACATTAGTATTCAGTGTACTTATCGTCGGTTTCAAAGTTGGCACAGGAGGTGAGATAATACAGGGCTGCTATTTGGTTATCAGGTGTTCTGTGAAGTACACCCTCCCGAGATTAACTACAGAGAAAGGAGCATGGGAAGGGGATGTTGACAAATGATGCCTGATTCATTTCCCCAAAGCTCTCTGTGCGTAATTATCTTGGGTCCATAAATATGAGCCACAAAAGAGGGGTTGACTCGAAACACAGCTTCGTTCTGCAGAGCAATCCAGCCCTTTGCAAATCAGGGAGGGGGATTTTGTGGGCATCCAGAGGTTATTGGCCTGCCGCTCCCATCACTAGCAAAGGAGTGGCCATCTAAAATCCCCCACTGGGTTTTGTTTGGGGGGGCCACACTTTCTTCCGTCCTATTGCAAGTAGTCTCAAATCTTGCTCTGTCAACAAATTGCCATTTTCAAAGGTATCTCCTGGTATCTCTTGATGGTTAGCTTTATCTGCCCATTTAGTCAGTCCATCAACTGTGGATCTCCCTTCTGCATTACGAGTGTCAATACAGTGGTGCCTCGCTAGACGATGTTAATCCGTTCCACGAGGATCGCTGTCTAGCGAAAACATCGTCTAGCAAAGCACGTTTTCCCATTGGAATGCATTGAAATCACTTCAATGCGTTCCAAGGGAAAACGCAGTCGTCTTGCGAAATTTCCCATAGGGAAACCTCGTCTAGCGAGTGAGGGTCCCCATAGGAATGCACTGACAGCTGCACTGACAGCTTTTCACCACTAGTCGGCGCACTCCTATGGGGAAACCTCATTGTCTAGCGAAAATCGCCATAGAGAGACATCGTTTTGCGAAGCGCAGTAGCGCTCGCAAAAAGGCATCGTCTAGCGATTTCCTCGTCCTGCGAGGCAATCGTCTAGCGAGGCACCACTGTACATGTTATATTCGACACAGGCTTCTTCAACATTGGCTGAAGTCCTGTTCCTTTGTTGTGCATGTGGAAGGGCATAACTTTCAGTGCCTCCTAGTTGGCAATTAAGGTCCCAGCTGGGATTCTCAAGGGCACAGTAAGCCAACAGGCAGGAATGTGCCTAAGAATGCCAGCAGCAGCAGCAGCGCCTTAATTGTCAAATAGAAGTGACTGCATACTATATTGTTTGCCTTCTATGTGCATAACAAAGCACGAGGATTTCAGCTTCTTTGTATACTTTTTTACATGATTCTGAAGATATTGCATGCTGAAAATATTAACCCCAATCATGTAATCTTATGAATGAGCTCATAGGAGGCCTTCGTTTTTCTGTTCATCCTCTAACCTTCCCGTATAACCTAAGGTTGCTTCCTCTCCTTCTTCTCCTCAGTCTTCTTTTCCTCCAGCAATTTATTACTTCCCATGTGCTGAACTGTCCCCCCCCCCTATTTATCCAAGCAATTACATTGCTACATATGGCAAAGCCTACCCAAATTGCTTCCTTCCATTCTTTTCTTCCGGCTTTTTCCCCCATGAGTGATGCTTTTGCATGCATCTTCTTTTATTGGATTTCATCGTATCGATTTCAGCTCAGAACCTGAAGCTAATTTTAAAATCTAAATTTATCATTTGAAAAAAAAAATCCTATGTTTGTTCACTTCTGCAGATCTGATCATCAAGTTCTAATGGATCTATTTCCTTTCCCCATGTACCTTCAACTCTATACCTTTTTTTTAGTATCTGGAAAGCACTGAATCATAATATAATAGCAGCTGTAATCATCATACTTTAAGAAGCAAAATATCTTAGGGGAAAAATACTGGAGTGTTCCTACCCACCCATAGTGTTCATTAATTGATTTTTTTTTCCTGGTGGTTGTCCATTACAATCCATTTGAAAATACTGTGCTGTTCTCAGATCACATAAGATGGGTGTTAGATTACATTTTGTCAATTTTATTCAAGGGCAAAACTGTCACTTTTGGGAAAAAAACATGTTTTGTACTGTAAATTACAAAAGTAGCATCCTCTCCTTACTGCATACCTCTAATGACACATTTATGTATTTTTAAGGATAACAGAAGTGAACTGTGGTGCAAAAGAGGAAGATTGCATTTTCACTGTAAACATTTAGGGTTCTAAATATTTAGGGACCCAGGCACCAGTATGGCTTATACCTAAAGGTCATGGTGGGATACCTATCCCTGATTGAACCACAGCCGCTCTATGCCAAACCCTTGTGAATATAAGGACCCACCTGACAATGAATCAGATCATTGGTCACTCTCCAACTCCTGGTGGTTCTCAAGGCCTTGGGGGAGGGTTCATTGAGATGTTGTGCTTCCAGCGTTGAGTGCCATCACACAAACAGATGGGACATAGCTAAACTGCAGGTGAAAACTGGTTTAGTGTATATTCCACCTTGCCTGGAAACTCAGGGAAACTACAGTTTTAGGATATGGGCCCTCTAAGTGATTCCACTATCCATTATTCTTTAGGGGTGCTATGACCAAAAAACCAAAACCAAAACCCAGATGTTAAACCAATATAACTTTTGCAGTGTCATCAGTCTTGAGATCTAAACTCAGCAATGACTTTCAGACTCCCTTTGCAGTGACTGTCCCCATGACTGTTCTTCTGCCATGTAACAAAGGGGCTGAGGGGAAAGTATGCTGATACATGTGAATCATCTGACAACTCTCAAACCAGAAATGCAATGCAGATGACATTGTGCTATATCCTTAGGGAGAGTCATAAGCCACACTGTGAATCACATGTGATGTCATTTTCACCCTTCGCTCTTCTCTTGCCTTTGTTTAGAACTCAAATTAGAGATGAATTGAGATGGCATTGCTCACAGGTTTCTTTGTTTGATTCTCAGAGAACAGTTGGGGATGCTCAGAGCATTATTCCCTTGGCTCAGGACAGACCACGGAGTCATAAAAATACATTTCCCCGTCTTGCACAGTCATGAACTATAGGAAAGCAGAGATACTGGAGCAATATCAAGGCTTCCTGGTGCTCGGGAGGCTAGTTGCCAGGCAGGATGGTGGCCCTGTTGGCTTACACATGCAGTAACTTAGCTGAGTTTAGGAGCAGTGTAATGGGACAACTAAAGAATTAATTTCAAACTTGTTAACAGTGACAAGATTAATGGTAGCTAGAAATTCAAAAATAAAATATGATTTTCAATGAAACAAACGGTAGAAAGAGTTAGTTGTGATATGTTATTGTAAAAGGGGTGTGTGTCAGTAGATGGTGTTTTGATGATGTAGACAGTTAGGACATAATGTTCAGACTTCAAACAGCCCTGAACATGGAAAAAGCAAAGCACCATGATTTAAACGTGAAGGGTCTGATGCTAGTCATGAATCCTGTCAGATAGTGTGGGAAGGCCCTTCCGTTGTGAAGCAAAAGCTTAGTGCTATTAATTACTTAATTGACAGGTCTAAGGTGTCATTAAAATCACCCTCACCTTCCCATCCATTACTCATCTCTGTTCACATATGGTGATGGTCTCTGTTATGGACATGTGAATTATGTTGTATTTTGCAAAAAAAATACCATTCAAATCTTTGATTTTCTGTACTCTTAAACTGTTAAGTGCCTTTCCATGTTATTTTTCTACAGAAGTTTTTGAGAAATTTAGTAGTCTAAAGCTTTAAATGAGAAAGCAATTTCACCGCAAACCATAAAAGGATCAGCAGAGGCAAGATCAGAGAAAGGAACGATCAGCAGAGGCAGGACAAGAGGAAGGAAGGAAAGAAAGGGAAAGAAGAGGGGCTGTGGGCTGGAATGCAAATTGCATAGCATCCAGTGTGAAGGGTGAACTCCCAAATCAATCTGCAGCTTCTGTGTGAGCACTGACTGCAATTTCAAATGTAATACAGGTTGTGGATTAAATCAAAATGATTTGGTATTCCACTGTACTCGCATCCTGAGACAAAATCCTTGACAAGCCGGAGAGCCAATGCCACTCTTATGACACTGACCCAGCAGCCCTAGTATAGGTACAGTTAGGTGATGAAAGATTTCAATATTGTCTCTCCTGCAAAAAATAATGGTGGAGATGGTGCTTCCTTTCCCCTCCGGCAACCTTTTTATCGTGGCTGTTATTCAAGGATATCATTCTAATTTTTGATAACAACCCCTTGAAATCTTGTTCTTGTGCCTTTTGGCCAAGTGGACAATTTTAGAGGAATCGTTAAAGGTGTGAAAATTGTTTTCTAGGCACCCCACTCTGACTGTTCTCAGGCAGGATCCTGCAGGGCAGGTAGGAGCCACAGAGAAGTCACAGGAGTATCACATTTCCTTTACTTATCTCCCAATCAAGGTAATCCATCAGTCAGGGCAACTAAAGCCATTTCAGACCAAGCAAGCCCACACATGGACTAGAACAGGACGAGGTGAGCTTGGTGCAGAGACTCACGTTGTACATTGTAGGTTAGAAATAGATTCCAAGGGAAAATGCATTGGGCTCTTTTTGTTGTTTTTCGTTTCACACACAGCCTTGAAACAAATCCTTCAATTATTCAGGAGTTTTAATGCAGAGTCATATGTTACCTAGCTTTCATGATAAGAAATTTGCATTGTGGCCTCTCCTATGACAAACTTAAAGACAGAAGGGAAGGGAAGAAGCAGCAAAACAGTGTGACAAATGATTTTCATCAAAAAACATAATGCCTTGGCAAATCTCCAGGATTACCCAGAGGACAAGTTACAGAAAGCCTGTTGCACACACACACACACACACACACACACACACACACACACACACACACACACACACACACACACACATCATAGAAATGATTCCAGTCCATGTTTACCAGGACTGTGAACAAAGGCTAGTATTAGTTTGTATGAATATGTTCATTTCCAACAGGTGTCCTGGGAAGCGCTCAAACAACAACAGACGGTGCAATTCTGTGAAATAATTTCACTCCTAAAGCTGCCATATTTGAGACAAAGGGTCCCATTATACAGAGAGATAGCTGGTGTTTTGAACCACTCGTGTGCAGTCCAGTGTGAGCTATCTTCCTGCAATATACAGGATGACAATGTACAGGAAATCTCAAACCATCCCAAACTTGCTCTATGTCCAAACCAGACTTTTCTCCTCCAACAGCTTGGCTGTTCTTTTTTGCAGTTGGGCTTGAACAATTCCTGTACACATGTAGGAGTCTTCTTTAAAGGAGATCACTCCCAGTGAAGCAACTATTTCCAGCAGGATCAAACATGATCCTGTATCATGTATGATCACACTCAAAGTGGGTGTTTTTTTTTTAAAAAAAAAAACCTTTTTGGCTCAGCTTTCGGTAGTAAATTTCAACCTCAAAAACTAATATGTTGAAATAATGTAATCTTGCTTCCTAAAGTGATTCATGACAACTCTTGCTGAAGACTTGACCTTCAGGAGATACACATTCCTACTTTAGTTTCCATAACAGAATCTTCTCCTTCCCTAGCTTTGGCAACATGTTGTAATGCTAAATTATGGCTGCATTTACAGACTTGAATTTAATTAACACATGCTAACACAGAAGCTATAAATAAGAGATCCAGCAAAATAAATTAATAGTTGCTTAATAAAATTGTAGGCTTTGAATTAGAAAGTATACAACCATGGGCAAGCCAATTAAAAATAAATCTGGTGTCCATTTCCAGCTGAGTTTTGAAATTATAGGACTTCAAGAGAGAAAATTTTCAGGTAGCTTTGAATCTGTTCTTTAGAATCTTGCATTGTTTATCCCCATAACCAAGAGAGATAAAACTGGTTTCAGTGGATCAATATAAACATTCCTATACTTGCTTAGCTTGAATACGCTATCTTGTGCACAAGAAATTTAGACTTCCCAAATTCTGGGACCATGTTTATATAATTCTTGACACCTGCTTCTTACCTTTCAGAAAGCAGACCCTTATGTTCTCCTATTGATTATGGTGGAGTTATATACAAAGTGACTTTCCTTCCTCCCACTTTCTTCTTATTTTGAATGCACCAATAAACATGCTTGTGCTGACTGCACTGTTAAGCACTGTATCTCATTGACTCAAAACAGGGTTAACGATTGGCAGCAATCCACACCTATCAAACCATACTTTGAATGATGTCTGTAATCCATACCCAAGTTATTTGCTGTTGACTCAGAAATGACTTATCGGAAACCTGATAGGGCTTCCTGGGCAAATGAGATATTAAAGAAGTGGTCTTACTAGTTCTACACATCCCCAGTGAGTTTTTCCATGGCCAAGCATAGATTCAAACCCAGGACTCCTAAGTCCTATCCACTACACCATACTAGAATAAAGGCAAAGTCTGCATTGTCCATGTTGCTTGCAGGCAAATTAAGA
Source organism: Intellagama lesueurii (assembly GCA_037013535.1). Lineage (NCBI taxonomy): Eukaryota > Metazoa > Chordata > Lepidosauria > Squamata > Agamidae > Intellagama > Intellagama lesueurii. The sequence continues at coordinate 166,037,360 of JBAJHW010000001.1, read as the reverse complement.
AATAGTTCCAGCTTTCATACATCTCCCCCTGCAAGCAGGATTTTGAGCAGGAAGCGAAATTGTTGTTTCATTGTGTGTTTGAGTTTAGAGATGAGCACAAATTGAAAAACAAATTGTAAAATTGCAAAAATTGCTAATTCATCAATTCATATTTGTACGAATCAATGCCCCCTGATGAATACGAATCAATGGATTTGGGGTTATTTTTGATTCACTGATTTGTTGGGCTATAAAATGCAATCCCCAGACATCTAAAGACACCAAAACTGCAGAGAAACATTCCATGACTCTCCTCTACAATCCCTCCAAGTTTGCTGAAGATTGGGTTGCGGATGTCTGAGCTATATACCCACAAATAGGGCCACCAGGGCACTTCCCCCCAGGCACCTAGAGACACCAAAATCACAGAGAAGCTTCCCCTGACTCTCCTCTACAATATCTCCCAGTCTGGTGAAGACTGGGCTTCCCCAAACCAGCTAGCTGCTAAGGGGTATTTTCCTGGGGTGACCCACTTTGTGGGTGTATAACTTGGATGTCGGAAGCCAAAACTTGACCAAACTTGGAGGGATTGTAGAGGAGAGTCAGGGGAAGCTTAAATGCAAAAATGAATTGATGAATCGATTCATCAGAAAACATTTGTAAATTCATTATTTGTGATTCATCAACCTTGACAAATCACAAATCAAAATGAATCATGATTTTTCCGATTTGTGCCCATCTCTGTTTGGGATCTTTATCTATCCTGGACCAAGGAAGGAAGGCAAGCAGGCAGGCATCAGAGAACAAGCCAAAGAATCCAAAGTCTTGCCATAAATCATGGGAATGCAGGTCATTTTCTGTGCTGTCTGTGGCAGGGCACTAACCAAGTGTTATCTTTAGGGGTTGAGTACCTGCTTAACCATCTTTTATCATGTTATCCATTTTCATCAAATTGTTTACCTTGTTGGACTCATATTGCAAACTAGGTCTATTCTAACCTGGTAAATACCTATCCTTAAATCCAATACAATGCTCAAGTTAGCGTCCAGATTTTCACAGTCCCTCTCCTAGTGCAGCTGTCTCTCCACTGGGATAAATCTCCATGTGACCCCAATGAATAGTCCCCTTGTATGAAAAAATAAGGGGGGAGAGAGGGAAGGTCCCCAAAGCACATCTGAAGAGTATCAGTGTAATCGTTGTAAAATCCACAGTAAAACTTACAGAAAGTATATAATGATGCTTGTTCTTCCTGTGAAAAACAACACACTGCAATTCTATTTTTCTACTAATAGTAGAAAAAGCATATAAAATATGGGCAATCTACAGCTCCTTTTGAAGCTTACAGGTAAGCTAATATATATTTTATGCATCCTCTGTGTTTGTATGCATATATGGATAGCAAAAAGTCCTAATTTGAACCAAAGAAATGGAAGGAGGAAAAACTGCAGATCAGAAGAAAAGACTGATAATTTGTCACAGTTTGGCTTTGAAAAGAAATATTAAATATTTTAGATGTTTCTAAAGCATAGTCAGAATTTGTCACCTTCTGTACACAAGCCAACACCCATGAATCTGAAGCATAGATTCCTTATTATCTCTAAAACCAACATTTTTCAAGGCCTGCAATTAATATAGCTGTTATTAAAATAAGAAACTAAAGTTGACAGCAGCCTCCCCTGTTAAGATTTCTCCCCACCACCACACATACACTTCAAATGCCTAACGTGTCAATAAGTGATTAATGCAGTCCCTAAACTACTGTAATCAGTGCATCTCATAACTGTAATTATAATTATTCATTTAACTGCCATACTCTAGCGAGCATGGAGTGTATCAGTGAGAAGCACAGCACAACCAAGCTATGCTACTTGCAGAAAACTTAAAGTGCAAATCAGCACATGGACCTGCTGTCCGCGGTACCTGCCTCAAATGCTATTCAGTGCTACGGTAGCAAAAATCTTATCTTTATAACAGGCAGGGAAATAATCTCAGGACTCTATCACCAAATACACTGTTTTCAAAAAACGTGCCTTCTTAACAGAAGGCAGCCTGCTAGAAAGTGGTTCTTGTGGAATAGTCACAATGTTGTTTTTCTCTTAAAAATCTGAAATGTGGATTTGCCATACTCCCACCAATTAGAAGAAATGTGCGAAATTACAGAAATCAAAATGGTCGTCAGCCAATAAAGGGTTCACTTTGACATTTGTCAGCTTACTACACTTCTCCCTTGAATTGTACAGGTCTGAACAGCACAGTTTTGGTTATTCATGTATAAATAAATAAATAAATAAATAAATACATACATACATACATACATACATACATACATACATACATACATACATACATACATACATACATACATACATACATACATACATACATACATACTGTGCCCCTGGACACCCAGAACCCCATGAGTTCAACATGGAAGGCACCGAAGTGGTTTTCTTTCCCCCAAACACAACATCTCTAATTCAGCCTCTAGATCAGAGAGTCATAAAGACCTTTAAGGCTAATTACACACAGTACTGTATGGAAAGGATTGTCTGCACTGCGGAATAGAAGCCTAATAGAGAGAAATTCTCTCTCTCTCTCTCTCTCTCTCTCTCTCTCTCTCTCTCTCTCTGTGTGTGTGTGTGTGTGTGTGTAAATCAACCGTTTATGCTTTCTAGTTACATTTTTGTGGGCATTAGAGTTATACATGGATTTATGCAGGGATCTAGTGCCCCTAACCCCAGCATTGTTGAAGGGAGAAGTGTACTTTGCCAAAAATACAGACTGATGAATTTTAATTCACCTATTTGTGCCAAATGCATTGGTTTGCTTTTTGTTCCATCAGAAAGAAACTTGACCTTGCACTTCTGCAAGAGACATTCACCGACATGAGAAACATCAGTGATGTTGAGGTTCATCCTTTTTTCTTGCCCTTGATGGGGCTATGTAGCTATTGAGAATCAAGCTTGCTTCTAACTGCATATCTCTACATTTTATTTCCACAATGCTTCTCTGGGTACTGTTACTTCAGCTAAGGAGGGAAAGCTGTGGGAAGAGGAGGAATCCTGTTATGAGATACTCCCCCACAAAAGAGCACACCTACCAAGAGCAACTGGTTCATTGGGGAGAATAGAATGGTGCCTTATTTCAACTTCAAGCTACATCTAGTTAGCCCATTCCTGCCTGCATCATTGCCACAATGAGGCCCTCTTTGTCCCAGCCACAGGATCTTGGAGTGGAGCGGGGAGGGGAAGAGCAGTACCAGCAGGCTCCACCTACCAGTGGCTGCTGCATCTTTTATCACACCAAGCGCAATGAGCACCAGCTGCCATGGATGCCTACACATAAAAACAGCATGGCAAGAGGAACAAAAGGGAGGATATTGTCTTTATCCCGAAAAATGTAACTTTTAGCCCATGTGGAATGTTCCATCCATGCATTCAGCCATGTAAATCCTCCATCTGCAGTCTGAAGTGTCATAGCTCAGACATTATATTACAAGATGTTACAAGTTTTAACAGAGCTTAGATAGCAGCTTTTCCAGTACAAAGTCCACCCAAACTAACTTGTCCCTGTTAATAGAGTTTGCTATGTTTGTTATTATCTTACTAATTACTTTTCATTCTCCTCCAGGGGACAATCCTTAGAAAATGGACAATAATGGAGAGTTGGATCCTGCCAAGCACTCTGAAAAGCAAGTAGAAAGAATTATGCCCTCATCATCTCAAGGAGTGACACTTTCCAGGTAATGTTGTTTCTTCCAATGTGTTATTCCAAGCTCTGGGTATTAGATGTGATGCAAAGCCATGGGATGATGCAAACAGACATCAATGGACAGACAAAATATAATATATCAAACATAGAACTGGCATGGCCTATCTTGAAAACACTCATGATCTGTGTTAGGGAGAGAAAGAATAAGAATCAAATGGATTGAAAGAGAAGTCAGAGAGTACGTATAAGATTGAGTTACAGGGATGGCTAAGGCAGGGCTCAGGTCACAAGAAGAGAACAGTTCATGTGAGAGTTAGAGTGGATTAATAAAGCTTTGCTAAAGAAGGCCTTGAGAAAGGATTTGAAGGAGAACGGTGGATCAGCTTGAGAGACAAACAGATGTGGATATGTCAGTCTTCTTGTTGCATCCTTTAGCAATGCACACCCACAGAAGTTACTTTAGTATCATTGCGTTCTTCAAAAAACTTCCTGTTTATGAATGTGGCCCATGTTGGCAGCAGGAATAAAGGAGCCGAAGCTTTACATAGTAAAGGGGAGCCTGGATGTTGACAAGACCAAGGGCAGCAGCCATTCTCTGTATTTTTTTGCCCAATATGAAAGAAATTACCATTCACAAAGTGGCACCAAGTAAGGGAAAATCCCACATACTGACTCCTTTTTTCATCAGTTAACCACTTCCTGTGCAAACACAAAGCAAGTGTTAGGTTTTCAACAAGTGTGAATGGTAGTGAATAGAAGACCATCTTGTCTGCAACCATTGGAGTTGTCAGTATTGAGAATGCCCTTTGCTATGTAAAGCTTGACATTCTTTTTTCCTGCTGCCAACATGGGCATGACATCGTGCAGCAATATCAGACTATTTGCTGGTGTTTTGAATCATGGCTACAAAAACACAGTATCCCACATTCATAAACAAGACGTTTTTTTAAAAAATTAAATTTCCTGGCTTTTTAAATCAGACATGTATACATACACTACACACAAATTGTTGTAAGCCGCCCAGAGACCTTTGGGTAGTGTGGGCGGCATATAAGTTAAATAAATAAATAAATAAATAAATAAATAAATAAATTTGAACAAACACTTCCCTCATACAAAATTAGTCAGTGATAGAGAATCCCAAATTATGAGCACATGATCTGTACTAAGGTTATTGGGAGAGGAGAGAAGCAAGAACAGCTGGGATGAGCTATAGTCCTTCTGTGCCAAAATTTCCAAACCCTTTCCTTGGGGTAGGCAACCTGAGGAAGAAAAGTTATATCAGACCTAAAGCTCTACAGACATGTTGTGTGCATGTTCTTCCAAAGGATGTTACCTCACCTTTTGAAATTTTAAAAAAATAAAAGGGACTGCTCAGAGTTAGCAAAAATTGTCACTGGGAACAAAGTTCAAAATAATCTGTGATATGTAAGAAAAAAAAAACCAGTGAAGAAAGAAAGGGCAAATAATCAACTCTGTTGAAATGTGGTGTTGGAGGAGAGCCTTACAGATCCAAAGACAGGCAGAAAGGCAGAGAAGTGGGTGCTCAACTAAGTCAAGCTTTAACTCTCAATAGAGCGAAAATGAGTAAATTGTGGATATCTTATGATGCAAATATAATGAAAATTAAGTAATGACCAGAAAAGACAATATTGCTGAAGAAAGGGTGGGGGGCAGTCGAAAGAGAGGAAGACCTAGCATGAGACAGATTGTCTCAACAGAGGAAGCCACAGCTTTAGTTTGCAAGATCTGAGCACTCACCACACATAAGAAGTGACTTGATGGCACATAACATCTTTTGAGGTTTCTTTTTTTCAAAATTACCAAACAATTGTATAGTGAAGAAAAAGGTGGAATGATCAAGACGATGACTGGATATAAGCAGCAAAACTCTGCTAACATTGTGTAAAGCCATCACCACCCACAAAGCAAAAAAACAGTAATTTCACAGCTTAAAGGATGAGCATCTGAATATTTATTCTCTTTGCTTTATTTAATATCTTTTTTTATTATTTTTACAATCAAACACAGAATCCATTTCCTAGCAGCAATCTCTGTTTGGCCAGGAAGGAGTTAAAAATTCAATTGGGTTCTGATTGACAAGTTCAAATTTCAAATTGTCCCAGACCTGCAGCTAATTTCCCCTTTGAAGACTTGTATCAGGACTCAGGTCTCAGAAAACCTGAGGGAATGTTCACTGAAAATAGGGCTGGGGAAAACAGCATTGCTCTGTGCTTTTGTAACACAGAAATACTTTGAATATGCCTTGCAAAATTATATGCTAATTCCCTGGAGATACATGGCAAAATGTCCCTCTTTCTGGAGGACTGTCACAGCATTACTTTCTTTAATGTAATCCCCTTTTTTTCACTCCTCCCATAATAGATGTGTGCTTCTGTTGACCTATAATAATCCCTTGCACAAACCATCTGCCTGACAACCCTGTACCAAGCTTGCACAGTTTATAGCAAAGTCACTGTGGGTTTTTTCTCAGTTGAAAGGCTTATTTTGAGGATTAATATTTCAGGCCCTGCAAACTTCCCCAAATATGGCACAAGGCAAGAGCAGGCTGCTGCCAGCTACACCTGTGCCTGGGGTAAACATTACTGGGGGGGGGTACTTGTGGGTGTATAACTCAGACATCCAAAACCCAAACTTCATCAAACTTGCAAGGTTTGGAGATGAAAGTCAGGGGAAGCTTTTTTGTAAATTTGGTGTCTCTAGGTTTTTTGGGGGGGATTTTATAGGGTTTTAAAGTAAAAGGGGGAAAATGTAAATTTGCAATTCATTATTTGTCAACCTTGATGAATCACAAATCAAAATGAATCACCATTTTTCTGATTCGTTCCCATCTCTACTCTTAATGAAGGGCAGATTCTGGGAAACTTGTTTTTACCTATTTGGACACAAACACACACACACAGAGAGAGAGAGGGCGGGAGGGAGGGAGGGAGAACTTCTCTAAATTCTGTCTATATATCAAATACCAGTGTCTATGTTTGCTGGTATTTTCTGGGAGTTGTCACTGAAAGAGGTTTTTCAAGCTCCAGTTAAGAGTTCTTTCCAATCTCTGTTGTTTGAAAAAATATCTCTCTCATGGTGCAAAGGCTGGATCATGGGACCATTTCCCACATGAACCACATATTTTCCAGGATTCCTTACTCCCTGATCCCACAACAGCATCACTAACATGTTTTCTTTACTGAGGTGGCTATGTGCATTCTCTCAATATCACTGCTTATTCTTGAGCACCTTCCATCTACAGTAAGTATAGCACCAGTCACACATTCTTTAAGCATTTGGAGACCACATATGTTGGGGGAGGCTGTCCCCTAAATTGACATTTTTGATACATGAAAGTGACAATCTGAATAGGGGGAGGCTGTTCTCTTCAGGTGGCCTCTCCACAAGAGTCACAATCCCAAGTTTTTCTAAATTTGGCTCATATGGAGAGATTACCTGGGCAGAGCTTCCTGCACGTCTTCCGAATGCTGTTTTTGCATTTTGAAAGTGATGCTGGTAGGCGAGTGCTAGTGTGCTGCCATGATCACATGTAAGTTCTATAGGACTTTAATAAACACATCAGGGGGTTTAAATCACACCCATTTCTACAGTTCTGCTTCCTACTTTCTTCTGCCTCTCTCCTGAAATCCAAAAGCTTTATCAAGCCAGCCAAAGTATGTGTTCTGCCTACCTATATACGTACATATATGGCAGGTACAGATGGGCACAAATCAAACTACAAATCAGAAAAACTGACGAATCAGTCTGGTTCGTGGCTCAGTTCACAACACAGTTCAAGGATCCTTTTTGGCCAAAACAAAATGAAGTACCAAACTTTTTCCCCCTCAGTGCTTCATTCTGATTCAGCAAAACAGATGGCCCCCCCACCCCCTTCCCACTGCCCCCATTGCCTGCCTACCTGGTCAGCAGTGGTGGGGTGGCGAGGGTAGTGGAGTGGCAGAAGCAGGTAGCCTCCTCACTGCGCACGAACAGAAAACTAAACTGCAAACTAGTTCGATTTTCTGGTTGGTTTGTGGTACATGGCTAACCACGAACCATAATGAATCACCATTTTTCAGGTTCATGCCCATCTCTACTCATCTGTTCAGGTCAACTGCTTCTGTATTCAGTTGTTGTGAAACAAAAACAAGAAAGATTGATTTCTCTCTTGTCCTCTTTTTAGTCTTCCTACAATGCATCTGCTTGGCCACTATGGAAAGAGGGACCCTGCATTGTTTCCATTGCTGTGGACATACTAGCCCAGGGAGTCCTCTGGTGAGATCCAACTGCACTCTTCTCACATTCTAACCCCATGTTTGGGGCAACGGCAATACATCACCCATATTCAGTGTTCCATATTCTCCCAAAAGCTACATTTCCTTTTCTTTTCCCTTTTCCCCCCGCCATGAGGGGCTATCACTTCAGTTTCACCTCCATGGAATACTATTACTTACTAGTGATTTAGGACTCACAGGACTGTTGACTGAGTGAACGAGATATGGTCAAATGCTTAAAGTGAACTCTCTTATTCTTGTGCCTTTCTTCCACCCCTGGAGACAGGTTGAGCACTGCCCTTTTATGTCGGCCTGTAGGCAACTGATGGATCCATACTTCCATAATGCATACATTCAGTAATATTATTTGCTAATTTCACGAGGAAGCTGATGAAATTCCAAACACGTGAATTGCTCATGCTCCTGGATAACATCCAGTCAGGCTTGCTGTGAAGATAAATATCGCTGTTTCACTAACATCTACCATGATATGTCTTTACATTCACACTTCTGCTTTTCTCTGCAAAAAGCTTTGATCTGCTTTATTTGCCTCCTGGCACTTCTAACTTCTTAGGAAATAAAATAGCCTTTCCTTCTCTTTTTGCACATGTTCTTCTGAATGTGCTCAGCATTTTTTCAGACAAAAGAACAGAAATATATGAATTGTAAGAGAGAAAAAACACCACCTCATCATATCTCGGAAACGGTGGCTCCTATATGATTAGGCTGAGGGGCCTAGCTCAGTGAACCCGAATTTGACTTTCATGGTGGCAGTACAGCAGGGGTGTGTGTGTATGACTGTGTATCATTCCATGTACTATTTCCCAGCCCTTCTGTAAATTCTACTCCATTAACGTGGTGCATTTAAAAACAATGAATTGTGGTCAATTAAAAGGTGTGTTTTTGTTTGTTTGTTTTACTCACAAATATTTTACAGTTTACATTCTAAATACATTATAAAATAAATCCATTTTACCTGCTATGGAGACTGCCAATCTTCCTCCATTCCTAGAGCAATCTGAGCTGGTTTATCTCAGCAACATCCAGCACTAGCCAAGTAGGGAAGGCTATTGAAGTCTTGCTTCCTACGGCACATGGGGAAAGAAAGCTCATATTCTTAGTGGTTAGTAAGTAGTGGTTATAGGGTAGGATCAACAGGCCCTTCCATGGTGCTCAGACCTCTTCTATTGCCTGGTGATGCCAACCAGCAACAGCCTAACATTCCTTCAGCAACTGATTACACAGTAAAGATCCAGATGGACTTGTCCCTGCTTCTGTTCCTCTGCAACAAAAAGGAGGCTCAAGCACTCAGTGTTAAAATATTATAGAATTAAAGATGCTGATGGCTGTTTCCTCACAGATGAGAGATGAACCACTAAAGCACTCATAGTTCTCCATCTCAAATAGGTAGGGGAGGTCTAATTCAATTGGTATAAATATTCCAGCAATGAGAAAACTATGATGTTTCTGCCTGCTTTCTAGGTCTTAAAGGTGGTGAGCTGAAGAAGAAGAATCCAATATGGCTAAATTAATAGGGAGACTTAAGACCTAAGCACCCAAAGCTCTAGACCTGGCATGATACATCTCCAACATTTTCATTTCTCCCATATATATTTATTATTTTAAATTCCTTGTCTCCCAATATATAAAATCTGGAATTTTTCATAATTTCTTATAAAAATAGTCTGAAATTAGATTACAAGGTGTCCTCACAAGTTGACACACTTCATTCTTGCTAATGAAAGCAAGATGACCAGAGTCTAGTTGACCATTGCCACATATCTGCCATCTCATCCAATTTGAATTTTCATGGGCTTCTTCCTAGTAATAGGAATCCATTTCATTGGATTGGATAGCCTTGAGGAAAGTGGCCATCACACACACACAACAAGATTTAAAAGGCAGTGGGTTCTTTCCCCCCCACCCCCTTCCCTTCCTCTTTATGGCTTCACTTCTGTGCTGAGAAAGCTTTGTTTGTGGTATTTCTGCTAATGATGCCTGTTAATGACAGAAGAGTCCTACCAGGGGAGAAAATGAAAAACTGGAAACCCTTCAGCAAGACAGTCTCATGCAGGGTTTTATACCTACATATGCTTATTCAAAAATTCTCTCTCTGTCACTCACTCACACACACACAAACACACAGAGAGAGAGAGAGAGAGAGAGAGAGTTCAACAGGCTTACTAGTAAGTAAGCTTAGGAAGCTTTCCTGAGGTTTTAAGAACAGTAGTTTTAGCACTCCCCTTTCCCTTTATTCCAGTCAGTGGGGCCCTGCCAGGAAGCCAAACCAACAGTCGCTCCGTACTTCTGAAATAGTGGTGTCTTATCATCAGAAACTCAGAAGGTCTGGTTTGAAATGCGAGTTCCACTAAGAAAGAGGCTTACGAAACACTTGAAAATGGCTCCACACACCCCATTGTTTCAGAGAAGGGCTGAATCATCAGAATACGTTGCTTCTGCAAAAAAAAAAAAAAAAAAAAAAAAAGCAAAGGAAGAAATACTTTAAGTGTAGGTGATATAATTCACAGTGACCACTTAGGCTGTGTAACCTTCTCAAATGATTAAATGTCCATAAAGCATTCTATTGAGAACTGGGATTTCTGAGGCTTTTAAAAATTATGAGTTCGTAGAAGTTGGTTTTTTCTCCCTCTTATTTTTATTTATTTTTATTTTTTTAGTTGTTGAAAGTTGATGCAGTTAGACTTAGTTTCAGACTTTTTCAAAAATTCAAGAAAGAGAGAAAAAAAGATAGCCTTCTACCGTGTTTCCCCGAAAATAAGACAGGGTCTTATATTACTTTTTGCTCCAAAAAACACATTAGGGCTTATTTTCAGGGGATGTTTTATTTTTTTCATGTACAACAATCTACATTTATTTAAAGACAGTCATGTCATTTTCTTCTGGTTGCTGCACAATGGTAGAGGGCGGGGTTTCACTTAACTGGGGCTTATTTTTGGGGTAGGGCTTATATTACGAGCATCCTGAAAAATCATACTAGGGCTTATTTTCAGGTTAGGTCTTATTTTCGGGGAAACAGGGTATGGACCCTTGCAGACAGATAATCCTCCTAAGCATATTTATTTAGAACTAAGTCCCACTGGAATCAATACAACTCACTTCTAGGTAAATACAGGTTGGATTAAACTGTAAATTTCTTGGCACTAACCAGAACATGAGCTTTAATTGGGGCACAATGACAGCTTTCCTTTCATAGTGACACTGTGGCTCCTCTAGGCAAGGAAGAGCAACATTTGACCCCCTCATTGGGGTAAATGCTATTAATGAGGCAGCAAAGGTTTACCCACAGTTTCATTTGGGGAAAAGTGAAGGAAGCTCCCCTCACACATTTTAAGAGTCCAGAATCAATATCTGCCTTATGAAATGTACATGCAGGCATACTGGAAAGTAGCTCTGTTTGGTTTTACTTTTATTTTATTTTTACAATTATTTATTCTCCCAAATACAAAGAGTAAAATATTGTTCTTTTATATGACAATCCGTATTGTGGAACCATTGTGAGACTATTAGGAGTTACACTTGCTAGTACTTTAACATCCTGTTTGTATTTGGGAGAGAGAGAGAAATAGATGCCAAAGCTTTTCAATAAACCCCCATCAATTTATCTTGCTGCATGAAACAGCTGGTTCCAGCAGGGCAGGACTTTGAGGCACAAGTCCAGAGTCCTATGCAGTGGATGGAGGAGAAGGGCCTCAAAGCATAGCAGAGCTGCCTTATCACATTTCAAAGCAAAGCTCTTCTAAAAAGCCCTTCTTCAAATGCCAGGATCTAAAAGTATCTAACCGTTCCATTCGTGAAATACTATAGCTGCGTACATACACTCCATTGTGAAACCTTTACAACCAAGTAACTGAGTACTTCTCCACTGGTGTTGTCACTGAGGACTGGAAGGTGGACAGGTATTCGTCCTTAGACCTCAGTACATGTCACATGAGTCATGGAAATGGCAAAAAAAGTGCCCCCCCCCACTACGCCACTGGTCTGGGGGGCTGTAAAAATGCCCCTGGGGCTACATGTAGTCCACAAACTACACTTTACTCACCAGTGATTAAGGAGGAGGTTACTTTTTGTGGGGATAAGTACACTTCCAGCTCACAGTCCATTGTGTGAATTGAGCATGCACTTGTTGTTGTTATGTGCTGCCAGGTCACCTCTGACTTATGGTGACCCCATGACTGAGCCATCTCCAGAATGTTCTGTCCTCAATTGCCCTGCTTAGCTCTTGTAAACTCAAGCCTGTGGTTTTCTTTAGGGAGTCAGTCCATCTCATATTTGGTTTTCCTCTTGTCCTGCTGCCTTCTGCCTTTTCCAGAATCCTGCCTTCTCATGAGGTGCCCAAAGTAGGACAACCTCAGTTTCAACATTTGTGCCTCCAGAGATAGTTCTGGCTTGATTTGATCTTGATTTGATCATTTGTTTGTTTTTCTGGCACCAGGTATCTGCAAAGCTGTCCTCCAGCACCATGTTTCAAATGAATCATTTTTTTCCCTGTCAGACTTCTTGCCCTGGGAATACATACTTTGCCATCCCTCTTCCACAGCCTCTGAGGGAACTATGTTCTCTGTGTCTTGTTTTGCTAAGATGGAAGGTTTGGAAGGACATTCCTTATCTCCTGTTGATTCTTTAGAAAACTGAGGAACCATCTCATCCTAAATATCACAGACTTTTGTGAGGGTGAAGACAACTCAGATCCTGAGACTGAACAATCTACAAATGAAGGATTTTGTTCTGCCATTGCCTGTGGGAAGATGAAAGCCTGAACCTTGTGATTCACTGTGCAGATGGTTCCCCCTCACTGTTGGACAATCACTCTAGAAAGCGCTGCCCATTGACTCTGAAGGCTAGGTTTCTGGGAAGCTGCTATCCTACAGCCCAGGTTTGGAAACCATTGCATTATATCATACCTGCCATTAATAGCAACAGCAGGAATATATTGGGAGTTACAACATCTCCTATCAAACCCAGCCACCATGATCAAGCATTGGAGACTCCTGGTGATTATGGGAGTCCAAATCCAATGGCTTGCAACCCAAAGCACAAGAGGTGCCCCCACATGGCTACTCCAGGATGGGGTATCTGCATTTCAGACCACAAACTGCCTGTACCCTAACATACGAATGCAGTTGCCAATGCCCCACTTACTGTATATCAAGGGGAAGGGAATCTAAAAACCTTAATATTGTGAATTTAAATACCCATTTTTACTATCTTGTGCAAAGATGTGTGTATGTGTTTGCGTATGTTTTTGTGTCTGCATGTGACAATGCTAATCTCTTAATTGCCACCTCAGTCATTGGGTTATAGCATTATCCTCACCAACCTGTGTGAGAGTTTTCAGGCACAACATTATAAGCTTCTGAGTCCTCTGGAGAGTTATGCAAGCTGCCTTGCCGTTATTTGATTTATTTTACAAATATACAAAGAGAGCACAGGAGAAGCAAACAGCCATCCCTTCAGCAGAGAACAGATCCTCAGAGAGCTACTTGCACAGACAATCTTCCCCAAAAAGCTGCCCCCTGCCCACCTCCACCTTTCCACTAGTTCTACTTAGACACTCTCGGCATCTTTCTGTCTATTCAAAGCTGGAAGGGCCTCTTCTCTCTCGTACCTGCTGGGTGATGGTCTCTGCCTCAGCCCTGCAGAAGATTTTTAATCATAAAGAACCATAAACAACCAAGGCAGAAGCCAAGCCACTCAAACAAACAACATCGCTAGGATTATAGAGTTTTGCTATTTGTCAGCTACTCTTTTTTGCTTGGGGATTTTACTTAAAAATAAATGAGCTGTGATAATATTCCCTTCTTGATACTCACCCCCAAACTATGGATGCTAAGACTCAATTCAACATTTGGGCAGGAAGATATTAAAAATCAAATAGCCTATACTAACAAGTCTGACTGTGGAGGGTTTTATTCATTTAACTTGTCCCAAAGAGCCACACAAGATTCTTTTTAAAAATGATCATCATCTCCAAGGGTCCAAATCTAGATAGATGATGACACGGTTACACAGTGGACAAAAGCCCCATCCAGGTGTCAATGAAACACATGTACTCAGCATGCAAGGAGGGGAAAGTGTTAACTTTGCCCCCTCTATGGTCATTTTCCTCAAAGGAATCTAAGGAGGAAAGCTTGTTCAGTCAATGAGGCCTCGCTGTGTAAACCAAAACATAGGAAAAAAAATAGGTTCTGGATCCTAAGTAGAACTCCCATGAATAAAAAGAGCCCACACTGAGGAAAGTGATGACAGAAGGGGAAGAATGAGCACACTATCCATGCTGCATATGGAGTACACATGCTTTAATGAACACTTAATAGAGCTAATATTGTTATATGCACTCGATTTTGCCAAGCGGTGAAATGAACTGAAATTCAGTGGTGAAATGAGGAAACATGAATAGTGTAAAGTATGCAGGTGACACTTCATTACTGGAAGAAAATAGCAATGACTTGAAATAACTGTTGGGGAAAGTTGAAGAAGAGAGTGTCAAAGCAGGATTATAGTTGAACATGAAGACAAAAATAAGAGCTACAGAAGAATACACAACTAATTTTGACAATGAAGAAATTGAGATTGTTAAATATTTTGTATACTTTGGTTCAATCACCAATTCAAATAGAGTCTGCAGTCAATAAATCAGAAGATGTGTGAGACTGGAAAGGCAGCTATGAAGGAACTGGAAAGATTCTTAGCTGTAAGAATGTGGTTCTAGAGACCAAAGCCAAGATGGTTCATTCAATGATGGATGTGAAATCTGAGTAGCAAATATTTATTGTTATTTATTTTATTTTGTTCATGTTTATGCCGCCCATCTGGCCAAAAGCCACTCTGGATGGTTTTCAACACTCAGAGAAATCTGATGGCTGAAAAAATTAGCTAATTCAAAATGTGATCCTAGAGGAGAGCTTTATGGATACTATGAACTGCCAGATAGACGAATAGATGGGTTTTTAAATAAATGAAGCTCTAATAATTTCTAGAAATGGAAATAACTAATGAGGGGCTCTTGCATTTTGGCCATATCTTGAGAAGATAAGATGTATTGGAAAAGACAACAATACGGGAAAAGGTGAAAGCAGTATGAAAAAGAATGAAAATTGAATATGGGATAGTTTGACTCAATAAAGGATCCACAGCCATTCATCTGCAAGACCTGAATAAAACTCTTAATAGCAAGACCTTCTAGAGGTAATTGACTCATAGGGTTGTCATAAGTCAGAGGTTACTCAATGGCATACAACAAGAAGAAGAGGTCAAAGGAAGTTGCAGAGTTTTTAATATTAAATTTATTTGCAAATATGCAGGTTAAGCATGTGTGTGGGAAGAGACATGGATGAAGAGTTCCACAGGAAATCAAAGCTATTGCCACACATGGGATAACTACAGAGGCAGCCCCCCACCCAAAAATGGTGGCATAGTCTTTCCATGACACTCCCTCCAGAACTCTTCCTCCTTTGAAAAATGCTTCCAATGTGCAGCCAGCTTATCCCTTCCTTCCCTCTCCCAGCCCTGCTTGAGAGATGAATACAAATGAGTTGCTTTCTCCACCTGTTTCCCAGCTTTCTTGGACAATTTACCAGTATGTTTCTGAACAAAAATGCACCTGGCAACTTTGCCACTGGAGGGAAGTCATCATGACTAGCGCTGCACATTAGCCATAAGCCAGAGAAAATGTATTTACTTCGGGCTCACTGCAAACAGGCAGAACCCTGCTTGTAAGACATGTCCAAATTGCCACAATTTTTTCTTGGTTCATTGTAACAGCGTGTGTACGTTGTTGCTGTAGACATCTTCACACGATGGGAACGTCCAGTACCACCTGATACTGCAGTGTAGCTGTAAAAACTGGGACAAGAATCAGATTAGGCACCATTTTGAATTGCAGTAGGGCTTGATATCATGTGACATCCCAGGAGTCACTGTGGATTGGATCTGTTTTTCCCCAGATCTTTGCTCCTTACCTGAATCTCTGCTGTCCTGGACAAAGTTGATTGCCATCCCCAAAAGCTCATGCAAACACAAACCCTTTAGTTTTGAGTGTGACACAAAGCTCTTTATTGTTTCCCTGGAACAGAATCGCAGGTCTGTTTCTTGCTCTACTTAGGTCTCTGCTTTTTGAAAACCATGTAGCCTGGTAGCCCCAGTGGTGCATAGAAATTAATCAGGTTTCATCAGCTTGAGGTCAAAGAGAAGAATAATTCTTTCTCTTTGCTGTAACTACACCTCTCATTGAAAACTAACCATATTTTATTTTATTAAAAAAACACACAGAGAGAGCCAGCTGAGCTCCCCAGATTGAAGGGAAGGTTGGCAGGCTAAGCCACACTATTTATGTTTTACAAATAAAGAACAAAAACTCATTGGGTAAGTCCTGTTAAATCATTTAGTAAAGATGATAAATCTCAGTTGGATGTATTTGGTGCTTGTGGTAAATCCAGTTAAACCAATTACTTAAAATGCTTTTCTCAGTTATAAAGCTGTGTGAATACAGAATAAAACACCTCAGCGGAGTATATGGATTGATATTTATACCTGTGTATTACAAAAGGTGGAATGTAGACAATGACATATTTTAAGGAATATATTTAAAGTTCGTACCCGACTATGTTAAAAATCCACATCTTAGTGTCTATGATTTCTTCATGCGTAAAACACTATGATGTTAAAATGGCTTTCACTAGGAAGTTGATCTATTTGATTTCCGTGAGATATAGGCATGTGCCTTGGTGTTGTGGCCATTTTTGAAAAATCAACTGCTTCTTCACCAAAATAAGTGCCATGTGTTATTTGTAAGCAAATGTCACCTTTCTCCACACAAAGGACTCCAGTTGGCTTGCAGTCAGTTGAAAATGGCATAGCAATCACAATGAAAAACACCATAAGATCTAACACTGAAAAAAAAACAATTAAACACAAATATTGAAAGCCAGTTATTAAAACCAACAGTGAAAACACTGAAGATAAGTAAACAAGCTATGAAAATAGATTGGATTAGAAGTGAACAAGAGGCCAACAAGGACTGAGCATGCTTAGTGACCTCCAGGAGTCACAAAACATTTATTGGAAAATAAAATGGAAGGGGGGGGGGATCTGAGTCAATTTGTCTCTGAGTGGTCTTTAACACTGATAGTGTTCTGGATGCAGGATACTCGGCAATGTTTTGTTGCAGGTCCCATTTTTAAAATTCTTTATTCATTTCATTTGTACCCACTGTGTAGAAGAGAAGGGATACTCTTTTGGCCCCATGGATACACACACCTGGGGGGAGGGCAGATGAGGGCAGAAGGGGAGTCACTTCTTCTTGAAGTCCCACCTCTTACAAAGCCAGGTCCCAAGACCCTCTACTGCCAGCTCAATGCTACCAAAAAGCTGTCCGTTTCTGTTGCACAGAGGCAAGAAACCCTTGATGGAGGGTTTGTGGGAGGGCAGAAGAGCTGACTTGACAGATGGGCATCGTCCGTGCTGGCTGGGGAATTCTGGGAGCTCCAAAGGAGTATCTTGAGCACTGGTAGAGCCCACACAGAGACACTTAAACACACGCCGTGAGTTGTATAGCAAGCTAAATGGCAGAAGAGCATAATCACAATATAGACAAGGATAAACAGGAAGGGAGAGGGAATTTTATGTGAAATGCTCCATCTTTGGGGTTTTGAAATTTGACGCTGGAATGATAAAATTGGCCAGTTCTTTTCCACCTACCCAAGCGGAATTTTCTGATTGTTTAAATGAGCTAATGAAGTTAGTACAACATCTACTAATCTGATCGCATGTCAGCTGTCAGAGGCGGTTAAAGCCTGGCTGCTGTTGTGTCTGAGCTGTCAGCTGCTCCGTCAAATGGTGAATGCGACTGAAAAATAATTGGATACCCATATCCTAATGCCGAATATCAAATGGTCTTTGTTCACACACTGCATGGTATTTGAAGGATGTTTCCTAGCAAAATTTGCAGAGGAGAACTGCGAAGGGGGCATACTTCTTTGCGCTCGGAACTCTAAGATTAAAGAATAACACCTTCAAGTAAATCCCATCCAGCTCTCCAATAATAGGAACACCACAGTCTGTCTAAAAATGTGTGAAACTATGAATTATGGATGAGCGTGGGCCTCTTTTTTAACTGTCACATTCAAATGAATAATTTCTATTAATCGTAATTCATCATTTCTAATATTAGGCTAACATACTAATGGGTAGTTACCAACATATGTTGACAGGACCTTTTAAGGGCCGGTGTTAATCTTTTTTGGATTAAAGTGCAGCATTAAAATTAATGAAATAATGGCATCACCATTTGCATATGCAAATGAAACTATAGACATGCCTGTCTCTCTCTTCATCTCTCTCTATGTATACGTGGACACAAATGATTATGATAATAAGTTGTCATCTGAATTAATGACTGGCTAACCCCACTTGAAAAAGTCATAATATGTCCCAGTACACTTATTAATAGAATTTCTCATTCAAGAATAGGAATCCATTTAATGAACAGTCTGCTTTAATGAGCAGTCAGAAACTTAAACCCCAGGAGAAGTCTTGTTTTCAGAACTTACACCAGTGAAGCAAAACCAGTATTTTACTTTGTCCAGAAAGACTAAATGTTGGGAGAATGTCAACTGCAAACCAAGTATAGTTTGGAATTTAACTACACATAAGACATAGTTTGTGGTCTGGGTTTCCCATTCTATAGGGTATCTGTCATATACAGTGGGAATTATGTTAAAATCCTGGTCAGCTGTTTGGTGGGGAAACGGGCATGGAAGTGACTGAATCCAGCCCTGTGCTCTTGCTTCTGATTGGAAGGATTTACAACAAACAACAACAACAAAACAGGTCTGTGGTTTTGATCATGGAGCACACGGCTCTGTATGCCGTGTCCAATAGCAAGGTTGTACAAAAATCATATAGAACAGGGGTGGACAAAATGCAATCTGTATGGGCTGTATGGGACCTCCGCCCTGGGCCATCCTTCCAGCCTCCTGGGGACCCCCAGGCCCCCATGTCCACTTTTAAAAAAAACTTAAATCCATTCAAAAAGTACCTCTAGGATTTGCCATGTTTGAGAGCTCCCCAGACCCTCTGCTCCCTGCCATCTCCCCCCCCCCATTACAAAATAGTTGTCTACTAGAATGGGAGGGAGCTCTTCAGTTTTAAAACAGCTTGTTTTATGGGGGGGATATTAGTGAGGGGCAGGTGAAGCACAGGAACAAGTGTGGTACCCCAAAGTGTAGGTAAAGGTGGGCATGAATCTCGGTACAGAGGTTCATGCTGTTCATCAATGTGGCGCCACAGGTGCCATATGATCCCTTCCCCTATCCCACCCCAGCTGGCTCCCCCACTCACCATCCAGCATGCACTGCTCTTTCCCTCCTCTTCACAAGATTGTCCGGTTGCAGCAGGAACTTGTGCTTCCCTTCTCTGCCTCCTCCGGCATCCACCCACTCAGATGAGGAGGTGAGTCAAGGATTCCTGCAGCACTGCCTTTGAGTGGACAGCTGCATGAGGAGGCGGAGGAGAGAAGCACACAGGCCTGCTGCAATTGGACGATCGTGCAAAGAGGAGGGAAAGAGCAGTGCATGACGGCTAATGAATGGGGAAGCCATCCAGGGGGTTGGCAGAAGGGATATCGTGGCACCTGTGGTGCTGCACTGATGAACCATCATGAACCTCCGAACTGAAGTTGGTGCCCATCTCTAGTCTAAGGATGTGTTATGATCTTCAGATCTCTGGAGGCTTCCCACCCTGAAAATAACTCTGCAGCCAGATCAAAGTGAGTATTGACATTTCATTTACTTGTTCTTTCATCCATTCCCTCTGTTTTATCCTTTTTTTTAATCTGTGGCCTTCAAAGCACTTAATAACAGTTGAAGCAATAAGCCTACAGTATAACAAAAACAATGAAACATTTCTATAATGAAATCAGACAGCAATACAAAATTGTTTAAAATGTCGTTCATTTCAAACCAGTACATTCTAAGATGGATATGTGCATTTTAAAAAAAAAACTGAGGTGGGATGGATGCTCTGTGCACAGTCTCTGTAGACTTTTCAAATTGCTACACGTAAGTCACTGTTGATTCCCAGGTGGCTGTAGTTATCTCGTTATACGCTGTGCTGTTGGAAGCCTGCTGCCGAGACCAACACTGTCCCTTATCTTATTAAGTGTGACATAAACACTTTTGATGAAATGAAATTGAGAGGTGCTGCAACTGGAGCAAGCTCCTCGTTTCCCCTGCAGTGCCTTGCTACATTCTGGAGATCTGATTTGCCGACCTTTGATGGCAACCCCTCACACTTTCTGCACAACAGACGGTCAAAGACAACCACTGAAAACTTGAAAACAATTGGGTATTGTTGATGGATTAATTCAGTAAAACAGGTTTGCCATCCATTGTAAAATATCTTCTTATTTCCAGGAAAAGGTCTTGGATGTAGAGAGCACCACCAAAAATCCAAGCTTCCCGGTGCAGAGAATTGGAATATAAATGCAATCCATCGATCCATCAGTCCTCAGTTGCCAGGTCCTTGCACATAACTACAAAATTAAACTCCTGACTCTCTCACACACATGAGGGTAAGGTATTTCCTGGCACTCTCCACAGGAGTTGAGATTACATTTTTGTACCAATTACACAAAATGGTGCACATAACAAAATAATGTTTTAATGCAAATGAAGCAAACTGGGCAGAACAACCATGGATGTTGCTTTATTGATTGGGCTTTTAAAGATGCATTGGAGGCTTTGTTTACATTTGATTTTAACAATCACAAACATTGATTGTCTGAATCAAACATTGATTGTCTGTAGCTGAAGCATCCACAAAAGCTCACACTGAAATATAGCAGGTGGGTTTTAAGGTGGTACAACATCTTTGTTTTCTCAATTTTTTTGTGTTTTGTTTTAATTTTTGTCTGTATAAATGTTTTGTGCTCAGGGTGTGTGTGCATGCATGCGCACGTGTGTGCATGTGCGCTTTGCTTCTCAAAGGGAAAGGGGACTAGTTTTTTGAAGAAACAAGTTTGCACAAATTATAGAGACCTCAGCACACTGGAAGATGACCTTGGTTTCATACGACTACATGGAAACCTCTCACAAGTGGTCAATGCGGCCACACTTTCTAACACCCAGCAGTTATTGAGAATGCTAGTAGCATACTTACAACTTAAGGGTTATATTTTTGAGCCCAAACACACCTTAGGGTGATTGTGGTTAAATTCCCTGAAGCCAACAAAACATGATGGCTCAAAATGAGTTACCATTGCTTTCAACTTCAACGGGATGTGAGCATTATGTACTGTATATAACTACGTAGGTACTGTAAAGCTTGGCAGGAAACACTGCATTTCAAAAGCAAACAGAAAAGCTCAATCATCAGGAAAAGAGATGAGATAAAAATAAAGAGATAATGAGTGAAGGAAGTATCCAAGCATCTATGAATGTCTCTCTACAAATTGAAGATACAGGAATAGAATTCTGCTTAAGTGAGAGACGTTGTTTCTAGTCATGGAATGATTAGTGCACTATAACTGTTCCTGTAATAGAACTGCCTCAGTGATCTGGACTTCATTATCATTCCACCCTGTTGGTTCATTCACAGGAAATGTGAAGCATGTGGTCCCTTCAGAGGAGACCACCCCTTGGATAGCGAGAGATTAATGATCCATTATGTAGATCACACTGTTAACACACAAGTGGAAGTTACATAAATCAGCTACTGGCAACTGCTTAAAAAGCCCCAGTTCAAATGGAATTAAAATGTCTCTAAACTACAACATTACTGTGATTCACTGTCACAGTGAAAGAAATCCAATGGCAGCCAGCACTGTGAGCCAGGGTTTCCATTCTACATTCCCTTGCACAATCTTTAAAAAAAAAAATTGGGAAAGGAGAACTACATGAACCTTTCGTTATGCCTCATGGATCTTCCTTCTTACAACTTGGAAGCATCACATTACAACTTGTAACTCAGAGGTAACACACCACAAATAGTCTGTTACGTGTAATTAATTCCTTTGTGTAATAACTAAAACATAAGTAAGCTGTGTTAACTATTGTTCCAAAACAAAACAAAAAAATCAAACCTCTTTTGTGGTATAACTGTAACGATTTTAGTTACTTTTAACCTAACAAGGGGGTGTTGTCTCTTTGCAAAAATAACAGATTTCCTTTGTCTGGCTTTGGCTGGTGTACCAACGAGTACTGTTCCTAGAAAAAGTGGTCTTGGCATCCATGGTTCTTGCCTGAATCACCTCCAGATCAGATAATTTAATGGCCAGAATCCTGTTGGTTAGTTTTCCTGGCAAAACGCAGTGGTGTAAATCACAGTAGCAAATGTCTGCTAATTAAATTTTGTCACCTGTATCCCTTGCTGGTCACCAACTCACACAATGTCTCTCTTATGTATCACTTTAGGGGCCTCCTAGGCAGAAAAGCAAGAATGAAATAATGACAAATTGGTGTCTTTTGTTGCTCCATGCCAGTGGTTTTCAGCAGTCTTCTTTCAAGTTGTTACAGTGAGTTTAGGACAACAAAGGAAGGAGACACATTTATTAAAAAGCACTTCTAACATTAAAAAATTTGGTTTTTAAAAAAAAATATTAAAAATGGAATACTTTTTGTGCCTTGGAATTGTAACTTTTGTAACTAATTGACATTGTTTGATTTAAAGTCCTTTCCAGCTTTTTCACTTTCCAGGAAGTAAGGCAGTAAGAATTTAGATGACCAGATGCATGTTATGTTTTCAAAAATCTGGTACCTTTAATATACGTGATTCACATATGCTATTTCAATTAGGAACAAAAATGGCTGCCAAGTCAAATAGGTGACTATATGTCATAGCCATAAGATTCATAAATTGGAGATTGGCTTATACTCAGTAATATCCTCCATCTTGTCTTCCTCAACCATCCTTGACAGCCAAGAGGAAGACCTCATTACTCCTTGCATGAAAGACCCACCTTTTGCTAGCAGCTACTGATGGGATTTTGATTTGTTCCCGCATTCAGAACACTGTGCAGGATGACATAGCAGGGTTAGGGTCTTCCTTCCTTCCTTCCTTCAAGCCAATATGATATCATCTCTTGCACTTCTAAGGGATGTGGAAAGCACTGTCATCTCTGTGTTCCTAACAATCACCAGATGTTGCTGACAGCATTCGCAGCTCTGATTCTAGGTACTCCTGAAGAATAAATACAAACACATTTCTTTGCTGGATGTAAGAGACAGCTCCCTGATTTGGAAATACAGCAGCATAGCATCAGAAGGCCCACACTTTCTGTTCCAGAAATCAATTCTCTTTTTCATTTTAACTGGGATTAGCAACAGCAGTGGTAGAAAACTTGCAGGATACAAGAGGAGAGAGGGGAGATATGATAACACTTTTCAAATACTTGAAAGGTAGTCATAAAGAGCAGAGGCAGGATCTGTTCTCAATCATCCCTGAGTGCAGGACATGTAATAATGGGCTCAAACTACAGGAAGCCAGATTTAGGCTGAATATCAGGAAAAACATCTTAATTGTTAGAGCAGTATGACAATGGAACCAATTACCTTGGGAGGTGGTGCTGGAAGAGTTCAAATGAAAATTGGGCAACTTTCTGTCAGATCTGGTTTGATTTGGATTCCTGCCTTGACCAAAAGGTTGGACTCAGTGGCCTTATAGGCCCCTTATAGGCCCCTTCCAGCTCAATGATTCCATGATTCTATGAAGCAACTGTTCTCAGTGAACCAAGGTTTATGAGGGAAGGGTTCTCATGAATATGAGAGTGTTTCACCCACACCAAGAATGAAAAGGCATGATCCTTGACATTGGGTTAACAAAGATCAGAACTTTATTAATATCTCCCACAATGAGGGAGACATGCAGTGGTTACCCTAAAGCTTGCCAAAACATTATCTACAGCAGAAACCAACTTGCAACCTTTCATTACAGCATGGGTGGGCAATATTTAGAAGTCTGAGATCTGCACTCACCAATATCTGGACTTTTGAGGGCCACACCCACATGCATAGATGCATCTTTTCCACTCAAGGTTCTTACAAAATAGGAATATTAATGATAAGATTCTTTGTGCCCTCTAGTGGCCCAGTTCTTTAAAACTGAGGCACCTAGGGTGCTGGGGATCTCTTAAAATATACTGAAATTGCCTGTCACATGCCCAGGAAGCGCCAAAGAGACCTTCTCAACCCAACTTTCTATTTACTTTTTTTAAAAGTAAAAGTTGTGGTGTGGAGTGCTGCGAGTAGGGTTCCAGGAGTGGCACAGACTACATGTGGGCCCAGGTACACTGCATGAAGCCCATGGCTGCATGTCCCCTAAGTCCTCTGCATGTGTGAAGTTAGTCTTACTGCCTTGAATCAGAAGCACAATGTTGACTGCTTCCATCTTATCTAGACACACTTCTCTAAGCGCTAAGGGAGACCTGCCCAGTTCACAACATTTTAACATCCAAACCCTGGGTGTTTAATCCAGGCAAGGCTCTAAACAGTTTCCTTTCAGGGTCTCAAAACCCTGAGAGGCAGGTTTAGGGAGTGGCTGTTGACCCTCCTGGTGCCACTCGGTGATCACTGATGAACACTTTTCAGACCTGCTGTGATCCGATGTCCTCTTCCATTTTGCCACATTCTTCCTACCACCAGCACTCAACCCACTTGAAGCTGCATGGTGGCTGAAATCCTCTTGCATAGCAACTAGAGTAGGCCCATTCAAATCAATGGAACCTATGGAGGACCTGGATCACCAAATCCCTGCTGATTCAATGGGCCTACTCTAGTATAATTTACTACACTAAAGCAACAGGATTTCAGCCAATGTAAAGTAAGTCAGGGTTTATTTGATTAATAGCAGAAGTATATTACTTGGAACAGCTGTTTCGCACCAGTCATATTGAACCAGCTTTTTTTGTGCTTTTAACTCTGATTGAGTCACTGGGCACTGAGACAATTAGCACTACCATGTCACCAGCTTCTCATTCCTTGAGATTTCAGTATTATAGCCACAACAAATGATAAAATCAAACTTTCTCCTCTCCCAGCACCACTTACCCTAAGATTTAATTCCTTGCCTCAGAAGCACAGCAATTCTCTGAGACCTTTAGCTGGTGCCCTTAGACATAGCAAATCCATTGTAGACTATGCTAGCTATAGGTCTTATATAGTTCATCTCAAACTCCACCCCTACTCCAGCTGACTAGCAGGCACCGATATGCAAGGGAACAAAGGCAGCAAAATGTGCCTTTCCCCGTCTCAAGGTTTCAGAGAAAGTAGCATCATGAAGTCCTGTGAACTTCTGTACTAGTATAAGGCATGCTGTTCCATTCATTCCTGCTGAATTCTCTGGAATGTGTAGCATAACCAATGTCAGGCTGCTGAAACATGCACCTCACTGTGTTCAATACAGCTCTGATTTTTAGGGAAGTGTCCATAGAATTGAACCATTGAATGTCCTCAATTCCGAATGTATCGTGCTCAATAAATGTCAGGCTTCCCTTCCTTTTTCTTTGTTTCTTTCCAATTTGAAAACAATGCCCAGTCCCAGTTCTTGCTGGAAGATAACAAAGTTCTCAGCCATCTCTTTGTTGTTCTGTACAGTATGTGCTATTGATTACAGTCCGTTTGTTCACTAGGCACAGAGATTCCTTGTACCTATCACTTGAAGTGGGCTTTTACAAGGTTTCATTAGTTTGTATTGACTCCATCCCCATTTTCCCTTTAGCCCCCATTAATTGTCTCTTCTCTGATTCTCAGTACAGGCACTGTGTAAACTGTCTTTTGAGCAATTAACTTCATGACATGTAAAATAAAATATAAGACAGAATTTGACTGGGAACAAAATTTGTCTTAGTTACAAGGAGCGAGGGTCAAGCCATCTCTGCGCTGGAGTTGATTTTGCTTATATTTGGGCATCTGAAGCAACAAACAAGGTGTCACGGAAGAAGTCTTCCAAAGATGGTGGAATCATCCCTGTAATGTTGTAGGGGCTGCACTTAGTCTGGGACAGAAACTTTACTATTTTAGCTCTTTACTAGACATGGGGATGAATAAAAAAAAATGAATTGTGATATTCGTGGAAAATCGCTGCTCCGTTAAATATTCGTCCCTTCATATTCATGGGTTCCAGAGACCCCCACGAATACGAAGGGATGAATACTTCCCCATTTTATTTGTCCCTTTGTAATTAAAAAAAATATTCTGCCTACCGGCCACCGATCAGCTGATCAGCAGGCCAATAGGCGGCCACCCACCCCCACAGTCTACCCCACCCCCTTCCTCTCCCTACCTTAGCCCCACCCCACCCCTGCCGACACCCCCTTACTGTAATTGTCGCTGCCACTGCCAAGGTCTCCATCAAGCCTCTGCAGCCATGGCATGTAAAAAGGGAAACTGGCTGCCCTTTGCAAAGATGGCAGCTGCAGCTTCATTTAGGGTAGGGAAGCTGCAGCTGCCATCTTTGCAAAGGACAGCCTGGATTCCCTTAAGGCAGGCTAAAGGAATCCAGGCTGCCCTTTGCAAAGATGCAAAGGGTCCTTCCTGGGACGAGAGTAGAAATGGACACAAATGGCACAATGGCAGTTTGTGATGGCTCGTAGTTCATTGGTGTCCACAAACCATGAATCATTAATCATGTCATTTAAAAAAAAATGAAGCAGTTCGTGGTTCATTCCATCTCTACATGAAGGGGGGCTTTCGGTGTTGCTCAGCTACACAGAAAGCCCCCGTTCATGGGTTTCCCACCCTGCACCCCCTTCATGGCCCCCAGCTTACTTGGGCCTTACTTGGGCCTCCTCCCTTCTGCTGCCCAGTAGAGTAGGACTATAGGTTGTCTGGGGTCCACTTCCTGCCCCAATGCTTTCTGGAAGGCTTAGAGTATTGTGGGAAGTGTAGTTCTTTGGGGATTCCCTATATATATTTTATTATTTATTTTATTTATTATACTTATACCCCACCCATCTAGTCATAGACTACTCTGGGCGGCTGACAGCAAGTAAATACAACAATTTAAAAGTAACAGTGATTTACCAAATAGATATAGACCAAATAGATATAGACCAAAGAGCAACAAAAGTATACTTCCCACAATATCCTAAGTCTCCCAAGAAGCACTGGGGCAGGAATTAAGCCCCAGACAGCCTACTGTCCTACTCAGCTGGATAGCAGAGGGGAGACCTAGCGTGAGTAAGGTAAGTGCTTGGGCCCATGAAGGGGGGGCAGTTCTGGGGTGGACAAAGTGAAACAAAGCACAGGTAATGAAAAAAATCTTTTCATTTCGCTTTCTGAAAGTGCAGTTCCCTGAACCTCCCACAAAATGAACCATGAACCAGCCTGGTTCATGGGTTTTTTGCTTCCTGGTTTATTTCACGCCTGTCTCTAGTCTAGCATAGAGATGGGCATGAATCACAAAAAATGTAGTTTGTGGCAGTTCGTGGTCTGTGGCTACTCATGAACCATGAACCACAAACCACAAACCATCTGATTTTTTTTTTTAAAAAAAGAACCACAAACTGGTTCATATTTTTTAAAAAAGTTTGTGCCTTTGAAAAATAAAACTAAAGCCTGAGGCGGAGTTTTGTCGCGGTGCAGCCAGCAGCCACTGGGAACAGCTCCCGGGAAAAGCTGGAACCGCCTGTAGCAGTTGGTGAGCCCCAGAAGGAAGAAGATTGGGCAGCAACCTGATTTTTTTCCCCTCTGAAAATTCACCCGAGCACAGATCGGAGACGGGAGCCATTTTGGGCAGAATAGCTGTGAGTAACTCCACCCCCACCCTCCGAGGAGAGGAGAACAAGAAATACGACTGAAAATATACAATAACAAAGTAAGTTGAAGCCTTTGATTTATGAATAACCTCATTAAGATGAAAAAGAAATTAGAGTGAAAATACCTGACCGAAAGAAGATAAGGAGCGGCGAGTCTTGCTTGCCAGCCTGCTCCTGACTCTCAAACAGCAGGCTGGCTCAAGGTCGAACAGAGAGACAGTGAGACGGAAAAATCTTGTGTTTCTGGAAAAAATCCCAGAGAAAATACCACTGGACAGGCTTTAATGGACTGAAATTTTGTGAATGCTGTTTAGCCTGGATCTTTCTCCCTAGACTGTGTGGGATCCTGATAACGAAATTTTGCTGGGTTTTTGGAGAAGAAGGAATAAGCTTTTGGAAGGAAGAAAATAGACTGTGAATCACCAACGCAATTGGCTGGATTGAGGAGCTAGGAATAACAGAACCTTGCTGGGCTTTAGAAGGAGAAATAAACTTTTGGAAGCAAGAAAACGGACTGTGGACGAACGCAACCGAATAGACTGAGGAGCTAGGAAAACCAGGACTGGAGTTTGACGGATTATAACAATATCTATTGGAGAGACTGACTTCCTGTATCT
This sequence comes from Intellagama lesueurii, assembly GCA_037013535.1. NCBI lineage: Eukaryota > Metazoa > Chordata > Lepidosauria > Squamata > Agamidae > Intellagama > Intellagama lesueurii. Next base: position 166,009,008 of record JBAJHW010000001.1, on the reverse strand, counting down.
GCTGTTTAGTCTGGGCTCTTTTTTTGGCTGGACTGTGTGGGACTCTGATAATACTGCCACGGTTGTAATTTAAATTGTTGGACTAAAAGTTGATTTATATACTATAATATCTGGGTAAGGAGGGGATGATGGGTTTGGTTTGTTGATAAAATACTGGAAACTAAAGAGTGTTATTTATACAGACCATACTCATTGGAAAGATGGAAATGACCCCCGAAAAATTTAAATATCAACTGTTGGGGACTTTGCCAGATAAAGAATGGCAGGTTACCAAGCAAATGATAATAATAACAGGATTTCAGCAGGTAAATGAGCGTCTTAACCAGATGGAAGATTTGATGAAAGAGAAATCATCAGATGTTAAACAACAGTTAAAGGAAACTGTACTAACTCCAGAACTGTTTTTATTGAGTGCGATGCCAGGTAACATAGATGGGATTGAGAGTTACCCAGGGAGCTATTTAGCTACAATCAGAAAATGTGATGTTAAAAATTGGAGTACTGTCCTGGATTCATCGTTCTCTTCCAAAAACTGGAAGAAAACAGAGTCATGGAAACAAAAGAAACGTACTGAGAAAATTTGGGAAGTGATTGAAATGGATACTTTTTCAGGCGTGCTGAATGTATGTCCAAGACAGAAGGAAATTGAAAGAGGGGATGTATTTTACAATTGGTCTCGGTTTCCTGATAGTGTTGGAGTAACTTAGATTTAAACTAAAACAAAATTGTAAGTTGACAGCTAAAGGGTGATCAAACAGTTAAAAAAAAGTAGAAAGTTGATTTTACCTTTAGATATGCCTGTGATGCTTTCACAGGGCAAATGCTATTTATGCTACACTGTCCTAGGGTGATTTGGGTACCCTTGCCTAGCTGATCAGCCTTGGATCACCAAATAAAAGTTTGCACCTTCCCATCTTCGACCCTAATGTCCTGCCATTGCAGAGCTAGCCTAGACTTGTCATTCTTTCCAGATGCAACTACCTCACTAATCCTGAGGGCCTCAAAGAATGTCAATAATGACACCGCTTTAAATAGGACCGTTTCATACTCATCCTTACACAAAAGCTCCCACTGCCTGCACATGCATTCCAACAACACAGGCAATATGGGGGCCCTAGTATTCTGTACTCTACCCCTCTCTTTGGACCATCCTTCGATCATCTTTTTAATGCGGTAATCTGCTGAATAATCCCGATAGCCATTAATCTTATCATAAAAGGCTAGTGCTGACAACCTGCCCTGTATAGTTCCAAGTGCTAGGCCCTTTCTATTTAGCTGCACGATAAATTGTTGTAAATGCTTAACCGGTGCCGGCCAAGCCGGCTCCAGGTTGACCATCTTCCTAAATTCCTGGAACTCTATATTCACAGCCGAGTACCCCTTCCATGTCCTCGGTGCCAGAGCCAAGCCTATTGCTCTTGCTGCATCTTCACGCCAATTTGCCAGACCTCTGGGGGCAGAACTTCCGGGAACTCCTTGGCTCCGGGGTCTAGCTCCCTGAACAGCTGGATCTGTTGGCGTGACAATGCATCAACTAGTCTATTTTCTAAACCTGGTACATGTCAGGCCTGCACTAGTATGTTAAACTGCAGGGCCCATAATGGGAATGCCCTAACCAGAGTCATTATATCATAAACAACCGCTTGATTGTCACACCAAAATCGTACCAAGGAGTTTGACCACTCCTCTGCCCATAGCCAAAGCACTCCCACTATTGGGAAGAATTCTAAGAATGTCAGATCCCTAGTAATGCCATTCTGATGCCACTCATCAGGCCACGTGCCAGCACACCACCTTCCTCTAAAGTAAATTCCAAACCCTAGTGAACCTGCTGTATCTGAATGGACCTGAAAATCTGCTTTCAGCCCCATTTCACCTCTCCAAAAGGATGTCCCATTAAACCCTGCCAAAAACTGACTCCATACTAGTAGATCTTCTTTCATGCCGCGTGTGACCCTGGTCCTATGCAATGGTCGCTGCAGTCCCTTCATGGCATTGCATAGCCGGTGCAGGAATGCGCGCCCGGGTGCTACCACTCTACAAGTGAAGTTTAGGTGTCCCACAATCTCCTGGAGTTCACGCAGAGACACCTTTTGCTTCTGCAATAGTGCAGCTATCCTGATCCTAAGGTCAGCCAATTTGCTTTCAGGCAGCCGTGATGTCTGTTGCACTGTAACAGGAAAGTGAGGGATGTAGCTGGTCTCTCCATTTTTTCCTCTGCCAGGGGTAGTCCCAGCTCCTCTGCCATCAATTGAAAACTATTTAAGATGAATCTACACCTTCCTGAATTCCCTTCTCCACAGAAAAGGTAATCATCTAAATAATGGGCCGTAGACTTACAGCCTACCCTACTCCTGAGCTTCCATTTGATAAATGAGCTGAACCGTTCAAATGTAGTGCATGACACTGAGCAGCCCATAGGTAAAGCTCTGTCAATGTAAAAGAATCCCTGAAAATGAAATCCTAACAAGTCAAAGTCCAGGGGGTGAACTGGTAAAATTCGAAATGCTGATTTTATATCACATTTCGCCAGCTCAGCCCCCACACCACACTTTCTTACCATACGAACCGCCTCATCAAAGGAGGTGTAACGCACGGTACAAAGTTCTTGAGGGATAGCGTCGTTGACCGACGCTCCCTCCGGAAAGGACAAGTGGTGAATTAATCTGAACTCACCCTGAGCCTTCTTTGGCACTATACCCAAAGGTGAAACACTCAAGTTCTCCAAAGGAGTTGTTGCGAAGGGGCCAAGCACCCTTCCTTCTTTTACTTCCTTATCTATCTTACCCTGGACAACACCTTCCATCCCACACACCGATCGGAGGTTCCGCGCAAAAAAATGCTCTGCGCTCACCCACTGCCGGGATCCTAAATCCATACTTAAAGCCCTCCAAGAGGTAGGTAGCATCTTCCCTATGGGGGTAGGAACTTAACCATCATTCCAAAACTTTAACCTTAATTGGGCTGGGTCCCTTTTCCAGGGGTACCCCCACCACTGCTGGGTTTTTTACCCCCTCCTGTGCCCTTGTTCTGGCGTTGAGCCCCGACCCTGAAGCATGATGTACTTGGGTGCTGACCACCGCATGCAGAACATTCATGCCTGAAGCGGCATGGTTTCTTGGTACAAGTGCCCTTGGAGTTGTACTCCCAACAGAGTAAATGGGGTTGAACCACCTGCCCCACTCCGATGCGGGGGTTCTGTCCAAGAGCAACTTTTCTATTCAAATGTCCGCTATTGAACCTATCTCCAAAATTGGGCCTGGCAGGAGTCATGTGCTGAAGCCACAGACCCGGCAGGGGCTCATCCCAACGAAGATTTGGGTGAATTGCGCTCCGCATATGGAATGATTCATCATAATGAAGCCACGCCTGCTCAGCAAAGTCGACATAGGCCCAATAAATTAAATCCAGGTATTGAAAAAGGGATTGAGCCCTCCAAGGCTGAGCCTTAACGATCACCCCAGCGTAAATCAGAAACCCGGGTAGCCAATTAGACCATATCCTATCAGGTTTCTTCCTCCTACGTCTCTCCTTCTCTTTCTCATCCTCTTTATCGAGATCCTTCTTCTCTACATTTCTGTTCAGTAATTCAAATACGTCCACGTATTTACTCTTCATATCTTTTCTTGCGTTGCCGGGGTTAGATGATCTCCCAGGGGCATCGAGTAGTCGCCGTAAGGCAACGCTCGCAAAGGCACGGTGTTGTAACCCGTGTCAGGAACTGACTGGTAAGGCCAAACCCCCGCACCAGCCGAAGTGTTAAACTGTACTGGTAACGTAAACTGAGGGTACGTTGTGCCCCATCCACCAAAATGCGGACTGGAGCACGGCCATGCAGTGTTGGAAGGCCTACCACACTGTGTGTCGTACGGTGTGTATACTGTGGAGTTAAATTATCCACCGCCAGCCCAAGGCCAAGCGGGGATCGTTGAATAAGTGCCCGGTGTAACGACCAACTCATCTGACGAAGTGGTCATCATGCTTGATTCATCTCGAGCATAAAGCCTTTCAGGGCAGACCTCCTCTGCTTCATCTTGTCCCTCTTGGCTTGTGGTCGCGGGTTCAGGGGTCGCAGGGGTTGACAACCTCCTGCCCTTGTCAGCACGCCGAGGACGAGGGGTCAGGGAAGCTCTGTCTGCATCACGTCTAGGTGTCACATCGGGCTGCTGTTCTGCCTCGAGAATAGCAAATCTAGCCATTAGATCATCAGCAATTGCCTTCAGTTTAGCCCTACAGTGGCTCTTGGCATCCCTCGCTGACCTACGTGGCTGCCCCTCACGTGGCTGTGGGACTTGTCTCACCAGCTGCTCAGCTTCCAATGCAGAAATCGTTTCCTGCAATTGCTGCCAAACGGGCCAAGATTTCTCGTCAGAAGAGGACTGGGGAGGAGACACTTGGGGAACTGGCCTTTTCTTGGCAGGCTGTTTCCCCTTCTTGTTGCCCTGGCCCTTCCGAGATGGCATTATGAATCTAGTACTAAAGATGGAATGAAGCTCAGGATTCTCTTAGCAGTACTGGTGCCACGTCAGATAATGATTCTTATCTATGCAAAACAATGGAGGGGAACCAGCTGATGTTCACAGCTATGCTCCTCTGTAAAGACAACCAAATCAGACTATGTGGTGAAAACCAGCTGGTCAGACCACACTAATGTCATCGAATATTCCTATATTAATTTATATGTAACCACAATAACTTAAAGTCCTTGATTGGTGCCCCTTAGCTGATTACCAAACCACTTAATTAATTAATTATCCTAATCTGGGCACGCTCCTATTAAATTATTATATAAATAAATTATCTATCAATTAAAATTTTAATCCAATTTATTCAACTTACCAATTATTTGTTATGAATTAATCGATTAATATCAATATCAAAATTAACTTATTATAATAATATTTAAATTTATTTAATTATCTTTAATGTATTTAATTTATTTTATTTTATTTAATATTAGTAAAAGTAATATTTGTCAATATTGTTATTTATTTATTTGTTTTGTTTTGTTTTATTTTATTTTATTTTATTATTATTATTATTATTATTATTATTATTATTATTATTATTATTATTATTATTATTATTATTATTATTATTATTTAAACAATGCAGGCCTGCTATATCTGCGAAACCAGTAAGGTACTGGCCTCACTACCAAACTAATCCTCCAGGGGCTAGCACACAAATCCAGTTGTTGAAGAAGAAACAGGGGGGGGTGTGTGAAGAATTTGAATTACAACGTTCACGGCCTAGGAGAAAAACCTCTTTTCCTCTTAAGATAGTCTACCTATAATGTTCTCCTTTCTGCCCCATAGGCAGGGCAAGCCCCACATTAGGCAAAGTGCTGTAATCACGCCAGGTGGCACACACACGATGTTAATGCCTGATAAAAGACAGAACTATATGTTCCTGCACCCACTATACTAGCCAATAATCCTCCAGCGTATAGTGGATATCAAGGTAAGATTCGCCAGTGCTAAAAAATTAAGAAGATTCACCTGGAATGGAATGAAATTGGGGACCCTGGGACTGGCTCATCATCTGTTCAGCTGGAAAGCTAACTCCAGGGTTTTGTGATGAAACTCTTTCCCAACACCACTCCAAGCACAGGCTGCCTATAGGAACACCTTGTCTTTCATCCTGGGCAGTGAAATCAGCCAAACAGCTGGAGTTTTCCTCTCTCTCTCTTTCTCTTTCTCCCTCTCTCCAGCTCAAAAGCCACCTCTTCCAGGACACAGAAGCTAAGCCTCAGTGAGCTAGTGGGGTCCTGTAGGCCCTACCATAATCTAAAGCCTATCTTTCATTTTACTGCTCATCAGAGGGGCATCCCAAAAGGATGTACAAAAACATTATTTAAAAAACAACAACAGATTAAAACATTATTTGAGAGCAGATTTGAAAGATTTTCTCGGAGCTGATATTAAGCTGATATTAAGCCAGGTGGAAACACTGGAAGCCACGTGTGACAAGGCAGTCTTGGTTGCCTTCCAAAAGCCCAAGAAAGTTGGAGCTCATCTGGCAGGCTTTGAGAGGGAGTTCCATGGTGGAGGTGTGACAGAGAAAGCCCTGTCTTGTGCAACAGCCATCTCTTGGGATGATGGGACACATGAAAAGACCCTAAAGATCTCAAATTCCAAGTTAGGCGCACAGAGGAGAAATAGTTATTTCCAGTGTTCTGGCTGTCCACAAGGGTGACTGCCTTTGAACAGATTTTTTTGACATATTCTAGGGAGCAGAGCTCATGGGCAAAACTTCCATCTTTTATGGGCTCCCTTTCTACTGTTCATAATGAACAGGTTTGGGTTGAAATTTGGAAACAGTATGTAGCTATCCTGAAAACTGCATTCAAATACAAAATATGCAGCTGCATCAGACAACCCTTTCAACTATTTACTGTTCCATTCCATAATTTATTTGAGCTGAACCAGAGAATAAGCAGTCTTGTTACTTGGTTATAAAAATGAAATATGTGGTGTTGATCTCTTACCTTGATATTGGGATTTTAGAATAGATTAGAATTTTTCATGTGCTTTATTTTATCTTGCCGTGTGAACACTAATTATGTCACTATGACGGTTGCATAAGGAAAATTCATTCACAATTAACCGAGGAATCTAGAGAAGTTGTGGACTAACACAGATGCATAAAGATAATTGTTTATTGATTCCTGGCTTTGATTTAAATATGCAAAGCAGCTGCCTTAAATTATTAGCAGTATCATGAGGCTGCTGGTCTATTTTTCAAGGTCTACGTTATCCCAAGCTATCTAATGTCTCCAGTAAAGCTCAGAAAAACTGTTTTCTTACAGGAAACAGGATAAGCATTGACAATCTCAGAGATACTTTTATCTCAGGGTTGGGAGTGGGGAGATTAGGGCCTAGTCAACATGTATCTCCACAGTAGATGACGAAGGGAGAGTAGTTGTTGGCCCAAGAGAGCAAAAACAAGACGCTCTGCAAGAAGACTTCTGCAGCTTAAGGGATGGGAGGTCCCCCAGCCAGACTTCTCATTCCTGCATGATTACCAGATTGTGTGTGCGTGTGTGCGTGCAAAGAGTTGCCTCCCTCCCTGTCTATTTGTGCTTGTCTGAGCATGCATCTGTGCATACACATGAGTATGAACTGAACAATAATTTTGCTCCTGGCTATGGCTACCATTGGTTGTTGTATCTTCCATCCAACCGACCGCAATGGGCACCACCTACCACAGGGCTCGAGACAAAGACAAAAGACCAAATCAATCACCGGTAGGCATACAGGTTCCAGGTTACACCTACTGTGGCAGTGCAGGATGAACAACAGAAACGAAAACAACACAAAAATAAACCACACTTGCTTGCCCTTTCTAAAAATCAAAGGATGTGGAAAATGAAATTAAATGAAATGTCAAGTATTTATTGGGGTGCACTGAACAAAGCAGGGGTACAACCAGCCTCCAAGGTATTTACAGAGAAGAAAACACACGAGACAACAGCTTCTTCTTTAAAGCTTATATTATATATGTACAGTCTTCACAAAATACTCCAACAGCATGTCCTCTAGCAAATCTCCAAACTCCCCACACCACATGTGTGTACCTCTGTACATATGTAGTGCATATAACCAATCAGGTAACATTACCTCATCTCAGGTGATCTCAGATGAATTACATGAGCCTTCTGCCTAGTCAGCATGACTCAGCTTTATGCACAGCTGTACAACATGGCTGATTAATAACTTCCTTTATACATTCAGTCTAAGATGTCAATTTCTTCTATTACAATCATTGTAATTTCCTGACATGAAATTCTCACTCTTCTTTGCCTTCACACTGTATGCTTCTATGTGTAAGAACATTATTTTGTGAGGAAGCAAGAAAATCTGGTGGGATGTAGTGTCACATGCTAATATGATTCCTCATGATGCAACTGTCTCACAGATAAAGAAGTCCTAAAATAAACAGATCTTGGAGATTTTTTTAAAAAAAAACCCTCCCCATATCAGATAATAATAATTGTGTGCCATCAACTCAGTTCTGACATATGGTGACCCTTTTCAAGGTTTTTTAGGTAGAAAACACTCAGAAGTGGTTTACTATTCCCTTCTTCTGGGAGTAGCCTGGAACTGGGCAGCTTACCCAAGGCCACCCAAGCTGGCTCTTCAGGGATGCACAGTGGGGAACTCAAGTCCCACTCTTTTGGTTCACAGCCAGATTCCTAAACCACTGAGCTATCCAGCCAGCTCCCACCACATAGGGCTAGTCAAAAAGTAATAATTTCACTTTTTTTCCCTCTCAGAATTTAAGCAGAGTGGCCATTTGTACATCTAAAAAAGAGGACATGCATCACAAGAAAACAGGAGACATAATAATACTGATTTGCACAAAAATGCATGTGCTAATTTATATGTAGAGATAAAAAAATCTGAAATTGTGTTTACAGTTTACACTGGACTATACTGCACCTCACCTGAGTGAGGAAGGGTGACTCAGTGACCCATGTGTCTGTTTATTCTCCTGTCCAGGTGCTAACTATGTGTCCCTCCAGCTGCAGGGTCCATGGTCTCCCTCTTTATTGATATCTATATATCTGTCCATCCGTGCATCTGTTCGTATGTGCCTGCCTGCCTGCCTGCCTGCCGCCTGCATCTATCTATCTATCTATCTATCTATCTATCTATCTATCTATCTATCTATCTATCTATCTATCTATCTATCTATCTATCTATCTATCTATCTATCTATCTATCTATCTAATCAGACTTGGGCTGGGCAGCCCTTCAAACAGAAATCACCGTGGAAAAGAGAATGGCATCCTTCTGCAAAGGAGAATACATGACCTAAATTGTGTGATCCTCAACTTTCAGTTTGAAATGGCTCACCCCAGATACAGGGTTTGTTTGTTTGTTTGTTTTTTGTATTGTTACATAAAGGCCTTAGTTCAGAGGGTGGCAACATGTGGCCCCTCAACAGAGGTGGAAATTCTCTTGCCTAGTTGTCACAACATAACACAAATATATACATTTTGGAGATAATTGCTTCAAGTTCAGAAATCACTGTAGACATTATCTGCTTGCAGTGGTTCTCACATGTGTTCTTGGATTGCAACTCCCAGAAACCCTAGCCAGCACATCTGGTGGTGAAATCTTCTGGGAACTGCAGTCCAAGAATACTTGAGTTACTTGAGGTTGAGAACCACTGGACAGCATGCTCTATATTTGATATCATGTAAGAGGATTTCAGCCAGAAAGCCCTCTAAGATCTGAGGGGACACTGCAAGGCTACAGAGACCCTTTACTCTCTCTCTCTCTCTCTCTCTCTCTCTCTCTCTCTCTGTGTGTGTGTGTGTGTGTGTGTGTGTGTGTGTTAAGGATTTTAAAAATTACATCTATTTTTCAGTTGAACTGCCAACCTCTGGCTCCACAGCCAGGCACCTAAACCACTGAGCTATATGTCAAGAGTCATCTACTTCAACAATGTACTGAGGTAGGAACTGTACAGCTAACGCAGCAGAAAGACCACTTGACTTCTGTCTGAAATTTTCAAACAAAAACAAGACCTCCACCTTCCAAGAAAATCTGCTCCATTGTCAAACAGATCTTGAAATTCCTTCTGATGTTTAGTCAGAATCTCCTTGTTAATCATTTGAATTCTGCCCTTTAGAATAGTAGAAAACAAGCTTGCTCCATTTTGCCCAGAGCAACCCTATAGATTTCTGAAGATGAATTATCACTTCACCTCTCAGTCTTCTTTCTTCCATGGTAAACATGTCCAGCTCCCTCAATAGTCATAAAAGCATAGAATCATAGAATAGTGGAGTTGGAAGGGGCCTATAAGGCCATCAAGTTCAACACCCTGCTTGATTAAGGGATACAGATCAAAGGATATCTGCCAGGTGATTGTCTAGGTTTCTCTTGAATGCCTTCAGAGTTAGAGCACTCACCACCTCTCAAGGTAGTTGGTTCAAGGTGAGGCCTAACTAGTGCTGAATAGAGGAGAACTAGCACCTCATGGGATTTGGAAACTATACTTCTGTTAACGCAGCCTAAAATAGCATTTGCCTTTTTTGTAGCCACATCACACTGTTGGCTCATATTCAGCTTGTGATCTACGACCATTCCAAGATCCTTCTCGCTTGTAGTATTGCTGAGCCAGGTATCCCCCATCTTGTAACGGTGCACTTGGTTTCTTTTCTTCTTTTTTTGAAGTGCAGTACTTTGCATTTATCCCTGTTGAATTTCATTCATAGTGCCTCATATGGGTTGGTTTCCTTGGTTAACATCTTTGTTGCCTTTCTCTGGATGCTGTATTTTGGGGATTAGGTGAGAAAACTTGTTTCAGATGAATTTCTTTCCAGTGTTTCAGCTTGCAGCCTTGCAGTGTCTCCCCATGCACAGTGCCCTCAGATTCAGCTGAACATAGTTCCAGTTAAGGGTGTTTAAGACAACACACTCTTAGGTTTTTTTTTCCACTTCCACTTCATGTTGACAGGATGGCCCAGTGCCTGAGAGCCTTCCTACTAATAGTTCAAGCCAAGCAATTGATTTATTCATATCTTTCTACGCCCGAGATATAAAGTGAAATTGATTTTCATCTTTCGGCCAAGGCTTGCAAGAAAGAGCAATGGCAACAGAGCTGTGGGACTTGCAGCATTGTTGGGGGAACGAACTGCGGTGAAGTGATCTAAGGTTGAATGACCTTCAATGACGTGTATGTATAGATTATCAACCATCACAGCTTAAAGTAACAGACCATGAACAGAGTCCAATTCTTTGGAGGTTAAATAGTGCAGATAATCATAATTATTCTGGGTGCCAGGGTCAAATGAACTGTTCATCACTTCTCTGTCTTGTTTGAAGAGCCTTTTAAAGTACTAAGTGATACATCATCCCTGTCAGTATGTTATAGAGGAATTAAATGAACCAAGCTCTCAAAGAGATTTCTGACAGCCTATCATCTTCTGTGTCTCTGTCCTTTTCATACACCTGACATTCTTTTAGGCAGATGTGAAACTTCAGGGTTTCTTACAGTTCATTTGATGGTGGGCAGAGCATGTAGAGTAAGACAGTGCACAGATTCTGTTTGGCAGCCAACTTGGTGCTTTGGGATAGATCCCTATAAAGGCTGAAGCAATTCAGGCCCATCCAGTTCAATTTGTAACCATGGTCTGAACTGGGAGTAAGTCAACGGGAAATCATTGTTCTCTCATTGACTTAAAGTGAAAAAATCAAAACAGATGATGGATGGATGGATGGATGGATGGATGGATGGATGGATGGATGGATGGATGGATGGATGGATGGATGGATGGATGGATGGATGGATGGATGGATGGATGGATGGATGGATGGAAATAATCTACCTGAAGTTTGGTGACATGATAGACTTCAAACCTGTTAAACTCGAAATAACTAGTTTCAAGGGGTTGCATACTATGCCCCTTTAAAATTTGCTTTTCTCAAAGCTCTTAAACAAAATGTAAATTCAGATGAGTGCTCATAAGTTCACACAAACAAATGAACAACAAACAGATGTTTAAAAAGAAAGAAAGAAAGAAAGAAAGAAAAAACACATGGAGAAAGCAAATCAAGCACCTAACAACACTTAAGCCTAACAAGGTTGGATGGAGCAGGGTGGGGAAAATAAGTTTCACTACCTAAACATCAAATAGATGCATGCATAATATATGCATTAGCAAACACAGGATCAGGTTAAACTACTCTGAATCACAAGGTGAAGCAACGGGAAATGAAGAAAAGAAGAATCAGAGCAATCAATGACATGCACCAGTTCTATGATCAGCCAAATTTTGCACTGGATGCTAAATGAACTGTGTGATATACTTAACTGTGTACCTCCAGTCAGTGACCTCTCACAATCCCTCTATGCAAGCATTGTGACTGTAAAGTAGTGGTGAAATTCTTGCTTCAGATTGTATGTGAGAGCTGCCACAGAGAAAAGCACAACTCCCCCCATTCTCCTCCTAATCATGCCACTATCTTGAATCCAGAGAATCCTTCCCCTCAAGCACTGTGATTAGTGAGTGGTGATGAAATTCTCGCCTCAGATTACTTGTTACAGCTGACAGTGAGCAAAGCCCAGCTTCTCTCCTTCCCCTCCCAATCATTCCACCATCTCTTTCTTCCTTCCCCCAGTTTTTCCATGCCCGTTTTAGATGTCCACATCATCAAATCAGTCTTAATTACCTTGGAACATCTCACTTCACCCTTGAACCAAATCTTACTCTTCTGCTCCAGTCCAGATCCCATACAAGCGTCATGAATGAGGCTGATTTTGTTTAAAATTAGGGATTCGGCCCATCCCAATGCACAACTGTGGTTTATGATTAGTCCTGTTCCTGTTTGAACATTTTAAGAAAAGGAAAATATTTCATATTGGCACCTGATGTTTATCAGATTTGGTGGTACCAGGCAATAGAGACTGGGTGGTTGACTGGGGCACCACCACTAGATAAATAAACCTGTTCTTACCTTAGAATGTGGAGGCACCTAAGTGAGGCTTGCTTATATTAATAGAAATGGGGAAAATGGACCACGAAGCAAAACCGTCCATGAATCAGGCCATTTTGTGGTTCATTTTGGGGCACTTCGAGAAAACACGCCTGCCTAGAATGGAATGAAATGGCAAACTACTATCATCATTGGCGATTTGTACACTTCAATTTTGGGGCACGCCATCCTGGACTGGGCAGTCTGGCACCACTCAGTCAATTCCCTATGCAACATTGGGGTGGACTTAGATAAAACTTTGTGTAGGATTGATTGTCAGGTCAGGAAGCCAAACCATGGAGTTCCAAGTCTGCTCTCTGGGAACAGCTGGTTACAGGAGTCATCTCCTGGTCAGTTGAGCTGGTGGTTTCAGTCTTGAAGCAGCTGGTGTGAGAAGAGGATGCTTAGCTAGCTAGTCCATTCATCCTGTCCCCTTTCTGCTCCATCCCCAGTTCACCTCATGAGGAGCAACAGGCTGTCTCAAGTTCTCTTGCATGAACCATTCATTTACTGCAACTTCCCCAAGCCAGCTGCTGCAGAGCTGGTTCCTGTGGGGACCTGCTTTGGGGGGCTATAACTCAAACATCCCAAATCCAATCTTTGCCAAACTTGGAGAGGGTGAAGAGGAGAGTCAGTTGAAGACTTGCTGCGCGTTTGGCATCTCTAACTTGCATGGGGACAATTCTACCATTCCCAGAATTCCCAAATTACACAAACCACAAAACAGTTGGTTTTGTTAGAAAGTTTGTGGAAGTTCATGAATAGCGACGAACCATGAACCATCATGAACTGCTGTTTTCCCAGTTTGTGCCCATCTCTATATATTAATAATTGGATGGCTGATATAAGTATATACCATTCCTCACACACCATGATTTTTGAATTCTTTGGGTGTTCCAATCAGCATTAAAATTAGGAGCCTCATGGTGCAGTGGTCAAACTGCAGTACTGCAGTCAAGACTCTGCTCACAACCTGAGTTAGACCCCCAAGGGCTCAGGTAGCCAGCACAAGGCTGACTCCACCTTCCATCCCTCCAAGGTCCATACATTGAACACCTAGCTCCCTGGAGTGGGCAATGTGTAGCCTGCATCACTTAACTGTAAACCACCCAGAGAGTGTTTTAAGTGCTATGGGGCGGTATATAAGCAGCACGCTTTGCTTTGAATCATGTCTTCAAATGAATTGGAAAGCAGTAATGTATTCATGTGCTCTTCTTTGTAGAAGGCAGTTTCTCTCCCTCGCTTTCTCTTTCCTTTTTTAAAAAGACATTCTCTGTTTGAAGATCTGCCCAGTCCAATCCAAGTTTAAAGATAAAGAGCCATAAGAAGAGAGATTAGGAGTCTTTAAAGCTGTTCATCCACAGTGAGCATCTGAGCACCTGAGCACCGTCTTCCCCACTGTGGTGAGATGTATGGCATTTCTATTTAAATCACACTCATTATTTCTAAATTTGCATCTATACATATGAATTAACATGGCAAATGTTATGCAAATTGGCATCTTCATTCATCCTCCTTTTTGGCAATGCATAAATGGATAACCTGGCAGCCAATAAAGCTAAAGCTTTTACATTTTTGCTTTTCTTTTTAATTCGTGCCAAAGCTTTTATATTTTTACTTTTCTCTATTAATATTAACACCTTTATTCTTAATGGAACCCTTCCTACTCTCAACTTAACCCTTGATTTGCCAGAGCATTTATGTTTTTCTTTTCTTTTTTCTTTTTTCTTTTACTTTTCTTTATTATTAATAATATTTTTACCCTTAATACAACAGTTTCTTTATTAAAAGAGCCTGTTGTAGATTATTTCTATTACATGAGGCAAACCAGGATTTAAGACAAAAATTGGGCAAACTGCAAAGGTTTGGTGGCTGGAACTCAGGAAGTCCCCAGCGCGCCTACCATCTTAATTTCTTTTTAAATCAAAAACACACCCTGCCCAATAATTTCAAATGATCCCTTGACCCTCCCTGTACAGTTTTAGGTCCACATAAGGAGCTTTTTTTCCCTTCCCTCTGAATAGGAAATGACTTGATAAACCTGTGGGGAAAAATCTCTCCTAGGCCTGAAATAGCTTTCTTGGGGATGAGATTCATGGCAAAATTGCCCTCACACACCAGCTGGAATAAAGAACAGAATATGATTCAGGGACACCAGAAGGTATCAAGGAATTCTGGGGTTTGAGGGTCTATGGGAACTGCATGTGGTCCTCATAGTGCCATTTACCAACCCCTTTGTTCAAATCTTTTTTTGGGAAGCCCTTCCCTTCTTCCTAGCACTCTCAGAGATAGATTTGGTGGGAACCTGAAAGCATGGCTGTTCAAAAGCTGTGAATCTTTGCCAAATGAGGCTCAGTTAGTTTCCTTAGTGCAGTGTTTCCCAACCTTTTTCAAGGCACAACTAGAGATGAAATATTTGTATTTGTTTCCAGGGGGAGACGAATACGAATATTGCCACCACAGGTGGCCAGGCCCTTTGGACCCTACCCCAGAACCATCTGGGTCCACTTACCAGGCTTCACATGGCATGCACAGCCATTAGTGGTAACATCGTGCCACTCGTGAAGTAGCCTGGCTTGGACTTCCCCACCTCCCGGTACTGCTGACCACTCAGCAGCTGAGGGGGGAGGCTCATCACCCCACCTCCTTGCCAGAGTGGTCAGCAGTGCAGGGAGGTGGGGAAGCCCTGGCCAGGCTACTTCTGTGATTGGCGCAATATTACGGATGATGGACACATGCGCCACACAAAGCCTGGTGAGTGGACTGGGCTGGTTCTGGGGGGAGGGAACAGGCCTCTGTGGCACCTATGGTGCCGTGCTTCGTAGTCGTATCCCCAGGGATATGCTCACCTTTTCCAGACCTCTTTTTGCTAGGCTAATGCTCAGATCGAAAGGGATGACATCAGTCCTCCAAAGGTGGATGCAGAGGAGCAGAGAGATATTAGCAAGAGCAGTTCTTTTGGAGGGGGTAGGAGTGATAAAAGGAAAATCTGCCCAAAGGGGTCCTGAAATAGCTAAGAACTCTAGGCTGCCTGCAGGTCCAGTTCAGATTAAATTTATCTATTTGTGGGCTAAGATGATTAAAATAAAACAGCATTGTGCATCCCATATTTAATATAATAAATATAAAAATAATTGCAACTAGAGATGGGGACGAATATAAAAACGGATCAGCTTTTTCGACGAAAATAACCAATTTGTTAAATATTCATCCCTTCATATTTGTGGGTTCCAGGGACCCCCACAAATACGAAGGAACGAATATTTACCCGTTTTTATTCGTCCTTCGTATTAAAAAAACAAAAACAAAAAAAACCATTCTGCCTACCGGCCGCCGATCACCTAATCGGGGGGGGGGGGGACAGGCAGCCACAATCCCCACAGCCACCCAACCCCACAGACTACCCTCCCACCCCCTTCCTCTCCCTACCTTAGCCCTCCCTCACCCCACCGACACCCCCTTCCTATTTAAAAACAACAACAAAAAACACCATTCTGCCTACCGGCCGCCGATCAGCTCATCAGAGGCCGATAGGCAGCCATCCCCCTCCCACAGCCAGCCACCCCAACAGCCTACCCCCACACCCACTTCCTTTCCCTACCTTAGCCCCCACCCCACCCCCACCGACACCCCCTTACCTTAATCGCTGCTGCCGAGGTCTCCTGGCCTCCCAGGCACGCATGTAAAAAGGGAGACTGGCTGCCCTTTGCAAATATGGCAGCTGCAGTTTCACTTAGGGTAGGGAAGCTGCAGCTGCCATCTTTGCAAAGGGCAGCCTGGATTCCCTTAGCCTGCCTTAAGGGAATCCAGGCTGCCCTTTGCAAAGATGGCAGCTGCAGCTTCCCTACCCTAAGTAAAACTGCAGCTGCCATCTTTGCAAAGGGCAGCCAGTCTCCCTTTTTACATGCCTGGGAGGCCAGGAGACCTCGGCAGCAGCGATTAAGGTAAGGGGGTGTCGGTGGGGGTGGGGTGGGGGCTAAGGTAGGGAAAGGAAGGGGTTGTGGGGGTAGGCTGTTGGGGTGGCTGGCTGTGGGAGGGGGATGGCTGACTATTGGCCTCCGATCAGATGATCAGCAGCCGGTAGGCAGAATGGGCTTCTGTGCCCTGTGGTAAACTCTCCTGGGGGACCCAATTTGTGGGTGAATAACTCGGATGTCCAATATCCAATCTTCACCAAAGTTGGCAGGCATGTTGGGGAAAGACATAGGAAGCTCCGTTATGATTCAAGATTCTCTAAGTACCTGGGGGGACCTTTCCTGGGGGTGTCCTTTTTGTGACTATATAACCTGGGGGTTCATGATCCAATGTTCACCACACATTCAGGAGTTGTAGAAATGTGTCTGAGGAAGCTTCCCTGCAAATCTGGTGTCTCTAGGTGCTTAGGGGCCAGTTTTATAGCTGTTTAAAGCACAGATGAATCGACAGATTGATTTGTCGATTCGTTGAAGAATATTCGTACATTCGTATTCATTGAGTCGTTAACCTTGATGAATCACGAATCAAAACGAATCGCCATTTTTTTGATTTGTCCCCATCATTAATTGCAACTAAAAGCAACTGTGGCTACCCCCCCAAAAAAACACATTGTGGCCCTCTTGAGGGTTCTGATCCCCAGGTTGGGAACCCATGCTTTATCTGGACTTCTGTCAGCAAGCAAAACACTTGTTCTACAGACAGGCTTTTGACATCTAGTTGCAAAGTCCCATTGTTTCCTTTTATGTTTTTATGTTTCGAACCTCTTTATGTTTTATTTTCTTTTGGAGGGTTTTATTCTTATGCACACACAAACACCCCCTCAATGTCTGTGCATTTCTCATTAGGACAAAAGGGACTTAAAACATATGAGGTTCCACCATGTAATTGGAGCCCAATGTTCCCAATCACATGAGTAAATTTGCAGTTCACAGAGGTCTTTTCACTTAAATGTGGAACATAAGAATTCTGGAGAACCAGCAGGTCTTACTTCCAGTGAACATATGTCAAGAACCTTTTATGGGCTTATGTTTACCAAACCAGGATACTACAATGGCATTTAGCCTTAACCTTCATGTGTGAAATATCCACCAAATGCTCAAGTCAATTATGTTAGTAATCTGTGTTGCCTATCAAAGCCCATGAGCATGTGCGCCAAAGCTGAATGCAGCTCAGAGGCATTCTAGAAAGCAGAAACTCTCCACATTCTGTTAAATCCCCGGTCCAAGTCAACAGGAATTCTGTCATCAAAACATACCAAGAAATTGATTATGAAGCCATCTGCATTTGTTATGAAGTATGTTGATCAAAACAGAATATCATGGGCCACGTTTTCCACTGTACAGATGAGCACAAAGTTGCTGAAGACTGTTGAAGAGGATATAAAAGAGATCATATAGAAATTAAGGAACATAGAAAAGTTTTATGAAGATTCTGAGATGTAAAGACTACAGGAGAAAACCTAGACGCTTGAGTGGGAAGATGAATTGTTCCAGTGCAGTCCCAATTTCTAGGATGGTGGCACATTTTCATAAAGACTGAGTGTAATCCTGCTGAAAAGTCATCATCCTTGGCTTCATTGCTTTTGGCTATGATAAAAGAAAAAAAATCTAAAACAAAACCATGTGCCACACACTTTTTGTAGATAACGCTCAAGCTCAGTAATGGTCTCAAAAAGAAACCTCTTGCAATGTGTCAACTGTGAACTCTTTAAAAAGTATTTTTAATTAAAAAATGTCACTTACAAGATGCCAGCTGGTGAATTTTGTTTTGCTGATGTATGACATCCTTTCTGACACCCACGGTGTGGGTACCTCCTTGCCAAACTGGATGCCAAGTTCCGACAAAGCCAATAGCTCAAATGTTGACATTTCCAAAAAATGGTAGATGTCAACAGGAGGCTTAGAAAGGCTATTTAACTCTGCAGTTTCAAACAGAAAATATTGTTCCATGCCATGGGAGCCTATTTTAAAATGAAACGACAAGTAGCATTTATCTGTTATTCCTATTGAAACACACTTGTAGATATTTTGAACACAGTGTAACCCTCCAGTGATGTTCCGCTTATGTATAAGTCAGAGTCAGTTGAAGGGTGGAGGAGCCTTTTGACATAATGGCCCAAATCCTCTTGCTTAGTCATGGCTGGCATAACACAAGCAGCATAACCTTTGGAAGCAAATTGCTTCACGTTAAGAAATCACTGCAGACATTATTTGTTTCATATGGAGTTGCAGACTAACTGATCATGTCTCCAGAGATTTCTCAGTTTGGGGCAATTTGCCTCCAAATGGTAAGCCATTTGCATAGCTATGCAGGAGGATTTTAGCCAGTGTTGTCCTGTGTAAGCTGTGAACAGTCACCTTATTAGTGTAACCAAAATATAATGTCCTAACTAGAGATGGGGACGAATCAAAAAAATGGCGATTTGTTTTGATCCGTTATTCAAAAAGGTTAACAAATCAACGAATACGAATATACAAATATTCATCGACGAATCAATCCGTCGATTCGTCTGCACTTCAAACGGCTATAACACTGGCTCCCGATGACCTAGAGACACCATATTTACAGGGAAGCTTCCTCAAAACACCAGAAAACTCCTGAAAGTGTGGTGAACATTGGACCACGGATCCCCGAGTTATATAGTCACAAAGAGGACCCCCCCCAGGAAAGCTCCCCCCAGGTACATAGAGATGCTAGAATCACAACAGAACTTCCTATGTCTTTCCCCAACATGCCTGCCAACTTTGGTGAAGATTGGATATCAGAACTCCGAGTTATTCACCCACAAATTGGGTTCCCCCAGGAGAGTTTACCACATGGCACAGAAGCCCACGGCATTGAGGGAGTTATATTTAGCCCCAGCAGAATGAGAGGTCCCTTTGGCAGAGGCATGCATGAGGCATTGAGTTTGTCTTCAGCTCAGCACAACATTACATTTGCCAGTGAAGTAGAGTTTGCCCTTAGGAGGACTGGAGGCAAGGAGGTATTTGACAGCACAGCAGGCTTTTTGGCTCAGTCGGGCACTGAGGAAGTTGGCAGAAGGAAAACAGGCTCTTTTGGCCCCGTCGAGCACTGAAGGAAAAGGCAGCAGGAAAGCAGGCTCTTTTGGATCCGTCGGGCACTAAGGGAAAAGGCAGCAGGAAAACAGGCTCTTTTGGCCCCATCGGGCACTGAGGTAGTTGGAAGCAGCTAAGTGATGTGTGTTGCCCCATCGGGCACTGAGAAAGTTGGCAGCAGCTAAGTGATGTGTGTTGCCCCATCGGGCACTGAGGATGTTGGCAGCAGGAAAACAGGCTCTTTTGGCCCCATGAGGCACTGAGGGAAAAGGCAGCAGGAAAGCAGGCTCTTTTGGCCCAATCAGGGCACTAAGGAAGTGGCGTGTCTTGCCCGATCGGGCACTGAGGAAGTTGGCAGCAGCAAAGTGGCGTGTCTTGCCCCATCGGGCACTGGGGAAGCTGGCAGCAGCAAAGAGGCATGTGTTGCCCCATCAGGCACTGAGGAAGTTGGCAGCAGCAAAGTGACGTGTCTTGCCCCATCGGGCACTGAGGAACTTGGCAGCAGCAAAGAGGCATGTGTTGCCCCATCGGGCACTGAGGAAGTCAGAAGCAGGAAAACAGGCTCTTTTCGCCCCGTCGGGCACTAAGGGAAAAGGCAGCAGGAAAACAGGCTCTTTTGGCCCCATCGGGCACTGAGGTAGTTGGAAGCAGCTAAGTGATGTGTGTTGCCCCATCGGGCACTGAGGAAGTTGGCAGCAGGAAAACAGGCTCTTTTAGCCCCATCGGGCACTGAGGAAGTTGGCAGCAGGTAAACAGGCTCCTTTGGCCCCGTCAGGCACTGAGGTAGTTGGAAGCAGCTAAGTGATGTGTGTTGCCCCATCGGGCACTGAGGAAGTTGGCAGCAGCTAAGTGATGTGTGTTGCCCCATCGGGGACTGAGGATATTGGCAGCAGGAAAACAGGCTCTTTTGGCCCTGTCAGGCACTGAGGGAAAAGGCAGCAGGAAAGCAGGCTCTTTTGGCCGCATCGGGGCACTAAGGAAGTGGCGTGTGTTGCCCCATCGGACACTGAGGAAGCTGGCAGCAGCAAAGAGGAGAGTGTTGCCCCATCGGGCACTGAGGAAGTTGGCAGCAGGAAAACAGGCTCTTTCGGCCCCGTTCAGCAATAAGGGAAAAGGCAGCAGGAAAAACAGGCTCTTTTGGCCCCATCGGGCACTGAGGTAGTTGGAAGCAGCTAAGTGATGTGTGTTGCCCCATCGGGCACTGAGGAAGTTGGCACCAGCTAAGTGATGTGTGTTGCCCCATCAGGCACTGAGGATGTTGGCAGCAGGAAAGCAGGCTCTTTTGGCCCCAATCAGGCACTGATGGAAAAGGCAGCAGGAAAGCAGGCTCTTTTGGCCCCATCAGGGCACTAAGGAAGTGGCGTGTCTTGCCCCATCGGGCACTGAGGAAGTTGGCAGCAGCAAAGAGGCATGTGTTGCCCCATCAGGCACTGAGGAAGTTGGCAGCAGCAAAGAGGCGTGTGTTGCCCCATCGGGCACTGAGGAAGTTGGCAGCAGGAAAACAGGCTCTTTTGGCCCCATCGGGCACTGAGGTAGTTGGCAGCAGCAAAGTGACATGTCTTGCCCCATCGGGCACTGAGGGAAAAGGCAGCAGGAAAACAGGCTCTTTTGGCCCCATCGGGGAACTGAGGTCGTTGGCAGCAGCAAAGTGGCGTGTCTTGCCCCATCGGGCACTGAGGAAGTTAGCAGCAGCAAACTGGTGTGTCTTGCCCCATTGGGCACTGAGGAAGATGGCAGCAGGAAAGTAGGCTCTTTTGGCCCCATCGGGCACTGAGGGAAAAGGCAGCAGCAAAGTGGCGTGTCTTGCCCCATCGGGCACTGAGGAAGTTAGCAGCAGCAAACTGGTGTGTCTTGCCCCATTGGGCACTGAGGAAAAAGGCAGCAGGAAAGCAGGATCTTTTGGCCCCATCGGGCACTGAGGGAAAAGGCAGCAGCAAAGTGGCGTGTCTTGCCCCATTGGGCACTGAGGTAGTTGGCAGCAGCAAAGAGGTGTGTCTTGCCCCATTGGGCACTGAGGTAGTTGGCAGCAGGAAAGAGGCGTGTCTTGCCCCATCGGGCACTGGGGAAGTTGGCAGCAGCAAAGAGGCATGTGTTGCCCCATCGGGCACTGAGGTAGTTGGCAGCAGCACAGAGGCGTGTGTTGCCCCATTGGGCACTGAGGAAGTTGGCAGCAGGAAAGCAGGCTCTTTTGGCCCCATCGGGACACTGAGGTAGTTGGCAGCAGCAAAGTGGTGTGTCTTGCCCCATCAGGGCACTAAGGAAGTGGCGTGTCTTGCCCCATCGGGCACTGAGGAAGTTGGCAGCAGCAAAGAGGCATGTGTTGCCCCATCGGGCACTGAGGAAGTTGGCAGCAGCAAAGTGACGTGTCTTGCCCCATCGGGCACTGAGGAAGTTGGCAGCAGCAAAGTGACGTGTCTTGCCCCATCGGGCACTGAGGAAGTTGGCAGCAGGAAAACAGGCTCTTTTGGCCCCGTCGGGCACGGAGGGAAAAGGCAGCATGAAAACAGGCTCTTTTGGCCCCATCGGGCACTGAGGTAGTTGGAAGCAGCTAAGTGATGTGTGTTGCCCCATCGGGCACTGAGGTAGTTGGCAGCAGGAAAACAAGCTCTTTTGGCCCAATCGGGCACTGAGGATGTTGGCAGCAGGTAAACAGTCTCCTTTGGCCCCGTCAGGCACTGAGGTAGTTGGCAGCAGCAAAGAGGTGTGTCTTGCCCCATTGGGCACTGAGGAAGTTGGCAGCAGGAAAAGAGGCTCTTTTGGCCCCATCGGGCACTGAGGTAGTTGGCAGCAGCAAAGTGACATGTCTTGCCCCATCGGGCACTGAGGGAAAAGGCAGCATGAAAACAGGCTCTTTTGGCCCCATCGGGCACTGAGGTAGTTGGAAGCAGCTAAGTGATGTGTGTTGCCCCATCGGGCACTGAGGTAGTTGGCAGCAGGAAAACAAGCTCTTTTGGCCCAATCGGGCACTGAGGATGTTGGCAGCAGGTAAACAGTCTCCTTTGGCCCCGTCAGGCACTGAGGTAGTTGGCAGCAGCAAAGAGGTGTGTCTTGCCCCATTGGGCACTGAGGAAGTTGGCAGCAGGAAAAGAGGCTCTTTTGGCCCCATCGGGCACTGAGGTAGTTGGCAGCAGCAAAGTGACATGTCTTGCCCCATCGGGCACTGAGGGAAAAGGCAGCATGAAAACAGGCTCTTTTGGCCCCATCGGGCACTGAGGTAGTTGGAAGCAGCTAAGTGATGTGTGTTGCCCCATCGGGCACTGAGGTAGTTGGCAGCAGGAAAACAAGCTCTTTTGGCCCAATCGGGCACTGAGGATGTTGGCAGCAGGTAAACAGTCTCCTTTGGCCCCGTCAGGCACTGAGGTAGTTGGCAGCAGCAAAGAGGTGTGTCTTGCCCCATTGGGCACTGAGGAAGTTGGCAGCAGGAAAAGAGGCTCTTTTGGCCCCATCGGGCACTGAGGTAGTTGGCAGCAGGAAAGAGGCATGTGTTGCCCCATCGGGCACTGAGGAAGTTGGCAGCAGGAAAACAGGCTCTTTTGGCCCCGTCGGGCACTGAGGGAAAAGGCAGCAGGAAAACAGGCTCTTTTGGCCCCATCGGGCACTGAGGTAGTTGGAAGCAGCTAAGTGATGTGTGTTGCCCCATAGGGCACTGAGGTAGTTGGCAGCAGGAAAACAGACTATTTTGGCCCAATCGGTCACTGAGGAAGTTGGCAGCAGGTAAACAGGCTCCTTTGGCCCCGTCAGGCACTGAGGTAGTTGGCAGCAGCAAAGAGGTGTGTCTTGCCCCATTGGGCACTGAGGAAGTTGGCAGCAGGAAAACAGGCTCTTTTGGCAAGGTAGTTGGCAGCAGCAAAGTGACATGTCTTGCCCCATCGGGCACTGAGGGAAAAGGCAGCAGGAAAACAGGCTCTTTTGGCCCCATCGGGGAACTGAGGTCGTTGGCAGCAGCAAAGTGGCGTGTCTTGCCCCATTGGGCACTGAGGTAGTTGGCAGCAGCAAAGAGGCGTGTGTTGCCCCATCGGGCACTGAGGTAGTTGGCAGCAGCAAAGAGGCGTGTCTTGCCCCATCGGGCACTGGGGAAGTTGGCAGCATCAAAGAGGCGTGTGTTGCCCCATCGGGCACTGAGGTAGTTGGCAGCAGCAAAGAGGCGTGTGTTGCCCCATCGGGCACTGAGGTAGTTGGCAGCAGCAAAGAGGTGTGTGTTGCCCCATCGGGCACTGAGGAAGTTGGCAGCAGGAAAGCAGGCTCTTTTGCCCCGTCGGGCACTGGGGGAAAAGGCAGCAGGAAAGCAGGCTCTTTTGGCCCCATCAGGCACTGAGGGAAAAGGCAGCAGCAAAGTGGCGTGTCTTGCCCCATTGGGCACTGAGGTAGTTGGCAGCAGCAAAGAGGTGTGTCTTGCCCCATTGGTCACTGAGGTAGTTGGCAGCAGCAAAGAGGCGTGTGTTGCCCCATCGGGCACTGAGGATGTTGGCAGCAGGAAAACAGGCTCTTTTGGCCCCGTCAGGTACTGAGGGAAAAGGCAGCAGGAAAGCAGGGTATTTTGGCCCCATCGGGGCACTAAGGAAGTGGCGTGTCTTGCCCCATCGGGCACTGAGGAAGTTGGCAGCAGCAAAGTGGCATGTCTTGCCCCATCGGGCACTGAGGAAGCTGGCAGCAGCAAAGAGGCATGTGTTGCCCCATCGGGCACTGAGGAAGGTGGCAGCAGCAAAGTGACGTGTCTTGCCCCATCGGGCACTGAGGAAGTTAGCAGCAGCAAAGCGGCGTGTCTTGCCCCATCGGGCACTGAGGACGTTGGCAGCAGCAAAGAGGCATGTGTTGCCCCATCGGGCACTGAGGAAGTTGGCAGCAGGAAAACAAGCTCTTTTGGCCCCATCGGGCACTGAGGTAGTTGGAAGCAGCTAAGTGATATTTGTTGCCCCATCGGGCACTGAGGAAGTTGGCAGTAGGAAAACAGGCTCTTTTGGCCCCATCGGGCACTGAGAAAGTTGGCAGCAGGTAAACAGGCTCCTTTGGCCCCGTCAGGCACTGAGGTAGTTGGAAGCAGCTAAGTGATGTGTGTTGCCCCATCGGGCACTGAGGATGTTGGCAGCAGGAAAACAGGCTCTTTTGGCCCCGTCGGGCACTGAGGGAAAAGACAGCAGGAAAACAGGCTCTTTTGGCCCCATCGGGCACTGAGGTAGTTGGAAGCAGCTAAGTGATGTGTGTTGCGCCATCGGGCACTGAGGAAGTTGGCAGCAGGAAAACAGCCTCTTTTGGCCCCATCGGGCACTGAGGAAGTTGGCAGCAGGTAAACAGGCTCCTTTGACCCCGTCAGGCACTGAGGTAGTTGGCAGCAGCAAAGAGGTGTGTCTTGCCCCATTGGGCACTGAGGAAGTTGGCAGCAGGAAAACAGGCTCTTTTGGCCCCATCGGGCACTGAGGTAGTTGGCAGCAGCAAAGTGGCATGTCTTGCCCCATCGAGCACTGAGGGGAAAGGCAGCAGGAAAACAGGCTCTTTTGGCCCAATCGGGGGACTGAGGTCGTTGGCAGCAGCAAAGTGGCGTGTCTTGCCCCATCAGGCACTGAGGAAGTTAGCAGCAGCATAGTGGTGTGTCTTTCCCCATTGGGCACTGAGGAAGTTGGCAGCAGGAAAGTAGGCTCTTTTGTCCCCGTCGGGCACTGAGGAAAAAGGCAGCAGGAAAACAGGCTCTTTTGGCCCAATCGGGGGACTGAGGTAGTTGGCAGCAGCAAAGAGGTGTGTCTTGCCCCATCGGGCACTGAGGTAGTTGGCAGCAGCAAAGAGGTGTGTCTTGCCCCATTGGGCACTGAGGTAGTTGGCAGCAGCAAAGAGGCGTGTCTTGCCCCATCGGTCACTGGGAAAGTTGGCAGCAGCAAAGAGGCGTCTGTTGCCCCATCGGGCACTGAGGTAGTTGGCAGCAGCAAAGAGGCGTGTGTTGCCCCATCGGGCACTGAGGAAGTTGGCAGCTGGAAAGCAGGTTCTTTTGGCCCTGTCGGGCACTGAGGGAAAAGGCAGCAGGAAAATGCTCTTTTGGCCCCGTCGGGCACTGAGGGAAAATGCAGCAGGAAAGCAGGCTCTTTTGGCCCCATCAGGGCACTGAGGTAGTTGGCAGCAGCAAAGAGGCATGTGTTGCCCCATCGGGCACTGAGGAAGTTGGCAGCAGGAAAGCAGGCTCTTTTGGCCCTGTCGGGCACTGAGGGAAAAGGCAGCAGGAAAATGCTCTTTTGGCCCCGTCGGGCACTGAGGGAAAAGGCAGCAGGAAAGCAGGCTCTTTTGGCCCCATCAGGGCACTGATGTAGTTGGCAGCAGCATAGAGGCATGTGTTGCCCCATCGGGCACTGAGGAAGTTGGCAGCAGGAAAACAGGCTGTCGGAAACAGATCAGCTCTGCAATCTGAAGCCAGGCGATGGGGCGATGGGGCGACAAAGATGCTCGTTGAGAACTGGAAAGCTGGGGATTGCAACTTGGCTGCTGACACCGCCCGGATATGATAAAGATATCCCTCAGAGGTTTTGGGGGGCTGAAACAGGCCGGCCCCCTTGGCACAGGTTGAAAACCAGATGAGCTCTGCCGTCTGAAGCCAGGCGATGGGGCGATGGGATGACGCCTGGACAGGCTTTGGGTGCGCCTGAGACAGGCCCTCTTTGGCACAGGGGATGCCCGGACATGGACAGGCTTTGGGTGGGGCAGAGCCTGGCCTAGGAGACTCACCTGTCCACCAATGTCTAACTAGACTTGCTGACAACCTTCAAAGAAAGAAAGATGCTTGGGTTGAAAACCAGACGAGCTCAGCCATCTGAAGCCGGGCGATGGGGCGATGGGGTGATGCCTGGACAGGCTTGGATGGGGCAGAGCCTGGCTTTAGGTGTGCCAACATGGCCGAACAGCTCTGTCCCGGCACATTATGGGTGTCACCCAACACTTTACTCTTGTACACTTTAGTTGTACAAGAGCAACTATTTATTCATTTTTCTTACTGCTCAGTCTGGGTCTGCCAAGAGAGCTGGATGGCCCTTTTCGCTCATTCGGGGATGCCAGGACCGGCTCTGGGTGTGCTAGCCAAAAGGGTTAGATGGCCCTCTTGGCACGTTCGGGTGATGTGCAGACAGGCTTTGGGTGGGTGGGGCAGAGCCCAGCCGTGCTGCTACTCCAGCGGTTAATCCACTGGGTTGCTGGTGAGCTCAGCTAATTCATTTTGGTAGTTTGTTCCAACTTCTGCCTACCTACTGAGTTGGCATAGGACTGAAAGCAGAGTGTGTTGCCCCATCGGGCACTGAGGAAGTTGGCAGCAGCAACATAGAGTGTGTTGCCGCATCAGGCACTGAGGTAGTTGGCTCCAAAGTAGGCAGGAAAGCATGTCTTAATAGGCATCAGGCACCGAGGCAACTGGCAGCAAAGTAGGCTTTGCCCATTGGGTGTGTAGTGGCAGAAATCTTCAACATCGATGAGCAAGAGGGTGGCATTTGCCATCAAGGTGGCATATGAAACACAAGCCTCCAGAAAGAATTAATTATTTAGCCAAGTATGCTGTTTTTGACTACCAGGAAGGGCTTGGGTCGGCTGAGCCCTCTTGGCACAGGGAAGCCAGGAGGACAGCTTTTGAAAACCGGATGATCAGCTCTGCAGTCTGAAGCCGTGCGATGGTGTTGTTTGTTTTGTTATTGATGAAGAAAAGGGATGGTGGTTGTTGTTGGCACAAGATAAACTCTGTCTGCAGTCTCAAGCCGTGCGATGGGGCAATGCCTGGACAGGCTTTTGGGCCCCATTGGGGCACTGAGGTAAGTTGGAAGCAGCAAAGTAGAGTGTGTTGCCCCATCGGGTACTCAGGAGGCACACAGCTGCCGGAAAGCAGGCTTTTGAGGCCCATTGGGGCACTGAGGTAAGTTGGCAGCAGCAAAGTAGAGTGTGTTGCCCCATCGGGTACTCAGGAGGCACACGGCTGCCGGAAAGCAGGCTTTTGGGGCCCATTGGGGCACTGAGGTAAGTTGGCAGCAGCAAAGTAGAGTGTGTTGCCCCATCGGGCACTGAGGCACAAGGCAGCTGGAAAGCAGGCTTTTGGGCCCCATCGGGGCACTGAGGGAAAAGGCAGCAGAACAGACTCTGGTCTTCTTCAGCAACATCAGATTTGCCTGCAAAGGAAAGGTTTTTGCCCCAGGAGGCAACTGAGGTTGCTTGCAACTTCCAACAACACCAGCAGCACCATCAGATGAACAGGGTCGGTGCTACTAACAGCGGTTAATCCACGGGGCCGCGGGGCTGTCGGAAACAGATGCTCTGCAATCTGAAGCCGGGCGATGGGGTGACGCCCAGACAGGCTTTGGGTGGGTCTGAGACAGGCCTAGGAAACTCACCTGTCACTCACCACCAACGTCTAACTAGACTTGCTGACAACCTTCAAACAAACCAAGATACTCGTTTAGAACTAGAAAGCTGGGGGGATTGCAACTTGGCTGCTGAGACCGCCCGGATATGATAAAGATAGCCCTCAGAGGTTTTGGGGGGCTGAGACAGGCTGGCCTTCTTGGCACGTTCGGGATGCCAGGACCGGCTTTGGGTGTGCCAACTGCCAAGAGGCCTGGCTGGCCCTCTTGCCACGTTTGGGGATGGGGACAGGCTTTGTGTGTGCCAAGAGAGGGTTGTCTGGCACTCTAGTCACGTCCGGGGGTGCCGGGACAGGCTCTGGGTGCGCCAAGAGGGTTGTCTGGCCCTCTTGTCACATTCGGGGGTGCCGGGACAGGCTCTGGGTGCGTCAAGAGGGTTGTCTGGCCTTCTTGTCATGTTCGGGGGTGCCGGAACAGGCTCTGGGTGCGTCAAGAGGGTTGTCTGGCCTTCTTGTCATGTTCGGGGGTGCCGGAACAGGCTCTGGGTGTGCCAAGAGGGTTGTCTGGCCCTCTTGTCACATTCGGGGGTGCCAGAACAGACTCTGGGTGCGTCAAGAGGGTTGTCTGGCCTTCTTGTCATGTTCGGGGGTGCCGGGACAGGCTCTGGGTGTGCCAAGAGGGTTGTCTGGCCCTCTTGTCACATTCAGGGGTGCCGGGACAGACTCTGGGTGTGCAAAGAGAGGGTTTAGGCTTCGATGCCAAGAGGGCCAGCCTGGGTCTGCCCCAACCAAAGGCTGGCTGTGCGTCACCCCATCACCATATCGCCTGGCTTCAGATTGCAGAGCTGATCTGGTTTAACCCGTGCCAGGCAGGATTTCTCTCCTCCCAGTCAGGGAGGCAGAAGGTGGAACATACAGCCCGCCGGGACTATGTAACGAAGCAGGCAGGCAGGCAGGCAGGCAGGCAGGCAGGAGTTCAACAGTTTTCGGCCTGCTGGTCTGACTTGATCCAGCAGGTAGGCAGGCAGGCAGGTACGACTTGGTTGGAACTTGGCCCGAGGAGGCGACTGGAATTGGCAACTGGAGTTGGGGCAGGTTTACAGGCTGGCAGGCAAGTAGGCAGGCCTTTTTTTTTTCAGGAGGACTGGAGGGTCGGCAGGTGAGCAGGCAGGCGGGCACAGGCAGGCAGGCAGGTGGTGTGTTAAGGGAGAGACTGTCATTGGAATCCTACCTCTTTGGGTTCAGTGAGGGGAAGCCCAACAAGGGAAGGTTCACCTTGATGAACGATAGTCTCTCCACAGTAACGGGATCCAAACGCGAGCGGCGTGGTCAAATTATGTCTCCGAGATGAGAAAACACGCACTCGCTCTGGACACTGGTGGGGGGGATGGAAAGGAGGTCCATGGCCACATTGGACAACTCCAGCCATATGACTAGTTTCCTAGCCCAGTAATGGAGGGGATCTGACTGGTGGGGCTGAGGGGGCTCAGCCAGAAATTCCCGCACCATTATCTCTGCTGAATCCTCCTCAGCCAGCTGTCTTTCCTCTGAGGCAAGTGCCAAGGTCACCACAGAGCTCCAGTAATGTTGGTGGTGAATGGAGCCTTCACCAGGTGAAGTCCTTCCCTGTGGTTCGGGCAAACCACCCTGCCCCTTGTGGCCTGACGTTCCCGGCCCCCTATGCAAGCGTTGTGCCCCCAACGCCCTGCGGACCTCAGTGGAGAGCTCCGTTCTCCACTCCTCGAGGTCTGAGGTGCGTGCTGCCAAGCCCCCCTTGATTCGAGGACCACACAGGCAGGCCATGCGGTAAGCTCTGTCGCTGTAGACAGGATGGAGTCGCTTCTGCATGCCTGCCTGCAACCTCTTCACCAAAGCCCTGGTCTGTGGAAGGAGGGAGGATCCTGGTGCCACAACAGTCTCCAGGGACAGATCGAGGGCATGAATCAGGGGGATGACCTGCCCCAGGCTTGCCGTATAACCACACAAGATGTCCGTGGTTTCCAGGAAGGGCTTGAGCACCTCCACCATCTGGGAGAGGGCCAGCCAATCCATGGCACTGATGCCCACCTCTCTGCCCCCGGGCAGAATGGGCATGGAGGACATGATGTCCTCCAAAACGGCCTTCTGCTCCACCAGACGGGACACCATGGTGTAGATGGAGTTCCACTTGGTGGGCAGGTCTGTCAGGAGAATGTGGGTCTCCTGACCCAACTCCTCCTGCCTCTCACGCAGCCGGCGGGCGGCTTTCAGGCTGCGGGAGAAGTGGCCCACCAGTTGGTGGCATTGCTCCACAAGTGCCCTCGTCTCCTGGATGCCTGCCTCCCACTCGGGCTTTACATGGCTGCCCGGGCCGAGGGCATCATGCACCACAAGGTGTAATTGTGCGCCATGCATACGATGCCCTCAAAGCCCGCCGCGTTCAATGCCGCCAACATGTTCCGCCCAGCATCTGTGACCATGTGGCCACGGGTCATCTCCCCCTCTGGTGCCCACTCCTGCAGCGCGGACAGGATCTCATCGGCCATGTTCTTCCCCATCACCTGAGCTTCCATGTGCCGCGCCTGCAGCAGAATGGACCTGTAGCCTGGGGGCAGGGCAAGGGCCTCCCCCTGCGGCCCTGTTGCCGATGCCCTGCCACTAAAGTCCTCTAGCTACCACCAGTGAGCGAGAGGTAGCCATGCTGATCTCCGCTCCACAGGTCCACTGTGAAGTGCACCTTGCGCCCCTGTAGCCGTGAAAAATGGTCACGGACCACCTCCCTCAAAGAGTCATAGAGCGAGGGCAGCACTCTAGAACTGAGAGTTCTCCATGAGGGGAGGTCATACCAGGGGGCAAAAAAATGCAGCAACCGGCAGAAGGCTTGGGATTCCATGATGGACAGTGGAAGTCCGAGCATGCCAATCGTCTCGGCAACGAGACAAGTGGCTGCCTGCTGGGCCTTGCCCTTCGAGCGCCGGCTGAGGGTCATGGCGGACCCAATGGGTGCCACTTCGTGGAGCATGGCCTGCCTCATGCTCCCAGCCCCAGAAACCCCTTGGGTGCCCTTTTGAAAGGAGGCACCGCCTCCTGCCTCCCTTCTGCCT
This sequence comes from Intellagama lesueurii, assembly GCA_037013535.1. Lineage (NCBI taxonomy): Eukaryota > Metazoa > Chordata > Lepidosauria > Squamata > Agamidae > Intellagama > Intellagama lesueurii. The sequence goes on along the minus strand of JBAJHW010000001.1, from coordinate 165,978,092 downwards.
CCCCTGGAGCTGCTCTTTTCCCTCTCCCAGACGGCGCGGACAAAGTGCCTTCCCTTGACAGGAGCCTTGGGAGGTGCCTCTCCAGATGTTGGTGGAGGGCGGTGGAGGACAGATGCCTGGGGTCTGACCCCCTCCAGACCACCCTAAGGCAGGTATTGCAGCATGCCAGCCGTGGGTCATCGCTGAGCGCCATGAAATGATCCCACATGGCCCCTCTGCCATGTTTGCCCAAACGAGGACCCACTGCCTGCCCCTGACTACTGGCCTGGGAAGAACTGTGTGTCCCAGGGGTGCTGCTGGTCTGGGAGGAGGGAACAGATGACTCTGGGGACAGGAGTGGGGCGGGCTGTGAAGCCTGCTCTGCCGTTACTGGTTCCAAATCAGACTGGGGATCTTCAGAAACAACCAGTAACTCCTCAGATTCCTCTAGGAAGAGGAGCGGCAGTTCTTTTGGCACCTCTGGAAGCTTTGGTTCCATGCCGGCCTGCAAGGCCACCAGAGGAGGGACAGTGGCACTGGTTATCGTAGACGTTGTTGTGCACATGGTGGTCATGATGACAGTGCTGCTACCTAGCCTGCGTAGCTTCACAGCCTTCTTCCCCTTCGATTGTCCCTGAAGAAATCCCTTCATTTTCTACTGCCTGCCTAACAAAACCAACTAAACAAATAAAGCAATGGATATAGAGGAAGGAAACTAATAGAGAGTGTGTATAAATTTTATTTTTAGAATGATGGTGGTGTAATTATTTTACTAAAATGTGACCTGCCTACCTAAGCAAAGCCCCCCCTCAGTATAATGTAATTAGGAAAATTCCCCCCCCCGACCCACTGTGGCAGAGAAGCCAAAAAAGTCCAAAAAGAAAAGCCCTGCCAGCTAAGTCTCAGTCAGAGACACCCACCCACCCAAATAAGTACCTTTGGAAGAAAAAGGAATGATGGATCCAGCCACCCACCAAATTCCCTGAGAGACGAAGCCTCTCTAAAATGAACTTTTGAAAACTGAATAATCCTCCCACCTACACACACACACACACACACACACACACACACACACACACACACACACACACACACACACACACACACACACACACACACGTACTTTTGGAAGAAAAAGGAATAATGGATCCAGCCACCCACCAAATTCCCTGAGAGACAGAAGCCTCTCTAAAATGAACTTTTGAAAACTGAATATAAAGGAAAAGAGATTCCACAGTCACACGACGACAGTTTCCCCCCCCCCCCCCCGAACGATACACACACACAAGCCTCCAGGAAAAAAAAACGTTTGATTGATTTGAATTTGAAATAAAATTAAGCCCTTCCGAAGAAGTAGCCTAAGCTACCTGAAATCCCTCCCCAAATTCCCAGTAAAGTTGATGATGATGATGAAAAAGAAAAATATAAGTCTTTGCTTTGCTGCCTCAAAAGCGAAACCGCAAGGGCACCAGCAAGCCAGCAACTGTTCTCACTCCGGAGAGCACGAACAGAAGTGGGGAACGGCCGGACGGGAAATGCTTATATGAAGCGTCTGTAAAAGTAGATACACCTTTCAGCAGCGCTATTGGCTGCCGGACATGCCAATCCAGGATCTCTGTCCTGATTCGCCAGAGCTTCAAATTGGCGCCAGCAAGCTCAGAGAGGCCCCCCAAAGGGGTAACGAATATAGACGAATATGAACGGATCGACGAATAAAACCGAGGAAATATTTGTCAAGCCATATTCGTCCTGATTTAAAATTTTACAAATACGGATCGACAAATATATGATGAATCGGCTATATTCGTCAGAAAAACTGATCTGTTTTTATATTCGTCCCCATCTCTAGTCCTAAGATTTCCACTGCATCCATCCATGATGTCGTGAGGGGAAAAATAGAACAGTAACAATGGGACTATGGCATTGTCCCATTTTATAGCAGACATTGAGGTGTTTTGCTTTGTTTTTGTCCACAGTGATACAGAATCAATGTCTTGAGCATGGGGGTTGGGGGAGGTTGTATTTCATTTTGGGGAAACGAAGATGGTGGCCGCTACCACAGCTGCCAAGGACAGAATCTCCAGCATGGAGCATTTTCACTGTAATATCAGTAGGCAGCAGCTTAAGCACATCCATCGGTGTTTCTGAGTCCAAGTACAGTTTATGCAGATGGGTGTTTCCCTTGAAAACCACTCCAAATCCCTTTATGGCTAATATGGCATTTTTGTTGAACCCACCCCAATTCATCGGTCCTGCCACACCCTGTTTTTCTATGTTCAGAGTCTCATTTATGCAGGAGTCATCAATATGGTTAGGCTCTGGGTACAGGGTACGTGACACCTCTGAGGCTTATGCATTGCAGAAGGTATGGTAGTCTACAAAGACAAGGCCTTAGGAGGTTAAGAGACAAGCCAGGGGACATGATTCTGTCTCCCACAAACACTCCTATATAGAAGAATAAAGATCCTGTGTGGTTTTCTATGGCACTGAGGACCTCTTTATACTAACCATAATATTCAAGGTGCAGAGGGTTATTTTAGGTGTACTCAAAGTCTTGCACAAGTGTAGAGATGGAAGTAATAATATGTGGAGAGCTACAATAAAAGAAAAACATGGGGAAACTAAATTTTTTATCATATATTTATTTATCTATCATGGTTTGTGAATTTATGTTTCCATTTATAAATAGCCTCCATCTGTGCCCAGAATGATGTGTACACACACTCACGCACACACACGAAGTCTAATACAGGAAGGAAAAAATGCCATGAAATTTAAGATTATTAATTTAAGATTATTAAGATTAAAACACAATAAAATACAATACAACCTTCAAGGAAGGATTCATGCACTGCTGTACATGATTCTTCCGTATGGAAATGCAGTTTAACATGTTACACACTGAGGGAATAATTTGCACTGCATGCTTGATTCAGAAACTTAGAAACCTGAGGTTGTGAAAGCACTACCTCAAACCAAGATATGGATGAGAATCTGAACCATGGATTAGATGATAAGTGTCTGCTGCCCTTAGGTCCAATCTCAGTCCTTTCCAAGATTTGGAACAGTGGGGCTCCATGAAGCTCATTAAACTTCCTCACACATCAGTTTCTCAGATGGTCCTTTTATGAGGGAAAACCACTTGACTTCCCTTCCCTTGACTTCTCAACAGATCAGGGAGCCTGTTGAAATATGTTACAGGTGTCCAGTCTGACAGCATCTACAGGCCCTTGTTTTTCTTGAAAACCACTCCAAATCCCTCCAGCATTTTTCTTGAATCCACCCCAGTTCATCTGTTAGCAGCTTCCTTTCTCTTTTGCAGGACTCTGGCATTTGCTAGTAGACAAGGTCTGCAAAAGCTTTCACCTTCTGAAAAGTTCCTAACTGGTTTGCCAATAGGAATAAATGAATCTGACACAAAACTGAGGAGGGCACACTGTTAATCATGTGTGCTAGCTGGTCTCTACAGAATTGAACCAGAGGCTTGTTCAAAAGCAAGGCCCTGTGAATGCTCTCAAACTGGATACACTGTAAGATATTTCAACAGGCCCTCTTATACATTGATAAGTCAAAACCAGAAGTGAGAAAATGTTGTGGTTTTTTGGACTACAGGTTCCAGAATACTCCAGCCACCATAGCCACTGACCTAAGTTAGCTCTCATTACATCTCAGCCTAAGGAAGTCATTATGAGACAAATGAAAGAGCCTGGTGCATGCTACCCAGAGATCCTTAGAAGGAAGCGTAGGATAAATGAACAAAAATCATTTTAAAAGACCAAAGACGTCTGATGCCAACAGTGTGGCCAGACCCAGGTCTAATGGAAGGGGGTAAAACCCCCACTATATGCAATTTGTGGGAAAGAAAACACAAATATATACTCATCTCAGTGTCTGCAATCAGAGGGAGGGGAGCAGGAAATAACCTGGGCCATCCTCACACAAAAAGTATACACTTCCTTCTTTCCTGGGCCGTCCGTGCTCAAGGATGGGTGAGGGTAGAAACAGTGCATATGCACCAACAACTTTTTAGCCATTTCCCTGGCTCCTGCTGCTCCTCGTCCATTACATGGCTCTGCTTCAGATGCCTTGCTTATTACCTAGACTGTCACCGTACTGCTTCATTTACAATGTCCTTATCCATTTGCACAGGTACATCAGAAGGAAGGAAAACATACATGGCTTGTGACTGGGGAAGGGGGGACCCCCATGAAATGTTTGTTAACGTGGGGCCAACTCCAAAGGCTTGATGTGGCGTTTGCCTCTCACAAAGCTTGGAGTCAGATTTGGATAGTGAAGCTTCCAAGAGCACTCTGTTAGGGAAAACAAACCTTGGAGCCCAAGATAACAAGTTACACAGAGTCTCTTATCTGGTAGCTTCAAATCCTCCCCTTAATAAGCAGAGTAAAGACGCGGACGTATGAGAAAATGCACGGAGAGAGTTCTAATAAGACTTATAGCATAATATATTAGACTTGGTCAGACATATATACGTGGCAATATATACACTGGCATAGATATCTCAGAGCAACATAACATTCACATTCAAGTAATGACCACCAGACGCACAACTGAGTGGCGAAGTGCTGTTCTCACACTCTTGCTTAAATAGCGAGAGCAGCCTATCACTGCAGACATAGCAGCTGAACATGGTTAACAAGCATTACCTAAGCTTGTCCCATCTGTATGCTATCAGTCATCCCCTGACTTGACTGGCATGACTTTGCATTCTTACTACAATATTAAATTTAACCCCTTGTTCACTTAAAGGAACAAATCCTGACAATGTGGAGATGATCCCTCCCCATCCTGGTCCGTGCTTGTCCCTCCCCTTCTCAGAGTTCATTCTGAAGTGAAAAGATAGTCTCTACCCCATTAGCCTTTTGGACTGCTCTAGTATACCCTACCAAAGGACTGAGGATGTGATTGTTTCAACTTACAGCTCACATCAAACCATAAAATCACATGAGGTTGCAGGTTTTCTCTGGCTCTCTAGGCAGGGAGACAATCCCAAATCAAGGACAAATAAACAAAGTAAGTTTCTTAGAGTGGAGAGAAATTAAATATGGACACCCATCACCAGCTGGCACCAGGGCTGACTTGGTCAGTGCAAAAGTATTTACATCTGTAATGAAATCATTCCTAATTCTTACCTGTTCCACCTCTGTGACATCACAAGGGCCTGTCCCCTGTTGGTATGTTTTGATGCTGAAGTCATAGGATATGGAATGCAGATGATAGGAATGTGTTGTTTGGGGTGTTTTGGACTACAAATGCCAGAATTCTCCATTCTGGAAATCCCACCCGTCAGTCACACACCAGAAATTTAAATGTGGCTCACCTTCATGGCCTAGCTCCATCTAGTTTTTTGTTCAAAAAGGAAACTTCATAGCTGGCACCAGGGCAGCTTCCTTTTTGAACAGGAAGTAAGCAGAGCTAGGCCTCAGAGCTTTCCAGTTTAGGTCTTTCTCCCAGGTGAGTCACATTTAAGAGTCTGGCTATCAGGTGGAACAAGCAGAATGGAGAACTCTGAGATTTGTACCTCCCACCTCCAAAAGACACATCCCTAGCAGATGAGCCGGCAGTCACCCAGCTTTTAAACTATGGCTTGTCAGCCATTAGAAATTATGTCTGTTCATTTGGTATTTATGTTTCATGTTTGGTATGGGTTATGCAGTGGAATAATATCTTATTTCACCAGGCTTTGAACTCTGACATCTTAAAAGCTGTTTGGCTTGGTACACAAATGCGCCAAATACTTACCTACACAATGTATATATCAGCATATAACCCATGGGAGTCCACCTGTTGTTCCCCCGCCCAGTGACTGAGCCTTTAGAGCTACAAGCTGACAACAGAAACATGTGCATAAAACAATTTGTAACAATTTAATTTAATTTCCAAACATTTTATTTGTGGAGAATTTCATACAGATACGGGTAGCTGAATCCAGTATAGGTTGCCAGTGAATGAATGATCACCCGTCCAGTTGTGCCGCTATTACTTTGGAAACTAGCTCTCTAAAATACCGAAATGCAAAGATAATCAGTTCAAAGAACAGTGTGGTACTGAGCTCAGCATTTTGCCTCATCAACAACTCCACTCCCCAGTGTAGCTCCTTTTTGTTCCAGTTTCTGCTTGCATCTGTACCCCATGAACAACCCATTAAGCCATACACCTGCAATGGCTTCATCGGTAGAGTGCTCCATCATGGGATATGCCACATGTATAATCATGTTGTTATTTCAAAGGAAAAGAATGGCGCTATTGGATATATTTAAGGTCAGAGTAATCAAGCTTAGAGCCAGGCGGTGTGATTCACACATGCTCACATACACTCACACACTGCAGCTAAAAGAAATCTATCTGTATTTTCATAACTTCAGCAAAATTTAATTGATAATGAATGGTACAAAGAACACCCGGACTCTGTGCCAGCTGTGAGACAGACTCCTCTTTTTTTGGTCATGGAATCACTCAAGCCTTATCCAGGCTTTTTTAAAAAAGGAATTAATTTGAAGTGTGAGCAGGAACAGGGTCTAGACTTGCCCAGTGCCTGTCACTATCTCCACACGAAGTCTGAAAAGGAGACAGCCTGGTACCCAAGGAGACTCGCCATGCGTTTTGGAAGCCTCATTATTTCAGATCCCCAATCACTTACAAAGGCTCCATGTGTAGGAGAACATCTCCTTATTCGGCAGACCCTCTCCCTGGAGAAACAGTGGCCCAAATCCTGTTTCTCAGCATACTAAACTGAACTCGAGTCGTCCTATTGAATCAGTGGGGATTTGGTGAGTCACCTCCACCATAGGTTTCATTAATTCAAATGGGCCTACTCTAGCTATGACTTACTATGCCAAAGTAAGTTGCAACTAGAGTAGGCCCCTTTGAATAATGGAACTACAGCGGAGCTGATGCACCAAATCCCCATTGATTCAGTGGGCCTACTCCAGTGCAATTTACTAACGCAGCAATAGAATTTTGGCCAGTGAGAAGAAGAGGGTGGGGTTAGAACTCTTTGTCTGGTCAACCGTTTTTGTAACCCCGGCAGGGCTCTAATGACTTTAGAGAAGCTACTCATCTCCTACACATACACCTTCACTCAAAAAAAGGGAGAACAATGTTGCACCTTATTCTGTGGCTTAGATAATCCTAACTGCAATGATAGTTTTACACCCTACAAAACCATGTGGAAGCACTCCTGCTTCATAGAGAATATACTGTTCCAACTGTTGGGCTGGGCTCTGGAGGGATCCAGCTTCAATACCCAGTGACTCATGAAATTCACTGGGTGACCATGATTTCTCTCAGCCTGGCCAACCTCACAAGATTGTTCTGAGGCTGATGTAGGAAGGAAAAGACCCATGCCTGTTACAATGAGCTCATTGTAGGAAATGTAGGATATACCTGTAATTGCTAAAGGCCAGAAACAGTCCTTAAATTAGAGTTGAAAGTGCATTAATGACACAGAGAGGAGACTGAGGCAGTCTTTCCTTGTTTGTGAATTTGCACTTAAAAGCAGTCCCATGTTTAAATTGTGAGAACAAATTATCAAATCAAGCAAGCTAATCTGCATTCTCCCAGAAGTGAGACAAATGTGTGCTATCAAAAAATCCCATTAGTTAATAATTTCCCTCTTCCAGTCTGCTTTTGTCCAAAGAAAGAACAGGGGGAGAAGCATGGGGAACAGATTTTAATCATCATCATCATAATCCCCTCCATGGGCACAGGCCTTGTTGAGGCAGAAGCGCTTGTGTGCTTCAGTGAGGTTGAGAGCTATGCTGAAGGGTCTCCCAAGCCAGACAGGTCTCAGCTGAGAAGCCAGACCAACTGTGTCCACCAACCATCAATTATCATGAGAGAGAATAAACAGAAATCCATACCGGATCATTCATCGCCCGGGTCAACAAGGACCGCATCAGATGCTATAGCCCCTGGGCATCTAGTGACAAATGGGCTACAGGACTCAGCAGATCCTGTTGAGGGACCAGGACAGGCTGCTGCAAAGCTACTGGAACAATGTAACCGCAAAACTTGGACTCTCACCAAAAATTGAGAAATTATGAAATATTATTACGAGGCAAACCCAACAGCCCGTGGTTTAAAAAAAATGATGGAAATTTAGAAAAGGAAACACACAGGTAGTGACATAACTGAACGATTACTGGACCAGAGAAGGTTTATCATCCGGAGTAAGGTGTTTTCAGAACTGGAATTGCAAGAACTAGAAAAGGTGGCAAAATCAACACAGAACAATGATCATAATATGGAAGAGGAATGGAGGGTAGAGGTAGACACAATAGTGGAAGAAAATGTATCAATAGAGGAACAACTTCTGGAACAACCCAGAAATTATGAGTTGACAGAACAGCAAACATCACTGAGGGAAAAAATATTAACTCATATTAGCCAGAACACAGAAAGACAAAGGCTCCCCAATTTGCACCAGTTACGGTACAAAGTCAACTAGATACCTCTCTCCTGATACCCCTCCCCTCCATCTGGCATTTTGAGGTACCTTTCTTTTAAGCCTGGGTTGACACTTTCATCGAGCTGTCCATTCCTTAAATATCTCATTTACCTTGAAAGCCCTATTAAAATTGTTATGAATCGGTTCCAACTTAACAATACAGAACACAACACACACACAACTAGCTGGAAGAGAAGCCACCACTAAATACTGTTGGAAGAGTGAGTATTGAAAGTTAATGCTTGTGCAGACGTTGAATGTCTTGCGATTCACTCAGCCAAACATGGAGCAGATGTATGCATTTGCCTTTCCAATGGCACTTGTCCCCTTCTGTCCTAAATTTTGAAGTCCCGGGCTGACTGAAAACAACAAGAACAGCAAGGAAATTTTATCAGGTCATGGAGGAACCCCCATTCATACCCATTGGGTTCCATTCTGCTTGATCAATGGCTAAAATAGTCACAGAAACGCAGCTTAACAGAGCAGTGTGTGTCCAGCATGAGGAGGGCCAGATTTCCTTAACTGCAAAGTAGTTACGAGCCTCATAGGATTTTACAAGAGTCTACAAGAGCTGAGCATATCTGTTGAGGACAGGACATGGAGGTCACTCATTCATTGGATCACCATAAATTGGAGGTGACCTGATGGCCCATAGCAACAACAGTTACAAGCCACGTGAACATTTGCATTCAAAGCAGGTCCTCCATCAGATAAACAGAGTTCGTCTTCAGCGCTACCAGTGCAAACAAGTTATACTGAATCTATAGGAGTGGCCGGGAGTCGGAAACAGACTTTCTGTGGAACAATATACAGTATTCTATTTGTCCTCTTTAATTAAACAGAAACTTGCTGGAAGCACATGACTTCTTCCCCTAGAGCTTCCTATTCAGTTTCCCACATAAACCTGACAAGATTAGAACTGGCTATCAAATACTATTTCCCCCCCCCCTCTTTTTTAAAAACTTGCTTTATTCTTTCTTTCTTAATTTCCTTTGAGTGGCCTCCAGAGAGATGTAGATAGTCTAAATGCTGCATATTAAACTTTAATTACTTATTTCTCCGTTAGGCGAGTGTGATAACTAACGTTCAGGGGGAGATCTATGCATTTATGGCTTGCATGCTCTCCGAGTAAGAGAAGCAGCAGCAGCATCAACAGTAAGCCAGCAAATGAAAAATGACTCTGAAGCCTATCACCAATCTTTTCTGGCACCTCCTGCCCCTCCAGCTCAACAGTGGGATGCCAGCTGGTCTTCTATTAGCAGTAAATTGAAGACTCTTATTTATTTATAAGAGTCATTAATCTGATAGCTTTCAATCCCATTTGTTTCCCACAGAAGGGATCATGCAAGGTTTGCTTGGCAACATCAGGGCAAATAAAATGGATGGCTTCCTTGAAACCCCACAACATTTATCCCTAGCAAATCTGCTTTGCAGTGGGAATGTTGACAGCCACATACAATAACACATATAGAACGATGTCCTTAACACAATGAGAAAACCAAGTATGGTGACACCTTTGAGATTACCCGATTGTAGCGATCACCCTGCCTTTGCTCATGTGTGAGGATTTGTATGCATCAATGGTAGCTGTTAGGAGGCGGAGCCAGAGAAACTAGAAAGAAGGGGTGAGGCAGAGAAGAGCAGTTGGTCAGTTAGTCAGTTAGAGTGACATCGTGAGAGAGCCTGAAGTGAGACGTCAGTTACAGAGTCAGAGAGGAGAGTTAGTCTGTGAGGAGTTAAGGGAGGCAGTTGAGAGTGTGGAACTTATAGAGAGTTAAGTGTGAGACAAGTTATTACAAACCTATTAAATACTTTAAAGTCTTTGAGGAAGCTGTTTATGTGAACTGTATACAATAAACCTGTTTTGTTAAACTTTACACACAGTATGGACCTCCATCTTTCTAAATAAATATTGTTGACAAAGATCAACTGGTGGCAGCGTAAAGGAGGGAATGTGGCGCGGGCCTCGGGTTAGTGAAGTAATCTGGGGACACGCAGAGGCACGTCACACCGATATATTTCAGTGAGGGCTTGCCTGTCTTTGCCACTTCCTGGGGAAGTGGGTTGTAACCCTTGAGAACTGGCACTGGAGTCAATCTAACCCCTAAGGCAAGCCCACTCAGGTCACCCTCATCTGATACACCTCACCCTGCAACAGGAAACTATCCCAGCTATAGCTCCCACCAACACCAAGCCAATCATCATCATCATTTTAGGATTGCAGAGCCAGAAGGGGCCCTATGGATCATTGAATCCAGCCCCTATCAAGGAAGCACAGCAGGAGACTGAACTTCCAACTGTAAGAAGGGAGCAAGTGCCAAAGAAAAAGTAGTGCTTTGTAAGGAAGATTCAACATTCCTTAGAGATAAGCTGCTCTGCGCATGAGAAACTAACTGCTTTGCTGAGATGCGAGAAATTGTAACCAATGCACATAGTCCTCAAGGACCAATGAACTGCTGCATACTTTTGTTTCCTTTTTAGAACTGTATAAAAACTTTAACCCTGTTGATCTCGGAGTCCCCACCCTGCTGGGAACCCGAGTGCGCACTTGTTTTATCTGAATAAACCTGTCGCCCTTTCCTCCAAGAAACTGTCCGCTTATTATTATTGCTTGGGCCTTAGCTTAATAGAATTAGCTGAGACACTGAGCTCTGGGAGTAACACAACTACTGGCTCCACAGCCAGATGTCTAAGCCACTGAGCTATCCAGCAGTTCAGCACTGTCCCCAAGACCAGCAAAGCCCCATCCAGTATCAGGTGAGGGGGGTTCAATAAGAACAATCTAACTCCAGAGCTAAATGTTAGGCCACCTGCCATGTTGTAGAAGGCCAGGCTGCAACCCATGCCAGCTCAAACCCCAGCAACTGCTCTGCCCCATGAGGCAACTTCAGCCAGCTCCCTGAAGCCTGCTACATTCTCCAGTTTCCCAGCTGCTACCAGAAACACATGGCCTTCAAAGGAAGGAAGGCTGAAGCAGGCACCAGTTGGCTCTTCCTCCATGCCTCCTCCCACAAATTAAAGGGGTCATCTGCCTGGACTCCTTTCCTTGCCTACCTGGTCATGAGGAAAGCCAACCTGAGAGGCCACAACCTTGTCCTCAGGCCCTTACTGAACCACAAACCATGCAGCAGTGCCAGTGCTCCCCGACTAATCCCTAGACATACTGCAGCTGACCACTGCCCGTCTGGCAGCAACAACTCCAAGAAGCCAGCATTGGTGTTGGGCAAGCCTTTATGGCTTCTTATTCCATCCTCAATGTCAGTAAGGCTGTGACGTCATTGTGTCACTCACCTGCTCTGCCTCCTTATTACTAGAGAGGGAGAATGCTCCCCCTCCTCTCAGCTGCACAGCAGTGGGAGTCTGGAGGTGGCATTTTATGCATATTGATTAGATACTCTGTCATTACAATGCACATGCCCCAGAGCTGAGCTGCAAACAAATTCTGTAGCTAAGCCCTGCTGAACCTTAGGTCAAATGAAGTCCCAGGAATGTGTCAGATCTGCCAACTCCAGTATGCAAAATGTGCATAAAAGAGCTCAGTGATATTTTGGATATTTGTGTGTGTGAAAAGGTAGGGAACATTTTTTGGTAACTTCTATTACCATGATGCAAATATAGGGACACGACTGTCTTGTCAAGGGAAGAGCTAATTGCCTCTCATCTTCTGAATAGCTAATAGCTAATCATGTCCTCCTGGGGAAAGCTGACAACTTTGTGGTCTTCTGAGAGCTTCTTTCTCTGGGAAGGAACCTGTCGGGGGCCAGATGCCAAAGGAATGGGTGGCATGAGTCAACAGTAGAAAGGGCCAGAGTTTGCAAAGTGTTTTTGGTTCATGTTGTTGTTAAAGTATTGTATTAGGCATAATTTGTAATTTCTCCTCCCTCATCAAATAACACTTCCATCTGTGCTAGTTACTTTAATGATGACATGTGAGGAATGTTCTATCAATGTGTTGCTTTTCTGTTTCGTTGTTATTTCTTCAGGAAAAAAATACACTTTAAAATTGGATAAATAGCAAAACAAACAAACCAACCAACCCAAACCACACACCACCCAATGACCCATAATATGAACTTATAACTATTGTTATAAGTTAGACTTACAGAGGAAAGATCCCATGTGTGTGAAAAGGGCCTCTTTCCCTCATCAGGGTGGTGGTGGACCATTTTCCTCACAGGAGTGAGATATTCCACAGTAGTGACTGTCCTAAAGGGGACCCGTCAGTTCTGGCCCAATTGCTGCACTGTTGAGTAGCTGAGAAAGGAATGGGATGTGCCAAGGTCAGAGTAACCACAATGGGTTACCACGAGTGGGCTGGCACACTGGGGGCAATGATGGCTGGTGGATACTTTCTTAAATGGGAAGTGATAAACGGCTGAGAGGGGGTCATATGAGCCAGCTTGGGAGCTGAGAGGAGTAATCAGCCTTTTGGGGGGGGCTATGACAGGAAAGAAATTCTTTGTCATGCTGGAATGTTGTCATCAAGGGAACAAAAATCTCAATTTTGCAGCTAGCTAGGGAAATGCAGCAGTGGGACTCTAGGGATGCTCTTTATTTGTTCTGGGTAAACATTCCACGCGACGGAGTGAGCTCCCGTTGCTTGTCCCAGCTCCTGCCAACCTAGCAGTTCAAAAGCATGTAAAAATGCAAGTAGATAAATAGGTACCACCACGGTGTGAAGGTAACGGTGTTCCGTGTCTAGTCGCGCTGGCCACGTGACCATGAAAGCTGTCTACAGACAAATGCTGGCTCTACGGCTTGGAAACGGGGATGAGCACCGCGCCCTAGAGTCAGACACGACTGGACTAAATGTCAAGGGGAACCTTTACCTTTACTTTAAACTGTTCTTTGAAATTCTAGCACAGTCTACCTAAGACCTCCTGGACTCCTGCATGCTCAGGGTGTACAGAAGTAAAAACAGCATAAAGTTTGAGTCTTCTTTCACATAAACAGTTAAACAAGAAGCTAAAGGAAACTTGTTGCAAACAGTGACAATTCCTCAAGCAGGGGTTCCTAAAGCATGCACTGTGGTGCCCCAGGTCACCCGCAGCATCCCAAGATGCCATCAAACCCAGCCAGGGATGCTGCGGAATCCTCTCTCTGTCTCTTCGCCCAGCCAGCGCTGGTGGTGCTGATGTTGCTCCTCCGGCTCTGGCTTCCCCATGTCCACCCTGCAGCCCTCACACCTCCTCCCACTCTACCGCCATTGCTGCCGCTCAAGGGAGTCATGTGTCAAAAAAGTTTGGGAATCCCTGCCCTAAAGGATTACCAAGCCAGTGCCACCATCTGATTGTAATTGCATGAGTTTTTTTCTGATCTCTGATATCTTCCAGATTCCTTTGTTTTGTGACAGATCGTCAGGGGTTAAACGCAAGCTGAATTTCCATTTTGCTTTGGTCTGACACGCAACTGGGAGGAAACGGTACGGCTGAAACACTGACATGTTGTCTTCTTCTAGTGACAGTCTAACTATGGGTGTCTTGACTTGACCCAAAGAATTTGTTCCCATAAACTACTGTGTGTAAGATCTTGTGCTATTTGGTGAAATCCAGAAATTGAAAACATTGTGAAAGACAAGAGAGGTCATTCCAATATGTTTGAAGTTTGTCAGTGTGTCAATATGTCAAGTTTCAGCTCCGTTTTGAAAGATCAGATATACAAAATTAACATGATATTTCATGGTTGATGTTATATTTCAGGGAGAATAAACTGCAATAAGAAAAGCAAACGACATCTTATCTGTGGGAAGACATAAATATAAGGCAATGCAATGTTTTTAAAAATGTACACAGAAACTTCAGTTCTGGGAAGAACTTATTTTACCACCCACTGGTTTCCTAAAAACCCAAGTAAACATTTCCTTTTTTGCTCTAAGGCCTGTTATTTCTTTTATTTATTTAATGTGGTAACAATCTGTGCTGTTCCATGTATTTGAATAAAGCTGGAAATTATCCTCTATAGATAATAGATTGGGTTTTTTTTTAATATCCATAACACGAAATGATCATTTCCCCCTACTGCAGTTATTGTTCTTACAGCATGTTTGTATACAGGTAAGATAATTGTATAATATGCTATCCAATGAAATCGAGGTGGCAGTGTAATATTGAAAAATGTAATATGAATGAAAATGGTTTCTTTCGATTTTTTTTCCTAATGAGCGTGATATGGAAACATTGTATCTCATTACATAGATCTCCCTAAATACAAAAATAGGACTATTGCAGTCGTATTTTTAAAGCACAAGACGTTTGCATGCACCCAAACTAACACCACAATTGCTTTTCATAACCCCTGTGTTTTAGAAATTGTATTTCATCATAATTGTGACTAAATAATCTCAAGAAGATATGCAGCAATGAGATACATGCAGCCAATTATCTCCTCAAACCATTTACTTTCGTTTTCTTTGTCTGCAGAGGAGATCAAGTGGAAGCCTCAAAATGGTCCTCCCTAGAGCAAGTATTTTTTTTGGGGGGGGGGGGAGGGTTCTGTATGGCATTCAGTTTTCAACAGAGCTTTGTTTATCCAGTTAAAGAATGGCAAGAAACATACACACAGGGCTTGTCCATGCACGGACTACTTACAGGGGAGCAAGTTTTCCTGCTGCCCATTTATTTGAGGTGGATTCCAATTAATTGATTCCACATATATGAACAGCCTTGCTCCATGTTTCTTTGGTTTTTTGACAGCCACCAGTCAACCAAGACAGGCCTTCCTTCCCTCCCCTTTCAGCCTCCCCCACCTTCCTCTCCTTCTGCCCCGTCTCTCAGCAAACCTCTTCTCCTCACTCACTCCAAATTCTGTTTTCTGTTCTCCTCAGTCACCTGCCACCACCCTCACCCCTTGCCCCTCTTCCCCTTTCCACATGTCCTTTCCCTTTCCACCCATGTCTTTGTGATTTGGGGTACTCCTGTATATGAAGTTCATGGGGATCCATGGGGACCCATGCCTGGGACCCATGTTTTTTGTGGCTTGGAATGATCCTACATATAAGAATCACGGGGATCCATGGGGACCCATGCCTGGGACCCATATTTTTTGTGGCTTGGAATGATCCTACATATAAGAATCATGGGAATTCATGGGGAAGCGTGCCTGGGACCCATGTTTTTTCTGGTTTTGGTTTATCCTACATATAAAAATCATGGGGACCCATGGGGAGAGTTTCTACAGGAATTGGAGCCCCAAGGGAAGGGTGATTTCTCCTCCACCACCACCTTCTCCTCCACTGCCTAGCTTTCTGGTGGAAGATTTGGGGTTCCTGCATCCGGGGGGAGAAACCACCCTCAGTCTAAATCTGTTTCTCTCTGCTCTGTGTGTGTATGTGGGTGTGTGCATTTGTGTGTGTGTGTGTGTGTGTGTGTACCAGGTATGCCAAGGGGAAAAAACCCCTTTGTCTCTTTACCACTCATCATCCTCCCCCTCCCTTTCTGTTCTCCCCCCCCCCCCCACGCCCCACTTCCCTATTGGACCAACCTGACAGGAGATGAAGGTGGCAGCAGTGATAGTAACATTGGCAGCAGCAGGGAGAAGACGCACACTGATGCCAAAGTTTTGGATTTGGGCTAAAGTCCAGATGACTTAGGCATGAATCGAAAAAATACGATCACTCCGCCGGTTTATTCCAGCAGTGGAAACAGGCTCTTCATTGAAATGCACCAACTTCATAAACCCCAATTGGAAGCAGTCTGGTTCTCAGTTATCATAGTCAAGACTAACCAAAGTTTATCCACTTTGGAGAACCCTTTATACGGCTAGTTGTAAGATCCAAGGGAGAGCTTTCTGTCCCCTCTTCATGGGCATGCTGCGGTTTGGCATGATCAGTAAACAAAACTAGTAGCTAAACCTCCATGAATGTTCCGAGCCATCATCTTTATGCTGAATCTTTTAAGAGATAATATGTTCTGTTGGAAGGAGAAAAATTACAGTGCAATTCAAGTACATTTCTGCAATACTATTTGCTTGTCAGTTTGAAATGTGGATGAACTTTAACCAAAGAAGAGCTGCTCTTTCAGAAGCTGCAGAGCCCCTGAAACTACCTCGTTTTCCCATTTTTTTCATCATTCCTGGGATATGATTGGAAATTCTAGGAATGACATGTGTACAGGAGATCATACCAGTAGAAGGAGAAAAGCCTGAACAACATGTCTTCTCTGATCCAAATGGCCATTTGCCAAAAATATTATGTCCAAAGGGATTGACAGCAATGTTGTTGAGAGAGCCCCATGTCTCTTGATTCAAAATGCCTAAAGTTCTTTCCTACGAATCATAGCACCATGGTCACTTGTCAGATCACACATGAATGTGTCATTTCTGATATGTTTAAATAATAACCATGAATTTTCGAAGCTGTTATTTAATATTGTTAACAACCATGCTGATAGGTGGAAACAAAATGAAAATAAAAAGTAAAAAAAATATGTGGTGGCATCTTAAAGACTTTTATATTTTTTGATGTGAGCTTTCATGGACAAGTTCACTTCATCAGGCATAAGAGAAGGAGAAATAACATGGCAAATATTTATACATGGCACCAAGGTATAGATAGCAATACAGATTGTGGTTGGTCGGTCAGAAAGTCAGTGGGTGATTATCAAGTCTTTAGTAGAAGCTTTTGTGCTGTAAGGAATGTGAGAACCTGGGTCGTAAATGAACAATGGTAAAGTAACAATGGTAGAATAATATGAATGCTAATTAGATGGCCTATTTACAGTCCTTGAAGAACTTTTCTACAAGCTGTTCTTTGTAATCAGTTGCCAAGTGTGTGAATTACCCCAGGCAATGGATGGCCACAAGAGCAGAGTAGAATTGGGTTTTACCTTAGAAAAATGTCGAAGGTGGAGGGGGAAAAATATCTGGGAGATGCAGTACAGTACAATATTTGTAGTGTTCATATCTGGTAGTGCCCCCAAAAAACATTGATAGGATGATTAACAATTAGAAATGTGATTTTTGTAATTAAAGGGTTCTCAGCACATGCTTTGCCCAGGGAGCAGTAGTGAAGCAGATAATGGTGGTAGTAAGATTCCTCTTTTCTTCTTCCTCCCAGGATTCCCAGAAGGTCACCTAGAATCCTCCAGTCAAACCTCTGGCCCTGGGAGAGGAGAAAGAAGACGGCCAAATAAGTTCAAAAAGGCCATCCCTCGTAACAATTAGCATTCCATGCTGACTCGATTCATTGCATGGGGGTAGCTTGAAAGGTTTTGCCTTTTTGTTTCCGCAGACATGTTACTAATGTGTTATTAGTGCAACAAATTAACTGGATAGCTTTCACTAAACGATGGACATGAACAAATTAATTTCTGAATTAATGCTGCTGTTGACAAACAGATGTAGCACAAGTATTTGCAAGCTGTAAGATAGCTTTGATTGCCTACTATGGAAGAATGACTAGAAGGACAGCAGGAAGTTACATGACAGCTTGATTGACTGTGTTGAAATACAGGTGAGACTTAAGATTATTTAGGCATTACCACTGAACCCTTAATTTCCCAACACTCTATAACATGCCATAGTAAAAGTGAGCATATTGAAGGGGCTTGAGATTCTTTATCTTATGTGTTGAAACAGACTGCTACGTCAACCTCTCTCTCTCTCTCCCTCTCCCTCTCTCTCAAGCAGAAGGTGATTGACAGTGCAAGCACCAATGAAAAGCTGGAGCTTTGCACTGGTGCTTGCACAGCATCAGTGTTGACTCAGTCATAGGGCTCTCAGGAGAGCTCAAATCAAATTCCTCAGTGCCTGCGACTGGTAGCCATTATGCATCACAGAGGGAAAGATGTTAGTCTGTTAGACATTGTTAGTCACATCGTTTTGATATTTGGTAGGTTGGATCTGCATTGGATCTCTTTTTTCCACTAGGCGGCTGCAGATCTCAGTTTAAACGGGTGACTGTGTGACTGAAATTTGTACCATGGATGTCTTAAGTTTCTCATGCAAATTAGTGGGCAGGTCACAGTAGTACTAGGAATAGGCCCTAATCTATATTTCATCTCCCATCCCCATTTTGCATTTTTCTTTTAAATGCCTGCTGCTAGTTTTTAATTTTGCAGCACTTCGATTTCTTTTTCTTTTTCCACTCTAAATGCCTGTGTTCCAGGTTGGGCAGCCTTCAGGTTTAACAAGGCATACATGGTTCAGGGTTGTTGGGTTTTGGGGGGGTGGGGTCTCTTTAGAAGTTTGGAGTCTTCTCTGTCCTGGGAACTGAATAATATAATATCATTCAATTAAGCAAACAATCCAGCAAGCAGCACCCTTCCTCCCATTCGATCGCAGCCCTAGGCTTCCCTAGGTATAGTGGTTAAACTGCAGTACTGCAGTGAAGACTCTACTCATGACCTGAATATGATCCTGGTCTCAGGCAGCTGGCTCCAGATTGACTCAATCTTCAACCCTTCCAAGGTTAGCAAATTGAACACCCAGCTCACTGTGTGTGTGTAGGCATCTTTCAGTCTCGAGAGACTATGGTAACGTGCTCTGAATAGACATCTTGGAACAGCGTCTAGTGTGGCTGAGAAGGCCAATTCTAGAGTGACAATCCCTTTCGAGAGTGACAGTCCCTTCCACACTGAAGACAAATACAATCTGTCCCCTGTCCAGCTCCCTGGTTTTGCTGGTTTCGGGATTGCCTCTTTGCCTCGACCTGCTGAACAAGTGTCTCTTCAAATTGGGAGAGGCCATGATGCACCGCCTGCCTCCAGGCTGAACGCTCAGATGACAAGGTTTTCCATCTGTTGAGGTCCATTCCTAAGGCTTTCAGATCCCGCTTGCAGATGTCATGATCATGGGATATGTAGTCAAGAGAAATGTAAAAATGGTGCCAGAATGGTTCTGTGTAGAGATGATTTGAAGGACTTTGGAATGTGTTTTTCTAAGAGTCAAGAGAGTGTTTTTCTGAGACAGTTACAGCCAGGAACGAGATATCTTGAAGGCCAGATCTAGCGGCTGAGAGACTCAACATTCCAAGCTGGTTACAGAAGACATAAACAACACCTGGACACTCTCATGAGAATAATGGGTGGAGAGAGGTGGTTCAACCTCTTAAATTTAATTGGTTAACAGCCAGATGGACCATGAAGAAGGGAGGAGTTTGGGAAGGTAGAAAATGGAGAATGTGTTATGTGCAAGGATTCTATTCTTCACTTGTGTTCAATGATTCCTGATGATGGATTTCTGTCCTGATGATGGATTTCTGTTCTGATGATGGTATGAGCATGTAGCTTGAGAGAGAGAGGGAGGATGTGAGTACAGGAGAAAGAAAGAGGGGGGCTAGCCCTCTATAGCCTAGCCTAGGTTAGCTTTTAGAAGTTTATTATTTTAGCTGGGAAATTGTTATTTTATTTAACTGCAATGATCTTTGAATATGTTCTGCGTGCTACTGCTTTGGCAATATAAACTGATTTTCTATGAAACTTTATTTTTCTAATAAAAATTTAATCTTAAAAAAATCCTTATTGAGGGACTGGTCTCTTGAACAGCAAGGTCTGGCTAAATCCAGGAAGTGGAAAGGCCACAAACTAGCTACTATTCAGAGTCCTACTTCACTGAGCTGTTGTGAGTTCTAAGGAATCACAAAGCCCAGGTGCCTGTACTTGCTAGGTTTCTGAGCAAGTGCAAAGTGTTCTTTTTAGGTCAGACTTGTTTGAAGGGCTTATGCTATGCACTGCTGGGATCTAGGGACTCGATCCAGCATAAAGGTGGTACAAAAGAGCCGGAGAACTCTCTGACCAACTGACCAATGATCCCTAAGAGGGTCGGGAGCATCACAGCAGACATCCTTGTATCACA
Source organism: Intellagama lesueurii (assembly GCA_037013535.1). NCBI lineage: Eukaryota > Metazoa > Chordata > Lepidosauria > Squamata > Agamidae > Intellagama > Intellagama lesueurii. The sequence goes on along the minus strand of JBAJHW010000001.1, from coordinate 165,957,856 downwards.
GCTGTGGTCTCCCTCTGGGGCAATTTCCCTGCACTAATTCTCCATACAGGAGATCTTTTGGAATCTGACCATCAGCCATTCTCACGACCTGCCCAAGTCAACATAGACGTCGCTGTTTCAGTAATGTATACATGCTAAAAATTCCAGCTCGTTCTAGGACTACTCTATTTGGAACTTTGTCCTGCCAGGTGATACCAAAAATGTGTCGGAGACAACACATATGGAAGGTGTTCAGCTTCCTCTCCTGCCATGCACAAAGGGTCCAGGACTCACTGCAGTACAGGAGTGTGCTCAGGACACAGGCTCTATAGACCTGGATCTTGGTATATGCCGTCAGCTTCTTATTAAGCCATACTCTCTTTGTGAGTCTAGAGAACGTGGTAGCTGCTTTGCCAATGCGTTTATCCAGCTCGACATCTAGAGAGATGTGTGTGTGTAAGAATATGCATTAGGTAGCCTGCATAATTTTTAAAAATTGCAAAAATGTAAACCACCCAGAAAGTGCTTTAAGCATTATGGGGAGCTATATAAGCAGCACCCTTTGCTTTGCTTTATGGTTACATAGGTGGGAGTTAACTTGTCTTCTTGCTACTGTAAAAAAATCTGGGACTAATATTCAAAACATTTGGACAAAATAAATCCCTGTGATTTTGCATGAGCATAGGACCTACAGCCTGTTGACCCACAGAATATCTAAAGGCATATCAATACTATAAACTTACATTATTTTGTCCTCAAAAATCCTGGAGATTGAACTTTCTTCTGAAAGGATAATTATTGCTACTTATTATATTTAAAAGAATAAGAGGAGATAAAACCACATTTAGTAAAACAATAGAAACATATAAACTCTGAAATCATTACAATTAAGCAAAATATGTTAAAACCAAAACTGTTTAGGGCTTTAATGGTTAAAACTGACCTCTTGATTTGGGCCTGGTAAGCACCTGGCAACCAGTACAGATCTTTCAGTATCGGGGGTTATGTGATCATGACACTGTGCACCAGTTAGCAGCCTCACCTTTGCATTTTGCACCGAATTAAGATCCCAGACCCTCTTCAAGGGTAGCCCCATATAGATTGCATTGCAGTAGTCAAGGCATGATCTAACTAAGGCATGGATGATGGCTGCTAAGTCAGTTTGACTCAGGAGAGATTCCTGAAATAGGCTGGGGAAATGTTAGAACCACTTCCCTTTAATTAGACCACCCACCACATCTGCTGCAGAAAGATAACCATTCCAGTAAGGCAGGGATGAGTGAGGTCTACCAGCTAGAGGCCATATTGGAACCCCAGAGAAACCCCTCAGGGCCAAACCCCACCCCACCTGTTACATCATCTTGTCCTGATGGCACAAGGGAATCACATACCTTGTTTCAAAAGTCAGTAGCACTTTCAGGAAACCTGCAGGAAGCATGGTATTCCTTAAAAATAAACTGCATGGACTCCCATACACCTTGTTTACTTGTTTATAAAAACTGGCAATCTTTCCTAGTACCTACTTTGATTATACTCTTAAATTCTAAATATAATGGTAAATAACTGCTGATGGGATTGGACTAGAACTGTAATTAGCTAGTTTAAAAATAACTTTGCAAGCTCAACTGTAGATAATATAATACAAACTCCAGACATCAAACTAAATAGCATAACTGTGAGCTAACTTTCTTATCGGTACCAATGTCATGCTTGGATTAAGAGTGAATATGTTGAATTTATTGTTGTACTGCTGTGCATGGTCATTACAGAAAGCGGTACATTAGGATTGGATTCAAAATCTACTCAATTGCAAGACAATTGGATCAGGCTGTATTGGATGTTCTGTTCATTGGAAATCTGTTCTCTCATCTGTGGCCATTATGAGCATGGCGAACAGAACTATAATAGCCCAATGTTCTCTGCAATTTTATGTACGAGGGACATTGCAAAGATTATACTGATTTACTATGTTGCATTCATTGTGCTGTCGTTAACATCCATGGTAAGGATAACACTTCACCGAAAGATTGATTGACACATGCATATCCATAATTTGATGTGGCATAGTCCGATGTGGCACCAACAAAATGGTATGGGAATTGAATATCACAAATATACAAAGAAGAATTTCATACTTTCTTAAACATACGTTTCTGAGGTATAATGAAAGTAATACTGCTAGAAATATTAACCTCTTTCTTCATTCCACCCATGTGGCTTAGGTCTCTGGCTGTGGAGCCAGACGTTGGGAGTTCAATTCCTCCCACTGTGCCTCATTGAGAGGGGTTGAACTCAATGATCCATAGGGTCCCTTCCAGCTCTGCAGTTCAAAGGTGGCAGTGGTGGTGGTTATTTATGCATTAAAACCCCTTCAATGCTTCCTGTCCATCAAAGGCCTCCATCTTTTTCTTCCTTTTCTCTCTTGCATCACTCCATACTACTTCTTATGCCTGGAACTGCCTCCCAGAATTCATCAGCAAAACCACCTGTTTTATTCCCTTTCATTCTCTCCCATAATCTATATCTTTTCCCAAAACTTTTGCATCACCCCCCTAGTCTCTATGCCTTCTTATACCAAAGGCAAAGCTTGTGTAATTGAAGTAAAAACACACAACTTTTCTCAGTTTCTTAGTCAATTATAGCTGCACTCTATGTTATTGTACAGAGCAAATCGATATGCTAGAAGGCAATTCTGAAAATGGAAGCATTATAACTTTGAAACTGAGCTTCAGATCAGAACCAGATTTGGCACAGTTGTAGCAAAAGTTTGCTCTGGTTCTGTGTCAAATTTGGAGAAGTTTTGGCAAAGAAATTTTGGGTTATGGATGTTTAAAAGTAAAATTGTTTTATTCCCCTCCTATTCACAAACAGGCAATCCTAAACATCTCCAGATTTAAAATAGAACACATAAATTGAAAATAGCAATCTTATTTATCTTGAAAGAAATGGTTGGCCCCACCTTCTTCTTCTTCTTCTTCTTCTTCTTCATTTTGAAACAATACAGGTTGCACAGGCTGAAATATGGATCCTCAAACTAGACCTTTCAAAAGTGAAAAACAGTGACTTTGTTATAAACTGAACATGTGTGATACAGGCTTGCAAAGCAGATAATATGATATATAGTATGTGTGAGAATTACAAGTCACTAAAAGTTCACAGTTATTATGGAAAAGTAAAAAAAAATGGTTTTCCTTTAAAGAAATAAATGGAATGACAGTCCTCCAAAATGAGGGACATTTTGTCATGTATCTCCAGGGAATTAGCATACAATTTTCTAAGGCATATTTAAAATATTTCTGCATTACAAAAGCAGAGCACAACTGTGTTTTTCCCAATATTGAGTGCTTTCAATAAACATTCTCTCAGGATTTTCGAGAACAGGTTCCTGAAACAAGTTTTCAATGGGGAAATCAGCTCCAGGTCTGGAGCAATCTGAACCTTTGAATCTGTCAATCAAACTCGATTGAATTTTTAACTCTTTCCTGGCCAAACAGAAATTTGTGCTTACACAAATTCTGTTTGGCCAGATTCTGTGTCTTGTAAAAATAATTTTTAAAATATTTTAAAAAGAATAGAGAACAAATATTTAGAGGCTCACACTTTTCCGGTCAGTTCTATATTTTAGTTATATGTGTAAGATAGTTTACTAATTTTTGCTGTAGTGAGACTTCATGGTTTACTCAATTTTTGTTCCTGTCCTTCTTCACTATCTTTCTTTTACATAGTATAGATGATTTTGACCTTGGTTTCCAGTAACAATCTTTGCTAACTCTGAGCCCTCCTTAAAAAAAAAAAAATTCAAAAGACAAGGGGACGTATTTTGGAAAACATGAACACAACATGTTCACAGAAATTCTGGCCTGATCATCATCATCTTAGAATTGCAGAACTAGAAGGGACCCTATGGATCATTGAGTCCAGTCCAATCAAGGAAGCCCAGTGGGGGGAATCAAACTCCCAACCTCTGGCTCCGCAGCCAGAGAGCTAAACTACTGAGCTACCCAGCAGTCCCTGTTGTACAATTTAAAAAAAAGTAATAGGATCCTGCTCAAGATCTCTTCTTTTCTTTTCTGATGGTTAAACTCCATAGTTTGGAAAAGTCACCTTTTGGGACAATAATTCCCAAAATTCCCTGGGGTAATCCTTCCTGGCTGGGGAATTCTGGGAATTGAAAGCAAAAAAAAAAAAAATGTTAATTTTTCAATCTCTTTCACCAAAACACACAAGTCTTTTATTTTTGTTTTGTGTCCTTATTGTATATTTACTTGATATTTGTATGAGAGCTTCCAGTGCTGAGGAAATGCCATTTCTAAATAACATTCATTTCTACAGAGCCCAACTTTGACACAAGCAGTGAAATTAATATGTAAGCTTCAACTCCTTTGCGAGATCTCCTAGGCATCTCGGCCTAGAAATAACACCGAGCCAAGCAGACATGACAGGAATCACTTAGGGCTGCTTCACACTTTATGCGCAGAAGTGTTGGCCAAATATGCACCCAAGGAATACTCCGTAAAAATGCTATTAAGAAGTGATGCAGTTGCATAGTAGAGATGCACTGTCAACTGGCTGAGATGCTAGAGTCCCTACCTATGTTCCAACCTTTGTATTGCCTCAGACTGCGTAAGTAGGAAGTCCACAAAGCATTTGCCAGGACACAGCAACTGCTTTGCTTGGCAGGTCATACTGAGTTGCGTTGGCATGCCTGTAACAGGCCTAGACCAAGACATTTAGATGCCTGAGGTAAAGCAGCAAGAGGTGACCACCTCCCTAAGTGAATGTGCATATCATCCAAGTTCTGCCCAATGATTATGGAACCTAGGACTTCTCCCCAAACTTTTTTTTAGTGCAACAATCAAGAATAATTCTTTCTTTCTTTCTTTCTTTCTTTCTTTCTTTCTTTGAGACATAAAATCTTAAGGCCTGAGTTGGCTCATTAATGGGAGGATCTGCTCTGATTTATGCCACTGTCTAGAGCAAATTGACCAAAAGTTTCAATATTTACATTGCCTGAAATAACAGTGACATTTCACTTAGGTTTGTCATGCCACATTAGCATTATTCTACCGGGGTCCTCTTTGTGCCTGTTAGAACATGGCTCAGAAAACACGTAAAGGCCAAAATCTTATTTGGGAAAACTGCACATGTCAGGACAATCATGCAAGTGGCTTTCTCTTTAACTCGTCTACACAGTCAGGTTATGACCTGGTGTACCATCGTTTTGCAGTGGATGAGGGACAGTGCAACAGACAGACAGCTCACAAGGTAGATAAGTGGCTGCCCTTTCACAATTGCATAGGCCAGCAGGATTCTGCCCAAAGAGCTCAGCTCAGTCTGTGTCATATGTTTTTAGAAAATAATTGTCTTGGATTGTAAACTACAAAAGACTGCTTTGCAAGTATATTTACCACACAATTCTTGCTGAGAAGATTTCTGTTTGCTTCTTTCTCATCTATTTCTTTCTTTCCCTTCCTCCTTCCCTCCCTCCCTCCTTCCTGCCTTCTTCTGTTTCTCCATAATCTTGAAGAATAGAAGAGATACATAAAGCATTATGCTCAGAGTAAAATCATAGAAAAGTGAAGTTGGAAGGGGCCTACAAGGCCATCAATTTTTCTGGCTGGCTAGCTCAGTGCTTTAGGTTTCTGGCTGCGGAACCAGAGGTTGGGAGTTTGGTTTCCTGTGACTAGAACCAGCCTGTGTGGTCTTGGGAAAGCTGCACAGTCCCAGGACACCCCCAGAAGAAGGAAATGGTAAACCACTTCTGATTACTCTCTACCTGGAAAACCCTGAAAAAGGTTGACTCGCCATATATGAAAACTGATTTGATGGCATATGATTATTATGAACATGTTTCCATATACAAGCATGGGAAATAAGAACTGTCTTAAGAGACATCTTCAACTTTTAAATTACAGTGCCAAAGCACATCGATCACTAATGCAGAGATGGGCAAACAATAAAATGAGGTCTAATGGTTGACTGCCTAGATGAGCCTACAGAGCTTGGTAAATTACAACTGCCATCATGCCTCACCACTGGCTGGGCTGGCTAGGAGATAATGGGGATATAAGTTCAAAACCATGTCAGGGACCACACATTCTCCCACTCCTGATCTACAGCCTTCTCATTGTTGGGATTCTTGAACACATTTTGAGGTGGGTAGTGTGGCAATTCCAAATTGTATACAGTACATATTTATACATATTTAAGCATTGGTATGTATGGAAAGTGGCTGAGTTTGGATTGGGTTTAACCTTATTAATTTGCCCCAGTAATAATTTTCCAGTATATAAAACCTTGGCAGTCTGCAAACGAGAACTCCTGTTCTATGCAAAACGAAACCAAGGCCTGCTGTTCACTGTCAGATCTTCCAGAGTTCATGACAATGTGAAGCCTTTATTGGCTTTACGTAATTCCTAGTCTCCAGTCAAAGGCAAGAGCAGATGAATGTGGAAACTCTATTGAGCCAAATCAGTCCTTCAAACCAAGAGCTTCCTTTCCCATGCACTACATAAATGCTGAATATTAAACAAGAATGCAAACTCTGGGTCACTCAGTAGTGACACTGATAAATGAAGCCTCAGGAGGAAGGCAGATGATAAGTCAAATCTGTGAATAAATAATAAATGAACTGTTTAAAGATCTGAGGAATATATGTGCTGTGTTTATTTAAAATACAAATAAGATGGGAGACGGAAATCAAGTTATACACTAAAGTATTTAGCATTTTCTGAAGATTTTATAGGGTCCAGCACATTCAGACTTTTCAATAAATGATTGTGGAAGGACAGCAAAGGACTTCAAGGTTACAGCCGTGATGCTTCGACAGAGCTGAGGAAATTCAATATTTAGCTTACTGTCTTCTACACTGATAGTTAAGGAGGAGTTCCTTACTGCACTTCAGATGCTTGATTATTTTATTTTGCTTTCTTTTTGCTTATGAGATAAAAACAAGTTACTTGGGCCATGTCAATATGGCAGAATAGCAACTTAGATCAGGGGAAAGAATGACTAGCACTCGCCTCACTCCAAATATCTATATCAATTCATTAGCCCAAATTCTATTACATACTGATTCTGGCATGACTCCCTCAGTGTAAATTTCAATGCCAAATTGCTATACATTAAGAAGTCAATGTAAGCATTTCATATCACACACCATATCATACAATTGGTGAGTGATAGTAAATGCCCACATGGACTTTTTAATATGCAGCAATGCACTGCTGAACCTTATGCCAATGGAGTTAAATTGACAGGTATAATTAACAGGATTCTGGCCACCCTGTCATTGAAAATGTATTTATCTATTATTTACATACCATTTGTGATGTTACCAGTTCCATGAAAGGTACAAAAATAAAAATACAAAATTCAAAGAGACAATATAAAATTGTACTTTAAAAAATTTATAACGCTCTAGCATAATAAGCAGCGAAAATGCCAGTTAAAACTTAATTGCTTTAACAATCATTTGTCAAATGATTAACAAACTTAATTGTGCTAAAAACTCATCCAGTGCTGAGGTACACAAAAAGGTCTTTACCATGATGTTCAGTTATAATAGTTATATGTATTAGCACTAATATGGATAATGAAGCACTACTTTCAGTGTAGTGGAATCCACCAATGTTATTGTTTCCATTATGAAGGGCAAGCGTTACTTATTTATTTAAAATATTTTTACCCCTCCTGTCTCCTTAAAAAGAACTCAAGACAGCTTACCTAATGAAAAGACAATATATAAAAGCTAAAAACAGTAAGTATACAAATAGTTAAAAAGAATCAAACAAACACCACACTAAAAATGGTAAACAAAATCAACACCAAAACTAGATTCAAAGCAACAAGGCACAACATCCCATTTAAAAACCCCTCTTAGAGAACCAACTGCTAAGGGAAAGTCTGTTTGAAGGGAAAGGTCTTCAGCTGCTTGTGGAATGATAGCAAAGATGGAGCCAGTGTAGACTCCTTAAAAATAACAATCTCTTTAAAGCAATATCATTCATCAGCTTAAGATTGATTATCAATCCAATACTGTGTATATTTGTATGAAGTTTTGTACTTGCTTGCATGATAAGTCACTGGAGTTGATTATTGTTTGTATGGGGAGATGTTGCCAGGAGTGGCAGTTATGACAGTTGAGAAATGTGAAAGAATGTTTATGAATGGAACTGCAGATTGATTGTTCTGTATGGTTTCTGGTTGGAAAAGTTCTGTTTGTAATGTATGTAAGTTTGTAAATAGTGTGTGTAACTTAAGGTTAGTGTCCTTAGTTAGAGCTGCATGTGGCTTATTTTTGTGTAGAAGCTCAGAATAATAGTGTGCTGTTTTTGGAACTTGTGTCAAAGCAAATATCCATTATACAGAACTGAATGTTTTTAATTTTTTAAAGAAAAAAGTAAAGACTACAATCACATATTGAAGAAACTAACAGCTTGAAACTTTCTTCCTACATTTTATTTTTAACTTAAAACCTTTCTACTCCTTTCTATGTGTGCACGCATGTATGTGCATGTTTGTTTAAAATAAAATACTTTTTGATTTACAATCTCTACTTGTTATTTGATAGATAGTAGTCACAAGATATTATATCCACATATACCATTGGCCAATGCTGTAGTATACGGTTTATGTAATGTCATCATAATAAACCCATTTTTGCTGTTTCACCAAAACATTCCTATTTTAAAAAGAACTGTGTGATGTCAACCTTTAGTTGAGGCAAAGTTATAGTAGCTGGGTAAAAGGAACCACGGGCTATTTGCCACAGTTGGTGATGGGAATAATCCAAGAATTCACACATTTAAATGGCCAACCCAAGCTTAGAGCAGAGGTTTGTGGGTGGTTGTCATTTGTGAGGCAGCACATTCAGGTGGAGACAGTGTTTGAGTGCTTCACTATTCTGGGGACTTGGAAACCTCAGCAAGAGCTTCTGAGATGTCTTCAGATCATTGTGTGACAGACATCTTCTTTTCAGTGAGAAACTACTTTTGTGTCCGATTTTACGAAGGGTATACTCTGTTTGAAAGGCCATAATAAGGGACAGGAAAGTCTTAAAGTTGCCCATCAGCAGTTAACAGCTCAAAGACAGAAGGCACAGATGATGGAGGAAGAAAACAGACAAGTCTCCAATGGCCTGTAATGCTTCTTATAGCCAATCTGTTTTTGATTGTAGATTCTATTTTCAGGGGCTATTCTCCCCAAGCAGTTAGGATGATTTTCTGTCAGTTCCTCTTCCTGTACAGTTGGCACTTAGACAACAGATAGAAAAGGCATACAATTCATATGATCACAGCTTCTCCAGAGATAGTGAGATGTATTGTATTTCTTTTAAATACTAATAGTATGTCTAAATTTGTATCTATATGGATAAATCATGATGTGCTCATTTAATGGAAATATGGTCAGTTGTTTCCAGTTCGTTGTGCCTTTTGTTGTCCATGCTAAATGGCCGACCTATCCATAAGTCTGAGCTGCAGTACCGGAAGATAATTTGAATAGATTTCTCTGTCATTTGTCCCTTGCTGCCTGCTATATCTTGGGTGGGGGTGGAAGGCAGTGTAGTTGGGTTTGAATCAGAAAGCCTGTATCCTTTTCATATGATGCAAAGCACAAATGGGGCCACATCCGCTTTGAATGGGTTCATGCCACTGGAAGCTGCTGGCTCAAATATCAGTGAAGCAGTAACTCCATTCCAGGTTTTATGTGGGACTTTAAAGGTGGTATTCAAGATGCCGAACCTATTTGGGGGATAGGGTTCAGCACCTTGGACAGTTTCTTCCATGTTTGGATCAAAACCCAGGGAAGATTCACTGACCCAATGACACGAGAGCCACCAATCTCCACTGGGTTCATTCAGAAAACTACCTTTAATGCAGGCATTATTGTGGTGTGATTTAGTGTCTGCCCTCAACTGAGAGTGCTGGTTCTGACCACTAAATCTCTACATCAAGGCTGGAAAGCTGTAGACAATACAAGCAGATGTGATGGAGGATGGGAATTGCACCCCAATCACATCAAGAGGAATACATATTGCCTGTTCTTCTTGAACATACCTCAAGACTTGTGTATTTTGAGAACTAGTTCTCAATGTGTGACCTCTCTTACTCTTGAAGATGGACAGATAAGATGATCAGTCAATAGGAGGATTTTGTATCCTACCAGGGAAGGGCCAATTATGTGTGGCAGTGTTTATTCAGAAAACACAACTCCCACATCTGCTTTATGAGCTTCCATTAACTTCTAACTATTTAGATTTCTGCTTTTAAATTTGTCTGTTTAAATGTTGCTATTTTATATGGGGTTTTTAAAATTAACATAAACTGGTCAAATTCCTGTTAGTTATGCCCATAAGCATAATGCAAACTGCATAAGGTTTGGAGGTGAATTGTCGCAATTTACAAAGTCAGCATAGACATTAACTGTTGTGTGCTGAGTTGCGTGATCCACCACATAACAATATCTACATTGACTCTATAACTTTCTGCAACTCTCTGCCAAAAGTTATGGCATTTGCGTGACTCTGGCATAAAACGACAATAGGCTGTTGACCAATGCTCTCATTTCTTATTTAATGAGTTGTAGCAAGATTTAGTTCTACTAAAGGACAGACCCAGAGAAATTAATGGATCATACATTAGACCTGATGATGAATATGTCTCCTTAATTGCACAGAGTAGGGCTGATCCAAGACATTTTGCTGCCTGAAATGGTGCAGTCAAGGTGCATAGTACTCAAAAACAGACAAATTATTTTGGCAGTGAGACAAAAGAAAAAAAAATCACCCAAGTGCTTATTCCCTTGTAGGGCCAGTATTCTCTTGAATTTTCTGTGCAGTGGTTGTGGTGATTGTAGAGGGGTCTAGTCCACTTCATGCCTATATGCTTGCTCGCATGACTAGTCATGTGAGCAGCCATGAGAGCAGACAGGCCACAGGGCCTCAGAGCTGCTTCTGTGTTTGCAGTTACACATGTAATAAAGGGAACAGAATGTTGGGCCTGTGGGAATAAATTACGACTTACGTTTATTGCACTTTCATGACCTTCCAAATCAGCTGCCTAACATGGCTTCCACACTCCCTGCACCAATCGTAGGAAAAGCCCTGGTGGGTTTACTCCAGGTAGAAGTAGTTATGGATTCTGCCTGGTAAGTTTTATTTTAGATCATTTTGAAAGGCTTTAAGTAACTGGTAACTAGCTACCTCAAACCTATCAATCAGGGGATTTGTGAACAAAGAAAAAGGGCTCCTTTTCTGGAATTTTCGGGCATATGCAGGGTTCACCCTGGGTGTAAGCTACAACCATGAGACCAGTGTGTCTCTCAGGAATACAACTGAAGAGGATGAGGTTGTACATAAATGTGGTTGGCATATGTGCTTAGAAGATATTACATTCCTTGCTGTGTGCTGATTAATCATTATATAATATTCAATTATTTAAATTTAAAAAAAACACCCTCTGGCTTCTGAATGTTTGACATTGGGCTTCTATGTCTAAGATTCAAAAATCCAGAAAATGGCCCAGTATTGCTGCACAATATTGTGCCCGTGTTGCCAGCAGGAAAAAGGATGCCAAGCTTTACATAGCAATGGGCAGCCTGAATGTTAACAACATCTATGTCAGCAGTCAAGATGGTCTACAGGATACTCTCTTGTGCTCACTACCATTTGCAAAGGAATATCCCGGAAGCCAACTCTTTTTTTCATCACTTAACCACTTCTCACCCAAACACCAAGCAATGGTCAAGGCTGTTTTTCAACAAGTGTGAATGGTAGTGAGCAGAAGGACAAGTTGCTCCAAGAAATGTTTTCACACACATACACATTTTCAAGCAATAAGAGCAAGTTTTTCCTATTGCCAACACATAGTTTTTCCTCTGATGCTACCAGGACCATCTTTAGAAGTGCCTAAGACAGGTAGTCACCCTGAGATGAGAGGAGAACAAGCTGATCTGAAGAAGATGTCAAGCTGAACTCAAGGGCTGTCTGAAGTTTTTTAATGCACTGTTTACAGTGAGCAAGGGTGGCAAAAATAGTCACACAGCACAATCTTGCTGCTGCTCTCAGAACCATCCATATTTGTGGCCAATTTATTGCTATCATATAACAATTGACTGACTATTATCATAAGCCATTAACCATGGGATTTTATTATATATCTACTAAGAAATGTGGCACACAGAGTTCAATGAGTCTTATTCCAAGATAAATGGGCATAAGACTGGAGCCTAAATGGGCCTTGATTTAAATCTCAGTTGTTGACTGACAGTTTCACTCTATAGCTCATGTTCTGTTCCATATTTACATGTGCAGACATCCAACTTTGGCAGCTGCCACAGCAATTTAACAAGATGGTGGTCATTTGACTCTCATGCATGACCAACACGTCATCAGATTGCCATGAAAGCTTTCACAGTTGGAGGTCCATGTATACATAAATACTAAACAGGCCACTGACCTTTGTGTTTTGCGTCTGCATTTAGCTCGCTGCAAGTTGGTTTTAATGAGTACATAGTTGTGGTTTTTCTGCCTTATATTTGTAAGCTACTTAGAGCATCTCCTCTTTTTTTGGAAGAAAAAAAAACAGAGTATAAATTTCTACAGTGATAAGAGCTGAGTTGAAATATCACCAGACCAATATTTTATGAAATTCTGACCCAGAACACCCAAGCCTCCAGTTAATTGAGTTCTTCTAGGACTATTTCTAAAGGTATGAATCTGCAGCATATCACAAGTATATCATCCAGTTGCCCCTGGTGATCCATACAGCGACTTTGCACAGAGATCTTTTTTCATGTATAGTCTATATCGGGGATGGACAAAGTGCAATCTTCAGATGTTGTTGAACATAATTAGCGCCAAAGAAAACTGTCGGTTGCTGTCTAGCAACAACCAGAGAGCCTAGCCCAATCTATACAGTAGATGTGCATCCCAAGACACAAATCCTTTTTGCTAATCTTTTTTTTAAAAGGTGATTCTTCAGTCCCTGTTGACATTTTTGCTATATTTATTATGAAGTACACAAAAGTAGCCATGATTGTGGTGAAAGTATTTCTGCTTTGTGCATATTTTTACCCTTTCATTTGACCCAGAAACCCATTGCTGATGGTGTGGGAGCACCTCAGATCTTTGAGTATGTTCTTAATTGCAGATGATTCTACCTCATAGATAGAAGCCTTTGACAAGACAACCTTTATGCACCCCTGACAAAGTAAATCATCCCATCCTTTCAATATGAATCTGTTCAGAGAATTTTTTAATTCAAGGTTGACCTGAACAAATAAATAAAAAGAGTGAAAATTATTTATTGTGATCTCTTTTTGGAGAGATCACTATTATCTACTGTTCTGTTTGAAGTGGTAGACAATAAGTAGCAAGTTACCTTATTACAGGGTTGGTCGTGCCTTACCTAGATTTTAGATGCCAACTGGTGCATGTTGAGACCATCCTCTGGTCCAGATTCCAAGCCTTGTTTAATAAGGACAAGTAAGTTGCTGGTCTTCATGGAAGCCAAGATATAGGACAAAACATGCAGTTACTGTTTCGGCCAATTGTTTTGCAAGAAGTGAGCCTTCCGGTATGATTAGCAAAACAGCTTGACCGGGTTTTCTAGATCCATAGATGACAAGCGGATCCTCTGCCAATTCATAGGTAAATGTTATAATTTTGGGAAAGCCTGGACCCAGCTGGTTTGAGACCTTTGAAATCAGTTTTATCGAGCTGTGTGCAAACAGTGTATAGATAGCAAAAAGCTTTTGCAAAGCTGGAAACACACTGTTGCTACCTAAACAAAACATTAGTAATTAAGGCTAACATGGAAATGTTGTGGAAACATTGCTTTTTGGGACTACCATCTGACTGGGAACATCTTGGACATTGTATTCCAAAAAACCAATTATTCCATGTTGTGAATTTCCAGAAAAATAGTCAAGCTCTGTTTTATCTTCCACAGGATTCTAGGAGGTAAGTTAACACCTTCTTGTAGGTGCTTCCCTGCAGGAAGGAGAAGATACGAAAAACAAGAGATGAAGAGGAAAGCAAAGTGGAGAAAAAGATAGAAGCTTCTCCTTATTCTACTTATAATTATGTTTATTGAGTTTATGGATGAAAGGAGTCTCAGATATCTGGAAAGGGGTTTCAAGCAATGGCCAGAATCTTATTACTTACATACGATAGCATGAATCAAACAGCATAAATGGCAGCAATGGATTGCTGTTATTTAAAAAGTTGATGCTTGTATTCTTCATCATATGCCAAGTCACTTGAACTGGTGTAGGACAAGGAATAAAAGTGTTGACCTTTTAACAAGCGCCAATATGCCACTGAGAATTACCTTGTTTGATTTACAATGGTATACATAAGCAATAGGATTATGGCCAATAGGTTAATTTTGAAGAGCAATGTCTATACACATATTTATTTATTTATTTATTTATTTATTTATTTATTTATTTATTTATTTATTTATTTATTCCACCTTTCTCCTTAAAAAGGATCCAAGGTGGCTTATATAATAAAATGACAGTATTTAAAGCTAACATTGAGTATGCATTTGAGTATAGTATTTGATCAAGGAAATACTATATAAACAACATAAGCAACACCAAAACACATTTAGAGCAGTAATCCATTTAAAACCCCACTAAGGTAGCCATTCACTAAGGGAAAGCTTACCTGAAGAGAAAGGTCTGTGCCTACTTGCAGAAGGACAGTAAAGATGGGGCCAGTTTCATCTCCTGTGGGAGGGGGTTCCAAACTCTGTGAGCAACAACAGAAAAAGCCCTTTCCTGTGTACCCACTAAACACACCTGTGAAGGTGGCAGGACTGAGAGAAAGGCTTCTCTGATTATCTTAACACCCAGGTAAGCTCATAAAGGGAGATGTAGTCCTTCAGACAATTTAGGCCCAGGCCATTTAGAGCTTTATAGGTTAAAACCAATAACCCTCTGAATTATTTACTCAGATGTACAGCATGTCCTTCTAACATCTGAAGACAGTCCTCAAGGCCTGTGGATATCCAAAATGGGCCTTTAACAAGGCAATGTCCCAACCCAGGAGGACAATGGAACAGTCTAAGACCCAGAACTAATGGAAGAACCTGGTCATTCCTTACATGGTGGGTGTGTCTGAAAAGCTGGAGTTTTGGGAAATACCATATACCCGTGTACTTCAAACCCACAAACACACTAAGGCAGAGACTTGTCTACTGGGCACCAAAACACAACAGGAGCAATATAATATCTGTAGTCCAATGCAAAGAGGAGTTTTCAGAGCTCTACTTTGGAGAAACCAAACAGCCACTAAACAGGAGAATGGCCCAGCACAGGAGGATCAATGGCTCAGGATCACCATCAGCATTGTTCCTTCATTTGAAGGACACTCATTTGATGACCAAGATGTACTCATTTTGGATTGAGAAGATGGGTGGTTTGAGAGAGGGGTCAGGGAGGCCATACATGTGCACATAGAAAATCCCTCACTCAACAGGGGTGGAGGCTTTAGATACATTCTGTCTCCTACTTATCATGCTGCACTATCATCCATCCCCAGAAAGATTAGGACCACACGCACCAGAAAGACCACTGTTAACAACTGTTAACAATCCATGACAATGGGTGGAGAAGGACTGCAGAAGTGGGATTATCCCTCACCCCCAGTCCTTTGTCCTTCTAATGAGCCTATTCAGACCAGGGGGAAGTGAAACCAATGTGGAGCATATATCAGGGATCTCCTACCAACTCTCCTGAGACTGAAGAAGCTACTTGGATGAGTAGCAAAATGTTTCAACCTAACAAGAAAGTCCAGTTGCCATGACTCAACTTCCAGATAACCTCACCTGGATGACTGAGAATCTTCACAGAAGTATGTCCTACTAACTTAAAAGGGTCTTACGTCTTAGCCAATACAAACTGGAGATTGACTTATTTGTATTTATTATGAAGCAGAAATTGGAAAAAGTTACTTCTTTAGATTACAGATCCCAGAATTCCTCAGCTAACATGACGAGAAACGCTTCTGGATGAATCCAGAATTGAGAAATTCTGGATGCTGTAGTCCAAAGAGCAACTTCCCTATACTGTGGTATAAAAAGTATTATTCAGTGCAATGTAGTGAACTTTAAAAATAGCTGCTGGAGGTGGGGGTTTAAAATGATTTACGCTGAGGAAAGGTGGAAGGAAAATATGGGAAGGTAGTTTGAAGAGGATATAATATTGTATTAGCAACATGTTTTGGAAGATATAGATGTAAATATAGGCATATACATAGATATAAACAGAGATAGACAATAATTACATGCTATCAAATAAATTCCAACTTATAGTAACCTTTTCCTGGGTTTTCTAGGTATCAAGCACTCAGAAGTGGTTTACCATTCTTTTTTTCTGGGGGCATCCTAGGACAGTGTAGCTTTCCCAAGGCTACCCAGGCAGACTCTTCTCCTGGGACAAACAGTGGAGAATTGAACTCTCAATTACAGGCTTGATAGAGGTAGAGGTAGAGATAGAGATAGAGAACTTCCACACAGCAAATCCTTCCAAAGTTTTCAGGGCCCCAGTTGTATTACATCTGTTGCATGGAAAACATCGAAGCATCTTGTAGCACCTTAAGACTAACAAGTCTTACCTGGCATCAGCTTTTGTGGATTTCAGCCCACTCTATCAGTTGCCTCAGTTCCCAGGTTATTTCATATATGCTCAGGTGTGAGGGTATAATTAGTAGCGTGAGGAGACTGAAATTTAAAAGGTACAATGTTCTTCACTAGAGATGGGCATGAATTAAAAATGTATCACCAAATTTGTTCAAAAATCGCTAATTTGTGAATTCATATTTGTACGAATCAATGCCCCCAATGAATACAAATCAATTTTTTGTGTGATTTTTGATTCATTGATTTGTTTGGCTATAAAATCTCCCCCCTCCGGCACCTAGGGACAAAAAAAATTGTAGAGAAGCTTCCCTGGACTCTCCTCTACAATCCCTCCGAAGTTTGGTGAATATTGGGTTTCCTCAATCCAGCTGCTAAAGGCCACTTTCCTGGGGGGGCACTTTGTGGGGGTAGAACTTGGATGTCTGAAACCCAATATTCACCAAATTTGGAGAGATTGTAGAGGAGAAAGAGTAGAAGCTTCTCTGCAATTGTTGTGTCTCATGGTGCCTGGGGACAACTTTCCTAGGAGAGCCCTCCTTCTGGGTGTATAACTTGGATGTCTGAGACCTAAACTTCACCATTGTAGAGAAGAATCAGGGGAAGAAGGGATTGTAGAGAAGAATCAGGGGAAGCTTGCCTGTTAACCTGGTGTCTCTAGGTCCTTGGGGGGCATTTTATATAGTTCTAAATTAAAAAAACAAATTGATTCATTGATTCATTAGAAAAAAATGTGAATTCGTAATTCATGATTCGTCGACCTTGACAAATCATGAATCAAAACAAATCATTTTTCTGATTCATGCCCATCTCTATTCTTTAGCTTATCTATAGCAATTGAGAAACTTTAATAGTGTGCAAAAAACGAGATTTTAGAAAACATGTGCTGCTTAATACTGGTATTTAAGTGAAATATGGTAAAGAAAGTTAAGCCAAGATATTTTCAAGTTATTAATTTTATCTGTATCTCTGAAGGAAGTCACATAATTTTTTCTCCTCATGATTTCTGTAGTCTGGCCTCAAAATTTCCCCTCACATTTATTCCTGCAAATCAGATGCCAGTGTATCACCCATGTGGGATATCTGTGAAATTCTCATGGGTCTGTAGAGTATTTGCCATCAGTATGCACTAACTGGGGGAGGGGTAAACCCATGCCAGCTGCCAAATGAGAATAGCATCAGAAGCCCCTGAATGTGACAAAATGTTTATAGGCATCACAAAGGAATGTCTGTTTTACATGGTTCCCTCTTCCCAAACTATCCCCTAAACAACCATGTAAGCAGAGGCGGACCTGGATTTTTGGGGCCCTGAAGCTTGACCTGTTATGGGGGGTCCTTTGCAATCAGCAACAAGGTCTAGATAACCGCTGGTATCTTCTTCAATTAGGCTGTTTCACAACAGTTTGTTAGTTTTTAATGTGGATGAAAGTTGCTTCTGGGGCCCCTCCGGGATTAGGGGCCTGAACCTTAAACTTCGTTAGTTTCACAGTAGACCTGCCCCTCCCTACAAAGTAGGTTTGGCTGAGAGATACTAAGTGGCCTAAGGCAAGCTTTGTGACTAAGCAGGAATCTGAACTTGTGTCTCTCTGTTTCAAAACCCATGTTCTCATCATTATAGTACCCCTTCATCAGTGTCTGTTATATACATGATGTCAAGGCTGACACAACATAGGCACATTTCTGACCTGCAGCCTTCTGTGGCCTTGTTCTATACTCTCAGCTTATTCTCCTTGATTCCATATTACCTGACCTGGCCCTGCCTCAGGCAGCAGATAATGGGTGGCAGCAGCAAGATATTGGAAGAGGCAGCTGTGCGTCACCCAGCTGGCCCAGCATTGCCTCCAGATTTGGTGGAAGATGCTGGCCAGTCACCAGTACGGAGGAAAGACTCAGCTACCCATCTAGTTGGCTCTAACGCATGCAACAGGAGGAATGCCATCTTCTTCTATGCCTCAGGCAGAAAAATGTATTTAGCTGGCTCTGCCTATCACTAATGAGGAAAATAATTGGACGGAAGAGTCCTCACAGTGTAAAGTTCTACAACCCTATCCTCAAAATGGCATTCTTTCTCATTTCTCTCTCTTTCTTTCTCTCCATGTCTATATAATGAGGATGCAAACCTAGTATTATTCAGAGGCGAGATACATTAGGATTCAGCTCTCAAGCCTCAAATCAATCCCTGCTTACAAAACCCAAAATATAATTTTTGCATTATGTGAGCGTATTTTCCATTGTAGTACGGGGATTATCCTATTCAGAAACGTCATAAAGCATCTATATGTTACAAAGTGATGGAATTCATCCGAGGAGGATTCTAAAAAGTTATGCAGTCTTCTGTAGCATGGCTAATATGCTTCCCTACGATCCCCAGGGTTTACAAATGCCATTTGATATTCAGGATTGTGCTGAATGCTTCTGACTAGCAACATTTGCTTTGTTTGTTTTTACCATTGATCTAACTGCATGTCGGCAAAAGAAAATACACTTGTTTGGTTTTGCTTTCCCTTCGTGGGAAGATTTATATTACAGCAAGAAGAAAGATGCTGCCATCATCTGAGAAACTTTAGAGGAATGTAGTCAATAAAGTATTTGAGATCCAAGTTTTATGTTCCTTCAGGCACAAACAGGAAACAAGTGAAAGGATAGGATAAAGGACCAGTTGTAAATCCAACAAAACCCTGGTAGTGGCAAAACTCTGTGATCATGACGAAATCCTGGTACCCTGAGGAAGACTCCCTCTTTGCTACAGATGGCATCTATTTCTTGAATAGTGTGAACTGACCTTCTTTGCTTTGATGGTTCTCACAACCAGTCTGCCAAGGGCTGATGTGCCTGGACATAATCACAGGCTTAGAGAAAACCGGTTGAGAGGACCAAGAAGTCAATGTGGCAAAGTGCTTAGGATGCTGGACTGGGACTTCAGAAGTCCACATTCTAATTCTTAGTTATCCTCACAGTGATCCTTGTGAAGTAGGCCATGCTGAAGAAGACAAAGGGTGTGACTGATCCAAAGCCACTCATAGACTTCCATAGCTCAGATTGTCCAAGTCCCTAGTACAACATACTGATCACCGCACAGCAGTGAAGCCCCACATTATGCTAGAAGGTTCTTTTGAAAGTTACCCAAACCTTGAGGGGTTGATAATCATGACCACTGGGCAGAAAACTGTCATCTGAAGTGGCCCAAAACCCGAAAGCTATGGTTGCTAGATTTTATGTGCTGCCTGATATTAAGAGCCACTTAGGAGTCTTGAAAAAGTTGGCAGGGTAAGTTTAGAGATTGATTTAAGGTGTGCATCAACCAGAGTGGGGACCAGAATAAAGGTGCTCAATGTACCAAGAAAGAAGAAAGCCCTATTCCACATGCACCAGCTCAGCCCCATGCTGTGTTTCTGGCCTAGGGCTATAAATAATGACTTTCTTCATTCTCACATTGTCAAGGTTTAAAATTTTGTGTGTATAGAATGTTAAAATAAGATGGATATGAAAGAAGCAAGCTTGAAAATTAATGTGCTTTTAAAATTGAGGCTTGAATAATAGCTTACTATAACCATTTCAAATCAGTTAGCTAGATCCAGCTGAGCAAGGTCACCTTATAATAACAATCCTGCCAATTGAACTTCTTTTGCAAATGATAATCAAACATAAATGAAGGATGTACATTCAATAATTTGCACTCTTTAAAGGTATAATCTTGGGGCTCTAGATCTTTTATGCTACTAGCTTTTATTCCTCCAAGCTCTGTAAAAATTGTAGTCATAACAATAACGTTAGCAGCATAGTGGCAATTTGCCAGATATCAAGTTACAAAACCCTTGGAAGTATAGGAAGTGTAGGAATAATACAATTTCCCTTTGAAAAATTATTCTTGGATTCTCCAGACCAGGAGAAAGATATTATTTACAGAGCACTTGAAGATAAACTCTATTGGGTTTACTATGTTTACTTTTATTGTAAGCCACCCACACTAGTGGCTTATCACTAGATGGACAGGGTAGAAATTCAATCAATCAGTCCAATCAATCAATCAATCAATCAGCATTTAAAATAGAAAATAAGGTATCTTTACTTACATTTGATGTCCATAGTGACAGTCAGAAGGATAAATGGCAAAAATAAGGAGAGGCAAGTCTCAGCCATGTGGGAGAGAAACCCTACACGCCAGCTGCATGCTTGGAAACCAGGAGTGGAGAGAAGTGAAGCAAACAAACAGGAAGAGAGGAAGGCCATGTTAGACCTGGGAAAAAGAACTTCATCAATAGGTTAGTGGCAGAGGACAATCGCCATAGGTTGTGAAGACCTCTTCCCACTGATACCCATTCAAGATAGTGCATGCAAGATAGTTATTATCTCAACAGAATGTTCAATGAGTTTTGAAAGTTTGCTGCTTCTATCGATGTCAGCCTCGATTCCACATCACAGCTTGTCATTGCTTTGCTTGCTCAAATGAATCCAGTGGACCATTAAAATATGTGTTCTGTGTCTTCTCATCCAAAGATGGCATTAACCATATGTTCATACAATGAGAAGCTGTCATGAGGCATTTTAGTGTTGCCAATGTTCTTTGGGGTCTGTTGTTATTCTCTTAGGTTTAAATAATGGGCAGAGGAAGTGAGGAACTGAAAATCAAAATGACCTGTCAGAAATTATCACTAGAATGATTTTACACTAGTTTGAGATATCAGTTTTGACTCTAGCAACTCCCTCGATATTTCCCCCTCCCACTGCCAAGTTTTCATTCTTAAGATAAAGCACTCATACACTTTTAGGAGTTATGGAACCAGCATTTGTGAGAAATTCACGTAAACATAATATAGATATAATCCTTGCAGTGGAGTGGAAAGGAAATCACCTCAAGGTTCCTTTTGCTCTGGTAGGTTCCCAGCACATGACCAGTTGCCCAGCCAGTCTCACAGTCTGTGCATGAATGTGCATGCAGTAGTGAGCCTGCCAAAGTATGGGGTAAGGGGGAGAATGCTTATGCAATTACCCTACTGCTCTGCTTTAAGGCAACAGGATACTACCCAAGAAATTTGCTGTCAGAGCAAACCAGATCATGTTGGACTCAATCATTATGAGCCCTTATTGCCATTGTTTGATACATCACATGAGAAGACAAGACTGGAAGGCCAGTGGTAAAATCAGGGTAGACTTTGTTGGAGTTTCTGCAAGCCTGCATGCTGACTCTAGTAGGTATTGGTGGGAGGGAACTTTCTGGGCTGGGGTGACTATCAGTACAAAGCACTAACCAATTCTTCCTTTCATGCCTCTGATTCAAAGAGAGCTCTGCTTCTGTGCTGTGGCTTTCCCCCTCTCTGTTGTCTGTTGAAAGCAGGCCATCTGTTGAGGCCTTTTGCTGAAAGCAGTCAGCCATGTTTGTCAGTTTGCTGTTATCTATTCACTGTGAGTAATGAAGCTTCTATTCTTTCTCTTTACAAATGTCTCAAAGTGAGTTATTAAGACTGTAATTGCCAGTAGCTGAGAAAAAAAGGGGGTGGGCTAATTTGAGGAACTTGAAGCTAATTCTGCTCTGTGAATCCCTGCACTTCTGCTACACAGCAAGAGGAATTTCAACCAAAATTCAAAACTCTGCAATAGATTTTGGGGGAGGAAGCCCTAGGTTCCCGCCCATTAAGATCCTTAGATACAGCAGGTCTGGGTTGTCATGTTATGGAATAAAGGATGTGATGTACATGGCCATCAACCAACCTTTAGCTTCAAGACTATTCAGTCCAGAATCTTACATCATCTAACTGTAATTTAGTACTATTAGTAGCCAGGTGATATATGTAGTGGCTAATGTGTTAACTTGGGATGTGAGAAATAGAATTTAAAATTCAGAGTCAGTCATGAAACTCACTGTCCCAAAGGTTCATGGCTACATATCCAGAATGTCATGATGTCATGAGTTCAGCCGAAGAAGATCTGGAATCTGAGGGGTTAATTACAGCTGAGGAGAATGCTGGGCAATCAGAATAGCAGGCAGCTGAATCACCACCAGATTCTCCTCCCCCAGTAGCCAGAGTGAGGGAGAAGCTTCGGCAAGGACTCATGACACGAAGATCCGAAGCCCGCATGAATGCTTCCCATAGGAAAATCAGGTCGACCAGCCCTGAGTTTTAGCAGGA
This sequence comes from Intellagama lesueurii, assembly GCA_037013535.1. Taxonomy (NCBI): domain Eukaryota; kingdom Metazoa; phylum Chordata; class Lepidosauria; order Squamata; family Agamidae; genus Intellagama; species Intellagama lesueurii. The sequence continues at coordinate 165,935,103 of JBAJHW010000001.1, read as the reverse complement.
TGAGGTGTTTAGATGACTGCTGTTGCTATAAAATCTGCACCCAGAGGCTTGCAAGCTTGTGGAAGCAACAAGTCAACACCTTGGCTTGCATCCACGCTCCTGCTCATCTTGGACCTTGTTTTCTGGACCCTTGGCTTTGGACTCTGACTACGGTTTGTGTTTTGGCTCTGGCATTTTGGTATCTGCTTTGCATCTTCTGGACTTCTGATATTGGACTGGTTTATTGGACTTTTGCCTGTTAAAACCCCCGGAAACGTGACACATGAGCATATAACAGGCCCATAGTTAACTGTGGAAGATCTACTGTAGAGCAAAGTCTGAACCGTAAGAGACAGTGCCATCTTTATATCCACTAAGTTACTCTACTTGTTCATACTAATTTCCCTATGTAAATTCATTAGTAGTCTTAAAGACTGTTTTGTATAATCTGTAAGAGCTCAGTGAAACCAGCAGTTAGTTAATTGGAAAATGCATGGACAAATTACATTGACACAGTGGTTTTCTAAAGTGGGACTTATTTCTGTAACTGGTAAGTTGATTGAAGAAGTCAGAAGGGGAGGAGGAGAAACTCTTCCAGATGTGGTTCCCCTTCATTGACTGTATAAACCCGAACGATAATCAATACTCCCCTCCCCACTTTCACAGAGATCTTTGGAACATTTGCTTTATTAATACTACTTTTGTGTATAAGGGTGACATCTCCTGCAGCCTTCTCATGCATGCTTGTTAATTATTCTGATTGTGAAGATGAAAAATTAAAAAAACAAACTGAGGGAATGAATGAGGAGAAGGAGGTACTTAATGTGGTGTAGTGGATAGAGTGATGTCCTAGGACGCAGGAGGCTTGGGTTCAAATCCTTGCTCAGCCATGGAAGCTCACTGGGAGAGTGGAACTGGTAAAACCACTCCTTAAATAGCTCACTTACCTTGAGAGCCCTATTAGAATCAATATAGGTTGGTTCCATAACACGTAACAACAATGAGAAGGAAATATGGGCCATCTCCATTCTGAGAACAGCTGAACCTATCCACTCGGGCTACTGTAATTGAAAGACAACTTCCTCCGCGTTGCTTTTGGTAAAAAAAAATTGCCTCAGATCTCAGATTTCTTAATAAACTGCATAGGACAAGTACAGACTTTTTAAGGAACTGACAAAAAAAGAATCATAACCACCCATCCTTGTAGGTCTTGCCTCATAAGTGGTGCCTGTACTGAGATCTCCACAGCTGCCTTCGAAGGACAATAGCCCTGTGCGTTGGCCTTTCAAATACACAAAATGACCCAGCGACAGTACAAATGTGTAGCCCATCATGCTGTTAAAACCTGTGGTTAAGCCAAATTTTATTCACGCCAAGCAACGAATTTCCCCCCTTCCTGCCATGGCACTGCATTCCCTCAGAGCCAAAATCCTCAGCCTTCTTTGGTTAGTCAGGGAATGCAGCCCATCTGCTTCTTAATTATCCTTTGTTTGTCCCCTGTGGTCTTTGAATCTGAGCCAAGGCACTTCTCGGAATTCCCTTGAAGCTTGGCTATTCAGCTCTTTTCCTTAATTTTTTTATTAATTTAACTGTGGTTTTTTTTTCATTTCTTATCCATTTCCTGTTAAAAACTGAATAAAACATATTGGACAATTTAATACGACCCTTGTCAGAGTTAATTACAATAGGCAATGATGTTGGAGATATAAATTCAATGTTGCCCGTGAGGGCTGTTTTCTCTATAGATATTTTCTTTCTACATGAGATTTTTTTCTTTAAGGCCACATGGTACAGCTTCCAGAGTTTTGGGTCTGCTGCTTCTCTCTTACTGTCCTGTGCAACTCTCTCATTTCTCTGCCTCTCTACCCACATGTCTCCATGTAAATCTATGCAATGAGAGGTGTGGCAGAAGCTGAAGGTGTGAGGGCCATAGGTCACATGCTTTGCATGGACAAGGCCCCAGGATCAATCCCCAGTATATTGAGGGGATAATCACTGTTTTCCAGGAAGTGTAAAAAATAAAAAACATCTACCTTCCAGGGAGGTAGATAAGCTAGTGGCCTGACTTTTCTTTCTTTCTTTGCTCATGTCAGAATCACCACAGTATAATGAATACGTATTTGGGATAATTTTTGTCTCATAATGGGCAACATCAAAAATATTTGGGGCAGTTACCATGAAGTCTTCCATGGTACATTTTGAGGGGTAGACAGTACACTGGCATAACTGTGAAATTGCCTATTATTCTCTAGAGAAAAGCATCCTTGAAGAATATGAACAGAACACATCTGGGCATCCTCTGGGCAGTATTAGCACCTGTCAGCTGATCCTTCCGTTCCAGAAGCAATAACATGAGGTAATACAAACACCATTGGATGAGTTTGACAACGGCCTTCAAGCTGCTACCAATAACAAAGGGCCTGGCTTTTGTCCTTGGTGGCCTGTACAGCAGCTTTATTACCAAGTGGCCAAGCTATGACTTCCATCTTGAAGGGGCCATGAGTGGTGCAGTCAACAAGAGCTAGGATGTTGTGAAAGATGTTATAATTCAAACTTTGTTGTTGTTGTTGTTTAGTCGTTAAGTCGTGTCCAACTCTTCGTGACCCCATGGACCAGAGCACGCCAGGCCCTCCTGTCTTCCACTGCCTCCCGGAGTTTGGTCAAATTCATGTTGGTAGCTTCGATGACACTGTCCAACCATCTCGTCCTCTGTCATCCCCTTCTCCTCTTGCCCTCACACTTTCCCAACATCAGGGTCTTTTCCAGGGAGTCTTCTCTTCTCATGAGATGGCCAAAGTACTGGAGCCTCAGCTTCAGGATCTGTCCTTCCAGTGAGCACTCAGGGTTGATTTCCGGCAAAATGGATAGGTTTGTTCTCCTTGCAGTCCAGGGGACTCTCAAGAGTCTCCTCCAGCACTACATAATTCAAACTACACTACTAATTTACGTAGCAAACTGGACAGTTCTTGTTGACATCAATTCTAATTCTATTTTTCATTCCACATTTTCTGTGCTAAGACATTATAATGTGAATTAAGAAGGAATGTTCAAAAGACAAGGACACGATAATGTTAGGTTGTCCATCAATTAGGCCATCTGGTTGCACAGAAGAAATTAATGCAGGCCATGTTAAATTACACGTCTAAATTTCCTCTTTATAACTCCTCTGAAGGAACCACAAATGATGGATGGGAGAGCTTGTAGGATTAATAGTACATCTTATAGATAGTCTTAAAGTGCTAGTGACTAGATCAATCATAAGAGCTCAGATATCATAATGATGAGCATGGAATAAATATCTAGAAAGATAATAGATTAGAACAAGCTTGAATGGTTGTGCTCCTTTGTCAGCACACCTAAAACTTATGCAAGTATTGAATCTCATCCTTCATGCCTCTGTAAATTCAAACTTTTTTTTGTCTTTCGAAAGTGACAAGAAATACTCTATTTCAGAATTTCTTTTGAAAACATTTTACCTTTGTTCACATCCTGCAGAATCAAATTATTGTTATTATTATCTCTATTATTTGGCTGCACCTCTTTATGCAGTTTTTACAGATATGGCACATAAAAACTTATTTTTACATGGATAGTGGCAAAAGATTTTGGAAATAAGAGGCAAATTTGCAAATGTTTGGTATCTGTTTGGTGAAGATATGAATACAACATCATCCGGCCTGAAACCACCCGCAGTGCAGATGAGGTTTTGGAGTTACAGTCTTTCAAGCTATATTTCGATCAGCATTAGGTGTAAACAAGAATCTTCTCACCATCCTGAACTGACTTACAGTTTGTCCCAGAGATGGTTCATATCAGGCTCAACGTCCTTGTCTCACAAAACATTCATACTGTCTGACCCAACAGCTGATACAATTGCAGTTACTGTTCTGACTATTTTCATTTTGCTGATTCACTTCCAATGTACTTCTGGCTGAAATCCTGTTGCCATAAATGATGTCATGTAGAGGTGCTGACATCATTAGCCATGGGATTACTTTACAGCCTGCTGTGATTTTTTGGTAATTAAAGGTATCCCTCTCCTGTCCTGTGGCCCCCAACGGCTTCCCAGAAATTTAAGGGTTTACATGGGAACCTTGGGACCTTCATGAGAGAAACCAGAATTTTTTTATTTCTGACAAGTTGCAGTGGCTGATGACATAATCTTTCTTAGTATAATTTACACAACAGGATTTCAGTCAATAAAACTAATTTTAAAAAATTAAGAAACCTCCTGCGTACAGAAAGCTATTTTTTCAGATTAAAAGATTCAGCCTGATTTTCTCTCGGCCAAAATAGTTATTCTGCTGTGCAGAGGTACATAGATCTCTTTGATCCATTCATCCACGGTTCCTTTCTCTGATCAGAAGTGACTTTGTGACATCTCAAGTGCAGCCTACCTGAGCCCCCTTACCTTCTATTGTTTAACACAGGGATGAGAAACAAGTGGCTTTCTAACTGTTCCTGGACTGCAGTCTCCATCAACCCTGGAATAGCCAATAATGAACTATTATGGGAGCTGCCATCGAACAACATCTTAGCTGCCCTCACCTGAGCTTTAATAATCAGAAACTGAAAATTTGTTATAAGTGACATAAATGGATTGGGATTAGCAGTGAGGAATGTGACAGACTTCAAGGAAGGGTTAAGTTAGAGCTGATTTAAGCCCTTTACACTGGTTTAACAGGAAACTGAATGTGAAATCTTATGCATGCATGTAAATAATGAACTCTAAGCTGTTTTCATAGCCACATATTCTTTATTCAAAAACTTTGCTATGCTATACTATGCTATGCTAAAATATGCTACGATATTCTATGCTATGTGTTGTCAAGTCAGATCTGACTTATAGGGCTTTCAAGGCAAATGAGATATTTAAGGAGTGATTTACCAGCTCCACACTCCCGGTGAGTTTTTCCATGGCTGAGCAGAAATTAAAATCCAGACCTCCTAAATCCTAGTCTGTTACTCGATCCATTGGATCAAACTGGGTATCCAATATTCAACTATACAAGTCTCCAACTGCAATTAGCCAGCAGACAAATTAGCAGTTTCTATTTTATTTATGTGTTTTTTTCTGCTTCTTGCTGAACATTCTAGAATATATTCAAGTTACAAATAGGTTTCGGAGTAACAGTATCCAACTCACATTTTGATGTCAGAAGCAGAGATGATGAACATGTGGCCTGCCAGATGTTGCTGAACTCCTATCTGCCTTAGCTGGCATTTCCAGTGGTGAGGAATGCATTCCAACAACATCTGGAGAGCCAGATGGACATAAAGTGACCTGGACTAGGGGTGTGGTATGTAAAGTCTCAAACAAAGAGTTGAGGCAAAACTCAGGCAAAGAACAAAATGGCTCTTCCATTTCCAGTTCCATGTACAAAAGCCCAGGACTAAAAATTGAATCTTAGTTGAACCCCGGCAGTGTTCTCCACTGCCACTGAGGGCATTGGGTTAGTGTAAGAGGGACAACTCTATGGACTACACAGCATTGCCCTGCAACAGTTCACTCCTGCTCCTTAGTGTGTGCTACTTGATGCACTCAATACGGTAGGGCTAGATAACTTAGATAACTAGATCATGTTTTTTTCACACATCTGCCATCACTTTCTTTCCATCCCATTCATGATGGAAAGTGCAGCTATTGGGATGTTCTCATCCAAAAAAGGAACTGAATGAAACTCTCATCCATTCATACCCAGCTCTGGGTTGAGGAGAAGGGCCTTTTGCAGGAAGGAGCCAGAGACCGACCAGCTAGTGAAAAAAATCGTTAACACATCAAGTTAACGATTAATGACCTAAAAAAAATCTAATTAAATTAAGTTTACATTGAAAGTGTGGCTTATTTTACATTTACAGTACATTTTAATTGGCAGTCCCAGGATGTGCAAAATAGATGTTTCCTTTGGAAAATGCTCTTCCCTCCCCCCTCCAATTATTTTCTCTTTGTTCCTATGCACAACATGTGCCTAAGGGACATCTTTAACATCATTGCCTCACCAACATGTACAACAATGGTTGACAAATCACCCAGAGTCCCACATTTCCCCCCATCCTTTCATTAAAAGTGTTATCTTCATTCATGAGAGATATCAGGGTCTAGTCAACCTCCCCCTCCTGTCCAACCTTCCTCTTCATATACCCTGCAATGAATCATTTCTGGACCATCACTTCTGTTATTAAAAGTCTTCTGTCTCCAAAGTAATCTCTCTAGTCTAGGAAGTGCTTTCCTAGATCTGCTTCTTAGAACTCACAATAAGGTGTCGGTGATGATTAAGCACTGTATATATTGGGAGGAGCACTTCCCTAAACAAATGGATTGCATCAACTGACAGGACAAAAATGCAATGTTTTCTAAATATGATGACTAAATAAGGTGAAGCAACTGATCTTCAGAAGCAGCTTTATGGGTCCCATGAGAGCAGCCACAACAGGAGCAATATTAATCTTCCATTCTTCCCCCTGTTCCCTTCCATGTGTCCTTCATAGCTACTGAAGTTTTATCCTGCTTCTTCTCATTGTTCAGCTAAGAAAAGCCACATGGCAAACACTGTCTTTCTAACCAAAGGGCAATGAATAATGGATACAGTTTAATTGGCAGCAAAGATTTTAACATGTGTCTTCCAATGACTTTTTACCTGTTCTTGGACTCAGTAGAATAGTTCTTCAAATGTTGCCAAATGGGGGTACCAGAATTCTGTACTGCATGACTTGCCGCAGTAGGCATGGCAGTCATATTTATAACAGTGTCTCACCTGAAATGCTCTCTACCTATAGTAAATATCGCCTTTCTCTATGTTGTGCCACTTTCCTACACACTAGGGATGTAAATCCTTGCTTGTATTTTTCTCATTTGCAAAACTGGGAAACTGTAACATTTTTTCCCTCACTTGTGAGATGACAGGACATCTTCTTTCACTATCAATCAGAGTTCTTGCATTTGTAAGGACAGTGTTTGTTCAAATTGCACAACTGCAAAAAATTACTACAGCTGCTACCTTGCTACATGGATTTCTGCAAGTCAGAAGCATCAAATAGGGTGTTTGCATCTTTCTGATCAATCAGACAGTCCTCCCATATGTGCTGCATGTGAAGTTTATTTACAAAAAGACACTAGTTTGGTACAGGGACATTTAGCACACATTTTGGAAATCTCACCAAGAAAAAAAATACTTTGTTTCATTTTCATGCTGGAGATAAGAAATCTCATGGGGATCAGCAGTTCCTTGACAAGTTGACTCACTAAGAATTAGCAATTTTGCAAGCACTTGTCACATCCGTACCTGATGCATGTAATTATATAGGAATCATTCAGAACTGTAATTTCTCACCCATAGACTGAAATAATGGCTTGCCGTCCAATTCTGTGCAACATGCGTGTAGTTTATACATGCTGGTGCAGAAACCAAAGAAATGACATTTCTCCTACAGATTGGTGCTTACCTGATTCACTTCTGTTCCATGAAAAGGTTCCACACATAAAGCATCCCAAGAAAAAAAATAAGATGATAAACTGGCTCAAAAACATGCATACTGACTCCAGGACTAGAATATGGAATTGTGAATCAATCCACACCATACATAGTATTGATTTTCCTTATCATCTTCAAATGATAACTCATTTCAACCAACACTAGTTCTGCGGCATAGGAAAGGAAACAAGAAGCAAATGAGGAATGATGCCCTTCGTGTGTTTTCCCAATGGCCCAAATCTTCAAAGCATGGATGGCACTTCAGGCATCAGCAGTTTTGTTTCCTTGTGGTCTGTGAGGCCAGTTGTTAACCAGCAAAACAGTGGTTTTCACTAAACACTGCTTACAGCTAGGAAATCAATGCCTTTGAGTCTTGTGACTGTCTTTTATTTAGACAAGGTAATTTGAGGAGGGCCATTTTTGTTTGTCACTTGCTCAAGCATGCAGATCATGGTACATGCTGGATTTTGGTGTGTCCATTCATTAGGGTGGTGCACAACCAATTGTCTTCTTCTTCTTCTTTGTTACATTAGCACGCTGACATCAAAGTCCTGAAGCAAGAAATGTTGAAAACTTTGAATAAGTGTTTGGGTTTATCTTTTAGAAAGTTTTGTCTCTGCTAGCATGGTTGTGGAAAGACATGCCCTCAATATTCCAACCTCTGATATAGTCATGTGCCCATAGATTTTTTTTCCCAAAAGACCTCTATTTAATATGGTTCCAAAGTTTTGAATCCCAGTTCATGCTCACAAACAGGGTTCAATTGATTGTTAGCCTATCTTCGGTCACTTCCATTCTAAGCACTGATTGTTGTTTATGTGGATGAAGGAGGAGCATCTAACCACTTTGAATGCTCTGGACTTCAACTCTCATCTTTCCCAGCCTCCATAGGAAATATGACAGTTCTAGTCTAAAACATGGATGATTAAAAATTTCCCACCCCAATTTAGCTAACATTGCTTTTTTCTCATGCTTAGGAGATACATGTCTGGAAAACAGGAGGATATTCTCTGGTTCTTCAGGAGCCTCCAGGGATAGCTGGCACAGTTGACTTTATACTTATGTGCTCATTTCTCACTCAGGTGCAACCAGAGGAGATAATGGAAGACCATCCTCCAAAAAAGCCACACCTTTATTATTGTTCCATAGCCAGTCAGCCTGTGTGTATAAACAGAAATTAAAACCACTCTGAAAAGGTGACAATTAGCATATAACATATATTGGTATGAACAATCAGGAAAAGAATAAAATAATAAAATCATTATCCTCAGACAAGGATCAAGTAATAAGGTTAACATATAGAGATTGTGAAGCAGGCAATGAACTCTGTCTTTCCATAGCCTCTTTAACAAATTTGGTGGTCCTAATAAGGTTTTGCCTTGAAAACCCTATTAGGGTCACTACAATTTTGTTCTGACTTGATAGCACAAAGCAGCAGCAGCAACATATATAATAGTTAAACCTAATAGTTAGGGTTTGAGATATAGGTTCCTTCCATCAGCATATGAAGGACATTCTGTTAGAAAATGTGCCATGTCCTCCATCTTAGAATATCCTGCTGGGGAATGAGTTCAATCTGCATTTGATCAGGAGTTGTCTCAGCTCATGTGACTTAATAAGGGACAAATATGGGCAAACCTTTCCAAAAAGGAAAAAAAAAACTTTATATATCCTATTGGAGCAGCAGTGAGCTGTCCCTTCCTGTGAAGGGATGCTGAAGAATAACCCACCTTAGATCTAAGTACAGACACCTTAGCTGCCCAGGAGTTCCTTCCCACTTCCCCAAAGGCAAGTAAAGCCAGGGATGAGGCCATCTGGAATACTATCTTGAAACAAAACAAAATAGAGACCTTTCTCCTCAGGCAGGCTTTCCCTTAATGACTAAGTGAGGTTTTTAAAATGGATTATTGCACCTTACTGCTTTGAATGTGTTTTTGGTATTGCTCATGCTTTTGTATGGTATTTGTTTGATCCTTGATAGTATGTGTATACTCACTGTTGTTAGCTTCAAATATTGTCTTTTAATGACGTAAGCTACCTTGGGTCCTTTTAAAGGAGAAAGGTGGGGTAAACATATTTTAAATAAATATATATATACGTATATATACATAATGGCTGCTTTCTTGGCAAGAGAACCCATGGAGCAGCTTGAGGTCTCAAAACAGACCACAGCCTTGGAGGTAGATCTTGATATCCCTCGTGCTCTGGTTCGAAATTTGTGTCCGGCAGATTCCAACATTGTGTTATTTCAAAAGGCTCATACTGGGACTCCATAGAGCCTTTGAGGCAGTAGTTCATCCTTATACAGCTGTATTAAAGGTGCCACCATTTTCCCGCCTGATCTTTTTTTTCTTTTTCTTTTTTTTAAAGGTAATTGCAACTGATAGGACGGAACTAATGAATCAGGAATACCATTGTCCTGCCTTTTTTTTCTGTTTGTTTTTCAAAGTCAGATTGCTCTCTCTTTCTCTCTCTTTCTACCCCTCCCCTTTACACACACGCACACTGCAAAGAGAGAGAGAGTAACTACTTCCCAGTGAAGGGAAATATGTTGGTTTCAATTAGAGATGGGCACAAACCTCCGGTTCAGTGGTTCGTGTCGGTTTGTTGGTTGGCCAAATAGGTGTTTGGCATTTCAAAGGCCCGCCTCCTCCAGCAAGTGCCCACTCAGAGGCAGTGCCTGGAGGAGGCAGAACACAGAAGCCAGTGGGTGAGGTCATCTGGCTCAGTAGCTCTATCAAGGGTGGGGGCTGCAGCTCTAGACCTAGCCAGCATGGACCATCATGAAGAATACTGAAAGTCTGGCAGTTTCTGGAGGGCTCTGCCTTGATCCTCTCCAGTTTATATTCTCCAAATACATCAGAGGGGGAGGGAACAAGGATTTCCAGTCAAGACAATACATAGGGAATTAACTCCCCTTTTTCTCCAATGCCCAAAAGATTCATTTCCTTCCTTCCAACAGCCTGGTCCTAATCTGAACTCCTTCTCCTCTCAGTTGATTCCCTATTTTTAAATATATATCAAAATAAATATATATCAAAGGAGATCCTGTTTATGAACATCCTGCACCACTGCTTTAAAAATAAAGCGGCACAAAGATTTGAAAAATGCCTTTTGTACCTAAACAATGGATGTAGCAAATGTTCTTCCCCTAGCAGGTAAAGCAGGAAAAACACATCTCATGTTTTGCTAACCAGAACAGTAAGAGCAATAGCTGCAAACTTTTTTAAAAGTTTACTACACTGCATGACAAATTATATATTGTTCCCCATGGTGCCTGATTAAATAGCAGAGATTAAGAGCACTGTTACAACTTATTTTGTTCTTATACAGTCATCATATTTGTTCCTCCCATTATGCCAATTAGCAGTAATTATCTAATTACATTCCATAAAAGTCTTGCAAAGATGAGAACCTGGTTGCATGGGACTCGTTAGCCCCTTTAAACATTTATTACACCTTTTATTCCTGACCACACATGGGGAAGGGAAGACAGGAAAAGAAAATAGCCTGCATTGCTTTCTATGCAGCGTTTAGAGAGGAACAATGTTACATTGCCTCAAGCAATGGATTGGCAGGGCAGCCAAACATGCTAGCTCCCTCACCCTTCACTGCCACCAGCCACCGCTGCAGACAGCTTTCTAGAATCAGCCAGTTCTTCAGTGCCTGGAACTGGGATCCTCTAAGATCAGTAAATTTGCCTGGGTCATGATACAGATGATTTTCCAGGTCACCTTGTTGGTAAGGTTACCCCAGAGCAAGGTGTTGCCAGAAAAAAAAAGGTCAATGCGGTGTAGAGCTGGCCCTTGACAATGGGTCATCCTCCTTCTCCTGTTATGGTGGGAAAGATGGAGAGGAGCACATTGTATACAGAAAGAAGCCTTGGCTGTTGCCACCACTGCCAGCTATAGCCACCTGTCACTACTGTGCTATCACCTTTACTTCCTCCCCTCTCCATCTTTCTCCTAGGGCAGGGTGGAGTGACTGTCTTTCTTTCTCCACCTGTTCCTTCACATTCTGCATGGAGGGAGAAGGAGAGTGTGCTGTCTTTACCCCTGCTTCCACCTCCTCCTTTGGTAGAGGGATGTGGAATATCTCCCTCTCTGGCCAGGTAGAATGGATACATGGCAAATGAACATGTACATACAAACACACATGCACAGATAAAAGTAGAGGCAGATGCCACACCGTGTGTGGGCTGCCCCTGACTGAGAAAACATGCCCTCATCCATGGTCCAAAAAAGAGACATTTGCTTGGTTTATCAGAACAACAGGTGCACAGTCCGGGACGTAACCCTAGACCCAGCACTGACCATGGAAAGACATGTCTCCTCTGTAGTGCAATCTGCCTTCTGCCAATTTTGACAATCACCCAGCTGTGTCCCTACCAAGATGATAGTTTCCTAGCAACATTGGTCTACTCACTTGTGGTCTCAAAAATTGACTACTGTAATATACTCAATATGTGGCTTCCTTTGAAGCTGGTACGGAAGTTTCAAGAGTTGCAGAATTTGATGGCCAGATTGGTCACAGGGTTGAGGAAGTTCAACCACGTCACTCTAACTCTGATCTGCCTGCAGTGGTTACCAGTCTGCTTCCATGTCAAGTTTAAGGTTTTAGTTCTAACATACAACCCCCTAAATGTTTTGGGACTTTGGGACTTATCTGAATGTCTTCTGCCAAGTTTAGCTGCCCATCTGACTCGGTCCTCATAGACCTAACGCCTCTGGGGGTTGACACCTAGAGAAGGCCAGAAAACGGTAACCAGAACACAGTATTTCTCAGCAATGGTGCTTTTCCTGTAGAATGCTATCCCTCAGGAGATACAGCAGGCACCCATTCTTCACATATTTGAAAAAGCTCTTAACAATTCAGAGATGCTTTTGGGGAGGTCCTCGCCTACTAGCTAGGACAGTGGATAAAGGAGGAGAGGAATATTGTAGTTTATGATCTGTGATGGTTATTACCACCAGTCTTGCTATTTTTCTATTTGTCTAGTGTCTAGTAATTATATAATTTATAATATTATTTCTTTTTGTTGTTGTACATCACCCAGAGTAGTGATTGGCTGGTTAGGTGACATATAAATCAAAGAAAGAAACAACCAAACAACCAAATAAATAAATAACCAAAATCCTGCAAATAGTTCAGCAGTTCATGTCTATTTGCTCTATATCTGGGACAAACAGCCAGCTTTTCTCCTCTCTGCAGCTCTGGGCCTTGCAATCATTATTCTAAGTTCCCTAACAATCCTGGTGTCAGTAGAATATATAGTTTACATCCAGTCTTTTTTCCTCCCCCTTTGGCTTGTGGGATGAACTATGAGTCAACCTGGGGCCAATGTTGAAGATGTATTGTGACAAACCAGGTTTCCTATGCTGTTTGTAAAATATGCTGTGTTTGATAATCATCAACAAAATACATTAGAATTTTTAAAATAACAATGAATGTAGGGGTGCCTTAGTTGGTTCTTGGTCAACCAGTCCTTTCATATTTTCCTTTTTTATAAAAATATTTTAATTAAGTTTCTCATACAAGGGACGCACTGGGAGGAAGGGGGTTCAAATAGGATCAAACCAGTTTAACAAATTCTTCAAAACAAAGACATTATAGAACTTCCCTTTGTTTGTTACATAATTTGCCAATTATTCCTTCACTTATTTATAGTGAGTACTTCCAAGTTAGTATCTGCTGTGTGAAAATTAGTCCAAAATCAGGAGTATCATCATTAATATCCACATACCATCAGATCATCTTTTTTCTTTGTTTGACAGAAAGTCTAATAAGGGCTTCCAAATTGTTCTAAGGTTTGTCAATGATTTGTCCTGAATTAAAACTGACAACTTCACCATTTCCAGCACCTTAAGCAAACAACCTTCCACTGACGGTACTTTATTATTCATTTTTCAATATTGAGCATAGAGGAGTCTTACAGGTGTAGTCAAGTATCTAATGAGTACAGTTTTATTCTTTCCTACATGGTTGTTTACTAAACTCAAAAGGAACAGTTCTGGTTTTAATTGCAAGTTAATTTTCAATATCTCGCTCGTTATTGAGTATATTTGCTTCCAGAAATTTACAGCCAGTCCACATGTTTACCACATGTGATAAAAAGAACCCTCTTCACCTTGATATTTCTAACACTTGTTGGAGACCCCTCTGTACATTTTGGGCAACCTTTCTAGTGTCAGATGTCATCTATACATCATTTTATAGAAATTTTCTTTAAGGTCGTAACTCCCTGTAAATTTCACTTAATCCCTCCACATACTCTCCCATTGTTCCATTTGGATGTTGTATCCAAAGTTTTTTGTCCATTTAACCATACACTCTTTGACCTGCTCTTCCTTTGTATTAAATTTCAAAAGCATTTTATACATCTTAGAAATCAAATAGTCCTCATTGTTACACAGTCCTTTTTCAAACATGGATTTTTCTTCCTCAAATTCAAATACTTTTCTGTCGGTTTTTAATCTTTCTGATAGTTGTACATATGTGGAAACATGCCACTAATGCATGCTATGCAAATCACAATTCCAAACATTAATCCTTCCCAGGTCATCTATGGTGTTAGAACAGTGGTTCCCAACCTTGGGTCCCCAGATGTTCTTGGACTAAAACTCCCAACAACATTCACCACTAGCTGTGCTGGCAAGGATTTCTGGGAATTGTAGTCCAAGAACACCTGGGCTACCAAGGTTGGGGACCACTGCTCTGGACCAGCTATTCTCAATCTTTTTTTGGCCATGGCCAGAAACACAATATGAAAGAAATATGTGCCAAATCGGGGTTGTATGAGTTGTATAATGAACCTTATAAGGTAGTGTGTGAAGAATTGTTTCCAGTCTGTGGCTCCTTCAAATGTGTCAGGATCCCCAGGGGGCCATATGGCCCCCACTGAGAATGGCTGTACTAGACCATGGTTTTTTTTGTTCAGATGATCCTCCAGACCCCGGTTTGGAGGGTCCTCTGAACAACCCAAGGATATAGTCTCATGGTGTAAAGCAATGATTTCCTACTTTGGGTTCCCAGATGTTCTTGGACTAAAACTCTCAGAAGCCTTCACCACTAGCTCTGCTGGCCAGGATTTCTGGGAGTTGTAGTCCAAGAGCATCAGGGGACACAAGGTTGGGAACTACTTTGTTGGAACTTGTATCTCACTGAAACAGTTGTATACTCTATGATTCCATCCCTCTGCATTGTTCAGGAGGCTATTGTAAAAATCAAAAAGACTCGAAACGATTGTCTTGAAGTCCAAGGAGTAAAAATTGTTTTGATAAAATGCTCCTCACTATACTTGTGCATTGCTGAAATACAGTTAATCTGCCAATTTAAAAAAAAAAAGCCAACCAGGAGCGATTAGAGGAAAATAACAAGAGATGTTGTCGGAAGCATCTCATTATCCAGTGCCGTTGTTCCAATAGAACCAAAGGGACAGTCATGTCAGCATTTCATAATTGGCTAAAAGACATGATGAATTGCATTCACTGTCACATCGTCAATGACTGTATTTTGATAATGTATGGTAATGTAACGGTTTAATGAAGATGCTGTCAATATCATAACAATGGCTCCAGCTGTCACTGCTGTAGGGCGGAAGTTCTGCAAAAGGCAGAAAGACTCTAATGATAGGCTGGTGCTAAAGGGGTGATTAGAGTAATAAAAGATCAATAGCAAGAGTCTCATTCACAGGTTGGATGATTATGTTCTCTGAGGAGAGAGCTTGATTTTGATTGACTCACTAGACTATTGTCTAAGGTACATCAGTAAAGCAGCAGACATCTTGATACACTGAAGATTCCAGCATTTAATAAACTCATAAAAGTTCACTGTTGTGAGTTTGAACAGGATTGCAATTGCAACACCCTGCAGGGTTCCAATGTATCTTTACTAGGTGTGTAACAAGTACTTGCAAAATTTCTCATTCTCGGCTATTTTCTGAGTCTTGCCACACCAAGATCCCCCACTGAGACGTTCCCCCTACATCAATGAGAATTCCCTGTTTCCTAGGAAAACAATACCTGGCTTCATTTTTTCACCCTCCCTACCCCATTTTTCACCTCTGTGGAAATAACTTAATGCCCTTTCAGTGAGTCCTACATAGGAAATATATCATTCCGTGCATGAATAGTAGCAATCCTGCACAGTGTGGTGTTTATTCTACCCTTTCCATATGAATCATGTGCAAGAAATATTTATTTATTTATTTTATTTAAAATATGTTTACCCCACCTTTCTATCCTAACGTATAGGACCCTATATGTTATTCTGCTCAGAAGTTATAATAATCCTATGCAGTTTGGTATTTCTTCCAGGGGGGGAAATTACCTTGAACCTTCTGAGAAATCCCATAAGATTTCCTGCAAGAAATAGGGAGAACTTTGCACAGAGAAATGTTGTTGGAAGAAGTTATTCCTGCCACCCAGTTTCTCTCCAAAAGTGAGAGGCTGTGAAATTTACAAAAGTGAGAAGCAGTGAACTCCTGTTTGGTGTCCACAGAACCGCAGCCTCATTCCTCCCAAAACAAACCTGAGGCAGAGTGCAAGACAGCTATAATTTTATAGCATGAATTGTGTCGGCTGTGAGCAATTGAAAGGAAGAATGTAAATAGATATTGGGAAATCGGAGGAGCTGTAGACTGGAAGTGAAAGCTGCCAGAAATCCAGTGAACCAAATGCAAATCACTCACCAATACTTGCGCATAGTGATTTTAATTCATTAGCCAGACATTTATAGCTGAAGGTCTGTAGTGTTGCATGACACTTGTGTCACATTTCACATATCAGAAGAGTTTCCTTGACACAGAACAAAGAAACACAGCCCTGTCGTTTCTCAGTTTCTTCCAGACACAGAGATTCCACACACAATTTTGCATCCCTGCATGTCATTATTGATGGTCTTTTACAAAGCCAGTTGGTGTTATAGATTCAGACGTCTGCATTTCTAATGAGGATGGTGAATCCACAAATGTCTGGGTGCAATAAATGAGTACTGGGACAGGAGGTACAATAGCTGTTTTTCATATTATTTGTATCAATCTCACAGATATGTGTAGAGGGCTAGAGGAATTTTAGAGGAAGACAAGATACAGAAAGAAAGGAATTTTCCATTTCTTCCTCTTCATCTCAGGTTCTCATCCCAGTGGACAAGGGGAGGTCAGTGCCATGCCTTGAAATGTGGCACCAGACATGACTAGCCCAAGGTGTTTTGCTGCCTGGGACAAAGGCTAACTTAGTGCCCCTTCCCATGACATGTGAAAAAGCATATTGGACTAATAACTGTACTTTGTACTAGAGATGGGAACGAATTAAGAAATGAATTGCAAAATTCATCAAAAATCGCTAATTCGTTGATTTGTATTCATCTTAATTGGTGTCCCCCAAATGAAAACAAATCAATGAAGTGTTAGTGATTTTTGATTCATCAATTTGTTGAACTATAAAATGCCCCCCCCCCCCCCGGCACCTAGAGTCACCAAAATTACAGAGAAATTTCCCCTGACTCCTCGACAATCCCTCCAAATTTGGTGAAGATTGGGTTTCCCCAAGCCAGCAACTAAAGGGCGCTTTCCCGGGGGGGGGGGGGGAACCCACTTTGAGGATGTACTGTATAACTTGGATGTCTGAAACCCAGTCTTCACCAAACTTGGAGGGATTGTAGAGGAGAGTCAAGAGAAGCTTCAGTGTGATGTCAGTCTCTAGGTGCCAGGGGGAACCTTCCTGGGGGGGGGGCTCCTTGTGGGTGTACAACCCGGACATCTGAAACCCAAACTTCACCAAACTTGGAGAGATTGTAGAGGAGATTCATGGGAAGCTTCTCTGCAATTTTGGTGTCTTTGGGTACTTGTGGGGGGTCATTTTATAGGGTTTTAAAGGCAAAAATTAATTGACAAATTGAGTCATCGATTCATAAGAAAAAATGTAAATTATTTATTCATGATTCATCAACCTTGATCATGAATCAAAATGAATCACCATTTTTCTGATTCGTGCCCATCTCTACTTTGCACCAGTCTTACATCAGTATTGCCAGTGGAGTAGGTTTTTCCACCAAAGCTGAGTAGGCTTGTTTGGGTATTGTGAACCAGACTATATGACACACACAGCTCTGCTCTCCAGTACAGACAGGCTGGGGCATAGGTGCCTCATGAACAACTCACGGTTGTGGCTGGGGGACACATCCTCTCTGAAAATGTTGGGGTGACATGCGACTTATATCCTGGTCCACACACTATCTCTTGGCTGTGAGAGGAGGGGCAAGGCTCAGGTGGAGTAGCTGAAAGGTCTTTCACTGTTCCCCAACATCTCTTCAAAGTCCTGCAGAAGACCTTTGGAACCCTGAGAGTGACCTTTGTAAGAGTCCTCTTTTTTTGTGCTTGACAAGGAGACACAAAATGATATCTCAGGAACACCTTTCATTAGACTAAAGCTGAGCTGTTGCTTTTAAGCAATACAGTGATTCAGGTCTTACTGAAATTACTAGTCTTTGAGCTATGCCATTTGAGACTGGTGGTTGAAGGTTACCAAACTGGATGTTCTTCTATTAAAACAAAACCCTGTACATAGAGAGCAAACATGCCATAGAAAACTTCAGCCTCAGAACGTTTTCTCTGACATGTCAGAGAACTATTTGATCATCTGAACAAAGAATCTGAGTTGGTATAGTCTAGATCAAAGGAAATGCCTCACATTGCTTCTTATATGGCATTGCTAGTTCTGCCCTGCATCAGGTTTAACTTGCCAGCTATGACTTATCCCCCCTTCCAAAACTGTAGAAGGTGTTCCACAAAATTGCTGCCACAGCATTCTGTGTTCTTGCTTAGAGGCAGAAAAGTGAAACATATTATTTTCTGCATATCTGTTTGAATGTTTCGCACACTGTTGTTTGCACTGAGTTACACTGCCAGTGTGTGCCATAGGTATAGCTTTGTGGAGAGGCACCATCAGTAATGATCTTGGCAAATAAACCACTACAGACCAAAGCGCCTAACACGTTGAGGAGTCACACGCTAACTATCTTGAAACCACAGGATCTGCCTCCATGGATAAACTCTACACTGTTGAAAATATGTCACAAACTCTAATTTATTTAAAACAATAATTCACATTATTTTGCTTAAGTGCTGCAGAGGAAACAAAAACACACACATAGAAAGTCTTATTTTTTAAATCATATCCCATCATTTAACCTAAAGCAAATATGCTGGCTACGATTAAGAGGAAAGCTACATGGACGTTTTTGGCCATCATGAAGGTTAGGCCATCTGTTGTAGTTTACCCATGTTATCGGGGCATCAATAGACTCTATGATGATGTAGGACAGTGTTTTCCAACCTGGGGGGGTGTCACAGAGTGTTTTCTGGGGGTCATGGGTTGCCTTATATGTGTTGTAACCATTGTTGAATAATTTCTTCCTTCACCTTTCAGAGAGGGATGTTAAAGTTAGTGTGTATGTCTGTGTATGAGAAACAGACCCTTTAGGAGAGAAAGAAGCCTGTACTTTTTGTGAAAGGATGGCTTTACCCCATTAAAAATGTTTTTTTATGTAAACTTGGTGGGGGGATGTTGCAAGTTACTTGCTATTATAAAAGGAGGTTGTGACTTGAAAAAGGTTGGAAACCACTGATGTGGGAGGATTGAACGCCCATCAGCAGTTAGCTTTGAAATGCCCTTATGACAGAACCAGACTTACCCTGAAAATTCTATATCCTATTCTGCAAAGAACAAAAATATATTTTAAAAAATCGTAAAATGAAAGAAGGAAAAATAAAAGAAAGGGAAAATACTGAGTGAAAAACAGCAGCAGCATACCCAGCCAGGTTTCCTGAAGTTCAGAAGCATTTCTGAAATCTACTTCCACGTAGTCATATTTCTTTGTTTAGTGATCTGTTGTGGTGACTGGCAATTCCTCTCAGTGCTGTTGTTCTTGTCAAAGGGGTAGCAATGTTTTTCTTTAAATTAGCGAACAGACAGTGACATACTAACATTCCATTTGATCTAGCCCAGGTGTTCTCTGCTAGCTTATCTATTCACAACATTCGAGATGGCAGCTAATGAAACTGACAGAACAGCCTGAGCGATGAATGTTATACACATCACACAATGAAATGGCGTTCCTTGTTGAGAGGCTGTGAAGTTGAGTGCACAACGAGGAACAACAAAGGAGCAGTGAAGGCAGCCTTTGTATGCATCTAGTTTCTTTTAATATAAACATGTCAAGAAAGATGAGATCAATTATTTCAGTTTGACTTAGATCACTAACACTGAATGGTCCTACAGCAGCTAGTTCTCAGTGGTGTTCTGTTCCTGCACCATATTTTGAAGAAATGAGTTCGAGTTGAGAAGCAGCAGACGTGTAAGGCACTGCTGCGGCAAAGGCAGGTGTGTGTATCAGACACAGTTCATTGCCTCAGGTTTCATGACAAGGGAAAGGCGAACTATCTACCTGACAAATAAACAGCTATTATGGGACTCAAAATAGTCTGTAGTCACTATTGCTGGACTTACTTATTTACTCTGCTCTAGGGATATGCAAGCTTCTCATTTTTCCATTGTCAAGCTCTTTCTGACATGGGTCCATCTTGGACTATGAGGGCTTCCCCTTATACTGAAGTTTGTGTGTATCCCTTTAAAAACACCTATTTCAATGTATTCATTTTAAGAATGACTCCATTTGGAACATGCACACAAAATGTAATCCATTCTGGAAAATTCATACAAGGATAGGTGACCATGGCAACCACCATCCCGTATGGGAGTGGCAAGAAGGGTCTCCTCTACCATGGAGTCCAGACTATCCTGAGTCTTGGAATATTTGCTACATTGGAGGTTTTATGAGGGATTTTTGTTTTTATATGTTTATTATCACAATGTATGTTGTAATTTGTTTCTTGGAAGCCATCCAGTGTAGTGGCTTGTCTACTAGATGGGTGGGGTATAAGTTTAAATAATTAAATAAAGTATCACTGCTAATTGATTTGGTCTTTATTAAAGTTGGGGAGTGGTGTACCTAGAGATTTAAAATTTCCAAACATTTCCCATTTTTTTCCAGAAAAAAAGAAGTTTTTCCCCTGGTATTTTTTCCCAGGAAAAAAAATGGAAATTTTCAGAAATCCTACATCTCTAGGTGTACCAAAGAAGGTTGGGCACTTGATTCTCCCCATCGTCATAGTCTGCAGGAAGGCTTAGTTCACTCCATTAGCTACCCACTGCTTTCAGTCCTCACTTGGCCCCAAACTCCTGTCCTTGGGACAGTGCAGTCCAAAGTGTGTGGCCGGGGTCTAGTTTTCCACACCAACTCCAGCTGCCTGATGCCCTCTGAAGAGGGCTGGTCACGTCAGGCCATTGCAGCTTCCTGTTTTGCCCACACTCATTTTGCCTCTGGCAGCTCTGACAAAGCTGCTCCTTCTGCCACTTCCTTGGGTGCAGACGGAGTGCCCAGCAGGTCAACTCAGTCTCCTGGGGTTCATTGGAGCTGGTGGGCTGAAAAGTGGTGCACCTCCCCTGAGTCCTCATCCTTTAGCAGACCAGAAAGTGATCCATTCCTGAGCCCAAAGGTTCTGGACCTGCAGCAGCCAATCATCTCTGTAGGGACAGAAGATGGGCACTGGTTCCTCAGCCACTGAGATATTTAAGGAGTGTTTTACTAGTGCCACACCTTTGTGAACTCTTCAGTCCTAGTCCAAATGCAAATCTAGGTTTAATCATTCCTATATTGTTTTTAAATGGTTAAATATTAAAACAGGGCTGGGCCTATACTCCTTGTCTTTCTGTCTCATTGGTTCTTTTCTTCCACCCTTCTGAAGTAAGACCGTTGTGTTTCATTAAATACTAACTGAGTAAAAAACAAACAAGCACACACAGACTAATAAATGCACCCTGAGATTTGTCTTTTTGGCCTTCCTGAAGCACTGCCAGATTTCCACCTCAGGAGAATATACATTTAAAATCCCCACCCAAATTCACCAACAAATAGAGTGGAGTATTTTGAGAGCCTATTTTCTCTTTGCCACAGATGAACCAGGGACACTTTCCATGTGGTTTAATTATCTCTGTGGTGAGTATCAAAGTAAGCTCACAAAAAGTTACTTGTGGCTAATACCCAAAAGTAAGTCCGACTGTGTTACTAGGGCTTATTCTTTAGCAAATGTGCTTTAACATTGCCGTCTCAATTATTTGTAAGGTGATTTTTTTAAAATGATACTATTTCTGTATAATGTTTAATTGCTGTAACATCATGTAAGCCAATAGCAATTGATTCAAAGTAATCATTATTCCAATGAAGTTAATGAATGTAAGCATTATTAAAGCTGAAGTTATAGGCGTACATGAAAAGTGTCCCCTCCATCAAAACTAGCAATGCATTGCCACCCCCTCCAAAGACTGCAAAATATTCTATATCCCATTAAGAAATTTAGATGTTTTCCTTAAGAGGCTGGAATAATTTTCTTAATTTTTCAAAATTCTTTAAAAATACTAGGCATTGAACGCCTTTCGTAATTGTAACAACAGGGCTATTTGTCAATATTATTGAAATCAACAAAGTAAGAAAGGTACTACAGCTCAAGTCAACGTTCAACAAGCATATTGTTCACCCAGTTCAAACTGAATTATAGTCTTACCAAGTGGAATTTTAAGGCAAATCCACATATGTTGCCCTCTAAAAGAAGAAATGTAGAATGAAATCCAATAATGCCATCTGCCAGTAGAACATACACTTATTGTCATAACAGAAATTCTCCCTCCCAGCTCGAGCTCTTCACATGCCCTCCAAAACCTACTTGAGATAGTTGGGGGACCCTCTGGAGCAAATTTGGGGCCTATGTTGTAACACAGGGTATAAGAGAGTGAGGAGAAATCCGTCTACAGAGTGGAGGTCTACTCACACAACCCTGGCTGTCACCCACCTTTTTACGTTCTCTTCTACATTTGTGGAATCTCAGCTACTGCAGGAGGTTCCCTACTACCTGGAGGAACCGAGAGCTGCCAGGTCCAGAGGTACATTAAGAATCCCTGCAAGCAGAAGCCAGTGAATAAGATGAGTAAACAGGGGTGTTGCACATGGGTTTGGTGGGGAAAGCAACACAACATGAGGTTGTTTCAGTAGGCTTGGGGATCTTTGTTTGTCTGAGCTGTTTGGAGATCTGGTGTGTGTTTTTGTTTCTTTGTGTGATTGCATCTATGTGCTCTGCTCTAAGCACATGGTGCTAGGGTCAGGTGCTACTGCTGAGAGGAAGTGAGTGTTGTGGAGAACTGTGCTACTTCCTCACTCACGTCCTCTCAGCAGTAGTGTCTGACTCTAGCACCATATTGGTTGGGGAAGCATTAGCAGTTGCCAGGTCTATCTGTCCTAAGAGTACGTGCAAGCTTGTGAACAGAAGCAAATTTCTCACTACCCTTGCTGACAACTCCATCTTTGAAAAAGTAGAAGGAACAACAAAAAAATATATTGCCTATCTCAGACCTGGTCTTCACCAGTAGGGTACAACTGGTCAATGAGGTGGAAATAGGGGGAACTTTAGATTGACATGATGACACCCACTTGGCGTTTGTTATACTGAGGAAATAGAAAGTGGAGATAGTACAACATACTCTCCAGAAATAATAGAAGTTGATTGTCATTAGCTTAAAGAAATACTGGGTGAGATGCTATGATCATAAATGCTCAAAGCCTAGGACATTCTCAGTGGATGGACATTTCTTCAATGTGAGATGCTGAGGGCACAGTCAAACCCAAGAAAGAAAAATGGGAGGCATCTAAAGAAACTGGAATGAGTCCATGAAATTCAAATGAGTTGAATTTTGAAGAAGGCCCCTGTAGGAAATGAAAGGAAGGGCAAATTGTCAAATGAGAAGAAAACCAAGCTGCCAATACATATATGGAGGAGGTCAAGAGGACTAACGGTCAAAATGAGCTCAGGCTTGCGAGAGAGGTTAAAAATAAGAACACAATAGGTTGTATTCAGCTATGCTTAAAGCAGGAGGAAGAACAAGTAAGTGGTAGGGCTGCTCTGTGGAAAGGATCAGAAAATGCCAATGGTTGATGAAGAAAATGTGGAGATGCACAGCATCAAATTTTCTTCCCTCCTCTTCCAAAAGGAAAACAGTGTTCAACTAAGAAGAATTAGAATAAAGAAGGCAGTGGGCCTGGTGCCCTATAGTTAAAGGTGGTATGAGAATAACTAGCTGTTTTTAATTCATTCATGTTTCCATTATCATATGTTCTGCATCTAAGACTACTGAAGGAACTTGCAGGTATTATCTTTGAGTCTCTGTCTATAACTAAGAACTCTTGGAGAAAAAGTGAGATCTTTGAAATGTAAAGGTGAATAAATGTTGTCTCTGTGTCGGTTTGGGACCTTACTACTTCCAACAGGATCTGACCATCCTACAAGAACATCTCAAACAGGTCGGCTGAGGATGTTAACCCCAAGAGAGGCTCAGAGGGAGAAGACAAGAAACCAGGGCTTCTTGGCGATTGCTCTTTGGCTGTGGAAAGAACTTCCACCTGCAATTCGTTTGGCCCCTTCACTGGCAATTTTTTAAAAATCATTGGTTATTTAGGCAGGCATTCCAAAATGTTATACTCACAAACTCAGCTGAGCTTCGCCAGGCTACCTGATCAATGTCTGCCATCTTTAAATGTTTTGAATGTTTTATGTCAATGTATTTTTATGCTTTGATGGTATTATTTGTCATTATTTTGTTTCTTTGTTCTGTTGATTGCATTTTAGTCATGTGGTTTTATATGTTGTAAACTGCCCCAAGTAGCCTTCGGCCAGATGGGTGGTATGTATGTATGTATGTATGTATGTATGTATGTATGTATGTATGTATGTATGTATGTATAAATAAATAAATAAATAAATAAATAAATAAATAAATAAAGGAAGTGGAGGGTCTGCGTAACTGTTAAGTCATCAACTTGACATAAATAACAGGAAAGGCGAGTTCTCAGAAAAGAATGTGGTGATTACAAAGATCCAACACAGGTTTTCCAAAAATAAGTCATGCCATTTAATCTTTTCTGTTTCTTGACTGGGTCACAACCTTAGTAGGTTAGAGGAATGTTGTGGAGGTAGTGAATTTTGATTTCAGCAAAGCTTTCAACAAGACCTCCCATATTATTCTTGTGTTGATATGAAGGAGCTGGAAGAAGGAGTAGAGAGAACGTTCATCCAATTTCTCTAGCCAGGATTCAAAAAGCCAGGAAATGGCCCAGGATGGCTGCACCCTATCACACCCTCACCGCCAGCAGGAAAAAGGATGCCAAGCTTTGTATGACAAAGGGCAGCCGGAAGATGGTATCTTCTTCTGCTCACTACCCAGTGGCACCCAACGCAAGGGAAAATCCCAGAAGCTGGTTCCTTTTTTCATCACCCAAACACGAAGCCATGGTCAGGGCTGCTTTTTAAAAAGGGTAAATAGTAGCGAGCAGAAGAGGGCATCCTGTGTAGACCACCTTGACTGCTGCCATTAATGTTGTCAGCATTCAGGCTGCCCTTGGCTATGTGAAGTTTGGCATCCTTTTTCCTGCTGGCAACACGGGGCCTGATATCGTGTAGCAATATCGGGCCATTTCCTGACTTTTTTGAATTATGGGCACAGAAGCACAATATCCCACATTTATAAACTAGAGGTATTTTGAAGAATTGAATTGTAATAAATAATTATTCAAATCCATCCATCCATCTATCTATCTATCTATCTATCTATCTATCTATCTATCTATCTATCTATCTATCTATCTATCTATCTATCTATCTATCTATCTATCTATCTATCTATCTATCTATCTATCTATCTATCTATCTATCTATCTATCTATCTATCTATCTATCTATCTATCTATCTATCTATGCATGTACCCATATTAACCATGGCTCTCATAACTGGTTGCTGCCTTTGTATTCTCTGCTTTACACCCCACCCTCCTCTTTTCCACATTGTCTACCAAGCTGAAAGATATGAGGCTGCCTTTCCAGTGCTTCAAAAGCAAAAGCTTGTTTTCCAGCACATTAGATAGCTTATTGTTGAAGCAAGCTGCTATTGAATGTGTACAAATAAAAATGTCAGAAAAATCTATTTTCTTGACTTGATCAACTATTAGCCACAGCTTAAAACCACTTAGGTACTGTAGAAAGGAGCATATTGTTAATGTTAACATGGACAGTTTGAGTTCCTGCTGCTTTTGCTATTCAGACATATTAAGGATGGTAAAGTGCGGCAAGCTAATCTTTCAGAGTCTTTCTCTACTATGTGATGTTCAAGATCCTGAGTTCCATTTGGTAATGTAATCTAAAAGAGAGGGGAGAGAACAGTTACAATACCTTCTTGAAAAATCAATACAGCATTAGTATCCAATATCATGAATGCTACAGATCTACTGCAGCTGCATGTTTCCATTGGTGGGAGGCCATATATCTCCCCCAGGCTTTCAGGGTCACCTCCTTCTTGCTGCTGTACCATTGAATTTGCTGGGGTGGTGGTAGTGGCTCTAATTGCCCCCAAACACACACACTTTTACCTTTAAAATAAGATGTGGAAATATATGTTAACAGCTTTCCAGAATGCTTCAGGAGGGCAATGTATCTTGAAAACAAGGCACATAAACCCCACGTGTCTTGTTTGAAAGAGAAATAATGGTAAATTCACCAGTAATGGTGGGAGCAAGACAGGTAGGGGCTGTAAAGGACCTGCATGCAGCCCACAGGCTGCTCGTTTCTGGCCATAGATTAATCAGTTAAAATTACTTGTTTACTGGGCTTGAAGTTTCAATTAGCTGGGCTAAGGTTGCAAAGAGAATAAGTCTTTAAAACTCCAGTCATACATAACTGTTAGTGGATCATTAGAAGTTGAAAGCACATTAGTGGTCCAGGGCTGTCATTATGGCAGTTCCAGATGTCTGAGCAGTTACACTTACAAAACAAACCCATGTTTACATCTCAATAACCAATCCCAAACCCAAAGAAGCCAATTTGCAAGCTACAGGAAATGAGAAAAATCCTCTGCATTTCAGCACTTAAGAAACTTCCTTTTTGTATGACATACTATCTGGAATATATAATTTGCCCCTTACAGTCCTTGACCAATGCTGTTGAAAATGTCCCTCTCAGAAACATTCCTTCTATTATGATTTTAATGTGAGGCTAAAATAGAGAATCAAAAGAAAATAGGGAAGGTGTCTTTTTGTTCCACCAACAAATGAAAGCTTCTGTTTATTAAATTGCAAGTGATCACATCTTCTTCTACAATACAAAGATGTCTTAAAATATTCTGATGTCTGTACAGTAGTTTATTTGATTGGACAACAGATTAAAAGTAGAGGATCAGTTCAGCCACAATTCTTCAAAGGGTTGAGAGGCCCAAATTCTGAGGGTGATGGGTCTTCTTCCCTGACATACTTCAGGACCACGTTTTTCTATTTTGAAGAAACCCTACAGGAAGTGTTAACTGTGGAATGGTGTATCTAGTGTCAAGCAATTAGCATCACCTGTGGCAAGCAGAGAGGAAGGTCACGTAAGTTTACCAGCAAAATCAGTGCAGGTGGTAGAAATGGACAACCAGTGTTCCCAGGTCCGTTTGTTCCTGGTTAAAAAAAAAGTAAGCAGATATCCTTCACAGCAGACATTGCCCTCCCAACCCCGGAATAAAGATGCGAGACAAATAATATGAGTTAAAACACGGGCCACACTTTATTGATTGAAAATTCAAATTTGCCATCCTTTGGCAAAGGGGGGCCTGCTGTAGTGCGGAAACAGGTAAATCGCAGAGGTATCCAAATACCCCTTAATCGACAGATGGGTGAGTCCCAGGCCCCAGGTTCTAGCAGTCTTAAAGACAGCAGGAACCCGGCTGGCCGCTAATAAACACCCCCAGACCTCAAGCCATCTTTAGTTGATGACTGTTGGTCCGGAAGTGGCCCAGCGCATCTTTCCCCCCAATCACTGTAATCGCACGATCCGCAGTGCTGGGAGGTCCAATGCGCTGTTAGCTTATCTGATCTTACAGTGGGACTCACCGGAAAATACCTGTTTTTTCCGCACTACCCGCCAGTGTGACCGGAATTTCCACCAAAAGTGCCAATGCCCTGTTCCAGTGTGGGATAGGCAAAAAATTCCCCCATCCAACAGCCAATCAGGATGAAGGTCAAAAATTCCTATCCAGCCCCAAAGGCGACCAGAAAAAACTCACACTAGAATTAGGGCAGGCGGGTGGGTGCCTGAAAAAGAAGAGGGCGGCTTGAGGGGGGAACGCTCCTTAAATAACCTGGCATTCCCCCCTCGCCCTGTAGGGCTCTCGAGATACTTTCCAGTCTCGCGTTATCCGGGGTGGAAGGCAAAGAGCCAGCCGCACTGCCCGAAGCCATGGCTCGTCAGCGGCTGCAGCATTTGCCTCCCTTTGAACAGTACAACCCATTAAATGGTGGGGACACCACTGAAATGGGCATTTCTTTCCATTTTATTGTTTGCAATATTCATCTGTCTACTAAGGATGTGAAGACATTTATTGCTGAGAATCTAGTCCAGAGTGGCTGGCTCAATGCAATGAGAGGAACCTCCAATGAACTCAACAGATCTTAGCTCTGGCCTGAGACAACTATGCTAAATTCTGGTTGTTACAATCATGCTTTTGCAATTTACACAAGAAATAATGTGCATAAAACTTCTGTTTCTGTGCAAAGCTCAGCTCTTTTCCATTTGTGAAGACCAGAGCACACAAATGCACACAGCAAACACAACAGGAAAGGCCTATCAGTCACAAAGACACAAATAACCCATTCAGCTCTCCTATTTTTTCTAGTTTGTGCAGGAAGGCAGTTGTCACTGAATTTGCCAATAGTACACTTTTTCCAAAACCTGGCAAACACTACTCAGAAAATGTACAAATGGTCTCTGAGACAGACAAACAAACAAACAGACAGACAGACAGACAATCCCACTTCTCACAGCAGCTCATGACACCTTTGTTTTGGGGTTTTTTTTAAATGTTTTCATTTACCATGCAGGGTTGAATAAAATCATGATTTAAATCCATACTATGAATTTAATAATAATTATCATATGCTGCCAGGTCAATTCTGAATTATGGTGATACTTTTCATGGTTTTCCAGGTAAAGAATATTCAGAAGTGGTTTACCATTCTGTTCTTCCGTGGGTACCCTGGAACTATGCAGATTACCTAGAGATGTAAAATTCCTGAAAATGTCCCTTTTTTCCAGGGGAAAAAAGGGTGTTTTTTTCTGGGGGGAAAACGGACATTTTCAGAAATTTTCATCTCTAAGCTTACTCAAGGTTGACTCTATTCACAGGAGGCACAGTGGGGAATTTAACACCCGACTTCTGACTGTGCAGCCAGATACCTCAACCACTGAGCAAATGTACAGGGCTTAAATCTTGTATTTTACAATATTTATAGAAATTAATAGTAGGAATTGATTTAATGCACACTTCTTGAACGAATACTAAGCCAAACGTCAGTTGCCCTTTGAATTTTGTCCTTCTCTGAATTTTGCAACATGGCCCATTGCTACATTTTTAAAGTTTATCAGTGAGAGAAAAGACATACAGTAAAGGAGATTACTTGCAGAAATGTGTGTGTTAGGGGGAAACACATCTGACTTTTTCAATCAGACTTTGGAAACTAATTGCAAACTGAAGCAGGAATAGGGTAGCACAAATCTCTCCTTGAAAAAGTGGGAAGACAAGAAACGTACAATATATAGAGTCTCATCTGTCCCATGGGGAAGCATTTGCATCACTGTTAGGTATAAAAGAGAATTTTGTTCCAGTTTGTCTCAAGTAAGAATGCACATCATTCACATGTTTTGTCATATCTGAGACAGGAAGAACTTGGGATTTAAAAAATCCAATGGCAAAAGAACCAAATGTATCAATCCAGGCCTAGGGCTTTGCATACAACTAGCGATGGGGATGAACAGTCAAAATGGAGGTTCATCTTGGTTCGTGGTTCCTCAAGGTTGATGAACCATGAACCAAGAATTTCCCCGCGGGTAACCAATGAACCACAAATTGGTTTGGCAGTTCATCGGGGCCTTTTTTTAGACAGCTTATGGCTATCTAAAAAAAAAAGCTGACCCCTTCCCGCCCCCACAGCCCACCCCCACCCCCTTTCCATTGCCCCATCACCTCCCTACATTGTCCTCATCCACCTCCACTGGTGCCTCTTCTGTTGACATCTGTGCTGCTGCCCCCCGCTGACACTGCCAATGTCACTTCCACTGACACCTAGCTCACCCTGTGTGCCGATGGCAGGCCGTTGCAGAAGGGGCATTGCAAACAGTGGGCTGGTTTCCCTTCCAGCAGCCTGTGTGCCTAAGGCCCACTGATCAGCTAATCGGCAAGCTATTGGCACACAGGGCAAGTCAAGTGATGGTAGCGGGCAGTGGCAGAAACAGCGACGGGTGGCAGTGGTGCTGGCAGCAGCAGAGGATGATGAGGACAACCTAGGCATGCCAGAGGGGCAATGGGAAGGGTGTGGGGGCAGTGGGAAGGGGATGGGGGGCAGTGGAGGGGCAACGAACCAGGAAATTCATTGCATCACCCCAAAAGTCATTGCTTTGGGAAAGTTTGGGTTCTCCAGTTTGGACAAACCCAAACTGATCCAAAGCAACAAACTGGCAATTCTTCATGAAATTTCCTGGTTCATTTTTAGCTTCGTCCCCATCCCTAGGTGCAACCCATACACATTCAATCATCTTAATGCTGAAGTTAGGCTCAGCCACCTCTTTCTTCTAAGAGTTACTTCATCTTTAATGTATATATGGGGGACAGATAAAATCTTGCAGTATCTATACTGAAAATCCAGTAACCAACAGTATACTATGGATTTGCTGATGTTGTTTTCTACGCTAACATGGCTTGAGTTCACTATGCAATATTGCATAGTTCTGGCTGATTTTTTAGTCGCAAGTGTTGGACAGTAAAACAGTGTGATGTCGCACTGTCGTCATTAGAAAGAGTTAAGCATGCTCTTAAATTTCTCCCATTAAAACCCACAAAGTTTCAAGTGTGATTAAAAAGGACTGCCTCAGACCACTGTTTCCTTCAAAACCATATTCCTCTGTGTCAAAGAAATTATTCCATTGTCCATGGATTTTTACTGTGGCGCAACAAATTGAACAACAATATCACTAACCCATCTCTTTATTATGCGTAACAAGACCATCTTCCTTCTGTTTTTAAAATTGTCAGTGAATACAGCTTGCAATGAAGACAAGGGAGAGAAATATGCAATTAATTAGAGTCTCTTCATAAATAAAGTGTGTTTCAAATTGTTCCATGAGAAAGGTGCATTGGGACAATGTGGTTGAACTGCTATTTGCACATGAAAGAAACAAACTTTTTCTAAAAGATGTTCTAGATGTATGGAATAGTAATAAAAAAAGTATAGGGCTATTTTCTATTTTCAAACAATTTCTGTAAAAATTAAATGCTTGAAGACAGATGGTGTGTGTATGTAGACGTTTAATTTTAATTATGTAGAAAAAGGAACAATGGCAACACAAAACATCATCTGAGCTATTCTGAGAGCTGATGAATCCCTCACACTGGCATAAATAAAGCCTATTTTTGTAGTTGCTATTTTTGTGTGCCATAAAGTTGCATCTGACGTATGGCATCCCTAATAAGGCTTTACAAGTATGTGATATGTTCATGGAGTGGTTTACCATTACCACTGCCTACCCTTCCCCATAAGTTTCCATGGTGGAATGGGAATTTGAACCCAAGTCTCCTGAGGCCAAGACCAAGACTCTATCTGCTACACTACACAGTCTCTGAGACCCTTTTAGTTCTATGGTTTAGTTCAATCCCTAATGGCAAAGTTCTTTAGGGTACATATGGGATAGGCTTGCCTAAACCAAATAAGCTTATGTTAAGCTTGGACTCATTCTGAAATCTAGATCTTGATATACTCTTCTATGTCAAGAATATAACAAGTGTACATCACAAGAACATTGTCCCAGGACTAAAGAATGTAAGGAATGCACATTCTCTTGCAACTCAACTCATCCATAGCTTCTCCTTTTCTTTCCCTTCAAAATTCCATTGTTGTGGCATAACAACAAAAACTTATAGTGTTCCCGTGCCTAATGAATACCCAGCAGTGGTTTTTCTTATCAATCTCAGTTGGAAAGGATCACCTAGAAGTGGAAGATACTGTCTGTAGTTACAAGGAGGACTAGCAGTGGGTCTGAGGCTGAAATAACTGAGAGAGGAGACTGAGCACTAGAAAAATGTAGGTTCAGAATTTCCAAACTTTGGAAATTTATACTCTCTACTCCATAATGCCAGACTTGGTCAGCATCCCTGTCCTTTCTTTAGATCAGGGGTCTCCAAACTTTTGAGCGTGAGGGCCACATCGTATATTTTTCAACATTTTTGAGGGCCGAAGGAACGTGTGCGCGTGTGTACATGTGGCCGGCCGGCCGGCTGCACACATGCACTCAACCCCCTGCACAGATGCCCCCTGCACAGACACCCCCTGCACACACACATGTCCCCCCCGCCCACATGACCCCCCCGCATGCAAGCACACACGCCCCCCGCTCTCCCCCCCAGCACCCCCGCATGCACGGACTGAAGGGAATGGGCCGGATAAAACGGCAAGGTGGGCCTGATGTGGCCCATGGGCCGTAGTTTGAAGACCCCTGCTTTAGATTATGTCCTTAGCTTAGGAAAACCATGCAGGCATTGAATTCATATGGCTCCATCCTGTCCAGTCCCTGGCATATCCCATTAACAACATTTCAGTAGCAGAGCATGTTTCAGAAATATGAGTCAAGACCTTGGAGAATCACTCTCATTCAGAGAGTATAATGACAAGCTAGCTGGACCCATGTTCTCATTAAACGGTGTCAATCAGCATTACGTCCATCAGATTTACACTCCTCAGTCTGAATGCTCTTTTTAGCTACAATTATTTGTTGCCATTTCTTGAATTTATGTGCTCAGAGGTGCACATTACAAGTCAAAGGAGAAGGCAGAACCCTGCCTGCATGTACAGAAGTAAATGAAGGAATTGTTATGGAGAGGGAAGCTCTGTGCATTCATTAGAGCTCTGTGCTCTACGAAAAAGGACTGGTGCTGCAATCTTACACACATTTACTAAAGCTAGGTCTCAGTGAATTGAGTGAGGCTTCCATCTGAGAAGACATGTATAAGATTAGACTGTGAATCAGTCTGGGGATCATTTGGCCCTCCATGTGTTTGGGTCTAGTAACCCCACAGTCCCTGATGGTGGGTATGACTATGCTAGGTTGGTTTGGGCTGATAGGAGCTGCTGCAGAGCAAAACACCAAGAAGGCCAGGAACAGGTCCCCTGGTTCTGATCTTGGCTATCATCCTGGGAATTTGCTGTGTTTGAAGTGAGTCCACATTCTTCACTTAGTCTTCTAAGTGAAGAGCCTCATGGCGCAGTGGTTACACTGCTGTACTGCAGCCAAAACTGTGCTCACAACCTGAGGTTCAATCCCAGGTAGCCGGCTCAAGGTTGACTCAGCCTTCTATCCTTCCGAGGTCAGTAAAATGAGCACCCAGCTCACGGGGGGGGGGGGGGGGCAGTGTGTGTAGCCTGCATAATTAACTTGTAAACCACCCAGAGAGTGCTTGAAGCACTATGGGGTGGTATATAAGCAGCACATTTTGCTTTGCCTTGCCTTGCTTTTTCCATACAATGTTCCACAATGGCTCAGCTTCCTCAAGAATCTCTTTAGAGAGGCTCAGTCACAAGCTGAAGACCTTCCATTTTGATCCCCACACTCTCTGACAATACTAGCTTAATTTCAAAGGAGTTAATGTCTTTCACTCTTCCTTTGAAGGAGTTCAAGTGAACATTTTGTTTGCCAGAGAAAGGCAGAGACTGCTACTGGAGATGGGCAAAAACTTCCAGTTTGGCAGCTCATCTGGGTCTGTTTACCATGGCAACAGGTGTTTGGCAGTTCAGCACACCACTCCCTCTAGTGGGCACCCACTCAGAAGCAGCGGCCCCGCTTCCCTGCCCCACCTCCTCTGGGCACTGCTTCTGACTGGGTGCCTACCAGAGGGGGCAGGGTGCCGAACCGCCAAACACCTGTTGCAGCAGTCAACGAACCACCGAACCAGCAGTTCGTGCCCATCTCTAATTACTACACAGGAGTGTTTCTATCAACAGAGCTTGACATCTCTTATGGATTTCCATCCCGTCCTTTCTACAACTTGTGTTCTTTCTGAAACTGAGACAGGCTTTATCTTGAATTGTCCTCACCGAGCACAAAGCATGATATATATGCAGAATTAGACTGAATTGTGTGCTCTCACGGCAAGCAAGGCCAGGATTTGTCTTTTGGCTGTTCATAACACATTGAAAAGGAAGCTGCCCAGATTCTACTATACCACGTTCCTACCTTTCCTCCCTCCCTCCCTTGTCCTCATCCTGCAGAAAATAAGGCTGGTATCCTGGCTTATGTGCTAGCTTTTCTGTCATTTTATTTCCCTAATTAAAATAACGTTTCTTCACGGCAATCTTCTTTGGATTCCTTCTCATCACTATAAACTAATTAATATAGCACAACTGGTGGCAACTCATTAATCAACTATCTTCTCTGTATGATCCAACAGCTCGAGCGGAAGAAGAAGAAATCTAGCAGCTCTCAAATGGAACTGTGGCCAGTCTCTCCACCTTCCAGACACAATGGAGGGTGGGATGTCACCAGCATCCTGTGCATAACAGGAACTCACAGCTCCTGAACAGAGTGGTTTCTTTTGTAACTAATAACCATTGCTGGAATCGGCCACCAAAAGGCTAGGAAGGAGGCAAGATGATCTAGCTTTATTCTTTATGGTGTGCTTTATTCTTCACCCTGTCTTTGTGCTTGAGGTAAGTCCACATTCTCCACTCAGGGAAATACACCATTTTAATGCAAATTGCAAAAGAATAGCAGAGGACATGAGGAGAAAAAGGAAGCGCCCGTCCCCAAATCTGGTGAAAGGGCCCATTTCCACACAACACATTGCACCTATTGTTCTGGAAGTTTGTAGATTTATGTAACCTCTGAGTTGTATTTCATCTTTACGACAAGAATCTACAAAAATGGGAAGAGGGAGGTAGGAGGTTTTTCCTCCCCCTGGAAACTCCCAAAGTGTAAAGGCTGCTGATGTATGAAGCTCCCCACATCCACTCATTGGACACCTGAGAAGCTTAATCCTGTTAAAAAGGATGGCGAACCCTGCAACATTTGTCTAATCCTGCAGAGGTTTTTTTAAAAATCCCTTTTTAAAAGATCAGCCTTTAAAGTGGCATAGCGCAAAGCCTGCTAGACCTCTTTGTCTGCTCTTTGCTAGGCACAATTACTTCACAATGCAGAGGCCTTGGAGCAACGTGATGTTGTCAGTAGGATCAAGATTTTCAGTATCACCCCACTCCAACTTTCTCTGGTGTTAAAAACAAGCTCTAAATGATTCTCTAGCCCTCTGGAGCACGTTTTGGGTGTTCACAGGAGTTGCAGCAAGAAGGAAAGAGTGCACCCACATGCACACACATACTGGATTCCACCCTTGTGGAAACAGCCGCTGGAGAGAGCCCTAAGCATGAAAATAGCATCAGTATTATTATTATTTTTTTCATCTGATACGGGGAGAGGGGAAACTATGGCTATATGTTGACCTTGAGTAATAGTTCATAGTCATGAAAAACGTCAGTGTACTGGTTGTATTCTAAGATTTAAAATGGAACAGTGCAGGCCCATCATAACATTGCCTGCAGTTGCTGCTGTAGGCCTCAACGGAGCACAAAATCCTTTAACACCCTTTCAACCGCTATTGAGGACCTCACCCAACCAGCAAAGGCTTTCGTTTCACAATAAGACTGAACAATGTACACTGATAGTTTTCATCTAAATTTGGGGGAAATGCAGGCTTCACTCGTAAGGTGGGGGTGGGCAACTTCCAGAGGTCCGGGGCCCACACACACACACCCAAGTACTTGGAGGGCTGCATACTATAACGTATACTCACTTTTAAATCATTGTTGATACTTGGTGTTGAGCTCTTCCCAACTCTGTAAGTTAATATGCATCTCAGGCAATAATGTTCTTACACATATTTGAAGTGGATTTAATCATTTATTTACTGCAAAGCCCTTCACTTTAATTGGTTCTTTCTTGTTGTTTTCTTTTCTTACAAGTTACCCTAGAGAGAATGTTCCTCCACTTTTCTCAGCTAAGGTCAGCTGCTTTCTGAATCAGACCTACTTTTATATGGCTCTCTTTTATATCCTGTAACTGACATTGTTTTTTCTTTCTTTCCAAGGCACACAATTAGTATTTGTCCACTTCCTTTGCAATATTTCATCTCAGCAGACAGTGTTTTCCCGCTCTCTGACTGTTTTGAGAGGGAAAAGAAATTCAGCATGAAGTAACACCAAGTCAACAATTAAGATTACACATCAAGCCACTCTTCTGTTATCTTTACCCCTTAATGAAGGTTTTCAAAATTATTTTGAAAACACTTGGTTAAAAATCATCAACTGGTTGGACTGAAATATTGTGTAAGTAGGAACAGCACTTAGAATTAACTAGTTTCAAATAAATAATTACTATGATAAGTTCTTTTTCCCAGTATCAAACATACAACTAAAGGCCTGTCCACACTATGAAATTTTGTATGATCTGGCCAGTGTTTAAAAGGTCCTTATCTTCAGTGCAATCAATTTTAACTCAAGTACCCATCTGCGGAGGCAGACCAAAGAGCTATTTTACATCTCAACGAATCATCCCAAAAAGATTGCATGCCCTAGTCCTGTGCCAGAAAGAGATGAGCCAGCTCTTAAAGGGGGAGGATGGATTGCTTTAAGTAAAAACACAAACAGATGAGGTCTTTTTTCCTGTGCCAAACAATGCTATCAGGGAACCATATGTCACAACTATATGCCAGTGTGGACAGACTGTAAGTTAAATCATTGTTGTAACTTAATAAGACTTTTTATTTTTCGGCTGTAGCTATAACGTTTTGCTACTTTTTGTAGTTAACAGGTTTGGTTCTCACTATGCAGATGGCCTTCATGGATTGCTGCCTTGTCGTGGCAAAGGGGCTTGAGTAATTCAGAGAAGCTATGGGCTATGCCATGCAGGGACACCCAAGACGGACAGGTCATAGTGGAGAGTTCTGACTAAACGCGATCCACCTGGAGCAGGAACTGGCAAGCCACTCCAGTATCTTTGCCAAGAAAACCCCATGGACAGAAACAAAAGGCTAAAAGATATGACGCTGGAAGATGAGCCCCTCAGGTCGTAAGGCGTCCAACATGCTACTGAGGAAGAGTGGAAGACAAGTACAAGTAGCTCCAGTGCTAATGAAGTGGTTGGGCCAAAGCCGAAAGGACGCTCAGCTGCGGATGCGCCTGGAAGTGAAAGGAAAGTCCGATGCTGCAAAGAAAAATACTGCATAGGAACCTGGAATGTAAGATCTATGAACCTTGGTAAGTTGGATGTGGTCTAACAGGAGATGGCAAGAATAAACATTGACATCCTGGGCGTCAGTGAACTAAAATGGACGGGAATGGGCGAATTCAATTCAGATGATTACCATATCTACTATTGTGGGCAAGAATCCCATAGAAGAAATGGAGTAGCCCTCATAGTCAACAAAAGAGTGGGAAAAGCTGTACTGGGATATAATCTCAAAAATGATAGAATGATTTCAATACGAATCCAAGGCAGACCTTTCAACATCACAGTAATCCAAGTTTATGCACCAACCACGGATGCTGAAGAGGCTGAAATTGACCAATTCTATGAAGACTTACAACACCTTCTAGAACTGACACCAAAGAAAGATGTTCTTCTCATTATAGGGGATTGGAATGCTAAAGTAGGGAGTCAAGAGATAAAAGGAACAACAGGTAAGTTTGGCCTTGGAGTTCAAAATGAAGCAGGGCAAAGGCCAATAGAGTTTTGTCAAGAGAACAAGCTGGTCATCACAAACACACTTTTCCAACAACACAAGAGGCGACTCTACACATGGACATCACCAAATGGGCAATACCGAAATCAGATTGATTATATTCTCTGCAGCCAAAGATGGAGAAGCTCTATACAGTCAGCAAAAACAAGACCTGGAGCTGATTGTGGCTCTGATCATCAGCTTCTTATAGCAAAATTCAAGCTTAAACTGAAGAAAGTAGGAAAAACCACTGGGCTAGTCAGGTATAATCTAAACCAAATCCTTTATGAATACACAGTGGAAGTGAAGAACAGATTTAAGGAACTAGATTTGGTGGACAGAGTGCCTGAAGAACTATGGATGGAGGCTCGTAACATTGTACAGGAGGCAGCAATAAAAACCATCCCAAAGAAAAGGAAATGCAAGAAAGCAAAGTGGCTGTCCAACGAGGCCTTACAAATAGCAGAGAAGAGAAGGGAAACAAAATGCAAGGGAGATAGGGAAAGTTACAGAAAATTGAATGCAGACTTCCAAAGAATAGCAAGGAGAGACAAGAGGGCCTTCTTAAATGAAAAGTGCAAAGACATAGAGGGAAATAATAGAAAGGGAAAAACCAGAGATCTGTTCAAGAAAATTGGAGATATTAAAGGAACCTTTTGTGCAAAGATCGACATGATAAAGGACAAAAATGGCAGGGACCTCACAGAAGCAGAAGACATCAAGAAGAGGTGTCAAGAATACACAGAGGAATTATACCAGAAAGATTTGGATGTCCCGGACAACCCAGATAGAGTGGTTGCTGACCTTGAGCCAGACATCCTGGACAGCGAAGTCAAGTGGGCCTTAGAAAGCATGGCTAACAACAAGGCCAGTGGAGGTGATGGCATTCCAGTTGAACTATTTAAAATCTTAAAAGATGACGCTGTTAAGGTGCTACACTCAATATGCCAGCAAGTTTGGAAAACTCAGCAGTGGCCAGAGGATTGGAAAAGATCAGTCTACATCCCAATCCCAAAGAAGGGCAGTGCCAAAGAATGCTCCAACTACCGTACAATTGCACTCATTTCACACGCTAGCAAGGTTATGCTCAAAATCCTACAAGGCAGACTTCAGCAGTATGTGGACCGAGAACTCCCAGAAGGACAAGCTGGATTTCGAAGGGGCAGAGGAACTCGAGACCAAATTGCTAACATTCGCTGGATTATGGAGAAAGCCAGAGAGTTCCAGAAAAACATCTACTTCTGCTTCATTGACTACGCAAAAGCCTTTGACTGTGTCAACCACAACAAACTATGGCAAGTCCTTAAAGAAACGGGAGTGCCTGACCACCTTATCTATCTCCTGAGAAATCTATATGTGGGACAGGAAGCAACAGTTAGAACTGGATATGGAACAACTGATTGGTTCAAAATTGGGAAAGGAGTACGACAAGGCTGTATATTGCCTCCCTGCTTATTTAACTTATATGCAGAATACATCATGCGAAAGGCAGGACTGGATGAATCCCAAGCTGGAATTAAGATTGCTGGAAGAAATATCAACAACCTCCGATATGCAGATGATACCACTCTGATGGCAGAAAGTGAGGAGGAATTAAAGAACCTCTTAATGAGGGTGAAAGAGGAGAGCGCAAAAAATGGTCTGAAGCTCAACATCAAAAAAACGAAGATCATGGCCACTGGTCCCATCACCTCCTGGCAAATCGAAGGGGAAGATATGGAGGCAGTGACAGATTTTACTTTCTTGGGCTCCATGATCACTGCAGATGGTGACAGCAGCCACAGAATTAAAAGACGCCTGCTTCTTGGGAGGAAAACGATGACAAACCTAGACAGCATCTTAAAAAGCAGAGACATCACCTTGCCAACAAAGGTCCGCATAGTCAAAGCTATGGTTTTTCTAGTAGCGATGTATGGAAGTGAGAGCTGGACCATAAAGAAGGCTGACTGCCAAAGACTTGATGCTTTTGAATTGTGGTGCTGGAGGAGACTCTTGAGAGTCCCCTGGACTGCAAGGGGAACAAACCTATCCATTTTGAAGGAAATCAACCCTGAGTGCTCACTGGAAGGACAGATCCTGAAGCTGAGGCTCCAATTCTTTGGCCATCTCATGAGAAGAGAAGACTCCCTGGAAAAGACCCTGATGTTGGGAAAGTGTGAAGGCAAGAGGAGAAGGGGACAACAGAGGACGAGATGGTTGGACAGTGTCATTGAAGCTACCAACCTGAATTTGACCAAACTCCGGGAGGCAGTGGAAGACAGGAGGGCCTGGCGTGCTCTGGTCCATGGGGTCACGAAGAGTCGGACACGACTTAACGACTAAACAGCAGCAACAACAACATGCAGATGGCCAAGAATGTGGCATGGTTTAAGTATTAGTTCCTGTTGCTATCACCTGTTTTTTTGTAGTTGTAGAGGTAAGAACAAGGTGAACAAGAAAAAACTATATGTCATACCAGAAACAATTGAGAGTGTATGTCATACCACAAGCATTCGTTTTTTAAAAAAATAACTAAATATTTTTATTTTAGTTGCTTTTGAAATTAGGCAAGTAAAGACTTTTTTCAAAAAAAGGCAGATACAATTGTAATGAAGTATTCTGTATTCTTAAATAGTTACAATTTCTGAAAGTAACATTCTGTGGTCTGAGTAGGAATTCACCTCCCTATATGAACATAACAGCTCCTTCTAAGCAGGTAAGCTTTAGTTTTAGATGTACTCTGTTCCTGACAGATTTAGAAGATGACCGAATCACAGCTGGATTTGTATGAAGCAGACAAAATCCAGATCTAGAAATGTTGATAGGTGAAAAACAAAATAAAAGTAAAGATTTAAAAAAAGACAAAAACGTGGCGGCACCTTAAAGACTAACTTTTATATTTTTTATTGTGAGCTTTTGTGGACAAGTCCACTTCATCAGACATAAGAAAAGAAGAAAGAACATGGTGAATAGTATACAGTGAGAAAACTTTTGTGTGTATGTGCGTGTTTGCCCACCCAGCCTAGAAATAACGGGACAAGACACAGGTGTTGGGTTTAAAACTTGGGCCACAACTTTATTAACTATTTAAAGTTATATCCCCCAAAAAGCAAGGGGCCTACCGTAGAGCGATATTCTTCAATGTCTGGATAATCCTAGATCTCCGGATATTTCCTATAGCAGGGCAAGCTCCTATTTTTTAATCATGCTGTCCACTGTACAGCACGCCTTCAGATGCTCTGTGAAATGGTACCCCCCAACCAACTCCTCCCGCCGAGCCTCATGACCCTAAGCGGGCAGTTGGCTGGGAGATCGTACCATGTAAAACCACCTCTCATCTGATAGCTGATTGTCACAACCTGACAGAGTGATGGCCAAAATATTGACACCACGTGTCAATCCTGAACTCACCCAAACTTTTTCATCACACTACCCGAAGCTGCGACCAAAAGGATTTTAACTAACCATTATTTTTCCAGAGCATTTAAAACCACACCCTGTAGATAAGAATGGGATGGGCGAAAACGCACCCGCAACCAACGGCCAATTAGGATGCAGGCCAAAAATTCCCATCCGGCTCTATAGGCAACCAGCTCATCTCACTCTTAATCCAAGGGTGGGTGAGAGGGGTTGCTAGAAAGGCAGCAAAGAGGCTGCTGCAGAGGGACCGACCCTTCTTAAAGTCTCCGCCCCTCCTCCCCTCCGAAAACAGCGTCACCAGTGATGCTACGTATCCGGACGGGCGGGCAAAGCCTCCCCGACATGGCGACCCAGTGCCATGTCAGAGCGGTCAATCTCCATGTTTTTGTCATTTAGTACAGTGGTCCCCAACCTTTTCCAAACTGCAGACCAGTTGGGGGGGGCGGTGTCCATGCGCGGGTAGGGGGGCACCCTTGCACGCAAGCACAGGTGGGTGGCTCAGTACTGCCAAGGCCACAGCCCGGTACCGGGCCACAGATCGGGAGTTGGGGACCCCAGATTTAGTAGGTGTCATCCCCGTACAGAAACTGAGCTTTATGGTGCAGTGGTCAGACTGTAGTACTGCAGACAAAACTCTGCTCATGACCTGCATTCAGTTCCAACAGATGCAGCCTTCCACCCTTCTGAGGTTCATAAACCGAGTACCCAGCTGACGAGGTGGGGGTGCAATGTGTAGCCTTCATAATTAAATTGTAAATCACCCAGAGAGTGCATTAAGCACTATGGGGTGCTATATAAACAGTACACGTTTGCTTTTATAGGATCACTCTGATGGCTCAGTGAGCTAGAAGAAGGGTCTATGGAGCCAAGTATTGGAAGCTTGATTCTTCACTGAGCATTTAAAGTGTAGTGGTCCGTGAGAGCCAAGGGGATCTCCGCTTCCAAGCTGAGATCCAAATTTGGACCTGAGTCCATTGTGTTAATTGTACTCACTTGAGAAGGGCTTCATGGCCTAGGATCAACCAAGATCCAGCCTACCTTCCTATTAGAAAAGGAAGTTGCCTTGGTGCTTCCCTTTTTCCAGGTGAGCACAATTTAGGTGTAGATCTGGCAGGTGGAACTCCAAAAATGGAGAATTTTGGGATTTTGACTCGCCCCTCCACAAAACCCCCCACAAAAAACCAACAACAAATGCCACATGCCTAGTGCCTAATTGGCAGGGAGCTGGTATGTTTCTTGGCCTCATGCCCAGTCACATGCTCAAATGTACAACTGAGAAGTGACCCTGCACTTTGTCAATTAGCTGTAATTAGCCACAATTAGACACACAACTTATGTAAATCTTACACAAAGATCAATAGGATTCTGGCTAGAGACGGGCATGAACTGCCATTCTGCAATTTGTCGGGTTGGCCACACAACTTCTTTGGTGGGCGTCCTGGCTTCCCAGCCCTCCTTCCAAGTCGATGCCCACTTGTTAACCAGGGCTGGGAAGTCAGGGCATCCTATGAAGAAGCTGTGCAGCTGAAGCACCGAACCATGCCAAAGCATGCCAAACTTTGGAATAGCCCATCTCTAATTTTGGCTATTATGGCACTGTCACTTTTTAAAAAAATGTACACTTTGTTTCTTCACATTCCATTACTTCTGCAGTTGACTGTTCAAAAGGTGAGAGAAACAAGAATAAAGGTGTGTGGGTGTAATTTCCGATTAATTATATTTTAATATTTGAACTTGTGTTTTAAGGATATTTTAGTCATTCTAGTTGAGAGCTGCCTTCTACCCTATTCTGAGAAGAAATATGGAACATCAATCCAATAACTAAAATAAGTAATATTAGTCCTGTGGGCTGAAGTATTCTAGATTCTATAGAAATTGACTCTGTCTTTATACTGTATAAGGAAATGAGCAGCTTGAGTGTATGCTGACAGCTTTGTTGTGTTTTCCTGCGTTTGTTGCAGAAAAAAGATCCCTGTGAAATATAAATTAAAAGAGAAGCATTCATCAATAGTATGATATTCCTTAGTAAATAGAAGTAGAAGAACATATGGTTGATCTCAGATGTTTGAAAGATTTGAACTTTCCTATATGAAATCACATGATCTGCACCTTTTTACTGAGCAATTAAAATCATAAGTTATCCAGCAGCTATTGCCCTGCTTGGAGTCTTGTGATACAATTCTTCAGAGTTCAAAGCTACACTGGCTTCTGTGTCCCCAGACCCAATTCAATATGATGTATCTTCCCTCTGAACCTCTAAAAAGCCTGAGATTCACAAGAAACAGCTTTATTTGATGTCATCTTTATTTAAGGAAAGGGACCTGTGTAGGAATCAGGCTATCAATCTCTAGCATAAAACCATACAGGCCAAGTCTCCCCAGTCAGATTGAACAATGTCCTCAAGCTAGTTGCACATTTGGCTGATGTTGTTGGTAGTTTAGGGAAATTATGGTCAGAGCACCACCACCCAGGACCTCACAACTCCAAGCGGGTGGTCAAGGTAGGTCCCAAAGGTGATCCCTATCCTTTCTCCACATCCCAACATTCTGAGTTGCAAGCCTCAGAAATCATCGGTTACCACAAACAACCCTATCCTTTGACACAATTCCCAAGCAAACCTACCAGTGGAGAACAAATGTGAACAAATTAACTCAAAACAAAGATAAGAAACAGAAATGGGAGCTTCATATTTGTCTCCTGGGGGAGACAAATATGAAGCCCGCCACCACAGGTGGCCAATCTGGTTGCACTCTTCCCCAACCCCCAGTCAGCAGCTGAGCAGG
The DNA here is from genome assembly GCA_037013535.1 of Intellagama lesueurii. Classification (NCBI taxonomy): domain Eukaryota; kingdom Metazoa; phylum Chordata; class Lepidosauria; order Squamata; family Agamidae; genus Intellagama; species Intellagama lesueurii. Next base: position 165,891,531 of record JBAJHW010000001.1, on the reverse strand, counting down.
GAGGCTTGTCATCCCTCCCCCTTGCTGGATTGGTCAACAGCACTGGGAGGCAGGGAAGCCCCAGCTGGGCTACTTCTACTTTTGGTGCGGTGCGAAGGACAACGGCCATGCGCACCGTGTTGCAAGCAGTAAGTGGACGCTCGGTTCAGGGGGGAGGGTACAATCAGACTGGCCACCTGTGGTGACGAACTTCATATTCGTCTCCCCGGGGAGATGAATACAAAACTCCCATCTCTAATAAGAAATGACTGAGCCAAGTGGCCAGTTAACCTGTGAAGTACAAATTCAACTACAGATTGACCAAATATGACTAACACAGCCTACATTGCATAATACCTACCCAAAATATATACCTTTTCATCCCACCAAGTTTTGTAAGGAACAGGCAAAAGCCCTCCCATAATATATATTACAGATATATTATGATATATTATATTATATATATTGTTTTCAATAGCTCCTCCGCCCAAAATCCTAATCAGCCCTGAAGCAAACTGTCAAGCTTGTGCTAAACACAGGAGAGTTGGATGCCAGAATTCCAAAAGAGGATGAAGGCAAGGGACGGAGGATCCATATGCCCCTCCCCTGCCCCATATGCAAATTACCATGCATTTACAACACACCTCATGCTCCCCCTCACCAATCTGGGTTGTTTCTGTAGAAGCCTGAGGTGTTCAGCCATCTTTGTCTTCGCAGTCTCAAGCCTTGGTTGTGCCTCTTAAAGAGCTCATGTTCACAGCCATATTAGACTGTAGAACCCTGCCTGTAGAACACTCATCTTCAAAGAGTTTAGGTTAACTCTTTGCCTTTTGTCTTTATCAGATAGCTAATTAAGAAGTCTAGAGGTGGGCAAACTTATCAGTTTCACTTTCCCTCACATTCAAATTTTGAACATTTTCACAAATTCTGATCAAAACCAACCTGGAATTAAATTCTCAACCATCCCTAATAACAACACACTTAGCTATTAGGCATATTAGAAACTTCTCACTAAATATAATTGAGACTAAATTCTCACCCATTTATTTTAAAGACAATATTGTTCACCAAGCTTTAAACAGTTCATGCTGCTCCCTCTTTTTCAGTGATTCTTGATTTTATTGTAGCAACTGTGGGTTAGATTTTATATAATTCTATATATTGTTATCGGCCAGAATCCTACCAGATATTCTGGTGAAAGTGCAATGGCACAAATCGTAACAACAAAGTTGCCATGAGTTAAGGACTCACTACTTGTATTCCCTGTTCCCATCAGTCATGTAACTTGGCGCACAACGAGGAATACAAGCAGTGACTAATTAACTAAGCACAATTTACCACTGGGATTTATGCCATGGCACTTTTCACCAGTATAAATATAGTAATAGGATTCTGGCAATTATTTTTACCTTTCAAGGGTGCCTTGAGTAGAGAGACCATTTCAAAACATTGGGGAATGTATCAAAAATATCTACATAAATACACGAAATTTACATTTTGAGAGAAAATTATGGTTTAACTTCATGTTAAAGCACTTCATATTAAATTCATATTCAATGACTATTTTGAGATTTTAAAAAGATCACAGAGCAATGTAAAACCAGAATACAGTGGAACTATGGACAAATACATGAGAAAGTGATGCAGATGCAGATCCAAAATAGACAGCTTCTTTGGTCTGTAGCCTGATATAGCTAGATATGGTGCACAAATAGAAGCCTAGGTCCCTAACTGGTTGGGAGGTGTCTGCATGAAAGTTGTTGACAGAGCAGGCGATTGCAGCAGTGTGATCTAGCGTCATTCCAGGGTACTGGGGGAAGTTCAAATGGCAGTTCCCACTGTAGGAGGAGGCCCATCTTGCCAAGCTGCCTTCATGCCTGTATTTCTTTTCTCTTCTTTCTCTTGGTCTGCTACTTCCTTTGACCCCTACCTCTTCCAAGCCCAGATGTCTCTCTTGTGACATCTGAGAAGCTCAATAGTACATAAACAGTGAGACAAAAATCCTATGCCTACAGCAAGCTCATCAACGTGTATGCCTACATACATTTTGCTTTCTTAAAATAATAGAAATGAGATGTTCCTTGCACTCATGATTGTTATCTCTAATTGCATACCATATCCAACATCAGCCACACCTACCAAGGCAACCCAACATTTATGTACAATAACTTAGAGCGAACATAGGTACAGAGCAGGCATTGTGATCTCCATGGAATTTTTCAGGTTGACTAATAAGGATTGTCTGCATCTCATTAATGAAGTGCAACTTGTTAGGGATTAAGTGTCAATTACCCTTGAATGTCTGTGTTAGTGCTTTAGCTGACATTGGAGGTGGTTTGCTGCTCAGGCATAAGCCTTAGGTATGAACAAACCATTGGAATTAAATCCTACTCCATTGAAAACCGAGGGTCTTTCCTTTGAGATGAAGACAAAACAGTCCATTGTTTAGACACTACTGTTTGATAATTCCCATTTCCTTCCACTTCAAATACATGCGAATATCCCTCTGCTATTAATATTCATTAGTCTCTCTCAGTCATTTTTGGAGAGTGCATCGGAGGTCTGCATTCATTAGCATGCTAATTGGGCAGGCCCTCCCAGTAGGGTTTCAAAGACTAACAGTAAACAGACCTGGTTAGTACTGACAATACAACATTTTGCAGATGGAAACCAGAAGGAATGAAAGCATCTGTCCATTTCAGTTTTTCTATTTCTGCTGAGATTTTTTTTTCCATGTTTGAATTCATTTAATTCCATTTCTCACGTAAGTTTGCTTCTCAAAAAAAAAGTATGCACCTCTCAGTTTGCAGAGTTGTCACCATCAGTATAATTTTGTGCAGGATTTTGTGCGATATGTGCATTTTTGGAAGCAATCTTCCTTGTTATAATGCATTTTATACATTATTTTATGCATTTTGGTCCAATTTTTGGCCAAGGACTGCCTAAAGAAGGCATGCACTTGTCTTGCTTTTCATTGCACAGTTATCTTTTTCCTCATTCTCTCCCTTCCCATGATTTGATTAAAGCCCAGGAGAAGACCTTTTCTTCCCATGGGGCTTTTCCAGGTCAGGAAGTGTGGGCAGTCAGGGAAGTTGTGGAGTGATTATAAGCGAAAGAAAAAATGAATACAGCACCTTCTGCCACCTGGCAGTGCTGCAATAAGCTCAAAAGCATAACCAAAAGACATTCAAGAGAAATTTAGACAACTACCTGGCAGATAACATTTGATTTGGGTTCCTGCATTGAGCAGGGGTTGGACTCAATGGCCTTATAGGCCCCTTCCAACTTCATGATTCTCTGCTTTTCTGCTTCTCTGGATCTATGACATTCTATAGGGCTCTCAAAAGAAGGCATTATCATGGGAACATGTTTCACAAACCAAGCAGTAATACTTTGCAGAAATTGAAGGACAGGACAGGTCTAGCTTCCCTTTTCCCCTCAAGGTGCTTACAACACTTCTTTTCTCACACACTCACTATGGAAAAAGAATTGTATTATAAGCACCTGCACTTGAGGCAGAATTATCTACAAGGACCCTTCAGAACGTTACATTCAGAAGTCCAGGGGCAGGTGCTGAACACTGAAAAGCAACAAATCCTAACCTGAAATTTCTTAGAAAATATGTTTCTGAGAATGTTTCTGAGGTTTTCTTTTCTAGAGCCCACAGAATTAGAAGGCAGAATCTTTTGCAGAATTTTCAGGAGGTTTTTGGTTGGTTGGTTGGTTGGTTGGTTGGTTGGTTGGTTGGTTGGTTGGTTGGTTGGTTGGTTGGTTGGTTGGTTGGTTGGTTGGTTGGTTGGTTGGGTTTGTGTGGGTCTGTGGTTGTGGGGCATGTGAGTGTGGGATGTTTGTTTTTGTGCCTAGCTTGCAGCTACCACTTTTAAAAGGTCCCAGAATGATACGAGGCAAAAGAAGCAAAATGGTGGCCAATACAGTTGTTGTTCTTATCATTACAATACTAGTGTCAAAAGTGGGGGGAAATTTGTTAAGTTAAAGTGGGGAAAGGGCTATGCTACCACCTCTGCTAAATGATGAATCCCACCTCTGAGAAATTACTAGGGACTGTCTTCTTCCTTGCAGACCTTTGTGAAACTGCCCTTCCAGTTTTGTTTCTCACAAATAGGCGTGCTCTGGTCCATGGGGTCACGAAGAGTCGGACACGACTTAACGACTAAACAACAACAACACCAAGTGTTATTGCACCATGTGTTAAAGGGCATGTCTCAGCAATGGCCTTGCACCTGAATGTGCCAGTACTTCATTCAGTTATAATTATCACCTGCCTTGTCAGCATTGCTGGGAGGGGGGCAGGGTCACATATACATCATTTTTCAAGTTAGGTTTTAACTCTATTTATCTTGTATAGAACAGATGCACCCAATGTAGAGAAAGCAGTGCACTTTGAGGTGATGTGTTGAAGAACTTCTGTGTATAGAAATTCTATACACAGATATAGAATTTCTGTTTTCTGGGCCAACAAATAAGGTTTGAAATAATTTTCCTTTTCTCTTATCACACGCTGACAATCAGTGTTTGCATCTCTGGTAGAAATAACAAGTAAAGCTTGTCATATAGTCAATATGCGGCTTTGTTCTCCGTTGTGCTGCTATGCCTTATACAGAGCTAGGTGAGGGAATATACCAATGGACTCAGATTCCCCCTTCATCTGAAATGAAGAACATTAAGTTCTCCAGATGGCTTTGCCTTCAGTTCCCTCACACCCAGCTAGCAGAGTCAATGGTTGCAGTCCAAAACATTGGGGGAAATCTGCCATTTTCCCAATGTGCCATGTCTGTTTCAGTGCTTTACTGTGTCTGCTTCCTTACTGTATCTGTCCACCCCTCTCCACCAGCCAGACCTGTTGAATGCTCTCTCAAGGAGAGCGGATCCTGTGCTTTATTCTTCTGTCAGGAAGACAGCCCACTATGGTTTTCTCCACAGGTAACATAGCCAGATCATTGGCATATGCAGGCTTCTTTACCTTTATGAAATCAACTTGCTTTGAAGGATCACAGCCCTGGCACAGAATAAGTAGATATTGCATGTTCTTGTGGAGCATCCAACTGGTCCTTACTTCAGGAGAACTTAATCACTTGAACTGACTTTTTAAAGCTAGGTCTACACATCTGTAATAATGGGGGAAGGAGGCACAGCAAGTTGAATGCAATTTAAGCAGGATATATAAAGTAAAGGCAGGCCTTTAAGCAGTAAATTGTCTCAGGGATTCTGCTTTTTAACTGACAGGTTTTTAAAATGTTTTTGAATTGTTTTTATATGTGATTTTTTAAAGATCTTGATGTAAGTTTAATTCTCATTTTTTTAAAAGTGATATTTATATGGTGTGGTTTTTTTGAATGTGTTGTTTTATCTGGGTGCCCTGCTGGGAGGAAGGCACCATATAAATGATTTAGATAGAAATAATAAATTATAAACACATATCTCCTGAATGTGGGTCTTGCAGATATTTGGAACTGAAGTGTTTTGTGAGTGACATCTCAGAACACAGAACATAAATGACCCACAGCAGCATTTCCTCGGGGGGGGGGGGGCGTGGCTGTCAAGATGATGTTATTCAACAACTCCTATCATCCCTCATCACTGGCTAAGCTAACTACAGCTGGTAATTCAGCATCCTCAGGAGGGTCCTGGGTTCCATATTCCTGCCCAATGAGGCTGCTGTCATATTGAGAGGGCAAGACTATGAAACGGTTGTAATAGTTAGCCTTCAAAATCAAGGAAAAAATGGCTTTTGCAGTCTAAAATCTTCAGAGCCTTAAAAGAGGCATTTCATGTCTGACAGACCAACATTTTTTTTAATAGATATTTATTTTATTAAGCAGAACTACAGAATACAAAATATAAAATATCAAAAAACGAAAAGGAATAAAAAAATAGCCCAAAATAAGCCCTCCCCTCCCCCCTTCAGAGGACAAGAAATTCCAATCTCCTTTGAGTCCCAGATTCCCCAGGTTTCCAGTGAGCCTTGAAAAAGATAATGAACATAAAACATTTTCCCCTAAATTTTTGTCTTTTCCTGAGCCCAAACATATATTAAATTCCAACTTTGTTTCACATAGTCTCTTGGTTGTTCACGTAGTGCTTCTGAAAGTGCATCTAATTCTGCAATATCCAACAGTTTCTTTAGGAGCTCCTCCATCGTGGGTGTTTCTTCACTTTTCCATTTTTGGGCCCAGAGTAACCTAGCAGCTACAAGTATATACATTACACAATATTTGATTTTCTTATCAGTGATTTCCGACACAATATTTAACAGTGCTATTTCAGGCTTAAAATTTAATTTTGGTTGAATGATTTCTTTTATTATTTCCCACACCTGCATCCAATATCTCTTGACTTTTTCACATGTCCACCACATATGATAATAGGTTCCTGCTTTTTTTTTACACTTCCAACAAACATTGCTATTACCCTCTGACATTTTTGCCAACCTTACAGGGGTATAATGCCATCTATAGAACATTTTGAGGATATTTTCTCTTAAATTTACCGGCTTAATCATTTTATGGGATTCTTTCCACATCAATGTCCAATCATCAATATCAATATTGTAACCAAAATTGCTTGCCCATTTTATCATCGTCTCCTTTACCCTCTCATCCTCCATCTCATATTCCAATAGGTATGTATACATTTTTTAATTATTTTCTCATCAGTATAGATCCACAGTTTATCCACTTGAACTTCACCCTCAAAGAAACCCACAATTTTGTCTTTTTTATATCTTGATTCCAATTTGTTCATTGACCACCAATCTGTTGCCACCCCCAGTACCTCTAGTTCTTGCTTATTTTTTATGTTTCGTTCTTTGCTAAGCAATTCTTTGTATGTTAGCAGTGCCCCTTTCTGGTTCAATACTTTCAGAGTAAATGCTTCTATAGGCGCTACCCATATTGGAATTTTCTTGTAGGTTTGTATTTGAAATTTTTGCCACACTAGGTATAGAGCCTTCCTCACAATGTGTTCCATAAAGTGTGATTGCTCCTTATATTTTCCATACCACACATATGCATGCCAACCCATTCTTAAATCATGCCCCTCTAATTTCAGTAATCTTTGATTTACAAGAGTTATCCATTCCTTTATCCACGTCATAGCACAAGCCTTATAGTATAATAGCCAATTCGGTATGCCTAAGCCCCCCCTTTCTTTCAAATCCTGTAACAACCTGAGTTTTATTCTTGGTTTCTTAGTCTTCCAAACAAATTTCACAATCAGACGATCTAAATCCTTGAAATATTTGAAGTTTAGTAATATTGGTAGATTTTGAAAAAGGAATAGAAGTTTTGGTAATATCATCATTTTTATCGTTGAGATTCTTCCCATCAGAGATAATTGCAGCTTACTCCATTCTTCCAAATCTTTCTGGATTTCCTTCTGCATTCTCAAATAATTCTCTTTCATTAGGTTGCTTGGTTTTTTGGTAATAATAACTCCTAGATATTTAATTTTCTGTACTGCTTCAAAATTGGTTTCTGACAGACCAACATTTTTGAAACATCCTTTGAGAAATCGTAACTGCTAATATTCACACCATTTCTCCCCCTCTTTTTCCATACCAGAGAATGCAATTTAGACAGGACATGTAAAAATGATCTTAAACAGCTGAGTCTGACATTCATAGCGATTTTACTTTTAAAGAAGAAGAAAATCTAGATTTTCAGAAGCCAGTAGCAATCTTTCAGTAGCAACGAGTTTCCGACACTGATGTACTATTACTAGAGGAGAGGAAAATAAAAAATAAAAAAATATCACTCTGCATCATCACTAGGTATAGTCAACAGAAACACTTGAGTCTGAGAATGCCTTAGCCAGAAATCCACTTGAGGTGTCCTTCAAGTGGCGAGAAGATGGATTCAAGGGGACATGAAACAGAAAACTAAGAAGATGGGGTCTGACTTTGATACTTGCTTAGTGTGATAGAGTAATTTACTTGCCATATAGATCTATCAGTGTAAGGGGAAAGGATGAAGGGGAGAGAAGGAAGCAGTAATGTGTCGCCTTATCGAAATAAGGTACCTGTCATTCCCGAAATACTCTTTAAACTATGATATATGTTCTTTGCCAAGGGGAGAAAAAGACATTTTTACCCCAATGAAAGCAGATCCTTTTAAACAGAAAGGGTTACAATAAGACCATATTTCCTGGATAAAGATGGCTGGGCAAGAACAATGAAATCCAGTGGATTGGATCTGCATGATGCCTCTCAGTATAGCCATGGATACTTATAAAATAAACACATTGCATCTTGGAAAGTGTCATGCATGTCATTAGTTCAAATCCAGGCAAAGATAGCTGGGCTTTATTGCCCACGTGATGACTTACAAGAAGGATTTTGACTTTGGCTCACAACTGGTGGTGATCACAGAATAATTGTGTGAGATAACAAGAGGGGACAAAAGACAGTCTGTAAAAAATCAGCTGCTAAGTGCTCACATTAAGGAACAGAATCTCAGTAGACAAGAGAAAATGGAAAATGAAAAATATGGTTGGAGGGATAGAGATGGGCAGCTTGTTGTTGATTTACTGATGGGCAGCTTGTTGTTGATTTGCTAATGCTGTTCCTGTTGTCTTTCATTGTTGGCCATGCTGGAACTGACAGGCATTGAAGAGGAGGATGAAGAAATCATTTTCAATTTCTCTCATTACTGAATTTAAGCTTTAAATTTCTTCAGTCTCAAATACATGATCTGAACATTTTGGTGAATGCTTCAAAAATTGAACTAAGACACATTTTCTGCCCATTTGTATAAGTACACTTACTCTCAGCATAGAGAGGACTATGTTGTATCTGCCTGCTGTATAGGTGTTAAACAGGGGAATCATCTAAGAAAAAAAGAAGTGGCAACCCAATTTAAAAAGGAATGGTTTTGCCTACTGGGAAGAAGGATAGTAGGCGGGAGACCAATGTAACCTCATGTGGTTGGGATCCTTGTAATCTGAGAGTAGTCACTTAAAACCCCTTATTTCATGTCCTTGCTAAGCATGCCTTTGTGGGTGGACCAAAAAGAGGACCTCCATTGATCTCAAAAGCCAGGGGTGATTATATAGGAACATTCTATGGAAATCAGAAGAAATTTGCAAAGTTTGCAAAATTCTTATGAAAATGAACTGAGATAAAATCCTTTCCATCTGTAGTTGCAGGTCAGCAATGTCCAGAGGGCCAACTTGCATTTGCCCACCTCTTGTGTAAACTGTAGCATTTCTTTTGACATCAGACAATGAGAAAGTAGTCATAACCATCGCCATAACATGTGCCTAATTCACCAAATGAAGAAGAAAAACTTGGTTGGTTGGTTGGTATACCACCATTTGCACATTGAAATGCACTATTCTGGGCAGTTCACAACATAACAATATAGACTTATAACAGTAAACATATAAATGAACAATACAAGGAGTAAAAACAGTCGAAGAATTTATAATTATAATAATAGAAGGCATTTATAAAGGATAAAATAAGAGGACAACATATAACATAGCAATAATCATAGCCTTTAAAACTTACTGCTAAATTTCAGGGAAGGGGGTTGTAATGAATAATAACTGCATCCCATTGTACATATATTGTCCATTCCCATAAACAAATCTGGTACAGATGTGCTCACGGGGAGAAACAATGGCCTGTACCCTATCAGTGTCCATGTAAGATTTGCATAACTTGCCAAAGCTAATTGTGGCCAATTGACAAGGTACTGGAACATGTCTTGGTCATGTGCCTATTGTGCAACCAAGATGTGCCACAACGCAGCATCAACTATCCACAGCAAGTTACGTAAACCTTGCATGAACATCAATAGGATTCCAGACCTGGTAGGAACCATGAAATGATTGCGAGGACTGTTGTCACAGGCAACAAATTCTTAAGAATAACTGGCCCTAAACACAGTGATCATTCAACCATTAGGGTAAGTGGAGTGCCACCCACTTTAGGCTAAAGCTACGCCTAGGTAACCCCTTCTCACTGTTTTCTAATTTAAAGAAACCAGAAGGTCTCTGTATGTGTGTTGTTTTGAATACTTGCCTGTCTGAGTTCATGTGTGCTTTTGTGAGTATGTGTGTGTAAGAGAGAGAAGGGGGAGGGAGGTGGGAGGGGGGGAGAGAGAGCTCCCACTGACCCTGGTACAGCTGTGCTTTCTGCCTCACCAACCATAAAGGATACCAGCCGATACTGCCTGAATATCCTAGTACTGTTTTTTGAACGTGTTAGACCATGACTCTGTTTTGCTTTCTTTGCCCCATTCTTTATTGTGGTCAAGACTGCAACAGGACTGCAAAACCATATTGAAGTGCGCAGTGCTGGGGAATGTTGAAGAACAAGCATGATCAGTTTCATTGCTTGCGCAGAGCTTTCATCGATAAGGACACTGCTGACCAAGCGTGGAAGAGACTGACAGACAAGGCCCACCTAATTTAGTCTGTGCCTGACTGACATCTCCCCAGGAGAGGAGTGTTTTGCTTTTTGACACAGCGAAGGCACCCAGCCTCACTCTAGATAGTGCATTGTGCATATGCTGAACAATGAATGCATGGGCACATTGCAAGACCTGCTCCATTCCTTGCTCCAAAAACTGAAATAGAGTTGAGTTTTAAATTACATGCCTGGGTGCCTTAGACTATATTTCCACAATTATACATTTGACTACAGCCCTTCCCATCTCCCAACTGGCATGCCCGTTGCTGTAGCCCACCAAATTTGGAAGATACCAGATCGAGGAAGGACAGTTCAAGATTCATTGTTTCCAATGGCATCTGTGCTTTCCTTCTCCTGCTGACTTCTAAGAAGCTGAACATCATGTTTCATAGAATAATTCTGTAACCTCATTTCCAGCTATGCTCCCATATGGGACCAGCCACTGCTTCTCCCATTCACCATAGTGGAGGGGGATGGTTTTTACCCCCAGCACTGGGTTTGCAACTAGAGATAGGCATTAACTTGAAAAATGGTGGCTCGTGATGGTTTGTAGTTAGCTATGAACCACAAACCATCATGAACCAACTGGAAAGCTGAACCAGTTTAGGGTTCAGTTATTGGTTTGTTCTCAGGGGGTACCTACTCCTGTCATGTTGCTGCCACCACCCAACCCGGCCTGCTGCCTCCACAGTCTTTCAGCCAAGCAGGGGTACATGCACACAGGTAGCAGGCCTGGCTTCCATGCTAGGAGTTGAGGAGTTCCTTCTAACTCTGTGCATGTGCCCACTGCTCAGCTGACAAGCAGGCACCTGCATATAAGCAGGTTGCTGCTGCTTCTGCACAGGCACCCACCTGTCATCTGAGTGGCAGGCACATGTGCACAGGCAGCAGGCCTGGTTGCCTCTCAAGATGGAAGTGGGAGCGGCTTCAAGACAATGTCGGGAGGTGATGGGAGCAGAGGGAGGGGCAAACATCCCATTTTGCCAAAGTAAAACAAAGCACTCAGGGGGGGAAAGTTTGGCACTTTGTTTTGTTTCAGCGAAATGGAATCCCCGAACCAAACCACGAACTGAATCACAAACCAGCCCAATTCGTGTTTTTTTCTGGTTCGTGGTTCAGTTCATGCCCATCTCCGTGTGCTTCCAAACACTGTAGCCTTAACTGATGACAGGCAGAACAGATTTTGGGAGGGGTGGTGTGACATCCTGATTTTTTTTTCCTAGATGAGAAATTAGGTCAACAGAAATGGCATATAAAAATAATTGTTACGTGTTCTAAATTCTATGCCCTCCCAGTTTTTTCCAGATATGAAGCCCTTTACCAGTCCCTCCATCTGGTAGCCCTCTGGGACCACTGTGCACAGCTTGCCCAAGATGTCACAAGCAGCAGGGCATGCAATTCCATCAGACACACACACACACACACACACACACACTGAGCAATTTTGGGTGGCCCCTCTCGCAAGAGACACTGTGGGGATTTTAACCCCTTGATCTACTGTCAAGAGCTCCTACTCACAGAGTAGAACTTTGGGTTTGTTTTGTTTTTTTAATTCAGTGTGCTTTGTTTAAGCATCTCTTAAATTCCACCAAATGCAAAATTCAATATTGTATGACTTTGTTCGGCACAGCATTGCCACACCAGTCCTTGGGAGGTGCTATGAGCTGTTGATTAGTTGTTTCATGTTGTGGCGCATATGCACAATCTATTTTGGCACCTTGGAGGGGAACATAACAGCAACAGCTGTTTGGCATCACAACTGAAGTTCTATACAACACTTCAAAGTAATTGAAATGTCTGTGTGTGGGTTATTTTATTTTTTATTATTTTTGTAAAGGACATGTTTCTAAAGCTGTCACTGTTTGAACAGAATATGGTTATTGAATTGATGTGGAGCTAATTCTCTGCTCAATGTCATTATTCCAGTGCACTCAGACAGGCAAGTAATACTGCTGAATAAAAATACTGCACACACGTAAGGGTGTGTGTGACTTTTCCAGACAATGATATAAAGAGTTTTAGATTTAGGCTGCAGACAACTCACAACTCCAAATAACCCCTAATGATCCCCTTCCCCTCTACTTCACCTACAAACTGGTAAGCAAGAAAATATATTCATCTTCAGTTCCTTAAAAAAACAAAAAGCCTGGTATAAATGCCCGCATAATTGTGCAGAAGGCACTTATTAAATAAGGGGCATGATTACTAGCAACTGTGAGGCTGTATAGATGCATACTATTAACTCCCCATATGAGCCTTCTGGGCACTTAAGATTGTCAGAGGAGACCCTTTTCTCAGTCCCATTGCCAGCACAGGCACAGTTGATGGGGACACGGGAGAGGGCCTTCTCTGTGGCAGCTCCCAGGTTATGAAAGGCTCTCTCTCGGGAGATCACGATGGCCCCTTCCCTTCTATCCTTCTGCTGACAGCTGAAGACCCATCTTTCAAGGCAGGCTTTTAGCAATCATGATTAAGTCCCTGAACACCATTTTTAAGTTAAAATATTTGTTAATGTTTACTTGCTTTTAACTATGCAATTGAATTTTTCTTAGCATATAGTTTAATTGCTTTTTTAAAAAATGTGTAACTTATTATGTTTTCAATTCTGTTCTTTTTAATATTGTGAGCTGCCTTGGGTCCCCTTATCAGGAGAAAGGAAGCTTATCAAACACACACACACACACAAACTCACTCCTCTCCCTCTCCACTATGGCTGTGGGGTCCCAGGAAGGGGTACCACACTGATGCTGAATTTCACTTCCCTCTACACAGATTTTGACACCAGTAATGGCTCTCCAGTCTTTCCCCCCAGCTCTTCTCATATGGATGGCTCTTTACATGCTGCTGTGAACCATGAGCAAAAATCTCTCTCTCTCTCTGAGGATTGTGGGGCTGTGTGAGTTTGTATGCCCACGTACAGTATGTGTGGGTGTCTGTGGCTCCAACCCCCCAAGAAGCTTTGCATGGCAGCCTTTACCCCCCAACAGGTTGTTCCCCTCTCATACAGGGGGAGACTTCTTCCAGTGGAATCCTTGCTGTTCTGCACAACAGTGCTTTCCAAGCAGGCATCTGTGAGGATATACTGATCCTGACTAGACATGGGGACAAATATAAAAATGAATTGCGCTATTCGTTGAAAATCGCTAGTTCATCAGATATTTGTCCCTTCGTATTCGTAGGTTCCAGAGACCCCAATAACTATGAAGGGACAAATATAAACATTTTATTTTTGTCCATTCATAGGGGATTCCTTCTTTGCCTATGCCCACACAGATCAGCTGTTCCTCAGCGACATAGGCAGAGAGGGAAGGCTAGGCTGCCCGAAGGCTTTGCAAAGACCTTCTCCAATTCAAGAACACCCTCAGACCAACGTATGAATCTCTCGGTACCCAGCTGCCTCCTGTGCATCTCTTTTGGCTAAAATTGGTCTTGCTTAATCATTCGGTGGCCTCTCAAGCAGCATCTTCCTCATCCCTTGCACAGAGGCTGGAGAATGCCCAAGCTTCACTGCGTATGCTGAGCAGGTCCAGTTTAAGACATTTTACTTCCTGAAGTGCAGCTCAAGGTAGTGCCCCATTCCAGAACTCAGAGGGCTATGTTTTAAAAGGAACTTGTTGCATTGCTAACTCCTTCTGGGTGGCCTGGTTGCCATTCTCATAATTATTGTTATGTTTGCAGAAATAGAGAGAAATATAGTTAAATGCCCTAGTAGCCAATTCTGATATTACACCTTGGAAATATTTATAACAAAGCAGTAGTACCAAAGCATAGCTACCTGGACAGCTCAGTGAGGGGGACCAGCCTGGCAGAGAGCAGGGGTTCCAGTCCCCACCCTATCTTGTAGGTGAAGTGCCAGTCTGTGTGGCTTATTTGGTCCCAAAATACCCCTAGAAGAAGAAGAGAATAGCATATCACTCTGTAACTAGGAAACCCTGGAAAGAGTTGCTGTGAGTTGGAGTCGACTCAACAGCACATAGGTGTAAGTACATAAATACAGTATAAGCTGACTGGAAAGCTGAAAGAGAAGGACAACCTGGATGAGGAGCCGGGGGTTAGGAGTTGGATTCTTCATTGTGCTTCCTTGGAGAAAAGCTAACCTGTGTGATCTCGGGCAAGCTGCACAGTCCCAGAGTGCTCCCAGAAGACTGGGAAACCACCTCTGTGGAAAGTCTGAAAAGGAATGCCATGTCAGAATCAACATGATAGAAAGGAGTTACTATTAGTAGAACCAGAAAATGCTTCCCTTGCCATTCAGGTGTCTGAACTCCGGCAATGGAACTTCTGCTGCATAAGCCTGATGATACATAGCCTTTTGCAATCTTTTAGAGAGTGAGATTGATGTCTCATATATTCTCATCAGCATGCCAGAACATGTCGTTCCACATTTTATCTTGGGAATAATATGTAGAGGTTAGAAATTAATTATTTCTCTATTTATTTCCACTTCTGAGTATTCTATAACTCACTATTCTGACTTCCTCTGAGAAAATCAAACTCAAGGTGGTGGTTTGGAAATAGAAATAAAAATGAGAGAAATAACAACAACTACTACTACAACTACTACAACAAAAGATTACAAAGACTCAAATATTTCCACCTAAATTATGTGGTCAAAAAATATTAAACTATTGTAAAATCCGAAGACGTTTTGAACAAAAATCAAGTCCCTCGCCTATTAATGGTGCAGAGCTGTAGCCTTCAGAAGATCATCCTAAGGCATAAGAAAGTAACCAAGAAAGAGTCTGAGACTGTAGGTTGAAAGAGAAAGATCATCAGTTGAGACCACCCTGTTTCAGTGGCAGAATGCCACAACTTTCTCTATGCTGCTGCTCCAGTAGTGGAAGGAAGGGCGAAAGGGTAAGAATCCTTGGTGTGTTAGAAATGACCAGAGAGAAACCTTGGATCACATCTGCCTCTATGAGCTTCCTTGGGTGTTAAGATCATGCACGGAAGTCAGGCCGCCAGGCGAGCTTGGGCACACAGGCAGCAGGCCCTGCTACTGTATAGGGACCAGGCCTGCTGCCTCTCTGGATGGCATTGGCAGAGGCTGCAGCAGTGGCATCAAGGCAAGGTAGGGAGGCAACTGGGACAGGGGGAGGGAGATGGAGAGGCATCCCATTTTGCTGAAGCAAAATGAAGCAACAAGGGGGGAAACGTTTGGTGCTTTGTTTTGTTTGGCCAAACCAGTATCCCCTAACTGAACCAAGAACTGAACCACAAACCAGCCTAGTTCGTGTTTTTTTTCTGATTCCTGGTTCAGTTTATGCCCATCTCTACCCTCCACCATCACAGATGCATTTGGTGGCTACAAGGGAAATGGCCTTCTTTAACGTTGTTCCCAAGTCGTGGAAGTCCCAAACAAGCCCGCTCTTCGCTGTCCTTCTGCAAGCAGGCAAAGACTCTTCTATTCAGGCAGGCTTTCCCTTAGGGACTGGCTGCTTAAGGAGGTGTGTGTGTGTGTGTCTGTGTGTGTGTGTGTGTGTGTGTGTGAGTGAGTGAGTGAGTGAGTGAGTGAGTGTATGTGTGTTTCATGGAGCTGCTTTGCATTGTTGTTTTTAATTTGCTTTTATATCTGCTTAATTGTTTTGTAATACTGTAATCATTTCTTGTTTTTTAGCCCTTAATACTATTTGTTTTAATATTGCAAACTGCCCCATGTCGTCTTGAGGAGAAAGGTGAGGTAGAAATCAACCAACCAACCAACCAACCAACCAACCAACCAACCAACCAACCAACCAACCAACCAACCAACCAACCAACCAATCAATCAATAGGTTCAGGACAGAACCGATCCATCATTCCTAAAAAACGGGAAATTAGCTTCTTTTCTCCTTTTTTCTTTTTTCTTTTTTTTTTACTTTAAGACCCAGAATTCCCCAGCAGTGACAGGTTTGTTGTGGGATTCTGCATGTTATATTTTTAAAAAGAGTACATTTTAAAAGATGTGTTCATTATGCCCTCAAAGTACAGGGGAGGAAACCACGACAACAGTCCTGAATATGTCATAGTGGGGGAAAAGGGGGAGAATGGAGGTAGGAAAACTTCTAACCTGTTTCCATTCTGGCCAACATAAGCCTGACAGAGCATTTACACAGAACACCCCTTCCTCTCAATTCTTCTCACCCAGCCTCCCCACAGGATGGCTTTGCCTAGCTTCAGTACATTGAGGAGTACAAAGTCATTTCAGCCATGGTGTGTAGATAAGATCTTCATTTAATGTGTGTAGTAAGGCCATCACTAGGAGTCACCTCTACAACACATAACTGTGGCAGAGGTTTCACTGTTTGCTCTAGATTGGGTTCATTTCTATTATAACACCTTTTTTTTCCAGTATATATTTGCAATGACTACCATGTGGAGCCGATATTTCTTCCATCAAGATCACAGTGGAAGGAAGGGGGGAAAGAGGGAGGAGATGGGCATAAATACATAGGGTAAAATAGAAAAATGTTTGCCTTTAACATAACATTCCCTAGCCCCCCACCCTTTTCTTTTCAGGCTGAAAAATAGAAAAAGCAATAGCTTGAGAGGTACATTTTCAATCATCTTAAAATGCCCTTTTACCCTAGTAATTTACTTTCAGACAGTGCATGCATTTTAAATGAATACTTTGATAACATTAAAAAAAAGAGAGAGAGGGGAAAGGAAAGTGGTTAAAAAGTGAAATGAACACATCACGTTCGAAAGATGAATTAGGTTCTGGGGGAGGAGGATAGAGGTTGTTTGAATCATACGTAACTGATCTATAACTCATGATGATGATAACAGTGACAATGAAAATAATGACAGGAAGCTGGTCAGGAGACAGATGGAGAACTACCCATTTTGCAAAGTCACTTATCACTGAAACAGGAGCTAGGAGCCAGTGAAGGCCAGTGACAAAGCTGAACAATAAAAACAGCCCACTTTCCCACATTATCTTATGATTTTACTGCCAAGCTGGCTGGGAGCTTCTGGGAATTGTGATCCAAAAGAGAGAGAGAGAGAGAGAGAGAGAGAGAGAGCAAATTTCCTAAATGCTGGAAATTCCTAAGGGGTGTATGAATTGTATTCTTGCAGTGAAAGCTAGTCTACCTAGAAAGAAGCTCTATTGAGTTCAATGAGACTCACTTGTAGGAGAGCCTTCTATTGCAATCCTACGTAAGTCTCCTGAGGAGAGACTCCTTTGGAATTTGCTCCACATGAAACATGCAAAGGATTGCAGACTGAATGGCTGAAATCCAGTGGCAAGTCCCAACTAGAAGAGCTGAATCAATGAAACGTACACAGTTGTTGACTTAACAGATACCCACTGATTCAATAGGCCTTTTCTGGTTGCAACTTATTACTAGGTTCCTGCCACTGTCTCAAAGGTGATCAAATTAACTGCCCATGAAATTTTCCCCTTTCCAGCTCTAGACACACAGAATGTGGATGGAAATGACATCATTTTGAAGAATTGCTTATTTTATATGCTATTTATTTTTTTTGATGAAACCTTTCCTCCAAAGGAGATGAAGGTCAATATGTTTCTTCCTTTTCCCCATCCCAGGCCTAGAATAATGAGATGAGACACAGGTGATGGATTTAGTTAGGGCCACAGCTTTATTGAACGTTTAAACTTTAACCTCCCACTTCCTGCAGAGGAGTCTGCTGTAGTATGGATCAGGAGTTGGAAGTCTCAACTGTCTTCCACTCCTGACCTTACAT
This sequence comes from Intellagama lesueurii, assembly GCA_037013535.1. NCBI lineage: Eukaryota > Metazoa > Chordata > Lepidosauria > Squamata > Agamidae > Intellagama > Intellagama lesueurii. The sequence goes on along the minus strand of JBAJHW010000001.1, from coordinate 165,873,431 downwards.
GGGTGAGTCCCAAGCCCTGGATCCATGCTGTCCTCTAGACAGCCCATTCCTGGCTGGCAAAAGACTGGGTGACATTCCCAGGCTGCCCCTATCCAAGTCTCTTGAGAGCAAGTTATATATATTAGTGATTGACATATTTGATATTTATTGATATATGCTTGGGATTGGTGTATTTTTGGAGGACCTGTAGTGGGACCTTAAAGCTTAGATGCTTGGCTGCGTGTGGGGCTTACCAAAGAGCTTACCAAAGGCTACCTCCATGGCTTTTGTGGGTAGTGTGTAATGGGGGGGTGCTTATTGGTGAGTTCCCAAGGAACATCCTTCATTCCCTTTATGGACTGCAGGTTGCCAGCTCACAATGCAACCCTGGCCCCAACTAATGAAATCCTAAGTCCAAACATAAATCCATCTGACAAATAACTGGTGTTTTCCTTCTGGGGTGACATCTAAGCCAACTGGCAAATACATTCAACTTAATTGGACTGGGGCCCTTTTGGAGAAATAAAGGGCACAGAGAGGGGGGGCTTCTTGCCTCCACCTGAGTCCTTGTTGCTTCCTTTCCCAGGTCATTCTTTAAGGCATACTGTGAATGAGTGAGGTATAGATGGAGCGCTCATACTTAAACTTGCAGGGTTTCCTCTTGCACATACCTTGTGCACTAAACTCCCAGCATAGGAGGAGGGGTTGAACCACCTGTCCCACCAGTGCATGGGGAATGTTGAATAGTCCTGCTATCTGAACTAAGTGCCCACTATCAAACCTCCCAGCTAAGCAAAGGTCTGGCTACTACCATGAATTGCAGCCACAACTGTGGCTGCTCCTCGTCCCACCTCACAGTGGAGTGAATGGCTGCTCCCATCCTTAGGGCTTCATCATAGAGTAGCCAAGAATGTCTTGGGAAATCTATGCATGCCCTATAGATCAGGTCCATTATTGAAGAAGTGAAAGATGCCTCTACAGTTGAGTGTGAACTGTCACTCCTGCATAGATAAAGAACCTGGGAAGCCATTTGTCCCATGAACATGCCAGCCTAGGCCTCCTCAGCCTGTCCTTCTTGTTGTCATCATTCTCGTCCTTATCCTTCTTATCCAATTCCCTGTTCAGCAGACTGAACATGTCAATAAACTAGCCTCTCCAAATCTTTACCTGGTCACTGGATGGAGGTGATCTCCTGATGGCATTGTCTGTTCATTAAACAGAGAACATTGTCTGTTCATCAAAGAGAGAAGAGAGCCTGCAGTGGCACTGAATCATATCCTGTATCTGGTACTGATGGGTACTGCCAGACATTGACCCCAGGGGTGACTTTGGACACATGACTGGGAAAAGGCCATTGAGGGTAAGGTGCCATCCATTATGTCTGACTGATGCCCAGTGCAGGAGGCATATCTGTGTGCCACCATGGGCAGCTGCTTCCAAGGCCAGGAGGCAATGCTAGCTGACTCCCAGCACTCTAAGGTACACCAGTGCCAAAAAAGGGGGGGTGCCTGTTAAGTCTGACTCCCCCAGACCTCCCAGACCACTGGCTGTGATTTCACCCCCATTGGGCTGGCTATGGGCCAAGCAAGTAGCCTCCATTGTGGCCAAATCCTAACAACCTTGACTCAAATCTGCGTTGATCCATTTGCCACCAGTAGCCTCCATCACAACCCAACTGAGTTCAGTGGAACGTATGTGCCCATTATAGACTAACAATGGAATCTTATGTGTCTGTTCTGAAGTAAAGTCCCGTTGAACTCAAGAGGCCTTACTCCCAGGTGCATTGGTATAAGACTGTGACCTTTGCCTCTTGTACAACCTAAACAAATATACAATGGGATCTTTTATCCAAAAATAAATACAAAATTTGGAACGTGCCTCGCATATTAAGTATGATGCAGCCACCCATTCAAATAAATTAGTTGACTAATTGATACAATTAGTTGGTTAACTGCATGAATTTTAATAGATTGATCCATTAAATTTGCATATTAATAGAATAATAGGTTTGCTACAGGAAAAACACACACTAGGTCTGCATTCCTATACACATTTACCTGGTCATTAAACTCTGTTGAACTCAGTGGGGTTTATTTCCAAGCAGTCCTCTCTAGGATGCACTGTGATTCCTTGTTTTTCTTTGATGCCGGAGTCTTTCTTTTCTGTGTGTGAGAAAAATGTTCTCTTGCAGAAGGGTGTCAGTCCTCTGCAATTGTTTCAGTATTTACAAAAACAATAATTCACTTTAAAACAAAAAGAGGTGTGACTTTACCAGAGCACATTCTCAATTGAACTAAACATTTTAAACTAAAAAATCTCAGTAGCTGATGAAGCACACATTTTCAAACCCAGGTGCAGCATGTGGTGTATGCTGAGGGGCTGGGGTGCCGGTCCTTGTGTATGCGCCTGTGGACATGTGTGCATGCGTGCATACACATACACAGACAAATATTATTACAAATGTGAATGTTCTCCCCCCATCTGAGAATAAAAAAACACTGCTTGATTCCAGGCATGCCTTCTCAACTGCAAACCACAGTGCAACCACTTTTAGCCATGCAGAGTGAATAATCAACTGGGCACATTACCAGAACATTGAGGAAGCGGGCACATTACCAGAACATGGACTAAATACTGAACACCTAATTTCAAGAAATCAAGAAATGTGTGCGAGTTAAATGTGTTCTCTTTTGATAAGGACCAACTGGACTCAGCCCCATGGGGTCATCTCATCAAAATAGTAGACTGTGGATTTTGTTTTCTGGAATAAACCCTCTGCTTTATGAAAGCATTTTCTTTCTTAGAGTCACTTCTGCTCCTATCACAATCCAAACAAGGAAGCATGTCCTTTCCATGGTTTACCTGAAAGGAGCCAAGATATTGGAAACATTAGAACTGCTGGATAGCTCAGTGGTTTAGGGAGCCAGAGGTTGGGAGTTCAGCCCCCCAGTGTGCCTCCTTGACAGGGGCTGGACTTGATGATCCTTCCGGCTCTGCAGTTCTATGATTATTATTATTTTATTTAAAGGCTTACAGAGATTTGAGGTTGCTCATTAAAAAACCCTTCACTTCTACCACTACTCAGAGCTTGGGAATTTCCCTTTTCGACTGTAAGATCCAGAATTCCTGAATGAGCATGGGCAGTAGCTCAGGAATTCTGGGAACTTTTCTCCACAAAATCAGGTTTTCTGCTTTCTACTCTTTTACCCAGCTCCAAGGTCAAGAAATTTAACTTAGGACAGGGGAAGATAGACTAAAGCAGTGTGCTATAAGTGGTTATAATGTCAGAGCAGGTCTTATGAAATCCATGAGCAAATCTCCATTTAGCGTTGATGCCAAAAGCACAAATGGTTGCCATAGGGATAAAATGGAGACGGGAGGGAGAACAGACCATGTGTGATTCCTTGAGCTTCCTGGAGGACATGCAAGTTATAAATAGGAGCAATCAACAGTTCAAGATTTGAACTTGAAATTAAATATACATTTTCTCTAACACCATATCCCCTCCAATTGTTTATTCAGTATTCATCTAATCAGAGTTTACACCATCCAGTCAGTACCAATAACTATTCATTAAAAGATAGGTAAGAAGATAGGTAGGAAGGCAGAAGAGATTTAATTCCTCTTTTGTTCCATTCTGGTGGAGAACAAAAAAAAACCACTTTTCTCTCTCTCTCTCTCTCTCCTCACCTGTGTAAAGGCATATTATTTTCTGTCAGGATCAAGAAGAGTTATTATGTTTGCGAGGATGACTTTTTTTCACAAGTATTGCAAATTACAGAAGCTGGGAAAACCTGTGATAGCCGCTGCTTTGTTCCATGGACTTTTGAGAATTGGAAGTATTGGATGAATAAATGTGAAAGCAGTTTCCTCCTACTTTTAGATATAACAAGCATGGCATGGGTTCAGTTCTTTGGAAATAAATTAAATGATATGATCCATATAATATAATTTTAGAAGTATAAAACTCACTGGTCTGTTAGCTAATACAAAGAGCAAAGAGAGAAGTTACAATGGGAGACCATAGGCCAACGAGAATCTCTCTAACTCCAGCTGAAGAGAGGCAGAGAGCAGTAAAATGGGGGTGGTGGTGGTGGAAATCACTTTATCAATAAAACAGGGTAATTCATGTGTACCCGAACAATGTAATGTGGACTGATGGTTCAGCAGTTTAATTTCCTGCCTGGTTTCGTCATTTGGAGTCTGTTCTAAAAGGAGCCTTGAACACCACTCTACTATTTGTCTGTATATATCCCGTTAATAGACAATACATATTCAAAAGGAGCATTGCTGGGTACTTCCTGGGTACAGCACAGCAGGATTTATGCATTAAATAGTGAATCTTCCACAGTGTTACCATTAAATAAAATTGACTGGCTGGTGATGCAACCCTGGGATTGCCAGTACCTTCTCTGCTCAGTGAATGCCCTCACGTGTTTCTTGCAGTACCGCCATTGCACAGACACCACGTAATGAACCAATTCTCCTCCCTCGTCTAATCCTCCTCAATTCTCAAATGCCGTTTTCTTTCAAACAGGCAATGAAAACATCTTGTGTGTTAGAAGATATTCTAATCAGCCACCTAATTGCAAAATAAGTAAACTGCTCCATGTTATGACGTGTGAGGAACAGAAGAGAAAAAATAATTTACAGTTAGGACATTTGTATCTTGAACCTTATGAGGGTTGATTTAAAAAGTAAGAGAATTTGTCTCATTAGCAGTAATTGGAAAGTAGTCTATTAAACATCCAGCTTTAATTGTCTTTCATATTTGTGCAGAAGTGCTAACTGAACCCCTATAATGGAGGAGTACACAGCCAGTGTCTGCCCTTAAGTTTATGGAACTTAGATTAGAAATACTTTCAAATCCTTGGACAAATTATGTATTTATGTTAACACATGTATTTCAGAAGTGTCTTTTTTTAATGCAGTGGAGAAATCATGTGTATTGTTTGAAGCTTCTCTTGGAAGTCCTTAAAAGCTAGGTTGTAAGATACCTCTAATAATCAAAATTATGATAACTAGAGATGGGGACGAATATAAAAACGGATCAGTTTTTCTGATGAATATAGCCGATTCATCATATATTTGTCGATCCATATTTGTAAAAATTTTAATCAGGACGAATATGGCTTGACGAATATTTCCTCGGTTTTATTCGTCGATCCGTTCATATTCATCTATATTCGTTACCCCTTTTGGGGGCCTCTCTGAGCTTGCTGGCGCCAATTCGAAGCTCTGGCCAATCAGGACAGAGATCCTGGATTGGCATGTCCGGCAGCCAATAGCGCTGCTGGAAAGTGTATCTACTTTTACAGACGCTTCATATAAGCATTTCCCGTCTGGCCGTTCCCCACTTCTGTTCGTGCTCTCTGGAGTGAGAACAGTTGCTGCTCACTGGCTTGCTGGTGCTCTTGCGGTTTCGCTTTTGCGGCAGCAAAGCAAAGACTTATATTTTTCTTTTTCATCATCATTCATCAATCATCATCAACTTTACTGGGAATTTGGAGAGGGATTTCAGGTAGCTTAGGCTACTTCTTCGGAAGGGTTTAATTTTATTTCAAATTCAAATCAATCAAACCTTTTTTTTTCCTGGAGGCTTGTGTGTGTATCGTCCAGTGGGGGGGGGGGGGACTGTTGTTGTGTGACTGTGGAATCTCTTTTCCTTTATATTCAGTTTTCAAAACTTCATTTTAGAGAGGCTTCTGTCTCTCAGGGAATTTGGTGGGTGGCTGGATCCATCATTCCTTTTTCTTCCAAAACTTATTGGGGGGGGTGTCTAGGTGGGGGGATTATTCAGTTTTCAAAAGTTCATTTTAGGGAGGCTTCTGTCTCTCAGGGAATTTGGTGGGTGGCTGGATCCATCATTCCTTTTTCTTCCAAAAGTACTTATTGGGGGGAGGGAGTTTGTCTCTGACTGAGACTTAGCTGGCAGGGCTTTTCTTTTTGGACTTCTTTGGCTTCTCTGCCACAGTGGGTCGGGGGGGAAATTTTCCTAATTACATTATACTGGGGGGGGGGGGCTTTGTTTAGGCAGACAGGTCACATTTTAGTAAAAGAATTACACCACCATCATTCTAAAAATAAAATTTATACACAATCTCTGACCCTCTATTAGTTTCCTTCCTCAATCTCCATTGCTTTATTTGTTTAGTTGGTTTGTTAGGCAGGCAGTAGAAAATGAAGGGATTTCTTCAGGGGCAATCCAAGGGGAAGTAGGCTGTGAAGCTACGCAGGCTAGGTAGCAGCACCATCATCACAACCACCACATGCACAACCACTTCTACGATAACCAGTGCCACTGTCCCTCCTCTGGTGGCCTTGCAGGCAGGCAGGGAAGCAAAGAACTGCTGCTCCTCTTCCTAGAGGAATCTGAGGAGTTACTGGTTTCCGAAGATCCCCAGTCCGATTTGGAACCAGTAACGGCAGGGCAGGCTTCACAGCCCCCCCCAACCCTGTCCCCAGAGTCATCTGTTCCCTCCTCCCAGACCAGCAGCACCCCTGGGACACACAGTTCTTCCCAGGCCAGTAGTCAGGGGTAGCCAGTGGGTCCTCATTTGGGCAAACATGGCAGAGGGGCCATGTGGGATCATTTCACGGTGCTCAGCGATGACCCACGGCTGGCACGCTGCAATACCTGCCTTGGGGTGGTCCAGAGGGGGTCAGACCCCAGGCATCTGTCCTCCACCGCCCTCTGCCAACATCTGGAGAGGCACCACCCAAGGCTCCTGTCCAGGGAAGGCACTTTGTCCGCGCCGTCTGGGAGAGGGAAAAGAGCAGCTCCAGGGGAGGCAGAAGGGAGGCAGGAGGAGGCGCCTCCTTTCAAAAGAGCGGCCACAGGGGTTTCTGGGGCCAGGAGCATGAGGCAGGCCACGCTCCACGAAGTGGCGCCTGTTGGGTCCGCCATGATCCTCAGCTGGCGGTCGAAGGGCAAGACCCAGCAGGCGGCCACTTGTCTCGTCAACGAGACGATCGGCATGCTCGGACTTCCACTGTCCATCATGGAATCCCAAGCCTTCCGCCGGTTGCTGCATTTTTTTGCCCCCTGGTACGACCTCCCCTCATGGAGAACTCTCAGTTCTAGAGTGCTGCCCTCGCTCTATGACTCTGTGAGGGAGGTGGTCCGTGACCATTTTTCACGGCTACAGGGGCGCAAGGTGCACTTCACAGCAGACCTGTGGAGAAGAGGTCAGCATGGCTACCTCTCGCTCACGGCCCACTGGTGGCAGCCAGTGGACTTGAGTAGTGGCAGGGCATCCGCGACAGGGCTGCAGGGGGAAGCCCTTGCCCTGCCCCCAGGCTACAGGTCCGTTCTGCTGCAGGCACGGCACATGGAAGCTCACGTGTCAGGGAGGAACATCGCTGATGAGTTCCTGTCCACGCTGCAGGAGTGGGCACCAGAGGGGGAGGTGACCCGTGGCCATATGGTCACAGATGCTGGGCGGAACATGTTGGCAGCATTGAACGTGGTGGGCTTTGAGGGCATCGTATGCATGGCGCACAATTTACACCTTGTGGTGCGTGATGCCCTCGGCCTGGGCAGCCACGTCAAGCCAGAGTGGGACGTAGGCACCCGGGAGACGCGGGCACTCCTGGAGCAATGCCGCCAACTGGTGGGCCACTTCTCCAGCAGCCTGAAAGCTGCCCGCCAGCTGCGTGAGAGGCAGGAGGAGTTGGGTCAGGAGACCCACATTCTCCTTACAGACCTGCCCACCAGGTGGAACTCCACCTTCACCATGGTGTCCCACCTGGTGGAGCAGAAGGCCGTTTTGGAGGACATCATGTCCTCCATGCCCATTCTGCCCGGGGGGAGAGAGGTGGGCATCAGTGCCATGGATTGGCTGGCCCTCTCCCAGATGGTGGAGGTGCTCAAGCACTTCCTGGAAACCACGGACATCTTGTGTGGTTATACGGCAGGCCTGGGGCAGGTCATCCCCCTGATTCATGCCCTTGATTGGTTCCTGGAGACTGCTGTGGCACCAGGATCCTCCCTCCTTCCACGGACCAGGGCTTTGGTGAAGAGGTTGCAGGCAGGCATGCAGAAGCGACTCCATCCTGTCTACAGCGACAGAGCTTACCGTATGGCCTGCCTGTGTGATCCTCAAATCAAGGGGGGCTTGGCAGCATGCACCTCAGACCTCGAGGAGTGGAGAACGGAGCTCTCCACTGAGGTCCACAGGGTGTTGGGTGATGGGAACGTCAGGCCACAAGGGGCAGGGTGGTTTGCCCGAACCACAGGGAAGGACTTCACCTGGTGAAGGCTCCATTCACCACCAACATTACTGGAGCTCTGTGGTGACCTTGGCACTTGCCTCAGAGGAAAGACAGCTGGCTGAGGAGGATTCGGCAGAGATAATGGTGCGGGAATATCTGGCTGAGCCCCCTCAGCCCCACCAGTCAGATCCCCTCCATTACTGGGCTAGGAAACTAGTCATATGGCCGGAGTTGTGCAATGTGGCCATGGACCTCCTTTCCATCCCCCCCCCCCCCCAGCATCCAGAGCAAGCGCGTGTTTTCCCATCTCGGAGACATACTCCAACCACGTCGCTCGTGTTTGGATCCCGTTACTGTGGAGAGACTGTCGTTCATCAAGCAGACTGAGAACTGTTCAACTCCTGCCTGCCTGCCTGCTGGATCAAGTCAGACCAGCAGGCCAAGAACTGTTCAACTCCTGCCTGCCTGCCTGCTGGATCAAGTCAGACCAGCAGGCCGAGAACTGTTGAACTCCTGCCTGCCTGCGTGCCTGCTGGATCAAGTCAGACCAGCAGGCCAAGAACCATTGAACTCCTGCCTGCCTGCCTGCCTGCCTGCTGGATCAAGTCAGACCAGCAGGCCAAGAACTGTTGAACTCCTGCCTGCCTGCCTGCCTGCTGGATCAAGTCAGACCAGCAGGCCGAGAACTGTTGAACTCCCGCCTGCCTGGGTTACATAGTCCCAGCGGGCTGTTTGTTCCACCTTCTACCTCCCTGCCTGCCTGCTGGGTTACATAGTCCCGGCGGGCTAAGTTTGTTCCACCTTCTGCCTCCCTGACTGACTGCTGGGTTACGTAGTCCTGGCGGGCTGTTTGTTCCACCTTCTGCCTCCCTGACTGGGAGGAGAGAACTGCCTGGCATGGGTTAAACCAGATCAGCTCTGCAATCTGAAGCCAGGTGATGTGGCGATGGGGTGACGCGCAGACAGCCTTTGGTTGGGGCAGACCCAGGCCGGCCCTCTTGGCATCCAAGCCTAAACCCTCTCTTGGCACACCCAGAGCCTGTCCCGGCACCCCCGAACGTGACAAGAGGGGCAGACAACCCTCTTGGTGCACCCAGAGCCTGTCCTGGCACCCCCGGACGTGACTAGAGCACCAGCCAACCCTCTTTTGGCACACGCAAAGCCTGTCCCCATCCCAAACGTGGCAAGAGGGCCAGCCAGGCCTCTTGGCAGTTGGCACACCCAAAGCCGTTCCTCGCATCCCGAACATGCCAAGAGGGCCAGCCTGTCTCAGCCCCCCAAAACCTCTGAGGGCTATCTTTATCATATCCGGGCAGTCTCAGCAGCCAAGTTGCAATCCCCCACAGCTTTCTAGTTCTAAACGAGTATCTTTGTTTGTTTGAAGGTTGTCAGCAAGTCTAGTTAGACGTTGGTGGTGAGTGACAGGTGAGTTTCCTAGGCCTGTCTCAGACCCACCCAAAGCCTGTCCCCATCGCCCCATCGCCCGGCGTCAGATTGCAGAGCATCTGTTTCTGACAGCCCCGCGGCCCCGTGGATTAACCGCTGTTAGTAGCACCGACCCTGTTCATCTGATGGCGCTGCTGGTGCTGTTGGAAGTTGCAAGCAAACTCAGTTGCCTCCTGGGGGCAAAAACCTTTCCTTTGCAGGCAAATCTGATGTTGCTGAAGGAGACCAGAGTATGCTCTGCTGCCTTTTGCCTCAGTGACCCAATGGGGCAAGACATGGTACTTTGCTGCTGCCAACTTCCTCAGTGCCCGATGGGGCCAAAAAGCCTGCTGTGCTGCCAAATACCTCCTTGCCTCCAGTCCTCCTGAGGGCAAACTCTACTTCACTGCCAAATGCAATGTTGTGCTGTGCTGAAGACAAACTCGACGCCTCATGCATGCCTCTGCCAAAGGGACCTCTCATTCTGCTGGGGCCAAATATAACTCCCTCAATGCCATGGGCTTCTGTGTCGTGTGGTAAACTCTCCTGGGGGGACCCAATTTGTGGGTGAATAACTCGGAGTTCTGATATCCAATCTTCACCAAAGTTAGCAGGCATGTTGGGGAAAGACATAGGAAGCTCTGTTGTGATTCTGGAGTCTCTAAGTACCTGGGGGGAGCTTTCCTGGGGGGTCCTCTTTGTGGCTATATACCTCGGGGGTCCATGATCCAATGTTCACCAACCTTTCAGGAGTTCTAGAAATGCGTCTGAGGAAGCTTCCCTCCAAATTTGGTGTCTCTAGGTCATTAGGGGCCAGTGTTATAGGCATTTAAAATGCAGACAAATCGACAGATCAATTCATCGATGAATATTCATATATTCATATCCGTTGATTCGTTAACCTTGACGAATAACGGATCAAAATGAATTGCCATTTTTTTATTCGTCCCCATCTCTAATGATAACCCATTTCAGAATAACCATTTATGATAACGGTTGGAGAAATTCCACTTCACCATTTCATTTCCTAGTTTTGAACTGTGGATTTCCATGGAAAGCCTGGCTGCAGATGTCCATTTAGGATCCCAGTTTTTCATGATTTTGTTCATTCCTATCAGGTCATTGTTCAGCTCAGGTTTCCATATGTGTTTGTCTTTGGGTTTTGTTAATCTGACGTCATTTTTTTCTCACTTCTATATCTACTAATTTTAATTTCAGTGCATCATGGGTTATGTAGTCTCAAGGCTGCATGAACTGTTATTCTTATGTGTGTGGGATTTGTTTGCTAGAAGTGAGTATGCAAGAGAAATCAGAAATGTCTCATGAAAATGAGAATATGGCAAGCATACAGTGTGCTTCTTTGTGTAAGCATGACCCCTATATGGATTTGTCAGTGGATGAGAAGGCACTATGGTTTTAGATTGGCTGACACACTTTAAAGAAAACAATGAAATTGCAGACTTCAAATGTATGCATTTTCAGGTACACGCATTTTAAGTCATGAAAATTTCTCCAAATGTGTGCCACATCATTGATGGCTAATTCACCATTAAGTTCCTGATTTCAGACTAGAACCATGAAGTGACAGTAACTATCATTGTCAACCTATGTAATTTCCTCCCCATTGTAACTAATCAGTCCATACATCCATCATATATAAACACATATCTTTGTCTGCACCATCAAATCAATTCCAACTTATGGTTTCCTAGCTATAGAAGACTCCAAAGTAGTTCACCATCCCCTTCTTCCAGGGGGGAACAATGTAGCTTGTCCAAGGCCCTGCAGTCGGCCTCATCTCCTACAAGACATGGGGAGGGGGTCAAACTCTTGATCTCCAGCTCTCCAGCCAGATGTGCCAACTCACTGAGTTATCCAGCCAACTCCATTTATTGGCTATTGTAAGCAAACTCAGCGGTCAATTTCATTGGGCAAAGGAAGCAGCTAGCATGACAAGTCATCACTCAGTTGCCAGGAGGTTTTTTTTCCCCTCCTATTTTTTTGCATTTCTATCTTTTGGATTTTTCCACTTTTCCTTTCTAAAATTTGCTTGCAGGTGATGGAAGAAAATCTTAGGTTTATATTGGTGATCCCAAATAATCTCTGAGCATTAACAGATGAGAAGGTATCCGTTTTAATAAAACATCCTGCGATCTCGAGTGATAGAAAGACTTTAAATATGAAGGAATGTCTTTCATTAATTTGATAGTTACATGGTGGAGCTCATGGCCCTGCATATAAATGAAGCATTAGCAAAGTCGGTCCAATACCCATTGTCCTCTGCCATACTTTGAAGGAGAAGAAGCATATCCATGTAATCGCTGAAGTACAAGGCATTCTTTTTGAATGCAAAGAAACTATGCCTCCTATGTGTGCAGACAGAGATTGGCGTCTGGAAAGATACTGGAAAGGTTGCTTGTCTGATATAAAGAAGCAAAAATGACAAACTCAGCAAGTTCCAGGATGTAATTTATATGATAAGGGAAGGGCAGGAAGCATCTAATTGTGCCTACGTGGTTGTACATCATTTGTCAGTATGTGTTAGTCTGGTGTCTCAAGCTAGGGCAGACATTTCTCTCTTTTTGAGCATTGGTGGGTGGGCAGAATACGCTTCCTTCAGTACAAGGCGAAAGATTTATATAATCTGAACAGAAATCAAGAGTACGAAGGCAGACTACATTTTCTAAATCTGTTTCAGTGATCATATTTTTATAGTTTGGTATTAAAGGCCTACTGTTTCACTTGTTGGATTTTTCTTACCCTGTGAAAATTCTGGGACAAGATGAAGTGTCTCTTGTATCAAGGATCTTTGTATTGCTGGGGTTTGTGATGTCCTCTGGCCGAGAGAAAATACGTACCTACAGAAACCTACCTATATTTGAAAAATATGCACAACTAAAAGGTATGAAGGCCACTGGCTGGATAGCTGAGATTCCTTGCAGTTCCTCCTGGAGGAACAGCTATCCTGTGAAGCCCTGGTAAAGTTGCACAGTCCCAGGATGACCCCCAGAAGGAGGGAATGGTAAAGCACTTCTGAGTACTTTGTACCTGAAAAGGATCACCATAATTTGGAATCGATTTGACAACACACTATTATTATTAAAAGTGCACATTTAAAAAATGTGCATAAACACACTCTGGTCGGTGGGGGAAATGCATTAAAATAGTGAAAATGAAAACAAAAATGCTGACATTGGAGCGGAGGATGTGACACAAGGGAAGACACAAAAATATAACCTTGTACTGAACCAGGGCAGGAAAAACTTCTAGTGGGAATCTGAGGAACAAAGTGAGAAATGCAAAATGCTAGATCATTACCCCACTTATCCAATGAATAAGTTGAAGTGAGCAGCAGTCTGTGAAATCATATGCCAAATAAAACTTGTCAGTCATCAAGGAACCACAAGACTTTTTTGAATTTTTATATGTGCTTTTTCTATCTTGATGCCAACTTCCCTGACCTGGTCTTCTTCGAGTATTTGAAAATTAACTCTTATCAATCCCAAACACCATATCCAATGATCAAGAATGAGGGGAGATGTAACAAAAACATCTGGAACCCATTAGGTTGTAGAAGGCTGTTCTATGTGTGTTGTGCTGTGCTGCCCTGGTATGGTGTGTGCGCGTGCGTGCATGTGTGTAACATTGTTGTAGTTTGATTACAGTATTATTCAGATCTTGGAAATGATCCTTTTTAAACAGGGCCATGCTGGCAAGGGAATTCTGGGAGACATAGACTAAAAATACCATTTCTCCAAGCTCAATATTATGCTGTACGCTGAACTATGCAACACCCACAAAAGCCTATTTTATGAAGTGTTTAATAAATATAATATTTATGAATAGCTGCCGACTGAGACCACACTCCATGTGCTTAATGAAGTGGTCTGCAGTCTGCAACCAATGACACCAGACTCTTCGTTACAGTGTTTAAGGCAATGTTATTACTTTCCACATTATTCATAATGCCTCCCTACTTTTGGTGTTTAGAGTATTTTACTTTCCCATATATTAATCTTAACATTGATTCTGCTAAAAAGTTCATTCTAATTTTCATTCCCATTTTAGAGATAAGAAATTAAGCTGAATGACATGCCAGAGAATCGAGTGAACTAATCCCCTTGCCACTGAATCTGTGGAAAGTATGATCCAAAATTAGAGGGTGGAAGTTTTCCTTTGCGGACTATAACTCACAGAATCTTGCAGCCAGCATAGTAACTTTTCCAACCTCTGTATTCCCCAGTGAAACAATATTAACCCAGCTGGTTAATATTGTAACTATACTATTAACAACCAGGCAAAATAAACAGATTCAATTCTTCAAAGATCTCCAGTTTATGAATGTGTGATATGGTGCGTCTGCACCCATGATTCAAAACACCAGGAAATGGCTTGATATCGTTGCACAATATTATGCCCGTGTTGCTATCAATGTCAAGATTTTCATAGCCAAGGGTAGCCTGAATGTTTATAGTACCAATGGCAGCAGTCAAGATGGTCTACACTAGCAAAGGTTTGGAAATTGAAATATAGTTTTCTGGTCTGTTTTAGAAGAGATAGCCTTGTTAGTCTGTGCTAACATATCAGGCAAAAAAGAAAAGAAAGAAAAAAAGACAAAAATGCTGTGGCACCATAAAGACTAACTGCTTTATTTTAACATGAGCTTTCTTGGGCAAGTCCACTTCCTCAGACAAGTCCCACGCTTAAGTCTGAGGAAGTGGATTTGTCCACGAAAGCTCACATTAAAATAGAGCAGTTAATCTTTATGGTGCCACAACATTTTTGTCTTTGTTGTTGCTGTTGCTGTTGCAACACAATATCCCCCATTGATAAACCAGAGGATCTTTTGAAGAATTAAATAAAATAAATGCTGGGGGTTTTTCAGTCAGCATCATAAACTCACCTTAGTTGTCCCTCATTCTTGATTGAAAATAGCCTTCCACTATTTCTATAGTTTACTGAGAATATTAAAATAATTTTCATTGATGTTACAAGTACCATTGGCTATTGTAATTACTGTTCCCCAGGAAAACTGCACTATGATTGGAAGAAGGAAGGAACTTAACAGTCTGTGGATTTCCCCATGCTCTTTTTAAAAAAATATTCAAATGAACCAAGTGAGCTATTGTTCATATTTCCTCGTTTAGCTTTCTTCAAGCCAACAGCAACTTGCATGTGTGCGGGAGGCAAGCTAATCATAACTGTGGTGGTGGTGGATCTCTAATTTCATATACCATGATCCCAGTCCTGATAAGAGACTCCACAACCCACTAAAAATGAACACACTGAATATGAGCACACATTTAATGTAACATGCGTGGACTCATTAATGCAGTAAGTACTTTAACTATTTTGGTTTAAATATAAATTTCATTTTTGATCGGATCTCTTCATTTGGTTGTTTTCTGGCTCAGGACTGACTCTTCTAGGATTATTTTGCCTTTCTCCTGTTTTAAATTGTTCATATTCTTTGTGGCTTTATCGTAGTATTAGTGGACAGCCACCTGGCCCAGATCCACTGAGGTGGAAAATGTGAGATAAGCATACTTCTATAAACAAATATGCCAAAGATCTCTCAATGATTACCACACCACCAAAAACCCACAAAGGGTAACTAGACTGAGCATATATGTACATATGTAAGATATTAGAGAAGACACCTGGAAAACAAACTTGTATGGGCAATCCTTGGACAGAATGTCACAAGAGAAGAAGCTCTAATGCAATGAAAAAACATAGCCTAATCTCAGGGTGAATGCTTTGCACACAAGAATCCAAAACCCTAGTAAACAATATTTAGGAAGCAGCCAATGTGGAAGACCTTTGTATGAAGTATGGAGCATCTACCCTGTTTGACAGGGTAGATGATACTAGGCTAGGCTGACAAATAGCCTGGCCTGGTAGAAGTCAGCTTTTTTCTAGAATATGGCATATCCAAGTTGTTTCTTTGGTAGTATATCTAGGTTGATCTAGTCACACATGAGTGTGTCATCGTTTGGCATTGGGTGCAGTAAGAGCCAAGAACAAAACCAACCAACCAACCACAAGCTCTGCAGTGATTGGCTGCTGCAGACTTTCTTCACCTTTGGATTCATAATTTGGATTACAATTCCCATCAGTTGTGGTCAGCACAGGCAGTGGTTGAGATGCTGACTACTGTCACCCTAAACCTCTGGGTTTGGAAGGGTTAAGCTGTCATATGCTGTATCACTCCCCCACATCCTGAAGCAACCAACAAGCTTGGTCCTTGTAAAAACAGATATTCCCACTCCGTGGGAGAAGAAGCAAAGGCAGCCCTTTGAGATATGCAGCCCAAGTACCTTTTACTGTACTTCTTTCCACCATTGAACAAGATATTCCCACAGAAGTAGAGAAAGTTCTGCAAGGAAGGTGAATGCTGCATTGCAGAGAGCATAAAAAATTTAATGGCACCCATTATGTATAGTTATGAAGCAATTTGGGATCCTTGGAGATGAAAGGTGCCATGGAAGTGAAAAGTGAAACAGTATTATCTCAAGATTTCTTACATTTTTAATATTATCTGACTTTCTACTAGCTCAAAGGATCCCAAAGCATTTTATGAACTCTCCTGCATTCAAGGGCAGTAATCATCTCTATAGGTATTCTTCCGCCCAAGAACAGAGGAGACATGACAAGTGGCTACAAAGCCTTGGCTCGTGCCACAACGGTGTAAAAATGATTTTATCTGTGAGCAGGACTGGCTCTGGGGGATGCGGGTGTCTGTGGAGCAGAGGTCAGCTGTCGGAGAACTGCATATGTTTCCTGTGGCCTGCTCTGCACACCCCTCACGTTCCCTGTACGCTGAGGACAAAGTCTCATTGCCAGAGTTAAAGGGAGATTTAAGTGTAATTGAATCTTTTGCATGTACAATGGGTGCCACTCCGAAACCCCTTTTCTCTGGCACCAAAATGGCTTTGATCAGGCCTGTGGAGAAGGGCAGCTGTGGCCGCTTCTGCTTCTTCTTCTCTCTCTCACTTACTCGCTCATTCACTCACTCACACACTGAATGTGAGGCAGCTTTATGCTATTCCCACTGGAGAGAACCGGTGAATTAAGCAACCACAGGGGATGAAACCACCACATGGCTCTTGCCAACTAATCAGGGCTCCACGATTCACCCAGATAATGGTTGCTTAGTTTTCACACCTGCTGCACAGTGGTATAGAATGCCAGCAGGGGAAAATGGTCACCTGCATGTCTGTGAAAGGGAGCGTTCATATTTAAAAGTGAGATAGGTGTGCAGGGAGAAAGAACTGATGTCATCCTGTAGGACTATCACTAAAGATGAGCATGAACTGCCAAATCGATGGTTCGTGCCAGTTCGGTTTTCTGGCCAAACAGATGTTAGATGCTTCCCAGTCCTGCTTCCCCTGGCAGGTACCCACTCATAGGAGGAGGCAGGCCAGGCATGCCTGGGTTCTGCCTCTGAATGGATGCCCACTGGAGGAGCCTCCACACAAAACATATAATATTTACCATTATTTGACATATAACATTACTTCACAACTGGCAACAGCAGGAATTAAACAGAACTTGATGGATGACATGCAATTGTATATAGTAAATGATAGTTCCTGCTTCACATTTGCTTGTTCATTCAGCTGCTTCTACAGCATATCCTTAACGCAATAAGAAAACTGCTGTTTTTCAAATGTTGAGGTCAAATTTCAAGTTCAAATGCAGTTTTCAAAATCTGAATGAAAAGAAACCTGGTGTAATTTAAAAATCTATTAGGTTTTCATACAGTGGACAATATAACTTTCCTTTTACATCTTCCAAATCCCTGTCCTGAGAGAAAAGGGGGAGATCAATTGATCCATAAATCAATATCTATGTGTAGAAATATTTTGAAACAGAGTTGTTCTCAGGTGGCATAAAGGACTATATCAGGCGCTCCTGAAGTATGAAGCAGATTGGCTCCTATTAAACAATGGTGCAGCGTGGGTTGCCAGCACCCAGGGCAGGGCAAGTATTGCTCCCCCTTGAGGTTGCCTTGAGAAGAGGCAGGGGTGGGGGATCTGCACCAGTGTAGCCCCCTCCCCACACCTCCCCCTCCCTGCAGCCTGCCCGCCCACTTTGTTTACGCTGCAGGAGGGAGGCGAGCCTGCTCCAGCCATCACCAAACCCCGTAGCCACCTGCCCGAAAGGGGAAGCAGAACACGCAAGGCGAGAAGATGGGAGGGGAGGGGAGAGGAGGGAAGTTGAGTGGAAGGGAGGAGAGGGGAGACTCACCTGCTTTCTTGCCCGCTGTGCACTCCTCACCCAATGGCTCCATAGCCAGGCTGAACTTTTGTACCCCTAAGAATTTTGCGTCCAAGGGCAACCGCATCTATGGCCCTGCCCACGCTGCACCACTGCTGTTAAATTGTCAGGAGTGCAGCTGAAGACCTGGAACCGGAAGGGTTAACTGTGGCTGAGGAGAATGCTGAGCAATTAGAAACACAAACACCTGAATCACCCCCAGATTCTCCTCCCCCAGTAGACAGGCTGAGGGCCAGGCTTCGGGGAAGACTTATGACAAAAAGGTCAGAAGATCGCTCGAAGGCTGCCCACAGAAACATCCGATCAACTAGCCCTGAGTACTGACAGGATGGAAAAGCTTCCAGCAGCTCAAGGGGCTGTTTTACTATATAAACAGCTCTTAGTCTGCTAGAAATCCGTGGAAGCAACAAGTCAAATCTCTGGCGTGCATCCATGCTCCTGACTACCTTGAACCTTGTTCCTTGGACCTTTGGCTTTGGACTCTGACCCTGGACTGTGTGATTTGGCTTTGGACCCTGACCTTGGATTACGGTTTGTGATTTGGCTTTGGTATTTTGGTATCGGCTCTGAACTTGGACTGGCTTATCGGACTCTGCTGTTGAAACCCCCGGGAACGTGACATAAATACTCTTTCAGCCTCAGGTTTGCCTATTTACAAGAAAAGAAATTATGAGGCGGGGGTGTATTGTGAGCAAACACAATGAAGACTATAATGGTCTTTGTAAACTGAACGCTTTGTGGAACCCATGAATAATAAGAAATATTCTGTTTGATGCTATACAGGTTCCTACTATATTGCAAGCAGTAAACATTTATACTAGGAATGTTCAAATTGTGGCTTTGAAGATATATTGGAAGCTCAAACTATGATGTTGGGAGATTATTTTGACAGAGTTAGCACCCTCAAGCAAAATTTGCTGGTTTAAAGTATATTAACAGCACCAAACGCTGGAATTAGGAAACATTCAGAAGATTCTGGAGACTCTTCTGCTTTAGTTTCTATATAAAATTAAAAGCTCAAATAGGAGTTGGGCTAATTTAAACTGTATGTATGTATGTATGTATGTATGTATGTATGTATGTATGTATGTATGTATGTATGTATGTATGTATGTATAATCTTTTGCACTATTATGGGACTTTTGTGTATTTCAGTGCACTATTGACTCAGCGCCAAAACCATAAACATGCAAAGTTTCTGGAATTAACCGTGGTGTCAAGTCATCTCTCTTTAATTTCAGTAATGAGTCTGCTGGAAGAGAAAATGTTCATCATCTGAGATCAACAAAATTAATGTGATTTTAAAGAAAAAATGCTGGAGGGAAGCAAAACCCACCAAACCCTTGTAGGCCAAACCCTTGTAGGGAAACTAAAGGTGTGAGGCAAAATCCTAGTTGGGGGATGATAAGACTTACAGCAGGAAAAAGGCTTGTTGTGCAGTTGCAGCAATATAATTACAGCTCTATCATTACAGAAAGAGGCTTCTTGCCTTCCTCATATCACCACTGCCATTCTTCATTCCCAGATATCCTCCAGGAAAGACTGTGATTTGTATAAAGTGGGTGGCTGCAAAGGGGGTGGCAAACCTGGGAATGACCATCTATACTTTGTGTCTGGTCTGAAAACCTTGCAGGATGGGCAAATTCTGCCGACAAAGGTGGACTATCCCTTCCATTGAGCCAAGGCAGCAGAGCCAGTGGTGAAGAGTGGCAGAAACAGCAGTTCGGCAGCATCCAAGAGCCATGAATTACCTGCTCCAATGTAAAGCATGGTGAATTTGCTGTTCATCTGTGTTTATGATTAGAGATGGGGGTCATTGTATTCGAATACGAATATCCCCGCACAGCTGGACTTAACGATGGTCTGGCCCCTGGGGCCGGACTGTTCACTCACATGTCCAGTGGTGGCAGCAGCCCCGCTCATCCTTCTAATCACGCCCGGAGCACTGCTCTCTTCCTGCTCGGCTAAGCCACTCCAGGCAAGGGGAGGGAGGATGAGTCTCCCTGAACGGCTGCCAAGTGGCCAGCCAAGTGGGAAGAGAGCAGCACTCCGGCATGATCGGAACGATGAGCAGGGCCGCTGCTGCTGCCAGATGTGTGAGTGGATGGTCCATATGAATATAAATACCCCCATCTCTATTTATGATTGCCGTTCAGTACATACTATCACTGATAATGTGCTATCCAGTCAGCTTATGCTGACCCTTTCCAGGGTTTTCCAGCTGTACCTAGAAGTGGTTTATGATTCCCTTCTTCTTGGGTTGTTCTGGGACTGTGTAGCCCAAGGCCACACAGACTGGCTCTTCTCTACAAGACACAGTGGAGAATCAAACTCCCAACTCCTGACTCACTAATCCATCCAACTGGCTAATAATTATGTGCGATCAAGCCAATTCTGACATATGGCAACACCTTCCAATGTTTCCTAGGTACAGAGTACACAGAAGTGCTTTATCCTTCCATTCTTTTGGGAAGCTCTCTGAAACTCCATAGTTTGCCCAAGGCCACACAGACGGGCTCTTCTCATACAAGGCACAGTGAGGAATTGAACTCCCAACCTCTGGTTCCACAACCAGATGCTCCAACTCACTGAACTATCCAGCCAGTACTCATCCTAGCTGTTTCATACTGAGATAACACTCACGGTTTCCATCCCAAAACATCCTGGCCATTGTCTTGTGAAGCTAGTGTCTTGAATTATTTCTCAGATTTTCCCCACAGTGCTATATTTTTGTAGCAGTGATATAAAGAGAAGCAAATGAACTTTTAAACAACTCTAAGTCCTGAGTCACAAGTATCATCCATAGTTACAGCTTTCAACACATTTTGTAATCACTTCCTATGAACTGACTTGTATGAAATACATTGTGTTGGAGGTGATGTGAGTCCCAATGAAAGTTTGTCTGCAGAGTTATGATGTCCCAAATTCACATGTCCCCAAAATAATCACTTGATGTTGCCATCAGCAAGTGAATCATCATGTACATGTGAACCACAGCAAAGCCGGCAGTGTAGATATGCTCACCAAATCCTTCAGTTTGCCATCTGTTCCCAATTTTGATGGGCTATTCATACTTTGGGAGCTCTGCCCATCACAACTTGAAAAACTTATTATGAACAGAATATGTCCACATTTTCTGTCAAGACAGAAATGTGTGTCTGAGCCAACTTCAACTGCACTGCTGTCAGATTCAAAATCATGTTCTCAGGGAGAAGGGGAAAATATCCTCCTGAAGGAAGGAAAAACAAGAAAAGCAGCAGTATGTATGGTGACTGTTGATTTTAAAAGACTGGCTAAAAGAGAAGTTGTTTCATTGAAATATAGTGGGGTGTGCGTGGGCTTTTTTTTTACCATTTATCAGAATTCTGTGAAGTGGAGTTGCAATACAGGATAATGAAAGTTTTACTTAGGGTTGGGTAACCTTAGGCACTAAGGAAACATATGGACCTCAGCTATGCCTCATGCGGCCCTTGGGCCAATTTGCAAACAATCCACAAATGGGCAGTTGAGACCTCTGTAAGAGCAACCTATTCATCTCCTCTCCAGCTTACTGAAGAAAGATGGAAAAATTACAGAAGAAGAAGAGGAGGAGGAGGAGGAGGAGGAGATAATGGTGTGTGCTCACCTCTGACCCACCAACTATTCACTTTAGCCCCACCCAACACTGGTATGGCATCCCTGATAGATTACCAGTGAGGGAATGTGGTCTTTAAAGTAAAAAAGATTTCTGCGCTTGTTTATTAGATTTGCACCCAGTCGATTAAAAAAGGGGGCGGGAGAACTCAAGGTGTCTTGCCCTCCTCAATATAATTTACAATATTTTGCATGTCAACTGAGAAGTAAACCCTACCAAGGTCAACAAGATTTATTGACCTGTTGATAAATCTGAATTGAATGTCAGCATAAGCCACAACGTTACCTCTGATGGCATTTTGAAAGAATCCAGTTTCCCTCAGTCTGGTCCCCTCTAGTCATTCTGAAATACAACTCCTTTCATCCTTAACTATTGGACATGGTGGCAGGTGCTGATGGAGGCATAGTCCAAAATGCTTAGATGGGTCCAGAATGCAGAATACTGGTTCATGGCTGCATCAGTCTGTCAACAGCCGTTAGCAGTGATAGTTAAACAGGATATTTCCTAAAAAAGAGGAATTATACATCTCAGTAAGAGATGGTCTGGGTTAAATAGGAGGTGGTGCCTTTTGCCACCTCACATTGCTGGTGAGCTTCCAGAGGTTTGTTCCAGTGACAGGCTGTATGATGGTTGTTAGTGTGTTCTGCTGGGATTTGGGAGATTTAGTTGAAGACATCTCTCAAGATCTGACTAGATATTAAGGAGAATACTATTGGAAGCTCAAACTATGATGTTTGAGCTTCCTGCAATTAACCCATTTCAATTAACTCCACGGTGGAGTTTCCTCAGAGATGCATGCTCCGAGCCATCAGACTTATGTATTACACCTGTGTCTGTCTTCCAATGGGCAATCACAAAACCGAACATGCTGAATGCAAGATATGAACATAAGGAAAATTATGTACCTGGGGGGGGGGGGGGGCTCTTCAAAAAACATAATGAATGTACTATCTAGTTTGTCGCCTTGCACTTGCTGGAGACACAACAAAGATATCCATACACAAACAAATGACGTTGTAGACACAAAATGCTTAACTAGAGCAAGGCAAGGGAGCTTGATCCAAAAAAGGGCAGTTCTCCAGCAAGCTGCACCGACAATTGAGGCTCGACGACTCCATTTCTGGAAAGCTTGGCCAGGTTGGCTGTGACTGCCAGAGCTGATAGGGACACCTTCTCCCTGTCAGAGAATGAGCCAAGCACAGATGCTGTTGCAGGAGCTCTTACAGCAGCTGACCCTGTAGCACCAGCATGAGCCAAGCGGGGGGTAGAGAGAGAGAGAGAGAGCAAGTTTCGTTTAACTGAAAATGCAATACGATGAATAGCTGAGACCCGAGCTGACACATCTTTAATGTATCTGCTGCATCTCATTAAGTGCACAGTTTAAAATACTGGAATGTCTCAGACAAACTATTGCAACTGCCCCTAAGAAGTAAGTAAATATCGGGGGGGGGGGGAGAGTAGCAGCCTAGCCCCATGGAGACCTAGAAAGACTAGCTCTGCTAACATTATAGTTAGCAAGATCTAGTGGTCTGTTTTGTTCGAGTCACCAGCAAACGCTGGGCTTAAAACCTGTAAAACATCTACTGTGAACATCTACTGTTTCTCTGTTTCTCTTTTTGAATGTTCATTTCCTTCACTTACATTCCCTTTCTGTCGCATTTGTTTCATTTCCAGTCATTTGTTCCACTTGTCTTCATTTCTTTTTGATTTCCGTGGGAGGCTCAAAGAGATTTATGTTGCTAGTGCCAAGGGAAGCTTCAGCTCCTATGGCCCATAGTAGCAGTGGGGCAGGGGAAAGACGGGTAAAACTCCTACCATCATCCCATGTAATCTATGCTCGACGAAACCTCAAACTGCTGCCGCTCTTGTAGTTAACACTGTTCAAAAACCCTGACATCTCTTTAATGGCGTGTTCAGCGTACGGATGGGAAAATGTGTCACTTTGGGTTTCTCTCATATTACAAATGTTAAAGCAAAACCTTTTCCTCTCAAATACTGTACAATGTAAAGAAATGTGTCAATCTCAATCAATTCTTGCCAGAAACAAAGTGAAATGAAATCTACACACACTCACACCCTTCAATATACACTAACCAAAATCAATGGGAACAGCTGTTTCCAGCATAGAACGGGCCCTGTTTTACCTACTATATAGCTGTTAAAGATGAGGAGCCTTTCAGAGAAAAAAAAGTTGTGATCCTGCACTAACTTGGTTGAATGTGCAGAGATTCAAAGCCAAATGCCAGAAAATCCGTCCGCAACTATTTATGTGGGGCCCTCAATGTTTCCTTAACTCCCAAAACATTCACCGAAAGGAAGGAAGGAAGGAAGGAAGGAAGGAAGGAAGGAAGGAAGGAAGGAAGGAAGGAAGGAAGGAAGGAAGGAAGGAAGGAAGGAAGGAAGGAAGGAAGGAAGGAAGGAAGGAAGGAAGGAAGGAAGGAAGGAAATATAAATGTCCACTTCTGGGAATCTTCAGGAGCCACAATTTTGCACTAAAACCAGGCACAACATTCCCAAGCCATGTTTTAACTCGACACTAAACCAGAAGTGAAATTCCAACTGTTTTCTGTTGTTTTATTTCGCTTCATTTCATTCCGATGCTCCTTTTTTTTATTTTTTTTATTTTTTTTTATTTCTGGTGCAGGGGTGGCTCGTAGGTGGACCTAGAAATGGACAATTGATCCCAGCCTTCCAAGGGTACCCACCCCTGTTTTAAAAGTAGAGCAGCCAAAGCTCAGAGCATGGATGGAAGAATCTGTCCATTTCAGAATCCCCTGCAGTCAATTTTTTAAACTTTGACAAGAAGTTAACCTCCCCACTCTATTAACTGCGGCTTTGTGGGCTATGTCCCCCCCCCCGCAACATCTGCTTCAACTGGATATGAATAGAGAAAATGATGGCCTCCCAGTCTTTCTCACTCACCTCCCTGTAAATGTGTTTCATTGAAGGGCTTGGCCATCAGTGGGAACCCAGGAATCTCCCATTTAATTCTTTCAGTTTAACCAGATTATAGAGCAACCGGTCTGTTTCATCTAATTCTCCGTTGAGAAAAACAAAATATGATTCCTATAAAGAAAAGCATATGTTCAGAGACAACAGGATGCTATCAAATTGCATCAATAACTACAGTGGAACATAATCTTCCCCACCCTAGCATGTCAAAAAATGATCAATCATAACTTACTCCCCTTTGGGCATATTTTTCTTTACAAACAGCTGCTAATTCTGTAGCACAGGTTATGGAAAAGAGGGAGGGCATGATTTACTGCAGTTTAAAGCTGAAATCATGTTGCACTTGTGGAAGACTGGGATACTTTAAAACAGCAGCCCTCCGTGCATCCTGTATTTCTCCAACCTGCCCCCATTTTACCCCTTTAATTAAACGTCTACTCCGGGAAGGGCTAGGAGAAGCACGAGGGTGTTTATTTCAACCAGCTGAATAAATGATTTCTACGTGTGCCTTGCTGTTGAAAGTGAAGGAAGGAACTGCGTATAGAGGCCATCCCTAATTAGAGATCAAAACATTACTTCTGAACATTTCATCAGAAATGTAAATAGCTAATCAGTACCAGTCCAATGCCTTTGTTTTTTAATTAGGCCCATGCCAAGTCTCCATGAAGTTAAAAGGCAGCCTGGGCTCCAACCTCAGAATTCACAATCTAACCCATAGCTTCATGCTGATATTTCCTTTGAACTCCCTTCATGATGGGGGTGGGGATCCAGTGACTTAAATGTTACATTTACATTTCTTCTTCTCCTCAGCTGACAGACTGTAAACCTCCAAAGACAGCAACCACCAATGTTAGAAATAATGACAACAATGTTTATAGTGTTCCACATGAGTACAGAGGTGGAATCATAAGCAACTTGTTACATTTCCAGAAGGGCAGCCATCTTAGTCTGCTGTGTGTTGCAGCAACACCAGTGTGGGTTGTGGCCCTTCATATTTGACTTAGACAAAATATTTTCTCCATTGTGCATGTGTTAGTAATTCTTGGAGGCATATGCCACCTACCAATGAATGTCAAATAGTATATCCTGGCCACTAACAAGATGTGTAGCTGTTTGCACCCAACAGTCACCAAACAACTTTGAACAACCTCTGATAAGACCACTGTCATATCTTTGGCATTTCTATTACAGATCACATCCCTTTCTGTCAAGGTGCATATAAGTATCTGTCTGCTGGACTCTGTCCCATCCTTCTGATGAAACGGACTGCCCTCTGTGAAAGCTAATGCCAAACAAAAAATGTTAATCTTTAAGGTGTCACAAAACTCTTTGTTGGCTTTGCTGCCAGAAAAATTAGCTCTGTTTGGTGATGCACTGCGGCCCTCCCACATGCAATTTCTGTTGTTAAACTACAGAGCCAGATGGACCTGTCCATCCATACTTGATGTTGCTTAATAGAGGTTCAGAAGTTACAATCGCTAGTAGTCTTGGTGGGACACCTCACCCCACCCCTGCAAGAAGCATCATGCTGCAGCCACAGACAGTCATTAATTGCAATTCAGCAGAAGCAACAGGATAGACACATATCAGTTAGTGCTGCACAAATGAATGAACCTAGACCTTTCCTTGGTGGGAGACATGAGCCTCACTGCCGGGTTGCACATTGTTCCTAATGACGGAGATGCAAAAGAGCCATTTTGACCAAAGTGAGGAACAAAAATGACTTTTACTTTGAAATCCCCCTGAGATATATGCACGTCAGGAGCATCAGCATGAATATTGCACATAATAACTAAGATCAAGAGTCTAGTCAGTGGACAGGATTAAACATAGTGCGTTGAACCTAATCTACAGAATGTCCTGGGCCATGAAGTGAAAGTAGCAGCAGAAGTCTGGAGCAAAATTGATTCTACATGAGGGCAAGCAGCAGGTGGAAGAAAGGGATGGAAAATGCCTCAGCATGCATGCTATTTCCAACTGTAGAGATGCAAAAGGACCGTTTGACCCAAAATGGAGAGGCATATTGATTGGCTTGATAGATGTAGTTCCTCATCTGAGTGTATTTTTGAGGTGAAAAGCTAGGATTAAACTAGGTATAACAAGCTTTGGAATGCAACATTGCTCCAACTTCTTTTACCAATGAAAAGAGCCTTGAGGGGACTGCTGGCAGATTTAGGCACAAGAAAAGCAAGGGGAGGAACCCTTCCCTGGAAATCATTTCC
Source organism: Intellagama lesueurii (assembly GCA_037013535.1). NCBI lineage: Eukaryota > Metazoa > Chordata > Lepidosauria > Squamata > Agamidae > Intellagama > Intellagama lesueurii. The sequence continues at coordinate 165,846,722 of JBAJHW010000001.1, read as the reverse complement.
CATTTAGTGTCACCCCTTTCCCCAACCCTGGGCATCAGCCTAATAAGCAATTATGCACCATCAAGGATACACGTAAGTATGCAGCTGCATAAAACACCTGGTTTCAGCCACAACTTTGAAAGGGGAAAATTAACAGTAAGGCCTTGTCCACACTGGCATATAGATATAGTACATAGATTACTGATGACGCAGTTTGGATCAGGAAGAAAGACCTTGTCTGCATGTGTTGCTACTTAAAATGATTCATCCTTCCCTTTAAGAGCTGTCACTCACCTTTATGGCTCAGAGGCAGGGCATGCATTCTTGTTGGCATGTTCATTGTTTAGCCTGGAAATAGCAGCCTCCAACACCTTTGCCACTGTGGCTGCAGACTCTGAGAGAGGAGAGAGAACATGAAAGGACAACAAGGGAAGGGAAGTCTGGAGGCAAGGGGAGGGAGAAAATGAAATGGCACTGACAGAGGGAGAGAGAAGCAATAATTTTTTTAAAAAGTCCCTCCTCCTGATCGTCCACAGAAGATCAGGGAAAGTGCTGAATGGACAGCTGAGCAGGTTCAGACGGGAGGAGTATGCCAAACGGCACATTGCTCAACAAGTTCTTTGTAGCCCGATCCATCTCACACCCAAAATGGCCAGTCTGGACAGGCCCTAAGGGAAACAATAAGGTACATCCACATTTCTTCAACCTTCTTCCTTTGGCTGTAACCCTAGGAATCTGAATCGATTTGGAGATTCTGTTTCACTCAAAGCTACTCCCAATTTGTTCTTTTCTGTAATTGTTCTGTGTGCATGCTTATTACAATCTGTTGTACACTGCTTTAAAGTCATGAGAATGGAATGGTCTATAAATTAAATACATAAGCAATAAGTAAAGTGGAATTAACTTTGAATCTTTATCAATTCTGAACCAGCTACGAGGTTGGATAAGTTAGCTACCTGAGGAGGCAAGCTGGGGGTATCATTAAAGGGTGGTCTATTGTCATTTTCTTTCTGTCTGTCTTTCTTTGGACCACAGAAAGTGTGTTTAAATTTTCAGCCTCAGGCTGACTTGAACTGTCTTGGGGCAGCTTTCATAACCACAATGTTGTCAAAAAGAACAAATGTAATTCTAAATATACACAAGAGAAGAATGGAGCTAAACTCACAAAGGAAAAGGAAGGAAGGGAGGGAGAGAGAGAGGGAGAGAGAGAAGGAAAGAAAGAGGACAGTGATCATCCCTGGCTTCGTAGAATAATTTAGGGGATTCTGCGACAATAAGATAAAATGGCTGTGTTTCAGAGACCAGAGTAGAAATGGAGTCTATCCCTTGCTTGTTTCTTCAGTAAACATATAGCACTCTAGTCTAGTCTAGGAGCACTGTCTCCCTCCTCCCACCAAATGCTTTTCCTCAACTTCAAACAATGAAATCAAAACTCCTGGAGTTAAGAGCTAAAAATGATTCAATTGTACCCACTATAGCAGTGCTGCACAGAGTCGACTATTGATCTCTGTGTCACAGTATATTTACAGTCTAGTATGATCAATATGCTATTTCTGATCCAGTCGTTTCTACAGTTCTACAGCTAGGATATTTTATAGGGAGATTATCCAGCACATGACAGACTTATAAAAATTTCAGTGTGAAATACTGCCAGCAGAGTAGGTGAAGCAACAGAAATACCCTGACTGGTAGAGTTTCGACCTATTATAAATTGAACAAATTACAGTGGGTGGTATTACTGAGCTGGAAAGACTGCAGATGTGTTGTGAAACACATTCTCTAACATAATGTCCCTTAGCACCCATGACAAAGCAAGCCCACGGGACCAGAATTGAAAAAGAAGTTCCTTCACAGCCTAGCTGTGAAGGACAGCTAGGCTTACAGCTTCTCCTCATCTGGAGGCACCAGGTGCGGATTCAGCCTTTGGTAAAATGGCCTCTTAGAATTCTCCAGTGTATTTGTGGACAGAGAAATTGGAAGGAGGGACTCTCTCATGAGATTTCTCCAAGAGGAGGATGCATTACCCAAAAACCTCTGCAGGCTGGGATGCACCATAGGTAAAGGTAATTTCAAAAGTTGTCCATTTCCCCCCCCCCCAAGCTTCTCTTGCTCCCGCAGCAGTCTTGGCAGCCTGGCCACCATTTTGCTTTCTCCATAATCTTCAGGATCTAATATTACTTCAGGATAGGGATGGGCCTGAGGAGGTTAGAATACCAGGCACCACACTGCCAATAAACTCTTGGCAATAATTGCTTTAAAAATCTTCAGATTTTTAAGCCTTTCACCACCACCACCCTTTTCCAGGTAAGGGGTTTGTGTGTGTAAGAAGAATTTCAAGGATTCTCTCTGAATCATGTCTTCTGAGGAGTTTTGACTCAGCTCTTTATTCTCTATCATCCTTGCCTGCCCAAAACAAATGTCCCAATAATTTATGGTCTTAGAAGGTCCAAAAAGATAAATGACACCGTGATGACAGGTCATCTTGCACTTGAAAAGTTTTTGTTTTTCTGACTGTTATGCAGTGAATGGAGACTGAAGGCCAGATAGGTATGTGCATTGTCACTGCTGTCGATATTTGGTGATTCCCTTTCATAATTAGCAGAGCATAAAAGTACAAAAACAACTCCTGTAACACAGGGGAAACGTAGAAGAGAATAGCAAAAATAAAATAAAAATAAGAAAAAAAATTTTTTTAATTCAGCCTCCACCCAGCCCTTTAGTCTCACTAGTCCTTTGCATATAAAGGGGGGGGGGGGGGACACTCTACAAGTAGTTTAAGTGGAAAAAAATATTTATTTACATTTGATCTTCAGTTACAATCAGAAAAATAAAGAAAGGTTAAAGAAAGATATTGCCGCCTCAACTATATGGTAGATTGTTGTTGACCATGCTGGCTGCATGGTCTGGAGCGAGGAGCAGAGAAAGAGCATGTCTGCTCCTGGCAATATTCAGAGAAGAAGAGGTAGGGGACAAATAGAAACAAATAGACAGGAAGAAAGGAGGGGCAAATCTCTAGCTCAGGAAAAAGGACTTTGTTAGCTGTTTAGTGGGAAAGGAGAGAATTGTTTTAGGTCCTAAAAACCAAATAAATCGAAACATAGCAACTGGTTTTCCACCTCCTGTCACAAAGACTATGGGCTGCTCATTTTGTTCATATATTAATAAGGTGTCCATCAGGACCTGCATTGTTCATGCTTCCATTTGCTTGAAGACCTCCACTGGGAAAACATACAATCTGTAACATGGTATGTAAACAAACCACTCAGAGATTTTTAATATACTAAGAGAAATATAAGCATTATAAATAATTTAACACATTTTCCTCCTGAAGAAGGTTTTCCAGAAGTGCTTAAAAAAAAACTCTACCTGTATGGAAACTCAACCTGTGTTAAGACTGAATGGGACATAGGAAACAAGCTCCTTCTGTACAGGGAGGGGAAAGAAATGTGGTGGCTTATTATTACTCTGTGGGGGAAGGTTAAGCTGAGGGAACATGAATGCTCTGAGGTCATGCAATGAGTACCAGGGCTGAACAAAAATCTGAATGAAGCCTTCCACCCACCCACCCCTATCCATGTCGAACACTCTGTTGGGCTATGTTGGCTCTCAAGAGGGATAAGATGAAAGTTGTGCTAACCACGGCACTATCCTTTATGTCAGGATTCAGAAGTCTCATGGCATAAGTCCCTCCCTCCCTTTTTAGCCACATTTACATTCCACCTTCCTTCAAATGACATCAGAGCAGCACACAGTATGTGGCTCTCCTCCTTCCCACTATATCCTTGCAATAATTCTGTGACATAGATAGGACTGAGGGAAGGTGGTGGGCCCGAGAGCACCCCATGAACCTCATGGCTCAATGGGGACAAGAAGCCAGATCTCCAATGACCCAGTCCAACACTCAGACACACCGGTTTTTCAGACCACTACACCACACCCAATAGTCCTTTGAATAAGATTTATGCAGCTGTAGTAGAACCAAAAGTGTGAACAGATGAGGTAGTTCTATAAAATGACTGGAGATCTTCCTTAATATTTTTAGTAGCCTCTGTTTCTTTAAAACCACTGTATTCTCCTTCTGTACCTGGTGCTTACAGTCTGGATGAATGTAACAAACTACTGCAGAAACTTTGAGTCTCCTGAGAGCCGTCTCCTGGGAAGTGCCAGAAATTAGAACTTAACAAGAAGAGCATATTGCTACCCGAGGCCACTGTTCTGATACTCTATAGCTGAATGCGGCCAGTCCAATAAAGGAAAAGATACAGTACAAGCTGGATGCAGTTGGGTGTTTCTTTTGATTTCCACAGAGCTCTAAATATATAGGTAAATAAAAGAACAAGGAAAAAAAAGAGATTTGTTATGACAAGTATTTTTCCCCAAATCCATTTTAATCCCAAACTGATTGTTTGTAACAAAAGTAATGCAGCTACAAATAAATTAGTTTTAGTATTATTTTGCTAAAATGCATAGACATTTATATTGCATTATAGTTCTCGCTAAGCAATAGTAGAGGAGACAGTCTGGGGTTTATAAAATAATCATGCCCTTTAGGGGAAATGTTTCTGGGGGGAAAAGAAATACATTGTGCCACTTGATAGTGATATTTAGCTATAAATCTACAAACTAACTAGATAGATCCCTCCCCTTCCCTCACTCCCCGCCGCCATCTTGCTCAGAAATGTTATATTAAGGACTAAAGGTGGTATGTTGGTTTGGGAAGAAAGTTTTTGAAACGCTGCTCACTGCTACACAATTGTAACGATGCCTCCACTGAAATCGATAAGAAGATTGAAAGACACTGCGGTGTGAAAACACCTGGTGGAGAGCAGCAGCAGTTCATTGCTGAAGTCCTCAGGAAAAGTGGGATGGGGTGGTGAGGGGTTCAATTTACTGCTGGGTTTTGGCACTGTAGCTTCTTGGATCTCGTTCATTTCCGTTCATTTCACCCTTTGGTCATTTCACAATTGCACCAATAATCCAAGAGGAGGAAGAGGTCAAGGAGGAGGTGGAAGAGCAACAAGTAACACCACCACCTTTAACAGCACAAACAGTAGAAAATAAGAAGTACATTACCAGCATAGTTCTTCTGGCGCCTGAACATGGTTTTTCTCCTGTCGTGTTCTGATCCAGAAAACATGCCGGAAATATAGAACTGCAGACTCCTGGACACAGTCCCAATGAGGCAGATTTTCTAACTATCCTTAGGTAATTCGCCTTACTGTCTATTTCAACACAACCTTACTTAGTGACAATAGCATGAAATGGGCATGTAGGATTCTCTTTCTTGGACTGATTTTGGGGCAGTTCAAACTACTACAAAATATTCTCCAGAATATGCCACTGTATTTGAAAAAGTCATTCACACACATCAAGGATTTCTCTGATTATTTTATTGATTTTGTGTATTTCATAGAATCATGGAAGGGGCCTATAAGGCCATCAAGTCCAACCCCCTACTCAATGCAAGAATCCAAATCAAAGTAGATCTGATAGACAGTTGTCCAATTTTCTCTTGAATGCCACCAGTGCTGGAGCACTCACCACCTCTCAACGTCACTGGTTCCATTGCTGTACTGCTCTAACAATTAGAAAGTTTTTCCTGATATTCAATGGAAATCCGGCTTCCTGTAACTTAAGCCCATTATTGCATGTCCTGAAATCCAACCCTCTGCTGCTATTGCATAGAGGAACTTGCACCCAGCACAAGAGAGGGGCGAAGTCAGAGAGCTGGAGTGTGAAACTTTAAAGTTCTGCGCAGCTATTTGCTTACTTAGATATCTATCGATGAACCTTGCAAACACAATTTCACAAAATGAGTCTTATTCACAGTTGTTCAAATCCAGATAAAAATTCATGACACCTTCCTCAACTGGGTTGGCTGTCCAGTACATGGAAGAATCAGTTCCACATGCAGAATCTTCAAAACCCTAAAATATCAATTCGGTTATATGCAATTCATGAATTCCCTATGTGGATTAACACAAACATATAGGAATTATACCTAGACCAAATTTGGCAAGGGCCTTAGCAGTCTAGGTGGCAACAGCAGCTCCAGCCTCTTCGGCTCTCTTGCTCTTACTGATTAAAAACTCTTACTCACAGCCTTTTCTTAAACACACCCATTGGGCTGAACCAATATTTCATAAAGGTTACAAGAACAGGGTTAGAGGGGACCACAGTCAGATGGGCAGAGCATGCTAGGGTGTTAACATTAACTGTTCGGTATACCCTTCCATCTTGTATTGTGGATGAGATTTTGATGCAGCCTCTTATTGGTCCAATATGCTCTGAGTGCTCTCTAATGATGGATGTTTCACCACCTTCCTAAGCATTTTTTTTCTACTGATCCAGCATTTCCAACAGTTAGTCTTCAACATAATTCTTTTCTTCAGCTCGCCTTCGGAGCCATGATTCCTTGTTCTGTGCACATGCAGTGAGAAAGAACAATGGACCCCTAACAGCATGTATTTGAAAGCTGTTATCAAGTCCCTCCTCAGGCATTGTATGGATGATAGCTTTTCAAAAATCTGGAAGCACTTGGGTCGAGCCATGGCTGTTAGCAATACATAATCACTCTCTGTCTCCTGCCAGAGTCTCGCAGCATTTCAAGTCGCATTCTTCAGGAAAGCCAAAATTACCCCCTCGGAAGCATGATCAGCGCTTCAGTAATAGATGTCACACTTGGAAACATTATTTTCCCTTCCAGAACCCCTCTCAGCCAGCCTGGCTGAGGAATTCTGGGAGTTGTAGTCCAAAAGAGTAGATTTCTCCAGAGATGTATATCATAATGGCAGGGAGACAGCCATTCCATTAAAAATCCATGATGTTTACACAGCAATTTAAAATACTTAAATTAAAAGATTTTTTACAGCATATTCGCTTTAAAGTAGCCCCTGTTGAATTAAATGGGCATTGATTCTGATTAGGCATTCTTAGGATTATATTTTTATCCTTGGTTCTACTTTTCCCAAGGTGTGGCGTGGGACATCTTTTAAAACCCTTGGATTGGCTTTTAAACAAAACCACTGGGGACTTTTGCTTGTATGGTCACAGTGACACGTGACTGGCGAATCATGGGGGAAATGGGGTTACAGAAACCTCCAGGACACATAAACCCTCTACTACTACTGCCATCTAGCTGTCCATGCCGGAAAGTCAACTTGTTAGCCATTCATTTTGGTTCTATACAGTAGGACTCCCGTATCTGCAGGGGATCTGTTCCACGATCTACCGCGAATGCCTGAAACCACGGACAGTAGCCAACCCTATATGCAACTTACCAGGAGGTGAGACAAAGGTCACAAGGGAGCAGGACAACTGCCACAAACCCTGCACCCTTGTATGTCCTGCTCCATTGTATGTTGTATCTAGGGCTGCAATAAACTGTTAATCAGGGAACTGAGCTGCCTTAACCACCCACACAACTCAGCATGAACAAATAGGCAAAGTGAACCCCATAAAACATGGTCTGGAATCTGAAAAGCAAAATTGAATGCATTTAAAGAAATAACATTAAAATAAAACTGAAGATGATGTCTGGAAGAAAATAATGCCCCCCCCCCAATCATGTAACCATGACAATGCAAGCATTATGTAGGTGACGCCTGATCAGGAGGTTCCTTCAACACTTTGAGGGTGTTTTTTTTTACCATGTCTCCAAAGACAGTAGGTAGAACTTTCCTCCTCAATATTCCATATATGCATTACCAAAAAAAAAGAGTGCAAAAAGGACGCTGCTTCACACAAACACACACACACATCTGAATATGTGACTTTATATGCATAGCTGTTCATTTAGAAGTAATTAGAATAATTTAAATAGAAATACGGTGCATCACAAAACAGAGAGGAAGGCTATGACCAGTGGCCCGGGTGCCTGCTGCTGAGTCTACTCTCATGCGAGAAAAGAATCCTATGTTCTTGTTCATCTCCTTTTTTGGACTTGTCCCTGATCATGTGGATAAAGCAATGACAGAGAAAGAAGGGGTAAATCACTCTTGTATACCTGTGTTGTCCATGTTGCATAATGTAACGACTGAATAGGGCTGTGATGGATATCTGAGGAAGAGGTGAGTGAGGTGCTCCCCTCCCCCTAGAATCCTAAACTTGGTGGGGGGTTTTAAACATACACTGGTAAAAACAACAGTCAGATCAACAATCCATAAGTATCATTAATAGAGTTAGCCCCCACTTCTATTAAAGATACTCTATCTGCAGAAGTAATACTTCTAGTTACTTCTGCAGACGCTCTTGAGAGCTGCAGCCAATCAACAATCTGGCTGATTTCCTTCCAAGGTTGTTATTTATTTATTCATTCATTCATTCATTTATTTATATGCAGCCTCCCCCCCGATAGGGGACCCAAGGTGGCTCACAACAATTACAATAAGAAGAAATGTTAAATACTATACAAAATTATATTAAAACATTAATCATGATTAAAAACCTTTTAAAAAACATTTTAAGATATCTACATTTCCTAAACAGAGCATTCTGTAGAGTCCCCCAAAGGTAGCCCTGGGACATAGGTTTTGCGGTCTGTTTCCTAGATCTCAGACACAGGAAATGAGCTGGTACCAACCTCGTGGTAATCTTAGATTTCAGTTTCAGGGCATGCCATTTGGACATGCTCAGAAGCACCATTGTCTCCTCCATTATTCTGTATCCTGCAGAACTGCTGCTGTTAACTGGTTGGCAGGCTGGCATTAAAGATAACCCTTGAAGTTCATCATTAAGTCTGTACCTTGTCTTTTTCTCTTCCCACACACACATCATTGTCTCTAGAGGATCCACCTCTTACGACATCAAATGTGTCCACCCTCAAAGGTCTGTCCCTCAGTCTTTGCCCCTGAGGGAAAGGGCTGCTGATGTCCTGGCAACCCAATATATGATCTGGAGAAAACTTGTACTTCCCCTCTGCCATTTTGCACCTGTCCTTCTCTCTTCATCCCATTTTCTGCATCTTTTTTTTTCTCCTTACTTCCAAGGACTACAACATTTATTTATTTATTTATTCATTCATTCATTCATTCATTTATTCATTCATTCAATTTGTATCCCACTCCCATTAGTGTCGAGGCACTACTCTGCGTGGTTACACCACATATAATAGAAAACAAAAATACAAACAAAAACATTTAAAGTAACAACAATAACCCTAAAAACAGATGGCACCAACTAATTATATAAACCCAGAGTGGGCAGAGGAAAAGGTGTGGGGGAGAAAAGGGATGAAAGGGCGGGGAAGGTGGTCAGCTGGGTGGAAAGTCTCCCTGAAAAGCAATGTCTTTAATTATTTCCTAAAAGTCCACAGGGAGGAGGCTAGGCAGAGATCCTCCAGAAGCTGGTTCCATAAAGTTGGAGCAACCACAAAGAAGGCCCTGCCTCTTGTAGAGGATTTATGAGCCTCCCTCGGGGTGGTCACCCAGAAGAGTCTTGACTGGGATGATTTTGTGGGTTGGGCAGATGAAATTAAGAAACACTTAACAACACTCCAACAAGTAACATGGGCCCAAACTGTGGAGGGCTTTGTATGTGAGTATCAGAATCTTGAACCTGATCCAGGACGCAACAGTCAACCAGTGGAGGCGAGACAGAACATGAATGGCGATGCTGCTTTTCAGAATCACCTTAAAAGTTAACATGCCATTTATCAAATAGGAAACCAAATGAGAAGGTTGATTTTTGCTCTTGCCGTATCTGGACATACCAGGCTGTTTGAGCTACGCAGGGAAGAACAAAAGTAAAAGTTTACTTTGTAAACTATTCCACAGACAAGGCCCTGTTTTCCCTGCACTTCATCCGGAGACTGTATCCCTTGGAGGAAACAGGATAACATCTCAATTATGCATGGACGATCACAGGCACACCTGAATACAAGAAGTTGTGTGGAGGAAACAGTGGCGGGGATCAAAGGTGAGTTTTACTGTTATTTCAGGGGTTTTCTTAGAAATCTTCCAGTTCTTTAAGCAGTGGTAAACAAGAGATAGGGGAGTGCTTTGGTATGAGAAGTAATTAGAGTTCCCTTGTCTTCTTCAAAGATTTCTAACAAGGCACTAGAAAGGCAGAGCAAGAACAGAGACAGAAATAACTAGCAAGGAAGCAGCCTCCTGTCTCCAACAGAGGTCAGCAGGGATGGGTGAAAAGTTTTCATGTTTTGTTCTGTTCTTCTTCTTCTTTTTGCTGTTTGGAAAAGCTGTTCAAGATCAGCAAATCTCCATGTGTTTGATGGAAAGAACTTGAAACTGTTGTTAAAATAAATTGAATGACAGGTCTGGGGCTCTGGTCGTTTTTGTCTTAAAAGACCAGCACAAATTCCTCTCTAGTCAACTTCCTTTGCTTGGCAGACTGAGTGTTGCCAGTTTCCACTCCAACCCACCAGGAGGCTGCCCATCATTGAGATCTATCATGGGAACAGCTATACCAATTGAATTGACTGGTACCCATGGTATATGAAATTTTGAAGTTTGGTTTTTTTTCCCATTAAGAACTGTCCAGACTTCGCAGATTTCTTCATTTTTCAAAAAAAGTGTGCTGTGTACATACCGCCCCATAATGCTTAAAGCACTCTCTGGGTGGTTTACAACTTAATTGTGCAAGCCACACATAGCAAGCTGGGTACTGCATCAGTTCAGCAGCAAAAACAACTGAATGCAGCACAAAATGAAGCTGACAGATCTGTCAGTGCCGCGTTAGTGAAAATGGGGGAGGGGGGCAAGGCCTCCCATGGTTTGAGAGGGGAGAGGGGCCACCACCTCCATTTGTCCCTATGTCCATGTCCCTCCCATGCCTCTCTTCTTCCCCCTCCTACATGGGCCCCCTTATACATCAAGCTGCAGGAGCTGAGGCTGGGTTGTCTTGTGCTTTATGAGAAGTACTTTAAAAGAGAGGTCAGTCTCAACTTGTCTCAGCCCCCTGCTTTGGACTGGGCCCCCCACTCCACACTGCCGCCTGCCCCACTGTGCTTGCAGAAGCACCTTTGGCTTTGCCTCCCCCACACTGCCATTGCCACTCCCAGACATGTTTGCCTGTTTGCAAGCAGCACAAAACAGATATGCATAACCTGACAAATTTCTTCTCTGTTCCTCCAACTGCACATCTGCCCATTTCCAACGGTACATTCCCCCCCCCGCATGTTTTAAACAACTGTGACGCAGGAGGTTCACAGGCCCGAATACTCCTCCATTCACCAATTCCTGGCAGCCTGGCAAGCCTGTAGAGTGGCTCATCCAGCATTGTTGCCCGCTTCTTGTCACCCAGTGAAGACTGTATAATGAAACTGTAAAGCTATTGAAACATGTATTGCATCAGGCTGCAATCTGTGCTTAGGCAGTTGCATTCAAGCCGGGAGGATCTTCCCCGCACATGAACTGAATTTAATGAGCAGGATCCTGTTCCTTCCTTCTGCTTGCTCAACAATCCATTCTGTGAATGGTTGGGTGGTTTCTGAGCTTATGCAAAAAAAAAAAAAAAAAAAAAAACAGTGGTACCTGATACCTCCTTGGACAAGCTTGGAATCAGTCCAGTTACACAATAAATAGAATCATGAAATAGGTAGAATCCTGTTCATTCTTTCCGCTTGCGCAATGGCAGGCCACATGGTGTGCCATGCTGTTCATTCTTTTTTGCACGTCCAACACCTAACCACAATCCATGGTGGTGGTTCTTATGTGCTGTCAAGTCAAAACCAGCTTCTAGTGATCCTAACAAGGCTTTCAAAGATAAACGAGATATTTAAGGAGTGGTTTTGCAAGTCCCACACCCCCACTGAGTTTCCATGGCTGAGCCCAGGCCTCCTGAATCCTGGTCCTCATCCATTACTCTACCCACTACACCACACTGGGCAAATCCATGGTTAGCTGGCTATATTCAATCTAGGATGGACAAGGAAGTGCAATAATTCTGGCTGGATTGTTTCATTAGAATTATGCACTGTCTAAATAATACTGATGCAGTGCTTAGAAAAGTTACTTTTTTGGACTGTTTCTTACTACAGACCCCCAAAGTAAATTTCCCAACTTCCCATCAGCGGGTGCATGGTAGAGGCAACTTTTTCATTTGTCATGCTTTGAGGAGAGGCAAGCTTCTGTTCTGGCTTTCAGACCATGCTGAAAATGATGTTCTATTCCCAGGTGCATACATTGCAGCCATAGCAGCAAGCAGTTGATGATGAACTCATGACATCCTCATTAGCCACCTACAGATGGGATCATACTGAAAAATATAAAAATTGATCTTCCACGGATTGGTGGGCTATGAAACCTATTGACTGGCTTGTGAATTTCTGGAGTCGCAAACCCCTGCAAGTCTGACATTTGATAATATAATAAAGGCAAGCAGCGGGTTCAGCCAGTGCTTTAAATGCGCATCCTGTGCCAGGCTACCTAGTGAATCTGGCTTAGGGTCTGTGGCCAGTAGGTGCCAGCTGGCCAGCTTCACTGAGTTTGTAAATGGCAGGATAATATATTATGAGATCATATTGTTTGGACGGGAATTGGTAAGGAAGCTATGCAGAAAAGCACCCTGGCACTCAGAACCTTAGCTATTTCCCTGGCATCGGAGCCAGACGCCGGCTTTTCCAAACCCATATCAAGCTGTCAAGCAGACTGGAGGTAGTTTTTAAAAAGGAAAGAAAACGAGGCACAAGGTACATCAGGCAGGACAAATCAGGACAAGATCAAACTGCAGGCAATCTGACCCCTTGCAATATTTGAACACCTTATTACTGTTTATCCCACTACTCAAACAAGTAAAACAGCTGTGTTCTAGAAACTGTTGTTAGAAGAAACTAATTATCCCACTATAAGTATGGAAACAGTGTGGGAGAAAGACCCCCTGGTCAACTCATTCCATCAGAGACTTCGGATAGCATTTGGAGACAGAAGCCACTGTGATCTCTTTCAGTAAATGTTAAAGAAACAACAGTGAAACTTATTTATTGATGGTATTTAACCCCAGTAAGATTGTCTCACATTTCGAAAAATTCTACAGATCCATTGATGGGGACGTAAAGCTGTGGAATCTTACTCACATATGTGGTGAACATGTGTGAAGATTAGTTAATTTTGGCCATTCATTCATACATAAAGAAATAGAAAGTATAACCATTTCAATGGAATCAATCATTCGCCTTGTTAAATTTATTTCTTGCAGAGAACGCTAAGATTATACATAAAAAATCTTGTCACATTTCCATTTGTAGCGGTGTGTCAAGCAATGCAAAACACTGAGAAGATGCTACTGATCTTTCTTTGAAGGCATGGTATAGACAAGTGTAGGATCTTGCTTTATTGGAAAGATCTTCCTAACTTGAGGACGTTAGGAATGCAAATCGCAATATAGATTTCAATAATTATCTCAACTTGGATTCCTTTTATTACTTATGTCCAGTCCTATGGGAATAATATGATGAACCCTCCAAATACACATAGGAAAAATTGGGATAATATACTAGAAGTCCCCAGAGCCTCTAAATAAATCCCATGGCATGTTTCATCTTAAAAGATATATTTTCATTGATGTATATTCAAAATGTGATTAAATCTTTTTTTAAAAAAGAAACTTAATGATAGATCATGTCATGAAATTTATATAAGGGTTCGAAAGTGCTTGGTTTCCATACTTAAATCAAAATGCTTAAACCATATTAAAATAAAATCTCCTGTTTGGTCTTCTTCATCTTCATGAGTAGAGATGGGCCCTTGGCATGGTGCAGCAGATCAGGTCCACAGGGGTTGTGCGAGTACCCGGATTCTGTGCCCCACCTCCTCCTGTGCGTGCCCACTCAGAGGAGGAGGCAGAGCAAGGAAGCCTACGGCACTGCTTCTGATGGGGCACCTGCGAGAGGAGGTGGGGCACAGAATCTGAGGCACACGCACAACAGTTGTAGGCTCGATCTGCCAAACCACATTGGAACACCAAACTTCAGTAAGTGTCCATCTCTATATGAGTACTGAAAGCCAGCAGCCTCTATTGACTACAGTGTAACAACACCAAAGCAACCACTCAGCCTGAAAAATTGTGTTTGACTTTTTTTGGGGGGTAAGTATGAGAGGGCATTTGTGCAGTTGGAAAATCTGCTTTAAAAAAAAAAGCTGGACAAATCCTGTCCTGCACAGGGTAAAAACATTGTGCATAATGCTGCCTAAAGAAAACAAAATAATGAGGAACCGATCACGTTCTCACTTTCTTCTTCCATCGGTCAACTGACTCGTTTCTTTCTATTTCCAACCACTGGTATATGGAGACAGTCCTACAAACAATTTTAATTTTTAAAAAATCAGAATTGGGACACAGTTTGATGCATTCGTTTGGTGTCTTAAAGGTACTGCAAAACAAGGCCAGCCTAAGACATTTTGGTGCCAGACATAAAGCTGAGAATGGTGTTCCCCACGCACCTAAGTCAAGATACCTCAAGTACCTCTCCAACTCCCTCGTAGCCGAAACAGAATGATAGCAGCAACAAATTTTAAAAGTTATTTTCGTTTGTTTTCCTTTATTCCGTTTTAATTGAGTTGGCCTTTTAATGGCACACAGCGTCTCCTGCTTGAGGTAGCTCTCTTCCCCCCCCCCCCCTCAAATGACAGGGCTGCCTTTGCCAGGATCTCTTGCTGGCCAGGAGATGACAAAAGAACAGAGGGAAGGGCTCACCTTCGCCCTTTTTTTGCACTAGCTCTCCATTTCCACAGGTCACCTAAGGTGGCCTGGCATTAGTGATTTGCTTGTAAAGAAAACTTGCAGCCCGGTTTACAGAGCGGGACTTCCTGGTGAACCTCGGCTGATCAAATAAATATTGAATTATGGTGTACAGAAACCTAGCAGAAAACAGATGAAAGATTCATGCCATTTCCCCCTTTGGCAGAGAAAGAGAGGATGCAAGAAACATAAATCACAAAGGTCTTTGGTACCAAGTCCCCTCCAACGTACCCGAGCGCTCTTTGAAGGTATGAATGCAGAGGATCGTTCTCCTTCCTTTTCTCTGTTGCACTATATTTGTACCTTTCCCCCCCCCCCAATCATTTTTCTAGCATTGTCAGTTAAATCATTTAAAGTTTCAGCCATCCAAGCAGTTTAGTGGCCCTTCCAGAAACGTTACCTCTGGCTCCACCGTTAACAAAATCTGAATGCTGTGATGGAGCGACTGGAGATATATTGAGAAATAAATTAGGGGCTCAGGCAATTATTATGCCTCTGACCCAAATTAGTTACATTCTGTCCATGGACGTGTGTGCATGCGCAAGCCTAGCTATGGCATTAATCATGCTTTGCTGTGCATTGCATTATTCATGTCTTTCATTTTTACCCCACCTTAGAAAAAGAAGATGCCAAGGATATGAATGGCCACATATTAGGATGGCAGCTCAAAGCAGGGGAAGGGAACTGTTGGCCTTTGGCCAACAACGTCCATCAGCCTCACCCAGAAGGACCAGTAGTAAAGGGTTTTGAGAACTGTAATACAAAATATTTGAAGAGCTAGATGGGGTCTACAGCCTTGCTCTGCCTTAAAATGTAGGAGGAATTTCCTGTGGCATGTTTCAGGAGTATATGGGGAAGCGCATTTCCATCTGGGCTGTGATACGCACAAGTCCTGTACAAATAATGATGGTGGGCATTTCAACAGACATTGGGTTGCCAACTACTCAGAATACATCTGCTGGCTTGCCCTAGTGCCTGTCTCATGTCTCCTGACGTGCAATATTAAATGAAGCTTCTCACAACACAGAGCATTATTGGCTGACACTATTAGCAAAATGAGCACAGCATGCAGTCCAGTGTTATTGCCTGCTAAAATATACATACAGTATCAAACTCATCTTGCAGGCACAGAAAGGAGAGCTCATTTAAAAAGAGCTGGCAAACCGTGCTACCAGGAAAGAGAAAATAGTTGAGATCTGTGGGAAATAAGCGTGATAGGAGCTCCCCAAACTTTGGAAGTGATACAGCCCTCACTAGAAAGTTAACTTTCAAATTAGCAGGAGAAAGTTAAGTATGTGTCTTATCAAGGGCTGGATTATGACTGGTGTTTTGTTTAACAACTACGTAGATTCTATCGTCATTGCAACAAAATTCTCCCCAGGGCAAAAATCAATAGATTTGAAAAAGCCATTTTTGTCCCAGCTTTAAGGTTTAAGCACAGAAGTCTCAATGGACCCCTTAACCAACAAATGGGCGAGTCCCTGGCCCCAAGTTCTCGTGGTCATAAAGACAGCGAGAACCCGGCCGGCCCCAATATGACCACCCCCGGACCTCAAGCCACCTTTTCCTTGTCGACTGTTGGTCCAGGTGTGGCCCCAGCGCATCTTTCCCCCCAAGCACTGTAATCGCACGATCCGCAGCGCTGGGAGATGAGCTATACCTTACCTGAAATTGCAATGGGACTCACCAAAAACCTGTTTTATCTGCACTACCCGCCAGTGTGACCAGGTTCCACCTCTAAATATGCCAACGCACCTGTTCCAGTGTGGGATAGGTGAAAAATCCCCGCATCCACAGCAAATCAGGATACGGGTCAAAAATTCCTATCCGGCCCCAAAAGGCGACCAGGTAAACTCACACTAGAATATAGGGCGGGCGGGTGGGTGCCAGCCAAGGAAGAGGGAGGAGAGAGGGGGGAACAGCCCTTAAATAGCCCATCGCTCCCCCCTCTCCTCCCAGGCTGTTCTCGTGCTACCTGGAGTCTTGCGATTTCCAGGGAGGGAGGCAAAGACAAGCCGCACCGCCAAAGCATGGCTCGGCAGTGGCTCAAGCATTCGGAGTAGAAAAGAAATCACAAATTATTCCCTCCCCCTCCCACCCACTCCCAGCAAGCCCCATTGTGCAACCGATCAGGCACCCAGTAGCACAACTGATCTTATAACTAGTACCAGACTGGACATGAAAAGAGGATCCTGCTGGAACAGAGGGCATGCTTATAATCAAATTAACTCAGCAGGAAACTGAGTGTTGTTTTCAATAGTGAAGGTAACAATCTCATACGAAGCCTACTTTTTAGATTGAGTTTTATGTGAATTTCGCAACAAATTTCAATTCTGGGAGAATGAACATGTCCCATCCTGGTATATGAGGGTTAAGAAAAACCCAATCAGGATGTGACACGCCACATCCTCTTAAATTATGAAGTAACTAAAGCTGTTTATAGTTGCACCATAAAAGGAGAGAAGCTACCTCTCATTACATTATGGTTGTAACGTGGCTTAGTTGAGTTGTTGCAAACAAGTAATGGATAATAAATTACTTACAAGTCTTGCTACAGGATAATGTAATTAAATGTGTGAATGTCACAGCTGGGGATATTTCTACATATGCAAGGCAGATCTACTTGCTTCCTCAGCTGTCTCATCGTGCACCATTGCAGAGGGTCTGACAGTCCTCGGGCGCCTGTGTTGGGAAGACACAATGTGTTCAAATGTGGGGGAAGAGCCAGAAAAGACACACTTAATGAGCAAGAGTTCCTCATGATTTTGTTTTGATCCAATCTAAAGAAATTATATTTATAGACCAGGAAAGGTCTACAGGTGTCTAGCTATAAATATGGAAATCAAAAGAAAACTAAGAACATACTTCTCTGGGAGAAGTAACCTTGTACCAACTATAGCTGTGGATTCCTTTCCCTCCACATAACGGTACCAGTTGTGTAACTGCTTCCTATGTGTGGAAGACACACTTTCCTGCGATACACATCCAAGGAAAATTCAATTCTTCTGAAAAAACTCCAGTTTATCAATGTGGAATATTGTACTTTTGCACCCATGATTCAAAAAGCCAGGAAATGGTCCAATATTGCTGCACATTAGAGATGGGGATATTCATATTTGCAAACGAATACGAATATCCCCAACCCAGCTGGACCTAATGAGGGTCCATCCCCCAGGACCAGACCATCCACTCACACGTCCCGGTGCCACGAAGGTCCCACTCTTCCTGCCAATGGTGCCAGGAGCTCCCATGTCTTTCTGCTGAGCTGGCCACTCAGCAGCCATGAGGGGAGACTCGTCCTTCCACCCCCGGCCTGGAGTGGCCAGACAGACAGGAAGACAGCAGAACTCCTGGCACCACTGGTGGGAAGAACGGGACCTTCGCAGCACCAGGACATGAGTGGATTGTCCGGTCCCTGGGGCTGGACCCTCATTAGGACCAGTTGGGACAGGGATTCGTAAACAAATACGAATATCCCAATCTCTACTGCACATTACCATGCCTGCATTATCAGCAGGAAAAAGGATGCCAAGATTATGTTGACCCTATGACCTAATGACTTCCAAAAGATCCTACTCAGGTCTTCCAGATGAGGGCTGGTGCTCTCCTTTATTGAGTCAATCCATCTCGTGTTAAGTCATCTTCTTTTCCTTCAATCTTCAACTTTTTCTTCTTGTTACTGGCAAAGCAAAAGTGACCCAACAATGACACCACCCAACTTCGAAGCCATGGTTTGATAAGGAATGCGTACTAGCTAAGAAAGTCTTACAGAGCACCTACCAAGCCTATAAATTAAGTTCTGACCTGAAAGTGTCCCAAATCCTTCTGAAAGAGAAAAAAATCTACAAAAAGCTACTAGTGCAAAAGAAAAAAGAAATGGCCCAGAAAGAAATTTGGGAAAAACTGATCCTAGCAGCAAAATCTAAGGACTCGACCCAGTTCTGGTGGCTGATAAAGATTTCTCCAACCTCTGGGCCAACACTTCCAGATTGTTATATCCATCCAGAGACACGGGAGAAGCACTTCCAAGACTTATGTAAAGACGCAGATGTGGCCCAGCTGAGATGGAATAGCACACTTGAAGATGCTCCACCATGGACACCAGTGTCAACCTCCGAAATATACAATTTAATAGCCCAGATGAAAATGGGAAAAGCCCCTGGAGAAGATCTGATTCCACCAGAGGCGATCAAAAATAATTTAGAATTTTGAGCTCCGGTTCTAGCATAGTTATTCACGTATATTGATACTACTGGCCAAATTCCAGAAAACTGGGGTTTTGCTATCATAGTCCCCATATTTAAGAAGGGAAAGAGAGATGATCCTGCAAACTACAGGCCTATTAGTCTCCTTAGCACAATCTGTAAATTATATACCAGGCACATATATAGGAAATTTAAAGATTGGCTGGAGCAAGATAAGATACTTGCAGAAGAACAGGCAGGCTTTAGGGAAGGTCGATCTACCATTGATCAATGCTTGATATTACAATATCTTATTGAAAAATATACCTCTGATAAAGCAACTTCACTCCACGTAGCCTTTATAGATCTCAAGGCAGCTTTTGACTCAATATCAAGGGTCAAATTATGGAAGAAATTAGAGGCTTCTAACATTGACAGGTGTCTGCTTCAACTTATTCAGGCTCTCTATTGAAATACCTCGCTTAAGGTAAGATGTAGTACTCACGGCCATCTTACTAATGCCATTCAAACCCAAAAAGGAGTCAAACAAGGCTGCCTTCTGACTCCACTTTTATTTAATTTTTACATTGATTCCATGGTGGACTAGTTAAAAAATATTGACTTTCATCCCCGTAAAATCGCAGGGAGGCATATAACAACATTACTGTATGCTGATGATGCAGCTATCATCTCTAGGACTCCAGTTGGGCTTAGAAGAGCATTGCAAAGGTTGTCTATATATTGTGAGCAGGAAGACCTGATAATTAATTTTCAAAAAACAGAAATCATGTCTTTTGCCAAAAGGCCAATAATACGAACATGGATGATAAATCAGCATAGAATTGATCAGATCCACCAATTTAAATATTTAGGTGTCGTTTTCCAATCTAACGGCTCTAGGAAAGCACATGGTGATTATGTGGCATTAAATGCCCAGAGAAGTTCTGCTGCAATACTACAATTTATGACAACAAAGGGGGGCCATTACATTCCCTCAGCCATTAAACTGTTCCATGCAAAAGCAGTAGTCCAACTACTGTATGGCTCCCAATTGGGCCCCTTCCCAAATATTGCAACCCTAGAACGTGTACAATCAAAATTCCTGAGGGCAATATTAGGAGTCCCCAGGGATGTCGCCAACGTAAAACTAAGATTGGAAACTGGTCAAATTAAAATCGAAGCCAGGATATGGATTGCAATTCTCATGTACTGGCTCAGACTGTCTTATCTCCCTATTGGTCTTGCACCACTGATCCTGCAAGACACCTTTAAGTCAAAATGGGTTCAGTTAGTTGAACAAAAAATAGCCTCTTTGGGTCTCTCTAGGCTGACTGTTAACCATGGGAATGGAACAGGCAAAGAAAATCATTAAGCAGCGTATTGAGGACATCGAGAGACAAAATTATTTAAGCAGTGCCCCAGAATTCTATCTTAGGGAGGACAGCTTATACAAGGTCACAGCAGCACCTTATTTTGCCCAGTTGGAGCAACCCGGGTATAGAAGGGCGTTTACTCTGGCCCGGCTGAACGCACTACCTTCAGCAGTGCAGGAGGGACGGTATAAAAAGACCCCCTGGGCAGAGCACCTTTGCCCATGTAGAATGGAGCAGATAGAAACAACTGAACATGTCCTGTTGTGGTGTACATATTAGAAGGACGTACGTGAAGAACTTGTTTCCCCTTTGACTGGCCGATTTCCCGGCTGTACAGAGCAACAATGTATGCATGTGCTTCTGTCTGATTCCAATCCTATGTTTACACATAGTGTTGCCAAATTCTTTACTGCTGCAATGGGCATTAGAAAAAGGATCCTAAAAGTGGATGGGCCTCCGTAGTGAGAGCATGGTTTGCTAGACATTTTGGAATTGCTTCAAGGGAGATATATTGACATGTTGTTTACCTCAGAACCAACTATTGCTTTGCATTGGATCCCAATATTTTTGTATATTTCTGTATATTTATATATTTTAGATGTGTGTTTTTTGTGGCTGGTCTTTTGACCGTAATAAAGTTTTATCTATCTATCTATCTTCCTTTATTGTCTTCTCCCATCAATCTCCTCTTTTCACAATGTGCTGAAAGTACAACAGGGGGATCTCTAGTAAGGTTTCAGCCTTCATTTGATCTAGAGCACACCTATTTGTCTTTTAGGCAGTCCTTCTAATCCCTAAACTCTCTTTCACCACCACATTTCAAAGGAATTGTTCTTTTCTTGACAGCTTTCTTCATTGTCCAGCATTCACCTACATATCTAGACTGAGATCCTATTGCTTTGAGTAACAAAAGAGGCCATATTTCACTCCTTCCTAGCCAGTAATCATTGAAAAGTCACTGCTGGGGTTCTCAGGCAGGTCCACACCTCTCTGGCTTGGTGTGTATTGGAGTCTCCCAAGTGAATTGCTCCCTGGATGCAAGTGAATTTTATGCCTTTTGTGAGGGCAAAGGAACAGAATCTTAGCTATAGTAATTGGGAATGCCAGAATCTGAATGATATAGTTAAGGGGCACATCTCATAAAAGACACTTATAATCAAGGAACTCTTGTCCAATTTATTGAAGATATTCCTTTGCTTGAAGTCTTGCCAGAGAGACAGTCCTCAATTTCAATGGCTCTTAGATCAAAGTCTGGTTTAAAAATAAAGTCCCACAAGAAAAGGGGCCTTTGAGAAAAGAGGCCCAGCAGATCATAAATTATAGCTGGATCATAAACCCTCTCTGAGCCCAAATTTATTTAAAATAGGGGCTCTTGAAGCCCAAATAAGGAATTTGTTCAGTACAATCCATGCTTTGTCTAAGCTAATCTACTTTTGATTTGAGACACAGATCAACTAGTTTTACTGTAGGGACATGGCTGAAGTAATTTAAGGGTGTCATGATTTTCAAATTATTATCCTTTAATTTTTTAAAAAGAAACCAATAAAGACCAACTTTTACAGGATAGTATGTAATAAGGCACTAACTCAGAGCCATTGGTATTCTCTGGGCACCCTTTCACATCAGGCAAGCATTGCCAGGTCTGTTCTTTGCTCCTTTTTCTGTATGTCTTGCAATTCAATAAAAAATCATGCCTTAGGCCACCTTCTTTGGCCCCGGCCATAAACACAACATGAAAGAAATATAGGCTGAATCTGGATTGTATAAGTCATATCATGAACCTTATAAGGTGGTGTGTGGAGAATTTTTTTCCAGTCTGTGGCCCGCTTCAAATGTGCCAGGGCTCCCCAGGGGGCCATATGGCCCCCATTGAGAATGGCTGTGGCAGCTGCTCCAGAGTGGAAGCAACATGCTGTATTCTTCTTTGGGAATTAAAAGGGCAAAATGTGGGAATAATATCTTTGCTGCTGTTGTGTATTTGGAAACTGCACAAATCTTTGTTTCTGATCAAACCATTCTATTCCCTGTAGAGCCTTTTTAGCAAGAGGGTGAGGTGCAGCTCAAGCCCAGTGACTAACACATTACAAAACATATTTGAAGTTTCACAAAGGGAAAGTCATTACTGCCTGGGTGCACTCTTCAAAACAGCTCTTTTGCACAAACAGCATGCAAAGAAAGCCCATGGTTTACCTCCAGATGGCTGATCAGCAAACAAACGCAAATTAATGACAATCAACAGAGCTGTGTAAAGTTCTTGGAGGATAATCAAACATCTTCTACTTCTTTAGGCAGTTCTGCTTCTAATTATGAAGCTCTTATCCCATATGCTTCTACCCTTGAGCACTGATGGAGGCAGAGGGCATAATCTTCATCTACAAATGTAAACTGATTTAATACTTGCTATCACTCATGCCAGAAGGACAGATCCTGAAGCTGAGGCTCCAATACTTTGGCCATCTCATGAGAAGAGAAGACTCCCTGGAAAAGACCCTAATGTTGGGAAAGTGTGAAGGCAAGAGGAGAAGGGGACGACAGAGGACGAGATGGTTGGACAGTGTCACCGAAGCTACCAACATGAATTTGACCCAACTCCGGGAGGCAGTGGAAGACAGGAGGGCCTGGCGTGCTCTGGTCCATGGGGTCACGAAGAGTCGGTCACGACTTAACGACTAAACAACAACAACGTCACTCATGCCAACAACCTTGGAAATTTCACCATATATGCAGAATACCTAGGATTGCTAACTGAGAATTTTCCTCACCATTGCTATACTACAGTTCCCAGAATTCTCTAGGGAAACCTTTGTAACACTGAAGTCTAATAACACAGAACACACTGGATGTGTGTTTTGATTCAGCAAGGTAGTAGCAATTGCCACACATGGATCAGGGAGGAAGACAGACCTACAGGATAGAATGTTCATATTTCTATTCCTCCTTTTCCTTGTTTACTGTGTTTAACCCTAAATAATATAATTCAACGTAACTCATCTGCTCCAAAAAGAGATTGTATAAAAATTGAAGTCATATCCCTTTTGTTTGTCCTTTATAGCCTTTATGATCTGGCTTGCTTGTCATCTCTTCACATAGCTAGAAGTGCTGTTCATTGCTCATTTGTTGTCATTGCCCAGTGGCTGAATTTGGGGAAACTGGCTTTTGCAATCCATGCCTTTCACAAGATACAATTCCGGGAATTTCCCCCAGCTGGTATGGCCATTTCAATTCCCAGTGGCTATAGCAAGCAGGGGATTATAAGAACTGCAATCCAAAGCAGTAACTCTTTCAAGTTCTGTGAATTTGTCAGCCGTTGAAACACGGTCCGATCTGAAAGCGGGAAAGTGTCTCCTCCCTCCCTCTTTATAAAAGCTGGAGCTCTCAATCAGACTTTCCAGTCACATGGGAGATGTTTAGAAACTTGGCTGAACTCACATCAGTGACAGCTGCATTGCAGTTGTCCAGCTTCTTAGCAAGGGGCAGTTCATATGTCTTTCCTAGCCTCTCTGGTCATCATTTGGGTTTTGCTCTTCAGAGACTCTGAACAAGCACTGGGACAGCTTCTTCTTCTTCTGAACAGGAAGGTAGGCTGTAAAGACTTCTGCTACATCTTTCTCCAATTGAGCCACATCTAGGTGTCTGCAAGAGTGGAAGTCCAAGAATGAAGAATGCTGGAATTTGAAGTCCAACAAATCCAAATGGCACATCCTTAGTCATAATCTCACCAGAGCCATGTGCCCAGCTGGCACTAACAACAGAAATATCCCCCAGATATGTTGGAGTTCCCGCTATGGCCAATGATAAGATATTATGAGTTGTGGTCTACAACTTCTGGGCAGCACAAGGCTCAGCATCTCTGGACTGGGGGAAAAGGCTTACTGACATAAAGAAAATATGATGAGTAGATTCAGACAAACTGAGGGAAAATGTGGAAGCTTCTCTGTGCTACATCCTGCAGGCCAAATTTTCAGGAAAAAAACACCTGGAATCTTAAATATCAGCCTGTGCAGCTTTGCAGCCAGGAATTAGATGACTTTTATGAATCAGTAGAAATATTGTCTAACTGAAAGTGTGCAGTATATTCTGTTTATATTTAGAGCAAGAAAATAACTTCATTACTGTCAACAGAGGTGGAATCACCCCTTGATTTTTTTAAAAACTTTGTCTAAACATGGTCATGAGCTACCTGGCTTAGTAATACTATGAGTGAGAAGGATTGTGGAATTGTTGTAGATCACAAGCTAAATATAAGCCAACAGTGTGATGCGGCTGCAAAAAGGGCAAATGCTATTTTAGGATGCGTTCATAGAAGTATAGTCTCCAATCCCATGAGGTACTAGTACCCCTCTACCCAGCATTGGTTACGCCTCACCTTGAGTATTGTGTCCAGTTCTGGACACCACACTTTAAGAAGGATGCCGACAAACTGGAGCGAGTTCAGAGGAGGGCAACAAGGATGATCAAGGGATCGGAAACCAAGCCCTATGAGGAAGGACCAGAGAACTGGGCATATTTAGCCTTGAGAAAAAAAAGACTGGGGAGATACAATAGCATTTTTCAAATACCTGAAAGATTATAATACAGAGTAGGGCCAAGATCTATTCTCAATCATCCCAGAGTACAGGACACGCAACAATGGGCTCAAGTTACAGGAAGCCAGATTTCGGCTGAATATCAGGGGGAAAAAACCCTTCCTAACCGTTAGAGCAGTACAACTATGGAACCAATGCTCGAGGTGCTGCTGAGCTGAACTTCAGCAGCGTTGCTCGCCTTTGCCTCCCTCCCCAGATAGCACGAGACTTCTGGTATCACGAGATTAGCATAGGAGGAGAGGGGGGAACATTAGGTTACTTAAGAGCCGTTCCCCCCTCTCCTCTTCCTCTTCCTTTGCTGGCAACAGACAAGGACGGGGTTCAACTGTAGTGTAGTGGCGAGGTTCGGTGCTTGGGATAAGGGGGGTAGCATTGGCTCCCTCCCTCGGTTTGCCTGGCACTTCCTATCCTTGCAATTTGAATCTGAATTTACTTTCACGGGAAATAATTTCATTTAATTAACTTAACTAAGCAACTTATTAAGGGGGTGGGCACGGGCGCGCGGGCCGCGTGGGCTGCGGTTTGGCGTGCTCGGCCACATGGGTTTTAGCAAAGCATTAATGGGGTATAGATTAGGTAATTTAAGGGAATAAAAAGGATAATAAACAAACAAAACAAAACAAGGTATTCAGGTGCGCTACCTTTCAATCGGGGCTTGTCTGCAAGGCAGCAGGGAGCGGAGTCAGCTGCAGCGTGGCTCAGCTGTTTGGCACTCACCCCTTGTTAGTTTTGAAAGCCAAATAGGCTTCATTAAGTAATCCACAAGTTTTTGCCGGGCTGATCTGCCGGGGGCTAGGAGAGGATACGACTGCAGCTCCTCAGCTGTTCGGCGCTCCTCTCCCCCCCCTTTGGGTGAAAATAGTAAAGAGCACTTTTGGCGGTAACAGCATTCAAACCGAACCACGTGCTCGGCCATTTGGCTAAGCACACTTCTGTTTTGGGGGCATCTACTTTTATTTAGATATTAGAACTGTGTTCAATAGACTGTTTCAATTTTAATTGTTGATCATTGACCACATGAAGAAATACATAAATAAATAAATTCTGAATTATTTATTCACAGAATTAATTATGGGAATCCAATAAGGATTATTATTCTGAATATTGGGGATAGTACTCTAAAGATAAATTATAAATGGATAAATAGGTATTTTGGTAATTAATTAAAATTATTTAAATAGATTGTGGCGTTCACCCTTATTATGCTAAATAGGTTATGCATTATTCATGTTCTATGCTGATGTGGTTGAGAGGTGGGACCACCAGAGAGGTTAAAAAGGCGGAGCCTGAGAGGAGAAGGGGAGAGTAGAGTTGAGTCAGAGTTAGGAGGAGAGAGAGAGAAAGAGATAGTTGGGAGATCTGAGGTGTGAATAGTCTGAGGAGTGAATAGTAACTGGTGAGATTTAAATAGAAGATTGATGCTTGATGAACCTGAAGTAGATACTTATGAATTATTAAAGAAACATCTGTAATTAATAAACCTGTTTTAAGAAAAAGTGAAAACTGAATGGACCTTCATCTTTCCTAAGTAAAGTACGTTGATTTAGTGATCAACTGGTGGCAGCGTGTGAAAAAGTGTTTGGTTTGCCTTCGGGTGCTCTGTGTTTGGAAGAGAAACAGGGGCCACGAGGGGCAAATGTCACATAGATAAATAAATTATGTATAAATATTAATAGTAATTATAAATAAATAAGTAAATAATTATAACACAAATATATACGTACACTATTTACATGAGTAATATTTACATAGTATAAATAAAGTATAGCAAAGGAAGGTAGGTACAGTTTTTTGTACAGTGGTTCACAGTTGGGTTTTTTCCCAACTCGCACCCCTCTGGGTGGTAATGCGTAAATGTGCGGACTGCTGCCTAAGCAGGGGGCCAAGGCTATAACGGCCTGTTGGGTTATTTTATTTAATTAATTTACTTATTTATTGGATTTCTATCCCACCCATCTAGACCAAAGGTCTACTCTGGGCAGGTTTTAACAGGATAACTCAGTGGTTTCGGTCTCTGGCTGCGCAATCAGAGTTTGGGAGTTCAATCTCCCCTTGGTGCCTTGCAACAGCTGCAGGAAAAGATTTCTGCTGTAGATGCTGAAAGAGCAGTGAGAAACGTCCCACAGGCTAGTGAGGCGCAGCCACGCCGATCGGCTAGGGAGGCCAAGAGTCACCGGAGGGCTAAACTCGGAGCTATGACTGATAATCTAATTTCTAGGATTGCTGTCCTAGAGGCTGACGAGACATCCAGGCAGGAAGCAGATGGGGCAGCAGTAACACCACTGTGGCAGGGCGTTGACAAAGAAGAGCGGCCCCAATCCCGGCAGCAACCGGCACACCGGTAGCAGCGGCGGGCCGGCATGAAGTGATGGAGGTTGTAGGTCCAGACCACCAGTAAGGAAGGGAGGATCCAATTGTGACGCCGTTTTTGTCAGAGCAACAGGAGGGGGTGTCCAGACGAGAAGCAGTGGGGCGGTAGTAACACCGCTGCAGCAGTGCGCTGAAGAAGGGAGATCGACCACAATCACGGCAACAACCGGTGCAGAAGTGCTTGGCAGGCAGCAGGTGATGGATGAGGTTGGTGCAGACTGCATGTACGGCAGGGAGGTGCCAGGGTGACGACGCCTCTGTCAGGTAAGTCAACTATTGCACCAGACACTTCTCCACTCCACTTCTTGAGTGGAAACTTAGTTGTAGAGTGGGATGTAACTGCGGCCCATTATTGGGATGCTTATCCTTTTGTGGTGAAAGGAATACGGGAAGGTGTAAAGTTATACTAGATACCTTTCGTTCAATGGCAGAAGAGTTAGGTGTACCTCTGGTTGAGGACAAACGAAGGGACCAACCACGTCCCTGATGCTCTTGGGCATTGAAGTGGACATGGTACAGCAAGCGTCTAGGCTGCCAGAGGTCATGTTGGCTGACCTTAAGGTCAGAGTAGCCTCGATGTTGCAATGGAGAAAAGTGTCCCTGAGGGAGCTTCAGGAGATGGTAGGACATTTACATTTTGCTTGTAAAGTCAGGGCACTGGGTCGTGCCTTTCTGCGTGGCTTTGCAAGGTGAAAGGGCTCCATCGCCCGTTTCACAGGACTAGAGTTGCATATGGTATGAGAGAGGATTTTAAGGTTTGGGGGTTAGTTCTTAGCTGAGTGCAATGGCATTTCCTTTTGGAGAGGAGACAAGACGCTTAAGGCTGAATCTCAGGTCCAGTCGGACGCTGCAGGCTCCTTAGGGTTCGGCATTTACTTTAGCGGCAGATGGTGCACAGGCAAATGGCCAGTGGAATGGCACCACGCGGGAATCACCAGAGATTTGACAATTCCAAGTTCTTCCCAATAGTTGGTGCATTGTGGCTTTGGCCAGAGGAATGGGCGAACTCTGTCATACATTTTGGTGGACAATCTGGCGGTGGTCTATGTAATTAATAACCTCACATGCATGCAGACCGGGTCATGACACTGGTGCAGGCTGGACATGTACCAGGTGTAGATAATAGCTTAGCTGATGCATTATCACATAAACGGATCGAGCGGTCAGGGAAGCTAGATCCAGGAGCCAACGAGTTCATGGAGACTCTCCCCCCAGAGGTTTGGCAAATTGGCGTGATGATGTGAAAGGACAATAGGCCTGGCCTGGCACCGGGGACTCGAACAGGGTACTCGGCAGTGAGTATAGATTTTCTGGAGTTTAGGAACTTAGTTGATTTAGAACCAGCGTAGCCTGCCCCAGTGGAGCATCTTCAACAGTTCATTGTGTATCTAAACAGGAAGGGTTTGGCGCCGGGATCTATACAGGGCAGGTTATTGGCGCTGGCTTTCTACGCTAAAATTAATGGGTATCAGGATTATTCTTCAGACAACCGCCTTAGGAAAATGATTGAAGGTTGGTCTAAGGAAAGAGGCAGAGTTATAGATTCGAGAGTACCCATATCGCCGGGACTATTAGAAAGCATTGGTAAGCAGTGGTAGGCTCTCTGTTGAGATGATTATGAAGTTGCTTTATTCAGGGTGGTGTCCTTATTAACTTTTTCGACGTCCTCAGGATTAGCGAAGTGTTGCCATTGGAAAGGAAGATAAAACCGGAGTAGTTATGCAATGGCAGGATGTTAGGGTAGTCAACGGGATGGTGCAGATTCGCATCCGCCGATCCAAGGCCGATTAGCAAGGCACCCCCTGACGTCTAGGTAGGGGCCCGGTTTGTTTTATCTTGCAGATACCATATGGATGCCGAGAAGGAAGCACATCATGATCATTGGCCACAGCTATGTTTTTGGGCAGCTCACTACGCTGCCACGTCCCCATGGGGAGCAGTCTCGGACTTGGAGCTAGAGTCCTTATCGAATGGAAAGGATGCCGTGGGATGCTGTGAGGACAACCTTGCCGTACGGCTGCCTTTGGTCAACATCCCCCAGATGTGTTGGCAATACACTTGGGCGGTAACAACCGGACCAGGAGCTGCAGAAAGGCCTGATCCTTGATGCGATTCGTGACATCACATGGTTGAGGGTTACGTATCCTGCTATGGACATTGTATAGTCAATGATCATCTCTCGGTTGGTATGGAGGGATGTGAGGCAATTTTGGACCGCTAACACTGCATGGAAGAGTGTTAGCGGGGTGGTCTGCAGAGCCGTCTTCAGCGGCCTGGATCGGTGCTTGGTCACCAGAGGATCCACGGATAGGTCTGAGTTTTCTGATCGGTGCTGGCACAGTAACCTGCTATGAGCAGTGTATGGCCGATGATCATCCCTCGGCTGGCACGACGGGATGTGAGGCATTTTTGGTCCACTAACACTGCATGAAGGAGTGTTAGCTGGGTAGTCTGCAGAGCTGATTGCAGCGGCCTTGGATCGGTGATTGGTCACCAGAGGATCCGCATGGATAGGCCTGGTTTTTTCAGAACAATGGTGTACATCCATCCAAACGAGGTTTGGATGTCTTCCTTGAAGACATCAAGGGGGGCCTGCTGTTGGAGCTTGGTGAGCTCGATGGCGGGCATGGGACTTAGCTTGGCTAGTCCCTATGCTGTGGCGGGTAGTGCGGATATAACAGGTTTTGTTGGTGAGTCCCATTGCAAACTCAGGTAAGCTGTAGCCCATCTGACCTCCCAGTGCTGCGGATCGTGCGATTACAGTGCTTGGGGGGGAAAGATGCGCTGGGGCCACACCTGGACCAACAGTCAACAAGGAGAAGCTGGCTTGAGGTCCGGGGGTGGTCAAATTGGGGCCGGCCGGGTTCTTGCAGTCTTTAAGACCTCGAGAACTTGGGGCCAGGGACTGGCCCATTTGTTGCTTAAGGGGTCCTTTGAGACCTCTGTGCTTAAACCTGATTCCGCACTACGGCAGGACCCCCCTTTGCCAAAGGATTGGCAACAGTGATTATGTTTAATAAAGTGTGGCCTGTGATTAACCCATAATTCTTGTCTCACATCTTCATTCCGGGGTTGGGAGGGCAATTACCTTGGGAGGTAGTGAACACTCCAACGCTGGAGGCATTCAAGAGAAAATCAGACAATTGTCTGTCAGATATACTTTGATTTGGATTCATGCATTGAGCAGGGGGTTGGACTCTATTACCTTAAAGGCCTCTCCCAATTCCATTATTCTATAATTCTAACAAAAAAGTATTCTACAAAAGATGCAGCACAAATTGAGCAACATAATGTGTGGAGGAACTGGCAGTATCCATCAAATGGCCAGCAATCATTTGTCCAGTCTTAAACTCCTGATTTCTTTCTACTTCAAAATCAGCACAGACCTTCTTGAACCCTGCTTTTCCTACACTGCCACATTGATGATGAATCCAGAAAACCATTTTCTAAATATAAACTATTGACATACCCCCTCCAATTCAAGTTGTTAATAGGAAATAAAGGTTCCGCTGCATTACCTCAATGCAGGACTGCAACTGTGGTCCTATAATATAATACTGACATTAGGACAAAGATGATCCTGACCCACAGAAACTTGGCTAAATCATCTTAATGCTTTGACCAAACCAGACCCTACCATACACTCAGGAGTCAATGAATGTTTAGAATGTTCTACTTGTGAAACTGATAATTAATCCAACATTTCATTCTCTTTCCATACGTCTGACGAAGTGGACATGTCCACGAAAACTCACATTAAAACATGATAGTTAGTCTTTAAGGTGCCACGTGTTTTTGTCTTGTTTGTTTTGTTTCTTTGGATTTTGCCTGATAGGCTTGCACAGACTAACATGGCTACCTCCTCCAAAACTTGACCAGATCTTGACTCTCTGTTTCTTTGACTTTGATTAGATTTCATGCAATTCTGTCTTTTTTTTTTATTAAAAAAGGAAAAACAGAAGCATACTGTACCATAGTTGTAGATTTCTGCCTCCTTTGGTGTGCCTTTTGTTTGAAGGCTTTGTCTGAAGGTTAAAAAAAGAGTAAGCAGCAGTTCCGATCACTTCTTACTGTTATATCATGAGCTCAGCATGTGGTGCTTTCAAAAGTACGGAAGTTTTCTCTCCCCTCATCTCCCTCCTCCGCCTGTCTCTAGATGACATCCAATGATAATGGCCATAACATGATGGGAAATTAATTGAGAGAACATTTCTAGCCTGCCATAATTTTTATCATCCATTCAACTGCCTGCTATTAGCAGGAATCCAAAGCCCCATGGGTGTTTCCAGTGAATCGCTTTCTTAGCAGAACTTACCATCTAGAGGTCAGAGCACTAGCTTCTTCCATCAGCCAGGTGTCAAATCACTGTCAAAAGTAAATTACTGGTATTTCTTGTGTGTGTTTAAAAGAGAGAGAGAGAGAGAGAAAGAAAGAAATCTTCCAGCTTTGCACTTTGGCATATCCGTTGATTTGTAGTTAGCCATTGGGGACAAAGAGAGTGCTGGTGGCCACTTGAGGCTTCTTTCACATAGGTACTTAGTGGCATCGATACATGTTAACTTGAATCCATGCAGCTGTGTTGGTGATTGAGTACCCCATTATCAACATTACAGAATTGTGGATTCTGACTCATCCATGGCTGTAACAAGGGCTGACGATAGTGCCATATGTTAGCCAAGGAGAGAAGGAGGGGAGAAGAGCAGCTTGGATGAAAGGAAATCTTCCATTAAAGCAAAAAGCTATCTAAGCCACCCTACTGACACCAATCACGCCATCCAGGACTGATGGAGGCTATTGCAGCATGTTTCATGACACTACACTTACCATAATGGTGGCGCTTTCATGGTTTGAATTGTTTTTTAACTCGCTTTAGAATGTTTAATTTTGCATTGTGTGCTTCCTTGCGTGCGCTTGTCAGGCAGGATGAAAAATTCCAGTGTAAATAAATGATATATCAATAAATATTTTCTCAGCTGTAACAAGACAATAGCCATCCAGTAGGGTCATTATGAAAATGAAGTCATTATAACCATCCTCAAACTCTCTGGTACATTAATTTCAATGTAATATATTTGAGGTCCCCTCAGTTCTATGGAAGATAATAATGCTGGTTTACCATCCGGCATTATTGTAAAGATTACTTCAAGATAATGCCTATGAACCTGTCTGCACACTTGAACACACTATACAGATCTTAACTATTGTTATTCTTGTAGCCGTTGCTAAAAGCTATGGAAAAAGTGACATTGAGAGCTGTATTGTTTAATATTTTCTGCCATATTATACAATACCTCTGCAGAATGCCAGCTGATGCATCACTACATATGGGAGAGAATCTTCTTTGATTTCTTTTTAATAAGAACATCCTATAACTTGCAATTTCCTTCATAAATTGGATCAAAAGTATTTGAGATTATTTTAAATATATGTTAGAGAAAGCAAAACTGACATATTCAGTCATCATGTTTGTGTTTTACTGTGTGTCTTTGCATCTCCGTGTACTCAACCATTCCCCACAACACCTTTGGTCCTTCAAGGATGTTTGTGGTGCTTAATTATGGACATCAGCTCTTCTCATTGGCAGGCTCCTCGTTTTTTAACAACATCATCACCAGAAGCAGTTACAGCACTGGGCAAGAGCTATGCCTATTCTAAACATACTGGGAAAGCTGGACTCATTGAATTTGTTGAGAGGGGATCACTGAGAATTTCATTTAGTTCAATTTGATAAGAGCTATCCAAAATTAGCAAATTTCTTAATAGTCTTATGCTAAGAATACATGATTTAAAAAAAAATTAGAGAGTGGGAGAAAACAAAACTGATTAATCTATCCTGCAGAACTTCAGCTGAACATTAAGAAGACAAAAATCATGACTATAGAAGAACTACACAACACTAATGTTGACAATGAAGAAATTGAAATTGTTAAAGATTTTGTATAACTCGGCTTAATCATCCATCCAAATGGAGACTTGCAGCCAAGAAATCTGAAGAAGGCCAAGACTCAAAACGGCAGCAATGAAGGAACTAGAAAAGATCATCATGTATAAGAATGTGTCACTGAAGACCAAGACTAAGACCATCCACACGATTGTATTCCCAATCACTATGTATGGTTGTGAAACCTAGACAGTAAAGAAAGCTAACAGGAAAAAAATGGATTCATTTGAGGAAGAGCTTTGTGGATAACCTGGATTGCCAGAAAGATGAATAAGTGGGTCCTAGAGCAAATCAAGCCTGAACTATCTCTGGAAGCAGAAATGATTAAACTGAGG
Source organism: Intellagama lesueurii (assembly GCA_037013535.1). Classification (NCBI taxonomy): domain Eukaryota; kingdom Metazoa; phylum Chordata; class Lepidosauria; order Squamata; family Agamidae; genus Intellagama; species Intellagama lesueurii. The sequence continues at coordinate 165,813,260 of JBAJHW010000001.1, read as the reverse complement.
TTGTCATACTTTAGGCACATCATGAGGATGCAAGATTCACCGGAAAAGACAATAATGCTGGGAATAGTTGAAGGAAGCAGGAAAAGAGGAAGACTAAATATGAGATGGACTGCCTGTCTAAAGCCACAGTGTTGAGTTTACAAGAGCTGAACAGGGCTGTTGAGGACAGGACATTATGGATGTCAGTAATTCATAAGGTTGCCTTAAGTTGGAGGCGACTTGATGGTACGTAACAACAACAGTAGTTCACACAGCCATATATATGGTATATATGGACCTCAACAGATGGGAAACCCTGACATCTGAGCGTTCAGCCTGGAGGCAGGCGTTGCATCACGGCCTCTCCCAATTTGAAGAGACCCTTGTCCAGCAGACCGAGGCAAAGAGGCAGTCACGGAAGCAGCAAAATCAGGGAGCTGGACAGGGGACAGATTGTATTTGTCTTCAGTGTGGAAGGGATTGTCACTCTCTAATTGGCCTTCTCAGCCACACTAGACGCTGTTCCAAGTCCTCCATACAGAGCACGTTACCATAGTCTTTCGAGATGGAAGGATGCCTAATACTACTATATATGGTTTAATGGCTTCCCAGTGAATGTCACCGAAAGTATGCAGCCCCAAGGCTTCAAGACTTGAGGCGATTTGAAGGACAAGGCCCACACATTTGGCCCTGCATCTGTGGTCCCAGTATTTATTTGGGATTTAACTCCTGTCTGAGCTTGTCTGCTGTCTGGTGATCCTGAACTAGTCGGCAGCTTGCCCCTGCGAAGCTGATACAAGAATACAACTAAAGGTCAAACCAGGTGTCAAGCCTTTGCCCTCCACCCTAACCCATGCGGTCATCTCTGCTAGACTTGCTGTAGTGATTACTGACCCTTGGCAGTCAGGTTCAGAGGCAGCACCGGTCTTCACCTAAGCTTCTTGAAGAGAAACTGGTTATGTACTCCTCCGTGGCAGGCCTCTTCAGTGCGGCCTGCAGCACAGTTTCTCCTAGTGCTTCTATTTGGGTGTCCCTGCCTTGTAAGACAGAAGGCAATATGCATTTCCAATAACTTACAGTGAATGAGACATAAGAAATAGGGAGGGACAGTGGAGATTCCACAGCTCTGAAGGAAAGATGATTTCTTTGAGTCTTAGCAGGATGTGAACATGTGTGTATGAGCATTTGTGCCGTTCCTCCAGTAAAGAAGAGTACTCCGCCATTTCAAGTAATGTTCCTGTGTGAACATCTATCCAAAATGATTTCTTAGTAGCGGTTGGATAAAGGTTCCTTTTTTGGACTAAAACTCTGGAATCCCCCAGAGTATCCCCAAGACACTCTGTTTGTCAATGTCAAATACAAGACAGTGAGTACTAATCATCTCGAACCATATACAGAATCTTCTCCATGAGCAGAACGAGAATGAAAAGGGAGAGAGGCTGTATATTTGCCATCAGGCAAATCAGCAGTCTTCACCCAGGCCCACAAAACCTTCACAGGAGAGCTGCTGGTACTTTTTTTCTCCTTTAAACTTTTGTCCTTCAAGATGGGTTGGGCACTAAGTAAAGTAACAGTTAAGACAAGGGGTTATTTTATTTTAAATTGTTTTATTTTGCTGTAATCCACCCAGAATAATGGCTGTACTACTGGATCAATCAATCAATCAATCAATCAATCAATCAATCAATCAATCATCTTGGACACAGACAAAAATAAATACAGTAGGCCAAGCCAGAGCCAGAGTGGATGGCTTTACCTTTCATTTAGATGGGTCAGAGGTGCACAGAGACAGTCTTACTTCTGAACCATGTAGCCTGATGCATTACTGATTTGATCATGATCCCTTTCCTTGTTCAACAGTGGGTTGGCTGAAGAGGTTATTTTGTTTTATCTTTCTCTTTGTGCATTGTGAACTAGGTATCTGATTGTTCAACTTCTTAATTTTAATTGCTTTGTGGATGCTTTTATATAATTACACTATTGATGATCCTGTTATTGGATGCTGTCAACTGTCCTGTTGGCACGTATTGTGCTCTTTTTAGTACATTTTAAGTAAACTGGGTTATCATTTTTTTTAGTTGTAATTATAGCTGTCGTGTTTATTGAGATTTGTTTTGTAAACTGCTTTGAGCACAAGATACTGTAGAAAATGCAGTATACACACACAACTGATTAGGACTGTGCTGGATCAAGCCATACAGCACACAACCGCTACTGGCAATAACAATAAAATGCAGACATATTCAAGTACAGTGATGCCTCCCATCTTTTTTTGATTATTAAGTGCTGCTGCCTTCCCTCTGTGTGAAAACTTCTCCCCAAGGAAGGTCAGCAAAAAATGTGTTTATTTCCCCAAGTCCTTAATTTACAACCCACTTATTAGATTTTGCACGTATTACTTTCCGTTTGTTCTCTCCTCCGCCAACTTATTTGTCACACCATTTCTCAGGAGGGAAAGCGGCACTTCAGTTCATATTCATCCTTACAGAACACAGTATGAATAAAATGACCCATAATCCAGTTGGCAGGCAGGAAATATCATGAATGATGGTGGGAAATATAATTGGCTGGAAATTCTACTGAGTGCAATACCAATGTTGCATTTGCAAGTGACCTCAGAAAGGAAGGGGGGAACATACTTTTAAGTACGATTGACTGAAATAAGCAGATAAAGATTTTTGATAGAGCTGGGCATCATTCCAATGACTATTCTGTTTCTTCTCCTTTTTTATCTTCCTTATGAACCCAGCACTGTCAATGGACACCCAAATAGCATCTGTAGTCTGGTCTGCCTACTTCCCTCTTAGGCAGATTGCACAGCTGTGTCCCTACCTTGACAGAAGGTCCCTCACCACATTGGTCCATGCTTTGGTAGTCTCAAAAATAGCTTACTGCAATGCCCTCTACGTGGGGCTGCCCATGAGAGTGATCCAGAAACTCCAGAATACAGCAGCCAGCTTAGTGTGGGGAGTTTATAAATACCAGAATATCTCCCCGAACCAGCCCACCTTACGCTGGTTACCTGTCCATTTCTGTCCCAGCTTTAAGGTGATGGTTTTAACCTACAAAGCCTTAAACAGTTTTGGACCGCTGTTCATGGCAGAACACCTATTTCCAACAGGCACTGCCAAGCCTACCCATAATTCTCAGGCCGGAAGGCTGAGGATGTTAACTCTGAGAAGGAAACAAGGAACTAAGTCTTCTTGGCAGTTGCTCCTTGGCTCTGGAATGAGCTGCTATCTGAAATTTGTGTGCCTCCCCCAGCAACCTTTAAGAAATCCCTCAAAACTTTCTTATTCCAGCAGGCTTTCCAAAATATTCCATCTGAAGAGCCCACTGAGACTATTAGCCTACCATTGTTAACTGCCGCCTGTTTTTAAATGTAATGTTAATTTCAATTTTACTTGGTACTTTTAACTATGTTTATGATATGTTATTGTCATTGCTGTACACTGCCCAGAGTAACCATCAGTCAGATGGGTTGTATAGAAATTGAATGAATGAATAAATAAATAAATAAATAAATAAATACCATGAGAAAATACTGAAAAAAAATGAGAGTATCTGTGGAATATCCAAGCTTCTATAGGTGATTGTTTACAAGCACCAGGTTCACTTTTGACCTTCAACCAGTGACAGCAGTGTCAGAATCCAATCGTGCATTTCCACAGGATCTCATGGCTTCCACCTGAATCAAGGACCCTGCTCCCTCCTGAGGGCCCCCACCCCACCGTAAAACCTGATGTAGCAAGCTGCAAAGCCCTCCAGAGCAGGTATTTTGGCATCTTGGCTGACTGCTACAAGAGGAAAAGGGGAAGAAAGTCCAAGTTCTGCTAAGGCTTAGAAAAGGCAGAACACTTTTAGATCTTGGGCCATGATGAATGGAGACTGGATATAACGTGACTACAACACGAATACCAGCATCGCTTATTTGAGGTTCTCAACTCAGATTCAAAATGCTCCTGGTAAAATTTCAGTAAGTCTAGGTAATATTTAACTATTTTAGGCTTCATTTTGTGCTGGGTAACAAGTGGGAAAGCCAGTCATTCAGTCTCTTTATTTTATCTTCTCAATTACTGGAAAGAAAGCCCACTTTTTCTTCCATTGTCTTTGGTGCTAAGTCAAGAACGTTAAACTTTCCAACTCTCATTCCTTGGTCTAGCATGATGCCTTGGAGAGCTGTTTTTCTCAGTCATCGCCAACTTCCTGTGGTTAAATACTTCTTCCTCACAGGGTCATCTGCTATTCTACCAAGGCCAGGAATGGGTCATTGCGGAGCTGTCTTCATATGGCAGGACTCTGGTGGTGCTCCTTTGCATTGCTCATCTTTTCCACTTCATTTCAAAGGCACATTTGACATGAGGCAGGGCAGGAGGCTGGAAGACTTCAGCCAGGAGATTGTAAAAAAAACTTTCTTCAGCCTCTAGATGTTTGGGACTACAGCTCTCACCATCTCCTATGCTAGGTTGGACTGTGCCAGGTAAGGCTAATGGAAGCTGTAAATCAACCCATTTAGAGGGCTACAGTTTCAAATATTGGCATTTTGAACATTGCCCTTCATAAGTTTGATTAGTACTTTGTTCCGAACAGCAATGCAACAGGCTTTGGAATGCAAAATACATACTCTAGCTCTTCACATCTTGTTCCCTTTGCAAATCAACCACACCATACCATGCCCAAAAAGCATCAGTGGCAATTTTTCAGCTCATTAGATGCATATTCATCTTAATGCAGCATCAGAGTTTTAAACTATAATGCATTCCACTCAATGAATCCTCTAGAGAACATGCACAGTAACTACATGAAAGCAGGAAGGGATTTTCATGCTAGAGCTTCACAAGCAGGTGTCTGTTTTTCCCTTTAGGGAAACAAGAAAGAAAGAATGAAATCTGACTCCATTGCCCATATAATTGCATTTTGCTTCTCCCTGATTAACTCTGGAATGACAGGGCTAGAAATGTGTGGCCATCGAAATGTTGTTTTGTTGCAACTCTCACTACGCTTCCCTATTGGCTATGCTTGATTAGGCTGATGGCGCTTGCAGTACAACAGGGCTCCACATCCTTGCTTTAAAGAGAAGGGGGATGAGCCTCAAGTCGATGATGGCCTTGGCCAAAGGTTTCCAGGGAGCTCATCTAGCGGCCACCATCCCGTTTCATGGCCATGAATTCCATCCATTAATGACATGTTGTGAAGACAGACACATTTCCTTCTGTATGACCTGAAATTATGATTAATCAATGTCAATGAGTGAACCCTTGTTCCAGCAGCATGGGGGTGGAGGTGAGGGTGGAAATCACTCCTTTTTTTTTCTTTTTCTTTTTTTGCAGACAGACAAGGTCAAGTCTGTGAAAGGTGCGTATACATTCCAGCATCTTCCATGCACTTCGCTTTTCATTCCAGCAAGTGCAGCTGTCCTGCCACCATTGTGAAGCTTATGGTGGGTGGTGGGGGAACCTGTTGAGGAGCTCACAAAAATATGGATGAGGAGTACATTTATTTATAGACTGCTTCTCTAACCTCTCCTATAAACCATGAACCATCCTATAACCTTGTATCATGTCTCAACTAAGTAATCTTTTTCCATTTCCTCCCCTTTTTTAAAACTAAAAAGCAACACACACTTTAGCCTTTCCTCGTAGGAAAGGTGTTCCAACCCATTAATCATTTTGCTTGCTTTTTCCTGCGTATTTTCCAGTTCTGCCTCATCTTTTCGGAGAGACAGCAAATCGCAGTCAGAATTATACACAGCATTCCTGACAGATTTACATAAGGACATCTCCATTTTCGGCACCTTATTCTGTTAAGGAGCCTAATAATGCGGCATTGTTGTTTTACCATCACTTTATAATGGACATTGTCAATGCACCACCATGTCTTTATCTGTTATTCAGTGATAATCCAAAGGCCTGTGAAATTAAGATTTTATTTTTATGGTTTCAGTGTCTATTATTTTATGTACACTGACTCTCATGTATTATTTGGTCCCTACTATCAGAACTGTAGGAGTTTGTGGTAATCATGAAGCAGATTGATAAAATCAGCTTATGGCTGTGAATTACAGGTAATAACTCTGGGTGGTCGTGGTAGGGTAAAAAGGAAAGGTTGGCAGTTATCCTTCCAAGAAATCCATTCAGGGTAGACCAGGAGAAAGGCCAGATTTGATTAAAGTGCCAGCGCTGGTTTCCAAGTATGCAAGCATGCTGAAGGTTAAAATGGAGGCAACCACACTGTTGGCTTTCCATTGGAGAAGAAGAAGAAAGTACAAAAACTGTGTCCTTGTTTTCCTGTCATTTGCTCTGTATGTCTTCAGTCAAAGGAGGGTTTTTCATTGGGCATCATTGTCTCCTCCCTAATTCCCCCGATCTTGGCTGGAAGTTCAAGTAAGCAGAGTTCTGGTGCCTTCCAGTGGTCAACGCAGATGGATTCTTGGGTGTGTGTGTGTGTTGATGGGTAAAAGACTTATATTATATTTCTTGAAAGTCCATCTGTCGCGCACCCCCACTGTCCCTAGTTTTCCTCAAACCCAGGTCCCACTTTCGGGCACGACTTTCTTAATTCTCCATATACCAACAGCCACCAGTGGATCTTTATCCACACTTTACCAATAATGCTGCCTGGACACGTGTTGTCAAATATAACTGATTATTTATTGTGTTGTTGTTGAATCACTTAAGTACATTAATAGATGTTGTATTATGTTGCACCCATTACTTGGATATTAAACACGTTTCTTTATTGGTATTACTTTTCATATAAATCACTGTTAATCACTGGAATACTATTTGATGACTGTCTATTTATTTTACTTCTATCTTTTAACTATTCTTTAATCCATAAACCAACTATACCACACCAACTTTCCAATCTCTCTCATAAAACCTCTAAACCTCTCTCTCAGTTTCCAACTGTCTCCCTGACTCCGCCCTCCTGTCCTCTCATACGCTCCAGCTCTAGAGCTCCACATGATGGACAGGTGGGACATGGGCATTCCGCCACACCATCTTTTTGTCAGGTCAGAAAGTCTGATGCTTGGACACCTTCCCTAAATAAATCCTTTGCAGGATATTTCCGGAACAAACTTATTCTGCAGGCAGTACTGCATGCAAATAAGAGAAATAGGGAGACAGATACTATGGTGTTGAGATTGTGCACTGGGCTGTATATTTCAGCATTCTATCACTCTGAGAAGGTTTGGCTGGTTATCCTTCGGAACCACTGGGTTTGCTGTTGTGGAAAAGCCCTACATTGCACTGGGAAGAGTGGACAATCAAGAAGTGTAGATCCAAGCTTCTAAGCAGATCTTGACTGAACTAGTGTTGCATTGTGTGTTAAGCTTAAGTGTCAGAGTGGTGGTTTTATGATAGGAGAATTTGATTGAGAATTTCTCCTGAAAATTAGTTTTCATCTCTGAGGTTGAGTTTCAACTGATCGAGCTGCTCTATAATTCAGTTCTGGAATATTCATAACAGTTGCCCCTGAGTGCCTACAAAGTGCTACAGAAAAGGCAAATGATACCCTAGTATCTGTCTGCTTTTTTTTAAAAAAGGTGAAAAAGTGTGGACTGACTTCAGAGAGACCTGAGCTCTTTAAACATTTATCTTTTGGTGTGTGTGTGTGTGTGTGTGTGTGTGCAGCAGAGGGGCAGGAGCAGTGAATTTTTTAAAGACTGTAATAGGCCATCACTGATGTGCTGCATCAGTTACTAAAAAAAATCTTTTCTTTGCCTTATCTGAAAGGGCCAGTTGATGAACTGCCAGCAGCTGAATCTACCGCCATGAATTTGGCTGTCAGCAGTTTCTTGAATTGACCTTTAAGATGAGGAAAAGAAAATATTATTTTATATAACTGATGCAGCACATCAGTGATGGCCTATTATAGTCAACAACAAAAATATTTCCTTCTCCTGCCCCTCTGCCAAAGAGCAGAGGAAGTGCTCTATTTAAAAAATAATGACAATGGAAGGAGCTTTGGCAGCTGGATGGTTCACCTTTGGTACATTCCCAGGGATCACATGCACAGGAAATGAATCAAAGTGGAGCAATCCCATATGCACAAAAAAAGGAGCCAGGCCAGAAAGGTGCAGGTAGGAGTGCTCTCAGGATGATTTGGTTCGCTCCAGTGATTACATCATGTGATCACCGGAAAAAGGAGTGACCCAACCCATTCCCATGTGGACCAAACAGCAGGATAAATGCCTGTCTGACTGTACCCTGAGTTAGTTCCCATTGTTGAAGTATCTCCTGCTTTTACAAATATTAACAGCTAGTATCATGTAGGGCATAGCCTGTCAGTCTACCTTTCAGGAGACCTGGTTTTGAATCTCTGCTCAGCCATGGAAACATGTTAGTCTTCAGTGCTGTTCACAGTCCTATATACAGAATTAAGCCACACTCCTTAAATATCTGAAATACCTTGAAAAACCTGTTGTAGTTGCCATATGTTGGACACGACTTGATGGCACATAACATAATTCACAAATATTATAGCTTCTCAAATATTTCATTATCAAGGCCTTGAAAAGGGTGGCCAGACCTTGCTGTGACAGGCTGACAGCCCATTGGGTGGTGATAAAAGGAGCCAGAATGCTGTGACAGTTGTTGTGGTGTCAGATTGGGACTTGAGGGAACCAGGTTCACACCTCTACTGAGCTATAAAAAATCCCCAAGTGACCAGTTTTTCTTCTTCTCACCTTGAGCTAACTTACAGGACTGTTGTAGTGAGGATGAAGTAAGGAGAAGGAGAAGTACAATCTTGGAAGTCCAAGAGTGGTATTAGAGGAATCATGAATGAGATTTTCACATTTCATTCTTGTAAGGTTATAGTACTCTTAACTTAAACAGGCAAAAACAAAATAAAAATAAAAAAGACAAAAATTGCTACTTAAAACAATTTAAACAGCAATTTAACACTAACATAAGTGTTCAGAAATAGCCCCTTTCAACTTAACCTTAAGTGAACTAGATGACTGAGTTAATTAACAGTGGGCTAAAATATTACATTCCCCATCTCTGTTGTAGAGCTACTTTCTCCCTCTCAAGGTCAGTCAGATTCACAGGGTTCTGTCAAAGTAGACTCCATGATATATTGCTGAAGGAGACAATGGTGCCCCTTGCCTATTCCACATATAGAACTGGATTGGACTGTCAGGTGAATATTGGCAATGACGTGGCGTCTTTCACCACATCTGAGGGGGCATAGTGGTTTAGAGGTGAAGGAGTGGCATACACAGCTCAGTTTGCCAATGGATGAGAATGGTTGGAGGGCTCATTAGAAATAGTCAAGGGGCTTCTGTTGCTGTCCCACAGCATCTGCTGCCTGAGATGGTTGTCCACCTATAATGGTTGGTCTGACACAAAGTGCTCAAGCCCCATACCTTTGAGGTTGTCCTTCCATACTGTGGCTCCATATTCTATCGGTCTGTAATAGACATGGACTATTTATATTTGTATCTCTGGGGATATAATTACAAATAGAGGCACCACAAGTGCCATGGAGGCCCATACCCTCCTCCCAGAACCAGTTGGTCCACTCACTGTTCTTAGCACGGCGCTCGGCTCTATTGTCATCATTGCATCAATCGTGGAAGGAGCCCAGCCAACTCTTCCCCACCTCCCCACACAAAATGACTACTATGGCACAGAGGTGGGGTGGGAAGTCTCCCTGCTCAGCCAATGAGTGGTCGGCTGCATGGGGAGGCAGGGAAGAATTGGCTGGGTGCAACAATGAAGATAATGGAACTGAGCAGCTTGTTGCGATTGGTTAGTGGACCAGCTGGTTACGGGGGGAGGGAATGGGTCTCCATGGCACCTCTTGTGCCACTATTTGTATTCGGATCCCCAGGGATTCAAATACAAATACTCCATGTCTAGTCTGGACTGATGGTGGTGAAGTGTGCATGGTGGATTTTATACCTTGAGGAATGTATTTATTTAAGAAACCTATTTTCTATCTTTCAGGAAAAGGGGTGCTCACTGGACAACTCATAACCAAACAGCAGAGCTGTCGCAACACAGTTTTGTTGCTTGAGTCAACTGCTCTTGCAATGTAACACTGGCAAAGGGACAGCATCCTGCAGTGCATCCAAAGGGAACACACTGGCTGAATGGGGAAAGGCAGACTGAGGGGGCAGGCACCCCTTGCCTTGAATGCCTTCTAATACCATCATGATGCCTCCCATCATCCACCACGATGGCTTCACTTTGCCTAATGGAAAGGCAAACTTTATCTACACGCATTGCTTTGAGATGTACCATTGTTACTTTGGACACCATTGTGAATTAATGAATGTAATACATTTAATAAATGAATGTCTTAATGAATTGATGAAATTAATGGGTATATGCTTCAATAATGACATAATAAAAGGAAGCTTCCCATATGGTGACACCAACCCATTATAAAGAAATATGATAATTTCTTATCATATCTTTTCCCTTCCCAACTCTGCATGTTAGCATTCAGAGTCTATTGCCTTGTTTATATGATTTCCTTCATTTCCACTGCTGTGCAGGCTTTATTCTTAAGCGTGAGCAATGGCTTGTTTAAATGATGCTCTGGTATGCAGCAGTGACATTCAATTACACCTGTTGCAAAAACCTTGGAAAAACACCTGCTGACATCACAGCACATTTGCTCACAGATCAAGTTTAGCATAATCTGACAAGTATAAAAACACACACACAGGTGAGAGGAGATTTGCCTAGAAGCGGCGCAATGGAAACACGCAACATCTTCTGAAATTGAGCTAAAGGAGTCAACTCTGCAAAATTAATGATGGATCAATATTTTCAACGGGAAGCGCTCATCAACCTCTGATTCCTTTCGAAAGTTGTCCATATGTCGCAAGTGAAGCTTCAGAACTTGAACAGCAAATTGTGTGGAAAACTTGATTTCTAGTCATTGTAATGAAAGTGCTAGTGGTAGTGAAGCCAGTGGTCCCAGGAAGGGTGTGCTCGCTCTGCAGATGTTACCATGATGTCTCAGCAGCTGCTGCCTGAAGGAGCTGCTCCACTTTGCCTAAGAATAGGGCCAGGCCTGTTTTTGCCCAGATGGAGCTAATTTAACTACAAAGCCTGTTGGTCACAGCAATGGGGATAGTATGGCTGGCAACAATCTTTTAGATGTAGGAGTATCACAGCCACAGGGACAGGTGAATATACAGCTCATATAGAGGCTTCATAAGCTTTATTCCAGTGTTGTACAGCCAAATGCTGTGAACAGGCTTACATGTTGTTGTTGTTTAGTCGTTTAGTCGTGTCCAACTCTTCGTGACCCCATGGACCAGAGCACGCCAGGCCCTCCTGTCTTCCACTGCCTCCCAAAGTTGGGTCAAATTCATGTTGGTTGCTTCGATGACACTGTCCAACCATCTCATCCTCTGTCATCCCCTTTTCCTCTTGCCTTCACACTTTCCCAACATCAGGGTCTTTTCCAGGGAGTCTTCTCTTCTCATGAGATGGCCAAAGTATTGGAGCCTCAGCTTCAGGATCTGTCCTTCCAGTGAACACTCAGGGTTGATTTCCTTCAAAATGGATATGTTTGTTCTCCTTGCAGTCCAGGGGACTCTCAAGAGTCTCCTCCAGCACCACAATTCAAAAGCATCAATTCTTCGGCGGTCAGCCTTCTTTATGGTCCAGCTCTCACTTCCATACATCGCTACTGGAAAAACCATAGCTTTGACTATGTGGACCTTTGTCGGCAAGGTGATGTCTCTGCTTTTTAAAATGCTGTCTAGGTTTGTCATCGCTTTCCTCCCAAGAAGCAGGCGTCTTTTAATTTTGTGGCTGCTGTCACCATCTGCAGTGATCATGGAGCCCAAGAAAGTAAAATCTGTCACTGCCTCCATATCTTTCCCTTCTATTTGCCAGGAGGTGATGGGACCAGTGGCCATGATCTTAGTTTTTTTGATGTTGAGCTTCAGATCATTTTTTGCGCTTTCCTCTTTCACCCTCATTAAGAGGTTCTTTAATTCCTCCTCACTTTCTGCCATCAGAGTGGTATCATCTGCATAGCTGAGGTTGTTGATATTTCTTCCGGCAATCTTAATTCCGGCTTGGGATTCATCCAGTCCAGCCTTTCGCATGATGTATTCTGCATATAAGTTAAATAAGCAGGGGGACAATATACAGCCTTGTCGTACTCCTTTCCCAATTTTGAACCAATCAGTTGTTCCATATCCAGTTCTAACTGTTGCTTCCTGTCCCACATATAGGTTTCTCGGGAGATAGATAAGGTGGTCAGGCACTCCCATTTCTTTAAGGACTTGCCATAGTTTGCTGTGGTCCACACAGTCAAAGGCTTTTGTGTAGTCAATGAAGCAGAAGTAGATGTTTTTCTGGAACTCTCTGGCTTTCTCCATAATCCAGCAAATGTTAGTAATTTGGTCTCTAGTTCCTCTGCCCCTTCACCACTACTCTTACGTTCTTTAAGGTTTCCGCACTCAATCTGAAGAAGAGACTGAGAAGGCTCCACACACTAGAGACAACCCTGGATATCCAGCTTCTCATTCTCATGTAGAGCCTACACATGAGTGTAGTTTTTTCTCTTCAGACTCAGGACCGAACCTATGAAGAACACGATGACAGAAGGGAAAGCCTAGTTTTGTCCTCTCTGCTTTCTGTAATATCTGACTAGGGCTACCGTTCCCCAGAATTCTGACCCATGATCTTCCCTCTTCAGACCCCACCCGATGTCGTTTATGGTCTCTAGCCACACATCCTAGCACCTAAGAGTTCCATCAAATGCCACCATTCTCTGAGATGAAGGTCAGCTCTGTTTCCAGTAGATGTCCTGATTCCACAGCTAAAAAAGGTTATGTCTCCAAAGCAGCCATGTTATCCTGTATTTTTCCCCCCACAGTTTGGGGTGGGAAGTGGGGCAGAGATGTCATTTTACATCTTGGTTTTCTAAAATACTGCCTCCGTCTATATCCCATCTGGCTTATTACGCCCTTCTATAATAAAACAGTGTTATTTAAATCTCTGTCCTTCATTATTACTTGAGACTCATTAATTTCCTTTACAATAAAAATGAATGGGAGTTAATTTATCAGAATTTTCTACAGCTAGTCTTGACTGGGGTTTTGTTTCTTTTCGGTGCATGTCACCACACTAATCTTCCTCTAATTAAAATTCATTTTATTTTTCCCTAGTTGTTTAAGACAAAAGATAACCTTTCCCATTCTGTAAACTAAATTGGATTTAAAAAAAAAGTCAGAACAGTCTTCTTCTTTTCCTTTTTTTTTTTTTGTCTATAAAGGTTTATCTCACTGTTTTGTATAATCAGTCTCATTAGAAAAAACACGATCTCCTATATTAAGAGGGCTTTCCACTAGAAACCTTCACAATCTCAAGGCCCTTATCGTGAGGTGCTGAAAGCAAATATTTCTTAGCAGCTTGGTGGCATATTTATTTAGCAATGCAACCTTTATTTGGAGTGAGTCATTTGTTAAATTGGGTACAATTTTCATGGGTTCAGGCCTGAAAAGTTATGGTACAGGCAATGACTGTATACAACAGATGCTCTCCTTTTAAAAAAAAAAAGAAATGTTTTTAAACAGTGGTTGTGCTATTGTTAAAGATGAACAACAAGTAAGCAAGATGGTCTGTGCATTATAATTTGAGTGAAATATATTTTTAGCACTGAACACAGGTATGTCAATAAGGAAGAAAAGTAGACTATGGGTTGTTAGCTCTGACTAATAAACATACACACATTCCTTTTATTTCTATAGATGCCTGTCCATAAAGAGTAGCTTGATATTTTCAAGGGCAGCTTTCAATAGATGTAAAGAACGGGACTTTGGCAAACTTTGTTAGATTCCTTTTCTCCTTAAGTGTGAACTTGGCAGTTTGAAAGTTGTTGGAAACTGAGTGTGAACACATGTAACAGATAATTCAAACTAGAAAAAGGGGAAACAGGCAGACAGATACCTATGTGTCCTCTCCCTACTTGTTTTTTCTAAATCTGCACATAGATTAGTACTGCTAGGCATACTTATTTCCCCCCCTTCCCCTCAGAGGTTATTTCCTGGTTTTTATCTCCCCACTGAAATGAGGGAGACTAGTTAGTGTGGAAGCCACTCCTAAGTTTCAAAACCTTCTTCCCTCAGCACTATCCCTAAATTTCCTTCCCTGAGAAACAGTAATGGTTTCCCCCCTCTCTTACTCCAAAATTATAATTCCTCCTCAGTAATAAGCTCAGCAGCAGGCCATTGCACTTTCCTAACAGAAACACTGACTAGTCCTAGGAGAGGGGGCATACAGATTCTCAACCAGCACCCAATCCCACCCACCTCCCTCCAGATTTGCAGGGAGATCACAGAGGCCAGGAATAGTTAAGGAAACACCGTATAGTCCTTCCTATATAACCCACTACAGCAGTTGCCTTGGATCCCCAGATGTTCTTGGACTGCAACTCCCAGAAGCCTTCACCACTAGCTCTGCTGCCCAGGATTTCTGGGAGCTGCAGTCCAAGAACATTGGGGGACCCAAAATTAGGACCAATTTGCTACAAACTATCTGTACCAGTCCGGATGTTTTTCAACTGCAATTCTCCTCATCGCTTCCCAATGGCTGTGCTGGCTGGAGAGGGTCAGACTTGCAGTCCTATTACATCTGGAGAACTACATAACCCCCACTCTTGGTATAAGAGAAGCTGCATTTGCATAATGATTTGTACGTACAATTGTTCTCCACTTGGCGCATATAAATAGAGATAGACAATTTGCATCTTTATCTACTGCGCTAGACACTATTTTCATGCAACGTTTTGACAAAGGACAGCAGTGATTCCCAGAGCAGGAACTGCAAAAGCACAGAGTAAGCATTACAAAACATAAACCACTCTCACACCCTACCCTTAGACTAGATTTGTGCATAATGAAGGTACAGTAACATATTTTTTCCTCAACTTAATGCTCGTCAATACTCTTCATGTTCCACTACTTGCTAGAATGATAACTGCTCTAACTGTTCACAGGCTGTGATGTAAAATGCATGGGGAAGGAATTTCAGATTGCATAAGATTTAGAAAAGGCATGATCATCATCATCATTGTTATATTGCACTTCTTATTTCTCAGCATTGCTGGTGCACAGGGTAGGACCCAAGGATCAAGCCTGAAAATTAGCAGTCAAGTCTTAAAAACTTGCTGGTTAGGTGACATGTTTGCATAAACCACTGGTTTTTAATTTCAGGAAGCAAATTAGCAGCCTTTGACAATTTCTTTGAACTGATAACCAAAGATTTTGGAACAACTCCAGTTACCAAAATTATTATGGGAAGAAGGATGATCTGGTCTAGTTTCTATATTCTTTTATTTCTTATCTTAATATTTGGTGCTTTGCATTTTTTGTATTTTCTGTACTTTTCAGTTTTCTTGTTGATGGAATTCCAACTTCTATAAGGTATGTTTTCCTTTGTTAGTTTTCCAGAAGTATACTATTTGTCTTAGTAAAATCAACTATTTTAACCATGATAACTTGCTTGTCCCAATACAATATTTCAGTTTCAGTTTCTAAAACTGGAGGTGGCTAGAATTCAAATATGGAGGAAAAGATGTAAGTAATCTGTAAGATTTAGCCAACTGCTGAGAAATTATTTTTGTAACTTGATTATGCCTGCCCATAAAATCCTGTAGATGCTAGTTTATGGCATCCAGCTATGACATAATGAATGGTTTCTTTAAGTCATGGTAAGCCCTCCACATATCAGTTACACTTGCTTCATAGTTATTTTCCAAAAATTTCTAGTGCAAATAACATCGTCTTGGATTCCATGTGTGAATCCCTCAGATTCAACCTGAACTTGACTTAATTAAGCCACAGGTTTGACTGTTACTTACCAACATTTTCATCCAGAAGGTAACTGGGATTGCTGTCCATGTAACTGTTTCTCAATCCATGAGTCTCTGAGCTATGGGACTTCCATTGATCTATCTATTCATTCTTGCTTACAAGTTGTAATATTGTTAGTCCTTTTTCATTTTCTGCTACCATCTGATGAAGTGAAACTGTGCTCCCAGGACAGTAGTTTTGACTATTTAACCCATATAAAGACTCTCAAGGTTGACATATCCATGCAAGCTTATGCTCTGTGGCAATTAAAAGCAAATAAACACACTTTATCTATGCCTTTGGATGATAGCACCAGAATTTTGACAGGAGGACTCAGGTTTTCTTATTTAAACCAACAAGATCACTGTGCTTCCAATCCCCAATTCCAAAAGAATATGTCAATTCCTGGGCTGTCCAGCTATGAACAGCAGTAACCAAGTTCTATTCTGAGCACTGCCTTCAGTCTATCAAAATGCTTGTTCCTAAATGACAGTCTAAGTTCTTTGTTTATATCGAGATATCACTGAGATATTTATAGGTTTTCTGCTCCTCTAAGCATTGAATAAACTGCCCATTAATGAGCTGATAGTTACTACTCTCTGAGAATATCCCCATTTTTATGTGGATAATAGTACACTTACTAACACCAAAGTTCATTTTAATATCTATACTGTAAGACTCAACACTGTTTCAGAGACTAATCAATTTATCAGGAGAGCTTGCAAACAATATCATCCATATACACTGAGTGTGAAACATCAAAGAAATGTCTCTGATAATTAGACTTGTAGCCTTGAATGCTATCATTGAGCTGCCTGGACAGAGTATTAAAACCAAGCAGAACCACAAAGGACTTAAAGAAACATGCCCCCAAATACCTCTTCTTAAACAGTTACTGTAAGAGAGGAGGCCTGTGCACCTTAATTTTGTCCTCTGCTTCACAATGAGTTTCAATATTAAGGTGATAATTCTATTATCAATTTTGTAGATTCTCAAAATTTCAAGAAACCATGAGTGGGGCACAGAATCAAATGTCTTTTGAAAGTCAATGTAAGTAAATAATACATTTCTGAATTCTCTTCAAGCCTGATTTAATGTGAAGGAATCGATAATGAGCAGTTCCTTATAACCATAGGATTTCTTGGTGCAACCTGGGTCTGTTAGAATGCATTGTGTTCAAGAAAACTGTAAAGGTTTTGGAAAATAATTAATGTAAATAACTTGGAAGCATTCAGCAAACAGGTAACAAGTCAGCAATTTTTAAGATCAGAACAATTTCCAGATTTATAGAGATTAGTTATTCCTTGAATGAAGAATTCTGGAATAAGGTCTGGACTGAGCAGGGCCTTGTTAAAAAATTGGACAGGTGTGAGTGGGTTGAGGTTTTTTGTTTTTGTTTTTAACTAAAGGTTATGGATCCCATCCACTGTGGGGACTTTCTAATTTTGTGATGTTTCCAATGCTTGACATACATTCCTTGCCCTCCCATCCTGGAATAACAAGGCGAGACACAGATGGTGGGTAAATGCTAGACCACACTTTATTAATTAAGCAAAAGCAAAGTGTGCTGCTTATATACCGCCCTATAGCGCTTCAAGCACTCTCTGGGCGGTTCACAAGTTATTTGTGCAGGCTACACATTCCACCCCCCACCCACCCCCAGCGAGCTGGGTACTCATTTTACTGACCTCGGAAGGATAGAAGGCTGAGTCAACCTTGAGCCGGCTACCTGGGATTGAACCCCGGGTCGTGAGCACAGTTTTAGCTGCAGTATAGCAGTTTAACCACTGCACCACGAGGCTCTTCTAATAAACCATAAATGTCACTCTCCCCAAAATTAAAGAGGGGGCCTGTCGTAGTGTGGAATTATTTGCAACTGGGGTCTCCCGGGTCCCCATCCAACGAACATGGGCTAGTCCCATGCCCTGAAGTCTCATGGTCCTGAAGACCGCCAGCCCTCGGCCAGTACTAAACTGACCACCCCTGGAACTCGAGCCCCCATCCCATTGGAGACCATTGGTCCAGGAGTAGCCCCAGAGCATCCTTCCCCACACACACTGTAATCTCACGATCTGCAGAGCTGGGAGGTCAGACAAGCTATTTGTGTTCACTGTTCACCAGGGGACTCACCAAACCATCTTCATTCCGCACTACCTGCCAGTGTGACCAATCAACAAACCACCACCCCCCATAACATGCCTACACACCTCTGCCAGTGTGGGATAGGCGAAAAATCCCCATTACCAACAGCCAATCAAGCAACAGGTCAAAAATTCCTATCTGGCCCCAAAAGGTAACCAGTAAAACTCACACTAGAACCAAGGGTGGGTGGGTGGGATGCAAGCCTCGAAAGAGGCAAAAAAGGGGGCAGAGCTCCCTTTAAGAAGGGTGCTCGCACCCCCTCCCCTCCTGGGTCATATTGCGAGATCCGCATATCTCGCTCTATCCTGGGAGGGAGGGAAAAGAAGCTCCACCTGACGAAGAGCCTCATCGGCGGAGCCACTATCCTTTTCATTTCATAGGCGACCATAAGTGGAAGGGAGCTCTAAGCTTCATCTTCATATTGGAGCTGAGGGTGTGTGTGTTGAGTTGTGTCCAGTGGCACATGGGCACAGATTTGCCCAATGCTTCTCAAAGTCCTCCTTAGGTGGTACACAGTGGCTTCTGACTTCTCTCCTACTTGGGACAAATTGCAATAGAAGTATCTTTGGTTTGTTTGGAATATATAGTTCTGCAGCATCCACTTCATGGTCTTCACATAGCTCAATAACCGTGAAGTTTTTGACTTAAGCTTTTGACATATGCATATACATGTACATATACATATACATACACAGAGAGAGAGAGAGACAGAGAGAGACAGACAGACAGAAAGACAGAGAGAGAGAGAGAGAGAGAATTAAAATAAGAAAAATGCAATTGGAAGTTATTTTAATTGCAAAGCCAATTTGCTTCAGTGTCATAAAAATTAATTGTGTGTACTTTCAAAGTATATATCTGCTCTGCTAAATCCCAAGGCAGTCCAGTGTGGAAAACTATGAAATGGGTTACTGCTTTCCCTGTGAGGGAGCATCTCCAGAAAACTTCCCAGAGCACTTAGCTCTTGAAGCAATCTGAAATGTTTACAGAGATGTCATTAAGTGTGTTTCTTTTGGAGAAGATGTATGAACAATTAATGCTGAGGAAACTGGAGCATGTGTGCTGTGCTACTTTAAAACAGCAGTGTAAAGGCAGCTGGGAAGAGGAACAGGCAAGAGTTCAGGCCTAAGGCATACACCAGTAATATCCTAATACACAAACCCAATAGATTTTGCTCCCTGACACAAAGAACAACTCCTGGTCCAGTTCCACATACAGATGTTAACTGTAAACTCAACTCCCAGCTGAGCTAAGTTCATGCCAGCATTATCAGCTGGGGGGTATCCTTCACCACAAATGCAGGGAGCATGGGAGTTTTCAGAGTGATAAAACCTGAGCAGGAGTCAAATACCACCACAATGTGTGGTGACAATCAGTCTAGAATGCAGCTGGGACTCAGTGCAAGAGCTGCTACAATATTTCAGTAGGTGACTAATGTGAAGAAGCTGTACGAAAACATTTGCTGGTGGTTTCTTTTCGCACATTCCCACCTTTACAAAACACATACAAATCTGTGGAGCCAAGGGCATTGCGCTTGTCCCAGTTTCTGAACTCTTTGCCTTAATTCCCAGTTTAATACCATCTTTGCCTGAGAACACAAAAGTGTGTCTCATTTGTAACTTTTTAGTGATCCAATAAAGGTGTTGCCCAACATTGTTCCCGCTCTACGGAGGAATTTATTTACATATTTTAATTATATAGATTAAAGAGGTCTCAAGGCAGTGAGCAAATAACAAGAATCAATTAAAACAGCCAACAGTGGAAATAAATTACTCACTGTGAGAATAAAATAAAATGGGATAGATTTTAAAACCACATTAAACTAAAACCCAGTAAAATTAAAGCAGGATCATAATAATAACCAAAATCAATAGCCAAAATATCCCCTCAGAAAAGAATGGAAGGGGGAAGGAAGAAATTCTGAATGGATTGGCTGGTGTAGGCAAAGCACAAGAGCCATTTTTCTGGCCCAAGACTCTCCAGGGCTAGGTTGCATCAGTCCCTTCAAACGGAAACAAATTAAATCTGAATTTTGAAGATCATATATTTGGACAAGTGATTTTCTGTGAGTGCCCCTGCCCCTGCCCCTGCCCCTGCCCCTGCCCCTGCCCCTGCCCCTGCCCCTGCCCCTGGTGGAGCCGGCAGCCTTGGGGGTGTCATGCCAATAATTCCATCAGCTCCAGGCTGCTGGTGACATGGCTCTTTACTGAACCAGGTGCTTTGCAGTTCCCCCTCCCATACCCCTCCGTTCTGTACTGGCCTCAATTCCAATCACTGAGGCAGTCCTTGTAATAAACAAGCCCAATTCAGGGATGGGCTTGGAACGTTTCAGCAAGGGTTGCCCTCCCACTCTTTGGCACACTTCCCCCATCTCTTGAGCTGGCACTTGCTCTGCTAGCTCTTCAGCTGAGGGGGGATGGGTGCCACCAGACCAGTCAGCCATCTTGGGTCCCGCTCAGTTTTTGGGTCTGGTGCCTCTGCTAGGGATGGGGTAGTGGGTTGTCCTTCTCCCCTGCCCTCTGTCTCTACCTCCTGGGAGGCAGCTCAGAGTCTCCTGCCACATGTCATTATCCTTCTCCCAGGCCAACCCTCCAAAGACACACAGTATGAGCCCCCAGGTCTCATCCTCAGCTGTTCCCTCACCAGATGTTGCAGACCCAGAAGACTCCAGTGTTTCATCCCATGTTCCTTTTATGTCACTGTCACACCCTGTTCCCCCCCCCCCGACCAGCGGTTCCCTCTCATCCCACTCCCCAGCAAGACCTGGGCTCTCCTCCTCCCAGCCTTCCTAGGAGCTCAGAGCAGTGGCTCCTCCCACACTCTTGAAGTGCTGAAGAACCAGGGCAGATGAAGCACCAGGAGCACCGGCTGTGACCCCTTCACATTTTCTTAAACCCCCACCCCAGACACATCCTGCTTTACAGCAAAATATCAACCCTTAAGAGTGAGCCCACCACTTTTTGAAAAGAAAATTAGAAATATTTGGGGGAGGATATTTTTACCTGTCTGGGAAGTTCTAGAGCAGGAAACATGATTCACACACACAGACAAACACACATATGAAAAAACTAGGCATCTACCTGAGAACAAGCAGTCCTTGAGCACACGAATCATTCAAAGGTTTAGGAAGTCAGTTAATTGGTGTAACGTAACTGCAACTGTTATAGTTACTCAGGGGTTGTGATCTCATCAAATATGAAGGGCAAACATCACATAGTTCAAATGCTTACATGGTTCAAATGCTATCTCATGCTGTGCCATGTGTGGTGAATGAAAAACATTCATGTGTTAACAAAAATCAAAATAACTTGAAGAAAGTATTGTATTTCATTTTGAGAGACAAGAAGAAAATAGTAACTCATAAAAACTGGAACTATAACTGCAACAAACTATATTTTGCACCTCAAAACTAGAAGTAATTAGTTCTGAAGATAATTTTCCAGGTTCCGAGATGATTGCTTTATGAATAACAATGATGGATTAAAAATTACATAAATTCTATGCTGGATTTCTACTATGTACAGCAAATCAAAACAATTAGACCATAAAAACATAAACACAATGATAAAATCATTTTCAGAGACTGAAACCATGATAAAACTAACAAAACATGGTTTAAAAGCAAAGTTTGAAGAGAGGTGTCTAGTCAGCTTTGTTAAAAACCAAGAGACCCATGATAGAAATGGAAGGGTTTGCAAACATACATTTTGTTCTAGACAAGGAAGCTTAGTGTATGTATATGATCTCCCTTTAATTTTCCCTGAAGTGTCCACCCAGTAATATATATGAAATAGTGTTAAAAGTGGCAATAAAACGTTATAGCGCAATCATTACTGCAACAATAAAAAATGGCATTTTCCCGCAAGTACCAGTAATCAAAATTTAGACCTCCAGTCACAGTCAACTACTTTGAAACGTGAATTGCTCCGTGAAAGGCAGAGAAAGCAAGTCGGTTTGATTTCAGCAAATCAGCGAACACTCCTTGCCGAAGCCTAAAGAGGCGAATATGTTTAAAGAAACCTCCATTGATGTTGATTCTCAATACAGGTGAAATATGTCCTATTGAAGTGTGTCTGTACAGCAACTTCATGCTCCTTCTTCAGTGCTGTGTTTACCTCAAGAATGAGAAAAGACAATCACCAATAAGATGATGATACAAATGTATGTTGTTTAAGAAAACGTGCAAATTTTCAATAGATGCTTGGAATGATAATGGGTTCAATGGGAGTTAACAGCCTGAAACTTACTCCAGATAAAACAGAGATGTCATTGATAGATAGATGGGTTAAGGTTTTCACTTTGGTATATTTGTCATGGCTTAGACAGCTCCAGTCAGAAAAGCAGAGGTCAGTTGTTTTGTTTATCTTCAACAAGAACAGGGCAAACAAACTCTAATGCCACCTAATGACGAAACTATGCAATGATACTATCCACACAATATTTGTGCTGTTATGGAAGAGATTGTTCAGCATGGGATTTTTTTTATTATTATTATTATTTTATTATTTTTTTAGTAAAGCAAAGTAATTTGCAGTTTGCTTATGTATATACCGCCCCATAGTGCTTAAAGCACTCTCTGGGTGATTTACAATTTAATTATGCAGGCTATACATTGCCCCCCCTCCCAGTGAGTGGGGTACTCATTTTACTGAACTTGGAAGAATGGTGTGATGTGCCCCTCGTGTGTCCCCAGATTATTTCACTAGCCTGAGGCCCACAACACGTTCCCTCCTTTACGCTGCCACCAGTTGATCTCTGTCAACAATGTTTAATTAGAAAGATTGAGGCCCATGCTGAGTGTAAAGTTGAACAAAACAGGTTTATTGGTTGCAGTTCACATAAACAGGTTCTTCAAAGACTTTAAAGTATTCAGTAGTTTTGTAATAACTTGTTTCACACTTAACTCTCTATAAGCTCCACACTCTCAACTGCCTCCCTTAACTCCTGACTCTTTAACTCTCACTGACTAACTTTTCACTTCAGATTCTCATCTCTGACTCTAACTGACTAACCCACAAAAACTCCTCTTCAATGCCTCACCCCTCCCTTCTAGTTTCTTTGGCTCCGCCTCCCAGCAGCTCCCATTGGTACATGCAAATAACCTCCTACATGAGCCAAAGCAGGGTGATCGCCACAAATGGAAAGGCGAGTGAACCTTGAGTCGGCTACCCGAGCACATCGGGATTGAACTCAGGTTGTGAGCAGAGTCTTTGGCTGCAGTACTACAGTTTAATCACTGCACCACGAGGCTCCTATAAATCCCATAATTCCCCATTCTGAAATTCCCACCTCACA
The DNA here is from genome assembly GCA_037013535.1 of Intellagama lesueurii. Lineage (NCBI taxonomy): Eukaryota > Metazoa > Chordata > Lepidosauria > Squamata > Agamidae > Intellagama > Intellagama lesueurii. The sequence continues at coordinate 165,790,009 of JBAJHW010000001.1, read as the reverse complement.
GACAGACACCTAAACGTTATTAACCTGGGAATGACCTAGGTTGTGGCCTAGTTAGGTCTAATTCCACCTAGCTTCCTGTGTAGAAAGGAAGATGTCTCATTGCTAGTAATAGCCATGTCCGCATTTCCATTTGTGTGAATGCGGTTTTTCACAGAGGTCTGAAAACATAAATACTGCCACTGAAAAGAACAGGACTGGCATATCTCCAAGAGGGCACATGAAGGGCTGGCCCCGCCATCTGCATGCACCTACTGGGGCACTGACTGAGTCAGGGGGGCAGTGCACATACCAAACATGTATTATTCTTCGGTTTTAAGAACTGAAATCTTTGAAGGGTATTGTCTCATGGCTAAAAGGAAGAGAAAAGGGAACTGGGAAATGAATTCATATCATTTCATGGTGTGGTATAAAATAAGAGAATTTTAATAACAAGGAGTATAAACCTTCATTAAAAGTTAAGCAGGGCAAAGTATTTTTCATCCGTTCGGGCTGGTACATCAGCCACAATGCTGATTTATACGAAATGATTTCCTTGTAGAACCAGATCTTTTTGAGACTCTGTCCACGGCTGCACTGTGCTTGTCCCTGTCAGTAGCAAGTGTCACTAATTATTAACTGTTAATAGTGAAGAAACCACTATGGCAGACAATAGGCTTTCTGTTCACACTGTTAATAGTGTGAAGAACTCATTTCAGCAGCAAAATGTCACTTCTGCTAGGGAGTGAGATTACACTCATGAAAATAGAATAAATGGAGTTGCCACTCTTTTTCCCTGGATAATTTTCAATTCACTCTATAAAGAAGGGGAGGGGAGATTTGACAAATACAAAGTCTTCTTCCTTTGTGAAACTTACTAGCTTGTTTTAGTGCAAGTAGCTGCTAAAATCCATCTGACTGGAACTTTCTAGAGATTTCTATCATCCCATATTTTTAATAGGTGATACAGCCGTTTTCTAGGAATTGGAGGGATGCTCTTTAACAGTTGCCTAAAAATATATCAGAGGCATTTTCAATAAACCTCAAAAACATGTCCCAGACTAAAGTCTCATATCAAGCCATCTGAAACGGACTCTTATTCCAGCACATATATATAGACTTTGGTTGAACCTTCTTTCATTTTTCCCTTTGAGAACTGGGTTACTCTCACACACATGTGCGCGCACACTTTCATTTATGCCTTTCAGCACCTCCATGTGAGTGGTCAGTAATTACTATTCATCGGTACACCATCTAATATCAAATGATGCCACAGAGGGTGAAATGGCCTGCCAAAACAAAGTTAAAAAATAAAAGAGTATATTGCAGACGTACGCAACAGCACTGTGTTTGAAAGGAAATAGCAATCTCTGGAAAGCGCAGCCTTTGTAAATGGTTTCAGCCTCACGGCAACAGTAACTTACATACTGACAATCTACTGCCTGCGAATTTTATACTCTTATTTACTTCACTCTTAAGAAGAGGAGTAGTGTTGCCATGGCAACTGTCACATCAAACAGAATTTGGGTAGGAGATATATACACTTCTTAAAGAAAAGGTGTAAGCCAATGCATAAAGTGTGTTTTCTGAGGGTTTTTTTTTTTAAGTAAGAAGGAGAAAATATAGTTGAATATTTAAACTGGTCTTAAGAAGTTATCTCTTTCCCTCTTTCCCACCAGACCTACGCTGTGGCCCACCCATTAATTTAGCTTGGGGTCCAGTTAGCCTCCTCAAGTTCAGCTCTTTATGCCCCACAAAAAAAATGGGCTTTGGGGGAGGTGAGCACACTCCAGGGCTGGTTTCTCCCCCTCCCATCAGGGCACAATAGTATGGAGTCGGGTGGACCTAATTATGGCTTAGTCAGCACTGCTCAGGTCTTGTAAATTCAAGCCTGTGGCTTCCTTTACAGAGTCAATCCATTTTACATTTAGTCTTCCTCTTTTCCACTTAAACATAGCAGAATGAATGGATCCTGCTGTTGTCAAACATGAATACAAATATGACTGTTGGCACTGATTACTATATATTCATTCGCTTGTTATAGAAAAGGAGTCTGACAAGAAGCTATTCTCTGAGTTACTAGAAATTCAGTCTTGTCCTGTTCATTTGGATTATGTTCAGTTGTTCTTTTCTGCTTACAAATGGTACCCTGAAAATAGATGTTTTGGCAAGTGCCTAGGAAAAGGCCATGCCAGAATTGTTGCTTTGATGGTACGGAATGAGTCTCAACATGGCAGCCATTCATTTATTAGGTAAACAGGCAACTCAGAAGGACTCATTCTGCCAAGTATACCTGCCATTGATTTTTAGATTAAATTATTTCTCAGAGGCTCGGCAGGAAACACCTCAGATCATGTGGATGCAGTCGAGATCCTGCTCTGGAAGAGTAAACACAGGGTCTTTTAAAAATGAAAATAAAGTCCATTTGTGAAGATCACTTCGCCTGCAATGTGTTCAAATCTTGTCGGGACAGATGCATGTGAAGTGAAATTGCCACAATTTCATGTTTTCTTTTGTCTCCACATCGACAATCAAAGCTTCAGTTTCGAATATTTAGGACTATGGGGTTCCTCTTGTAAGCCACTATCCTGACTGAGAAATTTCCCAATCTTTCCCCAGGCACTAAGGCTAATGCACATGCCCTAAAAAGGCTTGTGGTGGTGGTATGCCATCAAGTTGGACCTTGCAACAAGTTGATTAAGGTCCCTCATTTTGCTTCTAGTGGTCTATTACTGTCCAGACTAGCCCTGAATCCAAGAACAGGATGGCACCCTTCTCATTCTCATGTCAAAGAGCCAGTTGGTCTGGCAGTCAATCTTTCTTGGACACTATTGATGTGACAGAATTCTCCACTTCAACTGAAGGCTAGGTTAGAATCTAGGCCTTAGAACAATGGTTCCCAACTTTGGGCCAACAGATGTTCTTGGACTACAACTCTAAGAAATAATGGCCAGCACAGCTAGTGGTGAAGACTTCTTAGAGTTTTAGTCCAAGAATATCTGGGGACCCAAGATTCGAAACCCTTGCCTTAGAGGGTACTGTCAATTTGGCTATCAAACCTCTCTTGCCTGCAACATCTTCCTCCCATCTCCCAACACAGCAACAGCCTCACTCTGTTGGTCTCCATGGTAGGTTGGTTCTCATGACTCTTTAATCAGCTACTATAGCTCTGTTTCTCCATGGTGCCCAAGACAATTGGCATTTACAGCTCCCTTCAGGTTTTACAAATTCCTGTATCAGCAGGGTAAGATCATGTGAAACCCTCCTTACTGAGCCAAGTTTAGAACCATAGCTTTCAAAGAAAAATCGAGAATCGCTACCTTCAGTTCAGGCTTTCAAATTACAATGTAATGGCCAAAATCCTGTCGGGTGAGGACTGGCTGTGCAACAGGAATAATACCACCAATACTGGCAAATTGCCACTGATTAAAGGCTTCCATTTGTGACTTGGACTCTACACAACTTTTTAACATTGTACGCAAGCTGGGCATACCCCAAAATCATAAAAGGAAACTTTCAATCAAGCAGCACTCTGTTGCTGCCAATGGTATCATTTCCATTGTGCAGGCAGAGATGAACAACAGGATATTATCATTATTAGTTTTTCAAAACTAATAATAATAAAAGCACGATAAACAGTAAACTACAAAAATAAAACTGGCAGAGTTGTCAAATGAAACAAATTCATCAAATCATGATAACAACAAATTTTTAAAAGTGGATTGCGATATTTCTTAGGATTAACACCAGAGTCACTCCACTTAGAAACAGCTCAAACTTAAATACTCTCTAAACTGGTGTTGTGGCACTGCAATTTTTCTGAACACCAATGTATTTTGACAAAAGAAGGGCCTTTATCAAGCCTACTGCTATCTATTCAAGTAATAAATGGGTAACTACTACTGCAAGCAATTACTCACACAATGACTCGCATAATTTTCCTCTCTTATTTTTATAGGCCATCTTCATAAGGGCATTTGTCAGGAAAATTAACTAGCTGCCTTTTAGAATTCCATCCTCTCCCCCCCCCCCCCCAAGAATGTCCTGCTATCTAAATGCTCATGCTAACACATTCCTCTTTTAATGAAGCCTGATGCCATTAAATGCTTCATTGGCTGATTGGTACAATTAATTGACAAGTTGTTAATGACAGGTTCTTAGAACATGACTCTCAAATAAGGCCTTAATTAAAACTATCTTCTTCCTATTTAAGGAGAACCATGGAGCTACTATAAACAATCTGTACATGCTTCTGAGTAAAGGCAACATACTTCTTCCCAGTGACCTGCTCCTCCTTTCCATTTTGTATACAGTCCTTTTAAATGTCACCTCATCCAAAAGCGCCTGATGGAACTGCCGTGATTTCCTTACATGCTTCTCGCATTTCTTTCTCTTTGGAGTCGTTTATACTTGTGCCTTGTAGACCTTGCATTATTGGCAGAGCTGGACATCCAACAGATGTCAGGATTATTGAAGTCTCCCATTACTTCTCTCTCTCTCGAGTGTTGATCATCTGGGGGCTCAATAACATGTGAGAAAAGGACCCCAGTTATACTGGTCCTTTCCATACCTCTGTTGTACGAATATATTTTTTTTCCAGTGGTCATATGGTATATCTGTCGGTAGAAGCGTTCACATTGTTTTTAACTGCATTGATTCATTTCTTTCTATTTGAACCATTATAGCAGGCTACACTACTCTTTAATTTTGTATCAATTCATTTTCTCTACTGTTTCTTGGGGTAATCAGCCCTCCCTTGTCCTTTTTTTTTTAATTACCAAAAATGATATATCAATGAAGTAATGCCTCCTGTCTCCCTCCCCTTTTCCATTCCCTTCTTTGCTCACTTTCCCTGCATGTCTCTCCCTCTCAGTTCTTGGCTTTCTTTTTTCTTTTCCCTTTTGAACAGCATCAGGAGGAGGACGCAGATTTTGAAAGTCTTGCCAAGTATTGTGAAAAGCAGGGTTTAAAAAAAAAATACAACACTCCTTTCTGTACAATTCAAAGCCGGAAATCTCAAGCCCTCTTTCACCTGCAAGGGATGAGGGGAAGGCTGTCTCCTTCTGAGTAATGTATTCATGTTGAGTTTTGTGGCAGTGCCTAGCGAGGTATCAATATCCCTTTTTAAAACATTTATTTTAAAGGTACAAGTGCAGAGGCCACGAAGTGGCCACAGTGCCCAGAAACGTGATCCCTTCACAAAGGAAATAAATCTACAGAAATGTTCACACATGCTGAAACCATAAGGAATGAAGCGATTCATCGTTGGTACAAATTAAAACAACCCTCCCAGTGAGGGGGAAATAATCTGATTGCCATGGCAAATGAATCTATATTGGCTGTGCATCATGGGAACGGAAAATTATGGAATTATCTAAATAATGGCAAAATCAGTATAACTTGGGTTCTTTTGGCAGATGAGATTGAGCCCTGATCTAGGAAGCCATTATCCATATCTTCTCTGGCTATCACTGTTCTTTCTTTCTCTTTCAATGTTTACCTAAATGTTCTCCGTCAGCCTTCCCTGATCCCTAGTCAAAGCCCTGGATCTACTCAATAACAATAATCACGTGTCATCAAGTCAATTCTGACTTATGGTGAACCATTTTTCAAGGTTTCCTACATGTACAGCTCTCAGAAGTGGTTTACCATTCCCTTCTTCTGGGTGCACCCTGAAACTCTACAGCCTGCCCAAGGCCACACAGACTGGATCTACTCACAGGGGGCACCATGGGGAACAAAAACCCCAAATTCTGGCTCCACAATCAGATACCTAAACCATTGAGCATACATATCTTTTATATATAATGTTTTTCCTCCCCTCTTCCTGTTTAAGCAATTCCTTTTGAATAATTTATACCTATACATTTCTACATTCCAGCCATGAGCGCCATCCCATCCCATTTCAGGTAATTCCTTCCAAGTCATACTTGCCTTCAGTTTTACTAGAAAACAAAACATACAATTCATCTTCCTTTTGCATAATACAGGAAATACATATTCAGAATAGAAAGAATGAAGGAAATAGAAATATATATTGTTCATATCCCAAAGTTAATTGATCACTTTTTGCAATACACAGCTAGGACTTGATGACATTTTTTGCAAATGTTTCTGGCTCCTTCCATTAGGCAAAATGGGGAGATTGCTTCAGGCAGCAGATTTGGGATGCCATGAAAGGGCAAGAAATTGTTGATTATATAATCTGGTGGACTGTGTTGATGCTTGCTAGGTTTACAAGGGGAGGACACTCCACAACAGTGATGCTAGGCCTGAGAAAGCCCACCTCTACACCACTATTTGATATACTCTTCTCGGTGGTGGCACACCGGGGACAGCATGACCAGCGATCTTAAGGATCAGGAAGGTATATACAGGAAGAGGCAGTCCTTCAGATACTTAGGCCCCTAGCTACTTCAGACTTTGAAAGTCACTGTGAACACCTTGAACTCAGACCAAGAGTGATTGGCAGCCCGCTAAATTCTTCCAGAATTGTTCTCATGTGGGTTCTGAAAGTGGTTCTTGTTGTTAGTTGGTTCCCTGTCTCTAAGTAAAGGTTTCTGCCAGTAGACTAGGACACTCCATGTTTTGGGGTGACTTCTCTGCCCCACAGTGCCTCCACACAAGCCTCCTTAAGTCTCTCTGGAGGATCTTTCGCAATAGGACATGGGTCACAAAACAAAAAAAGTCCCCCTCTCTGTCACACTGATGGAAGTCTACATGCACTGGCTCGGAGGGACTTCTGATAATGGAAGGACATCACTAGTTAGCTAAAACCCATGGTACCTGCCTTCCTTACTCCCCCCCCCAAAACATGTAGATCCAGAGTCATTTTTGAGGAAACTCTCCACATGACATATTCAACTTTTTATTGTTTTATCATTGTTTTATTCTTAAACCATGGCAAAACAACAAGAACAAAATATCAGCAATGTATAAATAAAGCCAACTAGAACTGTCTATGAAAGGGCACCCAAACAAAGAACTCAAAGTTGGGGGACCCTTCAGAGGAGCATGGGGTGACCTAGGGGAAGGGATATGGGAGGGGAAAATACAAAGCAAGGGCTGTCTTTCTTGTTCAGTTCTTTTTGTTATTCAGTTCCTTTTATTCTAGATATCCATACCTGTCACAGACTCATCCCCATCAATACCCCAGCTATGATGGCTGCCTTGCACTGTGAGCAAATAGTGGCAACCTTTAGCTTCTGTTACTCACATACAAACTGGGACATGGAAAGTAATGTTGGTTAATATTTTGCCGCTAATACATGAAATAGCTTCTAAATATTGCGACATGCATGTCAAAATTGACTATTGTTGTTAATATTATTAATGGCTCTGAACTTTCCCCAACATAAGTTTTAGCTGCTTGACCTCCTGCAGCCACCTAGTTATTTAGCAGGTGGCTCAGGAGGCTTTGATCTTTGTGTAGAGCTTCATTCAATAAACAAAAGCAATGGAAAATTGGACTGTGGTCTTTTAATAGATCAAAATACGCTATTTGACTTAAGACTTCACAATGGCCACCACATGTAATCAAAAAAAGAGATTAAAAACAGCGAAAGAGATGTTACTGTATAAGAGCACCTCAGGAGTCTTGATGCTTGAATTCATTTAATCAGAATTCATAGAAAGTTACTGGAGGGAGAAAAGAGCATTAATCAGCATGGTGTAAGACACAGAAGTTTAGTCCCAGTAAGTGGTGGGGACAGCAACCTGTTTAAGGTGCTGCCCACAGAGGAAAACAGGAAGCTTTGCTGTGAATTAAATGAGATTGGAGGCTCTCATCCTGTAAGGCAAGTGTCTGAAGGTTGTGCGAAACAACACCCTTAAGAACCAAGTTAAGCCTATTTTGTTGTGTGAGCGCCTGAATGGCACCTTGCTGTTAAACTACAATGTCTGCTGTTGAGGTGGTGGACAACATCTGCTTCACCCTGAAGGTATTGGTCTGAGGAAGTGGACGTGTCCACGAAAGCTCCCATTAAAATCTAGCAGTTAGTCTTCAAGGTGTCACAAAGTTTTTGTCTTCTATTTTTGCCTAAGGTGTTGAAAGAAACCAATATATTCATGTAAAGGGGTAACACGTTCTGGCCCTCCAGATGTTACTGGCCTGTGATTCACCAGCCATTGTGCTGGCTAGGGCTAGGGTCTTCTGAACTCAGCTTAGCTCACAAAATCAGGCATAATTGGATGTGTTCAGGGTGTAGATTGGCAGCAGCTGGTCCACGACCAGTCCAAATCCTGAAGATGGGGGGGGGGGGGGTGTCTTCATGAAAAACTGAGAGCTGATCCTAAATCTGAAGAGTTGCTGCCAGTACATCTAGACAGCACTGAGCAAGATGGACTGGTAGCAAGACTTATCTGGCATGAACCAGGATCTTGTATTCCTAGGCCTTCCCTGAAAGTATTAATGCTCACCAATGCTATACTTTAGCACTACTGTGTGTTGTCTCATTTCATTAGAATCTGATATTTATTACATAAATATATTTTACTTACACCCCAACCCCAACTATAAGAACAAGAAAAGACACAGATAGTTCTGCAGATCTGCATCTGTCCATGTCTCTGTCATGGCTTATTGTTTTAAAAAAATTGTATCACTAGCCTCCAGTCTCATGGTATATGGAAAATACTGAGAGCAAGTCACTCCTCGTAATCCATCCTCTCCTGAATTCCCTGCTGTCAGTGGCACTGAAAAGAGAGAAGAAAAAGAATCATGGGAACTCTGTTCTCCTGTGCTGGGGATATTGGATGTGAGTTGCTTCTCTTCTGAGAAGCCACCTAGACAGGTTAATAGGCTGTCGTTGAGATCGTAATGAAGTGCAACAGCCAAATCGGTACTGTAGCAAATGACCACTGGTATTTGCATGGACAGCATCCCACAGTTCAATATGATTGGTCATGATACGAGCTGCAAGAGAGAGAATTTGGGGAGGTTTTTTTTAAAAGCCAATGTTGGGATTACTTGAGCAGTTTTGCTGGGAAAAGAAAGGCACATTTATCTGGGCATGGTATGTTGTTGTTGTTTAGTCATTTAGTCGTGTCCGATTGTTCGTGACCCCATGGACCAGAGCACGCCAGGCCCTCCTGTCTTCCACTGCCTCCCGGAGTTGGGTCAAATTCATGTTGGTAGCTTCAATGACACTGTCCAACCATCTCATCCTCTGTTGTCCTCTTCTTCTCTTGCCTTCACACTTTCCTAACATCAGGGTCTTTTCCAGGGAGTCTTCTCTTCTCATGAGATGGCCAAAGTATTGGAGCCTCAGCTTCAGGATCTGTCCTTCCAGTGAGCACTCAGGGTTGATTTCCTTTAGAATGGATAGGTTTGTTCTCCTTGCAGTCCAGGGGACTCTCAAGAGCCTCCTCCAGCACCACAATTCAAAAGCATCAATTCTTCGGCGGTCAGCTTTCTTTATGGTCCATGGTATGCCAGACGTTAATATGGTCATTATATGGAGCCACACAATTCTGCATGATCGTCTCCCAGGGCCATTGGCAGCAGTAGTGGACATCATTCTTCCAGTGTGTGTGTCTGTGTGAGAAAGAGAGAGAGAAATGAGGAAGTTGGTGGTATAGTATCACACAATATAGCTCAGGTTCTCTGGATGATGGGTGTTGGCCTTGAACATATATAGCACTGGAGACTCCCATGGCTTTAAAAGTTACTTTTTTGGGGATGACAGTTTTAAGAATCCCTTAGCCAATATTATCTCTGTCCATAGTATCAGTTCTTGGGAGAAACAAGGAAAAGCAAATACAGCTTCTGGAACCACGGAGTGGCCACACCCCAGCAATGGTTAATCCCTGTTCTTTAAAGAAAGAATTACAGCCTTCTTATGTTCCTTTGGGAAATAACATTATGAGGTGTGATACAGTTTCATCTTTTTCTTGGAAGAGTCAACATTTACTGTTAGCACTGATTCCTTGGATCTAAGTTTTCATCACGTTGGTTTGGAGTGCTTGTTCTTGTGCAGCAAAAATCAAGCCTTCAGTTTTTTTCTTAAGGGTCCCCAGTTTTAGCCATGCTCATGTTGAATTATGATCATGCTTTCCATCAATATTTCTCAGGTGTTGTCCATGTAGCAGTTTATTTTTCCAACTGCTTAATTTATTTTCAAATTGTTGTTTCTTATATTGAGCCTTTCTTTCTGCTGTTTTGAAAATATTCTCCATTTTCACCGCTTTCAGTAATTTTTCTCTAGTTGTGCTGATATAATCATTTAGGCTTCTTTTCTCCTCCTCTGCTACCTGCTGTATTCACAGTAATCCATGGCCACCAATTTTTCGTGGTAAATACAATCTGTCCACATCACTTTTCAGATGTAGTGCGTGATGTATGTTCATTAGTTTCCGTGTTTTTTGATCCAATTCTTCTAATTTGTTTGGGATCCAATCTATTATTCCAGCTGGGTATCTAATTACTGGAACTGCCCATGCATTTATGGCTTTGATTGTATTTCTACCATTTCATTTTGATTTTAAGATTTTCCACAGTCTTTTGATATATTCCCTTTCTGTCAGTTCTTTAACTTTTGTGTGCAGGATGTTATCTGTTTCTAGTATTCCAAGGTATTTGTAATTTTCATCACTTGAGAGTGATTTTATAATATTGCAATTTTTTAACTCTATTCCATCTAATTTCTGGATCTTGCCACAGTTTATAGACAGAGCTGCGCATCTGTCAATTCCGAATTTCATTTGAATATCTTCATATTTGCAGTGTGTTTAGCAGTAATTCTATCTCTGTGGAACTTTTTACATATAGTTTTAGGTCATCCATGTGTAAGAGAGTATTGATTTTTCCTGCTTGTTCTGAAATATGGTAGCCCAATCCAGTTTTATTTAAATTTATTGACATGGGAATTAGTGAGATGTTAAACAGCAGTGGTGACAAAGAATCCCCCTGAAATATTCCTCTTTTGATGTTAACTTCCCCAATTTCTTCACCATGGGCCATTAAGACGGTTTTCCATTTTTCCATGTTTTTCTTCAGGAACTTCTGAATGTTTTTACTAATCAGAAATATTTTTGGGCAGGTGTTAATCCAGCTGTGTGGCAATGAGTCAAATGCCTTTTTATAGTTTATCCAGGCCATGTTAAGGTTTGTTTTTTGTCTTTTTGCATTCTTCAGTATCATTTTATCAATAAGAAGCTGATCTTTTGTGCCTCTTGACTTTTTAAAGTTCCCTTTCTGTTCAGTTGGGTATAGGGAGTTTTCAGTTAAGTTGTTGTTTGTTGTTGTTATTGTTGTTAAAAAACAATTGGCACCGTCAAAATTATTTAAAAAATTGACTGGCATTATATAACAGATATAGGTTTTAACCAAAAACCTAAGTATCTGTTAAATATCAGTGCAGTATGTATGCTGTTCCTAATATTGCCAATTTTTTTGTAGCTCTGATGGTGTGATTTCTGAGATCTGCAACTGCTTATAGTACTGTGTGAAATTTATTGATATTCCATGGTTATGGTAGCTGTGCTATACATGAGCTGGATTGTTTCCTTTAGCGTATTGGTTGGGATTGTTCTGATGACAACATTTGCATCGTTCAGTAGATCTTTTACTGGTTTACTTTGTAATTGGCGCAAATTGGGGAGCCTTTGTCTCTCTGTGTTCTGGCTAATATGGGTTACTATTTTTTCCCTCCGTGATGTTTGCTGTTCTGTCAACTCATAATTTCTGGGTTGTTCCATAAGTTGTTCTTCTACTGATACGTTTTCTTCCACTATTGTGTCTACCTCTACCCTCCATTTGCCTTCTATATTATGGTCATTGTTCTGTGTTGATTTTGCCACCTTTTCTAGTTCTTGCAATTCCAGTTCTGAAAACACTTTACTCTGGATGATAAACCTTCTCTGGTCCATTAATCGTTGTTCAGTTGTGTCACTCCTTGGGTGTTTCCTTTTCCAAATTTCCATCATTCTTTTTTGAAAACCACAGGCTTTGGGTTTGCCTCATAATAACATTTCATAATTTATCAATTTTCGGCGAGAGTTCAAGTTTTGCATTTATGTTGTTCCAGTAGCTTTGCAGCAGCCTGTTCTAGTCCCTCAACAGGGTCTGCTGAGCCCTGTAGTCCATTTGTCACCAGATGCCCAGGGGTCTACAGCATCTGACGCGGTCCTTGTTGACCCGGGCGATGACCAATCTGGTATGGATTTCTGTTTATTCCCTTTCATCATAATTGATGGTTGGTGGACACCGTTGGTCTGGCTTCTCAGCTGAGACCTGTCTGGCTTGGCAGACCCTTCAGCATAGCTCTCAACCTCACTGAAGCATGCAAGCCCCTCCACCTCAACAAGGCCTGTGCCCATGGAGGGTTGTTGTTGTTGGTGGTGGTGGTGATGGTTCAGAAACACCAGGCACAGTCAACATTATAAAAACATTGACTGGTATTATTTAACAGATAGGAAAGTTCCCCCTAGGCTACTAGAAACACCAAAATTGCAGGGAAGCTTCCCTTGACTCTTCTTTACAATCCTACAATTCTACAAGTTTGTTGAAGATTAGGTTTCCCCAAGCCAGCTGCTAAAGGGCACTATTGTGCCCAGAGTTTCTAGAAAGCAAACACTAAAGATTTCAAACTATGTTTTCAAAGTGGGTGTGACTCGGTGTACATGCATTCATGGCCCCATATTTATACACAGAGATTCTGACAGAAAAGTTCATCTTGTTTTGTGAAAAGAACTGACTTGGCCAAACAAATGGATAAACAAGCAGCAAAAGTGGCTTGTGGTTTCTCAGTTTCTTCCAGATTCTAGAGCTGCTTGAAAGTTTGTGATAGGAAAGATGCAATATACTCAGTGAACTTGTGAAAATATTTTAGTAGCTTGCAGGAGAGGTGTTTTTGAGGTACTAAACGCACCAGTTAGGCATCAGTCTGTACACGTAGTGGTTTGATCTAACAAGTCTATCTTGGAATATTTTTAACACTGGTAATGTCTCGGCAAAGACTGAAGTACCTACATGAAGCAAAAAGCCCTTCCAAGCGCTGACCTAGTTCTCACTGAGGTGGTAAATCCTATGCTGATACCACTTAGGACTGGAGCTAAGACCTCATCTAGTTTCATGTTTCCCATAAAAAAAGCATGCCTATACACAGAGAACCAGACCAGAATGCTTCTCTTCTACCTTTCTCTCTGGAGGTTTTTTTCTTGGTGATGTTCATTTATGTCAGTCTCCCCTGCAGACCGAAGTTAGTTTACCTCATAGTAGATGGACTACTATAGATAGCATGAGTTTCACGCCCTACAAGGCACTGAGCTTCAATACATCTACAGCTGAAAGGGTGGCAGCAATAGAAGCATGAATGCCAGTTCTGCCTCTGTATCCCTAGAATGGAAGGCATGCAGGCTTTCAACACAAAGGTCTGCATAGATGGCTTTAAGCACATTTACAGTGTGGCTACACAGCACTGATGCAGACCTTTGCATTGAACACATGAAGGTATATATGTCTTTCAGTTGGGGTGTGGACACATGGAAGGGGCTGACCTGCATCCCTGCATCACCTCCATTTTTTTTAGTCCTACATGTTTTCAGGGTTCACATATGGATAGGGCTCTATTCTAAGAATCTAGCAGAGGTGTACAGATTTTTGTTTTTTGAACTAAAACCTCCAGAATTCCCCAGGCAGTTTGAGAGCTTTACCCCAAAAACATAAATCGGGACACCCCTAGTATCTTGCCATTTTATCACAGTTGCCTCCTTGTTCTCTGATTGGATTAGAAATCATGCTTTGCACACACAAGTTCTTTCTCTACAAGATTGTGATGGAAAATGTGAACAGCTGTTGCCTCTTCTTTTGGTATCAAATGAGCACAAATCTTATGAGGGTTTCTACCCACACTTATTCCTAAATGCAACTTCTCTTCTCTTTAAGAAATCAACATTTTTAGAAGAAATGGTTCAAAAGTATTTCAAAAATTTTGAAGAAACACTTTTAAAATTATTTTCTCTGCTGAAAATTAGATGCATCTTAACACTGAAAGCTTCTGATCTGACCCTCCCTCTTTTTTTTTTAGCAGAAATCCAGTCCTTATCCATTTCTGAAATCAACTGTGTTTCAAACCAATTCTTTCAGAAATGTTGAAGAAACTTTTTGTTAAAGTGATTTTATTTGCTGGATTTTGTTTGTTTTACCAGATTAGTGCTGTAACTGAAATTAGTGCTCCACTGCTAATCCACCTGAAAAATCCACTGTCTTCCACAGCTCTTTAAAAAATGTCGAGGAAACGCTTTTCCAAGGATCTTCTGTACTGGATTTCTGTTTTCGAGCAGTTGTTTTTGTCCTAAAGTTAAAAGTTTCTCGACCAAGAACCTCTTGTCACTCTACCTCCATTCTGGGACAAAGTGAAACAGCAACAAAGAAAATAAAACATCAACAGAAGGTGGTTTTGAAAAATCATGGAAAGTCAGGGTTTTGTCACAGCTGGTGTTCGTACCAGCTGAAGCCTTACATTGTCTAGATCATGGGAAAAACACCAATACCATTGATGCATAATGGAGTACATATACATGGAAAATATGACACCTAGATGAGTCCTCACCTAGAGTGCAACAACATTAACAAATAATGCATAAAATACTCCAGGATTGGGATGGCCTGATTTGCATTATTTTCCATTGACTACATGATTTACAAATCAATGCTTATCAGCCCAGAGTTCTTCCACTCAATCTGTTCCTTTTGTCTCCAGCTCTGGGGTTTCTGCTTTTTTTAAAAAAACAAATTGGATGCATTCACATCCATTCAGGCAATGTGATCACTTGAGCCAATGCAAAGAACAATCAGCAGCTGGCTGTCCCAGCTTCCTAATTTAAGGTAGAGAGAGGGAAAGCAAAGAGGCAATCATAGAGGTGTCAATTCCCCTCAACTGAGTACCATTTTGTCTCCAAATAATTTGATTTATTTTCAAACTGCTGGTACACTAGAGCAGGTGGAGATCAAAGGGGGAAATGACTGTGGAGAAAATTTGCAGAGAGGAGGACACTGGAGTCAGCCCTTGTTTGCAGCTTGTTAAGGTAGCTCTAAGGTAGCCACACCTCCTGCAAATCTGGATGGCTGCAGTAGAGCTATCCTAACGAGGTCCTAAAAAATTGATTGGCAATTTCCTGAGCTTTTTCTGCTTAATCCTGTGTGATCTGCTAAAGTGAATTCATCCAGGGAAACCAAACTGCCTGGGTACAACTTCACAGTAGATCACTTTGTATTTTTCCTGCTGTGTAGTTGCACCCTCACATGGGTGCATACCCTGTTCCTTTCTGTAGGTGCCCTTCCCTGCTGCAATTAGGCTATTTAAGTCTCTATTGGCAACAAGCCTGACAGAGAGAAGTTACTTCTTGAAAGAATGGCACAGGGAAGAAAGGGAACCCCCTCCTCTGATGGCCTGGAGTGTTTCTATTCCTGTGGTAGACAACCTTCAGCCATACCGATGAATGGTGTGCAATCAATGTGAGACAGTTTCCTGTCTTCCCTTGCCTGATATCTGCTGTCAGAGTGTATGTCGACAGCCAAAATAAAGAGTTCACTGCGTTAACCAAGGGCACAGCTTGCTGAAGTCTGAGAGAGGCCTTCCTAACTATTAATAGAGGTGGAAGATTTCATTTGGTCCATATGTTTAAGTGGATAGTCTTGATTCAAATTTCCCCAGCTAACCCTTTGGATGGTATGCTTCTCCCAATTCTGTACAGCATACCTTCACTTTAAAAATGCTTGCAAAAATAAGTGTTTCAAGCAATGCAATATACAAAAATGTGAATGTGGGTGACATGCTGTTTGTCCTGTTCCTAGTACTGTTCATGTGTGTTGTGTGCCATCAAAAAGAACCAACTTATAGCAAATGTAATAGGGCTTCCAAGATAAGTGAGATACTTGAGGAGTGGTTTTGCTAGTTCCACCACACACTCCATGAGTTCCCATGGACTACCAGGTATTTAAACTCAGGTTTCTTGAATCCTAGTCCATCATGCTATCTATAACACCACACCGAGTATCTAGTACTACTTGCGTTTGACCACTATTGAGATATATACCTGTAAAATAGCTATCTTGATGCAAACATCAAGATGCCAGACATGGGAGGTTGCGACAAGAAACCTATGATCTGAGTGGATGCATGGAAGCAATGAAACCCCCCATCCACTCTGGGACTGGAAAAAGCAATGGTAAAACATGGACATTCTTACCTAGTGGAGCTGGAAGAAACCATCCCTGTCCAACTCTGCAACAGAGTTTGGTTAGATGCCTCATTTGGAGCAGGATAACATGGGCCAAATAGGCTGAAGATTGAGTTGAATTCCAGTACGTCATTAGATGCAATCTTTGAATCCACATGGCATATGCAGCTCAAGCAACCCTATTTGGCCTGCCTCCCTTAAGAAAGGAGAATAAACTCCTTCTCCTTGCCCTCTCCCGTCTCCTCCTTCTTCTGGGAGGAAGTTTTCAATTCTTTCATTTTTTTTCTAAAAAGTACAGTGCATCAGTACTGCCCTAATAGGCTTTTTAATATTGCCTTTGGCACCTCCCTCTGATCCTTCATGAAGGAGCAGAGGAAGTTTTTAATCTCCCAGTATTATTAAGTGGTTAATCTTAATGATATTGGGAAGTTGAAACTGGATGGTTAATTTAAAGCAGCAAGCTCTGCTTTGGTTTGATCCCAGCAATCGCACATGCTGGAAATGAATCAAAATGGAGTGATCCTACCCACACCTGAAAAAAGAGTAGCCCCTGACAGAAAGGTGCTTTACGGACAGGCTGGTTTGCTCTAGCACTTACATTGTCTGGTCACTGGCAAAAGGCGTGAACCAGCCCAGCCCCTCAGAGGACCAAACAGCAGGACAAATGCCCATGTAATCATTCTTTTAGTTTTGCTTGTGTTCCAGTGAGATGAAGAAGGGCTGGTTATAAATTTAGTATGCTGATAGCATCTAAGAACTCACAAAAATGATTTTGTTTTTATAGAATTCAATCTATACATGATTTCATTTTACACAATTAAATTCTAAAAGTAGAAAATAGACAAGTTGACAGGGAGAATGTAAGGAAATACCTCAGCTGCTCTTTAAACAGGACAACCAACTTGAGATATTGGTCAGAGTGTTTGGCTGAGACATAGGAGACCCAGGTTCAGATCCCTATACAAGCTACACAACTCACTGGGTTCCACTAGACTACCATGAACTGGACTCACTTTGAGCCAGTCACTCTCTCCCACCCTGACTTACCTCACAGAGTTGTTCTGAGGATGAAGGAGAAAAGAGGAAAACCTTCAGCTCCATGGAGGAAAGATGGAATACAAATGTAGCAAATGATTTTTTTAAAAAGAAAATTAAAAAACAAACTTTACCAGGAAGGAATTGGTGGTGCCCCCCCCCCCAAGCCTTGGAGGGACCAAAAATGACAATTAAGCAAGTGTGGGAAATTAGTGGGTGAAACAGCAGTGCCATTGATGACCTTCTGCTAAGATCATGTTTTATAAATGAAGTGCATACCCACTGGTGACTCAAAATAAATGATAGAAAATTGGCAGGCAGAACCCTGAGGACTAAACAATGTAATGTTGTGTTGTTAGTAACAGCACAGCATTTGTCACCATAGTCTGCGTGAAGGACACCTGCTGTGACAACGTTTATTAATGTCTTCCGTCACTTTCGGTGTGAAATGCTGTTGCTGGGGTTTCTCCCGCCTCTCTCAATCCATTATGTAGAGCAGTGTGGTACTTGGTGTGTGTACGTTAATAGTGTCTCCAGTCAAGTATGTAAATTCTTAATTATCATGGTATACACCTACCCATTACAACTTCCTTTATGAATTTTCTTCAACATCTGAATTACCTCAGCTTGGCCTCCCCTCAAGGTGCAATCAATGCTTGTGCCTCAGGAGGTGGTGGAAACATTGAAAGACTACACCGAGACAGTGGGACCCTCCCTTTGCTATCTGGCAGGCTTCTTGGAAGAGTCTGTGAGTGAATAATTTCTCCAAGATGTTTCTGCTGAGCTTTGAACAATACATGTTTAATTTTAATTATTCCATCGTGAATTTCCTTAGCCCTAGATGCATGGTGGTTTAATTTTTCCTGATGAGAATAATGCTGCTTTGATTTAAGGAAGCTAGATATCAAACCAAGGCAGGGGGAGGGAGGCTTCTTCTATACTGTGACTCAAGGCCAAGCTCTCTGTTCCAGATTCTTTGAAAGAAGAGATCATCTGACATCTAACATGGACTCAGAAGATGTCAACAACAATGGCCAACATTTCCTTCCAGGGCAAGGTGCTCAGGAGATGGTGGTTGGTCAATTCCAGTTACTCTTGGATGAAGCTTATTTTCTAGAGCCATTTTAATCACCTTTCAGGGATGGCTTGGCAACAGAAACTGGTACCCCGTAAAATATCATTTTCAGAGAGGAAAACAGAGCAAGTAAGACCCGATTGATTTTTATAGACTTATCTGCAGTTTTTTGTACCATCACCCATGGTAGTCTTCTAGATAAGTCTCTGAACTGGGTGTGGGAATAAGCCCTCTGCTGTGGTTCCATTCCTTTCCAGATAGTCGTGCTGCAGGGAGAGGTGGGGATGAATAGCTTTACATTTTGACAGTTCCATTGTCAGATCTCAAAGGTTCCATCCCTTAACAGTCTAACATTTATGTAAGGAGAATGATGCACTCTCCCACAGCCCTTCTGTGGACCAGATGTTATCTGGGGCAGACTCTGACATGAGAGATTGAATCACAGCCCCTGATATGATCCAGTTTGTAGCCAAAGTGCCAGGTGGAGTTCCATTAGCACAGACTTCCCTCCTCTGCCTCCACCAGCAGCTGGCCACTCAGATGATTAGGCAGGGCAGGGATTCCTGCAGCACAGCCTGTTAGTGGGCAGCTGCTGGAGGAGGCAGAGAAGGGAAGTCCATGGTCCTGCTGGAATGGAAGATCGTGCAACGGGGAAGGAAGGAACAGCACATGCCGGCAGATCAGTGTTTGTTTCCATTAACTTGAAAGGTCCATCCCTAATATTTACCCCGTGACTTCTCATGCCTGTACCTTTTCTAAATACAACTTGGGTAGGGGGACCCACCCACCATTTATCACTCTGTATATTGTGGAAGTCTTTGTTGTGAAACCTTGAGCTTCACTTTGCTTGCATGGGAAATTAATGTCCTAAATGGGCCTTAGTCCTGGACAAAAATAATTAGGATGAGTCACAGATTTCTCTTGTCACTGTTGCTTTTCCAAAATGGTGAAAATAGTAACATGTTCCTTATTTTGGTCAAACAGACAATCAGTATTAAAAGCAGAAGTCACATGGAAACTGAGAAGAGAGAAAGAAAAAGAGAGGGGTTGGGGTGAGGAGGGAAGTGTACACAAGCAGGCCTCATCATCATCTCTAGACAATTATGATGTGAGAACAGGCCAATCCTTGATCTTATACCCAGTAACAATTTCCATAACCATGCAAGCAAGAAAAGACCTTGTGCAAGTGACATAGCTATGATGGCCCTGTTCATATGTTGCAATTGTTCTCCTCATGGAGCATTGTATTTTTTAGAGCCCTTTTTTCAAAAAAAAGAAGTTACAGCTCTTATTTAATACCTTTTAACTTAGAGGCTGGACCACCTATGCCTATGAAGGCGGTCTTATCTTCCATTTAGCTATTGCTCTATGAAGCCCTCTCTTTCTCAGTTCTGAAATAATGCTGATAACTGCAAGCAAGAAAAGCAAAACTAGCTGTTTTAAGACCAGTGCCTCAAGATCTGGGGAGGAAAAAAAACAAACTCTGCCCAATTCTTTTTGCTAGAGTGATGATTGGAGCATAATTAACACATATTAATTTAACTTAATTAGCATGCATAACCCAGATAAGCTATACAAACTTTTTGGGACTTAACAAGCCAAGCAGAAAAGGATCAGAATTTACTACTCACTTTAAATGTTACTATATGAAATGTCTTTACACATGGACACATTACTTTGAAGATGGTGATTGGATTAAATAAAGGAAATATAGAGAAAGATCTTAGCAAGGATGATGTCTTGCCCAAACCCATAGCAACTCAAGGTGGTTTTATGAGTAGTAATACTACCTAGCATTCATCAAAATCACTTTTGACAGGTGCGCCGCCCCTGCGAAGTGGGACAAAGGGTCAAGAATCGACCCAGGGCCCTCCTCTTGCCTTTTTTCAGGGGAGTTCCACTTACTTGTAAATGGGATGGTTCCTGAAAAATTAAAGAAGGGTTTTAACAAACACATACACAGAGTAATCATATATAGCAACCCTCTGGCGCCACCCTTCCACAAATGATTACATACCAGTGTTTCAGAAGATTTCTCTATATAAAAGGGAGCTTCCATATTATGCCATCTTTCAGGTTCTTCCAGGCGTTGTAGTGATGCAGGTGGCACATTCTCATTGTCAGAATCTGTACTCATGTACCGCTTTCTGAGGTTGGCTGGGGTTTTGGCATCCAGGTCCTTTTGGCTTTCTACCTTTGGGGGCCCCTGGGTACCAGGGAGCTGGTTTTCCTTGTCCTCCATCTTCTCCAAGCTGCACCGGTCTCTGCAAAGAGCGGCAAGCACGCACAGAAGGCCCCCAAAATCACCGCTGTGGCGTTTCAGCAACCACTGTGGAGTTTCAGCCCCAGGCGTCCTACGGCCACCCCTTTTCTAGCCAAACCCCTCCAACCTCTCCCCATTGGCCTACAGGACCGCGGGGGTGACACGTCACTTCGGGGGCCAATCCTGAGGCCGCGCTCTAGTCACGGGGGACCCCGGTGTCTATGAACCCCTCCTATAGGCCCAAGGTGGTCTCATCAACCCCCTACGTCACCCTAAAGCCCTGCCCACCCAGGAGGAGGGCCCTGGGTCAATTCTTGACCCTTTCTCCCACCTTGCAGGGGCGGCGCACCTGTCAAAAGTGATTTTGATGAATGCTAGGTAGTATTCTTTCTTTCTCCTTTGTTGTTCTCCTCTTCAGCAACAGGCTGAAGAGGAGATTTTCCACTATGCGTATATTTCTATTTCCACTATTTCCACTCCGGGTGACTGGCTACCCTGATTTCTCAAGGGAAGGGCTCCAGAGGTATGTAGCAGAGGCTTTCCTCTTTAGAAGGTTGCTGTCCACTTGAAAAGAGTGAGCGGGAATGAATGAGAAGGGTCTTGAACTGTCTTCCATCTTACACGTTCTAATTAACCCTTTCCTTTCCTGAATGTCTGCATAGGGCTCCGGTTTGTCTTCCATATGTTCACCCTAGTTCATACTGAGTTAAAATGTTACAATATTGACTGTGTAATTCAGTCGTGGGCAGCCCCCATACTTAAGACACCATTCATTAGCCAGGTCCCCCCGGTCAGCCTTACTTAGGGCCCCAGTATGCAACATGGTGAGGCCTACTGCATCAAAACTTCCTCTGGCATGTTGCCAGACTTCAGTGCGGTGTGGCACCTTAAAGAAGGGCGAGGATCCTGGGCAGCCCAATCAGTGACTCCCTGAATTTAAAATGAGAAGAAGCCTTGGCCAATCAGGGGCCAAGACACATAGGCTGCCTGGCAGACCGGAAAAGGGCAGGCTTCAATCTGGTCCACCAGACATATTTATAAGGAGCTCTCCCACCATCCTCACAGCAGTTGTCTTTGGACCTTTGCCCGCCAACCCTCCTCTTCCATTTTTGTCGGCTGTAGATATTTGTGATGAGGTTGAGAACAGGTGTACTTTACAGCTGCTGGTTCATGGGGAGCAGTTTAATCTGAATTTTCTACACAGGCGTCACTGGTTGCAGCAAAGGGTTTGTTGTGCATAGGAGCACATACCAGGTGAGGGCAACAGGTGGTAGCTCTATCCCAGGTTGGAGATTCCTGGATGGGATCATGCAGTGGAAGAAGGAGCTGGCAGGGCCATGCCCAGCTCGGGTTGGATGACGCAGCTCCTCCCCAGGAAGACTGATGAGTATCCCTAGTGGTTTCTCACCCTGTGGTAGACCCAACTCAGGTTACCAATCTTTGGTTACTCCTCAAGGATGGCAAGGTACACATTGACTGGCAGATGGGTCACCTGATGCACATGTCTGTTCTTTCATTCTCCTCCAAGACCATTCTGCTGCAACCTGTCATTTTATCCACAACTTGTTAATAAAATGCTGTTCAGTAAAGTTGGTGTGTTTGGAGGCAAAGAGAGAACATGGTTGGGTTCTCTCACCTGGATCCACCATGTTTATTTTGTTTTATTGCCCCCTCCCCCCAAAAAAAGAGCTGCAGGGTGCCAAGGTGTCACAAAAAAAGGAGGGCTTGGTGGACACATTCTCATAATTTTATATCTTAAAAGCCCTGGAAGAATTGCCACAAGCTGGAAATGACTTGATGGGACAGAATTATTATTATTACCTATAGCACTTCAAGAGACTTGGGCTCAGGATATCTTGACTAATGTCTCAACTCCTACAAAGGTAGAGATAGTCCCATCACAAAATCAAGTTTATTTGCTAAGAAAGGAAAACAAATTTTTGTCTGGTCACATTTCTTTCCAAAAGACATTAGGTCAGGTCTGTTCCTGGTGCAGAGACTGAAAACATTCTTATCGTCTTTGTCTCTTACTACAGAATTGAAAGTTTCAACTCTGCTTCTTTTGATTGCAAGGCCACAGTTCTAATCCCTGTCAGATCTAAAAAGTGGCATGAAATACTGAAATAAATAAGAAATAAATCACTGGCTCAAAGGTGCTAAATGGTGCCAGCACCTGGTTTTCCCATCCAAGTCAATGGGAAATAGAAATAAATGAGAATTACAAAAATGGGTTACTGCCATCGTGAATGAGTGCTAGTCTAAAAAAGCAAGACAGAAATGAATGTGGATTAAAATAACAGAAATGAAGGGAGAAATGGAAGAACTACAAAAACCCACACATGTTTTTGTTTAATATGATATTACCATTGCTCTCAGAAATATCAAGGGGTGGAAATTTAAAAACCTTAAAAGGCAAATCAAATCACTCTGGAGTACTACCAGAGCTAAAAGCAAAAAGTGCCTCCCATATTCTTTCGCCAACACTGTTGGGAGGACTCTGGAAACTGCAGGTGAGTTTCCATATTTTCAGTCCCGTGCACATTGACCTGGGAGTAAGCCCCATTTAATACAACAGGGATTAGGTCTGAATGCATGCACATTCAGGATCCCACTGTACGTGCTGTTGCTTATATTCGCAATGCTGATTTTTAAAAAAATTCCAAAACCATATTATCTATGCAGTATCGGCAGCGCCCAAGTAAATGTCTAGTTTGTTTTCATTAAATTGCTGGAACCTTATTGCCCCTATCCTGCCTCCAGCAAATTGCAGGCTTCAGCTAGAGGGTGATGCTGTCAAGAAGAAAATGACCCATAGTGCCTCGATTCGTGCTGACTCATTACTGAAGGCACCTTGGGAAACCTAAATTAGCCATAGGTGGGCTAGCAAGGGTCTAGCAGCAGCCAATTATAACGATGGTGGTGACAGCTTCAGTCTCTCTTTCCCCAGGTTATGCCAAAAAATAAGCTGGAGAAGGGTTTTTCCTTGCTCTCTATCAGACCCTTTTTTTATTATTTTCTTCTACAAAGAAAACACTGGTGGAGAGAGGGGCAATTTCAATCACAGGTCTTGTCTTCTTGGGGTTTGGGTGGAAGAGGGTGTCTCTTCCAGTTGTTAACGGAGTGGCAGGTCCTTTTGCTCACCCCTGGGGGAATGCCTGCAAAATAAATAATGGAAAGGGAGGCAAAACCTGATTCAGGTGGCTTTTCTCCCACCCCACGCAAGTTAAATGTATGAGGAGGAGTGGAGGTTGGAAAGAGGTTAGCAAGCTCTGATCCAACCAGTGTCTCTGAATGTGTGACAAAAGGGAGTGTCAGCACTAGGGCCATGCATTGGCTCCACTGTTTGGTTCATGTCCAAATAAGGGCACCCAGGTTGGCATGTACTTCACCCTCTGCCCTTCTAGACATACTCCTACCCAGGTCCATGTTCATGCAGATATTTTAAAAATAAAACACACTAGTGAATGGAGGGAATGCAAAGGGATATAATGGGAAGGGAAGGCTACACTGCACCCTCAGAATTATTTCTGGCAGAATTATTTTCCCCTATCTAGCCCAGAAAGCACAAGAAAAAGAGAAGCGGGTTATAGCTAGTGTGAATTTTGGCAGTGACACCAAGGCACCACCGAGGGAAAAGAAACCAAAATAGAGGTCGAGGAGAGAGAGAGAGAGTCTCTCTTCCCCTAAAGGGAAGTTATGACCTAACTCCTGAAAACTCACTTCAGAAGGAAGGCATTCTTTGCACACTCCATCCTTACGGTGTAAATAAAAACAACTAGAAGAAAGAGAAAATTTGAGAAAGCAAGGCCAATTCACTACCCTGATACATGTCCACATTGTGACTCCTGTTGAGCCCAGTGCTGCTGAGAGCAGCTTCAAGGCAATATACAAACCACATGATCTCTTTCAGAGACACACACACCCCAGCACCTCCTTGGTTGGAGCACACAGAAAAGATCCTAGGGGTCATTGGGAGGTGAAGCTGTCAGTCGATCAGCATCTTCCTACCAACCCATGAGCGCTCTGGGGTCAATTCCGTTTTTAACAATTCATTATGCCAGGGGAAGGCATGGCTGTCTTGCTAAAGACAGTAGCAGAAATTAGCTTAAAGGCCACATGAAAGAAAGCCCAGGACCAAGGTCTAAGGCTGTCTAGTGAATACAGAGCAGAGGCGAGAGAAGACATGTATGTCCTCAAAGCCAATAGTTTCCAAGCTTTGGACTTCAGTCACCAGAGGCTCAGCCCTCATGGCCAATAGTGAAGGTTTCTGGGTGCTGAACTCCAGAACATCTAGAGGGTCAAGGGACAAAAACTACTGATCATCACCATCATCACCATCTTAGACCTGCAGAGCTGGAAGGAATCCCTAAGGGTCATCACGTCCAGCCCCTGTCAAGGAGGCACAGGGAGGAATTGAACTCCCAGATGCCTAAACTGCTTAGCTATCCAATAGTTTGTCTGACACATATCACAACTCTAAGAAGGTACAAAGGAAAACATCTTCCCATAAGTAGACAAGAGCTTCAGGCTCATCAGGCAGGCAGGACAAAGGCACCTGAGCTCCAAAACAGAAGGTTTCCCAGAAACAGGTGAAAACTCTTGGGTAAAGGTAAAGGTTCCCCTTGACATTTAGTCCAGTCACGTCTGACTCTAGGGGGTGGTGCTCATCCCCGTTTCCAAGCCGTAGAGCCAGCGTTTGTCCGTAGACAGTTTTCCGTGGTTACATGGCCAGTGCGACTAGACACGGAATGCCGTTACCTTCTCACCATGGTGGTACCTATTTATCTACTCGCATTTGCATGCTTTCGAACTGCTAGGTTGGCAGGAGCTGGGACAAGCGACGGGAGCTCACTCCGTCGCGTGGATTCGATCTTACGACTGCTGGTCTTCTGACCTTGCAGCACAGAGGCTTCTGCGATTTAACCCGCAGCGCCACCACGTCCCTACAATCCATAAGGCCATATCAATTCACTCCAGTGTCCAGCACATCTCAGAACAATGCCAAACAATTTTGTTATTGGTTCTTGTTGCCTCTCAGTTAACCTGAACCTTGCAACCAAGTTGTGCCTTTGTCACCCTTGGTTCTAGCCTACATTTTAATTAGGTACTCTCCCTCAAAAAGAACTAAATAGTAATAATAATAATAATGGCACCTATGCCCTTTATTTAAAGTCACTTTGTAAGTTTTAAAGTTGAAAGGAACCTATTTTCTTTTAGATAATGATGTCAAAATCTCCCTATGTTTTTTCATCAGCCTCATACAAAGCTTCCCTTGCACTAATGAACCCCCATTAACAAAGAAAATCAAACTGAAATCCAAGCTTCATATTTTGGGATGCTGCTCTTTAGCATGTATAGCTAATGGTACACAGAGACCTAACTCTTTGATTGTTCCGTCCTTTCATGTCCTCTCTACTTGTAACAAACAAGGTTATTTTCATCTTTAACTTTCTTTCCATTCACTGCTTGTGACTCAGATTCAGACTCATCCACTTCAGTCTGTTGAACTCCCTTCTTCAGTATTTTCTTTTCATTGTACCCTCTTTGATACTGTTATTTACCGGCGCTCTTTGCCGAGACATAATCATTATTCTTGCCTTCGATGAGTCAAACAGAAGAAGTTGCAACTACTGTTAACTAGAATGTTTGAAACCAAAGTTTGGTAACATCTTCTTTAATCTACATGGCCTCCTTTCCCCCCTTTTCAAACTTTTTCAATTACTGATGAAAGACACTGTATGATACTTTATTCCCACTAGCTTTCCTGAAAAAAAAGGGGGGGATACTCTTTTTTCACACATGGACTCACACACAGAGAGAGAGGCATTATGTGTGATTTCTGTACATCTGTTTTCCACACTTTTACAACCTAATGGTGTCCAATATATTTCTCGCATTTCTTCATTTCTTTTTTTCTCCCCCCCCCCCCCCACACTTTTTTTATGAGCCTACCTACATCGTATTTTTATGGCATGGCAGAAGTGATTCTTTCATTTTGTCTGGCACCAAGCCCCTCTGACCAATCTCAGTTCAAGCCTCACAAAAATATATCGCCCTCTTCAAAATGACAAAAGACTTGTTCAGAGTAAAGAACATTTCTCATTTGCTTAATTAACTTTTTTTTATGGAAGCTTTAGTGCCTGTTCATTTCATCAGTTGCAGCTCCATTTGGAAAAGTGACTGTAAAAAAAGAGAGAGAGAAACTGGCAACATGGGATCCTGCCTTTATTGTCTCTCAATGATTTCCAGATCAAATGTTCCCAGTTCTGTACTAAAGAGATGATTTTCTTTTCTAAGATATATAGAAGGTAGGCTTGCAATGTCTGTCTATCCAGTCTAAATCAAAATGTCCACTTTCTTGCCTGGTGGGAGATCATCTGCCCACATTAACCAAACACCTACTATAGCAAGTAAGTGTTTAGTTAATGTGAATTGGTGGGAATGGCCATAAAACCCATGCATGAAATGGAATAGTCCCATGAAGGTGAAAGACGTACAAAATGTACCAATATTGGCAATGAATTTTGCACACAAACTGGCCAAAATGGATGAAAGCCAAGACTATATGATGGTTAGAACCATGGCACCTCCAGTCTGCTGTGGTTCATGGCACAGCAACCAGTGGTGGGTGGAGCCAGGGGCAAAACAGGGCACACAGACCTACATGAACGTATGTCTACTCACAAAAATGCACAGAGAGGTAGTCATGCATTCATGTACAGACACATATGGAGGTCATCTGTCTCTGGTAAAGAGAGAGGCAGGAGTGGGATGGCTTGGGGTAGTCTGTGGCTGAACTAGGATAGGACCCCATTTGCTTCCATGGATAAAATGTATTATATCTTGAGCATGCGGGAGGGAAGGTGGTATGAAAGTTTCAGCAATAAATTAACAGTGTGAGATGTTATGCTACTCATTGTGGTGTAGTGGTTAGAGTGACTGACTAGGATTCTATAGACCAGGGTTCAAATCACTGCTCAACATGGAAACTAATTGGGGGAGTGGAACTGGTAAAACTACTCCTTAAATATCTAACCTACCTTGAAAGCCCTGTTAGGGTCACTATGAGACAATTCCGACTTGATGGCACAAAACTAAGTATGAGATGTCAAAGCATATGGACTGATGATTCATACATTATAACTGCTAGGAAATGTCCTCTAGCTTCCACATTCCTCCTCCCCATAGCCCCCAGCTTCTATACACTGCCCACAGTCAGCAAGCAGTGAATACTTCCTATTGGCCTCACTCATCATCATCATCATCATCTTAGAACTGCAGAGCTGGAAGGGACCCTTTGAGTTATTCAGTCCAGCCCCTCTCAAGGAGGCACAGTGAGGGGAATTGAACTCCCAACCTCTGGCTCTAAAGCCAGTTGCCTAAACCACTGAGCTATCCAGCAGTTCTCCTTCCATCACTGGTTTTTTTGGCGCGAAGTCTCCAGTATTATTTGTAGACTGTCTGTCTTGATTGACCAATATAGGAACATCCTTGGTTCATGCTGTTGGTTTTCATTATGGCAGATCAGAGGGTGTCTCCTCACTTTCTTAGACACATCCTCAGAATTGTGAAAGTGTGTGTGGACAAGGGATTCCATGCCTTTTCTAGTGGTTTGGAAAAAATTCTAAAAGGACCTGTTTGGGATCAAAGGCAGTCAAAGACCACCATTTGCTACTTCTTGATTTCCCCCTCTTGCTTGCTTTTACTGACAAAGGTTTAAACACCCTGGTTGCTCCTCTGTTTGGTTTTGTACTTCTTTGTGTGTGTGTGTGTGTGTGTGTGTGTGTGTGTGTGTGTGTGTGTGTGTGTGTGTGTGTGTGTTTAGGCAGTAAAGCACACACAAACTTAATGGAGGTCCCAGCCAAAAATGCTCTTAGACCTTCATAGTCCTGACCATTTATCTTAGTGGGTGGTCACATGGCATTTAGTCTCCTCTTTTATCATAAAGGCTGAACCAGTCATCCCTGCAGCAGAACAAAGAGCAATAACATCTTCACTGGAATAAACCAGCCTGCCTTAGAATGGTCCTACTTGCACCTTTCTGAGTTCCTGTCAGGGTCTTCTACTTTCTTGGTGCAGGTAGGGTTCCTTTCTTTTGGTTCATTTCCAGCATGTGCAATCACTGGAAACAAAATAAAGTGAGCCAGCAACATGAAGCTATCTGTTTGAATTTGCTGACTGGTTTTCTATTTCCCCATATAATTAGTGCTTTATACAGACAGTTTAACCACTTAATGATATGGGGTAATTAGAAAATTAAAAATTTCCTTTCTCTGCTCATGGAGCAGAGGGAGAACAAAAAATTTTGAGCCAGTTAGGACAGTGCTGAGGCACTGTATCTTTTAAAGAAAATTAAAAAAGGTTTCCTTTCAGAAGCAGGAGGAGATAGGAGGGAATGTGGGGAGGGGTGTGTTCTCTTTACAGCTGTTCTGTCCCTGGCAAAGTAAGTTGACTTCCCAGGCTGTAAAGAAAAGGGGGGGGGGAATCCCATACCTTGCCTCCTCCTGTCTCCTCCCACTTCCAGAAGTAAGCCTTCATTTTTAAAATTTTCTCTAACAAGTACAGCAAATCAGACAGGGTCACTATGCCATGTGGATGCAAAGATGGCAACCTTAAATGACCCTATTTTGCCTGCACCAGCCCACTCCATCCAAGCCATGTAGCCAAGTTCTAAGATACCTGAGGGCTATGCCATCTATGGCTGGAAAGGAAAAGTACTCTGCATCTGCTCAGAAGTAACTTCCTCAGCTTCCACTAGGTTGTATATTGTACACGCACGTGCACATATAGAAAAATAAATGCATACAAATAAGCACCTTCTTTTGTTCTCCATTTTACACTCCTAGTTAAATCCGGAGGGCTTGGAATATACTGCTGCTAATAATGTATACCAAACCTCTAGTTTTCTGCAGCTAAAATGCATTCATGGAGGAAAGATATTTGCCTCTGTCATAGGCTGAGCGAGTCTTCCAAATATTCTGAGGCTATTTAGAAAAGGCATCAGTGACCAGGTGGGAACAGTGTACTGGGAACTGAACACATTTGCTTGACTCCTCTGGCTGCACACAACAGACCTCTACAGAAACATGATGGTTGTTTTCTCAACAGGTTGTGAAACTTTTTTGAAGGAAAGAACATGTTGGGTAAAACAACAAAGAGATCAGCCCTATTTTATTATTATTATTGTCCTCTCCACCATTTCATGTGAAGTTACACAGGCTCCAATTCTCTGCTGACCATGTTAATTTCAAATATCTAAGGATATTCCAGTGGGATAAGTGTGTTAGTTTGTGATTGTTGTAGCTAAAAAATCCAGAGTCTTGCAACACCTTAAAAACTAACAAGCTTAAGCATAAGAATAAACTTTGGGCATAGTAACCCTTGACTATGGTGGGCTAGATATAAGTGGGCTAGAGTCCACAAGAGCTCATGCCAATTAAAACTAGTTAGCCTTTATGGCATCACAAGACATTAGATAAATGTGTCTTTCCTCAAGATCATCAGCTACTCGTGCCACCAGATCCTCCCAGGCAATGCTGCTCCAGCTGGCCATGCTGCATGAGGCTAGGAAAACATCAACTAGAAGCCGGGCCTTCTTGATTGTGACCCCAGCTCTTTGGAACTGGCTGCCAATCAAGCTAGGCCTGGCCCCCTCCCTGCCCACCTGTAAGAGGTTGCTGAAGATGCTGTTCTTCAGAGAAGCCTTTGAGTGCAGCCTCCCATGAATTTTTGTTTGCCCGGGCCCTGCCATCTCACAAAGAAAATGGTCATAATTGACCAGATAGGCGGGGTATAAATGAAATAAATAAAATAAATAAATAAAATGTTGTGCTGTTGTGGTTTTAAGATCATCAAGTTGATTTGTTTTTGTCTTTATGATTTTCTGTTCTTTTGCTTTGTTGCTTGATTTCGTCATTTGTTAGCTGCCCAGAATAGTGAATCGCACTAATGGGGCAGTATACAAATCAAATCAAATCAAATCAAATCAAGTCAAATCAATAAATATCTTGTTGTTTGGCTTCACCAGTGCAACAGAAGTAATGTCACTGCCAATGGCAGATTGCCCTTAATTACAGAGTTCCTCCTTCAATTTTAGGTTTTGTGTATAGCTTTATCTCATTGCAGGCAAAACCTGCACAACCCAAAATCAAAGCAGGAACCCTTTAAATAACTGCAGTCCGTCATTGCTGGTGGTCTCACTCATGTTGTGCTGGTGGAGTGAACAGCAGAATACGGTCCATTTTGTTGCTTTCCTTACAAATATTTAAGAAGGGCTCTGGGCTGTCAGCTGAGAAGTCAGACCAATGTATCATTGCCTCCGTCCAAAGGTATTCAGGTCAATATGGCTGAGACGAATACTCGAAAAGTCTCAAGTACCTCAACAATCAGTGCTTAATTTCCAAATACATATATATATTTGTGAGCTCTTTAAACCTCATCATTTCTTCTTGCTATGCTCCATTCATTCTGTTTCCCTTTCTATAATATCTATAATATCTTTACAAAAATATACATTACTTCAGCTTGCAGCTCCATTAAACTTCATTATATATGCCATCCTGTTGTAATACCTACTTATTACAACAGCAATGAAAAAGGTTTGTGTTTTAATTAAAGTGGAGTATGTTTTAATCTTACTAAATGCAAAACAACTAAAAACATCTAAGCAGATAGACCCACACAGAAACATCAGGAATTAATTAATTACTAATTCACTTTGTCAGTCCACGAAGGAAGTTTACTTGTTTGCTTGTTTGCATTTACTTTAATCAGGGTGTGTGTGTGTCCCAAATACTGAAATTCGATTAAAAAAAAAAAACTTCTGCAATGCTGCAAGTAAGTAAGCGAACTACTTCCAGCATGAATTAAAAGATGAGACTGTGATGCCATTTCCATGGTATGATGGAAAGTTTTGTTCTTATTATGTGTAAGATTGTTGTATTCTCGAAGGCTTTCACGGCTGGGATCTGATGGTTGTTGTAGGTTTTTCAGGCTGTCTGGCCGTGTTCTTGAGGTTTTTCTTCCTAATGTTTCGCCAGTCTCTGTGGCCGGCATCTTCAGAGGGCAGGAGTCAGAACTCTGTCTGTGCTCTGGTGCAGTTTGTGGGATAGTTGAGTATTTATAGCTGTGGGATCAGCTTTTTGTCCTTTTCAGGAGATTGGGTGATTATGGTGATCAGTGTGTTTTTTGTTGTGGGTGTATTACAATTTTTTTTAGAGAAATATGAGCACTTCAAAAATGTGCATGGAAAATTGTGTATACATTTAAAATGAGCCACAAAGCACTTTAGTCAAAGAAGGAAAAAGATGTGAGAGAAAGAAGTACCTTGAGAAAACTGGGTGTTGAAATGTATGTGCAATTCCATGCGAAGGATGCAACACACCTCACAATATGATTCGTATTAGTGGTAATGAATGGTGGGACAACACATTACACAGAAGAGCTATGTGCTCATTGAGGTGAAGGAGGCTATAGTAGTGGAGTCAGAATTTCTAGGGTAATCTGAGCTTTTCACTCTTCCATGCCATATTTCCTCCAATGGGGTTAAAGCACTGCACAAGGCTCTTCTCCCCAAGCTTTATCCTCACATCAACCCAGTGACACAGACCAAACTGAACAAGGGTAATCGGCCAGAGGTCATCCAGGGAGTTTTACTGCCAAGGGAGGATTTGAACTCAGATTCCAGCTTTCTATTTTCCTTTAATATCACCTAATTATTTGGTTTCTTTGTTTGTCAACCTTAAGCTGGTTGCTTTACTCCTGTATCAGATCCACACATACGGACCTACACACTTTCCGTGAAGTCATGCCCAAGTCAGAACATGTTTCGAGGAGACAACCAGAAAGCCTTGATGGGCTTGGGTTGTGTTCATTCACAACATCCCCATCTGAGTTAGGAGGAGTAGGCTTTTTATCAACCATTTTCTTGTCATAGCAAATGAGAAGTTCAAAACTAGAGCTTGCTTTTGTAAAGACAACAGGAGGATCCCCAGAGAGGACTGTTCACAGCCTTTAGTGCAGTTCAGAAGAGAATGCGAATTAAAATCAGAATTAAACATTTCAGCTAGAAACAGAGGGGAACTTGTAAGTGAGGGGAGCACTAGTTAATCGAACCGATGCACTGCCCCTTCAGTGACTATCCATTAGTCTCCATTTACTTCTGTGTCTGGAAAAAGTATGTGTGCTAGTACTTATGAGCATCTTATTGGAAAGGTGTAGCTTGCTCAATCACCTCTTGCCACTCATGACCTTGGTAATTATTCATCTGGCTCTCCCCCATTGTTTTAAATAAATTATTCTCAGGACACATGATTGAGAATGAAGACACCACCTGAAATTCAGTGGGAAACATTGTTTTCCTTATCCCCAAGTGTTCCAAGTGAGGCAAGCAGAGAGCCTGCCTTGTCAGCATGGATTAATTTCCTGCTCCTGGCAAAGGCCAATGGGCATATTCGCATGTTGTATCCGAGCGAATGGCAAAGCTGATCATTGGGAGAAAGGCAGGACGGGAGGGTGAACCGACCACACTGCCCCCCAAGTGAAAGCTCCCTCCTTCCCAATTTCAACACCCAGGATGAAGTGGGGGGCCCTTGAACCCAGACCCCTCTCCCCACAAAAGCAGGTACCAATTTTGCCTGTAGCTCAGATACGAAAGACAGCCAGCAACTTCAGTGGCTCTTAGCAAGGCTAGCAAAACCCAAGGAGATTACCTGGCGGGATTAAGGATGCCAATCCTCTTTTGCTTTTGGGCACCGAGCCACAGAATTATTCTTTTCATCCTCTGGTTGGGCAAGGGACTTTGTGGCGCTCTCGACAAGAGAAGAAAATGGGTGGGCAGGGTTGTATGTACTAAACAAATGTGGAAATTATCAGGGATGGGGACTTGAGTTGTGGGACTCACTGTCAAGTTGGGTTTAAGTCGCATCAGTGACTCAACTCAGGTCTTTGTTTTTCAATTACTCGGACTCAACTCACGACTCAAAACTCTTCCACCCCTCCTTTTTTTTTTCTCAGGAAAAACCTTGTTTTTAATAAAGTCTCGGGGCTTGGGACTCGGGACATGCCACCAAAGACTAGGATTCGTACTTGGGACCAAAGACTCGGACTCAGATTTGGGACTCAAACCCAAAGACTTGCCAACATCCCTGGAAATTATACAAATAACATTTAATGTTCTAACGTGAATTGCAGGAAATTCTGGTGGCTGTACAGTCTTGTTTGTTTGTTTGTTTTTCCTCTGGCAGGCCAAAAAGGTGGCTTATAAGATAAATTTTAAAAATAGATCCATCTAAAAAGCATGGTAAAATACAATACTACAGTTAACCATTAAACAATTGTTTAACAAGGCAAATGGTAATAAATAAGTTACCACATTGAACAAGACACTAAATTAATGCAGTTCAAAACCCATTTTAAAACAATGACAACATAAAGAGCAAGATCGACCCTTAAAAGGAGCTGATCAGCAGCCCAAGGCCTGTATAAATAAAAATGTCTTTGCCTGCCAGCAGATGGACGGAAGGGAGGTGGCCAGCCTGGCGTCCATTGGACGGTAATTCCATAACTGAGGAACAGCTGCTAAAGGCCTGCCCACCTGGGTATATACAGTGTAGATTGCTGTTTGGATTGCTGTTGGTGCAGTTTGGTGTGAACCAAATTATGGCATCCACATGTGTTTCTGCTTAGATGGATCCATCCTGCCCCTTTAAGAGCTGTCCTGTTCCATTCCGGCACAGTGATAGGGACTTCTGTTTTTTGATACGATTCAGTGCTTTCCCAATTGTCCCGTTGTGTGGCCCATGTGGATGGCTAGTTGACCAAAGTATTCTAGCTGCCTGCATTTCACAAGCTGTGTATTGTTTGAGGTTTAATCATGCATCTTAGTATTTCTTTGCTTGGCATGCTTGTGATCCAAGAAATTCTTACCATCTTGAAATAAATTCACATTTCAAATGGTTGTTTTTTTTCATAGTAGTCCATGATAAAGTCTCTTATTCCATGCCATACAGCCAACCTGTATGTCTAAAAAAGCCAAACAAACAAAACCCCAAAAACCAATGGATCCGTTCACATTATCAGTTGTTTGGCTAAGGGAAATAAAATGATGGAAGTGTCTGGAATCTGCCCCTCAGAGAAGTGATCTAACTGATAGTTCACTGTGCATGATCCAGTCACAGTAAATGAACACTTACACCCCATTAACAGCAATATAGAGTTTCCTTTCAGACTTGTTTATAATGCTCCCATTTAAAAGAATTAAGAGCATTTTGAAATGTGTATTTTGGAAAGCATAACATAGCCTCATCTGTCAAAGCTAGACTCTACTGTCATATTTGCTCCTTTTTTTTAACTTCCATCTAGAATTATCCTTTAGAAAATATTTCTCAGTACTCCCTTTAATTTGATTCTCAATCCAGCTTTCCCATAAAACTGTATGTTTCTTGAAATGACTTAAATACACAAAATAATAATCAGTATGGTTGAATGCAACACCATTTTCTGTGCACATGTCCCCTTAAGATCAAGAATAGGACATCAGATCCATGATTTGACTGTTACAGATTCCACTGAAATCAGAAAGACAATACCATTGCGCAGAATCTTCTTTCTGAAGGAAAGCAGGTATGCAGATCAGCAGTTTGTGCCAGTTGAGCACCCCACCTCCTCTGGCAGACGCCCACTCAGAGGCAGTGACCTGGCTTCCCCACCCCACCTCCTCCAGGTACTGCCTCTGAGTTGGCACCAAGTGGAGGAGGCCGGGCTCCGAACTGCAGATCAGCTGTGCAGCCATTAGCTGAACCAGAATGAACCGCTGAGCCACTGGTTCGTCTCATGTCTACAGACAATCAGTCAACCGCATTTTCAGTTTTGAGGCACTTGCTTCAGGACCACTGTCCAGCTCTATCAGATGGCGTCAAGGCAAGCCCTGCCATTAGTCAGAATGAAGAAACCACATTAGGCAACTGATGCTGAAAGCAAGGTATAGTAGTGATGTGGATAATACCATATTGGTCTGTCCTGTACTCCCTAGAATAGGCTGCTGCCCTCAAATGTGATGAGGACTGCCAGCTCAGAGCCTACATAGAGGGCCATAAGTCCTTTTGGGGAAAGGCAGTTCTCCATCAGAGGGGCTGCCGGGGGGCACTCATGTTTTGTTGTTGTTGTTGTTTAGTCGTTAAGTCGTGTCCGACTCTTCGTGACCCCATGGACCAGAGCACTCCAGGCCCTCCTGTCTTCCACTGCCTCCCGGAGTTGGGTCAAATTCATGTTGGTAGCTTCAATGACACTGCCCATCCATCTCGTCCTCTGTCGTCCCCTTCTCCTCTTGCCTTCACTCTTTCCCAGCATCAGGGTCTTTTCCAGGGAGATTTCTCTTCTCATGAGATGGCCAAAGTATTGAAGCCTCAGCTTCAGGATCTGTCCTTCCAGTGAGCACTCAGGGTTGATTTCCTTCAGAATGTATAGATTTGATCTCCTTGCAGTCCAGGGGACTCTCAAGAGTCTCCTCCAGCACCATCATGTTTTGTAGGCGAGAGAAAGACTCCTGAAGTTTCCCCTTCACAGGTAATGCCTGGGTAACAAGCTCAGCAGGCACACAGGCCAGTTGAGGTCACAACCTGCCCCACTCAAGTGAGTTGCACTGTCATTCTGTCCAAAATAAATTCCTAAATTTGCTTCTGTACATATATATTAGCATATGCAATTTTAGGCTAATCAGTGTCCTCTTTTGTTCTCCTTTTTTTGGCGATTCACTATGTCCTCATTTTTTTCAGTTGTCTAGAAGTGGTACCGTTTAATGCTCACCCAACTGGCTTCTTTGTTCACATGGGAAAGGATCCTTCTCAAGGCAACAAAATGTTTGGACCCAGCCCTGCAAGGCCAGTACTAGAAACAGGGCATTTTCAGCAGTGTCTCCATATCTCCTGAAAGAAGTCTGTTTCTCTCCATCTTTTTCAATATTTAGTTAAGAACACCATTTGAAAAGATTATTTGGTTTAAACTGTGTTCCACTCAAAGTGCTGAGAGAGGTGCTGTCCATTCTTGCTGTTTTTAATTTTGTATTTCTTTGTAACAGGATCACCTGTCTTTAACATCTGCCTTATGTCTTTCATAAGCCTTTTTGAGAGTGTCTTAGTACACAAATGAATGATCAACAATGTATTTTCCAATGCACGAACACACCCTGTTGATGAAGAGTAACATCCATTTGGCAGGAGGACATTGTGGATTAAGTGACCATATGGCCATGGGATGCCTTACTCGAAGACCAACATATTTTACTCATCCCCATGGGACCAGTTTTGGGAAGCAATCTTCAAAAGCTTTGGGACTTCAACCCATTATCCATTTAAAATGGCATGAAAAGTAGAACATGCCCGGAGATCATCTATCAATAAAGCTCCTGGCCCCTCTAACTGGCTTATCACTAGATTTGACTGTTTTAAACTGATAGAATTGTCAAATGAGGGTGTGGGGAGTCATCTTGAAAATCCCACCCAGACTCTTTTAAAACATTGTTCAGAAGCAAACAAGGAATTGCAATAAGATACCTTGCCAGAGGGGCTGATTTACAATATCTGGCAAAGCAAGCTGCAACCATTTCTCTTCTCGAGTAATTCAACAGGGTGAATCTGAAAGGATTGGAAGCTTAAGCTTCTGGGTTGGTCACTTGGAAAATGTGCCATATATTATTCCATAGCTTCAGGGGTGCTGTTTTGCTTTCCTGGGATGGGGGAATTCATCAGCCCTGTGCTGATCCAGCTACTTTGATTCAGCAGACCTAGAGTTTCTCCCAGTTACATAAATACAGTCTAGCAGGTCTACAGATCTGGAGAAATTATTGATAGCCAACAGCAACCCTACTTCATGGGAGGGGAATGTTTCTGAAGACAATGCGCTCCTCCATTGAAGTAAGCAAAAAGTCATCACTGGCAATGTTTTAATACAACTCTCTCTTATGCTACTTTCTTACATTGAGACTGATATCTGCTTCTAGCCAACGGTTCAGATCCATATGTGCTTGCATCATACTCACCAGCTGTGATATCAAAGCACCCTCTGATTCATCCTTTCTGTTCAATCCAGATGTCCGCTGATGCCCCAGTCCCAAGGTGGGCTGCACCCTGGAGCTCTGAGGCCTGCACCAATATATATGCCACAAGAAAAGTATTATTTATTTAAAATATTTTTATCCTGCCTTTCTGCTTTAAAAGGAAAAGTAGTTAGTCATTCTTTCTACTTATGTGCTCATCATGCTTTGAGGAGAGCTCCTCATTCTTTCTCTCTCCGTCATTACTCCCTGCACATGGAAAATGATGAGTCTGCAGTGTGGAAATTTTTGTTCCCATGTAGGTTCTGCATGTGAACAAGAACTCTGGTAAATGTGGGTCCTTCCTAGTATAGAGGGTCTAGGTGAGAGCAAGGAGTCTCCATTGCAGGTGCATCACTTCCCACAGACAGGAAATGATGACAGAATTGCTTTTCAGTTGTTACCTACCAAACAGTTATCAACACACCTAGAGAGGAGTAAGTATTGCTGTATTCTCCATGTGGAGA
Organism: Intellagama lesueurii; assembly: GCA_037013535.1. Lineage (NCBI taxonomy): Eukaryota > Metazoa > Chordata > Lepidosauria > Squamata > Agamidae > Intellagama > Intellagama lesueurii. The sequence goes on along the minus strand of JBAJHW010000001.1, from coordinate 165,751,922 downwards.
GCAATGTGTCTGAACAGGAGAAGCTCCTGCTCATGTGTAGGCTGTTCATGCAAGCAAGTCCCCTGGGAAATTGTGGTTTCTCCTTTTCAGATCTGTCACTTTCCACATGGAGAAAGCAAGAAAGCATGGAGACAGACAAAGAAAGGAGTCCAAAAAGAGCGGGAGTTTCTAAAAAAGGAAGTTCTAAAGGCACAACTAAAAACAATTCCAACAAGAAAAAAAGGTGGGAGACAGCAAAAACAGGCCACTGTGGCTTCGCAGAAAGATCAGACAGGACCTGAAAACAAAAAAGGACATGTATAGGAAGTGGATAGGAGGCCAGGCCACAAAGGAAGAGTACAAACAAGTAGCAAGGAATTGCAGGGATGGCATTAGGAGGGCAACAGCTGAGAACGAGTTGAAGTTAGCTAGAAACACTATAAACAACAAAAAAGCATTCTTCAGGTATGTGCATAGCAAAAGACAAAGAAAAGAAACAGTGGCTCAGCTACTCAATAGAGATGGAAAAATGATAACAGAAGACAAAGAAAAGGCAGAAGTGTCCTTTTTTAGCTCAGTATTTTCCCAGAGGACAGACTATGACACTCCAGACAATTGTGAAGTGCAGGTGGAGGGGACAGGACTGCAGCTAGAGACTGATAAACAGATAGTCAAGGAATACCTTACTATCTTGAACGAGTTCAAATCTCCAGGGCCAGATGAACTGCATCCAAGAGTACTGAAGGAAGAAGAGCTGAAGAGCTCTCAGAACCACTATCCATTATTTTCTTGAAATCATGGGAAATGGGTGAGGTGCCAGATGACTGGAGGAAGGCTAATGTTGTCCCTATCTTCAAAAAGGGCAAAAAGGAGGAACCTGGGAACTACAGATCACTCAGCCTGACATCAATCCCAGAGAAAATTCTGGAACAAATTATAAAACGGTCACTATACAAGTACCGAGAAAACAATACAGTAATAACTAGAAGCCAACATGGATTTGCAAGAACAAATCCTGCCAGACTAACCTGATCTTGTTTTTGGATCTGGTAACCTCCCTGATAGACAGAGGGAATGCTGTAGACATAGTATATCTTGACTTCAGCAAAGCTTTTGACAAAGTGCCTCATGATATCCTGATTAGCAAGCTAGCTAGGTGTGGGCTGGATAGAACGACTGCCAGGTGGACGTACAGTTGGCTACAGAATTGTACTCAGAGGGTGATGATTAGTGGATCCTTTTCAAATTGGATGGAAGTAACAAGTGGGGTATGCCAGGGCTCAGTCCTGGACACTGTGCTCTTCAATATTTTTATTAATGACCTGGATCAGGGGATATAGGGAATGCTAATCAAATTTGCAGATGACACAAAATTGGGTGGAATAGCCAACACCCTGGGAGACAGAAACAAAATTCAAAATGACGTGGATAGGCTTGAGCACTGGGCTGAAGTGACAAGAAGCCAGATTTTGGTTAAATATCAGGGAAAACTTCCTAACTGTTAGAGCAGTATGACAATGGAATCAATTGCCTCAAGAGGTGGTGAGTGCTCCAACACTGGAGGCATTCAAGATAAATTTAGACAACCACCTGGCAGATATCCTCTGATTTGTATTCCTGCATCAAGCAGGGGATTGGACTTCATGGCCTTATACACCCCTTCCAACTTCATTATTCTATGATTCTAATGGTGGAGAGGGGGTGGGCTATTACCTCTTTTCTAAGCATGTTGATAGGAACCAGGTAGATAATGGCTGGATAAGGATAAATAAGGTAGGGCTAAAGAGGGCATCCCCAGAGGTAAAGACTGGATGCTCCTAATGTGTAGGTTGGCCATCTGATTTCATGGTTGACCCAAGCCATGTTGATGAAATAGAATAGAGAATAATAGCCCTAAAATGAAGGTGTACAGAAAGCCAAAGCAGCCTAGTTATTTTGGTTTCAGTGACAGAAAATCCCACAAACACCTTACCCCATCTCAGGTAATTCAAACAAGCAAACAAAAAAGATAACAACAGAGAAAATAACAAGCAATTGTCAGTCCTTTCATGACACCCCAGCCACCTGACTCATCCTTAAATAGGGTTGGCTTAGTGTGTCCTCCTTTACAATAGAGAGTCCTCCATTCAAAATGCTGCCCTAGTCCAGTTTAGCAATCAAGATCCCTAAGGAGGGGAGATCAGGGACCTTGACGTGGCCAATTAATGGGAAGCAATTAACTGGAGAGCAGTCGGCTGGCCAGGAACAGACCACATCACAACTGTTTTCGCTTCAATAGTGAAATATATTGCACTTCTTTTTCCATTACACCAAATATATTCTAACTTCTCATTACACATAGAAACAGCTGTCAAGTTGCACCCAACTTATGGGGACCCTAAGAGTGTTTTCAAGGTAGATGAGATGTTTAAGAGTTTTAGAAGAGGTAGTTGTGCTAGTCTGTGCTAGCATAGACTTGCCACCTCTCAAGCCCCATTGGTGATTAGAGACACTCACTACCATGTTGTTCTTGCTCATTATCTATAGCCACACATCATTATTGTTATTTCCAGAACAGTGCCTTCTGGGAGGGGAACTGAATATCAACAGGGGTCTTGAAGGTCATTGCCAGGTGAACAACCTGTGCCCAAATACAGTCTCTGGTTTGGGGCCATGTATAAATATTTGCCACTGTAGTCCCATTTTTACGTCTGGGGAAGTGGACTTATCCACAAAATTAAAATACAGCACTTAGTCTTTAAGGTGTCACAATGTTTTTGTATTCCTTATTTTTTTTTCTCTTTATTTTTTATTCTTCTTTTGTTTTTGCCTCATATACATATTGAATTTTTATCCATGCCAACCCACCTATTCCCCTAAGTTCCCATGGCTAAGTGGGGATTTGAACCCAGTTCTTCTGAGTCTTTTACTCAGACGACATTGTAACAACATTAATACAATAAAATACAATGTATCCATTAAAGCCAACAACAAGGAGCAGGGGGGGAACCCAAATAAATGATAATGCTTTAGTCATATCCTAGCAGTGATCTGGCACTGCCTATGTCACTGCTCCCACAACCAGCACCTGAGTTTGGGAAAAGCCCTGTCAAAGAAAAAGTTGGTGCCCATTCTCCTGCATGAAGGAACCAGAAATACCTTAGCTTGGTAATACACTCAGCTTCCTCAGTACCTCAGTACCTCAGCTTTCAAAATTATTGGAGTACACTGCAATCATCTGGAAATTCTAATAAGCTTGGGTGCCATACAGGATTGTACATTGCCCCTGACATAAATCATGCCATAAATTAGTGCCCAACCTGCCCTATGCACCTCTGGAGACACTCTGAGCTGATCGTTGTCTATACCAATATTTGTGCCATTCGCCAGTTCCCCAGGAAAACCTCATTCCAATACAAATGACAAGGCCAGGGCATAGACGGAATGGCCTGTGAAGGACAGAAGAGTTTCTGACCTTTAGCCTCAGGTGGTAAGACTACCACTCCTTGAAAGCATGGTGTCCGTTTCCTTGCATGGAAGCACTGCCACAGGTATGCAGACCTCAGTGCCATCCAGCCTCCTCCCAGGATTACACCTTGATCCCCGTGAGCTGATGTCTAAAGCTGTGGTTCTGTGGGTTGGAACTCTCAGAATTCCACCCTGAGGAATTCTAGGAGAATTCTAGGCATTGTAGTCCACTCAAAAAATGGCACATCCATAGCACTGGTCTGCAGAGATGGGCATTCTATTTATTTCATTTTCCCCTTCTTCCTTTCCTTTCCTTTCTTTTCCATGGAACTACAAGATCCACCAAGTGGAGGCAGGTGCTGAAGACATACAAGTAGAATGAAAGACTTCCGAGCACAAGCATCTGTGCTGAGTACCAGAACTGAAGTAAGCGCATTCCTTCCACATTAAAATTCGCTTCTGGCAATATCACAAATACAGAGAGAGAGAGAGAGAATGAACATACACACACACATGAAACCCACCTCCATGCCCACAAAAAGCTTCCTTCATTTCTCAATTGTGCAATTTAGGAGCAAGAAGCAGAGCTTAGAAGTAATTCAGTATGTCAATGACATCCAATCCTATCTCTCCTTTCCATCTAAATCTGCAGGCAGGCAAAGACCTTCCTCTCCAGGCAAGCTTTCCCTCAGTGACTGGCTGCCTGAGTGGGATTTTTAAATGGATGGTGTGCCTTACTGCTTTGAATGTGGTTTTGGTGTTGCTTTTTGTTTACTTTTTTTTTTTTAGTGTGGTATTTCTTTGGTACTTTTTAGTATTTGTATACTTACTGTTTGTTAGCTTCAAATATTATCTTTTAATTATATAAGCCATCTTGGCTCTTTTATAAGGGGAAAGGTGGAGTAAAATATTTTAAATACATTTTAAAAAATGGAATAACTTGTTAATTCTTTTTCTTAAAATAATGAAGGTATAACTATGCTACATCACATTGGTACTTGACTAGGAATAACTTCACCCTTTTCTGGGGTAGCCATAACTTCTGTTGTTGTTTTAATGGTTACTGTGTGTGGCCTCACTAAATGGTAGGAAAGAAATCTCACACATGGTCCAAGAGTTGGCTTACTCATCATGCTGCTGTGATGGGATGTATTATGTATGATGAAGCAACAACAAGGTGGACAGCACTACAGGGATGTTGGCACGTCTTTAGGTCCACGTCCCAAGTCCGAATCTTTGGTACGAGTCCCTATGAAAAACAAGCTTTTTTCCTCAGAAAAAAAGGGAGGTGGTAGGTGGGTTCTGAGTCATGAGTCTGAGTCCAAGTCCTTGAAAGAAAAACTTGAGTCAAGTCACCAGTGCGACTTAAGTCCGACTTTACAACAAGTCCTGTGACTTGAATCCCCATCGCTGGTTGTATCACATGCTAGTGCCTTGTAACAGTCAGATTTTTAAAATGTAGCTAATAGGTATCTATTTTAGCTGCTCTTGAGAAATGAAGAAGACTTCTAATTTAAAAAACATTAAGTATAATAATAGTTGCTTGGGAGCCTTGGAATTACTGTGTAATTAATTTCTTTCAAAATGCCATATACTAAGCTCTGAGAAAGAGTCATTTGGTACTTCCATGGAGGGGGTGGTGGAAATGAGCACCAGGAATCCCTGTCAGACTTCTGAGAGTCACCCAAAATTCTACAGATAGATGTTGATCTACCTTCTGCCTGACTCTGGCATACACATAGGATGCAAGTATCACCTGATTTCTAACCAATGTAACCTGTGTTAAGACAGAGCAGAGCATATTTCAAATTGCATTAAGAATGCATGAAGGAAGGAACGTTCTTGAAGTTTAATTTTTAAAAAGCTTTCCTCAGATCTCATCTATCAAGACCACTGCTGAGACTTTTCTGGGTCCTGCAGCATTAATATCACCTTGTGTTTATGTTTTCGGAGAGTAAGTGATACCCTAACTTTTCATCTTTAGAAGATTTTAAATAAGATTGAGCTTATTTCTTGAGAAATGGATCGTTTCAGCTCTAATCACAGCCCAGCTGAAAGAAAAATCTTGTTAGAGTCAATTGTCTCTGTGAGAGATAACTCATGATGTACATATTAGTAATATAGGTGATGCATTAGGCAGGAGACAAAAAGTGTTATTTTGAAAAGTTAAACCCAAATAGTTTTAAAGAGATTTTTTTTAAAAAAAACCCTGAAGAGTTGTTTTTCTTCAGTAATAATAAGAAAAGAAAAACCCTACCTTTTCTGTGCTAAGAAGCAAATATACTCCACAGTGTGCAGTCATTTTCTAAAAAGCTTTTTACCCATCCTTGTTCTAATTAGCTGAAAATTGAAGGCATGCTCTTTAGTCATATTATTAAGTTGTAATGGAACAAAAGACATAACTGTGGGTAACTGTAAAGTCATTATCAACTCAAAAAAATTCACATAAAAGGCCTTGAAGTTATTTCGTTAGCAGTTTTTCTTCTGTAGGTTATGTTTTATTATCTACTAAGTGGAACCTCATAAGGCCAATAGGATAGTCCACTGCGCCTATATAGAAGACTCTTGGGTGGATGGCACTGCCTGCTAGTTGGTAAAGATGGCAAGAGAAGAATCAGTGATGCTCTCCTGTGGGCAGGGGCTTTAGGGCTTGTCTACATAGCTAGCTGAAGCAGACTGGAGAGGGCTTACTCAGGTCACTAAGGGGTCAGGTATGCCATTTAGTGTGATCTTCACATCCAAATGGCATATGGACCTCAAGCAACCCTATTTGGTCTGCTTTTTTAAAGTGTAAGTGTTAGGTATGTGCATTACAAGTGATCTTCAAGAGGCATTTGTGTACCTAATACACATACCTAATACACTTTTCTTAAAGGTCTGGTCAAGAGTTGCTGCAACCTAATACACATATCTAATACACTAATGCACTTCTTCCCCTTGTCTTAAAGGGCAGGTTGAGAAACTGCCACGGCAGCCAATTCAGTTGCGAGCAGTCTCTTGACTAGCCCTTTAAGACAAGGGAAAGAAACATTTTGTGTGTTTTTAAAGTTTTGTCATAAGTGGTGAGGTGTATTTTCACTGCCCTAATGGAGGCTTTAAAAATTCACTTCCTCTGTCCTTCCACCAAGCAGCAGAGGAATAGTTTAATTAGCCAATATCCTGAACTGGCTCTATTAAGCCACTCTGCAATATCAACAAATCAAAAAAAGGAAGGCTTTTAGTTCATTGTCAGCTATCACACGTGCTAGAAATGGACCAAAAAAAAAAAAAGTAAAAGCTCCTGCCAGGAGCCAGAAATGTGTGGGTATGACCACTCTGGGGGTGGGCTGGTTCACTCCAGCAAAGACATTGTCTGACTGCCATCTTTAGAAGCGAACCAGCCCATCCCTGCAGCAAGCCAAACAGCAGACAAAATGGCCATGTAATCTGCCTCTCAAACTTCCCATGCTTCTTTTGTCCAATTCGCCAATCAGAGGAACGGTGACCAAAATTTGATCCATCCCTGAAGTGACCAGGAAACCTCACTCTGGCCTACAGGGCGGGCAAGTGGGCTTTTCAACACAAGCAAAGAAGAGGGGGGTTACTGTGGCAGGGCCTGTCTTTAAGGCCTTGCTCCCCACCCCTAGTGCTCCTTTTGCAGTGGCTCATCATTTATTTTTATTTAATAAAATAAATAAAATCATCATGTCATGCAACGTGACCTGCCTCCCTTACTGGAGGGGTTGAATGTGGTCACACTCACATCCAGCTGCATAGTGTAAGACCCACGAATGGGGCAGTATTGCCACAAGGTGCTGGTCGCATGATTCCATGCCCCCTTGCACACCCAGCCTGCATCTGGCACACATCCCATGTCTAGTCAATGAGCCGTAATTGACCAAAGCAACTTCAATGTAAAATGTCCAATACGTTTTTGGCCAATACATTGTAAACACTTACTCCCATATGTGCGTGCACATATTTAGCTTTAGTTTTACAGTTCCATGAGGAGGGTTTCAGATGAGCCACTCGTGGAAAGAATGTGTGCTGCCCACCTTGGAAATCTTTCTTTCCTTGGCCCAAAATTCCCAGAATTGGAGGCTTAATTCCAAAAAAGTAACTTTTCCAAGTTCTGGTGCTTTGGAAGAGGTTGGGGACACAGAGGAAGTGACAGGCCCAAGTGTGTGTATAGTTTAAGAAAAAAATATGGGGCTTGTCTTCTCATCATCCCACCAGAACACTCTTAATTTTGAATTGAGAGAAGGGCCTCGTTTGGAGATTTTAAACCCAGAGAAGGCTCATGTGGGACTTTATAGTTTATAACCAGCACTTTGAATTGAATCCAAAAGTGGATTGGTAGCCAGCAGAGCTTTTATAACATGAGCGTTCTATGCTTCCCCAACCAATAATCTGGGTGCAACATTTTGAACAATGTGAAGTTTCCCGACATCCTGCAAGGACAGCTCCACATAACCCAGGAGGGATGTAACTAAGGCATGTGTACCCATTGCCAAATCAGACATCTCAAGGAATGAGTGAAGCTGGTACTCAAGCTTTAACTCAACCAATGCTCAGCCATTCCTGAAACGGTGACATCCAGGTTCAGGACTGAATCCAAACACACTCCCAAGTTACGAACCTGAACAATATAATTCCCTCTGACACAGGTTGAATCCCTGTTCCCCAATCCACTTTTCTGACCAGGAACATCTCTATCCTGTCTGCATTAAATTCCAGTTTGTTCTCCCTCATCCAGTTCATTACTGACGTCAGGTTTGCTTTGTAATTCTTTAGGAATGTCTCATAACATACATATTGCTAAGGTCATTATCATTTTATCAGGCAAAATCCAACAAAACAAAACAAAACAAAAGGCAAAAACATGTGGTACCTTAAAGACCATCTGTTATATTTTAATGTGAGCTTTCGTGGACAGGTCCACTTCATCAGACGTATGGAAACAGACATGCCCACAAAAACTCTTCTTTCCCAATCTTTTATGCAGCAAACATTCACAGGCACACATTCCACCTCTGGTAAAGAGTTAGGAAGGAATGTGATGGGTGAGTACAGCCTGAGCCTGAGGTGCGTAAGCGTCTCACTTGCACTAATGTACGTACAAGCTGCAACTATGCAAATATTCCCTTCCCTAACTACAGCTGGCCATATAGCTCACTGAGAAGGAGTACCTGGCTGCACCAGGGTGTTGGGAGTTCAATTCCCCACTGTGCCTTGTAAGTGAAAAGCTAACCTGTATCAATTTAGACAGGCTACATGGTCCGGGAGCACTTCCAGGAGAAGGGAATGGTAAACCACTCCTGAGCCCTTTGTATCTAGGAAATCCCGAGAAAGTAACCATAAGTCAGAATCAGCTCAATGACATACAATTATTCTTATTCTCTTAAGATGGCAATGGCAGGAACAGCAGCAAGACTGCATGGACAAAAAAGTCCTCTTCCTCAGTCTATTGTCCCACTGCAGTTGAATCATTATCATCACCATCATCAACAACTTAGAATAATAATCTTAGAATAATAATCTTAGAACTGCAAAACTGGAAGGGATTCTCTGGATCACTGAGTCTAGCCACTGTCAAGGAGGCCCAGTGGGAGGAATCGAACTCCCAACCTCTGGCTCCACAGCCAGATACCTAAACCACTGAGCTATCTGCTGACAGCATAGCAAAGTGCAGGAGACTGTGGGAGATGTAATTCCCCGTGGCTGTCCCTTTAGTAAAGGTACATCTGGTTGCAAGGCAGATGGGAGGCTCTGTTGCATATTGGATAGGTGGCCAGCTAGCTACATGGTAGTAATCAAGAATGGTGTTCTTCTTCTCTTATGGGCTGAAATCCTGTTGCACAGCATAGTACATTGCACTAACGTAGGCCCATTGAATCAGTGGAGATTTGGTGAGTCAACTTCTCCAGAACTTCCATTGATTCAAATAGGGCTACTCTCCTTTTGACTTACTTTAGAATAGTAAGTCAAAACTAAAGTAGGCCCATTTGAATCAATGGAACTTTTGGCAGGGTTGACTCACCAAATCCCCATTGATTCAGTAGGTCTACTCTAGCACAACATACTATGCTAAGCAGCAGGATTTCAGCCATGGATTCGTATCAAGGCAGATTCCATTTTAGGGCCACACCACTAAAAATATAACATTACCACTTCCTCCCGCATCCCTGTCCCACAAAAAAAGTCTGGAAAGAAAACATTCTCTCCTTAACCATTAACTCTTCCTGCCTTTTCTCCTTGTTCTTATCTGTTTTGTTGAAGACAGAAGGACCGCACCAAAAAGCAAAAAACCCACGGCAGATATGTGAAAGGAACATTCTGATAAGAGCTTCACACTGTGACCTGGAGAAAGTGAGCCTGAATGCAAAACAAGAAAAGAGAGATCATAATGACAGATTTTATTTTGTCACTAAGAGTCCCTTGAAGTTGCTCATTAATCTTTTAGACAAATCTGCCATGTTAATGCACTTCTCTGGAATAATAAAATGTCTCTGGGCAAAGAATAGCAAGAAAATTGAACCTTTCCAAATAACCTTTGTCAGGGCCAATCCAAGACATTTTGCTGCCTGAGGCAAACCAGCAAAACTCATAGACTGACTTCTGCCAATGTCATGGCATATATTACCCAAAGCCAAAGAGGCTACTTTGGCACCTGAGGTGGAAAACTCCAGAAGCTGCTCTCTTTCCCTCTCTCCCTGGCAATTAAAAAGAAAAAGGAGAGAATCTAATGATTTGCTACCTTTTCATGGTAGATCAAATGTACTACCTGAGACGGCTGCCTCCATTTGTGTCACAATAGGCCAGGCCCTGACCTTTATCGTATAGGCTTGCATCCAGTATACGGACTGGACATGATGCTTTTTTAGGGTGAACTCCTGGCATAGGGAAGACTCTAATGGTTCCATGTTTGGCCTGAAAACAGGATGCAGTCTCCAGAACAGCTGCTTTTAGGAAATGTGACCCATGGGCAACAACTTTGTGTATAGAGCTCACTGTCGAATCTTTCACTTCTATATTATTCGTACCGTCACTAATTTTGTTCCTTATTTGTCATCGGCACCATTGTTTTAAACGATAGGTTTATATTCCATTTGGCTGTTTGCCTTCTTTTTTGTCACATTCGACCATGAGTGTAGGATGCTTATGATAACCTGCTGAGCTCCCAGAGGCATCTTCACTGACATTTTATTTACTTCACTGGTACAGACATATTTTAAATGTGGTCAGTGACAATATTTTATTTGTTTATTTGTTATCGGTCATTTACCTTTCCCTTGCCAAATCCTAAAACAGAAAGGGTGGAGATGATATAACTACACTACAGCTCTAGTAGGCTTTTGGACAAAAAGAAGTGGTTGTTGGACACCTTCTGTTTATTTCCAGTGGTTTAGTTTCTCTCCTCTTCACTCCCTAAGGATGTCTTTCATGCTGTCTCCCTCATGTGAGGATATGAACACATTGTTGAACACTTTTAAGCAGGATGCTATTTCTTATGGGAACTATTTGGTGGTGACACTGCCTTGGGAATCTACACCTTAAAATGGGAAGTGGGAGCCATGACAGTGTGGAAACTAGCTGTGCTAATGTAACAACAATAAATAATGGGGTTTTCTTAAGAATGTCTTGACTGAGCTCTCCTGGGATGAATGAGAGACTCCTAAGATACCATAAAACACAGCAGAGAAATTTCTCTCCCCATCTTCACACACACACACATACACACACACACATATTTTCATAAAAGCTAGTACTTCCCCATAGTGCAATTCCATCTACCTTACACAGACAGTGTGATTTTTTTTCACACTGCTAGCTTTGTATGGGTCTTTCCCACACAGTCATTTCCAGAAGGCTGTTTATCAGACCGAAGAAAGACCAGCACAAGTATCCTAGCCACACATGCAGTGGGAATACTCACATGCATTCCCCAGCAGTGGGAATCATATTATAGTAAAAGGGCTCCTGTGAACCTGGGTGTACATAGGAATGAGGCCTCGACGGCTGCCAAAGTGGTCAGGGAAAACAGTTGCTTACTGTAGCTCTGAGAGGAAAAGGAAGTATTAGGTTCAAAGAAGCAAAGCTACATTTCCTGCCTGTTTTCTTCCTTCATATCTTTTTCTGGACAAGGTACAAAAAGAGTTGAAAATAGTTCTCAGTGTTGCCATGAAATTTCCCTGGTGTGATCAAATAATCTAAAGGTTCTACAATTGCTTGCAAGGGACTTTGTACCAGTCTGGGGCCCCAGAAGGGTCATATTTCCAGAGCTGGGGACTCATGCCTCACTGTCAATTCCAACTTAAGTCACAACAGCAACTCGACTCAGACTTGACTTGGGGGGCGGGGTTTAAAGACTCGGACTCAAGTTGTGACTTAGACCCATTTTTCAAAGTCATGTTTTCAAGTCCCTATTATTTTAATGGAGACCTGCAGGGACTTGAAAATATGATTTGGAAAAATGAATCTGACTTGGGAGTTAAGTCTGAGTCTTTTTTTTTTTTAAAAAGGAGGTAATGACAGGGAGGGAAGCTCAACTGGGGCCCCTTTCCAAGATGGCTACCTTGGCTTCCTCTCGTGAGATCGAGTGTTCCTAAACCCAGGTTAAGAAATGGTGGTACGAATAAAGAAAGGCACAAGTAGGGTGACTGAAGGGTAACACTCCTTTAGGGTTTTATGAAGGCTAAGCTTTTCTCACAAGATCAAGCATGCTTTGGGATGTGGGTTTTGCTGTGCCAGAGCTTTGGGGGTGAAGGGTCCGTCTTCCTCCTCCACCTCCTCATCCTTTGGGATAAGTTAGGTCTTTGGGGCTCCCCTGAAGGAAGAAAAGAGGGGGGAGAAAAAAAGGGGCTGGTTGGGAGGAGGAGATGTAACGTAGAGGGCATGTGCAAATGGTGACACTACCACATAACATGCACTATGCACCCATGCAAAGCCTTTAGAAAAGAGGTGGGGCGTCTGTGGGCCTACAGACAATTGTTGCACTTCAATGTCATTCATCAGCTAGCATGCCCAGTTGCCAGGGATGATAGCAGCTGTAATTTGACAAAACCTCCTTTTTTAGACTACATAGCAATCTAAAACTTAAGGTTTATTCTCTTCTTTCTCAAATAACCAACCTGCTCCTCTACAGGTTTATTCAGAAGTATTTCCCACAGTGTTCAACATGTGCAGAAATGCACTGTAATTCATTTATAACAAGATACCATATTGACAATACAAATTATTTAGCCAAAGGTGGCTCCGCAGACATGAAGCCCCTATAGATGGCAGCCACCCGCCATTCCATCTTCCAGAAGGAAATCTGATTAATGAGGAGAAAGAGACAGAAAAGTCACAACATGTCTTACAAAAACTGAATTAGTAAGAGTGTGTTTGTTCTACTGCTCCAGAGATCAGGCAAGAAAAGGAACCTGTCAATCTGATTTGTTCAGGCAAAGAAAGTTCAGCGTGTCTTGTCATTTTGTCAAGATGTGCCTGATATTGCGGGTTTTTTCAGAGGTATGGGTTTTTGTTTTCTTTTTATATCAGAATCATTCAAGCTCTGTACTTCCCGTAATGACAATGTCCTTTTTGCAGACTAAATACAAAATGGCAGATGACACCATAGCATCTCCAGGCATGTCGCGCAGAGGAAGAAATATTAAAACAAAATATATTGGCTGAGATCCAACGATCATCCTCTCCTACAGTCTTTCGCTCACCTGAGTGCTTTTCACTTCTTCAGGCAGCTTGTGGGTGAGAAATAAAAGCCTCGCTGAAAGATTTTGTTCCAGATGCACAAGTGTTCCACACCAATACTCTCTAAGTACATAGGCTGTTGGGCCCCATCATTCTACTTATGCATCTTCCCTGAAAAGTACATTTCACTCACCGGGCTTTGTGTGGCGCGCACATCCGTCATCGGTAGCATCATGCCAATCATGGAAGTAGCCCCGCCGGTACTTCTCTGCCTCCCTCTGCTGCCGACCATTCAGCAGCTGAAGAGGGAGACTTGTTATCCCGCCTCCTCACCAGAGTGGTCAGTGATGCAGAGAGGCAGGGAAGCACAAGCTGAGCTACTTCCGCAATTGGTGCGATGTTTCCCATGATGGACACAGGTGTCACGCAAAGCCTGGTGAGTGGACCTGGCTGGTTTTGAGGGGAGGGAACAGACCTCTGCGGTACCTGTTGTGCCACGCTTCATATTTGTATCCCCAGGGATATGAATACAAAGCACCCATGTCTAGTTATAGTTATGACACGAGCATGGCCAAAAATGAAGTACAGGTTCAGAATCACTTTGGTACTCTGTTTTGTTTCTTTTCATTGTTGTTGTTTTAATAAGGTCTGCATCTGAACTGATTTTGCTCCATTGAGGCTTCTATCTGCCCCATTGTTGTTGTTTAGTCATTTAGTCGCGTCCAACTGTTCGTGACCCCATGGACCAGAGCACGCCAGGCCCTCCTGTCTTCCACTGCCTCCTGGAGTTTGGTCAAATTCATGTTGGTCGCTTCGATGACACTGTCCATCCATCTGCCCCATAAGCATGTTTAATTTAAGAGCCCCAGGATGCTCATTAAAACCCAAACTAGATGTGAGCACAAACATACCGGAGATCCTTTCCACATGCTTGCAAGCTATAACATCACACACATGTATAGCCCCAGCATACAGTAAGTCCTCTCTGGGTCAAAACACATGGTAGGGCAGAGCGTATTCCTCCCTTTACAATGTTATCCATTTGGATATGCAAGTTTTTCAGTACTACAAGCTTCAGACATCAAGCATGCTAATAAAGGCTACATTTTTATTCCACTTTGGCAGATTGGTCTCCTTTTATTTTGTAATTGGTCAATTAGGAAATATCTAGTTTTATTTTGTAATTGGTCAACTAGGAGATTATCTAATTTGCCAAAGTGGGATGGAAATGTAACCTTTTTAGCTTCTCTGCTGCTCCTAGTAGAGATATGCACTGTCTTCGGACAAATATTTGAATAGGAACAGCATCAGAGGTCTTTCTGTATTGTTAGAGTGACAGGTGGAGCAGCACGTGCATAGATCCCTCATGTTAAATCCTGCATTCATGTTTCACTATTAGAAATGGGGAGAGAGAAAACTCAGGAAATGAACCTTCCATGCCTTCCTAGTTGCAAAACCATTGATTACATCATCAACATCTTGTGGCTGCAGCACCACTAATTTCAGGTCCAGGAAACAAGAATGGCAGGGGGTTAGAGAACCTGTGGAAAGCACAGAAGTGTAAGCAGCTGCACTGCCTTTTCAAGAAGGAATCAGAGATGACTCTGCTCATGTTCCTTTTAAAGTCCCTCCGTTTCTTCCTGGTGGTCACTTTAGGAAGCCAATGGGATCTTTCTCCTGGTATTTGGAGGAAAGGGGGAGAAATTAAAATTAAAATTAGACCAAATGGCCAGCTCTACAGACAGAGAGTGATACCCTTCTGTCCTGCCTGCACTATTCAATCTATAATCCAACTTTACTGTTTGTTTTTCCCCATTTGCAGGAATGAGTCCTTCAAGGAAAATCACAAATTCACAAATACAGCCCTGGACCCAAACAAGGACTGGGTTAGAGAGGATAGCCAGAAGAGCACAAGTTGGGTCGGCCCTGATCTGTGTGCCATTTATTCCATCACAGAGCAGGCCATAGGGAGGGTGGCCACTGCACGTTCTTAGCTCCTACACATGGAATCAGTGGCTCATGCAGTGTCTATAACGTCGGCTTTCCATTAAAGAAAGCAGCAACAAGGTCCTTCTTTTAACCAAGGGTTGGGTGGTCTTGGCAGGGCTGAGAGCGATTTTTCAGATTTGCTGGCTATTCAAGGGCTGGATTCTCACATGGATGCAGTGATGGAGGGGGAGCATCGTCAAAGAGGGTAATTCGATTTTTTAAAAATCCCATAGTCCTATTCTTTAAAAATTGCTACAATGAAGGCTTGTGTGTGTGTGTGTGTGTGTGTGTGTGTGTGTGTGTGTGTGTGTGTGTGTGTGTGTGTGTGTGTGTGTGTGTGTGTGTGTGTGTGTTTAAGGGGTAAACCAAACAAAATGAGGATTTTGAACTGAAAAGCCCCCTTTGCAGCCTTTAGTGGCCAATATCCTTATGTGGCGGGCTGCTGGATAGCTCAATGGCTTCAACATCTGGCTGTTGAGCCAGAGACTGGGAGTTCAGTTCCCCCCTATGCTCCTTGACAGGGGCTGGACTCAATGATTCCTAGAGTCTCTACCAGCTCTGCAGTTCTGAGATTATTATTATTCAAAAATGCCAGACACAGTCAAAATTATAAAAACATTGACTGATATTATATAACAGATAGAAGTTTTAACCAAAAACCTAACTATCTGTTAAATATTGATGTAGCGTGTACGTATGCTGTTCCCTAATATTTCCAGCTTTTGTAGCTCTGATGGTGTTATTTCTGAGATCTAAAACTGCTTATAGTCCTGTGAGAAATTTCTTGATTTTGTTCCCAAAGCCCCAATGACTACAGGGACCACTGAAGCGTGTTTCTTCCAGAGGCGAGATGTTTTGATTGCCAGGTCTCTATACTTTGTTAGTTTTTACAATTCTTTATTTTCAACTCTGGCATCCCCTGGAATGGCAATGTCAATGATCCAGACATTTCTTCGTTCTATTACTACTATGTCTGGTATTTTATGTTCAAGGTGTCTATCAGTTTGGATCCAGAAATCCCACAAGACCTTGACTTCCTCATTTTCTGACACCTTCTCTACCTGATGTTCCCATGGGTTTTTGGAGGCTGGCAAGTTACTTTTTTTGCGTAATTACCAGTGCACTAATTTTGCCACTCTATCATGTCTAATTTTGTAATTTGTTTGTGCAATCTTTGGACATTCACATACGAGGTGTGACACAGTTTCATCTTTTTCTTGGCAGAGTCGACATTTGCTGTTAGCACCAATTCCTTGGATCTTAGCTTTCATCACGTTGGTTTGGAGTGCTTGTTCTTGTGCAGCAAAAATCAAGCCTTCGGTTTCTTTCTTAAGGGTCCCCAGTTTTAGCCATGCCAATGTTGTATTATGATCATTCTATCAATATTTCCCAGGTGTTCTCCATGTAGTGGTTTATTTTTCCAACTGTTTAATTTATTTTCAAATTATTGTTTCTTATATTGAGCCTTTGTTTCTGTTGTTTTCAACCTATATTCCATTTTCACAACCTTAAGTAATTTTTCTTTGCGTGTACTGATATAATCCTTTAGGCTTCTTTTTTCCTCCTCTGCTACCTGCTGTATTTGCACTTTTCGGTTGTACTGCATGATGAATGTTCATTAGTTTCTGTGTTTTGCGATCCAATTCTTCTAATCCATCATCATTATCTTCATCATCATTATTATTATTACTGCTGCTGCTGCTGCTACTGCTACCACTACTACTATTACTACAGGAGTGCTGTAGGCCCCTCAGAATATGGCACAATTTCACCCAATATCCCTTAGAAAGGGGGACTCTGTGAGCAAAAAGTAAAAATAAATTGAAGAGTATGGGAGGAGTGGGTGGGGCAGGGATGTTGGGAAGGCCCCCCCCCCCTTAACTTACTCTGTGTGTTGTATGAGGGCTGCACACTGTCAGCCTCTGCTTTAAAGTAAGAAGACAATATTGTGGCTTATTGATGATGCAAGGGGGAGGGACAGTTATGGAGCATGACCCATGCCAGGACCTGCTTGGCACAAGAACAAGACAGAACCTCCCTTTTCATAATCAGAAACAAACTGGACTAGCATTGAGTCGTACTTCAACACAGGCCATCCTGGACCCAAGCAAAGGTCTCCAGCTAAACAATGCTTTTGTTACACCAAGGTCCACAGTCTAATTTGGATAACACAAAACACACACACAGTTCTGACTTCCAACAGAAAGAAAGAAAGACCCAGGGTATTCAGGGGGAACGGATGAGTGGCTCTATTAAAGCTGGACCTCTGCAACTGCCGTGGGATGCCACTACATTACTCTAGCTCATGGCAAGGGATGATCTGAAGTCTGCTATAGCCTTTAATGTCATTCATGGAAATGATTTCAGTACAGATGACAAATCATTCAGCTCCGTTTCTCTCTCACTCAGACTTGCTCTTCTAGTAAAACAAAAAAATGCAAGTTTTAAATCTGAGAAAATTACAATAGTTATTCTTATATAACAGAAGGAGGGAATGGAGGTGGTAGGAAATGAGAACATGGCAAAACGGTGTGCATGCTGACTTCAGAATAACATTTTCATGCTTTCTGCATAGGGAAAGCATAACACAGTAGGTGGTCTTCTTATTCTGTTGTCAGGACATTACAAATACACTACGTCAGAGACACACAGAAAGCTGTCTTGTGTTGATTCTGACTAGCCTACTAGTGTCAGCTTTGCAGCTTTATTTGGTTGGTTGGGTTTGTTGGTTATATTTATATCCTGTTTTTCTTGCAATGAACTCAGTACGGTACACATGGATCTCCTCCTCACTTTATCTTCACTACAACCCTGAAGGTAGGTCAAGTTGAGAGGGTGACCAGCCCAAGATCAGTCAGTGAGTTTCATGGCTGAGTGGGGATTTGAATCCAGATCTACTGAATCAAATGCTCCAACCACTGCACTATGTTGGAAGCCCTACCTAGAAATCCCTGGTATTATTTGATATTCTTCCGTGCAGTCACCGAACAGGTCTGACTCTTCATAGCTTCCAGAGTCAAACAAGATTACTGTGTTTACTTCAGTGAAGTATGCTAGAATAAAAATAGTAGTTTCAATGTGGTATAATCAGAACTTACTGCATAATGCTTCCAGTCCTTTACCATTAAAGAAAAGGAACATTTCTATGGAAATTAGCACAAGGATACAACTGAGTAGTCAACTGTACAGGGAGGTGGGGAATGGCCAGCTGGGCTCCTTCTGGCATTGGCACGACAATGATGATGATGGAGTCAAGCAATGCACGGAGCCCAGTAAGTGGGCGGTTTTGGGCCACTGTGTCGCAGTTCATATTCGTTTCTCCAGGCAAACAAATAAGTGCCCATGTCTAATGGAAAGGAACTAAAGAACTCAATTTGCAAAAGCAGACCAGCTTAGCAGCAAGAGTAAAAATTAATCTTCAAAGATGAGGTGGATCTATCCTTTGGCATAAAGATGTCAAAGACATGTCTTCTGGGCAGTTTCTTACACAAGGGCACTTCACAAGGCACTCCTTAGATCACTCCAAAAGGTTATAGCATGACAATCTCACTTTCCACTCAATCTTAGCTCTGTACAAAGGAACACAATGGCAGCCCCACCAGAACTTAAAAGATGAGGAAGCATAACCAAGAAATGTTGCAGAATGAACTGTCAGATGGGTGACCATGAGGTGAGCTTGTCTTTAAACCACTGGCCTTCATCAGTCGGACTGGAATCAAGAACTGGATTGTGAGTTGAACTGAGATGTTGTTCTGCGCCATCAAATTGGAATTGACTTAGAGCCACCCTAATAGGGCTTTCAAGGTAAGTGAGTTGTTTAAGGAGTGGTTTTACCAATTTCACCCTCCTCTCATCAGTTTCCATGGGTGACTAGGGATTTGAACCCAGGCCTCTTGAGTCCCAGTTCACCACTTGACACCACACTGGGTATCCCTGAGCAGAGCTAGATTACATTAATATTGCCAATGATAATGAACAGTGAGAGTGGGAAGAGAAAGATTGGCAAAGAAAAAAAAGAAAGTGTGCAGGAAGAAGGAGAAAGACAGAGGAAAGAGCAAAGTCTAACCACATAAAGCTATACAAGAGAGGATGGTATATAAAATAAAACAGTAACTCTCTGTTGCTAGGGCAGGGAAACACAGCATCAGGGTCAAACATGCTCTAAGAAAGTCACATACATAAAATATCTGGTGAAAGCTATTACACGTGCGTCCATTTACATGTTTTTTAAAAGAAACAACCTACCAAACAACCTGTGTTTTCATTGACACTTGCCTTTTTCATTAAACTGTTTTTCCCAGCCACAGAACTCATCAGACTCAATAAAGCTCCACAATATAAAGGACAAAAACTGAGCTGAATATCTAACCTACCATTTTGAAAGCACAAAAAATGTACTATTAAATGTAAGCACAAGGCAATTAATAGACCCACAATCTAATCCTCTCATTTTTTCCTTGTGCTGTTAAACCTAAAGGAAGGAGCTGAAGGTTAGTGGTAGAGCACACACCTACCGTACATGCAGGAGTTCTCTGGTTCAGTCCTCCGCATCTCCAGGTGAGGATCAGAAAGGCACCTGCCTGATTATTCTTGAGAGCTGCTGCCGGTCAGTGTTGACAATTCTAGGCAAGAAGGACCAGTGGCTTGACTCAGTATAAGTCAGCTTTCTATATCCATCCGTTTCTGATCTGAAATGGTAGATCTCACAGACCCTGGAACCAGAGACTGTGCTACCTTAAGAATCTGTACAAAATCATCACATGACACAACGGTATGAGTATGACAGACACAAAGCATACTCTTGTTGCTTCTTTCTGTCATTGTTCTGACCACACAGGTGACCTCTTCTCCTTCTGTTGGTGTCAGAAGTGGCAGTTCCAAAACCGCCTCTCTCAGTATCCCAAGCCAGTTGGCATCATCCCTAGAGTCAGCCAGATTTTTAATTAACTCTAGATCCAGAGGACTGAAGCAGAGATACCATGTTTCCCCGAAAATAAGACAGGGTCTTATATTAATTTTTGCTCCAAAAAACGCATTAGGGCTTATTTTCATGGGATGTTTTATTTTTTTTTCATGTACAACAATCTACGTTTATTCAGAGTCATGTCATCTTCTTCTGGTTGCTGCACAATGGTGGAGGGCGGGGTTTCACTTAACTGGGGCTTATTTTGGGGGTAGGGCTTATATTATGAGCATCCTGAAAAATCATACTAGGGCTTATTTTCAGGTTAGGTCTTATTTTCGGGGAAGCAGGGTATCATTCAGGGATGTCCCCCCCACCCGTTTCATGGGTTCATTGTGGGTTCAACTCCCAGGGACCATTATGGGCATGATTTTTCAGATGCCCCACTTCTTCCAGTGGGGTGGAATTAAGCCCCAGAAGCTAGGCAAATAAAATATCATATTTCCATTACATTAAAAAGGAGATGGGGTTGAAACACTAAGACCAACTCATACATCAGCATACCTGAAGACTACCAGAACATGGAATTGTGGAAAACAAACCCAAACATTTTATGATTTAATGGTTGTTGTAGGTTTTTCGGGCTGTTTGGACGTGTTCTGAAGGTTTTTCTTCCTAATGTTTTGCCAGTCTCTGTGGCCGGCATATTCAGAGGACAGGAGTTAGAACTCTGTCTGTGTTCTGGTGTTCTGGCTACTAGCTAACGACACCCATCAATCACAGTGACAGATCATCTCCCCCACTTATCACAACAATACACCCATAACAAAAAACACCCTGATGACCATAATCACACAATCTCCTGAAAAGGACAAAAAGCTGATCCCACAGCTACAAATACTCAACTATTCCACACACTAAATCATCGGATCCCGGCCATGAAAGCCTTCAAGAATACGTTTTATGATTTGTTTTGTTTTGTTTTGTTTTTTTGTTTCAGGGTTGATTGGTCACATTTGACCTAGCGGAAGTTAAAATTGGGAACCATCTTATACAGTTGGATTAAAGATGGGACCTATATCAGGAAACACTGAAGGTTCGTGTCCTAGACAATGAGCTGCCTTGAATGTTCACACAGAAAGACAGCTATACAATCTATCTGAATAAAAAGTAATAAGCAGATTCGGGAGCTTTACTGGAAAAAAATGCATGACAGAAAATATTATCTACTTCACAATAAGGCATTCTTCTTTGCCAGCCAGCAGAACAAAAACAATTCATTTGGAGTAACAGGCATATCAGTCTACCAGTAATTACAAAATGGAACAGGAAAATTAAAGCAAATACCTCAGAGGCTGTTGCTATGGGAAGAATTTTCCAGTAGAAACATGCTAGGCAAATACAATATATATTGTTTCTGTCCATGGGCCTGATTAGTTGCCACATTAATGTAAGTTTATGCACTCCTGCTAATCACATTCAGAGCACTTGTGAAGTAAATAAAAACGCACTCCGTTCCAGCTACTGTTGCTGTGCAAAGCATGGCACTAATCAGGCAAGGTATCGGGGTAATTAGGGAATAGAAATCACCAGAGACATTGTGCATTATGATTTGTGCCTGTGTTATTTTTAAAAGCCTGGGATGAAAATGGCTAATAAATTTTGTCAGGAGATAACTTCAGTTTTTATTTTATGCTTAAATGAGGACAAGGCGCACGTGTGGGTGGCATCTATTGCGAGCAATTGCGTGTGGTTCCTTGCTGTTTCTCACATAATGTTACACTGAAGCATGGAGCCTTTTTCACAGTTCCCCCGCCTCCCAAAAATAACAAAGAAAAGCAGCTAAGTCTGAGGTAGAAACCATCTCCCTTCTCATGCTCATGCAGGAAAGGAAGTGAAACTGTGATTTTTCTCCCCTCACCTTCCAAGATGGCAAGAGATCGTCCGTCGGTATCAGCAGGAGAGCTTGTGTGAAGAGTTTGGCACAGTTTGTGCAATTATTCTGTGATTTCCCCAGGCTGGCTATGACTCACCAGCCTCGGACAGCCCTGCTGGCAGGTCCTCCTGGTAGGAAGTTCACTATGATTGTGCTTTGCTACCACGGACGGGCAAAGGCCCTTGTGAAATAGACTTCCCCTTCTACAAAACGAACAAGGCTGGCTCAAATTGTGATGTACTCTGAGGTAAGGGGATGCCACTTGCTGATCCATGTCAGGCAGCAAAATGTCTTCCATGACCCTGCCACCAGCCACAAGTGGCAGATGAGCAGGCCAGACCTATCTCGGGGAATCACAAATTGTGCAGAATTAAATAGAAACAGCAAGGAACCAAAAAGCATAAAAGCAAGTGTAAGGTAACAGAGACGTACAGAGTTTGTTGATCAATATGGTAAGGAAAACAAAAAGATTAAGGGCAGGGCAACCCTTGCCCCATGATACCAAGTGTGGAATAGTGGAGAGAGACTAGGACACCAGAGGCCTGGATTCAAGTCCCCACTCAGCCATGGAAACTCACTGGGGGTGTGGAAGTGGTAAATCCACTCGTTAAATATCTCAGTTACCCTTGAAAGCTCTATTAGGGTCACTATAAGTCGGTTCCAACTTGATGACATATAACAACAAATTTGCCTCAGTCACACCTCTGTACTTGTACAGGGCCATTTACGTAATTCCACATTAACATGGTTAAGGAAATATCAGCAATATTCAGAGGAACTTTTAGGTGGAAGAGTAGTTACCTTTGATGGCAACGTCTCTAAAACAGCCTTTTCCTCTGTCTATTTTGTTCTTTTAATAAAATTAATATCTAAAGCTTCACCACTGCTTAAAGGAATTAGGCCTTCAGGAACATACTGGCATTCAGTGAGACAGAAAACTTGGTCAAATCTTTGGTCAAATCTTTGACCAAGATTTTACATTCCATTTTTAGACAAGGGAAGGGAAATCATGTAAGTGTCCCTCCACCACAGTCCCACAGGCTCTCTGTCATATACCTGTTCTTGCACTGTTTGTGAGATTTGTCGAGTAAATGGGGTCAAAATGGAAAGACAGTTTTAGTTGGGGAGGAGCCTATAGATGAGACAAATAAATAAAATAACTAACTATAGGCTACAAGTCATAGATAATGTGAGGATTAAGGGTTGGATTAAAACCTTTAGAGGCCCTAAGCACTGAAAAGATTATGGTGCCCCCTATGAATATAACACACAGCGGGTCCCAGGCCCGCCACCCCCCCACGCCCCCCCCACTGCAAAGCGCTGCTTTCAGAGGCTTCCCCGGGTGCATTTCCACTGCCTGTTTACCTGCTGAACAAGCCCTGGCAGCCATTTTGTCCTCTTCTCCGCTCCTGCCCCTCCCCTCTCCCGACGAACAGCTGATGGGCGGGCTAATAGGCTTTCTCTGCTCTGAAAATTCAGGGGAAAAAGCTGGAAATAAAAAAATTCCGCTTTTCCCCTGCGCCCCGGGAGGCTTCTGAAAGGGGTGGGGGGGTCACGGGAGAGGCCCATCTGGCGAAGCACGGACCCAAACATCGTCCAGCGAAAAGCGCCCATAGGAATCATCGTTTTGCGAAGCGCAACAGCAATCGCAAAACCTCATCGTCTAGCGGATTCATCGTTTAACGAGGCAATCGTCTAGCGAGGCACCACTGTACGTGAATATTGTATGCATGAAAATACACTAATTTAATTGTATAGCATGTGGCAAAGAAGAACCATGTGTTGTATGCAAAATCATATGTACATTCAAATTATTTGCTTCCAGCCAAATCTTGTGCTTTCACACTTTGATCAATATAGACAGATTTTGTCAGAATCTATAAACTGAAAAGCTCAAACAAGAGCTTAAAAACCCCTTTGGAGCATTTTTAACAGTGGCTGTTTTTTATTTGGCTTGCACATATAATGCAAAGGCATTATCCCCACCCAGCCTCCCTAAATACAGAAAAGAAACACACCAAGCGATGATGATGATTGAGCATTTCACTCAAAACATGAGTTTTCTCACTAGGTGAGTATAATTTTTAGTTTTTACTGGTTCATACTCAATTGCTTTAAGTAGGGAAGTGGTTTTCTTGAGGCTCTTAAGGGAGGGAGGGAGAAAGCCAAGGGATTTGGATGGATGGGTGTGGCTTGTTAAGGAGGGTACACCATTTGCACCATGGGCCATCCAGCACTGAAAAAAAAACTCTGTGGTGCCTCCTTCCCTTGGTGATGCCCTAACCATTTGCTTGTTTTGCTTAATTGTTAATCCAGGGCTGAATGTGACTATGAGGAGGAGTGGAGATTAAGGTACATTTGAGGAGTCATTAGGTGAATAAATAAGTGGTTAACTGCTATTAAGTGCAGTGTTTACATAAACAGGTAGAGAGGAGCAGTGTTTTAAGAGCAACTTATGTCAGACCAGGACACAAAAGGAAAACCAAAATGAGGACCAAGGTGGTGAGGAAAAGAGTTCCATCATATCCGAAAGTGTCAAAATACTGGCTGAAATCTTGTTGCTTAGCATAATAAATCACATCAAAGTTGGCCCATTAAATCTAGTTGAGACTTACGTTAGCATAGTAAGTTACAAGTAGAGTAGGCCCATTTGAATCAATGCAGCTTATTGAGGGGTTGACTTCCAAATCTCCACTAATTCAGATCCCCGCTTCTTGATGAAAAGGAGGGGGAAATGACCCATAAAATAAGGATTGTAGCAAGAAACAATATTTTAAGATATGGAAATTAAGTTACTTAAAGAGATTTAGTGAACTTTTTTTTAGTGTGAGAACTAGAGATGGGGGGCTTCATATGTGTATACGAATACGAAGCCCCCTGGCACAGGTGGCTGTCCTGATTATCTCCCACCTCCAGAACTCGCCAGACCACTTACCGAACAGTGACTATCACCAGCGTCATAGTCACTGCATCATTCACAGCAGTAGCCCAGCTGCCACAGCCCCACCTCCCTGATTACCCTGCCCCTCCATGGCTGAACAGGGAGACTCGTCCTCCCACCCCCTTGCCAGAATGGCTCGGCAAGCAGGGAGGCGGGGCTGTGGCAGCCAGGCTACTGCCACAATTGGCACAGTGACAATGACACTGGCAATGCACAATGCACGCTGTGTGGCAAGTGGTCCAGCAGGCTCTGGGGGTGGGAGATAATCAGGGTGGCTACCTATTCATATTCATATACGAATTCATATACGAATACCTTTGTATTCATATATGAATACGAAGCCCCCATCTCTAGTGACAACAGCTCCTGTAGGGGGGAAATAGAGATCTTTCTAAATATGTTTAAGATTCAATCTAGATGATACAACTAACAGGGCATGAGTTGTGGGAACTCCTTATGTACTGAAAAATGTCTGACTGTCACAGTACAATTTTTTTCTCCTCTCCTATAGTTTTCAAATCAGCTTCCTTTGTTTTGTAATTGGCCATTGGAAGGTAAAGGGAGGTCAATGAGTTATTAGGAGACTGGGCTGTTTCAGGTGAGGGATTCTGATGTCCAAATATCTCCCTAAAAGTCCTTTATACGTCTCTATGGAAAAATCAGAACTCTGTATTCACCACAGTGGACATTTATCCCAGTTAAGGGTCAATTCAAGAATGAAAACACACAATCTTTTCCAGTCATATCAAAATTCATCTTGATATCAATGTATAAGTCTTTTCATTGTTGCAATAATTCCAGGCAACATCGGTTTCTGTAAATCTGCAAGCTTTATTTATCTACATTGCTTCTATGTTCTATAGGCACAAATATACTTCAAAAAGTAACTAGTCAAAATATGTTGAAAATGTTCTTAGTTATGAGAAAAACTGAAGGCACAAATCCTTAAATATATATATCCTTGCAACTTGTGAAAAGCTGCAGGTGTAATTTCCATCCAAAATTCCACAAGAAGTTGAAAACACAAGTGCACTCAAAAATAAAACTTAAATTGTAAGCAGAGCTTAAATTATGTTCTAGTTATGTTTCAAAACTGCAGTAGGTTAAATCCTAAAAATGCAAAAGCTTATAGCCTAAAAAACCACATTTAAAAAATAAAAGGCAGATAATACATCTCTAAAATATCAAAAGTTCCTAAAATTAAGAATATATTAAAGAAAATGGCTTTCTTAACCTCTAAGCATGTCAAGAACACACACACACACACACACACACAATTCTAAATGCTCACTCAATCAAACCATTTTGAAATCTATTGAAGAAAATCCATGATGATTATCTTGTAGACTTTTGGAAATCAAGCCTGCTGATGCACTCCTACATGGTTGTTGTCAATATTTGGTTTGTGTGACATGACATGGTGATGAGTTGAATTCCTCTGTCTCATGTCCCTATATTTAAATTTCTTTCAGTTGTTTACCTTCTCCCTTTCAACTATAAACAATCCTTTCTCCTGGGTCCTGAAAATCCAGGGGCCTAGAGCACCAAGAATATTTTAAAAATAGGATATTCCATTGTTGGTGCACCTACTGTAACTCCAAGGGGGCTGTAATTCAGAATCAGTCAAGATGTCACTATGAGGATAACACTGTTTTTACAAAAAAAAAAAAAAAAATTGCAAAGCCTAGAGGAATAAAGGCCTGTTAGCATAAATCATTTGTTGCACCAGAGTCCTAGAACATCAGAATCCTGGAAAACTACAATATTGTAATTACATAGAGCGCAAGCTATAGAACCTGCAAACTCCATCTCCGTATTTTACACATTGCAACATAAACATGTTCAACTGTCAGGAATGTTATTGTAGAGTGACCTTTCTTGGCTGGAAAGCTGGCTAATCGTTTTGCAATGACTATAGTAAAACTATTGTTCAAGTCTCAATTCTAAAAGCATTTTCATTTTTCAGGGCTACTTTTTCTTAATTATTTTAACACACTACACACACAGCTGTGTTTAGAAGTCCTGATTTTTCAGACATGCAACTGGGAGAAGAGCATATTGCTGAACACTGACATGGCTTTTCACTTTTAAGGATTGTGCTATACATGCTGCCCAGTTTGACTCTGCAGGTCAAATCTCTATGTCCCCCATCCAGGATTGGTAGCTGGCATTAATTTCTTTAAACTGATTATTTTATTAAAAAGTATAATAATGAACTGCCATTGGTGGATTTTATGAATGACAGAAGTTAAACGGGTCTTGATCCATAAAATTAAAGTGAAATGAAGCACTTACTTTTTAATGATTTCTTTTTTATGTAGGTGCCTGAGGGTATTCACAAATCGGCATGACGTTAACCCTTAATACCAAAACAGTTGTGTTCTTGTTAATGATCTCTAGAAGACATTCCAAATCAAAGTCTTCCAAGAGGAAGCTGAATCATTTGTTTCAGAAAGTAATGACCCAAGGTCAGAACAATGCATTGTGAAATGAAGGCAACACATACATATAGAGAGACCTAAGGATGTGCACTGATCTTATTGGTATAATTGTTGGTTAATTAAATGGAGGAATTAAGCGTCTGTAAGCTTCTTACAAAGAAGGCTGACCGCCGAAGAATTGATGCTTTTGAATTGTGGTGCTGGAGGAGACTCTTGAGAGTCCCCTGGACTGCAAAGAGAACAAACCTATCCATTTTGAAGGAAATCAACCCTGAGTGCTCACTGGAAGGGACAGATCCTGAAGCTGAGGCTCCAATACTCTGGCCATCTCATGAGAAGAGAAGACTCCCTGGAAAAGTCCCTGAGTTGGGAAAGTGTGAAGGCAAGAGGAGAAGGGGACGACAGAGGACGAGATGGGTTGGACAGTGTCATCGAAGCTACCAACATGGGTTTGACCCAGCTTCGGGGGGCAGTGGAAGACAGGAGGGCCTGGCGTGCTCTGGTCATTGGGTTCACGAAGAGTCGGACACGACTGAATGACTAAACAACAACAACAAGCTTCTTACAAACAGGTTAAGCACCAGCACTCTAATCTTAAATTTGTTTACTTAGCAATAAATCTCATTGAGTTCAGTGGGACTGACTTCCAAGCAAGCATGCTTAAGATTTCAGTTAAGGTCATCAAAAACCATGGGTAAAGCCAAAAGAAAAAGGATAATAATTTTCATCCAGTATTTTAAAGAGAATTGGGTGAATAACAATGTTAATGACACTCATGGTAACCAGTTGGTTTCCAATTTGAGTTGCTGAGTGAATGGAATTTCATTGATCTAACCATCAGTAGAAGGAGGGAGAATGATCCTTGACAATTCATTCTCCCCACTGAACCTCCACCACATGCTCCATATATGCTCCAGTACGTTGAATGGAAGACATATTAGAGACTGCAA
This sequence comes from Intellagama lesueurii, assembly GCA_037013535.1. Classification (NCBI taxonomy): domain Eukaryota; kingdom Metazoa; phylum Chordata; class Lepidosauria; order Squamata; family Agamidae; genus Intellagama; species Intellagama lesueurii. The sequence continues at coordinate 165,723,664 of JBAJHW010000001.1, read as the reverse complement.
GGAGGAGGAGGATTTTGCCAAACCTTGCACCTCATTGTCAAGGATGGAAGCTCCTGCTAGATGAAGGAGCCTCCTGTCATCCAGAAGTACAGCAGCTGAACAAAACTCATTAATTTGAGATATACATTGATTTGTTCGGGATCACACAACTTAGAAGTAGCGATTGATTGTTTGATCAATGTGTAGGTTTGTAGGCTTTATTCTAATGATGTTTGTTTTAATTGCTTAAAGTGGTTTCCCAGCACCATCTAAAATCACTTATAAATATGGAAACTGGAGACATGATACAAAAAAAAAACTTCTGGCAGTTCTCTGATTCTCAAACTATTTGGTGCAGCTTACACTGTCACTGCAAACCTAACTGTACCCAAGAACTGTACCCAAGACCATGACAAAGGCCAAGCAAAATGCTGTGAATTCTTTGGGTATTCTCATATTATTGTAGGAAAACATTCTGCAGATGAAAGAGTACATTAGCAAAAGTCTTATCCCCCACCCCACTCCAAACTAAAATGACTAGAATATGGGAAGATTTCTTCCCTTGCTACCACTGATATCTTCTCTTCCTCAAGTCTACACATCAGTAGGCAGTCAAAATAATCCAAGAAACAAAAGAGTGGAGGTAGAGGAGGGGAAAATCCCAAGAGAATCAGAAAAGTAATGCCAAGGAGGCATGCTGACACCTCAGGCAGGCTACCTGTTGCAGGAGCAAACATAATCCTCAAAAATAGGAGTAGGTCCCCCCCCCAAAAAAAAACATTTAAAAAAAGGCAAAAAGGATCCACAGGTATAGAAGGAGAACACAATCAAGTCAAATGGTACTACTAGAGATGGGCATGAACTAGTTCATCACAGTTCATTCCAGTTCGTAAAGGTGGGAGCACAGATGCTGCTGCTCCCCTCCCCCACCTCCTCTGGCTCAATCAGCCACTCACTAGGTCTAGCTTGCTTGTTTTTTCCACCTCCTCAACTGATCTTCCAGTCCCGGCAACAGCTCAGGCTTATCTGACCCACCATCTTGGCTGATCTCCCTCTCAGACAAAAGGGCAGGGCAGAGAAGTCTGTGCTCTTGCTCCTGACTGGGAGATTAGCTGAGGAGGTGGAAAAAGCAAGCAAGCTGGGCCTGGTGAGTGGCTAGATCAGCTGAAGGAGGCGGGGGAAGGGGGACCAGCAGCACCTGTGCTGCCACCTTTATGAACCGGGGATGAACCAGGGACAAACTGGTTCATGCCCATGTTTAGGCACTACAGAGCTCAGCAGCACACAGACCACCACCCACCACAAAGGACCTGAATCAAAGAACATTCTTCATTGAATTCCGACCAATCCATGTCCTTCTACAACTCAACATTCCCTCTCCTACCTTCCTGGATGTTCTGGCTAGCGACTGACAGCAGTTTCTTGCTATGTTATTTGATTAAACCGTTTCCCAGGCAATGACAGAGAAGAGGTGAAGGAAAGGATAAGCCAAAGAGGGAAACATGAATCCAAAGCCTTCCTGACCTTCTTTTCATAAAATGAAGCATTCAGAGTTCTGAGGCCCCGTTTCATAAATTAACAAAACAATGCAAAAACAAAAGTAAGCATCTGAATCCCTAATTGCCATCACCAGGTTGGAAACAAAATGGTATTTATCTCCTTCTATCTGCAGAGGAAATTAACTCCGACAACAGCAAATAGAAAGGTACAAAGATTTTTGTTCTAGCCATCATTAACAGTTCTCTAATGAGAGAATTTAGGCCTGTCAGCATGAATCCAATAAGGTAAACTGTCATTGGGGGACATAGACGGAGCTTCCCCAAAGAGTTGGAAAGCATCGCAAGTACACTTGGGCGACTCCTGGGCCACAGCGTACAACCAGCAAACCCTTCACTTCAAGAAGCATTGCATTGTAAACCTTGCTGATAAAATTTTAAATTGTGCAGCACTCTGATATGAATAAAGAACTGCCACTAATTAAGATGTCAACAATTGTACTTCCTATGGCATACCAGTCACATGATCTGGCATGCAAGCACCAGCTTCTTAACTAGCCATAATTTAGCCCTGAAATGTATGCTGCGGGATTTCACACTGGCATAATTATTCAACTGGATTCTGACCACAGTGTTTAAAGTTCACTTCCACTCTTGCTGCTTTTTTGCACTGTGATAATATCTGCGAGGTATGTGTGCTGTTTATATGGAAGGTCTTACTGTTTATGTTTGTGTAACTGGCACACGTGTGGAATGCGGGGTAAATAGACAAAGAGAAAAGTAAATCAATCAAAATCAAACCTAAACGAAAAGTGAAGGTCAACATTTGAGAAGGGAAGTAAGAGAAAGGGATTGAAGAGAAATGACACTGCCTTAATTAAATACAATTAATTTAAAATATTTTTACGATGAAAGTTATGGATACAATAACATCATAATGTTTATACAGATAAAGAGCAAATATGATAGTTCATTAAAATATTAAAGTAGTCTGCATAGTACAACTTTTATATTGATACTTTCAATCAATGATGTGATTCCCTTGAAGTGAAAGGGAAACAAACCCAGGGAAGTTCAGAACCAGGTTCAAGAGGCAAAGCAGAGATCTAACAGAGCCCTGCTGGAAAGTTAACTAAACCAGGAATCAAAAGTAAAAAAAATTAACAACAGTAGAAGGTCAAATCAGTACAGCTGTACAGCAAAAAACCAAGGGAAAGTCCAAGAAGCATAAACAAGCTGGAGCAAAATTATACACAGCTAGAAAATCATAGAATCATCGAAAAAATGAGTTGGAAATAGATTATGTGTGATGGAAGAGAGATGTTATTGGGATGTTGCTGTTCTTCTCTGTCTTTTTTTCCACTTGCCAAGCTCTTCTATGTTGGTTTTGGTGCACCTAACTGCTTAGCTTGCTTCAGCTGTAACAAGAAAATGCTTGATGATGTTAAGTCAAAGTTCCCGTTCAAAGCTTTCAACTATTTCTGCCTTAAGTGTAGTTAGACAAAGTTTGGTCTTGTTATGGGCCCAGGGGTTCTCAGCCAATGGCCCAGAATGACCTTGAAGATTTGTTGGTTCCTGTGGTGAGTACAGACGACTAGCAGTTAAACTAGAATTTCAAACACAAATACCCTCCAAAAAAGAGGGAAGAAGCTATGGCCACTACTCACTCTCTACTCCAGTTGTCAGTGGGCAAGCTGAATAATGTGTATTTGCAAATGTGGACATTTAAAGTTGAAGTACTCCTATCCCAAAGTGACCTATAGGAGGCAATGGCTGCAAAGAGGCAAGAGGCAAACCCCCAGGCACTGGGGAAAAATCACAAGCAAAGACAGAAATATGTTCATTAAATGGAAAATAATGAGTTGAGCTACCGTAAGCAATGAAATGACAGCAAAAGACGTTGTGGAAGGGATTTCAAATATTGCATAGATGAACCAACTGGAATGGATGTGCCAAGGAGTAAGAATTTCATTTGGTTTGGGGTTTTGGAAAGAAGAAACTGGGGCAGCGGGGTGTCAAAAAAAAGGATGGCAAGAAAATCTTAAATGTGAGAGTAAATTTGACAGATCCATCCATCGCTAGATCAGATGGTTTGCACAAGCTGCAGTGGCAAATTTCCTCTTAGTCAAAAGAGCTGGTTGTGTTGCTGGGCAGGCACCTATGCCACTCTAGGGTCTAGGAGACAGCCGTTCTTTTGTGAGTATTGCAAAACACATTGAACTTTAGCAAGATGTTGATTCTTTTTTCTTTTTCTTTTTTCTTTTGGAAATATCAGAACAATAACAACAATAATAGAAACCCAACCCAAGCTGGATGCTACAAAATGCACACCCTTAAGTTCCATACAATAAAACTAGGCCAGAGCCAGAGTTGCTCGTAGGGAAGAAATGAAGTAGTTTCAAATGTCTTTTATTGTAGGAAAATGGGTCAGGAATGAAGTCCCAGATAAATTTTCACACCCAAGGCAGAAAATCTACAGCGCAGCCCATACAGTTCTGGATATACCGTCTTAAAGGCCATAAAATAAAATACAAATTCAGATACACAAGGATAATATCATTATCCAGATCCATCCTTCCTGTGCCCCTCCTGTGCAAACATATTCAAATTCGGTTACCTGAACTAAAGCAATAAGGCCCCACGTTATCTTCACAGCCCATTGGTAAGATTTTGCTACTCACTAGGCTGAAACGATTTCTCCATAGAGGTTACCCATCCAGCGGCCATTTGGTGTCAGGATGTAACCAATTTCACTTGCCCATGCATACAGTAAATCGCCTATAGGATTCTGGTTATTAGCCATCACTTTTTTAAAATGATAATAATAATAATAACATTAGTTGCTGTTATTTTATTTGATTTGTGTCTCGTCCTTCCTCATGAGAAGGTAGAGGGGTTACATCCTTCCCACAATAGGTGATGTGTTACCAATAACTTGTTACTTCCACACTCTGAAATCTGCACCTAATGCTTTCAGATATTCAGAAGCTAACAAGCACAGACAGCAAGATTACTATGCAAAACCTGCAAACAAAACCTAGTAAATGAGATAGCAAAATTCTGGGCTGACATTTGGCAACAGTATAATTGTTGTGCTTGCCGTGTCTTCTGTTCTCTCTGCATTTCAATTGTCTGTCCTTGGTTTTACAGATAATCATCGACATTTTAGCATATTCTCTTCCAGGCAAATCACTGTGTTGCAGAATAGTGACACCTCTACTGCACTGTCCCATAGGTATGACCTATTCAGAATAAACCTTTTGACACACAGATTCTTATGTTGCTGTGTTCCAAGAGAGATGACAATAAAAAAGATAATCTGAATGAGCCAGAAGATGTGATTGGCTTCTGTGTTTATATTGCACTGAAGCAGGGAGTTTGAGCTACCTGGTTTGGTTGTTTATTTATGAATGGCTTTCTGTCTCACTTTTCCCCAGGGGAAAAAAGGAGGTGGCCAAAGCAGCCGGACTAATGAAGCAAATCAAAAACTCAACAGTAAACATTTACAACACTGACAGTTTTAAATGTAGCACTTTAAAAAACACTGCAAAAAGGCAACAGTTAAACATTACAATCCGATCCGACATTTTGTTTTAATGAAATAAATCATAAGCCCAAATCCAGTTTGGATAGGGTTGCCAGACGTCCGGCAAAAGGAGGACATGTCCTCCTTTTTAGCCTAATGTCCTCCGTCCGGCAGGCAAAGCTAAAAACCTTTAAAATGTCCAGCTTTTGTAATATTTTATGTTATAATTTTGGATGGGAGGGGGAGAGGTGGAAGGTGGAAAACAGTCTCTGATGGAGTCACAATCTAAGACACCACTTTGGGCTGTAAATCAGCCACACCCACGTGGAGCCTTTGCTTCTGGAGGTGACTTCCTGCTTCGTTTTGAGCAAGCTGCGCGTAAAGATTAGCAAGGAAAGGAGAGCAGGATACATACATACATATATATATATATATATATATACACACAGCACGAGTGAGAGGGAATGGGCAAAACAAAGGGAGATAATCGAGAGAGAGCAGCGGCCGAAGAAGGGCAGGATCTTTTTTTTTTAAGGGGAAAAAAAGTTTGTGGGTTTGCCCAGAGGTATTCGAGTGAGCAGCAGGAGTCGAGAAAGGAGAGACGGTGGCGGCTGGAAAAGATTGAGGAAGGCTGGTGGAGAAGAAGTGAAGCTGCAGGGAAGGGGAGCCAGAGCAAGAGCGGGGCTCCGCACCAGGCGCCTGCCAGAGAAAGAGAGCGAGGGAGGAGAGGTAGCAGCCTCTGCCGCCGCAGAAAAAGGAGGTGGGAAAGAAAGAGGAACCTTCTCGCAGAGTTCGCCTCGGGGCAAGTGAAGGAGCAACAACAGCAGGCGCCGGGATATGTTGTGTAATTAATAAAGATTATAAGGTAATAATTGTACAATTGGCTGTTTAAATAATGTTTTTTGGTATTTTGAAAAAAAAGCCTCCATTGAATTTATTTTTATTTTTTAACATGACTGTTTGCTGTTCGGTTCACTAAGAGACATTTATTGGCAGCTATTGTAATAAAATTGTATTGATTGAGGGTTTAATCCAGAACGATTCAAATGAAACATTCAATACATCCTCCTCTGTCCTCTTTTTTGTCTTTCTATGTCCTCCTTTTGGTACCCATGTATCTGGCAACCCTAAGTTTGGAAGACCCAACTTGAACAGGCCCATTTAAATCAGCTGCTACATGATGGCACAGTATTTACATGAATGCAACAGATTCAGTAGGTCTACTCTAGTTGGATTTAGGCCTACAATTTGTTTCATTCAAACAGAATGTCAGATAAAGCCTCATTTCAGGACCATGAGAAGAGTCTTCAGGTCATGACAGAGATATGGCAAAATAGGAGACAAACTGACATGTCAGGGCAACTAAACCCATATGTTCAATGCCACAATGGAGAAAACCCTGTCAAGATCCCCACTAACCATAATTCAGAAAGCAAAGAGACACGCAAGATAGCCTTGTCAAATGATCTCAGGCAGCAGGCATTCTCATGGGGTAAAGATCTCCTGGGTGTTAGGTCCTAAGGTGCTCAAAGCTTCAACGGCATTATGTAAGAGGGAAGGGCAGGAGGGTATTGGTTGCCCCTAAACTGTCCTCATAATAGTTTGGATAGCCTTGGCATCAAGGCCTCTGTGTTGAAAGTGCTGCTGAGATGGATTCACTCCCTAAAGGCAGCCACAGGCTTGAGTTTGCAAGAGCTGGTAAGGGCTGTTGAGGACAAGACATTTTGGAGATCGCCCGTTCATAGGGTTGTGATAAGTTGAGGGTGACTTTACAGCACATAACAACAATAACATTTCTGTGTGTGTGTGTGTGTGTGTGTGTGTGTGTCTGTCTGTCTGTCTGTCTGTCTGTCTTTTTAATAAATATGACTCTGGAAAGGCAGGAAATGGCTCAAGTTTCTCCATACCTCTGAGAGGGCCCGCTGTCACTCCAAATGTTCCCTTTCCTATCACTAACTACTCAGGCAAAGAGGCTTTGGTGCTCTGCTGCTGAAATTAAGTTTAGCCTAGGAGTGGGTGTAAATCTGATGGATGGGACTTAGTTATGGTCACCCTGGATTACTGGAGGAGCAAGGTCAGAAAATAATTCAGCAGCCAGCCGAGTGGGAAATGCAGCCAGTGGAAGCTAGATGAAACATTAATAGGATACACGTGAGGATGTAAATCAGTGGAATGGCGATATTTATTCCATGTCAGTTTCAGATTTAAATTGAAAATTACATCTTGAATGTTAAAGATTATTCAGAAATGAGTCATCTTAATTGTCAAATCACACATCTGATCAACAGTGTGCAATGGAGCTGTCACAAGCGTTCACAGCCCTAATCTAGAGTTGAACTACAACTTCAGTCATCCTGGAGTCAACATGGCCAGGACCGTCGTGGTTGATGCAGATGGGAGTTCTAATCCAAGACCTCTGAAAAGTGTCATGTTGAGAAGTGGTTTGTCTACTGAGAAACAACATGCTGTGCAGTTGAGAAACTGGGTGGCACTTCATCGCTTGTTTTGTGTTTCCATCCTGCGTTTACAGTCCATGCAGCACCCGGACAATGCTGATGCCACAGGAGCATTGTGCAATGTTTAATGGGTTTTCCAAGCTTGAAGGGATCATCAGCTTAATATTTCTCTAGAAGTTCAAAATATTAATACAGGAATAACACTAATCATAAAATTATTTGTGATTAAGTGAGAATTAAGTGCCAAGGCTAAGTATAATTAAGTGAATGTGAAGATCATTTGCTGTGAGTAGGAGCTAATGGAAGTCACATAAAACGAGTGGGAGTAAGGCAGAAGAAAGTTTTCAGGGTGGAGGAGAGAGCTGCTGAGACTGTAATCTGTAACATCTATTTGTGATACAGTTTGAGTTTGAATTGCAATACCTATTCATTTGAAGAGAAAGCAGAAAAGCACTCAGTGAAGGCTCTGTAAAGGTTCCACCATTTGTATATGTCTACTTCTGGTGAATGTAACAGGAAAAAAGATTAGTGATAAATAAGAAGACTATCAAAATGCTAGAGATTTTACTATTGCAGGGATAGAATTGTTCTATTTGTGAAAAATAACATCCTTGCTTGCTTTTCTTCCAAACTTTCCTTTCTTTTTTCCCTCTTTTTTTTTCATCATTCAGGGAAAAATTTGAGCCAGGTAATCACATTTTGAGTTCACAGAATGTGTGCCATTGTGTTTGGACTGAATCAGAGAAGATAACACCTAATCACATAAACGTTTATCTGCTAATGCATTCAGAAAGGCTGAAAGCTCTTTTAGGCCAGGCTTTTATAAGTTTTTACTTATTGATCTGAGGTGTAATTTATAAACCACTTATTACCCAAGCCATGGATATATATGTGCCATCTGACTAGATGAAAAAGCATATGTTAAAAACAGCCTCATATCTCCTGCGATTTCAGCACCCTGTTAATAGCTGCCTAGTTTGTGCTGACATAACCAGTTTACAGTGGTTGGAACTCTTCAAAGATGATGATAAAAAGCTCTCACCCGGTCCTACATACATAACTCCTAATTCTTCCATGCAATATCTGCAGTTGAGCTTTTCTGTATTGTGGAATGCTAGGAGTTTCTGACCTGACTCAGCCAAAGATACTCTGTTGTACCAGAGTGACATTCAAGGCCATGTCTGTTGGGCAGAGTGAGGCAGCAGGTGTGGGCTGTCAAGTAAAGGCAGGGGAGTGTTAATTACTCAAATTTCATATTATGGTTTTTAATCCCAAGTGGAAGAGAAGGTAGTTGTGGGATTTTCTGCCTCAGGTTCCAAAATAACTTGGCTGGCTTTATATACTATCCACCTTGACTTGCAGAGACATCATTTGGTGATCTGCTTCAGGTAGCAAAATGTTGTGGGCCAATCCAGCCTGATGGCAGCACCATGCCACAGCTCTTGACATTATGCCAATGTGCATCTTTCCTAAATCACACTTTTGGCTGGCGTACAATGGTATCAAGAATCAAGCCAGACCTCTCCTTTCGTTTATAACTTGGGTAGCTGTGTCACATTCTTAGTTAGAAAATGCCAGTGTGATGCTTTGCATTGAGGTCATGTACCAGGCTAAGCCCCCCAGCACCACCCATGTCCTCTTCTCCATTGGTAGCTCCTGTGTTTGGAGGCATTCCTTTAAAGGACATTATTATTAATATTGGATCACCAAAACTTCATACACAGAAGCTATCTGTCAACTCCTATGGACCTTCATCAAACTGGGCACCAGAGGGCTGTGGGGAGTGCCAACCCTCTTAACAAATGGGCTGCCAGTCACTCAGCATCCCCCCTTCCCCATCACCCTCCAGTGAAAACCACAGTTCCTTTTTGGCTGAGGATAGGTGTGGCGTTCGCACCTCGAGGCCCCTTGCCTGACCCTCCAAACACAGAGCACACGAAGGCAAACTACTACTCCTTTTTACCCCGCTGCCACCAGTTGATCACTGAATCAACATTAATTATGGAAGGATGAAGATGCAGGTCCAAACTTCACTGTCTTTTAAATAAAACGTTTTTATTGATTACAGATGTTATTATTAATCATAGGTAACTTCTATTATCATCAATCACAACCTTCTATTTGTTATTACAGTTCTTATTCACTTTTCACTCTAATCACCTCAGATCTCCCAAATATCACACTCTATCTCCTTCTCCACTCTCTCACTCTCTCTTCCTCTCTCTCTCACTGATTCCCCCTGACTAATCCTCTCTGACTCCGCCTCTTTATTACATATCTCTCGGCTCCGCCTCTTAGCAACATTAGCCTGCAACATGAATATTCATAACTACTTAACATAATAGGGTGAACGCTACAATAGGGTTCACAGATATGTGGCAAGGTTCTTCTCAGAGAAGTTAGGATAAAATATAGCTATATTCCAAACAAGCCAATTTTAGACAAATGTGCAGTGGCTGGAGGAAAATAGTGTCCTCAGTTTCCAGTACAGCTTGGATGACATTAAATGTCCATACTTGGTTATAGATGATGCCTTGGTTGGCTGTTCTGGGTATCTGAATTGTCCAGCAAAAAAGCAGAGAAGTGTGGCCTGCACATTCACACATGCAGCCATGAGTTTTGAAGCTTTGATGTTTCTTCTCCGTCATCCACTGCCCTCTGGTGCCTCGCCTGAAGACCTGGACAGGTTGAAAGTTAGACTCTGTATATGAATTATTAGCGGTCTAAAAATCACTAAAAAAACAAAACAAAACACCACCCACCCTTTCTCTTGCATTGGGTACAAGTACACATGTTCCTTTTTTTCTTTTTCTTTTGGAGAGGCACCTTGAAGAAACAGGAGGACATGCAAGAGTGCACAGTGTATTGAGAAACAGCATAGAGGCTACTCAGTACACTCAATCTGGAGGTCATATTCTTATTCCATCCACTGCAGGTCACTCTTGAAAAAGACATACTGACGAGCCCTGGGCATTAAGAATGACACAAATCCAGCAGTCTATGCATCTTGCATTTCTTTATGGCACCCTTTTCTCAGCTTTGATCCTTCCCTCGTTTCTCATTTATTTCTCTTGCTGATTAAGGTAACCATGAAACAAGATTCAAAGGAGTTGAAATATACTCCTGCTGAGTAATCTGTCACGGTGTTTTGTTCCCATTTTTGCATCTTATTACCAGTTCTCATCACAGTGCAGAGTAATAATGATTAAGTGCTATTAGCAAATTTTAGTCCAACTCTCATTATAACTTTTTTCCAGTGTTCTGACTGCTGTCCCTGGCTTCTTATTAGTCCAAAATAAATCTGACAAAGCCTTTACCAAATTCTTGATAAAAAATAAATGGGTATCAGTGCATTTTCCATGAAGTATAGTATCCTTGGCTCTCTCACATACATATGTGCACAGAGACCCGCACAATTTATATAAAACTTATAGCTGATAGAGCTCTCTGCATCTGATCTTTTGAACTGAAGAAGCCAGTAATTGAAAGTGGGGTTTTCTACATTTAATCATGTGTTCTATTTAGAAGACGGAAGGTTACTTTGAGAAAATAATTAGAGTGTGACCAGATGGACATTTGTCCCACTGTTGGGTCTGCTACAGGGATGAGCTGGTTCATTCCAGCATGTCATGATGTAATTGCTGGCATGAACCAGCCTTTTCCCAGAGCATTCCTACCCACATATTTCAGGGTTCCTGTCAGAGCCTACTACTTTTTTGGTGCAGGTAGGATTGCTCTGTTTTGGTTTGTTTCCAGTGCATGTGGTCACTGCAAATGAACCAAAGCAAACTTGCAACTGTCAGTTTCCCTTCCACTTTCAATTTGCCAATATCGTTAAGTAGCTTAAGAAGAGAGCTTAGCCACTTTGTGATATTGGGTAATTAAGCACTTTATCTGCTCCTTGGATGGACAGAGGAAGTAAAAGTTTTTAACAAATTGTAGTAGGACAGCTCTGAAGCACTGCATCAGATTGAAAGAATAAAATAAAAATTGAGAACTTCCTCCTGGAAGCAGGAGGAGACAGGAGGGGACAAGGAAGCGATTTATTTAAAGCTCCAGGAAACATAGCTCAAAGGAATGATACTTTTCAAATGTAGTTAGTGAAAGGCTATGAGAAAAAGAGAAATATTACAGCAGCATTGGAACCAGACACTCAACATGTTATGAGCACAAGAGCCTACAGAGTGAAACTGTCTGCTCAAGATAATACCCTTGACACAGCAACATACAGATACTAAATAAGGAAATTAAAAACTTATTTCCTCTGGTCCTCCACAGAGCATGAGGAGGAAGCAAAGAAACCTTTTTAACCAATTAAGGCAGTGCTGATGTGCTTCATCACTTACAGAAAATTAAAAACAAAAGCAAGAAGAGACAGGAGAGGTAAGGACAGAGTTTTTATTTTATTTTTTATTTTAGCCTTCTTAAAGGAGGTGGATCAAATAGGGCTACTTGAGGTGCTAATGCCATTCGGCGCAAGTATGAACATAGCTAAGAAGTTACAGTTATAGATAGTTACAGCGGAAAAGAAGTGAAAATATATTTGTCAAGCTACAATGTTAATGTAACCTACTTAGTGAAAAAAGGAATTATTTACCAGTGACTAGTTATATGTTCCTATCTACTTCCAAACACTAGCCATCCTATTGAGCTACAGACTCATCCAACATTTCAAGAGATAATTATCAAAAAGAGAAAAAAGATGATAATTTCATATGACTCATATTTTATATGAACTTTCCAAAATTCACCTATTTCTTCCCAAATTTGACAGGAAGAACTTGAGATTATTTCTTGGGAAAACCCAAAATCGACAGAGTCACATGCAGAGGCCTCTGAATGCTCAATTTTTCAAAATCTGTTTTTGAGTCCCCTGTATATTCAGGTATATTTATGGCACTAGACTTGCTGCCTTCTTTTTATGTTAGGCTGCCCGTGTTTAACAGTTATATCAACATGGTCCCCTTCCTACCCATAATAGCTGTTTTCTAGGGATGACAGCATGCATCTGTCTCAGCTTCATGGCATTTCTTAATATATTACACAAAAATAATTTGAGGTTTTTTTAAAAAAAAATCAAGTGTGGAAGAAAGTGAAACTGGCACATTCATCTACCTTCTAATCAAAGCCAGGTTAAGCTTACCCAGCCTGATTACTGTGTATTCGCCTTCTGATTTTCTGTTTATAATTCTGCTGCTCAGCAGGGATTTCATCCAGATACTCTCTGCTAAGGAATAATCTCTTCCTAATGAGAACCTGCCTCCCTTTCCTTCTGCTTTTATGGTGACTAACCATTTCTAAGCCTTTATCTAATTTGAAATTGAATGCCAAGTGATTTGATTAGGTTAAACACAGATGTACGTAATTCATGAGGTCACTAGCTATATATATTTTTTAAAATCCTGTAAAAAGACATGAAAGTGGCAGGTAGTTGCTGTATACATAGGGTGCTGTAGGGAAAACGGGCAGCCTAGTAGGAGGGCACATGATTTGCAGGATGAAGGCCCCAAGGTCAATCCCTGGGTATCTCCAGGCAGAGATGGAAGAATCTGGTGTGAAATCCTGGAGAGATGAATTGCTGGATAGCTCAGTGGTTTAGATCTCTGAAGTTGAGAGTTCAGTTCCCCACTGTGCCTCCTTAACAGGGACTGAACTTGATGATCTATAGGCTCCCCTCGAGCTCTGCAATTCTAAGGTTATTATTATTATAAGATTCCTGGGCTAGATGGACCAATGGCTTCTCTCAGTATAAGACAACTTCCTATGCTTCTGTCAAGTTCCAGGACAAGCCTCTGTTTGTTGTTTTTGGTGGAGCTGGAGGATGTGATTTTGGTCATGTGGAAATTGTGAACATTTGAGGATTTTATTTTTTGTTGCATGAATCTGTATATCTGTACAGATAGATAATGAGAACTAAATAGCACTTCAGTCAATGTTTTTCTGGATCCGTTTCAGGGATTGAATTAATCGCTAAAAGAGACATTCAATTCTTTAAAAAAAACCCTCCGGTTTATGAATGTGGGATATTGTGCTTCTGTACCCGCGATTCAAAATGCCAGGAAATGGCCCAATATTGCTGCACAAAATTGTACCCATGTTGCCAGCAGGAAAAAGGATGCCCAGCTTTACATAGCCAAGGGCAGCTTGAATGTTGACAACACAAAAGGCAGCAATCAAGATGGACTACAGGATACCCTCTCATGCTCACTACCATTCACACTTGTTGAAAAACAGCCTTGACAATTGCCTTGTGTTTGACCAAGAAGAGGGAAAAAATGATGAAAAAAGGAATCAGCTTTTGGGATTTTCCCTTGCGTGCTGTCATTATGTGAATTGTATGTTATGCTATGTCATGACACAGCACGTCAGTATGACAAGTTATGTCATGTCAAGCTATGTCATTACATGCCATGATATGTCATGACACACTAGGTTATAGCATGACAGGCCATCATATCAAGACATGTTAAGCTATGTCATGACACATTGTGATATGCCATGACACGATGGGTTATGTCAAGACACCACATGATCTCATAACATGTTAAGCTATGTCATGACATGGCAGATTACATCATGACATGTCATGATGTCATGACAGTAAGCTATGTCATGTCATGGTAAGATATGTCATAGCATGCCATGGCATGTCTTGACGTGCCAGATTATGTCATGACACACATGTTAAGCTATGGCATGGCATGCTATGACATGTCATGACACACTGGGTTATATCTGTGAAGATTCTCAGTCATCCAGGTGAGGTTATCTGGTAGTTGAGTCATGGCAACTGGACTTCTTTCTTCTTAGGTTGAAATGTTTTGCTACTCATCCAAGTATCTTCTTCAGTCTGAGGAGAGTTGATAGGAGATCCCTTATATATACTCCACGTTGGTTTCACTTCCCCCCTAGTTTGAATAGGCTCATTAGAAGGACAAAGGACTGGGGGTGAGGGGTAACCCACTTCTGCAGTCCTTCTACACCTATTTTCATGGATCATTAACTGTCGTTAACAGTGGTCTTTCTGGTGTGTGTGGTCCTAATCTTTCTGGGGAGGGATGAAAGGGCAGCATGATAAATAGGAGACAGATTGTATCTAAGGCCTCCACCCCTGCTGAGTGAGGGATTTTCTATATGCACATGTATGGCCTCTCTGACCCCTCTCTCAAACCATCTATCTTCTCAGTCCAAAATGAGTCCATCTTGGTCATCAAATGAGTGTCCTTTGTCCTTCATATGATGGAACACTGCTGGTTGTGGTCCTGAGTCATTACCCCTCCTGTGGTGGGCCATTCTCTTGCTTAGTGGCTGTTTGGTTTCTCCAATGTAGAGCTCTGAACACTCCTCTTTGCATTGGACCACATATACTATATCGTTCCTGTTGTGTTTTGGTGTTTGGTCTTTTGGGTGGACGAGTCTCTGTCTTAGTGTGTTTGTGGGTTTGAAGTGCATGGGTATGTGGTGTTTACCAAACATCCTTTTGAGCTTTTCAGACACACCCGCCATGTAAGGAATGACCAGGTTCTTCCATCGGCTCTGGGTCTCTGACTGTTCCATTGTCCTCCTGGGTTGGGACATTGCCTTGTTAAAGGTCCATTTTGGATATCCACAGGCCTTAAGGGCTGTCCTCAGATGTCCATCTTCCTTCTTTTTGGCTTCTGTGGAGGTGGGGATGTTCCTTGTTCTGTGGTTTCACGTCCTGATGACCCCTAGTTTGTGTTGCAATGGGTGATGAGAGTCAAATCGCAGGTATTGATCATTGTGTGTAGGTTTTCTGTAGATTTCTATTCCTAAACTGCCGTTGGATCCTATGATGACTGCAGAGCCCAGGAAAGCCAGCTGGTTCTCTTCAGTGTCTTCCCTGGTGAAGTTGATATTTGGGTCTGTTGAGAGTGCACAGCGCTGTTGTTATGCTGTTTGAGATTTTCTTCAGCAATCTCCAAACTGAGAGCAAAAACAAAGACACCGGACACAGGAGACGTACCCTTCACCAAGAATGTATTTACAAAATATACATACGTAGCCCCTCAGAACTGGCAAATTCTCACGATTCCTTCCGACAAAGTGACGAGCTGCTCCTCCATACATTAACCCAACAAATAAGCCTAGTCAGCAACTTGTTTATATATTGTTGCATTACATAAGCATGATGCAGCAAATTGAACTCTGCACATGTGCAGAAATATCACATGACTTTTCCTGGCTAAGTGCCAACCTGAATGACTCAGCCTTTTTCAGTTTCCCATAATCCAACAAGACAATTCCATATTTTATTTTAAACAAAATACTGACAGGGTCCACTGCATTTATGTGGTCTGTGAAGGCCTGTACTTTCTGAATTTTGATCTTCACCCAGGTGTTGTCCACATACCTGAACCAATGAGTCGGAGTCATCCCCTGGAAGGTGTATAGTGCGTTCTTTTCCATTTCTTCCATGTATAGGTTGGCAACAATGGGTGTCACCAGAGACCCATAGCACGACCATGTTTCTCTCTGTAAAAGTCCCCTCTGTATGTGAAGTAAATGGTGCTCAGACACAGATCCATGAGCAGGCATGTCCGGGTTGAGGCTGCTTCTGGTGGAGAGGGTGTTGTCTTCTTCCATTCTCCTTTTTACAGTTGTTAGGGCATCGGAGGTGGAAATGCTGGTGAAGAGGGATGTGACAACAAAGGATACCATGGTTTCATCAGTATTTAGTTTCAGTTCCATGACCTTGGACGCAAACTCCTCTGAGTTGTGCATGTGGTGGTCCGAGTGTTCAACCAATGGTGCTAAGATGGTGGCTAGGTATTTAGCAATGTTGTATGTTCCCAAGTTTATGCTTCTGACAATGGTTCTGAGGGGGGCTCCTTCCTTGTGTATCTTGGGAAGTCCATAAAGGCAAGGGGGTCCTCTCCAGGATGCAACCGGTGGTAGGTCGCCCTGTCGATGGCATGGTCCTTTTCCAAGTGTTTTAAGCATTCTATCTCTTTTATCCTGTAAATGTTGGTGGGGTCCCTCTTCAGGTTTTCATATGTGTGTTGGTCTTCCAAAAGTGACCTTACTTTTCTATGGTAATCTATAGTGTTGAGGATGACAGTGCATCTTCAAAGTGTCTATGGTGAAGGCAATGGGGGAACAAGATCCTTCAGAAGGCACAAGAACAGCTGCTTAATGAAAGGATCAGAGAGATCCACTTCACCATAGATACTCTGAAACACAGAGTAGACTGCCTTCACCAAGATCTCCTTTCCACATTACCCAAACCAACACTGGATGCAGTCCTAGATTTTGGCCACAAAGCACAACTGGCCCAGCACTTCAAAGGCAAAGAGAGGCAAACCAAGAAATTTGATACCTTTATCTTCCGAAAACAGCAGAGGAACTCAACAAGAAGGATGATGAGGGGACCACAATGGAGGACACAAGGGACAAATGGGTGAAAAATCTCTCAGACAGGGAACTCACTCGGTCAGAGAGGGAGGTCTTAGCCAAAGGCCTAAATTTTGCCATCACACCCAAACAGATTCCGGTTGTGGACTTCATTACAGCCACAGAATCGGTTAT
This sequence comes from Intellagama lesueurii, assembly GCA_037013535.1. Taxonomy (NCBI): domain Eukaryota; kingdom Metazoa; phylum Chordata; class Lepidosauria; order Squamata; family Agamidae; genus Intellagama; species Intellagama lesueurii. The sequence continues at coordinate 165,706,661 of JBAJHW010000001.1, read as the reverse complement.
CTGGAACAACAATCTACCAGTGGCAGAAACTGAACAACTTCAGATAAAAGTTTGTACAGCAATTTCCAGCGCTCAACTGCCACCATCCAAACTCACCAGACAGGAAAGAAGTGCTCTGACATCCCTCAGCAGGGATGAGACCATCACCATACTGCCTGCAGACAAAGGAAGATTCACTGTCATCCTCAACACTATGGATTACCTATGTCATTAGTCCCTGTTCTAGTGCTTTGGTTCACCATTTACTAGCAGGTGGGTTGGCTGATGCAAATCCATCCTCTATGTTAGCATCATGACTATTGGGAGCTGTAACCAATGAAGCTGGGGCCTGCTTAACGCCAATTATGTTGTATGTGTGGCTCTGCCCCAAGTCCCCACTATCACCAGCTCAGGTGACAATGGAATGCAGTGCAATTACAGGCAGAAGCATAAAAGTAGCATGAGCCAGAAACAGATGCAATCATCATGCCAAAAGAAAACTTTAACTGAAAGCAGTGATAAAGGAAACGTGTAGCCCAATCTTCTTAGATGAAAGGAAAAGTGTTTGAATTCTTCAATCCTTTTTTCTTTTCTTTTCTTTCTGATTTAGAAAAGCATGAACTGTGCTTCTTTGCTGAACTGTGCTTATCTTGATAAGGAGAAGTGAAAAATGGCAGGTGCACCTATCTGAGAAGCCATTGTTGCAGTTTATATTTGATACACCCTCTGAGCTAATATCTTAGGTTGGAAGGAAAGCTGCCTCAAAATGGCTCCCAGAAAAAAAAAGAAACGGAATGCATCTATTCATTTGGGATAAATACAGTGGATTCCACAGGTTCTGCAGGCTGGATGGATGGTATCAGCTATAACACTTTGAGAGTCAAAAGGTTTTCCCTGTATAGAAAACATTTACCATTGGCAACATTAGACAAGAAAGCCCTGACTGTCCCAGTGCCAGTAGCAGGTCCGATTATGTGCTTTCAGTAGAGACACATGACACGTTGGATGCTTCAATTATGCCACTAAATAACACAACACACAATGCTAGTGTTTGCCAAAGAAAGCCCCAACAGACGCCTCGTTTCTGTGATACCATAACAGAAAGGAGAAATCTTCCTTAGACTGAAAATTTCTTCACGTAGCCCATAATATCCTAAATCCAATGTTATCACAGAGTCGCAAGGTAGGATCTTAGCCCAGGCATCCTTACAGTATATCTACTGAATCAGTGGCATTGCCTTAGACATCAGTGACTCTACCTGAAGCACAATGAAGTCTAAATGTAAGGATAACCCCATCAAGTAGAGGAGAAAGAGGCAGCTGCCTCAGGCAGCAGATTCTGGGGTGGCCAGCGACTATGTGATGTTGAAGAACAGAGCTGTGTGGACCACACAGCCTATCCTGCACCTCACAAGCTAGCCTGCTTTCCTCAGATGTTGTAGAGCAGCGGTCCCCAACCTTTTTCAGTCCGCCGACCGGCTGGGGAAGGCAGGGCACCACCCCCCCGGGCTCGTACGCATGCGCAAACGGCAGTGCGGCGCTCGCACGGGCATGCGCACAGTCGTGCGCATGCGCAAATGGCGGCATGGTGCTTGTCTGGGTGTGCATGCGCTCGTGCGCATGCGCAAACGGCGGTGCAGCACTCGCATGGGCGTGCTGGAGCGCACGCGCAGGTGCAAACAGGCTGTGCGGGGGTGAGTGCGTGCAGGGGGGCCGGGAGGTCTGTCTCGGCGGCCCGGTCCGGCTCAGGCCACAGACCGGCACCGGGCCGCGGACCGGGGGTTGGAAACCTCTGTTGTAGAGGATGCTGTCCTGTAGGTAGAGGATTTCCATGACATGTCATATATATTTTTCTGCAACCTATGTTTGATCGTATGGGTGGGTTTGAGCATGTTTATGATGAATCTGGTGAGAAAGGCCAGATTACTCATAAGTATGTTTGAAGTTGCTTATGAATTCAAATGTAGGTTGCAGAGAAAATATGAAATGTCATATAATCCTCCCTCCAGATCAGTATAGAAAGTACATTCACCTTTTAGTGAGACTGGTTTCTGAACATGGAAGTGGGGAGGCCACCTTATCCTTGGCTTGAAAAGTGAAGTGTTTTGGGATGGGCCTCTGTGGATACACCCTATCATCTAGAAGGTGCCAAAAGTGCATTTAGTAAGGTGGGGAGAAATAGAGATCAGTCTATGTGTTTCACAGACCAACTGTGAACATAATTCTCTACACTCAAGAGGTATCACCCCATGGCACAAGTGAAATCAGGTCTGTCCATGCCAAAGGAAAGCAAAAAGTGGCAATGGTGTTGGAAACTTTGGGAAATACTTACAAATAAGAAGAAAATTAACAGAAAGATAATGCCACTAAATATAAGCACATTTGACTCATTTATTAAAATGGCAAAGGAGAAACCTCTTCCTTGAAGATCAATGGAACTACTCCAAAGCAATCCTGTATCTATTTTCCTTGGAAATAAGTCTCATGGAATTCAGTGGGACTGAATACTAAGTAGATATGTAAGGACTGCACTGCAAACACTTAATTTGTCAGGACTGCAAACAACATGAAGCAGGAACAGCGATGCATGGGAGTTCTGTGTGTCACGTCCAACATTCTGTGGAACTTCTAACACTCCCTGCATTCCAGATACATGCAAACTAAGGTGACAAGCCTAACAATGTATACATGGGAGGAAAGGTCACTGCCATCAATACTTCCTCATAAATATAGTTATAGGTGGCTTGTGAATCAACTGGGTGGAAATTCCTCCACTATACAAACTATGTTCCTTTCATCTTGCTTTGCCCCTGGGTTTCCAACATCCTTTGGTCCTTCCCAAAACCCTTGATGTATTTCAGTGGTTCCCAAACTGTGCACCATGACACCTTAGAGTACCACCTAATCCAGCCAGGGGCTCCACAGAATCTTCTCATCTTTCCCTTCTCTCTCCCCCGCTCCGCCAAATCATTGTATTGAGGAGTCGTGGCCAGCGGCCAGTAAGTCAGGGGAGCCACAAGTCAAAAAAGTTTGGGAACCGCTGATTTATTTCTTTGCAGCATTTTGAACCAGGTCTGGGGAGTTTATCAGTATGCCCATCCTAAGCATCCACAGTCATCCATCAGCCAATATCTCTGGCTCCCTCCCTCTCTGGCTCCCTCCCTCCTTTCTACAAAAAAAATTAGCAGCCAATCAAGTCACAAGAAGGGAAAATGGGGGAGGGACATTTGTGTTGAAGTAGTAAAGCATTTGAACAAGAAGCAACTATCAAGACCTGAGACCTGGGAATTTTACTAACCCTTAGGCATCAAAAAACAAAAATGTAGGTGAAACAAGGTAGTACAGATGTTCTGTCTAAAGCAGTATGTCTGCATAATTAACACAGGACTTTCTATGAAAACAATGCTGGGGAAAAATGTATTTAAAATCAGTTCCATTAAAACCTCCCAAAAGAGGGTTCCTGAGGGATGCTATGCCACGTTCAAAGTAGCTTTGTATGAACATTAAACACTGCACAGCCTTTGGTAAAGAGCCACACGTTATCTCTGAAACTATGGGCAAATTGAGTTAGTTCAATATATCATTTAAAATATGAACATATTATGGAACTCATCTGTTAGGCTTCTCTACTAGAGATGGGATATTCGTATCATATCCTGAGCGATATGAATATGAATATTGGCACCACAGGTGCCTGCAGAAACTGGGCCCTCCACCCAGAACTGGCCAGTCCACTTACCTCTCGCCATGCAGCGAGCACAGACATTGTTATTCGCGCCAATCGTGAAAGTAACCTAGCTGGTGCTGTGCTGCCTCTCTGCTCAGCCGACCACTCTGGCGAGGAGGCAGGATGACGAGTCTCCCCACTCAGTTACTGAGCAGTCGGCTGTGTGGAGAGGTGGGGAAGTGCCAGCTGAGCTACTTCTGCGATTGGTGTGTCGCGAAGGACAACAGCCGTGTGCACTGTCTGGTGAGTGGTAAGTGGGCCAGCTGGTTCTGGAGGGAGGGTCCAGTTTCCCCAGGCACCTGTGGTGCCGATATTCATATTCGTATCCCTTGGGGATACAAATATCCTATCTCCATTCATTACTGTTGGGAAAGCTGCATCTGTCACCTTTTTAAAAGAAACTCACCTTCTCTCCATCAAATATCTAAAATAATTTTCTAATTCTGGAAAGCACTTATACAAAATCAAAATTCTCAGTCCTCCGCACTGGCCAAATCAAATCAATATATATATATTCTTGGATGCAAGGCCTTCATGTTGACCCTGTTTGCAGTGTATGTTGAACAGACGAAGAGCTTGTTAGAAAAAGAAGAAATGGCATCTGTAATTCAGCATCACAAACATGGCTGAATACAAAGGGAATTCAAAGTCTGGCTTTGCAGAGCTGAGTACTCTACATGCGTTGCCGGGATGGGTGAATCTATCAGTTGTATCTTCCTCCATGTTTGAAATTTTAAAAAATTCATTTTTTTCTCTGTTGAATTTATGGAGAAAATTGAAGGTTCTTGTTTAAAACATGAAAATTTCACCTGTCCTTAATGACTGTTGATACAGGGCTGTTTTTTGCTCTTGGCACCCTCACACAACTGCCTTTGGGTGCACATGAAGTCTGCTGGTAGACTAGCAACCCTGACTAGCTTCAAAAAGGGAGAAAGCATATCTAAACTCCAGAGCCACTCATTTTATGAGAGTACGTACACACTTAGTAGGTGGGAAACTTTGGAAACACTCCGATCAGTGAGTTTCAGATAATTGACTCTTTGACCCTTGTTCCACTCCTTCCCACCCCCGTCCAGCTGAGGTTGGGTAAACATAAGGCAACTTGTTTGTTTTGGGTCAAGCAATCTTTTTCATAAAGATGTGGCATGGGGCAGGCTTTCCAAGACAAACGTACGAAAAAAGGCCACGCAGTAACTGGGATCAGCTGCAGCCATGAATTTTATGAATGGTTTACTGGAAAGCCAATTAAATGGCAACATCATTCCAAATATGAGCTTTTTATTGTTCCTGTTCCAAGCCCGCAGATGGGTAATTCACTGGGTGAGTGCTTTCCATGGCCAACATTTCAAGCCGCCTTGCTTGACTTGGACCAGTTTCTTTACCACAAGAAATTGAGGAAAAAACACCCTTTCCTGTCATGAAGCATATATTTTTTCACACTCACTCCCACTGCTGAACAAAAAGGAAAGGAGGCAAGAAGACCCTTCAAAATAGAAATTTCTCTTCAGGTCTTTAAGGTTGCGAAAACCTGTCACTCTCTTTCAGATCTTAGTAGTTCCTTTTTTTTTTCTTTTTTTTTTTCTTTTTGGACTATAGCTTTTGAAATCTTAGGCTGGATGTAGGATTCTGGGACTTTCCAGAGAAGTTACATTTCGCACCTCTGCTTTTGTCCTCCTTGTGCTCCTGAGAATCCTCCCGTCATTCTTGTCCCTTTTCATGACCGGTTCACTCTGCAAATTTGTTTGACTTTTTACCCCTCTTTCCTTCTTGCTTGAAATGTTTTGCATATCTTTTTGCCTCCACATTTGCCTGCATCTTTGTAAAGTTTGCATTTTGGGACATATTTTAAATGTTGACTAAAATGTATGTATAGGCATTTTCCCAACATGTGTATTTTCGGTCGCATGGGTTTCCAAAACACATGCATGGTTTTGTGTCTATTTCTTCCTCTAACATGCATTGTAAACGTTGGGAATATGCAGATTTCAGAGGTGAGAAGCACTTCATCCCTTTTCCAGAGTTGGGAGGCATGCAGTGGGTATTTCAGTACGGAGATGATAATCCAATGGCTTCATTTTCTCTTCCTCTCACTCTTCCTTGAAACTGGGCAGCAGATGGAAAGCTAATTCTGAGAACTGGAGATTTCATGTTTACAAGCAGTAGGAACTATTTTCAGGAGCCCCCAACTAATAAATGCCATCGTCAAATGCTTCCTGGTGTTAATTTTAAAGTGTCTGTGAATTAGATACTTAATAGTGATTGGAATACAAGTTCACTTTCTAATTGCATCTGTTCAGCAGCTTTGTGAAGCAATCAACTGAAATGTGAGTTCTGTTCCTGTAGCACAAAGTAAAGAAAACATACATATAAGGCTTCAATGATCCATAGACACTGTAGTGCCAAAAGAACAGCTAAAAAATTGCCTGTTTTTTTTTTCTCGTTCCATATCCCAGGAAAAGTTTTTGAGATGCTCCGTTCCTTCACCTGTGGCCTCAAAATACGACATAAGCACCATTACCATGGCAACAAGGTGCTTCTGCCATCCATAAAAATAAAGGACTAGCTATTAGTTTTCAGTGATAACATCTTATGTTTAACTGCCATGAGCAGTGCCGACAGGGTCAATCCCGGTTATAACAGTCCCTTCTTCTTGGTCAAACAAAGGAAAGCATGCCCTGCTAAAATTGAGTGAGACGGAGACAATCATAAATTGTTAGCATTAACCAATTTTCCTGCTATAAACAATGAAGCCCTGCCAAGTGTACTCCTCAGCCTTCCCTTCCTGTGAAAGCAGTGGAACAACCCTTTTGCTCTCTTATCTGGAAGAATACATGCTTGCCAACTGATAAATCTGAAATTTGTTTGAATTCAGTTGAATAAGATGCCTGCCTAATAAGTGGGCACTAGAGATGGGCACCAACCGCTGGCTCAGCTGCTTGTTTCCCAGCCAAACAGCTGATCCATGGTTCAGTGACCCACCCCTTCCAATGGGTGCCCCTTCAGCGGCAGCGTACCTCCCCTCCTCCTGCTGGTAGTGCTGAGCTTTTAACACAGTCCCAAGTCACCCGACACCATTCAAGGATGGTTTATTGAGGGTGCATGTTTCCTCCTGCCATTCCTTTTGTCTTTCAAATCTCCAGGACCTTCTTTGGGTTGGGCTGGGGCCAGGTGCCCTACTGGATACCAAGGATCCGTGGACTGCTGGGGCAGGGAGGTGAGAGTGGAAGACTAAAGACAGGCACTCCTCCTCCACACCCTCTTCCCTTGGTGACCAAGGCCTTCACCAAAGCCCCAGGCCACAGGTTCTCTACATACCTGTCATCGACCGCTTCCGATACACAAAAGATGGGGTCCAGCTCTTCAGTCACTTTGTTCCCACACCTCTTCCTCATCTGACTTAGTGGCCATGGCTGTCTCGTCCTTCCCCCCTCCTCTTCCTCCTCCTCCTTCATTCACACCAGCTATCTACTAGACTTGACCTCCATTTCCTCACTCTGCTGGGCCCTATCTTCTGCCTCATCCTCCTTATCTCTGCCTGAGTTTCACAGCCCTGCATCTATGTCCACCTGAGGCCCAAAGCTTGCACCTTCCAACAGGCCAACTAGGGCAGGGGGCCCCAACCCCCGGCCTTGGAAAGACCAAGCTGCCAGGACAGATGAGCGGCGAGCAAGAGGTGAGCAGGAGGCGAGCGAAGCTCTGCCTCCTGTTAGCATGCTCCTATTAGGTTCTAATGCCACTACTTATCTGACAGGAGGCAGAGCTTTGCTCCCTGCTCCCCTCCTGCTGCTGCTAGATCAGCTGTGCCTGTGGCATTAGAATCTAATAGGAGCCTGCACTCCTGTTAGGTTCTAAGCTGCTGCTGATCTAACAGGAGGCGGAGCTTCAATTGCAGCTCACCAATTGCTCCTGCTCGCCATTTCATTTATGAGCTCGATTCAAAGCTATCCTCCAACAACCTACTGCATAACAAGTACCCCACCCCTCGGTCCTTGGGAGAATGATCTTCAACTAAACTGGTCCCTGGTGTCAAAAAGGTTGGGGACCACATGGGGAGGGCAGACAGCCTGCTATGGGCACCAGTAATGACCTCCTCACTATTTAGTCATTGAGATGTTCATTTATTTGGGATTCTGATCAATCAGCATCTGAGGTCAGTATATGAGGCCGTCCTCCATATGGTACACCATATAGTTTCTATTATTTTGAATGTTTGTATGTTTTAATTGCTGTAAGATGTCCTGAGTCATTTGAAAAAAAGGCATGTAAGAAATTGAATAAATTGCCACAATTAACTCTTGCACTTCTACCTGCAATTGCAATGCTCCGTCATTTGGACCTGGGAAATGGGGCCAATGTGCTTTATAGCCCAACTTGCATAAAGGCTACACAGCCTCTTAACTGAGGTAATGATTAATCAACTAAATATTCACTGTGATCTAAGAATAGTTGGCTACAAAGAACTAGTGACACCCTGATAACTCTGTCCAAGCCAACACTTAAGTAGTTGAAACATACTTGTTCATCCTGGCCAGCTGCAACTCTATTCTCACCCAAACCCTGTTCGGTTAGGTTGGTGGAATGGTTGGCTTTCTGAGAAAACAACTCTGAGCAGCTGCCTTCCATGATGACATGGAGAGTAGTTGATGAAACAGGCTCTTTATTGGAGCAACAGAACTTTTGAAGGGCCAACAGGATCCATAAACATAAAACTAGTAACTCAGGGTGCCTGGGAGTTAGTTTCATTCCCCCCATCTTTGGGACTGTGCCCCTAAAGGGTCTCTTACTAGGAGGAGCGGAGCCCTGCCTCCTCTACCAGGTCTAAGACCCCACACAGATAGGCCAGCCATGGAGTGCCGCAACAGGGGTCCTAGATGCATGCTGTCAGTTGTCCCTGGAAGTGGGTGGTGAAAGTTCCTTCCCCCACCAGCCCCCTATAATCCCCATTGGCAGCCACTGACTTGTAGGTGCAATAATCCTTCTGGGAAGCATGGCTGAACTCTACTTGGACCTGGCTGGCCTCTCCCGTGTAGCGGGATGTGGGGCAGAGAGGAGCAGGAGGCAGACCATCTAGAGCCCAGGAGGCAGACTGACAGTGGGGTTTCTCTGATGTGGAAGCCTGTCCTTGCTGCTTCCTCTGCTGGCAGTGGCCTCAATGCTGGTTCTTGAGCCTCCATGCCTCTCAATGCTTGGCCTGGTCCCAACAAACCCAGATGGCTTCCTCTGGCAGCATGAGCAACTCAACCCAGTAACCGGTCTCAGGATGATGTCTGTGGACCATCTCCCACCCAGCCTTCAACTTCTCCAGTAGCGGCAGCACCTCCTGGGCCTCACATATGTCTCACTCAATGGCGTCTGCCCAACAGTCCTCCTCTCCTCCTCAAATCCAAGTTCTCACCATGGTTACACCTGTGGCCTTGAGTGCGTCGTCCGCCTCTCCCTTGCCAACGCCCCACTCCACAGGTGAACTGCAGGTAGGGAATCCAGCTGTTGCTTTCTGAGAGGTGGAGAGCTCACTATCACAGTGGGGTGGGGGGCAGGACGGCCCCTCGCCAGTCCCACAACAACACACAACATAATATGGCTGACTTAATCCAAGTACTTATGATGTGAACAACCTGTTCCATTGTCCCTTTCTCTTATGCTGCTCTAGACGGGATGATGACAGGCACACATGTAACTGTTCAGAGCCTTACTCCTTGACCACATTCTCTTCAGTGTCACCTCCTTGCCTCTTCCTTCATATACATTCCACTGCCACCCAGGTTCACGCCATCTGGGGCTAGCTTTGATCTGGGCGAGAAAGGAAGAAGAAAGGAATGAGATAGATCAAGCCACTAACAGTTAATTTTAGAGGAAGCTTGGCATTCTGACCTTGCAGGTTCACAATTGATTGAAGTCTGGTTTGTTCAGGCCACAATTTTCAGAGCAAGCGTTAGAAGCAATGACCTGTTTTGCCTCATGGGATCAGAAGGCTCAGAAAACAATGGCAAAGTGTGTCAGAGTATGACTGGTCTTTCATTAGCAGCCTATTCTAGACTACCCTTGCTATGGATCAAAGCATCAATGAGATTTTCCCTTGTGTGTGTACACACACACACTGCAGAATTTCTCAGCGTAAGAGTTCTCCCTGCTTAATACTGGATTTCCCAGAAATTTCTGTAATAGGAATTAACTACAATTAAAAAGAAACGGAAAACTTCCTGTTCCTGGCATTGAGCATATCCATAACTGATTTTTTTTCCCCGAGGGGGGGTGTAATTATTTAAGCAATTTCAGATGTGATTTGGGTATCCTTCCCAACTGCATGAACTTCATTCCATCTTTAAATGAAAATACAGAACTTCCGCAGTGATATTTTTAATGTTCATTTGCTTGTGAATGAGGAAGCATTTCCAGCTGTGGTTTCCCTATTCTCTTTCGCTGGCTAGGAGGTGGAAAGCATCGGACGTCACACCAAAATTGTATGATTGTTTTTTCATATGCTTTACCTTTACTTTTTGTGATTCCTTCAGGTTTGCTTATTTCTTAAGATTCATAACAGTAAACACGCAACAGAAGAAACCCTTGCTAGTTTTATGCACTTTTCTGTTGTAGCTGCCAGGCATATAACACCTCTTTCTCATTGCATGCAAATTCATATAAGGTTTGTCTGGATAGACACTAAACACCAGAAATATTGTGGGTGGCAGAGTTGAAATGCAGCAAATCCCTGGGGGCTTTCACTGAGCCGTGAAAACGACAATCCAAATGCAGATTTACTGACAGCTGTAAAATCAAAACAATAGCTTTGTTCGAGAAAACTCTTAAGTGGTTCAGATACTTTAAGAAGCTACCTGGCAATTATGTTCAGCTTCCTCCTCATTTTCCCTGACATTCTGCACACTGAAGAACCTGGCCAAATCCCAGCTCACAGCACAAAGTGGGTTTTCTCTCCAAGGCTGCCAGAACTGAGGGGGTGGGCAGGAGCTTCACCTAAAGCTTCATGGGGGCTTCTTGCTTTGGAAAGGCAGATAGTCTGCCTGAGGAGACAATCCTTCGTGTCTCTGTTGATTTGATTTATTAGAACATTCCCAGCTTAGGAGAGAGTGGGGAGGAAGACAGTGAGCTTTGGGGACAGGCAGGTCCATCCTGCAAGGATGGGACATATTCCAATAACACTGCTTGGATGGGTTGGGGTGTTGATGTAACAGGACACTAGCATGTGTAATATGTGTCATGAACATGGTGGTAGAAAGGAAATATGAGATACAAAACCTGTGTTCCCCACCACCACCGATGTAGAAAACTGGTGCTAAGGGTTTGGTCGGGATTGGGGACTGACAATTTGTTCCTTTTCCCAGTAACCACACAACATACATGCAATCATGAACCAGCTCATACAGGCCGATGCCTACCTGCACCTTTGTGGGTCTCTGTCAGGGACTACAGTTTCTTTGGTGTAGGTAGGAGCACTCCGTTGAGTTCAGTTCCTGCATGTGTGATTGCTGAGATTGAACCAAAGCAGCTGGCTTAAGATGTCCCTTTGCTGAAGCTGCTTAATGATCTTGAGAAATGGAAAGCTTCCTCATTGCTGGCCTGCAGAGGAGAAGGGAGGGGAGGTTTCTATTTCTTTTAAAATGTTGCTAATGCATCAGCAATGCTTCGAACGGGCTTTTTAAAAAAGCCCTTTCAAAGCATTGGTGATGTCCTATGTCAGTTAGCAACAATTTAAAAGAAATGGAAAACTTCCCCTCCCTTCCCCTCTGCAGGCCAACAGCAGGAAGCTTTCCATTTCTCAAGATCAGGAAATGGCTTAGGCAAAGCATGGAGCAGGATACAGGAAGGAAATTTTGGTGCGGGTGTGTGTTTCTTTCTCTTGAAAGGGAAGGAAGATCAGTCTAGATAGTGCTTAAAGGGTTACTTGAGATATGGTGCAGTCAATCCTTGTGGATGCAAGGATTGCCCCGAATTATACACCATACCTCAAAGCAATCCTTTTTAGCATGATCTAGACCAATCCAGGCCATGATAATTGGGCCATCTAGTCTCACCCTGAGTTTTCCTTCCTTCTTTTCTCTGAGATCACCCAATGTTTCTTCTTCCTTCTCCATTAGTCTTCTTACACTAAACTGAATGGATTTCCTGAATTAAGAAACATTATCTGCTCCCTTTGTGTGTGTATCTGTGTGTGTTACTACCACAGTAGTTGTGTCTCCTTTTCACAGTTACAAGCTCAGAACTAGCTTGCAGCAGTCTACCAGTCAATACCAAATAGTTTTAACAGATGCAAGTCTTGTGTTTCTGAATTGTGATTGTTCTCCGTTGAGGAGACTTAAATGTAGAATACAATGGAGTACATTATTTGGCGTAGCTGTTGCTTGCTTTAACTGACCTTAATCTGTTTTTGTTCCTACCTAGTTCCTGATTCTCTTGCTCCTTTCTCCTTTCCTGCAGTGTGCAAAACCTTTCTGTTACAATTGTCTCCCTGTTGTTTCATATTCTCTGAGTCTTTCAGGCTTATTGTTATTGGCATGTGTATCTTTCTTACCCATCATTTCCCTCTAGAGTTGTGGCAGACAACTCATGGTCCATGGTCTCCATCACATACACTGGCCTTTTTCATGCCCCTTGCTGCCACTCCCACTGAATATGTCACTGCCATACCAACTTCTGGTAGTGGAGCAGAGGGAAAAGCCTCACTGTTTCTGTTTAAAAGATGTTGCAGACTATCGACACTCAGCCACACTCTTGTACTCCCAATTACTATATATGGGCATGAAAGCTGGACAGTAAAGAAAGCTGACAGGGCCCCCCAAAATGATTTATTTGAAATGTGGTGCTGGAGGAGAGCTTTGTGGATACTCTGCACTGCCATAAAGATGAACAAGTCTATCATAGATCAAATCAATTCTGAACTATGGAGGCAAAAATGTTGAAACTGAGGATGTCCTACTTTGGGCACATCGTGAGAAGGTAGGATTCTCTGGAATAAAACAATAATGCTAGGAGAGTTTGAAGGCAACAGGAAAAGAGGAAAACCAAATATGAGATGAACTGACTCCCTAAAGGAATCCACAGCTTGAGTTTAGCAGAGCAGGGCTGTTGAGGACAGATCAAGTTTGAGATCTCTCATTCATAGGAGCACCATAGGTTGGAGGTGTCAGGATGGCGCGTAACAACAACAACAACAACAAACAAGCCACTAAAATTGCAGGTCTGCAAAAACAACCATAGGCCTTATAGAACTGGATTCCCACAGACTCTAATCCAGAAGTGCATCCCCCAGATTGCCAGCAGAAGTCCCTTACTAGTCAGAAGGCAAAGAAAAGACATCCTTTCATTTTTACACTGTGAGCGGTCCATACAATGTGATCTATGGTTTCTCACACTTCATGCGCTTCATAGACATCTGAGTCCATTTGCTCAAGATTGTAGAGGTTATGATGTATTGCACAGTGTAGAAGGACCCCATTCCTCCCTTCCTTACCCTTAAATGCCCTACTGCCTTTGCCAGCTCCTTTAAAAGTGACACACCTCACCTCTGCCCCTGCATCATTTTTCATTTCTTTCTTGGTTGCTAAGCAATGAAGCACTGTGGTAAACTGCACAGCCTAGTCTAGCTAATGCCAACACATCTCAACACATCATTTGGGCCTTCCCGATTCTGAGGAAGGCAACAAGGGCTTCTTCATTGTTCCCTTTGTCCTCCCTACGTATCCTGATTCTTACCATTACCACCACCACCCCGGTGGTTGTCCCAGTGAGTTCCATTGCTCCAGATGGGGCTGGGAGTCCAAAGGCAGAGAGATGAACAATGGGCCAGCTTCGTTGGGAACATTCTTCTCTCTCTCTCTCTCTCTCTCTCTCTCTCTCTCTCTCTCTCTCTCTCTGTTGTCCATCAAAATCTGAGATTCCTGTGTTAACTGAAGTTAGAGATGATGGAGTCTCACTTTGCTTAGGATTTCTTGGCTTCTTTACTTCCAGTGGCATCATCCACTGGGTTAAAAAGCACAGATGAGAAACCATCAAAACACTCTCAAGAGTCTTTGCAAATGGAAAAGTAAATTGTCATTTAAACAACAGCAACCAAAAATCAAGTAATAATTTATACAACATAACTGAGCCAAGCTTTAAAAAAAGAAAAGAAAAGAAATGAGCTAAGCACGTTTTCTAAATCTTATTATTATTTTTTTGAAACTCTAAAACTGGCCAGTATTAATTTGTAATTAAGTTCCGATTTGCTTCCATTTAGATAAGAGGCTCCATTGAAAGGCATCACACCCATTACGGGAAGGATGCTGCGGTGCAAAGGGGATCTAAACAGTGGCTGTTAATGTTTTGCCTATACCTGAACCTAATGGATGTTAATGCATCTCCTGTGCCATGTAGAGATAAATTTACAATGCTAATAGTTCCATATGCCATAACATTATACTACTGTGCCAGCAAGTGCCCATTTTGGAAGAAAAATGGCTTTTGTGTTTAGATCAGATTGAACGGCAAATGGCAGGATGCTGATGCTTTCAATCTGGCAAAGAACCGTAAAGTGTCATTAGCAAAAATTAAATCAAATGCAAACTGTTAAGAAAAATGAGATCGGGGGAGGAGGGTAATTAGCCAATTTGGTGCATCTACCTGTTTTAATTTTCTGAGCACTCTGGGTTTCTTGCCATGTTATTCATTAATGACGTGGAAGTGTTCTTTCTGCAAGTCACTTCAGCACCTGGAATTATGACATAAGAAAAATGAGTACGTACAAAGATGTGGGGCAGGTGGAAGCTCCACACTGGGTCTGGCTAGGTGTGAGGACTCCGTTATGTGCTATTACAAATGCACAACCTCCTGATGATTTAGCCATATCTCTATACATTTATATACATGATTTGCTCAATTGGCATATTAAATGCATATCAGGTGAACGGAACTGTGAATACTTTGTCCTTATACTCATTGCAGGAGTCTTGCCTTTTCCTGTACCAAATGGCCGGCAGCTCAGACTGGTCTTTGGGCTGTTCTTCCTTATCCTGCTACCTTTTGAAGTGAGGGAGATGGTGGGTAGAAATGGGGCCTTTTCAGAGACAGCAAAATGTCCACCTCTGAATTCCCTTCACAGAATCATCTGATACTTTCTTCCATCTACTTGCCCTTCATTAGGCAACAAGTACCAACATTTTCCTTTGCCTCAGCTTTTCAGCTCTTGATGTGATCTTGTGTTTTCCTTTGCTCTGCTGTATGGCTGGTTTTGTGCAATGCCCATGACTTCTGCTCTACAAGTGATTTGGTTGTGCTGAGAACATTTGTCAAGTGTGGCCAACAAATAGTCTGACAGAACGCCTTCTCCCAACAAAATCTACCCATATCACTCGATCTAGCCAGGAGGTGCGACTGAGGAGCTTAACGCCGAGAGAGGCCCGAAAGGAAAAAACAAGAAACCGGGCCTTCTCGGCAGTTGCTCCTCGGTTATGGAATAATCTACCTCCAGAGATCCGTATCGCCCCTTCACTGGGTATTTTTAAATGCCAATTAAAAACTTGGCTATTCAGGCAGGCCTTCCCTCCGGGCACTATTTGATCTATTTCTTTACTTTCTTTTTTCCATCTTGAATGACTTTTAATCTTGATAATGATGCTATTTTAATTGTTTATTTTGTATGCTGTACGCCGCCCAGAGTAGTCGAACGACTAGATGGGCGGGATATAAATATAATAAATAAATAAATAAATAAATAAATAAATAAATAAATAAATAAACAAACAAAGAAAATCTTATTCCAAAAATATGGGGTAGATCTAGTTGTTCATCCCAACTAGATGTACTGAATGAATGGATTTGCTGAGTCAATACTTAAGTCTGATTGATTCATTAGGTCTAATTTAGCTGAGACCGGCAACTGGACTTAGGCAATGAGTGGGCAAATAGAGAGTGTTGAAAGCAGTCATTCTAAGAAAAGGATTTGTTTTTGTTATGTGCCATCAAGTCGGAACCAACGTATCGCGACCCTGATAGGTATTTCATGGTAAGTTAGATATTTATGGAGAGCTTTACCAGTTCTGCACCCCAGTAAGCGCCCATGGCAGAGTGCAAATTCGAACCAAAGGCCTCCTGAGTGCTAGTCCATCACTCTGTTCACTACGTCACCCTGGGTATCCCAAGAAAAGGATACCAGAGATTTTATTTCCACTCACTCTGTACATGCATACCAGGCATATGAAAGGCTCAAATGGAACTGTGGAGTCTGGATGCAACAAGAGACCTGGAGGCAAAGCTGGTACCTTGATGGTGCTGGGGCATATGTCCATTGGCCTGGTGGATGCCTTAAGTTAAGACTATTTTGAAAGACTGAAGAACATAGTGGATCATTCAAACACTGTTTTCAGCTGTAAACAAATCTTTAGCTGCCAGTTTGCTGTAGGGACATGTAACTAGAAGTGGCATGATTGGAATGAAGAAAATATGAAGTTTGGTTTCATTTTAAAAGGACTCTTTCAAATATATCTATCTTTCTTGTAAATCTCTTATATATTTGCAAAATCCTTTCATTCCCTCCTCCTACAACCTCATAAGCTGACAACCAAAGTCTCCTCCTGTCTTTGTATACTTCCTGGCTGTATATATTTCTTCTAACATGTTTTCACCCCTCCTTTCTTCTTCTTCTTTTTATAAAAAATAAGCATGCAGTAACAGTCCTTGGGGACTCTTAGCAGTGAAATCAGATTTGGGGATAGCAATAAGGATGTTATCCTTGAGATTAATTTCTTCTCTCTTTAGCATCTCTAAACACAAAGCACCTAGAAGCATAGTATAAATAGAGTCCCTGTCTTCAAGTTGGAAAGAAGTATAAAATAAAGCTTCCATCACTCTTCAGTATTACTTTTCTTTTCCCCTTTTGAGGCACATTATCTGCTGGCAGCAGGTCCTTGTGGAATAGAATATGTCAGCATCCTTCTTTCTAGTTCTGTCATCCTCAGACTTAAGTGTATGATGTGGAAGGGGAGCGTGGCCTTTGTCTTTGATTAATAGGGCTTCTGTCTCACAGCCTTACTTGACCGGACAAACACAATGCTCTCATTATTTATTATTATTATTATTATTTCAACTTCCATACCGCCCATTTGGCCAAAGGCCACTCTGGGCGGTTTACAACACATTCCAGTTCTACCGCCATGCAACCAATTGTACGTTACAATTCATGGCCTAGAATTAGGAATGTGTTTCTAAGCACATGTGCATCTACATGCGGGCATGCATGCATGTGTGCGTGGATGTCCTTCTCCAAGAAAAGTCTGAGCACATCAATCCATCCCAACACAGAGGTAGATGCATCAAATGTATGTTCACCAGATGTATGCGCATAGCCCTGCGCATGTCTCTATCTTACAAGGCTACTCTTACTGGTACTACCCATTCGATGCAAAAACCAAATAGAAATAAAAAGTTTTTTTAAAAAAGACAAAAATGCAGTAGCACCTTAAAGACTAACTTATATATTTTTTTAATGTGGGCTTTCGTGGACAAATCCACTTTATTAGATATAATAGATGAGGCCCACATCCTACAAATCTCAAGTATTGCTTTGACACATGGCTTGCACCAAAAGGACAGTTGGTCACAAAGAGACAGAGCACACCTGATGGTACCACAAATTGCAACCAGGTAGTCAGCTTGCTGGCACTAGTGCTTCACTCTGCCATGGACAGCAACTAACATATACCTATTTCTCTCCTTGATTTGCGGCTGCTTCTTTCCTTGACTACCAGGACACTTACCAGTATCCCACATATAGGTGGTCCTCTATAACAGCTGCCAAGATGTTTAGACGTGTTGTTTTATCTGTTTGCAGATTGTGCATGGTGGGAAACAGATAGAACAACATGACTAACCTTCTTCTGGATGGGTGTATTATTGTATGCCAAGACACCATCATAGACAATATCTGGACTGGTTCCCCACTCCACTTCCACCATGTATTTATCTTCTTTTTCCTCTTCAAACAACCAAGCTCTCTTGAGGCCCCAGAACTTAATTTATTGATCTGAATAGTTAGGCTATGAATCCAGAAATCCACAATGAAGTTTGTCAGAAGAGTGGAAGAAGAGGGGAGAGAAAAAATTTCCTATTTATATTGTCAGATTTCTTTTTAAAGCCAACCGTATTTAACTTAAATCATTGAATATGGTGCCTGGCAGAGTTCTACACATAAAAAGACAAGGATAAGGAAGATAAAAGGGTATTTTTCAACAATGAACAACTAATTCTGGTGGGAAGCAACGCTCAGAATTGATTAAGACATGGGTGTAAGATGGAAGTTTATCAATGGATTGCAGGGGCTTCTGCTTTAGCCAAGAGCTTGAAATGATTAGCTCTAACTATTACTAACAGCTAAAACAAACCGGAGTTGATTGGAAAGGGTGAAAGTGAAACTCGTACAATGAAACACCTCCATGAAATGCTTTGGATGATTTTGCTTAGCAGAGGAGCCTCTCTCGATCTGCGGCAGAGCTGCCTCCCAGGCCAGGGATTTTCAGACAAGTGGGAATGTTGTTTGCCTCCAGTTTGCTGCTACAAGGCTGTTATACATCAATATTCCTGTTCAAGACTGATGGGGCCTCAGCATTGAGGATTCAAGCAAGTATTTTCCCTGTAGCACCACACCTTTCATTGAAGGTGTTATTTTCCGGGAAAGAGCAAATCATCTCAAGTGAAGTTGCCTGGACTGTCTATTTGTGTTCTGAAATAGCTCAGGACATTTTTGTTTTGTTTTGTTTATATGCCGCCTTCCTTCCCATAGGGGAGATAACTCATTCATAGGGTCACCATGAGTTGGAGGCAACTTGATGGCACATAACGACCACCACCACCTGGATTTCTGGGCCTGTAATTTCATCCACACACCTGCCAGGATGGGAAATACAGCATTTATGGAATACAATGCTCAGAATTCCCCAGTCAACATAGTCAGTGGCCAGTGTTAGCTGGGATATGGTGAGAGCTGTCTTCGTCCCAAAATAATACGTTCCATCTCTGAGTACTTCCAGAATGTTGGCAAAACTTAAAAGGGGAAAAGAAAAGAAAAGAAAGGTGAAATATTGTAGCACGTTGAAGACTAATAGATTTATTTCAGTGTGAGCTTTCATGGATCAAAATTCATCTCTTCAGGCCCAGGGACTGAAATCTTGTCCCTTAGTGTAAGACAATTCGTAACTGTCAGTCCGTTCATAACCAGCAAATAAAAACTCCCCTCCACAATTTAGCATGTGCACATACCCCCAAGAACCACGGCGATAACTCTTTATCTCTGACTATGAACAGACCGAAAAATTGCAGATATTCTTCTCTTATGCTAGGTAACAAGATTTCAGCCAGGAAATACAAATACATATCCAAAATACTTCCAGAATGACTCTGTACGTCTGTCTATGATGCTGTTTAGAATCATTGAATCAAAGTCAGAAAGTAGCTTGGAGGTCATTGATTCCAGCCCTCTGGTTCATTGCAGGATCGGTCCAATGCAAGATACACCTACAGCATCCTTGAAAGAGGACTGTCCCAGTCTCTGCTTAAATACTTCCAACAAATGAGAAGCCACCACCTTCAAAGGCACCATGCCCCACTGTAAGCAACTTACTGTATGGACATTTCTCTTAATGTTCAGCCCAAATTTGCTTTCCTCCAGTTTCTACAGACTGGATATAATTCTTCACTGTCAAGCAATCATTTGGTTCTTATGCAGCATACTACAGATCAACAGAGCAATGTACAAGTATGCTTTCTCTGGTGCATTTTATGTCCAGACCTGCCACATGAGCGATGGGATTCAGTAAAAAGCATAGCAACTGCACAAGACGATTTTTCATTCTTACAAAAAAATATGTGTTGTTGTTGTTACATACTATCAAGTTGCCTCCAACTTGTGGTGACCCTATGAATGAGTGATCTCCAAATGATGGTTTATTAGATAAAGTAAGTTATTAGGTGCTTTTTAAACAAGGCATCCAAGTCTCTCAACATTTCTCACATTGTTTTGAATGGCCCACCAACCCAGTCTAATAGTGGTCTAATGTGGACAATGGTGTTTACTGTGTTGAACGAATGAAGACATTCAAACATTCCCCCACCCTTGAAGCTGAGCATTAGAGGGACCTCTTGACTGAGAGAAAAAAAGAGAGAGGGAGGGAGAGGGAGGGAGCGAGCAAAAGGAAAGATGGAAAGGACACATTTAATGGGAAAGCAAAAAAGCGTAGTAAAGGATTATATTTGCCATTTCTCTGGTTCCTTTCACTAGCCTTTGATGTAATCTTATGGAACTCAGCCATCACTCTCATGCGCAACATGTGATCAAATCAGCGCACAATTCACAAGTGCATTTCCTGGCTTTGAGAGTGGAGGTAGTGGGGGGGGGGACATCATATGACATTGACTCATGATCATGTGGAGCTGATCAATGACATAGGCAGAGTGTATCAGCTCCAAGGCTTTAAAAGTTGCTACTCTCATTAAAAGCTAATATTATTTCCTGCTTGCTAAAATCTCCATCACCATGGCTATGCAATGTATTTTTTGGCAATTAAAGAGGGATTCAGCCTGTGCTGGATGTGGCTATATTCCCTCTGAAGACAAAGTGCACATTTGAGTGCACTCCTGGATTTGTCTCTGAGTCTGGATGCTCAGGTTTTGGCGGTGGCCAGGAGTGCCTTTGCACAGTTAAAACTAGTGTGCCAGCTGCACCTCTTCCTGGAGAGATCTGGTCTGGTCTCAGTGATACATGCCTTACTTTCATCTCAGTTGGATTACTGTGTTCTGTGTGGGGCTGCCTTCGGAAAGTGTTCAGAAACCTCAGTGGGTCCAAACGTTGCAGCCAGATGGTTAATGCTGGTTACAGGGTTCACATCACTCCCCTGTTAAAGCAGCTGCACTGGCTGCCGGTCCATTTTCAGGCACAATTCAAAGTGCTAGTTTTAACCTATAAAGCCCTAAATGGCTTGGCTCCAACCTATCTCAAAGACCACATCTCCCTTATGAGCCTGCTTGGGTGTTAAGATCATCAGAGGAGGCCTTTCTCTCAGCCCCACCACCCTCACAGGTATGTTTGATGGAGACACAGGAGAGGTTCTTCTCTGTGGCTGTTCCCAGACTCTGGAACTCCCTCCCACTGGAGGCCAGACTGGCCCCATCTTTGCTGCGCATCTGCAGACCAGTGAAGACCTTTCTCTTCAGGCAGTTTCCCTTAATGACCTGCTGTCTAAGTGGGATTTTAAAATCAGAATGATTGATAGCTATTGATTATAAATTAACATGTAATATTAAAGTAAGAAAAGGAATGACAAATAAGAATATGTTTAGAAATATAAGGGGGAGAATTTATTGATTTTGTACTAAGAAAGGGGAACAGTTGTGTACCTTCACAAGAGTCAATGTATTTCTGGAAGGGGAAATGGAGCTCCATAAAAGGAAGGTAATAGGGTATCTCCATTGGTCCCGAGGGGGGTCAGGGATCACATTAAGTGTATATGTAGCTTTTCTTTAGTTCTTTTTTTAATGTATAATAATTGTCTAAAAATTAATAATTAAAAAAGGAATTTTGTTGCTTAATCTGTTTCAATAATACTTTTATTTAACATTTTTATATAATGTTTATTTGGGTTTTGGGTTTTTTTAATTGAATAATTTATTTTTCTCTATCCATTTTAATAATGTAAGCTGCCTTGGGTCCTTTCATGGAGAAAAGTGGAGTAAAAATATTTTAAATAAATAAAATAAATAAACAACCATCAAAACAGATAATTTTAAATTGGATAAGAGTCTGTAAGGCAAATAGCACAATTCTATTGCCAGAATTTAGTAGATCTGTCCCAGCAAGCTGCCTGCATAGGCCACTCTGACTATTTAGGAAGAAGTGTGTAGTGTAAAAAATCACCCATAGGACAGAATTAGACATGGGATATTTGTATCCCTGGGGATACGAATACGAACATCGGCACCACAGGTCCCTGGGGAAACCGGACCCTCTCCCACCGAACCAGTCTAGGAAGTAGCCTGGTTGGTGCTTCCCCAGCTCCCCGCACAGCTGACTGCTCAACAGCTAAGCAGGGGAGGGGGAACTCATCATCCCGGCTTCTCACTGGAGTGGTCAGCTGTGTGGGGAGTCGGGGAAGTGCCAGCTGGGCTGCTTCCCAGATTGATGCAACAAGAATTATGCCAGCTGTGTGCACCATGCAGCAAGCAGTAAATTGACCTGTCAGTTCGGGGGGTGGGGGAGGGTCAATATTTGCATCAATATCCCCAGGGATATGAATACAAATATCCCATGTCTAGACAGAATCCTATTGGTGTTTGAGTATGTCTTGTGTGATGTGCTGAAACCAGTTGTGGCTAATTAACAAGGTACTGGGGCACGTCTCAGTTGTGCAAGAGGGGTGGATGACCAAGCACACAACAGAGACACATACCACCTCCTTGTCAATTAGCTGTAGCATGTTACACAGATCTTACACAAATACTAACAGGATTCTGGCCATGGGCATGTCATAGTGTAGATCATCATATTTTTTTATCTCCAGTGGCACATCTTTACACTTGACTTTATTATTATTATTATTATTATTATTATTATTATTATTATTATTATTATTATTATTATTATTATTATTATTATTATTATTATTATTATTTTAGTTAGTTCCTTTAGTTCCTCCCCTTCTGGGTCTCACTCATCTCATTTATTGACTACAGTCTCCATCTAGATTGAGGATTGAACTGGTATAGAAAATCTTTAATAGTTTTGATATCTTCATTGTCAATATTAAAGTGAATCAATTGATTGTATACATGTATGTTTCCTCAAAAGTCTCACTAAGTTCAGTGATTCAGCGATTTGGAGTGAAATAAATGTACAAAAGACACCAGCCTTGTATATCTTTTTGAACTGCCTTGTTTCAATTGCACTCACTGATCATCATCATCACCATCATCAACTTAAAACCGCAGAGCTGGAAGGGGCCCTATGGATCATTGCGTCCATCCCCTGTCAAGAGGCACAGATGGGGAATTGAACTCCCAACATCTGTCTCTGTAGCCAGATGTCCACATCCAGGTTTGCCAATAGATTTGAGATTGCCCTGCTTAATTCACATTTAGCAAATAAAACGTTTCCAAAAGACACACCAGGTTAATTTTTGTGTGCCGCCTAAATGTCTCAAAAAGTTTTCCTTGTCTCAAATACATATTTGAACAGAAGCATTTGATCAAATAAAATTTGATCAAATAAAAATAATGTTCAGGCAAAGCTTTGAGTGGAAGGTAAAAACCACTTAAAGTGTGTTTTCTTGATTCTTGGATAGTTCCTTCTATTTAAAGTTTTGAAAATTACTTGTACCATAATACTTGTAAATATTTTAAGACATGACAGTTCTATAACATACTTCTGTTATAGTATTTGAAATCTAACAGAAAGAAAATGAATGTGCTGAAAACTGGAACAGACTGAGTTTTAATCCAATTACGATTTGGCTTCTGCTTGTGCAAAGCAACCTATTATGGATGATCCTCCTCATCCTGAACTTTCTGTGCTGTGTCGTGGGTCTTTCCAGAGTATCCCCCAAACCACAGGATCATTTTGTCCAGAAGTATGAATGGCTGCTATCAATAGGGTGCATCGTTACATCTTACACAAGAGGTGTTTTCCACTAACGCAAAGCCTCCACTGGCTATTCCCCACAAATCCTAGCCTGCCAGAAGTGATGTGCACATGGGAATAGAAACTTTCCAGAAATGGTCGTTGGAAAAAGAAAATTAAACCACAACTTTGATTTTAAGTTTCATTGCTTTTGGATCCATTCAGTTGCCCACTTTGATGTATTCATTAATTACCAATTTCTTACTAATTAATTTTATGAAGCAATAAATTTCTAAGAATGGAGTAGTGGAAAAATGTTCTGCCCCATGTCATTCTACATCCTGTTTCCATTATTTCAATTTTATTTCCCATGTACAGAGATAAGTCTTCAGTCAAATCCTCTGCACACATTCTCTCTCTCCCTCCCTCTCTCTCTCAGCCACCCAACCATCCTTTAAAAAACTCCAATAAAGAGGATTCCACCACCTTCTGATTTAATCCATTCCATTGCTGAATAGAGATGGGCACGAACCAAACTATGAATGGGAAAAACTACAAAGAGAAAAAACAGTTTGTAGTTCAGTTCGGGGATCCTGCTTTGCTGAAATGAAATGAAGTGCTGAGCTTGGTTTTCAGCAAAATGAATGCCCCGCCCCCTTCCAGCTGCCCCTGTCGCTTCCCTACCTGGTCCTGCCACCTCCCCTTTGTCCTCTGCCACCATCTTTAGACCAGCTGTCTCTGTGCATGTGTCCATCTACCAGCTGTCTCTAAAGATGGCAACTGTGGAGGACAAAGAGGAGGGGGGGCAGGACCAGGTAGGGAGGCAACGGGGGGGGCAGTGGGAAGGAAGTGGACGGGTGGCTGAGGGAGTGGAGGCATTAGGTTCCTTTTTCCCAGGCATGAACCAGGAAAAAAAAAACACAAACTGGTTCATTTTTCCGGGGTTTGTGGGTGGTTCATGGTTTGTGGATAGCCACGAACCACGAACCACTCCAATTCGTCATTTTTCCCGTTTGTCCCCATCTCTACTGCTGAACAGTTCTTATATATCTACAAGATGTGGTGACTTTGCTGATGCACATTGCCCTAACTGAACATGTGGGAAGATTCTGACTTCAGGAAAAGTATGTTATGTTCAGAACATTTCAGTATCCACTGATTTACTCAACCACGGTCAATTGCAGTCAATGAAATTGGATCACCAGAAGCTATTTAAACTCTGGCAGATCCAGGCCAGGTTTTCAGAATGGCTGGGTCAGGTGGGAGGTGGAGAGAAAACTCCCTGCTCAGCCTCGCAGGCGACGGGATTCTCCTTGTTTCTTCCCTCGTGCTCAAGGTCTCGCTGGCAGGCTGGGTTGGGCTCTTGGCCAAGGTGAGGCGTAGGTGCTCCAATCCCAGCTTCTGCTGACCATAATGGCTGCAATTGCTCTGGGAACTGGAGAGATCAGGTTGAAAGGGGCAACAGCAGTTCCAGAGTGAAATCTGTGCTCCTCAGGCAGAGGCATGGAGCTCCAACACATGCAGGGAAGGAGGGGGAGGAAGAGAAGGACCTAATTGGTTCTCACAATTTGCCTCCTGCCCTTTCCTCCCCATCTGTCCTTCAACTCCCCCAGCCTAGCTAGACTGGCTGACACACACATCCCACACACAAACTTCAGATAGATAGGAGTGTGTGTGCACATACAAAAAAGTGAGTATTTCCTTTTCATTCTTTGAGCTCAGGGGGTGGAATGAGAGAGTTGCCACCGCTGCTTCAACTTGGAAGGGTCTTGGAAGGGTCTGTTTGCATAGGTAAGTTGGTGGCAGTGGTGGGGCTTGCTGCGGCAGCTGAACTACAAGAGGGTGGGAGGTGTGTTTTTTTCTTTAAATAATCATTATTGTTGCTATGTGACAATACAGGGATCCTACTGTATTTGCTATGCGTTTGCTACTACCCATGCTTTTCAGTATCTGCGGGTGGGTCCTGAAACTGTTCTCCCGCGGATATGGAGGTCCTACTGTAAATATTTATTCATTTATTCTTTATTGTTAATGGTCCAGAGTTTTAGCCATGCCCATGTTGAATAATGATCATGCTCTCTGTCAATATTTCTCAAGTGTTGTCCATGTAATGGTTTATTTTTCCAGCTGTTTGATTTGTTTTCAAATTGTTGTTTCTTATATTGAGACTTTGTTTCTGTTGTTTTCATAATATTTTCCATTTTCACTGCCTTAAGTAATTTTTCTCTGTTTGTACTGATATAATCATTTAGGCTTCTTTTTTCCTCCTCTACTACCTGTTGAATTTCTATAATCCACCACCTCCAATTTTTTGTGATAAATATAATCTGTCCACATCACTTTTTGGATGTAGTGCATGATGCATATTTACATGTTTTTTGATCGAATTCTTCTAATTCATTTTGGGTCCAATCTATTTTTCCAGCTGGGTATCTAATTACTGGTACTGCCCATGTGTTTATGGCTTTTATTGTATTTCCACCATTTAATTGTGATTTTAAGATTTTCTGCAGTCTTTTGATGTATTCCTTTTCTGTCAATTCTTTAACTTTTGTGTGCATGATGCTTCTAGTATTCCAAAGTATTTATAATTTTCATCACTTGATAGTGATTTTATAATACCACCATTTTTAAATTCTATTCTATCTAGTTTCTGGATCTTGCCATGGTGTATAGACAGAACTACACATTTGTCAATTCCAAATCTTCACTAAATCTTCACAGTGTTTAGCAGTAATGATGAGGATATTGATGATGATGATGATTTCTGAATCTGTATATATACATATATGAATAAGCATATGCAATAGCAGGCCAATCCTGCCCTTTTTTCATGATGTGTTTCCCCTTTTCCAATGACGCTCAAGTCTCCATTCTGATAACAGACGTCATATCGAGGGACCCAGAATGAACCAAAGTGGGTAAACCCATTAGATAATGAACTGAATCACATTCTCTTTGGCCTAGGTGCGGTCCATGCAAAGGCATCTCTCTATCTAACAGGACGTGGTGGGTGTATAAACATTGTATCTGGCCTTTATGCACAAGTAGCCATTCACTTGTTTTGTCAATGCTATGGTGGATCTCTGTTCTATTTCATTTGCAATGTCTCCTGTTTTTACTGCCTGTGTCACTCAGGAAGGGCTGAAAGAAAGCACACAAGTGGTTATTACTGTGGACAGGGGATGTGTTATGTACCATGAATAAACAAGAGACTGGGAAGAAAAGGGTAGGAGAGAAAGACTTCCATAATGAAGCAAATGTTATTGTAAATACATGCAAGCAAGGAGCAAAAATGTGACAGTAGTCTGTGTCAAAACAGCAGGGATCTTGAGCAATACATGGTCTTTATCTTCATACAAACCACAATAACATGTTAGCTGCATGCACGTAAGACAGTTAGTGAACAAAATCACTGCGTTTTCCAAGTGGAAAATAATCTGCCTATTTGGTGTAGTGGCCTTTTCTAGAATTTATAGAAGAGAAAGAAGACTCTTACGAGAAATTGTTACACATATTTTTTTTTCCTTAATGGTTGTGTAAAAAGACATTTGCCACATTTTAAAATCGATTAAAATCTTTGAATACTTAAATACTTGCACCATATTGTTGTTGTTGTTGTTTAAAAAATAAGTGCATTTGTGTTGTGTTTTGGATGAATTGTGGACAGTTCCACAACCTAGTTAACATCCTAAAAGCAACCCCCTTTCTAATTAAATAACTCATTCCTTAAAAATTATACAAATGGAAAGAAAGCTAAACACCAAAAATAGTGACCTCGATCTTCTGTGAATTGCCTTCCTTTATTTCTCTTGGAAGGGACTATGATGAAACCTAGGTCCATGCTCGGTAGGAGCAGAGGAGCTGGCCTTCAACGGTAATATCTGCAGCTTCCAACACCTCCTCACATTCTGTTCTGCTGGGAGGCCCATCTCCAAACATCCCCTTCTGCCATTCTGACTGTGGGAGTATATCGACGAGTGGAGTTCCGCATGGACAAAGGTAGAATCCAAACCAACAGCATGCCGAGAATAACAGTTGCTTGAAAGGGAAAGGCACTGGCCCTTACATTTAGGTGTACTGGAGGCTGTTTTCCCTGTATGCTTGGTATTAGAGATGGGCATAAATCAGAAAAATGGTGATTCATTTTGATTTATGATTTGTCAAGATTGACGAATCTCAAATAATGAATGTATGAATTTCTTCTCATTAATCGATTTGTCAATTCATTCTTGCCTTTAAAATTCTATAAAATAGCCTCCCAAGCATCTAGAGACAGCAAAATTGCAGAGAAGTTACCCTTGATTCTCCTCCACAAGCCTTGCAAGGTTGGTGAAATTTGGGTTTCGGACGTTTGAGTTATACACCACAAGGAGGGCCTCCTAGGAATTTTAGCAGCTGGCTTGGGGAAACCCAGTCTTTGCCAAACTGGGAGATATTGTAGCAGAGACAAGGGAAGCTTCTCTGTATTTTGGTGTCTCTAGGTGCCTGGGGAGAACTTTCCTGATGGGCCCTTTTTGTGGGTGTATAACTCAGACCTCCAAAATCCAAACATCACCAAACTTGGAGGGATTGTAGAGGAGAGACAGGGGAAGCTTCTCTATAATGTTGGTGTCCCTAGGTGCCTGGGGAGCCATGTTATAGCCCAACGAATTGACAAATCAAAAATCACTAAAAATCCATTGATTCAGATGAATTTGAATTGGTGATTTTTGATGAATTTTGCAATTTGTTTTTCAATTCACATCCATCTCTAGTCAGTAATCATCTGCTATTAATAAATGTTTTCTCCTTCTTGCTAGGAATAAAGTTTTGCTGTAAAAGGACGGTGAATCATCTGCATGGAACATCTGTTCATGAATATAGAGAATCCTACCACATCTGACATACCAGCCAAGGTTGTCTTAACAGGGGCTGGAACCTGCTGCCATAGAAATATACTCCCCCTAAGCACATCACAAGCAGAATCAAGGTGGAAATGCATCTGCCTGGGATGTAATGATGCATGATAGGAATCTGTTTGACTCAGAATACATTCTTTAATTTTATAAGC
The DNA here is from genome assembly GCA_037013535.1 of Intellagama lesueurii. Lineage (NCBI taxonomy): Eukaryota > Metazoa > Chordata > Lepidosauria > Squamata > Agamidae > Intellagama > Intellagama lesueurii. The sequence goes on along the minus strand of JBAJHW010000001.1, from coordinate 165,678,311 downwards.
CAGTATACTTGCAGTCCTTAACTAACTAACTAACTAACTAACTAACTAACTAACTAACTAACTAACTAACTAACTAACTAACTAACTAACTAACTAACTAACTAACTACTTCAGTTGCTAGAACCTTCCAGTTACCATGAACAGTGGAGAGCACTAGGAGTTGTAGTCCAGAAGCAGCTTCTCCTATCTCCGCTCTGATCCAAGAGTGGTAGGAATTTATTTGAACTGGAGGCTGCAGAATGGGAAGTATTGGGTAGAGGGAAATTGTTCTAAATAAGCCACTATACCTCTCCCTGGGGGGAAAAAAACAGGGGGCAGGGAGTCCTACATAATGACTCAGATCCTCTTAACGAGTAATGCTGGTGTAGCACAAATGGCATAACTTTTGGAGGTTGATTGCTCCAGATTAAGAAATCACGATAGTCATTATCAGTTGCATACTGAGTTTTATGACTCAGTCTGCAACTGACCATGTCTACAATGGTTTCTCAACTTGGGGGCATTTGTCTGCAGAAGTTATGCCATTTCCCTGGCTATCCAAGAGGATTTTGGCCATGTTGTTTATATTTCTCTCCCTTGCCCTTTATCCCTAATTCATGCCCCCCAGGATCCAAATATAACTTTCAGCATCTCTGGAATCCTAACCCACCCACCCCCAAATTAAAGCTTTTTAAAAGAAAAAAATGCTTCTAAAAGTCTCCCTGTACTCAGTGGGGGGCATGGAGGACATTTTTGCCACTTTAGGGCCTCCTGGTATCCTGCCTTCTCCCACACCCTCGAGTTAAAAATATATATCCCCAAAAGGGTACAAGGGGGAATTTTTCAGTTTAAAAATAAAATGTTTTAAAGAATATTTTTAAAGGGTATGGAGATCACAGGAATAGGTGTGCCCCTTCAGGGCTCATGGATGGGTGTACCTGGCCCTCTGATCTCTGTAAACAGCTCACCCCTTCACTAAACATTAGATAACAGTGCTGTGTCTCTTACTGTTTCTAAGACATATTGAACTCCATGAGCTACACCATTATAACATTTGAGTGAATCATAAGTATAATAAAGTGTTGATTATGTAGATATAATTCATTGCATTTGAACAAATATCACCCTTCTGGAACTGGGACTGGAACAACAGCTTTGCAATAAAAGAGCGAAACTGTATTTGCTGTAGGTTACCTGCAAACAGGTGTCATTCCACTTGTAACACACAGCCAACTTTGCAGTGCTTTTTTCCTTGTTTTAATCCAGCATTGGTGGGTGTCTCGGGGACTAGGTGTGATGTCACATGATGGAAATGTCATGCCCCACTCCTATCCCTCCTTTATTTTTCAAAAAATATGTTTTATGTGCACTTTCAGATGTGCAATTTTAATTGCAGATTTTTAAAAAGGAATTGCACATCCATGTGTGCAAACAGAATAGCAAAGGAAGAAAAAACAAAACAAGACAAAACAGGTTAAGGGAAGAGTGAGAGATGTGGTGAATGAAGGAGATGGGGAAGGGATGGGCAGGCAACTGGTGGGTAACGGGGACAGTCCTGTACTGCTCAAAATGCACTGCATTACTACTGTGCAGGTATATTATTCTGCAGCAGAGCAAATCAACATTCTACACGGCAAAATGGGGTCAGCACAAACAAAAAAATCATAACTGTGAAACTAGACTTCAGATCAGCACCAAATCTGTGACAATTGTAGCAGACAGTCGTAGCAGACAGCTCTTGCTCTGTACCAAATCTGGGGAAGTTTGGGTAAAGGGTTTTGAATCCAGGCTTCAGAGGCTGAAATACTGATCCTCAAAAAAGACCTTTCAAAAAGGAAAAGCAACCACTTTGTTATAAGACCCAGCATGTGTGAAACAGGCTTAACAGCAAGAGTTCCAAAGTAGATACTTGTTGCAGCTTTGTGAACCAGGAAAGGAGGTGTTTGGAGAGCAATGAAGGGTCACAAAAACAATCAAAAGATAGGTTTTCTTTGAGGACCCAAACAAACAGGCTTGCTTTAAAGAAAGTAATGGAATGACAGTCCTCCAAAAAGGGTAATTTTGCCATGTATCTCCAGGGAATTAGCATACAACTTTGTAAGGCATGTTGAAAGAATTTCTGCATCACAAAAGCAGAGAGCTGTTGTGTTTGTCCCAGCCCTGACTGCTTTCAGTAAATATTCTCTCAGATCTCTGAGATCAGGCTCTTAACACAAGTCTTCAAAGGGGAAATCAGCTCCGGGCAGGTCTGGGACAATCTGAACATTTGACCCTGTCAGTCAGGACCCAATTAACTGACTCCCAGGAGGAGAACTTTTTAACTCATTCCTGGCCAAACAGGCGTTTGTGCTGGAAAAGGGGTTCTGTATCAAGTTGGGAAAATATCTTAAAAGGTATTTTAAAAATAATAGAGAACAAATATTCAGAAGTTCACTCATTTAAGCTGTGAAATTAGTGTGTTTTGCTTTGTGCCTGGGGATGGTTTTAATGTTAGCAGAGCTTTGGTGCCTATATCCAGTCATAGTTTCAACCATCCACCCATCTTGTCACTATACAATTGTCCAGTAAATAAGGGGGGGGGGGGGGGACTCCAAAGATGTTATGTGCCATCAATTCACTTCTTATGGGTAGTTACTATATTTAATCACTCCCAAAAAGTCCTCCATTAGCAGCTCTGGTCAGATCTTGTAAACCAACAGAATCTCATAATAGACTGTTCTCTTTTCCTACTGCTCCTCTTCCTAGCAATATTGACAGCTCGGCTCAGGTCTTGCAAACTACCAGCTGTGGCTTCCTTTATTGAGACAAACTGTCTCGTGTTGGATCTTCCTCTCTTCCTTCTGCCCCACCTCTCACTTTTCCCAGCAATATTGTCTTTTTCAGACAATTCTGTATTTTCATTATATGTGCATGGTAGGATAACCTCAGGTGACTCATTTTTGCTCTAGACTTTACAGGGCACCCAACTTTTCCACCTTTCTGGCTGATAGTTGATTTTTGTCCCTGTCTTTCTTCACTGTCTTTCTTTCATATGGTATGGATGATTTTGATCTTGGTTTCCAGTGACAATCTTTGCTAACCCCCAGCCTTCCATTTGTTTTATTTCAAAAGATGAAGAGACATATTTTGGAAAACATGCACACAACATGTTCATAGAGTTTTTGTTCTGATATAGCTTTTCTTCCTCAGGATGCCTACCCCAAGGACATTCAGTTTGGATATTGGAGCATAGCTTTCTCATCTGTGTTCTACAGAACAGGTGTGGCAACATTAGTTTACCCAAGAGATTAAACAGTGTGTATGTTTCTACACTGTATGTGTTGCACTCACTCACAATTTTGTTTCACCATTTCATTAAGTCCTAAACAGTCTTTCAGTATATTTTGGCACAGAAGGACTACAGCACCATCCTAGCTATACTTGCTCCTGTCCTCTCCCAACAACCACGGTACAGATCATGTGCTCATCTTCTTGAATCCTCTAGCACTGTGTAATTCTTAATGAGGGAAGATTCTGTTAGAATTTGTATGCAGTGTATGTATACTTAAACATCTATTCAGAAAAAAATAGGAAATTCAATTCTTCCAAAAAACAACAACCTCAGATTTATGAATGTGAGACATTATGTTTCTGTACCCACAACTCAAAAATACAAGAAATTGCCTGATATTGCTGCACAATATTATGTCCACTTTGACAGCAGGAAAATGGATGCCATGCTTTACATAGCCAAGGGCAGCCTGAATATTGACAACACCAATGGCAGCACTCAGGATGGTCTACAGGATACCTTCTTGTGCTCACTACAGTACACACTTCTTGAAAAGCAGCCCTGATAATTGCTTTGTGTTTGGGTGAGAAGTGGTTAACCGATGAAAAAAGAAGGTCAGCTTCTTGGACTTTCTCTTGTTTGCTGCCACTTTGTGAATGGTAGCTCTACTTATTTAGCTTTCTGCACACAACAGCTAGGACGTAACAGCTAGGATATTCATCAGACTTTATAGTAATGCGGAAGGGTATAGTGTACATGGTATGTCCTTTTCCCCCCACCAAGTGGCACAATTAAAAGTCCTTGATTGTTATTTTGTTATAGCTTCGTTTCCAAGAGGCTCATTATGAAGCATCTGTGTGCTTTTTATAAAACTATTGGGCCTAATTTTGGTCTCAATTACACCAGGGTAGAATTCCAATGGGGTCACTGGGTCACTGGGGAGGGAAAAAAACACAATCAAAAGTAAATGAGAGGCAAATCAAGATAATTGAATACAAAGTAGAACTCCTAATAGCTATTTGTGTTGAAGCATCTGTGTGTTTGGGATAGGGTAAGTAGAATTTCTTAGAGTGAAAGCTCAAACCATATAAACCAAGAGCATAACATTCCCCCATGAGAAACACTGCAGTGTTCTGCTAAAGCAGTACACACACTTGTTCAAAACAACTTTCCTTCGGAACATGATTATCCGATAAATGGACAGAGAGGCAGACATGTAGCAGAAGGATTATGCTTAACCCTCATGGTTAGTCTTGCCTCTAATGTCCTAGCTATTGTGTGCAGAGAGCTAAATAAGTAGGAGACAGCAGTAAAGATGGGCATGAATTAAAAAACGAATTGCAAACTTCATAAAAAATCGCTATTTCATCCATTCATATTCGTCAGAAGTGATGCCTCCGATGAATACGAATCAATGAATTTTTAGTGATTTTTCATTTGTAAATTCATTGGATTATGAAAGTGCCTCCAAGGCACCCAGACACGAAAATTGCAGGGAAGCTTCTTCAAACTTGCCTCTACAATCCCTCCTAGTTTGGTGATGTTTGGGTTTTGGACATCTGAGTTAGACACTCATAAAGTGCCCCCCCCCCAGGAAAGTGCTCTTTAGCAGCCCTGGCCAAGAGAGGAATTCCATAGCCATGCTGGGTAGGGTACTGTGGGAGCATTAGTACAAATCACTAACTTTTCCAAGCTTTGGTCCAGTATTGTCTGCTCAGGTGGCCTCACATGTCCAAGGCTTCATGTGGATATCTGTCCCATTTCTCTTACCCTACATCCTTTTAACCAAATAGTTCAGGGTCCTTTACATTTGGCGTCTTCTGGATGCCAAACAAGGTTTAAATCCATTATAAAATGGTATTAAAAGTCCATGTCCTTGCATGGGGTGAGATAGAATATGAGCTCAGATTTTGTAATCTGACAGCAGCCCAACCCTAAATCAGATGAATGAAATTAAGTTCCTTTGGGTACAATAGAACTCACTTCACAGCAAATATGGTGCAGCTGAAACCCAAAATCATGAGATAAATCTTTTTTAAACACACGCACACACATTACCATACATGTCAACAAGACATAGCTTTAAGGTATTTTCTTAAGAACTGCAGGGATATTGCAAACAAATCCCTAGAGATATCATTTGTAAGTAAAGTCCAGATTAGGGTAATGTCTAAATCCTTTTGTTTAATCAAAGTACTTTATCAGAATGGTGCCATAACCAGCCGATGTTACTTGGGAACAAAAACACTGCTATCAGACCTTCCTATCTTTTGGAAACCAAGGGCCGTAAGTCAAAGAATCGTTTGATTCTCTAAACCACTGCGGGGCTTGAGAAAGTAAGGGTCTAAAAAAAAGATTTTGTGTGCAAGTTTAGTATCCAAGGGAGATTGTTTTAGCATTATATTTGCATGGTGCTAATCACCTTCTTATATTCCAAATAATATCTCACACCAGTACACAGCATTTAAAAAGCCCTTAGATTTGATTGTTCACAGTTTGAATGCTTGATACACTTGGTGTTTTCTTCTCTCTCTCTTTTTAAGGCAATAAGCTTTTCTGGTGGCCATAATTTAGATTTATAAACAATGGTGATGAGCTGAGTTTGTCTGAGGGATGCCACCAATCTCAAAAATAAGTGCAGCCTCCTCTAGTTTCAACAAGGGCAAATCAATCCACAATACAAGGAAAAGGGTAAACAATCTTTCACACCATTGCTGACCTCTGTTTCCTGGCAGTAGCACTTAGTGCACTTGCTTTTAGGTAAAGATGCATAAGAACGTGCTATATAACCAATACCCATTTCCTCCAACAGATCCAAACATTCAGACAAAATATAACTGAAACAGCAGGAGTGAATGCCTCAGGAAGAGTCAGAGGCTAGAATGAAACATAAGATTGGTCCATATCAATGTCTCACACTATGATGGTATCCGAGGGACATAGGTTTGACATTATGTTTTTAATATCTGACTTACAGCTATCCTAATAGGGTTTTAACGGTATGTGTAATATGTAAAGAGTGGTTTTACCCTTACTACCCCCCAGTGAATTTTTATGGCTGAGAAGGGATTCGAACCTAAGTCTCCTAAATCCCAGTCCATCATTCTATCCAGTACACTACACTGGCATTCATATTGACCTTAATAATAATAACCATGTGCTTTCAACTCAATTCTGATTTATGGTGACCCTTTTTAGAGTTTTCCAGGTAGAGAGTACTCAGAAGTGGTTGACCATTCCCTTCTTCTGGGGGCAGCTCAGGGACTGTGCATAGGCCATAGAGGCTGGTTCTTCTCCTAGGTGGCACCGTGGGGAATTGAACTCCCAACTTCTGGCTCCACAACAATATACCTAACTCATTCAGCTTTATCTTAATATGGTACAAATCACCATGTTTATCCATTGGCTCAATCTTGTTGCTTAACATAGTATGTCACAAGTAGAGTAGACCCAGTGAATCAGTGGGGATTTGATGAATTAGCTCCTCCATAAATTCTATAGATTCAATGGGCCTACTCTACTTGTAACTTAACATACTAAGCAACAGAATTTTGTCCACTATGTGGTCACTTAAAGTAAGTCTTTGGGGGCAACGGTATGTTTCCAAATTCACCTTCTGAAGGTTAAGAGGGAAGTCTGAACTTGTAACGCCATTCCAGGCACTGTGGTAACTTCTGCAACTCTTTCTGTGATATTAAAGCTCGAGTTTAGGTAAAGACAAAAGTGACAGGGCATTCTGTCATCACAGCAGATGCAATTTTGGGGAAAGTTTGGATCAGTCAGATGTATTCCCCACCCCATTCACTTAGGACTTCCTTGGAACTGAAAGAGATGTCTATTAGGCCCAGAACAAGCTGCCAAGCAAAAAAATGCAAGACGGCAACTCCTCCTTTACCTTCTGGTCTCATCCACATTTAAATTTATCTGACACCCACACATACAGCCTTCCCTCTTCTATGGCCAAATTCACCTTCACAGATAAACCTTCCAGATCCCCATTTCAATGAGCTCAACAGATAATCCAGATTCATAGCATTCAAATTATATAGTAAAGAGAGGAGTCCTTAGAACCCCTTTCAAATTTTAATTTTATTCATTTGGCCATTCATTTAAACCTATCCATTCATCCTACAAATTTTCAATGTGCTTAGTCAGCCAAGTCACAGTGCAACTGAAAAACCGTTAGCAGTGTTAGCTTTTTAGATATGCACAGAGTGCCCTTATTTCAGCCAAAGAAACTTCCTAGGTCATTGCGAGTGCAATATGCCATGAGCCAGCCCTGCCTCGATGTGCATGTTTGTGTGTAAGAGCACATGTGCATTGTCCTTTGGAAATGGGACCATCAGTGTGTGTCTTTCCTGTAATAATGTATCCCAAACCCTGGCCAGGACCTGCTAGGGTGGTGGTCCTCATCTCCTTCTGAGCCCTGTACGTACAAGGAGCAGCAACAGGGTCCACACTTTCCTCTAACATTTCAGTCAGCCCTGAATTCCCATTAAAGCCACAGTAAAGAGATGGGTGTCTTTGGGAACAGTGTATAGCATATTAGAACAGAAATTCATTCAAACCTACCCATGAGTTAGACTTCTCAAAATCACGGGAATTATCACTCTTCTGACCTGTTTGGCTAAAATAAGAAGTGACAACTATATGCCTATACCCGTGAGGCCAACTGAGAAGTGAGATGTATCATTAATCTAATGATGAATGTTGGGAGAGTTTAACAATTATGATGTCTTGCTATTTGCCATAGGGAGTGAAAGCACAAGAGTAACAATTCTACATTTTCTCCTGCTTATCTAATGAACATGGATACATACAGAGAAGCAATTCCTTGGCTTATGAGCTAGTCAGCAGTCAGTTTTTTTACTTCCTATGGTGAGAAAACGAAAGAAGGAGATTGTAATAAATAAAATAATATATATAACAGATAAATAGATAATAACATAATAATAAATAATACATGAGTATTTGGATGGGTTAGTTGGATGAGAAAATATATTCCAAGTGGCCAATTGGTCTCTATGCCCCAAGGCATGCTACTTTATTCCACCACCACCACCACCAAAAAAGCATATCCAGTGATCTGTCCAATTTAATTACTATTAAAGCTAAACCCCATGCCCCATTTAATTAGTATCAGAGTAAAACAACCATTTGATACAGTTTTAGAACCAGCTGCCTGAACAGTCCTAATGCACTATAGTTTTTTCTCCAAATGCTTTGGAAGCAGTTAAATAGCAAAAGACTCAAATTGCTTTTACTACTAACCTTCCCTTCCTGATTCATAAAATTTGGGGTCAGGGAACGTGTCTCTCCAGCGAATAGAACAGTGAATGTTCTTCTTCAAGATGTTTGGCTTTGGATGCATGCAATTCACAAAAACTCAATTCATTCAGAATTTAGCCACAGACTTCCATCGGATCTGGCATGTACTCATGACAATTAGAACTTTTACTCATTAAAGGGAGAACAAGCCATAAAGTCTCATGATACTTTGCCAATGTGCCTCAGAAAAAGCTCATTTGAAACAGCAAGTGGATTTGCTATCAGGCTATTCAATACATAACCAACATAATGCTTCCTTGTGTGTCCCTCTAGGGCCATAAGCTCACACGCTTGAGAAAACCAGGCCTAAACAGAGAAAAACATCATCTGTAGTTTTTACGGAAATGTAAATTATTAACCACATAATTCTACTGGGAGTAGTACTCGTACTTCTTCAGAATTAAAAGCAGGAAGACTGCTAAAGTTTTGCTGAGTTATTTCTGGCCAGAAACACAAAGTTTTCAAGGTTGTAAGATCAATGTGTGTTGTGGGAAACTCCTGCCTAAAGGTTGTAGCTGTGATTCTGTTTCAGTGACGTGCATACACTCCTGGCAGGATACAGCAGCGGCCAGCAGGCGGGGTAGCCCCTTCTTCTGCCCTTCCGCTTAGAGTTAGAGAATAAGATCAAAGGGTTATTTTAGCCAATTATAGTTAACAATTAGGTAACCTCTATCCTATCTGTTTCTCTCATAACATACTATGTAATCATGCTAAGTCAATAAAAAGAGCCCTCAGGGCGTTGCCAGCAGGCTCCGCTGGCTCGGACATCCGCTGTCGACTCCTTTGTTCTCTCTCTCCAAGGCAATTAGCCTTTCCTTTGTTCCGTGATCACCACATTTGGCGCCCGAACAGGGACATCGCCCGAGACAATCAAAGCAGCTCACCTCGTCCGGCATGGGCTCCAGACACATCCTCGCATCCTTTTTTGGATCCCGGTGAGTATTAGTAGAAGATGGGAAACACTCTCACGGCTCTTCAAATTCAACATAAAAAGGATCTTATTTACTTGCTCCATAAAGAAGGCCACCATGGTGTATCTGCCGTGGTAGAGGATTTATTGACAGAAATAGGTACTCAGTGTCCGTGGTATCCAGAAGAGGGCAGCATTAAGCTTTCAGATTGGGATAAAATTGGGAATAAATTGCACAAAGACCCTGTTGCTCCAGTTATCCTCCATACATGGCATCTTTGCCAGGATGCGATTTCAAAGATCGAAAACCCTTTGTTAGCTCAGTCCTTAGCTAACCTTCCAACAACCCCTCAGATTTTGCCACCCTCTAAGCCACCAGATTTCCATGAAAATAGAAACAACCCTCCTTCCTATGCAGCTCTTCCAACGGCCCCTTCTCCCCTTTCTCCTCCCCCCTCCTCCTCCTTCTCCCCCTCCTCGTTCAGCAGTGCAGCAAATGTTATCTGATGTCATGGCCCAAGGAAGCCCGGAGGATGTTGCTGCTGCCCTCTCCCTTATGTCTGTTTGTCCTGTGGTTCATAACAATCAGGGACAGCGTGTCCATGAAAGTCTTCCCCTTGCCATGTTTAAAGAGTTGAAAAAAAGTGTAGTTGAAAACAGACTCCATAGCAGTTTTACTCTTGGACTGGTTGATGGGTTACGAGGAACTGGAAATCTTATTCCAGCTGACTGGAAAGTTTTGGTTAAAGCAATGCTCATTCCTGCTCAATACGTATTGTTTATGCAGGAGTGGAAAGACGCCACTGCTATTCTGGCCATAGATAATCTACAAAACAATATTGCTGTGTCTGCAGATATGCTAAATGGAGATGGACTCTTTGTCACCATAGCACAGCAGATTACCATCCCTAACAGGGGATTGGCACAAGTGGGTGACATTGTGAAGGCAGCCTGGTTAAAAATCCCAGACAAAGGTACCCCTTTAGGGTCTTTTGCTAACCTCCGACAAGGTCCTACAAAGGACTATATGTCTTTCATTAACAAATTGCAAAGAGTGATTGAGCGGCAGGTGGAGAATACTGAGGCTGCTGATATTTTGATGAAACAGCTGGCATTTGAAAATGCTAACATGGATTGTAAAACGGCCCTTAAGGCTATTTACAACAAACCTGACACTGGCATTGCTGCCATGTTAAAATTGTGTCAGAATATCGGGACAGAAACTCACAAGACACAGCTTTTGGCCACAGCCATGGCTACCTCCTTGAACCCCGCCCAAGATCGTAAATGTTTTTCCTGTGGCAAGGAAGGGCACTTCAGACGGGAATGCAGATCAACCCCCCAAAATAATAAACGCCCTCCTAAAAAATGCCCCCGGTGTCAGAAAGGTTATCACTGGGCCAATCAATGCCGGTCTGTTCCAACACCAGGAAACTCCAAGTCGGGTGGACCTCCAGCCCCGGGTCAAGTGGGGGGAACTCAGTGAATACTACCCCAGTTCAAGAAATCCGACCTGCTACTGTTAAAAGTGCTGGTCATGATCTGATCACAGCTGAAGAGGTCGACTATCAATTCCTTCTTGCTGTCTACAAAGTCAAAATAGTACATCATGGACCAATACCCAAAGACACTGTGGGTCTTATTCTCCCCCGCTCCAGCATCTCTGCACGGGGTTTATTTGTTTTACCAGGCATCATTGATGGGGATTATGAAAGACCCCTAATTATTCAAACCTGGTCTAATATACCGCAAGTCCTTCCTGCGGGTGAATCTATCGCTCAATTGTTGTTGTTTCCATTAACACAGATGGGTCCTTCTACCAACCCTCGTAGTGGGGGTGTTGGTTCTACTCGAGTTGCTGCCTTAACTACCATCGAGCACTCGCAGCCCCAACTCCCTCTAAAAATGGGATCGCTTGTACTTAATGGCCTGATTGATACAGGAGCTGATGTTACCGTTATTGCAAAGAAAAACTGGCCAGGAAGCTATCCCACCCAGCCAGTGCACGACATTTGGGTAGTTGGAGGCTATGAGCAAGCCCAGAAAAGCCTTCAGCCCATTGTTCTGAAAAGTCTAGGTGACTCTCCTAGACAAATCACAATCACTCCTTACATTCTTTTTTATTATTATTATTATTTTATTTATTTATTTATTACCACCATCACCCTCAGGGCTAGCATTAATAATATTTTAAATTTCATTCAGTCCATTTTCTCTCCAAAACTTCATTGTTTCTTCCCTCGGTGTATACCCCTTCCCTCTCTGAAATACATATTCCAAAAATACACTCCATATTTTCTTAAAATCATTATTTTTTGATAGGTCTCTTCTTATTTTCATATCACATGTCAATTTATCATTAATTGCCATATCCCATAGTTCTCTATACCATTCCTCTAAATTGAGTTGGTTATCATTTTTCCAGTTTCTTGCAAAAATTAACCTTGCTGCCGTAATCATTATTACTATTAATTCCTTATTTTCTTTCAACAATTGATCCTTCTTAACCAAATTCAATAAAGCCATTGACGGGGACATTTGAATATTTAATCCAGTTATTTCCCTTATTTCTTTAAAGATTTGCTTCCATTCTTGCTTTCTTATTTCACATGACCACCACATATGTATATACGTCCCCTTCTCTTTTTTACACCTCCAGCATAGTGATGATCAATTTTTGTTTATTATATTCAGTTTTACTGGCGTTAAATACCACCTCCATATTACCTTATAACAATTTTCTTTTATCCTTACAGACATGTTCTTCATAATTCTTTGATCCCACATTTTATCCCAATCTTCTATTACTTCTTTATCCAAATCATATTGCCACTGTGTTTTTAATCTTTGTGTATCCTGTTCAGCCTGAATTAATAATTTATATATTTGACTTACAGTTCCCTTTCTTTCTGTCTTTTCCTCTAATTTCAATCTTTTTTCAATGATCTCTTCAAATTTTGTCATTTTTCTACTTTTCCCTTCCTTACTATTCCATTCCCTTGTCCACCTTTCTATTTGAATCATATTAAACCAAGAAATCCCCTCTCCTCCCAAAATCTCTTTTATATTTCCTTTATCTCTCATCTTCTCCATCCAGTCTTTTATCCTATTTATCCCTTTATTTTTTAATATATTCTTAAAAGGGTTTTTTTAGATTTTCTGGAAAATTCTTTAAATCCACCACCTGGGATAAAGGAGAGATCAGTGGGCTCAATATACCTCTAAACGTTTTCCAATTTTCTAACATATTTTTAAGGAAAGGGTTAGTAATCTTTTTTATCTCTTCTCCAATTTTTTCTTTAAACAATATACTTTCAATTCTTTCTTCCTTACCCTGCATTTCTATTTCTGTCCAAATTAAATTTTTATTACCTTTAATAATATCTGGGATATGTCTGAGCTGATTTGCTGTATAATATAATTTTAAATTGGGTAATCCAAGACCTCCCTTTTTTTGTGTTACATACCATAATTTCTTATTAATCCTCACTCGTTTATTTCCATTGCAATAACAATTTATCATTATCTGCCATTCTTTCAGTTGTTTTTCTGTAATCTTTATAGGAAGCATCCAAAATATAAAATTTAATTTAGAAATAATTTTCATTTTGCATAATGCCACTCTACCAAACCAAGAAATCTTTAATTTCTGATAATCTTTTATCCTTCCAGTTATCTTTTTTTTCAATCTATCCAGATTTATTTTAATTATATCCTGTAAATTCCAAGTAATATTAATCCCTAAATATTTAATAACATTTCCCATTTTACCTTCAAATATTGTTTTCATTCTTCTTTTCTCCTCATCCGAGTGGTTTAACAATAAACATTCTGACTTTCCCCAATTTACTTTTAATCCCGTTATACCCTCGAATTCCTCCAAATGTAATTTAAGCCTTTCTGTTGTTTCTATTCACTCCTTACATTCTGCCTATTCCCTTTTCCATTTGACCAAACTCCGGGAGGCAGTGGAAGACAGGAGGGCCTGGCGTGCTCTGGTCCATGGGGTCATGAAGAGTCGGACACGACTTAATGACTAAACAACAAAAATTCCATTTTCCATCTGGGGTCGGGATCTCTTGAAAAAGATCGATGCAAAATTGCAGACAAATTTATAATACAGGCCTCTACGCAATCTGACACAGCCTTGCCATTAACGTGGCTCCCTGGACCACCTGTCTGGGTTGATCAATGGCCATTGTCTAAAGAAAAGCTCCACGCAGTGGAGGCCTTAGTTAAGGAGCAATTAGATCAAGGACATATAGAGTATTCCACCAGTCCGTGGAATACCCCCATTTTCATCATCAAAAAGAAATCTGGGAAGTGGCATTTGCTACACGACCTTCGGGAAGTTAACAAGCGCATTCAACCAATGGGCCCTTTACAATGTGGCTTACCTAACCCAAATCTGATAACCCAAACACTATCAGCTAATGGTAGTAGATCTCAAGAACTGTTTTTTCACCATTCCTTTGGCACCACAAGACAGGGACAAATTTGCCTTTACAGTCCCTGTGTACAGCAATTCCCAACCTACTCAAAGATATCAGTGCAAAGTCTTGCCTCAGGGAATGTTGAATTCCCCGACTTTATGTCAACATTTTGTGGATCTAGCCCTACAGCAATTTCTCTTGGAACATCCTGAATTGCTTGTATATCATTACATGGACGACATTTTGGTGGCTGGGCAGTCCCTCCCCACTACTGTCTATGATTCTCTAGCTAACTGCTTAGAGAAAAAGGGCCTTCACATAGCTCCAGAAGAGATACAAACCACACCTCCGTTTCTTTACCTAGGGCACAAACTGTTGCAAACTACGTCTTCTCCATTCTTACCAGAACTAAAAACTCCATCTCAATTTACATTAGTGCAGTTGCAACAGTTCCTCGGGCATTTAAACTGGGCTCATCCATTTTTGTGCCTTCCTACTCATGAATTGCAGCCTTTGTTTAACGCACTCCAGGGACATCAGTTTCCTGCTGACTCCATACCCATCACCAAGGCTATGAAACATGCCATACATCAAATTAATGCAGCCTTGCGATGTACTATGGTCAACCGCATTCCTTCTCTTGGTCCCTTGCAGCTGATTACCTTGAACACTCCCCAATTGTCTACTGGGTTGTTGTGTAGCCCAAAGTCTGACAAGGCCATTTCTGTAGCAGAATGGCTTTATTTATCTAACACTCCTCCCCAAAATGTTTACTCCACTCTAAATGTGATTACAGACCTTGTAATCAAACGATGCCATCACGCCAAACAACTCACAGGTTGGGATCTTCTCTGTTGTTACTTACCTATTTCCAGAGCTGACCATGATCACTTAATGTCTACATCACTAACTTATCAAATTGCTTTTGCAGACTATGTTGGCAATGTTTTAATCCACCTAAAGACCCTCGCTTAACATTCATTCAGCAAGTACCCCTTCGCTTTTCCTCTCCTTTCACTGCTACACCTCTCCCTGTTTTTACCGATGGTGTGCCTACTAGAGATGTAATCACCTTTCAGCAACCTTCCGGAACCTGGAAAACCTTCTTTACTTCTACTCAGACCTCTGCCCAGCGCGCAGAACTTGCTGCTGTCATCCTTGCCTTTCAAATGTTTCAAGATCAACCTTTAAATCTCATTGTAGACACTCAATATGTATTTAACCTTCTCACTCATCTGTCACATGCCTATCTTTCTCCTGCTCTTGACTTTTCCTTACTTTCCCTGTTTTTGACTTTAAAGAACCTCTTCTCTACCAGATCACAACCTTTTTTTGCAGCTCACATCTGATCTCATACTGGATTTCAAGATGCTATCTCAGAGGGAAATCACCGTGCCGACTCTGCTCTTCATTCTTTGTGTCCCCTCTTTTCCAATCCTATTGACAGCCATTCCTTTTTTCATCAGAGTGCTAAACAACTCCATAAGCAATTTTCTATTCCGCTTACTCAAGCTCAAGACATCGTCTCCTCCTGCTCTTCCTGTTCCATGTCTCCCATTTCCTTTCCTTTTGATGCTGTTAACCTACGAGGAACAGCTGCCAATCAGATCTGGCAAATGGATGTCACTCGTGTTCCCACTCTTGCTCCTCTTTCTTATGTTCATCTAACTATTGATACTTATTCAGGATACATCTGGGCTACCTCTCTTCGTGGCGAGACCTCTCACCATGTCATGCAACATTGTTTACGTACATTTGCAATTATGGGCCAGCCACAAGCCTTAAAAAAAGACAATGGCCCTGCCTATACCTCTCACGCCTTTACCACTTTCTGCAATGAATGGGACATTTGACTTTCCCATTGTATTCCTTATAACTGCACAGCACAGGCTATTGTAGAACAAGCACACCGCTCTTTTAAATTTCTCCTTTCAAAACAAACAAAAAACTGAGGGATTACGCCCCAAGATGTTCCAGATGTAGTATCAATAGCATTATTCACATTAAATCATTTAACTGTATCTGCAGGTCAGCATAAGTTGTCGCCAGTAGAGAAACACTTTCGTAAAGAAATCTCCATGGAACAGCCACTGGTGACTTATAAGCAACCTCCTGACCCTCAATGGGAGGGTCCAGCCCCTTTACTAACATGGGGCCGTGGTTATGCTGCTGTGCTTACTCCCACAGGTCCCTTGTGGATCCCGACTTGGTGTGTGAGGCCATATCGTGGGAAGAATGAGTTGGCATCGCAACCTGCAGAACCCAATTCCGGAATTCAACCCAGCGATGGCCCTGGAGCAGGATCAGATGACTGCGTGTCGCTGGAAGCGCCCGGCCCGACCTGAAGGCACTCAGCCCAAAGTTACTTGGGGGATGATAAAGATGCTGAGTGCTGATGCAAAGAGAACTCTAAATCAGCAGCAGATCCCGGAAACTCCTGAAACTTTTCTAGCAGCCATTATCTCACACCTGAATGCCAACTCCGTGACGCTGTTGTGTTGTGTTCTCATTAATGGAATTATACTCCTCATACTTCTTATAAGTTCCTGTTGCTTTATTCAATGTATACCAACCGTCTTTTCCATGATAACTACCTGTTTCAAAGCTTCACCTTCTGGCCTTCGCTGAAAAGACTTATACAAGAGTTCGCAAATATATGAAAGAATATGTGTCTTTGCTTAACAAACAAAAAAAGGGGGAAATGTGGGAAACTCCTGCCTAAAGGTTGTAGCTGTGATTCTGTTTCAGTGATGTGCATACACTCCTGGCAGGATACGGCAGCGGCCAGCAGGCGGGGCAGCCCCTTCTTCTGCCCTTCCGCTTAGAGTTAGAGCATAAGATCAAAGGGTTATTTTAGCCAATTATAGTTAACGATTAGGTAACCTCTATCCTATCTGTTTCTCTCATAACATACTATGTAATTGTTGCAGTCACCTCTGAAGCCCTTATTCCCCTGGCCTTCAAAGGTTCCCGCTCTTCTTCCTTCTTCGCTGCCACCAGATATTAATGCTTTAATATCAAATTATTATGGAGACACGTGTGCTAACAAAACTTAAATCTTTTATTTCATCAGGGAAGTTAATAATCAATATATATTCATAGGATAAATCACAGGCTGCCAATCACTTATATATGAATCCGATAGTATATCACTTCAAAACTCAACATTCTGCTTCAATCTATGCTCTTACAGATCTCTAACTCACTCTATTCTCTCTTTTTAAGACACACACAGTCTCTCTCTCCTCTCAGACTCCATCCACCAGTCTTTTTATCCTGGTCCCTTACCCCCTGGCTCCGCCTTCTGTCCACTCATTGGCTCCTTCTACAATGTTCTGCGGTGATCGACAGGTGAGGGCAGGACTGTTCACTACAGTAATCATGCTAAGTCAATAAAAAGAGCCCTCAGGGCGTTGCCAGTAGGCTCCGCTGGCTCGGACATCCGCTGTCGACTCCTTTGTTCTCTCTCTCCAAGGCAATTAGCCTTTCCTTTGTTCTGTGATCACCACAGTGTGTCTTCTCTTTAAATGACCAGAAATGTCTTATCCGTAGAATATCATAATAATTGTGTGCCCTTAAGTCAGTTCTGACTTATGGCGGCCTTTTTCAGGGTTTTCTAGGTAGAACGTACTTAGAAGTGGTTTACCAGTCTTGTTTTCTGAGGGTGCCCTGGGACTGTGCAGCTTGCCTGAGGCTACACAGGTTGGCTCTTCTTGAGATGCATGGAAAGGAATTTAATTCCCAACCTCTGGCTCCACAACCAGATACCTAACTCACTGAGCCAGCTACCCACAGGGAAGGGGATCAGACACAGAGGAGAGTTTTAAATAAAGTTGCATTGACAGATGGAGACATAAACCCCTACTTAGGTGTCCATATTTCAAAAAAACTGGGTGAGCACCTGTAGCTTAATGCTACTAGTTAATATGTCTTCCTTTCTTTCTACCTTTTATTTTGAAATTCTCAGATTGTAGGTCAGAATATTTTAACAAAGAGATTATAGCCTTCCATGGGGAGACAGACCTGTAGCAGCATAAGACAGGACAATTTTTAGAATCATTAAAAGCACAAGATCAAAACCATATGAAGTTAGCCAATGGCCATGCCAGCTGGCAGATTCTGGGAGCTGCAAGTCCAACCAGTAACTTTTCCAAGTTCTGAGGTAAATTTATATTCACTCAAACTACCACCCAATTTGTTTAGCATTGTCTATGTTAGACCAGCTCTCCGTGAGATCTCAAGCAGAAGTCTTTCTTTAAGATCCTGTTAAGTAGGAGTGTCAGAAACTACAACAAGGACTTTTCCGTGTTTTCTGCCCAAGCAAATTAAGTTCAGAATTTCTAATATGTCAGTGGACCTGGTTTTAATGTCTTGTTTTACTCATTTTTCTGGATTTTTGCTGAATCACTATCCTGTATATGTTACTTTCATCAGATTCTCACAATGTGCATTACCACATTTGTTATTGTACTGTGTTTAATATTCTGAGCCACTCTGGAAGTTATTATTAAACTGAAGAATGTCATAGAAATACACTGATAAATGTTTTCTGATCCCATTCAATGTGTGGTTCATGATCAGGTATGAGACCCCTAAATGATGAATCAAGCCCTAATTCTGCTCTCAGTTTCTCCCAGGTTGTCCTCATTAACACTATTACTATTTGACTGGTTACAGGAAGTTGTAATACCACCCTGTTGACCTCATGATCCTTGATTTGATGTGACCAGCCAAGCAATTCATCCAGGAAGAAGCTGCTGAAGAAGACAGTGGTTCCAAAAAAGTTACGGGGGAAAGTGTGTACTCAGACCATGAAAAGGTTTTTCGTAAAATATTTGTATCCTGTACAAATTGCTACTTTCAGCTTGAATACTGGAGCTGGAAAAAATTGAATCAACTCATTTCCCCCCCCCCTTTGCTATAGGTGATACCAAATCTTCTAAATCAGTTTGTGATACTTTCAAAAGGTAACACGTTCTTGTTCATCTGTATATTTTAAAACACCATTTTTTTTATCTTACCCACATCCACATTTTTCATAATAAAAACCTTTGTATAAGCAATCACAAGAGGGATGCCTTTTTGCTCCACACATACAAAGACAGCTATCTGAGACAGAAACAAACTTGAATGGTCCCTGAGGGTTTAAGTCAATTTTTCATTGCTGTATTGTTGCTGTTATTGGATCATCTGGAAATATAAAAACGGAATAGAATCCAGAAAACGTGAAGTCCAGTCTATAAGGTCAACTAGTCATTCAAAACAATAGTGTTAAAATGAACATTAAAACCTTTAAATCCATTTGATTTCAGTGGAATTCAGATCTTTTGAAAAAACAGTGCTGGGTGCAAAACATGAAGAGATCCTAAGTGATATCTCTGGAGCATCCTTGCACGTCTTTCAGGGGGGCAAGGTGTTTATTAAATCAATGTCCTCTGCTACCCACTTAGCCAGCTACATGTTACCTACTCGACCATCTATATGTTCTAAATTTTTATTTCCGCAAGCCACCACCAGCGTGGCCAATAGTGATAGGTTTGGGGAGTTCTAGCATGTAGTATCTGGCAGGCCAAAAGCTTTTCATTGGCGCACAGAGACCAGAAACATCTATGGTTGCTAGCTGGCCATCTCTGGGCTACAGAATCTTCAAAATGGGCCACTGGCTTACTTGCATGAAGGTCCATTCTGGTCTGCGGAGGAGCTATCCTGGAATGGATTAATTCCTTTCTCTGCCCTGTCCAGGCAGGAGGAGTGAACTTAAAAGAGCTTAACAATCATGCTCCACAAACTCCTCCCAATGTTCCTTCCTCAGCCTAGACAAAGAAAGGAGGAGCTTAGTAAGAAAGTTAGTGGAAGGTGCCAATGAGTTAAGGCAAAGATGAAGTCAACCACCAGTTGGGCGGATCTGGATGTCTCCTTCTCCGCAGACCAGAAAGGATCTTCACAGAGGTAAGCCAATGTCCCATTCTCAGTCTGTGAGAAGGAAGCATCCAGGAATGGGACCCACCCAAGCAAGTTATAGGACTATTAGGAGGCCAGCGGCTGACTCTTCAATCAAAAGCTATTTGTTGAAGGGTATGTCTCCCAAAGGCAGAGGCTGGTGATGCATATTTGTCAATCTTTAAGAGTCTTATGAATGTAGAAGGGTGAGCCCGTGTAGCCACTGCAAACCTCTTCCAATGGCAAGAAGGTTGCAGAAGTAGCTACCGCCACCCTTGTGGAATGGGCAGTGATATGATCAGGCTTAGGGAGGCGAGAGACCTCATATGCTAGAAATATACAACCCTTAATCCACTTGGTGAAAAGAGGTAGGAAAGAAGATGAAGATGCATCTTGAAGGACATAGTTCTTTAAAAATAAATCTTGACCTCCCTTTCTAACATCAAGTCTGTGTCATTCCTTTTCCAAGGAGTGACTCAGGTTGGAACTGAAAGAAGGAAGTACAATCTCCTGAGACCTATGAAAGAAGGGTCAATTATAGTTTCAGGAGTAATGAAGCATAAGTGCTTATCAATAGAAAAAGGACTGAGATCAGAAAATTTACAAGCTGAAGTAACAGCAACAAGCAACAACCTTGAGGGAAAGAAGTTGAAGAGAGACAAAACATAAGGATTCAAAGGATGGATAGTGAGGGCCTTATAAACTTGATGGAAATCTGTGTATAACAGGTGGTCAAATTATGCATGCTGCTAGGAAAAACTTATTCAGGTGTGGGTGAGCTGATAGTGGTTTCCTATCTTCTCTTTTCAAAAGATGAGAGAGAGATAATGCTTGTCTGCATAGGTACTAGGACAGAGACCAAAATTCAGGCCATCCTGGAGGAATTCTAATAACTCTGGAAATCAACCCTGAGTGCTCACTGGAAGGACAGATCCTGAAGCTAAGGCTCCAATACTTTGGCCATCTCATGAGAAGAGAAGACTCCCTGGAAAAGACCCTGATGCTGGGAAAGTGTGAAGGCAAGAGGAGAAGGGGACGACAGAGGACGAGATGGCTGGACAGTGTCACCGAAGCAACCAACATGAATTTGACCCAACTCCGGGAAGCAGTGGATGACAGGAGGGCCTGGCGTGCTCTGATCCATGGGGTCACGAAGAGTCTGACACGACTAAACGACGAGACAACAACAACCTGTTGTAGAATGGGAACAGTGCTTCCTATGATACCAGTGGAGGAATGTCTGCCAAGTAGCTCAACATGGAGGGCCTGAATGATGCCAGAAGAGTAGACATTATTTTTTCAGAGCACCCCAGGTTTCAGAACCGTGTCCTCTCAATCTCCATGTGGCTAGTCGGAGCCAGGCTGAATCTACGTAAAGAAGAGGACCCTGGCTGAGCAGATTGGGGGAACCTGGGAGAAACATGGTTCCTCTTTGGAGAGTTGGAGGCATTGAGGAAACCAGGAGTGGTGAGGCCAGTTTTGAGCCACCAAAACTACTCGGGGCTGTTTCAGTCTCATCTTCCAAAGCACGTTCAGTAACAGAGTTGTTGGTGGAAAGGCATAATGTTGATCTGGAGGCCATGAAGTGTTGAGAGCATCCTTGACTTCCACCCTTGGTGTGTAAAAATATGGAAAGGAACCTCTGAACTTCCTCATTTTCTGGAGTGGCTATCAAGTCTATTAAACATGCCCCAAATTGGTCCAGGATCTGAGTGAACACTAGAGTGCTCAGACTCCAGTCTCCTGGTCTATTGTGCATACATGACCAACATAGCTGGGGTGAGGTGCCATATGGATGTAATGAATGGACAAAGATTTAAAAGAAACTTTGCCAGATTTACCCATTGAGGTAAAAAGGAAGGGGGGAAAAACAGCAAGAAATCCCCTTCTTTCCCTTTCTAGTATACACTTCACAGAATACCCAACCTAATATACTGTGCTGGATATAGTATGCTAAAGTATAGTATGCTAAAGAATTGTCCCCCTGGAAGCTGTTTCTCTCTGATTTGACCAGACTCCTAAAAAGAATTACAAAGGGATAGGTGATTTGCTGCATTGTCTTCCTCTAAAGGATCATGAGGGAGCCTTCGCAGCAGTTGACTGAATTCTTCTAGGAACTGGTTTATAGTGTCCTGGTGAAAGAGAGACAGCTTTTATTCAAATCCAGACACTTCCCAATACTGTTAGAATCCTAATCATTTTGCCAATCTACTGTCTGTACTGGATTAGGGGTGGGTTCATGTTGAGAGATCTGCCCAAGGCAAATTAAGCTACAATAATAAGACTTCAACTTTCAAGGCAGCATCTGATTCACCTCCCTTTCAGCCCACAGCTCCCCTACACAGATGCATAGGAAATGCAACCAATCTGCAGCACCAGGTATAAATAAATACTGGACAGAGGGGTGAAATTATGTTCAGAAGTTATTTCATATTTATCAGATTTATGCCCTGTGAGCCAGTTTAGAAGGGGATGCTGCTGATTTACCCAGCGCCACCCACTGAAAGGGCAGATCCATGATGTCCTCAATGCAAGTAATGCATTAAAGATAACTTAACTTGAGTTTACTTTTCAAATGCTGAAACTCCCCCCAGTCTTTGAGACATCCTTGCCTTTCCCTGCTTATGAGAGCAAAACTACATGATTACAAAAAAACAAACAAAAAAAAAACAACACACCAGATTCCTCAGCATTCAGTCTCGGAGTATTCTCACGATCAATAATAAACCTGCCTAGCAGACAGCCCCTCACCCCTTTTCAAAATGATTAGACTCAGGACCCCCGTAAGTGATCTGGCGATCAGCTTCCTTCCCATCAGTGATCTTGTGATCAGCTTCCTCCTCCCTCTCCGACTGCTGACAGCCTCTGACTTTAGGAATTCGTTTAGGAACCGTTCATTCATCCCTCTTCTGTTTCTAGAACGCAATAGCCCGTGGCTGATGTTCTCCTGCCACATGGTGGTGCTTCGTGTGCCAGCTCTTTGGTGGTGCTTTCTACAGGCTGCGTACCAAAGGGGGAACAAAGCACCAGACCTTGACAACGATGCCGTTTCTTGCAGGGCGCAGTATTTTAGATGCCGAGAGAGAGAGAGAGAGAGAGAGAGAGAGAGAGAGAGAGAGAGAGAGAGAGAGAGAGAGATCTTGATGACGTTTCTATCCCTTCGCAGTCATGAGAAGGGCCGTCCCCAAAAGGTTTCGCGGCCAGAGGCGCCAACGGCAAGCGAGGGTGGCACCACCCTCTTCCCTCCCACATCAAGGTTCACAGTATCCAAAGCTGGCGACTTTATTTAGGAAGCCGAGGTGTTGTTTTAAAATAAATAAAATAAATAAAAATCGCACAGGTTTTCTCCCGGGCAGTTAAAAAACAAAACACTTTAATGGTAAATTAAATCATTAGGCATTTGCTTTCCTTCCGAGGCGCGCAAAATCTGTGCCTACGGTGGTCTTTTCGCCTAACGAGAGGGCAGGCCCATTAGCTTCGCTACAGGAGTTCGGTTTTGTTTACACCGGAAAGACGTCGAAGGCAAGCAAGCAAACAAAAAAAAGCGAAGCAAATGCGGGGGGGGGGGGGCGGGAACTTCCACCCCGCGGTATAATTAGCGCGCAATTATTTACTTCGCATACCCGGGCAAAGGTTACAACTGTGGAGCGTCTTTTCCCTCTTCCGTCCCCCACCCCGCTTTCTACATTGCGCAAGCGCTAAACTCCCGCGATGTCCGTTTTCCCCCTCCCTTTCTTGGGCGATTTCGCATTTCGTCTTGTTTCGTCCCCCCCCCCGCCCGCCCCATTTTGTCCCCAACCCTTTTCTTCTTTCCTTTCCTCAAACGCAGGGTCGATTCTCGCACCAGCCCCGCCTTGGACGAGCCGCCAACCTCGGATTAGCTCCGTGGGAAGAAACTCTCCGGCCCCAATTCCAGGCTGCTAAATCCTCCGGATGAAACCCAGTGTGGTGTGCAGCGGATAGTAGGAGGGAGACCTGGGGTCGAATCCTTCGTTCAGCCATGAAAACTCACTGAGGGACTGGAACGGGTGGCACCACTCCTGAAATACCTCAGTTAGCTTGAGAGCCCTGTTTGCGTCGCTCGAAGACGGTTCCGATTTGACAGCCTTCAATCATCTGAAACTGAGGAGCTGGTTTAGACTATACTTCGGTTTAAGGGGCCCTCTATAGCAGCCGCGCGCTTTCCTTCCATCGTGGCCTTTTGCATAACACTTGTTCTTTTTTAAAAAATACACGTCACATTTCCCTGTTATTTATTTATTGATTGATGCAGGCATGGCGGAGCAATGAGGCAGCCCATGGTGGCAAGAGGGCATTTCCATTGCAGACGGGGGGCGGGGGCGGGGGGGGCAAGCGCGCGTGCGAAAGAGAGTGCGCGTCTCCCCGAAATACGATGTGGGGATGAGGCGCCCAAGAACCCGCCTTCGGTCCTTTTGGGGAGAAAGGCGGGATACAAATATTTTTTAGTAAATTAATTACGTGTAGCGTAAGGTTTATCTGGGGGGAAAGATGAGGGGGATGGCTTGCTCCTTTCATCCGCTGAGGAGGAAATGCGGAGAGAGAAACGGGTCCTTGTCAGCGGGGGTGGGGTGACGCGCGGAGGAGACCTGAGGGATTTCGCGCCCTTTTCTTTCTCCCCCCCCCCCCCCGGTCTCCAGCCGCGTCTTCTGAGGCGCGAAGGCGGCCTTCGCCCTAAGGAGGGGAAGGGATGGAGCCCCCGATTCGCCTCCTTCCCGCGCCAAGGCGAACCGCTTCCCTGGTGTGGCTGAGGGGAGCCGGGGACACGGGAAGGGCGCCGGCGAAGCCAACTCGGACGAAACAGGAAAAAAATAATAATCGAAATAACCAGCAGCAGGCATCCAGCGCCGATACCCTCGGCGTGGGCCCCGCGCAGCGGTGTGTGAGGGCTGGGGGCGTTCGCTGCCTCAGAAAGGAGGAGGGGAGGGAATCCCTCTTTCCTGGGTCTCTAAAACTACGGCGGTGTTGGCAAACTTAAGCCGGAAAAAAGCAGGGTCTCTCTTCCTCCGCCTGGCCACACCGTGGGCGCCTCCTCCCGCCTGAATCCCCCGCCGCTTCAAGGACAGCCTCGGCCAGGCGGGCTCGCCAAGAACGGCCTTCGGGCTCCACACGGAAAGGGGTCTCTGGCAAAGAGTCGAGGCAGGGGAATGGCAGCGGCTGCGGCAGCTCCCGCATCAGGGCACGTCCGTCTTCAGGGGGAGGTTAGGGTCCTCTTTCCTGAATGGATGCTTCTTGCCGCCGCCGCTTGACACCGGGCGAGGAAGCGCTGCACGTGGGCTCGGAACCGGCGCCGGGCAGATGCGTGTCCCCCTCGCTCGAAGAACCCAGGCGCGCTCGCGTGTGCGTCACCCTCCGTGCCAGGGCCGGAGGGATACCTAGAGAGGCACGATCGGGCAGGACGTGGCAAGAGGCAGAGCAGCGAGTACTCGCCCGGCCACTTCCAGAAGCCCTCCAGGACAGACGGAGCTTTCAGAGGTCCAAGCATGCACGCGGGCAGTTCCGCGTGCCCATGCGGGGGTGTGTGTGGGCACTGCAGAAGGGGGGGGGGCGCAACAAGACAGCGATAAATGCAACCTCCACCGCCACGCAACTCGCGCACACCCACCCCCGCTCCCCTCTACACACGCAGCCCCTTGTCCAGGCGTGCCGCCCGCGCGCAACTTTCCCGTGCCGCCCGCGCGCCTGGCTGGGTATCCGACGCAAATAGCGCTGCCCGGGGCCGTTCTGCCTCGGCTTGGCCCAGCAAACGGGGCCATGGCGGCGGCGGCGGCGGCAAACCGAAAGCACTCGATCCCGAGAAGGTATGCAAGCCCCCCTCCCCGGAGACCCAGTGCCACCCCCTCCGCGGCCGATCTAGCCGGTTCTCGCCATGGATCCGGCGGCGCGGGGGAAGAAAGGAGGGTTACCTGGCGAGGAGAAGCCGTTGCCGGCTGGCACCCATTTCCTTGCCCTCTTCCCCCCCCCCCGAGTCCCCCATCTTCTCAAAAGCGTGCTTCCTTCCTCTTCTGCCTGCGGGATGATCCACTTCGTCTCGCCAGGGTGGGACGGGGGCTGCTGCCGCCGCTGCTTTTCAGCCTCCCGCTTACCGCGGAGAGCGAGAGCCTGGCCGGAGCATCAGCATCCTTTCCTCTCCCCCCCCCCCCGCCCCACACACGCCCCCTCCACCCAGACGCCGTTGCCTCCGCCGCCACCTCCTCCCTCCTCCTCCTCCTCCTCCTCCTCCCTTCGCTTCCCAATCCATCCCATCCCATCCCCTCCCTCCTTCGCTGAGCCCTGCATCCCGCTCCTCCAATCAGGGCCGGCGCTGCCTGCGCCACGTGACCCCGGCGGGCTGAAGGGACCTGCTGCTTTCCCAACGCCAGAGGGATGCAGGCGGCAGAGTAGGAGAGGCGGCGGCGGCGGCGGCGGCGGCTTGGCTGCGGAGCGCCTGGACTCGCTTTCCAGCAAGCCAACCCAGCCCGACCCCTTATGGCAGCGGCTGCTCCAGCCTCCCGGTTCTCTCCTCCTCCTCCTCTTTCTTCCTCCTCCTCCTCCTGCCCCTCCTCGGCCATCCCTGCTCCTGCCGCTCCCCGGGCTGGGCCAGGCGGCCCCCGGATCGTCTCGCTGCTCAAACTCCCAGGATCCGCGCCACCCGCCGCAGCGCCATGCCAGGACCTGGGTGCTTCTTCCTAGGCGGCTGCTGGCTGGGGCCCCCGGGATGCTAAGCCGGCCAGCCCCTGCCGCTCGCCACCCGCCTCCGCCTGAGCCCTGATCCGCCTCGAGGAGTTGTCCCTCTCGCCGCCGCCGCCGCCGCTGCTGCAGAGTTTGACTTGAGAAGTCATGGTGTTGTGGGAAGCCTCCCCACCTCGGCAGTGCAGCAGCGGCAGCGGCAGCTGGACCCTGGGCGATTGCTTTTGCTGGTTGCTCCTGCCCGTGATGTTCCTCATCCTCGCCCGACCGGTGAAACTTGCAGCTTTCCCTACCTCCTTAAGTGACTGCCAAACGCCGACCGGCTGGAATTGCTCCGGTAAGCTTGCGCCAGCCCAGCCCAGCCGAATTGCTGCTGCTGGGGAAGGATCGGTGCCGCCGGCAGGGTCCAGCCAGCCGTGTCTAAACCGAGGCGCTTCGGAGGAAGAGAGCGAAACGAGAGCCGGGGAGAGGTGGGGTGGGATCCAGCCATCGCTGGAGAAGTGCTCACCTCTCTACGGGGAAAAGGCCAGGGTGCGCTGCAGGCGCAGAAAGAAGTCTGCGTCGCTTCCTCGGTCCTTTCGCGGCCCTTCCTCCGCTCTCCCTCGCCCCGTTTCAGTTGCTCCTGCTTGCGATGGGCTTTAGACGGTGATCTCTGTCGGTTGGCGTAGTCTGCTTTGGGGTGCTAGGGATCAGGGAATTGGCCGAAGGGCGGATCTTCTTTATGGCTGCTGTGATGCTCTAAACTATTAAAAGTTAAGAGCCGGAGGAGAGGGAGACAGAGAAGGCAATCGATCAGGTTGGGACTGTCGGAGAAGTGCTGATACCTTTCAAGAAAGCTGGGTCTCCTTTCCAAGAAGCAGAAAGTCTGGCAACCCGGAAAGCTGAGCACCCAGCGGCACCCGTCCCCTAATACACTGATTTTTCTTTTCTTTTCTTAAAAAGCTACTCAGTTGTCTGAATTTCCTCTCTTTCTTGCTGGCTTGCCTTAACTTTTGGAAACCTTATTCTTTTGGAGAGAACTCGGGTTGAAGTGTTTATTCCCAAACTCAATCTGAATGTGGAGAGGATGGGGGGAAGAGAGATTCTCTTCTTCCCCATAAGCTCTTCTTCCTTCTTCTCCTTCTTTGGGAGGTTGTCATTAAACAGGCTTCCTTTATTTATCCGGGCAGTTTCAGCTCCGTTTGAAATAGGTTGCCAGATGCCGTCTGAGTGAAATGTACTAATTGAATAAAGAAGAGGCTGTAGGGAGTTATTGCCTCTCTCCATCACTTGTCTTTTCCTAGGACAAGCCTCGCCCTCAGTAGGTTAATTGCAGTTTTGTATCAGCTGTGTTTACCAGTTGTACAGGGCTTCCCCACACAGTCGTGGTTTGCCAATGCTTGTGGGACTAGCTTTTCTTCCAAACCAACATCCCCACATCTCTTAATTAAAGAAACACTTGAGGGTGTCTGTCTATCTATCTGTTGAAAGATTTCCAAATGCACTTGCAGGGTTTTGGTGCAGCTTGTGTTTCACATGAATCACACAGTCTTTAACTCTTTAAGAGACTCTTATATGGTATACTTCTCCATACTGAATGTGGGGGAATATGCACTTATTATAGATCAAAGCCTGCAGATTCCTCACATGTATGGTTTGTGTGTGGCTATTTTAATTAGTCAAATCTGAATGCAAATCAGTGGGGAACCCATTACTTCCTCATCTCCCAAATCTCACTAGCCTTTGCAGCAAATGTAGTATTTAGCCCAGCTCTATGTCTCTCCTGGATATTAAAACTGTTCCTGAAATCAGGAAAGATGTATAAAAAGAGTGCCATGCCTTTTAACACAGGTATCTCTATTGCAATAGGTGAGTTGTTAGGTGTAAAAAGTCACTTTTACTCTATGTGTGATGTTTTCCTTTCTGAGATATATCCAAGAACACAAGCATCTTAATAAACTGATACCTTGATGGGTTTGGATCCCAAAGATGGCTGTTTTGCTTCGTACAATCCTGCTTCCTACCTTACTTCACTCTCTCAGAACAGGATGGCAACTAGCTGAGGTTTAAAATTTGAGCTGGCATCCGTGAGCTGAATTTTCAGCCAGATCTCTTAGCCTGCCTATCAAAACTGGAAGGAAGGAGCCGGTTTCTTTCTGCAGCTCTGTGAAGAAAGCTGGCACCCCCTCCTATTAACCTGGAGGTGATCAATCTTCATTGGAATCAGACAGCCTATCACAAAGAGCACACCACCGGTTTATCTTTGTTATTAGGGTTTTTTTTGTTATATCATGGCCCAGAGAAATTCCCGCCCCCCGCCACATTTGGTGAGAAGATGTAGCCAGAAGGGACCAGAGGGGGAAACGGTATTTTCTGACAACCCTACGCTTGATTTTGAAGAAATGGAACCTACTTTTATGGGGGGGGGGGGGGAGAAGAGGCAGGTAGAGTCGCAAGGACTGCAAACTCCTTGGAAAACATGGGCAAGAAGGAGACAAAGTGGGAATGAGAGACAACATACGTAGATTGCATGCTGTTTTTTCTACAAGGTTAGGCGTCTGCCACGTACATTAGAAAGCAATTGCTCTGCATAATTTCTCTTGCCAGACTGAAGCTGACAGACATTTTTTTTCTCTCTCTCTCTTTTTTTCTTTATGTTCGAGGTTACGATGACAGAGAAAATGATCTCTTTCTCTGTGACACCAATACCTGTAAATTTGATGGAGAGTGCTTAAGGATCGGAGACACCGTGACTTGCGTCTGTCAGTTCAAGGTAAGAAGATTGATCTCTCCTTCCTTAATTCGCTAATGAGAATACAAATCAGGGATCTCCTTTTACAACCCATCACTGGGCAATTTATTTCTGTGCATGCAGAGAAGTCAGAGTGAAAACCTGGCAGCGAAATCTAAAGAGCTGGCAAGACAGCCAACTGGTGTCAAGAAGATAGAAGATGCTCTGGGAAAATGTAGATGCTGTTCTTCCAAGTGTCTCTTTGAGGTCTGCGGCTTCAAGCGATGCATGCTTGGCTTAGTGGCTGCATGGCCTTTTAAAAATCAGAATTTCTGCTCCTTTTGACATTCACCCAGTTCTATAGGTCCTGCTTCCTATATTCAAGAGGTCACTGGTATCACTGCAGGAAGGTTGGTTTCTTATAAATAGCTTTTCTCTGTTGAAGGCAGATTGAGACAATGGTTTGTTGTTTATGAGATAATCTTGCTTCCTTCCTAGGAGGGAAGAGCATTCCCAGCTCAAGACCAATCCCAATCCAAGTCTGAATGTGACCTCTGTTGATTTTAAGGGTGGAACCCACATTATCTATAACGAAGCCTCCAGAAATCTTAACGAGGCTTGGAATCACTAAAAGGAACATGTCAAAATGCTTTGGTTTAATTGACTTGAGGATGATGCTGTGTATATATTTGGAGGTAAACATGACTTGGAGCAACATTCCAACATTATTTTGAATCCTTAAGCCCTTAAAATAACTCACACCCACAAGTTCAACTAAATATGAAGTAGCTTCTGCTGGAGGCAATGGAATTTATATCCAAGTAACGGTTAGAGTTTGAGATGCTAAGGGAATATTAACAGAGGATAAATCGTGTCAGGGTGACTCAACATACTAGTTAAGAATTTATTTTCTTGTAGTAAGGAATGCAATTTTAGTTTGCTTAGGTATTCAGAAAATGTTCTTGCATATTTCAATGTGTATTGCATCTGTATTGGAAGGAGCTGGGCACTTTCAAGTAGGTCCACTATAGTAAACATGTAGGCTCATTTTATGGTTTGACTCGTTATATGAGAACCATCTCCCATTCATTACTGTTATTGTAACTCAAAGAAACATTATAGCATTTAGCACAATAAGTATTCCTTTAAGAATGCATGACATTTTATGGACAGTGTTCAATCAATCTTTAAATTAGGGATCAAGATTACATAATCCTTCTTACTAAACCTCATTCTGCCTGATCCATTGCATGAATGCACACATGCATGAACAGACAGGTATACTGAAGTGTCACCATATACAACATTTTTGTCCAAAGTTGAGGGAACATAGTAGACCGCATTTGTCTAACCAGAAAATCTGAGTTACTCAGAAGCTTCTTCTCCCCGAGGGACTGATTTAATACCCTGTTCTTGTATCCTTGTCTCAGAGGTAATAGCAGCAACTTCAGTGCCATCAGCAAGGAAATTAAAGCAGGCCCAGAATGCACTTAGTTTCTTTTGCTTGCTTCCAGCTTGGCTTCCCAATTAGTTTAAAGTTAGGAAACATAGGAGGACTGAACAGAGACTTTTTATAGCAGAGAAATTGTTCCTCAAAGAATAAAAGTAGTTGGCATGAATATAAAGACTATTTTATCCTACATTCTAGGGATCCAAAAACAAGAGATCTAAAAATATACTAAGTTTAAAAAAAGAACCTCAGTAATAACAAATTAGCTCAATGCAAATGCAAAATGCCTTGGCGTCATGCCACAGAATCAAGTGAATATTTTTGAAATTCAAGATACCTGTTGTATCCGAATGCTATGCTTGTTTTCTAACAACAACAACAACAAAAAGTGCCATATCCTCTGCCTTGGAGTCTTTCCCTCCCAAACTGGAGAAGTTACCGGTTTGGACAACAGCTTTCAGAATTCTTCACCCAGCAGGGCCACTGTCAACGTTGGCTGTGGTACTTGGGAAGGGGCAGTCCTAAAGCATTAATCTTCTCCGTCTCTTCTTAATCCTGGAGGGAGATGCTGCCCATGGTTAGCCACCAGTTAAGCAAAAACAAAACAAAAGTATTCCAGGGTGGGCTTTCTAGGTGGCATGGAACAGCCTGCTTCTGCCCATTGAAACCATAGAGTGACAGGCAGGAAGCTACAGGTAACATTGGTTGTGGGTTGGAGTGGTCGCTGCTAAGAGGGGCAGGTCAAGCTGCTTTTAAGAGGCAATACTGGAGGGGTGGGTTCTAAGGTCAGCAACTCTACAGCTAAACGTTGTCATGAGCAGTTTTTGGTGTGCGTGTGCGTGTCAGGAAGAATAGGATATGACAGGAAACACTGTTAGTGCATGTGTTTGTGCTCATGCATATATGTTTGTGCTTTTGTGCACGCACGCACACACACACACACACACACACACACACACACACACAAAAGCACACATATATGTGAATGATGAAGATCCAGTGTACTTTTGTAAAGGATTCAGGTACCCATCAGACAGAACTGGCCTCTGTAAGTGTCACAATAGGTGCATCTGCAATACAGAACCTGGGAAATGGACTTTTTAAAAGTATAGTTCCCAGAATTTCCTAAAAGGTAGCCCAGTGGCTGGGAGGCTCTGCTTTTGTAGTCCAAAACAAAACCACATTTCTGAGCTCTGCAGAATGCATCTGGAATGCCCACAAAGGTGAAATCATTTCTGCACAACCTGTGACCAACAAGATGGATCTGGCACCATTGCCTGCAAGGTCTCAACACCTCCATGCTCCCTACCCTTGCATCCCAAGGAGGTACCAACATCTCAGGGGTTTTGCTGAGCCCTTCATGGTCTGACAGACATGCATTGCAGGTGCATCCACCTTGGTGGATACGACAAATGTGCTGATCCATTCTCTCCCCCCCCCCCACTGGGGCCAGCATCAGCACCCATTACTCCAGCCTAGTTGCCAGGATTGACCAGTGATATCTCCCCCAACCCCCACTGTAAGGATGGAAAACATTGGGCCCAAGACTTTTAGTAGGGTCAGGCTACTGGTTCTCACTGCCATTTTAAACTCCCACAATAATATTTTCATTTCCCATACTGCCATTCTAGTTTGTCGGTGCAGCTTTACTCAAGAGTATTGTGGGGAAGTTCAATGGTAGATAGAGCCCACCTCCATGCTTATGGTACTTGGAGCACTACAGCCATTAAATGTTGGGTAACCCCAGCAGATGGAGGAAAAGGGCTACTGGGCAGAACTTTGCCTGCCCCCCCCCAAATCTGAAATTGACCACGTCCCCCTTGCAGTGCAGTGATTTTCAACACAAGCCTAGGCACATGCTTTGAATGTGGCCCTTCCAATGTTGTTAGATCACAGCTCCCATCAACTCCAGCCAGTGCCCTCAGTAGTGAGGAATGATGGGAGCTGCAGTCCAACAATATATGGAAGGCTTGATTTTTTTTAATTTTTTTTTTTTTTGAAATGTGGAGCTGGAGGAGAGCTTTGTGGATACGCTGGACTACCATAAGGACAAACAAGTGGGTCTTAGATCAAATTAAGCCTGGACTATCTCTGGAACGCAAAAATGTTGAAACTAAAGCTGTGCTACTTTGAGTATATCATGAGAAAACAGGATTCTCTGGAAAAAGACAATAGTGCTGGGAAAGGTGGAAGGCAGCAGGAAAAGAGGAAGACCAAATATGAGATGGATTGACTCCCTAAAGGAAGCCACAGGCTTTTTAGAAGAGCTAGCAGGCCAGGAGAAGAGGGGACATTCTGAAGATCATTCATTCATAGGGTCACCACAAGTTGGAAGCGACTTGACAGCACGTAATAACAATAATGAGCTAGTTGCTCACATTTCTCCTCACAATAACCTCTGTAGCCTTTGCATGCCCGTATAGAAGAACATGGGGCTTAGATGCACAGGTCCATGCAGAGTACATACAGATTCACCCAAACTCTGCATAGGCCAGATAAAACAAGGGAGACCTTTTCAGCCCATGTGAAGCAAGAAGCAGCCGCACATGCAACCATCACAAGCTGAAATACATAACTCTCTACAGAAGCATTGCCTCCTTTCTTGCTATTGAATCAAGTCACACAATCATTGTGAGAGAGATGTAGACCTTTCAATGTTCTTGAACTATAACTTCCATCATCCCTGGCTGTGGCTGGTAGAGACTGATGGGAGATGAAGTCCAACAACATCTCAGTGGCCACTTGTACCTTCCCTGATATTATGATAACAAGGTTACCAACTGGTCAGAAGAAAATGGTCCAGATCTGTGTTGGCAACATGGGACCTGCAGGGGAAAAAAAGCACCCAAAGCTTCTTACAGCGTGGAGATAGTATTCTTTGTTAATGCTTGCAGATTAAGCTGTTCCCAAAGAGTGAGGAGTAAGGGTTAATGGAAAAATTAAAAAACAAACGGTTTGGAATATAAACATTTATACTGGTAGATGAAATATAACTCATTGGACCGATTTCAATGAATGCATAAAAACTGGTATAATGTGAACAATGCCTTTCCCCCCACTTATGGAACCACTGGCAGGTTCAATTATGGATCAGAGTGTTTAGGTTCATATTTCAGGGTCAACATTCAACAATCAGATCAGATGTATTTATAGAGATAGTGTGGAAGATGATATTTTCTACCCATCTGAATGCCAGATAGGCTCATATGATCTCCAGATTGGACCAGTTTTGGAAGGTAGGGGTAGCATCTGGAAATTCCGTGCACATTCTTTGAGGAGTTCAACTTTAAAGTCCCATGTGCTGGTACCTGGAATTATAGTGCCAGTGGACATGAATAGCTCTCTTGCCCATGAATAGCCAGGTCTCATTGTAACCTTGGGATTTGAGAGTAGGACATAGATGGAAGGAAAGACTTGATGATCACTGGAGGGGATTCTGTGCCTGCATTTCCTTTCTCCAGTTATCAGATACTGTTGGGAGGATTGTGTGGAACTGCACCTCAGGGGGGTAGGGTGCCCATCTACGTGTCACCAAAACAAAGAAGACACAACTTGGGATGAAAGTTGCATGTGCTCATCTGTAGGTAAAGATGTTAAATTGGATGTAGTCCTGACTCCTATAACTGGAGTAGACAAAAAATAGATATCTGCTAAGTAACAAAATCCATTGGTAATCAGGAGTTAACACTTCCATATATATCATTTATGCATTGGATCTGCTCCAGTTGGACCTACCAACTAGATTCAGGTCAGAATTTCTAGAATTTAAATAGAAATGCAGTGCATTTCACAGTATGGGTGGAAGTAGAAGGCTGTGACCAGATATGGTTTCTATGCATGCTCACTCAACTGTCCAGATTCTTACTGTTGATTGGCAACCTGGAAATCCCCTTTGGGATTCTTGCTTGACATGACTCTTTATATCAGATTTGGGTTTGGCAGTCCTCTAACTGGAGGATGCCTTCAGATGGAGAGTTGTCCTCCCTAAGAAAGACACATGATTATCCTTCTTCTTCTCTTGTTTCAACAGTGAGGCCCTCCCTTCTTCAACATTAACAGTTAACTTTATAAGGTGTAATTTAGGCAGTTTGCAACTGGGCCCGAATTTGCAATTTGAATATTTGTGTTGATGCTGCCACTGCTGGCTGTTTGGCATTGCCAGATTCATACACTGACCTTAGCAGCCATCCATCACAATGAGTACATAACCTCTTTTATCCTTGGTACGTAATTTGACAGCCAGAAAAATTACAGAAGTTAATGTCTAGTGAAGGATCTGTGACTCCAGTTCAAGCCATAGCATCAGATGGTTTCAAGAGTAGACAACCAGGATTTTTTTAAAAGCACCATATTTTAGGCTTCTTACAACTAGGGCAGGGAAATAAGGTCCTATTGGTCCTTCCCAGCTGGCTGGATAGCTCAGTGCTTTAAGTATCCCAGAGGCTAGGAGTTCAATTCCCCACGGTGTGTCCTGGGAGAAGAGCCAGCCTGCGTGGCCTTGGGCAAGTTGCACAATCCCAGGATGCCCCCAGAGGAAGGAAATGGCAAACCACTTCTGTATATCCTCTACCTGGAAAACCCTGAAGAGGGTCACTGTAAGTCAGAATTGACTTGACAGCACATGATTGATGGATGATTGATTGGTCCTCCACAGTCTTGGAATCTACACACTGGAGACATGTTAGTACGACTTCTGATGAATCATATTCATAGAGCTGAATGAAGGTGAAACTAGATGATTTGTTGGTTATAGGTGTTGCAGAGGTGCTACCCCCTGTGATGGATGACAACTTTTTGTCACAGAACGTGATCTTCCTTGTCCATACATCTTGCATTTAGTGTGCTTTCTGTTGCAACTAATCTCTGGAAGGTAAATAAGGGCTTAATTTGTGAGTCTGAATCCTGAGGCAATCCCTGTAGATGTGGGAGGGAAAGTGGGTTGATCACATCTCCCTTGATTCTAGTTTGATCCTAATACATGTGTTAGTTTAGATCAGATTGAAAATTGTTTTACACTTTTTTACAATACACCCACCCGTGTACATATGAATTTCTCAACTGACAAACGTATCTCATGAAGGGAACTCTACTTGATGACAATTTTTGTCACAGAAGCATCACTTATATTCAACACGCTGCAAGACCATTATGTTGCAATGAATGTTCATAGCTCCTTCCCTGAAGACCTCCCCAGTAACTTTAGAGAAAAAGTACAGGGTGTGGCTTTATATAAGTTTGGCCACAAGAGGTCTGATAAAATCTGAGCCTACATCGGGGCAGCCAAATTCATTTTGCTACCTGAAGTGAATACAAGTTGGTACAGAAGTTCTCTTTACCAACATCTCCATGTCACTCACTATTGCCCGAGGCATTTGCTGAATTGCCCAACTCGATGGCAGACCTGGCCTTGGCCCAGCATACTATCTAGAGCAGTGGTCCCCAACCTTTTTGGGACCGCGGACCGGCTGAGCCTCTGAGGAAGGTGGGGCACCCCCACACACACACTCGCACAGGCCCTCTCTCTCTTGGGCGCATGCGCTCTCTCGGGTGCATGCGTGAAGCGGTGGGGGAGCGCACCCCCGCCAGCGCCTGCGTGAGTGCTCCCCCACACCTTCACGCATGCGCAGGAGCGCCTGCACTCGCACCCGCCTACCCCTTCACGCGGGCGCTCGGGCACATGCGTGAAGGGGTGGGGGAGCGCTCACGCCGGCGCTGGCACGCACCCGCGTGCGCAAAGCAGCTGTGGGGAGGGGAGTGCGTGCGGGGGGGTGGGAGGTCTGTCTCCGCCACCCGGTCCGGCTGAGGCCACGGACCGGCACGGGCCGCAGACCGGGGGTTGACGACTTCTGATCTAGAGGACATATAAAACCGTTTTTGGGGGGCTGACAGAAGTAGCTAAGTCTAAAGTAGGTGGGTTGGGAGTAACTGTAATTTAAAATGATATTTAGCTTTATGATGTATATTTTAGTTTCATTTCAAGTGTTGTTATACTGTGTACCCTTAGGAAGAGGCAGGGGAAATGGAAGTAAGTGAGTAAATAGAATTGCTTTTTTGAATGTTCCCTCAAGTAAATGTTGGAGGCTTTGGGTGCAGTAGGGAAAGAACAGGCAAAGCCTGAAACTGTGTTTCC
The DNA here is from genome assembly GCA_037013535.1 of Intellagama lesueurii. Taxonomy (NCBI): domain Eukaryota; kingdom Metazoa; phylum Chordata; class Lepidosauria; order Squamata; family Agamidae; genus Intellagama; species Intellagama lesueurii. Next base: position 165,641,473 of record JBAJHW010000001.1, on the reverse strand, counting down.
TCTGCATGTAGAAAGGCACTTCTTGCCTGTAAAGCCTATAGAGAGAGGGCATAATCAACACAAGTAAAAAGCAAAGCAAAACAAACAAAACCCTATTGATTCAAAAGGCAAATTCAGATCAGACTGCTTGACGAGCTCTAACTGCTTGAACAAGTTCCGATCCCTTCCAGGAGGGGCCTTTATCCCAAGAAACTCATTTTTACTATTCGGTAATTCTGCAAACAGATAGACCACCAGACACCCACTGAGTCCTTACGGTAAGGGAGTTGACTTTCTCTACAGAGCACTCATTACACATCTGCTTCAAGAAGAACAGACGCTAACTACTTCTTCTGTCAGAGAACAGTCCTCTCTGCTCATCAGAGCATTAATTCTTGGTAATGTTTCCTTCTTTTTAGACCTTGCCATCGATAGAATGGTTTCTGGATTCTAAAGCAGGGTTCTTGCATGTCAGAAGTAAAGTGAAGATCAGTTATAAGTAAGTTAGGCTTGCAGAATCCTGCCAGCTGCTATCTAAAATAGGTGACAAGATTTGGTTGTGCACATTCCTCTGTCATGAGTAGTAGGCCCTTAATAATGGCTGTTTTTATTGAGCTCGTCTTAGATAGGTGTTGGCTGGATGACTCTGTGTTTTAGGTATCTGCCAGTGGAGCCAGAGGCTGGGAGTTCGATTCCCCCACTGTGCCTCCTGGGAGAAGAGCCAGCCTGTGTGGCCTTGGGCAAGCTGCACAGTCCCAGAGCACCCCCAGAAGAAGGGAATGGGAAACCACTTCTGTATATTCTCTACCTAGTAAACCCTGGAAAGGGTCGCCATAAGTCAGAATCAACTCAAATATTATTATTATTAGGATAGGCACATGGCGGATAGTTGCTGATATGTATGTTTCAACAAAGAATAAATGTGTAGTAAAAGGGAAACAGGGCTGCCAGATCTCAGAATTTTTAAATGCTTCTCTTCTTTCAACCTCAGCACCCAACCTTTGTCTCTAGTTAGCCTAGCTAATGATAATTCTGGCTGGAAGATTTCTAGAAGTGGTTGCCCAAGAAAGTAACCCTTTCAAGCTCTACTCTCAAAAGATTCCTAAACCTAGGTAAGTGTTTGGGGCTGGAGCCCAGTGTTTCTGTATGCCTGGTGATGGAACGTACTGTTCTGATTTGTCCAAGAGCAGAGCCCTCTGTAAAAGCTGTTTGTGTAAGCTATGCAGTGTGTCTGAGAGAAAATGGCTTGGCCCTTTTGTTCTATCAGGCAGTTCTCCTGCAAGCCAAATTCTGGCGATAGCAATGATTTTCAAGTTCATTTTCATTCCTGAATCCAAACCACTATATTTTTATAGGGATGATGTGAAATGAAATTAGGGGAAATCAGTGCAGGAGGCCATGAAGCAAGAGGGCTTCTATTTTCGTTGATCCAGTGTGTGATGTGAGCATCTTGCATTTGTTAAAATAACTGATGGCCAATAAGATTGGATTTCAAGCATCATTTGAGCTGTTTACTATTTCTTATGGCTTTACAGCAGGGCATGGAAAATTTCAGCTATAACAACAAGGACAATTTCATCAGCATTTGGCATTTTCCTTCCTCCTGTCTCTCTTGCTTGAATCATCAAGATTTTTTTAAAATCCTCAGCTATGAGGAATCAACCTAGACTTTAAATTTTGAGCTATAGGCCTTTTGTGTTTGAAATTAAGCTCCATACAAGTCTCATTAGTTCATGATAACATTTATGTGCACAGATCAGACACTTGATTGCAGATGAGAAAAACACAAATAAGCAGAGACCCTGATTCCAGTGAGAATGGGAGGGAGCTGTTTTCAATTCTGTAAGAGTATTCGAGAGTTGCTCTGGCAGAATTTTGTGATAGGAATTCTTTCAGAAATCTGGATATTTTAAGAGTAGTGCTGAGTTTCCTTGAGGTAGTGTCTTCCCAGTCAAAATTTAGCATTACAAAATGCCCTGTACCTTCTCTGTTCTTCAGCAGCTTAGTTCTCATTCTGTGCTGCAAAGCTCAACAAATTCTCTCTCTCTTTCTCTCTCTCGCTCTCTCTCGCTCTCTGTGTTTAAATAGGAATTATACATTTCTAAAATATTATCAAATTCAATTTTAAGTGGCTGGTGTATAGCAAATATACCCCTCTCCTAATCATTTTTTTTTTCTCATTACCACCCATGTTATGGTGGTAGAAGTCTTGGCATGTGGGACTTCTTGTTTTTATTTCCCATAATTCCCATGGGAATGCATTGTATCAGTACATAGTATCTTTACCTGGCAAATTATGGAAATAAAAATGGAACCCACTAGCTGCTTGGTTTTTCCTCTGCCTTCTGAAAAATACCTGAAATGTCCCCATCCCGACTCCTTTGGACAGCTGCAAATCCTGTGGGAAAATAATAAAGAACATTTGAGGTCAGCTCCAAACATTACAGTGTGGCTCTTTCATGAAGACCATACAAATGCCACCACCTTCTATGCTGCTGTGAGTCCATGATTCTTTGTTTGTTGTGTATCCTGGTTACTTCCAAAATGGCTTCTACAGCAGATTGTTCTGTTTCTCACCATCTGAGAATATGTCTGATAGTACCTTTGTCCTTCCCAAGGTAGAGGCATTCATACTCATGAAGAACATGTTTGATGGCTGAACTATAGGGGCATATCTTGTCACCTAAACTGGTGGCATTATAGTTGAGGAGGAGATACCGTAGGATTTGTTCTCTATCATATTGAACCAAGGAGCATTTAGGTCTTAACTGACACCAAGGGATATTCTTGGGGAACTTGCATTTGACTGCACTGACAGGTAGCTGTGAGAGGCTGCCTTTCACTTACAAACAGTAGTATATTCTTGATAAATTGTGCCACTTCCTATTTGCATAAAGAATAGGAAGCCAGTGCATTTTTGGATGTGTCTCTGATCAAGATTTGGTCCTGCATGCTTGAAGGCACATCGGATCCCTACAGACTGTGCTAATTGTGTTGGCAAATTCTGCCAATTTGCCCTCCAGCTCTGCTGGAACCTTTGCTCAGCCTCTGGATGAAGTCTGGCACCTCATCTTTCAGATATATTTTCATTTTGCAGTGTGTTCATCAAATTGGGATGCAGGCAATTTAAAATCCCAACAGGCTCTTAAATCTTCTGGGAGGATGGGATGCACATTGGATTTTCAGGTTATTCAAAGGAATATGGGGTAAGGTGCAGTAAGACTCTCACTGAGGTGCCTCAAAAGAGATAGGAAAGATTACTTGTTTGGTTTGTATCCCTAAATCCCCTAGGATGATCCCTGGCTACGCTGGCTTGGGTCTTCTGAGAATGTTAGTCCAAAATGTAACTTTCCCATCTCTTCTTCTCACTGAGATCAGGAACAGTCAGCAAACATCCAAGAAATATAGTGTCATGTGGCTTCCTTTCTACCTTGTTTTCAATCCACACATGGCAGTGCTGTGGCTCACTAGGAGTCACCTTTGTCTGGACCTGAACTGAGTATTTTTTTTTTCCGGGCAGTTCCTCAGAATCCTTTATTTTGTACCAGTTCCAAAATGTCACCACTAAATGTATTTGATTTAGATTCCACCTTTCCTCCAACCATCTCGAAGCAGTGAAGACAGCTCTTTCCCCCGCCTCCCCACACATTGTGTTCTCACAACAGTTCTGTAAGATAAAGTGGGCTCAGAATGAGTGGCCCAAGGTCAGCCAGTGAGCTTCATGGCCGTGGCTGGATTTGAACTTGGGCCTCCTCAGTCTACAACACACTACGCTCCTTATTCAGCCTGCTGGTTGACACTGTGAATATACCTAGAGAGGAGGACCTAGCTCCACTGCTTAATTGTTGCATTCATCTTGGTTTTGGTACTGGGTCTAAAAAGGAAATGGATCCTGACACAGTATAGGTTCTGCATATAAGCAAGAAGCCAAATTTCCCAGCATCCTTGCATATGTGTAGAGGCTGTATATGAGCAGGAGCGTCTCCTCTTCAGAACCAACCTTGAAACCATGAAGAATGTAGTAAGAAGAGAGCTGGTCTTAGTTGCATCCTTCTCTAAGTGTGTTCCCAATGACAGGAAGTAGAGCACCTAAATAGGTCTCAACTCTGGGTTATGGGGCTTTATTGGACCTCTTCCCACCACCCTGTCCCCCAACCTCCAGAGCCCTTTCAAAAATTCCTGTTGTCCTCCTATTACAAAAAGTGCCCATGGGCGGAGGTTGTACAAACCTTGTTCCTCAGCAGAACTGGACTCCCATCAGACCATTTCTGCTGGGAAACAAGCCACGTTTTCTCCACACATTGATTCCAGAAAGATGCACTATGATTTTTGCACTGGTGATGGTGGAACCATGAATGAGGACTTAAGCTGGGGTATTCTGGGAGCTATAGTCCAAATAAACTAAAACAAAATATTTTTTTCTGAGCTTTGCTGTGAATTACCTGTTGCTCATCCCTGCTCTAAAGAATGTTTGTGTATACAAACAGATATAGGCTTGGCTCATGGAGCACTATTGGCTTAGCCAAGAGAGACTTCAGAGGCTTTGAGGCAAGTTTCATAGATGTGAATATTGGAGGAGTGCTTGTGAAAATCCAAACATGGGCCTGTGGTATGAATCATATAGTAGGCAACGTGACTTGTGGGAAACGTTTTATGTCTTGGCCACATATAAATGTTGCTGTGCTCTAGTAGTTTTCCAGGTCTTATCCCTCTGTGGAACCAATCAAGATAACCTTTCTGACTGTCTACATGTTAATCAGCATACTGTTCATTCCCATTTGAAGCATGTTTGAAGTTTGCCATCTTCACAGATTTCAATTTCATCTGGTGCATGTGTCATGTGCATTAGCATATCATGAGACATTTCAATATAGAAGAGCTAATTGGCAGGGTGACTTCCTTCTCAATTTTACTAGGTTTTAAACAGAGGTGATCATTTGTAAATAATAATCTTGATCATTACATTTGTTCTAATTAAACAATGAGGCATATCAGGAGTACAGTAATCATGAGATAATCACATCCCTGGCATAATTATCAGGTACAGGGCACAGCCAAGTATTTCTAATGCCGCAGAGTGTGATTATCTTGTGATAACGACACCCTGTAGGTTGCCTAATTTTCATTACAAATGGAATTATTTTTATTAAAATGAACAAGGGGTGGCAGTGGGGGCAGCTGTCCTTTTCTTCTGAGGGAGGTGGCAAAGACGGATGGTGTACAATTCTTAGCAGGAGCTTCAGGTGGGCTGATAGTGTGTGGATTAATCACTGACTGCAGGTGCACTGTTGTTCTCATCCACGAGGCTGAGCCATGATATGAATAGCTACAGCCTTAATCTGGCTGTCTTTGTGCAAAGTTCTTTTTTAAAAGAAGAAGAAGAGGATGATGATAATATCAGCTGCACTGAATGGCAGTGCCGGGGATGAGAACAGCTGGGGTGAAATACCTTTGAGGAATTCCAACTTTTTGTGAGCATGGATTATTGGTGCAGTCATTTGCCGTCTGTAATATCCTTGCCCCTTGTGTTTTTAAGGGGCACACGATCCTTCGGGCTTCCAAGTTCAACCTCTACGGGCTTCAGTACTTTGTCTGTCTTCCTTCTCCGCAATTCTATTTAAAGGGTCCATCCAGACCATCAGGTCATACCTTGTGTGGAATCAGCAATGCACACCCTACAGTGTTTCCTAGACAAAACTATGTGTGTGTGTAAATTTGTAAGGGGTGTATCTGAGCACCAGGGGTGTAGTGGGGAGATGAAGTAATTTAATGAGCCGAGGTCATTCATTTAATAATGTGGTGAGTGACACCAAAATGAAAATATAATGTTTGTTGATTCAACATGACGTTACAGGATTGGGGGCATGGTGTGTTTTCTGCCAACTATTTTCTAGTATACATTATTTTCAAATAAAAAATTGAAGAACCCGTCCAAAGTCCCTGCAGAATAATCCTAATCATTTCTGTGGAGAAATTTTTCCATTACATTTCAGCCCATGACTTTCACTTTCAGAATACTGCCATGTATAATTTAACAGTGCCTTGGAAACAGACTAATGATGTGATCTTAGGCATGTCTGCTGTGATTCAGTAGAACATACTCCCAGGAAAATGTGAGTCAGATGGCACCTTGTTGTTGTTGTTTAGTCGTTAAGTCATGTCCGACTCTTCGTGACCCCATGGACCAGAGCACGCCAGGCCCTCCTGTCTTCCACTGCCTCCCAGAGTTTGGTCAAATTCATGTTGGTAGCTTCGATGACACTGTCCATCCATCTTGTCCTCTGTTGTCCCCTTCTCCTCTTGCCTTCACACTTTCCCAACATCAGGGTCTTTTCCAGGGAGTCTTCCCTTCTCATGAGATGGCCAAAGTATTGAAGCCTCAGCTTCAGGATCTGTCCTTCCAGTGAGCACTCAGGGTTGATTTCCTTCAAAATGGATAGGTTTGTCCTCCTTGCAGTCCAGGGGACTCTCAAGAGTCTCCTCCAGCACCACAATTCAAAAGCATCAATTCTTTGGCGGTCAGCCTTCTTTATGGTCCAGCTCTCACTTCCATTACTGGAAAAACCATAGCTTTGACTATGCGGACCTTTGTCGGCAAAGTGATGTCTCTGCTTTTTAAGATGCTGTCTAGGTTTGTCATCACTTTCCTCCCAAGAAGCAGGTGTCCTTTAATTTCGTGGCTGCTGTCACCATCTGCAGTGATCATGGAGCCCAAGAAAGTCAAATCTGTCACCGCCTCCATATCTTCCCCTTCTGTTTGCCAGGAGGTGATGGAACCAGTGGCCATGATATTAGTTTTTTTGATGTTGAGCTTCAGACCATTTTTTGCGCTCTCCTCTTTCACCCTCATTAAGAGATTCTTTAATTCCTCCTCACTTTCTGCCATCAGAGTGGTATCATCTGCATATCTGAGGTTGTTGATATTTCTTCCGGCAATCTTAATTCCAGTTTGGGATTCATCCAGTCCAGCCTTTCGCATGATGTATTCTGCATATAAGTTAAATAAGCAGGGAGACGACATACAGCCTTGTCGTACTCCTTTCCCAATTTTGAACCAATCAGTTGTTCCATATCCAGTTCTAACTGTTGCTTCCTGTCCTACATATAGATTTCTCAGGAGATAGATAAGGTGGTCAGGCACTCCCATTTCTTTAAGAACTTGCCATAGTTTGTTGTGGTCCACACAGTCAAAGGCTTTTGTGTAGTCAATGAAGCAGAAGTAGATGTTTTTCTAGAACTCTCTGGCTTTCTCCATGATCCAGCGCATGTTAGCAATTTGGTCTCTAGTTCCTCTGCCCCTTCGAAATCCAGCTTGTACTTCTGGGAGTTTTTGGTCCACATACTGCTGAAGCCTACCTTGGAGGATTTTGAGCATAACCTTGCTAGCATGTGAAATGAGTGCAATTGTATGGTAGTTGGAGCATTCTTTGGCACTGCCCTTCTTTGGGATTGGGATGTAGACTGATCTTTTCCAATCCTCTGGCCACTGCTGAGTTTTCCAAACTTGCTGGCATATTGAGTGTAGCACCTTAACAGCGTCATCTTTTAAGATTTTAAATAGTTCAACTGGAATGCCATCACCTCCACTGGCCTTGTTGTTAGCCATGTTTTCTAAGGCCCACTTGACTTCATTCTCCAGGATGTCTTGCTCAAGGTCAGCAACCACACTATCTGGGTTGTCCGGAACATCCAGATCTTTCTGGTATAATTCCTCTGTGTATTCTTGCCACCTCTTCTTGATGTCTTCTGCTTCTGTTAGGTCCCTCCCATTTTTGTCCTTTATCATGTCCATCTTTGCACAAAAGGTTCCTTTAATATCTCCAATTTTCTTGAACAGATCTCTGGTTTTTCCCTTTCTATTATTTTCCTCTATTTCTTTGCACTGTTCATTTAAGAAGGCCCTCTTCTCTCTCCTTGCTATTCTTTGGAAGTCAGCATTCAATTTTCTGTAACTTTCCCTATCTCCCTTGCATTTTGTTTCCCTTCTCTTCTCTGCTATTTGTAAGGCCTCATTGGACAGCCACTTTGCTTTCTTGCATTTCCTTTTCTTTGGGATGGTTTTTGTTGCTGCCTCCTGTACAATGTTACGAGCCTCCATCCATAGTTCTTCAGGCACTCTGTCCACCAAATCGAGTTCCTTAAATCTGTTCTTCACTTCCACTGTGTATTCATAAGGGATTTGGTTTAGATTATACCTGACTAGCCCAGTGGTTTTTCCTCCTTTCTTCAGTTTAAGCTTGAATTTTGCTATAAGAAGCTGATGATCAGAGCCACAATCAGCTCCAGGTCTTGTTTTTGCTGACAGTATAGAGCTTCTCCATCTTTGGCTGCAGAGAACATAATCAATCTGATTTCGGTATTGCCCATCTGGTGATGTCCATGTGTAGAGTCGCCTCTTGTGTTGTTGGAAAAGTGTGTTTGTGATGACCAGCTTGTTCTCTTGACAAAACTCTATTAGCCTTTGCCCTGCTTCGTTTTGAACTCCAAGGCCAAACTCACCTGTTGTTCCTTTTATCTCTTGACTCCCTACTTTAGCATTCCAGTCCCCTAGAATGAGAAGAACATCTTTCTTTGGTGTCAGTTCTAGAACATGTTGTAAGTCTTCATAGAATTGGTCAATTTCAGCCTCTTCAGCATCGGTGGTTGGTGCATAAACTTGGATTACTGTGATGTTGAAAGGTCTGCCTTGGATTCGTATGGAAATCATTCTATCATTTTTGAGATTGTATCCCAGTACAGCTTTTCCCACTCTTTTGTTGACTATCAGGGCTACTCCATTTCTTCTACGGGATTCTTGCCCACAATAGTAGATATGGTAATCATCTGAATTGAATACGCCCATTCCCGTCCATTTTAGTTCACTGACGCCCAGGATGTTAATGTTTATTCTTGCCATCTCCTGTTTGACCACATCCAGCTTACCAAAGTTCATAGATCTTACATTCCAGGTTCCTATGCAGTATTTTTCTTTGCAGCATCGGACTTTCCTTTCACTTCCAGCATGTTGGACGCCTTCCGACCTGAGGGGCTCATCTTCCAGCATCATATCTTTTAGCCTTTTGTTTCTGTCCATTGAGTTTTCTTGGCAAAGATACTGGAGTGGCTTGCCAGTTCCTGCTCCAGGTGGATCGCGTTTAGTCAGAACTCTCCACTATGACCTGTCCGTCTTGGGTGTCCCTGCACGGCATAGCCCATAGCTTCTCTTAATTACTCAAACCTCTTCTCCGCGACAAGGCAGCAATCCGTGAAGGGGAGATGGCACCTTAAAACACCCTAAATCTTTAAAACTCAGACCACCAGCTTGAAGATGCAGTCCTTGGAAGCTCAGGGCAAAAAACATTCATTCATTTCCAAGGTGGTTTATCTGGCTTTTGTTGTTCTGCTGCAACAGGCTAGCTCAACTGCTGCCCCCGAAGATTCTTGAAGATAAACCTCCATGTAAGGGGGAAAGTATATATCTGAAAGCAACTGCTCATTTCAATATGGCAGACCTGTTTTCCCCCCTTTTAACACCAGCCTCACATATTCTACTTCCACATCTTACTACCACATATCCTTTCTGCATTCTCAACAACTCCTACTGTTTGGGTTCATTGTGCAGAGTTACGTTGCTTCCTATGTAAATACAGCTACATGAATGTAAACTTTCAGTAACAAAACTGACTTCATCCAAACTTTGCTTAGCTTTATTAGGCTTTGTTTACCTTAGTAAGTTGTGGGTCTGAGAAAGTAGTTCAGAGCGCCGTGCTGTAATCCCAAATCAAGTAAATGTGAAGTTAATCCTTCCAGAAAGACATTTCCACCTCTTTATTTGAAACTTTTTCCCAGGAATCTCACAATCAGCATTTCCCTCAGAAAGGTTCTGTTCTGTTCTTCTCGCTCTTATTCCTCTTTTTCTTGGAGTACCCCCCATCCTATCTCCCAAAAGCCTTTTGAAGATACCATGGAGATGGATTTCCCCACCCCACCCCGGAAGAATAGTATTTCTGTGTCAAGTTTTCAGAGTCCATGGCACCTTAAAACCTAGCAAATTTATTATAGCTAGCAGCTTTTAATCTTTTTTTGTGTGTATTTTCTTTTTTCCATCTCTCCATTGATTCCTATGGCTCTCTTGGTTTCTATGTACTGTTTTCAGACAGCTGTATGAAAAAGACCTAAGCTGTCTGTAGGCAGGTTAAGCTTTCTCAAAACTGCACCATTTACCCAGGAGTGGGGATGGAATAGAACATTTTACCTTAGAAATTTTGGGGCTTGTCAGACTGTCCATGGCTTCACATTTTGATGAACCACACCAAATGGTGGTAGCAAGTTGTTTTCTTGCAGAACAGTTGAATTAGAAAATTAAAGTTCTGGTTTCTCCAAGACTAGACACTTAAAAAATAAATAAATAAGAAGTTGGGAATGTAGAAATCCCATGGTACAAGGAGCAAAACCCATCAAGACATCCTAGGAAAATCCCAAGAAAATCAGGACTGTTGGAAGGGGGTGGCAATGGGACTATATTACTCCATTTGCTACCTTCTTTCCTTGGCATTCATAAGGTAGAAATTAATGTCCAAATCAGGCCAAAATCTAATGAATGTCCTAGATGTGGTACATGTCCCGAAGAAGCAAGAGTTTCCTCAGCCTTTTATGATGTGGTCCATCTGCATGGTACCTCTAAGTCCAGGGGAGTGGCAGAAAGAACATACAGTTTATGGGCCAGATAAGCCCTACTTCACATCTCTGTGGTCTCCACCATCTCTTCCTGCTGCAAGAGCAAAGTTCGGCAGCGACTTTTCAAAAGAAGGTGTGTGACAGTCCATAGCTCCTTTTCATGCCAAACTGTACTCTCAGAAGTGACAATTGGCTTGTGCACACTCCCCATGTGTCTTGTTTTCTTTTTAGAAGGGAATGGCAAGGGCTTTTGCTGCTGCCATACTTCTGTAATTTGCTGGTGTAACTGCAAATTCAGCAGCATGCTGACAACAGAAGGTGGCCGCAGTGGATTTGGGAGGCCTAAAATGGTCCCCCTACCTGTGGGAATTGCCCACCTGTGCTTTTCTTTGTGGTGCCACAGATTATCTTCAGCAGAGTTCAGAGGGAAATGTGATAGATTTAGGTCTGTACTCCATGAAAGCTCATTCCATAATAAAATAATTAGACTTCAGTCTACCACGGGACTCTTTGTTATTACAGGAAAAGAAACAAGAACAAGAATATATTTTTGGATGCAGATTGCATGCATTTCTTTTTGGATATGCCTGCTTAACCAATGTTTAACCTTTCACTAGCAACAATCTGTTACTGAGTCTTATCAGCTATATAATCAGAGTTACTGCAAAACATCATGATACAAGAAGCATCTTGAATTCAGCTAACCTTTCCCTGTGCATTTAAATAATATTGCCAGAGTTTGGTATGTGCTTGTTCCATGTACTTACAAGTGCCCTGCTATCAAGCAGTAGGGGGTTCCCCTCAAAGCTTTGTGATTGAGCAGTCCGACTTGTAAATGAAGCTTGTATTTACCTCCTGATGACCAATCCTAAAACAAAGCATTCTGATTTGCCAAATATAGAGGTGAGAAAGTGTGTGTAAGGACAGACACTTTTATTTTACTAATAAAGGAAGCTTAGCTTCTAAATGCAGAGCTGACTCTCTCATGTAGTTTGATCCCCAGACTCCAGTTGTGTAACAAGCATAAAGTAAGACACACAAGTGCACTAAAGCTTTCTGTACTGAAGACAAACAGTTCTTCGGTGTTTTTTAGGAATTCTGAAGTAGAGGAATACGAGCAGCGACACCATGGGAGAAACTACGACACAAAGTAGCTTTCTTTTCTTGAGAGACCGCTTAGAGTGGTAGACACAGCTGCCCTTTTGAAATATGGTCACTCTGTTGGTGGCAGCCATTTTTGATGTCTCAGTGTGGGTGTACGCGTGGGTGTTTGTGTGTGTGCGAACACACACACGTGCTTGAGTGAAGCTAATTCACAGTTTAATTTCATTCTTGTGCAAATATTTACAGTATAAACTCTGTAAGGGCACTGCTTTTTTTTTTTACATGCTTCACATAGATCCTTTCCTGGGTTTAGTAACAGTGCTTTGGTTTCTTGCTTTCTTTTGCTCATTAGTGTAACAGCGACTACGTGCCTGTGTGTGGCTCCAATGGTGATACCTACCAAAATGAATGCTACTTGAGACAGGCTGCCTGCAAACAGCAAAGTGAAATACTTGTGGCGTCAGAAGGATCCTGTGCCACTGGTAGGTACAGCAGACTTCATGTTGTATGTTGTCTAGAACAAAATCCAAGATGCTCTCTCTCTCCCTCCCTCCCTCTATGTATCTGTGTCTGTGTGCATATATATATCATGGGTGTTCATTCTGTTGCTGCCAAATCCATTGCAAATCAATAGTGGAAAGTTTGGTGCTTGTGTAGTTACCATTGTCAGAGCTTGTTGTTGCTGTTGTTGCGGGTGGTGGTTTAGCAGAATCTTTCATAATCTGGGGAATGCTTGTGGTGTGTTAAAATCTTGGTCTTACTATTAGTCTTTTATTCATAATTAAAAGCGGCAGAATCCTGCATATCTAGCTATGCAGGACAGTGCCCCTAATAGAGTATGCAGTTCTTACTCTTGTATCTAGCCAGATGGATAAGGAAGAAGGATAATTAATTTGGGAGTGTGCACATGCACACACGCACATACACAGCCGAATAAATAAATAAAATAAAATAATTGGTTGTGATTTGAAGTGGACTAAGGGAGAAAATATCCAATAGAACAAACTGCCTGTTCTTCTAGTACACAAGCTGTTTTTTTAAAACTACAACTCCCAGTGTCCCACAGTCGACATGGCCACTTATACTGAGTTATAGTCCTGACATAAGTTATAGTCTTATGGGGGACTGTACGACAAAGAACAGATGTTGCAAGTCAGTGTATCAATGTATGTAGTATGCTAAATAACATGTCTGAAACAGTTCAGAATGTGGTTGGGTTCTATAAGTGTCTTCTTCCCTAGACCTGTTAAGGACAGCATGTATCTGTGCCTTAGTAGGTTGCACTTACATGTCCTGTTAGATGACTTGAGCTCTTACAGTTTTGTGGGGTGCCAGTGTGCATGTGTCTGAGAGAGAGATTGGGAAGGAGGGAGGGATGAAAAACAGTAACCTTAGTGTTCATTTCCCTTACAAGGGGAAACATAGATATATCTGCATGGGGGAAGATAATCTCATTTGTAATAATAGCAGCACAGAGTTGCCAGACAAGTCTTTCTGTAGTTCGTGATGGTATTAGAGTAGTAATCTATCCCACTCTTCAGGGGAGAGTATTCTATTTGGAATGGTGTTGGAGAAGAGTCTTCTATTTGAAGGCATTCTCTGCTTGAAGATGCAACCACTGCCTATTCAATTTTAAAATAATAAGCTATAACAAGGGAAAGTAGAGGCTTTGAAGTTGACCATCCATGCTTATCAGCCCCTGGGCTGTAAACTGACAAGACGCGCAGGTAAACTGGTCACAATCTTCCACATTATGGTGAGCCATATTGTATTTCTGCATAAAGTAATTATTTCTTAACTTGCAAGCCTACATATACACACACACCTGTAATGCAAATACTAGTCATCTTTTCTTCCTTTGGGAGATGCCTATGTGAATCTCCTAGAAAATAGCTTTTTAAAAAAAAACACGTCCCATTTAGTCATCTAAAAGCAAACACAATTGTTTTAAAATCTTAGTTTGCTGACTGAGTCACTGGGTTGCTGAAAGCGCAAACCACAACTTCCAGTCGGAGAGAACTGTCGCATGAAGGTTTTAGATGAAGATTTAAAAAGAAAATCGGAATGATGATGGAAGTTTGCAAACTGAGTTGGATTAACTGGATCTGACTGTGGATAAATTGAATGCTGAAAGTCAGAATCCCAAACAGAATCCCAGTGTTGTATTTTGCAAGATCTCCCTTTGCTGTCTTTAACCACCTGTGACACTGCAGAGAACATTTGTGAACTGAACCTCTGCAGAAACAAAGCTCTGATCCATGAAGCTTGTCTTCTTTTCTTTAGCTTCCTTAAAGTGTGTGTTTGTGTGTGTGTGTGTGTGTGTGTGTGTGTGTGCAGGGTTTTTTGTTTTTGTTTTGTTTGTTTTTTAAGAAAAAAACACTTTTTAAGATTACAGTTCCTTTTACATACCCTTAAAATTCATTTTCAAGTTTAGCTGCAGGGCTTCTTAACAAAGTGTCTGTGCTAACTAGTCATTTGTGCATACAATATTAAACTGATTGTTCTTTGCCCAGAATTTTTGGTATTATGAGTTTTAATAATATCCCTTTACCAGGAGCAACTTTGAGGGTTTTTGTATCTTTCCTTGGTAATTCAGTCCCTCTCTTTTTGCATTTTCAAAGTTCCTTAGCAAGAGATGCCAAAATTAACACCTCTTCAGTTTCAGGTCTGTGTTCCAAACTAGGTGGCCATGTGTCCTTTTCCCACAGAAGACAGTCCTCTGTTTGAAAGGCTGCCAGGAAACAACCCATCTTTTTTTGGAAAAGCATTTCCAAAGGGGCTATCCAGTCCAAGTCCAATTTAAAGATAAAGCACCATGAAAAAAGGAGAAGTTCAATTTGCCCATCAGTTCCTAAAGCCCTCTGTAAGTTTAGTTCAAAGCTTGGACATCTTACTTTTTTGGATTACAACTCCCAGAGTTCCTCAGCCACTGAGGCTACACGGGCTAGGGAATTGTGGGAAGTGTAGTCCAAAAAAAGTAAAAGTTCTGGTGCTCTGGTTCAGACTTCTGGCAGGAATGATCTGGCCCTTGCCAGTAGCAGTGTTAGCCCCAGATTCTTCAGGGCTTCAGGCAAGGCACCTCTCATCTCTCAGTGACTTTACTTTCTCCCTGTCATCATCCCCTGCTGCCACTGTTGCTCCTCGTCTTCTTCCCGACTTCCTCCTCTTTTCTATTATTTGCTAGCTTGGCAGGCAGAAAGACAGTGGACAAGAAGGCAGTGATCTCTTGCGTTGCTCTGTCTCATCACCTCCATTGTCAGCCCCAGAGCAAGGCATAGGTGAACAAGGAGGCTGCAATGGTGAAGCTATCCAAGGGTTGTCATGAGTGGCCCCTGCTTGCCGTTTATACCTTTGGCAAACGTATGACCATGTCTGCATTTGTCACAGGCCCTACCTGATATCCTGCTGGGCAGAATTTAAGAATTTGTCCTTAGTTTTCCAAGATGATTGTCTCCATCAGATTCACCTTTTAAGGAATACAAGGGAAGAAGTGAATGGTTAAGCTTGAGCAGTAGCATGTTGATGGGCACACAGGTGGCTGACAAGCCCAATACAAGCTTGGAAGAGACATAAACCGTGGGGGCAAGGTGGTTGGTCCTGTGCTTGTTGGTCTGTTGAGAAGTTACATTTTTGCTTTCTTACTTCTGTCTTCCTTTGTGCATCTTTAATTCCTTCTCTTTCAAATTGTTTAGGATCATGTTTTCCCAGGCACTCTGGTTTTAAGTGAGAGAAAGAGAAGGTAAAGCAATTGGATGGCAGAGAGAGGGGGGGGGGGTTAGCTCTTCCTCCTTTTAACTCTGGCCTCATCCATCATTGGTATATTAACATTGCCTAGACTCAGGACATCAGCCAAAATATAAGGGAGCCAATATGCTTTTCTGGGTCTCCAGCTGAGGAGGCAAATTACAAGCAGCACTGGTGGAAGAGGGAATTAGATTGTAAGGAGTGAGATAGCTTTAGGTCCTGAGCACCCTTCTCCATCCATTCTCCATTGGTACCTGGACTAACCGGCTCCATGTCAAGGTCTCTACGTGTATGTTGCTCATGTATAAGGTAGGCACAGAAAAAACCTGGAAGGAAGGGAAAGGAACTGGGGAGAAAGCTGGTGGATGCATGCATTTGGTCTCATTGTACCATTTGGAGCATTGCAGGGAGCGAACCCTAGCATTATAACTTGTGAACCTTGCTTGTAATTCTTCACAGGAAGGGGTGATATGCCAGCAGGGCTTTCAGATCAGAAGCATCCCATTTTCTGAAATTTCAGGGACAAAACATGCAGACCCACCAAAAAAACTCACCAAGTTGAACATAGTTTGCTAGCAATGTATTGTGGCCAGCAGATGTTCAATAACCACCCTGGTCCCCCCTCCCCGAAAGAAGTGACAAAATGGTCTTTGAGTGGTTCACACAAGGGCTAGAGGTCTGCTTTAAAAGCACTTTCTAAGCTGTGACCTTTGACAAGGTATATCTAGGAACAAGACTACACTAACCCAGCTCAGAAGTATTTTGGCCAAAAATGTTTCATGCCCTCTAGTGGCCAACGGATTTTAATGACAAAATGTTCGGTGGTGGTGGAGAGCGTGAGAATACTTGATTCCACCCCCTGCACAAGAATTAGCGCTTCACACCTTAAAGGGTGTAAGGTGCATCTCTGAGCAAAAACAATAGGGTTTGGAAGCCCCAGGTAGTATAATGGCTGCGTTTAGGGCTCGGGGAGCTTGCCTATGTGGCCTTCAGGCTACACATTGTCCATGCCTGCATTGCAGCCTCAGTAGATGGGGCGTGGCATTAGTAAAGCCTGATTTCATCATGGTCACAGAAATGATGTGGCCATGAATCCTACTCAGTGCAGAATCTACTAGATCCAGAAAAATGGAAATCCTATACATGCTGGAGAATTTTTATATACAGAGCTATGAGTAGCTACTGGCCATGACATCTATATTCACCTTGTTTCTGAATATTTATTTATTTATTTATTTATAGATCACCCATCTAGCCAATCACTACTCTGGGTGCTGTACAACAAAAATATGAATTATATAATTGCTATAGACACTAAAAAGTAGCACAAACAAAAAAAAAAAACAGGAAGACTGGCAGCAATTCCCGTAACAAATATCTGTTGCTGGAATAATAATAAAAAGTGGTGCATCCAGCCCTAGGCAAGTTCTCAACCAGACCTTGGAGTTGAGGGAAAGAAAAGTGGGGGAAATGCCCCTTGTTGCCCCCTCCTGCTTCCAGGAGAAAGATTTTTTAAAAAATTTGTTTATAAGGGATGCAGCCCATCTGGGCTGCCCAAGCAACCCTATTTAACCTGTTTCAGCACCTCTCCGAAACAGCCAGTGTAGATCAAGCCCTAAGTTTCCATAGCAGAGCAGGGATTTGAACCCAGGTCGCCTGAGCCCTAATCTGGGGACGCTCTCCACTGTATTACACTGGCATTTGCATCAGATGGTAACTTTAGACAGCTTTGCAGTGCATTTGGAGTATGGGACTGTATGGACTGGACTGCCTTTGTGTATTTTTAAAACTGGCCCTGTGAATCTCCTTGGTGGTCTGATTTTGGATGTGTAAACAAATTGTGGATTAAAATGTGTCACGAGAGTTCAGTTGCTGAAACAGTCTAGAGAGTTAGAACCTGGCTGTCTTCACTGCTGCAGCAGAACATGGGGGTGGAAGAATGCACCGTGTTCGCCTTATAAAGTTTACCTCATGATTGGGGTAAAAAGAAGAGGGCAGCCCAGCAAATATTGTATTGAATGTTGTCGTGAGATGAGGCCATGCTGTCACTCCGAGTGCTGTAAAATAGAAAATTAGAAGTAGCAACACCCTCAGCGTCTTGATGTGTCTTAAAAGGTACATTTCAGCAACAGAAAGGGAGTTTGCATGAAACATTAAGGATAGATCTCTATAATTTACACAGGAATAAACATCAAAAGCAGAGTTTGTGAAAATGCAATTAACTAAGCAGGATGTATCTTTGCATGTACGTATACAAACTATGCTGATGGATACGTATTGATTTCCCTCCCTCTTCTTCTTTTACAGATGCAGGCTCTGGATCTGGGGATGGAGGTAGGAATGCTTATGTTTATAATCTTCTCTCTGCTCCTCCACAAAAGACATGCACTCATATACCAGACTTGTTGAAATCCCCTGTCAGATTACAGTGACTTGACTAGATCATTCCGTTGTACCCCCCCTGTATTGTTACTTATTAAGAGTTTTCTTCATAAAGTGACAGCTTGTCTGTGGGTCCAACTGCAGTTGTGTGATTTTTAAAAGAATCTGTTTTCTAGAGAAATTTGGAAAGTTTTTTACTCCTGAAAGGATTTGGTATTATTCATGATTCAACCAGGACTCTATCTCCATCTGCTGTTACAAACACTCTTCTGTCTTTAGTGACTTGTTTATTTTTCTTATTCCATTCTGCATGAATCTGTAATGATTTGGGGAGGGGGGGGAATCCTGCCAACAGGGTCTGTCTCAATGATTTGTGGGCATGAGTTGGAATTCACACTGAAGGTAAAGATGAAAGATGGATGCTTTTCTGGTGGCAATACCAGGCGTATTCATTTTGTGGCATTTGCAAGTTGGTTGGTTCTTTTCTGCTTTTCTGTAGGCAATCAGCACACTCCATCCCAAAGTAAGCACTTTAAGGCTGCCGTCTTAGGTCTGGTTATACAGGAGTAGACCCATCAGATGCATGAGGATTGTCTTCTGAGTAGACTTGTACAGGATCAGGCTTTACATCCCATTCTTTCCAACAGAAATGCATCAGTCTTTCACTGAAATGCATGAGGTTCATGTGGAATTCCTATAGAAATGTATGGGACTTAAAAGTGTTCTTCTTAGGTTGATTGTACTCAGAGTGTTTGCATTCGCTTTGTAACAGCACAGTAGTACTTGATTGATGTCATTCCAGCAGATGGTATACTTAGTATTCAAGAAGGCAGAGCTTTTACCCCATCTCTAGCTGCGGTTTAAATGATACTGTTCCTCACCGTTGAGCGGGCCAGACCACTGTTCATTCTTTTAGAGCTCTTTTTGTAAGTGATATACATATCAGATTCACAGTGCGTTCTCCCTGACAATTTTTGACTTGGAATGCAGTGTGAAGAGCTATGGGTGTGTCCAGTTAAGACCTTGGCATTTAGATCTGAAAGTTAACCGGATGAATTTTGCATTAGATAAATAAGTGCAGTATATTCTGTTTCATGGGGACAATATTACATCCAATGTTAATGTGTTAATTTTAATCTGTTATTTCTGGTTCAGTTGTACCTAAGTGTAGCTTGAGCCAGCTGCAGGATTCCACCACCTGCATTTTAGGCATAGGTACTATCTTGGAACCTAGGAGGAATTTGCTTACTACCAGGTCAGATCATTGGTCCATCTAACTCCGTATGGTCTACACTCACTGGCCAGCTGTGACTCCTCAGGATATTTGTTGGGAAAGGGATATGTTTTCCCAGCCCTGATTTGAGTACCAGGAGAAGAGCCACCCTATGTAGCTTTGGGTAAGCTACACAGTCCCAGAGCACCACCAGAAGAAAGGACTGGTAAACCACTTCTGAGTATCTGTATACCTAGAAAACTCTGGAACAAGTTGCCATATGCCAGAAAGGACTTAATGGCATGTACAAAATTAAATCTGGATGTCGATTGAGTCTGGGCCATCTGCCTACATAGCATGTTCTCTCTCTCTCTCTCTCTCTCTCTCTCTCTCCCTATCTGTCTATATGCTCCCTTTCTCCCCATAGGGAACTCAAGGTGGCTAAACATCATTCAGTCACAGTTAAAACACCATAATGTACAACATTAAAAACAAGTTAAATACACAACAATAGTAAAAACCATCATTAATTTTTTAAAAAAAAAACATTTTTGAAATCCCTAAGTTCAATAGATGCAGCATTCCTAAGACTCGCACTTACCACTTTGCAGAAGCTTGCGGAAAACTGATTTTGAGATGACATGTGTGTCCTTTGAGCAGGGAAACTAGGGTGATTGTAAGGTAGAACACAATCCAGTCTGTAGCAGGGGACTCTTGTCTGTATGTAGCCTATGCCAGATTCAGTCTTTGCTTTGTCTGGGGAAAGTAAAACTTGCCTGTTTTATGTCTCCAGTTAAGTAATCAAGCTAGTGCAAACTAACATCAAGATGGAAGCAGCCATCAGGCATGGCCATAATCCAGGGTATGGGATCAAAATGCAGTGATTTTGTGAAAAGGGGCTGGATGGCTCCTCAGAGATACGAACATCTCCAGCACAAAGAACAGATTAGCATCTATTAGAGTTAGGCAATGAAACACTTTCTCCATATACGGTCTGTGAATCTGAACTTCAGTCTAGCTATAACCTTCCTACTAACTATTGTCCTTGTGTCACTCTGCTAAGCCAGCTGGTGGATCTTCAGTGTTTCTACAGTACTGGATGGAGCTAAACAGATGGATCATCTTATAGACCAAGCTGGTGCTTGGATAGAGCTAGCACTGCTTAACCAAGGCTATAAAATGCTCGACTCATTGCTTATTTAACATGTTCGTTGGAAGCTGTCGGTTTAATACAATCAAATTTACTTTGGTAAAGCAAATGTATTTTGGGTCAGACTGTGGGATCTATTTGTCTTGGTATCTTATCTGTTCCAGTGCTGGTATTAAGTCAAACATGGAAGTAATCCATTAGAAATAGAAAATAAATTCCCTTTTTCAGTAACAAAAATATATCCTAAATTACATTATGATTATAATATGAAAAAAATAACTTCACTTAACATGGTGTGGCGGTGATACACTTGATCTTAACCAAAAGGCAGAGAAGCAATAGTGGCTGTAAGTCTTCATATACATACATACATATTTACAGGCGTATAGCTTTGTTAAATGGTAGAAAAGGAATACCACATGAATCAAACACTGATTTGTGCTCTGCCACATTCAGAGATTTTAAAAACTGGAAGTATCCATTTTAGTTGCCTATGAAAAATGAAAGTGTTACTTTTTAATTTTAACTTTTTAAAAATTATAAGTTTAAAAATGATAATGCTAACCAAATAATATGTCTGGGCTTTGGAACAGTAACTAAATATTTACTTTTAAAAGTAACTTGGTGAGCTCTGGATATTTAACACGAGTAGTTATAAGGTAAATCCAGTTGTTTGTTTCAAATAGTTAGAAATTTAAACTAGGATACTTAGTTCATTAGATGTCCAGGCATGTTGTACCGTGCTTCGTCCAGTTTTTCCATGGTTTAATTTTTGGATTTTGTGAAAAATCATTTCCCTTTCTATCGAATTAGTGATTATTGGTATTGACCAGATGGCCTGTTTGGTTTTCTGTGTCAATTAGCAGTGTCTGTTGAAAATCAGACTTTCTAATATGAAATTGTACAGCAAAGAGTTTTATTTTGAGGACGGTCAGATGTTTTCTTTGCTTGGACTTCCATCTACTGTACCTTACAGATATTCCACTACACACTTGCATGCATGAACACACATACAATTTGGCATCTTTCTGGAATTTCATCCAGAAAATGTAGATCTAACCTCAGACTTCATGCCTTAAACTGGGACACAGTGGTGTCATTCCTTATGCACAGTGCAAACACTTGCAAATTGCTTTTTGTGTAAGAGGGATACAGGATGTTGTAACTCCCTTGAAGGAACAAACTTTTGTGAGAAGAGCAAATGGAATTTGGTGTGGTAGACACAGAGTCTTGTGAGATGGCCACGTGGGAGTATGTCAGCTTGCCATGAAAGCATGTTGTCTTGAGAACATGGCCTGCTGATTTATTTAAACTTACATAAACAGAGATAGGCGGAATGTTCTGGGGATTTTACAAAGGGACTCTGCACATTTGCAGAGTCCCTTTGTAAAATGGGTGGAATGGATTTCAGCTTGGAATGGATGTTTCAGGGTGGAATGGATTTCAGCTTGCAGTCCTTGAGAAGACTTTTCTGCTAGATCAGATTGCTTTATCTGGGTTGGGTTGACTTTCTATACATGTGCTTAATAGTGTAGCTTCCATGTATGGACCACTCTGAATATCCCTTTTTTTCTCTCTCAAAGTTTATGTGTTGCTGATGACACAGAGTAGGAATTACGATGATGTAGACATTAGTGTTGTTTATTGAGGATGTTGCATACTGACTGTCCCTACATAGAAGAACAAATTGGTCAAAATGCCTCCCACCGCTATCACTGTTCTATAATAGTATTCTATTCTTTTCCTCTGCATTGTTCACACCCTTAGATTTCAGACTGAACAAGAGGGTTCCTCAGTTTCCCCCCCCCCCCATTCATCATCTTTTGGTTTAGTTACAAAACCTTTCCATGTGTATGCATTTATAGTTTTGTTTTTGTTTTTCATGCAAATTCTTCCAGGGCTTCCAAAGAAAATGAATGACTTGGAGCAGTATCCAGTATTTTGGGGGTGGGGTGGGGTGGCTGTGGGGAGGTCTGGTGACTCAGCCTCATTATCCAAATAGCCTCATTCATCCCAACTGTCTGGCAGACATTAAAAAAAGATTGTCAGATAAACAGGACAGTTATTAACATAGGGTTGCTCTGACATAAGGTACATGGGAGACAAATAATGCAATTTGGTGTAACTGGGAGATCCACATAACTGAATTATTGAGGGGAGGGGAGTGTGTCACTGTGCCAGAATACAACACACTTGGCATCTTTCCCCTTCTTTGATAGGCTCCGGGACAAAAATACATTCCAAAGAAAAGCAACAATAATACATTAAGACCAAAGATTGCCAGGAGATGGAGAGGCAACATCTGCCCGTGTCTGTATCCTGTCTGCTAGCGTGTTGTAGCCAAGGTAGCCAGGCTGGCTTTGTTTGTCAGAGGAAGAAAGAGAAGTCCACCTGCACTGAGGCAGACCCAGGAGTTCCTTTTTCCCCACCAGAGTTTTCCTCCTTTTGCTTTCTGATACTGGCTGAGAATTGGAATGATACAGGCAATAACTGAGGAGTGCTGTCAAAAAGGGTGTGCTTCTCTTCTGTCCTCAGTCATGGTGGTGCCATGTTCACAGCTCTGAGGGAGCACCTTTTTTTTTGGGGGGGGGGGACATGGCTCTGTCTAATCTTTCTCCTGCAACTAGTTTTCTCCTCATGAAACTTGCATCCAAAGCTGGGGTAGGCAAGCTCTGGAGATCCAAGGGACAACATATGGCCTCTGGGATGTGTTACAGGACACACCAGGCCCACAGAACAAACCTAGAAGTGGCCAGAAGTCTACATCTAATTTTGTGAACCGAACTCTTTTGCGGTGGACTAAAAACAAGGCCTGGTGGATTTGATGGAGTCCATGAACGTGTGGGGCCCACAAAAGGTCTATGGGGGCATTGCCTGCAGTCTGTATGCCAGAGTATTATAGTAAATAATAAGTACATGCTGTCAAGTCAATTCCAACTCATGGCGATGCTTGTCATGGTCTCTTAAGCCTAAAATATTCAGAAGTGGGTTTCCCTTCCCTTCTTCTGGAGGATGCCCTGGGATTGTGCAGCTTGTCCAAGGCTACACAGGGTGGATCTTCTCCCAGAAGGCAGAGATGGGAATTGAACATGCTCCCTCTCACTGAGCCATCCACCCAGCCCACAGAACGTCCACTCCGGATTTAAGAAATGACAAATATGGATGATTGGGGGGGGGGGGGAGGAATGGTATCCTTCATTTCTACCTGCTGCTTGCCCTGCTAGACAATGAGAGTTAGGCAGCCCACCCTTTGGAGTAGCATCCTGTCCTCCTTGAGAATGGAATGGTAGGCCAGGACTGGAGGACGATGCCTAGTCTCTGTGCAACCCATCTTATAGTCTCCCTTTTGTCCACTCAGTTCTTTGTAATTCTGGACTTTGACCAGGAGAGAAACAGAGAGATTGAGGAAGAAAAAAATGGCAAGGGAAGATCCTGTTTATATTGGCTTCTGCCAGAATCATTGCATTAAAGTGGCAGCTAAAATTAATGCATTAAGACACTACAAGAAAAAAAGGATAACTTATCAATATTGTTCCTTAAAATATAGTGGGAACAAAGCCGGCCATTCTCCCTAGATAATGAATGCCAAGCTCAAAGAGCACAGCAACTAAAAGCATGATTTCCAAACAATTTCAGATGAAAAGCACAGGCTGATAAAAGACAAGTAGAACAGGACCTCAGGGACTGACTAGGCAGCTTGTAGGAAAGTAGATCTATGCAGTAGGCAGGATCAAGTCATTGCATCCCCTTTTAAGGTCTACAAAGCTGCCCGGCTTGTATATAAAATCCATGATTGAATAGTCAACCAGTGCAGTTCCAGGTGCAGGAGCACATTAATGTGCCAGAAGGGGTAGAAAAAAAATAATCCTTGTCATTTAAAACACTCTCACAGCTTCCTCCTCTAGCAGGTAGAAAGCGATGTAATAAAAAAACATAATTTTTGATGCCATTAAAGCAAGTGCTGGGGAAAAAAGCACAAAATGATGGAGGGAGCAGGATGCTTTCTCTGGCCTTTTTTAGAGGAGTTCACCAGTGGAGTTATGATCCAGTCTGGGCACTAATAAATTTGTCAGCAATGTAAAAACATCAGACTGGAGCCCGAAAATATAATCAAATTGGGCTTCCCTGAACAGTTTTAAAAAAACTGGGCAATCCCCTGCACCAGTTCGGAAGCAAAAATTGAGAGGGTTGGATTTGAAGGGCTCACTTGTGAGGAGACAAAACAAAATGAAAGGCAAGAACAGACCGGCGATCAGAGAAGTTCAGTTTTGATGCTGTGGCCTTTTTGTGGATTTTACCTATGATTTCTGTTTCCTATCAAGTTCTTTTTCCATCCTGGCTTCCAACCAAGTTGCAACACTTTAGCAGGTTATATATATATATTATTAGAAATTCATTCCCATTTTAAATGCATTCTTCCACAACATGCATCTTTGCACATTTTACCTATTGTATGCCTTTTCCTGCATGGACTAAAGCATTTTATGCACATTTTTCAGTCACTTAAACTTTTAGACATTCACCTTTAGAAGTGTGCATGGTTTTATGCACATATTCTTCCCCAAGGACACTCAGTAAGCTTCACAAATATGCAGATGCCCTAGGTGAAGTGCAGTTCTCCTTGGAAGGGATTTCAGAAATGTGGAAAAAAGTGAATTCTGCCAAGACTGTTGCTTCTGATGAAATTCATTTCCATCCATAATGCAGAAGGAGTTATGTGGATCCACAAACTGTGCTGTAATGTTGAGGGAAAGGAGGAATTAGTGTTCATATCCCTGCTCAGCCATGAAGCCCATTAGTGTCCTTTGGACAAGTCCTTTCTTCTCAGTCCACTGAATTCAAAGGGTTATTTGTGCTATAAACCAGTGGGTCTCCAACTGGAGTCCCCAGTTGTTCTTGGACTGCAATTCCCAGAAGCTGTCACCACTTGCTGTGCTGGCCAGGATTTCTGGGAGTTGCAGTCCAAGAATAACTGGTGACCCGAGTTTGAGAACCACCACTATAAACGGATCACACAAGGGAGGTATCCAGTGGTATAATTCTGCTGGCACAAAGCTTCAGCCGCTTTTGCTAAGCCATTTTCATCTTTATGTGAGTTTTGGCATGCAGTCCTTTGGGTCTGCTCATGCACGCAATCACACAAGCAGGCACACAAGCTGTTGTTACTATTATGTCAATTCCCTTGTAGTTTCTAATGGTGTTAGTTCTCCTGCTATCATTTGCACAACCATGAGCAGAACACTTCCACCTTTTACACCTTTTCCATAGCAGTCCAACAGGAGTTCTGCCATTGCATTTTTAGTGCTAGAAATGACTGGTAGATTTTGTTTGTTTGTTTGTTTGTTTGTTTTGTCACAGATGCCAAAGTAAGTTGACTAGCATAGGATGCATTGCCCTTGACTTTGGGCAGGAGATTCCAGGCAGTAGTAGTTCTGCTTGGGCATCAAAACATTTTGGACTCGTTTCATAGGAAGCTTTCAAAACTGACCTGTCTGCTAGCTGCACCTCTGAAGAGAGGCACTTCTTCCCTTAAAACAGTCATACTTTGATGGAGGGGGAAGGAAGAAAATGCTGGATTGTCATCTGATAAGTAGGCTGGTACAGACCAATGTCATAACAGTGCTAATTCTTGACCCTTAGGGTGCCAAGCTCTCCTCTTTTTCTGTTTCTGGAGATAACAGTAGACCAAATGACTGAACTAATGAATGAGCAGCAAAAGAAATGGGAGAAATTGTTCCTCGCTCTGAGGAACTTTATTTAAAGCTCTGAATGGTTTCCCTGGGGTCAGGTTTCTGCTTCTGGGTGACAGATGAGCAAATGCTTTGACTTGGCATTTTCAGAGCTAATTTCAATGGGGAATCATTGCTGTTGCCTAAATCTTATTTCCCCTGGAAGTGGTGGTTATAATTGGACTGGTGTGGCTGGTGAGAGTTGAACTCCCTAGAAGTCGTGTAGATGCAGGGGATGAAAATCAGGGTGCTAGCTTTGATAACAGCAACATGCCTCCGTGTGCACCAAGAGTACCCAAATATTCTTCCCAAGCCAAATGCTAGACTTCGGCATCTAATCCATGGCATTTTAAAGCAGGGAGAGAGAATTTATCCCTCCTGAGACTGGCGTTACTGTGTAATAGATGCTTCTTTTCATTGTAGAGAATTTGTTGTGTTTATTAATGGAGGGAAAATGTGAATTACAAAATCCAATTAGTTCCTAGGACACATTGAAGGCAAGATTGGAGGTAATCAACTGTTGCCTTAAAAATTGCAACAAGTGGAGAAAACATTCAGATACCTTGCTGTCATCTGAGAGGCAGTGGAACTCTGTGAGGAATTCCCACGGAAGGTGTGATCACATGGGGATATAGATCATAATTTAGATTACTTGTATGACTATATCCCCAACAATCACATGATGAACAGGGAAATGTGCTCCAGCCTGACCCCAGTCCATTCCCAAGGTGGGCCTTTTTGATCCAACGGTAGGGGTTCTACTCTTGGGGGTTGGGCTGATTCCCCAGCAGACAGAAGGATTGCTTTGGAGGAGTTTACAGTTCCCATTAAAGCAACCCTATCTGGTGTGATCAGATGTGCACTACTGCAGCCATCTCATTGCACCCTCAGTCTTAGTTAGATGGGAACTGTAAGGAGAAGCATGTCCCCTCTTCAGCTTTGCTTTCATTCTCCATTGTGTTGTATCAGAGTTGGGACAAACTTAGAATTAGTTGTTAGTTACTGGACTACAGCTCCCATCAGCCCCCAAGATAGTTGTTACAGATAGACAGATTTAATCCGTTTTGGTTATGTTTCTAGGAAGAGCACATATTTTGTACAGCTAATGGCTCTTAGAAGAAACTACCCTCAAACACACACACACCCAAACGCTGCTGACCACATCTTTCATCACAGCAGGGATAGCTTTCAAGAATGCTCTGTTCTTGGCAAAATCCATTTCCTCCACTGCTGCAAGGGTTGCATCTTAGTTCAGAAGGAGAAGGGGAGCTGAGTGAAAAACAGATTATATCATAGTTCCTGATAATCAGAAAGTCCTGGCGATTCTACCCTGAAAACCCTGGCTCTGATACTCCTCTGATTGCAACAGTGTTAAAAGCGGATGCAAATAGGATGCAAAAAGTCTAAACCTAATTTAGCCCCAGGGATTTTCAGTGGGGCTACAGGAAGCCCCATTGAATCCACACAGCTTACTTATGTGTAGACTTGCATAGACCCATTGAATCAGTGAATCTCTTTTAGCTGGGACTAACAGTTGCAGCCAGTGTTAAAGGTTATAATTTAAAAACACAACAAAATAAATTTAATTGTTGAATTTAAAAATGATTTAAAAGCACATTCATTAAAAAAAATACAAACATACACATGAGGAGAATACCCACTTTTTTCAGCAGTTATACAGCTATTGAAAGCTGTTCTAAAAAAAAAAAGAACAGCCTTTACAGACTGATGGAAAGACAACAAGGGAGAAGCCCAGTCTAGGGTGGGGAGTTCCACAGTTTGGAGCAGCAAGATGTAGTCAGAAGCGTTTGGGGTGCACGGGAATTGCTCTGAGTTTCCATCTTGCTTTACATATTTCTTTTCCAAAATGGAATTTGTATCCATTTCTTCTTTTTGATTATGGCGTAGGTACACAACAGACTACAATCCTGTGGCTTAGTGTAGGAAGTCACAACTAGAGTAGGGCCATGGAATTGGTGGGGATTGGGTGAGTCAACTTCTCCATGAATTCCATTGATTCCACGCATCTACTTACTCTAGCTGTGACTTACTGTGGTAAACAACGAGAATCCAGCCATTGTGAAATTGTATGACATTAACCCTGAAAGACCCTTTTCATTCAGCTCTTGAAAAAGAGAGAGTGTTTTATCCATGCATTTTTAAACATAGACTTACTTTCTGGACAGCAACATGGTATCCTGTGAATAGAGAGCTGAATGAGTATACTCTAAATAGAAAGATGTGCGGTTAATTAAAGCAGATGTCTGGCCTCTGTTTTTCTTAGATCCTGCCCTCTGTTGTACCAAGCAGCAGGAATTAACCCTGCCCCGAGGTTGAGTATTCGGGTGCTGTGACAGCACTGCATTGCTCTTACTCATATCTGTTCCATATTTCCCCCTACCTTTACTCTTTAGAAAAGAATGGAAAAACACACAAACTGCTGTCTTGACCCAAATACAGTGGTACCTGTCTTGATGCTATTTCGGGGTGAATAACTGTTAAATTCAGCAAGGCTGTTTCTTTTCTACTCCTAAGGAAGAAAAAAAAAATCTTTGCTTTATTGCATGCTTGATTGATAGGCAGGGCTACCAAGAGCACAATGAACATTGCTGTAAACACCTTCTGAGCAATAGCACTTGAGCCAAAATACTCAATAAAAGCCCAAGTGTACGTTGATTTGAATGGAGCTGTGTATAAATGTCTTCCTAACAGACAATGGCTCCACAACTGACGTGAAAATAATGGGAAAGGACTAATGCAGTGAAGGGACACAATTTGATTTAAACTCCCCTTCTTTGCCTCCCCACAATTTTGAAGTGAGCGGCTATTGTAAACCACGGGGTGATCTGTCACGGGTCCATGGAAGGCTAATGATTCCTGGATGTAGCATTGCATCCAACATTTGACAGATGAAAATAGGGAGACTTAAATATTTGTAAAAATGTATTGTTGTGCTAAGGATCACTGCCTCAGGTCTTCCTTCCAACCCTCCCCCCCACTTCACCCCCATAACAAATGGCATTCAATCATCCCAAGACTATGTGTTAGCTGCATTTGCTACATTCTGTGTTAGCCACATTTGTGACATGCCAGACTGTGTGTTAAATCAGCCGTATGTAAAACTTAAGCATAATAGAGAATTCAGGGTCCGGTTGATACAGAATGCCTGCAACAACACTTACCATTTGGGTTAGGCACGCTGGAGAATTTCAGCTGGTTCATATTTTTAAGTGAAGTGACCTAATTTGAACAACCTGAACTAATGCATGGATCAAAATACAGTGATCTTTCAAAGTCCACATTTTTCAAAGTTTTGTGAAGCAGCTCTTATCTTCAAATAAGAGCTCTAGCCGCCTAGAGTGGTCACAATTGACCAGATAGGCGGGGTATAAATGAAATAAATAAATAAATAAATAAATAAAAATGAAGTCCAGAAGTACCTGTTTTGTGAAGATGCTATACCAAGCCATGTATGTTAGGGAAAGATATGTAGAGACATGTCTATAATGGAGGGAAATGTGCGCTCAGTGAGTATATTGGGGAAGTTATATATGAAAATCGGTGTGAATTAATAACGCAAAATAATGTGGAAATTGAACTGCACAAATGTATACCTCAACACATGTGGCCCCTTGTGGCAATATACTATTGCATTCTACTCCACTGACATGGAATAGAAATAGACTGATTAATACATCCTTAATCTAGATAGGCAATTAAAGAGATGATGAAATAGGAGTTGGTACATACTAGTAGTTTGTATCATATGTAGCCTGCATACTTAAATTGTAAACCACTCAGAGAGTGTTTTAAGCATTATGGGGTGGTATATAAACGGCACGCCTTTTGTGTCCATGTTCATACATTCACATGCATGTGTATTAAAGTCAAGATGAACATCATTATGGCTATGTTCTTAACAAATTTGTAGATTCACATTGTTCTCCTCCAACACTATGTTTAATTTTTAAAATATAACCTAGGGCTGAAATGAATAGATTCTTCCATTCACATCCTGGACTTTGAGTGCTTAGCTCTTAAAGCCTGGGTTTGAATCCATATGCATTCAGCTATGTTTATGGTGCTGAATTCTGTTGCCATGTTTGCTTGACTGTTTCCACAAAAAGGTAGCCCTCAAGGTGGTTTACAAACTTTTAAAAAGAATAAAAACACAAAATCACATTTAACTAAGAAGAATAAATAAGAAAACCGTATCATCTAACCCCATGATAAAACCATTAAAATATTAAAATTTCTCTGGTAAGCTCCTCATTTTTAATATATCCATGGGAAGGGGTAACAGCATGCTTCTTTCCATGCTGGGAGCAGCTTTTCCTATTGAATTAGGCCAGTGCAGATGGTCAAGAATTTTGTTCCATTCATTTATGAGTAGAACTGACTAAAATGTTTTTCATGAAATGGATGGAAAGGATTGAGAGGATTTTTTTTTTAACTGATCATGGAAGAAAGGGAAAGTGACATTTTCCTATTTCTGCTGTAAATATATAGAGATGCTTGGAGAGTTTCCTCTTTGCAAATTGTGATAAGAATGAACCTTGCTCTGCACCTGGTGTACTGATTGGCAGATTGTGACTGACATATGCTCTGGCTTTCCCATTTCCCATTAGCTAGTTTAATACTAATGCATTCCTTTCAAAACAATTACTCAATACAGCTTTAGTCTCAAAATCTGCATTGAAATGCATCTTGAAAATTCCTTTTTAAATAGTTTAAATGCGTATTTCAGTGCAGTTTTTGTGCACAGATGGTGGGGAGGGGGAAGGAGTATTGTGGATTAATATGGGATCAAAACATAGACCAAAGGTTGACTGATTGCCCCTCCCTATAAATATAAAATGTTCTGGTTCATTTATGTGCATTCCATAAGTGCATATCTTTCTGTAGCCCTGGGGAGGCATAGTTGCCTAGGGTTTTGCTAAGGAAGCTTGCACTGCTCTCCTTAGGACTTCATTGTTAGGCTGTTTTAACACTCAGATCAATAGCGTTCTGATTTTCTGTGCCCTTTCCTTAAAATACTTTCTAAATGTATAGGATTCCTTTCCCTCTGTGAAAAACCCCTGAGTTCTAAAAGTATTATTAAAACGAGACTAGTCAAAAATTCTTTTTAAAAGTTCCTATGTTCTTTCAGGGATGACTTGTATTCTCCTGTACAATGTTTGAACAAATTCTTAAAGGTTGCTCTAGGAAATATAGATGTGATTGGCCTTTTCTCCCTTGAAAATTCTAAAAGAGCTATCTGTGTCAGGGAACTGTTGACTTCAGAGTAGTTTATTGATGTATCCAGTTATTTAATGCATTATGTAGGCAACCAATACCAGATAAATTTGTAGCTAGGACATTAGCCATTTGTTGAGATCTACTGTTGTTGATGGGTATCTTGTTGAATTCAATGTCTTGTTGAAATACAGATTTTGAAGAAGACATGAAATACATATTGAGATGGTTAGTTGAATATGAAAGAGCCTAGAATAAAGGATGGTACAAGTTAATAATTTTAACATTTTCAGACCCAAAGAGATTTTGGCAAATCTTCTATGAATTCTATGAGGGCACATGTTTTTACATTTAATTTTTAAGACTGAGCAGGGTTTTTCGAATTGCATCATACATTGTCCACAACATTGGAAGAGAAATTATTTAAATTGGGCTTCTCACGAAGTGCTGTTCTGGCAATGGGACATACAAAAGCAAAACAAGAATTACACCAGTGTATTACAGATAATGAGCTACAACTTCATGTAAGTGCAGCTACTGTCTTTCCTGAATATAGAAACATAGGTCAGTCTCTTTCACCTGCAAGCCATATGAATATTTTAACCATTCCAAAATGTAGGAAAGCATTTACACTAGCAAAGTTTAATGTATTACCAATCAGTTCTATTGGAAGGCAGATACAAGAATGTTCTTTATGCTGCACACTTATGCCTTTGTGCAGCTGGTGTGGTGGAGATGGCAGGGCATGTACTGTTGTATTGTTGCTTTTATAGTGGTTTCCATCACATTTTTATTCATCCAATCCTGCAAAGCATTCCTGAAAGAAATGAAACCAGTGCTCATTGGTAACTATTAAAATTGCCACCTTTTGCACAGTGGCATTAGCGTGCCGGCAAAAAATGATACCATAATTTCCTTTTAATAATGATTATCTTATGAAGTTTCTATTTCTAAGAGTTAATCATACACAATGTATATTTAATTTCCATTTGGTAATTCCCATTGTTGTGTAGTTACTGGTTTTTGTCTGATCTGTTGATCGTAATAAAGGAATTGAATTGAAATTGCCCACAACAAAAAGTATGTCCTTTTTTTCTGCACAGTGTGCTGGAAACCACTGTCTGGTTCCCCTGCTACAACAGCTTTACTGCTACCAGTCTGTTTCTGCACCCATTTCAAAGTGATGACTATGAGCTATAAACTCCTACACGGTTTGGGTCCAGGCTGTTTGAAAGACTGTATCTCCGTATATGAGCCTCCTCAGATCATAAGATCTTTAGAGGATTCCCTTCTCTCAGTCTTGTCTCTTCCACTGGTGTATCTAGGGGAATGTACGAATGCAAACCTTTTCTCTGGTTAGTCCCAGGTTGTGATCGAACTCCCTCGTGAAACTAGGTTGGCCCCTCTGTTTTATCTTCCTGGCAACAGGTGAAGACTATTTTGTTTAGACAAAGCTTTAACTAATAGGACACCTTTTCATCCTGTGTGCTGGACATTGTTTTTATTTGATGTGTTTTAAGGGGTTTTTAAAAATAATTTTAACAAGTTGTTTTAATACTGCTATTTAATGCCTTTTTTAGTGCCACAATAACATGGTTGACTTTGGGTACTAAGCTTCTGGACGTGGGGGAGTTCTGTCTGCTACTTGACCTTGAGCAGCACAGTGTCTTGGCTGAGCCTTGGTCACATCTTCCTGTGCCTTTCCTTCAGGAGGGAAGTCTAGCAAGGTAGGGGAAATGGACCATGGCCCACCAGCCATAGTCATATGACTATAGGTGCCTGTATGTGAACACTGCAGCCATGTTGGTAGGGCCAGCTGGTCCATTACTTCAGTTTTACCAAAATTTCCTGTCCTGTCTTGCTCTCTTCCACTGGGACTTTCCAATGCCAAGGCTGCCTTTGGGTCAGAAGCACATGGGCACATTATACCGTTGCACTCTAGAGGAAAATAACAGACTGAGATATGCTTTCCTATTCCAACAGAAAACGTAATCAAAATAGGAGAAAGCTTTGCTCGTTTATCTTGGAAGTCATGACATAGCACTATCTGCTGCTCTAATCCTTTTACGCAAATGGTAGAGAGGTATGACTGATGTGCTGTTGTTTGACCAGATCAGCAACTACTTTTTTCTTCTTCCCTTTTCCTTTCTGAAGAACGAATTGCTGAGCATGAAAAAGTTCTCCTACCGCCATCTTTGCATCAATCTGCTGACCCCTCAATTAGCTGCTCAGATCTGCCAACATTTAAGCAGCGCCACTTGTAATCTGACTAAAACCAAAAAGCCATGTCTTGTGCAAATCTCCCTAAGAGCTGGAGGCCCCGGTGCTTTGGCAGGGTGCATGCATGAACACACATGGGACATCTCTATGATTTGCAGAACAAAGTATAACTCAGCTACAATCTGAAAATCCAGGAAGGAGTGAGCAAACATCTCTCTTTTTTAGACTGATCTAGGTGACAGTTCCACTGTCATCTTTGCTTCGATTCCTTGTTTATGGCAAGATGTAATAACAACCACAGCTACACTGTCAATGTGAACCTTTGTCTTATGACATTTATTTATTTATTTATTTATTTATTTATTTATTTATTTATTTATTTATTTATTTATTTAGCTATTGTTTTCTTCCAGACTACATTTTCTGCTTTGGAGACAACTAATTTGAGTGGCTTGAGATACCTTGCAATGTTCCAGCTTAGGAATTAACCATTAAAGAGTCCCTTTGTCATACAGAAAAATTTCATTTATGGGAAGAGATTGTCTCTCAAGCAGACCCACTAGGTTTATTTTGTTTCTGAAATGCCTGATTAAAGACCTTGCCCTTCGTAACAAGAGAATGGACAACATAAGGTTGGCTCCACATTTCTTACTTTCTCTATGTGCCTAAGTATGCACAAGCACTAACTGCTACACTCTGAAAGTCAAGGAAGGCTTTGAAAGAATGCAGTATGTCTTTGAAGTTGGTCCAGTGGTAGATTTTGATATGTAGGCACTCGTATTGGTGGTCCCCAAGAAGAGTTCAAAAATGCAGGAGCTCTTTTGATCTCTATTAATGAGCCATTCCTAGCAGTTTTCACCTTTCCTTGAAGAACTTATTTTGCAAAGTTAATGGATCTTAATTTGTCCATTAAGAACCACCTCAAAATCACAACAGTTACAGCAGCAACAGCTCACAACATCCTGCAGATTGAAATCCTTGGGAATGCTTGGAAATGTCAAGAGCATAAGAAGAAACCTTCTGGATCAGACCAAAGGTCCAGCATTTTGTTCCACAGTGGCCGGCCAGATGACTATAGGAAGCTCACAAGCAGGACATAAAGGCAACAGCACCCTCCTACTTGTGTGTCCCAGCTGAGTAATATACAGTTGGCATGACTAGTAATAGTCATTCATCGGATCACCCCCATGAATTTGTCTGCTCCAACTGTAAAGGTGTTCAGGTTGGTGGCCCTCACTACCTCTTGTTGTAGTGAATTCCACAGCATGACTGTGGCCAAACTCCTGCTTGTGGTATGTGCTGTTGCTCTTTCCCTCATGCTTGTGCAACAAGTGTATTCCCTACTCGCTTATGCAAGTGGAAGCCATTCTAGAAAGAAGAGGGTGATCTCTGGCTGATGCAACTGCGAACTGGAGATTGCGCTGAGCATTACGTGTGAGGAAGCATTACACTCCTACTTAGTAGTGTTCTCCCCGTGCATGTAATCGTTAAGACAAAGCTCAGTTAACCTTTACACAGTTGCAAAACATTCTGGATTTGACTGGAGAAAGAGCAACAGACCCACAGAGAGGTGGGGAGGAGAGGAGTACAAAGACCGCACATGGGGGAAGGCATATGCCTCACGATCTCTTGTAGTAAAACAGATCTATAAACACCTTGGCAAATGTTCTTTTGCAACAGAACTTCTCTCTCAAATTAATCTGTTGCACGAGGCTGCTGCAATTTGGATCTCAGCAGCAAGAATAAATTAAGCCAGAAAAGGGAGCTGTGGGGGAGGGGGAAAGCAGTCTAGACAAAAACAGCCATTTGCCAGAGACAGCCATCAGAGACTTTGTGTAAGGTTGGGCTCGTGACTAGCCAAATTAATTCTTTTTCCCTCTACAATGCCTTTTCTGTATTGAGTGTGTGTGTGATGGGGTGTCCTCCCAGAAATAGCTAAAACCTGACCTGGCTTTGCACATTTTGATGCCGGACAGGCAAAGGGGCAGGATGCCAGCCTCCCTTTCCATTATACAGGAGCCTGCTGGACCAGCTGTTATGTTTTACTTCAGGACTGGACAGCAATTCAGATAACAGAAATATCCTCAAACAGTGCTCAATCTGTTCCCCATCCATTAGGATCCAGTTATCTTTGTAAGCATGTCATGTGATCTGACTAAGATACCAGTTGATGGGTCTGCCATGGCAATGCAGAAATTAGGAAAGTTGCCTTTGAACCTTTACTTGCCTTAATCTTGAGAGAAGTTTCACTTTTCACAAAGAGTAAACAAACAAACAAAGGAAGGAAGATGTCCAAACTCTGTTGTGTCTGTTGCCCATCCCTCTGCATCTGCTGCCCAAGCCATCGGCTTCCCTGAGCCAGGCTCAAACCCTTTGCAATTTGGAATTTCCTAGACTGCTTCGTGGAGAATTCTGGATTCTTTCCTTCGAAACCTGCACCTTCACGGAACTGTCGCTCTAATCCAAGATTCACCACACAGTTTACCTGCAGTGCAACAGAGGATTAGCTGCCAAGAGCTCCAGAGACTGCTCTTCAGTTAATGGAGTATAGGTGGCAGTGTCAAAAGAGAGAGGAAGAAATGGGAGGATAAAATGCAAGTTAACCTGAAAGGACTTGGAAAGGCTGAGTTCTGCTGTGGATTGAATTCGCTTCAACAATAAGATTAATTCCTAATATGTGGGAGTCAAGGGAGCAGGAGAAGCTCATCTTTTGGGGGTGGGGAGGGCTGGCCCTGACAGTGTCTATTGTGAAAAGTCTGGATTAAAGCTCCTTCCACTTAAGATTCTGGCTGTAATGTGTCATGCCGTCCCAAAGCTTTTGCAGCTGGAATAGTAATAGCATTTTGTAAAACAATGCTTTTTTAATGCCAGGCAAGGAGTATCTTAGATGGAAAGCAGAAGAGGCTCCACAAGAGAGCCATTCTCCTTTCTCTGGAAAGAAGGCAATAGATTTGGGAAGGGGAGATCTGCCAATTTCATTTCTCTCTCATTAGAATTTGTCTAAACCTTGGGTTCTTTTCATGCCAAATGCAAACAGGTTTGGAGATTTGGGTAAGTTCATCCACAACAATGGACCCCAAATTCTCCCCTATCCTCACCAGCCAAATTCAGTAGGTACAGTTGTTCCTAGTGTAGGAGGGATCATATTACAGCATCTGCCATATAGCTGTTAAAAGCGAGAGACTTCTTGTTGGGGAAAAAGGATCCGGCAAGCCTAATATAACAGGTAGGGATGTTGACAAGTCTTTGGATCTGAGACCCAAGTCCAAGTCTGTCTTTGGTACCAATTTCCATGTCTCAAGCCCCAAGTCCAAGTCCCGATTAAAAACAAGCTTTTTTTCTCAGAAAAAAAGGGAGGGGTGGGTGAGTTTCGAGTCGTGCGTCAAGTCTGAGTCCTTAAAAAACAAAACAGAGTTGAGTCTTAGTTGAGACACCAGTGCAACTTGAGTCCTACTTGCCGGTGAGTCCCAAGTCCCCATCCCTGCTAACAGAGGTGATCTCACAGAGAGCCAAGTCCAAATTTTTTGCTGCTATGTTCTCCAAACCTTCGGCCTGGACTGATGAATCTGTCAGTGCCATTTTCTCCCATAGTCCGTTGTTTCTGTTCTCAAGTTCTTTTCATATGCCTAGAACTGGGGATTTGGGCAAATTCTTAGAAAGAAGCAAGCTGAAATGAAATTCACGTTGGTGCCTAAAACAGATCATTTGTAAAATGAGAAGGGAATGCCAAAACCTTCCCTTGGTTGCACATCTTAGTTTCCTTGCCACAGAGCAATTATATCTAGACAACGGCTCTTCTTTCAATAGCCCAGTCTTGTATATGTTTATCCGCAAGTTCAGAGAACAGCTTCAAATGTCTTCCTTGTTGGCATTCCTTAGTTCAGGCAAAGTTCTTGTACAGACTCATTGGCTCTGAAATTCTGCCTCTCCCCACCCCACGCCATCCCGCTTTAACCCAACCAGTACATTACATTAACAAAAATGTACATCACAATGAATGGAGGCAGTTTAAAAATTGGCTTTGATGCAGCATCTGCTTAGAAAGGCCTTAGGGATACGAGACAGAGGCAAACTGCTTACTGTGTGAGAAATCGGCCGGGCACAGTGCAATATTGCTGTGGTGTTAGAAGTCAGGGAAGCGCCAGAGCCTGGATGTGAATCAAATTGTTGTGCTGGTAATTAGAAAACAATAAGGCTACATGCAATTGAACCAAGAAGTATTAAAAGTCGGGCGGTAATTCTCTGGAATGCTGACTGGAAAAGAAATAAACGGAAGGAAGGAAACAGGAATGCATTGTTATCTCTCCTTATTACAGAGGTCTGTTTAAGTGCCTGCATGTCACTTAGGTCCACTTAACCTTTTTTGGAAGCACAGAATATTAAAGAAAAGCACAGTGGTACACAGTGTTAGGTAGAGTGACGTGTCTGTTTCAAGCAGCAGATTTGGTGTGTAATTTTTTTAATAAAAAAAAGCAGCACAATGTTAATTATTATGTCTGTATTCACTGCCAAGATTGGGGAAGGTTGTCTTATGGACCAAATCACTTGCTTGGGTTTGGGGGACTGGGTGTGTTGACTTGGTTGGGGAAGGGCTGTCATTTACTGCTCTAACTCTGACAGAAAACAGTTGTCTTGTGCCAGCCCTGGTGTTGCTGCTTCATTTTTCCTTTTTTGGACAAAGAATGTAAGGAGATACGTGTTGCATTATGTACTGGTCTCTTACCCCAGTTATAGTGCTCGAATATGCCACCTGGAGTGTTGCTTTGAATCTATGCTTTGTAACCTGCCCTGCAAAACTGTTCTCTTCGTTGCTCTTGAGTGGTGTTACTTGACCATTGCATTTTTGGCAAATGGGCTGGAAATTAGGGTGTGTGGGTTTTTTTTTTTTTTAAAATGCAAACAGAAAGCGTTTTTTTTTTCTGGAGGTGCCCAAGCGTCCCTGGATTTTAGTGAGGGGAATTTAACAGCTGTTCTCTGTTTGTTTGTTTGTTTTGTTTGTTTGTTTGTTTGTTTGTTTGTTTGTTTGTTTTGGCCATGGCCATAAACGCAACATGAAAGAAATATATGCCATATCAGGGTTGTATAAGTCACATAATGAACCTTATAAGGTACTGTGTGAATACTTGTTTCCAATCTGTGGCCCCTTTCAAATGTGCCAGGGCCCCCCAGGGGGGCATATGGACCCTATTGAGAATGGCTAACTAGATCATACGTGAGATACCCTGACAATGCCCCCCTTTGACTGTCCAGCTGATCAGCCAACCTCTAGGTCAGTGGTTCCCAAATACAGTATATTGGACTCACCGCTTCCTTTAGCAGTGGCAGAGGTCACAGAGAAGGAGGAGAGGCAAGAGCAGGAAGCAAAGAAGCCCAAAGGAGCTGGAACAGGAGCCAGAAGAGCAGCAGCAGCACCACCATTGCTGGCTCGGCAAAAAAAAAAACAGAGCAAAGCTTCCGCGTTGCTCCTGGCTGGCTTGCCGGCACACCAGGGAGTTATGGGATGCCAAGAGGGCCATGGAGCACTATGGCACACATGTTGGGAACCCTTGTTCTGGGTGGAAGGCTACAGATCTCTTTTTGCAGTTTCACCATCTGTTAGCAGTGAGGGAACTAGTTGGGAAAGGGACCAAAGCTGAAGTCTAACCTCCCCATCTTGCTTCTAATTGCAGGAGAAAAACATCTAGCTAGTGAGATTGGTGGGAGAAGAGTAGACATAAGCACCTCCCCGTGACACTGGTGGACATTGGGGGAGGAGCAGGGATGAGTGGATGTATGCATGTGTTGTGTGAATGGATGGATGTGTGCACATAACCCTGCCCAGCACAACACTGCCTGTGTCACCACAAGCCCACCCATTCATATCGTCCTCAGAAGGGTTACCCTAACACACACACCCCAAAAGGTTTGCCTACCACATATCAAAATGAAATGGGATTCAAAGCGCTATCAAAGTTCAGAAAACAATTGGTTTTGGTTGACAAAATGAGTATTG
This sequence comes from Intellagama lesueurii, assembly GCA_037013535.1. Classification (NCBI taxonomy): domain Eukaryota; kingdom Metazoa; phylum Chordata; class Lepidosauria; order Squamata; family Agamidae; genus Intellagama; species Intellagama lesueurii. Next base: position 165,602,069 of record JBAJHW010000001.1, on the reverse strand, counting down.
AAAGTCAACTGTATGTTTTTCCATTCTTGGGTTGACTTTTTGAGTCATTTGTTTCCCATTTAAATCTGTCCTTCACCCTTGCTCTGGGGGGAGTTCAAAGCTTTTTAGTCATTTTAGTTCTCATTGTGTCCTTGCTGTGCTTCTGCATTGGCTGAAGTGGGAAGAAAGGAACCTTAGCAAACAGATGCCAAGCCAACATCGGTTATTATTAGTAATGTCACTGGAGAGCTGGAAGTTATTGCTTTGCTGGATAGGGGAGTGTTTTGGGAAGATACGGGCTAAAATCAGTAGTGGTAGACAACTGTATTTTGGTTTTTCAGGGCCAATGCTTTTTCCCTCCCACAATGGAGGTTCATCAAAGATATTTGCTTCCACAATCAGGAAGCCTATGTCTGCCTTCCAGTAAGCCATGACTTTAAATGTTGTTCATTCACATAAATGCATAAAAATCAATCTTGCACATGTACAGCACAATTTCTGTTGTAGCACACAAAAACAAAACAGGTCATGATTTACATCTCTAGTTATGTCTAATTTGGCTCCAAATGGATTAGTCAATGTTATAAACACTATACTCATCTCATTCAGCTGTTCCATGCTATAGAGGACTGAAATACAGAACAGTTACTCTCTCACTTTTTATTTTTCCTGCCTCTACAAATATGTACGTATTCCTAGAACAGGCAAATCCAAGAGCATTCTGAAATCCAAAGGAAAAAAGCTCAGATGACTTAAAACCTGAGTAAGTTGTCAGCAGTCATGATGAGACAAAAATCCAAAAGGGATTTCCAACTTAGGGAGAGAGGGGGTAACATTTTAGAGAGTAACAAGTGGTACTTAATTTTTTTAAAGAATACTAGTTATGCAAGGGTAGAGAAAAAAATTATAATTACACACTATAATTTAAATATTCTGATTCTCTGATGTGGGAATCACACAGTACCTTAGAAAAAGACCTTTTAGTTGAGCAAATAATAGTAAACACCATCCATAGGATACTGATGAAACTAAAATAATAAATTACATAAAACAGAGAGATCTGAATAGGCAGACCTCTGCCTCTGTATCTTCTCACTATCCTGAAAAAAAAAGGGGGGGGGGCTGGCACTTGGAAGCTGTAACTGTCCTCAGAGCCTGCTCATAATTTTCCTCCGAAAGCCATGTGCCCATGGATCCTGTTTTATCAAGGAAACCTTCTGTGTGGAGGTGTTCTCTTTGTCCATTGCTGTCAAAACCATGGCATTACAACAAGAACAGGCAGTACATTTTTCCGGGGGTAAACCTATTTCCCCTCCCCCTGAACCAGTCTTCGGTTGCAGCTATGTTTAGAGGGACGTTGATGACAAGGATGACATCCTTGTTAATAAAAAAAAAAAAAAAAAATCCACTACCCCAATCTGCTTGCCTTCTAAGCCAGTCCTTCCTCTTTACTGGACCAAGTGTTGGGCGGGCTGTTGGGTTTTCTGATGGGAATCCGTGTGCGCATTGTGTGTAGATTCTTCTAGAAAAGCTTTGTAGGTCAGATACCTCCTTAGCTTATTCTCTCAGCCCCCAATGGGTGCTTTAACTCTTCAGTGCCATGTTCATTTGCCAGTCTTTATCTATTTCATGGCACCAATAACATACCTTTGAAGAGAGCTGAAAAAAGGATTGGAAGTTTTGAGAATCACTCATAGAATAAGCAGAAGTGTTTGTGTGATTATCCCGGTCTCCTACAATGTGAAAGGACATAGCCATGAGAATCTAGGTGCACTGCAGACAATATGTTTTAAAATAATTAGAGAGAGAATACCATGTGGTGTGTGTGTTCTTGTTCTCTGCTCGCACTCTCTAGATCAGTCTCTGGGACAAACACTTTTTTCCTGGGTTTTCATTTATTACAAAGCTTGCAGAATGTGACCTAAGATGACAGCGAGACAAAAAAAAAATGAAAGCACGTCCAAGCATATGAACAACAAGCACTGTGCCGTCTACTTTCAGCTCAGTCCTTTTGAGAGCAAGCTCATGGTCCCTGTGGGTTGCTCTTTTTATACCCCTCCCCCATCTCTGTTTCTCTATTTTCTCACAGTTTAAGCCATGAATTATCTATGGGCATGGAACAAGGTAGCCAATCTGTCACCCCTAAATCACTGGATCAAAGACAAATTTCTGCCAAAGGTACCTTTGCACCTTATTCCATTCCTTTCGAGAGGATAATTTGTAGGTGCCGGATGTTGTCCTTTGTTGTAATAAGGCCCAATTAGCAAACCTACGTGGCAGGGCATTCTGGTACCAAATATGTGGCTCATTTTACTGCAACTAATATTAGAAGCAGAAAGTGTTGCTGTTGAACTCATAAAAACAAGAACTACACACACAATACATGCAGAATGAAAATGACTAGAATCCACATGGTAAACATAATTTTGGGAGCTTACATAGCTAACCCTTTTAAGCTTCCTTTGTGATTAATGGCTTCCAGTTTATTTTAGAATCAATTTGGAAATTGTTCACCCTAGATAACCTCAGGGGTTAATACTTTTTTGAAGGAATGTGGAGAGAAAGGTGATAAGCCAGTCAGTCAGGATAATCATAAATATGATTCATAACCTGTTGTTACATATATAATGACTGGACCATACAATTCAGAGATTTTATCCTCCTATCCTTTTCATGTTGAATGCTGAACATAGAAATGTGCAGAATTTTGCCCCAGTTTTGGTCTACTGTTCTTCTCTTGTGTTGTTTCTGCCCTGCATTGTTCTTTTTCCATCTCTTTACTTACATTGGAATTGCTCATTAATTCCAGAAATGATTCCTCTACTTTTTCCCATGCATCCGAGGAAGTGGATTGTGATCCATAGAATCTTGTGCGAAAATAAATGTGTTAGCCTTAAAGATGCTATAAGACAATTCCTCCTCCTCCTCCTCTTCCTCTTTTCTTTCTCTTCCTCCTCCTCCTAGTTTTTAAATATATATTTTAATTATACTAAGAACAGAAAAAGAAAAGCAGAAGACAGCAGGAAAAGCACACAATCAAAATAGATATACAATAGCAATATCTAGTTTTAAAAATCTGTACATCAGCTTCTCTGAAAGAGTTATTTCGGTTTTCAAATGCCTAGAAATATATTCGTATAAAATCATCTACATGGTTTTCCCTCCTCAAGAGAGCCTGTCGCGGAATATGACCAGAGCAAATGTTTAGATGACTGGCAGAGGAGTGGCAGTGCCAGAAATCAGATAATTTACTCAGATGTTTGTTAAAATGTTGTGATGTCCAGTATATCCTAAATGTAATTTTTTACTGACTAAATCACAGTACAGTTTTTAAAATCAATAGTATGGGATTTGCAATATGAATACATGTCAATATAACAATAATAGCTGGGACCAGGTGTTCCAGCTCCAGGATTGCGGGTTGGGGTGGGGAATGCCCAGTTGGCCCCTTCAACATGGAAGAGGTAGGACGTGCAGACTGGCAATGCTGAATGACTGGATGCTGAATCTAATAGATATTCTGCTCAACGTGGAAATAGTAACACTGCTAGGATGAGCAGCTGTGTGTTGGTCTTTGGGCCCTGGCAAATGCCCAACCTTGGCACCTTCTGGAACAGCTATGGTGAGCCTTTGACTCTTCAGCTGTTGTTGGACTGCAACTCCCATCAGTCCTAGCCAATATAGCGAATAACAAAGGATGATGGGAAGCTACAATCCAACAACATCTGGAAGACTATGTGTCTCCCCATTCGTGCTCTAAATTTAGTGCTGGAAGAAAGAAATCCATGTTTCCCAGCCTGCCAGAAAGCCTACCCAGCACCACAATGGAGAGGAGATGTTGTGGAAGTCCACACCTACGAAAATAGTTAGTGTAAGCACCAACTAAAGAGAGGCAGTTCAGAGTAAACCTTTCCTTTTCTGGATCAGGGAATACAACTGGGTTAAGATATTGATCTATGGAATGAAGTTCAGAGGACCCGCAATGGTAGTTTTCATGGCTGCTTGAAAACCACCTCTGCTCTCCCTACAAATGGGGATTACAGCAGGTATTCCTTATGGCAAAATATGTAAATGTCCTTAATGTTACATGGAACCAGAAAGTTGTGGTCTCAGATACTTCCATCACAGTTGTGATGTTGTTTTTAAGGTTGTTGGGTTTTGTTTTGAAATAGTATTTTTCCTATTCAGAATTGCCTGTCTTGAAATTTCAAAAGATTATGAAAGTAAAGAGTGGAATGTGTGAACCACACATTCAGAAAGAAGAAGAATGGAGATAAAAGCACTCATGTACCCCTCTTGCACTCTAAATACACTCTTCTTGCCCTCCACAGCACTCCAAAAATATGTGTACAGTATTTCAGTGTGTACTCTTGTTCACACACATGAATTAAAATAAAGAGAAAAAATGTGAAGAAGCAGAATGCTGTGGCCAAAAAGTAGAACTAAAATCATAGTGATATTTCGAGAACCTACAGTCTGCTATAATGACAAATAGCTGGTGAACTGGTGTTTTTCCAGGACCAGAAGCTAGTCATTTGAAATGAAAAGAATTAGGGGAGAAATTCAGAAGGAGAGAATTTCATAAGCAGGCCTAGTTAAATATGTAGTAAGGATGGTGTTTGCTGTTAGAGTACAAATGTGTCATGTAGTTTTATTTTAGGAATGAAGCTCTTGGACACAAGCCTTGGATTTCCAGCAAATTCATTCCTTTTGTCGAGAGGGTGAGACATGCCTCTGGATCACTTCCACTATTGGTTTCAATTTTTTGCGTACATGACATTTGATTTCATCATAGAATAAGGTCAGAGAACCTACATAATTCTTGATGCGGCAAACATTTTGTCTGTCAAATGTAACAGACTGGTGTGTAGACGTGGGTCTTTTTCTCCTACTCAGGTTTTCAGACAATATATGTCAACTGTAAGGGAGCTGGTGAGGTGAAACTAGATAAGCATAAGACCTAATCAAATAGAAGTAAGTGTCAACAGCAACTGAAGTATGTGTCAACAGCAGAAGGATTCCCCGGGGATTTGTTACATTTCATTTTATTAATATCAGAAGAGCCACCTTCTCTTTTCCCAAGAATTTTAATATTCTCAGGTTACACTACTGCAATTGATGGGAACTGTTTCCATCTGTAAAACTTATGATTTCATATACACATATCTCCATGCTCTCCTTCATGCTGACATCACATGTTACTTGTGAAAAGGACTGTGCATTTTTCACAGTGCAAATGCAAATCATAATCCTACATTGTGCGTGTTATATGGTTTTTCCAGAGCCACATATACATACCAGTGAGTTTACATGGCTGAGTAGGGATTTGAACCCAACTCTCCTGAGTCCTAATCTGATATTCTATCCCTTAAACCACACTGGATTTAATATATTTCTATATTGCATGCATGTTATTTGCCACAGTGGGTTTCACTGTGCATCATGCACCCAATACAAAAGTTTAGGTTTAATTATAAATGATTATATAATGCTTATCTGATCCATGGGTAAAAGTGCACGCAATCTTGTGGAATCTTCAGGATTGCTGCGAGGGGGGAGTTAATGCTCCATTTTAGTATCTTTCAAAATAGATAAAACAATTTGCAATGACAGAATATGTAAATTAACAAGTAAGCTTCAAGAAAATGAATTAGAATTATCCAGACTAGTTACAAAGGTTTGCTTTGATATGTGTAGAACAGAATATGTATGCCACCCCTGAATCTGTTAATATCCAATAATATTTACAAATCTGCTGCCTTTTTCAGATATATCTCTCTAACTGCAAATATTTAAATGTTTTAGTTGGAAGGAGGAAATCAGGTATTGACTGCATTCCAATTGTTATTTTTCAAAAGGCTGTGAGGCATGGTGTGTCGTAGGAATGGGAACACAGATTTCATTGAATTCAGCAAAACTCCACAAAAGCAGCCATTTCGCACCTCCAAGACTCACAACTCACTGCAAAAAAAAAGTATATTGCCTTGAGAATCTGTAGATATGCAAGGCTTATAATGTACAGTATTTCAGAGAAATAAAACATATATAAAATTCTACAGACCTACAATGGAGGCAGGTTACTTGCATACAATTGTACAAATGCACAGAAGCATTCTTTAGTCAGTGGGAAAAATGTATAAATAATTGTGCAGCTTAGGCCCTGGTTACACAAGGGAAATGTTCTCTAGCTGTTCCGATGCTTTCCACACCTCTGTTGTACTGATTCATGGTCACATGGTATGGATACTTGGGCGAATGTCGCAGCAACTTTTCGCAGTACCAATTTATTTCCACCTGTTTTAATCGTTATGGATGGCTACAACATAGTACCGATTTATTTTCTCTTTTGCTTCAAGGGCCAATTCAGCCTCCTAATTTATACATTTTAAAAAAAAGCAGCTTCAATCCCACCTGGACTGTCCATTTCTCTCTCTGCTTCCTCCTGATGCCCAGTTTTTGGAGTTTCTGTCAGGCCCACCAGGGAGTGAGGGGTGAGGGCAGATGGCCCACTAGGGGATGCCCAGAGTGCCCCCTCATATTAACATATTATGCATATGAAAATATCTCTGTCCTTTTACCCGAGCTGAGGAATCTGTGGCTCTCCCAATGCTGTTGGTTTCTAATTCTCATCAGTCCTAGCTATCCTAGCCAATGGTGAAGCAAGATGGGAATGTATCTGTGAAGATTCTCAGTCATCCAGGTGAGGTTATCTGGAGGTTGAGTCATGGCAACTGGACTGCTTTCTTATTAGGTTGAAACGTTTCACCACTCATCCAAGTCGCTTATTCAGGAGAGTTGGTAGGAGATCCCTGATGTATGCTCCACATTGGTTTCACTTCCCACCAGGAGGAAGTGAACTCTCCTGAGACTAAAGAAGCTACTTGGATGAGTGGTGAAACGTTTCAAGGTTTCCATAACTCAACTTCCAGACAAGATGGAAATGGTGCACCATCAACCTCTGGAGAGGCAACGGTCTCCCACCTCTTCAGACTGTTGTTGTTCATTTTCTAGAAAGATCTCTCGATCATAGAATCATAGAATCCTTGAGTTAGAAGGGACCTATAAGGCATCGGGTCCAACTGCCTGTTCAGTAGAGGAATCCAAATCAAAGCAGATATGACAGATGGTTGCCTAAATTTCTCTTAAATGCCTCCAGTGTTGGAGCACTCACCATCTCTAAAGGTAATTCCATTGCCGTACTGATCTAACAATTAGGAAATTTTTCCTGATACTCAACTGAAATTTGGCTTCCTGTAACTTGAGCCCATTGTTGTGTATCTTGCACTCGGATGACTGAGAACAGATCCTGACCCTGGTATGTATGACAGCCTTTCAAATATTTGAAAAGCACCTTACAGGATTTGGACACTATACTTCTGTTAAGGCATCCTAAAATAGCATTTGCCTTTTTTGCAGCCACATCACACTGGTGGTTTATATTCAGCTTGGGATCTACAGCCATTCCATGATCCTTCTCACTTGTAGTATTACTGAACCAAGTATCCCTCATCTTGTAATGTTGCACCATTAAATATGACTGCTAGGGAAACAATGGAAGAACAATGATCTTAATGACTGTGTAGTACTTCACTGATTGCTTTTGCAATCAAGCACAATTGCATACATTTTAACAGAATATGAAATGCATGCAGTGAAGCATTCTAGAATGGTGGATTTCACGTTTTTGAGACAATGGCCCCTGACGACACTGTTAAACAAAACCTTCTTCAATCCATAGTGGCAGAGTACTCTTATTCCAGAAACAAAAACAATTAACACTTCATAAATATTCTTAGGAACTGTTTGGGAGTAGAAAGTCAAAGTGTGATTCACATAATTGCTGACAAATACATGTTCATTACGAAAAGCACGTTATTGGTAAAGATACCCTCATTGTGCCTTGGTATCATGCTAAGCCAAATGGTTCAGCGAAACCTACCGCATACAACAGGGGAAAAGAAGTATGATATTCTAATGGAATTAGTAAAAGAAGAAAGATGCAAGATTTTTTATATTTGCACTGGGTTTAGGCATCTCACTGGGGAGCCAGAGGTTGGGAGTTCAATTCAGCACTGTGCCTCCTGGGAGAAAAGCCAGCATGTGCGACCCTGGACAAGCTGCACAGTCCTAGGATGCCTGCAGAATAAGGAAATTGTAAACCACTTTTGAGTACTCACTCTCTACCTGGAAATCACTGAGAAGTGTCACCATAAGTTAGAATTGACTTGACAGCACATGGTTATTGTTATAGAAGGATGTGAGAGGAGCAGGGCTTTGGAAAGCAGAAGTTTGAAGTATTTTGTCACCTCTGCAAATCTGAAGTGTTGAGCACTTGGGCATTTCTTGACAGTTCTTCCCTTTTAAGAAGAAAGTTTTGCACCCTTAGTGTTGATTAACATTATGCTGATTTGCTAACAAGGCAATGCAAAATCTGTTATAAAAGAACACATCAGCTTTGTGAATCTGGCAGAAATTATACTGATAATAAATATGAATATGCATCAAAAGTAGCCTAGGAGAAGTTCCTTATATGATTGCTCAGTTTACTTATCCAGAAAATCAAAACAGCATTTACAGGACAAGAAAATAAGGGATGAGATCGTAGTTCACATACACAGAGGCACACATGCTTCCTAAAAGGAGGTTAGAGGGAACTCTTACTCAAATTATTTTTCCAGCAAGACTCTCAGAAAATTACGACTGATTTGAGTCTTGGACCAGAGATATTGCTGGATGTGAGCTGCGGTACTTGTGGAACTAGATGCCAAAGAATTTTTAATTTAGTAGTGACAGTGCTGTTGTCTGCTGCCCCTCTCATAGTCCCCCATCAGTCCCCTCTGAATTTAGCTGAAATCCTCACTGTAGTTCAGAAAGTGCATATTCTACAAACATCCTGCTCCATGAATTATGCTTGCATAAGGATGATAACATTACCTGGGAGCGGGAGATTGTGGTAATTAAAGAGTTCCTGCTTTGATCCTGGGTTTTACCCAGTTCCTTTGTAGTCAGTCTCATGAGTTCCGCAAGCCCTGGAAGCAGGAACTCTTTAATCAGTGGCAATCATGTTCCTTCTGGTGACGTTATTTGGCAGGGGGAGACTGCTGATAATTAAAGAGTTCCTGCATCCATGAGCAAAGCAGGGATTTTTAAATTTTCAGCAGTTTCTGCCTGCCACTGGGGTCATTACTCTTACACAGGCATAATTTGCAAAACAGTATTTTGGCAAGTTCATTGTTGTGAGCTATCTCTATTGTAATGCAAAATTATGTGGGATGGCTTTGTTTTGAATGAGTTATTAGGCCCATTAGATTTACCAAGTATCTGTTCCAGTACAATAGGCTGTAACTGATTTCTTGATATGGATCAATGTAGTTCCTACATTTAGGGAATTTCCTTAGGACTTTTTGTATGAGGCCTGTCATGATTCAAATTCCAAATCAGCCCTTTATGAAGTTCTGTGACATTACTGAAGAGGACTGATACGAAGTGTAATCTATTTAAGTCCACTGTGGATTTAGCTGAAAGCAGATTCCTGAACGGACCTTTAAGATGAATTAAAGAAAAGAAAAAACAATGTCCCTTGTTGTCACCACCTGTCTCATCCTGCTTCTGGGAGGAAGTTTTTTTCTAATTAAAAAAAAACGATAAATGACATCAGCAATGCCTTATTAGTGTCTGAAACAATTTCATTTCCTCTGCACCTCCAGTGTCCTGAAGTGGCTTTCTTCCTAAGCCATTTCACAATATTGGAAATTCCATACCAAATAGGGTTGTTTGAGGTGTGTGTGCCATTTGGATCAGAGGGTCACACCAAATGGCATACTGGAGTTCTCTGCGACCTCGAGCAACCCTATTTAGAGTAATCCAGCCCACTCCAATTGAGCCCATACATAGAAGCCCTTACTCAGGTCTTGAAGATCTCCAAAGGATGTGCAAAAGAATGTGACTGGATAAAAGAGAAAGAGAGTACAGATAGCATGATATAAAAAGTGGGGGAAAGGATATGGGTGTCAGCAAATTAACCTGTGCAGGGTTTCCCCCTCTTAAGAACATCCATGTCATATTTAAAATAAAACTACTTGGAATTTATTATTTGGAAATCTGTCTTCTTACACCGTAGTTGTAGCTAATTTAGTTTAAAGGTTGATTTTAATTGCCAAATTGATAGTTCACTAGGTTTCATGAGTGAATTCCAACTCAACTGAATCAGGGGAAAATGTAGAGAATATTTAGTTCATTTATTGTCTGCCAAGCTGAACACAACTGCCATTTGTTTCCAGAACTGGGAAAAATGTAGTCTAGTCTAAACATATTGCTATTAATATTTAAATTTTAGTCTGCAACCGAGGGCAAGATTTCTTAAATCTGCAGAATCAGAACAATACCTTTTGAGCCCCACGTTGCTCATTTGATGGAAGGAACAGGAGAAGAGGAGTAATAATAATGTTGTGAAGACATATGTATGTTAATAGAAGGAGGTTTGTGTTCTGTCTCTTCATGCAACTGCAATGCATCATTTCCACATTTTCAGAAATCCCATGTGCTTCCTCTGCAGGGTTAGATTTCAGAGTAACCTACACTAGTGGTGTTCAACTGGTGGATTGTGACCAACAACTATCAGTTCAATTATGTGTCTATTCCATACCTTTCCTTCTGACATTTTATAGCATAAACACACAGACAAGCACACGGGGTGGGTGGGAGAGATGTTTAAACTATATGCAATTCTGCCCTAAATGTATCTTTTTCCATATTTCACCCAAATTGGACAGAGTCTGGAGAAATTACTTTTTCTACAACTCCCAGAAATCCCCCAATATTGACAAACTCCTATAATCCCCCAGCCATCATGATCACTGTGGTGGTGGTGGGGATACTGGGAGCTATTATCCAAAAAAGTAACATTCCCAGTATCCGCCCATGGATGATCACCTCTCCTTGACCCAGGAGCCTTGTGGCACAGTGGTTAAATTGCAGTACTGCAGTCAAGACTCTGTTCATGGCCTCAATTCAATCCCAGAAGATTCAGAAAATTGGCAGAGGGTTGACTCAGCCTCCCACCCTTCTGAGGTCGGTAAATTGAGGGGGAAGATGTGTAACTTGCATAATTAAATTGTAAACTTCCCAGAGAGAGCTTTAAGCACAGTGTCACAGGACACTTTTAACCTGAGATTTTAATCTCAATATTCCAGAAGTAGAAAAGTGAAAGTGAGAGAGAATGTATTCACATGAGCTGGTTCAAATAGCATTCTTCCTCTTAGAGAGTTACACTCAGATTCTGAGAGCAGGGCCGGAATGGCAAGCCATTTTGAGGTTCTCAACATCAAAACCAACTAACCGTTTCCAGGACCCTTTGGAGAAAGCCATGCCGGTTAGACTGTTGTAAAGACAAAATGATTGTGCGCTGTGTATAGTCAAGGAGGAAAGGCAGAAAATGAGTAAATAAATGAATGAAAATGGAAATGAGATGTACAATGAAAATTTAGAAGCAGAGACGGTAAAAGATTTTGCTTATTCTGAATTTATATGTGAAATGACCATGTGCATTTCTAGACCCAGTATATGGGCCAGGACACAATTCTCCCTGCTTTTTCTTTACTTCTTTGACTTTTGCAACATAGTTATCCACTCAAAAGATGCAACAAAAAAGAAAAAATGGAGACAAGTTTTTTTTTTGAAGGGGGCATTACAAATAATACATATTTTCATGCAATTTTATATTTTTTTTAATCACAGATTGGTAGGAAAACAGAAGCTGATACACTTATAAATGAGGACTCCTGAAGCTTGTAAATAGTCTAGTCCAAACATCCCATATAAGAACTGGACCACGTGTTCCATACCAATTGTGAAAAAGTTGTATTCGGATGACAGTTACAGACCTAACAAGAGCGTGTTCTTTCTGTCTCTGCATCTCTCACCCTCTCTTTTTGTATTTTTCTGCTGCATGAGGACTGCTAGGTAGCTCAGTGGTTTAGGCTCAGAAGCTGGGAGTTCCATTTTACCCTCTGTGCTGCCTTGACAGGGGGTGGAGTTGATGGTCCATCCATAGCGTCCCTTCCAGCTCTGCAGTTCAAAGATTGTTATTTGTTTTTAAAACTTCGGTCTTCACCTTGTAATGATAAGGTAAAGCTTCTGGGCTACACAGTTCTGCCTTGTTTTGCCTTCTAAAAACCACTCATCCCTGAATCACTTCACATTTTTGCAGCTGCAAGAAGTTTCTCCTCTTCGGCCTCCTTTGGTGTAGAGATGGGATGTGCTTTGTTTTCCTACAGCTACTTGTGCCTTGCACAGAGGTTTCTTCTCAGCATTAAGGTAACAGTGTTCATGGCAGTTGTATTGTAGAACTCCATGTTGACCAAGAGTGCTGCAAAGATGGACTTGGGCCGAATTGGAGACGGCATATGTCTTACAGTGTGGAAAACCAGGCAGGGAGTTAAGATCATCAGGGGAGGCCTTTCTCTCAATCCCACCACCATCACAGGCATGCTTGGTGGGGACCAACTTCCCCTCTTAATTTTCAGCACCGCTGGGTGGGGCTCCGCCTCTCTCTCTCTTGCGTCTGCCCCCCCCCCCGGTGCACTGGGTTCCATCACGACCGGAACCTCACGTGATCGCTGCGTGGAGGGAAGCGGAGTCGTGCAACCTTGGTGGGGGCAAAGGACAGGACCTTCTCTGTTGCTGTTCCCAAACTTTCAAACTCCTTCCCATGGGAAAGCCAGACTGGGCCTATCTTTGCTGTCTTTCTGCAAGCAGGCAAAGACCTTCCTCTTCAGACAGACTTTTCTTTAGTGACTGGCAGTCTGAGAGGATTTTTTTTTATAGATGTTTTGTATTTTTGTTGCATTTAAATTTGTTTTAGTAAGACTTTTACCTAACTTTTTTAATACAATGTTTATTTACTTCTTTTTTAATCTTTGGATAATTTACTATCTTTAGCTCTTTATACTGTGTTTTTAATGATATAAGCTGCCTTGGATCCTTTTTTAGGAGAAAGGTGGGGGAAAATATTTTAAATAACAAACAAACCAACCAAAAGAGTGAGTGGTGAAATTTCTACAATTTCAGATTTCTAGGCAAAAATAATCCTTTCAGGAAATTGGGCTGAATGTTTAGGGTTTGGAGGTTTCTTTTAACAAAATCGTTGTTTGTTATGCATTTCAATAGCTAATTCTGAACAATGGCAGTGGTTCTTGGATCAGTAATGCCCTCACTCTGGATGAGCAAAACTTACATCCTCTCCAGGAGCAGTCGGTCTGTGAGTGATGGCGAAATGAGAGGATGATTTTGCTGCTGCTATCAACTAAATTCTGTGTGGGAAGTTGCTAGTGTACAAGACAGCTAAGACAGAGATGATAGTATATCCCTTAAGGTCTGCCAATACTGAGGGACGAAAGTAGTTATCATCTCCCAGGTAGCATATGCAAAATGCAAGCTTTTGTATCTACAGTCAGAAGTAACTGCATTAATGGACCTGATTTTCCAGCATGATGCATAGATTTAAAATTTAATCACAGTTCCCTATCTTTTTGGTAACAGCTCTGATAAATCTCAGAGAGACTGCCCAGAGGAGATAGCACTCACATCTGACTGTCATCTCTTGTAATCACAGAGCAGTATTTATGGTCAATATGGAAGGGAAGGTAGAGAGCTCCAACTGTATTAAAGCACAGACACATGAATGCAAACTTTTTTGCCTGGTGACATATACAGCCACGTGAAAAAGAAAATACACCATCTTTGAATTCTATGGTTTTACGTATCAGGACATAATAAAAATCATCTGGTCCTTAGCAAGTCTGTAATTAGTTACAACCTCAGATGCACAACAACACATGACAGATGTATGACATCATGCCATGATTTATTTTACAAAAATAAAGCCAAAATGGAGAAGCCATGTGTGAAAAAGTAAGTACACCTTGTGATTCAATAGCTTGTAGAATCACCTTTAGCAGCAATAACTTGAAGTTATTGTTTTCTGTATGACTTTAACAGTCTCTCACATCGTTGTGGAGGAATTTTGGCCCTCTTTTCTTTACATCATTGCTTCAGTTCATTGAAGTTTGTGGACATTTGTTTATGCACAGGTCTCTTAAGGTCCCACCACAACATCTAACTTAGATTGAGGTCTGGACTTTGACTGGGCCATTGCAACATCTGGATTCTTTTCTTTTTTTAAGCCATTATGTTCTAGATTTGCTGGTGTGCTTGGGATCATTGTCCTGTTGCATGACCCAGTTTCATCCAAGCTTTATCTATCAGACAGATGGCCTCACATTTGACTCTAGAATACTTTGGTATACAGAGGAGTTAATGGTCAACTCCATGACTTCAAGGTACCAAGATCCTGTGGCTGCAAAACACCCAAATCATCACTCCTCCACCACCGTGCTTGACATGAGAGATTTGTGCTGATCTGCTGTGTTTGGTTTTTGCTAAATGTGGTGCTGTGCATTATGATCAAACATCTCCACTTTGGTCTTGTCTGGCCAAAGCACATTGTTCCAGAAGTCTTGTGGTTTGTCCAGATGCAACTTGGCAAACCTAAGTCATGCTGTCATGTTTTGTTTTGTTTTTTGTTTTTGGGGGTTTTTTTTAGAGAGAAGAGGCTTTCTTCTGGCACCCCTTCCAAACAAACCATAGTTGTTCAGCCTTTTCCTAATTGTACTGTCATGAACTTTAACATTTAACATGCCAACTGGGGCCTGTAGAGTCTGAGATGTAACTCTTGGGTCTTTTGCCGTTTCTCTGAGGATTGCACGGTCTGACCTTGGGATGAATTTGCTTGGACGTCCACTCCTGGGAAGTTTGGCAACTGTCTTGAATGTTTTCCACTTGTGAATAATCTTCATTGTAGAATGATGGACTTTAAATTGTTTGGACATGGCCTTATAAACCTTCCCAGATGGATGGGCAGCAACAATCACTTCTCTATGATAATTGCTGATGTGTTTCGTCCTTGGTATTGTGTTAACACACACCTGAATGCTCTAGACCAACAAGCTGCTAGAACCTCAGCTTTTATAGAGGTGGTCATACTTGCTGATGGTTAACAGCAGCTGGCTGCTACTTAGCCTCTTAATTCCTATTGAAGCAGTAAGGGTGTGTACTTACTTTTTCACACATAGCTTCCCCTTTTTGACTGTATTTTTGTAAAATAAATCATGACACAATATAATATGTTTGCCATGTGTTGTTGTTCATCTGAGGTTATATTTACCAAATTTTCAGACCTGCTAAGGACCAGATGATTTTTATTATGTCCTGATACATAAAACCATAGAATTCAAAGAGAGTGTACTTTCTTTTTCACATGACTGTATATCTCCTCTTATTCTTATGAAGGCTATATTCAATACAGTCATAATTCTCCAGTTAAAAATATATCTATAATTCATTGACAGCCAGCACAGCAGATATGATACCTGTCCATGAGCAATGAGGATCCTGTCTGGCCCCCCTCAGAGGTGATTAATAACTGAACTATCCAATATTTGGTCTGTAAGAAGAACTAGGCTTCAGTGGAAGGAACATAGTTTGCGGATGGCTGCATCATTCCATGCAGAGTTTTTAAAAATGTCAGTATTGAAAGGTCTTGAGTATGTCTCTAGTTGTGTTCCGCAAACATATGTGTCCTTCTCATCTGGAGGACCACTAAGGTTTTGGAGCTCCTATCCAAAAAAAGGATCTATTCTTCCTAGCCAATCATTTAGTACATTTTGCATTGTCTCTGCAAGAGCTTGGGAAGTTTACTTTTCTGGATGACAACTTTCAGAATTTTCCACCTTGAAAGAATCTGGGAGTTGTGATCCTAAATATCAGCTTTTCAAACTTGGTTTCCTCATGTGATCTCTTCCACACTCTTAGCCTTGAAGATCTTATCCTAACCAGCCATTCTTATTCTAGTTGTTCCTGCCGTAGCTGTTTATTTGTTCACCTAGTGGTTAAATTTCTTACTTTGAGGCAAGACGTACTGAATTTATTTATTTATTTATTTATTTATTTATTTATTTATTTATTTATTAGGCTTCTGTACTGCCTGATTAGTGTAAAGCACTATTCTGGGTGGTTAACAATCAATAAGGTCAAACAGTAACAATAAATCAAACAATAATAATGTTAATAAAATATGATTTAAAGCAGTCAGATGTGTCTTACTCCTAAGGGGATGTTTATAGAATTGTGGTCTTCAGATTCCCAAAGAACCTCTGAGGAAAACTGGTCTCAGGCCAAGCTTGACTATCTGTGGGAATGTTACTGTTCCTTTTGGTCTCTTTTCTTGAAAGGAGGCAAAGTAAAAGATGGGCTTGGAAACAGCAATTAACAGCTTTACTTGAATGCAGAAAATCAAAGACGAACAGGTATGATGCCTTCCTGGGTCATCATAATATTCTGTAACTAGCTTCTCGTTGATGTCTTGCATTAGATCAGTCTGAGGGCAAATTGCTTTCCTAATTAGACTGCTATCTTCTTGAATTGCTTAAAAGTTTAGATTAAAGTATAAAGAAAGTTTCTTTCTCTCTCCTGCCCTCCCATTCTCTTCCACTGAGAACTCATTATCTTTTCATTCTCTTTGAAGGAGCAATCTGCAACTTGAAAGGTTGTACAATTTTCTATCATTAGAACTCGATCCAAGAAAGCTACCATGGTTTATCTATATTTCTATTAATTCTTGGATCAACATGGGAGCAACCACTGCTCATCCTCCGTACGTCTGATCTTTCTGCTATCATTTTCAGCCCCCACCCACCCAACATAACTTTCTGGGGTATCATGCATTCTCTCCTATCATCACTTCAGAGCCAGAAGGTTTCCTCTAACTAATCTTCCCTGTATCATCATTTTGTGTTAAACCTATCTTTGACATGCCATTCTAAGCTCACTGGCTTGGATCCACTTGTTCTGGTGAAACAGCTGATTTCCTCCACCATTGCCTACTCTGGCTACAACACTAGATCATTCTTGGATTATCCTTGAACTTCTGGAAGCAGAGGACTCTTTGGGAAAGGGAATTGGCAAGCCCACTTGGCATAATGAGGTGCACCTTCCAGTTGTACTGTGGGATTCTTGGAATTTTGGGGCGAATGAATGTCTACTACTAGCACATTGCACATTCTGTGCATGTATATTGAATATGACATCCAGGAAATATAAATTTTCTTTGTTAAGTTACAGTGAGGTGTGAGTTAAGTAAATAATAATAATACAATTAATAATGCATCCAGCTGTGATTTGGTACCAGTGAAAACAAATTCTGCTTGCCAACGGCAAGATGCTTTTCTGTCCCTAATCACATTTACCCACTGCATCCTCCTCTATGTCCTCTCCAGCTGCTCTGGAAAATTTGTGACCTTGAATAGAAGTGCTTTCAGCTATTGAATACAACCATTCATATTTCTAAGCTTTAGGATTGGGAAACATCTGGCTTGTAGACCAGATATGCCTTCCACATCCTCTCCAACTGATGGTCCCTGCTCCCCAAATGACCCTTGCCCTTCAATTAGGTTTTCAAAAAGCTACCATTAACTACCGCAGAATGGTTTTGCGTATGTAACAACGACAGATATAAGTGTATTAGCTTAACGAAGAGAAGACTGAGGGGAGACATGATAGCAGTCTTCCAATACAGTGGTGCCTCGCTAGACGATTGCCTCGCAGGACGAGGAAATCGCTAGACGATGCCTTTTTGCGATCGCTACTGCGCTTCGCAAAACGATGTTTCCCTATGGCGATTTTCGCTAGACGATGAGGTTTCCCCATAGGAGTGCGCCGACTAGTGGTGAAAAGCTGTCAGTGCAGCTGTCAGTGCATTCCTATGGGGACCCGCACTCGCTAGACGAGGGTTTCCCTATGGGAAATTTTCGCTAGACGACTGCATTTTCCCTTGGAACGCATTGAAGCGATTTCAATGCATTCCAATGGGAAAACGTGCTTCGCTAGACGATGTTTTCGCTAGACAGCGATCCTCGTGGAACGGATTTAACATCGTCTAGCGAGGCACCACTGTATCTGAAGGGTTGCCACAGGGAAGATGGCATCAATTTATTCTCCATTGCACCTGAGGGTAGGACAAGAACCAATGGGTGGAAAACTCGTCAGAGGGAGATCCAACCTGGAAATAAGGAGGAATTTCCTGACGGTGAGAACCATTAAGCAATGAAACAGCTTGCCTCCCGATGTTGTGGGTGGTTTGGCCACAAATTAGCACTGAAACAAACTTTGGTTTCTTTGGGAGTTGGAAGCTTTGAGCAGAGAAATACCTAACCACATTTTTTTTCCTTATGCTGTTCAGAGCACGTCTCTTATCACAGCAATGTCTGCTTGAAAGTCTTTAGGCATCCCTACCCCATTTAAAAATTAGCATTTTTCAGCTGATAAGCACCTATGAGGGGGGTAGAAGAAGGAGTAAGGGAGGGACTGTAGTAATCCTGATGTTAAACCTGCTGCAAGCCTTTCTTTCATTAGAGGTGACTTGTACTATAAAGGAAATGTATGACGAGAGAAACCATAATTACAGTTGCCACATTAATGTGCCTTAACTATGGTGAAGTTGACATTAAATATACATTATCAGTATTATGAGGTTCTTTCAGATTTTTATTAGCAAAAGTGAGGAGGAGTTATTTCCGTGAGATCATGAGTTGCAGAGCTCTAGATTATGCGTGAGGCCTTTTATTGGTTTTTTGTCTTTTCTTTCTTTCTTTTTTCCCCTTTTTTTTTTGCAGCACCCCCCCCTCCCCCCCCCCCCAAAAACCAACAAGACACACTCCAGGAATATTTTAACATTCAGTCCCTTGTGAAACAGGGAGCCTGTGACAAGCAAATTCAAAACAGCGTTTTCCTGTAAGAGCTTATCTGAGAGAAAGCCCCATTGAATCTCAATAAGGTTTACTTCTCAGTAGACCTGCATAAGACTACAGTCTTTGGTGGGGATGTGTATTTGAGGCAGGAGTGAGAGCAAGAAATGTGACAAGTGATCCCACAAGTTAGAATTGGCAGGGAAGACTTGCCCCTACAAACTTAAATTAATTTAAAATTATCAGTTTGTCTGTCATGATTTCCCCATCAGAAAATCCCTGGATTTAAAGGAGAGGAGCAGTCCTCCCACAGTCCTTTTTATAGTTGTTATTCAGTCCCCTTTGGAAGTTGTAGTTCAAAAAAGCTACCTTTATAAACTCTACATCTGTTGCAGAGTTTTGAATTTCTGGTAAAATGTTCTTTTTGCTACACAGTAGAAGCACAGAGATCCACAGAAAGAATAGCTTCAGATTCTTCAGAGGCCACCCCTTTCTCATTAACTGATACTTAAAGTCTCAATAACTCACTGTGAGACATTTTGTAGTAGAAAGAAATTACAGACTTTTATACAGACATGCTTTTCTTTTTTTGCATACGTACTAGCAATCAGCTGAACAGATCAGCAGCAACAAACAACTGCCACCAACCAACAAAAGAGGGGGATAGAATTCTCAGCAGAGAGGCAGAGCTCTCTTTGACTTTCAAATCTTGGAAGGAACAACTGGTTCGTGCTGGATAGATAGGGCAGTCACCCTAGCCTAGAAAAGACCCTTCCATCACTTAAACCACAGCATGTTAGGTTGGAAATAAAACTGGAACAATATCTGCATGCATCCTAGAAGAGAATCATGAAAGAAAGGGTGTTTTTCAGAAGGAAATGCAAGAGGGTAAAAGGGTTGAAAATGGTCATGAGGGGCCAGACATACTTTTGTACTGTAAAGGCATGAAGTGGCAACATTTGATTTAAGCTCTGCTTTCATCAAAACACCCTCAGGCAGGATTATTAGAAACAAAAACTCTGTAGTCTTAAATGCTGGAAACATTTATTTTTCTGGAGAACTGTCATGTGAATTATCCCAGCCAATTAGGGATGGCATGCTGAATATAATTATATCCTACCCTCCAGAGCTCATTTTTAAGGGCTCTCAGATAAAATCCATTAGCAGCATCCATTCGGCTGATGGACAAACTCTGTTGGATTAGTGGCCTGATGGATGCATATGCTTTCTGGCTCAGCAATATTAGTTTGGATCCAGACTAAGGGCATGACCACACTGTTGGATTAAATCAGGAGATGGTTCAATTTTTTGAGAAATTGCTATTAGCATCACGTGGTTTTGTGTCAGGTGTGTGCATTCTCAAGAAAGCTAGCTTTCTCCAACTGCCAGGAACTGCATAGCAATAGATTAATGCAGCGCTAAAACAGAAATGGATTTGGGGGGAATGGAAAGAGTTTTGAACTGCAGGCTACCCTGCAGTCCAAAACCTGTTCTACTTGGCACCCATTTCGGCAAACCCCACAGACGCGCACAGACACTATTTACTCCAACACGAGTAATCACACATGCCAAAACAAGTCCAAAACAATCCACAGCCATGTACACAATCAGAATTGATTTAAAATAAACAACCCCCTCATAGGTATTTTTTAAAAATCCTCTTTCCATCCCCAAACTCTATGCTTAGCTGTATTTCGTTGTGACAAGCCCCTTGCGTGTCCCCAGATTATTTCACTAATCTAAGGCCCGTGCCACGTTCCCTTTTACGCTGCCACCAGCTGATCTCTGTCAACAATATTTACTTAGAAAGACTGAGTTCCATACTGCGTGTAAATTTTAACAAAACAGGTTTATTGGATACAGTTCACATAAAACATAAATAGGTTCCTAAAAGACTTTAAAATATTCAGTAGATTCGTAGTAACTTATTCCACATTTAACTCTCTCTAAGTTCCACACTCTCAACTGCCTCCCTTAACTCCTCACTGACTAACTCTCCTCTCTGACTCTCCAACTGACTTCTCACTTCAGACTCCCCTGACTATCTAACTGACTAACTACTCTTATCTGCATGCAAATACCCTCATACATATGCAAAGGCAGGGTGATTGCTACATTCTTGTAGTTGGATATTTTTAAATCGATCTGAAGCATGGTAAACCCAATGCAAAAACAGGAGTAATACAACATGTAGTCAAGAGAAATACACAAATTAAGAGAGCCTTGTGAAACATATGCACTGAACACAGGAAAAATATCCATTGTTTTCCTATCCTCTAAACAGTTTGTTAATTATTTTTTTAAAAAAAGGTTAAAATGCATTAATTTATTCATGTGAAATGTTAGTGGTATGAGAAAAGCGATTTAAGTACATGGGGAAGTGAACGTATGCACTTTATCTCAGACTATGAAAATGGTTTTATTTGTTTGTAGTGTCCTTCAGACTTCATTTCTGGAGTAGGATGCATTGGCTGTGACAGGGCCAGCCCAACCGCTTGACAGAGTGAAGCACCTTAGACAAGTGGTGGATTCTGCGAGATGATGGAAGGCAACACCCGATAGTCCTGTGGACCTGTGCTTGCCTAAACTAGCATGCTGCCTACCAATAACAACAATCTTAGAACTGCAGTGCTGGAAGGGACTCTATAGATCTTTGAGTCCAGTCCCTGTCAAGGAGGCCCAGTGGGGAATAGAACTCCCAACCTCTTTCTCCATGTTCAGATGTGTAAACCATTGAGGTATCCAACAGTTCTTTAATAATCTTAGACCTGCAGAGCTGGAAGGGACCCTATGGATCGTTGAGTCCAGCCCCTGTCAAGGAGGCACAGTGGGAGGAATCAAACTCCCAACCTCTGGCTCCGCAGCCAGACACCTAAACCATTGAGCTATTCAGGTGGTAGAGGACACTGTTCTACTCCCATTGTTGAAGTCCCTCCTGGCCTTTGAACATGGAATTAAGGGTGAAGTTGCTCACTTTTCCAAATCAGGCAGTAACATCTCTTTGATTGTTCCTTATGGAAATATTGGATCATTGGGCATGGCTGAAACACGGTTTCTTATGCTGTGCTCTTTCTCAGCTTGAATATACGTGGCCTGGCTACCCATCTTAGTGACGAGGAAGACAGATCAATCTACTGCTGGCTGCCAAAAACAAAAGTTTGCTGTCTTTATCCCAACTCCTTGATTTGTTCCTTGCAATTTCATATCCGGACCAAGAGCACATCTGGACATTACAAACACTGATGATTCTGTGTTGCAGGACCCTTTCCCATCTCCAGCGATTCGCAAATTAGCTTATTTTGTTTTGTGATTGGTTTTCAGGTCATAAGCACCTCTTCTTTTCTGACTGTGATTTCCCAGACATGACAGATTGCCTCAGTCATATCTGTTGAACATCCACATGGCTGCAGAACCAATGGTGGCTTACCTGTCATGCACCGTTGATCCTTAGATGCTCATGGTTTGGAGAACAAGATGAGGAGGAGGGGAAGTGAGAAACAGGGGCAATGGAGGAGGGGGGAATATATGTCTCTATGCCATTACCAGTTTCTTCTTCTCAGTTAGGTGAGGACAAAGGGGTGGAAGTAGATCTCTAACCATTTCTCCTGTCTGAAGGATGCATACCGCTCCCAGAGGAAATGTACACAATAGCTTTGTGTTTATTTCATGTACTGCATGAATAACCTTATGTGCTTTATTAGAAATCTGTACCTTGACAGAAGATGAGGATATTGTGGGGTAGAGTTGTTATCACCACCACTTAGGAGCAGGTTTGAGGTAATTTAAATGCCATTATGTGGGCTGAGCTCCTTGATGTATTGGTCAAGCCAAATATAGCAGCTCCCATTTGTCAGACTGCAACTGAAAAGCCTAGTAGGTTTGAAAGGTTGATTTAGTACTAATCAGCTGATATGTACAGTTTGTATCAAGTCTGTCATTGCAAGGACACTGCTGTGAGGTAAAAAGCAGTCGATCTGAGAGCATACTCGACATTGGGGAGGCTGGCAGAACTCCATATCAAAAGCTGCAGTTACACCCTATTCTTCATGGAGGTCTTGTAAAACATTTATCTATTGAACCGGAGGGTAGCTGTTGTTGCTAGTGCGATGCAAAGAAATTATTCTTTACAATGATGGGGGGGGGGGGGAGATAGAGCAGTTTCAAGATAAAATTTAGCTATCATCTATTGATTTTAAAGGATTCACATCCAAGCAGATAGATTTAGGATATGATTCTCAATATGTAAGAAAGGGTACACAGGCTCTTGGACTAAGCAGAATATAAGGCTTGGATCCTTGCCAATTCATTAGACAGAACAGAAATCTGTGCTCATTCCCTCATGCCTATTCATTGGCAGCCACTGCGAGTGATGCCTGTCTGGTCTGAATGGGTCATCTGAGATGTAACTACACAGAGAGTGTTGGGGGCACAGTAGTTCTGTACAGGCAGTAAGCATCATGGGTCTCCTCCAATGGAAGGGAGGAGAGCAGGGCCATGCCTGCTAGCCTCACACTTCTTGTTCATCAAGTATGGGGGGGGGGGGGGAAGATCTATAGAAGATCAATCCTGCTTTACATCAAACCAAAACCAACAAAAAAAAACCACAGGAATCAGAAGTGGCAAATGTCCAGGCACTTACTGTTTGTTCTTGCTTTTCTTAATGGCCCTTAACAATTTATGGCATCTGTAGGGACAAATTGGGCCCCCGATCCCTCTGAAATAAATTATCCATGCCATATTACATAGAGGTTTTTCATCCAAATACTCACATCAGCCTGCTCCTGGTTATCTTTCACATTCAGACCATATCAGTTGGACAATACCCGTTGCATTCAAATTGGTGTGTCTTGGGACAACAAAATCAGGCTTAAGTTTGTGTTAGTTATTTACTTTGTCATGTATTTTAATTTGCCTGTATAAACCATTAGTTATTTTATTGTATGTTTTTTTTTCCTTCCAGAGAGGGAAATATGTGACATTATTGGCCTCACATATCAAAATAACCTGACTAGATTTGAGTGCTCTACCCCTTGAATACGAGAGAGACATTTGCTGTCGCTGCTCTTCAGGGAGCAAACTGTATTGGGAGGGTCCTCCTTCTGCAGGAAAAGCATGTAGAAGGGACACTGTTTGCCAGAAAGTGTAACAAATTAGCAGAACAAAAATATCAGACCTGGAGAAAGGGAAAAGGTTATTTGTCCTGTTACATCCCTCAGCTGCCCAAAGATCTAATTACCTCTGGAATTACCTCAGTGACTTTCCGTCAAAGTCTGTCACTCTTAGATTATCCCACATACCTTACCATGTCAGCTTAAGGAGCATTCTAAAGATTTCACACACAAACACTTATTCCAATAATTAAAAAAATAATAATGCCTGCAGCTCTGATCTTCATCCTTTCACCAATGCTTCTCTTGTGGAGGAGGGACACATTTTAAGAGTCATCCCTACCTTCTCCTTTTGTTTTCACGTTATCTGTTATTTAGTTGGAGGGCCCACAGGCAAACTTTCTCTTTGATTTTGTCTTTTCGTACAGGTTAGGTTATTTTACAGTCCAAATCTATGCATGTCTTCTCAAGGCTAAATCCATCCAACGGAGCTTCCTCTTAGGCGGATAGGATTGCAGGCTTAAGGAATTCTCAGAATCCAAAGTACAACCTGCACTGACTATAGTGGGGCATATTTATGTGTGCATGGATAGGATTGGATTGTGAAGCAATGATCCGCATAAGAAAATGGCAAAATTGCTAACAATAGCAATATGGAGTAGTAGTAGTAGTAGTAGTAGTAGTAGTAGTAGTAGTAGTAGTAGTAGTAGTAGTAGTAGTAGTAGTAAGCATTTGGAAATGTTTGGCACCACTAGCAATAGAACAGATGTTGGCCATGTTGATTGCAAAGGATGGAAGTTTTAACATCACCTGGGGCCAATCTAGAAGGTAAACTGGATTTAGGGCCTTGGTCTGTCCTGTGGAGGGAAGGAAAAACATTATTATCAATAGTAGATTTCTCAGCTTGGAAAATATCCTCCAGTTAAAAAGAAGTAATGGATGCACCTTCATTGTTTATTTATTTGCCTTTGAAGGAAATCTATTTTCGTCAAAAGATACATATTTCTTATTGTCGTTCTTAAGTCAAATAATCATCCTTTCACATTTGTTTTCTCATATGATAGCTCTCACAGAGACTTTGGGCCAGATGCAGCTGTCAGGTCCAATTACAGAAGATCTATTTAAATCAATGGGGCTTGTGTACGCATTGACTTACCAAAGCCCCATTGATTCCATGGATCTGCTCTAGCTAAGGATTAACAATCAGTTGTATTATTTTGACGTTCTTCCTGAACTTGTCTTTGCAGTTTGAGGAGCTGAGCTAACTCTGGGATTTCCAATAAACTCTACAATGAAGCAGCAGGCTGTCCCTTGCAGTGGAGTTGATGGGTTGGGGCACCTGTGGTTTACTGGCATCCCAGGAGCCAGCAGTGGCTACTTACGCTTAAATGTGGAAATGCCCACAAGAGACGGATCACTGTGGAAGATCTGCTCTCACTCCTGATGACCTTCTTGGTTATTTTGGGGTGGGTGGGTAGAGCTGTTTCTTTTTGATCGAGTGATTTCCATCTACAGCTTACAATAAATCAAAGAAATACAGAAAACAATTGCCAGGATGGCCCCATCTTTGCTATCCTTACACAAACAGGCAAAGACTTTCTTCTTCAGACAAGCTTTCCCTTAACTGCAAGAGCCTCATGGCACAGTGGTTAAACATCAGCACTGCAGCCAACACTCTGCTCACTACCTGAATTCAGTCCTGGGCTCAGGGAGAGAGAGAGAGAGAGAGAGACAGGCAGGCAGGCAGGCAGACAGGCAGGAACAGGATTCTAGAAGCAAGTTAATCCTGAGTTGTGTATTCATACAATCAATGCTAAACATCCTGCTTTCCATTTTACTCAGTCCTGATTGTTCTTTCCTATGCGTTGTGACCGACCACTGAACTGTGCTTTTCCTGAGCCATGGATGTTCCACTGTGAAACCCTAAGCATTGCCCATGCCTAAACTTCCTGAAATACTCATAACAAGCAAGAGATTGCTTGCTTATCTTTTCATAAGCATGCCTTTAATCAACACCTCTTTTACCTCCTCTCCTCGTTGCATGAAATTTCACAGAGGACTTTCTCTGATGTTGCCAAGCTCCATAAAAGATTGCACACTTCTCAGACTGTGAAATGGTGCCATGGGTGAATGCTGTATCAACAATTTCACCCTGAAGGACAGTGGTCGTGGATCAAAATGCAAACTGTGGCAGCTTGCACAGTGTGAAGAGGTAGAGCACAGGGCTGGGCCATGTTATCATAAGGCTGAGTGCACTTTGCTGTTCCAGGCACTCTGCCTATGTTCTCTCAAAGGAACAGAGGAAACTACCTTGTACTGAGTCAGACCATTGATCCATCTAGCTCAGGAGTATCAACGCTGACTAGCAGCAATTCTTCAGGATTTCAGTCAGAAGGCCTTCGAAGCCCTAGCAAGAGCCCTAGCAAGGGATCCTCCATATACATAAAAATGTGGTGTTCCACCAAACTACACTCCCTCTCCTTAAGAGGCTGCCATGCTGTTGGCCAATCTTATAATAATAACTATACAGGCTGCCAAGCTACTTCCGATTTATGGTGACCCTTTCCAGGGTTTCTTAAGTACTCAGAGGAGGTTTCCCATTCTCTTCTTCTGGGAGCACCCTGGGACTGTGCATGCTGCCCAAGGCTACACAGGCTGGCTCTTCTCTGGAGAGGCACAGTGAAGAATCAAACTCCCAACTTCTGGCTCCACAGCTAGGTAGCCAGTTTACAGAGCTACACAGCTAGCTGTTGGCCCTTAAAGCTTAATCTTATATGCAGTGGTTGGAAGTGGCTCTCTGTCCCCTGATGTGGGGGTGCCATTCCCAAGGTTGCTAAACTGTTGGCTTAATCTACAGTAGTAGGGCAAACCCTGCTGGATGACGTCACAGCTGCTTCTGAGGGGCGTGGCTACCCATTCTTCTTCTTTCTCATAGGTGATAGAGAGCTTGCTTAAAGAGCCTTTCCTTAGGCCAATCACAATAACATGATGTAACCATTGTCCTATCTGAACTCTGTCAACTATCTGTATACTGTCAACTATCTGTGAGCTTGTAAGGTTAATAAAAGCACAGTCCTCCTGGGGGCAGGGCAGAAGACTTCTCATTCTGCTTCCTCAGACTAGCCCATCAGGAGCACTGCTGGCAGACATCCCTGTGTGTGGCTGACTTCTTTAACTTCTCTCTCTAAGAGACTATTTGCTATCCTAATTACTTGTGATCACAAAGCCCATCAGCCTGCTCATTTCGTGACCCCAACACCCTGAGAGTCTTCTAAACTGGAGATGACGGTGATTGAACTCAGAGCCTTCTTTATTCAGAACAGATGTTCTGCCCCCTTCCACTGCCTCCCTCCCGGCAGAAATTCCCCTCGTTCTGCAACCTTTCCAACCAATTTGTAAAGTAGACAATGTAGCGTTATAGTTTTCAAAAAGAGAATATTTAGAACCCACTGTGTACCCCAGCATTTACTTTGGATTACAATGACAAAAAATACATCATGGCCTTTGTTCCTTGGCTAGTGGCAGAGACCAGAGTCTCCCATCTCTAACCCAAATTGCAGGTGCAGATGAGCTGGGACTAAATAACAGTGGCTTGCCCAGCTAAGGCTAGAGGTTGGAAAACTTACTGCTGGTACTTTAGCTCCTGGGAGTTGTAGTTCTGGGTTAAAAAATTCAGGAGCTGTAGTTCAAGCTCTCTCAAAAGCTGAGGAAATAAGAGAGAGAGAGATGGGTGTGTGGCTACAGATTGAGGCACCCAAGGTGAAGGAAAAATGAGGGAGTAGAAAAGGCTGCTGAAAGAGAGACGTAATTGGCAAGGTGCCTTTGAGGAGAGTGTGGTTCCTCACGCACGTCCCGTTGGCAATAGCACACAAAGGCAACCACTATACAAAACATCATTGATATGATTTCTGTCAAGAGAAGCTTGACTGCATTCTCAGGTTAAGGGCAGAAGGCACATCCATTAAGTGCTGAGCCGAGAGAAGCGGGTTGGGGTGGCAGTGAATGGAGAGGAGAACATGGCTGAAGGAGTTCAGCTGAGGGTGCAAAGAAGGAAGAGGAGGACAGAAACACGTATTCCTCCAGTGTCACTTTTTTTTTTTTTTTTGCCATAACCACCTCTTGTTTCTTTTTATTTTTATCTTCATGAAACTCCTGTTTGCTTTCTCAAGCCCTCTGTGCATTCCTTGTGATGTAGGCTTTAGTGCATGTGGCATTTTTCTTCCTTCCACTGTCTGCTTGTGGCACTTTATAATGGAGTAGCTGGTATCGTTGAATGTCACATCCTTTTTCACTCCAGGTTACTCTTAGCCTCCATAGCTGATGAGCAAAGAATACAACATTTAGGTATCAGGGAGAAGCACAGTTCTTTGCACTTTAACGCCAGCTTAGTTGATTTATACTCCCTGAACAAATGTGCCAAGTTATTTTTTAACAGTCAAAGGGGTCTTAATTTTGCCATCAAAACCTGCATGCAAAAATCTGAATATTAGGAAGTATGTATCAAATTGTGTATATTAATGAAAAGAAAATACAAAATATATTACAGTAGGGAAATTGCTTGCAAAATGTGTATATTTGGTAAAACTGCATATGGAAATGCAGGAGAAGTAGGAGAATGTGTGCAAAAATGCACATATATTTTCATGCAGGCAAAAATCATAAACCGATCCAGAAGCAGGATGCAGCAAGTTTAAGGCTGAAAAAAAGAAAGAAAGAAAGAAGGAGAAATTGAACAAACTCAACCTTGGTGGATTCATTCACCCGTCCCCGAAATGTGTGACAATCGAATATGAGTTTTGGAGCAAGCACTGGGATAGCAAAGTGTGAAGGAGATTGAAGGTAAAAAGTATCTAGAAGCAAAGAGCCATAATAGCTGCTGTAGCTAGTGTTGACACACCATTTCCTGACCTTCAGACATTCATCCAGCTTTCTTTTGGTTTCTGAGCCTTTACTGATTGCAGCCTAGCACAGTCTACAGGTACTCTCTGCATTCATGAAAGAGCTAGATCCTTGGTTTCAAAAACAAATAAGCTAAGCATTTCAGAATACTGACTACAACAGAGTTTGAACATAGGGCTGCAGGAGGAAGTCTTTGATTACCAAAAATAGCCACCGCTGCATGACCTTACCAGCAGAGGGAAATTTTTGGTAATTAAAGCCTTCCGCCTTTCATTCTGTGTCTCCCACAACTTTCATGCAATTTGCTAGTGGACAAGCCACAGGAGAGAAGGGGAAATCTCCAATTATGGAAAATCTCCCAATGCCAGTGACATTTGTAACTTAATACAAGATGATTTCTGCCTATGAATGTATGGAATGCAAATATCCCAGAATGTATGTCAGTGAGCTGCATGTGCACAGGAATTATGTGAAGGAGTACAGCATTTCAGGCCAGGCAGGTGACTCTTGTGTTTGTGATGTCTCTCCAGATTAAAACTCCCTGCATATAGGAAAGTAGCATATCAAGGAGAAGGGTCTTCAGGCGAGCCTTCTCCCCGATCATGTTACTTTTTTATGTGTAGGGTATTTCCCTGAAAAGGAGACCAGATGAAATCCCCTGCCTGGATCATGAAAGCTCTGTAGTCCCAGACAGGTTATATCACCTGGCATATCAGCAGGTGTAGATCAGTCAGCTGAGAGGAACACAGATATGGCTAACTTTGTAGGAACCGTCCGGTGTTTCAATTTGGGGAATTAAAAACAGGAAAGAAGTGGGAAATGTGAAAGGAACATCTCATCTGGCCTTTATAAAATCCTATGGGAGTGAGTTGTCATTGTTTTGCTTTTCTCTTGGCCATAGGCAATTGTCCAGAGAGCTGATCGTGAAATAATAAAATGCTGGAGGATGAAAGGAAGGAAGGGGGATGATATACGGATGACTTAGCTCATCTCTCTTGGTTATATGCATCTTGCTCTTGCAGGATCGCATTGCTCTCAAAATGGAAATCACATGCTTCTGCCTGTTTTAGACCTGATTTTGTAAATGTTTTCACTGAGTACAGAGCTCCCTTTATTCTCCTCACAAAAACACAACCCTCTCTGCTGCATCAGAGAGAAAAATGCTCCCCCCCTCCCTGTTTGCAATGGAGATGATATGTAGAATGGAAAGCTGCAGCCCTAGTGCCGGGCTACTTGCTTTGATCTCCATAGTGGTGAGTAGAAGACCTGCTCTTATGGCAAAGTACCAAGGCAACACACTTCAGTTTTGACAGAGCTCAGAAATTGTCCTTGTGTAAAGGGATTTAATGGATTTCTTTAATGCACCTGCGGTGTTCGACCGCAGCGCTCACAGGAATGGTGTTTGCCTGTTGTTGCTGTTGTTTCTTTTCCTTCTCATCGTTGACCAGACTGCGAATGAGTGGCTTTTAAACACTGCAGTCAAAGGCTGAACACTGTCCCGGTGTCTCACTGGGGCAATGAACATACACGCCAAGCCAGGCATCGAGAGGATTGTAGATAGCAGTAGCGGTGCTGATATTTTGTTTGCACATTGTTCCCTTGATTAGCAATGGTGATGCCTGAGTAGGAAAAGGAGAAAAAAATAAAAGGTTGTCTCAGAGACAGAAAGGAAGGTGAAATGCTAAAAACACAAGGATGTTCCTAGTGAGAGACAAACAGCAGTATGTGAGGAGCTGTTTTGTCTTGTGCTTCCCCCAAAATTTTCAGATTTCCTGGGTTGTATTTGTGAAAACTAAGTAATTCAGGGCTGTCTCCACATAAATGCTTGTGGGGCTTAATTTCCTTAGGGAGATTCCAGCTACTTTTATCACCCATACCTTGAATGTTCTGCCTTTATTTTTTTTTAAAGTATGTCTTTTCAGTAGGACCCCCATATCCACTGGAGATTGGTTCCAACTTTCCCTGGCACATTCTAAAAACCATGGATAATAGTGAACTCTATATATAGCAAGGTAAAAGGAAAAAAACCCAGAAAAAATATTTCCACATGCTTTACCAGAAGTGGCCGCTAGAGGGTATTCATAGCACAGTCTCTGGCTCTCTCTAGTGGCCACTTCTGGTAATACACATGAAAATAGTTTTTTCTGGATTTTTTTTTTCTTTTAATGTTTTTAGTATTTTCAAACTGTGGATAAATGAAACTGCAAATACTGATCCCATGGATATGGGGGTTCCACTGTACATGTATTTGCTTATTGGAAATACAAAGAAAAATGTACAGACACCCATTTTCCTGATGACATGACAACATGTAGGTGAATGTGTTCCTTCTCTCCGATGTTTTGTTCCATGAGCCCCAAGGTACATATTTTTGGAATTGTATGGAAAATTTAGTTTTCAATGATTTAAATACATCATTCTAAACATTTTAGACTGTGGCTCCCCAGAAGTTGCCAAACTGTAGCTCTCATCATCTGTCACCATTAGCTATGCTAACTCAGGATGTTGGGAGCTGCAATTCATTAGCATCTGGAGGGGTACAGTTGCTTACTCCTATTTTAGACCAATTCATATATATAACCCCATTGAGACTTGGCTGGCTTGTTTGTCAGATCATGTTTCCTTTCAATGTCTCCCACAATACACTGACAATGTCACATTTCCAGCCTCCACCTACATTCCGGAGCTTAGAAAGCTTTTGTTTAAAGTTACCTTTTTCATTTCTGCCTCTTGTTACAATGTCTAGATCCATGATTATACCGTTAAAAAGTCAGCTTGTGTTATTGTTTCCATCACTTTCCTCTTTTTTGTTTTAAGAAAAGGGCTTAGGATTAATAAGAATGCATGAAACCTGAAACGGTGCTTGAAAAAATACCTCTAAAAATGCTTTAAAAGGTCCTTTAAATGCAACTTCATAAAATAATTCAAAAATATGAATTGTTGCACCAATAAAGTAGCTTCAGTCCTCACTAAACTGTCTTTGCAATGTTTTAATACCCTTATTAGCTACAACTGTTGTTAGCTGGAGGTAACTATGTGACTTGTAAGTTACTATTTTGGCCACCTATACAACCTCATACACAGTGACAGATTTATGGGCTTCTTGTAGCAGCAAAACTGAACACTGTAGAGTTTTTCCATTTTGTCCTTTTCTTCTGAACTGATCATGTTTACTTCTCTGACAGTAGGAGAGGAGTGAAAATACTTGCCCAAAATCACATCAAAAGATTTCTGAAGTCAGAAGTAACATCCACTCTAGGGAAGGATGCGTTTATTTCCAGGCTGCACCAGCTTCACACAGGCTTATCCATTCATCCGTTCTATCCCATTTCTGTGTTTATCTGCAGTCTTTGAAAACTTCTGCATGAAAAATTGTATTTAATTTGTGTTTCTGAACATACCCTCTCACAAAATATGTACCTCACATTTCGATGGTGTATGTTGTCTTCAGTTAAGGTCCATTTTTCAGCCAAGAACATTTCTGAATTCACATAAATGACAGAAAATAATGTGCTGAAATGCACAGGCAGCTTATAATTCAGGATCATTCAAAATGCAGACCAAATAATGTCTTTAAGCGTCCCCATCAAAATCTGAGTCCTACACGTGTGCTGTGGTCCCATAACTGCATATCTTTTCAGAAATACTACAGCGCCCGAAGGATCAAGTACTTGACTTCCACTGGATGTATAGACAAATTCACATTTCTACAGAGTACCAACCTTTGCCTTTTAATTTATTTGGCACCTTCATTCTAACGGAGCCAATGCAGAAAGGATCTAACCAGGGTTTATCCTGGTTCAGTTTCAGGGTTATGTGCAACACAGCATTCACAAAATAATGCATAATGGGTGTCCTTGAGCCTACCCTTTTCTCTCAGCCTGACCTGTCTTAGAGGGTAGATCTGAGGATCAGAGTGGAAGAGGAAAGCTACCTGCACCCTAAACCCATTGGAAGAATGGTGAGAGATAACAAGGAAATAAATAAATACATCAGGAAATATAATAGTGATATGAATATAGCAATTTTAAAAAATAGATTTGTACAATTTGAAATGCTCAGATAAGCAGAATTCCTTTTGCCTTGCACCTTTAAAAATGGCAATGTAGGCAATATTTTATGATATTTTTACAGACCCTCCTTAAAAGGGGGGTAATGTGTGAATGATGATGAGTAATGCAGTCATGTGAACGTCTGTGGGAAGCAGTGAGCAAAATGACAGTGTTTAGCAATCCCCGTGACAAAGAGCTTCATGGGAGATGAATGAGTAATATAATTTTCGACTCTCCTCTTCCCTAGAGCAGTGGTACTATACCAGGTTTTGTTTTTTGTTTTTTTGCACTGACACAGTGCAATTGTGACAGAAAAGGCCTGATTCTCTTGCATTTGTTTACAGACATTAAGCCAGTAGATGTCACTCTAGAACAGGCATCCTTGGTGCTCATTTGACCACAACTAAAGTAAATTGTATATGCTGCCTTCGCTTGCATAGAAAACATCTGTTGAATGTCTCCAGCAACAGCTTTGCTCCTTTGTCTTCACCCCAATATTTGGATTATGCAAATCCAGGCCTGCTTTGAATATTGTGACTAATATGATTAAGAGATGCAGCAAAAGAAAACAATGTGACCATTGCTGGTGGCAAAATATTATTAGAATGATTGTGACCTAATCTTGTGCTTCTCTACTTTGTAACAAGTCCAACTGGACGTGATGGTTCCCAAAACAAATGACAACAGAGACAGCCATGTGGTCCTTTCCACAATCTGAATGTCAAAGAAGTGATATCTTTATTTCGACCAGTACAAATCAAGCATACAGTGCAAGCTTTCATGAATAAAATTTACTTCATCGGACATAGAGTAGAAAAATTATAATTGAATGACCCCAAATGGTCATGGCGGAGGTCTGGTAGACGTATTGCTTGAGGTGAGCCGAGAGCTGTGTTTAAATGCTTCATCCCAGGTGCCATGTGATTAGAATTTTCCACTCAACCTGCAGGATAGTTGGTGGTCCCTGAATGTACCCCTTCCTCACAGTCATATTGCCTGTTTTGGAAATCAAGTTTCCTTTTTGGCTGCAGGGGAAGGGGAGAAAGGCCTCATAGAGATTCAGCCATCCTCAACCTAAAGCCAGGACAAATTTTGGTTAACTCACCACATACTAAATAGCCAATCAAAGCCAAATTAATTCCAAATTATTATGTTGCTTGGTGAGTTTTGCAAGTAGATGTTATTCTCGTTTGCAGCCCAGCTCGATTGATGTACAAAGTGCATCAGTCCAAGTAGGGTCCTTTGTGTTGCTGGGGCAGCTTTTCTAGGTATCCTCAAAAGTTCCAAAAATGTGATGGTATTTAACTTCCTAGAAAATATACATAGGACTGCAGCTAGATTGTGGAATACCTGGTTTAAGCACAACTACATCTGCTGTTCGTTTGTTTGTTTTTTCACTAGACCACAATAGTAATACATTCTAAGCGTATGTCTTTTATATTCATTTTATTCATGTGTTGTGATCATAACCTTTGTGTATTTGGTGTTTACTTACCAGTTATATTTATCTACTGCCTTTGTTCCATTGAGCTCAAGAGGCAGTGTGCATGGTTTTTATCCTCCTCCACTTGATGTGTACAACACTCCTGTAAAATAGGTCAGTCTGAGAGAGACACCAATTGGCCGAAAGTCATCCAGGAGTTTCAGGGCTCATGCCCTTTTATGTTATTCAGAAAAGGGTTCATATGAATGTGTGACAAGGGGAAGGGAAGGAGCCCCACCACGTTCGCTGCCATTCTCTTCAGGTGAAGAATGGCAGACTGAAGGAGACCTTCTGGCTTTTCAGGGTCTGAAATCATGTGGGCATTCTTTGTGAGTAGAAGGATTTTCCTCTGCGTTTTCCTTGTGAAGCGAATGACTGGGAAAGGAGGTTGAGGCTAACACCCTCCCTCCTCCCTTGTTCAGGTTAATCTTTTTATTAATGCCTTCATCCGGATATGAAACAGAATCTCCCAAGTCTTGGTCCAAAACTCTTTCCACTGAACCAAACTCCCTAGTGGTGGGAACGATGGAGGGCAGTGTCATTTGTGAAAGCTGGTAAATGTTAGAAGTGTGAAGCTCCATACCAATTGTGGGTCCAATTAGCAGGTAAAGATGTCCTGTCGTGCAGTGTTGTATACTAGTGCTCTTTTCCCTGAAGGATTAGCAGCCATTCTGGTAAGGTACTCCCAAGTGTCCGTACATGTGGGCAAACTAGGAGCCTAACCATTGACATTGGACACATGAACGAAAATATCTGCTTCTTTCCCCACTATTAATGGCTACAGTTATCTGCATATTCAGTCCAGGCACTTCTTTTTCATACGATCAGGGACTTCCCACCTGTTTCTCCTTAGCCAATAACTGTTTTGTGTTTAGGAAGGTACATACCCGGCATTGACTACCCTCAACACAAATTTAGTAAGTAAACAACGTGAAAAGAAATTAAAAGGATGCATAGCAGAGGTGTGTGTGTTTTATCTGTAGGTTGAGAAAAACAAGTTGGTGACTTGGAATCATGTGTCATTCTACATATCTACAGTCTTAGTCATCTCTTCCGCAGTAAATATGGTATGATGACAAGTGTCAGGGAAATACATTTTGAGCATTGGTTGCTGAATTTATCAGCTTAGATGGTTTCCACTGGACAATCAGCTGGTAATGATTCGTTACGAATTTCAAGCCCGCATTAGAAATCTGTACCTGATGGGTTAAGGATTTATTTGGCAGAGACAGATCATTAATTAGGATTGTGTCGGGATAAACAACAACGTGGAAGTCTCCACTGTAAGGGTGCAATGATAAATCACGCTCGCTGGGATCTTTGAGCTTCTGATCTCCCTCAGGGGTTGCGAATGTCTCTTCTTAATTTATCTCCTGAATCAGGTCAGATCTTGTTCTCTTCAGCAGAGGTCCGCTCAGTCTCCCTGGTCTGACTCCAGGCCAACACCTGGGTTCCACTGTGACTGGGAAAACGTCCTTGTTGTGGACCATCAGTCATGTTCCCTCTGGGACAATGGATAACAATGGGAGGGAGGGAGAAAAGTGACTTTCTCCTCCATGCCTTGACTATTCATTGCTTTTACCATTTCTTCAATATCAACTCCAGTGCCTGCTGAAGCCAAGGAAAGCAATTCTATTAAATCCCATGACATACACTCAGTTCTACATACACTTACTTCTACCTACTTACTACTTCAGCTTTTAGGTGGGCTGAATTTTGTGGACTGAGTTAGATGATGATTCAAGAAGACATTCTGCTACCAGCAGTTACAGTTCAGCTACCACCATGACATATCCTTAACATATACAGACTTGCTTGACCATCTTGGAGGTTGGGTTCAAGGCTGAATTGAATTGGCATCATGAGTACACCTGTAGCACAGGCGTGGTCTGGCTTGACATTTCCTCTGTCTCTTTGTTAGGACCCCCCACCTCATGATTTATACAAATCAAATAAAAATTCATTTTTTTCTCTTTTCCTTTCCTTTTATTTGCCCAGTGTTGTCCAAAACATATGCCCATGTTAGGGGTATAAAGTACTCTGTCCATTGACAGGATCCCAAGTGAGCCTGGTGACCTCAGGAACAATGAGAGAGATCTCTGATTCCCTTAAGAGTTCTCACTTCCAGTACAAAACTGAGACACTAAATAAGTAGGTTTCCCCTACTGTAGTTTCTGAATTTGTGCAACATATACTTTGCATGAAATCCCTGCTCCTCCTCAAATCTATCTTTCCTTTGGCAAAGCGACACAGAGCACGCGCACACAAACACACACACACAAACATGGGCTGACTGATCACAAGGCTTTCCTGTTAATCTTCAGTGTGATATGGGAGTCAGAATTTCAACACATTCTATTAGTAACCACTCTGTAGTGGACACAGTTTTCTAGTGGAAAGGCAGGATAGAAATGTAATAAGGAAATAATAATAACAGTAATCATCATCATCTAGTGCTGCTACTACTATTGCTTCTGCTGCTGTTAGTACTACAACTGACAACGCTATTATCTGTTCTCGATCATCCCAGAGTGCAGGACACGCAACAATGGTCTCAAGTTAAAGGAAGCCAGATTTCGGTTGAATATCAGGAAAAACTTCCTAACTGTTAGAGCAGTACAACAGTGGAACCAGTGACCTCGGGAGTTGGTGAGTGCTCCAACACTGGAGGCATTCAAGAAAAACTTAGATAATCACCTGGCAGATATGCTTTGATTATATTCCTGCATTGAGCAGGGGGTTGGACTTGATGGCCTTGTAGGCCCCTTCCAACTCCACTTTTCTATGATTCTCACTGCTACAATTGCTACTGGCAACCTGTAAGAGCTAGCTAAGCTCTATGAGTGGCGTATTATAAAAGTTGCCAATGAGGTGACCATGTTGGTCTATTAGAAAACCATCTATATAGCAACAGTAACTGTAGCCAAGTAAAAGTTACACATTTAGGCTTTTGATCGGCCATGATGATGATATTGTCCTAGCAGTTGTACATTTTCAGAGTTAGGTGGCCTCCTAGGTGATTTTTCTCATGCACATAGTTGTGTCTTCATGACTTCTGGAACCCATGAATCCTGATTAGTGCTAGAGAGAAATCTGAAGGTGCTAGAGATGCTGTGGCCCGTATTTATGAAGATCTTGGTATGTCAAGGAAAAAAGAGATTTCTGCATTGCCTAGTCCCAAAATATTTACTCTCCTATATTCCTTAAA
Source organism: Intellagama lesueurii (assembly GCA_037013535.1). Lineage (NCBI taxonomy): Eukaryota > Metazoa > Chordata > Lepidosauria > Squamata > Agamidae > Intellagama > Intellagama lesueurii. The sequence continues at coordinate 165,564,540 of JBAJHW010000001.1, read as the reverse complement.
TGGCACAACATCAGAGAATGTGAAGAATCAGAGAATGCTTTTCCTTAGGAGAGCAGAGACCAGGCTTCCCAAATTTCAAAGCCTCTCTGCATGTTGGATTTTAGTTCCCACTATCCCTAACCATAGCCAGTCACGTGAAGTGAAGTGCTATTGATTTGCGTGGGAAGGGGATGGAAATGGAAGCTGAACTGACCAAAATGTCTGTAGATCAATGAAGTCATATAATGAGTCATCATGCTTATGTGATGACGATAATCATCCTCATCCTCATCCTAACCATAATAATAATAATATTGCAGACTTTCAGTTGCAGTCACAGCAAGTTAATTCACATTGGATGCTTAGCATTTGAATTTTTTGTGTATCCATTCCATGTGCTAAGCTGTGACGTTTGGTTGTATTTATACATCACAGCACTAGGAGTAGCTGGAAGTCATGGACAGTGGAGGTCTTTAGACAACATTAAAAGGGTTGTCTGTACATAAAATTTCAACACAAACTGCCAAGTAAAAACTCCTTTAGATCTGAGTTCACCATTGTGCTGTGGACAAAGCATCTTTGTTGTTCTCTTGCTTTTGATTGGTCTCCAGTGATGCTGAAATTCCCTTCTATAAGAATATCTTAAAACAGACTATATTCATTCTAAAATATGAAGCGTGGGGCAGGGAGACACAGCTGCATAGTTAGTAATCCAGAAATTATACACACAATATCTAGCAAAATGCATTTAAAATTCTGCTGTTGCCTAGAGTTCATCAGACAGCTGCTTCAGGCATAAGAGTCAATATTTACCCTGTAGTATTTATAACTTTTTGTTTGGACAATACATCTGAGCATTTGGGGTCTATGCCCGTTGTTATAACTTCTTGATAGGGCAGCAATGATCTCGTGCTAGCAAAGCAAAGCAACATTCTATAAGTCAATCCTACAAAAAATGGGGGCAACCCAAACAAAAAATTATAACTTTTTAGAATTGTCTTGTACAATGATGATGTGTGCTGCTTTAGGTCAGCGCCAAATTTGGAATGGCTGTCGCAAACAGTCTTCTTTAGCTCTGTGCCAAATTTGGGGAAGTATGCACAAAGGGTTTTCAAGTTATGATTTAAAAAAAAAAAAGAGTAGAACTGTTTTACCTCCTCTCTGCATTCAGAAATAGGTAACCCCAAATGACTCCAAATATAAAATATATGACATAAATGGAAAAGACCAATCTTGCTTCGTTTGAAAGAAAATTGTAGCCGCCTTCTTTTTTGAATTTGGAAAGAATTCAGGCTTCAGGGGCTGAAATAGTAATCCTCAAAAAAGCCCTTTGAATGGGAAAAACAGCATTTTTTAATAACACTGAGCATGCATGGTACAAGCTTTCCAGCAACAGCTTCACAAAATGATACATTATATACATTCATGGGCTGGGGAAGGAGATATTTGGAGAGCTGCAGGGCAAGTAAAGGTCAGAGAAATAGAGTGAAATGTCAGGTTTTCTTCAAAAAGTGTAAATAAATACCCAGGTTTTCTTTAAAGAAAGTGGTGGAGTGACAGTCCTCCAGAAAAGACATTTTGCCATATATCTTCAGGGAATTAGCATACAGTTTTGTAAGACATATTCAGAGTATTTCCGCTTCCTTTGGAATAAGAGGTAGCAATTCTGTTTTGTTCTAGCACTTTCAGTAAATATTCTCTCAGGATTTTTGTGACCAAACAAGCCTTCTCACAAATTTGGCATCCTTTTTTCTGCTGGCAACATGGACACATGCCTGCCCTAACCCTAGGGAGTGAAGGGTTTCTTCAGGCAGCAGATAGCAAAAGGTAACAAGGTTTTAGAGGAGAAAACTACAAACTCGTTGATCTGCCTGTGTTCCCCAAGCTAGCCTGGTGCCTTCACATGTGGAAGAAAGATTCAATTTCTTCAGTAATATCTGGGTTTATTTGAAATGATAATTTGAAAGGATTATATGTCTTAAACCAGGGGTCTCCAAACTAGGGCCCACAGGTGACATCCTGTCCACCTTGCCTTTTTATCCGGCCTGGGCATAGGAAGAGGAGGGAAGGGGGACCCAAGTGATCCCCCACCCCTGTTGTCTTTGCAAAGACAGCGGGGGTGGGGGATCGCTTGGGTCCCCCTTCCTTTCTCTTCCTATGCCTGGGCGGAGATAAGAAGGGGAGCAAAGCCTGATCTAAGCAATCCCCCACCCCCGCTGTCTTTGCAAAGACAGCGGGGATGGGGGATCACTTGGGTCCCCCTTCCCTCCTTCGGACCTCAAAAATGTGTAAAATATATGATGTGGCACTCATACTGAAAAGTTTGGAGACCCCTATCTTAAACAATGAGTAAGAAAGGACAGTAATTGAATAAACAAGCCAAAGCTGCAGAAGACTCAGTTCAGTCCTGTTCACATGTCAGAAGTAACTCCCATTCATGTGAATGACTCTCAGTCTACTAGGCGTGTTGGGTGAACAAGTTGCAGTTAGTCAAGACAGAAGGGAATTACATAATGAACTGGAATTTCAGTGCTGGATTGTCTAAGACATCATGGAAAAACTGCTTTGAATTGCAGGGTGACATACATTAAGAAAGGAAATCAGTAAAATAAATGTAGTCAAGATGCATGTGACACAGACAGTATAGTCCTTACTCATGTCTCTTCAGAAATAAATCCCATTTTATTCTGTAAGGGGGGAAAAGATGTGAAGGAAAAAAAGCAAGAACACCTTCTCATGTCCCCCAGTCTTCTGTTGCATATTGTAGCCCGAGAGCTGTATTTTGTAAAGTCAAAAATGAAAATGTTGAAGATACCATGAAGGCTTGGAGTTCGCTGTGCTTAAGGGAGGTGGTGATGTTGACAAGCACACGGATTGATTGAAAAGAAGGTGGCATGAGATTGAAAAGTATTCGTTCTGGATATAAAGTGTTTGACGTGCGACGTCCAAGTATTAGACAGGCTGTTTAAAGCACAGAAGTGGTTGTACGAAGAAAGTTGTTGTAGATAGAGACAAGTACGTCTGTGGTATCTGTGTATAGTGGCTAATGAAAAAATAGAAGTTGTTGAGTGCATACGTATACAGAGAGAGAGAGAGAGAGAGAGTATGTTGGGAGAGGCCTAGTCTAATCTAAGGTCATGGTGAAATACAGTGGACAACAAGAAGGGGAGAGGTGCTAAGCAGGGGTGGGAAGCCTACAAAGGTACAGAAGTACAAAAACAAAACTCCAAAAAATGTCGTCCCTGGAGTGTTGGCAGCTGCATTCATTCTCCTCAATTCCAGACCCTCTCTTTTTTTTTCCCCTTCCTTCCTTCCTTCAAAAAGGGAGAGCTCATGAAAAAAGCACCCTTGTTTTTTTTCTCACTGGCAATTTCAAAAAATAACAAAAATAAAACATGAGGGGGCAGAAGCGCTGAGGGGACTCAAAATATGGCATATTTACATGCAGAGGAAGAGAGAGAGAGCGTGCGCTCACCTAGAAGCCACAAGGTGCCTTTTAGAGCAATTCCTTTTTTAAAAAAAAATAATTAATTTGGAGAGTGCTGTGGGACTAGGGGTACTGAGGGCCTTTGTTTGGGCTCCTGGGAGCACTGTGTGTGGCCCACATGCTACATGCTCTCCACAGCTGGTGTGAAATAACAAAAATATGCCTTGATTTCACTAGTGCTGGCCTCTTGTGAATAAATAGTCTGTTTTTGCAGATACATGTGGTACTGTCCTGGTTTAAGTATGAGTGCTTAGTGTGGGTGAAAGAGATTTTGTGGTTCCTTAAAAGTCTAATCTATTTAGTATGGCATAAGCGGTTTTGGATTAGACCTCACTTCATCAAATGAAGCCTATGCAAGCTTATGGAGGGCTTTTCCCCCCACTCTAAATTCATTCACCCCTTTTTATCAGTGTCATTAGCTTCTTGGGTTGGAGTGCCTGGCTGTAGTGCTGGGACTTCCAGTCCTTACTGTGGCTCCCAGGAGAGGGGCCAACCACGTGGCTGGTGGAGTCCCTTGCTCTGGCTTCATGCAGCCTTGGTAAAGCTAAACGGTCCTGGAGCAGGACCAGAAAAGGGAGTTTGTTACCCACTTCTGATGGGTTTATTCTTGGAAGACTCTGAAAGGATCAACATAAGTGGGAATTGGTTCAGTGGCATATCATTATTAGGACTGTTTTTTATTTATTTATTTATTTATTCATTCATTTATTTATTTATTTTTTGTTGTTGCTCCTGCTGCTATAGAGCATTCCTCTGGAATGTGAAGTCTACTTCTCCCATCAATGTTAAATGTGATCTCAGAGGTAGTTATGGGTGCGAAGAGCTTGTTTTTGCTCAGCTAAATCAGCCCCTGGCTCCATGGCACTGGCAAACAAAGCAGTCCATCAGTGTGTTCTCTTGCGAGCCATGTGTGTGTGAAAGAATCTGATTCATCCTGGCGTGTGTGTGTGTGAGAGAGAGTGAGAGAGAGAGAGAGAGAGAGAGTGGAGGATAACCTTTAACGCTGTTGTACTCAGCCTCCTTGTGCATGAAAGCTCCACTATTAGATAAGCAGGGCTGAGTGGGTGCTTCAAGATGTGGCTTCACTCATGCCATTTCTCCATTAATCCTCTTTTAATTTATATTCATAGAAAAACAACAATTTATGGCCCTTGGTGGGACCAGCCTGCCGTTCATACAGGCACCAACAGTTTGCACCTGTTTGCACTTGCACCATTTACATTTTTGATAGCTGTGCATTCATTATGTTTAAAATCTTCACGGTGGGCTTGTAACAAGCTTTAAGTTAAAACTGGTAAAATTATACTTTTCTCCCATTATTTACAATGCTTATCTTTAAAAAAAAACACAACTGAAACTAAATGTGCCATTAAGGTTCTAAGAGTATTGCTTTTAAGAGTATTTGCATTTCTATGTACACAAAATGGCTTGTTTACCCTTAATTTTATGTATTCATTTCACCAGATAGGTTTCTTCCCTGACTTTTGTGTGTGGCTCTGAGCTGTAACTAACAATCTCCCTTAAGTAGATGGCCAAAGAGAGAAAGAGAGAGATCAACCTTTCCTTTCTCCTCATCATAAGGATCAAATAAATGTTTGTCCTATGACCACTGTGTTGATCAAATGAAAGGCCTGTCATGACTCACTATCGCTAGGTTACCATTGTTAAGCTGCTAATGTCTTTGGCAGGGGAGGCAGGCCATGCCCTTTGCAATCGGTCAATATCTTTATTAAAGAGTTACATTTAATTCCGGAGTGCTTCAGTGCAATCCTTGAAGAGTAGTGAGAGCAGATTACAGGGATGTGAAACTAGTGACATTCCTGTCCCCTTTTCATCCTTACTTATAGTGAAATATGCTTGGCTGTTGGCCTTCAGGTTTGTCACTGTGATTGCAGAGACACTAAAGCAAAGTCATGTGTGCCTTATATTTTCAAAATCAATCAATGCAAGAAACAAACGAATGATGCCAGAAGTCCCTGTCTGTTCATAAAGAAGAAGAGGAGGAGGAAATAAAAATAATGGCCGAAAAGGCCATTTCTAGGCTGAAGGAAACCCACAGTATTTGCTGGTGGCACAAGTCCCCCCCCCCCCTCAAGCTCCCTGAGGTTTCCCACCCCATATTTTAAGGTATAGCAAGGTCCTTGCTTATTTTTGCTGCGGTCCTTTTGGAAATGGGGAAATAATTTACCATAAAGCATCTGCTATCCTAGGAAAATAAATCTATTTTGGTTTTTGGGGATGTAAGTAAGAACATGGGGTTCGAGGCAAGAAGAGCAATGAATGCCTAAGAGATTTCTCCTCAGACTGTGTTTCTTCTGCAGCCTGATGCAGGACACAAAAGAAGAGATTAATAGAGAACCCTAAGAAATGGAATTTCCATAGAGTGGGTCAGCTCTTTGGTCCATAATGGCCACCAGTATGAACTTGAACTGGCAGCAACTTTCTGGGATCTATGGCAAAGCCAGAACTTCGTCCTACTTTCTAAAGTCCTTACGAAGTTTAAGAAATGGCGGTGTGCTGGATCTGCTACAGCATCTTGCATGCCCAGCAGATGCCCTACCACTAACATGCCTCAATTACTCCTATCTGATCACACAACTGCATACATGAGAACATTAAATCTTAAACTGGGGGTCCTTTAAAAGCCTGCCTAGGTTTTACAATAATCAAATTCCTTGGGTTCGAGCCTGGTTTGATCATTCATGGCAGCTTTTATTAAAGGCACAGAGTCAGCCCCTATTGCCCCTCCTTCACATTCCCAGAGGGGTTCAATTTCCAGTACCAACCCCCTGGACACAGTCAGTCTGGTTGGGGTCCCAGCTGACTTCAGTGAGGACTGCTGAAATTCCAGGTCTAGAGAAGCAAGCGGGAAGCATGAGTCCTGATCCAGGTGCAGTCCTTCTAGGGAGGGCAGAATCTGAAGCAGAATCTATGTTGTGAATTGTGGCGAAAGGCAAATTCTAGAGGTTTTCCTTTAAAAAAAAAAGACTGCTGGCATCAACAAAATTGGACAGTGTGAACTGGCCCACTGTACAATTTCCCTAGCCTATCTCCCCCTATTTCTAATTTCACTCATGCCATGGGGAAGAGGTTCCTATGTAACATATAGGGAGGACAATATCTGTTGCATATGTTAGTTGATTAAAATGCTCTGTGTACTCTGTGGATTAAACCCATAACTGCCAGAACGACTACCCTGTACAGATTGATGGCTGCTGTGCCAAAAATGAACGCACATAAAATTGTCATCTTCTGAGATGAGATTGTAAACTAGACAGTCTGGGATTCCTTGAAAGCTCAGAAAGGGAGCTTTGGAAAAAAAATAGCACAAAACATTAATTCAAAAATGAAGGTTGGAGGAGGGAAGGGGAAACTTGTCAACATGCAAAGAATGGTCCTTGTTTTGTATTGATGCGGTAGGAGATGATTTCCATATGGCTTTCTCTGGCTCTCTGTTGTTGATTGTGAAGTCAGAAAGCATTTCACTAAAGTATAATTCTATCCCACCTCCTGCAAAAAAAAAAAAAAAAATCCCTGGCATATGATTAACTGCAGTGATACCTTTCGAGCTGTTTCACAGTTTGGAGGAAAGTATTGTGCATACTAAGGAAGATGAAAGGTTTGGGTTTATGAATCAGAAGGTTTAATTTTGCATAAAACAAACTGGCTCTTGGATGTCCCATGGAAGTGTTCAAGATGCTATCAGACCCAACTTCATTCTCGGATGAAAAGGCAGCACTCCCATTGTCACGATCCCCACGTGGCCCCTGCTTGCTTCACCAAACTAGGAGCTCACGCTACGTGCCCCTCAGCTGCCACCAGTTGATTTCATCAACAATACCTATTATTAATAACTGAGGTCCAGGCCATATGTCATTTTAAAAGAACCAAATAGAAATTGTTTATTGTTACAGATGTTGATAGAAAAGCAATGCTGTTAACTCTTAAACAAACATTCTCCTTTATCCCTCTCAACCACCACTCTCCTGCCTAAATTCCAAAACTCTCTCAACTCTCAATCTCCTCAACTCTCAATCTCTCTATCTCTCCATCTCTTAACTCTAACTCCCTATCTAAACTCCCCCTCCTCCTGCTGAGTCTCTTAACTCTAACTCCCTATCTAAACTCCTCCTCCTCCTGCTGAGTCTCTTAACTCTAACTCCCTATCTAAACTCCTCCTCCTCCTGCTGAGTCTCTTAACTCTAACTCCCTATCTAAACTCCTCCTCCTCCTGCTGAGTCTCTTAACTCTAACTCCCTATCTAAACTCCTCCTCCTCCTGCGTCCATACGATAGCTAGGCACGCCCTCTCAATGGCGGACAAATGTCTCTCACCAGGTTGGAGTCTCCTGCTGATAAAAGTCACTGGGTGTAGACTCCCGCTGTTGTCTGCCTGGCACAGCACGTCTCCCAGTCCCACCTTCGACACGTCCGTGCAGATGATGAACTCACAGTCGAAGTCCGGTGCAACAAGGACAGGTCCCGAAGTCCACGCCCTCTTCAGACAATCGAAAGCCACCTGGTACTCTGATGTCCACTGGATGTCCTCAGCTCGCCTCTTTCGGGTGAAGCCTGTTTTCCTTTTGATTAGTGGCTTCATTTTCTCAACTGTGGGATGGGTAGTGAGTTTCTTCCACTCCTCCAGAACAGCTATGGCTGCGTTCTTCTTTGAAATCTTTTTGCACTTGCCTTTACCCTCACCCATAAACTCGCCCACAGGTACTTTTGTCACAAAGCTCTTCATATGAGGGGGACCACTTTCCCAGGTCACCTCAAAATTAACAGGCAAGCTTCTTTTAAGTGCAATCTCAAACACTTGGCTCATTGAGATTTTCATCATCTGGTTCTCTCTCATTAATCTCTGGTTTCTCAGGTAGGGGCTCACCTTGCAGGATTTTCAGTGCTTTTGCAGCTGCATGTGGAGCCTTCCCAATACTAGTCTCCTCAGCTCTCCAGTGCCGCCGCAACAAATCCACAGGTCCTGACCATGCCAACTGCAATTCACTCCCCTTCATGGGCCTCAGCATCAGTACCTTGTCCTCGGGACAGAATGTTCTTTCCCGGGCCTCTTTATCATGCCAGCTTTTCTTCTTTTCTTGAGCACCCCCCAAGCTCTGCTATCTCTAAGGAGTTTTGCAGACCCACGCGTTGGAAAGGGGTTGAGATCACTGGCAATGGATATAGCTTAGCCCTCGTCTTGTCATTTCCAGTACATATCTCGTTTTTGGCAAGTCTCACAGCTTTGACAATATTGTTTAACTTGTTTCCCCACCCCTGGCCAATCAAAGTTCTGTGCCACTCTTTGTTTGGTGCGAGAGATGCCCATATGTGCCCCAATTACATCCCTGTGTGCCTTTTCTATAATCTTTTCTCTGTATTTAACAGGGACAATTAGCTGTTTATGGGGTCCTCCCCCCCCCCCCCCTATGAGGAACCATTAAGACCTCTCTATATAATAAATCTTTTCCCACACAATACCTCTCTGGGTGTTCAGGGGTCAGTGGAATGGGATTCTCATTAACTTTTCCAAAGCAATCATTTAAGGTAATATCTTCCTTCTGCTCCTTACTAAAGGAGGAACTATTAGGATTTCTCATTTGCACTAAATCAGCTGACTCTCTCATTTCAGGATGTTTACCGAAAGTGGGTCTTTCAACAAGAGTTTCAGCGCTTCCCTCAGAGGCTTCAATCTGCCTCCTCTGAGAGCGGGTTACTATTAAAAACTCTGCACAAGCTTGGCTAGATCTCAACCTTTGAATTTGAGGGTTCCCATTTTCCTCAGCACTCTGGGACTCAACTTGTGCCTCCATAACTGACTTTTTACTTCTTTTGGGCAGCATAAAGAATATAATTTCTTATTAACCTGTAGTGGTTCTTTTCCCTCAAGCCCTTTTCTCTCTTTCAGTGTCTTTCCTTGTAACTAGGTTGCGCTTTTCCAAGCAGCTTGCCCCAGCCACTCCCAAGCTCACAACCCTTGCCACAATATGTGTGGGCGATTCTTGTCTCCAGACACAAGAACAACTTCTGCTTAGCTTTTATTATACCCTCAGATCTATCCTGACCTAGGCTTCCACTCTATCCGCTACTGCTCTTTACCCTCAGAGCTCCAGATTTTGAGCTAGCCACTAGGTCTTGTAAATCCTGAGGTTAAAAAAAATGGTTTCTCTTGAGTAGGTATTTTCCTTATCTTAGGATTCCCCAGATCTGGGTCCAGGAGCCCCAAAACTAAGTCTTCACCAAGACTCTAACAGGTAACCACTTCTTACCACAGATCCTAACCCCCTCTAGCTAGGAATACCTTTAAACCCAAGCCCATTCAACTTTTCACTGGATTGCTTCTGATCCCAGCGCTGTGCCACCAATTGTCACACTACGTGCCCCTCAGCTGCCACCAGCTGATTTCATCAACAGTACCTATTATTAATAAGCAAGGTCCAGGCCATATGTCATTTTAAAAGAACCAAATAGAAATTGTTTATTGTTACAGATGTTGATAGAATAAGCAATGTTGTTGACTCTTAAACAAACATTCTCCTTTATCCCTCTCAACCTCCACTCTCACCACTATTCATGACCTGGGCAGACACCACACCCCTAAACAGGGAACACTCTAACCTGACTGTGCTTGGAAAGAGGTACACAGGATTACTGGGTGTCTGGGAGAGAATTACTCAGGATCCCTGTTCTCATCGGAGATGAGAGGATTTGAAAACCGAAGGGTTCAGGTGCCCTGACCCAAAGCTGTAACTTGAAATGTTGGCACCCAAGCTTGGCTGCCCTGAAGAATGAAGGAATAGAAAGGAATGCATGACAGCCCTCCTGCTTCCGTGCTAAGCCCACTTGCTTTATGTTTATTTCTGTCCAGGGAGGAGCTGCTGTAGGAAGCATACACACTTGCACTGGGTACCCTTCCAAATACCTTACTCTAAGATCTTGGTTGTGTGCTTCCAGCAGCAAATTGTTTCACTCCCTAGACTTAAGCCCTGAGTAAAAAGCCCTGATCACCCCAGCCTAGTTACAGCTCGGCCATGGCCAAACAATCATTTTAGCAGTGTGACTGAGCTTTGCATTCTCTCCACTCCATTCTCTCCTACTGTATGAATGGACTGCATCCCTCACTTCCTGGTCTTCACTTCTGTTGTCTGTGAGAAACTGGATTGGGAAAACTATGTTTACAGCAAACTACATTTTTCCTCTCAGCCAGCATTGCTCATAGTAGCTTTCCTATTCTGCTCCAAGGGCACATTGTTTGTTTGTTTGTTTGTTTGTTTGTTTGTCCATCTATCCATCCATCCATTTAATTTATTTGATTTATAGATTGCCCCATTAGTTCAAGCACTACTTTGGGAGGTTTACAGGTTAAAACTAATAACCCCACAAAACCCCACATAACAAAATACATTCATGATTTGTGGAACTATAATTTGGCCACAATGGACTCTGTAAACTCCTTTAAAAATACCTTATTGGATCAGAGCTCATAGTGAACTGAAAACTTAAGAAGAGCCTTGGTGAACCAGGCCCATCCCTTTCAACTTGACCAGCCAGTGAGCTATTAGAGCCCATAAGAATTCAGTACCCTGAATTCTTGCTTGTCTCATGTACCATGAAGTCTTGTGATAAGTAAAGAAGAATATAAATAACCTAATAATAGAAATAGAGCCTTGAGGGCAATAGCATCTACCCACTTATGTTCCCCAGCAGATGATTATTCAGAGGCTTACAATCTGTGATACTAGTGGGCATCTATATAGCCGTTATGCCTAGTTATTCTTAACCAAGAAATAAAGGGTGCATGAATGGGTTTGCAGAGACCCAAAGCCTAGTCACAAGTAACCAGACCACAATTTGCCAGTCACATTTGATCTTGGCCTTCAGCACTTCTTTAGAAAGCTGAATGTGGTGATAGGGAGAACAGGCAAAGGCAAATGTAATATACATAGACAGCTCAACAATGCACCTTTCAACTATGGGGTGAGTTGCAACTGAAATGACCATTTGTGCATTTATCAGTTCACTCATAAATGCATGCATATACCACACTCACAACTTTTAAAAATATTGCTAATGCTATAAGGAGACAGTTTTAGGTATTTAATGTGTTTTTATTAATTGCTCAGATGTTTGTCATTTTATTTTAAGTTAGTGTTTATAAAGTGCTAGAAAAGGCTGGATTGGAATTTGTTAAATTATATATATAATTTATACACACACACACACAAATATCCTCCCAGTGTACAGAAACCTACAGTCTTAGGGTGCAACTACATGGAAGAAGGAAATGCTATGGGATTGAGATGGACTGATACACTTTTTCTTTCTGTTGAACACATGATGTTAAAACTAATGCGAGTCAGCCTGGACTCCCCACACACACATCGGCAATCCAGTATTTCCTCCACCTCTGGGGCTTCTACTTTTAAAAAAATGGATCCAATTGCATCAGATGGTGTGATCTCTTGCATCAATGCAGCAAAGTGTGTGCTGGTGGTTGGCACGGTACCACAGTGGCAAGGTGTGGGCAAATATCCAGCCTGGGAGGCTGGATCTTTACAAAGAATATGGTTTCTTTTCTTTAAAAATGAAACCATATTTGTGCCAGTGCTGTTGTAGGACACTGAGACATCAAGGGAGGGAGGGAGGGAAGGAAGGAGGAATGAAGAAAGGGAGAAACAAGGAAGGGAGGGAGGAAGGAAAGAAGGAAGGATAAGAGAAGGAAACAAGAAATTGCCACACAATCCTTGCTTACAGTTTATTAAGTAGTTTTCCTGTAATTGCACGTCCTCTAGGGCTACAAGCTACAAACAACATCAGCAACATCTTAGAACTGCAGAGCTGGAAGGGACCCTATGGATCACTGAGTCCAGCCCCTATCAAGGAGGCACAGTGGGAATCAAATTCCCAACCTTTGGCTCCCCAGCTACTGAGCTATCCAGCAGTTCTAAGCTGCAAGCAAGACTGTCAGTCGGATTCCTCCTCTCTCACTGTGTGGCCAATTAATGTGAACAGACCCAAGGAAATTCAAATTCTTTTGTGCAACTTCACAGTGAGTGAGTTTGCATTTCCCTTGGCTCTGTACCCACACTTTTAGTGTCCATAATGTCTATGGGACTCATTTTTTTACTTCAGCTCTTCCTCCCAAACCCATATTTGGCCTCTGTGCCTATGTCAAGGGATTTGCCACCTCTGAAGTATGTTTCCCTTTTCCCTTCCTTTGCTTTCTATCTTTAAAAAAAAGGAAGAATGAAACATAACTATTTGATATACTTTTGATTAATATTGATAACATGTTTGAGATTCTCAGTTCAGATTATGGAAGAGATCTTTAAATATGTCTTCACAGCATTGTCTGCATACTTAAGCGCCTCCACCTATTTCAGGACTGCAAGCAAATCAGCAATTTCCCAGAGGAAGAGAGAGAGAAAAGGAAATTGAGTTATTTTTTAAAAAAAGGACTGAGAAAGTGACCTCTGAAGAAATTGTGTGAAATGGATAATATCACATGAAGTAGTAGATGAAGGAATATTTCTAACCCAATAATGATTAGAGGACTATGTCTTAAAGATAACTCTTCTGGTTTGATGAAATGAGTTCCTTGATCAGAATCTCATGACAGATGCATATTTATGTTCATCTGCAACTGGCATAATACAAAAGGGCACATTTGCTATTCTGCTGTAAGCCTTTTCAGGGAGGAGTGAGAAAGTTGAGTGCAGGACTTGTAAATTGGCTGAATTTATGGCAAAGCAGCAAGGATCACAGACGGGGAATTTTGTTTTGACTTTTGCATGGATTGCAGAATGTGAATCATTGATCACTACAGGGTGTGGAGGACGACATGAAACCAGAACAAGACGCATGGCTCTGTAGATGCGGGAAGATTCTTTTCTGTGACCTCAGGAAAAATTCAAAGCACGGTCTCCTCTAAAGGGGATATTGTACTGCAAGGAGTGCTGATTTCTTGTAAGGAATCTATTAACACATGGCTAATTTTTTAAAAAAAATCCTATTATTGTTTTAGCAAAAGTAGGGCTGTTAACCTTGGTGATTTGGCCAACCTCCAGTTTGTGTAATTAGATTAGACCCAGCTCAGTTTCTGCTGCCATTTGTACACCTGATTTTTAAGTGCTAGGCAGCAGAAGTAGTTGGCTATAGGTAGAGCAAGAGGCATATATAAGAAAGAGAGAGAGAGAGAAGACAAAGATGAATGTAGAAGGGATTAATTAAGGTTTCCTTAGTCATATTCTGTCTTTCAGAATAACTTCTAGGACACTAAAGAACTAAATACCAATGATGATGATAAAATTCTGTTATAAAATTCTATTATTATCAGCAGCTCCACTGACTGCTGATGAGCTTCCAGGCACAATTCAAACTGCTGGTTTTAACTTATAAAGCCCTTAATGGCCTGGGTCCGAGCTATCTTAAAGACCATATCTCTCATTATGAGCCTTCTTAGGTGTTAAGATCATCAGGGGAGGCCTTTCTCTCAGTCTCCACCACCCTCACAAGTGCATCTGATGGGGACACAGGAGAGAGGGCCTTCCCTGTTTTTTCTCCCAGACTGTAGAACTCCCTCCCACAGGAGGCCAGACTGGCTCCATCTTTGCTGTCCTTCTGCAAGCAGGTGAAAAGCTTTCTCTTTAGGCAAACATTCCCTCAGTAACTAACTCATTGTTTTCAACTTCAAATATTTTCTTTCAGTGTTGTAAGCGCCCTTGGGTCCTTTTCTAGGAAGAAAGGTGGGGTAAAAATATTTTAAATAACAATAAATAATTATAATAGAGCTGAGCAAAACTGGCCTGAAACTCATGGGACCCTTTGGCCAAGCTGAAATATTGAAATGACTGGTAAATGGAAGATGATATTTTTGCAGAAATTCTCTCTTGCATACAGCAGTTAGGGATGGAAAATCATTTCTTTGGATTTTATGGTCTCAGCCAAAGTAGCCTTTTCACAGCTCTCAAGACTTACTGCGAGAAGAAATTTAACACTTCTGGAAATCTGCACATTTGTGAGGCTTGGCATGTGTTTTGGCAAACTAAAGTGCACACAAAATAATGCATACATTTTATGAATGTGAACAATTAAAATACACATAACCAGGGGGAAATGTACACAAAATTACTTTGGTCAGTGAGGAGATAATTCATCAGTTAGGTGACTTGTGCAAATAAATACACACATTAGGACAACAGGTTAAAAATGTGTGCAAATTTCAATGCAAAAGGAAAGCATAAACTCTTGCAATATGATATGAAGCAAGGATGGAAAGAAAATTCCAGTGAGAGTTAGAGAAACCCAACAAGATTGAAACAGAGACATTTGTGTCCCTAATAGCAGTGGAAAGTGTAGGAGCTCTGTTTTCCTTTACGTATTCTTGTTCTAGAGAAGCTACTGAAAGGTGGGTGGATGGATGTTGTTTACAGTACCTAAACTGCTTCTGAATAGGTAACTAGAAGCCATTTGTACTTTACAAAATCTTAGAAGAAGTAGGAAATGGTGCTTCATAATTTTAAATATTCTAAAGTAGTAAAAGAGATAGAGTCAAGTCACCAGTGTGACTTAAGTCCAACTTGACTGCAACTCCCGCAACTCGAGTCCCCATCCCTGACCATCACACACCGACACATAGGGAGGAAAGCTCAGGAGTGTTTTGCAACATTGCTCTCTTTTCCAGGAGAGTGGAGGAAAGACAGTTCTTAAACATTTTTTTAAGAAGGGAAAAAGAGTGAAGAAATTCAGCTCAACTCTATCTTGTATTGCACGTGTTCAACTTGTTCCACCTACATTATATCAGCAACCTTTTCAACAGCCCTGAATGGTACGGTTAGTATTAGTATCAGCATACTGCAGATGTAGAAGGAGAGAGCTAAAAGGTATTTAAATTTGGTTGCTTGCCCAAGGTGATCAACCGTGTCTTCCCTGATTGTTAGCAACTGATTGCTATTCTATCCAGAGAAAAGCTGCTAAGTGCATGGGGACTTTCTTTTTTCTTTTTTAAGCTCCAAAGTGTTTCCATCTTCAAAACTGCACCCTTCCTTGCAATTAAAGATGGGCACGAATTGAAAAATGAATTGCAAAATTCATTAAAATTAATCAATTCATATTCGTATGAATCAATGGCCCAATGAATACGAATCAATGAATTTTTAGTGATTTTTGATTCATCAATTTATTGGGCTATAAACAGCTCCCCAAACACCTAGAGACACCAGAATTGCAGAGAAACATCCCCTGTCTCTCCTCTACAATCCCTCCAGGTTTGGTGAAGATTGGCCTTCCCCAAGGTAAAAGGTAAAGGTTCCCCTTGACATTTAGTCCAGTTGTGTCCGACTCTAGGGCGCAGTGCTCATCCCCGTCTCCAAGCCGTAGAGCCAGCGTTTTTGTCCGTAGACAGTTTCCGTGGTCACGTGGCCAGCGCAACTAGACAACGGAACGCTGTTACCTTCCCACTGTGGTGGTACCTATTTATCTACTCACATTTACATGCTTTCGAACTGCTAGGTTGGCAGGAGCTGGGACAAGCAACGGGAGCTCACTCCGTCGCATGGATTTGATCTTACGACTGCTGGTCTTCCAACCTTGCAGCACAGAGGCTTCTGCGGTTTAACCCGCAGCGCCACCACGTCGCTTCGGGCTTCCCCAAGCCAGCTGCTAAAGGGCAATTTCTGGGGAACCACTTTGAGGATGTATAACTTGGATGTCTGAAACCCAGTCTTCACCAAACTTGGAGGGATTGTAGAGGAGATTCAGGGGAAGCTTCTCGGTGAGGTTCGCGGGGAGGGTGTTATAAGGTTTTAAAGGCAAAAACAAATTGATAAATTGATTCATCAGAAAAAAAATTGTAAATTCATTATTCATGATTCCTCAACTTTGATGAATCACTAATCAAAACAAATCACAATTTTTCTGATTCATACTCATCTCTACTTGCAATATTCCAGTGTTTTGAGTCACTATAGTTCTCATTTTGCTTCACCTTTGTTTAAGCTGAAAATATGGGTTCTCCTTTGTTTAATAAGAGTAGATTTGTACAGAACAAATCAATCTAATTCCAGCTGGTATAATTTTCCATACATTTATTCATAAGCCTATCCCATCCTATTTCTTCATAAAACAGCATTTTTTTTATTTTAAAAGCACCAACATGTGTTAATTTAATGTATGTTTTCCTAGAACAGACATTGTTATACATTATTTACCCTAAAGTATAGGTTTTGATATATCTTTTAATTCAAAATGTCCATTTTCTGTACCTTAATCTAATTTTTAGATACATTTTTGGGTATTTTTCGGAGCAGAGATCTCTATTGCAAAATTCAGAGAAATTCAAAAACCGAAGAATGATTGCATCCTGTTCTGTTTATTAGTTCAGGAAGCAAACATCAGGTTGACTCAGTTTAAAATGCAGATCAAACACATTCTACATCCTCATGCATGTATGCCATCGACCACCTAATGTGTTCATAGATGAGCTGGGATTTAAAGTCAAGATCACTACACGTATTGCCATTTCTAGGTGTTTATCTAAGATGTTGTACTTGTACCTCTGTGAATATAAGGTGTGCATATGGCATCCTTCTGTGTGATACAGGAGGAGCTTAGAAAGTTACTTTGAAAAATAGCTCCAGCATCTCCCAAATAGTTGGTTATTATTATAGTTCTTTTTTTAAAAAAATAATTATTTACTGTTTCTCAGGAGTAGCTACTTTTAGTTACTTTTAAAGAATATCTGCATGCTCTGTGCTGCTGGCCTGTGATACAAAATGTTCCTTGTTGCCTCCTGTCCACTTTGGTGTCACCCCAACGCAGCATGAGGCTACAGCATGAAGCACAGCATACACCAGCACTTCACCCATGTGAAATTCCTCCTACTTCACTCTTTAGTGAAGTTGTAAATTTAAAAGCAGCTACAAACATTACTGTTACTTCACCAGAGGGAAACTATTCCTCATTAAAATAAATAATCGATTCAAGTTAATTCTGACTTATGGCAACCCTTTACATGGTTTTTCAGGTAGAGAGTATTCAGAAGTGGTTTACCATTCCCTTCTTCTGGGGGTGCCCTGGGATTGTGTAGCTTGCCCAAGATCACACAGGCTAGTTCTGCTTGCAAGAGGCACAGTGGGGAATCGTACTCCCAGCCTCTGAACTATTCAGCCATCTAAACTGCACTATAATGTAATAAAAAGTCAAGGAGGTAGTCATCTGTAGCAGCAAAAACAACAGACACTGTAACTGCTTTCAGACCTAACAAGTTTTATTTTGCATGAGCTTCTGTGGGCTGCAGGCGATTTCTTCAGGTGCACAGAATTGCAAAGAGGTAGGCTGGGGTGATGCTTGGGGTGGCACAAGAGCAGGAATGAAATGTCACACACACACAAGCTCCCATATTGTGCCATCCTGAGGCAGAGTATGACACGTTGAATAAAGTGGTGGCCGCATCCTGCTAGAGAAGAATGACAGTGACAGCAATAGAGCAGGACTCAACAGCCATGCACCGTGGAAGCAGCTTTTACAACAAGGATGCTGAACACCTGGACACACACTGAGCCATCCAAAAAAGGAAACAGGCACAGAAGTGGCCTGTGGGCAAGGAAGGAGGACAACAAGAGCCAGGGAGGAGCCCAAGAAAGGAGAGGGAACTGCTATTATCAGAAACAGACTCTAGGAAGCTGTGTGGAATGCTCCAGACTGGCAGAAGCCCTGCCAGGGAGTGGGAGGAGAGGAGAATGTGGGAATTTGCTCCTCCCAGTGGCACCCACTCCACTGAGGGTAATGGTAGAGACATTCCTAAGGCATATCTTCGTTACCAGGGAAAGGAAATAACTGGAAGTAACTACTTATTTATAGTGAATTACTTCAGAACTCTGGATATAAGTTTCCATTTTGATTGAGCAGTAATTGGCTGTGGGTTCCTGCAGTGGCAACATCTAGATAAAGTGTGAAGTCACTTTCCACGTCTTGGCCCAAAAAGGCAGGTTGTGGGGGTAGAAGGGCCCCATCACCCTGTATGTCCCCGGACACTTAAGGAAGAAGTCAGTGTCTTTTGGCTGACATGCAAAGAACCTCAGGCCCTGGGTACTCATTTGATAAGCCCTCTTATTCTGACAAAGAAATATCCCCAAAATAACGTGGCTGCGTGCATCATTTAACTCTGGATCAATACAGTAAGAGTTTCAGGGATCTTGGGGCTGCGGGTCTCAAACCTGCAGCATTGCTCTCGGTTAGCAGGGGAGAGCATTCTGGCCAAAATAAGGGACACAGGGTGCGCATAGCTGAAGCCTCACAGCATATAAAATGGAGCCTTTGAGAAGAATGCATTTCCATTTGAAATAAAATGCTGCCGTCAGCCCAGAAGTTGTTTTGTTTTTGTTTTTCTAATTAGAATCTGTTGTGGGAGGTTTGAGTGGATGGTAGCCTCTAATACAAATGGTGATTGTTTTCCAAGTAAATCTTTATTTATTTATTTGATAGACTGACTCGCACCACACATCAAAGAATACATACTCCAAGGGAGTTTATTTGAGTAGATGAGGTGAGGTGATACAGGAAATTAAGGAAGGAATAAAGCTGAAATTAGTACTAAATCCACAATAATATTCTGCTGCAAGTTACCTCAATGCACCGTTTGTTTCGAATCATACCTTGTGTGCTGAAAGCCTGTTGGACATACTAGTAATAAAATACTGAGCCAAAAAAAAAAAAAAAAAAAAAAGGGTTTGGACAGTCAGAAGGAAATGACAACAATTGCTTTCCCAAATCTTCTTCTTTTTTGGCAAACTTAACAATGCCACGCCGTGCACTTTGACACAGATGCTGGATGCATTTTTTCTAAGTGTGTATAATAGGATTGTGGCCAAAATTGAAAACTGCCCATTTGGTAAGCCAGCGGATTAGATCACTAACAGCATGTGCATTTTCTTTGGGGGAAGCATGGATAGTGCAAAGCCAAAACACAGCAGAAAGGCAAGTGCAGCGTAAGACAGTGGAACAGAAATGTGGTATCTAGGGCAGGGTCTCCCATTAGGTGGGAAGGCAGCTGCCTCAGCCAACATGTTTGGGATATCAACAAAAGGTGTGAAATTGGTAGATGGATTTTTTTTACTGCCAGAGGGATAGAGAGAGGTGGCTGTGGGGTTCTAAAAAAAACATGATCTTGGAACTTTCATGACTTAGAGGGACAGCGTTTGCAATATCCTAGTGGCATCCCTGAAATCCAGAATTATTTCAAGTTCTTCACTCTTGGTCTGCTACTACTATTCAGGGCAAATATGAATGAATGAAATGATGAAATCCACTTGTAATCCCATTTCTTCTGACCATGTTTTCTTGGTATCTACTTTCTGCCTGTTTTCAAGTTCTGTGCCGCTGTCTATTTTCCAGAATATTTTATTTGCAAACTACCCAACCTTGCTGCTGAGCCACCTCTGTTTAAGTCCCACTGAAATGATTAGAGATTGTGTGAAACCATTGGTTGATGGGTAATGTCCTTTGAAAAGTGAGAGCTCTTTTGCATAGGATTTCATGATCCACTAGCTGTGTTGTACTGGATTTTTCTGTTACCAACCTGTTCACAGGAGGTGTTGGCAGGTGGCTTCCGGCAAAAGGTTCTCCTTTTACAGGCTCCACAAATCTTCAGATAAAGATTCAGAAATGTTTTATCTGTTGTTTTAAAAATACATGTTAAGTTTTGATAGCACAGAAATAGACCCTATGAGCAATTTATCGTCTAATACCCACAAATTTCTTGACCATCCTCAGAATTACTAACTTCTAAATTAATTTCTAAACTTCCATTATTGTATCCCGATGACGGATAGAGTACAGCTTCAGTTATACAGACTTATGTTTTATAAAACAGGTGTCCCACCCTGTAGAAGTGATCTGAATACTGTCAAGTTGGCTCTTGCATGACATCCTATCAAGCACAGTGATGTGCTGAATAACCGCATAATTTTTTCTAATCTTTGAGCTGTGTTTGTCAACCCTTTCCAGACTGGATCTGTATATTTTGTGGTCTTATGTCAAGACATTATCAGAAGCTCGTGTTCCTGTTTTTAGTAAATCCCACAGAACTATGTTCAAATCTTGGGATCAAATGGAAGCTTTGGCATACGATTTTTGTGGGCACATTGTGCGATTAGTTTTTCCAGGTGACTGTCCCAAAGAGGAAGCACTGGCTCTGCATAAAATTCAAAAAGGATGAACTACTGTATCATTTTTGCTGTTTCTTGTAATATAATTTCAACTTGTATGTACATTACTAAGCCTTCACAGTTTATTTTTCTATATAGAAACCTATACTGGCTTAAAAGACATAAACTGTATTTTTTTTTCATTAGCAACTTCAGATAAGGATAATAATTGGTGGAAGAAACATCAATAATTTTAGATCATTAAATGTAAGGATGTGTCACTGGAGACCAAGACCAAGATCATCCACACTCCTGTACTTCTGATCACCACATATCGGTGTCAGAGCTGGACAGTAAAGAAAGCTGACAGGAAAAATATGTATTTATTCAAAATGGGGTGCTAGAGAAGAGCTTTGTGGATACCCTAGATTGCCAGAAAGACAAGCAAGTAGATAAAATCAAGCCTGAACTATCTCTAGAGGCAAAAATGTTGAAACTAAAGCTGTCCTACTTTGGGCACATCATGAGAAGGCAAGATTCTCTGGAAAAGACATTAATGCTGGGAAGGGTTGAAGGCAGCAGGAAAAGATGATAAAATACAAGATGGATTGACTGCCTCAAGGAAATCACAGGCTTGAGTTTGTAAGAACTGATAAGGTTGTTGAATACAAGACATTTTGGAGATTGCTCATTCATAGGGTTGCCGTAAGGTGGAGGTGACTTGACGAAACATAACAATAGCAGCAAAAGCAGCAGCCATTGCTGCCCCCACAACCAAGTCTCATATTGTGAACCTGGCTCTGAGTGAACCTGCTCTGGTTTATAGTCTGCAGTTTAAAGGAGCTATCCATGGTGCTGTATCTAATTGGGGGACAAAGTTTGGAACCTAGAATTGTGTGTATAAAATTCAAGCTAAAAATCAGAGTCAACTCAGATACCTACCAGCCCATGTGACTGGAGTGAACAGCCTCCACCGGTGTATGCATCTGACTTTTATTCAAACTTTAATTAATATAATATGATGACTCCACTGTTCTCAGGACCAATATGAAAACAGTTCTTTTTTTCACAGTTAACAAAGTGATAAAATTTAAGCCACATGAATTATTTACTGTATTATGCCACCAATTCTCTCGAGCTGTAAGAGTTGTAGGTCATAAATCGGATTCATTTTTGTAAGCACTGTAATTAACTTTGGTTCTTATCTTTCCCTTCTTGAGAGGTTTTTTATTATTATTATTCCTACAACATGGATAAAAATAACATTAAAAACTGCTTGCATAAACAGGACCCTAAAGAGAGCAGTATAGTTATTTGTAAAAGTGATATTCAAGATTCCCCCATACACATATATGTGATTTGGGAGGTAAATTATAAGTGTCATTATATATATATTTTTCACAGTTCAGTGTTTTCTGTCCATTCCATTGATGCTCTCTTTGACAAGAGAAACTACCCTGCAAAATCAATCCAAATTGACTCTGATTTCACGGGAAAACTGTATAGCAATTGCTTATTACCATCAGGATTTGTTATGAGATTTGCCCAGAGCTTGGAAGTAACTAGTTACAAATAACAAATCACTTGTATGTAATTCCTCTTTGTCGGAACTAAGGTGCAACTTGGTTACAGTAAGACTGTAACATGACCAGAGAAAAGGTTCTGGAACAAGATTTGCTCCTTTTGCCTTGTTAATTCTGTAGGTGCAAAGATTTGTAGCTTTGCTACTTAGGTGTGCTTTACATCACAGATCAGTGGCAAACAGATAGTAACTATTTGAAACTATATTTTTATTTAAGCAACAGAAAGTAACTTACTTTTGAGAAGAAAGGAACTTTTTAAAAAAGAGAGTGTAGCTAGAATAACGCTTGTTTTGGAGGGCTTTCAACTGTAACTAATTACTTCTTAAAAGTAGATTTCCAGTTTTTGAATTTGCACTGTGGATCTTTACCAGCAGCCTTGGTTAAACAGTATGCACAGAAATATAATTTTTCCTGCTCCTTTTATGTGTTTCTGATGGCTGTATTAGAGGACTAAAAGACTTTTTTTTTTCCCTCTCTGTTGTGAAGGTCAAAGACCTCTATGCAAACTACAGCTACGGTTATCTTGCAACTGGGCAGAAAGCCAGTTTTAAACAACAGAGATTCTGTATACTTAGACTCATGACACCAGAGCCAATGTGTGGTTCTTGAAAGTGTCATGCATAGACCTTCTAAATACAAGCAAGACATCCAGTAGAAAAGAGTCAAATTTATTAAAACTCCTTTTGTAGCAATTTTTTCCTCTCCCTCCCTCCCTCCCTCCTTCTCTCTCTCTCTTTGATTCATTACCACAGTAAAAGAGAGTTCTTTGAGCTTGTCCAGGCTGATGCAAATGTATTTGTAACTATAAATGGGTGAGCTTCCTTAAACTCAGTTCAGATTAGGACCAGATGGAGTGGAACATGGTCAGAGGGAGCCACTGTAGAGATACGCTGTTGTCTTCTAGCTGCTGCTAAGAACAGACCCGTAAGAAGTAAATTATAGTGTTTGCTTTAGTAAGAAACACAATCGAAACCTACAGCCTTTAACTACAACCCACTGATTGAACTGTTGAATAAACAGGAGTTGGTTCTTCTGCCTTTAGAAAACAAATGGCCTTTCCAATGAATCGGAAGTCTTCATTGGCCACAATATTGTGGCATGCACTTTACCGCAGAAGAATGTCCTCTTCCTTCCAAGGTCTAAAGACACTTGTAATTGCCACCCCTATATGAAACTCCAGTCCTTGGCCCCAATACATGGTAGCTGCTCTGGCACATCTTGCATGGGTCGCTGTGTCTTCTCCACCTTCTTTAGATGCCTGTGACACTAGAGCCTTGACCACTGAGCAATCCAGTCTTCCTAGGAGCCACAGATGTCACCAGGTGCCCTGGGAAAACTACATTTTATAGTGTTTAATTTTAGGTGCAGAGGAGGACAGCGGAGAGGGAGATGAGAAGTAGGAAAGGGAGGAAGAAAGAAAACTCATTGTTCCCTCATTCTGGTTTTGGCTTTGCCATTTCTACTGCTGCTAGAGTAGCCATGTCATCTGACAGTGGAACAACATCTCATTGCATGGGTGTGATGGATTTCAAATCTAAGCCACAGAAGAACTTCAGGGTTCATAACAGTCATCTTGGTTTTTAAAGAAGAATTTCAGAGAAGAACTGAAAGGCTCATAATGATCATCTTGTTTGTAACTACAAGTCCAGAGTTGGTATACCAAACCAAAGAATGGTGAAGCTTTGCAGCATGTCTCTGCAGCAGGTTTGTACTGTTTTTCCTCCCACAGAAAACCCAAGTGATGAGATAATAGATGAAAAGAATGCTCTTAAACTCATGTTAGTTGAGTGGCTCGACAGTAACTGTAATACATGATATTGCAGTGCTGTTATCATGGATCCAGAAGGCTTGCATGGCCAGAGCTTCAGCACTGCATAAAGTATAACCACAAGGTAATATTGGGGGCTTCACTGGTTACCGTGATAGCCATGGTGACTGCTGAGTGAACAGCAGCTGTGATTTGTTCCTACCAAGAAGGAGCCTCCATTTTGTATGCTACCAATGATTAAATCTTCCGATTCAATGTATGGTGGCATCTCCTAGTCATGCTGGTCACCAATTCACATGACAAGCTTCGTGTGGTGGCTGTGACAGTCCAACTGACACTGAACCTCTGCATTAGGAATTGGAGGGCCATTGCTAAGGAGACAGATGAATCTTATCCAGAGAGTTTCTTTGGCTTGACTAAGACAGCTCATGTAATAATCATTTAGATATGTTAAGGGTGAGAGGCCAAAATTAATAACCCAATGTGCTCTAAGGTTGTACTTTATCATGACGGTCTCCTGTTCAACCTGGTCTGATCACCCCTCTTGTGTGTTTCAGTTAACAAAATAAGGCTATGACCCTATAAATAATTTTGTGTACTGGTTAATAATTAATGGCAGATTAAATTCACAACCATACAATAGTCCTCGTTGTGTTTTGTGACTCCTAGTAAATGAACAATGTCAGAAATGCCCACTGGGTTTTGTATATATTTTAAAAACCATCCTTTCCTCACACTAAACAAAGCCAACCTTTATTTGTGCCTCCCCACCCCAAACGTCCCATTAATATGCCCTCTGTTTAAATATGTAAAGCAAAGACCGGCAATTAAAAGATGCAAGCACAAAGAAAGGAAAAAAATGAAGTACAAAGGGACGCATTTCAGCTTTAATGAAATTCATTCCCATCTTAATTCAGATATGAAATTATTTTGACAGCTGGAGAGTAAAGTTTGCTCCCGTGGGACAGTCTTGCTCTGTTTGGGATTTAAATGGAGCACAAAAGTCTCAGTAAAGAAAGAAGAGCATAAAAAGAAGCCAAGTGAACTTTAAATGAGGATAGTCAGCACAGTCGGCCTCTCTCTCTCTCTCTCTCTATCCCAAACTTTTAAAATGGCAACCCTTCCAGGCTGTGTTGTTGAGGATAGCATACTACCGTGTTCTTCTGGTGAAATGTCTACATCTCCACTTCATTAATCCTTCTTTCCCTATGTGTACAAATAGTCTAGGTTGTGTGTGTGTGTGTTTTAACCCCATTTTGCAAACTTTAGAGGTACCTTCCTCCCTGAGCTCATCACTGAAGTTCAGAAGAAAAGTAGGTTCATAAGCCATTGTGAAAGGAATTCAAAGTAGGAATCAAAACAGTAAATCACAGAAGCCCAAAAGCTGGTGTGGCTTAAGAGAGAGTCAATCTATGTGTGGATTTGTTTAACTCTGTATTACGAGTTATTTTACTCGTATTTTACTCACTTTAGTGGATACGAGAGTTGACACAAGCTATGTAGCCAGTGCCTCTATGGCAGCATGACAGCAATACTGCACAGTTGGAGATAATTAATATTGGCTGTAATATTAAATGAAACAATTGCAGGGGTTTTTCAAGAAAAGGAAGGTCAACACGACTTGCATTACTCTTCTGAGAAAAGTAATAGACAATATGACAGAGGTCTCAAATTCTCAGATTCAACCTGCAGTTATATAAAAATGCGTTCACAAAGCAATATTTCACAGCTTCACATTTTCTGTCATCATTCTTCAGATAATCCATCACAGTCTTGCTGTGCTAACAGCATGGTGCAGGCGTAGGTGCCAAAGTAGGTGTCCAAACCAAATCAAGAGGGGATTCTACTGACAATTATCTAGAGTTAACAATGGCCAGAGTATCTATTCAAGAAACAATAAATAATAGTTAAGAAATCATGAAAAAAAAATGCAGAGATAACTGAGGTCTGGGATGAAGGTACTGTATTAAGAACTACATTCCCATCTAACTAACACCCTCTGACTCCATCTTGTTGTTCTTCCATCTGTCAGTGGAAAGAATTCCCACCACCCTTCCAGCAGTTGCCTCCTGCTTCCTTCCGTGTGCCCTTTCCACTTTTTTTTTTTTTACTTTCCATACTGCAGCTCAAGGGAGAGCATGGCAAGTCACAGTTAGAGAAGGCCCATTTGAATTGATGGAACGTACGCAGCCGATGACTCACCAAATCCTCACTGATTCAATGGGCTGACTCCACTGCAATTGATTGCACAAGGCAAAGGGATGTTGGCCACTGTTTAACTTCTGTCCAAGACGGTGTTCGCCATATAATGATTGGATGTGCATTTTGGCACCTTTCTTTTGTGTGTTGAAAAATGTTTGGCACAAAAGATCTGCATTTTTGTGCATGATGGCAAACCTAAAGGGGGAAAAGGACAAAATATTGTGGCACCTTGAAAACTAGCAGATGTATTTCAGTGTTAGTTTTCATGGATCAAAGCCTACTTTCTCAGACATCTCTACAGTTTAATCCACAGAAGCTCATGCTGAAACATATCTGTTAGTCTTTGGGTGTCTCTCTCTTTCTCTCTCTCTCTCTCTCTCTCTCTCTCATCTTTTCTTTTTCTTTTTCCTTGTTACCTTTTCCCCCTTTAATTTTGCCAACATCATGAAACTAACATGGCTGACTCTTGGGAGACAGCATATTATGCAGAATAGTTTGTATCTTATGCAGAAGAAACCTTGCCTTTGGAGCAGTCAACCTTCCATTTTGTACAAAGCATAATGTTTTTAATATAAAAAACAAGTTTTTCGCACAATGCCCAGGGTCTTGGTTGTTTTTTTTTCAAAGGTTGTTGCTAAAAAAACCCAAAAAAAACATTTACACTGGCTTTTTTCAGCAGCATATCGAGACACCTTTTTAAAACTGAGGATTAGGAAAAAAAAAGTGCAAATGTTTGTTACTACTTTCCCCATAACAACTGGGGTTTTGTTGTAAATGTCAGATGATAGGGCTCAGCTGCTTCTTTTTATGGAGTGTCTTAGGAGAAAGATCTAGCATTAATCCAGTGGTTCCCAACCTTGGTTCTCCAGATGTTCTTGGACTACGTCTCCCAGAAATCTTGTCTAGCACAGCTAATGATGAAGGCTTCTGGGAGTTTTAGTCCAAGAACATCTGGGGACCCCAGTTTGAGAACTACAGCATTACTTCAAAAATGTGAGCTGTGTAGCACACCATAATTATATGGCTTAAAATTTCACATAGATTTCTTTTTTTAACCAGGGATCCAACCAGGATTTTTTTTCCCTTTAAAAAAACATCCTCAAACTTTCAGTTTTCTTTGTTCAATCCTGAAAACAAGGTCTTGTTGTTCTATAAAAGTTGAGCAGTTACTTAATTTCAGCACTTTGCAGTACTGGTCCAAAATTAAATTGAACTTCCTGGTTTTATCATTTTCCATTCTGACTCACAATGTATTACTGGTAAATTCTTATTTTGCACTTTCACATCCATATCTAGTTGTTCTATAATTATTTCAGTAGTTGATTGTAGTTAGTAAATTTTATCTGCAAAGAATTATCTTCTCGTCTTGCTTGGATATTTATTCATTCTGGTTTTGATCAGAAAGACTCATTTGTTGATCAATATGTCAAATCTTTTTTCCCTAGTTTATTGCTGACAATTTGACAAACACAAAAACATTATTCAAGAACTGACAGAACTAGAGTCATTACTTTTTAAGAATCAGATATATAATGGGATTTGTTTATATTTTTAGGCAAGGGGGGGGAAACAGATGGCTTTATTAAATATCCAAATTACATAGACAAAGCAAAACAAACCTCTAGAATCTTCCCTCAAAGCCTGAGATCTAATCACAAAGATAAATTTGGAGAATACTTTTAGAGAGTACTTTTAAAAGGCAACTCCAGGTCATACAAGAGTCATGACAACTTTGCTTTTCCTAAATGAAATATAAATGCTGGGCCCATTTCTACAAACATATAGGTAAATCAATGAATTTACTGATCTTCTATCAGCAGCAACTAAGTAGATATCAACTACTGAATCCCCTACTCATCTCTTTTAAACCATCCTACACAGTTGATTTAAACAATCAGACGCTGAAAAACGAGCCAAACAGTCTCAGTTGAAGAAGGGGGGGGGGGGGAGGCTTCGTAAAAGACAGGTAACTAATATTTCAAAATGAAAGTGCAAGTGGCCCGAACCATTGATGTTGCACTCAGATACATTAATGGTTACAACCTGGATTAGGATTAGGGAGTTAAAATATCAGCGTGGACCACTCGGAATGGTTCTCAGCTGCCTGAAATTTCAAACTCGATTCCATGAGATTTAGGATCATGTTACATGGAAAGCCATAGGGTTGTTTTCAGTGATGGCATTCCAGACGCAGATGTCTCTCCGTTTGTAGGATATCATTTGATCAAATGGAAGCCTCAGCCAATGGAAGAGGTGGGTGATTTTGATTCCTTCCTGCCTCTTCAGCTATCCACACCATCTCCCATGCTTTCCCAGAACAGCTCTTCAGAGGCCTTTTCTTTCCCAGGGCTGAAGAGGGAAAAAACATTGCCTTTTTATTAGGAGAGGTGTCCTCTACGTGAAAAGCCCTTCAGCAAACACAATGATGCAATTAGATACAACCCGCTGTGTTATAAAGATATTCAGCTTTGTGGTTTGGCTGCCTCTACAGTATTGTTTTTCAAACATCTACGGAAAGAGCCCTATCCCAGCTGCTGCTGAAAGCTAGGACTGTGTTTAGTTCCTCCAATCGTGACTGAAAAGACATACACTGCCATTCACCATGAGGGCCATGATATTCTGCAGTTCGCCTGTCATTTTTCAGTACAATTAAAACAGCAAACAAAATTGATTGTATCTCTGCAGAAAAACTCACATGGAACCATTTTTGCACCATATCCCATCAGCCCCTTGTTTGGGGAGCAATGGTGTCAATGCTGACATGACTCTGGGGGCGTTCTCCTGATTTTCTGGTTGTCTACTCTTCCCAGATTGCCACCTGTGGTCTGCAGGCATGCCTCATCTCCTGGCTGTTGTTGGTCTGCCTCCTTCACTGGCAGGGAGCAACTGTGTTTCATGGTACAGTGTTCATGCAGAGGACAACAGGACTGCACCACCAGCACCTGTCCCTACAGCCATCCCACAGTGGCTACCAGATTTGCCAATAATAGACACAGGACCGAACAAGGGATTATGTCGTGCTCCCAGTGAATTTAATACCCCAGGTTGTGCTGACTTGATGATAGAATACTGAACCTCTCCCATGTAATCTACCCTTGCTTGCTTGCTTGCTTGTTCAAAATGAAAGGGCAGTGGCATCACAAGAGAGGGTGCAGTGGATGAAAGCCATGTGGAGATTACTGGTGTTCTGTGCCAATGCATGGGTGTTGTTGTTTTAGGCAGACATATAGGTCCCCCATCCTCCCTTGGAGTGCCCTAAAACTGGAATTTGGAGGGTACATGCACAGATACTTCCCTTGTCTACCCCTTCCCTCCCTCCCAAGTGCAGCTGATCTTGGATCCTGCTCTTAAGAACTGCCTCCTCACCAGCAAGGAAGTTGACTCAACCCTACTCCAAGTTTTTAGCCTTCAGGACCCTAAACACTTCTAATGTGGGCATGCTACTGGTATGGAAAACCCTACTGTCCTGGGGGGTTGTGTGCCTACTGTGGCTCAGAAAATTGTGCAAGCTGGGGAGACAAGTTTGGAATCGCTTCTCAACTCACTCTCACTCTGTGTTTTCTTTCCGACAGTGCCCTAGCTCCAACCATTTGTTGCACTGCCCTATTAAAAGTCTGCTCGTGCCCTCTTAAGGAACCTAACCTGTCTGCATGAACACAAAACACACCTCTCCCCACACCGCTTTGTTTATTTAAAATATGTATACCCCTTTCTCCTCAAAAAGACCCAAGGCAGCTTGCAGTATTAAAACAGTATTAAAAGCTATAAAAAATTACAGTATTAAAAACAATTAAACTGATATAATATTACTGCCACTAGGTAAAAGCAGTGCTAAAAGCACATTAACAACAAGAACAAAAACAACAGCCCTATCTTTTGTTTTGTTTTTTAAAAAAACACAGCTTTTAAACAGCCTGTCACTGAGAGAAACCCTGCCCGAAGAGAAAAGGCCTTTACCTGCCTGCGGCAAGTCTGTGAGAAAACAGTACATTGAAAAGGACAGAGACCCCCTACACCCACACCCCCAAGTCAAGCCACATGGACACTTCCCCCTTCCGTCGTCAGTGTACTCTTCATGGGAAAACAGAAAGATGAGCCAAGAAGATAAAAAGGATGGGACAAGAGGAGAGGGGGTTTGCTCCATACAAACCCATGGGCAGACATTCCCAGAAGAAACCAGAAGACAAGGCAAGATCTTCTGTGGAATGGCAATTGCGTGACAGTGTGTGATTGGTGGTGGGACATCGGAAGGCATACCACTTGGACAAGTATTGTAAATTAAATCCATTAGGCGAAGAAAGATAGCACAATCAAGTGGACTAAGGAGATGGCATGGATTCCCTCATCGTGCATTGTTGCCATTTCATCATCATCTTAGACCTGCAGAGCTGGAAGGGACCCTATGGATCATCAAATCTAGCTGCTGTCAAGGAGGCACAGCAGGGAATTGAACTCCCAACCTCTGGCTCCACAGCCAGATGCCTAAACCACTGAGCTATTTGAATCTCTGCTTTGATTCCTGATCATGCCTACTACTCAAAGCTCACTCCGTCTGGCCTTCTTTTCCAGTTCAAGGAACCAGATTTTAATACAGAGTCACAACTACAAAGCTAGGTGCTTGTGAGCTTTCCAGGGACATCTCTGTTGAATCCAGATTCCTGCCCCAGGTTGACCATCTGTGCTGGATTGGCCATCTAGCACCCACTACTCTAATATCCCTGATTAAGAGACCTTAATAGACCTGATGATTAAGAGAAACCATTCCAGCATGTGATAAGGGATCCCTACAGCCTAGAAGCCCTATCTGTATCCCAAACACTATTTTCCCCATGAAACTTCACAGCCCCCTTTGTTTTTAAGGAGGTAGGAACATCTGGCCTCCAAAGTGAATTGCTGTGATTAATTAAACTGGCTATTTTGAAAGCATAGCTAAAATCCATTGCTGTACCAGAGTTAAAGATGTCAAGTCACCCTTAGAAGATCAGGTTACCGCTCAATAAATAAAATCTTCCTGGCACACATAATAGCACCCTAATGTGTGTGTGTGTGGTGTTGTTTTTTTTTTTACATGACCCTATGCATCATTGCAGCCTCTACAAATCACTTCCATTTTTCTGTAGAAACTCTGTTTTCCAATTTAAGCCGATTATAGTGACAGTGACCAAACATTCTCATGACTTGTCCACCCTTATTGGATGTGACAGACGGCTGTGTGTGGATCTCTGATTCATCGTTTTGAGCATCCCTCCTGATAGGACTACGTGATTACTGGGCAAATAAACTGCAACTGTAGCCTGGGCTTAACAGCTCACAAAGGATAGACTGCAATGTCTCCACATCCTCAGCAAGGAATTGTGAGTAACATCTAAGAAGCAACACTATGGTTCCCTGCTGTGGTTGGGGTAGCTGGGATGTGAACAGGGCTGTGAACAATCAGCTTAGCTTCATGGAAAAACCAGGGACAGTCATCTCACAGGGAGAGGAAAATAGGAAGAGATGAACAGGTTCTCTGTCCTTGGACCTTTAAAGAATTAACTGTCATTCATGTTATAGGTCCACCACTCGTTGATGCAGAAGTGAAGGGTTGCTTTACGGATTTCACACAACTAGAACCAGGCTATGGCTTCTTACTGCCTGAGATAAAGGCAAAAGGGGCAAGAGTCTATGAACAGAAGCTGATTAAGCACATGCATGAAGCTTACTAGGCAACGCAAAGTGTGCTGTTTATATACTGCCCCATAATGCTTAAGGTGTTCTCTGGCCAATTTACAATTTAATTTAATCATGCAGACTACATATTGCCCTCCCTCTGCCAGCAAGCTGGGCATTCAATTTACTGACCTTGGAAGAATGGAAGGCTGAGTCAACCTTGAGCCAACTACCTGAATCCACTGAGATCGAATGCAGGTTGTGAGCAGAGTTTTGACTGTAGTACTGCAGTTCAACCACTGCGCTTACTTCAACTTGGGCAACAGAACAGTATCTCCATCCTCCCCGAGGGCTGAGAACTGGCTTGGAACATGCAGGTCAAGCAATGTGTCATGCAGCTTTGTCCTACAGCCTCTCTGCCACTCCTTGTCCTAAGACCAGCGTCTATCACTTGAGGCCAGTTTGCCTAATGGTAGGGCCAGCCCTGCACAACACATCTGACTTCCATATGCCCTCAGACATAGGACTGTTTTCACACAGTCTATCCACATGTTCGTCAGGGAGTCATCATGTTACAAGAAATCAGACAGCACACAGGAGTGAGTGTGCGAAGTGACTACCAGCATCCCTTGTTTTTTTCATGTTCTTTGCATTTCCTCACTCTTTTTGCTTTATTTTGCGAAAGAAAGATGGATTAACCTAAAATTAGCTCATTATTTATGCCATTGCACATCCTTTATGAAAGTGGTAGATTACCCTGCGGGTATAGTCGTCTGTTTTTATTAATTGTACTTTAAAAGCAAATTTAGTTGATTTCATTTTGGTCATACATTATAAAAATTACAGCAGATTACTTTCTGATTAAGAACACAATGATTACCTTAAAGTACCCACACATGTGACATCATAAAGCGTGTAATTGAGTTAAGATACCAATAGCAGGTGGTGGGGAAAAAATATTAATGATCAAAGGGAGGGGAAGTGCTTTGAAATTTTATCCACCTCTCTATTCATCTGATTGCTCAGTGCCATTAACTGTGAAAATGAACGTTCCCAAAGAGTGGAATGAGCTCCCACATAAGGCAATCACTTATCATTATTCCCGTTTAGTGTGAGACTGCCAAGTAATGCTGCAATCTGTTGTTGGTCCCCTAGTGCCCAGATCTATGATGCCAGGGGTAAGGATGCTAGGTTGTTGTTGTTTTTAAGGACCCCCCATCATTGACTGTTTTCTGAGTATGGTGCTGTTCACTTTCATGTATTGGCATGCTGTATGGGCAGGAGCAGAGGGGGCAATCTCCCATCACGTTAAATCTTATTCCTTGGTACTTGAAATTCAAAGGAAGGTTGAATGAATTTGTCACCCTCTGGATATTGTGGGAGGGCAACTTCTACCGCACCAAGACAGGAAAGCCAGTGTGGTGGGGAAGGAGAATGGCAGACGTTGCCTAGCCATGATTTAAGGAATGCAGAAGAATCTTGCTTTTCTTTTTGAATAGAGATGGTCACGAACCACTGGTTCGTTTTTCAGCCGAACGAGTGTTCAATGCTTCCTAGGCCCACCTCCTCCAGCAGGTGCCCACTCAGAGGTGGCACCCTGGCTTTCCTGCCCTTCCTCCTTTGGGCACTGCCTCTGAATGGGTGCCTGCTGGAGGAGGCAGGGCTGGGAAGCGCCAAACATCTGTTCGGCAAAAAAAAAAGAAAAAAGAACCAGCACAAACAGCCGAATTGGCGGTTCGTGCCCATCTCTATTTCTAAATCTTTCAGTTTAGCCATTACAAATAGGTGCTTCATCAGATATTAAGAAAGACAAAATCTCATATTTTGGGCACATGATTTGTCATGGCAAATATAATATATTGGAATATATCATTGAAGGGAAGTTTGAGGGTAAACGTAAAAGAGGTAGAAGAAATATCTCTTAGATGAGTAGAATCAGAGGCTGACAGCTAATTTACAAAACGAGAGATAAGTGGAGATAAGCCATGATGGTACTCAACCTCAGCAGCTGAGATGGCACCCGGAGATCACAATAGGGGTTAATATATTTTAGTATAAATTCAGATGTATGCAGTGTACATATCTCAAGTGGGTGATATTGCTTTTTTTTAACTGTAAAGAAGCATGTATAACTGTGACTTAGTATTTTAGTGTTGACATTTTCCTGGCTGGACATGCTAGCTATGTGAATTTTTCAGAAGCAATGTGTCTATAAAATTACAGAAGTAGGAGGGAGCTTTGTATGCCTGACTTGAAGACTTCCCAAAGTCCTCTGGTGAGTTACTGTTAGATCAAGGTCACACTACCCTAGACAACTCTTAGTCTGATCCAGTCAGTCATAATTTTCTAAGGGTAGGTCTCTGTGAATCCTTGTCTGTTAGGTTAGTCTCTATGTTGTGTTCTCTCCTGCACAATTGCAAGAGTCTCTCTGCATATATAACTTCATCACCACTCTCCCCCCTGGGTTGACCGCATGCTAAAATCTGGTTTTAGATCACTTTTGAGTTCCAGCCCTCTTCTTTGCTCAGCTATCTTGTCACGAAATTCCTGCTGACCAGAGGTGGGTACAGGTGCTAGTGAAGCTCAGTGAGGTGCCTGCTACGAGCACAAAAGCTTCAAAAGGTTCACCTGAAAGAAGACAAGCATTGTAAATCCCAAACTTTTTCTCTGTGTCAGATTTAAAATCTTCATCCCGATTCTTCCCACCCAACCGTCTCTAGCCTCTGGAAATAACGACTCACAAGTTTCCCCATTCTAAGGGTTTCAGATAAGAACGTTGCATAGTCACAAGCCAAAAACCCCTGTGTGAGCTGAGGTCTGAATCCGCAATTTGGAAGATGCTTGTGCCCCAGTGGTCCTCAGTGGGGTGGATTCTTTGCTTTTAATCTGCCCCATTCACTCTAATGTTGCTCTGTATCTTTGACCAGTAGGAGGCTGAGAAGAACTCAAAGTTCAATGTGCTTTTCTTAAATGTGATATTCAAAATGGTTTATTCCCAAGTAAATGCCCTAGCTTAGAGAGGCCAGAACCACTCTTGTGAGGTAGAGAAGCTTATCACGGAGGACTCTCTTGCCTTAAGAGTCCTTAACAGAGTGAGGAGTGGATCCTACGCTCCCCCCCCCCCCAGCGTATGCACGATTTTATACATTCAGCTTGTTTACCTCGGCTGTTTCCTGTGGCCAAGGGAAATCTCTCCTGGTCAGATGAAGCTACCGTTTGGCAATCAGGGAGGCAGAGGCTTCTGAGTGGTCCCTCTCAGGTTGCAAGGTCTCTGGCCACCAGCTGGAGTCTCAGGGAACCGCTATGTTTCAGTTGTCCGGTGGAAGGGACGCATCAGAGGTCAAGTTCAGCTGAAGGAAAAGGAGATTTGGTTTTTATGTATGAAGTTATTATAAAGCCTATGCACCCATCTCCATGTGTCCTCAGCTTCCACCAGGGCTCTGCCTGAAGATATTTATTTGTGTTATGTACACAAGGGGAGGGGGATGGAGAGAATGAGAGAGAGAGAGAGAGAGATTATGATGATGATGATGCATACGTACTGTTTGGTGTGCCCTGTGCTATTTGAAGCAAAGCTGGGAGTGAAGTGCCAGGTTTGTGACTCATGTGGCTTCCTGTTGAACAAGCCCTGGCTGCTGCAGCAGATGGTCTGGAGGAAAAACTTCCTCGTGGGCTGTCACCAGACCTTCTGTGAGGTCCAGTGACAGCACAGCATCAGAAAACCTCTCCAAGTGTCATAGTTTACACAAAGGGATGTAAGCCCTGACAGTGATGGTGGTCACTGTTGCGTTTGTTCAGCACATTTTGGTGACTACCAAAAGATGTTCTTTCTCCTAACTACAAGATGCCATGTTATCTGATTAATTAGATTTCATACAGGTTGTTGGCCCAGTTACCTGGATTCCCCCAACATCCACTTCCACAAGCAGCTGCCCGAGAAGCAGTTCTGTCTTCCTCTCAAGCCATCCTTCCTCCATCTGTGTGGCATCACGAAGGATCTTTTTTTTTCTTTCCTCCCCCCTGGCAACCTTAACTTCTGAGGTACCATATTTTTCCGTTTATAAGATGCTACTTTTTCCTAAAATCATTACATTAAAAATTGAGGGGCGTCTTTTATACGGAAGTAAGCTGAGATAGCTGAGGAGAGAACAAAATGGCACACACCTTGCCTCTGTAAACAGGCTTCGGTCACGAGGCTTAGCTTCCTCCAGTGACGAGCCTTATGGAGCTGACGTCAGCTGATCCTGAACAAACCAACTGGAACACACCTCCTTAGAGGTGGAGTCTGTAGGTTCGGATTCAACAGAGATTCAAAATATCTGATGTTCTGAGCCCAGAGGCTGAATCCTCAAAGCTAAGTTTTCTTAATTTTGGGGTTAGAAAATTGGGGGGGGGGGGTCTTATAAATGGGGGCATGTTATAAACGGAAAAATACGGTATGTCTCTGTCTCTACGTTTGGCTTAGCTTAGAAACAGCTCTGCCTGTACCCAGACAATCTGATGCATGCTACAAGTGGCTTACCCTTCTTTTACCTTGGCACTTGCAAACTCCCAGACTGTGAGTGGGGATCTGTGAATTACCAGCAATGGGTGGTGCTTCAAAACTTGGGATTTGCACTTGAAAGCTCTGTTAAGCTACTATGAAGTCTTAGCATAGGGTTTTGTGTGAAAGGGACAGTTTTGGATTTGCAAGAGGGGGGGGGTGTTAACTGGAACTGCAGAGATGGAAGGGACCGTATGGATTATCAACTCCAGCCCCTGTCAAGGAGGCATAGTGGAGAATTGAACTTCCAGCCTCAGGTTTCACAGCCAGATACCTAAGCCACTGAGTTATCCAACTAGGAATAAGGAGAAACAGTTATGCAGGTGTAGTGGGGTTCACACAACAAAACTACTGCAAAAATTTTAAGAATATGCCAGATTTCAGAGTTGGTGGTTAACACTGCTAACCTGGGTGACCATGTTCATTGAAGAGGCAGAACTCTTTTTCCCTCCTCAATTTTCCAGTGCACAAAAACCAATTATCATTCAAAACAGCTATACTTTCCAAAGTCCTTGTTTTTATTTGTATTTAATAGCCTGTTGAGGATGGGGCTAAACCTAATTTTATTTGGAGTGGCCTTGGGTTGCTGAAATTAAAATGCTGATATTTTAATTTATGGAGATAGAATACAAAGGAAGATGCCTAGTGTGGCATAGTGGGTAGATTGATGGACCAGAACACAGGAGGCCTTGGTTCAAATTCCTGCTGGTAAATCTACTCCTTAAATATCTTACTTACCTTAAACACCCTCTTAGAGTCGCTATATGTCAGTTTTGACGATGGTGCACAACAACAACAAATACAAAGCAAACTGCATACTGAAACAATACATTGTTGGATATCCGTCATGATTTTTGTGAACTAAAGCACTGAAGAGCTTTCGTTCAGCCTGGCTAAAATTAAAAATAAAGAATGCCATTCATTCAGTAATGAAATTAAAGTGCTCCATCCTTTTGGTGGGACACAAAAGATCCACCCCCATTTTTTTATTTCCATATATGTTTATGTTCCTCCTTAAATCTTCCTTGATTCACAGTGTTCAGGAAATCCCTACCTGGTGGCCTTTGTAGTAAGAGCTAACCCTACTTGTTGCCATGAAGACCAAGATTTTCTTCTTCCTCTTCATGTTTCAGTCTGTTAGCAGTGGGAAATTCAGAGTGGAGATGGCAAGATGGGTCTCATCAAAAAGGAGTTTTGGCTTTAAGCAAAAGCTCACAACATATTACTGCATTTTAATTTCTGAAAGCCAAACGCCAGTACCTAGCATTCTTGGTAATGAAATGCAAATAAGTGCCAGGTGTGGAAAAGGAAGGGCATAGCTGAATGTATTAAGCAATGACTGATGGAAATCATTACTTTGAATCTGGCAACTTGATCTGGAGACTTGTAGATAAAGGAAACTGGGTTTTTAAAAGGAACCTCCAAGAATCTGAGGAATACAGAGTATTTCAGTGGGGCTATTGTTGCTGCCGCTGTTGTTCTTGAGAAAATTCTAATGTTGAGCTTCTGAGTCTCTAAATAAGGTCACTGTGTTGCCTTTATGTTTTCTATATTATCTTTGGCTTTCATTTTGGCAGATCCCCCTATTCCCTGTTTATGCAACATGACACAGCAGTGCCAGGTTTGTAATGTCAATTCTTTTCAGCTTTCTAATGCTTTTATCTACAGAGAGCTGCTTGCTGCTTGAATAGGAAGAAAGCTCCATCCAAATCAGTCTGTGATTTAGACTCCCCCCTCCACTTCCCAAACCATCGCGACAAATTGCTCGTTAATTTCCTGCCTTCCCTTGTTATGAGCATTTCTACTCACTACAATAAAAAAGAATAGTGACAAACTCTCTTTGTCTCTTAAGATTCCATGCATATAAGTTAGCATTAGAAAGAGAGTGAAAGAGATTTCAGGGGTGGGGTATAAGATGTAGTCGGAGAAAATCCCTGCTGGGAAGTGAGTTGTTGGCCCTGTAAATACATCTAAGATACAATCAGTGTTGCCAGATAACTATAATAAGAAAATTAAGGGAAATTCTGGAGCTCTGGTGTCTTGTTACATGGAATAATATCAGCCAAACCTCTGGACGGCAGAATATGATAGTTGCTTAAAACTCCAGCAGTTAGAGGTGACTTGACAGCATCCAACAACGACTTAACCAAGGGCTTAATTTTTTTTGACATACTTAACTCATCAACAATGGCTTGGATCATGCCTTAGTTGCTTAGGAGTTTGAGGCTATATTCACACAGTCTGACAAACTTATTATTTAGACAGTCGCTCCCAGAATTCTCACCCAGCGTGGTCCCAGGACATGCTGATGAGGAGGTGGAAGATTCTGGGAGTTGTAGTCCCAAAAGATTACTTTTAAAAGCTCTGCTTATTCACGAGTTCAGACACTTACCTGAATGGCCAAACCTGGTGGAAGAGAACAGACATTGTACTGTGCCTGGGGACGGATAAACCGTTCTGTTTATCTGTGCTAGCTTTATGTGCATTTTTTTTTAAAAAAGAAAATCACTTTTGTTTTCATATTCAGCTTTCCTTAATGTGATTTTGCAGGCAAGCTTCCTTAATGTACACCTATTTATATGCAACTTCTTTTGTCAAGAATTGCAGCGTTCAAAGGTGTACGCATTCTGAAGGATAACCATGTTCCAATGTGAAGTGCAAATTAGATCAGTTCTCTTTAAAATGCAGACCTGACAGAATTCTTCCCCATACCTAACTGTATCACTAAAATAGTATGTTATGTGGACCTTTAAGGCCACGAGGGTCCCCTCTATAAGGCCCAGTGACGACACTCTGCCTT
The DNA here is from genome assembly GCA_037013535.1 of Intellagama lesueurii. Taxonomy (NCBI): domain Eukaryota; kingdom Metazoa; phylum Chordata; class Lepidosauria; order Squamata; family Agamidae; genus Intellagama; species Intellagama lesueurii. The sequence continues at coordinate 165,525,389 of JBAJHW010000001.1, read as the reverse complement.
CTCTTTGGAGGGGAAGAATTAAGTGATATGTGGTGTGCATAGGTGGTCTTCCTTGGGAGGGTCCACTTAGCTTGCCACATACAGAAGGGAGAGACATGGGCCAGAGAAGTCTACAAGCCAAGGTAGCAAGCATAGTGGCTCATGTAGTAGACTGTTACTGGGAAGACTCCATTTCAGTCATGAAACTCAACTGGGTGACCTTAGATTGGTTGCTGTATCTTGATCCCATACTTATACGGGCTTGTGGCTGGGAGGAGGCCACATAGGAAGGGCAGCAGTGCCAGGGCCAATGGGCAGATGTATTGCATAAGTAAAATGAGGCTATGGGAGGTCAGAAACCTGAAGTCCTGTGCTTCTTCTTGAATGAAGGCCGAGAGATCATTAGACATGAGTTTCAATGGAGCCATAAAGAACAATGGCTACCTCAGTGTCATGAGAGTGGACTTCCACAAATACAACACAAATTCAGCTTTATTGGCATATATTTAAGAGGGCAAGTGGGGGGCCCCACAAGGAGCAGGTGGCATCTGTTCTATTAGTGACACCAGTTACACTGGCAGATGGATAACACTGAATACAACCCTAAGAGCTGAGGGCACTACGCAAAGGAATTCATTGCACAGATAAATCTCTCAAGAGACTCTGAGGACGAAAAATTGCTCAAAATCTAGGCGCCTGAATCTTTCCTGGTCATGTGACATAGCCCTCGCCTGCTACTTTTGATCTGTTACATCCAATGGAGATGGGTTTGATTCTTTAAAAAAAATTATTGTAACTGTTATTCCATCATTTTTATTCAGTCATAAAACATGTGAATATATTGCTCTGCATGTACAGTAGCTTATTTTATTCTGATAGAGGTGGGAAAGAGGCTGTTTAAAATTTCACCCAGATGCCTGCCTAATTGATTGCGCTTGTTAGATTTTTATTTCATGGTAGCAAACAGTTCTCCTGAGAACGGTGTTCATATTCCAGGGCACAGAATAACAACAATCTCCTCTCAGTTTGAGCATCAATGTTCACTATGGGTTCTATTTTTGTAAATGTTGCTTTTCCCAAAGAGACTGTAGTCAGCACAAAGATAAAGAAATGATGTTCTCCCCAGTAGAAACCTGATAAAATCCGCTTTTGTGCGTTTGTGTTCCTCTTCATCTCATTTTTCCTAGTGAATGTTAAGAAGGAGGATTTGGTTTTAGAGGAGTGGTGTGTGTGTGTGTATGTTTAATGAACCCTCTGGTATCAGGTTCCTTTCATCAAAGGCAGAAAATAGTGGCTGCTAAATATAACCCTTATATCCAGTACTTTGAAAGGCTCGTACTAGATGCCCCCTGATGCATTTCCCACCCCCTTGGGCCATATCATATGATCAATTTTAGTGTTCTGGCCTGACCTAATTATTATCAATGCTAATGAAGGGAAAGAGAGGAAAGCCTGTCTTTGGAGGTTAATAAGCCATCCAGAAAATTAGATTAGCATGATCAATCCTGAATTATTATGGCTTCACATATGATTAGATTACCTGGAAAGGTGTTTCTTGGGAAGAGATAGAAGAAATAAATGAATTTCATCAAACAAATTAGCCTTACAGATTTCCTCAGTTGATTTTATAGCCTATCATTTCATCAGATGTTCAAACAGAAAGGTTTTTACAAAAACTTATGCAGTGCCTACCGTCTGGGAAGAATGCATCCCATGCATGCCTTGCTGAGATAATTTGGAGGCAGAAGGGGTCGCATAATCTCATTCACGCATGGGGCTGGTTTAGGATGCATGCCCAAAGGTATATGTCTGATTCTCCTGTTGGAATGGTCGCAGTTTTTTCTACTGGTGAGTGCCTGCTAGCTAATAACAGAATGCTATCTGCTGGTTAGCCATTCATAAGCAAGGAGATGTGAATCGGTATGAATCAAATAGCTGAAAGGCTCATTTAGATTCTTAAGTGGATTGGCTAAAGCCTCCAATTGGCATGTTTCTCTTTAGTCTTCTAGGCAGGATCTGCCTCCAGTTGCAATCTATTACCCATTTCAACATCTGTCGCTTTTGATCGCTTATATTCCAGCACTGTAGTGTAACTGGGACATGTTGATTTTGATTAAAGCAGTTGGCTTAAAACACTGTCTGTGTCAGTAACTGAACTAAATGAGTGGTACTGTGGAGAAGAAAAAAAACAGAAGCCTAACTACTGTTTATTTGGGTTGGCAGGATTTACTCTGTGCTTTGCCATATCTCCACTCTGCTATATGAGTTGGTTAATTACTGCTCTGGAAACATAATACGATTGGAGGGGTCCACTCCAGAGGTGGAGATAGACATGTGCATATCTATGCAAAGTTTCCTACAATGAATAGACTGAGTGGGTTTCTAGCTCAGCAAAATATGTGCATGAAGTCCTTGATTCTCATATAGACAGACAGACAAAATCTTTATTGCATAATCAGCAGATCAATGCAATATTAAAATAGGATCAATACACCAACTTAATATGTCAATAATATCATACCATAAGTATTTATCAATAAATATACAATGAAGTAAAATAATACTATTTATACATAAAATTAAACTATAAAATATAATTGATTATTTAAACCAATTTAACTGGGGACCTCAAATAAGTACAATAATAAAATATTTAATATATATCATTTGACTTAAGATCTCTGGGATTATATTCATACCTCTAAATCTTTATGACAAATTACACCAATATTATCCAAATACATAGCTCAACATATAGTGGCTTTGATAGCAAATATTGCAACTCTAACATATAATTTGGGTGTTTGTAATAAATAATTCAATTTCTCTGAGTTGCTCCTATTTTTTACTTCATTTAAAAATAGACTGTAAGTATTTTTCTATTATATCCGTATATAAAGGGCATTCAAGCAGGTAATAAGCTAGGTCCTCAAAGACTGGGTTCCTACATACACACAATCTGTCTTCTATTGGGATACCCTGGTTCTCATATATTTTATTTAAGCTATCTGTCAAAAGCAGGATCAGAGGCTTTGTTAAGGATTCGCCCAATGTGCCCCTTGGGGCAGGTTTGCATAGATAGCAGTAGACCACAACCTACTTGTATGCCATGGTCCCAGTGGAAGAGTCATTCAGCGAAGAAAAGATCTAAGAACCGGCAGATCAATGAGCCGGAGGGTCTGTGACTCTAGATCCTCACTAGAGATGGGGGTATATCCCCGCACAGGTGGCGTTAACGAGGGTCCAGCCCCATGGGGCCGGACGGTCCACTCACCAATCCGCCATGGATGGCGCGATTCTACGAATGGCTCCACAGTGCATGATTGGCTCGCCACTCCTGACAGGAGGCGGGAGGACAAGCCTCGCTGCAAGGTCGAAGAGTGGCAAGCGGTTTGCGTGCTACGGAGCCATTCGTAGAATCGTGCCGTCCACATCTGCGGTGGATCAGTGAGTTGACCGTCTGGCCCCATGGGGCTGGACCCTCGTTAGCACCACTTGTGCGGGGATATACGTATACGAATACCCCCATCTCCAACACAGATACAGGAGGCTACATCCCCAGGGTCTAGAATCATGTTGCATGAGTTAGAAGAAGAGGTTGGGTCTTTCTCAGCCCTCAGGAGCTACAAAGTTTGAAGATAACATGTATGAATCTGCCTGGGGAAGCATATAGCTACAAGAGAGGACATCTTGAGAGTAGAGGGTTCATTCAAATGAATTGCCCTCTTCCGAGGGAGGCTTAATGTTGAAATGCCTGCACCGAGCTCTGGGTGAAGCTCAGGCTACTCATCCATGAAAAATCCAGTCCTAGGCAAGCCAAGCTGCTAGGAACAATCTCTATAGGACGTCCAAGGCTTGTCAGCTGACCTTTGCATACTGTGACTCTTGTTGCAATTGCTTAACTGGTACTGGACCTTGAACTGTGCTTTGTTTTGGCAGTGGGTCTGTGCTCACCTGTTATCTGCTTCACCAAGCTGATGCCTTGATTACAGGCTGCTTGGCCGTCCGTGTCTATTGGAGCTTAGACTGACTTGCTTCCTTCTAAGGTGGGACTATTTGACATAGGATTGACTCTGATCTTGCTGCTAGATTAAACGTCTCTGGACTGTCTGTTGGTGTGTTTCTCTTAGTATTTGCCCTTGGCCAGGATTAATGTTGCTGCTGGGGTCACCCTGATGTGATATGTGACAGGCAGAACATTGGTATTTTGTACTAAATTGTCAAGGATTTCTGACTCCACCAGCAACAAAAGTCTTTCTGCATCTAAATAAATTGACCAGAATCACTGCTCTGTAGTAATTTAGATGTGGATTTCTAATTCCATTCTCAGCCAGTGGCCCATGGGGTGAAGCAGATAAATGGATCTGCCCTTTAAGCCACCGTTTGTCATGTGCCTTTATCTTTCTTCCTCCCAGCACTATTTTACTCACACTCTCCAGTTACTGGACCTTGGTGTTTCAATTTTTTAAAAAATGATACTAAAACATACAATACAGGAGTGTGCCTCTGCCAGCTGTAGCATCTTTAGTCAAGGAGGATGAAAGTAAGATCAGCAGGATACATATACGGTCCAGAATCCAAAGACATAGCTCCAGGTCACATTGTTTCTGCTAGAATTAGTTCCCCTCTGCCATCAACCCTTCCTGCACCCTAAAGGCCTGATCCAGAGAGCTGGGAAACTCTCTGCAACAGGTATATTTTGGTGCCCATGCAACAGTGGAGAAAGCCCCAATTCTGCTGCTGTTGGACACCAATGTATTCTGGATCTTGACTATACTATTACTTTGTTGTGAAAATTGAAATGTAGTTTCTAGTGTATATTCTGGCACTTCAAACAGGAGATGTCCAGCATCTTCAAACTGAATATTTTTAAAGTTAGGAACGCACATTATAGAGAGACCATGATCAAACTTGGAAGCACATGAGTGTTGGAGAAACATGAGTCAGAGATACTTTCACATTTGAGAAGTCAGGTTTGAAAGGAGTCCTGAAGACCGATCACAAAACAAAGTAGGCTAATTTACAAAGCACTGGAGGTAAGAAAAGCCTCTGCTTTTTACCAAGATACTTCCAGCAGTTTAGGAATCCCCCTTCCCAATAACACATTATCTGTACTATCTCTTTCTTCCCCTACATGCTGCCAATTGAATAAAGTATCAGCACATACAAACTGGGTTGCAGCTGGCCAGTGTTCTTTGCCATGTGAACTGCATCAGCATCACAGGCCAGCTCAGCCCAAAGGCCAGCCAAGACAGGAGCTAATGTTATTATTACAGTGTGAGAGGCTCAATAATTTCAACAGACATTGGTTGGCTAAGGAGGAAAAGTTCACTTGGTGGATGCAAATAATGACAAGCAGGAAGAGGCAATTATTGAAGTTGCTTAACTTCCTTTCACATCTTTCCTGTGGTGCTAGCATGGGAGCTAAGTTCATCTGTGCTCCGGAGTGGTAACTGTGCTCCATCTCCATCCCCTCCCAAATAATTAAAGTATCAGGCAACTTTAGCATTCTCAATCCTTTTAAATTATTACCATGTGGCTTGTATTCCTTCTGTATATACCAAATACTCCAAGGGTCTTCCTCTCAAACAAAAGACCCTAACTTCTCATAAATCATTGAGCTGAGAAAGTGGGCACAGTGATGTTAGCATGAGTTTCTCAACTTGCCACTATTTAGGTTTCTGCCTCTCCCAGTAGGCTCTAACACTAAGAACCAATCCAGTGCTGGAAGAGTGAAGCCCCATCAGCTTTTGCATAGGATTGTCCATCACATAGGTGGCAACCATGGTCATGACAACACAATTTCCACTTGTGCAACAAGGTCTATGATTCCTCCATACTCAAGTTCTAAGAACGTCGAGCTGAACGCAAGAGTTAGACACCATTGAATCTAAATCCATAAATTAAAAGTGTAACCAAGTGCACAGACATCCGGATTCCAGTCGACATATTAATATGCATGAATCACAAGGTACCAAAAGTGAGTCATGCAGCAGAAAGTTTCAGTTCTGTTGTGTAACTGTTGGTGGCTCTAGCCAGCCATGGTTCCTTCCAGCATCTTCCATTCCACATACACCAACAGAGACTCAATGTTCTGTGGTTGCTGAGCATGTCCAGACCACATTAGATTGTTTGGGAATTTTATTGTCTCGTTATGAATTACTTCCTTAAGTATTTTTCCTTTTTTCCTTTTTTTACAAGCCCTGGGGTTACTTCCCTCTGTAGCTCCATTTTAGCTACAGTTCTGTAGACACTGTAGGCACATTTACTATAGAAGGAGTTACATCTTCCACCATCTGTCACATCACTCTCATAGATGAGATTATTTTTTAAATTGTTAATAACAGAGAAGAATCATTCAATACATATCTTTAAGGGGGGGCATCTTTAAACAAGAGAGCAATTACCCTCCTTTGCTTTGAAATCAAGGCAGGGTAGACCATGGTTTTAACATGTGTCAATCAGAGTAGGGAAAGAAGCAAGCAAGCCAAGCTATGAGGGCAAAGTCCTGAAAAGTGCATTTTAAAAATATCTGGTTTCTGAGTCTTGAACAAATGTACTATACATTTTGCAACTCTCCTTCTCCACGTTACTGTAAGAACCAGAATCTTGACAGAAAGTTCTTTTTACAAAACCAGTGGAATTCCACTACAATTCTGAACATTGTCCTGGGAGCCAGTCTTTTAGTTTATTCACCCAAGAAAAAATTGACTTTGTATTTTCAAGTAGCAACATCCTATTTTTCAGCTGGCAATCCCTGATCACCCTGTGTGGTAGGTCTGGCAAAACTTAAAAGGCCTCTCCATAGTCATCTAGGATATGCCAAGATGGAGTACATTACAATGATTGAATTCTTAATTATTGTTAGGGTGCCATAATGGAACACTGTTGTAGAAGGATACAGAAACCACATTGTTGAAGCCGGTTGTCAGAGTACTGGAGCTGCCAGGAGACAGAACAATAATTAGATGGGAAGTGCTCAAACAGTTGGCCTTGCAAACATAGTATTGGTAGGTCAAAAAAGGCAAATATTTGTTGTGGGTTTTTTTGGGTGGGGGGGTTGTTTTGTTTCGTTTTTGTTTTTTGCAGAGGTACTTCCCCCAAGTGGTGAAAGGCGATATTGTCATAGCACATTCCTTTCTTCACTCCTGTATCTTGTATTTTGCATGTTTTGTTTTGTAATTAGTCATTGGAAGGCAATTGAAAGTTCAATGTGCAAATCTGGTTGCTCCGGCATGTGTCTCACAGGAAACTGTGTTTGGGGAGGGGAAACAGGTAAATTGTGATGGATGCTTGATTTGCTTTATGTCAAGTTTGACCTTGTGCTTAGACAGTTATAGTAGTGTGCTGGAATTTTGCCATGGAAAAGCAGTGTCTACTAGTCTCTAGTCCATTATGAATGGCACTCATGATGCCACCCCTCTGAAAAACTATTATTATAACCTCAGCACTTCTCTGGAACTTTGCCTTACAGCATCCCTATCTCAAGCATTAAATCCAGCTCCCACAGACATATCTGAGGGTGTGTCAGTTTGATTAAGTCTACTACCATTTGCTCAAATTAATTGGGCCAGCACTGTTGGAGTATTGCCGGTTGTAATGTACAAGGAGCCCATTTTCAAAAGCTGATGAAGTGGGGAGCACACATATACATCCCTGCAGAAACAGAGTTTAGGCCAATAATATCTTAATAGGTTGAATGCCACCTCTTTCTTCCGCAAGTTGACTTTTAATCAGAAATCACAGTGGCCTTTTCAGATTAGCTGATCTCTCGATTTGGATTTCTTAGATGGTATAAATGGGCCCAGTGCATTATCTTCTTCCATAGTGTGCCTAAAAGATAGATTTGATGTCTTTGAGCAAAGACATGAAATTGCTATAGGCTTGCACTCTTATAGCCTGCCATCTATTTGATTTATATGATAAGTGATCTCGGATGACCCTCCAAGGTACTGAACCATTAGAGAGTTATGTTGTGCAGTGATAAGAAATCTTCAGAGATACCTAAATCTTCTTTCTTTCTTTCTTTCTTTCTTTCTTTCTTTCTTTCTTTCTTTCTTTCTTTCTTTCTTTCTTTCTTTCTTTTTTTCTTTCTTTTCAAAGGGAATTTTATCAGTTACAGAATAAGGTACATTTTAATGTATGAGGCTAGCTATTTTGGCTAGCCCTAGTAATATTAAGTAAGATAAACAGATATAAATCTGAAGCATCCTGACAAAGACTTTAAAACCGACAGTCTCTCTGAGCACAAGTCAGATTGCTGTTTTACTGTGAGTTTTCCCTTGTTAAGTTCTCTGAAGGTTGAATGACTCTGCGGCAAGAGTACAAATTCAAGGTTTCTGCTGTTTAATCCCTTTCACCAGATAGGAGGCTAAACAAGTGCCTTTTCCATCTCCCAGCCTGAATAATGACATACCTGCAGGAGCCGGAGAGCTCACTCTCCTTGGGTTTTGAAATGCATTCAGCAGCATCAAGCACTTCGTTCTGCTTTCTTGCCATTGTGCTCTGTGCCATGCTTCCCACTGATCCATGAAGTGCCCTCCTGTCCATGTTTACTCAGGACTGAGCAAAAGCCAGAATAAAATGGGCTGAAATGAGCATTTTATAACAAAAATTGATGCCCAAAGCTTTGGGATATGATGGACAAACAAGTCAGAACAATACTTTGGAATTCAGACCAATCAGATGTTCTTCTCTTAATAATTTATAAATTAAGTACATGTGGTCAAGTAAATTCCTACCCTGGTGACCCTTTCCGTGGTTTTCTAAGTAGAGAGTACTCAGTAATAGCTTACCATACCCTTCCTCTGGGGGTGCTCTTGACCTGTCCGGCTTGCCGATGGCTACACAAGCTGGCTTTTTTCTCAGGAGGCATACTGGGCAATTAAATTCCTGATCCCTAACTCTATATCCAGGTACTCCAACCTGCTAAGCTCTCCAGCCAACCTTATCACTTAAGATGCCAAAGCCATCCAGAACAATTGAGAATGGCTGAGAGTAGCAACTTCTAAGTTCAGCAAACCAACAAAATGCATCAGTCACACAAGACTAGAGCAGATAAGTCCAACATGCCATGGAACATTGAAAGGAACCACATTCCTGTACACATTCTGTGCCAAGTTTGCATATTCTGGAAAATGGCCCTGGATGGCAACTTCCAAATAGGACCAATAAACCAAACTCACTAGTCACATGTGCTTAGAGGGGACTGATATACCACCCTGCAAAACATCCATAGGAACCCCTAGAGCCCATTTGCCCCTCAAATCCACATTCCGAAAAATAACCTGGAACAGCAACTTCTAAGTAGGACAAACCAAGCATATTCACCACAATGAACAAAAACATCTATGTGGACCCATATCCCAAGAAATACTCTGGGTCACATTTCCATGTTTGAAAAAATGCCATAATAGGCCAGAATAACCAAATTCACTAGTTGTACATGACCAGATGGAAGAGGTATTAAAAGTTACAGAATGTCCAAAGGAGCCACATTCTATTACATGTTCTAGATCAAAGTATTTCAGAAAACTCAAATGCCAACTTCTAAGCACGCCAAATGGGCCAAAATTCAGCAGTTACTCATAGCTAGAAGGGCAGTTAGCAGCAGAATTCCCACATGAACCACATTCTAGTACACATTCCAGCCAAATTCACCATTCACACATAACTAGATGGAAGGCATACAAAAAGCCACATCATATCAACAAAAATCAATTTACATTGCATTACATTTTTATACTGCACCATCGAGTGGCCTTGCTCACCACTCTCGGTGATTTCCAGCAGTAAAATAAATATACAAAGAACAGCCAAATCTCACCCAAGCCAAAAAATATAAAAGAAGATTGATCTATATAACAAAACAACAGATCAATTGAATGAATCAACATTAGAGATGGGCATAAACCACTGGTTCCGTGGTTCATGCAGATTTTTTATTGGCCAAACAGGTGTTCAGCACTTCCCAGCCCCGCCTTCTCCGCCAGGTGCCCACTCGGAGGCAGTGTCCCAGCTTCCCTGCCATGCCTCCTCCAGGAACTGCCTCTGAGAGGTGGGGCTGGGAAGTGCCGAACACTTGCTCGGCCAATAAACGAACCATCACAAACCACTGAACTAGTGGTTTGTGCCCATCTCTAATCAACACCACTCTTAGGCACACAGGAAGCTGTCTTATATTAAGTTAGGACCTTCTAAGCTCAGTATTGTCAGCGCTAACTGGCAGTGGCTCTGCAGGGTTTTGAGCATGATGCTTTGCTAATCCTACCATCACATCCATGGCATTTCTCAGGTCCCCCTTTCATGTTCAACAGGCTTGACTTTCTTTAGCTTCTGAACAAATGATACCCCAGGAAGGGTTAGGAAGGAAGGAATGGTGGCCACTGCTTCCTCAGGACATCACCCTGACCGGGGGGGGGGGGGGATGTTTGCTGTTCTGAAAGATAACCTGTCTATAAATAAAAAGCCAGTCGTAGTTAAACCAGTGCCTGCTTCTGTACTAAAATCCTAATCACTCCCGCTACTGTGCAGGTTGGCTGGGGCTGCTAGGAATTGTAATGCAAAACACCTGGAGGGTGTCTGTTTGTGAATTCTGATGTTGGCCAGCGATTTAAAGGTCAAGATTTAATAGACGGGAACAAGATCAAGCCCAAATTTGGACACACAGTGTGAATTGTTTTAAAGAATGTAACCTCTGTTGTTTCCATTTGTTTATTTTAGTGCCATCTGTATAAATGGCACTGTGTAGAATGAGGCAAGAGACAGAACCTTCCAAAATCTAAAGAAATGTTGGGGTGGACATGGAAGAAAAAAGGAGTAAAAAACAGGAACAGCCCCGCCATTAGGCGCAGCAAGGGCAGCCAACATTCATATTGTTCTTATTATATTTTTACCACCAGAGATAGGAGGTGGTGCTTAATGGCTACCCGTGCCCTGCCTCATGTGCCAAAATAATCTGCCTGTCTTGTGTTGGGTGGCTGTGTGAGGCCCTTTGCTGCTCTGTCTCAGGAAGCAAAATGGCTTGGCCTGAATTAGAGAGAAAGAAGAGTAACAGGGAACAAAACGGACCAGGTGCAGTACTCTTGTATTTAAACTATAAACGAAATCTAATTTTAGTCCCAGGTGGGGAAGAGTTATTGAAATTAATGGGACTGAAGTAAGATTTGATTTACAAGCCCCGTTCATTTCTATGGGTCAGTTCTAGCTGGCACCAAAATTGAATTTAGGCTTATACTCGTATTTAAACCAGAACGTTGGTTTGTTGTTGCTGTTCAAAGACATTGTTTTCAATGTTCTCACAATCATTTTTTCTCTGCGTTTCTAAAGTAATTGGCGGTGTCCCAAAATTTAAAACCTAGAAATACAGAGAGAGGAAGAGCAATCTAATTCAGTCTTTGCCACAGAAAGCAGAATTGGCCAGCCGGCCGTAGGTCAATCAGATGGTGTCGTGGGCAAAGATTAGAAACATGGCTTCTTTTTGGGGCTGCAGTTTTCAGAATTCCTGGGAAGAAAATTCTGGAAGTCGCAACCCAAAAGGTCATGTTTATATGTGTGTTGCGGCAGCATGTGCTGCAGAACAGAGCAGGTGCTTTCACAAAGCAGCTGGTGGGAAGAAACAGCTCCTGCTAGCTCAGGTCACACAGGACCCCTAGAATAATGAGGTTTGTATATTCATCTTCTATTAATTTTAGAGGATAGCTCGAGGGCCCAGGAAAATTCAGAGCAGTTTTTCATACATGGAAGAAGTTGGGAACAGCATTTCCAACACACACACACACACACACACACACACACACACACACACACACACACACACACAGAGCATTAAAGAATTAGGCCACATGTCTGTACACACTTACTTTGAATAAGTACCATTGCACTCACTGGGAATTACATCTGAGCAGAGATATATTGATTCGTTGTGCTGATTCCCAGAACATAAGGTGATTATTTTGTTGGATGGTGCCTTCTTGCATAATAATAATGACTACATGCCATCCAATTGAGTCCAAGAGTCATCCTTCTCAGGGTTCTCTCGGTAGAGAAGACTCACACGTGGTTTACCATTCCCTTCTTCTGGGGTTGCTCTGGGACTGTGCAGTTTGCCCAAGGCTACTCAGGCTGACTCTTCTCCTTAGAAATACAATGGAATTTAACTCCAAATCTCTGGCTCCTTAAGATAACCTAACTGACTGGGTTATCCAACCAGCATTCCCTTGCATGCTTAGCTAGAAAGTAAAATCCCTAGTAAATGTGTTTTGAATTGCAGCCCAACCTTTAAAAAAAACCTGGGGTATTTGAAACATTTCAAGCATGGCGGTGGGGACAAGCAGAGAGAGCCAGCTCTGGAATCAGATTCCCATTCTGGCCAATGGAGGCTTTTCATTCAAATGACAGACATGGGAAATTCAAAATCTGATTTAAGCGTCACTTGTGGAAATGGCCAGAGTGTCTGCTAATTTGTGGCATAATGAGGCCACATTAATGTTTACAGCTGCTGCATATGCTCTTGAAAGTCCCTTTGTAAGTAAGCTATTCCCCTTTAAAAAGAATTAAAGCAAGAGCAGATACATAAATGTTCCCAATGCACCACTTGGCTATTTTCTCTTGTGCATTTTATGAGATGCAGCTCTCGGCAAATTTAAATGAACTTTTCCTGTTTTTTAAGCCGGGAACTGCGAAGAATCATCAAATACTGGCACTGTTTACACATAAATGTGAGAAGTTGGCATAACTCAGTACAGTTTCCTGCATGGCACTGTAGTGGAAATGTAGATTTTGCTGCCCGTGAAACACCTCCGTGGAGACAAAACCTTGTTTTATGTGTGAAAATCATTGTCACCCAGTTGGAGATGTGTGTTGGTAAATATGAGACTGGACTTGTAAAGAAGGGCAAGAGAAAAGGAGCCTCTAAGCAGACGTAATTCTCATTTGTTTAGAAATCTTTAGAATGGTGTTTTGGTTTGTGAGTCTCACATCTTCCACAGCACAGTTCTGTGCCTGCTGGGTTTTTCATACCTACCACCTAGAGCAGCCGGAGTTCTTCCACCACCTGGCGAGGATGAAGAGGCACTGCCATACACATCACATTATCCTTACCACTGCCTGCCTGCCTCCCTTCTTCCCTTGTCCACCCATCTGCTCTCTCACTCAAACATGCAGATAGACAATTTTCTAGCAGTAAAATTTTCCCAGTTTAAGACAGGAGATGATATTGTCAGAAGACTGGGGGAAAATTAGAAGTCCATGCTGTCTCCCAAACAAAGCAAATGCAAGAGCAGGTGATACCTTTATTAGACTACTTTTTAAAAAAACCAAGCAAACAGCTTTGGATGATCATTCCTCTTCCTCAGGCAGTGCGCCAAGATCTTGTAGATAGCTCAGAAAAATGGTATACTGGAGTCCCAAAGTTCATGGCTGTTGTTCATGCCAGCTCTGTCCGTTTATAGAGCACAGGGTGGGCAAAGGGCACCCCATCCAGATGTTGGGCAAAGGTTGGCATGAGATCCACCTCCCACTTCTCAAACTCAAACACAGCTTCTAAAATTATGATGATGATGATGATGATGTGAAGCAATTCCACAGTAAAAAGCAAATAGAATTCATTCAGAGACTTAAGAGTTAGTGCCACTGAAAACAATAAAAGCTAACTATCTAAATCTCAGTCCCCAGTGTGGTTTAATGGATAGAGTGATGGACTAGGTTGCTGGAGAACAAGGTTTAAATCCTCATTTAGCCATGGAAACTCACTGGGGAGTGGAACTGGGTAAAACCACTCCTTAAATATCCCACTTATCTTGAAAACCCTCTTAGGATCACTATAAATTAGTTCTGACTTGGCAACACAGAACACACAAATCTAAATCTATACTTACAATGTAGCATGGTCCCAGTGCACACACAGAGTTCAGCAAAATAAAATGTCTAGATTACATGTTGAAAGATCAGCTGGTAAGCATGAGCTGCTAGAAGCTGCTCAAGTGAACCCTTCTTCTGATTCTCCTTATATTCCATCATCCCCTTTCTGCATGGTTCAAACCTATGCACCAATCAAATTGAGTTCTTTCCCAAACTAACTAATTGGCAACTTCTGCAAGAACACTTAATCAGATATCACAGGTGCAGTGGCGTAGCATGGTGGGGGCCCAAAATTTTAGGGGTCACAAACTTTGGACACCCCACCTCACCCTCCAATTATTTAGCTCTGTTTGGGGCCGTGGGACAAAGAAGCCCTTCTCACCTGGGAGGTTTCGATGCTGCTGAGTCTGCTTTGATGTCAACCTCAGAGCTCGTGGTGTGGCAAACCCTGCCCTGAGGGTGGAAAGAGGTGCTAGAAACAAAGCTAGGCAGCAGTAACTTTAGCCACGCGCCTGCTGTGAAGCCTGGGCAAAAGAAGAAACCCCTTTCTGGTTGCCAGACGCTCGCACGGCAGCAGGACTTTCATGGTGCTCTGCCTAGTGTGAGGAGTGAGGAGACCCTCTTCCAGAAAGCTGGATTCAAAAAGGCGTGAAGGCAGCCCCCTTCCCTCAAATAGAAAGATGCCACTTGGCCGTGCTTTCGCACCACCGTTTTCCAAGGCCAGGGACCTCCACCTCCAAGGGATGAGAACTCAAAAGGCGCCAAATGGTAGGGGAAAGTGGATGGGCGGGTGGGGGAGAAAGGCCGCATCCTCCACCTGCCTCCCTCCTCTTGGGCATTGAACCAGAAGCACCCTGAGGCATGTGGCATGGGGTCTTGTTCTTCAAGCTGCCAGCCAAAGAAGGAAGGGTTTGTGTTGGAGGCAAAGAGTGACATTCAATTGGCGTCTCCGCAATGAGGCGGCTTGGTTGCGGCCCTGCACCAGCCAGACTGGGAGCGGAAGGAGTGCCGGTGCTGGAAACTCTTCAAGGGGGAGGAGGGGCAGAGGCGGGCGAGGAGTGGTGTTGCTGCCGCCTGCCCTGTCTGTTGCCAGGCCACAGGACTCCACCTTTCAGCCCCACCCAAAGGTGAGCTTTCCACTGGCCACGAACAAGGGAGAGAGAGAACCAGCCAGCCAGATGCAGCTGTGCTCCTCTCAAGTGAGGCAGTCAGGCTCTGGGATTGTGTGACCCCCCAAAAAAGAGCACTGCCTCGCCTCCCTTCCCCTTTCAGCCGCCTCCTTCCCTTTCGGCTTCTACTCCCCCCCCCCCGCCCCAGCAGCTTTGCTGGGCTCCTTGAAGTGCTCCCTCTTTTGCTGCCGGACACCATTATTAGCTCAGTGGCTCTTTGCCTTATTCAGCTTCATCCCTGATTCTAGTTTCTCCCTCTTTTCCTGGTGAGCTTATAAACTTTCCCAGGTTCGTTTTTATTTATTTATGTTAATATCAGGCAGCTTGCTTCAGGGAGGAGGAGGAGGGGAGCAAGTAGAAGACGCAGAAGGAAAAAAAGTCAAGTCCCATCAAGGGCCTGCTCTCCCCTCCCTGCCTTTAATTTCCTCCAGTTCATGTGCCAACTCTGCATCACAGAGTCAGCACAGAACCCCACCCCACTATACGTGCCTTGCCCTGGTTGCTGGCCATTCACGCTACACCACTGGACATGGCAGTCCAGGACAACGACATGATGGTGATCTCCATACTAGCAGTAGCTGTACCTATGAACTTTGGCAAGTGCAGAAGGATGGGAATGCAATGAGTTATTTATTTATTTTAATTTACTAGAAGTCCTATATGACATATTCAGGACAGAAAGGGCTTGAGGTTTCGGAAGTAACATGCAGTTGGAAGAGAAACGGACAAGCAAAGGGGAAACATTCTATCCCACCTTCCTTCTTTCCCCCCCTCTTTTTTTTCATCTCTGTCCTGACAAAGAATCGCAACCCCACTCTGCTGTGTGTGCTCTGGGAGTGAAGCCCCTCTTGATGCCAATGGAAACTTTGTTCTCAACTGCAAAGAAGACCTTTGGATGCTTCTGGAGCACCACAGAGGCTGTCTGAGATGACTATAAACTGATGCCTGAATCTTGCCCTAAGAGTCCTACAGAACTTTATAGACCTCTGGAGGGAAATCAGAAGCCTGTGCCCATCACAGTTGGCATTTATTTTAAATGGGTTAATCCCAGTGTGACTTAGAGAATATTTTGTACCTTGTTCATTTCTCTCTTCTGATTTATTTTCCCCATGCAAGACAGGTAACTCAATGTCCAAAAAAGTCTCCTTTTTTCCCTTTCTTTTATTGACTAGGCATATGCAAGCAGATATAAATGTGTTATACTGCTGGGTGTTGAATATCCCAAAACCTTAACTGTAAAAAGCTAATACAATGTTATGAGAATGTGATTATAAAAACTTAATGAACTAAACGAGAAATAGAAATAACTACCCGGACAAAACTTTAAAATGCTCTATCAGAAATGAATATGGTGTCTCAAAATGAAATAATAAAGCTGTATCTAAAGTGTTACAAAACACATCATTAAAAAGTGTTACAGAGGCATATTTTCTAAGTTATAAAAGTTTAACCCTCAATGAAGTCACTATGAAAAGTGTCTTAACAAACTATGTAATTAAAAGACTAGGCTAGAGTATAAAGAATTATAAAATTACATCAGCATGTATGAAAAAAATCTTACCCCTTCCCCAGCAGTGTTTTCTCCCCTCTAATGGTATTTTCATGGCATCCTTTGCTTCTTGTCCTGGCTCTCTTTTCTGACAGTTATTTATATTCTTATCTTCCCTTTATCAGTTATAAATAATATTTTTCTGCAAGGCTTGGAGGGCCAAAGCTTAGAGATCCAGGAATAATTTTTCAATAGGAAATTGTATTATTCCTGCACTTTCTGTAATTACAAGGGCTTTGTAACTTGACATCTGGCAAAACCTGGAAAACCAGAACACTATAATTTTAAAGAATACAAATTATAAAAGCTGCATCCTTCATTTAAGTTTGGTTAAAACAAGTTCAACTGGCAAGATCGTTATGATCACCTGGAGCTTGCTAATTGTTTTAAAATAATTATAGTAAACTATTGTTCAAGCCTCAATTTTAAAAGCACTTTCATTTTCAGAGCTGGTTCTTCGAAAACCCCTTTATTGTTTTCACACTCTGTTCATGCAAACGGTAACATCTTGACACATGTGCCCCTTCCATCTTAGGAGACCTCTCCCCTTTTTAAAAAAGCATGTGATCATCTATATATGGATGGTGACATTTTTAAAAATATATGTGTTCATTTGGTGTTTACCCCAGTCAGAATGGACCATGAGATTCTGAGAACTATAATCCCAAAAACTGACATTTTATGTCTTCCCCATACCAAAAACAACAACAACAACAACAAACAATTACAAATGGAATATATTAAAGCAGAAAGTGAAAGTTTTGGAACAGTTCTGTGCCCCCACAAGCTTCCTTGTTACTAGACTAGAATGGTTGCCCGTTCTTGATCGCACTCCGGTTCCGGTGACAACTGAGCGACAGACTCCTGTAAGATTTTGGGGGCTCCAGTGGCAGAATTGTGTAATCGGGGGCAAATGTCAGCCAGACCTCTCCTGTGAGGTATGAATCAGCCTTCAGCAATTCATCAACTTGAAAAGAATGCTTGTTACATAACGTCAGGGCTCTTGCATGCCTATCCCTTTGCTCTTATGTCGCTCAGACCCCATGTGAGGCTTTGCATCTAAGAAACTCTTGATATTATAATATCCAGTTATATCAGTGCTCTCCATGCTGAGGCCTTGATTGAAAGCTCTCTGATATCAATGATCCTGTTTCAACTCACATCAGTAGCTTTTAATAGGGGCAATGGAAACCGTTGTTAATTTCTTTTTGTGTAAGCTTTGCGTGGGATAGGCAATTTTGCTTTGGCTGAACAGGAAGGCTGTGAGCAGGCAGATGCATCGAGCTGACACACGCGGCATTTACGGGCTGATGCCATTGTAAATTTTTCTTTTCATCTCCCCTCTTAATGTTATTTTGAGTCTTTACCAAAAACCTGAGAGGAGAGTTGCTCCTGCATGGACCCCTTGTTTCACACCCATTCATTTTTCTCACTTTGTGGCTTTCAGCTGAGCAAAGGCTTTCTGAGGGTGGCTGAGGGAGGGAAGATGTCTCAATTAGAGACCCAAGTCACTCTGAGCTTCTCTCTGGCTCTCTGTCTTTGTGCTTGTGGGAGATTTTTATTCACTTTGCAAAAAAGCATCACCAGTGTTTAGTCTCAGGCATTTTGCGAGCACCACCAGACTCTCCGCATGTTTTCTTAGCAGCTTCTCACTTTCACCTCTGTCCTTCTGACTGACTGCTCTCTGCAGTGATAATCTGAAACCACACATTAATGGGATCTCTCTGTGTGGTGTGTTTTTCTTTAGAGGTTTTAAAATGCTAGCTCCAAACATCCAATCCGCCTTCAACACTTCCCTTCCCTCACCTTCAGGATTTTTATTGCTGTCACATCCCTTCTTTAACCAGTGCAGACAGACAGAATGAAGTGATGTTGCAAATATATCATATATATCTTTAGTTCAACTTAAGCCCAAATTTGAGGCTTTCCAAAGATCCATCAAATTTGGGCTCAAGTTGAAATAAAGATACATCCATTTACTCAAGGAATTGTCCCTCTTCTGCCCAAATGTTCTGCCTCCACAAGTTTAAAATACATCATCAAAGCCCAGACTATATGTTCTGTAGTCCTGTCCAGACAAAGAGAATCAATAGGTTGCCTACATGGGTAATGATACCTCAGCTATCATTGCTCTGGCAGGGTTTTAATCTTAGATCTGCAGAGCTGGAAGGGACCCTCTGGATCATCCAGTCCAGCCCCTGCCAAGGAGGCCCAGTGGGGGCAATCGAACTCCTAACCTCTGGCTCCACCGCCAGAAACTTAAACCACTGAACTAGCCAGTCCCCCCTGCAGCTTTCTGCATGCTACCATACACCGGAAGGTTCCTCTTTACAGCCATGCCCATTCTTGCCATCAGATGACAACCTCCCTCTATAATTTTAGCAGAGCCAGAGCTTGGAAAAGTTTTGTTTCTTTTTTGTTTCACTTCAAGTCCCAGAATCCCCAACCAACCTGGTTTTCATCTTACTTTCTTTTAAACAAACAAGAGGTGAGTGGAGGCTAGTGACTTTGATTTGGAGGGTAGGGATCAGTACCTCAGATAGCTCCTGTTAAGTTCAGACTAAATCTTGAAGTATACCAGCAGAGTCATCAGCCTCGGTTGAGTTGAATGTTTGGACTGTTATTTATTCTGTTCTTACCCATTGGTCTGAAGATGGTGCACATCCCCACTTCACTTGCAAGTGGCTACTGAAATGAAAGGACTAGTTGTTGGTTTCTAAGAGAAATGAAGGTTCTTTCTCCACCATGCCCACTTTCTGTGCAAAAGATAAGCCTTCCAGAGATGCTGAGAGCTTTGAATATAAGTTGAAGTGCCTGTTCTTGTTCTTTAGAATGTGCTCCATCAATGGCAAAAGGATACCACCTCTTGCTATAAGCAGATCCATAAAGCCTGAAGAGGGGGAGGGGAGCAGAACAATCCTTTCAAATTTTAAATATATTAGAAAGTGGTTTTCAGGAGGACTGGAAGGTTCAGAGAAGGCCTAACGTTACAAAAAAATGAAAAAACATAAAAAAAACTGGAGCTTGTTTACTAGAACCCATATAGTCTGGTAGATTTACAAAGGCATAATTACTGAGTTCTGTAATGCTATCTCCTTACATGAAGTTTACTACTTTAAGGATTTGTTAATTATGCCTTGCAACCTGACTGCGAAGGGTAGCTGTCTCAACTGACCACAGCCTAGATCTGTGCATTAAGATCTTCTGCTGAGACCTCCCTTCAGTTGTCAAAGAAGTGTGGTTATGTGTCAAGACAGGACAGAACTCCCTTGGCTGTTGCACCCTGTGTACAGACAATCCTATAGATACTCAGCTGGCTTTCCCATTGCAGTGCCAGTCTGAAATGTTTTTGTTCACCCAAGCATTTTAACTTCTGCATGTTTTTCATGATAAATGGTTCTAATTGTTTGGTTCTTGGATGTGATGTTGATATTTGGTGTACTGTTTTGCCTCAGGACTTTAGCAGAAGAGGAGACCTGGCTTTTTAAAACTAAAAAAAGTTTGATGAACAACTAAAAAAAAAAAAAAATAGACCCAGCCCAAACTCAGCAGTAGGATGAGTCAGATTGACAGAGCAACATCTCAGGCTTACTGTTTCCTCTCTGGCGACCCCGAGGCTTAGAAGAGGCAATACAAGGATCAGCAGGCAGAGGCCTCAGGACCAAATCTGGGCCCTGATGGGAGTTGAGAGAAGATATTTCTAGAACGACCCATGCTGCTTCCTTTAAAGTAGCCGACTTGTGAAACAGTTCTTTTGTCTGACCCATCGGATCAAAATGGACAAGTTGCTGCACCTCAGAATTTCATACGTGTACACACACCTGCTTGGGAAAAGGCCTGGAAGCCAGTGCTCAAGAAAGGAAAACCTACCATTGTCTTCCTTCTCCCCCTTCCCCTCGTCCCGTTTTCCTACTTTCCAGCTGCAGCTGGTTCCCCAGTGGTGTGCCATTTGAAGGCCTGGAATTGATCGTATGATCAACTGGTTTTGATCTGACAATTTCACCCTGAGGGAAACTTAATATTGTCTTTCTAATGGACGCTATATCTGGATGTGCACGTCCTGGCTTTTTGTTTTAAGTACCGGAAGGCTTCCAAAATGGCTTTGGGGATGGACTGCAGATCCTTTTTCAATTCAGACCAATTGCGAAACCTCCATGCCTTGCTCTACGCCAGCCTCACCCTCGAATCATTTCCCTCCAGATGTGTCAGGTTATATTTCCCATTGTTCCCAGCCAGTATTGGGAACTATGAAAGTTACCTCTGCCGGTCTTGCCATATGCAAGCATGGTCAGTTTTCTCTGTGACTGGGATGTTCTTATGATTGTGGAACAATAAGCTAACCTCTTTTTCTCTCTTGATGTCTGTCTTTCTTTCATAGGCAGTGAAGGTTCTGGAGAAACCATTCAAAAGGAAACATCCACCTGTGACATTTGTCAGTTTGGAGCAGAGTGTGATGAAGATGCAGAGGATGTTTGGTACATATACAGACAATTTATATATTTTTATTTGTGTTGGAAAACTTGACTTTGGCGTAATAGAATACCCAGGCACACCCAGGTTACATTACAATGGCAATCTTGCAGTGGGGAAGGGAGGGGGAAACTGCTTTTTACCCCCATGGCAAGGGATCCTTCTAAGGTGTGCAGCTGCATGCGCCTACGTACCTCCGTCTCCCTCTGCACAGCCCCTTTGGTCTTGATTATGACAGAGTCGTGCATACATGCAGGGGAGAAGGCATGCATGTGAGAGGCGGAGCCCTGCCCAGTGGGGCTGAAAAATAGAGGGCACGTTGCCCCATGGTATTAAAAGCTCAGAAGCTGGCTGGATAAATCAGTGGTTTAGGTATTTGGCTGTGGAACCAGAGGTTTCCCCCCTCTGTGCTCCTGAAATAAGAGTCAGCCTGAGTAGCCTGGGCAAGCTGCACAGTCCCAGGGCACCCTAAGATGAAGCGAATGGTCAACCACTTCTGAGTACTCTCTACCTGGAAAACCATGAATTGACTTCACCGCATGTGATTATTATTTATTAAAAGCTCAGGAATCATTACGCTTTTCACAGGTAGAAATTCTAGGTGGCTATCATGAAGGGGAGACTGTCAATATTACACATTGAAGGAAACTGTTTGTGTGAACCCACCCTTAACAAATTAGACACTGAAGACCAGCGAAACATTTGGTGCTTCCAGATTGAAAATATCCTGTGGTCAAGCAGGCATGAAATTTATAAATAAATTATAAATATGGACACAGAGAGAGAAAAAGATTTCATATAAATGCAACTCAGTTATCATATTTATTAGCATGCAACCCTGTCCTCTTCCTAACATTAGGTTATATATACAGTACAGTATATGTGTGTGGACATATAGAGAGAGATAACTGAGTTGCCTTTATCTGATTGCAACCTTACGGAGTCCAAGTAGAGCAGGCCCATTTCATCCTGTTCAGCTGTGACTTTGGTGCCATCCCACCCACCTGGCCTTCCCATCCCTAGTCTCTGCCAGCCTAGGGGCAGAAGCACGCCTAGTGCTTAGCAGCTCTTGTCGATCAACAGCCATATGTTCAAGGCAAAAGTTTACAGAGCCCAAAAAGAAGCAACTTTTATGATTGCCTGAATACCTTCTGAGAGTCATCAGATGTATGCATTGGGGTGAGCTTTAGGTAACCAAAGCAAAGTGGGAGAGGTGGGCTTTTTCTTTTAATGATCAAAACAAACGAGATTACAGGGGGAATGTATCTTTGGTTAAAGTAGGTATATCAGAACCCATTTTCAGTGTGTTCCAGACTAGGTGAACAGCTGTGTTTGCCAACAGAAAGAACCTATGGTTACAGAAGAACTTAAAAATGATAGGGTAGTGCTGATGGAGGTGGGTGGGTGGGTGGGTGTGTCTTAGGGAGCACATCCAGAGTTGTACATTCTTCTGGACGTTATTGTGATGTTCAAACTTTGCTTAAAGAAAAAAAGTTTGCTCTATGCTGGCGCTAAACCCCTTACAGCAGGAAATTTATGCTGATTTCTGATTCCACTCCTTTGAAGCATCCTAGGTTCTTACAAGCTGCATAATAACTCTGGGAGGTGAAGTCTTCCTTCTTTATTGGCAAGTCAGCTTTTCTGTGGGGAGAGTTCTTGGCATGCAGTCCTAGGCATGCCGGCTCAGAAATAAATGCCATTGAGTTCATTTAACTTGCCCATTTCCAAGGGAGCAGGGAAGGTTAATTTCTAGGGAAGATGCTCTGAAACTACATAGTAAGGCAGCAAATCTGATTTGAGCACTACGACTGCTAAAACACCCATTTGAAGTCAAGAAATTTGATCAATTTCTGCTTTCCAATTGTATATTTTGTATACTTTTTTTTTGCTGTAGACGTTTCCCCTGCAAATGAATATTAATTTTTAATCTTTGAAATTAACTGTTTATTTCCTGTGGAAGCAAGGAAATTATAGATCTAAGCAGTTAAGGTGTGTTTGGCAACTTTGCTTTAAATACATGTCAGAATTTCAATACACTTCAAGATCTGACCATGAAAACAGCCATCTCCCCACCCCTGCCACCACAAAGATTTACAAAGTAGCTTGTTTAGCTAAAACAGTGTTTAAAGTTTTTTTAAAAAGTACTAGGGTTCAAGGCAAATCCCAGATGCATAAAAATAGGTGCCATTCTATTCTTGTGTCCTCATGCTGTCGTCTCTCTTAAGGACTGCAAAGCCACTGGTTTGATGTTGGATTCTCCAGTGTGCCTCCTGGGAATATAGCCAGCCTGCATAGCCTTGGGCAAGCTGTACAGTCCCAGGAGCATGGTAGATGTCCTCTGAGTACTGTATACCTAGGGAACCCTGGAAAGAGTCACCCTAAGTATAAAACTGACTGGATAGCACACAGTTATTATTAAGGATTACGATCAAGCTCTTAGGGAACACTCTGGACAAGAAGCTGCAGCTAGAACAGAATGCAGTACTCTTGATACTGACTGGGGTTCTTGATCATGCCCATATTACAACTGTGCTAATAAAAATGCAGGACAAGTTCAATGGGATGGCCGTGTACCCAAAGCCTTGTACAACACAGAGCCAGGTTACCTTATGGAGCATTTCCCCTATGCCAGCACAGGCCATTTCAGTCTTCAAGGGAGACACAGGTGTGCATGCTGGGGTCTGCACATGCCCACTTGCTGGCAACATGAAGATAGGCCTTTTCCGTGGAATGATATCTCTGCTGTGCTAGGTCAGAATTCTACACTTTTAGGCATTTATTGATGGGTGGTTTTTTAAATTATTTTGTTTTTACTTTGGCTCACTCTGGACATTCGTGAGTCAAAATATTGGCTCAAAATAATACTGTACTACTGGGTTTTTAAACTTTATTTATTTATTTATTTATTTATTTATTTATTTATTTATTTATGTGGTACACACACAATGAGCATTAAAAAAACCTCAATTTCTCTCATGAGTCTGAAGTCCTGGCAGGAGGGAAAAACTGCTGTGCTATAGACCTTATGAGCCTGGGAGCTGCTTTCCTGTGATCTGGTCCTTGACTAGCTTGGCCATTTTCACATCACCAAGGAGGAGTACAAAAATGACACTGGTTTGCATAATATTTATTGGGCTGATTTATACGTATGGAGAGCCAGTGTGGTGTAATGGTGTGAGTGTCGCCACCAGCTACTGCCCCCACTGGTGGCACCAACAGCTGCAGAGTGCCCTGGACAAGAACTTCATTGACTCCAGGTTGCTAGTGTAACCAGAGACAGTCTTCATTTATTCCCCAAGCAACTCCCTCCTCCATTTTCCTCATGTTCCTCCCAGCAGATAAGTGTCCTCCCTCCTCCTTGCTTTCCAGGTGCCTGGGAGCTGACAGCTTCTCTGGGCTCCCAAGGGCTGTGGGGCAAGTGCAGATGCTCTATGCAGGGCACTGGTGGTGACTCCCTCAGGAGTGGATCGAATGTCAGACTAGGACTCAGGAGGCCTGGGTTCAGATCCCCACTTGGCCAAGGAAACTCACCTTGGAGTGGCCATGGTAAACTGACTCCTTGAATATCTCAGGCACTTCTAAAACCCCATCTATGGATGCAAAATCGAGAATGATTGTAATAATTTAAATAGACCTACCACAGTGACCAGCTGATTTGTGTGACTCTCCTGTGGATGGGCTGCTTCAACATCTCTGTCTCCACCTTTGGTTCTTCATCTTTAAACAAGGCCTGGACTAAATATCTCTTGACAAGCCCTGAAGAAGGCTTGGCATCTGGCAGCCCAGCAACTGAAGACTGACCTCCTTAAGATGGGACATGTAGGCACCCTAGATCTCACATGGCTTTCAGTTAGGTCATGTGGCCTTCTCCCAGCTCCTGGTACGACAGTGTGAAAGAGAATCATGCCAAGAAGCCTTGATCACCCTGGAAGGGCACAGGCTCTTGCTCTAGATACCACAGTGACAGATCACTCAGAGAATACTGAAATAGGGTGGTCGTGTGTCCTGTTTTTACAGAAGAGAAGGCTCCCTTCTAAGGACTGTCCAAGATTGACTGAGAGATAAACCACTGCTGGGAGATAAGGACCTTTGATGTTGCATGTCCACAACTGCATCAGATAGGGATCAGTCCTCTCTTTGACAGTGTCCTCTCTTTGAAGCACTGCCCAGTCCAAGGCTTGCTTAAAGAGAAGGAGTAGTAAGGAGGGAGATCAGGGACCCTCAAGTTCCCCATCCACTGCTGCACCTATGCAGCGGACTCAGCAGCCACCCAGGTTACCAAGTCGGTCTTCCCCACTCAGGAGAAGTAATTCTGTATAAGTGATAAAGAACGCTTCTAATTCTGTACCTTCACATATGCCTTTGGATGCAAATCAACATCCTCTGTTGCCCTCTCTTTTGCTGCTGTATCTCCTCCCTTTGGAGGACGCGCAAGTGGCTAATGCTGCACAGGAATGCCTGTAGCTGTTTGCCTCCCACTTCTGGGATGCTGGAGGAGGAAGAGGACCCAGGTGCACCAGCAGATGTAGCTGGGTTGCTAACGACTTAAATGATTTAAAAGAACAATTAATGCTATTCTACGTGGCTACAGCCTGTGCTTTTTCAGTCTCTTGTCTCTCTTCAAACTCTTCTCTGTTGTTTCTGCCAAATCCCACTCAGCGAAATTAATACTCACTGTTGTCACTATTATTTTTAATCGTCTTACTTACATACAATTTGCTGAGGAAATTGTTCAGAGGGTGGGTGTCAGATATCCATGTTCAGACAGTGGACCAAACAGGAGCGTACCCGAGAAGTTGTTCAAGGGAAGAAGGAAGACTATTGTAGACAGAGAGAGAGAGTGAAAGAGAGAGAGAGAGAGAGATTGCACCTGTTAATTCTTGCTTGGGCTTGTGCAGTCAGCTGGAGCCAGTCCTGAAAGAGAGTAGCAGAAGGATGAAATAAGATCCTCTCCCATTCAGCCTCCAGGTGAATTGAGCCCTCTGCATGAGCTCCAGTCAGGACAGAGGCCCATCTGATCTCCAGCCACCTCACTTGAGAGGAAACAAATCATATGAAGCTTCATCTGCACATTCAGGGGTGGAGGGCAGTGATGTACTGCAAGAGGAGCTTGCCGTCTGGGACTTCTGGGTTACTTGCTTGCTTGCTTGCTTATCTTGTGTACTGCTCCAATTAGTGAAACCCACTACTCTGGGTGGTTTACAGAAGAGACTGGCATATCTCTCACTCCACCCCAAACATCACCCACATGCAAATCCAAACAATATGGCAGTGACCAACTCATTAAAAAAATAGCCTAAATTAAAAAATTAAAAGTTCACAACATTAGGAGATATATTCTCCAAGGCTGCTTTATCATTTCTGTCTTTAATAATTTCCTGAAAGTCAGGAGGGGCGGAGCCTGGCGCACCTCAGATGAACGTTTATTCCACAGAGGAGGGGGCACCACCTAGAAGGCCTGATTTCTCATTGTTGTCTTTTTGGCCTCTCATGGTGTGGCCACTCTTAACAATGCAATTTAGGAGGAGCGTGTAAAATGGGCACTTGTTTTCTGAAGGAGATGTTCTGACAGATACAGTAGGAAGGTCCTAAACCATCAAAGTATTTACAGGTCAGCACCAGCACTTGGGATTGGGCACGGAAACTAAAAGGGAGCCAGTATGGGCAAGCCAAGACTGGGTATATGTGGTCAAATTTATTAAAAGGATTAGCAGGAATGATTCTCATCTCCTAGTCCCACCCACACCCCAGCTGTCCAGTTATCTCTGAGCTGAGTTAGAATGGTTGTGAGACAATCAGAGGGAGTTGCTTCACTGCACACGTTTTTTGGGGGAGCAATAACAGTCAGGAGTCACCTTTGCCTCAGAGCAGCATTGTGGGGAGGAGGATTAGAGATTCCCAACAACAAAATATTGCCGTGAGCTACCCCTGATGGAATGCAAAGTAGCTGGAGGAAAACTTCATCTTGAAGGAGCAACTAAGACTTATTTGCTTTGCAATAGAGCAGTTGCTTGTGAGGTGAAAGCCCCAAGGGATACTACACCACTGAGGAGGCTATCATTCTTACTGGAAGTAATCTGGACAGTGCAGATGAGGAGTTCATGGCCCCTTGTCCCCTAGCAGAATGTGTGGATGGGATTGCTATGACAAGATGTATGGGCTGTTTCTTTCTTTTGGTGTTTCAGAAGTGCCTTAGCTGTATTTTTGGATAGGAGGATGTTCTGCCCTACTCAAAAGTAATTGAAATAAATGATAGCTAGGAAGATTAGGTTGCTTTGATTCTACCACCACCACACCTGCCATCTATATAACTTCTATGGAGGGAATCAAACAAAAAATGGTAATGTATGAAGGATTATGAAGGTTGCTCTGGTACCTTTTTGGGTTGTTGTTTTTTCATGAAAGTGCCTTTGTTGGCCAACTTGGGTTTGCTGATATGAAGTGTACTAAATTCTTAGCTGTACTGCTTTGAAGAAGCTGCATCTACCCTGATCCATTAATGGAAGTGGTAACTCCCTGTAGCACAGCATTAGAACATTTACTTCTTAGAAATGCAAATGTAAACACGGACACCCCCTGCACAAACATACATACACACAAACGCATGTGATCTGGAATTCCATTAGTGAGCATCCGTCACTCGGTTAAAAACAAAGACTGTTCAGTTTAAAGTCTTTAACGTCTTGCTTCTTTTAATCTGCAAAAGCTCCTTGTCTGTAAGAGGATCATATATTACTGGCATTATTCCCACATTTAATGCATTTTGCCCCAGTGTGGGCTTCATGAATATTTGAAGCAGGCCGGTGGCTGTGCCCATTTATTAAGCACTAAATTGCAATCTATTGGTAAATCAGGCATTCTCTGTTGCTTGATTCCTAAGCTGGCTAAGAAAACAATTGACTTGGGATGACAGAGAGCAATGCATTGTAACACCCCTGATGAAGAAAGGAAAGAGAAACATAAGGTTTTGAGCAGGAAAATGTATTTCAGAGGTCATCCCCAGACTCTTGTATTTCCTGACCCGCTTTCTCATCTTAGCACTGTCAGGAAGCAACATAAATACAACATATAAAAAGAAATGCCCTCTCATCATATAAAGTGGCCCAATGTCAATGCATGACTGGATCAAAAACCATATCCAGAATCCAGAATTGTGTTACAGGTTAGTAAAACAATTTATTTTTTATTGTTATTAGATTTTTTTATCCTGCCCTTCTAGACTGCGTCTACTCAGTCTACCACAATAATCCATTGGTGCCCTGGACTGTATGGTAGCCCATAAAGATAGCAGAGGTGAACAAACCAAAGATAGCAAATTAAGAAGTTATTTTCTTTGAAGGAAATATAAGACAGTGGGTTTATAGATTATATCAGATGAAGACTGAAATTTTAGAAAAAAGAACTCCTTAAAATGCATCATGATCAAAAACCTGTATCCACTTACACACCTAGTACTCATTGTACAATTCATTAATATTTTTAAAAAGCAGAAGCCAGAATCGTGTAGTTACACCTGCTTGCACAACTCAGTTGGCATAAATCTCATGGACAAATAGTTACAAGCTAAGGAGTCACCCTTGGTGTATGCTTGTTGAGTTGCATCACACAGTGTGTGACACCAAATATTTACACTGACTTATTGCAGCAGTTCACTGCTAAAATTGACACTCAGTTATGCTGGCATAAATATATAATAGGATTCCAGCCAGCAGATCTAAGCCTTGCAAAAAAGAAGACAACTTGTGAGGATGAAAATCTGCAGCTACACAATAACTGTAGTAGGACCAACCACATGCTGGTGAGCTTTTGAATTCCCCAGGATGCTTCCGCAGGGTAGTCAGTGACCAAAATGCTACTACTTAATTATACTTGCCAGAGACAAATGGCATAATTTGTAGGGACTTCTCACTGGCAGTTAATGACTCCCTGCTGGGATTTTCAGGCATGTGCCAACCAAGTGCCAACCAAGCGGCCTGGAATGTACTCAAAATTCCTTGAGCGGACCCATTCATTGCCAACCAGAATCCCCTAAAAGTTATGTTGTTTGCCTTCCCCAGGCATAATTAAGCCACAGGACTGTTACAGTTCCTAAAGAATTGTATCCTTCCTCTGCAAGAATCACTGGAAAGGCCATTGAGCAGAATTTGGCAGTTTCCTGTGCTGAATAACAAGCAGGGAAAGGAGAGCAAAAAGAGACTCAGGTCCAATTTTTATGGAAATCTGTGAAAACTCCGTCCTGTAGGGGAATATCTTACTGAGAATTTTGGCACAACAAGGCTCTGTATATCACACATAAAAATTTTGTGAGGAATCATCACACCTCTAGTTTGAAGTCATGTAAAACACAAAAAATACAACCCTTTATCTATTTTTCTATGATTTGATAAGATTATTTCTTTGGCTATTATATCTGGAAAATATAGTCTGATTGTCACCTGTTTTGATGAAGCAGGGAGAGTTACAGTCATTCGTTGACTGTCCATGGGATAATCAGTCAGAAGCACAAAGGTTCAAATGTTTGCACCGAGATTCTGATTTGGACCCAGCTCCAGTAAGGTAACAGAATCCATTCAAATGGAATTGAAACGTTTTCTAAATTGCCAAAGTACAGAACAGCGATTGGTGCCCATCCCTACTCTATAGTTGTAGAACAGCATTTAATTCTTCAAAGACAACTGGCAAAGTTAGGGGCAGCCTAATTGATCCGGGCATGCAGGTTTCTGGGCTTTCTGTGAGGAGCCTGTGTCTGAATAAGTAGCTCTTGAATCCTTCACAACCAGCCGGTATTACTGCAGAATCATGCAGTAGGATTGCAGTGTTTGAATCAGACTGACAAAAGAACACTATCCACTGCCCTTTGACCTGATATTTCCTCTCTAACTGGAGGTGTATATTATATGCAAATTCTGCTGGCTTGACAAGTCAAGCCCCCCATCAGTACATTCAAATTGAATTCCCTGGCAAATAAAATCCATTATAAGGGTATAGAAATGTGTACAAAGCATACAGCTGTCAGCACCAACTAGCCCTAAAATCAATATTGCTCAAGTGATCGATATTGATCTTTATAATGGCCAAATATGTCCAAAAATAAAACAAGGAAAACATACGTAAGAAAGTGAGGCTTTGCGTTGCCAGCTTCTCAGTTCCCATGGCAGTCGGGTCATTCGCATAGTCATATATCTGCCCTTTTATACCCGCCTTGACGTAAGCGCACTAAGAGGTAGCTTGAAAGCCATATACACTATCTAGGTTATTGGCCGCTGGATGTTCAACAGTATATGTATGACCTACTTGCACTGGATTAAGGAAAATCCAGAGATAGCAGCAATCAGTCGTGTCTTGCGATCTCTATAGCTCTAATTGCATGGATAAAATCCCTTCAAGTCCCTTCTTACATGACTGGCTCAGGAAAGAAATTGATAGCTATGGTACATTAGTTTCTATTTGACATTTCCCTGAAACCCCAGATACCTTTAGCTGTACGTAGGAAACAGACATTCATTTTGTTTGCTGAGTTTTGTGTTCTCTGGACACAAAACTGGCACATTCGAGTTTCCTTCCACCCTCAACAAGAGATGACCCTGATGAGACAAACACACCCGTACCACCATTGGTACCTTAATTAAGGATTTTGTCATCCAGCGCAAACAGTGCAAACAGTCCAAACACACACACACTTTGTACTTTAGGCAGTGAAAATAAGACAAGGAGTCGTGCCAGCATCTCCCCTCCTTAACAGGGGAACAGCAGCACTATCGGAGCTAACAAAGCAAAGCAAAAGTGTCTTTAATAGATATATTGAAAAACATATTATTATACTATATACCATATTTTTCCATATATAAGACGATACTTCTTCCTAAAATAGCTGGAGCAAAAATTGAGGGTTGTCTTATACATGGAAGTGAGCCACTGCTGGGGCTCACCTCAAGTTCACATTGCTGCCTTGGTGCCTGCCCGAAGGGAGCCTGTGAGTGGCGCTGGAGGAGGCGATTGGGCGGCGGCAGCAGGAGGCGGAGGTGAAGGCGAAGGAGCAGCTGTGCTCGGCTGCCCCTCATGGCTGCCCATTGACTGCGGCCGCCCGATCGCCTCCTCCAGCGCCACCGCCAGGGCTCCCTTCAGGCTGGCGACAAGGCATGGTCGTGAGCTTGACGTGAGCCCTGGCAGTGGTGCTGGAGGAGGCAATTGGGTGGGGGCGGCAGCAGGAGGCAGAGGAGCATCTGTACTCGGCTGTCCCTCACAGCTGCCCATTGACTGGGCAGCCTATCCAACCCAGAGTTGGCCTGTCCAACCCAGAGTTCTGGTCTACTTAGCTCTGGGTAGAGTTGCCCTTACTCTATTGCTATCTTTTCCTATGGTGGTAGACCAGGCTGCTGGGACAATCTTGGACAATGAGGAGAAGGAGAAGGCCCCAATCCCCACACACTAGTTATGGCCCTGTTAGAACATAAATGGTATGATGTTGTGGCCAAATGGCCACATGATACTGTAATGTTTTTCATGAGTTGAAACAACAACAGGACCAGAGAGATCATGTGAAGCTCTCTGTGGAGAACAGTAAGCATAAGTCACTCTGAGTGGACATCATAGTTCAGAACAGACAGAGCTGTGGTGAGTTACATGGTGAAGGTAAGACCAATTTCCTGTAACATGTTACGGGGTGGGAGTAAAAAGAGCACAACATTAGTTGTATTAAATAGTGGCTGAAGTCCTGTTGGGTGGGTTCTGGTTGTGCAAGAGGAATGCTGTCGTCAGCAGTGTCCCATTCCAGCTGATTAAAGGCCTCCCTTTGCCATTTCAGGGTGCTCAGGTCTTCATTACATTGTGTGAAAGCTGGGTGCACCCCTTTAATGTTGTCATTCCCATTGCAAAATATTTCAGCCAGTGTAGTAACTAGTAACATTGTTAATTTTTTTGTATAATAATCTTTATTATGTTACTCCTAAACATTGGGTGGGGGGGGGTCATTATTGGAGATTTTTAGCCATTTTTTCTATTTCTTAAGATTTTTAAAAAAACATAATTAAAATTAAATGTGTTAGCAATCCACAAAGTAACAAATAACAAATTATCCACAAAGTAACAAATAACACATACTTTTAATAGCCAGTCTCTTAAAATAGCATGTCAAGCCCTAAGGGTAGGAGCACATTTAAATGTTTGGCAAGGGACATTCAGGAAATGGATCCTTAGGATATAAGCTCAGACCTTAATCAGTGTCTGTGCACCACCCTTCCAAACAGTGGTACCACCTCAGAATGGAGTATCAATGATGTAGTACAGCTGCTTGGAGGGGCTGCATTGTGCCATGTATGTATCCATATATAGAAATCCCTGCAGTTTCCACAACTGGAAGCAAACTGATCTGATCCACACTCTTTAGATTAATGTGCTAATTGGAACCAGTTACGCAAATTCACAATGTATTAACTCCAAGCTGTATACCTTTGGTAGTTGAGATGGAGGAAGGACAAAGAATTAAACCCGAGGGCATAAGGATTCTCGCTCTTGGCCCAGTGGAGGGGAGGTGGAAAGGCCCACATGCATTCTAGCAGTGGATAGATCATGATAGGAGCAATGTAAGTCACTGAGCTTGGTTTCTGGGATCGTAGGACAGAGTTCCAGTAAGATGAATGACCAGAAAGAAAATAACATGCATTTGGGTGAAATCTGGCAGCAAGTGGTGGCTAAAGCAGGTCCACTGTATCAGTGGAACTTCCTGAAGAGTTGACTCACCAAATCTCCACTGGGCCTTCTCTCATTGTTACCTACTACTGGATTTCAGCTACTATCTGGTTGTGGTAGTTCAAAAAATTGATACTTCCCATCTCTGGATATTAGAGCTTCAGAGATGCTCTATATTCACTTCCATGTTAGGAGAGTATTTGCAGAGGAACATCCATGAGACACATGTTTCCTTCCCAGCATACCAGCACACTGTGATATATTGGTTCTTGAAAGCCAGAGTAGCAGTAGCTTATACAGAGAGTCGGGGGGGGGGGGGGGGGGAAACCCTCTGCAGTGACTCAGACAAGAGGAAGATGTTAACTTCTGAGCTCAGAACTGTGTCTAAGACCTTGAAAGTATTTTTTTCTCACACACCCTTTTCTGGAGGACTTTTCTCCTGATCAAACCTACCAGTCACCTTGGAGGAAGTTTTCTGATCAGTCTCTAAGTCCCAGAGGTATGTCCCTCAGACATCTTTACCCCAGATACACATCTACCCTCTGAGAGCTAAAGATCACAACAGATAGTGAAAGTAGAGGGAACCAAGATAGCAACCCTAAGCGCATTTACAAGTCTGTGATTTCTATTACTAAGGCTCACCAGGACATCACGATGAACACTGGAAGGTTCAATTTGTTTTTAGCATGTATGAAGCCAATTGCTAATTAACTTGCATGTTTGTATTTTGATTTTCTTGTATGATTTTTACTAGTTTTCTTTTAATTGTCTCTATTCTGCTTGGATGGTTTTGACTGAAGAGCAGTTTATAAATTAATAGTGACAACAGTTTTGCATTCTGAAAGCCCAAAACATTTTACTTTTTTTTAATAGGAGGAGAAATTATGATTTATTATATACTAGTAGCATTGCTATAGTTATAATCAGGAGCAGAGTATGGAAAATTTACTCTCCTAGACTATAACTCACAAAATCTCCCACCCAGCATTTCTAATGGCCTTGCTGGGTCAGAGATTCTGAGATCTGTAATTTAAAAATAAGGAATTTTCACATGATCTGATCAAGAAGTTTGTTTTTTCTAAAGAAAAGAAAAGATCATAAATGATCTTACATTGCATTTTAACAGTTTAGCCTTGAATACATCTAAGAGTAGGTTTTGGACTCTTGCTGAATCATTCTGCCTTTTCCCTCTTCCACTCTCTCTTACTCTCCCACACACTTTCTAAAATGTTCTTGGTACCTAATCATTATGAATAATCTGCTAAATTGGGCAAAGTCAAAAGGAAGCAATTTAAATGTCCTTATACTAATGCAAGACATCTGGATGACAAAACATCGGAATTTGAATGATTTCCCCCCCCCCAGGATAAAAAGAAACAGGTATCATAATAGAAACCTCGTGTACCAGTAGCCCTATCTGAAATTGCATCTATTGATAGGGATGCACTGGGTACAAAAGGTTAATGGCAAATGAGTCAAAGTAGATATGTGTGTTAGCAGAGGATTTGCTGGTGATAAAATAAAGAAGGATGGGGTGGATGAAGAAGGATGTGTATGGGCAGAGGTGACCTTTGGAAAGAAGAAAGGCAAAGAACAGCCATTGTGGGAATAACAGAAGTTTGCTATGCTTGTGTAGTGGGAGAGTCAGCATAAGGAAGTACTCATATAATTCAGAAATTGTGCCTCCCCATGGACCAGACACCAACAGGGTATACAGCATCCAGATGGCTTCTAGGGGCATCATGGGCTTTCTGCTGAAGCCTGGTGGCACTTTCCCATCCAGCGTTGACAAGGGACACAGGGCTGCATGCTGGATAGGCCTAAATAGAATCATTAGGAGGTCCAGAATGCAACTTGGTGTGATCCTCATATTTAAATAGCCTACGGACCTCAAATAACCCTATTTGGTCCTCAGCAGCCTTTGCCAATATTGTGAAGTGGCTTAATAAGACAGCCACTCCAGGATATTGGCAAATTAATCACTTCTGAATTGGGTAGGCTCTCCACCAGACCTTGAAAAGCAAAGCAAACAAACGCTTCAGGGAGGAAACATTCCATTTAAAGTGATGGAATGAATATTTACTGCAGATGCACATTTGCAATTTTTTTTTAACTTCCTCAGCCCTCTCCCTCCCCTGGAGAAGGAACTGATTTGCCAGTATCCTGAAGTGGCTGTTTTATTAAGCCCCTTCACGATAATGGCAAAAGGCTCCCTTTTGGTCTGTTTCCAGCAGTCATACACACTAGAAATGGACCAAACCAGGGCGATTCTACCTGCACCAAAAGAGCAGAACCCCCTTGCCCTTCCCCATTCCCAGGCAGGGTTGGGGGAGGAGACATCAAATGCTCTCAGTCAGCACTTGTAGAGGACAGTGAGACCTGACCTTGCACCTCAACCTGTGCTTACAGTTGCCAGCTGAGAAGGGTCCCCTTTGTCCCGGGGCAGCCTTGAAGAGCCACAGAATGGGAGGGGGAATTATTTAAAGCCATAAAATCACCACTATCCATCCCAGCCCTGACACTGTCCTGTGCTTAAACAGATAAGCTATCCTCTGCTAGGAAGGATAATATGCTGAGTGCTGATATATAGAGATTTTTAGTTTTCTGCAGCAAATCCAAAGTGGCAGCCAACCTGTGACCGCAGTGCATAGTCCCTGTGTGAGGAAATGAGACACAATTCCTGTAGCCAAAGAGAGAAATAAGTCTTTCTGGAACCAAAAATTTCCTTGGTGTCCAGGATGAACAGGAATACCTACTAAGCAACACTTCTGTTTCTTTATTTCTCTGTGCAGTTATTAAGCAGAAGCGGTTAATACTCTCCAATTCATAAATATATTTTGCTTTTAATCTGGTAATTGGAAATATGCTTTTAGATTTTAAATGCTTAAAAAAATAAGATAGTGTTTTGCCCTGCTTTGTACATTCCACTTACTTCCCGATAATAAGAATCCTATGCCTGATATTTGCTTTTTAAGTTTTGTTCTGTGTTCTTTCAAACTCAAAGTGAAAGCGGAAGAATAGGAATGCCAATGGAACTCAGCAAAAACGATTATGTTATTATATAACTCCATCTTTGAAAGACCTTTCCTTGCATGCTTGGGAAAGTGTGCATAAAGGATAATATGATAATGCACATCAACTATTAATGTGCATTGACACCTAATCTTCCATGTATATCAGAGCATTACAGCATGAAAGAATGAGCCTATGGACTTTGAAGTGGGCTTTTTTCTCTCTCTCTTTTTTCAATCTTTTACCATTTTCCCTCATTTTGAAAAAAAAACTATCTGTCTATCTGAAGAGGCCCTCCCATGCATATGTATCCAATTGGCATATACATTTAGCTAGAGTCATGTCCTAGTAGTAAAACTAGCATTGCCTTGATGACGACCTATTTAGCTGCAATAAAAAAGCTGATTGGCTTAATGCGCAATCAAGAAAGGAGTGACATTTATTGCTTCAGTTTTATGGTGCTGTGAACTGAGCAAGCTTTTGCGCCTCAGAGTGCCTTGAGGGGCCACGGGATCACAAGCAATGTGTCTTATTTATACCCTTTTCAATTTCCCTCCTAGCATTTTAGCAATAAATAGATTGTGTCGGTTTTTGAATTTTATGTAAGTATGTTTAAGGAAGCAAGGATGTCACGGTGTAGGTCAGAAATCTGCATGCTTGCTAAATAGATCAATAGATAGTAGCTCCATATGTTTTAAAAAAATAAGCTGGCCCTCCATTCTAGACATGGATGAAGGCTTTATTTTATTTCCTTTTTGGTAAGAGCTTTCCAGAATTCATAAATTGATTCATAAATTGGATGGAAAGAAGTCCAACTGTTGGAGAAACCAACCCTGGAAGGGTCACCTATCCAAGAAGAGGGCTCAGCCTTCAGAGTCTTGTTTTGAAACCCTTGTGTATTCAGCTGTGTGTATTCATCTCTCTATATTCATCCATCTCTTTTCTGACAGGTTCCTCAGCAGTAAAAGCTACATGGCAGGCAGGTATCATGTGGTCCTCCAAGATAGGTGATAATTCCATCTGTTTCATGGCTTTTCTGTACGAATTTTTCAACATCTCCAAATTCCTTCATAATTTTACTGGAAGAACACTGAGATTAAAACACACAGAGACGTGTGTTGGAGAAAAGAGAATTGACAGGTTCATCCACCCTTGCCTCTCTTCAAATTTCAGTTACCTCCAATAGCTAATGGGAATCTATCTGTATTTGTCTTGTCCTTTCGCAAGGTGTGATTGAATACTATGCACACCAGCACCTGAAGCAGGAAGAAACATGCCACTGCTGCCACTTCTCTCACTGCCCAATGCCATGACAACCAGGGGTTCTTGGGACTAGGCATTATGCGTGCAGATGGTCAAGAAATGGCTGTGCCGTAAAGTCAGCGAGATAGTGGCCGCAACTGGGCAGCAGTGGGGAGGTGATGGAGAATGAAAGCTGGTGGCAGGTTTGCCGCTAACCCCCCCCCCCCATGCTCCCCACCCTGGTGAACAGCAGGCTGGCCTTCGTGGGCACTAAAATTCAGTGGGCTATTGTATATAAGAACCAGTGAGTGCAAGAGTTGGCAGTAGAGGCAAAGCAGAGGAAAGGCAGCCCACAGTTAGAAGGCCCTCCCTCATTTTCCTGTGGTGGCAGTAAGGAAATGGAAATTACCCGCCTGCCCCACTTTCCATCCTCCAAGCTGCTGCTCGTGCTCAGTAAGACCCAAAGGGCAGGGCTTGCCCCCACTCCACTCCACAGCTGTCTCCATCATATGCCTGCCTAGTTTCTCTGTCATACCAGAGCACGCTCAAGGGATGCACCCACCTTCATATATGTTGGTGACCCACAACATCCTGCTCTTCAGGGGCTTTCTGTTTTCTACAACAGTCTTTCTGAAATTGTCCCAAGGGATGGGCCATTCTGCCCTGGGGATGATGGGGAATGTAGGCCAACACATCTGGAGAGGTTGTGAGAACGCTGCTCCATAATGTGTCTGAGAAGCCAGAACTGCATTTTTAAAAAAAAAATCCCTACACACTGACTCTTTTGGAAAGCATTGGGCTCCGTAAACACCAGGGCCCTAAGGAACTTGCAGTTGTGGAGCCAGGCATAGCATTATGTTTTCATTCATTTATTTGTGCATTAAACCAGAGAAGTGCAGCTGTGGCCTTCTAGAGGTTTTTGGCCTGCAGCTCCCAGCAGCTCCAGCCAACATAGCTAACGGGTGAGGGATTACGTAAGGTGCCATTCAAAAGTATTGAAAAGCGGACAAAACATGGTACAACATTTAAAAGAGAAACATGCAATACCAATTCATGGAGTACTGATATTTCTTACACTACTGAAAACCTTTTTTTTTTTCCCTTGCCCTGCCTGTGAACCTTTCACCATACCTTGAATTCGGTAGCAATCACACCAACTAGGTAAATATTTTCCATTTTTCTGATGGGGCAGCAGGGTTTTCCTGCCATGTGATGTAAAAATAGAAGCAGAAATAAAAAGAAAGCATGGGTTGGATCCAGGATCTGCCTTCTGCTGATGAGAGGGCTCGGCTGATAGAAAGTGTGCCCACCCTGTTTTTGATGTGCATTGGCTGCCTGTTGGGCTTCTCCAACCCCCGCGGCTCAGCCGGTTCAGTGGGGGCCTCAGTCTTTTGATGCAATACCTTCAGGGAGCTTGGCAGGCTATCCTGGGGAGGAAGGGGTGAACA
The DNA here is from genome assembly GCA_037013535.1 of Intellagama lesueurii. Classification (NCBI taxonomy): domain Eukaryota; kingdom Metazoa; phylum Chordata; class Lepidosauria; order Squamata; family Agamidae; genus Intellagama; species Intellagama lesueurii. The sequence continues at coordinate 165,486,972 of JBAJHW010000001.1, read as the reverse complement.
AGACCTGTTCCATCAGCCCTGCTGCATGCGGCATCTGGACCCCGCCTGGTGTCTCCACAGTGAAGAAGCAACTATAAAGAAATAACAGCACATGTCGATCACAACAACAATAAAAGTTGACAAATTATTACTTTGGACAGACCTGATCAAATCAATAGGATCCTTAGCATACATCTGCTGAGACAGGATAATAACTATGTTGCAGCATTTGTCTACGGCTCTCCTTCAGTGTGACATTGGTTGTTTATGATCCCTGTCATACTCATATCCATGCATGATTTCTCTATTAGCCAGTGTAACTCACTTTACAGAAGTAGCCAGTTATAATCTGCTGTGTTGGCTATCTTGATTTCCTTCATCCTTCCTGAGTTGGGATTGCACAGAAAGCATGCAAGATCCTGAAGAAAGGGGTCATCCCACTGGGAAGAGTGCCCTGCCACGACTTTATGGCACTGTGTGAGAGTCCTTTACACCCATTGGCTAGTAAATTGCATGGGACAAAAAACAAGAGAAAATGTAATCTCATCCTTTGCCTCAGATGGCAAAAGGGCTTGGGCCAACCCCACCTGAAGAAGTTTGATGATGGCTACTGCAGAATATGAGAGAGTGTTCTGTAGGTATGTCCCACTCACTGGCCTCTTCAGTACTATCCTTCAAACATCAGGCAAAGTACGCCTCGGTTATCTGGGCCTTTGGTGTTAAATTTCATATAGTGTATTGTCTCAATTTGGATTTGCTTTGCTTGCCTACTCCGTGTTATTTACAATTGTAACCAAAATTATTCAATCCCCATTGCATATCAGGTTTATTGTCAAAGTGTACAGGCTTTCAGCTGTTCGCAATGAACAAATTAAACAAAAGCAATTGAAATAGCTCAACAAGTGAATGCTTCAAGTGGCTCCCCCAAAGTCAACTGAAAATGCATCTTTTAATGAATTCTGCGGTCTCAAAAATTATTCAACCCCTTGAATAGAATCCCTCACAGCAACACAAAATATGCAAAACAAGTGTTGTCTCACGCATACCTAATACAACTAATCAAGGGCTTCATTAGTTGCACCAGGTATGCTTGGGACACATGGAATACCTGAACTGGCTAGGGGTTTGGGGAGTGTCACAGTTGACTGCATGTTAGAAATATGGCTAAGTCAAAATAATGGTCCAAAAAGTTAAGAGAAGCGATCATTGCCATTCACAAGCAAGGAACAAGATACAAAAAGATAGTGAAGGCACTGAATGTTCCTGGAAACACTGTTGGAAGCATAGTTCACAGGTTTGAAGTTAAAGGAACAGTGGTTACACTACCTGGATGGAGCAGAAAAAGGAAGCTATCAACGGCTGCAACCAGATTTCTGAGAAGACAGGTTGAGAAAAACCCTCGAGTGACTGCAAAAGCCCTGCAGCAAGACTTGGTAGCAACAAACACTGAGGTTTCAGTTTGCACAGTAAGGTGCATACTAAATGCAGAAGGTTTCCACGCCCGAACTCCCAGACGTACACCTCTACTGTCCCAAAAGCACAAGAAAAGTTGGTTCCAATATGCTCCAAATCATATAAATAAGCCACAGAAGTTTGGGGTTCTGTTCTGTGGAGCAGTGAAACAAAACTGGAACTTTTCAGCCCGATGGATCAGCGGTATGTCTGGAGGAAGAAGAATGAAGCATATTATGAAAATAACACTCTGCCTACAGTTAAGCATGATGGTGGCTCGGTGATGCTCTGGGGCTGCTTTGCATCCTCTGGCACTGGAAACCTGCAGCGTGTGGAAGGCAAGATGGACTCATTAAAGTATCACTAAATCCTAGGAGAAAACGTGATGCCATCTGAGAGGAAGCTGAAGCTTGGGTGTCCTTGGACCTTACATCAGGACAATGATCCCAAGCATACCTCACATTCCATCAAGGCTTGGTTGCAGAAGAAGTCCTGGAAGATTCTACAGTGGTTGAAGATGGCGGTTGCATCATGCAAACCCAAGAATATTCCTGAACTGGAGACCATTGGTCATGAGGGATGGGCTAAGATTCCTCAGGAACGCTGCCAGAAGCTGCATCTCATTTGCAGCAGGTCATAACAGCAAAAGGGTGTTCTACTAAGTACTAAAGATACTTGCCTTGAAGGGGTTAAATAATTTTGAGACAGCAGAATTCATTAAAAGTTGCATTTTCCTTTGAATTTGGGGAAACCACTTGAAGCATTCGTTGTGTTGTGCTATTTCAATTGTTTTTGTTTGATTTCTTCATTGCAAACAGCTGAAAGCCTGTAAATTTTAACAATAAACCTGATTTGCAATGGGAGTTTAATCATTTTGATTATACCTGTAATGTAAACTTACACTGAATTCTTTAATTGTTGCACGATGATTTAATAAACTGTCAAAATATCTGAAATAAAAAATGCTCTATAGATACTACGTAACAGAGGTCTATCCTCTGTCACTAAATAACCAGGGGTGAGCCATTTGTTTTTGGTCTCTGTTTTTTACTCCACTTCCAGAATTTGTCAAAAATTCCACAGTTATAATTCCGGAAGTTCCTGTCCACAGGCACACACCTACATCCACCTATATTTCACTCACTTGAAACAGGACTTATCTTCTAGCCTCTGTCATGCCTACTCACTGTTAAAACAAGAAACTGCCCAGAGCTTCCTGGGAGACCTAGGCCTTTGTGGGAGGTGTAGTCTTGCAGCCCATTAAGCACTATAGATGGCACCTCCAAAGGACTACATCTCTCACAAAGACCTACACAGCGAGAGAGACCTAGGCCTACAGTAGCTTTTGAAACAGAGGACTAACCCGTGTAAAAGGTTACATATGACCACTCCAGCTTAGAGTCTGAGGCTAGATAAGGGCAGATCCATCCGCTAAGAAGGAGATAAGCTTTCTGGGCTGCTCTCGAACCTGCATGCGAGCTGAGTGATGCCTCCCCTGTCAACATGTGACATTGGTTTGCTCAGTATAGCTTACACCTCAGCTGAAATGTCTGAGGTTTTGCTTAAAATATTCCTTTCTGGCATCTCCCTGTAAAAGAAGGCCATTCTGCAGAATATTCACTTTTTAAAATCATGGTGTGCCTATGTGTGTGGTAGTTGTCATGATCTCCCCCAGAGTGCTCTGGAGCAGGACCACTGTGGTGGATGTGGGTGCCAGAGTAGTGTGTCTGCTGGTGTTGTAATTTAGGGGAGCAGTAGAAGGACCCCCCACCCCACCCCCCCAAAAAATTAAGAAGTGAGTTGTGGCACCACTAGTGTTGATGGGCAGCCTCACCCCAAAGAAACTGGTACAGGACTGCTCATGCCCCACCCTGTGGAAGATGGCTCCTATCAGTAATATCTGCAACTTTTCTTTCTGCAAGAAGGGTGGAGAATTTGGGGAAACCATTCCCCCTTCATTCTAGCTTGCCAGTTCTGATGGCCTGGGGAAGATAGCGAAGGCACTGAATGTTCCTGGAAACACTGTTGGAAGCATAGTTCACAGGTTTGAAGTTAAAGGAACAGTGGTTATGGAAAGGAGATTCAGCCACATCCTGGGTAGCCCTGGGTCAGTTGTGGTCAGGGATGTGCACATGTATGTATTCATCATCTCTATATTTTTATAGCACATGATTTCACAACACCTCCAGGCGGTTCATATTAGAAGTAGTTATGAAAATAATAGTCAAAAGTCACTGTAAAAATAATTTGTTTTTCAGAATTAGGCTGTTAAAAACACTGGAACAATCAATGCCAAAAAAAAAAAAAAAAAAGACACAACACCAACACAAGCGTATAGGCTGTGGTTTAAGCTTTTGGCACTTCCCAGCTTTGCAGAAAAATAGATTGTTGCACCTACTTAGCAAAACTCGTGGTTATTCCACTTTTTCAGCCCTCTAAATTGGAGCCATTTTTAAAAGAAAAATGGGACATTTATTTTGCCCTTAAGGTGGTGTAGCATGCAAGTTAATACAGTGTGGAGGGTCTCCTGGGACAGGTGTGAGCTAGATGAAGGTTATATTATAATTGAACTGAAAGAAGGAAAGGGTTAGAGCTGGATACAGAGTATGAAAGGGATTGCAAGGAATTTTAAGAAGAGCGTTGGGGCGGGGGAGTGTGATAAATAGGTCTGGAGCTTCGGACTTGTCTGGTGGTGCCTTTGCTCACCCTGAAAGTCACAAACAAAGGCTTGTTGGCTCACAACAAATTCCAAAACTCTGTACTGAGGTGGTTCTTTCATGGACTAACCCCAAAAGCCCTCCCTAGATGTGCACAAGCACACAAAAATGGCCAAGCTTTCAGGAACATGCATACATAGATGTGTGTGTGTGTTTGTTTGTTAGTTTATTCTTCACATTTGTCCATAAGAAGGACCCAAGGTGGCTTATATCGTTAAAAGACAATAGCTCAGTAGCTTAGGTCTCTGACTGCGGAGCCAGAGGTTGGGAGTTCAATTCCCCACTGTGCTGTATTCAGTGATCCATAGAGTCCCTTGCAGTTCAAAGGTTGTTGTTGTTGTTGTTTTATATTTAAAGCCAACAAATGGTAAGTATACAAATACTAAAAAGGATCAAATAAATACCGTTGTAAGAAATGGTACACAAAAGCAATACCAAAAACACATTCAAAGCAGCAAGGCACAGCCATTAGTTTAAAAACCAGGCAGCCAGTCACTCAGGGAAACCTTGTCTGAAGGGAAAAGTCTTCATCCGCATGCAGAAGGATAGCAAAGATGGGGTCAGTATGGCCTCCTGTGGGAAGGAGTTCCAGAGTCTGGAAGCAGCCACTGAGAAGGCCCTCTCCTGTGTCTGCACCAAATGAAGATGGTGGGACTGAGAGAAAGGCCTCTCCTTATGATTTTAACACCTGAGAAGGCTCATTAAGGGAGATGTGGTCCTTGAGATAGCTTGAACCCCAGCCGGTTAAGCATTTATAGGTTGAAACCAGTACTTGTGTCCGGAAACAGAGTGGCAGCCAGGGGAGCTGCTGTAACCAGGAGGGTGATGTGATTCCTGTGACCAGCCCAAGTTAACATGGTCCTTCCCTTCATTAATCACCTTGAGTCCCCTTATTGAGAGAAAGGCAGCCTAAAAATGAGACAAATAAATAAAAGGAAATAAATCAAGATAATATGCTAAAAGAAAGAGGGGTAGTGGAGTGGGAAAGGGCTGATCTTTAATCCTTTGTGCCTGCATGTTGCCTTGGATTGCCATGGAGGAGTTAGGCTGCAGACAAAGTAATGGCTCTCATCAGGAGATAAAAAGCTGTGGACGAGAATGGGTCAAACAGGACTGAGTGGAAGCTCACAAGCCTGTGCAAGACAGACACGGTGAGGCCATACAGAGCAGCAGAATCCATGAAATGAAAATGAGGGAAAATACCAACAAATGGGGTGAAACTGGAGACTGAAACACTACAGGGGTAATAGTAGGGATAAATCCCAGCCGTTCATTGTTTTGTTCCAGCAGTTGCCAGTAGCAGAGGGTGGTTGTTTTTCAGTGTCATCATCAGTTAGATTGGGCTGAGAGAGAGTGCCTGGCCCAAGGTCACCACCCAATGAGTTTTGTGGCTCAGTGGGGATCAGATCCTCTATCTCCACAAATCCCAACCCAACACTAACAGCTACACTACACTGGCTCTATGCAAATGCTCACTGATTCCCAGAATATTTTTCTAATTATATCATAAAAAGGGAGTTTTTCTAATGTGCCCATAGAGAGGTATTATGGACATTTACAGACGTATGGGTGCAAGAAATTACCTCAGAGTCATGATTAGAGATGGGCACAGCCAGAAAAACAAGGAATCAGGGTGGTTCATGGCTACCCACAAACTACGAACCACCCCAAACTTCAGAAAAACAAACTGGTAAGCATGTGTTCTCGAAGGGTTTCACGGCCGGGATCCGATGGTCGTTGTGGGTTTTTCGGGCTGTTTGGCCGTGTTCTTGAGGTTTTTCTTTCTAACATTTCACCAGTCTCTGTGGCCGGCATCTTCAGAGGACAGGAGCTAGAATTCTGTCTGTGTTCTGGTGTAGTGTGTGGGATTGTCGTGTACTTGTAGCTGTGGGATCAGGGTTCTTTTCAGGAGATTGGGTGTTTCCTGTGATCAGGATGTTTTTTTTGTTATGGGCGTTTTGTTGTGATAAGGGGGGGATGATCTGTCACTCTGATTGATGGGTGTCGTTGGCTAGTCTTTTGTGTGCAGTGATGACCGGTCCTTGTGGCTGGGTAGAGTTCACTGATCTTTTTGCAGGCTGTCTTTTTCAGTCCTGGGAGCCAGGCTTTGTTCATTTTTAGACTTCCTTCTTTTTTGTTGAAGCTGTGCTGGTGTTTGTGGATTTCAATGGCTTCCCTGTGTGTTGTTGTTGTTTGTTGTTGTTTAGTCGTTAAGTCATGTCCGACTCTTCGTGACCCCATGGACCAGAGCACGCCAGGCCCTCCTGTCTTCCACTGCCTCCCGGAGTTTGGTCAAACTGTGTAGTCTAACATAATGATTGCTGGTGTTGTCCAGTACTTCAGTGTCTTGAAATAGGATTTCATGTCCAGCTTGTTTCAGGGCGTATTCAGCTATTGCACATGCACCATCTATCAGCTGATCCCTGGGAGTATGTGCAGAGACAGCGGCCCAGCTCCTGGAAGGGAAGTCAGGCCAGCTGTCTCTGTGCATGTACCCGCCTATCAGGTGATAAGTGTGCATGTGCAGAGACAGCTGGCCTGAGCAGGCCTGGCTCCTGGAAGGAAAGCCGGGCCACTGTCTCTGAAGATGGTGGTGTCAGCGGCAGAAGAGGAGGAGGAAGAGGAGGCAGGACCAGATAGGGGGGTGATAGGGGCAACAGAAAGGGGTGGGCAGGCATCTGTTTTGCAAAAGCAAAATGAAGTGCCAAGTGGAAAAAAGTTCAGTGCTTCGTTTCGTTTCAGAAAAACGGGTTGCAAAAAACAAACTATGAACCAGTCTGGTTCATGGTTTTTTCCATTTTGTAGTTCTGTTCATGCCCATCTCTAGTCATGATCCTAAGCACATGTTCTTGGAAGTCAAGGTCTCCTAAATTCATAGGGACTTCCAGGTAAATGTTTTCCATTCTTGCCTGTGAATATCAGGGGCACAGCAGCTGCACAATTCTGATCCCCAGCCTCTGCGCCCGCTCTCTCTCTCTCTCTCTCTCTCTCTCAATCCCTCCCTCCCTCCCACAACCCCCCTCTCTGTTATGCTTAGTTTTGTATGCAATGCAGGGCAGCAGTAAATGCATTCTCCCCTTTAGTGCATTTGAGCTTGACATATGTCCAGTAAAGAGCATTTTCATCCACTGTGATTTTTTAAAACAAAATAATAGTAGTAGTAATAATAACACACCACCTGATTATTCCAAGCGTCCTTATGTTATGAGGCTTTGGGGTCCTTGAAATCACTTTCATTATGTACTACATAATAATAAAATGCTCTGCGCAGTGCCCAGATAATTCCTTGCATGGTCTGTGTGATTTCTAATTGTTTGAATAACAGCACACGATTGAAATGCCATGCATAAGCCCAGCTGCACCCTCCGGGAATCAGGCTTTTCTCCTCTTGCTCTTAGGAAAGGCAAACATTTGCGCAGGGAGAAATAGGTAAAACATCCCAGGGAATGACTCCAAAAAATACAGCACATCAAGCTGCTTAACACCAGAAAGCTCAAAGGAGGGAGTGAAAGACAAGAAGAATAAAATACAATATTTTAAAAAGATATATCAGATTTATTATTTGAAAAGTTGCTCTGTTACTAAGCCTATCTGGGTATGAACACATTAGGACTTACGTCTGAGTACAGAGGTGAAGGATTGTCCTGTTCACCCTCCTTAGCTAAAGAAAGGTGGCCTTAGTGTGTATGTTCTTCGTTGCACTGGTGCTAGCTTATACAGGTATATACAAATACACATATTTGCACGTATATAGAGGATTTGGGCTTGTGTGCTTTGTTGGAATTAGTAAGGTATGAAAGATCTAAAACTGCAGGTCAGGGCATTTGACACACAGCCTATAGTAGTCTGACAGATGAATCAAAGATCCAGTCCAGTCACTGGCGGTTTCCTCTCTCATCCTCAGTCAGCACCAGACTCCAGGTCACCGCACTGCCTGTGCATCTTGGCTGCTTTCTCTTCCATGAATTGATACAAAACCAAAGGGCACATTAATGTCCACCTTTGCAGTGTGGGGAGAGAGAAAGGGCGTTTGAATCTTCAATTTTGAAGTGCCTGGGAGCAAAACCAACAGATGTATTAACCACCACTTCTGCAGCATGAGAAGATAAAAACAAAGGGGGCAATAATTTTAGTTTTTGTACTGTGCGCAGTCCGCATGTGTTTGCTTTGTCTATAGTGAGCCCAAGACATTGGCAATCAAGGACAAAGTGGAAGCAAGAATGTCTGTTGAGGAATCCTTGCTGTTCTTTTGCAGCTAAGGGATACAAATCTATTTTTTTAATTTCCCAGCTGAGAATGAAAAATCTGAACATTTTTCTCCCCACTGGATGAAATTTCAAGAGATTTTTTTGCAATGTTCATGTTTCAACACTCAAAAACCTTGTATTTTCGGCAGAAAACCTTGTGCTTAAAGGCTCTTGTGTTTGGCAGGCCTTCCCTCCAACCACTACTTGATTTACTCTTTTCACCTTTTCCATCTTGAATCAGTTTGATTATGATGTCTTATATCATTGTTATATTTTAAATTGTTTTATTTTATATGTTGTTCGCTGCCCAGAGTAGTCTATTGACTAGATGGGCGGGATATAAATTCAATTAATAATAATAATAATAATAATAATAATAATAATAATAATAATAATAATAATAATAATAATAATAATAATAATAATAATAATAATAATAATAATAATAATAATAATAATTGGTGCTGAATAGATGGGGCTTTTAAAGAAGACAATCAGCATGGTTTTGGTACCAAAAAGTTTTTTGCAAGTTCTGTTGCTCCCCACAAAAATGCTGGCCTTTTCCCTCATGTGTAGGGACAAAATATATTATAGCAATTACGCTTTTTCTAAAGAGGTTGTCTTGTGCCCAAACACCATTTTTGTTTTGTCTCAAATTGAAGACAAGAAAATATATGATTAGTCATTACATCATTACTGTACATGCTGTTGAGGAAGGGCTTACAGAACTCATACAGTGGCCAAAAATCTGCTGATTTCATTCAGATGCATTCAAAAATTCAGCAGTGTGCTTTGCATCTATACATCCGCATACCCACCCATACACTCACAGCGTTTACAGCTTTTCGTCTTACAGAAACATATAAACAGAATGTAAATCTAAGCAACAGTTTGGCATCTTATTTTTGGTTCTATTCAGAAGGGGAACACAGTGACCCAAATTAGCATCACTAGATTTCAAAGCAAAAATGACAGCCTCCTTGGCCTGTTCCAGTCAACCATATGCCAGCTGGCCTGGCTGCCAGATTTCCTTTATAGTGGATTTCTCTCCAATTTTGAACAATGTCATGGAGCAAGCAGGCACTGAGTTTCTGACATTGGTCATTTCATGGCAGACTTTCAGAGAGCCATATCTGAAATTAAAGTACCTAAAAAGACAGCGTATTGCCATTAACATACGAATAGAAGTGGTACTAAGTGGAATTGTAGCAATACGATCTTTTTGTTTGTTTGTTTGTTTGTTTATTTGTTTGTTGCATCAAGAGAAAGAACATTAAGGGCTTACTTAGTTACTTATGTAACTCAAGTCAGAACGGACTTATAGTGATTCTAATAGTGCATTCAAGGTAAAGGAGACATTTAAGGAGTGGTTTTAGCAGTTCCAGGTAGCTGGATAGCTCAGTAGTTTAGGTATCTGGCTGTGGCTGTGGAGCCAGAGAATGGGAGTTTGAACCCTCACTGTGCCCCCAGAGAGAAGAGCCAGCCTGTGTGCCGCTGGGTAAGCTGCACAGTCCCAGGGCACCACCCCTGCAGAAGAGGGGAATGGTAAACCACTTCTGAGTGTTCTCTACCTGGAAAACTCTTTAAAAGTCATGAGAAGTCACAATTGACTTGATTGCACATGAAGATGATGATGATTTACCAATTCCCCTTCCCCAGTGAGTTTCCATGGCCAAGTGGGGGTTCAAACCCTGGTCTCCAGAGTCCTAGTCTGTCACTCTGTCCACTATACCACACTGGGTACCATTCCTAACTCAGGCTTTATAAGGGAATCAACGTTTGTAGTTTTGTTTGGTTGATTGTTTTTGAGGTTGTTTGCTAGTTTTTTGTCTGCAAAAGCAAACATAAGCAAGAGGAAACAATGGTAGCTCTGATTTCTGTGTAAGCAAGCGTATGTTGCTGCTGAATCCACCCCCGTTTCTTGCTGGATCCAAGATTGTTATGATATTTGGTTCAACTCTGTTTTCACATCCATTGACTTATCTGCAGGGCAATGCAAACCCACCTATTGCAATATGTTAGGGCAAATAAAAGACCTGGATTCTTTCACCCTGGAGGTTTAAGACCTTTGGGATGCCTTCATCACTCTGACTGTGGAATGGCCAATGAGAAGAGGTGTGATTAAGTACTTTCTCTCAGGCCTTAGAAAAGGAATTGATTTGGTTAGTTGGTTACATTCTTATCCCATCTTTTTTCCAGTGACTTCAAGATCATGTACGTGGCTCTCTTCTTCCTCATTTTATATTCAGAGCTACTGTATGAGACAGATCAGGCTGAGAGAGTAAGGATAAGATCAAATGGCTACAAAGGTGCAGGTCTGGTTGGCCACTCAGAAGGTTAGTTTTAACGGGAGTGGTCTCCCTTAGAGCAACCCTTCCATCTGTCAGAGTATCATTTCAGCCTAGCCCAAACAAATAGAAGTCCTACAGCTGGCCCCTGAAGTTCCGGCTTGCACACAAATTGGGACTGGACTGGAGTGCATTTCCCTGTGCATCATGTGATTGCCGGGAAATAGATCGCACCAGACCACTCCACAAGCGGTCCAAATGGCTATCCATTTTCCTGTGTGATCACACTTGAGTGGGACAAGATCACCCAACAGATAGAACCCTGTCATTACCATGCAGCATAAACCTGAAATCACATACATGCTGTGCACAATCTTACCAGCTGTCCTTTGTATGCTTGGACGTGTCTGGGTTGCACAGTGAGTTGTGCACTTGGTTGCATAGAATCATAGAAAAGTGAAGTTGGAAGGGGCCTACAAGGCCATCAAATCCAACCCCCTGCTCAATGCAGGAATACAATCAAAGCATATCTGCCAGGTGATTATCTGAGTTTTTCTTGAATGCCTTCAGTGTTGGAGCACTCACCAACTCCCAAGGTAACTGGTTCCACTGTCGTACTGCTCTAACAGTTAGGAAGTTTTTCCTGATATTCAACCGAAATCTGGCTTCCTTTAACTTGAGCCCATTGTTGCATGTCATGCACTCTGGGATGATAGACAACAGATCCTGCCCCTCCTCTGTATAACAGCCTTTCAAATATTTGAAAAGTGCTGTCATATCACCCCTCAGTCTTTTTTCTCAAGGCTAAACATGCCCAGTTCTTCCAGCCTTTCCTCATAAGGCTTGATTTCCAGCCCCCTGATCATCCTTGTCACCCTCCTCTGAACTTGTTCCAATTTGTTAGCATCCTTCTTGAAGTGTGGTGTCCAGAACTGGACACAATACTCAAGGTGAGGCCTAACCAGTGCTGAATAGAGGGGGACTAGCACCTCGCGGGATTTGGAAACTATACTTCTATTAATGCAGCCTAAAATAGCATTTGCCTTTTTTGTAGCTACATCACACTGTTGGCTTATATTTAGCTTGTGATCTATGACAATTCCAAGATCCTTATCGCTCGTAGTTTTGCTAAGCCAGGTATCCCCCATCTTGTAGCTGTGCAATTGGTTTCTTTTTCCGAGGAGCAGTACTTTGCACTTATCCCTGTTGAATTTCATTCTGTTGCTTTCAGCCCAGTGCTCCATCCTACCAAGGTCATTTTGAATTTTTTTCCTGTCTTCTAGGGCAGTGGTCCCCAACCTTGGGCCTCCAGATGTTCTTAGACTACAACTCCCAGAAGCCTTCACCACCACCTCTGCTGGCCAGGATTTCTGGGAGTTGAAGTCCAAAAACATCTGGAGGCCCAAGGTTGGGTACCACTGTTCTAGGGTATTAGCTATTCAGCCCAATTTGGTATCATCTGCAAATTTGACCAGCATCCCTGCACTCCCTCATCTAAGTCATTAATAAAAATGTTGAAGAGCACCAGGCCCAAGACTGAGCCTTGGGGTACCCCACTAGTTACCTCCTCCCAGTTAGAGAAGAACCCATTAATCATCACCCTCTGAATATGATTCTGTAGCGAATTGTGTATCCACCTGACACTTGATCTATCCAGCCCACACCTACGTAGTTAGCTTGCTAATCAGGATATCATGGGGCACTTTGTCAAATGCTTTGCTGAAGTCAAGATATACTACGTCTACAGCATTCCCTCTGTCTATCAGGGAGGTTACCTGATCAAAAAACAAGATCAAATTAGTTTGGCAGGATTTGTTCTTGATAAATCCGTGTTGGCTTCTAGTTATCACTACATTGTTTTCTAGGTGCTTGCACAATGACCGTTTTACGATCTGTTCCAGAATTTTGCCTGGGATTGATGTCAGGCTGACTGGCCTGTAGTTCCCAGGTTCCTCTTTTTTCCCTTTTTGAAGATAGGGACAACATTGGCCCACCTCCAATCCTCTGGCACCTCCCCTGTTTCCCATGATTTCAAGAAAACAATGGATAGCGGTTCTGAGAGTTCTTCAGCCAGTTCCTTCAGTACTCTCAGATACAGTTCATCCGGCCCTGGAGATTTGAACTCATTCAAGGTGGTAAGGTATTCCTTGACTATTTGTTTATCTATCTCCAGCTACAGTCCTGCAATTTGTTTGGAAGTTCATAGTCTGTCTTATGGGAAAAGACTGAACTAAAATAGGAATTGAGCACCTCTGCCTTTTCTTTGTCCTCTGTTATCATTTTTCCATCTCCATTGCAGAGCTGTGCCCCTATGTCTTTTGTTTGTCTTTTGCTACTCACATACCCGAAGAATCTTTTTTATTGCTTTTAATGTCTCTAGCTAACCTCAGCTCATTCTCAGCTTTTGCCCTCCTAATGCCATCCCTGCATTTCCTTGCTACTTGTCTATACTCATCCTTGGTGGCCTGGCCTTCTTTCCATTTCCTGTATATGTCTTTTTTGGTTTTTAGGTCCTCCCTGAGCTTTTTGTGAAGCCACACTGGCCTTTTTTTGCTGCCTCCTCCCTTTTTTTCTTGTTGGAATTGTTTGTAGTTGTGCCTTTACAATTACTTTTTTTTAGAAGCTCCCACCCTTCTTGGACTCCTTTTCTTGTTAGGATCTCCTGCCATGGGACCTTACTTATCCTTGTTCTGAGATTATTAAAATTGGCTTTTTTAAAATCCAGCAGACGTGTGTGGCTACACTCTGCTTTCATTTCCGTTGAAATCAAGAATTCTAGAAGGACATGGTCACTCTCACCTAGAGTTCCCCTTACTGCCACTTCCCCCACCAAGACATCTTTGATGGTCAGAATCAAGTCAAGGATAGCAAATCCTCTAGTTTCTTTCTCCACTTTTTGTAGGAGAAAATTATCAACCACACAAGCCAGGAATTTCTTGCAAGAGACATACTTGGCAGAATTTGCCTCCCAACATATATCTGGATAACTGAAATCTCCCATCACTACTACGTTGTGTCTCTTTGAAAACCCTGCAATTTGTTTTTCAAAAGTTTCATCCGCTTGCTCTCTTTGATTGGGTGGTCAGTAGTAGACTCCAACTACCAAGTTTTTTTTTTGTTTTTTGCCCCAACTAGATTGATCCAGATGCTCTCGATGGGACAGTCACTCTCCTCCTCCTGTATTTCTGTGCAGGAATGTGTATTTTTGACATATACTGCAACTCCACTTCCCTTTTTATTCTCTCTGTTCTTTTTGATCAGTTTATATCCCTCAATTGCTGTATTCCAGTCATGGGAGTCATCTCACCAAGTTTCAGTTATTCCTATCAAGTCATAGTTACCCTCCTGAATTAAAATTTCCAGTTCTTCTTGTTTGTTTCCCATACTCCTGGCATTCGTATACAGACACCGGAGGGTGTGTGATTTGTGGCCTGTTTGTCTTTGTACATTTTTATGAATATTATGATTATGATTAGTATGTTTATTGTTATGTTTATTACTGTGATTATTATTGTTAATGTTATTATTGTTGCCCTTTTGATCAGTTTGGTCCATTCCTCTTATTGTGTGTAAGGCTTCATCTCCCCTTAACTCTGTGCTTGTGTCTCCCTCCCCCTTCCCATTCAGTTCAAAGCCCTCCTGATGAAGTTCTTCATGCTGTGGGCAAACACATTCTTCCCAGTCCTTGTTAGATGCAAGCCATCTCTTGCTAGCAGTCCTTCTTCCAGGAAGCTTAGCCCTTGGTCCCAAAAACCAAATCCCTCACATTGACATCACCTTCATAGCCAGTCATTCACCCAGAGGATCTTCCTTTCTCTTTCGATTCGTCTTCTGAGCACCAGTAGGATGGAACGAAATAATGAGAGAGGAAACTCACCTTTCTCCCAATAGAGGGATTCTTGGGCTCAGGATTCATTGCTTAGAAGCAACAAGAACCTTGATCTCCCAAGTCTGTGTCCCACCCTCTGACCAATACACCACACCAGTTGTCATATAAATATTTTGTAGGTGCTGCAGTAGCTTTTATGGGGGCCAGTGTTGATAGTGTGATTGTAGCTGTTTTTACTTTGTTGTCATCTGCCTTGTATTTTGGAGCTGGGAAGCAGAAATGTTTTTAAAATCATGTGGAGTATGGGTCAAGTATGTCATGTGAATAGATCTCTGACTTGTCCCGCAGAAGTTTTCTGCATATCTAGAGATAAATAGTTGGTGTGTGTTTGTAATACACGAATTATCAGAGAGAGATAAGCAAAATCAATGGGTGGATTCATTTCCATAATACTTCACTTACTGTTTTCTCACAGATTTGCTTTTGCCTCATCAAAGCTATAGCACAAGAGCCTTGTTTGTCATACACCTAGAAATCATCTAGTCATTCTGATTAAGCCTTGATTACTATATTGCTGAAACGGAGGACCCAGCATTAATTCCGGAGTGCTGTTCTATTCAGAATTGTAAAGAAGAATTCCATGTTATCATCTTATGCCATGCTAGTGATTATTCTGTGCTCCTACGCAATTATCTGTGAATTACAAATAGGACAATTTCCCATTCTTTATCAACAGACATGCACTCTTTTATATATATTTCCTTTTAAGCACCCTTCCTCCACAAAGCCTTGCAGGGACAATCTTCTCTAGCCATTCATGCTTTATAACATCTCATCTTCCCATTCTCCCTGTTTTACGCAGAGAGAGAATAACTCTCAATAAATAGCAAGATTTGGTTTATGGAGTGGGAGAAAGCAGAACAGACTGTGATTCAGGCCACATGTTTTCATTCCTTAAGAGGAGATTGAGACAACGGAGAGGGCCATTGCCTTGAAAAGATTCATCTATACCAGCTTAACTGCCATTGTTGAGAAGTGTTTTTAGACTCTGAACAAACGTCGCCACAATCTTGGAAACCAAGCATTCACTTCAGGCTATTACATTAAGGCCAGTATCCTTTTGATTATACGCAAAGCAGAAGGGCAAACACACCGGTTTTCTCCTCACCTTCTCATTTTTGCAGGCTTCCCGTCACACAACAAGTTGCATGACCAATCTCACACCAGTGCAAGAATGCACACATGCCAGGGAGCCTGCCAGTGCAGGAGGACATTTACATAGTTCAATTCTTTTTTTAAAAAAAAAAAACTACAGTTTATGAACATGGGATATTGTGCTTCCATATCCACGAGACAAAACACCAAGAAGTGGCCCAATACTGCTGTACAATATCTTGCCAGCAGGAAAAAAGATGCCAAACTTTACATAGCAAAGGGCAGCTTGAATGTTAACGACACCCATGTTAGCAGTCAAAATGGTCTACAGGGTACCCTCTTATGCTCACTACCGTTCAAAAAGAGACACTAAGCATAGGAAAAATCCTTTTTCCATCACTTAACCACTTCTCACCCAAACACAAAGCAATTGTCAGGGTTGTTTTTTGATGTGTTCTCAAGGTACCTATTGTGTGGAAAATATGGATGATCATCAAGTGTCATGCTGAAACCCCTGCTTTGGGGAGGGGGGCAGTTGACAAGGGCTTATACATCCAGATGATCAGTCACAGTCATAAGTGAACTGGCCCTTGAACTGATTGCAGATATGTATAGCCTTTGACTTTGCATTTCAGATCTTGGTTTTGCCGATTCAGAGGATGGAGGTCTTTTTGCTTTCTTCTTATCTGTGGAGGGGGGGGGGGGGTAGGAAAAGAGGAAGATCTAACATGAGATAGGTTGACTCAATAAAGGAAGTCACAGCTGTTAGTTTGCAAGACCTGAACAAAACTTACTGTAAAAGATAATATTGCTAGGAAGGGGGGGGAGAAGAGATAGAAACCAATCTAAGATGAGATCCCGTTGGTTTGCAAGATCTGAGCAGAGCTTTTAATGAAAGGACATTTTGGAAGTCTGTTAATATCAAGTAAGACCATCCCTAGACACATAACAAAAAACTAATTTCACAGTTTAAATGAGTGAGGTTCTGAATATCTGTTCTGTATTCTTTTTTAGTATATTTTAAAATATATTTTCAGTATCTATATTTAATATATATATATTCTTTTGTATGTCTCCTTTCTTACAACCAGACACATAATACTCTTGCAAGCATGATTCTGATAAGCCTATTTGGCCAGAAGAGAGTTAAAAGGTTAAAAAAAACCCTGTAAGTCAGCTAATTGGGTCCTGATTGACAGGGTCAAGAGTTCAGATTGCCCCTGAAGTGGAGCTGATTTCCCCTTTGAAAGTGTATGTGAGGAGCCTGTTTGGTCTCAGAAATTCTGAGAGAACATTTGCTGAAATATATCTCTCCCCCACCCACAAACATATAGTATTTCATTTCACAAAACTCCTGTTGGAAAGTACATACCAAGCATTCTCAGTCTTGTAACATATGGGCTGATTTTCCTTTTTGAAAGGCCTTTTTTGAGGACCAGTATTTCAGCCTCTGCAGCTTGGATTGTTTCTAAATTAAAAAAGTGGATAGGGCCAACCATTCTCTTTCAAGATAAGCAAGAACAGTCCCTTTCATTTACATGAGCTATTTTAAATCTGGGGACATTTGAAGTCATCTGTTTCTGAATGGGGGTAAAATAGTTTTACTTTTAAAAATCATAACTTGAAAACCCTTGGTCCAAACTTTCCCAAATTTGGCACGGAACAAGAGCAGAGTTTCAAAATTATAATGTTTTGTTTCAGCTACCCCCATTTTTAGAATTACTTTGTAAAACGTTGATTTCCTCTACCAGCACAGTATCATTGCTGCACTCTTGTGCAACAGTAATGGCTCTTCCTCTCTGCAGTTCAACAATAGGTACTACCACTAGGACTGAGCTGGGGTGGAGTTGTTTTGGAGTCAGATTTTTTAAATGTTTTCAAATGTTCATTTAATTCCCATCCGAAATGTGGATGGAACCCTTGAACAAAGATGGAGATGGGGAAGGGGAAAAGGGGGAAGTTGGTGATGAAAAGTGACAGTGTCACCCGGGGTGATGACCCACTGAACGCCTGCACATCACTGGAGGAGACCCCATGCCAATTGTCAGGGACTAACAATCTGCTCAGCTGTCTATTTCTTTAAATGCCTGGCTCCAGGGCACAATATCATTCTGTGTGCTTAAGGCAGTATTTCGGTATGGTGGGAGGGAAAGGGAAGGGGACGATACTTTGCTTCCTGCCTCTGGCAACAGGTTGGGACACCCTTGTACAAAGTGCAAAACCACTGTGGAATTTGAGGCAGTTTTTATGCTGAGATTGGAACAGAAAAAATAAGGTTACTTCTGGGAGACAAAAACAAGCTTTTTAAAGTTTCTTCCCTTCTACAAAGGAATATAATGGTTGGCCATGTTGCCTTAGCAACAAAATACTTCATCTCAGCTTCCTCCATCCTAGCACCATTTTGAATGCCTTGAACTATAGCGCCTCCCAGTGTCCTCTTGTCCAAGGTACCAGGGAGGGTAGCACTTTAGGGAAGGTACAGTTGTTCAGCCTGTGCAAATAAGTGTTGAAGAAACCTCTTTTGTGTTCTCATGTCATGGTTTCTTGGCCCTGAGGAAAGCAGTGACAGCTTTTATAGGATCTTCTTCATTTAGTACACCTTCCATAGCAGTACAGAAATGAAGTAGATCTCAGGATAAATCTCTAACTGGCTGTCACATGGTGATAAAACAATCAAATGATCGTGTTGCTTAAAGAGTGAGGCATGTCACAGTGCCTTCGGGACCAGGAAACTGTTATCTTAGCACAACCACAAACAGATTAACTCTTGTTTGCCCAAGTCTTTATTCCATAGTATGAATATTTTTTAATCTTTTTTCCCTCAGAGGAGGGGGGGAAACCCTTGAAGTTTCACTCATCTATGTATAATATTTTCCCCATCCTAGGAACTCAGGGTGGAGAGAGCTCATTCACCTCCCAAAGGAAAATGATAACTCTACTCAAACAATTTGCATTCAAGGACAGGTAGAATTCTGCCCTGGATACAGTTCTGAGGAATTTGATTTGAACTTGGAAGCTCCCAAAGCACCAGAATAATTTTGAATAACTCCAGATGATGGAATAGCTATTTGTGGGCTCTTAAACAGAGCACATGTGTAAAGGACTCCAGTGTATTGCTCTGGCCAATGACGCCTTCACTGTTCCTGGAGAACTGGACCTAGAGCAGCCTATGGGAACCCCTGGTGCATATTCTTCCTTACTGCTCATATCCAGAAGCATCTCAGACTTTGAGTAACCCAACAGTGTTATCGGTAAGGTCAGTGACACACCAGATAAATCTTCTGAGATTTGACAAGACCTAATCTGGCAAATTATGAGAGATTCAAAAAAACCAGTCTCACTGGAAAAATCTGTTTTGGTATTGTTCTAGAAATAAATCAAGTTGCCCTGGCCATCATTCCCCATGTCATGTTTAAAAGTGTGAAATCCTTTAATTCAGATTTTCAGAAGCAACCATGACATTTGGGCTGTAATCCAGAGGACAGTTTCATAGCGTTTAAGATCTTAGCATCATCATTGCTGTTTCCTTCTTTGTGATCTTATTTAGTATTCGTGCAATCCTGAATGATATGCCAAATGCATTTGCTATGCATACCCCCATGTTGTATCAGTGGCTCCCACCACAGAGTGTAAATTGTGAATTACCTTATTCTAATTTATGCATCTTTAAGCACCCAGGTGGCTTTCTAGGAACCCTGATGGGTTGATTGTGCCACGTAACGTGACTGCATACAGCAAATATGCTTGCTATAGAGACGTATCGAGCTGCTCTCACGTAGGTCATAAGGAAAATGTTATTGACTTTCAGTGCAGCTTAAGCTGATTCAGCAGTTCAGTAAGGGTCACCCAAAGACCAGATCACATGACAAATGTTGAATAACGGCATACTGTCTCTCTATTCATTTTCTGGTGGCTCTGTGTAGGATGTAAAACAGAGTCCTTATATGAATGTTAGTTTCACTGAAAGCCTATGGACACTTGGTTTGCAAGGATCTGTTTTGTTTTGCTTCATTCCCCACTTTTCCACCCAAAAAGAAAAAGGTACTCACAGAAATTTTCTTTCAGAAATCCAGTTCATTATTTGAACTGCTACAAGCCTACATTCCATAATTTTACTCCCCAAAGGTGCAAACTGATAGTATTACGACTGGCTGTTTCTATTCTTTAATTTGTTATCATTTATACCTCAGAATGAACTTCATAAATTATACAGGATAGGCTGTGCAGTGACGTAAATATTGCTGCTGATTTAGCGTTTCTCAGCATTTTAATTATTTTTTTTGCAGCCTTCAAGAGATTAAGAATAAACACACAGAAAGACACACACTAATGTCTGAGATTTACTTCTTTAAACGTTTTTAAACTATTTTTGTTTAGCAATTTTTAAAAGGCTGAGATGTAGTTTCTTGAAAGTGTGCAGAGCTATAAAGGCAAATAGAGATGAAGACAAGGGAATAGCAACTCTTTGGTTTGCTCTACTCAGATGCTCCCTCAAGGGACTGGTTAGAAGAAATGGGGATGGGGTCCTAGTGGCCCACCATGGTCCTGGTGGAGACCCAGTCCCACTTGAAGGCCTGCTCGCCTCCCTGAAACCATGTGTTTTGGACTCAGACAGTGCCATTTGCCAATGGAGAAAGTACCGCATCTCTTCCTCTGTTGCCAGGTTGCTCTCTTTCCTCTGTGCACGGAGGAAACCCCACAAGGGAGATACAAGGGAAGAGACTGAGACCTTGCAGTAAAATTGCTTCCCAACTTCTGGCTTTTAGGACTTTGGAGCTCTGCTACCTGTGCATTAGGGATGTGCACTGTCCTTGGACAAATGTGTAAATCCAGGGCTTTTCGTGCATTTCTGGGGCAACAACAGGCCTCGTCCAAGAACCTGGCCAGAGTATTTACCTCATTTTGAATCTGACATTTATGGGGATACAAATGTAAAAATAAAAAAAGACGCCATGCAATGAATAGCAGGGAAAGGGAACCAAGGTATTAAGACCTTAAAAGGAAGCCAAAGGAAGGGACTGATAGCTTCACACACAAATGCCCCAGTGAAGTACAAGACAACTCCTGAACCCTCCAGTTGCTTAGAATCTCTCAGGCAGATCATCAGGCTGTAGCAGCAGCTCTTTGCATTTTGTTTTGTTTTTTAGCTGCAGTGAAAGAGAAAGATGTGTGTCAGTGTAGCATTTGCATTCTCCAATTTTTGTCTTCAAATCTGCATTTCTGTTCTCAAATTTTCTTCCTTTTCGCCCTCTGTTTCAGCTGTTACACTACTAAGACTGTGCATGTATGTGCAGATTAATGCTGGGATTCTTGTATGGATTCTGAGTGGCTCACTTTAAGACGCTAGGACCTTTCTCCCCCACTCACCCCCTACAGACTAGAGACGTAAAATTTCCAAAAAAAATTCACTTTTTTTCCGGGGGAAAAGGGAAATTTTCAGAAATTTTCCATCTCTACTACAGACATTTTTTGGTTTATCTTTTCTTGTCGGTAAGTCAGAGTCACTGCCAAAGTTCATAATAATTGTTTCCTGCTTCTCTTTTTCTTGTGTCCTTTTGGCTGGGGGTGGGCAAATGATGCTGACAGAAATATTTCTGACATGACTACCCCATCCCCTGAAAATCTATCCTGTTATAATTAGTATACATTTAGGTTCCGCTTACCTCAGCATAAGATTAGTCGAAAAGGTCATCTGGTTTGTGTATCTCATTGTGACAAAACTGTTGAAATGAAAAAATGTCTAACTTTTACAAAAACTAGTATTGTGACATAATTAACTTCACGCATAGATCCTGTATTGTACAAACGGTTTTATCAGTGATTTCTGTTAAAGAACACATGCATAATCCAAGCCCTCAGCAATCTTTTAAACCACGAGACTTACAATTTGCCATAATTTCTCTCCTTACCACTGCTATAGCATTCTTTTTAGGACTAGAAGTGATAGAGCCGTCAGTCATATATGTCATATGAGGGACCCTCCTCGAAGTTGGTTATTTTAGTAGGTTGTTGTCATTATCGTTGTTGTTTTAATTAAAAGTATTCCTTTCCTGCCTTCGTATTGTATTTGTAGTACTCTGGGCCGCTTACTGCAGTTGAAAAGATTTTGTTTTAGGAAAAAAGATCAGTGGAGGAAGCAACAAAGCAAACAGAAACAGTACTCAGAGGGTGACATGTATAAAACCTGTCTTAAAAATCAGAGAGTCAGCCATGAACGAATCCTCAACCTCTCAGGCCAGATCTCCCCCTGAAGCAGAAAAATGCTGGGCAGGCAATGGAGAGTAAGAGAGGAAGTAGATCTCCCAAAGCAACAAATTCCAAAATTTAGATATAGCCACAAAGATTTTTTTTAACGCAGGGATTCGGAGAGGGACAAATAACAGCATGGATGGAACAAGGATTGGGTTGGAACAACTCCCAAAGGGCATGGAATGAGTTGGTTACCAGACTTTGTGCCCTCTTCATCTACTCTTAGCCATAACTTGAGAGATATGCATGATAACCTAAGCCATCTAGTATATGCATGGCTAAAGGAAAGTGTTTACTTACAAGATGTATTTGCACACTGACCTGCAGTCAATAAGAATGTAAAGAATTCTTGTGAAATTACTCATTCTTAGTGATACAGCTCGTTGAGAAATCACTAACTCCTATGAGAGGTCTCACCTCCAGGGTGAGAATGACACAAGAAGCACTTTTTCCCCAATGGAGGTTTCCACAATTTATGTACAATGTCTCTCCACAAAACCAGAGTCTTTTCCCTTTCTGGAACCTAGAGAGCAGATACAGAAGATTGGCTGATTGATCCGGGGGGAAAAAACAGCTGATCCAATACTTCTGTTTTAGGATAGTCCATGCAACAAGGCGGCACTATCATTTCTGACAATTTGCACAAAATTGTGCAAAAATCATTCTTGCAAGATCTCTCATTGCTCCTGAATGAAAACATTTCACTGTCACAGAACTCAGGAAGAGGAAAAAGGCTGTTTCTTGTCTTGTGACAGTAGAGCAAGGTGAACAAGGATTTACATCCCTATCAGCCAGATGACTCTACAGGCAATTCAAACTAAGATACAAACAGTAGTTAAGAACGTAATAAAACATGGACAATAAGCAAATCCATAAAATAAATTTTAAAATTAGCAAAATAAATGCAAAACAGTGGAGATGAGTAATTCTAAGGAAAATGGATTGAAATTGCCAGTTCGGGTAATGACTCAGGACATAGTATTTAAAGGGGTGAGGAAACAAAAGAAAAATATCTGCGTAGTGTCGAAAATATAGTGACGAGAGGAGATTTGCTATGGAAAGAGTTCCATAACTGGAGTGGCACCACCAAAAAGTTCCTCTACCCAGTATATTATTGGAAATAAAGTCTGTGTTCACAGCTGAGCCTCGCAGTTGGTACAACACATTTTTGTGTTTTTATTATTTTCTGGATAACAGTCCTATACAGATATGTGAGTGGATCCAGCCCAGGAGTTTCCACTGTCTTTCTGTCACATTATAATTGCAAATCCATGGCAAAGTGTCAAGCATTTTCTTTTAACTTTCCCATTTTACTCTTTTAATAACACTGGGAAAGCATCCTAGGGCTTTGGTTTATTATACATCTGTGGGTTTGGAGTTTTATTTTCACATTTGCCTTTTTTTTTTTTCTCCTATCCTTTCAGGTGCGTATGTAACATTGACTGTTCTCAAACCAACTTCAATCCTCTCTGTGCTTCCGATGGGAAATCATATGATAATGCATGTCAGATCAAAGAAGTATCATGCCAGAAACAGGAGAAAATTGAAGTCATGTCTTTGGGTCGATGTCAAGGTAATGCTCCTCGTAAAGCTGACTCCAAAGAGTGCTCTCCATTTTTGTTTTGCTTTATTTCTTTATGCATGTGGAAGGATGGGTTGGGCTGGGGTTGATTTTCTTCTTAACACGGCAGATGTATTTCCAATATATTTGGTGCACAAAGGTAGGGGGGTTATTTACTGTGATCACAGAAGAGCTCAGAATGGTAACTTTCTGGGCTACAGTTCCCAGGCTGCTACAGCCAGCATGACCAATGGGCCATATGGGGATTCTGGGAATTATAGTCCAAGTTCAGGGTGATGGTCCAGTATACAGTTATTCTACACACTCTTAAACCCAACTGAATCTAGCACATTCCAGCAAAAAGCTGTGCTTGTCAGTGACTGCGATGTTTCTGTATGCTGGCCTAGTCTTTCACTGTGGCTGTGATATATGTAACACTTTTGAGTTCTATGGGGCTGTTGATATCTATTGATGAACCTTACAAAGACAATTTCACAAAACGAGTCTTAATCACAGTTATATAACCAAAAAACATGAACAATCTTAACAACAATGTGTATCCAAGTCCTCAGCAACAAGCACCAATACGGACGTTTCTTGTAGATTTGCTATGTTCAAGTGTCCTTTTGAATTCAAATTCAGACAAAAATCCAAAATATCTTCCTCAACTGGGCTGGGTATCCATAACATAAAAGAATCAGCACCACATGCACAATCTTGAAAACCCTAGAATAAAATATCAATTTAATTGCAGTATGAGGATTCACCTCTCCAACACAAACATATAGGAATTATACCTAGACCAAGTTGGCAAGGGCCTTAGCAGTCTAGTTGGCAACAGCAGCTCCAGCTTCTTTGGCTCTCTTGCTCTTTCTGATTCAATTCTCTTACTCACAGCCCTACTCTTTCTTAGTCCTACCCTTTTGGGCTGAACCAGTATTTCATAAGGGTTACATATGATTTTTCACTGAAGCTTGAGAATGAAAGAGATACATCAGTTTTTTCAAATGCATTCCAGTCTATAGCCCAGAGACATGTGATTCATTTGCTGTCCTTAAAAAAACTCCCATACAATTTCACAGGCTGCAAAAGGGGGTCATTTTGAAAAAAAGGGGGGAGGGGAGAGAAAATCTAGACATGTTTCTGGGGAGGAGTGATCTCACTGCCAAATTTGCCACCTTGCTTGTAAATTTCAGTAGAGTGGCAGCATTTCCAAGCCAGAATTCTTAGATACGAGGAATGAGAAGAGCCCTTACCTTGTTTTAAAGCAGAATCATGCCCCCAGAAGCCTCACAGAGGCACAATTCTGCTTTAAAGCACGGTGCATACATGAAGGTTTGTTTCCAAAGGAAATGGTAGCTTTTTTCACCACCATACTGCTGAAATTCAGCTGGATGGCTGCAGATTCAGTGGCACGGCAGTGGGCAGGGTACAGCTCATGGCTGGTTGGGAAGGGTTAATATAACCACAACCCCTAGAAAGAGAGCTCATTCATGCTCTAATCCAAACAGATGATCAGCCAAGTGAAAGCTGACAGGGTCAACCTTTCCAGGTACATGTGTACAGGTGGAATGTTAAGCATCTACATATACCACCTATGCCAGAGTCTACACAAATGCTAGTCAGTTGGTTTTTCATTGTGTAATCTACTCTAAATTAATAATTGGAGAGGCAGCTGGTTCATTCCTGGAATTATGACTATTCGCCAGATGCCCTCTAATTTAAGAAAATGTCCGCTCAGCAAAGTTCTGCAAAGGTGCTGTTTATCTAGTGAACATCCACCAAATTTTTTGTAAGTGGCTGAGATCCAGTAGTAAGTTGCAACTAGAGTAGGCCCACTGAACCAGTGGGGATTTAATAGGTGAGCTCACACCTATGTAAGTTCCATGGATTCAATGGGCCTACTCCAGTCACAACTTATTACTGGATCTCAGCCACTTTTGATTAAGACAGGGCATTGAATGAAAACACTGGAGAAGGAAAAACACAGAGCTGTTTTTCTAATTATTACCTGTTACCATTTTCTCTTTTATATAAGATTGACCCTGAAGCTAAACAAGCTACAGGTCATAATTTTTTCCAAGCCTGACAGTAACACATTCCGAGTAACAATGTAAAAGCATAGATTGGAAACATTCGTATATTAAAATATAATTCCCAGAATATCCCAGTCAGCATGACCACTTGCTGTCTGAGGTATTCTGCGGACATGCTGACTAGAGTAGAGTATTCTGGGAGTTGTAGTCCAAAAAAGCTATTTTCCCCCATCTCTGCCTAGAACATGTTACTTTCCAAAACACTGAAGACATAATGGCGTTCCGTTTGTGAAATAACACAAGTCCTAGTTTGCTTGTTCGTGGCATAAGAATGTCGCTTTGAGGATCAGGATTTTTCTGCCTCCTTTTTGGTCGTTCTTATATTTTTAAGTGTATATCTGAGGAGGAAGAATTAGTAACAGTAAGTAATAATAATGTGTTGTTAGTATATTGATCTTTAAATAGGACACATTGAGTAATTAGTTGGGGGGGTTAAGTAAAAAAATACCCATTTTACACTCTTAAATCAAAATCAGTCTGAGTGGCTTTTGTTTTGCCTCAGAACCGAGTCTCCCCATTGTGTTACAACCTGAACTACATACAGATCTGCCTGTATCAGCCTGATTTGGTTCAGGATTCTGGAGTTGACTGAAACTGATGCACAGACCTAATTCAAACAAACAGGCAACTGTGTCTGCAGAGATTACTATCCCAGTGACTGCAAGAGACATATCTGTGTTAACAAAGTGGAGTATTTCCCCTGAGAAACCCAAAATATTTATCCAAGCCAGTTATTTCTTATGGCATGTCATACGCTGTCCTCCCCTGACTGTTTCACCTCAGATGCACAAATGGAAAATTTTGTATTGAATGAGGCCCCTACCCCTTTTAAAATCTCCATGGATATATGTTAGTTTTGCATATTTGAGGCACGTTTAATCTGCTGACACATTCAGCAAAGTACTCTTCGACTAGTACATAAAGATTTTCACTGAAATATTTGGATTGATTTTTACAGAGAAGAGGCAAGGGTATATTATTAATTAGAGATGGGGAAATTCGAAAAGGCCTTTCAAAGAGAAAAAAAACCAACCATTTTGTTATAAGACTGAGCATGCCTTGTGCGGGGAAGGTTGTAGGGCAATGAAAGATCATGGAGGCAGAATCAAAAAGCAGGTTTTCTTCAAAGAGTAAACAAAAAGCAAAACAAAAACAGGCTTGCTTTAAAGAAAGTAATGGAGTAATAATTCTTCAGAACCCGGGACATTCTGCCATGTATCTCCAGGGAATTAGCATACAATTTTGTAAGGCATATTCAGTGTATTTCTGCATTACGAAAGTACAGAGCAGTTGTACTTGTCCGTGCTCTGATTGTGTTTAGTCAACATTCTCTCAGGATTTCTGAGACCAGGCTTTTGACACAAGTCTTCAAAGGGAAAATCAGCTCCAAGTCTGCAACAATCAGAACTTTTGACCCTGTCATTCAGGACCCAATTAGTTGACTCCCAGGAGGAGAGCTTTTTAACTCCTTCCTGGACAAACATTAGTGCCAACAAAAGGATACTGTGTCTGGCTGTAAAAATATTTAAAAAGATATTTTTAAAAAGGATAGAGAACAGATGTTCAGAAACTCACTTGTTTAAGCTGTGAAATTACTGGGTTTTTTATTTTATTTTATAACAACCAATAAAAAATAAAACAAGAGACAACTAACCAAGAAAATCTTAATAACCCAAAACACAAAATGAACACAACAATACAAAAAGGTGTTCCCTCCCACCAGGATCATCTGGAGCAATAACCAATTTTTCCTTCATTACAAAGCCCTATTCCCCTTCCATATCAGCACTAATTCTTGTGAAAGTACACCACACTTCCCTTTATTTAACACATATTCAAGTTCTCCCTATATATCAATAAGGATATTCTTAGGTAACAATCCATTTTTAATTTTCATATTATGTGTTAATTTATTCTTAACAGCTTCTTTATACCATTCATCTAATAGAAAATCATGCTTGCCTTTCCAATTCTTTCCTAACATTAATCGTGCTGCTGTTAATAAATTTGAAATTAATTATTTCATTGCCCAACTCCATTGCTCATTATAAAATATTGATAAGAGAGCCATCTTAGGGCAAACCTCTATATTTAACTTAATTATTTTATTTATGTCCTTGGTCGAACCTCCAGAATTTTAATGTATTCTCACATTCCCACCATATATGGAAATAAGTACCTACTTCCTGACATCGTCTCCAATATAAATTAGAATGTTTAGCAAATATGTGATTTAATTTCACCAAAGTTAAATACCATTTGCAGACTAATTTATAAAAATTGTCCTTCATCCTTTGATTGATTGATTGCTTGATTGATTGATTGATTGATTGATTGATTGATTGATTGATTGATTGATTGATTGATTGATTGGATTTATACCCAGCACCATCTGGCAACCAGGCCACTCTATAGACATACACTTTAATATTCTTTTATCCTATATATTATTCTACACCTCAATACTTATTTATTCTCCAAAATCATGTTTGCATAATGCTTTAAGAGCATCTTGTTGGTTCTTATAATACCTTGTAAATTCTACTTGTAATTAAAGATGGGGGTATTCGTATACAAATATCCCCACACAGCTGGACTTAACGAGGGCCCGGCCCCTGGGGCTGGACTGTCCACTCACACGTCCAGTGGTAGGAGCAGCCCCACTCATCCTTCCAATAGTTACCAGAGTGGCACTCTCTTCCTGCTCGGCTGGCCACTCAGCAGCCGTGTAGGGAGACTTGTCCTCCCTCCCCCTGCCTGGAGTGGCTAGCTGAGAGGGAAGAGAGCAGCTCTCCAGGAGCAATTGGAAGGATGAGCGGGGCCACCGCTAGCGGATGCGTGAGTGGACGGTCCGGCCCCAGGGGCCAGACCCTCGTTAAGTCCAGCTGTGCGGGGATATTCATATTTGTATACAAATATGAATGCCCCCATCTCTACTTGTAATCCTTTTCATTATCTTATTTTCATCTACTTTTTCCTTCAGTACTAATATTTTTTCAAATCTTGTAAGATTCCTTCATTTACCATTTCTTTTTACATTATCTTCAGTCCATTGCTCTAATTGGATAAGATTAAACCAAGATATTCTTTCCGATCCTAATACTAGTATTTGCTGTTTATAACCCATCTTTCCCAACCAGTCATTTAGCCTAATAACCTTTTTTTTCTTTCTTAATAATTTCTCCAAATTTCGGTTCAGATTTCATGGAAATTCCTTAAATTCTATAACTGGATAAAATGGAGAAATTAACTGAATAGATATTTTTTCTATATTTGCTTCAAATTAATAACTTATTTTTGAAAAAAAGGGTTCTCGATTTTTTAACAATACTCTTTATTATTTTGTTTGAAAAAAATATTCTCAGGGTACCCACCAACTTCCTGTGATTTCAACCCTAGCCATACTGAATTATTAGGTTGGGAACCTGTCTACATTTCTCAAAAAACCCACAACATGTAGCATTTTAATTTTAGCTGACTCAGGTCCTGTGGTTTTTGAACCGTTCACTGTGTTCCTCCTGAGTAATTGAAATGGTCCCTTTTTAAAATGGCTGTAAGGTTTCCAATGGTGCTTAAGTTGATTAAGAAAACAAATGGCCCTCTAGTGTCCATTTATTTTAATTCCCTTCCTAAGAAAATAATACGAGTCAGAGCAAAATAAATACGCACTTTGGAATTTGTTGTGTGAACATGAAACTCAACATGGTTTTTAACACAGGTCAAATCCTAGGCTGTGGGATTTAGCTGTGTGACCAGGTTCTGAGATATACTAAACAATAGATATCTCATTTGATTAGCTGTATAATGTAACCTTAAATTAGGAAGAACTAACCCTCCTAATGTCTGTTTGTTTGTTTGTTTATAAGAGTTATGAGATTTATATTAAATATTAAAATGTTTTTTATTTTTGAGATTTCTATCATCTGTTTTTATTAATATTCGGTTTTTTAAATCTCAGTTACAAAATATATTAATCATATTTTCCCAGTCTTTCAACTCTTCTTCCATTATCTTTATCGGCAACATCATGTATGTAAAATTAATCTTAGTTAAAATATTCATTTTGCAAACTGTTATTTGGGAATTGGAACACAGCTTTCTAGTCTGCATTCTGGAGCATGGGCATGGCAACATTAGTTCACCTGAGATGTTAAAGGGTGTATATGTTTCTGCATTGTATACGTTGCACTTATACCTTTGCTTCACTACCATTCAAACTGCTGGAAAAAACAGCCCTGACAGTTGCTTTGTGTTTGAGTGGGACGTGGTTAACTGATGAAAAAAGAAGTCGGTTTATGGGATTTTCCCCTCCTTGGTTGCTCTTTGTGAATGGGAGTGAGCACAAGAGTATATCCTGTGCAGCTGACTCGGTGCAAAGGTGAAGGCGCCACCGCCCGGTCTCTCGCTCGCTCTCGCCCCGGATGCCTCCCGGGCTCCAGTTTGCAGGGATCGGCAACAAGGCGGCCCTTTTCCCGAGTCGGCATTTTCTCTCCCACCCCGCCCCGATTGGCTCCGCAAAGCGGGCTGGCAACACCCGTTGCCCCGGCTGGTGGAAAATAGGCCAAGCGGAGGGAGAGGGAGGGAGGCGATGACTTCTTCCTGCAGCCAATCGCCTTTGCAGCAACAGCCCCCCCACGCCGAGGGGGCGTGTGTGTGTGTGTGTGTGTGTTTTGGCAGGGAAAGCCAGGCGATCGGGGGCGCCCAGGGAGAAACCGCGCAGCGCCGGCGAGAGCAACGACCAGGGGGAGTGGGGGCTGCACCGCCGCCTTCCCTCGTGTCCGTCATGACTGGCCTCAACGCAAACCAGGGAGCAGCCCTTTTGTGCGCCGCGAAAGAGCCCCGGGTGCCGCTCCCAGGGCGTTTTCACACATGAGGCTGAAGAACAGCAGCGCCCTGCCTGAGCTCACGGTCGTAGGTAGAGGAGAGGGACAGACAAGGATGGCTGTGGTGCTTGGCGTGAAAGAGGGAGAGAAAGGGAGAGGGAGGGAGGCGATGACTTCTTCCTGCGGCCGATCGCCTTTGCAGCAACAGCCCCCCCCCGCCGAGGGGGCGGGCATGTGTGTGTGTATATATATATGTGTGTGTGTTTTGGCAGGGGAGAAGGCGGCAGTGGGCCCGCGCTTGCGGGTGAGCGTGTCGCGCCCCTCCGCAAGCGCGAAACGCCCCCCGGGCAGGCGGGGGGGTGGAGATCCGTGTCGGCGGCCCAGTTAAAGGAAGCCCATGGACCGGCGCCAGTCCGCAGACCGGGGGTTGACGACCTCTGATGTAAAGCTTGGCATCCTTTTTCCTGCTGTCAACATGGGTACAATAGTGTGCAGCAATATCGGGCCGTTTCCTGGTCTTTTGAATTGTGGATACAGACATACAATATCCCACATTCATGAACCAGAGTTTTTTTGAATAATTGAACCTTTATTTGTCTCTCTGTCTCTGTCTCTCTTTCTATCTTCTACCCTGCCTTTCTCCCTGTAGATGGATGTTTGGCATCTTACAAATAAAATGTATTACTGTCTTTCAGATAACACAACCACCACCACCAAGACAGAAGACGGACATTATGCAAGAACAGATTATGCAGGTAAGTTTCCAGTTAACAGCATTGCATAGAAAGAAATTATCAAAAGGGCAAAGCACACTTACTTTGGCCATATTTACCAAAGAAAGAAAGAAAAAGAAAAGAAAGAAACTATAGATGTGTGCACAGTTGCATCTTTAATTCTCTAAATGTAGAAAATAAGGCTTATCTTGGGCAGGAATTCAAGTTTCAATCACTTTTGCCATTAACTGCAGCTTTTAATTGTGGGTAATGTTGCCATACTACCCATTTAGCTGGATTTCCACTGGATATTGGAGGTGCCAAATGCTTCTTCTTTGGACCATCATCTGGCCCAGATTCCAAGTTTTCTTCTTTTTTTTTTGAAGCCTTTCACCATCATCCAACTGGAAATATGTGGCCAACAAAAATGCAGTCAGTGCTTTGACCTATTATTTGTGAGAAAAGCATTTCTGTTCAATTAGCCAGAGTCAAGCCATCCATGGTTTCACAGGCTTTTATAGAAATATCAATCAAAGAATTGCGTAAATGTCGCCGTGTTAAGAACACATTATCCTTTTGCAAACAGCAGAAAGCTCTTACTGTTTTGGTGAGAGGATTACAACTGTCAGAATCCCCCAAGTACCAACTCCGGAATCCATCTTCCAGAATCATTCCACTAGCCAGCATGGTATTTGTGAAGAATTTCATATTTCTAGGTTTTATCGTTCCAGAGATCTCTCAAAACCAACACATAGACAAGCTTTGTGCTATATTTCTAAGAACAACAGGCAACTGATGCTAAAAAGGTTCAGTAAAAATCAGTCTCACTGATTTTTGAACCTGGATCTGAGGATACTAATGAATGTTATGTTATTAAGCATTTTGGCTGTGGCGTTTTGTTCTGCTTTAATATATTTCCTGTTTGGCAATGTGGTGAAAAAATATATATTATGAGCAACTTTCCTACACTACATGGGAGATTTTGTTTTTTAAGGGTGAATTCCTTAACTGCAGGATTCCCTCCCAGCTGCCTTCATTGAGCTTGCAAATTTTAAATTAATTTAATTCTATTTAAATACCTCAATTAATCAGTTAAAAGCCAGAATAATCAAAGTTTTGAAATTCATTAATCAGTTGACAGCGCTGCTTTTAAATCTGACACCTCTTTTCATCTTAACGAGGGAATTCCCCCTCCCTTCCATTTTTGCTAGTGCCAGTTTCCTGTGCACTCACATTAATCAATGCAGCATCCACAGTGTTTCAAAAAAAGATCAGCATGCCATGAAGTTGAAACCAATAATTTCTTATAACTCGTTTCTGGTTCTTTGAGTCTTTCGACCTAGCTGGAATAGGCATTATAATGCGCTTGCATTTGGATGCAAAGTTAATGAGATATTTTAGAACAGATTATTTTTTTTAATGATAAATGGCTTTAATTTATTTGGGAACTCCAATAAAATATAACCCCAGCTCAGGTTTAATATAACATTGAGAAATATAATATATATGTAAATGTTATTTAAAGTTGCATCAATGGTGGTTTGGTGAGGTGGGAGGCGGTTTCTTTATTTCAGTTTATTTTTATTTTTCAAATCTGCTTTACTGGAGGGATTAATTTGCAAGGAGTCTTTAATACCTGTGCAAATTTTCACAGCTTGACTGTAAAATTGAGAATAGGAATATACTTGGAGCATAGTCATTTAAAACATGGTGATGGAAATTTCAAGAATAGCTTCTGTTTGTGATTTCCTTTCTTTTGAGAAACTGCAGCTCTCTGATGGTGCAGAGCTGACTTTGCCTTTAAAGACTTGATGTCTCAAATGACACAAGACATTTGTTGGCATGTTGCTAAGACTCACTTATTAGGACTTTGTTGGCTCTCACAGACAACAAGGTGCCTACCTTCTCTCTGCAAGTGCATGGTGACAATAAAGAACAGGATATACTGTACTTCTCAATGCGCAAGCCATGTTATAAGAAGCATTTTCTCTGTTTAAAGGGCACTCGCCCTACTTATGCCTTTATTTCATAAAAAAAAATGCAACACTTCATTTCATTTAAAAAAAAACCTGGTTCACGATATTACTTTTTCTAAATGCATACTGACAGTTCCAAATGTTAATGCACTGAGTTCAGAATTAATTGACCAGATCTGGTGAATGGTATCGGAGAGTGGAAACGTTTATAGTATCAAGTATAGGTCTGTTGAACTGAAAGAGGAATCTGATTATTTATAGGCATGATCCCAAACTGAAATTCTTGCAAGTGACACCCATGTCACATGGGGATGACTGGTAATGAACAGTGGTGAGCTGAGGGTTTGCTTCAGGACAATATTTGCTCCCTGCTCTCCCCCCAGATTCTTGTAGGAGAATTTTTAGGCCATCTTTGTTGTTGTTGTTGTTATGTGCCATCAGGCTGCCTCCAAATTATACCAGCCTATAAAAGAGAGCTCTCCAGAATGCCCTGTCTTCAACAGCCATGCTCAGCTCCTATAAACTCAAGCCTGTGGCTTCCTTTAGTGAGTCAATCCATCTCATATTTGGTCTTCCTCATTTTTCTGCCTTCCTAGCATTATTGTCTTTTTCAGAGATTCTCCTTCTCATAATATGCCCAAAATATGAAAGCATCAGTTTCATCATTTTTGGCTCCAGAGATAGCTCAGGCTTCATTAGGACCCACTTGTTCATCTTTCTGGCAGTCCAAAGTATCTCCAAAGCTCTCTTCCAGCATCACATTTCAAACAAGCCAATTTTTTCCCTGTCAGCTTTCTTTACTGTCCAACTTTCACACCCATACTTGGTGACCGGGAATACGAGAGTGTGGATGACCTTGGTCTTGGTCTCCAGTGACACATCCTTACGTTTTATGATCTTTTTAAATTCCTTTGTTGCTGCCCTTCCGAGTCTCAGTCCTCTTCTGATTTCTTGGCTACAGTTTCCATTTAGATTGATGATGAAACCAAGGTATGTATACAAAACCTTTGACAATTTCAATTTCTTCATTGTCAGCATTAAAGTTGTATAGTTTTTCTATAGTCATGATTTTGGTCTTCTCAGTGTTCAACTGCAGTCCTGCTTTGGCACTTTCTTCTTTCACTTTCATTAAAAGTTGTTTAAAGTCATTGCTGCTTTTGGCCAGGAAAATGGTGTCATCTGCATATCTTAAGTTATTGACGTTTCTTCCACCAATTTTCATTCCTTCTTCACCTGTAATTATAAGCATGCCTTTTTTTTGGTGGGTAATCGGTTTCCTCTTCGATGCTTGCATAAAAGCTTTTAATTTTATCTTCTTCGGCATTGGTAGTTAGAACATAGACTTGAATGGCAGTGATGTAGATAGGTTTTCTCCACAGAGTCTAAATGATATTATTTAGTCCGATCTTGCATTATAGCCCCTAACTGCCCATTTCTTGCTTTACAGTATCCATTTTACCTTGATTCATACTTCTCAACTGTATGTTGTGCAGCATTGGACTTCCCTTTCACTTCTGTGCATGTCAGCCACTAGACATCCTTTCAGCTTTAATCTAGCTTCATCATTAATGACAGAGCTATTCGTCCTCTTCCTTTGCTTTTCCCTAGTAGGTGATTGAGTGCTTCCCAACCTGAGAGTCTAATCTCCCAGCACTATATCTTGTTTCATTTTGGACTGTCTCATCATCTAATTTTCATAGTAAGGAAAGTTCAGTGAGGGTTTACCATTTCCACCTTCTGTGCAGTGCTAACAAAAGTTAACTTGAGTGTCACTGCTGTTGCCTCTTCCACCAGTATCACCTTCAGCTGCTGCTGATTTCCAGTACCTGCCTTGAAGGATGTGGATGCATCTTAGTCTGGTGTCTCAGTTATGAATATTCTGCCTTGAGTTAGGAGTCCAGGCTCATAATGGAGTCTGACGGCATTGCTCTTGGCTTCACTAACACACTTAACCCCCTCTTACCATGTTAAGATGTGGATCCAAGAAGGGTTGCACAGACACCCAAAGGCTAGGGGGCTGCTATAGTGATGTCTCAGGAAGAGGTGTGTCAGAAGACCTGCCCCTCTGTTTGGGTAGTCCTGATAGAGAGCTTATTTATTCATTGATTGGGTTGCACTGAGCTTAGAGATATTAGTTATATCAGTTAAAACTCACCAAATCCCATAGCCATTGGGACATGTGGGATTCAGAGAACTGTGGTCCAAAAAAAGTAACTTTTCCAAAATGTTGGTTCATCTTTTTGACTTGTTCTTTTTCTTTATACTTCTTTATACTCCACCACTGGGGTGGTTTCTAGGTGACCCTTTTGCTCTGCACTCACACTGTCTTCATGGACATTTACAGGAGGCCTCAGTGGCATTGAGTTCATGGCTCTCCCAAATTTCCTGACAATTTTCTTACCAGGAGAAAAAAGGCTGGGGGGGGGGGGGAGAGAGAGAGAGAGAGAGAGAATAGCTGCATAGCACTTTGTTTGTAGCAGGGCTCTATGACACTCATTCTGCCTGTTTCTTTGAAGTGCTGATCTACCGTCATTCCCAGTAGCGAGGGGGGAAGGTTGGTGGGAATGACTGTCGCTAGACATGCATTTTCACACAAAAAGATACCCCAAATCAGTGCCTTTTTGTGTGTGGCAATAAAGAATATGAAACTCTGAGGTGGAAACAAAGCAGAACAAAATTCAGTGTGAAATATGGGAGCCTAAGATAAGCTGAGCTTGACAGATAGGCCTATCCCTAATTTGTAGCTACACAGAGAGAGAGAGAGAATGCATTTACACCCATGCAGGTGCAAGTTTGGAGAACGTCAACTGAGAATTGGAACAAAATTAAATCCCAGTAAACTTGGAGGAGGGCGCCCGCAATTAACCATGCCTCCAACTTCCTTTACTGCCTTCATGGAATAATTCTCTGTGGGAAACTTAAGTTAATGGAACCTAAATTTTTTATCAACTAACAATAAAACCAGGGTTCAAGGGAAGTTCACACCTTGGTTTGGGGAACATTTACAACATTCTACATTTAGCTTTTATCTTATCTGCAGGCCTGTCTTGATGCTATTTAGAGATTATTTCATGAACCCTGCCTGTGCCTTCTCAACTCACTAGCCATTAATGCCATTCATATTGCTGATTACTGTTGGGGGGGGGGGGGGGGGAGAGACCATTTTCTCTTTGGTATTATCCCTAAACTGATTCTTTTAAAATTACCTTACAAAAGAGAACCCTTTGTTTATTTTGCCCGATTTTGAAAAAACTGAAGAGTCTTTGGAGGTTTAACTGGCATATATCAGGTTTTGAAACTTTGCGTAATATGAGGTACATTAACCAAGAGGGAAAGCATGTAGGAATAATTTGTACTCTTTGAAGTACAGAATGTATCCTCAGTAGTATCCTTCTTTGTCAAAGCATACAAATCTGTGTCATACATTGTTATCAGCATCAGTCCAGAAGAATCTATGGGAACCCAGAATCTCAAAATATCATTGCAATCCTGTGTGCAGGCGTCTGGGAGTAAGGCCGAGTGGCCAAGCAGGTCTTAGACCTCATTAAATGTGCATATAATTGAAGAGTATGCAAATAAGAATGTAGTGCCTGAGACAGCTACTCCTTCCGCCTAACCATAGAGCCTGTCCTCAGTCAAACCTGCTGCTTGGCTGCATTTGGGGGGAAAGGAGAGGCCTTGGGCCTCTACATCCAAGTGATCTTCCATAGAACTGCTGGATAGCTCAGTGGTCCCGGCATCTGGGTTGAGAGTTCAATCCTGCACTCTGCCTTCCTGAAATAGGGGCTAGACGCGATCCACGAGTCCCTTCCAACCCTGCAGTTCTAAGGTGGTGGTGGTTTTTATTAAAATCCAAATACTAACACATGGGGGGAAATGGCGAGTTCTGTTTCATATTCACATCTATAATGCTCCTTGAAATAATATTTAGATTTATGCTTCCTGTTGACATACAAGCTTTGCTGAGGTATTCTAAAACAATAATCCTACTCAGATATTCATCTGAACCCATGAAGAGCTAAAACGTTGTGGAAGGGATGTGAAGGTGGACATAAGCCCTACACACACACAGCCCATGACCCCACCTGCATGGTAGCAGGAGAAGAACAGTTGGAAGAGATGCTGTCAGGCAGGCAGCAGAATCATCCTAATTTAGGGGTAGTTTGCACAGTTTACACATTTGGACAAATTATGCAATTTTGTGCCAAAAAAGGGGCAATTTTACATTAAATTTGCCCTATTTTG
This sequence comes from Intellagama lesueurii, assembly GCA_037013535.1. Classification (NCBI taxonomy): domain Eukaryota; kingdom Metazoa; phylum Chordata; class Lepidosauria; order Squamata; family Agamidae; genus Intellagama; species Intellagama lesueurii. Next base: position 165,449,642 of record JBAJHW010000001.1, on the reverse strand, counting down.
TGCAAAAAGAGGCATTATTTTTCCTAATCAAACAGCCTTCTCACCAAGGTGAGGAAACTCCTCACCAATCACTCTGATAAGAAGAAGGTTGCAACTCCTTCTGCTTGCCTGCAAAGATAAGACAAGAATGATTTACATCCCCAGAATGCAGAACGATGTCCTTTTTGCAAACAGGGAAGGTGGCAAACAGAAGTGAGGGGTGAAGCTAACATATACCCCCTTTCCACATACTGAATAAAAACCATTTAGAATACATTCAGTCTAGCTGGTGGTGGGACAGAGTTCTAATTCCAGGATTGGAAAAGGCTCCTTCATGGCTCTGGCAGAGTCCTGTCTCTGTTCCTCTCCCAATGTCATGTCACTTTCCAGTGAGCAGATTTAAATGATCCAGAAAAAGGGGTGAGAAGAGCTGTGATTTTTTTTTTTACTAGTGCTGCTCACAAAGGGAGTCACTGGATGCAAGAAACTGCAAGGAAATGATCCGCCTCAGCTTTCCCCATGTTGACTAGGGATGTTGTCAGCTTGTCTGGAATGTGTCATGTCGGGGAGTGCTACTTTATCCGGTTGGCCAGGGACCATCCTGTGAGAAGCTTGATAAAAACCCTATTAGATTACTTAAAGCCTTTTTACAGACCACTATGTTCCTTCTTAACATCTACTAATAAACCGCTAGAATCTGAAAAGGGAGCCTGCCCTAGATTGTAATTTGTAATGTTGAAAAGTAGGTCGAATTGTTGAGCTTAAACTACCTGACAGTGTCCCTTTAAATTAAGGATTTTTAAAAAATACATAATGGTGTCAACTTTTTTTCTGAGATACTGGAAAAGAACAAAAACCTGTATCTTTGCTCTAGGATCATTTTTCTCTTCATCTTTTTTTTTTAAATGGATCAGGATCTCTCTCTCTCTCTCTTCTATATGTCATTACTGTGTGATAAATTTAACAGCACTGAGACCCAAGGCATGTATTTAAAAATGTATGGGAGAGTACTTGGGAATAACACTTTTAGAAAACCTAGAGAATCACCGTGAAGATCAACCAGCTAATCCTTAGCATCCTGCCTAGTGTGGAGGCTCTACTTGTGACATAGCCCAGAACTTAGAAAAGTTGTTGGTTGGGTATTGTGGGAGTTGTCTAAAAAGTTTTTTTTCCAGTTCTGCTGTTTGTGTGTGTGTTGTGTAGAGGAGACAAAGTATGACCCATGAGCCACATACAGACCCCAAAATGGATCCCAGGGTCCCAGCCCCCCATGGCCAAGAGAAAAAAAAGCTGAAAAAAAATTAGCAGTTAACACTGCCACTGCCCCAGAAACTTTGAGGCTTCCATGTATTCTCGAAGGCTTTCACAGCCGGGATCCGATGGTTGTTGTAGGTTTTTCAGGCTGTCTGGCTGTGTTCTTGAGGTTTTTCTTCCGAACGTTTCGCCAGTCTCTGTGGCCGGCATCTTCAGAGGACAGGAGTCAGAACTCTGTCTGTGCTCTATCTGTGCTCTAGTTCTGACTCCTGTCCTTTGAAGATGCCAGCCACAGAGACTGGCGAAACGTTCAGAAGAAAAACCTCAAGAACACGGCCAGACAGCCCAAAAAACCTACAACAACCATTTGAGGCTTCCGTTTGCCATTTAAAGGCTGTTTCCTGCACCTCTGGGCCAAAAATCACCGCTGTTTTTTTTTTTTAAGAAGCCAGGTATTTCTGAAAGAGACCCAGGGGCTAAGACAGACCTTGAATCACAAAGGAGGAAAGGATAGATACTTCTTGTCTTTGTGCAGCTAACATTTTTTCCGTCATGGGGAGCGGCAGGTCTGCGCGAGGGATGCCATGGGATCCTGCGAACCATCCTAAAAAAAAATCTTGGTAATTAAGCATTTATACTTTATTATTTGTTTATTTAAAGTATTTTTACCCTGCCTTTCTCCTTAGAAGGACCCAGGGTGGCTTACAACAATTAAAAGACAACATTTAAAAGCTAAAAACAGTGAGTATACAAATATTTAAAAAGAATTAAACAAGTACTATACTTAAAATGGTAAATAAAAACCACATTTAAAAACAACAAAGCACAAGAATCCGTTCAAAAAGAGACTCCTCTTCCATTGAAAGACTTGGTGTATCACAGACACTTGTAGTACATGTTAATAAACGACAAACAACAGCAGCCAAATGAAAAGAATATTGTTTGGCTGCAAGTTTGAGACAGCTTTTGTTTTGTGGTGGCTTCCTGTATTTTTGTATGATTCCGTTCAAGCCTCATGTTTATTTTCCTTATTAATGCATTTAGATCTTGTTTTCTGTAGAGGAGGTTTATCCCTCATTTCCACTAACGAAACGGCTCCATTCTCTGGAGTACAACCATGGAAATGAAAGCTGTTTGATTTGTCCATAAGCACATGGCTGAAAATACACTGTACCTCAGCTAATAACTTTGATTGGCAGGAAATAAATAAACAGCAGGGGATGGGGGAATGCAAGCTCCGGCTTGTAGCACTCTTATTGGCATGAGCAGTAGAATAAATAAAAGGCTGGATTGAGCTATTAGCGTGTCACCAGGCTTCCTCAAAAACGTAACTCTCGGAAATGAATTAAGTGCCGACCCCCTTCAGGGTTTGGAGTGGTGAGGAGGAGAAACATTTAGCAGTACACATATATTCCCCTTCTGCAATTTACATCACGGGTTCAGGACATTTTGTTAAAACGGGTGACAAACTGTGCCTCACAGGGTTTTCATATGTACATGCGTGTGTAGATGTGTATTTATTCCCCTCGTGCTACCTTGTTTTGCTTGTTTTCCCATAATATCATGTAGCCAGTCATCTGTAACATCATGTTACATTAGTGGCAGTTATGGATAAGCACCGAAATTATATTTGCAGTGGAGAGGAAAGCTTTGTGCAGGAGAGCCCTGAGTCGGCCGAGATGAACCAGTTCTGCACATTTCTGCCCTCGTTCAAAACACATTGTGCATTATTTATATTTGTTTCTGCTTATTTGGAATTCATAAATCCTTGTTCCAGAGCAAATTAGAGGCTTTTTAATGCTCACTAATCCCTCTTGTCAGCCCTGCTGCATGTGCTCAGAACCAGAATTTCTGCCATGCTCAACAGGATAAATGAGCTTAAATAAGGTGCTGTACTCAGTCTAACATTTTTATAAAATGAAAAAAAAAGTTTCCCTTGTTGTACATACCATCGAATCACGTAGGGTTTAATTGTGCCTATTTCATTTCTTCTCCGTGTGGGTTTTTTTTAAAAACGCCAAGCTTTAAAAAGTAAAAAATAAAAACACCTCAGCATTAGGAGGTCATTGCAAGTAAGCAGAAATCATGAAAGAAAAATTAATTCCAGTTAGGAATGAATGAATTTGTCCCATTCTGTTATTAAGCAGACAAAGCCTATCCATGATGCGTTAAAATATATCCCCAAATATTATTAGTGGTTTTTGTCTTTAATTGAGTACAGTGGTGCCTTGACTTACAAACGTCTTGACTTGCGACCAATTGGAGTTACAACCAGCTCTGGTCGCAAAATTTTGCTTTGACTTGCGACCGGCGCTTTGGCGGGGAATTTGAACTGCTTTCCCTCCTTTTGTCCTTCAGTTAACCGTTGGTCAGTGAAGAGGCTGCTTTTCCCATTGTTCCCTCCCTCCCTCCTTTCCTGCCTTTTTTTTTAACCTTAGAGGTCATCTTAGGTTAAAAAAAAAGTCTCCCCCTAGTGGATGGATTAACCGCTTTTGCATTAGTTCCTATGGGAACTAATGCTTTGAGATACAACCAGCGCCTTGAGACATGACCAAAAAACAGCCGGAACGGATTAATTGCGTTTCAATGTATTCCTATGGGAAATGGTGCTTTGAGTTACGACCAACTTGAGTTACGACCATCATCCCGGAACGAATTACGTTCGCAACTCAAGGCACCACTGTAAATGTCTTTTAGGAGACATATGTGTGAGAATGGGTAAGGAGGTCTCTTCTCCTGTCCGGTTGTGTATTTTAGGTTTTAGGCCACTTTGTCATGCAAAAGGATGAGGCTCAACATGGAAATTGAAGGGTCTTTGAGGCTATCTGATTTGGTTGAGATAGATTCACTCAAATAAAGTCAATCAACCTATAGATGTCAAGAATTACTTTCACATCAAAAAGCATTAGTGCTAATTGTGCACTTTATGATGTATTCAGCAGGCCATTGTGTGATAAGCAAAGCCTTCCCGCAATATTCAGTAATTGGAGCTGGGGGACCTTTTGATACTAGGCATGGATAGGTTTTCTTAATGATTCTTTAATTCCAATGCTTGAAGAAGATATATTTGAAGGACAGTCCCCAGCATCCTCTAACCAGCATGATCATTGCTTTATTTGAATCCACAAAAATAAAACTGAGGTAAGATAGAGCTACAGGCCTTTAAACAAAACATCTCATTACAACAAAGAGATAAAGAACATCTCATCCGATTAAAAGAAAGTGTTCCTGAAAGCTTTTGTGGTTTTACCTGCCTCTGCACACTTTTTGGACAGTTTGGGATGGCATTTAAAGGAAAGCCTGCCTGAAGAAAAAAGTCTTTGCCTGCTTGCGGAAGGACAGCAAAGATTGGGCTTCCTCGTGGGAGGGGGTTCCAGCGTCTCAGAGCAGCAAGAGAGAAGGGCTTCTCCTGATGGAATCGCAATACACCACTGCACTCCACCTTCCCTCTTCCCAGGTCTCGCCTGCTGCTACACAGAGAACCCTGGTGGACAAAGCTGAGTGAGATCATCACCCCAAGCCTCATCCAATCAAGTCTCTGTAACACAAGCCAGGTCAGCCTGCTCATGCAGGATCACAACCTGGAAGGCTATTGTTTTCCCATTTACTGAACAGACATTTAGTTGCAGCACTTTAAACCCAGGGGGCCTGACACCAAGACCATCCACGCTATTTAAATTTGGAGACTGCAACCAATACCCTCTTGCCCTCACTTCTTACCTAATGTGGCACCTGTTGTCCCACCCCATATCTCCCCCTGACCTGAGCAATTCTCATAGCTGCTCCCCGACTCCCCCAACTACCCCCTCCCATAAAAACACATCCCTCCACAAGCAGACAAAGACCCAAGTTCACCGTTTCCCCCCAGTTGCATAAAGAGAGAGTTGGCTGGCAACAAAATCAGAATAAAATCTAATGGGAGAGGAGGATTAAGGAAAGTGATGATATTAAATACAGGGGAGGAAAGAATACAAAAAAGTTGCAGAAAGGGTCCTCCTGGAAATCTGATATCCACATCTCTTGATACATGATTCTTCTTGCGATGCTAAGTGCACACTTAGTACCACACTTTGCGTGGCTCAGAGGCACACACCGAGGTGCTGCCTCTGGCAGCTGGCTGCTGTGATACACTTGCAGGAGGAGGAAGAGCCACAAAGTCAGTCAGGAGCCCAGGTGTTTTCAACTCCCAACACTTTTTCTTCCCCCCAGTAGGCTGTTGCTAATAAACAAATAAATCTCAGTTATGATAAAAACAAAGATGGTTTTCGAAAGTTTTCCCCAAATTGTCATGTGGGGTTTTTTTTTAAGATTTTACCTGGGCCTTTGACTGGTATCCCATAGCGCCACCAACCAATTTCAAGTTCTTTGCTGTCATATTTCAGTCTTCCTTATCTTAGCCAATTTATGAGCTTTTTGCTTTACAGAGTGTGCTTAACAGAGCCAAGGCTATACGTCCCATTTTGCACAGGGGAAGGTAATTGAAACATCCTTCTGCCCTTCGCTGGTCTACTGTGCTAAATCCAGTGCATACCGTTTGTCCAGGGGTCCGAGTGTGGTTTGTAGGGGTCCATTCCAAACCTGAGGGAATTTACAAATATGCCCAAGGGTGTGCCATCAACAGCATTTAGAAAGGAAGTGGACTCTCATCCAGTAGAAGGCAAGGGTTGGCTTTTGGCTGGAACTTGTCAGCTGATATTTCTATTATTGAAAGCTGTTTATTCTGTTTAGTGCACTGTGTAGGAGTGACTGGAGAAATACTTTAGAAACAAAATTTTCCATTTCTGGTCTCAGCACCTTCCCACCACCACCACCACTTTGGGTACAGCAAGGCAGAATATATTTTATCCCACCTGATCAAAGCTATTGATTATCCAAACTGTGTAGCGCCTGCCATGAAGATTGGTTGTCTGATACACTTGGAGAAGGGTAGAAGGTTGTAGATGGAGGCTTTGCTGGAGATCACTAACATACCACAAATACAGGAAGACTTTTGGGCTGCTTAGCTTCAATGTTCTGCCTTCAGCTGTTTCGGGAGAAAGATTTAATGACGTTTCATAGGTGACATTTCTCTGCATAGTAGTGAAGAGTTAGAAACAATTATTGTTGCACAGTTTTTATAGAGATGAAAATAACAGATTTGTCCTTAATTATTAACATTACAAGCTGACCCAGGGGCTTAGATGTTCTTCCTCTTAATGCTAAAAAGAAATCCATGATTTGTGTGTTGCTGTCTAGTTTTCCACTGCTTTGCCGAGCTGATCTGCTTCCTCAAGTTCCCAGAGAATGCTTTTATATCATGAGGTCTTCCCATGGGCGTTCCAAGAAACAAAAACACCCCAGAGGCTGCCTGCAAAGCACTTCTTTTAATGTTAAAAGATTCGTTTTAAGTTCAATGAACCTTTAAAAAAAAAAATTAAGCCCTTACAATTGTTTGGTTAGACAGCTAATTAAACCTCGTAATTTTCTAGAAACATGGTTAAGTTTCATTTAGTTGTGTCATAAATATTTGTTTTAGATTTGGTTCCTTGGTTGGTTGGGTTTTTTGCTCCACTAACTAGACTCTTAACAATGTAAGTTCACCATCCTTGATGGAATGGGTGTTAGTTTACTGAAAAAATATGGAACAGGTGTTACTTTACTGAAAAAATGCACATTACAAAGTTTATGTACATTGTATACTACTCAAGAGGGACACTGAAAGTCTGTGTAGTACAAAATAGGAGCCGTATAGTGTGAGATTCCCAGTGTGGTATAGTGGACAAAGTAATGGACTAGGACTCTAGAGAATAGGGTTCAAATCCCCACTTGGCCGTGGAAACTCACTGGGGGAGTGGAGCTGGTAAAACCTCTCCTTAAGTATCTCGCATACCTTGAAAGCCCTATTACAGTCACTATAAGTCAGTTTCAGCTTGACGACACAGAACACACATAGTGTGAGAAAGAAGCCCTGGTTTGTATGGTGTGGAAGGAATGGGGAAGGTTGCCTATCAATATGCTCAAGGGTTCCCAGTCTGTGTGCTGTGGCTCCGTGGGGTGCCACAAAATCCAGTCAGGGGTGCCACAGAAAAAGGGACAGAACATAGAACTATGAACAGAAGAACTGTTCATAGCTCTTTGTCAAACAGGAACTGGAAATGGGAGCCGTGTGCCTGCCTCTCCTTTCCCCATCTCTGTGGTGCCTGGTAGAGGCACTTGCCGGGTGGCCTCGTGAGTTTCTGCATCTGGACCTGGAAGGAAGTGGGCCCTTGGGGATATTTGGGAGAAGGAGATGGGATGGCTGGTGTGTGTGTGTGTCAAGATCCTGCCCCTGGTTGCAGAGAGATCCCTGATCGACCTTCTGAGCAAGAGGAGCCAAGGCCAATGGCCAGCAAATCAAGGGAGCCATGAGTCCAAAATGTTTGGGAACTACTGCCTATGCTGTATTCTTTCCAGCCAGGTGACCAGGTGTCCTGCTTTACAGAGGAGAACCCACTATCTGAAGATGTGTTAGAGGGGACTCCTCCATTTGAAGGTGTCCTCTGCCTGAAAGGTTCTCCAATTCAAGTTTTCCTTAAAGATAAAGAACCATAAAGAGGGAGATCAGAAGCCTTGAAGGGGCTGATCCACACACTGGATGGCAGACTGCACAAGCACACAGGTGACCTAGTCCCACTCTTTCCTGATATGCTGGGATGTGGCATGTTTTTATTAAATAATATTCATAATTTCTAAAAGGTGCATTTCTACACCTAAATTAGCATGTACAAACAGTCCAGTGTGTGCCCTCTTCCATCCACTTTGAGGCGTACATTTCCTCTTTGGGGCTGACACTGAAGTGACCACTGCAAAAGGTAAACCAGGTGAAATGAATATCTGGTTGGAAACCAGGGCTCTGACTTACAAAAGTACACCATGACCACCTCCAGCCAGGCATTTCTCTCTATGAAGAAGTTGGGAAAAATGGTACCTTCAAATCTTGGGGAAGACCTAGTTAAAACCATGTACCTTGTCACCTTGTGCTGCTGCTGGTTGATGAATGTACCCTAATCCCTAAAAATTTCCCATGAAAGGAGTAGAAAAAAAATCAGCCACCTCTTTCATGGTAATAAAGCACGGTAGTAATATTGGTTTGTTGTTATGTGCTGTCAAGTCACCCTCAATGTATGGTGACCCTATGAATGAACACTCTCCAAAATGTCCTGTCCTCAGCCACCCTGCTTAGCTCTTGTAGACTCAAGCCTGTGGTTTCTTTTCAGGAGTCAGTCCATCTCTTATTTGCTCTTCTTCTTTTCCTGCTGCCTTCCACCTTCCCCATCATTATTGTCTTTTCCAGAGAATTTTGCCTTCTCATTATGCACCCAAAGTAGAACAACTTCAGTTTCAGCCTTTCAGGCCTGATTTGATCTAGGACCCACTTGTTCATCTTTCTGGTTGTCCAGGATATCCACAAAGCTCTCCTCAAGCACTACATTTCAACTGAATCAATTTTTTTTCCCTGTCAGCTTTCTTAACCGTCCAGTTCTCACATCCATACATGGTGAGTGGAAATACAATCGTGTGGATGGTCTTGGTCTCCAGTGACACATCCTTCCTTACACTTGATGATCTTTTCTAGTTCCTTCATTGCTGCCCTTCCAAGTCTCAGTCTTATTGTGATTTCTTGACTGCAGTCTCCATTTGGATTGATGATTAAATCAAGATATACAAAATCTCTATTTCAAAGTCTTCATTGTCAACATTAAAGTTGTGTTCAGCTGCAGACCTATGTTGGCACTTTCTTCTTTCACTATCTCAAAAAGTCATTTCAAGTCATTGCTCCTTTATGCCAATAAAATAGTGTCATCTGCATATCTTAAATTATGCCTGTTTCTTCCACCAATCTACACTCCTCCACCATCTGAATCTAGTCCCACTTTCTGTATGATACTTTCTGCATATAGATTGAACGGATAAGGGGATAAACTGCTCCCTTGTCTGACACCTTTGCCTATAGAAAACCATTCTGTCTCTATTCTGTCCTAACAGTAGCTTCTTCTCCACAAGACAATTATCCTGATGCATACAAATTATGCATCAGGAGAATTAAATGCTGAGGCACACCCATTTCTTTCAGAACAATCCATAGTTTCTCATGATCTACACCAGAGGTCCCCAACTCCCGGTCCGCGGCCCGGTGCCGGTCTGTGGCCTGAGCCGGACCAGGCCGCGGAGACAGACCTCCCCCCCGCCCCCACACACACTCCCCCCCCCGCATAGCTTCTTTGTGCATGCGAGAGAGAGAGCGCTCCCCACCCCTTCGCACATGCGCATGAGTGCCCCCGAGCACCGCGCCACCCTTCGCGCATGAGCGTGAGAGCGCCCGCACAAGCACCCTCCCACTCCTTCGCGCATGCGCACAAGCACGGGGTGCTCCGCCTTCCCCAACCGGTCCGTGGGGTTAAAAAGGCTGATCTACACGGTTAAAGGCTTTGTTGTAGATCATAAAGGACAGACTGATATATAGATCAGGATTGGTGGTAGGAGTCAATACATTGCTACAGAAGTGGACCTAGGTGCCCAAGACCTTTTGGTACCTGAGACAGAAAACCCTCTAAGTGCCCAGGAGTTTTTTTCCCCTCTTTAAGTACAGTAAGAATTAGTTTTAAAAGTAAGAATTTGCTGTCCTGACATAATACCCAGAATGAGCTGCTTGAGGCACCCAACTTCCTTTGCCTAATGGTAGGCTCATCTTGCTTTTCATATTAGACTGTGCATGGTCAATGTTGCCAGAACCAATGTAGAACCAGAGGCCGAGACCTGACTTTTGCATGTAGGAAAATATGACTGGGCTCTTAAGTGAACTGTAACAGTTATTCAGTGGTTTGGGATAAGTCACCTATTTTTATGGTAAACTACTTAACGGGATGGGAAAAAGTGACCCTCCAAGTAAGCTTCTTGGGATGTAAATGACACACACAAAAATATATTTAGACTAAATGGGATAGGTGAATTTTGCATGCCGTGGCACTGCATTTCCAAAAGAGATCAGCACATTGAATTTGAATATAAGCCTGTTATGACGAGGGTTATCAATTCTTGTCAGAGTTTCATAATGGAAACAATATATTTTCTGACTAGATTTGAAAAAGAGGAGGAGGATCCCTCATGGCTTTCAATCTCTCTCTCTCTCTTTCACCTCATCTGTGATTTAAAGCTATGTGTATTGTACATCGAAAATACCCTTTCCCAAGAAGGTTTCACTTAAAACTTTGTTTAATAATACAAATGTGAATCTTCCCAGCTAAAATGAGAACAGATTAAAGAATGGAAAGGGGGGTAATAAGCTAAGACTGCATCCGACGACTAGAAATGAAGCCCATGGAGGAAACTATGGTCTGTATCCACTGGCGTGCTTCCACAGAGACCTCCTTTCATCAGCAGAACTGGAAAGGTGGTGGTCCTTTTTATAGCCCCTTTTACAGCTTTGCAGGGCTAGAAAGCTCTACAGGGTCATTTTCTGAGTGGCATGGAGGTTTACAAAGGAGAGAGAAGAAAATTCTATTATACTATTGTGCTCGTGATTGGGCAATAACACAGAAGTTTGGTTTGAGGCCCATCTTAACTTGTAATAAATAAACTGGTCAGCTAAGTTGCATTTTGACTGGGGCCTTTTGGAAGATAAATCCTGGATATGTTTGTCCTTACTATTGCTTCTGTACGCACAGATGTAGCGCTGTTATTTTCCATAAGAAGCCTTTGGTAGGCTTCCTCTCCTCTGTTTCAGAGATTTAAACAGCATTGGTCATGCCTGCAAAGTATCCAGGGCTGGCCCTAACATTAGTGAGAGTGAGACAGCCACCTCAGGCAGCGAGTGTCCTGAAACATCAGTAAGCTGTTAGTTACTTGCTTTATTATTACTGTACTTTTTACTGCCAGTGAGTGGGAACAGTGTTTCTGCCTCATGTGCCAAAATGATGTATCTGGCTTTAAGAGTGTGTGTATCTTTTCTTGGGTGGGTGGGGAACAGGAATCACATTTGCTGCTCCATTTCATTCATTCATTCATTCCTTCATTTTATTTATACTTCTTCCTTCTTCCACAAAGGGGATTCAAGGCAGCTTGCAAAACCTGAGGCAGCAAAATGCCTCGGTTAGCCTAGAGAGCATCATCTATTTTTCTAAAATGTTTTCTTAATGTTAGGCTCAATAAGAGGCTGACCATTTTTTCTGTTACTCGATTTTTTCGCCACCACAAGTGGTTTAGTTTGCTTTGCTTTGCTTTGTTGTGACCTAGGAGCGTTGCTACGGAAGACTGTGATAAGTATGATAAAATATGGCACAGCAGCATCTCTGTGATGTTTGCCTTGTCCAGTTAAAGGGCTTTCTGAAAGCAGGCTGCCATCACATTTTTTTCTGTCAGAGCTGCACAACTGGAACAAGGTTGTGTGACAGACTGTAGTTACATGTTTCTGCCACTCAGGTGCTCCTACCTGGAGCTGTTTCTGTTCTCAGATACCAGTACCTGTATTAATATGAGTGGACCGAAGCCTCCTGTTCTACATGGATGCAGCTTTTAGTTCTGTGCATTGTTTTATTGCTATTTTCTGTGGATATGTGTTAATCTGGTGACTGGCACTAAAGATAATAGTTGGCTTGCAGGCAAATGCAGTTCTAGGAAAGATTGTGAGCAGAGGCTTTTGTGCCTTGGACAGCCATATGACGGGTAGAAATCGGTGCCACATGACAAAGTGACGACCCTAAGGAGACAATAAAGGCAGAGAGGTTGTGCACGGCAGTAACAAGACTCAATTTTCTGTATTAGAACAGTCAGCCAATTCTTTGTCTGCAAGCATTTTACAGATCTATTAAGGAAACTACAACTGCTGCATTTGGTGAAGCAAAATCACATGCCTGAAGTTCCAGTTACTGTCTGTGCTTATGATTAATCACATCACTGAGTAATGTATTCACTCTCATGTTAGACATTACTTGCATCTCTAAGGATATTTGCCTAGAGTCGTCCAATCTGGCCTTTTTGTTTCATCATCTTCCCTTCAGCCTTTGAGTGCCTTCCCTTCCTTCCTTCCTTCCTTCCTTCCTTCCTTCCTTCCTTCCTTCCTTCCTTCCTTCCTTCCTTCCCCCGTTTTTCTCTGACCATTTAAAACTGTCATTTACAGAAGGAATGATTGGTATCTGAAGAACATCAGTTTATGAAAAGGTCTCCTTTTTCATTGCTAACGATTTTCGTTGGGTTGGGAGTTCGATTCCCCCCACTGGGCCTCCTTGACAGAGGCTGGACTCAATGATCCTTAGGGTCCCTTCCAGCTCTGCAGTTCTAAGATGATGATGATTTTAAAACTTTTGCCAGTATCATGTTGAGGGGGAAGGATGTTGCACACATAACTTGAGTTTCAGAAGTCATTGTGCTATTTCTTTTGCACAAGTGTCTACACAAATTCCTGAAGAATGAGTTGTGAGACAGCCACCTCACCAATAGTGACCTCTTTGCCCAGTGTTACACACATTGAAATCCCCGATATTGGCCGCCATCACACTTTTTAACTTGTTTTGATTTTTTTTTCTCTACCAGTTTTTATCTCTGTAAAATATGGTTGCAACTAAAATAAGAAATCAGTGCTTACAGAAAATCATTATCTTCTGTACTGCAGGCATAGATTATAAAACATACTTTCCCCTTCATAATTACTAGTGTTTCTAAGCACTGTCCAATTTGCTAAGAATTTAACCTCCAGAACAGCCACACAAAAGAGAGAACAATACAAGCAGAGAAATAGTCAAAACAACATTCTAAGCTTATCACCCTCTATAACAAAAGATAGAATCTAAAGCAATTACACCAATAATATTGCTGCAATTAATGCTTTTATTCCAAACAATGCCATTTGAGATTTTGATTAGCGATGTAAAAATCAAGTGACACTAAATTTAAATTTTATTTGGGATACGTGCCAGGTGAGAGTTTGTGGGTGGCTGCATATACTTAACAAAATTTTAAAATCAAAGGTGATCTTTGACTGAACAGCAAACATAGCTCATAAATTATTGCATGTGTGAATTGCAACCATGCACCCACTGTATCTTAAAGCCAGGCATGAATGTTTTACTGTGTGAATTCTGTATTTTATCTCATATGTCTGAAGAAGTGGACTTGTCCACAAAAGCTCACATTAAACTGTAACAATTAGTCTTTAAGGTGCTACAAGATTTTTGTCTTTTTTAATTTTTATTATTATTATTTCTTTGGATTTTGTCTAATATTGATATTGTACAGAGACTCTGGCATTGCCAGGAAGAAAAGACCCTAAACTTTTGGATAGCATTTTCTGTAAAGATCTCTGCTGGCTACCATTCTCCACTACCTCTCCACCCCACAATGCCACACCACTGCACCTAGGTTCAGGACATACATTGTGGACAGAATGAAGGCAAAGCAGCCAACACAGTCACTGCTATCACTTCTAGGAAAACCGCCGCCACCCGCCAGCAACAACAACTAACAAGCTGGTCCCTTGACTAGAGAAAGGTGAGATGGAAATAAAGTAAATCAATGGTCAATCAGAGTTCCAGTTCGGTCATTCTGATTTCTTTTGTGCTGTTTGCCAATTTTGTTGGAAGTCCCAGAAATCAATATTTGATGTCCACCCAAGTACTCCCAGTCTTCAGAGGTCCACTTGTAACTTGCTCCTTTCACTGCGAAGGGCAACAACAGGCATTTCATACTTTTTTCAAAATTTTGGGGTTCTCCCGAGTGTCCTAACTCCATTCCCCCATCTCCATGTGTGGCTGTTGTCATTTTGGCTATATGAGTGAAAACAGAATATGATACTAAAAAGGACTGAATTGGAATTGGGCTTGACAAGTTGAGGGCGGGTGTCGTAATAGTGTGCTAAAGGGAGATTTCAACTGGTGGCTTTCTTGCTCCCTTTTAGGTACATACATGCTATTAACTTGCATTGCTAAATACTGTATAAGTATTTACAAAGGTGGCTTATTTATAAATACGTAAATATCCAAAGTTTCTTTCCTTCTCAGTGCCAGCTCTTTCCTTTATTTCTTTGGCATTTGATAGCATATATATTTTATAACTGTGTTAGCTGCTCATCATGAGGGCCGCTTTAAAAACATATTTTTGACAGACAATTTTAGATTCAACCTGGTAATTGTGTAGCATTCAGGCTCTTGAAGTTATGGAAACAAGCCCTTCGTCAAGGCCAACATCGGTTCTCTATCATGTTCATCAGTCAAAATGCTATGTTCACCACCACCACCCAGTCTTGGTTGATATGTAATGGTAAATGCTCAAAGACCTTCTTGGGCTTCATCAAATCTTGCTTTCTGCCATAACAGGATATCCACAATTAATAGCATTCAGATTTATTTTGCTGCTGTAAGTAAAAAGACAGCACTTTGGTTGGCTTAAGGAACATTCCTGAAACCTTCCTTTTGTTCAAGCTGCTTCTCAACCTGAACCTACTGCTTGCTTTATTGATCCGTGCTCAGTCCTCTTATTAGCAAGACAAACCTGCCTTTTCGTAAGCAATAGTGCCAATATTGATCAGAGAGCATATAGGCAATAAATGTATATTATGTCTGTATTTACATATAAAAACAAAATACATTCTCTGGTGAAGTTAACAATTTCTTCCTTCTCTGACCTACACCCCCACCCAGTATCAATGGGGTCTCTAGCCAAAGTGTTCACTGGAGTACCCTGTTTCCCCGAAAATAAGACAGGGTTTTATATTAATTTTTGCTCCAAAAACGCATTAGGGCTTATTTTCAGGGGATGTTTTATTTTTTTCATGTACAATCTACGTTTATTCAAATACAGTCATGTCATCTTCTGGTTGCTGCACAAGGGTGGAGGGCGGGGTTTCACTTAACTGGGGCTTATTTTTGGGGTAGGGCTTATATTACGAGCATCCTGAAAAATCATACTAGGGCTTATTTTCAGGTTAGGTCTTATTTTAGGGGAAACGGTATTTCCACCCTGTTTTTCAGCTAGGAACCTGGCTTTACTCTCACTGCCTATTCTCCATATGGACAGTGAGTTTAGTTTCTACTCTCTGATCACCCATCATTACTCTTGCTATTGTTCTTGTCTTTTTGATCATGAGTTACGGTACATCCACAACATGGCCTCACTCTGTGAGTTTTACTCAACATGACCTACCATGGTGGGCTGAAACATAATATGTGCATGTCAGTTTTTTAAAGACCATCTCAAGTGCTGAAATTGAATGCATATCATCGAAGTAGCAATGTGAAAACCTAATGGATTAATATGAACGAGGAGGAGGACGAGAGGGTAATGGTGGCTGCAGTGGTGGTGATAGCAGTAAACAGAAACATAACCTTTTGTCTATGTAGATTTCCAGACTCTCCAACACACCCAGAAAAGTTTAGAACCAGAAGTAATCACACTCAGTTTATGCTCATTGAATTCAGTGGGAAAAGTTAGCTGTTAGTGGCTCTGTCTTAAGCATGACTAAGTCTGGATCCAACCCAATGAAATGGAGGGGGGGGGCGCGACTGTTCCCAGTAGGCAAGTATCAAAGGTAAAACTAGACTGTTGTATTAGAGACTCTATAATGATATATTATTGTACCACATTCATTATTATTAAAACTGATTTAAAAATAGATGTGTTCCTTCATGCTACCATTATTATTAAGAGGCCTATGCATGGGATCCCTGAATGCTATTAAACTTTTTTCGGTTGGGTTTGCATCTTATTTGAATACCCATTTCTGTTGTCACCTGTGGTGTTGTCAGCTGAGGAGAAACTTTTGTACTAGCTTTAAATTTCACTTTTGGTGAAACCAGTTGGCAGCCTACAGGTGCACAGAATGTACTGAGAAATGTCACCAACTTTATCAAAACCTATGTGGCTCCTCATAAAGTCCCCAGGCACTTTACCTAAGAAGGAAGGTCAAGTTCTCTCTGGATTTTACTTTAGGCAAACCATGTACACACAAGCCACACACAAAAAAGAGGAAGTGCACACACAGACACAGGCACACACACCACACACACAAAATCCTATGGCTGCTTTACAGCTCCAGTCATGTCTCCTTCTCAAATAAATTCTCAGCTGGTTGCCTCTCTATTCTTCCTCAACGTTCTTCACCCAGAAAGCCACACACTCACACCTAAGCCACAGTGAGGTACTACTGCCAGATGTCTACCACATTCCCCATACTTGGTCAGTATCCTAAAGTTGCCTCCAGCCGTGGAAATGGGGTTAATCCATCTTCCTGCAGCCTCCTGCCCTACAATTCTTAACAACCTCTTCTAGATAGCTAGAAAACCCACTGGAGCAGATTTTGGTACCATCAAAGGCCACGGTGGAGCGGAGTGAAATAAGCCCAGCCGATACACTTGTACTGAATTAGACTTAGGACTTAGAAATGTATATAGGTAACTAGACTTACCATTTTCTCCTAAGAGGTATAAATACTATTTGAAGTGGCATAAAATCTTCAAATATAGTTTTTGAACATCACAATTACTTCTCAGGGCAAGGTTTTGTATGGCAGCAATAGAAACACATGACAGTCAGAATCCTCTTGGCCGCCAGTGCGATCAGTACATTTTTTGCTACTGTTCTCGTCTCCCCAGTGGGGGAAAGGGGCATTCTCTTTGTGGGCCAAGCCACCTCTTCCCATTCATCCAACGCTCCTTTGTACCTTTGGGGTGACAGAGGTTCCTGCCGCATCTTCCCCCAGAGAGAAAGAAACCCAAGAAACCTCATTAATCATGCAAACCTTCTCCTGCAGCAGTGCCAGCAAAATGATCTTCCACACTCCCCACATCAATATTCCTGACACTCGTCTTAAAAGTTAGGTCATGCATATCCATCTGCCATTAAAGGAGTGTCAGCGAGCAAGCATCTTCTTGCTATTTTTAGGGTCATATCAAAAGAGTTCATCAACTTTCTGTCAGCTCAGCCAATTTGTCACATTTGATGCCATCTACCATCATCCTCTCTGGTCATCCTGT
The DNA here is from genome assembly GCA_037013535.1 of Intellagama lesueurii. Taxonomy (NCBI): domain Eukaryota; kingdom Metazoa; phylum Chordata; class Lepidosauria; order Squamata; family Agamidae; genus Intellagama; species Intellagama lesueurii. Next base: position 165,432,429 of record JBAJHW010000001.1, on the reverse strand, counting down.
TCTTTCCATCACCCACCTTCTCACTCCCCCGCCCCAACCACCACCATATTATTCCTCTGAAAACCATGCTCCCCTTGTATATGAGAAATGGAAGATTATTTGATGTTTTGTTAGATTAAGAGATTCACTGGGACTTTTCCAAAATTAGATCTTCATGTTTGCTTCTCTGGTTTCTTTATCTTGAAATGTGCATTTTGCCTCACTCTTCTGGAAAATGGGGGCAGATTATTATTATTATTTTTAAGCATCAGCTTCAATGTAGGTGGGAGGGGAACATTCCCTCTTCAGAAATGTACCTTGATCTAGCAATTTGTGTGCAATCTTAAACACAAATCTGTTGCAGACATCGATTGCCTGATGCATTTTTATTGAGGGAATAGATTTGCATGTCACGAGGATATGCTTCATTCATTCATCGAAATTAATAAAGTAGTTTTTGTCAACTGAATATTCCAGAGTTTGTTTATTTGGCACATATGACATTCAGAAATGGCAGAAATTGGCTAAGAGTACATAGATTTCAGATAACTGTGATATTCAGGTCTCATATTTAGCAGTACTGGCTTTCCATACTTAAATCAGGAGTTCTCTGTCTCATTCTGTCAGAACAAAATACAGTTTAGAATGGGAATGACACACAACAAATGCAAACAATTAGAGGTTCTTGGAGTTAAAATTTTTAAAAGTGATGCAATTAAAAGTAGGGGAAATGAAATTGAAAAACCTAGCTAGTTACAATGCTAGGACTAAGTGTGCTTGTGTATGTGCAAGTGAGTGTCTGCACTCTTGTGGTTAAAACTTAACTTCAGGATGTAAAGAGCTATCTTTTTCTCATCCGTATCTCCTTTGATTTCTCTCTCTCTCTTTGGGGGGGGGGGGGTTGGTGCAGTAGTGTCACCACTAAAATTTATTCAATTCTTAAAAAAAAAAAAACTTCCAGTTTCTGAATGTGTGATATTGTTCATCTCTATCCATGATTCAAAATGCCAGGAAATGGTCTGATATTGCTGATGTTGCTGGCAGGAAAAAGAAGATGCTAAGCTTTACATAGCAGAGGTCAGCCTAAATGTTGACAACAGTCAAGATGGTCTACAGGAAACCCTCTTGTGCTCATTACCATTCACAAAGCAACACCACACAAGGGAAAATCCCAGAAGCTGACTCCTTTTTTCATCAGTTAACCACTTTTCACCCAAATGCAAAGTAATGGTCAGGGCTTTTTTTAGACAAGTGTCAATCCAAAGTCCAGTTACAAAGTTATAATATTTTGTTAGGGCTGCCCCCATTTTTAGAATTGCCCCGTAGAATGTTGATTTGCTCTGCTGCTCAATAACATCACTGCATTTTGTGCAGTGATAACATGGCTGTTTCTTGCTTCTCTTGTGTTCTCTTGGCTGGAAATGAGCAAATAAATTTGCCAGAAACAAGTCTGATGAGGCTATGTATATCTCTCACACACCCAGACATAGCAGTTTGTGTTTCCCCATTTGCAGATTTTTTTTTTCCTGGAGATGCAGAAAAACATAAACACTGGCACAGGTGCCGAAAGGGATCCATTCAGAATATCTCCTAAATGGCAGGGCAGGCACCAACCTGCATACTGCTATTTCAGCAGTTACTCTGTTGGGGCAACAATGTACTCTCTACAAAGAATATGAAAATTTAATTCCAAGATAGAGAGATACACGGATATATACATTTAATGCTTGTAAACCCCCAGAATCATGTTTCCTTGCAGAATCATGCAGTATTATACCTACAGTGTTGACATTCTATGGCAGTGGTTCTCAACTTGGACAGACGTTCTTGGACAAAAGCTCCCAGAAGCCTTCACCACTAGGTGTGCTGGCCAGGATTTCTGGGAGCTGTAGTCCGAAAACATCTCGGGTCCCCAAGGTAAGGAACCACCGTTCTATGGCATTGGCACCTGAAGAGATTTAAACCATGTCTCCATATTTCAGCCCCTTGCATGGACAAGAGTGTCCACAGGAATTTTGGGGGGAGGAGGTCAAACAGCATAATGACATTTAAATACCTGCAAACACAAAATGTTAATTCAAAATGATTAAGGTAGAACACACGAGGCGTCTTGAACCCAAATAAAATATTATGTTCTGTGAGAGACATGAGTGGGGGGAGGTTGCAAAGTCTATATGGAGGACCCAAGGTGAGCAACCACTGGTCCAGGGTCTGATGAGAAAAAAGCTTGCAACACCAATTTTACAGGAACGGTAAATCCACTCCAGAGTTTTGTCTCAGTTTCACAGAATCTAACCAAGGTGATGGACTCTATTCCCAAAACAGAGCATATAAAGTTCATACCAAGGCCTGGAGTGTATTTACTGGCTCCACGAAATTAGAGTAAGCAGACTATACTGGTTACTAAAAGGTTATAAAATATGATATTCTTTTAACACTTAAAACATTCTCAGCTCACTAAAGCTCATTTCCATATCATCATCTACTTTGCACAGTCATGGATATCTTAACTTGCAGTTCACTGTTCACAGAATGGGGAATTGAAATTTACTATGTAAGATCTCGCTCCACAAACCAATTATTAAACCAGAGTTTTTCTTCTCAGCTCTAAAAGAGAACGATCGTTTAAGCCAATGAGGATCAGCACAAAGAAGCCAGTGTGCAGCGGAAGGGTAGGATCGGGAGAGAATGGCCCAGCGTTAGACTTACTGGAACAATGACATGCAAACCAGCTTGTATTCTTATTCCTCCCCTACTTCAGAAATATCAAACAAATTGGTTTTATGCCCATTATGTCCATTATGACTTTCTTAGCATTTTAGAAGAATATTGGGAAACTATAAGTGACATAATTGAAAGGAGTGACTCCTTGAGCAGCTTCTTATCCTTTCCAAGGGTAAATATCTGATCTTAAATGGTAAGTCCTTCCAAATAAAATTGTAATAGTAATGATCAATCCCACTCTGATAGCTATTAAAATGACTCTGATCCCTTAGGTATGCCACAGTGGTTCTACAACATGTCTCAGCGTTGATTTGGGATTTGTTTATGTTATGGATTATCCCTTTTCTGTAAAATTCTCAGATCGAGCCATCTTGCTCTCTGTGGTCTGTAGGGTATCAAAGATATAATCATTGACCAGGACAAGAAGATATTTTTGTTGTTTAGTCGTTAAGTCGTGTCCGACTCTTCGTGACCCCATGGACCAGAGCACGCCAGGCCCTCCTGTCTTCCACTGCCTCCCGGAGTTGGGTCAAATTCATCTTCGTAGCTTCAGTGACACTGTCCAACCATCTCGTCCTCTGTCGTCCCCTTCTCCTCTTGCCTTCACACTTTCCCAACATCAGGGTCCTTTCCAGGGAGTCTTCTCTTCTCATGAGATGGCCAAAGTATTGGAGCCTTAGCTTCAGGATCTGTCCTTCCAGTGAGCACTCAGGGTTGATTTGCTTCAGAACGGATAGGTTTGATCTCCTTGCAGTCCAGGGGACTCTCAAGAGTCTCCTCCAGCACCACAATTCAAAAGCATCAATTCTTCGGCGGTCAGCCTTCTTTATGGTCCAGCTCTCACTTCCATACATCGCTACTGGGAAAACCATAGCTTTGACTATGTGGACCTTTGTCGGCAAGGTGATGTCTCTGCTTTTTAAGATGCTGTCTAGGTTTGTTATCGCTTTCCTCCCAAGAAGCAGGCGTCTTTTAATTTCGTGGCTGCTGTCACCATCTGCAGTGATCATGGAGCCCAAGAAAGTAAAATCTGTCACTGCCTCCATATCTTCCCCTTCTATTTGCCAGGAGGTGATGGGACCAGTGGCCATGATCTTAGTTTTTTTGATGTTGAGCTTCAGACCATTTTTGGCGCTCTCCTCTTTCACCCTCATTAAGAGGTTCTTTAATTCCTCCTCACTTTCTGCCATCAGAGTGGTATCATCTGCATATCTGAGGTTGTTGATATTTCTTTCGGCAATCTTGATTCCGGCTTGGGATTCATCCAGTCCTGCCTTTCGCATGATGTATTCTGCATATAAGTTAAATAAGCAGGGAGACAATATACAGCCTTGTCGTACTCCTTTCCCAATTTTGAACCAATCAGTTGTTCCATATCCAGTTCTAACTGTTGCTTCCTGTCCTACATATAGATTTCTCAGGAGATAGATAAGGTGGTCAGGCACTCCTGGAGCACCTGGAGCAGGAACTGGCAAGCCACTCCAGTATCTTTGCCAAGAAAACCCCATGAACAGAAACAAAAGGCTAAAAGAAGATATTAGCCACCTCTGATAGCCATAAGTTCATTTTTAGAAATGTTTCTATGTTGTAACGTTTAAGCATGTTGTTCTTAGTGATGCTGATAATGGTAGAGCTCATGATTACAATTATAATTGTTACTATTGTTTTGCATAAGACTTTTTTTTTAAAAAGTATTGTTCCTGTCATGATTATAATGGACATTGTGGCAGAATTAATCTGTTTACTCAAGAAATGGGGTGGGGGAGGGGCAAATGAGGGAAGAAACCTTCATATGCAAATATATGGCATTTGAAAATGTCATATAGCTGCATCTACATATAAATAAGCTGTTTTCCGAATTCTGCATCAGCCAGGCTGTGTCAATACCAAAATTAGATAATGTGATACAAAAAGTGAAACCAGCAGGATATTGTTGGACAGAGTCACGGAACTTATTTCCTTAAATGAAAGTCACCTAACTCGGTTAGCTGCAACTGCCGCCGTGTGATTATACCAATAGCCAGGGACTTTTAAATTGTGTTCCATTTGTGTTTTTACATGTGTAATGCCATTTACAAACTGCGGTCTCTGGGAATTATTCCTCTTTATGGCAGCGCCGTAGGAATCGATCTAGGGCTGCAAACGGAGGGTATGGATCAATTCTGACATTAATATTTTCCAGACATGAGAGAACTCTTGCAACCGATTCCCACCTTAAGACACAAAACACACGTGCATCTTTGTTCCCCAGATATTTAAGGGATGTTGTTCATTCCCAACAAACTTTGTATATTTCAGGGTGCTTACTAGAGTGCTTTACTACAAGGACCTGTTGGGAAAGAGGTTGCAAATATGGCACTTTAAAAAAATTAAGACTGGTACAACGTAATACATGGGCAGGCCAAAGCAAATCAGAATGAGAGCTTGAAATAATTTTGTTGTTGTTGTTGTTGTTGTAGAGTAGCTCCAGGGATCCTCTAATCGGCATGTTGGCTAGGGAATTCTGGAGAGTCATGTCCTAAATTCTCCCTGAACCTGAGGCAGCAAGAGAAGCATTGCCCAAGTCCATCACCACCTCCCCTGCTGGCAGTGCTTCGGCCTCTTCTTTCTCATCCCCACACTTCTGCTACTCACCGCCCCCCTTCTCTGGGCACGTCTTGCTTTTCTTCCTTCTTGCTTCGGCTTTTCCACCCTTTCTTCCTCCTCAGAACCACACCTCCAATACTTCCCCCACTCCCATCATCCCCTGTGCCTCATCTTTCTCTCCCCCCCTGCACCTCTTTTGCTTCTCCCCCCCCCCCCCAAATCCCTGCACCACTTCTCTCCCCTCATTGTTTCCTGACAAGGCTGGTGCTGTGTCTGAAGGCTCACATTTTTACTTATTTATATATATATTTCCAGAACATCTCTGCAAACAGCAGTACAAGTGAACAGGTTTCCGCAGGGTCACTACACTCTGAGGACCTCTTAGATCCGAACATTTTCTGTGGGTTGTCCCAAGGAAATCGCCCTTACCCAGGGCGTAGGTGATCTGCCCACACTGCATGGCTTGTGAGGAATCCTTTGAGCCCAGCAGCTTAAAAACCTGTTACCTCCAGGGAGCAGCTTCAGCTTTCTTAGATGTCTAGGGATTGGGGGGGGGGGGGGGAGCATATTCACCAAAACCTGAGGCAGCCGCCTCCTATTGGCCAATGGCAGGGCTGGCTCTAATTCTAAGAATGTATTTATTTACTTATTTTCCTTCTATTCTGCCTTTCTCCCCAGTAGGCACCCAAGGCAGCTTACCAAAAAAAAATATTATTAAAATCCACAAATAATTAAAAGGACACTCGTTATAAATGTAAACGATGATGCACAAATCTTTTAAAACATTATTTTAAAACTGTAAAACAGATTTTGAAAGATCTCCCCATTCAGGGGTTCACAAGAAATATTTCCCGGCTCTGATCAGAATCTGGATCTCTGGGTGCTTTCCAGCAAATGCCTCCCAGTTGCGTAACAACAGAAGCAGCGCCACAGATGCTGCCGTCTTATGCAAACCTACCTGCTTGACCTTGGCACATCCTGCTGAGCCTCTTTGTTGGCCAGTTATCAGATAGGAGCTTATGCTAAAGGCTTGCTTCCATCAGACTTGTGACTTTAGAAACAAACTCCATATTTCAGGGCTTCTTTCCTGTAAAACATGGCCAAGTCTTGATATAACTCTGCTGGCTGGTTTTACAGGACAGCGTCAGAATCTGTGAGATATCGTTGTTCAGCTGGAGATTGGTTGGTATGCGGGTCACCCAGTTTATGATGCATGGGCTTCCGCCTCTGAGTCACCGTATTCTGGCTGGTTCTGCCCCCTATTTTATTTTGCCACTTGCTTCTCATTGAAGGATTTCAGGGTTTCGGTTCAAAAAAAAAAAAAAATGAAGACGATCCCACAACCTGGAGATCTACCTGCCATTTTGGGGGAATGAGGTATAGACAGGAAACTTTACTGTTTTCACTACAATTTCCAGAATCCCCCAGCCAGCACGGTCAATGACCTTGCTGTCCAGACAATCTTGGGAGTTGTAATCAAAAACTTCACGTATCCTGTCTCTGATAAATTATGGCAGAGGCCCTGGTCACATGAGGGAAATGTTCCCTAGTTATCCCCCAGTTAGATTTTGGCCCTTCCCCCCCCCCCCACCCCGTCATATAACACACCATCAGGATTGAAACATTTTCCCAGCCGGCAGTGTAACCGCGGTTTCTTTTCCACTCCCTGGGAGGGTTGTGTTATTTTGTACCTCTGTTGGATCGGTGCCTTCCTTACCAGAATTGCCTGTGTGCATGACCCGCCCCACCTCTTTTCAGAATCAAAGCCAGGAAGGTGGCCACCATTATTGTGGCACACATATATTTTTTAAAAAATTTCGCAGCCAGTGCATCGGTATGTTGGTAAAAGTATGTCACAGAGCATTTCGAGTCATTGTTGCAGTGCCGGCATTTCGACACACCACTTTTCACCAGTCATTGTGAGGAGACGGGGGGGGGAGTTGTAGGGGGGGAAGGAAATGGCAGATTAAGCTGAAAGGCAGAGGGGATGGTGAGGGAAGTAAACGGACCAATGCAATTCTGCAGGAGCAGCCAGTGCAACGGAGGACATATCCGAAACAAAACCCCCAGGGCTGAATTGCCACTTGAAGCAAGAGAGAAAATAAACCAGTACCATGGTGTAGCTGGCCATGATGATTCAAATACGAGCAAATAAAGCATTACTGCTAAAGGTTATTAGGGTGTTTGCCCTGGTATATATACCACATGACCGAGAATCAGTACAACAGAGATACGGAAAGTATTGGAAGGTATTTCCCTCCCCTGCCCAGGGTCAGAGATTTGAAGGGACTGGGTATCCCTTCCCACTGCTCTCCACGTTTCCTCCCTCTGATAGTTTGCTGTAGGGAACTACCTGGGTGGCACTGGAAGCATCCCCAGGACAACATTGGCCTCAGAAGGGCCAAGCGGCAACCCCATAAAAAAGCTCATATGAGATTTCTAATACAACTCTCTAGCCAAAGCGAACCAAAATGTCGAGTCAAGTTCTCCTTGTCACTGGATTCCTAGCTGAAATTCCTTTTCTTTTTCTTTCTAAGTAAAAAAAAAAAAAAATCCATCAAAGACTGTAAAGCTGCTCTGACATTAAAAAAAAAGAAGAAGAAGCTTTCATTTAAGTTCCCTCTGCTGATGCTGTTTGATGATGCTCTGGCTTAAGGCCATTAAGCACATTACGTCAACCCTTTCATTTCCTTTGTTTGATTTCTGGACAGCAGGAAACCGATCACTCTCCCTTATGGTAAGTGATGCCACCGCCCTCCTCCTCCTCCGAAGAACAAGTGGAAACTAGGGATGGCAATCCTCCTTTGTATCATTCAAAGACAAAAGGCAAGGAACCGCAACATTCACCTCTTTGTCAGTGAGAATAGCAAAACATTTGCCCCAGCTTTCGACAGAGTCCTCTTCTTAGCAAGAACAATGTGTTACATACAGAAAAACCAAATGTTTGCATAAAATTCCCTCTTTTGTGCAAAATTGTGCAATTCATGAATTGTGAAATTTGTCCAAAATTGGAATGATTGCTGCTTTTTAAAAGAATCTGAAGCAGTAAATTGGTTGTTGGCATCTTCCCTAGCCATCAGCCAGTCTCCCTATGCTTGCTCTATGCGTGTGCGTGCTTTGGTTCCCAAAGGGAACAGGAGAGGAGGAAGAATATAAAAAAGCAGAACTTTCCTAGAAAATGAGATACTTTGTTAGGAACTTGGAAAAGGAGCTTGGAAAAGTTACTCTTGGAGATAACAACTCCCAGAATCCCACTGGCTGTACTGGCTGTGGGATGCTGGGAGATGTCCCCAAAAGCTTGACTGCATGGCAGTGGGTGTGCATTACACAAATATTTGCAAAAGAGATATGCATTATCATTGGAGAAAAATGGCAAAATGGGTAGAATCAGGAATATTTGGACATGTTTTGTCGGGGCAGAGGAAGACACCCCCAAGTTGTGCTCAACGCCCTAACAAATCATGCAAGTTCGCTCTGGCAATGTTGGGATTTAAATATGAGCACAAAGAAGGCAGCAAAGGAGATTGACAGTTGAACCTCCAGTGAAGCCCCAGAGCTCTCCTGGATAACCTAACCACTGAGACAGTAGGAGGGCTTAGAGTGAGGTTACAGAGTTCTAGATATTCCTAAGCAGATGCTCAGTTCTAGATATCCCTAGATGCTTAGGCAGCCATTCACATTTAAGTGGGGTGAAGAAAGGGTCCATCATCACTTCTAGGATAGCCATTGCCTTATAACCATCCTATGCTTTTGCATTACACTTTCAGGATTGTGTGTTGGGGGGAACATGGATGGATGAATAGGTTCTTTCTTGTGTAGGCTTGGATAGGTTACAGTAGTGCTAGGGTTTATCTCTCTCCTTTCCATCTTTTCTTCTTCTTGATGCACCACAAAGAAATGCCATTGCCTGCTGCTCTTCCACTCTGTCAGTGGAAGTGAGAAGAACCATTTATTCTTCGATTCAGATAAGCCTTTCTGTTCTTGTTAGGCAGAATGTTCATTTTCTTGTCACTAGGTATGAAATACTTTTGGAGTCTTGCCTGGGCATATTTCTGAAGGCTGGGCTACTGACCCACACAGCACATCCGTCTCTGGATTCTCTGTCAAGCACTGCTGTCCACTTTGGTATTTAGAGTGGTCTGGCAAGTTATTCCTTTCTTGGTGCAAAATGCTACTTTGGAGATCTCTGTCCCTCATAGGTCAAGAAGTGTGTGACCACCATAAAAGTAAGCACACAACCCTGCATTTAAGTGCCACCACACTTCCAAAATTGATGGCATTGTGTAGCACTTCCCATCCCACATGATAGCATTTTGCTTTGCCCATTCATTCCCCCCCCCCCGACGACCTTTTAATTCTGTCAGGAATATGCAAATACCCACATGAACCTAAGAACAAATCCATTCAGTCCACCTCCAAAACAGCTCAGAGCAGATCAGCCACAATCTGTACAACAAATATTTGGACATAGATATTTGGATGCAGGTCAGGAGGTGCTAACATACTCCTAATATGTAACCCTGACTTGTTTGGAAGTAAACCTCTTTACAGAGCGTGCAAGTACACACCTTTTAATGAAATTAACACAACCCATCCTTTCAATTAGGGATGGCAACCTGAGCCACTCTTTCAGCCCCCCCATCACTGCTCCCCCCATATGTTTAATTTGGGGGGAGGGGGAGTTTTGGCTCAAAAAGTCCTTCTCAGCCATCTAGTGAATGTGAGGAGTGATTTTGCCAAGTTTTGAGGGGTCAGTACCACCCATGGAGTCCCCTTCCGCCCAAAAAGATGCTTTGAATTTTTAAAAAATAATGTCCTCTAGGGCAGTGGTCCCCAACCTTTTTGGAACCGCGGACCAGTTGGGAGGGCGGGGGCAGCCCCGCGCTCGCGGGTGGGCATGTTGCGGTCACGGATGGGCGTGCCGCACTGGCATGCATGCGTGCGAGCGCAACACGCCCACCGTGCGTGAGGGGGCGAGATCCATCTCCATGGCCCAACCCTGGGGGTTGGGGACCCCTGCTCTAGGGTATGTGATGGGGCTTTTTCACTTTAAATTTTTTTTTTTTTTGTAGTTAAGCTCATTTTTCAGTTAACAAAAAGCCACTCTGTAATATGCAACTACTGCAATGATATTAAAAAAATTGCAAGTTAGCCTCTTTGGCCACAGTCTCTTAGGAGCAGAGCCCTGAGTCCACCAGCAAATCTAAAATAAAAAAAAAAAATGGGCCTGTTCACCACTGACCCATGGAGTAATACAGAGAAATCTGGCCCCCTGTCCCAACATGGTTCCCCACCGCTACCCTCCTGCGGTCACATACTGCTTAATTGCCAGTAAGGTAAAGGTAAAGGTTCCCCTTGACAATTTGTCCAGTCGTGTCCGACTCTAGGGGGCGGTGCTCATCTCCGTTTCCAACCTATAGAGCTAGCGTTTGTCTGAAGACAATCTTCCGTGGTCACGTGGCCAGCGCGACTAGACACGGAACGCCGTTACCTTCCCACCGTGGTGGTACCTATTTATCTACTTGCATTTGCATGCTTTCGAACTGCTAGGTTGGCGGGAGCTGGGACTAGCGATGGGAGCTCACTCCGTCGCGTGAATTCGATCTTACGACTGCAGGTCTTCTGACCTTGCAGCACAGAGGCTTCTGCGGTTTAACCCGCAGCGCCACCACGTCCCACGTTGCCAGTAGTGTTGCCAATAATGCTGCTCCATCTTGAAATGAATAAAGGAGATGCCTTCACACAGTGTATAGCAAACCAGAACAACTGGCAGGCCTTCTCTAAAATATATAAACCAAATGGAGGGAGAATGCAGAATGCTAGCAGTTACCATGTTTCTTTCTAATCTGTGAACTCTGAAGTTTCACACCAAGTCCTACTGAGCTCTGTTAACTTCCTTCTAGCTAAGTGCAAGTAGGATTTGCCACCTCGGTGTGGGGGGGGGGGTCATCCTTGCTTCCGAGTAAGCAGTTTTGATCCTTTGACTCCGTATGTGAATTCCCCCAGCTACTGTATGCAGAGGAAATGTAAATATAAGGTCTACGGGTCTCAATCCACACAGACCTCTGCTTTTATTTTTTAAAATTTTTTGGTCTTCTAACAGTGATCCTGAAGCAGCTGCAGGACAGATGGATGGAAACGCTGGCAGAAATTGATGTGGTGTAGTTTGGGGTGGAGGAATCACAGCCCTCACACTGCAGCTTCTCTCCCAAAGCCCCATGAAAGGCTCTGTGTTTTCTGCACCTCTGACTCAGGCCACTTTTTAAAAGGCAAAGCTGGATTCCCCAGTGTGAGAAAACGACAGGATGCAAATGATAGCATTTGTAAACTACATGTGAACCAGCCAAGCAAGGCCATTCTAGCAGAACAAATTGTCCTTGGTTTCCATACTCTTCATTAGAGATGGGCATGAATTAAAAAAGGAATCACCAAATTCATTCAAAAATTGCTAATTTGTTGATTTGTATTTTTTAAACAAATTTTTAACAATTTTTGATTTGTTGATTCATTTGGCTATAAAACAGCCCCATGGCACCTAGAGATACCAATATTGCAGGGACGCTTCCTTTGACTCTTCTCTACAATCTCTCCAGGTTTGGTGAAAATTGGGTTTCAGATGTCAGAATTATGCACCCACAAAGAGCCCCCTATGCAGAAAGTTTCCCCCGGGCACCTAGAGACACCAAAATCCCAGACGAGCTTCCCCCAACTCTCCTCTACAATCTCTCCAAGTTTAGTGAAGATTGGGTTTCCTCAAGACGACTGCTAAAGGGCACTTTCCTGGGGGGACCCACTTTGTGGGTGTATAACTTGGATGTCTGAAACCCAATATTCTCCAAGCATGGAGGTATCGTAGAGGAGCACCAGGAGAAGCTTCTCTGCAACTTTGGTGTCTCTAGGTGCTTGCGGGGGGGTGTGTTTTATAGGGTTTGAAAGTAAAAAATAAATTGATTTTTCAATTCATCTATTTATCAGAAAAAACCTTGACGAATCATGAATCAAAATGAATCACCATTTTTAATTATTTGTGCCCATCTCTACTCTTCACCTACCTGTCTGTCCCCTTCTGGAAGTGTTGCATGTTGTCAACATCGTTCTTGAAATGTGTCTCCCAGGAGTGTGCACAGCTCTTGTCAGGTGACCAGCATGACAGAGGGTGAAATTTATTAACCAAGGACCTTCCAAGTGTAAGACATGTTCAAGACAGGTAGAAATACAAATGTCTATAATTAATCCCTTGGTTTTAAATGGATTTCCTTAAAAATCAAATCATAGTTTTAATCAAGCTTATTTTCAAAGAAACAGATTTTGGATCACTGCCTCTGATAATGGTGGCATGCTAGAACCTGGAAGGAATTAATCTTGACTGGAGTATTTGGTTATTGCCCTGATTTTTTCACATTTGATCTGTTCTGTGGAAACTGGCCCCAGATGGGAAAGGTTGTTGATTTTCACCCAGTAAATCTGTTGAAAGAATTTCTAATAAATGCCAAACATTTTAATAGACAATGGTGAACTGGGTGGACTGATTTTTAGGAATGCCAACAAGCACTGCCAATAATAGGAGGGATACTATATACCCACTCTTTAATGATAATCCTTATTAGTGTTCTTTATCTCCCAAAGCCTTTGCAGTGGCATTGGGGGAGGCAGGGTCAAGAATCAGTCACCCTTCCTGGTAAACACAGTGATATATGACTTAGCACGCCTTACTATACCATGGAGAATGTTTTCAGGAAGTCTGCAGCCACATGATATCAGTAGTGCATATCAGCCTTCATCAGTAACTTTGCTTGCTTGCTTAAAGAATATCCTGCTCTTTAGCCAAAATAAAAGGTGGGGGGAAGCTCCCTGGGTAGATGACAGTCATCAGTAATTGCCTCAAAAGACATGAGCCACAAGGAAAAGGACAGAGATGGGCTTGGAGGAGGCAAGAGGAATCATGATTGTGGCGGTTGATTCTGTTCTGGAGGGGGAAGTACCTGTTCTTGACCCAATGACGCTGCATCTATTCTCTTTCTGGATTGGTATGTTCTTTGCTGACCAGTTCCTCCTTGGCGTTCTTCCCCCGTTTCTCTCTGAACAGGATAGGGAATCATTTATCTGGCTCCTCTACCTTTCCCATGAGGGGAAGGGGAAAGAGCTGTGGACCAGATCCCCGACTGCCAGTGTTGCCTGGGGACTCAGTTACATTAAGATGCATTCCCCCTGCAGTCTGATGTCATCAGACTCATGAGATAGTCCAGAGAATTCTGGCCCTCTGTTCCAACATGGTTCCCCACCACGACCCTCCTGTGGTCTTATACAGCTTAATTGCCAATAGTGTGCATATTCCCCCTAACATTATCCTAGCATGTGGACCAGGATGAGGCGGTGAGGTTGCCCAGTGGCCAGCAGAAGAGCATTAGGCCATAACAGTGATGATCCTATAACCCATTTCAGCCTTTGTACCGTCATTGTTCACATATTCCCACCCCAGTTTGTTTCCTCTATTCCTAACACATTGGACAAAGTTGTAGGATACAAAACCTCGGTGCAGTACCTGGTTTGCACAAGCTAGGCGTCATCAGTTTGAACTCACACCTCTTTTCCCTGCCAAAGAACAGCGGCTTCACGGCCACAACAACAGAGCTGTCACTCTTGTAACTTTCCTCTTCTTTGTTCATGGTAGGAGGTTAACAGGCCAAGCATGAGGAGAGGACATGATGTGTGGGCTTTTTCCCTTCCAAATCTAAACACGAGATAATTGCTAGTGTGTCAAAATGACACAACTCGGATAAGCTGTTTTCACAGCAAACCACATTTTCTTTCTAGGCTTGGAGGCTGCCATGCTAGTTCCACATAAATTAGGTTTGGGTGAGGAACCGAAAAAGCCCTGATACCCTTACTTCAATAAAGCTAAAATAATTCCTTCCTGTCTAATAAGGACATTGGAAAGGCTTGTATTTAAAGATGAGCTGTCAAGCACAACGTAACTGCAATTTGATTAATGTTGAAATTATGATCTGTAGTGTTGCTGTATGAATAATTACAAAAGGGTGGCAGGGAAATAGGAAAAGAATGACTTTCATTTTTAGCCCTGCTTTTTACAGATGTGTGAGGAACCGTGAAGGCCAAGCTTTCTGTTTAGCAGTCACAATGTATTTCCAACAAAATCTGGTTTTCTAAATAATCAGATTAGGTAAAGGGGGTTAGGGGAGTTGTCACGGCTTTCAGATGAAATAATAAAATTGGATGATGAAGGCCACAATCCCATGCACCCTGGGCAGGCAGTAAACTTCCTTGAACTCAGTGGGATCGACTCCTGATTAAACATAATAGGATTACGCGGTGAGATTATGGAAAGGGGAAATCCACTTTGATGCCCACCCAATTGGCAATTTCCTTCCGTTTTGAATTTGCCACCTGCCACGTGGGCTTCTTTCCCTTTGTTAATTTTCTTGTACATGTTGCTTGGCAAGAGAGAAGTCATGCCCTCTTGCCTCATTCAGCAGTTAATGTTAAGACACCAGCTCTGAGCAGTGTGTGCTGGTCAGCAGACCCTGCTGTTGATGGGAACCATATCTGGATGCTGGAGAAAGTGCTTCACAGTTATGTTCATGATTTACAGACTTCCAAGTGCAGCCATACTGACAGTGTAGACATACGACCACCATCATTTTGGATTTACTGTATTTTATCTTAAGCTGCTCAGATGAAAAGAGTCCTAGAGTTATTTCCACAGGGCTGATCAAAACAAGATTGTCGGTTTATAACCTTGAACACCAGTGGGGAGCATGTGACTCTCCAGCTTTTCTTGGACAGCCATTCCCATCGATCCTCATCAGCCGAACCCACAGTGAGGGTTCATGGGAGCTGCAGTGCAACAGCAGCATTTTCTGTCTCAGATTTAGGAGATTGTACCAGTAAATCTCCCCAGACAGATGGCCAGCATGGTTGGTTTTGCCAGACACTGCCTTCCAGAAGAAGGAAATGGGGCAACTAGGAGCTTGAAGGGGGAGGTATCTCTGCTTCAGAAGATACCACCAAATTGAACCAAAGTGGGATGCTTTTGGGGTATCAGAACCACCCCTAAAGCAAAAACAGGTCTCCCACAAAGCAGAGTGGGCTGGTCTCAAAGCTTCAGACCCTCTTGGTCACTTCAGAAGGTATTGGGGACAACTATCCAGACCCTGAAGTGCTCCTTCCTGGGGAAGAGATGGTGAACATGTGGACCTCCAGATGTTGTTAGACTGTAAGTGGCATTTTCTTTCACTATAGGCTGCGCTGGCTAGGGCTGCTGGTTGCTACCATCCAGTAATATCTGAAGAACCCTATGTTCCCCATGCCTGCCCTGAGGATGGCTCTGGGGGAGCCACTGTGACTTTGACACCTGCCCCAGCAGACAGATTCTGAGAGCATTCTTTGGTAGTTCTGACAAAACCAGCAGGAGATGCTATAAAAGCACACCGTGGGTTTACTATCAAGGGGGGTGGGGGTGATGTGAAATAAAATTAATGCATCCTCCTCCTCCAAAACGAAAAATAAAAAATAAACCACCTACTCGGGGAGGCAGAGGTTCCAGTTCATCCAAGGGTCGATTTGGGGGGGGGGGGGGTCAGCTTTGCCCTGCCATCCCTAGAAGGGATTTGCATGGTCTCTCTTCTTCACCCACCCCCATGCTATCTCTTTAATTTCCATGGATAAAAAATAAAGCGGATGTCCTCCCCCAATTAAGGGAGTGGGTGGGTTGGCCAAAAGCATCTCCTTCCAAGGATCCTGTGGGTCCAGTTGAAAAACTTGCATTTTCAGTGTGTGTGCCGCATCTATTCTTAGTTAGGCTGAATCACTTATTTAAGAATCTGGGAATGCTCTGTCTGCAAATCTTACATGCCGAGACCCGGAGGCAGCAGCAGAATGCAATATTTTAAAAATATTTCTTCTTGGATCTTACTCCTTTTAAAATAAAATGTCTGCCTTGCCATCAAAGGGGTGGGGGAGGCAAAACATCCAGGCGCTTTTTGTGAGGTAAATGTGTAACAGATCGAAGGAGATTTGTAATTTAAAACAAAGACCATTTGTTAATGGTTAATTATTAAATGATGGATTATTTAATTATTCATTTGATGAGTTACAATACAGAGTATCTTCGTAGGTATTTTCAGGCTGAACAAATATCATACATAGTTTATTCCTGGGACATTGTATTTAGCTCTTCTGTAAGGTGGCCCATGTACAGAAATGGGTCTCTGCATAATATATGGATTCCCTTCCAGATTTGGTTTGTCTCTGCATGCAAAAAAAAAAAAAAGTTGCTATGTAGGAAGACTACCCCTAAAGAATGAATGTTCTAAGGAACAGATGATTATTCTTGCCTTCCCTGTTCAGACATTGTTTGTGAAAAATACTATCAACCTCCCAAAGATGATGATGATCATCATCATGATGATCATCTTAGAACTGCAGTGCTGGAAGGGACCCTCACTGAGTCTGGCTCATCGAGTCTGGCCCCTGTCAAGGAGGCACAGTGGGGATTCGAACTCCCAACCTCTGTGCCTAGACCACTGAATCTAAGCCTGCCTACAAAAGAACTTTGTAGTGGCACTCCCCATGCTGACTAGGCCCTCTTTCTTATTCCCACACGCCTAATTTTATGCATGACAAGGGACTGAGTTAGGTTTCCTTCTGACAATCATAGTATATCAGGCAAAACCCAAAGGAAAAAGAAATAGTAATAATAATATTTAAAAAATTAAAATTAAATTAAAAAGATAAAAAATTAAAAAACAAAAAAACAACAAAAACATGGTGGCACTTTAAAGACTAGCTGTTATATTTTAATGTGAGCTTTCATGGATGAGTCCACTTCTTCAGACCTTTTGAGTGAAATACAGTAAAATATAATGTTCACAAGTAAAACATTCATGCCGGCTTTGAGAGTCAATGGTATATGGTTGCATCTCACACATGCAGTAATTTATGACCTGTGTTTGGTATTCAGTTGTTTTGAAGTCTGATTTCTAAACATTCCTACAAGAGACAGAAAACCAAACACAAGGCAAGAGCAAAAAGGGGGTAGGGAGGGGTGTTTGTGGTGTTGTAAAGTGCTTTGGGTTTTGTCTGATAATGCTTGCACAGATGAACACAGCTACCTCTTCTAAATCTACAACAATCATAGTATATAAGTGGACTCAAAGGAGGTATTTCCTCCTGAAATAATCTAGCCTAATGATTTTAATTATGCCCTCATTTGGGAAGCAATGCAGTCCTTTTTCCTTAAGTGTTATTAACATATGTCACTGCACATTTAAATTTCTGCAGTCTTCAAAGCCAGCTCCCACTGACTATATTGCAGTAGCCTGACCTTAGGGTTAGCAGAGCACCTCTCATAGTACGGAATCCTGTTGCCTTAATGATTCTGACTTATGATGATCCTTTCCAGGGTTTTCTAGGTGGTGACTACTCAGAAGTCATTTACTCTTTCCTTCTTCTGGGATGGTACAGCTTGCCCAAAGCTACACAGGCTGCCTCTGCTCCCAAGAGGTAGAGTAAGAAAACAAACTCACAAATTCCAGCGCCACAGCCCTGTCGCCTTGCACAGTCACCTACAGGGAGTCATGTAAGCACTACTGCCCATTCCCAAGCTGTCCACTGTGCACCAAATCTTGCCATGGTCACACAAACAATCACACCGTTGGACATGTGCCCAGGAAACAGATAAAACTACATTCACCCATTGTCCTTTACACATGCAGTTTATCTCAACAGGATTTTGCCTGTAGTGGCTAAGGGTATGAAGTGAGAGGGAGGCTGTCCCAGGTTAATTCAAGTCGATTCAAAGTTTGTTATGGCAGCTAAATTGCTGTTTTCATTCATGCAGGATGATTAATTATCTTGGGCAATTTTGAGGGCAAGAATCCACATCACATCTCCAATCATTACTGATCTCACCAGGATCACAGTTCACCAGTGCTCCTCTATCATCAGTGCCACTCTCATCTCCACCTCTATTTTTTTTTTAAAAATTGCAAGTGACATAGCACTGTGTTAATATAACAGCTTGTGAAACTGCAGTGCTTATCTCATATAATGCTATCCTGAAAAAAGCATAATATATAAATTGGAGGCAGGGACAAGATCTTTTCATTTGACAAGGATGTTCCCACAGTAATGGCATACCATGCCCTATGGAAACATGTGTCAGTACTGCTGGACATTCCCCTTCAACTGAGAGCCTCTTGTCTCTTTCTCCAAACATTTCTTTAATTATTCTTTTCCAATATAACAATATGTCAGATAAGCACCACCATTTCACAGGCTGTTGTATCCATTCAGTGCTATGTCATTGGTCAAAATAATTTTTTAAAGAGAACACCCCACCAGCATGGTCACCCCAGGGCACACACCCCAGTGCTCCTTTGGCCCAACACAGGTGATTGCATATGCCAGAAACCAAGACAAAGTGATGGAAGCAGAATTGCTAACAACAAACCCAAAAGAAAAAAGAAAAAGGGAAGAAAGAAACCCTAGCTCCAGCTGACTGAACAAAAAGCCATGAATGCCCATGAAAAAAAGACTGGGCTTTCTCATGTTTAGCTGTCCATCAGATGTAATTGTGCCCTTGGTGTGAATCACTCTAGAATGCCTATAAATAACCATCCCCTATAGTTTTTTGGTCCATGTCCAAACTATATCCCAGATGCTTTGCAGGGAGTGCAACCCCATCCAGAATAGGAGACACGGCAACCCCTGCTGTCAGT
The DNA here is from genome assembly GCA_037013535.1 of Intellagama lesueurii. Taxonomy (NCBI): domain Eukaryota; kingdom Metazoa; phylum Chordata; class Lepidosauria; order Squamata; family Agamidae; genus Intellagama; species Intellagama lesueurii. The sequence continues at coordinate 165,413,401 of JBAJHW010000001.1, read as the reverse complement.
ATCTCCGCAGTATCATCCTTATCCAATCCATCATTACCTCAAAGACAAAAGGAGCTGCAGCCCTCAAGAATCATCTTTTCGAATCTGCCAAACAGCTAATGAAGCAGATTCACACTCAGGGTCCAAACTTTGTCCACTTGCTTGTGTCAAGCAGAGGTTAGTCCTTAAAATCAAGATTCAGGTACCCAGTTGTGCAACTGATTGCCTAGGTATTCATGTCTTAACCTAGGTGGAACACATGCTCGTTGTGCATATAGTCGTACTAACCCCACTGCACATGTTTCCATTCTCCCCCCAAATTCCGCTTCTCTCTCCATAGAGATCAGTGAGAATGCCATTAATGATTTTCAGCTAGTAGACCTAAGAGACTATGAAATGCCGATGTATCTCCATCATGGTTCACAAGAAGCTTCTCGTTTCCATCTGACTTCAGATACAGGATGTTATTCTGGTCTCTTGTGCAGAATTCCTCCCCGCTACCCACCCGGCCCTCCGTACATGACAGGTCACGTCTAGTAGCACACAATTATATCTGGCCTGGGGCCAACATTTATCGGAGTTGCTTGCATCTCATAATTTCACTGACATTTACAAAAAAAATTGCATGAAGCTGAGCTTTCAGCATGTTCAAAATCATCTTCTGGTCTTGACACAAGAAAAACGGCCGATCCAACGAAGCAGCACATCTTCAGGGGGAGCTTCTAGCTTTACATGTAATAAGATACAGAAAAGGAGGCTTTGTGCCTCAACCGTTAAACGGCTGTAGAAGAGGCCCCTCCTCAGCTAAAGGGACACTAGATGGTTCAATGTCTGTCAGGACAGGTTTCTTCCTATCTGGGTTATAAGAGAATGCATTACAAAGGGCATTAATAAATCATGGACTGTTTCATTTCTGAGCCTGTCAGATAGCCACAGCAGAATATACTTATGGAAGGCTAGGATAAACTTCCTGTCACTGGATTATACGAAAGGCTTTACATCTTCCTTTTGGGTGCACGTAGGTCTTGTGCCCTGTGGTGTGTTGGGTCCTGCATTGTCTGGAGCTGGAGGGTTGGAAGGAGAAGAGCCAGAGCTTGGGAATAACTAGCAATGAATGATTAATTACTTCTAAATAATTCCCTTTTTTCCCCCCCAGTAAGAGACATGACAAAGTTACATGCAATGGTAACTTAGCAAGGGGTAGTTTAATATCTTTGGCTGTGTGACTGTAACTTTTGGTTACTTTCATAGTAATTCGACGAAGAAACACCACGTAGTTCAAGTGCTGGCTTCTCCTCTGCCTCTTGTTGTATCCCTGCGCTCTGTTGTGGATGGTGAGCTAATGATGAGGTGAATGGAAGAAGAGCATGTTGTAATCAAAAATAAAAAACCCAAAAAGTAACGATTTCAGTTATTTTGGGGAAATAGCAAAAGGTTTACTTTTCAAAAGTATAATAATAATTTAACTACTGTGGGGTTAGGAATTATGACTGTAACTGATTTTTTTTTTAAGTAACATTGTCCCTCTTCCAGAATCTCTCTATCTTTCCTCCTGTAGTGAGAGAACTTTGCAATACTTTCTTCGACTTTTATCCTTAATATTATATAACTTTGCCCATAGTTGTATGATGTGTTGACTGTTTTTATTGTTGGGCCACAAGGACCCACACACAGGGCTTTTGGACCACTTCTTGTTTGTTACTGACTTCTTCTTGCTTTGCAACAAGATGGGTGAATTAAACTTGTAGTAATGCAGTAGTATGAACATTTGCACATCGGCATGGGTTAGGTGATGATGGCTTTTTAAAAAATTAAAAAAAAACCAAATATCCCAGCAAGAAGGGGTGCAATCCAGTCAAAGTGGCACACTTTTAAACCTCACTGGCCCTTTGGGGAGCAACTAAAAGATTGATTTGATTCTGCAGTTAGACTTTTGGGAGACTCAAAGGAGCTAGATTTAGGTGGACCATTGCAAGGTACTGCAAGCATGTTTGCAAAGCATCCTCTCTCATTCCCACGCCACATCTATTCTGATCCTATTTAAAAGAATAACATTGTCTTCATATTTTCTTCTGGGCTTGAATTAAGAGTTTCAGGTGACGGTTCTTTTCCATTTACTTAACACTGCATACCAGTATGTTGTCGTATCTGTTTCTTCATCTTCTGGTGCATTTAGAGTTTGATTTTCTTTTCACCTTCCAGAGAATGCAAACAAATTGGAAGAAAGCGCCAGGGGGATCTACATTCCGTGTCCTGAACATTATAATGGTTTCTGCATGCATGGCAAATGCGAGCACTCCACTAATATGCTGGAACCATCTTGCAGGTAACATTTTCTCCAAACTGAGCAGCTGATGATAAACTGAATAGGCAGACTTGCTAATACATGTTATCTTGATGCTGCAAGGAAAAGAATAATTGCAGAGGCCCCATTTTGGATCTAAATTATGTACAGAGGCACATAATGTATACAGTAGGACTGTACTGAATTATGCAGCAGTATTAATCTGATTATGAAAGCATTCCTGCAAGGTCTGTCAATACCTTCCTTAAAAGGCACTACGGAACATAGGTTTGGCCTGTGAGTATTATCTGTTGATTTCAAGCACACGGCCAAGAGCCTGGGAAATCTCACAGTGAACAAAAGTCAAGAAGGATGTCAACATCAATTTCTCCATGTGGCCAAATGGCTGAAGACAAAAGGGTTTGTATCGAGTGTGAAAAAGGTGAGGGTTGAAATAAGGTTGGCTTCAGGAAGAGACATCACATCACAAGTAATGGGGCTGAACCTCGGGATGTGATATTTCCACACAACGGCAAGTAGGTCGCCATTAGTTGCACTGCCAAATGTAAGCAAGTCTGGCCCTCTAGGCTGTCAGGAAATAATCTGTAAACTGGTTTAAGCCCCTCAGAAGAAGCAAGGTATATAAAGATCACAAATAAAAACTTAAATACATGGTGTGCCTGTTGGGTGGAAGATACCCAAGGAAGTCTGGATTGCTTGCATATGTAAAAAGTGCAGTGGCCTTCAGGCTACTCTTTAGAAGAGTACATAGATGTTTCAGCAAGCTAACCAGACCTCTCCCACCCTATATCACATCGTTCTTCCCTTTTTAATGCATCAAACAATCAAGGATACTGCTTCTCTAACCAAGGTGCAGAGTGCTTGTGTTTTTCGCTCATACCTGGACCATGAAGCTCAGTAAATGACACCACCTTCTTTGAGGAATAGATTATCAGAGATGATCATCTGGTTGCTTAAATACAGATTAGTCCTGGTCACAATGAAACCAAATGTAAAGGAAAGGAGTACATGGGTGAGGAGTGCAGAACCCTTCCCACCATCACCTCCTTCTTCACATTGTCTGTCAGCTGAATCATTATCAGAGCTTCCGTGTAGAGATAAGCACACAAGGTGGGTAGGAGGCTGTGGGTGGGAAAGAGTCATCCACTGCTCACCCATGCCCTCTATTTTTTCCCCCGATACCATGGACCCTTCTGTTTCTGTGAAATTGAGCACATCCAGGTTCATCACAAATCACCCATGTTTTGTGACGTTAGAACTAGATTGTTAGTGGAGTCAATGCAGGCTCTGCCTCATCCTGGGCACTTTTGTCAGGAAAGATAGGAGACAGATCAAATGAATGAAGTACTTCAACTTGCAAGTCTACCACTGTCATGCCTGGTGTCAGTGCAGGCTGCATACTTTATAGAGGACAACAGCCCTCTGCTTAAAGGCATCCATGGTACAAAGGGCTCTTCTGTCCAGGTGTGACGTCAAGACTAACTGCAAGGCGAGAGACAGCAGGCACTGTGGATCCAATTGCTAGTCCCAGCTAAGGCAAACCCTCTGAATTAATGGGCTTTATACAGGCGTTGGCTTAACAAGTCCCATGCGTTCAACAGGCCAACCCTAGTTGAAACAGCCAGTTTGACGTCGCCCTCCCCACGTAGAGCAGCATCTGGATAGCAGATCGATCAGCAAACACACAGGTAATTTAAATAGACATATAATACTTTCATCCCAGTGGGTCTTCCCACTGGGATGAAAGTATTATATGTCTATTTAAATTACAGTAATTACTGGTAGATCTGACTGCTTTATATCTCTAAGTTAACCTATGCAGATTCTGCACAAATCTATGTTCTTTCTTGGTTCCTGGTGATTTATTTCTTCTTTTTATGGCCATGCATTAGCAGCCACCCTGCTTGGCCCTAAAAGAGAAAGGTGGGTAGCAATTGACTGAAAAAAAGCGGGAGGAGACTCCCCATGGCGTGACTGTGTCATCTGGAGCTACAGCTGGTGAATGTGAAGAGCTAACACAAACACATAGTATTGTATCCTCCTGGTGGTCAAATATTGTATTGGAGGCATTGCACTCAAAGGGCAATGATTAGGCCAGTATCTACTTGGAATTAAGCAAACCTTCACAGCAGCTAGCAGCCTTACTTGCTATGCGGCTGAAAATCTGGGTACTTTCAATGCTTCTATGGGTACATTTTCCTTAATGGAGTTAATCATCTGACTTGTTTGTGTCGAAATGCTCTCTCTACCCAGAGAGGCAGCTGATTTTGTGTCATTTCAGGAGTAGACAGACACATTTCTTTTATATTGTCACATGCCTTTTAATTCAATCTGACCTGTTTTATCCCAGCCAGTACCTTTTCACTTGTTTTATTATGTTTTTAAAAGTTCAGAACCTCACGGGAAAGTTAATTGAAGAGGAAGATAGGAAAATCCCTCCAATAAATGAATAAAATACAAGCATTTAATCTCAGTTTTGAAATGATAACTGTTGAACAATGAACAAGCTAAACCCTTTCAGCAAGGCTTTCCCTGTTAAATGTTCAGTTAAGCACATCTTAGAATACTATACTAAGTAAAGTAACCAAAATGAAATGAATAAATAAAACAAATTAAACAAATTAAAAAACAACAACCCTCTCCTTATCTCTGTCCAGTTATGAGATACCATTTATTGGCAGACTCCAGTTTGTTTCTCATGCAGAGCAGAAATGACCACTGCAAGCTATGGAGTGAATATGTCTCTTCCCATTCCAGATGTGATGCAGGCTACACTGGACAACACTGTGAAAAGAAGGACTATAGTGTTTTATATGTGGTTCCGGGGCCAGTAAGATTTCAGTATGTCTTAATAGCAGCAGTGATTGGAACTATCCAGATTGCAATCATCTGTGTTGTAGTCCTCTGCATTACAAGGTGAGTAATACAGGCAAGTTTGCATTCACAGTCCTATTGGAAAGAGCCCACATCTCAAAACCAAGTCTAGTTAAAATGATCTCAGGATATTCAGACTCTGAAAACCTACTGCTAGATAGATTAAATAGGATTGTTGCAGAGTTTTGAATTCCCTTTTCCGCTACACAGTAGAAGTACAGAGATCCACACAGAAGAATAGCTACAAGTTCCACAGATAGTCCACACCTTTCCTATTATCTGGCACCTAAGGTTCTCACTAGCTCACTCCGTGACATTTGAAAGAGAAATAATAAAAACATTTCATTACTTACAGTTGTGAACAGGTCAACAGCAAACTGACAAACTGTGTCCAGCAGACTAAAGAGAGAGAAAGGAACCACTCATCAGAGAGGTTGAGTTTTCTTTGAATTCAGAGCTGGGAGGTAACGATTGGTTACTGCTGGATAGATTCAAAGTCACTCCAGCCCAGAAAAGTCACTCCCAGTCACTAAAACCACAGTCAGCATGCAAGGTTGTAAAAACTCCAACAAGGACTGGAGTGAGTGGAATGCCAGAAATCTTTTTAGAAGGCAGTTTGAGTTCTGTCCATTCACAAATAATAGTAGCAATTTACGTCCTTCAATAGTTGGCCAACACAAGCAATAGTCATAATAACACTCTAAAGACTAACAGGTTTTAAGAAGTTGGCATCAGTTTTGTAGACAGCAACCCCCTTGGAAAAAACTTAACCAAAAACTTCTACAATTTTCTCCCGCTTCTTCAGGCTTCTCATCTTTTACAAAGTGATTCAGCTTTCTTGCAGTTATGACAATGTATGCCTTAAAACAAATCCCTTTCCTTTAAAATATGAGAGGGAAAGAGAGGGAAACAGACATCACGTTCCTATAGAAAGTTTAAGAGCTCCAATGTATCTATGCATCCACAACTTGCTATGCTTAGAAAAGAAGTGTGACATTTGGGCCGGGAGAAAAGTACAAAATAATTCATAAATCCTTTCCCAGCCTAAAGGCATAATAGAAGAATGTCTGCTGTAGCTTGGAGATGCTTGTTGACCCACGTTGAGTTCATCAACTCTACCCTCAAGAGTAGATGCTCCCCTGCGAAAAGACAAATGTATTATATTAAAGTGGGTTTCTGGGAACATGAAGATAATTCAAACAGGCAAAAATACAGTGTACATAAAAGGATGGAGATGGGAGAGTAATGGCTCAACAGAAAACTGGCACTACATCATGTTGTTCAAGCCATCTTCCAAGTGACTCCAGGTTGGTTGGCTTCAGGCCATAAAGCAACCTAGTAATTTGTGCACAGAGAAAATAGTGCAATTTTACATGAATACTACTTATTCTGTGCATCTTTGCTCGATAAAGGGTGTGCAAGCCCTTTTCCTTGTATTCTAATTCTCTGTTTTGATGTAACCTCTCCAGTTAAAGCCAATGGCCCAAATCCTATAATGTTCTGACACCATTATACGTAGTGCTATAGCTCACTGGCAAATGTTCTCCAATGAAGAAGCCGGCACAGCCATTTTGCTGTGGCGCACCAAATTGTGTAACTCAGCATGCCACCACTAATGCCCACCCTGATGTCTTGCATAGCATAAACATGGCTGGCCACAGCTTAAGTCCTCAGCTGCTTGCCAGGTGAGCATAGGGTTGCCGTTGAACTCAGAAGAGGAATTCTAAGCAAAGGCCTTACTTGAGGAAAGTTATTAAGGGCGGAAAGAGAAAGGGGATGCGACTTGGTTGTTGAAAACTACACACTTGCGCCTAGAGAAGCTATCGGGGGAGGTTGCTTCTATTTTTGTTCTTCAGTTTTCATAAGCTACCCTGAATGCCAGCTTGCTTGACAGGCTTTTTAGTAAGTTGGGTGGGGGAAGACTGTAAGTATATCCCTGAACGTTTTTCAAGCACTGAGTGCTGCAGGTGCACATAGACGTATATATGTAAGTGTATGTGCATGTTCACATGCAGAGCTCAGAACCTGAAAATGTTTCTGTGCATGTGCGCATTCATGCACACACACAGGCACATTTAAGCGCATGTGTCCATGTATGTACAATACATGTATGCATCACATTAACCAGTGTGAACTTTGGAAGCCATGGTTTCTTCTACTGCCTGCTGGCATTCACTGTTCATAAGGCTCCGCAGCATAAACGAGAATCACTCCCCAGTCCCCTACTGTCGGTTTCCTCGTCTTGCTGCAGCATCCCCACAATGCTGTGCCACACCCCGTTGTTACAGAGAGCCCCCCAAACCATGAAATAGCCATTTTGATGGAGGGGAGACCAAAAAAATACCATCCCATGATCAGGGATCTGTTCACAGGAATTAGAATGCATGGCATTGTAATCGTTTTCAGTGAAGTCTCTTTCTAGATATTTCTAGACTATTTGATACTTCCATTGTCTTGCTTTGCTGAAACACTCACATTTGCTTGGTTAGCTAAAAAGATGCAGGTTTGCTCTACTGGACTAGGACAAGGGGCAACCTGGTTCTAATCTCCACCCCACAATAAAGCTCACTTAGTGTCCTTGGGCCAGGCATCGCCCATTGTCCCTAATCTACCTCACAAGGTGGTCATGAGGATGCAAATGGGATACACGGGCTTCAGAAAACATAGGCTATAAGTGTAATGGATAAAATCCATTCAGGTGCTGATCAGCAAGGAGAATCCCTCTTTTTGACATATGATGTTATAGAAACTGATGTTTCTTACTTTCTGTAAACACCATCTTCTCCTTCTAACGAAGAAAATGGCAATTAATATGTTTTCTTTCATTCGTGTGTTCCAGGCTGAAAGGAGACCTGGGGACACATTTGATGGTGTGTCCCCCGCCCCGTGCTTTTCTGTATGTTTTTTGTCAACAATCCCAGATCCGTATTGCTTGTGGTTGATATTTAAATCAGGGCACGGAAATAACTTGGCTACCTGCAAGCTGTGTCCTGGGAGAGATGGTCTGACATTTTCAGATTCCCGAATGAGTCTTGGGTTTTGAGAGAGAGCAGGAGAGGTTGTCCCTTTTTACTAAGCTTTGTAGTTGTGCAGCCAAGGGAAAAACGAGTCGTACAGGCAGCCGTTGTCATTGTCAGCTGCCCTTCTGTGGCCCGCAACCCTTACCTTTCCACCACTGTCCTTTAGCAAAAGCAAATTTCATGCTTTCTTTTCCCGCCCTCTCTTCCCTGACCGCTTTTAGGAAATGTCCCAGGAGCAACAGAATTCACAGGCAGAAGCAAAACACAGGGCACTACGGTTCAGACAACACAACCAGAGCGTCAACCAGGTTAATTTAAAAAGGAGCGCATGTTTTCCACAATGGCAAAAGTAAACTGCAGAGAGCTTGGACTTTTATGGAATACAGTATTATAGACAAAAGATCTACACATGTTGCCTTGCATTTGTGGTAATCGACACCAATGGGGGAAAAAACATGTACTACAGCTATATTTGATTATGTATGGATATATTTGAAATAGTATACATTGTCTTGATGTTTTTTCTGTAATGTAAATAAACTATTTATATCACACAATATAGTTTTTTCTTTTTCATGTATTTGTTATATATAATAAATACTCAGTGATGAGAACAAAATATATATATTTTTTGCTTTCTTAAATTGACTGTATCTGACAACTGTGTTATCTTCTGGCATGACAACTACTTGAGCAGTGTGAGTTGTAGTCATACACGCATCTGTTTGCTGCAGACACGGTGGCTACATCCCAGGCCATAGTTAGCTTGCTTAAACCGAACAGAAGACAATGGGATTAAAACGGCCTAACTGTGCAGAACCACAGAACATACTAGAAGACTCTGGTAGAACAGTCACCTCCTTGCTCTTACTCTGCTTAAGAAATAATCACTATTTTATTACTTCGCTGCTCTCTGTAATTTATCGAAAGAAAAAAGACCCAATACACACACACAAAACATATAAGCAATGGCCCGAATCCTATGGGATATTTACTATCATCCCAGAGCAATTGCAAACGTTGCTGCTAACTGGCCAGGTGCTAGGTGCATGTTGGCCACATGTGTAGTCACGCATCTGATTGCACAGCTGACGTCCGCCTGGTGCACATGTGGCACCTGGTCCATTAGCAGCAGCAGCATCTTCCACAAGTCCTGTGGGTCACATGCAGGATTTGGGCCAATGTCATATTAAATGAAATGCCAAGAGGTACAAAGCAAAGACAGCTGACCTAAATCTAAGCAAAGAAAGATCCAATCTGATCTTCATGAGAAGGAAGTTGCAACCAGAGTTTCCCACTCTGTGCTTCAGACTGTATACCACCTGTTATGCATTCTGGGTGAAGTGCCCAGGTAGCAAAAACAGGAAGGTTCGACGTCAGCAGGACTTGGTGTTTCAGTAGTAGTGTATGACTTTTGACTGGGTAGGCCCTAGCTTGGAGAAGGCTACACTTGAGCTCATGACACAGTGACCAAGTACACTTTGCCCTTCAGCAACGCTGGACCACCATGTAGCTCAAAATCTGTGTATAACTTTTATGTCCCCAAAATATAACTACAAAGCATAAACAGTTGGTTAACATACACACACACACACACACACACTTTCCCCAATCTGTGTCAGCTTCCCAGCATGCCCTAGCACCATCCCCAGCTGCCACGTGAAGCTGCTATGACAGGAGAGGGGGCCAGCTGGGCCACCACCATCAGACCAGGGGCCACCACATGGCAAACAACAGCGCCCCAGGGAAGCCCAAGACCCACCTTTTTCAGGACACTTCCTGGAGACAAATAGCAGCAATGTGTGTGTGTATGTATTTACTTACTTACTTACTGAGGCGTTTACCCCGTGGCCCCTGCTTGTTTCACCAAACACAGAGCTCACACGAGTATCCCAACACGCCCTTTAACACGCTGCCACCAGTTGATCTCTTTATCAACCTATATTTCCTATGAAAGACTGAGGTCCATTCAGTACTGAACTTTTAAACAGAAACAGGTTTATTGATCACATGTTGTTTTAGGAATAGTTCTTAAGCACATTCTTAAAATTACACAAAGCTTCAGTATTTTACTTTAACCTCTTCTATCTTAATTAATACAGGTCACACTCTTGACTAATCACTCCTTAAACACTCTCTCTGCCTCAAACCCAAACTCTTTCTCCCAACTCTGTCTCTGACTGAACTGACTAGACTCAGACTCACCCCTCCCTTCTAGTTTCTCTGGCTCCGCCTCCCAACAGCTCCCATTGGTGCAGGCCAATACCATTATATATAGAGAGAGAGAGAGAGAGAGAGAGAGGAAGACAGGGTGTCCGCTACACTTACTTACTTACTTAAAAGGTCCCATGTATAAGCAAAACCATGCTGCTCAGATCTGTGCAAATCAAGGGAGAAGTCTACCTTTCAGACTTCAACTCAAGGATAGAGATAATGTGACACACACACCCCAAATCTTGTTGGCCTAGATCTCCCATCATCCTTCAATATTAGGTATGCTGGCTAATCAGCAGCAGCAGGCAATCAATCAAACAGCTGAAATGTTGCTTGTCATATCAAGTCACATCTTGAAGCAGTGATAGACCTGATGGGAGTTGCGACACAACATGTAAACACCCTCCCCGCCCCCATATCCAAACACTTTTAATTCCCTAAACTAATATTCTCTAAAGATGGTTCCTTTGCTTTTGAAATTCAACAGCAGATTATATAAGTAGGTGCAGCGTGTGTGTAGAAGGTAAACAGTCAAGGAAAATGAAAGCACACAGTCCTTGATATTGCATAAAGGAACCTCTACCCTTATTAACAAGAGCGACTGAAATGGCTTTTAGTTTATTGTGTTAAAATCATTAGCTAAGGAATGTTCACAGCAGAGCTGCTGTTTCCTCATAAATACATTGCTATAACTTGGTTCTCTGTCAGAGAAACTGTGCATGCCACAAAGAAAGCATCAGATGGCTTCGTGAACAATATTTTTTTTTTACTGCCATTGTTCAGGCCAGAGTGCCATGGAGATAAAAGAGCACCACCTTCATTCAGGTTTCAGCAGGCCTGTGGCAATTCCAAGGTTGGAAGAGGTATAAAAAAGTGTGAGGGGAGGGGGGAAAAACAAAACACCTTCAAAGTGTGGATCCCACCCAAAGGGTCCAGTGACCATGACTGAGAGAGGGTGTTTAGTGGCTACCTCATGCTGGCAGACTGAGTGGGGATGGAGGTAAGATAGAAAACCAGGCATGGAGGCCAATGGGCTGGACTATCCTGGAAGAGGGCAGGAGTCTCTCCAGACAACCGTGAGCAGCAACAAACAGTCCGTGCTGCTGCTTGGTGTTGCAGGTTCCATTTGGTGATGATCTGTTTCCATTAAGTTGAATAACACTGTGCCTCAAATTCGTCACTAACATTTCAAGGGAAAGCACCATTCAAGAAAGGTGAAATCCACCCTCTCAGAGCCTTCTTTACCCTAGCAATTGGAATGGTTCAAAACCACTTGCAGCCATTGGTCCTCTGGGCCACTGTTAGTCTGTCATTGTTTGTTGTTATGTCAAAACTGAGTTTTAAAAAAAATGCTCGCAGCTTGATTGTGTGCCTCTTTCCTGGAAGTAAATCTACTCAGTTAAATGGGAAGAGACAAGCCACGGTGCAGCTCAAGCCGCACCGAATTCACTCGAAACTGAGGGCCAAGCAAGACCAAAACATCTAGAAAGATTTTTGCGGAGGTGTGAATTGTGCCTGTCGTGGCACATGGTTTTCCTCACCCATGCATCGCTTAGGATGCTTCGTTTCATGACTGGTCACTGGAAAGTAAACATGGACGTAACTTGAAAATCTGATTGCATAGTCTTGGAGGTGATCACATTCTGGGAGGGAAAGTGGGCTAATCACAAGGAATAAGACGTTCTCCCTAGCCCCTAGTTTGACTCATTACCTTCAATGGGATTTACTTCCAAATCAATGAGGTTAGGAAATTGCAGTCATTGGGGGTTTTCCCCACTACTAAACCATCAGCAAATCCCTAATTTCAAAACACTTCATAATAGCAAGTCTCCTGCCCACTCGTATTTAAATAAAAATCCAGTTTAAAAGGCTACATGTGGCCAGGTGGTGCTTCCTTTGACAGGTCACAGTGACCCTTCTCGGTAACAGTATATGTTAGCCTGGCTGCTCAAAAACAGAACGTGCAATTGTGATTTTTTAAAAGTGCATTTATAGTCAGAGGGAGAAAGCAAGACGGTTAACAAGGTGTCTGATGTGGGATGAGAGGAGAGACCGCCTTTAATCATTTTGTTTTCAAAGAAACTGGAGAGATCTTTGAAGATCGTTCCCCCCCCCCCCCCGAGCTTTATCTTAATAAAATAAAAGGCTGAGAGGTTTCCTAGTCACCTTTAATCCTGTCCCTGATCTTGAGGTTCAACTAGGCATCTGCTTAACAGGGAGGTTTGAAGACGCAGAACTTTTGGTGGGTTGACAGCAACTGTTTTTGAGTTGTGACACACAAACACAGACGCTTTAGCCAAGTAACCTGTGACTTCCCATCACATTTCGGGGGGGGGGGGGGACACCCCGGTCTTCTCATGGGTTACGTTTTATTGAACTCAGGGCTGACTTCCAAATAAACCGGCACAGGACTGGGCTACTAATTGGCAAGGCTATGAGGCCACCCTTCCTTGGGCGCAACTTCCAGCCTCCTGCAGGACTTGTTTCTGAGGAAATGAGTTGGAGCAGGGCTTGTGATTCTGCTGCAGAGAGGAAAAGAGAGGAGGGGTGTGGGGGTGTATGTCTTGTCTGTGCGCCAACTTTAACTACACACTGTTGTACAATTCAAGATTCGCAGTTTTCCCTCCTCCTTCACTAACAAGGAATGAGAAATTATTACTCTTTGCACTCCAGATTTTAAGCAATCTTGGGCCGAGGCGGGTGTAAGGCAGCCAGAAGCGAGCAGTGGAGAGGGAGCAGCTTGCTCCAAAGAGAGCCCTGGGATGCAATCAAGGCAAAGTTCCCCTGGCGGACGCTGGCCAGCTCAGCAGCAGTGCGCCCTTTGCCAACACCAATGCCGGCCAGCAGCCCAGGGAATGTGGTGAAAGTTTCCACCTTCCATGAAAAGTAAAAACAGGAGAGCGGAAGGTTATGCTGGTGGCTTGTATGCTGATGCCTTCGTCCCTTGACTGCGAAGAAATGGCATTGAATGCAGTGGGCCATAATTCTAAGTGGGCACATAAGGGAATGGGTTTAACATAATTGCAACTACAAATAACTGAGGTGACACCACCACCCTCCAGAAAACACTTCCCGACCCCCAGGTTGGGAACCAGTGGGGAACCCTAGCAGATGCAAAATTTCAGTTTTTTCTTTGGCGTGAGTGAAGTCTGCTTACAGCATATATGAATCCCATAGTTCTGTTGTCTTAATTCCAGTAATAAGTTTGTCCACAAAAGATGTTTGAATCTCCATTAAAGAAGAAAGAGTCAAGGACAGCTTCGTTAATCCAGAGAAGGTTGAAGCAACACACATTGCCCCCTTACCCCGAAATAATGATGGGATAAACATGGGCCACACTTTATTAAATAATCATTCTTGCCCTCTGTAAAAGGGGGGTCCTGCCGTAGTGCGGAATTCAGGTTTAAGCACAGAGGTCTCAATGGACCCCTTACAAAACAAATGGGCGAGTCCCTAGTCCCAAGTTCTCGCGGTCATGAAGACAGCGAGAACCCGGCTGGCCCAAATTTGACCACCCCCAGACCTCAAGCCACCTTCTCCTTGTTGACTGTTGGTCCGGGTGTGGCCCCAGCGCATCTTTCCCCCCCCCCCAGCACTGTAATCGCACGATCCGCAGCGCTGGGAGGTCAGATGAGCTATACATTACCTGTGATTGCAATGGGACTCACCGAAACCTGTTCTATCCACACTACCTGCCTGTGTGACCAAATATTTCCACCTCTCAAAATGCCATCGCACCTGCTCCAGTGTGGGACAGGCAAAAAATCCCTGCATCCAAAAGCCAATCAGGATACAGGTAAAAAATTCCTATCCGGCCCCAGAAGGCGACCAGGTAAACTCACACTAGAAAAGAGGGTGGGTGGGTTGCCAGCAAGCAAGAGGACGGAGGGAGGGAGGAACACCAATTAAGTCGCTCACTCGTTCCCCCCTCCCCTCCAGGGAGGCTCTTGCGAGACTCCAAGCGTCTCACGTTATTCTGGGAAGGAGGCAAAGGGGACCCACGCTGCTGAAGGTAAGCTCAACAGCGGATCCAACATTTTAGTCCCATTAATTCTGACACAAATATTCACTTCCAAACAGCCTTGTCCTGGATGCAAATGTAATGTCAGGCAAGTGTTCCTGAAGTAAACACAAGGAAGTACACTTACAATTTAAGATCATACACTTGTCATCTCTTCTCCCTCCTTCTTCTCTGTCTTCTTAGTTCACACTAAAGCTTGCTTCACCTCACGCACTCTCATTCTTACCCAAACATTCTGGCTGTGCTCCTCCATGCCTGGCTTGGGGCTTGTTCGGAAAATAACTATATATCTTATTTATTTAAAATATTTTTCCCGTCTTTCTCCATAAAAAGGACCCAAGAGGGCGCACATCATTAAAAGACAGTATTTAAAGCTAAAAACAGTAAGTATACAAAATACTAAAAAAGATCAAGCAATACAACACACTAAAAAAGGTGAACAAAGGCAACACCAAAAACACATTCAGAGCAGTGAGGCACACAACAAATCATTTGGGGGAAAAAACCCACTCAGGCAACCGGTCACTATAATGCTAGTAGGCATCCTTCAGTCTCGAGAGACTATGATAACGTGCTCTGAAAAGAGGTCTTGGAACAGCGTCTAGTGTGGCTGAGAAGGCCAATTCGAGAGTGACAATCCCAGAGAAGTTCTGGAGTTGCTGGGTACCAGTGTAAGGGATCCTTATTGTGTGCTGAATTTTCCCTTCTCAACTGTTCTTCCTTGGCAAGATCTGTGGATTTCCTGCAATGGCAAGGAGTGGGCATTATTACTGCTGGGTCTCTTCCAAGGCTACCATTTTATAATGCTACAACCCAGGAGCATCTTCCCCTGAAGATGTTCTGGAGCAAAGGACAAACCCATTGCACGTGGGCTCCAGAAGAGTGGCTGAGGACCATGAAAGCTGAGAAAGATTAATGTCTCCCCCTGGAAGAGGCGGGGCTGATATACTGTAAAGGAGCCTTCAGACCCCCTGATTACTTCTACCTTCTCCCAGTTAGATGTCCCTTGAATGGTGAGCTCTTTGAGCTTCAAAAGGGGCATTTTTGCATGTGTTTTCCGAGGGTGGCTTCATACATTTCGGATGCCTTTGTAAAGAACTTAGTCCAAAAATGCAGTGCTCATGAAATGAACCGTCTTTTTTTGAAGACTGCAAAGAGTCCTATGGCACATGGAAGACTATTAAGTTTCATTAGGCATGAGGTTTCATCAAGTGTAGCCCGCTTGTTCAGATGCTACCCATGAAAGCGTCTGCCAAATAAAACGTGTTCGTTCTAAAGATGCCAAAAGGCTCTTTGCTGATTTTACTGCAATAAACCAGCTCCTTCCTTGAAAAATATATATATATATTAATGAATGGCATGCAACAACAATAATAATCATGTGCCCTCGAGTCAATTCTGACTTATGCTGATCCTTTCCAGCATTTTCTATGCAGAGACTATTCAGAAGCAGTTACAAGTCCCTTCTTCTGGGCGGTGGGCGGGCTTGACATGGGACTATGCAACTTGTCCAAGGCTCCCTCCCGGCATGCACAGAGAGGAATCCAATCCTCAACCTCTGGCTCCACAGTCAAGTACACAAATCACAGAGCTATCCAGTTGGTTCCATGTAAGCATCTAGATTAGATTAGGCATCCTTCAGTCTCGAGAGACTATGGTAACGTGCTCTGTATGGAGGACTTGGAACAGCATCTAGTGTGGCTGAGAAGTCCAATTCGAGAATGACAATCCCTTCCCCACTGAAGACAAATACAATCTGTACCCCATCCAGCTCCCTGATTTTGCTGCTTTCGTGACTGCATCTTTGCCTCGTCCTGCTGGACAAGTGTCTCTTCAAATTGTGAGAGGCCATGATGCCTGCCTCCAGGCTGAACGCTCAGATGTCAGGGTTTCCCATCTGTTGAGGTCCATTCCCAAGGCCTTCAGATCCCGCTTGCAGATATCCTTGTATCGCAGCTGTGGTCTCCCTCTGAGGCGATTTCCCTGCACTAATTCTCCATACAGGAGATCTTTTGGAATCCGACCATCAGCCATTCTCACAACATGCCCAAGCCAACGTAGACGTCGCTGTTTCAGTAAGTAAGCATCTACATACTCAGAAATATAAGTACATCCACATATCTGGCTATGTATTTTTGAAGTGTTGCTGAAAGACAGCCACAAAGTAATAACATTTGCTGCTGTCTTATACTCAGGCAGCCAAGGGGGGTGATGGTGGTGGTGGTGTTAGTAAAAATATGCACATGTTCCTTTAAAAAAAAGCGTGGAAAAAATGGAAAACTGTCTTGGTGGCCAATGGTCAAGAAACTGGGGAATCTAGCATTAATAGAGGAATATTTCAAGGGGATTCTTTGTCACCACTGCCGTTTAACATCTCACTAATCTCCATGTCAATAATTTTAAACAAAACTGGATCAGGTTACCATATTTCAGAACAAGCAGGAAAAATCAATCATCTGTTATATATGGACGATCTAAAAAATTTCCACCGAGATAGAATGACTGTTAAACACAGTGCGAATACTGTATGTAGTTAAGATATTCAAATGAAATATGGAATTGACAAATGTGCAGCACTGTCTATACAATGTGGCAAGATCCAAAAACTAGATGGAATAGAGTTTTAAAATGGTGATATTATAAAATCACTATCAAGAGATGAAAATTATAAATACCTTGGAATACTAGAAGCAAATCACATCCTGCACACAACAGTTAAAGGACTGACAGAAAGATAATACAACAACAGACTGTGGAAAATCTTAAAATCAAAATTAAATGGTGTAAATACAAGCAAAGCCATAAATGCATGGGCAGCTCCAGTAATTAGATACCCAGCTGGAATAATAGATTGGACCCAGAATAAATTAGAACTGGATAGAAAAACACAGAAACTGATGAACATGCATCACACTCTACATCCAAAAAGTAATGTAGACAGACTATATTTATGAAAAACTGGAAGCCATGGATTACTGCAAATACAGCAGGTAGTAGAGGAGGAAAAAAAGAAGCCTAAATGATTATATCAGTACAAGTAGAGAAAAATTATTTAAGGCATTGAAAATGGAGAATATTTTGGAAACAACAGACACAGAGGCTCAATATAAGAAACAACAATTTAAAAACAAACTAAATAGCTGGAAAAATAAACCACTACATGGACACTTGAGAAATATTGATGGAAAGAACGATCATAATTCAACATGGGCATAGCTAAAACTTTCATTAAGAAAGAAACCGAAGGCTTGATTTTTGCTGCACAAGAACAAGCACTCCAAACCAATGTGACGAAAGCTAAGATTCAAGTAATTAGTGCTAACAGCAAGTGTTGATTCTGCCAAGAAAAAGATAAAACTGTATCACACCTCATCTGCGAATGTCCAAAGATAGCACAAACCGATTACAAAATTAAACATGATAGAGTGGCAAAAGATAGAGTGCACTGGTCTTTATGCAAAAAATATAACTTGCCAGGCTCCAAGAACCCATGGGAACATCAGGTAGAGAAGGTGTCAGAAAATGATCCTGTGGGATTTCCAGATCCAAACTGATAGACACCTTGAACATAACACACCAGACATAGTAGTGATAGAACGAAGAAATGTCCAGATCATTTACACTACGTCAGAGTTGAAAATAAAGAATTGGAAAATCCAACAAAGTACAGAGACCTGGCAATCGAAATACCTCACTTGTGGATGAAACACACTTCAGTGGTCCCTGTAGTCATCAGGGTTTTCGGAACAATATCAAGAAATTTCACACAGTATTATCAACAGTTACAGATCTCAGAAATAACACCATCAGAGCTACAAAAAAAGGGCATTAGGAACAGCATACATACTGCGCTGATATTTAACAGATATTTAGGTTTTTGGTTAAAACTTGTATCTGTTATATGATACCAGTCAATGTTTTTTATAATTTTGATTGACCGTGCCTGGTATTTTTTAATCATCATCATCATCATCATCATCATGCTCACATGGGATTTTGTAATATTAAACAAGTGGTATTAACTGGGGCTTATAAATAAAAACTAAGTACTCTAGCACTTGGTTAGGAAGCCTGTGATCAGACGATCCAAAGCTGAATGGGGCTTGAAGATGACCTTTGCTTGTTATTATTTTTCTCCTGGTGCAGCGTCTGTGTGACCTTTTCTGGTGGTAGGTGAAGTCATTAAATGCTTATGCAAATGAAATGAGAGAAACAGTGGCAAAAAAGGGGGAGAAGATGAGCTTTTCCTGCAGTTTAAAAATAAAATAAAAAATTAAATGACCAAACCCAACAATTGCAAAGCCACCACATTCCCCTAAGATCAATGAGAACACCCTCCACCTCCACCCTACGCGCGCGCACACACAACCAGCTATGGTGTAATAAATGCCTCGCCTTCCCATCTGATTCTATCATAGAAGGAGCAGAATTGTTACTTCTCAACTGTTGGCTTTTAAAATGCAAAGGAGCACCATCGGCTCAGTGCCCTGTGGTGTCCCCATGAACAAGATTTTACTGTCACGGATGGATAGGAGAGATGAAGGTGAGGCACTCCAGTCCTTTAATGTGACTTGAATCAGAGCTTCCTGATAGTACTTTTTGCTTGCTTTATGTTTTCAAAGTCGTCATTAAAAAGGATCTTTATGTTCATTAGCTAATAAAAATGATGAGTGTTTACAGGACATCAGCTCTAGCAGCAAAAGACTATGAAGACTCTGCAAGACGTTACAGCAAATTATTTTTTAATTGTTGTTGTTGTTGTTACTGCTGAATGCCTCCCTATTACATGTTTGCAACTTTTATTCATAGTGTTACCAGTTCTCCTTCCTCAACACAAGTGGCACCTGTTCTTAGGCCAGGAGGAATTTTATTGAATTTACTGGACCATGTATAATCTGTTTCATCAGTCCCTCACATGATACATTGCTCTGAGAAAGAGGCAAAGTTACATGTGCTGGTGCCAGGAAGTGACAATCACAGCCCCACCACCACCAAAACAACCTGTGCACTGTGACAACATCACACAAGTGGCAAAAGAACATCAGATGCAATGGGCACCATTGAGAATAGAGTTCAGAGCCCCTTAAGCTCATTGATTTCAAGTGCCCTTGAAATCAATATAATACATATGTATATATATGTATGTATATCAATATAATACATATAATACATATACATATAATACATATAATATAATAATACATATAATACATATAATACAATATAATACATATATTCAATATAATACATAATCAATATAATACATATATTCAAAAGAATATATGTATTATATTCTTTTGAATATTTATCTCTTTGCATTGAGTTGCCATCCCATAATTTAGAACCATAACACCTACTACGAAAACAACCTATAGATAACAAAAACAAAAACCATAGGGTAGAATATTAAAACAGTGCGAATAGAATATTTTCATCATCCACTGAAACATTCTTATAGGAAAATGATATTCAAATAAATGTGATGTAAACCAGGTTCTTGCCTAACTTCTCATAGTCATTTCATTAGAGGATTTGCTTAAGAGAAAGTCTGCCGGAACACTCCAAAGATCTACCTAGACTTGCACACGGTTGCCAACACGGACCAGCTGGATACTTCTGGGTCATCATACACCCAGGGTATAAACAACCATTTTCCCTGTCACCACCACCCAAAATTGGCTCAGCTTCACAGAGCATGGTGTCTCTGGGGAACCAATTTCCAAGTAAATGAACTTCCTCCAGGCCAAAGTGAGGCACTTGTCTCAGCCGGTACATGATCAGGATGAGCAACAGAGCGTTCCCATCCATCCACTTTCCCCTCCATTTCTCCCTCCCAAGATCTTCATGAGACATTTAAATTTTGTGTTTTCCTCTGAGCTGCAAAAGTTGCCCCGAGAGCAAGTGGACAACTGATGCGTTCCATGCCAACTTTGCGATTATGAGCTACATCTTTGGTATTAGGAAAAATGCACACCGTTTTCAGAGAAACAGTTATATAATGGCTGCAACCTGAAGGTCCTGTGCAGTGTTATTCTGATTGAATAGCTCTTCCAATCAATTCATTATGAGTCAGAGTGAGCCTCTATAGATCATGTTCCACAAGTCAAGGAGAGACACCACAAAAAAGGCCCTGTTATGAACCTTCTTCCCAGCAATTTCCATCTCACCATAGTAACTTCTTGGCATTCCATGAAGAAAACAACCACACTGCAAAATAAACTTAGGGAGGGGGCAACAGGTATTTGTAATGTTGTCCAACCTGTGAAACGTGTGGGCATGTGGTTACACAGTGACAAATGTCTGAGAACATTGTTTCAAATGTTCAACCAACACTTTTCATCTCTGCAGAGGCAGTGGGAGGAGAAGTCTGAGAGTCCTTCCCTTTTTCCCTATGAAGTACAGGAGGACCCCCATATCTGTGGGGGAATGGTTCAAAGCCCTCGCCCCGGGATGTTGAAAAATCCAGATTATAGCAAACACTAATAATAGAGAGTGCCAAAGTTCCCTCTCCCTGCCTCCACGCAACTGTCTTCCCCCTCCACGCAGTGATTGCGTTAGGTTCTGGTCGCGATGGAACCCTGCGCATGGGAGACGGAGTCGCTTGTGTGCGCACAGGAGCAAAGTCGTACGAGCGCAAGGTGGAACCCCGCCCAGTGGAACTGAAAGTTAGCAGGTAGTTAGTTGGAGTAGTTAGGGTCGTGGTGGCGCTGCGGGTTAAACCGCAGAAGCCTCTGTGCTGCAGGGTCGGAAGACCAGCAGTCATAAGATCGAATCCACGCGGCGGAGTGAGCTCCCGTCACTTGTCCCAGTTCCTGCCAACCTAGCAGTTCGAAAGCATGTAAAAATGCAAGTAGATAAATAGGTACCACCACGGTGGGAAGGTAACGGTGTTCCGTGTCTAGTCGTGCTGGCCACGTGACCATGGAAACTGTCTACGGACAAACTCTGGCTCTATGGCTTGGAGACGGGGATGAGCACCGCCCCCTAGAGTCGGACACGTCTGGACTAAATGCCAAGGGGAACCTTTACCTTTACCTTTTTAGTTGGAGAATGCTATACATAGTATGGTCTCTGCCCCCCCCCCCCCATGGCCAGTTCTGGTAATAGCATTGTGGAAATATATTTCTTTACTGAATGCTACCATTTCCCCAAAAATAAGACCTAAACTGAAAATAAGCCCTAGTATGATTTTTCAGGATGCTCGTAATATAAGCCCTACCCCAAAAATAAGCCCTAGTTAAGTGAAACCCTGCCCTCCACCATTGTGCAGCAACCAGAAGATGACATGACTGTATTTGAATAAATGTAGATTGTTGTACATGAAAAAAATAAAACATCCCCTGAAAATAAGCCCTAACGCGTTTTTTGGACAAAATTTAATATAAGACCCTGTCTTATTTTCAGGGAAACATAGCATGCTCTCTATCTCCCTCTAGTGGCTAGTTCTGGTAACATCATAGTTAGAAATATATATTTCCAGGAATTTTTATTTTAATATTTTTAATATTTTCAGACTATGGATAAGTGAATCAGCAGATACTGATTCTGTGGATACAGGGATCCTACTGTACTGCATTTTAACCAATAGGTGGCAGTAGCTGCAAATTGGTGTTTAAGCCATTTTTGAATTCACCTCTAATATCAGGAAATGTGTTTTGCTTTGATTATTAATAGAAGAAGGTGCTCCAGATTGAAAATCAGTACTTATTCAGTTCTTGGTGGGTTTTTCTTTTTGTAAGGTACCTTGCCTTTCTACCGGTCAATTTGTCCAGGCCTGAATGTCCAGGCCAAAACATTTGATTTGCCAGGATATTGTAATTGGGGCACATCAAGAGGAAAGAAGGCTCACAAGAAAATACAGTAATGCGGGGAACAGTTGAAGGCAACAGGAAAAGAGGAGAACCAAATGTGAGACGGAGTGAGTCAATAAAAGAAGCCAAGGCCTTCAGTTTGCAAGAGCTGAGCAGGCCTGGGAAAAACAGGATGGCAATAACAATTGAGGAGGACGTTTAAACCTTCCTTACCAACACAGGTTCCCATCCAGAGGAGTGGGTAGTACATCCTCAAAAATAAGAACGAAAGAGAAGCAGCACAGAACACGCAACCCCCTGAGTCTGGTCCTGGGTCACAGCGCTCCCAGAACATGCCTACCATTTAGCCGTGATGGGTAATACACGGCATTCAAGCAAGCTCTTTGTAACACAACAGTTCACAACAGCCTTGCAGAGCTTGGAAGATACCTCAGGACTATAGGAGTTGGGGAGTTTGTCGTCCAAAAAAGCAACTTCCCTGAGCTCTGTAATTTTCCCACGTTTTTTCCCACAAGATCTTCATTAGACACTGGCAAATCCCTGGACTTTGGGATATTTCTGTTGGGTCACATCCAGCCCGCTCTCTGACACAGAAGAGACCATGGGAAAGATCTATAATGTGAAAAAAGTGACCTGGGGGGTTGCATGGAGGCCAAAGATGTAGTATAAGTGAAAGGAACTGAGCTCCAAAGATATCATCATCTCTCAGCAAGCGGGGGAGGGGGGCGGACTTGCTCTTCTGAGTTTGGCCACGTTGCCTTCTGCCTTTGAGATGCGACCAAGGAAGGTCAGCCATACTGCCATTTCTTGCAAATTCCTCCATTTAGTTTATTAAATACTATCTGTGGTGCCTGGAGCTCTATGCCATGTGCTGCCATCAAATGAAAGTGGTAATTATTAGAGTCATCATTACTAATAGCTGTTTTCATAGCCGCATATCCAGGATCCAGATGGCTTTCCCCTTCTCAGCCCTTGAGATGCTAAGGCTGGTCTATTATGAGAAGACATTACCTTGGCTATCGCCTTGTCCCAAATGCAGGCAGACGTATTCTATGCTTGTTTTATTTTATTTTATTTCACCTCATTGAGAAGAGGGAGGGAGTAAGAAGAAGAGAAAGAAAGATGAAATTGCTTGCAGTTCAATTAAAACAAATAAAGTATTCCACCAAAAGACAACAAAGTTTTAATTAAGGAGACTACAATGAATCATTGTCTGGAACTGTGCGACTCTGTAAAATATTAAACCTTTTGAATTTCTGCAAAACAAATTAGAAGCATGAAGATATTGTTCCAAATGTTGATGCAGTGTTGAGAAATGCTGCATTAAGTGAAGACATTTGACTGTGAGGGTGCCAGGGCTGAGCAGTTTAAGCCCACGTGTTTCATTTGAATCAACGGGACTTGGGTTGCTTTACTACGCCTGCTCATGTGATCGCACAACTTAGAAAGTTGCTTCCAGGAATTAGGAAATGGCGAAGGACATGCTGAAGCCCTCCACAAATGAACAGTGGCAGGATGATTTTGTGGGACCCACAACAGCCTCCTTACACGGCCGTTACAAATGGCTTCAGCACCTCGATGTACTCTTTTTGTCTCAACACTAACTTTCTGAGCTCAGCTTGGGAGCAGGTGCTCCTTGCATCTGGGATCATGAGGAAGCTCAGTGCTACAGTATTAAAAATGGCATGGATCTGATGATGACGCTGATTGCCCTGCTGCGCCTAATCGTGTCCCCAACACACAGGTGGATGGGAATTCAGCCTGTGGCAAGTGACTCAACCAAGCCCCCTTTTCCCATCCTTGTCCTCTGTGGGCATGAAAAGGACAACCATGGGCAATTCCCATAGCTGGATCCAGAGCTTAGAGCATTACTTTTTTAAAAAATTAATTGCTCACGGGTATTACATACAGTTCCAAAGCCCCCCAAGTAAAGAGCTATGGGCACAATTACATTTTTAAAAGTAGCTTCCTATTTTCCCTGCTGTTAAAACAAGAAAAAAAAAGTTACATTGGGTTATAAAAACATCTGAAGACTGTAAGCCACTGGCCTGTTGTGCAAAAGACAGTGTCTTCTCATCATCAACTCAGCACCCACAACAGACATGAGGCAGCAGCGCCAGGCACAGCATAAGCCATCACTTGCACCTGTATTGTTCCCCATCTGCTGTTCAGCAAAGACTTACCTATTCACCTAGGCATTTTTCTGGCCGCTAACATTACCAATCACCACTTCGTAATATTGTGGCCAGAATCCCGTTTGCCTCTGTGATCATGCAAGAGTGACGTTTCACCTGCCTGTGAGTGACTGCAAAATTGGGTGTGTGGCTGGTTGTGTGATGGACTGCACAAAGCGGGAGCAAGGAAGCAGGAAGGGAGAAAACCACTGTGTACTTGCATTCACAAGTGTCATTTTTCTCCAGCTGGATTTTGGCCACTGTGTCTATGGGCATAAATGCGTTCACTGATTTTATCCTTTGTTTGTTTGTTTGTTTGTTTGTTTTGTATTGCTATAAACCACTCTGAACTTTTTAAAATAGGAAGCAGTACACAAATACCAATGCTGGTGATGGTGATGATGATGTTACAGTCACAATGTAAAACTGGTGAAGTTTTCCCATAAGTTACAATGGTAACGTAACATAGTTACAATCTCGCTATTCAAAAAAAAATGTATTCATTACAATTAAATACAAAGAACTAGTTATTTATAATGAGTTACTGCTAGGCTTTGGCTAGATCACTATATTAAGCATCTGAGTGGAACAACGCCATTGCCGGGTTGAATTGGTTCACAGCCTCATCTTTGATAATGCCAGTCTCGTATTCGGAGGACGAAATCCAGAGCCAGGACTCCATCTATCTAACAGAGCTGACTAAGCTGAGCATGCCTGCCATCCTTTCCTGGATATATATACACACATGCAAAGCTGCATTCAGGGGGTGTGGGGATGCTTTGATCAGTCTTTTATTACATGAAAGAGTTCAACATGCACCATGGTAACTGATTGATCACGAGTGCATTTAGTTCTCAGTTGGGCACATTGTGACATTCCAAATTCTTTCGTAAGGTAGGTTCAGCCTAGAGTGACTCATTAAAGGTCCCTCACTGTAAAATCATTCATGGCAGGAAAAAAATGAACACAAGAAAGGGTTGGCTTGCTCCCCGCTCCTTTGTTCGGCCTTCCTTTAGTTGTGCAGCCCTCAACATTTTCAGCAAGATCTTTTCATCAATGGGAGGAAACAAACAAAATAAAAATATATTCCTATGAGACAAATGTCAATCTAAATCAATTACTTAATCTGTGCGCAATTTTACCGAGAGATGCTTTTACAGTGGTTGGCTGGCAGAGATAGCCCAGCTTCCTTAGAAGAAAAACTCAGCTAGCAGAGAAAGACAATACTGTATATTTCCAGGTCCTTCGTCCACCTGCCTCCACGTTGTGGTGCTGCTCAGTTGGGTAGCCATGTGCACGAGCACCAAAATTGGGATTTGGAAGTGGGATTTGGAATTCAGAATTACAGTCCTTCGGATTTGGAATTTTTAAAATTTGGAAGTTCCAGATATCCAGAACTGGGATCAGTATGAATACTGATATACAATATAGAAGCAATATAAATACCACAAAGTCAATATTTCCCCCTTTTAAAAAACACACAAACAGGCAAAACCTTTTAAAAGGGTTTCTCTGTGTCCTCCTCTGACACCTTCCCCGTGATTGTGACAAACAAAAAGAGCGCCCACCCACAGCCAGCTGTGCCGAGGTATCGGAAAACAACTGGAATGGGCATTCTGGCCAAACCCCGAGCAATGGGAATGCCAGCAGGAAATGCCAGTGGCCTTGGGGAAGCAGAAGACGGGTCGCCCTGGGGAGTGGATGGGCAAATACCCTGGGCAGCCCTGGCAGGCAGGTTGGAGCCGCAGACAGCCGGTGGTGGGTGGGAACTGTGCCCACAGCATGGGGCAGGGCAGAGTTGAGGGAGGGAGGACCATCTTGGAGTCGCAGACGGAAGAAGGAAAGGGGCAGAAGGAGGGGGCCGCAGACTGAAGCATGGCCTCCCTCATCCTGTGAGCAGAGTGGGCCATTCTCTCTTCCTTCAAGGGGGGATTCTGGGAAGCCCAGCAATGGCAGGTTGGCCTTAACAAAGTCAACTTTTTCTACCGAGCCAGGTTCCAGGCGTCAGCAGTGTGGACTGCCTGAGAGAACTCTGTCTCTCACTGGGCACACTAGTCGGTGGGCAAGACTGGAGTCCCGCTGCCACCTTGGCCAGACACACACCCACGCCAAACATACGCCTTCTCAGCCCAGGAAGCCTCTTTTGGCTTGCAGCGTTCCTGTATATACCCCTCTACCCCCTGCCGCTGCCATGTTCTTCCTCTGGGATGGTGTCTCCAGAGGACAGGCCCCTGCCATGCCTGTCAAGACAGTGTCCCAGAAAGCATGCCCTGATGTTGCAGGGGTGAGGGGCTTGGACTCTAGAAAACAAGTGCTGGTGCTGCTGTTTGGGATGCTATGTACATGGCTATTTCCCCCCCCCCCCCCCCCCGCCGCCGCCGCTGTCTGTGGCCCCTCAGTGCTAGACAAACCTTCTTCACTAGCTGCAGGTGCTGTATGTGATAGGAAGTTGGCTGGCATTGCCTTTCTCTTACTGCTGCGTATCCATTGCCTGCTGTTCCCTGTGCATGTGGTGGGACCAAGAGAAAGGCCTCTCCTGATGATCTTAACACCCAGACAGGCTTATAAAGGGAGACACCGTCCTTGAGATAGCTCGGGCCCAAGCCATTGAAGGCTTTAAAGGTTAAAAACAGCACTTTGAATTGTGTCCAAAAACAGATTGGCCGTAACGGGGGGGGGGGGGGGGGGTGATGTCATGTGACCAGCCACAACACTCTGACTGTAGTTTTTGACCTGCTGAGGTTTCCGAGCACTTTGCAAAGGGAGCCCCACCCAGAGGCTGTTAAAGCAATTCAGCTGGGATATAACTAAGGCATGTGTCACCATGGCTAGAACAGACTTGCCACCTTTCTGGACCACTCCATTATATTAGGTATGCATGCGTCTTCCATGTCTTGCAAAACACCCTGAACTAAGAGTGTGCACCATACACTCATCCACCTGTTCATCTTCCCAGGCTGTAGGGCTGCCATCACGTTTGCCCCATTGTGTGTGACAAGCAGGCCTTGCCTTTCTGTAGCTAGACTCCGCTGTTGCAGCCTGTCTCTCAGAGCTTCTTGGATGCTGTGAGCTGTGTGACTGCCCTCCATCACAGCCACATTCAAGAGGGCCCACCTGGATCCTGCCCTTATGTGTTGCCCTGTGCCTGAGGCCTGCACCTTCCACCAGTGTCCTGTCAGACAGAGAGAGAGAGAGATTTTCCAACCTGGCTGCCCCAGGTTACTTGCACCCTGACCAACTCCTGCTGTACCAGTTGCCTGACACCCCAATATAAATTGGGCACCAGCCTGTGGCTAAGGGTTGTTTGTGATGGGCATTGGTAATGGGGTGCCACGTTTGCCAGAAACCTATGGAAACCAGGGTTCTCCATCAGAGAGAAGGGCTGGTCATCCAGGTCTATCACCTTCCCCTAGATGACAAGTAATCTTGCCATTTTTATGTTTTCAGAGGGCTTTTTCCTACACCCACCCAAGCTCCTCCAGGGTAGCCTGGGATGTATTCTTGAGATGTGGGTCTGGCATTTGCTGCCTCCCACCTCTTGCTCTTTGCCCACCTACCTTCCTGTTTCCCAGGGCTGGTGGCTGAACCTCTTCCCTCTTACCCTTCACTATAAGGAAGCCACTTGCCTGCCATAGGGCCCA
This sequence comes from Intellagama lesueurii, assembly GCA_037013535.1. NCBI lineage: Eukaryota > Metazoa > Chordata > Lepidosauria > Squamata > Agamidae > Intellagama > Intellagama lesueurii. The sequence continues at coordinate 165,385,362 of JBAJHW010000001.1, read as the reverse complement.
CTTCATTTGCCAGCAGCAGTGCCCTGGGTTGAGCCTTCCAGAGGCTGAGCAGGCGACCACTGGAGAGGTGGCCCAAGTCCTGCCCACGCTTGAGCACCTTCTTGCAATGCATGCACTCAACTGTGGGAAATATTTCTAGATTATGGACTTCTAGGGAGCTCCCGTGTTTGACTGCATGCTCCTAACTGGGATGGCTAACGTGCCATCACGACTAATTCCGGCTGCTGGTGGGGCAAGTGCAGCTGGGAGGGGGTCAGGGATGATTTCAGGGCCACTTGCTTGTGAAATAGTGCCCACCTGAGTCCCTTCGGCCCCTTCCTCCATCACGTCAGATGTATATGCACTTGAAGGGGAGTCCCCACCAACCACAGGGCTGCTTTGTACAGGAGAGATTTGCTGGGAATCCTTCCCGGAATATGATAGAGCTGTGTGGTTTGGACATGAAAGGCAATGTCTGGTGCTCTTCACAAATCTCTTATTCAACTGCAAAAGCAGCAGCACTGCTGCTACCCAAGCTGACAGTGTCAGTCTGAGTGCCGACGCACATGGCATTATTCGGTGAATTCTGAGTATTTCTGAATCCGAATGCACACCCTTACACATGGGCTCTCTTGTACTGGCTGGGTGCATCCTTTCAAACCACTAAGTGTTGCATTCCCACTCGATGGAACTATAGCTGTATCAGAACATCAATGTACTTAAACAATAAGCAGTGAAGGCTGGTGGTGACTCTAATTTCATGGGAGCAGTAAATCCATTCTGGGTTTTAGTTTCAACTTTAAAGGAAATGTCCAAAGCACTGAACGTATTTTGACAATAGTGTTCAACAGTTTGAATACCTCCTGTAAAGTTCAGAATACAACCCAGAGTGGATTCCCCAAACCTAGGAGAACAGAGGTCACTAGAGGTAGCAAAAGTTACTTTTTGGACTTCATCTAGTCAGCACAGCTGTTGGCCATGGGGGGAGGGGGTAAGGAACTGAAGTCCATAAAAAGGAATCTCTCTATGCTCCCCTGGAAACTGAATAGAACCATGCCGTGTGTAACATGAATCATACCAACTCTGGTATCTATTTCAAGAAACCATTTCTCCCAGATTTCAACCCCACAAGCACCAAGTTTCTCTCTCTTTTTTTTAACTTCCTTGGTCATTTTGAACTCAATCACCGCACAATATTTTACTGAACAAGAGGGAAAGTTCACAATACTACCCTGTTCTCAAAAAAGTCCATTCCATTCCCACCGCCACCCCATTCCCCAGCGGCTCTGAGGATTGAAGTGGCAGTCAGAGAGGATGAGGGGTGCTGACCGATGAGGTCAGCATTGCCGCTAATCAAAAAGTCCTGCGCCCCAACCCAGTGAACCCACCTGGACCTAGTGGACTGCTGTGCTTCAAGGCTGACATGGGAGTAAGCCTCCTGAGACGTAGTGGGTCTAACTGGTGAGGAAACCAACCGAACAGCTGAATGCAAAGCCCTTGATTTTGTTGGGCTGCATCACATTTTCCTCTGTGTTTTACTGCAGCCAGTGTGTCTACCCCATCTAAGCTAATGTCAGGATATATTGAAAATTTGCAAGGGCATGCAATCAAAATCTCACTAGTCAATCAGACTCATCTCAAAATCATTTCAGTTGTGTTCCGCCAATTCTCCATTCATTCAGGGTCTATTTATGATCATACCAATCATATGGGAACTCATTTAGTGTTATAAAGATGACAGCTCAACTTCGGATGACATTCCAAAGTAATTCAGCATCAGTGTGGTATATAAAAAAAAAAATGTCACAGGATAGTACATTCATTCCTCCACCATTATGAAACAGCCTTGCTTTCTCCCTTTTCTGGGGCGGGGGGGGGGGGGGGAACCCTCAATTCCCAGTGTTTATTTTGCTTAGACATTTATGAGGGTTTTAAAACGTAATGTTCTATTTGAAATTCTCCTTATGCTACATTAGCCCTGGTGACTTTGACAGCATCAAGATATGCAAATAAATGAGGGGGCTTAATGGCGATTTTTTTCATTTTGTTGCGGTCATTACAGTGTGGGAGACAAAGGCGGCTGCTTCAGCTTTTCACGTACAATCGTGAACTTATTGAACTAATATTTATGTTGGGAGCAGATGACACAGAAGCAAATATATATAAAATGCCATCTGTGCGTTATGCTCCACTCCCACCCCAGCTCTTTTCTCTTTTATGGCTATGATATATTTTCACCGCCAAATTCATTTAGAAAGTAAAATCATACTGAGATTATTTCAAAACACGGAAAGAGAGAGAGAGAGAGAGAGAGCGTCATTATGCTAAGCATTGAAGGACAACATTAAATTTGGAAAAGTGTGGGTTTAAAATTCAGCCAAGGAATGAAATTATCCTGGTTGTGCTTGACATTAAAATGTGGGTAAAAGGAAAGACCCTTTTTCCTGTAAATCAAGTGTGGGAGTGCTCTAAAAACTCACATGTAAACTGAGAGTGACAAAGGGATTAGAAGGAACAGGAAAGTTTATGGATGCACACATTTATGCAAGCAATGGTTCTTCATTATATGGTTGTCCACTTGAAGAGTTAAGGTTTCGGGAGGGAGTCTTTTAGTATGACAGGCCAGGAACCAAGGAAAATGGTTGCTGCTTTGCCCTCCTCAGATTCATGACTGAAAGCACTCTGGGGTCAACCAGGTTAGTCCTTGTGATTTCCTGCCTGCCATTATGTGCTGTGTGTGATGTTGTGTATTGTAGCATAATATATTTTACCTTTGGAGATCTCAGTCTTTCACGGTGTACGCTTTGCATTAACAGCTCGTGGGTTTCCAGTTGTGTGAATACATTTTTATTGTTTAAATTGTCCAAGTTTTCGATGGCAATATCCTGCACCATCTTCGTCAGGGAAGGCAAGATGTTAGCTCAGATAAATATACCTTAAATACAACAAGGTACAATCAAAACTGGCTGGGTGGACATTCAGACCAAACCCAGGCAGATTCACATTAAAGAGCCAGTCCCCTACACTGGCCAGCATTTTATAAGGGCAACCTGCCAAGTCTATCCAGTTTACAAAGCAAAGGCTTCTAGCAAGCTCTAAAAGTAATGCCACTCTCTCTGTTGATGGAATATGGCTCAAGTTGTATTAAGAGAACCTCAATAATAATTCTGTCCCAAAATTGACTGGTTTTGGTCAAGACTTGTACCCCATTCCATAAGGGCTGATGACCATATGTAATACAATGCTCAGCCAGTCAAGCTTTTTCAAGTTGTTGTAATCTAACATATCGTGAATGTTCTGATATTCTCTCTGGACGATCTGTTGCAGGTATGTTATCCAATCTCTGATACAGGTTGTGGGGGCTTTCACTTCAGGAAAAAAGCTCAGCAGCACTTCAGACAAAACCACTTCTGACAAAGCCCTGTAGCCCTGCCAGTTGGGGGATTCTAGGACTTTGGATACAAAAGTAATATTGTCATGCTCTGACAAAACCTACATGCTAATTTGGAGCAGGTTATTAGGCATTTGAACTTGTTCCGAAGTGAAATGAGTCACATCTAGAATATGAATACGAATATCCCCATGCAACTGCACCTAACGAGGGTCCGGCCCCCAGGACCGGGACCATCCACTCACACATACTGCTGTGGCACCAGTTCTGCTCATCCTTCCAATGGTGCCTGGAGATCCACTCTCTTCCTGCTTGGCTGGCCACTCCAGGCAAGGGGCAGGAGGACGAGTCTCCCCACACAGCTGCTGAGTGGATGGTCCGGTCCCAAGGGCCGGACCCTCATTGAGTCCAGCTGCGCAGAGATATTCGTATTCTTATACGAATACAAATATCCCCATCTCTAGCCACATCCAAAGCACTGAGAAACAAAGGGCAAAATCCAGTCGTTAGTCCCTAATACAGTTGACTCATTAACTCAATGGGGCTTAGGTAAGTGCTGAATTAGCAAGGCCTATTCGTTCAATGGTTCTATTCGAGTTGGGACTAACAACTGGATTGACCCCAAGGCAGGTTGTCCTTGAAGTTCGGGAGTCAGTTTAGAAAGCTGTTCTCACAGACATGCTTTCCTAGCAAGTCTTATCCTTTTTTAATGTTAAAGAAATGAGGGTTCTCAGAAAAGCTTTCTGTAAATGGACAATACAAGATGGAGGTAGCAGCTGCCAGAGCAGAGGAGTGCAATTTTGTGATAAACAGATGTAGCATCCAACAAGAGAATGACTTTACAAAGGATCTCCAATCACAGTGTTTTGGGGGAGTAACCAATCAGAAGCTGCCCCATGAGTTGCAGCAACATGGGGCAGCTTTGGCAACATGGCTTTCCAAGGAAAAGCAGCGCTGAAAGATCTATGGACTGGGCAGCTTTTTTGCTTATGTGGGACCTTGTTCCAGTGCAGACTAGTCCTTTCCTAGAAACCAGTCACCTGCATTCCAATGATTACATATGTTTTGCATTGTTTGTATCTCTACTGAGTGCTTGTTATTAGGGTAAGTCACTACAGACGGGACTTTGAAAAAAAAATTTGGACTGGAACTCCCAGTATTTGCCAAGAATTCTCCCAAAAAGAAACCTAGAAGCTGTAGCTTAAAAACAAACAAACAAAACAGGCCACCACAGAACAACATTCAGTGCCTATATGCCAGCCTTCAATACTTTTTTTTCCATTTCAAGAAGAAGGAAACTGTCCCACTGAGACAGAGGGAGCTGCAAGGGTTTATGGGTAGGTGGTTCTAAGAGAGGTACCCTCTAAACTCGTCCCATGAACTTTTGCAGCTCCCATGGAGCCTTTGCCACTTCTAGCTACCACTTGAGCAGTTATTTTCTTCTTGAAGTGAAAAAAAAAGGTGACAAATGCCCATGTGTAGGTAATGAAAGCTACTACTTCTAGTCCGTACCTGTACCCCCCAGAACACTGACTGGGCAAATTCTGGGAGCTTCAGTCCAAAAGAAAATCTGAAAAACCCATCACTATAAGTCAATTCCTTTCACCTCCACCCCATTCTAGCTCTAGTTCCATTTGGATTACATTCAGGCTTAAATATGTGTAGGATGCTGCAACTCTGGTTTGTAGGTTGATGTGTCTCTGAGAATGTGTCAGCTCTAATGGTCAATTTTTTCATAGATACGCACCTCCAAGACAAAGTAAATTAGATGTTGAATGCACCTTCGCATTAAATGACCAAATATTGGTTTGTGGGTGGTGGTTGTTAATGCAAAGATCAGCTCCTAAGAGGTCAATACATAACTCGGCAGGCTGACGGAGAAGGAGCTCTTGTCATTATGAGCATGTTGGGGTATGTATGGGACACTGAAAAAGGGGTGATATTGATTTGGTGAACCCACTCTGGGTTCCAGTCCAAACCTTGCAGGAGATCTCCAAGGTGCTGGGATCCCCATCTCCCAAAGAGGCTCAACGAATAGGATAGTTCCCAGAAATTTCAGGCTAAAATCCAGAATGGATTCACTGCCTCAGCAAAACTGGAAGCATTTGGGCTGTCAGAGCACTGCATTTACAGGCACCTGTCCTCTCATTCTGCTGCCAAGCCCAACCAGGGAGTGGGAGTTGAACCCCTTCCTGCAGTTGCTATGGCCCTGATGAAAACCTGTTTGTATCAAAAGGAAATTTCTCCTGGTGTCCCTCAGGGAGGGATGCTTGCCTCCAATGGCAAAGAAAGACTTCAGTGGCTAAAGAGCACCTGCAATGAAGCTGATGCTTAATGTATACACAGCCAGGGCTGCTACTCGCATTTTCTTTTGTTATCAACATTTTATTTAATTCTTATTATTTTATACATAGAGGAACAATTCCATTTTACTGTCTTCATCTCTCCCATTCCCATTTACCTGTCCCCTTTAAGCCCTCTTTTACCTCCATTTGGCACATTCACACCAAGAGACAAACACACACATAAACCAATAACCTTGATAAATAAAATCTGAAGCCAAATGAAGGAGGAGGAAATGCAAACGTGTTTACTTTTTAAAATCTTTGCCTGCTAGGTGCAAAAGGCATGTTGAAAAAGCAAGTCATTCATGCTGACAAATACTGTGGTTCTGATACTCCATGCCCTAAATAAAGCCTATTTAAACACATGTTGGGGATCAGAAAAGGCCCTATTCAAACCTTACAAATGCCATAATCATGAGCATACCCAAGAGTGGACTGCCTCGCCTCAGCCCTTCCATTACCATCTTCTTGGCACTTTTAGCCCCCAGTGTGAAGAGCAGAGGAGCTTGTTCGTGTGTAGATCCTACATCATGGAAAAAGCCCTGGAAAATATGGTTTTTCAGTGATGCATGAATATGGATTAAGACAGCGTTCCCCAACCTTTTCTGTAGTGCGGACCGGCGGAGCCTCTGAGGGAGGTGGGGCGGCCCCTCGCGCTTCTCCTCTCCGACGCACGCGCGAAGTGGTTGGGGAGCGCACGCGCCTAAGGCGCACGCACGCATTCCCCCACCGCTTCGCGCATGCGCAGGAGCGCCTGCCCACCCGTGCACCCACCCCACCCCTGCGCGCGGGCGCATGCTTGAAGGGATGAGGGAGTGCGTGCCAGCGGCGGCAGCCTGGGAGTCTGAGCATGGCCGGGGGGCTCCCTCTGGCCGCTCGCCTTCCAACGAGGCTGGGGGCGGGGCTCCTCGCCGCCCTCCGCGGGAAATTCAAATGCAGCCGCTGGTTCCGGAGCTGGAGGCAGCAGCAGCGGCATCGGCCTGCTCAGGGCAGCGAGGAGTGCCGACCCCGGCCTCTTTGGAGCCTGCTGGGAGGCGAGCGGCCAGAGGAAGCCCCCCGGCCATGCTCAGACTCCCAGGTTGCCGCCGCCGGCACGCACTCCCTCACCCCTTCAAGCATGCGCCCGCGCGCAGGGGTGGGGTGGGTGCACGAGTGCGCAGGCTGGAAAGGCAGCAGCACGGAGCAATCCCGAGGCTGAAGACAGAGCCCGGGAAAATCAAAACACCTCCCCACTGGGCTCCTGCCTCGGGTCTCTCCCTGCTGCTGACTTTCCAGCCAGGCTGGAAAGGCAGCAGCACGGAGCGATCCCGAGGCTGAAGACAGAGCCCGGGAAAATCAAAACACCTCCCCACTGGGCTCCTGCCTCCTGCCTCGGGTCTCTCCCTGCTGCTGACTTTCCAGCCAGGCTGGAAAGGCAGCAGCACGGAGCGATCCCGAGGCTGAAGACAGAGCCCGGGAAAATCAAAACACCTCCCCACTGGGCTCCTGCCTCCTGCCTCGGGTCTCTCCCTGCTGCTGACTTTCCAGCCAGGCTGGAAAGGCAGCAGCACGGAGCGATCCCGAGGCTGAAGACAGAGCCCGGGAAAATCAAAACACCTCCCCACTGGGCTCCTGCCTCAGGGTCTCTCCCTGCTGCTGACTTTCCAGCCAGGCTGGAAAGGCAGCAGCACGGAGCGATCCCGAGGCCGGAGACAGAGCCCGGGAAAATCAAAACACCTCCCCACTGGGCTCCTGCCTCAGGGTCTCTCCCTGCTGCTGACTTTCCAGCCAGGCTGGAAAGGCAGCAGCACGGAGCGATCCCGAGGCCGGAGACAGAGCCCGGGAAAATCAAAACACCTCCCCACTGGGCTCCTGCCTCAGGGTCTCTCCCTGCTGCTGACTTTCCAGCCAGGCTGGAAAGGCAGCAGCACGGAGCGATCCCGAGGCTGGAGACAGAGCCCGGGAAAATCAAAACACCTCCCCACTGGGCTCCTGCCTCGGGTCTCTCCCTGCTGCTAACTTTCCAGCCAGGCTGGAAAGGCAGCAGCACGGAGCGATCCCGAGGCTGGAGACAGAGCCCCGTGGGGAGGCTATTTGAATTTCCCGGGCTTCTGTCTTCAGCCGCTGGGTCCCTCCGCGCTGCTAGCTTTCTAGCCGGGCTCCGGGAGGCTGCGCCGCCGTTTGCGCAGGCGCAAACAACCTTTGCAGGGGTGAGTGCGTGCGGGGGGGGGGGGCGGGAGGTATGTCTTGGCGGCCCGGTGGGGCTTAAGCCACGGACCGGCAATGGGCCGCGGACCGGGGGTTGATGACCTCTGGATTAAGAGACAGGTCAGGTACATGCAACAAGAAAAACAAACAAACAAAAAAACCAAAGCAAGGAAGCCCCAGTACATCTTTTTTTTTATCGACCTCTTCTTTTACCTCTCCTTTCCAGAGCCTCCCCAAAAAGGCAATCAACCCTTTGAAAGGGCTTATTTTTCATTCATCTGCTCTCTCGATCTCGCTCTCTTCCCTCCCTCCATTTTGTTTCACTTTGCCCAAGTTATAAATGCTGCAATTACTAGGGCAGATTGTCACCATGAATCATGCTGATCCTGTGCACATTGACTAAGAGGAAAGTCCAGTTTTTCTCAATACATTAAGAAATGAGCCCAATGGCATTCATTCCCAGGTAAGTGTCTGTAGGCTTGTAACCTGCATACCAAATAAAGTAAGCGTGAGATTGCCGCTCTAATTCCCTAACCCTAATGTTGAATTTTTGCAGCGTAAACACACATGCATGCACATATGAAAAACACAGCTAAAGTTCAGTGAAATAAGGAATAATCAACTCACTCTTGGATAACTACCTGTGCCAATGGCTTCCTGCCAAGAGAGCCAGGTGCTGCTGTTGTCTGTTGAAAGAGAAATTAGCCAGCTAGCAAAAGTTGCTTGAGTGTTTCTCTTGCGTTTAACTGTTGCTATACAGAACTATTCCAGAATGCAGAGGAAATCCAAGGAATCATTAACTATTGACATTTCATAAATGTGGGCAGGATGTGTTCTCCTGAAAACTGGGCCACTTTCATGAGATTTTAGACCAAGATACCCAGCAGACCTTGGAGAAGGTGAGAGAGAGCAGAGACCATATACTGCAGATAATTTTGCTTTTGGAATGAAGGAAGATGGGAGAAAGGCAGGAGGAGAGCAAGCTACATCTTAAACGTAATCCTTTTTATATATGCAACTTGTGAGGGAGTGCCACCCCATCCCCCAAGGCCAGCGTGAACTGAAGTCTCCAGCATACGTAGTCCATGAGCCAGTCCTATCTAATCATGTGTTATTAGAAGTGGAAACTTGGAAGACTCACCACATCCATAGGAAGAAGAGTTGTGCCAAGGAATCCTGCCCCACAGCTATGCGTGCCATGTAGTCTCACTTGTAACATCTGCATGAACAGCTGGAAGAAGGAGGAGGCCTTAGTGCAAGCTAATACAACTTCCAGAAATCCTGGCCAGCACAGCTAGTGGCGAAGGCTTCTGGAAGTTGCAGTCCAAGAACATCTGGGAACCCAAGGTTGGGAACAACTGTCCTAAGGCATCCAAGAGTTGAGCCGAAGTGGAGCATAGCACATTTTGCCCAATGAGATGGAAAGTGCTTTGGTAAGTAGAAGGTGGAAGGATGTGGAACAAAACACCAGTCAGATAGTAACAGATGTTCACATGTAAATAAGGAAAAACAATGTGAAAATGCAAGGAGACACAGTAAACGCACTGTTTTTCACACACCCTCCTGCTCTATTGTTGGGAAGTCCATTTTGCCAACCATGAGTAGAGACGGGAAAGTGTCAATTTGACATCCTCCCACATTTAAACATTGAGCATTTTGGTAAATTCTAATTTTTTAAAAATGAACTAAACAAAATCCTCTTCACCCCCACCCTGCTGCTAAATGCAGAGTGAAAGCATCAGACTGAAGCAATCTCAATCTGTCCGGAAAATGAACCAGAAAAACAATAACGAAATATTAATTTGTGGTTATTCATCTTTTACTATTAAGTATTAATCTTGAACTATTTGGGGCATTTTAATTTGGAGTTATTTATTTCAAGTTAGTGTTCATGTTTATTTCCATTAAATTTTAAATTGAGTTTTGTACTTCAGTTTAGGCGGCAGTTTTAACTGTTAAATAATTTTTTTGTATGTTTTATTTCATCTGAACGGCCTTCTTTCATATTGAGAAATGAGCGTCTGTATCAGAATCTCATATTTCAGTCTACACAGAGATTGTGCAGTGATTCCTATGCAGAAGTACTTCAAATACCGAAGCATGTGGAGCAGCTAAGGGTGCTTAGCTTTCAGGTTGTGAAAGTTTTTCAAAAATAATAATAATAATAAAGCCAGGAATTTGGTGACATTACTTCCAGACTTCTCAGACATCTCTTCTAATTAAAATAAAACCATCACAGGACTTCTGCAATGAAGATTATTATAGATTCCAAAGGTGATGAAAATGTTTTCATTAAACAGAGAGAAAGGGAGAGACCCTTCAGGCACGGCATTTCATCTCAACCCTCTAATAACATTAATAAAGTCTTTAATCTCTGCCATGTTTATGACTTCATAGGGATCCTTAAAGAGATGACAGGCTGGGACAAGCCGCCAGGTCCCTTCAGTCTCCATTCAAGCAGCTTTCCCATTCATCTGGAGCAAAAAAAACTCCTCCACAGCCACCCTTGTTTCCCTGTGTCAGATCTGGGAAATCTAGGCCACTGAAGTCGGAAGAGCTGCCCCATATATTATCAACAATGGGGAGGACAGTGGTTCCTTTGCCTTCTCCTTTCTGAGGTAAATTTTTAGACTGCTTAACTGAAATGAAGACTAAGAGTCAAACTAGACATCAAGGAGAAAGCATATTCCCTATGATTAACCCATTTTCGTCTCCCACAGACGGTATGCATCTCAGCAAATTAGACATCCAAGTTAAGCTGATATTTATTTGGCAGGACCCAATGCAAAACAAAGAGTGTAATCAGATGGCCATTTAGCCTGCTGTTTGGTCTGCTGCAGGGCTAGGTTGTTTCACTCCTTTTCCCAGTGATCACATCATGTAATTTCTGGAGCGAACCAAATCATCCCCAGAGCGTGGCTAACAGCATCTTTCTGAGCCCTATCAGGTGCTTCTACTTTTTTGGTGTGGGTAGGATCACTCTGGTTTGTTCAGTTTCCAGAACATGTGATCATTGGGAATGGACCAAAACTGAGCCAAGGTTTTGGCTGTGGGCAGTTTCTCGACTGTCCCTTCAGACAAGAAAAAGAAAATATTAAAAAAGTAAGTGATTCAGGGCATTAGCGATGGTCTGTTACAGTCTAAAAAAATTTCACTTCCTTTGCCTCTCTGCTAAGGAGGAGAGGAAGTGTTCAATTTGCCAATAACCTCAAGTGGCTCGCTTATTAAGCCACATCACGATATCAGAAATTCAAACAGAAAAGAACCAGACCAAAGAGGGTTGCTTGAGCTCCGATATCCCATTTGGATGCACCAAATGGCACATCACACCTCTAACTGACCCCAAGTTACCCTATTTAGCCCATACCAGCCCACTCCAACTGGACCCATGCAGACAAGCCCAAAACACAATAAATGCAAGACACCTGTGTGAGGAAAGTCACATGGTGTGACAAACAGATCTCTTTCTCCACTTTGAGGAGCACCTCTGCAAAATAAAATTAAAAATGCATGATATTGTTTTCTTTGAACCAAAGTTTCTATAATCAGGTGGACACCTGTCGGAAGTAGACTATGCTTTTATATATATAAAGGAGGAGACTCATTCCAGCTAATATATATATATTATGTTGTGAACCACTCAGAGTGGCCTTGTGGCCAGATGGGCTCTCCTACATCAGACTGGCTATGGAAGAAGACTCACCCCACTTCACGCCTATATATATATATTTATTTATTTATTTTTGTCATTCATTCATTCATTCAATTTCTGTACCGCCCATCTGGCCACAAGGCCACTCCGAGTGGTTCACAACATAATAAACCAACAAATAACAGTATTTATGGGCTCAGAGGTGGATTGCCCACTGCCTCCACACTTGATGTACAGTCCACAGCTTCAGAAAGCTGTCTTTCTGGACTATGAATCCCAGAATCCCCTCAAAGGACTTCCCAGGGGATTTGGGAAATTAGAATCCAAAATGTGCTCTCTTTCCCAAGCTATGATACAAAGGCAAGAAAGAATTAATCACCTTGAATGACAAAATGCCTGGAGAAGATTCTGAAAGGAAACCACACAGAGATCACATCAAATCAAAAGGAACGATATATTTCTGCATAAACTGAAATCCATTCTTTTGCGTTTTGTACCTCACAATTACATTTGCAAGGCAAGTAGCTGGTTTTTTAGGAAAGGTGGGGGGGAATCAAAGTTCAGTTTGTTAATTTATTCAGAGCTGCCACTTTGGTCACAAAGATATTTTAGCTCTTAATACAAGTTAATTTAAAACCTTTTAAAGCATTTCCTGATAGACAACGGCAGGGCAATGTTGCACAGAAGCCTTTAAAAGTTTATTGACCTTAAATAATTTAAATCCATGCATTTGCAGATTAATTGCAAGCAAAAAGTGAAGATTACACTTCACAAATGCACCTTTATGAGCTTAGTACAGGATGCAACTATCCTTCCTTGTTACCTAGCAACAGCCATACCATCCCTTAGGAGGAAATCGGTCTAAACCGAAACGTATCGTTCATGATGTCTATATTCACTTCCTGCCCTCCAATGCCACTAGTCCCTTATAACTAAGAGCTTCTCTTTCCCCAGACCCTCTGCATGTTTGCTGGGATTCTCATGCCAGCAGCATTCGACTCCCTGGGATTTCCTGGCCAAATCCTGCGCTCAGGGGATGGGCCATGGTGATGTCACAAAGGAGGGAGCAAGCAGAGGGGAAGAGTCTGGGGACGTGTTCCTATTGGGAAAATTCGGTCTTCCATGCTGCTTCTTCAACACAGAGGAACTGAACCCTTTCTGGTGCAATTAGACACAATCCTTTCTTGCCATCTGATCACACCCGTGGAGTGTTTTAAACACACCTCAGAGTCTCTAAGACCACCCCTCCCATCTTGTTGGTTGTTTTTGGTCAGCTGGGTCCTCCATTACCTGCTCTCCAAAGTTAGACATGTGGAGATGTAACTCCACACTGTATATACTCACAGTTCATGGCTTTGTTCTTATATAAAAACAAAGCCATGAACTATGCATAAGAATATGTTCTTTGTTTTCTTTAGTGAAGAAGCATTCAAACTGATCAGAGCAGGGGTAGATCTAGCCATGCCTTCTTTTACACTAAAAAGGGAATAGCCAAATTTCAGTCCCTTCCAACAGTTCCAGGCTTTGCACTGCAGCTGCCAGGGCTAATGTAACACGAAGTTCCATGAGTCACAGTGCTGATGCTCCACTCCCTGCCTTACTCCAAATGATTCAGCAGGGCCAATGTTGGTAGATCAAAAAGCCAAGAGCAAGGAGAGGGGAGTAGAAAGGGAGAGAGAGGGTGTGACCCCTGATGCAAGCTGGGAATGTATGGTGCTGGTGCTCAAGCATGACAGCCCCCTTGCACACAAATTATCTCCTCCTCAGTGAAACATTTCGCATTTCAGCTGGCCCTGAAATGTGGAGAAGTAGAGCAGTTCCTGAAGACTTTCGCTGGCACCCTGGGCTCTGGTGACCCTAAGCTGGAGGTCCAATTCCAAGGGTTCAAAATTATTCTTTTTTAAAGCCTTAGACTCAAACAGCGATGGCGAACCTATGGCACACGTGCCACAGCTGGCACGCGGAGCCCTTTCTGCCGGCACACGAGCCATAAGTCGCCGGATCACTACTCCCCCCCCCCCCGTGCACAGCCAAACCTGAGAAGGCAGCTGCAACCGCAGTGCTGGTGCCCGGACAGGCGGCGGGTCAGGATCTGGAGCAGCTGGTGCTGGCGGCGGATCCGGAGTGGGGTCTCGAGGCACCTCCGTGCCCGGGATTCCCCCTTCCGCCGCCACTTCCGGTTCCGCCGCCGCCACTTCCGGTTCCGCCACCGCCACCTCCGGTTCCACCCCCCCGTTTTTGTTTTTTGTTTTGTTTTTTTTCAAGTTTGGGCACGCAAGCCCAAAAAGGTTCGCCACCACTGGACTAGAACCATGTGGAAATAACTGCTTACACATTTTTAATTGAGCAATTTGCACCATTTGAGGTGTGTGTACACACACACACACACACATGCACACACATGGCTGACTGAATCGCTCAATGGTTTAGGTACCTGGCTGTGGAGCCAGAGGTTGGGAATCCGATTCCCCACAATGCCTCCCGGGAGAAGAGCCAGCCTGGGTGGCCTTGGGCAAGCTGCAGAGTCCCAGAGCTGCCCCTAGAAGAAGGGAATGGGAAACCACTTCTGTGTATTCTCTAGTCTAGCTGGAAAATCCTGAAAAGGGGCCACCATACATGAGAATTGACTTGACACCACATTATATATATTCATTACATATATATATATATATTACATATATTCAGAATCCAGAACGTGCACGCAAGTCGGAACTGCTACTGCCTCAGCAGTGCACTCTGGAGATTACAAAAAACTGCACAAAAAAACCACACACACACACAGAGAGAGAGAGAGAGAGAATGCACTTCACAGCTCTGAAGCTTTAGATTAGAAAGAAAGAGAGAAAAGAATATTACATGAGGAATAGCCTTGAGCTTTCTGGGGGCCGTTTATTCTTTTTCAAGCCTGCGGTAGGCCCCACAGCCAAAAAGTTGTCATCTTTCATCTAATTCCCCACTCCTAGACCATGTGGGAGCCATTAGCCTTTCTAGTTACTCACACCTTCCCGGGTCTGCACATTAACATGGCTGCATCCTCCCCGCGCTCTTTGACTGCCAGGAAAGTCTTGGAAGCGCTGCTCTTCTTCAACCATTACCAGTCGTCACCAGCCAGCTGCTTTCCCGATTCCAACAAAATGGCAGGCAAATATGCTAACGAAATGCGTTAGCTCTCATTCTGACAGACAGCTCCGAGGAGGGAAGAAGCAGGGGGGCTATGGACTTTGTGCCCGTTATGTCTCATCTGAATGCACGGCTAATTCCACAAAAGGCCGATGACAGGCACTCACACAATCAGGAGAAATGAAGATGCTCAGCCAATGGTGCAGAAAGCAGAACAGGCCAGGCCGCTGCCAGCAAACCTTGATTCAGGTCCTGGCTCTGATGGTCAGCTTGGCAAACACAATGGCCGTGAGGGGAATTGGAACACGAGGCAACAGGGCAGCTCTTTGAAGTAATTATCCTCCACGACAACCCAAAACAAGATGAAAAGATTTCCGAGGGACATGATGCAGTGAATGAGCCTTGGATAAAGTTGGCATTCCTGAAGCATGAATTCAGTTGCCTCAATGGAGGTGTGCTATGGCCATAGGGGAGGAATAGAGGGTAGAGAGGGAGGGAAGGGAGGTTTTAAAAAGAAGACACTTGCAACCAAAGGAGTTCCCAAATATATTAGACAGCAAGGATATCGTTAGGCGGATTTGTAACTCTGATACAATTACGCATTCATCAATATTCAAAGACAATGTTCTCATGATCATTGATGTGTATTAGGGTTGCCAGAATGGCAGGCTGCCATCTTCTGAGATTTCAGGGCCAAAATCTAGGACTTGGACTCCCTGATGCATATGTGTGTATACTTGTGCACTTCTGTATTCAAATGCATACAATGTTCTGATGAAAGAAGGATGCTGGTTCCTCCCGAGGCAGGCTGTCAAAACAAAAGCAAGGCCACATTTAAAAGAAAAAAAGGGGGGGGGGAGCCAAAAACTGGGAATGCAGGGGAATGATGGGAAGAGTTGCATGCTGGGGGTGGGGGAATGCCATGGTTTTCCCATAATCTCTCTGCTTTCTTGACCAGAAAGCATATGGAACGTCTTGCATGATCTGGGCATCTAGTAAAAGTTTAACAGGGCACTGCTGGGGTCTCTCTTTGGCATTAATGAATTCGGTGAGGCTGTTGTGTTGGCCACAAGCATGCAGAAGAGCAAAGGGAGTGTATTTGTGGGAGCCTGGAAGCAGAAGCAGTGAGAAACTCAACAGAGACAAGATGGGAGTCAAGGGTGAAGCGGTTCAATGTGTTCTGGGTGGGATTTCCACTCTGCTTAAAAAGGAGCAGAGGGCTAGCACGAGGTATTTCTTAAGCCACCCTTGCGGTTACCAGCACAGAACTCCCTTCTAACAGCTTCAGCGAATACAGCAGCTGCAGCCTTTCCTTCAAAAGGTGAACTTGGCATCAGTCGTCTGGGATTTGGTTGCTTCAAGGTTGGGTTGTTTTAATGCACTCTGTGTGGGGCTGCCTTTGAAGACCGTCTGGAAGCTTCAAGCAGTCCAAAATGCTACAGCCACATTTTTGTCAGGCACCCACAGGCTATAGCCTATTACTTCTACATGACAAGTAAGGGTGCGTCCAGACAGCAAGAAAGGATTGGGTCTGATCTCATTTGAAAAGGTTGCTAAGTGATCTCTCTTAAAGTGACCTTTCTGTCCATCTGGGAATCACTCCAGCCTGCCCCCACTCCCCCAAAAAAGGTCCAGCTTGGGCTGAAAAACATAGGGACATACTGAAGCCATCTGTCATGGAGCAGTTGTAGGATGATGCTCTGGCAGTTGGGGGCCTTTTTTTTTTTTTTCATTCATTCATTTCCAGCTGGAATGAGCTGCTTGCACCTCAACAAAAAGCCAAGACAGCCCCTGCCTTCAGGATTAGAGTCTAAAATATGTGTGTCATCAAAGGAAAGGAGAATGAGGAGGGAGAAGGAAAACAAGAAACCCAGGCATATGTTCTAATGTTATGAGATTCTTCAGCTTGGTGAAAAGGAGGCTGGATAACAGTTAGAGAAAGAGAACGCCTGAGGAAGCTGGCTTTTCAGGAGGGCTGATGGTGGCCCTGTTTTTCTTCTTTACCTCTTCTACAGTCTGCATTGTATTCTCAAAAGGTGACTAGAAAGTATGAAGCTTAGAGTGACGACTGGTTGCACAAGGGTCTTTGGAGAGAGTTTTTACAAAACGGTCAATCATGTAAAGAAGAGGTGGGCACAGTCTTGTCCTCTAGATGTTACTGGACTACAACTCCCAGTGTTCCTCAATAACGTCAGTTAGAACTGATGGGAGTTGTACTCTAAGGATATCCGGAGAGCCACGCTTTGCTCAGCCCTAACATAAAGTGAGATTGCAATGTTATTACGCTATTCTAGTGAACCTGTCTTTACATATGGCTGGATTTGATGAAATGCACATGAAGTTACAATGCAGCTTCAGTAACCTGTTCAATCCAAACCCTCAAACCTTCCTGCACTATCAGCTCAAAGCCCTTGTTTCTTTTTGTCTTGTTTCATCATTCTGCAGTATGGGGGACTGTTAACCAATGGCACGGCTTATTTGTTTGCTTATTTAAAGTTTACAAAAGGGAGCACGAAGTTGGCATAAGACTGCTTTCTAGAATAGGGGTGACAGAGGATATCTGAGTACCAATAAACCCTATCCCCTCTGATGATCAGACACTCCATACAATCAATGGGGAAAAGTCAAGTGCAAGGATGACCACAACTGGCTGACTGAGTGGGGTTTTTCAAATAGATTGTTGTGCCTTATTGCTTTGAATGTGTTTTTGGTGTTCCTTATGTTTTTTAGTATGGTATTTGTTTCACCCTATTTAGTATTTGATTATTCACCATTGTTAGCTTTAAATACTGTATTTTAATGATGTAAGCTGCCTTGGGCCCTTTTTAAGGAGAAAGGCAGGGTAGAAATATTTTAAATAAAATGAAATGAAATGAAATAAACAAACCACCTCAAGTTCCATCGCCTGCACTGGGTTCAGGCAGTAGTCACCACCAGTCCTACCTGGAAATACTGTAGATCAAATGTCAAACAATTAGCTTTGATAACATGCGCTTTTCCCCAGTTAGTGAAAGTCCTTTCTACAGCTTGGTGATAATTTTGTTTCAATCAGATTTTCGTAACAATTTAATGATCCAATATTCAGATAGGGAGGAGGGGAACAGAACTGAAAAAAAAACCCAAAAAAACCGAGAAAGCAGAATTGACAGATTTCCCCATTTCTTCACCCCCATTCTCCTTCCTTTTATTATCAGTCATGTTTTTTTCCTGTGTTTTCCTCACAGGATATTTCCCTTAAAAAAAAATTAAGTACATCAAATGATAAGAGGTAAGGAGCACAAAAGGACTCTCCCTTTCTTATCCACTCGGCAGCAGGACGTTTCCTTCCACTCTGAGCACCTACAGGCATCCCAAGTGACTAGAGAGAAGTAGGCACCGAAAAATCCCAGCTAAAAGGGGGCTTTAGCCCCTAGCTTTGCCTAAATGGAGCCTGCCACTCACACCAGATTAAGCACTGAGGGTTTTGAGATGTGAACTATTAGGTTATGACTTTGGAAACAATTTCACTTAAGACTTCACATTTAGACAAGAGTCAAGAACCCCCAAGGGTAAAATGCCAGAACTGATCTGTTTTAGTAGGTTGCCAGGGGACTCAGAAGAGTAAGTGGTTAAGCACTTATTAACACTATCTTTCATTTCATGTTCTTCTTTGCATCTGTAGTTTTGAAAAAAAATAGTGTTTTTTTTTTTTTAAAGTATTACTTGCTTCTGATATTGTGAGCTGTAACCCAGTTCCCACTAGGGCTGGGCTAAAAATGCCTCCCCACTTTTGAAAGTCCGTTCTCAACTGGCAAAAGTGTATGCGTGAAAGGGACAGAATGTGGTTATTTTGGGAGAAGGCAGGAGAAATTTTATGAACAGGACCCAGATTTAGGCATGCACAATTAGCTGTCAAGGTGGGCTGCGTGCCTCAGTGCCATGGCAGCTCCTTCTGCATGTTGAGCCAGCATCCTCAAAGCGTTGCCTCTTAGCACCTCTCCAGCCCAAATGACCACAAGGGGATTGGGGAGTAAAGCCACCAGGGAGGCTTTCCTGATCTTTTGACTCTCTAACCCGCAGCTTCCTCTTCTACCTTTGTTAAGCTTCAGAGACAGAGGCTGGGAGTTCGATTCCCCACTGGGCCTCCTTGACAGGGGGTGGACTCAATGAGTACTTCCAGCTCTGCACTTCTAAGATGATTATTTCTTCCTCCTTTTCCTTCTCAGGTCACTTTCTGTTTCTTCCTCCTCATAACTTAAGAGAGGCAGCTTTTCTACAATGACTTGACGGATTTGCACACCTGACCTTCAAGGTCTTTTATAGCCGGGTCAAGGGCTCCTTCTCCTACACTTTCTCTGTGTGGGTTTTCTGAAACCATAAACACAAGCTTTCTATTTTTACCCAGTTACTGCTTTCCAGAGTAACACCATTTTAGTAGCAGTACAGCAGATGTACTTCCTGCACAAAATGTAAAGCAGGCTTCACTGCCTAGCCTTGGGGAAAGCCTCATGTCTCAGTTTAAGCCACCTCACTGAGTCACTGTGAGTTACAGGGAAAGCCACACCACCGTGAAGGCAGGGTTAAATTCAGATACATCTAGGGGGGCGAGTGCTTAAATCCTGCCTTATTTGTCTGAAGAAAGAGTGCATGTTTGCATTCTTTTCCAAAGCAGGAAGAGGCTTTATTTTATCAATACACAGAATCAGAATATTTAGAGTGCGGGGGAAATGATATATGGACAACCCAGTGGATTACCTGATGAACCACCAATATAAATATCCACAGTAAAATTAATGCTAGAGCAAGGACAGCAGGTGGACCCAATAGTGGAGGCACATCACGCCAGTATTCCAGGAGATGCCTGTGTGCTGAAGCCATATGTCTCTGAATTTGCCACCCCTCCTCCTCCCATTCTCCAGTTGACCACCTTGACTGCCTTAAATCCTCCCTCCTCTGCCCTGTCATTTGTTTCCCTGGCAACTGGGCACCACCCATCGTATTACCCTCGCACCCTCCCACTCCCACATCAGGTTCACTAGAGCAGGTTGCAACCAACATGTACATCCCTTGGTTGCTTGTTGGGCTCCTGCCCATTTGATGGCTGACAGTGGAATGAATGAAACACCTTCTTCTGTTCAAAAACATTGCTTTTGATGACGTGAGAGTTTTATCTGTGAGGCCAGGATCTGAGAAGGGCCATCCCCGCAAAACAAGCCATTAATGCCATCTTGTCTTGTCATTGAAATTATAAACATGCATGTGTGAATGAGCCTCAAAATTCTTTGAATACACAAATACTGTAAATCAATAATAATTTGTCACATGGATCCACGAGGATGTCAGAGGGGTGAGATGTATAATATCATAGATCAGAATAAGCTACATGGACCAAACGTTTGACACCATCTAAGGCCACTTCTTTTGCATATTCTTCCAGCAGTCTGTTCAACAGAGTCTTCCTTTCTTATACGAACCAGGCAGAGTAGAAAGATCTGTCGCTATTCATAGATCTCTTGCCGGCCACACATCCAGTGACAGCCGAGCCCTTTATGAAGTGCAAAGCTTATGGACACTTTTAGGACTTTGCCTCCCATCTGAAAACCAGAAGCACCAGAACCAAGGCCTGGAAATCTCCATGTGAGCAAAGCTTAAAGAGCCACTGTCTCAGGAGCCAGTTCCATACCAAAAGAAATCAATAGGAACTCCACCCCATGGACTTCAAAGGGAGCTGTCATCCCAGGAGAGGAAAATTTCTGCATGGAGAAAATAAACAGGCTGCGCTAGCGGAAGCACATCAATTCAACCAAGGGTATTACCGACGCTGAAAAAGCAATGAGGAGGAAAAAATGAGCTAAAAGATCGCCTTGCTGATTTTGACATTTTAGGGGAGTAAGCCAAGAAACCATTTCCTGAAGCTGATTCCCTCCTATACATTTTCAGCAGCTTACAAAGGCTGCTGAATGTATGTTTAAAACATCCATGGTCTATTGCAGACCTTCTAAAATCCCTGGAACAGGCATTTCTTTTTGCTGATGCAGATGTAGGAAATTCAGACTAAATCCTAAGTGAAACCCAGAAAAATAGATAAGCAGACTTAATCCTCCAGCCTATCAGACCCTTTGCTCTTGCAGGGTCTGTAGTTCAAGGCCCTCACATTGCAACCTAGGTCAGCAGTTTTGTCCCCCTTTATCTCAGTCATATTAGCTTCCGCCGCTGCTCCGGGGACAGAGGAAGGTGGGGCCAGGTGGGAAAACATTCGTATTTCCCTCAAAGCGGAGAGAATCTAACAACAGCTTGCCCACCAACATTGGCAACAGAGGCAGAAGGGGCCTTTAGTGTTCCTGCATCTTCTATGGGCCTGTCCACAGTGTGAAATTTGGTGGGATCCAGATGGTGCTTAAATAGTCCTTATCTTCAGTGCAATTTATTTTGACTCTTGGTACCATCCGCAAAGGCCGAACAAAGAGCTATTCTGCATCTCAGTGAATCATCCCAAAAAGATTGCATGGCCTAGCCCTGTGCCAGAAAGAGATAGGCCAGCTCTTAAAGGGGAAGGATGGGTCAGTTTAAGTAGAAACACAAGTGGGCAAAGTCTTTTTTCCAAGCCACACAGTGCTATCACAGAACCATAT
Source organism: Intellagama lesueurii (assembly GCA_037013535.1). Classification (NCBI taxonomy): domain Eukaryota; kingdom Metazoa; phylum Chordata; class Lepidosauria; order Squamata; family Agamidae; genus Intellagama; species Intellagama lesueurii. The sequence goes on along the minus strand of JBAJHW010000001.1, from coordinate 165,364,077 downwards.
GTCACAACTACATGCCAGTACGGACAGGCTGTCTCCTTTTTAGAAGTCCTTTTTCAAGTCAGTTCGAAAGACTTGGAAAGAAGTGAAGGGGGGAAAGTGTAAGGTTCTGTTTAAAAATATATATTCACAAAGACTTGGAAACAAGTGAAAGGGGGGGGGGGAATGTAAGGTTCTATTTTTAAAAAAAAAATCTCTTCTGTGTGCCCAAGCAAGTCCAAGAGCAGACTGTGGTTCTTATCACGAATGGTTAATATCCACCATTAGAATAAAGCTGAAAAAGAACACTAAAAGGATCATAGTGCCAAAATATAACTTAAACAACTTTCTTGATAAATTCAAAGTCCACATAAGGATCAGATTTGCTCTACTAAACTCGATTGAATGAGAACTAGAAGAACTGTGGATTGAAACCAGCGATATTATTATTGAAGAATGCCAAAAGACAACTCCTGTAGTGAAAAAAAAGAAAACCCTAGATGGATGATGGAAGAAACACTTAAAATTGTAATGGAGAAGCAAAAGTAAAAGATGAGATATGAGAAGAGAGGAGAGGATATAAAATGCTTTATTTTTTCTGACCAAATGCCTTTACAATATACAATATATAAAAAGGGAAAAAAAACAATCCCAATTTAAAAACAGAAAATTATGATAACTCATTCAGATGCTTATCAACAGTGCAGTCCTAACATCTTTCAGAACAAACACCCAGACTCACTCAATTTTGTATCTAAAAGTAAAAGATATCAGAAATAGGGTCAGAACCCTGAATGCAGCTTTTCAGTGATTGTCACACAGAGACAAGGAGAACTATCACACAATAACTATTATAATATCCTGTGCAAAGAAATAGAAGGGAACAACAAAAGAGAAAACAGGAGACCTCTTCCAGAAGATAACCACCAGGACTGGATTCATGATTCTCTTCTATTAATGGAATTGTTCATTCTCAAAGAGGTTGGTGGCATTTTTGTCTGGTGCCTTAGCTTTAAACATTCCATCTCCTGACGCTGCCAGGAGTCCAGGCCAAGAAATCAGAAGACTGAGTCTCAGAAAAGATCATCAAGTGCAAGGATGTGTCACTGGAGACAGCTCATTCATAGGGTCACCATAAGTCAGAGACAACTTGACTGCACACAACAACTCCAGCATTTAAATATACATAATACTGGCATCATAAATGTGTTATTTAGTTTAATATGTAATTCCCAGGTTATTCCCCAGTCTAGGTACCATGTTTAGGAGCTTCCCCCCTTCTTTCTTATTTAGCGCTAGCATAAGCCTTTTTCTGGGAACCACAGATGTGAACATCTAGGTAGCTATCTCCCTAGAGACACACTTTTGTGATATGACCCAATAACAATACTTCTTTGAATCAACCACTACCAGCATCAACAAGAAGACAATAATTACATGCACTGTTTCTGATACAATTGGCCTAAGCAGCCAGACAAAAATCTAGAACAGAAGTTACCAAATTGCCCCCCAGATGTTGTTGGATTCCATTTCACATCATTTCTCAATAATTGGCTATGTTTGCTGGGCTTGGTGGCAGCTGGAATGCAGCAACATGTGGAAAGCAACAAGTTGCCCCCTGTGGCCTAGAGCAGCGGTCCCCAACCTTGGGTCTCCAGATGTTCTTGGACTTCAACTCCCAGAAATCCTGGCCAGCAGAGGTGGTGGTGAAGGCTTTTGGGAGTTGTAGTCCAAGAACATCTGGAAGCCCAAGGTTGGGGACCACTGGCCTAGAGCATGTTTAAACCTGCTTAATCATTCGGAAATTGTTTACAAAGCATCCAGTCCCTACATCAAGTTAAAAAAGGGGGGGGGGAGGTGGAGATATGTAAATTGAGAAAATAGGGATCTCCATTCCATAGCAGAGGTCCAGGGTCCAGGACAATCTAGATTAGGGTGGGCAACATTTAGCCTCCAGTGTCCATCTCGGCATCCCACCGCCTTCCCCAACTCTCTCCTTTCCTTGCAAAAAAGGGCAAACTGAACCTCCTGAAAGCTTCCCAAAATGGTAATTCATCTTTTTAAGAAAGCCACAGGCTCCTCCCTGCACTTTTGAACACCCTTTTTTCATTAAAGGTCTCAGTCTTTCATGATGTACACTTTGCATAAACAGCTCACAGGGTTCCAGTCGTGTCAGTTCATGTTTATTGTTAAAATAGTCCAAGCTTTCCATGGCAATATCCTGTGCCATCTTTGTCAGGGAAGGCAAGATGTCAGCTCAAATAAATCTACCTTAAATACAACAAGGTACAATCAAAACCGGCTGGGTGGACATTCAGATCAAACCCAGGCAGATTCACATTAAAGAGCCAATCCCCTACACTGGCCAGCATTGTATAAGGGCAACCTGCCAAGTCTATCCAGTTTACAAAACAAAGGCTTCCAGCAAGCACTAAAAGTAAAACCATGATCTCTGTTGATGGAATGTGGCTCAAGTTTTATCAAGAGAACCTCAATAATAATTCTGTCCCAGAACTGACTACTTTTGGCCAATGCATGCACCCCATTCCATTGGGGCTGATGATCATACTTGATACAATGTTCAGCCAGTCCAGATATTTCAGGCTGTTGTAATCTAATGTATCATGAATGTACAGATATTCTCTCTGTAACAAATCTTCTAGTCTGCCCAATGTAATCTTTTTTCAATTTCGAACTGGCTTCTTAGCCACTTCCATCTTCCTTCCTTCCTTCCTTCCTTCCTTCCTTCCTTCCTTCCTTCCTTCCTTCCTTCCTTCCTTCCTTCCTCTTTGGAATGCTGAGAGGCCTCTGTACTTCCCAAAAGGAACTAGGACATAAAATTGACCCCTGGAGCCCCCAACATTGTCCATCCTCACACTCTAGATGGGGCTCTTGGTCTCCTTTGAAACACAAGGATTCCTTGCAGCCCAAGAGGCTATTTACAATGTCATTATGAAATGGAAGGAGGAAGGAATAACCCTTGTTAGTAGCTTTATTGCCTTGTGCATCATGTTTGCAACCCTCTCCATTTGGAACACAGCCCACATAACAACAAAAATAAATGAATGAATAAAAGGCAAGGTGTTGCAAAAATAAAAGTGGGGGAAAAAATTAATGTAAACAGGTAGGCAGATGTTCACACCATTCCCTTGAATGAGAACAAGTTGATCTGGAAGGGATGTATATGCACTATCTTTGGACAAATGTGTGAAAACAAGTGTGTGTGTGTGTGTGTGTGTGTGTACACATTTCTAAGGTGACCTCAAAGGTGGAGCAAAGTGCTCAGAAACAGCACACTCCTGTGTGTTAATCCAGCATTCACACACTGTGGTTAGAAGTGGAGAAAGAGAAATAAAAACGCAAGTGAGAAAGGGGACAAAGAATATGCCCTTTACCTTAGGAATGAGCCTTCGTTGCCTTCTCCGAAACAATCTCATTGACTGAAAAATCAACCTCTGTCCTATGGCTTTGGCCCCACTCGTTTCAGATCCAGGGAAGAGGAGGAGGGGAGAGAAGGCACAGCAAGTGCAGAGAGGTATGCGAGTGCTTTGCATTGCTGTGGCCACTTTAAAGACATTCACTCTTTTTTGCTTCCTGGTGGTAGCCTCAAGAAACTGGTGAAGACTTTCTCTTGGCACTTGGAGGAAAATAGAGGAAAGGAAAAATAAAAGCAAGTTGAAGCTCCCGGTTCTGTCATCAGCTGCCGCCTTCAGTCCTGATGGCATTATCCAGTCTACAACCTGGCTTTACAATTTATGTTTCCCCATTAATGGGAACAAGGGTTTCCTGGAGAATCAGAAATGCACAAATACTGGCAGGGACCGAGACAAGAATTTGGTCAGAGTTGGTCCAATTTGGTCCAAAACAGTACAGTGTGGGTTGGGCACCAATCTCTGGGCACAGATACACATATTTGGATACAATCAGTGGGACAACACATATGCATGATTTAGAATATTTGCCAGGGTGTGTGACGTTTGCTGTTGATATCATCTCCATAGGATCCCTCAACTCTTTGCACAAGGGCCTAAGTGCATACTCCTGCATATGCATGAGCCCCTTTTCACATTACTAACTATTCCATTACAGAGTTTTTGAATTTTGGTTAAAAATCTCTTGCTCTGCAGCAGAAGTGCAGGAACGTACAAAGGAGAATTAGCTTCAAGTCTCCCCAGAGTACAGTAGACTACCCCTTTGTTCTCATCCACTGGCACTTACAGTCTCAATAATTCACTAAGAGACATCAGAAAAAGAGAGGGAAAAGGGTTTCATTCATTCACAGTTGGGTAGATCAGACAGCATGCTGTACAAAAATTACAGGCTCCAACAGACTCACAGTCCACTTCCAGCAGACTCCTGCAGACTCCATTCACATAACTGCATTAACTGCTAACTAACAGCACACTAATTGCCAACAGACTGAAAAGAGATGGAAAAAGAGACACTTAAGCAGAGGGGTGTGGCTCTCTTCGACATCAGAGGCAAGGAGGAAACCCCTGGTTACTGCTAGATTGGTTGACACTCACGCCAGCCCAGAAAGGGCCCTTCCAGCCAAACCTACTGAAGGCAGCATACAAGGTTGAAATAACTCCAACATACTCAGCATAATATAACATATTTAAATTAAAAATCAATTAAAATGACCAAGTATAACAATATAACCACAATTTCAGGAGCAATTTCATTAACCTCAACAATAATTGAAAAGCTGATAACTAAGCTTGTTTCAAACATTTTATTTAGCAACGATATTTGTGTGTTAAACGATTTACTGGGACTATCATCAATATTACCTCAAACTTTCACAAGACTGATAAATGGACTCTCATAAAAAGTGCCTGTTCTTTTATTTTCCTTTCTGTCAGGCCAGAAATACTAGAGACAGCCCATGATCAGAAATCCAGGTTGAAATCATCTGAGTGTCATGTTTGGGTGCATGCAAAATAGCTTGCTTTCCCTTGTAATTGGTCTTTGGGACTGAAGCATGAGATTTATTTGATGTCCGATTGCCCAACCCCAAAATCCTGCTTCGATCACCTCTTTGCAACCTTAACATGCTTTCTGTTCTATCGGCAGTCTCTCTGTAATGTCTGCTTCTGGTCTTATTCTCATATTGTGCCCATGTGGGTCCGATGGCAATTTTTTAGAGTATATATTTTAATTGCATTTTAATTGTTTTGTCTTTTTATTGTATTTTAAATGTTGTAAGCCGCCCAGAGACCTCTGGGTAGTGTGGGCGGCATATAAGTTAAATAAATAAATAAATAAATAAAATAAATGATCCTGTTGGTTAGTTATGCCAGCATAGCTACAGTGGCGTAAACTGCGGTAACAAGTTGCTGCTCATTAACAAAATGCCACTTGTCATCCTCACAGAACTGGCACACAAAGAAGGATACAAGCAACAACTTGCCCATTAGTGCAAATCACAGCTGCTATTTCTACCATTGCACTTAATGCTGGCGTAACTGAGCAATAGGATTCTGGCTATTCAGTTACTATTACAGTTTGTAGAGTGTAATTCAGAAGTGAGTCAACATGATTTACAAAATAAAAGCGTAGTTTTTTGCTGCCTCTTTTAAATATGGTTTTTTTGGTTGCCGCTTTTTTTGGGACATTGATAACATTTATTTTATTGGCTGAAATCCTACATATATTTTTACAAGTTTAGTGTAACTTTACACTGCTAATTGCTGCTAATTAATGAGGTGCCATAGTGTGTCTAGGTTGTACAACTGGGTGTGCAGATTGATGGAACTGTAAATCATTTTAGAACCATATGTACAAACACATTACTGGATACATATGAAATTCAGACATGCAGTGCTTGAATGGTCCATGTTTCCATTCCAGACTTCCATAAAACCAACTCAAGATCAGTCAAAAAAAGAAAAATGCTACCACCAACGCAACGGAACCCATCAGAGAACCCTCAAGACCTGTTTGCACTTCTGATGCCCCCTAGAGGCAATAGTCATTTGTGCAGACATGGTTGCCCATTCCATCATATAAATATTTTAAAGAAAGAAAATAAATCATCTCTAAGAAGGAAGGCTGGATGACCTGATGACCTGCTCAGTCCGTTGCCTAGCTCCTGACTGTTGATTAACGTGTTCACAGCCCAGCTCTTCCTTCTTATCCTTCTTCATCTTCAAACTGGACTTCAAACAGAAGGCATCTTCAAATAACAGACTGTCCACTCACTGGCCATGCTTCATACTGAGGGCTGTCCTGGTAAATTAGGCTATTTTAACCTTTGGTTCATCAAAGACAGGAAGTATTGTTGCAGGTGGCCGAGTTACATGCAGGCACATCTGGATACAGAATGAAGAAAGGAAACGAGGGTAAAACTGAAAATATTTTTAGTCCAACAGACCTTTCGTGTTTAATATCTAATATCTAGTATTTAATATCTAATCTTAACATAGCTAGTTGCCCTGTGCTTGCTGCCAATATATCTTTTTTAATGTGTTCCTACATGCTTTTGTGTTTCATAATTTGTTTTAATATGATGATTTTAATATTTCAAGGTTTAACATTTTTTAATTGTATGCTATTTTTTCATTCTTGCCTCTTTTAATGATGTGTGAGCTGTCTTGAATCCCACTGCTGGGAGAATGGCAGCATAGACATGTGGCAAATAAATGCATGCATGCATGCATGCATGCATGCATGCATGCATGCATACATACATACATACATACATACATACATACATACATACATACATACATACATACATACATACATACCGTGTTTCTCCGAAAATAAGACAGGATCTTATATTAATTTTTGCTCCCAAAAAAGCATTAGGGCTTATTTTCAGGGGATGTTTTATTTTTTTCATGTACAACAATCTATTTATTCAAATACAATCATTACATCTTCTTCTGGTTGCTGCACAATGGTGGAGGGTGGGGTTTCACTTAACTGGGGCTTATTTTTGGGGTAGGGCTTATATCACGAGCATCCTGAAAAATCATACTAGGGCTTATTTTCAGGACAGGTCTTATTTTGGGGAAAACAGGGTACATACATACATACATACATACATACATACATACATACATACATACATACATACATACATACATACAATGGGAAATATTTTATAGCAATGCCAAAATGCCCAGAGATAGCATGTCACTCACATGGCTACACAGAGTACTGTTATAGAAATGAGACTTGGACAAAAGGGGAAAAGATGTAGTCTGAGTGGGTTGGTATTAGGGAAATGAGATGAACAGGATAGAGCAATGTCTAAAGAGGGACCATTACTCTGCACTCCGTGTACTGAGCTAGCAAATTCCACTCTCTCTTGAGCCCATGGCTAATAGAGTCACATGCCCTCCAACTCCAAAACGTGTTTGCATTTTGTGCTCTATGTAATAATATGCTGTTACCCAGGGCACAGAGGTGAAAGAGGCCTCAGTGTGTGGATGATAAATTTCTGTATCCATTAGACGTGTTTGTATACAAAGGGGAATTAAGTATATAGCTCAGTGGTTTAGGCATCTGGCTGTGGAGTCCGAGGTTGGGAGTTCAATTCCCCCACTGTGTCTCCTTGACAGGGGCTGGACCTGATGATCCACAGGGTCCCTTCCAGCTCTGCAGTTCTAAGATGATGATGATGATGAAATGAGAATTCTGCATTTGGACTTTTGCCATTCTTGTAGTGTTTTTGCATTTTTAGACCAGCTCTGAAGGCCAATATTCAGAAGTGTATGGGCTGTTCCCAAGACTATCCCTCAAGGCAGAAGCAAACGGAGAAACTTTGTCGACATTGTTCTATCAATAACCAGCACAAGAACAGGCATAACTGAGAAATACTCAATTTTTTTAAAGACTACAACTTCCAGAATCCCAGGAAATCCCAAAAGCTCTGTGAGCCAGAAATACAAATCACTGTGCATATTTCTCATTATACTAGCTTAGAGCTTGAGAAATTACTTTTAAAAGGGCAATTTGTTCTGTGCCTCATTACAAAAAAAAAAAACCCTGACGTAATTTGTAACTTAACTTTAAAAAAAAGTTAAAAGTTCAAAAATTAACTTTAAAAAAAATTTAGTTTTCCATTTTTTAAAAAAAAAGTTTTTTAAAACTAGTAAAAGAATTGCGTAAGTCCTGGAATGGCAAAAAGTTCTGCTCAGAATGCCTCTTTAAAGTCTCTAAAATACTCTCCCAAACAACAAACTCAAAACCATTGCTGTAAACACACACACAATTTGTGTGGCATCATTCCCACTTGTTTTGAAATGAAACACAGTTATGCCATTGTATCCTTCCCCCAAAGGAAAAGAAAGGAAAGGAAAGGGAGTGCCTTACAGATATCTGTGTTAAATGCAACCCCCTCCTACTTCCAAGTTCTGTCCTAGCATGCCCACACATGGTATGCAAATTGCTGGACAAGTAGTGCTGTATTTGCCCCCATAACTGTTTATTCCCATTTTACGGGTAGCACACTGTGACGGACAGCTCAGAACACTCCTGTCAGTCAGGTCAGAGCTCTGGTTTGTGAGCCTATGAGATGACAGGAGGGGCGGAACCAAGGAGATAGGAGGGGAAAGAAAGACAGTTATAATCAGTTAGAACTAGGGAATTGACAGTTTTAGGCAGTTAGGGAAGGGAGTTGGAGAAAAGTGGTTGTGGAGATAGGGAATTGAAGTGAGAGAGTTAGAGAGAAGAAGGAGTGAGGTTGCTGAGAGAAATAGATAGATAGTCAGAGATAGAGAGAGAATTATTACAAATAAATATACACTGATTGAATGGAAAATAAGTAAACAAGAAGTGATCTAATGTGGAACTTAAAATATCATATTTCAGTGATTGTGCTTTAATGAAAAATTCTAAACATCTGTGACCTCTCCTGTGATTAACATAACATCTATATTATCAATAAATCTGTTGTTTTGGCAGCACGTGTCTATGATCTTATTGGTATTAAGGGAATAATACCTGGTGGCAGCGTGAAGTGAGGACCAGCACCCAGAGGGTGGACTTGTGTTTAAGGGAAAATAAACAAAGGACACAGGGTGTACGTCACACACACGGAGACAGAAAGACCTCTGTCCAGTAAGCCATGGGCACCTTGGACTTACTTCTCTCTTTCCAAGTTTCTGTCTGGGTGTGATTACACAGCAAGAATAATCTGGACCCACTGTGACTTAGCACCTGGGAAGTCGTTTTCCTGGGTGAAATTGCTTTAGCCAACCACACAGTAGACAGCAAAGAAGAGGAGAGGAAATGAGCAATCAGCCTTGTTTACATCTTGTTAAGGTAGGTTTTCTGTAACCATCCAGATATGCAGGAAGCACATGTAAAACAGAGCTACCTAAACAAGTTGCAAAGAACTGCTAATGAGCATTTTCCTCCTCAGTTTTTTCTCTCCTTGGTGCCTTTTTTGAAAAAAGGAAACAGAATGGGAAAAGAAGAAGAAAATAAGCAATATGAAAGAAACTGTTTTATTATGGAGAGGGCCAATATTCTTGCTTTAAAAACAGAACAAGAGCAATTTTTAAAACCATGCTGTCTATTTAATTTAAGAATTGCTCACTCTTCCATATTTGGCAATGGCAGATGCTTTGTGCATGAGCACAAACAATCACACCATCTGAACTGATGTGAATGCATTCACTGGTAAAAAAAAAAAAAGTAGAAGCCCAGTGGCAGAAGAAAAAACTATGGGGAGGGGGAGGGGGAGGGGCTCCCCGCTGAGTCGTATTGGCTTGTACTTGTGCAGTCAACAGAAAAATAATGTGAACCTGACCATCCCAATCCTGGAGCACTTCAAAAATTATTTCTCAATGTAGTAACTTCCTGTACCTGGAAGACAGCTCTGAGGGGCATGGCTCACAGCAATTCTGAAAGAACATTTTGAAGCTCTGAGTTCTGAATTCTCCTTTCCTGAATCTGAAACTCTGATCCATGCTTTGATCACGAGGCCAAAGGAATGTCTGTCTGGACTTCAGCATTTATCGGAAAACTGCACTCAATGTGGCAGCAACACTACCTGGTTTGTTTTATCTTTGCAGATAGGAAGAAAATGAGCAAACAAAAAAGGAAAGAGGAAAGAGTGTGTCTTAAGATTCAGACCAGTGAAGTTTGGGCCAGAAAATAAGAGTGCTAGATATCCTGGACTACTGGCCTGCCTCCAAGGAGTGCAGGTGGGCCCAGCTACATTATCAATAGAACATCAGTTGAAAGTGACTTCAGTGTCATAGTTTCCCCTCAAAACAGGAAGAAAATCTGCCACCGGTCCACAGAGTTGTAACTTGGCGGGGGCAAATCTTTGTGAGACATTTCCATTTCACTATCATTTACACATAATCCCACAGTTACCAAAGCATTCAACATCAGACTCAATAAAGAACTACTCACTCATACGCAGTCTCTCTCTGGCTGTCTCTCTCTTTCACATAACACACACCACACATTACATTTCCAAACAGCATGCACTGATGCTGCAGAGACTGATCCTCCCTGCAGGAACATGAGCCGCCTATTGTGTCGCTTGTACTGACTCACTGCCGCAGGCTCCACCATAAAGAGCTGAGAATAACCAGTCCTCCATTGTGCCGTGCACAGTTTCTCTAAGTAGCAGAACAGCTTCTGTGCCAGAACGCTGGTCTCTGTCTGTTCATGTGCCAGCAAAGAATCAAAGAGAAGTGTTTATGTCAATAGACCATAAGCTTTCTTTAGCTTAAGTCCAGGGAGAAGGGAGAGATAACAGAAACCGACATGTTTCGACACTCTTACAGCAGATTTTGGGTTAAAGAAGATACAACCTGATTTGCACAAATGTACGAGCGATCTCTGGGCTGATTGCATTTTGGACTGAAAGACTGAGTGATGTAAATCCTTACCTCATTCTCATGCATGAGAACAAGAAGGCACAACACTTAACTTCTTACATGTGAGAGGGCAAGATATCGGTGGTTGGTCTCAATTAGAGTTTTTGCATTTGCAAAAAATGAAATTTGTGCATTGTGCAATTGAGCAAAACTATCACATTTGCCTCCTTGTTGCATGGACTTACTTAATTTTATTTATTTAAACTATTTTTAACCTGCCTTTCTCCTTAAGGAGAACCAAGGTGGCTTACAACTATTAAAATATAATATTTTAGCTAATAACAGTGATTATACAATGCTAAAAGGATCAATGAATACAATACCGAAAACATAAGCAACATCAAAACTCATTCCATGCAGTAAAGTACAACACTCAGTTTAAAAAAATCCACTCAGCAGCCAGTCACTCAGGGAAAGCTTGCCTGAAGAGAAAAGTCTTCACCTGCTTGCAAAAGGGAAGCAAAGATGGGGCCAGGCTGGCCTCCTGTGGGAGGGAGTTCCAGAGTCTGGGAGGAGAAAAAGAGAAGGCCCTCTGCTGTGTGCCCACCAAACGTGACTGTGAAAGTGGCAGGACTGAAAGGAAGACCTCTCCCTGATGATCTTTACACTTGAGCAGGCTCATAAAAGGAGATGCAGTCCTTGATATACCTTGGACCCAAGGGCTTTATAGGTTAGAGTCAACACTTTGAATTCTGCCCGTACGTGGATCAGCAGCCAGTGGAGCTGCTGCAACAGGAGGTTGTGTGACCCCTTTGTCCAACCCTATTCAGCAATCTGGCTGCTGCATTTTGGACCCACCGAAATTTCCAGAAATTTTCCGTAGGCAGCCCTATGTAGAAGAATTGGATGGTTTGTTTGTCTCTTCAGTGGGTCTTGGCAACTTCTCCCACAATGCCTCATTCTGATTCTGATGAAGGTCACCTCAGAGCCAGGCATTTGGGAATCACAGCTCTCCAGTCCCCTCAGAAACAGATATTGGGTGGGTGAGCAGCTTGGTGAAACAGGAGAGCAGGACAGGTAAAGACTATCTGGATAAGCAGTTATGGTTCCTCTCTGAAGAGGTGAGGGCTGGTACACAATCTGGTGCCCCTCTTCCTCTGCCCGAGATGGGGGCTCCACCCTACATTATGAACAGACCAAGCTGCAGCCTCCAAATATAGGAATTGACCTCGGTAAAGCAAACAGGTGGACAGCCTAAGTGGACAGCACTGTAGTTGTCTTATGTGTATCATCAGGGCTGACCCACAACCGGTTACACTATAATACTAGCTGGTTTCAAAACTCAATGTATCTAGAAATAACGTTATACTTTGCAATATGTTACTTTAATTTTTTTTTAAATGAGGGATTTAAAAAATTAATTATATTTTTAATTAGTGTTAAATGTTGTAATGGCTTACTTTTGTTTTTGTTTTTTCAGTCCATGAGCTGCTATTCTTGTACAGACCATTTGGACTTTTGCTGGTAGAATGCAGCAGCCTACTAAAGAAGTCGTCCGTCTGGAGAACTAGTATTAAGGAATGGGTAAAACATGCCCCTGTTCATTGCATTCTAGAAAATCATTTTATGGATAGCCCAGGAGAATAAATACCCTAAATGTAAACACAGAGGCCTCCAGTACTGGCTTGTAGGCATGCAGGACTGGAGGCCTCTTTTCTAAGACCCAGTGAAGCAGGCAATATTATCTTTTGTAAGCATAAGCCAAGGAGGATTTTAAATAAGAGAAACTGAACTGGGGTTAGACTCTATACAGCCCCTCTCTATAACAGTAAAGCAACAATTTTCATTCTTTCTTTCTTTCTTTCTTTCTTTCTTTCTTTCTTTCTTTCTTTCTTTCTTTCTTTCTTTCTTTCTTTCTTTCTTTCTTTCTTTCTTTCTTTCTTTCAGATTATGACACATCACACACACACAGGGCATCTGTGAACGAAGACAGAACAGACTTTGTCTCAAGTGCTGACAGTTCTGAAGGTTTTCTTCAGGCACAGTTTCTTCAGATATATTTTCTGACAGAGAGTTGGTTTTCTTGAAGTAAGTAGGCGTGTGTGGGGGGGGTTCCTTGTGAAACTTTTGCAGCAAAAGAGAACTTGAAGACGTTCACTCTCAAAAACTCAGAAAATATTACTCGGAGAGACAAGGCAATAGAAAAAGTAGCAGAGCCTCACCCATGTGGCATTAACCACGTCCCTCTGAAGGTGAGGTTTTTGCATCCAGAGAACTGACGAAGGCACTTTGAGAGGGCAAAAGTTCAAGCCAGAATAATATCACCTATTATATCATCTTAGACCTGCAGAGCTGGAAGGGACCCTCTGGATCATGGAGTCCAGACCCTGTCAAGGAGGCACAGTGGAGAATCGAACTCCCAACCACTGGCTCCACAGCCAGAGACCTAAACTGCTGAACTATACAGCAGTTATGACGGTAAGAGCTTCAAGAAACAACCTGCTTCTTCAGCCTTCAGCTCCCAGCAGCTCCCAGCTACATGACCAATAGTCATAGTGGCTAAGAGAGTCTGCAAGTTTCTGTCAAAAACAACGAATATTGCCAAGATTTGTCAGCTTGTGATTGCAAAGCCTTAGAGGTGTTGCTGATGATCGCATCTACTGACAGAAATTGAATACATGTTGAAATCTTCTCCCCATCCAATTCAAGGCTCACGAGACTATGAATGAGAACATGTATGTATATTTTCATTTTGTACCATCAGAGGAAACTGTTAGTCACCATATTGTTTTTCCATTTCACACACAAATGTGACTAAAATGTGTAAATTTGAGATATATGCACAAGAATGCTTTACATGATGGGGGAAAATGCACTCGTGAAAGAAAATGCATTAAAATGCATACATTAGAAAAGCTCCCATCAAAATGCACATGAATTTCCAAGCAGGCCATAGGGGTGATGGTGTCTCATAACCCAGCTTGGAGGGATGAGAAGGTGGGTGGAATTCTGAGAAACACAATGAAAATGAAATTGGTATCTTCCTAACCATGATATATGACTGCTAAGGTGCATTGCCCTCTCTTGTATGCACACCTTAACATGGTGAGAGGTTTTGTGTGTGTCAGGGAAGCCAGGAGCACTGCTGTCAGGAAGCTAGACTCCATTCCAAGTCTGGACTTCCAGAAAGGGAAAATGGCCAAAACTAAGGCCATGGTCACACTAAAGAAAAGCCCTCCTGTTTTCTCACGTCTTCTGCTTCTTGTAGAGTCATGCACTGCAGCCCCCTGACATTTATCCCATGATAGTGGTTCATACATTTTTTTTAACCATTCCACATTTTTAGTTAAATTAGATGTGGTACGTTCATCTAAACCCCTGGAGGAGGACATATCCCCTTCCTTTTCTTGTGCCTTTCTCTGTCCCCCTTCCCCTAAAAACGCCCTTGCTGGCCACGTACTGATCTGGGCCATTTCTTCCTATTTCAGTGCTTTCTTACCATCTATGGAGGAGAACCCACAGAGCAATGCAGTGGCAGTCAAAAGACAGTAGGGGGACTCATGCTCCGCATTTGACAGAAGTTTATGAAACAATTTTTTAAAAATTACTGTCAAAAAAACTGTCAAATGACAGTGGGTGAGAGAGGTGGGACTGTATGCCTGATGTATAGGAAATGAATCAGTTTTGGAGTACACACTCAATGGGATGTCAAGTGTACCGCACGATGAAACATGGAACAAATATAGTAGTAGCCTCCCAGCAGACTGGATTTGATGCGGAGATGGCATGGAGGAGGATCAAAAGAATCTATGATGGCCATGCATTGGCTGAACAAAAAAGAAAAGGGTCAAAATTCAGGAGGAGTAACTCAGAAACATTTTGCTGGTGTGACCGCAGACTGAAACATCAGACCACGATGGATCACTGTCTTCAGGATTAACAGTCAGCAGAAGACAATGGGTAGTTCCAGTAGTGATGGAAGGCAGTTACTGGGTGTCAGCAGTAGTGGAGTGTGATACTGGCAAAGTTTTCACAGACAACACCAGTGATGCTCAAGCTAACTCTTGTTAGTGTTGCCCAGAATAAGGCAATGGTAAACCACTTCTAAATATTCCTTACCTTGAAAGCTCTATGATGAGACAGTCCAAAATGAAACAAGAGATAGTGCTGGAAGATGAGACTCCCTGGGCAGAAGGCGCTCATACAGCAACTAGGGAAGAGCAGAAACAGGGTCAGAATTTTGAATGCAACTTTTCTGCAACCATCATATAGCAATAGAGAGAACTATTACAATAGTCAGTTGAAAGGAATAAGAGAACAGCAAAAGAGGAAAGCAAGATATATCTTCCAGAAAATTAAAGAAATCAGAGTGATATTTAAAACCAGATTATGGATGCTGAAAGACCAAAAAGGAAACATATATCTGACCAGGATAAAATAAAGAGAAGGTGGAAACAACAGACTGAAGTACTATGCTAAAGAAATGCAAGGATTATAGATTCCTCTGAAGTAGAGCCCTTTGATGAAGAACCTGTTTTAGGACATGGTTTAGAACATGAAGTGTTTTCAAAGTGCTTGGAAGAAATAAATCACTAGGGGTAGATGGGATACCACTAAAATTATTACAAGCTAGAGAGACTGAAGCTTTCCAAATCCTAACAAGAATATGCAACCAAGTTTGAAAAACAAAAGCTTAAACTAGCAAGACAAGAGGTTCTCCTGGTCATTCATAAAGCAGATCACGGAATAGGGATTTAATCCTGTGTTAGCTGGGGTTACTCTCCCCATGAAACCTCATGTCTACAGTATGGGTGTACTCCTGAATTCATCCCTAAGTCTGGAAGCCCAAGAATCAGTAGTGGCAAAGGAGTGCATTTGCATAGTTAAAATTCAATTAACTGTGTGCCAGTTGCACCCATTCCTGGAAATGTCTGATTTTGGCTACAGTGACACATTCCTTTGTTACATCCCATTTGGACTTCAGTAACATATTCTACTTGAGGCTTCCTTTGAAGATGATTCAGAAACATCCCTGGTTCAAAATATAGGCAACTGGGGCTAGTTATAGGAACAAGATGGAAAGTTCTTGTTACAAGAACTTCACTGGCTGCCAGTCTATTTCTGGGTTCCATTCAAAGTGTTAGTTATAACCTATGAAGCCCTATACGTCTTGGGTCCAGGCTATTTGAAAGACTGTATGTTCCCATATAATCCCCCTGCCCTCTGTCTCTGAGATCTTTCAGGAGGGCTTTCTCTCAGCCCTGCCACCATCAAAGGACATTTTCCATGGCTGGTCTCAGTCTGTGGAATTCCCTTACACCAAGGCTATGTTGACACACACACACCCTTACAGTCCTTCCGCTGACAGATGAAAACTCTCCTTAGGTATCTGGCCACAGAGCCAGAGGTTGGGAGTTATATTCTCCACTGTGCCTCCTTGACCAGGGTTGGACTCGATAATCCCTTCCCACTCTGCAGTTCTAAGGCTATTATTATGATTCCGGCTTTTAATCTGTGAATGCCCTGGAGTTTTTAATAAGAGATGCAACATATTTTTATCATGCTGTTTTTCATCTGTTTTAATTGTTTTAAATTAGTAGTTTTTAAACATTATTTAGATTTAATTGTATTTTAATATTAATGTCTTAATTTATTTTGATTTTTAACATGTATTGTTTTAGCTCTAATTCACCCCAAGTCCCTTCACTGGTAGAAAAGTGGCATTTAAATGTAGTAAACAAACAAGCAAACAAATGAACAAAGCAAAGGCCCACAGACTGGAAACATTCAATACACTTTCCACTCCCCAAGAAAGGAGATGCCAAGGAGTGCAATAAATATGGGACATTGAATTAATTGAGCAAAATGATGCTCAAGGTGTTACAGTGATGAATGTATGGGATATGAAATGTCCAATGTTCAAGTTGGTTTCCAAAAAGAAGATACATTAGAGATTGTTGTAAAAATTCTGGTTCGGTTCCTCTGGCAGGTCCAACTTTTTGCAACACCTGAAAGAGGAAGAGAAATATACTCCATGCACATGCAAATATAGAATATAATTAAGAGACCAGTTTATTTAACCTGCGGGTTAGGAGACAGATGAACAGGGGTGGCAACCGAAATCAATTCATCTCTCTGAGTCTAGTTTTCAGAGAGCTTACAAAGACTGATAATCAAGTTGCATTAAGGTACATGAAGTGTCAATCACAATGAGCACACTGTTTATTCTTGGGTTATCTTTACAAAGATGTCCCTGATTGGTTTTGAAACCCCTCCTTTGTGTTTGTCCTGCTCATCATCAAGGCTAAATAAGCATTTTGACATTGTCTAATTGTTTATATTACATTATGTCTCTATATTTTCTCCTGGTGTCCCATGGTCACAACCTAGCCTTTGGAATGCCAGCTGTCCTTCTTATCTCGCCTTGTTTCTGGACTAATTCACTCATGGTTATGAGGGCTGAAATCAACCAGGGGTCAGGGAATACTTAACTCAAGAATATAGCATGTTTTTAGCATATGCAGGCATTTACCTTACAAAAGATGCAAAGTACTATTAAGTTAGACATGTAAGCCTATAAAATTCTGTAACAAGATCGTATTGCAAATATACATTGGCTAGTGGAGGTATCAAAGAATTTTAGAAGATCAGTCTGTATTTGTATAGATTACAGCAAAACCTTTTGCTGTGTAGATCATGAGAAACTATGGGCTGTTTTGAAAGAAATGGGTGTGCCTCAATACTTGATTGAAATGATGCATAACCTGTACTGTGACAAGGAGCTACTGTTACGACACAATATGGAGAGACAAAATGGTTTCCTATCAGCAACAGTGTCAGACAGGGTGTTATTTTATCCCCTTGTCTGTTCAATCTGTACAGAGAACATACCATATGGAAAGCTGCACTAGATTCATATGAAGGAGGAGTGAAAACTGGTGGAAGAAACATCAATAAAATTTGCAGTTGACTCTATCATACTGGCAGAAAGCAGCAATGCCTGGAAACAACTTTTAGTGAAAGTGAAAGGAGAAAGTGCCAAAGCAAGACTGCAGCTGGACATTAAGAAGACAAAAATCATGATTACAGAAGAACTACACAACGTTAATTCTGACAGAGAAGGAATTGAAATTGTTAAAGATTTTGCATACTTTGGTTAAGTCATCAAACCTAACGGAGACTGCAGCCAACATAAGAGAAGAATACTGACGTTTGGAAAGGCAGCCTTGAAGGTACTAGAAAAGGTTATCAAGTATAAGGAGGTGTCACTAGAGACTAAGGCCAAGGCCATCAACATGATTGTCTTTTTGATTACTATATATGGGTGTGAAAGCTGTACAGTGGAGAAAGCTGACAGGAATGAATGCAATATTTATTCATTTGAAATATGGTGCTAGAGAAGAGCTCGAAAGATAAACCAGTGGGTTCTAGGTCAAATCAAGCCCAAGTTCTTTTTACAGCAAAAATGACAAAACTGAAGCTCTCATACTTTGGTACATCATGAGAAGACAAAACTTTCTGGAAAAGACAATAATGCTAGGAAAAGTTGAAGGCACCAAGAAAACAGGAAAACCAAATATGATAGAATTTTATGCTATTTCATTTAACTTTTGTTATTTTGTCATTGTTGCCACGGAGGGTTGTGGTAATCAATCAAGTTACATCACAGTGGCAAATTGCAACTACAGTGGTGACTCAACTTACAAACTTAATCTGTCCCAGAAGATGTTCGCAAGTCGAAATGTTCGTATGTAGGGGCGTTCGTACATCGAGGCACCACTGTAATTAACAAGGTCCCATTACCAGGTACAAAGCACTCGCACAACCAGTCATGCAGCTGGCAGCGTGTTAATTAGCTGGCATCCACCATTGTGACTTTTGAAATTTCACTTATTTATTTATTTATTTATTTATTTATTTATTTATTTATTTATTTATTTATTTATTTATTTTTACCCTGCCCTTCTCCTTGAAAAGGACCCAAGGCAGCTTACAACACAGAAAGACTATATTTAAAGTTGAAAACAATGAGTATACAACTGTGGTTAACAACATTAAAAGATAATATTTAAAACCAAGAACAATGAGTATAAATAGGTATCTTACATCATTAAAAGGCAATATTAAAGCTAAGAATAATAATTATACAAGTATATATATGCCATTCTGAGAAATGGAAAACACAAAAATGGAAAATGCATGTTGTACTAAAAATCCAGTCAAAGCAGTAATACATAACAACAATCCATCTAAAAAATCTCATAAAGGTAACGGTAAAGGTTCCCTTTGACATTTAGTCCAGTCGTGTCCGGCTCTAGGGGGTGGTGCTCATTCCCCGTTTCTAAGCCGTAGAGCCAGCGTTTGTCCATAGACAGTTTCCGTGGTCACGTGGCCAGCGCGACTAGACACGGAACACCATTACCTTCCCACCGTGGTGGTACCTATTTATCTACTCGCATTTTTACATGCTTTCGAACTGCTAGGTTGGCAGGAGCTGGGATAAGCAACGGGAGCTCACTCCGTCACATGGATTCGATCTTCCGACGGCTGGTCTTCCAACCTTGCAGCACAGAGGCTTCTGTGGTTTAACCCGCAGCGCCACCACATCCCTTTTCTCATACAGGTCGCTAATTACTAAGGGAAGGCTTGCCTGAAGAGAAAGGTCTTCACCTGCTTCTGGAAGGACAGCAAAGATGGGGCCAGCCTGGCCTCCAGTGGGAGGGAGTTCCAGAGTCTGTGTGCAGCGATAGAGAAGGCTCTGTCCCATGTCCCCACCCAATGCTCCTGTGAAAGTGGTGGGGCTGTGAGGAAGGCCTCTCCTGATGATCTCAATACCTGAGCCAGCTCATAGTGGGAGACCCAGTCTTTGAGATAGCTTGGACGCCAGCCATTTAGGACTCCATAGGTTAAAACCAGCACTTTGAACTGTGCCCAGAAACTGAGCGGCAACCAGTGGGGCTGTTGTAACAGGAGGGTTATGTGATCCCTGTAAGCAGCCCCAGTCAGCAATCTGGCTGCTGCATTTTGGACCCACTGAAGTTTCTTGACACTTTCCATCAGCAGCCTCACATAGAGCAAGTTACAGTAATCCAGCCGGGAAGTAACTAGGGTGTGTGTCACAGTGTGTGTCACAGTGACCAGATCAGATCTCACCAGAAACCGACGTAGCTGGTGCACTAGTTTTAATTGTGCAAAGGCACTCCTGGCCACCGCTGAAACCTGGGCATCCAGGCTCAGAGATGACTCCAGGAGCACCCCCAACCTGCACACCTGTTTTTTCAATGGGAGTGTAATCCCATCCAGTATTGGCTGTATCCCTTTTCCTTGGTCTGCCTTTCAACTGACCAGGAGCACCTCTGCCTCGTCTGGATTAAATTTCAGTTTATTCACCCTCATCGAGTCCATTCCTGATACCAAACACTGATTTAGAACCGAAATAGCTTCCTTGGATTTAGATGGGAAGGAGAGATAGAGTTGGGTGTCGTCCATATACTGGTGACATCGAACCCCAAAACTCCGGATAATCTCTCCCAGCAGTTTCATGCAGACGTTAAAGAACACATGCCACAGTAAATTCCTGGCAGGATTCTGGCCAATGGGTGATAAGCAGAGAGTAGGTGTGCTGCAAAAGATGTTTCAAATGGGACGCTCGGCCCAGGTGACATGTGCAGATGGTTCCGCCATACATACCCTCCTTTGCAGAACTTGGAAGTAATACCCTACAAATAGTCAGTACCTTGCAGTCAGTATCTTTTGCCAGTAACAAAGGGATAGCTAAGTTATGTTATGCATGCCTGTAACTTAATGAGGACTAAAATCATTCTTTCTGTGTCGTAAATCTAATTTTTCAATTACTTTAATGCCTTCATAAAAGGTCAGAGGAGCAATGTATGTATTTCCAGCACATAGGCTATGGCTTGGGGCTGCCTTGGGTTCTTTTCTGCATGCAGAGGCAACAACAAAATGGTCTGGATGAGAGTGTGTCTGCTAGTTGTTGTCGCACATAGTGCTGGCAACTAAAATGAACTGATTTAGCTATTTTTGAGAAATGAAGAAGTTCCTTTTTTTAAAATAAAAAAAAAGGAAACTATAATGGTAGCTTACTGCTTTTGAAACTTCTGGATTAGAACCGTAACTAGCTTTAAAAAGTAATTGTCTAAAGTCTGATCTGATCCTTTGTAGGCTGCATCACAAATCTTGTCTTCTTTGCTAATCCCTTTTTATGCCCTCCTATACCAGTCCTGCCATCTTTCCTAATCAGCAAGTATTAACTCAATGTAGCCATTAGTCCCACTAGAGATGCAGAGTTATTGAACGATACAAGGATGAGCCTAAATACCAGCTTTTCAGCAATACTTATTCCACCAAGAGCAAGTATTGTTTGGAGCACCCCATGTCACATTTATAACGCTTCGGTGTTCTTTACACTTGGTGACGTCCTCCGATGTCAGCTTCAGGTTGCAAAACAGTGTTACACAATGTGACGGATGCCTTGAAATGGAAAAGAATGTCCATAGCCACTATCCACTGAATCAATTCCAGAATAACAGGCAGTAACAAAGAGGACATATTAAGATGCCAGCTGCTGAAAGTCAAGCTGAAACATGCCAAAGTTGCACTGCTGATCAAGGTTCATGTTTTGTTTAATCACTTTTCCTTGCTGTCATCTTTGGTTAGATTAAATCCCCCCTCCCGTAGTGACTAGATAAAAATCCTGACGTTTTGGTGTGGATAACGATGGGCGCTTAAAACAGGGGTTGGTGAAGTCCCAAAGGGCCATTTTTGCAATACTCAGATGCCCCAATAAAAGAGATTCTGCAAAAAAAAACCTTGTTGTTTTCTATTCCTGGAAATCTCCAGAAACAAGGATTTTGCAATGAAGAGGGGTGCAGGGCCCCCTGAGACCCTAAGCGCACAAAAATGAAACCAGCATGGGCTTTCGGCAATATTTAATTTTGAACTTCTGTAAGTTTTGCCTTGAAGTAATCATATATGTTTTGATGGATGCGGCCCTTTTTATTTTAAATTTTATCAGGAGCTGCTGCAGTGTAAAATTCACCTTAATTGCTCAGCAAGTTGCCACTGATTTGATTATTCATTCAAAGTAGTTTTTACCCTGATTTTCCATCAGCAAGTTTCTCCGAAGCACCATACAGGCAACTAGCCAAATATGACAACTCCTGCCTATAGGCGTGCGATCTGAAAGACACAGCACAAAAGGAAAATGGGATCGGGAGGGAAGATGGAAAAAGCAAAGCGAGGCACTCATTCTTTTAAGTCAAAGCGTTCAGGGAATGCAGGAACCTAATGAAACTGGTTGCTAAACAGAGCTGATAAAACAGCCTGCCTACCATCTCTTCGATAGGTTGGTGGATTGCTGCATGGAGACAGCTGAGGGAGACATGAAACAGATCTGGTCTTTCAGAGAGCTGATGGAGAGAGCCTTGCTTTCTACCTCCCTTTGGTGCAGCCTCACAGAACGGCTGCTGCTTGGCAAAAACCAAAGATCATGCAGAGAGTTCAGGCAGAGGCACCCGTTTCTCTTTCATATTCTCTTTGGGGCAAACTAGAGGTTAAGAGGAAGGTGTATTCCCTGTGATTAATCTGCCTTCCTCTCCCCCCTTATAATAGGATTTCCTCAGAGAAACATAACTTCACAATCCTACTTGCCAGCGATGGGGATTCAAGTCACGGGACTCAGTG
Source organism: Intellagama lesueurii (assembly GCA_037013535.1). Lineage (NCBI taxonomy): Eukaryota > Metazoa > Chordata > Lepidosauria > Squamata > Agamidae > Intellagama > Intellagama lesueurii. Next base: position 165,341,608 of record JBAJHW010000001.1, on the reverse strand, counting down.
TCAAGTCGGACTTAAGTCACACCAGTGGCTCAACTCAGAGTTGACTCAGGTTTTGGTTTTTTTCAATGACTTGGACTCGACTCGTGACTCAGAACCCACTCCTCCCTTTTTTTTTTCTGGGGAAAAATTGTTTTTGATAGAATCTTGGACTTGGGACCAAAGCCTAAGACTTGGACTTGGGACTCTGACCCAAAGACTGGCCGACATCCCTGCTACTTGCAAACTAAGCTTGTGTTTACCTTGCAAGGCCCAGTCACAACATAAATGCAAAAATACTGAGGAGAAAAATGATGTGCTGTGACAAACAGATGTTGTTCAACACTTGGGGGAGTACATCTGTAAAAAGAGTATATATGATTAAATCTGCCTTGACTTTGTAGCCTTGCAGTTTCCCTGGGCCTGCTGTTACTTTCTGTCCCCTGTAAATGGTTGGCCTTTGGAGCAACCATTATTAAAATGCTGTTAATGTGATTTGGCGAGCTAAGTGCAAACCAACCAAGGCAGCAGACCCCCACCAAAAGAACGGACCAGAAGGCTAGCCAACATGTTCCTTCTACATTGTTAATAGACTTGTTTATTTTTCAAGACATCACTAGACACAGTTGATAATTTGAAAGAAGAGGCTTTGTGTGTACTGTCTGCCTTTGCACCAGTCAAGCAGGTGATAAGAGATGAGGTATAATCCAGGCAATGGAAGCTGAATACAGACAAGATGGAGCTACCATGTATTCCAAGCTCCTGAGCAGAGACGGGCCCAGGTGACTTTGGTAGCCAGCAAGGCCAGCTCTCAATATTTGATGGTTTATCAGCAGCAACTGTCTTTCTACAAGGAGATAGCTTGATCACTGAGACCACTGTTCTGTCAGCCTGCAAACTGGACTACTGCAATGTGATCTACGTGGAGCTGCCCTTGATGACGGCCCAGAAGTAGCAAGGGGTGCAGAATGCAGCCGCCTGAATCCTGATGGGTAGCACTGGTAGAACTCAGAGTACTCTCATCCTGCAGTGGTTGCCAGTTTGCTTCTGAGCCCAATACAAGATGGATTTTTTAAATATATAAGGCCTTATGCTTACATGCTTTTCACGGGCAATTCAGAGTGACTTGTCTTTCTATCCAGGGCTGACCCCACACAATTTGCTTCTTCAGACAAAGAAAGCAACAATGCTGCCCTCCGAATTCCATATATAGAAGGCAACCAGACTAGCATCTGCAATTTCAATGCTGGTGATAGAACATCCCGCTAGAAGGCAGAAGGAAAGCCACTTGGCGGGCATATTTTTACCCTTCAATATTTCTCTTGGAAATATTGCTTTTTGCCAGTATCATCTGCCTCACTCTGCCCAATATTAGGACTGGATGTCCTACTTTTGGAAATGGATGTAAGATAAGATCATGTTTTGTCCCCAGAGTGAAACTGTGTGCTGTTCTCATGCTTTTAGTTTCAGGTGGTGGTGTTTAACCACTTGTAGGGCAGTGGTTAAACTGCAGTACTACCATTAAGACTCTGTTCACAACCTGAATTTGATCCTGACAGGCTCAGGTAGCTGGCTCGAAGTTGACTCAGCCTTTCACCCTTCCAAGGTCAATAAACTGAGTACCCAGCTTGCTGGGGGTGGGAGGGGGATGCATAATAAAATTGTAAATCACCCAGAGAGTGCTTTGAGCACTATGAAGCAGTATATAAGCAGCACACTTCTTGTTGACATTGTCTTATTATAGCTTTATCAATCCTGACATTACCTCAACCAGAGCCAGAACTAGGTATTTTGCTGCTGCTGGCTTTTGTTGCCCTATTGGTTCAACTTGGGTCATGTGAGATTGATATGGGCAGGGAGAGGGAGAGGAATGGGAAGGAACATCTGGATCCGAGAGCCCAAGGGCCCCTTTGGTTCTGCACTGATCTTGCCTGCTTTGGGTCTCCTTCTGGCTGAGAAGGAGTGGCCAGCAGTGGTATAAATGCTAAGCGTGATCCAGTTCACACCCTTCCAGTGGGAACTTTTTCCCCCATCAAAGCCTCAGCAGCCCCACCTTAATTACGGCTTTGACTCCGCCCTAGAACCATAAAGTGAACACCCAGCTACAATTTTAAATAATAAATAAATATAGTTAAACCCCACAGTGTCTTTTGCACGCCTCGCGTTGTCGAGCGCATTCTATCAAGAGGGACGAGATTAGATTCCTCTTTTATATTTTTGTCATGGAGTTTTCATCTTACTTCATTTCTTTCTAAATGAAAAATGGGTTTTATTACCGTATCCTTCAAACGTGAGAGAAAATAAACGAGAAATATATATTGTTGTGTTGTTTAGTCGTTAAGTCGTGTCCGACTCTTCGTGACCCCATGGACCAGAGCATGCCAGGCCCTCCTGTCTTCCACTGCCTCCCCGAGTTTCGTCAAATTCATGTTGGTAGCTTCGATGACACTGTCCATCCATCTTGTCCTCTGTCGTCCCCTTCTCCTCTTGCCTTCACATTTTCCCAACATCAGGGTCTTTTCCAGGGAGTCTTTTCATGAGATGGCCAAAGTATTGGAGCCTCAGCTTCAGGATCTGTCCTTCCAGTGAGCACTCAGGGTTGATTTCTTTCAAAATGGATAGGTTTGTTCTCCTTGCAGTCCAGGGAGCTTTGACTATGCGGACCTTTGTCCACAAGGTGATGTCTCTGCTTTTTAAGATGCTGTCTAGGTTTGTCATCACTTTCCTCCCAAGAAGCAGGTGTCTTTTAATTTCGTGGCTGCTGTCACCATCTGCAGTGATCATGGAGCCCAAGAAAGTAAAATCTGTCACTGCCTCCATATCTTCCCCTTCTATTTGCCAGGAGGTGATGGGGCCAGTGGCCATGATCTTAGTTTTTTTGATGTTGAGCTTCAAACCATTTTTTGCGCTCTCCTCTTTCACCCTCATTAAGAGGTTCATCTGCATATCTGAGGTTGTTAATATTTCTTCCGACAATCTTAATTCCGGTTTAGGATTCCTCCAGTCCTGCCTTTTGCATGATGTATTCTGCATATAAGTTAAATATGCAGGGGAACAATATACAGCCTTGTCGTACTCCTTTCCCAATATTGAACCAATCAGTTGTTCCATATCCAGTTCTAACTGTTGCTTCCTGTCCCACATATAGATTTCTCAGGAGATTGATAAGGTGGTCAGGCACTCCCATTTCTTTAAGGACTTGCCATAGTTTGCTGTGGTCCACACAGTCAAAGGCTTTTGTGTAGTCAATGAAGCAGAAGTAGATGTTTTTCTGGAACTCTCTGGCTTTCTCCATAATCCAGCGCATGTTAGCAATTTGGTCTCTAGTTCCTCTGCCCCTTCGAAATCCAGCTTGTACTTCTGGGATTTCTCGGTCCACATACTGCTGAAGCCTACCTTGTAGGATTTTGAGCATAACCTTGCTAGCATGTGAAATGAGTGCAATTGTACGATAGTTGGAGCATTCTTTGGCACTGCCCTTCTTTGGGATTGGGATGTAGACTGATCTTTTCCAATCCTCTGGCCACTGCTGAGTTTTCCAAACTTGCTGGCATATTGAGTGTAGCACCTTAACAGCCTCATCTTTTAAGATTTTAAATAGTTCAACTGGAATGCCATCACCTCCCCTGGCCTTGTTGTTAGCCGTGCTTTCTAAAGCCCACTTGACTTCACTCTCCAGGATGTCTGGCTCAAGGTCAGCAACCACACTATCTGGGTTGTCTGAGACATCCAGATCTTTCTGGTATAATTCCTCTGTGTATTCTTGCCACCTCTTCTTGATGTCTTCTGCTTCTGTGAGGTCCCTCCCATTTTTGTCCTTTATCATGTCCATCTTTGCACAAAATGTTCCTTTAATATCTCCAATTTTCTTGAACAGATCTCTGGTTTTTCCCTTTCTATTATTTTCCTCTATTTCTTTGCACTGTTCATTTAAGAAGGCCCTCTTCTCTCTCCTTGCTATTCTTTGGAAGTCTGCATTCAATTTTCTGTAACTTTCCCTATCTCCCTTGCATTTTGTTTCCCTTCTCTTCTCTGCTATTTGTAAGGCCTCGTTGGACAGCCACTTTGCTTTCTTGCCTTTCCTTTTCTTTGGGATGGTTTTTGTTGCTGCCTCCTGTACAATGTTACAAGCCTCCATCCATAGTTCTTCAGGCACTCTGTCCACCAAATCTAGTTCCTTAAATCTGTTCTTCACTTCCACTGTGTATTCATAAGGGATTTGGTTTAGATTATACCTGACTAGCGCAGTGGTTTTTCCTACTTTCTTCAGTTTAAGCTTGAGTTTTGCTATAAGAAGCTGATGATCAGAGCCACAATCAGCTCCAGGTCTTGTTTTTGCTGACTGTATAGAGCTTCTCCATCTTTGGCTGCAGAGAACATAATCAATGTAATTTCGGTATTGCCCATCTGGTGATGTCCATGTGTAGAGTTGCCTCTTGTGTTGTTGGAAAAGAGTGTTTGTGATGACCAGCTTGTTCTCTTGACAAAACTCTATTAGCCTTTGCCCTGCTTTGTTTTGAACTCCAAGGCCAAACTTACCTGTTGTTCCTTTTATCTCTTGACTCCCTACTTTAGTATTCCAATCCCCTAGAATGAGAAGAACATCTTTCTTTGGTGTCAGTTCTAGAACGTGTTGTAAGTCTTCATAGAATTGGTCAATTTCAGCCTCTTCAGCATCGGTGGTTGGTGCATAAACTTGGATTACTGTGATGTTGAAAGGTCTGCCTTGGATTCATATTGAAATCATTCTATCATTTTTGAGATTGTATCCCAGTACAGCTTTTCCCACTCTTTTGTTGATTATGAGGGCTACTCCATTTCTTCTACGGGATTCTTGCCCACAATAGTAGATATGATAATCGTCTGAATTGAATTCGCCCATTCCCGTCCATTTTAGTTCACTGACGCCCAGGATGTCAATGTTTATTCTTGCCATCTCCTGTTTAACCACATCCAGCTTACCAAGGTTCATAGATCTTGCATTCCAGGTTCCTATGCAGTATTTTTCTTTGCAGCATCGGACTTTCCTTTCACTTCCAGGCACGTCCGCAGCTGAGCGTCGTTTCGGCTTTGGCCCAACCACTTCATTAGCTCTGGAGCTACTTGTACTTGTCCTTCGCTCTTCCTCAGTAGCATGTTGGACGCCTTCTGACCTGAGGGGCTCATCTTCCAGCGTCATATCTTTTAGCCTTTTGTTTCTGTCCATTGAGTTTTCTTGGGAAAGATACTGGAGTGACCTGCCAGTTCCTGCTCCAGGTGGATCGCGTTTAGTCAGAACTCTCCACTATGACCTGTCCGTCTTGGGTGTCCCTGCACGGCATAGCCCATAGCTTCTCTTAATTACCAAGCTCCTTCGCCACGACAAGGCAGCAGTCCGTGAAGGGGAAAATATATATGTATGGGGTTATTCGGGGGGAGGGGAAACAGTTTTTTAAAAAGGGAAAAAAATGGTCTCTGGTGCTATTCTGAATTATTATTATTTGGTATGAAGCAAAAGAGAATTCTCCTGTGGACTGACTGCGTGATTTAGGCTGTCTGATAAAATAGAATTGCATTGCTTCTTTGCATATTAACGCCTCAATATCAGGCTTACTGGAGAATGAAACTGTAGTTTCCCACCCTTTGAACAGTGTATATATTTCATGTCAAACAAGGCCTATCTCTTTTGTTTTAAATTTTTCCATTTCCCCACAGTGGGGAGCCCTACTGTATTAGCGCTGTTTGTTCTCTTTTCAAAAGGTATCTTTTGCATAATGCAGCATGGCCAAGAAGACCGTATGGGTTTTAGCATCTATCCGTTTTGCAGTTCTGGATCATTTCCAAAGCCCATAGCATATGCACCAGATCGGTTCACGTTAGAGATGGGCATGAACCGGCTCATCCCAGTTTGTCCCAGTTTGTAAAGGAGGCAGCACAGGTGCTGCTGCTCCCCTTCCCCACCTCCTTCAGCTGATCTAGCCACTCACCAGGCCCAGCTTGCTTGCTTTTTCCACCTCCTTGGCTGATCTCCCAGTCAGGAGCAAGAGCCCAGACTTCTCTGCCCCGCCCTTTAGTCTGAGTGGGAGATCAGCCACGAGGGCGGGTCAGAGAAGCCTGAGCTGTTGACAGGACTGGAAGATCAGTTGAGGAGGTGCAGGAAGCTAGCATGCTGGGCCAGGTGAGTGGCTGATTGAGGCAGGGGAGGGGAGCAGCAGCAGCGGTGCTGCCACCTACTGGGACAACCAGTTCATGCCCATCTCTAGTTCACATGCTAAGGCCCATCTTTTGTATTGTATTTATGAGACAGAACACCTTCAGCTTTTTAAATCTGTACACAGTGTCTGGGAAATGGTAGGTGTAACGGACGGTATCAGCCCCTCTACTAGGGACTCTTTGAAAAAAGAGTAATGGAACAGTGAAAGGGAGAGTAAGGAGTGAATTGGCACACTAGAACCATTAACCTTCAGGAATATTCAACTGCCTGGAATCCCAAGCAGAAACATTACAAGAATATCAAGAATTAGGGTCAAGAATTAGGGTTTTATTTCAAGGCACCAGAGTGTAGAGGGCACCAAAATTTGGAAGTGAATGTACTGGCGGACTGGTGCCTCCTAGCCCTATTTATTTTCCTTTTTTCCTTTTTTAAAATAAGCATAAACATTCTTCCAGGAGAGAATCACACCCTTTCCTTTTTCTTGGGAGGTGACTTATGCTCATGGGTGAGGGCAGAGCAAGTGGAATTTGTGCCGATTGCCCCAGGGACCAAAATGGCTAATTACAGCTCTGCTCAACAGGCATTTAAAGTACTTAGCTTTGCCAGGGTCATCAGGACCAGAATATTGGTGCAGCATGAATGCTCAGAATCAATATTTTTGGTAAGGTCAGTTCACACATTTGCCAGATTCCTCAAGCCAGAACAATGTGGTGTTGAGAGGGTCAGACAGGGACCAGGGAAATCCAGGCTCATGTGTGAAGTTCACTGACTTTCAACTAGAGATGGGCATGAAGCAAAAACAAATCAGAAAATTCATCAAAAATTGTTAATTTTTCAATTCGTGTTCATCAAAGGCAAGGACCCTGACGAATACAAATGGACAATTTTTTAGCTATTTTTGAGTCCTCGGTTTGTCTTTCTTGAGAGGCACCCCAGGCACCTAGAGACACCCCCTTCCCACTGCCCCATCACCTCACTGGCTTTTGCTGCTTCCCACTGCCTCCTTCCCCATTGCTGCTGCCATCTTGAAAGACAGCCTGGCTGGCTTCTGCAGACCACCTGCCTCAGCTGAGAAGGGGGCTCAGCTAAGGCAGCCAGGCTTTTTATAAAAAAAAAAAAGAGGCAGCTGCCAGGCTAACTAAAAAGAGAGGTGGGTGCATACGCAGAGGCAGCCCCCCACTGCCTCTATTTTTTGTTTGTTTTAAAAGATTTTTTAAAATTAAAAACATTTTTAGAGGCACCCTGCGGCTGCCTCTGCATATGTGCCCGCCTCTCAGCTGAGCACATGCCTCTCAAAAAAATAATAATTAAACATCGGCCTGTGGGATCCAACCGGGCTGCCTTGCAAGATGGCCACAGCAGTGGAGGATGAGGAGGCAGCAGCAAAAGGTAGGGAGGCAATGGGGGTAGTGGGAAGGGGTGGGAGGCAGAGGGTGTCTTTAGGTGTCTGGGAACCCTTTTATTGGGCTGACGAACCAACAAACCAATTCGTGGTTTGTTGGGGAAAAAATTGTAAATTCGTTGTTCGTCATCTTTGACGAACCACAAATCAAGACAAACCGCTATTTTGCCAGTTTGTGCCCATCGCCACTTTTAACATTTAGAAGGGAGGGGAATCATACCTGCTAGTCCTACCTCACCAATTGCATATATTCATATACATCTTCTGCTTGGGTAAATCTCCTATGCAGAACATGCACAGCCCCTGAGTGTAAGATCAGATGAATGCATATAGGTTAGGGATGGGCCAGTCTGTCAGTTGCTGCTTCTCTCAAATTGAGATCAAACATTAAGGCAAACGCCTTTTTATCTCCTCTTCTAATATTATCCCTCCAAGTAGATGGATCTTTTAAAGCTGTATGCCTGGGATATCAGACATTTAAGCAAAGCTGTGCTGTCTCCCAACTGGCCAGTTACAAAACAATAGCAAGCCAATTTGCTGATGTATTTTGAGACAAGCTCATGTTAGAATAAACAGACACTCTTTTATTCTAAAGCACACACTGCTTCTGGATATGGAATCTAGACAGAGTCTTATCCGGAAAAAAACCTAGTTTCCCTTTTTTATAAACTTCTGTTCATTTCATACCAACATTTGAGAACTTTTCTAACCCTAACCTAAAACTAATAATTCATCCTTCACATTGAGGATGAATTTTTTTCTACATTCACATGAAAATGTGTATGCATCTTTGAGTGCATGTCTCCTAATAATGCACATTTATGTATTTGGTCTACTAAACACATACCTTAGAATCTGGTTGAATGAACAGAGGGATCATAACCATGCAATGAAAGTCAGAACCAGAGACCTCCCAGAACAGCTTCCTTATAAAGAAAAATGTTAATGTGCCACAAAAATACACATTGGGTTTGAGAATGTACATTGCACTGCGCCATGCGTTCCTGGTTACTACAGACTCATGGACTTTAACACAGGTTACTACTAAAAAAGAAAAGATAGAAGCACATGAGAAACCCATGAGAAAAATGGATAAGTCTGTTTTTGTAAGTGATGTCCTACCGTGTTTCCCTGAAAATAAGACAGGGTCTTATTAATTTTTGCTCCAAAAAACACATTAGGGCTTATTTTCAGGGGATGTTTTATTTTTTTCATGTACAACAATCTACATTTATTCAAATACAGTCATGTCATCTTCTTCTGGTTGCTGCACAAGGGTGGAGGGCGGGGTTTCACTTAACTAGGGCTTATTCTTGGGGTAGGGCTTATATTACGAGCATCCTGAAAAATCATACTAGGGCTTATTTTCAGGTTAGGTCTTATTTTTGGGGAAACAGGGTAACAGTATCCATTTGGTTGCAGGAAAAGGAGAATCCGGCAGAAAAGGGAGAGGCAACGACTCCACTCCTCCCCACATTTACACTGCCCACAAGCCCGTCACACAGATCTAACGTACAGTAATAGAGGAATCACATAGCCTATTTATGTGAGTAGGCCAGATCCTTGTGCTTAGACCACTCCACATGCCCAGAAATGGCCAGCTATATGGAGAGCGGCTGGCTTCAGGGGTCCTCAGGACCGAGGCTATTGTGGCAAGGGGGGGGGCCTATCCCAAAATCACCTTGGTCACTCATCTCACAATGCCTTGGCACTCAGGTCCCTGAAGGCAGGCCTTATCCCTATAGCCAGCCTGAATGCAGTTATGCAATGGAGATGGGCAGTGGGGGAAGCAAGGGGAGGAAGCCCAGCCACCTTCCTGCCCCTTCCTCTTCTTTCCTCTCCCTCTCCGCCAAGTGTTGCAGCAGGAAAAGGAGGCCTTCTAGCTGGCAGGAGTGCTACATGTGTGGAAGGCTCCATGCTCGTAAGTAGGGTCCTGGACACTATTTTGAGGTGTCTTATTGTGCATTGCTTTGGGAACCCTGGTGAGCAAGAAAGGAATGAATAAATCCTTCACATTATTCAGTCAATTAATTAGTATCGTAAGAGTCCAGTTCCTGGCCTTGCTGAAGTCTCGTTCAGCATTTTTCTGCTTCTTGCCCCTGTCAGTCACCTTGCATTAGTTCTCTTCCAGCCTTGAGTGAACATCGGGGTCGCTGGCTGCAAAGACAATCGCTGAAGAAGTGACATTGTCCTCTACCCGCCAGCATACATGGACACCGTGTGTGCGTGTTCTGTCTGAACCGACTTACAGTGACCCTAACAGGGCTTTCAAGGTAAGTGAAATACCATACGTTCACTGCATGGTATGCATGAATACCGTACACAGACTATACTATCAGTCTAGCAGTTTCCAGTAGGAGGTAAGTCCAAAGCTGAATTCCAGATTTCTCCAGTCAAGCTTTGTGGCTCTTTTTATTGTAGTGGTTTTCTTCCGTCCTTGACAGGAGTGGCTCGGTAGTCTGAATATACACAGCCAAAACGTTTATGGGACTTTTGTGGAGCCAAGAAGGCCCGGCCCACCTTGTTCATTTTAGTGGAACTTTATCTGCAAAGTTAATTCACCTGTACTTTCACTGCCAACTCTCAGACAAATGGAAGGGACACCAGAGGCACCATTTATCTTTTTGTTGCTCTGGAGATACTAACCTGCTGGTGAATGATGGTTTTTTCTCCCCACTCTGTACATGTGTATATTTTTATCTCTCTTTTGTCTTAGCTATAGACCCCTGACCTAAATATTTTTTGAGGAAGAAAATAATTACGCCACGATCCGCCCTCTCCCCAAAACCAGTCATTAACCACCATGACGAATGGAGAAGCTTTTGCTGCCATTGTTGTTTATTTGGACTCCACACAACTTCGATAAGTCACCTGAATGTGACTTGGATGTACACCACATGTCTGCCTCCTGATTTTCTGTATGACCCCCTTTATTTATTTTACAATCATTGCTCTCTAATGCAGCAGCCCCTTCCTTTCCTGTAGGTCAATGGTTCCCAACCTTGGGTCCCCAGATATTCCTGGACTACAACTCCCAGAAATCCTGGCCAGCACAGTGTGTGGCGAAGGCTTCCAGGGGTTTTTTTTAGTCCAGGAACATCTGGGGACCCAAGGTTGGGAGCCACTGGCTAGCTGCTCTGACCAAAAATCAAAAGATAGATATCTATAAAAACAGTCCAATAGATCTTCTGACATTTGCCCCACATGAATACTATTTTTAATTGTAAAAATGAGAGGTTTAGAGTGTTTCAGAGGGTGTCAACAGGTTTTAGAGGCCAAGGAAAGTGTTAAATCCAATTCAGCCCTCTGGAGTTCCACAGACAGCCACAGCCCCTTCCCATAACATCATCACTCAATGGTTTAACAACTTTTGCTACTCTCCCTCCATTTTAAAGAAGTTTGAATGCCTGCCTGAAGCTTAATTACTGGCAGTAAGAGCTTTAAGCTAAAATATGTTGGTGTCTTTGGTCCCCTCCTTTGACCCCATCCACCCACCTACACTGCCATCAAGATGTGGCCTCAGAGAACTTCTCTGAAATCAAATTTGGGCTGAAAAGCATCCCCACACCTTGTCTCACATATTGGTCCCCTGCAACCAAATCTGAGTCCATTCCCTATTGTACCAGGTACAACTTTTCAGAAAGAATAAATTAAAATGATAGATCATCCACCTCCCATCTAGTTGTGTTCTGAAAATAACCATGTTAAGGGTCTTACCCACATCCCCAGTGGGAGACCCTGGAGTGGTGCCAACATGAAACTTGAACTACGGCAGCCCCTCAGACATTCAGCCAAAGTTTTGTGCTGTTTGATGTTGACGATTTACTGAGGACAATCTACATAACTCTGCTCTAATCCAGAATCCTAAAGCAAGCTTCATGTTGTACCCCTGATGAAATGTGTTGTTACAAATACTGTTGTTGCTTGCTATTGCCATAATTGTTATATTAGGACATCAGAGCATCAGAGGAACCAATAGATTAGATGGAAATGTCACGGATTCAAAACATTATTGTTTGTTTTTTTCTTTACAAAAGTTCAAAACTGCCACCCTCGTCCCAAAACAAAGGCAGCATTTGAAACTGAATGACAGATTGGTGGCAAGTTCTGTGTATTTCTGTCGTCTGCGTAGTTCCTCCTACTAAAGATGAGATCAAAGGCAAAACGGCATCATCTGAGATGCTTTGTCACAATGTTGAGTAGAGAAACTGAGTCATCCCAGGACAACAAAACTTGGGACATATTCTGGCAGGTATAAGTTCTAGATGAGTAGCTGTACGTATCACTCCCCAGTCCTTTTTCTGTTGCCTCCTACTGGCTATAGCAGACCCAGCTGAGCCAGTGACCACATGAGGGAAGGAAGAAGGGCTGTGCAATCTCCGATGGTCCAAGTTGTCCAGAGGGGTTAAGAGCAGCCCATCTGGTGATGCCTCCCATTAACCTTCACTGGCCAAGCTGGCTGGGAATTAGAGTCTAACACCTCCAGTTTGGGGGAAAGCTGCTGTGCAGTGCTGTATTATTTTCTGTTAAGTCAACTTGGGGATCCTTCTAGATAAAAAAGCAGGATCAAAATCTGATCAAATCGATCCACAAGGCAAGGGCAGGACATTTTTGCTGTGATGGCTGTTTTCTCGTTAAACCTCTTTGCGTTGCTCTTTTGAACTTTCAGCATCAAAGGCCTCTTCTTTGAAGCTTTTAGGAGTCCACATCAAGGGCAATGCCTCAATATTTGGAAGAAAGGACTAGCAATTGTCAGGTCACCAAGTTTCCCACCTCAACACTTATGTGAAGCACTTGGTGGATCATTAGTTGCACTACCAACAAACCTTTTGAAAGGTGGTCCATGTTAATATTCCTGTACGGCAGGAAAGATGAGAGGAACCTCTCGCATGGGAGTCCTGATGTAACCTGGAGAAAGTCCTCATATAGCCCATCAGCTTCCTGCTCACCTTGTCTCTGAGTGGTATACAGCAAGTCACTCATCCAGGTATTTTGCCCAAGGTCTAACTAATTAAAAGGAAGATAATGTTGTTGTTGCTGCTGCTGCTGTTATTACTAATCTTACACTCTATGCCAGAGTGCATTCCAGTAAAATCAATAAAACATGCAAAACATGCAAACACAACATTTAACAACATTTATATAATATATATTAATGTACCTCAACATAAAACGCCTTGGAACAGGCAGCCATCCAAGAAAAGTTCAACTACAAACAAATCAATTAAAGAGTTCAAATCAACACACACCAGTTGCTCTCCTCTTCTACACTTCACCCTTTTGGCTCCAAGTTTTCAACCCTTGTCTAGATTTGTCCAACTCAGGTTCCAGTCATGGAGCTAAATGGGAGAATGCCCCAAAGCCTGGGATTGGCCACCTGAGTCCAAGGGGCCAAACAAAGTCCAGAATCTGTGGACCAAGTCCTCTTAAGAGGCATATGCCATGCTACCAACTCCACTAAATAATTAGGGTTGGAAAAATGTAGGGCTTTAAACATCAAGACAAGGAGTTTAAAATATGTCATTGACCTTACAGGCAGCCAATGCAATTCTCCATGATGACTGGAAACATGAGAATAATGCTGTAAATCTAAAACCTCTTGCACTGCACTCTTCTCTACAAGAGTAAGAGGATAGAGTAAAGAAGAAGGATGACCCGCCAAAAGGTTACTGCAGTAATCCAGGTGAGAAACCACCAAGGCATGAACAAGGAGCTCCATAGTCAGGAAGAGATGAATCCATTGGACATTAGCAAGATGGAAATTACATACCTTGGCTGTTGCATCCACTAAAACAACAAGATCCATAGCCTCCAGGGATCACCTGACAACCTTGGCGGAAGAGAGGAGGAACAGTTAAGGGAGGGGCAATGCAATCCAGATGGAAGACCAAGACTTCAGTCTTATCCATGTTCAGCTTCAAATGATGAAAGAACATCCATGATGAGATTCCAATAGACAGCTCATCAAGAAAGTCCAAAGCTCAGAAGAAGATGCTGTGAGATATGGCCTCCCCTTCACTTCCTGAGAATGGAGGCAAGATAACACTTCTGCCCTCTGTCCTCTCCCACACAGGGTTAAAAGTGAAGTTTGAGATGGTAAGGACATCCACAACCCTAAGAATATCACCCATGTTTACAAGAAGGTGAAAGGTGAAAGCAAGGAAAGGACAGTCAGGGAATTCCCGGGAGGTCCCTCCCTCTCTGTATGTCTCTTTTTCAGTAAACCAGGGGAAAATGCATGCAGGGAAACCTTGCAGGAACTAAAACATGGATTCAATTGTCTGGGGTGGCAAAACAGCAGAACATTGTGGATGTATTTTCCATGCTCACAGCCTTTGGAAACAAATGTATGGTTAGTAGATGAATCTACATACCCCTTACAATCATTTTTCTTCCCCATTTATTGTTCCTCAGACCCCCATCCTATTATTTTACTTCTTACTCAGGGCCTCATAAATTATCAGTAATGCTCTCACATAAAACATTTATTAGGCCAAGCATCATGTGATTAAGTAAGCTGCAAATTTTCTGTCAATATAAATCTATGTGCATTGATTTCTCATGCAAACCACCCCGGATTTGTATTCTGGGATCCACAGCACATGTTAATAGACAGTACCCTACAGTTAGTCTCCACTCGAGTAGACTCACTGACTGAGTGGGATCTATGTAGGCTTGACCTTACCCTTCAGCAATTGATTCCATGGGTCTGCCCTCTCCTTAAAACCTAGCAATAAGACACTGAACAACATATTCAAAGCTGGCCTTGTTTATTTGCTTCTCTTCATCTGAAAAAGAACACAGACACTCCTCGTTGTGCCTGTCACACCCAACCTTCTGACATTATATGTACCTGGGCTGACGGCACATCTGGCACAACCAGCACCCATCCAGATCCCTTAGCCATCAGCAGTGTGAGCTCCTCACCACCACTACAACCTATGCATTCTATTCATTTTATTTATACATTGCCTTCTTTCCAACAAAAGGACTCAAGGCGGCGGACAGAATGTTTTAAAAACTAGCACGTTCAAAAATAAAAATGGCCAGAATCCTATTGGTTAGCTTCGCTCACATAAGTGCCGTGGAGTAACTCACAGTGGTGAATTGCTGCCAATTAATAAGTTGCTGCTTATATTGCTTGATGCACACTAACTCCCACAACTGGTACAAAAAGCGGGATACAAGTGGCAACTTGTTCACTAGCAGATATTTACCACTGCATTCACGCTATTGCACTTACACGGGTGTAACAAAGAAAGAAATAGGATTTAGGCCAGTAAATTACAATATTAGAAACCTGTCACAGATTAAAACAAGGACTGAATGCCAAGTAAAACGAATTAAAAGCACACAATGAAAGATTTAAAAGTACAACACATGCCATTAAAACCACCTTCTTGATGTTACAAGTGGCTGGGTACAACATATCCTGTACTCAAGAACATGCCCATCTGCATGGGGGACAAAGCTGCAACTTTGTCGGTCCAGCATAACACCCTGAATGGTGCCTGGAACTAGACCAGCAGGTAGTGGATCGTTCATGACAAGGACTTTGGGCCCTCTTCGTAACCAGCCTCCTTACCCACTGATGCGCATGAGCAACTGGTGACCAAAACAAGGAGCAGCTGCTGCTCTCACATTTACCTGCCCTTTATCTCTGCCCTTCCGCGACACCCCAAATCTGTTGCCTAAGGCAGCCACTTCACTCTGTCTAACAGTAGGGCTGACCCCACAGAGACTGTCCTCTGCCACGCGGCTATCTTTACCCACTCTACATTGGACTGGGCAACATGCATCCCATGGGCCATGTACTTCTCCTGGGCCCCTGATATGGTTTACCAGCAGTCCAATAATTCACTGCATGCTAGCAAGTCAACTCTGACTTATGCTGTCCCTTTCCAGGGTTTTTGAGGGTACAGAGTATTCAGAACTAGTTTACCATTTGTTTCTTCTGAGGGTTCCCTGGGACTGTGCAGCTTGCCCAAGGTTACACAGGCTGGTTCTTCTCCTGACGTTGGACTCAACTCAAAGAGGGACCCAGCCCACTAAGCTATCAAGCCTGCCCATGGTAACACCACCACCACCACCACCACCACCACCACAACAACAACAACAACAACAACAACAACAACAATAACAATAATAATAATAATAATAATAATAATAATAATAATAATAATAATAATAATAATAATAATAATAATAATAATAATAATAATAATAATAATAATAATACTGGGACACCAAATCAATTCTGACTTATGACAACTCTTTTCATGGTTTTCTAGGTAGGGAGCACTCAGAAATGGTTTAGCACTCCCTTCTTCTGGGGACATTCTGGGACTGTGCAGCTTGCCCAAGGCTACACAGACTAGCTCTTCTGGGACGTACCCCCCCCCATATAATTAAAATGGTTTTTAAAATGGGTAAGTCATAAAGTCCCCTTGTGTCCTCTACAGGATTTTGAGGTCATTTTACCATCTTTTAGAATACGCCCAGCAATCCCCACATTTGAAAAACGATGTTAAAATATTGTTGGCCACGAGAGGGCAAAAGAGGGCTTTTCAATAAAGTAAAAACAATTAATTCTTGGGGAGCTGCAGCACTCCAGGGCCCAGGAAATTTGCACATGCAGCTCCTGGACCTCAAAAGCTGAGCCACTCCTGCTCCACAAACTTCCTTTCTATAGGTGTGTTCGCACTTGGTCGAAACACACTGGCACATAATGAACTAAGCGTGAAGTAGTCTCTTCAAAGCCCTGCTGCTTTTCAGTGGAAGAGTGAAGCGGAAGAACATCCCTACATCTCTTCCCATGAAAATGCTCGGCTTTAGCAAGAGTTTGCCTTCTGGTGAGCCCAAGAATATCAGAAATAGGGGCAACGAGAACACAGCCGGCTTCGTGGGCTGAGAGGTTAGGGGTACGAGAGGTTAGATGATCAAGCAGCACAAAAACGGTCACCCTGTAAAGGAGACAGAGCAGAAAGATATGAGAGTGACAGCGGATAGGAGGAGGAAGCCATTAGCACCAAAAGGGCTGTAAGGTGAGCCGGCAAAGTGAAAGGGACACATTCTCGACAAAGACACGGATCCAGGGGAACGGTCTAGAAGAGGCTTGGACTAGAAGCTGACACCGCTACGTCCTCTGGCCCAGCAGAAAGAAATGCCCCCCCCCAGCCCCTCTCTGTTTTTTGGGAGCGGAGGCAGGTTGGCTGGGTGAGTCTGGGAATTGTAGGCGGGAAAAGAAAGGAAACGTTGCCAAGCTCTGGCCTGGCTCTTTCTCTCTGGTCAAATACATGGATAGTATTTTAAAGGCTTTTTAAAACCTGTGGAGCAAAAGAACTCAATGTGAACAGGATGCGTAACCGTTGACTTTCCCAACTTCAGTTCTCTTAAAAGAAGTTGAAATCATGGAATTAAGTGTCTACTTTCCTGTCTGTCTTTAAATTATGTTTCAGGCACTTTAAAACTGGAATGCTTGCATTTACGCTGTAAATGTTTTTAATATTTAGGTCGTACAGTTCTTAGTATTTTGATATTTACATGTTCCATGTGTGGGGGTCTATAATATGCCTTGAGCCTTAGTATTTTGTTGTTGTTGTTAAATGACCCACAGTTGTTTCACAAGAAACCTCATGCGTCCATGCACATGCGCACACATTGCTATTCCTCACAACAACGTAAGGGCTGGACTAAAACGTCATGTTTTTCTTGACAGAGTATGGAAATTTTTGGGTTAAAATGCCTAACTATGCAGCAGGGGCCTACAGAGAAGAATTAATTTGAAGTCTCCCCAAAGTAGATCACCCCTTATTATTTGTGCTCATCAACTGGCATTTATTATCTCAATAAATCACTCAGACACTTGGAAAGTGCACAGTAGGCCTTGGAAACAAAGTATAAAATCTTTCATAATATTAGTCCAAACCTGTGGGTATATAAGTTAAAACTCCACCAGCGGACACCTGTGTGCAAGTCAGTAGGAGAAAAATAACTACAAGGAACTAGTTACAAGGAACTTAATAGCATATAGTGAGTTACTAGTTGCACAACTACCTTTACTAGAATTTTCTTGCTATTTTCAAATGTTGCTTTTTAGTGGAATGTTTTCTTTTTCTCTACACATTTTAGGAGTATTGATGGCAAGTTATATACCATTCTTTGGAATATCTTAAGTGGCAAAGAGGAGGTGTAGGCTTCTGTAGAAAGCTCACATTACACATTAGCCAGGAACTGTGGATGCATAGGTTTAAATCGAACCAGCGAACACCTTTGTGCAAGTCGGTAGGAGAGGATAACTACAAGTAACTACTTAGACATAACTATATGTAGCAAATTCCTACTTACACAACGGATTTTTACAAGAATTTGTGAGGAAATCCAGTCGTGGGACATAAAAGAGGAAAGGCATGAGGAAATACACTTTCGTCTTCATATGTATTTTGCCCTGTACTGCCAGTCCCCCATCCTAACCCACATTGGTTCATATTTGTGCTGCTTCTCCTACTCCTTTCCTCTTCTCTCAAAAGAGCAATCACCCCAACACATTAGTCCCCTTCGTGCACCCAGGTCAAAGATCACTCTGCCGGGTGGGCCATGCTCTCATCCCCTGAACATGGGCACACTCTTAAATGTTCATGTGCAGGGAAATTGCAAAGGGGAATCCTTTGCTGGCACCACAGGGTGAAGATTGCCCCCAAACACATAAGTGTGATAAATGGACAGCATAAGCAATGCCAGGAATGCTGGGAACGGCCTACCAGAATGAGACTTCTCATGCAACCGTGCATGTGGAGCAGAGAAAATAAGGAATGTTCACTATTTGAAACATTACTGTTTTCTGTTGGTTAACCTGATGTTTGGAAACATTCTTCCATGGGCCAGGGGGAAGAAAAAAAGACAACTTCTACTCACTCAGGCTTCCATCTCTCATAAAAATATGCCCACTCCTTTCTTGGTTTGCATATTTGAAAATCTCAGCATATTTTTCACAGGTTTGGCAGGTTTGGCAGATCCAGCAAATTCCTTAAGAAGGGTATTTTACAAGTTCTCAACATCTCTCTCTGATGGGCAGTTTTGCCTGAGACACAGGGTTTGTGGGCACCAGCATGAAGTGAGTAGATGTTTAAATTTTAAAAACAAAACAAAATACTAAACCCTTATTTTTAGGAAACAGCAACAATAAAAAGGCTCCAATTAATTTCCATCTTCATTTTTCATTCATATAGATTACAATCCAGATCTTAGGACAGCTTGCAATTTTGACAAAATAATAGAAATTGGAAGTAACTAATTGCAAACAAGCAGTTATTTGTAATTAAATATTTTGTGCAATAATTAAAGCATCACAAAGTTACATCATTGTTACAGCTTAGGCTGTAACTACAATGACAAGCTGAATTAAAGCAGCCTATCTTATGGTTTGCAGCCTATCTGATTTGCAGCCTATCTTATGGTTTGATTCGCTTTTAGTGATCACACAGGGGCTGCGGATTGATTCTGGGTCAGTGTCCACACTGGTGCCCCAGTGTGATCCGTATTTCAGGCACATCGTTCGTTCCTTCCTTCCTTCCTTCCTTCCTTCCTTCCTTCCTTCCTTCCTTCCTTCCTTCCTTCCTTCCTTCCTTCCTTCCTTCCCTCCTCCCTCCCTCCCTCCCTCTGCCAATCCTTCTATGGTTCACTGTCAAGCTGCATGGTTTTTGAAGGGTTGCACAGCATTAGGGAAAAGACAGCAGCTTTCCAAAATTATTCATAATGCACAAAGAAATATAGAAATGGGAACAAATATAGTCTTCTGTATTTTGTAGGGGTTTCTATTTTGTAGCAGATTTCTTATTTTATTATTTTTTGTGTGCAGCAGTGATGTGGTGCTAAACTAGTGTATTACTGCAATGATACACTCAGCACTACACTTGTTTATTCCAAGGAAACTGGGGGGGGAAATCAGAGATACTCAAGGGATAGATTGTGGGGGCAGATGTTCCCATGGACCCTAAACATCACACTGCAACTGCCTATGTCACCACACTCACACCCACAGACACACTTTCCATCCTTTTGCAGAAGGAAACAATTGATCACATGGGGGAAAGTCTATTCAAATCATTCCAACTTTTAAAAAAAGTAGAAGCCCTCTGTGACAGAGGAAAAAACTCTGCTTTGGGAGCAAAAACAGCCATATTGATTTGAATTGGCCTTTGCCTCATGTAATCATTTTAAAAAATTGAATTCATCTATTTTATAACCAGAGCAAATTCCACTGTATTTGACCATGTACTCATAGCTTTAATAAGGGATGGTGCCCTTTCTTTCACAGTGCAACTGTAACTGGTTTTAGTTACTTCTACCATTATAGGCAATGTGGCCTGACTACTTACATGTGTTTTGTGTTTTGTAACACATGCCATCAGCTTGTAGCATTTTGATGTGTGTTTCTCAAAGGAACACAATTATACTATTGCATTTGCTATTTTTGTTACATTTAAATGACAGCAAAATAATGACTTTAAAATGGCAATAAATTACTTTTCTGCAACCACATAGTTACTTTTAAAGTAACTTCACCAGCTCTGCCAAAAAAAAAGTCATTCTGCAAATATGTCTCCTCTGTACTACTGTACCTCACAAAGCTGTATGGTTTGTTCACGAGAAGAGACTAATATCTGAATGGGTACCAATCTTGTATTGGCAAATATGGGAATCCACCATTTGTTTTCACTCCAGCAGGTACTGTCAGGTGTGATGCTGGGACACTTACTTCTGATTCACAAAACTTACACTCTTATCACCAGGGAACGGCTTTAATTGCATAGCCCTTTCTTTAAAACTGCCATGTCCCCACCCACAATCCACCCTCCCTGATGAAGAATTCTGGGGAATTCAAAAGCTTGCACACTCTTATGGCATAGCAGCTGGTCTCCGTTAGTCTCCATAAAAATACCACCAACCTGAAAAATAACTACAGTAGGACCCCCATATCCACTGGGGATTGGTTCCAAGCCCGATGCAGATACTGAAAACTGCAGATGATAGTGAACATGAGAGGGAGAGAGAGAGAGAGAGAGGGAGAGAGCATGGTAAAAGGGGGGGGGGATCAGAAAAAAATATTTTCACCTGCATTAGCAGAACTAGCCAGTGAGGGGCACCAGAGACCACACTATGTAGTCTTCACTAGCAAAGTATTCATAGCACGGTCTCTGGCTCCCTTTAGTGGCCAATTCTGGGAATACATGTGAAAATAGGTTTTTTTCTGGAGGGTTTCCTTTTAATCTTCTTAATATTTTCAGACCGTGGATCAGTGAATCAGTGGATACTGATCCCATGGATAAGGGGGTCCTACCGTATATGAAATGTACAGAAAGAGGGTGGGTGCATTCTCCTATCACTGTAAAGCCCCAAACTGAGGCTTTTGACCTGTTGAATCTCCTACGTCTGACTCTGTAGAGCTGGAAGGGACCCTATGGATCATCGAGTCCAGCCCCTATCAAGGAGGCGCAGTGGGGGGAATCAAACTCCCAACCTCTGGCTTTGCAGCCAGAGACCTAAACCACTGAGATATCCAGCAGCTTCACATCATCCCCCCACCCAGTGTGCTTCTCTCTGTCCTTTGTGGGTAGAGTGTGTATATTTCGTGATTCTCAGTAGCCTTTTATTTTTTGATCCAGTGACTGTGTTAAAAAGAATGCTTCTATATCAGGAGAGCTTCTATTTAAGGTTTGTACAGATTGCCCTGATCTAGAAAACACATTGCGTAAAAAAACAAAACAAAAAAACAAAACATTCCCATGGACCTCTGATCAACTGGGCAGCAAAGACGATAAGCGTGATTGAGGTTTCCTTGTTTTCAGTGGTCCTAAGTAATACCTTTAAAATGTGGTTATCTTCTTTGGCCAGTCTTGGATAGTAACTGGCTGAACTCCAGCTCTGAAAGGTTGCATAATGTTACAACTGTTTTCCCCGATTATGCTCTGGAAATAAAGGCCACCGTTTCTTCTTCTCAGGTGCCGCGAATCCATTTAATACAATTTATGATACTGAATTAATTTCCATGACATGGGCAATTAATCTTGCAGCCAGGTTACCCAGCATCAGTCCAATATTGTTTTAAGACTTACCTTAACCTCTCCAGATTAGCCAGGGGAGTGTACAGTGGAAGAGTTTAACACAGATCCATACTCATAAATAATTTTCCCCAGGCATCAACAAGAATATGTGGCACTCTGGGTGAATCATATTTTCCTAACATTGAGCAGAAAGAGAAACACAGACTTTGCATCTCATCTCTGGCTAAATTCAGCGGTATCTCCTGCCATCTACTGAAAGTGCAGAAGGAAGCAGACAAACTGATCATTCCTCCCCTCCTTTTTTTATAACAGCAGGATTAGTTCAATGGTGATTAGATTTTGGTACAATACCGTAAACAACCTCATCAAGCAGAAATCCATTTGTTTTCTACTGTTCCAGCTGGCATCCAGTGGTAAATTTCTGCAAGTCACACTCAGTCAAGCAATACAGTGTGTGTACTTTATCCCTCCCCCTTCCCACAAAAAAACAAACCAAAACACCACAACAACCCAGTTTGAGAATTATGGGCTTCGGTATGATGCATAACTTAATGTGAGGCCCCTGTGCATAGTTCCATGGAAGTAAACTCCATTGAGATCAGTGGCTGCATTACTCTTAGTCAAGGGAATCAGGGCAGAAATGCATACAGAATACAACTTTCAAAAAGAAGGCTAGCCAGGAATAATAACACATAACTGCCCAGTCAGAGCCAATAGGAAGCTATTTTATTGCCTAATACAAAGGCATTGGACCATTTCCTATTTTGACACTGATGATTTTCCTATTTTGACACTGATGATGTTTTCTAGATCAGGGCAAAACCTACATAATCACCTGCCAGATATGCTTTGATTGTATTCCTGCACTGAGCAGGGGGTTGGACTTGATGGCCTTGTAGGCCACTTCCAACTTCACTTTTCTATGATTCTGTGATGCATTGGTAAAGTTATCTTAGTGGGAAGAAACTGGTAATTAAAGCCTCTGCCCTCCTCGCCCCTTGTACTCCAATAACTTATGAGAAGAACTCCAAGGGTCTTGGGACAGTCAGGGATAGACTGGAAATGTAGCAGGTAGATATACAAAAGCTTATGAAATAAAAACTAGTTAGTCCTGCTACATGACTATTTCTTGTATAAATTATTACAGTTTAATTTCACAACAGGATACCAACCTTTATGTTTTAAAATAGTATTCCTAACTGTTAGAGCAGTAAGACAGTGGAACCAATTACCTCGAGAGGTGGTGAGTGTTCTAACACTGGAGGCATTCAAGTGAAATTTAGACAACCACTGGGCAGATATCCTTTGATTTGGATTCTGCATTGAGCAGGGGGTTAGACTTGATGGCCTTAGAGGCCCCTTCCAACTTCATGTTTCTATGATTTAATGACCCAGCATCTCACTACGGATGGCAAGCTTGCTTAGGGGGCATAGGACAAGGCATATGGTCCATATAGCTCCTTATTCCTGCACCCGAGTGGCTGCCTCAGTTTGCCTAACGGTAGATCCCGTCCTGAGACCAACCCTAGGCACATTTACCAGGAAATGGATCTCATCGAGTTCAGTAAAACTCAATACTCCAAGTAGTGGGTAGGCACATGGCCATTGTGTGATCTGCAACTCTAAGCATTGTTTACCAGAATCCTACTGAAATCAATGGGGCTGATTTCTGAGTCAGGATGTGAATCCCACAGCCTCTCGCTTCCAGAAAGAAGCAGAGCAGCAGGGGAAGGTGGAACTATTTTATTCTTGCAGCAAAATTTCTCTATCCAAGATTTTAATTTCTTAAGAAATTATGTAGGAAGTCTCATGGGATTTCTCTGAAGTTTCATGGGCATTCTTCTGAAAGAAATGGCATGTTCTGCGGCATTGTTGCAATTCCTATTCAGAAGGCAATTTTTCCTGTGCAGGATTCTCCTTAAGAAGGCAGAAGGAACACAAAGCTGTGCAGGATTGTTACTACAGTATTCATGTGCAAAATGGCTTCTTTCCCAGCACAGGATTCACCTGCAAAGGGCAGAAAGTTACAATTACTGCAAAGAATGGCATTTTTCCTGCACAGGATTTATTTGGAAGGGGCAGAAGCACCAAGCTGCACATGATTGCTAGAATGCCTGCACAGAGTGGCATTTTTCCTGTGCAGAAAAGGCATTAGGCCGAACAGAATCTGGCAGTTTCCTATGCAAAACAACAGTCCAAAACTGGGGGGAAGGAAAGCCAGGAAATCTTTCTGATATAGAGAGAAGTCTCAGCATGGTGAGACTCAGAAAAGCACTTGAACAACACATTTTGCAAGCACCCGTCACATCTTTAATTCCAGTTATTTGTAGCAGATGCATGTCCAAACAGAATGTGGATGCTCACAAGGAATGATGATAGACACGAGGGTGTGACTACACTGTTGAATTAAATCAGGAGCTGGTTCTGTTTTTTTTAGAAATTGATATAATGTCAGAAGCTACCAACATGAATTTGACCAAACTCCGGGAGGCAGTGGAAGACAGGAGGGCCTGACGTGCTCTGGTCCATGGGGTCACGAAGAGTCGGACACGACTTAACGACTAAACAACAAATAATGTCACATGGTTTTGTGTCTGTGTTCTCGTGGGAGCTGGCTTTCTTCAACCGCTTGTAACTCTACAGAGCCAAGAGGGAGCACTCAGTCCCACGTTCCAGGGAAAGAAAGTTTCCGGGAAGTGACATCAATACAGAGAGGAGAGCTGAGCAAAGCAGGTTCCACGAAGCCACCCACATTCCATGCCAGAGGAGGCGGCTTTAGGGCTCCCTTCGCCAGTGTGCCAGAGATCAGGAGAGCAAGAATCACAAATTTTAGCACCAGCTGTGGGTTGACAGCAGCAGCCTGTCTCCAGTCTCCTCACATTTTTTAATATTGAATTTTTTAATATGTAAGTTATGTACTGGCATAGCGATAGATGGATATAGCGCTAAAATAGAACCATATAGGGAAAAAGGGAGAGTTCGAACTAGAGATGGGCACAAATCTTGGTAGTTTGAGAACTACTAGCGTAGAACTACATTAATGAGAGCTCTGTTTAAGGCTTGTAGGGCTGGCCTCAGATCTAAAACAACAGTATCAAAATAAAAGATTCCCATGGACCCCTAAGCAATTGCATGCAATAGCAGACTTTCACAAAAACATTCTCTACATGCCCAGAGACACTTCATTCATAGATGCTTTTCAGAAGAAATTTTGTTTGCTATGGACATTTTACTGCATGGATATAGAGAGTTTAGTGCTAGAATCCAGAGCTGCATTTGAAAATTAGAGAGCTTTCCATTTTCTTACTTGTATTTATTGTTTATTTTGTTTATTTCTGTTTAAATATACACCCTGCCATTGTTCATGCCACGGGATTTCAGGGCAGCATTTTACAGCTCAGCTTAATAGCCGACTCTTTCTTTCAGGTGCAGCATCCTCGACTTTTTCAAGCCATTGTTTCCTTCTGATAAAAATAACCTCTTGCTTATTTTCAAACACGCTTCTGCCAGGCATGTTATTCAAAATCTGAACGATCGCAACTGAAAACAAATCAAAGCCTTTTTTCTAAATCAAATTTAGAAAAAAAAAGTATTTTGATTGTCAGTTTTTTAAACGTTAGTTAAACATTTATTCAACTGGCTGGATAGCTCGGTGAATTAGGTATCTGGCTGCGGAGCCAGAGGTTGGAAATTCAATCCCCCCCCCCCCCCCGCTGTACCTCTTGATAGAGCCAGCCTGGGTGGCCTTGGGCAAGCTGCAGAGTCCAAGGGCTCCCCCCAGAGGAAGGGAATGGTAAAGCACTTCTCAGTATTCTCTATCTAGAAAAGTCTGACAAGGGGTCACCATTCATGAGAATTGACTTGACAGTACATGATTATTATTATTGCTAAACATCTATTCCATGGACCATGAATTTTACATCATCACATAATGCAGAAAATTTTTAAAAAGTAATAAAGGGAAGATAGTTGGTGCGCTATCCTGTTTTACAGGGTGATGCAATAAATAGTATACTAAGGAAATGATCAGTATAAATGTTTTTCTCTCTTCCTGAAATAATATAATACTGAATATGTTCTTTTCAATATACACATGTCCTTCTGTGTTGGTTCAGAATCTTGGGAAACACAAAGTATAGGGAGTATATTCTCAGGAAAAAAAGAGAAAAGTGGCACATAGGAGTGTTTTTTGGAGGGGCTATTATATATCCTTTCCCCATGTGGTCTGCCTTCACTCTGGGATTCTGTCTGGGCTCTGGGGGAATCAGTGTATGTGTAAATCCGTAGCACATGAAGGTCCTGAAAAACAGAAGGAGGGAGAGTTCTAACACTGAAAGCTCACTTGAGGAAAGGCAAAATGTAAATGTAACTAATAAATAAATAACCAATCCTGTAAAATTGCCATAATATGGATATTCCACATTCAATTGCACCCTCATTCATAGGCACACATTTGTGTCCAACCACCATTATGCAAGCCGTTGCAGTGGCTCTGTTTTGAGAAGTCTCTCCCGAGTCCATTTCTCCAGGGAAATGGCCTTTCTAGGACAGATTTTATTATGAGGAGAAGGGAGGTCTCAGAACACACACACACACACATATGCAATGATGATGAGAGCAGGAGCAGTGCAAACTCATGAATGTCTGCAGTGACACCTGGGGAAGGATGTGACCTACTCTCTTGGGGTCAAAGAACATTACTCGTTGTAAGCAATGACTCACATCCCATGCATCCTGATTTCATTTTTTTTATACTACAAAATGATACAACACTGGAGAGGAGGTGAAAAAAGGAGATGCTGGTTTTGCGAACAGGGTTGACAGCTGTGAAAAATGTTGTCAGTTTGGACAGTGATTTACTGGGGTCATCATAAAATGGGGATCAAAGTGTTCAACCATGAAGTTGTGTCAGAGTAAAAGCCACTGACTGGCTGCACAACATGACCTGGGCAGGAATCCTTGCCTTCGCTCTCCATTGACTTTGTTTCCTCTCAGCAACATTGCCAGATGGTCTGACATGATTGACTGCCTCATGCCATGAGGTGATGGAAAACAAACCCTAAATTATGAGGAGGAGGAATGGCCCTCAATCAGAAAAAAAGTACAGGGAAAGGAAATGATGAATATTTGGAGAGGCACGGATAAAAAAACATAAATCACAATTTTTTGCACAAAATGTTAATGCAAAGTCTTTCAGCAGTGTCCTACATGATGTTTATTTCTTATTTATTTATTTTATTTCTATCCCACCTTTCTCCCAATATATATCACAATAAATGAGACTATTAATACTAAATATTAAGACATAATTAAAATCCCACTTGGCCCTCTTATTTGCTTTAAAGGCAGGTCTCTATTATGCTTGGCTTGCTTGAACATGTCAAACATTCATCAGGTCATGACACATAACCCTGAGTTTTAAGGGTTTGAAAAAACCTTCATAAACAGGCAGCCTCCAGTCGTATGACCCATTTATGAGCCAATCCATACTAGGGAGTAACAGGAATCTGTATTGCACCAGAAACAGGGCCAGGACTTCTTCACCCAATTGTTTCCTTGGGCAATCTGGGCCATACTGGTGAACTGGCAGCTGGAGGTAATTCTCTAAGGTGCTAAAGCAGGCAGAAAATGACTGGTATGGAGCACAAGCTCCCAGTGTTCGGGGAAAATAAGAGATGAAGAAAGGATGAGAAGAAAGCAAGAGGAAGAGGAAAAACTAAGCCACATCCAAGTATCCGTTGACAATTATAGAGACAGGCAAAGAGATGTAAGGTGTACATCTTATTCCATCAAAGTTATGGTTGGGGGATAGAGCAGGATGGAATCAGGTCAGTAAGGGATGCAGCCTGGGAAGAAGGGATATAGCTTAGAGAGAAGAGCCTGGAGACAGTCCTGAAGTCAATTTGTAGTGGTCCACTGCTCTGGCTAAAAGATAAACAACCATAAGATGGTCCTAAAGTTGCTCATTCACACAAAAATACCTTGACAACAAATACCTTGACAACAGACTATCCATGCATTCTAGTCACCCACAGTGAGAAGTAGTCTACTTCTATTTATATTAAAGTAATTCTTCAATTCTTTAAGAATCCTCTGGTTTATGAAGGTGGGATATTGTACGTCTGTAACCATGATTCAAAACACCAGGAAATAGCTCAAAAGTGCTGCACAATATTGTGCCCACATTGCCAGCTGGAAAAAGAATGCCAAGCTTTAGACAGGAAAGGGCAGCCTGGATGCTGACATTAATGGCAGCAGTCAAGAGGGTCTACAGGACACCCTCTTCTGCTCACTGCCATTCACACTTGTTGAAAAGCAGCCCTGACAATGGCTTTGTGTTTGGGTGAGAAGTGGTGAACTCATTAAAAAAAGGAGTCAACTCCTGGGACTTTCCCTTGCTTGGTGTCACTTTGTGAATGGTAGTCTTCCTGAGAGTCAGCTAATTGGGTCCTGACTAACAGTCAGAAGTTCAGATTGCCCCAGACCTGGAGCTGATTTCCCCTTTGAAGACTTATGCCACAAACCTGGTCTCAGAAATCCCGAGAGAATGTTCATTGAAAGCACTCAGGGTTGGGACAAACACAACTGCTCTCTGCTTTTGTAAAGCAGAAATACTTTGAAAACTTCTTACAAAATTGTATACTAATTCCCTGAAAATACATGGCAAAATGTCCCTTTCTGGGCCATTGTCAGTCCATTTCTTTATTTAAAGCAAGCCCTTTTTTTAAGTCTTCGAAGAAAACCTTCTTTGACTCTTTCTGTGACCTTTCATTGCCCTCCCTTCCCAGCCTATGAAACTGCAACAGTATATCTACTTTGCAATGCTCTTGCTGGTAAGTCTGTTCCATGCATCAGTCTTACAAAAAAGTGATTGTTTTACTCTTTTGAAAGGCCTTTTTTGAGGATCAATATTTTAGCCCCTGAAGCCTGGATTCTTTCCATTTTTTTAAAAAAAATGTATACAGAACCAATCATTCCCTTTCAAGAAAAGCAATATAGGTCTTTTCAATTTGTATAAGCTATTTTAAATCTGGGGATGTTTAGGTTCAGTTGTTGTGCACATGATGAGTAAAACAGTTTTACATATAAAAAAATAATGAGTCAAGAATCATTTGCCCAAACTTCCCCAAATTTGGCACCAAGCAAATTTGGGTAGACTGTCTGCAACATATGTGCCAAATTTGGTACTGATCTGTGTGTGTGTGTGTGTGCGCGCGCGCGCGCATGCACGTGTGTGTTTGGGCTGCCCCCAATTTTAGAATTGCCTTGTATAATGTTGATTGGCTGTGATGCACAATAATTTCTACATTATTATTATTTCCTTTTTGCTTTTGGTATGGTCAGGTTTGATCTATTTTCCAGTATCTACACAACCTGCTGGAAACTGGGAACCAGCCCAGCCTTTTGGATCACTGGTAGGGACTGCTGGTTGGTTGGTTGGTTGGTTGGTTGGTTGGTTGGTTGGTTGGTTGGTTTAGCTCAGATGGGGTCACTCTGGTACTGGAAAAACCCCTCCCCCAACAATTCATTGCTGTGTCACATGGGTGGCAAACCAATGAAGTGATATGTCACTTGCCAATATTTTTTTAATCCCACATTTCCCCTTCTCCCCATAGAGGGAGTGGCAGGAGAAGACAGAGAAGGCAATCCTTTTTTTCCTTAGTGCTACGTCACTTGGGTGGCATGACAACAAAGTGGTGTGCCATTTACCAATAAATGGAAAAGAAAAACCAGCTATCCCTCCACTTCCCCACATGGGCATGAGGGGAATGAAAAGCAGGCAGAGGGAATCTCTCCCCACTTTTCTTTTTCTTTACAATCAAGCACTGTGTCACTTTAGTGGCAAGCTAATGAAGTTATATGTCACCTAGTAAAAAATGTGGTGGTGGGGATTCCACCTTTCCCCACAGGGGTATGGAACTTGAGGTTGTGACTACATGGTCAAATACTGCAGAATGTAAAATATTTAAATTCGAATTATTTTTAACTGACCACATGATGCAAAAGCTTATTTGAGTCCGTCCACCTCCTTTGGCTCCCAAATCAGCTTTTTTTTTCTCTGCCACTGTCAGGGGGGGTGTTCTACTTTTTTCAAGTCAGAACAGTTAGAAAGGGTTTTCCGCCATTTTGTTCGTTATGATATATTCTTGTAAAGATGGGGTGTGTGTCTGTAGGTGGTGTTTCAGTGGCATGGACAGTTGTGGGTGTGATATTCTGGACAGGGGGAACATGCCCCTGCATTCTTTCATCTCCCCTAATCTTCCTCGAATTTTAAGTTATTTTTAAAGAAATCTTATATATGCAAGATGAGTGCTAGTGCACTCTGTCACCTAATCGCTGGATCACTGTTATTATTATTATTATTATTTCCCACATTAATGCCCCATAGAAAGTGCTGAAGAGGCAGGACCAGAGGAAGGGAGGAAAGAAGGCGAGCTTTGGGCTGGAATGCAAATCACACCATATCCCATATGAACGGTGAACTCCTGAACCAATGCACAGCCCCTGTGTAAGCACTGTCTGTGCTTTCAAACGTAATATAGGCTGTGCATAAAATCCTGTGTAGTTGCACCCTAGGACAGAGGAATGGGCTAAAAAGGTCCACTTTGAAACTTGATGATGACATGAAACTTGGTGAGGACATGAAACCTGAAACTACCTGATTTTTATACATGGATGCAAGGATCATTCTTAAATGTTAGACCTCACTTGCAAGTGACCCTGTTTGGCCTGATCCAGCCCAGGATAACTGCACTGTCGAGTCACACCCTAAGACTGCAACTACCACATGTGCTAAGGATTCTACTGTCAACACACACTATTCTGCATCTGTGATTCTGTTGTCAGCACATTAGTAACCCATACTTTCTTGCAATCGATAAACAACCTGGACAATGCTGCCTTTCAACAAGACAAAAAGTATTCCTATTGAGAAAAGGGAGGAAGCTGCAGCAGATTTTACAATAATTAACACTTCTCAGGGCTGGTCTTCTAGGATACTTGACGCCCCAACATTGGAGAGAGGCCCAAGCCATTCAGTTCCCATACGTCACCACCTTGATTGCAGTGCTGTCGTTGTGAAGCAAAACACTCTTGGCTGAAATGAAGGCAGGAAAAAGGTATTTATCATTCTCTCTAAGAGGAAAAAAAAATACCCAAGGGGAATTAGCTGATGTACAACAAGGGACTGGAACAACAACAACAAAGAAAAAGAATTCAGCAAAGAAGCTTCAACTTCTGGATGTTGTAGTAAATCAGTAGTAGGGTTGTTTCTTTGTCCACTTTTCTCCTGTGAGCTCACAGTAGCCTACACATCTCTGCTCCTCCACACGGTAGCCTCACAGGGGCCCTGTAAGGAAGGTCAGGTTGTGAGAGAGACGGGCCAGGATCAGCCCATGCATTAGTGGATCCTGGAACCCAGCTAGTCAAAATCCCAATCCAAGTTCCTAACAACTTTACTACACTGACCCTTCTGCAACAGGGCAAGGGGGAGTGGCTCCCGATATAAACTCTTGTGTGGCCTTGACATTCATGGAGGCGGATGAGTGCTTGATCATCTCAGCCAGTCGAACGCTGACCACACCCCCTTAACAGACCTGAGGCTGAAATCAAGCCTATGCAGAAGAAGTGTTGAAAGCACCCATTGTTGATTTATCTGTAACACAACTGACTTGGAAAATGTCGAGCGAGGAGGAGAGTACTTTGCCAGTAGCCTCTCTGTGTGCTTGCTCCTGCAGTCTTACAAATGACTGCCTAACATGAGGCTTAGGCAAAGAGAGCATTTTCAATTTTGCTAAGTTTCTCTTTTTCCTGACTGTAAGATTGTTCTGGTCCACTTCCACGTCAGCTTCTGAGAATGCACCCTCCCCATAATCTACTCATGGTCTCATTTTACTGTGCATTTTTAACACGTGGTTTTTATCCACTGAAACATGTCAATGGGCTCTTCTCCCTAACTGATACATTTTGAGTAGGCCTATTTTTTTTAATATACTAATTTTTTGTGTTGCATACTACAGTGGTGCCTCGCTAGACGATTGCCTCGCAGGACGAGGAAATCGCTAGACGATGCCTTTTTGCGAGCGCTACTGCGCTTCGCAAAACGATGTTTCCCTATGGGGAATTTCGCTAGACGATGAGGTTTCCCCATAGGAGTGCGCCGACTAGTGGTCAAAAGCTGTCAGTGCAGCTGTCAGTGCATTCCTATGGGGACCCTCACTCGCTAGACGAGGTTTCCCTATGGGAAATTTCGCAAGACGACTGCGTTTTCCCTTGGAACGCATTGAAGCGATTTCAATGCATTCCAATGGGAAAACGTGCTTCGCTAGACGATGTTTTCGCTAGACAGCGATCCTCGTGGAACGGATTAACATCGTCTAGCGAGGCACCACTGTATATCACAACATCCTGAAAAGCATATATTTCAGCCGGTGAATGCATTCCAGTTCACAAACAACTTGGGAATAGGGACTTGGTAGATTGAACAGAACAATGTTTCTCTCATCCCTCCTCAACACGTCCCTTTAAAAATGAGTAAGTGGCTTCCTTTTTGTCTTTGCTGTCTCCCCCATTTTTAAAGTTTGAACTGCAAACCCCTCAGGTCAAAGGTGGTTGGTTTCTTAAAGTTACTTTGTAAAGAGCCATGTCTAGGCATGGCATTCCATATATAAACAAATCAATAAACTGAGTAAAATACAGAGGCAACCCAAGTCTCAACCATTATTTCTTCTGAAGCAAACTTACCTATAAGAGAGGTCACCTTGATTAGTGACCCACCAAGCCAAATCCAGGTGAACAGCCATCTATGGTGGTCTACCCACATCTTGAGGAACTTGTGTTGACATATGCCTGGAACAGTCATTTCAGCAGGATTGTTAGACCCTTGGCAAAGTATTGTAGAGAGTGGATGGGACACATTCATCTTACTTGCAGGATTATTGTAAACCTTGGATGGCGAAGATGCAACCTTCCAGATGTTGCTGAATTACAAGTCTCATTGGTCTTTACCCAGAACTTGGGTAAAACTACTCTTGGGCTAGCACAGTGGTTCCCAACCTTGGGTGCCCAGATATTCTTGGACTGCAACTCCCAGAAGCCTTTACCACTAGCTGTGCTGCTCAGGATTTCTGGGAGCTGTAGTCCAAGAGCATTTGGGGACCCAAGGTTGGGAACCAATGGACAAGCTAGCATTGCTATTGACCATGCTTGCTAGGGGTTTCTGGGAGCTAGAGGCACAATTTCCCAACACACACACACACATACACAAATGCAGCTTCATAGTTAGTAACATTGGCAAGGGCAGAGAGAAGCAGATCTGAAGAGCCACACCTTCCCCACCCCGACAGAAAGGCTGCCTCAAATGTCTTTGCACTTGGGCAAAAGGGAACCATAAAATGCCATTAAGATCGATGGGCCCTAACAACTTGTCATCATGGTGTGGGGCGGATGGTGTTGGTTTTTCTTCAGACCTTCTGCTCACACGAAGCATTGCATGCAGCCCCAAAGTTCTCTGCACTTTCTCAGGTCATCAAGGGAGATGGCAGGAGATCAGCAGGAGATCTGCCAGAAACGACAGGATTTGGCCTCAGGTTTGGAATCTTCCAATGCAACGTTTTCCTGACCTCTACTCTCCACACCTCCCCTCCCTTTTTTTTTTCTCCAAACCCACATACACAGCTCTCCGATCGGATGGCGGTATTGTTTCAGAGCTTGAAACATGTCCAATGTTTGGCCTTCATTTCCCAACGGCTCAGGAAACATTCTGTTCTCACATTCTAATGGCTGTTCTCTAATGAGCGCATGAAAATAACAAGCCGCCTAAAAAAACTAAAGCAATTTTGTTCCTGAGGAAAGTGGGGGAGTCTGTGGAAAGAAATGATTAAAAGCCAAGGCCTCTATTTCTGATTTCCACGTGGAATGACAGGAGGTTTCCAAAGCTCACCTCTGGAAAGGGCAAATGCTGAAGTTTGGTTCTGCAGTGCTGAGATTCGTTTTTAATTATGTGCATGTGGTACAGAGCTCAAGGAATGCCAGAGGCACACACACACCTGCTCTAGGTAGAAGGTAGAAAAATTCCCCATTAAATAGGAAGATTCTTTTTCAAACCCTGCTGCTCCTGGAGTCACTTTAAAAAAAAAAAATCCATCGTTACTCTTGTCTTCAGTAGCAAGTTAATCTGGCAGGATGCTTCTCTCCAAAGCTTGGAAAGTTACTTTTTGGCTGTGATTTCCAGAGTCTCCTGCCGCCCATGCTGGCTGGGTTCCCCTGCCGATTTTTCCAGGTCCATGTGGCTAGTCTTAAAGCTATAAGAGGCGAGCCAGGCCAAAGAAGCTTTTTTTCCCCCCTGATCCATCGGTGCACCACTGGAAAAAGGACATGGGTTTGCATAAAATTCCATCTACTAATTTGTATGTACAGAGGCCAATTTATTAACTGTCTATTAACAGAACTACAGCCCGTTTTAGCTCAGCAGGGACCTGTGTGCTCCCTGGCCTCTCTTCTTTCTGGTTCTTTAAGTCAAGAAAGAACTGGAAAGGCATTCAAATGCAGGGCACTTTAAATGGAGGATTTCTGCTGGCAGGCCTTCAAGGTCTGTCCTCCATCAAAATAAATATATGGCCACCCTAAGCAGGAACTGTGGCTACTACTGTCTCAGCTAAGTGCTTGGGCCTACTGCTAAAGTCTCCTGCTTCTATCTCTGCACTTTGGGGTGGATCGCCTGAAATCAGACAACGCAAACGGGACGAGAAGGAAGAACTAGGGTGTATGCTCAGAGGTCTGTGGTGCCAAGTAATTCCGTTCTAGGGTTGTCCCCCACCCACCTATCGCAGAGTGGGAGTAAAATGAAGAAGGAAGCCATAGAGCCATTAGGAGGGGATAGTTTTGAAGAAATTTGTGTATTAGGAACATGTGACAATTCATGTTTGCTTTCTGAGGCATCTGATTCCTAGGACTTTTCAGGAAGGCCCCCATGACCAGGATGAAAGCACTGTACTACTGCAGCATGTATGGGAGATTGGGGATGGGGGAGAGGGATGAATTTTCAGACAACTTAGTTAATAATGCCTGTTCTTTCTCATCCCAATTAGAAATCCCCTTAAAATATTCTGATTCCCTGTCAAAGAGGGAAGAGAAAAATGGCCTCCTCTACAGGAAAGGAAGAAAGGTTGAAAAAGTAGAGGGCCAGGAACAAGACACAGCACTAGCTCAGGATTTCAGCCTGTACTGGCATCTGATTTATCTGGGTGCCTGCCCTAAGATGCTGCTGGACCTCAAGACTGCCATGGATTTTTCACCATGCCCCTGGCCAAGCATCATCTTGGGTCCATGTAGGGCAGGGGTCTCAAACATGCGGCCCGGGGGCCATTTGTGGCCCGCCGGATGATAGTTTGTGGCCCCCGCCTTGCCTCCCCCCCGAAGCACCCACGCGTCCTCTGCTGTCAAGTCGCTCCCGGCCCGTCCTCGAAGAGCACCTCCAAGCCGCCAACAGCACCTGCCGCCGCCGCCTCTTCCAGGGAAGTGGCTCTCTTTCTCTCTCGGCACCCCCAGCACCAGCCAGGCCAGCAGCCGCCTCAGCACCCGGCGGTGCTTCCTCCTCCTCCTCCTCTTCATCCTGCTTCAGCCGCCTCGGCTCTGGAGGCTGCCTGGGCTCGCCTCGCAAAGTTTGCTCCTCTGTCTTGGTGGGGGTAGCTGTTGCTGCTGAGTGTGCCTTTTTTTAGGGGGGGGGGCCTCAGAGGAAGGTTGCCGGACCTCCGTGTGTGTGTGTGTGTGTGTGTGTTTGTGTGCATGCGCGTGCACGCACCTGTAGGGGGGGCCGCCCCGTTCTGTTTAATTTCGCGGGTACCGGTGGGGGCTTTTCTCCTTTGACAAGGTGAATTCTGTGAGGGTTTTTTTTTAAAAAATTTTATGTTGTGCCCTCCTCCCCCCGGCTAAGCGGTCGCCGGCACTCCCTCCCTTCTCCGCTTCTTTGTCCTGCTGCTGCTGCTGGTGGTGGTGGTGGTGAAGAAGAAGCTGGAGGGGGTCGTGGCCGGGCGACGAGGGCTCGCACGCCCCTCCTCCTCCTCCTCGGAGCCCCAGCTGGGCTAAGGAAACTCCCGCGCGGCTTCCTCGGGCTCTTGCTCTGCTTGGCGGAAAATCTGATGCAGCCCAGCCTCACTCAGACTCTGCCTCCAGCGGCCCCCAGGTAAATTGAGTTTGAGACCCCTGATGTAGGGACTAAGAAAGGCAGCTAGACTCAGTGCCGGTCACTAGAGTCTGCCAGTGCCCAATGAGGAGCAGGAGGGACAATCAAAAGGACATTGACCAGACTGTCCATAGAATTGGCCCTTGGTTTCAGCCAGAGCTTGGGGCAGTTGCTTGCTTGCCTGCTTGCTCGCTTGAATATAAACCTTTACTCTTTGGCCATACTGGCTACAGAATTCCGGGGGTTTTCCAGGAAGGTGGAAGAGAGAGAGAGAGAGAGAGAACAACTTCTCCAAGTTTTGGCTTCAT
The DNA here is from genome assembly GCA_037013535.1 of Intellagama lesueurii. NCBI lineage: Eukaryota > Metazoa > Chordata > Lepidosauria > Squamata > Agamidae > Intellagama > Intellagama lesueurii. Next base: position 165,305,484 of record JBAJHW010000001.1, on the reverse strand, counting down.
AGTGAGCTAATTAGAAAAGTGATTTTTAATCTTTGGACCTCTAGATGTGTCCCAGAATCCTGGACCACTGGACCAAAGCCTAGGTCTTCTGGGAATCAACACTCAAAATTTCTTTGGAGAGCCAAAGTTTGAGAACCACCATCTTAAGAGGATAACCAACCGTTGTAGGGGGAGCTCATTCTGATTTAAAACTAGCAGAGTTTGTTTGAATTAATCACTGAATGTACATGCGTGCACATGCACAGCCATGTAGAGGCATATGCACGTGTCTAATTCAACACAGGGATCCATTGACAAGCATGGTTGTTACACACCAGACAGAAACATCAGTGGAGTTTATTTTCCTATCACTGTACACACAAAGAAGCTCTTGAAAAAAAACAGCAGGTAGCATTTGGCTGAAATCCAGTATTAACATGCAGCTAGAGTAAGCCCATTGAATCAGTGGGGATTTGGTGGGTCAACACTTATGCAAGTTCCATTGATTCAATGAGAGAGGCATCTTAACACTGGATTTCAGCCACTGAGTTTTCACGCCAGGATTTAGTGATGTGTTCAAGGCAAAATGGATGTTGCTCTTCTACTTAACATTCAAGTTGCAAGATCAAAACCTAGAGAATGTGTTGCCTGAAATTAGATATTCTCTGCATTGCTCTGAACAGGGAGGTCCTTAAATTTAGGGGATCCCATTTAATCAGAAACAAGCAGCCACTTTGCTTTGTTCATTTGGAAAAATCTGTGCACTCAGATGACAAGGATGAATAAAGATAAGGAAATGTGAATAAAGATGAGGTCAGTTAGTACTAATCTCTGGCTAACCCTTGTCTTCTGCACTGGAAAAAAGATATGGAAGTTCTTACTTCCCTTCCTAGAATGATACAATGAAGAATCAACATTGAATGCAAGGTCACTGTACCAAGTGCCAGAGTTCCATTGTTTTCTGTTCAAACATGCCTTCGTGTCAAGTAGAGGAAACCATAATTTCAATGGTGATAGTTTGCTTACATAAATAGCATTCCACAATCAAAGAACTCATCTGTAATACGTTTCTGAGGCATGTTAAGCATGTCTCCAAGAATGTGGAACAAGTACTTCAACTCCCACATTCCACAAGGCAGGCCAATTTCTCGCTATGGTGGTTGGTGGATTCTGGGAACTGTAGTCCAAAAAATTACTTTTTCTTCTTGCACATGACCGCAGTTAGCTAGCTAGACTCTGGGTCAATTTGTACAAAGGGTTGATTATAATCTACACACACACACACACACAACAAAGCATTTCAGGGACGCTATTGTCTTCTGATTAATTTTAGAAGCAGCTCCTTATTGGGCAGAGTATATGGAGATTGCTAGTTTAAAAACCTCCAGCTAGGTAGCAGGGAAAAAATTCCAGACAGGAGCCTACAGAGCAGGTTTGTATAACTACAAGTCTCCCTCAAATACACCAACCCTTATTGTATAGTTAGTTTCAGTCAGATTTACCTCAGTTTACCTTAACTGGCATAACAGTCTTGATATATTCAGTCAGATACTCTGCCGTTTAGGAGAACAAAAATGTTTCTCTTTTACTTACAAAAATCTTCATATCAGAATAAAAACAAAAGCATATCAACTTGTTACATAGTAAAATATCTTAACTGGTTAGGTTCATTATTTACTTCATTAACTGACTGGTTACATAAACACACAGAACACTGCCTAACAGACTCAGACCCCTGACATTGCTAAACAGACACAGAATCCTGACTGAGGCAGGACAAAGAATCTGAGGTGCAGAGGGAAACAACTGGCTATTCTTAGTGATTGGCATTCACCCAAAATCTCGCCCATCAAAATCTATTAAAGGCATAATGTGCAGGTTGCTATCCCAACACCTCTTACTTTAAGAAGGTTATAGATAAATTGCAATTCTTTAAAAGGAGGGCAACAAAGAGGTTCATCAGTAAAGGAAAAGAAGTTACATAAGTAAAGGTTGAAGGAAACAAGCATGTTTGGCTTGGAGAAGAGAAGACTGATAGCACTCTTCCCATACCTGCACAGAGATATGTGTTCTGTGCTATTTTCCCAGAGGGCAGGACTTGCTCTAGCAGGCTTACCGCAGAGGAAAGCAGATTTCAGTGGAACATACAGAGAAACTTCCTGATGATGACCCATGGCTTGACAAAGGAATTATTTGCTTTGTCAAATGGTAGGCTCGCCTTCACTCAAGGCCTTCGGGCATAGGTTGGGCAACCATCCTTTACAGATACTTTAGCCCTGGGACTTTACTGGGTTGAAGAAGGATTCAGTGGTCAACAAGGTCTAGAGCAGATAGAAGAAGGAGTGATGGCTGCTGCCAACTGGAACTGATGGAGCAGAGGGTAGGGTCAACAGAAGCAGACCCTACTCCAGTGATGGCAAACCTATGGCACACATGCCACAGCTGGCATGCAAAGCCCTCTCTGTGGGCACGTAAGCCATAAATCGCCATTGAGAAATACTTACCCGTCCTCTGATCCTGGATTTCGGGAAGAACTCTTGAGAAGGGAGGGAAAGCCAAGACAGCAATGGCGGCCGCTGCCACAAACACACACACACACACACACACGGACACCAGACATGGAAAGACCTGGCTCCTGCCGCCTGCACCTTTAAGGATTGCAGCCAGAGGCAGAGCAGGGAGTGTCCCGGACAGGTGCTGGAGGTTGTGCGGCCGGGGAAGTGGGACTCTTCACGACGTTCGTGGTTGGTTTTGTGTTGCAGTCTGGGCACTCGGGCTCAAAAAGGTTCGCCATCACTGCCCTACTCCATCTGGTTTGCTCTCCAACCTCCTCCCTTGAATGACACGTAGAAGCCTTGTGCCCTCACCTCTGCTGGGTGGGAAGTTGGATAGCAAACTAGAGAAATGTGGGGAGGAATCGTAGGAGTTGGGTGAGGGATACCCACCTGCCCAAACAGTAGGACCACACCCTTCATGAGAAGGTTTTTCATGTTTTGTTATTTAAAGAGACCAGAAGCAAGGTCGGCAAATGTACAACTCCTACACTAAAATTCATAGGCAGATACAATACTATCAGATGGATCTCAAGCTTGTGATTGAGTCCAGAACATAGCCATTCCCATTTTGGATGTATCTGTACAGGATTCTTCTCACTTGTCCCAGTTCAATCAAAGATGTTACAGTTGCTTAGGCATATTTGGGGGCAGTGGCTGAAGTCTCAGATGATCATTATGTTTCTCTGGGTCTCCAGACAGGAAAACAAATCTCAGGATGAGCAGCACTGGTGGAGAAGAAAAAAATATTTATTATGTGTGTGGGAGGGGTGTGCCGTTAAATCCCGTGTGCCCACCCCTAGCCATTCCCAGCTAGCGCCAAGGCTGAGTGGCTCAGTGCGCTAAGAAATTAGTACCGTGTTTCCCCGAAAATAAGACAGGGTCTTATATTAATTTTTGCTCCAAAAAACGCATTAGGGCTTATTTTCAGGGGATGTTTTATTTTTTTCATGTACAACAATCTACACTTATTCAAAGACAGTCATGTTATCTTCTTCTGGTTGCTGCACAATGGTGGGAGGCGGGGTTTCACTTAACTGGGGCTTATTTTTGGGGTAGGGCTTATATTACAAGCATCTTGAAAAATCATACTAGGGCTTATTTTCAGGTTAGGTCTTATTTTCGGGGAAACAGGGTATGTGTGTTGTGCTTACCTCCCTGCCAACACTAGTCAGCCCTGTCTTGTACATCATATCATAAATATTCCCAGATCTTAGATTTTGATTCCGAAATCTCAGGGAATGAGAAGCTGATGACTTGGAAACCCTAGAGCAGCGGTGGCGAACCTTTTTGGGCCCGAGTGCCCAAACTGGAAAAAAACACACACCAAAACCCAGCAGGCAGCAGGCCATGGTGGTGGTGGCGGAGCCGAAAGTGGTGGCGGCGGAACTGGAAGTGGTGGAGGAAGGGGGAATCCCGGGCACGGAGGTGCCTCGAGACCCCACTCCGGATCTGCCACCAGTGCCAGGTGCTCCGGATCCTGGCCCGCCGCCTGTCAAAGCGCCAGCACCGTGGCTGTAGCCTCCTCCTCAGGTTTGGCTGCGGGGGGGGGGGAGCAATCTGGCGACTTATGGCTCGTGTGCCCACAGAAAGGGCTCTGCATGCCAGCTGTGGCACGTGTGCCATAGCGTCACCATCGCTGCCCTAGAGGATGCACAAAAGCACTATGTGCCACAATAACAGTCAAGGCAGGGTCCTGCTGGATGCAAGCATTTTCTCTCCTCCAGTTGGCTGTCCTCCACATGCACTGGTTGTGAAAGCAAGGGCACAGCTGGCCACACAACCAGTTCTACAAAAGACAGCCTACCTACAGCTGCCTGACTGCTGTTGTGTGCGTGGTTCTCGGTCCTCGGGCTTTAAGCTGCCACCACTTGCTACATACGACCACAATCAGACACACATCAACATGTCCCTTGCTCAAGATTATCCTCCAGTGTCACATGACTCCGTCATAATCAGGGCCGGAAGAAAGGAAGATGCCATTTCTCAGAGAAAGGAGCCCTTCAGTCAATAACATATCCAGCTAACGAAGAAGGCATGTTCTCTCCCTGCCGTAAAGACAGCAATTGGTGAAAACTCCTTTGTGAAGAAAACCGATCCATCCAGGGTACACAGGGGGAATCACCTAAAGGTGGTTTATGCCTTCTAACCTACCACCTGCCCCATGGGCGACTGCAAAACAAGCATAAGAATCCCACCCAGAACTAGATTCTTATGTAGAAATCTGACAAAACAAGCAGAGCAGCTCTTTCGATCTGGGTAAACGTACCTGACAGCCTAAAGGGTTAGAGTTCAGCCTTCAAACTTTGCTTCCACAAAACAGACAACCAAATTCCTAGGATGGTAACGCTCAGTGAAATGAATCAATTAGAATTCTTTTGGCTGATTTTTTTAGAAGAGGCCCTACCATGAATAACACAGCAAGTTTTATTTGAGAAAATGTAGTTTTTAACAAAATATATACCAAAAATAGCTGCTGGAAACTGACATTATCATCATCATCATGTAATCTTTTGAATACAGAGAAATGGCGCCAATCAAGATCTTCATTGCACCCACTACTTCCTAAAATTATCACTTCCAGACTCTGAATAGGAATCCTAGCAGTAAATAAATAAATAAATAAATAAATAAATAAATATTAGCAAGTAGTATCAACAAGATATAATTTGATCACATAAAAATTTACCAACCCCATCCCAATCAAATTCACAAGAAACCAGATGTAAGTAAGAGGTTGCTTCACCTCGCCAACTGTCTTGAGAGCATTTCTAATCACATGGTGCCCCCCCGATATTTCAAATAAATAAATAACACAAAACAAGAAAGGACTTTTTAATATTCTTTCATATTTGCACATTACATAAACGCAGACCAAATGCTTAAAGGTTTGTTCCCTGATCCTCAATCTGGATCCTGCCTAAGAATGAGAAAATGGGTCAGTTTTACTTTCTCCTGCATTCAGATTTTTAAATTTCAGGTGCTTTCTATCTCAAACGGGCAAACATGTAAAATTATTCAAAAACTAATTAACATGAAATTCATCTCCAAAATAAACAGGTACAGTTATGGCATGTTGTATTTGCTTGGCATACAGGTTTCATTCATTCATTCATTCATTCATTCAATTTTTATATCACCCCACAGTGAAGAGGCACTCTCTTGGAGGTGTACAAACCACCAGGATAACATATAAAGGCAAGGAGCATCTCAGGAAAAAAAAAAGGTGGCAACCCCAGTTCAGAAGTAACACAAGGCTTCAAACCTAGACTTTTCAACATTAAGCAATCAAAGCCCTGGCCTGGATGTACACAGATGCCATTTTAGTTTTTCTCATATTAAAATTTATGTATTTATAAATAAATCTGTTAGACATCAAGGTATCACAATACTCTTTTTTTAATTTCTGTTCCATTTTTGTTAATACATGTTCTAGCAGACATATGTGGCTACCTCTTTCAAACCGCCTACATTTGTAAATTTTAATCTCCAGTTCTTTCCATCCTAAATACAAAGAAATTTGTAAATTTTGGTAAATTCTTGTTTAAAATGAAATGGAATTCCCAGCCCCATTATCCTATGCATGGTGTAACTGTAGCCTTCCAGCAGCTATGTAAAGTAATCCAGTTGATCATCAGGCTGTGAACAGAATCCAAAGTCTGAGCCCTTTTCCAGCTCTCACATCACAGACACATACCTTGTTTCCCCGAAAATAAGACCTAACCTGAAAATAAGCCCTAGTATGATTTTTCAGGATGCTCGTAAGATAAGCCCTACCCCAAAAATAAGCCCCAGTTAAGTGAAGCCCCGCCCCCCACCATTGTGCAGCAACCAGAAGAAGATGACATGACTGTAAAATAAAACATCCCCTGAAAATAAGCCCTAATGCATTTTTTGGAGCAAAAATTAATATAAGACCCTGTCTTATTTTGGGGGAAACACGGTACCTCAACAGCACATTATAAGCAGAGAGATTCAGTGCTTACAGTTAGTACAGTCAACATTTTTCATTATCTCACACCAGAAGGAAGAAACAGCTGGACATGTGGCTTAGGATGCCCCCCCCCCAATTTTACAGCATCTTCAGGAGTTACGGCCTATGATGACCAGTGTGTAAAAACCTAGCTGGTGCCCAGTCAGATATCTACAAACTTTATTTATTTATTTATTTATTTATTTACTTACTTACTTACTTACTTACTTACTTACTTACTTACTTACTTACTTACTTACTTACTTACTTAGCTGGCTTATTTAGCCAGCTGCACTAACTGTGTCTATAAATCTGAAAAACAGCTTATTTATTTATTTATTTATTATTTAATAACTTGGGATAGGGTATGGGATACAGAAGGTAAAGGGAAATGTAAGGGGGAAAAAAAGGGGGGGAGGAGAAACACAAAATATACTGACATCCAGTCTATTCATATTGCAATATCAAAATTCAAACTTTCCGCTTTTCTACTATTCGCTGCCCTCCAGATTTTAATTTACATAATCGTTTTGATCTATATTATTCAAGCACTATCTGGTGACTCTAGCCATTTATAAAATAAATCCCATCGTTCAGTTGCCTTTTGTATTGGACAGTCTTTCAACACTTCTGATAGAATGTCCATTTCTGCCACTTCCCGTATCTTCTCAATAAGTTCCTCTTGTTTCGGTATCACCAGACTTTTCCAATTTTTGGCATAAAGAATTCTGGCTGCAGTGATTATATATATAACTAAGCACCTCTTTGCCTTATCTATATTATCTGGTATCATACTCAATAGAAACAGCTCTGGAGTTAGTGGAACCTTACAGAGCAATATTTTTTGTAACAAAGTATGCACTCCTATCCAATATTGTTTCGCTACTCTACAAGTCCACCACATATGATAAAAGCTTCCCTCGTGTGCTTCACATTTCCAACAAACATTTGACACATCTGTATAAATCTTTGACAATTTTCCCGGAGTCATATGCCACCTATAAAACATCTTGTATATGTTCTCCTTAAAATTAACCGATTTTGTAAGCTTTATATTATTTTGCCATATTTGCGACCATTGATTGAAAAACAGCTTTTGATGCTCATCAGGAGGATATAATGCCACTGTGAACGACCTGGTGGCCTCTTTCACTGTGCGCAGGAATCCAAGATGAGATTGTTGGTAGGAAAGGTTTAAAATCTTATTCAGTTAAGTTTATGATGGAAGGGGCATTTAAAAAAAAAATTGGCATATTCAGTAGATGTTGTATATGGATCACTGAGAGCACAGTTTGGATTTTAAAAAACCCCACCTCATTCACAAGTTTTTCAACTTAAAACAGTCCATCCTTCCCCTTTAAGAGCTGTCATACACCTTTCTTGCCAAGTGGTAGGGCATGCATCCTTTTTAGCTTGCTTATTGTCTGTCTGTCTGTCTCCCTGTCTCTCTGTTTGTTTGGCTTCTATACCACCCATCTGGCTACCAGGCCACTCTGGGCGGTTTACATATTAAGCATACACAGTTCAAAAACAATAAACATAATAGTATGAAGTCAAAATAAGGATAAACAACATTTTAAATAATAATAATTGAAATAATAGGAAATAATATAAAGCAGGACAGCAGGACTGATAATATAAATGTTAGGACCAATCAATGTATTAAGGTGTTGTAAGGTCCGGGAAGGCCTGTCGAAAAGGCCATGTTTTTAATAGTCGCTTAAAAATTCCCAGTCAAGGGGCAAGGCGGATTTCGGGTTATTCCAGAGCTGAGGAGTGACCGCCAAGAAGGCCCAGTTTCTGCTTCTCTCTTTCCGGGCCTCTCTCGGGGTCAATACTCTCAACCACCCAGCCTGGGAAGATCGTATGGGATGAGCAGATCTCATCGGGAGAAGGCATTCTGTCAGGTATCGAGGCCCTAAACCGTTTAGGGCTTTATAGGTTAACACCATCACGTTGAAAGTGGCACGGAAATGGACAGGTAACCAGTGCAGGGCAGCCAGAGTGGGGGGATGTGTGTTGATGTCTCCTTAGCCCACTCAATAATCTGGCCACCATGCTCTGGACCTGCTGAAGTTTCCGTAGCAGCCTCATGGGCAGCCCCACATAAGAGACCATTATGGTAGTCTAATCTCGAGACTACCAGTGCATGAACCAGCATGGTGAGGGACCCGGTGTCAAGGTAGGAACGCAGTTGGGCAATCCGCCTTAGATGGAAATAGGCGGAGTGAACCACAAGACCCTATCTGAGGCTCCACTGATAGCGCTGGGTCCAAAAGTACACCCAAGCTGAGAACCTCATCCTGAGTGGAGAGAGCAGCTCCCCCCCAAAGGAGAGGGAGGCACCCAGGCACTAGGGCACCCCACCTGCAGGATCTCTGTCTTGCCCAGGTTCAGCCTCAGTCTACTATCCCTCATCCACCCCAGCACGGCATCCAGGCAGCGCTCAAGAGACAGGAGAGTATCCACTGCAGAAGAGTGGAAGGAGAGATAGAGCTGGATGTCATCTGCATATTGGTGACACAAAGCTCCAAAACTCCTGATGACCTCCCCCAGGGACCTGATAGAGATATTAAACAGCATTGGGGAGATGATCGACCCCCAAAGTGACTCCACAATTAAGAGTCCAAGGGGTGGACATCATCTCACCAAGCTGTACTCTCTGAGGACAAGGCCAGGCCACCGATGCCCAATCCAGAGAGCCACTCCAGGAGGATACCGTGGTCGATGATATCAAAGGCCGCTGATAGGTCAAGGCGGACCAACAAGGACATTTTGCCCCTGTCAGTCTCCTTCCCTTATTGTTTAGCCTATTTAGCTGGGAGACAGCAGCCTCCAGCAGCCTTAGCTTCCAAGACAGGGTGAGAGAATGAGGGGACAGGAAGGGGTGGGTGGGCGGGGAGGAAGAAAATAGAATGGCACTGACAGAGAAAGGAGCGACGTAAATAAATCATCATTTCACTTCTCCTGTTCCTCCACAGAGGATCAAGGGAAGTGCTTAATTGAGAGGTTATCAGGCTTCAAGGTGTTAACTCATAAAAGTGTTAACTCATAAAACACTCATTTGCTGTTTGGATGGGAGAAGCATGCCAAATGGCACATCACAGACCCTTTGAAGCCTGATCTACCCAAAACCCAAAACAGCCAGTCTGGAGAGGCCCTAAGATGATGCTAAATTTCCATTCGGTTTAGTTCATTACAATTAAGTCATTACATGGGAAAGGATTCAAAGGGGGGATCCACAAGCGGTGCAGAAGCACCTCTTGGGGTTCTCATCTCCCCAACATGGGCTGAATACACAAACAAAGCCTTCAACCACACTGCCGTGATCCAACGACAAATTCTGAGTCATTTTTTTTCCAATTTACTCACAGATCTTCTGCATGAATTATTGCTGAATGGGAGTGCAGCAACCTATACACAATTCTAAAATCAGGGGCACTCCAAACAAAAAATCATAACTTTGAAACTGGATGAGCACCAAATTGTGTATATATGTAGCAGACAATCTGTGCTTGCTCTTTGCTATATTTTGGGGTGTTTGGGCAAAAGGTTTTCAAGTAATGAATTTTTAAAAAAGTAAAACTGTTTTAAACTGCCACTCCAGCCCCGTGAGGACACCAGCAACCTTTTTTGTCTGCAGATTTAAAACAGATCAAATACATTGAAAAGACCAAGCTACCCTATCTTGAAAAAGAGTGGTTAGTCTCGGTCACTTTTTTTTTTAATTTGGAAGGAATCCAAGTTTCAGGGGGTGAAATACTGACTCTACAATTCACAAAGTGACACCAAGCAAGGGAAAGTCCCAGGAGTTGACTCCTTTTTTTATGAGTTAACACTTCTCACCCAAATACAAAGCAATTGTCAGGGCTGCTTTTCAACAAGTGTGAATAGTAGTGAGCAGAAGAGGGTATCCTGTAGACCAGTGGTCCCCAACCTTTTTGGGACCACGGACCGGTTGGGGGGTGCGGGCTCTGGTTGCGGGGGGCAGGGGCACCCCCGCACTTGCGGGTGGGCGTGTCACACTCGTGGGTGGGCGTGTTGCGCTTGCGGAGGTGCGTGCCACGCTTGCGGGTGAGTGTGTCACGCTTGCGGAGGGGCAGGGTGTGTGAGTGTGACACGCCTACCCACGAGCACGATACACCCCTCCGCGAGCACGACACGCCCACCATGCGTGCGTGTGGGGGGGCGGAGATCTGTTTCCGCGGCCCAGTTCCAGGAAGCCCACGGACCGGCACTGGGCCGTGGACCGGGGGTTGGGGACCCTTGCTGTAGACCATCTTGATTGCTGCCATGGGTGTTGTCAACATTCAGGCTGCCCTTTGCTATGTAAAGCTTGGCAGACTTTTTCCTGCTAGCAACACGGGCACACTACTGTGCAGCACTATTGAGCCATTTCCTGGTGTTTTGAATCATGGTTACAGAACTACAATGTCCTACCTTCATAAACTGGAGGTTTTTCAAAGAATTGTATTAAATTCAGGCCCAGGGCTAGAGTATGTGTGGCTTCTTCTCTTCCCACCAACTCTTCCAGGAGGCAAACTGCTTAGAGGAGAAAGTCTGCCTGCAACCTTTGTTTCTCACATGCTGGTGGTCTGCAACAGATGGGTGTGATAAGGTGAGGTGGATAGCCAGTGAAGGCTTCCTCAGGAGGAACTGTTTATTCCATTTCATTTATTTAAAATACTTTTACTCTGCCTTTCTCCTTGAAAGGACCATCTGCAACCTTATCTGGTGTTTCCTCAGCAAGATAAGGTAAAACGAACCAGCTTAAATTCCAATTTATCAGGGCATACTTTGAAAAATGTATTACCCTCCCACACTCCCCCCGTCATTGGAATGCTTCCTATACTATCCATCAAAAGGCGCTGGGCACCTATTCTGTTTTTGTTTCCTCGGGGTGCTTCTAGAGGAAGTGGTTATTCACCCCATCACCCATTCTCAATCACTGTAATTCACTGTAATCCAGGAGCGCTTTACATGGCATTGTTCTCCACCCATGAAACTTTTCCCCTGCTTCTCCCACCTTTTTATTTACTTGGGAAAAGTCTAGTAAGCAGAAAAATGCAACCTGTGGGGGTGCTCTCCCCCAACTATAAAACTGAGCACCTCCACTCAATCCACAAGCTGCTACTGCGGTGTGCGTAGCAGACACACACACATCATAGTGCTTCCAAATTAAAGTACCTTCTACGTTGCTACTGCAGGGAGCTCTCTAGGTGGAACTGTCCTCTGGGTTTGGGGTGGTAAGGAGAAAAAAGAAAAAGAAAAAAAGTAGTAAGACAATCTGTGGAAATTGACATCATCTTGGAGCCCCATGAAATTTTTGCAACTAAGGCAGGACAGTTGCACCATGAAAGCCTCCTTTGGGAGCACCCACGGTGATGGGGCTAAGTTCTACGCATAGGCAAAGAGGGAAAGCCACCTCGAGGCACAGATTTTGGGTGTCATGAAAGAACAGGCAGGCTGCACTTTGCTGTTATTGTATTTTTACGGGCAGGGCTGGGCAGAGGCCTGTGTGGTGCCTCCATGCATATGCTACCATGGAACTTGACTTGGGCACACAGGTGGGGCACTGTTAGCTGCTCCACCTCAGGCAGCCCAAGGACTTGAGCCACTCCTGTCGAGTTCCTGTCCTCTCTGGATTCCTGAAGGCTGTAAAGACCCAGACACCACCTTTAAAAAAACACAAAACCCCACCGCAACCCTCTAAATGTTTTTCTGCACAATAGAAATATGATGTTCTCAAGCTGTGGTTGTTTTTCCCCAGCCATTTCCTTGCTGTCGTCCAGACACAGGACAAACGCAAAACTGTTATTTCCATTAAAGTCATTTAAAACACACACGGGGGGGGGGGGGGAGAGAGAGAGAGAAACTCTGTGAGGGAAGACCCGCCAGTTTAAAAGTTTACAGCCGCTTTCAGCCACTGGGCGCCAGAGCGGGCCTTCCCTCGGCCTGTGAGTGTTGTGGCTTTTGTGTGTGTGTGCGTGCATGCGTGTGGCTGTTGGTGTGTGTGTGTGTGTTGGTGTTTTCCCCGCCCTTGCCCATGAAGTCATGAGGGAAATATGACATTCCTCTCACAAAGCAAAGAGGGCGAGGGAGGAAGAGGAGGGGGGAAAAGTTAAGCTTGCAGGGGAGAGCCTCGCCTTCCTCCTTGGAGGTGGCGGCTCGGAAAGCAAGGCGGGGGCGGCTACAGCGACTCTCCCTCCCGTCTTCGCCGGCCGCCCGGGTGGGCGCAGGCACTCTTCGGGGAAGGCCACTTCGAGAGCGGGCCGATCCCGGTGCAACGCCCCGAGAAGTGAGCGATCGCGGCGCGCCCGGCCCCGCTTCCTCGGCATCGGCCATGGGGGAGGACGGGGTGCAAGCGGAGAGGAGCAGCGCCTACGCCTCAGCCGGCGTCGACGGGCCTGTGGAGCCCAGCAGCCCCAGCCCGGTGCCTTCGGGCAGCCGGAGCCCCAGCCTCCAGCAGCCGCCGTCGGCGGCGTTGGCTCCCGGGGAGGCGATGCGGGACAGCTCGCAGCAGGTGAACGCCATCACGGTGCTGACCCTGCTGGACAAGCTGGTCCACATGCTGGACTCGGTGCAGGACAAGCAGCAGAAGATGGAGCAGCGGCAGATCGAGCTGGAGGGCTCGGTGAAGGGCATCCAGAGCGACCTGAGCAAGCTGTGTAAGAACCACACCTCCACCTCCAACGCGGTGGCCAAGCTGCTGGAGAAGTCGCGCAAGGTCAGCGCCCACACGCGCGAGGTGCGCGACCGCATGGACCGCCAGTGCGCGCAGGTCAAGCGCCTCGAGCAGAACCACGCGCAGCTCCTGCGCCGCAACCACTTCAAGGTGCTCATCTTCCAGGTCAGTGGCCGCGCAGCGAGGGTCGCTGGAGGGGGGGGCGATGGGCGGAGGGGGGAGAGCGAGGACTCGGCCCCCCTCCGAGAGAGAGAGATGGGCACCTTGCGCCTGGCGGAACCCTGTCCAAATAGGCGCCCATCTCCACTCTCTCTGGGCTATGAAGGCTGCTCCACGTGGTTGTTGCGAGGGGGAAAAGGGAGAGGGGGTACAGCCTGGGAAAAGTACTTTGGGGGTGAAGGCCCCATCATCCCCCACCTCGGTTGGGGGAGTCTGGAAGTTGGAGTCCAAAAAAGCAACTTTTACAAGTGCAAAGTTGGATGGAAATCGGAACAGCCGCTCTCATTATAGGCCACGAAATCCTGTTCTTCTCTGGAGATGCGCCTATAGATCTCATTTATTGCTCACTGGTCTCAGTTTCACAATCTGCTACCTCCACCCTCCCACATTCAGTCTCTTGTCTCTCTTAACACTCACACACACTCATAGCAAACAGAAGGGAAATGCCTGGGATCAGGGCCGGCTGGGAGTCACTATCCCAGATGTGATCCTACCAGATGTGAGCTGAGCTTATTCAGCTCATGCTCAGAGGCACAGTTCTGCTCATTGATTCACATGTTCTGGAGTTGACCTCAGATGTGTTAAAAAAAAGGGGGGGGGGAGAGAGATGAACGTGCTCTGTGTTCCTGCAAGCGCGATCATACATGTCCAATTTTCAGTGCCTAAAAAACATTTCGTTCACTGCCACCAGATTGAGATAGGTATGAATCATCATAACTCTCAGCTCCAAAATTCCATTAAGTAAACAGAGGCCACATTGATGTACTCTGGAAAAAAAAATCTGTTAACTGCTGGCACTGTGACTCAAGCTAACCAGAGGTTGGCATCCTACCTAGTTTCTTTGCAACAAACAGTTGCTTCTGTTCCCTCAGGTTGTATAGTCAGTGATCTAGGACTAAGGCATTGCCTTATCCTCTGGTCCTATGTATGTTTACTCAGAAGGAAATCCCACTGAATTCAGGCGTGCCTGTTCTCAAATATGCTCTGCTTTGCAGCTGTAAATATTCAACGATGAACTTGTCAGTTGTATAAAGAGTGGATTGAGCTTTCAATTCATGATGGCGTTTAACTAGATAGTTAAATTTGTGTAGGGCTTTTTTTTAAAAAAATAACAACCACCATGAATTTGTATGGTTTCCTGTCTGCAAATAAAGTTTACATGGCTCCGCCCTCCAGAGAAATCTAGGAACATATTTGGACAAACTTTCCTCCAGTGGTAGATGGTTCTGACTTGGAAAGAAAGTCCCCTAAAAAGTCACTGGAGTTTTCTTCCTTATCAAATCTTAAATCAAAGCACTGGTTTGAACTTCACCATCTCCCCTTCTTCATCTGGCATTAGTGTGGATAATGTATTTATTTTGCTTAAAACACAGTTGCCACACACACACCCCTTAAGCCATTGTAAGATGTAGTCTGAAAAATGAAGTTGTACTTCGCTCTCCTCCTGAGCAAATCATTCTAACCTCCTCTTTTTCCTCGTAAGGGTTGTTTTAAAATGGCTTTGCTGCATGAATCTGGTTTAAGCACTTCTGTTTACTCTGCAGCTATCCCTGTCTGCTGATAAAGCTTCCGTCTCCATTGTGTGCTTACTTACCCGAGATCAGAGCTCTCATTTCCTGGACGACTGTCTATAATTCATTGTTAAATATATTATACCGTGGCCCAGGCAGCACCCGTAAGATTTGATTAGTGGGTCAGTGAAATGAATGCAGTGGTTCCCTTCCAAGGATCATCTTTCTCCCCGAGTTATCACAGCTTCTTCTTCAGTCATACCTTAGTTGATACATAGGTATTCTTACTTTCAGAGGTTAGCCACTATTCGTCACTTGCAGCAGAAGCAATAATAAAGTGTCCTTTAGCATCTTAAAATGAACATAGCATAATAAAATCGTATGCTACAACAAATTTTTCAGACAGTAAGATGCCTGCCACAAAGCCCATAGTGACTGGGGTTTTTTGTTTTTTTTTTTTGGTTAAATGTAGCCTAATCCTATGCATGTTTACTTAGAAGTAAGTCCCATGAGCCTTTGTTCCAATCCCAAATATTTTTCTACTGGGTGCAGTGCTAGCTTCACAGAAACCCAGATCTTGTAGCAATGTTTACTCTCTTCAGCTGAATATAAATAGCTCTCTGAGTTCTGGATTCAGTCGTAAAACGGGCCTTCTGAAATTCCATCAGTTCATTTTCCCACTCTTTCATCATCAGAACTTCACGGACACAACTTCACCGGGAGGCAGGCGTTAGGCCTGATTAAGCCTCCTGCCCTTCCCCACAGCCTCCCGAAGGGCAGGAGGAGTGAGTACATTAGCCTTCTTTCATCTAAGCAAAGAAGCCAAATAGCATCCTTAAAAGGAAAGCCAGCCCTTGCCTATGTGTGATCGAAGGTCACCCACGCTGCATTTTAATCACATTCTTATGGGCAGAGCACCACTGAAATAGCCATGGCATTCTTGGATACGTATAGAGTGTATATATGAATGGTATTCCAACTTAGTTTGTGTGGCAAATTCTCTGAATGAGGGTGTGGGTTATTATTATTTTTTTAAAGAAATGTAAGCACGTTAGGTCTCATCTGGATTCCCTCCCCCTCCCCCTTGTGCTAGTTGGTGTTGCTTGGTGCCCCGATGAGCATAGATGTTGCTGGAGCTTCTGCTTGCACATATCCTTAGAGCCCAACTTTTTTTTTCTTTTAAAGAGATCAGCCCCTTTTCAAAAAAATGGTCCAAAGAAAACAGCTTCAAGAATGAGCTTCTCTCCAGGATTTTTGCTTTCTAGTCATCCGTGTTGTTTCAGGAGATCAGTGCTAAAGTGAAAGCTTCTGAGTTGAAAAGTTCTTGTTGCTTGGACTCTCCTCCCCATACAAAGTGAATTTTTTAAAAAATAAAAAAATCTGCAGGAGGTTGTTTTTTGAAACCCGGAAAGCCAGGGGCTTGTCACTCTTCATCATCACTGCTAAGCCTTGCACTATCTGGGTGGCATGAAAAATGCCAGTATCATCAGTACACAATCAGGTCCTTACAGGGCAACAAATCCTCCATCTCGCTGGACCCATGTTCTGGTTCAGCAAAAACAGAAACAAAAGTAGAACAGAAACAAAAGCGTTATGGAACCTTATGAATTTATTTTACCGTCAACTATCAGTGTCTGTGGAAATGGACTGCAATCCATGAAAACTCAAACGGAATTAAATTATTAGTCTTACATGTTATAACAATACTGTGGTTTTGTATTTGTTCCTGTTTCATTGTTCATGAAAACTTTGTTCAAATGAACAGCTTTCTCTTGAATCTGGGTTGTACTCTTGTGTTTTGACGCAGCACCGGAATACTCCTAGAAGCAGTTCAGATTGGGAAATTCTTTGTATGGGCAAGTATTACTAGACTTAAGATCTGGAATTTGAGATACTTCTCATTGTTTGCCAAAACAAGAACTGTAATGACCTATGATTCTGTAGCATGTACATAACACGTATTCCAGAATAATTGCTTAGGGCCTCTGATATAGCTTGGAAGACAGTAGGGATGATCCCATTTTGAGAATGATGGGGACATCAAAATAGAGGATATATAAAATAGCTCAGTGAGTTAGGTATCCGACTGCAGAGCCAGAGGCTGGGGGTTTTGATTCCACACTGTGCATCACAGGAGAAGAGAGAGCCTGTTTAGCCTTGGGCAAGCTGTGCAGCACCAGAGCACCCCAAGAAGAAGGGAATGGGAAACGATACCTATAAAACTCACCATAAGTTGGAATTGACTTCATAGCATGTTGTTGTTGTTAAAATACAATTGCCCTTGGATTAAATATTTGCGTGAGAAAAGCTTTCAGAAAAGAATGTATCCCAATGCAAGGGCAACTTGTAAGCAGAGCAAAGGTACACCCTCCGCAATTTCAGGGTGAGGTACCCCCTTGTGCTAATCCACAAACTACCCTTCCAGTGATGACAACATATGTAAGAATAGGTATGGGCAGTTTATAGAAAGCGGGCACACAAGGGTCAAAACAAGAGGATACATCTATAATGTTTCTCATAGAGATGCTTCCCGCCAATTTTATCTACACCGTAGTGCTGTGACATGCTTTAGGCTGAAAGATACTGTTGTAAAGTTCTTCTCTGAGCTGTATAACTCTGTGGGGATTTGAGCTCATCAGTCCTAGTCCAGATTTCTAGCCACTGGAATATCATGACAGGTCCTCATCCTGCCATCAACAGTGTTGGTCCAAGACATTTTGATGCCACAGTGGAGGACAAGATAGTACCCTCCTGATTCTGTGTTCAGGAGGGCTCCGGATTGGCCACTGAGCATTACTTCAACATTGGCAATGGGACATGTGTCCCACCACTGTATCTTGAGAGTAGAAGGTTCACAGGGAGTGAGTCACATGACACCTGACACCTGCTCCTGCAGTATCCTGCTATGACTGCTGTCCACTTACTGCTCTGCATGGCACCTGTTTGCCATCTCCCCCAACAAGTACTGCAATGTAGGGATGATGGCGGTGGCTGCACCAGTCCAGCATGAGTCATATGAACAGAGCAACAGATGCACATACATCATGCCTTCCCAAAACAACACTGTCTTTGTGCCATGTTGGAAAACAACAGTGAGGCAAGAGCACTAGCCAGGCCAGTAGTGAGCGAATGAGCAGGAAAGCAGATGGCATATCATCAGTGCTCCACCCCAAGGGGATAGAAGTTGCTAAGGGGGAGAAAGAGAGAGAGAGCTCAGTGGGAATGGTTGGGCAGCATGTCCATCATCTCCTGCCTCCGTTGGCAGATCTCACTGTGCAAAAGGTGATCTGTGGTATCGTCCATGTGATGTGCTGGTTAGAGCCTTGGGAGATCCTGGTTCAAGTTTCCACTGAGCCATGGAACGGAAGGATAAAGTAGGCAATACATTTACCATGTTTTCTGCAGTCATGTGATCCCCTAAGTAATCAATATGTCTTTTGCTCCTGGAGAGTTTTAGTAAAAGCAGCTCACCTTTTCTTTTTTCTTCTCTTGTTCTGGGAGAATTTTTCTTCTTCTATGGAGTTGGGAGGCAAGGGATTCCAATGGGTCCAAGCCATGGGAACTCCACTTCATCTGTTCCAGCCTTAGTGTCTAGCATTGCTGTAACTCGGGCAGGGCAACTGAGGATTTGACACAAGGCACCAAAATTTAAAAGGCACTAAAATATGCTGCTAGAAAGGCACAAAACAGCCTTTTCATATTTGCTTCTCTGGAAGAGAATTAACCTGCCCTGAGTGTGTATACCATCTCCAGCTGTTCCTCACTGAGCAAAAAGATGCACCAAACTGGGGGTCTCAGCATGGAACCAGTATGGCTATCATGCTTTCAGACACGGGCATTTCTCTACGTTCCTCTATCCTCTTCCTAAATCTGCTAAGCTCACATGACCCAGGCTTAACCAATTGGACAGCAAAGCCCTGAGTGCCAAACTGGCCAATTTGATTCCCACTGAGTGATTTTAGCTAGTCACTTTCTCTTAGCCTGAACTCAGGTGTGGACAAACTCGGCAGGAGGAGAGCCATGTATAGGTGCCTTCAGCTCATGGCAAGGAAGCTGAGTATTTATATTGATAGGGTTTTTCTTGGGCTCATCTGGTATCACCTATGGCTTCTCGGGTAAATCTAGTGACCTAGGAGGAAATGGAGCAGCTGCCAAGCTCATAAAAGAAGCCACTTACCCACAGGTCTGTACAACACTAGGGATTGCCAGCTGGGCCAGGGACAGAATGTGCAGGATGTTTCCTTTTGAAAAATCATCAGCAGTTGCTGAAAAGCACTGAGAGGAAAATGGTCAGCCACACCCAGATTGGATGATTACTGTTTTCCAAGGCAAAAAAAAAAAAAAAAATGCTGTAAAAACTGTTCTGAAAAGAGCAAAACAACAAACATTAAAAGGTTAAAACATAAGGAATTAAATGTTAAATGGACAGTCCAGAAGGGAAAGGGAAGCTACTTTTTCAAAAGACAGCGGGAGAAATTTTTTCTTCGATGGGCTGTCTCTCAAGGATAAACCGTGGGAACAAACATTGCACTCAGTCTCATCGGGCTTCAAGCGATAAGCAGCTTGGCTGCTCCAGCGAACGCTAGTCCTGTAGTAAATTTAAACCCCTGAGAAGAGGGAGGGTTTCTTGCTGCCTTATTTTCCTACCCGCACGAAACGTCACCCACTTTGGCCCATGACCAGAACAATTGCAGCTTTGAAAAAAACAGAACAAAATCAAGGCCATTGCCACTGCACTAGAGGAGCACTCACAGCAAGAAAGGGCCAGAGGAAGGCTGCAGTCATATGAACACCTACCATAGGAGCAGAAATGGAAGGTTTACAATTCCCATAAAACACACTGGTCATGCTGGCTGGTGTATTTTAACAATCCAAAAATTAGCATTCCCCATCACTGTTTAGGAGTAACTTACACCATACTCCCTGGGATTTACTTCCAAGCTAACATGCCCAAAATTTGAGTATCGTTAAAGACAACTCTACAAGCCATGTCCGTGTTCAAAGGCCAAGGCAGCCAGGTTGACTGTGTCTTAGGGTACACAACACTGTCTCTAAGGCAAGGCTAGTGGGCTTTACACTGTACACTCTGGAAGGAGCTCTGCAATGTATGGGTTCCGGTCAAGAGATTTGTTATGTGCTGGCTAGTTGCTTCTGACTTACAGCAACCCTGAGAGTGTTTTCAAGTTATACAAGATGCTGAAGGAGTAATTTATGATTGCCAACCCACCCACCCCTGGCTGTGTTTCCATGACTGAAATGGAAATTGAACCCAGATCTCTTAAGGCCTAGATCCACACTCCTGTCCACTACACCACACTGGCTTTTCACAGCTTAGCTCTTGCAGCAGAGTGTCGCAAAGGTTGCCCCAGTGCTTTCTAGTGTAACACAAGAGACAAGAATCTATCAAAAGAGAAGATGGCGATCATTTAACTCTCCCACTTTTGGCTAATGGCTCCGAAAGGCATCAGCACGGGCGTTCATGCGTGAGTGAGGGGGGGCGGTGGTGTGCAGGCGTGTGTGCGGGGGGGCGGCCACACGTATGCGCGCACACACACACACACACTCCTGTTCCTTCAGCCCTCAAAAACTTTGAAAATATCCGGTGTGGCCCTCACTGTGAAAAGTTTCGAGACCCCCCAGGCATAGAGTATCGACATACCTCAAACTAGTGATTGTGAAATCGCTGCTGGGGGGAAAAACTAGGTTAAAATAGTTTACAGCTAAACGTTTGTGCATCCTAAATATACCCATTTTGGATATGTTTATTATATTTATAAACATGAACACTCACTTGTTACAGTAATGTTTATTTAGCCATTTTATCCGGCCATTCAACTCAAGAGATTCCCAAATCAGCTCATGTACAGTTAAGAAAGCAAGGCAGTCCTGCCTAGGCTTACAATTTAGAAGGCATACCACAGAAAAGGAAAGGAAGAGGAGAGGAATCATCGCAGTTAGTTATGTTTTGTATGACTAGCTGGAATGGAAGTGTTCCAGTTCAGAGTCCTGACAGCCTATGGACCAAGAGGAGGAGGGGGGGTCACTCCAGGCTAAAGGAGAGAGATCCCTCTCTCCCCACTTTGACTACTGGCTGCCCATGTTTCAGAGTGAAGAGGAGTCCAAGACTGCTCCACAGTAGACTGGATAGATTAGTCCTGCTTCCCAGCTTCTTCTGCTGCAGCCGGGTGACAGTAGAAAGCACAGCCAGAGGAAGTTTATCTTTCAACAAAGTTGGTGGACTAGGCCTGCTTTCAGTCTCCTCCTACAGCATTATAATGAAATGCGTTGAAACTCGAAAGCCTTCCAGGGAATATATTAATCAGCATTTGCATTACTAGGTTTGTATAATGTTTTTGTGATTACCACACACAAAGATGGCCCAAACATGAAGATTCTCAGTGCCCATGATGTTATTACTACATTTCTGCTGTGCTTTGGAGCAACCATTCTCAATGGGGTCCATATGGTCCTCTTGGGGGGCCCTGGTACATTTGAAGGGGGCCACACACTGGAAACAGTTCTTCACACACCACATTGTAAGGTTCGTCGTGCAATGTATATGATCTTGATTCGGCCTGTATTTCTTTCTTATTGTGTTTATGGCCATGCCAAAAAAAAGATGGACAACCATCTGTCAGATCTGTTTTGATCTGGATTCCTGCACTGAGTAGGGGATTGGACTCAGTGGCCTTCTAGACCCCTTCCAATTCAATTATTCTGCGATTCTCTGAATCTTAAGGTTGAGAATGGCTGCTTTAGAGTGTTTTAAATAATTCCTGTAGATCTTTTATGTTGTCTTTACGACAGGCCTGTAAGCTTATCGTCGTCGTCTCTTTTTCAGCAGAGCAAGGGAACTAAGGTTCATTTTGAGAAAGAACGCCTTTGCCTAAGATTACTTAGTAAGTTCATGAAACACTCAAGACTTGGAAGTTTTGAGTTTCATATATGCTTTTTCTCAGAAAAAGGACCTGTTTGCCATACAGCTGGCAAGAATGAAAATGCAGTGGATTCTGTGATGTACAGGTGTAAGAAATAAGAAAAGGAGTGAAATGTTCAGATTCATGAGCGAGACGTTCCACCTCTCCTCTCCCTTCTTTGTGGACATGCAGGATGCCAATCAGTCCAAAGTTATCAAAAGCATGGGCGCTGAAAGAAATGTTTGTATTGTATCCACCCTCCTCCTGCCGAGCGGATGATGTTCCATTTTCTACATCAGTGCTCACACACAAGACCCATTCATTGCTGCTTTTGCTAGAACATAATCACATGGATACACATTTTCCAGATCAGGATAGCTAGAGGGACAAGTCTCTTTGAACGAGCCTGAGCATCAATTTCTTCTAGGATGCATGGCTTGTAAAGTAGGTATGTATATAGACTATCCTGTAAAGCACATGTCACAATTATGTGCTTCCAAGAATCAATGTGTGCCGTGAAATGTAGAAAAGTGAGACACTGTCAGGGGGTCATTAGATCCTTGTATGGTGTTCACTACGTGGTGCAGATGTCAGGGGAGGGGGACTTTTAGCCCTCCAGAAGTTTGGATTACAGATCTCAAAACCCCTTCCCATCACCCACATGTGGTTCTGGGAATTTCAGGTCCAAAGCATGAGCAACGAGGGAAAATATCCTCACCCCTAGTTTGTGTGTGTGTGTGTGTGTTCTGTGTCGTCAAGTCCCAACCAACTCATAGAGCAACCTTAATGGGGCTTTCAAGATAAGAGAGATATTTAAGGAGTGGTTTTACCAGTTCTACTCCCCCAGTGAGTTTCCATGACCAAGTGGGGATTTAACCCGTGTTCTCCAAAGTCCTAGTCTGTCAGTCTATCCACAATACCACACTAGGAATCCACCCCTAGTTTAGGTCATACTTTTTATTGTACAGAGGGAGAATATCTCCAGTGCTTGCCATGCTGGCTTGGGTATTCAACAGCTAGTGGTCAAAAGATAAATAAACAAATGAATACCCTTTTCAAGCTCTGCATCTCTTTCATTCCTTAGAGCAGCATGCATTGTGTGTGTGTGGGGGGGGGGGGTGTCCCTTGGACACAGGTTAGATTGAAAGGTATTGGCTGGCCCCACATCAGTTCTGTGCCTGAGCTGGGATTTGGATCAAAGAATCCCAGAGTTCAGAAGCACATAGTAGTGTAGGAAATCTGGAATTGAAGCATCCTTAAAAGGTCTTGAATTGGTTGGATAGCTTAGTGGTTTCAGTTGGGAGTTTCATTCCCCACAGTGTGCCTCCAGGGAGAAGAGCCAGCCTGTGTGGCCTTGAGCAAGCTGCACAGTCCCAGGGCACCCCCAGAAGAAGGGAATAGTCAAGCCCTTGCAAGCATTCTGTACCTGGAAAACCTTAAAAAGGGTCTCTGTTAAGTCAGAACTGTCTTGACCGCACATCATGATGATGATGATGAACAAGTCTTGGACCCACCTCTTCCCAGCCCATCACTTTTCTTACCATACCCTATCAGCTCTATGAACCCGAAGCTCAGGCTTGTCAACAGTTATTTGCCTTGTTGACTGTGATCTGGAAGTCTAATCTTCAGGTGGCAATGCAGCAAAGTATTTGTAGACAGGAAAAGTAGTTGTTTTCTATCCTTTCAGGATGTTGTAGTATCACAAATGACTGATAAAAGTAGTGATGGGTTAATAGGGACATTGTTTGCTGGACTTGTTTGCAAGGGTGTCCATTTAAATCCTTTTTACAGTATTGCCATACCCTCTTCAAACAAGTATCCTAAATTAGGGTCCATGTTTTACTGACTGGAGAAGAGATGTGCGGCCAATAACCTAATTTCAAAATTGCCCCCTGCAAGGGATGAGTTCAAATGTTTCCTAAGAGTGATCCATTTCTCCATTTTTCCCTCAGCAACTCATTGAATCAATTGGGGGGGGGGGAGTGCATGACCCCTATCCATGGCCGTCATGGAACCCTTCTCAGAAAAATGGTTGATTTAGAACAGTGGTTCCCAACCTTGGGTAATCCAGGTGTTCTTGGACTGCAGTTCCCAGAAGCCTTCACCACCAGCTGTGCTGGCTGGGATTTCTGGGAGCTGCAGTCCAAGAACAGCTGGGTTAGCCATGGTTGGGAACATTGACTTAGAATAAATGGGCAGCATTGCACCTCTCTGCTCTAAATGGTTACATAAGAGTATCTGCCTAAAATTTTGACTCCATGACTATAGCTTGCCGGTTCAAGCATTTGCTGGTTAAAGTGAGGCTGCTGCCTGTTTAGAAATACCAGCCTCTCTTGACGAAACGGCAGCCTCAACATTTGAGGACCCATCTTGGCCCATTCAGCAGTGCAGCTCTGTTTTTTTTAAAAAAAGAGTGCTTGTAGAACCCAACTTGCTTTTTTTTTAATAGGATCAACAGTATGCATTCCATCCCCTTTTTTAGCAATGGTCTGGATTATATAAAATCTAAATTTAAACTGAGTATACAAGGCATCCCACTTGGTTGCAGAAAAGCTGCAGGTTTTAAGAGGAGGTGAAAGCTGTTTGACTTCACCGTGGTTTGTGTGTGTGTGTGTGTGTGTGACAATCTTTTTGTTAAATATCTCCTGCACCATTAGATGATAATGCTTTAAATAAATTGAGCGGGTCTGGATGGAAAACATTTGGCCAAGCTCACTTGCAAACCTCCTGTCTTTTCCCTCTGGGAGGAAAAGACCCCACCTTCTCATTGTTTGTCTTCGCCCTGCAGTTCTCAGTATAATCGAAGCCAAAGAGGAAGAGATCCTTGCACGCTCAGGGGTTCTGCGTTCCATTTTTCAGTCCTTTGTTTTAAGATAAAAGCTTTCAGTATTAAAGAGGCTGTATTAAAATAGACATTCTGCATAAACAAAGAAGTCTTGGGTAAACAGCCCAACCCTAGGCATCTCGGCTTGGAGGCCCCATGGTGTTCCAAGAAAGTTCAGTTCCATGTTAAGCGTATGTCAGATTGTTTGCAGCCAACATTTTACAGGGCTGGAATTGAAAATTCTGAGAAAGAGATAGAATAATTACACCATTTTGCCCTGTTTTCATGTCATGACAAGCCATGGTATAATTGTCAAAATCCGTGTTATGGTATCCAAACCCATCTCTGCGAACAAACCATAGGCCAGGAATATCCTGCTCAATATGTCTGCACATGGAACTCTACCTTCTGCTGTGATTTGACGAGGTGCTGGTCATGTTCCTGGCTGCACAAAGCTTGTTACCACAGCAGCTTGTCCAACTGGAGCTCCTCTGTATATGCATAGCATTGAATAGGACACTGGTTGTGACTTGTTTTTGTTGTTTAGTCGTTAAGTCGTGTCCGACTCTTCGTGACCCCATGGACCAGAGCACGCCAGGCCCTCCTGTCTTCCACTGCCTCCCGGAGTTGGGTCAAATTCATGTTGGTAGCTTCGATGACACTGTCCAGCCATCTCGTCCTCTGTCGTCTCCTTCTCCTCTTGCCTTCACACTTTCCCAACATCAGGGTCTTTTCCAGGGAGTCTTCTCTTCTCATGGGATGGCCAAAGTATTGGAGCCTCAGCTTCAGGATCTGTCCTTCCAGTGTGACTTGTTAACCAGCCACAAATATATGCTAAACTCACAATTTATTGGACATCAGATTCATTATTTATTTATTTATTATCCCCCCCCCCCCTTTCTCTCAATAAGGGAACATAAACATGGCTAGGTTTTGGCTTCTTTCTCCAACAACCCACCCTGAAACAGAAGCTGACAAAATGAAAAGGGAAATAAAGAAATCAGAAATGGTATGCGAAGCCCACAGTTGGTTCGTTATCTGTTGTGCAATCCATGGCTTAAGTGCTAAACCATGGTTAAAACAAATCATACTCATTGGCTAAAATCCTGTTATTTAGTTTATTTGTTTGTTTGTTTGATTGATTGATTGATTGATTGATTGATTGATTGATTGATTGATTGATTGATTGATTGATTGATTGATATACCACCCATATGGCAGCCAGGGCCACTCTGGGCGGTTTACAACAATAACAAAACCATAAAATAACAAAATAATACAACATCAGAGTTAAAGTGCAAATTAAAATCATAAATAAAGTGAAGGACAAAGTGAAAAACACAATACATACAATTAATATAATCAATAGCATAAAACATGGCAACATATAAATTTGTGTGTTATCAGAGATAGTATTGCATCAGTAGTTGTTTACTCCGGGAAAGCCTGTCTGAACATCCAGGTCTTTAATAACTTTTTAAAGGTGCCTAGTGAGGGAGCCAGGCGAACCTCGGGTGGGAGGGTATTCCACAATTGTATATGTTACTCTCCCCCACCCCAAATAGTAAGTTGCATTAGAGTAGGCCCACTGAATCCGTGGGGATTTGATGAGTTTTGCCTCTATGAGTTCCAATGATTCAAATGGGCCTACTTTAAGTGCAACTTACTGCACAAAAGTAAGTTGCAGCTAGAACAGAGCCATTTGAATCAAGAGGATATGGAGGAGTTGACTCGTCAAATTCCCACTGAGTCACTGGGTCTGCTCTAGTGCAGTTTATTTTGTTAAGCAACAGGATTGTGGCCAGCATATTTATGGAAAACTGAGCTCTCTGTCCTTCCGTTCCTACAAGTTGCATGTAGATAAGGGCCCTTGACCAGTATTATTTCTTACCACCAACTTCTGTTCCTGCTGAACTTGCAATTCTTTAGAAAAATCAATGATAAAGCATAACTGAAAAAAATAGTGGTGGGATAATTTATTATTTATTTATTATTTAAAAGATTTATACGCCACCTTTCTCCTAGAGCATCGATGGCGAACCTATGTGTGATTGGGTTCTTTGTCGGGAGGGGGCGGGACTTTCTGGATGTCTCAAGAGAAAAAATAAGGAGTCAGGGGAGATCTATGAAGGCCAATAAATACCTGCTGTGCTGAAGCAACACGACAGACGCCAGTCCCTGGGGATGGGGTGCTCATTGCCTGCAATACAAAATTCACAGACTCTGGACGAGATAGGAATCGACACTACACATAAATCACTTGGAACTCATGGCGATCATAAAAGCCTTCCATGCCTTCCTGCCAATTATTCGAGGCCCTGTAGTCCAACTGGCAACAGACAACACCACTGCCCTATTTTACGTCAACAAACAGGGGGGCACCCACTCCTCCTCCCTCCTATACCTCTCAGTCAACCTCGGAATGGTGCTACGAGCACCGTATTTTTCCAATAGCGGTACACATTTCCACAGAGGAGAACTACCTGGCGGACCATCTGAGTCGCCTCACATCGAGATCACACGAGTGGTCCCTCAAAACGTCCGTCTTCCATCTCCTATGCCATCGATGGAGAACACCGGACATAGATGTCTTTGCTTCGAGATCGAACGCAAAATGTGTGAATTATTGCACTCGAGCTGGGGCCGATGCCAACTCCATCGGGGATGCTTTCATGATCAACTGGTCGAGAACGCTTCTCTACTTCTTCCCCCCGATTCCACTAATACAACGAACTGTAATCCAAATCCACCATTTCCATGCGGACGCTATATTGATAGCTCCCTGGTGGCCGAGGCAACCATGGTTCCCTTACCTCCGATCGATCTCGACGGACACGTTCCGGCTACCTCTGATTCCCGATCTTCTCACTTTGAACGACGGGATGGTCTACCACCCAGACCTCTCATCCCTTCACTTAACGGCTTGGAGGATAACCCCAACCTTCAAACAATTATAGATTGGGCTCGAAAACCCTCTACTAGACTCCTATATGAGAACAAATGGAGATCCTTCCTTCAATACACGAAAGACAATGATTTACCTGCCATCCCTGTATCCATCAAGACTCTTCTTACTTACCTTCTCCATCTTTTCAATTTTGGATTGTCGATCCCCACTCTCAAAGTTTACATTGCAGCGATTGTTGCACACCAGCCTGATGATTCTCCTTCTGCAAGACTTTTTTCTCATCCAGCTGTAAAGAAGTTTCTCAAAGGGCTCAATAACACCCGCCCCCACCTCGACGTATCACCCCTCAATGGTCACTACAAATCGTTCTGAATGCGCTGATGCGCCCTCCTTTCGAACCGATGGCCACATCCGACCTTAAACTACTTACCTTGAAAACAGCATTTTTGGTAGCTATCACTTCGGCCAAAAGAGCCAGTGAACTCGCTGCCCTCCGGCCGGACCCTCCATTCATTCAATTCCATCCTGAAAAAGTGACTCTTCATTTTGATGTGTCCTTCCTTCCGAAGGTTGTAACTGATTTTCATAGAAACCAACCTATCATTCTACCCTCCTTTTTCAAATCTCCATCATCTCCTCTGGAAAACATGCTCCACACAATTGACGTTCGACGTTCCTTGGCATTCTATCTCAATAGAACTAAGGACTTCAGGACTACAAACCGATTATTTGTTTGTTTCTATGGGCCCAATAAGGGGAACCCAGCATCTTCTCAATCTATTTCCAGATGGATTGTGCAAGCTATATCCCTTGCTTACCAACTATCAGGGAAACCACTACCTGATCGGCTGAAGGGACATTCCACCAGAGCACTTTCCACGTCAATGGCCTACCAACGTGGCACAGACATTCCAGATATCTGCCGTGCTGCAACCTGGTCCACTCCGTCGACCTTTGTCAAGCACTGCCGGCTAGATATCAGAGCACGCACTGATGCTGGTTTTGGCAGAGCTGTCTTAGCTTCCTTGCTCCCGTGACGTCCCACCTACCGGTAAGTGAAGCTTGCGAGTCACCCATATGTGTGCATTCACAGAGGCCACGATGAAGAAAGAAAGGTTACTTACCTGTAACCATAGTTCTTCGAGTGGTCCTCTGTGAATTCACACTACCCACCCATCCTCCCCTCTGTCCGTCACAGTGCCTTACTAGTTCTACAACTTTTGCCCGGCCAGACATATCCTAGGAACTGAGGGGAATGGTGAGTGGGAGGAGCATTGCCTCATGGGAGATCACACCACAAAATTGTTACTTTTAGCTCTAGAATCTTCCGAGATCGTCAGCGCAGGCGCGGACAATACCTGGATATTCAGATTTTTTCCATCTTTCTCATCTCTCATTCCTTTTTCATCCCAAGGGGATTTTGATTGGTTTGGCTCCAAGTGGGGAAGCTCAAGGCTGCACAAACTGTCCCGCAACAAGGGTGCCTCACATATTTCCCCTCTAGATAGGGAAGGTAACTGGTTGTACCAACGTACGTTACCTTCTTCTTGCGAACGGGGAACCGCCACCATATTCCATCCTGTCTTCCATTTGATCTTTTCCTTATCTCCTGAACTGACAGGATCAGGTAATAGGCCTCCTCCGGTTCGGAGGTTAGGGAACTCCCGGACTAGTTCCACTGATCCATATCTTTGTTCCACCTTCCCTTCCGTCTGCACTCCTATCTCTTTCCTCTCCACCTCACGTCTCTCTCCTCCTCTTTCTCTTCCCTCCTCTTTTATATCATCGTCCCATCTCATCAAATCTGACTCCTCCCCCTTTTTATCTTGTCTGTTTTCTGCCAGGAATATTTCTATTGCTTTATTCTTCCATACTTCCTCTTCTTCCAATTGAATCAACTCCCCTACTGCACAATTAGTTTCTACTTCTTCTCTTTTCTCCTGGGAGGACGGCACACTAAGCTGACTTCCTTCACACTATGGCACGCGTGCCACAGCTGGCATGCAGAGCCTTCTCTGTGGGCACGCGAGCCATAAGTCGCCATCGAGAAATACTTACCCGTCCTCTGTTCCTGAATTTCAGCACTCCCCTCCACTGGTGCAGTGGTCCAGCAGAGGGGTGGAATGGCAGCCATTACCAGTCTAGCCCGACAGAGGATTGGAGGACCAGTAAGCATTTCTTTGTTAATACCGCTCCTAGGGGGGGAAACAACAACAACAACAAGCATTTAACACTTGTAGTGCAGGGGCAGTTGTTTTTAAATAAGTTGGTTTTGTGTTGCAATTTGGGCACTCGGGCTCAAAAAGGTTTGCCATCACTGTCCTAGAGGATCCAAGGTGGCTTACAAAGTTTAAAAGCACATAGTAAATTATTATACTATTTAAAAAGGATTAAACAAATACATTAAATCTCATAATCTTAAACAAGATTAATAACACAAGTAAAACCGGGGTGGGGGGACGAATCTCTTTTTAAAACTCCCCAAAATAAGACAAGGACCAGAAGCTATGGAGAGAAACAAGAAACCCTGACAGATGCATACATTATTTCATGTTTACCAACAGAGCCCTCTGAAAGGACCCAGTTTAATAGTTACTATCGTTCCCCACAAACGCCTCTGCTCTTCAGGCCTAGAAATTTTCATCAGCAGAGGATTTATTTTATTTTATGCCTTAGATTTGATGTCCTACACAAAACTATATGGAATAGCCCAGACTGAATGAATGGAGTATGAAATGATGGCACATATATATGTCTGTCTTGGGATTTTGACTCTTACTATTGTTCCAGATCGCTCAGAAATATGCCAGAGAGGGGCCATGAGGGCAGGGAAGGGGTTAGGCTTAAAGTTAACAGATGACATGCAATTAAAAAAATGTAACTGAAGGCATATAGTATTAGTGGGTGGATTCTGTTAGCTTCAGATTACAATCATTTTGTGAGAAAAGGGGGAAGAATGTTAAGAAAATATTTTAATAAGAGGTTCTTAGTAGATCTTTTGATCATGAATTTGTCATTCTCAGCTGTCCTCTGGCAGATCACACAGACCCCTTTTAGCAAAGTGGGAAAGTGTGAATAAAAGACGATTCAGTTTATGGGGGAGTATTTGTTCCCCAATAGGTGCACGGTGATGAGAAACTTACCCATTTATAAATCTAGAGATGAAGGGGAAATAGAAAATTCTCCTTGTCACTTACTAAGACAGTAGATGCCAAACATGTACAGGTTACATGTACCCTGTGGAAGCTCATCACTTGAAAGCTGGTCATTTGTACTAAACCTACGCCAGTGGAAAACACAGAACTACCAACCAGCTGCTACAGAGACCTTCTGTGGGTTTCCGCAACTGGATGGTGGAAGTCCCAGACAAAAGTGAAATGTGTTTCCTAAGGAGCTAGTTTATATGAGATTAGGAAAGAAGAAAGCTGTGTTACCTTGAGAGCTGAATAGCTCAGTCGCACCAACATGGGACCAACACAAGGTCTTTTACAGTCTAAGCTGAAGAGGAATTTGATGGTACATTTCCCATTGCGTGTCCAAAAGGTCAACTGGACTTCAGCGCTGGTAAGCAGAAGCAGTAGTAAGGTTTAGATGGTACCAGGTAGGATGAAACCCTGTGCGTGTTTATCTTCCAACAGAAGTGAACGAGGCAGGGTGGGAATCAGAAGGAACAGTCATCGCATCTAGTTGTCGCTTTGCCCTGCCTAAGCCAGGCTGGCCTTAGCAACAACCATCCAAACCTTAAGTGCATCTGTAACCTCTGGAGCAAAAGGTTCTAGCTATCTGGAGTTCCCCTTTCACTCACCAGGATCTTAGGGCCAATCTGTCCAAGATGGCAGGTGTCCAGAACTGGACTCACAATTCTAGGTGAGGTCTGAGCATGTATGAGGGAGTCATTGTCTGGAGATTTGATTTGATTTGTAACTCCCAGATTTCGAGTCATCATCCAAGAAAGTGACCTTTTTTGAGCTCCAATTTACTCATACATGGTCCAAATTCACCCAGAATATTGAGTCTAGTTCTGGCCACCACACTTCATGCAGGATATCAAGAAGCTGGAGTGTGTCCAAAACAGGAAGATCAAGACGGGCCCTAAGCTCTTTGAGGAACAGTGGAAGGAATTGTGTACATTTAACCTAGAGAAAAGCAAGGGGGAGATAATCTTAAAAGATTTGATGGGCTGTTTAAGAGTTCAAAAAAATAATAGGGGCAAAATTCGGGTGGTAAGCATTGTTCATCAGTAGAACAACCGATCCTAGAAGGTGGTAGACACTTCTCCACGAGAAGTTTTTAAACAGAGGTTGGGGTAGCTATGAGTCGAAGATGCTTTAAGCTATGGAATTCCATTATGGTTGGCATAACGACCCTTGGGATCCCTTCGAGCTTCCCAACTCCACAATTCTGAAGTTCTACATGGCTGGTGCATCATTTTAAGAAGTTTTAGGTTTGCCCTGTTTGCTATATCCCTTGGGCAAAATTTTCCTACACCAGAATAACAACTGGCCTCCAAATACTGTACACCAAGAAGCTGGTGTGTGGATGAGCATTTCCCATGTACTTTATGTTGCATACATAGACCTTTTATATATAATCAATCTAAAGACTCTACCAAACTGATAGGAGTGGCTTACATATTCAGTCCTGGAAGCTGTGTGGCATTCGCTACCAAGCATATCCGTGTCCAGGCAACAGACTGACCGTACATACCCAAGGAGAGATTATAGATATTGCTACGATGTTCTATGCTATTTTTCTTTTCACTCACTAAAGGTCTTTCAAGACAAAATCCTTCTCATTGATCTCTCTTACATGAGTTTAATAAAGAAAATACCTATTAAATTGTTAGGCCACCTCTAAAAAAATAGGAAGTGAAAAGTATTTTTCACAGGATAAAAAGCAAAATGCACACACACACACACACACAGAGTCACACACACAACCAATAGAGCTTTGTTTTTGTTCAGTAGCATATAGTCAGTTTTCATAGTTGCTATGACAAACAAACAGACATATTTTCTCCTGCCCCAACAATATTAACCTCTGATTTAGTAGAAGACAAAGAACTTATGTATACATAGAGTGAGGTTTCAGTTTAAGTTCTTGGGTTACAGAAAAAGAATGAGAGAAATTAAATGCAACACTGCACGTTCCTCATAGAGCCCTTGCTGAACGTTTACAGAGCAACAAATAGATATGAAAAGAAGTACATGTTATTTCAACCTTCTGCTGGGTTAGAGTCACCTCTGATGTGAAATTGAAAGAGAGAATTCTCACCCTTTTGGTTCATGCTTCTGATAGCTAAGAGGATTCATGTGCTGATTGATACCCTGTTTCCCTGAAAATAAGACCTAACCTGAAAATAAGCCCTAGTATGATTTTTCAGGATGCTCGTAATATAAGCCCTACCCCAAAAATAAGCCCTAGTTAAGTGGAAACCCGCCCTCCACCATTGTGCAGCAACCAGAAGAAGATGACATGACTGTATTTGAATAAACGTAGATTGTACATGAAAAAAATAAAGCATCCCCTGAAAATAAGCCCTAATGTGTTTTTTGGAGCAAAAATTAATATAAGGCCCTGTCTTATTTTCGGGGAAACACAGTATGTATGGGTGCATATTTTTAAAAATCACTGTAACGTGGGAAATACAGTACTTCTCATGATAGTGGGCCAGATTGTGTGACCTGTGCTGCTCAGTCTGCTGTGGCCAAGGTGTTCACAGGTGATGCACAACCTCCAGGCTGTGCTTCCCTGTGTGTTTCTTCTGATGGGTCTTTTTTTTTTTAATGGACTTAAACCCGGCAGTCCTATATAGAGAATTTCTTCAAATAGAAGACTGTCGTCTCATACCGTGTTTCCCCGAAAATAAGACAGGGTCTTATATTAATTTTTGCTCCAAAAAACGCAGTAGGGCTTATTTTCAGGGGATGTTTTATTTTTTTCCATGTACAACCATCTACATTTATTCAAATACAGTCATGCCATCTTCTTCTGGTTGCTGCACAAGGGTGGAGGGCGGGGTTTCACTTAACTGGGACTTATTTTGGGGGTAGGGCTTATATTACGAGCATCCTGAAAAATCATACTAGGGCTTATTTTCAGGTTAGGTCTTATTTTCAGGAAAACAGGGTAGCTTTTCAAACACTAGGTGGTCCTCTGCACAGTACCCAATTTTTTATTCATTGCAGTTATTTCTATATCTTGCCTTTCAAATATGCAAGTCCTTCCAGGGTGGCTAATAGGTAACACAGAAGAACATTAATGGCAATGATCTTAGACCTACAGAGCTGGAAGGAACCCCTGGGGTCATGGAGTCCAGCCCCTGTCAAGGAGGTCCAGTGGGGGGAATTGAACTCCCAATCTCTGGCTCTGCAGCCAGAGACCTAAACCACCAAGCTTAATACAATAGAGTAAACAATATTAGAAAAATAGTTTCTTGGAGCAGGTAGCTCAAGGCGTAGATGGCATAAGCATGGCAGCATACTCCAAAAATTGGGGTGAGGTGTCGTCCCCCCCCCACTGGAACCACATGCTGCCTCTGGTTGGGGGCTGGTGGGGTACAGTCTAGCTATAGCAAATGTTGCTGTGCGCTGCCTCCTTCTCTCCCCTAAAATCTGTTCACAGGGGAATTCGTAATAAAGATTCTGACTAGGAGGGGAACCCAGGACGGATGTAGGAGCTTGTAGTAGTCTTCTTTGATTGCCCTGCCCCCCACCAGCAAAGTCAAAGGTACTGTTTGGAGCTGGATGGGAAGGGCCCCTTGGCCATCCTATAAACTAGTGATACAGGAGCCAATACAGACGGAGACACTTCTGGAAGTAAAAGCTTTGGGCTGATGGTTGCTGTTTGCAGAATTTTGACTGAGTTTGCAAAGTTCCGGGTCTGATTAGTGCCTGGATTGTCGAATATTGTGACCACCTCTAAAACAGAGCTTGAACAAGTTAATTCTTGGACTACAGACCACAAAGGGGATTTTGGGGGTGATAATCCCACTCAGGTAACATTTCCAAGCTCTGCACGGAGCCTCCAAGGCAGGGCAAGGTGGAAAATAGTAAATATTTGGGGTTGTGCACTATAAATTCTGCTCCTGCTCACAACCTCTGCAGCTTAATTTCTCCAAAAGGCTCATGTCTGTTTGAGAAAGGTGTTTTTTTTTTTTAATGTATGGTTTCCTTTCTCATCAAAATACATGTTTAATTTCTCAAAGTCTTTGCTTCTCACTCCCCCACTTTTAGATTTAGTGTCCCATTTCTGCTTGGCTCCTGGTTCTTTCTAATAGGGCTGCAGAAGTTGGTATAAATGCAGGCGGCACAGAAGACTTAACAAAACACAGAAATGACTGTTTGCAAAGCCTGATTAAGCTTTGGCTTTGTTCCTGTCTGTTTTGTTGGAACCACATGACCTGCATGATTTTTGCTTGCTTGGGTTCAGAATAAACGTCATCCTGCTGGTCGTATACCAGTGAGATTCAGCGAGTGCCTGTGTGTCCATCCAAAACGGGGACAGACTGTCAGATTTTTTTATATAAACAATGTGCTGTTTAATAGCATGTGGGACAAAAAAAAATCCATTAAATGAGTTAAAGGGCCAACGAATTGGCATTCAGTCCCATCCCAGCGAAGGCAGTTAGTAAATATTTGATCGCAAAATGAAAAGAGCGAGAAAGGGGATGCGGCTGGCTGGGAAATTTAATAGTTTTGATTGCATGTTGTGCTGCTGGTCCTGGAATAAAAAGAGGTTAACACAACCGCCAGATGTTCAAAAATCTAAACCAAAATGTGTTACAACGTTAAAGATGCATCAGATCATAATGGCCTTTTGAAGAAACTGGTGAAGCAGCTTATGAGAACATCAGAACTGATGCCACAGTAAACAAATTCAGAAACGCTATCCCAGACTTCACACAGATGCACAACATCTCAGAGTGGGAAGCAGCACTTCACCAACAGATCAGCCTTCCACATTCAGAGAATTTTTTAAGCGGGAGGTGTTATCAAAGCAGTGATCCGCAAGTATATTATGAGGTGGTACCGTAATTTTAGAGGGCTGTAGTACAGAAGAAAGGCTTTTTTCCATTACTTGGGTTCCCCACTCCCATTCTAAAACCAATGCACTTACTGAAATGCACTTCTAGTACAGGATTTGGGGGGGGGGGGGGTTTTCAAATGCAGAACTATTCTCTTTCAGTGTCTGTGTGGTGTGTTTTTTTTAAAGAAGAGATGTGGGGATGGAGATGAGTGAAACTATCTAAGTCAGTTGTTCCCAACCTTGGGTCCCCAAATGTTCATGGACTACAACTCCCAGAAATCCTGCCAGCAGAACTAGTGGTAAAGACTTCTGAGAGTTTTAGTCCAAGAACTTTTGGGGACCCAAGGTTGGGAACCACTGGTCTAAGTAAAATTTAAGGATGCTCACAGCAGCCAGAACCTTCTTGCCTCGCTAAACAAATGATGTATGAAAAACTCAGTAGACAACTGATAATGACTATGGTAAGTCATATTTGTAAGCCGCCCCGAGTAGACTTTGTCTAGGGGGGCGGGGTAAAAATCCAATAAAGTAAAGTAAAGTATGGTAGCCTGGGTCAGTTCATCTCAAAAATTATGCCGCTTGTGCTACAAGAGTATAACTAGGTAAGAGGATTTGCACCAATATAAGTTCGACTTAGGGTGCTGCAGAAAGTGTATTACACACATCTTTTAAAGACTTTTACATATATTCCTAGATGCAGCAGTGACCGATATTTCCAAAGCCAAATAAATAAATGTGGCCAAATGAAATATTTGATTGTAGTCTAAATAATGGTAATTTGTTACCCTTGATTGATTGATTGATTGATCGATCAATCGATTGATCGATCAATCGATTGATCGATTATCATCTTGTCAGATGTTGAGATCTTGCTTGGACCTCTGTCACATGCAGATCAAGAAGTGGATATTAGTGAAGGAAAGTAATTGGTGTGTGACAAAACAGCAACTACCTAGACATAACCAGATTAAGGCTGCAATCCTGTACTCGTTTACCAGGGGGATAGCGCAGTGAGTTAGGTATCTTGACTGCAGCATCAGTGGTCAGGGTCTGGGCCTCCTCGGAGGAGACCCAACCTGTACAGCTTTGAGCAGGCTGTATAATCCCAGAGAATCCCTAGAAAGAAGAAATGGTAAACTACTTCTGAATACTTTATACCTAGAAAAGACAGGAAATAGTCACCACACACATCTAATTGACAGTGTATAATTATACCTATTAATTATTATTAAGTCCCATTACTCTAGAAGCCTTTCTTTAGAGCTGGTCAGTGTAACAATGTCCTGTAAGTCTACAAGGCATGGAGACGGAACATCCCATCCAACAAAACACAACATAAAACATAAAATATTTCAATGCTATGATTTCATGAGCTCCCAAGAAAAGCAATAAGTTGCAGGTTTTTCAGCTCCTTAAATATTTCAGAATACTCCTCCAAAGTTGCCTTGGATACTCACTGGCAGTCATACCCAGCTCAGGAATGAATCTGAAAAGAATGGCATAAAATACTATCTTTAATAGTGCAATCAGTGGGATAATTTGGGATAATTTCTTGGGATAATTTCTAAAATTATTATAATATTATATAATATTATTTAATAAATTATATTATATAATTTATAATATTATATTATAATATTATAATTTCTAAAATTTCTAAATTTTTTGGGATAATTTCTAACTTGGGATAATTTCTAAAAATCTATTTTGAACTTTAGTGTATATACCTATATACCAAATATGTGTCTTGTTTTATGTATGGCATGTACACAAGTTTCATCTTTCCCCTTTAATATAATTATGAGGCCCTCCTTGGTTATATTTCAAGGGAAATTACAAGTATTTATGCAAAATGTGCCTTTCATTATTACACTGAGGTAGAGAAGAATGTTTACTTATCTAAACTGGTCCATCTAGCTCAGTATTAGCTACAATGCCTGGCAGCAGCCCTTCATGATTTCAGGAAGGAGTCTTTCCTAGACCTATCTGGAAAAATGCCAGGCCTTAAACCTGGGACCTTCTGCTTGCAGAATACATTTCCTTCCACTGCATTGTGGTCCTTTTGGGTGACGGTACGTTAGAAAACAGAGCATGGCTTTAGAAACAGTTAGTGTCCTCCGTTGGACATGAACAATGTAAGACCTTCTTGAGTCCTTTTAAGATGTCCTTGGGTCTCCAGCATCCTTCAACAGTTTCAGTACATTATAGTGCAGTATTGATAACAGTGTTAAGTTCATTGTATAGCTAGGTCTGCATAAATTGGTAAACAGCACCTATAGCCCAGGCATTCACAAAAAAAATTATTTGAAAGTGTGAGTAAGAAGAGGATTCTAGTCCCGCCCTCCCCCCATGGTCACTGTCTCTCCAGGGAAATGGGAGCTTCTGAAGGGGAAAGCTGCTGCTATGCATGGAGAGTCTTGACAGGTGATCAGGGAGTCTGAAACCTCAGGGTTTCTGATTGTGTAGACAGACTCCACAGGTGGCAAACCGTCTCCTTTTCAGACATCCCCTCATCTCTGTAGAGAGGCACAGAATCGAACTAGGACTCTCTCTTTCTCTCTCTCCACGCTTTCAAATTAAACCACTTTTGAATGTCTGGATAGGACTCGCGTGTGAATGTTTTATGTGTGAGGCCCGGATTTAGATTCAGCCTGGCACCTCAAGCACAAGAGTGGAAAGTGACTCCTCGGAGAAGCCTGAGCTACAGAACCACAACCCAACAACATGGATAATGGCATCAATTAGATCACCGTATTGCAGAGATGCTTGGGGCTTCTCTGAAGCTTACGTCGATTCTTCAGTGAAAAAACAAGCAATGGTAGATAAAGTTTGCTAAAAGTACACACCTCCAAGTCATCGGAGGGGTGAAAGCAAAGCTTAGGGGAGCACATTACAGTAATCTGAGGAAGGTCTGTAAACCAGAATACTGAGAAATTTCTGCAATGCACTGGAATTTCATGGTAGAGTTGGCAGAGTTTCCTCACAGAAACACTGATGCGGAGTCAGGTACTTGGAAGGTTAAGAAGAAAAGAAAAGAAATCCCTGGGGCTACCTGAACCACTATGTGTGAATTAATCTGAAGGCGTTCCTCTCCTAAAGGGAGAATTAAGCTGTACTTATTACACCTGAACAGGCTAAAGGAACGCATGTAGGAGAGGAGGCATGATGTTGCAAATGCTGATGCCACCACTCAACACGGTTGGGTGTGCCTGCCTCACTCTCTGAGTCTCTCGTCTCCTCCTTGAGTTGAACAGTGTTCCATTTGTGTTCTTTGGAACACAGGAGTTAGTTGTGGTGCGACTGTCAGCCCTGCTTTATCAGAGTTCCTGATTTTGCAGGGTGTTACTTTGTATTTTCAGGGAACGTGGATAGGAGCCTTCTTTACACTTCCACACTCAAGATGAGGAAGTCAGGAACATAAAGTCCAGGGAACACTGGCACCCACACTGCGGACATACATAGTCCTTTCTGTGTCCTGTGTGGGCTGGTTGCCTGAAATCAGGGATCAGGAATCTGTGGTCTTCCATAGGTCTTCAGTTACCATCAGCCCGTGGTGAGGCACCGTGGCTGTTTCTAATTCAACAGCCTCTGGAGTCCCAGGTTCCCCACCCCTGCTTCAAGCATTTCCCCCCAAGATGTCATTTCTTGGAACAGACAGGACAGTGGGAAACAAGCCTCAGACTTCTCTGGGAAAGTTAACAGGTATCTCTTTGTATCTGAACATTGCTCCCTTGAACATCCTGAACCAAAGCACCAGGAGGATCAGACAGTGTAACTTTTATCTTTGATTTTTTTTTTCTGTGCCAGCATTTTCGTTGAGGCAAGCAGGATTTCTGTAAAAAGCTGAAAGATGGCTCCTGCAGTACATTCAGACCCTCATCCCTGCCCAGCCTTGCCAAATAACCTTTCCTCCGAGAAACCTCTTTGGCAAAGAGACCACACTCTCCATTCACTGACTCGCAAAAGCTACCTTGTTTCTGCAGTGTTTTGCAAGCCGTTTCACACTGGAACAGCATTGAAAACAATCACAGTATTTCGGTTGGCATGCCTCCCCTCCCTCACCATCCTGTGTCTAAAGATACTTCTTCCAATTCTTTTTCTTAGCTGCGTGAAGGCAAGTTTGTCTCATCAGCATTATCTGCTGCAGAGTGGCAAACGGAACCGAGTACATTGAGATTACCTAAATCTGCTAGAATATGCCAGTACCACAGAGGGCAATGGGAGGGACTTAGAAACACTGTCAAAATTGCTAGATTTTTCCAGGCCTGAAAGCTATGCAAACGTCTCGTCCACTTCATTTCTGACTGTTGGGACACACCCTGTGGAATTGTGATGTTTTTCAAAGGAAGGAAGGAATTGCTGCCTTCTTAATTTGGAGGGGATTTTCTCCTGGAATGTTGGCTTTTCTTGCTGTTTCCGGGCTGCAAATGTTACTCATTGCATTCCATTCCATGACAGCCAAAAATGGCTGCTATTTCTTGTTGAGCTTGCTGATGCAACGTTCTTTCTTCATCACATTTGTACATAGTAGTTCCATCTACAGCTTCATTTACCCATATGGCAGCTTCTTCTGCCCATGCAGTTCCTTTCTTGAGTGTTTGAGTCCATTTCAGGGCTTTTGGTTGTTCCAACATTTCTAGCCCTGGATAAGAACCAAATGACTTGTTCAGGCATTCAAAAATAATACCAGTTCAGACAACAAGTATATATGTATATGTATATGTATATATATATATGACTTCTCTTCCATATTTATTATTTTTAAAGAAAAGTAGCACACTAAGGAAAATGCTAAGCTAGGCGAAAGATAGGATTTTAGCTCCTTGAATACCCAAGGCAGCATAGCAAGTAACAAAATGACTGGAGTATTTGGGGAACTGTAATTTTTTTAAAGTTAACTTTCCATCTCTAAGCTAGAGCTGTCCTCTCTAGAATAAGAAGTTATTATACCAGCACTCAGTTGCATGGTTTCTCCGGGTGTGTTCTTAATTGCTAGCTCCGGTTTCCAAAGGTGTTCTAGATATAAAATACTCTGAAGTGATTTACCATTCTCTTCTTCTGGGGGTGTTCCGGGACCATGTAGTTTGTCCAAGGCCACATAGGCTGGCTGTTTTCCCGGGCGTCATAATGTGGAAGCAGACTCTAGACCACTGGCTCAAGTTGCTAAGTTACCAAGCTAGCCTAGAGTTGATTTAATCATTCTTTTTCTTCATGGCACTTTGGGTCTGTAATCCTGGGGCAAAGGTGGAAGAACCCAGGGAAACTTTGTCTCAGCATTGTGATTGAACCACCGTTCTCTGGAGCCTTCAGACCAAAACGGTAGTTAAATTGGCATAAAGTCTGCATTTCATTTGTAATGTATCCATGCCCCTAGTTTGGTAGGCTGTTCTCTTCCCCATTTATTTCTGGTCCTTCGCTTGTTCATGCCTCCCACCTTAAAGACCCATAAATGTTCAGTGCTCCCATTGATCGTCCCTTATTCTTACCCACCTTCTCCTCTCCAGTCTTTGGTATAACCGTTCAGGTGTATATCTTAAGGCTGTATCCTGCCTCTGTGTAGCACATACCTCACTGTTGGCAGTAAAAGAAATACTGTACCAACAGCTGGAACTTCAAAAGTATTTTGTTTATATATTCTGAGATCTTCTAGATAAGTACAGCAGTTATCAATATCAGTAATAGCTCCTTACCTAGAAAAATTGGATGAATGAACCCAAATGTTGTCTGCAAAGTGCCCTGAGAAAGAAAGAACTAGTGCTTGGAAAAGTTGCTTTAGTACTACAACTCCCAGAAGACCTCTATCGACATGGCCACTGGCCCTAATGACTGGAAGCTTCTGGGGGTTTTATTCCAAAACCATAATGTCTCTAAATTGAAAAAGAAAGAAAGAAAACCAGTTGGTCCTATGAAGATGAATGCATACCGATCAAAACCTACCTTATCCTGTTTGGGACTGTGGGCGACAAAATGCCTTTGTGAAGTCCACAAGAAATGTCTGAGGACACCATCTTGCCTGTTGGGAACTGTTTTGGACATGTTTCCAACACGCAGAAGGTGCCCTGGCAAATCCAGAGGGTGACGGTAATTACAGCAAGTTACTTACAGTTTACGTTTACAACATATGAGGGGAACCCACCATAACAAATAGCTAACATTTTCAGGTTCTTTCCATCATCACTCAGAGCAAGCAAACAAACAAACAAAAAAGATCTCGCATCATATGTGAGACTTTGAAAAGTATGCTCAGAATTCTTCCTCTGGTTTTTTTTGTGTGTTACTTGTAAAGACAGCCGTATTAAGGTGGGGATGCAACCAGTGTCTGTTTTATATTCATCTTGGAAGCCAGTTCAAACAAAACCAAATTAAGCTTCATGTCAGTGGGTCTTAAGAAACAGATACCTAGTTAAACTTTTTCTTCTCCTTTTTTTAAACTTTAAATATTTATCCATATTATTTAGAAGTGGCAACAAATACAAGATTTAAAACACATGCACCTTTCACAAGTTATCAAAAGCATACTAATCTTTATCAACAACACAGACAGAATGAGACTGTGCAGAAGTTAGAATATTTTCTTTCAAAGAGCTTTGTCCCACCCTTGTTTTCTACACACACACACACACACACACACACACACCAAAAAAAGCCCATTTCAGAGAGTATGGCTTTGTGCTTTCTTTATTTTAGGCCTCTAGGCAGCTTTCGTTGGTGAGTCGTTTTTTCCATAATTGTTCAGCCCAAATGCAAAGGGAAACCATGATCAGGGATGTTGAATTTCCCCAGTGATTGCCTCTATCTGTTCAGTTTGCTATTTAAAGGGTATCCAAAAACTTGGAATCAAGTCTTTATGTAAGAAGTTGCTATGAAATTACTGAACACAGGCTGGGGATGACACAGTCTCAAGGAGGGCTATATTTCTTCTGCCAATCTCTGCCAATATTTATCGATCCTTTCCCTTGCCCACCACCCCATATACATCATGCAGTAGCTATGGCATCACATCTTGTCCAGTATTTCTGCAGAGGTGTTTTGAGATTCTGTGAACTTTGTCCTTAGGGTGCCGTAATTAATAGAAGCTTAAGCATTCTATAGATACAATGGGGCTGATGTCCCTAGATCATTTTGCTCTTCTTTTCTCTCTCCCTCTCTTGAAAGCACAAGGAGAAAAACAAAAAGACACAAAGAAAAACATCAGGGTGGAGAATGCCTACTTTTTGTTTCAAGTGTGAGGGAAGGAACAGAATGCCTGTGTGTCCCAAGGCCAGATCTCCTGCCCTGATGACAGCCCACCCTCTCTGCTGAGCTGTTGCTCTCTCTGAAGTCCCAACTTTGTGGGATGCATTTTAATTATTGGAAGCAGAGTGGTTATGTTTCAACAGACCTGTCTAAAAACTACTTTGACAGCATTTTAAGAACTCCTGATTTTTAAAATTTAAATTCTTTTGCTAACTGCTCCTTACAATCAGCTCAACTGCGATTCAACAACCTCGTTTTCCCACCCAACCCTTCTGAACTTCCCATGGCTTCACTAATGATAATGACCGTGTGTCATCATGTCAAGTCCAACTCCTGGCCATATTTTCCAGGATTTTCGAGGCATGAAGTGCTCAGAAGTGGTTTGCCCTTCCCTCTTTCTCTTGGATTCTGGGACCATGCATTTTGCAAGGGCTCAAAGTCTGGCTCTTCTCCCAAGAGGTTCACAGCCCCTGGCTCCACAGCTGCTTAGCTATCTGGATAGCCAAGGCCCGAATATATATGCAAAAACACTGTTGCTGTTTTGTTTTGGGGTTTTTTTTTCCAATGTGTAAGGTTGTATGATAGATGGAGAAGTGTCCACTGTAGTTAGCCTTACTTCATTCCTTTACATTCCAAGTTTCAACCCCAGTTTCTCCAGGCAGGGCTTGGAAAAATCCTAAACTGCCCAGTTACTGTAGCCTAGCTTTTCACCACCTTGGGTTGTCAGGTGTTGTCAGGTAGACAGCTCCCATCACTCCCAGCCAGAATGACCGATGGGCAGGACAAATGAGAGTTGCACGCCCAAGTTGGTAAGCAACTGGTATAGGTAATAGGGAACTGGTTGGACTGGTACAAAGCAAATTCACATGGTCATTAGTTCCGGAGCCAAGAATCAGGCCATTTTGGATTCTATAGCCAGGTGAACAAACATAAGGAGACTCCCCTTAATCATGAAGGACATCTATTGAATTGAAGCTGAAGTACAGTAGGTCCAAAAAATGTTCTCTTGCAAAGAATCTTAACACTTCCTGTGTTAAAAATTCAACATTGTGTTTGTTGAGGATTACACATTTATATAGAAGCTGTATACCACTACCACCTCACTTGGTTTTTTTCTGGCATGCTTTGGATTGTAACTGTGATAAAGATGCATGAATCCTCCAGTGGAAGAGGAAACAGCCCCTGTAGTTTCTCAAGTGATAAAGAGTTCAAGCTAATGAAGGCATAGTATTTATCATTTGCTTAGCAATGGTTTGATGCTGGTTTCAGACACTGGAGTAAGCTGAACCCCAATCATA
Organism: Intellagama lesueurii; assembly: GCA_037013535.1. Taxonomy (NCBI): domain Eukaryota; kingdom Metazoa; phylum Chordata; class Lepidosauria; order Squamata; family Agamidae; genus Intellagama; species Intellagama lesueurii. Next base: position 165,261,354 of record JBAJHW010000001.1, on the reverse strand, counting down.
ACTACGGTTAACCCAGCAGTGGGAAGGTAGAGGTGAAGGGGAAACGGGAAGTGATCCTGCATCTTGTTCTTAACTGTATGAAGAAATCAGCAGAACAAACATCTGCACTAGTTCTCCAGTACAAATGTGAATGGCAGTAAATTAACAATAACTGTTGCTGACAGCTCATAACTCATTAGTCTTGGGCTGCAAAACAGAGCAATTCCATAGGAAGTAAGTGATTGTTATTCGTTAAATCTACTGTGACAACAACAACAACAATTGACTTCCTTTAACTCATTACTTCAAGGAAAAATATTGATGTTTTTCACGTCTGTGCTTTGTTTGTTACGCCTATGCCATGTGAACTCTGAAATAAACACGTCATCTCTTTGCAGGAAGAAAACGAGATCCCTGCCAGCGTGTTTGTGAAGGAGCCTGTTCCCAGTATTACCGATGGGAAGGAAGCACCTGTTGATGAGAACAAAACTTTGGAGGAAACTATGCACACTGTGGAGTTGTCCTCAGAGGATGAAGAACCTCACGATGAAGCTGCAAACGATAGCATGGATGAGAAAATAGAGGAGTCAAGAGCTGAGAAGATCAAGAGGTCAAGCCTCAAGAAGGTAGATAGCCTGAAGAAAGCCTTTTCCCGCCAAAATATTGAGAAGAAGATGAACAAGTTTGGCACCAAGATTGTATCTGCTGAACGGAGAGAGAAGATTAAAAAGTCTCTCACCCCGAACCACCAGAAGTCTTCCTCCACAAAAAGTTCCTCTTTCAAGGTCTCTCCCCTGACATTCAATGTGAAGAAAGTTCGTGATGGAGACACCTCCATGGAAACAGATGAAAAGCCAACAGAAGCTACAGGCAGCGAACACACAGCCAATGATGAAGAGACCTCTTTCACTGAGATTCATGCAGACCTGGTCCTTCCCGGTTCTCCAGTTGAAGAGGGGAAAGCTGTAGCCGACTCCCTGGAAAAAGAAACAGGAAGTGAAGGAGAAGTGGCAGTCAACAACAATATTGAGCTTGCAATTGTTGAAGAAGGTGATGACTACAGGGCTGATGACTACACGGCTTCACTAGAAATCAGGCAGGCACTTTACGATGAAAGGAACCAATCGACCGGCGGGGAAGTGGAGCAGTCGGATGAAGAATCAAGCCAAGCTGCTGTCCTCCATGTAGACCAAACTGCATAAATCATCTGAGCCTTTTATGTTTCTAAACGCAAATGATTTTTTTTTCCAGTTACACCAACAAGCCTGTTACACAACAAACCTGGGGTAATAGCAAGTTAAACAAAGACTGATGCCCTGGCCACTTAAGAGTAGTCTGCTGGCATTTCATAAGCAACGTCAATCTCTTTCTTCCACCATTCATCCCTCTCCATTCCTTTGCCCCTTTCTCCTACTACTGAGAGTTGCTGCACCTATTTGTAAGAGGAAGGTGTTTTAAGGATCCATTGGAAGTTAACAAGGGGGTGGGGGTAGTTACTTTACATATTTTATGAATTTCATCTTCATATACCTCCACCACCACCCGAAGGAACCTTGAGAACAATCGTTTGATGAGGATGCTAAGAGTTCTGAAAAATACATCCCTGCCCCAACAAGAAGCTGTGCTTCTAAGATCCCATGCAAAAAAAGGAGGACTGTTCAACTATATGATCTCACCTTACACCAATGCAAGGCAATCCCAGGTACTGTGTTTATTCAGATACATTCCTCATATTTTTCTAAAGAATGCTGTTCAAGAGGAATCAAAGATGGGGGAGCAACTCTCCTTTGGGGGGAAAAAAAGACATTTAGCTGCAGCCCACTTGTGCCTGCTGACCCCAACAGATAATCTGATCTGGAGAGAACAAACGTGGAATCTCACCCATAGCCCCTTTGCGATTTAAATAATGGTTCTGCTGCTTGCTGCTTTTGAAACGCCAATCCATGGGCTATAATCGGTGTGCTTTTTTCCTCTGCTGGGGTTTATTTTTGTTGTTTTAGTTGTTTTCCTTTCTACAAAATGCTTCCGTTCCTGCTATTGATATGGTGAAGCCCTCACAATGTGATCTGCTGCTTCCTGAGGTGTCACCCCTCAGCCAGTGACCTGGAGTATGTCATATTGAATCACTGAAAACCAGAGCTTAACCCCAACAGGGTATCACTACTTGAGGAGGCATTTTTAAAAGAAAATATTTTTACCATGTAAATTGATGTGGTAAAGAAGGTCATCCTGTGGAGGCTGAACCATATGGAGAAGTAATACAATGGCTGAGTCTTAGATGGTTTACTTTACTTGAGGTTATTGGATTGTCAGCTTACTAGGGAACATGTTAATCATATTTTGGGCTTCATTACCACCTTATACTATATCATTGTGCCCTCCTCCATTCTTTTCCAGAGGAGATTTGGTTTGTTTTGTCTTTCAGAAAAGGCTCTAGCCTTATTAGCATGACAGCTGAGAAGTAAGTCTCACTGAGTTCAGTAGGGCTTCTTTCCAGGTAAATGGATTGCAGCCTTAGTGTATTAATGAAGAGCTGAAAACCCTGGAAAGGGTTGCCATAAGTCAGGATTGACTTGACGGCACGTGATTATTATTAATTAATTGGATGTAGTATATTGAGGACCAGTTAGAATCAAGGCCTTTTTCACATGCACTCCATAATAATGGGGAAATGATGGCTTGGTGTGGTTGTGCATGTATGATAAGATACGCATCTGCTTGTACACATGAGAATCTGCAAGAGCAGGCAGTTGTGGTCCTCCAGATGTTCCAGGACTGCAGGTTGCAACATAGCTTGCTATTGGGTGTGCTGGCTCAGGCTGATGGGAGTTGCAGTCCAACAACATCTGGAGGACTGCATGTTGCCCACCCTCTGCTCTAGGGTTTGAAGTCTGAACTTTAGGATGGCTAGAGAAGGTGATCTAGGGCGTTGTGGCCTTCCAGTTCTTGTTGGTCTCCAGCTCAGTGGTCAAGGAGATTTGGGAGTTGTGGTTCAGCATCCAGAGGGCTGCAGCTTCTTCATAAATTACCTTGGGGAACATACAGTGGGAGGAAGTCCTCCCAATGCGTATCTGCGTTACTTAGGAATTTTTCCAATTGAGGGAAAAGGTGCCACTCTGGGAATGCTTGTCTCATGTGAATATTGTGCTGTATCGTATTCAGCTCATGTTGCCACTTTTCTACAGGGGAACTGTCGTGGACAGTAATGTTGGACCTAGTGGTAAGTGTGAGATGAGGGAGGCTTTTGATCAAGAAAACAAGTTGGTTGTGTGTATAAACTTAGTACAGTCTACATACGCTTTCTAGTTTAGTTTGCCTTGTTTTGTTCCAAGTGTACTGGTTCAATAATTAATGTATATACACATATATATTTTATTTTGCTCTATTTTAAGAGAAAACAGTTTTTTTAAAAAAAAAATGCTGTTTGCTTAGTAAAAACAACTATGTTTCAAATGGCACCAGGGAGATATACATATTATAATCTAATCTAAGCAAGTAATAGAAAGAATCATCAAACAGATTTGTATACGCATCCTACTATTGTATTTAAAAGTGCAATCTGCAAAACTGCTTGAAATATTGCAATATAAACTAATACAACTAAAGAGAATATACAATAAAATTACAGGAGGGAGTTGAATAGTGACATTTTACCAAACGAATTAATGCAGACTTAAATAATAAAGGTAAACTCTTTTGGAAAGATACATTGCCATTCGACACCTATCCAACATTACAGTCAAGGATATATTGAAAAGTAAATTTTCTCTATATATATTAGAGAAGATGGCCCCAGTCTGTCTCAAAGTAATGTGAACCTTAAGCCTATGAGTTTTATGAGACCTGAGTGGACATGACTGACGATATTGGTAAATATAGAGTGCTGAAAAACATTGGAGAATATGCATGATCCTGTATGTATGTGGCAAATGCCCATCAGCATGAAGTAACCTTGGTGAATGCTGACAATATCCATGGCAGGATATGCCAGGGAATTTGGAGAATGACCATACTTTGAGATACTCACCAGATGCATGAGGGATAGTTATTTGCTTACAATTTTCCCCCACATTCTGAACATTCAGAGAGATTGGTAGGTTTTATGTTCAGATACAAATACCAAGACAATATTATAAGTGGGCAGGATGTTTTTCCTTTTTCCAGCTAGTGAGATCAGAATATGGTCTACGATGCTGTATCTTTTTTTTAAAGTTGTATGCTTTGAATTATAAATTATAATGAGCGTGACCTACCAATGGTTTCTGTGCTCACCCGATGTGAAATCTGCTCGGGCACAGCTTTCGTCCCCTTTTGCAGGGTTTTGGACTGAGGTGTTCCCACTGGACAGCGTGGGGTCTTCCATCCCCATTCTTTTTGCATCTTGAAATGCATATGGGACTTTGCAGTGATACAGCATTCATATTTTTCTAGAAATATTACACTTCTCAACCAAAATCTGGACGACTTCAGAAGCTAGATCATACTTCTCCATTTAATTTTGTTTGAATTGTTTATTCCACTTAATTACACATGTAAACCAGCAGCAAACTTAAGTGCCTTACAATCTTATTCTATTTGTATCTTCTTTATTCCTCCTTGTAACACTGATAAATCAGCTTTTTACATAATATTGCACTAAAGCCATCCTTTTGCTCCAACTATATAGAACCACAATTTAAGAAAGTATTCTAAGAAAATCTATCTGAGACAGGGAGTTATTTCAAGTGGTGAGCTTCATACAGGCACTTTTCCTGTCACTGGATGTTGGATCAGAGTTGTTTTCTAAGCAAGGCTATGGACCGCTAAACTTCTTCTAAAACCTACATTATAATGAGAGAGTTACAGCCAGTAGAAATAACTGCGATATAATCCACACATGCATCTTATTTTTTCATTTAACAGCAAATGCCTGTTACTAACTCCAAATGTGATCAAGTAAATAAAAATCAGATTGAATTAAGTGATGTTTGTCTGGACAGACTTCTTGCAGAAGTTGGCAAAGAAATCTTTCAGTGTGTAAACAGAAACAGAGCACGCAACAAAATAAAAGTGGCACCTTTCAGGCTTAACATATTTATTGTAGAGAGCGCTTTCAAGGCTTATAGTTGACAACTACTTCAGACATAATGTGGATGGCAATCCCCAAAAGCCCATAGTAAAATAAATTTGTAAGCTGTAAATGTGCCGTAATTAAACATCCAATAAACAAACAAAAAAATAAACCCTAAAGGGTCATCGACACAAAACACACACACACACACACGAAGAATGTATGTGCGTGTACCCCAGCCCACCCTAGTACTGTGGGAGAAGCGTTTTACTTTCATGGAGCCCCAATCCCCTTCCAAAATTATAGATTCTTTGACCCTTCCCTTTCACCAGCTCAAAGTCAATAAACATTCCCCATATGTCTAAAAATACAGCTCTCCTAATCTTACCCTCTTTTTTTGTTTCTAAATTGCGTGGAAGTTTATCAGTAATTGCTATATCCCGAAATCCCCTGTATCATTCCCTTAACAAAATATTATGTACTGTTTTCCAATTCTTTGGCAATAAGTAATCTCGCTGCTGCTAACAGATTGGTCACTAATTCTCTAATTGCCCAATTTTGCTTTGGTTCTCTTTCTGGTTTTGCTGAAACCAAATAGCTCGGCTACCTCTCCGAAAACATTGATGGGATAATAAGCCCAAGGGAGATGTGATATCCTTGAATTTAACATGCGGGTTAAAGATCGCAGATGGAATAGAATCCGTGGTGGAGGGGTCCGCTGAGGACCACTGGAGGACTCAGGAAAAGATTCTCCTCCCTCCTCATCCTGAGCATTTTCAGGACCACTCTCTCATCTGAAGCTAGGTGCATTTTTAAAAGAACAGTTTTAAATACAAAGAATTGTGTTTTAATGTCACATTCATTTTAGGCTTTTGTCTAACCATGGAGACTCATGTGCTGAAACAGACCTCCACCTGCACTGCTGTACATGCACATTTGCACACACCCCTGGTAGCTTTTCCTACAAGGATGCCCAAAGCACTTACTCATGTGGCAAACACCATGTGGGGGGGGAGAGGCCACTTGGACAATAGCAGGTGAAGAAATGGCAAGACGGGAACAAATTTAGTACCCTCTCATTTCTACTCCTAGCTGCTTGGCTTCTTTAAAAAAATCTCTCCTCAAAGCCTTTTCTTTCCAGGGGAAACAAAACCATGAATCAGGAAAACCTGTATGGTTGGTGTTACACGAAAGCCCCTGAGACCCTGGTTCAGGTCTCCACTCAGCACTAAACTCACTAAGTGACCTTCAGCCACTGTCAGTCTAACCTTCCTCACAGGGCTCTTGTGTGGATGAAATGGGAGTTGAGAACGACCATGTGCTCTCTTTAAGTTCCTTAAAGAAAGGAAATTAAGAATGGGGTTCCATTACTATAGCTGCTGTTCACTCCTAATGGCATACACTGAGAGAGACCCTTGGGCTTGTGTTCCATCTGTCTCTACTTCGTTTTGTCTGCTTAAAGGAGAAAAAAACCCATTAAAGCTACTCTTACAGAATCAGAACACCACTTTCCGATGTTAACACTCACCAGCACCTTGCCCGCTCCAGCGCCTTTGATTATTCCTTGTGTGTTTATATTGTGTTGACTTTTAAAATGGTATCTTAAAGAGATCTACAGGTGGAACCACAAACAGAAATGGATTGAAGAGGACATTCTGTTTACTCGCCCAGATACACTTGTGTCGTCCGGAGTGCCACATAGTCTTTAGAAAGCTGAGTTTTACTGACAGGTCAAAGCATGTATGTCTAACCTTCATGGGATAGCTGTCAACTTCCAGCAGCCCTTTAACACTTGCCCAGGAATTGAACATCATGTTTGCATTTCTCTCTCAGTCATTGTGAGAGGCGTGATGAGAGTATAGAGGCTCTCATCGGAGTGCCGTCCATCTCTAAGATATCCAAAGAGGTACAGACCACTCCGCCACCGACTCCGCGGGAAAGGGTACACCAGGGAATAGATACCCGGGAACTAGAAGAAAACCTACGGGGTTTGACAGTAGCCACTCAGACGGAAGGGGAATTGGCGGGAAAGGAAGAAAGGGGGAGGTCCGTGATTGAGGCGGGAATGGGGGATATAAAAAGGGAGAGGGGCAACATACCAGGCGGCTGGGAGCTGATCTGGGTAGAGGACCCGTGGACGGGACAATGGGAGAAAGTAAAGGTACCACGAGAGGAGGCCGACTATAGACGAAGGAGGGGTTTACCTCAAAGACCCTCTTATTGGGGCGAGTCCGAGGCCCGGGAGTGGAGAAAGAGGCTAAAGGAGGAGAAGGAGCTGGTGGCCAGAGAGGCAGAGGAGCGACGGCTATGGCGAGCGGAGGAAGCGAGGAGGATGTTGTGCCACCAGGACCGTGGGGTTCCCTGGGGCGGGAGAAGGAGCCGATTTGGATCGGAGATGGAGGGGAGGAGACCCTACCGTTGTTAGGGGATCAAGAGGAGGAACAAGAAACGATGACTCCTGATCCTTTTCTACCTGGACCGTGGGAAACCAAGTCGTCAAACCCTTTTGAGCAAGAATCGTGGTTACCCTTGCGGCGTCCGTTGATGTCGCAAGAGAAGTTAAGAACTGAACCTTTGATTAATAATTTCCAGTTAAAAAATACAATAAACCCAAGTTTGGATTTTAATATAAAAATGACTCCTGGTTTATTTGGTAATGAGGCTAGAGCAAAATACGAACCTTCACAGTCATGCCTGTATTTCTTTTAAGTCCCTACAAGTTTCAAACCAAACAATGTTACTATGAGAGAAATGCTAGTCGGTGGGCCTATTTTCTGTGGCTTTTCATAGATTCTTGAATGAAAAATGGGCTCTGGATTTCAAGAGTACCTATATGATATTAAAATTAATTTACTATAAATTTAAAAGGATTCTGTTGCAGTCAAACAACTAGAATCATCAGGTGCTTCCAGACTGAAAAATAAAAATAAAATAAAAACAGCAAAGTGGAATTAACAAAAATGTCCTGAGCTTTCTAAGCAACCACCCAGCACCACGTCTCTCCAGTCCCACAGATTCTGGCTTCTGAGTTATGACTGCAGCATCCCTGCCCTAAAGTATTAATAAAACCATCTATTCAGATTGGGAGGTACAGGTGTCAATACCAAAGCTACACACCCTTCGATCTCCTTTCCCCCAGCCTCCCAGCCTGACATTTTCCAGATACAGACAACATGGTGAGAATTGGATTATACTTTTCAGATAAATTGCCTGAGTCTCCAGGTCACTCCAAATCACAAATGTAGTTTTGGGAGGATTTCTATTTGATATCATGTGCTCCAGAAGTGACCCATTTTGATTCAGACGTCTCCTGAAATCTTTCCAAACCAGCCCACATCACCCCTCCTTGTGCTGTACTTTTTAAAAAAATATATGAATGGATAGAAAAGACCAGTCAAGCGTTCAACTCCTAACATTCAGCCACAGAATACAGTCCAGAAAAGGCTTCACTGCTTGTTTCCACTGTATGAACAGGTATTGTATCAAAAGCATTTTAGTATCTGTACACCTTTTCTTCTGCTTCGTAACAAATTGCTCCTTAGAACAGTTGTACTGGCATGTGACTCCTTCCTCTCTCTCTGTCGCTTACTCACTCACTCTCTGCCTTGGACAATAAAAAGGATCTCTTGCCATCCAGGAAAGAATGATATGGAATACCCGATCAATACCATACATCTGGGTGGCCATTCACATGCTTTTCCCACTCCCCCCCCCCCAAAAGCACCACAGGACATGGATTTGCATCTCATTACGTATGTTAGTTGCTCTTGTAGATGCACGTTGAGAAATAATGGCTATAATTTAAACACATACACAATACATTTCACCATTCCTGGGAGGACTATGTGCACCAAATTCTGTGCCTCCGAACCTGCCCAGTCTTGCTGGCTGATCACTCATTATTGATGAGTAACATTAAGCCCTCTTCAGAGTTCTCCTGACTTTGATCCTTCAGCTTTAAACTAGACTTGTTCTGGGCAGCCCTTCAAACTGAGGATGCCTTTCAACAGGGGACTGTCATTTCTAAAATGGCCCCATGGCCACACTACATGTGGGAGAAGAAGGAGAACCCTGGCAGCCCATGGTTGAAGCAGGGAGGGCAAATCACCTGCCACCTTGTATGGGGTGGGAGACTTCCTTGGTTTGGATCACAGGCCGACTCAGTAGAAGCAATGGCCTCATCATGAACTGAACTATTTTATTCCTGCTGCTTCGGAGTTCCTTGTAGACTGAAATGCATCAGCATGATAGAAGGAAGATGACCTTGGGGTTTTCCGCATATCCAGTCATCCTTTCTCTTGTGGCTATAGGAGTGGTATTTGCTTTTGCACCAGAACTGGTGCCTCCTTTTTTAAATAAACCAGTCCTAAATATACTGGGAGGAGGGGGAAATGCTGATAAAATTATTGTGCACAAGATCATACAGCTTGTTTTGAAACAGACATTTTACTGTTGGAAGAAAGGTGGAGGAAAAGGGAACAGGCCAGAGGCCAGAAAGGAAAGAGTTGCTAAAGACCTGTGCAAATGAACTTTATCAGCCCTTACAACATGGTGATAAAAGGCATGCTTGCATTTTATTTTATTTTTATTTTGCAAGCGGAAGGCAAATTATGACAACATATGTTACGGGCAAGACTACAGCTATTATAAGTCATGCCCAAGGGGGTGTAACGGGTACAGTTGAAGGTAGAGGAATACAACTATAGAACACATATGAGTTATTTTATTGGCCACGTGTGCTCAAAGTGAGGAGCGAACACATTGGAATCAGTGGCAGAGCTTCCGGTAACTCTTGTCGCTTTTCCTTTAACTATAAGGCGATGTAAAAGCATGTCTAGTTCCCAGCCTGGTATGTGGTGTTGCGATCCGGCCAAGCACACAGGACAGGCCAAGCCGCACTACACTTTCCTAATCTTTTATGTTCAGTTCATCAGCACAAAGAAAAAGCTTTAGTTTTGTCAGCAAAGCCCAGCTGACACTGCGGCGGAAACGCAAGCTTTATCCTCAGCTGTCTCTAGCATGGCTGGTGACATTTCAGACTCAATTCTTATCCCTAGGGCTTTTTGTAATGGTGATTAAGTTACAAAGACGGAAGGAAACTGGTTTGTTGTTTTAAAAAAATTATTCAAGGAGGTCATTGAAATAATACGAGGTGCTGGGCTCCAACTCTCTTCTGCTCCTCCTACTTGTTGACCTTCTGAAGGCATCTGGGTGGATCAGATAAGAAACAGCATGGTGGACTTGATGGGCAGTGGTCTGATCTAGCAGGGGTCTTAAGCATTTTACCTGCAGCCATGCAGACATAATTACTGGCCAAAATCCTGTTCATGCACATTTCCTTGGTGGAAGCTAATTTGATTTAAATTAGTTAAAAGCTTCCTATTTTAGGTTCCGAGGCCCTTTTGCCCTGGAGAAGCCTTTGGGAGCCTCTGGATGGAGAAAGGGAATCTCTGATACCCCCAAATCACCACTGAGTTGCTGCCAGGAGTCTCAATCCTGGAGGTGGAAACCCAGCACCAATTTTTGGTGCTTAAAGATTCCCTCTGCTCCCTGAGCCCCAAAGCTCCCAAAGGCTTCCTCAGGGGAAAATGGAGGCCTAGGGAGCCTCACAGCGTAAAAGGCAGATATTTGTGTGTTCTGTGCCATCAAGTCCAAACTGACTTATAGCGACCCTAATAGGGCTTTCAAGGTAAGTGAGGTATTTAAGGAGTGGTTTGACCTGCTCCCCCAGTGAGTTTCCATGACTTATAGCAGAAATTTGAACCCTGTTCTACAGAGTCCTAGTCCATCACTCTATCCACTACACCACACTGAGAATCCCAAAGGCAGGGATAGGGGTTTAAATTAATTAAATTTCAATTTTACCAGCAGAAGCTGATGTCATCATAAGCTTCCACCACATAAATTTACACCGACAGGATTTTGCTCCCTGGGTCAGACACAAGGCCGTCCCAAATGATTTTGTTGCTTCACTCATGAAGAATAAGATGGGAGACCCCCTCATCCCACATGCCAAAGTCCATTAGATTAGGAACTGACTCATATTCATCATGGTATTGAGGAGTACAGAGTACCTCTGAACCCTCAAGCCCTAGCTTAAGGGGCACAGAACAGGTCCCATGGCACATACAGTGGCCCTCCCGATGGGGCTTTGCTCCAGGGCATCAAAATGTAGATGGTACCCAAATCTAGATGTAAATCTACAGTGAGTGTTATAAAAATAAATGACAACACTTGTTAGTCTTACTCACTTTCCTTTAAAAAAAAAAAAGCATACATTTTCTTTTGGGAGGGGCACCACATTCTCCTCCTTCATTTCTGGAGGGGAGGGGAGGTTCATACCCATCCCTTAGGGCAGAGTGGGTGGGAGACCCTGCCACTGTCCCCGATAACACCATTGCTACTTATGGCTCTGGAGGAAGTGCTTGGTAATCCACAAAAGTTCATGCTCAAATAAATCAGCTAGTCTTAACATGCCACGTTTTTGCTGGAACTAATACTCTTTGGAAAATGGGATCCAGTGTGAATTTCTCTTATCAGAAATACTATACTTTCCTCCGGGTGGTTTCCGCCACTCATTCCTAGTCACCAGAAGTCAAGTTACAGAGTGAGTTCAAATATGTTTTTCCTCAGGAGTAGTTACTTTTCTGGTGGCGCGGAGTTAGTGGTGAACATACTCTCAGCAAATGTGTATCAGCTTGCATCCTACCTCGAGTAGGAGATAGGCTGGACTGCTGGATCGCTCAAAGGTTTAGGCAGAGGTTGGGAGTTCAATTCCCCCACTGTGCCTCCTTGATAGAGGATGGACTCCATGATCTCTGGAGGGTCCCTTCCAGCTCTGCAGTTCTAAGATTATGTGAACACACATCTTCTAAGATCACACTCCTTCTCACTTCTGGTCTCTGGCTTCCCACTCCACACCCTGTGTTTCCCCATTCTTGCTGTTGCTACTCTTCACTGTTGTCTTCCAAAGGGAGAGAGACCTATAACACAGACAGCAGGCAAGGCGGGCCTCAAGAGGTGAACTGGGCCTCCTGTGGAAACCCTGAACTCATGTACAAAAAACCCTGCTCCCCTTCTTGACCAGCCCACTTGCCCACTTTCCTTCCACTCCCACCAGAGGGTGTGCACCAGCTTCAGATAAGGGAACGGCTTGTCTTAAAGCACTGCATACTTTCAGCCTTGCTGATTTAAAACATTCCGTTCCTCCTGCACACTTGGGTTGCCCTGCCTCACAAGATGCATTCTGCTGTTGATCCAAAGTTAGCTTGGTTTGGGGCTAAAGTAAAGTTCGGCTATTTATCTTTCGTTCAAATCAAGGATTAATAATCTGCATGACGGTTGGCACAGACTTCCATTTCCATAGCAACGCTCCGGGGAACATAAACTATGAGTCACCATTTCTCTCTCTCCAGAATACATTCCCCCCCCCCCCCCAATTATGATCGGCCTGGAGATTTCAAAATATATTCCCTGATACACAGTTTTTCACTTTCACAAGTTTTGATTCAGCCTCTGCATACCAGAGAACATGAGCGAGACCTCTCTTATAAAGGTTGCTTTGCATTTGGGAGGGGCAGGGAACTTAATTTAGGCATCAGACCCCCACCACCCCCTGCCAAGCATCATGGCTGAGAGCTACAGGCTGAGCCAAGAAAGTTCCCCGCCTAATAAGGCTACCCCAAGGGCTAATTCATATGAGCCCTGCAGGAAACCTCATTAGGTTGTAACAGGTCCCTGATGGCTTCTCTATGGCTGTAGAAAAACTCCTTTCAGAAATGATGAGAATTTATCCAATGATACCTTCTTTGGAAACAGTGCCTGTTCAGACCTCTAACTAGCTCTGCTCCTTAGGGTTGAGTGCATGTTATGAGGGCTACTTGCCAAGCACAGAAAAACTTCTTGGTAACTTTCTGCAGCTGATTAGCAAGCATAATGGCTAAGATTTACAGTGGTAGGATACATTAGTGGATGGGACCCATATCTTCTGGAGTTCAGTGGTTGAGCTGCCCTGAAGCCAGAATGGCACACAGCAGACGACTCAATTTACCAAGATGTCCTGTGTTTCCAGTTCAGCTTCTGTGAGGCAAGGGAAAATGGGATCAGCTGGGATTAAATTCTCAAACAGATTTTAACCACCCTACACTCTTTCTCTTTTAGAACATCAACACCATTCCATCCTATTTCTGTTTCATGCCCATCTTAAGAATCTTGAGAGAGAGAGAGAGAGAGAGAGAGAGAGAGAAGCAGTGTGGTGATTATTTTGAGAGACGCCAAAAAAATGTATTCACATTCACACATTCACACTTAGTCCATCTCTTTGGGCTTGTCTACATGGAGTGGGCTGGAGCAAGCTAAACAGGGTTGCTAGTGATCGAGTTCAGGTCAGTATGCCATTTGGTTCATACCTCTCATCCAGGTGACATGAGCACCTCAAACAACCTTATCTGGTCCAGCTTCTTCCTCTTTGAATTTTCCATATCAGGAAGTGGCTTAAGAAGACCGCCACTTGGGAACTTAAATACTTCCTCTGCTCCTCCATGGCAGTAAAAAACAACACAATATTAAGACATAAGCTAGTATACCACATACTTACTTCTTCTTTTTTTAAGGAGCATTGAAAACTTCCTCCCAGAGTCAGCACTCAAACAAATTCACTGCCAGCTGGAATTTGGCAGTGGATTTGGCTGTAGGCAGGTTCCAGGAAGAAGTTTTCATTAAAAATATATATATAAAAGTGATGCAGCACATGATACAGTATTTTTTTTAAAAAAAATCTTCCTCTCTCCCTCCATGGAGGAGCAGAGGAGGTGTTTAATTCCCCAATACTGTCTTCTTAAGCCACTTCATGATATGGAAAATTCAAAGAAGAAGGCAAATTGAGAAGGCTCACTTTGGTTCATTTCCAGTGATCACGAAGATGTCAGCGACGTCTACATTGCCTCGGGCATGTTGTGAGAATGGCTGATGGTCGGATTCCAAAAGATCTCCTGTATGGAGAATTAGTGCAGGGAAATCGCCTCAGAGGGAGACCACAGCTGAGATACAAGGATATCTGCAAGCGGGATCTGAAGGCCTTAGGGATGGACCTCAACAGATGGAAAACCTTGACATCTGAGCGTTCAGCCTGGAGGCAGGCGTTGCATCACGGCCTCTCCCAATTTGAAGAGATACTTGTCCAGCAGGCCGAGGCAAAGAGGCAGTCCCGAAACCAGCAAAATCAGGGACCTGGACAGGGGACAGATTGTATTTGTCTTCAGTGTGGAAGGGATTTTCACTCTTGTATTGGCCTTCTCAGCCACACTAGACGTTGTTCCAAGACCTCTATTCATAGCACGTTACCATAGTCTCTCGAGACTGAAGGATGCCTACAACAAGTGATCACACATGTTGGAAACTAACCAAAACAGCGATCCTACCCACACCAAAAAAGTAAAAAACCCTGACAGCAACCCAGAAACAATCTGAGAGCCTACTGGTTTGCTGTAGCAAAGACATTGTCTGATTGCCAGGTCATCCGTACAGCATGCCAAACAGCAAACTAAATGCCCATGTGGTCACCCACTCTCTCTCTCTCTCTCTCTCTCTCTCTCTCTCCAGCCTGCAGTAATCTAGTCATTGTAGTGTAGAGCCCAGAAGACAGAACAAAAAGCATGTGCACTTACCTTGGAGTGCAGTGGCTCAGATAGCTTTCTGATGGATGCCACTCTAGCTGCTGCACTCTGTAACCAATCCTCCAAGGTCACATATGGCAAACATCCCATTCTTGACTATGCAAAGAATGTGCTCTGTCTCTGACCTATAGCCCTACCCCAGAAATTCCTCTCTAGGCAACCCAACAGCTCAATTTTGCAATTTTTTCCAAATCAAATGCACATTCCTAGAAGCTGATGGGACTGATCCCATGCTTGGTGAGATGGCTCCCCTGCACACAACTAGTAAGGCTTCATCCAGACAAGACAGCCCTTCTTCTTCCGCAGGGCTCGCTTGTCCACAGGACAGTGGCAGATGGCAGCAGGGGTGGTGGACAGGGAGCATGGTGGCAGTGGGAGCAGAGACATCTTTGAGGACCAGGGAGGCCCACAACTACCACCACTTCTGCCAAAATGCACTCCCTGGCCACCTCCTTCCAGCTGCCTGCCAGGCAAGCAAGCCCTGAGGAGGATGAAGCTACTGAAGCTGATTGCCTGGGCAAAAACACCTTTGCTGGGTGGCCAGTGATGGCTGGCTAGTGTTGTTCCTGCCCAGAGGGGTGGGCAGCTAGTGGCTGTATTTTTGCCACATTGAAACGTGTTTGTGATAGGAGCGTTTTTGCTCTGGATTGCAGATCAACATCAGTAAAAGGTACTGTGGGTTCTGTGCAACGTGTCATTCCAGCCTGGGAACTGAGGTCCAGGATATCTAGAGGGCCAACATTTAAGAACCTTTGCACTAGAAGACTTCAGGTTTGTCATCAACTCCCTCAGCCTTGGGCCTTTTGTTGCACATTTAGGGATAATTCCACACTGGCCTCTTTAGCTCTAGAGGAAGGTCACATGAACTGCAGTGCTTGAAAAAAGAAAAGGTGAATTAATCCACAGAAGCAGTTGCACTGACAGCACCCATCTCTCTGTTTGTCACCCATTATTACATTCTTAGGACCATCAAGAGAACAGGTAAGAAGAAGCCAGAGATAAGAGGAAACCATGCAGGAAGACATAAGGGTTTTCTCACCTCTTAAGAAAAAATTATTCCTCGCTCCGCATGTCTGTGGATCAATTGGTAGTGTGGTGATAGAGATTTATTGACTCCACATCCTGGTTTATTTGTTGTGAGCACCAGAGAGTAATCAGAATCAAAGCAGAGCATGGTCTGTCTTCTCTGAGATCATTCTGAGCCAGATTGATTCTCTCAGCCTGAATTCAAAGGCTCTCCAGATTTACAAAAGTACGTGACCGTGTCTCTGGCGGTGACTGTCTTTCAGGACTTGCAGGCATTGGGCCACAGACTGGAGACCCTCTCTCAGCCTCTAGCTATTGCCTGATGGACCTGCAGTTCCCATCAGCCCTCGACAACATAGCCAATGAGGAAGAATGCTAGGCGTTGCAGTCAAACACCTGGAGAGCCGCATATTTCTGACACTTGTTTTAGGGCACCCAAGTTTATCCTCCACTCAGTGGTTCAGGTATCTAGCTGAGGAGCCAGAGGTTGGGAGTTCAATTCCCCTCCTGGGAGAAGAGCCAGCCTGGGTGGCCTTGGGCCAGCTGCACCGTCCCAGGGCACTCCCAGAAGAAGGGAATGGGAAACCACTTCTGAGTACTCTCTACCTGGAAAGCCCTGGAAAGCGTTGCCATGTGAGAATTGACTTGACTGCACATGATTATCATGATATTATTATATTAGCAGGATACACAAAATTGTGCCAAGAGCTCTCCATGGTGTTTGCTTTGGTCACATTCCAAATCATTTCACTACTGAATAAAGGGCTCTGTGTAGGAGAGAACTGGGACATCTAGGACTCCTTCTGACCCAATAAAATGGCTTTTAAAAACAAACAAACAAATCTCTCTTGGTGACAGTTTATAACACAGTGATATGTGGTTGACATATTGGATGACCCAAATGCTTTCCTTCGGAACATGATGTTTGCTTTGGGAATAATGCTTTATCCCAGCATTAGATTATATTAAATGGAGTCAATAAGTCGTGGCAACAATCGGGTGGGGGTGGGCAACCTAGAATTTATATCTTGACTATAACTCCCAGAATCCCTCAGGAAGCATGGCCAGTCTCTATACTGCCAGGGTGGGTACACCAAAAATAGCTTTTTCCAAGCTATGAATGAGGATGTTGGTCTTCAGCTCGAGCAACCCAGGGTTGAGTCCTTCAGTTATGAAGCTTACTGGCATGTTCCTTGCAGGAAGAAGCTCCTGAGTTCAATCCCAGGCATCACCAGATAAAAAAGATTAATTCCCAGGTCAAAAAATAGACCTTTGACTGAAACCCCAAGGAACTGCTTATTTGAGCAGAGAAGCCTGATCGAGTCTAAGGAAGCTTCCTATAGCCCTGTCCTCATGACATAATAATAATTACATCCTGCCAAGTGAAATCCGATTTATGGTGAGCCGTTTGAGGGTTTTCTGGGTATTTAGTACTCTGAAGCGATTTATCAGGCCCTTCTACTGGGGGTGCTCTGAGATGCTTCAGTTTGCCCAAGTCTACACAGGCTGCTGCTTCTCCTGGGAGGCATAAGTGGCACTGTGATTAAACTGCAGTACTGCAGTCAAGCTTCTGCCCACGACCTGAGTTTGTTCCCAACATGTTCAGGTAGCCAGCTAAACGCTGACTCAGTTGGTAAAATGAGTGTCCAGCTCAGCAGGGGGAGGGAGGCAAGTTGTTGTTCACATAATTATGCTGTAAAGTTCCCAGTGAGTGCTCTAGCACTATGGGCCAGTATATAAGTCGAAGCATCAACACAATAGGAAATCGAACTCCCAACCTCTGGTACCCAGTACACTGAACTGTCCACCCAGTTACTCTCACAGCATAAGCTATCTAAAATTCATAAATATAACATGTCAATTTGAGCCACTTAATGAAGGAGATGTATGTAAATAAACTGTCAGGGAAATTCAATCTCTTCTCCACCTCTGATGGCAGGAATTTTGATGTGGACCAGTGGTTGTATTGTGATGTGTATGCATTAAAGAGTGCCCTTGATATTACTGGGAAATATTAGTTTGTTGTCTTGAAATGCTGCTTTTCTTTAAGAATTGGGGCTCAAGGCATCTTGAAAAACTGTTAAAAACAATAAAAAATTAAAATACAATAGACTTACAAACATCAAAATAGGATTAAACTCATCAGAATATTTACATTAACAGTAAAATACTTTAATTTTGAAATGCTAAGTTAAAAACACTAATAATTTATTTTTCCAAAAGAGCTCCCACACGTTGCATAAAATCTTATAGTCTGAAGCACTTAACTTCCAAAGGGCTGCCAGAATGAAAAAGGGATTTGCCTGCCGCCTAAAGATAGCAAGGAGGGAACAAACCCAGCATCTCTTGGCAAGGAGTTCCAGGCCTTGGGCAAATCCACCAAGAAGACCCTCAGATAAAAGATGCAGCTGAAGCTGTCTAGTCTGAAGGCAACGTTCAAAGTCTTGCAGCTTACCCTGAATTTTGAGAAAGGACTTTGTCACAACGTGTGTTGTCAGTTTCATCCTATCTAGCAAAGGCCAGTTCTTTGGACCTGGCTTTAGATGAAGGAGATGCTGAGGTAAAAGTGAAAAGGGGCTTTTCTGTATCACGATTAGCCAGTTTCGTCTCCTGCGTGGGTTACAAAGGAGGAGCAGAGTGCCTAAGCCCAGGAGGGAGGTATTGTATAAGTTCTCCTCATTTCAGGTAACCGATTTTGAACCAACTCAAAAGCAGCAACAGTGACTCACTGTGCCAGGTCTGTTGAGATGTTGAATTCAGCGAGACTTTCTCCTGGATAAATTGCAAAGGATTACAGTCTTCTGTAGATTGTCCTACACCAAACATTGAGCCAACGGAGATCTTAAACTGCAGAACTTTTCAGTGTGGGAATTACTTCACATTAATGTTCTTATTTATTCCCAGAGCCATCCTGACAGTTAGATAAGAACACAAGAGCGGCTGCTTACACAGGCAGGGATGCAAATGGCAGACTCTTCGTACTGCTGTCCGAGTCATGCAGCCACATTCAGGGTGGGAGTGGCACCCAATTATGTGGGTTTTTCCAAATTAATCAGCTCCACCTTTCTTAACAGAAATGTGAATTGAATCATTGCATGGAACTGTATCAGAGGAAAACCAGTGTCAGGCCTACATGTGTGTGAGAAATGAGAGGAGAAAAGGAGATACCAGGCTGCTAAAGGCAGTTCAGAGTTCGTCATGGCGAACAATCCTAAGCAAAAATTGGAGCTTGAGCCTTTCTAGCGTTCAAGCTTCCAGGCAAGCTGATGCTACGATTCAGGTTATGAAAAAGGTACAACCAGCTATTTATAAGGTGTATTGTAAGATAATTCCCACATACACACACACACAAATACCATCCCTCCCTCCCTCCCTTCATTCATTCATTCATTCATTCATTCTGCCTTATTAGACTTTTCTAATTTGATGAAACCTTAAAATAGTAAATAGAATCATAGGATCATGGAGTTGGAAGGGGCCTATAATGTCTTCGAGTCCAACCCGCTGCTCAATGCAGGAATCCAAATCAAAGCGGATCTGACAGATGATTGTCCAATTCCTCTTGAATGCCTCCGCCATAATGGGTTCCATTCTCATACTGCTCTAGCAGTTAGGACATTTATATATATATATATAAATATCTATAGGTAATATCCTGTTTCCCCGAAAATAAGACCTAACCTGAAAATAAGCCCTAGTATGATTTTTCAGGATGCTCGTAATATAAGCCCTACCCCAAAAATAAGTCCCAGTTAAGTGAAACCCCGCCCTCCACCATTGTGCAGCAACCAGAAGAAGGTGACATGACTGTGTTTGAATGAATGTAGAATAGATTGTTGTACATGAAAAAATAAAACATCCCCTGAAAATAAGCCCTAATGCGTTTTTGGAGCAAAAATTAATACAAGACCCTGTCTTATTTTCGGGGAAACACGGTATGTATGTATGTATGTATGTATGTATGTATGTATGTATGTATGTATGTATGTATATGTATGCATCACACCTGCACATGAGCTGTGACAAGCATTTTTCTATTTCTGGAAAATCTCGCTGGTTCATAAAGAACAACTGCAACAGCTGAGGTCTACTCTAGAGCAACAGGAGACAATAATTCCACCATACCCTGGCCATATTTGCTTGAGATAGGAACTGAAGCTATCCTGTCAAGTTTCCCTATGCTTGAGAACCGTTCCATGTGATATCTCGCATATATTTTTGGTAGAACTTTCCTCTCTGTTGTCAAGTTATCTGCATGAATCTGTGCCAGAAGTGAAAGACCAATGCATGGAAAAATATCCGTATGTCGCTATTTTCATCCAGTTATTTATTCACGAGATTCTGAAGTCCCAAGTGTTATGAATCCAGGCCACTTTATCATGAGAAACTAAACAGATACCAAAGTATTTTTAACAATAAAATAAAATCATGTAGCTAAATGGTATGAATTTTCTCTATTATTTATGAATTTATGTGTTGCCTCTTTAGTAGAAAGGAATAATGGACCGAATCCTATTGCTAGTCCCAGTTAGCAGTGACTCAGTGGGACTTTGGTAAGTCAACACTTAACACAAGATCCCATGATCTGATGACTCTTTGCTAGCTGGGACCAATAATTGTACTTAGCCCAATGTATACTAAAAAGAAATAGCACAACATGACTTTTAATTTGACGTGGCATCTCTAATAATAATAACAGCAAATAATAACAGTCCTACAAAAGTTAATTTCAAATTCCTATTTTAGCCAGAAAAAGTCCAGTTAAGAAAACCCAAAAGAATTAAGGGCCAGATCAAGACATTTTACCCTCTAACAGCCCTGCAAATAGAAGGTTGTTCTCTGCAAAACTGAGCTCACGGAGCCTGGGGCCGTGTACAGTGATGCCTTGACTTACGAACGCCCCGACATACGAACGTTTTGACTTACGAACAGCTCTGTTCGCAAAATTTTGCTTTGACTTGCGAACGCCGCTTTGACTTACGAACAAAAAAAACCACGGGGAAAGCGGGAAATGGACTTTGGACTGCCTGGTACTGCCTGGTACTGTAATTTTAAAATGTAAAAATTGGTTTAAAGGTGCTTGGTTTTAAAGGTGTTCTGTTTAAAAGGTGTTTGTTCCGTCCCTCCCTCCTTTCCTGCCCTTTTTTTTTAACCTAAGTCATCTTAGGTTAAAAAAAAAATTCTCCCCCTAGTGGTAGAGGACAGATTAACCGGTTTTGCATTAGTTCCTATGGGAACTAATGCTTTGACTTACAAACGGCGCCTCGACATAAGAACAAAAAACAGCCGGAACAGATTAATCGGTTTTCAATGCATTCCTATGGGAAATGCTGATTTGACTTACAAACGTTTTGACTTACGAACATCTTCTGGGACGGATTAAGTTCATAAGTCAAAGCACCACTGTATTTGGAAAGCACACAATACAAGAAGTAAGCCACTTGCTTTCCTTTAGAATAACAGATTTCCACTGTTCAACCTGGATGGGGCTGTAGAAAAGAACAAAGGGAAGAAGAATGCCATCCCTGAGGGGGTGGGGGATGGGGGCAGGAGCCACTTCCAAACCAGACCTTAAATATCACCTGGAAGCTCCAGAAGGGTGAACCTCATCACTAATGAGCAGAGTGGGAAGACACCTGCAGGGGTAGGTGTCTACCATGTCCTTTCCCAAGCTGTGCCTACAGGAGTCCAAATAGGCAGCTAGCACTTCACCCATCTTTGTGTGTGCATTTAAGTGTGTGGTGTGAAAACAGATGTGGTCTTCTATATCTGGTATGTCTTATAAATCTGGGTTATACACACCTACCTACTGACTGTTTATGTTGTTGTTGTTTAGTCGTTAAGTCGTGTCTGACTCTTCGTGACTCCATGGACCAGAGCACGCCAGGCCCTCCTGTCTTCCACTGCCTCCCAGAGTTGGGTCAAATTCATGTTGGTAGCTTCGATGACCCTGTCCAACCATCTCGTCCTCCGTCGTCCCCTTCTCCTCTTGCCTTCACACTTTCCCAACATCAGGGTCTTTTCCAGGGAGTCTTCTCTTCTCATGTGATGGCCAAAGTATTGGAGCCTCAGCTTCAGGATCTGTCCTTCACTGGACTGTTTATAGGAAACTCTTTTTCCCCACACACCACCCCAGCTACTCTGAGCACTGTAGCTAAGCTCAAAGGAAATGGGAAAGCCTGAGAAGAATGGCAGACAAGATCTTTGGTCCTGCTAATGAAGAACCCCCAGTGCATAAAACCTGCATAAAACCTGTCTCCTTGTCTCCCATTCCTATGCTCTGTTCTCCTGCTACTGATGTGGCCTTTACATCTCCCGCACTTGCAATCTGAGCAGCTCAACTGCCTTAACATGAGGTGGCTCACAAGCAAGATCTTGGCTTAGCACTCCCCCAGCTTCTCTTGTGGCCTAGAGATCCACCACACCTTGATTCCCAACACGTGTTCAACACATAGGACAGTATTATTATTATTATTATTATTATTATTATTATTGGAAGAGCTGTCAGATAACAGTCCTTTATTTGAAGGTATCCTGAAATTGGACGGATCCTCAGTCCTCATTCAATTTTTTTAAAAAATTAAAAATCTTTAAAAGGGACTAAATTTGTTCACCAGCGATCAGCAAGCTGAGCAGGTGTGCAAATCACCTTCTTCCAGTCTTTTCCACGATGGGGCTGCGATGTACTGTTTTTTAAAAAACTATAGTAATTATTTTCAAATGTGCAGTGCACCTATACATATAAATCAGTGTGTAGAAATGCTGTCTTTTCTTTTCTTTTCTCAAGAGGCTGAGCAGCTACGCTAGCCATCCATGGGCTGTTACTCTTTTTTTAAAGGCTACCTAAGAAATAAAAAGCTGAGTTCCTCTTATAAATTTGCTATAACTTCAGCCAAGAGACGTGATGCATTTAACTGAAAAGACGGGGCACGCCTGCTAGAGCAATTTCTTCCCAACTCTCTCTGGAATTTCTGCACTTTCACATATTTATTCAGAAACATTTTGTGTTCAGGCTTCCTTCACATTTCTGTTTTTAGTTTGCTTTTATGGCCCCGTGGGACTGCTACACAATTGTTCACTTTGTAAAAAGAAGAAGAAGAAGTTCTAATATATATATATATGAAGCCATTGGTAGTCTGGGATAAACTGGGAGATTTAGCCTTTCTTAGGAAAGGTCTAAGAAGCTGCTCTACAATGAGTAAGAACATTCATATATCCAGACCAATGTTAGGTTCTAAAGGCAACCCTCTAGGAATTTTGGGGGGAAAGCTTTCCCAATCATGACACCCAGCATCCATTAACATTTCAAGTTTAAGTCAGGAAGCCGAAGACTGAGTCTAGAAACCTTATATGTGCAAAGTGTGTGTGTTATCCGTGAACTATAAAATGTGTTGTTGGTTTGCCCAGTGGTTCCATCTCTGAAGTAAGCAGGTTAGGATAAGCTTGATGTCTGGAAGAGCTAAGATTCCAGCTTCCCAATGAGAAGTGTTAAGAATTTAAGGATGTACAGTTTTCCTCTGCTTAGGTTTTGCAACTTCATAAGTTGCAAACAAGTTTGTATTTGTTTTGCGACGTAAGCACGGGATACATTTGCAACACAGCAGCTTTGAACAGCGTCTTTAGGACAAGAACATTTCCATCCCCTTCAAACTGCAAAGCTGTTGTCTCATCTGTTGTTGTTCTGAGAGACCTCCCTCAGTTGTAACTCCACTTCAACTGTGAAAATAGGTACCCTGTTTCCCCGAAAATAAGACCTAACCTGATAATAAGCCCTAGTATGATTTTTCAGGATGTTCGTAATATAAGCCCTACCCCAAAAATAAGCCCCAGTTTAGTGAAACCCCGCTCTCCACCATTGTGCAGCAACCAGAAGAAGATGACATGACTGTCTTTGAATAAATATAGATTGTTTTACATGAAAAAAAATAAAACATCACCTGAAAATATACCCTAATCCATTTTTTGGAGCAAAAATTAATATCAGACCCTGTCTTATTTTCGGGGAAACACGGTAGATAGATTCTTCCTAGCCTTGACCGAGAATTCACTGCTACTATATAGAACTACACTGCTGATGAAATTAAAGAAAACGTTTCATGAAAGAAAAACAAGAAGTAAATCAGGTGGCTATCCGGGTGAAGCCTTCTCTGTGTCGGCACATTAACTATGGATGCTCTCCCCAGAGAGGTTTCACCTGGCACCTTCCCGGTTGCCTTTCATCATTGCCAAACACTTTTTCCCAGACCTTTCACACCAAAACATTCTCTCAGGCACTGTTCTAAGTTAATTTTGTGGTTCTCAGAGCTTTCTAGTTTAACAGTGTTAAGGAGGAAAACTATATTTACATTTAGTTACCAAGGGAATTTGATGGAAGACTGGTATAAAACAACTAAAATAAATGAAAGCATGAACAAAGAAACTAATGAATCAATTAATAACTGAATGTCTTATTAAAGTGTTAGTGAAGAATGTAAGTGTAGGGGTGGGCCTTTTGTATATAAACGGCAGTTGCCGAAACAGAGCCTCTGAAACATGAATAATGTTAATGAAAGAGTGGTACATGAAGTTTTGTGTTTCTTCCATGTTTCCCACTTTCATGTAAGCGTTCAGTGTCCTTTCACCCTTTGTCTGTCAAAACGACTGAGAATTTTTTTCATGTAATAGTTTTGCAAGGCCTGCTCTCAGCAGCAAACCCTAACATCCACCAGGGGGGAGTGAGAATTTTGAATCTGTGAAAGGGCCTGGAACCCAATGGGGAGTGCAGTTTGCTTCAGTTTTCCTTGTGGAATTCTATGTGCTGAGCTCCTAGTGCCCTCCATCTTGTATTGTTGCCTGCCTGCTGTGTTTCCATCTTGGATTCCCTCCTTTTCTGCTTTAATTTTGGGGGATTCTCCCTACATTTCTTTGGATTATTTTTGCTGTTGACAGCTAGCCTGCTGGTTCCAGCATGCCTTTCTGGGATTTTTATTTTTTTAAAAAAATCCTTCTCCCTTTTGCGGGGGATGGTAAGGGCTTTCCTTTCTTGGATAATTTTTGCCACTCACTGTCTGGCCTGCCTGCTCGACTCAAAGAAGGGAACAGAAAGCATCAAATGGTAGGGAGAAGCGAAATGTCCCCATATTCTAGTAGTTTTGAGTTGGGATGGGCTTTGGCTGTATTTTTTCTTGTATTTTTTTAGTGGGCTGGTTTTAAAAAAAGAACAACACACACATGTACATTATATTGCTATTTTTTGTTGCTTTCCCTTTTGCTTTATTTTTTAAAAAAGTTATTTGGTTAATTTACTGAGTATTCTGTTATATATGTATATTTTGGTGGGTTTTGCAGCGGAGCTGTTTTGTTTGCTTCTTTGGGGGTAGCCATGGGAGGTGGACTTTGTGATTATGACAATGTGCCACTGGGCAATGTGGATTTCTGCATAGGTCCGATGATGATCTTCCTTTTTTATGTGTTGTTGCTTGGTTCTGTCGCCTTGCCTCTTCTTTTTTGGCATAGTTTTTAAGGGTGTTTTAGGCTTTGGGATTGCCAGAAAACACAAATGGGAAACCTGTATGAGGCTTTTCCTTTCATGTAAACCTAAAGGACTGCTAGATGAAAAACAGGAAAATCAAATAGGCATCCTCTGAAAAACCTGAAACAAAAGAAATACGAAGATTTTCACCACGCACATCCCTATGTAAGTGTCCACAAATGCATCAGATCACTTATAAAATGAGCCAGGCATCTGAAACGTTTCACTTCAAATGGCAAGGGTCCTGAATTATGCACGATGGCACTTTCAGTTTACCACAGGTTTCCAAATATTACAAATATGGTATCAATTTTTTCCCCTTAAACAATGATTCCTCACACTAATAAAAGCCTGTAGCACTTCTGATTTACAGATAACAGAGGCCGAGAGAGTGACGTTTGGCCATGTGGAGATATAAGATTGTAGATCTCCCAGGTCTCCAGTAAACACATAGGCCCAGGCTGTTTTGTAGAAGTGTATGGAATTAGATCAAGACAGAATGTGGCTCAGTTACAAAGGGCATTTATCCTTGCCTTTCTTGTCTCTGTGATCTCACAGGTAGGTTAAGACATTTCTGCTCCTTGGGTGGTCCAACCCCATAGAAAGGGAGAGAGAGCAGAAGGTGTGGCTTTGTTACCCACAGGCTTCTCCATCCCACAAGGCAGGGTGTATTTAAGGTGGTTTGTCCTCTTGCAGGAGGCCCCCCAAGCGGCTGTGTGAAAAGGCTTGCACTAGCAATCCCTGCTCACCAGGAGGAATGTCAAATCAAACCCGAGCCAAAAAAGAAGAGATTTATTATCACATCTTGATAAACTGGATCCTTGATCATTGTTTTAGAATTAATTTAATGTATTTGTTTTCCTCCTGTGGGCTCCAATTGGCATTCATGGTCCTCCTGCCCTTCCCCAATTTATTCCCACAACAACACTGTGAGGTCAGGCATGAGGTCACCTCATAAGCTTCATGATGAAATGGGGATTTGGACCCAAGTCTCCCAAATTCTAGTCCAGCTCTCTAACCACGACACCCCACGGGCTGCAAATCCACCTAGCCTATGGGAGAGGCCATCTAGTATGATACCTCACAAATGGGGAGGTGTCAAGCAGGGGTCCCCAACCCCCGGTCCGTAGCCTGGTGCCCGTCCGTGGCCTTGGCTGGACCGGGCAGTGGAGACAGATCTCCCGCCCCCCACACGCATTCCCCCCCACACGCCCACCCACACAGCCCCTTCGGGCATGCGCGCAAGTGCGTGAGCGCCCCCACCCCTTCACGCATGTGCACGAGTGTGTGTGCGCGCCGCACAAGCGCCCCCGCCCATTTGTGCATGAGCATGACTGCCCCCACCCTTTTGTGCATGCGCGTAAGCGTGGGGGGTGCCCCACCCACCCCCACGCACAGACCGCGTCCCCCCCCCCAACCGGTCCTCATTGTCAAAAAGGTTGTGGACCACTGGTGTCAAGTATGTGGCCTGTCCAGGCTGTTGCCATCTATGAGATTTGCACAGCCTGCTCTGGGGTTGGGGAAGAGCAGAACTACGCAGAACTTAGCAAGGCCAGTTCTGTGGTCTGGGAGCTTAAGGAGGAAGACTCAGTAGTAGCCAAAGTGTAGAACCCATCCTTTGCCTACGGAAGAGCCCAGATCCTTTTTCTGGCATCCTTAGTTACAAAAAGACTGTGTAAGAAGAGTGACAAGAAGTGCTGTCAAACCTGAGGCCTACATATGTGTTGTGTTCCCACAGAGGCCAACCGTGTGGCTGTGGGAAGCCCACAAAGAAGAGATGGGTGCCATGTCCCTCTCTCACTTGGGTTATCGGCCACTTTGTACTGAGAGGTATATTGCCTCTGACAGTGGAGGCAAATACAGGAGGACTACAGTATCCGTGGAGGATGAGTTCCAAGCTTTCCCTTGAGGATGCTGAAAAAAGAATTAAACTAGTGGGCACTGTACATAGCATGAGATCTCTGTCTCCCTCTAGTGGCCAATTCTGGCAAATACATCCTGGAAATAAGTATAAATATGTATTTCTGGAGTTTTTTAATTTAATATTTTCAGGCAATGGGGAAGTGAATCGGTGGATACTGATCCCATGGATAGGGAGGCCCTACTATGTAGCCATCATGAGCTAACAACAGAGCTGTCACTAGGGGCAGGGTGACTGAGACTTTGACGCAAGGTGGTAAAATTTAGAAGGTGCAAAAAACTGCTGTTGCCCGAGCATGAATCCACCTGTTGGCATTTACATCTTGGAGAGGTGCAAATCCGCCTGCTTGGAGCCTGCAGTAGCTCTTTGTTGGGTGGAGGGGAACAGAAGAAAACAAGTGGACTCTGTACAAAACCAGTATGGCTGTCATATGCTCAGTCCACGTGTTTCTCCCTCTGTCCTCTCCCGGCATGCACCAATCCATATGGCAGCAAACCCTCATGTGCCAGAATTGGCTTGAATTTAAATAAATAAATAATGAATGAATGAATGAATGTGCTTCTATTCATCTCCAGAAAGTGGGCTGAGAAAGGTGGGTCTCAAACTTATCAAGGGCCCTGTGGTGGCTCTTGGCTTGGTGGCAGTAGCCCAGCTGGCTCCCTCTCCTGGCTTGGTGGCTTAATGTGGCGGCTGAGGAGGGTGCTGGGGCATGCTGGGAGGCTGATGTAGGTTGGGGGAGGTCACCACAGCACACTGCTCCATGGGGGGGGGGGGGTTGGAGGAGAGATCACACCTCCATTTTCTCCTTCTGATTGAAGCTTTAGTTATATTTCTAGTGGCATTAGAGTTATACATGGATTCTGAACTACACAGGGGTCCGGCGCTCCTAACCCCAGCCTTGCTGAAGGGAGACGTGTCATAGCCTTTGCAGTCATGAAGATTAGGCAGGAAGTGAGGAGGGGTAAATGGATGTGTAGATAATATTAGGCCAGACAGACTCATGGTCCAACCTCCTACGTATATGGCAGATCCTAAGAATGTAACAATCGGCACCAAGAGAGTGTGGAAACATTATTTTGTACCACACCTCCCAGAACGTCTCAACCATCATGTCGATGCTGACTGGGGGGGGGGGGGGGCTTCTGGGAGTTACCATCCAAAAAAGTAACTTATCCAAGCTCTGAAAAGGAACAGCATGCAAACTGAGAACTGGAGCCCCAAACAATCTCACCCCCAGCCCTGTAGCTTTTAAGACCCAAGTTGCAATTGCGCAACGAGAAGCTCTGGCTTCCCTTCCTTTGAGCTCTCCGTTGGCCCCAAAGCCTCACATCTCTCTCTTCTCTAGCAAAGCTGAAGAAGGTCAGGTTTCTCATCCTTCATCAGAGAAGGCTTTTTGCTCTTGAGAAGACAGGGAGAAGGAGGAGGAAGCAGCGCTGCAGTTGCTTCATTGTATTTTCAAAGAGGAAAACAGAACATACTACCGAACTCAAAATGTCTGTTCCAGGGAAACTTTTGTCTTTTGAACAAAGAACATACTGTACCAAATAGGGCTGTAATAACATAAAGTATTGTCCCCAAGGTGTTTTGCTATATGAGGTGAAGAATAAGATGGCATTTCCCCAACCTCAATTCCACTCCATAATTAAAAACTGAAGTGGACTGACACTTAAACTTTACTTCAGTCCTCCTGGCCATACTTCTTCATCCTCCATCACACCTGGAGGGCACTAAGTAGCTTAGTGGGAAGGATGGGGAAAGCTGTCGGTTTTGCTCTCTCATATTCTACTTTTAAAGGGGGGGGAACCCTCAAGTTCTTTCCAGCCTGAATATGGAATTTGCAAATGTTGGCATTTTTTTAAAGTAGGATGAAACTTTTTTTTTGACCTAGTTAAATCTGGTAGCTGTTCTCCACATGGAAAAGACCACATTGTACCCACCCACCCCTTCCATGTAGCTGTTAAAAATTAGGAGCCTTTCAGGAAAAGAGGTGGCAACCCTAATTCGGCACAGCATGGTTGAAAGTATAAGGTTCCCAAGACAGAGTTTTAAAGAGCAGGCACTCAAAGACAAAAGTCTGCATGGGTTTATTGGTCATGTTCAGTTTTAAGAAAGAAAGAAAGAAAGAAAGAAAGAAAGAAAGAAAGAAAGAAAGAAAGAAAGAAAATATTTATACCTCCTGTTCTAAGTAGAAAGAAATGTTGAAGTCTTTATTTAAAAAAAAATATTAAGTGAAACCAAATTCTCCCCCACCCTTACATAAGTAGAGTGCAGTTAAGGTGAGAGTGCAGATGTGGGCTGCACACCTGGCCCTCTGCTGCCTAATGCAGTCATCCCCACTCTGCCAAGCGGTAGGGCCAGTCCCTTTTGACGGAAGACTCATTAAACAAGCTGACTTTGGCTGCACACTTGAGCTACGAAAACAGTTGGCGTTTTTATCCAAAAGCCTTGTGAAAATATGTGTTGCAGCAGCTCATCTGGTGATAACCCAAGGTTAGAAATATGGTCAAGATTACTCATTATCTATGTGATAAAAAAAAAAGATTTAATTTATAGCCATTGTAGAAAAATTGCCTCACAATAATAATTGAATGGACAAGAGGAAAGTCAAGCCAGACCCATTGTACTCAAGCTGGTAACCACCACTTGTGCAATGTGTTAATCATGAAAATACAGATACTGTGATTCAGAAAATTATAGAGTAGAATGACAGCATTAATTGTAATATGAAAAGGAATGGCTAATTGGTATACCTGAGGTATTATCTCGATCTTACCAATAAGACAGTAGGAGGTTATAAGAATTTAGGTTCACTTCGTTCTTAGCTATTGTGTTATTTAAAAAGATGGGGGGCCTTGTATTCGTATATGAATACGAAGCCTGCTGACACAAGTGGCCAGCCTGATTAACACCCACCCCCAGAACCCTCCGGACCACTTACCGTGCATGGCTGGCATCATCTTCAGCATCCCAATTGTGGTGGCAGCCCGGCTGCTGCAGCCCCGCCTCCCTGCTTGCCTGGCCACTCTGGCAAGAGGGATGGGAGGACGAGTCACCCTGCTCAGTCGCAGAGTGGCCAGGTAAGCGGAGAGGTGGGGCTGTGGCAGCCAAGCTACTGCCACAATTGGGGCCCTAAAGATGACGCCAGCCGTGCACACTGCCTAGTAAGTGGTCCGGTGAGTTCTGGGGATGGGTGTTAATCGGGCAGGCCAACTGTGCCAGTGGGCTTCGGATTCATATTTCAGTCTCTAATAACTACGCTGAGGTGTGGGGGATGAAGAGAGAGAGATTTATTTGTTATGAGCTATGACGTTTAACAGTATCCCGTTCAACATTTACATGTGTGGAACACCAACTGTGGAAGCTGCTATGGGCATCGGCGAAGATGCTAGCTGTGTGTTTAGGTGAACATGTCTAGATTCTCATGAAATCACAGTGAGAACTTCTGCCGCTGGAGTTATGTGTGCACATAAATATTGAACAGGATATTCACCTGTTGAATATTGACCGGGGGGGGGGAATTCTTGGGAATTCTTGGGTTTATTTTCTTTATATCTTTCATTTTTATTTTATTTATTTTTTTATTTTATCTTATTTTACTTTACCCTGGGTTTTTGTTTTATTTATTTTTCTGAAACAAATGCATATTTTTACACTTAAAGTTTTATTTTAAACTGCTTAATTTGATTATTGTTTAATTTAAAAGTGTATTATTATCTTATGCTTGGATTAATTTTGTTAATTTTGTCTTCACTGTACTGTTTAACTGTATTAACTTGGTGTATTCTGTGGGTTTTTTCCCTTCCTTTGACATGGAACGGAAGGCTTGCCCCCCCAGTGGGGGTTCTTTGAACATCCGAGTGAGTACGGGGAGAGGGAGATATGGCGATGGCACAGTTCCTACTTGTTTTAGAAGAACGGTGAACAGATGTCTGAAGGCTGTTCACTGTTCTGGTACTGTGACCAACCGTCAGTCTCAAGGTAGTCAGATCAGCCGGCCCTCCACTCTAAATCTGGTGTTGTTGAATGCCAGGTCTGTGTCCAATAAATCCCAGATTATTCAAGATCTCATTCTGGAGGAGGATGCAGACCTGGCATGCATAACCGAAACTTGGATGGGCGGGGAAGGGGGTGTTCCCTTGACCCTTGCCTGTCCTCCTGGTTATGCTGTCCAGCACCAGGATAGACTGGAGGGGCGGGGGGGGGAGTAGCCATTGTTTATAGAAATACTCTGGAGGTTATTAGGCACTCTATGGTGGTGAAGCCGGGTCTGGAGGCCCTCCACGTGTCAATTGGGGCTAGGGATGGTATTGGGATCTTGCTGGGTTACCGCGCTCCCCGCGACCCAGCCATTTCCTTACCGGAGCTGGCAGACTTTGTCTCCGCGGCACTGTTGGAATCCCCGAGGCTTCTGGTCTTGGGTGATTTCAACATCCATGTGGAGGCGGAGATTTCTGGTCCGGCTCTTGAGTTCTTGGAAACCATGGCTTCCTTGGACATTTCCCAACATGTTAACGGCCCCACCCACGTGGGTGGTCATATGCTAGACCTGGTGTTCTCCACTAAGCGGAGCGAGTGTGGTCTGATAGTGACTGATCTGGTGTCTGTTCCCTTGTCATGGTCGGATCACCACCTAATAAAATGTAACCTCTCAGCGGCGCTCCCTCCCCACAGGGAGCATGGACCTATTTTAATGGTCCGCCCTCGAAGGCTACTGGATCCTTTAGGATTCCAGGATTCCATGAGAGGGATTCCGACTGACCTGACTGGCGCTCCTGTCGAGGCTCTGGTTGATGGCTGGCTTGCTGCCGCCACCAGGGCTGTAGACACGATTGCTCCTAAACGCCCTCTCCGCTGCAGAGCTCGGCCTGCGTCCTGGTTTAACCAGGAGCTGCGATCTATGAAGCAAAACAGGAGAAGGCTAGAGTGCAATTGGAGACGTGACCCGACGGATTATAATCGGAAAGCTGTCAGGATCGCGACTAACCATTACCTTGCTAAGGTGAGGGCTGCTAGCCGAGCTCACTTCGCTAACCGGATAAGCGAAGCTTCAAACCAGCAGGCGGAACTCTTCCGTATAGTTCGCGATCCATCCGGAATTGGTCTAAGTGATGGGCCTCCTACTAGTATTTCACCTGACCAATTTGCAGCATTTTTTAAATCTGAAGTGGAGGCCATCCGCCAGGAGCTCTCTCCTTTTTTGAATACAGTGGATCGAGCAGAGATGTCCAGTGCTCCACCTTGCCCGGTGAGACTTGATTTCTTTCAGCCTGTGACGCCGGATATGGTGGACAAAGCACTTGATCGCTGCCGGGCCACCACTTCCTCCCTTGACCCTTGCCCGGCCTGGCTAATCAAAGCAGCCAGGTCTATAACAATTGAATGGGCCACAGCAATAATTAATAGGTCTCAAGGAGATGCTCATTAGGCCCATTAGGAAGAAACCAAATTTTGCGGCGGACGATATTGGCAATTATAGGCCAGTCGCCAATGTTTCTTTCCTTAGTAAAGTGGTGGAGAGGGTGGTGGCTGACCAGCTTCAGGCTCTGTTGGATGAAATAAATTCCCTGGATCCGTTCCAGTCAGGCTTCAGGCCGTGCCATGGTACAGAAACGGCATTAGTCACCCTCTTGGATGACCTGCTGAGGGAGGCTGACAGGGGCAAAATGTCCTTGTTGGTCCTCCTCTTATCTCAGCCGCCTTCGATACCGTCGACCACGGTATCCTCCTGGGGAGGCTCTCCGAGTTGGGAATCGGTGGCCTGGCACTTGCCTGGCTCCGATCCTTCTTGGGGGACCATCCTCAGAGAGTACAGCTTGGGGAGAGTGTTTCTGCCCCGTGGAGTCTCAATTGTGGGGTTCCGCAGGGCTCGATTATCTCCCCAATGCTGTTTAATATCTATATGAGGCCGCTGGGTGGGGTCATCAGGGGGTGTGGGGCTTTGTGCCATCAGTATGCGGATGACACTCAGCTCTACATCTCCTTTTCACCAACCACAGGGGGTGCCGTTCTGTCCCTTCAGCGCTGTCTGGAGGCTGTACTGCAATGGATGCAGGAGAATGGGCTGAGGCTGAACCCGGACAAGACGGAGGTCCTGAGGGTGGGTGGCCCCACCATTGGTGGTTTGGGAAACTCCCTCTCTTTTGGGGGGGTAACTCTCACCACAAAGAGTGAGGTTCGCAGCTTGGGGGTCCATCTGGATCCGGCGCTCACCATAGAAACCCAGGTGGCGTCAGTGGTCCGCTCCGCCTACTTCCATCTGTGGCGGATTGCCCAGCTGCATCCCTATCTTGATGCTGGGGCGCTCACCACTTTGGTCCATGCGCTTGTAATCTCAAGATTAGACCACTGCAATGCGCTCTATGTGGGGCTACCTTTGAGATTGATGCGGAAGCTTCAAATGGTGCAGAATGCGGCGGCCAGACTTCTTAGTGGGACGAGAAAACATCAGCATATTTCCCCCACTCTGGCTGCCTTGCATTGGCTGCCCGTTCATTTCTGCATTGATTTCAAAGTGTTAATGACATGTTAAAAAGATTACATACAAAGCCCTAAACGGTTTAGGACCTCGATATCTAGCGGAACGCCTCCTCCCACCTAGATCTACTCAAATCACTCGCTCTAGCCAGGAGGGGCGGCTGGGGGGCCTAACGCCGAGGGAGGCCCGGAAAGAAAGAACAAGAAACTGGGCCTTCTCGGCAGTGGCCCCTCGCCTTTGGAACAGTCTCCCCTCCGAGATCCGCCTGGCTCCCTCACTGGGTGTTTTTAAGAGCAAACCTAAGACCTGACTCTTTAGGCAGGCCTTCCCTCCTGTTCCCACTTGATTTTTATTTTTCCATCTTGAATGATATTATTATTTTTGTTTAAATTGTTGTTTTTAACTTACTACATTGCTTTGGCTATTTTATTGTAAGCCGCCCAGAGTAGACGTAGTCTAAATGGGCAGGGTATAAATTTAATAAATAAATAAATAAAGATACTGAGCTTAATAAAGGGATTTTTAAAGCAGACTTGACAAGTTCCTGTACACTAAACAGTGTCTACATAAATACCGTATTTTTCCATGTATACAACCCCCCAATGTATAAGACGATCCCTTAATTTTGTCCCTTGCCAGAGGCAGAGGAACAGTCAATGGGCAGCTACGAGGGGCGGCCCAGCGCGGCTGCTCCTCTACCTCCATCTCCTGCTGCTGCTGCTGCCTCCACTGCCCGATCGCCTCCTCCAGTGTGACTGCTGGGGCTCACCTCCAGCTCATGTCGCCATCTTGTCCCCTGCCTGAAGGGAGCCCACGAGTGGTGCTGGAGGAGGCAATCTGGCGGTGGTGGCAGCAGTCAATAGGCAGCAGCGAGAGGCGGCCGAGCACGGCTGCTCCTTCGCCTCCGTCTCCGCCTCCTGCTGCTGCTGCAACTGCCTCCGCCGCCGGATCGCCTCCTCCAGTGCCACTCACGGGCTCCCTTCAGGCAGGGGACAAGGCGGCGACGTGAGCTGGAGGTGAGCTCTGGCAGTTGCACTGGAGGAGGCAATTGGACGGCGACGGCAGCAGTCAATGGGCAGCTGCGAGAGGCGGCCGAGCGCGGCTGCTCCTTTGCCTCCACCTCCGCCTCCTTCCGTGTATAAAACGACCCTCAATTTTTCCTCTAATGATTTTAGGGAAAAGTGTCGTTTTATACATGGAAAAATACGGTAATAATCATGTGCTGCCAAGTCAATTCTGACTTAGGGTGCCCCTTTTCAGATTTTCCAGCTAGAAAATACTCAGAAGAGGTTGACCCTTCCCTTCTTCTAGGGGCACCCTGGGATTGTACAGCTTGCCCAAGGCCACACAGGCCGGCTATACTCACAGGAGGCACAGAGGGGGAATTGAACTCCCAACCTCTCTCTCGACAGCCAGATATGTAAAGCACTGAACTCTATGCACAGGTAAATACAGCCCTCCAAAGCATCCTACAGCACTCTTGCTTTCTTTTTATTTTATAGAGTTTACGTTAAAATCTTTGCTAGTCTCTTCTACAACACAGTGGTCCTTGCTTCCTTCCAGGTAAATGTGTTTAGTAGCAAGGCAGCTGAAGCTCTGTTTTGTTTCTATAATCATGAAACAGATACTAATGAGTTTTAAAATGCAAAACTGCCCATTCTCAAAGTCGTTCTTTTTCTTTATGAAGGTTGTCAAACAAGTGGAGTTTGGAGTTGGAGTTGGAGTTTGGCTTTTTGCATCTAGGAATCATGTAAAAGTGGTGGAGAAGAATGGGGTACAGGAACATAAACATAAGGTTATTATTGTAACTGCTGGATAGCTCAGTGGTTTGGGTGTCTGA
The DNA here is from genome assembly GCA_037013535.1 of Intellagama lesueurii. Taxonomy (NCBI): domain Eukaryota; kingdom Metazoa; phylum Chordata; class Lepidosauria; order Squamata; family Agamidae; genus Intellagama; species Intellagama lesueurii. Next base: position 165,225,878 of record JBAJHW010000001.1, on the reverse strand, counting down.
CTGCAGAGCCAGAACTTGGGAGTTTGATTCCCCCCATCTGTGCCTCCCCGACAGGGGCTGGACTTGATGATCCATAGGGTCCCTTTCCAGCTCTGCAGTTCAAAGATTAGGATTAATCTTGAGCACCATGACTGAAATTAATACATACTGACTGAAATCTTGTTCCATAAATTACACCACGTAAGACCAATGACTTCATCAGCTGTGGCAACCTTTCAGAACTAAAACATTTCTGATTTCTCCACGGAAGGTCCTGAAGCTCCCATGGAATCTGTTCTGTTGTCAAGAAACTGCCGGGGGCCACAGAGTGAGGGTGTCAAGGTTTGAAACCTTGGCTGCTTAAGAGTGTTAAAATGATGATGGGGAAGGCAGGAGAAACATGCTTTGAAAACGAGACTGTTTTCAATACATTTTGACTTTGACTTTTGGAAGTCATGTTGTGCATACGGAACATAAAAGCAAGGTAGATAAATAAAGCTTGTAGTATTAGACAAGCTGTTGTTGCCTGGGATTACTGCAACAAGGAAAAGACTTATATTTTGATACTCAGATTAATTTTGATAGGATTGTGATTGGTTTCATTCTGGAGTTAACTTCTAATTGGAATAAATGCCAGCTGTGACAAACCCAGGCTTCTAATTTTTTCCCTGGGAGGTCTATACGTTTCTCTAGGACTCTGGGGGTGTGTGTGTGAAGTATCCGTTTTCTGATCTGACAGGAGCAGTCTTTAAATACCTAAAATCGTTGCTGCCGGAAAAGACGGTTTGTGATAACTAAAGGCTTCCTTCTTGTCCCACAGCCCCCAATGGCTTATCAATAGTGAAAGGGATTTTTCAGGAATCTTAGAACTGTCGGGGGAGACATTGGGAATGTTTTATTTCTCTGAGATTGTATGGTTGGTGGTGACATCGTCAGCCTTACGCCGCATCACTTACCACAACAGGATTTCAGCCAGAGGCCTCTAGAAGTAACCTATCACATACACAAACACAATGGGATGGGCAACTTCAGATGCAAGTTTTGTCCTGTTAAGATACCCCACGGCCCGTATCTCCACTGTCAAAATGTAGTAGTAATGGAGTGAGGGCATTTAAATCATGCATCTTCAGTGCTTTCATTACCTTGTAAAAGTTCACTGCCTGTGTTGCTACAAGCCATTAGAACAGCCATCTGTTTGCTCTAAACAGCATTTTGCTCATTATCTGCCAAATTTGGGTGGCAACACACTACCATGCATCCCAAGAAGAAACGAAATGGTGCAAGCTCTTTCCCATTATATGGGAAAGCAATGTGGTGGTCTGGTTCTCAGGGGTCCTTGGAAGCCCAGAAGTGGCCCAGGTGCCACGTGCTGCCCGCATGATTCTCCCCTCTGCTGGATCACTGGACATCTGGCCCAATTGCTGGATACCTGGCCCCACAATATACATTCACAAGCAGCTGTCCGAAACCTCCCGGAGTACAAAGCCAGCCACACAAGCTTTCAGAGCCCAGAACAGAAGCACAGAGATGTGGTGTAATCTGCTTTCCAAGCTGCCACCGCACGGGATCATTCACTGCGGCAAGTCCAGGCAGAGAGCCGATGCATCCAAAGCTGATCTCACCCGCTGCCAATGTCGAGAATGCAAGAAACAATACATGGGCAAGACCTGCTGTAATTCCTCTCATTTGGGGGGAACGGCGGCAAGTCAGCTCTCGTGAAAGGATCAGCCAGTGGCCAGACAGTGAGAAGCAAAGCCCATCAGATAGGAAAAGGCATCCTGGCTAAAAACGTGTCAGGGCCTGAATCCTTCTGGGCTCAAAAGGCTTTTCTGTGCTCAGCAGGCCTTTCATCCCAGAGGCAGGCAGCCGAGCAGCAGGTGTTCACCAAGCACCAGATGAGCATGTGTGAAAAGAATATTTCGGAAAATGACTTCAGATCAGTGTGCTCTGGGCCGGCTAGAGTGCTTGCCCGCCCAGATGTTCCCCCCCCCCCTCCGTCTGCGTGATATGCATTTTGGCTAGTAGTTTTTCACCTCCAAATATTTTGGATTCGAGGGGCCAGAAGCCCCAGCCAGCCATAGTCAGGAATTCTGGGGCTTGTTGTCGAAAACATCTGGGAGGCCAAAGGTCTGAAAACGGCTGGTTTAGACAACACTTGTCCTAGACTTCTTGTGAGAAATCTGAGGCCACGGGCATTTTCATTTTTAGAGGGATCTCGTTAGATATTTACAGAGCCACGCCTACTGAGTTCCAGCTATGACCCATGTCACACCGATCAGTGGTTCCCAACCTTGGGTCCCCAGATGTTCTCAGACTACAACTTCCAGAAATCCTGCTAGCGGGGAAGACTTCTGGGAGGGTTTGTCCAAAAACATCTCAGGACCCAAGGCTGGAAGACAGATGGAAGGACAGGGATTAGACCATGAGTCCATCTTGGTCAGCCTCCGTTGTAGTAGCGAGTCAGGTGCTTCCAAAAAGCCCACAGGCAGTGCATAAAGGTAATGCCTGCCCCATCTGCTCCCCCCCCCCACCTCTGCAACAATAATACCAGGGCCAGTATCCTGTTGCTAGTCCCACCTCAAGTTGACCCACTGAATCAACCACAGAATCGTCACTCATGTAAATCCCATTGAGTCTATGGGTCTCCTCTAAGTGAAAACTCACAATAGCAAACTGGCCCTTGGATGTGGAAGTACAAAAAGTACCTGGAACAAAGGATTGCAGCATAAGAGCGTTTGGGATACTCCATCCCGTTCCTTCTCCCCCTAGCACTCAGACTTTGTGGCCAACGAACACGCCAGGGCTTCCGAGCCTTTTTTTTGCTGGGGTCCTTCCCTTCCCCAACAAAACTTTTCCCTAAGGATTCTCGTTCCCCAAACATGCCCAATTCTGCTTACCTGGGCGGTGCTGCTTTAGCTTCAGAAGCCCTGGCACTTGGAAAGCAGAGGTGGCTGCTAGGATATAGGAAACTACCTCCAGGCGCCACCCCTGCCAAACCCTACGAGGTGATCCAAGGGCAGTCTTTTAAACTGTTATTTCTTGGTTTAATTGCCCTTTCTAACTACTCAGGGCTGCCAGAAAGCAAAACAGTTACTATGCAGGTGGAAAAGAGATTGGGGGCGGGGGGATCTGTTTGCGGGAAATGGCCTATCATGACATATCATTCCTTGCAAGGAAATTGTAGACCCTGACAGTATAGCTAAACCTGCATCAAAATGACTGCAAACATAAAATATGGGCTGAATTTATAGGAAACAGATATATTTTTTTAAAAAAAGACTTTTGTGAAACTAATCTAGCAGGCTGGATAGCTCAGTAAGTTGAAGCCCTTGGCCACTTGCTAGGCATTGGTAGTCTTGCTGTCCTTTCTTAGGCTGTATAAAGGATGCCTCACCAAGAACGACTGTGTCCGGGAAGCACTGCAGCAGAAATGAGGCCCATAAGGCTATATAGCCTCAGAGGCCTCCGCCTTGTGCAGGTGAGTGAAAGGAAGGTTTCTCCAGATATTGGTTGGTAGGCTGGAACTCCCAGAATTCTGCCCAGGTAATTAGTGGAGAATTTGGATAGTTGATGTCCAAACTAAAATGAATGGCATGCCCCTATCTGTGAATAATTCCAGGGCTCTTTCAGACAGAGCACTTCTTCTCGTTATAGGTAATACCTGGTTCTGCAGTTATTTACCTGTTTGTTTGTTTCATTTCTATGCTCCATTCTTCCTGATGAGGGGACATTGAAGAAATAGGTAATTTCCCCATCATTCCTCTTGTCACACTTAGTACAGTGACTTGTCCCCCACCTTTTCTTCCCTCCTGAAAGCAGGGTTTATTTTTAGTATTGCCTTGTTCCAATGGGTGGGGTTTATTGCTATGGTGTTTCCCCCTTTAACACTGCTGGATGCTTTCAATCAGCACCCAAGCAAACAGATTCTAGAAGAGCAGCTACAACACAGAAATTGTGTTCTTAATTAGTGGTTTTAAAAGATTTCTTAAAGATTGTCTCAAGAGAGGTTGGTTTCTTAAAAAGAACAAAAAGTCATTTTAAAGGGAAATGTAAGTGTGAACTCTATGCTTGTTCATGAACAAACAAGAGAAATGGATGGAGAATTTTCCCTTCACCTGGAAAATCCCTCTGGGTGATTTGCAACAATTGCCAAGGGATTCTGATGCCCAGTTATTTAACAGTAGCAATAACATAAATGTACACTCTTCACACCAAACCAAATTAGCTTATTGAACAAAGCTAGTGGAGGGGGGGGTGTATTTGGGGGGCAAACAACTGTGAATTTTGCTTTTAATATAAAAACAAATTAATTAGCTGAGAACATTATCAAAGGTACCCTATTTGTTAACTTTGAGCATTTCGTCCGCCACCACCTTTTTAAAAATCTAGTTTTGATTGGTGGATCTCACAATTTTAGTACAACAGTGAAGCAGATCCCACAAGCCTGAAGTATTGCAGAGTTTTGAATTTCTGGTAAAATTATTTTGCTACACAGTAGAAGTACAAAGACTCACGGAAGAGAATAGCTACAAGTTCTCAAGATAGTCCACCTCTTTCTCATTAACTGGCACTTAAGGGCTCAATCACTCACTCTAAAACATTTGTAAGAGAAAGAATAAATAACACTTTTTACTTACAATTGCTTGAAAATAGACTTGTGCATGCTGCTTTCTTTATTGCACACAGAATTAGCAATCAACCGAACAGATCAACAGCAAACCAACAAATGCCACCAACCAAGGAAAGAGAGGGAAGGAATACACCCAGAGAAGCAGGGCTCTCTTTGAATTCAAAGGCTGGAAGAAACAATTGCTTAATGCTGGATAGACTGATAGTCACCCCAGCCCAGTCACTCAAACCACAGACAGTATGTGAGGTTGTCAAAATTCCAACATGAAGTCTCTCTGCACACTTAGAGTGACTAACCAGATCCACCAGTTATTTTTACCTAATGAACAAGATGGCAAGGGTTTCTAATACGCTCCACTCCCGCAGACTGGATTGGCCAACGAAAAGCATAATTAATGGCATCCAATACCAAAGTTAAATCCAAGAGATTCTATTGTGCTTTAAGTCCAGTAGATGAGAAAACCTCTGGCAAAAAAGAAAAGGAAAAAGAAAATTAAAAAGGGATAAATAAGGGATGAGCTGGAAATCTGAGGATGAGGCAGAGAAGTGCTCCATATTGAAACTAGCTGGTTTTAATACTATTTATTGATTGATTTATCTTATATATCATCCAACAGTGCAATGTGCACTGCCACACATAAATACAAATAATCCAATAATTTAAAAACCAATTAACTCACAGGTAAACAACACAATACGAAGCAATACAATACAGTAAAACGCAACATAGCTCACCAAAAGTAACATAAATCAGATGTAAAACACAGGTCATCGGAAGGAGGGCATTAATAAAAGGCAGCTTTAGATAGTTCTGTTTTTAGAAGTTTTTTTAAAAAATCTCTATCTGTTGCACTTGTGAAAAGCAAACAATAGTCTTTGCAGAGACACTCTTGACATGTGTGAGGCTTCAAACAGGTACTTGTGTATTCTTCTTCCTCTCACGGAGCAAAGACTCGCAGCTTTGAGAATAGCCATCAAGCGGTGGACCTGTGCGCCACGCACTAACTTCCCACTCCTGCTGCTATAAACAGACTCAGCGTCTTTCTCAGTAAATGTCAAAGGGAGGAAAGTCTACAAACGTGGTGGAAGCCGAGGGGGAAGGTCACAAGAGCATTTTCTGCCCTCAGTGGGTCTCATTTCAGGGGCCTCATCGTCCTGACTGGAAACTTGCCCCTCTGCCCCTTTAATACCAGTGCCAAATTGAGAGAAACACAAAATGGCCAGGGAGCGTCCTTTTTCTGATGGTACGTCTTCAAAGACAACAAAGCCCATGTTGTCCGGCTAAATAGACACAACTCATTTACAGCGGCTGTTTAGCCAATTTTATTCAGTGGGGCCATGGAGAAGTGTGTGAATGTTTAGCCATTAGATAGAATGAAAGGAAGTCACGGCCCTGAGCTTGCAGGAGCCGAGCAAGGGCTGTTAAAAACAGGACACTCTGGAGGTCACCCATTCATAGGGTCACCGTGGGTCGGAGGCAATTGGAGGGCACTTAAGGACAGCAAATAGAATTTTAGGAAATTCAAAACCATCTCACAGTCAGTCCTTGGGTCTGTCAGGTAAGTCTCTATTCTTCAGGTTGACAGTATGGGCTAAGGTTGGGAGAAAAGAATGTAAGAGGAGCCCTCCTGAATCAGGGCTGGCCCTACCATTAGGCAAGGTAAGGCAAAGCAAATACCGTGTTTCCCCGAAAATAAGACAGGGTCTTATATTAATTTTTGCTCCAAAAAACGCATTAGGGCTTATTTTCAGGGGATGTTTTATTTGTTTCATGTAAAGCAATCTACATTTATTCAAAGACAGTCATGTCATCTTCTTCTGGTTGCTGCACAAGGGTGGAGGGCGGGGTTTCACTTAACTGGGGCTTATTTTGGGGGTAGGTCTTATATTATGAGCATCCTGAAAAATCATACTAGGGCTTATTTTCAGGTTAGGTCTTATTTTCAGGGAAACAGGGTATATAAATGTGCATGACTATATATGCCAGGCTTGCCATGGGGATGGTGCTGAGTGGTATAGGAGTGTCCTACGCATGATATTTGGCAGCATTGTAGCAGAGCCCAGGTTTGCAGAATCAAAATACCAGGGTGTCTTGTTCAGCAGGGATGATGGGATCCTCTCCCCTTACAGCGTCCCTGTTCTTTCTGAACAGCCGTCTTCAGAGTTGCCAGCATCAAGGAAGGATTTTCCAGGCAATGGTATGTTATTGTGAGAGATTCCTGTTGCATACAAAGTAAATGGGGTGATTGGTCATGAGGGAGTCATGAAGCCTCACTGAGCTTGCAAAATACCTGCTCCTGGTGGAGATCAAAAGTCCTAGAACTGGGTGGTTGACATGGGTCGACAGCTACCTGCGTTTTTGAACCTCCCTTAGGAATGTGGCTGTGGGTGCCATTACAAGGAGCACCTATGTGCCACTAGTCTGCTCGTACGAGGCAGCCCATTCATACACACACAAGGTACCACTCAAGACTTCCATTATGAAGTAAAGTGCAAATAAATGAACGAACCCCCTCTGGGTCTCTCCTGTTCATAGACAATTGAATCTTTGAGCTTTTTTTAAAAAAATTTAAAAAAACCCTCACACCTTGTACTGAGTAGGTGCTACCATGAACCTTCTCCCTGGGGGAGTGCTCATCTATTCAGACATGCCTGCTAACGCTTGTTTGCACTCTTAAAACAAAGGGCATGCATGTCTGAACGGACTTACTGCCCTCTGTCTGAACCAACGACGGAGGTCACTACAGACGGAAGTGCCCCACCGCAGCTGCTCCACTCCAGGTAGTCCTGGCCCAAAGAATGAGGGGATCTTTCTGTTTCCAGACGGCATGTTCTTTTGCTTAATCCCTCATCAGGTAGGCAACAAAACAACCCTGCATGATGCTGTCATATTGATAATAATGCTAATTCTGTGCCCTCAAGTCAATTCTGATTTACAGTGACCCCTTTTCAGGATTTTCTAGGTAGAGAGTACTCAGAAGTGATTTCCCTTTCTCTTCTTCTGGGAGGGCGCCCTGGGACGGTGCAGCTTGCCCAAGGCCACCCAGGCTGGCTCTTCTCCCAGGAGGCCCAGTTTGAGGAATCAAACTCCCAACCTCTGATTGTGCAGACAGAGACCTAAACCACTGGGCTATCCAGCCAGATGCTGTCATATTAACCAAAGTGATCTGGCCACAATGCGATGGGGTCTTTGTTGGCACAGCCAACCTTAAGGTAGTTGCTGGAGATCGGTGGCAAGAGCCACGCCCGCGGGCCAGACTCCCTGCCCAGAGGGATCCCGTGGGCCTGTCATCTCTAATGGCTTGTCTTGAAGGAACCTGTCTTGATTCTTACTGGTGCCACGTCAGGCTCATAAAACTGGAAGACCTGCTTCTCTGACAGGGAGATCCCTGAAGGCATGGAGAACACAGCGCGTATTGAAGCAGACAGTTAATTTGTAGCTGTAAAGAAATAATGATATCATCATAAAAACAGCTCTAAAAATCAGATTCCACTCAGACTCGTGAAACCCACCGGGTGTCTATCCATACGGTCGCTGACAAGGGCGCTTTAGCAGACAAGCCAACGGGCTCTGAGCGGCTCCTCTTGTGGGACAATACTGCCACCTGGTGGGTGCAAAAGAAACGCTCAGGCTTCTATTTGCAGAACTGGAGCATTCCCATTTGGAGCCGAGTTACTCTGGGGTCGTTGCCGGAGGGTTCTGCCAGACGGCCACTTGCTCACCACCACCACCACCCCGACCCCCGTTTTGGCCTCCTTTCTTAACACTTGGTGACTGAGGCTGGCAGTTGTTTCTGGAACACCCATGTGAACACCAGCAAGTAATAGTCGCCAGATCTTCTTCCTGAAGAGACTGGCTATAGGAAGTCGAAAGGTGGGCTAGGGGGCCATGGGACAAAGATGATGGAGGCCAGCAAGCTCTCCAGTTTGTGCATGCATGGCAAACAAGACACAGGGCAAAGGGGCAAGTTACCCTCTGCGCCTGCTGTCTGTGCTTATTTCCTCTCCTTTTGGTCAAGTTCCAATCAACCACCCCCTGCCTCTCCAAAGCCTGCACTGCCTTTGCTCTCAGAAACCCAGGCCCATGTTTGTAAACCTACAGACCAGCAAATACATTCCCCCATCTCTCTTGTTTGCCACCAGGCTCTCTCCACCTTATCCACACACACACCCCAATCACTTTCCTTCTGCGAGCCTCTGAAGGAGAAGTGGAGGTAGGGGAGGGGGGAGGAATCTTCTCTAAGCATTTGACGGAGACAGGAAGAAAAACTCCTCTTTCCTCTTCCGTTCCTGGAACAAGGGGAGACCTCAAGGATAAGCCATGCCTTGCAGGATGGACAAAAAGCTATAGAAAATCTCAGAGGCTGTCAATGTTCTGACCACAACAGGGCAGATGTCATGTGGATGGTGGGGAAAAGGGCTGATATCATCGGGAGGGAGGGAGGTAACTCACTCCTAAACTACAGTTGTAAACTTTGGTAGACTCTGACCATTTTGCTGCCTTAAAAAGACAAGGGAATGGCACCCCCTCAACATTCAAGCCCAGGGTACCTGATACCCAACGCTTCACATACAATTTTGACATCTATAACACACCTCCCACCGCACCCTTTGGCAATGAAAAATATGATAGCAACCAATGACGTAATGATCTGCCCTCTTTCCTAACACCCAAAATCCCTTGGCTGAGACACCCACAATATTCTGCTTAACGCTTGGACCAGCCTGCTCAGACCTCATTTCGTGGTATGCTGGAAGTGACTGAGAAGAGAAGCAAGCAGATAAGGGCAGACATGAGTACCAGCCTGGTATGGATGTTCCAGGGTCTCAGTGGGTTCATCGACATACTTTCACCTACCCTCTCTGCCATCTCTTCGCTCACCGAAGTGACACTGTGCCCGAAGAGATGTTTCTGCCTGCACCCAGCCCCTTCATGTGGGCAAAAGCCATGGAAAATTTGGGTCCCGCGTGCAAGGTTCTCCAGACCGGTGCTTGCGTGGGCAAAATGATGACGGAGCCGACTAGGATGAGCAGTCAAGTCTCGGCTTTTTGACTCACTCGTCATGTTATGCCTGAATAGGGCTTTGGACTGGGAAAATTCAGGCTCAGCCCTTCAGCTGTCCGTGAAGCTCACTGGGTGACCTCATGCCAGCTTCTTACTGGTTTCCTTCAAACGTTTCTTGCTGGACTGAAATGGGGTGGGTGGGGTGGGGAGCTGTCTTTGTGTAATTTCTTCTGCTTTATCTGTCCTCTAGCTCTAAGTCCCCTATATCGTAATATATTTACGTACTAGCCTTTGAGGTCCCACAAAACTCTCTGTTGTTTTTACTGCCTTATCAAACTATTGTGAATCTGGACAGGGAAGACTAACACAAATACAGCCCGGACCTCCTGAGATAAAGAATGAGATGCAATTAAATGAAACAGACTAATGACAGGTGAATATATGAATCTCGCTTTTGCCCAATTTCCTATTACTCTCACTACATGCTTGTTCTGCTCCATGCTTGCACTGTATTGTCAACACATTTGTCTTAATGTGCAGAGTTTTGTATGTACATTTCCTGTTGTGTATACTTTCTGCAGGTCCCCTCTGTAAAATGCTTTTTTTGGATGCAATTGTATCTAATCATCTACTTCTGTGCACCCTTTCTCTCCATATGTGTACTTTTGTGTACATTTTTGAGTCACACGCTGGATTACGAAACTGAAAAACCGGGATTTTGTGTCACACAAGCCTTTTGATTTGCTTAGACGTTCAGCAGGTCTGAATTGGGCAGGATTCTGCAGGACTGGACCTTACAAAATAGGTGGACCTGATAAATATCCCTTCCATGCCTCAACTGAGCTAAACTAAACTATGTTTAGGATGAGCCCAGGAAAGGATATAATTCCTGAGCCAGAAAATAACGCCAATCCAATGTTTACATCGGTTCCTTAGTTTCCAAGAGCAGCTATATGTTTTCAGAGCCAGAACCTTGCCCAATTGTAAATATGAATTTTGTCACTTCCTCAATCTTCCAGCGATTGCGAACAAGTCTCACACTTTTTTCTCATTTCAGGACTTAAAGCGGATGGCTCAGAACAGGCACTAGGGAGAGCTTTTGATTGTGAATTCCAAGGGTCGTGTGCAGGCAGATGAAAGGTAAACCTTATGCAACTCTTGAACAACATATTTTGGATGCAAACCAGATGCCTAGTTCTGAAGATTTTTACATGCACGCCTTTGCTTTCAAGATGCTGCTCCTACCCACCATTCAGGGTGCCTAGAGCCCTATCCAAGCTTTTGGGAAAGGCTTAATTTGAAAACGGGGAGAAAGTTCTAGCCCCGCCTTCTTGCCTGTCCTTTTCTCTATAGGAAGGACTGTCTGAAGAGGAAGCACTCAGTTACACATGAAGCCTCTCCACATGATCAAGAATAGAGATGGGCATGAACCATGGTTCAGAAGTTTGTGCCAGTTCGTACACGTGGGGCCACAGATGCCGCATGTTCCTTTCCCCCACCTCCCCAGCTGGACCCCCACTCACCAGCTGGCACACACTCCTCTCCTCCTCCTCTTCAGCTGCTCAACCAGTCTCCGGCAGGAGCATGGGCTTCCCTGCCCCGCCTTCTTGGCTGATCATCCACTCAGACAAGGAGGCGGGACAGGCAGACCTGTGCTCCTGCCAGGGACTGGTTGAACAGCCAAAGAGGAGGAGGAGAATGTGCTCCAACTGGGGAGTGGGTCATTGGCCAGGGAGGCAGGGGAAAGGAACAAACTGGCATGAACCTCCGAACCGAGGTTCTTCCCTAATGAAGAACCCGGATTCTTCTGAGTCTCCAATCACATGGGAAGGTATCATATGCAGCAGAAGCTTTCCTCTTTAGAGAGCCCTGCTCACGCTGGAGACAGGGACGGGTGGTAGTCAGGGTTAGAACTCTCTTCCTTCTCATGCTTTCAATTTAGCCCTTTTTTGAACGCCTGAAGAGGGCTCATCTACTTCCATGAAATTCCTTGGGTTTTACCAAGGAATTTCATGGAAATTTTTTTACTATGCACATGGCTACATGCCCCAAGGGGCTGATTAGAAATTACAGTACAATTCAATCCATGTTGACCGAGAAATAAACCTGAAATACAATGGTATTCACTTCCAAATTGTGGACATCTTACACATTACATAGATAATATAGACACCATCCTACCTCAGACCGTCTGACTTTGGAAGCTAAGCAAAGCCAGGCCCTTAAGGTCAGTATTTGGATGGGAGACTGCCAGGGAATACGAGGGGTCTTGAGGTGGAGCCAGGAAACAATGGTCCCTGAAATTCTGGAGCCTTCCTGCTTCTAGTCAGAGCTGACTAGTTAGCTGGACAGGCCAATGGTCAGGCTCAGTAGAAGGCTGCTTGCTGTGTTGCTATGGAATATACATCTGCAAAAGGAACAAATGGGTGCAATGAACAATGTATTTACAAACATATTCATCCTACAGGTATGGTAACTAGGGAAGAAGGTACTCATTGTAGTGTAGTGGATAGTGGGATGAACTAGGACCCTGGAGACCAAGGTCTGAATCCCCACGTGGCCATGGAAACTCATTGGGGGAGTGGAACTGGTAAAACCACTCCTTAAATATCTCACTTGCCTTGAAAGTCCCCTTAGGGTTGCTATAAATCGGTTCTGATTTGAAGCCCATAACTAAGAGCCATCTTTCCACTTAATTTCTTGCTGAACGTACCACTGCTTGCAAATCCAGGAACATAGCTTCATAGATTGTGAAACAGGTTTGGGCTATCAAAAGGTGGCTGTTTAAACATACCACAACTGTGGTTCTGTGTATGAGTTCATTCCCATGATGAACATTGTATGGGGTGGACGAATGGGGCCAAACCTATGTGTCCACCCCTCCTTCTGCAACACCTTGCCATTCGGAGAGGAGGAGAACAAGAGGGGAGTCTCTGGTGTTTGCATGCTCCCCACCTGCATGGGTTAGGATGCTGTGTGATGCACACGGATAACTCCACCGTTTCCCTGGACATTTGTAATCCTTTTACCAAATGCTGGTATGAGGGGGTTGTAGAAACCTGTCAGTTTGGCCTTCCGCTTAAAGGAAAACAGCTCTTTAAATTCTTTCTGCCCTGCATATGAGGAATGTTGATCATCTTTTCAGAAACAAATGGAAACAAGTCTCCCTCATCTCTACCCGCCAAATTCAGTTCAGAAAGGGCCAGGTTGCACCTGCCTGTCAGGCTGTTGTTAAAAATAAGAAGCTCCTCAGGACAGAGGGAAGAGGGGTGGGGGTTTACCTCAGCACCAACATGGCTGAGCATACAGGAACTGAATACGAAACTTGTTAAACATCGGCACTCATAGTTGTGGGTTGGGTGGAAAATTTTGTCAGATGCCATTTCTTCTATATTAAACTTTTCTTTTTTAAAATAAAAAAATAAAATTCTCAAATTCTATTCCATTCCAAGTATTAAGAAATGTGCCATCACTGCCTAGATCATCAAGTCCAACCCCTCTCAAGGAGGCACCATGGGGGGAATCGAACTCCCAACCTCTGGCTCCACAGCCAGAGACCTCAACCCCTGAGCTCTCCAGAAGTTCCTTAATAATCTTAGAACTGCATAGCTGGAAGGGACCCTCAAGAGATCATCAAGTCCAGTCCCTTTCAAAGAAGCACAGATGCGGGGAATCAAACTCCTCTCCTCTGGCTCTGCAGTCAGATGCCCAAACCGCTGGGCTACCCAGCACCCCTGCCTGATCTCTGCTGTCTGAATGTACGCAGACCTCTGCATAATGTGCCTGTGGGGTCAAGTGATGTTACTGCACAAATCTCCCAAGAGGTCAGGTGGCCACATGATGAGCCCAAAGATCAAGATCCACATGACTATATGACAAGAAACCAGGGGGGGAGAGAGAAATACAGAGCAGCCCCTCCCTCTCCTCCAGAAACAGACTTTGGCCTGTGACTAGAAAGGAGATGTTCTTAACTAATGTGAACACCTGAGCAGTTACAGCATGAGCTTCTCTCACCTGGGTTGGCAGGATCTTTAAGAACTGCCGGAGAGCTCAGGGGTTGAGGTCTCTGGCTACAGAGCCAGAGGTTGGGAGTTTGATTCCCCCCATCTGTGCCTCCTTGAGACGGGCTGGACTCGATGACCCCTCAGGGTCCCTTCCAGCTCTGCAGTTCAAAGGTTGTTATTATTATTATCATTATTGAAGAATGGAATTCCTTTGAAGACTGATTTCATAAATGAGAAAAGGTTGCCTCAATCACCCCTTTACAACATCAACATGCTTTCCTCCTAATTATGGCCTGACTCTGCTCTCACATGCACACTCGCTCTCTCAACAAAAAAAAAAGCTACTCTGGTTTGGTTTCTTTTTCTTTTTTCTCCTCCGTTCAGCCCGGCTGGTACATGGTGGCTACATTTCAAATTGTCTATGCAACTGGGCAAGATTCAGAAGGCACGATGGAGCGTGTTGTGTTCGCAGTCAAGCCATTAATTCCGTGGATTTCTTGAAGGATCTGCACCAAAGAGAGCAAGATTATGAAGACTCCCCTACTTGCGCCACTAGAAAGACACAGGTAGGTGTAACATTTTCTAACTGGGGGAAGAATTTTCGGAGTTATAATCCAGATAATTTCTTACTGCAATTTTATACAAGGATGTATTTCTGAAGAAATCTCAGCAAAAAGCTGCTTTTGCTGCATTTTATCGGAACCACGTATTCTATGGTATATTTGTGCACATCAGTATTCTGGCTAAGGAGGACACCATGAGCATTTAATGCACCCTCTGCCCAGCCCAGAGGCCACAGAATTTCACCTACGGCCTCCATGTGTCACATCAAATTGATTTTTGCTGACCTACCAACCATCTCTCAGGGGAAATGGCTCTGAAACTTTGTCCTTACAATGCTTCGAGAACTAGCTCAGATACCTTTCTTTCTTTCTTTTCTTTGACATTGGCAACCCAAGCAGACAACACTGCCAGTCCCTTTCATCCCGCCAAAAGCACAATCCCATCATCCCCACCCTGGATGGAGAGGATGGGAACTGTTGTCTGCTGCCTTTGGTTTGTGTCAAAGGATGCAAATGCTCTTTCTCCCCATAACAGGAAGGGGTCACTGAAACCACAAAGCGAGCAGTGCAATTGTGAGGGCGCCCCAAGTAACTAGACAAAGCAGCCTGAGCCTCTGCAGGACTCAAAATGAAAAATCAAGACCCAGACTATGTTTTCGCAGCTGCAGATGGACTTTGGAAGGAACCAGCATAGGGTCAATAAAATCTGATTGTCTCTCAGTTGCTGTATCCAAAAACAGCCACAGGCAAGAAGGCGTACTTGGGCGAGATTACCTTCTCATGTTAGTAAAAAATGCCCAGCTAGCCAACTAAAGTAGCCCAGTTTTCCCCAACCTGGTGTCCTCCAGATGTGCTGGACTATATTTCACATCATCCCCTATGAACATGACCATGTTACCTAGAATTATGGGTATTGTAGTTTAACGGAGTTTGGAAGTAATTTGTTGCAAAGCGTGGCTGAAATCCTATTGCCATAATGTACATAAGACTGGGGACATCATCATCAGTGGCAATTTTTTTAAAATTAAAATTTTCTGACATTTCTCCCAAAGTTCCTGAGGCTCCCATGTAATCTCTTCCATCATTCAGAACCAATGGGAGCCATGGGACATAAGGGGGAAGTCTTTAATTTACCAAAAAACATGGCCAGCTGGATGGTGTCATCATCTTTACATGGCATAAGTTACAGCAACAGGACTGCAGCCCATAAATCACTTGCAATTAATTCCTCTTTTTTTCTAATAACGAAAACAATAATTAAGTTACATTAAAGATTATAACTGAACAAGATTATAACTTCACTCCTTTTGGGTTTTAACTTTAACATTTAGTTACCTTTACTGTTACATTTACAGACCTGGAATGTACTTTTGATGTCAGCCTACTGCAATGTGCTACAGGATCAAGGCTGGATTCTCTTAAAAACTGGTGCTTATGCTTGCTCATTTCCTTAGGAGTCTTTTTCACATCTGCATAAACATTACAGATCTTTGTATTCCGCTGTTTTTCACAGTTTCTTCTGCGCAGAAGTAGATACGAAAAGAGGTAATTTGGAGAACACTCTGTCAATGTGACTTCTCTGCAATTAACTTACCTGCACAATAAAATGCACAGGGTCTCCACGAGTAAATTGCTTGAACAGAATATGTGCAAATTACAAAATAAAATAAAATGTTTTGCAATTCTAGGTATTTTACTCGACAGTAAGGCTTTACAACAACTGATTCTTCTTCTTATTAACTTTCCAAGCTTCATCATCTGCTTTTTGGCTGACAGCTCCCAGAATTCCCCCATGCTGACAGTCATCTAAAATGATGATGATGCTCCACACTCTTATCTCAGATCGGGGGATGTTGTTGTGACCATGTCTTTCAAAGGCTGTTTTTTTTAATATAAGAAACACCTTGCATTATCATGAACATGTTTTATCCCCCAGAGGGAAGATTAATTATTCCCAGTCGTGGGGGACTGGGATGATGGCAGCCTCTCTCTTTTAATATCGCTGCAGAATCATTTCACATTCCCCTCCACCCACTACCCCAAATGTAAAAACGATTCTCAAGTTGAACTTGGATATAACATTTCTATTCAATTTAGGACCGGCTAGTAGGACCATGAAGGCTAGCAAGGACCACCTTGGGGGAAATTTCTTCCAATTAGCGGTAATGGGATGATTAGTCTTTGCAGTTTCCCTTCACTGCAGTGACTGTCAAAAGCTCTTCTTCTGTACAATATTAAATGTGTGTGATGGCCTCCTGTCCTTTTAAATATATATATATCTTACATCCCTTGAGATATAATGCAGTCTGAGAGGTACCTGAGATACTCAGAGATACTCAGAGTTAGAATCTTTTTCTTCCTCTGATACTGGCTTCATTTCCTGAAGATGACTCCAGTACATTGATGTTGTCTTCTTTTTCTTCTCCTCCTCCTCCTTTTTCTCCTCCTCCTCCTCCTTCTCCTCCTCTTCTTCTTCCTCCTCCTCCTCCTTCTTCTTCCTCTTCCTCCTCCTCCTCCTTCTTTTCCTCCTCCTCTTCCTCCTCCTCCTTCTCCTCCTCCTCCTTCTTCTCCTCTTCCTCCTCCTCCTCCTTTTTCTCCTCCTCCTCCTCTTCCTCCTCCTCCTCCTTTTTCTCCTCCTCTTCCTCCTCCTTCTCCTCCTCCTTCCTTCTCCTTCTCCTTCTCCTCCTGGCACATTTGTTGCTAAATCTGAGGGCCGGAACAGCAAGAATGAGCCTTTCCAGGATCTGTTCTAGAGAGCCTTCGGGGCTCACATTTGTCAAAGAGCCGAGATCAGCAAAAAAAAACCCTCATTACCATCAGTGCCACCTCTATCTTGTTGCAGAGGTAGCAAAGATAAATCAGGCAGCGTGCCCCTCTCCTCCTTCATGCATGCCATCTTGGCAGTCCTCTCCCCTGTGACGAGGGGGCAGCTTGCTGTCAGATTATTTATATAATATATAAATGCAGTTAGTTAATAAAAATAAAATTAAAGCACAAAATAAGTTCACATATTGAAACAAAATCAACAGCTTAATTTTAACTTAATTACATTTATAAACACATTGCTAAGAAAAAATATAGCACCCAACTGGTACAAGACCATTCTCCAGAAAATAGTTTGCCGAAGACCTGCTTGAGTAAAAAGGAATCCAGCCTGGTCTCCCTTAGAAGTAGATAGCCAAGCAAGCTGCCATTACAATAGCACCCCCGTATCTGCAGGGGAACGGCTCCAATCTCCCCACCCATGCTGAAAAACACAGATTATAGCAAACACTATTTTAATAGCAAACACTATACATAGCATGGTCCCCAGCCCCCTCTAGTGGCCAGTTCTGGTAACTTCACCTTTACAGATCTATATTTCTAGGTTACTTTTAATATTTTTAATATTTTCAGACTGTGGATAAGTGAATCAGTGGACACTGATCCTACGGATACAGGGGTCCTACTGTATATTAGATTAGCAGGAGTCCAGCAAATGGATGTCTAAATGGATCAAAAGGACAGTTCTTTTTTTCCCCAAACCAACCAAAGTTATCTGCCCTCTCATCCATCTAAATTTCCCTTTTTAAAAAAAATACTTGTCTTCCCTTCTCATCTTTGGGAAATCTTTAAAAGACTGGCCCCATGTTTCCCACCACCAGGACAATCTCTGGTCATTATCCAAAACATCTCTAAAGGAAGAAGAAGAAAGAGCAAGCCCACATCAAAGCCTTTTCGAGTGCCATCACAGCTAAATGTAGGAGAAACTATACAGGCCATCAGATGAATTCTGAAATCCATGTTGAGGTGATACTTTCTTAAGCCAACTTTTAAAAGCACAAAATCCCCTACAAGCTCTCAACATTTTTTAAAACCACGATGCTACAAAATTTGGGGATGAAGAGAGACTCCATGTTAGAGGTGTGCAGTCTTTATGCTGTCTTGTGACTAAAGGGAAGGGGGTGGCAGGCATTTTGGCAGGATCCGTTTAGTGTTAGATTCACCCTGAATCGCCCTTGAGTTTTGTTGAAACAAAAAAGCCCTATAAAGCAATAAACTTTCCATCTCCGTGTTCAGAATGCAGTGACTCCCTTGTAACCCAAAGCTGCCTTGACCAAGTGCAAGGTGCACAGCCCTCTTCTAAGAACAGAGCACAGAGAGGCTTAGGCAGCCTCTGTGCAGTCACGGCTAGAGATTATTTTAGATGATGGCTCAGGTAAAGCAAACCAATAAAAGTCAACATGGGTGGCTTTGCCTTGTGTTGGCTTGTAATAAGTGAAAACGCACATTTTGGCAACAGGAGGAAAGGTAGGGATTGTAAGGGTGGCTGGAGCAGGATAGAGGAAGCAGGAGCTATTTGGCAGGAGCCTTTAGGGACCCCGCCACATGAAAACAGAGGAAAAAGAGAAATAAAGGAGTAATTACAGCAGGCACAAAGGGCCAGGTCGGTGGACCTGATCCAATGGTGGGGTTTGTGGACTTTTGCGGGCAGTGGTCCAGTCCGGTCCCCTTCTTTCTCTTACTCTTGTTACTTGCAAGGCCTCTTCCTTACCACTTATGCACACCTGTTTGTGCAGGACTTAGGAAAGCGATCTCTATGAAGAAGGTTCTTTTTTTAATCTGTAACTCCCAGAGTCCCCCGCCCAGCATGGCTGCTGGCCAGGTGGGCCTGGAGGCTTCTGGGAGATGTCATCCAAAGAGATAATCGTTCCAGGCCCTCTGTCATAAGTGAGATGCAACCATGTTCTCTGGTCTCCTGAGGTAGCAGTCAGAACACTGCAGAGACTATATATTGAGGGGAATGAGCTCTTCTGCTCCTGGAAACCTCCAGGAGTGGTGGATTTTGCTGTAGGCCATGCCAGTGAGGGAAGGGGGGTCCCCAATGCACCCCCAGCCCCTTCAAATTCAAAAGTCAAAACCAGAAAGGGTTCTTCAGACCCCTTCAGTTCTTTTTCCCCCCAGACTAACCAAAGTTGTCTGCCCTTCCATCTAAATTTCCCTTTTATAAAAACACTCCCCTTCTCATCTTTGGGAAATCTTTAATAAATCTTTAAAAACCGTTTAGGATCTTGTCTGCTAGAGTTTCCCTGAGTGTTGCTTTGAATACGAATCAAAAGCTTCTGACTGGGAAGCTCTCACTGGATATCAGCTTCAAAAGGGAACCACCAAAGTGCTGAATTCCACTCCCTGGGAAAAAGGTGCTACTAAAACTCAAGCAGGCTTTCAGGAGGCACACAATGGGAAAGAAAGAGACAGGAAAAAGTCACTGGACTAAAGCAGACAAGAAGAAGTCCCAAGGATGGCAGAAAAAAATACCAACAAAAACAGTGCAAACCCAAGTACATTAAGAAGAAAAATGCTCTGTCTGAAACAGTCTTGTATCTTCTCAAAAGTTTACACATGTTGTGCCTTTTTGCTTGGCCTAATAAAGGTTATCAGATCAATACAGATTTGGGAACATGTTTTGTGCCGATTTGGCCATGGGTTAGAAAGCGGATCATTTTTATGCTTACAGAAATGTGGAAGTTCTTAGAACCCAGTACCAAATAACAAACTTTGCCTGAAATTCTCTGCATTCAGAACAGCAGAAGACAAACAGGCCTAACACACAGGGCCGGCAGTAATTGCTCCAGGAAAGATGCACAACACTTTGCCAATCAGTCCAGGGAGTGAAAATAGGCTTATTTGCTCAATATGAAATGTTTTGCAGTCATTCATAATTACCTCTTAATACAAAGCAATTTTATGATTTAAAAGAATCCCTTAATTTCTAAAGAGGCCTGGCGGTGCACCAGCAATCAACAAACATCTTGGCAGCCATTCAGATTGCGTCCGTCAACAATTCCTCTAATTCCATCTCATTATCGTGTTTACAAGCACACACGCTGGAATCAGGTTCGTTTCGAAGAATAGGATGATCAAATCAAATGCACCGCCATGTCGAGAGCTGGCGCTCTTGTGGATGCTTCCTTGCAGAGACAGGTGGAGAAACTTGGTGTTTACTTTTCTAAGCATTTTCCTCCCCATAATTCAGTGCCAGGGGAAAATATTCTAAGCCCTTCAACTTGTTCTTAGTCTTCTTTTTACCTCTTAGAAGAAGTCACCTTACAAAGTAAAGGTTAAAAACCATTTAATCGTTCTACCCACTGGGCTGCTCTTTCTGTTTTTCTCCCCCTTTGAACCTTCTGCTCCCCTTCAACTGTTTTGCAGTTCCTTCAGCCCTTCGCTCTCCCCCTTCTCCTCTTTTCTCTCTCCCTCTCCCTCAACAGGCAGCAAGACCTTCTCACTGTGATCTGGTTGGTTGTTTGCTTGCTTGTTTTACATGCTGTTTTTCTCCCGGAATTTGGACCCAAGGCTTACAATACAGTTTATAGAATAGGAAATAAAAGCACAACCAAAATAGAATAAAATCAAACATCAAAATAGAATAAAATTTGTTATATTATTAAAAAGCAAATAAAATTAAAACTTCAAAATCTCTGGATTAAAATACAAGCTTTCCTTTGAAAAGACACAGAAGCTTTTGACACAAAGCAACTTATGTCCTTAAAATACCGGATTTTCCACTGATGCTATCAATATTTTTCCCATCATTTGTATGATGTTCCCCTTACTTCACTTTGTCCAATGAGTTCTTCCCCTGAAAGACAACGTCTCCCAGCAGTTTCATGTAGATCTTAGCGGTTGTCTGGAGTTTGGGGGTTCAGTGTCACCAGTCTGCCCATGACACCCAACTCTCTCTCTCTCTCTCTCTCTCTCTCTCTCTCTCTCTCTCTCCTTGTCATCTAACTCTGAGGAAGCCGTTTTGGCTCTAGGTCAGTGTCTGGTGTCAGTAATGGACTGAATGAGGATGAATACATGGAAACTTCATCCAGAGAAGACAGAGGTGCTCATGGTCCATTTAAAGGCAGATTAAGGCACAGAGATGCAGCCTGTGCTGGATGGGGTTACACTCTCTCTGAAAACACAGATGCACAGATTGGTCTCTGAGCCTCGGTGCCCAGGTTTCGGTGGTGGCCAGGAGTGCATTTGTACAATTATAATTAGCTCGCCAGTTCTAGGACAGGTCAGATCTGGCCACTGTGACACATGCCTTAGTTATATCCTGGCTGGATTGCTGTAATGCACTCTGTGTGGGGCTACCCCTGGAAAGTGCTTCGGAAACTTCAGCAGGTCCAAAATGTGGCAGCCAGATTGTTAACTGGGGCTGGTCACAGGGATCACATAACCCTCCTGTTACAACAGCCCCACTGGTTGTTGATTAGTTTCCAGGCATAATTTAAAGTGCTGGTTCTCTAACCTATAAAGCCCAAACTGGCTTGGGTCCAGTGTATCTCAAGGACCACATCTCCTTTATGAGCCTGCCCAGATGTGAAGATCGTCAGGAGAGGCCTTCCTCTCAGTCCCACCACCCTCACTGGTGCACTTGGTGGGGACACGGAAGAGGGCCTTCTCTGTCGCTGCTCCCAGACTGTGGAACTCCCTCCCACAAGAAGCGAAGCTGGCCCCATCTTTGTTGTCCTTCCACAAGCAGACAGAGGCCTTTCTCTTCAGGCAAGCTTTCCCTTATTGACTGACTGGCTGGGGGTTTTTTAACACATGGTTTGAATGTGTTTTTGGTGTTGCTTTTGTTTAATGTCTTTTAGTGTGGTATTTTGTTTGATCCTTTTTAGTAATTGTATACTTACTAATTTTTAGCTTTAAATGTCTTTTAATGATGTAAGCCACCTTGGGTCCTTTTTAAAGAGAAATAAAGGTTTTTTTAAAAGTTAAATAAAATTTAAAAAATGAAGGTCCACCGTGAGTAGGGTTGCCAGATGTCAGGCAAAAGGAGGACATGAGGAGGACATGTCCTCCTTTTTAGCCTAATGTCCTCCGTCAGGCAGGCAAAGATAAAAACCTTTAAAATGTCAGGCTTTTGTATATTTTATGTTATAATTTTGGATGGGAGGGGGAGAGGTGGAAGGACCCCCTCCCCCTGTCTTTCCCCGCCCCCCCATTACCTGCCGCCGGCGCTGGAGCGCAGGCCTCGCCCCCTCCTGCCGCCGCCCCGGCTGCTCAGCGATCTGCCATGTCCGCCCAGCCCATGTGGAGCCCAGAAAGGCAGCGGGAGTGGAGCACCGCCCACTGAGCAAGGCAAGAGCAAGCAGCGCCCAAGAGCATCGATGGGAAGGCAAGCACCCGGACTGTGTGTGTTCAAAGTCCCTTTCGGGGACACCAACTCCCACACTCCCCAGCCTTGAACTTATGACCCTCGGGGGAGGGGAGGCTGCTTCATTTGGTTTTGCCCAGTGCCGCTTTCCCCCTGCCTGCGCCAGAGCCTTGTTTTGGCGTCCAGATTAGCAAGGTTGCCTCTGAGCCTGTGCAGAGTGCGAGCGGCCGGGGGATCCCGCAGCCGGGTTGGGGTGGGTTCGGGTACAATTGGCTGTTTAAATAATGTTTTTTGGTATTTTGAAAAAAGCCTCCATTGAATTTATTTTTATTTTTTAACATGACTGTTTCTTGGTCGGTTCACTAAGAGACATTTATTGGCAGCTATTGTAATAGAATTGTATGGATTGCGGGTTTAATCCGGAACGATTCAAATGAAACATTCAATATGTCCTCCTCTGTCCTCTTTTTTGTCTTTCTATGTCCTCCTTTTGGTACCCATGTATCTGGCAACCCTAACCGTGAGTGACTCCCTCAGTATATGCCAATATGTAATAATTTAAGAAAGTTATACAAATGTTAACTTTCCGACGAACTGTTCTGGAAACAAATATGTGTTAGATCAGGGGTCCCCAACCCCCAGTCTGCGGCCCGGTGCTAGTCCGTGGCCTGGGCCAGACCGGGCCGCGGAGACAGATCTCCCACCCCCTGCACGCACTCCCGCCCCCTGCACAGCCCCTTCGTGCATGTGCGCGAGTCCACACACAAGAGAGCGCCCCCACCCCTTTGCGAGTGCCCCCCGAGCGCCTGTACACCCGCTCCTTCGTGCATACGCACGAGTGTGCACACACCTGCTCCTTTGCACATGCGCGCAAGCACAGAGGGGTGCCCCGCCATCCCCAACCGGTCCGTGGAGTTAAAAAAGTTGGGGACCATTATGTTAGATCATTTAACATCCTAATATAAGTGGGGTGGAATCCTTTGTTCAAACATATTTAGTGGTGTGGAACCTCCTGGCTGTTCCCAGGCCAGCTCTACCATTGGGCGGTTGTCTCAGGTGGCAATTTTCGTGTCCCATGAAAGGGCAGCCAATTATTCGTTATTTGATTTCTTACTATTGTATGTTTACTGCCAAGGGTGTCAGCAGGTATGCCCGGTGCTACAAAGATCTCTCTTTCATACCACCTTCGGCTCTCTAGAGAAACGACCATCTGTCTCCTATTGCAAAGCCTCCGTCTCCTTGCTGCCCAGATGCAATAGCAGAGCCCAGCAGGATGTACCAACACTTGCTCAGATTTCATTTTTATTAATCCTCTCTAATTAATCGAGGATGAGGGTGGCTGAAAATACCAGCATTCAGAGTCAAAGATAAATTAACTTCAGTGAGTCATCAGTTTAGACCATAGATTTCCAGAGGAACTACAAAAAGCAGAAAAACAAATGAAAGCTAGCTCAAGGCTGGTTTTATCACAGGGCCTAAGAGATTGTTTGGTTGCTGTTGTTTACATAATTTGCCATGTAACATTTATCAAAGGCCCTAAAAGTACTTAACTGCCATTAGCATTAACATTTCAGGGGAATTTTGTTACTTGAACTTGCTAATTTTCCATCATTTTGAAAACAATAGGATCATCAGAGAAAGCTTGCTCCCATTGAGTTGAGGGAATTTGCCCATGTTGGTTTAAGTTTCAACTGCCAACTCGGCCCAATTCTGTACATAAAATGGAGGCAGTGCGATTTTTTCCCAGCCTTGAGCCAGCCTTGGACTCGTGGACTGCTCTTCCAGGCAGTAACAAAGATAAAAGTGTCTAACACAAAACCATAAGACTTATATACCAGCTCAGGTCTTGAGTCAATGAATTCTGAACGCTATAACATGGCAGAAGCTCAATTTAATAAGAACATCTCAGTATGTATCGGTCACTTTTTACTGGAAGTCAAAAGGTGCTTGTTTATTTACACCCTGACAAATACAGGCATAACGCCTGATAACAGACATCAAGCAAATATATTTACTTCCATTCTCAAGTGCAGAAGAAAATGCAACTTGATTTTTACACACCCGGCAACATTAATAAATTGTTTAGGAAGGAGGCATCTTTCATCTCAGCTTATAACACAGTGAGACCATTACAAAGTGGGATTCTTTGAGTGCTTTAAGACATCAAAATGGTGGGTTTGCAGCACTTCTCCGCTTCTCCATTTTGCACTGTTTACTCTAAGTATATACACAGCACTTATTCCACTAAGCCCAAGAAGAAAATTATGACCCTGGCCAAGTTTTTCCTCTCCTCCTAAGCATAGATCAAAATCATTTCTGCAGTGCACTGACAGACTTGGGGTGAAATGTACTGCCGGTAGAAATAATAAACCGTTGTTTAAGACACTGAAAGAGAAATTGCTGCCGACACGTATGCCATATTAGGTAGTTTCTAGGAGGAAAGGGAAATTATGTATGTAGCCTTCTTGGAGAAGAGCTGCCATAGTGAAGTATTGACACTCCCTTTTCCTTCATATCCATGCGGCAGGACATTTTATACCAGGCCGTAAAAGGAAGAAACTGCATTTTTCATTATCACACAGAAACTAACTAAATCCCAGTAACTCACCAGCAGCAGCTTCCATTTCTGTTTGTAATGTATATTGGAGGGGGGAGGATAAATAAATTACCAACTGGGCACAAGTTGGATCCCAGCTAGAGATCTCACATAAACATTCCTTCTAGATATTCTTGAAATATATTGAATCTTTTTCTCTCCCTGCTCTGCCCCCCCCCAAAAAAACTATTCAACATGATGCACTGACCACACCCTAAATGAGCATGTGGGAATGGTCTGAAATTGGACAGAGGGTGAAGGGGTGTGTGTGAAACAATGGGATGAAAATGAACTGGGTGGAGTCACACCAGTAAACGTGGGCAAAAAAATGGAAGGCAATAAGGGTCAAGGCAAGAATTGCTGAATACCTCAGTGGTTTAGGCATCTGGCTGCGGAGCCAGAGGTTGGGAATTCAATTCCCCCCACTGTGCCTCCTTTAGAAGGGCTGGACTCCGTGATCCGTAGGGTCCCTTTCAACTATGCAGTTCTAGGATGAGGATGAGGATGATAAGGGAACAAATGAAACGCATGCGGACTAGATGTACTAGTAAATCAAGAAACAGGCAACAATGGGGATCCTCTCACACGTGGGCCCCAAAACCCATATGATCCATTTGAAAACACTGAAATGAGCTATGACTAGCAACCTAATATTTATGCCCTTAGTTGAGAAAGAGGGAACAAGCTGAAACTTGGGAAACAGGCGTTATAGACATGCTTTGGCTAACTCAACAACAAATGCCCAATGTAGTACATTACATCTAATTCCACAGAATCTGAAAACTCTTTTGCTGTCACGCATGATATGCTTGTTTCCTTTAAGGCAGCCTTTGGAACATCTGTGAAAGCACCTAATTACCTGCTCTGAACACACACACACACACACCACCCAAATCTTAGCGCTTGCAATGTGGAAAATTACATTCTCATCTATCACTCCAAATTTCTCATTAAAATAAGCCCAAGATTACCTATAGCAACATTAATGAATTCTAATCCAGTGATTGCTCAGGGTTCCATTAATTAGCATTAATCCAATGATTACCCAGTGTTACATCCAGCAACTTAATGAAAGGGCTGAGAAGAGCTGGCCTCTGTGCCTGCTTGTGGTACTGCTTGGCTTCTCACTTCTTTTCTTTTGCAAGGTAGGGGAGCAACAAGAGTCAATCCTTGTCCATTATGATTTGAAATGTTCTCCCCGCAAGAAAATAAGTCCCCCCCCCCTTTGGATGGGAAGGATAGAAGGCACGAGTTGCCCAAATAAGGGAAACATATAGTATAAATCATGCCATTTGCTCTCATTTTTCTTGATCCCAGTCCGCTGGCATCAAGGAAAATGAGAGCAAATGGCATGAAAGAAACGGCAGAAGAAGCAGAGGACAGGAGAAGTTACCTCCCTAGAAGGGGAAGAATATCAAAGGAAGTAAGAAGAACATAGGATAATGTCAGAGACAGAGAGTCTGGGTCAAACTATATATTATAGAGAGCACAGTATTAGAAGAGAGAACTCCTTAAGTGCTGAAAGCATCTGATTGTCACAGCAGGAGCTTTTCTGCACATTATCCTACTTTCTGTGACTGATCTTTGATAGGTAAACATGGGCTTCATTTGCAAGCCTGGCTTCTCAAACATGAACCTTTGCTGAAATCCTGCTCCTGGAGCCTCTTCAGACTCTAAACCAACAGCCCTGGGACAATCTCAGTCGGAAGCCATTGGAATCCCAGATAGTCAGACAATACCATTTGGCACGGTAATGGATTGTTCGCCCACACGTTGCCAGCTGCGAAGGGAATACTATCTGCTAGAAAGGAAACAAGCTTTTGAATTTGTTATAAAATGGTTATGCTTTTAACCTGGTCTCTCCAGTGGTTGCTCGCAAATGCTCGGCGGTGCTGGGGCTGAGGGGGAAGCATGCTAGTTTTAATTAAGAGTTCAATTAAAAGTTGACCCTTTCTATAACCAAGGTACTGCAGACAGCACATAAGGAGAGAGAGAGAGTGAGAGCAATTAATACTACTACATAAATGCTTTATTTAAATGTATTGTTTCCGCTCTCATTATTAGGAGGGTTGCTCTTTTGTGCTGAGAGCTCTGTTTTTATTAGATGTTAATCAGTGTTCAAGTTAGATTAGCTTTGGGCTAATTATGCTGAATTCCTCCTCGTACAGCATTGGCTTCCTATTACTCTTTTTCTTGGCTCAAAAGCCCTGCAGAGAAACATCCAAGAGCAAAAATGCATGGCATTTTCCACAGATGCTTGAACAATGGCTTTAATTAGCATGAGTTGCAAGGAAAACGTGTTGAGACCCCCAGGCTGGCCCAAGACATTTGCTGCTAGAGGCAAAGTGCAATATGGTACCCTCTCCTGTCCCTGGGACGTGGTGGCACTGCGGGTTAAACCGCAGAAGCCTCTGTGCTGCAAGGTCAGAAGACCAGCAGTCGTAAGATCAAATCCACGCAACGGAGTGAGCTCCCGTCGCTTGTCCCAGCTCCTGCCAACCTAGCAGTTCGAAAGCATGTAAATGCGAGTAGATAAATAGGTACCACCATGGTGGGAAGGTAATGGCGTTCTGTGTCTAGTCGCGCTGGCCACGTGACCACGGAAACTGTCTATGGACAAACGCTGGCTCTACGGCTTGGAGACGGGGATGAGCACCACGCCCTAGAGTCGGACACAACTGGACTAAATGTCAAGGGGAACCTTTACCTTTACCTCCTGTCCCATGTCCAAAAGCCAACTTGACGAGCAGATTTATCTTTCGTTAGGAATCCGGCAATATCCTGCACCGCGCCTGAATGCAGCAGGCTAGCATCATGGATGATGGGTTGTCAGGAAGGCTGTCCGACATACAGCTCTCATTCCCCAGAAGTTACCAGCTGTGTCAGTTTGCCTAAATGGCAAGGCGAACCCTGCTAGACACAAGGATTGTCCTCGTTCTCAGAGGATTTGCCCTTTACTCTTTCTTTAAGAGAAGCAATTGTGGGGGGTGAGTCTTAAAGGTCCTGGTGACCCCCTTGTCCTAGAGGCTGAATGAGAGATGTTGTGTTTGGGGGCATATAGACCCCTTTGATGCCTTTAGTGTTGAACTCATGGGGTTTCTGGTGGCCAGGGGCACAGTATTTATTGAATACTTAAGTTTTCAGAAATAAGTGCTGCTTTAAATAATTGCTAGATGTTCTACCAGGTGAGTGTGTTCTTATGCACACACCAATAGCTTTCTTCTAGGAAAAATAAAAGTTCCCTCCCTCATTTAGGTTTAGATTCATTTGATTTGTTTACACATCTGGGGTGTTTTGGGCTTTGTCACTGCTTCACATTGAAAATCTTTCCTTGAAAGCAGTGCTTCCCAACCTTGAGTAACCCAGATGTTTTTGGCCTACAACTCTCAGAAATCCTGGCCAGCACAGCCAGTGGTGGAGGCTTCTGAGAGTTTTAGTCCGAGAACTGCTGCGTTACCCAAGGTTGGGAACCATTGCACTACAGGTACTGCAAATTCCCCCCATGCTTGAAATGTGGACCTGGGTGTGGAAGAATAAAGCTTCCTCCTTCCCTTTCTTTTTCTTTTTTACTACTTAGAGAGCAGGGAAATCACATGACTGCTCCTGATCATTCATCTTTTAAAGTGGCCAAGGACTGTTCTGTTACAAATGACACAAAATTCGCTCCTGAATAGCCAAAGATTAAATCAATGCTATTCTAGAAAGGCCAACTAATTTTGCAGGAGACCTATAACAATTGCCCAGTTTGACTGGAACAAAATGTCCATCTTTACTGGTCACTCAAAAGCTCAGGAATTGGGCTTTCTCCCCCTCCCCCACCCCACACAATTGTCGGTCCTTGCCACCCCCTCTTTAGAGGAAGAAATGGTGAATTATTCCCTAGGTAGGAGTCTTACTGTGAGGCACATAAAAATACTCACTCTTTATTGCTGTACTTCATCAAACCGCATTCTAAACTGCAATCAGACAAGAACTGCACTTTCCCTTTTGCGTGCTCAGGCTGATTAGCTTAAATTAAACCTCACGCCAATCAAGCTGGAAAAAAGGAAGGGCAAACGCTTCCCTCATGCACAACAGAGGTTTTTCAATAAATGAAGGGGAAAGAATTAAAAATAGCTGGTGTAAACTCCTATGCATCCTGGTAACTATTCAACACCTCTGAATCTTGCAGGCTGCTCCATCTTCTTTCTGTGGTTCTATGCCTGTAGAGAAGGATGGCTCTTTCAGGTTTGCTTAAAAACCCTGCATGGTTCATTTCAGCCAGAGTAGGTCGGTCAAGGCAAAACCCAGAATGTGCTGTCGTCTTGTGTAAAGGCAAAATTGCCATTAGCATTCTTCTAACGTTATTAGTTAAAAGGATAAAGTTCCTATTAAAGCTCAAGGGGAACATGTTAAGTGTCCAGATACAGACCGATTTAACCCAACTGTCCTAGCCTTCATAAGCAATGAGAAGGGATGTGGGAAGTACAATCCAGCATCTGGAGATGGAAAGACACACCAGTTGCTGCAACGGACAAACAGGTTCTTTTGTACAAAATCGAACGATTAGTTCATTTAGCTCAGAACTGGCCTTCCAGATGTCTTCCACTACAGTTGCCCCTCTCTCTTTCCAGTGGCTGTCCCAATTGGGACTCATGGATGTTGTGGTCTAAAACATCTGGAGGGCCTGTATTGAGCTAGGCAAACCAATGATCCAGCTTGCTCTAAGGGAACTAGTGGTGTCCCCTCTAAAAGGAGAGGGGGACTTGAGGTGCTCCAGAAAGGTGCTTCATTTTCTAAGCTCCACTGGTGCTGGAGGAAGGTTCTCTACCATTAGTCTAGCACTTGCCTTGCATAAAGAGAAAGGTCTTGAAGCTTGAACTACTAGTAGTAGATACCTCCAATAGTACAACATCTGAAGAACCAAAGGGCAGGTTCATCACCCTTCAACAATGTTGGGGTTGGGGCCCCAGACTCCCCTGTAGTTCAAAATCCATGTATAACTCTTATGCCCCCAAAAACTTAACTACAAAGCATAAATAGTTCTCTCTCTCTCTCTCTCTCTCTCTCTCTCTCTCTCTCTCTCTCTCTCTCTCTCACACACACACACACACACACACACACACACAGAGTCCTCTCTGTTGAGGTTGTCTTCCATAGAGTTCACAATCCTTTCCACACAGCACTATGTGTAATGAGCCTTAAAGGTCCTTGTGACCCCCTGATCAACGGGCTGCATAAGAGACGTGCGTAGGCGGAAGTAGACCCCTTTGATACCTTCAGTGTTGAATTCATGGGGTTCTGGCTTGCCAGGGGCACAGCATTTATTTATTTGAAGATTTGGTTGGTTGGTTGAAAAAAAATCCATGAATAACCAAAACCATGATGTTCAGATCCATGCAGTTCCAGGAGGAAGTGTATATGGTGAAAGGATACCTATCACTTTCATGGGCCCATTTTTGTTCTGCCCATGTGAAAACCTTTACATGCATCTATGAAAAAGCAGATTTTGTGTCAGGCTCCTATATAATCTCCACACATAGGAATTAGAACAAGCACTCTGTATTGGGGCGGGGGAATATGTCATTTCCACATGTCTCAATAGGAGTTTAATTGCAAGTACATCAACACAAAATTAAAAAGCTGATTTCAATTGGCAAATACAATTAAAAGCAGTCTTTTATCCCCGATCTTCTCAGAGATTATCTATTAGAGTCTAGTAATTTCCATATAGCTGGTTGGATAGCTCCGTGAGTTAGGTTTCTGGGTGTGGAGCTTTATAGCACACAATTATTATTAATTTCCATATGTGTTACAATGTTGGGATAGAGGCATGCTCAGTATCCTTAATTTTCCTTTTTGCAACTGAATATACAGGGTTCTGTATCCAACTTCTTAAATTAGAGTTTGGAAGTCATTATAATTAATTCTCTCTCTCTCTCTCTTTTGCAGTAACTAAGACAAAACTAAGTTATATTATGATAATGCCATTGCTTTTGCAGTGTAACTGGTTTCAGTTACTTTGATAGTTACAAGAGGTGTGTGGCCTCACTACTTAGGACCAAAGTCCCTTTCAAAGTTAACTGTTTTGCTCACTTGTGAACAAGAAAACAATGTAACTCTTTTAAAATGTGACCGTAATGGTGGTTTTTACGGGGCCTTGGAATATAAGTGTCTTTTATATATATTTTCCCAATATATTTTTCAAATGTAACTTGCCAAGCCCCCTTCCCACCTACTCCGTGATATACTTACACTGCTTTATGACACAGCCAGCTCTCAGAACTTTTAGTCGTTTTTACAAATACTCTTGTTAAATAATGTAATATGCTATGGATAAATATATACCATCATCACAGACTGTTGCACTTTACTGTGCAATCTTCAGAGAACTGTGGTAATGTGAAACACTCCTGAGGATTACTAAAGAACTCAACGCCTACCTCAGAGTCTTTCCAAATTCTTTTTTTTTATGAGTAATGAGAGTCTCCTATCTATATTATGCTTAAAACTGCCTCTGTTTTCTTCTGCTGTTAGAACAATGTGTCTCCAAGTGAAATAATGTACCCCCCGGGAATCATCACAGGCATTTAGCCCTGCTTACTACTTGGATGTGGAACTATTCAAAGTAAAGAAAACGGCAAAATTAATTTCACTTAGCGAGCTTTAAAAGTGAACAAAGAATACATCCACACCATCTATTTAAAATGTGTTGAACAGTCATCCGCCCTTCCTGCATTCATAACAACTTCACTGCTGACAAAAATGAGGGATAGCTAACAAAAAAATTCTCAGTACATCTCCAAACTCAAATGGCCAGGGCACTTTTATGCTTCAGACTTAGAGACGTCCTGCTACTCCTTTAATACTCAGTGTCTACAGAGAACATGCCCTGCACCTGCCACTATCTTAGGCCACAGCTATACATTCAGAGAGGGCCAAATTTGCTTCACAGATCCCTGACTCTTTTCTACGCTGGCCAAGGCTTCTGGGGGCTGAAGTCCAAAACATCGAAAGCAGGGGTTCCCAACCTTGGGCAACCCAGGTGTTCTTGGACTGCAATCCCCAGAAGCCTTCAGCACCAGTTGTTTCTGGGAGTTGCAGTCCAAGAACATCTGGGCTACCCAAGGTTGGGAACCACTGATCTAGGGGGCAACTGGTTAAGAACCATTGCTTTAAATAAAGTCACGGAAGGTAAAATAAAGTTAAGTTTAAACAAACACTTCTGTTGTGATAGACCCACTTTTCCTGGATATAGACACCGAATGCGGTATTGAGCTGGTCGGAAAGAAGTACTGTCAGATCACTGTAACATGGGGCTGCTGGTCTAGGATATTTATGTCTTAGCAAGAATTCAGCAGATTCTGATTCACCTCTTCTAGACCTGTTGTGCTCAGCCAAATGACAATCAGACAAATTATCCTATTTTTTTACTTTTCATGCTGAAGGGTTTGTCAGTGAAGCTGAGCGCAATGCCATCCGGAGGCCAGACTGCATTATGAGCCTGGATTCCTAGCGGGGTCACCCAGGGCAGAATAGTCACAGCTGAGACACCAGACTAAGAGGCATCCGCATTCTTCATGGGTAACCACCACATCATCAGAAGAGAATGGATAGCTCCAGTGGTGATGACACAGTGTGGCAGATAGTGGGCAGCAGCAGAAGCAGCTGAAGGTGACACTTGCAGAGGAGGCATCATCTGTAACAATCAAGCCAACTTTTGTTAGTACTGCATAGAAGGTGGCAGTGATAAACCATTGCTGAACTCTTATCTTGAAAGTAGAAGGCAATGGTAAATCACTACTGAAGTTTTCATTCCTTGAAAATCCTATGGTGAGACAGTCCAAAATGATACAAGAGACAGTGGTGGAAGATGAGACTCCCAGATCAGAAAGCTGCTGGAGAAGAGTAAATGACAGGTATGAATAGCACCATCACTAATAATGCAACTAAATTAAAGCCAGAAAGATGTCCAATAGCTGACATTCACAGAAGTGAAAAGAAAGTCCAATGCTGCACAATACATACAATAGGAACATGGAACACAAGAAGTATAAATCAAGGAAAACTGGAAACTGTAAAGCAAGAAATGGAATGTATTAACATTGCAGTGCTTGGTGTCAGTGAACGAAAGTGGATTGGAATAGGACATTTTCAGTCAAACAACTACAAAGTGTTCTTCTCTGGAAATGATAAACCCGGAAGAAACAGAGTGGCTCTAGTACTGAGGCAATATGTAACACAGGCAATTAGGGACTATCATTCAAGATCTGATCAAATACTATCAGACAGCCTTTGACTGTGTGCATCGTAAGAAACTATGGGTTGTTCTGGAAAAAAAAGAAAAATGATGAAACTGAGACTTTCCTACGTTGGGCATATCATGAGAAGGCAAGATCCTCTGGAAAAGATAATGCTGGGAAAGGTTGAAGACAGCAGGAAAAGAGGAAGACCAAATATGAGATGGGCTGACTTGCCATAAATAGGAGGCAATAGAAGAAACCCCAATAATAAAAAAAGAAAAGAAGAACAGATTTTCCAGCTGTACAGATGTCTTGTTAGAGCAC
This sequence comes from Intellagama lesueurii, assembly GCA_037013535.1. Classification (NCBI taxonomy): domain Eukaryota; kingdom Metazoa; phylum Chordata; class Lepidosauria; order Squamata; family Agamidae; genus Intellagama; species Intellagama lesueurii. Next base: position 165,192,422 of record JBAJHW010000001.1, on the reverse strand, counting down.
ACACATCCTGGAAAGCCAAAGCCAAATTTTAAAAGTAGCCAGTTGATAGGGCTTTCTGAATTTTGGTACTGACGAACATGAAGTAGAGGTTCGCATAAAAAAAAGAAGACATTGTTTCAATATGGTTTGGGAAATCTGGTTCAGGCATGGAAACCAAGTCCGCCTTAGCCCTTGTATAAATTGTCACACAACAATACCTGTCACTTAAGTTCTTAATTAATAGACAGAGAAAACGTATCTCATTTTTTCCTTATTTCTCAAGGGGCATATCTGTTTCTAACCACATGCCCCCAAACCCCTGAAAGATCCTTTCTTACCACAGACCAGCATACTTTCCACACGTAAAATGGAAAACAACCTGGGACAGTGGTGGAACCGGTCCTACCGCTAGACGAAATGAGGAAAGCGCCTGAGAGCTGGCAGAAGCCCCGAGCACTTCTCTCTCTTTGTGTGTGTATGTGTGTGTGTACTTGTCATACAATCTACATTTCAGTTTCACCAAAACTTTACGCTCTCAGGTGTTGTGCAGGATGGTATCCCATCACCACTGCGAAAGGTACTGTAAGTCCAGTCAGCTTCTTTTTATAGAATGGGTGGGGTGGGGGAAGCACCTCAGAACAGCAAAGCACTTGGGGTGTCCGTTCCCCCCCCCCCCCCCCAGTTAGTGTATGCTCAGCTTGTCATTCAGTAATCCCTAAAGGGCCAGCCACGGGCCTGGCAGGTGCTTGCTGTTTTCCTTCTTTTAAAGCAGGGATGGACCACCTCTGGAGGTTCAGCAGCCACAGAACCCCAGATGTATCCCTGGATGTTGGAAGGCAGCATCTGCCGCCCTTCCAACTACTCTTCATGTTCTTACCTGGGGGGAAAAATATCCCCCTTGTGCCCTCTAGTGGCTGCAAGCAGCAATTTCTCCAATTTGTTTGTTTGACTGATTTTTGGCCATCCCTGTACTAAGAGTTTTCTATTTGGGGAGTGAAAAGCCTCACCCAGCCTGAAACTGCTGGGAGTGGGGAAAAATATGGCAAATTTTTCCCCACCCCTGCTATAAAGACGTGGCTTGAGATCCAGGGGGCCATAGGAAAAGTTTAACAGTCCGCTGGCATGCTAATAAAAAGAGCCATTAACAGAAGCTGCTATTATTATTACTATTAATGTTATTATTGTTATTACTGTTATTATTATGCAGTTGGGCACAAAATATGCAATTAAAAAAATATGCAACTGAAAAGTGATTGATGTGCAGCTGGAGAAAACAGAAAAGAAAATTAGAAAGGTGATGCATAATGGTTTGTTAAGAGATTCAATGACAGGCGATGTCATGGAACACAATTTTCAGCTGCACCGTTTTGTGACCACCTGGATGCTTTAAAAAAGAAAATCAACAACCTTGCACTCATTGGCCAAGTGTTCAACTCTTGGACCGGAAAAGGGCAAACTGTGGTCCTGAAAGTGTTTTGGCCGTTCCCTTGTGGCGCATGACCCCATAACAATATCCTTGCATTCATGGAGGTGGGGGAAGAAGCAGGAGGACGACAAAGGCTGTTGCCTGAGAGAGGGGGGGGGGCAGTGTCCAAAGGAGGAGGAGTCACCAGTGTCAAAGATTGCTGAAGAAAGGACTGAAAACAACTCAGAATGTAAAGGAAGACTGAAGGTGCAAAGGCCACACAGAGAGAATCCCAAAGGTCCTACCAAGACTGGGGAAAGGACAGGGTGTCACCCAGTGCTTTTTGGGTACCCACCACAACATAGGTTCAATCTACGGGTCCTCCCTGCTCCTTTCCTCTCCACTGCATAGGCCTGACCTGGGAAAAGCAGGCTTCTAAAGCTTTTCCTCACTTTTCCAAAGCATTATTCTTAGGGTTGCCAGGTCTCAAGAATGCTGGCTGACATTTAAGGATCTCTGATCCTATTCCTCTGAAGTCTCCAAGCTTGGAAACCAACCTGAGTGAAAGAGGCTAGGGAAAGTTTGGCTTTGTTAGGCAAGAGGGTTGTTAAGCCTGGGCACCCATCTCCGCTGTTTCACAGCTGGCTCGATCAATCACCAGTTGAGCAACCCTGGATGATGCCTTCTTTCTTCCACAAGTGCTCTGGACTGTGAACCCACTACAAATCACACACACACACACCCCAGGAAAACATGCTACTCTAGTCTACCCATAAGTCCTTTTTATTTTAATGTGTTACTACGTCACTATTGTCTCCTTCTACAAGGTTTTTCTTCAGTCTTGTTGGAAGGGGAATAAGATATTTATGTACAGTATGACCACCACCACCCCATATCTGCTGGGGATTGGTTCTGTGGATACTGAAAACCATGTATAATAGTGAACACTATATACATACATGGGATGATTAAAGACCGTGAAAAAAGTAATTATCTCATGCATTCCCAGAACTGGCCACTAGAGAGCACCAGAGACCATACTATGTACTGTATTCTTCACTAACTAGTATACATAGCAGTCTCTGGATCCTTCTAGTGGCTGGTTCCAATAATACATGTGAAAATATTTTCCTGGATTTTTTTTTTCTTTTAATATTTTCAAACTGTAGATAAGTGAACCAGTGGATACTGATCCCATGGATAAGGGGGTCCTACTGTTTTTATATGCCACCTTTTTCTCCCATAGGGGAAACAAGGCAGCTCACAACTACGATAGACAAAGTTGTCAAGGGAGTGACTGGTTAAATGGAGAGCCCACCACCACCCCCATGTAAATGCTGTGCATCAGATGAACTGCAATTTCCACTGTAGGAAAAGTAACAAAAGAAACATGTTGCACATGCAGCTCATGCCCCTACACCTTTCTCCTGAAACCTTTCATTACAACTGTTTCTTCTTCTATTTCTCTCAAATGTTCCACTTGTCTTTTCAGTCCAGAGCACAAGGGCAATTCCTTCCTTAACCACTGCTATTTCATACTGAAAGAAGGCAGATCTTCAGGTTAAACACAGACTTAGGTACAAGGTGGTACTGCAACCCTCTGATAATATTCACCCCATCCCATGCAGGCTAACCCCACTAGAGGGAGCATTCAGACAAACACTCCATGACACCTTTCCTCTGATTCAGAGTCAGCATGGTCACTATATCATACAGCAAGCGCCTCCCAGCTTGTGTGACTCTTGTTCTCATGTGACAAAAGCATTTACCGCATGGCTATACCAACTATATTGTAAATTTCCACATACTAGCTTCAGATTCCCAGATTCCTGGAAATCTCTCCACAATTAGGACTGGAATGGGCAAATTTGTTTGCATGCTTTTTCTGTTTGTATTTTTAAATGTTAGCAGACAGGACTGCTGCTTCATGGTACAGGACTGCAACCCTCACAACAGGGCTGTACGTGTTTCCATGTGAGCGCCTAGAAAGTTCCTTCCCATACAAGCTAGCCAGCTAGGGCGGAGGGAGGCTGTTCCCTTGCGTTAAAAGCAAGGCGGACAACACTGCTGACGCCACAGCTGCAGCAGCAGAGCAAGAGCAAATTCTAGCGGGCTTGCTTCTACTACTCATGGAGGTTGAAACAGATTGGCTTCATTGGTATTTACAAGCTGGTGAGCGAGAAAAATGACCCCTTTGTAATAAAGCTCCCCCAGGCTCCCAGACAGCATGGCCAGTTGCAGCCTTGAGGGCCGAAAGGCGCTTGAGTGTCAACCGTGATAGAAAACAACTTTTCTAGGCTTCTATTGTAACTGTGCTCCTACATGGCCTGAAGAGGGAGCATGTGAGATAACAATGCCTAAACATGTCCGGTTAAGGATAATCATCTAGAACTGGCATAGATCACGTTAGCTAAAGAACAAGTGAAGGTGCCTTTGATATGTGTGGCCTTTTTAGGTCCTCTAATTGTGTTGCCGGAATAGATGTACAGGCAGAGTTGGCATCTGGGTCTGTGGCAGGGTTTAGTCCCCATTTGTGTTGCTGTTTTGTGGTCCACTGTGTGTGAGGATTTGCTTGAGGTTGAGAGTTTGTCCGTAGGCAAGTAAGAGCGCCTATTCAGTGCATCACGCTAATGGGAAGGTATGTAAATTAAATAAAAATCCATTAGCAATTTTGCAACCATCTCACATGACAGGTATTTCTGCTGAAGTGGAATATGAAGTGTTAACGTAAGACTTGTGACCTCAGAGCCACCTCCTTTTAGGATGATATTACTTTAAGGGCAGGATGACTTCTCAGTGAACAGTGACAGCGTGCAAGTGAGGCTTGCTTGGAGTTTTTCGGAGTTAATTCACCTTTAACTCTACCTGGCAAGACTCTTGTCTCATCCATGAGATTTCTGAAGCTGCAAACACAAGCTGTCAGTTACATTTTTCTTCTGAAACCACACAGTACTCTTGAGACTACAGGCCATGTCCCAAAACCATTCCTGGGACCTACAGAAAAAAGGACTACAACTGAACACACAATTCTGCCTGTACAGCAAGATGTATCCATCAGGAGAAGATCCTTCTGGGTTGCCTTATTCCAAGTTCTCCTGGCTTCATACAGATATCTGCCCTTTAAGAAAATAAAGATGTGATTAATCAAGTGGCATTAAAAACAGTTTAGCATTAACCAACCAGAAGCATTACTGACCCAAGTTTATACACCCATTCCTTGTTCCTCTGTGAATGATCCTCTCTAGAAAGAGCACTGTATTACTAGACCGTCTCTTCTTGACATCCATTTACAGCTGATGTAGACTTCACAGGGTTGGATACAACCAAGCAGAAGAACCCTAAGCATCAAAAAATTGTGTGTACACCAAGCCCTTGTGTTATCTTTTAACAGTTAGGGTACTACATATTTAAATGTGTAGATGGGTCATATTCTGGATTACAGCACAGCTCACTCACCAGACAGGTTAGATGGGTTCAACTCTCTCGTTTGCCATTCATCATTCTTGCTCTTGAGACTAACACAAGGCAGCATCCAGTTTGGGAGGTGCTGGTGCCAGGCAGAGCTACTATTGGCCCGGAGCAGTAGAGGGAGTAATTAGCAAGGCACCCTCTGTCTCATTTCCTCTTGGTGCTACGTCCCTCCTAGGAGTCCTGAAACACTCATGCAATGCTATTTGGCCAATTGCCCTCAAGGAGTGCCAGGTTGTTCCAGCACCGAGAGAAAAAATATGTTCGTTTTAGTAACCCTCTAAAAACTAGGTGTGCTTTCAGGCACAACAGCTGTAGGACTGTTTCACCACTTTGTCTTTCACGCCACAGAAAACTTGAACCCCATTACTGAGGGTAATTCAAGGAAAGATGACAGTAAACTGTTGTGGTTTTGGTGTGTTGTTTGCATATTTCTGCTTATGGGAAGGCAGGTCACACAATGCCATGAGCAACAACAAAAACTGCCTGTGAGGGCATCAGATTGAACACTGTAAAGCCTAGAGTGGTGATTTTCCACACCTTCCAGGATTTCACCTCCTAAAAGCTGAAGGCCACTTGGCCAACAGTGAGTTCTCAGAGCGCAAGTCCAACATACTGGGCAGGGGGCAGGTGTTTCACAGGTTATGAACCTGATAATGACCTAGATAAAATATGTAAGTGAACTTAGTATGCAAAACTTCCAGCTTTGGCTACAGAACAGTGAAGTTATTATGAGGGCCAAAATTCTTCAAGAAAAAAACTTCTCAAATGTATCAGAGGAAAGCCAACTCCTAGCATTTTCATACCAGAAAAAGTGAAGCATGGCCCGTCCACTATTGCTGGGGTGTAGCTTCAGTACTCCTCACCACCAACCAAAAACCTGGTGGCCCACAGCTTGCCCATCAGTTTAGGAGCAAGCAGGCATGGTTTCTTCTACTCTGCTGTCAAGAGGTTTTGGAACAGCAAACTTTCAATTGCCCCCACTTACCAATGCACTGGGAAAGAACTTGGCAGGAACAGGCTACAGGCTGCGTGAAGGTCCATGTACATTGCATTTGATTATATAGATTGCCTAAAACAACCAGGTGCAGCAGCTGTACAAGAAACACTGTTAAAAAAACCTTGCTGCACTTGTCCACTGCAACTCAAGGTGAGACAACTCAAATACCCACCCACCTTCCTCAAGCAGCAGCAGACACCAGTCTACATCTTATCATTTTAAACACTGGCATCATTGCTTTTTTCATTACAGCATCACCAGATAAAACATGTCTCTTGTTCTCTTTCAATTGATTCCTATTATTACAGATTTACACCAGGTCTTAAAATCTTCCCATTCACAAGATGTGTTTTTCTGTAAAATTAATAAAGGCGGATGGCAAAAACTCTAGTAAGGCTCACAGCTCAAGAATACAGCTGTATAGTAATAAACGCCTCATATCTCTCTTCTTAGAAATGAAGCTGGTGGTAGCATCTGTTTCGAGGAAGGTACCGTGATTCAGTGAACCATACCTTCTTGGAAACATGGATAAGGATGTCGATTGAGCAAAACGTTAGATTTCTCATTTCTTGACATGGTTAGTGCAACTTTTATTTATGAGGTCCGCTTCAAGAATAGAATAAAGAGAAGGCAGGGGACCAGTATTTTACAGCATTTAAACAGATTCTAAATTGTAACCCCAAAAACAGAATGGAGAAATACACTGAGGATACTTGACAACATAAACGAAAAATGGCACTCATGTTTCCAGAGGCCACCAGAATTATTTTTTCTCTTCTCTCAAATCCCGTTGCTTGGAAACAGTTTGTGTTGACCGGTAACAAGGCTGCTTTTCTAGAAATCAAGGAATTCAAACGCCAAACTTTTATTTGTGTTGAACAGGCACTTGAGAACTCAGCTGGAAACTCTCAAGGGTGTGTGTGTATGTGTGTGTTAGCACTCACTGTCATACCCATGTTTTATGTGCGGCTGTTCACTTCAATATATTCTAAGAGAATGTGTACCATCAATAGGACCAAGCGGCAGGGAGTTTCCTGGACTGCAAATGAGACATGGGATGAGCCTACGCTGGAGAACTAAATAATAATAATAATAAAACTTCTTCACAAAAAGAAAACGTGCATGTCAGGAAGATTTCAACCCCAATTTCAAACTCATCATGCTAATTTCCTGTATTTAAGGATCCTCTTGCCCCCAATCAAGTTACTACTGCAGCTAGGATACTGCAACTCTGGAAGCCTTCAACATCTTCAGGACACCATAAGAAACTGCAGGTGTACGTCAAGAAATGTCTGGCTGAATATCTGCAAAACTTTCCATATTGTCAAATCCTGCAGGGGTCATTAGTTTCTATACTCTAGACTGAAAACAGAAAAGGAAGTTGTTTGGCATACAGCAGGAACGCCCATTATGGCTCTCGGGAGGAGGACAAAAGAAGCATGGCCATCTCCAGTGGAACTCAGCCACCAAGCCCACCACCACCACAACAGGGAGGGAGGGAGGAAGGGAAGAAGGAAGGAAGGACTGTTTTCTATGACATCACTGGACAGCTGTCTGCACTTGTCCTCAGGTCATTTTAATGGAACCCTGACTGGTTAGATGGAATGCGCTTCCTGTGTTTCGTCTGCAAAATCCCCCTAATCATAAGGGAGAATTAGCCTCAGAAAAGACACTGAACATCTTAAGGCGGTATTATTCAAACCAAAATAAAAATAAGCATCCAGCAAAGTAGGTGAGTTTGTTTTGGAAACCAATGTCTCATATTCGACGAAGAACAAAATTTCCAACAATTATTTCCCCCTATTTTAAGACATATTTCTCTTGGGAGTAATGCAGTATCAGCAGCTTCAGTAGCACTGAATTTACAAGTGAGTCGAGGCGGAGGGAGCCCAAGAGAGAACGTGCCCTTCTCTCGTGACAAACAGAAGGCTGAAAACCAGAAGAAAGGGTAACCCTTTTTCACAGTTAACCACAAATAAAAGTGCAGGAAGTGTTCAAGTTGGGCACAAGGTTTAGACGGGCAGTGTGGCGTTTTGGCTTGGTCATCTTTTTGAGGCTCTGCGTGGGTCCCTCCCGTTACTTATTGTTCCTGGAGGGGGGCGAGCATTGTTAGATGGCACGGGAGGGGGAGGGGCGTGCCCCCGCCCACTCACCCTCCCAGTACCTGCATAGGAGGGGGCATGGTTATATGCAGTTGAGAATCCACTCAGCTCAGGTCCCGCTGGCAACCCATTTCCTACAAAACAAACAAGAAAAAGAATGCATCAGACATGCTCGGACTACGGTTCCTTCATTCTGGAGACAGCTTATGCTTTCAAGCCAGCTGTTCTCATCCAGAGAACATTTAGCACAAGGTTGATGCAAAAGCCAGGACAGAATCTGCAGGGACGATGCGGTCCCGAGTGACAGCTTCTGTTTCAAACAACACATGTGAGGGAAACCAAGGGCGTGGGGAAAACAAGTTGTTACGTGCTCCAGTAGCTTAGCAGCATCTCCTCAGAGCTCTGCTGAAACCCAGGGACCAAAAGGCACTCAAGATGGAAATAAAACAGGCACGGCACCCACTGCCTATCCGTCGTGCAAGCACAGGCTGCAGCACACAATCATGCATTATCTGCTAATTAATGCTTTAAAAGCATACAACAAAACAAGGGGACTTCAACTCCAGCATCTCCTCCTCCACCACCCTGAGGGAGGACTGTACCACAGTGCTGCTCTGGATTGGATCAGAGAGTTCTCTCCTAAATACAAATCTTGTCACTACCAGAAACAGGTTCCTGGAAGAGCTACGTGTTCACACCACCACAATGCCACGGTGGTCTGTGACCCTCAGCTTACAGCCACACGGCTACAGGCAAAGCGCGCCGACCTGGACTATAAAGGATGGGGATTGGTAGGTCCACACAGGAGAGGAATGACAGAAGGAAAATGGCATAAATAGACAGGAAGACTAGGGAGAACAAAAGAACGAGATGCGCTGGGAAGGCTAAGAGGGCAAAGCGTGGAAAGTGCCACGGGCACGCAGGTCTGGGGCAGGGAGTGGGTGCAGTACTGTTTTCAACCAGCCCAGCAGGCAATGTGTACCAATAGGAATAGATGCTATTCGCGGATCATTGTGACAAAATCCAACAAGAGGGAGAGTCGAAGAATCTTGCGGGATCGCAATAAGCTGCTCTGGTGCTGTCCTGTCGAACTAACATGGCCTTTAGGTGGCCCTGTGAGCAGGGATCAAGCCTAATGCACAGCCGCCATTATCGTAGCTTGTACAATTCTCTCCCGAAGCACAAGGCTGCGGCAGGGGCATTTTCCTCTTGGCTTGTTTCAGCAGAGATGAGGTGGCCTAAAGTGTGTTTCTGGGGTTGCAGGTGGCCCCTGAAGCTATTTTTTTGTCCCCCAAGCAATGTTCCCTCTAACCGTCATCCCCACTGCGCGGGAGCCTCACCCATCTGCGTGCAGGGGCAGAGTTTCATCCAAAACCTTGAAGTAAACGGGTATCAACCTCAACTGCTGCGCGGCGCTGATGGGAGCTCTGCACGTCCACGCCCACCTTAGAGGGAACGTTGCCCCCAACCCTTTGCCCCTCCTTTTTCCATCAAAGACATGTGAATGGCAGCTTCAGGATGTCTCTGGGACTGACAACAGCTCACCATTTAAACAGGTCAGAGGCCCATGTCTCCCCAAAACAGCCATTTTCCAAGACTAGAAGCAAGACCCTTCTAGAAACTAGACCCTGTGAAGATTCTCAGTCTTCCAGGTGAGGTTATCTGGAAGTTGAGTCATGGCAACTGGACTTCTTTCTTCTTAGGTTGAAACGTTTTGCTATTCATCCAAGACTGAAGAAGCTACTTGGAGGAGTAGCAAAACGTTTCAGCCTAACAAGAAAGAAGTACAGTTGCCATGACTCAACTGCCAGACAGACCCTTCTAGTTTCATTTTTTGGGGGGCAGGGGGCTTTGGGGGCATCTCTGTGATCTCCAGAGGATCCCAGGGCAGAAAACTCGCCTCCAGGTCTGCTAGTACTGCCCATTCCTGCAGTAGAAGAAAGTTTAAACCATTCTTCAGATGTAATGACTAACTTGCAGTTGGTGTGACCCAAAACATAAGACACTTTTAACAGCTTCTAGGGCCTCCATAGGAGAAAGGGGAAACGCTTACAGTGGGGATCAAACATGTTAAACCATGAAAGCATAACAGTAGATGATCCCTTTTCAACACCAACCAGGGCACGGATTGTAGCTAATCTTCCTGCTCTGTTTGCACCTTGAGGGCACACATGCCGTGGGGATTTGCTGGGTAGGAATGCTACTTGGCTTCCTCCCACTCTTCCTGTTTGGCTCGATGCTAGAAGATCACACTCCTGAGTGGGAAGGAAAGGGAAAAAAGCAGGCAGGACGTGATATCCCACAGAGTGAAGCAGCAGCTGCAGTGGGCCCAAGGGTGAACAGTTTGCCCTCCAAAAAACGCTTGTCCAACAGGAAGGGACGTATGCAGGGTCCCTGTTTCACAACCGCTTGTCCCTTTCTGGAAGGGAGACAAAACCAGGGTTTCTAACTGTAATGCTGGTTCCAACTACCGTAGGCCCAACCAAGATGAATGAGACCCGTTAGTCACAAGCAACAAGAGCTTCAATGGGCCTACTCTAGTTGGAACAAACACTGGATTTAGCCCCCTGGTTTTTTATCTTAACTTGCCAAATCCGCACCAGTTTAAACAAAAAAATAAAATAAAATAAAAAATAAAAAAAACCTAAAAATGGACAAACCATCCACTTATGTACAGCTTGGAATGCCACACTCAACACCCTACCCACCCCAAAATATTTGTTATAACACCCTACCCACCCCAAAAATATTTGAAAAAAACCCTCATTCTTCCAGTAACCTACAGCATATTTTTTTAAAAAAGAATAGAATTGGGAGTGAGAGGCAGGAGAAGGCCCAAACACAGCATGGTTGCATCCCATGTCCCTCACAAAGCACAAGGTGGACAACTTTTTTTTATTCTTTTATGTTTTGCAGGGGGGGGCTGGAGGCCTCTAAGATGCCACATTTGGGCCCCGGAGTCCTACATTCAGTCCACAGATCATACCATGCACACCTCAGAATAGATGAAGCAGCATGGTGTTCCCTCCATTTGCATTTCCAAAAAAAACCAGTCTCCCTCTTCCCCACCCCCACATTCACTCTCACACATTTATTTACTTACCGGTTGGCCCAAAAGTACAAGTACCCATATTAGTTGATGGAAGGGTGTTATTACTCTGCTCACCCTGTGCCTTTAAAAGAAGTGTAAGAGAGACACAAATTAAGACAACCAACTAGCCGACTTCATGGCACAAAAAAAAGAAAGAGAAAGAAATATGGGGGTTTCAGAGGTGGCCATAGCCACAAGAGACACCAACAGAACCCTCAAGCTCTCATCTCTTTTCTGTAAATAGCCATCTCCTCCAAAGAACGAACAAAACCCACTCCTTGTAAAAGCCACACTGCAAGAATGGTCAGCAGCACGGTGAGACCTAAGACCTTCCACAGACGACTAGGACTCGTCACAGACTGTATGAGTCGTTCCCCACATCTGGAAGGCCACAAGTTTCCCCATCTTGGATAATCCCTGCTTCAAGACGCCAGATGTTTGTCTGAAATGGGCACATGACTGACATACCGCTTTGTTGGACTGCCCAAGATGCTCAGAGTTGGGTTCGCTGAAGTTAGGCACCTCTGAGTACACCATGCAGAACCTGTGGAGGAAAAAAAAAAGGCATCATGACAGACCAATGTCTTTTGTGAGGTCTTACCTCTGCGGTCCTCACCCTGTACCCACAAACAATGCATTTGTTTCATTTCCAAAGGTGATCAAGGATGCTTTTCAGTCCCTCTTGCCCCCCAAGGAGTATGTCTGTATGAAACATCTCATCGGATCACATGACTGAGGCCTCAAGGTATGAACAGCACAACCCTAAGTGTGTTTACTCAGAAGCCCTACCCATTCCAATAGGGCTTATTTCCAAGTACGTTAAGTTCTCTTGCTAGCACCTTCACAGCACTGCGATCAATAGATGCCCCTGCTTAGGGATCCAGCCATCCAAAAAGGTTGGCAACCTTGGGTGCAAGTTCAATTGAATTAAGAGTTGTCCTCCTTTCAGATAAATACCTCTAGGTTCATAGAGAAGTCAACAGCACGGAGCACTGCTACCGCTTGCTTCTTCCACCATCATGGCTTTGCCTCATCTCCCCACTTGCCTACCTACCCTGGCAGATCTCCCTGTAAAGAAGTGGTGGATTTAGCCAGTTAGCACATCTTTACACAAAATGCCAGGGCTGCATAAAAACACAAGAGCCTTCCTGGGCAGACACAGTTCTTCTTTACAAGGAAGGTATTCAGAGTACGTTAAGCGTGTAGCAGCGCTGGCATTCTGCAGGGGAAAGAGAGCCTAGACAGCCGTGTTCAGAGCCAATGCAAAGTGTGGCATGGAAAAAGTGAAGCAGTGGTATCAGGACCTTTGGAGGGCAGCCAGATTTGCTGCTCTTGGTGCCCCAACAGCTGAGATAGTCACCCCCTCCCCGTGTTTCCAACCATGAGAAAACTAGACCCAAGACTGGTGTCTGTTAAGTGACATCTAACTGAGTAGAAACATGCTCCATGTCAAAATAACGAATCCACAGAAATCAAAACAAAACCGACCATGCCTCTAAGGATTCTTCTAAAAGCACCCCTGCCTCAACCGCTATCAGTAAAGCACGGTGACCAAGTTCCAACTAATGCAAAACTATCCTCTTTGAGACAAAAACCATTTCCCATGAGGCTTAGAAACTTGAATTTAAAACAAATAAATAAATGTGAGGTATTGCAGGACATAATGGATGCTGTGAATAACTGAAGTCTATATTTTGCACACTAGCCATGCAAAACCCCAAAGGACATCTTGAAATGTTTTGTGTTTTTCTGCAGCTTAGAGGAGTTTCTGTGACATCCCTTCACCTTTTGGGGTGGTTCACACGTGCATGATCTTGGCTCGGTTATGGCGAACATAACCGGCAGCTGAACGACGGCTGCCTGCACCTGATGAAACGTGAAGGAATATGTATGTCCCGCACAGTGCTATTTATATGATAGTCCATCCACGGACCTATCAAGTTACCCAATGAGGCATTTGCCACTGGGCACCCTTGAGTGTGAGATTAAGCTCCTGAAGTGACCCTTTCCAGTATACAGACATACCCAGTTGTCCGCTTTTAAGTTTTTATTACAAGTCTCAATACCGAGTCTAGTCACAACTGATCTGAATGCTAGAGATGCCAAGACACAGTGTTGACCACGCCATCTTTCGCTGCCCTTCTCCAGCCTGGCCTCTTCTAGATCTTGGGGACAACAATCCCCTTCAGCTCTTACCTGTCCTGCCCACGGTCCTGGCGGAGGAGCTATTTTATTTATATCTTTCTGTCGTCCCATGAATTGGGACTCAAGGGAGGTGACAATTACTGAGTACAAAAGGGAGGAAGGAAGTCTTCAGAAACTTAAAACATCACTTAAAAACACAACACCCACCAACAGAAGAAGCCACAACACTCACCAAGTTAAAAGTCCCTCCCTCAGCGAGGAATACAGGCTCGCCAGAATAAAAATGTTTTTACCTACCAGCAGAAAGACAACCAAGGGACCTCCTAGGCCCAGCCTCTCCTCTGGAGCGAGTGCTGGAGCCTGGGAACAGCCCCCCAAAATGACCTCTTTCACATCCCCAAAAGAGTGCCACCTCTGAGACGATGCAAGCCAAGGACCACCTCTCTGAAGGCCTCAAAGCCTGGACAGGCCTGAGTCGTAGTCCAAAACATCTGGAGGATGGCAATTTGGGGAAGGCAGCCTTACAGTTTGGAACAGGTATGGGGGAAACCTCTGGCCTTCTCCCAGATGTTATGGACTTCACCTCCCAGAAGCCCTGGCCAACATGGCTGACGGCAAGGGATGATGGGAGGAGCAGGTCAATACATCTGAAGGGCCAAAGGATCCCCACTCCTAGCAAAGGCCAGTATTGTTGTTATCATCACCCCCCCCAACCATCATCATCATCATTATTATTATTCCACAGGAAACTCTGCCAAGTGGAGGGGGAAATTTACCTTTACACCCCCTAGGGAGGCTGGCTCCTCCAAGACAGGCTGGAGCTCATGACCAGAGTAGCAAGGCGGAAGCTCGCACTGGGGCTGCCTCTACCGTGCCTGGCCTGTGGATAAATAGAGGACTTCAGTTTTCAGCGCTGCAAGTCCTTGAAAACGACAATGTGATAACCCAACATAGACCACTTGCACAGCGGAACTTACCTGCTCAACAACTCTAGATAAGGCAAAGGAAGCCATGTCAGAGGGACCCCCAGTGGGGGATTGCAGGACCAACCAGGCTGTCTTTTATAAGCCATCGCGAGCGGGATCTCAAAACATTTACTTTCGTTTGAGCAAAAAGGAAGCTGAATATCCAGAACATGAATCTCTGACAGAGCACTTTACTAAGGCTGCAAAGCAGTAACAAGGGGCGGGCGGGGGGAATAAATGGTGTTCTGTAAGGCCTGTGGGCAATGAGGCTTCAGACTTACTTCTCCAATTTGCAAAGGGCAAACCTTCAAGCAAATGTACCGAGTCTGTACAGAACGAGATACTCACTCCCCGATTTTCTGAAGCTCTCCTCCCCTTCCAGTGTAAAGCGTAAGACATCCTTTCCACAGAGATGCATACCTAATCAAGAGAGCACCAGCAATGTTAGAAACACTGGATGAGAAAGGAACTCCCGTTCCAGTGACAGGAGAAACAAAAGTTAACCACATCTTCATCGGCCCCAACTTTTAAAATGCAGAGTTAAAAACATGATCCATGGGAATCAATGGACAGAAGCCGGCTAGGTGCTGCCGTAGCAACACCCAGGCACCACGGCACGAGACACAGACATTGTCCCTTGAAGCCGAGGGCTTTCTGTTGTGCCAGAACATCCTGGATCCTTAGCTGGACCCCAGATCCTTCCACAAGTTTCACAAATGTTCTACTGCACATGCAACTGTTTGAGTGGAAGGAACAAGCCAGATTCTGACACCATGGCTTTGAAATGCTCACCACCTCTGGACAGGTCATGGCCCAAGGCATCCGGTACACAGATTTTTCCTAACTATTTGTGAGGTCGATTCTAAAGCACAGTTGCTTTCCCAGTGTCACACAACTCTCTGGCTCTCTTCACCAGTGTCTCATTATGTGCTACTCTGATCTGCTGGATTTACAGAAGTGACAATCAAGCTTCTAGGACAGCTGTGTCAGTATGAACTCATCAAAGAAACTTAAGGTCTTCAAACAGTAGTAAACTTCCGTTCCCATCAGCCCCAGCAAGCCTGGCCTGCATACAATAGAGATAACATCTGGAAGGCCATTGATTTCCCACTCCTGTTCTAGCAACCCATTCCATCTGCTTTGCCACCAAGATATAAAAAGAAAGGCTCTCCTCATTTCAAAATATGTGCACCATTGCTAAAAACCCTAGCCCTATGAAACTGGCTTAAGAAACCAGGGTGTATTTGATTTAAATCAAATTTATTTAAATCATACCTTAAATTACCATTTAAGTCCCCCAAAAACTGATTTTTTTAAAATGATTTAAATTTAAAAAATGATTTGAATTGTGATTTAAATCAATTTGATTTAAATAAATCATTGATTTTTATCCACCCTGAAAGCAAGGAAGCAACTTTTCAGATAGTGAAAAGTCTGGCTGTGTTTCTGACAGAAACGTTTACCATCATCCACGCCAACATACTACGCAAACCCCAAAGACCAGAGAATTTAAAAGGTCCAATCCAGCTAAGATTTCTCATGCATAAGATTCCACTTCCGCTACTGAGCCTTTAGCTGCAACAAAATAGCACCACTGACTCCAATAGTATTTCAATATAAACTTTAGCTGAATTGAGATCATTAACTAAAAGCCAAGATTTTTCTTTTAATAAAACACTGAAGGTGGTAGTGCAGTGCTATGTACCACCACCCACCACACCAACAAGCATCCTTCGATTGATCTCTCATTTCCTGTCACATACACATACCCCAAACCAGACATGGGGAGGTAAGCTATTGCTGAGATGCAGAAATCAAAAGGCTTCACTGCAAACCCAACAAAATATATTGTTTGAAAGAATTACCTACCCTCACAAACAACCATGTGAGCGTACACATTTTTGTCTGCTGAAACTAAGAACTTATTTCCTATTTAAGACATTTTTAACCAGAAAACTGAGGAACAATCATTGTGTGGCATCCAGCTGATCCCAACTGGTGGCAACCTTTTCCAAGGTTTTCCAGGTAGAGAGTACTCAGACGTGGTTCACCATTCCCTTCTTCTGGGAGAGACCTGGGACTGTGCAGCTTGCCCAAGGCCACACATGTTAGCTCTACTCCCAGAAGGCACAGATGGGGGGAATCAAACTCTCAACCTCTGGCTCTGCAGCCAGAGACCTAAAACACTAGGCTATCCAGCCAGCAGAAAAAGGAATAGCTACATATTTCTCTAATTGCAAAGAAAACAAGTAAAGCATGCCTGGGCCATGTGCACCTATCCATTCTGTTCTGGCAGCCCAACAGCGCTCCTTCAGCTTGCCCTTTTGCCACCCACCCTGCCAAAAAAAGGCGAACGGCTACTCTCAGATGCCCTCAAGAGCTGCAATTTGCCTTCTATAGAGCCCCAGATGCACTATTTCACATCCCAAATATTCATGTTTCCAAACTAGACCGTAAACCTCTACCCACTTCCTGTTTTTGAAGTTTTTCTAGTAGTCTGTATATGTCCCCCCAGGTGGGAACACAACACTGGCCTTGACTGTGCCAGAGGGCCCTACCCCAAGTTAAAGGGAATAACTAAATGACGCACAATATAGTGCAGGGGAGAGGTTCATACTGAACTGTAATTTACTGTACTTTTAAAAGCCTGTCCACAACAGACTGGTATCCCTCCTATCGACTTCATATCTCAGTTGAGTCCTTGAAGCTCATCCTCCCAACAAAAACAACCCCCACCCTCTCTTTCCAAGTGCACCGATCCATGAGACTGAAAAAATTACACACACACCCCTCAGCCTCCACCACACCGTCTCCCTCTAGGTTTCCAAGGTTTTCACACCTAGACAGATGGCACCAACGTTGCAAGTTCAGATTTCCATGTCCAAACAAGTTAGTCATCGATTCTGCAACGCCACTGCCAGTCACTCATTCATTCGGCCGCAAATGGAAAGTGACCTTAACGCTACGTGTTAACGCTGTGCCAAGTTGTAACCTGAGAAACATACAACTTATCGCAGGGTGACATCCTGCTACAAACGCATGGCAATTTAGGCATTCTGGATGGTTGAGTAAGCAGCCATGACGGTCGTTCACCCTAAAGTCCAAATGTATACTCTTCTTGTTACACTAGGGACAATTTACTTGTGTGACCCACATTTGCAACTGAGTATTCTTCCAAGTGGCTTGGGGGGTGGGGGAAGAGACATATAGGGGATTACCCCACTTTGTCCCACCCATCCTTCCTGTGAGATCGGCTTGGCCGATAGATGGAAACA
Organism: Intellagama lesueurii; assembly: GCA_037013535.1. Taxonomy (NCBI): domain Eukaryota; kingdom Metazoa; phylum Chordata; class Lepidosauria; order Squamata; family Agamidae; genus Intellagama; species Intellagama lesueurii. The sequence goes on along the minus strand of JBAJHW010000001.1, from coordinate 165,174,992 downwards.
TGAGAGCAACCTCACCCAAAGAGTTTCAGAGCTGAGCAGAGGTCTGAAGACCTGTCAAATCAGATCACTTCCACCACCACTCAGGACCCCCATTTTCCTTAACGATGTCTTCCAAGTGAGTTAGACTACATGTCCCATCATCCCTCAGCCTGAATCACCCAGGGAGTCTGTCATTATGACCGAGTCAAAAGAGAAAAGGCTCTGCAATTCAATAGCAGCTTACTTATAGATCCTGTTACCTCTGGGGCATGTCACGGGCATTGCTGCTAGGGATGGTGTGGTGTCGAGGTTCAACTTCATTATCAATGTCAGCCTTCTGCTTTCCAGTTGTAGAATGGCTACAAACATTACATTCCACACAGCACACTTTAAAGCAGTGGTTCCCAACCTTGGGTAACCCAGGGGTTCTCGGACTAAAACTCTCAGAAGCCTCCACCACTGGCTGTGCTGGCCAGGATTTCTGGGAGTTGTAGGCCAAGAACATCTGGGTTACCCAAGGTTGGGAAGCACTGCTTTCAAGGAAAGATTTTCAATGTGAAGCAGTGACAAAGCCCGAAACACCCCAGATGTGCAAACAAATTAAAGGAATCTAGACCTAGATGAGGGAGATAACTTTTATTTTTCCTAGAAGAAAGCTATTGGTGTGTGCATAAGAACACACTCACCTGGTAAAGAACATCTAGCAATTATTTAAAGCAGCACCTGTTTCGGAAAACGTAACTGACCACATTTTTGCTGTGAGGCATGGCTGCTAGGGATAGTGTGGTTGATGTTTACCACTTCAACTTAATTATCAAACATTTAGCATTTTTTAGTGATTTTGATTATTTAAAGCACTTCATACACGTTCTTTCTGTAACCCTTACAGCCCCCTGCAACACTACACCATACTACCAAAAAAAAAAAAAAAAAAAAAAAAAAAAAAAAACCTGTGGGTAAAGGATGTGATGGTGGCATATCAAAGGGGACCTAAAAAATTCTTGACTAGTGTAAAATCTGAACGAGAGCCAAATATAGAACTGACTGGATAGCTCGGTGGTTTAGGTCTCTGGCTGTGGAGCCAGAGTTTGGGAGTTCGATTCCCCCCATCTGTGCCTCCTTGACCGGGGCTGGTCTCCATAATCCATAGGGTCCCTTCCAGCTCTGCAGTTCTAAGATGATGACGATGATATTTACTATACTTTACCCCATTTTATTTATTTATTTAGCAAAAATACAGATAGGAATCTTTCTCTCAAAAATACAGCAGAAAGACTTATCTGCTGTTTGCTCGAACTAACTGAGAAGGCAGGTAATGTGGACGCAAATAACTATCATTTAAGTGCCCATTTTTAATTACATTTCAAGAACAATGTAACACCACAATCCCTTTGATCTGCTGATGTTGCTGCAGACTCCATTTGTTTCTTTTGCTTCTCTCCCTTCTAAAGTGAGCCAGTCTCTCTTCCTTGTGGCTTGAAGGTAGCTCAAGGAAAGAGGTCAAAATAACTCACTGCGGCATGTTAAAACCCACATTACACAGTGGCTCCTCAACCCCTTAATGTATCAGGTTTCAAAGACATTTACAACATATAGGCCTACATAGCTTTTCACAGCCTGTGCAAGGAAGCCAGGATGCTACACTAATCCGGTAAAGGACATGCGGTTGTGGATTCAGCTTCACAGATCCTTTTCCTCCAGACAAGAACAAAAGAAGTTGGGGGAGAGCAGACCTCAAGCTGTTAACTGTGTAACCAGGCACTGACTCAAGTGTAAACATGCCATGTGTTGTCATACACGTACAGTCAAGCAGGACGGTGTGCTTGGAAGGAACACCACCTGTGGACCCCAGTGCCAGTAGATGTCAATGCCAGCAGGTTGGGGATTTGATCCCCCATGGCGCCTCCTGGGAGAAGAGTCACCTTGGGTGGCCTTGGGCAGGCTACACAATCCCAGGATGCCCCCAGAAGGAAGGAATGGCAAACCACTCCTGAGCATCCTCTAGCTGGAAAACCATGAAAAGGGTCACCGTAAGCCAGAACTGACTTGACAGCACATCATCATCAGCGTTATTAAGAACTGTAGTCCAAAGCCTCTGGAAAGCCAAACAGAGCACTCAAAAATGGATTTCCTATTTCCTTATCCTAGAGGCACTCTGGGGCTGTGCAGTTTGCCCAAGGATACGCAGGCTGGCTCTTCTTCCTGGGAGGCAGAGCGGGGGGAATCAAATTCCCAATCTCTGGCTCTGCAGCCAGAGACCTAGCTGACTAGGCTATTCAGCCAGGACAGGAGAATCCAAACACCTCCTGCTAAACCAAATTAGCATGAGCACATTTATGGGAGGAAAAGGTTTCATATGGCCCCTCCTTTACATACTGTGCTGCCGTCTTCTTTCTGTGATCTAAACATGAGCCTTCAAAAGGGATTACCTCCTGGGGCACTCAGAGACAGCCCGTAGCGTGACCAGTCTTTCTAAATGGGGAACTATAAAAAGAACACACCATACAGGAAAAGTGGGTGGTTCGTAGCTTCCTTGAAGAAAAAGAAACCAGCAGGTCTTAAAAGAGATGAGTCAGTAACTACTATGGTCAAGGAAGGAGCCCGCACTGCACATCAAGCCCGACGTGATGGCACCAGAGCCATTTGTTTAAACCTGGATCTGTCCTAATCACATACAAAGCAGTGGGACTGTGTGTGCCTATACCTGTATTAAAGATGGGAGGGGTCATGGGAGAGACCAAGGAGAGGGGCAGAACCTTCCCAAGGTTTGCCCCCTCTCCATCCCAGCTCAGTGGCACACTCCCGAGGCAAGCGCAGAGAGGCATGGCTGGATAAGGAGGAGGGTTCCGTCTCCCGTTGGCCTTACGTATCCGAGCTTCGCCCACAGGGATGGGCAGAGCACATACTGAGCATGCAGAAGGGTCTGGGTTCAAAATCTGGGCTCTCCAATTAAAAGGGTCAGAGAACCTCAGAGTTTCTGCTAAAACAGGTAATATTGGGGTCAGATGGACCTGGCAGTGAAACGGTATACTGAGCGGTACAAGTGCTCATCATGACAACCTCTTTAGCCCTTATCCCCAAGGAAAGTCCAAAACTGCAGGCCACTGTGCTGGCCAGATCCACAGGGTGTAGGTGGGGTAGGTGTGCAGATATATACAGATAACAACCTGTGGTGAGGACTGCACTGAAGCTCAGTGTGAACAAGGGAGGGCAGATGACATCACCATGACCATCCAGGCCGAGGCAAACGCCTGACCGACTGCCCCCCCCCACCCCCAATCCTTGGAACCCAGGTTCTGCTACGTTGCGGGTCCTACATTTGTGATGGGGGCAGATCCAGGTTTAAGCCAAACAGGACGGCCTCCTTTGCATCTGGTTTGGCCCCATGCTAGCATTCAAAAAGCCTGCCTGCTTCCGGTCGCCCTCCTTTCTCGCACTAGGTGCTGTTGCACAAGAGAAGAAGACCGAAGCTGAGTCAGACCCAACCCTCCCTTCCAGTGGAAGTGAAAGAAGAAGAAAAAGAAAGGAAAAAAAAGGAAGCGTTCATAAGAACACTCTCAAAAAGAGAAACTAAGTCTGCTCTCGGGGCCTCTGCCACCCTAAGCTGAAACCACCCACCCAACCCCTGCCCTGCATGACGTACCCTTTGGTCAATCGGATGATATCGCCCGGCTGAATGAGGCTGCCCAGTTCATCCCACACCGAGATGGTGATGCTGCCGGTCTTGTCGGCAACCTTGCACGACCTCACCTCATGCCCATCTTTGGTTTTGGTAACGCGCCCTGCAAGGAAACATTGGAAGAGAGACAAGAGAGAGAAACAGAAAGAAAGCCGAGTTATACAGTTATTAATGCTGCCAGCAGTAGTTTGCTCAGCCACAAAAGCGTCCTGGGAATAAATAGCTAGGAAAATAATGATCAGAACTTTGCGTGAAAGTGCAGTAGACGTAAGGGGGGGGGCGGGCAGGTGCAAAAAGGAGGGGCAGCCCAAAAGAAAAAGGGTATGCTGTAAATTAGACACACACATATATATATTTATTCCTGGGGTGAGGGGGACCTAATCATGGGCAGCAGAGGAAGCAAAGGTGGGGCGCAGTAGGGAAGGCAATTCCCAAGCTTTCCCTGGAAGTGACCACGTGTCACACTCTCTCACTCACACACACACACGAAACTCCTGAGCAAAGCAGTGGGAGGGGGAGAACTAAGGCGGGTGGGGGAGGGGGCGGCCGGGAAAACTGGAGGGAGGGAGTCAAATCAAAAGGCGGCGGTTCCAAGAGATCTCTTTCTCTCCCCCCCCCCCCGCCCCCACGGCCACTTACCGATTTCCAGCACAATAAAGACGACATTTAAGTTTTTCAGTCCGGGCTTTATGTCTTTTATAAAGACGTAGGTTTCATTTGCCAGGCTCATGCTGCCGGCTTGCTCACGTGGAGGAGGACCCGGGTGCTGCTCGCCGGGGCAGGACAAAGCATCCCTTGGCGGAACAGGACCCCCCCGGAAAGCCTGGGGGAGCAGAGGGGGGGGCGAGAAGAAGGGGGTGGGCACCGAGAGAGAGAGAGGACTTTCGACCAGTTTCTCCAATGGAGAGACCGAACCGAATTAAGCGATCACGGTGCAAAATGTTCGGGAGGTGGGGAGGATCTGGGCCAAGGGAAGGCACCTACGACTCCCCTTCCAAGCGTGATCGCCTCTTCGGACGGTCGAGCAGGATCGGTGCCGGCAAACCTCCTAAAACGGGGAAGGCAAAAAGGGGAAAGGGGAAAAAAAAAGGCGTGTGGAGGGCACAGGGACCGAAAAGACGCGGGCTGTGGCTGGCTTCGAGGGCTGCCGCCCCTACTGGCAAGATAAGGGGCAAGCGCCTCCGCTGGGCTTCCTTCTCTTCCCCCCTGCACTCGCCCTGCCAAAGACCCGAGCTCGGCCTTCCTTTCTTATTCTTATAATTATTATTATTTTACAACGACCAACGTGCGTTCCTCCTCGGCTTCCCCTCGCACCCCCTCGTTCGTGGGCCCCCCCAACCACTATATTTTTTTTTGTACAGAACTACACAGCACCGCTCCGCCTGCGCTCAACGCCGCCCCACCGTCTAAACCAAGCATGTGCTGCGCTCGCCTTTTATACCCAGCCGGACGAATCCATTTAGTCCGCTCGGCAAGGGGAGGCGGAAAGTCGAACGGGAGGCGCGGCGCCGGCGGGAATCCCAAGACCCCGCAGCAAGCCCTACCGGCTGGTGCCGCAATGTCCCGAAGCTGCTCCCTGTCGCTTCGGCGCTTTTCGACCCGCAGCAGCGGAATACAAGGTGAAGAGGGTTGTCCCCCCTCCAGGACAATGGGACCGTCCATGGAACGCGGAGACACCGGAATGGAACGGAATGTGGCAAAGTGCCCCGTGAGAAGCGCTGATTGGCTGACAGCGGCTCTTTTGTCCTCTGACCTAGAATATTTACACTCGCTCGCCGCTTCCCCCTCCCTCCCACCCCGTTTCCTTTTCGGCTTTGGCTCGCCTGGGGGGCAGGTCCGTGCGTGTGTCTCGCCGGAGGACAATACTGCCGACTCATCATCATTATCATCATCATCCGGGAAGGGTCACAGCAGGGCGGTCTGCGGCGTTGAAGGCGCTGAGGGTTCCCTAACGGCTCCTTCTCTCCCCCCCCCCAGGGGTCGGGAGGAAGGCGATTCTCTCTTCCCTATTCTGCCCAAGAAGGGTGCCCCCGAAAACCCCTCCCTAAGAAAGGCCCGCCGGGATTTAGCGCTTCGATTGCAAAGAGTTCGCTTGGATAAAGCTCTGGATGGAGGTGGTCTGGAAGCAGACTACGGAGGCAAGAAAAAGTGTGTCGCTCTGATCTAAGAGAGGGGAAATCAATCGCTGAGCACGTCAGCTTCCGATGGCCATAAAAATCATTGTTGCCGTTTTCCATGCATTCAGTCTTTTGCCTTTCTGGCTTTTCCTAATATTTATCCTAAGAACCCTTCTGTTTTTTTCCTAATATTCGAAAGCCAAACTTCCTACTACGCAGTGGGGTGGGGAACGAAGCCATGAACTCCTGACGCTGGGAAACTCAATCCTGCTCTTATTTAGTATTAGTAGTAGTAGCCATCATCTTGGAACTGCACATCTGGAAGGGACCCTCAAGAGATCATCCAGTCCAGCCCCTGTCAAGGAGGCCCAGTTGGGGGGAATCAAACTCCCAACCGCTGGCTCCACAGCCAGATGCCTGAACCCCTGAGCTATCTAGCAGTTTACTTGCAGTCTGATGAAGACCCGTGAGTGGCACCCCCATTTGGGAGGTAAGGCAATCTAATCCCCCTAGAGACCAAAATGTACAAAGCCAGATTGCCATTCACAAGCTCAGGGGCTGAGCCGTCAGCAGGAACTGAGACAGGACTTAACATAGTAGGTAGGATAGGGAGGCAACTGCCGACATGGAAAGAAAGGTAGAAACCAGTTGTGACTCTTCATCCCAGTAGCTTCCTCCACACCCAGGCACCGTATCTGCCTGCAGGAGAGACCAGAAATGACTCTCTCCCACCTGCAAGTATTTTGGTCTGGAATTGGTGAGCCATCAGGAACTTGCTGACTGATTTAAGGTGCAAGAGCAGAACTATTATGTGTTAGAAGTACAGTTAGATGAAGAAGATAATAATAATAATAAAAATAAAAAATAGCAATTAAGAAGTAAAGCCCAAAATGCATGTTTGGACAAAATACAGACATTCAGAAAGTTTGAAGCCAACCGGTAAACCAAATCCCACCTTACCCGCATGCTGCTTTTAAGGAAGCACTGGCCTTTGGGTTTTTAACTGGGGGTTAAGTTGCACTTCTTTCTCTGGAGAAGCCTTTCAGTAGGGCTGGGAAACCTTTGTGTTTTTGGGAGAACTTCCTCTATTGCTCTTCCCCAATTGAGCATGCTGAATGAGGCTGATAGAAGTTCTGGAGAGCCACATGGTTCCCGCTCCCATTGCCTTTCAGGTTCGGAAAATGGAACTGCCTTGAGACTTCCCCTCAAACCAGATGCCTTCCAGATCTGCCTGAGTGCATCTCCCATCATCCCAAGCAGCCACACTGGCTGGGGAGAGGGGGAGCTGTAGACAGAGATGTCTGGAAGATGCTGGGATTGGGAAAGGCTGATCTAGATGGCCAGCAAAGCTTTCTTTTGATGAGGTCTGCATGCCTTTTAGATTGGAGAGGGCAGCTAGCTTCCTTCAGAGAAGGGCAGTTCCTTGGAGAGAAGGACTCAACAGTTCAGCAGGTTTAGGGTTGCTTTCATGCTAGTTTCCTCTAGCATAAATACCATTGACTCAGTTACCGCTTCCTAGGAATCCAGCAAATAGTGCTCTGAGGTCATATTCTGGTTCATTTCAGTGTTTCCAAGCTGTGTGTGTGTGTGTGTGTAAGTAAATTGTGCACCTTACGTCACAATTGTAGTCCCTTCAGGTGTCCCCTGATGTAACGCCCATTGTTGTCATGAGGACAAAGAAGAGCCCTGCTGAATCGGGCAGAACTGCTTTAGTGAAAAGGAAGTTGGATAGAGGTTGAACCAGTTCTGCCCATTTGTGGACGCCACATAGCTAGGAGGAAGCCCCACTGTACTCAAAGGGTTCTGAGTTGACATGTCTAGAATTACACAATGCATTCTGACTGGTGGTCAGACAGACTCCTAATCCTGTGATGGGTGTTTTGGATGAAATTACAGTTGTCTCAAAAAATAAAAAAAACACCCAAACCCCAAAACATTTTAGGGACTCCTTGGACTCAGTCTTGCACCTTCAGGCCCAGGTCTAGCTGTCCCTAGAGGTGCTTTTGCCCATAGAAGAGTGGTAAACTAACCAGTGCTCAAAATTATGGAGGCTAATAAAACCCACAAGCTGCCATCTGCTGAACTTGCATCACACTTTGTCTACTAAACAAACACATTTCCTGTTGCTGGTTCAAGCAAGATTGGAGTTGTTGACTCTATGGGATTTACCTCCATGTTGGCTTACCATTCAGCAGCCTAGTCATTGGGTCTACTGTCTAGTTGAGACTAGTGATATGTACTCGGATCACAGAAGATACAGGGGGCAGCGCCCCCCCCCCCCCTTGTTGTTTAAGCAATGGCATTGATGGCACTCATCACTACCAGAGAAAGGAGACCCGGTCATTGTTGTATGTGCCTTAGTTACAGAAAGGCTGGATCACTGCCCCGTGCCATTGGTGGGGTTCTCTGTCCTCAACATCAGCTGCCCCTGAGTGGCCAGCCAACGACTCCCTTGAACACTGGACTTTTCAGTTCCGAATATGTACCCAAGACCACTTTCTAATTTTTTCTGTCCAATTCCCCTTTCTCCCTCCTGCCCTCTTAGGCACCTGGTTAGCTGCCTTTATTGGCTGAAGAACCTCTTCTCTCACATCTAGTGGCGAGGGCACCCCCATTGTGCAGAGCATAGGGACACTGAGCTGGATGACCTCATGTGCTGAAGACAGGATTATGTAGTTGCCTGCTTTCACATTTGAGGTCAGCTGGCTGAATAGCTCAGTGGTTTAGGTATCTAGCTGCAGAACCAAGTTGGGAGTTCAATTCCCCACTGTTCCTCTTGATAGAAGAGCCAGCCTGTGTAACCGTGGGCGAGCTGCACAGTCCCAAAGTACCCCCAAAAGAAGGGAAGAGTAAACCACTTCTGAGTATCTTCTACCTAGAAGACCCTGGAAAGGGTCACTATAAGTTGGAATCAACTTCACAGCACACAGTTATCATAATGGGTGAAGACCCCTTGAATATGTTAAAGGTGCCATCTGATAGTGATCTTCCTCTGCCCCACTGACCCTGTCGTCTTGCTTTGTACCATCAAAATGGCTTCAGACAACCTAGCGGACTCTCCAAAAACCTGTAAAGGGTAGTCACTATAGGAAAAGGGAGGGGGGGCATCAAGTCCGGTCTAAAAACGTTCAAGAATACCAGGAAGAAAGAACAACAAAAAAGCAAGATTTGGAGTGGGAGGCCAGATAAAATTAACACGGAGGAGCCAGTGAGCCACAAGAGAGGGTGGGGGCTTTGATCAGAATGGCTCGTCAGATGAATCTAGAAGCTGTGCTTTCTTATTTGTACTCTGTTTTGATCACGAACCTCATTACCCTTCCTCTCCTGAGTTTCAGACCACACTGAGGAGCCTCTTCTGCTGTTCACACAACCGCACCTCAGCAGCTGAAGTGTGGGGCTGTTACATGTTCTGGTTCTTTTGCAGATGAGGAAAGTCGTGTGGGCAGATACTGCCAGACATGTGAAGGCCTGGCAGGAAAATTCAGGGATGGGGGTGGGCGGGGGACTTTTTACACTCTTTCCTCAGGTGGGTGGGGAAAGTGTTGTCTTCTGGGCCTTCATGTTTCTATTTCCCGCCAATACCCTTGAAAAGGTCTGCCTTTGGAGTTATTCTCCCCCCTCAAGTTTTGCTGTCATGCAGTTCATCTTCGCGAAACTGTGCGCAGCTGTCCATTCACAACACTGCCTACAATATGAGGAGGCTGAGACAGGTGAAAGCGGCTTACGTCAACGCTACTATCATGCTATCTGATTGCTCATAATGATCAGGTATCCAGAGGCGCACGTCTCTGGCTTAGTCAGCTGCTACACCGAGATAAACTCCATGGCATAAGCCGAGTGGGTTGGAAAGCAGGAGGCACCTTTCAAACACGACACATGCATTTGGGTTTTCCTGGTTTCTAACAGGGCCCAATACTAATACTGTAATCCAGGACTCTACGTATACAAGGGGACCCATTGTGCTGGGTATAGAAACATCTTTCTGAGCAAATTGGTAATTTTTCTCTTTCATAGCCAAGGAAGGAGAAGCTCTGCATGTACTTGCTTAGTGGCTTTTGTTGGGCCTCTTATCAAGAGATGGCAGCAGCTTCCTTGGAAACCAGTGGAATCTAGTTCATTACATGTGTTCTGTCTTGAAGAGTAAATCAATACATCATTTCATCCAGGGTCAGCTCGGAGACCTGTCTCTTTACCCAGAAGCAGGAATACAATGAATACCAGTTGTTGGAGAGGAACAACAAGAGAAGGGTATTGTCACCATGCACCACTTGAATGCATCCCAGACACAGCCAGGTGGCAAGATCCTGGAATAAAGGGACCCAGAACTTACTTTTTCTTTCCTTTTGGTTTTCTTCCTTTCCGTTTTTCTTTCTTTTGTTTGAGGGTGGGGACGACAGCTCCTTCGGTAGCCCAGCCAGCATGGCTATGCTGGGAATGGTACTACCTCCAAATTATGTTTTTCTCTCCCAAACTCTGGACAGACCCAGGACTGCTTCTCTGATATTCATACTTTACCAAGTTTTAATTTTCATTTAATCGCCCCTTCCAAAGAATGCTGAGAACTGTACATTGATTAAGGTTTTAAGACTTCTGCTACACACTCAACAATGGCTTTCAGATTTCCTAAGGTAAAAGAGTAACTCCTCAAGCATTCGTTTAAAATATAAAGTAGATACACTCTTAGATCTGTGAACAACTGTTTCTGAATTAGAATATTATACAAAGGGTGGAACCCTGTGAGATCAAGGAGCCATCTCACTTTGAAAGCCTGCATACAAAGACATCTACACACACAAACTTGCCCAGTGTGAACTTCCACACTCAGTGCATGGTCATGGATAGGAGCAGCAATATCCCTGTAATATCCTCTCCTCTCAAGTTTGTAGAGCACTCTTAAGGAACAAGGAGCAGTAGAATGAGGGTCAGCTGTCCTCCAGCATCTACCACAATCATGAAAAAAATAAGCAGACTATTATATGTATCCAAAACTCCTGACCTCTTAAAGCCAAGGATGGGAACTTGAGTTGAACCTACTGTCGAGTCAGACTTATGTCACACTGGTGAGTTGACTCGACTCGGGGGGGGGGGGGTTCCTAATGACTCGGACTCAACTCCTGATTCAGAAACCAACCACCCTCCCTTTTTTCTGGAGGAAAAAGTTCATTTGTAATAGGGACTCAGAGTTGGGATTCGGGATTTGGACTCAAAGACTTGCCAACATCTCTGCTTAAAGCTTCTCTTATGTTATTGTTGTTGTTTCGTCGTTAAGTCGTGTCCGACTCTTCATGACCCCATGGACCAGAGCACACCAGGCCCTCCTGTCTTCCACTGCCTCCCGGAGTTGGGTCAAATTCAGGTTGGCAGCTTCGATGACACTGTCCATCCATCTCGTCCTCTGTCGTCCCCTTCTCCTCTTGCCTTCACACTTTCCCAACATCAGGGTCTTTTCCAGGGAGTCTTCTCTTCTCATGAGATGGCCACAGTATTGGAGCCTCAGCTTCCGGATCTGTCCTTCCAGTGAGCACTCAGGGTTGATTTCCTTCAGAATGGATAGGTTTGTTCTCCTTGCAGTCCAGGGGACTCTCAAGAGTCTCCTCCAGCACCACAATTCAAAAGCATCAATTCTTCGGCGGTCAGCTTTCTTTATGGTCCAGCTCTCACTTCCATACATCACTACAGGAAAAACCATAGCTTTGACTATGCGGACTTTTGTTGGCAAGGTGATGTCTCTGCTTTTTAAGATGCTGTCTAGGTTTGTCATCGCTTTCCTCCCAAGAAGCAGGCATCTTTTAATTTCGTGGCTGCTGTCACCATCTGCAGTGATCATGGAGCCCAAGAAAGTAAAATCTGTCACTGCCTCCATATCTTCCCCTTCTATTTGCCAGGAGGTGATGGGACCAGTGGCCGTTATCTTGGTTTTTTTGATGTTGAGCTTCAGACCGTTTTTTGCACTCTCCTCTTTCACCCTCATTAAGAGGTTCTTTAATTCCTCCTCACTTTCTGCCATCAGAGTGGTATCATCTGCATATCTGAGGTTGTTGATATTTCTTCCGGCAATCTTAATTCCGGCTTGGGATTCCTCCAGTCCGGCCTTTCGCATGATGTATTCTGCATATAAGTTAAATAAGCCGGGGGACAATATACAGCCTTGTCGTACTCCTTTCCCAATTTTGAACCAATCAGTTGTTCCATATCCAGTTCTAACTGTTGCTTCCTGTCCCACATATAGATTTCTCAGGAGATAGATAAGGTGGTCAGGCACTCCCATCTCTTTAAGGACTTGCCATAGTTTGCTGTGGTCCACACAGTCAAAGGCTTTTGCATAGTCAATGAAGCAGAGGTAGATGTTTTTCTGGAACTCTCTGGCTTTCTCCATAATCCAGCGCATGTTAGCAATTTGGTCTCTAGTTACTCTGCCCCTTCGAAATCCAGCTTGTACTTCAGGGAGTTCTCGGTCCACATACTGCTGAAGCCTACCTTGGAGGATTTTGAGCATAACCTTGCTAGCGTGTGAAATGAGTGCAATTGTACGGTAGTTGGAGCATTGGAAAAAGTTCATTTGTAATAGGGACTCAGAGTTGGGATTCGGGATTTGGACTCAAAGACTTGCCAACATCTCTGCTTAAAGCTTCTCTTATGTTATACTTGCAGTGAACAACCTCAGAAGTGAACACTGTGTGCTTAATTTCCTGATCTGAACAAAGAACTTGTCTATAGTTAAATTTTACCCAATTTGATAATTAAAATAACTGGAAAAAGGAGAATATTATCATGCTGTGAAAATACACACACACCAGGGATCTTAAAATTCAAATATTATTTAAACAATGGTGTTACCTCATGAGCTCTTAGCATCTAATCCATATCCTTCATAGGCACTTGAAATGGAGTACAATTAGAAGAAAACCTTTGGGGAAAAGTACTTGTTTCTGAGAAAACATTTTAAATTCATTTTCACTTATGACTTAGGAGAAATGTTTATACATTTATGCAGCATGATCTTCTAAAGCAAAGATGAGCTGTGATGTGCCCAAATGTACCATTTCAGCATCTTAGGGGAGATACTCCTTATTACGGAGGGTTAGATAGTGACCCATGAATTTTTGTACCGTAAAAGATGAAGGGGAGCATCTGTTTAAGAAGACGCTTCATCAGAAAAACCAAAGAATTTCCAGTATGAGACCTTCCCTAACAGATGTGGTTAAATATTTTACTTCTACCTGGAAAAATTTGACCTTGAGCCTTCATTTTTGTTTGGTCAGGGCAATTATTTTGCTGAGAGAAAAACAGTCTGCTTATTAAAGACATCAGAACTGTAGTGCTAGCATATTGTAACATGAAACATATCCATCCTTTCAACTTCCTTTCAAATTGACATCCTGTTTACATAATCTAAACGGTTAAAACTCCTGAGAATACTATGTTCTTGGCGCAAATCAGTTCTGTCTTTTATTTTTAATCGTTTAGAATTGTCCTTAAACACATTTCAAAGGAGAACAAAATTCTAAAGGAAGTTGTGAAACTCCCAAAAGGTCAGAGGAGGAAAACTGGTTAAAAATCTTCAGAGCAGGTGAGGACTCATTCTCCCTGCAGTGGTTGCCTTCTGTGTGGACTGGGCTCCTTCGGATGGCAAGTGAGGCTTCACACACACAAACGGAAAAGGCTAGGTCAGTGAGAAGATCCCAAACCTGTTCCAGCTGCCCCTTGAGGTGTCCAAGTTAATCTTCCTAGCTGTGGTCCCAAAGTCCTTACCTGTAAGCCACTCCTGATTATGTGCAGGGAGACGTAACACATGACACTCCTCTAATACTTCACAATAGCTGTGTGAGTAGTGATGACTTCGAAGCCAGGGCCTTGGTAGGCACATGGGGAGTAAAGGTCTAGAGATGTCAATCACAATGGGTTAAAGCACTGAGTCCCAGAAAGAAAACGAAAGGCCTTTTCAGCCTTACCAGGTCATCATGTCAAGGGCTTCCAGAGGACACAAACTTCTGAGTGACCTGGGTTACAAACTGGGCCAAACCCTGGGGGAAGGCAGCTATTCTAAGGTGAGAGTGGCCACTTCTGCCAAATACAAGGGCCCCCTGGCCATCAAAATGGTGGATCGCCGCCGAGCCCCTCGGGATTTTGTGGAGAAGTTTCTGCCACGAGAGCTCTCCATCCTGCGTGGGATTCGGCACCCGCACATCATCCGAGTCTACGAGTTCATCGAAGTCTGCAATGGGACACTCTACATTGTGATGGAAGCAGCCTCCACAGATCTGCTGCAAATGGTACAGCAGGTGGGGAAACTCCCCTGCGCTCCAGAGGCCCGGGACATCTTTGCCCAGGTGGTGGGTGCTGTGCGCTACCTCCACGACAGGCACTTGGTGCATCGGGACCTCAAGTGTGAAAATGTGTTGCTCACCTCAGATGGCCGCCGAGCAAAACTGACCGACTTCGGTTTTGGCAAGGAGTCACGTGGGTATCCCGAACTGAGTACCACCTACTGTGGATCAGCTGCCTACGCGTCCCCAGAGGTCCTTATGGGCATTCCCTATGATCCCAAAAAGTATGACATATGGAGCTTGGGTGTAATGCTGTATGTGATGATAACTGGCTGCATGCCCTTTGATGACACCCATATCCACAACATGCCCTGTCGCCAGAAAAAAGGAGTCCTATTCCCAGAAGATCTACCCTCTTCCTCGGAGCCCTGCAAAGCTCTCGTTACACAGCTGCTCCAGTTCAGTCCCGAATCTCGACCCTGTGCAGGCCAAGTGTCCAAGAACAGTTGGCTGAAAGGGGAAACATAAGGGGGGGAGGGGAAGGGTACTACCACTCCTGGTGATGGTGCCAGATGGAGCTGCTTCAAGAGGGAGAGACTGCACGAACAGAACAACAGAAATGTATAGTTGCCAAAAAGAGGTTTCTGGGATGTTCACCATGGGGAGGAAGTGGGCAAATTGCTTCAAGGAAAAAGTAAAGAAAACAATTCCAGTGTAAGTTCCTCTGAAATTATGGGACTTGCTTCCAAACATATGTATTTACAATTGGGGTGCCAATGAGATCTTTAAAACCCTCTTTCCTGCATCAATTGTCGTTTTGTTTACTGTTATACTTCTCATTTGTTTGAATCATCATCATCTTAGAACTGCAGAGCTGGAAGGGATCTTATGGATCATGGAGTCCAGGCCCTGTCAAGGAGGTACAGTGGGGGGGAATCGAACTCCCAACCTCTGACTCCACAGCCAGATGCCTAAACCACTGAGCTATTCAGTAGTCCTATGCACAATTCAAGAGAAAGAGGGAGAGGCAGAGAGAAGGCCAGTGCACACTCATGCTTAAGGAGAAGGCTGCCAAACAGGCAGAAGTAGAACATCCTATATTAAGGAAGGGTGTGTCCCAGACCCCCTGCAATACTGCAGAGGATTCTCATGTGCAGTATCAGTTTATGCAGGTTGCTGGCCATGTTGGAAGCAGCACAGGGACCTAGCTGTGCACTCTGCTTCTAGCATGGTGTCCCTTTATTTATGCAGTCCGAGGCCATCATGCCCAGGCAGAGAAAGTGTGGAGAAGATCTATGTACAGATCTGTCCTCCATCAGTGCGCAGTCAATCTGTGGAACTCACTGCCACTGGGGGTAGTACTGTAAAGATGTCTAGATCTGTAAACCTCCAGCCTTTGGGAAAGGCAGTAGTGAGGGAGATTTGTCTGCATGGTTTCAAAAAGGGTGAAATAAATTCATGGAGGTTAAGGCCAGTCATGGCTCTTATTCGGGAGGGCTGTAAATCGAGGGGCAATATCCCTCTCTATATCAGTTGCTGGAGAATGCAGGACAGAGGGTGCTGGGCTAGTAGATATCCCATAGGCAACTGGTTGGCTTGGTGTGACCAGAATGTAGGACCTGGAAGATCTTTGGTCTGACTCAGCATGACGGTTGTTACGCTTGTAGCTATTACCTATTCTGCCTATAGAGCAAAAGCTTTTGATTAAGGCTATGCACATCAAATTACAGTGAGTAAAAGTGCAATTTTTTGGTTTCATCATATTTAGAACACAGTGTTGGGTTTAAAACGCAAAATGGGATTTGTTTTGTTTTGTTTTGCTAAAATCTTGGGGAGCAAGCATTCCTAAATTCAACATATTTGAAACGTGTGTTATGTCAGAAAATATATTTGTACTATGTGTGTGTGTGTTTAAGAAAAAAAAACAGGCATTCACATGAATGCCCTTGCCTCCCCCAGCAGACAGTCTGGTGTGACACAAAAGCTAAATCCGAATAACGCTTAGGTGAGGACCCTGATGGGGTCTCTTTATCTGGACTCAGAAGTCTGCAATGAGCTGAGGGTAGTTCCGCCAAGACTCCAAGACAAGTTCAGTCCCCAGACATACCCTTCTGCGTATCTTCACACATTGTTCAAGGGAAGTGCATGCGTCTTGTGTTTCCAAAAGGGAAAAGAGCCAAAGAGAGATTATTTTTCCATCTGCATTTTAAACCTCAGTGATTTATTGATTTATTATGCAATGTCTAATTCAGAGCTGATTAAGATTGTTTTGAGACTGTTCAAGATGAAGGTTATTGACAAAACGAATAGCAAAATGAACAGCAATGATTCTTCCCCCAAATCCCTGAGCAATCCTATCATTCTCCCTAGGTTGAAGATCTCTCCCCTTCCCACCCATTATACGGGGACAGGATATGGAGGGATTGGTACAAGACTGTAGCTGCCACAAGCGCAGCACCTGGGATAAACCCATGTTTAATCCAGGTAGTTCTTTGACATGAGGGTATGAACTTGGCATTTCAATCTAACTTCTCTGCATGGAAGACAAGGCACATTGTGGCTAGTTTTTGTGCGTGCTGATGGGGAAGAGTGAGGGTACAATCCTAACAGAGTCTCCAACATGTCTAAATCTATGCCAGGTTCTTGTTGGTGAGAGTGATGGCTGACAGAGAGTTCGGTTTTGATTCCTTTTCTCTTCTGCCAAGTTTTCAATGCTGCATGGGCTACCTTAGAAGGTGGTGAATTTTCCTTCGTGGAGGCCTTTGCACAGTAGCTGGATGGTAATGTATCTGGATGCTTGTACCTATGGATTCCAACTCTACCTTAAGGTTCCTTTAACAACCTTTGCACTGCAGAGCTGGAAGGGACCCTATGGATCATCAAGTCCAGCCCCTCTCAAGGAGGCAAAGTGGGGAAATGAACTCCCACTGGTGGCTCCGCAACCAGAGACCTAAGCCACTGAGCTATCCCATTCTACAATTCCACAAGTTCAACTTTTAATGGGGAAGGGGGGAAACTCATTGCAAGCAACAAGAATTACAATAGTGAAGTGACCTTCTTTTCAAGTCAGGCTCAAAGGGCACCGGATCCAGGTCCAGGCAGCACATGGAAAACTCTGCCCAGTGACTGCCTTGTGCTTCCCAATGGTAGGGCCGGCTCTGTATCTAATACTCCTGCACTGCTAATTGACCTTAGTGCTGGGTCTAAATTCTGCACATTTCTTCAGACATAGTGCTATATATTGGGCCAAATGTCCTGCAGACAGCTTTGCAATTCTACTGATCCGTGAGAGAGCAAAAAAGCCTATCTCTGGCCCTAGTCTGTATTTCCGTACAACTGTGCTGTTCCAAAGCCATGCATCCAAGATTTAGATCCCATGGGCTCCTACAACCAACTTACACAGTGTTTCAGTTATACAGCCCACTGCTTACTTGCATACTCATGCTGTTTTTCTGTATTTGCCATTACAATTACCCACACATGTAAAAGGAAAGAAGGGATGGGGGTCTCTATTCCCTGAATATTTTTGGTTGAGGATAAACACCAACACTTTTTTCTCATAAGCTTCAGGGTGGCCAGCCTTGCATTTGTCTCCACTCCATCTTCCATCTTCCTTGGCAACATGTTGTTGAAGAGGGGTGATGGAAAGGGTCACTTGACCTCGTTGTCCTAGCATTTTCCCGGTTCCATGCTGATGGAATGGGAGACTGGAAAACATTAAGGTAATTGTGACATTTACCACGTGGCCCCTGCTTGTTTCACCAAACAAAGAGCTCACGCTACGTATCCCACCAGCTGACACCAATTGTGACGTGCCTCTCACGTGTCCCCAGGTTGTTTCACTAGCCTGAGACCCACGATACAGTCTCTCCTTACTGCTGCCACCAGCTGACCTCTGTCAACACCCTGTAGTTAGAAAGATTGAGGTCCCAGCTGAGTATAAAGTTGAACAACACAGGTTTATTGATTACAGTTTGCTTAAACAGGTTCTTTGCAGACTTCAATGTATTCATTAGATTAGTAATAACTTGTTTCACTCTTAACTCTCTTAGCTCTCTATGAGTTCCACACTCTTAACTCCTAACTATGCCACCCTCTCTAACTCCCACAGACAAACTCTTCCTTCCCACTCTCCTCTCTGACTCTCCCTGACTGAATTCTTCAGACTCTGCCTCACCCCTCCCTTCTAGTTTCTCTGGCTCCGCCTCTCAACAGCTCCCATTGGTACATGCAAATAATCTCCTACATGAGCCAGAGCAGGGTGATCGCCACAGTGATCAATATGATAATATCTCATCACATGATCCCCCACCCCAAGCCACCTATTATTGGGGCACTCCAGGGGTGGCAAGAAAAGAGTCAATGATATACACAACACACTGGGACTTATCACCATGGAGCTTAGAGTACTTCTAATGTGGAACACATTGTTATTGCTGGTTCCTTCTGGGCCTTGAATCCTACAGAAGGGGCAAAGGGAAGGAAAGATAGAACAACGTGACACCTTCCGTGGTGGTGTTCTCCCTGCTGCCCTCTTAATGATGTCCTCTGGAGTGGTCCTTGGGAAAGATGCTACATGGACCAGAACCTTGCTCAAGCAGTGGATGCAAGGTAGGTTTTGAGGTGGGATGAGGATTCCAGATATTACCGGATCATCACTCCCAGCAGCCTTAGCAGACACAGTGGTGAGAGATTATAGGAACTGTAGTCCAATATTTAGAAGACCAGGCATTTTTGCTTCCTCATTTAGGTAACAACAGATGGCATGGCCTAAAGCAGTTTTCTCCAACATGGTGCCCTCCATATGTTTTGGTCTTTACCACTTACATAATCCCTGGCAGCTTGCCATGCTTGCTGATGGGGAGTTGCATCCAAAAGCAGCTGAAGGGTACCAGACAGGAGAGGCTGGTTTACAACGCTGACCTTGTGCCCTCCAAACATAGGTGGTGACTACATTGGCCATTTACCCTGCAGTTTGCATTTAATGAGGCAAGGATGAGATCAAATTAAAAACCAGTGACTACATGACATAAAGCTCGGTGTGGGGAAGCCTGGAGGGGAAATCACCTTTTTCTTTTATTCATCTTGCAGAGGTGCTTTAATTGTGCTCCAGTTTGCTGGCATGGCTTTTCTCCCCTTTCTGCCCCATGTGACCCCTTGATCCAATGCAAAGGGGGTGCTTATGGGGGTCCCTCGGCCTGTTGTCTCCAAAACGAGCTTCCTTGAAAAACACTTCCAATTGAGCACGGATTCAGACAAGTGCTGTGTTGCCTCATTAAAAAAAAG
Source organism: Intellagama lesueurii (assembly GCA_037013535.1). Taxonomy (NCBI): domain Eukaryota; kingdom Metazoa; phylum Chordata; class Lepidosauria; order Squamata; family Agamidae; genus Intellagama; species Intellagama lesueurii. The sequence goes on along the minus strand of JBAJHW010000001.1, from coordinate 165,155,664 downwards.
AGGCCAAAGGAAGGGTCCGAGAGGAAATTGCCAGTTGGCATCTCATCCGATCAATGGTCGCTTCCACTGTCAGAACGCCATGCAAACACACTGACGGCTTTCTCTTGCAGCACAATAATTGTTTGTCATCCAGACAACAACAGTAATTTCACCCACAGAGACCTTCAGGGACCTGATTTGAAAAACTGTGGATCAAAGCAGAACAAAGCACATTTCCCCTGTGGTGTAGTGAGTGCCACCCATAGTTTCTTAGCACCTCTTCCAGAAACGGGTTTGGGAGTGGAGCAATGGGGTAAGTCCCCTCCAGTGCTCCAGGAAGGCCCTCTGATCTCACCTGCCCTCTCCCGAGACCCACCAGAGACAACCAGGCCTGAGAAAGAGGAGGGCTTGTGGCATGGAGCAACTCCCTCTCGACAGCTGGCCACCACATTCAAGCCACCCCCCAAAGGCCCACCTCAGCCATCCGGACAGTCCACCCCAATCCCAACTCAAGAAGAGGTGCTGGAGTGTCACCTACAGGGGGAGTCGGCCAGCCCTCCCGGACTAGCTAGGGCTCACCTGTACCCGCTTTCCCTGTGAGGCGTGGGCTGGTGGGAGCACGCAGAGGACCCTCGGCGGCTCCTCAGGCTTTGTTTGTGCCCTGCCTCATTGAGAGTAACTGGAGGCGCTGAGATTACAGGACCTTTTGGAGGTCTAGTGACAGGAACGTAGTCCCCCAACAGACAGATGGACGGGGGGGGGGGGTGTTATTGTTGACGTCTGTGCTGTCCTCTCTATCCAAAGATGAATAAAAATGGGTGGGTTTTTTTTTTCAGCCTTTCAATCTGGAGCCCATGGATATACAGGGTTTGCCTGCCACCCTGACACTTACAAGCAGCCAAGGAGATTTGTCTGTCTGTCTTGACACTCTGACCTCTGCTTCCTCCTGCATCTCCTGTTAGACTGGTATTCTCAGGAATCTATCAGTCTTATTTCCTTTCCTGTTTCTCTAAAGCAAAGCAAAGTGTGCTGCTTATATACCACCCCATAACACTTAAAACATTCTCTGGGTGCTTTACAATTTAGTAATGCAGACTACACATTGCCCCTTCCCCATCCTGTGGGTACTGAATTTACCAACCTCAGAAGGATTGGAAGGCTGAGTCAACCTCAAGCTGGCTACCTGAGCCCATCGGGATCGAACTCAGGTCATGAGCAGAGGCTTGACTGCAGTGCTGCAGTGTAACCGCTCAGGTATGCCGTTGCTCCTCTCCTATATGCCTTCTGGGATGTCTGTTTGGTTAGAGTTTAGGTTTTTTTCATTTGGAATGTAACTAAACAAAGGTTACTTGTTTGTTTTTAACTGCTTCTCCTACTTCAGTCTGGGTCTGTTGTGGGATTGACTGTTCACACGCCTACACAGCACCTATTCTGCTATAGAGAGAGACACCTTTATATTTTTCTTTTCTCTTACCTTGTGAACATTTGCAACATAATGGATAGACCGAATGTTGGGCTTTAACATGGGAGACTTTACTCAGCCATGAAATTCACTGGCACCTTAGGCCTAATCTTTCTTACAGGACTGTTTGGATGATAAAATGAGATTTCCTGTCTATGCCGCCCTGAGAGGAAACATGGGATAAAAAATGCCCCTTTATCTTTATAATAACTATGAGGTAGATCAAGCTCTCAGGCTGAGAAGGGAAATTACAAACGCAATTTCACCCAGTGACTTGCATAGCTCAGTGAGCACTTCAACCTGCATCTCAGAAGTCCCAGCTCAACACTCTTACCATCACTCCACTGGAATTACTATCAGGGAGGGAGCCAATGTGGGCTTAGAAAAGAGCCAGGTAGTTAACCCCAACGAGACCTTGGCTTCCTGTATTTCTTTACCAGAGACAAACAGGAAGAAGTAAGTCTCACACCACTGGTGATTCATAGGGACAAGCCTTTGGCGTACTTAACTAGGGTTGTGACCCATTTTGATGCTATCCCTTGAAATAATATTTGCATCGGGAGTCTGTGATTTGAACCTTTGATTTCTAACCACAACAAATGGTTTCTTGATGTTGAAATCACACCACAGCATCTTTTATATTTTCATAGAATAGCTAGTCAGAGTTTATTGTTACATGCCGATAAGTCAGAACCAACTTATAGCAACCCTAATAGGGCTTTCAAGGTAAGTGAGATATTTAAGGAGTGGTTTTAACATTTCCAGCTGACTGAATAGCTCAGTGATTTAGATATCTAGCTGTGGAGTTAGAGGTTGGGAGTTCGATTCCCCACTATGGTTCCTGTGAGTGGAGCCAGCTTGTGTGGCCTTGAGAAAGCTGCACTGCCCACACAAGAAGGGAATGGTAAACCACTTCTGTTTATTCTCTAGCTAGAAAACCCTGGAAAGGGTTTCCCTACATCAGAATCGACTTGACGGCATGCAGTTATTATTTTCCAGTTCCACATCTCCAGTGAGTTTCCATGGCTGAATAGGGATTTGAACCCAGGCCTCCTGAGTCTTAGTTTCACTCTATCCAATACAGTCAACCCTCGACTTACGAACGGCCCTAGTTACGAACATTTCGACTTACGAACCCCTCTGATAGAAAAATATTGACTCGACTTGCGAACTTAGATTCGAGTTACGAACCGAAAAAAAAACCTTTTTTTTAACCTAAGTCATCTTAGGTTAAAAGGAAAAAAAAGAGAAAAATTCTGCCCCTAGTGGTAGGAACGGATTAACCGGCTTTGCATTAGTTCCTATGGGAACTAATGATTCGAGTTACAAACCGCCCCTCGACCTAAGAACCAAAACCAGCCGGAACGGAGTAATTGGTTTTCAATGCATTCCTATGGGAAATGCTGATTCGACTTACGAACTTTTCGACTTACAAACTTCCTTCCGGAACGGATTAAGTTTGTAAGTCGAGGGTTGACTGTATTACACCACACTGGATATACAGACCTCATTAAAAATTTGAAAAGAAAGCCTATGGATTCAGTCACTTCTGCGGCTAATTTTTCTCCTGACAGATCTAGCTCGTATCATAGCTAACCTCCTATTTTACCTGTTCCTCTGTCTTCCGTGCTTACTTGCTAAAGCAAAGAGTTGGGGCAAAATCAAGTAAGCTATTTATCCACACTAGACACACTCCACCTCAATGGACTGGGTTTGGTCAGGTTGTGAATTCAAGAGATGACTCAACTGCAGAACTTGGAAAAGTTCCTCTCCTTTTTTGACTGCAGTCCCTGGAATCCCTCTGTCAATACAGCCATGGGCCACACTGATTGGGGAATTCTGGGATTTGCAGTCCAAGAGGGTAACCTTTTCCATCTTTGCTCAACCACCAACCCCAAATACCAACAAGGTTTGTGCATCTGGGTGGCTATTTAAAGCCTCTTCTTCACTATTTCCTCACACACACCTAACAGAACTTGCAGCAACAAAAAAAGGGCAATGACAAGTCCAGAATTCAGAAAAAGTCATTTTTTTTCAGACTTCAGCTCCCAGAATCCCTGACCCAGAAGGCCTATGCATTTTCTATGTCTTCCATTCACAAGAGAGACATCAATGATATATTGGACTAACAAGGATCAGTTTTGGATCCAGAAAAGCCATGAAGGCAGCATCAAGGAAATAGCAACTATCTGGATTCCTTTATTTTTATCCCTAGCCAGGCTTCTGGGCCCATAACAGCTACATGACAGGCAGAGATCCAGCAGGTCAAGACTTCCTCACCACTCCGTTGTCAGACTAAGAAAGGTTACACCTGTTGAAATTGAGCCTACCATGCTAAACTTAAATATAGTGAATGTATCACAAAAATTCATTCGGTCAGAATGACAGCTGTCAAGCTGCCATTTTCTTCATTAAACATCAACCTGTATCAGGCCCGTTTTAATTTTAGCCAAGTGAAAATATGGGGAAATTATGGAATTGGCTGAGCCTCAAATGTGGCCTTTTTTCAGGGATAATCTCTTCTGATACACATCTGAAATAGGCAGCTTGATAATTTCCAGGACTGGTAATTAAACCAGCTCCAGCAATGTAAAGATGGTTCATTGTGATAAAAGGAAGGCAAGCAGGACTGCACGGAGTAACATAACAGGCTTACCTTCTTGTATGTGACATAAGCAGAGGCTGCCATGGCAGCAGACTCATTTAGAGGACCTACACCTAAGTGTTTATTAGGCTCTGCAAGCCATTTTCCATTCAAGTCAGATTGCACAATTATAGACAGGAATTGCTAAGCCATCATTGGGGAGAGAGGGGAAAATCTTTTTTAGCAAGAAATCATGACAATTATACAACACAGAACGCAAAGAGCTGAACAACCACTTTACGGCCAGATTACCTTTCTGGTTTTCATGCATAAATTGTGGTCTCTCTACCTGTAAGAGCAAAGACTGCCACACAAATATAGCTGTTGGCAAAGTCCAAATATTGTTTAATTTCATGTCAGCAAAAAATTGTTCTTCACAGTCCTTTTTATTCACATCCTGTTCTCGCAATTCGTTTACTTTTTAGCCAGGTATCCATCAAAAACTCCAAAGGGGGAAAATATAACTTCATTGACACAGGTATTGTTAAAGAACATTGAAATGGAAGACATTAGAAAGGAGCAGAAGATTTAACATGAAATCAAAACAAAATGACAGAAGTACAATGTTCAGTATTTTATAAGGGATTTGAGGGGAAAGGGCAAACAAAGTGCACCTTAAAGGTTAAAATGTTTTCTTTGGCACAAGCTCCCCGGACGTCATCAAGTACATCATAGTCTCTTTGTTGATTTTGTTATAACAGTCCAACGTGGCTCCTTCTCCCACCCACACCATCCAGGACATTTTTTAGAAAGAATTCCCTGTCCATCAGGATCAGACATTTCAGTCCTTCAGAATCACATTTTCCCACAGGAATATCATTATCTGTGGTGTGATCTGTTTCTAAAGTTTTAAAATATTTTCACAGAGTAGAATGCAAACTTTTGAGGTAGACATTCTTTGAGGTAATGCAATATTTTAATTTTGGGGAAGATTCATATCTTTTCCCCATCAATAATACATTTTTCTGTGAGGACAACACTGACAGTTCTGCACAGAGGCGTGGGTTCTTTCAACCATTTCAATCAGGTGATTCACCAACTGCTACCACGGCAGCCTGCGATCTTATCACGTTCAGTAGCCATGAGCCCAGTTGATGTTCAGGAAGATGAAGGACATGTTCAAGGCTAGGCATGTTCAGCCTGTCCTAAGGGCAACCAGGTTCCAAAACAGTCTCAGAGTGTCCCTTATGATTGAGTGTCCAAATGCAGCTCACGTGATTCAATATAATGAAGCAAGCAACCTAATTGCTGAGCTACGGCCTGGTGGTTGATGATATCCATCCAAGCTTCCTTTTGCCTGCAGGGTGATCACACCTCCTCTGGGAGAATCTGCAGGAATAAAGACCAGTGCCATTCACTTGGCTACTTCCTCACTTTAGCTGTGATCTCCCTAAAGATACAGGACTTGGGTTACAATGAATACGGATTGAAGCATTGGCACCAGATACGCATTTTTTTGTGATTTTCATGAATTACAAGTATTCTAAATAAGTGTTTCGTTAGAGAAGATGGTTAAGTTGTAATAGTAGATCAATTAACTTTTGGCAACTGGTATGGAGGAACCCTTTTTTAAAAGTTAATATATTTAGGGCTTTAAAAGTAAGGGTGGGCAAATGTCAGCCTTCTATATGTTGTTGGAGTGGGAAGACAACAAATTGTTGAACTGCAACACCCATCAACCTTCAGCAATGGCTGTGCTGGCTAATGTTGGAGTATAAAGGGATTATACATTCCCCAACCCTGAGATACTTGAAGGAAACCAAAACAGTGTTGTTTTATTATTGCATAGCTGTGGACTGTACACATTTTCACAGCTCAAGAGGAGATCCTCTCAACATCATTTTGCCCTGTAAACCCAGAACATGAAGGCTGAAATCTTGCCCCACTTAGCAGTAAGCCCTGGTGCATTTAGTACAACTTACTTCTATGTAATCATACCTAAGTTGACAGAAAGGGTAGAGCGGCAATGCAATGTGTATCTTCTAGATAGTTAATCTCCTTTTAACACAATGCAACTGGCTTCTAAAAATCAATCTGCACAGAACTATGTAGCTTGAAAAACTCCCAACACTCTAAATAAATAAATAAATAAATATACAATAAACAAGTTAAAAAATATCCTCTGTGAGATTTTGCCTTCTGATTAGGGCAGAGTTGGTTTCTTCTGAACAAGAGATAAGCAGTGCCATCTACAGCCTAAAATGTACTAAAGTTTGTTTGCCTGCCTTAGGTCTGCTAGGATATTTGATAGTGACAGATTTGTGGACCTAATTTAAAATCCACAGCAGAGCAATCCCTTTGTTAGACCAACCAAAAGGTTGCACAATAACAAGCAAGCTTTCAAATTCTCTGAAACTGTTTATTGCAGCTGAGAAGTAGTTACTAAAATTAGTTATTCATAATTAACTCCTTTATCCAGTAACAAATATATAACTAAGCTGCAAGACTTAAAGAAGGATAACATCATCCATCTGCAATGTAACTGTAACCTTCTAGTATCTGGTGCCAATGCTAGTTAACGTTTATGAATATAGGAGTGTAACCTTGTGAAATTGTAAAGGGAAAATATCATATGGTTGAAATGCTGCCTTTTTGTGGGTGTTGAAGATGGAAGATTGTTTTCAATCACAAACTAGCAACTTTGAATATTTGTGTGTATATGCTTTTAAAGCAACTAAGGGGGTGACCACATAGATAAAAAATGTGGGAAATACTATGGGTTTGTAGAGGGCTGGTTCACATTTTTCCCATTGATCACACAACAAAAAGGGAAATGCAGATCAGCCTGGAATCCTCCCCTCAATCCGTAGTTTTTCTCCTCTGCGCCGAGGTTTCTTAAAAAAAAGAAAGGATCTATTTGCATCAGTTCCAATGTGTGATCACTTGAACCAATGCAGAAAAAGGAGAACAAGCTGCATGCACACACATACACAAAATAGTGCTTTAGCACTTCAAGCTCCTTTCCCCTCTCCTTTTGCCTCACAAGGAAGAACAAGTTGCACACCCACACACACATGAAGCTACCGAAATGAGGGAATTGAGGGAGGAAAGCCTTGTTACAGCTTGTTTGGGCAGTTCCTTTTAACCATGCCCCCTGCAGGACTTTAACAGAGCTGCAAACAAACAGGAAGCAAGGTTTTTCTCCTGTCTTCCTGTGTGGCCAGACTCGAATTCCGTGGTGTGATGTCACATCAAGTGAATTTGCACTTCCCTCGCTATGTAGTCAACCCCTAACTACAAATATTTATTTTAGTTACTCCTGGCACATAGGTAATGAAGTTGTTTTTGAAAGATTATAACTTCTATGTTAACTAACTACTTCTTTGGGCCTCAAATTCTAACATAACAATTAATTTTTTTAAAAGGAATCTTCCAAGCTTCTCTCTTTATCAAGATGGATGTTGACGATGCAGGGAGAGAGAAGAGCTGGATGGTGTTAAGCCGTGAAATCTGCATTTGGTTACAGTCTTGAGATGAACAGTGAGCAGATCTGAGGTACCCTAACAAAGCTATTTAAATATATTTATTTATTTAACATATTTCTATCCCGCCTTTCTCCCCGAAAGGACCCAAGCTATTCCTTTTCTATAATACATTTTGGATTTGTTTTTAATGGGCCAAACACTCACACTTTGTGTGAGACAGAGGATAAAGAACTTAGCTGTTTGAAAGCAAGATCCTAAACTGCAGGAATAAGATTTTAAACCACCTGAAGTGAGGAATTCATTCTCTGACAGCACATTCCCTCCAACTACTAGGTGAAACTGAAATTTGAAGTATTTTTTTTACTTTGAATTACCTATGAACTAAGCTTAGCACATCACCAAAAATCAACCTCCAAGCTTGTTAATATAAGAGCTGCCTAGGAAACCTGTGTTTTTTCTCAGGATGGAGACAGGTTGAGGTAATAGCTAGATTTTATATTTTTCAAGATGAGGGGATAAGCCATTTTTCCCCTTCATCTCCACTGTTGTAGGTGCAACCTGAAACTTCCTAAACTAATCCTTACCTTTGGCACCTCCTCCCACATTCCATCTTTAGACCATGACTAAATGCAGATGGCACAGCTTAAACCTTAGCCAGTGTTTTGTTGTCCTGGTTGTTGCTTTTAATCACCTTCTTCCCCCCCTTCACCTCCCTCTTGCTTTGTTTACCACCTAGCTAGATGAAGAGTTTGAGAGGACTTGAAAACATGTACACTGTTCGGTGACATGTTAGTTAGCCTGGTAAAGACATTGTCCTAAGATGAATGTGGCCTTTCCCCCCCACCCTCAGGAGCCAGCATGGAGGTGATCTTTGCTTTTTGTGAACCATCATCTAGTATAAGAACAATGAGTCTTATGGAACCTGTTAAATTAACATATTTTGTATAGAGCAAGACCTTTTGTGGATTATGATCTTCTTCCTCGTGAAGAAATGGGTGTTGATCTCATGATAAAACAAGGTGTCAAATGATTCATACTGTTATGCTTTCAAGGATAAGATGGTTTGTGATTCTCCTGCCTTGTGGAAATACAAGACCTGTCATCCGTGGATGGGGATTAGGAAGCTGTAACAGCATTCTTAGCCTTACGTAGGGTTTAACATGAAACGTTACCTTCTGCCACCCATGAATTGCCTTGCGTCGTTTTCTGTGGGTGCATGTGCAGCCCCAACTCCCCACTTTTCTTCCATTACTTGCATTAAGAAAGAGATTTGTTTTCCCTTGCCTCAAGTATTTATAATTATATTTGGTTGCCAATAATGGGAGAAAGGCTGCCTATAATTTTAAATCTGAGAACACAGATTGATTCTGGCTAAATATCCAGCTCTCCTTTATGCTGTCCTTTAACAGCTGCAGAATCAACCATCTGAAAACACCCCTCCTTCCTCCCCAAACTATGGAAAAGTAGCAATAGGAAAAGTTTCATCCACTGAACATCTGGCTCTCTTGTAACTATTGCAGTTATATTAGCTCCGAGGGGGGCGGAATCAACTTTATTTGTATATAACATATATATGTTTTAATATTTTAAGAGAGTTATTCTGCCAGACTTTTTTTAACATTCATGGCAGAGCTGGGAAAATTTCTTTAAAATGATTACAGCTTTAACTGTGAGCTTCCAAGAAGTCGTTCATTATTTTTAGAGTTGCAACTGTTTGAAAGCAATTCATTCAAAAGTAATGAAAAAGAGCCAATGTGGTATGGTATAGCGGTTAGCTTCGTGGACCAGGCTTAGGAAATCCCCACACAGCCACAGAACTCACTGGTTACTTGAACCAGTCACACTCCCTCAGCCTCACTTTCCACACAGGGTTGTTTTTGACGAGAAAGTGGCCAAGGAGGTTTGGGAACATCCCTTGACGTAACTGAAGGCAAGATAGGCTATAAATGTAACAAATAAATTAAGCAGCTGTTATTTAGTTTTTAGGTGTTCTTTTTAAAATAAGCATACTTATCAAGAAGCATACAAGCTGCTGCTTATTGATACAAAATGCACCCAAGTCGTGAGGGCCACACATCACCTGCAACTGTAGAAGTAATTATATTGTAAAAGGGGTGACGTTACCCCTTGTTAAATTACAATAACCCTAAGTTATTTCTTAGCGATCGCATCAAGAGATTAATGGCAAGTAATGTATTATCTGTAACTGGTTATTTCCAAGCTCTGAGTCAGTGTGTCCAAACTATAGTGCCTTATCTGTGCCTTTAACATCAGCTTGTTCTGCCGACATCCCATGACAGCGATGTTTTTACACCATGCCAAAATCTTCACCTGCACATCTCCACGGATCAAGCAGCGAGCAAAGGAGCAGGGGACTGGGCAGGCCAGTTCTTTCGGACAGTTAGGAACTTCCCCTTTACAATTTAAATTTTCTCCTTGGTCAGTCCAAACCAATTGCACTTGCATAAAAAAATGAAATAAAATAAAATAAAAAAACATGGAACAAACATCTTTCCCCATTTACCTCATTTCGATTTGTTACTGGCTGGTTCATCTTTAATCCGGATTGCATATGTCACCATCAAATAGGGTTGGACCATGAAGTTCCCTCATATATTACAAAACGGAACAAAGTTGTGCATCACATTTATTCCGTCCTTATCTATTTGATCCACCAATCATTCAAATATTTGCTTTCCCCTATAACCTGAATGGAAAATTTCCCATGACTGTGTTTTCTTTTCTCTCTCGTTATAAAACAGAGAGCAGCTCCCCCCACCCCACCTACGGCTGCAGGAAAAGAAATGCCCTGTACCTCTCAATTCCTCCTCTTGCGTTGTTGACTTACTGTTAAAAGTCTGTTAAAAGCTGTCTTTAATGATAACAAAGAGTACAGGTGGTTCAAGGATAAGTGCCTGATCAGTTTCCTTAATTAAAAAGGTATATATTCTACAGTAGCAGGTGAACTGATTGAGGATGATATTGTTAAGGCAGATTCCTGTGGCTATAAGATCATCCTCTTACATGGCCAGGAGAGATGAATTAGAAAGAAACACTACAACGAACCAGAACTTTAGAATGTCATTTATTTGGACTCCAGCTCCCAGAATCCTGCAGTCGTCACTTGTCTGGGGGTTCCTGGGAACTGTAGTCCAAAAGAATAAGTTCCCCAAACATCTAAATATCAGTTTCCCCATCAACAACTTAAAAAAGAATTGTGCAAATTTTTAATCCCACTTACTTTGCAGGGGAGGGGAAGAGGGGAAAGAACAATATTAAAGCAATAAAACACAATAAACAGTCTTCAAGCAATAAATATAACACATATAATAAAACTGATAACAATCAGCAGGAAAAAACAGATACACCACAGAAATCCAGTAATATTCACCAAACAGTCTTCAAAGCCAAAGTTAACTTATCTTTGCTTGGCACGCCAAGGAATGAAGTGTTTCTTCCCATGACAGGGAGATATGTGTTTTAACAATCCAAATTAAGCCCAGCACCCAATCACAAAACAAAACACAGTAAATGCAAGCCGTGTAGGTGAGGAAAAGCAGGTGCTATGATACACAGATGTCTTTTCCTCCTTGAGGGAGCACCTCTTCTAAAAACATGTTAGATGTATTGCCTGGTCTTACTCTCAGATTACAAAAAGAAACAGAGCTGAGTGTAATCCACCATAATTGTTTTATTTGCATTTGTATTCCAGTCAGTTGAAGGTGGATTACAAGGCTTTTCTCCTCTCCATTTTATCCCAACAAGAAGACTGAGAGCATGCATGATTAGCACTCATTGCCCACTGAGTTTCTTGGCTTTCTGGGGACTTGAACCGCAACACTCAAGCCACTACACCTTAATGAGCGTTGATGGCATCTCGTTCCATATCCTCTGATGCATGTTCTGTTAAACCTTTTAATTTTCAGGCCAAACCATCAGTGAAAGAGCTATAATATTTGAAGCTTGGAGGGACCATTGTTGACTTGTCTTCCTCGCCCACAGTGCTCCATCTGATCACTACTGGCATGTGAGCTCCAGCAAAATGCCCAGCTGATGTGACTGTCGCCTGAAAAGAACCCACTTCTGGGAAAACCCAACAAATGGAAGCACAAGCAGGATAGAACCCAGAGACCCTGGACATGCCCAGAAGGATTTTTAAAACATTTTTATGTTTGAACGTCACCCAATGACAAATTACTTTCGAAAGAGATCTCAGGTTCAAAAGAAGTTAACCATGCAGCATCTAGAGACGGAGATACCATTATACTTGGAGGAACACAAGCCCAAAGCCTCACCCCAGCTGCCTGAAACTAGTTTTATGGTTGCTTGTTTCTTCTGCAGGCTTTCCTTTCTGGTGAAATGCTGAAGAATGAGACTGAACTAAATATTTTTGCTCAAATAATTTCCTCAAAGTAGTTTCCACTTCTAGCAGAAATGAGCTCCTTTTTTACTGGAGCCGTGGCTTGTTGAAACACCACCAAGCTCTTCAGCTGGTGTTCTGCTTATACAGAGAAAGTCTGTGGAACATATTGTGAGGCTGGACGGGGAAGCCATTCTGGCTGACATTTATCTGGACTTTCTCCAGTCCACACGAGCTGGACTCGAGGCAGACCAGACACAGTTGCCCCTCTGGGAAGCTGTGGGCATGTCTAATCACATGTCAGAATTTGAACAGTGTGCCTAGAAAAATGTGCACTTGTCAATTAAGGTGCACAAAAATAGTACATGCCCTCTGTGGTCTACGGGTGTGTGTGGAATATGTGCAATCAGTGCATACAGTTAGAAACATGTATTTGCAAAAAAAAACAAAAGAGAACAAAATGAAACTCGAACTGAATGGATTTTGTCCTGTTTAAAAACAACGACAGAAAGGAGTAGCATGCACAGGATGTGGAAATAGGAAAAAAACAGGAGCTCTCAGGTGCAGACTTGACAGGTGTGCACCTGCCCAGTGGCATGTGCCCTAATCCCTAGGTAGGAGCAGTTCTAGTGGCTGCACATGCTCAGATTTGATTTCCATCAGAGTGTGCTGATAGAATTTATTTAAAAACAGAGAAGCTGAGTTCCTCTTTTTAGAATCAGAGACGTTCATCCTCAGTGGAGACAAACCACTTAAACCTTACAAACACCAGAGCCGCTGTTCCACAGCAGATCCCCTGAGAGGCATCCCAGATGCTTTTAAGCTCAGTTTTTCTATTCCCTCTGGGAATGTCTCACTCTGTGGCTGCCTCCCATCCTCAAGCATTTTGCTGGGCATTCTGTATCTGTTCATTAATTTATGAAAATGTACTCTATAAAGCACATGGATATGAAGGTTACATGACAAGGGTATATCAACAGTAAAACATGCCACATACACCATAAACAATAAGTACTTTGGCTTTTTGTTACAGAGGACTACCTAAAGAACCTCTCTAACCTGGACAGAAAAATTAATAAAATTAATAAATGGATAATTCCATGGGATAATTCCAGCTCAACAATAACATCTCCTCCTCCCTGAGAAGCTATTGTTTGTTCTGCCTCATCGCTCCTTCCCAGCCAAATTGTTCAACGTCTAGTAATGTTCATGAAGTTCTTCGTTTCCTTCTTTTCCAATCAATGCAACAACAATAACAAAAAAGAAAATATTCATAATGCCTATTGTCACAATTATCCATGTCAGACAGGCCCACTAACAACTTAGCTACCCAGCCCTGATTATCCTGATGTGGGTAAAATCCAAGAGGGCCAAATGTGCTGATGGCTGAGAGAAATGGCCCTTTCCCAGGACCCTCCCAACACCTTAGTCCACTCTGACTAAGCAATACTTCTAGGGAGTTATTGAAAACCCTCAAGTACTTGGACTCTTATACCAATCCTGCAAGGTAGGAATGCCAAAATACCTACAAAACACAGAGGCTCCTGGTAGGTGGTCAAGGCAAGCCTGGTTTTAGTACCATCAACCCTCTTACTCCACAAGAATCAAACAATTGTAAAAAAAAATGTATATTTTGTTAAAGGTGGTTTAAAAAAAGTCCAAAAGAACAAAGCTTCAAAACTGTTTCAACAGTTAGAGAAACAGTCAAAAAGCTGTGGAGCAAAGAAGCAAACAAAAATATGAGGCAAGAGTAATTACAGAGCAATCCCAAAAGAAAATAAGAAAGCGAGCTAACCTATCCTAATACTTGCATCCCAACATAGCTTCGGCATAGTCTCAGAGCATGTACAAAGTGCAAGTCTTGTAGGAGGCAGCAGATGAGCATAGCACTGTCCTAAGAGATAACTAGACTAAGCAAAGTAACTTATATCCTCATTTTTATACCAGTTCCAATTTCCAGACTCTTCCAGAAGATCTGCCAATTAGGCATCAAGTTTCCCAGAATTTTTTCAAAGACAGTCACTTCTTCCCCCTTCCTCTAACTCAGTTGAAACCATTCTGCTAATTAACTCAGTATCAAGGAGTAATCTTGTCTCAAAATTTTGAGAAGCACTTGCTGTCGATCTCTGTCAGAAATAAATTTTCTTTCTGAAAGAGATCGATTACAAGTGCTTCTGCCTATCAGTTCCTAGTGGGCATCCCACACCCATGTCTCTTGGTCCTCTTATCCTAGCCACAAAATACAAAGCTTAATTTTCCAGGAGCAATGGAGTCAATGATCCTTCCTTTTCCCAATCTCTCGACACCTATAGACTATAAACTGAAGATAGACACCAGGTGGAGAGGCTTGCTACCAGCAGCCGATCAATCTTGTTTTTAATGTATTTTTCCTCAACAGATTATGGAAGTATAAATTAGGTTCCCTCTCCACCCAGCTCTACTTTATCTTACAGTATAATGCAATCAAATTCAACTGTGCTCTAAACTCTCCTTGGCAAATTGTTTCCTTTAGAATTATTGTTCAGCACACCCTCTCCTCAATTTCCATGATCTGTGCCTTACTCATTATTGCAAAGCTTAGTATCTGAAAAAAGTACTTTAGCTTTAACAGCTTTACATGGGCACACACTTGTTCACACACACTACTTATACCTCTCAGTATTTGAATATGAAAACAAACTTCAGGCTCCAGCCTGCCTCCAATTAAATACCTTGCAGGCCTGTTGTGTGTGCTTAATGCCCTTTTTAAGCAGTCTACAGAGATATCTGTGATAACAGAGTGTCATTTCTGAACTTTAATCATCGTTTATTTTATTTATTTATTTACAAGATTTTTTAGCTGCGCTATTACCAGTGGTCTCTGAGCGGCGTACAACAATATTAAAACTTTACAAACATTAAAACCATTAAAAATAGGCAATATTATAATAATATCCTTTATTAAAAACAATCATTAAAACATTAATATTAATAAATCCTGCTGCTCATATGGCCAGCTAAAGAATACTATTTAATTAAAATGCTGGCTAAACAGAAAGGTCTTTGCCTGGCGCCGAAAAGCCAAAAGTGTTGGAGCCAGGCGGATCTCTATAGGGAGGGCGTTCCAAAGTTGGGGGGCAACAGCCAAGAAGGCCCTATTTCGACATGCCATCCCCCTCACCTCTTTCAGGGATGGCACCTTCAGAAGGGCCTCCTGGCCTGATCTTAGAGGACGGGCAGGCTCGTATGGAAGAAGGCGGTCCTTTAGGTAACCAGGTCCTAAGCCATTTAGGGCTTTATATGTCAAAGTAAGCACTTTGAATTGGACCCAAGCAGCAACCGGCAGCCAGTGTAAATTTTTCAGAACCAGCGTGATATGAGTCTGTGCGGCGGCACCACTTACCAGCCGCGCAGCCCGGTTCTGTGCCAGTTGCAGTCGCCAGACCGTCTTCAAAGGCTGCCCCACATATATCGCATTGCAGTAGTCCAATCTGGTTGTTACCAGTGCATGTGTGACTGTTGCCAGGCTCCGCTCATCCAGGTAAGGGCGAAGTTGATATATTCTCCGCAGCTGTAAGAAGGCACCCCTGGACACTGAGTCCACCTGGGCTTCCAAGGTCAGACCCGGGTCAAGGAGCACCCCCAAGCTGCGGACCCTGTCCTTTAGGGGGAGTGTAACCCTGTCTAAGGCAGGGAAATGGCCCTTTAACCTATCTGGCGGAGCACCTACCAGCAGCACTTCCGACTTGTCTGGATTGAGCCTCAGTTTATTGACCCTCATCCAGTCCATTATCGAGTCCAGGCACGAGTTCAGAATGGCGACTGCCACACCTGGATTGGTAGAGAATGAGAGGTAGAGCTGGGTGTTGTCAGCATATTGCTGACTCCTCAGCCCAAACCTCCTAACAACCTCCCCCAGCGGTTTCATGTAGATATTGAATAGCATGGGGGACAGTATAGAGCCCTGAGGAACCCGATGACGCAACTGCCATGGATCAGAGCTACTGTCCCCCAGCACCACCTTCTGGACTCGATCAGCCAGGTAGGAGCAGAACCATCGTAAAAAGGTGCCTCCAATTCCCATCCCAGCCAATCTGTCCAGAAGGACACCATGGTCGATGGTGTCTAAAGCCGCTGAGATGTCCAAGAGAATCAACAGGGATGCATTCCCCCTGTCTTTCTCCCGGCAAAGGTCATCAAACGGGGTGACCAAGACAGTCTCCGTCCCATAACCCGGCCTGAAACCCGATTGAAATGGATCTAGATAATCAGTTTCATCCAGGAGAGCCTGGAGCTGCTCAGCCACCACACGTTCTATCACCTTGCCCAGAAAAGAGAGGTTTGCTACTGGTTGGAAGTTGATCACTAGACCTGGGTCTAGATTAGGTTTTTTTAGGAGTGGGCGAATCACTGCCTCCTTTAACGGGGCGGGGACCACTCCCTCTCTTAAAGAGGAGTTGATGACCTCCAGGATCCAGGTGCGAACTCCCCTGGCAGATTCCTTTATTAGCCATGATGGGCAAGGGTCGAGTTGCGTAGTGGTGGCACGAACCGATCCAAGCACCCTGTCCACATCCTCGGATCGTAACAACTGAAACTCATCCAATAAATTATGACATAATTTTTATTTCAATTATTTCAATCAGTTCAATTTTTGACATAATTTTTATTTCAGTTATTTCAATCAGTACAATTTCTGGTCTTCTGTTTGTTTGTCCCATGTGCTAATTATTTTTGCCATCAGGGAGAACTGGGAATGATGACTTAGTATTAACACCATTTATTCTTAAGCAGTTTTTTGCATGACCCACAATGCTTTGCCTAAGTGAGAGAGGTAAGGAACACATCTCTATGGATTTTCAAAGCCCTCAACAGAAAGGCAAAGCTATTCTCAAAAGCTCAGCTTCCACCTGTAATCCCCACCATGCGTATTCAAGATTTTTGATATTGCTTGTTCAATTTCATATCCATATTCTCTGCTCTCTCTTTTTCTTCTCTTAGCTTTCTCCTCCACTCTCTGGCTTCTGCTTCTCCCCAATAAGAGGGTCTCGGAGGGATTTCTCTCCTTTTTCTATAGTCCGCCTCCTCTTTTGGGACCCTCAGCCTTTCCCATGCTCCGGTCCAGGGATCCTCCATCCAGACCCACTCCCAACCTGGTGGTAATTGGTCTTCCCTCCTCTTTATATCTGCTGTTCCCGCCTCTATCTCCACCCTCTTCTTCCGCTCTATTCCCGCCGTTTTTCCCTGAGCTCCTTCAACAGTTAACTTTTGTATTTCTATTTCTCGTGTATCTGTCCCTTGCTGCTGTGTTCTCTTGGGAGATGAGGCGGGCAGGGTCTGTATCTCTTTCTCGGCGGTAAGGGGAAGGGACGGCACTCGAGCGAGAGGGCTACCACTCTCGCCACCTGTCTCACAGATGGTGAGCCTGATCTTGGGGTACCCTCAGCCACAGGCGTCCTCTTGTATCACAAATCCCCATTTCTTCTTTTCATGGCATATATTGACATTTCTAGTCCCAAATACTTTTAGAATGACATGAAACTGGTAGAAGGGATAAGAAAGCATGCAGACTCTGTTTCAGTCAATTTCAGCTAGAAGAACTTAACTTTAGTTCCCTTTTGTTTGTTTGTTTGTTTTTTAAAAGGCCTGCTTCTGGTCCCGGACCAGAATTGGTGGGTTTTTGCACGGGGAACTTTTGGGTCCATCTAGGGGCTTCCTCATGCGAAAGATAGGACTGGATGAATCCCAAGCCAGAATTAAGATTGCTGGAAGAAATATCAACAACCTCAGATATGCAGATGATATCACTCTGATGCCAGAAAGTAAGGAGGAATTAAAGAACCTCTTAATGAGGGTGAAAGAGGAGAGCGCAAAAAATGGTCTGAAGCTTAACATCAAAAAAACTAAGATCATGGCCACTGGTCCCATCACCTCCTGGCAAATAGAAGGGGAAGATATGGAGGCAGTGACAGATTTTACTTTCTTGGGCTCCATGATCACTGCAGATGGTGACAGCAGCCACGAAATTAAAAGACGCCTGCTTCTGGGGAGGAAAGCAACTAGAAACCTAAATAGCATCTTAAAAAGCAGAGACATCACCTTGCCGACAAAGGTCCGCATAGTCAAAGCTATGGTTTTTCCAGTAGCGATGTATGGAAGTGAGAGCTGGACCATAAAGAAGGCTGACCACCGAAGAATCAATGCTTTTGAATTGTGGTGCTGGAGGAGACTCTTGAGAGTCCCCTGGACTGCAAAGAGAACAAACCTATCCATTTTGAAGGAAATCAACCCTGGGTGCTCACTGGAAGGACAGATCCTGAAGCTGAGGCTCCAATACTTTGGCCATCTCATGAGAAGAGAAAACTCCCTGGAAAAGACCCTGATGTTGGGAAAGTGTGAGGGCAAGAGGAGAAGGAGACGACAAAGGGCGAGATGGTTGGACAGTGTCACCGAAGCTACCAACATGAATTTGACCCAACTCAAATTTGACCCAATTTGGCAGTGGAAGACAGGAGGGCCTGGCGTGCTCTGGTCCATGGGGTCACGAAGAGTCGGACACGACTAGACGACGACGAGGGGCTTCCAGTCGATTGATTCTGAGCTTCAGCAGGATCTGGAGGCAGAGGTTTGTTCCCCATGCTGTTTTCAGGCACCGCTGGTGTGTGTGCTATTAAAATGTTCTCTTCCTAGCCATGCAGTTGTTTTAAAGCACAGGAAGATTTGCAAATGAAGTCTGTATGTATTTATTTTTCAAAGTCCAGTCACAAAACAAAGGCAAGTTAACTTGCAGAACACAGAGTGAGGCAAGGACATGCTAACACAGTCAGATGACTTGTATAATTTCAGGGAGTGGCCTTTCCTATAAAATTGCTGACCTCTGTCATCCACTTTGGATCCAAGATTTACTCTCTCTCTCTGTGTGTGTGTGTGTAAAAAAGTGGCCAAAGGTATGACAGACTGTCTATCTGAAGGCCTTTGAGGACAATTCTCAGAAGTTGAAATAGTAAGAAAGCTGAAACTTTTTGTCATATCTAAAGTCTCATTTTATTTTCTGTTTCATTCTTCTCATTTTTTTTCCAGGCATTTCATGCACAACAAAACACTGCAACTGAAGTCCTGTAGCCTAATAGATTACCGTATTTTTCGCTCCATAAGACGCACCTGACCATAAGACGCACCTAATTTTAGAGGAGGAAAACAGGAAAAAAAATATTCTGAACCAAATAGTGTAATAAAATATTTAATAAACTATAACAGAATAACATTTGAACCATGTAAAGTGAACAGCAGTCAACAGTGGCATTAAGAACCATTTGTTATTATGCACCATCATGTCATTTCCAGCTTAGGGTGACCCAATGTATTAATGGCGTCCAAAAAGCCCTGTGATTAACAGCCTTGCGCAGCGCTTGAGGACTTAAAGGCCATGGCTTCCTTTATTAGTGAATGCATGATGAAATACATGAATTGTTTTAAAAGTAATGCCAATGCTGGTGAGTTAGATATAAAATAATGATCCAAGCTCTGCTTCAGATAAGAGGACGGTGCTCTGTAAAGCAGGACACGTGGCTCCTTTAACTGATAACTGAAGTCAAAACAACCTCAGAAACAACACATAGGTCCTTTACTTGGACATACTCAGATCTGTGATTCAGATCTGCCCTCCGCAATTCAAATCGCCTTGCTCCTGATGAGTCCATAAAAACTGTGGTTAACTAATACACCAAATAAAACCTGTAGCCCTAGTGGTAATATATTTAAGGAAAGGAGCGTTAGGTCGCTGGTTTCTCTTTTGAACTTTATTCTGCATGTACAGTACTCAGTGCCTTTTTAATAATTCTATGCTTCAGAATGAAATTTGGCTAACAATACACATTAGCCTCCCCCCCCTCCAGGTCCCTTAATGTTTCAAATATCTGCAAAATTACTTCTATTTAGGCTTAATTTATGGGGAAGCGATGCAGCTTCCTGCCAAGCTCTGAACTACAGACAGCTATTCTATCCGCCTTTCCCCCATCCAACAGGCTCTCAGTCGTAACTTTATCTTCCCCTCGCCAGTCTCAGGCCTATTAAACTTACCGGTAATTGGTTTCAGAAGCTTTTGTTCTTCCTCCGCGGCGCTCTCCTCTCCTCTCTCTCTCTGCTTCCCCCGGCGTCTGGCTGGTCACGTGATCCGGCTGTCCAGTAAGCAGCGCTGGTCCTACAGGGCTGCTACAGATGCCCTGTAGTACCAGCGCTACTAATGAGTACAGAGCCCAGCCGCGTATGACAGCAGCATGGGCTCTGGGGAATTGCACCATTTTTTACAGTATTCGCTCCATAAGATGCACACACTTTTCCCCCCACTTTTTTTTTGGGGGGAAGTGCATCTTATGGAGCGAAAAATACGGTAAGTTGCAACTAGAGTAGGCACATTGAAACACTGGGTATTTGGTGAATCAACTTCTCTTTCAGTTCCATTGATTCAATGGGCCTACTCTAGTTGTGGCTTATTCCTCTAAGCAACAGGATTTTGGCCTATGTCTTTGTCTAAAACAATATAACACTGGGGCATTTGTTGTCCTTCAAGGTTCTCTAGCCATGACAGGCCAAGAAGTATGTTAAGTTCAACCCCTCAAGATGAATAGTGCATCCCCAAGGATGAAAAGAATCAGCAGATATCTATTGCTGATACTATTTATTTGTAGAATTCTACCTGATATAGACACCTTTGGCTGCTGTTATTTCATTTACTGCCTAATAAGAATTCTTTGTTTATTCCCTTTTTATTGGCCATCTCACTGACACTGCAAGCTAAACCTTCTCCTCCCATTATGACCTGGAGAGATTGGTCAGCCCATTTCCTTCTCTATGATCTGCCCCTCCCTTACAGAACTCAACTCTGTCACTTCTTTTTCTAAATGAGGTTTTCTTTGCATCCCCTTTTTCATTCCCTCCCCACGCCACCTTAAAGTGTGGGAGACATTTTTCAGAATGCCGTGAAGGGGATGGGAGCGTTTAACCCTGTCACCCCGTCCCAACATCTGGGCCTGAGTAAAGAGGGAAGGGTGAGCAAGCTACGAATGTCCTTCGGCCTCCAGATGCCGGCAAGCAGGATTGCTGTTCTGCTTGCAACATGAGGCACAGCAGTGACAAAGGGGTGCTGTAAAATTGCCCACGTGAGGAAATAACCTGAGGAAGGTTAAAAGACTTGATGATGAAAAGGCCAAAGAAGAAGGTCAATTCTGAGGAACTTGGCAAGGTTCTTCCCTGCTGCTCTGCTCTTCAGTGATTATTAGCAGAACTGAGCAGGAAGTGGCTTGTTCTTTCTGCTGGGGCAGGCCCAGTGTCACGTTCCCGCCTGTCCCTTGGTTGTTTCACCAATCAAAGGCACAAGCTACGTGTCGTGTCACTGCCACCAGCTGATCACATCAACATTGTTTATTATTAATCACAGAGGTCCGGGCAATGTGTCATTTTAAAAAGAACCAAATAGATGTTGTCTATTGTTACAGGTGATGAAGGTCCAATCAATGTCTTTAACTCTTAACCAAACATCCCACTTCATCCACCCTCAACCGTCCACTCCCCCTCTATCCACTCCAAACTCCAAAACTCCAATCTCTCAATCCTTCAAAACTCCCATCTAATCTCCTCCTCCTCCTGCAGAGAATCTTATACCTCGTGACTCCGCCTCTCCAGCACTCTCATTGGTCCATGCAGATAGCATGTGAATATTCGTGACCTGGGCGGATGCCACACCCAGTGAGAGGCAACAGCCTGCAAAGGAATCAGGCCAGAGCGCTCTTGTGGATGCTGGGTTTCTGGATGGTTCCTGCTGTGCTCAATGGTACCGAGCAGCCCAGTGTCTGAGGATTGCGCAATGGCTAGGACAAAGACAAATATTTTTATTGTGAAGGCTTTGGTTTCCTTTGAATCACTTGGGGCAGTTGAGAGGTCTGAACCCTTCCCCATTATCACACTTCAATTAAGGCTGGGGGGAAAATAGCTTCTGGTAACTCCTCCCCTGGGTCTTTTCAGGTCAGGAAACCGGAGTACTCAGGGAAGGCTCCTTGGGTCAAAACATTTAATCAAGGGAAATGCTAAAAGGCCCCAAGAACAATGGAAGCCTCTTTAGTGAGGAAATAAAATTACAATTGTATACGATAACATTACAGCTGTCCACTGAAAGCTAGGAAGGGATACTGCTTTTTGACTTTTAGAAACTGGAAGATAATTTGTGGCGTTGAACTAGTTTTGCTTTTTTCCTAAAGGTGGACATAACAGTGCTCTCCCTCACATTAGATATAGGGCTTAGAGGTACAGCTCTATGATAGGCACCTGCAATAGAGAGAAAATATTATCTATATTGACCACCCCCCTGAAAATATCACATTAGGGGAAGGTGCTAAACCTTGAAAGGGCTTAGCCAACATTTCTCAGAAAACATGTCTCTGAGAAACATCAGGTATTTCTTATTATTATTCCATATAAATAAAAGGTAACTTTCCAGAATAAATACTAGGGAAATCATATTCCCTTATAAACTGCTAGATAGCTCAGTGGTTTAGGTCTCTGGCTGCAGAGCCAGAAATCAGGAGTTCAATTCCCCCCACTGTGCCTCCTTGGCAGGGGCTGGACTCCATGACCCCAGGGGTTCCTTCCAGCTCTGCAGCTCTAAGATGATGATGGTGGTGGTTCAAAAATACCAGGCACAGTCAATCAAAATTATAAAAACATTGATTGGTATTACACAACAGATACAAGTTTTAACCAAAAACCTAAGTATCTGTTAAATATCAACATAGTGTACATGCTGTTCCTAATATTGCTCTTTTTGGAGCTCTGATGGTGTTATTTCTGAGATCTGCAACTGCTTATAATACTGTGTGAAATTTCTTGATATTGTTCCCAAAGCCCCAATGACTACGGGGACCACTGAAGTGTGTTTCATCCACAAATGAGGTATTTCGATTGCCAGATCTCTGTATTTTGTTAATTTTTTCTATTTATTATTATTATTATTATTATTATTATTATTATTATTATTATTATTATTATTATTATTATTATTATTATTAAGGGTAACTTTCCAAACTTCTGCGCGCGCACACACACACATGGAGAAGTTTGGAAAGATATGCCTTATTTATATATATTTGTTGGCTGCTTCATCACCGCACCACCACAATGACCCCAGAGTGACATTAGATAGAGGGCACTGTGAAGGAAGCAAAATAGGGGCCAGGTTGCCGGCATAGTTGCTGTTGTAACTGCCTGCAGGAGCAGTGCACTCCGCCCCCCCCAAAAAAAACCCTCCTTTGGGAAAAATGAAGACAGCTACACTGCAACCACTGGTAATGGGGATCCCCAGCTCTAAGAAATTGTTGGAGAATTTCTTTTTATCCTGGAGAAATCTGGTGACATCTTTCCCCAATTTCTCTGCCCACAGTGTAAGAATTTTCAAAATAAACCATGTTTGTTCAGCCATACTCCAAATAGGTGTTCTCATCATCCTAATGGCTTCAAAGAAGCACAGGTACATGAACTGTGTCCCCATTTTAGTTAAATTCAGTTTGGAGTAGTTTTTTTTAAATTGTTTGTTTGTTTGTTTTTAAATATTTATATGTCACCTTTCTCCTAAAGGATCCAAGGTGGCTTACAATATTAAAAGAAACAAAGTTGAACGCAAAATAACAAATTATTGTAATATTTAAAAATATTAAAAATGCTAAGCTAGTATTTAAGAGGTATCATGCTAAAACTCATATATAAGAGCATATTAAAAGATAAACTTGTTTATAAAAATTAGATGAGCACTCTCTCACACACACACATGCACACAAACACACATGCACACAAACACATACACGCACACACACACACACAATTTGTAACTCCTTCATAATCTTTTTAATGAATTGTACAGAGGATATAGCACAATAAAAACATTGTGGTGTCTTCTTCTTTCTTTCTTTCTTTCTTTTTTTTGAGAATGATTCCAAAAAACGATTCGATATTCAATACACATAATTATTTTCATAGAAAGAAGTCCTCCAAACACTGCAGGAAAAAAAGATAATATTACAATTGTATACGAGTACACTGACAGCTAAGAAGGGATCACTGCTAATGAGATGGTAACATGAGTTGATTGCAACTAATCTTGATAAAACTTTTTAGTGGTTCTGTATGCGTAAGTTAAATGTATAAAGAGTCTGTAGGAAGAGTCTGCATGTAAAGAGTCTGTAGGAAGAGTGAGAAAATACAGTTTCCAGGAGATGGGAGCCATTCTGCTGTCACAGTCAGCACCTTGAGGTAATTCAAACTTGTCAATACCATTGAAATGCCAACCGTTAGTTAAAAGAAGAGTTTTTAAAATGTCTGTTCATGAGCTCCTATTCAAACTAGTATTTGTAACATCTTTAAGTCCACCTCCCATCTCTTGCAATCTTGTGGTGAACCGCAGGCGAATCTAATTTTAGCTGCCTTGTGGTAGTTTTCAGGGAAAGTGCCAGTGAGCTAGTAGTAAATGCTAAGCTAATATTTGTCACACTTCATCTGTCAACAAATATACCAAATGATATGTTTGTCAGTTGTTTTTATCTGTTACGACTGGGATCCGATTTTAAAGATATTTCTCTAAGAGTTCAAAAACTCGCCCATCTGTTTTATCTCATACTAAAATTTTGAATGGCGTTTTCCACTAAGCTGTATTTCACAGCTCTAAAGAAAGCCAGAGTAGTCTGTGTTGATAAATGTTATAGTTATTAGGCTGCCTCAGAAAGTAACTAAATAAACAGCCTTTGAAATACTGCTATTTTACAATATGATGTTGAATATCCAAGACTAGGCTTCTAAACTACAGGTGAAAAAAGCATGCACTGTACCTCAGTCACTCTCACAGCCTCCATGTGGTTGCCACATTGTGGTGGTGGAATGGGTCTTTGGCCTCCCCTACTCCCAACTCCGGGAGGCAGTGGAAGACAGGAGGGCCTGGCGTGCTCTGGTCCATGGGGTCACGAAGAGTCGGACACGACTTAACGACTAAACAACAACAACTCCCAAGTCATTCCTGTCACTCACTTTTTTGCCTCCTGGCCAATTTTGCACTGTTGCTGAGACGTATGGTGTCACGTTCCCACCTGTCCCTTGATTGTTTCACCAAACACAGGGCACAAGCTGCGTGTCTTTCAGCTACCACCAGTTGACTACATCAACATTATGTATTAATAATAATAGAGGTCCAGGCCATGTGTCATTTTAAATAGAACCAAACAGAAGTTGTTTATTGTTACAGGTGATGAAGGTACAATCAATGTCTTTAACTCTTAACCAAACATCCCACTTCATCCACCCTCAACCGCCAACCCTCTCTCTCTCTACTCCAAACTCCCAAATCCAAAACCTCCCTTCTCAACTCCTCCTCAAACTCCAATCTCCTCTCCCCCTCCTCCTGCAGAGAATCTTATACCCCGTGACTCCGCCTCTCCAGCACTCTCATTGGTCCATGCAGATAGCATATGAATATTCATGACCTGGGCGGACGCCACATATGGCTTGCGGGGAAATACAAAACTTAGCAAGAAAAACTGTTTTGCTGATTGTTTATGCAATTAAGCAATGCTGGAATGTCAATTTTTGATACTTTGTCTGTTTAAGAAAGTTAGAACAATTATAGGGGGTATAGAAAATTGCCCTAAAACTTTCCTAAAAATGTAGTACTTTTAAATTTGCAGCGTGAAAATATTGTTTACTACAAGTGTTCTAAAAACAACAAAGCGGTCCAGCAAGCAAGATCATTGAAAAATAACATTTTTTGCAACCTCCTATTTCATTTTGCTACACAAGAGATATGAAAATAGTAAACAATGACATCTGATGGGTAATTGATGTAAATAGAGATATTACTTGCTTACTAGCAAATGTGATGACGGTGATTTATATCCTTCTGCTTTTAGGCAGAAGTGGTGCTATCAGGCAGTTAATGTAAACAAAAGTGTCGCTTTTAAGCAACAGTCACTACTGCTTCATGACAAATGTGATTCAAGTAAACAAAAGTTAGACTATAAATAAACCATGTTTTCTTACACTTGGATCAGTGGGAAGATATCTTACACTTGAATCACCTGTGAGAGATATCTTATCTAAGACCACAGATAAGGAAGTGACTCCAGAATCTCAACAGTGATATTTCCTTTTTAGACTGTAATAGGCTGGGTGAGCATTGTTTAGAAATGTTTTTCTATGTGTCTTAATATGCTTAAAGGCTCAAAAGTGCTTTTCATTTTGTATTTTCTCTTTTAAAAAATGTTGATATTGCTACATGTATTTTTAAGAATGCTGTTACAGATTTTGAAATTTATAATGTTTTAGTTTGTTAATTAAGTGTTTTAGAGATGTATTTTCTGCCCTTTTGGACTACAGGCTCCTATATTTTTAAGAATGATGTAACTTAAAATATTCTTTCTCCTATTTGTTTGTATTTTGTTCCTATATTTTGAAGTACTTGTTTACAACTCAAGTTTTAGTACCTGCCTCTTTTTACAAGTTGCAAGGATGGATTTTAAGTGATGTGCCTACAATTTGAATGCCAGTTGAATGCCAGGTCTGTGTCTAATAAATCCCAGGTAATCTACGACCTTATCCTGGAGGAGGATGCAGACCTGGCATGCATAACCGAGACGTGGATTGGTGGGGAGGGGGGTCCTCCCCTGGCATTCTGTCCACCCGGTTATGCCGTCCAGCACCAGGGTAGACTGGAGGGGCGGGGGGGGGGGGAGTAGCCATTGTTTATAAATCCAGCTTACAGGTTACTAGGCGCTCCTTTGTGGTGAAGCCAGGTCTAGAGGCACTCCACGTGTCGATTGGGACCAGGGATGGAATTGGGATTTTGCTGTGTTATCGCGCTCCCTGTAACCCAGCCACTTCCCTTCCGGAGCTGGCCGACTTTGTCTCCGCGGCATTGTTGGGATCCCCGAGGCTCTTGGTCTTGGGCAATTTCAACGTGCATGCGGAGGCAGAGGTTACTGGGCCAGCTCTTGAGTTCTTGGAAACCATGGCTTCCTTGAACATGTCCCAACATGTCAACGTCCCCACACACGTGGGTGGCCATACGTTGGACCTGGTCTTTTCCACCAATTGGAGCGAGTGTGGTCTGGTGGTGACCGACATTGTGTCGCTCCCCTTGTCATGGTCAGATCACCATCTGGTAAAATGTAATGTCTCCGTGGCTCTCCCCCCTCGCAGGGAGCAGGGACCTATTTCTATGGTCCGCCCTCGAAGGCTACTGGATCCGGTTGGATTCCAGGATGCCATGAGAGGTGTTACGGCTGACCTGGCTAGCGCTCCTGTCGACACTCTGGTTGACAGCTGGTCCACGGCTGCCTCCAGGGCCGTAGACATGATCGCGCCTAAACGCCCTCTCCGTCGCAGAACCCGCCCGGCGCCCTGGTTTAACCAGGAGCTCCGAGGGCTGAAGTGACATAGGAGAAGGCTAGAGCATAGGTGGAGGAAGAACCCGACGGATTATAATTGGATAGCTGTCAGGGTCGCAACTAACCTTTACCTGTCTAAGGTAAAGGCTGCTTGTCGAACTTACTTTGCTAACCGGATAAGCGAAGCGACCAACCAGCAGGCGGAGTTATTCCGTATAGTGCGCGACCTATCCGGAACTGGTCCGGGTGATAGGCCTCCCCCTAGTTTCTCACCTGACCAGTTTGCAGCCTTTTTTAAATCTAAAGTGGAGGCCATCCGCCGGGACCTCTCTCCTTTTTTGAACACAGTGAGTCGAGCAGAGATGTCCAGCGCTCCGTCTTGCCCGGTAACTCTTGACACCTTTCAGCCTGTCACGCCCGATTCTGTGGCCAAGGTCCTTGATCGCTGTCGAGCCACCACCTCCTCCCTTGACCCTTGCCCGGCCTGGCTAATCAAAGCCGCCAGGCCGATAACAACAGAATGGGCCACTGTAATAATAAATGGGTCTTTCCTTGAGGGCAGGTTTCCTTCTGCCCTCAAGGAAACACTCATTAGGCCCATAAGAAAGAAACCTAGTTTGGCGGCGGATGAAATTGGCAATTATAGGCCCGTCGCCAATGTTTCTTTCATGAGCAAAGTGGTGGAGAGGGTGGTGGCCGACCAGCTTCAAGCTCTCTTGGAAGAAGCGGATGCCCTGGATCCATTTCAGTCGGGCTTCAGGCCGCGCCACGGAACAGAGACGGTATTGGTCGCCCTGTACGATGACCTATTGAGGGAGGCTGACAGGGGAAAAATCTCTCTGTTAGTCCTTCTCGACATCTCGGCGGCCTTTGATACCGTCGACCATGGTATCCTCCTGGGGAGGCTCTCCGATCTGGGAATTGGTGGCCTGGCGCTTGCCTGGCTCCGTTCCTTCTTGGAGGACCGTCCCCAGAGAGTACAGCTTGGGGAGAGTGTCTCGGCCCCGTGGAGTCTCAATTGTGGGGTTCCACAGGGGTCGATTATCTCCCCAATGCTGTTTAATATCTTCATGAGGCTGCTGGGTGGGGTCATCAGGGGATGTGGGGCATCGTGTCATCAGTATGCGGATGACACCCAGCTCTACATCTCCTTTTCACCAACTGCAGGTGATGCCGTCCTGTCCCTTCAGCGCTGCCTGGGGACTGTACTGGAATGGATGCAGGAGAATGGGCTGAGGCTGAACCCGGACAAGACGGAGGTCTTGAGGGTGGGTGTCCCCACTGTTGGCGGCTTGGGCGACTCCCTCTCGTTTGGGGGGGTGACCCTGGCCGCAAAGAGTGGGGTTCACAGTCTGGGGATCCATCTGGACCCGGCGCTCTCCATGGAGACTCAGGTGGCATCGGTGGTCCACACCGCCTTTTTTCACCTCTGGCGGATAGCCCGGCTGCGACCCTATCTCAATGTGGGGGCGCTCACCACCTTGGTCCATGCGCTCGTAATCTCAAGATTAGACCACTGTAACGCGCTCTACGTGGGGCTACCTTTGAGGCTGACGCGGAAACTCCAAGTGGTGCAGAATGCAGCGGCCAGACTCCTAAGTGGAGTGAGAAGACACCATCACATCTCCCCTACTCTGGCCGCGTTGCATTGGCTGCCCATTCGGTTCCGCGTTGACTTCAAAGTTTTGATGCTTACGTTTAAAGCCCTAAACGGTTTAGGGCCTCGATACTTGTCGGAACGCTTACTCCCACCCAGTTCTACCCGTGTCACTCGCGCGAGTCAGGAGGTGAGGTTGAGGAGCCTGACGTCGAGGGAGGCCCGGAAGGAAAAAACAAGAAACCGGGCCTTCTCGGCGGTGGCTCCTCGCCTCTGGAACAGCTTACCTCCTGAGATTCGCGCAGCTCCCTCGCTGGGTATTTTCAAGAAACAACTGAAAACATGGATGTTTAGGCAGGCCTTCCCCCTTTCCAGTTAACTCCTATTACTCTTTTTTCTTTTTCCACTATAATACACCTTGTTTTTTGCCATCTTTGGGAAAATTATGTTATGTTATGTGTATGTTATTTGTTTATTGTTTTTAGTGTGTGTTGTAAGCCGCCTAGAGTGGTCACAATTGACCAGATAGGCGGGGTATAAATGAAATAAATAAATAAATAAATAAATAAATAAATAAATAAATTTCTTATAACTGTAAGGATGTTTTTTTGCAATATGAGATTATATGCCTGTGAATTCTCAAAAGTACATGTTTTTATTTCTATTGGATTTCACATTATGCTTATGGAACCTAGAAGCTATGTAGAAATAGAACCTAGAAGCTATTGGAATTGCCTGGAATTATTCCAATGAAGAAAATACTTGTGCTTAAGATACCCAGATGAATTTTGAAATGCTTGTCATCGATTATTTGATTTCATTCTATACTTAACCCTTTCCTGGGATAATGTCAGCTATGGAGAACCTAGAAAACGTTTGTCAGCTATAACCACATATAGGTTTCTGTGATTTGCCCCATAAATCTGCCTTTAGGTTGACTTGTAAGGGATATCGTACAAAGTGCCCCAAATGGGGTTCTGACAGGGGAAAAAATATTTAAAATCTAATTGATGGAAGTTCATTTCTAGCACCCACGTTTTAGACTTCTTTTAGTTTAATGACACTAAATGAGATCTCCTGCCCCTCCATCATAGCTTACTACATAGCTCACTCACGCAGAGGACACTGAGCAACCAAGATTACCTTGGCCAAGCAAGCACTCAGCTTAACTACCCCAAAGACCAGTCCTGAGTAGGTTGCCTACTTACTTTAAAACACTGATCCTATTTATTGATTTATCGATTGATTCATTCAACTACTGTGCCACCTCATAAGTGCAAGGCCCTATTCTTATTTCTGTTCTTTCTCCCAAGAAGGGACTCCAAGTGATTTGCAAATGACAGATAGAAACAATGAACATCACAGCAAAGTTGAATATTAAAAATCTATTAAACAGAGTAATATTAAAAACTATGAATTAAAAATGGTAAAAAGATGGTTACAAACACAACAGAACAGTAACGTAAATGTCACCAGGGATCTAAATCCCACAATGAACTTAGCCGAGTAGAAAATACTCCCTACTGCCTCAAACATATGGAAATCAGCAGAAACAGCACCTAAAATCCTGTCCATACTGAACATTTGTTCAGCCTCCTTGCACCCAAGATACTGGTGCTGCATTCCAATGTCTGCATCATGCAGGACTAGGGTTGCCAGACGTCCGGCAAAAGGAGGACATGTCCTCCTTTTCAAGCTAATGTCCTCTGTCCGGCAGGCAAAGCTAAAAAGCTTTAAAATGTCTGGCTTTTGTATCTTCACCCCCACCCCCACCCCCTGCAGCCGAACCTCAAATTGTAAGCCACCTCTCCCTGCTACCTTCTTTAGTTGCGGGCACTTATAAATCCTCCGTTCTTTCAGAGATCGGAGATAAGGCTGCTTGATTGGTTACAGCTGTAGAACAGCCCCGGGCAGTCAATCCGGCTTGTGAATGACTGCTTCCGCCGGAGGTGACTGCAAGCAGGAGGAGGGAAAGCTCCAGTTAAGGAGGGAAGGAAGGTGCGAGAGAGCGACGGGTGGCTTCATCAGCTTGTTTAAAGGTAAGATTGTAGAAAATTTAGGGAAGGAGGGAGGGAGGGTGTGTGTATGTGAGAGAGAGACTGACTTTCATAAAACCATGAAAAAAGGACGTGACTGCATTATTGTGTATTATTGTGGATGATGTGCAATTGTTTGACCAATACTGCAATCTTAAATCATTTGTGCAAGACAAGAATGAACAGTTTTTTGAAAGACTCTTGCATGAACAGTGGAGTTTGTTTTTCCAAAGTTGCCCAAATGCAAGTTGCTTTTGAGAGTAACTTAAAATTTGTGAATTATTCTTCTGTATTCCTGGACACAATGGCAATGTGGAAAGAGTGTTCTCCTTGATTAATGCTCAATGGACAAAGGAAAGGAACAGACTCTTAGCTGACTCTGTAAAAGGCATCATTCTCACAAAGTACAATTTGAAGAATATTACCTGTGAACAGTTTTATGCATATGTGATTGCTAATGAAGATCTTCTGCAAAAAGTTGGCTCCTCTAAGAAATATGTCGTGTAATTAATAAAGATTATAAGGTAATAATTGTACAATTAGCTGTTTAAATAATGTTTTTTGGTATTTTGAAAAAAGCCTCCATTGAATTTATTTTTATTTTTTAACATGACTGTTTCTTGGTCAGTTCACTAAGAGACGTTTATTGGCAGCAATTGTAATAAAATTGTATTGATTGCGGGTTTAATCTGGAACGATTCAAATGAAACATTCAATATGTCCTCCTTTGTCCTCCTTTTTGTCTTTATATGTCCTCCTTTTGGTACCAATGTATCTGGCAACCCTATGCAGGACTGAAACAGAGTCAACAGAGTCAAAACAGGACAAAACATGTGGTAACCACATGAACTGGGGAGATGATGCCTGAATGGAAGTCTTATGCAGGCATTTCTCCAAACTGCATGGGAGAGTGCAAAGTTGCATGCACAAGCCTCATCCTAATATTTCTGTCTCTTACTGGATTCACTCTTGATCTCTGCAAGATCACAGTAAAATCTGTAGGGATATTTTACGCACTGTGAGACAGGCAAGTCGGGGTCACTGCAAAGAGACAGAAAGTGGAGAGAAATGTGGACCCCAGATGACTCCGGAGGAAGCCCCAGAGGAGTCCCTACCCGAGGCTGAAGAGGAGGCACTAGCCCAAGACATGAGGGGGATGGGAGTAAGGGAAGAGCAGTTGAAAGAGGCGGGAAAAGGAAGCAGAGGGAGGAGAGAGAAGCGAGGGAAGGAGAGGTGGTAGGACAGAGAGAGACAGTGCCTCCAGGCTGGGAATGGATCTGGATGCAAGATCTGTGGACCCAGAAGTGGGAGAGATTGAGAGTGCCCAGAGAAGAGGCAGATCATAGGAGAAGGCCAGTGATCCCCCCCACAGACCATCTTATTGGGGAGAAACTGAAGCTAGAGAGTGGAGAAAGAAGATAAGAGAAAAGAGAGAGAAGGTAGAGGACAGGCGTAAGAGGAGTGAATGGCGAGTTCAGGAGATGAGGAAGATGGAGGAGTGGAGAAGGTCTGGGAAACCTTGGAACCAGGGAGGGGCCCCAAGTGGGAAGATTTCCTTGGAGACGTGGCCATGCCCCTGTTGCCTGTACAGACGGGCACGACGTTAAAGGCATGGACACCTCCAGAACTTCCAGGACCCTGGAATTCCAGTTATGCCAATCCCTTCGTTGTAAAAGAATGTCTGTTCTTCTTTTGCTTTACTTGGAAGTAAGCAAACACATCGGGTGTTACTCCAGACTGTGTGGAAATACCTTCTACACACATGCACGCCTTTGCTCCCAGGGACTTGCATGTGCCAGATCCCCTAACTCTACCCCTGACTTTCATGAGTTCGGGGCAGTAAGACAGGGTTTCTGATCTTGGAGAGGCTTTTTAGCATATTTAGCTCACTGTGCGTGTGAGGGTTCGGTACTTTGAGGCTGGAGTTCTTCCCTTTCACCAATAACTTCACCAGACAACGTTTGCATAGATAACTGTGGAACATTTATTTTTGCATTAACAAATAAACCATTATCCTGAACTGGCGTAAAGTCTCTGTCCCCTTCCTCCAATGGGGTGGAAAGGGGCTTCCATTGTCTATGCTTCCTCATTCAAAGTAATCTTTCCAGCACTAATCTGGAATGTTCCAGTACTCAAAGAAGTAGAGAGTATGTAACGTATTGCATTGCATTTTAAGGGAAGAGGCAGCTTCCTTTGGAAAGAGCACCTCAGGACAGGAAGGCCTCTGTAAACTGGAAGAGGCCAATTCAGGCTAATCAAGTTCCTCCTATTTGTTCTGCAGAAGGAATTTCCAATATTGTCTTGGAATGTAATAGCAAATGGATTTTAACTCTGAAAAGAAATTGACCTTCAGAACATAGAGATTGTTTTCTGTTGTTTTAAGCAGTGAGTGCTAATTATGGCATCTGGAACCAGGAAAGCACACAATGTAGATATCATTAGTGTCTCTGAGTCTCTGTTCTTGGACTTCTCATGATTAAAACAACCTTTCTGTTAATTTTTTTATCTTCGTACCTGATCTGCTGGGCAAGACTGGATCTCTGTGTGTGTGTGTGTTTTTTCCCCGTATGGATTATGACCCATGTTTACGGTTCACACCACACGTTTAGAGCAGACAAAATGTGCAACCATTTCACAATGCAAGGGGCATGGTGTCACTAGCATTTTTAGCATAATGCCGCTGGATTTCCAATTTTGCAGTTAGGGTTTGGGTTTGGCTACTGTGCAGTCAACCGAGTTTGAGAACAAACTTGTCATTTGATGAATGAAACCTTTGAGCACTGGGTTAAAACCGAAATCAGAAAGCCAAGGTGACCCACTGATAATGTGTTATCTACCATTTCTATTGACATTACACAATACGGAGAAGAATGTACCTTTTCCTGTGTTCCAATGCAGCTAATAATAACATCCCCTTTATTGTGATTTTTAGATATATATTCTCCTCACATTGTATGGTGACCACGTCCAGTCATTCATGGGCTTCTGGGGTGTTGCACAGATGCCACATCTACGTACATACACATTGTTTCATATACCTCTTTCTGGATCTGGCATTCATTCATTCATTTTCCACGCATTCATTTATTCCAAGCGTTCATGGTGCCTAAAAGCAATATCATTCAAATAAAATAGTCAGTGTGGTGCAGTGCTTAGAACTACCGGGCTAGATCTTGGAAGATTTTAGTTCACATTCCTGCTCGACTATGAAACTCACTGCAAGCTTGTCCACATGGGCTCATTTGGAGCTGGCTGGTGCAGATTAAATAGAGTCACATAAGGTCGTGTAGAGATCTGGTATGCCATTTGGTGTGATCCTTGCATCCAAATGACGTACTCACCTCAAATGATTCTATTTGGTCCATCTGCCTGTTGAAAACAACAAAAACAAACCCCATCCTTGCCCCCTGCTCTCTCTTCCCACTTTCAGGAGGAAGTTCCCAATTAATTATTTTTTTTCCTAAGTGATGCAGTGCATTAACACTTTCCTAATATAGTTTAAAAACAAAACTTCTACTTCCTCTGCCCCTTCACGAAGCAGAAAAAATGTTTAACTTCCCAATATCATGAAGTGGCTAAGCTGTCTTCTTAAGCCACTTAACGATAAGGGGAAATCAAAAGAGGAAGGCAAATTGACAGCTGCAAGCTCACTTTGGTTCATTTCTAGCAACCACATGTGCTAGAAGCAAACCAAAACAGAGCAATCCTACCCATACAAAAAAAAAAAAAAAACAGAAGCCCCTGACAGGGAGCCTGAAAGGTGCAAATAGGAACACTCTGGGGACAGGCTGGTTTGCCCTACAAAGTATATCATGAGATTGCAGAAAAAGAGTGAGCCAGCCCATCGCAACAGCAGACCAAGCAGCAGAACATATGCCCATCTGATCATACCTGGAGTGACTTTCAGCTGGTCATGATGACCACTGAGTTGTCAGTGTAAAGTGGCAGCCGAGTATACCACCTTGATTTCATTGCAGGACAAGTGGGATATAACTGTAACAGATAAATACATACATACAAATTTAAAAAAGAACTGTAAAATACAATAAATACAAATAAAGCACTTGATCAATTACAATCCCTTGAGCAACAACCTAACTTAAATGCTGAACATCTGTCTGAATAAAAGTGTTTTTCTCTTCTGACAGAAGGATCACAAGGTTCTTCCTTGGCAGGGAGGGGGTTCCACAATCTGGGAACAGTCATGGGGGGAATCCTGTTGTACAATGCCCTGCGAAATATTCCCTTAGGGGTACCAGGACTGGGGAAAGTGCCTTCCCCAAAGATCTACACAGGATGTAGGTTTGTATGGAAGAATATGGGCTTTCCAATAATTCTGATTCATGTAGGGTTTCACAGGTCAGAATCACCTGGTGACGGGCCAGTAATCAGTGAAGCTGTTGTACAAAGGCAGTTACACACAACCTCTAACCACAATCAGTCAATAGTCTGGTCACGGTATTCTGGATGACCTGACATTTCCGAATAGAAGTTGGAACTTGTAAAGCATGTTACAACAGTCCACATTCACAATAATCTGGAAAAAAATGTATTTACTGTGGGTTACCTGAAAGCAGGCACAAGATCAGTTGTAACACACATCCAAGTTGCAACATTTTGCTTTTCTCTCAATCTATTGTGAGTGGGCATCCACACTGCTGCCATGGACATATCAGCTGATCAGCAGGTGCATGTGCATGGTTCCCAGAAGGGAAGTCCAGCCACTGTCTCTCAAGATGGCAGTGGCAGAGGAAGAGGAGGAGGCAGAAGGACCAGGTAAGGAGGCAACAGGGGCAGTGGGAACAGGGTGGGGGAAATGAACCAGGAAGTTCATTAAAATCGCTTTAAAAGTTTGTGGTTCGGGCCAATTCAGGTTTGCTGGGTTTGATGAACCCAAACCAAGCCGAACCAATGAACCAGTGATTTTTAACGAACTTCCTGGTTTGTTTTTAGGTTCATGCCCATCTCTGTTCCCAATCTGATAATAGACATTGTCAAGGGAGTGTGACTGTCCAGGAGTATCTCTGTCTTGTCAGGATTAAGCTTCAACTTTTTTTGTCTCCATTCACTCTTTGTTCAGTACAAGATCAACCTCCTTGCATTTAAGCAGAAAGGAGAGCGAGTTGAGTACCACAAGCCAACTTACAACACTAAACCCCAGAACTCCAGCTGATGTCTCCCTGCAGTTTCATGGTATGTGAAATAGCACAAGGGAGAAAATGGGAGAGGAAGGAGAAGGCTACAAGCCAGTTTGAGGCAGGCACCCCCAGCACCATCTTCTGAACTTGCCGCGCTCAGAAAGCCAGGAGCTATTGTGAAACAATGGTTCCAAGCTCCCGACTAGACCAACAACTCAGATGGATACCAAAATCGATGACCTCCAAAGCTGCTGAGAAGTCCAGCAAAATGAATGACGGCACAGTCCTGCTGTTCAGTTCTCAGCACAGATCATCTGCCGCGGTGATGACCCTCCACCAATGTGACCAAAACTTTCTAAAAGCAGCTGGACATGGAGCTGGGTCATCGCCTCATGGAGGAACCCCTGGAGCACAGAGACACCACAGCATGCTATAGCACTTTAATGTTCTATTGCTATCTGGATATGTTCCTTTTTTCAAGCCAACAGTTGAATATTTATTGTAGAGCACATGTATTAATGTAATACTGGGAAGCCTGGAAATATTTCCATGTTGTGAGGGTGATAAAGAAATATAAAATTGTTGTTTATAAAGTTCTAAGTTCACAATAATAAAGAGTTATGAAGAAGGATTTTACAAAATGGAGTATAGGCAGTCTAGACTAATAAGGGCGTAAGTTGTGTTGGCGTCGTGTGATAGGCAGAATGTAAGCCTTCCGTCGTGACCGGATTGGTCAGAGGGATAGAGAGGGAAACTATGTGTTGGGTATAAATTGTTGTTTGTGCGTTGTAATGGCAGAGACCATACCCGCCGAGGTGTGCTCTCTCCATGCCTGCAGACATGAAATAAAACCACTTACTACTATCCTGGTGTGATTTTTCATAACAATTTGGTGTCAGAAGTGGGATTTCTCTTTTGAGACAGCCCTGTTTGGTCTACCATTGGTGAGTGGAGAGAAGGGCTTGCAGTCCTCTTCAACGGAGGCGCGCCCCACCGATATTTTTAGGTTGGCCCTTGCAGTAGACGAAGTCCGCTCTCCATTTACCAAGAACAAAAGACAAATTAAAAAGGATTGTAGCAACTGGGTGATCGGAGTCGGCAACTGAAAACGAAAATATAGGTTATTGGGTGAGTAGCACAGTTAAACTAGAACACTAGGAACATGGGGATCAAGAGTTCTAAGAAAAAGAAGGCCCTCGTGGGGGACGCCCCGCCTCAGAAGGAGGAGAAGGTACAGCCCGTTGGGGCAGCCATTGGGACAGCCCGTTGGGGAGGCTGCTCTCAGAATCATGGAATAGGTTTGCTGCTCCAGATATGTTTAAGGAAGAAATGACTAGGTTATGTATGGTGGTTTGGCCGACATTTGATTTTTTTATTTTCACCAAGGTGCTGGCCACCTCTCGGATCATGCGATTCGAAACTAGTACAGTTATTAAGCTTGTATTTTGAAAGGCG
Source organism: Intellagama lesueurii (assembly GCA_037013535.1). Lineage (NCBI taxonomy): Eukaryota > Metazoa > Chordata > Lepidosauria > Squamata > Agamidae > Intellagama > Intellagama lesueurii. Next base: position 165,118,173 of record JBAJHW010000001.1, on the reverse strand, counting down.
ACAAGGGGACCCTGAGATAGCAAAGCAGGTCCCATACATGTCGACTTGGGTGGCCTTTGCGCTGACGGGACCATGCTCAGATATAAGGTGTGCAGTCTTGAGTGAGTCAGAAGGTGGCCCCTCTGCCCCTAAAGAAGAAGATCGGTGGGATCCACTAGATCATTTACCTCCAATGGATACCCTTGCCCAACCAGTTCCAGAGGTAGTCCCTCCACCCCCTTATTATGGGGCCAGACAAGAACGAGGACCCCGTACGGTGGGGAGAAGAGAATTAGAGGTGGTAAAAGAGGGAAATGTAGAACATGGGGACGGGAGAACTTTTGAAAAAGAAGAAGGAGGTGCAGAAGGAGGGTCTAATGAGAATGGAGACCCTGTAGTAAAATTTAATCCCCTGAGACAAGTTCCCCAGGGACAGGGACATATCGGGTATGTTGACGCCCCTCTAACCTCTACGGAATTACGATCAATTCGAGGTCAATTACCCAAGCTAGTCAAGGACCCAGAGGGGTTCGTAGAAGAACTGGAAGGTATGCTTGGGACCTCCACATACTCGATTCAGGAATTTATATTTATTTTAAAGCAAGTAACAAGTATTAAGATTTTTGGGAGCAGTGCAGAAAGCCCGGGATCTTTGGGTAACTAGAGGAGCTAATCGGACTCCCCTACAGGCGGAGACCGCAATACCATATCAAACACCCCCAGGACTAGATGTGCAGACAGAGGAAGGAAGGCGTACGTGTGACGAATATCGGACGAGAGTACTTGAAGGACTGGCTAAGTCAGTACCAAGGGCGGTCAACGTAGGAAAGGCGTTTGGGGCTCCTCAAAAGAAGGAAGAAACCCCAGATGAATACTTAGAGAGATTGAAGAAAGGGATGAGGCAGTATACAGGTCTAGATCCGGATCGCCCTGAGAATGAGGCGGCACTGAAGCTTCAGTTTATTTCTGGAGCATATCCGGACATAAAGAAGAAGCTCCAGAAGGTAGATGATTTGTCTGAACAAACTCTGGAGCAATTAGTAAAGGAAGCTCAGAAGGTGATGGTAAGAAGGGATGTTGAGAAGGACAAGAGGAAAGTAGGGTTGATGGTTCAAGTAGTAAAGGAAGTAAATGCAGCAGAGAAAGGAAGAATTTAGGGGAAGAAGTCGAGGATGGAGCAGAGGATTCGGAGGAGGACGAGGAAGAAGTTTTAGTGGACAGGGTCGAGGGCAGTCAGAGGGTCGAGAAGGTAGGGCTCCCCTCACACGGGATGTCTGTGCCATTTGCAAGGAAAAGGGGCACTGGAAAAGAGAATGCACAAATAAAGGCAAGAAAAAGGAAAACCAGGATCAAGAAACGTACCTGCAAGCCTTGCAGTACAAAGACTCTGATTAGGGGACTGTTAGTTTTAAAAGATGGAAGAATTTGGTTGCCTAAAGTGGTAATATGGGAAGTTCTGAAAGTTCTACATGAAGGAGGGCATTGGGGAACCGAGGCCTTGGTAGAAGCTTTCCTTAAAAAGTATGTAGGATTGGGAGTATGGACAGTAGCTAAAGAAACGGTACAGCGATGTATTGCGTGTCAAAAGGTGAATAATGCAGGAAGAAAGATAAATGCCAAAGGAGGAAGGCCCTTGGCTACCAGACCATTCCAAAGGATACAAGTGGACTTCATAGAGCTGCCACCAGTAGGGAGACTCAAGTACTGTTTAGTCCTGGTGGATCATCTAACAGGGTGGGTAGAGGCTTACCCCATGGCACAAGCCAATGCTAGAAATGTGACCAAATGCCTCCTAGAACAAGTTATACCTCGGTTCGGATTACCAGAAATAGTGGATTCAGATAGGGGCCCACACTTTGTGGGAAAAGTAGTTCAATAAGTTAGTAAGCAGTTGGGAGTGAAATAGGAACTCCATACCCCATGGCATCCCCCATCCTCAGGAAGAGTTGAAAAGATGAACTCCACTTTGAAATATGCACTGAAAAAGGGAATGTTAGAAAACAGGTTACCTTGGACTAAGTTTTTGCCCTTAGCATTGTTTGGAATAAGAACAAAACCTAGAGCAGGAATAGGACTGTCACCTTTTGAAATGTTATATGGGTTCTCAATATGGGATATAGCCCCTGAGAAACCTTGTGGGGCCGTATATGAAATGAAAGACATCTTTTTGAGAGAATATGTCCTGGCCTTGTTCTCTATTTTTAATTCAAACAGGAAACAAGGAATATTAGACCAGACCACTCCCTTGGAAACACCAGTACATAAAGTACAGCCCGGATATTGGATACTCATTAAAAAAAGTGGAAAAAGGACCCACTGCAACCCAGTTGGGAAGGACCCTATCTGGTACTGCTGACCACCGAGACCTCTATCAGAACAGCCGAAGGAGGGTGGACTCACCACACCAGAACCAAGTTGGTATCAACTCCCGAAGAAGAAACCGGTCAATGGAAGTGTGAATCGGACTCTCGGGAACCTCTTAAACTAAGACTGAGAAGACAGTGTGTGGAGTAAATGAGTCGCCTATAAGATAAAAAGAGCTGATTTACATGTTGGAAGGGTGGCAGTATTGGCTACCAGTTTTGGTGGTAATTGCAGTGGGAATAGTGGTCTGCTGTTTATATCCTCGTGTGTTTCTGGGTATTAGGAAACATGAGACTCTTGTGGAACTGGATGACTTGGGGAATGGTAGGGGTGATACTGATAAAAACTGAGGCAGGGTGGCAAGAGAATATTTTTCATCAGCTGATACAAAACTTAAGCAGAACAGTAAATGCTACTGATTGTTGGGTCTGCTCGCATGGCCCAGCATCTGGTTTACAAGGGTGGCCAATTATACCTACTGCTACCCTAGATGTTGCAGGCTGGTTTAAATTCCAAATATATGAGGACAAACAAGAAGTAGATCCGGTGCAATACATGTTAGCAAGAAAAAGGACGTGGCCTTTAGCATCTATATGCTTCCAATGGTAAAATAGCACTAAAAATGGGCATTTCACTGTTACCAAAAATAAGAAAACTACGAAATCTCCGATAAAAAGAGTAAATGTAGGAGATTATCCTGTCTGCAAGTTGACTATTCCAGTTTGTGATTATTGCGTTAGTGGAAATCCATGCAATACCACTTTAAATACAACATTCCAAGAGTTATCAGTAATAAGAAGTAATTGCATGACAGTACTTAATGAAAGTGCGGCAGGAAACTTACCTACAACAGCTATGCAATTACAGGCGGAAATGCATACTGGAATGAGTTTGTATGGATTACCATCAGGGTTAGTGTGAATATGTGGGCATTGGGCTGGTAGAGTATTACCACCTGTCTGGAATGGGGCATGTACAGTTGGTACCATAGCCCCAGGGGGAATACAGTTCCACACAAAAAAACAACCTAAAACTGCATGGGATTCTCACTTCAAATGGAGTAAAAGAAAAAGGAGTTATGATGACAATCTAGGGCAGTGTTCCCCAACCTTTTCCGGTCTGCGGACCGGCTGGGGAAGGCGGGGCACCCCCCGCGTGCGCACGCATGCACGAACAAGCGCGCGTGCGCACGCGCGCCGCCATTTTGCGCATGCGCACGGCCGCTCTCGCGCATGCGCAAACGGCAGTGCGCGCTTGTGCGGGCCCGCGCGCACGCGCAAATGGCGGCGCGGCGCTCGTGCGGGCATTCCAGCGTGCGCAGGCGCAAACGGGCTGCGCGGGGGTGAGTGCGCGCGGGGAGGTCTCTCTTGCCGGCCCGGTCTGGGCCAGGCCGGGGACCGGCACCCGGCCGGGGACCGGGGGTTGGGGATCGCTGATCTAGGGTACGATCCAGTGGATACATACTTAACAGAATGGCAAAGGTTGGGAGCAATTATGTGGCCACAAGCGGGAGTTGCTGTAAATATTAAACAACTCAGGAAATTGTCCTATCAAGTAGAAGCCTTGGCAAATGTAACCGCCAAAGGCATAAAGGCCTTGCAAACAGAAATAGAGTCACTTGCTGGGATGCTAATGCAACACAAAATGGCTTTAGATTACCTCCTTAGCAAAGAAGGGGGGTTGTGTTTTTGGCTTAATACCACGTGTTGCCATTATATAAATCAAAGTGGCCAGGTTGAGTTAGATATTAGTAAACTACAAGATATTGCTGCCAGTGTGCGAAAAACTTATTCAGTGGCTGGAGAATCATGGTGGGATTGGCTCACTTCATGGCTACCTGATTTTTCATGGCTTAAAAGGACTTTTGTGTTCTTTATCTTTATAGTAGTTATAGGAATGGTAGTTTGTTGTTGTATGCAATGCATCTCTTTAGTGATGCCATGTATAAGGAAAATGAAGACAAGACAGCAAGAAGTGATGGCTCCTTTAATCAGGGAAAAAGAAAAAGAGACAATTAGTATGATTATTAAATATGAACATTATAAGTTTTTATAAAAAGAAAATGAGGGAGTTGATAAAGAAATATAAAATTGTTGTTTATAAAGTTCTAAGTTCACAATAATAAAGAGTTATGAAGAAGGATTTTACAAAATGGAGTATAGGCAGTCTAGACTAATAAGGGCGTAAGTTGTGTTGGCGTCGTGTGATGGGCAGAATGTAAGCCTTCCATCGTGACCGGATTGGTCAGAGGGATAGAGAGGGAAAGTATGCGTTGGGTATAAATTGTTGTTTGTGCATTGTAACAGCAGAGACCATACCTGCCGAGGTGTGCTCTCTCCATGCCTGCAGACATGAAATAAAACCGCTTACTACTATCCTGGTGTGATTTTTCATAACAGGGGCAAGAAACATTGCAAAATCATAAGCCTAAGGATGTGAAAATCTTTCAACTTCCACTACATTAGGTGTCTTTTTCTTCAGGGAAATTTGCAGATATTTTGGTATAAATTTTTCCTAATGTTAAAATTAAATTAAATTAAACTAAATTAATTAAATGTTTCTTTTGACTAAAGCATGCTTGTGAGCATTTTTCAAAATATATTTGTTTTAGGTGATGCATATTGTTTGCATTTTATTCAAAAGAGAGAGGAGTAAATTCATGCTCATGATTTCTCCCCAACAACAGAGGGAAACCAAAGGATAATAGTAAATGCTGGGGAAGAAAATCCCTTTCCAGAATCTAATAATATTAATTCACTTTCCATTCCTACACTAGGCTCTGTCTTTTAAGTTGTATTGGTTGTACAAAGTCTGCATTCAGCTTGCATGGTACTGTCACAAATGCAAACATTTATGATGTCATCCAAAGTGCATCTGCACCAATTAGTTCATTACCCAATCACTGTGCTACTATAAGCAATTTAGGATCATTTTACTTACTGCATTTGAAAAATGGCATGATCTTGAATTGATAGATGCTTGCAAGAGGCACTGTGTAAAATGAGGTAAGGAATTTACTGCCTTGGCATGTGGGAAAAGCTCTAGTTTTTACCATACCAAAGAGTAAACCAAACCTATTTTAAGCAATAACGCGAAAGCTTCGTAATTATTTCCCCTAAGAAGCAGGTTCACCCCCTGCCTCCCTCCCGAGACTCAGGACATGGTTACGTGTCAAAAAAAAGCCTGTTTTTAAAATCAGGTTATGTTTGAAATTGATTTTAAAAATCCCAACTACGTGACAGACAGGGAAACAGATTTTTTTTGCTTGGGAAGCATATTTTTTGGGGGTTAAAAAGTGAGGTATTTTACTTGGCCACCAGAGGGTTGTTCATTTTAAATCACTTGTGAGATCAATTTATTTTGAATGGTTTTGGCATACGTGAGTGCCTCTGTTGGTGTAAGTTGCATCTGTGGGGTTTGTCAAGTAATGGATGTCAGGGTCACTGTTTCTGGCTGCAGGGAAATCTTGCACTCTGTTCAGAGAGAGAAAGGTTGGGTGGGGGAAAGCGCTCCCTCCTCCACAAGCCTAGAAACTGCCAATCTTGTCAATTTCTGTGTTCAGTTTTTCTTTGCCATTCAATGGTGTACTTTCTCTCTGGCCAGCCCTGGCTATTGATTCTGTAGCTCCCTCGCCTTCTGTAGCTTCCCCCCCCCCCCGTGTGTGTGTGTGTGTTTGTGTGTGTGTGAGGCTGCAGGGAAGACTTGCAGTCGGATCTGGAATTTTTTTTCCATCTGTAATATTGATCAAGCGCTATCCCAGTTTGAAAGAAATAAAACAAATATTAAAAATAATACCACAGCAGGGGCTGTGAGAGGCAGCCAGCATGATGGTGAGCAGGTGCAGGGCAAAGCCTCAAATGCAACAATTCTAAAAGCCCATGTAGCCCCCTCAACTGACAGACAACACAATTTAAAAACAGATTAAAACTTCCCAAGACTGATTTAAAAAACCACGTGACTACCATGTGACTTTAAACCAACTTTTAAAAAACCTGATTCATCTGCCAATTCATTTTCTTAGTGCAACTGCGCCCTGGGAGAGAGAGATGGGTATTAGGGATTTTATTTTGCTCTGGTTGGTCATGTTGTGCCAAATTCTAGACTGTCTCTAACTTTCTCTTCTGCACAGTCATGACATATCAATGGCCAACAGTAAGGCTTCATTCATTCCCAAGCTACCTGAAGGAAAGAGGCTCAGGAATAAGAAGGAGCAGGGATTACTTCCAGTTGAGTGTGATGCACAACAGCAGACTTTAATCTGATCTGTTCATTTCTTGAAAGGCTAAAGCTGCACAAAGTAAGAAATATGCTTTTATTATAATGTGTGACCTGACACTGTGTTTTTAGGCTTTTTCCCCCAGCCACCAGATTTCTCTCATTGTACCAGTGACCATGCTTGGCTGGGTGGAAGCTGCGACCTGGGCAACTAAAGAGCTGCATCTCATTTTGCTTTTAAATTTTGCATTGCTTTAATAAGTCACAGCGTAGATTCTACATACAGAAAAGTTTGCAAAGAAATCCTAAACAATAATAATCTAAAAAGTGAAGACTTTGGCTTTATTAAGCTCAGTTGTCTGCCAGTTTAACTCTTGAGATAAGATACCAAGACTTTTTTCTGTTCGAGATCAGCTCTCTTCCCCCTTCTCATTGACCAGCATTTTCCAGGGTAAAAGAAAGGACTGATGAACCCAACCTGTCTTATGATGGATATGCCCTCCTCACAGATACAAGCTGACATCTCCTCTGCTTACTTGGCTTCATTAAGTTCTTCTCGAGGCTGACATTTCTATGCTTCGATGTTAAATCAGATTTTGTATTTACATTTTCCAAAGAAGTAAATCATGTTAGTTAGGTTCTCCCCCCCCCCTCCCTTGGCTGAATGGCATCACAGATTATATGTGATCTTTCACTTGACCTCACAGAGGAATGATGGAAAAGAATGTTTCAGTTATTTACAGAGTGTAGCCTTGGCAACCAACCAGCAGCTACTGGAAGTTTCGCATAAAAGCACTGCCAGGTTGATGTGTAAAACTATTGCATGCATTTCCAAATATTGGTCTTTGAAACCAACCTTACTCTTTAGCACAGACAAACATGTAGCCACCTCTCTTTCTCACCAAGCTTTCACATTCCTATGCCAGCAGACCTCACACTGATCATACTATATTGCTTACCTTGAACAGCATCTCGTTCTCTTCTTTCTGAAACTCTGCATGCCTGTTCTTGTAAAGAATTGGGATAGCACAAGCATGTTTCCTCAGATATTTCCATTAGATAGTCCGTTGCTGGGGGTAAAAGGCATCTGAAGAAGTAGGCGGTAGTCCACAAAAGCTTGCTCATTTTTTATGTGTCACAAGACATTTCACTGATGTGCCTACATTCACGAGTCCCTAAGCCAGAGGTCGCCAACATGCAGTCCTCCAGATGTTGTTGGACAACAATTTCCCTCAGCCCTAATCACAATACCAGTGACGTGTCCTGGGAATTCCTACCAAGTAATATTTGGGAGGGAGGGCACAATTTTCCCATCTCTGCTTTACAGTTCTTGTTGCCAAACAAGCCCACTTAAATTCCTACACATACACAGGTTTTTTCCCCACTTTAGTAATAATTCTGAGGCACCAAGTTGACTCTGCCTTAGGGTGCCCTTTTCCCATATTTCCTAGGTCCAAAATGACTTACCGTTCCCTTTTTCTGGAGGTGCTCTGGAACGGTGGAACTTTCCCAAAGCCAAATAGTTTGGCTCTTTTCCCAGAAGGCATAGTGGGAAATCAAACTCCTGACCCCAGGCTCTGCAGCTAGATCCTCCAGTCCACTGAGTTCTCCAGCTGGCACCCTCTGCTTTAGGCTCTGCAGTACTTTAAAAGGAGTTGGGGATCACTCAGTATTTACTTAGCTCCTATGAGGGGTCCAGCAGGCACATCTACTCTTTCCTCTCCCCATTGAATGGCAGTCAGATTGAAAGGCAGAGGATGGGGGGTGGGGGTTCTTATAGGGAATATATAACAGGTGCTGCCTGTTTGACTCCTCACCCACCCCCAAACTGTGGGACATGTCACAGTCATTGGTACCATGACCTTCCCCAGGACTTTTTTTTTGTTTACATCATAATAGAAACTTTTTTTGCACATGAAGTGAGGTTTGTTTTTGTTTTTTCCAATGTAAAACATGCAACCTGTTTCCTATGTAAGCAGAGCAAAACCACAATGTTCGTTACTATGGTCACCTCACTAATGTCTGCCTTGCTGGAAGGGTGGCACCATTTTTGTTCTGAGAAAATCAACGTCCTGCAGCAAAAGAGCAATGGCTTACTATTTTAGAAATTTAGAAGGAAGCCATTGCTTAATGGTAGCTGGAGCCTGGTACCATTTATTATTTTATTTTATGTAAAATATTTTTACCTTGTCTTTCTCCTTAAAAAGATCCAAGGCAGCTTATATCGTTAAACATGTCCCACACTGATGGTTGTTGTCGGTCCTCTGAAGATGCCAGCCACAGAGACTGGCGAAACGTTAGGAAGAAAAACCTTCAGAACACGGCCAAACAGCCCAAAAAACCTACAACAACCATTGGATCAAGGCCGTGAAAACCTTCGAGAATACATGTCCCACACTCTTGGCATTTATGAAATTTATCTCCTGTGTGGACTCTCTCATGATTCAGAAACTGTGAGCTCTAAGAAAAACATTCCCACACTCCTCGCATTTGTATGATTTCTCTGCTGTATGGACTCTCTTATGACTCCCAAGCTGTGAATTCAGAGCAAAACATTATCTACTGGTTGGATAGCTCAGTGGTCTAGGTATGCCAGAGGTTGGGAGTTTGATTTCCTCCCATGGTGCCTCCTTGAGAGGGGCAGGACTCGGTGATCCCTTGAGGGTCCCTTCCAGCTCTGTAGGTCTAAGATTATTGAAGAACTGCTGGATAGCTCAGTGGTTTAGGTCTCTGGCTGAGGTGCCAGAGGTCAGGAGTTCGATTACTCACTGGGCCTCCTGGGAGTAGAGCCAGCCTGTGTGGTCTTTGGCAAGCTGTACAGTTCCAGAACCAGCCCCGGGAAGAAGGGAATGCTAAACCAGTTCTACGTACTGTATACCTAGAAAACCCTGGAAAGAGTCAGAATTGACTTGATGGCCTATGGTTATCATTATTACGTACTAAGAGCTCCCAAATCCAAAACTGGTATGCCCAAAAGATTCTGATTGGGTAAGTGTGACATACACCCCGTGTCCCTGTTTGTTTCCCTCAACCCAAGGGTCCACGCTGGCGACGTTCCTTCTTTCTCTCTCGCTGCCACCAGTGGATTTCTCTTATCCACACTGTAAAGAACTTTACTCTTACACTTGCTGCCAACAACAGAATTAGTTTTATTAAAGGGTATGAAAGGGTAACTCAGAATCACAGATGGTCTTTATTCATTTTCATTAGATCACAATCATTGAAATATTATATTTTATGTTCCACACTAGATCACTTCTTGTTTACTCATTTTCAATTTAACCAGTTTATATTTATTAGTGACAATTATCTCTCTATCTCTGACTATCTATCTATCTCTTTCTGCAAACCTCACTCCTTCTTCTCTCTAACTCTCCAACTGACTAACTGACAAAACTCTGCCTCTGCCTCTCCTGTCCTCTCATTGGCTTGTGCACATGAGGTTCCGCTGTGATTGACAGGAGCGACGTGGGCATCCGTCACAGTAAGGTATTCCCAAAATGTCCTGGGACGCAGTGTGCAGCAAAAGAACCAACATAAGTTGATGTTCTATAAACAGACAGTAATTAACAGTAACATTGCTGGAGAAATTTGAGAGTTGTCATCCAAAAACCTGATTTTTTTTTCTTGGTCTGATTTTCACTGACACAGGTAACATCAAAGGAATGTATGATGGTGTCAAGCAGGCTTTAGGTCCAATACAGAAGAAATCTGCTCCCTTGAAGTCTGCTACAGGCGTGATCATCCAGGACCGAGCACAGCAGATGGAACGCTGGGTGCAGCACTACTCTGAGCTATATTCCAGAGAGAATGTAGTAACCGAAGAAGCATTAAATAATATTGAGTGCCTGCCTGTCTTGGAAGAGTTGGACAGCGAACCCTTTAGCAGAAATAAAAGCGGCCTTGGATTCCCTCGCCTCCGGCAAGGCACCTGGAAAGGATAACATCCCTGTTGAAGTGCTGAAATGCTGTGAAGAGATCATCACCACCAAACTGTATGAAGTCTTTCGTCTTTGCTGGAGGGAAGGTGGAGTACCACAGGACATGAAGGATGCAAACATCGTCACATTGTATAAGAACAAAGGAGACGGGGCGACTGCAATAACTACCGTGGCATCTCTCTTCTCAGCGTTGTAGGGAAGCTGCTTGCCCGTGTTGTACTGAAGAGACTCCAGGTGCTTGCAGACAGAGTCTATCCAGAATCACAGTGTGGATTTCGAGCTAATAGATCCACCACTGACATGGTATTCTCCCTCAGACAGTTGCAGGAGAAATGTAGAGAACAACAACAGCCACTCTTTGTGGCCTTCATAGATCTCACAAAGGCCTTTGATTTGGTTAGCAGGGATGACCTTTTTAAAATACGTCCCAAGATTGGATGTCCACCTCGACTCCTTAACATCATCAGGTCCTTTCATGAGGGAATGAAGGGCACTGTAGTTTTTGATGGCTCAACATCAGATCCCTTTGACATCCAAAGCGGAGTGAAACAGGGCTGTGTCCTCGCGCCGACCCTGTTTGGGATCTTTTTTGCTGTCATGCTGAAGCACGCCTTTGGAACTGCAACAGAAGGTGTCTATCTACGGACTAGATCAGATGGAAAGCTCTTTCATCTCTCTAGATTGAGAGCAAAGACCAAAGTCCAACTGAAATGCATGCAGGACTTCCTCTTCGCCAATGATGCAGCCATTGTTGCCCACTCTGCTGAAGACCTCCAACAACTCATGAATCGTTTTAGCAAGGCCTGCCAAGACCTTGGACTAACAATCAGCCTGAAGAAAACACAAGTCATGGGCCAGGGCGTGGACTCACCTCCCTCTATTACCATCTCCACGCAAGAATTGGAGGTTGTTCATGAATTTGTGTACCTTGGCTCAACGATCTCTGACACTCTCTCCCTAGATGTCGAGATGGATAAACGCATTGGCAAAGCAGCTACCATGTTCTCAAGACTCACAAAGAGAGTATGGCTCAATAAGAAGCTGACGGCATACACCAAGATCCAGGTCTATAGAGCCTGTGTCCTGAGCACACTCCTGTACTGCAGTGAGTCCTGGACCCTTTGTGCACGGCAGGAGAGGAAGCTGAACACGTTCCATATGCGTTGTCTCAGACGCATTTTTGGTATCACCTGGCAGGACAAAGTTCCAAATAGAGTAGTCCTAGATCGAGCTGGAATTTTTAGCATGTATACATTACTGAAACAGCGACATCTACGTTGGCTTGGGCATGTTGTGAGAATGGCTGATGGCCGGATTCCAAAAGATCTCCTGTATGGAGAATTAGTGGAGGGAAATCGCCCCAGAGGGAGACCACAGCTGCGATACAAGGATATCTGCAAGCAGGATCTGAAGGCCTTGGGAATGGACCTCAACAGATGGGGAACCCTGATATCTGAGCGTTCAGCCTGGAGGCAGGCGGTGCATCACGGCCTCTCCCAATTTGAAGAGACCCTTGTCCAGCAGGCCGAGGCAAAGAGGCAGTCCCGAAACCAGCAAAATCAGGGAGCTGGACGGGGTACAGATTGTATTTGTCTTCAGTGTGGAAGGGATTGTCACTCTCGAATTGGCCTTCTCAGCCACACTAGACACTGTTCCAAGACCTCCATACAGAGCACGTTACCATAGTCTCTCAAGACTGAAGGATGCCTAATCTTTCACTGTAAATATAAATAGGGTGAAGGTAATAACTTGCTAACCAAAAAAGGGGAGGGGGAAAAATGAACATCACAATAAAGCCATCAAATGTGAAAGTCACACCTTGGAAAAAAAACAAAGGCTTGCTTTCTTTTTATAAAAGCAAGGTCACCCAGATCCTCCAGGGGGTTGCCTCTCTGTCTCAAAGCTATACTTTCACTGGCTTCTTTTTTAATGTTTAGAAAAGGTTTCCTGGTGAGAATACAGAGGAATCAATACCAGCTTACACTTGCCTCCACTTGTTTTTAGCAGCCGATATGGAACAGCCATGTCCACTTGAAGGTCTTTACTCAACACTTCAGTCATTTTTCACACACTTTGACTGAAAATGAGGGAGAAGCAGTCAAGTGAGTGCACAGAGGTGGTCTCAGGAAGCTATGGGGGAAATACAAAAGCATCCACTCCTTAAATTCAACTCTTAAAAGTCTTTTTTTCCCTTGCTGAGGCAGTATAAGCCATTTATATTTGCAACAGACATGTCATGTTTGGGAGCACCCTCCCAGCTTCCTCTTGTAGGTGTGTTTGCTTTCTCCTCAGCTCGTCTTACAAACAGAAGTTATAAAGAAAATGCTAAATGCTTACTCAGAGCTTTCAGAGTTGGGAAAACCCCTGCAAGGTAGAATCAAGACTTATCCTATGCCTGAAAGTGCAGCAGCAGATGTCAATAGCTTCCTAGTTAGTATAAACAAAACAGGTCAAGGAGAGATCACATTGTGTCCATGCTGCGTATCTTTGCAATATTGGGGCAACTTCTTCCCCCTACCAGAGTGTCGATGGCAGAAGTCTCAGTGGGCTGGACACCCATAATCTGAAGGGGTAGGGAATGGATCTCAGACTCACAAATATTGTCCAGCCGTACTTTAAGAACTCCATCTTAATCCAATGCCAGTTGAGTGGTGTAGCTCCTCTAGGTTTTAATCTGACTCTGACCCATAGCCTCAAAATAGATTCCACAACTCGAATAGCCCATTTAAAGTTCAGACTAAAATCTGGAGAAGACTCACTGCCCCCAGTGACGTCAGAACCACCAGCCTTTGCTGACATGCAGGAAATGACTGGGATTGCACTCGTCCATTTGTGTTCCCCAGCAACTGGTATTTCAGAGGAATTTTGCTCTAATACAGAAGATAGTATACAGCAGTGGTTCCCAGCCTTGGGTAACCTAGGTGTTCTTGGACTGCAATTCCCAGAACTCTTCACCGCCAGCTGTGCTGGCCGGGGTTTCTGGGAGTTACAGTCCAAGAACACCTGGGCTACCCAAGGATGGGAACCATCAATGACCAGCAGGTAAAAGGTGTTACCCACCTATGGTTTGGGAATATGTTTAGGGTACCTTTAAAAAAATTTCCTCCAATTACTTGCCCTACTCAGTGTCAGATATTCTTAAAATGTCTGGTGGCCTATCCCTTAATGTTTGTTTTGTTTTTCAGTGTCAAGGAAGAATTGGCGATTTTAAAGACGGTAATAGGGTAACATACACTGGGTAGGTCAGTGAGTTAGCTATCTGGCTTCAGGCTTAAGGGCTGGGAGTTCAATTCCCCACTGTGCCTCTCAGGAAAAGAAACAACTTGTGTAACCCTGGGCAAGCTGCACAGTCCCAGATTGCCCCCAGAAAAAGGCAGTAGCAGACCACTTCTGAATACCCAGTACCTTAAAAATCCTGGAAAGGATTGCCATAAGTCAGAATCAACTTGATAGGTATAATTGACATAGGTATAATCAATGCATTGACATAGGTATAATCAATGGCTACTTCCTACCCAAGTGTTTCTCTTTACATGTCTTCAAATAGTGATGAAAAATCAAATAGGTGAAACAGAGTAGGCAACTGAGACAGTACATCAGACAGGAATAGAACAAGAGCAGTGTGTTATTAAAACACCCTAAATAGATATAACTTTACATTTTATAAAAAGCATGTTGCCACTTATCATTTACAGTCCTCATTTTCTGACAGACCACATCTTACTGTCCTAATGCTTTTAATTATATCAGTATTGTTGTTGTGATGTGAATTTCACCTCCAACCTTTGACGACCCTACAAATGGTTATCATTGTTATGTGCCATCAAATTTCATCAGACGTATGGTGACTCAAACAGAGTTTTCCAGGTAAGTAAGATATTTAAGGAGCAGTTTAACCAGTGCCACCTCACAGCGAGTTTCCACAGCAGAGCAGGGATTTGAACTCAGGTCTCCTTAGTCCTAGTCTATCACTCTATCTACTGCACTACCATGGTTCTCCCTTAAGAATCAGTGACCTCCAAAAACTCCTATCACGAACAGCCCTGTTAGGGTCTTATGGACTTCCTTCACAATTGTCAGCGGTTACTTTTTGAGTTATTAAAGAGGGTGTTGTTTGCAAGTGTGTTCAAATACATACATTTCAACACCAGGTGGCAGGAAAGGAACGGAGAAAAGAAAGGCACACTGTTGATAAGCCCTTCAAACAGAGTTTTGGTTCATTTTTAAACTTCAACTCCTTAGCAAAATCTCAGTAAAACACGTGCTCATCATGACAGCTTGACCAAATGTCCCTGAATTCTAAAATTACGAATGAAAACTGTAGGAATAATGAAATCTCTGCTGCTTCACTATGCAAGATGCTACCATCAAGACTATAGCCACTGTTCATCACAATGTACTGCCATTTAATGACATACAGTACTTGACCCATCAGGTATTTGCCACACAAAATCATGAGGGGACTGCAGACTTGAGCTTTGATCAGAGAGATATGACAGGCAATGGTTCTCTGAGTTCTATTATCACTATGATCACAGATGACTATGAAGGCTTTGCCGTGACCAGCCAAGTGTGCATCCACATCTGAAAGTACATGGAAATGCATTTTGCTCGCTCATGGGTCTTGTTACTCTTCCCTGACCAGCTTCTCCCCTTTCTGTACTGTTTACGACCCTTGTCTCCCATTTTCATACTCTGTTCATACCTCATGGCGTTGTAGTGTAAACTGTTAGAAGCAGAGACCTGCCCTTTCAGGTTTATGAAACTTGGTTTCCCAGAAGTCTGCATCAGTGCTATATATATTGATTGATAGTCTCTTTGCCAACTGGGGTGTTGTGGGAGTTCAAGAAACGAACGTTCCTCTTCTCTGACACTGACGATCATGGTAAGCATCTCCATCATTATATTACTGTTTCCTCCCTGTTCCCTTTTCATTGCCATTGTACTTCTCTCAATGACTGGCAACCTCCAACCCTCTCTCGCCAACTCTCTCTGTGTATTACTCCTTCCGGTGATTTTCAACGCCTTCCATTGTTATGCATTTCTTCAGCAGACCATGTCAAATCTTGCCCCAAAGCGCCAAGAAATGACCTGGATGTTGCTTTTGCAACAACACTGGGATGCAACCACAAAGTTGGAAAAACGAACTACTTGGACAATGCTGAGAGTAGTTGCACACCAATGGTGCTTGGGTGCGGCATTGGGCTTTACTCCCATCACTGTTAAGTTTTGCAAACATCATTAAAAACTATAAGTGTTAGTTTCTCATCTGTCAAAGCAAAATAACTGCAACAGACAACATAGCTGTTGCAAGAGAGAGAACAATAAAAGGCTGAACAGGTTTTCCTTGTTGTTGCTACTTCCTGGATTTGTTGTTTTACTGAACTAAGGATGGCCAATAGGTGATGAATTGGCCCACAGCAACTGGGCACAAAATAATTGTGAATTGCATCAGTGGAAGGATTACCTGCACCAATGTAATCACAGATCTTCAAGACATAAGCCTCTTTGTATTCTTACACAAATGTCTATTTTGTTATTACCTCAAAGCCAAGTCTATGATTATCAAGCCATTCTTCCAAGAAGCTGGAAAATGAACAGTGTACTTCAAGATTCTATTTAAACTATCACAACATTTGATTGAAATGAGATGATATCAAGATATTGCTGGTGAATTTGCTAACAAACATGACATCCATGTTCCATTTTTAAATGGTTGGATTGTTCTTGACCTCTAACTTCTCGCCACCAATTTATGAAGAAGCAAAATGGTTCTAGCCCTTTCTTCTTTTTTTAAAAAGTTCATGTTCTTCTGCTGAAGGACACCTCATACTTCAGCGACCAGTTAGTAAACCAACCTTGCTCAAAGGAAAGAAAAGCCACATGACAACATGCAGTGCCCAGTGATGTTTGATTAATCTGAACAGTGATTCCAAGTTGCTGAGGAATTTCCTGCTATGAGCTCCATCCGTGGGGATGATCGTGTTACAAAGTAGGTACTTACCTATTTTGCTCTGAAAGCAATACGCTTATATCCTTCTTCCCCAGAGTATGATTAGGACGGTGACCTAGTACAGACAATTTAAACATTCTGCTCAGTCACACAACATGCACAACCAAATTATATTTCATCTTGAAGAAGGAAATACGTTTCTGTCTCCAGAGCCTAACTTTAAGGTCAAATGAGCTTAAAGGACAATGAGCTTCAAGCAATAACATGATGGTAAGCTATGCCTGAATCAGAGGCAATTTTCTCTCAACTGTGTTTACACAGAGACTCTGCCACTCAAGGACCTCAAAATACATTTGCTGAATTGCGAAGCCAGAGTTCCAGCCATTAAAAGAGAGAGAGAGAGAGAAAATGAGAGGTTAAGGCAGCTAAGACAACCATGTTTTTCAAAGTAGATAAGTGTTGATTCTACCCATTCTAAACCCCTAGGTTTAGATATGTTTAAATAACAGTCCCAGGTTTGCATGTTGAATAGCTTTGAATGCCTGAATTGTGTATATGCAGGGGAAGAGGGCTAATGTGATTGGCAGCTGAATGATGGAATCTTGAGCGCAGGGCTGAGTGTTGATTGGTTGGTGTGATCAGAATGTAGTAGGGAGGAGTCTGGTCTGGGTGTCAGTCAACAGAAGAGTCTGATTTTAGAGTTTGGTCTCCTTATAGAGAGATAGAAGTCTGTTTTAGAGTCAGACTGCAATTCCGTGGTTAAATACAGTGGGATTTACTGTGGGTTTTGCTGAGAGTGTAAAATGGATGAATTCTCTCTTTTTTTCTTTGACATGATACAGAGTCCACTTTGAATCAGTCTGGCCCTTTTTTACTCCTGATATGGAGGACCTTTTTTCTTGGCTGTTGGGGGGCTTCTAATTTTTTCAAGGCAGAATGATTCAATGGGCTTTTCCCCAGGTGATTTGTTCTTTCATTCTCCAAAAGAACAGGGGGACAAGATTGTGGATGGTTTTCTGGTGTCGTACTAACCTGGCATGATGTTTTGGACAACGGGAACACCCATCTCCACACTTTTTCTCCCTAGCCCCCCCAAAGTATTTTTTTAAAAACCAACTGTCAAATTTAACACTAGATCACCATATCACTACATGGACATACTAGTTTAGCGCTATATCACTTCTACCCAGAAAAAAGATATAAAAATCAATATGAAATATCAACAATTCCAACAAACTACAGTGGATGACTATGTATCTGTTTGCATGTTATGCGGAACTTGGGAAAACTGTCCCTTTTCCTTAGCACCATGCAACACTTTAAACAGCTGACTGACTTTAGAATGAACTGTGAAAGGGGAGTCGGGGATCCACAGAGGGTGGAATCAAAGGAAGGAGGGTTGTGGCATGGATGAAACCACAGTAGATGGAGCCTGACAGAAGCCTATTTTGGCATTCGCATTATCCACTAGGAAAACTGGAGCATATTTGTACAACTCAAATAGATTAGGTAGGGCCTGGTCAAATTTGGACAACACTGAGTTGCTTTCATAACTTGAATGATGGTGGGGGACAATACACATTTATTAGGAAACAAAATGTAAAATCTGGCAGCCAAATCACCCAAAGAATTAGGATGTTCCTGTTAAGAACCATATCCAACTGCAAAACATTTGGGTTCTCATCAACTGAGATCAAAATGTCTAGGCCTCCCCATGCAGGACTTCTAGTGTGCTGCTGGGTAAGGAATGAACAGCGTACCTGAGGGAAGAGGAGAAAGAACCCTAGAAGTTGCCCGGGTTTCTTTGATAAAGAGAATTTCAAGTTGGGAACAAAAGTCTTTAAAGTTCTTATCTTCCCATTCGGAAGGCCATCCTGCAACATTCTAGAATTTTGATAAGGCATTTGTTGGGGCATAGAGAAGAAGGTCGTCTTGACGCCTTCCAGAAATGCCACGAGTATAGCTGGCAGAACTGATCTCTACAGATTTAGCTCCATTTTCCTTCCAGCATTTTCCTTCCAACTACATCATGTGGCTGTAAAGGTGACTGCTCTTGACATACAAGATCTAAGGCTAAGAGGTTGATACAGTTTTGTGCTGCATGCCGCACCGCTAGGAGTAAAGTCATGACAGTAGCCTTATCTCTCAGCTTGAAAGTTACATTAACTTCAGTTATCACATTTTGTACTTTGTTTTAAGAAACACAAACGGTGTGAGATTCGCTTCTCCGGCAGACAGAGGCTTAGCAAGTCCTACTGGGCAGGCAGGGCTATCAAGTAGCAATGATCCCTATGATTCTGTTACGGCTTGTTTACATGTCAAGTCAGCCTCTAATGAGAGTTCTGTAAAAAGGACCCTGTGACACTAGTTTTAGAGCTGACTAGAGAACCTGAACTGAAGGGCATATTCTTTGAAGTCTATATACCGTTGCCAGTTGCAGAGAAAGCAAAATATATGTCCTGAAGGGTGGGAGTTGACTTAGTCCTCCAGCATTTGAAGCAAGGGTAGGGTTCATGGCCTTCTTCTCTATTTTTAAAACATTGGTCTTCTAGGTTTTATAACAGAAGGCTACTCTCCCCTGAGAGTATAAAAACATACTGAGGATAAATCAAATATCTGCAAAAAGATAATGACAGCCCTTGCTTAATGCTGAAGCTCCCTGGATGTTCAACTGAATATGGAATTATAATGTTAGCATACAAACTGGAATACAATCATTTTTCCCATCCTTACGGAAACCCGTTTGACAAATGGGATCACTAACAGCTCAATTAGATGGGCATTTGCCCTGCTGTTTGGTCCGCTGTGGGGACAGTTTGCTTCACTGTTTTTTCTGACAATCGCACAACATAATTGCTGGAGTGAATCAAACCATCTTCAGAGCAGTCCTACCCACACCTTTTTAAGCCCCCATTGGGGGGCTTCTAATTTTTTATATTTTTTTTGGAATGGGTAAGATCACTCTGGTTTGATCTGTTTTCAGCATGTGTGATCACTGGGAATGAACCAAAAGCAAGCCTTCTTGGCTCTCAAAGTTCATTCTGGTTTGATTTTCCAACATTGTGAAGTCACTTAATAAGCAAACCACTTCAGGATATTCTTCTGCTCCTTAGCAGAGAGACAGGGGAAGTGATTTAAAAAAAAGAAGACTCTAATAGATTATTGTTGGTATGCTGCATCACTGAAAAAAAATATTATTTGGGTTCTTTTAAAGGACTGGTCAAGAACTGCCATAGCTCAGTGGATTCAGTTGCAGGCAGTTTCTTGACTGCTCCTTTAAATATATATAGTTTTTTTCCTCTTTTTAAAAAAGTGATGCAGCACATCAGCAATAGTCTATTAGAGTCTTTTTTAAAAAATGCACTTCCCCTGCCCCTCCACTGAGAGGCAGCGGAAGTGTTCAATTTGCTGATATCCTGAAGTGGCTCTCTTATTAAGCCACTTCACAATATCAGAAGGAGCCAGACCAAATAAAGTTGCTTGAGCTCCGATATGCCATTTGGATGTGAGGATCACACCAACCGGCATATGGCGCCTTCACCCAGCCCTAAGCAACTCTATTTCAACGGCATCAGCTTGCTCCAAAACAGCAAGCATAGACAAGCCCTCTATCTAGTAGTTTCATATACTTTAACCAAGGAATGGAGCTAACTGTAGGGCAAGATGATCTTTTGAGGCTATCTGACTGTTTTGACACATTGACTGTTTTTACTACTGACAAAAAGAAAGGGAGACTATGAATATACTGAAGCTTTTATACAGGACCAAAGGCAGAACCTTACCAAAAAAAACCCAACACCAAGCCCATTAGATCACATTAATGAAAAGGTTTTCATGTTTGCAGTTGAAACTAATGGGATCTAATAATGCTTAACTCTAAGTGGATTGTGCTTTGTCTATCTGTTTCAATATGGGTTTATTAAGTGCTACTAGGATATTGAAAATAAATGTATTATATACTTTGAAGTGGCCTACATGTGAGACCAAGAAATTCTGTGCTTACTTTTTATGCTAGTTCGCCACCAAATGCTTCTGTACAACCTGTAAATGAAGTAAAACATGTATTCATCTTAAATGTATTAGAAGTATTGATTTAGTGCTTCTCAGCTGATGATGACTCTAAAATAAATTATGATTTATACCGTGCCTGGCAAAATGTTGTTTTGTTATAAACAGTATATATTTATTATTTTGTATTTTTGGTCTGGGTGGGATTTGTCTGTTCTTTGTATGTTTATTTTACTGCTGGAAACTGCCCAGGATAGCGGCAAGGCCACTAGATGGTGTGGTATAAAATATCATAAATAAATGAATAACAAATAAAATTTGAGCAAAGGGGTGGAAGCAGAACAGCTCATTTTTACCCTAACAGTTAGGAATGGGTCGGATGATAAGGAAACAAAAAAAAAAATCCTGTTTCTCAGCTGTGAAGGCCTAGCAGTTTACTCTTGTCCTAAAAAGAAGAAATGTCTCATTTCTCCATCAATCTAGACATTTTTCATTTCTCAAGTGAGTGGACTCCAGCTCAGAGACGTCCTCCCTCCCACCCATGAAAATCGCATGCACATCATGCAAACTCTCCATTAGAGAATGGGCTAAGAAGTGCATTGCAGAACCACATAAAAGAAACAGGACAATAATGAAAAGCTTGGCTTTACATGGATGCTGTCCCTCGGCTGGTTGATTCTTCACAGCCACCTATACATTGCCTTGATATGTGCCTATTTTTAAATCTGTGCCTGCTGGGATAGCATGGATGGATTGGTAGAGATGGCTTTTATAGGAGAGAATGCTTACCCCTTTCCAGTTTTGCCCATACTCCCCTGTATACATACACACACACACACACACACACACACACCCACCAAGCTGTTTTTCCATCAGCCAAGGTCACTTCCAGTTTTGTAGTATGCCTAGATACAAAACAATAAAAGGCTGGAGCTGGTGAAGCATTTTGCAAGGTTGAGTTGGCAGGTGACTAAGCTTTCCTCCTCTACCTGCTACTTCTGTATACACACTCTTGCCCTTTATTTACCTTATATAAAAATCATGTTTTCTGCAAAATGTATAGCTCCTGCTTTGATTTCAGGAAAATGTACACACAGACACCAAACTGTAGCCACAAAGGCTCCTTCCTGCCACATTTCTGCGGAGAACAGAACAGAACACTCTCTCAACCATTGTGTCAATGGTTTTTGTAAATACTGTAATGAAAGATTAGAGCTCAGCTGAGCTATGATAACTAAAGAACACATCCATGTTCAAAAGATGAATAATGTCAGTGCAAGGTTGCTCATTCCGTCACAGTGTTTTGGTTGCACTGGCAAAAGTGAGGAGTCTGGCAGTACAATAACAAGACATCATGAGGTTAGACCAGTCCTTGGGACTGTATAATGAAACTCATTGAGTAGCTTCGGGGAGATCAATCCTTAGTAAAAACTAAACTGATTTTTAAAGTTTCAGATCTAGACATGGACACTTTGTATTCGTATCCCTGAGGATACGAATACGAAACATGGCACTACAAGTGCCATGGAGCTCCATCCCCTCCCCTAAGAATGGGCCAGTCCACTCACTGGTTGCCGCGGAGCACATCCGTCCATCATTGTCAACACTGCACCAATCATAGAAGTAGCCCAGCTGGCGCTTCCCCGAATCCCTGAGCAACTGACCACTCCGGCGAGAAGGCGGGATGAAGAGTCTCCCTGCTCAGTTGTTGAGCAGTCAGCTGTGAGGGAAGGTGGGGAAGCACCAAGCGAGCTACTTCCACGATTGGCGTGATGTCGATGATGGAAGTGCATGTTGAGCGGTGACCAGTGAGTGGACCGGCCAGTTCTGGGGGAGGGAATGGATCTCTGTGGCACCTGTGGTGCCACACTTCATATTCGTATCTTCACGAATACAAAGTGCCCATGTCTGTTCAAATCCATTCATGCCAATATCATGTCTTGCAGAACTAAACAGCAAGAGGTACCTTTTGTATCTTGGTGATGGCTTGTGATATCAGTGGAACACACAACCTACGCCATAAAGACCCAGTGTGTTCTGGCAGTTAGATTGTTGGTCTGGGATGTGGAGAGATCCAGCTTCAAATCACCTCAACCCTGGAAAATTCACTGGGTGACTTTGGGCCAGTCACTCCCTCTCAAATTGACCTACCTCCCATTCTTCACTTGAACTTTCCATGCCCCCACCTCCTCTCCAGGAGTGGTCCAGCTGGACCACAAGAGAAGGTAACCTGGGGAACATTTTCCTTGCAAATTGCCAACTATTCATTCTGTTCTCCTCCTCCTCAGGTCTGTGTGTGGCTGTGTCGAGGAAGAACTCTGGCCACCCCCCTGTTGAATATTTCTCCCAGCATCCTCACAGCTCTTACTCCTGACCCCTTCCACCTTCTGGAATCAGAATACAGCCCCCTCGAGCGCTCCCACAGCCCGTACCTGCTCAGCCTTTGGAGTTATTCTCCTCTGCATTGATAACTTCCTCATCTTGAAGCAAGTACGTTTTATTTAGTCAGTGATTTGCTTTATTCATCCATTGTGTGTCATTTATTAAGCTCTGCCATAATATTTGCTATTCCTCTGTTGCAGTCTATGGGTATATTTTGATTCTGATGCATTTGTTAAAACTCCCCTTTCAAAATTGCTCTGCCCAGATGTACTACTTCCAGAGTTTAAAAATCCCTTATAGGAATGTATGCTCGGATCATGCATAAGGTCATACACATGTCCGTACGGTATAACCAGTAACCCTTACTTGTAAGTTGTTACTTCCAAGTTTTGATCAAAAACACTGTCTTTGTGCACATACACATTCAGGAGCATCTCTGATGCTGGAGCAGGAGGGAGAGAAGAATATTTTAATGTCTTCAGGAGACCTGAATTCAGCTTAGTAAATGGGAACCCTAACCTATCAAATCGAAATGTAAAGGAAATCACTCAAAGTGTCCAGATCTGCTTTTTAAGGACAGTGTTTACTTAAGCTGGAAAATGTGTCTTCAAGATCATCTCAAGGCACCATCATTATGAGTCACTGTCCACACCTGGAATTAATAGCCTGCCCATAAAATGGCTTCCATTCCTACTGTTGGCCATTGGCTAAATTTTCTGGTGTGCTGAAGCACACAGCGCTGGACTAGATTTTCTTTCTCAGCTTGACATTTGGGAAGTGAATTCCTATGTCTTTCTCCCTTGCACACTCCTTTTCCTCTGGTTTGGTTTTAATTACTGGCTTCAGTAAATTTAGCCTCTTGTTTCTTCCACGTCCCCACTCTCTCCTTACCAGCCTTTCCCCTCATTTCCCCTCATTCAGTGAAGCCAGGAGGTTGGATGGCTGCCTCTCCAGAAAGACAGTTATGACTAAACCACTTCAAATAGAAATGCTGGGACTTCACCAAGTGGAAAGACTCTGTGGGTCTGGCCCAGTGGAGGTTGGACAGGACAGGAGAAATCTTCTCCATTCTCTTCCAATGCAGATGGGAAGGGGGAAAAACCTATTAAATGCTGCAGCTTCTTAAGTGATTAGCGGTGTCATGATGCTACACTGCCAAGAGAGCTGGCAGTGTAGAAGTGAGAATTCAGGGAAGATAAGTTACAGCAGTCTGAAAAGACACAAGACTAATCCTGACCAAAAAGCTTAGAGCCCGACCAGGTCAGAGAAAACCCAGAGAGTAGCTTGATTACGTAGCAGGACTTGAATCTGGGAAGGATGTCACAGAACGTTTTGGAACGTTTTGAAGCGGGACAAGTCATACATCTGGAGGGTACAAGGTCTAATCCTGATAGGTTTCAATAGCCATCTTTCTTTCTTTTTTATCAGTGTGATTCTGTTCAGCAGACAGTAATTGTCTGAAAAGTAAGCATAAAAGACAGTTGTATAAGGACCACAATGACAGATTATAGACGATAGAAAATAGGAGGTTTTATGTATTTGACATACTGTATGACTACATCATACTCAGACCATAAATCAAGCAAATGTAGGGTTGTCTTCCCAGCTGACCAGGTTTTGCCCAGATTCTAGCTATGACAACCCAGTGTCTATCCAGACCATCCCTGGCACAGATTCCCAGCTTTCCTTAAAAAATTTTTTAAAACTAAAGAGTTCTAATAAAACTGGAAACGTAAGGCAAAACATTCAGTCACTCTTCCACTCAGTTGTTCTCTAAGGAGCCTTCCACACAGAATATTTGTTCAAACTCTCATCCCACTCATGATGCCAGTTTTGCATCCCAATGTCCATAGGATGTAAGGCTGAAACTAGTGCCCACTAAGGCATGGAAGGGTGGAGACTGACTAGCTTAAACAAGCCCATAAGGAAACATCATCAAATGGAACCCACCCACAAGGAGCACAGATCAGCACGCTTCAGTGTGGTACTGGGGTCCAAATGAGTAGGCACTTTACTAGGGAAAATTAGAACAAAGCAGAACAAAATACACAAAACACCCAACAGTGGTATTTAAAAAGCAAGGAGGTTTGTCCTGCTGCGAATCTGCTGACACTAGTTTCACCCTAGTTTCAGGTGGACACCGGGTGCAGTGTGTCATGTGTGGTGGATTCCTATGGTAGTCTTATGGACCAGTATAGCCTTTTTGCCTTCGATAGAAACTGACGGCAGGAAATGACAGTGATCTGATCCAAATATTCCCAGAAGCCTCTACACACAAACAAATATCATTATTTATTCACTTATAGTCACCAGCATAAAATATAGTAACTCTAAATGGTTCTCCTTTTCTCATTTATCCCCACAATGGCTCAGTTAAGTAGCTTTGTCTATAAGAGACTGACTGGACTAGCAAAAATCAAGTAGGCTTTGTGACCAAGCTGATACTTGAACTTGGGTTTAAGATGCCTTCATTATATTGGTTCTCTCAGATCAGTGCTTACTATCAGTGCTTAAACAATATATTGGTAGGGGGGAAATGCAACCTTATTTTTATAATGTGATATCCATGTAACATTTGTGTAACTTGCTGTGGCTAATTGTGGGTAATTGATGAGGTGCCAGAGCACATCTTGGTTGTGCAATTGGTTGCATGATCAGGCACCTGATCGAGGCACCTCATCAATTAGCTGGAATTAGGCATGGCAAGTTGCCCAAACATTATGCACCACTAGTAGAATTCTGGCTATAGAGCTGTAATGCTGCAAAGAACTACAACTGAGTCCATCTCTCTGCCAAAGCAGGAAATGCAGTAAGATCCATCATGTCAGATTTTGCAAACATCTTCTTCTTCTTCTTTTTACTATGAGTCCCATAACCCCCCAGGCAGCATTCATTGTTATGAGTTAATTGTTTCACATGCACTGTTTGCACAGAAACAGTGTAGGTGCCTCTGCAAAAGGATTTCCGTGAGCAGATTTCAACTGTTTGCAAAAAGACAATGTGTTCTGAACATTACAGTATTTACTCAGTTTTTCTATTTGCATTTCTATGAAAGTCTGTGAAACGGTAGATGGCTTCACTCATTCACACAAAACGGCTCGTTTCTCACCTACAATAGTTCAAAGCATCGATTGCATGTTTTGCATTGTATATTTTCAATTCTGTAAGGGTTAGAGACTTTATTTATTTATTTACTTACTTACTTACTTACTTACTTATTTGGTCCTTCACAAATGAAAGCTTGGAATCCAGGCCCAGTGATGGTCCAAACGGGAAGCAGGTGGCACCTCTAAAATCTGGGGGAAATCCACTGAAACAGGCAATATGGCAAGTCCATTCAAAGGAATCCTGTGCTTAACTTCCGGAGACAAATTGCAGACAAAACAAACCAAGCTGCACAGTCCTTGGGGTAAGAAAAGCTCCCGGTTCCAGAACTGGCTCTAACTTCTGTTTCGAGCCTCCTCAACTGCTACCTTGCTCTGCCGGAGAAAAGAAACCAACTGCCATGTTATCTACTTCCTAGGGGCCACCACTAATACAATACCTCACACACATCCATAAAAAAAAGGTCCTGCTTTTGAAACTGTTGGAAGGCCTCAATCCCTCCCTGGTCAGGGTGGAGACCACTCAAGACGTGAATCCTACAAACATTTGGGAAACAAACAAGAGGAGAATAAAGAGGAAGGCTACAAGAACATTTACAAAGATGCTTCTGCTAATATTTACCTGCCCCAGAGGAGAAGGGGAATGAGCTGCCTTGGGTTCTTCTTAAGGAGAAAGGCAGGATAATACATACATACATACATACATACATACATACATACATACATACATACATACATACATACATACATACAAGCTTGTGTCTTACTGGCTTAGAGTGATCTGGAAGTTCCTGGGGTGGATCAGAAACCAGGTCCACCTTCTTCAGGGAACTTGCTCCATAAATGCACATGGAGGGTCAAACCTGTTTCTACAAAGCAACCACAGGTTGTATTTGTTCCCCTGCAGACAAAGGTAATGTTGGGGGAACTTAAGGTAAGCAAGCCTTGTTTGGAGGGTGCCTGTGAGCTCCAGGTGATGGGCCACTTGGTCTTTTGTCAGAGCTGAGGAACGAAGGCAAGAGTTAGAGCCTGAGAACACAGTAGAACCAGACATACCACTGTCGCTCAAGGGAAGGCCCATCACAACGTTTTCTGTTAATGCTTCTGCCTCAGAAGGCTCAATGACCAGTTTGAGCCTTTCTAGAGTCTCAGAACACTTTGCTGTAGGGGAAGAAGCTTTTGATTGACTTTCTAGTGTCTCACAACATGAGGCAGCTACAAGGCACTCCTACATGGGGTATGCTGCTTGATCTGGCTATCATTTTGTGTGGAACTCCTATGGCACACAAAACACCTCCAATCTGTGAACCTGATCCTTAGGAAGAAGGACACTCTGCTTCAGAAAGCAAGGTCCTGCCTCCAAAGTCCATCAAATCAGCCTATCTAGGCTGAATCTGGTTGCCTGTTTTCATCTAGTCTATATATGGCAGGCACCAAATTCAAACCTTCCACAGCATAACCTGATTCTGATGCAACAGAGAAACAATAACAGCTGGATAGCTCAGTGGCTTAGGCATCTGGCTGTGGAGCCAGAGGTTGGGAGTTTGATGGCCCACTGAGCCTCCTTGGCAGGGGCTGGGCTCAATGACCCATAGGGTCTCTTCCAGCTCTGCAGTTCAGTTCTAAGGACACGTTTCTACCAGCATGGTGACAGAAGAAAAAGCCACAATTTGAAAATTAAAATTAAAATCAAATGTTAGAAGAACGTTTCCAAGGCTCAAGCCCAACTTACCTAATCCTTGGAATAGCAAGAATCCACAGCAGCTTTGCAAATCTATCCTTAGCAGCACCTCTCTCTAATGGACTGTGTACTGGAATGCAGCATAATTCTCCTATAGGTCCAAAGCCTCCTCTAACCTTCTAATTTGGGCTCAGCATATACAGAGGCCTCATTCACTGATACAAAGGCATCATAATGAGCTATTGGTGCAGGAAGTTTCAAGGCAAGCCTGGTGTGGTCTGTTACACTAAAATATAGCTGAAATTCCAACCCAGAATCCAGAAGGGGCTAGAAAAAAAATGACTCACATAACCAGTTGGAGGGAAGAGTTCTGCTATGCTCAGATTCTGGAGAAAAAGCGGACTTCCGCGCATGCTGTCAGTGGCTGAGAGAAGCAAAGAGGAACAGGAGGAAAAACAGAATGCCTAAGTCAGCGTACATCACTGCATTGCCTTAATTGTGTTTAGAAGTGACATGAAAGGTCTACTGGTACGTGTATGAAAGTTATTCCTCGGCACTTCTTTGTTTTGTGCATGTCCTCCAGGAGGCTGAAATGAAAGCTGTCAATGCCACAGCCTTGGCAACCCAGAACAGGGCTGACCCATGACACCTTTAGCACATCACAATACCTGGGCAGGCTGTATAATGCTCCTGCTCTTGGCACTCACTGGAAACATGGGAGGGGGTGAAGATCAACATCTACCCCACACAATGGGTTAGGACCTTCCATCCTAGCTTTCAAGTCAAAGTCCCGGTCCAACCCAGCAGAGCTCTCCAAGACATCCTGCACCATGTCAAAAACTTCTGGCGGGGACAGATGGCTCAGTGAGCTTGGCTACAAGCTGGGCCAAACCTTGGGTGAGGGGAGTTACTCCAAGGTACGAGTAGCCACCTCAGCCAAATACAAAGGCCCACTTGCCATCAAAGTGGTAGACCGACGCCGGGCACCCCCTGACTTTGTACACAAGTTTCTCCCACGAGAGCTCTCCATCTTACGGGCCATTCGTCATCCCAACATAGTACGTGTCTTTGAGTTCATTGAAGTTTGCAACGGGAAACTTTACATTGTGATGGAGGCAGCTTCCACAGATCTGCTACAACTGGTGCAACAACTGGGGAAGCTCCCCTGCATCCCAGATGCCAGAGACATCTTTGCCCAAGTTGTGAGCGCAGTGCGCTACTTGCATGACCGGAATCTGGTCCACCGGGACCTCAAGTGCGAGAACGTGTTGCTGACTGCCGAAGGCCACCGAGCAAAGCTGACCGACTTTGGCTTTGGCAGGGAGTCCCGTGGCTATCCAGACCTCAGCACTACTTACTGTGGATCTGCTGCTTACGCCTCTCCTGAGGTTTTGCTGGGCATTCCCTATGACCCCAAGAAGTATGATGTCTGGAGCCTGGGGGTAGTGCTTTATGTCATGGTTACGGGCTGCATGCCCTTTGACGACAGCCACATCCACACTATGCCCCGCCGCCAAAAGAAGGGAGTCTTCTACCCCGAAGGCCTCCCAGACTTGCCTGAACCTTGCAAATCTCTCATTGCCCAACTTCTTCAGTTCAGCCCAGCTTCCCGACCAGGAGTAGGGCAGGTGGCCAAAAACAGCTGGCTGAAAGGTGGCATCTTAAGCAAAGAAGCCTCTACCAGATAGCTCTGCTCCAGGAGTGATCGAGGCGGCTAGCGCTGCTGTGGAGGAAGAAGAGATCTAAACAGTATTGACCAGGATGGAGCTAGAGAGCGGTCTGGGGTCGCGAAGAGACTGGACAGCCATGCTGCAGCATTCAGAGGCAAGGCCATTGGCTGCCGCGGAAGGAAGACTTCAAATAGGAAGCTGAAAGGAGACCAGATTGAAAGACTTTCATGACAGGAACGGGGCAGCCTGATGGAACACGTAGGACACGCAGGACCTCAGCCCAGGCACAAATCAGCAGCACAGCAGCTTGTGACGGACAACAAGAGCTGTCACCACCTTGCCCAAGAACCTAAGCTGGTCAGTGTGGAGGGAGGCGTAATTCATGCAAAGTGTTTCCCGAAGTCTAACGCACCAATAAACCTGGAAGCTCCTTTCTGTGCCTTTTGTCCGTTCCAGATCAGTTTCCGTTTCCCATTATTAGATCCATGTGACAACATCTCCTGTTCTAACCCGGGAGAACATACAGTACGTGCCTGAGTTTCTTTTGTTCGGAAAAGGTATGTTCTCTTTGAGAATCCTGTGAGGCAGTGGCTACAGCGCAGTGGACTTGGGTGGGAGAATCTCAGCTACGAAGGTGACCGAGTGCCCAGAGGGAGGGGAATATTCTAAGCAATACATTGCTTAGAATAAGCCCACCCTTCCCCCAGCAGTTACTGCAAGACGATCAGGGCATGGAGAGTTGCTTTTAAAAATAAATTCATTACAGTTATAATATAAAAGCCTAATACCATAGTTACCACATGGCTAGATAGGTCAGTGAGTTGGGTATCTGGCTGTGGAGCCAGAGTTTGGGAGTTCAGTTCTCCAGTGCATCTCATGGGAGCAGAGCCAAGCTGTGTAGCCTTGGGCAAACTGCAAAGTCCCAGAGAACCTCAGAAGAAAGGAACAGCAAACTATTTCTGAGTCATCGCTCCCTAACAAAAACCTGGAAAGCATCACCATAAGACACAATCTACTTGATGGCAATTCTCCTTATCAGTTTAACATAGTCAGTACATGAGTTTAGTTTTTTTTTTTAAAGCAGATCTTTGTATCCATGTTTTGTGAAAAATAATTTAAATAGTTAGGTCTAATCATGTTTACAAGCCAAACTAATATTACCAACATACCCACGGAAAGCACTGGCCCACAATCTACAAAACAAATTCTTATTTTGGAGGCCCAAATCCATTTTATATAAAGTTTGTTTCTGAACAGGATTTTATGAAGATTAACACATGTTGAAGTCTGCTGATAAAACAGTACCCCACTGGAAGACTGTAGCGTACAGTATGATGTCCAGTCTTGGAAGAACCAACCTTTAAAGTCTATCAGTTTAACAATATTATATGTATTGGAAGCCTTGTGTTATCACACATATGTGTATATACTACATTCATATTTTTGTATTCCCTGTGTGTTATCTTGTGTGTGTGTGTTTCATATGCACCTTGCACTGCACCTGCTCTCAGATAGACAATTAGGTATCTTTGTAAGACTTACTGTCCTTTTTTTTACAAAATTATTCGGTATTTTTTCCCCAATGATGGACGTATTTTCTAAATTTGAACACACAGCCGTGTGCACTCATTTTTGTACTTGCAACACAGCTTGCCTTGTAACTTATATGGAAGCCATTTTTAAAGGACTATATATAGTTAAGGATCATGACAACCTTGTTTTCTTCAGATTGTGCTTGAATATGGAAGTTGACTTTGCTTCTTCCTTCAATTTATTTTAATGGTCAAAATTATATTGGTGTTTTGCAGCTCATTGTGGCTAGCTGATGAAATGCCGGGCTGGGTCTCAGCTGCACTCCTGGTCACATGCCCAATTGTGCCCCGACACCTTGTCAATTAGCTGCACTTCGCTGCAGCAAGTTACACAAACCTTACGTGAACACCAACCAGATTCCAGTCAACAGGTTTCATTTTAAAATGCTATTTATCTGAAGACTAAGGACAACTCCATGTAATGTGAATATGATCTAGCTAAAACGAGCAAAGTGTCCCATTGATCAGTGGCAAGCATGAACCCTTTTCTGAAATCTCTTCCACAGGAATTAATAGAACTTTACAATATTCCCAACTGGCAGAGTTACAACCTGTCTTTTTAGATGTGCAATGAAGACTTGCACATCTAAGTCTGTAGCTAAAACTGAAGGGGCTGTGTCATGCATGCATTTCTGAACACATTAATCAAACAGATGTGATCCAGGAACCAAGCTTCTTCTAAGCTTCTTCTCAAGTAACTGTGTCAAGTCTTGAATTTGCTGCAGAATAAATGTGTGATATGGCCGAGTGGGGAGTGGGGGAGAATAGGTGTAGGAGAAGAATTTCAATATGTAGAATCCATATAATGGTTGGCACTTTGGGCATTGCGTATGCAAAGTGGGATACAAATTTAGCAAAGAAATAAAATCCTCGGTAAAGGGTGAGGAACGACACCGTACGTATATGAGAATAGTGTACTGAAAGGCATTGATGAGAAGAATAACTCAGAAGCTCCTGCTTTGTACCTCTGCCTCTAAAATGTACATGGGCATCATGGACACAACCCAAGCCAAGACAGACCTCTGTAACTATATTCAATGATCTCCTGGGGTGATTCATGATCCAAGCAGGAAGGGTCTCATCCCAAAATCCCTCCTTCCCCTGCTGAGAGCACATGCTTCCTATGGTGGCCTCAGACTACAACTATTTTAAATTTTGACTGGGAAACTGCACCTAAAATATCTTCCTGTAAGTTTCATGTACACCATATTCACAGTGATCATTGAAGACACAGTTTAGGCTTCCATGTAAGATTGAACTTGCCAGTTGTTTCATTCAGTACAGTAAACAACCACTGAAAAAGGATAATTTTCCCTGGTGTACTAGCAAATCAGAATCAAGAGTACGGCCCAGAAAATAATGGCTTGCATAAATTTTGATGTATTTCTTAGCTGATTCTAGTCAGACTCATCAGTTTCCTGGCCTTCCACATCAGCAAACTCAAATGTTAAAACAACAATTTTAGTTTAACAAGAATTGTAGTTTTCATGAAATGGTTTCCCCAGTTCATTTTCTCAGATAAATTTGCACAAGGTACTAGTTCAGTTTTCCATACATATGGATGCTGTTTTTTGTGGAACAGAAAAAACTATGTTTGAAAAGTTTCCTTTGGATAGATAATTCACCCAAATGCCACTCTTGTGGATGATTAGATGACTGGTTATTTGCGAGCCTGCTCAGAATTTTCTGCTTCAACTACAGGCCACACAGACATCTACTTATCAAGGTCAGTAACACACATTTATTTACTACTTTTGCCTACTGCTTTTCAGATGCTTTCTCTTTGTAACCTCATGGCATTATGCATGATTCTCCTTCCCCTTACAATAACCTTGTGAGGTAGGCAAGAATAAAAGTAGAACCTGGTCTGAAGTCATCCACTGAGATGACTGTCTGTGGATTTGAACCCAGCCTCAGCCCCATGTCTGAATCAGCACTCTAACCACTACACTTGCAAGTCAAAACAATTTCCAGCATATGCCACCTTGGGTCCTTTTGGGGAGAAAGGCAGGATACAAATATTTTAAATAAATAACATAAATACAGTATGCTATTTGCAAAGATTACAAATTTCAGTCTCAGTTATAAAAGTTCTAGTTTTGAGGTTTAAATTGCAGAGGACCATTAAAAGATTTTAAGAACCACTATCTTCTTTATACAAATCTGCTCAGAAACTGAGAGTGGTTTCTACATCGAGAATCTGGTGGGTAATTGCAGAGGACAGGGCTTTTATAGTTGTGGCACTGTGACTTTTGAGCACGCTCCCAAGGGAGGATCATCACTCTTCATCTTTAGAGAGCAACGAAAATATGATAAAATACAAAGTTATAAATGCAAATCAACAACAAAACTGTCAAAGTATCACTGTGGAGGCCAAATGAAACAAATATTCACTGGAATAAAATGCATTTTACTTCCTACCAAAATGCAGTCACTGAGGAAGCCAAAAGAATGCTTCAGATACAAAGAATTATCCGCTAAAATCAAGCAGAAAGGACGCAATAGTATTCTTAAGTCCCTTCCGAAAGGAAGGATGTGGACCAAACTTACCTGGAAGACGACCAAGCTCCAGTTTGGAGGCTATGACCAAAAGGGCTATCACCTGAAACGGTGTGGTGAAAAGCAGGCGCCATTCCCAAGAGACGTTTATGAGAGTAATTATCTATGACTCTTAGACAAACTCCAGAAGTAATCCAACAAAATTTTAAAGCAGGACTATTTATTAAGTGCTGGCTGGATTGCTCAGTGGTTTAGGTTTCTGGCTGCGGAGCCAGAGGTTGGGAGTTCAGCTCCCCTCCTGGGAGAAGAGCCAGCCTGGGTGGCCTTGGGCCAGCTGCACCGTCCCTGGGCACCCCCAGGAGAAGGGAATGGGAAACCACTTCTGAGTATTCTCCGCCTGGAAAACTCTGGAAAGGGTTGCCATAAGTCAGAATTGACTTGGCAGCCCATCATCCTCATCGTTGTTGTTAAGAACTGTAGTCCAAAGCCTCTGGAAAGCACATGAGGAGGAGGAGGAGAATGATTTGTTAAGCAGTTGCACTCTGACAAGATCAGATCTGAAATAAGAAATTAGGGACTGCTTAACAGATCCTGGCTTCCCAGGTACGACTTCGTTTTGAGGAAGGCATATTATGTCTGTGCAATTCTGTTACCAAGGGACCTTTCAACTTCAAATTAGCTTCTTGTGTTCCAAAAAATCAGGACAAGAATTAATGCAGTTTGTAAAATTGCTCACTTTAATCAATATTTTTTTTCTCCAGCTGAAAGATGCCTACAGAATTTCTAATCTAGACCTAGGAAACTGGATGTTTTCTCCATCTTCATATGGTTCTCATTGCTTGCCCTTGTTTTTTGTCTGAATTTTTCTCCGCAGTAAGGCCAAAGTCAGCAGCATAGTCCACATGTATGTGCATATTGGTAATATAGGAGTTATCCTCTTTTTTTCTTGTGTAAACAATAACCTCCATATTGTCTTACACAGGCTTTATTTTCAAGAGGTTTGAACTTCTCTCTTAAAAATGCAATTTCCACAGCTTTAATTTTTTTATTTTCAATATTCATCTTAGAATTAGATAATAGGCATCATGTTATCAGTCAGTGTACATCAGTTTGCCCTTTCAGTCCCTCTTCACATGGTCCTCTGTCCTGTAGTGAGGAGAGACCTCTTACAATCAAGACGACAAGAGGTTGAAAACAGAACATGTCAGGAGGACCTCACTAGAGGAGACACTGGTTCCTCATCCAGAAGACAAAAAGACGATGTGTTTTAACAGAAGCTTGCCTCAGTCCACATTTGGCAAATTCGCTTGCTTTTGTTCTGTAGCTGATCAGCTGGAAATAGCATGGCTTTTGTTTGCATTTCTGATGTCTCAGGCCCATAGCACTGGAAGATTTGTGTGCTTGGAGGGAAAATGCTGTAAGAAGACATGTATAGTTTGTTTGAATCATCCGTGAGGGGGAAAAAGAGTCGGGGAGGTGGGTATCACATCCCAGAGAACCCGTTATTTTTCTTTCTTTCTTTAACGTCAGGAAGGTGCAGCCCCCTCAGATGGACAACTGAAAAGCTGAATTTGCTTCGGCAAGAGCAAGCTAAAGTTAATTAGCATGTGCTGGTGCTCCATTTTTTTCTGGTTCTTCTGAAGTGTGTTTCCTGCAGATTAAAGCCATGAAGCCAGGGCATAAATCTGTTTCTTTCCACTCACTGATGTTACAAGCGTGGGTGATTATCAGGGCTGCCCCCCTGTCTATTTCGTGCCTAGAGCAGCCCCATTCAAACGACACACATACTTTTCTTTCCTTCTACAAGAAACCCCCTTACATTAAGATTCTTTATTATTACTATGACAACTGTAGAACCATCCAGTCAAAATGGCCGTCTTTGAAAACTCGTGGCCTTCAAGGCCAATTGGACTGCAGATAAGAGAGAAAGCAGCAGTTCCATTATTCCTAATTGGTGCCGGATGTTAGGGTGGGGAGAGTGATGTTCCCTGAAAGGAAGCATTTAGTAAAGGAAATAGCAATTGATTATAACTCCCCTTTCCCTTACACTCCGTTTTAACCTGTGAGTAAAATACCGACTGAGAAACAGGAGGCACAAGAAGACCACAAATCTATTTTATTGTACTGTTCGAATGTGTGTTTTTAAAACTGTCCTTAATTTTGAAACATAAAAAGCAGACCTTGGTCTATATTTTAAACAATTAAGTGTGTCTATTTATTTAGTCTTTCTCCTTATTTCTGTCCAGACAGATCTGTCCAGGTTTCAAGGCCCCGTATTCTTCAGGAGAGGGAGTTGTTAAGAATAAGGTTTTGCCATCCAACCTTTATAACACTAAATCCCCTTATTCAGTGATTACTGATAGTGAATGGGATTTGATGTTGGAAAGCAGCCTCATTAAATGTGGGGGCTAGATGGAAAACAACTATATTCCTTAATGTATGGCTGGATAGCCTAGTGAGTCAGGCATCTGGCTGCAGAGCCGGAGGTTGGGAGTTCGATTCCCCTCCTGGGAGAAGAGCCAGCCTGGATGGCCTTGGGCAAGCTGCACAGTCCCAGGGCGCCCTGAGAAAAAGAGAAGGGTAAAGCACTTCTGAGTGCTCTCTACTTAGAAAACCTTGAAAAGGGTTGCAGTAAGGCAGAACTGACTTGATGGTACACAGTTATTATTATATGGAAAACAGCTGAGCTACTTTCCATTTGTTTGCATCAGAAATGATACTATCGATTTTCTGCACTTTAAACATCAGGGAGGACAGTCCATGCAAAACATTACAAATTTTAAAACAATTAAAAATGAAGAACTCATTGAACTAGCTATGGGAGCTGCAGCAGAAGGAGAAGTGAATGAGCAGAACTGTTATTATTTGCTGTTATTATTGGTGGTTACATTTAGCTCCTACCCTCCTGCCAATGGGCTTAAGGCAACCTACCTGGTTCTCTTCCCAACATTATCCTTGAAAGCTAGGTCAGGTTGACACAGCAACTGATCATTCCAAGGTCACCGGATGAGTTTCAGGGATCAGCAGGAACTTGAGCTGGGACTTCTGAGATTCAGGCCAACACTTTAGCATTGTAATACACTGGCTTTGGAGGTGAGCGATTGTATGGTCCAGTGATATTACAAGCCATCACAAAACTATAAGAAAGACCTCTTCTCCACCTGTTCTGTAAAATTTAGGGCTGTTGTGAGCCGATTTCAAATTTGTAGGAACTTGTTTTCTCTAGCATCCTGTGGCTCATCAACTGGGATACATGCAAAATGTCTCGGGATGAAACCGCAATTGGGAATGAATAATCCTACCAACATACTGCAAGTCTTCCATTTATCTACCAGGAGATCCTAATCCACTTTCCAGTCTGCTTCTTAACTGGGGCATTAAAAAGACACGAATCCTTCCTATGAAATAAAAGGGGAGCTGTGTGGTCAAAGCAAAATAAAATTCAAATGCAATAGGCGATACATTTATAGACCACTTAAAAATCATACAATACACAAGCTTACACACACACCCCTCCCCATTTGTCCTTTCTTTGAAATGGATATGTTTTTGCTTGGCCCAGGGGATATGGGGACAGAAAACCCAAGTCCTCCATCTAGGAATTGCGGTGATAATTTAGTAAACTCACTAGGTTTTGCCAATCAGGATCAAATGAAAATCAGAATAATATTACCTAGTGGTTTCAGTTCTGCTTCGCTGATGTGTCAGTAGACACACTGAGGGGCCGGAACTGGTAACACCACTCCTTAAACATCTCACTTATCTTTAAAGCCCCATCAAGGTCACTATAAGTCGGTTCACACTTGCCAGCACGTAACTAACTAATGTGTCGGTAGGGCCCATTGAACTCATTTCTGAGTAAACATGTACAAAACTAGAAGACAGGAGAGGGGGATGTCTCTGGCATATTTACCCATAAATAGCCTTTAGCTCTGCTAAATCTGAAGCCAAAACATAGTCATTCATGAGGGGAAATGAGTGAAAGCCACCTGATGTAGCAGATTATGGTTTTTATGAAGGGCATGAGATGGTTAGTAACTTTATTTACTGCAATTTCTTTGCTTGCAGATTAGGACATATGCCTTTGGGGGATTTTCTGTCTTGTGTCCCAAAATAAGTAGGCAGATTTTGGGCATTAAGAACCTTGAATTGCATGGATGTGGAGTATCATTTGCTGCTCCACCTCAGCCAATGGAATGCCTTGGGATGGTCTTGCCTGTGGGTCTCCTACCATGCCAGGAGGAGATAAGATAGCAGTTGGCTTCTCTTGCATGTTCCCTCTCTTGACTCAGCTCTTCAATTCCCTCTAAGCACCTGCAATTGTTCAGGGGTCCAGGTAAGCCAGCCAGCAGGTAGAGGACTGGAATGGTTGGGAAGGAACAGGTGCCCTTGAATATCTATATACCTCTGTGTATATCCATATCTGCTTGATATAGCTGTTTTTCAGTTTTGAAATAAAAAAATTGAAAAATCAAGTGACCATTTTAAAAAGGAAAATTAAACACATTAAATGAAAGGACAGATTAAATAAAAAGGAAATGAAATGAGGGTGGGGGATCTGTTACACAACTTGGGTCTGAGGCTGCTGCCACTACTGGTGG
The DNA here is from genome assembly GCA_037013535.1 of Intellagama lesueurii. Classification (NCBI taxonomy): domain Eukaryota; kingdom Metazoa; phylum Chordata; class Lepidosauria; order Squamata; family Agamidae; genus Intellagama; species Intellagama lesueurii. The sequence goes on along the minus strand of JBAJHW010000001.1, from coordinate 165,080,184 downwards.
CTCAGGGCCAGAGCAGGTGTGGTTAAAAAAAGCTGATAGTATTGAAGAACTTGGTTAATTGCTTTTATAGTTAGCAGAGTATGAGTCAAGGGAAAAAAATTACAGCAGAGCAGGAGGGAAACATAAGAGAAAAGGCCTAGCACTACACCTCCTTTCACAGTGACTATAAGAAATCACGCTTGAGGCATTTTAAGTAGGAAAAATATCTTTACTTACAGTTAGGATCTGCAGTTATAGTCAGAAGTAAAAGGATAAAATGGAGTCTCTGGCATGTGCAAGAGCCTCTCGTGCTTGTTGCTCCATGATCAATGGTCAGAGAAGAAAGGAGAAAAACTAACAAAGGAAGTGAAGTAAACAAACAGGAAGAGGAGAGGGACAAGCCAGAGGCGGGAAAAAGAACTTGATGAATAGGTTAGTGAGAAAGGAGAATCCTTTCAGGGCCTAAAAGCCCCCCTTCCACTGATACCCACTGTTAGAACACATGCAAGACTGTTATTATCTCAACAGATAGCAAGTCTGGGGTGGAGCTAAGCGCAAAATATATATATTTCTTTTTTAGAGATATTTATTTATTTATTTTTGAAGGGGGAGGATTGGCTTTGCCACAGAAGTAGGGTGTTTTGGTGGTGGTAAAGTCTGAGAACCCCCACTCAGTCATGGAAACTCACTGGTGGTGAGTAGGTGGCAATGGCCAACCATTCCTTGAACATCTCACATACTTCAAACACTCTGTTAGGCTCACCACAACTCAGCGGTGTATACCTTGATCGTATACAACAACAACCGGTGTTTGCTTGCTTTTAAGAGGGGGAGGACTGGCTTTGCCCCCTGAGGCAGTGGTGTCTGGTTGACATTACAGGCTGGTTAAGCAGAATATCACCCTAGCATTGCAAGTGACCTGGACGCAGCCGCTGGAAATGTCTTGCTTTGTTAATTTCACCTCCGGTTAGAGAGTCCCGACACTGACTGTAGATATCTACACACATACAGTACATTGTTTGGAGCTATTGACGTGTGAAGACCTGTGGTGGCGGTGGCGGCTGCAGACAAGGCAAGGCTCCTGGAAAACCTTAAGGTGCAAGCAAATTCTCTGTGTACATAGATGGAGCAAGGTCCAGAGTTTGGTTTGTCATATCCTGAGAATATTCTGCAATGACAGTATTCTCTTTAATTGCCAGTGGAAATATACGTATGCAGTGATTCAGCCTGTTTGGCCAGTCATGCAGTGAGGAGAAATCACTTGGTTTCTGACGAAGACTCAGGGGAGTCTCAAAACAAATGTGAGTCGGGTATATCTGCGCAGACACTTTCCAGAGGATCACTTCGGCAGATCTAGGACATCTGAGAAGTGCACTGTCTTTGCCGTTTGCTGCCGTTTTTTACGTGTGGGTGGCCAGCAAATTGCAGTGGCCATTAAAGTTCCTGAATCCCCAACAGTTTCTTCAGATTTTTCACATTCCAATTGTATATTGTTCATCTCATCTTTTTTAAAAATAATAATACTAGCAAAGGAAATAGTCAATTTAAAAAAACACAAAAAATACCATCTCCAGCAATGAACTGGTCTAAGCAGTTGCCTCTGTTGGGAAGAGCAGGAAGGATGGGACATGTGGCTAATGTTTCGAGAGGATGTTCCCCCTTGAGAAGCTTGGGAAAGCAGCTGGGGTTGAAAGGACAAGGAGGCACAGGAGGCTGGATACCCCACAGCACTCTCCTTTAAGCAGATGCTAATCTTGGGAGGTCACTGTCTAATGGTATGAGAGTGCTGGAGTGGAAGAAACCAAAACAAACAAAAAGATAAACTTCCCATGTAAAATGTGTGCAGTGTCAATCCTCTTGTTTCATAGAGCCAAAACAGACGTGACAGGCAGCTTTGCCGTTAGAAGCGGAGCTGACTTAAGTTGCAAAGGACCTGTGGCTATCCTCTCGCCTCTTCCACAGCTTCGCAAGTTGCAAATCAGGTTGTTTCAGATATTCAGGACTCAACCCTATTCTAATTCTTGAAAGAGAGCTAAGGCATAGTTTATTTTTGTTAGATGCACAGAGAGTTATATGCACCAGACGGCCACAATCCAATATTTGTTTCACCAATCCACCCACGGAAGACATTGTGACTGACTTATTGATTTCAAAGATAAGGAACAGAAAGATGAAAGAGAGAGAAGGTACCGTTTCCTGGTCTCCACATCAGAAGAGCTGTCCAGGATTATTTTATGAGGCAGCTCTGCTGAGGTAAGCTACACCAGCACCGTCAAGGGTAAGCTTGAAGAGAAAAATGTCCTCTTGAATTCTGAAGCGAAGGGGAAACCCACAGGTATCATGGAGGAGAGTTGTGAATCAATCTTGAGACAATCCTGCTCGGGTACAACAAATCCTATATGGCCTGGGGCCCTACAAAGAGAGAGAGCCTCATCAAATAACCTATCCAGACAGTTCAGTGGGACTCACAGGAGAACAGTAGCAGTGTGGCTGTATGCGCATTCATCTGTGTGCAAACTATGTCTGTTCGTTGGACTGAAAATGTGGATTTCGGTTACAAACACAATTTTAAGAGCCTTTCACGTTTCCAGCAGCGTTGTCCCGACCATCTGCAACATATCTCAGCAGCTCACCGTGACTTTTCTATTTGAAGGCACTCTTGTTTATTTTTATATTTTTACTCTTAATTAGAAAAGGCCGTATATGTGCTACCTGCCTCTCCCTTTGAAATCCCTAACACCCCTGTGAGGTAGGTCAGACTGAGAGAAAATGGCTGGTCAAAGTCACCCACGGAGTGTCAAGGCAAAGTAGGGAATGACTCTGGGGTTTTCTTGGCCTTAAGGCTGAAACTCTTAACTGCTGTACAACACGGCTGGCTCTCAATGAAGGTGACTTACAGGTAGGGTTACAGGACCCCTTGAACAATTGTGAAAAATCTAGGGGGCAAAATGGGAGTAAACAAGTAGTGTGATAGGAATGTTCCTTCTCCTCCTTCTGCCCTGCTGTAGCAGAAAATACCTAAAATATCTATACACATTTTCCCATGCAGAACAAAATGGGACTTTCTTCCTTATTTCCAATTAAATATGCATAGGATTAGGATGTAAATCATAGAAAATAAGCAGATATATACAATGTCTGCTTAATTTGCATCATGCATGCAAGTCCTTTTCACACTGGAGTCGATTTACTATGGTGTGCTTTGCTGCTTAACCTATGGATTGTCAACGCTTTTACACATTTTTGAGGCGCAAAGGACTCTGTAGATGAGGCTGGAAATTGAAATATGTAAAATTGTGCCATAAAATATATCTTTGGGAGGCTGCAGGAAAATTCTGCGCTAACAAAAGGTTGCAGAGGAGAAACCCATAAATAATGAGAATGGATTTACAAGCAACCTCATGAATACACAAGCAGCAGCAGTGATCTGAAATCCACAACAACAACACAATTGGGACTCTCTGAAAAGCTGAGGTTGGCTCCGGGCCAAGATTTATACATTCTCAATGCCTGCTATTTCCGCCTAGCATAAACAGCTTTGCAACGCAGACCATGCCAAACAGATGTGATGGCATCTTCTCTAATTAGAGGAATGTCCAAATAACATGTTATTCTGATTTTGGGGGGACGGCTGAAGAAGGAAGGCTTGCAGGGAAGTAAATTTTGCTTCTCTTATTTTATCATTTTTCTCATCCTTAAAGAAATGCAGATACTCTACTCGTGCATCCCATTTCAAACCATGTTGAAGCAGAATGAAGTCCTCCTGACTTCATTGAGACTTACAACTAAGTAGGTGTGTGCAAAATTCCAGCCTCCAGATGCATTCTTCAGTGTAATAAGCCCTAACCCTGCCAGCATGGAATTGCTTGTGAAGGTCCATTGACTTTGACATCAGAGGATACGCTGTGGAACAGGACAACCTGCAGAATTTGGGAGCTTCTTGGTACATTGCTCTTACAGTGCCTTTTATCTGTCATGGAGGTGTTAAGCCAGAGACAGTACAATAAGCTGGACAAGCCATTGGGTTCAAATGTGGATTCTGGGTCATGAAGCAGGAACAAATGGTGTAGTAGTAAACTTGGAAATTCAGATGTTCATCATGACAATCCCCATAGCCAGCCAGCCTGCATAATAAAAGTCCCCAAATATAGGCAGCTGGACCAGTCCCTATCAGTAAATAAGGGGCAGGTCTTTTGTAAAGTTAATGGTTCTTGCTTACCCATTCAAGACCAAACCTCCTACAAATACTTTGCAATACAACAGGGATAGTTTGCAACAATATATTGTTTCTGAGTAAACCCATTCGTCCCCCAGCTATCATGAAGACTGCAGCTAAGCTTAGAGAAGGGAGGGAATTCTGAGGAGCATGGAAGATGGTGCACAGGCCCTGCAGCTCAAAAAGTACTAGCCTTCAATCCTGCAACCCATGGGTCCACCACACTGCTAGCAGGAACAACACTGACTATATATGGACTATAATCCATGGAAGGTCATGAGAGAAGAAATATGTTAATCTTTCAGGTGCCACAAAAGTCTGTTGCTTTTGCAGCAGCAGACCAACATGGCCACTCTTTTGAAAATGTGAAAGTGGCCTCCCAGTGAACCTGAGGGTAGGCCTTTGCATAAGAGATCCATGTGCCTAGACCTCAACATGTGTGGATTCCCAATGGACAGTCTGTACATCAAGAACCTGCACTGCCCCAGATATTGTACCGATGGAGGCTATGTGGATAGTGATGATGAGACATCGCCAGGTCTCAGGGCATGCCCTGACGTCTCCGAGAACTGCTCTGCTTTTCTGGGTCTGCACCCATGGAGACAGATCTCAGGATGAGCAGCCCTGGTGGTGGAACATAGTTATATTTTGGGATATAAGTTTCCTTTAAACCTGGCAACCGTCTCCACCCGTTTCCACCTCCACCGGTACTCACAGGCAAAGCACAATGATGCTTCTCTGTGTTGTGTTTGCTTTGCTCCTGACCTTTGCCAGCCCATCTCTGTGACACCACAAGGTGTCGATCCTGAAATTTTAGGGAATGGGATGCCGCTGACCCAGTAATGTCCGTAGGGGTGAGAGTGTCTGTACAAGCACACAACTGTATTATGGAAGATATTTCCCTATTGTCTTTTGAGGAGAAGAACATTATTCGGAGAGTGCTTAGGCAGAAGTATACATAAACAAGGAACGGAGGATCAGTGGAAGGTTGCAAGAGCAGAGAACCAGCACATTCTGTCAAAAGAAAGTTCAGCAATTTTCCCAGCACACTGAATTGTGGGAACTTCTGCTTTACCAGGGAATAGCCAGGCTATTTTTAACATTTTTATTATACCGTTTGTCACAAGCTGTCTCGGGAGACTATCAACAATCAGTTTCAAACAAAAATTTCAACCCTAAACATTTCTCCACTCCTGATGTAGAACATCTGGAGAGAGAGAACAGGCTTTTGAGAGATGTCAAGGAATGTGTGTGTGTGTGAATGATGTTCATTTCTTGATTCCCTCTTCATGTCTATTCACATTCACTTTGTATACATTAAAAAAGACAGTTCAGACTCTCCTTGTCTTTTATACAATTGCTTTCTTTCGGCAAAGATGGCAGGCAGCCCCCCCCCCCCCTTCGTACCACAAAAGCTTTAGCTTACTCTAGTTGTACTGGAGCCCAACCATTTGCGCATCATTTTTCCCAGCAACAGGATATAAAATGTTTGACCTGGACAGAGACCAACAGAAACCAGCATGCCAGAGCATTCACATAAACATTACATCTGTAAAACCCTTGAAAGAAGCACATGGTGACCTCTTTGCTATGCCTCAGCTTTAGCTAAGAGCTGCGGAGTACTACAACCTCTCTCATTCAAGGAAAAAGTTGGCTTTGGAGAAACACAAGCAATAAGGAATGATTTCTCTTAAGAGTTCCCTCATGTGATGCATTTTTTATTGATCTTCACGTCTGCCTGGCTGTTCTCTGTTCTGTCTCACTATTCTGCGAAGCTTTCTCACAACTATCACTATCTAGCAACAGAGGCTACTCGGGGCATGGGGCCCTCCACCCAGTTTAGTACACCAGACTGACATCCAAGATCAACTTTCAGCACTGGGGCCAACTGAACAGATTGTGGTATTACGTTCATAATTGCATTCGTCGAGAGAAAACCTATGTTCTTCAAGATGCTGATGAACAACCACACCCGTCATCCCTCATCAATGGTTAGGGTGGCTTGGACTGATGGAAGCTAGCGTCTAAGAACACCTGAAGGGCCATAGTTTCCTCTCCATAGACACAAGGAATTGTAAGATCCAGCATCATATTAACTTTGGACATAGCACAATACTCAAAGTGAGGTGTGAAACCATCCCACTGCTGTTCGTGGAGATATGAGAGAGTCACTTCTTTTTTTCCTTCCTATTTTGGAACCATCCCATTTCCTAAAAACCACCCATTCTCTTTTCTGTCTCATTCTGCTGCACACACACCCTATATCCAGGGTCACACAAAGGCATTTCTTTTTATTTTGGTTCATTATGAGGTGTTATTTCTTCAGTGTTCTTAGCTTGTTTACGCAAAATATGCACACTAAAACAGAATCAGAGGCACTGAGGGACAAACCCAGTGAATTCTGCTTTTTTGAGCTCTAAAGCAAGAAGAGGAAAGAAATGTCTGTCTGTCATGTTAGGGAAAGCTTCACTAGCAAAAGCAAGAAAGCAATGCTCCATGTCTCTTCCCCTCCCACAAAACTCAAAGACCCGTCCTTGGGAGTGTTTCTTCAGTTCAATGATAAAATCAGATTTTAAGGTGAGGGGCTATGCTCCCCTGCAATTGAGTTTTTCTCCTGCCACACATGACTTGATGGTGGTGGCGGTGGAACTCTGTAGAATTTGAGGTCCTAACTATATCCTAGTGCAGAAAGACTCCTATAACATACTTCACATCAGGACAGCTGTAATATCAGTGTTGTTAAAATGAAATTCGCTTGAGTCCTGAAGCATCACCTCCAAACACTGTTATGGCAGCTGAAAAGTATATTTTCCTATAGTGTAGCACACTGCTGCCAAAATGTGATGGGGAAAGGATGCACCCCTAGTGAGGCATTTTAAAAAAATTCCAGGGAAGTGCAAGACTGAGATTTGTATAAATATATAGGCTGAAATTCTGTTGCTTAGCATAGAGTAGGCCCATCGGAATGCATAGAATTTAGAGTTGACTTACCAAATTTGCCACTAATTCAATAGGCCTATTCTAGCTGTGGACTTACTATGCTAAGCAACAGGATTTTAGCCAAAAATTTTAATCAATAAATCAATTAAGCAATATTTTTAATTTCATAAACAACTTCTTTGGTTTTCAGAATTTTGTACCACAAAATTAAAGTTTCCCCATTTCAATACCATGATATTAAAATAATTTTTTACTAGGTGTTGGTAGATATTTTTATTTTTAATTTACAAATTGAATTTTGGGTAAGAAGAGGGTTGGATGATAGTAAAGGAAAGGCAGGAAGGTGGGAGGCTTCCTTGAAGATCTGAAAGTAGGTCTTTGTATCTCCTCTTTTAGGAGATATACATGAATGCGTATGTAGGTAAGAGATTTTGAATGCAGCAGTTAACTGAACAATTTGCTGTATTCTTGACATATCCAGTTCCACATCCATGTGATCCTTAAAGGGTTGGGTCAGAACTGGATTCTCAGATGCTGGACTACAATTTCCACCATCCCTGACTGCTGGCCAACAGCTTGCTTCCCACAGGTGAGAAAGCTTGATTGGACTCACAGTCTCTATATGGGTTCAGAAGTGTCGGTCCGCAGCATAATGAGCTAGGTGAAACAAGTTGTAACAAATGCTAACACAGCAGCTCAAGCAACCCAAGAGTTTACAGAAACCAGAGAACAACAGGTTCTCTTTTGTAAGTAGTGTTTCAGTGGTGTAGGCAGTTTGGGCATGATGTTCAGAATCAGGGCAATGAGCTCCCTCATTCACTAATTCCCCCATCAAATTTTTTAATTTCTCAAAAATTTCTTGCATATATGAGATTAGCACTAGATCACCCTATCACCTTATCACTGGGTCTCTGTTATTATTATTTCCTGAATTTTACACCCCATAAAAGGATTGGCAGAGGTGGGACCAGAAGGAAGGATTGGAAGATGCAGGACCAGAAGAAGGGAGGAGAGGAGGGCTGTGGGCTGGAATGTGAATCACATAATATCCTGTATGAACAGTGAACTCATGAATCAATCCGCAGACCCTGTATGAGCACCGCCTGCAATTTAGAATCTAATACACGCTGCAAATCAAATCTGTGGCAATTGAATCATCTGTGCTGGTTCATAAAGAGGATTTGTCATAGATACGTTCACAGAACTGTTGAGGACTTGTTGTAAGCATAGTCTTTATCAAACTGTACCGGTTTAGAGAATAATATTCCACCCATATTTCTTTTCAGCCAAAGCACAAGCAGCAAGATAAATGTGCAGAGTATGCTTCACTCAAGCATCATACTTGCATAACATCATGGCTGTGGACTACGTCACATTCACTGTCATACATAGGAGCAGGAAGCACATGGGTACCAAAATATCTACCCCATGTCCTAAGACAGAGGTTCTCAACCTTGGGTAACCCAGATGTTCTTGGACTACAACATCCAGAAATCCTTGCCAGCACAGGTCGTGGTGAAGTCTTCCGGGAGTTTTACTCCAAGAACATCTGGGGAACCAAGGTTGGGGACCACTGTTCTAAGACTTTGCATGCCTCATCAGAAACAGTTGGGATGTTGATAAGGTCAGTAATGTGGATCTGAAAAATTAAGCACAAAAGCCAATGGAAAATTAAAAACAGAGCGAAATGACACGGCTTAATGAAATTCAGATGGAAGCAGAACAAAGCAGTAGTTAAAAAAAAGGGAGCAACTGCAAAACTTTTAAACGTAGGGCCCTCGTGTTCATAATCAACAGGGAACCAGGTATACTGCAGTTCAGCAATCTGTTTCCACCCAGGCAAGAGTGCCTGTTGAACAAGAGGAGAAACTGCAAAGCAGAAATGTGTGAGGTTTCATCTCCCTTCATGAAGCTACATCTCCTTCTGCCCTCTAAACTGCTGAATGTGCTACAGCAGAAATATACACTGCAGCAGAACTTAGCAGTAATTGCTTCTTTGGACTAGCGGCCGTGCTGGCTGGTGGATCATGGCAATTGCCATTTCCTGCAAAAATCATGCTCCCGAGCTCTGTCTTTCAGGCTTATCACAGCAGATCTGCAGACGCTGCCTTGCTCCGCTCTTGCAAGAGGCCTCCTTTCGACTTCTCCCTCTGGAAGCACAGAGGGTGGTTGAGGTCAGCAAGCAATGTTCAGCTCCGAAGGAGGGGCTGAGAGTGGGCTGCAGAAATTCCCCAGTGGTCCATTCTCCTTCCCAGCCTTTAACATCCCACACTCACAGGCTAGCTAAACAGACAAGATGAGAGGTGACGAGATCCAATATGCAAACGCCATGGATTATCAGCTTGCCTCCATGAATTCCATGCTGGAAGCGTCGTCAAGAGACATCAGAGGACCACTTGAGGGGCAAGGTGGAGGACTCAAACCAGTCCCTTGAGCCTGCATTTGCTTGGATGGTCTCACTTAGGGATGGCAGATTTTTCAAAAGACACATGAAAGGGGATCTTGAAGGAACCCTGCTTCCTACATGCCCTTGGAAACTTTCATTTGTAGAGGGGGGAAAGAGAGAAGGGATAGTTACTTTTTGAGCTGCTACTACTACACCCAGAGGAGGGTCATGCTGGCTGGGAACTGTAGTAAAAAATAAAAAATGTAACAGTTCCCATAAGTGAGGGAATAACAATGCCTTATGGTAACTGAATATGATGTAAGGCAGGTCTCTTACTTGCTGTATAATCCTCAGAGTCACTGTTTGGGCGCCTGATTGGACAAAACTGAATAGGACGGTGCTAACTTTGGGAGACACGGAGAACTGTTCAGAAATTTTTCCGTCTACCCCAGGGGGTGAGTGACATACACCCACATACACCCTACAGCTCCATTTCAGACAAACAGATGCAAGCCAGCTTTTAATGGCAATGCTGGTAGAATACCAGCAGATGCAGAGGGTTGTATCTGCTGGTATCCCTCACCGGCAGATTGAATCTCTCCCCTGTGGCAGCTGGTGCCCATAAGTCTATTAGAAGGTAAAAGAAAGGCCTGTAATAAATGTTGTAGCATGGCGTACTCATGTTCAGAGTTCCCTTGAGTCAGCCATGCCTTCTTTCAAAATAATAAATTTCTTCTATGTGCAAGCTCATCCTGGATTCTGACTCCTGGTCACCAAAATGTGCTGCAAGATGGGAGATTCATTAAAAAAAATCCATTGCCATAGGATGTGCACACAATGGATTCAGAGTTTCATATTTGGGAGACTTCCACTGGGTGAGGAAACACGGACTCTGAAGGCTTGACTTTCCAGGGCTTGGTATAAAATAGCATGTAAAGCAACTGGCAAGTGGCTGAAATTCAGTTTTTGCACAGCTTTTCTGAAGCAACTTCATCCAGTATCAAATGGGACAGAATCAGAATGGCAGATGCAAAAACAATCATTTTTATTTAAGAAATATGTCTGGGGAAAAAAGTAAATCATATGCATCTGCTATAACTAATTTGTCTATTCTTTTGTACTCTACTGTGTAATAAAAATATTCATGTCTGAAAAATAAATAGTAATTTAAGCCAAAACATAAGTAGTAAATGCTTCAAAGCTTATCTTTATTCATACTTGGACTTTTTAGCATCATATGTCATGTGCAGCAACTTCTCCTTCAAGGCAAGTTCTTGCATTAGACTGAGGACACAACAGACAGAAACACATCCTTACATTGACAAAATCAGTCAAACAACCTCCTTAGGCTAACTTTTGTCTAAATATTTGAAAACAACACTCCATAAATCAATGCTTTCGGCTAATCCTCTCGGGTTTATACCAGGCTTTAAGTTGCCATCTGTACTTGGGAAGTTTAGAATGTAGTTCTTGATTGTAAAGTGTTTCTGTGCACACATTACGCATCAGGCATACAAACTTATATAAAATGGGTTGAAATACAAAAATATGGTTATCACAAGAGTACCAAAGAGCACAGAATTAGAACAATTATTTTATCATTAATAGCAAATGTATGTACATCATCCCCCCCAAAATGATTTTTTTTCTGAAGTGGTAACTGTAGTGTACATTGGGAAAAACAAAACCCCTCAGAGTGAACACAATACTAGCCTAACTTCATTCCTTTTAAAAAATATGCAGAATGTCCCCAACCATCATTATTACCCACAGACGTTATTATAAATAATTTTCACATGTTGAATGAATGCTTTATTGCACACTTGTACAGCACATACACCAACGTCTGAGGAAGAAAAAGAAAAAAAGAGATAATCTCTTCATCTGACTAGTTGTTTAAAATGTTCTGCTCTTTGTTCCTACATGCCAAAAACTGCATGTTGGGAGTTTAACCATTTATGGCCTAAATCCTATTGCTAAGTCCCAACCCATAAATGGTGAGTCAACAACACTTATGTAAACCCCACCCATTGAATAGGTCTGCTCTAGTTTGGGCTACTAATAGGATGTTGGCCTAAAAATTCATTTTAAAAGTGGAGGTTTGGCGCCGGGGGGGGGGGGGGGGGGGAGACATGGAACAGAAAACATGCTTTGGATGTATTGTTAAACTAATTAATATATACCTTGTTTCCTGAATGGACTCATTCTGCTTCCTACTCTTGTAAAGTCATTAAAAAGTATCAATTAAAAAGTCTGATGCAGAACCCCAGCTCTTTTTCCACTGCTCTTTTTTTAAAGTATATGCAGCTGTTCCACATGCAGTCAAACATTCCTTCTGCTTTGCAGAATTAGGGTTTCCTGCCCTATATTCCATTGAAGATCAAATTACACAGTGCTGGATGCTGTTTGCAATTACGGTAACTGTTTTTGTCCCAGGATTTTGCCAGACTGGCCAGCCCTGGATTGTAATTAACCCTTTGGGCTGAACTTTGCCAAAGAACGGAACAAGACAGAAAACAGGCACAAGAAACACCACAAAGCCTTTCTAGCAGTCTCTATAGCTGGAGGTGGAGGACCACAATCTTCTGTGTATGAAGAAAGGGTCGTCAAAGGATATGGATTCATGATACACATCACTAAAGAGAGTGAAGAAGAAACTAAGACATTAAAAGTGTGACAAAAGAACTGACTGTTTTATAATATGGTACCAGCTCACCAAGCCTCAATATGTGTATATTAACCGGACATTGCCACACAAATACCAAACATTTGTGTTGATAATTTTGTTAAATTTTTTTTTTAGCAAGGGGTTTCCATAGTTAATCAGCCACTGACAACACGTCATTCCCACAAAATCCTCCCCTTCCCCTGCTCAGGATAAAATTGCACGATTACAAAGAACTGTGTCCACAAAGGCTAAGAGAGTACATCTAAATGTGTACAATTAAGGTACAGCCACTTCCAGAAGCCTGTTGTTTTTTCGCTTGCAGGTGGGAACGTTGCCGTTCTTCTGGTTGCCCCGTACAAACTTCACACACACTTTGTCATGCCTGAACTGAACAAGAAACCTGCAAGAGGCAAAAACATAGGTTTTAATTAGGGATTGCAGTCATCACATTTTACTGCAATAATAAGGAAAAAGGAAGAGGTATTAATATATTCAGCTGACTAAATAGCTTAGTGGTTTAGGTATCTAGCTGTCGAGGCAGAGGTTGGGAGTTCGATTCCCCCACGGTGCCTCCTGAGAGAAGAGCCAGCCTGGGTGGCCTTGGGCAAGCTGCACCGTCCCAGGGCACCCCCTAGAAGAAGGGAATGGGAAGTCACTTTGTCTGTATTCTCTACCTGGAAAACCCTGAAAAGGGCCACCATGAGTCAGAATTGTCTTGATGGCACATTATTATTATTCAAAAACACCAGGCACAGTCAATCAAAACTACAAAAACATTGACTGGTATTACGCAACAGATACAAGTTTTAGCAAAAACCTAAGTTTCTGTTAAATATCGGTGCAGTATATATGCTGTTCCTAATATTGCTGGTTTTTGTAGTTCTGTTGATGTTATTTCTGGATTTTATTTATTTATTTATTTATTTATTTATTATTATTATTATTATTATTAATCCATGTGAAGATAATAATAATTTATTATTATTATTATTATTATTATTATTATTATTATTATTATTATTATTATTATTATTATTATATTATAATCTTCACATATATGACCATAAAAGAGATGTCTGTCTGTTAAAGTTACAGCTCCAATGCCATGAAATCCAAACAACTGGAAGTCAGTATTCATACTGTAGGAATCCTAGCGATGGGCATGTGGGTTTTTAAATATACATTAGTTCATGTGTCTCTGTGTATTTTGAACCATCACTACTGTTTTCAGTCACTAAGTTGGAAGCTTCCCTAACCAAGACGTAGAGTTCTAATGACAGTGTTTGAAGCTAGATGGAAAAGAGCAGGCAGCTACAAGGCTGTTCTCTCCCTTTGTTGTGGGTGGCCCCACAACAGTACCCCTAGAAGGTACTGACCCCGAGGGAGGCCTGGAGGAAGAGGGCTAAGAGCAGGGCCTTCTCGATGGTAGCTCCCAGGTTATGGAATCTACTCCTCCAGACATCTGCCTGGCTCCCTCGCTGTTAACATTTTAAAAACTTCTAAAAACTTGGCTGTTTAGACAGCCTCTGCATTGAGCAGGGGATTGGACTCGATGGCCCCTTCCAACTTCATGATTCTATGACAGGCATTTCCATCGATGGAAACCTGCTGAAATTATCAGTCTTAAGATAACCTTACCATTTTAAATATTTAATATTTTAATGTGTCCTTGTTTGAATGTTGTTTGGTTTTTGAATGGTGTTTTATATGTTATATTTATTTTATACTTGTACTGATGTTTTTTGTTTAACTGTGTTGTGAACCGTCCAGAGTAGCCTGGATAAATGGGCGGTATATTAAATAAATAAAATAAAATAATCTTCCAGACCCCAGTCTTGAGACCCACTGGCCTGTTGCACCGTAACAGTGAACCTGCCTAGGGGCCCCAGCAGCTATGGCTTCACCCAGATGGAGTGGGCAAACTGTGTCTAACTCTGATAACCATGCAACACTGTTTGACACACAAAAAGCTGAAATCCTGTTGTTTAGCACAGTAAGTTGCACTAGAGTAGGCCCACTGGAATCAGCAGAGATTTGGCAAATCAACTTCTCCTTAAGTTCCATTGTTTCAAATGGGCTGCTCTAGTTGTAACTTACTTTAATTCAGTAAATCAGAGCAGGTCCATTTGAATCAATGGAATTTCTGGAGGAATTGACTCACCAACTCTTCACTGATTCAATGGGCCTCCTCTAACATGACTTACTACACTAAGCAACAGGATTTCAGCCAGTATATCAAACTAAGGACTATTCCAACCAATGCGTGGCTGATTATTTTTCCTAATAACTAATAAAATAGATATTGTTCTTCTTCACTAGTAGTCATTTAGTAGCTTCAAGTGTATGTGGACTCTACCATTTGGCAGTGAGGCCTGCAGAAGACTTTTAAAAGGCAGTAAACTGACCATTTTTAAAACATATTTTTTTAAGAATCTACTATTAGTAGGGGGTAATGAGGTGCCCAGATTTTTTTAACACTCAGGTGTCAAAATATATGGTGTTTATTTTAATTTATATCAATGAGTTAGGTATCTGGCTGTTGATCCAGTGGTTAGGAATATATGATTCCCTGTGGTGTGTTCCAAGACAGAAGCCAGCCCGAGTAGCCGTGGGTAAGTTGCACAGTCCCAGGGTGCCCCCAGAAGGTGGTTATTTCCTCCCATGTAATAACAAGAGGGCAATGCTTATTCTAGGCTAGTATCTGCTTTGTGCTATTTTTGTAAGTGCTTACATTAAAAATGATTTCACTTCTTAAGTGTTAACTGATCAGTTAGGGACAATGTCTTAGTCAATATTATATGTAGTCTCCCCCCCCCCCCCGGAGAAGGCACCATGAATCACAACGGGATTTACTTCTGAGTAAACAGGCAAAGGATTAGCCTATTTGGACTGCAGTCCTCGCAGCAACCAGGAAAAGCTAGATAATTAAGATACAAAACTCACTGCACTACTGTCAATGCAAAATCAGTTCTACCACCACCATCACAGGAGGAGCCATATGGCTTCCTCCTCTGCTGGCTGTTCCCTGCCATCCCTTTTCAGCATCCCTTTGTCAAATGGCAAGGGCACCACCAAGCAAACAGAAACAAGACACGGCCAGAACAGTCCTGGTTTTGGAAAATGGGAATTTGGGGTGCAAAGATTTTGGTGTCCTGTATAAAAGGAGCAAGCAATCTGGTGTCCTATTAGAAGTTGACTCCCAGCTCCTGGAGGTTTCCAGGAATTAAAGTTCAGGATTGTTTTGTTGCTGTTGTTTTTTGACAGGGAACTACACAAACCTCTAGGAGAGAGGACACATCTAGCCTCCAGCCCTCACTTTGCTCACCCCTGCTCTACTTTATTTTTTGATTTATACATAGGTAAACCTGAACACTCTCAGAGTACCCACAGGTTTTTGATTGGCCAATATAAATAAAACCAGCAAGACTTGTGTTTTTTTGGGAAAAGGCTGGTAAAGCAACTCTAGCAGCCCATATTTCTCACAAATGGATTACAGTATTTTTCCCGCTAGGCATATTCTAACCACAGGCTATGATTAACCCATTCTTATGCATGAATTACTCACACTGACACACATCCCCATCCAGAATAAACTGCTTCTTCTGAATGGCAATGGGTTTGTTAATCCCTGTTTCTGCTTGTTTCTATCCATAAGCAAATAGATTTTGATAGAACTACAGCTCCCACTACTGCCTTTTCCAAGACCTGCTCCAGGTTTCCAGTCCTCTTTTACAGCAAGACCACCAGGACGCTCCAACCCACCTTCGCTTGAATACTACTCAGCTCTACACACCAGGTCCTATCCTGACAACCATGACCAATCCTATTTATTTCTAGGCTAGGCACTGGAATTGATAAGTTGAAGGATGTTTAAATTTGGTGCCCTAGCTTTGGAACTGCATGCTGATCTGTTATACTTGTATTTAGGGAACATTATTTATGGCACACAGTACAATTATATTTCAGGAATTGTTCATCTACTGAAAGAACAATACATCTGCCTCTTTAAAAAAACATAGCACAACAAATGCAGAACATCTGAGAAACATTTTGCTCACTAGGTAAAACTTTTCAGTTGTATACAACACAACTCAGAACTACATATCTACATATCTGATCTATGCTAATTTGAAGTTTACATAAATCCATCTGGCCTTTAATGTTACAAAGTCCTCATTTTCCTATCTTACTTATTTATATAATGCTTTATTTAATCACATCAAGTCTGTTTTCCAATTCAGCCCTCTCCCAAGTTTTAGAGCTACTTCTTGAAGTTAATTCCCAACTTTCCTTGGCTCAACGTTTCTTCATGCTGTCCATTCCTTCGTGGGCAGGCAGAATTCCCAGTTGCTTGCAAATCATTCATTTAAGCATTCCTGAACACTTTCCACCACTCTGTCAGTTCATGTGGGAGCACCAGAAACAATAATGATAATACTATAGCACCATTCAGCTCTGACAGCTGCCTCTGATAAAGAAATGGAAAAACACAGCCGCCTTTCAGAAAAGGCAGCCTTCTTTTTCAGCGTTTATATCTCATATGAGACGCCCAGGTGAGATTTAAATGAACTTCAGAAATATTTCTGCCTTAAGAACAGAAACTTCTAAATCAAACAAAGGGCAGAACTACTGGGAAAAATGGGCCTGCACCTCTTAGAACCTAAGCACAGTGTGTCTTTCCAGCTGCAAGCCACAGTGGCCCTTCCTTCTAACAACATGGCTTATCAATCACACCAAGAATGTACTAGCAAAATGATGGCCAATCCTTCAGCATGCACTATCCCAACACAAAACGATGGCCATGCTGTTGGTGATCACAAACTACACACTCTCTCTTGCACAAACAGCAGTTAAAGCAGCTGGGGAATGAATACTGTGGCTGATGGCCTGCAGGATTATCCTAGTTCTTCCAAATACCACATAAAAAGTGAACTACCTAAGGATGGATTAGGCAGCATTTAATCATAGTTCACCATCTTCTAAATAGCTTGAAGGAGATGACTACCCTGTTTCCCCGAAAATAAGACCTAACCTGAAAATAAGCCCTAGTATGATTTTTCAGGATGCTCGTAATATAAGCCCTACCCCCCAAAATAAGCCCCAATTAAGTGAAACCCCGCCCTCCACCATTGTGCAGCAACCAGAAGATGACATGACTGCATTTGAATAAACGTAGATTGTTGTACATGAAAAAAATAAAACATCCCCTGAAAATAAGCCCTAATGCGTT
This sequence comes from Intellagama lesueurii, assembly GCA_037013535.1. Classification (NCBI taxonomy): domain Eukaryota; kingdom Metazoa; phylum Chordata; class Lepidosauria; order Squamata; family Agamidae; genus Intellagama; species Intellagama lesueurii. Next base: position 165,062,765 of record JBAJHW010000001.1, on the reverse strand, counting down.
TTTTGGAGCAAAAATTAATATAAGACCCTGTCTTATTTTCGGGGAAACACGGTATTACAACCATGAAAGACAAAAGAATGGGAACCGCGTCCCATAGACAGAAATCCCAGCTGCCAAAATGTAGTGCCTTCAAGAGCAGCTGGTGCCACCAGGTCATTTTTCAAAAACACAGTGTTGCTGCATATCAAGTTCCTAGTCCTAGCTCAGGATGGTCTACACTGGCGTTCTCAAACGTGGTGCCCACCAGAGGTTTTGGATTACAACTCCCAGCATTTCTGACTGTTGGTCATGTTAGCTGAAGCCAGTAAGAGGTGAAGCTTAAATCATGTGGAAAATATCCTGGCTAAAATCCAGTAGTAAGTCACAGTTAGAGTAGACCCATTGAATCAGTGGAACATATGGAGGAGATGACTTACTAAATCTCCACTGATTCAATGGGCCTACTCTAATTGTGACTTACTACTGGATTTTAGCAAACGCTGGACTCCATTGTAGTGTTTCAGTCAGGGGAGATGCTTGGGGAATCATCTGCACCTAAAGTATGTGTTCTACTCGTGAGCACAGCTCTTTTCCCAAATCCTTTTTTTTAAAACAGCTTTTGAGTAACAAGTAAGGTAACAATAGCCACTTGTATATATGGTCCTCCAGATGTTGTTGGTTGTGAATTGTGATCTGTCCTATCTAGCATAAAGAATGGTCCTGAATGATGGGAACTGTAGTCCAGCAACATCTGAAAGACAACAGGTTCCCCACCCAGATGCTTATGCTGCTTTTCACTTTCCTCTATCCCCCCCAGCATTCTTTGCCTTAATAAGCAACAACCCTGCAGGATAACATTTTCTTATGGTTAAAAAGTCCAAAATGGATTAGGAGTACTTATGTGTCTATTTTGTCACATATGCATGTGGGTTAATAAGCCTTTGAAGCAAAAGCATGACATTTGTCACATATGAAGGTATATATCTGGGTTACATTCAGTTTTCATACATACAAGGAATCTGATTTCTGAAAAGCAGCTACTAGAAACCAAAGGAACCAGAAAATTAGCCTAACATGCTAAATATTTACTTGGTGCACTCTAATTTGATTTTAGTAGAAGACACAAAGCATATGGATAAAACTCCCATCAACAACTGTGGCTTTAATAAATGAAATGCACTTCACTGTTTTGTGAAAAACTGAGTTTCCCCTTCAAACACCATCAAAAGTGGCACTGACACTTGTGCCAAAAATAAGTCATCTAAAAATTCATAAGTCTCAACTTTTTCCAGACTCTCCTGTAGCAAGTAATTCGATAGCAATAAATTAGTGAGAAAGTAATGGAATGCACAAGCCTCCATTTTACAAGAACACACACTAAGATTACTAGGAGAGTCCGATTTTATCGCCTCTTATTCAAGAAAATTGCTCATGCAGTGGAATCAATTATGCACCGCACATTACTAAGTACCAGTAAAGTTGTCAAGATGAAGAATTTCTAAGCGGAATGAATTCCTAAAGCAGGTATATTTAGAAATATATAAGTGAATTCAATCCTGAGATAATGGAGAAAGACCTAATAGTTCAAATCATGTTGAAATGTAATTATCTGGGCCTACAGGAGAACCATCTGGGTACCTTCTGCATACAGTTAGGCAGTAGTACTGTTTAAGAGAATAAAGAGTCCAGAGAACCTCTTTTACAGGAAAAAAATATCTTGGCCTAAGGGTGGGTCCCAGTTCTGGCTGCTCAACTCGTAACCCTAGTCAGGGTAGGTTGAGAAACTGAGAAGTAAAGCAGGGCCTTCTCTATGAGGGCACCCACACTTCCCTCCACATCGTTTTTGCTGACAGTTCTTGATGTTTTCATGTGCCTGCACTGGCTTGTTACGGTGGTTTGTTTCTCAACAGTTGCTGGTTTTTAACGTTCAGATTTTTAAAATGTATTTCACTGTTGGATGTTACCGTTGCATGGCTTAATCCTTCAGTTTCAGGTTATTTTGAACACTTTAGTAGAAGTCGCTTAAAAACAGGAAAAGCCCAAAACATACTCATCAGATATTTCAATGTTGAGCTTCTGCTTGGTTTGGCTAAGCATCGTGCGGTAAAGCTTGGTGGCCATTTCGATAAGATGGTCACTGATGAAGAGGAAATCCCCTTTTCCAGCTGCTCCAGACCCCTGTGACAGAAAAATAAACCAGCCGTTGAAACAAAAAATGCAAGAGATTCAGGACACATATGCCCACATGGAGTGCTTCCTTATTATTCTATCGTGGGTGCAGTTCAAAGACTGGCAGCAATTCATTCTGGAAAAAAAATATTTATAACGTTTCAGACCTACCTCTTTGAGGTGCACGGCAAAGAAGCCATCACTCTGAGAGCTCATGGACACTTTGATAACATCTCCCAGAGGGACCTCTGCTTTGATGTGTCCTGACTTCTGGTCGGCAAGGAGGACATTATTTTTCGTGAGCAAGAAAATCCTAGCACTGCTCTGAGGAAGAAGGAGAGAGATTATTTCTGGGACCATCACACAGGCAGAATACTTACTTAAGAGTCAAGGCCTCCTCAACTTCAACAAGCATTTTTGAGTCTAGGGACACTATTTTACAGAGCTGCCTCTGAGCGGAAAGTACTGGAGGGCAGGATTGCACCCCGTGCACAAGAGCTGTTGTTGACAAACAGAAAGTAGGTTTTCTTCATGGAAATGCTCAATGGCAGTGCTAGCACATGCAGTGCCATCTCACAGGGTCATTCTACTCTGAGGAAGCTCAATAGGATTCTGACCAAACGTGACCAAAAGGGGAAGCCAATGTGGCTCAGTGGATAAAGAGGAACAGCTGGACTTCTCAAGCTGAATTCCCCATCTGTAATAAGGGAACAAAATACTTACCAGTAATGAAAATGTTAGGAGAAAGTAGGTGAAAAGTGTAACTGATATTCATGCATTTAAATGTTCCATCACCCACAGGTACAGCTATTCTATTCCAAAAGTCTGGCTGATTAGAATTAGTTGCACATAATACCAGATACATAAAATTAAATATATCAATTCTTACTATCTATTAACAATGAGAAGTACAGTAAAAAGGTTTATGTAATTAAAAGAACAAAAAGAGGGAGAAAATACCCTAAAATGCTTTCACAATATACTTATGCATAATCATTTTTACCTTTCCGTTTGCCCTGTTGATTTTGTTTACTACTTCAGCAATAATAATTTTTTCATCCACGGCATCTTTCAGTCTCTTATACTTGGGGTTTTTGCTGATTTCAAGATAAGCCCCTTGGAAAGGTTGTCCAACGCTTTAGGAAGACAAAGGAAATGAAAAGCAAGAGTGAAGCTCATAACCAATAAATGAGGGGCAAAAATTAGGGGTTCCTTTGATGTTCCTCTTGTAAACTTCCACTAGCCCAATCAGTAGTTTAGGGAATGTAAGATTCAGAAATGTTGGAGAAATTCCCCTGAGCTAAGTTGAAAATAGAACAGGGTCTCACTAAAATCCATATCAAAGGAGAGTCAAGGTTCACAACACCCCCAAATTCTTCTTTCACTGGCATTAAAAATCTAAATATCAGAATTTCTGGTTTCTGTGACCTCTTAGGATTTGGTATGGAATGTCATGGAAATATGGTAACTCATTAAATTAAACAGGTATTAATTATGAATAAATTGGGTCACTCTGAAAGTCATCCCGTCTTTCCACACCCCTCACCACCTCCCCCCTTGTATTCATACAGAGTAGCTTGAGTAGTTACAACAGAAGTTGGTGGAAAGACATCTCTGTTTCCTCTAGTGAAATAATATTTCTAACCCCTCACGTTGGCTCAGAAAGTCTAACTCTCTGCATTTAGTGTTTTTTTAATATATAGTATTGTATAGTATTTCAACTTCTTATTATTGTATGGTCCCAACACATTGTGAGCCACCTTGGGTCCCCCATGGGAGGAAAATCAGCACAGAAACAAACGCATTATTCTTTAAAGCCATGGACAGAAAGTTATTTTTGAAAAGTAACAATCCAAGCTCTTTCTGACTTAATCTGAGGGGCATTCCAAACACTCAGCTATCTTTAGTCAAAACTAATTTCTTATGATCAAATAGAGAAGCTTTTGTAACCCCCCCACCAGAAACAACCTTATTTAGGTGTGTAAGAGCAGCTTAGTTAGCCAGACAGCTTCCCCCTCCCCCCGATTTGCAGATGACTAAATTCTGTGGATTTTATTTGCAAAGCTGCTTTAAATTAGTCTGAGAAAAATCAGAAGCTCATTCTTGAACGCTGAGTGCAGTAACAGTTTCCCTGCTGTTAACTATGGGACAGGCAAATCCATGCTGCTTTACACTTCCTTAGCAGACAGTTTAGTTTCTGGGGCTCCGCCCGGGTTACACACACCCCATTAGTTACACAGTCCAAGCATCTTTCAGAGAAGCCTCTCAAGAAAAGAGACACACAGTAGGCATCAGGCTGAGCTTTGCTGGAAAGAGATGACACTTCCGACAATGAAGTCTTTCTTAAAATTCCAAAACCACTTTTGTTGTGTTTTTGGTACTTTTGATCATATAAGATAAGCTCACCTGCCCTCCAAAGAGGGTGAAAGAAAGAAAGAATGTAGACAGGGTTACAGCCCCTTAAGCGATATGAGTTGTGTATCCCCTGTCTGGAACAAGCAGTGCTGCTGACTTATCTGAACCGATGGAGACAGGTTTCTACCTGTCTGAGAAACTGATAAGATAAACTAGCTGTCCCTGTAACCCAAGTTAAGAATGTTAATACTGAAAGTGCAAAAGGGGAGGGGTGGAGAAGAAGAAGGCACTTGAACACTCTGTGTCTTGAATCATTTTTCTTAAGTATTAGGAAGCCTACGAGCATTTAAATGCATTATAAATAACCACCTTGTACAACAGGCTTTTATGTGCAGTCTATCATGCCACTATGTTGGTCATTTATAGCAAGACCGAAGGTGCTCTGTTTTCCTCTACTGTACCCTATAATAAACTAAAACACGCTTGAATACATCCAGAGAATTGCTTTCTATTTTGGTTCAACGCTAAGCGAGTGCAAAAACAGATCTCGCTGTTATCTTTCCCTTCTTCCTCTCTGCTGCTGGAGGAGGATGAAAGTGGGTGAGAAAGAGAAGCGCAGAACTGAGAACAGAATGGAGAGGAGCTTTCCAGAAATAGATTCTACAGAAGGGAATGAAGCCTTCCAGAAGTTGTTAATAGGGACGGGACATTTGGGTTGTAATGAATTAAAAGTAACACCTTATTTGGTCTAGCACCAGAAACATGAATGGGCAAAAATAAAATGGAATAGCCTGAAATATCTGGTCTCTTTTTGTGTTTAATGAAAGACACAGCATCCAAATGGTCCAGGAAAAAAAAAAGGCACCCCCTCCAAAGAACCCCAAGCAAAACAAACCCAGAGGTTTTCACTGTACACAACACCGAGTTGTTAAACTACAATTTCCACTGTTCCTAATGATCTGCCAGGCTGATAATTCCAGTAGCATCTGGATGGGCTCCCAGTTTCCCAGTACTGTCTTACTGCTCACTGAGAAGCTTGTGACCACATGGATGCACATCCACAGACTCCTGGCCTAAGGATGTCCTGCAGTTATTAGCTCTGCAATGGGACCTCTTGGTCCGCAAATCAAATCCAAACCTTCCCATTAAGTTTCTTGCAAATTGCTGTGGCCTCTAAACTTCACCCTACACTGGCTTTGACTTCAGTCCAGTTCTAACTCAAGCCAGTGTATATTCTACCGTAATTCAAGTAAGATACTATAGAGCTAAAACAAATATGAAAGAGCACTGTAGCCACATGAAGGGCAACAAGAAGCTTCTGGATAGCTCCAACCCAAATACTAAATTGGCCTTTCCTTGAGCCTTTCCTTCCACACACTTTCCAGAATGTCACAATGGAGAAATTTCTCAAAGGGAGAAAATGGGCAGCCCTGTGTTTCTGACCCTCCAAGATTTTTGATAAGGGTTTCCTCTGGTTCAATTCATTCAACCCTGAGGAAATGGGAAACGGGCCTCTCTGCAACGCAAGGGAGGTATACAGATACGTGCGTAAAGCGGACAAATGTGCATGTCATATTACACATTCCTCCAGAGGAAATGTTTATGAAAGGAGGAATTTCTAAACCATCACTGGCCCATGAAAACCTTAGTCAAATGAAAAGAATCAGCTCTGGAACATAAGCTGCATTTCACCTACAATGTGTTTAGCCCGGATGCTTGCTTGTTTCCCAACTAGAAGTCTACAAGAAAGATATAAATTAGTACTTATAGACAGCCCCTAATTCTCCATGATCGCGAGAGGAAGAAAAACTACTCTATATACCCAGTTTTCCTATATAATGCACCATTTTGTAAGTGGCTATAATTTCCATCCTGTTGGTGCTTATTTCCCAACACACACAAACTCCAGCACCACCAAATGTTGCCACCCTGGGAAAGTTGCTATAGCTCCTGATAATTTTGGTTCAGTTCTACAATACTGTGCAAAAGTGTAGAAAAATAAAAGTAGCCAGGAGACTCTCATGATTAGGAACAAAATTCTGGGTTGACCAAAAACTATACTTAGGATTGCATGTTTGGTTGTACCAGAGACTCGCAATAATAATAATAATAATAATAATAATAATAATAATAATAATAATAATAATAATAATAATAATAATAATAATAATAATAATAATAATAATAATAATAATAATAAAAGTTACTTACTTACTCACTCTTCTATCCCACCCACCTAGTAGCTAGGCTACTATTTTAGATCCCTTTCTAAATGATTCTTGACACAGCCCTTGCACACTGGCTTGATGTTCTTAATCAACGTATTCATCACAACCACTAAGATCTCTTTCTTGTTTAGCTAAACCACACCACTTCAATGCCAATCCTTGGTTAAGCGAAGTAAAGATTCTTTTTTGAGATTTTTCTTGTAACCTGTTTATTTAACCCCTTCTTTAGCATAAATTATGTGTGAATAGTTAATCAATTGACATTAGGCAGGGTTACACAAATGTAGAGAACAAATCCACACTACCCAACCTGTGGGCTTTGAGCACAATTTTAAAATGGTAAGGAAGCCTTTGAGGAAGGTTCTTTCGGTTCTGAAACAGACCACCTTCTCTCACAATTTGGTACAAATGGAACAGGAGGGGGACATGAGGTAGAAATATTTTATATTGAAATGGTAGATAAATTATAACTATTTTCAACCTACATTTAATGGTCTTGTATGTGAGGGTTTTTTTTTTAGTATGTTTAAACATGTTAGATTTCAATTCCGCAGGCATGATGTTATGGAAAAAATAATTTAGTAAACCAGTAATCCACGTAATATACATTCTCAAGAAAGGGCACTGGAGATACAGGAATTAATGAAGGTGTAGCATTTGCAGCATCTGCTGGTGAAGATAAGTTGGATGCTCCAGTGAATTTCTTCTGAGCAGTCGGTATAAATGAGGCCACTTTATCTTGCTGCCTCAGCAAAAGGCACTAGAATACCTCCTCACCTGGCTGGATATAAAGCCTTCTTGTCCTTGAAAAGTTCGCTAGCTTCTAGTTTTTCTTCATATATAGCCTTCTTCTGGTCTGTGAACTCATCTCTGTACTTTTTACACTAAAAAAAAAGGGGGGGGTATGACAGATGACTCAGAAAACTGTTATTTGAAATTTGGCTTGGGAAATAAAAGAATTTGCCACAGCTTGCTATTTGCTTGGTGCTCAAGGTACACACTTTCTGGTGCTTGGCTGGATTGATACATTCACATCCCAAAATACAATGAATATACAGCAACATAGCCATTATGTTCACGTATTTGTGCCTGCTCTCTTCATTGCCTCCCCACCCACCAGTAAATGAAGAGGCAAGACATGAGAAATGGGCTTCAAGAAAGGGCCACAATTTTATCAACAACTCCCTTAACCTGGGGTGGGACCCAAGGTAGGGCTTCAACCTGGGTCTGGGAGCAGGTGGACCACCCAGACCCCTCTCTTGACCCCAGGGCCCTGCTGTACCTCACCAGACCTGCCCCAGCTGGCCATTTTGGGGAGACAGCCTTGGGTCCAATTCAAACACAAGTCCTACAAATTAAGGCTGGCCATAGCCTGAGGCTGGCTTAGAGGGGCTGCACCTGCCTGGGTCCCTGAACCTCACGAGGTGGCACACAATCAAGGACCTAATCGCCCAATAGCACCTTAGGGGGCTCATCCCTAGCACACCTCTCCCTGCACTACCAGCCACAGGAGGGGCAAGTGATGACGAAGCCTCTGTCTCCGCCCCCGATGCTGCATACACCGTAACACAACCACATCATGCAACACTGATTCCTCCACCTCCATTAGTGGAGCAAGGAAACGCGCCCCCTCCTGCTCAGCTGCATGCCAGCAGGTGTACAAAGGCGACATTTCTCTCTGAACATATGCATATCTTAAGACAGATTAAGTGTAATGGTGTAAAAGTGATTATTCTTCCTGCTTCTTAAATAACTACATTAGCTAAAACTCACAGGGTAGACAGGTATACTGTGAATTATTTTTATGGAATTTACAACTGCCTCATTTGCTATTTTGAAACTACTTGCTAACAAACAGCCCATGGCTTAAGTAAATTCCAACGACTGTGGGTAATGTTCATTTACAGGAAAGTGTAGTATTACTCAGAGAGGAGGCTGAAGTTTGAGAGGTTATCCCTCACATTCTGATCCAACTATTTTCAACAACAACAACAAGCATGAAACATGAATTTCTCAGAGAAGTGAACAAAGGGAGAAAAAAAGAAATTCTAACTTCAACCAGTTTCCCTGGGGATGTCTGGATGGATTCTCACATTGAACTTTGCCTGAATTCTTAAAACCATCCAGACATTTAAGCTTTCTTTGTAAATGGGTTTTCATGGCTACTTTGATTCACAAGCTGGACAAGTATATAGGGGTTACTTAGATACAGGTATCACCCTAATGCAGAGAGGAAAGGCAATGTTTACTGCACTGCTAATATATAAATCCTACAAGAAATTCAGTTTCTTTTGATTAATTCTCTTTAAAACAATGACATTATGTGAATATGATCACATGCTTTGCTGCTCTCGCTATTTATTATTTGCTGTTATTGTAAACGTTTATTCCATAACCTCTACTGATACAAAAGTGGCCTGTAAGTAAAAGTATTGGTAAATCAAGACACAGGGCTAAATCCAGTTTTAGTCCAAACCAGAGCAGAAATGAATGGGACGTGTTAGTCGCCACCTGCATGATACCCCATTGGATGCAATCATTCTACTCCAGTTGGGACTGAAACCGTATTTAGCCCACAGTAAGTTTAACTGTTGTATGATCTCGTTACCCTCCACAGGTGGAATATCCTCTTCAGTTCTTTGTGAGTTGAATCCAGGAAGAGATAAGGCCTTGCTGGCCAGTTTTTATCTATTGGCGATAAAGATGGCATCTTATTCTTCATTTCCAGAAAATACTTCTGCATCTATGTTTAAAAAAAATGAGAGAGGCATTTTAATGAAAGCACTGAACTACTTGAAGAGGCTTTATATGACCACGGTCCCAATTCACCACATCCAGTTTCATTTTGATCTATAATCTATGAAATGTCTAGGAGCACACAATAGCGAAATCACTGATAATTTCTCTGAAATATTAATTGATGCATACAGCCCAGTCATCTCTCCTTTTCTTGAATGGGTAAAGTAGCCGAGAAGGGGACAGACCTCTGTGATGTCCAAATCTAAGATTACTGTTAAGTATATCTAAAGAAGTCAGGTTCAGTTATAAAACCTGATTTAAAGCTGGGTTATGGGCGTGCTTTGTTTGAGCACACTTAAATAATAAACAATTGTTTTTATGTGAAACTATCTCCTTCCTGGTTTGTGTACCCATTCCTGTGAGGAGAGGAACAACTCTGTGCAGTCAGTAGGCATCCTTCAGTCTCGAGAGACTATGGTAACGTGCTCTGAATAGAGCTCTTGGAACAGCGTCTAGTGTGGCTGAGAAGGCCAATACGAGAGTGACAATCCCTTCCACACTGAAGACAAATACAATCTGTCCCCTGTCCAGCTCCCTGATTTTGCTGCTTTTGGGACTGCCTCTTCGCCTCAGCCTGCTGAACAAGTGCCTCTTCAAATTGGGAGAGGCTATGCTGCACCGCCTGCCTCCGGGCTGAACGCTCAGATGTCAAGGTTTCCCATCTGTTGAGGTCCATTCCTAAGGCCTTCAGATCCCGCTTGCAGATATCCTTGTATCGCAGCTGTGGTCTCCCTCTGGAGCGATTTCCCTGCACTAATTCTCCATACAGGAGATCTTTTGGAATCCGACCGTCAGCCATTCTCACGACACGCCCAAGCCAACGTAGACGTCGTCAACACACTCTTTATCTATACCATGGCTAATGAAGACAGGACTTCTGGCCTCTTGTTATATGCAGCCTGTGAGGATATTGTGTTACACGTATTCCTAAGGCCTTCAAAAAAGTTGTCTTCTGTGTTTGTGCTTAAAGAAAAAGGACTGATCTTTCTAGCACTAAATAAGGCCTTCGCTTTCATTTGCTATCTGTTGATGCTTGTACATGTTCATACCTGTAAATGTTTGTGGGGCATAAAGCTTCAATGGCTCTACCACCATCATACGCTGAAGGAGGCAACTTCATAATGTAGCTGGAATCATACAATCCTCATCATTTAAAAAAAAACCCTAGATATTAAAATTAAAACTAAAATTCATGATCACTGTTTTTAAACATTCTGAATACACACAAAAAGGACCATTCATATTATTTCTCAATAGTATTGGCAACATTTAGATAATTAGGGGAAAGCAAAATTTTTCTCTATATACTGTACTATAAAAATGGCAGAATTCTTCAGCTGGCCCATTTATGTATATTTCAAAACCCAATTTTCACTGGCAGTTTTACTACACTTTGCTAATGAATGGATACAAGTGAATGGAGTTGCAGCAACATTACTGCATGTATGAAAATACGTACAATTTTCTGAATAATAAATTCATAAATCTTCCTTCCAGCGTTGGCTCGAAAGAACTTCCTGTACTCTCTGCGGACCTGACAAATGAAAATCTTAAAGTAAACATCCAGTTTTTGTTTTGCTTTTCCACCAGCATAGCAATACACTGAATTGCAATTTTAATGGTGGTTTCGAAGGATAAGGGTCCTGTCCAGGACCCTTCTAGATATAGAAAGGTGGGACAGCACAGGTAAAGTAGAACAGATTTCTGAATTCACAAGGAGTTTTATAATTCTTAGGTCTATACCTATCTGCAGGTAAACCTGGTCTTGGCTGTACCATTTCACACTGAAGACAGGGGTTTCCTTGACTGAATGTTCCCCCCATTGAAAATAAGCAAGTAAGCAAGGGACTAAATAAATAAACAATACCCATCAACAGACATTGAATCAAGTGAGCATCTGTCTGCAGTCTGAAGTAGGACAACCCATGGGCTTAACACTGCAGTGAAACCAGTGCCTGATTTAGTCATTCAAAAAGCAGAGGAAAGATGCTTGCTCAGCCTCGCAGTATCACCGCCTTGCTCACATGAACATTGATGGTCATGGAGATGAGAGTTTTTTCTAAATATGGAAGATCTCTATGCAAGCCAGAACCATAGGAAATCCCAGTTCTGGCTTACTTGTAAAGTCTCTCCTCTTCAGAAGTTTCTTTTCATGCGAATGAAGCACCAAAGGATAGGGTCCAGCAACAGTGCTTCCTTCTCAACCTGTTTCCTTATCCCCTTTTTTGAATGACTGGATAGGCCTTAAGGCATCATCATCCTCAAGGTTACCTGATATCAGATTTATAATAAAACAAGAGACCCTTTCATGGAGTTCCTCCCCCACCCCATACTTGAGACTGAGGTAATAGCTAAAATCAATTGCAATACACATTGACTGTCATGTAATGGGATTCCTCCTTTGGTCCACTGTAACACCCACTTCCACTCAAGTTGCTTACCAGTAAACTGCCTTTCTTTGAGTCTCCTGCCATACCCATAAGCTGGACTTTTCTAGAAAGCCATTCTTGCTGGAACTCAAAGCACAAGGCTTTTCTATCTCATCACTTTTAACTCTCTTACACTTTTTCTTTGACCTTATCAATCTGATATTATGAAGGCTGAACAAACCTCTTTAAAGCACCAGCCAGAAATGAGTAACACTGATTTCAAAATTACTTGTTTAACATAAAACAGATATAACTGGTATCTAAATATCTATTGTAACATAGAAATAATTGTGGCACACTGGACCACTACGGTGTTAACATACATTTGTTAACACTGACCAAAATCCTATTGCTTGCATTCATTGGATGTAAGCAACGGAGAGCCTTGCGGCGCAGTGGTTAAACTGCTGTACTGCAGTCGAAACTCTGCTCACGACCCAAGGTTCAATCCCAGGTAGCCGGCTCAAGGTTGACTCAGCCTTCCATCCTTCCAAAGTTGGTAAAATGAGTACTCAGCATGCTTGGGGTGGGGGGCAATGTGTAGCCTTTCTAATTTACTTGTAAACCTCCCAGAGAGTGCTTAAAGTGCTATAGGGAGGTATATAAGCAGCACGCTTTAAAGACCAATGGCACAAAATCTCAGAAGTATATTGCCACTAGGTAAAAAGTTGGCACCTGTATTTCTACTTGAATACCAGTTGCATGACTCAAGAGTGTGACAAGAAATACAAGTACTTACTTCTTAACTAGTACCAATTCACTGCTAGATGTATGTGGCTGACTTAATGCTAGCCTAAGTGTTCAACTGGATTCTAGCCACTGATTAGGAAACCCTTACTTGACAATCAGAAAGCCCTGGAGAAGAAACAAGAAAGCAAACAAGTAACCTAATAAAGCTGGCTAAAAAAACTGGGCTGACTAGTAAATAATTGAAGGTTGAGGGATTGTATACAATAATCCCAGGGTGGTGGTGGTGGTTAGATTTTGGAATCAAACTACCCCAAAGTGTCATAACTAACTAAACTCCTGAGGTAACCAAAGATAGGTAGAAGTCTTGGAACCGTGTTTTCCAGAGATGTTTGAACTATGCTGCAGTCGGAGGCCAAGCTTGTCAACTGGGTTTTCTTTGGACATGTAGCATACAAGTGACTGGAAGAAAAAGCCTAACATTTCTGAGAGCCACTTTTGTAAACTCTGCCCTACCTTAGTCCAAAACAGGTTTACCTGACACACAATACTAAGGATACAGTCAAAGCTGAGTACATTAGATAAATCAAGATTTGGGGGAACACTAACTCCATTAAATGTAAAGCACTGAATGAAACTTGATAGTATTTTTACCCTTGCTACTGGCCCCTGTCAGGTTCAGAGGCAGACTGTGCTCACACAGAACTGTATTTCTGTAGAACATCATCACCATTTGACAACTTTGTATGCATAGCTACTGTGACTTGTGTAATCATGGCAAACTGATAATTCATGCTGCAATTACAAAGCAACAGCACAGGAAGCTCCTGATGTAAAGGTATTCCTTCGCACAAATTGTGCCCCCCCACCGGGAGAGTAAACAGCACGAGAGTGAGTTTGCTACATGGCCCTGAAGCTCTTGCTTGCAGGCAACATTCAGCAGGGACTTACCCTCGACTGTGCAAAAGCTGACTGCACTTTGTACTTAGCAATTCTAGGCAATAATATGTGAAAGAAAACTACATTCCTCATTAGTTTCTGCTATAGTATGCCATTATTCCAAACTGGATTGTTGTTACAATGGGCACACTATGACAGTATTCCTTAAGAACAACAAAACAAAACAAAACATTCATTATACCTCCTTTATCACATTCCTGGTTAAAATAGCAATATCTTCAAATACTCATAGATTTATTTCTGTATGAGTGAGTATGTGCATGTGTTCTATATTAAACACATATATTTAAAAAGGAGAGAGACAATATCCAACAGCCATTTATTTGTTTTTCAAAAGTGATTGGGGGAAAAAAATCTCCTTAATGATCATGCTTGTTAAACCCACCTCAGAGCACCAGGAGTTGTGTTAGTAGAGATGCAGTGCTTTATTGAGTTCATGATTGACATAAGGGAGCTGTTTGAAAGAGTACCTTCAGTCCAAGCCAGTAAGCCCAAATGACTGCCACAGCATGCTTGCGCCTAGCCTCCTCCTTCAAGCGTTTCAACTCCCTCCGAGCCTAAAATGTTTAGATAGTGAATCATAGAGACAGCCCAATGCAGACAGCATGATGACCAGAAAGAACGTACCCGCTGAGAGAAGAGCCAATAACAGCCAGACGGAGTGAAGGAAGCCACCTTTTGAACTCCAGAGGTTCAGTGTGTGAAGAGAGGGTGAAAGTGCAGCTGCCCCTCAACACAGCCCCAGCGGATGCAGATGAAAGAATTAGGAACGGCAGCTGCTCCCTCATACTGGCTTTCTTATATGGAATGTTAAATTGGCCACAAGTAAAATCCTTCTTAAATTTTAATGGGAAGCCACCTGCACAGTTGCAGATCAAAGGGGTATTAATTCAGATGTCAATATTAGAACCCAGCCTAGGTATGCTGCTCAGCAATGGCAGAGACCTCAAGTAGGAACATGGTAAATACAGATCCTTGGGATCCACTATTTTATGGCACATTCCTCCCTTTCATTTTATACCAGCAATCGAACTTTCATGCCAATGACTGCCCCCCCCCCCAAAAAAACTTGCCTTTTTTCCAATTTTTAATTTGTTGTCACACGAAGACATACACAAACATCACAAGAAAAGGACATGAGGACACGAGAGAAATGAGAATGGAAGAAATACTTTAAAAACCCTCTAGCATTCTGTACGGACATACATTTACATAATTCCTTTTCATATTTTAGTATTAGTAGAGGACAGACATCTACTGTGTGCAAGCAACTGGATGTGGCATGACACCTTTAGGAGCTCTAGCTATGCACCTGCAGCATAAACAACTTTGTGCATCTTGCAGAAAATATGTCCTGCGAATTTTCCTCTTTGAAAGACCTTAGTACAAACTATGGCTTGTTATCTTAAGTCTGTATTTAGTCTTTATTTAAATGTCAAATAAAAGGAAACACAAGGAAGCACACTTAGGTTGCAGTCCTACCGACCTGGGAGAAAGCCTCACTAAACTCAATGGGACTTACTTCTGAGTGGCTACAGACAGGACTGCGCTATTCAGTTCTCCGTACAAGACACCCTAATACTGAAGTGGTCGGGACTGTAATTCTCTGAGAGTGACTGGAACGGAGACAAGCTCCTTCTGCCTCTGCCACCATTCTGACACTGTCACAAGGAATGGCTACTCCGAAAAACGTGCAGACAATCAATTTCCTCTCAGTGAGATATTAGTTTTGCTCACATTATAAAGGACAGAAACCAGAGACTATTACATAGATCGCTTGTGACCCTTCGTTTCTTACCTGACCAAGACCCCCAACCCCTGGCTATCATGAGGGTGGGAGTAGCTGTGGATTGCTTGATCAAACCAAAAACCAAGAACCATCTTGGAAGGACCTCTCAGTTAAGAGGTTCATTCTGTCAAGCCCCTTTCCCTCAAATACCTAAACCTCAAGCAAGCCAGAGACAGCTCTCTTGTGGGAGGATTTCCAGTCATCACTTTAAAATGTTAATCACTTTTTTAAAAAATGTTAACTATGGCCAGATTGAATTACTTTAGCAGTATTTTGACCATTGTGGCAGCTCACCAAACTACTTTCTGTCTTTCTTAGGCAACGTTTGCAGTATTTTGCTACAACACCACAGAGGCTCAGATTCTAAAATCTCTTGCCATTTTAATTTACAGATCTATACAATCTTCTCTGACTAGTAGTAACTTTCCAGGGTCTTGGATCGGAGGGTTTCTCAGGCCAAATGGTTGATATCTTTTAACTGGAGATGCCTAGGACCTCCTCCTAGATGCAAGGTATAGGCTCCATAAGGCAGCCTAGGGTCGCCCATAAAACACAGATCAGTGAGGTTTAATGCAGGCTGTTTACGTAGGGTAGTGTGTCATGAAGCAGGTACTGTTCGCAGACCTTTTTTAAAAAAAAGGTTGCCAGCCCATTTTGGCCATCATACATAACCATCTTCGGCTTCTAGTCCATCACATCACATTACACATTCAAGAGGCGAATGCCAGTACGTCAGAGCCTACTGGCGGAAAGGAAGTGTAGCAGCCACTCCAAAATATGTGCATATGTGAGGAGGGTACTTGCTCTGCCCTGCCTCCAGCAAACTAGAGCAAAATCTGACTTGTCAAGGATATTTTTATTGCAACTTCATTTCTAAGAACAGCTGACACTGGAATTCCTGGAATTTTTTCAGGGTCATAGTTTGGACTTGCATGTTAATCACTTCTCTTGAAAAAATATGAATCTACTGCTATATTGGGCTTCTAACATAAATAGCCTTCTATAAAAGGCAACGTAGCCAACATGTCAATTACAAACACTTCCAAACAGGCAAAACCTGCCACTATCTGCCACAGATTATTGTTTTTAAGACAGCTAGTTATCTACAAACTCAGCAAGTTAGAGGGCCAAACCTTCTACTAAGGTAGCCCTGTCTCTTTTACAGACTACCCCTAGCCCAATCCTACAGCTCGGCAGCAAATGTTGGCATTTTCTTTTTTCTTTGTTAAAAAAAAATTGGGAGGGAGTAGCATAGTCATCTTAGTGCGCTGCATCAAACACAGCAAGCAGTCTTGTGGCACCTTAAAGAGCAACACATTTTATATGTCATTGTTGTTATGTGTCATGAAGTTGTGTATGAATGATTGATCTCCAAAATGTCCTGTCCTCAATTGCCCTCCTCCCCTCTCATAAACTCAAGCCTATGGCTTCCTTTAGGGAGTCAGTCCATCTCATACTGTATTTGGTCTTCCTCTTTTCCTGCTGCCTTCTGCCTTTTCCAGCATTATTGTCTTTTCTAGAGAATCGTGCTTTCTCGTGATGTGCCCAAAGTAGGACAGCCTTGGTGTAAGCCTCCACAAACTGCAGACTGTTTCACCAGCTGCTTCAAAGGAAATAGGTGGCAGTCCATTAAGGTTTATGCCAAATAAAAATTGTCAGTCTTCAAGAAGCCATAACACTCTAGACCCTTTGACACCTTTAGCAGCTGCAAATACTTGCCCCACTGAGTTATTTAGGTAATGATCCAATATGCATTGCCTGTGAGTGAGTCTCCATTATATTCAATAAGACTTGTTTTAAGGAGACATGCATATGATTGCAGGATTATTTCCTAATCCTGAAAATGGTTCAGTAACTTAACTGGTACAATAAAATGGGGATAAATTGGTAAGAACTGACTCTTATCTCTGACAGAACTAGGCAATCCTGCCCATAGGTTTCTTTCTAATTGGTGAAAAAACTAGCATTGTGATAGGATGGGGGGGGGGGGGAACCTTAATAAGATGTGAAATATTATAGATGGGTTATATAAGCACTGATGCAAATTTAATTAATACAGTTATCTTAGTTCTGAACATTTTTAGTGTGGGAACCTACAAAAACTGCCTGTGCGTGCTAAGAAGACATTTTGCTTTCAGTCATGCAGTCTTAGTTTTGTATGCTCTAGCGACATGAGTCAATCTTTTTCAGTTTAGGTATTTAATGGCACATCAACAAACAAATTAGTGCTTTATAGGTGGGTATATCTAGATTATTTTGGGGTGTTTTTTATTTTTATTTTTTAGTATGAGTGTTTTTCAGGTTAAGTGTGACAAAGATGAAAATGGAGAGTTATTAGGAATTACATGCTCAGGATTAGTAAGCCAGTAACAATGATTCGCCTTTGCTTTGTTTTTGTTTTTTTTTAGTAATGAAGTTGGGTAAGGAAGGGTTGGGGGCACAGGACACTTGCATGTAGTACCTTAAATCCAAGCCAGTAAGCCCAAATAACAGCAATAGCAAGCTTATTTCTAGCCTCCTCCTTCAGCCGCCTCAGTTCCCTTCGCGCCTGTGGTGCATTTGAAAATGAAATTACAGAAAATTGAGCAAGAGAAAGAGAGAGAGAAGGTTGCTTCAGTTTCCCAACTGATAAAAGAAAGAGGGAAAGAGAAGGGAGGGCGGAACCCAAATCATTTCATTAAGTATAAAAGAAAGCATGTGCTGGCTAGACTGAAACTTGTTAAAAAGTAAAGCTGCACTACAAGGAGAAAGGCAAGTGAAGTGAATTCAGACATTTCTCCTGTCTACTCGGGACATCTCTGTGCCGTGCAAGAATGGATGGAAAGTAGCTTGTGCATTCTTACCTGAGCACCATGCCAATAGGCTGCAATAGTTGTCACGGCTTCCTCACAGCGCTTCTGGTGCTTCAGTTCACGAAGCAGCTTTCGAGCCTGTAAAAACAGCCAAAGCCACACACACACCCCCATGCCAAGGAGTGAGCACTTGGGAAAAATAATGACTTTACAAAACTTTACAAAATTGTTCCCTCCAAACCTACCCATTCCACTCCTCGTAGGATGAGACAAACACTTCACATTTCTGCATTGTAAGTCTCTGGACATTAATTAAGTTCTACCAATTGATTTCAGATGCAGGTTTTTAATACATTAAACATAAACAGTTTTGCAGAACTAATTGGGCAGAGAGTAATGTTTGCTTCCTATTAATTCTTACTAGTACATGAGGAAGAACTGTTTGTAGTCTAAACGAATTTTCTTGGACACGGATGCAATTCTGCTGCTGCTGACTGGCATTTTAAGACACAACCACTCGTGTCTTGATGAATATTATGGCAAGTTTTAGACCAGGGTGTAGACTCTGGCTCTACAGAAGATCTGTACTTCAAGTTCTATAAGCTTCAACCAGCAAGTCTGATGGTAAGGGATTATGGGAGCTGTAGTGCAAACATCTAGCAAACTGTATTTTCCCCCACTGTCCTTCTAGAAAAAGAAAAAGTTTAAGGGGCAGAAACTGCAGGTTATTTTAAGCGTAACAATTGAAACAGAATTTCAGTAAAACACATTTTATTTAACTTATTTTGTATTTCAAATTCTTTCAGCAGAGGAAGCAGTAAGGATGGGACTTTTTTTTGGGGGGGGGGGGAGAACTTCCAGTCCCACAATTTGGCAGGAACGCCCCAGGCTGCATTATGGAATTGGGAGCCACCAAATGGCAGAAGGCAGAAAATTTCAGCCCACAAACACAGACCTATGGACACCTACATTTCACTCACCTGGAGCAGGGCCTACTCCCAAGGCTGCATAGCCTTCTCATATATAGAAATCTTGGAGAATTAATTCTAAGAGTGTAAGTCCCCAAACTCAAAAGAACATACCTCTAGCATACACTGGCAGGGCTGCCCTAGTAGTTTAAAGAATACTACAGCTATAACTAGTTCTTCCATGGCCCAGTTGCATTTCTGGATCCCAGAAAGTGTTCCTCTTCTGCAAAACCATAATTCTGTTAATTAATCCATCACTTAACCTCTGCTTTTTTTTTGTAGTATAATTTTTTATTTCCCTTATAAGGGTGGGATGAGGTTGGGAAGAGCTGGGATAGGGATACCCTCGGAGGGGGTGGATTTGAACGGATATATTACAAATCAATATTTTTATAGTAATTCTATACATTCTCTTCTAGTAATAGTTCCACATATCAGAAAAAAAATATGAACAGTGAACGAGAAGGAAAAATCAAATTCAGACAATTATATTGTTAATCTAATTATTGATTATGTAGCTGAAAGTCTTTATCCATCATTTATTCTGTCTCTTCTGCAAGCCATACATATAACTATGTATCAGTCAGCTATTCTATCTACTTTGTAACCATGTATATAATTGTGACCAAATTTTTCAATGATCTTTTTTTTTCTTTTTTTCTTTTTTTTTTTGCATCTAGCCAATCTGATAATATGTCCATTTCTGGGGTTTCAAGGATTTTGTCTATCACTTCATATTTTTGCGGTATTCTAGGTTCCTTCCAGTGTTTTGCAAAAACTATTCTTGCTGCTGTTATAATATGAATAGTTAAATATGATTTTTCAGAGTCTAGTATATCTGGCAAGATATTTAATAAAAATAGTTCTGGTACCATCGGTATTGAAATTTCTAATATCTCTTGTAGTCCGAATTGGCTTCCGAATTCCGACTTAACCTCTGCTTTCAAACATAAAATTTTCCACTAGCAAGGTGTGTGATTCACGTTTTAGAAGAGCTGAGCAGAAGAATAATTAACTCTTCCTCTACACCATTACTGGAGCACAAGCTAGTGATTCCACTACCTGCTTGCCAGTGAAATGTGGAAGGAGCTGGAGGGGAAAGGGCTGAGCTGAAAGGACTTGGGTATTCTTATTTCTGCCTGCTTCTTCTTTCTTCCTTCTAAATCTGCTTTGTCATGGGGCAACAGCAGTTGAGATCTAGAGAGTCAACATGGTGGTGTGCAATATACTTCTGATCCAGGAGGTTGTATTTCCTTTTTACAAACAAGCATGCCTTACAGTGTGTGTAGTACACGGTTCTGTGTAATGTAATAACATCACAGTTCTTTATTTTCAGATACTATTATTGGGTCAATTTTAAAGGGCAGTTTGTTAGCATTCCCGATCACATGGGACTCCCGCATCGAACAGCCACAGGATTCCAATCGAGAAAGCTTTGCATTCTCAGTTTCAGCTACTGTATCTGGATGCCTGGATTAATCAGAAGTGCTAGGTTAACACAGACCTAGTACAAATTGTTTACTCAGCTCACCTTCCACCCTCTGATGTAAGACTGTACTACGATGGCAGAATTCTTTGTCTGTTGGTACTTCTTCTGTTGCTACATTGAAAATTAAAAAGATGGGAATCAGAATTTTTTAGAAAGTGAAATACTGATCAAACCACAGATACACATTCTTGCATACTATATCAAAGGGATCATTGACAAGAACCTAGATAGAAGGGCTTATCAAAAGTAAGGTTCATTATCACTGTACCTCAAAACTCATGAGGTACAGTGGGAAAAGCATATGGAAACACAACCCTTCTTTGCAATGGTTCTATTCTGACACTGTGGTGGAGTTCTCCACGAAAAAATGTCATCATCGCCTAATGAAAACTGTGTGGGGTAAACAGGCCACACCAGTGTTTCAAGAGCCACATTCTTAACTATGATTGGGCATGATGCCTGAACAATGACATCATGGTTAATAACTGAAAACAAAACAGCATATGAATCCTTGGTTTGAAGCAGATTTTCACATTATGCTCCATATTCATAAGGAATATAATTGTGTGCAGTTTTGATGTTCATGGCAATGTTGCAAATTCTGTTGGGTATTTTGCTTAATGTGATACCCAGTACAGTGTAGTGGATACAGTGACAGGCTAGGACTCAGGAGGCCTGGGTTCAAATCCCTGTTCAGCCATGGAAACTCACCGGGGGTGTGGAACTGGTAAAACCACTCCTTAAATATTTCACTTACCTTGAAAGCCCTATTATAGGGTCACTACAAGTTGGTTTCAACTTGATGGCACATAACAACAGTTTTGTTGAATACCATTTGTTATCAATGCTCTCGTTTCTAACGTATTCTTAACTGCACAGAAGCCTTAAGAAAGGATCAGATAAAAGCCTACATAAACAGAATCCTTCCTTACTGCATATCGTCTGTACCAGGCAGCTACCACTATCTGACTCCTTTTCATGAGAAGGAAACGTGTGTGGCACTTCCAGCCTCTGTAGATCTTCTGGATTAGCGTAGCCAAATCCTCAAGGCGCTGTTTTCTTAGGTCTTCTAATTTGAAGAGCTGTACAGATTGGAAGTGAGGAATTGGAAAAAAGAAAGAAGAGCAAAATGACGTTAGCACTAAAAAGGGCCCCGTTCAGAAGCTAGTGCAGTGCAGTGGCTAAAGTACTGAGTTTGGAGATGAGCAAACCAGCTTCAAATCCTCCGACTCAGCTAAGAATCTTCCCCAGTAGCTTTTGAAATGCCAAATTTCCTGCAGTTTAACTAACAGTACATGCAGCAGAATAAGTGGTAGACGTTAAATGTGATAAAATGGCCTGTACAGTTTTTGACTGCAGGTGGAAAGATAACATTTTAATACCTTCACATTAAAAAAAAACACCCTTCTCACAACAGGGAATAGCACAGAGGGAATAGGTTGAGCTGGAACCAATATGCAGTGTACATGGGATAGTATTCGAATGTGGCATTTTCTGCTTGCAGGCCAAACTAGTCCAGTTCATTTCATCATCCTGTCAGGCAGTATATGCAAATCAGTTTGTTCTCATACAAAAACAAAGGGGCAGAATATCAGTTTAATATATTTTAACAGATTTTACAGTTGAGGTCCACCGAACAATTGTTCTGAGGGAATGTGTGCTATTACGTAGGTTAGTAGGTGGTATATCACTGTAACTGAAAAAAATGCCGTTCTATTAACTACTCTCCTGTTATTTTACAATTGTGCAAACAACAACAACAACAACAACCTAGCCCTTCATTGCTCAGCAGACTGAATTTCTCCTTGGTCAGAATATAACTCTAGCATCTTGCAAGAACAAAACATGAATTAAAGCAGGGGTCGTCAACCCCCAGTCCACGGCCTGGTGCCGGTCTGTGGGCTTGCCGGAACTGGGCCGCGGAGACGGATCTCCACCCCCCCCCCGCACGCATGCACGGTGGGCATGTCACACTCGCGCGGGGGGCATGTCGCACTTGCGAGGGGGAGCTCGATCCCCCCAGCTGGTCCGTGGCCCCCCAAAAATTGGGGACCGCTGAAACAGAGGACAGATTTTAATTGACATTCCTTTGTCATAACCAAGATGTATTGGTTCACATACTGTTCTTGGGTTGCGGATGAATATCTTTGATCTACCCATGGAAAATTCTTCCTTAGGGACTTCCAGCTCATTGAACAGGACTTCTACACCAGCTCTGTAAAACAAAAAATGGCAAGCAGTTACCCATATCATAAAAGCAGATCTCTTGATGCATGCTGCATTTATTATAAGCATATTGTAAAAACAACATGTTAAAAAGCTATCTTTTTTGAGGGGGAGGGGGAGCAATAATGGTTATTTCTTCGGTTTATAAAACATGTGTAACCAAATGTGAAAATGTTATGCAAATCAAATACAAATAAGTTTATTTCGGTCATATGACCTATACAGAAAAAAAGTGTACAGTAAAAACAACGAGAGGGACTAGAGGGAGATAAGTTGTTATTGTTGTTGTTGTTGTTTAGTCGTTAAGTCGTGTCCGACTCTTTGTGACCCCATGGACCAGAGCACGCCATGCCCTCCTGTCTTCCACTGCCTCCCGGAGTTGGGTCAAATTCATGTTGGTAGCTTCGGTGACACTGTCCAACCATCTCGTCCTCTTGTCGTCCCCTTCTCTTCTTGCCTTCACACTTTCCCAACATCAGGGTCTTTTCCAGGGAGTCTTCTCTTCTCATGAGATGGCCAAAGTATTGGAGCCTCAGCTTCAGGATCTGTCCTTCCAGTGAGCACTCAGGGTTGGTTTCCTTCAAAATGGATAGGTTTGTTCTCCTTGCAGTCCAGGGGACTCTCAAGAGCCTCCTCCAGCACCACAATTCAAAAGCATTGATTCTTCGGCGGTCAGCCTTCTTTATGGTCCAGCTCTCACTTCCATATATCGCTACTGGAAAAACCATAGCTTTGACTATGCGGACCTTTGTTGGCAAGGTGATAAGTTGTTATGCAAATCAACAAATGTCTGCTGTGATCAAGTGATTAAGGATTAAAGAGTAACAACTAGATTGTGAAATTGTCAAAGTTGGGAGTGTTCTATGCTTTAGTAAGGAATGCTTGAGGAATTCAGTATTTGTGAATTCCTGAAAAATATCCTGATCTGTACATCTCAGAATATATATTGTTTAAATCCATATATAGAATGTATTGTTTCAAAATTTGCAGATAAACATACAAAATGGAACAAAATGACTGGTACAAACAAGCAAAATTAACAGACTAGAAAATGATAGGTTCACCTATCCCTAATTGCAATATCCTTTACAATATTCAAAAGCATGTGTGCAGTCACAGAATGAAGTAAATTTAAAAGTATAATTGGGAAAGGCTATAAAGATCTTGAACACACTTTCAAAACAATTCAGCTTGAAGTGGAAAGAGGCAGAATAGAAAGAGTGGACCACGTTTTAACAGATGCTTGGTCCATTATTGTGTATATATTCAGCAAGGTTAAAGTTTCCAAGGGAAAAACACTACACAACATGTGCAGAATGGGATCATTGCATGATCCAGCAATAACTTTGATCCTTTGGACTTTGCACCTGGCACTCATATACAAATTGTTCCTCTGGGCAGTGAGGAAGAGAGACCACAATTTTGCATACCTCGTCCAACTCTTAGTAGGAACCTCTCTGGCAACATGCAAAACTATGGGTTGTCTTCTAGGACAGTGGTTCTTAACCTTTGTTACTCAGGTGTTTTTGGACTGCAACTCCCAGAAGCCTTCACCACCAGCTGTGCTGGCTGGGGTTTCTGGGAGTTGCAGTTCAAAAACACCTGAGTAACAAAGGTTAAGAACCACTGTCATCTAGGAGAATGACATTATGGTCTGTCCTCCTTGAACATTCCAGCATCAAATGAAGGGCTAAAAAGCAGAGGCAACTCTGGCCTCTGCATGGGTAAGTTGTTTGAACTGGTCTCCTCGATCAACGAAAGTGTAACTCCCAGTTGCTTAGCTGTAGAGTTAAGGAATGTGGCTTGAGATATTTCTCTTTCTCCTTTCTCTGAGGTACATTAATTATTTCCCCTTGATCCTAACTGTGAGTTCAGTAGAATTCTGTCCCTGCAGCAGCAACATCAATCATGGTTAGAGGTAGTCAGCACCCACACATAACCCAGCCTCCAAAACCAGGAGTTCATGCAGGAAAGAAAAAGCATGCAACACCAGAAATTTAACCCCCATTGCTTAATTAATCAATCAGGACATAAACATTGTTAATAACTCTCACCTGGCAGGGCCCCTCCAGTGCGGCCACGTCTGTTTACAAAGCATTTTGTACCTTTCCAAGCAAGGCTCATAAAGCTGCCTGAATGCATAACCTGCCCTTCTGACACGGACATTTTCTAGCAGACCCAGGTATCGAACCTGATGACAAACTAAAGCATCATTGAAGATATGTGCTGCTTTTTTGTCATTGGGTTTAATGCACCTGCAAATAACAGAATATGTGCTTAGAATATTGCATGATCATTTCTGTTATACAATTTTAAAAAAAAAAACACTCATTTTTTTCAGCAATTATACTTATGCCACCATAAATATTCAGCAGGATTCTAGCCAGTATTTTAAAAACCCAAGAAAATGAAGAGTATTATGATTTGGATTCAGACTAAGCCCCAGTTAATTGAAACCCCGCCCTCCACCCTTGTGCAGCATTGTGCAGCAACCAGAAGATGACATGACTGTAAAATTAAACATCCCCTGAAAATAAGCCCTAATGCGTTTTTTGGAGCAAAAATTGATATAAGACCCTGTCTTATTTTCGGGGAAACACGGTAAATGATGGCTAATAATTATTATTTATTATTATTATATTTTATATATATGTATATATATATATAGGGCCACTGAAAACAGAACACTAATTTTCCTTTTATTTTTGCCTGATGTAAAACTAATGATCAGTTTTTGCCAAAACAAATTACTAAAATTTTCCAAAAGCCCAAAGGTACTCATGTTCAGTGGGTGATCTGAATTTTTGTGACAGTGCCCTTTTTACTTCCTCTGATGTGAGGTGAAGATGGGCTGTAAACTCAACAAGTAGCCGCTTGCCAGTCTGCATGAAGAGACAGCTGTACAACCTCATTCTAAGTGCACAAGCATGTCGGGAGAAGAAAGGCAGCACTGCTTGTCTGTACGCTGAGAATTGGTAGTAGGAAACCATAAAGCTTTTGGAAAACTGCCAAAGGACTAAAGAATTCCTACAGAAGTCTCCCGATTTCAACACAGTTTAGACAAATCAAACACTCTTGTGGAAGAGTCATCAGCCTTGGAGGACATGATCCAACGTACATGTTGAGGTACATATAGAGCCTTAACGATTATAGATTTAATCAAAGCTAAGCTCCAGTGCTAAATGCATCGGCCAATTCATGACGCTCTACTGAGGCATTAGTTGTTGAAAATTGGAAGCATCAGATGACGAGTGACAAGATCAAGTTACAAGAGCATCCCATCAGTCAATTAATTACAATGTCAATAACTTCATCTCCAAAGAATACTCATGTCAGAGATGTTCAAGAAACAGCACTGGTAATATTGGTACGACGTAAAAGGCTTGATTATTTCTAATTATTAAAAAATGTAATTCACACTATAGCCATAGAAGGGTAACAGAAGACAGGTGCAACAAAAACTTCACGTCAAATGAGAGTCTAGCATGCATGCTTTGAACACCCACTTTGAAGGGTTTTTTATAATGGTAGAGTGAGGTGTGAGTATACAAGAGAATATTTAATACTCCTGGCCCAGAGGTTTCAGTGTAGTTTGAAAAATCCCTTTCAGGGTGCCCTTTCTCATGCTAAAACTCCTACGACCAAGTCAAAATGATTCTTCTAGTTTCTGATATGTCCCCTTGAATCCCCATCTACCTTAAAGAACCTGAGAATAGTGAGTTTTCAATCCTTTGTTTAATTTCTTGAACTTTACCTGATGTAATTGGGATTTTTTGTTTGCAAGTTCTTCATCAGCGTCGCCACAGAAGCTTTAAATTGTGACCCTGCTGTTGGGGGTCTCTTTAAATTAATCTTGGCGGGGTTTCCTTCAGGGAACAATGCTTTAATGAGGGAGTGGTTGGCCTTCCACATGGCTTGGGATAGGTCACGGTAAAGCAGATCATTGTTTTTGTCAACAAATCCTTCTACCTGGTACATTACCTGAAAGAAGAGAGCAATAGTCTCAGAAAGCAAGAGGTAGCCCATCCAGGGGGAGGGGGACAGTTTTGAGAAAAATAAAACAGCCATCAAGAGCAAATTGCCATCCAGAATCCATCAAGAAAAAGGAAAGGAAAGAAACATCAAAAACAAAATTGTTCACGTTGCCAAATTTTATTTTCATAATTTCTTTATTAAGTTAACTATTTCCAAAACCCCTCTTTTCAGCCCAAGGTATGGCATGAAAGGTGCTATTGCATTACACTTTGGCTTAACTCTTCAGCTCCAAAACTACTTCAGCAAAGACCACAGAATCAAAGCTAGGGAGGCATGGGGGTCTATCTTGTGTAAACATATTACTACTTGTGATCTTGACGTGCATCTTTTTTAAAAATTTCAAAAACAGCCACGTTTTCCAATGTCCAAACCTGGAATGGAAGCTACCTGCATACATAAAAAGGCCCATTACCTTTCCAGCATAATGCTGAATTCTGAAGCAGCTGTGCGGCAGAGATGTGTCATTCAAGAAACGTGCACATTTACTCATTCTGCTCTCAAAGTGTTGGTGAGTAGCACAGATCTGGTTCAATTTTTCTAGGAAGGTATCATCTGTAACAGCTCCTGGCCTGAGGCATTCCTCATCCAGCATAGCTAGAATTCCATTCTGATTCTGTCACATAACAAAATAGTTTATTTCATTATTTCAGCAGAAATATAATATATGTCACTTACAGTTCAAACAATAAAATCTAGAAGGCCAGATTAGAAGACTTGAAACCCTGCTTATCTTTTTGCCATTCTTGTTATAAATGCCTAAACATTAAATAAAATTGAACAAGGAACTTCTTTCTTCTTCTTCTCTCTCTCTCTCGGTATGCTTCCCACTTATAAATTCCTAGGAAGTCCCCATTCCTCAGCCATGATCTCTAGACTGCTGTTCCAGGTGTCTGTGGGAGGGTTCATCTTCCTGAATGCTGATTGGAGGGATACCATCAGAAAGAAAGGGAAGAACCTTCTTCAGGAAGAGGATAATCTTTTGTCTGGAGGAAATGTCCCTCAGATGTCACCTCCCCTAGGCTCAACCAAAAGAGGGGGGGGGGATCAATAGCAGAAGCCTAGTTTGGCAACAGGAGCATCCAACAAATGAACTCTCTCCTCTTGTCCACTCCCATATTGTTCCAGACTACAAAGAGCAAGCTGCGGATTCTAGCAGGCTCCTGTAGACCCCACAAGGAGAAAAACAGAGGTCACTACTTAACAGAAGAGGCCCTTTCTTTAAACACAGAAGGTACCAGGTCCAATCTATGGCATCTCCAATTATAAGCAGCACCTGGTAGCGTTGAACAGAAAATATTCTGTCCAAGAAGCTGGAAACCTAGTGCTCACTGAAGCAGCTAATACTAGGCTAGATGGGCCCAGTGGTGTATAGTAACATTTAGAAGTGCAGATGCTTATCATAGCACTCCTCCCAGCCATATGCTGTAGAAGAATACAAAAACACAGGTGGACATGTTAAGCCATATTAACAAACCGGTGCTGCTAGTCTCCTTCATCAGAAACAGGTAGCTCACAGTATGCTAGTGTTGGAAAAGAGCCACCCACTCTGCTGTGAGGACAGGAGCTAAGTTCAGAAAACAGGGAAGTGGGGCTACTGGCACATGGTGTCATCATCCTTACCAATCAACCACTAGCACACTCTGAGGCACTTCAACTCTGCAAGTTCTACCTCACTGCAAAAGTGCACACAGTATCCACGGTTTCACTTATCCATAGTCTGAAAATTTTAAAAAATATTTGAAAGAAAAAAATCCAGAAAAAACTGTTTTCACATGTATTGCCAGAATCAGCCACTAGAGGGACTCAGACACAATGTTATGAATATTTGTTAAGTGAAGAATACATAACATGGTCTCTGGTAATGCATGGAAAATATTTTTTCTGTTTTTTTGCCTTTTACCATGCTATATAAAGAGTTTGTGTTTGCTATTATCCACAGTTTTCAGTATCCACAGGGGCTTGTAACCAAACTCCAGAGGATCTGAGGGGTCCTACTGTATGAATGCACTCAGTTCAAGGTACCTTCAGGTATGTGCCAAATGGAAAGAAAAAAATTGGGAGAAATAATGCTGAGAGAACAAGGTGGAAATTGTTACTAGTTTTCTCCTGCAGCCTATTTTAATGGCCCATTTCCATACATGTTGGAAATACTTAGCATCTTCCTTTCCACCCATTCAAAGATTTTCACAAAGTGAATGATTTCAATAGAGACAGAAGAATTTCAAGAGAAAAAAGGAGTTTCCCATGATTAAAAAGGGCCTCTTTAGCCCAAGAAACAGCCAACACCCACCAGGCAATAATTCCTCACAAGAAGTTATGAATTTTACTACTAGTATTATGCTTGCTCAGTTAAAAGCTCAGTGGAATATGCTGCAGAGAAACATCTGCAGAGACAATTTTTGCTCTCAACATCCACAGTAAAAAAATTAGAACTGGCAGATAGGACTCTGAAAGCTGAAAGCACTGGTTTTAGCATAGAAGCACCAACCTTACATTTGAGATAACACGTCCTATTTTAGGGAGAGCAGGAGACCAGCTCTTAAATACTTACAAGATCATTGGATACATATTTACCCTGCTCTTGAAGCAGCTGTGTAATGGATGATCTGGAAGGTACTCATCACGACAGTTTCTATAACCAGTCCTCCCCCATAAGAAGTGTCCAAAAATGGATGCAGGTAGATGAGTCCATATTAACGGGTTGTGGGTTTTGTGGTAAAGTTTGATTGCCCATTCAACAACAAACCACCCTTAAATACATTTCATTACAACTGGAATAAGGTGCAGCAATATAATGTTCCTGGGAAAATCAATTTCTCCCTCAGCTAGCTAGTGGGAAGTCTGAGGTTAGGGATGGGCCATTCATGTTCAAACTGAAGACCAGAATTTTGTGGTTTCCTTTGTATAATACTGTAATTCATGTTATTTCACTGACTGATTAAAGACGGCCTCTAAAACACAAATGGTTTGTTATTACAAAAGAAAGGTACACAAAAGTTTTGTGTTTCTTTCACCTTCCCTCTTTTGTGCAACCTTTCTTTCACCTTTTATAAGTCAAATCACCTCAGAAATATTCAATCCAATAGGACCATGAGGGCCATCAGTAGCCAATCAGAACGTCCAGGGACAGCAGGAATTTTGAATCCACAAAAGGGCCAGGAACTCAGTGAGAAGTGCTCTTTTCGCTTCAGTCATCACTGTGTGTTAGGCTGATGACTCGCCTGCCTGCGCCTCCATCTTGAATCCTTTCCTTTTTTTCTCTCTCTTTATTTCTGGGAGGATTTCCCCCCATTTCATTGGATTATTTTGCTGTCTATGCCAGCGTGCCTTCTTCGGATTATTTTTTAACAACATTCTTCCCAGATTTCTTTGCGGATTCCCTCTTTCCTTTCTCAAATTACTTCTGCTGCTGCCTGCTGGATTCAAGAAGAGAATAGAAGGCATCAAGTGGAGAGTGGGAAAATCTCCCATATTCTAATAGCTTTGGTTGTGGGGGGCTTTGATTGAATTGTTTGCCTCTATTTGCTTGCTAATTTTCTTGGTTTTTCGGGTAAAGAGAACATGTATGCTTTTTATTATACTATTTTTAATCTGTATGTGTGTGAGGGGGGAGGGTAAGGATTGTTTTCCCTGTTTGATTTTTTTTTTACATTTTTTAAAAAATTGGTTAACTTACTGTCTATTTAAGTTATATATTTTGGTGGTTTTTCGGGGGACTGTTTCATGTTGTTGTTGGTTGAGTTGGAGTGGGCCAAGCAGCCAAGGCCGCATCCTCACCTTTTGACTACTGTGCTGCTCAAAGCGTCTTGTTGTGCTGGGTAGTTGGCATTGAACTCATACTGTTGTTTTGAATGTGATGATATAAACTAGTTTCTGTTCCAAATAAATTCATTACAGATCTCTTTGCACTCCGTTCTGAACAGGAACACAAGCAGCAACACTCTTTCTGTAACAATCCTGAGAGCAGACTCGCACACACAGCAACTGAGAAACTACCTCCTTGTTTGTCACCATCTAGAGTTTTTCTTGTTTGTGCAAAACCTACATGGGCAGGACTCCTTCCCAGGCTTGGTTGGGAGGGAGGGAATCTCATCACTGACTCTGCCCTCATGGTTCCTTCATGCACATGCTTTCAGCGCACCACTGGGAACATAACACAGAGGAGTAGTTCACACATCACACCATTGTTTACCATAATTCTAAAATAAAGGAGGCCATCTTAGAAACAGATCGCTCAAGGAGGAGAATAACAACAAGGACAGGAGCGCCTGGCAGGAAACTGACAAGATCTGTAACACCAGATTGTTTGTTCACTGCTAGAGATGAATTAAGGAATTTTTATATATATATAAGGTTGAGATATTACTATTGGCAGAGACTGTACTTTATTGCACATCAACGGGGAGCAAAGCTGCTAAGCTTCCAATACGAAATTCAGCTGTAATCCAAAATGAGACAAATCAGTTGAGGAGAAAATTGGCATCATGATCTCTCCATTCCCACCTGCCCAAACATGCACATTGCAGGTTGAAACGCCGTTCTAGCTTTCGCACTCTTGCCAAGGAATGAATGGAACCATAAGAAAGTGGGAAGAGGCAATAACAGATGCTCCCTGCAACTTCTTGTTTTCTTTGAAATAGATAGTGAAAGTAAAGCAACAGTAATTCTTTATGCCTGACAACCACTCTAATATTAGCAGAATAAGAAAATTCCAGAAAAGGCCACAAATGTTTTACTTCTTGTAATCATGACTTACATTTTCCATTAGGTCACAAATTATAGCATTGTTGAAGTATTCAATGTGGGTCCATTCAATACCCTAGAAAAATAAAATACAGAAACTGAGGAGAGAAATAACAACCAAAATTACTCTTCACTCGTCACAGAGACCTGCAGAATTACCTCAAGCATGAAGTTAAATCCCACTTAGTTCAATTTCCAAGAATTAAGAGGGCCAAACCTTTCAATTCTTATTCAATAAGTTTTTTTCAAGGAAGACACAAGGGGAGATGAGATAGTAAAAATGTTACAACAAGCAGAACACTGTCAAATTGAATCAGTTTACATGCCTGTTTTAGTGCAGTGGTAACAACAAGAGGGCTCCTGTTTGTGACCGATCACTTTTGTGTTCAGCTTCCAGCCATCACAGTCGTAACACACCACTTTAGTGTCACAACCTTCAGGATACCTAAAATGATCAAGGTATTACGTGCTACTTCTCTGTTAAAGTGACATGTCCACAGCTGGGAACAACCACCTGTGTGTGAAAGAACTGCCTAGATTAGACATCTCCAACTTAGTCCTCTCCAGATGTGCTGGGTTAACTCTCCTTCAATCTCAATCCAGCAGGATCAAAGCATGAAGACAGTAGTTACAGTCCAACAGAACTGCAGGCCACCAATTTGGAAAAGACTATTGTGGCAATTTTGCACTATATACAGTATATGATTTTGCATATAGGTTTGTATTGGCTTACACAGTAAGTGACTGGGATTGACTGACAGTTGTATGGGGGATGTATAGCATGTAGATAAATGTTTATGAATGGAATCACAAAATGAATGATCTGTATGGTTCCTGGCTGGAAATAACGTACTCTGTTTTGTACATATGGGTGTGTGTAAGAGAGAATAAGTCAATCAGAGGTGTGAATTTTTTGTGTCGTTGGATAGTGGTATCACTTCGAGTTTGGAAGTTAGAACGAAAGTGGTCTGTTAATGAAGACATTGTGAATAGAAGTGTGGTCTTGTTAGTAGTTTTGTCAAAACAGGTAACTGTCTATGAATAAGAAACACCAGGTGTTTCAAATTCTAAAGAGGAAAGTAAAGCCTAATCATTATAGCCTGTAAAAATAGACAGCATAAAGCATTGTTCTTAGAGTCAGATATTCTTTCCAGTCTGTTTGTGGAACCTTTTTATTTCTTTGTGTTATTTTTAAAATAAAACTCTCTTTGGTTTATAAACCCTGCTTATTATCTTATAGCTAGCAATCCCAAGATATAACACCACAGGTCATTGCTATGAGACATGGTTCATTTTGTATCGCCAAGTAAACAAAGCTGCACTTCGCCAAAAGGTACTTAATTTTAAAAAGGAGGTGCAAAGTCAGCCCTTAGCTGAGGCAAAGTTATAGCAGCCATGTAAAAGGAACCACTGGCTGTTTGATAGGAATATTCCAAGAGAAGGATACCCTGTTCCCAAGTTTAAACAGCGACCCCAAACGTAGTACAGGAATCTGGGAGCGATTTTCATTTGGGCGGATGGAGTAAGAAGTCTCCGTCGACTTGGTCAAGGCTGGCAGGGCTCACAGATACACAGAAAGGTGGGGGTGAAAGTCATATTAAAATTCCGATAATTGCTTTGAACTACATTCAAAGGGCCAATGTAGTTCAAAGGAAAAGGAAGCAAATTTTGTTTGTGTCTGTTTCTCTTTTTTCCTGTCTGTCTCTTTGCAACCCCACCCCCACCCCACCCCCATTGCAATGATTATTTGGGGCCTTAGTATTTGGTTAAAAAAAAAAAAGGCAAAACCTAGTAATGATGTTGAAGGGAAATGAGTGTCCTTGAATGACTGCCAGATTAGCTTTCCATTCCATTCCCTCAATCTGTGTCAATTTCCCATGCACTTAACTGAAACAGAGCCAAATCCTTTTAGTGCAAAGCCTTGGGTCAATAAATGCTCTGCACATCTTGGGAGTATTTCTAAGGAAACGACAATTTCACCTCAAAAAGCCCAGAGACTTTTCTGATTTTAATCTTCATGTACAGGAGGAGAGAAATTAAATGTAAATGACATCACACCAGCTGTAACCAGTGAGTCAGGGATCAAGTCCTGGTGGGACACAGTGCCATCCAACTGCATACCACAGTCCATAGGCATTATCCCAACTCCCTCAGGCAGTAGGTCAGCACCAGGGAAACCAAGAGAGGCAAATCAGAGTTTTTCAACAGTACAGGGGCACCTTGCATGAAAGAGTGCATTACGTTTTCAACAGTTCCAAACTCATTCCCCCTGCCTCTCACCATGCACTCTGTGGTCAAGATCCTGTTGCTTAGTGTAGTTAATACACAAGTAGAGTTGGCCCATTGAATTAACAGAATTTATGGAGAAGCCAACTCACCAAATACACACCGATTCAAGGGGCCTATTCTAGCTGCAACAGTATTTCAGACACGGAACCAATGGACTTTATATATGAATTGACTTGCCATTCCACAACTGACTTAATGGGTCTACCAAGAGAATTCTAGCATTTGTATATAAATCTGTGGCCTAACTATTTTGCTCCACGTATCTGAGGAAGTGGATTGTAATCTATACAAGCTCACATTGAACTAAATCTGTTGACTGTTTCTGGCACCACATGCTTTTGTTTTCATTTTTGTTTTGTTATGCAAGCTTTCTCCAAGTATCCAGTCAATTCTTACAGGAGAGTATCATCTGCCTCCAACCCAGACCTGTTAATTCTCTATATGCAGCCCCGGGGCAGCAATCTGGATTGACGACCCGGCTATGCCCCAGTTGCACCCAAAGGCTGGTGAGCCTAGATCAGGACTTCTGCAAACTGCTGCTGCTGCATGGGCCATTTAGAGTATTTCTACCTTAACAAAGTCATGCTCATATGCTTTTAGCAGATTTATTAGCAGCAATGCTGTACCGTACACGTGCAATTTTTGGGTGTAGGAGCCAACTCCAGAAATCCTTCTGTCTAAAAGGACATCCTTGCCAACGAGAATATCTTTGCCAACAGGAGCAGAGATTTCTCTTTTGCTTTATTCTGTGGCCTTTCAAGCATGTATTTGGTTTCAGGGCTACTAACACTCATATCCCATTAACAGCATGTCAATATTGTAGCTCAGCTTTATACCTGACAAGGTCATCACTACCAGCAAGGAAAAAACACATTAAAAGCTGTTAAAGGCAAACAGCAACAAGAATACTTCTTGCATGACAGGCTTGGATCGCTGGCTATCAGCAGCACCATTAACCCAGGAAACAAAAGGGCCCTACCTCTCGTATGTATTCTTCTTGTTCTTCTTTTAAGGTAAGCTCAATGAAGATCTGTTGTAGTTTCTCGTTGCAGTAGTTAATAATGAACTGCTCAAAACTGTTCTCCTGTGAATCAAAAACAGACAAATGGTCACATAGGGTGGAGGGTGTGCAGCAAATCCATCCAACAGGGGTTGGCCCCACAGAGCAAATCCCTGCTTTGGAGGATGGATTCTCGCAGATGGACTAGAGCAGGGGATTAAAGGGTTACCTCCTCCTGCACACAACTGCACTGTTGCAGATCATGGTTAGCACTTGTATTTCCCTCCTTGTATTATCTTCATTTTTTTAAAATGGCAACTTAGGCACAAAGTTGTAATTAAAATATGCATATTTATCTCTGTATACTTCATCACACACACACACAAACTGGCTGAAATCTTGTTGTCTAGTAAGCCCAGTTGGGATTTGGTAAGTCACCTCCTCCACAGGTTTCATGGATTCCAATATTCCTACTTTAGTTCTGATTTACTTTAATGTCATAAGCTGCAACCAGAGTAGGCCCATTTGAATCTATGGAATACGAAGGAGTTGACCAAACCCCCACTACTCTAGCGCAACGTACTACACTAAGCAACAGGGTTTCACCCAATGAATCAGAAGGGGTTGTACGTATTGATATTCATGCTCTTGTTCTTTGATTAAAAGCAGAGCGAAGGATGGGAAAGAGCTAGCCACAAGAAATATTTTGGATGTGATGGTCATAAGACTCTCCACCTATAAAGAGTTAGGCCTTAAAACATACAGAACTAAACTATATTGAAAGAAAGGATATTTCCTATGGCAGAAACCAGATAAAGCTAGACTCCATGATTCATAAGGTCCCTTCCAGCTCTGCAGATCTCAGATGACAACAACGATGATGATGATACATAGCACAATTGCCTCGGGTAAAAGTAAATTAACCTGACATTTCCCCTTGATCAGAACTGCAAGCAACATTTCCATTTCAAGTTAAATATATTCTTAATAATAAAAAACTAAGATTCTTCAAAGGTCATTGGAATGAAACTCTATACAAATAAATACATCAATTAAAAATTCTGAGATATATTTAATATACACTCATTACATTAATTTCTAGAGGGAGAGCCATGTAAGTGTGCAATTTGTGGCAGCAAAAACAACAAAGAGCCACGTGGTCCCTTAAAGGCAAGTCAATTAAAAGCTTTTATGGACTGCCACCCACTGCATTTAAAGAAAGGGTTGCAGTTCACAAACGCTTGTGCCAAATAAAACGCATCGGGTGAGAATCTTGTTCAAATATTTCTGCATGCAACATTAATCACACAAGCTCTTTATACCATATGGCGGCTTGTCTCCTGTGCAACTGATTGCACACCCAGCAGACAACTGGTCTCGTGACAGGCAAACGGCCAAATGACGCAAACTTATAATGTCATGCATACTAAGCACATGGATATTTCAACAGGATTCTAGCTACCAGTCTTTGTTGGTTTTGCTGAACTGAATATATTTGGAATGGCTTATCTAGCTTGTTCTCCTATTGTATACGATGAGTAGAGAGAAACCTTGGGGTGTGTGGAATCACTTTGTATGTGTCTACAACGTTTAATTCCTTAGGTTTATAAATGAAAACATTTAGAAGCTGCCTTTCTGTTAAAAAAAACAAAAAACCTAAAAGCATCCTACAACACTTGTTTGAGAAAAGCACTACACGGCTCCACAAATAAAGCTGTGCTTTTTCATATTTTTGGACTGAAAGGCCCAGAATTCCCCAAAAATAAATTGGGGAAGTGCAACCCACCAACACAGATCTTCAGAACACTACACTTGGAAAAGAAAAAAAAACAACCACCACCAAACAAAGGGCTTTTAGGTTATTCAGCTCTGATATTGTCACATAGAGCCTAATGGGTAGCAAAATCTTATTCCAGCACAGAACTCTATTTAAAGTATGTTCAATTTCTAAAATCCTCCTTTCCATCCTATGCTATGGCCTATTTTAGTCCTCCTTTGTCACTGCTGTGCTACCCTGTCTTCCTTTCCCTCTTGCTATGTTTGACATGTTTAATGGATGGTCCCTGCAGGTTTTTTTAAAAACCCAGGACAGAGGAAAACAATTCCTTATAAACAAAACAACACAACATCATTAGGTTTTTAAACAAAGGCTGGGTAACCATTTGTCAGGGGTGTTTTTCTGCACTGGTGGATTGAACTAAATGGGCCTTGTCATCCAACCCTATAATTCCATAGGGTCGTATAATGCCATGAATGCAAAGAAGCTGTGTGTCCTACCAACAAGGAAGTCATGACAGACAGCCTGTAGCTGCATTCAGTAGCTACCAAAGGTTTGCTATTATCAGTATAGCTGGTAACTTTCATAGGATCAAGGGGTGTACTAAAAATTAATAACTGAAAATATTTCATGAGATGAAAAACAGTATGTCTAGAACTTCTTTAAAATATGGAGAAAAGGGAGGAGGAGAAAGTAACAAAACTAGGTTTTCTCATTAACCTCTTTTTCGTGATCAAGAATACCTGTGATTATAGCTTTGGAATACTGTATTTAGTCTTGATCTAGTAATACCAACACAGCCGCCTTGGCTCATCTGGGGAGACCCTTCTGTAAGTGTTTGTGCCTAAGGTTAAGCAGATGATTACCACGGGTGCATCCTTAGTCAAGGCACTACATGTTATATATGTCCTTCCTGTTTTGTATGTTTGCATCTATACCCTCATCAGATAAAAATAATTATTTACTCTGGCCTTTTAACATTACAGCTGCTACTGTTGGACATTCAGTAGTTTAATGTGGTACTGCCTTATCTGCAGCTCTCCCACCCCCCAAAACTCTAGGCTCTGGGGATATAGCCTCGCCTTGGAACATTACTGCTGAGACCATGTGGGTGGTGTTATGTTATTATTACTAATATTACATTATTATACAATTTCTTACAACTAAACACAGAAATGCATTTAAAAGACAGTACCTCAAAGATTTCAAAGCCATAAATGTCCAGAACTCCCATGACTTTCTTTCTTACTTTCATTTGTGCCTAAAAAAATAATTCAAATATTTACTGAATGAAAGACAGTAATATTATCCAATAATTTAAATGAATCAAATGTAATATCATAAAAGGACAGAAAAGGTCAGCAGTATGATACAAATGCATCTACTATTTATCGGCTAGAAACTCTGGTATTGCTGTGTCAGAATATTTTATCTATCATTCTTATACATTCATATTATATTGAATTTCAGTAAACATTACCTTAATGCTCTCATTGATTCTGGTAACAAGCCAGGAGAACAGTCTACTGTAAAGATTCTTTGCCAGAGCATCCCGAGCATAGTAAGCCTTTAAAAAAGATATACAAGTACAATAAGTATTTAGAACTTGTCTATGAGAGTTTCTGGCTGTGGCAGAAAATACCCCACCATCAAATGTGCTCTGTTTTCAGTGATAAATCTGGACAAGCACACATGCTCAGCAGAAGTTATAAAATGCATGGGAATTTCCTATTACAATATTAAAGTTGCCATCATTAAATCATTATTTTATTTATTTCACAGAACTCACTTTCCTCTCACGGTGGAATTCAAGACACCCTACAGGGAGTTTCCAAGTAATCTCAGACTCAGACCTGTATGGCTTCCACCAAAGCCACTGGATTATATACCACCAGTGGCTATAGTCCTGACTGAGTTTTCAGTGTAATTATGTGCCATATTAGGAAAAAGAGAGGGAAAATGTAAATCTCTTATACTGAAGTGCTGGCTAGGATAAACACTTGAAACAGAACGCAAGTCTGTGCTCCCTCCCCACTTCACATTCATAGTCAGCAACGTGGGAGCCACTTCAATAGGATGTGAGCCTACACTGTGGAGAATGTGTACATGAATAACTCTGCCACATGAGCAAGGTCAATCATGGGGTTCCTTCCCATGCAACTGTGGCTTTCTGGCAGGAAAGAAGAGTACTGATCACTAGAGAAGACCCATGAAACGTGCCTTAACCAAGTGAAGGTATTATTTGCATGTGATTCTTTCACAGGACTGTATCACACACAGCTCCTACACTGCTAGGTGCATGGAGTGAATTCAGGAAAATCAGACACAACTACAGAAGGCTGTTTTATACAATGGTCACAGACTGCAAAACTAGTTAAAGGTACACAGACACCCCTTCGGCAGGGAATTGGCTACCTACTTAGGAACCATCCGATACTCTTTCTTATTTCCCATAGAAAAATAATGGAAAAAAGATATCTCCTCCAGAAGTGTCCACAAAAGCTTCTTTCTCGATCCACATTTAACCACTTGTATAATAATATGGTGTTACCTGAGCCACGTTTAGGGTTGTAGAGACCTTTTCCTGCTTGGCTTCAACTGTACGGAAACTGAACGCTCGTTCCAGCACTGACTGGTCAATGCCCGTCAACTCACATATTTCTTTTAGTTCTATGGACGTAAAGAAACCAAACACAAAATTATGGTGTTGTTTTCATATTGGTTGTATTAAATCAACCTTAAGTTCAGAGAATTTGTTCAAAATCCTATTGGTGTTCACATAAGGTTTGTGCAACTTGCCACGGCTAAT
Organism: Intellagama lesueurii; assembly: GCA_037013535.1. NCBI lineage: Eukaryota > Metazoa > Chordata > Lepidosauria > Squamata > Agamidae > Intellagama > Intellagama lesueurii. The sequence goes on along the minus strand of JBAJHW010000001.1, from coordinate 165,023,242 downwards.
TGTCAAGGTGCTGGGGTGCATCTGTGTTGTGTGCCCGACTGTGCCACTGAGGTGTGCCCAGGAAGCTCATCAATTTGCCGCAGCAAGCTACCCCCTTATGTGAACACCAGCAGGATTCAGTCACTATGTGTCACAGATAACATTCGAGTGAGTAGAAATAAGTGATTTGGGGAGTAAAGGGCACAATTATCTCTCAGTCCGGTTCTAAGCATGACTAGCCAAGAAAAACACCTCTTTGAGTTCAGCTGGAATTGCTGCTAAGTGTGCACAAGAATACAACGCAAGTAATACATAAGTTGGCAATAACTCAGAACTCAAAAATTTGAAGGGCAAAAAGACCTATAAGGCAAACAAAATCATCTTACGATAATCAAAGGTTTTTTTCACTTAGAATTCCAGCAACAATTACACATACATATGTTTTTATTTTGTTTTAGAAACAAATTTAATAAATATTGTGTTCACCTGCTCAGGCAATGAGTATCTTTAGAATCAAAGCTAAAAAAATAATTTAAACCGGGCATTACTCTGTAAATAATTTTTATTTACATGAAAATGTATTTACCATTTTTATCTTTGATTTTGCTTTCGTCTAAACCATTCACTCGAGATTCAGGTTTGAATTCAATGTTTCCCAATTTTAAGACAGCTGCAACAACTTCAAAAACTGATTGCGTCTCATGGTCCATAAATCCCACAATCTGCATGGCATTCTAAAAGATAGAAACCAAGTTTCATTTATCACATTTTTACTCTGCCTTCCTCCAAAATTATGTGAGATATTTTAGATTGAGAGGTTGCCAAATATATCTGAAAAGTTACAAAAGAAGATTCCTGGAGAGCTAGACTTAAATCAAGGTCAGAGAATTAGACTTTAGTCAGTCTAATTCTCTAATCATGATATCTATTTACTATTTTCATCGACATGCCATTCTTCTGTTTGGGAACGCCTAGAATGGCATACATCATAACTAAACAAGATATTAAAAATACATGAAACATAATCTCAAACAGCAAAAACAATTCATATAAGTGGTGGAAACAACCAATTTTTTATAATTAAAAAAAAAAAAACACCACACCCAAAGGCCCATCAAAACAGTTCTGCCCAACATCTCCTTCTGAATCCTTGCAAGGATATAATGTTTCATAGGGACTCAGGAAAAGAGTTGCAGGACACAAGGGAAGCAACATGAAAGGTTATTTTCCTCATACATAATACAATTGCCAGCTTCAAAAGGGCAGCCCGAGACAACCTCAGTAGGTTGCAGGGCCTAAGATGCATGGTGGTGGTCTAAAAGTTACATTGGATCAAGCCACATTGCATTTTAGGTGTCATAGTCAACACTAGAGTTGGGCACGAACCAAAAACAACAACAACAAAACAAACAACAAACAAACAAACAAACCCGAACCAGGAGGTTTGCTAAAAACTGCTGTTTTGTTGGTTTGGGTCAGTTTGAGTTCATCAAAATTGATGAACCAAAATGTTCTGAACCAATGAACTTTTAAAACGATTTAATGCACTTCCTGGTTTGTTTTCCCCCCACCCTCTTCCCACTGCAACTGTTGCCTCTCTACCTTGTGCTGCCGCTTCCTCTTTCTCCTCTGCTGCCGCCATTTTCAGAGAAAATGGCCTGGCTTCCCTTCAGGGAGCTGAGCCTGCTGTCTCTTGCGCATGTGCTACCTATCAGCGCACAAGCATGGGCATGCACAGAGACCAGGTAGGGAGCTGATGGGAGCAGTGGGAAGGGGGCAGGCGGGTGGCAGAGGGAGTGGAGGGTTGTTTCTCTCCCCCCCCCCCCAGGCATGAATTTTTTTTAAAAAACGAACCGGTTCATGGTTTGTTTGTTTTTTAAAGTTTGGAAAGTTCATGGTTTGTGCCCATCTCTAGTCACCACCTTGAACTGAACCCAGAAAACCACTCCCAGCCAGTTCAATTGGTGCAGGATAGGTGTCACACAATTGTGGCAGGAGGCAGCTGCCAGTAGGGTAGCGACCCAAATGGTCTTCAAGGGCAACCCCATGTAGAGCCAATTACAATTGCTGAATATTGAGATTAAAAGATTAGCATCACCCCCATCTGTCCTCTCCAGGGAAGGAGAACATTTCTGGACCAGATGGTAAAATGCTGACTTGGCCACAGATTCATATGGGTCAAATTAAGACACCCCTAAACTCTTTACTTGGTTTGCCAGAGGAATTTTCTTCTCCATTTACCACTGCAGAGGTGACAACTGGATTTGTCAGCTACCAAGTGACCAACTTCACCTGTGTCTTGCCTAGATTCTGCTTCAATGCATATGTTATCATTGAACTATACCATAGCTCCTCTTGCCAAATGTACCATACACCGAGTTTAGAAAATGTGTCTTCCTCCTTGACTGGACTTTCTTCAGAAAGCCATTTCAGTCATTTTTCTTCTTCTACAGAGGATGGACATTCTAATTGCCATTCCAACTTCGGATGTGGCAGCTCTAAACGACGATGACATGCTGCATTCAAGTTAGTCTCTTTTGTGTGATTTTAATAAGCACACATTTATTACAGATATTTGTTTATTTACACTCTCTATGAGCCAGCGTTACAGGTAAGACCTTTCCCAAGGTGGCTTCTAGTGCATGATGAAAACAGCATCCGAGAGCAAATTTTGAGAGCAAAATTTAAGAAACAACAGATTAAGAGCAGCCTATCCATCCCCAGACTTGCTGACATCATGTCCACTGCAGGATCCACAAAGCAGTGCAGCTGCCATTGCAGGGTGCACAAGAGACGATGTTGAGCCTCCCGTTCACCAAGGAGTGTCTGACACCTTCCAAGAAACGCGTGTTTTATTGACAAAAAGCTCTTATCACTGGTTGAGAAGCAGGACTTCAAACACAGGTTGAAAGAGGGCCCTACTTAACAGGAAAGCAGCAGTTCTTACCCGGACTGTTCTGAAGTTTGCAGCGTCATCTACTCCATTTACTATTGCAGAGCCCAGGTTCAGGTAGTTGTATCGACTGAAATCCTTCTCCAGTTTAAGTTTTTCTAAGGAAACCAAAGCAAGTTAGACTAACAGCAATGTTTTCCTCCCTTTACTGCTTTGATCAGCATGATGAACTATGGCTATTGTCCACGTATGCATTAAAAGCCCTCAGAAGTCACTGAAATAAATTACAGAGACTTAGCTAACTTATTTGGTTCCATACACAATTTTATTATAGACAAACACCGCTTGAAACTGGACTTACTGAGCAGATCTTCTGATCCTCCAGACAAGATCTGATAGAAAATGTGAAAATTTCTTTCACCTCTGGGTTGTTTAACAACACGGGACTTTTCCAAGAGATCTAGAAATAAGACATTACATGGTTATTTTTCACCCCTCTAGTTTGCCTTTCAACTACCGCTGTTGGAACTGTATTACAACTAAGCTCAGAAACAAGTAATGCCTCATAGGAGAGAGCTGGCACAAACCCATGGCTTGCTCTTAACTGCCTGAGCACATTATAGGAGAGCAGAAGTGTTGCATAGTTGAGTGGGAATTTGAATCCAGACCTTCCCAGTTCTACCCTTGAAACTATGACATCACATTGACTACATCTATCCATGAAAGACATTTTCAACTGAATAATCAACACTTTCAGAACAAACAGAATACATGTGCACCAAAACTTAATCAGCTCAAATTCCATTTAAATGGCCTTAGTGAGATTTATACAATCTAAAGAGAAACCACAGTATCAAGGTCCATGCAAATCCCCATCCTCAGTAGAGGGACATCCCATGGCTACAGCTGTATCGATAGTTTCGACAGAGAGAAAGAGAGAAGAGAGAGAGAGAAAATGCTGGATACCTGGAGGATTAAGAACCCTCTGGCTGCAACATTAGAGAATGCTGTCCACACATACTGCTGCCGTTTAGGGTATTATATAAAAAGAGGTGCACAGAATGGAGTGTGGCCGGATAATCTCCATCCAATGACACCACTGTGAAAGGATATATTAAATATCAGAATCTGTTCTATAAACATACCTCTGGCGTTTTTCCATTACACAAAATTAATCTGCTGAAGTACGACTCGTGTACATTCAGCATCAAAATAAGGATTTGGACTGGGTTACTGTGGAAACCCTTCAAGGGGATTACCAGCTAGAATGAATACGGGCAGTACACACTCTACTGCTGCAACACCAGTCGGCTGAATGCAAACTTGCATGCTACGTGTGCCTTCGCCTTGCTTCTAAAATGTGGATTTCTTGTTAGAAGGGCTTATCCTCCACAGACCTAACGCCTTGCAAATGCAACTTGTCCCTGTCAGACGACCGCTTTGTGTTACATGCCATCAACATTCAGAACAAGCAGCAGAACAATAAGGCTTATTAATATTTCAGTAAGTTAACCAATAGGGTTTTGTCTTCATGTCGCCTGCCGCAATTAGGAAAGTATATACAGGCCTTTCCACAAAGGACGTTCCGAATGAAAGGACTCTTGTTCTTTCAGCGCAGAACAAGGCATGGAATTATAAAGGCACTGCAGGCAGTTTTATGGTTAAATAAAGATACTTGGAGATACACATGGACGCATGAATAGATGTATACAAGTAAGGCCTGGAGCAAGTAAAGCATTATCCCATACCATATGTTACACCTCAGAAATCACCAATAAAAAAAAGCAGCATGCAAGAGCATTTGAGTACATAATTTATTGTATCATACTGTTCACTATGGCATAAGTATCCAATAAATATATATTTTAAAATAAGCCACAAAACCGTAAGAACTAGAGAATGCACTGAACCTACTTCCACTCTACCATATGCCACAATGCAATATATTTTTGTAAAACTGGCATCAAGAGCCAGCAAAAAGAAAAACCGTCTGAAAGCATCAAAAGACAAGGAAATTAAAATTAAAAGCATAATACTGTTTAGTACGCTTACCCACACAGTCCATTCCAGGGCAGCTACATTTGTGTCAAATCTGTTATGATCAAGAGGGAAAAGAGTCCAGGGAACTGACAGCAACTTGTGTGTACCTGCCGGCAGTCTCTGATGTTTTTTATAACCACCAAAATATCATTTATGGGTTCTTAGTAGAGATGGAGGTATTCGTATTCATATATGAATACCCCCCCCCCCACAGGTGGAGATAACGAGGGTCCGGCCCCCTGGGGCCAGACCGTCCACTCACCCTTCCGCTCCTGCCGCAGGCTCCGCGCTCCCTTCCTACCACTCAGGCGCTCGTGGTGGATTAGCCACTCTTTGACCCAGCAGAGAGGCTCGTCCTTCCGCCTCCTGCCAGGAGTGGCTAATCCACCGCGAGCGACAGGAAGCCCACGACAGCAGCGGAAGGGTGAGTAGACGGTCTGGCCCCAGGGGGCCGAACCCTCGTTATCTCCACCTGTGGGGGGGGGGGGGTATTCATATTCGTATACGAATACCCCCATCTCTGGTTCTTAGCAATCAACAACATCTTATACCGTGGTTCCCAGCCACGAGTAACCCAAGTGTTCTTGGACTGCAGCTCCCAGAAACTCTGGCCAGCACAGCTGGGGGTGAAGGCTTCTGGGAATTGCAGTCCAAGAACACCTGGGTGACCCAAGGTTGGGAACCACTGCCCTAGTAAATAAAAGTGTGTTCTGTGATTTATGCATTCTCAAACAACAAACGATGGTTTTCCAGTAACTTGCAGTATGCCTTCATGTTTATCAAACAGACAAACAGTAACAGAGGGAGTGGAGAGCTACTGCTGAACATCAAATTGTTTATTCAGCTAATTAGATACCTATGAAATAGATTTAAAAAAAAAAAAAAAAAACCCTTTTGGACAAATTTCAATAAGCTCCCCTGATTCAGAAACAGCTTGTTACTTAACAGTCATCTCAACAACGCTCAGTCAGCTCTTTTATGGCTTATATTACTGGAGGGCTGACCAACATCTGGTATTAAAGGGGCCACATTGCCACTCCTAACCCAATGGAGGCCACACCCCCTAACTAGTGCAATGCTGTGGCAAAGTGACTCCTGAGCAGGCTAACCCGCTTTAGAACAAGACCTACAGGAAGGACATCTCTTGTTTGAAATTAATCAGTGCTCCTGAGAGGCTTTAGGGAACACAAATCCATTACAAGATATAAGCTTTGCACATCCATAAAAAACAGAAATGCCCCAGGCACCACACAGTATTATTTGTGTAGATTTGCTGATGGTTATGTACGTGGCACTTTAACACGTGGCCCTAGAAAATTGTCATCCTAAGCAGCAATTCCTTCAAAATTCAGTCCCCGCTCCCCTTCCAAACCAAAATAATCAGAACAAAAGGGGACTTTCGAAATGGACGGGGCCAACCAGCATGTAAGGCATTTTAGCAAGAGTAGCGGCAAATGCAAGGACTGGATTTTTACCTCTATTTGCGTTTGGAATATTAAAACCTAGAGGCCTGGAGGCGATGCTTCTCATTCTGGCTCTATGCAGATTTGTGCAAGATTAAAGGAACTTCAATACCGTGTTTCCCCAAAAATAAGACAGGGTCTTATATTAATTTTTGCTCCAAAAAACGCATTAGGGCTTATTTTCAGGGGATGTTTTATTTTACAGGCATGTCATCTTCTTCCGGTAGATGCACAATGGTGGAGGGCGGGGTTTCACTTAACTAGGGCTTATTTTTGGGGTAGGGCTTATATTACGAGCATCCTGAAAAATCATAGTAGGGCTTATTTTCAGGTTAGGTCTTATTTTTGGGGAAACAGGGTAGTTATTTATCAGAACACCACAGGGCATGTATCCACCTGTCCTGGCATGCCTGAGAGATTACCCTCAACCTTGTTACAGGGCTGACAAGAGCTTTCAGCCATCCTGCTTTCAGCTGAACCACCTGGAAACTGACTCAGTTGAAGGGAGGACAGTATGCTCACTGCACTAGTGATCTGTGAAGCCTGTACTTACGATTTTGTTTTTCAGTTGAGACCTATGTGTTCTTGATAGCAATATTTACATTCCACAGCTAGGATCTCTTCATGTATGCATTTTAGGGTCCTCTCCCCACCTCACTCTATACGGAGGCTTACATGAAAAGATTAGATCTTATGATTGTGTATAACACACTCTGTAGCCTCAGATGTGTTTGTTAGAAACAGAAGTGCACTGGTTTTGTTTGTATGTTTTAAAGTCAAGATGTCCTACCTCACATAGACGACTGAATGCGCGCGCACACGCACACACACACACACGCACACACACGCGCACGCACACACAGAGTTTATATGAGCACCACAAGCACTCTGGACAAAACCAGCTAAATTGGCAGAATGACCACAGATGAATGTGTCTGATGTAAGTAAACTACATTGCACCTAGTAATTTACTTAACAGACTTACTGTTCAACCATTCTACGCACTGCTTGCCTGCACATCTTCACTCCTTCTTTTAGCGTGTCCACTTGGTAAAGGGGACTTACACTTATCTGTCTGCTTTTGCTAAACACTTACAGATCTCACATATAAAGGGAGCTGAGACCATCACAAATATTCTTATTTGGAACAAGATTCAACAGGGAGAACTACTGGACACAGGCCTGGCTGCAATTACTCACCAGCCTCTAGGGATTTTAATTTAAACAATTTCCTCAACAGTTTGGTTGGTTCTGTCAAACGTACCAGTCACTCTCTCTGATTCATTTCAGGGCACTTTTTTTTAAAAAAAGAGGGAAGTTAAAGTAATTAACAATTTCCAAGACAAACATTCACAGCACTGTCCTTACAGAAATTTTCCAGAAAGTAGTTCTAAGCAGGAAACAAGATATTTACTATAACAAGCCATTTTCTTTTAAACAGAGATTGGGTTACATGCGCTTGGAGATCCCTAACATATGGCACAACTCACAGAGAGAAGAAAAGTAGGTAAATAGACTTCAAGGAATCGTTCATGCTAACATTATTCTTAAGGCACCAACTCTGCATCCAGTGTTAAGCAACAAAGCTTCCATTGATCCACATCTACGTATGCACACAGTCTATATCTACGTTGACCCTATGTAATGCTTTGAATCTATGTAAAAAAAATTGAACTGTTACAGAAAATGAAATATATTGTCATGCTCACAAGCTAACACATTGTGACTGCTGTTTGGCACTCACTCGGTGAAGGTCCACTGCAAAGCTACCTGGCGAAGAGATAACACTACATATTCCCTGTGACAGAAGCACATGTAAGCAGACAACTAGTTAGAAGCTTGTATGTGCTTCCAAATTTTGTTTCTTTATCTTCTGACAGGTGCTCTGGGGAATCTTAAATTATCAGTGCTGATGTGAGGATTAACTTCTTTACAAGTTATAAACTCAAGCCCAATATCAAATATTACTGACCAAAATTCAGTTGCATAGTTGCTCTGGCAGACAGGAAATAGCATTAACTCATAGCTCAAGTATGTAGAATCAACTTTCCTGGAATAACACCTCACCAAACAAACATGTTTTTGCAAAATCAAGGAGATACAAATACAACTGCATGGAGCTCAACACTACTGATACCACTATGGGAGAGCCTTTTGGCTTTGCCAGAGAAATCTGAAATAAAACATTTCACCTAGGACTAAAATCACCACGTAGACAAAGGGTGAGTAGCTCAGGAGAGTAATTGTAGTTAAAGTGTAACTTGGGATTCAGAAGCGATCCCTATTCTAGAAAACCCTGCCTTATCCTTCTCAAGGAAGCAGGATGGTGCATGCTGTCTGATTGTTCCCACGTCACTCCTTCCATCAGTAGCAGGGGGTTCAAAAACCAGGAAGTCAGAGGAAAATGCTTCCTCATAGGCCAAAGTGGCACCGCTGTTTTCCCACTCCATGATATGTCAGAGTCCAATCTCTGGATTAGAGATGGACATGAACCAGTAAACAAGTGGTTCATCGCTAACCATGAACCACGAACCACCACAAACTCCTGGAAAAACGAACTGCCTCTGCTACCATGGGCACATGCTCAGAGGAAGTGACTGGCTCCTGGCAGGGGAAGCTGGGCCCACTGCCTCTGAGCCTGGCAGCAGTGGCAGAAGCAGGTAGGTGGAGGCCATGGGGGGCACTGGGAAAGGGGTGAGCAGGCATCCCCTTTTGCCAAAGCAAACAAAATACCAAAGGTAAAAAAGTTCAGCGTTCTGTTTTGCTTTGGCAAAAGGGGATCCTTGAACTGTGTCATGAAACAAACCACGAATTGGCCCAGTTCGTTTTTTGGTTTGTGGTTTGTTTCGTGCCCGTCTTTAGTCTGGATCTGAAGATTCTGCTTAAGCTTGCATAGGATTGAAAGGCAAAAGGCTGATTCAGAAGTAATGCTAAGTTTCTTCCTTGCTGGCAGGTTACGTGAGCTACTCCCTCTTGTAGATACAGACAGTGTGGACCAGCACATTTGCTCATGAATGATAAACCAGGATTTTCGGGCACTCTGGCTTATCTTTTTGTGTGAACACAGACACCAAGAGTTGTTTAAGTTTGCTAGTTTCCTTTATTTTGGTAATAATCAGCTTTAGAAAGTGATGTGAGAAAAAACTTATTTACTACTTTATAGCTTTGTTACAGGAGAGAGGTACATCTGATACGTTCAAGAATTCTCCTTATCATTTGGCAGTGTAATACAGATGACAATCAGGTTTGCATGACTGTCTGTATGGGCTCATGGTACTAACAGGCCAAGTTAAACAAGCAAGTAAACAAACAAAAGTAATTTGTGGAAGTAGCCACTATATTACATGCATCAATTTCAACTCTTACTCTAAAAGCTACAGTTTCTAAGCCAAAAGCAAGTTCTGCTGCACAAAATCCCTTCTCTGCTTTTTAAAAATTATACAACATTTAAATTTTCCATTTTCCAAGTTGTATCACAAATTGAATTCACATTTGGGAACGGAACGAATATATATCCCAAGCAAGAAATAAATGCCACTAGCATAATATAGTCTGAGTGATCCAGGAACAGTTATTTTTAGTCACTTCCTCTTTCATTGCACAGTAGGGACCATCCTGGCTAACCAATTGTGTGTATCTCTGTGTGTGTGTGTGTGTGAGAGAGAGAGAGAGAGAGAGAGAGAATATGTGGCAGGCAACTGAGTATAAAGTTAAATATAAACTTGCAGCTCAACAAACCGCACTCTTCCTTCCAAAATATGTGTCATCCCAAAGGACTACTAAGAAAGAATAGAAAAACGGGTACAAAGGAACACTGCCCAGACAAGGATTAATGCCTCTTCTTCAGACCAACAGCAAATGCAAAATTGTACTGAAGCAGGAAATCAAGAGTATTATTAGTAGTTTAATTAACCCTCAGCATGAAAAACACAGAACTAATGAAATAACTTTTGCCTTAGACTATTCATTGGAAATATCTATTTAAAGCTATTGAATCACCCTAAAGAAAAATAATAATTTCATAATATAATCACTATTGGATGCATATTTCAAGGAAGTTCATGGAGCTGCAGCACCTGGGATAAACAGGAAGAGCCCTGAGCAGTTGAATGAGCATTTGAATTGAATGGTTTACAGTGCATTAAGGGAGCACAAACCTTGGCAAAAGAGAACCAAAGGTGGTATTTAAAGGATGGCTACAGATAGCTTTCCTGTGCGCACACGCACATACACACAGCCCAAATTATAGCACTATAGAAAAAAAGCTGAAATGCTCTCTGGTCTCTTACTTTCAGACAACCTGTAGGCTTTTTTTAAATATATATATATATATATATATACTACAAAGAGTAAAGAGAAAACATTGTCTTGATGGTTCTACTAGCCAGAAATGGGTGAAACAGCACAAAGAGTTCTTCCACCCAAAAAGAGAAAAGCAGAAGCATAAGGAGGGAGAAAAAGCACACCTGGCAGGCACCTGGTCTAGCGCACTATTTTCTCACTCTCTCTCTTTTCCAATGAGGAGCACATCCTGCATTAAGCAAAGCCCCGTGAACCAGATATTGTGCCAACAAGTGGAACGGCAGACATGAACAAGCAGTAGTCTGCGATATCCAAGAGGGTGAGATGAGGACTTGTTTCCTCTTAAAGCACGGGTTCCAGCTTCCACTCCGTGTGAAAGAGCCAACAGCTGGCAATGACTGTCGTTTGCCAGAGAAAAGCATGAGCAGTGGGGTCAAGAGAGATGGGCACAGTTTGTACGCCTAGAGGATGGCATCATAACATTCCACAAAACATCTCTCTTTGGGCAGCTATCAAGAAACCAACAAAATATTAATGTATTGCTAAAAAGTAATCTGACATAAGCTCCTTGACACTTACTCCCTCACAGAATGAAAAGGATATGTTGTGTGGTGGGGGAGTACAGCTGCTTTACTCACCAAAGAAAAACTAGAACCACCAAAAATGTTGTCAATTTATTTCTTAGTGTGACGTTTACCATGTGGCCCCTGCTTGTTTCACCAAACAACTCACGCTATGTCATCCCACCGCTGCCACCAATTGTGACGTTTACCACGTGGCCCCTGCTTGTTTCACCAAACAAAGAGCTCACGCTATGTCATCCCACCAGCTGACACCAATTGTGACGTTCTCCCTTATGAAGCACCTTTCTTTTGTGCCCTCACAAAGGGTTGAGTCTTCTCTTTCCCTCACTGCCACCAGTGGATTACCTCTATCCACAATATAAAAGACTTTTATCCAAACACTTGTCTGGTAAATGCAAACAGAACTTTTATTTATTGAAGTGTAGCCAAAGTTATTAATAATCAAAAGATGTTCTTCAGTTGTTCATTGTATACAATCAAATCATTAAAATATCATATATCTCGCCATATACTCAATTACCACCTGTTCTATCTATTTGTTTTAACCAGCTTATCTCTATTAGTATCTGTTCCTTCTCTCTCTTCTCTGACTAACTCTCTGACTCTCTCTGACTCCTATCTCTCTTCTATTGTTCTCTCTCTCTCCCTTTTCCTCCTATCTCCTCCTGCCAAACCTTTATATATCCGCTGACTCCACCCCTCCAATCCTCTCATAGGCTCATGCAAATGAGATCCTGACTATGAGTGACAGGAGTGACGTGGGGCAATCGTCACACTTAGTGTTTCTGGAAAAGGCATAGATTTGGTGCTAAATTACGGCCTTGCATTGACAGCTGGGTTGCAAATACACCCAACATTGATTTAAAAGCTTTCTAAATAGCTATATTACTGCCCATCATTCCACTGTGATTTTCTATTGTGTCATTATTGCACTAAAAGACAGGGTACAGATTCTGGTCAGGTGAGAAAGACAACATTTTATAATGCCATTATTCCCTTTTCACTGTTTGTTGATAATCTGGAAAGGACAAAAACCAGTGAGTCACAGTTGTTGTGTCTCATCTGAGATACCTGGATAGACGGGGACACAAGGAAGCAGTGGTGTCGCTGCCTCTAACATTTTCATTTGGCTAAATAAACTGCAGTTCTAAAGTATCACACCTACACTCTACACTTGTTCTACCATAAAAGTCAAGGTAGTAAGTAACACATGCAGCTCTGCATAGATCCAGGCCTGCTTAGGCCCGTGGCACAACCTCTCTACAATTATGTGACCACTCGGCGCATGTCCTGGGACATTAAAAAAACTTATATATGAAAGTTTTGAGATTATTTTAAAAATCTGCAAGGCTTCAGTCCTTGGCCTGTCCCACATACCCAAAGGCCTGGTTCATCAGACATAACAATCTCAGCTCAATAAGATACAGTGTAATTGGACTAAAAAGAAACACTGTGCCTTTGCACTCCCCTCCTCCTTTCTACAAGGCTTACGGAGTTTGTTTAACCAGTTTACTGTCATGATTGAGCTAAGAAACAGTGCCTCTGACTATAATGCTAGCTTGCAAACCACAATCAAACCATGAATTGTAGGTCGAACTTGCAGCCAGAGCTTCAACAAGAGGCTAACTCACAAATTCATACTTAATGGGATACTATGACTGACCGATTGACCGACTTACTAATTTAATTTAATTTAAAATATTTTACCCCACCTTTCTGCTTAAGAAGGACCCAAGGTGCCTTACATCATTAAAAGACAATATTTAAAGCTAAAAACAGTAAGTATACAATTACTAAAAAGGATCAAATACCACACTAAAAGACGGTAAACAAAAACAGCATCAAAATCACATTCAAAGGAGTAAGGTCCATTTAAAACCTCCATTCAGACAGCCCATCCATTAAGGGAAAGCTTGCCTGAAGAGAAAGATCTTCACCTGCTCGCGGAAGGACAGCAAAGATGGGGCCAGCTTAGATTCCTGTGGGAGGGAGTTTCAAAGTCTGGGAGCAGCCACCGAGAAGGCCTCTCCCATGTTCCCACCAAGTATTCCTGTGAGGGTGGTGGGACCGAGAGAAAGGCCTCTCCTGATGAACACCTGGACAGGCTGATAAAGGGAGACGCGGTCCTTGAGATAGCAGGGACATATCCTCACAATTGTTGCATCAAGGTGTACAAAAGACTAGAGAAGGTAGTACATAGCCACCATCCCAACTTTCAGTCTAATAAACTATGTTTTATTGCACCAAAATTGGGAAAATTTTAATCACATTAAAATCTCCTTCCCCAAACTGGGGATACTTTGATAATTGACTAAATTGGTGGTTACCAAATGTTACAAACCTCTTTTTCAAAATATCTTATTTTAAATAAGCGCACATTAAATAAATAGAATTTCAGTTCTTTGATTTCAAGTTGATTGTATTTAACCTGCAACCTCTAATGAGACTGACATTTTTAGATCAAAGGATCCAATTTTAACAATTTGGTTGGAGGCCAGCATGGCCGGAGATGGAATGACAACATTTTCTTTAAACCTGAGGTTATTCCATTGAGAAATGCACATGAGAGAAGACCATGTCTTTTTGAGTGGATCCTAGTGAATGTTATTAATATCCTGAAACAAAAGGCAGCATCTTCTTTGGTGACCTCATACTTCACTGCAACAAAATGGATAAGAGTACCATTAAAAAAATCACTTCTGCAAAAGCGCAGGGAGACAAGCCATTACCAAGGGCAGTAATTTGAAGTAAAAGCAAGCAGGTACGACTGTCAGTTCCCCAAATCCAGACCACCTAATTTGCCTATTATGGCAACAATGTGCATAGTATGCAAACCAAGCTCACTACTAATTTTGTCCTTTGTCTATATCTAGGTTTCAGCTCTGGCATTGTTCTGATAGTAAGCATGGATCTGACTGCAAAAGAGTCAGGTGGAGGGGCTGTATCAAACAAAAAGAAAGGAAGAAAGAAAGAAAAAGAGAGAGAGAGAAGAGTTGTGCAACCTATAAGACTAACCGCTGTACTTGAATGCAAGCTTTTGTAGATCAAGTCCACTTCCTCAGACATAAGAGTGGAGCTACGTATATGACTATCATATTTACCCTGTTTCCCCAAAAATAAGACCTAACTTGAAAATAAGCCCTAGTATGATTTTTCAGGATGCTCGTAATATAAGCCCTACCCCAAAAATAAGCCCTAGTTAAGTGAAACCCCGCCCTCCACCATTGTGCAGCAACCAGAAGAAGATGACATGAATGTATTTGAATAAATGTAGATGGTTGTACATGAAAAAAATAAAACATCCCCTGAAAATAAGCCCGAATGTGTTTTTTGGAGCAAAAATTAATATAAGACTCTGTCTTATTTTCAGGGAAACACGGTATATACGGCTCCATGATCAGGTGAGGATACAGCTAATGGGGGGGGGGGGGTTTGCTGGCTCTACAGCCCCCCTGGGGCAACAAAGATCCATACCCTCCACTCTGTCACTGTCACATACAGACACCCTCGTCCCCCACAATATCAAACTTCACCTGACCACGAAGCTTGGCATGCAACCTTGAGCAGGTCTCACTCTGTCTCCAAGTCAAGGCAATCTCATGCGGAGGTTAGGAAAATAAAACAGAAACAACACTCTTCGGGATGCAAATTTCTGCTTATTTTGTTCCCACTGGTGAAAACATTTTTTTTTTTTACATTTTCTTCCTACTATCAAGATTATGAGAGGGTTTTGGTTTGTTTCTTTTTTGTTTGTTTGTTTTTTGTTGTTGTTGTTTGCATTTTCATAGTGTTTTGGAAAACGAAAAAATAGAATATGTGTTTTTTGTGCAAAAACCTTATCTTTGGCATATGAAATCTTGTATTTTGCACAAAATACAAATAATATGAGAAATGTGAGGTTTTTCTGCAAGAAGAACATGAGGTTTTTTTGTTGTTGTTTTGCTGATGCTGCTGATAAAAAAAAGTGCTGGCCTCTTTGTTGTTGTGCAGAATGAAAAATCTCACAGCAGTTGACAAGAAAAATTGCAGGTACACGTTACATCTTTAAGCTTTAAAGTTCTTAGAGAAAAGAATGTAATAAAGCACTTTATATTTCTGTGCTTATTCGAGAATATGTTAAGTGGGAAAGATCTAGGATTAAATGAATTCAATGTGACTTACTTCTGAATAAAGATGTAGTACTGTCACAATCTCTCACTCACTTAGATGTACAAAAAGTTAGGTTACCTACCTGTAACCATGGTTCTTCTAGTGGACCTCTGTGAATTCACACAAATGGGTTTATCCTGCGCCTGCGCAGGACGTTCGGAAGATTCTAGAGCTTAGGAAAAAGAAACAATTAGTCCCCCCCCCCCCCGAAGGGCATGAGCTCTGCCTCCTCAACCTTCCTTCAGTTTCCCTCGTCCGCCGTTATCGTATAGAGTAGGTATTTAAAGAACGGTACCGTGACGGACAGCGGGGAGGAAGGGAGGGATGTGTGAATTCACAGAGGTCCACTAGAAGAACCATGGTTACAGGTAGGTAACCTAACTTTCTTCGTAGTGGCCTCTGTGAATGCACACAAATGGGTGATTAGCAAGCTGTATTCACCGGATGGAGGGCCGTCACGGGAGCAGTGATGACAGTATCGCCCTTCCAAATGCGGCATCATTTTTGGCTCTGACATCAATGCGGTAGCGCTTCACAAATGTCAGAGGATTGGACCAAGTAGTCGCTTTACAGATGCTCGGTACTTGAATGCCGCGGTGTAGAGCGGTCGACGTAGAGGCTGCTCGGGTCGAATGTGCTTTTAGACGGTCCGGTATTGGCTTGCCAGCAAGTTGGTAAGCTAGCTGTATTGTTTGCACTATCCACCTCGATATGGTCTGTGGAGAAGCAGGAGCACCTTTGTTGGGACCGTGGAAGCACAGGAGGAGGCGTGAGGAACGCCTGAAAGATCTAGTCCTGTCGAGATAGAAGGCAAGAGCTCTTCTAACGTCCAAGGTATGGAGTTTACACTCAATCGGTGTGGATGGAGACGGAAATAGTGTTGATAGGATGATGGGTTGGTTCAGATGAAAATCAGAAACCACCTTAGGTAAGAAGGAGACATCCAGGTATAGAGTTGGTAGGATGATGGGTTGGTTCAGATGAAAATCAGAAACCACCTTAGGTAAGAAGGAGACATCCAGGTATAGAGTTGGTAGGATGATGGGTTGGTTCAGATGAAAATCAGAAACCACCTTAGGTAAGAAGGAGACATCCAGGTATAGAGTAACTTTATCAGGGTGCATCTGGAGATAAGGAGGATCAGACCTGAGAGCAGATAATTCACTGGCCCTCTTAACAGAAGTTATGGCTATTAGAAAAAACGTTTTGAGAGAGCAACCTCTTGTTACATGTTGCCATAGGTTCAAATGGCGGTTTGGTAAGTACGTCAAGGACGAATTGAAGCGACCATTGAGGTACAATTTGCTGTGATGGAGGCCAGATGTTCTGTAGGCCCTTAAGAAATCTTTGAAGTGTAGGGTGGGAGAAAAGCTTGGCGGAGCTGGATCCGGGAGGTTGGTGGGGTACTATTGCTGCAATATAGACTTTAATAGTAGAATGTGCCAGTCCAAGGTTAAAAAGATGTAGTATGAAGGTAAGTATAGTTGAGAGAGATGATGGGACTGGGATGAGTCCTTTAGAATTAGTGAATTGCATAAAAGATTCCCATTTGTTATGGTAGAGGCGAGAAGTAGACGGCTTTCTAGCGTGATTTAAGATTGCACGGAACTCAGGGTTATCCTCCACGCCGTCAGGTGCAGGGTCCGGACATCGGGATGGAGGACAGCCCCGTCGTTCTGAGAGAGGAGAGATGGTATCGGAGGTAAGTGGAACATGTCCTGAGTCATCTCTTTGAGGTGGGCGAACCATGGCTGTCGCGGCCACCAGGGGGCGATGAGAATCGCGTCTGCTCCGTACTGGATGATTCTGGAGATCGTCTTGAGTAGCATGGGTATCGGAGGGAAAAGGTAAATGAGTTGTTCCGACCACGGTACCATGAACGCATTGCCGAGGGAGGCATTGTCCATCCCTGCCGTGGAGCAGTACTTGGGGCACTTGGCGTTGAGGTGGGAAGCGAATAGGTCTATGGTATGTTGGCCCTATTTGTGGCAAATGTCCCTGAAGACTGTATCGTTGAGGGACCATTCGTGCATCCTGGGAGGAAGCCTGATTAGGCGGTCTGCCAGATAGATGTCCTCTGAGGAGATGTGGATCGCGTAAGGGAAGATATGGTGCGTGCGGCACCGTTCCCAGAACTGTATGGTCAGGCGGGGGAGGGAGAGGGATCGAGTCCCTTCTTGTCTGTTTATGTAGTGCATGACCGTGGTATTGTCGGTGACGAGCTGCACTGCTTTCCCTCCGATCCGAGGTAGAAAGGCCTGAAATGCTTTTATGATGGTTAGCATTTCCAGGTGATTTATGTGACACCTTTTTTCTCTCTCCATCCATAGGCCGTGAACTCGGAGCTCTTGGCAGTGAGCCCCCCATCCTGAGGGGCTTGCGTCCGTTGTTACCTGTATGGACAGGTAGGGAGGGTGGAATGGTCTGCCTTGTAGCAGGTTGGGGGCAAATGTCCACCAGGTGAGTTGGTCTGCTACAGATGGTGGTACCTGTAGAGCTTTTAGTGGGCTGTCTGTTGAGGGTCGAACTGGGAGAGAGACCAAGATTGGAGTGGTCGCATTTTGAGTCTGGCATGAAGGACCACTGATGTTGTGGATGCCGTGAGGCCAAGCAGTGCTGTGTATCGAGGGCGGTGACGGTCTTGAAGGGTTGAAACCGGAGGATTGCCTGCTGGATCTGTAAAATCCTTTCTGGTGGTAAGAATGCTGTAGCTTGTACTGCGTTGAGTTGAGCTCCGATATAGGTGACAAGTTGGGATGGCTGCAGATGAGATTTGTCTCGGTTTATTTGCAGGCCCAATTTGTGCAAGGTGTGGAGAGTAGTCCTTGGGGCCGCAATGGCGGCATGGTAGGTTTTGGCGACCAGGAGTCAGTCGGCGATGTATGGAAAGACCTTCACTCCCTTGGTACGGAGGTAAGCCACGACAGGGGCCATGCAGTTGGTAAATGTCTGTGGGGCTGTTGAAAGCCCAAAGGGGAGAGCAGCGAATTGGAAGGTGGCATGTTGGAACCGAAACCAGAGAAATCTCTGATGTGACGGGTGGAATAAGACGTGGAAGTAGGCATCCTTCAGATCGATGGTAACAAACCAACTCCCTTGAGATAGAAGAGGGAGAATGGAATCAAGGGTTAACATGCGGAATTTCTTGTAAATTATGTACTTGTTGAGTTCCCTAAGGTCCATAATGGGTCTGATACCCCCATACTTCTTAGGGGCTGCAAAGTATTGAGAGAAGAAGCCCTCGCTTAGGTCAGAAGATGGGACTCTGACTACTGCCCCTTTTCTGAGGAGGGAGGAAATTTCCTCCTGTAATGGTACCGAGAAGGGGGTGGGCTTGATGGAATTTGGTGGAGGGGTATGCGTGAATTCAATCACGTAGCCATTCTCAATGATGGATAAAAACCATCTGTCCGTCGTGATCCTCCTCCACTCTGGGAGGAATGGGTGAAGCCTGGCGAGATTATGGGGGTAATCAGGGATATTGCTTACCCCTGCGCTGGGACTTGCGAAAGGGCTGTCTGGCACCTTGGTACTGTTGTTGCTTGGATTGCAATGGGTTAAATTGATGCGGCTGGTACGTCCGCTCATGCTGCTGCTGTTTACCATACCGAAAGGGCTGGTATTGAGAGGGTTGCGGAACGAATGGCTTCTATAAGCCGGCTTCTGATATCTGTATGGTTGATATGGGATGTAGGACTTGGCTGTTTTCCGCATTTTATGGATGTTCTCCATGGTATCATCCGTTTTAGAATTAAATAGTCCTGCGGCATCAAAGGGGAGATGCTCAATTTTGGCCTTGGTATCATCGAGGATGTTAGCCGTTCTGAGCCAGGCATGTCGCCTGACTGCTATTGAAGTCAGCAGAGATTTGGAAGCGGTATCAGCAGTATGTTTCGCTGCTTCCCTTTGCTGCTTGGCGAGGGTGTTGGCCTCTGCATAGGTATTGAGAGTTTCAGTCTTTGATGAGTCATGGAGGGTCTGAAGTGTGGGGAGGAGTCTGTCCCACAGGTGTTTCTGGTAGACACCCATTGCAGCCTGGTAATTGGAAATCCTGATAAGTAGCGCAGCCAGAGAGTATAGTTTCTTTCCGAAAGAGTCAATCAATCTTTCACTCTCTGTTTGCAGGTGTCGAAGATGACCTGCTACGGGACTTATATTGAGAAGCCTCAACCACGATAGAATTAGGTAATGAGTGTTTAATTAGAAAGTCGGAGTCGAGGTAATTTATCCCAGGAGGTTTTCACTAGAGTGAGGAGTGATGGAATGAGGCTTAGGCTAGGAGGAGGTGTCGTGTCCTACTCCATGTCAAAAAAGACCAAGTCTTTCTCTTGCTGGGGAAGGTGTGCATCCAGCTGCAGAGTCTTAGCCATGCGCAAGATCAGTTGGGCATAAGAGGTATAGTCCTGTGGAGGAGACTGAGGGAGACTGCCAGTAGTACCCATACTATGAGTTTCGGATTCGTCAGAGGACAAGGAATTGTCATCACGAGATGAATCAGAAGATAGTGGTGGTCTCGGTACCAGAGCACTTGATAAAGGGTCAGCATCTGATTGGGTGGAAGCTGAGAAGGGCTCTGTATCAAGGCCATGGGGGCCCGAGTAAGGCGTGGCAGCCTGTACCGAAGGATGGCCCTTGGTGTGCTTCGATCTTTTGGCAGGTACAGAGGGTGTCGGTACCAGTCTCCTCTTATGGGATGGGGCGGCTTGGGGCGTAGAGATATCCCCTTGGTATCGAGATGGAGTTTGCAAGGGAGAAGCCGCGGGGGGGGGGGGTACCAAGGCTGTGGGGGGTAGCCGGATCCCCTGTAGTCATCATGGTATCCATAGCCATGGTATGGATAGGGATGGTATCTATCCTGATATTGAGGACCATATTGAGGTGGACCCTCTGGATGGTAATACTGGCCATAAAGCCCGAGAGGCTGGTATGGAGAGGCATGCTTGCGTTTCTCCTTTCTCTTTTTAGGAGTGCGTGGAGCAGACTCCTGTTCCGACTCAGTCTTGGTATCTGCCCACCCTGAGGATCAAGGGTTAAACTGGGCTACGGCCAGGCTGGGCGGTGCAACAGCCCCAAATTGGCCAGTCGGAGATATGCTCAGGATATCATGAGCAGTTTGGGCTAGAGGCATGTCACGTTCCTCCTTATCGGAGAGCCCAACATCATCCCTCGAAGAATCCTCCAACAGTATGGGAGCCACGGAAGAGGGCACGGGAGCCTCTTTGGCAGTTTTCTTTTGCCTCTTAGGCTTTTCTTTGTCCTTCCTCTTTTAGAGGGATCAACAGACCGCGAATGAGCCTTGGTGGAAGCAGGCTTAGGCAGTTTCTGAGGATTCTTGGCTCTAGGAGGTAACGAAGTCATGCAGGGTAAAGCCAGTTCAGCTGGGCTAAGAGCTGATTTAGCAGCCTCCAGACGAGGAGGGGTTGGCGAGGGAAGGGCTGTAACGTCCATATTCAAAGCCTTTTCATACAGAAAGGATCTGAGTTGTAGGAGTCGCAGCTTAATAGCCTGTTTTGAAAGGCTCCTGCAAGTTGTGCACGACTGAGATTGATGGGATTCCCCCAGGCAAAACAAACAAAGGTCGTTGGTCAGAAAAAGGAATCTTTTTAAAACAAAGGGAGCACTTCTTAAAGCCCCTAGGGGCCATAAAACAAAAAGAAAATAAGGGGGAAATCCGAGGGGGGGGGGAAAGGCGGGAAAGGAGAAAAACGGGGATAGAACTAAGTAAAAACAAGTTCTATCGAAACAATAATTAAAGAAAACTATTATTATTAGAAAGAAAAGTTTAAGAATAAAGATAGCAAAAGCTAATACAACTTTCCTTGTTCGCTCTAGTTCCTACGTCCTACTTGAACGGCGGAAAAAAGGAAACTGAAGGAAGGTTGAGGAGGCAGAGCTCATGCCCTTCGGGGGGGGGGGGACTAATTGTTTCTTTTTCCTAAGCTCTAGAATCTTCCGAACGTCCTGCGCAGGCGCAGGATAAACCCATTTGTGTGCATTCACAGAGGCCACTACGAAGAATCATTAGCCTCCCCCTCATCTCTCTTTCTCTCACTGTATGAGAACATGGCTCTCAGCAAGTCCTTAGTCTCCCCCCCACACACACACCCCAGCATTGACATCCAAATATTAAAAAGATGGAAAAGGAAAAAGAAGGATCAAAAGAAGAAATGGAGATAGATAAGGTCAAACAATGCTGGGCATTACAGGGCAGGAGAAAGCTGTTCTTATTCCAGTAACAAGCACATCTTCACTTGAAAAAAATGCATACACCAGAGCTTAATAAAGTTTCCTGTCAACCATATTATTGTCCTTTTCATAAACTGATTGTGAGCCTTACCAAGAGCTGATCATCCACTAACATCCTTGAATACAGTATATGATTGCACACCCTTTCAGCCCTTTCTTTTACAAATCCCCTGAAAGCTATGGGGCTAAGTAATGGCTGGAAAAGAGCTTAGGTAAAACTCTGCAACACAAGGGGTGTTGTTGTTGTTTAGTCCTGTCCGACTCTTTGTGACCCCATGGACCAGAGCACCCCAGGCCCTCCTGTCTTCCACTCCCTCCCGGAGTTTGGTCAAATTCATGTTGGTCACTTCGATGACACTGTCCAACCATCTCGTCCTCTGTCGTCCCCTTCTCCTCTTGCCTTCACTCTTTCCCAACATCAGAGTCTTTTCCAGGGAGTCTTCTCTTCTCATGAGATGGCCAAAGTATTGGAGCCTCAGCTTCAGGATCTGTCCTTCCAGTGAGCACTCAGGGTTGATTTCCTTCAGAATGGATAGGTTTGATCTCCTTGCAGTCCAGGGGACTCTCAAGAGTCTCCTCCAGCACCACAATTCAAAAGCATCAATTCTTCGGCGGTCAGCCTTCTTTATGGTCCAGCTCTCACTTCCATACATCGCTACTGGAAAAACCATAGATTTGACTATGCGGACCTTTGTCGGCAAAGTGATGTCTCTGCTTTTTAAGATGCTGTCTAGGTTTGTCATCGCTTTCCTCCCAAACAGCAGGCGTCTTTTAATTTCGTGGCTGCTGTCCCCATCTGCAGTGATCATGGAGCCCAAGAAAGTAAAATCTGTCACTGCCTCCATATCTTCCCCTTCTATTTGCCAGGAGGTGATGGGACCAGTGGCCATGATCTTAGTTTTTTTGATGTTGAGCTTCAGACCATTTTTTGCACTCTCCTCTTTCACCCTCATTAAGAGGTTCTTTAATTCCTCCTCACTTTCTGCCATCAGAGTGGTATCATCTGCATATCTGAGGTTGTTGATATTTTTTCCGGCAATCTTAATTCCGGCTTGGGATTCCTCCAGTCCAGCCTTTCGCATGATGTATTCTGCATATAAGTTAAATAAGCAGGGGGACAATATACAGCCTTGTCGTACTCCTTTCCCAATTTTGAACCAATCAGTTGTTCCACAAGGGATAAGTTGCAATTATTCCAAACAAAATCACAGTAGTTAAAAGTTGTCAAAGAAACAACTCTTGCAGGTTCTGATCTCCCATCTTCCTGATGCTGACTTCCCAGGGGAAACAAAGACAGGACAGGCGGAAGGTCAAAGATTTTCAAAGTCAGTGCCAGTGTAGATTTCTCGGACTTGAATGTTTATATATATATTTTGTAGCCAGCACTACATCTAAAGATCTGAGGGTAGGATACCATCCATAATAGAAGTATGTCTTAAACAATTTAAACAGTAATAGAATTTTAAACATTTAAATTAAGCAAATAAATTCTGCCATCCAGCAGACTGAAAACCAAGCCATAATCTCACTATTTGTTTTGTACAAATACATCTTCTCTTCATGCAAGGCCTGTGAGTAACTTCATACTCTTATATATCTCACAGCAGAGATGGTAAAGGTGTAAGGGGATTTTTTTTAAAAAAAGAAGTAACTGGCAGGAGAAGGGTAATCCCCAATCTACCCCAACGCCTATGAGTTTTCTGAAATTAACTCACAGTCCTGATTTGGGAAAAGCCCTTATGCCAATACAGCTAAAGTTTACTCTTGACCTTAGCTTGTTTATACACCATATTATACACCGGTGATACGAACACAAAGCGTGGCACCTGTGGTCCATTCCCTCTCCCCAGAACTGGCCAGTCCACTTGATGGCCACCGCACAACGAATGTGTCTGGGGTTGTCGACATAACGCCAATTGCGGAAGTAGTACGACCGGCACTTCCCCGCCTCTCCCCACAGCTGACCGCTCAGCACTGAGTGGGGAGACTCATCTTCCCACCTCCTCACTGGAATGGTCGGTTGTGGGGAGAGGTGGGGAAGCGCCAGCTGCATTACTTCCATGATTGGCACGATGACAATGCTAACAGATGTGTGCACTGCATGGAGCTTGGTGAGTGGACCGGGCTGGTTCTGGGGGGGAGGGAATGGACCTCTGTGGCATCTGTGGTGCTGCACTTCATATCCCCTGGATACTACTCAAAACTGTACATTTGAAGAATTGTTCCAGCTATTCCCAGTAATACATTACACCTCCTCTTTGTTGTAGAATGGTACTCATAAAATGTGTCTATACACAGAAATCTTTGCCAAGACTTACAATTGCTTATAACTCCGCCAAGTGGATCACCTTTGAAATCAAACTCGATATCCATATATTTGCCCTGCAAAAAGAACAGATTTGAGAAGTTTATACCGAGGGGCAGTTGGCCTCATATCTTGAAGCTTTAGTAATTTCATCGCCTTGATATACATATCAAAGTGTAATACAGGCATGGGTGACTTGGGACCACTCAAGGCCATTTTTGTGAACTTTTTCTGTGTTGATCTGTCAATCGTGGTGCTCACACTGGCAACTGTACCTCAACCAAGAACATCAAAATCTACTCAATGCTGGTCCCTGACCCTGGCAAGCTGTCTGGCCCTACTGCAAGGTATACCTAATAAACCTAACCCAAGTTCTTCCATATAACTTGGTGAAACTTAGAAAGGATGCAGAAGAAAGATCAGATGCCTTGTAAGAGCCAAAGGCATAGCATGTCTAGTTGAAGAGAGAGCAACGAAACTGTAATATATACAAACTTCACAGTTGGCATGTTTTGTCTCTAGAACAAAGTACCCCATAAATAGGGCGTCAATACAGAAATTACTCTCCTCCTAGCAGATGTCCAGTGGATATCTGTAGAATGTAACAAACCCAGGAAGGTCTCACTCATTATCCCTGAAACAGCCAAAGAGCTCTGCCAGGGGAAAGCCATTCTCTCGGATCTCCTGGTCACAGGTTCTTTAGGGCCTTCTGTGTTAATAGGCAAACCCTATACCTGGACCAAGAGAATTATTAAAATAATGGAACAATGCTACCTTTTCATAATTATCTATAGCTGATATCGCCAGCTTGTTGCCCTTGCTGTTTCTTATTCTGCAGTATATATGGAGCCTCATTCCTAACCATCTGACTGATTTTTCCACATGACAGCACAACATTTCAGTGGCTCCCTTACCACAGTTTATTTACTTAACCGCTACTTTAAGTAGGAGTGACAGGCAGGGCTATTTACAATGACAAAAGAAGAAAAGCCTGTATCAAAGAACAGATTATAAGCAAGTCCCTGTGCTAATAACTCGAATCATCTTACAACTACTTTCAATGGATTTTCAAACCTGCAAAGCATTTGTTCACCTCACTTACAATGTTCTCAGCTTAAGATTGTCCACACGATTCTACAGCATGTTCTATGGGATACTTACAAAGTATGCTGTGAAGTTTTGAAACTTTAAAAATTTAAGTCTAATACGTTTTCCAAGCATAAGAACAGCAGTTAAGTTCCCGAGAATGGGATACTGTGAGATAACACAGTAGAAAACAGCACTTCAACTGTCATTTGGGCACAACGTGTGTATCATCACAAACATACAAACATAGATGTACATTCTGTTTTTATTATACAGAAATTACAGAAATTATGTGGATTATGTCCAGGGGACAAAAGGCAGTTGTTTATAAAGAGAGAGAATTTGAGAGAGCCACCTGAGGGTGGAGGAAGATTACTCAGCAGCAGACTACAGGGAAACAGCAAAGCTGTGTTGGTTTGGGATAAGGTTGTACTGAAAAAAATCAGTAGCTAGGGAGGAACAGTTAATGCATCCAAAGAGACAGCAGGACAGATAGATCAGCAGGTTGTTCCAAACATGTGAGTAGGCAAAAAGGAGACTGGAACAAAAAAGAGTGTGAATTTCAGATCCTGAGCGGCCATACTTCCCTCCAACACCCTTGCTGCCCATCTATTTTGCCCTTTGCCACTGAGCCCAATCTGTGGCATTGCCCAGGAGGAGGGCACAACTGGAGGCTGCTGCTCTTTGTCTTTGCTCTTGCCACCGTCCACACACTGGGAGAGGAAACAGGATCAAGCGGCAACATTAGACAGAAGAACTAGGCCAGGTGGGCTGGCGGCGGGGGCAAGCCGTGAGATTGCACCCATGGATACTGATCTCTTGCACCAACATCAGATGACCTTGTGTGAAAAAAAGCCGGTCCCTTTGCAAAGGAGAGGAGCAGTGGCAGGCCTAAGGCCAATGTCCACAACTTAAACCATGCTGAAACCATGGTGTGTAAACTGAGCTTAAGCACACGGTTAAGCAGTTGTTTAAGGGGTTTTCCCATATATTGGTCTTTGCATTCCACTTGGTTTTGTAAATCACATTGAAGAAGCTGCTAGTCACTAAAGGTGAGTGTAACACCTCTTGTTTCCCCAGTGTTTCCCATTATGTCAATAGATATCTCACCATACTGCAGCAAGGCACGCAGCAATGGATCAATAATGGTATCTGAATGTTAACCTTATCTGAGTGCTAACCTTTCTTCTAGGCTCTTTCCTGCCAGCAGAATTTATAATGCACTGTTAAACTTCCCTTAAGCCTCGGGGTACTACCTGTAAATGTCATGACCACCTACAATAAAACACTGCTGATCCACCACTTCATTACAAATGAAGGGGGATGATCTGGCATGTATCATCGGCATGACCTGAGTCAATGAACTGAGTGTGTTTGTTCCCGTTTTGTCTACTTGGGTATACGGTGTAGCACCAACATAAAGCTGGAAGGATGGCAGTTTGCTGTTACAAGGACTCTTTCTCCCCAAACAACTAGGAAGCCAGTACACTTAGTTGCCAGGCCTGAGCATCTCTTCTGGTTATCAGTCAAGAAAGAGAGGTTAAGGATTTTGTTGGTGCAAACTCCCACTGCTGCTCATCTGCCTTCCTCCCTGAGTCCTTTCAGTCCTGACTGCAATCTACAATCGACCAAAATACCTCTTAGTCATGAAAATAATTGCTATTTGCATTTTGAAAACTTTCGCTGAACGAGAATGTTGTGAAAAGAACTACAACAGGTGCATACAGGGGGACCCTGAAGATTTCCTAGGAACCAAAACCATTGTGCTTCCCCAATCCAATGTTTCTTAAAAGGGTAGTTGACTTTGTAAAAGTGATGTCTGCTGCTATGCCCCCCCCAAAACAAAACAAAACAAAAAAACCCTACCACTTCCCTCCCATCACATGGTTTTTCGAAAACTAACCCAAGAATAGATAAAACAATATCCAAAATGTAAGTGCACAGCCAGAGAGTTCCAAATTTATCTCTCCTTTCCCACTGTATTTCAGCCTTTGGGCTAAGAGTAGGCCACTCCAAAACTGCATCTAGTCCAAACACAAAATGTATAGCTTATGCCATCTTTGAAGTTAACCTTTTTTAAAAATTCCAGGTTAGTCAGAACTCTAGTAATTAAATTACTTGCTTTTGCTCCCTCAGCTGTTAAGTCTAAGCATCTACATTACTACCAGTATAGAATTATGCAAATAACGTTAACTGTTTAAACCTCAGAAACAGTCCTCCGGCACCAAGTGATGATACATACTACTGGACAAAGAGCATTTCTGCCTTACTTCAGGTCCTCTCACAGCATTCAGGATTTGAAGCTAAGGTCAGCCAAAACTTTCTATCTTCCTGTTCAAGGAGGTATTCAGTTTCTTAGAATACCAGTCACCATTTTCACCTTACTTTCAGAAACATTCCTGGCTATGGAGCTATGGAGACTTCGGTTCAACAATTCTGGCTGTGACTTGATGTTGGGTGGGTTCCAACATCAGTTTGTGAAGAGAAGGAAAGCTGCGCTCATACTCGTAGAAGAGCCTCAGAAGAGTCTGAGGAAGGACTGTACTATATGTCATTTCCTTACTGCAACCACTAATGGAAAAAGGAGGATTAATAATTATAGAACATGAGCTCAACATTCCTTTGCAGTTTCTATCATTTCGGTAGCAGCTCCATCAGCTCTGTGGCATATGTTTTTATATGATTTAAATAGATACTTACAAATCTGGAGGAATTATCATTCCGTACAGTTTTAGCATTTCCAAAAGCTGGTAGAGAAAGGGAAAAGAAAAAAAGAAGAAGAGCAAGTAAAATATACAGATTTCAAAAAGCTAAAGCTAAACCCATTCACAGAAATCCACATGTTGTCCAGGTCAATATCCCACAAGATTGGATAATTCAAAGTGACAGATGACGTAGCTTCAATCTGAATAAATTTTAAGTAGATGGATACAAAACAAGTAGAAACCCTAGAGCTAGAGCCATGAATTTCTATGTGTTATATTTGATTACAATAAATGCTAACATATTCAAATGTAGCTAATTAATATGTTGGTAAGGAAGACGTTGCATCAGCACACTGCTCTTTCCAAAGTGGAAGAGTAGGATTTGGAGAGTTCAATTTAGGGGGCTAAACATTTGACTGCCTTTTGCAACCTTCCCTCATAACGCTGAAAAATCACGAGAAAAGAGTATAGCTTTTTTCCAAAAGCTAAGTTTTATTATCTGTAGATACTAGCATTGTGTATTCCACATACACAATTCTAGTATTTGTAGATCATAAAACTTAGCTTTGCCAAATATCAAGATTTCAGAGATGGATGAGGCATCCTAGGGGGAAAAGAGCAGTCTTATTTAGTGTTGGATGTGACAGCTAGGTCTCTATGTGTACACCCAGGTTCATATTAAAAGGGTGGGGCTGTAATGACTGCAGGCTCTGGCACGTCCCCAAGCACCATCCCTTGCATTTCTAGGTCAGAGCATCCTGCCCAGAAAATTTGGAAAGCTACTATTAGTTAACATAGAAGTGCGGATGGATCGAAGGGCGGATTCAAAGTAAGCCACCTGCTTAAGTTCATGAGTCTGTCCACAGTGCTGTGTATATGGACACACAACTAGATGGACATTTAACCAAAGGGGCAACATTCAGATGTAATGCCAAGCCATGGTGCAACATTGTTTGAATAAGCAGTTTGATTCTCATGCTCATGAACCATCTCCTGTCCTCTCCAGAATATAACACTTCCATCCTTCTTTCTTGATTTTAGGTGATTAAAGTTTCAGCATTTCATTTAAAGCAACATACAATGAGTTGTGTTTGCCTTACAGACTGGGACTGAAAGCGAAACTTTTAACTTGGCTTCTAATCCTGATTTTCAGGGTGCGACCTTGAATTTTGCTCAAGACAGGAAAAAGGGAATGGAATCGTTGAGTGCAAAAATGATGTGTGAGAAAGTCAGGTGATGAAGCTGTCCCTGAGTGTCCATTCATACAACATTAAGACACAGTTTGGTGTTACGTCCAAAGAGCCTGAGACAATCAATAGTCTGTACTTTTTTAAAAAATTAAAATTTCTCTGTCATCCCACCTTCTGGCCCCAAGGTGACGACTTTGACTATTTTTGTCCCACAGCATGTGCAATTAATGCTTTGTGTCAAGGACTGGAATCATGCAACCCCACCAGGACCCTAAAAAAACTTGGTACCAATATTTGGTGGCAACCAGTAAGACATTTAAAAGCATTTAAAGTAAGCATTTTACTTGCTTTGAATGGTTTTTCATGGTTTGCTGTGTAGCACTACAATAACAGTTAAATATATTTGGTAACTACAAAAAACCAAACACTCGGGTCAAATGGGTATTTTGGTGGGTGGGAAAATGTTGATTCTGCTTTAGCAAATTTGCATTGAGAGACTTCCCCTGGATCAAAGCACTGAATCCAAAGGGCAGAATGTGTTGCTGCTTTTAGATAATAATAATTAAAATAACTGTTCTGAAAACTTGACACAGTGCAGAGGCAGCAAGTCATAAGTCATAGTTGCCGTTTCTTGAGCTGCATATCATTAGGCATGAGGCCGAACACTGGGATCCTTTATATACGAATGCAGAATCAAATACAAATGGTTCATTATAGGGAATTTAGAAATAAATGCTTTAGTTTCACCCTAAGTGCATTGTTTTCCTATATTCATCTACAGTAGCTGGAATACAAAACTTGATCTCTGCTAACTTGGCAGGCAAAACTGTCAGGCTTCTGTGGTGGAATTTCAGATGGGGTGCAGAAAAATAACAACAACACACACCCAGTATGGTTTCAGTAAGGTTGGTGAATTGCTTCCTCTTGAATTGACTACAGCAATGAAGAAAAAGAAGAACGGTGGCCCAGCTTTTGTATGACAACTTTTTAGGGCAAAGGCACAAGGAAGAGAAAGACCATGGTCTTTGTGGCACTGTCTATTCATCACATATGAAGACTTCAGCTCTGGAATATATGCATTTCACTAAAACCACTTTCATAGATGTGATGTTCTTGGGCCCTGATACAGAATGCTTCTAGAGTAGAGATAGGCACAAACCAGAAAAATGACAAATCGGGATGGGCACGAACCATCCTCAAAACCCAGAAAAACAAATTAGTTTGCGGTCTGTTTTTTCGGTTTGTGCCTGCGGGGAGGGGAACGTAATACCTCCACCCCCTCTGCTGCCTGTCAGTCTTCTTCCCACTGCCCTCACTGCCTCCCTACCTGGTCCTGCCTCCTCCTCCACCGCGGGAAGGAGACGGGGACACCCATTTTGCTGAAGCAAAATCAAGAGCCAAGTAGAAAAAAGGTCTGTGCTTTATTTCATTTTGGCAAAATGGCTTGCACGAACAGAATCATGAACCAGCCCAGTTCTTGCTTTTGGCGGGGGGGGGGGGGTGTTCGTATTTTGTTTCACGCCCACCTCTATTCTAGAGGCACATATGAAAGAAGACTTCTGTATATATACGTATAACTTCAACTATGCATAATTAGGTGTTTCACATGTATTTCTCCTCCCTGTTCCAGTAACTGTGTACACTGACTTCATTTTTAAAGATGAAATCCCTCGAGACTGGTGACTGGAAAGAATCCAGCTGATCAGAACAACTGCTGCTTTTAAAAATGAACTCTGTGTGCACATGGGCCCAGCTGTTCTGCACAACCTGCACTGTATTAGCATATCAGTATTTTCAGTTAAAGCTCTCTTATCACCCTTTGCAGCTTCCATACTAGTCTTCCCTCTGAACAATCAAATGGTCCATTGCGTCATGAAGGTATTACCTTGGAGCTCATAAGAAAAAACATTGCAACTGCTTTTTAAACATTGTTTGTACAGTATGCTAATGCCATGATGGCTGTTTCCAAATGCAGCTACGTGAAAAGCATCCTGGGAAGTATGTCCCATGACAGTCTGGCTGATTGTCAGCTAGGCTTGTGCAAATGGCCATCTATTCCAACCCAAATGAGAGTATAAATGCCAGTGTAGATTTACACATTTGGATGCCCACCCACACCCACCCCTGTTTGCCTGGTTTCTGCAGATCCTTTTGTTCCACCATTTCTGAGAAAGTACCTCAAAACAAAACAAAACAAAACAAAAAAAAAAAACCACGTATGATTCTCTAAGCATGTCATACAAAAATTCCTTCTTCGGATTATCAGCACTATATACGGTAAGATGGTAAAATAACCCCAGTTGTGCTATGGCATGATATCCAATTTTTTTAAGGCATCAGGGTCAGGTAATACTAAAATGTGAATCAGGCTCTAAAAATCTCCCAGCTGCTTATTCAGAATTAATCTGAGGGAAACAAAATTGTTCAAATGTATCCTTCCAACAAATGTTTATTCACATAATAATTTATGTTATATTACTGAAGTCTTAAGCGATTCATTTTTTTTTTAGTCAACAGGGTGGATAAAAATCAATAAGTTTTTAAAAATTAAATTAATTTAAATCACAATTTAATATTTTTAATTGATTTTTAAAATTTAAATTGTCCAAAAAAAATCCGATTTTTAAAATTTAAATCAAATCCACCCTGGTAGTCAACAACTGTTATTGCAACAATTACTATAATCAAGATGAGTTACTAGATTCTTACCTTCAAGCACAGGATTAGACTGTAAAAGTTGTTCTTTTACTTGATTCACTTCTGTTCCCTTGCCACAAACAGCCGCTACATACGACATAACAAGTTTGCTTGCCTCTATGGGTTAAAAAAGAGAGAGAGATTTATCTACATAACTAGAAATACTGCACCTGAAATTATATTTTATAGTACAAACCTAGAATGAGTCCACCAGAAATAAGATTCTTTAAAAAAGATTCAGGCTCATTGTTTTCACGTTTTATGTCTGATTTCTTATTGTACATTTAGCAGAATGACATTAAGAAAAAAAGAAATCTGGTGGGAAACACCATATGATAAATAATTGTTTTAGATGTTTAACCATCATATTTTACATCATTTCTTTCAATACAAATGCCTCACACTCTGAAGACAATTGAGAACAAAAATAATTATGACAAAGAATTTTGTTACTTCATGGAGTCACTTGCTGTACACTCAAAGGCATTTGATAATAATCCAGATTAAATGTAAAATTTAATTTCTTTTCGGCTATTTGATGACAAAATAGAGAAGCAAAAGTTACTATATTCCAGTCCTCACCATCGGTTGTGCATAAATGAATTTCATCCTGACATGGAAACCCCACCATCTGTCAACTTATCTCCTTAAACAACAGACCTCCTCCTCTTATAACAAGTGCTGTTTTAGATGTCTATTTAAAAAGCACTGAAGCAGAGAAACTAGAAAATGCAAATCAGGGCAGTGTGCCAATCAAATACCTTAAGAATGATCCAGGAACATTAACTGCTTTTTATATATTGATTTTGCATCAATTTCACTGCCTCCCACCTGGTTTCTAGATTCAATTCAAAGTGCTTTTATTGCCTTTTTAAGCTCTAAACGGTTTGAGCCCACAATCTCTCAAACATTGTCTTCTCCTGTGTGAAACCATCCATTTAAAGAGTTTGGAAATGTACTTTAATAAGTAGAAACCAGTACGGAGTTGCCAATTTCTTTTATAAAAGTAAGATATTAACGTCCTAAGTTGCTTGTTATTTTGTAAAGTGACTCGTCACATTCTTCATCAGTAGCATGTTACTTTTTAATAGTTTTTAACTGCTTCACATAATTTTAAAAACTAAAACGTTTAAACTTTTAAAATACGATAAAATACGTATATATTCCAAAATGCCCCCAAAACTATCCAAAAAGTAACATCTTAGAAGTGGGAAACAAACATAGCTTTTTATGCTGCCCCATTTTAAAAGTAATTTTGTATCATTATTTTCCTTTTTTAAAAGTAATAATATTAATAACCTGTGACCTGAAAAGTCACGTGTTACATGTGATGTCATTGCTTCTAACACGTTAATTCCAAGCCCTCCCATTTGTTGAAGCACCAGAAAAGGACTGGGTGGCATTGTGAAACTAGGGTTTGGGGATGGAGGCACCTAGACTATGAAACTCCATGCCAACACGAAGGACTCACTTGGACTCCTCATTTTAGAAGTTCAAATAAGCTCAATTTTCTCCAGGGGGCACTGGAGTGCACTGATCACCAGCTATTGCCCTTCACAAGTCTGTGTTATTGCTCTTTCACCTCTTCGTTCAGCTTATATTTCTCTACCACTGAAGTACTTTTTTTAAAATCTCTTTTTATAATGTTAATCTTTGGGAATCCTGATGGATGGGAAGAGAGGATTTAAGTACTTTAGAAAAAGTAAAATCAACAACGAAGCAAAATGATGTGCATTCATATCTGCTGAACATTAAAGTGTATGAAAAAAAAACGCAACACAGGAAACCATTTGTAAGAACGTATTTCCCTGTTCTCTCCACTCTGAAACAGGCAAAAAAAAAAAATTACCAAGTGCTATCCTCTTGCAAGGGCCCTTTCATCCTCCATTTAAAAATAATTACGGAGAAACACAATAAACATATACAGTACACTCTGGATAGCAGAATGGCTGAAATGCAACCAGAATAGGTCCATTGAATCAGTGGGGATACTGTGAGTCAACTCCTCTGTAAATTCCATTGATTCAATGGGCCTACTCTAGTTGTGACTTATTACTGGATTGCAACCTATGAAAGATCATAGAATCATAGAAAAGTTAAGTTGGTAGGGGCCTACACGGCCATCAAGTCCAACCCCTCTGCTCAGTGCAGGAATACAATCAAAGCATATCTGCCAGATGATTATCTATGTTCTTCTTGAATGCCTCCAGTGTTGCAGCACTCACCAACTCCCGAGGTAACTGGTTCCACTGTCGTACTGCTCTAACAGTTAGGAAGTTTTTCCTGATACTCTCTCCTGTTGTTATATTTGATTTTACTTTTAGCAGCCCTTAAAGTAAATACCAGCTGATGCACCTTATTTATTATCTTGTTTGTTATGTATTACTGTGTGATATGTAGAATCATAGTGCACACAAATTTCATTTCAAATACCATTTTTGTGGTTCAGGATTAATCAATATAATGAAATTTTATTCATGCAACCTTGCAGATTGTAAACAACTA
Organism: Intellagama lesueurii; assembly: GCA_037013535.1. Lineage (NCBI taxonomy): Eukaryota > Metazoa > Chordata > Lepidosauria > Squamata > Agamidae > Intellagama > Intellagama lesueurii. Next base: position 164,989,098 of record JBAJHW010000001.1, on the reverse strand, counting down.
TAGTAATAAGTAAAGTTTATTACGGTCAGAGACTAGCACAGCAATCAACTGACAACAGGGGAACACTTTGTCAAGCGCTGTTTACTCTAAACCAAATTGGGTGGGGGTATGCTTTCCGGCATCAGATGGGCAGATGAGTTTTTGCAGAGCAAGAATGGTATGAAGCAAAGAGAGGCTAGAGGCCCCAGTGCTCAAAAGGGGCCTGCCAATCATGTTGGCCTTGTCCTGGAGTCTAAGTTTAGACAGTTCCGTGAGAACTGGGCCCAAGAGCCACAGCAAGAATTGAACAATCTGCAGAGATCACAACAGGGATAGCACACTTATGCCATCTGAGAAAGAAAAGGGGCAGGGAGAAAGCTTCAGAAGAGGAAGAGAAGACCTATACTTGGGAGCTCAGACCGGATGGGAGGAACAGAAAGACCCAGGTGTCACCCATCAATAACCCAGATAGCACAATTGGTCTAAGGATAGACATGTTTACCTGTTTTACCAGCTCCACTCTCTCCAGTTATAAGTATACATTGGTCTTTATCCTGGTCTCTCAGTGATCGATATGCTTCATCTGACAAGGCAAAACTAGGGAATAAAATTCAAGGGGGTAAAGGAAACAACAGGTAAATGCCATGTTTGATATATACATCACACTCTTCGGCTGCTGCAGTCAACTGCAAAATGCTTCTATCTAGGTCACATCCATCAGTATCCAGAAAGCAGCAGAACAGTTGTTATTCAAGTCTTGATGATAGACTGAACAAACCTGGTGATGAGGGAGAATAACTCTGGATGTTACAAATCAGCACCACCCACTCCGCTGTCTGCTGGAGTACACAACAGGAGAATTTGCAGACTTGATGTTCTGTTTACAGTACACATACATTGCTTAAGCAAAGCAGACTTGGAACACAATGGCACATCTCTTTTAAAGATTTTTGTAACACAGAGCAGGACAACAACCTTGTCAACTGAATTAAGATACAGACCCTCAGAGATCTATACATTTCATTTGACTACTGATTAAAGTGTGATAGAGGTCAGAAGTGAATGCCATGCACAGCAAGAATCCTCCACAAACCTAGTTACAACCAGGACATAAAAAAGAACACCAACAACTATGTGGATACCTCTAAAGAAAGGGATTTCACTGATGTGGAAACTCAAGAGCAGTTGTCAGAATAACACGACAGCCCACACTGTATTGACACTATCTCTTATAGCTATAATGGAAGCAAGTAATCACATGGAAGATTGCTTTCAGAGGCACTCCACATGATTATCATGACACATCCCCTAACTCTAGGGCTTCAGGATCAAGAGAGACATATAATTATTCAAGAAATGTATGTAGCAGGAAATCCACATAGCCACACCGGTGGCTTCAATGTCAGTGGGGCAGCAAATCCATTCTGGGTTTTAACCTGACCTTTACTGGAAGTACCCAAAGGGTGCAACTTTATCTCCAGAATGGGTTCAACACCTTGGACAGCTCCTTCAAAATTTGGGCTAAAAGCTGAACCACATTCCCTGCCCTATGGACACTGGACATACCAGTCTCAAGTATGTGGCTGTCCAGATGCTGTTAAGACTGCAACTTCCAGTGTGCCTCAGTATGGCTATGACAGCTGGGGAAGGTAGGAATTGTAGTCAAACGACATCTAGAGGGCCACATATTCCTCTCTGTAGTACAAAAGTACTAGCAGGCATGTTTCAAAACTACTGTGGAATCATTTTTGACTCTCATTAGCCAACATTTTCTTGAGACATGCTGAGATTAATGTCTTTTTTCACAAGGGAGGCGAGAATTTTAAAAGTGCTGCAGCACAGAAATGCTCCAAGATGTAGGCGCTTTTTTGGATTTAGAACTCTTAAACATAACTGGCAAGTGAGTGAATGTACATTTGGTGCTTATAAAAATGCAAATGTCATTTAAACCAGCTGCTTTACAGAAATTTGGAAGCCACATTTGAAAAGAGTGCAACCGTTAGGAAGAAATGTTTAAGAAATTATATCTTTCTTCCACAGTCAGCAATCTTTACAAGGCATTTAACAAACAGCAACCAAAATCCACTGGCCAAGCTTGCTAAACCCCAGTGGTTTGGTGATTCTGAGTGGCGCTCTTTATTTGGGAAAACTCCTTGGATACAAATTAAGACTGACTTTCTCTGCTATCAGTCATTTTTAGACTGACCACAAGTAACATTTAGTTCATGTCCATGGCCTTTGCACCAAAGCTGCTGACTCAACATGCAGGGAAGACTGCCTACGTAGGCAAACTCCATGGGACCACAGCAGCTTCTGCTCCTTTTTCCTGCTCTTTTACAAGATTTTAATTATTTTGCTGCATAATATCCAGATGCTTACATATTAGCTGACTCCATTAGCATGAATCACAGCATTTAATTGTTCAACGCTTTAAAAGAATGGAGCAAAACAAAGAGATATGAGGAGCACATAATCGTGGATACAGTTAAAAGGGAAATGGAAGTGTGAACTGATAGTTTTTTTCATCAGCCAGACCCAAAGAGATCACTCCTGGATAAAACCTCGAGAAGCTTTATATACCTTATGGACTCTGTTTAATTCTACATAATACACCAGTTTCTACTGACACTGAATGACCTTAAGAGGTGTCTCCATGTAATCTATGCCAATCACTATAGTAAGCATTAAGAACCCATTCTTTTTAACTTAAAAATCATACTAAGGAAGACCAAACAACCCATTTTAATTTTACCTATATTTCACGTGTCCATGATTTTAAAAATGTGTAATGCTCTGATGTGAATAAAGAGAGAAAGATTTTAAACTGAAGAACTAAATTCAAAGCTTCTAATATGAGTATCAGCCTTTGAAAGGGGGCATCTCTGAGCAAAGGATATATGGAAACTAGACCCTGAGAAGGGGGGAAATGCTACAAAACCATTCCTTACAAGCAGCAAATTGAGATAATTAGATACCCAAAGACTTCTGTAGTAAAGGGTGAGAGTGGCAGGCAATCACACTCATCTAGCCTCTAGCTAACAGCACAAATTTGCATAATAGCAACACCAGCTGACAACAGCCTGACTCCCCAGATGACCCCTAAGAAATACACACAATAGCCAGGCACAAGCGGAGAGCAGGTGTATGGCTTCATTAACAGCCACCTCATTGGCAGAACAAACAAGTTTAAGTTAAAAGCAACTGAACTAAACAGTACTCCAGACTTGAAGGGATATTAAACATCTGGCAAGGGAAGGAAGAATTTAAAACATCTTATGTATTCAATCACAATAACATCTTAGAGCTCATTTTATTATACCTTTAAACCACCCAATAAGAAAAGTCCTGCAAGCAGGAGACAAAATATTAGAAATCTACAATATAAGCCATGATCCATTACTAGTGATTGCACATAATAAAACCAAGATTAGTATTCTGTTTGTTTTCCTTCAGAAATATTTTGTGCCAAATGTCAAGAATACCACTTTAAAAGTTACAAGAGCCTTCAGATTAAAAATCCATAAGATTGTGTATTTATGCATGCAAACACAGTCATGTGTACTTTCAGTCCTCTTCCTTTTGCAGTCTTAAAAAAGCTTCCATGCACGTGAAATTCATGCTCACAATCCTTAGAGGAGGCACCTACCCACTATCTTCAGCATTTGTTCTTAAGTGGGTAAAGCACATCACAAGCATATCATCACTGCATTCAACAACTTGGTCTGACATTATTCAAGAAGAAGAAGAACAGATGGCTTCCTTGCTGCCATTGCTGTCAAGAGAGTACTCTTGAGAAATAAGTTCTATCTTGTATTTGAGCAGACTCACTTTTGATGTTCCATCATTTGGCCTCAATGTGTCTTGGCTACCTGAAAAGTGGGGAGTGTGCAGTCACAACCAAGGCTGGCATAGCCAATGGTGGGGGGCTGTAGGAAATGCAACCCCAAAATGGCCATCGCTCCTCTCCTAAATGCTTTATCCTTCCTGCTCCGTGGTAAATCAAATACCCCAATAAGGTCTAGAGAGGTGAAGACTCAAATGTCGTCCTGTCCACTTGTTCTCAACCTTTTGTCTCTTATAGCCTACCAACCACTCTCAAGAACCTGGGTCTCACCAAGGCGTAATCAAAAATCTCACTCTTTGTTGGAAGTGTATCTGCATTTTTACAAGCCTTCTGTATCTATCATTTATGTCAAGTTTTAAGGACATAAAAAACTGCAGTATCATTACTAGGAGTGAAAAAAAAAGCATAAAATTCCATTAGTAAATGAACATCACAATGGGTATAAATTTTAGAGCTACAGTAAATGTAAAACACAAAAGGTAATAAAAATATCTATAGTGTTTTGGGGAATAACCTCTAATGCTTTGACTGAATACAAACAATGATGCCATAATCTCTTGCAGTGAAACCCCAGCATGTCACCTAGACTACTCCTCTGAGCTAGTTGGCTTTGAGGCTAGCCTTCCCCAACCTGATGCCCTCCAGATCTGCTTGAGTACAACCTCCACCATGCCCAGCCAGCATGGTCATGGTTGGGGAAAGATGCGCTCGGCCAAGTCCTCCCATTCCCGCAGTTGTTAAACATATGGACAAAGGAACACAGTATTAAAGTCATTGATGACATGGTGGGTGGGAGCAGCCTCATGATCGCTTGATATCCATAAAGTCCTAAACTGTATCTTGAGCCATCTATCTCCTGCTTCATATTGTTACCATACTGTTAACATGTAACACAATAAACCTCAAACGACATGCCAGTCTTCTGAGCAACTGTATAATTACTGGATCAAATAAACCTTTGGAGTTCTCATTTTAAAGACGGAAACATTTGTTTCAAATTATTTTGCAAAGATGTCAGCAAGGCTGTTCACTGGATTTAAGCAGTGAAATAAGGACTTACTATATAATATTTGCATAGAAAGCAACCACACTGTTCTCCTACCACATTTAAAAAAAACTTTTCCTTACTGAAATTTCTTCCACGTAACAGGGGACACCTCTTTATGTGGCTCCAAGTCAAACAGTCACATTTTCTTAGAAGAAATAATATTTTAGAAGCATAGAGATTCAAACAGCTTCCCCCCCCCCCCCACTTCAGATTCCTTTATTGCCACTTTCTCTTCACTACAGTGTCGAAAACAGAATTTGGGAAAACTTTCTACCTTGGAACGTCAAAGGCAAGAATCCTCCAGCACCATAACTGCTGACAATACTGATTTTGAGGAATTCTCAAGGATGAGAACCATATATATATGGTTCCAGATATAATTTAGAATATGTAAGAACCTAGGTAAATTTAAGAAGAATTAGTTGATTCCGAGCAAACATTATCCACAGAGGATCCAAAGAACAGATATGTTCTTTGTTTAGATTTTAGCATCAGATAACTTGCTATGGATTTTCAAACTTCACAAAACCACCTCCCATCATCCATTTTCTATCATCCTTTCTTAAACAATAATTATCAGCAGTGAGCAATCTTCAGAATGAGATTGTTGCCAATCTTCTAATCCCGCCTTCCTCCAAAATCCTGGGACAAAAAACTCTACAGGTATAACACAGAACGTTACTCTCTGCCCCATTCATCCCTGTTTTAAGATTCATCTTCCTTAGTCACTAAAGCCAGCTCAAAGACAGCCACCTCTCAGTGCTTCAAGTTAATGGTTTTAGTGATCCAAATTCGATAAAGGGGAGTTCTGACGGCCATAAAATAACCTTCAAGAACATCCCATCTTTCCATAAACCCTTCTTGATGGACTGAGACAGGCAGACCAATGTTGACGCTGTCAGTCCCCTTTGATTATACAAACATATGGGGATAAGATAGCCTCTGAGTCTTAGCACATGCATTTGAAGCAGTGGTGGGCAAGCTCTGGACCTCATTTTTCTATTCCAATGATCCTTTCGGGGACACATCAGCTCCTCTGAAGAAAACCAAAGTGACTGAAAGTTCACTTTTGATTTTAAAATCGTGTCTTTAAAAAAAAAGTGGATTCCCCCCCCCCCCCTAAAATAAGGTGCAGAGGACTCATACTTTGTTTTAAACAAGAACTGAACTCCTAGGGAGGTGCATTCCTCTCATGAGAAAGATGTTAAAATGTGATCTCTTTTCTCCCTGTTGCAGGGTGATGGACGGTGTGGACTGAGTGATTCCCATCTGCAGACTGAAAGGCTGGGCAATCAGAAGGACTCTTTCAAAATGTGCCCCAAAGTGTGTCACCCATCAAAGCTAAAGCAAGCAATGACTAGTTTCGACAAAAGAGGGGGAGATCATCAGTTGAAATGCAATCCTCCCTCTTTTTCTCTCGCACACATATTTGCTTCCCCTTTATCCTGAATACTGTTAGATTCCCAGATTCAGGGCAATCGTTTATTTCCTTTCCTAAGAGAGTTTCATTCCCCCATTGCCTTTGCAAACGGGCTTTGTCTTTCTAGTCCTTGTAATGTTTCTTAGGAGGAGCAGTATGTTTCTTGCGAATGCAGCCCTTCATCCATTCCACCCCACCGCCCCAAAGCCCATTCCCTCCTGCGCTAAGCAAACAACTCTCTCACGTCTGTCCATGTCGCTTACCCACAGCAGGTGGTACACGCTTCTCCTACAATGCCCCCACCATCTGGAATACCCTCAGTGCTTCCAGGTCTAATTGAAACAGCAGCCCTTTCAAATCCCACATTGAGGCATACTGCTTCCCTTTATCTTGCAAGCACCAACTCCTAATGCTCGTGGGGGTGGGGAAGTGTGATTCGTTTTCCCTGTGTATCACATTGTGTACTGCATGTTTGTTGTTGTTATGTGCCATCAAGTATGCATCATAAAATTTGTTATTTTCATTCACCTATGGCGCTTTAGTACATTCACACTACATTATGCACAGGTTGCAATGTCAGGAGTTTTAAATTAAAATCAAGCACAGAAAAATAGATTTTGTGCTTTCCAAAAAGAGGAAGGGGGTGAGATGGAATTCCACACTAAGAGCTCTTAAAGCATCACAAACATTAATAATTCTTGCTTTTTAGCATTATGGAGAAGTGGGTGCATTGAAGAACACATTTTAAAAAGAAGAGTTAAGTATACAGTTTCAATCATTCAAATGGAGACTGCAGCCCAGAAATCAGAAGAAGACTGGGACTCTAGAAATAGCAGCAATGAAGGAACTAGAAAAAATCATCAAGGGTAAGGATGTGTCACTGGAGACCAAGACCAAGATCATCCACATTCTTGTATTTCCGATCACCATGGATGGATGTGAAAGCTGGACAGTGAAGAAAGCTGACAGGGGAAAAATTAATATGTTTGAAATGCAGTGCTGGAGGAGAGCTCTGAGAATACCCTAGATGGCCAGAAAGACAAACAACTGGGTCCTAAATCAAATAAAGCCTGAACTATCTCTAGAGGCAAAAATGTTGAAATGGAGGCTGTCCTACTTTGGGCACATCATGAGAAGGCAGGATTATCTGGAAAAGACAATAATGCTGGGAATGGTGGAAGGCAGCAGGAAAAGAGGAAAACCAAATGTGAGATGGACTGACTTCCTAAAGGATACCATGGGCTTGAGTCTGTAAGACTTGAGCAGGGCAGTTGACGACAGGACATTTTGGAGAACACACATTCACAGGGCTGCACTGAGACAAAGGTGACTTGATGGCACATAATAACAACACACAACTTCAAGCTAAGGTGTTCATGGGTGGAGAAAAAGGAATGTAATCAGCAAATTATTTTCATGAACTACATGCTTTCCTCTGAACATTCAAGGATAATATTCTTAAGACAAATTTATCCTGTCCTGAGGGTATAATTTTAAACATAATTGTAGTAGAATAGTTATATTCTCCTCCTTTAAATCCTGTAAATTTTACTGCTGAGATAAGGATCGCTGTACTTAAATATACACTTGGCACAGCATGCTTCGTTTTCTCTGTACAGAAGCTCAGCTAAGTCAGGTAAGGGTTATTCAGACTTCCCCCAACGCACTTATCATTCAATTTACAATGTTCAATTTCTACCCCAAAAAAACTCAAATTGTTATGCTTAGGATTGCAAATTGAAACTGAAGGTAGGGTGGGAAAGACAGCACTTAGTTCCTCATACTGAAAAGTGAAAATCATTAGTAAACTACCCAGAAAAATACAGAGTACCCATGGGTTTGCATAACATATTTCTATATAAGTAATAGTTCTATGCTATCAACTCAAGAGTAGAGATGGGCACAAACTTCGTCTTGTGCCGGTTCGTAAGTACAGCACCACGGGTGCCGCACATTCCCTTCCCCTGCCTCCCCAGCCAATGCTCCACTCACCAGTCAGCATGCACTCCTCTCCTTCTTCTCTTCACCTGTTCAGCCAGTCCCCAGCAGGAGCATGGGCTTCCTGTCCTGCCTCCTTATCTGAGTGGGTGATCAGCCAAGGAGAAGGAGCAGGGAAGCCCGTACTCCTGCCAGAGACTGGCTGAACAGGCAAAGAGAGGAAGGATGAAGGAGAGGGATCAGTAGGGATCTGAACTTTGTAGCACTCCAATTCACTGAGCTAGACCAGCTCTAGATAATTTCCCATAATTTAAGATCTAAACAGTAGGTGATGGGCTTTTTGCAATTCGAGGACTCCCAGTCCTACAATTTGTCAGGAACCCCCAGGCCAACTCAGAGAAGTGCATGGAGGAACGAGGAAGCCTCCATGGCAAGCCACAGGAAATCCTCAAGACTCCGATGGTGCAGGAGGCGCTTTTTTTTAATGGTTTGAAAAAGCAGTGTGGGAACCACATGGAGGTGAGGGATTTGCTCTACCTGTTGATTCCAAGGCTCCTGACCTCATAGTTCAGGGAGGTTTCTGGGAGGTTTCTGGTGAATTGTGGGACTGAGAGACCTTGAATTCTGAAAAGTCCATTACTACTAAAGAGGTTTTGTTTTCTTAAAACAGGTTAATGACTCTCCATCACTCGGAGGGGTGTACATAACTGTACCATTAAGCATGATTAGCTCTCCATCCAATCACCTTCATTGCTGACGGCTTTCTCTCATAGAGAAGCTTCTTCATTTGAATGACTGGTTTACACAGTCACTGTCAAAAGATACAGCCGTGAGGGGAAAGTACATGCAGAAATCATAAAAACAATATATACCAGAAACATGTTATTTAGGAGAGATGCTTGTGGAAAATGTGCCTACTGAGAGAAATTTGCACAAAATTGAGCACAAATCTTCATGGGGACGTCTTTTTAAAAAATCACACACTGATATGGAAAAGGGATGAAACAAAATTAAGAATGGAATAATAAGTAACTGAACCAAATGGGTCACATTGCTAATCAAGAAAGAGAGAGAGAGAGATTACTAATCAATATATATATATGGAAAAGTGATTGCAGATTGCAATATGCGATCAGTTTCCCATTCCAGCAACAAATTATCTCAACGGGTGGTTACACTGGCAATGTCTCAGCAGGACTCCCAGAAAAACTCTAGGTTTTCAAGTGACAAGTATAAATAAAATACAGTGGGGAAAGAGGGTAGTCTGGTGAATGAAATGCAAGAATGGCAAATTACTGTTGGCCAGCAACTGATGTTTTAAAAGCCAGCATACACCCTGCATCCATTTTTTTACTCACAGGTGTGTGTGTGGTATTCCACATAAAGAGACCCTGCAGACTAAATTCATTAAACTCCCTGTTTAAACTCCCTGTGGCAGTTATAGAGTGATACTCCCAGGTAGAGATCATCCCAAAGAAAGGAAAGGACCGCTTTTCTAAGAAAAGGGCCTTATGAGCTACTTATGACATCATAGGATTTATGTTATCAAAACACCATAGGTTCACATGGTACAACCAGATACGATGCGGCATGCTCTTAGAACCTTAGCCAATGTACTTGGGATGTGGGTTATCATAGAATCATGAAGTTAGAAGGGGGCTCTAAGGCCATCAAGCCCAATCCCCTGCTCAAGGCAGAAATACAAATCAAAGGATATCTGCCGGGTGAATTTCTCTTGAATGCCTCCAGTGTTGGAGCACTCACCACCTCTCGAGGTAATTGGTTCCATTGTCGTACTGCTCTAACAGTTAGGAAATTTTTCCTGATATTCAACCGAAATCTGGCTTCCTGTAACCTGAACCCATGGTTGTGTGCCCTCCACTCTGAAATGATCGAGAACAGATCCTGCCACTTCTCTGAATGACAGCCTTTCAAGTATTTGAAAAGTGCTATCATATTTCCCCTTAATCTTCTTTTCTCAAGGCTAAACAAGCCCAGTTTCTTTCAGTCCTTCATCCTAGGTCTTGGTTTCCAGCCCCCTGATCATCATTGTTGCCTTCCTCTCAACTTGTTCCAATTTGTCAGCATCCTTCCTGAAGTGCAGTGTCCAGAACTGGACACAATGCTCCAGATGAGACCTAACCAGTGCCAAGTAGAGGGAAACTAGTACCTTGCAGGATCTGAAGACTGAACTTCTGTGAATGCAGACTAAAATAGCATTTGCCTTTTGTGTAGCCACATCACACTGTTGGCTCATATTCAGCTTGTGATCTACAATGACTCCAAGATTCTTCTCACTTGTAGTATTGCTGAGCCAGGTATCCGCCATCTTGTAGTTGTTGTTTAGTTTCTTTTTCCTAAGTGCAGTACTTTGCACTTATCCCTGTTGAATTTCATTCTGTTGCTTTCAGCCCAGTGCTCAAGCCTATCAAGATAGTTTCGAATTTTGTTTCTGTCTTCCAGGGTATTAGCTAATCCACCCAATTTTGTGTTATCCGCAAATATGACAAGCATTCCCTGCACTCCCTCATCCAAGTCATTAATAAAAATGTTGAAGAGCACTGGACAAGGACTGAGCCCTGGGGTACCCCACTTGTTAACGCCTCCCAGTTGGAGAAGGAGCCATTAATCGTCACCTTCTGAATATGATTCTGTAGCCCACTGTGTATCCATCTGACAGTCGTTCTATCCAGTCCACACCTACTCAGCTTGCTAATCAGGATATCATGGGGCACTTTGTCAAAAGCTTTGCTCAAGTCCAGATATACTATGTCTACAGCATTCCCTCTGTCTATCAGGGAGGTTACCCAGTCAAAAAATGAGACCAGATTAGCCTGGCAGGATTTGTTCTTGACAAATCCGTGTTGGCTTCTATTTATTACTGCATTGTTTTCTAAGTGCTAGCATAAGTGATCGCATAATAATCTGTTCCAGAATTTTCACTGGGATTGATGTCAGGCTGACTGGTCTGCAGTTACCAGGTTCCTCATTTTTGCCCTTTTTGAAGACAAGGACAACATTAGCCTTCCTCCAATCATGTGGCACCTCACCTATTTCCCATGACTTCAAGAAAATAATGGATAGTGGTTCTGAGAGCTCTTCAGACAGCTCCTTCAACACTCTTGGAAGCAGTTCATCCAGCCCTGGAGATTTGAACTTGTTCAAGTGAGGTATTCCTTGACTATTTGTTTATCAATCTCCAGCTGCAATCTTGTCCCCTTCACCTGCACTTCACAATTGTCTGGAGGGTCACAGTCTGTCCTTTGGGAAAAGACTAAGCTAAAATAGGAATGGAGCATTTCTGCCTTTTCTTTGTCTTGTTATCATTTTCCCATCTCCATTGAGCAGCTGAGCCGCTGTTTCTTTTCTTTGTCGTTTGCTATGCACATAGCTGAAGAATGCTTTTTTGTTGCTTTTAGTGTCTCTAGCTAATCTCAGCTCATTCTCAGCTTTTGCCTTTCTAATGCAATCCCTGCAATTTCTTGCTGCTTGTCTATACTCTTCCTTAGTGGCCTGGCGTCTCTTCACTTCCTATATGTGTATTTGTTTTGTTTTGTTTTGAGGTTCTCTCTGAACCTTTTGTGGAGCCACAGTGGCCTTTTTTTTTTTCCTTTTTTTTTTGTTGCTATCTCCCACCTTTTTTTCTTGTTGGAATTGTTTGTAGTTGTGCATTTAGAATTTCCCATTTTAGGAACTCCCACTCTTCTTGGACTCCTTTTCTTGTTCGGATCTCCTATCATGGGATCTTATTTATCATTGTCCTGAGTTTGTTAAAATTGGCTTTTTTGAAATCCAACATATATGTGTGGCTACACTCTGCTTTGGTTTCCTTTGAAATCAAGAAATCAAACTCTGCAGTAACTTTGGAGTTTTTATCCCTTCTTATTAATCAAAAGTACCTCTTTTAAAAAAAGCAGTGCTTTTTACATAAATCCAGATATGAAGCAAGACAGGCTAATTATTTATTAAGGCTTGAAGGAGGGCCTTTTGAAGAAATGACTGCTACGAAGGATTTATTGCTATCATCCTTATTGTTATTTTAAATCATGGCTAGAGGTACTTAGGACAACAGATGGATGTCATTTGAATGCTGCACATTGAAGCAAGGGGTGGTGGTAGGAATTAAACCCTTAAACATAAAAGGCACATTTTTCAATGAAAGGAACTAGCAGCTGTCCTTAATTGCAGTTGGGTACCTCAATAAACTTATGGTCAGATTAGTGACTCTTAAGTATAAAGGAAAGGGAAATCATAACTACCCTAGCCATAGGCTCCAGCTGTCCAATTTGTGCAACGAAAGTGTTGATTTCCACTTTGCCATCTAGTTCAACCACATGAACTGGTGGGTCTTTATTCCTAGGTTTCCTTTTCCCTTTCTGAAACTGAATGAAGTATTTGGAGTCTCCCCTCACACAGCTAAAGTTTTCTGCAACTTTTTTCAGCTTTCTACAACTCTAGGTTTGAATACATACGTATATAAACCCACTCAACAGATACTGCCGGACCCAGGTTTACTCAGAGATTTTTATCCCTGAAAACTCAGTCATGATTTATCCAGACCTTAGAACCTAAACTGCACTCCTCAAAATTAAACTACACAAAAGGTCTTTATCCCTCACTAAATGTAAGCTGAGCTCACATACTGCCACATGTACAACTAAATTCAATGCAACTGCCTGAGAGAAAATAGCGCCATTCAGACATTTGCTGGAGTGCACACAAGGGAGCAAGAAGGGGTTGCTCACCAACTTCACTGCCACATGTTCAGTATAAAACCTGAAAAAGAACACACAAACCGTGTGATGTAGTCCAACAATATCTGGAGGACAACATATTTGCCATCTCTCTTTTAACAGCAAAGTGTTTTTGTTTGTCTGATATTTTATCATAGAAATATTTACATATATATGTAAGTTAAACAGATATACACACAGCCTGTGTAAAACACTGTAATTGCACTGTTTTCTCAGCTACGCTATGATTCAATGGGGAGAAAAAGCCATTTCTACAGTGCCAACATTTATCGCCTTCCACAAACAAAACTCAGTTAATTGACTATAGATTTCGAAGCCTGTAGTATCTGTTAATAACAAATATGATTTCCATAGAAGTGACTACTGCAAAGTATTTTGAAAGAGGTCTTCTAAAAGGGACTGTGAACTGGAACTTATTTCAGGAATCCAGTCTGTATTAGATGCATTTTTGCTAAAGGTTAGAAATGTAACCCCTGACACAGTTGTTATTTTGTTTTGAAAAATACAGCTGGTACAGTACCTGTAGTACTTATGGTATGTTTGGATTATAATTTCTCTTATTTGGGCTCTTCTTAATCCATCCAAAATTCTTCACCTGTTAAGATCTGCCTAAAATACAGTTTTTACAAGAAGGTCCTGACATTTCTCTCTTCTTTTTTAATTTTTATAATTTTTAAAATTTTATTATATTAAAGACAACACAAACCAAAAACACATCCATGTTGTATTACATTAATTCCACTGACATTGAAATACAGTTCTCTAAAATACATTGCTCCTCCCGTGCCATCTTCACCCTTGGGGCTAAATTCTCCTCTTAGGCCTGGCATTTCTCAAACACTGTTCATGTTGACACCCTGTTCAAGATTTGCCTCAAATGCTTATGGTGGTTTGTATCAAGACTCTTCCAGTCTTGCCTTGACTAGCTGTGTTAGTCTGCTGCAACAAAAACAGAGTCTTGTGTCACCTTAAAAAGAAACCATTTTTAACTTAACATGAGCTTGCAAATTTTGCTCTACTTTTTTCAAAGAAAAGAGCCAAGTCCACAAGCTTATACCAAGTATATAAAAAAAATAGTCTTTAAGGTATCATAAAGCTCTGGTATTTGCTTCCAGACAGTTCTCTCAGTCAACACCAAACTCAAGGCAACCTCTTTTGATTGCCATACACGTGCTGATTTTTGTTACCATAGCCGTTGCTGCTACTAGTACAGCTCTTATGCACCTTTTCCTGGAAAGAGAAGCAGGTTTACACATGATAAGAACGATTAAGTGTCAAAATTCTAAAACAACTGAAAAGCAAACTTTTCAGATCAATCATCAGACAGAATAGGCTTCCCTTAACAGATTCTTTCTAGCTTTCTAAAAGATAGTAAACTATCTGTAAAGTGTGTCTCTGCCTCCAGGAAAATGAATTCCACAAAGCTGAGAACAAAATTAAAGCAACTGCATCACTGCACCATAAAACTCATGTAGCTCTGAGTGGCCTGAGGAAAGGTATGGCAGTGAATTCCACAAGCCCTATATAACCATCCACAAAAACCTCTTTTTTAAAAAAGGAATGGATTAGCAGAATTCTTCATATATTTGGATTCTTGAGACCGCCCAGCTCCACAGGGCCCCTGTGAACCTCACTACCTCACAGAGCCAGAGGGTGCTAAATGGAGACAGGGACAGCGGAAGGGAACACAGCAATGTCTAGCAGCTATCCTCAACGGGGGCCATTTGGCCCCCTGGGGGCCCCTGGCGCATTTGAAGGGGGACACAGACTGGAATCAATTCTTCACACACTGGTTCATAAAGTTTGTTGTGTGATTTATAAAATCCTGATCTGGCCTTTATTTATTTCATATTGTGCTTATGATTCTAGCCAAAAAAACGCTGAGAATGGCTGGTCTAAAGGATGCATTTGAAATAGTTGGCTGTTCGTTCAAAACAGACTTATGTGCAATTTCACCTAATTTACTGCACTTTGCATATAATGCCAGAAAATTTAGGGGTGAGTTGCGCCACCTTCTTGGTCTACAAGCTGCCCCGATCTTTAATGGACAATCTAAACATTTTTTAACAATTCTGATCTATGTATCAATTCTCTGTGCTGTGAATATGTGGAAAGGAAAATGCAGCTTCTAAAAAGCACTACAACTGGCTACTTAACAAAGGAAGACTTTTTTGTCTTCAGTTTAATACAAAGGTTATATCTTTAAAAAAAACCCACTATTTTCATTGTTTTAAAAATACTAGTTCCTGGGAAACTTAATAAAGTATGACTGTAAATCTAATAAATTCAAAAACACAACTATATAAGAGAAACCAACCCAAATCCCCTCTAGCCAAATATGCTGGCTGTCAGCCTCTGGGGGCTTATACAACTGCTCTCTTTTCACATGTTAAGAAAAAAAAATCAAAGAGTGGATTCACTTATATGTTCACACTCATTTAAACATAATATAAATAGCCATTGTTCCTGACATTAATGTGGACTAAAGACACCAGGTACAGAATAGAACAAAAGGGCCATTGTTGTGATCTCTGACAGTTGCAAATGATGCTTAATTTATGGTTGTTGTTTTTTTTTTTTAAAAAAACCAAACCAAGAGTCACTGCTGCTAACAGCATTTCTTCAAAACTGCAGCCCATTTCCATTCAGGCAACATGTCCTTTGATTTGGCAATTATTTTGGCAATCTCTTCGCAGTGGCTTCAGAGTGTCTACCAGCTTTCAACTGGCCAAGTGTCAATACAATATGGCAAGCAAGGCTGTCCTTGGGCAAATGAGTAGCTGAATGAAACCAAAAAGCCAGGGTAGCCTCTTCAAAAAAAGAAGTACTGTTCGACCTGCACTCCACCACTCTGGGTATAATCCAATAGGTTATGTCTCCTCCAAAAGAGTCATAGATATCATTTAACTTCTATTTGCAATGCTCACACTCAAGACATTAGAAGCTGCAAATGATATATACACATGTATGTAGATGCACAGTAGAGAAGAGGCTGAGAAATTCTAGAGATGCAAGGGCCACACAAAGCTATCCCTGGATCTCAGAGGGCTACACTGACACCCATGTCCTACCAACTCCAAAAACATTTTGCTTTTCCAGAGGTTGGAGGGGGTTAACTTAAAAGCTCGCTTTGGTTTTCCAGTGGCTAAGGGGGGAAATGTTGAATAAATGTTCCCTCATCCCATAGAGGTGACAATCAAAGGCACTGGGGACCTCAAAACATAACTCATCAAAGGAGCAAGGGGAGTTTCTGAACAAAACAAAACTAAATTGGTGTTGGGAGGTTGATGGCTGCTTGCTCCTGATGGGAGCCCACCTGATTTTGCCCACCTCTTCAGCAGAGACAGGGAAGAGGGAGAGATACGATTCTTAAGCTAGAAAGCAGAAGAAAATATTTTCATTTCACAGCTGTTTCCTGATCCCTGTCTATAAGTTGTTTTCCACAAATATAGCTGGTTGGGCTCATTAAAAAAGCAGGAGTAGCCATACTGGTTAAAACGAAAGCTTCCTAAATCCATATTATAGTAATACTTTTGGCTACGGCAAGCACAAAGAACAATCTGTGCAAACCTTTCAGATCATAGATCTCTTTGTCAGCCACAACGTTACAAATTTTAAAAAACCAGCAGTGCATGACAGGGGCTTGATGCCACAAACATGCAAACACTGAGAACAGCATCAACAAGAAGTGTACTGTGCTCAGCTGCAACTCAGGTCTGCCTGATTTTCAATGTTTCTTTAAAAAATGACTCAAAACAAAATTTACCTACCTACCGATTTCATCATGCAACACCTGGGTTTAACACACAAAGGGCACAATCCAGCCAAAATAAAATCCCATTGACTTCAATGGAAAAGATGTAAGTATATGATTAACTTTTCCACTGACATGAAAAGAAATGGAAATGCTTAGCTTGGCTGGCTCATAACCAAAGTTAATTCTTTTCTTATGACAAGCAAGAATACAATTCATAGCACAAAGCAGTAAATCCCACTTAGCAAGTCTCCCACCTACAAAAATATTTGTTAGTTTTCTGGTACATAGCCAAATTGCTTTGTAATGGCATGCTCAGCATTTCTCATCAAATTCAGCTCAGAAACACTTGGACAATGAGAAAGGGTACTATTCCAAAATCTAAAGTTTTGCCAAAAAAAAAAAAAAAAAAAAAACAACCCCCCCAAAAAGCCCCCAATTTCTACAGCATGTGAAAAAGTAACAAGCAGTGATTTCTGTAATAACATTATGTATTTTCTAATAAATCATGTCTCTCCTATACAATAATCATCATATTGCACTAAAAACCTCTGAATTATTTAAAAATATTTCACTACTTCATTAAAGCAGACCAGCAATCTACAGTTCAAATATTGCTCATGTTATAAAACTGAAAACCAGATCAGTAGAATTAAAAATTTCAAATTAGCTTATCCCCTACTAGAGTTCCCAATTTCTTTTCGTCTCAATGCTTCTAAATTGTCTGGGGTTTTTTTTTCAAAACAACCTCATTTCCAACAGATAACCATTCACTGAAACAAGTTAATAGTTTTGTACAATATTTTGCATGTGTTTAAATTTAAATATGAAACTTTTAAGAGCTACATGGAGTTAATTCTGAAGATAATTTGGAAACATACTGCTTGGTGGAAGAGACTGGTTTTCATGAAGTGGCTCTGAATCAGCACACATCTAAATAGTTTGGCTTACACATACGGGGCACTGATTGTAACTTCCCTTCTCTAAACACAACAGAGTTCACACTCATGCCCCCTCTTTCCTTCCACAACCACCTGAAGATTCAAGCTGTTGTATGGTTCATACCCAGCTATTAATAACAAAGGAACACCTGACAACAATAAAGAACACATAACTGACTGGAAACATGTCAATGACACTGAAATCGCTTGTACTATTACCCTACTCCACCATACCATGCCTACTTCATGGGATATACCTTGCTGAGTCACAAGAACTAAGGGCTCTTTCTAATGGGGAAATTCTCCCTCTTCTCTCCCAGCATGTCCCTGTTCATTACAAAGGAGCCCAGGGCTTATCAGGACACCTGTATAGAGTGTCTTTTTAACTGCAACCTGCTTCAAAACTACAGTTGTGCCTGTACGAACCAATTAAGTTCGTAAGTCAAGGCACCACTACTTTAAAACTGCTTCCCTCTGCCTCTCTCCAAAGAAAAGGAAGAAAACCATCTAGAAATGTTTTTTATAAACTAATCTCCTGCCTGAGCTTCCCTTCTGGAGCTTTTCTGATAATGTCAGTTTCCTCTGCCAATTGACTGTAAATTGAACACTTCTGATCGGAAAGCTGTAACTGCAAAAATGAAATTAAAGGCAAGTGCTGAACTCTGATCTCACGATAAACTGCAAGAAAATGCAACTAGCCTTCAAGAACGGACAGAAAAGTAGGGCAAGGCTAGGCCAACGGTCCTGTTTGTCAGTATTTCTTTTGAGAAAAGCCTTGTGTCATGTGGATGGGGAACATAATCAACATCAGCAAGGTGCACTTTAGGGAGAAAATGCTCAGTCCAGATAAAAGGCCTATGACAACATATCATAGTGAGCTTAGTGGGACTGGTCCTGACATTCAGGAGGAGGGACAGAGAAGACACAAGCCTCCCATTTCAGTGGTTAAAAAACAAACAAAAATAAAAACCACAGCTGCCATATCATCTTAATTTTAAAACTTGCCAGTAAAAAAAATAATCCAGCTTTCTTCCTTTGGAAAAAGAGAGGACTGCAAATAAACTTTGTTGTTGTTTTTTTAGAACTAATTAAAGGCATGATAGATCAAGTACATTCTGTTACTTACAGGAAACAGCTGTTCTCATCTATAAACTGCATTGCTTAAAGAAGAGTAGGAACCTAAAATTTCAGCTCCATACTTACATATGAGGTCGTAGTTCATAGAAGTTTCTGTTTCTGTATTCTTCCACTTTCTCAGGTGAATAAATGGGTAGCAATCTGTATGGATTTATTGATATCACCACACTACCAATGTAAGTCTGCAAGACAGTAAAAATGTATAGTACAGTTTTAGTAACAATGGAGTATCATTTCCGACAAAATATATGTAGCAATATTTAATTCTTCCACACTATTAATGAAAGAAAAAGTATGTCTTAAGAAAGACTGTAACACCATCACAAATAAATGTCCACTTCCAAATACTTTGAACTAGTTAACTTACAGTTGTTAAGACTAGGGCTCTCATCAACAAGTCCCCCAATACTAGGTAGCCTCATTTGCATATTATGACAAATATTTGCTCATTCTGCAAATCATACAGTTTTGCAGGCTCCTTCTCTCCCTACTAATTTCCCATTCAAAGTAACTCTTTTTAAAGCTGCTTTACAAACAGGAAAGAGATGCTTTTTCTTACACTGCAGGTGAGCACAACCTCTGACCCATCGGCCAGGTATGTCCTCACCATGGTATTTTGTCTGCCTTCCTACCTAAACATGTTATTTTACCTCCTTTTTCCCACCCACTCTGATCACAGGAATCCTGTGCTGTGCCTTTAACAGCTACAGGAGATGTCATTTCCAGTGGAAATAGCTCTCCCGGAAATGGGGACTCCACTACACTTGTGATCCTGCTTGACATTTCAGCATAAATGTTTGTTAGAGTTGGAACACAAGTCAAATAAATGGAGTTGCAAATCAATATTTCAGAACAGAAAAAGGTTGTCATATCCAAGGCATATCTAGTATGTAAGCAAGCTAAATTACTGGAAGGGGAAAAAAAACACGCACTGCAAATGCCTATTTCAACGCTGGAAAAGGTCTTCAGATTTGCAAAACTTTGGCATACCAAAGACTATATGCACCTAAAGCACAGACTGATAGTTCAAGGAAACGACACCACCACAATTTAAAAAAAAATCATGCATATACCCATTTCAGAGCAGGGCAAGCTTCCATATGCAGATAGTTGCAGCTAGCCCAAGGACAGAGTGTGCAAGAAGTTCAACTACCACAAAAACATCTGAAGTGGATAAAATGCAGCAGGATAGCCACTGCACCCCATTATTTCCGCCTTCAATCCTGGCTTTGCCTTGCTGCCTTCTCTCCGACTCTCATGATGCTACCTCCCCCTGACCTCCATCTGCCCCAGTTCCTCATCCTACAGAGGATAGGCTGGCAACCGCCTTAGGTGAGGCAAGCAGGGGGGGGGGGGTACAGAAGCCATGGTGTGGCAGAAGGCACAGAGGGAAGCCAGGGAGAGAGGCTGGGAGGCCTGGCAGGCAAGGTGTTGAGGGAGGGAGGAGAGATGAAGCAAGAGGCAAAGAAGGACAGAGTGAGACAGTGAGGGAGAAGGAAAGGAATGGCGTGGGTGAGGTGAGCGGGTGAAGGTCCTCCAGGAAAAGGAGTGGCACAATTCACCACTCATGGAACTCTGCCGTTTGGTGGCCATTGCAGCCTGCCTAACACACAAACCAGTTTCGAATACACATTAAAAACTTTACAGCCCAGTGTGCAACCATTAAGTACTGAGTGCAGAATTACTTAACTGCACCCTGGGCAAACGTCAATGTTCAGGCTCACTCAAATCACAATGACCTAATTCAAGGTTATGGCTGTTGTAAGTCTTATTGAGCCAATGTAGAAGGAGTGCTTTGTATGCTCAAAAGCACTTTTAAAATGTAAGGTACTGTTATTATTAATTGTACTTATATTATTGTATAATAACAGCAATACACAAGGCCTCTCCAAAGCACCTTTTTTCTGAAAAAAGAACTAGCCTTTCTTTTCAAACATAGACCTGAGGTTCAATTGCCTCTGAAGCCTCCCCACTTTTGACATCAAAGGACTTTCTTTATAACATGTTAATTAACAATGCAATCCTACTGGTTTGTTAAATTGGCAGTGATGTAAACTCTAGCAATGAGTGACCACTAGTTAAGTTGTATCCCTCTGTCGTGCATCATGTGAATTCGTAAATGGTGGGCGATACTTGTGGCAACTTGTTAATCAGTAGCAATTTGCTGCTATAATTTATGTCACTTCATTTATGCCAGAATAAATGACCAACAGAATTCCAACTCATATGGCCAACCAAGCTGTCAATGCGTTCAGTTGTTGACTAAGCACACTGAAAAGCAGTCTAGCAAAACAGTGATGGCATGTTTTCCCTCATATCTTGGCATTTACAGGGATTTGTTTACCCTTAATGAAATCTGAGAATCCAGGCCAGCTATTGGTGTGACCAGGTAGCATATGTAGACACTGAGAAATAACCAGCCAGTAGGAAATACGGCAAAACCTGTTAAGATTTAGGTTTAGGACCTCGATACCTGGCAGAGTGCCTGCTCCCACCTAGCTCTACTCATATCACTCGATCTAGCCAGGCTGGGCAGCTGAGGAGCTTGACCCCGAGAGAGGCCCGGAAGGAGAGAACTAGAAACCGGGCCTTCTCTGCGGTGGCCCCTCGCCCCTGGAACATCTTGCCCTTGAGATTCGCCCGGCACCCTCGCTGGGAGTTTTTAAGAACAAGCTGAAGACTCGGTTCTTCAGGCAGGCCTTCCCCCCTTCCATTTCTTAATTCCCTATGTCTTACCATCTTGGACTTTGCTTATCTCTATGTTGTTTGATATTGTGTGTTTTAAATTTTGTTTTATATTCGGAATGTAAGCCGCCCAGAGTAGATTCACTGAATCTAGATGGGCGGGGTAAAAGCTGGAAAAATAAATAAATAAATAAAATTAAGATGGATACCATAGTGTCCTGCTACCTCACAGATGTCAGGTAGTGGGACCCCTCTCAAGGCTGTGGAAGACGTGGCCACAGATGTGGTGGAGTGACTGTGGACACCTTAAGAGGGAGGCACTCCAGCTAGGTGGTAGGCAAGGTAAATTTACTCAACTACCCAGTGGGCAAGTCTCTGAGAGGAGAGGATAGTCCCTTCTTACAGCCTCTGTAACAGAGGAAGAAACGAGGAGATTTTCAAAAGGGCTGAGTGTGTGAGAGATAAAAGGGGAGTGTGCGATGAACATCCAGCATAAGAAGTGTCTGCTCCAAAGGTGAGGGAGGGTTGCGGAAGAAGGCTGGTAAGATCACATCTTGATTGAGGTGAAAAGAAGACATGAGCTTTGTGAAAAACGAGACACCTGGACAGAGCACAATTTTGTCAGCACGAAACATCAGGTGAGGTGCACATAACCACAAAGTGCAGAGTTCAGAGAAGCCCTACAGGCAGAAGTAGTGGCTACCAAGGGAGCCATCTTCCAGGTAAGGAGATTTAAGGTGCAAAATGCCAATGGTTCAAAGGAAGGTCACATGAGTCTAGAAAGTACAAGAGGTAGAGGCCAGAGAGGTGAGTGAGGTCCAACAATTGGAACTAAGTTCTTGAGGCCCCTTAAGAAACATTTAAGTGTAGTATCAGCGAAAAGAGAAGGCCCTGATTTCCATCCATGTCGAAACGCTCAGATGGCAGATAGACCTTCATTGTTGAATAAGATAAGCCCTTGTCTCTCAAGGTAAGGAGAAACCAATGCTGTTTACCGAACAAGTATGTAGAGACAACCTTGCTGCTGAGCAAAGGTGGTGAAAGCTTATCACTTTGGTTTAAGTTTTCCACATGGTAGGCTTCCTAGCAGCATGAAGGATGAGATTAATCTCCTCAGGAATAGGACTGGAAACTATATTTTCCATGTTGTTAGGTGGAGCAACTGAAAAATCAGGATGCCAAAGTTGTCCATGTGACCAGTAGATAAGGTCCAACCTGTCCAGGAGGCGAATGATCCAATGTCTGGATTGCCTGAGTGGGGTGACAGTGCAAACCACGGATGCCTTGGCCACCATGGTGTTAGCAGTATGGCAGGCACTGGTCGCTTGTGTAACCTTGCAACAATTCTTAGGATGCAAGGAAATGGAGAGAACATGTATTGAAGACTATTTTGTCCACAGGACTGTGAAGGTGTCACCTTTGGAGCTGACATCTACACCTGTCCTGCTGCAAAACCTTGAGCACTTTGAATTGTGAACTTGGCTTGACCATAGACTGTTCCCTATCCAAGGTAGAAATGAGGGGATGCCTGGGAAGATGGTGTTGACTACTGTGTTGACATCAGCATGGATGATAAAAGCTGATCAGGATCAGCCAAAAGAGATGGTATTGGGCGAGAAGTCGGTCTACCGGAGTGAGTAGAGAGCACTGATACTCTGGTGAAGAACAGAGCCAGGGCTGGCAAATGTGAGCCCAAAGTCTTTTTAGTCGCCTACAGGAATGAACGAAGTTTTGACTGAGTCTGCAGAGTTGTTTGGTAAAAACTTTACAAATCAGACAAGGCTCCGAGAAATGGGCCTCTCCAAAGCAGAATAAACCCTTTGAGTGATGATCAGTGGCAGCTGTATTACCCCTACATGTGCTGCATTTCTTGAACAAGGCTTAGGGGCCATACGCGCAGGCAGAACCCACAAAGCAGAAAAGAACAAATCAATGAGTGCAACGAACAACAAATCAAATGGAGTATGATAAATGAAAATAAAGGAGATCAACAAAATTTAAGGGACAAATTGAAGAAAAACAGGAAAGGCAAATGAAGGAGAGAAATTTGAATACTCAACAAGAGGTTACCAAATGGTGGGCGCTCTGAAGGTAGACAAAAAAGAATGGCAGGGTTAGGGCTGGCCCAGTTATATATGCCACCAGGAGGGTGGCTGGGGTGACTAGGCTTTTACTCAGCTTTGGAGGGTTCCGAACAGGCTCTCTGCATGCACCAATAACCTATTAGTGTGTTCCACAGAGACTACAAAGGAGAAAATGAGAAGTTCTTAAGTATCCAAATGCATGTTTACACTAAAGCCGGAACAACGGTCCAGAAAAGAAGCAGTGCTATGTTACTGGTTACCCTGAGGATCCCAAAATGGGATATTTCGGTAAGGTGGGATATTCACTCTCCAGAAACAAAGAGGTCCTCCTATTTATCAAAATGAAAGGATGATTTATCAAAACTCCATGTCCATGTTTTACAAAATGCTTTCCTTTGTCCCTGTCAGAAGGCAATCAAGGATGCTTCCAGAGCAGAAGGATCAGCAGACAGGGTGCTGCTGCCGCCCAGGGGGCAGGGGTGTCCCTGTCAGTGTTCACAAAATGTTGAAGGATGACTCCCTCATGACTGAGTGGAAGAGGGGGAAAATAGCTGGAAATGAATATGGATAAGCTGTGATTTGATATCATATAATCAGCAGAGGTCTGAAGAAGGCAAAGCAAGTTACCTGAAGGAGCTATACTACAAAATATTACATGTATTTTGACAAATACTTTAAGAAGGAAAAATATCTTTGGGCAACATAGCAGTGAATGAAGTAAATGCAAAAAGAGAGAAACAGCTCACAAGAAGGATTTTAATGAACTTTTTTGTTTGTAATTAAGTTTCTTTGATATTCTAAGACAGCTGTTCACCAGTATCCTGCAAAATCAGTCTGCCGCATCCTAAAATAACTGTCAAAGGTCAAAATCTATGCCTAGATATACTGTACATTGGCTCACGCTTAAACTGAACTATGTGAAGAAATTACTGTTTGGGGTTGGGCACAGCTAGGAACTCTTTGCTTCTAAAAGGAGCCCCCATGACTTTAATTTAGCCATCTCCATCCTACATCTTCACTCAGAAGTTTGCTGTATTGCGATCCCTGTAAAGAGATGAGAGGGAGGGGGATGGACAGACAGACACCAGGGAAAAAGAACTTTCCCACACCACATCCTCCTTCCCAACAGGACTCCAGTATAAACAAGTAGAAATACAAATGACTTAATTCCTTGAACATGGAATGAGTGCAACTACATTCCACGGATGAAAACAGAACTCCTGGGGTAGGGGGAAGAAAATGCCATGGCATCCAAAAGATTAGAATATCTTCAACTCACTGTGTGTTCTTATAGTGCTACTATTTTAGAACGGAAGCCCCAAAGGACTGGTCTCATGATTAAAACACAAGGAGAAAAAAGCAGACAACGATCTAGATTCCATTCTCTTGCTTTGCCACAAGGGTAGTAATGAGCTCAGACAAGACATGTAATTCCTCAATCATCAACTGTCGCCTGCTGTCCAAACTCACAACTCATTCCCTCACTTCATATGTACTGTATGCTGGATGAATTTTAGCTGCTAATTTACTGGACCAATTCTCAAACACCCACACAGACACTAACAACGATAAAATCCTACGAAGCCTCTAAAACTCAAGAATCCTATTGTTTGAACATCTGTATCTGCAACTCAAGAGCCTGTGTAGTGTACAGTGCACATCAGACTAGGACTTAAGAGACCTGGATTCAAGTCCTGGCTCAGCTGCAAAAACTCTCTAGGGGGTGGCACTGGTAAAGCTGCCCCTTAAATATCTCACTCGCCTCAGAAACCTGACTGGGTTGCCA
The DNA here is from genome assembly GCA_037013535.1 of Intellagama lesueurii. Taxonomy (NCBI): domain Eukaryota; kingdom Metazoa; phylum Chordata; class Lepidosauria; order Squamata; family Agamidae; genus Intellagama; species Intellagama lesueurii. Next base: position 164,963,728 of record JBAJHW010000001.1, on the reverse strand, counting down.
TAAGAAAGAATCCATTTGAGTGCACATCGCATACATCTCCATCTTATACAACACTTGGTTTAAATAAGTAGGTAGCTCCAATCCTCCACCACCCTCATGAGAGAAGCACTGTGGGGGAAATGGACAGAACCTGGCTTATATGGATGGACTGATGTCCCAGAGTAGAACCTTCTTCTTATGGGGCAATGAGAACAACTGGTGCATGGCTATTAATCTAACAGCATATCATGGCCATTGGTAAGAGAGAACAGGAAAATCAGAAAGCAGCAACTGAATTCTACAAAGGGGGACTGAACTGTGTCTGTCTGTCTGTCGTTAGTTCGTTCAATTTGTATCCTGCTCCCATTACCCACTACTCTGGGTGGGTTAGAACACATGTAATGGAAAACAAAATTAAAAACAGAAACATTAAAAGCAGCAACAATAACCCTAAAACAACAGGTGGCACCAACTAATCATATAAACCCAGAGTGGAGGAAAAGAGGGGGGGGGAGAAGAGGAGGGGGAAAGGGGGAAAAGGTGGTCAGCTGGGGTTGGTGTGGAAAGCCTCCCTGAAAAGCAAGGTCTTTAATTGCTTCCTAAATGTCAGCAGGGAGGGGGCTAGACAGACCTCCTCTGAAAACTGGTTCCATAAAGTTGTAGCAACCACAAAGAAGGCCCAACCTCTTGTAGAGGAGTTATGGGCCTCCCTCAGGGTGGCCACTCAGAGGAGCCTCAACTGAGATGATCTTGTGAGTCAGGCAGATGACATTAAGGAAAGAGGTGTGTTGTTTGTTTTTCGAGCACCACTGTATTTCCTTAATATATGTAATTTCTAACTGATTATAAAGACAGGGATATTAACTGAGGCACCCAGTGCTGTGCACCAGAAATTTCAAAAGTAGATTTGACTCTGAAAATGCAAGTACTATTTAACTATTAAACATGAACCAAAGTATAACCAAAGCGTAAAAAGACTGGATCCTTTAGCCTTTTTTAAAAAGGGATGTACACTAGCACCAAAATTCAGATTCAGAATTCAGAATTCAGAATTACAGCCCTTCAGATTCAGAATTAAGAATGTTAAAAATCCAGAATTTCCAGATATCTGGAGAGGCACAGACTGAAGCATGAGACCTCTAACCCTGTGAGCAGAGAGTGTCATGCTGTAAAAACAACAGATCCAGGCATGAGTAGTGTGAACAGACAATGTCCCATGTCTCAGAGAACACTGTCTCTCACTGGGCACACTAGTTGGTGGGCAAGACAGCAGTCCCATTGCCACCTTGGCCAGATCTCTCCGAACAGACTCCTCCTCAGCCCAGGAAGACAAGGGACTGGTCTCTTTTGGGTGGCAGTGCTCCTGCATGTACGCCTCTATCTCTGCCTTTGCCTTTGTCTGAAGTGCTATCTCTGGAGGACAGGCCCCTGTCACGCTTGTCAAGACAAGTGTCCCAGAAAGCTTGCCCCCTTGTTCTGGGGGTGAAGGACTTGGACTCTAGAATACAGCTGCTGGTTGTTTGGGGTGCCATGAACATATCTAGTTTCTTCCTACTCTGTGTAATCTCTCAGTGCTAGCCAGACTTATATCATTAGCTTATTAGCTGCATGTGATGTATAATTGGCTGCCACTGCCTTCCTTGCTGCTGCTTAATATCCACTGCCCACTGTTTAATTTGTGGGTCCAAGAGGATTGCTAGAACATTCTCCTCCTTCTTCCACAAGGAGGCAAACCGGTGGTGGAGTAGATCAGGAACACCACTTCTGGATGGAAAAAATATCCCCACTATGGAATCCCCCATTCACCAAGACTGTCCCCTCCATAATGCCAACCAAGCCCTGGAACTTTGGGATCACCTGGCGAAGGGTGGTTGTCTCCCCACTAAAGATCTGTCTTGCACTCTCTCAAAGCTCTGAGGACAACGACCACTTGAACCCATAATGTCCTACTCTTCTCTGTCCGAAGGAGCAGCCAAACCAACTGGAGTCTCTGGTGCCACATCATAGAGTCCCCTTTGCTGCTCCAGCACTTGTTCCAGCAGGCAGAAAGTGGAGTTCCGTTGAGTTGCCACATCAGTGGTGCAGTGGCAATTGCAATTTTAATTCCCTCTGCTGCAACAGCTCCCTGTACTGGACACTGTGGTAAAAATGCCCTGCCACCTTACTAGCCCACTCAATTATCTTAGGCGTGCATGTGTCTTCTATACCGTGCAAAGCACCCTGAGCTACTAGGCTCACTCATATCTGTTCCACCTTGAACCAGAGGCTTCTCTGTCACCTCCTTGGCAGAAACAAACACACGTGGTACTGCTGATTGCTGTTATTTCATAACGTCAGTGCTGAACAAGGAAGCTGGGTGACAGATTTTGTCAGAGGGGGCTCATAATAAGGCTATCTTTTCCTTCTCCCACTCCCACTCTTCTCAGTAGAAGCTGCTGCAGTGGGCACAAACAGCAAGCCTACAGCCTTCCCCAAGTACCTATTTTCTTCCACTACACCCACCTTTTATACTGCCTGCAGACGCTACCCAAAGAAGAACAGGATCTGATTCTGCTACAGCAGAACATAAACTCTTCCAATGAAAATCACACACACACACACACGAGGTACAAAATTTATTAACTAAATATATCTGTCTCTATATAACAAAATCTTATTCCTCTGCCTGATATACCCCCAAAGGGGCCTAAACCTAATCCAATATTTCCCTGTTGATTTATAATGAATTAATCTATGAATCTACTAATCCTAAATCTTGTTCCTAGCTATATTAAGTAAACAATATATAAGGAGATGTAGAGTAAATGTAATGTAAATGTAAACTGAGGGTCCAGAAACAGGCACAGAGAAACCTGCTGCAGTGCATGCTTGCACCAGAGCATATCCTAAGAGCAAATGCTCAGGGGATTTATAAGCAGCTATTTCCATCTTGCAACTGAAAAGAACCAATGTGAAAAAATACCTTCGGATGTCTGTGCCTGCTTCTAGATTTCACTGGTGCAGACAGACATCATTGGCATGTTTTGTTCTCACCTCAGCCCCCTTCCTTGTGAAATCCATGGCAACCTCAATCATGAGACACTGAGTTCTCTGCCCCCACAGCCCTTGGTGCCAGAGTTTCATTTTTCAAGAAATCAGTCCAGGATGCCTGAGAAATACATTTCACTTTCACTTCTTCCTCTAAGAAGCAGAAACTTAGCCTTTTGATTTCTGATTTATAGGAGTAAATGAGACTCCGAATATTAGGAATTATTATTATAGATATTTTGAACTGTCAAATTTGGATTCAAATATATTTAGAACTATCCAAATATGTCACTATTCAGTGAATTCTGAATATTTCAAAATCTGAATCTGAATCTTTGTAATAACGATTCTCCAGAAACTTGCCTGAAGCCTCTCATAAGTGGAAGGTCAATATTTCTGTTCACAGAATAAACCTTGTGGGTCTAATCCATATAACTTAGCTTGGTATTTGATATAAAAGAACAAATCATGTAGAAGACATATATTGTATATCTGACACAACAGATAATGTATTCAAGTCATATACTGTATATTTGATATAATGGATAATATATTACTGAGTGACAATAATAACACATATTTCCTTGTCACTGCACTGGGAAAATACTTCTTGAAATGTCTGGGCAATCAGACCACAATCCACCAGCATGTTAAGGATGCTCAAATCCACTGATCTCAGTGGGCTTAACTGAACATAAATTTGTACTGGATTCTGATGCCTGTCTTCAAGTCAGGTGACTTTGCTTTGTGTCCCTGTGTGTGTGAAGAAAAGACTTTAGACTTGTGACCTAAGTCAGCAAAGATTTTGCTGTTTCTGTTCTCATTGCCATCACACTAGTGAAGGAGAAGCATGAGCTTTTCCTTGAAGTTAGTTTAAATGGCACCCTTGAATCATTCCAGTTCCATAAGCCATCAGCTATGACTCCAGGAAAGTTCAAAGAGACACCTAACAAAAGCATCAAATTGCTCCAGGGTGCCTAACAAATCTGGTCTTCTAATCCGCACACTGAATTCCCCAAACAATACCTTTCTAGTCAATCTTATATGTGAATGCATAGTCTTCCTAACACTATGGGAGGATGAAACCAACAAACTCTTCCTATGGAAAAGAAAATACAACAAAACACAAGCTTAAGCAATATGAGGAAAAATCAATACAAGCAAGTTTAATAAACGATCTAGAAATATGAAAGCTAATAACAACCAGCACCTTACAAAATGACATTAAATCACAACAACAAGAAAATAAAATGTGATGCACATTCTAGCACAGTGGGTCTTCTGCAGCAGTAACAATTTGGCTTCCATAGATATATAGGACATGGTATACTTAATTAGCACAAGCTCAATTCCTACATGTTGGAAGATCCAAAAAACAGAAGAGACACAAGGTGGTTTTAAAATACTTTAAAATATGTAAATAAATTTGAAAACTGCTATTCTATGACAGGAATTCATCATTCTGTTTAGAAGTTACATTTGCTTTCTGGAACCTTTCATCCAATTTTCTGTAATGCCACAGGTACCTGGGACAACCACTGCCTTCCCCAGCACTTTTCTACAGCCCATCTGAATGTTTCCTATGTCAACAACCTTTGCACCACCTATATTAGGTACATGCAAATACAGTCACTACTAACCAAGACAGTTATTACTACAGTGCTCAGGTACCTACATAAGCAAACCAGTAAGCAAGATTTGAATCTCTCTCGCCTAGCTTAAAACACACCCAAGCTGACAGAATATTACAGTTCCCCCAACTGCTTTTCTATTAAATTAATGTTGTCTCTCTCTCCCGCCCGCCCCCCTTCTCTAAGAAGGAAACAATTACTAGTCACACTCTATTTCTTACTGGATTAGCTACTGCCAGAATGTTTGTGCCATCAGCAACAGTTCTGTGGAAGCATAAAGTCAATAGTGCAGCTATCACTGTCAGTGGTTTGATAAGGCTTGTGCAAAGCAGGAGAGGTCAACAATCTACATCTCAAAAGAGCTTAAGAGTTGGGAAGCACCCAACAGGAGTCAGAAACTGGCCAATTATCACTTCAGTGAGTCAGTGGCAATGGGAGGGAGGGGAGGAGGAGAAGCAGATAAGATTTCAAGCTGCTGCTCTCTCTGCTTTCAGAGTTGCTCCTCCAGGCAGAGTCTAGGGGTTGGGCAATTCCAGATTGTATGGGGTAACTTCAGAAGTCTCCAAAGGATGCCTTAGCTGTGAAAATGAGAAAAAGTATGAAAAATCAAAACCAAATGTTTGATATTCAGTTCTTTTCCATTCAAGTTTTGTTCTGCAAACAAGAACAATGGTTAGTGGCTGAAGGAACCCCAGGCTATAGATAACATATGGTAATAAGTTAAGAATCTTTGACTTTACCTTTGAAGCTTGCTCTGTAAAGGTGGCTGAGGTTAGGTGAAAAGGAGAAAAATCAGATAACAACATAACCATTGTAGTAATGGCTTAGGAACTCTTGACTGGTATTAAGAGATTGGTATTAAGCATTCTTATATATTTTATTTCCACTGTCTCTCTCTGGATTCTTCTGCTGTAATTTTTCTTCTCCAAAATGGCAACTATCAAATCCCATGAAGACTGCCCAGGTAGGCCAAAATGATTTGAAACTGGTTTCTGTGTATTACCATTACGTACTTATATCCAATTATCAAGACATCAGAATTTCAAATGTGTCCTAAGTCCTACTAGGTGATTCACACAATTAGCAATTGTGACTAACAACCCACCACTGTCTCCTTCTTTTGGGGGCCATGTATAAATATTTGTCATGTAGTCTCACTCTTATGTCTGAGGAAGTGGGCTATGTTCATGAAAGCCCACTTTAAAATATAGCAGTTGGTCTTTAAGATGCCACAACAGTTTTGACTGCTTTAATTTTTTGTTTTTGCTTCATTTGGTTTCTTATCTCATGTGCTTGCACAGATTAACACAACTATCACTTCTAAAACTACAGCTAAGAAAGGCACTGCTTTCATTTGTGTTGGTTTGGGGAGGTTGGGGGGGCTGCACTGCATTCTATTGCAATGCAACTGCTTCTAGTGGTGTTCTAGAGCAGAAAATTACATTTCTTGCCTCTCTCTCTCCCTCTCCCCCCATCCATTCATCCATCCATCTGTAGAGAGATGTCAGGGTGTCATAAAAATGTCATTGGAAATGGTGCACTTCACTTGCTTCTGATGTACAGCTAGGGGAACCAAGGTTCTGCCTCAGTATAGAGCTGCTTGCTATTTTCCTATGATTCCCATGCCAGTGCCACCTCTGCGCCTGCATCTAGGGCAGTAGGGAAATCAGAAGCAGCCTTTGAAGATTTAGCGTACAGTAACAACAAAGATATTTCCTGTAAGAAAATGTACTAAGTAGTCTACAAACATTGTGAAAACACCCATGCTTAGTAAAACCTTGAGAAGTGAGTCCTTTGGCATCCAATAATTTTTAGAAAATCGATCTGTATTATCTCCAAATATTTCTAAAGATTGTTCTTTTCTATCACTACCTCCTCAAAAAAAAGCTCAAATGGTCTACGATGAAAAATAATGCCTTGGATCATGTCCTGATAGTTTATATGCAATATACATCCATTAACATCTCTCGTAGGAAATCACTAACTATACATTGTCACACATAATCAAACAGCTTCAAACTAAATCAACAAACCCAGAATACTGCTGGTAGTGTTGGATATTAAGAAAACACCCCCATAGTCAGGGTTTGCAAACCCACTCTGAACCTTGGCTTCAAGCACTGACAGAGACCATTGATTGGAAACATTACTTTGAGGCACTAAAGCAGTGATGGCGAACCTATGGCACGCATGCCACAGCTGGCACACAGAGCCCTCTCTACGGGCACGCGAGCCATAAGTTGCCGGATCGCTACTCCCCCCCCCCCCGCAGTCAAACCTCAGGAGGCGGCTGCAGCTGAGGTGCTGGCGCTTTGACAGCCAGCGGGCCAGGTTCCGGAGCAGCTGGCGCTGGCAGCGGATCCAGAGTGGGGTCTTGAGGTACCTCCATGCCCGGGATTCCCCCTTCTGCCGCCACTTCCAGTTCCGCTGCCGCCGCAGCCCACCACCCGCTGGGGTTTTTTGGGGGGGGGTTTTCAGTTCCACTCTGTGCCTGCTACCTCCCAGAACTAGGGAGTTCTGCAACTTTTCCAAGGGGTCTTACTCTCAGCCTGCTGCTAATGAATATTTTCCGTATTTTGGTAATGTTGTTATTTAATGACATTTTGTCATTATGAAACCATGTTAATGAATTGGGTAAGTTCTTGCTTTTTGATATGTTTATATTTTTGGCTGTTTCTCTTTTTGTCATGATTTGTTGTGTACTACTCTGAGAACAATTTATACTAGAAAACAATATATAAAAAAGTGACTAGGCCTACAGTGCTGCTTTTTTTCATTCAGTCCACCCCCCATCCACCCCATCCAGTCACCATTTCTAAAGATACATAGCGACGCAGGTAGCATTCTTGACAGATTCCCCCAAGGTACAGGACCTCCTTGCTCTGGAGACAGGCCACAGCCTAGCTTTACACATCACTGCATCATAAAACCTTCCGATATGTACTGACTATGAAAAGCCTACTGGGAGATGGAGAAATTGGGACCGAGCTACTTCTGTCTTAAGGAGAAAAAAACATTTTTGTTTTGATTTTATTTTGTTTATTCTGAGCAATTGTGAATATTAGTATTAAGCACACACACTTGAAACGTAACCAAGAACTGTTGCAATGACTGCTTTTAAAAAACCTGGAGATTATCACCTTGGGTGTCTTCAGAAAATTAACACAGAAATGCCATAAATAAATAAAGCCCCTGGTTTGCTTCAAACAGAGGCAGAACGAGTCTGGAAACTAACGAGTTTGGGGGCATCAGTCCAACTCTACATGAGATAATGGGAAATTTGTACATTCTTCAGTAGGCTTCTGGACAAATGCCAGTTAACAACTTCACTTATTTTTACAAGCACATTCACCAGCTCTGTAATTCTGGGATGCAACTGGACACCAACGTCTTGTGAAGTTGCTCTGAAAATCATAAGAACAAAATGTAACTAATTTCAGAATCTGGTTCCATAACCGTTCAAGAGCATTTCCTTCCTTTGTCCAAATACATTGTTCTCAGTTGTCTCTTGTGCCCTTTTTTATACACTTTAAACTACACTTGTGCCTAGGTACCTAAGTTTAGAAATCATACAACCTGTGGTTGTATGGTGAGTAAAGCTTTGCTGGCTAGAAAAGTCTCTTTTTTTAAAAAAAAAAAAGGCTTCCCCACCCTGGTATATTTGTAATGTGGTTATATAATTAACCCTTCAAAATGACACTGAAATCACAAACCCAATATTTATACTCTTTTCTTTGAAGTACACTCTATTTAAGTATAATCTGAAGACCACACCTAGCTATCACCTCTGAGGCAAGCTACACATTATATGAAAATGTTGGCAATGATGACCTGACTTTAAAATAAATAAATGAAGAGCAGCTTCAGGAAGCTGCAATTTGAAGCAAAAGAATAGCTGGGAAAGGGGGGGAGAGGAAAATAAGACACGTCCCCCTCCCACAGGACTTTGGATTCAGGAATGGCAGAAGAGTATCAGCAGGAAAGAAAAGCATCTGAAGGTCATACATGGAAGGCTGTCATGCAATTAGCAGGGACAAGGCCATGTAGCTTGCTTCAGCATCACACGTGAATGGGCTAACTTCTCTCTCTAACACCCAGGCACTGAGACATCTGAACACGCCACCTCTACGTACAGACTACATTCATAGTATACATATATCAGGGCTTGCAGATACACCATACATGAGAAGAGGGCTAAAGGTTGCAGGAATTGATACATGACCTGACTATCTGGTCCCTATCAGTATCTGAGCAGCTGCACCAGGTGAATTTTTGAACATATCTTCAAAGACAGCCCCTATAAAGCACATTATAGTAGTCCAGACTGGATGTCACTAGTGCACAGATAAATCATGTAAGGTACGTCATCTACTGAGGTAAAGTGGCAAAAAGTACACTTTGGGCAGCACTGTCCCCTGAGCTTCTTCAAGTTAGTAAGCACTGAAAGAGGACTCCCAAACTGGTGAATAAAATGCTATCTAAGGCCAGCTGTAGACCTCTACTCAGATTTGCAACACAAGTGTAAACAATTGTTTGCCAGTTCAGATACAACTTCTGAAGACCTACAGATTTCCCACCAATAGTTAGGATGTCCATCTTCACCTCTTAAATTTTCCCAGGATGCCTCCATTCCACAATACTCCACAATGAATCCTGTTATGACAAACCTCTAATGGTTCATGAATGCTAAAAGTATTCCCACCTTCCACATTTATGAAATATTTCTGCCATGGCCACATAGCAATGCTTGGATGCCCACACCCTTCTTTGTCCCTTTGACTGACATTTCACTGCTATCAGTTGACATAGCTAGTTTTTACAACCCAACAGATACTCCACAAATTAAACAGCAGAGCCCAAAAGTGTTTCATTCTTATTCCCCCCCTCCTAGGCTTAGTAGAATCAGAACTTTATTAAACCCTACACTAGAATTAGTACTCAAGGACTAAATCCACATACCAGCGAATTTTGCTCACTTAAATTTTGTGTGTATATTATTGCTACTTTTTAAATCATATCGACTTTTCAAATGGTTATTCCCACTTAATTTACATCAATCTCTTTCACAGAACTTTCCAAGCTACCCATTTGATTATTTGGTGTACAATGAAGTTGTAAGTTCTCAATCAGTAGCATCATTATCACCTTTTCCCCCTAGAAACAAAATGGGAAGCTGTATGTTCCCGTTTTGTGCGTGGTCAAAAAAAAGTCATCTTCTTCTCTAGCAACTCATATTCCAACGTCCTCCTGCTGCCCTAAACTGCATTTTAAAAATGTATGTAAACTAAAAGACTATTGGATGGGGTGCATGGGACAAAAAAAAAACCCAACCTACAATGCACATTTGATTTTGGGTAGTTCCTTTCTCTGCCTCAATTTCACTAGAGAATTATGGCCATTACCTATGATTCTACATGCACAAAGTACTTCTATATCATTCTCTACTGGGGGGGGGGGAGCTTGGAATATGCTGTAGGGAACATGTTTTATGCACCACATTTTCCTATACATCTAAAAATTCATCCAAGTCTAAGAAGGGCCTTTCTTTATTTCTAAATTTCAAGTTAAGGACTACAGGATTTCAGACTTTTGGACTGAAGTTTGTTTTGCAATTAAACAACAGATGTAAAATACTCTGGGGACATAATGTCTTCTGTGGTGGTTGTTCAATAGGGACAGAAAGAGGAGACAAAATATACATAGCAATAGAACAAAGCTGATTTGGAGCAGAAACAACATTCTTAGCATTGCCTAGTGATGATCAAGGTATCTCCCCTGCCAGGTAAGTTTGTGTTTGTTTTAGTTGTTTTGAGTTGCTGTAAGTATTAAGCTGTGTGTATTTTTTTCTGTTTTTTCTATGTTGAGTTTGTACATTGTAATTATGTTAATAAAATTTAAGAAAACATTCTTAGCATTGCTTAGGAAAAAAGAATTAGGAAGCAATACAAACGAGGTAATGAGTACACGGCCTGAAATAAGAGAGAGAGAGAGAGGGAGGGAGGGAGATCTGTGCCACCAAGTCAGAACCAACTTATAGAGACCCTAGTAGGGTTTTCAAGGTAAGTGAGATATTTAAGGAGTGGTTTTACCAGTTCCACTCCCCCAGGGAGTTTCCATGGCTGAGCGGGGATTTAAACACAGTACTAACCCGTCACCCTATCCACTACACCACACTGGGAATTATGTTTATGTTGGCAAAAAGGGTATTTCAAAATAAGATCAAGTCTTGCTTCACTCTCTTTGGCAATTCTACTCTACAGTCGACTGTATTTCCAAAGGAAAGTAATCATCACTTGGCTGCTCCTTCACTTCTCTTCTCTGACAAAGGTACCAAGGTGGCATTTTAAAGTCATTGTAGGTTTATTTTTATTTATGTAACTTTTTTTAAATCATTTGGCATCTCACCAACCTTTTCAATACATATTTGAGCAACACACATAACCACTACATAGGCAAATGTTCCTAAACCAATTAATAAAATTACACTTGTTATTTTGCCAAAGAAAACACTACTGCTAATTTCACTGTAGCTGGAGGTCATCACTACTCCAAGAAAGTTCAACAATGACCACTTTCCTAGAGACATTTTTCTTAAAAATATACAGCAGCTGGAAACCAACAGTGTAAAACATTACCTTCAGAATTAAAAGCTGAACAAGGAATTAGGTACAACAAATCCATGTACAGAAAGGAATCCTAGCATATCTAACAAGCATTTTACACACAGCACAGAACCAAACCCAAGTATGCCCAAACCATACACCAGACCTGGGCAAAGTGCGGCCCGAGGGCCACATACGGCCCGCGAGCCGCTCCTGTCCGGACTGCCGGACATCAAAACCATTTATAGCTTTTTGTCTAAAGTTGATCCGTTGCTTATCTTTAACATACCGCAAAAAACCTCTTTAGTATTTGTGAAGATTAACAAGTTTAAAATAAAAACAATCATAACATCACTGTTTCATTTTATTTTTAAGTAAAGTTGGTTCGGCCCCCGAACACAGTTCAGATTTTTCATGTGGCCCCCTATAGAAATTAATTGCCCACCCCTGCCATACACTCAACAAAAACATTCAGCCCATTTCCTGAGGAGTGTACTTCACAGTGAACTTGCAGTATTCACACTTTAAATGTTTAGATGTGCATCTTGAAGGTAAACATAAAACAAATGGGTGACGTGGTCCTAAAAACAGCCAGATCATCACTTTTAGTTTTATGAGATCTGAATGTCAAAGGATGGTCATAATTAAATAATGACTAACAGTACTGAAATCTTTAAAGCCACCAGTGTAAAATTATATGTATTGTTTAAAGAGAAAAAAACTGATCCTGTTTATTTTCGAGAGAGAAATATGGGAGCTTGTAACTTAATCCATCTATACACTCATCCACACCCTTTGCTTTTCTTCAACTTCATAAACAAGATAAAAACTGATCTATCTAGTTTTCAGCAGCAATACGGAGAATCTCAAGACGAAAAGCAGAAAGCCAGCAGAAGTCTGGACAGTTACATAATGCTGATTTGTTGTATTTTCAATAAATGAAACACATCAGACTCTTACAGGTCTTTAATATGTAGAAATATCTTTGTGTATCTTTATGACGCTTTTAAGAGCAAGCACAATCAGAACTCCGGTACAGACAACATCCACAGTACCTAAAATCCAATAGTCACAACTAGAGATGGGGGTATTCGTATATGAATATCCCCCCACAGGTGGAGATAACGAGAGTCTGGCCCCATGGAGCTGGACGGTCCACTCACAATTGTGCCGCTGCCGCCGCTGCCGCGACTGCCGCGGAGCCTTCCAATGGCTCCGGAGATCGCGTTTGGCTCGCCACTCCTGGGAGGAGGCAGGACGACAAGCCTCTCTGCCAGGTCAAAGAGTGGCTCACCAAATGCAATCTCCGGAGCCACTGGAAGGCTCCGCAGCAGTCGCGGCAGCAGCACAATTATGAGTGGACCGTCGGCCCCATGGGGCCAGACCCTCGTTATCTCCACCTGTGGGGGGATATTCGTATTCGTATACGAATACCACCATCTCTAGTCACAACTAGAGTAGACCTGCTGAATCAGTCGGGATTCAGTGAGTCAACACCTATGTAATTTCCACTGATTCAATAGGCCTATTCTAGTTACAACATGCTACTGTATTTCAGCCAGAGTTTTAAAAGGAAAATGAACTGAAGATTAGAACACAGCTCTCATAAACCAGTACAAAACACAAAGAAAAGAGAAAGAAGATAGGCAGGAAGATATAAGAACCTATCTGGTTTCACTTAAAGCTGGTCAGCAACTGCGGCATGTAAGTTCCAAAAACAGACTGAGGAAGAGCTTAAGGGAATCCACTAGGGAGGGAGGTGGAGGGGAAAATAGGCACGCAGTTCCTAAACTCTCGTTGCCATAAACCATTAACTGCAAATCTTAAAATCCAATATTCTTTTTTTTTTTATTAGTAGTTTTGTAGGGTTTGTCCTTTAGCACTAATCTCAAATTTTCTAGCACCACCCAAGTTACGTAACTGACGGATCAAATTGGGATTTCCAGTTAATACTCCAAAATCTAATATTGTCCTTTAAAATCTATGCTGAAATCTTTGGCTCAGAGTGAGCAAAAATCAATGTTTGGTAAGTAAAGTAAGTAAGTAAGTAAGTGGTTTTCTTAATTTTGATCAGACTATTTTGTTTGAATTGTTAATTTTTTTTTTGCTTGCTTGTTTTTGTAAAGCCCTTTGTGACAGTAACTTTAACTCAGAAGATAGGGTATAAGCATGGTAAATTCTAATTCTATATTATAATATAATGAGTTCATTTTTTAAAATAAGTTCTTTGAATTGGCCTTGTTTTTAAGGAGTTCCACGGCCTTTTGTCTAGATTATTTAGGTCAGCCTTGTAGATACCATCAGAAAAAATTGCGCTCCTCAAACTTAGCTTGCGTCTCCAGAGATATAACTTGTTACCAGCCATATCTGGAGATGAGAAACAACGGAGCTGATGAGCTCTATTTTTCATGTCTGACTCAGGCTATTCCTGGAGTTCCCTCCCCCACCACTCTCAGCATGAAATAATGCTGAATATTCTTAAAAGCCCTATTAAAATTTCCAAGATTCCACAAAATGGCAACCCTAGCTGTTGTCCATCTGTGACTCTGTGTAGACAAAGTCAAGTGTTCACCTGTCTCCCTGAAACCGTGATGGAATTATCAGAGGTGGAGTTAAAATGTGCAAGGTAATTGTATATCTGTATCTGTGTGCGCATGTGTCTATATATACAGTACATAATAGTATATATTGGCCCAAATCCTGTTACTTAGCATAGTAAATAGCACTAGAATAAGTCCACTGAATCAATGGATAAACTCTTTATACATAATTGTATATATGTATGTGTGGGCATGGATGCCTGTATAAATATATAAAATATATACTGAGGAAGTAGCAAGCAAGAGTGCACTTTTCTAAGTGGGGGAATCACGGGATAAAATCAAATGTAAGTAGTTATTTAAACTGCTGATTTAAATTGTTATTTAATTCACAATATAAATCTGATTTAAATCAAATTCATCCTGCTTTGGCCTAAGTTTTGAGATACCAGGGTTTACATTCAATGAAGATGGGCAGTCCGTCTACACAAGCTCTCGTGTTAAACATCACCTGGGTTATTCTTAAAGAACAGGAGCCTGCCTGACCCTCACCTTGGCACAGCCTCTGCCTAATACTGAGCAGTCAAAGCCAGAATCAGCCCCCAAGTCATGGAAGGCTCTCTTCTCATCAAGAATGCCCTCTGAAGACAGATGCTGCACTCTCTTCTTTTGAAGTCCTAACAGCAGCCATTTACAAACAGGTTTTAAATTATTCTGCCTAGGGAAGGGAAATGCTTTGTATAAACCAGCAATGAGAAAGCAGTCAGGCTCCAGCACAAGCTCAAGAGCACAGTGACTATTCAATACCGTGCTTCCCCGAAAATAAGACAGGGTCTTATATTAATTTTTGCCCCAAAAAACGCATTAGGGCTTATTTTCAGGGGATGTTTTATATTTTTCATGTACAACGATCTACATTTATTCAAACAGAGTCGTGTCATCTTCTTCTGGTTGCTGCACAATGGTGGAGGGCGGGGTTTCACTTAACTGGGGCTTATTTTGGGGGTAGGGCTTATATGACGAGCATCCTGAAAAATCATACTAGGGCTTATTTTCAGGTTAGGTCTTATTTTCGGGGGGAAAGGGTACATTTTCAAATTGTAAGGCCCATGTGCCAGTTTTCCAGTGAGGATAGCAGTAGAGTACCTGCACTTGCTTTTTGAAGTTATTTTCCCACATTTCTACAAAATGGCCAGAAAAGACGAAGACCAAATACGAGAGGGATGGACTCCCTAAAGGAAGTCACAGGCTTGAGTTTGCAAGAGCTGAGCGGGGCAGTTGAGGACAGGACCTTTTGGAGATCACTCATTCATGGGGTCACCGTATGTTGGAGGCGACTTGACAACACATGACAACCACCACCTTTTCTTCCCCAACTCTACTTATCTGGCCCTATTTCAAACAACATTATCCACTTTCCCTTATTTCTCCATTTGCTTCAGGTCCTCTCCCAAAACAATGGCACGGTACTACCTCTCCTCTTCCTTATTTCCACAAATCCACCAGAATGACCTCCTCTTCACGGAAGCTATAACATAACAACAGTGTTTTGTTGCTACTGAAAACCATCCAAAAGAAAAGAAAAGAAGCCAAACTAAGTTGCCAACATTCCTTCATTTAAAAAAAAAAACACAAGGAAAGGAAAACATTAAAATCCATTTTATGTCGCCTTACAGTAAGATGGTTCTAGTGTTGCCATACCATCAACTAAATGGGTTTATTTTTCCATGGCTATGCATACAACTGTATACCTTACAGCAGTGGTTCCCAACCTTGGGCCTCCAGATGTTCTTGGACTTCAACTCCCAGAAATCCTGGCCATCAGAGGTGGTGGTGAAGGCTTCTGGGAGTTGTAGTCCAAGAACATCTGGAGGCCCAAGGTTGGGAACCACTGCCTCACAGGAAAATTACTCCTGGACTTTTGCACTCCTGCCCCTGAATGCACAGAACGACGCCCACACATATATTAGGAGTTCCTGTATCAACACACAAGCATGTGGACATTACTTATAGCACACTCACATAGATCTCACTGTGATCAAAACGCTGCTTGAGATTATCGATAAATGTTTCCTCGCTGAGCGGCTCCAGGAGCACCATATCTCCAACCCCGATCATATTGTCAAGAAGAGATGTCTTCGCCTCCATTTTTGCCATTTTTCTGTATTCTAGGGGGAAAAGGAGAAGCAACGAAATTAAAATTTAATAGGAAGCCCGAGTTATCTAAAGACAAGGAAAAGGACTTCAACGGACTTTTCTGGCACACAGCAAAACAGGAAAAAAAGAATTTAGGAAAAGATTGTTCACAGCAGTCAGCATAATAGAAAAAGAGTTGGCCTAGAGGCACTCACAAGTGTAACCTTCAAGGTCAGAAAACAACTGTTTCCACTGTCCATTTTTGCTATATGGGAGTTGTGAAAAAGCGTCTCAGAAAAGTAGAAAGCTCCAACACACACAAACCCAGGTTTTCTTTTATCTATAAATGGCTTTGTTTTGGTTTATTTTTTGTTGTTTTTCAGTCCACAACCAAGAAAAACCCTTCCCACGAAAATACTATTTTATAAATGCATCACTAAAATAAGCACGCTTACACCATTGCGAAAATTATGACCCTACACCTATGTAATCAGTCTCTTCTCATTTAAAGAATACAATGTTACTTTTAAATCCATCCTTCCAGAACATTTTAAGCAAGCATATATAAAGCTGAAGCTAAAGAGTAGCCTGGATTCTTAGTTTCCGGTTGTTGATAAGCTAGATATTAACACAGAGCAAGAAGGAATGCCCTGAAGACCTATGTTGTTATCCATGGACTGATGTTCCTTTATCGACAAACTATTGTCACTTTTTGCAGAACAAGGCTTCAAAGGGAAAGAAACCTACCAAAAACAACTGAATATCAAACAGAGGTCTTAAGTGACTACCAAGTGTAAAATGTCACACTGACTCTCACAATTTACAACTAGTGTCTACCATACTAACCAACCATCGTTACTGTCAGGTTAATAGAAATCTTACATGCACTAACACTGGGTATCAGTGGGAGGGGGATTTACAGTCTACTATGATTGTCCTTTGTCACTGACTTGACTGGTGAAGTTCTTTTTCTGCCTCTGAAATTTGAGGCAAGGCCCGACCTCCTCTTCTTGCTTGCATTTTGCTCCCATTGTTTTGTTGATAGCTCCCTCTTCTAACTCTCACCATCCTCCAAGCAGCAAGCATGCAGAGTCTCCTGCATGCTAGAGACTTTTCCCCCAATTTTTTCTTCTGACTGTAACTACAGATAGTAACTGTAAGTAAAGATACACCTCTTTTTTAAAATTTAAGTGCTTCTAGAGTGATTTTCACCATACAAAGTCCTAGTTTGTATGCAAACCACACAGGTTGTTGTTTAATGAGACAGGGCTGATCTCTCTAAATTTCTGTGTTGTTTTTCTACCTTATACTCTAATAATTGAAAGGAATAACCAAATTCCTAGAAACCCCCCACCTTTTTAAACCATATTTTCCCAATAGTCACTTTGTCCTTTGTATCCCCACTGCATCATAGGGCCATGTATAAATTATTACCATATACTCACTCTTATGTCTGAGGAAGTGGGCTTGACCCACAAAAGCTCACATTAAAATATAGCAGTTAGTCTTTAAAATGCCACAATGCTGTTGTCTTTTTCTGTTTCTGTTTCTTTTCTGATCTGCCATGCATAGAATTCGTAAGCAAAGATGATCAGAATCCAAAACGGCACCACTTTCCAGACTCAACTGAAAAGCTACCTTAAGTTCTAAGTAGGGAAAACAAATGGGTGGTGGAAGAAGAAAGCAAAGAAAGAAAAAGCAGCTATTCAGAACAAGCTCCTTTTGAGAATGCAGTATGTCCCACAAGGAAATAAAAACTAGGCTGCGGTGGGGGGAGCCAGGATCTTTGGAAAGCCATTTGCAGGAATCAGCATTTACGCAACTAATTTTGGGTACCTCTATCCTCTTTTACTTGCAGGGATTCCACAGGGAATCTTGGTGACTGTAGCGCTATACCCATGATAACAATTTTATCAGACTAGGAGCCTAAAAACTGGCTAGTTGGCTCAAATCAACCTATGAAGTTAAATCCTGCTATACACACACACACAGAGAGAGAGAGAGAGAGAGAGAGAGAGAGATTTTCATGTTACAGTTGCCAGGTTGACAATGAGTGCAGAATTGATCAGATTTTCTTCTTAAGACTTTAGAGCTAGCAAACCCCCCTCCCCCCCACTTTTTTTTTTTTTTTTTTTTTTTTTTTTTTTTGCTTCCCAGGCTTTTACCATTCCTATTTACATCCTATCTTGATTTTATGAGCTTGAAGCCCTCCACCCTCCCCCAGCCCTGATAAGGAATTGAGGCAAAAGGTAGTTTATTGTCCTTTCCTCAAACCACCCTCCCACATTCTTACACAATCCCTCATCCACACTCTCTTTGCCTCCCTAACCCTGGCTCCCCTATAAGCTCCCAATCACTTTTCTCCAGCCCTCGGCCTTTAACCCTAATCTTGGCCCAACTTCTCCATGCCAATATACCAGCTTGGTCAACCAGCACCAGAGGTTTCATCACCACAAGCACAGTACACAGTACTAAACACTGACCATACAATTCCTATAATTCCTGTGGAATAGACTTTAAACGCAGAGTTCGAACCTTTATAAATTTCACAGCCAAACAGTTCATTGCACAGTAGCAAAAAAAAGTTTGACTTTAGACCAGTGAGTGGTTCTCAGCTATTGGCCATCCACATCTCTTTTCCCTAGAAGCTCCAGCCAGCATGACCGATGGCAATAGAGTCCAAAGGTTGAGAACTTTTGTTCCAGACCACTTGTGATTACACCTCAAAGCACTGGCGGAGGGATTATCTGGGCGTGAAAGAGACTCAGCATGACAGTCCCCATAACCATCCAGCCCTATAAGGAGAGTTCAATGATGTAGGGTTCTGGATTGGTGCATATCACCAAGTGCTGAACAAATCTATTGTATGGTGCACGCTATACCCTACATAGAGAGGTTATGACTGATATTCTGTAGTAAATCACAAAGTGAGTAGGCTCATTGAATCAGTGGGGAAATTACCGAATCCACTCCTCTGTAAGTTCCACTGATCCAATGGTCCTACTCTAGTTGCAACTTAATACTGGATTTCAGCCTACACGTATTACTGTACGTATCTGTACACAAAGACCACTTTCAGTTGGATTACTTTTCTGATCTCTTCTCGCTTACTTCAGTTTGTGTCAACATCCTATAATGATATCACATCAGTTTCAGACTATGCTCCCTCAATTTGTGGTATTTGCTTTCTAGATTCAAGAATTTCCCAGGCAGAATTCTGGGAGTTCCATCCCAAAGACACATACTGACATTTCACTCACCTGGAAAAAGGCCTATTTTCCAGGCTGTCACAGGCCTAATTCCTGTCCAAACAGGAAACAGCTCCAGTGCTTTCTTGCAGGCTTAGGTCTTTTTGGGTTGTTTAGTTTTTTGAATGGGCCACAACATAATGGGCAGCAAGCTTATACCTCCCACAAAGACCTAGGCCTCCCAGAAAGCATTGGGACAGTTTCTTTTCTTTTCTGTACAGGACGTAGGCCTGAAACTGCCTGGAAGATGAAGCAAATGCAGGTATGTGTAGGTCATATGTGTCAAACTCAAGGCCCGTGGGCTGAATCCGGCCCGCTGGGCCATTTCATGTGGCCCTCACAGTGTTGCCTGCTACTGTGCAATATACAATATGCAGGCGTTTACTCAGTCACCCATAATGCTCCGCAAGAATGCTGGGAATCCGCCCATCGGGACTTCTAATCCCAGCATTCCAAGCAGCGAAGAGTCAGAAAGCACAGTAATAATCGAATGAGGAGGATTATATTTAATATGATAAAGAGTAGATACATTTATATAGTCTTACAGATACAACCGGCCCTTTGAGGGCAACCATAATGCCGATGCGGCCCAAGATGAAATTGAGCTTGACACCTCTGGTGTAGGTGTTTCTAGTGTGTATCTTTGGGCTGCAACTCTCAGAATTCTGCCTGGGGAATTCTTGGTGAATTCTGCCAGTTGGAGTTTTTTAAAAAATTAATGGCCCATCCCAACTTATGGCAACATTTACCATTGCAACTTTTTTTTGGTATCCATATACAGACCATCAGCCTTGAGTGCTTCAGCATCTCTGTTGCTTTACGTGCATTAGTTGCAGCTTCAAAGAAAGAAACATTAACAATCATCGTCCATAAAAGCCAAATAGAAAGTACTAAATTAAGTGTAAATGAAATGAGAATAGAGTGAAACAAAGAACTGGATTGTCCAGTGCAAATCAGCAAGTGGAAAATTGCCCTTACTTCAATATCTAGGAGTGAAAACCAATAAATGTCACAAGTAGGCATTTTTCACTTATGTTACTGAAGTGAAAAGTCAGAGAGACTGTAGGACAGTCAGCAAAAATTAAAAGGAACAATGCAGTTGTAAGAGGAACACTAAATAAATTCTCTGTACATGAATTAAATAGAGAAAATTCTGCACAGGTATCAATACCAGAACAGACATAGCAAAAGCAATAGCAAACAGAAGGATACAAGTTACAATTTTAAAACTAGAAGCCAGAACCTCTTACAATAAGATAGCATTCCTATTGAAGAAAACCCTCGGAAAAACTGAAATACAAAATTCTTTTGCTTAGTTATTGCCCCACACTGAATGTATCAGATGCTCCACAGATTTCAATTAAAAGATAGTCAGTTATAATCACTATATTACATAGTTGCAGATGATCAGGGTTAGCTCTAAAATAATCATCTCCAATAATTTAGCCTGCAATTTAACTTCCCCATCCTTGTCTTGGTTCCTCACTTCTGACCGAAAAGGACAATGCTAACGAATTTATGCCAAATAACCCTTCCTAGTCTCCTGAATACAGTACTATGACCAAGGGGCTGTTTTAAAACCTATTACAATGTAGCATTATCTGAAGATTCAGCCACTTCATTTTAAGTAGGCAGGCAGGCAGGTACTGTAGGTAGGTAGGTAGGTAGGTAGGTAGGTAGGTAGGTAGGTAGGTAGGTAGGTAGGTAGGTAGGTAGGTAGGTAGGTAGGTAGGTAGGTAGGTAGGTAGGTATTTTGGAAGAACAGAACCTGAATCACAGTGGATGCCGTTCTGTCCCTGCAGCGCTGCTTGGAGGCTGTTCTGCAATGGATGCAGGAAAATGGGTTGAGGCTGAACCCGGACAAGACAGAGGTACTGAGGGTGGGTGGCCCCACCATCAGCGGTTTGGGAAACTCCCTCTCATTTGGGGGGGGGTGACTCTCACCGTGAAGAGTGAGGTTCGTAGCTTGGGGATACATCTGGACCCGGCGCTCACCATGGAAACCCAGGTGGCGTCAGTGGTCCGATCCGCCTACTTCCACCTTTGGCGGATTGCCCAGCTGCGTCCCTATCTTGATGGCGGGGCCCTCACCACTTTAGTGCATGCGCTTGTAGTCTCAAGATTAGACCACTGTAATGCGCTCTACGTGGGGCTACCTTTGAGACTGATGCGGAAGCTTCAAATGGTGCAGAATGCGGCGGCCAGACTTCTTAGTGGGGTGAGAAAACACCATCATATCTCTCCCACTCTGGCCGCACTGCACTGGCTGCCCGTGCGCTTCCGCGTCAATTTCAAAGTTTTAATGATTACATACAAAGCCCTAAACGGTTTAGGACCTCGTTATCTGATGGAACGCCTTTTCCCACCAAAATCTACCTGTATCACTCGATCTAGTCAGGAGGTGCGACTGAGGAGCCTAACGCCAAGAAAGGCCCAGAAGGAAAAAACAAGAAACCGGGCCTTCTCGGCAGTGGCTCCTCGGTTATGGAATAATCTACCTCCAGAGATCCGTATCGCCCCTTCGCTGGGTATTTTTAAATGCCAATTAAAAACTTGGCTATTCAGGCAGGCCTTCCCCCCGGGCACTATTTGATCTATCTTCTTTGTCTTTTTCCATCTTGTATGAATATTTACTCTTGGATATTGATGTTATTTTAATTGTTTATTTTGTCTTATGTACGCCGCCCAGAGTAGTCGAATGACTAGATGGGCGGGATATAAATATAACAAATAATAATAAATAAATAATAATACAAAAAATGACTTCAACAGATCTATTTCCAAGATAGATAATATCTCAATGATGTTACAATATAAACTATGACGATATTTATATATCTGCCTGCAATCCTAATCATCCTTGGAAGCAAGAAGCACTGTACAGATGAACTTATATGCAAGGTGATATGAACAGAACTGAGCTGCCCATCCACAGATTCCACAAATTCATTTCTCTTCCAGAAACACCAAGTAACGTCTGAGCTTAATTTAATCTAGTCCATGGAAACTGTTAGTATTGGATCTACATTTTTTAAAAAAAGAACGCGTTTCCAACACATACAAATCCCAATAAGGTCATTTGTGGCTTAAAGTTTTTAATCTGAAGCAGTTTTCACCACCATAAATTACAAAGTACCTACCATCTTAAATGCATCACTGCTAAAGAATCTGAAGTGTGGGTGCAGCCAAACCAATAAACCTCCTATTCCAACATTTCCAGTCCAAGAGGTAGTTCTGGTATAAATGCAGCAAGTGAAATTTGAAAAGCACCCAAAACAGAAGCAATGGCAGTTTTGTGGGTCAGATTGCCAAGTTCTCACCCTGCAGGCAGCTGTTCAATAATATAAAAGGAATGCTGCTGGATGAGACCAAAGCCTTGTCAAAGGCAAGCAATCTTTTCCCCACAGTGGCCCATTACAGCCTTATGGGAAGCCCACAAAAGAGATATTAGGGTAATAGCTGTTATTTGCCAGCAACTGGTATTCAAATGCATGCTGGCTCCATAACGGGAAGTGAACACCAGTACCATGAGGGCAGCCTTCCTGTCCGTGAATTTGCCTAATCCTGTTTTAAAGTAGTGTAAATTGATGACCGTGGGAGCAATTTATGGAAGCAAATTATACAGTCTCACTACATATTGATGGAAATAGTGCTCCCTTTTCTCCATTATTCTTTCCCTTCTGTCTCACTGGATGACCACAGGTTCTACCATTGTAAAAAAAAAAGGCGGGAAACCATCTCTCTCCCTATTTTCTCTCCACACTGTGCATCATGACAGTGTCAGTCCATGCCCTTTGGCTGGTTATTGTGCCAATTATGCACATCACTTAGTTTTGTTTCATTCTCATTTCGGTGGCCAGAAATGGTGTATTCTCATCCTCTAAAAATAATTCATCCCAAAACAGACTCTCTCATCTCAAAACAGACTCTCTCACTTTTCCTCAAGGTTAGATTTTTTTAAAAAATCAGCTTCAGTATCACGTGTGACCAGTCTGGTTTCAGTTCACTGGAGCCTGTCCCTTCTGAACTCTATAGCTTGTCCCAAAACGTTCCCAAGAGCCTAAAAGAGACAAGCCTTTCGTTCCTCTTATCAATATTTCATCCATGCATTGAGACTTCAGAGCTCCATCAACCTAGCTGACCTTGCATATAGAATAGATCACATTCCAAAGAAAGCTACCTCAGAGATCCAGGACATCAAGCTGATGGAAAATGTAGAGTTTGTGCTCTAGAATAATAAAGAGCTAGTCGGAGTAGAGGTAAGTCTCAAAATAAAGGCAGAATCCAAGATTCCTGGAGGAGACAATGGGAATAGCCAGCGATAACTATAAAGGGTGGGCTACGTAATCAAACGACTATCTGTTTATTGCTTTAGAACCCTACGTTCCACCAGCATTAATTGTTAACACTGATTTTCTTATTCTCCATCGGCACGTTTCTTCTTAAAGTAAAGCTTCGTATTTTCACAATGAACCCTGACTACCACACATCTGAAATCTGCAACACTGTAGAATGCTAATTTCTATGTATACTATGGATACATGCAAACCTTTAATCTAAAATGTACTTCTGCATCTAGATGGTGTTGCTATCTTCATAAGAAGATGCAGAGTCTTTCTTGCTTGTTCTCTTCTAATGACCTTTGATCTAATTCGGAGATACCACAAACAAACACTCTATATCTGCTATTCTTTTGCCCTTCTCCCCATCTCCTCAATTCTAATACTAAATAATCTGTTACTTTTTTGAGGGCATACCCTATGTCTACTTACCTGCTGGATAGCTCTGTGGTTCAGGCCTCTGGCTGCAAAGAAAGAGGTTAGGGGTACAGTTCCCAGCTGTGAATCCTTCACAGGAGCTGGACTTGATGATCCATTGGGTCCCTTCCAGCTCTGCAGTTCTAAGGTTGTTATTATTTATTATTATTACTATACACGGGAGTAAGCTCCACTAGACAAAGGATGTCTTCCTTCTGACGAAGTGTACCTAAGACTGATCTTGGCATAAACATATCAACTCAACTGTATATGGTGGTACAAATCACACAATTACGTTGTTAAATACGTTTAGGTTTTATAACAATGCATTTATATTCACAACCTGCTCCCCCTGGAGAAATCCACAGGAAAGTACTGGGTATTTCCCAAACAGCCTTAAAATTTCCAGAATTTTTACACTGCTATCTATCAGTGTTCTTTGATTTTTCACTGTTATTTAACCTTAGCCTTAGAACTGCAGAGCTGGAAGGGACCCTATGGATCATTGAGTCCAGCCCCTGCCAAGACGGCACAGTGGGGAATTGAACCTCTAGCTTTGCAGCCAGAGGCTTAAGCCACCAAACTATCCAGCAGTTCCTCATCACCCCCACCCCAAATGCAAATGTCTTGAGATTTTGATCAAGGTTTTCAATAAATGAAAATTAAATGACAGCAAGAAATAGAGATTAAACATTCTTTCAAAGACACTGATATGTAAATCCACAGTAACTCAGTACAGCAGAATGTTCTCATGCTCACCACCATTCCAAAGTCTTTCCAGAAGCAAAAGCTCAAGGAGGTATTTCATAATTTCAAAGTTATTTTCTTATACTATGTTTACAGGCTGTAGCTATAACTCTATGCATACTTACTAAGGTGTACACCTCTGCCGAAAATCAGAAAATATATTTCTGTTCCATCAGAGAGTGTGTCCCAGTTTAGTACGTTAAAATGTATATTGTCTTAAGATACACAGACCAAGACTGAAGAAGAAAGTAACTTTCCATTAGATTGGTACTATTTTATCCCCCAGTCCACAATACTGCAAATAAACAATCTGTGTTACAAGGTATTAACTAACGACATTATCAAAGATGTTTCAGTCAGCATTGGTCAAACTGCACCAATAACAAGCAAATTCTCTCTCCCTAGGTCATATTAAGAATGTTCAGTATAAGATTTATCAAAAACTGTTTCCCATAAATGTAAAAATAATGTGTGCTATTTTCATGAATTAAATATATATGTTAATTTTCTTCACCTGTTCTTATACTTTGATATAGAATTAGAAAAACTTACTAAAATACTCACTTCTAACTTTCAAAGAACGTATAAATCGATTGCTTTCTCTTAATTTCACATGCTATTATTTCCCCTACATCTCAATTGTCAAAAATGTCTGGCAAGAAAACCAGGGGGGAGGGGCTGCTCACATTAAATAAGAAACTATCAAGCTTGTTTATTTATTTATTTCCTAGCTAAAAAGCCAGTCGGCAAGGGCACAAAACAATAAACAAATGTTACATTCAAAAGAGTAACCAACCAAAAAGACACAACAATCTTCCTCTTAGGGCTCGGTCACACCGACGATTTGCATCGATTCCAGTCCCAATTTTTTTTATCGCTGTAAAGTCACGTGGTATATAACTCAGTAGCCATATTCACATTGACTTAAATCACTTTCACTCACTTCCGTTCTATTTGCAGAGCACACTTTTGATTTAATTTTCTTTTTAAGTGATACATCACTAAATCAAGTGACTCCTAGGGACGTTCCTGGCATGCTGACTGTCTTCCGTGTCCCAGTGCACTTCTTCTATGGGCACAGAGCAGGCACAGAGTGGGTGCAGACCTTCCTACGTGTTCTAGTGCATGTGCTGTGCGGGAGCAGAAAGGGTGTGCCAGGACATGGAGGATAGTCCGTGCCCACTGGTCTTCTGCTGCTCCACCATCTCCTTCATTGGACGAGTGGAGCGAATGGGTTAGGTGGTTGTAATGCCAAACATATTGATGAAATGATGCAACGATAGACACTTTAAGAAAGAATTAAACATAAATAAAAGGAAACACTGTGGTGTCCCTGCCGCCCAAAATCCACACAGGCAAAAATCAAAATGAGAGCAGCGTTCCACAAAACCACATTGAACTGAATCAATTTTAGAAGCAAGGTATTTTAAAAAGCACCTGCTGGGCACTTGGGAAAAAAAACTTGCTTTGCAGTCCCCAAAAATCGATTTCCCCCTTGTGTCGTGTGCCTGGAAATGTATTAATCAATTTAAATAATGTTTAAATCGCTTTAACTGCGGTTCTTGTTGCCAGTGGAACCATGCCTCGCAATGAGCTCTTTCACCTCCAAAGTATGATTAGAAAACT
The DNA here is from genome assembly GCA_037013535.1 of Intellagama lesueurii. Classification (NCBI taxonomy): domain Eukaryota; kingdom Metazoa; phylum Chordata; class Lepidosauria; order Squamata; family Agamidae; genus Intellagama; species Intellagama lesueurii. The sequence continues at coordinate 164,937,435 of JBAJHW010000001.1, read as the reverse complement.
GATTTCTGCTTCCAACATTGTTACAGAGTGAGACTTCTCCGAAGATATGGGTAAATTATTTTTTCCTGCCCCTTCTGTCGATCCATAAAACTCCATAGAGGAATGGCTGGAATTTTAAAGGATGTCGTAGCCCACCTCTTTTAAAACCAATGTTCTACTTCACAGGGAAATGGCTTCTGCTCTGTCAAAGCTGGAAACATGCAGTCTCCCCGCCCCTGGGAGAGAGCACATTTAAGCAAGCAACAAATGACTACAGCTATTTATACAGCAAGAGCAAACTAGAGAAAATTTCAGAAGGGCATCCATATAGACCTCTGATGCTCAACATGTAATGAAACAAAAGCAGGATGTTTCTAAAGCAGACTTCGGCAAAATTAATGTAATGAATCATGAAATGAGCACTCAGTAGATCAATCCATGTCAAGCGCCATTAAATTCAATGGACCTTGTAGAGGAGCCAATCTAGGTTGAATGCAAACATCAAAAATAAAAATAAAAACCAAGAAGCTTATGCATACATTTAAAATGTTGGCTCTTTCAACTGTGCTTGGGAAACATTTTTTTCTGGCTTTTTTGTTTTTTGCTTTTTCAGGGCAAACTTGAAGAAACATACCCATTCTTTAGCGACTACAAATCATGCAGATAAAACATTTACCCCAACTGTTATCATCTGTGAAACTAGTGGAATATTTGTTTCCTTCAGCTTGTAGAGACATGGATTTGAGAGAATAACTAGCTATGCAACATGTATTTATGTTGTCAATATTTGAGTTTCTGCAAATAAGGCTACGTTGTGCACTGGCTACCTACCAGGAAACCATTTCTGCTTCTGTTTCAAATTAGCTTCAGTTTGTGTGAATTCTGTTCTGCAGTGAATCTTAACTACTGACAGGTGAAACAAGTCTGCTACATGAACTACAGTTTGAAATGTGCTTGTTTTAACAAACCACAGTTAAGATTAACCACAGTTTATCTGGATGCTGCAGTTAATCTAAAATGCAGGTAAAATACTCCAGTCCCCTAGAGTCTGGGTGGAAGGAAGGAGACCACACTGAACACAAGGCTTAATGCAGATAATTCTTATAACACTAAACAATGGCTTAGTGTTACATCCAAATGAAGCCCTTGTGTACTATGAGGGAATGCATATAGCCGGCTGTATGTTTGCACAAATTAAATAGAAGCAACAGTATGTTTAACTAGCACATATGTGCTGTTATACTACATGCTTCTTTGCTTATCGCTGTAAACATGTAAAGAGATTTGTACCAACTAAACTCTGGTTGTTCAATCTAATCTGTATATTATCCTTCCACAGAGATGTCCCCCAAATCACTCACAATGTAAGAACAGCAATACAAAAATATAACAAAGGATCATAATTACAACAAACACTCTTAATAATAATTCACTTCAAAACACGATATAGTTTTCACAATACAACAATAGCATAGAAAATTTCTGCTTCAGTTTTACATTTAAAAGTAATCTGGGGTGAACTTCAGAGGCATACCTTTCTGGAAGAGACATCTTTGAAAGCAAAATCACAAAAAGAGTCTTCATCATTCATTGGTAGCTCAGACAAGTAAGGCCATGTTACCTCGTAATTTTATCTTTTACAAAAAAGATTTTCAGAACTAGGGTTGGAGGCTATCTTTTGGCCTTCTGTTACAAAGGTTGTGTTTGCATAACAGTTGCAGAACATACCTATATATGCCAAGCTAAGGAATGTTTATTTTAGCTGTCATAATTTAAACCAAGCAGCTCATGGTTCAGAGATACAGAAGTACACTTCTGGTAAGCATGTACGTACCGTTAGCCAATCTTCACTGCAAAGCATTACAGCAATTTTCCCTCTAATGGAAACTTACATGAACATCTGAATTGAATCTTCTACACAAGATTTCAGATGGCACAACAAGCCATGGTTTGCACTTATCACAGTCTAGAATCCAAGTGATACTTTGTGTTCCAAATGAATAGAAAAACCACAGTTTAGATTGTGCTTTCTCAGCACCGTATACAAACTCACCTGTGCCTGACCACTAGCAAACTGACACTGTATGCACTGCCCAGTGACTATGAAGTGGTTGCTGCCAACAACCAATACAGAAGGCTCTTTGCCCTGAGGACCTGAGACATCTCCAAGGTTTCTAAGCAGGCAATGTTTTGATATAAACCTGCCTTTTCTAGCATGCTATTCGGGACATAAGAAGAGCCCTGTGCTGGATCAGGCCAAGGGCCCATCTAGTCCAGCTTCCTGTATCTCTCAGTGGCCCCACCAGATGCCTCTGGGAGCACACAAGACAACTAGATACCTGTCTCCTGATACCCCTCCCTTGCATCTGGCATTTTGAGATGCCTTCCTTTTTAAGCCTGGAGATTGTACATCCCCATCATGGCTTGTAACCTACGATGGATTTTTCCTCCCGAAATCTGTCCAATCCCCTTTTAAAGGCATCGAGGCCAGATGCCATCACCACATCCTGTGGCAAGGAGTTCCACAGACTAACAACACACTAGGTCAATAAATTTTTTCTTTTGTCTGTTCTCACTCTCCCAACACTCAATTGGAGTGGATGTCCCCTGGTTCTGGTATTGCGTGAGAGGGAAAAGAGTTTCCCTCTCTCCACTTTATCCATCCCCTGCATAATTTTATACGTCTGACTCATGTCCCCCCTCAGGCGCCTTTTCTCTAGACTAAAGAGCCCCAAACACTGTATCCTTTCCTCATAAGGGAAGTGCCCCAGCCCAGTCATCATTTGAGTCGCTCTCTTCTACACCTTTTCCAGTTCCACTGTGTCTTTTTTGAGATGTGGTGACCAGAACTGTACGCAATACTCCAGGTGCGGCCTTACCAGCATTTTGTACAATGGTGTTATAATGTTGCCTGTTTTATTTTCAATCCCCTTTTTAATGATACCTAGCATGGAATTGGCTGTCTTCACTGCCGCCGCACACTGGGTTGACACTTTCCTCGAGCTGTCCACCAGCACACCAAGATCTCTTTCCTGAGCCGTCACGGACAGCTCAGAACCCATTAGCTGATAAAAAAAGTTTTGATTTTTTGCCCCAATGTGCATTACTTTACATTTTCTTATATTGACCATGGACCTCTTCCTCCTTTATTTCGCCTGTTCTTAGAGCCTGGAATATGGAAATCAGTCGTTCTCAACCTTCTGTATTTTTGCTCTACTGATCACTCCACCAAAAAATAAAATCTGGGTTCCACCATGATAGAAACAAAAATCCACACTTCCAGAATAGGACATTTATCTGTTTACGAGCATTATATTACTATACATTTAAGGACATAAAATTACAGAAGCATTCCTCAGAGTTAACACAAATAAAAATAATTCAATTAGTAGTTGAAAATTATTGTAAAAACCAAGCATCCCACCTAGACTATGTCTACGTGGCACTGAATAAGAACCACTCCAGACTGTTAAAATGGAACTAAAAACTGTGATTAAAAGATGAGGCATGGCTAGGATATGATAAATATCACTGACAATGATTATCAACTGTAATCGGATCTTTCCATGTCAGTTTTGTACAGCAGGCTGGAAGTGCCATTTTACCAGTAACGTGTTTATGCAGCTGATGTCACTTAGTGCAAAGAACAGAAGCTAATAAGACACAGCGATGTGACTGACAGCTTGCCTGAGAGTGTTACAAAGGCCCTAAATCCTGAATATCCGATAAACCTTCTAATAATTGTCTTCTCTTAGTTCCTAAGAGGCACAAACAATGGACAATTTATTTGAGATGGCAAGTCACAAAAAGAATAAATCCAGCCCACTCCACTCTCTGCATCCTTCTAATTTTTCCAAGGTATCTCTCCTATCCAGGCCCATATAGCTTTCCAGAGAGAGGTGGGCAAGCCGGGTCACCGAAATATGGAAAACTACATTACCCAAAATGCAGCCCTCCAGATTACAATTCCCATCAATCCAAGCTAGCATAGCCAGTGGTTCAGAAGACGGGCATCTGCAGTCCAATGAAATCTGGAAGGCTGCATTTTGCCGACCCCTGTATTAGCCCCTCCATGAGGTACCATGCAGAGCTTTCTTCCTCAACACCTGTCCCTACTCCCTGCCACACTGTTCTCACAACCACCTTATTAGGATATTTCGGGGGGGAAATGGTGACTGCTCCAAGTAGGCTTCATGGCTGAGTGGCAATTTGAAATCTTTTTTTGCTGGAGTCCTGATATGACACCCTCTGGCATCATACTCTTTCCCTCTCCTTTGAACAGTATATTGTAAAATAGCCTTCCTTTTCCTTTCTCCTCCACCTTTTAAAGTCTGATTTCTCCCACTGAATCATCTACCTGTTCATTCAATGCCTAAAGATTAAAATTTAGCAACACAGACACTCAGCCATGTATTTCATGTTGCTTACATGCCTAAATATTTCTCCTTTCTACCATCACCTTATCAGAGACCTTGTAAAAAATAACATTTCTATGATACTCAACCCTTTGTTATAGTATTATAAAACCACTTTTTAATTCTGCACATTAAGGGGCTGTTTCAGCTGCAGAATCAAGATGCTCAGTTCCAGAGGAAAGCATCTCAGTGGACAGAAGAGACAAAGCATCCCTCTCTCAGCATTTCTTCCAACCCCGGCATTCACGAGACACAGAACTTTTAGCTGCTACAACAGAGAAAGACAATGCGTATGTGTTGTTCTCCCCTTCAGGGAATTGCTCATAACTGAGTCTGCAGGAGCAAAGTAAAATAGATAAGCAAGTTGAGAGAGGGAGAGATCTCAGCCAAAATGATTTCACTTCTTCTCATAGTATACCACACAGAGGCTATAGGCGAAAATAGTAGTTATACTTTTTCATGATTTATTTTTTGAATACCTCACAAATAACTTCCCTTCTGCTCAAGATTTTAGCTGCCAAAACCCAAAGATTTCTGTTCAGCTGAGGCTCATGGACTATACAGCAGCTCTGGCCCTTTTGCCAACCAGCCTTAACTGATTCTAGCAGCCAATGAACCATCTCAAGGCCAACAATCTTCAGCCATAACATACTGAATGACTCCACCAGTGGTTTCCACTTGCCGGGGTATTAATCGGTAGGAGTAAGTACACTTAGGAGATACCATCCGCTGATAAATGTTCCAGGAACACTCCGCTACTCCATCAAACATTTCCTCCCCAAACATGCCTTGAAATTTCCCTTTCCTCCTTGTCTAGGTCATTACTTTCTGAAAACAAAACAAACAAAAGCAAACAAAAGCTACTTTAGGTCCAACTCTTAAGCATGTTTACAAGAGAAGGGCAATGGAATATGTGCATTACTAAGGACAAACTAGGTCACACTTCAAACCCGCCAACATCAAAACACTTGATACTTTTATCACCACTGCGCTTAACAGCTATGGACACTACAAAATGAGTTCTTTATTATTATTACAAGTCCCTTTCTGTAGCTGGCTTCTACCAGTCTTGGCTCCTCATTATCACGGACAATCCGGAAAGGTGAAATGAATCTTTAAAAAGTGTGTGGGAGAAGAAGGATCAAACTAAGCAGATCACAATTTAAAACCTAGAACAAGCCATCTGAGAAATTAAGTTTAATGTAGCTGTTCTGTCGACTGCTTTGTCAGCTGCAATTCTATACAACTAACATTTGAAACAAAGAAAAAAAAATACACAAGATATCTTGCACTTAATGACTCATTTGGCAGCCTTAAGCAAGCAGGAATACTATGCAAGCGAGTGAAACAAGAGGGAGGGGATTGGGCTACTCAATTTCTCCTCTGCTAGTCCACAACAGTAAATGGCTTTTAAAAAACTACCCAGTCACGAGGCTAGAAACCTCTCAGCTCCACACAAGCAAAAAAGGAGTGGTTCCCAACTTTGGGTCCCCAAATGTTTCTGGAGTAAAATTCCCAGACGCCTTCACCACTAGCTGTGCTGGCCAGGATTTCTGGGAGTTAACAGTCCAAGAATATCTGGGGACCCAAGGTTGGGAACCATTGCCATTGAGGATGGGCTTCCTTCTCTTCTACAGCAAAGAGGGAACCACAGACTAATAGCTTAATAACAAGCTAGTGAATTCTGTTGTACCACTTAGGAATCTGAACACATGGGATGTTACAGGTAAGCTCTTCGGAGAATCAGGATTGACTTCCACTCCTGACAGATTCATACTCAGCCCTGGCCTCCTGTCATACACAATGAACAAAGGCCCTTAGATATAAGTAAAACTATTGAACACAGAACTGTAAAGCTTATTGTGGACACTTAAGTAACTATTATCTGGTAAAGGATGTGGGGGATGATATGTCAAACTTGGCAGGACACTAGAAGATTCATGGTGTTATCTGTGATGTCTTTGTACACTGCATTTCTACACCAAGAAACTCAATGCAGTTTTACGATGAAAAATATTAAAACAAACAAACAGGAAACTCATCAGAAGCAATGCAACCCCACCTCTGGTGATTGATGGTCCCATTAGGACCCAACCCAGGGGAGCCCCTTTGTCCTAGCCATCTCCTCTTTTCATAAATTATTCAATTTGGTTCAGAGCAGATAATGAGGAACATGTATTAGATCTAGGGAGTGATGTTGAGGCAGAGAGAGCTTTGCCACTTTCCTGATCTAAATCCTTTCCCTATTTGCTCAGCAGCAGATCACTATGGACCCATTAGAAAGAAACAAGTAAGTATTTATATGGTTTTGTGCCTTCTCTTTGGGTGGAAAAAGCAGCCTCAAAAGGGCTGAAAGAGTACAAGGAGAAAGGGATAAATTCCCTACTGGCCTGCTTACCTGAACCATCTTTAATATGGTGGGGAAGTTCCTTTGAACAATGCAAACCTAATTAGATTCAGTTTGGTTTTTACTTACCAGTAAAATGCAAACGTTGCACTAAAATAACACTCCTGTACTAATTCTTTGAGTTCTTCTTCTTTTGCTCTCTCCGCTTTTCCTTTATCTCCAATCCAGAATATTTCTTTTCCAATCAAGAAAATAGAACAGTTGGTCAGATCTGGAGATGGGATATGGCTCCTCTAATAAGAGCAAAGACAAACAGCCTTTCCCAGCTTCACATCCCCAGCTAATGTGTTGCTATAATTCCCACTATCGCTAACCAATAGAGTCAATGGCAAGAGACAACGGCAGTTGTAGCCTAAGAGCACCTGAAGATCGAAGTTTGGGAAATACTGTTGCAAGTGGGTCAGAATAAGACAGAGTCACCTAGGACAATGACCTAAGCAGAAGCCTCACAGCTGCAGCAAAGATTGCTCAAATATGTAAGAAAAAGCCCCATGCCTGCAGTGGTAGCAAGCACCCTCCCGCTATTGTCAGCACTGTTGGCAACCCTAGATACTCATCGTTACTTAACTCAAATAGCCAGGAACTTCCTGGTCCACCAGCTAAAGTGTAAAATTACTCCATGGACTATTGTAGTCTGTAGGCAAAACAAGCACTAGGGAAGTAGATGCATAAGCACCAGAAAAAGGTAAGTAACAAACACAGTCAGAGGAAACTGGTCCTTGATCAGGCAACAAGCTGCTTAGCGTTGTTATCCAAGCACAGCAAAGAGATGCCCGATTACACCATTTTGGTGCAGGGCTCTTGGTTTCCAGATACCTGGATTCAACATGATTTTAACAAAGTCCTATCTGGGCTGCTCTACTACCGTGTTTCCCCGAAAATAAGACAGGGTCTTATATTAATGTTTGCTCTAAAAAACGCATTAGGGCTTATTTTCAGGGGATGTTTTATTTTATAGTCATGTCATCTTCTGGTTGCTGCACAATGGTGGAGGGCGGGGTTTCACTTAACTAGGGCTTATTTTTGGGGTAGGGCTTATATTACGAGCATCCTGAAAGAATATACTAGGGCTTATTTTCAGGTTAGGGCTTATCTTCGGGGAAACAGGGTATCTATTTATTTAAAATATTTTAATGCCACCTTTATCCTAAAAAGGATCAAAGACAGGTTATAGCATTAAAAAATGAACAATATAAAAATAAATAATAAATTATTACAGTATTAAAAAAAGAATTAAACAAATACAGTGGTGCCTCGCTAGACGATGTTAATCCGTTCCGCGAAAATCGCTGTCTTGCGAAAACATCATCTAGCGAAGCACGTTTCCCCATTGGAATGCATTGAAATCTCTTCAATGCGTTCCAACGGAAAAGTCGTCGTCTTGCAAAGATCGTCCATAGGGAAACATCGTCTAGTGAGCGCGGGTCCCCGTTGGAATGCACTGACAGCTACTGACCGCTAGTCAATACATTCCAATGGGGAAAACTCGTCGTCTAGCGAAAATCGCCCATAGGGAAACATCGTTTTGCGAAGCGCATTAGCGATTGCAAAAAGCCATCGTCTAGCGAATTCCTCATCCTGCGAGGCAATCGTCTAGCGAGGCACCACTGTACCAATAAAAGCAATACTAAAAACACATTTAAAAAACAACAAAAAGAAACAAACTTGATCGTACTTATTGGGTTCTAACACCAGACCCATTCCACACCATGAACCTGGACAATCAGTTCAAGAGAAGCCTCCATGCAGAATCTTCCAAGGCACCATGACTTTCAGTGATGTATAATGCTTTACATATAAAGCTTTACATATGGAGACTTCCCCTATGCAGGTGCTCATACTCAATGCATAGATCTTCAGGGCAGGAAAATTGAATGCAATTTGTGTCTGTCATTGCAATAAAATTGTTGTGCAATTCAGCCATGCCAGAGCTACATACCAAAGATTATGGAACTATTCAAGCAAATTGCAAATTCAGCAAAAACCCAGAAATCAAGGACATCAAGCTCCTTTGATTTGGAATATAAAAACTATTCTTAAACAACTATAAAGCAAAACCTTCATTTCACCACTTATAGTTCTGGACATTTCTCAAGTCCCTCATGCATATTAGTGTTAAGTTATGATAGTAAAATGGATGGATAAGAACAGCCAACCAAATCATAACACCCAATTGTCTAATTCCCAGTTAAAGAATTAATCCTATGGACACAATCCCAGTGCATTTATCTTCCCATTATGTTTTTTGTATTCACAATTTGCAAGCCACAGCTCTGGCACTATCAGCTTTGTCTGCTGAAGATACATTTTGAAAGGAGCATTTACAGCTCTTCTTCCCTGTGTCCAGAAAAGTGATTATTGGGCCTCAGGAAGACACACACCACCCCTTGCAGCTATAAATATTTCATACTGTTCCAGCTTTTTTGCAAATCAAGTGGAAAACCTTATGGCACAATCATGTGTCAATCACTTGGTACTTATTTCAGCTGCATTTTATCCTCATCTCCAAATAAATGAAACGACTAGTATATTCAGATCACAGCTAAACCTAACAGTAGATCTTGGACAATTCAAGCTATGTATAACTTATGTCTTCTCAAATCCTTCCAAGCAAAGCTGTGGAGCTTCTATTGCCTAAATAGCATACTTCTTTTTGGATGCCCTAAAAGAAGGGTCTTGTTAATGCAGCCGGCATGTTTTGATAATGATTCTAGTGGTACCTTTTGGAAAAATCAGATAACCGGAATAGTATTGGACCAGTCCAGTTTATGTTTTGCTCTGTCTGTTAGAGGAATGGGATTCGCAGTGTGGCGAAGTGGATAGAGTGACGGACTAGGACTTTGGAGAGCAGAATTCAAATCCCCACTTGGCAATAGAAACTGACTCAGGGAGTGGATCTGGTAAAACCACTCCTTAAATATTTCGCTTACCTTGAAAGCCCCATTAGGGTTGCTATAAATTGGTTCTGACTTGACAGCACACGTTACAGGTATATATTGCTTGTTGTTATTGTTGTGCCGTCAAGTCACTCTTGACTTATGGTGACCTTATGAATCTCCAAAATGTCTTGTCCCCAACTGCCCTGCTCAGGTCTTGTATACTCAAGACTGTGGTTTCTTTTAGGGAGTCAGTCCATCTCGCATTCGGTCTTCCTCTTTTCATGCTGCCTTCCACCCTTCCCATCATTACTGTCTTTTCCACAGAAACCTGCCTTCTCATGATGTGCCCAAAGTAAGACAGTTTCAGCTTCAACATTTTTGCCTCCAGAGACAGTTCAGGCTTGATTTGATCTAGGACCTGTTTGTCTGTTTTTTTCTGGCAGTCCAGGGTATCTGCAAAGCTCTCCTCCAGTACCACATTTCAAATGAATCAATATTTTTCCTGTCAGCTTTCTTTACTGCCCAGCTTTCATATACTTATTACATAGTATGTCCAAAAACAAACACTATTTTTTCTGGACATTTCTATAAAAATCTTGGAATAATCTGATTTTCCCCCTTTTCTTTTCTTTTTTCTTTTTGCACAGGAAAACAATGGATGCTTACTCACATAACTCAAACAGTATCCACACAGACATTATAAAAACCAAGATGCACAACAGTACCTCTCTCAACCAGACAGGACTTGTCCTTAAACACTTACTAAGGAAAGAAACAAAAGATGAAAGGAAGCTTCTACCCCCGTCTGGACAATATGATTTGCACGAGGACAAAGTCAAACAGTTGCAGTATACAAAATGGGAGCAAGCAGACTTTCAGGTTGGGGGAGGTTCTCCTTCTGTCTCCACTACAGGTTATCCACCTATCATGATTAGAGGGCTCAGGGCTGACACTTTGCTGGGTAAGGAGAAAGTGATTCCCTTAGCACGACATAAATAAAATGTATGTAGCTCAATTTATGCAGTAGAAATAATTATGAACTGCATTACAACACTGATGCAGGAGCTGAACCCCAATGTAACAAGGCATAATGGAAGTGCCACATTAAACAAAAGTACCCCTACTGTTTGGAAGTGTGCTCGCACCTACTTAGAAAGGTTTTTTTCCTTTCACCTTAGCATTTCATTTGACCAAATTAAATATATTTGAATGAAGGGCACTAAACTCACTATTCTGCCTTCTCTCCTTTAGCAGAAACTACCAAAGTGTGAGTCCAAGTTCAACAAGTGCATAAAGGCAGTTGTTATCTGAAAGTGAAGGCTTGAGATAGATGGGGTCACATGACACCACAATGAAAATCTGTTACAAGCAGGTAAGTGTTAGTTAATGCCAACAAGCACAACAGAGGCAAGCAGGAACCATCAGAAAAGTGCTAACTCCAAAGCCATGCATTCAATATTCTGCACTGAGAGTTAGACGCATTCTTTGCCTGGTAGCTCTATGCACTTCATGGATGCTGCTGCAGCTTTACAAACAAGACTACCAGCCCTGTCAGTCGTTCAGGGAGCAGTTTTAATCTCCAAATCACTAGGTAAACCCTGCTGCTGATAACTCCAGATGTTTAAACCCATGAGTCAGACTCATATGCTCTGAGACTCAAATCAACACCACTGGCCTGTCACAGCACCACCCAACTATACAGAAGTACTCAAAGGGGCTGCGTGGAAGGACGATGACTTGAAATGAAATAAAATATCAAAAGGGAAGAAGAGATGGGGTATATATGTAAATAGTTTGGGGGGCAGGGTATCTGAAATATTATGTGCTCTTGTATGAATCTGCCTGGAGAATGTGTTGTTCATTCAAGGCCCTATTATCTGTTCCACCTCCTATGGAGGTGATGTTGGGGATCAACTATCGCTTGTAGGTGGCTGCTTTATTTTAAAAACCCACACAACCACACCCCTCTTAATATTGTTCTGCCAAGATTTTAATGATTAATTTGATTTTGGAAGGCTCTCTATTTTGTTGCAATGTATGTACTTCAAACAGTTCTGGTACAGTTTCTTTCTGTTCTGAAACTGGTGTGTGAATTTGTTCTATGCTTACTGTAAATTCCATTACTGACTAGAACCCTGTAGCACAGCTCTGGTTGTGCAATGGTAAGGATGTCATCAGCGGTGGCAAAATGTCACTGATTAAAGGTGATCTCGGGATGCACGTGAATCATGCACAATGCAACAAAGTTGCTTGCACTCAAAAAAACCCCAAAGGAAGCCTTAAATAAGCAGCGATTTGCCACTGCTGAAAACATTATCACCACTGTGCACTCAAAGTAGCACAACAGGATTTCAGCCATTGAGTAGAAGGGAAATTCAAAAGCACAGTAAATGAAAGTTCACAATTACACATGCATCCCATCCTCTTTCCAAGCAGTATTTTAACCAGACAACAGTTCCCATTGGACAAGTTAGACAAAGAGCTAAGACTTGGTTAAGAGAACACCATAATGGACTTGGCACGCCAGGAAGATTTGGTCGCTGTTCAGCACATGACCATTTCAGTAGGAGCACAGTGAAGATCCCAACCCTGGAGTGGATCTTGCACACTTCTGCTCTAGATACTCACTACTGCTCATTATTCGATATTTGCAAGAAGACCACCTCACAATAAAAGGGAAATATGTTTTTTCTTCATGTTTTTTGAATGGGAACTTGTCAAGCTTAGAAACATGGTTCTTTACTAGGTATCACATCATGCACAGGGCAGTACTGCATACTCTAATCGAACAGCATGCCCATATAGCTGAAGACTCGGCAGACTGATGTGTTTTACAGGTCCTTTCCAATTATTATCTTTAGCAAAGTTGGAACTGCTCTGCTACAACTTCTTTTACACTGCTTTGTTACACTGGACATCCAAGGTGAGAGGACTCCATGTCAGATCTACCCCACTTTCCAGAAAGAGTGATGCTAATATGGAAAGGATCTACAGGTTGGCCCCAGTTCTACCACATGCTCTTGGACTTCTGATGTTAGCAAGCAGGGTGGGAAAGGACCACATCTAGAACAAATTTCACTCCGAAGCTTTACTCCCTGCAGTGGCTCCTTCCCCACCTGCCATCATTGCCCTAACATGAAAGCCGGTTGTAACTGGCCTCCCAGCCTCCCATGTGTCTTACATGGATAACTGCATCTTTTGGCACTTAATTTCACCAAGAACAGGAGCAGAAGTGTTCCTAAGGGAAACTAAAGTGAAACGTTTCTAGCCAAAACACATAGCGTGGAAAAGTAATTTTTCTGACTGTAACTTCCAGAACACTGAAGCCAACATGGCCACTGAGAGTTGCCTTCTGAAAAAATCACCTGCTCATGCCCTATTAAAGCAGTAGTCTCAACCTTTGGTCCCCAGAGGTTCTTGGACTAAAACTCACAGAAGCCTTCACCACTAGCTGTGCTGGCCAGGATTTCTGGGAGTTGTAGTCCAAGAACATCTGGGGACCCAAGGTTGGGAAACACTGTATTAAAGAAATGCATGAAACAAAGCTCTACACACATTCCATTAAATTGTTTCAAGAGTCCCCTTCGCATACTTGTGCAGAACAAAAGCATTAAGAATGAATGTCAAGGATGTCCCTTTCAACCATAAAAATCATATCAGTTGCAATTAAGAAATTATGCAGTGCTAGGTTTAAGACAGACAGGCTGACAAATACCAACAACAAAAAGACAGAGCAACACACACACATATTCTCAATCACCACCACCACAACTATGTTTGTCTTTTTAGCCAAAGATTGAATTTACCTTGTATAAAAAATCAATTAATCTTTTTTTTTTTTTGAAGTTTCAGTTTAATATGTGTTGTTAAAGACTTTCCATGTTCACCCAAGCTTTAAAATGCCAGGAAACTGCAAGTATTAAAAGCCATGTTCTTTATGCAATATGGATATGACATCAGATCCTATGCTGGGGTTGGTTCCAGCTTCCTTACTACCTTAGAGCTGCAAGTCTGTTAGTGGCAGGTTGTAAAATGAAGCGCCAGATTTGTCTGTTCAGTGCAGCAGATGTATCTATGCAAATCTATGCAGCTGAAGCTATCATTCCACATTTCAAGGAGCCAAGTGGCAATTCACAGCATCCACACAGAATAATATGGATGGGAATGAACTTAAAAGATCAACTGACCCAGCGCCTGCCCACGGCTATACAGCCACGAGCAAAGCATTCCTCTTTCCTTCTCCCGTCCATCTATTATACGGGGTTTAATCAATTTTGCAATCCTGAAAGAAAAGTCCTCTACAATAGGTTAGTATTTCCTCATAGAGAAGAATGAGGGGGGGAAAGAATCTGAGTGAGACATTGCAAAATTCTTTACCACAATGATTTCCTTGTACCACAGAGATTCACAACTGAGCTTCCTTCTAAGGATCTACTGGGAACTCAGGAAGTTATTGATACTGTCTGGAAGTATCCCAACCCAGACCCAATTTTCAGGCAGAATTTGCTGACCTAGGTTGACAACTTTTTAAAATACATTCATATTATTTCCTTCCCAACCACACCTTATGCCTCAGAAAGTAATCTTATTCATCTCTCATCATTTCTTCTTCCTCGCTTTATGCATATAACCTATCCCGTTGTCACACAACACCTCTTTCTTTCTTCCCTTTTTCCTGTTTCAAGAACTACTAAGCATGGCGTACTGAGGCTCACCTGAGCATGGCCTGAAACCCACAGACTGCTCCTCAGCCCATGGTTTGAGGAATACTAGCATCAACCAGAAGCACTAGAAAATAAAAGGAGGCCTGTCGCCTCCCTCCCAGAGTCCCTGCAACTGAAGTACAAACAGAGCACACGCAGGTGTCCCTTCCATCCTCACATGCTATGTAAAACTGTGTTCTGCCTATTTAATTTCCTCCAGTCGTGCCCTCAGTAAAATTCTGGGCCCTCTATCTCTCACAACAAGTTCAGCCAACTCCTTCCTTTTACTCCCCAAAATAATATTACCAAGACATTTTTAAATGAGCAAGAAATAAGCAGCCAGCCCAATAAAACAGCAGCATAAATTACCAGAAGCATTATTTATGTATCTCCTATTCCCTCCCCACTCCATAACCTTCTTCCTTTCCTCCCTCTCTCCCAGCTGATGACACACAACTTTCTCAGCCTCTGAAGTATTTTCTGTCCCTCTGGTGTCCTCATTCCCATTCTCCCCTTTATGGCCCTTTCCTCATAAGATTCATCAAACAGGCCATACAAGTTCTGGCAAGCATGCGCAGCAGGACACCTTACGAGCTCCACAAGGTAAAATGAGATGAAAATTTGCATTTTTAATTTAAAAAATAAAAAACAAGGTGTACTACTAATAGGGCAAAGTACATACTAGATGTTTGTCCCTGATATAAGACAAAACAAGCCACAATACAAATGAAGAAAATTGGTTAAACTCATAAATTAAACACCAGCAGATCTGTAAGGGACCAAAAATAAATGAAAATCCAGAGACAAAATATTTCTAACATTAAGCTTCCATAAACTATTTACTTGAATTTTATCCTACTTTCCTCCCCTGAAATAAACCATTTCTTATCCTTTCTAGTTCAAAATTGATAAAGACCATCTTCAAACCAAACTCTCTTATGCCACTAAGTTTTAGATCAACCTCTTCAGCTGTTCCCAGAGTATAAACCAGAGAACAAAGGAAAGCAATGTATAGCTCTTCCCTTGCAATTCCACAAGCCCTGACCAACATGACCAATGGGGAGGAATCACAGGAGATACAGGATCTCAACGGCTGGACATTCACACATTCTCCACCTCTGCCTCAGAAATTACTGTTCCACTCTGATTTCTAGTTATAATGGCAGGATACCATTAATCCAACTCACCTTGAAGACAAGGCCTCAACTATGGCATTACAATCAGGGACAATTAAAATAAAGAGAATTATAGTTGGGAATGAAAGCAACCTCCTCCTAGAAAAAAAACTGTAAGGCTGCATTTACTTCACAGATATTAGTCCTCCATGAACTCAGCAGGCTGGAAACAAAGCACTATGAGGAAAGACTGAAGAACTGGGTATGTTTAGCCTTGAGAAAAGAAGACTGAGGGGAGATAGGATAGCACTTTTCAAATACTCGAAAGGCCATCATTTAGAGGAGGGGCAGGATTTGTTCTCAATCATCCCAGAGTGCAGGACACACAACAATGGGCTCAAGTTACAGGAAGCCAGATTTCCATTGAATATCAGAAAAAAAAATTCCTAACCGTTAGAGCAGTATGACAGTGGAACCAATTACCTCGAGATGTGGTGAGTGCTCCAACACTGGAGGCATTCAAGAGAAATGTAGACAACCCCCTGGCAGATATCCTTTGATTTGTATTCCTGCATTGAGTAAGGGCTGGACTCGATGGCCTTAGAGGCCCTTTCCAACTACATGGTTCAATGATTTGACAAAAGCCTCTTCCCATCAGCTTTTTTGATAAAAGATTTCACAAAAGCAATAACATGCACAGAGGTAGGTAAGTCAACTATTCCCATAATGAGCTCACGGGTATTATGACAGACTGCTAGGTGGAGGGGGAAAAATCATAACTCAACAGTTAAATTGTTTGCCTTGGCATTTTTTATTGAAATCACTCTAATTTCACATATTTTCTGTGATTCTAGCATTGTAAAGCTAGTGAGGGAGGAAATATGGCAGTGTGCCTTATTGCCTGTGAACTTTTACCATATAGTCAAAATTCTGGTTCTCAAGATCCTAGCATTCTTGGAACATTAACTACTTCACTTGAATTGTGTTGAAACAATCAGAAAGGAGGAGAATCAGGGTGTTCCGTAACAGTGTCACTTGTAGAATGAAGAATCCATGTTTATTGTGCATGCCCAAATGGCTCACTTTATCACAATGTAGAAATAAATGAACAAAACACAACTGATATTTCTTACACGACAAAGACTAGAGATATACAAATGCAGAATCATTATGGGTATTAATTACAGAAGCAAAGGAGATGCAAATCTGTGCAACTTTAGAAGATGATATAGGCAAACTCGTATCTCTCATACCTTTGACAAGCAGCTTATGAGTCCCTAACATGTTTGAAACTGAAGGCAAAAAATGTAACAAAATATAATGATAAAATAATATTGCCCATGTCATGTTCCATTGATTTTTTCAAAATAATTTCAAAGATTGATCCATTAATCCACAGTCTAGTTCTGAGGCCCTTTAGATATGCTCTCCTCTACTTTGTGGGCATTCTATAACCTTAAGGGGCATGGATTGTCCATGGAGCATGAAGTGGAATCTGCATCCACATCAAAAACTCATCAGTAACATTTTGAACAAAACAAAACTTTTTGACAAAGTCACCTTTCCATGTATATTTGAGGAAACTAAGGAAACATGGTCTTTCTTGGTTTATATTCTTTGCTATTTGCAATGCTAATATGCATTATTAGCATAAAATACCAGAGAGGAGGAACTTCCCCACAAAGAAATAAGCATTCTTTCTAAGTATCAGCCACGGTTCTTTCCTCCTTTTTTAAATGAAAGATATAATTACATCCTCAGATGTCAAGCTTCAGAACGAGCTTGGAGATAGAGATGCATGACAGATGAAGTTGAACGATGACACTCTTGATTTAATCTAAAGAGCACTTTTAATAACTGTTATTCTCTTGAATGTCAATTACTGTTAATTATTTTTCTGCATATGATTTAGATACCTGAAATCTCTATATAGTTTAAATATCCTGACAATTCCCATACACAGTGCTTGCATGTTCCAACGAAATTACTCACCCTACTTGCACTTTAATAATTAAATATACTTTTAACTGAGAATGATTTCATAAGTAGCTTATCAGTCTGGTCTTTTCCTCCTTCAAAATTTTCCACATTAAAAAAAAAATCTTCCCTTAGTGCATAGTAGCAGAAACCACACCCCACACTTTTGAACTATTACACGTCTACGAGTAATCATTAGTCTCACAGAAAGCTGTAGCAATTGCCAAGATGTTTCCACATAGGTCTACGAAAGAGGAACAAATGTAGTTCATATACCATATTCCTATCTCTGGAATACTAAGCGAGGGTCTCCAGTCCATGAAATTCCATAACATTTTCTGAGACCAAATGGAGCCAAACTGAGATGTCATAATGAGAACAGGAGTGTGATGTGCCAAGGAAGAAGTGCTTGTGGGACCCAACTGGGAGTGCAGTTACTTGTGCATAGATTTCATTTGTACATACAAACTTGTATGATCTCAAGTAAAGATTGTCTTTTAAAGACTAGGAAGTGTGCTGCACGTTGGACAGATGACTACTAACCTCTCTAAATCTCTACTCTAGCTAACATGAGCGGGAGAAAGAATGCTTGGGAAATGATCTTATGACAAATGTTACATATTCTGCAATCAATGAATGACACACAATGCTCTCCCTAGGGTTTTCCCATTGAAGTATGATCCACTGCCTCCTCAGGTACTAATCAGAGCTAACTCTGACAACAGACAATGCAAAAGGGTTTCATCTCAAGGGCAATCTCACTCTTAGAGTCATTATGAGTGAGAGAGACAGCGGGGAAATACCAAGTTGTGACTTTTCAATTGGGTTCTTTGACAACAAAGACTTGAACAGCTGCAAAAGATGCACATAAAAAAAACAAATGAAGCTTTTTGCCACCCCTGTGTTTCTATGCCAGGACAAGCTGCACTGGTTGGTTTGTGCTTCTGATACAGCTGTTTAAGATGTGGAGTCTCCATGCATACATAAGGCAATCATCACAGCAAAAATAGCAGAGAGAAAATATTTATTTGTTTGTTTCAAGTCAGTAGGAACAGCAACCTGAGTCCCTTCAACTCTTGTGCAGCAGGGAACTTGTTGCAACTGAATGGGTACCTCTGGACTCTTAAACAAAAGGAAGAAAACCCCAATGAGGCACAGATGTCCAAAGCTGGGACAAAAGAACCCCTTAAGACAAAGAGTTCCACACAACCCACCCACCCCCACCCCCGGGGCTTGAGGGCTCAGCAGGATGAAATCTATAGTCCCAGAATCTGGTTTCAATCCCTCCGCAGGCGCCACACGCAGAAAAAGGACAGAAACTCACACTCTCACAGTCCTTGAGACGAAACAAAGACCAGGCGCGCTTGAAAGGGGAGAGAGGACACCAGGGAAGCAACTTCCCAAGGAGAACCCCCAACTTTATTGGGAGAAAATCAAAAACAGCAGGCCACATCCCGGGCGGGTGTCCTGGCAACATGTTTCCAAAAGTTAATTTTTAAATTAAACGCAGGAGGAAGGGGAAAGAAGTTGGGCGTCTAATTACCCGCTAGCGTTCCCCTTTGTGCCTACTTCCCCACCGCCTGCCCCACGCAGAAGCACCGATCCGGATGGCTGTCCTGCCCCACAAGCACACCCGACCCGTGCGATGGGGTGCCCCCCTCCATCCCTTAGCTCCTCCCCAAATCCTGCCAGCCTCCGCCCCACTGCCCCATCCTCACCCACCTCCTGGCTCTTCCAGACCCCAGACTCTCACCCCTTCTTCCCAACCCCCTCCTTCGCAACCCAGTCCTTGGCACCGAACTGGATTCTGAAACGAAAGGAAACCAGCCCCCCCGAAAGAGGCACCGATGCCCCCAAACTCCCCCCCCCCACATCCCTCCTGCTCCCCATTCGCCACCCGCCCCTCAAGACTTCCTTGGGCCCCTCCTGCTTCTTTGCCACACCATGTGCCCACTTGGCGACCCCAGTCCGAGGTGGGAGCTTCCCCGGACGCTTCCCTCCTCACTTCGCAGGAGCCCCCTCCTCGCCGGCCAGGCTCCTCTTGTCGCCCCCCCCCCCAAGTCCCCTGCCCGCGGCGACCGCGACGGCTTTCTGCAGGGCCAACCGGCGCCCTTCGCGGCGACCCCCGACCTTCGCGGCACTCTCCCGGGGCAGCATCTCGCCCCCAAAGCTCCGCCTGGCCTCCCGCAGCCCTCCGGCGGCCGGGCCCCCACGCGCCTTCGCGCTCATCCACCCGGACACCCCACGACGGTCCCCTTCGCCGCCGCCGGAACCCCCCGAAGGCGCGCGCCGAGACCGCCGGCGGGAAGCGGAGGGGAAAGCGCGAGACCCTCCCGGGGCACTGAAGCGCCGCCGCCGCCGCCGCCGCCGCCTGCCTTCCTCGGTCTCGGCAAGCCTCGGTCCCCGCCGCCCGCCCGCCGGACCTCCAACCTTGCTGTCGACCTACCTCCGTCCATCTGTCCGGGCGCCGAAGCAGCGAGGAGGAGCGCAGCGCCGGGCGCCCGCCGAACTCCAGCAGCCTCGCTCGCTCGCTCGCTCGCCCGCGCGCTCCACCTCCGCGCCCCCTTCCCCGCGCGCTCCGGCTCTTTGCCCCCTGTCCTCACCCGGCAAAGAGAGCTGCGCTCGGGCGACTGCAAAGGGCAGCCCCTCCCAGCCACGCCCCTCTCCCTCCCTCCCTCCCTCCCTCTGTCTCTCCCGCACGGGCGAGCGGGCGGGCGGGCTCCGGGAGGGGCCGCCGCCTTCTCCCCGCCACACACCTCCGCCCCGACTGCCGCAGCCGCGCAGTCCTTACGGGAGCGAGCGCCTCCCAGCGACGCTCGGAGGCCGCGGCGGGAGAGCCTGAGGGGAACCTCTTTGGTAAAATCTCAAGGAACGACACGAAGCCGGACGAACACCTCGTGGCCCCTCAAAGACGATGAGGTTTTAACGCGAGCCGTAGTGGACGCGGCCGCATTGTCAGACATCCATGTCCATGAAAGCTCGCATTAAAATATAATAGTTAATCTTTAAGGTGTCACTCGTTGTCGTCTTGTTTTCTTTTGTTTCTTGGGATTTTGCCTGATAGGCTTGCACGGTCTAACAGGGCGACCTCCTCCAAGACTGTTCTAAAGAAAGGAAACAAGTCAAAAACATGTGGCACCTTAAAGACCAACTGTTCTATTTTATTGTGAGCTTTCGTGGACACGTCCACTTCCTCAGATGCATGGAAACAGAATAGGCCCTTAATTACTGCATGTCGATGCACCATACACCCAAGAGCCAATGGTTATGTGGAATATTCTGCTTGTGCAACTGATATTTCATCCAACATTTCATTCTGTTTCCATACATCTGACGAAGTGGACCTGTCCATGAAAGCTCACATTAAAGTATGATAGTTTTTAAGGTGTCACGTGTTTTGTTCTATTTTTGTTTTGGTTCGTTTCATGGGATTTTGCCTGATATGCACAGACTAACACAGCTACCACCTCCAACCGTGATCTACAAAAACAAAAAAACATGTGGCACCTTAAAGACTAATGTTTATGTTTTAATGTGAGCTTTCGTGGGCATGTCCACTTCATCAGACATACATGTCCACGAAAGCTCGCATTAAAATGTTAGTCTTCAAGGTGCCACATGTTTTCATCTTCTTTTGTTTTGTTTTTCCTGGAATTTTGCCTGATTGGCTTGCGCAGATTAACACGGCGACCTCCACCAGAACTACAACTATGAGGGAAACGTGCCTTCACATCAGGAAGAAAACTAGCAGGGAGGGGGAAGCGATGTTCTCATTCAGGGATGGAAAGGAAAATGGAGGGGCAAGGGCCCAGACTCAGGCAAGGCTGCCCTCTGGATCCAGAAGACTTTTCTTTCTGCACAGCTGTCTCCTGTACATCAGGGCAGGCAACTTGTTGCTTTCCAGATGAGACTGCAACTCCCATCATCCTTTGCCATTGGTTTCGCAGGCTAGCAATGATGCAAGGAGCAGCATCTGGGGGCCGAAAGTTGCCCACATGGGCTCTGTCTGTTCAGAAGTCCCACTGAGTGTAATGGCGCTAACCCCACCCCACTCCCTCTGTGCAACTGGATGCATTAATATATCCTTAACGTTTTATGGTGTGAGGGCCTTTATAGTTGCTTGGCATTGAGAACAAGGCAGGGGTGGGGACTCCAGTTGTGGGACTCACTTGACGGCGGCGGGGGGGGGAGGGTTCAGTGACTCAGACTCAACTTGTGGCTCAGAACCCTTCCACCCTTCCTTTTCTGGGGAAGAAAGCTTGTTTTTAATAGGGACTCGGACTTAGGACTTGGGGCTCAGGACTTGGTACCAAAGACTCAGACTTGCGACTCAGACCCAAAGACCTGCCAACATCCCTGGAACAAGGCACTCTGTACCTGCTTAAGGACACTCTTTATCTATTCATGCTTCCTGTATTCCAGGAATGGTGCCTCACACTGACCACACATTTAAGCTTGGGGAAGGGAAGAAATTCCCTAGAAAATTACAAGAAATAACAACCAGTTTACCTTTTCCAAAATAGTTGTACTGTCGGTTTTGCCCCCTCTATCTACCACGCGGAGGGGGAGTTTTGTGGATTTCCCTCTCAATGTTGTTGCTTAGAATTCCTACCAGTTCTGGTCAGCATAGCCCCCATATGATGGAAATTGCACTCCAGCATCACCTGGAAAGCCACACGTTCCCATCCTTGATCTACTTCCAAAATTTCTCCCAAGTCATCCTGGCTTTTTCCATTTTCACTGCATTTCGCTCTTTACTTTCTCTTCCCGCATGCCCAATTACTAGTCACACACACACCTCATCAGCTTGAAAAATAACTATAGGTCAGACTGAAAACCCACGTGTGTGTTTGGTGGAAGCTACTGTTGTCGTCACTGATGTAAGAAGGTTATTGTCTTAATTATCAACCTGTCTTGAGGTAAGAACCTGATCGTTTATTTAGTACTGATATATGGGCAATGTATTCCAACACCTTCAGCATAAACTGGGAGGGAAGCCTGATTCTGGAAATGAAATGTCTTCAGCATGAAGAGGGATAATGTATTAAAAATAAATCTAAAATGTGTCAGATAAAATTACCTGTAAATACGTCACTACCAGCAAACCCCCTCTTCATTTACACTGGTATTGTGTGGAGCACTCTGGGAAGTATTCAATAACACACACCTCCTGCAAATTAGGTTCCTTTGTTTTGCAATTGGTCATTAGCTTTTGTTTGCAAGTATAATTGCTTGGGCATGAAGTTCTGCCCAAATGATATATTTGGGACACTGATGTGATTTCAGCCTTTAATGACATGTGCAGTACAGTCTGCAGCGTCCCACTATTTTGTATGGACAGAAATGCTGTGACTTGAACAACTGAGTAACAGGCAGTAATCAAACCATGACACTTCTGTGACAAGAAGATTTAAGTTAAAAGCAAGAACCTTACCAGTTATGATTCCTGCCTGCTGTGCAGCTGTTCAAGGCACAAAGCCTCTGGCTTCTTCTTTAATGTTGCACTTAGCTGAGACCAACAGTATGACCTTATGGAGTCTGGTGCATCTAAAAGCATTGAACAACAGTGTTGTCCAAGGATTAGATCGTTGGACTAAAACTTAGGAGCATCTAATCCACAGTGATCCATATACAGTAATACATTGACTGGGTGCTCCTAAATTATAGTCCAATGATCTAATCCTTGGACCACACTGTTGTTCAATACACTTAGCTGCAGCATGACCCTGGGAAGAAAATCAGGCGAATTAAGAGTATCTGCCTCATTGATTTTCCTCCCAGGGTCCTGGTGACAAGAATGGAAAAAAGATGAGGACGATAAATACATCACTGAGCTCATTGGAGAAAAGGTAGTGTAGAAATGTACCCAACACATAAATAAAATTAATTGCTTTCATAGCCCTGACTGAGAAAAGAACTGAACTATAAATCTTATAGAACTCTACAAGATTTACCTGAACATCAGAGTGAATCTAGTTAGGAAGACCTTATGCTGCACAGTAGTCATGCGTAAGTAGTAGGGGGGGGGTGGACCTGCCCATCGAGGCTGCTGCAGCTTTGAATGTCCCACATGGAAACTGGCTCTTTATTTTTTTTTTAACCCACTTTACGCCAGAAGAATATTGAGCTGCCAAAAAGGGAAAAAGCTTCAAAATCACTTTCCACGATATCTGCTGTTACAAAATAATAATAATAATAATTTTTTAAAAAGAGCTGTTGATACAAGGGGAATCCACTGGCTAGAAGCTTGCAAAGGGGATTTTTTTGTAGGATTGGGAGGCTTCACTTCTTCTTACACGCCATCATCTTGCAATTTTTTCATTTAGAAGTGCACTGTAAAATCGTAGGTGATTAATAAGAACATAGAATGGTATGTGCCTTTAATCTTGAACAAGGTACACCCAGACTAAGTGAGATATAAAGGATCTGTAGGCTAGAGGTTGCTGATTGATATCTTTTTAAATTGGCAGGGTTCCATGTGATATATACTCAACTCTGTTTTAGAGATGGGCACAAAGTACTTTGTGACCCTTTGTCATAAGTCATTTGCCCTTCCCCCTCCTCCCGCCAGCTCACCCACTGACCTGCCAGCACATGCTGATCCTTCCCTCCCCATCATGTGATCTTCCAGTCCAGGGAGGAGTCGGGACATCCCTTCTCCACCTCCTCCAGCAGCTGGCCAGTGGCTGGAGGAGATGGAGAAGGGAAATCCAGGCTTCTGCCCGGACTGGAACATCACACAACAGGGAGCAGCACACTCCAGTAGGTCAGTGGGTGAGCCAGTGCAGGAGAGAGGAAAGGGACAGTGCGCAGACGACCATCTGTTCATAAATAAACACATTTTTTAAACTTTGTCCATGATCTGTATCATTTGAGCTACCTCCCATGTTATATTAGTTCAAGGATAACCCCATTACTCTTGACTGCAGTTTTCCATACATTTAAAATGGTTTTATAAACCCCCGCCTCCCAATGCCAGTAGTTCTAGCAGACTATTAAGAAGGGAATCCAATAGTGGTGCAAGCTTTCAAGCCAACTGAAATGTTTCTTCAGAACATAACAACCCCGTTAGATCCTTAACATACACATCCTTAAAATTCAGCATCCTGTTTCCCACCCCACAGTCACTGTTCAGATGCTTCCAGAAACCTTACAAGTAGGGCACTAAGATAATTGTTCCTTCCATCTGCAGCTTCACAGCAAAAAGCATTCAGAACTGTACTCTGTCTGGATGTTTTATATCAGTGCTTCTAAATCAGTTCATCAAAGATGTAGTCTAGTAAGGTACAAGGCTTAATAAAAATTACTACTAATTAAGAGATTAAGGATTTAGGGAACATGAAAAATGAAATTCATCCTCTGGACTTTTCTGTGCGCCTGTAAAAGGATGAGAATGTGAACTTTCCTGATAGCTTGTACGCACCTCTTCTCAATATCCTGTTCCTGTATTCCTGTCCTAAGTCACTTCAAAGAACAACTAAGATCAAGAGGGTTTGAAAGCCAGAGCTTAGCACCTCAAACTTTATCTTTTGTATATCAAAGTTGTCACCAATTATTTGTATCTTTGAGATAGTAATTAGCTTGCTTCCTTGCCCAAAGGTTACGCAGATTTCGAAGCTGGGAAAGAGGTATGTAAGAATGATCAAAGCAGATTAAGAATAATTATGTGATTGTCAGCCCCAGGTGTTATTATTATTCATTTTTCCTCAGTTTATTTGTTTAAAATGGGAATTGAGAATCTGAGTCTTTGGAGCTTTAGGGAGACTGTGCTGTTCTTTCTGGTAGCAGTGTAACTTATGAGGAGACTTCTGCACATCATGTTTGAAGCTATACCAGGGAACTCATGGATTATCTCCCTAGATGTAGGGCAAATTAATGTTTATTATTTTCTGGTGTGTTTCTACTTTTGAATGCTGTAATTATGTAACCACATTTGCTTTTGTATCTGGAACTGAACTCAATTTTTTAAAAATTGTATTTTTCTCCTCTTAGCTTTTCTTTTTAAATAAAATATAAAAATCCTTTCAAGACATCGTATGGAAGGTGTGATACTAACTATCCAGCCTCATCCAAGCTATTAGAATGGTTAATTTATTTTATGAGAACTGGTGGCAGCCTATTGTGGTTTTGTGTATTCAATCCCTTGGAGCATGCACAACCTCACATGATTAACATGTGTTGGGGGTGGAAAGACCCCAATCAGGACTCATAGTCTGCCCCATTTCTGCTTGCTTTGGAGGCTACCATTCAGAAAAAGTGGGAGGTAGAGTGGCTATGGTTAGGAGTTCTAGAAAAGGAAAAAAGGATTGACGTTGAATGAAAGCTGACCTCTACTATGGACACATTGCTTGCTTACAAAACAAAACAGACACAACATTGCTAGGATGGAAATCCAAATACAAAAAAACAAAATAAAACAAAGGAGCAAAACATATCTATCTAGTTTTTCTTTTTGTTGCAGCTTGGGGGAGAAAAAGGTAAACTCGGATTGTTAATATATCCTGTGTCAATACGGCGGCTAGGAGCATAGTGAGCTGATTCTCTACAATCTCACAAATATAATCCCAGACTATTGACAATGATAGGAAATCTTATACTAATAGTTTAAAGACTAATACGTTTTCTGCATCATAAGCTTTTAAGAACAGTAATTCAGATGCAGAAGCGGGCTCCGGTCCATGAAAGCTTGTGTCAAATAAAACATGCTAATTTTTAAGGTGCCACAAAACTCTATATCTGTTTTGTTGCAATATACTAGACTCTTAAAATATGACAATGTTCTCCACAACTCTGTTGTTGTTGTTGTTGTTGTTGTTTGCAAGAACTGATAGGCTGTTAGCCCAACCCTACTAATTTTCAGTCAGGTCCCATTCATTTCCATGTGGCTTATTTTCATATTAAGCTTCATGTCCATGCTTTATTGGAAGTAAGCCTTCTGGAACTTAGTAAGATATATTTCTGAATAAAAACCCATAGGATATAGCTGCATGTTTGTTCTACAATATAGTGCAGTCTTAGTAGGATACTTCCTGATAGAGTGGTTTGCATTTAGCTGAAAAATAAGTTAGAGTGCTTGCCAGTTCTAGTTCAAATATGATCAGCAGGGGCAGCCATAAACTTGTCTGATTACCATAGTGTAGCTTCCATAGAAAGATACCTACCTACAAGCTGCTTACACAGTACCAACACCTACTGAATGTTCAGAACTGAATTGTATTTGAAGGAATTTTTTAAGCATGTATTTTTCCTGAAACAGTTTTACAGGCAAAGATTAGAAATATGACAACACACATTCTTGAAAGAAAGAAAAAATTCCTGTATTTTGACAGGTGGACGCATAAGCCCGCTCTTGGAGATGACGACTGATGTCTGCATTTTAATGTCTGTAGAGGAAAGTAGTGGAATTTACTTTTGAATAATAATGCATAGGTCACTCTAAGTCAGTTCCAACGTGATGACACATAAAATTCAAAGGCATATACTCTTAATCCATATGTGTACAAAGATGCATGTACAGTATATGTAAACACACACGCACAGAGGCACAAAAACACAGAGGATATAGCGCATTTCATTGAAGATTGAGAGGCATGCATATGGTAATAAACAGAAACCATGGCCACATTACACATTTTTAAAATGCTGCATGCTTGCTGAACTTGTTGAGTGTGTTTGTACATAACCATGACCTTCAAACATTTTCCATCCCCCTGCAATTCAGACTGTTGCTTAAAAGATGCTATTCATGCAATTTTGAAATAGCTTAAGAAGATTGTTAACCTTTTTTGTATTCTGAATATATACACTTTTAAAATACTGCTGATCTAGTACTCCCTGCGAAACAAGGGAATGCCACTCCCACTGCATCATAATTCAGCTGACTTCCAGTTTGAAGAGTCAAAATGTAACATGGATAAACAAGTGACTACCTCCACAGTGACTCAGAAGGAGGAAGTGAGCAGCTTCCCACAGGTGCAGAAATTCTGGGAAGGAAAAAGAGCCAAAGATGAGTCCTTGCTTTTTATAATCCTGGCAGGGTAGAACGGGTTGAGCAAGTGGCTGCAATTAAATGGGCAATTTTACCTCTGCCCAGTTTAAGCTGGTAAACTCAAATAAGCAACAATGACAACTGCTTGTGTCCAAACAATGATGACGGTAAGCAACAGGAAAATGGCCATCTGGCAATATCTGATTATTGCAAGGCTGATGGATAAAAAGCTGCTAGACGGTCTTCATACCACAAACGTAGCATATATTATAATTTTTCTCATTTCACTGTGGTATAACCTGTTTTTGTATTGCATGGAAGCATTTGAGATTCCATTATCATAATTAAAACAACTGTCCACCATTATCAGTCAGCCATGGAGGTCATTTCTAAACTGTATTCGGCTGGCTGAGGAAGATCTAAGAACTATAATATTAAGGATCACACTGTGGTTCTGTTTGACTAGAAATCTGGTTTTAGTTTGTTTTTTTATTAGCTGAGCTTTCCTTTCCTTTCCCCTTAATTATTAGTGCCCAAGTGGGCATCAATATATTGTGCTGCCCCAAACAAAAAATTATGACTGTGAAACTGGACATCAGTCTTGTCTTGCTCTGTGCCAAATTTGGGGATGTTTGGGCAAAGGGTTTTCCAGTTATGATTCTTTTTAAAGTAACACTGTTTTTACCCTGTGCAGAACCAAGTGATCTGAAGATACAGCCAATTTAAAACAGATCAAATGCATTGATTAAACCAAATAAGCATGCATGGAAAGAAAATGCTCAGTGCCTCCCACTTTTTGTATTTTGTGGCAATTGAGCCATTCACAGCTCTAGTTGATAGTTTCAAACTATTGATTTTAAAGCAACATAAGGTATGCTTTTACCAGGTTTTCTGTTACAACTTGCCAAGATTCTAATCAGACTGAACTTTTGGCCCTGCCACTCTGAAGCCCATTAAATGACTGTGAAAAAACACTTAACTCCTTCCTGGCCAAACATTTTTAACTCCCTCTTGTGAAAATATTTAAAAAAGATTTTTTTAAAACTACAGATTAATATTCAGCAGCTCACTCAAACTGTGAAATTACTGTGTGTGTGTTTTTCCCCTTTGTGGCTGGGGATGGTCTCAAAGCAAGCTTTACCCATTTTACTCATGAGGAAGGAGAGAGTATTAACAGCAGCCAAGGACAACTGCAGCTTGCGGGGAGAACATTGGGGTGAAGATTAGGGAGACAGAAAGGAGGAAAACCCTGTTCTCCCCTTTCTTGCTCCGTATGAGTTACTGACTTTACCAAAATCTCCTATCATTAAGTTCTGCTCAGATCTTGCAAATCAAGATCAGGTTAGGTTGTTCTTTCTTCCTGCTGCCCCCCCCACTTCCTAGTAATATTGTCTTTTCCATTAAGTTCTGCTCAGATCTTGCAAACTAACAGCTGTGGATACCTTTATTGAGTCAACTTATATTATGTTAAATCTTCCTCCTTGTCTACTGGTCCACCCCACTTATCCCAGCATTATAGTCTATTCTGATCACGTCTGTATTTCCATTATATGTGCATGCTAGAGGTTACTAATTTTTGCTCAAGTGAGAGTTCAGGCTTGACTGTATTGAACACCCACTTTTCTGCTTTTCTGACTGTCTTTAGTATCTGTACCAGCACCACATTTCAAATGAGTTGATTTTGTCCCTGTCTTTCTTCACTATTTTTCAAAACAACTTAAACAGTTACAGAACAGTCAAAAGGCATGTAGAGCAAAATAAGCAATCAAAGCATTGAGGCAAGAACAATTCTAGAACAACCCCACAAGAAAATAAGGAAGCTAGCTCCCCAATGCTAATACTTACATCTTGACATAGCTTCAAAGCATATACAGAGTGAAAGCCATGTAGTAAAGCAGCAAATGAGCATAGCATTCTCTTAAGGGATAACTAGGCTAAACTAAATAGCTCCCCCACCCCCATTTTTAAACACAAAATCCCAGTTTCCAGACTATTCCAGAAGAGCTGCCTATCAGGCGAGTTTCCCCAAATCTTCACAACAAAAGAGTAACTTCTTCCCCCTTCTTTCACTTGGCTGAAACCATTCTGCTAATTAACTCAATACCAAGGAGTGAGCTCAGTCCAGCATTGAAATTTCCTTTCTCACAGGTGCTTGCTTCCTTCCAACTACAAGTGAGCATTCCCCTCATCTTTCAGTCAGCTGGTTCTAGGCATAAACTACATAGTCTGATTTTCTTCTTGTTAGTCATGATTTCCTCAGAACTGAAATTGTTTCTAATACTGTGACACAGTTCAGTAAGGAAAATCAGTTCCACACAAGGTTCTCTTAGTGTTCATGAGCTTCAGGTCTCTGTTCTCTAAGGCTAACATTTAAAGATCTACCCAGAACTAAGGTACACACATAAACTACTTAGTATTATTCTTCTGAAAGAATCAGGTACATAGAATCATGCAAAAACATGTAATATAAACATCAGGAGCCCTCTGAATACATTCTGCTAACACGTGTGATTACTTGGAAGGAAGTAATAGTAAAATTTCCTGTATTCAGAGAAATCCCTGTCTTCCAACACAAATGGCTTGTGTTTGTCTTCAGTTACCACTGTAACCATGGAAGCCAGGCTGCCCTTAGCTTGAAACTTTACCAACCCGCATCACAGGTATCAATGAGTCAGAGGGAGGGAGGGAGGGAGTTTCCTTCTTACTCTGGTTTCTCTTCAGATCAATTACATCTTTTGCCCTTTTCTTCAGAAGAGTCTCCACCATCACTGTTGCTGGTAAAGCTACATTAGGAGCAAACTATTGGTGGCCACATCTTTTCATTTTTCATACAGTTAGGATTTAAGACTTCATGATTCTGAAATGGCAATCCTGCCAGGTTTTTATTATCTCATAAGGAGCATTTTATTTCAAACAGATGACGTGTTAAACTGTTTTAAGGAAGAGCTTTGAAGCACTGGCTGTTCTATTAAATTCTGCAGCCCTGTTATTATTCCTAGACTGTCCTGAGCAAAGAACCTGCCAAACACTCTCTCTCTCTCTCTCTCTCTCTCTCTCTCTCTCTCTCTCTCTCTCTCTCTCTGCATGGAACCCTTTCTTCCATTGCCTTATTTGTGTGAGCTGGCTGGACAGTTCAGGGTTTCTGGCTGTGGAGCCAGAGGTTGGGAGTTGGATTCCCACTGTGTCTCCAGGGAGAAGAGCCAGCCTGTGTAGCCTTGGGCAAGTTGCTCAGTCCCAGGGCGCCCAAGAAGAAGGGAAGGGTAAACCATTTCTGAGTACGCTTGACCTGGAAAACTCTAAAAAGGATAATCATAAGTCAGAATTGACTTGACGGCACATGGTAATGATTTCCTATTGTACTGCTGCCCGTCACCAGCACCTTCTGGTCTAGTTTTTCAACATCTCATTTTCTGGAACTTCTTTTGGGAGAATTAATATT
The DNA here is from genome assembly GCA_037013535.1 of Intellagama lesueurii. Taxonomy (NCBI): domain Eukaryota; kingdom Metazoa; phylum Chordata; class Lepidosauria; order Squamata; family Agamidae; genus Intellagama; species Intellagama lesueurii. Next base: position 164,906,533 of record JBAJHW010000001.1, on the reverse strand, counting down.
TATACCGACAATAGGTTCACAGAAGTCTTATAGCTGTGATTAAGTCATAAAGAATGAAATCTGATCAACTTTGTGGAACCCCCGAGAAATGTTGTTTGCATTAAAATAATTTCAGCCTGGATGGTTAAATTACTGTGAAAAACCATTGTTGATTTCTGTGTGCATTCTATATAGAAAAAATATTATTTAAAACATGAACGCCTAATAGAATGTGACTCAACTCTGGGAGCCAACATCTGAGAAAAGAGGAAACAAATCTATATATAATTTATCCTAAAGGATGACAAATTGTCTTGTGATTCTGTCTCCCAACATCTGCTCATATGAAATTTTTGGTTGTAGTCTGTTTTTGCAAAAGCAATCTGCACATATATTAACAATAAAGTAGGAATACAGATCACTTTATCACAAATTTTATCCAAATCTAAAAATCTACGTAGTATAGCATGAACTCATAAGGATGACAGAGGAAGAGAAAAACTATATAAATTACTATCTGCAGTGCTTAAGTGGTAGTTTAGAGGTACTCTGATGAGTGAGGTGGGCTGCCTTACTTGACATGATATTAAGCATCAAATATAAAGTTTATGACATAACATCTTCTTGTATAAATTGCGCCAGCCTGAGGGGGAATGATGTCATCTGCAGTAGTAGATTTCTGTTAAATAGAGTCTCCATCTTGATTCCTCTTTGCGAAAAGTAATCTTGTTCTGCGTGAGTTGAGTAGCTTGACATGAACCCCAGAGTTGAAGGAGGGATACTTTAATTCTCAGCAACCAACTTAATGCAGGCATTCAAAAGACAGCACCTCCTTTTGAATACTGGCATTAAATTGGTTGCTGCCAATTAAAGAGCCCCCACCTTGATTCTGGGCCCTGCCTGAAGCCATCTGACTCATGCACTGTGAGATCATGTTTAAGCTATGATGAACTGAAGCTGGTACTTTTCCATTAATGGCAGTCTGGTGCTACAAGTGGCATAATTTCCCTTCGGTCCGTGTAAGTGAAAAGATTTTGCCTTCTGCACAAAGCTCATGCCCAGTGAAACCATATTGGGTCCTTTTTAGGAGAAAGGCAGGATATGAATATTTGACATAAATAAACAAACAAACAAACATTAAAGAGACATGTTTTAATGACCTGAAAGGTCATAACGTCAAGACAACAGCCTGCTAGCTAATAACATAGCAAAGCATTTCACGGGGTGGGGAATGCAACAGAAAGCCCAGCCTTATGCCTCTCATATGACTGACCAATCTCTGCAAGAAGGCTAGCTATCTCTCATGCCTTCCCCAGGTGCATTGTCCAGAGAGGACATGTTGGAGCTTCTCAGACCCAACAGGAGTGAATAATCGCTGGATCTAGCAGACTCTAGACCTTTAAAGATCCAAGAGGAGAAATATCTCGATAATCATGGACTCTCAGGGGTCAGAAACCTGAAGCCCAGGTAAGAATGGCTCTAGAGCAGAACATCTGACCCAGCCCACCCAAACATAGAAAGTTAAAAATAAAATGAAATACGCTCAGCTGTGTGCAAAGATTCCTTGGGAGAAGAGGCATCTTTAAGCACAGAGGCATAGCTTTTCTCATGGTGAGACCAGGAGGCCACATCTTGCAGCTCAGCTCTCCAACCAATTGGTCAAGTATCTGCAGTTGATCTGAGGACGGGGCTCAGCTGTCTAACCTCAGCTTGGACATATGTTTGCATGAGAGACAATGGTTAACATCCTGTTGGTGCAGTTCCGCCAGCATAAAGCAGATTGGGGTGCCAGACATAATTAATGTAAAGCTTCCTGTCTCCCTCTTTCTGCTCCCTATCGCCCCCTTTTGCCCTGGGAAAGCCTTCGAGAGCCTTGGGGTGGCACAGAGAAGGCTTCTAATAATAAAAAATCACCACTGGTGGTCCCAATCCCAGCTGTGATGATCTGGTGATGAATTTTTAACTTCTATCAGCTTTCCCCCCACCCCCCATGTCCCAAGGCTCCCAAAGGCTTTCCCAGGGAAAAAGGGAGCCCTAGGAAACCTCTGAAGCTGACATGGGGTGGGGATAGGAAGCTTTAAATTTACTGTTTCTGATGCCCCAATCTGTTTTATGCTAGTGGAGCAGCTTGAACAGGATTTTGCCCAATATCTTTTTTACTTCCTGACCTTGTACCTTGGCCTTTGCTTCAGATTCCTCTCTGTAGATGGCTTTTGGACTGCCTAACTCCCCTTTTGGATTCTTCTTGGTCCCCTTGACCTGGCTTGACTTGAGCTGTTTTGGACTCTGGCTCTGGACTTGCTGCACCTGGTTTACCTTTACACTCTGATAAGCTTCTGTTTGCTGGCTCTGCATCTAACCCTATCGCAGGAGTAAGACACCACCAAACAGAGCATGCAGGGTGGCATATGGGGACAAGAATTATGACCGAAAGAATTGGACAGGATGCATTGCTAATTTTTGTTGTTGTTGTTTAGTCGTTAAGTCGTGTCCGACTTTTCGTGACCCCATGGACCAGAGCACGCCAGGCCCTCCTGTCTTCCACTGCCTCCCGGAGTTGGGTCAAATTCATGTTGGTAGCTTCGATGACACTGTCCATCCATCTCGTCCTCTGTCATCCCCTTCTCCTCTTGCCCTCACACTTTCCCAACATCAGGGTCTTTTCCAGGGAGTCTTCTCTTCTCCTGAGATGGCCAAAGTATTGGAGCCTCAGCTTCAGGATCTGTCCTTCCAGTGAGCACTCAGGGTTAATTTCCTTCAGAATGGATAGGTTTGTTCTCTTTGCAGTCCAGGGGACTCTCAAGAGTCTCCTCCAGCACCACAGTTCAAATGCATCAATTCTTCGGCGGTCAGCCTTCTTTATGGTCCAGCTCTCACTTCCATACATCACTACAGTACTGGAAAAACCATAGCTTTGACTATGCGGACCTTTGTCGGCAAGGTGATGTCTCTGCTTTTTAAGATGCTGTCTAGGTTTGTCATCGCTTTCCTCCCAAGAAGCAGGCGTCTTTTAATTTCGTGGCTGCTGTCACCATCTGCAGTGATCATGGAGCCCAAGAAAGTAAAATCTGTCACTGCCTCCATATCTTCCCCTTCTATTTGCCAGGAGGTGATGGGACCAGTGGCCATGATCTTTTTTTTTCTTTTTTTTTTGATGTTGAGCTTCAGACCATTTTTTGTGCTCTCCTCTTTCACCCTCATTTTTTAAAAAAAGCAAAGCGTGCTGCTTATATACCGCCCCATAGCGCTTCAAGCACTCTCTGGGCGGTTTACAAGTTAATTACGCAGGCTACACATTGCCCCCCCAGCAAGCTGGGTACTCATTTTACCGACCTCGGAAGGATAGAGGGCTGAGTCAACCTTGAGCCGGCTACCTGGGATTGAACCCCGGGTCGTGAGCACAGTTTTAGCTGCAGTACAGCAGTTTAACCACTGCGCCACGAGGCTCTTAAGAGGTTCTTTAATTCCTCCTCACTTTCTGCCATCAGAGTGGTATCATCTGCATATCTGAGGTTGTTGATATTTCTTCCAGCAATCTTAATTCCGTCTTGGGATTCCTCCAGTCCTGCCTTTCGCATGATGTATTCTGCATATAAGTTAAATAAGCAGGGAGACAATATACAGCCTTGTTGTACTCCTTTCCCAATTTTGAACCAATCAGTTGTTCTATATCCAATCAGTTGTTCCATATCCAATTGCTAATTTACGTAAGTCCAAATCCTAGCTCCTGATGCCATCATGCTCCTTCTTATCAAACAAAAGTATTAAAAAATATGGAGGTTTCAGTGCTTTGTTTACATGCTAACTATCAGAGCCAGGGGTGGATCTACTATGAAACTAATGAAGCTTAAGGTTCAGGGCCCCTAATTCTGGAGGGGCCCCAGAAGTTATTTTAGTCTGCTTTTTTTAAATTGTAGTGATTCTTCATGGAATAACCTATTGAAGATGATGACAGTGGTTACCCAGATCTTGTTGCTGGTTGCGAAGGGCCCCTCCCATAACAGTTCAAACTTCAGGGCCCCAGAAATTTAGGTCTGCCACTGATCAGAGCAATCCTAACTCAAGGATGTGCCAGCTGTGACAGGGGTTAGAAACAGACAGAAATCTCTTTTGCTTAGCAGATACGACTCTGTGTTTGCAGACTGCAGGGCTGAGCTGAAAGACAGGCTAGCAAAACTGCTTTGCTGGCTAAGATCTGCTGGCAGAAGAGCCAAATAATGATGGAAATAAGGCAAAGAAGGTGAGAGGGTATGAGAAAGACACCAAACGCTTCCTAGCCCAGGGACACAACTACAATGCTGGCACCATCTTGAGCCAGCATAAGGATGATCCTAAGTAATTTCTAACGTCCCTCATGGTGGGGAGGGTTGGTCTCGGCACAGCCCCAGCAGACCTAGTGTTAGCCCCACTAGCCCTTGGGCATCTTGCATGCATCTGCAACTCCGAGAGCTATTCCCAGATGGGGAATATTCAATACTGTGATCTGTTGCAATATGGTGTCAGGATTTTGAGCTAAACCAGGACATCCTCCCAAAACAGCACATTATGAAAGTGTGCTTGAAACAGCCATGACTAACAGACGCATCATTGCTTTGTCATTTTGAACTGTTCTAAGGCACAGATGGGGACGTGGAGATAGAGGACAACACAAAGGGAGGGAAGCTGGATGAAAGAATTTCAACAGTTGTTTGTCCTTAACGCAAGGCTGCTGTGGATCGAGAGACATTAAAAAGTGGAGCAGTAATAATGGATTAAAAGACTGGGCACTAAGCATTGTTGGAAGGAATGTTTAGCATTGGCTTGCTAGTCCCGATGGAGTCCAAGAACTTTGCACAACACATGATTTCTGCATTGGTTGCTTAGTAAACCTGCCCTGAACTTTAAAGCAAATGGCTTTATTCTCTGATCACATCCCCAGATGGCTTTTACATCTGAACAGTTCTCTCTTCAGGACACAACTACATGGTCACTTTGCCCCATTCTGTCAGCGACAAAGGTTAGCTCAGTGTCATTCAGAATGGCGAGATTGAACCATAACATGTGGTTTGTGGCAGTAAAAGGCTTTGACTCATATAAAACCCAATGTTTTTTGACATGAAATAAAACACTCCTAAAATTTCCTCCACATCTAATAACATGAATGGTACAAAATGAGTCTCTGCCACTATGCACATTTATTAGCTCTTGCTAACCATTCCAGGGCAAGCGTCTATACAGTTTTCCTTGGCTGACGTTTTAAAACAAACCAGTCTGTAGACGTAGGCTTAACACCGTGCCCTCCCATAGCGAGACATCCCTGTTTCTCCTTTCAAGTTTTTTTCTGGAAAATCAAATCCAAAAAAAGAGGTCTGTGTCTAATCAATAGCCTGCATGCCCATTGAATGTATGTTTGACTTAGTAAAGACTTGACTTCATTGACCCAATGTGGTTTTTTTGCCATGCAAGCCTGTTTGAAATTTTAGCCAGGAAATGGTTCAAAGGAGCAGCACAATCATTAGAAGATGAAACTGTGAGGAAGTGTAATAACCTGTGGAGCAATGCCCTGCTTTGCTCCCACAATCTACTTTTAGCCCATAGTAGGTTAGCTAGCCTCCAGTCCATTATTCTTTCCGACATCGTAGGTTCATTTGCCAAGATGACTACAACACTTTCCAAAAATTTTCACTCTCCGAGCAAAGTCACTTGGACTTTGAGATTTTAATTGGGGGAAGACCCGACTTTGCCCCAAAGCCTTATGCACAAGTGGGCAATGGGGTGAAGACTGGACTAATTGGAAATTAAATTTTCTGGGCAGGCAATTCATTTGGCACTATCAAGGATAAACAACAGCATTTAATGTTCTTTACAGACAGAATCTCGGTAGCTTTTGGAGTCCTAACAGAGAGAACACTGGCTCTTCACAGTGATGTCAGAGTCTGTTTTTATTATAATATTTTTACAGGATATCCCAGTTGAGCTAGATAGCTTGTTTACAATGGAGTCTTGTCCAGGGGCAGCTTAACACTATTATACAATACATGGAGCAGTACAAAGCCGTTACAGTACGAGCTACCAGCATGTTGTAAATCATGTCAAAGCTTCATGTTACACCTGATTAACTAGGTGGCTCTAAACGTTAGGAAATGACCCAAGAACATTTGCCGGGCTGTTGCAAAGGGTGCTGGCAGGATAAATATGGTCTGGTTGTCAGCTGCATGAGAGAGAGGCTGTGTTTCCAACATTTACTTGAGATGAACTCTAAGGATATACACATCACACCCACCCTTAGCTCCTGGACCAAAGTATGCTCTTTTGGGATGGATTGGGTTCCTCTCTCATTATTCATTGATTAGATCAGGTTCAAGACAGCTTTGCCTTCCTCCAGTATAGCTGAAGGCTGGTGCGGGGAGACTTCGTGGAACAGGCACTTGAGGAAGTACTGATGAAGTTTGTCATATGAAACATTTCTTTGTCTCTAAGGTGTCCTCATGGTTTTGCTGCAAAGGTACAGCCACTCCTACGGCTATACCTTGGGAAAGGAGATAGACTTTTGTTTTTCACTAGAATTAGAAGGCCCACCAACTAGAGCCCAGGTCCAATGGAGGCACAGAGGCTCAGGGTCCCGCTTGTGTTCCCTTCTTGCTGATTCCTAACCCAAACTCTGTGGGTATATGTGGTGATGGGGAGAGAACAAGGAGGCCACTTGCACACCATCAAAAGGGAGAACAGAAGAGGACCCGAGTTTGCATAAAATGGCATGTGCTAATTTATATATATGTACGGATGCAACATAAGAAAAGGGTTGTGGGTTTGTCTGGTTTTTTGGTAAGGTAAACAAATTCACAGTTCATCTCATTCAGGGGAAGAAAAACAGATCAGTTGACCTGTGAGACTGCAGAGGCTGCTTTTGACCTGTTCGCTGTGGGGGCCGATTTCAGGGTCCTTTCTCTCCCTCTTTATGATTCAGTATCTTTAAATCTGAGGTAGATTGAGCAACCCTTTAAGTGGAGGGCAGCTTCAAAAGGAAGATTCTTCTCTAGTAGCTCTTAAAACAGAGGGCTACCCCCCCTGAAAAGAAATGCACAGTCACTCTAAGGAAAAGGGAAGCTCTAATGTAAGGGCAATGTGTAAGCTGAGCTTCAAAACTCTGTGCAGCAGGTGGTAGAACATGGGAGTAACTAATTACAAGAGACGTAGTCACCTGTAACTGGATTTCCCCCCCATAATGAGCAATGAAAGTAGCATTTGCAAAGTCACTTTTTAGGTGTTTCTGAGGTGACATGAGCAACATGTAATTACTTTCAAACATGACTTTTAAAGTGCATTTTAGAGGAATTTTGGAAGGAATTTTCCATGGTTTGTGCCATTTGCTTGTCAGTCCTGACAAGAGGGTTATTATTTGGTTTCCTCCCCCCCCCCCCCCCCCGATAAATACTTGCAAAGTGCAGCATCAGAATTGGCCACTAGAGGGAACTAGAAGTATTCTTGGTGTTTTCCTGGCTTTCTGGTGATAACAATGGCATGGGGTATTAATGTGCAGTGTGGCAAATTATTTACGCACAAGGAGCAACAACCATGCCAAAACGTAATGATTCTGTAATTCTAAGAGTGTTTGAGAAGTGGCTGAGGGATGTTCTTCTCCTAGAAAATGAGATAAAATATGAAGCAAGGTTGTTCACACCAGCAATGTTATCAGATTCACAGAAGCTGTAAAGGAGAGCTGATAGAGAATCTTCATTGGAAGCCCTGCAATATACTCTAAGGCAGGGAAGAGAAATCTTTGGCCTTCTCCATGTTTTGGATGCCACCTCCCTGGGGTTCCAGGCATCATGGCAAATGATAAGCAGCTGTGGGCGTGGTAGCCTCTACCACCAGGAGGACATAAGGTTCCCCGCCCTGGGACAGACAACACCTGACCTTGGCATTTGCCCTTCAAGGTGAGGGCTGACCATAGAAATGTTGCAGTGCCATGCAAACTAGAGAACATCCCCCACAATGTTATGGGGATTGCTGGAATTGCAATGCTGGAAAAGCATGAGTGTGATTCTATAATTCTAAGGTAGAACACCTTCCTTAAGGGGGGGGAAGCACTGGAGACTTTTTGATTTGTGGGGAGTGGGAGATCATTAGAAAGGGCACAGCAGACAAAAGAAGATTTCTCAGTTCCCCTGGCTGACAAGTCAGCAAATGATGGCACATTTTTTGCACTGAAAACATGACCCAGAGCTACGCTCCCCCGTCATTGTTCTGCTTTCTTTCACCACTGCGTAAACTTCATTTCAAAGTTGCCCCACTTCTCTCTCTTTTATGAATTAAAAAGTCACAATTGCAGGAAAAGAACTCTGTTGGTAAACTAAGGAAAAACGACATAAATAATTGCACTGGGAAGTTGGGACAAGGAAATAGATGTATGTGTCCCCCTCTATTTACTCCCCCCCCATGACTTATTGTTTAACTTTCTGATCTATTATCATCCTCATCAACTGCAGAGCTGGAAGGGACCCTCTGGATCATAGAGTCCAGCCTCTCTCAAAGAGGCCCAGTGAGGGGAATCAAACTCCCAAGGTCTGGCTCCACAACTGGAGACCTAAACCCCTGAACTATCCAGCAGTTCATTGGCGAATGCACACAAATTCTAATTTTTAAAACTAATTAAAGAGAGTTAAATTAATTAGCCCAAGAGTTGTTTGTTTGTGATTCACTCAATTTAGCTACTCTTGTGCATTGTACGAAGCTAGCAGAAAAGGCTGCAAATTATATGCCAGCTCTAGCCACCATATATTTATCACTGATGATAGGTTTTCATGTTATCTCCTCCACAGAAACTAAAGCTGGAAAGTGTCCTTCGTCTCTTCCTTTTTGGTAGGGTTTCTATTATAACTTCTCAGGCCTTTTACTTTCCCAATGCTTGAAGTCTCTGCTTGGGCCTTTTACTCAAGCGGGAGAGTTGAGAATGGCAATTATGGGATAAAAATTGTGGTTTTCCATCCCCTACCTACACCTACACAGGACTAGCTTTTGGTGGAACATGTCTGAACATAGATTGTTTCCTAGAGGAAACTCATGAGCAACACAGCAAGTAATGGGTAGGGGGGCTGCTGCATGCAGGACCCCTCCTCTTTAAGAGAGAAGCTTAAGTGCCAATGCCTGTCTTTTGTCAGTAGTTTTCCTTACAGATTTGGGTAGAACTCTTCAGCAGAAATGGGTGAGTCCCATGGTGAGATGTTTCCTGTTGACTATTTTATTTCTCTATACCAATGGTTCCCAACTTTTTTCAAGTCATGACGCCCTTTTATAACAGCCAAGTAACCTGTGATCCATGTTTATGTTTGCATAAAAAAGGCATTTTTAATAGAGTAAATAGGTTCTGTGACCCCTCAGAAAACCTTTTGCGACCTCCTTGGGTGTCATGGCCCCCAGGTTGGGAAACACTGCTCTATATGGTGGCTTTAAAACAATAATCTTATCTTAGGTTGTTGAGTCAAGAGAGATCGTCTTTTCCCAGCTCTCATACCTCTGCCTTCTTGTCTTTTAAAAAGGAGAAAAATTCTCCAGAGAGGGGAAAACACGTTGGTTAGAAGCACTGGTTAAAGGTTCAAGTGAGCTGATGTAGCATCGTGTAGTGGATAGACTGTCAAACTGGGGCCAAGGATAACTGGGCCAAACCCCCCACTCGGCCATGGAAGTACATTTGGGGCTGGCGCTGGCAAAAAAAACCAACACTCTTTAAATATCTCATTTATCTCGGAAATCCTACTGGGTTTCCATCAGTCAAAATCAACTTGAGGGCACATAACAAAGACACAAGAAGGATGCATTTGTATGCCCATCTTCAACGTGGGGAAGAAGGGTTGGCCTTCAAGTAGAATTTCTTTATTTTGTGTGATATAGTTTCAACCATAACTTTCTGCTGTAAACAGATTTGTTTTTCTTTCTTTCTGGAGTATGAATTAGGAATATGGAGCACGCACCTTTTTCTCTCTGCCGTGAGCAATGACTGTATAGCAAGGGAGACGCGCAAGGTGAAGCCCTCCCATTATTGATGGAAAGGACGTCCCATCAGCCTGTATCAGCACAGCAAAAACTGAGGGAGCCACAAACTCAGGAGAAGGCCACATGTTCCTTACTTTTTAGTTATTAAGGGCATTGGTGATGTGTTACTCAATATGCTATCTGAAAACATGGTGTCAACTCACCTGTGCTATGAGACATATCTGTAAGGGATCTTGGAGCCATGTCAGAAGTGTGTCTCAACACAAACTGGGTTGAGTAAATCACATTCACATGGAGCTACGCAGTGGGAATTTTACTGGGCACACAAGAATTACAGTGTACACAAAGGATTGCACTGGGCAATAGAAAAGATTACAACAGAGCTATGGAAATGGAAATTAATGATATATATTGCAAAACTATTATGGAGAAATAGTAACTCAAAGTAAGTAAAACTCACAAGGCTTAGAGGGCTGCTCGCTGGAAAAGAATGGGAGAGAAAGAGGTGCAAAAAGGGGAGCAATGCAGGTCTTTCCTGCCACCAAACACGGGAGGAAAAAAAGGGGGAGCCAGCGATGCACAGGAAAAACACTCCCAGAAACAGATCCAGGAATTATTTCTCCTTCGTGTCCTCTGTGAATACACACTAATGGGTTAATCTGCGCCTGAGCAGAGCAGCCTCCGGAAACTTCCACAGCTTTAAGCACTTAGTGCTGGGACCTCCCCTACACCTGGCTATATAACTCTGCCCCTGGCCCAGTGCTTCAGTTCTTTTTTTGACCGCCGCTGTAGCAGCAGCTTCGTTTGGAACTTCGCATTGGAACTTCCGCAAGTAGAAATGATTCTGTTCCTTTCTTTGACCTCCCTTTGTTCTTTCTTCTGTAACAAGTTGATTCTTTTGCCTGGGGATAAGGTATTAGCCGGCATTAGCTGTTCCTTGTAAAACTTTACAAAGCCTTTACAAAGCCGGCTTTGCAGCCCTCAGGGCTTTTCTCTTAAAGACATAAGGTCTCTTTTACCTTCTTTATAAAATTACCCCCAGGCTTAAGAGCAACAGTTTTCTGTCTGTTTGCAATTTCCTCTTCTTAGCAAGTTTGAAGAGGACGGCTTCTGAGGTTTGCCCCGCCTGTCAATGATTCTCCTGACTGAGGTACAGCCTCTCCGGAGTTTGGCATAGAACAGCCCTCTTGTTTCAAGGGGCTCGTTCTTACAGCTGTTTCGCAGTGAGCTGGGCTTCTGCACAGCCTAGGATTGCCCTTGGAAGAAGAAAGGGCCTCCGTAGCTCCTGCTCCCCGCTCGTCAGTGGGGTACAGCCTCTTTGGAGGTTGGCGCAGGAACAGCCCTCTTGTTTCAAGGGGCTCGTTCATACAGCTGTTGACCCCGCAGCGAGTTAGGGCTCTGTCGCCCTGTCCCTTGGAGAAGAAAGGGCCTCCTGCAGCGCTGGTCACCTTCCCCGCATGTCAGTGATTCTCCTGACAGGGGAAGAGCCTCTCCGGAGTTTGGCATGGAACAGCCCTCTTGTTTCAAGGGGCTCGTTCTTACAGCTGTTTCGCAGTGAGCTGGGCTTCTGCGCGGCCTAGGATTGCCCTTGGAAGAAGAAAGGGCCTCCGTAGCTCCTGCTCCCCACTTGTCAGTGGGGTACAGCCTCTTCGGAGGTTGGCGTGGAACAGCCCTCTTGTTTCAAGGGGCTCGTTCATACAGCTGTTAACCTGCAGTGAGTTGGGCATCTGGAGCCCTGCCCTTGAAGAGGAAAGGGCCTCCTGCAGCGCCGGTCGCCTCCCCCGCCTGTCAGTGATTCTCCTGACATGGGGCAAAGCCTCTGCGTGTGATTGGCGCACAACAGCCCTCCTTCGTGGGCGCGTTCATGCCGCTGCCGATTCCGGATAGAGCTGCACGCCGAGGCTGTAGATGTTCTGGCGACATGCGGTAAGCCTTGGGGGATGGTATGGGCCCCTTCAGCTCCCGCAGCTAGCCCTACGTGTCAGTGATATGCCTGACTGACCCAACCGCCCTTGGGTGGTTTGGCATGAAACAGCCCTCATTTATCAAGGGGCTTGTTCACGCAGCTGCTATTTCCAAAATCAGTTAGGTGCCAAGGCAAGAGCTTTCTGGCAACATTAACAGCCCTAGCTTTGCCTCTGAGAAGGGGGGGGGCTGCAACTCCCACCGCTAGCCCTGCTAGTCGGTGATATCCCTGGCTGGGGTAGCACCTGTTTGGTGGCTGATAATTTGGCACAAAACAGCCCTCTTTATCAATGGGCTGGTTTACGCAGTAGCCTGCGGCCCTGCCTCAGCTGCCGGTGCCAGTATAGGCTCATAGGTAAAGGACTCACAGGAGTCCACCCTAGAACCCTGCCGCTGGTGGGTAATTTTCCTCAGGTAGGTCCTCTCACGCTGACAAGTTGTGTAGGATCAGTCCCTTTATCCAGTATAGGAGCTATGAGCTCTCTGCCACCGCCACCATTCCGCTCCGCCTGGCATCGTTCTGAGTCACGGGCTATGGAGTGCTGTATGCCTCCACATACGCTTCACAGGTGTAGTGCTCCCTCGAACTCAGCTCCGGCAGCACAGTGTTCGCAGGTTCAACCGAACCTGCTGTTAACCCTTTCGGCTTCTCCGTTCTGGCAACTGTGTTGAGCCTGAGCTTGGTCGGGCTCGTGCTAGGGAAGTCTTCTCCCTTGTTCGTCAGAAGGGCTTACCTTATTCAAGATTGGGAGTCACAGGGGGAGGAAGATTTCCCAACCAATCTTCCTACACCCCTCTCAGTTGTCACAGAGGGTCACCCTCCTTTCCTATTAACAGATGAGAAGTTCTTTGGCCGCCATGTAGCCACTTACTCCTCTGCCATGGGGGCTTATCTTCACCACTTATGGAGTTTGGTGCTGCCCATTCTGCAGGTAGCTCCTGTGCACCTTTACAGTTCACGCCTCCCACGTCACTAGGAGGCACTGTTGCTGGTGCCTCACGAGCGCACTGCTGCTCGTTATGCCTTTAAGCCAGCATCTAAACAACTGACGGGTCGGGACCTGCCGTTTGTTATTCTTGATAACCTGCTCAAGCTTTAGCCGGCGGCACAGTTATTTGCGGCGTAACAACCGCAAGAGCCTGCCAATGGTCCTATCAGCCTAGGGCATCACGGGAACGTCTATGGCCTCAACCCCAAAGTTACCAGCCGCCGCCCCTAGACATGTGGGCAGGCAGTGCCCTGACCGGCAGGATTGCAGGCAGGACCGCAAGACTGAGCGGTCTCTTTACTTCTCTGTCATTGACCAGTTAGTCCATTTGACTCCTTGTCTTCCCAGCTATGCCACTGAATTCGATGTGCCCCTGTCACAGGCCGTGTTATGGCCGCCTCCACCCCTAACCCCACCCAAAAAAACAAAACAAAACAAAAAACCAAGGATGGAGGCCTCTGGCCCGTCCTTGGGGTTGGAAGCCTGAATTCTTTTATTACTCTGCATAGTTTCCATATGGCTTCCTTGGACTCTGTTATTCACTGGTTACGTCCAGGGGATTGGTTTTTCGTAAGATGCTCCCTTTCATGCGGGCATCTGGTTAGACCGTCATCGCTTTCTCAGGGTTTCACTTGAGGGAATCACTGTTTACCCATGGTTGGATACCTGGCTCCCGGTCGCGGGGTCCACTTCACAGGCTGGTAAGCATACGTCCTTGGCACTGTCCCTTTCGTCAGCGTTAGGACTATAGGTCAACATAGTGAAGTTGACGTTACCACCTACACACTGTGTAAAGTGTGTTAATGTGACTTTGGATGCTCTCTTGAACCAGGCTTTTTCCTCTGCCATCAAGTCTGTGACAATGCATAATTTGTTATGCTCCCTTTTTATTCAGGCGCTTGGTTCCCTACCCTACAGGTCCAGCAACTCCTGGAGCTGATGACATCTACTGCAGCTGTGGGACAGCTTGCTCGATCGAGGATGCGGTCCCTTTAAGCCTGGTTTCTCTCACTCTTTCAGATATCTTGCGACCGTCCATCCATGTTGCTCCAGGTGACTCTGGAACACGCTGCTCAACTGGATGGGTGGAAACCCCCTGCCCCCACACCCTACGGACAGGGGGACCCTCTGGTCTCTTGACCCAGTTGGTTCGGTCACTGTTGGATACCAGCCTGCCACACTGCAGGGGGCTTGTCCACGCCACCACGTGGCCCTTCACCGCTGGTTCATGGTAGTAGCCAGCCTGCATATCATTGTACTGGAGCTCCTGGCACTCACCAATGCCTTTTAGGCCTCTGAGTCCCTGCTCCGGGGTCGGGTGGTCCAGGTTGCATTAGGCAATGCCACTGCAGTTTATTATATAAACAAGCAGGGCGGCACTCACTTGTTACGCCTTCTTTTTCACACCATCTACCTTTCGAGATGGTGTTATGCTCGCCACATTTATCGAGTGGCTGTACATTTGGCAGGCGAGAACACTTCCATGGCACTCCATCTCGGCAGACCACAGTCCTGCTCTCACGAACAGGCTCTCGACGATACCATCTTTCGTTGCCTCTGTCGCTGGTGGGGGACTCCAGGCATGGATGCTTTCGCATCTTGAATGGACAAGAAGTGTGCCATGTTCGGCTCCCGAGCCGGTGTTGGCCGCGCCTCCCTAGGGGATGCCTTCCTGACCTATTGGTCATGGGGCCTCCTTTACAGATTCAACCTTTTCCCCTTCTTCAAAGGCCTGTTGTTCAAGTCCACCATGAGTGTGCGACTGTCATGCTTGGTCGCCTCGCTAGCCATGGTTCTCGATCCTGCTCCCGGGACCTGCAGAATACATCACACTGCACCTGGTCCCTCACCCTACTGCCTCGGGACAGGGGTCAGAGGTTTCATCCGGACCTCGGGTTCCCCTACCTGTCGGCTTAGAGTCTTCCCCGACAGTAACGGACGTGCTCCATCATGCTTGCACACCTTTTACCACCTTGACCTACTCCTTTCATGGGTAGGCGTTCTGTCCCTTTGCATCACGACAACATTGGCCTACTAGGCCAATGTCTCTGGACGCACTCCTTCGGTTTCTCCTTCACTTGTTTGCCTGGGACTGGCCCGTTCTACCTGCACGCTATTTCTCCGTGGCCCAGAGAATATGCGCCCTGCCTATAGACCACTGACACCCTCAGTGGTCTTTCCAGTTAATTCTTTGGAAACCCTCCAGGCTGCCTTGCTCCTGGCACTATCCTTATTTTATTTATTTATTTATTTGATTTATATCCCGCCCATCTGGTATATTCTACCACTCTGGGCGGCTACACTAAGAGCCGGTCCTCCTTTTCTGCAAAGCATCCTTACGCCAGGTCTTACCTTCTTGCCTAAGGTATTTTCTGCCTTCCATTTCAACCAGCCAGCTGTCCTTCCTGGTCTCTTTCCCACACCATCTTCATTGCTTGAAACAGCTCTGCACGCTCTAGACGTGAAGCGTGCTCTGTCTCACAACGTCTGTCACCTTTGCTGGCTCTCCTTCGGAGTACCGGCTTCCTCTCAGACCACGTCTAGCTGGATGGTCCAGTCCATCCACCTTCCTTATGATTTGGCAGAGACTCTTCTTCCAAAATCAGTGAGAGCTCGCTCTACTGGAGCTGTGGCATCCTCAATGGCCTTTATCACGTGGACGTCGCAGATGTCTGCCGCGTTGCCACGTGTGCCACTCCGTCTCCCTTCATCTCGCCCTACCGCCTGGTAGTCCGGCCGAAGGCTCAGGCTGCAGTAGGGCGAGCTGTCCTGGCTCTGCACTTTCGTGATGTCCCTCCTCCTGGTTGGTCAGCTTGCCAGTCACCCATTAGTGTGTATTCACAGAGGACACGAAGGAGAAAAGAGGTTACCTACCTGTAACTCTGGTTCTTCGAGTAGTCCTCTGTGAATTCACACGTCCTGCCCTCCTCCCCCGCTGTCCGTCACGTGTGCCATGGCATGTTGGGCAGCGGCGGTCGGTTCTTTAAGAATTGAAGCACTGGGCCGGGGGTGGAGTTATATAGCCAGGTGTAGGGGAGGTCCCAGCACTAAGTGCTTAAAGCTGTGGAAGTTTCCGGAGGCTGCTCTGCTCAGGCGCAGATTAACCCATTAGTGTGAATTCACAGAGGACTACTCGAAGAACCAGAGTTACAGGTAGGTAACCTCTTTTCTCCTTAGTCTTGTTGTGAGACAAGTGGATAATTTTAATAATCTCGATTTGGAGTTATTTGAACTAATTTGCCACTTTTAATACTGTGCTTTAATTATGTAAACCGCCTTGAATAATAAATAGATTATCTTGAAACTGGCAAGGGTAGCTAGTCCAGTTTGAGCCATGCAAAGAGAAACGGGGATTGTTGGGCAGAGATCCCAAAAGAGGACAGCTAGCAGAGGTCCTAGGCCAGAACCAGGAATTTAGAATAGAGGCTATCTGCATTTTCTGACTAAATCCTGGATTCTGAGGTCTAAGAACCTGATTCAGCTTGGCCTGCTCTCTGGGAGACTTCAGGCCTTTGGCAAAGGCAGTGTTTCATCAAGAGACGTCCAGGTCCAGGAGCATGAGCTTGGCCGCTTCAGAGATGGTCACACAACATATACGCCCAGGGAAGAATGAAAACAAGGGCCATATCATGCCTTTATGCAGGATGGCTTGCTCAAGGAACTGGGCTCCCTTGCCAGTCATGTTATGACCCGCTCCTCTTTCTCAACCCGGTTCTGGACTACTTGTAACCTGTACACCTGGCTCCTCCATTCTGATGGCCTTCTTCTGCCAAGCAGCAGCAGAGTATCACAGGAAAAAGGACAGGCTAAGTGGTTTACTTGACATTGTAGAAGGATATTTTGAGCATATTTGTTTAAGAAGAAGCTGAACACTCCAGGCTGATTGCTCTCATGACCTCCAGGAGACCTTGCAAAGGCAGATGATTCAACACGTACTACCTGCCTGTGGCAGGTCTACACCTGCGAGATGAGACTTTTTGCCTCAGTTATTCATGTACAATGCACCACTGTGCTCAATCTGGGAACAAATTCTATTGAATGGGATTGCTCAGTTATGTTTCCTGTCATTTTCCATGTCTTAGAGGCTTATTTGGCAAGCTGTCCAGCAAGGCTTTGTTTCCCCCATTTTCTGGTTAATTCTTTCCTGTTTTGAGATGGGGATATCCATAATAGCCTCTCTTCCAGACAAGTTTTCGTGTTTAACTAGCATTTTTGTTTAATACAGTAAGATCCCCGTATCCATAGGATCAGGATCCAGAAATACATATTTCCACATGTATTATCAGAACCAGTTACTAGAGGGAGCCAGAGACCGTGCTATGAATACTTGTTAGTGAAGAATATGTGGCATGGCCTCTGGTGCCCACTAGTGGCCAGTTCTGATAATGCATGTGAAAAAAATTGTTTCTTTTTTTTCCTTTTACCATGCTATATGTAACTATAAACAATCCCCAGCGGATATCGGGGTCCTACTACATATGTACACACACAGAGGCGGATAAGTGACTTGACAGAGAGAAGTCTGGAGGGCTGTTGTTCAAACCTAGTCATTGGATGTCAAGCTACAGTTGCATCAGAGCATGGGCCCACCACACCAATGCAGAAGTTCCCTCGTTGTCTTCCATGGAATTCATGATCTCTATATAGCCTCAAGAATCAAAACAGAAGGTCATCCAAGCACAAGGCTGCCATAATGCATGAACTCTTGGAACCCTAGCCCAAGCAGAACACTAAAACAAAGGAATTCACATGGAGACTTCAAGATGTAGATTTTAATATATCGGCCTATTACTGTAGAGAGGTTGACCAGAAACAGTTGGCAAACATGGGCTTCTGTCCTTCCAGTGGCTGTCACCACATGTTGTGGCTAGGAATCCAGCAGCAGTTGAGGGCAACACCCCTTCCTGAAGCAGGAATTCCTCTAGGAAAAAATGAATTACATACCAACATGCTGGAAGAGTATTGTTTTTAATGTTCTAATATTGAGAAGAAATAACCTCCATTTTCTTTCTGGATGGTTACTGCAACAGCAGTGTATTACAGTGCATTTTTAAAACATAGGAAATGTTAGAGTGCTTAGTCATCTGTGCTCTGTAAGCTTGGATCCATGGGTATTCTGCAAGGCTGGCTCTGTCATGGGGATGAGTGGTGCAGTTGCTTCAGACGGTAGGGTGACAAGGGCAGCGAATGTGCCACCCCAATGCCCACTGTGGCCTCTCTCTTCTACTCCTCCTCCTCTGGGGAGGTGTCACTGCAGGCAGCTTTTAACACTGAGCTCTTCCCCCCCCCCCCCCAATATCTGCCACTGAGGCGGCTTCAAAGCTAAGGCACTGTAAGAGAGGTGACCCTGGAAATTGTCTGTGGTCCAGCATACAAGAAGAACAGCCAGCATGTAGAGAACCAGTCCTTATAAGCATGCACTGTTCATGCACTGTTCTCATCATCACTACATTGGTGTCCACCACCACCACCCTCTGGTGTCATGTAGAAGCACTACGGCTGCATCACTTGTCATCTCTGTTCTTCTCCTCTCCGTCCTATGGCAGGGGAGGGCATGGAGGTGTCCCCACTTCAGCCACCTTCTCCTCTGGCACACTGTGGGGGGGGGACACCTATTGTCCAAACCTGAGGAGCAGGGATGGTCCTTGTGCATTGTGGGCACTCCTATGTTCTGGTGGAGCAGCAGTTTGCTTCCCGTCTGGGAGAGTGTGGGCTACCATGGCTACTTCAGTTGCTTCATTCAAGGCTTTATTTCTCAAAGATGGGTTTAGTGCAACTGACCATTTCCATTGTGACTACCACTGTTCTTGTACCAACCTGACCCATCATCTCCACTATGATAAACTTATTTGTGGGTAGAGAAGAGAACTGGGTAATGTGGGGGGTGATGATGGAGTAATTTCCCCAGGCCTCCCTGAGACATGACCTCCTTCCAGCATTTTGAGGGATCTTGTGGGGATAATAATAGTTGGCTGGATAGCTCAGTGAGTTAGGTATCTGGCGGTGGAGCCAGAGATTGGGGATTCAACTCCCACTGTGCATCCCAGAAGAGCTAACCTGTGTGGCCTTGGGCAAGCTGCATGGTCCCAGGATGCCTCCAGATGAAGGGAATGATAAACCACTTCTAAGTATTCTCTACCTCAAAAACCCTGAAAAGTATAACCATAAGTCAGAACTGACTTGATGGCACACAATTCAATTAAATTAAAGAGAATGTAATTGTCCAGTTCCTCAAATCCACAGAACAAGTTTGCATATTATACTAATTAGATCGTCCAGTTTGCATGCTGTACAATTTGCATTATATGCTAATCAATGCAGCTTTTATGAATATTTAAAACATTGTGATTTATACATATTGTTGCATTATTGTTCTATTAATGGTCAGTGTCTCACTGCATAGCTACACCAGCATAGAGGAAAGTGACACATTTCAGTGTCACTTTGCAACTAATTAAAGAGTCCCTGCTTCAATTTCAGGGTGGACACAGCTCACACACAATGAAATGAAGCTTTCTGCATCCTGAAATTGAAGCGGAGAGTCTTTAATTAGTGGTAAAATGCTGCTAACTTCATTCCTTGCTACACTGGCATAGCTATGCATCAGATACTGACCAATCTATTTTAGCCTTGGAATCTTTTATTACAGTAACTACTGATCTGAGAGAGCCAGTATAGAGTGTGATGCTTTGAATGTAGAATTTGGAGCAGGGAGATGCAAGTTCAAATCCCTCCTCAGTCACAAAGGTTACTCTGTCTTTGGGTCAATGAGGACTTTACCCAGTTATGTTTCAGGGTCATTCTCAGAATAAAATGGGAAGGAACAACTATTTTAAAAAGCACCCTGCTGGCACCTGTAAAGAAATAATGCCATTTTGCCACAGAGATTGGGTTTCTGGCAATACGTTCACGAGTCAGCTTTGAACAGTTCCTTCTTTGGACTACAGCTGCCAGCCAGCATTCATTGTTATAGGTTGTTTTCAGTGCAGCATACTGTTTGCACAGAAACAGTGGACGGAACTCTGCAGATAGATTTCTACAAACAGATTTCAGCCATCTGCAAAAAGACAAAGTGTTCTCAACATTGCAACTGTTACCTGTGGAACTGTGGACGGCTCTGCTCATTGGCGGATTGCAGAGAAAGACTTGTTTCTCACAAACAGCAGGTAAGCATTGACTCCACATTTTTGTTTATGATTTCAGTTCTATAAGAGCTAGAGGCTTACTTTTTTTTACACATATAAAAACTTGGGATGCAGGCCTGATGGTAGTTCAGAGGGACCCAAGATGACACTCCTCAAATCTGGGGAGTGGGACCTGGCTGAACTGGTGATACTGCAGCCCTAGTTATTCCCCAGTCACAACAGTGTGTGTGTGAGAGTGGTCCATCAAATTAGTGCTGAACCTATTCTGTGGCTGAAACTATTTTAGGTGAGTGCAGTCACTGCATTATATAGAAATGGTCTGTCCCCTTATAAAAAGGGGAAATAAAATGTTATCTGGTTTCTAAATTTTTGGCATATTTGTTGGCCATGGTTTTGGCTTTTGCCTGCTCTGTGTGATTCCATTCTGTGTGAGTCAAGAAACTGCCACAACACTAGCTGCTTCATGAGGCTTTCTAAGTGTAATAAACATAGCATTTCTCTTTTCATTTGGACAGAAATTTGGGCCCTCTGGGGCTGCTATCAAAAGCACTGCCACAGTCTGGGCCAGGTTGACCCAGGAGGCCACCTTGCCCTGGACAGGATGTCTGAGCCCTGTCAGCAAGTTTAAAAAAAAGAAAAGAAAAAGAGGTACATATTCACAGCAGTCATTCTGAAAATTAGATGCTTTCATGAGGCAGAACAAGGTTGTCTCAATGAACTCACGAAGGCCAGAAGTGGAACAGATGAAAGGATCAAAGTCTCCTACCCAGCTGGCCAGCAAAACTGCAAGAAAAGCTTAAAATGTGTGGTCTGTCTGTTCATGTTCTTCATATTAGCACAAGGCTGTATCTGTCTTTTCAGGGAATATTTCCCCCTGCCCACATTTATATTCAACTCTGCACAACAGAGCTAACAGATCACCTGCACAAGGGTCCCTCAAGACTGACAGACCTCTCCTACATTCATTGAAAGCTCATCGGAATGTAGCGTAGGTTCTTTCAGAGAAGGGGGGGATGAAAAAGGGAGGAACGCCGCATCTTCACATGTAGTGTGACTGTCATGTGCCAATTAGGGTGTTGCATTGGGATTAGAGAGAGCACCAGGTTCCAAGCAACAAGAGAGGGACTATCCCAAAGTCACCAGGTGAGCTTCAGGGCTCAGTAGAGGCCTGAAACATGTTTGAATGTTTATAGAATCAAGGTGGAAGAATTGGTGGTTCTTTTCTTTTTTTAATAGTACATTCTAGCTGATACAAATGCATTTATGTTTCACTTACGGCATAATTCCATATTTGTAATGTGAAAACCAGTTCCAGTACAAATTAGGAGAAGAAAAGATGCACAACAAACAAACAAACAAACAATGCAGTGCAATATCTGAGGTGCTGAACTGATGAGTAGCAAGTTATAACATTCTTTTACAGAGCATGAATGACAAAAGAGTGAAGGCAATCACTTACCTGACCTCAGAGAAACCCAACCATTCAGACCTGTCTGAATAAGACTGAAGGCAAATGGGAAGAAATGAGATGAGAGATCGGAGAAAGAATGCTACTGCTACTTTCAGCTTTTCTAGTAAATCTTACAAAATCGATGGTGAACAACGATAGAGTAAACCCATGTGACTGTGCAGGCTAGTATCCTACTGGTAGTTCCAACTAAGAGTAGATCAGTTGAATCAACTACTGAAAGGTAGGCCAACACTTACGTAAATCCCCTTGAGTCAACAGGTCTACTGTAGTTGGAGTAGCAAATGAATATTGAAGGTAAGTGTTTCAGCCAGAATTTGGGATAGTTCCTTTTGGCTCACTGGTTGTAGAGGCAAGAATGCTGGCCCAGGGAGCTTGGTTGAACCAACTGACCAGGTATGCCATTTATTTCAAGATTGTGTTGCCTTGGCCATCACCAACTACAGCAGAGGTTACGCAAGAGACCTTAACTAGGGTTACTATTGCTTCCCTTGCAGGCTTCCAGGACTTTATACACCTGTGGGACAATTAGAAAGTCAGCGCATGAAATATTTCCCAACATGGATTAGCCTTTACATAATGTTAACACAATAAGTTAACCACTGCCCAATTTCCTTAGCCCCTGTCACCGTGGTAACATTGGAAAACCCAGCACCAACTATGAATGAGTACTGTGGGAATTGGAGGAGAATGTGGTGGGCCCTTCCCATCTGATTGTTGCCCAAACTGCACTGGGAAGGACTTGCAAAATTAGCTCTACCCATCAAAGGGGGCCCAGGATATTTTGCTGCCTCATGCGAAAGAGCCAATGCTCCCACCCCTGCACCCAAAGGCAGCCAAGTTATTTTACTGCTTAAAAGGCAACAAATAATAATAATCCCATAAATATTTCACTTGTGGCAAGACTATAATAACAATAAAGGTAGCAAACAATTTGCTGCCCTTTCATAATGCTTCAGCTCTGTGAACTCACTCTGAATCATGGTAGAGCTGGCTCTACCTCCCTCTTTACGGTTAGGCATTTAATAGTTACCATAGCAACATAGGTGGCACACAAGATGGGTCTAACTGGAAAGAATGGCTACAATTCCCATTTTTTAATGTGACTGTGGAACGTTTCTGTCAGCATACTGTGGACAATAATATCTGCTTGCAATAATACAGCCCAATGGACATAAACTTTGATACAAAGAATACCTCTAGCAAAAATTATTTTTACCCCCCCCCCCCCTCCGGTTTATGAATGTGGAATATTGTGCTTCTGTATCAACAGTTCAAAGAAACTACCCAATATTGCTGCACAATATCATGTCTGCATTGCCAACACCCATGGCAGCAGTCAAGATGTTCTACAGGATACCCTCTTCTGCTCACTACCATTCACAAAGTGACACCAAGCAGGGGGGAAATCCCAGAAACGGACTCCTTTTTTCATCAATTAATCACTTCTCACCCAAACACAAAGCAATTGTCAGGGCTGTTTTTCAACAATGATTCGTAGGTTCTTCCAGCTCTGCAGTTCTAAGAGTATTAAATGTGGACCCAGGAGGGCAACTTGTAGACCATCTTGATTGCTGCCATTGGTGTTGTCAACATTCAGGCTGCCCTTTGCTATGTAAAGCTTGGCAGACTTTTTCCTGCTGGCAACACGGTCACAAACGATATCATGCAGCTACAATATCTGTTAGAATAAACTCTGGTGCTGTGAGCCCTCTGCTGGTCAAGAATAGTCATTGTTATTGTTGTTGTTTAGTCGTTAAGTCAAGTTGCTTCAAACCTAAGGTAACCCTATGATTAATGACCTCCATACTGTCCTGTTATTAACAGCCTAGCTCAGATCTTGCAAACTAAAGGCCATGGCTGCCTGTACTGAGTCAATCCATCTCATTTTCAGACCTCCTCTTTCCTACTGTCTTCCACTTTTCCTAGCATTATTGTCCTTTCCTGCGAGTCTTGTCTTCTTATGATACATCCAAAACACAATAACCTTGGTTTAGTCATTTTAGCTTCAAGTGAGAGTTCAGGCTTTACTTGACCTAAAACATGCTTTTTTTCCTTTCTAGTGGTGCATGGTATCAGTAAAGATCTCCTCCAACATCACATTTTGACTCCCCCCCCCTTTCAGCTTTCTTTATCATCCATGGCTTTCACACCATTGGACATGCTATAGAATGGATGATCTTGGCCTTGGTCTCTAGTGACATTTTTTTCACAAATGTCTTTTCTAAGGCCCCTCCAAATCTCAGTTGTCTGATTTCTCAGTTGCAGCTTCTGTTTTGACTGATGATTGAACAAAAATATCCTTCTCTCCATCAGTCTGAAGTATGTTGATTTCTTCATTGAGCTTCGTCATTCTTCTGTAGTCATTATCTTTACTTCTTAACAATCAACTGTAGTCATGCTTTTCCACTTTCGTCTTCTGTAGTCGTTTCACATCATTGCTATTTACTGCCAATAATACGGAATCATCTATATGTCTCCAGTAACCTATGTATATTTGCAATACAATCTCTAGCACCTCTTGCTTTTCTGAAACCAGGGTGAACATGCGCCATTTCTCATTCCATGTATACTAAGAGTATTTTTTTGTAAAATTACCGGCATTGCCTTGCACACATAGGAAATTAAGGCCATCATTGATGCAATTTTTGGTGTCTCCTTGGAGATTGGAATGCATATTGAGTGTCACTTTTACTGTTAAGATCTTGTTTGTTGATAGCAAGATTTCAAAGAGACACTTAACAGATCATTTGTGGGAAAGAATTGTTTCTAAGCAGCTACTCAGAAAAGTGTTTGTGAACGGGAAGTAAGTTTGTTTTTCCCCTCTCTTGATGTTCCACAAATGATTAAAGTAGGTATGTGTGGGCAGGCAAGTTAACAAAACAATTTTTGTTGACTGATAACTTTTATACCTTTGCAGAACTATGTGTATGGGAATTGTAGGACATGGCCCTGATTAGCATCACTTTTCTATTAATTTGGCTTACATTTCATCCCAGCCTTGCTCTTGGCTCGCATACTTTTCCACTTGTCCGTATGAATGTTCATAGCACAAGAAGGGATAGTGATCCCAGGTGTTGGGGGGAGGGAAATGACTTTATACCTAATGGCTTTATATAGTCCAACACACTTGAGCCAACAAATTATTCAGATCTCAGATCATCTGATCTTCATATGCTTCTTGTGGAGGTGGCTTTGGAACAATGGTATCTCCTGTTCACTGGTGCACCTCCTGCACTTCTATAGTTTTTGGATGTGCGAAGGGCTTTTCTAGGAAATGGCTGGCCACAGCTGGATAGCAGAGGGTGGTAAAATTTGGGAGTTATAGTATAGTAACTTTTTTCTGACTACAACTCCCAAAATTCTCCAGTGACCATGGTCAGTAGCTTTCAGTGGTAGCAGGGAGCTTCTTGGGTGTTGATGGTGGGGCTTATCTGTTCCAGAGGTTGTGGACCATAGAAGTAAACTCCACACAGGGCATTCCAGGAGCAAGAAAGAGGCAGCCTGGTATTTGCTGGATTCGAAGTCCCTTCAGAGAACCCAATCGCAACACTCCTGTTTACAAAATGGAAGCAAGGCACTACTGGGCACTGTGATTTGTAATCTGTAATTAGACCTAGATAAGTGTTGCGAGTAGTGTGCCTGAGTATAAGCAGAGTACCTTTCTCTAACTGCTGAGAATTTCCAATCTACTTCTTGATATAAAGGTGTGTATGAGGTGTGTGATTTGGGAAGTAACAGTAAACCCCAGCATCTTTTTTTAAAAACTCTTAATTTATTTTCTGTGGAGTTCAGTCCCCTGTGAGTTTGCATGTCTGAGCAGAAAGTTGAACTCAAGTCTGCCATTCTTATGCCTTGGGGCACACTGGCTCTCATAATAGACATCTATTTAGAATATCTTTTTTAAAAAACTTTTCCTTTGTTTTTGGCCGGATATACTTAGAAGCAAGTCTCTCTAGTTTCAGTGGAACACACCAGGTTCCTTTTAGCACATAGTTAGACCCAAAATGTGCAGTTGGGGGAAAATGCACAAATAGAAACCAGTCCTGCCTATGCATGGAGAATTTAAACAACAGGCAGTGTCATGTAACACAATTTCTATCAGGGTACAAAGTGCTAGGTTTCCGTGCCTAAATTTAACTGTTCTATTCATGTTTTCTTCTTGAACAAAACCTCTTCTTCACCTTGGTCTACAATGAAAGTCTGCACATCCTGTTGACTGCAAGTGCAGCAAACACAAAAACAACCACTGAGCCTAAAGATTTTGGCCTGGTCTTGTCCCAGGCTGTGGAACTCCCTCCCACAGGAGGCCAGACTGGCTCCCTCATTGCTGTCCTTTCCTAAGCAGGCAAAGACCTTTCTCTTCAGGCAGGCTTTCCCTCCGTGACCGGCTGCCTGAATGGGGTTTATTTTATGGCTCGTTGTCCCTTACTGCTTTGAATATGTTTCAGTGTTGCTTTTGTGTGTGTGTGTGTGTGTGGGGGGTATTTGTCTGCCTCCTTTCAGTAATTGCAAACTCATCATTGTTAGCTTTAAAACCCGGTCGTTTAATGATGTCAGCTGCCTTGGGTCCTTTTTGAGGAAAAAAGGCGGGGTAAACGACAGTTTAAAGAAATACATTTTCCGGGGTGTGGGTGTGTTTTGGGGGGGGGGGGGGAGAGAGACAACCTGACAGGTCATTTGGAAAATCTGCTTTTCACAAACAACCGCCACCATCCCAGACCAAATAGTAATAATAATAAAAAACACACATCGAAAAGGGCCCTGAGACTAGTGTGTTTTAGTGTGAAACACTGAGGAAGGAAAAAGGCGGGGGGGGGAGAGAGGAGGGGAGTGAAGAGAAAGCCGCTGGGCCCTTCAAGACACCAGGCAAGGGAAGCGGCTCCCCTCCTCGCTCTCCCGCGCCGGACCGCCTGCCTGCTTCTAACTCCGCTCCGGGCCGGAGTGACGCACAGGAAGGCTCCCCCCCCCCCCCCCCCCAGGCAGAAAGGCGCGAGCGGGCCCCGGGCAACACCTCGCTTCGCCTCGCTGGCCGGCCGGCGTCGAAAGCAAACGGAAGCTCCCGCAGCCACGCGGCCAGGTGAGTAACGCAGGGAGGGGGGCGAGGGAAGAAGGCGCCCCGAAAGGCACGGCGCGGGGTTCAAGTCCAGCGCCCTCGAAGGCAACCCGCGGAGAAGGGGACCACTTTTCCGCTCTCTGTTCTTCCAAGGGAGGCGGGCAGGCTGCATCAGGCAGGGCTGAGCGGAAAACGACGATCGCCCGCTGGGAAGGAGGAAACAGTTCCGAAGCCACCCTTGCACGGCCACCCCTTTCCTTAGGCCAACTCCCCGGAGAGCCAGAGGTCCCAAATGCTTGCACCAGGCAAGGGGATCAACAAGTAGCAAAGAAACTACCCAAAAATGAAGGAGGAAACATGGCTGAAGTTAGAGGTGCCGTATTCTGTGTCTTGACTACTCAGTGGCTTAGGTTTCTGGCCGTGGAGCCAGAGGTTGGGAGTTGGATTCCCCCCACTGGGCCTCCTTGACAGGGGCTGGACTGGATGATCCCTTGAGGGGCCCTTCCAGATGTGCAGTTCTAAGATTATTAAAGAACTCTGGATAGCTCAGCTGTTTAGGTATCAGGCTGAGGAGCCAGAGGTTGAGAGTTCGATTTCCCCCACTGCCTCCCTGACAGGGGCTGGACTCGATGATCTCTTGACAGTCCCTTTTAGCTCTACAGGTCTAAGATTATTAAAGAACTGCTGGAGAGCTCAGGGGTTTAGGCATCTGGCCATGGAGCCAGAGGTTGGGAGTTCGATTCTCCAGTTTGTCTCCTTGACAGGGGCTGGACTTGATGATCTATATAGGATCCCTTCCAGTTCTGCAGTTCAGAGGTGGTGGTGGTGATGATGATGATTAAAAAACTCCAGGCGCAGTCAAAATTATAAAAAAATTGACTGGTATTATATAACAGATACAAGTTTTAACCAAAAACCTAAGTATCTGTTAAATATCGATGCAGTATGTATGCTGTTCCTAATATTGCTGTTTTGTAGCTCTGATGGTGGTGTGATTTCTGAGATCTGCAACTGTTATTATTATTATTATTATTATTATTATTATTATTATTATTATTATTATTATTGACTTACCACCTATTCCTGCCTTTGCTGTGTTTACCAGCCTGCCTGATGAAGGGTTCTGTATAGCCCAAAGGTTTGCACAATAATTGAGGACCTTTTGAAGTGGCCCAAGAAAGGTATTGCCCCTTATGGGTTTCAACATTTGAAGCTTCTTTAGAATTGAGATGTACAGTGTTTTTTTTCCCACCAGCAAACCCATTTTATTTTATTAACAAATCATCAATATACAAAAACAACATAAAAAGAAACAGAATATACACATATCTTAATACAACTCAATAAACACAATTAAAATTAGTACACTCAACTTTCCTTCAAACTGTTGATTACAGTGCCCCATAACTCTTTGAAAATGACATTCTCTCTTGTTTGGGTAAACAGCCTTTGCCTTTCAATAATACAAAGTTCAAAAAGTCTTGCCCTACAGTGTTTTTTAAAATTTACAAATGAAACGTTGGACAGCTACAATTCACACCTTATCTTTAATTGTCTACAGTGGCAATGCAGTGGTTCTCAACCTTGGGTTCCCATATGTTCAAGAACACCTGGGTTACCCAAGATTGGGAACCACTGTTACAGAAGATCATTGTTCATTCTGAATTTTGATTTAAAAATGCACATACAGTGATAAAAAGGTTCAATGAACATGTGAAACCAAAATATAAGATCAAGGTTTCAACCGTCAGTTTCTTTAGTATATAACCATAAGACTTGACTGTTCTTTGTTATACAATTTAAACACTTTCACTGCCCCATATATACTGTATATAAATAGAAACTTGCTTTGACATAAGTTCTGATAAGACCACACTTTTATTTGCAACCTCTTTACAAACAGACCACGGTCTTCCTCTGAAACTCTACTTATCTCAGAGCTGTAACTGAGAACATTAACTAATACACAGCTCTTATTAACTAACCCTTGCCACTCACACCCTTATACACAAAGCAGAACCTCTCCAGCTACAAACCCTACAAACAAATCAGCTTGCAGATTCACTCACAAACGTTTCCCCACACTTTTTAACTGCCTTAACTGCCACACTAAGCAAAACCCACATACAACTGTTAACCTCAGTCACTTACCATGCATACAAATACTTTTTTTTTTTTTACATAAAACATGTGGGCAATGTAAAATTGCCACAATGTGTAACTTTGTGTCAGCTGCTTCTCTTAAGTTTTCCAAGCACTATTACTCAGTCATATGAACAGCAGTGGTGAGAGGAAGATATGTAAATGAACAGCGGCAACCTAGGGACTAGAAAATGTAAGCCTGTGTAGGCAAGAACATAGTGGATGGAATGTATTGAAAGTGTTTGTGGTATATATGTACACATGGACTAGCTTAGTAGAATTAACGAGCGGAAGGCTAAAACAAATGCAAGAAACAGATATGTAAAAACATAAACAAAGCAAATTGGCTTGGAACTTAAAATAAATACCTGAAAGGATGCCCAGGGAAGGAAAGTTTCCTCTCTTTTGCATCTTGCTGTGAAGATTGATTGGTATGATTCAGCCAACTTTTCATTGCAGTCCCTAAGTACTTGCACTTTGCCATGCCTATCTTTAAAGTCACACCATTTTTTCTGAGTTTGTCATTTTCAGAGTCATCATGTGATTGAAAATATTTTATTCCAGGCCTTTTTAAAGGTCCAAGCTGCCTGGAAGACAACATCTTCTTTTTGGAGCCTGCTTGTGTTTTTAAATAATCAGGGGAGGCCTTTCTCATATTCCGACCACCATCACAGACGCATTTGGTGGGAACAGGAGAGAAAGCCTTCTCAAGTCACTGCTCTAAGGTGTGGAACAATTTCCCATGGGAGGCCAGGCTGTTCTTCTGCATGCGGGCAAAGACCTTTCTCTTTAGGCAGACTTTTTCTCAGTAATTGGCTGACTAACAGGGGGTTCATAAAAATGAGACTGATGTTTTATTTCTTAAAAATATTGCTTGTTTTAATATTGTAAGCCACTTTGCAACTGTTCAGGAGGAAATCGATCACACACAAAATTGAGTCATAGGTAAATGGAATGTAAAAGTAGGAAACAAAGCAGAACTGAACACATGTGAAGATTTTGGCCTAAGGATTAGAAATGAATCAGGTGAGCATCTCAAAGAATTCTGCGAAGCCAGCTATTAATTCAAATATATGATTCAGGCAACTGCACAGACAATTGTACCAAGTGCATATCACTGGATGGTCAACATAGAAATCAAATAGACAATGTCCAAAATCCAAGTAGAGAAAAAACATGGGTATAAGGGAAATAGCAGTTTCTTCACCTCCTGTCAGCACCCCTTTGTGTGACTGATTACACTACCAGTCATGTTCCCAGCGTTACGGCTGGTGTGGGATCAGACATGTGGAGGTGAGCTTGCAGGAAAGGAAGCAAGGTTTATGCAGCTGCCCATATGTGATCGCATAAACAATCAGATTCTGGCTATTATAACTGGAAATAGAAGATGGAGAAGCTGTGTTCTCCCTGCAAAAATAATACCAGGAGTGGGCTGTGGTATAAGTCACGAAAAATTAACATAAAGAATTAGAGTAAAGTTGAAGAAAACCTATAAAACAATAATGTTATGTTATGTTACATGCCATCAAGTTGCTTCCTATAGTAACCCTATGAACTATGAACTACTGACTTATAAATGTCCTAACAACCCTACTTAGGCCTTGCAAATGAAAGGACATGGCTTAATTTATTTAGTCAATTCACCTCATGCTAGGTTTTCCTTTTTCCATAGCCTTCAACTTTTCCTAGCATTATTGTCTTTCTCCGGGTATTGGATAGGAAGATAATGTACATCCTTGTCTGGCCGCTTTATCAATGAAAAATGATATTGTTCCTCCATATTCTGTCCCAACAATCAAATGTTATAGCATACATACAGTGGTGCCTCGACTTACGAACGCCCCTACCTACGAACATTTCGACTTACGAACAGCTCCGCTCGCAAAATTTTGCTTCGACTTGCGAGCGGAGCTTCCACTTATGAACACAAAAAGGCAGGGGAAAAGGGCGGGAAATTCAAACCGTTGGTGGCGAAGAGGCTGCTTCTTTGCAGCTCTTTCTCCCCAACAGTTAGGGAAAGGGAGGCTCAGCCTCCCGGCATTCCACCCTCGCCGCGACCGCCGGCGGCGGGAGGCGAGCCGCCGGACCATCCTGGCTGGGCTCAGCCTCCCGGGCTTCCACCCCACCGCGACCGCTGGCGGTGGCAGGCGAGCTGCCGGACCATCCTGGCTGGGCTCAGCCTCCCGGGCTTCCACGCCAGCGGCGGGAGGCGAGCCGCCGGACCATCCTGGCTGGGCTCAGCCTCCCGGACGCGAGTTGGCAAACGCCTGCCTGCCTGCGCGCCCGCCCAGCCCCAGCATCCTCCCCATGACTCCTCCTGAGAAGAAACTCGTGGCGGCGGGGCGCTGAATTGAGGTGCTGGCTGCTCGCCGCCTCGCCCTCTTCCTCCTTGGGGCTGAGACTCCGCTTTGTGGGGAGCGAGCGCGATGGCCGAAGCCGCGGCTAGCCGAGAGCATCGGGCCTCCTGGCGGTGGCGGCCGCAGCGGGGTGGAAGCCCGGGAGGCTGAGGAGGCTTCGGACCAGTAAGGTGCTGCTTTTTGCTTTTTAAAAAAGTTTTGGGTGGCTTTTGTTTTGTTGGTGGTGGGGGGGATTGAGGGTCGGTGTTGTTTTGTTTTTTGGTGATTTATTTTTTTGCAGTCCCAGCGTGGGACTTGCTCTGTTTATTTTTATTTTTATTTTGGTATTTTTTTAAAGTGCTGGAACGGATTAATCCTGTTCCCATGCATTTCAATGGGAAATGGTGCTTCGACTTACGAGCATTTCCACTTACAAACATCTTCTGGGACGGATTAAGTTCGTAAGTCGAGGCACCACTGTATCTATTTTAGAGTATCCACAAAAAATATCTTAGTGTCAAAATATTTTTTGAATAACTGTACTGAAGACTTTAAAGACCATATAAATAACAGATTTGCCATCTGAACTCAGTTGATGGTGAACCAGAAGAACTGAGAATTGAAACCAGCTATATCACTGGAAAATAATGCTGAAAGACTACCGTGTTTCCCCAAAAATAAGACAGGGTCTTATATTAATTTTTGCTCCAAATTAAGCATTAGGGCTTATTTTGGGGGGATGTTTTATTCTTTTTCATGTACAACAATCTATATTTATTTAAATATATTCATGTCATCTTCTTCTGGTTGCTGCACAACGGTGGAGGGTGGGCTTTCACTTAACTAGGGCCTATTTTTGGGGTAGGGCTTATATTACGAGCATCCTGAAAAATCATACTAGGGCTTATTTTCAGGTTAGGTCTTATTTTCGGGAAAACAGGGTATTTCTATATCAAAAGAAAGAAAACTCTCACTGGGTGACTAATGAAATTCTTAAAATTATTAATAACAGATGAGAAGCAAAAGTTCAAGGTAATAGAAATAGGATCAGAACCTAAATGCAATTTTTCAGTGACTTGCATACAGGAAAAGAAAAACGTCATAATGATTGTTGTGAGGAAATAGAAGAGTACACAAAAAAAGAAGAAGAAGAAGAAAACAATAACAAGAGATCACCTCCATATGATTGAAGCAACCAAGGGAAATTTAAATCACGATTTAGGATGATGAAATGGGACTATATTAGCTGATCAGGATAAAATAAAGAGAAGATGGAAACAGTATACAGTACTGAAGAACTATGAAGAAGAGAAGCAAGGATGACAGATTATCTCTTTTGATGAAGAACCTGCCATTTTAGAAAGTGAAGAGAAAATTGCAATTCTAGAACTTGGAAGAAATACATCATCAGCAATAGATGGGATATCAGTAGAGCTATTTCAAGTTACAGGGACAAAATCCTAACAAGAATATGCCAACAAATATGGGGGGGGGGGGGGACACACACCACAAATTAAAATATTTGGTATCTATTCCAGTCACATAGAAAGGAAACACAAAGCTGTGTACTAAGTATACAACCATTATATTAATTTTCCGTTGAGCAAAATTATGCTCAAGATTTTACAGTAAAGACTTTCCCTATATGGAGGTCTTCAAGTTGGATTCAGGAAAGGAAGAGGCACTAGAGATCATATTGCAAATTTACATTGACTACTGGAGTGTAGCAAACTTTCAGAAGAAAAACCATCTATGCTTTATAGGTTATATCATACCACTGGATTGTGTGGATCATGAAAAGCTATGGATTGTTCTAAAAGAAAAGGGTGTGCCACAACATGTAATAGTTCTAGTGCCTAACCAGTAATCTTCACAATAGACTATTTTAGGACAGAATATGGAGAAACATAATGGTTTCCCATTGGTGAAGGTGTCAGACAAAGGTGCATTTTATCTCCCTTACTCAGTATGTATGCAGAACATATATGGAAATCATATTCGGATGAAGCAGGAATGAAAATTAGCGTGTCACTATATATCAATAAAGATATGCAGATAATACCCTGTAACTAGCAGAAAGCATCAATGATTTGAAATGACATCTGAGAAAGGTTAAAGAAGAAAGTGGAGAAACTAGAACTAGAAAAAAAACCCTTAAGGGTAAGGATGTGTCACTATGGACCAAGACCAAGATAATCCAAAGTGTAGCATTTATAATTATTACATATAGATGTGACTGCTGGGAAATGAAATAAGTTGACAGGAAAAAAAATTGACATATTAAAAAAAGTGGTGTTGGAATAGAGCTTTATAAATGCCATGAACTGCGAGCATAACATATAAGTAGATTCTAGATTAAATCAAGCCTGAAGCTTTCCTGGAATCTAAAATGACTAAACTGAGTCTGTTGTACTTTAAGGCAAGACTCATTGGGAAACACAATAATGCTAGGAAACATTGAAAGCAACAGGAAAATAAAAATACCAAACATGAGATGGATTGACTTAATAAGGAAACCCCAGCTTTTAGTCTGAGCATGGTTGTCAGTGAAAGGACTTTTTAGAGATCGTTAATTCGTAGGGCCACCATGAATCAAAGGCAATTTCACAACACATAACAACAACCTTGCAGGTGTCTGCAGCTCCTCCCAAGGCTTCTTCAGTGTCCTGTTGAACAATATGGAATAAGGGGGAGTGGGCAGGAAGACCTGCGCATGATCTGGTAGATGAACTTTTGGAGGGCACAGAAGATGAACAGAGCAGTGAGGACAGGAAACCTTCCTTCCACGATTTTCCCTCTGTCCACTTCTTTCAGATCAAAGGATACATCCAGACAAAGCTGCCCATTAACTAATTTTTTATGGGGAACAGACCCAAATAATATTGTAACCATCCCCCTTTTTTTTCCTCATCACATGCCAACAGCCATTAGTAGAGATGTGCCATTTGGATTTTGTGGACTCCAAATCCCAAAATTCTCCAATAATTTTCTAAGCAGAATTCTGGGAGATCCAGCCCACCGACCCATACCTACAGATAATCTCAATTTTGCTCACCTGGACCAGGACCTATTCTGAAGATCCATGGCTGTTTGGGGTCTACTTCTTGTTGGTGATATACAAAAACGGAAGCTGCTGCAGTGCCTTCTGGGTGTCATAGTTCTTTGGGAGGCTTCCTCTATAGAGCCTAAAGGGCAATGAGATTACAACTCCCAGAAAGCACTTCGGCAACTTTTTCTTTAGAAAATCCCCAATAGATAGCCGTAGTGCCTCTAAGATAGGCCTTGGTCCAGTTGAGCAAATTTTAGATGTCTTTCATGTACCTGTAGGTGCAGGACTGCTGGCTGGAACTCCCAGAATACCACCTAGGAAATTCTTCAAGAATACTGGGATTTGGAGTCCAAAAAAACTCTAAATGGGACATCCTTAACTGTCAGTCAGATGAAGCATTATCTGCAGACAGTTTGCTGAGTGGTAAACACATTGCTGTAACATGCGATGAGAGAGCAAGTTTTATAGTGAGGGAATCGTTTGTGGTTTTATGTAAACTCTGAGGCTAGGACCTGCAGCCTTAAACCCAATTCCTCCCTGTCTGTGGTTCTTAGTAGAATTTTCCCTCTTGTTTGCTGTGCATTTCTCAACCCCTCTGATGCAGCTAATGATGTGGATTAGGATGTGTGGAAATGCACCGTGTAATGACCTCAGAACGTGTGGAACTTCATACCAAGGGAAAACACCTTTCCTGCGTATCACAGGGTTGTTCCAGTGGTGGTGTTTTTTCAGAGTAATTAAAACAAGAAACTGCAGAACTGGATGTCATTAATCAATGTGAGATTTCACACACAATTGACACATCTTATTATTCTCTTCTGATTTGAATCCTTAATTGGTATTTTTTACTTTTTTTCTTGTATGGTTTGTTAGCTGGTAGCATTAAAAAAAAGCCTACTAGTTTTCCTGCTACAAAAGTCTGCATTATACAATAATAATAAAAAAGAGAGATAATGGGCCCATGGAATGAACTCTTGTATTTGCAGTACATTGGCAATCACCACGCCTCTCACAGTTAGAAGTTGCCCTTGTGCGTGAACATTCACATGATGGCTTGACAACTTTTTGTCTCGTCTCCCATATTTCTGTATTAATGATGTTTCAGCATGAACAATATGGAGTTCTGCTAAACTTAATACATTCCCTATGGGGAAGAAAAGCATTGTTGCTCCTTTGAGTGAGAGAAGAAGGGGGAGAGAAGTGTGTGTTCTCTGGAGGTATATGTTCCCAGTCCACAAGAAGTGGTAACGGCCTTTGTACAATCAGTGGCAAAATAATTTTAACAGTGCTGTTCTCAAAACTGGTATAGCAGTCCATTTTATTAAGCAGAGACAAAAGGTTCTCTAGGTCAGTGGATGTCAAACTGTCCACCACAGCACCAGAACCAAAACTCCACGTTCATTCATAAAGTTTATAAGAGTGATGTCTAGAGATCTCTAATTCAAAAATATACTTTGACTACTCCGTCCAGAATGGAAATGAAGCCTAAATAATGTATTTCTGGGCTGCCAATCTACAAATGTGTACATTGTATGGAGCAAGTGTTTCCCAACCTTGGGTAAGCCAGATGTTCTTAGACTACAGTTCCCAGAAGCCTTCACCACCAGCTGTGCTGGCCGGGGTTTCTGGGAGCTGCAGTCGAAGAACACCTGGCTTACCCAAGGTTGGAATCACTGTTACAGAAAACCATTGTTCATTCTGAATCTGCAAGTGCAGTCTAGAGACTGAAGGACAGTGAACATCATACATTCTGCAGGATAACATTTATTATTTCATCAAAACAGGGGATTTTCTTTTTAGTATGTCTCAGTGGAATCAAGTCCAGCAATTGGAAGTAAAATACCTGGAACAAATAGATCAGATCTACGATGACAAATTTCCCATGGAAGTACGACACCTGTTAGCACATTGGATTGAAGGCCAGGACTGGTAAGCTCAAACGCTGCATATGTTTTGACTCTGCAGAAGTGGATGTGGATGGAGTGCCAATAGGACAGTCTCAATTTCACCATTTTTGCCTCCAAAGATAGTTGAGGCTTAGTTTGATGTAGGACCCAGTTGTTTAGTTAGGCAAATGGTGGGATATAAATGTGTTAAACAATTAATAGATAAATTTGAATGGGTTTGCCTTATTTGGAACCAATGCTACAGGGATCAAATATCTTGATACTAAACTGTCAAATGGAATTTCAAAACAAAAGCAATAAGCAAGGCCGAACAAACAAAGATGTTTCAAAAAGCTGATAAACGTTTTAAGAAACATAAACACCTTTCTGTTGGCCCCTTCAACTTAGTGATATGTTTACTTATGTTTGGCCAGTCATGATCAGTGTGGGTAGAACTGCAGTCTTAAAATTAAGAAGAACATGCAAAAGGCATTCTTTCCAAACCCTCCAATCTAAGGCCTTGTCTTTCTCTTGAAGAAGCAGTTTTGAAAGCTTTAACAATCACTGTTTCCTTTTTCCATGCATCTGTTTTGTTTTTATAACGCAAATCTTGTGTTGCACAGGGAATCTGCATATAACAATGAACCCATGGCAGCCATTCTTTTGCAAAACTTACTAATAAAGCTGGATGAACATTTAGACCGGGTTTCCCAAGAGAAGAATCTCCTTTTGGTACACAATCTGAAAAGAATCAGGAAGGTTCTTCAGGTGAGACGGATGTTACTCACTGCCCTCTCCCCATTCCCGCATGTGCACCTTCACTTGAGGAGTAGCTGGCTGGTCTCTGGCTGCGGAGCCAAAGATTGGGAGTTCAGTTCCCCCCACTGTGCATTCCAGAAAAGCCAGCCTGGGTAGTCTTGGGCAAGCTGCACAGTTTCAGCAACAACCCCCCTCCTCCGCTGCTCAAACCTAGGAGCTGCTGGCACTTCCTGTTACTGCTTTTCATCATTTGGAAAGAAGAAAAAAGCTGTGAAATGAAATGTGACTACAGGTAACATTTAGTGTAAATATCTAGACTGCAGATCTTTGTGTCACCCCACAAAGACTATGAGGGCACCTTTCAATCCCTCCCAGCTTTTTCCTGTAGTGTATAGAAGTGAACAGGGTCCTCTGAGAGCTAGAAGAGGACCTTACATGAGGTTTCAAACTCCTGTCCGTAAACTCTGGGACAATAAAATACATTTGCTGTGCTTACGGAGGGAGGGTTTCTTCTTATGCAAGACCATCATGGCAACAAAAGTCTTAGCGCTGTTGAGGAAGTGGATGGGTGAGGTGTGGGAATCAACAACACCTGCGGCTTAAAAGCAATGCTAGAACTGCATTTGAGGTTTTAAAAGCACTTCCTCTTGCTGACCTAGATTTAAAATAAATTCCAGATATACGCGAGTAGCTTTCAACAACGCTAACTTTATCTCAGATAGTTTTTCAGGCTTTTACTGCCAAACCCTTGCAGTGGTGGGTCAAGACATTTTGCCCTCTGAGATGGAATGCCAAGGGGCACCCCTCTAGCCACAAATTAGGGGCCTGTGAGCAAAAGCAGACCCAAATAAAAGGCGTCAGCTGCATTTATGGGCTTTGTTTTACTTCCTGTCAACAAAGAGCAAAGGGAAAATAGCTACTGCAGCTATCAAAAGAAGGAATTCAGTCCTGTGTAGAATGTGGAATTAATTTAAGGCCATTAAAGTCTGTGGGCTAAAACACGCAATTATACACTGATTAGCCACAGCATTAAAACCACTGATGGGTGAAGTGGATAGCATTGATTATATTGTTACAATGGTACCTGTCAAGGGGTGGGATATATTAGGCAGCGAGTGAACAGTCAGTTCTTGAATGTCACGTGTTGGAAGCATGAAATATGGGCAAGTGAAAAGATCTGAGTGATTTTGACAAGGATCAGAGCATCTCCAAAACGGCAAGTCTTGTGGGGTGTTTCCAGTATGCAGTGGTTAGTACCTACCAAAAGTGGTGCAAGGAAGGACAACTGGTGAGCCAGCATCAGGGTTGCGGGCACCCCAGGCTCACTGATGCATGTGGGAAGCGAAGGCCAGCCCGCCTGGTCCAATCACATAGAAGAGCTAATGCAGCTAAAATTGCTAAAAACCTTAATGCTGGACACGATAGAAAGGGGATAGAATACACAGTGCATCACAGTTTGCTGCACTATGGTGCTGCATAGCTGCAGACCAGTCAGAGTGCTCATGATGATCCCTGTCCACTGCCAAAAGTGTCTACAATGAGGACATGAGAATCAGAACTGGACCATGGAGCAATGGAAGAAGGTTGCCTGGTCCGATTAATCACGTTTTCTTTTAGATCGGGTGGATGGCCGGGTGTATGTGCATCATTTAATAGGGGAAGAGATGGCAGCAGGATGCGCTATGGGAAGAAGGCCGGCCGGCAAAGGCAATGTTCTGCTCTGGACAGTGTTCTGCTGGGAAACCTTGGGTCCTGGCATTCATGTGGATGTTACTTTGACATGTATGACCTACCTAGAGATTATTGCAGACCATGTACACCCCTTCATGGCAATGGTGTTCCCTGATGGCAGTGGCCTCTTTCAGCAGGAGAATGCACCCTGCCACACTGCAAAACGTGTTCAGGAATGGTTTGAGGAGCATGACAAAAAGTGCAAGGCGTTACCTTGGCCTCCAAATTCCCCGGATCTCAATCCGAATGAACATCTATGGGATGCGCTGGAACACCAAGTCCGATCCACAGAGGCCCCACCACACAACTTGCAGAACTTAAAGGATCTGCTGCTAATGTCTTGGTGCCAGATACCACAGGACACGTTCAGAGGTCTTGTGGAGTCCATGCCTCGCTGCATCAGAGCTGTTTTGGCAGCACAGGGGGGGGGGACCTACACGATATTAGGCGGGTGGTTTTAATGTTGTGGCTGATCAGCGTAGATAGAATGGGGCCAGCTATACTTTATTCCTTCTTCTTAAAAGCATGTTTAAACTGAGCAAAAGCTTGGGGAAGTTATTTCTTCAGGATGATAGCACCCAGAATCCCCAAGCCAGCATGGCACTGGGAATTCTGGGAGCTGTAGTCCCCAAAAGGAACTTTTCTCCAGGTCGTAGAACAGTAGCCACTTTCATTTTAAAGAAAAAGCAGCCTGGGGGGGGGGGCTCTGAACCAGAACATAACCATTGATCGTGATGGGGCCCTGTGTTGCCCTCCATGGTGGTTTGCTTGCAGTTATGCTATAAAACATGTTTAGGATGAGATAGTGTGTCCTAGAGTGCCCCCAGAAGAAGGGAATGGTAAACCAGTTCTGCGTATTCTTTACCTGAAAAACCTGAAATGGGCTGTTGTAAGTCAAAATTGTATTGACAGCCCATGATTATTATTGTGTGTCCGGGGATTTGGGGAGGAAATTACTGCAGGACCCCTGATTCGGATCAGAAGCAACTTTCTAGATGTGGCCACCCCTCTGCTTATTCTTTTTCCTTTGAGATAAATTTTTTTACATTAATATATAAGAATCAGTATATGCAGTCTTATGGAAACTTGTGTCTCCCTTGCTTTTTTTGTGTGTGTGATGCATGTCCTCTTTTTTTTGATGCTGTATAAATCGCCCACCCTAATACTCCTCCACAGAGTGGATCCAAGACTCAGGAAGCTGAACAGACTCGGTGAGAGAAGGCAGGAAAGAAGGACAAAAAGATTGATGCTGAATAAAAATACTTTAAGAGATTTCAGCATGTAATGAATGTGTGTTGGTGTAGGTCCCTCCCTTCATGCGCGGAGCATTTTTTAAAAAAAAGTTAAATAAAACGCCTAACATTCCAGAATGTCACACTGTC
This sequence comes from Intellagama lesueurii, assembly GCA_037013535.1. NCBI lineage: Eukaryota > Metazoa > Chordata > Lepidosauria > Squamata > Agamidae > Intellagama > Intellagama lesueurii. The sequence goes on along the minus strand of JBAJHW010000001.1, from coordinate 164,866,674 downwards.
TCATTGTGAACAAATTCTCTCAAACAGGAGCAAAACTCTCCTACAAGAGAAGCTTGAATGTCCTGCACGTTTGTTTGTTTTTAGAGTTTTACAAATAAATTGCTGGATAGCTCAGTGGTTGAGGTCTCTGGCTTCAGAGCCAGAGGTTGGGAATTCGATTCCCCCCATCTGTGCCTCCTTGACAGGGCCTGGACGCGATGACCCCTCAGGGTCCCTTCCACCTCTGCAGTTCTAAGATCAATTTATGAAGGATGAATGACCTAAATCTATTGAAGTCTTTTGCGCAGTGCAGGACATCTCATCGCCTTTTAATGCCTTCCCGATTTGATGCTGTTTTTCCCACCCTTGCCATTTCACAGGTAGAGTGAAACAATGGCTGGAGAATAGGTGTGGGGGCCTGCTCTCTCTTCTTCAATATTGAACTTCATTTTGTCATTCCACTTAACAGCAGCCAGGGCCCAGAACTTTTATTCTTAATTGAGGCAGCTTAGGGTTATTTTAGTAATGAAGGTTGCATTCAGTGCATGCTCAGAGTCACTTTTGTGGGTTGAGACAAATGTTGGGACTGAAGTCTTCCTACTTACAAATGAACTCCTTGAAAGAAAGGGGTGAGAAACAGGGTTGTGGAAGAGCAAATATGGAGAAGGAGAAGAGTGAGACTTGTCAAAAAACAGCCCTGACAATTGCTTTGTGTTTGGGTGAGAAGTGGTTAAGAGATTTTTAAAAAGGAGCGAGCTGCTGGGATTTTTCCCTTGAGTGGTGTCTCTTTGTGGATGGCAGTGAGCACAAGAGGGCATCCTGCAGACCATCTTGACTGCTGCCCTTGTTGTTGTCAACATGCCGGCTGGCCATTGCTATGCAAAGCTTGGCATCCTTTTTTCCTGCTGGCAACACGGGCACAATATTGTGCAGCAATTATTGGGCTATTTTCTGGCATTTTGAATCATGGGCACAGAAGTACAGTATCCTACATTGATGAATCAGGGTGTTTTTTTTAAAAGAACTGAATGATCTCTGGAGCCAAGAATGGCCCTGAATCTCTGTGACCTCAGGATTACAGAATCCTTAAGAGATTTTTTCATCCTGGCTGTGGAGATATTTATTTATTTTTAATAATTATGTTACCCTTTGGTCCAGTAAAATCTCTTAGACATTTACATTATTTTCAGGCAGTGTTATATATCAGCTCAGACTGGACTGTTTGTCATGCTTGCATATTCTTTGGGTTTTCTTCCTCCTCCAGGCAAAATATCAAAGTAACCCTGTGCACATAGCAGTGGTTATTTCAAACTGTTTAAGAGAAGAAAGAAGAGTATTGGCTTCAGCCAGCATGCCCGTACAGGTAACTCTGTTTTTTATTTGATTATCATAAACAAAAAACTGGAATCCAGAGCACCTGTGCACATGTAACAACACTGATGTCAGTGGGTCTGAGCCCACACAACTCTGTGCTGGTTGCAGTCCTAGGACCTTTGAGCCTGTACTTGAGCCAAGACTAGGCAAATTTTGTACCCTCCTGTGTTCACAAATGGGGAGAATGACAATTTTAATGTACTTGATCTGCAGCCCTGTTGTCCCAGCAAGAATCATTGCTACTGAGCGCTCCACTCTATAGATTCCTAAAGGCTCTCTCCCTTAACCTGCAGCATGTTGGATTGGTATAACCTGCAAGAACCAGTTCTGCACCAGCTTTAGGCAAAGTTTGAAACTGTTACTTTTTTGGATTATGTTGGCTGGGCAGTTCTGGGAATTGCATTCCGAAAAAGGTACTGTTGACTTTAGAAGCAGCCTACGTTAACTGACATCTCTTTAAAATGTTTAATGCCACAATAGGTAACTAGTGTAGAATCATGGTGAGATCCAGTGTGGTGTAGTGGACAGAGTGATGGATTCAGGAGGCCTGGGTTGAAATCCCTGTTGGCCACGGAAACCCACAGGGGATTGGTGCGGTAAAACTATTGCTTAAATATCTTACATACCTTGAAAACACTATAACGGTTGCTGTGAGTCACTGTGACTTGATGGCACATAACAACAGAATTACGGTAAGTTCAATACATTCAACAATACTTACTAATTGGTTGAGAAGTTTGGAGTGGAGTGTTGTTTTTTATCCTTGTCCATAGATGTGAATCAAATGTAGACTGACAAGCTAGGGAAGAGTGGCCATATTGCTCACAAGGTAAAAACTGTAATTAAATTACATTTACATAAAAAGGAGGACTCATTTATATTTAATCAGCATTTAAATTTATATTGCAAAGCTGGAAAATCTCACCTATGATTTTACTTGCCCGTTCTGGCTTACCCTTGTTTTAAGTGAGAGAAGAAAACAGTTCTGTGAATGTTGGAAAACCCATTCTCACACACCCTTGTCAGATTAGAGGTTTACTCCATCCTCACCTCTCACATGCAGCTTACTGCCGTGTGAAGTCTAAGGAATCAGAAAAGCCCATAGATTTCTCTCACAGCAGACATTCCTGGTAAGCTTTTCTTTGCTGGCCCTGGGACTACTCCACCTCAGGAGAAGGACAGAACAAGGGATGTGTGGACACATTCCAGAACTTGGGTTAGTCCCTTGGAGGGATAGTTAGGGCCCTTGGCTTTGTAAAGTCCAGACGCATTATGTGTGCATATTCTGAGGGTGACAGAGGGAGACCAACATAATCTAATGCATTGATTGATCCGGTGTGGGAGGCTAAAATACCCATTGTGTAAAGACTGTCAGTTGCTTTAAAAATTCACGGAAATTCATACTTCTAGATAAAGATAGTAATCTTAAACCTTAACATTTCTGTGTAGAGCTCTACCACCTTTTCTTCTCCTGGGGCTCCTGTTCCTGTCATAGCTGTACACAGCTAGAAATGAAGAAAACTGAAGATGATATTAAATTTTATACTAACCCTCTGCCTACACGCAAACTTGCTTAAGCACCACAAACACTTGACGCAAGACACTAGGGAAATGTCCACAAGGATAAGTAATAGCATAGCAGTTATCAGTAGCAGGATGAAGGTTCAGCCAGAGGTCTAGGCAAAGACTTTCCTTCAGACATACATGGATAGGTTCTCTAAACAAATATGGTGTTGTATGAAGATTTAAAATCCTTTATAATATGAGTTTTGGGCTTTTACATATAGTGTGAGAGGCTAAGAATTTCTTCTGATGTTGCCCTATTTACTCTTGGAGAACTGTATCATCCAGTGGGCAGATACCACTGGTCAAACCAGGCATGCCATCTGAGAAATCAGTTCAAAGAGGATTTAGACCGTAGCTGGGTCTATCCTGGTGGGATATAAGAAAGCTGGTCCTTCCATGTTAACAGATTTCCCTCCAGAAGTGATGTATGAAGTACTTGTCATTAATAAAAACATTCCATTCTGAAGCCATCTTTGGAAAAGAAAGCTATCAAGCCAAAGAATGAAGTCCCAGATTGGCTTCCTTTTACTTCCCTGTTGCTGCGTATTCAGTGTTGAAGGGGATAGGGTTGCTGAGCTCATTTGTAAATTGTCTTTCTCTCCCTTTTTTTCTTGCTTTAGGGGCCTCTAGAGAAGTCATTACAGAACAACCTGGGTTCAGAAAGACAAAGAAGCATTGAGCACAAGGGGTCTGCAATTAAGAATAGTGCACAGGCAAGTTCCTGTGATTTCCACATGGGCACCAAAGGACAGTAATCCTCGAAAGAGGAACCGATATATTTTGTCTGTCAGGACTCTGCTGGTAGACTAAGGCTACGACTGTACTGACAAGCCAAACTGGAGCGATTCGGCTGTGTTGCGATTCGATTCGCAGCCCATCTTCTGCTTCCATTTGCTTTGAGTGGTCACAGAGTGGTTGTGGATTGATTCAGATCCATTGTCCACCTTGGCTTCTCAAGGTGCAATCCGCATTTCAGTCCATAGCCCTTTTCCTTTCCCGCCTCTGCTGATCCTTTTAGGTTCCACATTTAAAAAAAAAAGTCCTGTAGATATAGTAATATAGCACTAAACTAGTATAGTAATGCAGTGATTCAGTGCTGAACTCGCTTATTCAAACAACAAAAAATGGCAACAGATCTCACAGTGCCTAAACATCACACTCCAATTGCCTGCGTTCCACACCACCACCCACAGATAGGCTGCCTTGTCCTTCTGCAGGATGAAAGACTTGATCACACAGAGAAGAGTGTTTGAATCATTCTAGCTTGAAAAAACTAGAACTCCCCAGTGGCAGAGAAAAAGCTTGATGTCAGGAGCAAAAAAGAGGCTGGACTCATTCAAATTGGCCTTTGCATCATGTGATCAGTAAAAACAACCCACCAAATTCATTCGTTTTGTAACCTGAGCAAGTCCCATGGCATTTGACTGTGTAGTCAAAGGCTGGGGCTGTTTCTGCCTCCATAGTGGGACAGTGTGGTGGTTTAGGTCTCTGGCTGCAGAGCCAGAGGTTGGGAGTTCGATTCCCCTCTGGGCCTTCCTTGACAGGGGGTGAACTCGATGATCCATAGGGCCCCTTCCAGTTCTGCAGTTCAAAGATTATTAATGTGGTAAATGAGATGGTAAAACATGTTGTACTGCTTTGGACTTGCACGTGGGCACAGTATCACAGTAAAGAAACACATCTTACAAATAGAAAATGAATAGATCCAGGGTGAAAGATTTTATTACAGTTGTTTGCATGCATTGCCATTTTTCTGTTTTGGTGGCATTCGTATAGAAGAGCATGTAGCATCCCCCATGTGCAAACTGAAGTGGTGCGGTATAGTCCATTTGCCCACCACCACAGGAGCCCATGGAACTTTTTCCTCACTTGTTTTCAGTAGCAATAATTCCCTGTTGTGCCTTATCATAGTAACCATGTTGTGTCAAGGCAAAACTGTCCATTAATGGTAGCATGTCCTTAGAAGCGGGAATCCATTAATATTCCTGAGAAGCAGTTGAAGCAGACCTTTGTGGGTGAGCCATCGTCCTTGAAAACAAAGCTTGTTCTTGCCTCCCAGTGACTAAATCACAAAGCTAATTTGTAACCTATCCATTCTTTTTGTTTCTCTTGTTTCCCTTTCATTCTAAAAGTATTTATTTATTTTATTTAAAATATTTTTACCCTGCCTTTCCCCTTAAAAGGACCCAAGGTAGCTTACATCATTAAAAAGACAATATTTAAAAGCTAAAAACGGTAAGTATACAAATATTTTTTAAAATTAAACAAGCGTTAAAATAAAACATGGTAAACAAAATCAATACTAAAAACACATTTAAAAGCAGCAGAGCTCAACAATCCATTTTCAAAAACCCTCTCAGAATGTGGCTTTTCATTTTTAAACATCTGAATTAAAGGGGAAGGTTTTTCTTTTTGAACTCCTTAATCTTTGATGAAGACTAATAAATACGTAAGAAGTTTATATGAACTAACTAAAGGCCTCTGGAGTGGTGAAGTAAGAATTTCACCATGATATCTGTACCGCTATACACAAATAAGAGTTCTGAATCTGTTATGTTTAATTGTTACTGTTGCTTCCTAAACATTGGGAATAATATTAGGTTCACTTGCCATAAAATAACTTCTGTTTTGCAAAACAGATGACTGAGCAAGATGTCAAATATTTAGAAGATTTACAAGAGGAGTTTGACTTCAGATATAAAACAATACAGAGCCTAGGTAAGCTTTTCCATAAAATGCTTTGAAGGAGAAATATTGATTCTGATTTTGCATGAATGTAAACTTGAGTTTATAAAACCAGAGCAGCAGAAATAACTGATGCTGCAAAAGGTCTAGGAAAAAAAGACTAGTTGTTTATTTTGGGGTCAAAAGAGGGCACTCGGTTAAATTAAAAGAGAGTTGTGCTCATGTATATTTTCTTGAAAGGATGTTCGGTCGAATTCCTAAGTAAGGATCAAATGAGACCAGATGCTCATCTTTCATTTCAGAACTGATAGCTTATTATTCCTCCCACAATATGACTTCCTCTCACCCTATATCTTGCAAATGTTAGCCTACCCTAGCATTTGCTTTCACCCCATCCTGTATCTTTCAAGATATAGGTGGGGTGAAAGTGAATGCTAGGGCAGGCTGACATCTTTCCGCACCCAATGAAACCATACTTACAATGATGACTGCTAAAAGTATTGTCTAATTTCATCCTGAGTGTGTGTAAAATCAAAGTGTAGATGTATTCATAATGAGTGGAGACGGCCTAGCTAAATTTGGTCACAGCTGCAATTCCATGTCCCCTTACAGTTGAAAGCAATTGGTTAAAGCAAATCAATTCCACAGCTTTTTGTGCAACTTAGTTGTGACAAATTTTATTATATTATATTATATTATATCTCCATTTCTGATGGGAAAATAGCTGGGTTGGAGGTGATTCTGGATGGAAAATTAGTCCACTAGGAAATAATTAATTCCCAGTGTGCTGTAGAGCAGGGGTCCCCAACCTCTGGTCTGCGGCCCGGTGCCAGTCCGTGGGCTTCACAGAACCAGCCACGGAGACAGATCTCTCCCCCGCACACACACATGGTGGGTGTGGTGCGCTTGCGTGCATGCGCGGGTGAGCCACGCCCATCCGCGAATGTGCCACGCCCACCCATGAACATGCTGCGCCCACCCGCAAGCGCAGGGGGTGCCCCCGACGCACAGACCCCGCCCATCCAAAAGATCCGCGGTTCCAAAAAGGTTAGGGACCACTGGTGTAGAGGATAGAGAGATTAATTGCGTCTTAGGAGACCTGAGTTCAGATCTCTGCTCGGCCATGGAAGAAGCTACAGTGGGTGTACATGTGTGGAACTGGTAAAACACTTCTTAAATATCATCATCTACCTTGGAAGATGTATTAGGACTAGAGATGGGGATGAAGCTCCAAAGTCTTTTTTTTTTTTTTTAGACAGCCCTGGGGCTATCTAAAAAGAAAAAAAGAAAAAGCCCCGGCCCCCACAGCCTTCCTATGCTGCGCGTCATAGTAAGAGGGGGAAAGGGATCAAAGCCATCCCCTGGCTCCGCTGCCTTTGTGAAGGCATTGGGGCTGGGCGGTGGGTTCTGTTGGGCTTTTCCCCTTTTTCTATGCCTGGCGGCGGCATAGTAAGGGGGAAATGGTTCAAAGCGATCCCCCACCTCCGGATTGCTTGGATCTCTTTCTCCCTCATCCTATGCCGCTGCCAGTGCATAGAAAGAGGGGGAAAGCCAGACTGAAGCAATCGCCCAACCCCACTGCCTTTGCAAAGGCAGCAGAGCCGGGGGATTGCTTTGATCCCTTTCTCCCTCTTCCTATGCCGCTGGGGTTAGAAAGAGGAGGAAAGCTCGATTCAAGCCATCTCCCAGCCCCGGGGATAGGTTTCCCTTCTGGCAGGCTTTAGCAAGCCGCCGAAGGGAAAGTCCCTCTCTGCTTATGCCTCTGAGGAACAGCTGATCCGCGAGGCATAAGCAGATAGGGAATGAAGGGACGAATATAAAAGGGTTATATTCATTGCTTCGTATTCGTTGGGGTCTCTGGACTCCGAGAATACAAAGCAATGAATATCTGACGAATCAGGGATATTCGTTGAATATCCCTGATTCATTTTTATATTCGTCCCCATGTCTAATTAGGACCACTATGTCAGTTTGAATGTGAGGGCTATAGCACGAGGAAACAGTTAAACAAGCTTGCAGATTATGCCTCTTTCTTTCCCAACTGTAGCTCCCCAATGAATGTTAGTTTGACAAAAAATGTTGGATTTTTTTTTCCTGTCGTCTATGTATAATACCAAGATTGGCTTTTCGCCTTTAGCTGTGCTCACCGTGAACTCCACCGTTTGTATCTTTTCAAAACCTATGCCAAAATTCTGTAGTATTTGTGTTGAGTTTTGCAAGTACAAACCTGAGGGTTTTCGTTTTTTTCCTCAAAAGGACTCTCCTGTGTAACAGACAAATGAAAGGTTCCCAGGAAACATTCCAAAATCCAACACTGTCCTTTTCACTCAAACTTGTGTTAAAGTTTTGTACTGATAACATTTTTTTACTAGCTGTAATAAATCTCCATTTAAAAAAAAAATCTATTAAGATACAGATTGAACTGCATGCAAACATTGTTGCAATAATGGAAATAAACATGCAAGAAAGTGCATTTTGATAATTTCAGGATTGAATCCCTTCTAGGAAAAAAATAGTTTGGTCAAAGTAAGGCACATGCTTACACAGAAGGGGTTAAGACCTTGCGGTCTTGAGATGTTACTGGACTACTACTCCCATCAGCCCCAACCAGCACAGTCAAGGATGAAGGATGCTGGAAGTTGCAGTTCAACAGCATCTCGCGGCCACACATTTCCCATCCCCAATATATAGTTACAGTAGCTTTCTTTAATGTGTGGCGTGCGTTTGTGTCTGTTTATATAGAGAGACACGCTTATAAAATATTTTTTGCACTATTGCTTTTTGTAGTTATGTATTTTAGTCTTTTGGAAAATGATACAAACACTAATTTAAAAGAAAGGCATACCGTTCTGTTCAGAATTGTCCTGCATACCTTTTTGTCCAGATACGTTACTTTTCCTCTTCCTGCGTTGTAGACATACTATTTTTGCTTTTGCTTTTAGAGCAGAATGACAACAATAGTGACGCCATGAAACAAGAGATGCTGATATTACAGGAAATGCTCAATACGCTAGACTACAGGAGGAAGGTTAGTTAAATCATATGTCATGTTTATATCTTATTGCACTTCTCCGCCTCACACTGCATAACAAATTTCCCTTTCCCCCTCCCCAGTTATATGTTCATTAGCAGGAAATGATAAAAAGGAAGAATGTTCTGCTCAGATTTTTTTGCATCCATTTTCATCCAGATGTGTTTCTTTACAGCTCTTTGCTATTCATGGGGTATCTTCTTTCTGTGTTGTGTACATAATATTTTGCCTGGTTTTGAAAAGTATGTGATGACTATTCAGAGTGCTATCTGCATCTTTCAGTGGGAAGACGGTAATAACATCACAGACCTTCTTCTCTTATTTATTTCATTAGTAACCTTACTATTATTGTTGTTGTTTTTAAAAAAATTGGGCACAGACAAAATTATAAAAACATTGACTGGTATTATATAACAGATACAAGTTTTAACCAAAAACTTAAGTATCTGTTAAATATCGGCCCTTTTTTGTAGCTCTGATGGTGTGATTTCTGAGATCTGCAACTGCTTATAGTACTGTGTGAAGTTTCTTGGTAGGCGAGCTGTTTCGATTGCCAGGTCTCTGTACTTTGTTAGTTTTTCCAGTTCTTTATTTTCAACTCTGTCACCCCCTAGAATTGCAGTGTCAATGATCCAGACCTACCTACCTACCTACCTACCTACCTTCCTTCCTTCCTTCCTTCCTTCCTTCCTTCCTTCCTTCCTTCCTTCCTTCCTTCCTTCCTTCCTTCCTTCCTTCCTTCCTTCCTTCCTTCCTTCCTTCCTTCCTTCCTTCCTTCCTTCTTCTTGTAATATCTCTGGGGGTACTCTGGTACTGTGTGCTGACTGGCTTTTCTCCCAGGGGGCACTGTGGGGGAATCCTGACTTTTGGCTTCACAATGATATATGCAAGCCACTGAGTTAACCAGCCAGGAACTTTACACCAACAGGGGTATTTAAATGTGCTTGTTGCTCTTGGAAATTTAAGCCATTGGTTTATAAAGAAATAGGTATTCATGGGTATTCATGCTGAAGGAGTAGGAGATGGATCTGATAGAACTATATTTTAATTCTTACATTTTCTTTTAAGTTTTGTTTTTAAGAAACCACAGGGCCAAAAACAAACAAACAAAAACTTCACCTCCAGTACGCCTCCTGGCTCCATAGTGATGTGTATCTTGATTGCTCTAGGAAGTCCTGAGTAAAATGGCACAAATAATAATGGAAGCTGAAGCCTTGGTGAATAGCATGCTAACAGAAGAGTTACTGGACTGGAAGAGGCGGCAGCAGATTGCCTGTATTGGTGGACCGCTGCACAGTGGACTTGATCAGCTACAAAACTGGTAAACCATTCACCCTGCTTTCTGCCTAAAGAACCACGGAAGGTAGGACAAGTGATGCTGTGGTGGCTGTGGCTCCCCAGCCCAGAACACATGACAAAAAGCCTCATCTGAGCAGCTGGGGATGTTGTTTTTCAGCTTCTAGGGAATATAGGGGACTGAAGAATTTAATTTCAGTAGACATTCTCTTCTGCTACAAAAAGGCTCTTTGAAATTGGGTTGGGTTTTTATTTTTTAAGTGGGAGGAAAGTGGGGCTGGGGCTGTGGGGAAACAACCCAGTTGATGTTACCCAAGCCCAGCATGACTGAGGAACTGCCTGTTTAGCAAATTATAAAACCTCTATTGTAAGTACCTGGTGAGGAGTGCATCCCGTCCCGAATCCTGCATTTGTGTCGTGTGTTTCTGTGCCATTTTAAGAACAATCTATACACGTTAGTTATGCAGGAGTTCCCTGAAGTACACTGTCTTCTTCTTCCCTACCACCCTGTCAATAAATTGACAAGGCATGTAGGGAGAACAGACTTGAGCCAAGATCCTAATATGGGTGGGCTTCAACCCTTTGCTTTCAGTTACCTCCCCCCCACACAACAGTACATTTCTAAAGAATAACAACCCTGCACTTAAAATATAAACCCTGTGACCTGAAGAGTAGTGAAAACCTTTCTGCTTCCTGTGAAGGAACATCAGTGCTATCTTAGGAAGAAAAGTGTGCATTAGCAAAACATGGCTGGGAAACTGGGCATAGTATCTGCTTTAATGAAACAAAAAAGCTGTTTCAGTCACACTCTTGGAATCTGAGACTGATAAGGGAGATAAGTTAGAGAGACATGTGAGAAGTAATGTAGTAAATCAGGAGGAAGGCTTAGAAGGAAGGGACTTCCAAATGCCAGATGCAGTGGAGGGGTATCAGACGAGACAGGTATCTAGTTGTCTCATGTGTTCCCAGAGGCATCTGGTGGGGCCACTGAGAGATACAGGAAGCTGGACTAGATCAGAGGTCATCAACCCCCGGTCCGCGGCCCGGTCCTGGTCCCTGGCCTGAGCCGGACCGGGCCGCGAAGACAGACCTTCCCCCCCCCCCCGCACGCACTCCCCTCCCCACAGCTGCTTTGTGCACACACACGCATGCCAGCGCCGACGTGAGTGCTCCTTCACCCCTTCACACATGCACCCGCACGCGCAAAGCAGCTGTGGGGAGGGGAGTAAGTGCGGGGGGGGGGCGGGAGGTCTGTCTTTGCGGCGCGGCGGCGGCGACGTCAACGGGGGTGGCCCAGAGCCGGGAGGCTGAGCATGGCCAGGTGCTCCGGCTGCTCACCTCCCGGCGGGCTCCAACAAGGCCAGGGTGGGTGCTCCTCGCCACCCTCAGCAGCCCTCCTTCCCTCCTTTTCTCCTCAATCCGCCAGCCTTCCCGGGCCCCCCTTCTTGAAGGAGGCACCAGGACCCAGGTGCGAGGTGAGGCAGTGCCAGGCTGTGTGAAGGGCGGGCTCTGTCAACGCAACGTCGGGAGGGTGGGGAACGGGCGCCACTTGACAGGAGGGAGGGAAGAGTCGTCGTCGTCAGCACCGGCGGCGGGCAAAATAGGGTGAGTGGAGGTGAAGGGGCTCTCTAGGAATCCGCTCCCCACCACCCTCGCAACGGCAGCGCTGGGCACGAATGGAGAGCGTGTTTCTCTCTCTCTCAGCGGGGGCGACTGGGGGGAGATGAGCAGCCTCAAAGCCACGCCTAGAGTCGTGGGGAGGAGGGGAGGAAGCCTGAAGGTCCCCATTCTGCCCTCATGGTCCATGTCTTTTATATTTGTTGTTCCATTTTTCTCCTTCCAAGCCTTGATGAAAGTTTCTGTGATGTCCAAGCTGAGGAGGGAGTGGGAATTATTCTCATGTCGCTTAATTCCCTTCTCGCCTTTACTTCTATGGGTTTCTCCCCGTTTCTCTTCACCCCCTTCTTCCCGGTGGACTTTGAACCTCATCTCCTCCTCCTCCCGGTCGTCTTCCAGCATCTCCCGCCCGACTCGACATCCCCCTCCATTTATCATCTAAACACCCACGCTTGTTCAGCTTGCCTTCCTTCCTTCTGAAGGTGCCACGAATTTGTAGTTTTCCCTACAGAATTACAGCAACCCCCCCCATGTGCTACTCATCCTTCTGCTCTTTCTTGTCACCCTACATTGTCTTTTCTTTCCCTAAGGGCATGCTCTCAGATATCTGCCCTAAATAGCTTCTTCCCCCACTTTTGTTTGCTTATTTCTTCAGTACCAAAATGAAGAACAACGGGGTGGTAACGGATTTGCTGTTCTCTTTGGCTTGAACTAAAGCGCCGCCGAACCGGCACCAGCGGCTGCTCGCCGGGGCGGCCGCGTAGGTTGTCGTCGCTCCTCACCATTTGAATTTCCCGCCAAGGAGGGCAGGGAGGAGCGCCGCCCCCAGCCTCATTGGAGCCAGTCAGGAGGCGAGCGGCCGGAGGGAGTCCTCCGGCCATGCTCAGACTCCCAGGCTTCCGCCGCCGCCACTGGCATGCGCTCCCTCACCCCTTCAAGTATACCCCTGCGCGCAGGGGGTGGGGTGGGGGTGCGGGTGGGCAGACGCTCCTGCGCATGCACGAAGCGGTGGGGGAAGTGCGTGCATGCCTCTGGCGCGCGCGCTCCCCAACCACTTCGCGCATGCGTCGGAGAGCACGAGGGGCCGCCCCACCTCCCTCAGAGGCTCAGCCGGTCCGGAGTATGAAAAAGGTTGAGGACCTCTGGACTAGATGGGCCCTTGGCCTGATCCAGCAGGGCTCTTCTTATGTTCTTATGAAGGGCAAAGACTCAGTGACTTGTGGCTTCCTATAATTGAGCTCATCAGAAAAACAGAAAGTTGATTAAGTAGTTAGTACACCTGGAATGTTTTGTGTTGTAATTAGATTTGGGGAAAAATTTAAAAAAAATTGTGATATTCATCAGAAATTGCTGATTCATGTAATATTTGTCACTTCGTATTCATCCATTCTGGAGGCCCTGACAAATACGAAGTGACGAATATTTACCCTTTTTATTCGTCCCTTCATTTGGACCTGGGCACAAAGAGCAAGCTAGGCTGCCAGAATGGCTGTTCCGGCAGCCTGGTTTGCTCACTCTGCCTATCGGCCCGCCGAACAAGAGCCTACAAGAAATATTTAACTATCTTAATCATGAAGGCCTTTAGAATGTAGAATTTCCTCAGGTTTTTCCTCTGAAATTCCTCTTGATTAGACAGCAAAGCTATTCTTGGCATAATAATAATTATGCTGTTCTTTTCATAAAAATATATATAGTATGTATATCATCCACCTTTTTGTTCTGTTTCCATATATCTGATGAAGTGGATGTGTCCATGAAAGCTTACATTAAAATATAATAGTCTTTAAAGTGCCGCATGCTTTTGTCTTTTTGTTATTATTGTTGTTGTTGTTGCTGCTGCTGCTGTTGTTTTGTTTTGTTTTGTTGGTTTTTTAAAATTTTATTTTATTTTACTTTTTGCCTGATATGTATATTCATGTATATCTGGTATGTCCTTACCTCTTGTTCACTTTTTACACTTTCATCATCATCATCATCATTATTTTGCTGTGGGAAGCATTTTAGAAAGGTACTTGAAAATCTCTATTTTGATCTCTGAGACAACAACAATGAACCATAATCTTCATGCTGCTTTCTCTGTTGTTAAATGCCATCAACAGCACCTCTGATTTATGGCAGCCCTAGGAATGAGTGACTTCCAAAATCAAATCAAATCAAATCAAATAAATTTATTGTCATTGTAAGTCTATACATAGTATACACATACAACGAAATTCACACAGAATGTCCTATCCTTAACAGCTCCTGCTCAGCTCCTGCAAAGCCGACCCCCTTCACCAGGCCTTTAAAATAAAAGTCGCCCCCTCCCCTCTTTGTCAAATGTTCTGATGGCCATGAGACTGTTTGAGAAGCCATTAGCGGGGGTTTATACCGATTTTACTTGCTCTCTAAATTGCATCTGCCATGAAGTACAGCAGTAAGGCAGATTCCATCTGTGCTGATCATTTCTGCCATTTGTATTGCCAAATATTTCTGCATTGTGTTGCAAATGTGTGCTTTGCACCTGTCTGTCTGTCTGTCTGTCTAAAGAGGAGCAAATCACCTTTACTTTTACTTTTTCTGGTGTCCGTTTTAGCTTCACGCTGTTGGCAGAGAGTCTCTTTCAAATAAGAAGGCAATTGGAGAAGTTGGACGAGCTGTTGTTCAAGCTCACATACGAAGGAGATCCCATTTCACTGCAAAGACCTCACTTGCTGGAACGAGTAAACCTTTTGCTCTACAGCCTTTTCCAAAGGTACCGAAAGCCCCGCCCTGCTTTTAAGTGTAATTTGAGGGGAAGATCCCTTTCCCATTCAGGAGATTTGGTGACTGAAGTGCCTGAAAATCACATTGAAGGGGCAAAATATAATTGTACGATCCCAATGGCAAAGACATTGGTCTCTGAGATTAAAGAAGACTCTTTATTTTGCAATGAGTTTGGTATTAATAATGTTATTTACTTCCTTTCCTATTAGTTCGTTTATCGTTGAGAGACAGCCATGCATGCCAACCCATCCTCAAAGGCCGTTGGTTCTTAAAACATTAATACAATTCACTGCTAAACTTAGGTGAGTAAAGGATCTCACTTACAGGATAGAAATGACGTGACTGGTTTGTTTGTTTACGCTGCTGATGAAATTATTTATTAACTGTTTTGCTATTCATGCTTTATTTACTTGTGTTCTTGATGCTTGCTGTGTTACTTTTATGTTGCACTTGATGCTTTATTTACTTGTAACAAAGCTGCCCCCTTTTTTCCAGTAAGAAGGGATTGTTAATGTTATGCCTTGTTTTACTGTGAACTGCTTTGGATGTATTGTTGATAGAAACGTGGTATACAAGCAAACTGATTCATTTTATTGGTTTACTTGATTTGGTGAGCCTCCTAAGCCTGTGCTGTCTCCTAGTATCTTTCACAGAATAACTAGAGCTTGGAAAAGTTATGTTTTTGAATTAGAGCTCATGCTGGTTCGGGGATTTTCAGGGTTATAGTTAAAAAAAAACCCACACTTTTCTGAACTCTGAGAATAATACCATCTTTCTTGCTTTCTTACCAGTTCGTATTTTCTCCTCTGTTATTGTTAATTTCTTATTTTTCCTTACCGCTAGAATGAATCTGCAAGTCTCATGCATTTGCTAGCATGGCCTCCAATCATGTAAAGGTCTGGTTAATATTTTATAGATAGTGCCTAATGTCCCTGCTTTTGAATATTATAGGAGAGCTAGTTTGCCTAGACATTTTCCCATAGTGGGTATTATTTGCTATGAACGGTATACAATAGTTTTTTCTACAATAAACTTGTGCACTTTTTATTTCCTAGGCTGCTTATTAAATTGCCAGAGCTGAATTATCAGATCAGAGTAAAAGCTACCATTGACAAGTAAGCAACTTGTACATATTTTAACACTTCTTGTTATCTATTATGTGCTGTCATGTTGAAACTGATTTACAACACTCTACTAGGGCTTTCAAGGTAACTGAGATATTTAAAGAATGGTTTTATCAATTCCAATATTCCCTCCCCCCCCCCATGAATTTATCTTGCCAAGTAGGGATTTGAATCCAGGTCTCTTGAGTCCTAATCCATCACGCTGTCCATTACACCAAAAAGGGTATCTTACTTTTTAAAGTTCCCAAAACTCTTCCTCCAACACTGCTTCTGGATGACATGTTCTACAAGAAGTGCTTCTGGTGTGGGCCATTTTGGATTGCTGTTGGCCTTGAATTCTCATCAAAGGAAATACTAGTGTTTCAGATCTCCAAGCTAACTGCTCACCATCATGGAGGGAGACAGAGAAGGACATTCTGTTCTTCTCAAGAAAAAAAAAGGTGCCTAGGCCCACACCTCTTTGTTCTGTCTCCTCTCTCTTTACCTGCTTACTAGAGATGGGCACAAATTGATCTGGCACAAAGCTGCAAAATTCATCAGCATGGCATCATAGGGTGCTGCGTGCACCCTATGATGCCTCTCCCCACCCCCCGACTGGCTGGCCCACTCACTGGCCGGATCCTCCTCCAGGGTCGACTGTCCACTCCGGATGGGGCAGAGACTTCCCTTCCCTGCCTCCTGTGGCAGCCAGCCAGTGTTTGCCTACACAGGCAGACTCCCCATCCCGCCTCCTTGTCTGAATGACCGGCTGCTGGAGGAGGTGGGGAAGACATGCCTGGGCTCCTGCCCGTAGTGGGCAGCTGGCCCTGGAGGAGGACCTGGCTGGCGTGTGGAGACTGGTGAGTGGGCCAGCCAGTCAGGGGGTGGGGAAATGAAACACCTGTGTTGCTGTGCCAACGAATTTTGCAGCTTTGGGAAGAATTGATTTGTCCCCATCTCTACTGCTTACAATTCCCAAAACTTGGTTTGGCTTCTGAGTTCAGAGGGATGGTAATATGTTAAAAGAAAATTCCGAGGCTCACTTCAGCTTTCCCCACGCATCCATTTTCTGCATCTAACCCCCCATGTCAACCTGTGGTCACAATATGGTACAATATATTGGTCTTAGCATTTTGCCAACTGAGGTTCAGGAAAGGGGCATAATTTGACCTATGTCTGGATGTGACTATACAGTGAGGAAAATGTGAATTCACTTACATTCACTTGCTGTGAAGTTGCACCAGGAAATTTGGGTTTTCCTGGGTTTCTTGGCGTTAACTGGCCACACAGGTGCAGAGGAGGAGGGCCTTGCCTTTTTGCAGCTCAGTTTATAGCCCTGCAGATGGTGTCATTACAAAGAAACCTAATAAGTTGTAAACAAAACTTTCCTTCCTCCATTTCCTCATCTTGTTCTTTTTTGTAAAAAAAATAAAATCTTGCCGACGGAGAGAAGCTTTGCTTCTCCTTGCCAAAAGAGAGAGAGGAAAAGCTGTAAGTGTATATTGGCTGGAGGGACTTTTCTGCATTGGTTCTAGCGATCACATGTCTGATTCAATGCAAATGGATCAATTTTTTTTTAAAGTGGTAGCCCCAGCAGTGAAGGCAAAAACTATGGATTTGAGGAGGAAAACTCCAGGCTGATTCTCATTTCCCTTTGCATCGTGTGATCAGTGGAAAAATATATACAAACCAGCCTGCCTCAATACCGTAACATTTCCCATATTTTTTCCCAGTGTAGGTGTGCATTGTGTCAACGTCTTTCTGTTAATTTTGCTGCTGTTTGAAAGATTCAAATAAATTGCAATGTCAGATGTTATGTTTCAGAATCAGGGAGAAGCTTTCCTATCCAGATATGGAATTTAAAGTATTTTGCAAAGTGTTTTTGATATTTAGCCTAATTTTTCAGTTAGTACGGGAAAGATTACAAATACTGGCAAAAATCAGAGAAAAGAAACAAACAATTCAGTTACAGAGGGGTTGCACAAATGTAGGTGGCTGAATCATCAGTTCCACTGCAGTTTAAAACTTGCCACTTCCCTGTGTTGACATAATTTCTCTACAAAACACTGGGCAATTTTGCTTGTGGTTGTCTGACTTTTTATTGTGTGAACTTGAAACTCACGGAAGTTTTCGTTGGCTTCTCAAGCTAAAACTAGACAGTGTCCTTAAACTTCATCACTCACCCAAGACAGAGTTTGCACAGAATGGTGTTGCTAACTTTTGTTGGAGTTATAAAAAATTAATGAAACATGAAGGTCAAAGATACAGTGAAGAAAGAAGGGAAATGGTTCAATAGAGTCTCAGTTTCTTATTCAAAGTGATAGTAGAAGACCACATTATACCGAGAGCTAATTCAGAGGTTAATCATAAAAAAGCAACCTTTGAAGAAATACTGTCAATACATCTAACCCACTTGGTGAAACTTAAAGCAATAGTAGTGATCCAAAGCAGGAAATTTTGCTAGTTAATGATGGCCAGAATCCAACTGTTGATTTGCCTTTGGGTAAGTGAAATGGTGTAAGACATGGTAGCAGATTGCCAGTAATTAACAAGATGCTGGTTGTGTTCCTAGGTGTACCCCTGATTGAGCACACACATAGAAATGCAATCAGCACCTAGTAAATTAGTGGCAATTTGCTGTCGTGTCTTATGCTGTTTCCTTTATAAAAGCATAAATCAGCATTCTGGCCAATATTGGATGCATCAAATAGACAATGCCTGAATACCAATGGTGTTGATTTTCCTTTAGTTTTTGATTTGCAGGGGTAACGTGAACAGATTCTGGAACTTGAAGGACTATTGTTTGTTTATTTTAAAATGTTTGATTTAATTATGCATTTTGTGTGTATGAAGAGTTCAACAATAAACTCTCTCTCTCTCTCTCTCTCTCTGGTTGTTTTAATCTAGAAATGCTTCTGCTGTAAGGTAAGAACACTTAGAACAATGCTGTAATCTTGATAATGGATAAGTATTGTTCCATATTATTTTGCCTGGCACTGTGTATCTTTATTGGGATATGTCTTCTAGCAATCGTAGGTTTGTACTTTGTGGCACTCACGTGAAAGCAATGAACATGGACGAATCAACAAATGGAAGTCTCTCTGTTGAATTTCGACATCTAGTAAGTCAGTACTTCACTAATTTCATTACAAGAGTTGGGGAAAGAACTGTTGGCTTCTTGCACTCAAACAGACAGCGGTGCCCTCCATTTTGCCCTGGTAAATATCTTTGGATTTGGCCTCGTTTAATTCGCTACATCTATATGTAGCTCATGAAAAAAAGCAACAGGAACAGCCCAGACTTTTTAGCGGTGAGTGCCTCTGACTCAGTTAGCAAGCTGTTTCTGGCTGCATCACCATCACTACCACTTCAGTCCTGAATGTCTCAAGGAAAAACGCCCCATCTGGACCAGTTAGGGCAAAACGACCCTTGACCTTAGTGTGTTTGTGCATCTAACCCCATGCAAATTGTTCTTCTCATTCAGTTTTTAAAAGATGCAAATTGCCTCAGCTGCACAGCATGTCTGAAGAGGAAACTTAACTCTTTCCACCCATATTATATAGTCCAGGGGGAAATCCCTCTTCTTAAACGGGATGCGTAGGCAAGGGGAATTTGCCTCAAGTCTGCAGAATAAATGTTTCGGTTTCCTTTAAATGCCTGCTCTGATCCCATTAATGGCCTGCCCTTCCCCCGCCAACGCAATTTGTATCTTAAAAACACTGGCTACAAAAAACCCTTCCAAGTCAAATGCAATTTGGCCCCTCGCTGCGGGTTAAACTGCAGAAGCCTCTGTGTTGCAAGGTTGGAAGACCTGCAGTCGTAAGATCGAATCCACGCGACGGAGTGAGCTCCCGTCGCTTGTCCCAGCTCCTGCCAACCTAGCCGTTCGAAAGCATGTAAATGTGAGTAGATAAATAGGTACCACCACGGTGGGAAGGTAACGGCGTTCCGTGTCTAGTCGCGCTGGCCACGTGACCACAGAAACTGTCTACGGACAAACGCTGGCTCTACGGCTTGGAGACGGGGATGAGCACCACGCCCTAGAGTCGGACACGACTGGACTAAATGTCAAGGGGAACCTTTACCTTTACCTACTCACTGAGAAGCCAATTTGGAATTCCGCCTGCTCCACCTTGTGTCCCCTTTCATCTCTCAGGAATTCCCTCAGGAGTCCTTCCCTTGCTTTCAACTGTGGTCAGTCAACTTTCCCTGCCCAAAGACCATGTTTTAGTCCTGTTGGTCAGTTTTCTACCTCTGGTTTATGCCTTTTTCTAATTATTTGTTTGTATTTTTACAAACCATGGAGTTTCTCCAAATCTTTTTATATTTCTTCTACATAGATGATGCCATTTTGACTAAATAAAGAGCACAGCTATATATATGTAGCTGAAATATATATATTTCAGCTGAAATATATATATTTCATAATAGCTTCGGAATGGTACGCCATGGGATTTTCCTGTACTAAATGAAAAATTAATAATAATTGAATGCCGTGCAATTCAAGGAGCAAGGAGTTGATAAAATATGCCCCCAGAGTTGTCCAAAAGGCGGTTTTGATGGCTCAGGAAAATACTGCTAATATATTGATTTTTGCGGCCCATATGAATGCTACTTTCATAATCAAATGGAAAAAGGAGAATTACTAAATGTTTCTGTGAATAAATCTTTTTTTTTTTGTAAACGTTGGTCTCCATTTTTAATTACTGCAGCAGCCAAAAGAAATGAAAGCATGTGCTGGAAGCAAGGGAAATGAGGTAGGTGTAAATAATTGTCCGTATTGTATTTCTAGCATGGCATGCGGGACTTTAATACAATTGCTTGAAAATAACAAATCCATGCATAGACTTTAGGTTTTAAGTTTATAATGGCTTTACTATATCCGAGGATATGTTACACTAAAGGGTTGAACACCTTACGGTAAGAGATAATCGCGAAAGGGAGATATGATGGCCAAACTGTTTGTGTTTCCCAAGACTATGATAGGAAACAAAAGGTATTTATCCAAAGATAAAAGTATTTTCCATAAAGGCAAATACTTAAAGTTGTTCAAATGTTTGATGCATGATTGAAATGAGCAACTGGAGCCAAAATATTAGCACAAGTATGCAAACTAGCACAAGGATATAATCAGTACAACACCAGTTCTGCTCATTCTTCCCCGCTTTTCACTAATATTTAGTAGAATGCTGGTCTTGAGGCTCCCCCTACTGAATAAATGTTGTTTTGTTACTTCAGACACACAGTATGGCAATATACACATTATATATATATTATATATATATAACACCATCTGCAATATATAACACAGATGCACCTGTGCTTGACATTAATACGAGGAGTGAGTGGCTCATAGATGGCAGCGGGGAGGGGCATGGGAGAACCTGCAAAAGTTCCCTCTCCTAAACCGTTGTTAGCAGTGCAGGAATCTCATGTTTGAATCAATCTGGCATTCTATTACTGAAGCTCCATGTGTGGCTGGTTCCCAACTCATCCATCCATAAAGTGCCAGCTGAAAAGTAAGATGCTGTAGTTCTTGCCTGACTTCAGCCAAACCCACAGACACCTTGGTTTGGGGATCTACGTGAAGCTGCGCCTTAAAAAAATAGCCACAATTGCTTATCGGAGAGGTTTTCTGTGCATTTTACACTCAGATAAGCCTTTGAGTCATGAGTTGACAGAAAGGGTGCCAGCTTCTGCCTCCCTAGAGACGAGATTCATTCATGCTTAGCAGGGGGCTTCAAGCCGTTGTTCCTGTGGAATCATTCATAAGATTTCACCACCAAACTTTCAGAAGAGGAATGAGTTATTTCTGTTGGGATATACTACCAGAGAAGAGAAGAGAAGATGTATCCCGATATCAAAAGCAGCCTAACAACAACAATAATGGATCGAAAAACACAGAAACTAATGAACATGCATCATACACTACATCCAAAAAGCGATGTGGAGAGATTATATTTACCACAAAAAACTGGAGGCCATGGAATACTGGAAATACAGCAGGTAGTAGAGGAGGGGAAAAAATAAACCTAAATGATTATATCAGTACAAACAGAGAACAAATCACTGAAGGTGAGAATATTCTGAAAACAAGAGAAATATAGGCTCAATATAAAAAGGAATGATTTGAAAATAAATTAAACAGTTGGAAAAATAAGCCACTACATGGACAACATCTGAGAAATATTGATGGAAGGCATGACAATAATTCAACGCGGGCATGGCTAAAAGTGGGAACCCTTAAGAAAGAAACCGAAGACTTGACTTTTGCTGCAGAAGAAAAAGCATTCTAAACCAATGTGATGAAAGCTAAGATTCAATGAATTAGTGTGAACAGCAAATGTCAGTTTTGCCAAGAAGAAAGACGAAACTGTGTCGCACATCATCTGCGCATGTCCAAAGATTTCACAAACAGATTACAAAATTAGACATGACCAAGTGGCAAAATTAGTGCACTGTTCATTAGGCAAAAAATATATCTTGCCAGCCTCCAAAAACCCATAGGAACATCAGGTAGAGAAGGTGTCAGAAAATGAGGAAGTCAAGATCTTGTGGGATTTCTGGATCCAGACTGATAGATACCTTGAACACAACATACCAGACATAGTAGTAATAGAACGAAGAAATGTCTGGATCATTGACATTGCAATTCCAGAGGATGAAAATAAAGAATTGGAAAAACTAAAAAAATATAGTGACCTGGAAGTTGAAATATCTAGCTTGTGGATGAAACATACCTCAGTGGTCCCCATTGTCATCAGGGCTTTGGGAACAATATCAAGAAATTTCATACAGTATTATAATCAGTTGCAGATTCCAGAAATAACATTATCAGAGCTACAAAAAATGGCAATATTAGGAACAGCATATACTGCATCGATATTTAACAGATACTTAGGTTTTTTGTTAAAATTTGTATCTATATGTTATATATTACCAGTCAATGTTTTTATAATTTTGATTGACTGTGCCTGGTATTTTTTTAACAACAACAACAACATTAGATGTATTGTTCAGTGTGAGAAAGAAGGATTAAACAAAACACCAAACAATTTCATTTTTATTTAAATTAGATATCAAATCAAATCAATTTATTGTCATTGTAAGTATATACATAGTATACCCATACAACGAAATTCACACAGACACCCAGAGACCAGACCCACATGCACACACATAAAAATCCCCAAACACTCCCCCCCCACTAAAAATCCCCCACTAAGAATACAAACATCTACACTGCAGGCTAAGTAACACTGTCCAACTATTCACTACTGTTGGTCTTTAAGCTCATTATTAAGTGCAGTTATAGCTCTGGGATAAAAACTATTCAGAAAACGTGTGGTCCAAGTCTTAATTGTTCTATATCTTCTGCCAGACGGCAACAGTTCAAAAAAGTTGTAAGCAGGATGGGAAGAATCTCTCAGGATGTTGTGTGACTTCCTCAGACAGCGGGATGTGAAGATGTCATCCAGGGTTGATAGCTGGAGCCCGATGATATTCTGGGCAATTTTAATGGTTCTCTGTAGAGCTTTTTTGTCCGCTACAGAGCTAGTCCCGAACCATACCAGAATGCCGTAAGTTAGGACACTCTCAATGGTGCTACGATAGTAGGACAGAAGTAAATGCTGAGATAAATTTAACTTCCCGAGCATTCTCAGGAAATACAGCCTCTTCTGTGCCTTCTTCACTAGCATGTTGGCATTTATAGTCCATGAGACTATATATATATAATATATATACTATATACATATATATAATATATATATTAAAGGTGTAAAGCTTTTTAAAATAAGCACAAAGGAGTTAAAATCGGTCATTGGTGTTTGTTTTTGCATATTTAATAATGGGCCTTTGTTTCTAACCTGAGATAAATGTGGTCTGTTAATCTTGTTTGGGTTGGCAGCCAGCCCTTTCGTGTTCAAAGTCCTGTGCATGGGCCAGATAGTAAATCCTGTTTTTGGCTTTCTTCAGGGCCCCCAAATGGTCACTGAAGAATTACACTGCATCACTTTTGAAACACAGGTCTGTTTATATGGGCTGACTATAGACATGGAAGTAAGTATTTACTTTATTTTTGAGAAGTCAAACAAGGGGAAGAACTTTAATAAGGAACAATACTAGTTATTAATTAGCAGATTCTCAGCAATGATTTCTTAAATAAATTGATGAAATGACTGTTAGTGTGTATAACAGTGTATGGTAACAAACCACCTTTCTAGGTTAAAGAACCAAACAACCATTTTTTTAAATATAGCCAACAATATATAAAACGGTCTTTTAGTTCTTTATTTTATTTATTTATTTATTTATTTATTATTGGATTTTTATCCCGCCCTTCTAGACAAGAGTCTACTCAGGGCGGCTCACAAAATATTACAAACAGATAAAAACAACAATTAAAATCTACAATAATACTATAATCAAGATGGAAGGATAAACTTCAAACCAAGAAAAGTAAAATCAAGTATTGGCAGGAGGGAAGGCCTGCCTAAAGAGCCAAGTTTTTAATTGGCTCTTGAAAACACCCAGCGAGGGTGCCAGGCAGATCTCTGGTGGCAAGCTGTTCCAAAGTCGAGGGGCCACCGCCGAGAAGGCCCGGTTTCTTGTTCTTTCTTTTCGGGCCTCTCTCAGCGTCAGGCCCCTCAGCCGTCCTTCCTGGCTATGGCGAGTGACTCGAGTAGATCTAGGTGGGAGAAGGCGTTCTGCCAAGTATCGAGGTCCTAAACCGTTTAGGGCTTTGTATGTCATATATATGGGTTAAATATTTCAGTATTAATTTTTGCCACCTACTTTTGTGACCAATTTAGAGCTGAAATTTTCTGTATGTTATTCCACATCTTTTAGTCTTACTCTTTCGTGTAATTTAGAAAGCTCAGGTGTCTGCCTAACTTTTTTTTATTTGCCCTTCAGTAGTAAAGACTAGATTCCCAGAAATGTTATAGAACAGATGTGGTTTCCTTGATTTTAACATGCTTTCTTTTAGAGCTTTGTAAAATATATTATCTGTTATTAGTGTGTGTTAGGTGTTTTTTAAATTGTTGCTTTATTATTGCACTGTAATTTATTGTATGGAATTTTATGATGTATGCCAACTTGCAAAGAGTTTTCCCTTTGAAAACAAGCCAGAAATATTTCTATAATTATTAGTATTTTGTATTCATTTTTGCTTAACTGTATACTTTATCTTGGCTTGAATCCAGTCTTCCCGTGCAATCCAAACTCAAAGAGACACCAACTGCAGTGGGTCTGGAATAGGCAGAAGCCTCTTGTTTCTGGCACAATCTCCTTCTGGTGGCTGGTCTCTCAGATTTTCCAACACAAGTAGGTCTGCCAGCAGAAGGGCCAAAAAGAGAGTGGAGTGGAGGAAGAGCTGAGTTATGCCAGATCACAATGGCTCTCAATCCAGACTAGACACGGGAGCTTCATCTTCGTATCCTGGGGGGATACGAATGTGAAGGTTGGCACCGCAGGTGCCATGGCGGTCCATTCCCGCCCCCCAGAACCAACCCGGTCTATTCACCGGGCTCCTCACAGCATGCACGTCCGACAGCAACATTGCACCAATTGAGAACGCAGTCCCGCCGGTGCTGCCCTACCTCTAGCCACAACCAACTGCTCTGGCAAGGAGGCAGGAGGAGGACTCTCCCTGCTCAGCTGCTGAGCGGTTGGCTGAGAGGAGAGGCAGGGCAGCACCAGCTATGACGCTGACACCGGACCCGCGGGGGGGGGGGGGAACGGACCGCTGTGGCACCTGTGGTGCCGAGCTTCATATTCATATTCCTGGGATACGAATATGAAGCACCCATGTCGAGTTCAGACCCAGTAACCATTAGGTCAGGACTAAGTGAGGCCAGGGTCTATAGCCCATCCTCCATGCAGTTACTCTTATCATGCACTGTGTCAGTACATTGTGTGCTTATTTTCCCACCAGACCAGTTCTTTGCCAGTTGTGATGATTTCTAATGTCAGCCAGCTGCCTAACGCTTGGGCTTCTATAATCTGGTATAACTTGTCAACAAATGAATCGCAGGTAGGTTTTGTGTAGCAGATTTTCTGCTCATTAGTCCCTGATGTGTTTCAAATGTATGCCTTTAGCAGTGCACCTGTGCTTAGCATGATGGATGCCATTTTTAGAAGTACAAGCCTATATTTTGGGAGATAAGTAGATCTGGCAAGACATTATCTATTAACGGATTGTCACTCAGTGGTTCTTTTGTCTTAAACAGTATCTCAAAACCCATTGCTTAGTGTAGTAAACCACACTAGAGTAGGGTCATTTGATTAAATGGGACTTACAGAAGACTGTAACTTCAACTGTTTCGATGAGCCTACCCTAGTGCGATTTACTACACTAAGCAACAGGATTTGCTTAGTGGACCTTTGGAAGAATAAGTTGGCATAGTCTGTCTTTTTTCTCCTAGTTTATTTACTCCTTTGAGGACGCAGTAGAAACCTCCATACTCTTTTATTATGTAAAAGTGCCTTTGACTAATGTAATAGAGGTGTAGCCTATCAAACTGCATATTCAATTTCACATCAATATAGACAGGGATATTACTTAACAGCAACAAAAGGTTGTTCTTGCATACTACGGGAGTTATGTAATACAATTTACCTTATTGAGATTATTTTTTATGCTTGATAGATTGAGTAAAACGCATTTAGTTGGATGAAAAGTTGCACCACTTAGAGATTGATGAATCTGTCAATTTCAGTTTCTTTCAGTGTAACCATAACCTTCAGTTCCTCTTTCTTTTGAGAAAAAAAAGCAACCTTTTAAAAAATGACAGAATGCATTTTAATGCACATTGCCCCTAATGTTTCAATTTTTCTATGCAGTTCTCTCTATTGTGTAGCCACAATTTTATATGTGTACATATACATTTAATATATGCATTTTTGCAAGCATTTTCCTGTGAAATAATAGCCAAAATCCATGGACAATGTGATTGGCATGAATCTTTAAGGAAGGTGATAAGCTTAGTTCACTGTACTTTAACAGCACACACTGTTAAACAAAATTTAGAAACAATTCAATAATTGAACAATTAAATTGATATAAAACCACTATGAAGCTGTAGACCTAAAAAAACGTACTAGAGAGTAAGTGCTGTAGAACATAGTGAGACTTATTTCCAAGGAAAAATGAAGGGGATTGTACTAAAGAAAAACCTAGCTCTTTGCTACTTGCCCTCTGTATGTTTGAAATACTGTATTCAGATACATTTGAATACAGCTGTCCATACGACAAAGCTTTTCCATTGTTCTGAGAGAGGCACTGTGCCTATTCATTTGTACCTTTTTTTACTGGCATGTACAGCTTTTGCATGGGCTGTTGGCAACCTTTATCCTTACAGAAGGTCGCCAGTGACTGTACTGTACAAGTGTTTTGACTTACTTAATTAGGTGACACCTCTGCAGAATAATTTATATTCATTTCACATGTATCCATTTATGATATATGTAAACAACAGTAGTGAACAAAAAGATGACTTGACCTTAATTTGAATGCAGAACCTGGCTTTCTTTAACAAGCCACCATCCATCTCTTTAAGTCAACTGCTGGAAATACTGAGCTGGCAGTTTTCATCATACGTTGGCCGGGGACTTAATTCAGATCAACTTGGGATGCTGGCAGAAAAACTTACAGGTAGGAACTGTGAAGATATTATACCTATTTTCAATGTCAGTAGTCACCCTTCATCTCTGTGTCAACCAAATTTTGCTCAGCTGCAAGCCAGAAAAAAAAATTGCTTCCAATTTTTTCTCCTGTACCAAAGAAATATTTGTTAATTCTGCTTTCCTTCCTTGATTGGCCGAAATCTGAAAATCTCAATTGTGGTAGTCTCAATCAGTCGTCAGGCTGTAGATTGTGCCGCTCTTTTTAAACAGCTTGGTATTGTAGTTTTTTTAAAACAACTGGACATTTTGGTGGTGGCCTCACTTTCCTTGCTTAAAATTTTAGGTCAAGTAACTTACAGTGATTACCAAGTTTCCTGGTCTAAGTTCTGTAAGGTATGTTGTTATTATACTGTTTCAAATTATTGCTTTCCTCTTTCCTTGGGTTTGCATAAGGATCTGGTCTGGTGCAGGATGATTTCCACCCCACCCCCACCCCCACATGATCAATCTGTTCTCAAAATAAACTTAGCCTTTGCATGCAACTTTCACAGGTTACTTCGCACTAGCAAAACATGAACAAAATATGCTACTTCTAACAGAAATTAAGTCCGTGTGGTATTGTGATTAAAGTGCAGTGGTGAAATCGGGTGTGCAAGTGGTCATCTCTGAAGTCCCCATAGCCATACCACTCCCAACCGCAAGGAAGAGTCCAAAAACACAGGCAGCTGGATTGCAATATGCCAGCAAATGAGTAGTAGGACTTCTATAAAGCTGATGGCTTTTAATTGCCCATTGAAGACCAAACCACTCTCAGATACTTTGCACTGCAATAGGGATTGCTACAATATACTATTCCCCATAAAATTCATTTCCCTCCCAGTTATTGTGAGGATTGCAACAAACCTCGAGAGGAAACAAGGAAGCCTAAGAAGAGTGATGGCTGATGTCCTATGGCTCAATGTACCTGATATTTTTTGTTTCATCCACATGCCATGCTCCTTGTTCCAGTTGGCACAGTGACATTTCATATGATTTTCTGTGGCATTTTTTTTTTTGCTTCTCCTGAAAGCATGATTTATTTTTAGCCTCATTTTGTTGAATTTACCACTACAATGTTTCCCATTTAAGTTTATTTCTGCAGCAGAAGTCTCCCAGTTAGAAGCTTTCAGTTACCTTTTAGTTGTTTCTCTCTTTCTCTTTCTCTCCTCCTCAAACTGAAACTCAGACTTTGAAAACAGGGAGTGGATTTCAAAAACATTTTTCAAAGAATTTGAAACACTTCTTGAGAAGTTCTCAGAGGCTTGCCTTTTTAAAGGACTCCCTCGTCCTCCGACCATAAGTCTTTATTTCCAGCAATGATCCTGATGTGATGTGTTCAGGGGCATTATGGGAAATAAAAATGGTATTATCAGTTTGTAATTGCCTGCAGCTGATTCAGAGTGCTGCTGCGCGTTGCTATGGATACCGTCAGCAGGCAAACCCTGAAGGGGACAAAGTGGCAGAACAAGGGAAGGGACCGCTGTCTCAGTGACCCTTTTAACTCTAGAGCCAAGGTGTCCTGTAGTAAGAGAGGAGGATCAAATGGGGAAAGGATAGGACGTTTGTTCATAAAAGATATTCAGTCCAGGGCTTTCGCAACCATTAATGAAGACGTGAATGGAAAACACTGACTGTAGAAGAAAATGGCACATTGATGGCCCTGTTCTCTTATCAGAAAAAGGACCAGAGTTTTATATGTGACACAGATTATATGAAACACTAAACATTGGAATGAAGGGAAAAATTATAAGACTGTTTATGATTGGGATTCTAGTCCAACACAGATTTTGAAATGTACAATACAACTGCCATATCTGCTGGGGATTGGTTCCAAGCCCCCGCCCCAGAAACTGAAAATGGTGGATAATAGTGAACGTTATATATATTAAAAAAAGCATTTTCATGTGTATTACCAGAACTGGCCGTTGGAGGGCGCCAGAAACCATGCTATGTATTCTTCACTAACAAGTATTCATAGCACAGTTTGTGGCTCTGCCTAGTGGCTGGTTCTGGTAATACATGTGAAAATAGTGGGGTTTTTTTCCCTTTCAACATTTTTAATATTTTCAGACTGTGGATAAGTGAATTCGTGGATAGTGATCCTGTCAATAAGGGGGGGGGGGTCCTACTGTACAGATTAAATTACACTGGTTGTGGCATACTCAACTCTGTCCTCCAACACCCTCTCAGGGACCCTCCCTCCCTCCCTTCTAGCATCTACTCCTTGAGTCAGTAATTTCATTGTTCAGGATGTCAGATCTTGTGACGGGATGTTTACAATTCATTGTAAGACATAACAGCAGATAGTTCATCTCCATCTAAGTGTTTCTTTTGCAAATGACAGCAAAGATTGTACCGGGGGGGGGGGGGGGAAGACCTCACTGAAAACTTTAGTATGTCCCAGGTGTATGCAACCAGGGCAGCCCTAAAACATTTTTGTACCTCAAGCAGAGCAGCAATTGTTACCCCTCCCCCCTCCCAAGTTAATGTAGAAGACCAAATGGCAGCTTTTTAGAAGGAAAAAGTCTGAATTGAAACTTTGTATTGGTACAATACGTAAAACATTAGTGAATTTCTGTGTATATATTTAGTACAGATTTAATTTGTTTTCATAAACAGGAACACTTGCCCGGCAAATCGTTTACGTTTTGGGCATGGCTGGAAGCAATCCTGGATCTAATTAAAAAACACGTTCTTCCTCTTTGGATTGATGGGTGAGCAGCATTTTGCTAATTATCCATGAATTGGCTCTGAAAAATGTTGTTTATTCATTCTGTTTCTTAATTACAATCATTGGGTGTAGGACAGTTAAGAGTTAAGCTCTTTCAGGTCCTGTCAATTTCAATGAAATCAGAGCAAGGCAAGGTGTTACAGAGAAAGTCATTCTTTGTTAAGATGGTCATTCAACCTTCTCCAACCTGGGGCCCTCTCAATGTGTTGAAATATTGCTCTCATCATCCCTAGCCATATAGGCTATTTGGCCCTTGGTTCAGCGATTAACTGGGACAGCTGTGCAGCATTTGGCCAAATAAGTTGGTTGGGCATGTCTGATGGGAATGTGTGTACCTAAAACTGCCATGTATTTGCCTGCAGGTGCATTATGGGTTTTGTGAGCAAAGACAAAGAGCGTGGTTTACTCAAGGACAGGATGCCTGGAACATTTTTATTGAGGTTCAGTGAAAGCAATTTAGGAGGGATCACTTTCACCTGGGTATCCCAGTCAGAAAATGGTAAGTGCTATCTGTCTGTCTGTCTGTCTGCCTGCCTGCCTGCCTGCTTGCCTGTCTAAAAGTGCCAAACTATTCAGTTTAGTCCATCCTTTGACACTCCAAATCCATGAAGCCCAGTGAAAATTAAATGTAAAAATAATATGTAGAAGCCTTTATATCCCTTTCATTTATTTGCTAAATTGCCGGTTTCACTCCTTTCTTTTTTTTTTTTAGTCCTGTTATTGTTACAAGCTATTATTTCTATAGGACACATGGATTTTTAAAAAATACTATTATTCAAAGTAATATCAAGAAAACCTTAGCCTCAGATAAATTATGATGGCAGGTGACAGCAGTTGTTGTTTAGTCGTTAAGTCGTGTCGGACTCTTCGTGACCCCATGGACCAGAGCACGCCAGGCCCTCCTGTCTTCCACTGCCTCCCGGAGTTGGGTCAAATTCATGTTGGTAGCTTCGATGACACTGTCCAACCATCTCGTCCTCTGTCGTCCCCTTCTCCTCTTGCCCTCACACTTTCCTAACATCAGGGTCTTTTCCAGGGAGTCTTCTCTTCTCATGAGATGGCCAAAGTATTGGAGCCTCAGCTTCAGGATCTGTCCTTCCAGTGAGCACTCAGGGTTGATTTCCTTCAGAATGAATAGGTTTGTTCTCTTTGCAGTCCAGGGGACTCTCAAGAGTCTCCTCCAGCACCACAATTCAAAAGCATCAATTCTTCGGCAGTCAGCCTTCTTTATGGTCCAGCTCTCACTTCCATACATCACTGCTGGAAAAACCATAGCTTTGACTATGCAGACCTTTGTCGGCAAGGTGATGTCTCTGCTTTTTAAGATGTTGTCTAGGTTTGTCATCGCTTTCCTCCCCAGAAGCAGGTGTCTTTTAATTTCGTGGCTGCTGTCACCATCTGCAGTGATCATGGAGCCCAAGAAAGTAAAATCTGTCACTGCCTCCATATCTTCCCCTTCTATTTGCCAGGAGGTGATGGGACCAGTGGCCATGATCTTAGTTTTTTTGATGTTCAGCTTGAGACCATTTTTTGCACTCTCCTCTTTCACCCTCATTAAGAGGTTCTTTAATTCCTCCTCACTTTCTGCCATCAGAGTGGTATCATCTGCATATCTGAGGTTGTTGATATTTCTTCCGGCAATCTTAATTCCGGCTTGGGATTCATCCAGTCCTGCCTTTCGCATAATGTATTCTGCATATAAGTTAAATAAGCAGGGAGACAATATACAGCCTTGTCGTACTCCTTTCCCAATTTTGAACCAATCAGTTGTTCCATATCCAGTTCTAACTGTTACTTCCTGTCCCACATATAGATTTCTCAGGAGATAGATAAGGTGGTCAGGCACTCCCATTTCTTTAAGGACTTGCCATAGTTTGCTGTGGTCCACACAGTCAAAGGCTTTTGCGTAGTCAATGAAGCAGAAGTAGATGTTTTTCTGGAACTCTCTGGCTTTCTCCATAATCCAGCGCATGTTAGCAATTTGGTCTCTAGTTCCTCTGCCCCTTCGAAATCCAGCTTGTACTTCTGGGAGTTCTCGGTCCACATCCTGCTGAAGCCTACCTTGTAGGATTTTGAGCATAACCTTGCTAGCATGTGAAATGAGTGTAGTTGGAGCATTCTTTGGCACTGCCCTTCTTTGGGATTGGGATGTAGACTGATCTTTTCCAATCCTCTGGCCACTGCTGAGTTTTCCAAACTCGCTGGCATATTGAGTGTAGCACCTTAACAGCGTCATCTTTTAAGATTTTAAATAGTTCAACTGGAATGCCGTCACCTCCACTGGCCTTGTTATTAGCCATGCTTTCTAAGGCCCACTTGACTTCACTCTCCAGGATGTCTGGCTCAAGGTCAGCAACCATACTATCTGGGTTGTCCGGGACATCCAGATCTTTCTGGTACAATTCCTCTGTGTATTCTTGCCACCTCTTCTTGATGTCTTCTGCTTCTGTTAGGTCCCTACCATTTTTGTCCTTTATCATGTCCATCTTTGCACAAAATGTTCCTTTAATAACTCCAATTTTCTTGAACAGATCTCTGGTTTTTCCGTTTCTATTATTTTCCTCTATTTCTTTGCACTGTTCATTTAAGAAGGCCCTCTTGTCTCTCTTTGCTATTCTTTGGAAGTCTGCATTCCATTTTCTGTAACTTTCCCTATCTCCCTTGCATTTTGTTTCCCTTCTCTTCTCTGCTATTTGTAAGGTGTTGTTGGACAGCCACTTTGCTTTCTTGCATTTCCTTTTCTTTGGGATAGTTTTTGTTGCTGCCTCCTGTACAATGTTACGGGCCTCCATCCATAGTTCTTCAGGCACTCTGTCCACCAAATCTAGTTCCTTAAATCTGTTCCTTAAAAATCTTGTTCCTTAAATCTGTTCCTTAAAAAAACACAGGAGAAATAGAATGGGAGAGGAAATGGGCTTTCCGAAAAGACAGCAAGGGAACTAAACTGAGCAAATATCTAAAACATGGAGGTATGCAATCCCGGACCCCCAGACATCTCTTCATTTGATTGCTGTATTTAATGCAATGCCCACTTCGGCCTTTACCTGTCAATGTAAGATCAAACAAAGAAGTAACCATTCATTCTGCTTCGGAGGTCTACCTGGATCTTCTGAGATGTGGATGTAAACTGTCCAGAGTAGTGTTTACCACTAATTGGTATGGTATACAAGATGAATGAATGAATGAATGAATGAATGAATGCCGTTAGACCTGCTTTGTATTTCCTTCTGAAGGCTTGGTGCTACAGTCGCCTGCCACTTGGCCATAATGAATCAGGTTTGGTTCTTTAACAAGTTTGGGAATAGGAGGAGAACCATTGCAAGTTCTCTGTTATATATTGACAACTTTTTTAAAAAAGTGATTTATCATCACTTTTTTTTTTCAGGGGAAAAAGCACAGCAACACTGGAAAGCATTATATCGCCTTATTAACAGTTATGCTTTTCTTCACAGGGGAAGCGTGTTTCCATTCTGTGGAACCGTACAATAAGGGTAGTTTAACCGCACTGCCATTTGCTGACATATTGCGAGATTACAAAGTGATTATGGCGGACAACGTGCCTGAAAATCCACTGAAATACCTTTATCCAGAAATCCCGAAGGACAAAGCTTTTGGGAAGCACTACAGTTCTCGGACAAGTGAAGGTTAGATATTGTTTGGACTACCTTTCCTTGTTAGGATTCCCTTTCTCCAATTTTTCATTTAAAACGTTGAACTGGTGAACCTGAAACAGAGACAGTTTCCATGGCCAATATATTCTGTTACGTAGCTCCATCTGCACAACAGAAGTGACTTCTCTGGCAGCAGCAGATTGCTGCTAAGTAGAAGGCTTCTTTTTCAGTTTTGGGGTGCACACAACTCACGCACAATTATGCAGAGGCATTTAGAAGCGGGAAGATGGCCAGCAGGAGAAGATTTAAGTATGTCGTTCTATTATGCTGTTGTTCTGCACCATAAAATAAAATAAAAATTATAGCCCTGCAAGTATGCTTTTCATTAAAAGGAAAAATCACATTGCTTTCTTTGTATGCTATGGTTAGTTCTCCTCCCACCCCCATTAATTTTCAGCCTTTTGACAGCAGTTGACACATATTACTGACAGTGGGAAAAATTTGGAAACCATTTTGCTTCACCTTTCTTTTTTCTTTATTCATATCAAGCATTGCACAATTTAAAAATTAGAGATGTATATGAAATACAGGTAAAATTAAAAACAAATTCAAATGTTAAAATCATTAGATGGTTTTTGACCAGAAGCAGGCTATTTTAATAGCATTATCTCAGCCATTTGCTCGATCTTCTTTTGTACATGTGGTGGGGCATAATGGTATGCATATAAGTGCTGCATTGATTGAATTCATCCACAGTCACAGAACATTTGTCCTGTATCCAAGTAACTCCATTTTACTTGATTTTTCTTTGATCTTCCTGCTTCACTTTGAAGTCTATTACATGATTTGGTCTTATCCTGCTGTTTCCTTGCATCATAAACTCGATTTGTTTAATAAATACAGAGATTTCTCACATCCTTTTTAATTAAAGCCACTAAACAGAGGCTGAAATCCTGTAGTAAGCTGCAACTGGAGTAGGCCCATTGAATCAGTGGAACTTAGGAAGGAGTTGATTCACCAAATCCCCACTGATTCAGTGGGCCTGCTCTAGTTGCAACTTACTACTGGATTTCAGCAAGCATGTATAAAAGAAGGAAGTAGCCTAATAGGCATAGAGCAAAATGGTTGTTGACTTGCCTGGCCAAATTAGAGATGGTTTAGTGGTACAAAGAGGATGATTAACTGAGTACAGCCTTTCTGCTTTGTTACCTTAATTTGGTGTTTTCATTTTTATTCAGTTATCTTTTCTTGGACATAATATTGTTCAGGCGCTGTGGAAACACAACATAACTGTTCGTTAAATCATTCTGTTGTTTTTTTAGAGCACAGGAACTTATAAAAGTTGGAAGCTGCTCTTGATCAACTTTAGCGTTGCCTGCTATGACCAGCAATTGTTCATGGGTCTCAGGCAAATGTGTACCTAATTTTTTAATTGCAATCAAATCTCATGTGCTGTCTACCACTGAACTAAGTTTCCTTCCGAGCCCATCTCATCTTCTGTCCTTGGCAAAGAACAGATTAATTGACCCCTCTTACAGGATAGGCAAAATGAAGTGGCATGCCAGATCAGATTGAAAAACCCTCTGTCTTTTTGTCTCAGTGCAATTTTAATGTACATGGAATGTTTATGTATTTTTAATTTTTATGCATATTTAGTGCCAAGGCCTACCGAAGGAGGAACCAATGCTTATGTCCCCTCTGTATTTATTCCAGTCTCCAAAATGTGAGTCACTGTGCATTTCCCAAATTTAATTCACTGCTTTGTTTCAACACCTCAAAATGTAAGGCCAAACTCACTTAGCTGGAATCAACAGTTTATCATGTAAAGCTATTGGAATGTAAAGGACTGAGTCCCACCCTGGTGTGTGTGAAGTAAGAAGGAAGAAGAAGCTCAAAGGCCTCTCTCTCTCTCCCTTACCTTTGCTGAACTGCAGTTCGCCCTGGCCTTCCAAGATTGGGGAGTGGATTTTTAGGCCAGTGGGTATAGCTTTAGCTGGGGAAGAATAGGCAGATACTGTACAGGTCTTGTCTAGTTTTACTTCTCTGGTTCTTAGGAACATGCAGAGAGGAGTGCTTCCCCCTACCCTCTGCACTCGCTTTCTGCACATGGAGAGCAATGTGCCTGAGGAAGAGAAGGCCACTGCTTGTGTGTAGGCTCTACACATGGACAAGAAGCCTGGAAAACCGGTGTTCTTGATGGTATGGAGAGCCTGGACGTCAACAGGAACCTCTTGTTTTCAGACACGTTGCTCCTGGGGTTTAGAAAATGGTGACAGAAAAGGGAGCAGTTTAGGCACTCCTCTTGAAACGTGTTACCAAGAATCAGGTAAGTAAAATTCAATCCAGCTTTCATTGTCTGGGGAATCTACAAAACAATTAGATTTAGGGCTGTGTTCCATTTCTAGGCGAACGTCTAACCTGACCCATTATAAGCACAGATGCAGAATACCGCCCTGTCCATGTACAAGACGTTCAAGGCTGTCATATTGCATACAGTTACTTCAGGGTCACATTGAACTCACTAGGAATTACTTCTGAGTGGGCAGGGGCAGGGTTGTGCTGGAACGTTGATCTCACTGAGCAAAAAGGGTGGTAGTATGAACTTGGGAAGACAGTACTTTACAGAGTCAGGACAGCAGTGCCCAAGTGCCTTTCTGCTAAACGATATACTGAATAACAGAGCTTTCTGTCATGAAGGACCTTAATTTTTTGTCTGTTTTTCCTTCAGTCTGAATGACTCCACAGATCCGCCTTCTCCATCAGAACTTCTCCCCATGTCTCCAAGCGTCTATGCTGTCTTGAGAGAACATTTAAGTCCTACCGTCATGGAAACTGCCGTATGTTACAAGTTACTTTTAACCTTCTGAAGTCGCACCAAGCAAACAAGGGATAGATATGGAAGGGGTAACCAGATGGGTACTAGATGCCAGTCATTTTCTGCAACCCCAAAGCCAAGTTTCTATCACTGTGAATGAAACCGTGCAAACGGTGTTAGCAGCTCCTATTAGCTTATCTCAATTGCCACATTGGGACTTCTTACTGTAACAAATCTCCAGTTCCAATAGATATGGATCCCTTTAATATTCTTGTTCTGCATTCTGGGTCCAGGCTTTCTAGCACTCGGCGCAGAAAGTTTCATTGGTCTTTTAAAAGACTTGGGAGATCCTCTGTTGTTTTTAGCTTTCAGAGTTTAAAACCTTTGTGTATTGGGCAAATAGTAATCATTTTTCCCTAGCCCTGGTTCATCCTGCTTTTGAGAGGAATGAGCAGTGGTGAATTCCTGTGAGCTGATGCATTGTTCTTTCCTTCTAGATGAATTCTCCATATTCGGCTGACTGACATTCGGATAGAGAAGATAATAAATACATCCTGTAAATACATTTTTTAAAAGGACTTACCTGGCAGATTGTTGTTGTTTTTTCAGTGCCCTTTGGAATACATGTTTCATGAAGACACAAACACTTCTTGAGCTTAACTCTGTTTTCATAGAGTGTATGACTTAAAATTTGCCTCAGTTCAGACATAATGCTAAACCAGAACTTAGCATTACAAGAACGAGCTACTACAAGTTTTGGGTGCCTGGACTTGTGCTTTTTCATGTTATGGATTGGCCCTGCTTTATTTGAAATAAACATACTTAGTGTAACAGGGAACTCATTTCTTTAGGTCTCTGGCTGCGGAGCCAGAGGTTGAGAGTTCGAATCCCCCACTGGGCCTCCTTGACAAGGGCTGGACTTGATGATCCATAGGGTCTCTTCCAGCTCTGCAGTTCTAAGATTATTATATATTATATGTATTTGGTTTCCTTGTCCAACAGTTAAAGGGAAGGGGAGGGAAGAAAACAAGCCTAAGGCTTGATGAAAGCATAAAGCACCAGTTCTTGTAACACAGAGCTGTGCCCGGGCTGAACTTGGTTTAGGAGCAAGATCTTTGCCTATGGAAGCACTGACCATGAGAAATCAAGAGAATAATGTCCTACAAACAAGCTAGGCACAAATTAGCTCCAGAAAAACATCTACTTCTGCTTCATTGACTATGCAAAAGCCTTTGACTGTGTCGACCAGAACAAACTATGGCAAGTCCTTAAAGAAATGGGAGTGCCTGACCACCTTATATATCTCCTGAGAAATCTATATGTGGGACAGGAAGCAACAGTTAGAATTGGATATGGAAACACTGATTGGTTCAAAATTGGGAAAGGAGTACAACAAGGCTGTATATTGTCCCCCAGCTTATTTAACTTATATGCAGAATACATCATGCGAAAGGCTGGACTGGAGGAATCCCAAGCCGGAATTAAGATTGCCGGAAGAAATATCAACAACCTCAGATATGCAGATGATACCACTCTGATGGCAGAAAGTGAGGAGGAATTAAAGAACCTCTTAATGAGGGTGAAAGAGGAGAGTGCAAAAAATGGTCTCAAGCTGAACATCAAAAAAACTAAGATCATGGCCACTGGTCCCATCACCTCCTGGCAAATAGAAGGGGAAGATATGGAGGCAGTGACAGATTTTACTTTCCTGGGCTCCATGATCACTGCAGATGGTGACAGCAGCCACGAAATTAAAAGACTCCTGCTTCTTGGGAGGAAAGCGATGACAAACCTAGACAGCATCTTAAAAAGCAGAGACATCACCTTGCCTAGTCAAAGCTATGGTTTTTCCAGTAGTGATGTATGGAAGCGAGAGCTAGACCATAAAGAAAGCTGACCGCCGAAGAATTGATGCTTTTGAATTGTGGTGCTGGAGGAGGCTCTTGAGAGTCCCCTGGACTGCAAGGAGAACAAACCTATCCATTCTAAAGGAAATCAACCCTGAGTGCTCACTGGAAGGACAGATCCTGAAGCTGAGGCTTCAATACTTTGGCCATCTCATGAGAAGAGAAGACTCCCTGGAAAAGACCCTGATGTTGGGAAAGTGTGAAGGCAAGAGGAGAAGGGGACGACAGAGGACGAGATGGTTGGACAGTGTCACTGAAGCTACCAACATGAATTTGACCCAACTCTGGGAGGCAGTGGAAGACAGGAGGGCCTGGCGTGCTCTGGTCCATGGGGTCACGAAGAGTTGGACACGACTAAACGACTAAACAACAATATTCTGAATCTAATCTTTGCTCTAATTTGCTTTATACAGACATAATTTAATAACCGCAGAAACAGATTTGCCAAAATCCTATTTTACTTTGCATAACATAAAAGTTAACACTTCATTAATTCATAAGGAATTTTGTTCAGGCAGTCTACATGTTGGACTGGGTAACTAATTGTGGAGTTGATTGCACAACTAGTTTTGTAACGGTACCTGCAGAAGTGCTTGCTGGACATGACTTCTGCTGTGGTGCAAATGTCACAATGGTGTGTACAGCTTTGAGTTACGCAGGGATAGCTATGTAACAGGATTTTGGCTGCTACGGACAATCCATGGTTAGATCTGCAAGTAAATAACTATTGGAGAGACATGGTTCAGGCAGATTTTGTATTTGAAAAATCAGAATTCAAAGGAATCCAGTGTGTAAGTCTCAAAGAACTATCATGAAACAAGGTAAACTAATTTTCAAATTAACTGGGGCAAGAAAAGGTCTTGCTGTGCACTCAGACACTTTTAGCAGTTAAGGAATTCCCCTCTCCTAATGGTAGATTATCTATAACTTTGTATCTGCCCTCAGTGATGCTAGAACTTCCTCTGTGCTTTGCAACCTCCCCTTCTTTTTTTCAAAAGCTCTGTCAATTCTGAATTGTTATAAAAATATTGACAGGTATTCCTGTGTACATTGAGACACAGTACAACAGCAATCCATAGAGATAGTATATATATATATAGTATAATAGAAGACTTTAAATTAAAGATTAAAATTTGTGGTTGATAAGGTCATCGGCCTTGTACCCACACAGCTCCACCAACAGGATTCTGGCCCAAATCTCCTAAATTTCATATTCATAAAATAAAGTTAATAAAACTGTTCAAGTGTCTATGGCTGCAATCAGATTGAGGACCTAACTCACTACTAATTCCTCTATCCTCTCTATGAAAATCCCAGAGAAAGATTTTTGTCTCCCATTATTGAGCTGTATCCCAACTGTACTTCAATGGAAATAGTAAGACCACTCGCTGATACACAGCTGTATAATATGTACTCCGTTACACAATTTGCTCTGGCAGCTAAGAAGTTGAGGCTTCGATTTGTTAAGGTTCATAATACTACATAAATGTTGAATATAGTGACTTTGATATTATACACTATGCCACCATTCCCAGAACGGGTTTATTGACCTTTGGGGCATCATTTTGTTTTAACCGTTTTTATGTAAGTCTGCCTTTGTAAAGGCCTATGACCAGAAACAATAAAGGTACAATGTAAAGGTAAAGAAAGACAAATGCCAGAATCTTGTTGGCAGAGCTGCACGGCCAGAACCTTAATCTTTAATTTAGAGTTTCCTATCCTGCCACCACCCTCAGGTTCTGAGGTGCCACAGGGGTCTCTTTTGACCTGGGGAACCCTTGAGGAGCCTCAAGACAAGGGTGGGCGGGCAGTCTTACATTTGAATACCACAATCGCCAGTCATAATAATGTTTTCAGACATTAAAGGCTCTCCTTCCCTATCCTGAGGCTGCCAAAGGCTTCACCAGGTCGAAACGGATCCCTGCCAGAGGCTCAGAACCTGACTGTGGGGAGGAGGATAGGAAACGTTGAAGATTAAAGCCTGTGGCTGATGAGATCTTACTTATATAAACTAGAACTGGGGTTGGAGGCTTCAAGAGAGTAGGGAGCAGGAGCACAAACGTGAGACATGGCTACCAAAGCAACCCCGTTTTGCTTCCCATCCGAATAATCTGGAATTCAGCATCTGGTTAGTACCACAGACTAACGGATGCGGTCAAATCATACTGAGTGTATTTGATTTCCTGTACAGAAGCAAGTACACTGGTAGGTCATCGAAACACTGGCTTTTGTCTTGTAAAACATTACACCCACCCTGAGTCACTTTCAGGCGTACCAAGAATAATAGTGGGTTCTCGCACAACTAGCTCTTAGATCTAGTTTGTCATAGCCATGGAACAAAGCTATAATTCTTGAACTGTACAGGCTTCCTAGTCCCAAACAGTTTGAAGGAGGGGTTGGGAATATATATTTTTTTAAAGCATCTGATGAAGTGGATTTCAGTCTGTGAATAATAATTATGATGTGCCATCAATCAATTCCGATGTATGATGGCCCTTTCCAGGGTTTTCTGTATATAGTAATAAGAAATTTATTGGGAGTGGGGCTTGGCCACAGCTACCCAGGCTGGCTGTTCTCCTGGAAAGCAGGATGAGGAATCAAACTCCTCTAACTTCTGGCTCTGCAGTCAGATACCTAAACCACTGAGCTATCCAGCCAGCTGTAGTCCGTCAGCTTATGGCCAATGAATCTTGTCAAGTCTTCAGGGGTAGGTTCAGCCCCCTTCTGCAAATGAAATGCCAGATGCACAAAAACAAGATTCGGTTCAATTCTGAGAAACTTCCAGGAACAAGAATATTTCTCACAAAGACTGGGCTATGTTAACAGGAAACTGGTAATGACTGAATAACACCAAAAGGTGGAATGTAATAAACGTGTAAATTAACGACTATTTACTTAAAACAGTAAAGTTTTGATCAAGTTCTGCTTTTTTAGTAACTGGACAAAAACGTTTTTAGGAGACCTAAAAAGACTTATTTATTCCTTTTAATGCATTTCTTGCTCAGGCAGTATATTATAAAAATGACTCTGTTGTTCTGTCCCTTTCTTGCATTGCTGTTTTAATGATTTAATTCATTGATACAGTGTTTATTTGTATTTCATTATTGTTACTGCATTTTTTATTGTTTACCTGGAAGCTGCATTTGGACCATTTTGAAGAGAAGTGTACTTAATTTTTTAAAAAAGGATTAGACCATAATAAAATATACCACCACACTTACTAAACAACTTGATTGTTGTTTAATAGGTATATATGCAATGGCTTGAATCGAGGGGGTAGCTTCTCTGTAAACAGAACTCCTTTCCATGGATGGTGCCACGATGCATGAAGTGCACTCTGAGTGAGGCACAAGGAGAGGAGGAACTTTTCAATGACTTCAGAGTTGTCTCATGAGGTTTGTGCCACATGTGGTCGTAGAGATATTTCTGTGGTCCCCCAACCTCCCCTGCAAATTTATAAATTTTTGCTCAGAAAATCTCTTTGTAACCTCTAAGAGGTGTTTGTGTATGTGTGGAGTTCAATGAGCCCCACGGCACAGTGGTTAAACTGCAATACTGCAGTCAAGCCTCTGCTCACAACCTGAGTTGGATCCCGACGGATTCAGGTAGCTGGCTCAAGGTTGACTCCGCCTTCCTTCTTTCCGAGGTCGGTAAAATGAGTACCCAGCTTGTTTTGATGACCTCCATATATATATTCAAAAGGTACCATCAAACTACATTGGCCAGTAGAGGGCGTGAAGGGGTTGTTGTTTTCTTAAGTTTTAAAACAGTAGACCCATTTTTCAGTTCACAAAAGGACTATTGTAGCAATCTTTATCCAAAAAGGTTTTCAAAACCTTTTAAAAATTAAATATGCTGCTTAGCTTGTTTGGCCACACCTTTTCCCTTTAGCCTCTCTCACTCAAGATTGCAGCCACTTGTTACATGATGTCAAGTTGGAACCGACTTCAAGTGACCCTAACAGGGCTTTCGAGGAGTTTCAAGAGAAGTGAGATATTTAAGAAATGGTTTTACCAGTTCCACTCCCTGAGGGAGTTTCCATGGCTGAGTGGGGATTTGAATCCTGGTCTCCAGGAGTCCTAGTCCATCACTCTATTCACTAGACCACACTATAGCTGTTGGAAAAAACAACACATAGTCCTCCTCCTCCTGTGATGGCCCACCCATTGTCCAGAAGACCCCCTCCATCTGCTCCCAGGTAGACCTTACTTACGGGGCTGCAGGGAGAATTGGAGAAGACGGCCCTTTCCTCTTACTCCCACAGCAGATCTCCGCGTCTAGCCCAGTGGTCCTCCACATTAGGAAAAAAATATACATATATTTCATGGCGATAAGAATTTCTATTGTACAATAATAATGAAGCTTTAGTTTGCAATCTGAAACACACTTATTATGACACAGAGCCTAACGTAATTCAGCTTTCTTCTGTATAAACGTGCAAGACCGTAAGCTGTAAAATTAATAATGAAAAAACAAAAGGGTGACAAAAAGGACATGAGGAGAAAGGATAAGATAGCATGGTACGGAACAAGTGTTGGGAAGGAAGATCAAAATCAAATACCAGAACTATTAAACATGTTAAAGCAACTTTGAAAAGCCAGACGGAAGAATTATCATCTGCATCAATACAGAGATATGGTTCAGACTCTGGGATGATTTTCTTTTGCTGTTTTGGAATTCCAGTATAACCCAAGAACAAAATCTTAGGGTGCTTCCAGACAGACCTTGCCAGTCAAATGGTGCTGTGGAGCTACTCTTTCCACTCCTCAATGGATTGTTATGGACTGCAAAACAACAACAAAACACCCAAGTAGCAGTGGAAAGATCCTGGACAGTAGTATGAGTGGAAGATGCCACCAGTATTTGGATTTCCTGTAAAATTCTGTACAAGAGGCAGAGAAATTTCACCATAAACACCTTGTCCAGAAGGTGCAATGGCAACCTCAGTGGAGTCTTGGCCTGCCTTCTTGTACATTATTATTTCAATTTGGAGATGAATTACATGTACATAGCCCCCCCCCCCTTTTTAAAAAAAACTTTTTGGACCTTTTAAATGGTTGAAATGAGGGCCTGACTAGCATGGCGTAAAGATTTCTGTGGTGTTTACAAGACCTCAAGGCACTCCATGGGGAAGATACGTAACAGAAAGCCAACAACACAGTTGCTTCACTCCTGCTTCTACACCCCATGCCATTTCCAATGGGGAGGGCCAATCCTCATCATTATACAAAGGGACATGGTTGCCTCTGGCAGCAGCTGCTGGGAGACGGCAGGCAGGTGTTGGAGGAGAAAGCTTGCACGCCGTGTGTCTTGCCCTGCGTGATCCTTACACTAGCTTGCCACTATCAGAGACAGTGGAGAACACTCTTAGGCCACCACTGTTCCTCTGCCCCTCCCTCTGTATATCTACCTTTCAAGTATTTGAAAAGTATTCTCCTAACTCCCCTCAGTCATCTTTTCTTCTTCATGCAAGTGTTCTCTGCATAGTGATGTTGCAAATGACTCGGAGGGCTCCAGCACTATTTCTTCACCTGTCTCAAGATACTTTGCCTTGCAAGAGGAATAGGTGTCAACCTACTGCTGTGGATTTCCATTTTTCCTCCAGCTACTACTGCAAGGGAAGGGGGAGGCCTGAATTCTTCCATCACATCTCTAATCGGTCCCCTAGGGCAGTGACGGCGAACCTTTTTGGGCCCGAGTGCCCAAACTGGGGGGGGGGGGGGGAAACAACAAAACAACAACAGCGGGCGGCAGGCCCAGAAGTGGCGGTGGCGGAACCGGAAGGGGGAATCCCGGACACAGAGGTGCCTCGAGACCCCACTCTGGATCCACCACCAGCGCCAGCTGCTCCGGATCCTGGCCCGCCGCCTGTCAAAGTACCAGCACCGCGGCTGCAGCCTCCTCCTCCGGTTTGGCTGCGGGGGGGGGGGGAGTAGCGATCTGGCGACTTATTGTTCGCGTGCCCGCAGAAAGGGCTCTGCGTGCCAGCTGTGGCACGCGTGCCATAGGTTCGCCATCACTGCTCTAGGGAGACAGCATACCTGGTGGGTCCATGGATCTTCCCAGCATATTTCAGTTTCAATCCCACTCAGTAGGGAGT
The DNA here is from genome assembly GCA_037013535.1 of Intellagama lesueurii. Lineage (NCBI taxonomy): Eukaryota > Metazoa > Chordata > Lepidosauria > Squamata > Agamidae > Intellagama > Intellagama lesueurii. Next base: position 164,822,447 of record JBAJHW010000001.1, on the reverse strand, counting down.
CTCCTACTACAATTAATTTTCTTTTTATAGGGTGTGGGTTCAATGACTCTCCTTGGGCCGAGCTTCAGCCTCTCTCATTTCTTCAGGGGGGGGATGTTTGTGTGTCTTTTGTATGTCGTCCTCTGCATGCTGTCTGCCAGACCTCTTCAAGAATCTGAAAGCAGTTTTGAGGTTCCACTGGTGAAGAGTGTCTTCTCTTTCTTTTGCTCCTGTGACTCTTTGCCATGGTGCTCCCTCCATTAAGCTCATTCTCTCCCCAGCATTCTCCTCCTCTGCTTTGTCTTGCTGTTCCTCCGCTTTCAGTGCCTCCCTTGGTGGCTGCTGCTCAAGAGTTCTATGTACTCTTCATCTTCTCTTATAGCCTTAGACCTGGCCACTTGCTGCTCCAGTTTTCACTTTTTCTTCCAACAGTGATACCAGTTTGCACTCGCTGCATGTATACGCGCTATTGTTCTCAGGCATGAAGACATACATTGCACACACACAATTGCAGGTCATTCCCACAGAAGTCCTTCTTCCCTCCATAATCCTTGTTACCTTGTTACTTTCTTCTGTTTGCCTACGAGTGCCCTTTCCTTTGTTTTGTCTGCTTAAAGAAATGCAAGGTAAGTCCACTAATATATAACTATATACAGAAACAAAAAATTTTGTTGGGGGCCTCCCTTTGTCCTCCACTGCCAAACTCCTGTTTGCTTGCCTGGTCGCTCACTCTCTGCGGTCCTTTTCTGTTTTATTCCTCTGGTGTGCTCTGTGAGGAGTCAGCAAACAGAAAGGAGGTATCAATAATGAGACAGTTTAACACTGCAAACCTAGATGTGACTGCTCACAAGTAAGTCCTATTGCATTAAATGGGTCTTACTCCCAAGTAAGTGGAAATGGGATTTGTAGCCGAAGTAACACTGAACAGCTGCTAAAGCAAAACTGGCTGTCCTCAGCATGAACTCTAGGGTTATGGTTGGATTGAATTCCAAGAATGGTGACTACAATTCACAAAACAGAGTGTTTCTACACTTCTGGAAAGCCAGTCCGGAAGGGATGAACAGAAACAGGTTTCAGTATGGTGCAGGTTGCTGTAGTTGGAGGGGGGACTAGCACATAAAATGAAATAAAATACAATTTTGTGATTGTAAAAGTGCCTTCTGCATGCACAAGCAAATCCATACTTGGGTATCATCTGAAACCACAGTTCTGCTGCCATCTGGTTGGCAAGAATAATGTATTCCTAGTGTGGAAAGGGTCACTGGTTATTTAACTGTTTGTTCTTAATGAGAAAGGTCCCAGTTGTAACCAATGAGTTCCACACTCATGCTTGTATGAGCACAGCACCAGTACGCTGATGACACGCAGCTCTACATCTCCTTTTCACCTACTTCAGTGGATGCCGTTCTGTCCCTTCAGCGCTGCCTGGAGGCTGTACTGCAATGGATACAGCTGAATGGGTTGAGGCTGAACCCGGACAAGACGGAGGTCCTGAGGGTGGGTGGTCCCTCCATTAGCGGTTTGGGTGACTCCCTTTCTTTTGGGGGGACGACTCTCACCGCAAAGAGTGAGGTTCGCAGCTTGGGGATACATCTGGACCCGGCGCTTACCATGGAAACCCAGGTGGCGTCCGTGGCCCGCTCCGCCTATTTCCATCTATGGTGGATTGCCCAGCTGCAACCCTATCTTGATGGTGGGGCCCTCACTACTCTTGTCCATGCGCTCGTAATCTCTAGATTAGACCACTGTAATGCGCTCTACGTGGGGCTACCTTTGAGATTGATGCGGAAACTTCAAATGGTGCAGAATGCGGCGGCCAGACTTCTTAGTGGGGTGAGAAAATATAAGCATATCTCCCCCACTCTGGCTGCCTTGCATTGGCTGCCCATTCATTTCTGCATTGACTTCAAAGTGTTAATGATGACGTACAAAGCCCTAAACGGTTTGGGACCTCGATACTTGGCAGATCGTCTTCTCCCACCTAGATCTACCCAAATCACTCGGCATAGCCAGGAGGGACGGCTGAGGGGCCTAACGCCGAGAGAGGCCCGGAAAGAAAGAACAAGAAACCGGGCCTTCTCGGCAGTGGCCCCTCGGCTATGGAATAGTCTCCTAACAGAGATCCGACTGGCACCCTTGCTGGGTGCTTTTAAAATCCATTTAAAAACTTGGCTCTTTAGACAGGCCTTCCCTTCAGTCAATAACTGATATCTATTCTTTGTCTTTTAATTACTTCCATCTTGGTATTGATTTAATTTAATTGTTTAAAAATTATGATGTTTTAATGATTTTTAAAATATGTGTTATACCATGATGTTTTTATTATATTTGTAAGCCGCCCCGAGTAGACTTTGTCTGGGGGGGGAGGGGTAAAAATCCAATAAAGAAAGAAAGAAAAAGTATTTGAACCTCACATTCCACTGTGCTACTATAATGCTGGAAAAAGCTAACTAATCAGGATGAGTAAATAGCTGGATTTACATGTGATGTTATTTCTGTACAATGGAAGAATGGAAGCCCACAAAGTACCGTGCTTGCTATTTGCCACAAGCAATAATATTCAATTATTTGCCCTTGAAATTTGCCAAGATGGATATTTGCTCTTTGCCCATCCTTAGCAATCTGGAACTAGTTACAAAGTTTCCTGCCTCAACCATTTCCAGGGTGGACAACCTATTTTATGTTAAAAGCTTTTGAAAATGAAATTACCAAATCTCCTTCCCTTAATGATGCTTAGATGAAGGAACATGAAGAGAACAAAAAACAAAACAAAAAAATCTAATTCATGGCACTTTCCATTTCTTGCTGTGCTATAGCACCCTGCTGAGACTTTCCTTTGTACCCCCGAGTTTTCCCAGCTTCTTGTGAAAATAAGACAACCCCCCCCCCCCAATCATTTTCATTCCTCCCTTCTCTTGACCTGTTCTTTTGCACCAGAAACGTCTCCTGCAAAGAAACTGGTCACAAACCTTCCAAGAGACACACTTTCTGAGAAACTGCATGAGGTTTTTCAGAACAAAAAAATATATTGTGCAGAAAAAAAATCAACTGCAAGGGAAAAAAGAGCGATTTCCCCCTTCACTTCCTCCATGAGAGCAAGAGGCTGCAAGATTCACACCCCGCCTAGCAGAGTCCAGGGTCTTCAGGATCAAAGGACTTTGCTCCAGTAGGCAAGGGTATTATTATTTTGCCAAGCTTCAGGCCCCCCTCTTCCCTTGCAGGAGCTGAAGGAGAAATGGAAATCCCCAGCAACAAGATGTTGTTGACACCAATTCCGCTTGTAGGTCATGAAAGGGCAATTAAGATATACAAGCTTTTACAAAGGCCTTGAGCTTAGTAACCAATAGAATAAAATGGTTGGGTTCTGAGCCGCCAAATTGAGCTGAGTCAGAACAAAGGCCTGCGGTTCTGGAGACCTGACTATGATAAGCACCTGTCATGGCAAAACCCTGGCTGTGCCCACCGGGCTGACAGGAAGACATTCGGTATGTGCTCCAGATCTCGTGTCTTTGGTGTTGGGGCTGGACTCACGGATCCACACCGTCCCTTCCAGCTCTGCAGGTCTCCGATTATAAGTCACTGTTATTATATTCCCTGGCAAGTCCAACGGTGCAAACCAATTAAATTAGATGTTCTTTAAACCATTTAACCTGCTTGGTGCCACAGACACTGCCAATGACCTGTGTTCATAGACAACAGCTTTTCTGAACCCTCTGGATTTTTAATCTGACACTCTTTCTGTGGCACGCTCCTGCATTTTCCAAGGAACCATGGCTTTGGTCTCCAAGGAGCAAGAAACCAGATGGCATGTATGCTCTTTAATTCAGAAAGAGAAATAATAATAATTAATAATTAATAATAGAACTGCAGAGCTGGAAAGGACCCTATGGATCATCAAGACTAGCCCTTGTCAAGACGACACAGTGGGGGGAGGAATCAATCGAACTCCCAACCCCTGGCTCCACAGTCAAATGCCTAAACCCCTAAACTCTCCAGCAGTTCTTTAATAACCTTAGACCTGCAGAGCTGATCCTCAAGTCCAGCTCCTAGAAGGGATCCTCAAGAGATCATCAAGTCCAGCCCCTGTTAAGGACGCACGGGGGGGGGGCGGGAATCGAACTCCCAACCGCTGGCTCCGCAGCCAGAAACCCCAACCTCTGACCTCTCCAGCAGATCCAAACCACATTTCCGCCACTGCCTGCCCGCCCTGGCGAAGGTCTGCAGTTCCTTCCCTCGCGCTGTCTTTTAACTTTCGCTTTCGCCTCGCCGGCTGCCTTCCCCGCAGAGTCTTTCTTTCTCAGAAAGCACGTGGCCCGGCTGTTCCGGGCATCGGTCTCCCCTCCCGCCGCGCCTGGCGTGCGCCCTTAGCCTGAAAGGGAGGGGCGATGATTGCGGCTTGCAAAGCCCCCCCCCCCCCCAAAGCGGACTTTTGACGCTGCATAGTTTGTTAGGGGAGGCGGGGGTGGGGTGGGGGAGGCTTCAAGGACTTCGTGGCATCCATGAGGAACTGCAAAGATGGCCTTGTAGGCCCCCTTCCAACTTCACTTTTCTATTATTCTATGAAATATATATATTTTCCCTTCTTCTTTCTCTTTGGGTGTCGATGTAGCCTTTCAGCAGGAATAGAAAAAGAAACCCAAAGTCTACCTTGGCATTCGCTTTCATTATCCAGAGAACAACAGAAATGTGAAGGATGCCATTTTAAGTGACCAAAAATTGGAATAAAAGTGTGGAGGTTGGAGGGGGCATGGCTGCCCTTTGGCAAGGATGGCCCTTGAACTGCCATGGACTACACGCCCCAGCATCCTCGACCATAGCTGTGCTTGTACATATCCAAGCATCCTGAAGGTTCCTCGTGCTTGTTTTTTGGGGGGGATGGAACAAAATGCAGAAGAGGAAAATTACTTCAGAATTGAAGGTGGATTTTTACACACACACACACACCATGAATGCAAAAATAGGCAATACTGTACCTTTATAGACAACTAAAAATCATACGATAAACAAGCTTTCGTGGATTAAAGTTCTTCACACTGGTACAAACTTGATGAAGTGGTGTTTTGATCCACGAAAGCTTGTATATTGTACGATGATTTTTTAGTGGTCTACTATAAAGGTATTGCCTGTTTTTGCATTTGTATTTAATTTGGTTTTGACCACATGGCCACCCTTCACTTCAATGGACGTACATGAATGTCTCTCTGCCTCTTTCTGTTTACCTGGGAGCAGATTGTATTTGTTCAACGGAATTCACTGCTTCTTAACAGATATCTCCAAGAATCACGCTCTTAATCTTTTTGGGGGAGGCGCTGAGGAATTAATTAAAGCCCTTCTTTTCTCTTTCTGATCTGAGGAAGACAAGGGCCAGGAGAGAGGACAGTGGAAAGAGAATATGAGCTGGAGATAATGAGTTTAGAAACCCAAGCCTTTCGTTTCCTACAGCCAGAGGACAAGACATGGCCTTTTCGCTCTTGGCAAACTAGGTGTGGAATCTGTGGGGTTTGTGTAGTGGTTAGAGTCCCCCAGGGTGGGGTTGGAAAGATCCAGCTTCAATTCCTTGGCGAACCATAATGTTTGCTGGGTGATCTTAAGCCACACACTCTCTTGCGGGAAAGGAAGAGAGCCCTGGATGCTCTTTTGAACTCCCTGAAGGACGGGTGGAACAGAAACACAGCTAATAATTGGGTATGTGACCTTTTACCTGGCATTTCTGCCACTGACACCAGTAGCAGGTTTCTTTCATTTGATCATCATGCACATGGCTTACCTGTGCTATGGGTGGAAGACGATCCTGGTTTTCAGTTCTTACCATGGCCATAATTCTCACTCATTCAAATCTGAACTACAAGGAGGGGCAAACAAGGGTGCCATCAGCTGGCTGTCCATCTGAGAAAAAAAAGAAGAAGCATGGATTCCCTGTGTGTGTGTGTGTGTGTGTGTGTGTGTGTGAGAGAGAGAGAGAGAGAGAGAGAGAGAGGGAGAGAGAGAGAGAGAGAGAGAGAAATGTAGATTCTGACACAGCAAAAATCTGCTCAAGACGATGTCGGGGGTCTTTTCCGATGTTGCTCCCATCCCTTCAAACTTTGCAGGGCCTGATCTGAAGGAGGTCCTGCTGGGCTTGGACACTCACCTGTTTTTAATGTTTTACGGACCCGATCAAGGTTATCACACGTCCTTCTGTAGTCAGCCTTCCTCTTCAGGCAGCCTTTCAAACAGGAAATGGTCTCACGAATGCTGGTTTTAATTTTTAACGTACAGTTTTTTAAATGGTTTTTAATCTTAATATAGGTTTAATTTAAAAAAAAGATATTTACATAGCATTTTAACACTGAGTTTTATAGTTTTATCTGTTGTGAGCTGCCTTGAGTCCCCTATGAGGAGAAAGGCAGCGAATAAATGAGTAAATGAATAACCAACCAACCACATCGCCCTATCGCTTACAGTATTCCTGCCCCATTTCTCTACCATCACTTCTTCCATCTTAGGTCCTTTCTCAATACTTCCATTAAAGACAAGTCCTGCTCCATGTCAGGTAAGTGGCAGCCTTTCCAGCAGGCTGCAGGAGGAGAGGAGAGGAGAGGAGAGGAGAGGGCCAGCTGTGTTTCTACCCCCTTCAGCATTTGGCAAGTGGTAGGTTTTGCATCAGGCTCCCTAAACCCTTTCCATCCAGATGTTTTTGATAAGAACTATCACCTAAACAGGCCTTCTTCCTTTCTCTTCCCCTTTCCTTACGTGTCGGTAGTTTTGAATGAAGATTGGAAGCCTGAGAGCAGGAGATCTCATGCTATTTATCTTTGCAAGCTGCTCTCAAAACCTTTTTGTGTAAAAGGTGAGGTGGAAATACATTAAACAAGCAAGTGTAAGCAAATATAAATTAACTGGTGTTCAAGGAACAATAATAATCCTTTATTATATTAACATGAAGTATTGGGCTAGAATTGAAAAAGGGCTGATGGACTTAACCTTACAATGTTTTTTTTTTTTTAAATGGAATATCCTTGCATTGACCGGAACAGCCTAACCTGAAAGTTACTTGAAATCAATAAGGCCCCAAATTAAATCTCACAGATTCAGATCACTTCTGTGCATTGTTACTTGAAAGGAGGACTGACTAGTGGTTAGAGTCATAAGAGCTGGGGCTGGAGAGAGTAGTTCACTCCCAGCCCTGTGTGCAAAATTTAATCAAGCCAATGCATATTTTTTAGATGGCCCACTAATTGTGTGCTACTGCAAATATACATATACTTAACTGCCTCCTTGTTTTGGAACAGGTGTAATTGAAATAGTTGGCGTTTAAAATGGTGTTTCTACTCGAGTGCTCTGCCTGCTTATTTGCAAGGCCCATCTGAATTTAGTCTGAGTCTGCACAATTACAGATTTGAGACTGAAATATAAATGAGTGTAAGATTTGGCTGCTTATTCTTCTATGCCAAAAATTAACAAAAATTTGGATGATCACCGTTGTCTTAAAAGGAAAAAACGTGGAGCGTTTGACAGTGAAAAGCTGTAAGATATGGATAGCTCAGTGGCTTAGGTATCCAGCTGTTGAGCCAGAGACTGGGAGTTCAATTCCCCCCACTGTGCCTCCTTGACAGGGCTGGACTCCATGATCTCTGGAGGGTCCCTTTCAGCTCTGCAGGTCTAAGATTATTAAAGAACTGCTGGATAGTTCAGGGGTTTAGGCATCTGGCTGGGAGTTCGATTCCCCCCCCCCCCCCTGCCTCCTTGACAGGGGCTGGACTCAATGATCTCTTGAGGGTCCCTTCCAGCTAGCTCTGCGGTTCAAAGGTGGTTGTTGTTGTTATATAATAAGAATTATAATATGATATTTTATAATAACAAAAAGAATGAACTCCGGTTGGACGCAACGGGTATTATTATTATATTTTAATACCCGTTGCGTCCAACCGGAGTTCATCTCAAGGAATGAATTACCAAGTTGCTGTCAACTTCCTAACGCAATCTCTTAGAAAGAACGCAGGGCAGCACTGTTAATGCATCTCGAACGAGACGTCGTGCATTTGGAAATGTAGAGCGAGACGCAGGCAGTTTCGCCCAAATAAACAATGCATCCATGATAGCACAATAATAAACATTTCAAAGGTCTGGTGGAGGGAGAGGGGTAGATGGTGGTAAGAGCCAGGCTTCTCAAAAAGGAGGTTTTTGTCCCTGATTGGCTGAGGGTTAAACCCAGCCGTTCGCTGATTGGTGCTTTCGCTGCCTCTGTTTCCTATTTCCTTTCTCCGGGTTAGTTTCGTTTTTGCAGAACCGGGAAGGATCCGGAAAGGCGGTGGGAGTTGCAGGCGGAGAGAGAGTGTGCTCGGCAGGGCCCCAGCTAACGCATCGAGTAAGTTCAGGCTTTTTGGAGGGCATGCACGTGGAGTGGGGCTTTCCTAAGGAGGGCGTTTAGTAAGCTCAAACAGGGAGCTCTCTCTGTGTGTGTTGTTGTTATTATTGTTGTTGTTGTTCTGTGCTGTCAGGTTGCCTCTGACTTATGGCGACCCTATGAATGAGTGACTTCCAAAATGTTCTGTCCTCAACAGCCGTGCTGAGCTCTTGTAAACTCGTGCCTGTGACTTCCAGGTTGTGTGGCCAGCAGCAAACTTGGCTTCCATGCAGATCTGTGTATGTCATGTAATTCATCACGTGGGAAATCAGATCTAAAGGATAAAGAAGGTTTTGGTTAAGGCTTGCTCTCAGTTCTCGCAATGACCGGGAGTTTGTTGGGAGAAGCCCTCATCCAGTGATCTAACTCCTGCAACATAGTGGCTATACATACATTTTGCCAGCGCTGTGTATCTATACATACAGACACATACGCATGGTGCTGGTAAAATGTACATGTCCAGACTAGGTTGAACCTGTTCAGATTAAAGTGATCTCAATCCATTCCCCCGTGGTTAGTGGGAGACAGTCAAGTATGTATTTAAATCTCATAACTGAAACCCATGTATGTAGAATTTGCTTAACATGGCACTCTGTTGTGCCTCTCATACTGCTCCTTATAGATCCCACCCAGGCTTTTGGAGCGAGGGAGTGTTTCTGGATTTTGTTCAGAGGACATTTGGAAAGAAAAAACGTCCCTGAGTGGTAGTGAATCTTTATGCCTTAGAGCTACAGTACATTCCTTGGATCTTACCACCCATTTAAGACTACATACTTGCTCATCCCAGCCATCCATCCCACATCCTGCTTTCTCCTAAATCCCTTCCCTTCCCCATATGCTCAATTTCTGTAATTTGTCCAGGTTGGAAACAGCAGCCTTCCTTGGCAAGTCTTTTGATTTTTAGTACAGTTAGACTTAGTTGACAGATTATATGGTCCAGCAGTCTTGAAAATAAGCCCATAAACATGACGATGCTGTGCATCGTTCCATCCATCTGACCGCTGGTCTGTCTCTCTACCTATTCATCTTTTGCTAGGCTGGCTTGGGGCTAGTATTTATTGTGTTCCTGTTTGCTGCAAGGGGAACCTCCTGTCCGCCACCAGCAAGGAAATCTCAGCTACCTATGCTTTTTGGCAGACTAGTTGGTCATTTTAAAATTTGCTTTTTGCCAAATAAGCTGGCGGAGAAAGAACAGATGGGTCACCCCATCACTTGTCTGCCAACCCATTCCCTCACCTGCACAAAATTATTGTCACCAGGTGATTTCCGGTGGTGCTAGTGATTGACTGAGACTTGGGAGCTTTGTGTTCTAGTTCTCCCACTTACAGGGTTATGAGGATAAAGTGATGAGTAAAGGCAGGTATGTGGCCTTGATCTGTTGGAGTAAAGACAGGATTTAAATGTAGCTACTCAAATGCAGAGAACATTTTTAAACTCAGTGGGAGTTTAAATGTTTTCGTTATTTTTAAGAGTGGCTTTTTAAAAAATTCCACTTTTATTTGAGTAGCATTCTTTGTGAGAAAAGCATTTGTAAGAGTTTGAACTCTTTTTTTCTTTTGAACTTTATGATTTTTTTCAGTGCAATGTCTTTAAAATAATATTTGATTGGTTCATTCAGTTCGCTACCTTGGATGTTGTGATCTGCTGCCTTTCTTTGTTACATGTAATAATGTTTTTTCTTCCAGACTACATTGACAAATAATACGAGAATTGGTCCAGGATTGCATGGTCGGATTTGGATTGTTTTCAGTATGAATCAGCATGGAGCCTTTGTACTTTTTTCCTTCAGTACTGGGGCTTATATTTTTTTGCTATCAGATGCATTTGCATTGGTTCACATGGTGTGATCACTTGAACTGATGTAAAAAACTGTGTTCAAGGATGCTGGCGGTTGGTGGGGTGGGGAGAGAGGAAGCACACCTCTCCCCACCAGAGCAAACAGGAGTCAGCAGCTCATTAAGATAGCTCTGCTGTTGCTGTGCCTCCTGGAAATCTGGATGGCTACAGCAGAAGCTGCTTTGACAAGCTGCAGACAAAGGCTGACTGGCATTTTCTTCCTCTGATCTGCTGACTCCTGTTTGGTAAGCTAAACTGAATTCACCTGGGGAAATCCTAGTTCAAGTGCAAGTTCACACTGGATCAGTCTGCATTTTTTTCCATTGTGTAGTCACTGCCTTAATCTATTGTAGCCAAGCCAGAAAAAAGTCCTGTGGCACCTTAAAGAGTGAAACCTTTATCATGGTTTACCTTGAAATCTGAACTAGTGTATCCATAGTTCTGGCAGAAATTGCTCTTAAGCCACGAATTGACTGTTTAAATAAATGATACAGCTGTGATTTAATATTGCAGGGATAATATTTGTTGAGTGGTTATGTGCGTTCTCCCATTCTGCTCCTTCTGCAGTGTGTTTACAAAGATCATAAGCTACTGTTTTTGATTAACTTCTTGTCCCTAAAACCTGTAATTAAGCTTAACTGTGGATATTTGAAACAAGCCAGGACAGTATGCCGAAGCGATGTTGTTTCAACAAACCAGAGTTAGGATTAATCACTGTTTATGTGTTTCTTCCTTGTGGACTCATTCCTGGTAGAGTTCACAGGCTGAAAGCAGCATGCATATTGACCTGTTTTGCTATCCATAGCCAATAACAGTTATCCTTAACCAAAGACATAGGGCAGATTGGTTTTAAGGCTACAGGAAAAGTGGTGCACACTCACTGAATGTGACTTCTGAACTGGGCCAAATGTTGATGAGTGCATGGTAGAAAATATCAGACCTATAATTTCATTGTAAACTTCTGTGTTTTGATCCCACAGGATGAGTCAATGGTATAAACTACAGCAACTGGATTCTAAGTTCTTGGAACAAGTACACCAGCTTTATGATGACAGCTTTCCCATGGAGATCAGACAGTATCTGGCCCCATGGCTGGAAAGCCAAGACTGGTGAGAGACAGACTGGTGTCAGGTGTTAAAAACTGGGATCCTAAAAAAGGGTATTGGGTTATTAAATTGTTCTCACCAAAACCAGAAGAGCCTTTAAAAGTGCAGAACTTTGGCTGGCTTGTGTGTGTTTGGGAAAATGCACTGAAATCGGCATTATTCCCTTCTTTTTGTAAATAAATCCATTTTGCATAGCACTTTGAATCCTTAACTTCATTTGAACCAAAATACTGAGATATAAGAAAGTGGGAAGCCCCATTTGAGGTCTTACTGTGCAAGGAGGAAACTTGGCGTGAACAAATAGGGACTACTCCATTTGCCATCACCCAGTCTGGGAATTCATTGTAATTATTTGTTTGATTCTTTATGCTCTGCCTTTCTCCCCATGGGGGGGACCCAAGGAGGCTCACAAAAATTAAAACTATACAGGGATCAACAGTTTTGAAAGCACGATAAAAGCTATATTAAAAAAACAAACATTTGGCAATATTAAAACCAAGATTAAAAACAATTTTTAAAACATTTTAAAAAGCATTGAAAAATCTCTTAGGTTTAATAAACATGCATTCCTGAGACACCTTCTATTTAAAAAGCCTGCCTGAGGAGGGAGGTCTTTTGCCTGACAATGAGAGGACAAGAGGGAAGGAGGCCAACCTGGCTTCTCAGGGCAGTGCATCCCAAAGCCTGGGAGCCACCACCGAGAAGGCCCTCTCTCGTGTCCTTACCAAGCGAGCGTGGGAAGGTGGTGGAACCAAGAGAAGGGCCTCTCTGGAATATCTTAAAAGCTGAGAAGGCTCATATGGGGTGACATGATCCTTCAAATAGCTTGGACCCAAGCTGTATAGGGCTTTATAAGTAATAACTAGCTCTTTGATTTGAGCCCGGAAACAGACTAGCAGCCTGTGAAGCTGTTGTAATAAGGAACGTACGTGCTCTTTGTAACCAGGGCCAGCCAGCAGTCTGGCTGCTGCATTTTCAACCAGCTGACGTTTCCAAACACTCTTCAGAGACAGGTTTCAAATAGTTCCCACACTGCGATCTTTTGAACCTACCACCTGGTCTCTCCTCTGCTAGAGGCTGATGCAGCATGTGTGATATTAAGGGGTTGACCGAGGATGCTAAATCTAAGGAGATGTTTTCTTAGGGCTGGAAAGAAACCTACAGAGCTTTTCAAGAAGGGGAGTGAAAGAGTAAGTGGCTTCCAGAAATGGAAAGTGAAGGCTCAGTGGCTCTTCAAATGCTTTTGCCTCCTAGGGACCATGCGGCCAGTGATGGCTCGCTGGCGACTTTGCTCTTCCAGAACTTGCTGTCCCAGCTCGACGACCAGTACGGCCGCTTCACCCAGGAGAACAACTTTCTGCTCCAGCACAACATCAGGAAGAGCAAGCGGAACCTTCAGGTGGGTTTAACCTGCGTGGGTTGCTAACGGAGAGCCGTCCCATTTATGAACCTCTGCCCGTGTGTGATGTCAACCTGTAATGTATGTGTTTTTGTTTTTTTTGTTTTTGTTTTTACTTTTGCTAAAAGGAGGATAATTTTTTAAAAAAATCTTGGCTGCTGCTGTTGCTGGGAAGAAGCCAGTTCATCATTCTGCTGATGCAATGGGCTGTTGTGGGAGTGGAATGACAGTTACGGATCTCGTGCCATGAGGTCTCCGTTACCCCCTTGCCCACACAGACATCCTGTTGCACAACTTCATGACGTGCAGTGAGGATGATGTTGTCACCCAGTGGTATTATTCTTTGTTTTAATTAAATCTAACATTTCCTCTCTCCCTCTCCCCCCCCCCCCCCATTTCAGGTTCTGAGACTCCTTAAGGACCGCTCTTCCTCTACAGAAGCCTTTAGGAGTCTCAGGAAGGGAGGAGGGGGAAGCTTTCGTATCAGAAAATCACCACCCGATCGCCAGCGACAGTCCCTGTCTGGTGGCGGCATCACTGGAGTGTTGGGGGCCTCCTCCTCCTCCTCCTGAGGCTCCCATAGGCCTCCCCGGGGCAAAAAAGGGAGCCCTGGGGAGCCCCAGAACCTAAAAGGAGAGGAATAGGAACATTTAAATGAAAACCAAGAGTAAAATGGGTGGGTGATGAAGTCATTCTTGTTGTATGGTGTAAAGTTATGCCAACTGAATTTCAGCTATTGCAACCCAAGTGCAAGGGGTCATGGTAAATAAATTCTTACTGAGGTAAAAATCGTACCTGGGTTAGGGCCTCTTTGTATTTTCCTTTCAGGTTGGATGAGTTTTGAGACGGGGGGAGAAGCCAGGGGGAAAATCTTCTCTCTCTCTCTCCCTCCCTCCCTCTCCTTTTTTCTGGGTTCTATTACTTTGAGATTGAGCAGCTGAGCACTGTGTCCCATTTTTTCCTCTCATTCATTTGGATGATGGGTAGAAAAGGTAGATTTCTGGGTCACCTTTGTAGGTCTGCAAGAGGTTCCTACGCCTGCTTATTTAACAGCAGCAGCACAAGCAACAGCAAAAGAACAGCAGCTTCTCCCTGTTTTGGTGCTGGACTTCTGGAATTAAGAAAGTTTTGCTGTGTGCAAGGAGGGGCAGGTATTTGCGTGAAAGAACTGAGGGCTTTGTTCTGTTACCAAGTAGAATTAAAGAAGAGGGTGCCTTTGACTGGAGTAGATTCTTGGTCTGAGCCATGTGCTCAGTGATACCCTGTTCCTTGCACCTGACTCCAACAGGTACACCTTGAGATTCTTCATGAAACAGATCTTGGGACATGTGACCCTTGATATGTTGCACTCCAGTTCCCGTCAACCTTAGCCAGTTCTGAGTGATGGTGAGAAAGGTAGCTCACCAGTGTCTGGAGAGGCACAGGTTCCTTAGTGGAAAACCAGTTGATCTTGGCGGTGTGCCTGTCTCTCTGTTGCACTAAACAATTTTGTTCCTTTGCTGTGGGACCCCAGAATACTTTTGACGAAGACCCCATGTACCTGGCCATGATGATCTCCAAGTGTTTGCATGAAGAAAGGAAAATCCTTGAAGCAGCTCAGTCAGCAGATCAGGTGACTTTTCCATCTTGCATGGGGAAATAGCATTGCATGTAGAAAATGGCCCCAGGAACCTCTGTGGCTGCCTTTCCTTAGCAGCGATGCAGCCCTACTACAAAACCTAAGGGGAAGGCTGGGGTTAAGCTTTTCCCAGGAGGTATTCCTACATCAGCCTTGGTTCTCAGTTTTGCATGGCAGTGGAGAAGTTACTGTGTTTGACTGCAACCCACTGAACCCCTGGACCGTTTTCTGGGAGTTGTATCCCTGCACAGTAACGTCTCCCGAGTTCTCATTTTTCAACATCCCTTGGTTGGCATCACAGTTGCTCTTTTTTCCCTTCCCCTCCAATTCCAGATGCAGGTGGGGAATGTGCAGAATATGGCAATGCTTGGTAAGGTCAAGGAGCTGAATTCCAAAGTCGAAGGGGTGAAGAACAGTGTCACGGTAAGTAAAAAAGGACAAGTGGCTGAACCTTGGTTTGTGGATAGGCCGTGGCCAAGGAGGGTCCGTGGGTTCTGATGTGAAAGAGTCTCCCTTCTCCCTTCTTAAGACTCCCAAAGGCTTTCTCAGGGGGACAGAGAGCCCAGTTTTCCATCAGATCCTGGAACTCTGAGGAGCGCAGCCTGGCTTTGAGAATGGTCTCTTCCAGGACATTCATAGGTGTCAGCCTCCAACTCATTTTAAAATAGACAGTTGCTTTCCAGAGTGCCCTCTTTTTTAGGATGGCGGTTGGCCGTTTTTTAGTTGAAAAATGCCCCCCCCCCCAAGAGTGGAGGACAGGGGATAACAGGCTGCAGAATTACCTCTGCTGTACTCCAGTGAAAGACCTCCCCGCCTTTCTTTCATTTGGGGAGACACACACAATCTGTGGTCAGCTTATTGCCAGGGTTTGCTGTCTGCCTTCATAGCGCCCGCCCCCCCAGCTTATCTTACCAGTGGACTTGCCACCTGATGGGAGCAAATGGCACAGGTTGTTGTCATCCGCCACCTCCCACCCCCCCGGGTGACTGGGGCATGCTAAGAGACTTGGGTAGGAGAATATGGATAATAATGAGAGTTATTGTGTCATGCAGATACATTTTCCTGATCATCAGGTGCCGGGCTTCCTTAATAAGTTTAATTGAGATTTGCTTTCTTTAAGAATGTCTCTGGGTTGCAGTTTGGTATGTGGACAAGGCACTGTAGATTTGCAAAACCTAGTTTGCATTACTGCAGTTGAACAGGAGTCCCACAGAATGGTGATGGATACCCTGAACTTGAGCAGAGGATGCAGCCCCGTTTGTTCCCCTCAGTGGAGATAGAGAGCTCTGGGGGGGGGGGGTCCTCTTTTAGCAGAGCACAAAGCAGCTTACGAAATGAACAGAAACCCACCCGGAACACTTCTCGTATGTGTAAGCTGTGGTTAAACCAAATAGTCTGTCTCTGCAGGCAGGTCTCTGGGGGAGAGGGGGTGGCCTTCCAGGTGGTGGTTGACAACAAGTTCTATCAGCCCTAGACAGCATAGCCAGTAGTGAGGGATGATGGGAGTTATAGTCCAGCAGCAAGGAGAAGGCCACAAGTTCGCCTGCCTCTCGACCAGGGGCAGGTTTCTGTTGTGCAAGGGTAAGCCACAGTTTGGCTGTGTGTCAGTGGGCTTAACCAGGGTGAAAGCAAGCAGCATGGCTTCCTCTCCGTGTCAGTATCGTCACTGGCCATTAGTTCTCTCAAGTGGCCCAGTGACTTTGGCTAGCAGGTGTTTTCCACCCCAGTGAAGGGAGCCATCGCAGTTAGAACATTTGCTGTAGTCATGCTCGATTGGGACTCCGAAAGCCTGCATTTCGGTCTCTTCTTTGGCAGCAGAATTCACTGAGGGATATTGCCTCCTCTTTTGCCTTTCACCTTGACCTGATTCAGAGGGCTAAATCAAAGCAAGGTGGGTGGGAGGGAGCATCAAGGCTAAGCATCTTGAAAACAAGGGCGGGATGCTGTTACAAAGAAATTAATAAAAACCTTCATGAATGTGTTGCTTCCCTTTTAATACTTACAGTATTAGCAGAGGGACTTCTCTTGGGAGTGACAGTTCCCTGCTGATGAGCAGCTGTATATTTATTTGTTTTATTTTTGTTTATTTTGTTTTATTGGCCAATGAGGGAGAAAGGCAGCCTAATACCAGCTTTCCTGTTCATTATTTAAGGTCAAGGGTTGTCTCTAAAAGCTTGGAAATGTTTTGGACTACACCTCCCAGAATTCCTAAGCCAACATGGCTGGGCTGGTTAGGGAATTCTGGGAGTTGTAGTCCAAAAATAACGTTCCAAGCTTTGCTTGGCTCCTCCTCTGTTGTTCTTTTCCCAGCAAGCAAAAGACGTTTTTATTTACATATGCCTTTGGCATGTGTGCTTGGTAATTGCAGAAGAGTTGAATGGTAAGGAGCCGTGTTTTGCTCTTGTATTGCTGTCCTTTAAACTGTGTTTTCATATTTTGATGTAATTAGGACTGCTGGAGAGCTCAGTGGTTTAGGCATCTGGCTGTGGAGCCAGAGGTTGGGAGTTCAGTTCCCCCAGACACTGTGCGTGCCTCCTTGGCAGGGGCTGGACTCCGTGATCCATAGAGTTCCTTCCAGCTCTGCAGTTCTAAGATGATGATGGTGGTGATTATAAGATGTTGGAATTTTATTATGTTTTGCTGCCCGGAGAGCATTTCTTGAAGAACAAGTCAAAGAAATATGTTGTGTATAAACCGTATTTATTTGTTTTCCATGTGGCTGATGAGGCTGTTGTTTTTCTAGGAAATGGAGCAGATCATCAAAACTCTAGAAGACGCACAAGATGAATATGATTTCAAATGTGAAACACTGCAGGCCAGAGGTGAGGCGTTCATATTCACAGCCCTTCCAATGACTTTCTCATACATCTGATTGGAGGATGAGCTCACGCTAAATGTGGGGGTTCTTCACTGCCCCTTCCAGCAAAGGGGGCACGGCCACAGTGTAGGCAAAGGTATCCCTCCCATGCCAGCCCACCAGCCTCCTGGCCATTGGGCCAGGATCTGTTGGAACGGGCGGGGCTTCCCTTGTTGCAAGGGCGATAAAACGTCAGTGAGCAGGGTCAGAAAAATGGCAGACTGCTTGGACAGTGAACCCTGTCGCGCGGAGTTTTACCAAGCAGGTATTATTTGTTAATGCTCGGCTCGTGCTGTCATTCAAGGTTTGTTCAACAACAGTACAGTGGTGCCTCGCAAGACGAATGCCTCGCAGGACAAAAAACTCACAAGACGAAAGATATTTTTCGTCTTGCGAGGCGCGTTTCCCATAGGAATGCATTGAAATTTAATTAATGCGTTCCTATGGGGGGAAAAAAGTCAGAAACCAAAAAAAAGTCACAAAAAATTAACTTACCAGGTAGAGTAGACCGAGTCCAGCTCCTCACAGAGCGTTTGTAGCCCAGAACAGCCGGAAAAAGAGTGCCAAACAGCGGAGAGTCAGCAACCACCAGCAGGGAGCCGGCAGCCATTTTGTGTTAGTCTCCCTCCTGGCCCCCCTCTCCCCGCCTCTCAGCTGATCAGCGCTGGGTCTGAGAGGCTTTTTCCCTGCTAGGCAAGCCTCGGGAAGCCTGTTAGACCCAGCGCCGATCAGCTGAGAGGCGGGGAGAGGGGGGGGGACAGCTGATCTGTGGAATTAATCCGTGGAACGGATTAATTTCGTCTTGTGAGGCACCACTGTACCTAGTGTTCAAATTGTATTGTGGCTTATGCCCTGCGAAACATGTTATGTTTTCTGAACTGCGTTATTTTAATCGAACAAACCACACATTTTACGTCTTCATACAGCCGTACATTTTTTCCCACCGGAAAGCTTAATTTATTAAATCAGCTTTTTTTTCCTGCCAGAAACCTTAATTTATTAAATAAGTTATTTCTTGATGGTAGGTTTATTATTTACCAGTATTTATTTTATTTAAAATATTTTACCCCACTTTTCTTCTTAAAAAGGACTCAAAATGGCTTATGTTGTTAAAAGACAATATTTAAAATTTATTTATTTATTTATTTATTTATTTATTAAAGCAAAAGAGAGTTCTTAAAAAAGAATCAAACAAATCCCACGCTAAAAATGGTAAACAAAATCCACTCCAAAAAACAGATTCAAAGCAGCAAGGCCCAACCCTCCATTTCAACAAACCCTCCGAGGAAAAGCCTGCCCAAAGAGGAAGGTCATTTGCCTGCTTGCGGAAGGACAGCAAAGATGGGGCCAGCCTGGCCTCCTGCGGGAGGGGATTCAAGAGTCTGGGAGCAGCGACAGAGAAGGCTCTCTCCTGTGCCCCCATCAGATGCACCTCTGAAGGTGGTGGGACTGAGAGAAAGACCTCCCCTGATGATCTTAACACCTGAGCTGGCTCATAATAGGAGATACGGTCTTTGAGGTAGCTTGGACCCAGGCCGTTTAGGGCATTAGAGGTTAAAACTAGCACTTTGAATTGTGCCCAGAAACGCATCGGCAGCCAGTGGAGCTGCTGTAACAGGAGGGTTGTGTGATCTCTGTAACCAGCCCCAGTCACCAGTTAATGCTGCTGCGGTTTGGGTCCGTTGATGTTTCCTAATACTTTCCACAGGTAGCTGCATATAGAGCACATTACAGAAATCCAGCTGGGAGGTCACTAAAGCATATGTCATTGTTGCCAGATCAGACCTCTCCAGGAACGGGTGCAGCTGGTGCAGTAGTTTTAACTGTGCAAAAGCACTCCTGGCTACCACCAAAACTAATTATTCTCCTGTAATTATTATTAAGCATGCATTTTAACTAAAAATCTCTTTGCGTGACTTATTCATTCCCTCAGTCTAAACAATGCACTAGATGTTTTATTAAAACATTTATTGAGATAAGCGTTGTTAAAGCGGGGGAATGCACCGGAGGCAATAATCCCTCCCGCCTGTTGAATTCTCTTGGGCAGGAAGACCTGACCTCCCCAGTGCAGGGTTGGCCCACATTAGCTTGCCAAGACAGGAGCTTAAATTCCGTTGGAAGGGTTTGCTTTGAATAATGCAATCTGAACATGATGGCTTTGATACCCATTGTTGGGGAGCTGTTAGAAGTCCCTTTAACCAGGAAGTTCGGCTTCTGGTCTTTCTCCCTCGTTCTGACAAAGGGTGGGAGGAGCAGTTCCTGATTCTGACCACTTCTGCATTTGAAAAGGGCAGAAATTTGCTAAAATTGGGATCTTTCCTTTTAAACTTCTGTTTCTGTCTCAAACACTCTTTAAACGTCACAGTGCCTGTAGTGATGCTTCGCCCTATCTTTTTGTTTTAACCTGTTTTGCAGAAAGTGAGTCCAACAGCATGACCCAGGATGATTGTAAAAAGGAAAAAATGGAGCTCCACACCAAGTACCTGCAGCTTCGTAATATGAAACAGGTGAATTTGGAAGAAGTGTTGTGCAGTCATCTAAGTTGTGGGGCAGACTGGTGTGTGTGTGTGTGTGTGTATGTATGTATGTATGTATTGTGGGTTAAACCGCAGAAGCCTCTGTGCTGCAGGGTCAGAAGACCAGCAGTCGTAAAATAGAATCCACGTAACGGAGTGAGCTCCCATCGCTTGTCCCAGCTCCTGCCAACCTAGCAGTTCGAAAGCATGTAAAAATGCGAGTAGATAAATAGGTACCACCTCGGTGGGAAGGTAATGGCGTTCCGTGTCTAGTCGCGCTGGCCACGTGACCACGGAAACTGTCTACGGACAAACGCTGGCTCTATGGCTTGGAAACGGGGATGAGCACCGCGCCCTAGAGTCGGGCACGACTGGACTAAATGTCAAGGGGAACCTTTACCTATATGTATATGTGTGTGTGTATATATATATATGTATGTATATGTATGTATGTGTGTATGTGTTTGCGTGTGTATATATATATATGTGTGTGTGTGTGTGTGTGTGTGTGTATAGATAGATAGAGATAGATAGATATTTTGATCCTTCAAAAACCTCTTCTGCAACTCCCAGCCTGGACATTTTCTTACAAAAACACTGGATTTTAAATTGAAGCAGCTCCATAGTACCCTCTAGTGGTAAAAAATGTGTTTCAGTTTTTAAAAAAAAGATATGGAGAGGGTGCTAGGAGACCTCGCAGTGTGGCAGATGGATTGGGCCCAGAATATTATAAAACTTAAAAAAATTCTTATTCCAAAATTAAAAGAATTATATAATGGTATATTAAAAGGAGAAGAAATCCCTCAGTCTTGGAAAGAATCATTAATAGTTTTAATTTTAAAACCAGACAAAACCCCTATAAATATGGAGTCTATCAAGATGCTATTTACAGCAATTTTGGCGGCAAGATTAAACAAGTTTATAGGGAAATATATCCAGAAAGATCAAAATGGTTTTATACAAGGTAGACAGACGTCGGATACAATGCTTAACTTGATGTATTTAGCAAAAGAATCAAAATGTAAGGCAGGTGTAATATCCATAGATATTTTTAAAGCTTTTGATTCAGTTGAATGGGATGCATTAAAAATATTGCTTAAACAGCAGTCCTCCTGTACTGTGAAATTTCAAATGCTACTCATAGGAATTGATTTTAACAAAGCAGGTTGCTGTGTTGCTTTAAAAAAAAACCTAGCCCAAACCTATGGTTTCATTGTCACCGATTCCTTTCAGGAAGTGCTACACAAGATCATTGCTTTGTTGAATGTGGTTGACAACACTCAGAACGCTTTGATCAATGAGGAACTGGTGGAGTGGAAGCACCGGCAGCAGATTGCTTGCATTGGAGGCCCCCCCAACGCATGCTTGGACCAGCTCCAAAATTGGTAGGTCTCCAAGCATGATTCGTATAAATTCTAATCCTGTGCCGTCGTGTCTATTCTGACTTACGGGAACCCCTTCCCGGGTTTTCTAGGTAGAAAGTACGCAGAAGAGGTTTGCCGTTCCCTTCTTCTGGGGCCATCCTGGGACTCTGCAGCTTGCATGATGTTTCTTTCGGCAGTTCTTAACCAGTGGAGAATAACAGCCACTTTATTATGGGAACAAGTGACTAACAGTAGCTTCTTTGTGCCATTCCCACCCACTTTCTGAGATGCTTTGGCTGGGCAGAGTATAAAGGGAGGATATGCCAGGAGGGGTTTGCATACAAACCTGCCCACTAGCAGGCCTCAGTTCAGACGCCCACGTGTGAAGATGTGGATTGTTTTTCCTGGCGACGGACTCTCTGTGGGGATGCGTGAGAGCTTTGACTGAGGTACCTTCCAGGTATCGTTCAGCCATTGCACCTTTTCCTCCTGTGGAACAAGCCCTGGGCAAGTGAATCTTCAGACAGTGTTGGCTCTGACGGGGAATGGGTGAGGTCGGCACAAAAGCAACCCCTCTGAGGAGCTCCTGAAGTGAAATCTTGCTCTGACAGGAAGAAAAAAAAATCTTCACTGCTTTTCCTTCTCAGCTGTCTGAAGTATCCTTCCTGGCCCAGGCTGCTCTTGGCAGCTTTGCCAGTTTGGCCTCCCTTTCCTGTCAGAGCCGGACTGCAGATCTGCACATACCCAAGGTAATAAATCAGGGACAATTGTTTACCCTGGGTATCTGCAGGTGCTCAGCTGTCCAGCCGTGGTTACCGGCTGAAGAAAGAGCAGCAGGCGCATTGGGAAGCTTGAGAGAGAACGTGAGCTTTGGAAGGGGAACCGGCATTTTTAAAAATGTTGGATCTTAGGCTCGCTGGCACACGCAGAAAGGGATGTGATGCGGCATCCCTGGACGAAAGGGAAGGGGTTAGACCCTTAGCACGGCAGCATTTCAGTGGGATACCAGCTGTGCGAACAGGCGTTGCTTAAGAACTCGGTGCTTGCTTTTCTTGTCCCACAGCAGTTGCAGGTGACTTGGCACATGAGCAGAAACAAGCATGTGCTGACTGGCAACAATTCTCCACCCACCTTGATGCTGTTTGGATTACGTTGCCATAAGTATTAAGTAGTAAGATTTTGGCTGATGGGAGGGAGTGGGTAGAGCGCTGTCGGGTACATTCATGCTCCCAATCTACAGCCGGTCACACTGGGCCAGAAATGGCTGGAAACTGCTGCTGTTCTTTTCTTTAAATAAACAGATGGGCACTTCTCATTTCTGTGGGAGGGGGTTTGTTTGTTTTCTGAGGGGAGTCTTGTCCTCTTCTCTTGCCCCCTCAAAAGAGGGGATTTTCTTCCCACTGGGAAGATTCAGGGGTGGCCTTGTGGTCCTTAACAATGCCCTTGGTGGCGACATCTTGAATACTTTATATTATTGTTTCAATTGTTTTATTGTTTAATGTTTTTAATGTTTTATATATTTGATGACATTGGTAAGCCGCCCCGAGTAGATGTTGTCTGGGGGGCGGGGTAGAAATCTAAAAATAAATAAATAAATAAATAAAAATATTACTTAATTTAGAATAAAATGATGGCCTGAGATTTGGGAGCTCCCGTTTCTAGTTCCCAGTGAGTCGTCATTCCTCTGGGTGACGGGTGGGGCAATCATTTTCAATCAGCCTCACTTAACCTTGCACAGTTATTGGGAATATAATGTGGAAGGGAAGAGAGTTGTATATATTGTCTTGAGTTCCTGGAGAGAAAGGCAGGGTGCAGATAGAGAACTGCTGGGTAGCTCAGTGGTTGAGGCATCTGGTTGAATCAGAGCCAGCGGTTGAGAGTTCAATTCCCACTGTGCCTCCTTAAGACAGGCTGTACTCAATGGTCTTCCAGTTCTAAGGTACTAATAAGTAATAAAGAGAAAGGTAACATAATTGCAAATAAACAAATAATCCTGAGTCTGCTAGCTTCCATGTTCACAATGACCGTAAGGAGTCTTGCACAATTAATTCTTAACTGTCTTGTGATGGCAGGTTTACCATAGTAGCTGAGAGTCTTCTGCAAATCCGTCAACAGCTTAAAAAACTAGAGGAGCTGAAGCAGAAATGTACCTATGAGGCAGACCCGAACCCGCAACAAAAGAAAGGGCTGTATGAACGGACACAGGCTCTCTTCAAGCAACTTATCCAAAGGTGAACAATGCTGTTCTTGCTCTCGGTTTTAAGGTGCAACTACACAGTGAGGCAAATGCAAATGCATTTGCTGTGAAGTTGCACCAGGGAGTTTGGTTTCCCTGGGTCTGTTTGAATTAACTGGCCACACATGGAGAGAGGAGGAAATGGGCTAAACAGCCTTGTTTACAGGTTGTTAGCATAGCAGTCTTGTAGCCCTGCAGGAGCTGTAAACAAGGGCAGAATGCCAATTTCCTCCTCAAGAAGTTTCCTTTTCTTATTCTCTATGATGTGTATGGTTTGCACTGTAGCAGCAAGTTGTTTAAAAAAGAGACGGGGGGAAAAAGACTGAGAAACAACCTCTTTCAAGTTTTTCTCCCAAAGGCATCAGCCCATGCTTGGTGACATGGCCAGCCTTCGGGGTTGTTTCCACACACACACACACACACCCCATGGCAAAAGTGTCTTTGTCAGCTAAGTCCATAGGGGACAAGTGTGTGGCTTGTATAAGGCTTGCTGAAGAGCCTGGAGTGCAGGACAGAGAAACATTGGAGTTATGAATGGAGATTCCCTTGAGACAACGGTCCGACAAGCAGTTCACATATGGAGCCTGATGGCAGCTTTGGGCTTCAGCAAGAATGTAGTTCTCATGGAAGAAAGCCAGAGAATAAAGTAAAGAAAACAGGAAGAGGGCTGTGTTGCTGCCAGAGGGGCACTGCTGGAAAAACAACAAAGAAATAACAAATTGTGCCTGGAAGGGAATAGCGGAGACTGAAGGATCGTTTTCTGCATCGATTCAAATGATCGCATGGTCTGAACCAATGTGAATTGATCTGGTGTTAAAAAAAAAAGCCCCAGTGGTGGGAGGCCAAAACTACAGATGGGGGATGGAGGACTCCTGGATGGTTTGCATTTCTTTTTATGTCAATTGGTCAGTGGAAAAAAACCTGTGAACCTTCCTATCCCAGTCCCAGAATATTTACCATGTTTTTTTAACCACTGTGGTCACACCCTAAGTGTGTAGAGCAGGCATTCCATTCATAATGGCAAACTAGGTGAAGCAGGATGGATGTTGTTTAGTCATTAAGTCGTGTCCGACTCTTCGTGACCCCATGGACCAGAGCACGCCAGGCCCTTCTGTCTTCCACTGCCTCCCGGAGTTGGGTCAAATTCATGTTGGTAGCTTCGATGACACTGTCCAACTAGGATGGAGGACTAGAGTGCAATTTCCACATTGAGCTGGTTGAGCCCACTGGTAGATGTGTCCAGCTATTGACAACAAATCCTAGGGAATCTCTTTGGCTCCCTTCTGCATTTGCCTTCCAAATCCTATGTCTGCTGTCTCTCTGCTGGCACCCTTTTCATCTAGAAAAGCATAGAAGGAGCAGTGATAGGTTGGGGTTGCTGAGTTGATGGTTGCCAGATACTTCCCAGGTCCATGTTGTCCCCAGACAGTATGGCCATAACTGGGGATGCAGAGAGCGCTTATAGGAAGAGTCAATCAAGTTGGGGAAAGTTGAGTTGAACAAATGTGAAGTTTTGTTGACAGTACTCTTGTTATTGTTTCTTATCTGTTATAATTTTACTATGATAAAGGATAAACAAAAAAAAGGGTACTGTCAATTGCTCTGATTTGAAACGTCCATTCATACAGGATGTAACCATTCATGTTATAGTAGTTTTTAGGTCAATTGAGATAGCTTAAAGGAGGAATCTCCCTTGTCTATTGATCTAAACGGGGTGTGTGTTTAATGGCCAGAAATTCCATGATTTCCTTTGACATCTTTGCCATTATTTTCACGTTAATGCAAAGGTCCTTCTTTTTATTCCTTATCCAGTTCCTTTGTGGTAGAAAGACAGCCTTGTATGCCTACACATCCTCAGAGACCCTTGGTTTTGAAGACTGGAGTGCAATTTACAGTAAAACTGAGGTAAATTGTTTTGATTTTTTTTTAAGTAATTGTTTTTGAACAATTTGCTTGTGCTGGGATTATTACCCGTCTGTTTTTCATGCTTTTATTTTATTTGGAAGAAACATTCTTACTCCAAAGGAGAAACATGTAGCTGCTGAAATCTAGTCGTAAATTGCAACTAAAGTAGGCCCATTGGATTATGGGAACTTACATAGAAATTGATTGACCAAATCCTGCCACGGAGAAGGCCCTCTCTCGTGTCCCCCATCAGCTGTGACTGCGTTGGCAATGGGACCGAGAGGAGGGCCTCCTCTGACGAGCTTAAGCACCAAGAAAGCTCATATGGGGAGAGATGGTCCTTCAGGTCGCCTGGACCCAAGCTGTGCAGGGCTTTATAGGTAATGACTGGCACTTTGAATTGGGCCCGGAAATGAGCTAGTGGCCAGCGCAGTTGTTATAGCAGGGGCATTATATGCTCCCCTATAACTGACCCCAGTCAATAGTCTGGCTGCTGCATTTTGGACCAGCTGAAGTTTCTGAACCGTCTTCAAAGGCACCCCCATGTAGAGCGTGTTACAGTAATCCAAGCAGGATGTAACTAGGGCATGTGTCACTGCAGCCAGATCAGACCTCTCTAGGAACAGGCACAGCTGGCACGCTAGTGTTAATTGTGCAAATGCACTCCTGGCCACTGCCAAAACCTCAGCATCCAAGCTCAGGGATGAATCCAGGAGCACCTTCAAGCTGTGAACCTGAGTTTTTCAGAGGGAGCGTAATCCCACCCAATACCGGGCGGCATCTCTGTTCCCTCACCTGCCTTCTGGTTAACCAGAAGTACTTCTGCCTTGTATGGATTAAGTTTCAGTTTATTCACCTTCATCCAGTCGATTACTGACACCAGGCACTGATTTAGAACCGAAATAGCTGCATTGGATTTAGATGGGAAGGAGAGATGGAGTTTGGTGCTATCAGCATATTGGTGACGCTGAACCCCAAGACTCCAGACAATCTCTCCCAGAGGTTTCATGTAAATAGCATGAACAGAGCCCTGAGGGACACAGCAGGCCAATGGCAAGGCTGTGGAAGAGGAGTCCCCCAGCACCACCTTCTGAGTTCTCCCTTCCAGGAAGGACCGGAGCCGTTGTAAAACAGTGCCTCCAAATCCCATCCCAGAGAAATGGTCTAGAAGGATACCTGGCCTTAGGAATAGATATATGGTGTGTATGTGTGTAAAAGTGCAGAGTGCGTCTTAATTACACAGTCAGCTCTTGACTTCGAGGTAAAAGGCAGCAATGTTAAAAAGGAAGCTTTTTGCAGGGGCCTAACAAACTGCAGAAAGTATGGAACTGATAAAAATAAAGATGGTACAGGGTTGCCAATTTCTGTAAAGTCAGGGAATTGGTCTGAAGTCAGGGAAATTGTGATTAAAATATATTCAAGCAGTGGATATTTGACCTGCTGCTGCAAGAGCATGATCTGTCCTTGTGGCAACTGGAATACAGTGGTGCCTCGACTTACGAACTTAATCCATTCCGGAAGATGGGCGTAAGTCGAAATGGTCGTAAGTCGAAGCACCATTTCCCATTGAAATGCAATTAATCCGTTCCGGCCGAAGAAAAAAAATCACCAAAAAAAAATATCACTGCAAGATCCATCGGAAACGCGATTAATCCCTTCCGGCCGAAGGGGGGGGGGGGGGAGAGAAAAGCAAGCAGAGCATGCAAGACAGATGGAAATGGGGAAAGAGCAATGCAAAAAGCAAGCGAAGCATGCAAGACAGATTGGAAATGGGGAAAGAGCAAAGCAAAAAGCAAGCGAAGCATGCAAGACAGATCGGAAATGGGGAAAAAGCAAAGCACCAACAAACAAACAAACCCCCAAGACCCATCGGAAATGGGGGGAAAAAACTCCAAAAAGCAACCAAACCCCCCCCCAAGACCCATCGCAAATGGGGGGGGAACCAAAAAAACAAACAAACCCCCCAAGACCCATCACAGCACAGAAACATAACCCCCCCAGCCCAAAACCACGCTGCAAAAACACCCAGAACAGTTTTTAAAAAGCAGAAAACAGCACCTTACCTTACCAGGCAGCCCGAAGCCTCCCTGCAAAAACACACACACGCTCTCAGAAGCAGAAGGAGGCAGTCCCAAGCCTCCTCCGACACACACACTCTAACTGCTGGGGCGAAAGAGCTACAAAGAAGCAGCCTCGTTGCCACCTACAGTTAGCAATTTGAATTTCTCGCCTTTCCCCCCTGCCTTTTTCTGTTCATAACTCGAAGCTCAGGTCGCAGGTAGAAGCAAAATTTTGCGGCCGGAGCTGGTCGTAACTCAAAATGGTCGTAAGTAGGGACGTTCGTAAGTCGAGGCACCACTGTAGAGAAGTAGCAGAAGACAAGTAAAACTTCGTGGTGCCCTTTCCCAGCCCCACCTTTTTCTCAGCCCCGCCCCCAGCAACCAGCCTCATGTGTCTCTGTTGAGCTCTGTCCCTGCATGATTTCCAAGGTCTGCCTGTAGCATTTGCAAAGCAAGGCTAGTTTAAACGTTTAGTAAGAGACAAACTTTAAACATCTGTTTTCTTCCCTGCCTGCTAGTACTGCATTGAACTTACATATACAGATAAGCATGTTTTTGGGTCATGCTTGTGTGGACCTTTTGTCTCCTGCTAAACCCAACAAACCTATCCATTCTGAAGGAAATCAACCCTGAGTGCTCACTGGAAGGACAGATCCTGAAGCTGAGGCTCCAATACTTTGGCCATCTCATGAGAAGAGAAGACTCCCTGGAAAAGACCCTGATGTTAGGAAAGTGTGAGGGCAAGAGGAGAAGGGGATGACAGAGGACGAGATGGTTGGACAGTGTCATCGAAGCTACCAGCATGACTTTGACCAAACTCCGGGAGGCAGTGGAGGACAGGAGGGCCTGGCGTGCTCTGGTCCATGGGGTCACGAAGAGTCGGACACAACTTAACTAAACAACAACAAAACCCAGCACAGAGTTGCAAATGAGTTTTGCTGCTGTTGGATTTCACAGTCAACTAGCACTTTGCAACATGCAAAGTAAATTTTTCTAACTTGATTATTACTGCAATTTCAAAACTAAGCTTCGTAATGTGGCTTCAGAGAAACCAATTTAGGTAGAACATTTATATAATTTTTAGTGTACCTTGAAAACAATAACAAAAATGTTATGTCATTTGTTAGCATTCAGAGTTTACTTGAATTGAAGTTTGTATCTTGGTGTAATTTTTGGTGCAATTGCAAAACAGATGTTGCTGCAGTGAATGTTGGAAGAAGCTGATATTAAATCTCTTTGACAAATATTTTTGCAGTTGAGACTTGTGTAGTTGCAGAGGGCAACATTTCATTAAGACTTGCATTAATGCAACACGATCTATTCATTTTTTAACTTGTGGTTATATTTGAATGGTGTTCAGGGAAAGTCAGGGAAATTTCAGTGGCAACCCTGATGGAGTAATTTCTTTCTACAAGTAGTAATGTTTGCATTCCTTGTTTCCTCAGATTGCTGGTGAAGCTACAAGAACTGAATTACAAACTGAAGGTGCAGGTTGTGTTTGACAAGTGAGTGACTCACTTTCCCTTCCACCCTTGATGTGTCTTCAAAGGCACAAGGAACCCTAATTTCATAGTGTTCTTTTGCTGGTACAATTTTTCACATTTAATTTGATTTTTAAAAAATAAATTGGTTGCACTATATATATATATTTAGGGTGGGGTTTGTTTTTTTTACTTGTTGCTTGCTTGCTTGTTTCTGTAAATGTTTTTTAAATTTTTAAGAAACACTAATAGAGGACTCTTAGGCTTCCCTGTTTGGAAGTCCCATTGAATTGAATGGGGCTGACCTCACAGACAGTGTGCGTAAGATTGTAGCCTTAGTAGAAAGGATTCCTTCCACCCATCTGCTGCTTCAGCTAAGTCTTGGGAATCCTTCTGCGATTCCCCGTTTTCACAGTTTGCATTTGGGACTGAAAGGAAAATCTTCTTTCAAACTCTCTGGTGGATTCCTGATAAAATATTTAATAGAACCACTTTGCTGAAAAAAATAGAATAAAATGGAGCAATTACTGGAATATTGTAATGTGCAGAACCTTCCAAAATAATTTGACCTTTTTTCTTTTTCTTCCCCCCCGTCACAGAGACGTCAGTGAGAAAAACACAGTTAGAGGGTATGCCTTATTATGACTTTGTTTCATTTTATTATTATATTTGTTTGCATTTACATTTATTTTATTTCATTCTGATTAAATAAGAAATGGCACTGTCTCATCATCTCCTTCCCCTCCCCGTTTTCTCACTGTAGATTCAGGAAGTTTAACATCTTGGGAACAAATACAAAAGTAATGAACATGGAGGAGTCGAATGGAAGCCTGTCAGCAGAATTTAGACATCTGGTGAGGGTTTGGTTTGGTTTGGTTTTTGTTCAGGGGATTCCTGACTTCTGAAATCGCTTTCTGTTCCTCATGGCAGTTGTTTATGCTTTGCACTCCTTGTGGTCGAACCAAGGGGATGTTAAGGGGTGGGATGATGGGCTAGGACTCAGAAGACCTGGGTTCCTATCCTCACCCAGCCATGGATGCTCACTTGGTTGGGGGTGGGACGGGAAGCGGCAGTGGTAAACTACTTAAATATTTTACTCTCCTTGAAAACTATTAGGGTGGCTTTCAGTTGGCTTCAACATGATGGCACATGGCAATAGCTACTTGTGTGGGAAGGATATCCGTATGCTTCATAAAGGCTGCATCCTGCTTCTGCTTTATACGAGTGCTTGCAGACAGGTGGAAGCTGAGCAAGGGAGATGCCTCACCCCAGAATTTCAGGCTTGTGGAACACCCCCCCCCCACTCAGACCATGGGCCTTCCATGTAAACATGCATACATATGTGTACACTCATGTACATAAACATATACACCTATCCTATTCCTATGTCCTACATATGTATGGGTCTTCATACAGAAAGGATGGAGGCCACATAGTTCTCCTTTGGAGGGAGTAGTTGAGAATCTTCTTCTCAAGGATGATGGAAGTGGTGATGAGGATTTGAAATCCAAATCTTCATGATTCACATCTGTCATAATTAGGCAGTGTCATCATCATGATTCAGAAGTCTGCTACTGATGCTGTTTCCAGCACTTGCTGCTTCTGATGATTTCCTGCTGTTCTCAGTCAGAAACTGATCTGCCGCCTTTTGATCCTTTGTGAGCACCCAGTCCATCTGTGAAATCATCTGGGAGCTGCTTTATCCTGAGATTAGCATTGTGGATGCCTCAGTATCAGTGGTCTTGCATCTTTTGCTAGTAGACAGATACCTCAGTGAGTTTGGTATCTGGCTGTGGAGCCAGAGGTTGGGAGTTCGATTCCCCCACTGTGCCTCCTGGGAGAAGAGCCAGCCTGGGTGGCCTTGGGCAAGCTGCAGAGTCCCAGAGCTGCCCCTAGAAGAAGGGAATGGGAAACCACTTCTGTGTATTCTCTACCAGGAAAACCCTGAAAAGGGTCACCGTAACTCAGAATTGACTTGATGGCACATGGTTATTAGACCAGTTTCACATGTGATGCAAGGGACAGGAAGTGTTTGAAGTTTGCTTTCTAACTCATTCTGCTGAGAGCAATTTACTGCTTGCTTTGATTGGCGGTTGTTCATTTGAGGATGTTCTTAAAGTTGACACCCGTGACTGAACTAAGGACCTTTTATTCACTACTTAAAAATTCTAAGCTCTGCCTCTCAGTTGTCATCTGCACCAGAAGATCTCCAGTTCTTTAGGACTGATAAACATTAGCTGTGATTTCTAGGGGCTGTGTGTAATGCAAACTCCCCCAACAGCAATTGAGGGAAGAATGGCTGTCTCCCGTACAGGGACAATCCTGCAGGAGTTTATAAAAGTAAATCCCAAGCAACATCTCTCCTGTGGCGGGGACTTCAGTTTAGGAAGAGGCATCAGGCGGATGGGTGTGAAAAGTGCCATTGATCAGGACTTTGAAGTATATATTTTTCTTTTTCAGCAATTAAAGGAGCAAAAGAACAGTCAAAGGACGAATGAGGTAAGAATATCCACTGTCACTTTCACTTGCTTTACCTGATGTTTCTTTAATTAAACAACATGGCTGATCAAAACCTCATTCATTCATAATTGGATCAGATTACCCCATCCCATGGATTATTGTCCATGAGGGTAAGAGGATGAGGTCTTGGGTAATTTAGTGTTTTGGGCTAAATCTCCCAGAATCGGCTGACGTGCATAGCCATGGCTATCTTGGCTTGGGCATTCTGGGGGTTGTAGTCCAAAATAAAACTTGTCCAAGATCTGATTGGGAGTGAGGGTTTCCTCTTCATCTAGAAGGCTGTTCTGCTTGCTTAGGTAGTTTGGACAGCAATTGTGATATATGAAGATTTTAAAATACCTGAACTTGCTTAAAAGCCCCAAAACAGAGCTCTTCATTCATTCATTCAACCGCAGGGTCCCCTCATAGTGACAGAAGAACTTCATTCCATCTGTTTTGAGACGACGTTGGAACAAAATGGCCTAGTCACTGACCTGGAGGTGAGTGTCTTTAAAGAGACAGATATGCGGGATAGTACGTCTGCAACATTTTCTGGGGGCGGGGGGGGGGGGCTTTTCCTGAAAGGCTACCTTTTTTGAGCTTTTGAAAGATGTTTTTCATCTCTGTGCTCTGCCCAGATGCCAGAGCAGTTTGGGGAAGTGGCGAACTATGTGGTGTGTGCACAAGTATGAAATGATGACCAGGAAGCATCCCCTGATGAATACGCTGCTTTGGGATGCTTGAAACGTTGGAATTGGGACCCTTGCTGCCTGACAGAGCCATTCTATTTCAGATTAGTCTTTAATTTTTGCAGCAATTTACAGAGCAGATTATTATTCTCCTTGCTTGCTGAAGACCCCAGATGGTTTACATCCAGTTAGAGAAACAGGGATGGGATCAAACTCTGCCTGAGATCCTGGAGGGAGCAGCCACCAGTCAAAATAGTTGGTGTCGGTTTAGATGGAGAAGTGAGATCAGGCAGCTTTCAGTGTTCTTTCTTAAGCTACTCAGGAGCAGAACCTAGTTATTGTTTGATCCCCGCCTCTGTTCCACCTGTCTTCAGGATACTGTTAAAATCAATTTGGCAGGGACTCTGCTGAGGTGAACCATGGACAGGATTTCCTTGCAAAAGGGGAAATCTGGATTTCCACAAGGGGACCCCCATTTGGGAAGCGGCGCCATGTGTCCAATCAGGAGATCCTGCATTACTTTGTGGGCAGACAATTGTCCTCTCCTGATTCCCAGCTGGGTCCCAGCCTTGGAATGTGTCAGAGCTGGTCTTCATGTCTCTTGCCAGAATCAAATGCAGCTTGAGCATCGCGGTTCACATGTTAGTCTTGGTAACTCCAGTACAAGGTTGATCATGTGTGCTGTTGCTTTTTCTTCCCTAATAGTGCCCATTTTTCTCATTGCTGAGTGCCAAACTCTGTACATGATGGCTCTCAAAAAAAAACCTACCAATCCCACAGTTCCTTGTTCTCATGAAGTCTCACCTACAATCTCTCTCTCTCTGTGTGTGTGTGTGTGTCCGTCCATGTCCTGTGAGGACTTGCATTTTTTTGGCCACATGCTAGAATTCTAGCTGGTGGAATTCCTGGTGTATTGTGGTGTATTTCCAGGAGAAAAAAATCCTTAAAATCCCATGCCTGATTGTAAGGCTGCCCAAAGTATTGTAGTAATGATACATGAAGGATTGTACCATGCACAGGCATGAGGTTTGACAACTGAGCTGACTTGCATAAAGAGCGAGTACCTTTTAACTGGTGCGGGGAACTGGCAGCGCTCAGTGCCACCTGCCACTGCTGGTGCTCCTTGAGAGTTACTGTGTTGATCAGTTGCATGAGACAGCTTGTATAGTGACAAGGGAAGGGAGTTCAGGGGAATGACTTCTTCGAACATGCTCTTATGCCTTTTATTTTATATATATATATAGGATAAGGAAGGTTGACCTGGCCTGTTAAGCAAGGTGTGGGATGCTTCAGGGCTGGGGGTTCAGGTCTCCAGACGTTGGTAGCTTTAAATTCTTGGAAACACTGGCCAGCATGGCCTCTAGCCAGGGATGATGGGAGTTGCATTCCAACAGCATCTAGGAACCCAAGCTTGGAGATTACTGTTTAGGGCTAAAACACAGGCTTGTGTTTCAGTCTCAGGATTAAAGCAGTGATACAGAGTTGAGGTCTCTGACATTTACTTCCAATCCCTTTCCCCCAGAAATATGAAATTCTTAAAAAAAAAAAAGAACCTCTTGAGTAAAAGTAACTTGAATTCATTGGTTCATATTCTCTAGCCCATGGGTGGGGATTTTTGGTCCAAAACACACGGTAGGCAAAAGGTTCCTACTCTCATCACTGGTCATTAATACAACTGGTGCCCTCCAACTGGAGCTCCCATAATCCCTGGCTAATTAATCTTGCCTTTTTTTGGGGGGGGGGTCACCTTTTAATTGATCTTTAATAATTTTAAGCAATTGCTCAACTTTTCCATATGATCTTCTCTTGCCTAGACCACTTCCCTTCCTGTTGTTGTGATTTCCAACGTTAGCCAGCTGCCGAGTGGATGGGCATCCATTTTATGGTATAACATGTTGACTAATGAGCCCAAGGTAATTTTCCAGTCATCTCTGTAACTTGAAGATAAAAACAGAAAGTTCCATTTTATGTTCTTCATGCTCTGTCATACCTGCTGAGGCCTGTCTTGGATGTTTTAAGTGACCAGTTATGGGTTGTATCCAGTAAGCCTGTCCTGCTAATGAAATGATTTTCATCAGCAGAATAAAGAGGGATCTGTTTTTCTCTCTGTAGCAACCCATCACAAGTTGGCAAAAAGAGCAGCCAGGTTTTGAGATGTAGGAAGGGGGGGGGGAGGGTTATATTGTACCAGGAAAATTTGCTTCTGAGATTCTGAATTTTGTATTTTAATATATCTGATATATTTAATGATGGATACATAACCTTATGTTGAATTTTGTTTTGGTGGTTTCAGTGTGTTATATTCACCTGAGAGGAACAAATTGAAAAGTTTGGTGATTATCTTCCAGTTAGGAAACAATCCATAAGTACATGATTTAAAAAATAGAAATAGTGTGAATTGTCAGTGTTTCCCCTCGTCCCCCCCCCCCAAAAGAGACCTTTATGAGGAAAAAAAAACAGAGGAAGGTTGTGAGGGAATGCAGAAAGAATTGTAAAAATTTGCAGCTTTAGTGTTCAGAAGTATCTGTAGATAAACGTCAAACTGGGAGAGATTATGGAATGTTCCATTCCCTTCTGATTGCAGAATGGTTAGACAAAGGCTGAAATCCTGTAGCGCAGTTATGCAAATGGCAGAACTTCCAGAAGTGAATGCCATAAGTAGATTTATCCATGAAAGCTCACATTAAAATATAGCAGTCAGTCTTTATGGTGTCACAATGTTTTTGTCTTCTTTATTTTTCTTTTGTTTTTGGCCTGTTATGCTATAAGTTAAGACATCTCAGCATACATTCTTTGTTACATGCTGTGTGCAGTTGCAGACATTATAAATAAGCCATCTGAAATCACCTTAGTGTTACAGAGATGGGCCTTTCTGTTTTGAGAAACCAGACTTCAGGGGATTCCTGTGTTTAAATGCTAAAGAGCAGTCACGAGGCAAAGAAAACTAGTTTACCGATTACGTGAGGTGAAAGTAGTATTTATCAACTGAACATTCCTCCTGTGTATTTAGGTTTGGCTATCCATGAAATAATCTCTGTTCTCTTTTTTGGTAGCTTTTCTTATTTATAATGGGTGGAGGTCCAAAGGTCTCTTAAGCACCTTTCCTACATGTGTGCTGCTTGCAGCCACACCACCCTTGTATTGACCCTCCCTGGTGTTAGACTACAATTCCCATTCTTGTCAAACATGGAGCTACTGGCTGAGGATGCTGGGAGTTGCTGTCTGCACCAGAAAAGTAGAGTGTAAGGTGCGAAGCTTGATTAGAGTTCAGACAAAGTGGGTGTTGTTTTATCTGTTGGCTTCAGTGCTGGGAACTTGGTTCACATCCTCACTTGGCCATGAAACCCACTGGGTGACCTTGGGGGCCAGTCACACTCTTTTCTCTTGATGTACCCCATAGGGGTGTTGTGAAGGAGAAGGTAAGGAGGAGAGCCTTGAGTTCACGAAAGGAAAGATGAGAGTTAGGATGTAAGTGTAATACAAACCAGGTCAAAGTTGCTTTGAGGGAAAAGGAAGATGGGGAGAGAGGAGGCACCTTTGAAAAAAGAAGATGGAGCACTGGCAGTAAATATCCATGTTCTAAATCTCCCCCCTCTCTCTTCGATTCTCCTCCCCCTTTAGAATTTATCCTTCTTCCTTACTCCTCCGTGTGTGAAGTGGTGTCAGCTTTCCGAAGTGCTGGGTTGGCAGTTTTCATCTGTCACCAAAAGGGGTCTCAATGCTGATCAGCTGATGATGCTGGGGGAGAAGCTGCTGGGTAGGTGGTGCTTACAAAATGGTTCTTGGCTTCTGCTCGTGGCTTTCTCCCTTTTATCAAATAACTGCAGGCAGTCATGTGATTTCTTCCACTGGAGATGCTTCTAGTTTGCCATAATGTGTCTTCTTGGAGAGTTGTGTTGTATGCAGCCCTCTGAGCGCACATGGTCAGAGTCGGGGCTTGCGCGATTTTGGCCCTTGGGTCCCCCAGCTTCCTAATTTTGTTGTATCTCAGAATGCTTTTTCTATCCTGCCATTCTTGGCGTCTGCTAAGCACATTATTGATGATGGAACACCCTCTCTAAGGAGGTCACATTGACTAGCGGTGCTCTCTTCCGTGTGTTTGGACTTCAACCCCCCAGAATTCTCTAAGAATTCCATAGGCAGAATGCTAGAATTTTCACAAACACAAATCCACAGATGCTGGATTTTGTCCCCCTAGAGAAGGCTTTTGGGTTATTGACCTCTGATGCTGACTTCATTTCTTCTCGTCTCTCCCTCCCTGCCAATGTACTTCCTGGAAGTAATAGTTCTTAAAGAGGCACCCTTTGTAGAGCCTAATGGGCAGTGAGAACAGAACTACCAGTGATCTCTGTGCCTGGTTGGTCAATACTCATGGTCACGCGACCAACAAGCAGGGCTGGGCCTCCTGGTTGTGGAGGATGTTGGGAGTTGTAGTTTTGCTGCCCATTAAGCTCAATAGATGATGCCTCCTGAAGAACTATGTCTCCTAGGAGGAACCGAAATCAGTATTGGAGTTAAATAACCAGAGCACCATGGTGGGTTTTGTTTGTTTGTTTTTCAGATTGTGTTTGTGGGCTGACATTTTCAGAATACAATTGGGGGATTCTTGTAGAATTTTGGGGCTTGTAGTACACAAATACAAATAGATTGCACTCCATCTTTTCCTAGCTTCAGGTAGGCTCTTCAGATGGGGAACCTCTTTCTGCCTGAGGACCACGTTCAGTGCTGGAGAGGTTCTTGGGGACACATTGTAGTGGAGGTTGAGGCCAAAGGTTGGGACCAAAAAATACTGGCATATTTTACCTTAGAGCGTCTTACTTCTAGTAGCTGAGCCATCATTAGAGATATTTTGCTGTTTTAGAGTGGCAAAAGCTCACTGCAAATACAGAAGAACCACCAAACAGTGGTATCATGGGGAAAGGGGCAACCAGTGAGAACCTAGGTTGTGATCCTGAAAGGGCCGGATTTGGCCCCAGGGCCTGTTTTCCCAGTTTGTGTTATTCTAAAACAAATACCTTAATTTGTTAAAATACTTTGGTACCACCTTTCTACCCTAAAGCCACCCGGTAATATGGAACTAAACAATGTGTTGTAAACAGTGTGTTAGCTCTGTTTTACCATTTTTCATTCATTTCATTTATTAGATTTCTATCCCGCCCTTTTAGACAAAGTCTACTCCGGGCGGGTTCCATTGAACATCGTAAACTAAAACAATTAAAAACAATTCAAAACAATATTGATTAGTAATGCTAGTAATGCTCAAGATGGGAAAACAAAATTATAATAAAAATAAAGTCAAGTATTGACAGGAGGGAAGGCCTGCCTAAAGAGCCAAGTTTTTAATTGGCTCTTAAAAACACCCAGCGAGGGAGCCAGGCGGATCACTGATGGGAGGTTATTCCAGAGCCGAGGGGCCACTGCCGAGAAGGCCCGGTTTCGTGTTCTTTCTTTCCGGGCCTCTCTCGGCGTTAGGCCCCTCAACCGTCCCTCCTGGCTATGGCGAGTGATTCGGGTAGATCTAGGTGGGAGAAGGCGATCTGCCAGGTATCGAGGTCCTAAACCGTTTAGGGCTTTATATGTCATCATCAACACTTTGAAGTCAGTGCGGAAGTGAATGGGCAGCCAATGCAGCTTTTGGGTAGAAAAATGGTTCCAGAATATTTTAACAAATTAATGAAGGTATTGGTTTTAGAATCACAGAATTGTAGAGCTGGAGGAGAACCCCAGTGTTCACTGAGTCCTTTCCCCTGTCAAGGCAGGAAATAATCTTTTTAATGGATACGTTTTATGATTATGTTTGAATGAATCTGCATTGCCTTTTTTCTGCCTTAGCCTGACAACAAGATTTTAAAATAAAATAAATATAGCAAACTATAAAATCAGTGAAAATCTACAAACTAGAGAATAAGAGGGAAAAGAAATCCTTTGCACAGTAGCAAAGAATTTTTAAATTATTATTAAAACCCACATGACGGCAGGGAAGCAAGTGGAGACAAAACCAAACAGATTTGGGGGGCGGGGAAGAACTCTTCAGCAGCCAGGAAGCAGAAGCAGACATTTGAATGTTAACATCTGGCCAACATCCTTGTGTAAACTGGGAGCATCCAGAGAGGCTTTCCGGAGCATTCGAAAGCCCAGGCCACGCAGCTGAACTTGGGAAATGTCCCTTTCTGGAGCACAACTCCCAGAAGTGCCCTGTTCGCCACATTGGCCGAAAGAGTCTGAAAAGTTGTGGCCCACCAAGAGAAATGCCCTCATCTGTGTGTGGCAACAGAAATGCCCTTTTGTATGTTCCTGCCAAACCATTCTTTTTCTGGAGCTCATTTGTTAGCCTCTGTTCCTGAACCAACTGTAATAAAAACAGTGGTTTTTAGATTGCGCTTTTGTACGCTGAGGCCGGACAGTTTGCTTGTTTTCTTGTGTCCTTCATAGATCCATAAACCTAAATGATTACTGTCTATCTGAGAAGTCACTAACAGACAAAACTCTTTCTTTTAGGTGGTGGATGCACTCCAGAGGGCCTTATTTCTTGGGCAAAATTCTGTAAGGTAGGAGTTGCTGCTTTTCCACTGATCTGAATGGACCAGAGTCCGGCCAGAGTGGACCATTCAGTCCCTTTCCTCTCAGTGGAAGAGGGAAGCATATGTACTTCCTCCCTCTCTGAAGAGGTGCCCCTGAATTGTACTTGCTTTGGGCTGTATTATCGCAGGGAAACTTTAGTCATGGGAATGTGGGGATTGCCCAGCCTGCCACAGTCTGGATGATGTTTGGGAGCATGGCTGCATCCCTGGCATCGTTAGGTCTCCAGGCAATGTGCCAAGTGAAGCTTTTCTCTCCAGAGCTTCCACTGAGGATTCTCCTCTACCCTGTAAAGGAGAGGGAGGGGGAGATCACTGATCTCTCCAGTCAGTGATCCATGATAGCAGGGATCCTCTTGAGGGGTAGCTGCTGGGGAGGGCCCAGGAGAGAAGGGTTTGCAGAAGGGGTAGGAATAATCTGCAGACTTTTGCAAGCCTCCAGAGCCAGAAGTGTTGCCTTGCAGTGCATGAACAAAACACACTTCTCAAACAGTACGAAACATCAACAATGCAGATCATCATACCGTTAGCCCAGAGGTATATTTTAATACACCAGAAAGGTGACCCTACAGCTGGGCCCAAGAAAGGATCCCTTTAGGGTTCACCCACTGGGAACAGGGCTCACCGCATGACGTTGGACTTACCGGGATGAGGAGAGCGTCGCTGGATCCCTCTGTGGAGGGCAGTCACGCTGCGGCCCATTTGGCCGTGTGGTGGGTTGTAGGAGAGCAGCAAGGTACAGGACGCGCCGTTGTGCCTGCGCAGGTGCCTTGTGTATCCGGTGTGGTTTGAATGAAAACTGAATTGTACCCATAGATCCTGCTGCCTCATTGAAGATGAGCCGTATCTCTTTATGGCAGCATGATAGGAGCATTCTTTCCTTTTGCCTTCTATTATCCCCACTTTGGACAGCTTTTAGGTTTTTGAGCACTGCCAAAAACATGACAAGCCCAAGAACAGAGACAGTGGGGGAGGGGAGAGCGTGCCCAATGGAGGATCACTTGTTTGACCAAGGAACAAATTTCTCTTTTTTGGTAATTTTGCATTCCCGTTGTCTGCCAGCAGAGGGTGCCAACTGGCAAAGAAAAGAGTACCATTGTCTCCTTGGGCCAAAGAGTCAGTAGTGTTGGTCACAGGATTATTGATTGACTTCCTCAGCAAGAGGAGGATGAGAATTGGGGTGGGTGAGGATGCCTTGCATAGGATTGTTGCATTTTCAGAAAGAAGGACCACCTTGGATCTGTCAGTGCATAGCAATCTCCAACACCATCACGCTATTGCGTGGCAGTTAGGGCGGGCTTTTCGTGTCCACTAGTGGATGAAATGGTGCACCCCTAAATTGCTGGATGTTGTCAATTACAAAGAAAAAAAGAATGCTATCATCAGAGTCATAGTTCTCTGGGAGGTGACAGAAGATGTGAGTGGCTTCCTGAAGAACTACAACTCCTGAGGAAGCACCCTGACAGGGTGTTTGAGTCTGAAATATAATCATAAAGCATTATAAGCTAGTTGATTGCCAGCATTAATTTCTTTTGTTATACTTCGATCTTCTCTAACCTTTCCCTGGATTCTGCAGCAACATATTCCCTCTATTATGCTAGATCAGTGGTTCTCAAATGTGGGCCCCCAGATGTTCTGGACTGCAGCTCCCAGAAATCCTGGCCAGCACAGCAAGTGGTGAAAGCTTTTGGGGAATTGCAGTCCAAGAACATCTGGGGACTCCAGTTTGAGAACCACTGTGCTTTTCACCTGCCCCTGAAAACTAAACCCTGTCTCTCTAACTTCACATAGTTTCTGCTCTTTCTCCCACTCTCCCTCCCTCTCCTTTCTGACTCTTAACTCTCTCTCCCCCTTCCCTTCAGAGCATTCCAAAGGCTGTGATAGACAGGCACACACTCATTTTCAGGAAGAAAGGGCAGTAACTTATGGGTCGTCTTCTCTGTAGCTGATGGATTGCCCTTGTAAAAAGAACTTGAGATTCAGTACTAGGGGTAGGCTTATTCTTTTTTGCAAGAGGTCCCCAACTTCAGGAATTCTGCAGGCAGATTTCTGGGAGTTCTCGCACACCTACAGATGCCAACGTTTCACTCGCCTAGAGAAAGGCCTACCTCCAGGGTTGCGCTGGCTTCTCAGGCTTTTCTTCCTATTGTTCAACAGTTTTTAAAAAGGAAAGCAGCCAGGGTGCTTCCTGGGGAGTTGTAGTTCTTCAGGAGATCAACCAGATCTGCTGCCACCCCCCAGAGAACTATGACTCTCATGGTAGCATTCTTTTTCCCCTTTTGAATTGACAACAGGAAGCAAAGGCCAAAGAAGGTAATGCAGCCCTGGAGGTAGGTGTCTGCAGGTGTGTGTTTGTGGGCTGAAACTCCCAGAATTCTGCCTGTACAGATTTTGGAGAATTTTAGGAGTTGGACAGGACAGATCCTACTAAAATTTTGGACTTATCAGTTAGGTGGTTTACATGCGACAGAGACAAGGGGTGTGTGGCCCACCAGATGTGGGTGTGTTCCCGTTCCCAACAGTCTAGCCAGCGGCTGGGGTGATGGGAATTGTAGTCCGACAAAATCTGGAGAGTCACGTATTTTGCCATGCTGATGTCAAAAGAGGGGATAAAAATGTAGCTGAATCCAGAATGGTATGAGCATCTGCAAGAAGGGAGAAATGAAAGCCTAAGTCCAGCATTGGTGCTACAGTGCCAGGGCAAGGCTGTTCTCCCCCCCTGCAGCTGTTCCTAAAGTTTGGAAAACTGCTCCAAAGGCTTCCAGTCCCTCTCTAAATCAAGACTTTAGGGAAGCATGGGGGTGGTTTTACTCATGGAAACAGTTTAATCAGTGCTCCTCGTTGGGTCCTGGTCTAAGAGAACACCTTTGAAATTGCCTTGCAACAGTTCCTCCTTGACCGTTGCAAGTTTCAGTGGCAACTGTTGATGCGTCGTTCTTTTGCCCCTTCCACTTTCAGGAAAATATGACAGATAAAAACTTCCCTTTCTGGCTGTGGATTGAAGGAATCCTTGAACTCATTAAGAAGCACCTTCTTTTTCTCTGGAACGATGGGTAAGCATTCTAGTGGAATGAATTTGCTTACAAATCACAAGAGCCTATTAAATAACATCCTGTTTTCGTTGCCCTTTGTGGCATTTTAGTTCCCTTGAGAAAACGGTTCTTTATTGTGGATGCCTCCTGTTAACAGTGGATCTGGAATGAAGTAATGCCAGCCTCTTTGCTTATTGCCCGAAGGGTATATCCTGCACAGTAGGTGAAAATACTGAAGTTGCTGTTGATTTAATGTCCTGGCAAGGCTGTTTTTAACACCTGAGTTGCAAACTTCAACAGGACATGTCAGCAGAGAAGAACTTCACACCCTCATTTTCCTTACACACTCATGGGTGGGCCCCAGAACGCTCTCCTTGGTGTTTGCTTGTAAAATGGAGAGGTTTAAGACAAAGGTAAATAGCAACATGCATCAGCTTCAAACAGATGTGAAAGAGAAGAAGCCAATTTCTTTCCAAAACCAGTTTGCACTCCTCAAACAAACAAATCATCACTACAACCAGTAAAAGGCCAAAATTGCCGATTTTGTTAGGCTTGGGCCTTGAGTTGCAATGCTGGACTTGCTTAGGTGAAAACCGAGTCTCCCTTAAACTGAAGGGCATTGCTTACAAGCCAGTGTGTAAAACATAAACTCGAATGGGAGCAGTAAGGATACGGTTGTTCCGGCTGCCAGCTAATCAGTCATATATTTCTCCAGGAAATCCTTATTCGTGGCTTCATCCGTCAGTATCCCATGCCCAGTGAGCATGCTTAGTGAATAGTAGGCTGTTCGAGAAGGGAGTTCCTGCTGGCGAGAGAGCTTTCCTGGCATACCATAAGAATGTTCAGGAATACAAAAATCAAAAATCTTGGGGATTCCTCCAGATTTGTTGGTACCTTCCTCTTATGCGTGGCCAATGCCATTCTCTTGCATAAGGACCCTTAGATAAAGAGTTTGTGATCAGTATGTAGGGATTCACAGAAGTAAGGAGTGATAGAGTGTAAGATGAAAGGTTGTTAGCATGTATTCATGTGGGTGGCCAGTGGCTACTAGCCAGGATAGCTCCGTGCCACCCTTCAGCAGCAGGTGCAGTGTTCCTCTAATATTGGTGGCTGGGTAGGCCATGTGGAACATTGCTCTGCCACACCTGATGTGGGCTTCCCATAGGCGATTGATGCATTCAGAGTCAGCTCATGGACTGGGATGGAATGGACATCTCACCCCTAAATGGGAAGTGGCAGTGCCCCCTTTCTCACGAGCCACCTTTGGGTTAGCTACTGTGGGACTGGAATGCAGAATCTGACAAGCCTTTGGTCTGATCCAGCATCTTACATTACATCATCGTGGGCTCTTTCTTGGGCTCTTAACAGCAAGCGACACCGAACTGCCAAGTAGGAGTGCTCTCTGTAGGTTGGA
Source organism: Intellagama lesueurii (assembly GCA_037013535.1). Classification (NCBI taxonomy): domain Eukaryota; kingdom Metazoa; phylum Chordata; class Lepidosauria; order Squamata; family Agamidae; genus Intellagama; species Intellagama lesueurii. The sequence continues at coordinate 164,779,492 of JBAJHW010000001.1, read as the reverse complement.
GCATTAGAACCAGGTGTATGGTTGCTAGGCACAGCATAGTAAGTTGCCCTGAGAAGTCACTGCTAAACGTACTACCACTGGGTGCACCAGGGCCCTTTGTTAGGTTTCCAGCATTTTCTTTTAAGAGATAAAATGAATAAGCCTGCTTTCATTTATCCACCTGTAACAATCACGGCTTAATGTGGTTTCTACCTTCGTCAGTGATCTCTACCTTAATGTGCTTCACGTTTCACGTCAGTGATCTCTACCTTAACGTGCAAGACCCATCGGAAACGCGATTAATCCGTTCCGGCCGAAGGGGGAAAAGAAAAAAGAAAAGCAAACAAACCGTGCAAGACCCTTCGGAAATGCAAAAAAAGCAAAGCAGAAAGGAAACAAACCGTGCAAGACCCATCGGAAATGCAGAAAAAGCAAAGCAGAAAGCAAACAAACCGTGCAAGACCCTTCGGAAATGCAAAAACAACAAAAAAAACAACAACAAAAAAGCAGAAAGCAAACAAAGCGTGCAAGACCCTTCGGAAATGCAAAAAAAGCAAAGCAGAAAGCAAACAAACCGTGCAAGACCCTTCGGAAATGCAAAAAAAAAAAAGCAAAGCAGAAAGCAAACAAACCGTGCAAGACCCATCGGAAATGCAAATAAAACAAAAACAAAAACAAAAAAAAAAAGAAAGCAAACAAAGCGTGCAAGACACTTCGGAAATGCAAAAAAAGCAAAGCAAAAAGCAAACAAACCCCGCAAGACCCATCGGAAATGGGGGGGAAAAAGCAAACAAACCCCGCAAGACCCATTGGAAATGGGGGAAAAAAAACCAAAAAGCAAACCCCGCAAGACCCATTGGATATGGGAAAAAAACCCCAAAAAGCAAACAAACCCCGCAAGACCCATGGGCAATGGGGAAAAAACCCACCAAAAAACAAACAAACCCTACAAGACCCATCACAGCATAGAAACATAATCCCACCACCCAGCCCAAAACCACGCTGCAAAACCCACCCAGAACAGTTTTTAAAAAGCAGAAAGCAGCACCTTACCTTACCAGGCAGTCCGAAGCCTCCTCCGATCGCACTCACTCTAACTGTTGGGGCGAAAGAGCTACAAAGAAACAGCCTCTTCGCCTACCAACGGTTAGCAATTTGAATTCCCCGCCTTTTTTCCCTGCCTTTTTCTGTTCGTAACTGGAAGCTCTGGCCGCAAGTCGAAGCAAAATTTTGCGGCCGGAGCTGGTCGTAACTCGAAATGGTCGTATGTAGGGACGTTCGTAAGTCGAGGTACCATTGTAACTTGATAAATATGGCCTCAATCTGAAATGGCTTATGATCACTGGAGCTCTGCAGTATTGAATGTCCCCAGGCATAATCCAGCCAAAGTGAAGTATTCAAACACGCCCTTCAGTTTCATTCTTTGAACTCAATAGAACTTAGATCTCAGTTGTAAAACTTCCATTTTTGCATCGGGGTTAGTACACTTGGAGTCAATTTAAAAATATCCACCTACATGACATGTAGCTAATCACCCTTTTTTGTTGTCACGAACCAAGTGTTTCTAAACATCCATGAGAGGGTTGTTTATTTTGAATCAATTTTTTAAATTATTATTCCGTGCTCGCCTTTGTCAATGTAAATTGTGTCTGGGGTTTGTCAAGTATTGGATGCCAGAATCGTGGATTTTGGACTGAGGGTAGCCTGCAGTCCAAACTGTTATATATCTTTCTATCTGTAACATTGATCTAGCACTGTGCCGCTTTGAAATGCATAAACAAATTTAAAACAAATATTAAAAATAATTAAAATTAACAAAAAAAAAATTTTATAACTGTGGTAAGTAGTCCTCTACAAAAGATGCCACAGTAAAAGAAAATGGATGTTGACATGACAAGAGACCTGGAAAAATTGGAAGCTGGAGCGCTGAAGTTTCAGATTGCTTAAAAATGCAACAGTTTTGAAGCCCATGTAACCCCCTTGACCAATACTCAACACCGCTTGCAAGCAGAATAAAAGTTGTCCCAAGAGAGTGTATGTGCCAACAAAAAACCCATGTGACTTTAAACCAGCCCCTCCTTCCAGCTCATGATGCATTTCAACAATGTAGCCGCACTCTTAGTTCCATTTGAATGTAGTGAAATACTGCAGATGTGTGCTTAGATTTTACCCAAGAAGAGTCCAAGGGAAAGAATCATAGAAAACTGAAGTTGGAAGGGGCCTACAAGGCCATCAAGTGCAACCCCAAGAGGAGAAACAAGCAAAAGAGTGAAGCTGGATGCGCTTTTAATTCAATTTTCAGTGCTTTAAGGGCTGCTGCTATCACAAAGGCAACTAGGAGACCCCTTAATGTCAGTGTGAAAGGGTTTTTTTACAAGTGTGCTAGGAACTAGGTGTCCTGAAGTCCTAGTCAATAATAGGGATGTGCCACTCAGATTTTTTTTAGACTCCTGTTCTCAGAATTCTCCATTCGTGGAACCCCCCTGACACTTAGAGCAAGTTTTGTTTACCTGGGGAAAGGTGTAGCTCGAAGTCTCCATGGCCTGGCTCCCTCTGATTTGTGCGAGTCGGGAGTCCAAAAATGCCTAATGGCACATCTCTATCCAATATTCTCTCCACTACACCACAGTGGCTCATTTTTTAGGGAACAATATGCATTATATCTGGAAAACAAGGCCAACATAAATGAACTGTCAGAGAGATATTTAGCTGGTTGTCCACTGTCTGCCAAACACAGCTTGTTGGAAGTGCAGGTGTTTTTACAGTCTTTTAAAAATGCTTACCTTAGATCCCTTCTTTAATGAAAGATAAAAAAAATGAAGGAAGGGAAGCTGTCAGGCATAGTTTTTAAGAATGAGAGAGTCTTTTTCCCTCTCGCTGGCCAAATCTCGAGAGGGCTGGAACGAAGCTTTGAGGGTGGGTGTGGAGATCTGTGCAAAAGTCAATGTGTGGGGTTTCTTCTTTTCACTGTTGCAGAAGCATCGTGGGCTTTATCAGCAAAGAGCGAGAACGTACCCTTCTCAAAGATAAGGAGAGTGGGACATTTCTCTTACGATTCAGTGAAAGTAGCAGAGAAGGAGCCATTACTTTCACCTGGGTGGAGGGGCCCCTGCATGGTAAGTGAAAACGGGAAAAGAACTGCTAGGTGTGTGAAAGGGACCCAGTCTCATTCTCTCTCTCTCTCTCTCTCTCTCACACACACACACACACAACATAGACGTGACACATGTACATATTTGTGTTTTAATAGTTAAAATGGAAAATACCTAGGAATTGATTCATCTTCATATTTGGGGGCAGTTAACAACGATACAACACATCCAGGGTCTTCCCTTCAGCTCCTCCGCCATCTGATAGTACACTGTATTGCGATCTTAAGAGAACCCCGCAGGAGAAGGCCTTCCCTGGGTGCTAGTGGTCTGCCAGACTCAATTCAGGGTGTTGGATGTAACCTTTAAAGCCTTAAATAGCTGGGGGCCTGGCAGTCTCAGGCACTGCCTAGGAATTGATTCATCTTCATATTTGGGGGCAGTTAACAACGATACAACACATCCAGGGTCTTCCCTTCAGCTCCTCCGCCATCTGATAGTACACTGTATTGCGATCTTAAGAGAACCCCGCAGGAGAAGGCCTTCCCTGGGTGCTAGTGGTCTGCCAGACTCAATTCAGGGTGTTGGATGTAACCTTTAAAGCCTTAAATAGCTGGGGGCCTGGCAGTCTCAGGCACTGCCTAGGTCGCTTTGAACCCACCTAGATGTCAAGGTCTTCTTCTAGGGTGATCTTTTTAAGACTACCAACAGCTTGCAAAAGATGGCCAGAGCTTTCCTTCTCTGCAGCTCCCAGGTGGTGGAATGCTCTCCCTTCAGAGCTGGAAACTGTTTCCACTCTCACTTCTTTTTTGGAAGGGTGCAGAGACACCGCTTTTAAAACCAGCATATAACATTTACAGTTTTATATTTAATTGGCATCCGTGGTTTTTATGATGCAGTTGGTTTTATGCAGTTTTCATTACTTTATGGTTTTGTTTGTTTTTATTCTTCTAAAGAGATTGTAAAGTGTCTTGAGTGGTTTACAATCTCAGAGTGCTACTCTGTGGTGGAGTGTAAATTCTAATAATAAAAATTACTCACTCGGAAGTCAATCCTGGGGGCAGGGCGGAATCCCCAGGTAGCTCCTCCTTTCTCTTTTCTTTTTCTGTTGAAAAAGCAGGACTTGACCAATAAGCATAGGTGATCGTGCTTATCCGTGTATCGTAATAAAGTTTTAATGTGCCTGAATAAAATGCTATTCAGCATTTTGATCTGGAATAGGCTTATCTTTTTAAAATCCCAACCTTAGTTTCCATATTCACTGTCAGTACGATTTCTGTCCAAAAACTTTTTGTCTTTGGTGGGGGCTTTTTCTTCTGTTTTCTGGGTTTCTTGCTTTATTTCTTACACATGCTGTCCTTCCCAAGGCCATTTCCTTAGCTTTCTTGAGCAGACATGCCCAAACGAGGCTTTGAGAGAAGGTCGCCTTCCTTGGATTCAGATCCTGTAATTTTAAATGCAGTATGACATGTAGGAACTATGAGGTCAAGAAGCATTTGACTTCTCATTTCATGAAAAATGCTACTTGATGAATTTTTGCATGGTGGGTTTCCATTAAAGGCAGAGTGGTTAGAAGGCAAAGTTGGCAACTGTGTACCAAAGGAGTCAAGGTAGATCGGTGCACTTGGTGTCCGCTTGTCTTCAAGGCAAATTGTGAGTCGTTGAGCTTTTAACTATGCATTAATACCGCTTTCTCCCCACTCTGCCCCCTCCTTCCCCTCCTTTTTTTGCCAGATCAGTACTTCCACTCGGTCGAACCCTACACGAGGAAAGAACTCACGGCTGTCAGTCTCCCTGATATCATTCGCAATTACAAAGTGATGGCGGCCGAAAATATCCCTGAAAACCCGCTCAAATACCTGTATCCAAATATTCCCAAAGACAACGCATTTGGAAAATACTACTCCCGGCCCAAAGAATGTGAGTAGGTTACCTGGTGGGGAAGGTTTGTAAGGAGTGGGGGAATGTACAGTCCTCCAGATGGTGTGGACTACAGCTCCCATCAGCCTCAACCTCGTGGTTGAGGCGATGGGGGTTGTAGTCCAGCACCATCTGGGAAGGCTTTATGTTTACCATTCCTCTTCTCTGTCAAGTTTTGGCAGTAATCAGATTTCTAGCAGGCAGTGTTTCCTTTCTTTTTAAAGGAACACACTGGTTGTAACTGCGGACTAGATAAGGGTGGCGCTTCCTTTTCCCCAGCTCAGAAGATGGGTCAGGTCTTGAACCCTGGGGGGGTGGGATGGTGCAGCTGTGAAAGAGGTTACAGAGCAGAAGCAGGAGGTGTGGGAAGGTTTGAGCTTGTCTTCTCCTGTTCACTTCCCTGCCCTTGTTTGACAGAGAGATGGAGCAGCTGTCCGGTTTTTAAAAGGATGAGTTGACTGCAGAACACATAGTTCTGGCCTAATGATGCAAGGGCTAACGCCTTCCTGTGAACCACCCAGTTTAATTTCAGAGATACTTGCTATGAGGTCAGAACCAATAGTAGTTTAAAAACAAACTCTAGACTGCCCACCATCGCTACACTCATTCACATGCTCTTCTCTCTTATGATAAGTCCTGGGCAGAAATTGTAAATGACCCATTATTAGAGTTGAAAGCACATTGGTGTTGGAGAGGCGTGGTTGTGGTAGTCTTTCATGTTTGAAAAATTTGACTTAAAAGAAGTCTCGTGCTTCAATCCTGCGGGTTTAATCACAGAGCAGAGTAAGCTGATCTGCAGCCTGCAGGAGTTGAGAGAAGTTGTTGCTGTGACTCCTAATACACGCTGTCATCCCTTAAGAATTTTCCAGGGTCAGTGACGGGTTATCTGTGGTGCCTCTTTCTGTTTCTGTAAGCATTGATTTGGAAGTAAATCTCACAGGAGAATGAGCCAATATAGTTTAATTGTTAGGATGTGAGCCTGGGATTTGGTGAATTCAGATTTTAGTTGGCCACTGAATTATCAGCTCGCTGGGTGAACGTGAGTCATTCACTCTCTTTCAGCCTCGCAGGTTGAGAGGATAAATAAGTAGGAAAAGCGCCATTTCTGTCTTCCTAAGCTTCTAGGAAAGAGGTGGACCATAAATGAAACAAATGGATAGGTCTCAGTAGGCATCCCAGGGGTTTCACTACAAGTCGTCGTTATACTGTGGATTCTCACCTGGGTGGTGCCGTCCATTCTGTGGATACTAAAATAAGATCATTATTTTTTTTGTTTCAGCTGCGGAACCCATGGATGTGGAAGACGGAGGCAAAGGATACATCAAAACTGAATTAATCTCTGTATCTGAAGTGTGAGTGTGCAAAGAAGACTCCTGAGTTGCCTTTTCAAAACCGTGAGCTTGTCAGTGTCATGTCAGGGTAGGAGGGCGGCTCCTCCGCCATTTCCTGGCCCTCACGCAGAGTGGATGTGTGCCTTCCGTGCGGCCTCCTAAGGACCGGCTCAGCCAAATGGCAACCTAAGTTTGTGCCTGGGCTGATTCTGGAAAGCCACAGCATGGGGGACCCGCCTACCTCTCTCCTCACCACCACCTCCAAGCACTTACTCCATCCTGACCAGTACACACTGGCATTACCTGCTCACATTTTTTGTTCTTACACTTGGAGAGAAAAAAGAAATCATGGCTCTTTAGATTTTGAAATAAAATGAGAACATTGGATATCGGCATAATGTGCTTCTTTGATTTGAGTTCAGCGCTTTCTGGAGAGGAGCGCACAGAGAGGTTGCGGGGGCGTCGTCGTCGGTGTCTGTGCTAAGGCGACCTGTTTGTTGGCTGGTCAGGGACTGGGTCTGGAGGGGCAGGGAGGGCGGTGAGGAAAAGGAGGAAGGAAGTAGCCCCTGCAAACCAGGCTCCCAAAGGAGGTGAGGGGAGCTCTGTGGATGACAGGAGGGGTGGGGTGGGGTGGGGGCTGAGGCCGAACCTGCCTACGGCAGCAGGGTTGAAGCTCGTGGAGAGGCAGCTCCTCAGGCAGCCATCTTGTCTCCCGAAGTCTCCTCCTCCTCACCCAAACATTCTGGCATGGATTCACTCCTTCCTCTTTTCTTTGTCCCTGTTGCCCCGTCCTGCCCACCTCACCCCCCCCCCCAACTGCTTCTTGATCACTTTCAGCACCTAGAGAGCTGCTGGGGAAATGTCCAGTTGCTTTCTAAAGGCCTAAAACTTGGAAATTCAGCCAAGGGCCACATGAGGGTTGGCCAAGGGAGGCCCCTGAGTGGCTCACTCCTGCACTTGTGTATCCAAAAGGTCAATTTAAAAATTCCCTTTCTTCACGCTGGCATTTTTAAAAGATGCTCTTTTATCTTATCTCTCTCTAAATTACTGAGATTGTAAGCCTAAAGGGGGGAGGTCTTTGGTCCTATTTCTTACATATGCGTTGTGCATTTGTAACCAGTGGTTGGGTTTTAGGCTAATCCCCAAATGAATATTGTTCTCCCCCACCATCAGAAAACACGCGAACGCTGTAATTGAGAAGGATTAGCAGCAGAAAAGCATTGGTAGCTAGTAAAAGCTTTTGTTCTTGGGTTCTCCCTCATCCACAGAGGAGGCTCATCAAGTCTTTGTCGGTGGCTGTTCCCTCCTCTGTGAGGGCATCACTGACCCCGTTGAGGCAGAGGGTTGGGTGTTAGGGCAGTTACCTGACTCAGAAGGGCTGTCCGTTAACCAGAATGAGCTTGGATCCATTAAAGTTGCATATGATGTAGATCTTTAAAATGAATGCCTTTTATTCTGTTATCTTGCTTTCTGCAGCATGCTTTGGTATGGCTGCATCCCGCATGAATATTGTGGTGCATGACGTTCTTCCTTGCCAGGTGCATGGTGGTTTGGTTTCCCTGTTTCTCTGTGATGCCGGAGAGTAGAATATTCAGATAGAATCTGTAGCTCCTTGTAGGTCCCAGCTCTTTAGAAACAGTCATTTTCTTCTTGTTTTTGTTTCTTCTTTGCAGTCATCCTTCCAGACTGCCCACCACAGATGACCTTTTGCCTCTGTCTCCAGAAGAATACAACGAAGTCACTCGGGTGGTAAGCCCTGCAGACATTATGGTGAGTGGACAAGAGAAGGGCAGCCTATTTTGAGTTCTCTCCCTCAACACCCTCTCCCCAAAAAAAGCTACCCTAGTTGCTTGGTCAATAGCCCCCCAGCCTGGCACCCTGTAACACAGATGTGGCAGACCTGCAGCCTTCAGAAATTGGTGGGAATGGTAGGCGGGCCTTGGAGCCCAACAATATCTGAATGGCCACAGCTTGGCCGACCCTGCTCTGACAAAACGAGGCTCCTGGGAAATTCTGCACCAGGCCGTCCCTGAGAGATCAGCACCATTTTTGTGATAACTGTTAAATAGCTCTTTCTCAGTCTGCAGGAAAGGACCATACAGGAGTGGGTTGATCCCACCAAGGAGTGGTGTGGTTTTTAGTTTGAGCCTTCTTAGTATTTGTATAGATTATTTTTAGCTTTAAATATATTATTTTAATGATGTAAGCTGCCTTGGGTCCTTCTTGATGAAAAAGGGGTGGGTGGGTTTAAAACTATTTTAAATAAATTGATGGCTTCACAGTGCTCTTGCAACATTTTAAGCAGAAGCAGTGATCGATCGATCCAGTAAGACTCCTAGCAAGGAGCAGATCTGAATGTCTGCCTCCCATTAAGGGATCTTAAGTTTTCTTTCCTTTTTACAGTTAATTGAATGGTGATCTGAAAAAGCGAGCAGAGGATCCATGTGTTCTTCTTCGTGGTCTCTGTGAATGCACACTAATGGGTTAATCTGCGCCTGCGCAGAGCAGCTTCGGAATCTTCTAGAGCTCAGGCACATGGTGCCGGCACCTCCCACACGCTGGCTGTAACCCGCCCCCGGCACCTAGTGCCTCAGTTCCGTTTCTGCCGCCGCTACTGCAGCTACTCAAATTGGAGCTTTGTGATTATTTATTTTTCCCTTCAACCTTAAATCGTTCTTTGGACCTCCCGGCTTTTTTGAATTCGGCTTGTTTCACCATTCTTCTGGTTTCGTGAGTCTAACGTTAAGAATAGAACTGTGTTGTTTGACTGTTTTTTCTACATGTTTATAGCCGTGTCGGGGCCCTTCAAATGCTGAGCGTCCTGCACTAACAAGGTCCCGCTTTCTGACAGCCATTCACAGTGCTTGTTCTGTCTCGGAGAAGAGCACCAGCCTGCTTTGTGCACCGTTTGTAAGGCTTTTACTGCAGCGGCTTCGCTATTACTTGTGGGAGAAGTCGCTCTGCCCGGCACGAGCCTCGGCTATGGAACCACCGTGAGCTCCACCTTCCGAGACCTCTTCGACCGCCACTCGTTCACCTAGGGCTGGTCACAAACCAACAAAACCGTCGTCCTCGGGCTCGAGATCGATAGCTTCGATGTTGACATCAAAAGCGCCTTCGGCCTCGATGCCGAGAAAGAAAAAGAAGTCGCCTTCCAAGACTTCTAGACCCCCCCGACTGAGCCTTCGCCGTCGGCTCCGGTGTCCCATGCCCTGCATGAGACGGTATGTCTAAGTATACCGCCGGGAGAAGATAATATTCCTCCCTCGAGGCTGGAGGTAGCACCATCTCCGCATGTAAGTCTTTCTCTGGGATCGGTGGATAGCTCGGTGGAGATACAGCTCGAGACTCGAGCCAGCCCTCTGTTGCCGCCGGGCTCGGTGTCGAGGTGGATGTCGCAATCTCCGCCTGCTTCTTTGGTCGTGGATGCGCCTCGGAAAAAGAAGTGAAAAACCCAACACCTGGAACCCGAGCCCGAGCCGGCTTGACATCCACTGCCGCCCGGAGAATACCCTCCTTATGGAGAGTTCTGGCAACCTCCCTGGGATGATCCAAGGGACTACTTTGATCCCAGGAGCTTTGACCTGGATGCGCTACGATCCGAGCTCGTATTTTCGGGCTCGCCATTGGCCACCATATTATGAGGGATATCCTTTGCCTCCTCGGTATCGACGGCATCCTGATGAATATCTTTACTTCGATGAAAGTCGCCGATTTCACCCTCCACCTCGTAGACCGGCTTCCCGGCCGAGGCCTCAGGAGGCTCTGCCATCTTCGGGTTCTAGGACCCGTGGAACGAGCCCAACCTTGATCCCTCCACCCCTTTTGGGGCCGGCTCCCCCACTGCCGGTGTCGCCAAGCAGGACTTCACAGGGGCCAGAGGAGGAGGTGGTTAACGCCTCAGCTATCCAACCCAACCGATATGGGTCGGCTCGAGCCCGTTCATCTTTCTCCCAATCTCCCGAACACAACTATGACTTCGACACCGATTTGGGTGACACCGACGAAGAGGTTGAAAAGGACTCTCCTCTGAACATTCCGACTCCGGCTTCAGATGTTGCAGAGAGTCATCCACCAGTCCCCTCCAAGGACTATACGATATATTCCCACCTGATCAAGAAAATTGCTGAAGTCATGGACCTTGCAGTGGTACAACCTACTGCTGAACAAGTGGACAAGGTTTATGTGAAGACATCACAAAGGATCAGGTCCCCCCTCTTTGCTTAGCCTTCATATCCTCCCTCCTCAACCTGGTTAAAGAACCTTGGGACAAACCATCAACGTCTCATCAAATTCCCAGGAGGGTTGAGAACCTTTATAAAACTCACGGCAAGGATACTGACTTCCTTTCCAAGCATCCTCTGCCAAATTCCTTCGTCATGGACGCAACGCAAAATAGAGCTAGGAATAGATCTGCGTCCACGCCCAACAATAAGGAAGGAAGAAAACTGGATGTGCTGGGACGTAGGGTTTATTCCCTAGCGTCCTTCATTCTTTGAGTGGCGAATTACATGGCAGCAATGGGTGCTTATCATCGCCATTTATGGAATATCGTCTTGCTAGCACTGCAGGCTGCACCTGAGGACCTTAGGTCGCCAAGCCTCACCTGCCATAAAGAGGCCATGACCCTGGCAAGACAGGAAAGGATTGCCACCAGACATGTCGTGGATGCTGCTGCCAAGCAAATCACTACAGTGATCACCTTACGTCGACATGCCTGGTTACGTTCAACAGGCATCTCTGACGACGCCAAGGCCAGAATCGAAGACCTGCCCTTCGATGGGATAGGTCTTTTCGATGGGAAAACGGATTAGATTCTTGACAACCTCTTGAAGCTCCGTAAAACGGCCAGGTCTTACAACACCCAATCCCATCCAAGGACTTCCTGGCGCAGATCTTACACTTATCGGCCTTACCCTGACTGCCAGAGGACTCAAACAACTGGTTTTACAGGTCAGTCCCGGCAACAGTCTGCTTGACAGCGGCCTCATCAACAGGCCTGCCGCCAAGACCATAAGCCTAAGCAAAACCTTTAATACTGTTGGCCCACCAGCAACATGTCCCACCTTAACCCGGTTAGCACCGTTCCTTCATGCTTGGGAGTCTATCACCTCCGACTCATGGGTTCTCACAATCATAGCCACAGGATATGCAATTGAGTTTGACTCTACACCTTGCACGGGGCTGCTTCGGGACACTGCTCCCTCCCTCATACTACGACAGGAGGTGGACTCGCTTCTTTTGAAAGATGCCATTACCCTCGTTCATTACCCGGATCTTGCACGTAGTTTTTTCTCCCGATACTTTATCATTCCCAAGAAGGACGGAGGACTTCGCCCCATCCTCGACCTTCGCCCCTTGAATTCCTATATTATGCCTCGACATTTTCGAATGGTCTCCCTGGACAACACTGATGTTGAGACAAGGTGATTGGTTCGCTGTTATAGACCTCAAAGATGCTTATTTCCATATCAGTATTCGTCAAGAGCATCGTCATTTTCTGAGGTTCTCGCTCGACGGAGTAATCTACGAATTCAAGGCTCTTACCTTTGGTTTGTCCACGGCGCCACGGGTGTTCACGAAATGTTTAACCCTGGTGGCGGCCCACCTTCGTTTGCACGGCTTAACAGTATTTCCATACCTAGATGATTGGTTGCTGGTGGCGCCTTCGTGTACGCGATTGCTTCAAGATGTTTCGTTTACTTTGTCCCTTTTATCTGATCTTGGACTCCAGGTAAACCAGGAAAAATCCACGTTATACCCTACTCAGAAAGTCTCCTATATTGGACGCCACCTTGGGCCAGGTGTTCCTTCCCAAGACAGGATTGCAAAGATCCAGGCGATGCTGGAACATTTCACTTCGGGAGCCGAAGTGCAGGCTCCTCAGGCACAGCGATTATTGGGCCTAATGGCTTCCACCACCGCGGTAGTTCAGCACGCCAGATTGAAAATGAGATCACTTCAAGCCTGGTACCTGTCACTATACGATCCTCTCCTGGACCCCCCTTCCAAGCTGCTCACAGTTACAGCAGAGCTGGCAGCACAGCTGACCTGGTGGGCCTTCTGCCCCAATCTACTGATAGGAAGATATTTTGGACCTCTAACGCCAGAAATACAGGTAACCACGGACGCAAGTCAAATGGGTTGGGGAGCGCACGTCGAACGGTTAACAGCGCACTGACTTTGGTCACACGAAGAGAGCCGTATGCACATCAACTTTCTGGAGCTTCCAGCCATTTACAAGGCCTTCCGGGCCTTCGAGCGTCTCCTCTCCGGCCGCGTGGTACAGGTGGCGTCAGACAACACCACAGCTGTCTTCTACATGTACAAACAAGGTGGCACGCATTCTCTGCACCTGCTGTATCTCTCAATCCAGATTTGGGAGTGGTGCTACAGCCGCCACATCTTCCCTGTCGCTGTACATGTGACTTCAGGGGACAACATTCTAGCAGATCGGCTGAGCAGACTCCAAGACTGCAGCCACGAATGGTCGCTGGACAAGGATGTATTCCTGTCTCTCTGCCACCATTGGGGAACACCGTGCATGGACGCTTTCGCCTCCTCTGCCAACAGGAAGTGCGACCGTTATTGTTCCAGAGCAGGAATCGGTCGCCACTCGTTGGGCAATGCATTCATGATCCCCTGGACCAGGGGGCTCCTCTACATGTTTCCTCCCATTCCACTGATCCAGAAAGCCATAATCAAGGTTCGTCAAGAGAAGGCGAATGTTGTCTTCATCGCCCCTTGGTGGCCCTGCCAGACTTGGTTCTCCGCATTGCATCAGGACTCGGTGGACCATGTTCGGCTCCTGTCACTACCTCACCTCCTCTCTCTACACGAGGGCAAAACACTACACCCAGATCTGGAGTCCCTCCATCTCACGGCCTGGAGACTGGTCCCTCGGTAGTGGATGTCCTGCTCCATGCCCGCAGACCTTCCACAACCGCCACGTACGCTTATAAGTGGAAGGTGTTCTCTGACTTCACCACTAAAAATCACCTCCCCACGAGACCTACTTCTCTTGATGCACTTCTACAGTTCCTGCTTCTCTTTCATCAAGGCCTGTCGTACTCCACCCTCAAAGTATATGTAACCGCAATAGTGGCCCATCAACCTCCGGCTTCAGATGCCGCGGGCTTGTTCCACCATCCAACTCTAAAACAGTTTTTGAAAGGTCTCAAAAATATGCGTCCAGCCTACAAACCACCCACACCTCCGTGGTCCTTGCAGCTCGTATTGAACAAACTCATGGGTCCACCGTTTGAGCCTATGGCTACCACTTTTTTAAAGCTTACACTAAAGACAGCCTTCTTCCTCGCTGTTACTTCGGCGCAACGTGCTGGTGAACTGACGGCTCTTTGAGTTGACCCGCCCTTCCTGCAATTCCACCCTGATAAGGTGACCCTATTCCCGGAACTCTCTTTTGTGCCAAAGGTGGCTACAGCCTTCCACCTTAATCAACCTATAGTATTGCCTACCTTTTTCCCGGGTCCAACGTCAAGGCTGGAGAAGGCTCTCCACTCCTTGGATGTCAAGAGAGCACTTTCCTATTACAGTGGTGCCTCGACTTACGAACGCCCCTACTTACAACCATTTCGAGTTACGACCAGCTCCGACCGCAAAATTTTGCTTCTACTTGCGACTGGAGCTTCCACTTACGAACAGAAAAAGGCAGGGGAAAAAGGGGGGGAAATTCAAATTTCTAACTGTAGGTGGCGACGAGGCTGCTTCTTTGTACCTCTTTCGCCCCAGCAGTTAGAGATCGTCGGAGGCTTGGGACTGCCTCCTTCTGCTTCTGAGAGCGTGTGTGTGTGTTTGCAGGGAGGCTTCGGGCTGCCTTATAAGGTAAGGTGCTGTTTTCTGCTTTTTAAAAACTGTTCTGGGTGTTTTTGCAGCGTGGTTTTGAGCTGGGGGGGTTATGTTTCTGTGCTGTGATGGGTCTTGGGGGGTTTGGTTGCTTTTTGGATTTTTTCCCCCCGATGGGTCTTGGGGGGTTTGTTTGCTTTTTAGTTTCCCCCCCATTTCCGATCTTGCACGATCTGCTTGATTGCTTTTTGCTTTCTCTTGTTTGCATTTGCAATGAGTCTTGCACAGTTGATTGGTTTTTGGTTTGTTTTCTTTGCATTAGGTCTTCCACGCTTGATTGCTTTCTGCTTTCTCTTGTTTGCATTTGCAATGGGTTATGCACGGTTGATTGGTTTTTGGTTTGTTTTCTTTGCATTAAGTCTTCCATGCTTGATTGCTTTTTGCCTTATCTTGTTTGCATATGCAATGGGTCTTGCAAGGTTGATTGCTTTTCTTCCCCCCCCCCCCCCCCCCCACTTCGGCTGGAAGGGATTAATCGCGTTTCCAACCGGTCTTGCAGTGATTTTTTTAATTTATTTTTTTGGTGATTTTTTTCTTCGGCCAGAATGGATTAATTGCATTTCAATGCATTCCAATGGGAAATGGTGCTTTGACTTACGACCATTTCGACTTACGCCCATCTTCCTGAACCAATTAAGTTTGTAAGTCGAGGCACCACTGTATGTCTCCTGGTCTGCGTCCTTTCGTTCCTCGCAAAGACTATTTGTGTCCTTCCAAGGACAGTCAAAGGGTCTCCTGGTGTCGGCACAAACAATTTCCTGGTGGATAGTTACTACAATCCGCTTAGCATATGAACTGGCTAATGCACCTTTGCTGACTACAGTTCGGGCCCATTCTACTAGGGCAGTCGCCTCCTCCACAGCCTTCCTTAGAGGAGTAAACCTGGCAGATATCTGCAAGGCTGCTACATGGTCCACGCCACTCACCTTTGCAACCCACTACCGCCTAGATGTTCGAGCCAAAGCAGAGGCTGCCGTCTTGGCATCTGGTTTTTCGTGACGCCCACCACCTGGTAAGTCAGCTTGCTAGTCACCCATTAGTGTGCGTTCACAGAGACCACGAAGAAGAAAAAGAGGTTACCTACCTGTAACTCTGGTTCTTCGAGTAGTCATCTGTGAATTCACACTCCCTGCCCTTCCTCCCCGCTGTACGTCACGTGTGCCATATGGCATGCTGCGCAGCAGCGGACAGTTCCTGGAACTGAGGCACTCAGTGCCGGGGGCGGGGTTATAGCCAGCGTGTGGGAGGTCCCGGCACCATGTGCCTGAGCTCTAGAAGATTCTGAAGCTGCTCTGCGCAGGGGCAGATTAACCCATTAATGTGAATTCACAGATGACCACTCGAAGAACCAGAGTTACAGGTAGGTAACCTCTTTTTTTAATGTAGGATTTATATTTGAACTCCTACAAGCTCTATTGTACTTGCAGTAGAAATAATGTAGTTTCTGACTGTTTAGGGAAGCCGTGCTTCTGGGTGGTGTTCAGAACAGGGACCATCTATTTATTGACATGTGGGGCAAAATCAGTTTTGCAGGCTCAGAAATTCCATTGAGGACATTCATCGTATGCATGATTCCTGTTCGACCAATGAAATTGCTTATGTATTTTCTTCTATTGCAGATGTGTTCAGAATAATCATAACTGCTTGCTGGTTGGTCCATAGTTGGACTTGGTCACCTTCATGCCTGCCAGACTGCAAATCCGTGTACCTGTTGAGCCTCTACACTTCATACTGTAGCAGTGTCTCTCCCTAAAGAAACTATACATTTTGCGTGAGCAGCATAGCACCGTTGGGCCACACGATGCAAACTTGGCAGTGCTTCCGCATTACCAGGAATAGTTGTTTAGTGAGCAGTCCCATGTAGAATGTTTTCCTTCTTAGTTGATAACAATCTAGGCTGAGATGTAAGGTGTGCTTTTCAGTGAAACTCTCCCAAAATAAAGGGAATATTGCATGCCTGCTCCGTTTCCCCTTTGAAGCTGGGGTTCTTTTTTTCTTCTTTCTTTCATTGCTTTGCAGTTGGGAGGCACTCTGAAGGAGAAGGGGTCTGGTCTTGCAGGAAATGGGAGTAGTTTACCTAGCTGGCTAAAACGTCTTCGGACTTCGTACCAAGAGCTCCAGTCTTGCGCTTCTGCATAACCTCTGTCTCCCACTAAGTTATTTCAGTGGAGTGGGACAGGCTAGCCTTGCTGCAAGAGCTCGTATGGTAATACAAGAGCCGCAAGCCAGTAACATGGCGGCACCCTGGGCGATGGAGGGAAGGGAAGAACTGCCTTCAGAGCAGGAGAGCTCGGCCCCCTTCATGGCAGTCAGGTTGAAAGGTATTTCCTGCAGAGATGGTGGCCCTCCCTCCCTCCCTCCCCACCACTTCGAGACTCCCTGCCCCTCTGAAGGTATCTGATGGCTGAGGAATGATGTGAGGGTGCCCGTTGTGCTCGTGGCCTTTTTACGGGCTTCCCAAAGACCGCTGTGTGTCCTCTTGTGGCAACAGGATGCTACATGAGGGAGGCCTTTGGTCTTATCCAGGGCTCCTCTTATCGGCCTCAGTTTCAGCTGTCCTGTTCAAAGGATATCCTCTCCTCTTACTTCGCTACAGTGTGCCAATACCTTGCCAGTATGGGCAACCCATGTGGGCTGATTCATAAAACATAACCAGTTATTTTAATGCCATTTGGGCGCACAGGTCAAGTTGGGCTACCACTCTTCTCCTCTGTCTTGCTGGTACTTTAAACGTAGGCAAAGCCATTTAGCTTCTGGCATTTCTGCCGATATGGCCTCCATACAACTCCATTGGCTTGCTGACTTAAGAACCATTTCTCCTACCATCTTCAAAATGGGAAACGTTCTGGATTGCATGTATATATTCTGGGTTCCTGTCCACACTGTGATTGCAGATATAGACTGTACAATGGTGACTTGCTTTATTCACTACAGTGTACCTCCTGCAACTTCCTGTGCTTCTGTTTGCAACCTGGAGGCTTAGCTGTCCACTTTGGTCCAGCCTCTCCAGCGTACCTTGCACATGGTCAGCAGAGATGGCACAAACAGTGATAGAAGGAATCTTGGGATTGAGTTAGCACTGCCCTCTATTCTAGAGGTTGAAAAAAAATGACCGTTTGGATCAGAACTTCCAGAAATTCCTGGCTAGGGTGGCCAGTGGTTCTAAGAGTCTGTGACTCCCCCCCCCCAAGTAGTTTTTCCAAACTGTTGTGTTACTCATGCTTTTGTGTAGGAACACAGCGCCACCAAACCAATCTCCTGCCAAATATGCATCTGTGTTGTAGGGACCATCCCGTTGTCATACAACAAGCCCAGGTTGCCCATAGGAAAGGAAAAGAGCAAACCTAGTCAGCTAGATAAGAAAACAAGACTTTTTGGTATGCCTGTTCTTTATTATGTTGTAAAATGCAACACCATTGGTTTTGCCGTCCTGAAAATAAATCTTACTTTAAGAACTGGTACAGCTCAAGTACTTTAAAGTTTAGATTAACTCATGGGAAACATAAGAAGCAAAATACATTCATCATGGTTTATTCTCTACAATAAAGGATGTCAAGCCAAATCAGTCACAATTTACTCAGAAGGTCACTAGAAACAGTTGACAGTCCTGCTCTTGCGCTAAAAAAGGATACTAGTCCAACACAACACCTCTTACAAAAAGATGGGACAGCAGGGTCTCGGACCACCGCGTATGAAGCATGGCTAACACAATCCGCTTCCAGTGCTCTGATAAATGTAGAATGGTTACACTTCAAAAGTGGGCCTCAAGTTCTTGGAGCAAAATAATGTCAGCTTTCAATAACTAAAGCATATTAATAATAGCAACAAAGAACAGCATCAAGGAATAACAAAAGCAAAATGCACATACGAATGAACTGCCTCCAACTGACACCTACATTACAAAAGAAAAGTTGCTCTTCTAATGAGGGAAAACTAAAAATGCCTTTGCAAAATATGGCGCTACAGAAGCTCCTATATATTGCAGTGGGGGGGGGGGGAGGCAAACAACCTCAAACTATTTGGGCAAAATGATTTGTTTGCGTATATGTGTATGTTTAAAGCATTACTGTTTAATTACAAGATGACTGATACAGGTTACGAAGATAAATGTCAGGGGAGGTTTTAGTGGGGGAGGTGAGGCACAATAGGATAGTCCATCTATTTGGAAGGAAGAAGCATAGTTTCAGTTCAGGCCTCTGCAAGAGGCCTATCAATCATCCTAATTATCAACCTTCACATATTTCAGTCCTATAGCATCAATGCAGCACTTGCACAGTATCGCTGAAGATGTGGGCTAAAGACTCTGGAGGCAAAGTGGCAAATTCTTTTTCCAACCAGCCAAATAGACCAAGTATGGAGAATTGAGAGGTGCGGAGAATGAGCAGCCTCCTAAGAGTGGAGTTTGCAGGGGTGGGCACACTTTGGAAAGTACACACACACCCTGCATTTGGACTGTCAAATCTAGATCTTTTTAACTACACATAGAAGGTTCTAGTTAAACTCTGCCAGTGCAAATGGTCTTTAAGAGTTAATGATCCACCTTCAGGCAGGCCACTACATGAGGCCTACATCAGCTTTCTTTAAATGTGCAGCTGCCGTCTTGTTTCTCTTGCCTGTAGCTTCCACTCTACCATTTCTTTCTCCAGTCTCATAAAAGGGGAGGGAAAAGTAACGGAAAGAGGAAATCGAACCATGATAGGGGGATGAGATCTTTAGGTAGGCCTGCAACTGAGGATGGGGTTTTGATCTGCTGGTTGAAGACCACCATACTCATCTGCTGCTCAGGTGTTAAAATGTCTAGAGACTCCATTTCCAGGTAAGCCCAACCCTATTTACTTGTAAATGCCCTTTGCTACCAACACCGTTGATGCCTGCTGGAATCAAATCAAGGCACCAGGCCTCTTTATCTATGAGGTGAGCTTCATTCTCAGAAAGATCACACTGTTTATGTAATTGTGGGTCTATGACTAGAAGATGCTCAGTTAGCACCTCCCCTGGTATGGAAAGGAAACACACACTAGCCACATGCAAATGGCATGCATAGAACTCCACCAGAAACGAGGGGGCAGCAGGCTTCAATGTCTGAAGACTCTTATCAGCACCTCCATACAGAGAGAGAAGGGGTCGGTGATGGAAGATATGAAAGAAGCCTCTGAACTGTGATGTTAGAAGATGATCTGATTACATTCATCGATGCTTTTTGGTCAAACAAACCTTAAAATTCCCTGATAAAACTCTTGGAACAAAAGTGAATCCTAGACCAC
Source organism: Intellagama lesueurii (assembly GCA_037013535.1). NCBI lineage: Eukaryota > Metazoa > Chordata > Lepidosauria > Squamata > Agamidae > Intellagama > Intellagama lesueurii. The sequence continues at coordinate 164,760,043 of JBAJHW010000001.1, read as the reverse complement.
TGACCGCAGTCACTCGTCTATACTTTTAAGAATTACATGATGCAAGAAGGTATCGTAAGAAATTAAAAGGATACAAAGAAAGCACTCTTAGTGCAGACTGATGCTCAACACACCCAGCCTAAATCCACACCAGCCACGATTCTTGACACCTAGCGAGATCACGCATACATGTACACAGGGCAGCAGCCCGGTTCTGTGCAGCCACGCTTCCAGGCAGCTTTTGTTTATCTACTTTTTTTTAAAAAGCCAGCACAGCAGAAAAAGTTCTTGACTCATGGAGTAAAGCGTCACAGAAAACGACAAAATAAGTAGTGCAGAAAATCAGCAACAGCTAAATATTTTTTTTCCTCCTCTTTATCAGTCACACGTAGCACGAGGTAATATTGCTCACATTATGGAGACTCGGGGAGTTTCTTTTTCTGAAAGACAAACTAGGCTTGTCCTGTGTGCGCAATGACGAAAAGCGCCTGTAACATTTACAACAAAGTGAGACTCTTGGAAAATATACATCACTATCCAATAGAAACACGCACACTCTTCATAATCGGCTTTTCCACAATTAAATAGGTAAATTTCCATTCCTGGGAACAGAAGAGGGTTATAGCAAGCCGTCTAGGTTTTTCTGTACAGTTTGATTTTCTTTTCCATTGCTGGAATCGTCTGGCGGCGAGTACTGTACTTGATACTCTTGAAGAATTTTAAATACATCGTGATGTCCAAAGTGTAAAGCTTCATCCATTGGAGTGTTGTTCCACCTGCAACAGGAAGAGATTTCAAGGTGAGATAACAGCTGTCTGAATCTATACACAACACTCTTGATCTAAGGAGCAGGAACCCCGGGTGGTTTCCAGATGCTGGCCTATAAATCCCATCACCGATGACCAGGGGGGTCTGATGATGTGGCCCTGAAGGTAGTCCGAGACCAATTATATCTACAAGGTCATCTTAAATTATTTGGTCAATGTACTGATTTCTTGTTAGATTTGTATCTTCCTGATTACACAAGAACAAAGGGAAGTGTCATAATAACCTGTAGAATAAAAACAAGCAGTACCTTAAAGATTTACATATAAAGTATGTATTTCTTTAAAACGTTTTTATCCTGCCTTTCTCCTTAAAAAGGACCCAAGGCGGCGCTATGTATGTATGTAAGTTAGCCTGTCTCCGTGCATGTGACACACCCGAGAGACAGGCTAACTTGGTTAGCTCTTTTTTTTTTTTTTAAATAATTTTTATTTTTCTAACACATATAGACCTACAAGATCAACAAAACATACAAAACAAACAAAAACACATAGGTGGGGAGGCATTTTCCTTACAATATTATCCATTATATGAATCTGACTGCATCAACCTTATTGCTCTCAAATATTTAGTTCAATATAAAGCATCCTAAAGTTATGATAATTCTGGTGATTGATTTTTTATAGATTCTTTCTCTTGCATTCTTATCTATCCAATTATATCTCAGAATATCAATGCTTTACAATCATGAGTAATCAACATTTCAAAAAACAAAAAGATATATCTATCTATCCTTAACTACATAATCATGTTATAATTCATATATACTTGATACAGTATCTCTATGTGAGTGCCTTACAATTAATATTGTGTTCACCATAATATGTGTCTATGCATACATATATTTCATATCAACATTTCAGATGTTTAATTCAATATATAGCATCCTAAATCTATAGTGATTAATTTTACTAGATTCTTTCTCTTGGATTCTTATCTATCCAACTACATATTAGAATATCCATGCTTAACAATCATCAGACATCAACATTTCAGAAGACAAAAAGATATATATATCTAACCTTATTTACTTAATCATGTTACAATTCATAGTGTATTTCTCATGTTACTTTATATGTAAATATATCTCTCTCACACCAATGGTTTCTATTATTTATTCAGCAAGTAACTTTCCCCCTTTCATTTTTGCTTATCAGCTCCAGTATTATCAATCCAAGCTTGGCCTCTCGCCTCTTTTTTGCCAGTTTTAAAATGCCTTGCCAGTTTTAAAATGCCATCTATAAAATCTCTTTAAGGCATTTTCTGTCCGATTTACTAATTTCATCTCAATATAGTCAATGTCTTGATTTTGGAGCAACATAGATCTGTCCGATCTCTGATCATAAATTTCTGCCCTCAAATTCGCCCATTTCTCCCCCTTTACATCCATTCCCATCGATACAATCTCAATATGCTTTCCCCCCTCTTTCCAACCTCCCCTTTTGTCCTTTTTGAGCAATTCATCAAACTTTTTGAGAAAAACAGTCTCTCTCTCTGGCAATAGCAGTTGTTGAGTAGGTTCAATGGTTTGTTCAGACATTTCATATAGCTTTAAGACAGTCTCTCTCTCACTCTCTGACGCAGACATTTCATCCTGCTTTAAGACGCTCTCCATCTTAACATGCAATCCAAGAAGTGTCGCCTTAAATTCTGCCTTAGCTTCTAAAAATTGAGCCTTAATTTGATTGATGATATCCAGTTGGAATTCCTGAAGAGATCTCTTGAGATAAATCTCCATTGTGGGTTCCAATAATGAGTCTCCCCCTCTATCCATGGCCATAACAGTCAGCAGGCTAATTACTCAGATTTCCCTCTTGATTTATTAGCCAGTCCACACTTAAAGACCTGCGAAGGACACTCTAATCGTAGCTCCAGCCATGTTAAGGATGTTATTTGATTTATAATCCACCTTTGTAGCTCGATATAGAGTTACATAGGTTAAGTTGTGGAGAGTTATTTAAAGTTCTTAAGTCCTGAATTTATGAAAAAGCCAGTTCTCGGGGAGGAAGGGTTAAGAGAGAAAAGACAGTTGGTTTCGTTTTTCCCAGTTCTCTCAGCTGTGACGCAGTAAGAAAGACTCCAATGTTACAGGCATTACCAAAGTTATGCCGCTTGAGATCTTTCTCCTCATCAGCTTCCAAAAGAACACATCTGATCTTTTACTTGCTGTCGCTTAGCAGCAGATCATTAATCTCTGTTCATGCAGTCAGGTAATAAATCTTCAGACCTCCCCCTCTCCGGGCAGCTAACTCACCAATCATGGCGACTACACGAGCCAGTTGCGTGTGGGAAAAGAAACTCTTCCAAAAGACAGATTGCCGTCTGAAATTCGGCGTTTCCAACCCCCGCTTGCTGCAAGTCCACTCTCCTGTGGAAAACTTGCCCCCCCCTTCTCCTGGGGGGTCCGCTGACTCGGAGTAAACCCAGAGGAATCCAGAGCCCTGGAATTTCCCCTGTTCTCGCTGCCCGTTGCTCCACCCCTTCAACCACTTGGTTAGCTCTTTGAGAAGAGTAACCCCACGAGTCAGTCACCAGACCTGGCAGACTGGGGCATCCAATCTGATTTGGAACAAAGTTTGCCACGTTCCCAAATCACACCCCAGCAGGCCAACAGTGCAGGGCTTGTTTGCTCTCAGATTTGAGTTCTGGAGTATTACATTCCCCAGAATATAAAGAAGCAGCTGTAAATTAGTTGTCTTCATGCATCAGAACTCAGAATTATGTCAGATGGGACACTTCAGGAGGTAACGTTTACAAATTATAAAATTAACAAACAAGATCTGTACTTCCTCAAAGATGGCACAGATGACCGTTCACTATATATCAGCTTCTGCATTCACTCCATAGCTGTTTGGACACCCCTTCTGGCTCAAAGTATGTTTAAAATGCGTAGTTTGAAAGGAGACGTTTTAAAGTAATTATTTAACAGAGGAAAAGTTTTTAATTAAGTATTTAGATATATGTCTAAATACAATTTTTTAATACTTAAAAAAACATGCATCAGTGCAGAAATTGGGGAGAATGGATTTATGGGTTAACATGGAAAAACAAATCAAAGCAGAAATAACCTCATTTACCCATCTATATTTCAGAGTCTCACCAGAACTCTCCCCTACATTGCAGAAACCCTTAGCCCTGAAATGATGAGACACACAGTTCAGGAATGGAACTGCAGCATTTTCCCTTCAGATTTGGTCCAAACTCACAACTCCCCCCCCCCCCCAAAAAAACCTCATTTCACTTTACCAGAGCCGGCTGTGTATACGTTCTGTTAAAAGCACTACAACTGAATGTGACAGTTAAAATGAAGTTAATAATTCTTTTCCATAAACCCAAAATAGCATGGGTGAATACACCTCTTGGACATTTTAACAGCAGGACCTTCCAGCCTCAAGGTTCTCCTGGTCTCATTCATACCATGAACCAAATACAGTGAGCTGTATCCATGTTCACTGAAATCAGATGCCTTGGGTGTTTCCTAATTCATAAACTCGTGCTGCAAATTTGTTTGATGCTTGCTGACAAAATGTGAATATAGCACAGTGGTCTACTTAAAAATCATTATTATCCCTTGTACCATCTCGATTCTCCACCCCTACCCCAAATATACAAAGACATGTTGTTTTATAAATAAGCCCAGAGTTTTCCCAGCCCCACAAGAACTAACAGATGGCTAATTAAAATGGGCAGAATTCTCATTAAGCTGTAACTAAAGGATCAGTCTGAATTCCTTGGAGGCTGCTGTTAGCAAAGCCAACGCTGGCACAATTTAACTGACTGTTAATATTCTTCTGTACCTTCGCTCCAGATGCTCACCTGTCTTTGGGGAAAGGATTCACTTTGCAGGCTTCCAGCAAAAACTTAACTACCTCAACGTGACCTATAATACAAAAATGGATAATTACATGTACACATTATATTCACCGTACTAAAATGGAGCAGCTACTTCAAGTCACTCACTGTCACAAACCTTCAGCGGCTGCAACGTGCAATGCTGTCCGGGAATCGTAGTCTCTCTGCTCCATATCCATGCCCGACAACGCAAATCTGAAAAAGAGAGGGAAAATACAGATACAAAAAGAACTCCGTCTCAAAGAGGGCAGAAATGTTCAAAGGGTCTGTCGAAGGACAGCTAAAATTGGAGTCCATCCTCAATGTTACACACAGATGCCCCTGGACTCAGCTGAGCAGCTACTGACTATTCTGTAAAAAATGGCTGCTTGCATGCATATCATCACACCTGACTCCATGCTCCCATAACCAATTTCTAGAGCAACTGGGTGAGCATTCTCTTTCCAACTGAAAAACCCCCCAGTTGGTGTGTTCTTCATTGAAAAAGGCACAACTTCATACCTCACTGACTGCAAAATGGGATGGTTCAAGGATTCTCAAATGTGTGCGTGCGCACCTCCCTCAAAGCAGGGTCATCATTAATTTACTAGTGTCCCGGAGGAAGTGCTTCTTCAATCCATGGGGCCTAGAGTGGCAGATGTGTTTCACACGGTGGATCTGAATTCTAACCCACACTCCAGTCCCATTAGTGAACAGACTAGACATCACTAAGACATTACTGATTTAACACATCTAAGAAAACAAGATGCCTTTTAAAAGCACTACCAATCAATTATGTCACAGTTCCATATGATGCTCTAGATTAGGGAAGCAGTTTTCAAGAACTAGAAAGAAAAGCAACAATGGCCAGAATTCTAATATTTACATTCTGGTGGCATAAGTCAAACATCATAAACTGCAGGACCAAACTGCTGCTAGTTAAGAAGTGGATGCTTATATTTCTCATCACTCATCTGGTGTGCAATAAGAAATGCAAGCCTCAACTTCTTAACTAGTGACAATTTGCTGCAGTAATTTATACTGTCTGACTTACAGCAGCGGGTATAAGCAATGGGGTTCTGGCCATAGAGACCAAACAAGAGTGATACAAAGGTATTTCCATATGCTAGCTTCAAATTGAAGTGGAGAGAAGGATGTGGGTGAACACTTTTTTAGGACCTTCGGACATTTAGTGAAAGAGCCATTAAGGGGTTCCAGAACTGTGTTCTGCTGAACATGCTTATTGAATCCCCATGGTTGGAAAAACCTGTTTCATCAGCTGAAAAGCCGTATGTAAGGCTTTGTGCTCAGTGCCACCAAGAAGGAAAAGCAGCTGAGTGCATGGGAGTGCTAAAAGCCTACATGTACCCCCTTTTTCTCTCTATAGGTGAGCAACCAAAAGTCTGCATAGGGCTATAGGGTCTTGATTGTTCTCCATTACGTAGAGTGAATGCCCACATGTAGTTCTGTTTCTTTTTTTCCTTTTTTGGTCCCTGTGCACTGACTATTCTGTGGTTGGCTTTTAAGGGGGGGAAAGTGTATATAACAGCCCATTTCCACCTGTTCTGGCTCCAAACTAGCAAAACAAGAGGATTTCAAAAACAACCAGAATGATGAAAATAATTTTAAAAATTGAGACTATGGAATTTCACTCCTCTAATATTTTTGCAACTGTTGCATAATCTTTAATGACTCGCTCTGAGCATCTAGTTGAGGAATGTTTTAATTGGCATGCTTTCCAAACCTGTATTTAAAAGGGCAAAACCACTAGCATTGTGAAATATATTCCTTCTGCTCCCCAAAGTATCCTTGCTTCACTCCGAGCTCCGAATTGAGCTCGGAGTGGGGTGGGGACACCACAGTCCAAAAGAAGTTAGCAATCTTTGGCTCTACCTCTTTCAACTTTGCCAAGGTTAACATGTCAGCACGCTCATTTAATGTGAGTGAAGGGCAGTCCTGTTAAGTTCTTGTGCCTCACAAACCAGTGGATAAACCCAAAGGGGATAATCTGTGGCCCCCCAGGTGTTGTTGAACTCCAACTCCAATTACCCTTTACCATTGGGAGTTCAATTCCCCACTGGGCTTCCTGAGAGGAGAGCCAGCCCATGTGGCTGTGGGCAAGCTGCACCATCAGAAGATTAGAAGGGACCAGTAACACTGTCACAGCACCCCCAAAGCACCCTCACAACATTCAGTCCAAACACCTCTTCTCTTCAAGATGGGAGTTTTGAAGGGCAGAGGAAACATGCATGCTTTGAAAATTATGAAGCAAGACACATGCCATAGAGAGTGCAAAGTGACTAGCTTCTGACTATAAGAAATTTCTTCCCATTCCAAAAGTAATTGTGCACTTAAGCAACAATTTCTTCTGATTAATACGATAATGAATGAATGAACACGAGTAATCATGCTGTGTATTCCAAAATAAGGGAGACGGGGGAAACAGTCAAGGTATAGCCGAAGAGGGGCAAGAATGAGAGTTGAGTCAATGGTACGAGTGCCGGCCATTTCTTCTGCCATGCAAGCGTTAGAGGTCTCCATTTTTATCTTACACAGTGTTTCCTTCAAGTGAGTGGTATTCTTATTTTTCCACAAACTTATACCATAGGAGGTTCTAGGCAGAGATGAAAACTAATGCCCATGTTACACAAGGTTATGTATCCCAAACGGCTCATTTAATAACAGTTAGCCCATTCGCTCTTCTGACAGCCAAGCTTGGGTGGAGAACTGTCAGCCCTCCAGATATTTTTAGTCTATAACTCCTTTAAAGCCAACCATAAGGTGCTGTGGGGGGCTTTTAGTCAAAAAGAGATTCAAGAATCCCACCCCAACCCAATCAGGAGGACAATGGGAAAGATTTTCTTTAAATAGCTCGCTCCTAGCAGATTATGGCCAGTATCCCCTTGCAGTGCTCAAGTGTGGAAAGGCAAACACGTAAGTATTCCCCCCCCCCTCCGCAGGCTCCCCTTCGCATGCCCACCACTTGAAGGATTGGTTGTGCAACTAGTTGTGCAATTAGTTGTGCAACAGGGGGCTGCTGGAACAGGGAAATACGAAATTGTCCTCACAGTCCAACAGGTTACTGGCTAAAGTATGCTATTGTGGGCGTCACTGCAAGTGGTCTATCAGCCACTGTCTCTTTTAAAACTAGCTGGCTAAGAGAAAATAAGATTATACGGCAGACACATCTCAATTACTCCAACGTAAAGCAAACATTTCACATCCATATTGATTTTACCTTCTTAGTGCAGACACGTCACCCGTATAGGCAGCGAACAGGAGATTAATTACAGATTTTACCTGAAAGAAAAAAGAAATGAAAAATGATTTATAGGGCTGTTCTCCTCCTCCTCTTCCCCTTGGAAGGGGCGTGTAAACATCCTAAGCAACACCTGAAACTTTCCTCTCAATCTGTCTGTGACCTTTACATCTGTGTATATCTGGAGCACCCCAGATATATCAGGACAACTTCAAAGCAACCTAACCGGTAGCTGTGATCCAAATTTGGCACTTGAAAAGGATAGCAAACAACAGGGGAGGAAGGCTATTTTAGTGCCAGGTAACCTAAAATCCCATGCCGTTCCCTCCCCCATACAGCCATGTTTTTAGCTTGCTCTTACACTGCTCTTTACTATTTTAAGATCACAATGAAGGGTTGGGGGAAACAAAATAAGCCAACAAAAATACATTTTATCGGAATGCAAGTTATACAAAAGGTGCTCAACGCTTTATTTGGGCCCGTAGTACTTCTTGTTTGAGGCAGTGTTTATCTGCAATGTCCTGTCACTTCAGTGAGATCCAAATGGCTTGTCCAAAAACACATGCCCAGGGTTGCTCAATATCTGCATCACAGAGTACACATGATGGGAGCTTGGGTTTTATGTCTCTGCACACTGTTGTGTGCCGTCAAGTTGGAACTGACTTATAGTGACCCTAATAGGGCTTTCAAGGTAAGGGAGGTACTTAAGGAGTGGTTAGCAGTTCCGCTTCCCCAATGGGCTTCCATGGTGGAGTGGGGATTGGAACCCAGGCGTCCTTGGTTCTAGTCCATCACTCTATCTACTACACCACACTGGGTGTCCCACCTGTATACTAGGAGCTCTATTTCCTCGAAGTCACAAAAAGATGCGGTTAACCACACTTGTAGTAATGATTACGCACCACTGTCACTAGAGGGCAACAGAGGCCGAGACAGAGACAGAGTTAGGCTGTCCCGGTGGGTTCCTGTGTTCCTTCCTCTCAGGCTGGCCCTCGCTTTCTGTCCCAGCCTTCTCTCCCACACAGTTTCTATCTCAACAACGTGGCCAGTGGGCGGACACCATTTGTCCTCTAACCGAAGAGGGGAACCCTAGCAGAGGCTTCAGGGAAGACTGCTTTCTGGTACTGATTCCAAACACCAGTTTCCAAGTAAGCTAACATGTATCCGCTTGCATCCCCCCACTCACAGAAAATACTTTCATCCAGTGGAGATTTCTATGAATTGGAAGGAGGAAAGAGATGGGGGTTTTTTTTTTTTTTTTTACAAATTCTCTGCCTCCCCCTGCAGGCTGGCCCTCCCAGGACCTCCTATGCTCTTACACACACACACACACACACACACATCCATCCCTCTGGAGGAGACCAACTGGGAAAGGAGTGCAGAGGCATCCCACTAGACACAGGCAAGACAAGTATCCCTCAGGATGTGGGGACAGCTCAATGGTACCTCTACAGAGAGCAGACATTTATCACTGCCTTGTTACACAAAAAGTGTTTCTGAGGGGCAGCACTCTGCTACGCTTCCCCATACATCCACCTAAGGAGGATCTGAGCAAAACCAAAAGTAAAACAAACAAAAAAGGATGAGATGACTCACTCATCAGAAAAGCATTGTTGATTTTCACTCCAGGGCGCTTAAGCCTAAAGGTTTGGGAGTTCTGGCAGAACTTGGAAAACATACTTTTGGAGACTGTAACTCCCAGGATCTTCCAGTCAGTATGGAAAACAACCAGGCTGGCCAAGGAATTCTACAGGTGGTTTTAAGCCTGGGTTTAAGTCTAAATAATTCTATTAAACTTTGATTTTGGCCACTTTGAGCTTTGCACTTCTGAACTGTGACCACATTACACTACTGGAAGTTATTTCCTGCACACAGACTTCTCATCAAATAGTTCTGGCAAACCTATAGTAGGCAATGATGCAGCACATATGGATGGGAAAACTTGGGAGATGCAAAGGCGCAGTCAATCTGGCTTGTGCAAGCCTTACTGGCTCCTTTGTGCTTCTACAGACACTTTTTGTTCAGCCCTAAATACCCCCAAGAGCATGGGCTGCTCTGGGCCAGGGGGACAGAGGATCACTTCATCACAAGCAACTGATATTAGCTAGTGCTTCCTTCTATTCTTGTCCACGACAAACAGGATTCAAAACCACGAACAGAAGTCAAGGGTGTAGGAAGTTACAGGATGTGAACATGATAACTGGCAAGACTAAGTTAAAATGTGGCTTGCTTCTTTGCAACACAAAGTAGGAGATAAATGAGTCCTTGAATGTTTCACAACAAAAACTGTGAGAAACCGACAGGGAAACATGGGAACTAAGATAACAGTGAATTCACAAGGATCAAATGTTCCCAGATACCCTATTTATTAAAATAACCTCTGGCCAAAATCCCACCAGTCTGTAAACTTCTCTGATGGCAAAGACATATGCCTATGTGTCTGGATCTATGAACACATGTTTGGTTCTGAAAAAAAGAGAAGCCTTGGTTCTTTTTGGTTTAGCTTTTGTCTCTCTCTCTCTCCACTTTTGGGGACACCGGGGAGTTAATCCAGTTAAGGGTCAGAAGTTCAAAATCAACCAATGAACACCAAGGACTCCTTTAAGTAAGGGAAAGGGTAGGTTCAAACCCCCAAATCTTAAAACTCTTGGATCAAACAGACCCCTGGAACTTCCAATCATTCCTTCACTTACAGTGAAATGTTAACTCCTGAAATGCAGTCTCCTACTAAAAATACAGTTCATGTAGTTCTGCGCACAGGACAAAGTGTTGGACACTGGAATTTACAATCATTATCTCATTTAAAAACAAGACAGCAGGTGAACATACAAAAGGAGAGCGGGAAAAGGAGGATGTAGGATGAGGTGTTGGAAGAAGCCAAATGTGTTACGGGGAGAATGAGGTAAGTTAAATAAAAAATTATATACAATGCTTGCTGATATTTAGATATTCAATTGCCATACTTCTTTCCTAATCTACAACTACAAAGTGCTGTAACCTTCAGATATACACGTATTTTAAAATAGCAAGAAAAAAGTGGTGCCAGATCAAATGTTATTTTTTGTAGGAGTGCAGTAATAATTGTACGCTATCCAGTCGATTCTGACTTATGGCAATCCTTTTCAGGGGTTTCTAGGTAGAGAATACTCAGAAGTGGTTGACCATTCCCTTCTTCTGGAAGCATCCTCTGACTGTGCAGCTTGCCCAAGGCCACCCAGGCAGACTCTTCTGGGATACACAGTGGGGAATTGAATTCCCAACCTCTGATTTTGGAGTCAGTTACCTAACTCACTGAGTTATCCAGCCAGCTCAGGAGTGTAGTAGGAGCAGGGTAAATATCATTCATTCCATAGAAGCAGGAGAAAATGGTCTGGGCTTTTAGAAAACCTGTCACCTTCTCAAGCACATGAAAGAGGAACCAAGGTTGACCCAACAGGTACAGAACTATACGAGTAGGCCACACTTCAATAAATTAATATACCTATTTATAACATATACTTCAACATGTATCACCAGCTACTAGTGATAACCCAAGAGTAATAACAAATAATAAAGTTAAGTTAGATAGATGATGGTCAAGCCAGATACAAAGTGGGAGGTGGGAAAGCAGGAGGCAATGGTTTTGATCACAATAGCACTGCAGATCCTTTCATCACCAATGTTCAGAGTTCCACTGTGGATGATCAAAGTTAAACAAAACTAAGATGTTAACCATGAGATGCCTACTCTGCTCCTATGATACCAAACACTAATGTGCTATAAACCTGTTCAGCAAGTGTGCTACAGTGTTAATTCCCAAGCTCTATGAATATCTGCTAATTAGCACCACTAAAGGCGATGAAATCCCTGTGAAAAGTTACTGTTAAGGCTCAAGGTGGGGAGGGTGGATGAAACAGGCACTGGTAGTATCACTATGCTTTGCAGCAAACTTTCATGTGACCTGCCCTTTTGACAATTCTTCCTTGTAAGTCAATCTTCTTCCTCTGGGGTATCTGAGAACCCACAACTTGAATCAAGGCCATCTACTCAATCCCTGACCAAACGGATTGTGAGGCTAGGCTTAAAATCCACAATCCAGCCATCTCCTCAGGCAATCAGTTAAAAGACTGAATAGGATGGGTCTCACCATGTTTTGTTGCATATCTGAGGGACAAAAAGTATGCCTACCAGCATATGCTGTGAGATGTCTGTACTCTTCTTGAACAGTCTGTCTTTGTATCCAACTGTTAGAAATGGAACAGCTTGATCCAAAAACTCAGAGCTACATCAAAGCCCACTCTGTTACAGCAGGATTTTTCCCACTCAGAAATTATCAGATGTTGCAAAGTTATGACGACCTGTTCCAGGACTAACAGGTGGGATCACAGGAGGAGAGAAGCAAGGATAAAGAAGGGGACTTTCAGAGAAGATGAAGCTGCATGTGCCTAGTGTGCTGAACTGGGATTTGGAGGATCCAGGTTGAAGTCTGGACCTGAGCCATGAAAGCTATTGAGCCAGCCACTCCCCAACCCTGAATACAAGACGGAAGAAAGCCATGGTTGTTTCCCTGAATTCAGTGAGGGAAGTGTGGGATAGAAATGTAACAAACAAATAATATATTAAGCCACGTGTGAGTTAATGAGGATTAAAAGGTTAAGCCACAAAACCCATGGGTTTGGGGGAGGGATCTGATGCAAGAGAGGAGTGGTAGTCTGTCAGCATCCTGGGACACACCATCTGATTGTTAACATAAGTTAAATTGGGCAGTGATGAAACTGGGATGTACTTCATTGACTAAATTCAAGTAGTACATGAGGGGAAGAGCCAGGTCTCAGCAGCACAGCACATCCTTTGCATGCAGACCTTCTCAGCGACAGTACAAACATTTTGCATGCAAGGTTTCAACCCCTGACATCTCTGGGACAGGCTAAGAAACGGATCTTACCTGAAAACCTTGAGAGCTGAAACCAGTCAGCGCTGAGAATACTGGGTTAGAGATGAACTGACTCTACATATGGCAGCTCGCTAGATGCTTCAGCTTTGCCTGAACTGTACATTTTAATCAGAGGGACAGAGAAACATGGTGCCTGAACCTCACTACACATGGACTGCCCAGGGGCTGGAAAAGCAGCTTGCCCGTTGAAGCATCTTCTTAGGTAATTGTGATAATACATCAGTGGTTGAGCTATGCAGTGTGTGTACTAGCAATTTATCCTCACAGTTGAAAAACCCGGTTCACATACACCAGTGAATAATCACAGCAGGGGGTGTCCTTACCTCCTCAAATTGCTGGTTTTAAAATCATATTGGGGTGGTGGTGTCACAGACTGATGCTTGAAATTAGCTCTTCTTTTCATCACACAGCATTGCGTGCTGCCTTTATGGAACAGTCAGATCCCATTATGCCATTGAGAATCTCAAAAAAGCTACCCAAAGTCCCCAAGGGAATTATTTCTAGCATTGCCTGTAGTTTGTTTTCACTTAAAATACACATTTCCCTTCCTAGTTTCAAAGGAGGCCAGTTCCCTCTTCCCTCAGATTCTGAACTGCTATGCATACAAGAAATGCCTTGAACATCATCTGATGTTAAACAACAGTTAAAGGAAACTGTACTAACTCCAGAACTGTTTTTATTGAGTGCGATGCCAGGTAACATAGATGGGATTGAGAGTTACCCAGGGAGCTATTTAGCTACAATCAGAAAATGTGATATTAAAAATTGGAGTACTGTCCTGGATTCATCCTTCTCTTCCAAAAACTGGAAGAAAACAGAGTCACGGAAACAAAAGAAACGTACTGAGAAAATTTGGGAAGTGATTGAAATGGATACTTTTTCAGGCGTGCTGAATGTTACGTCCAAGACAGAAGGAAATTGAAAGAGGGGATGTATTTTACAATTGGTCTCGGTTTCCTGATAGTATTGGAGTAACTTAGATTTAAACTAAAACATAATTGTAAGTTGACAGCTAGAGGGTAATCAAACAGATAAAAAAAAGTAGAAAGTTGATTTTTCATTGAAAAATGAATAGATTGGATGCTTGTATACTTAATATGAATAGATTGGATGATTGTATATTCTGTGTTCTCCTATCCTTAAAACCCCTTTTTTCACCCCTGCCACTTCCTTTTACCTTTTGTATTCCCTACCCTATTCCTAGTAGTTTAAAAATAAAATATTAATTAAAAAAAAGAAATGCCTTGAATAAATTAATGTTGCTCAAAGCTGGGTTAAATCCCCAATAATTTAATGCCTAAGGTCCCAGTGGCTTAGCATTTAGGGTATCAGCATGCCCACCTTGAGTAGCAATTCCTCCCTGCCTCGTTAGAAAATAAAAACCTGTCCTCTAAATTTCTGACTAAATATAGATATTTGTGGCTCCTAATCTTGATCACTCTGAAGAGACACAGAAAAACACCTCCATATAAATGTTTGGTTTCCTGAGATGCTCTTGGCTGTGTCATCAGGGCAAAACAAAAGACAAGCATTCACCAGTCAGGAGCTCTGGCCTACTGCTAATATTTTGACATTTACAAAGAAGCTAAGCGAGAGCTGGCAAACTCTGTGGCTCTCCAGATGTTGCTGGTCTGTAGCTCCCATGATCTGTCACCAAGAAATACACTGGCAGTTTGTAGCTGCACTCCAACATCTTTAGTGTGGAAGCTGCATATCCCAGAGTGAACAAAACATTAGCAACATTAATCTTGAACAACGTGCAGGTATTTTATTCATTCCACCTGTGATTGGGTTCATTAAAGATCTGAAGCAGTTCCTCCTTTTTGGCGGGAAATGATGACTGTGTCTCTTTTTGAACGTTAATAGATTTATTTAGTTTAACATTAGGTGAGTCTACAACAACTTCTATTGGTTCAAAACAACTAAGATCTGGTAACTGTCCAAATTGTGAAGACGATAACTCTGTCTGGAAATTGACAAGATTCATTGAGGGGCTGGCCCAAAACGTTCCCGATCAGTGGGCTTCCTCAGCGGAGCACTCCGGACCGCGCATATTGTCCCACAACAAGGGTGTCTGGCCCAATCTCCCTCCGGCGGTAGATGGTTGAAGGAAGGGTCCGGCCGAATCACCTTCCTCGAGTGACCTTCCTTCTTTCTCTCTCTCCTTGGTACACTGAACTGTCTCCTCCCACTTTCTTCCCCTATATCCTCCTCCCACACGGGCAAAATTAATTCCTCCTCCCCTTCTCCCTCTCTCTCTTCCACTAGACAGATTTCAATCTTCTCCTCTTTCCCCTTTGATTCCCTTCTTTTCCCTTCCTCCACATTCAACTCCTCCCTTTCTATTGTCTTCCCTACTTCTATATTTCTCTCCTGCTCAGACATCTCTAGCTGAGGGGACGGCTCACTCTGTTGTTTCTCCTTTGGGTCTACCGCTCCTTCACACCACCTCTCTCAAGATTAACTAACCTATCTCACTTTCTGCTGCAGACGGTCACGATCCTTCCCCAACCACTTGACGCCAGAACGCAAGGATGGGCAGAGGATGGCTCTAATGAAATGACCCTGACGTCTGCCTCATTCAACAACAGTCTTTCTTCCAAATCAGTTGGGTGCCTTCCAAAAGGGATTCACAACTGGCAGAGCCCTGGCGCTCGTATAAGCCTTCCCCAAAGAGAAGGATATGATAGCATTTTGTTCTACCTACTGCCACTCTTTAAGAAACGAGATACCAGCAAAGTGGTGTCTACTGAATTTATTCTTAATCCCCGTCTGATGTCTGTTATCAGATGGGTCATTATCACACCCGCATATTAACCACATGGGCTGGTTCACAGGCTGTCCTATCTCCTTCCAGGAACCTACGTCCTTTTTAAGGAGAAAGGCGGGATAAAAATACTTGAAATGAATAAATAAATAATGTGAGCTGTACTCACATAAGAGTAAGCATCCAAAAGCAGAATGCCACAACAGCTGTTGTCCTTACAGAGCTTTTGCACCTATTGTTAACAGGATGTGCCCTCATTAATCCAGCTCAATGGGAGGATTAACGCCAATATGCAAAAAATAGATCTTGCCATGTCTGAAGTGAATGGGCTTCTGGTGAAACGGGATCAGTACTGCACTTAGGGCAGTCTCACTTCACATTCCTCTCAGTCCCATGTAAACTCTTGTCAAATATAAAGACAAGCAAAAGGCAAACATGATTGTGAAGTATCATCAGTATAGCTCTCAGGTACAGAAGACGTTAGAACAGTGCTACTTCACACTCACACAATGATGTGTAGGTTACACATAAGATCTGGTTCTAGATACAAAATGATGCTACTCTGTTTCATGGAAAAATATTAAACTCTGCCAGACCAAAGCAGCTTCCACATTCTAAGATCAAGCCTTTCTGGAGCTTGGACTGTAAACTGACAAATCCTACAGCCAGCTTTTGACAATAAACAAAACAATCCATGTGTATTGTAACAGCAAATGCTTTTTTAAAAAAAAGCAACACAGGGTTAGCAGCTAATAACAGTCTGGGTGGATGCATTGGGATGTGTTTGCACGCAAGTACACAGCAAAAATGTCAGTAAATGCACGTCATTCCAGCAAAAGCAAGCCCCATAATCCATGCCTTGTTCAACAGGAAAGAAATGTCAACATCAGCTCAAATCTAAAACTGCTCAAATGTAGGAAGAAATGGACAGTTCCACAGTGTAAGATAACACTGCATTCCTCTTGACACAGCAGTGATAAAGTCCATTTTCATATACAGTATGTTTTCCTAAAAAAAAAAAAAATTCACACCTCTCTACCTGAACTATCCAGCCCAACATCCAGTCAAAATAACTGACATTTGTATAAATGTCAAAGCATACACGCAAAAGGGATTCCATCAATTCCACACACAAAAACAACATTGTATCAGGACCAAATAAAAGTTGCAAAAGTGTGCAAGCATTCCAGTTGCTACATTTTCATGAACTTTTCCATTCACACGGGATTTGTTTTCAGGATTCAAATACATTTATGGCTCTCTAAAGCAAAGCAAAGTGTGCTGCTTATATACCGGCCCATAGTGCTTCAAGCACTCTCGGGGCGGTTTACAAGTTAATTATGCAGGCTACACATCCCCCCCCCCCCCGCGAGCTGGGTACTCATTTTAGACCTCGGAAGGATAGAAGGCTGAGTCAACCTAGAGCCGGCTACCTGGGATTGAACCCTGGGTTGTGAGCACAGTTTTGGCTGCAGTACAGCAGTTTAACCACTGCGCCACGAGGCTCTAGGCGGCAGATCGTCAAAACCTCTCACCGTAGACCTGTTTCCCCTCCTCCCAGTAAATCCTGCACTTCCCTATAAATGCAAGTGGCATTAACTTTACAATACTATTACTGTAGCTTTTATTTTTGGAGGCTGGCTGTTGCATTAACTGCTAAAGCTGCTTCCATGGAGTTTATTTTGGAATCACAGAGGCGGAATTAACTTGAAATCACGCTGATCAAGCAAGTCTTTTTGAAAGCAACACCTCCCCCCTCCCTCCACCTTTGTTCTGAGCTGTTTTAGAACTGTTTTGAAAATACAGTTTAAGAGACAGAATATAAATACGCTGTCATTGACTGAGCAGGAAGTAGACACCGTTCAAACAGCATCAGACAAACAGGGGGCAGAATGTGGGTAGGAAATAAGTGATCCTTCAAGTATTGTTATAACGAAACTCCCATTAGCCCTAGCCAGCACCACCAAATATGAGAGATAATAGCTGCGGCAGTCCAACAACATCTATAAAGCTACAAGTTGCCTACCCCTGCTCTAATAGATAGAATTTCTAATTTTCAAAAATATGTGGCACCACTGTTTGGATTTCTGAAACAATTTCATACAGCATACTAGCTATTAATAATCATCATCACCTGCCATCAAGTCAATTCTGATTTATGGCAACCTTTCTCAGGGTTTTCCATCTAGAGAATACTCAGAAGTGGTTCAACTTTCCCTTCTTCTATGGCTACCCTGGGATTGTGCAGCTTGCCTGAGGCTGCACAGGTTGGTTCTTCTCACAGGACGCACAGTGGGGAATCAGACTCCTCACCTCTGGCTCCACAGCCAGATACCCAAACCACTGAGCAATCCAGCCAGCCATGCTAGCTGTTAAGGTGTAAGAAAGAATTTGGTTTGTTCATTCTAAGCTTCTTGACAACCGTATAAAGTATTTGGCAGTATGAAGCAGTGGATGCAGTACAAGTGTCTACAATTCCAGTCAAGGTGATCCTCCAGGTGTTGTTGGGACTATAATTTCCGTCAGTCTAGTCAGCCAAGCTAACAGTAAATAAGGATGGCCATTACAGGATCTGGAGAGTATCACGTTGCCCACTCCTGGTACACAGGATGTCGTAACTTTCATGCTGGTGTCTATATAACCATCATCCATGGAGTCCAAGCATTTACAACCATTTAGAAAACACAACCCTTTGTGGATTTGATCATTTTCACACTTAGAATTTTACTAAAGAACAAATGATAGATAAAGCCTAAGAAAATGTGAGGTTACTCACTACTTTTATCTGAAATCATGCTGGTTGGAATTCTATTATATACTTACAGCACCTCAGCTGTAACGGGGTAAATTTCAGGGGCAAACTGCCACCAACTAAGAAGCTAGCACTTGTTCAGCTTGTCGCATGTCAACATGACTGGTGAGTGACAAAACAACAATGGAACTGGCAGCAATTCAACACTGACATTTACATTGTTGGAATTACAGAAGATGTAATAAGGATTTTGGCCATGAAATACTTACCAGTTAAAAGCCCAGTCACTGCCTGTCCAGGCAATGAATTATCTGGCCTCTGGGTGAATTCAAACAGTCAGGTGTTCACATGATGCATCCCAGGGACAGATTTATTCAGAATATATATTGTATGAACTAGAGTCTCAAAGGATAAAATGACAACACAAAATGTGTTGCTAAAACAAAACAAAACAGTGTGGGGATGTAGCAGCCATCATGGTAGGGGTACAAAAATGGCATGAGACATTATTTCTGCAAATGTGTCTTTGCAGATAAATAAGAGACACTGTGTGTAGAGACCATCAGGAGCCAGATCAGTGTGAAATGTTGCCCTACTCCTGTACTGGAGCTACTAAGAATTCTTTTCCAAGCAATCAAACCAGGCTGGGGGAACGCCTGAAGCATTGCATCATTAGCTGTAGAGTCTATCATCAAAAAAGCAGTAGTTTTGTCCTTCCCTGGGTATAAGGCCAGCCAAGGTACTTTGTACAGTGACCCCCATGTGTAACTGAATACCTGCTGCCACTAGTGGCTGGTGCTGACCAGATAAGAAAATCTGGATCAGTTACGGATTAGGATGATGAGCAAGACTTCTATTTTACTCTGTTTCTAAAGAGGATTCACACATATTCAGAATGGAAAGAACTTGAGATTTAAAAGAACAAATCTCAGAAAAAAGACAGATTTGTCTATCAGCTTTCAGTGCTTAACTCTTGAAAGTTGGGGTCTGAATCCTTTTGCATTCAAACTACATTCATGCTGTCATCTCATCTTTTCCGAGGGGCTCATTTTTATCACCTGCTTGCCAGGCATGTAACACATGGTTTTTTCCATGTTAAGAACAGCTGTACC
The DNA here is from genome assembly GCA_037013535.1 of Intellagama lesueurii. Taxonomy (NCBI): domain Eukaryota; kingdom Metazoa; phylum Chordata; class Lepidosauria; order Squamata; family Agamidae; genus Intellagama; species Intellagama lesueurii. The sequence goes on along the minus strand of JBAJHW010000001.1, from coordinate 164,740,585 downwards.
TGTTACACATTACAGAAGTGCATCTGTGAGAGAATTTTGTTTTTGGAAAATCTGCAAAAATCCCCAAATTTCCTATTTTGTGGGGCAGGGGGAAGAGATTTTTAAAAATGACCACAGGAGGAAATGAAAACAACAGTTTATCCCACTCCTAGCCTGGATAGCCTAAAGGTTCTTAGACAGCGATGGGCTTCTGAATTATTTATGGAAACATCTCCCCTTCTTTAGCAACAGATGCAGAGCTCATAGGGCAAGTTGTTAACTGGTGAGGTCACCTGTAGAAAGTCAAATGGAGAATCCAATTGTGAGGAAGACCCAGAAGGGTCTGGTGATGGGCCATCCCCTGTGCTTTCCACCCCGGTTATCCCACAGGTGATTTCCCTTGGACCACCCTATTCCTGGAAGGAGGGCACGTAGTCTGCTTTGAAACTGCCAACCACACTAGAATCTTTAATGGGGGTGGTGGAGGGGAAGATGACAGAATGGACTTGCCCAGAAGGTCCATAGGGTTGGAGAGCCTTCAAGAAAGGGTGACAACCAGCTAGGAGAATCAGGGTCAGAAGGATCTAGAAGGAAGGAAGGGGATCCAAAGGTTATAAAAGGGCAGGGAGAAAATGGGGAGAGGCGTGGATCGAGGAAGAGAAAGAAGGGAAAAAGAAAGAGACCTGGGTGGGTGCACCAGAGTGACCCCAAGGAAAGTCATCTAAGGAAGTACTGAAAGTGTCAAGTTACAGTTGACCAATGTGGCGATCGGCCCTGTCACTCCTGCCACTCATGCTCAAGAGCTTATTTGCATGAGCCTATGAGAGAGCTGGAGAGGCGGAGTCAATTGATATATGAGGCTTGGCTGCAGGAGGAGGAGTCAGAGAGAGATTAGAGAGGAATCAGATAGAAATAGGAGTGAGATAGCAGTGAGATAGGGATGAGTTAGGAACTGGTTAGGGAACTGATGAGATAAAAAGAACTGGCTAGAAAGATAGGTTGGTGATGTGTTTATGAAACTGTAAACAAAGAGAAACAAAATAATGAGGGAACTGGTAAGCTAAGACCAATGAACTTTGATTACCTGAAAGATTTCTAATACTGTTTGAAATACTGTTTCACTTCAATAAATACGTTTTGGTTGTTCACAAGACAAGTGTCCATACGTTAATGGTATTGTGGATTCAGATAATCCACTGGTGGCAGCATAATGGGAACGCGCCTGTGGACCTTTGTGAGGGAGTAAACAAGGGACACAGGGTTCACGACAACCAAGGAATGCTGTCACACAAAGAAAATGCTACCAGCCAACCACAGAACCAGCCCTGTCGATTCTGACTCCGACCCAGGTGCAGGGTTGGAGAAGGCAGAGACAATTTGATCACCTTCAGCAGTTGGAGGCTAAGATACAAGCCATTTGGCATATGACATGCTTTTACTGTGGCAGAGACCATTTTGAACCTCAGAAGACTACCATGGGGAGGGTGAAGTAGCCACATCTCATCTTAGGACCTGCACACTGCCCAATAGTATACTAGCCAGGGTGTACTGGAGGACTTGTATTATTTGAGCAGTCTGCAGTTAACTTATTGATCTGTTTATTAAAGTTGAGCTGCAGAAAAGAAACCTTAATTCCAATCATTATGTGTGGACCAGTGGACCTTTTTTGGGGTGGGGGCTCCCCATGGAGGACTAAGAGGGATATATAAACCAATAGACATTAAAAACAAGAGGCCCTTAAAACAGAAGGACATAGAAAACAGAACGAAAGTGGCAGAAGATTTCCACTAGCCTTTAGCATGAGTCAAAACAAGAAGTGCTGAACTATTAAGGCAAGAGAAAAACATCTAGTACTTCATTTTCTTCCACAAGTTTTGCTTAGAACTTGGTGCATCAGGATACACACATTATTAACACTGTATGATGGTCAGTAGTAAGAGGAAACTAAATAGAAGATACATTCCTCACATTTGAAGCCTTCCTTCAAAACAGTAAAAACACAGAGAAGTTACTTTCAAATGGAGGGGAGGCAGTTCTTTAATGGAGGTTTGTTCATGTTATAAAATTACATTCAAGGAAATAAAAGACGAAGAAAAAGTTCTATGAACTGGAAGTGGTAAGTGGAAAATTAGAAGAAACCCAAAGAACAATAGTTCCATGAATCTGCACTGAGAAAGACATGCACAGAGAGATGACATGTTATTAAATTTCCAGCAAGGATCAAGAAGTAAACTTTAAAGTATTAGGGCAAATTTCAGAAGAAGCAGAGCAAAATGAACCCATATTGCAAATATCCAATTAAGGTTTGAATACAAGAAAGGGCCATGACAGCAACTGGGGTTCCTTACACAATATAAAGAATATGTCATTAGCAAGAAGCACGTGAAACACAGATGTTTTATACTTTGCGGTGCAAAGGAGAAAACAGATTCATCAGCAAAGAATGGAAAAGAACACCATTGAGATCCAGTCATAAATTTTAGAGTGTTCACCAATATCCTTCCAGAGGTACTCAAGAAAAGAGGTTAGATTTTTTTAGAATATGTTAGGAACAAACAGCAAAACCATGGTTTGATTATCTGTGAGCCTAAAATCTGCACATTGTTTTCTCTCACGCACATTGTTTTATTTTATACTGTTATTGTTTTTATGAATGTGTTGTTAGCCGTCCAGAGTAGACTTCGGTCTAGATTTATTAAATAAATAATAAAATAAATAATAATTTTTGTTCCCACCTACCTTCCTGGTTCAAATGTGCAGGTCAGGCAAACTGATTTGTGTAAACCATAGTTGTCTCCACCCCAGAATTGGATGCCTATGTCTTTTTCAAAATGCAGTTTCCAGCTCTGATTTGAAACTCGTAAGATTTATGCTTCACCCAAACTGTGTTTTACCCTATCTGGATGTAATGGCAAATGATAATGAAGGAAAAGTGAGCCTGAGTGCATGAGAGTAGACAATATAACATCTACACCTCAAACTGACAGAAAAACCATGATTTGGACATTGTTTTTGAAAAAGACTGAATGGTAGCATCAGTAACAAAGGATGTCTAACAATCACTGAGGACTCTGAAAGACCCAATAATACATGCAGTATTTTTTTTTTTAAAGGAGGAAGAGAGAATTTAACAAATCATGAGTCCGCTTTTGGTCTTCTCTCATTCTTCTCACTGCATTGGGAAAAAAGGGGGAAGGTCTTGTTAAATTGTTAGATTTAAACATAACGGCATTTACATGTTTTTCCAGAGTGTGTGAGGATCAAATAATCTAGGGACATGTAAAACTACCTCACTTATTAGAGATTTTTTTCTTGAAAAAAGGAGAAAAAATTATTATTATGAGAGAATCACACTTGATGTTTTTGCAGCATCTCCAGAGGAAAATGTTGGGCAATATTAATTATAAAAGAGAAATAATGATCATAATGGAAATATATGCTTATAAGTCAATTACTCATAATAGAACTACTAAATATGGAAACTGTGGCAGATTTACCTGAAACATAAATAATTACTTTTGGATATGTAAGTGTTAATTAGCCAAGCTAGTTTAAATAAAATCAGGCATTTCTTTAGGAGACTTACATGTTAGCAGTATTTGCCAGTATTTTTAAAAATGCGATTCAACTTTATTTCTTAGCAACACAAGAAATAAGTCAGAAATGATTATTAGGATCATTCAGGTTTCTATTAACGGAAGGTGAAGTGCACAACAAAGCTGTTCATGACTAAATAATTTTTTATGACTTACCTTTGAGAAAGTTTAATTTTAACACTAAGTGGTATGGAAAACTGGACAGGGAGTCTAGATCATTTACATGTAGGTATAATATCAAAGAAAACAAGAAAGATCAATCCAATTCAGCAACTCCAAACTGTGTAAGAGAACAGGTCAGAAAATAATTAATGAGATATCACTACCCACAAAAAGAAGAGATGCCTAGTGATACTGCTGCAATTTTTTATTATCTGGTTTGGAACACAACTTGGTGATTCAGCATGTAACCATCAGCTATATCACAAATGATGTGCTGCTTTCACCAGCAGTTATTCTATGGCTTGGAATACAAGATGAGATACTATGTAATTCTAAATCAGCACTGTCAATAGTCAGTAGGTTAGATGCAGAGTTGGCCCTGCCATGAGTGAGGTGATTGCTTCAGGCAGCAGATGCTAGGAGGTAACAGGAAGCTGCTGAATGAGAGAACGGTTATGTCATAAGACCAGGCTTGCACTCCTTAAGCTAGTCTGATGGATTTGATGTGGTGGTGAATGTCTTGGTTGAGAAAAAAAAAATCACCCAACATTTCTATTCACTTTTGTGTATTTTTGCATCTTTGTTTTTTGCCTCAGAGAACTAAATATCTTTGAATCAGCCATAGCCAGATGTCCAAAGCCTACCACTTTGTAAACACATATTAGTGGACAATGTTCAATATTCATCTCAAGGAAACTCTTGCTGGATTACTATGAACAAATCACTGACATTTTGCTAACAGCCCAACAAAAACTGCAGGAAAGTTTTCTTTTCATGCAACTATAATATATAGCATAGACTAAATTTAGGCATGGTTTCAGGCATTCAAGAAAAACTGACAACGCCACCATTCTTAGTAGATGATCGTGATTCTTGCAACCAAGTTATAAAACATGAAGTCAAGAAAGCTATTTCGAGTTCGATAAACTCTAGATGACTTTCTAAAAAGTTATATAAAGCTTTCTTGATCCAAAAGCTTTAAGATACCCAGTGATTCCCAGCGTTGTGCTCCATACACTGGACTGAATGACCATCATTCCTAATTAACATAGTCAATGCACTGCAATGACAAGGTTGCAGTTCAACACCGAGTGATGGAAGGTTAGCATTCATTTCCTCCAATAAGTACTGTAACATGTATAACCTCCTTGGACTCTTTCCATTCTGCAAGTAACATAGCCATCCTCATAATTCAATTCCAATATATGTTTTCACAGTAAAAATGAAGAAATAATGACAATTATATTACCTCCATCATGGGAAGAAGTCCTAACTCACAGACATTTTGAAACTGCAGTCCAAAACTGAATTTTCACAGTCTAAAATAATGAATGGGAACTGGTGGGTGTAAATAAACAATTAAAAATAATTTTGTGACTGCAATAAACAAAGTTTGGTTAAATTTGGCACCACAGCTAACTGTATGTCAAGAACAAAATAAAGATTTAATGTGATGTACTTATTACCCTTGATATGATTTTTTAAAAAATAAAGGTTAAACTGGGCCAGGTTTCCCTGTAGATATCACACATTGTGAGAATTACAATTATCATGAAAGAAAGGATGTTATAGCAAGTAATAGCTGATAAAACTGAAAAAATGGAACCCAGCTGTTACCAGTTCAGATATATAGTTCTTACTTACTCTGAAATAAAAGGTTGAGAAATTATGTTTATGAAGAATGAATATAATGGCATCCTCAAGCCATACTTAAATGGAACAGTTGTAGGTTGCTCTGGATAACTCACCAAGCTCTGTCTAAAACATGGAGAAGTGGCAGCTGGTATCAAATTGAGAAAATATTGTATTATTTGTTAAGATAAAGGTAAGATTACTGCACAAATGATGGAAAGACCATCCCATTTATTCCAAAGGAAATGGGGAAAATACAGAGGATTAATTTTAAAGAATAAAAGTCTGGACCTGGTTTAATTTAACTATTTTCAAAACTGAGACTACTAAAGTCAACCAGCATAAAATTTCATCTCAGTGCTATTTGACACTACATGAACCGAAAAACTGTATCAGTTGGAACACAGTTAAGTGTTCAAGATGTAACCAAGAAGAAACAGAACATACACATACGGGCTGTACTATTAGAAAAAAAAGCCCTCTGTGTGTGAAGTTTCAATGGAGGTGATAGTATAGTTGCCCAATTATGTGAAAAATCTAATTTATGTGTGACAATTTTTTGACAAATTTATTCTGGGCTGGAAGAATGCGTATATCCCCAAATGGGAAAAAAATAAAGGGCCCTTCTTCAATTGATGGTGGTCTTACAAAAATACAGTTAAAATTTTAGTAATGTTTAATATGGTAAGAATGAAACATGTATGCTAAGATTTTCCCAAAATGTGCCTTTATTCCTTTTTTCATTCAAAAATGTTGATTTTCTTCCACAACCTTGTTCGGGTTTTCTAAAGTACAATGCAAATAATGCAATGATTCAGATACAGAAGCAGCTTCATTTTTGAACTGTCCAATTCACTCATGTATGTGGGCACATGTGAGATCAGACCTAGAAAAACAGTCTCAGATTTGCAGTCTGGAGTTCATTCTGGGATGTGAAAGAAGTATTAAGAAAACAGTTTTTGCTCAACTTCAGAAAGCGAGTTTGAAGAAAAAATATGGCTGTTATAAAAGATGATAATGTACTTCACTGGACATTCAAATTAGTAATTAATATATAAAACAATATACATTCAAGAATTTGGTGTAAATATGATAGAATGAAGTTGTGCAGTGAAAGCTTCCCTTCTGTTCTCAGTGTGTCACCTATATCAGTGGTTTCCAACCAGGTTTTGGACTGTAACTCTCAGAAGCCTTCACCACTAACTGTGCTGGCCAGGGCTTCTGGGAGTTACAGTTTAAGAACACCAAGGCTGGGAACCACTGACCTACATGATAAATAAATTGACTTTACAGTCAAAATAGCTATGTTGCTTTTAGAAGGGCAATATGATCAAATGTGACAATACTTTCTGAAGAACCAAAAACATTTACAAATACTGGCAAACAATTTTTGGCAGTTCCAAAGACCATGCCTCCAGGTGTAGGTGTAGAGAGCAAAAATAAAAATAGATGTTGCATGGTCAAGCAGAAGATTATCTAGCTTAGTGCACCATAATTCTGCATCCAATTAAGACAACATGCCTGGATTTGAGATGATTTAAGGCAGCTTTGGACTAAGTTTCCCTGTGTGTATCTTAGATATAATGGCCCTCATTAACATCAAATAATGGAAGTGACTTTTTGGTTTTTTAAAAAAGCAGCAGCAAATGGAAGCTGCTTAGACTGGGAGGTGAAAGACACTAAACAAATGTTGTTATAGCCTGAATTAGATCTTTGTAACCAAATTAAAGACTATATTCTACATGCCAGAGTCGTACCTCTCATTAAAGTGAAAAGCGAAGTCTGTGCATGGGGCAGGAGTTGGTGATTATCTCATTTGTAGAGATCCAGACTGGTGGTGCCAATCTACTTCACTGTATCTAGCTTCTTTTTACTCATTTAGTAACACTATCAGGTTCAGGTTTATTTACTCAAGAGGTGTGTGTTTCAGTTTTGCTCACACAATCTGTTAGTATTAGGTATTGTGGAGTTGCTTCTGACCTAATGCAACCCTAAAAGGATTTTCAAGATTACATGAGATGTTCAAGTAGTGGGTATATATAGCAAGAAATGATGTATATTGTTTTCTTTCAACAATTTTTAAGCATCTATTGTATGTGTTTTCACATACATCAAAAATTTGTCAGAATTAATAAGCTATAAAAATACAGCAAATTCACAAGATGAAATCCAGAAGAAATGTGTCAAACAGAAATCAACAGAGCTTTAGTTGTGACTAACAGAAGGCAATAATTTTAGAGGGCAAGTATATACAGCAGAAGGTAATAGCACGAAGAACTATCTGTGCATGTATGCATGCACACACACACGCACAGAGAGAGAGCGAGTAGACAAGATTTTAAGAACTATTTTGGATTGGAACCCTCAACGTCAAGGCCAGAAATTTATCTCTTGGGAATCGTTTAAATAAAAACAGCAATGTATATTATCACTGGCATGATCAGCTCTTGCCTAAAATACATAACTTCATAAATCATAGCGTGCAGGTGGATTTTGTGTTTTGTCTGAATCAATGCTAGTGAAGGCTCAGAACTGCATGACAAGAGCATTAATAGGTAAGCTTGGATTCAAAGTGCCCAGTGACTGCATGTGAAACATTTCTCTCTATAGTGAGAGTAGCTGCTATCATCATTTGTCAATTATCCTACCTAACATCTTTCTCCCAATGCGCACTTGAAACCCTCTGGAAGATTCCTAAAATCCTCTGGAAATCCTTTTCTAGTTGCACAAGGGTGTGTGTGTGCAGGAAAGCGGGGAAATGAAACAAAAAAGCAAGGGGATGAAAACCCCAAAGCCTACAAAGTCCTATTCAGATATTACGTAGATGTATGAGGAGGGGCAATACTAGAGCCCACCCCCTCTGACATAACTCTTCTCACAGGAGTGACTTTGTAAGGAGGAAGCCCTCCTTTATTTATGGAGGTCTCCCTGTGGACCAGAATGCTAAGGTTACACATAGTATGGAGACCCTTCATGAGTAGAGGAAGTTTACTTTTAAGAAAATTGCTCCTCACATCAGGCAAACAACACTGGAGGTGAGCAGAGCCAGAGAAATCTTGTCCTCCTGATATACCTATTGTACCTCCTCTTCCTAACACTTGGCCATGGCCAAAATATACACAGGGGACAATGTGCAGTTCCTCTGACTGCACACAGCCAATGTGTTCCCAGAGCACCATACCAACTCTGATATGGCTGCATAGGGAAATTAGAGAACTGGAAAGAGTAGCAAATAATTTAAGAAAAAAAACTGCTTACACAGAAGAGTAACAACTGCAATTCAAAATGTAACTAAAAATTAATGGTTCTGTTTATGCTGAAACCACTTATTTATAAAAAATGGTATTTCAATTTAAACAAATCACATTATGGGATGTATTTCCCATTCCTAACTTCAAACAATGGTTTGACTGAAATATGAAAAGGAACAAAAATGCAAAGTGATCAGCTTAAAATGCAATTTATTATAATACAAAAGGGAATGTGCTGAAGATACATAAATAACATACAATACAAATGAAAAATGAAACACAACAAACCACTTAAACTAATACAAAAATTAACATAAGCCAAAATGAAGTTGTAACACATGTACATTTCTAATGAAGCATTAATGATGCCAACAACGAAAAAAAAGGAAATATGACAAATAAAACGCTTGAATATCAAGAACTGGTCTTGCTGTGAACACAAATGTATATTAAGTACTGGGAATATTTAGACAAGAAGCATTTAACAGTAAGTCTGTTAACTTTTGATAGCATATTTGTAATCATATGACATATTTTCCCTAGAATGGAGCCACTGAACTATATAACCATGCCTGTTACACTGAAGTCTGCATTATATCTCCCAGGGTCATACAGGACATCTGCACAAATGAAGTTTAAAGGAGCTCCTGCATTAACCGGTTTTTAACAGCTATACAAACCTACATTGACCAGACTGCTCATTCACAGTACAAATGTCCTTTTTCTGCACAAACAGATGCTCACATAAATAGTGCAAGATGACTATTAACCCATCTATCAGGGCTCACATATGAAACTCTTGATCTACAATTTTCCATTGTGGTCCAGGGACTATCTTAGTAAAGAAATGTGTGCAATTTACTGTATATTAGCAAGTCATAGGAGACCTACTAAATTCAGTCTTACAAAAAATATCAAACATCACATACCAAATGTTTCAGAAATATATGTTTTGTAATTAACAACTGATGCCACTTGTCCAATAAAGAAGTTAGGCTGTTGCTAGGTCAGGATGAGGGCATTGCCTCCATCCAGCCTATTTTCAATCTAACTGAAACTCATTCTTTCAGCATCCGTTTCCATGTCACACAGACTAATTGTTTCATGGTCTTCCATAAGCCATCCATCAGGTAAGACTTGTGGAGGTTCACCCTTCTCAAAGCGTGAGGCAGATGTCCCTACAGAAACCTGAGAGGACAAATATGCAGAATGGGGGAATATGCTCAAGGCCATGGTCAACTTGATCTCCCTCCAAGGAGAATCCACTTCCATCAACATCAGGAGGACAGAATTCTTTTTATCAGTAATGTTTATTCCCATCAATTAGGGATAAATCCCAAGTAAACTAGTTGAAAAGAAAGCAATTCAACCAACAGAGTAAAACATAATCAGATAAAATCACAGAGGGAGAGAGTAGCAACAAAAACAGTAAAAAAGCATAATGTAATATAAGAACTGTAGGGTTTGCTTAAAGCCCCCCAAAGGCCCAAGTGGATCTTCCAAGAAAGGAAATTCTGTTATCATAGGTCTATAACTGAAAAGGACCCCCCCTTGCTACCTACCAACCTGGCTGACAGCAGTGGTGATTCAGAAAGTAGGGTTTCAAAGGCTGATCTTTAGGTTTGGGCAGGTTTTAAATATGTCAAGGTGTCACCTACAGTAGATCCCAAGGCCATTTTCAGCCTTGGTGAGCCCCCTTCCTATTTCTCACTTCCAAACACCAGCATCCCAGCAAGAGGAATGGCATAAAAACAGCCAATGAGTCTCCTGGTGGCATGATTGGCCATTCAAATTTTATGGGGGGCTTGTTTTAGACTTGAAATAATCTAAAATAGGCTAAATGGGTCTATGGGGACACTTTAATGTGCTTCCGTGGAAGTTTCAGGTGGGATAATTGGCCATTTTTAATGTGCTTCCTTGGTGGCTTCAGGTGGCATAATTGGACATACATTTTCCCTTGGTGCAAGGGTATATATGAGGGACCCACTCTTTGTCCATCCCAGAGATCAGTGCCATCACTCCCCCAAATAATCCCATCCCCATCCATTTAAGGGATTTAAAACAGGGATGCAGGACACACATTTCCCTAGATGCTACTGGACTGCATCTCTTGTCATCCTTCACTGTTGACTACACCAGCCACGTCTGACAGGAGTTGCAGTGTATCAGCATGTGCGTGCCACATGATCTCCAGTCTTGCTTTAAATGCTTTACCAGGATTGTTAAATGAGCCCAGCAACAGATAACTTGTACAACTGAAGCTAAATTGGTGAGATATGATCTAACTATCAAAAACATTCCAATTGTTTTAATTTTACACCAATAATCTTTAAACATTATTTTCCAAACTGTCTTCAAAAACAGCCTTACCAATTTGAACGGACACAGCTTGCACTCTGAATCCTTCCAGTTCAATTGAATGCCTGCCCAAGTTTTTCCTATACTACTGAGGTCTTTATGAGCCACGTTTCTCTTTTCCTACACTTGTGATGATTGTTCATTACATAGCTCCTGGACTGTGTCTTTGCACAGGGCTTCAATTTGAAGGCTTTAAAAGCTGGCATGGTCTAATTTTTTCCTTTTGCTGAAGTTTATTTGTATCAGCCTGGAAATACAACTACTACTATTTATTAAGAAGTCAAACTTTACCCAATGAATTGTTATGATATAATTTTTCTTCCTAGGATTCTTCCAGGAAATAGACACTGAGCAAAGGTTGGAAGTAATCAATCACTAATAAGCAACATTGCTGCTCACAAAAAACTAGACGCAAACGGCCAGGATTTTATTATTTGCATCCCCTGGCTTAAGTCCAATAATATAAGTCTCAGCAGCAAACAGTTACTAGCGGCGAAGTCAGCAATTATATTTGTCACACACTAGCCATGTGACTCTGGACAAGACAAGAAATACAAGTCAACCTTAGTTACATTATGCCTTGACTACTACAATTTGCTCTAAATGGGGGTACAATTGAAGAGGGTCTGGGATCTTCAGTTGGTGCAACATGCACCAGCAAGGCTACTAACTGGTGCACAGTATTGTGATCACATGACCCCCAATACTGAAAGACCTGCACTGGTTGCCAATTGCTTACTGGGCCTAATTCAAGATGTTGGTTTTAATTTTCAAAGCTCTAAACAGCTCGGGTCCTGGCCATCTGAAGGACTGCCTGTCTCATTATGAACCTGTCTGGCCTTGAAGACCGTTAGGAGACCTTCCAACAATTTCAGAAGCCTGCCACAGAAATATGTGGGAGAGGGCCTTCTCCTGTGTGCCTCCTAGGCTATGGAATGAACTATCTGTGCTAACTGTTCAACGAGTGGCAATTTGTTGCTAGAATTAACATCATTAGATTTGCACTGGTGTAAATATTTGATGGATTCTGCCCAATTAATGTTCTTTACAGAAGAGTTAAGTAAATCTTAATTCTAAACCAAGACCCCTGAACATGAATTCAGTAAAATAACAGTTACCTGCCAATCCCCGAGACACACTTAACAGGAAAGCAACAGAACAGGTTAAATTTACAAACAGGAAGATTTCAATTTGCATTGGAAAGGGCCTATCTGCAGAATATATCTCAATCTGATTGGGTAAACTGTTAAAATCATGTTTCCAAGGTGGAAGTGTGAATACAAGTGCACTTTTCTAATATTTTGCTAATAGAGGATTTATTTGGGCTTATATCCATTCTGAGTTTGTGTGTGCGTGTGTGCTGTAGAATATTAATATTTTAAAGAATTTAAGCTGGTTCTATATACTGTTAGTATAGAATTGTTTACGTAAGCAATGGATCTGTCCATCCTATACAAGTAAAACAACTGACTGAAAACTACTAGATGGCTTCCAAATGCACAGGATTAAGGCAGGAAAGTGGTCATGGGGGGGGGGGGGATTCTAACAAGGGGTTATTGTCTCCTAGAATTCTGGAGTCCCAAGAATAGTTATGCCAACTTATAAAAATAAATTATTTGAGAATAAAATTTTCTTGCATCTACTGTTCTGTCTTTGCTAATAATTATGCTATTTGTATTTTGCAGCACTGTAACATTTCTGTGTATTTCCCAAACACGCTTGGAAATCTCCTTTTGAATCACCTTCAAGCATGATACAGGTGAGAGTTTTAGATGACACACATTTTCAGGTTTTGTTTCAATCTGCTTTCTGAAGAAGCAACTGAAGCAATCTTTCTCAAATCGGATACTGATTTTGGTATCTCAAGCCATATTTACAAAATATTGAAAACAAAAGAACAAAACGTAAATATCTGAAACTGTGCAATCTGGAGAAAATGAAGCATGTTTAAAAATGAAAAACTCTGAAACTGGAGCCCACTCCTTTAGTTTTGCTCTCCCTGACCTTCCATTCTATACACTACGGTAGTGGAGATGTCCTCATTTGACTCAGGTGACACTTTTTTCCACACAGTCTCTTTTAATGCAAGTTCGTGCTGAAGAGTCTCATAGTCCAATGGTCCAAAGGAATGCTATTTGTTCAAGCAACATACATTATTTATTAGATTACCAGTGAAAGGAAACATTCTAGCATTAGCAATTAGCTAATACGGCATTTAGCAATTAGCATTTTCTGACTTTCCACTATCACCCTCCAAGTCCCTGCTGACACTGGTATGTAACCATTTTCACTTCTGAGAAAGAATGGGGGAGGTGTTGTGTAATTTGGATTGACGAATGACAACCACTCCCCCAAACAAGTTAGTTCATAGCAAAACAAGGCGGCAGTATTCTGACAGTAACACAAGATGTTCTACATTTTACTAAGGTTACCAAAGTTCACTTTTCTCTTGTTACTATCATTCCAGTCTACACTTTTACATTTCAGTTAATCATGTCAATTGTGACAAACCAGTGCCTTCCACATAACTCTGCTCCAAGTGGCCAGGGGCTGTTCCCATAATGACATAGCCATTTCTGCCTACTTTAAGGCTAGGAGGAAGGTGTGTGTGTGTGTTTGGCCTCTTCATTATAGATGAACTGGAAACCTTGATTCCTCATGAACAAGTAAGCAGGCCTTAGTAATCCAGTCCCACCTCCTAAATTGTGCATGGGGTGGAAAGGTGGGGACTGGGCCTAATCTCATACATATGAACAACACAAGATCACAGGCAAAAGAATCTTGGTGAACACAATTTCTGACCTCTTTATTAAGGCCAGTGACAAAATATCCTGTCCTGCCACTGACTAAAGTAATGACCGCTCAGCCCCCACTAAGATCTTAAGAGGATCAGAAGAGAAAGATGACCAAAGTGTCAGAGTGTACACGAAACACTCCGTACCTGGTAGAAGTAAAGCTAACTGGGAAGCCTTTTTTCCTTTTCACTACACTTTCTCTGAAAGGAGAGAAGCCTGCTAGAGACAGTTCAATGCTTCTATACGAATCAGCAAGAATATTGGGACTAGTTCCTCACCAGTTTCTGGATAAAAACTGTTACCAAAAATAAGTGATACTTTGTATTCTATTTCTTTGAGGTGGGATTCTTTTTAAAAAATCCAAATTCTCTAACTACCTAGTAAAATACTTTTTAATATAGCTATGAAATGAACACTGACAGGATACACATTTGCTGTGCATGCTGACTTTTATTCACAACTGGCCCAAAATGATTTCAGGCCCATCTGCAGGTGACAAACACGTTGTTCCTTATCTTACTTAAGGCTAGTCCAAATATACCACACTCACGTATGCTTAAAGAAAGCCACAACTGGTGTGCTGCCAGAAAACAAATTAGTAGAAAAAACAGAACAAACACCAGTGACTGAAACACTGGAGACCTGGCATCTAGCACTGAATTCTAGTCATGAAAGGTTTTGTAGAAACAGTATTATCAACACTCCAGCTTAGAACTACTAACAGACTACCTGCCACGGAACAGTCATACCTGCATACACTTTACACAGAAATATCATGAAACAACCATCAACTTACCCGCTGGTCACCGCCTTCCCTGCGAGGATCAAGCTTCTTTGCAAAGTGCCTCAAGTTATCATAATTATGGAAATTGCACAAACCAACCAGATCCTGCAAAAGGGAGAACATCCTGTTGTTCTGTTTACATGCATGCCAATACAATTTCAAGTTACTGTGTTTCACTCTTCTGTAGTAGCTGGGAAGCATATGTAACAAAAACCACATCAAATAAGTCCCCTTGTTAAATTGCTTATTAAATTCTAAAACCAATTTGAACAACAGCTCATATGTATACCCTGTTTCCCTGAAAATAAGACCTAACCTGAAAATAAGCCCTAGTATGATTTTTCAGGATGCTCGTAATATAAGCCCTACCCCAAAAATAAGCCCCAGTTAAGTGAAACCCTGCCCTCCACCATTGTGCAGCAACCAGAAGATGACATGACTGTATTTGAATAAATGTAGATTGTTGTACATGAAAAAAATAAAACATCCCCTGAAAATAAGCCCTACTGCGTTTTTTGGAGCAAAAATTAATATAAGACCCTGTCTTATTTTCGGGGAAACACGGTATGTACAGGTTTATAGGGTATAAAAACGCTATCAACTGTAATTTTAGGGTTGAGGTAAAAATACCTCTCTGCACTTTGTGAAAACTCTTTCCTCCTGAAAATAAAACATCTATTTGCAGTGCTTGTTTAACAGCCTGCAAGTTTTCTAGTAAAAATGACATTATGATATAACAATGTTATTATGGGAAGGGGAAGAAGCAGAATGTAAATTATCCCCAAATTGTCTCCTAACTTAAGATAGCCTGGATAGCCTTGGCAACAGAACCCCTGGGCTGAAAGTGATGCTGCTAAATGCCAGAAAACATCACTTATATGGGACCTAATTCTGGAGGAGCATGCTGATCTGGCTTGCATTACAAAGACCAAAGGTTAGGGGAGTCAATCTCTTCCCACCTGGGTTTTCTATGGAGCAGCAAGACTGACCTGGGGGTGCAGTGGGGAGTGACAGTGATCTGCCATGATTCTATTCTCCTTCCTGCTGCCTCTACCCCCCATTTTTTGGGTTGGAGTGTGTTTACTTGAAAGGGGTTCTGTTAATGCACCACTCACTGTTCTGCTCACCAGTCTCCGCTCCTTCAGTTGGGAGACTAACATCCACATAGAGGCCAGTTTATCAGGACTGACTTCATGCCCTTCATGACAACCATGAGGCTGTCCCAAGTAGCACTACAACTGCTAAAGTTGATTGTGTATGCTGATAGTGATCTAGGTGTGGTGTAGCTTTCAATAGCTCTATTGTCATGGACAGATCACCATTTCATGGGGCTTAGGCCAGCAGGAACTCACAGCAGAGGTGGGAAGGGCCAATTAAGATGGTCCACCCAGTAGCCTGATGGATCCAAATAGTTTCCTGATGGGTTTTGGGAAGTTTCCTGTCATCTCAGCAGGTGGTCCCATCAAAGCTCTGACTGATCCCTGTAACGGAGAAATGATCAGGGGCTTTCTACAGTCAAAGTCACTCAGATTTGCTCTGACTTGGATGCTGTAGTCCTGGGGATGGAACTTCCACTCCTGCTTGTTCCATGATAATGGATACATTTCAATCTACACAGCCTGATAATCTGAACAATATCTTTAGAGAGATGAAAGCAACCAAATGCATGCTAAATCCTTGTTTTTAGAAGGTGATTCCTGCCGAGGAAGGCGCTTCCAATGGGTGGCTGCCATACTTTTTTACTGCCATACTTCTGAATTGTTTTTAACTTAATTGTGTTTGCATAATATAATTTCAATATGATTACTTCAGTTGTGAGGTACCTTGAGTTTTGGGGAAAATGTTGGACGCAAATAAATAAAATAAAATTTAGATTAGGAATGATGAAGATTAAGATTTGGTTGGGCCAAAGCCGAAAGGACGCTCAGCTGCGGACGTGTGTGGAAGTGAAAGGAAAGTCCGATGCTGTAATGAAAAATACTGCATAGGAACCTGGAATGTAAGATCTATGAACCTTGGTAAGCTGGATGTGGTCAAACAGGAGATGGCAAGAATAAACATTGACATCCTGGGCGTCAGTGAACTAAAATGAACGGGAATGGGCAAATTCATTTCAGACGATTACCATATCTACTATTGTGGGCAAGAATCCCGTAGAAGAAATGGAGTAGCCCTCATAGTCAACAAAAGAGTGGGAAAAGCTGTACTAGGATACAATCTCAAAAATGATAGAATGATTTCAATACGAATCCAAGGCAGACCTTTCAACATCACAGTAATCCAAGTTTATGCACCAACCACCCATGCTGAAGAGGCTGAAATTGACCAATTCTATGAAGACTTACAACACCTTCTAGAACTGACACCAAAGAAAGATGTTCTTGTCATTATAGGGGACTGGAATGCTAAAGTAGGGAGTCAAGAGATAAAAGGAACAACAGGTAAGTTTGGCCTTGGAGTTCAAAACGAAGCAGGGCAAAGGCTAATAGAGTTTTGTCAAGAGAACAAGCTGGTCATCACAAACACTCTTTTCCAACAACACAAGAAGCGACTCTACACATGGACATCACCAGATGGGCAATACCGAAATCAGATTGATTATGTTTTCTGCAGCCAAAGATGGAGAAGCTCTATACAGTCAGCAAAAACAAGACCTGGAGCTGATTGTGGCTCTGATCATCAGCTTCTTATAGCAAAATTCAAGCTTAAACTGAAGAAAGGAGGAAAAACCACTGGGCTAGTCAGGTATAATCTAAACCAAATCCCTTATGAGTACACAGTGGAAGTGAAGAACAGATTTAAGGAACTAGATTTGGTGGACAGAGTGCCTGAAGAACTATGGATGGAGGCTCGTAACATTGTACAGGATGCAGCAACAAAAACCATCCCAAAGAAAAGGAAATGCAAGAAAGCAAAGTGGCTGTCCAACAACGCCTTACAAATAGCAGAGAAGAGAAGGGAAACAAAATGCAAGGGAGATAGGGAAAGTTACAGAAAATTGAATGCAGACTTCCAAAGAATAGCAAGGAGAGACAAGAGAGCCTTCTTAAATGAACAGTGCAAAGATATAGAGGAAAATAATAGAAAGGAAAAAAACAGAGATCTGTTCAAGAAAATTGGAGATATTAAAGGAACATTTTGTGCAAAGATGGACATGATAAAGGACAAAAATGGCAGGGACCTTACAGAAGCAGAAGACATCGAGAAGAGGTGGCAAGAATACACAGAGGAATTATACCAGAAAGATCTGCATGTCCCGGACAACCCAGATAGTGTGGTTGCTGACCTTGAGCCAGACATCCTGGAGAGCGAAGTCAAGTGGGCCTTAGAAAGCATGGCTAACAACAAGGCCAGTGGAGGTGATGGCATTCCAGTTGAACTATTTAAAATATTAAAAGATGATGCTGTTAAGGTGCTACACTCAATATGCCAGCAAGTTTGGAAAACTCAGCAGTGGTCAGAGGATTGGAAAAGATCAGTCTACACCCCAATCCCAAAGAAGGGCAGTGCCACAGAATGCTCCAACTACCGTACAATTGCACTCATTTCACACGCTAGCAAGGTTATGCTCAAAATCCTACATGGTAGGCTTCAGCAGGATGTGGCCCGAGAACTCCCAGAAGTACAAGCTGGATTTCGAAGGGGCAGAGGAGCTAGAGACCAAATTGATAACATGCGCTAGATTATGGAGAAAGCCAGAGAGTTCCAGAAAAACATCTACTTCTGCTTCATTGACTACGCAAAAGCCTTTGACTGTGTGGACCAAAGCAAACTATGGCAAGTCCTTAAAGAAATGGGAGTGCCTGACCACCTTATCTACCTCCTGAGAAATCTATATGTGGGACAGGAAGCAACAGTTAGAACTGGATATGGAACAACTGATTGGTTCAAAATTGGGAAAGGAGGACGACAAAGCTGTTTATTGTCTCCCTGCTTATTTAACTTATACGCAGGATACATCATGTGAAAGGCTGGACTGGATGAATCCCAAGCCGGAATTAAGACTGCTGGAAGAAATATCAACAACCTCAGATATGCAGATGATACCACTCTGATGGCAGAAAGTGAGGAGGAATTAAAGAACCTCTTAATGAGGGTGAAAGAGGAGAGCGCCAAAAATGGTCTGAAGCTCAACATCCAAAAAACGAAGATCATGGCCACTGGTCCCATCACCTCCTGGCAAATAGAAGGGGAAGATATGGAGGCAGTGACAGATTTTACTTTCTTGGGCTCCATGATCACTGCAGATGGTGACAGCAGCCACGAAATTAAAAGGCACCTGCTTCTTGGGAGGAAAGTGATGACAAACCTAGACAGCATCTTAAAAAGCAGAGACATCACCTTGCCGACAAAGGTCTGCATAGTCAAAGCTATGGTTTTTTCAGTAGCGATGTATGGAAGTGAGAGCTGGACCATAAAGAAGGCTCACCGCCAAAGAATTGATGCTTTTGAACTGTGGTGCTGGAGGAGACTCTTGAGAGTCCCCTGGACTGCAAGGAGAACAAACCTATCCATTCTGAAGGAAATCAACCCGGAGTGCTCACTGGAAGGACAGATCCTGAAGCTGAGGCTCCAATACTTTGGCCATCTCATGAGAAGAGAAGACTCCCTGGAAAAGACCCTGATGTTAGGAAAGTGTGAGGGCAAGAGGGGAAGGGGACGACAGAGGACGAGATGGTTGGACAGTGTCACTGAAGCTACCAACATGAATTTGACCTAACTCCGGGAGGCAGTGGAAGACAGGAGGGCCTGGCGTGCTCTGGTCCATGGGGTCACGAAGAGTCGGACACGACTTAACGACTAAACAACAACAAAACAAAAAAGATGAATACACAAGCAGGAAGATAATTGTCACCTTGATGCAAACCACCATATGAGTGTTCTTAAAAAAAAACAACTTTAAAATGAGACGAGAGTGCTTACTTACATGACAAAAGTGTATCCCCTTAACACTGTTTCCCATCTTGTCCAGGGGAGGTGACCAGCACATCATACCCATAACATTAGGAACAACCAAGATAATACCACCAGCAACTCCTGATTTTGCAGGAAGACCAACCTGTATTAAATGGAAATAAAATAACGTTCCAGTGTAAAATACTGACAGTATCATAACTGGTTATTCGCTAATCATCTGACAATAGCAGAAAGCCCTATACAGTCAATGAGATAGCATTCCTGATCCATTAGTCTTTTACCTACTCCTTGGCAGCAACAAGCAGTAGGTAAATGAGTAATGATATTAAAAAGTGAGCTAGGCACTGAGCTGAAGACAAAGGCCTATGTATGCACATGACCCTACCACATCTTCCGAACATGCCCACAAACAAAACATTATGACAACAACAGCAGTATCATTTACACTATCAAATGTAGTGAAGGAAGGAAGCTCTTTGGAAGGAGAGAGCCTAGCAAGAAGAGTAACAGATCAAATAAAGATTCAAAACATGTCAATACAAAACAAAGTATAAAGGTTTCTTCTTCACTGGCATCAATCAGAAGGAGAAAATATATAGGCCTTCAATCAGCAGTTGCATCAAAGGCAACTATTCCATTATTTGCAGGGGTTGTTCGTGAATCAAGCACAGGGGTTGACCAACATTTTGGTGGCATGTGCCTCCCTGCAGCCATGAGTTACCTATGGCCATTTGGGAATCACTAACGTAGAATCTTTTGGGTGTCTCTGCAGACATGGGTGTCGGTAATTACACAAGAAACCACATTTCTCAGAGCCTACTAGTAATGTCAAACTTATGTCCAAGGGTTATTTAGTTAGTACACACAATTTAACTTGGGTGTTCCCACACTCAATGCTATCTTTAAAGGCCTGAGTGGCCTCTGTGACTGAGTGTGCAATCAGATGGGGCTTTGTCTTGTGGTTTGTTCTTCTTTGGGAAGGACTAATTTACTCCTTTCCCTGGTTACCATGTGATGTACACACACTTGCGAACCACCCTAACCCTTACCCAAGTTTACCAGCACTTTTTTAAAATCCCTGTTGGGGTGATTGTTATTTTAATGTGAGTAGGATCATTCTGTTTTGGTTCAGTGTGATTGCTAGGATCAAATCAAAGAGGGTGGCTTAAGCTGTCACTTTGCTTAAGTTGCTTCATGATACCATCAGTCACCGGGTAACTGAAAGTTTCCTCCTGCTCCCCCACAGAGGGGGAAAGAGAAAAGAATTCAACGTTGTTGTTGTTTTGTTAAATCTCCTAAAATCCAGCACTGAATGGGTTGCCCATCAAGCCAATTCAGTGCTATGCCACTTTAATATATATATATATTTTAAATTCAAAGCTTCCTCCTACTCCCCCCAAAGAGGAAGATATAGGAGATGAAAAGGAGGTATATTTTGTTGAAGTTGTTGTTTCCCTTCCCTTTAATGGGAGGAACAAATTAAATATGGGCACTTGAAGTACAGTGTAGTTTCCTAACCTGAAACCACTCGATCCTTGCATGTGGATCTCAAATGGCATACTGCACCTCTATGCAACATTAAGTGACTCTGTTTGGTCTGATCCAGCCCAATCCAATTTATCCAACTACTTGCACCCTGAGTCGCATTTACTGACTACGGCTTGCCAGCTATAATAAATGTCAAAATTCAAATGGAATATTTCACTTTACAGATCTCTTTATCAAATGTTAGCCCAAGAGAGACACTTACATGGAAAGCAAACTGTCCTGAGAAGTCATACATGCCACAGGAATGCATTAAACTTAGAGTGTTCCGAACAGCTTCAGGACTCAGTACCCTCTCACCCGTGATGGGGCAAAACCCTCCATTAGCCAAAGTTGCTGCCATCACACTAGCTGATTCACAAGTCACTTCTATGGAACACAACTTAAGAAAAAGGAAGACAAACATAGAGAATATTTACAAACTATTATACAGAAGCAGTGCACCATACAGATAAACAGATGAAAATACTACCTTGCAAAACTTAGATGCAGCTATAAACTACTGTATCAACCCCCACAAGCAACTTTAAAACAGACTGTATGAAATTAGTTTTCCAATGAAAGCCTTATTGGGCTGAGTACATAATGTACACTGTAAGAAACATGACAATCAGCATTAATCATTAATTTTTTATATTAATCATTAACTGTTCAAAAAAGTCTCAAGTTACAGCCCGCTACTTAATGGAGATCAGAATATATGCTGGTAACATTATATTTAATAAGTCTCATCCGTGATAT
Organism: Intellagama lesueurii; assembly: GCA_037013535.1. Classification (NCBI taxonomy): domain Eukaryota; kingdom Metazoa; phylum Chordata; class Lepidosauria; order Squamata; family Agamidae; genus Intellagama; species Intellagama lesueurii. The sequence continues at coordinate 164,718,825 of JBAJHW010000001.1, read as the reverse complement.
TTCATACCAGTGCAAAGGGAATATGTGATTAGATGAGGCACTTCTGCTCCAGAAGAGCACTACAAACTACACTAGCTTCACACTAAGTCATAATTGCTACAGTCAAATGCGTATATTTAAATGAGTCAACTACATATATTTCATTAAATCCAGCAGTGAGAAATTTAGATTTCTTAAAGCATACTCAGCAAAGTTTTCCCTTTGGCTGACATTCTTGATGAAACCAAAGGACTACATCTAAAAATGTGCAAGATGAGTTATGTTTGGAGATTGTTTCACCCTCTTTAGACCAATGAATGTCTCAGAAAGGATAAGGAATCCCTTCAGGACAGCCCAGGGTATGGTGTGAGGAGATGAAAAGTCTTCCACTTTCCTTGAATGAAAATCCTATGTACTTGAGAATGGACCAAAAGCCTCACAACTCTAGAATATACATATGCAATTTTAAATTTTATTTATAAATTGTATACTAAACAGTTACTCGCTATCAGGGTCCCTTAAAGTCCAGCTAAGTCTTAATATATTTCAACCACTGGTTTTTATTTCCAACATGTGTATAACATTCAGACCAGGTACCAAAGGTCTCAAATATGACTCCACTCTAAAGAAAATTTATTTTAATCTTCATTAGCTAAGTACCATGTATAGATACACCACTGAAATTCAACAAACTGAAAAAACTGTATTATACTATATATGTTTAACTGTGCTGCAAATCCCAGCAGAATGCAAACAACTATCTTCTCTGCTTTCCTGATTTTAAAAACGTTTATAATCTACGGATTACATGTGCAGCCTACAGAAGACAAACTAGGACTAACATGTAGCAGGGGAGAATTCAGGGCAGATCTCTGAAACAAAACAAGCTGGTTGTTCTTTTTAATAAGTTTACTTATTGAAGATGAAGACTAATTCAATACCTGGAAGTAGAAGTCCAATATGGCAACCATATCTGTGCCTTCTGGAAAACACTGGAAAAATAGCAGCAACACATTATTATGGCACGCTAAGAAATAGTATATCTCAACTAAAGCTCTTTGCACATTCTATAGAACCACTGCTTGAACTCTTAGTGTTCAAGGAGAAACTGCACAGCATAGTAACAAAACCACACAAAACAGGATCAATCACTCTTCAGAAGCAACCTGTCAGTCAAGCGTTGATGTGAAAGCCTAAAGTGAAACATCTTAAAATTATTTGTATTCCAAACACAGAACTCAAGTACATTTCTGAGTTGTTAGGAAAAGGCCAAGAATGCTTTGCTGGAGGTGTTGGTGTATGTGCGTGCTGAAGCTTTTTGTCCCATTGCGGTTTGCTTTAGTGGTTCCACTCCAACAGCTGAACCAGCTGCATTCTCCAACCAACTAACTGCTTCTTTTGCATTTTGATCTTCCAAGCAGAGCAGAAATCCCCAGGCAGCCTACAAGGAAGGAGTTTAAGGCAATGCTCTCAACAAATTATCTCTCTGGATGAACAACTACCCATTTTTTTTCCTCCTATGTAGAGTGAGCCTGCTTTTCTCCCATCTCTGTTTTGTGAAAGGCACCCTAATTATTTCAATTCCAGTTCTATGTTGATTTTATCCATCTACTATGTTTCAGATGGACTGATTGCCACCTCCCAGGTTTTAATGAATTTAGAACATTTTTTTGAAACTCTTTATATACTTCTGTTCATACTTCTATCAACTATTTCTTTGGCATCTTACAAATTTTGTAAATGCACAGTTCTAAGTCTGCTCTACGGATATCAAGGAGGCCTTATGAGATCATCGCTGTTTAGCTTTGTACTGAGGTAATCTGGTACCACACAGCAGTACAGATTTTCTCTGTGTTTATTCCTGTCATAGACTATGAACATCTGACCAGAATGTAGCAAGTGGCAGTGAACCATTGCACGTATTGCTGCTAATCTGATATACTGTGAGTTGCTTTGGGCACAATCGTGTGCAAGACTACAATACAAAAGCAAACAAAACAGCAAATGAAAAGTATTTCCAGACAGCAGAAACTTCCAGTTTATGTATATTTGCATGCATCCTTTCAGTTAACTGACACTGTATAGATTTTCATCCTCACTAAATGAAGAAGCAAAAGGTTGCCTTGTTAAAATACCTTTTTCTCTTTCAGATAATAGCCTATTGCGAAGTTTCGGTCTCCACTCTCTCTTTCAGACTGGAAACTAGGGAGAACAAAGTGCAAAAAAGCATATCAAGATGTTTACCAACAGCACTGAAAGCTTCTGACATGGAAGAAGTTTTTAGATCAAACAAAACACTTTTATGATCCACAAAATTTATTTGGTATATATATATAAATAATTATTAATCTCAAAAGACATATTTCTCATGGGGACTCACTGACTCAACACTATATCTGTGGCTTTATTTTTGAAGTAAGACAGGAGAAATGAAATCATCACACACATACATACCAAAGACTCTGCAGCCCTGTCTGCCCACAAGTAGGACAAAAGTGTGGAGGGGATACAGGTGCACATGCAAGCCTAGTTCTGCTCCTGAAAAATCCCTATGCACCCAACTGAAGTCTATACCTTCGTACGTTTAGCACATAAATCCCACCAGCTGCTTCTTGGGTCTTCACATGTTTAATATGTTTAACATGATGATCCACAATAAGCAGGTTCATCTGAATGAGTTTACAGAACCCCAGCACTCAGGGTTAATCTAAGGAGGGTGCTACAGAAGTGTGTGGGAGCTCTATTAACATATTCTGCTGAATGCACTAACTGAACCGTGCAAAATTTTCATAATCTAAAAAACCAGCTGGGTGAATGGGAATATTGGCATATAGGGTTTGGCTGCAGGCCCATATTCCTTCCCTACTTTTGCCCTACACATGTTGCAAACATCTGTATAAGTCTGATATTAATGGTGATAAATCTGCTCCCTGCTTTAAGAGAGGGACTTATTGAGAATATTGGACAAAGCAGGTTATTGCTAAATTCAGAAAAAAAATTTGAAATTATGAACCCTACTTTAAATAAAAAACAAACGCTAGCTGGTTAAGGACACATCTCAACAAAGTACCAAAGAGAGCAGTGTTTTGAAGTTGCTGACTTCATACTGCCTTTGGAACACCATCCAAGTTGCTGTCTCCCATTTTTTAAAAGTTGCTGTCTCCCCTTTTTAAAAAAACAAGCAAGCACCTGTTCACTGGGCCAAATGAAACAATGCTACAAGCCAGGTTTAGACTGCAAAAGACACAGGGAAGCATTCTCTCGATGACATCTGCAGAGCCATAAAACTCCTTGCACATGGATGCTTCAATGCCAAAATGTCTGTCAAAATATTGCCAAACATCTTATTTGAGTCAACCTTTCTTGGATTCAACCAAGACAACAAAGCAATGGAATTTTGAATGTCTCACTTTAAGGAAAACCTTGTACTTATTTGAACTAAGATTCCGTAAGCTTACTTGCTTTTTTGCCACTGGCAAGTACCCTTCCTCTGCAAGGATAGCTCTTGAGAACAATCCCAACAAATCCCTGCAAAACCTGTTGAAAAGAAAGAGTGCCAGGGAGGACAAGACAGACAGGGTCACTCCCTAGTACTTAGGTGGCACTGGTACATTCTTTAGAAGTCCAGCTCCTTGCAGGAGAAAAACCATCTCTCTTTTCCTTCACATTAAAGAGCGAACACAGGAGAGCAGGCATCTAGTTTGCAAATTGGGGTTTTGCAGAAAACAATGCCTTGCTGCTGCTTTCAGCAAAATCCTATAGAAGAGGGAACTAAATTACTCCATTTTCCTTTCTAAAGAGGGTTCAGTTACAAGTGTGTTCTCGTTCTTGCCAGGGGCTCTGGAGGGGGCAAGAGCAGCGACATGTTTCTCTTGTGGATTACTCTTCCTTTCTTTGCTATCCACATACTATGTAGAGGGAAAGACGGATAATATCTCTCCTGGCTTGTTGGGCTTTTGTAGGAGACAGCAACAGGAGGGGCTGCTTCCAGCTTCTCCTGAAGCCCAGCACAAAGGCAAAGACCCTGCCTTTCCTTAAGGTCTCTGCACAAAACATATGAGATAGAGATGATTTGGATGGTGGCAAGCTTAAATAACAGGGATGGCTAATAAAGCAAATTTTGTAGATCATTGTTTTTAACCATTAATCCCAATACAGTATAGCGACAAGCTTATACTGTGAAATATACTTACGTGGCATTACTGAACCCAACATATTCATTTCCAGCCATCTTATTCATAAACTGCATCACCTATTAATGAAGTGTCAAACATATTAGTGTAAGTCAAATAAATAAATAAATAAATATCCCAAGTCTAGTATTGAAGCCCAGAAGCAAACATACGGCAAAGAACCCCATAACTCCAGTATTCAACACAAAGCATTATGCTGGTTCAGACACAATGCTAGACCACAGATACAGGTCATGAGAGATGAGAAATATTTCTTTCTCTGATCTAAAATAAACCACAAATATGTATATCCAAACCAGAAATTCTACTTACTTTAAATTATTCCATAGGAAAAATATCCAGGACCAAAGTATACATGTGATCTTGGCTCTCTTTAGCACACTGGAGTTTAAATGCACCAATTTCATCCAATTCTGATGTAATGGCAGGCTGCAATTAGTTTAAAGAATGAAGCAGATGCTTCTAATCCCTTCAGCAAGGGAACAGAGGAGAACCTGTGAGTCTTTGTTTCAATACTACTCAGCTTTGCCTTAGGTCTTACAAGTAAACAAGGGCATTCAGCTGTACCATATCATATTTGTAGTCCTTAACATTCAACCCCATGTAATGCCAACAGATCTGGATGCTGGTCCACAATTAGAAATAAAGGGGAAAGTACTGTAATTAAATCAAAATGATGAAAAAACCTTCCACTGTCTAAAGTAGGAACTACTTTTTAAAAGTTGTATTATTTACTCACATAATCAAATTTCTCAGCATTATTTGCTCCTTGCTGCAAGGAAAAGAAGACATATTTACAAAGTTTGTTAATACAAGTGAAATTTTAGTTCTACTTTAACTTAGTCTACTACTACTTCAATATTACTGTTTAATATTAGACTGTTTTTACATATTAGTCTAAATAACTAAAGTTAGGCTACTAAAATGCTTACAAAACTTCAAAAGCATACTACAGAAAATTTCAATTTAAAAAGTTACCAATGTGTGGGGAAAAGAATTGAAAACTGAGTAAGGCTAGATTTATTGTCACTGCTATCTATTCAATCACACATTAGTGCCTGGGAGATTCACTTGCCATTTACTGTAATCAGTGAATACATCAAGTTTCCATTCTTGTAGTCCAAGTCTGTAATTTACATTTCTCTGCATATAGGTTATTCAGTGTTACTGCTTATTGTTTTGTGGGGGTAGCATATAAAGAATTGATTGGAAGAGTGGTAGCACTGCCTATAAAGACAACTAAGTAGGAAAAAAGTGGGAAATTTCATGTGCACCATTTCTGCAACTTGAAAAGCTGTCCTTAAAACTCAGAATATGATTTCACCATAGCACTGGGGCAAGTATCAATGAAAACCTGATGCACACAGCGGATACCTTGTGTACGCCCAAAAGCATCTTCATAGCCCTGCAGCTGATGTCCTCCAGTGTAATAAAAACCGGAGTAGCAAAGATAATGTCCACTTGTAATGCAACAGATTTTCTTAAATGTAAAATGTAAAATTTTGCAAACTGACAAACATTTATAATGTACAGTTTGATAACAGTGGTATGTGAAGAGCTAGGCACAATTTTTATTCTTGCCCTCCCTGTTCTGACAAGAGCCTCAATACCAACATTACCCTGTTTTTAAAAGTAAAGGGCTCATATAAAAATAAGTTCTTTAGCTGATGTCTAAAATCGTGTGAGTGTGTAGGAACCCTGCGCGAAGCAGACATGCTGCACAGACTAGACAGGAGGACGACTTGCTATGCAAAAACAGGGAAGATGCACTGCCTACGTAGATCTCTACTCTATGGCCACAGAATCAAAATTCTGTTACAGATATTTGGATATCTGGATCTCAAAAAGGGTCTTTCCTTTAGTCTAAAACAAAACCTTAAACTGATGGGTATTGTTTCTGTCCATAAATAAATTATTCTACAGGAAGCCATAAGGGTGCCATGGAGATGTGTTTCTTATTCAATGCTTACTATTGAATAATAGTACAATGACGTACTATTTCTATGAGATTACAGTGGCATAGTATAAAAACATTCTTATTTATAATAAAGACCATTTAATAACTTTATCAGTGTCCAAAGGACTAAATTGCCAGACATTTTCACAGAGTTATTTGTTACAATTTAAAAACAAATAATCTCAATTTAATCGGCTTCTGTTAATGCCACAGACACATCTGGTTAATGTTTTACTTAGCTGGCATCTAAAACAACTGCCTCGAAATATTAAAAAAAAATCTGCACTATATTTAGCTAAATGGGAAGGAAAAGACAACCTCAAGCCTCTACAGACCAGCACTGCACTCAATGAAATGCAAAAAGCCAGCCTCATTTCTCATTCTAATAGAAGATTAGAGTGTTGCAGATAATCTGTGAAGCCACACGCACCAGCTCATGTAGTGATGTGCAGTCATACACGTATGATCACCGGCTGAAAGAATACCACACTATAGTGTCAACGTTATGCACCAGTAAAAGTCAAAATTCTGCTACCCAAAAAGTCAATGACTATTTAAGAAATATGCTAAAAAGGTTAAGCATTATGTTGTAAGGCATTAAAAAAACAAGCTTTTTAAGAAGTGTAACTCCAAATCTGTTCAATGAAAAATAATTAAAAGAAGAAATTACCAACTTCATTGAACTGTTGCAGTTGTCAAAATATTCCATAGATCCTAATGCTGTAAAATATGTAACAACATTTAAACCACAAAAACCTTTTAAATGTACAGTGAATGTTGCTTTGGGAAAGTGGGTCAGCATTAGTTATGGGATGCTATACTGATCATTGTTGTATGGTTAAGACAGTTAAACTGAAACAAGTTTTGCATTTCTCCCCTTTATTTAAGGGAGAAGGGAAAAGATGCTTAACGCTAGAGTACAGCAAAGTTTGGTTCTCTCCCCACTCCACCCCTCAACTGCAAATAAACTTTCTCCAGTTTAACAAAAAAGACTGGGCAAACAATCAAAGCAAACTTATTTCAGTGTTTTTCAAATTCAAAGTTCTCTTGTCTTTTAAGCTCCAGAAGAATTGTGACACACAAAAGGCACAACCTTTTCCTCCAGCACCTTATGGATACCAGTTTACATGCACTGATAAAGGTACTGATGAGCATCTCTATGAAGGAAAGCCATGGATTTCTATTTAGCTTGTAGAATTGGCTCCTTTTTCCAATGAGAATCTTAATGCATATTCTGAATGCTGATACTTCATTTTTTTCAGACAATTTAGTTAGGGCTACCACCACTACAAAAAAATTGCCTAGACCTTGTACCTCTTTGTAATGTTAGTGCAACAAGCAGAAGCAAGACAACCAGTGTTGAAGGGGTTATTTTTTCCTGTGCTGATATTTCTCTCATTTAAAAGTGGAATCAAGAACAGCTCTCATTCTATGCAGTTTGGGTTTGGATGGGGGAGCAGTCTGGCATGAGTTCTCCAGTTCGTGAGATTTCTCAAGTTTTACTCATGAAAATTTACAAGCAAGTCTTCCATTTACAAATGGACCATGCAATATATAACTCCACAAACATAATATATACATATATACACTTAACAGTATGCATGCTTGCATGTATATTTATGTGTATATGCACGCTATTGTATGTATACAAATGCAATGTCTATGAATACAGGTACTTTAAGACTGAGACAACCTAATGACAGACATGTCACTCATGCACACTTCTTAAAGATATATACATGTCAATATTAATTAAGAGGACAAGATCTCATTATATTTACACCAAAATTTCATCAACATGCAATTGGGTTCTCAATAACCCTTTTCCCCCAAATGCTAGGTCACTAGGGATGCAAATAAAAGATAAAGGTGGGCTTAATTTTAGGCTTTAGTCATGTTTGAGTATTCTGTGTGGTTCTTCTAAACACTGATTAAAAAAACCACAAATTTATGGAAAGTCATGTCATTGTTCAATGACTCAGTTAGAATACGATCAAACCGAACATTTCTTACCCAACTAATGTTTTAATTTTGTGCTGTGGGCCAAAACCCTATATGCCTACTGGAGCTCTGTGGAACTGTGTATCAACAGGAACTGTGCCATTGTTTCAGTATGAAGGAATGAGTCACAAACAAAATCACCAACCTATGCAGAGAGCTTCCAAACAGTACTACTGAGGAGAAATTTATATGTGGATAACGGAACTCATGGTCAGAGCTAGAATTAACTATTTAACACAGTGTTTAAACATGAGGTCATACACCTACCTACATGTCAATAAATTACCATTAATAATTTTTTAAACAGAGATCATAATTGCAAGAATCAATAAATACAATTATTTAGTATGAAAATAAGGGAGGAACAGAGAGAGGAAGATGGCTTATGTATAAGGAAATCAAGTGGAATACTTCTGTACACATATCTATCTACCCAGCCACAGAATTATTAAACTGAACAATGAGCTCAGACACAGAACCAGAGAATATATATTTATATAGCTGAGTTTTAGAACATGAAGAGCAGAGTTGTTCTACCATTTATGGCTGTATGACTAAAAAAAACTAAGCGCAGGAAGAGACAAGAGAAGCTGTTTCAGTTCTCAATAGCAGATCTAAACTGCTGCAGCCAGTTAATTGGGGCTGGTTACAAGGATCACATAATTCACACCCCCGCCCCTGGTTATAGCAGCTCTACTCACTATTGATCCATTTCTGGGCACAATTCAAAGTGCTGGTTTTAACCTTTCCAAGCTATCTCAAAGACCACATATTCCTTTCTGAGCCTGCCCCAACGTCAAGATTGTCAGGGGAGGCCTTTCTCTGAATCCCTCTACCAACCTGCAGATGTATTTGATGGGGACATGGGACAGAGCCTTCTCTATCGCTGCACGCAGACTCTGGAACTCCCCCCCACAAAAGGCCAGGCTGGCTGGCCCCTTCGACAAGGAGGCAAAGACCTTTCTCTTCAGGCAGGCTTTCCCTTAGTGACTGGAGGGGTTTTAAAATGTGGTGGTTTGTATTTTTGTTGTTATTAAATCTGTTTTATTATTGTTTTTAACATTTTAAATATGATGTGTATTTAAATTCTTTTTAAAATATTTGTATAACTTACTGTTTTTAGCTTTCAAATATTTTTTAATGCTGTAAGCCACCTTGGGTCTTTTTTTTAGGGGAAAGGCAAGGTAAAAATATTTTAAATAAATAAATAATAAGATAAATAGTGCAGTAGGAACAATAGTTCGAACACCTATAACCTACAAGCTATAAACAGATAGCATAGGTTTCATTAATAAATATTAATATAAAAAAGCCTAACCAACATAGTATATACAATAGAATTCAAGATACAAAATAGGCTGTTACTATTTGCAAATTTCAATGCAGACTTTTAGATAGTAAAAATATGGATAATCCGCCATTAAGAGAACACTGTTGGAATTCTGATACTGATTCCAACACTGACCAGGCCATGATTGTAACCGAACTTTAACCTTTTTTGTCAAGACTCTCTGTAGAAAAATTTGCAAAACTATTTTCCCTCCACTAAATATGTCAAAATCTATTGTGTTTATTTACGCAGATTACTTCACTGCCTCAAAAGAATGAGGAACAAGAAGGATCTCTAATAGAGATGGGGGTATTCGTATACGAATATCCCCGTACAGGTGGTGTTAACGAGGGTCCAGCCCCATGGGGCCGGACGGTCCACTCACTGATCCGCCGCAGACGGCGTGATTCTACCAATGGCTCCGCAGCGCGCAATCCACTAGCCACTCCTGGCAGGAAGCGGGAGGACAAGCCTCGCTGCAAGGTCGAAGAGTGGCGAGTGGATCGTGCACTGCGGAGCCATTGGTAGAATCACGCCATCCATGCCCGCGGCAGATCAGTGAGTGGACCGTACGGCCCCATGGGGCTGGACCCTCGTTAACGCCACCTGTGCGGGGATATTTGTATACAAATACCCCCATCTCTAATCTCTAACCATTCCTACTTGTCTTGGAAGCTAAAACTGGGTTATGATAGGTCCAATATGTACAGCCGATATTATATCAAAATGTGAAATCCAATCCTGTATAATACCACATTGATCAACAAGCAATTGATACACATAATGAACAATAGAAAGAACCTTTAGCTCTGCTAAAGAATCTTTAGCTCTGCTCAAAGAAAATGCCTTTTTGGATCAACTTAAGAATAACTTTATTCTACATACTCAACACCTCTGCATGTACTGAAACCAGGTGCCACTTTAGCTGCATGGTTAGCAGCTATATCTGGGTTAATTTTTAGTTGAATACTAGGTGCCTTCCATGTCTCCCCACAATTCTCACTAGAAGCACAATCTGTAGGGAAATGAGCTAAACCCACTACAAGCTCCCCACACACACTAGCATTTGAAACAAAAATTCCACTGATATAATAGTGAGACTCTTCCTCCCTCAAACTGACTGCAGAGTGGGGAGGGGAACTGTCTTCCCAGCCATCAGAACTGTGGCTGGGAAGAAAAGAATTAAGCTTTCCCTTCCTGCATGCTGCTGTCCCAACTAGAAAAACCAAACCCAAGTGTGGTTGCCTATAAAGCTGAGTTAGCTTGGACCCAATTATAAAGTGGTCTAGGAACCCTCATAAACAAAAGATGGTGAACCTGTAGACTCCGATGCCATCAGCCTGTGTCTCCCATCTCATCCTTGCTATAGAAAACTTCAGTTTCTCTTTTGCATCATGGCTTCAGTATGGGCTGCACATTTATGAATTACTTTCTCAGTGATGGAGCCAATTTACCAATCAAAGCATAAGGGGCTTGTAAAACACACCATAGGGCTCTGATAAAACTCAGTATTGTCTTGTCTGACTTCACACAGGTACTATGCTATATAGTATCAGTTTCAAATGTGAACAGGCTTAGAAAATCATCATGAACTGAAATATTAAATCAAAAGCTAGGCTAACAGGGCGAGAATTATTGCTCTTATTCCTCCCGAACTTTACCATAATTTTAAGAGTATAAACCTTATAAGAACTTACGCTACAAAAGCTTTCCAAGAGTATAATCTACAAATACATATGGCCTAATACAGTATATGTGAACCAAGGGCTGCCACATTGTTATATATAATGACTTAGAAGTATGCTCCATTGCCAAAAGTGAGACTTACTTACTTTCAAGCAAACGTATGATCAGGCCGCACTAAGTCAGTCCTAAGTTTGAATTTAAATTCACTAGGACAATGGCTACTTTAATTAAGATTTGATTTAAATACAAAATTCCATTGATTCTAAAACTTACAGAATTGCACACTTAACTTCAATGAAAACATCTTTCCAGTAAATATATAACACATGAAATGCCTTACAATCACTCTAAACAAATAATGATAAAATATGGTGATTTATGTCTGCTAGACATGCAGATACTACATGCAAAGTTTCAGAACAATTCAATACTGGCTTAGAAAAGGTGCTATATTATTTTCTGGAACAATCTCAACTGCATGCAGTAAAAGCTAAAACTGAGTATGTTACAATAACCTGAAACCTACAGTGATGCTATTATATTTTCATCTCAATTTTCAAAAAAATCTAATTGAAATTCCATTAACTTCAACAGAATTTCAAAGGAAGTCCGTGTTTTGGATCCAGTCTCATTATATTATGTAACAGGCCTCACTGTCACAAGATTACATTCATGTTTAAAATGGTCTATTTTGAAACTCATTGTCAAAATGAATCTCTAAGTTATGTAAACCTACAGGAAAAAATTAAACATGTATAAATTTACCTGTCATACTTAAGGCCATTTTCCTTCACCTATAGCTATTAAAAATAAATATTTAAAGCAGGATGTTTTATACTTTCTTCAATGCAAAGAAAAGCAGAAAATCATGAACCATGACTAAAATAGCCCTTTCACAACTAAATTCCTGGCTACAAATGAACGATGCTAAGAAATAATCAACAGCACAATTCAACCATTTGAAAGTTGTCTACTTCTAAAATATGGAGGAATGAAATGTACATTAGAAGACACACTGAGATTAAAATCTGCAAGGTTAGATTTTAATAACCACAAAATTCATTGCACCAAATGAGAAAGTGAGGCACATTAGTGATGCAGAAAACCAAAAGTGTGTCAAATAATTGCAAATATTAAGAACAATCCTGCCATTCAACATGTAAACTTGAATGTATGCATAAATATCATTAAAAGCCTTATATTTGGTAAATTATTAAAACAATTATTTTTCAAATACATTCATATGAGAAAGAAGTTATTCTTGCACTGGCAAACAATGAGAATGTTTAATATGAAAAAATGCTAGGGCATTTGACACTGTATCTTGTAAAACTGTAAACAAATTACAAGGCATACTGTTCAATGATCTACAATAAAACTGTTTTGTTGTAAGGTCCCTATAGGAACCTGACTGCAACAAATATTCAAAATAAGGTTCAGAAAATGCTTTAAAACTAACTGCACATCAAAACAGATGCACAGGTTCTTAAATACAACTTCAAAATGAGTTGCATGCTTCACAGAACACATAAAATCCTGAGCAGACAGTGCTTTGTTATCTAATATTCTCACTGTACTTCAGGCTACAGACAAGAGACACACTTTTTTTTTTGTATTTTCAGAGAAAGAACTCCTTTTTAAGTCATCCAATTTCAAAAAGAAGTTTGGGATATGGTGCAAGTACTTTTGAAACAGTAAACTGAAATTGCTGGGGAGAGAAGACAGATATAGAAACACAATCCACATTTTGTCTTAAGATTCACTTCCATCCTATCCCCAAACTCCTTTCTGAACTGGAGGAATGGGAGACAGCTTCTGAAAATTCAATCATAAATGCTATTTCAAGGTATACATGCCCCTATGGATTCAAAAAGTTTTACAGGTACAACAGTTTGACTATATGCTTATGTGGACTACAAGCTGCAGTTCACACCCTAAAATGTTCATGTTATTGTGGAACTTCATCGCTTTCCACAAAACTATTTTTAGTGCAATTCTTAGGAAAATTCAATGTAGACATTTTACCTTGATCAAAGAAGTGACAACAATTGCTCCAGCATTCACCATAGGATTGTGCGGTTTATCTGCAAAATAAATACTTATTTCAGTTGCGTGAATTAACTTTCCAAGGAATTCAATTTATGAAACACAAGTAACTGGCACATTCCATTTTCCCATAAACACTATCTTTCTCATAACTGTCATTATCAAATGACAGGTGCTACTTACCATCTGCTTATTATTATAATGCCAGATCCTAGAGTAACCTCCTTTCTTTGCATCTGGACGCTGGACTGCTTTCCAGGCTATGTACCTGGATGCACAGTACATAGGCAACTGATAGAAGCAGAAGAAGGTCTGCTTCTATCAGTTGCCTATGTACTGTGCATCCAGTCTCACAATATGGTTTTTGCCCATCACCACAGCTTTACTTCACTTCCTGTGCTTTGTGCAAAGTTTCCATCAGGTTTCTCGTCTCATCAGCTCTGTACTGGAAACTGACTCATATTTATTCCCAACTTAGGGTCAACACAGCCAATATGTTCATTATATGATTGCATTTAACATACAGGTGTGCCCTCGATTAGGACTTTGATTAGAGCCCTCAGTTAGGACTTGGTTTTGATCAGATATGCTGAGCACAACACTTTCCCTCCATATTGCAATCCTGGTGAAAAACATTCACCCCAACATGCCCATCTCCACACACTAAGTTGACTATTCACTGCAGGAGGAAAAATTACAAGGACTATAGTGTATGAGAAAAGGATTAATCTGTCTAAGCAGGCTGCTCTAGAACTCATATTTCAAAAAGAAAAAGTTCACATGTACACACACTTGGAGACACCGTAATACAGGCTGCTTTCCCCTTAATGATCAAGTGATAGCAGTCACTCCTTCTTCTCATCCATCACCTTTGACCTTCCAATTTGGTTTGTAAGAAAGCAACTCCTATCTGCTTGTACAAAAGCTGGAACCAGACAGTAAATCAAGTCTGACCAGCAGACCTTCTCAGCACCACACCATTTCAATCAATGACTACAGAGAACTTGGAACTTGCTGACAGAGAAGTTGTTTGCTAGATTTCTACTTTATCTTCAGTGCAAGCCCCTTCCCATCCAAGAGCAGCATACACAGTTTACGCAAAATTGAAATACTTACTTCACAGCTTACAACACTTAAAAAGAGAAACCAGCAGCAACTGCAGTTAATGTTAAAAGCCCAAATGGAGCAAAAAAATTAATTTCAATGAAAGTAGAAGAAAGTTAGTCTTTCTGTAGCTGTCTCTAACATGTGTTGTGAAGGTATTAAATGCTCAAGGCTGCACAGTTACAAAGACCATGGGTCGTTCTAGATGCACAGTTCCTACTACCACCAATTGAAACAGACTTCTACACCTCTCTCTTTGAAAGGATTTGCTATGGTAACAAAAATAAGTCTGAAGTATCAGTAGGAAAATATGGGATTACAAATGCAAAGTACTAGATTCTGGACACTCCCAAAATTCTGTGATGGAGGCAAAGTGATTGTAACATAAAAGGGTTGCCTAGAAGAGCACCCTGTCACTAGCAAGCCATGCACAATGTCTGAAAATGAACTTGTCTCAACTGCTGACAAGTCTGGCTATGTTATTTACCATTAAGTGCTGACAGAAGATGTATAGACAAATGTATGTGCACCTAGAGCTCTATTCATAGAAAGGCTGTTTAAATTTCTTCTACCGCAGTGAACACTCTATAGCAACCATTCTCAGCCTTTTTTTTCCACAGCCATAAACACAACATGAAAGAAATATAGGCCAAATCAGTACTGTATAAGTTGCTTAATGAATCTTATAAGGTGGTGTATTAAGAATTGTTTCCAGTCTGTGGCCCCCTTCAAATGTGCCCGGGGCCCCCAAGGCCATATGGATCCCGTTGAGAATGGCTGCTCTTTAGGCAAGTTTTCCTACTATGGACGTGGGTAATTTCCAAACCAGAAGAATAGAATGGGAAAATCTTAGATATGCAAGGCTCTGCATAAATGCAAGAGATATAGTGGGTCTCATTGCAATTCTAATAGCAACCACTAAAAGATATAAATTAAATACAAACTTGTTATTGATAGAATAGATATAAAAGTTTTAATTCTATATAATATTGAGATCATTAAGTACAAAAAATATGTAAAATAAGTATATGTTGACCTTTCTCTATATAGTGCAATCAATACCACTGAACTAAAAAACTATCTTTTATTTATATTCACTTTTCAATATTTCTGCACAGATTACCCAAAAGCTTGAGAATTTCTAATACAGGAATATCAATAGTCTATAATTAGGGTAGTCAATAAAAGCACGTGTTCCACTCCCAATGAAACACTGAGCCGCCATGTAGCGGTAATTTTTAAACACAACAGTTGATGCACCTTGCCTTTGGAGCAGATGACACTTGCATAATTGGAACTCTGGCAAGGATTTTGAAACTATCCCTAATTTTTAAGTATTGAGAGTTTTGCAATCACCATGAAAATATTAATGGCTTGGAATTTAAAAGCTAAGTACATCAACAAGAGGATACATTTATTTATATTCAAAGGCTACCGGTTCCATTGGTTGGTCCTAAAAGAGCAGGGAGAGCAGGAACCTGCAGATCACTATCTCAATGCTATTTTTAGTGTTTCAGTAAAAAGCAGTGCCAGTTACACCTCAGACTATCATGGGCTTCACAGTGGAAGTTATTTTTCTTAATATTTTCTATGTTGCATTAAATCAGTGCACTGCTGCACTCTGTATCAGAAATATGCATATACTCCCCTCTCTCTTTATATATAGAGGTGGAAGGGGATTAAAGAAAAGTACTTCGTCCAGAGTCTCACAGCAACCATGGCAACAAAGCTCAATCAAAATATAAGGTATCAGCTACAATCATTTTATTATGTGAATAAATTGCTTCCTAAAACTGGAATTTTAATGCAAAATATATGTATTTCTAAGTCACCAGCATTTCCCTTCACACACAGGCACACAGGAAATCTATGCCTCAGTGGATTGATCACACAGCCTTCAAATGCCATCTCTTAATTCTCAATCTATTAAAAATTCATTCAGTATCATAGCAACTGCGAACTGTGTTTTCTTACCAAGCAAGTGCTGTGAGGAGTGTGCATATTTTTCAGTAATAAACCCAGCACTTCATTCAAAGCTAGGTGATTCACCAAGAATAATTCATTTCTCCCCTTCAATAAAATAATTCCTCCCTTCAACAAAAAACAAGCCACACAAAGGAATTCTAGACAAGAAATGTACAAGATTTAACTTAACTTAGAAAAGAATAAACTATTTTGAAATATAAGCTGAGCTATTCAAAATAATGATCAAGAGACAGTGGCCACTGCTTCCAATGTCCTTATAGAAATATTTCTCATGCTTTCATTTTGTAACGCTGTTTCCCAGCCATAGTTAAAGAGAATTAGTTTAAGGAATTCTGGCTTGTATCCAGAGCAGTGAAAGCAGAACTCCCCTAGTGTAAGTCATGCCTGCTCAGTTTCTCCCTTGTCATGTCGTATCCATTCTAGAGTGTGCCTTGTCTTCAAAATCAGCCTTTTAAAGGGAATGCTGTGGGAAGGAGCCAAGCAAAAGCCTTACATGAGTGGAGCTGCACTCACTCTCTGCCCGATCCAAACCTTAGGGGACTAAATTGCAACATTTCTTCAAAAACCTGTTTACACTCTGGATTCCTTCTCTTCACAAAAAAAAAATGCTGCCCATTTTCTTCAGCACAATGTCTGTAGAAACAATCATGATGTTGGAGCTAACTGACCAAACATGGATAGCAACAGATTTCTTGTTACAATAATCCTGGAACTTGCCACAACTCATCCTCTTATGGTCCTAGTTCAGGAATAGATAATTGTGGCCCTCCATGCACTTTCCCGCCTAGGATCCAAAGGTCAATGTAACTGTTCACATACAGAACAAAGCTACATTTAATTTAACAACGCAGAGAACAAAGATTTAAACTAACCATCTTGACAGCAGTTAGATGTAACCTGGTATGTTGGAACAATGGAGTCTTGTTAAGAACATATACTATCATGACATATGGAAGAGGTATATACTTAAAGATATCACACACACAAAGACAACACCATATTGTGTGGTACTGAGTAGACCACAGAGCAGGACTAAAAAGGCATTTTATTATTTTAAAAAATATGCTGGGATGACCCATATCATGATACTGGCCATCACATAGATGATCCACTGACCACTGAGCCACACTACTCTTGCTAGTCCTGGTGTGGATACTTGACAGGAGAGTTCAGTTTGCTAGTGATTGGGAAAAGCTTCCCGTGAGACCCCTCTCCCAATACCCTTGAGCCTACTTGCTCCTTTGGTGCTCCATGGAGACACAAAAACTTCCAGGTTGTTGCCTGTAACTGCAAACTAACCCTGCAAAGTAGGAATGCCAAAAGCCCACAAAGTTTCAAAACGTCCTAGTGCAAGGCACTTTCCTTAGTACCAACCAACCCCTTGATATATCTGAGTAATTGCACAGCTGTAAAATTTTATTATTTTTATTGAAAGTATTTTTAAAAATGCATACATGTTCAGAAATAAGTTTAGAGCTTCTAAAAGAATCAAGATGATGTGAAGCAGTTCCATAATAAAAAGTAAAACAAAACTGATTCAAAGACTTAGGCAGCTAAAAAAAAGACACACAGAAAACAGAACTACCATATTTTTCCATGTATAAAATGACACTTTTTCCTAAAATAATTAGAGAAAAAATTGAGGGTCGTTTTATACATGGAAGGCAGCAGCAGGAGGCGGAGACTGAGGCAAAGAAGCAGCCGGGCTCGGCCGCCTCTCCCGGCTGCCCATTGACTACTGCTGCCGCTGCCCGATCGCCCTCTCCAGTGATCGTCTCCTTGCGATCGGGTGGCGGCATCAGTCAATGGGCAGCCGGGAGAGGCGGCCGAGCCCGGCTGCTTCTTTGCCTCAGTCTCCGCCTCCTCCTGCTGCTTGCTGCCTCCACCACTGGTTGTGGGCTCAGTGATCGTGCAGCCCTTTGATCCCTGCTTTCCCCTTCCTTTTGCTAAGCCACGGGTTTAGGAAGTGGCGAGGAAAGCAGCGATCAAATTTTCAAATTTGGGGTTAGAAAAGGGGAGGGGTCATCTTATACATCGGGTCATCTTATAAACAGAAAAATATGGTAGCTATCTAGATCAGTGCGTACAAAGTAACAAAGATGTAGCAATATATCCCTGAAGATTCTCAGTCATCCAAGTGTGGTTATCTGGAAATTGAGTCATGGCAACTGAGCTTCTTTCTTGTTAGGTTGAAACGTTTCGCTACTCATCCAAGTAGCTTCTTCAGTCTGAGGAGAGTGACTGCAATTTGACCCTCACCATCCATTGCAACACAAACTAGAGGTCATCAGGACGCTAAACCACAGAGCAAGAAACATTCCCATCTCCACAGAAGCCAAGAAGAAGGAAGATAGACATCTGGGGACAGCCCTTAAGGCCTGTGGATATCCAAAATGGGTCTTTAACAAGGCAATGTGCAGAGGACATGGAACAGTCTAAGACTCAGAGCTGATGGAAGAACCTGGTCATTCCTTACATGGCGGGTGTGTCTGAAAAGCTCAAAAGGATTTTTTAGTAAACATCACATACCATGCACTTCAAACCCACAAACACACTAAGGCAGAAACTCTTCCACCCAAAAGACCGGATTTCAAAACACAACAGAAGCAATATAGTAGACGCGGTCCAATGCAAAGAGGAGTGTTTGGAGCGCTACATTGGAGAAACCAGCCACTAAACAGGAGAATGGCCCAGCACAGGAGGGGCAGTGGCTCAGGACTACAATCAGCTGTGTTCCTTCATTTGAAGGACAAAGGTCACTCATTTGATGACCATGTTCTGCTCATTTTGGACCCAGAAGATAGGGGGTTTGTGAGAGGGGTCAGGGAGGCCATACACGTGCATAGAAAAAATCCCTCACTCAACAGGGGTGGAGGCCTTAGATACAATCTGTCTTCTATTTATCATACTGCCCTTTCATCCCTCCCCAGAAAGATCAGGACCACATCCACCAGAAAGACCACTGTTAATGACTGTTAATGACCCATGACAACGGGTGGAGAAGGATTAGAGAAGTGGGATTTTCCCTCACCCCCAGTCCTTTGTCCTTCTAATGAACCTATTCAGACCAGGAGGAAGTGAAACCAAGGTGGAACATATATCAGGGATCTTCTACCAACTCTCCTCAGACTGAAGAAGCTACCTGGATGAGTAGCAAAACGTTTCAACCTAACAAGAAAGAAGTCCAGTTGCCATGACTCAACTTCCAGGTAACAAAGATGTAGCATCTTTGAACAGAGTTGAGTAGAGTGACAGACATAGATTACATTCTGTTGAAAGGTGAAGCTAAGCAAGCGTAGCCTTGTAGAAGCCAGCTAGGAATAAACTTAAGCTGCTTGAGTGATACATTCTTCTTTTTTGTTGTTGTTTAGTCGTTAAGTCGTGTCCGGCTCTTCATGACCCCATGGACCAGAGCATTCTTCTACTTCCCCTTATATTCCATCATCCCTTCTCTGGATGTTTCGACCCTTTGCACCAATCAGTGTGTTCTTTCCCAAACCTTCTAACTGGTAACTTCTACAAGAGTAACTAATCAGATAGGCCAGGTGCACTAATTTCGGTACCATGAGACACCAAGAATAGATGGTTCTCGTAATATTCCTTCCACCTTCAAGATTATAGATAAGATTTTTCACAACTACAGCCAACTCCTCTAACTGGGAGGTGCTTTCCTTCCTACCATCTAGCCAATTTGAGTTACCAAGTACCTCTCTACACAGACTGCAGGGAATGAATTAACCCTCTCCTTGCTAATTCCATGACAACCCATACCAACAGCATGTCCATGTCAGCCTTTGGATGCAGTCACACTATCAAAAAAAATATGAGAATTTCCACTTGCTTTGCATTGCTCTGAAATACTCCATTGCAATTTCACACAACTACAAATAACAGTACCAGAATTACAGTGGTATCAAGGTAAGATACTTATTCATGAGGCCTCCCATTTGGGTGGCAGGTGTTCAGTTTCAAACCTTTACCTCTTTCACTCTGCTCTGTTTCACTGGAGCATGGGGAAGGGATAATTTCATGTGCAGCTAACTTACCATCTTCATTGAGGAACAATTTGTTGAATCTTAGTCCACTAGGTTCTTTACCAACATATCTGTGTACATATTCAGTGCCAAGATCATTAACAGCAATAGCATACTTCAAAGGTTTTACACAGGACTGAAGACAAAACGGTACTTTGGTATCTCCAACAGAATGCCTGTGAGAAAAATAAATCAGTTATTGCACACTCTCACATTTGTTCTGAGAACTAGACAAGCATGTTTTGGGGGAAGGGACTTTGGAAGAAGATCCTGTTAGTACTATTCAATTCCTACAACCTATCAAGAGTTTTGTATTTGCAATATTATTGTTCTTGTTGTTTAGTTGTTAAGTCGTGTCCGACTCTTCGTGACCCCGTGGACCAGAGCACGCCAGGCCCTCCTGTCTTCCACTGCCTCCCGGAGTTTGGTCAAATCAATATTATTAGGATAGGCAAAATAAAAAATAATGAAAAAGTGCATAAAACATTTCATTAAAGCAATCCCCAGGAGACAAGAGACTTTTGGGTTGGGTTTGGTTTTTTTGGACTCTAACTCCCAGAATTCATCAAGAATTTCCCCAGGCACAGTTCTGGGAGATGTAGGCAAAAAAAAAAAAAATTCACAGACTAGCTTTTCTCACCTCCATCAGTGATTCCATTGCCATGATCATTCAAAAAGAGGGAAACTGCCCCAGTGCCTCAGAAGAGTCAAAAAGATTCATGGAAGAGGTCCTTTTGCTGCCCATTAGGCTCTACAGAGGGCCCTTCCAAAAGAAGACCCCCACCCCATGATATCTGTAACACCGTCCCAACTGTCACCTGACAAGGCTCATATACAGGATCACTATCTTAACCATGAACTGGTCAGCACATCTGTAATAATGCAAGCCATGGTTTGCAAAACCAAGGGAAACATGGCGTGTTCACAATGGCACTAGAACATGGTCTGAAAAACCAAAGATTCATTATCTTCTCTCCTTGCACTTTCTAATTATCTACCTAACCTTGAAAAAATAAGTCACAGTTTGTGTATTTCTTCCTTGTTTTACACTCAGGCTTGGAGAACAAAACATAGTTAGAATGTTCACATGTAACAGCAAATCTGTGGTCAACTGGAACAAGGTGGTCAGAAAGGAACTTGAGTGAAATGGTATACAAAAGCCCAGTGAGAGAACTTGGACCAGAGAGCGTAAGCTTGGTGGACTGTCACATTCAAGGCAGCTTATATCTTCACATTCTGGTCCCCAACCAATCCTTAATTGTGGTTTAGTTACTCAGATGAAACGTTTAACCATGGGATTAAGGAACATATAATTAGGCTTACCCTCTGCATAGGCCCAGGGTATGCACAGGAAACCAATCAAGCTTTTGGTCCAACATGTAAGGAACCTCCATCCTTGAAGGCTACCTCAGGAATCAAAGAGGTGTGTGTGGTTTATCACTGTGTTTGCATGTTCATAAAAGTACTTACTATCAAAATGTCAGGGACTTGGTATATTTGAAGTGTAACAGCCACTTCCTCAAGGAATATGGAAAGAATAAAAGCACTGTTTACATTAGATATGAAATGAGATTCTGGTACTTTTGATTTCACTTTCATTTTGCCATGTTTCACGTTTTCAGCAGCTGGCTCAATTAACTTCTCTTTTAAGGAAATGTCACTTCAGATGTCTAACAAATGTAGGACTGCAATGAACAGAACTTCAATAAAAATTTAAGCCTTCCAACTAGTGCCATAAAGCACACATATTTTTAAAAGAATGGAGGTTGCATGCTGGGTTATGTTTCTGCTTCTTTCACAACGCTGACATTACTTGGGCATTTCAATTATTTAAGATTTTATACAGTACCTCTGTCCATCAACTGTGCAAACAGACACACCCCACAAGTCTGGACTGAATTTAGCCAGCTGTGGAATATAGTCAGCAACCTATTGAAAAAAAGACCAACAACAGCAATTACTATATTGAATATTTACAAAGAACTTCTACAAGTATAGCCACTAAAAACAAATATAAAAGCAGTAGGGTCTGAACACCCCCATCTATGAAAACAAACATGATAGGAATGCAAATCATATACTTCAGAGTAATCAAAGAGGCATGATTTGAAATAAATAACCAATTTTACCCCCTCTAGGGACTGTTTTAGACCTTAAAGCCCCCCCTCCCTTTTTCTGCAAATGGGAAGTTCCTGGCTGGTCATTTCCTGTTCATGAAAAGCTTTTAAAAAGCTTCTCCTGTGGAGAAGTGCATTGAGAAAATCATTTCCCAAATGTTTGGGGATATATTGTAAGTGTAAGATTTCCACTTGGGGGCAAAAATTGGGGTGTTTGGGGGCACACTGCCCCTCTGGGGAAGCATATGGTCCACAGGATGCAATTTGGCTACTGCTGTCCTAAAAGATATCTATTCACAAAGTCATGGGCAAAATCAACCTTCTCAAGTCATCTTCAGGAAGCTAAACATGGAGATGTAATATGAGAGATCTCTCACAATGCAGCTGAATCATGCACTAATCTTCAAAAGAAGCACAATCTTATCAAAGAGTCAATCAAAAAATCAAAGACTGTTTTAGCCAATTTTAAGCATTCTAATTTTAAAAGTCTAATCTGAAAAGACAATCTGTAGAAACAAAGATTGCATCCATAATACAAGTGGGGGGGGGGAGAAAACCCAACTAAGGTAAAATATTTGTTGAAAGTAACAAAAGAAAAGATCTAGAAGTAGAAATTACTCTAACACTTTTGCTGTTGTACACTTATACAACTGCATGGCAGCTTACTTCCCTCCAGCACGTTCTTCTTCACACAAATGGGTAAGAACTGACTGCAAAATAAGTCATGTTTCTAGTTCCACAACCAATGATGCAAAATGGAGCATGTTGGAGAGAAAAAAATGCTGCACAATTTCCCCTATGTCTGCATAAGCCCTGAGCAGGATTTTGACTTTTACCTCTAATTTGAAGAGAAATTATTACCCTAGTGCAGGGGTCTCCAAAGTATGGCCCACAGGCCACATCTGGCCCACCTGGACTTTTTATCCAGCCCGTGCGTGCCGGTGGGTGTGAGTGAGTGTGTGCAGGCGGGCGGGAGTGCATGCGTGCAGGTGGGAGCGCGTGCGGGCAGGCAGGAATGCAGGTGGGAGTGCGTGGGTTCCTCCAGCCCTCGAAAATATCAAAAAAATATTAAGTGGCCCTCTGTGTAAAAAGCTTAGAGACCCCTGCCCTAGTGAAAATCTGCTGAATAAACCCCCTTTGGAGCTTTACTTTATGAACATTGCTCTGCTATACCTATCGTTGAATCTTTTGTTTTAACTTGAGAATATTTCACTACAACTTCTATTTTTAAAATTGTGACTTCAGATCCATGTATAATATAATACACATGACCTCCTTGGAGAATAGTTGGGATAAAAATGTAATGAACAAAATAAAAATATGCACACATAGGCAAGCACAAGAAGCCTACTAAGAGAATGGCGGGTCTGTGCAATTCTTCAATATTCCACATCCAACCAGTGAACGTTATTTATGCACTAGAGTAAAAATTATGTATGGAGGGAAGTGTATGGACTGATGGGGTTAGCACAGCAGATAGTCCTCTTAAAAACCAACTAGACGTGTGCACCTGTGTATTTTGCAGCAAAAGGGAGTGGCAAAAAGAAGGCTCTAACCTATGAGAAATACCTCCAGTATTAGAAGCCACGGACATCAATTAAAAAACATTAAATACGAAAGTTTTAAAAATTTAAAAACAAATCCAAACCCGGTATTTTACCAGAAAATGTAAAAAAAGAAATCATTTAATGGTTATTTTAATAGTCACATGATGGTGATGATGCTAATACACATTTTCCTGAGCCTTAAGAGTATTTTCTGAAACAAGAACTCCACTAAGACCTGGCTCTCTAAGATGTGTTTTTTATAGGATTTCAATACATAATATGCTGATTGGATAGCTCAGTGGGTTAGGCAGAGGTTGGGAGTTCAATTCCCTACTGTGCCTCCTGGGAGAAGAGCCACCTGTTTGGCTTTGGGCAAGCTGCACAGCCCCAGAGACAAGGGAATGGTAAACCACTTCTGTGTATTCTCTACCTGAAAAACCTTAAAAAGGGTTGTCATAAGTCAGAACTGACTTGATAGCACATTATTATTAATAATGCATATGGCACTGCTTTTATTAGAGCACTCACCTTTCCTCCAGATTGAGTTTTAGCACTTTCATAAAGGTCATCAATGTGAGAGGCAAATGACACAAAATCTGGAATTACAAACTTACGCCTGAAAGCCTGAGTAAGTAAGACGATATTGCTTTGAACACATCTGTGAAACATCCAAAAATGTGAAATGTCAAAATGCTAAATATGCATACTATCACTTAATACACTGCCACTCATTCTAGACAGATAAAAGGAGAATTCTGGAATATACATATTAAGCACTGATTTGATCATTTTAGACAATTAAACGTTGATTTTAGTGCAGCTACATACATTACACTAAATTCTGCGTCCTTTTTTTATCCAAATGCCAAGTTAAAATATTAAAAGGAGTGTCAAAATTATGTTACACTTTCTGGGGAAGAAGTCACAACTTTACAATGAGGTCAAAATATGTATGTTTTCCAATAGTTCATTATTAGAGACAGTTAAAAAGAAGGAGCAACAAATTGTGAGCAATCAAGAAATTACTATCTCATTAGAATAAACTAATAAATAGCAAATTGATATATTATACATGCATTGAATTAGGCTTGTGACAAGATTTTGGGACTTCAGAAGTTCCAAGAATCTGAAAAGAAGCTATCCAGTGCAAGATCTGTACCCCACAGAGCTGCTCTTCTGTAAATAACTTACAACATAATGAATTTTTTTGTGATTTAAATCATACAAGACTAAATCTACTTTCTAGCTCCCCAGATGTTTGGGAGTATGTATATTTCCTAAAACAACATATCAATCAACTGATGTTTATAATTCAGCAGAGCCCTTTATACTACAGGCATATAATCCAAAGCCTGTGGACATGTAGCCCACATGCCTTTGATATCAGTTTAAAAAAGCAATTGTGTAATCAAAGAATTTCTGTTTAACTACATACAGATAAGGATCAAAATAATATCACTTGAATACATACATACACAGACCTTCCCAGAAACAATGGTTATTAAAAACTAGACAAAACCATGTTTCTTCATTATATGCCAAGTAAATGTTCAAGAGAGCATTCCGATGAATTTATAATTATGAAAATTATGAAAACTTTCTTCTCAGGTACCTTCCAAAGAAATAATTTTCACAGGGATTGTGGTATACATGCAAAGGTGAGGTTAAACCACTTCTCTGTAGTGCTGGTCAGTTCCCCACTTCTGTAATTATTATTTAAATTCCAAGAACTCAAGTACATTAAACAACCAATATTGCAACTGTTGTAACATATGACGCTGGGAATTGCCCTAATATACCATAGGAAGGTTAGTTCAGTGAGATGTGCCCCCTATAGAGTTTAAGAGGTTGCGAAACTAACTTCCCATTGGTGCACTAGCATAATTTCCAGGAAGCAGTGAGACTGAGGGATGCATGTGGAATGAAGCAGGCAAGAGAAGTAAAAAGACATCTCCTTAGCCATCTTCTGTCTCCTCTCCCAGTCACAGAAGTCTGTCTGATGGATTCTAGGCAACTTCTGGCACTAGAAGACCTAGAATTCTGAAAATCCTCTCCCTATCATTTACTATGCTGTCTGCAAAATGGAAGATTTTTTTAAAAATCAGGAATCTTTCTGGAGGCATTGCTAGCTTGCTTCACACATCCCTACATCACTGTTACTCCAAGCTGACACACTGAATGTGACAAATTTTAGGACAAATCCATTTCAACAGGGATACTTACTTTTTAAAGAGATCTTTATCTAGCATAACACCATCTGACGTTGTCTGAAGTGTCAGCCTTAGCATATCCATGCATTCCTTCAATCTTGGATCAGATGTTCGTAAACCAGTAGATTTTAGAGCCTTTGGGGGGAAAACACATCACAAATATTTTTGTTCTGAACACTTTCAGGAAACATGCAACTGCAGGTCTGCACACCATCTGGTCTTCTTTTCCATGATATTTCAGTGGGCAGCTGACAGATACATTTCCAGAACAGCTCTGTTTCTCAATGTCTTGCAATAACCATGTTTATAAGATATATAGAAATGTACCCTCAATTTATGAGGGGAAAATTATATCAAGGACAGCCATCTTTACAAGCCTAAATCATCTGGAATGCTCAACTTTAATAACCTTCCCATCAAATCATCATTAACAGGCATGCCACATATGGTGGCTTTCAAAATTTAGTCAAAAATCATTCAGATAAACTATTTTAGATACTGTTCATTCCAAATAAAACAAAATACTTACCGTAATGAATTTGTGAACTGGTATTTTCTCTTGTCCTTCTGCAATAGTATAAAACAGCAAATCCTCCAAACTAGGCAAGAGACCTTGTTTTGTCTTACTATGGAAAAACAAGATATGGGAAAAAGTCAAGTGCTAGGTCATCCACAGTTTTCACCATACAGTATACAAGCTATTCCATGGCTGGTGAATCTTTGGCATTCCAGATGTTTTGGACTACAATACTCAGAATTCCCAACTTGTATTGCCAATGATAAAGGGATATGGGTGATGTACTACAAAATATATGGAGTGTGAAAGGTTCACTACCCCGATCTATTCCATGTCTAACCAGAATTTAGACCCACAGAGTGTAATGAGACTTGTTTCAATGTAACTATGCATAAGGATTGCAATCTCCTACACACATTGCTACATGTCACCAAGTTACTCCGAGCTTATGCCAACCCTAGAAGGTATTCGAGGTGTATGAGATGTTTAAGGAGTTGTTTACCATTATCACCCTTACTACATTTCCATGGCAGACTGGTACTGGAACTCAGCTCTCCTGATTCCTAGTCAATCACCATACCCATTTATATCACATTGGCTATCCAACCACATTTAGTCAG
This sequence comes from Intellagama lesueurii, assembly GCA_037013535.1. Lineage (NCBI taxonomy): Eukaryota > Metazoa > Chordata > Lepidosauria > Squamata > Agamidae > Intellagama > Intellagama lesueurii. The sequence goes on along the minus strand of JBAJHW010000001.1, from coordinate 164,691,498 downwards.
TACTTACATCATTTGTTCTCCTATAAACATTTAAATTGATTGCAGTTAAATTCTTAAAAGTACGACTTAAGAAGTTTACAGTTATCAAAAGAAACATCTGCTACACAATTCATTTCCATTTTACAGCTTAATTCTGAACTAAGTGCAGCCAGTAATTTTGAAGTATCACCATACATTGTTACTTTTTTAAAAAGGCACTATATATAAGGCATCTCCCCCCCACACACACACACTATAGTCTCATACTAAGATGTCTTTATTAGATAAAATAGTCCTCAGTTAGTGAAAAGTCCTCAGCCTTCAAAACTATTTCCCAGGTGCAGAAACTATGAACTGAAAAAAATACAATAATTGTTATTATTTTTAACACCCTGATACTGAATTCTATAAAGAGCTTTAAAAACAGTTTAAGAATTTAATTTTTCCCCACAGAAATGGAATATTCATCACATATATTTAGAAGCAATTACATTTTTATACTTTTTTTCTGCAAAGCTTCCTAAAATTTTGATTTAAAAAAATTCAATCACTGAGATAGGACAAATAATAATAATCTGGACTTCAAGGGGGAAAGTGTTTTATTGCTGAAGGTATAATATTAATGTGCATTACAGAAAGCTTTATGTTCCACAGAACATATGGAAGTCCAGAAAATATATATGTGGCATAATTTTAAAATTATCTATATTGCTCCTAGTTATAAATGTTAATCTTTAGGTCAATTCTGTGAAACAGATTTTTTTAGTAAATCTATAGACTATTCACATCTTTTACAGTCCAATGAAGCAAACTAACCCAATATTTGACCATGACACTGAACCAGTTGACAAAGCAAACATGGCAACATTCAATTTACATACACAAAACACCTTAAATGGACTATTCTTTGATAAAGCTTATCAGCTTAAACTGCAGTATAAGCTTTTTTCCCCCCTACTTCGCAGGTCAATACTATTATGAAATGTTTGTTCAGCCTAAGAGAAGTGTTTTAGCAACATGAAACACCTAAAAAAACACATATTCAGCATATGCCAAAAAGAGCTTAAGATATGGAGCCAACATGGTATTGTCATAATTATCTTTACTGCAAGGAAATGAACGTTTATCCTCCACAGCATTTATATCTCCAAAACATATAGACAAGCTAATTTGAGGGCAGGATACAAAAATCATTGGGGTACAACTAATACGTATCATACAGTATTCATCCACAAGGCCACAAAACTAATTTGAAACAAGTTTCTAAACCTTAGTTCATATATAAAATCTGTATATTCTACTGCCTTGTAATTCACTGAGATGAATTTTACACAACTTATTATCAGTTTTAAAATTAAAAATAGAGAATGCTATATTTACTGTTCAATCATCAATCCAAATGTACACTGCAGCCAACTGAGACAAGGAAGGGCAGCAACGAAACAATTAGAAAAGATCATCAAGTGTTAGGATGTGTCACTGGAGACCAAGGCCAAGGTCACCCACACTTTTATATTCCCAATCATAATATATGGGTGCGAAATCTAGACAGATAAGAAAGCTGACAGGAAAAAATTGATCTGTTTGAAATACAGTGCTGGACAAGAACTGTGAGGATGCCCTGGACTGCCAAGAAAGATGAAAGTGGGTCCTAGAGCAAATCAAACCTTAACTATCTTTAGAGACACAAATGATGAAACTGAGGCTGTCATACTTTGGCACATCATGAGAAAGCAAGACTGTCTGAATATGACAATTGTTGTTATATGCTGTCAAGTCACCTCCAACATATGGTGGCCCTATGAATGAAAGATCTCCAAAACGTCCTGTCCTCAACAGCTCTGCTCAGTTCTTTTAAACTCAAGCCAATTATGCTCGGAAAAGTTGAAGGCAGCAACAGAAGACCAAATAAGAGATGGAGTGACTCCTTAAAAGAAGCCATACACTTAAGTTTACAAGAGCTATTGAGGACAGGACATTTTGGAGACCCCTCATTCATACAGTTGCCATAAGTCAGAGGTGACTTGAAAGCACATAACAACAATATGCACTATATAGAGTACAAAAATCTCTCAGAATTATTCCCGATACCTAAAAGCATTTCATTATTACACAAAACTAAGGAACTTCATGTTGACATATCAAGATATGTAGCTTGCTAATTAATGTGCTGGCTAACTAGCAATAACTATACTGGCAAGGAGAACATCCAAGAGGACTGTACTTTCAAAATATCTCTGTTGGTGACCTTTTACAACTATTGTACAATAACCCTGCATACCGTGTTTCCCCGAAAATAAGACAGGGTCTTATATTAATTTTTTCTCCAAAAAACGCATTAGGGTTTATTTTCAGGGGATGTTTTATTTTACAGTCATGTCATTTTCTGGTTGCTGCACAATGGTGGAGGGTGGGGTTTCACTTAACTGGAGCTTATTTTTGGGGTAGGGCTTATATTACAAGCTTCCTGAAAAATCATACTAGGGCTTATTTTCAGGTTAGGTCTTATTTTCAGGGAAACAGGGTATCACAGGCAATCATTTGGAATTCCTTTTTGAATCTCGACTTTTTGTAACTTAGAGGCCACAACCTTACTGTGGATTTATGCTAACATAAGCATAACTGCCTAAACTGTGGCAATCAATTGCTACTAAATACCAAGTTGATACACCCCTGCTCATGTATAAAGTCACACAACAGGGCCTGTGACCAGAAATGTAAGCAGCAACACATTAAATAGTGGCAGTTCACCAGCACAAAATACATAATTCCATTTATTCTGGCATACACCCCCTCAAAAGGTTCTGGACAGTTTTTAAATATACTTGTGACTCCTAGGATTTATTCATATATTTATTGATATAAAAAAGAAGGCATCTCAGAGAGATGTTTTGTACTGATTGCAGTAAATCTTTTCTAGATCATTGCCACCTTAGTAACAGCTGAACTGAGTAGCTATAATTTTATAGTTCTCCACATTTTTCAACTGTCAGCACCACAACCTGTAGGATAAACTTCAGCTAACCAGCATCCTTTATATAAGTTTGAGAGAGAGAGAGAGAGAGAGAGAGTGAGAGTGTAATAATGAGACAGCAAAGATAACCTCTATTAATAAAGTTATATCTTCTTTTGGAGGAGTTTAGTACTTCACAAATTTCTGCAATGTCTGCAGAGGCTTCTTGTTCTGGGGAGCTGACTGTGTCTGGTGGAAATTTTCTGATAGTAAAGGCTCCCTCATCATCTCAAGGCTCCAGAAAACTTCCCAAGCACAAAAGGAGCCTTAAAACTGAGGGGGGTGGGGGAGGGATTGGAATGGAAAGTTTTAAATTTCATTAAATTGAAGGTTTTCATTGCTAGGTGATATTATCTGGCTTGTCCAGCATAAATTTATGCCAACAGAATTTCAGCCTCCAACTGGTAGGTAGGGAAACCAATCTTCCATGCACAGACCACCACTTAATCCAATCTGACCTTCAAACAACTTAAACTCCTGCAAAAGTGGAGGACCAAATCTGATGGTATGTTATGTCCGCTGGAAGCTGATGATTCCAGGTGATTTTGGAGGGGGGGTCATTTTGGCACCAAATATTTTTTAGCTCAATTTAAAGTGTTCACAACAGCTTTTAAAAGCCTTAAAAGATCTATGGCATAGACATAACATCACTACCATCATTTGTACCAACCTATCTTGCACTTTCAGACCCGAATATTGTTTCCCTTAAAGTTTCTTAGGATCCCCTGCTGGTCTCTTTCTAAAAATTAAACATTGTCCCCACTTTCCTTGCAGGACCCAACACAGCCCTTTCAAAACCCCAATTTAAAACGCAGGGAGATGCAATCTTTCCTGTCTCATAATGAAATCCACTCCAGAATTTTCCTTCTTCCCTGCAGCAAATTCCCTTCCCATCTCAGTCTTTTGTTGCTTTTTTATTTTCTTAATCTGCATGTACTCCTTTGGTATAAATAAAGGAGGAAAAGAGATAGAAGCCTGCTATAAATAAGGCTGAGGAATAGAGAAGTAGAGATGCTGAGGAAAGTAGAAGGGGAACGTGAGATTGCCCTCTCCTATCCATACAATCAATGCAGTTCCTATTTTTTTTTTAAGTCTACAACTGGAAAAGGTAGCAGAAGTATTTGGAAGGAACTTATTCTCAGGGTGAGCATTAGAGAATGAGGCTGCAAAGGTTTTCAAGATGGAGGAGGGAGGGAGGGAGGGAGGGAGGGAGGTAAACAGGTTTGCACAGGGAGAGGGGGAAAAGGCAAGACAATGTACCAGAGAGAGATTCACAACAGCACTTCACCCTTAGCGCACCTGTAGTATTCCCAGAAAGACAAGAGAGGAAAAAAGGAAGAAACCATTGCCAATGTCATTGAGAATTACAGAACACACTATCTCATATCTATCCAAGGTTTCTCTGACAGTCTCGTTTGGGTCTATAATGCAACCTCCCTTTCCTGCAGATTCTTGCGGGAGGCAGTACACAGTAGAGTAGTGAGCAATAGGCAAGTACTAAAATTATCTTTGCCACTGAACCTATTCTAAAGCTCCACCAACCTTTTGATGGGGGAATAGGAAAGAAACATGAGTTTCATAAAAACTACCCAGCTGAGCGAGAACAAATAACTGTCCTGTTTACCATCTTGCAACTAGAAGTACATAAAGTTTCGTTTCTTCTTTTGAATATCACTATTTCATCCTCACACATAAATACTTTAGATTAAAGTATTTATGTATCAGATGGGTGGCATAAAAATTGAATAGACAGGTAGGTAGACAGACAGACAGACAAACAAACAGATAGAGTAGATCTATGTACAGTAAGGCTTAAAGCAGACTAATGAAAATCAGCACGCCTAGCAGACTCATTGACAGGGCTTGAAAAAGTTTAGAATGTCTCACCAGTCAGTCAAACATTTCACCAGTCAGCATGACCGGACTATAGCCTTGCAATTCATTGGGATTGGGAATCACTGATTTATACCCTCAGACTTGGGTTGCTTTATTACCTGTGTGCCTGTGGGGTCATGAAGCTTGTATTTTGAATGCCTTTCTTTTGAATGTCTCTAGCAAAAATAAAACTGAAAGCAAAAGCGCCCAGCCTCTTAAGGAGCCACGTTCCCTCCCACCCCAGGATGTGTCCTCCTTCGAATGAAATTGGGGGCAGGGAATCTCCATATTCTCCAGCATGGGACTACTCTACATTCTCCTGCAAAGCTATATCTCTATGTGCTGCTCGAACTCTCTTCTCGTGAGAAGAGGGCAGTTTTCCTTTTGCAATAGGACGGGGGAGGGGAGGACTGCAGGATTAGAGAGAGAGAGACAGGCGGAGGGGAAGGAGGCAGGCAGGGAAGGAGCTGTGACTCGTCGAGCAGCATTTTTCACTCATCACAGACGTGTGGACGAGTGCATTTTTCAAGCCCTGCTCATTGACTTAAATGAGCCAGCTATAAGAATAATTATATCTAGATGCACCAAACCCTGCTTCTGAGAACATCTAAATAGACTGTAGAAGTGCATTATGGTTATTTCCACTGCAATACTCAAGATGTTGCAACAGTAATGAAGCTGCTAGTCCTCAAACATCCAGAAGAAAATGGAGTCACAGAAACCACAATAAAGAAAAGCATGGCAGGACAATTTAGTGTCTATCTTAAAAACAGTAACGGTTTAATGAAGAAGAGAAATTCAGTTGATATAACTTATTTAGCCTCGATCCAAACTTTGACCTAGTTCCATGAAGCATTTAAAAACATAGCCATACGTAATTTGGCAAGGAAACTATGTATAACGGTTACATAATTAACAGAACAACAGGAAAGGATAGGAATAAATACTGACCATATTTCAAACGATATCCAGAATCATGCTACTAAGATTTATGGTAGAGTTTGTCCTGCTCAATGGCTTTATATCAGTGGACAACAAAACAGATGTTACATCCAACAAATAAGCAGATGACATAAAATCTGGAGAAGTTTCAAAAATGCTAGGGGATATGCTGTATCTTAATGAAACTGAGCAAGGGAAAACATGAGTGTTACAATTGGGAAATGTAAAAGTATAAAATGGGAGAACAGCATGAAAAAAATTTTTAAAGGGGAAGGACTGTAACAGATTTAACTGGAACTCAAAAATGTCAGAAATTGCTGATAAGAAGCACCAGCATTAAATTACAAAGAAATAATGTTTTTTGAACATAAGGAAGTATTTCCTAATTATAGCTACAGAAATGGCATATGGTGCCATAAGGAAGCAGAATATTTGAGCAGGTGCATGCTGAAGTATTTCTAGTGTGCAGTATTCTATGTGCAGAAAGTCAAGCTATCTTTGAAACTATTCCATCTTTTAATCTAGCTGTTGATTTTGATTCTTGAGACACACAGGCTCAGATAGTGAAGTCTAATAGCCAGCCAGCAAGGTCCACGTTATCCTGAAAGGTAAGCTGTAAGGCTACAATGAGCACTGTGGCGAAAAGCAGGTTACTTAACTACTATTAGAAAAGAACCCCATGCAGAAATATGTATTTATCTTTGTTATTCCCAAAACTTTGGTAATGAGTAATTCCTTCCAGTTGCAAAAGCTGGTATCTTTCCTGTTTTAGCACGAACAAGTGGGGTGACAGACAAGAAACAGAATGAGATATTCAGATAAACAAGAGATCTGTAATGGAAGGAATGTGACCTACACACCATTGAGCTACCTGCTTACATTACTTATCTAAGAGTGCCAGGTAGTCTTCTGCTGCTTTCAAAGCATACTGCCAACAACTGCTGCATGTCTTCTGCAACTACGATCTTTATTTTTTAATGGAGGAGAAAACATGAACAAAAAATGGTTGGAATGAAGAGCTGAACATCCCCTGCTCAAGCTGGCATCTTTCCAAGATGGCTTTGTGTTTCAAAACAAAGGTTGGGATAAAGGTGCATGCACGTCTAAATTGGTGGTGATGGGGAGGCTAGAACAGGAAGGACATCCAAAGGATCTACCACTCTTCTGGTTCCCATACCTGTCACTCCTGATCTGTACTACTACTGGTGCTGACACATCTCTACTCCCCAGTGGTCTCCATGAATTGGGAATTGTAAAAAACAATTTTAAAAATAAAAAAATAAAGGGCGGGGGAAGAATCAAAGAGCAACAAATCTGGTCCTCCCTTACTTCTGCCTTGCCAACATTTAGACTGCCTTGCTTAAGATACAAAAGATCTGGCTTTGCATTTCATCAACAGAAATCATTCTATATTGGTGTCTGTGATCCAAAAACCAATATGGATTCCTTGGACACACAATACAGAATTTATATATATCTCATCTCACCCTTTCACTAATCCTCCATTAAAATCTCAGTGTTTAAACCTCCATTTAACATATCAAAACAGGTTAATCTGCATGCTAGTCAATTCTATCACTAAATGCAGTGGGGTAATACAGAACTGTTGATTTCCACAAGGTGATATTTTTCATGGATGTGTTTGTAAACTACCTTGGCTTACTTTTTAAACACAACTTCTACTATGCCAACTTCTATTGCAATTGAATGGCTCACTCTGAGACCACAAAAGCAGCATCAAAGAGGCCAATTGACAAAGTATTTTACCCTTCTGCACGTGAATGGGAAAAAAAAATCTTCATTCCCTTGAATAAGGGGGGCGGGGAGATGTCACGCTCAAAATCAGTTAGACCTGGTAGCCCATCCCAAAATCATATCCAACAGGATTCACAACAGTTGTGGTCTTCTCCCCAAGACATCTTTTCTCCTCCTCATTCTAGAAACAGAATGATTTCTTCATTCTTCATTGGTAGGCAGTTTCCCCTGGGAAACTGCTCCATTCACTTTGGAGTGCGTATGACTAGATAGGAAAATAAACGGATACGCAGAAAACCCACAACAACCATCTAAACGGATACACTTAAAAGACCAAACAATTTGTGATAGCCGCTCTTTCAAAATTTCTTATGTGCCCATAAGCCCAGAAAGAGCTGAGACCTCAGAGCTAACTGAACTGAAATTAACTATTTTATTCATGTTAGCAAAAACAAAATAAGTCTATAGCCTTAATAAAATTGGTCAGAATAGGAAGAGTATGCACCACACTTGTCAATGGTTTATATTTTCATTAAGAAACAAACTGAAAACATATTCATCACATTTCATATGAAAAAGCTAACAACACATTTTGTCATTCAAAACACTCTCCTCCTTGAAATAGTGGTTAATCATTTCCTAAGGTATGAGATAAAAACTTTTGTGGCATTTCTAATATTCTGTACATACTTACCATGTGCCTCTTTTGCCAACAGGGAGCTAAAGAATGACTAATTCAAATAGAACATTCTTCAAAAGCTACATCCAACACTCGATACAATCTTTTGTGGTTACAAATAATTTTTTATCTCATGCTATATGTAATGCCAAGTGTAAAATCTGGGAATTGGACAGGAGACAGAAAGACTCATCTAAGGAAGATAAGGAATGACACAGCAGCCCATGGGGCATTGGAGGGGGGGGGGGCAAATTTCTTTCACTCAGCACATCAATAAATCTGGAATGAAATGGGATTAGTACAATATACTGGTCAGTATATGATTGTACCTGAAGAGTATATTTTCTGCGCTAAACAAGTAAGGACCACTTTTGTAGATATTCATTAATTCAGGAAACCAAATACAAAAGCAGATTCAGGAAACCAAGCCCCATTAACAAATAACATTAATGCATGAATGATGATGTCACTCTTCCATAACTGCTCCTGAACAAGCTTACTAAACAACACAGTGGGATTTATGGATAAGCCACATTGTTTGCTATTACCTTATAGGAGCATCTAAGAGGCATGAAACACTGCTTATGTTGATGACAAGAATATTGTATTTCAATACGCTTATGTGGGCTACTTAAGAAGCTGCAAACAGCCCCACATCAACATACAAAAACATAAAATTTCTGCCATAAATAGCAACAGTGTTTTAATTTTTAAAATGGAAAATGTTGAATTTGGAGCAGAAATGAAGACGTCCTACACTTTCTAAGCTATAGGCCCAATGCAAAAGAATCCTAGCCCTGCAGGGGCTGATCTGAATGGCGCTGTCATAATTCACATGCACACCCAGCACATGCTCAGAGGCATCTTCCGATGATCCTCCCTCAGCAACGTCCAAAACTGGAGGCCCCGTCCAAAGACCGAGCATTGCACACAGCAACAGCATCCCGATCTTACTCCGTTTGGACAACAAGGGAAAACGCTTGCCTTCTCCGGGGAGAAAAGGCACTTCGAGAAAAGGACGACAGCAGGGAGAGAGGAGGGGGGGGGGGAAACCCAGGGCTCTGGCGGTGCTTCTCTTTCCCCCTTTTCCGTCCCCACAAAAGGCCACATGGCAGCCGGAGGAAGAGGAGAGGAAAACATCCCGGCGACCACTCGGCCCACTCCCTGAAGAAGCAACCGGTCCGTTCACACGGGTGGGCCGAAAGACCCGAGGTCTGGAGATGGCCTCTTCCTCCGGGGACGCAAGGCGGCCTCTCCTCCTGTGTCAAGGGCGGGAGGGAAGGCAAGGCAAAGCAAGGCGAGCAAGCAAGGCAAGCATGCCGAGTTCCCTCCTCACGCCTCCCAGTCCGGAGCATCCTTCTCCGCTTCTCTCTTCCCCCCCCGCCACCAAACCCACTCCCTCCCCGTCCCTCTCTGCCCGCCACTCACTTCTCCCCCAGGCCGCCGGCTTCCTGGCCTGGGCCCGAGCTGTGGCTGTCGTTGCCAGGGGCCGAGTCGGCGGTGGAGGTGGCTGGCGGGGAGGACGAGGCTGGTGGTGCTGCCGCGGCCGCCTCCTGCTTCTCCGGCTGCTGCTTCGGCGGAGGGCCCTTGCCCGGTTCCTCCAGGATCCCCTCGGAGCGGCTGCAGAAGGCCCGGGCCACGCCGACGACGCCCCCGGGCAGGAGCCGGAGAAGCGGCCGGCGGGCGGGTAAGGCGGGATGGAGCCACCTCGGAGCCGGGCGACGGCAGCCATCCAAACCGCCGCCGCCGCTCCCAACGGTCACCGTGACGCCAGTCTGGCTGAGGCGCGCCACATCCCTCAGCCACGCGGGGTGTCGGAGCCGCATCATTCTGCCGCCGCTCCCGCCGCCTCAGGACGAAAATGCCTCCTCAGGCGCGGCCGCCGCCGCTCCTCGAGCGCGCTGGGCTCCCACGCCCAGCGGGGCCCGCCTCCGGACCCACTCCATTGGGCAGCGGCGGCCGTCACCGTCTGGCGCTTTCGGAGATGATTGGTCTGCCCAAGACGTCAGGGCGCGAGTCCCCCCCCTCCCGTCAGGAGGCGGAAAGATGTGGCGCACTTGGAGCTGGGCCTGCAAAGTGAAGGGGCGGGAGTGGGAGGAGGAGGAGGAGGAGGGAGGCCGGGCGGGGAGCCAGGGAAGTCAGCGGAGGCCCGGGCTAACGGGCCCGTGCAGCCCTCCCAATGAGAGCATTGGAATCTGTGTGTGTGTGTGTATATCTCTATCTATGTGCATATATACATATATGCACACACACACATGCATTCGCTCGCTCTCTTCCCCATCCCCTCGCCGTAAAGAAGTCTTACGTTAAAGGAGGGCTATGTCGCCTCTTAAAACTTCGCTTTATAAATTACAATTCAAAGTGTTAAGAGGCGACATAGCCCTGCTTTCATGTAAGACTTGTCGACCAGGGGTACATTCTCCCTCTCTCTCCACCACCTCCCCGCCCGGCGTCAAGAAGTCTTACATGAAAACATGGGCTCTGTCGCCTCTGAACACTTGGAACGGCAATACTACACATGTCCAACTTTCAAGAGGCGAGGCAGCCATTTTTTCATGCCAGACGTGCGAACCAGGGCTGAGAGGAATAAAAAGCCTCTGTGGCCAAACAGGACGCCTGGCTGACCCGCTCCCGTCGGGGAGGAAAGAGCTTTTCAGGAGGGCCGCCAAAGAGAAGTCTAGAGACCTCCGAAAACAACGGGGAGCGGGGAAGCATCCCCAGCTGGCGAGTGGCCTTGTGTCTTCCTCTCCCTCCCTCCCACATCGCGAGTCCTGTAGTGTCCCCGCCTGAAGAAGAGCCCTGAAGCACTCGGCAGCTCGCCTCGTTTTGATATTTTAGTGATCGCTAGTAAATATATTATCCAGCCTCGGTTTTGGATTTCAGGTGGCAGAGAGGCAGGCACGAGGGGGGGGGGCTTTTTTTTTTTTTTTTTTTTGGAAGGACAACAGGTAGGAAAAGTCCAGAGGCGAACCAAACCTTTCCTGTGGAAGGAGCTGATGGAAGAGAGTGAATTTTTCCATCCCTCCCTCGCTGAATCCTTCCCTTTGTCCCACATCCAGAGAGATTTCATTTCCACGCCCTGTCACGGATGCCAAACACGAATACTCCGCAAAACGCACAAACCCAACTGCCCGACTCAGGGGAGCAGCTGGGGCCAAGACACACACACCCCAAAACGGCGGGAAATCTTGTTGCAGGTTACAGAATTGAGGGGGGGGGGGAGAGCCGTTTTCGACAGCTGGCTGCCCACGAATATGAGCCCGGAGTCCTAGACTCGCTTTTGAGAGTGCTACAAGACGGTGAAGTCCGTGCTTTTAACGTACCAAGGTGTCCTCTATTTTAACATCTGTTTTTAACTGGATTTTCCCTCGCCAGCCATATATGCCGGCACCCCCTTCGAGACCGAGCTGTGAAGCCAGAAGGAGGGAGCATCATCATCATCTCCTCCGCCTCCCGAAAAGAGTCCAGGAGGAAGAGGAAGGGTGCCAAGGGCTGACCAGCCTGCCCGGGGGCCCGCCTCGGGAGGGACCGGCTCCTGGGCCAGATGGCGCGGAAAATTACGCGGCGGAGGGCACGTAGGCAGCGGGAGCCGGCCGGAAAGCCCAAGGAGAGCCATCCTGGGCAGGGGCTTCAGGCCGGCGGAAAGTTTAGCGCCCCCGTGCCCGCTTTCGTCCGCCCCTTCCTAGCGGCTGACATCGTTTGTTTGGTTTTTAAACCCCATTTCTGCCGGTTCCAGGTGCTCTTTTGAAGCCTTCCTCAGCACTTTGAACCCAATCGCGATGGGTCGCGGGGGCGAAAGGACTCGGGCAGCAGCGCTGGCAGCCCCGACGCCACGCTCTTGGTGGACGTTGCAACGGGGGGGGGGGGAGAGAGAGAGAGAGAGACCCCAAATGCCTGAAGTGATGACCAGTGATCGTTAGGCCCATCACGCCCTTTGCGAGTCCTGCCCAGTTCTGCTCAGGAAGTATGGTGTAGACGCCTTCGTGAGAACGAGCAGGCAGGACGGGGTGCGAAACCCGGTGCCGTCAATATGGGGGGGGGGGGGGGAGGATCGCTTGGCCGTGGCGGAGAGGGAGGGAGGGAGGAGGAGGAGGAAGGCGCCGAGGAAACAGGGAAATCGGGGCAAGAATCAGGACATGGCCGCCCGCCACATTCTCAGCCGATTTGGGAGCAGAGGCCGCGAAGGCATTCCTGGAGGTGTTCGTGAGTAGGGTACCCTTTATATCGGCAGCGCTCTGTAGTCCCGAGTCGTCTAAAACGTGTGCGGATGCACGGAAGAGCTGTAATGGCACGCTGGAGTTACGATAGATGCAATTTGCCTTCCTCACATACCAAATGGGTCGCCACCTTCTGGGGAAAAGTTGGAAGCTCTATTCCTTTATGGTCCCCGTCGGGCAGTGATGGCTCTCACACACAGTTGTGAAACCGTGAATACAGCTTGGTCTAAACCTTTAATTCCTGGACTAAGGTAGAGCAGGGATGTTGGCAAGCCTTTGGGGTCGAGTCTCAAGTCTGAGTCTGGTACCAAGTCCCGAGTCCGAATCCTAGTCTTTGATCCAAGTCCCTATTAAAAACAAGCTTCCCCCCCCCAGAAGAAAGGGAGGGGTGAGTGGGTTCCCAGTCAATGGAACTTTAAAGTTCAATGGAACTTTAATGAGGATGATACGGGCATATGTGGCAGAAAACCCTAATGATTGGGACAACAAATTACAATCCCTACTCTATGCATATAGGGATGTTCCCCAAGAGAGCATAGGTTTCAGTCCGTTTGAACTATTATTTGGCAGGAAAGTACGTGGGCCCCTAGACCTGTTACGACAGAACTGGGAGGATTATAAAGAAATGGACCCTGATTCTGTGGTAGAATATTTAGACCATCTGATGAATACCTTGCAAAGATCCCTAGAAATAGTAGGGGAGAATTTGAAGGGTGCTCAAAATAAACAGAAAACTTGGTATGACTGAAATGCTAGAGAAAGAACTTTCAGTTCAGGAGAGGAAGTATTAATGTTAAGACTTATAAAAGGGAATAAGCTTCAGTTAGCTGAAAGACATTTAGTGGGAGGAGGGACGATCAAGCCCCTAGATGGAAAGATAGAGGCTATTGATACGTGGCCCATCCCAAATTCCAAAAAGAAAATCCGAGCTTTCCTTGGACTAGCTGGATTTTATAGGCGCTTTGTACCCAATTTCAGTGAAACAGCTGTGCCATTGTCAAATTTAACCAAAATGAAGCAAGCAGAGAACATCTCGTGGACTCCAGAGTGCCAGGATGCCTTCAACCGTCTTAAGACAGCACTGACCTCAAAGCCTGTTCTTGTTGCGCCGGACTTCACCAAGGAATTCACCATTTATACCAATGTGTCCAATGTCGGACTTGGAGCTGTACTGTGCCAATCAGATGACAGCGGGACTTTACATCTGGTAACGTATGTGAGCAAAAAGCTCCAACCTAGCGAAAGACATTTATCGACCATTGAGAGGGAAAGTTTAGCCATAATTGGACACTGCAGAAACTAAAGCCCTACATATGGGGAAGGAAATTCATTCTCTGCACTGATCATCCGCCATTAAAATGGATGAGGACTATGCAGTCTAACAGTAGTAAATTGACCAGATGGGCCCTGATTCTACAGGACTTTGATTTCGAAATCAGAAGTGTCAAAGTGTCCCTGAATGTGGTGGCGGATGCTTTGTCCTGAAGACCTAATGATTAGAGAAATTTTTTATGTTAAATGCAAATGTTTTAACGGTATTGATTGTCTTAATTGTATAAAGCGGTAAGTTTGATTTAGTAAACATAGTAATAGAGAGAAAATTGTATTATAAGATATGTATAAGTATTGGTAAGTTAGTGTTAAATTTGCATGTACCTAGCTGTTTGTTTATGAGGGCAAACTAATGGGTTTCCCCTCATAAAACAAACCTATTAAGGGGGGAGGACTGTGGCGATCACCCTGCTTTGGCTCATGTAGGAGGTTATTTGCATACACCAATGGGAGTTGTTGGGAGGCGGAGCCAGAGAAACTAGAAGGGAGGGTGAGTCAGAGAAGAGGAGTTTAGTCAGTTTGTGTCAGAGAGGAGAGTCTGACCTGAGAAGTCAGAGTCACAGATGAGAGTCTGAAGTAAAAGTTAATTTGTGGGAGTTAGAGAGTGTGGTATAGTGAGGAGTTAAAGTAGGTAGTTAAGAGTGTGGAACTTATAGAGAGCTAAGAGAGTTAAGAGTGAAACAAGTTATTACTAATCTAATTAATACTTTAAAGTCTGAAGAACCTGTTTAAGCAAACTGTAACCAATAAACCTGTTTTGTTCAACTTTATACTCAGCTTGGACCTCAATCTTTCTAATTAAAGGGTGTTGACAGAGGTCAACTGGTGGCAGCGAAAAAGAGAGAACGTGTCGTGGGCCTCAGGCTAGTGAAATAATCTGGGGACACGTGAGGGGTACGTCACACCAGTCATTTATAGATTTAAGGTAATAGTCCATATTCTTTAAATAGATTTATTTATTTATTTAAAATATTTTTCACGCCACCTTTCAGTTTAAAAGGACCAAGGTGGCTTACATAATTAAAAGACAATATTAAAGCTAACAACAGTGAGTATAAAAAACTCTACAAATGATCAAACAAATGCTATGCAAAAAACATCAGCAACACCAAAACACATTCAAAGCAGTAAGGTACAAGCAAGATATACACCATCATAATCTTGATGGGTTACAAGGCTAATAATGAGTAAATTTTTCACTTTGAGCCCTAGCAATGCTCAAGATTTTCTTTACTCAGTATGCATAACTAGATTGAAATTCATAGCAATAAGTTGAGAGTAGGTAACATCTCTCTGAGTGTATTAAGAAGCTTCCAAATTAGTCAGCTGTTTTACACAGGCACAGCAATGACATATGGTGAATACTTACAGGGCTAATTTAACAAAAATAGCTAATTGTCCTTGCAGTTTAAGCAGTATGTTAATTTGGGCTATAGCCATATACTCACTAATCAGAAAGTTCTGTTGAACTCAAAAGAACTTACTTCTGAGTAGACATGTTTAATAATGCACTGTCTTTGTAGTAGGTTGCATGGACTAAAGCTGGCCAGCCAAGGAGAGCTAGAGAGCTATGGTGACATTTTATGGAGCCTGGGGCCCCTGTGAAATCTGAGCACATCGCTCACATGCTTCTAGATGACTCTCATAGTCCACAGGTTGTGAACATGCCTGCAGTTGTTTATGCTTATCCCAGCTGTTTGGAATTGCACTTGTTGATAATTTTTACCCTTATATTCTTCACTGGGCTTGAGGTGCCATACATGATACTCTTCCTCCCATTTTGTCTTCACAGCAACCTTGCGAAGTCGGTAGGGCTGAGAGAATGTGATCAGCCCAAAAGAAGGTAGTAATAAGTATTTTTCACTCATCAGAGACAAACAGGGAATCGGAAGGATCACAGATATAACCTGTTGCAAAATTCAGCCAGAGGACACCTGCACATGCATTCATCATCATATTTGTTCGCTGGAATCCTGCTTGGGTTTGCGGAGGCATTGGGTTAGGGTTTGCCATGGCTAATTGCAGCTAATTGAGGAGACAGTAGGACACATTCAGGGGGCATGATCAGGGGCATGATTAGGTGTGCAGCTCATGAATCTGGCACGTGAACATTTTAGCCACAATTAACTATGGCAAATTATTAAATCCTTCCACAAACTCCAATACAACTGTGGCCATTGTGTCTAAAATGTCTCAAACTAGGTGCTATGCAACAATAAAGTTTTGTTTAAGAAAAACTGATTGCTAACAAACAGCTTTTAAAAGGTATTCACCTATTACCATCAAGAAAACAATGTATCTCCATCACATAGTCCCTTTTGTGCCTCTAGAGGAGTGGAAGGGTATTTTGCCATGAACTGATGGGCTCACCAGTCTCCTGGAGGTTCCCAGCATCCGCAGAGGGTGCTTTGCTTTTGACTCATAGACAGACTGCAAGCTCAGTATGCCAGTTTCCTAACCATTCATTAGGCTGGGATGGGGTGGCAGTGCCTTGAGGGGGTAACCATGGCAGCATGCACCAGGAAGATGGGTTCTAGTGTCTATATGCATTCTGGGTACAGGACAAAGAGGGGAAGCTCTATGGAAAAGATAAAGGGTCAAAATGTGTCTCAAGAAATGGCACTAGTAGAAAACACTGTGGGCACACTGCAGCTTTCCAGGACACTGTCACTTGACTTTAAAGCAGACCTTATATAGGAAATAAACTTCAGAAGATGAGTGGGAAGACAGAAACTAATGAGTTAACAAGTTATGAACAAGTTCCAGTCTATCATCACCAGTTAACTGAATAGCAGTACTTAAGCTATAATCAATATATTGACCCCAGCCATCTAGCCAGACTTCCTTGCAAGGTGTGGCAGCCACATTTCTGGGTCAGGGATTTCAGGAGTGTGCCCCCCCCCCCGCCCTGCCAATATAGAGAGGGTGGCATCCTCTCTATATTGATACCAACACAAACACACACACAAAGCTTAGACATGTCTTGTTGGCCAGTTTTGCAACAGCTGTGCAACAAGCCACACAAAACACACCCTGACTAAGGTGGGAGCTGCTTATGTGATTATTCTTCTGAGCACAATTTCTCCCAAAAGGATTCAGATTTGAGTTCTGAACTCTGTAAAATTGTTGCATAATAGACTTGCTTTAGAGGATGCATAAAAATGCTTGATAAAGCTGTTTGAATAGAAGGTTCATAATATATCCTTTTGGGGTGGGGAACAATGCATAGCATTCAAACTAATACTTTAGAACAGTGGCAGCATTTGCTTTTTAGGATTAAAGTATTATTTGCT
Source organism: Intellagama lesueurii (assembly GCA_037013535.1). NCBI lineage: Eukaryota > Metazoa > Chordata > Lepidosauria > Squamata > Agamidae > Intellagama > Intellagama lesueurii. Next base: position 164,674,413 of record JBAJHW010000001.1, on the reverse strand, counting down.
TTTTAGGATTAAAGTATTATTTTTTTAAAGTCTATTATTATTATTATTATTATTATTATTATTATTATTATTATTATTATTATTATTATTATTATTATTATTATTATTATACAAGGGGGAAAACATGACATATGCTAAACACTGTGGGTCACGGAAAGTCTCTGCAAGCTGAGTGATCTGAGCTGGAACCAAAAACGTTGACTCATAAATAGCTATGTGGCCAGCTAAAAATCTTTGCAGTGGTCCGAAGATGATGCGTATTCGAGAAGGCCCTATTTTGCTGGCAAAGTTTTTGGAACACAGTTGGGTTGCTTTGTCTGTCCATGAATGTTCTGGCTGCAGAAGGACTCTTCTTTTATTACTCTGGAAGAGAGTCACAGTCTACTAAAGCTTGTGCTTAACAACATTTATACACACACATGTCTGGAAGGTAGAAGGGACTGTCCTGGGGTACAGAGCACCCTCACTTCCTGTCCACCTGCCACTTCAATGCCCACCGTGAAGCATGAGGCAGCACTGGAACCGTGTGATGGTCTTCATCCACCAAATTGTGAGCTACACAGACAAACTATAACATTACTTACACCGAGAAAGTAGTGCAGTTATCCCTTGTCAAGTTACAAATGTAAAGTAACTTAATCATGCCTTAGTTATTGCAGGAAAGGAGAGATTAATTGCAAGTTCAGTACTCCTTTTCCTCTAGTTATTCATAAGCCCTGGTTTAGCTTCTGGAGCAGAGCTAAGCACAGTCATATGACTGTGAAATGAAGAAAACTAGAACAAATCAAATTATTCCCCTCGTCTGAAATTCAAAACAGGGTGGAAACCAGTATTTGCAGCTAAGAGTGTTGGTGTGGGCGTGTTCCCATTTTGAGAGGCAATTGCATTATATATGTAAAAGAAACCTGGCAAAACAATTTTGGCTTTTTCACGGAAAAGCAAGGATATTTTGATAGGAGATCATGGGAAGTAGTTCATGATGAAACACATACACATATTGTATGCAAGGAAAACTGCAACTACACAGTTTTAATGGGAAAAATCCAACAGAGTCATCTAACTCTCTCACTCTCTCTCTCTCTCTGTGTGTGTGTATGTGTGTTGTTGTTGTTATATTAGTAATTACAACAAATATAGATTCCACATTTTCAGAGCAGCAGTGGGAACCTTTGCTTTCACAGATGTTTGGGACTACAACTTCCATGGTCCTTGCCATGCTGACTAGAAATTCTAGGAGTTAAAAATCTGAAGCGTCTGGGCAGCCAGAGCTCCTGTTTCAGAGATACCTCTTTCATTTTGCAGGCACAGACATGTCTTTCATGCTTGCTAAATGGAACTCACCCCAGCTGTTTTAAGGGTAGTTGAAAGAACCATAGCCCAATAATCTGTCCTGTGTGTTCTTCTGTTTATTCTGCACTAGAGTGTTGCTTTCTGTTATGTGGTAAACTTAAGGTGAGGTTGTTGTATGAAAAAGCATTCACTTTCTAAACTTCCCTGGGAGTCAGGATGTCCCACAGGCCTAGTTCTTCCATCGTACAGAGCAAAATAACTGCCTCTGGTGGTAAACATGAGGAGCAATGAGGTATTGGAGAACAGAACTGTGTATGTCCATAGACTGCTCAGGACCTGCGTAGAGAGCCTGCTCTCTACAGATTCAATGATGGATGTGGCTCTATATGTATTAAAATTAGATTCATTTATCAGTATGATCAGTTTCTGTATATGGAAGGGGGGGGTGGCGGCAGAAAGGGAGCCCGCTTAAATATTAATTCAGGCAGCAAAATGTCTTGTTCCAGTCCTGGTTTGTTGGAATATATGCCATATTTCCATCTCTTAGCTAGTGCTGGATTGGTGTAAATATTTGGGATTCCAATTTCTGTCCCAGTGGTGTGGAGAAAATATTTTTAAAAAGGCATTTCATATTCTTCTCATTAATCATTCTGTCCTCGGTTACACAAACACACTCCAAATTGTTACATTTGTAATATATACATATATATGCACATATACAAATGTATTCAAAATTGTTAAATTCACACGTTCTGTGGAAAATGACATACGTCAATGAGGCAAAACTGTACCACAATTCTTTGTCCTATAGCTTATAAACAATAAATCCTCCTTATTCTATAATTCTATGCACATTATGCATTGTTCATATACTTTAATCTCTGCAGTTCAAGGGAACTTGACTAATCCTTCAGTAGAAAATAAATCAAGAAAGAAAGCGGTAGAGTTATTTCCAGAGCTTTCATCAATATCAGTTTGAGGAAAACTATAAATGTGCTCTTCTTATCTGTACTGAAGGGCAGTTATAAGTAAGGGAAATTAAGGATTATCTTGAAAGTGACACAAGCTTTTTTTTACTTTGCTGTTTTAAGCACTGTGTGCCTGGATGACAGCTGATGCAAAAAAAAAAACCCCAGCTTTTTGAGCAAAGAATCTACTACATTAATTCATATTTTTGGAGCAAAACATATTCCCCCCAGCAGCTCTGAATCTCATCGCAATCTCAACATAGATTAGCACAGACAGTAGGCCCACTGGGCATCGAACACAAACAAAGACATTTATTTTTAGCTCTATCTATTGAAAATAGGGTGTATTTTATTCAGGCACCAATTACAGTTATTTATCAGAGTAATTTCACCTCTGATGGGAATCGTTCCAATTCAGCAGATTCCTCAAAGGAGAACGAACAGAAGTATAAACGGTAACTATGGTGATAGTAACCTGGAAAACAAATAAATGACAAAAAATTGCAGAACAGTAATGTGTTAGTCAGACTGAAATATGATACATGAAGGATAAAGGGGCCAAGAGTGATAAAAAAATAGAGGAATTAATTATATAGCATAGTCCAACGAAGAGAAACTGGTTTTATGTTGCCGGTATAAAAGGCTTTACCACCCAGTGAACAAAGCAGACCTAGGACAGCTCCGAGCTTTGTGTGTACCCTCAAGCGCCTGTCTCTCACGAGATGCCCATGAGGCCTCCCCATGGCAGCGGACGACAACAACTCTGCCTCACATCCTCTGGCCCCATCAAAGTCCACTGTCAGCTGATGGCAGCCCTACCCCTGTTAGGACCAGCCGGGGAGTCCCCTGAGGGATCTACTTTGGATGTCACGAAAGGACAATGCGTTCTTAGTCATTTCATCCGTTACTATCATATTTTTTACTGAATTAATACAGTAAGAGAGAGTGTTATGATTTAAATTATTTTTTATTGTGGAAGACAGTTGTGTGTGTGTGTGTTTTTAAAAAGAACATACAAATATGGTTCAAAAGCATATACAGAAGAGATGCTTGTGTGATCTGCCTCAGGTTTGAAAATAATTTGATCAGCCTTGTGTCATATTGATTTGGGTGACGGGGGTGGGCAGAACCTGCTCCTCTGCTTTACATAACCAACTCTCTGGAGCCAGCCTTGGCATACAAACAGGACCCCCCCTGCCGACAACAACAACAACAACAGGAGGAGGAGGAGGCAATGATGCTAATAGCATTGATGGGAGGGGTCTTCCTCTTGGCTGGTGAGGAGAAGCAGCACAAAGGAGGTAGACACTGAGCGCTAGACTCCTGGACCTAATTCGCATGCCTTGTGCAAATGCAGCTAGTTGGTTTTTTTAAATTATTTTTATAATTTCACTCTATTCTAGTCTCTTTTTCTTCACTGTGTTTCAGTTCTTTGCTCCTTACTCTTTTTCCCCCTGTCTTTTGTCATATTTTCCTAATCCAAAATTACCTCTGTCCTTGGGATCCCAGTCCTCTTTCCTGCTTTTCATCGTTCTGTTTTTTCTTTTGTATTTAATTTTCCCCCCTCTTGAGTTCAAGACAAATAGGATGATCATTTTGGAAACAGTCTGTTCTACAGCATTTTTATTCCTCCTGTTGCCCAGTCTCCCTGGTGTCTTTTGTTCCTAGCTTCTTAGAAGAGATATACTTGTTCAATGCTTCAGATGTATTTTGTCCAACAGCAATCAATCTGATTTCTGTCTTTTTCATTCCATTGAAACTACTTTCTTCTCTTTTACTGATTTCCTGTCTGGTTAAATCACATTGTTTTAAATTATTATCTTGCTGTTAGATGTTTCCTTTGTTTTTGATGTTCTTGATCACAGTGGTCTTTTCTTATATTCTTACTATTTAGTTTTGGGAATTGTGTACCTGCCTGTTTTTCTTTTTATAGATCTCCAAACATTTCTTGTCTTTCCATTAATGGGGATATTTCTACTTCATTTGGTCAGTTTGTGTCTTCATTAATTTCTCTATTTATGGAGACCCAAAGGTCTAAATCCAATTCTTACTGCCAACTAGAGTAGACCCACTGAATCAATAGGATTGTAGTAAAACAACACTTACACAAGTTTCATTGATTCAACTAATATAGTTTAGTTAGGACTACCAATTGGATTTTGGCCTTCGTCTTTTATGTTGTGTCTTGCACCTTCCTTCCTTCCTTCCTTCCTTCCTTGTATGCTGATGACTTGCAATTAACTGTAACCCCATCTCCAGTGGCAAACCTCTCTACCTCTTCAGCTCTGTTTCTTCTCTTGACTGCTCTTTCATTAACGTTAAATTTATCTGAAGTAATGTGCTGGGCAGATGCAGGCTGTTTTAAAACCATAACCAGAATCCTACTGGTGTTCCTGTAAAGCTTGCATAAGTGGCTGCAGCTCCTGGTAGCTAATTGATAAGGTTCTGGAGTGGGTCACATGCCCAGTTGCATTGCTGAGATGTGCTCCATCACCTTGCCAATCGGATGCAATTAGCCACCAGAAGTTATGCCAACCTTTTGTGAAAGCTGATAGCATTCTGGCCACTGTTATTATGTGCTTATTTTTTTATTGCTGTGCTCTAATTTTTAGTCTCCTTTTACCCCCTCTGCTATCCCTAGTGTCTATTTTTCACTCAATTAGTACCTTGTCTTTCTTTTTTCTCTAAGTATGAATATTTCTTTCTCTTCTTCTTTTCCGTTTCCACTGGCTTCTTCCCCTTATGTTCATTTAAAATGCTTACTTCTTACTTTTGAAATGCTTGCACTCACTTCTTCTATTTACATTTAACTTTTTAAAATTCCTTCTGGCGCTTTGCATTCCTGCAGTACCAATCCCAGGAGTTCAGCTAATGATCCATCTGTTTCATTGTGCCTCTGTCTTTTTTTCTTTTCTTTTTGGTCAGCAAGTTATCTTTGGAATGTCTTGCCTTCAGATATTTGTATGACTCAGTTCCCCTCACATGTCTATTTGCATGGACATCTGATTTACAGATAAATCTTAAGGTAGCCTGTCTTCTTACGCTTACAGAGCCCACCCACATTGGGCATTTCTTCAACCCTCCTCGCACCCATGGTACGAGACCTGCATTCCACGATCCACAGATTGCAAGGCGGAAACTAGTATCGACAGAGCTAATGCAGGACAAAAAAAACCTTGCTTTCTAAGGGTTTTTTTTAAACACCACTCCTGAATGGTACTGTATTTTTGTTCTGATTTGCTACCGGGAAAGAATCTGCTGATGCGGACCCCAGTAAGTCACTGAGGCACACTGACCCCCTGAACTTTGTGGGTGGGTGTGGGTCATTTGATGACATTTCCTTATGAGTGCTTTCTGCTCACTAATCTTCAACCCTCCAAGCTTTACTATCATCACTCAAATTGAGTGTTGGGAGAGTGAGAACAGATAAAAGAAAATCTTTCTTTACCCAGCGTATTGTTAGTCTGTGGAACTCCTTGCCACAGGATGTGGTGATGGCATCTGGCCTAGATGCCTTTAAAAGGGGATTGGACAGATTCCTGGAGGAAAAGTCCATCAAAGGTTACAAGCCATGATGAGGATGTATAATCTCCAGGCTTAAAAGGAAGGTACCTCAAAATGCCAGATGCAGGGGAGGAGTATCAGGAGACAGGTATCTCGTTGTCTCTTGTGCTCCCAGAGGCATCTGATGGGGCCACTGTGAGATACAGGAAGCTGGACTAGATGGGCCCTTGGCCTGATCCAGCAGGGCTCTTCTTATGTTCTTATATCCCTTTTTAGTCACATATCAGTGGTTCCAATGTTCTACTTTTATTTATTTATTTTATTAAATATTTTTAAACATAAAAACATCTAATAGCACATAAAAACAAAAACAACAACAACCCTATTAAAAATCATGCTTCCTCCCATCAGGACCATTCGGGAGTTACAGTAATTTCCTTGTTTCTTCTATGGAGCCCCATCCCACTTCCAAAATTGCATTAACTCTTGTGAAGGTTTATGTCCCTTCCCCTTTATTAATACAAAATCAGTGAATTCTCCTGTGTATCTATGAATGCTCTATATTCTTACTTATCAACCACTTCTTAACTTTAATATTATGTTTTAACTTGTCATTAATACCTATATCCCAAACCTCTATATACCATTCATTTAATTGAATAGCATTACATTATATTCATATTCCTAGCTACAATTAAACTTGCCAGTGTTAATAAACTGGAAACTAGTTCTTTAGTTGTCCAATTACATTGCACCCTATCATGTAATGATAAAAGCACTATTTTAGGACGTGCCTCTATCTTTAACTTAGTTATTTCATTTATTTCCTTAAAAACCAATTGCCAAAATTTCAATATATTCTCACATTCCAACCACGTATGAAAGAAAGTACCTACTTTCTGACAACTACTCTAACACAACTTGGAATAGATCAGTTCCGCAATCTACTGTGAATGCCTGAAACCATGGATATGAGGAAACCCTATATATACAACATAGAAGGGGGAGGAACAAAGGCCACAAGGAGGCGCCCTTGGATATAGGTCTGTGGCAAATGGCAACTGAGTGAAACCGTGGATACAGATTCTGTGGATACAAGGCTCCTCTTGTAATTACTATCTGTTGGATTCCACCAGAATTAAATAACATCTCCATACTGACTTACAAAAAAAAAAATCCCTTTGTCCTTGCAGACCTTGATTTCAATCTTCTCATATTCCATATATTTTCGCACAACCTAAGCATTGCATTAGTTGGGGGTGGCAGTGCTCATACTCTCCACTCTCTTTGCAGGAAAATTTCTCCCTCAGTAGTCATCTGACCAGCACTATGCTATCCCTCTTCTGGGACTTGTCCTCTGACCTGCATTCTACTGGTTAATTTTAGTTCCACTTCCAACAACGGGCTGCCTCAAGTTCTGACAGTGAAACCACACAGCCTGCTCCTTTCTGTTGACTGGCTGACATGCAAGCTCAGCAGTCCTTTGTCATGTAAAAATGCACACTTGGCTTCAGCATCCACTCAGGCCCAGGAACGGGCAGCTAAATACCCTTCATGAGCAGACAAGGCATCAGGGGGCAGGGCTGACCTGAGACACTTGGATACCTGAGACTGATGTGCAAAAGATGCTTCCCTGATAGTTACATACATCTATATAGACATGTTGATGCACAGTATCAGTGGCAAGGCAAGTTATTTTGGCATCTAAGGTAGATCTCATAAGCACTTTTCCCTAACACACAGAGAGAGAGAGAGAGAGAGAGAGAGAGAGAGACTGAAGTGATCACCAGACTCTTGTCTAGTAAGAGCATTTAGTGGGGGTCTTGAAAAGCAAGTTCTCCAGATTCAGGGAAGCTACACCCGGGCAGGTTCCATTAGCAAGTATTACCAGATTGGCTTTCCAGCATCACCTGACTTACCATGCTAGAAGTATTTTGGTATAAATATCCCAGCTGGAACTGCCTGAAGTTTTCTCCTCTGATTAGCAGCCCAAGCACGTAGCTTAATAAATGGCTTTAAGTGCCCCCTCACAGTTGAAAACCAAGCTCAGCTCAGAAAATGCTTGACCTCCACACCAAAACTCTATGAATGTAAGTCTCAAAATCATATTTCAGCATATAACTGCCACATATGCTTCCAGGGAGAAGAACCCAGCCTGTGTAGCCTTGGGCAAGCTGCACACAGTCCCAGAGTACCCCTAAAAGAAGGGAATGGCAAACCATTTCTGAGTACTCTGTACTGAGAAAACCCTGGAAAGGGCACCATAAGTGGGAATTGACACAATGACACATAATTATTATTATGAATCTTTCTTTTATTCGAGTATGGAACTTTGGCCCTCTGGATGCTTTTCGACAGCAACACCTGTCATCTCTGGCTAGTAGTAGATGGGGCTTGTGGGCCAAACATCGCTGAAGGACTACAGTTGATTTCCCCCTTCTGTTACACAGAAGGGAAGGAATTCTTAGGAGCACCTTAATTGTGATTGCATCATTACAACCAACTGAGCAAAATTCCCCAAGAATATTAACTTATATCAGCAACTGATATGGGTAAAAAAAATGTAAAGCCATTATCCAAAGTACTTTCTGTATATAAAGTGGTGATTATGGTGTAACTCTTGGATCAACAGATCTACCCATGTGACAGTCACATTGTCCATTTATTTGGAAAGTTCTTGTTTAACATTGAGAAATTTATCTTATCAATTTGACCTACACTGATATACATTACTCCTAGGGTAATTGAAGTGTGTATATACAACAAGATTGCACCTGGTTAGCTGACTCAAGTTTAGAAGCAGTCAGATAACCAAGCCTTAAGGAGTCACAGAACGAAGTGGTTGGAAAGTGCATAGTAACAATGATAATGGGCCGTCAAGTCAATTCTGTCTAATGGCGGCCCTTTTGAGGGGTTTCCAGGTAGAGACTACTCAGAAGTGGTGTGCCCTTCCCTTCTTCTGGGGACATCCTGGCAGCTGGGCCAAGGCTCCACAGGCTAGCTCTTATCCCAGGACACACAGTGGGGAATTGAACTCCCACACCACTGAGCTATCCAGCCAGCTCTCAGAAAGTGCATCACAAATAACAAATTCTACAGCGATATCGCATATGTTAATCTTGCATTTGTTTCATGAGCTGTGGAGAGAACTTATATTAAAGTGACTATGTGCAGGGCCATCCTACCATGAGGCAAGGTGAGGCATTCTCCTGAGATAGCAGGTGGTGTGTGATGTGTGTCTCGGGGAAAGCAGCATCCTTGCCTGGTGTTTCCCAGGAACCCTTCATATATGTTAAAAGCCAGACCTCTTCCTTAGGTGCAATGGAGAATGCTGTTCCATTACCAATGTTGAAATGAAAGGCACATGCCAGTCTGGTTGACTTTTGTGGATGGAATGGTCTCAGGCAGCAACATTTCTTGAGCTCTATAGCAATACGGTGACTGAAAATCTTCCTCTTAACTTTCTGTTCAGCCATGAGCATTGGTGGTTGCTTCAGCTACAGCAACAGAGCAAACTTTTCTCTCTTTCAGTGCCTCAAAACATAACACTTTCTTTCGATGGATCATGACTGCACATTGTAGCCAACCCTGTCTACATGGAACCGCTGGGAGAGGTCATCAGGAGGTTTGGGCTGAGGAGTCAGCAATATGCTGACGACACTCAGCTCTACCTCTCGTTTTCCACCAATCCAGGTGAGGCGGTTTCTGTGCTGAACTCGTGTCTGGACTTGATAATGGACTGGATGAGGGTTAATAAACTGAAACTCAATCCAGACAAGATGGAAGTGCTGTTAGTGGGTGCTTCGCCGGACAGGCTAGAGGGCCATTTCCCTGCCCTGAATGGGGTTGCACTTCCCCTAAGGGACAGGATCTGCAGCCTGGGGGTGCTCCTGGACCCCAGTCTAACTCTGGAAGCCCAGGTGGACTTGGTGGCCAGGGGTGCCTTCCTTCAGCTGCGGAAATTATACCAGCTACGGCCCTACCTGGACGAGCAGCGTCTCATGACAGTTACGCATGCACTGGTAACATCCCGTGTAGATTACTGCAATGCGCTGTACGTGGGGCTGCCTTTGAAGACGGTCCAGCAACTGCAACTGGTTCAGAATCAAGCTGCATGGCTGGTGAGTGGTGGCGCCACTAGGGGACACAGCAGGCCGATTCTGTTCAAATTACATTGGCTACCAGTCGCTGACCGGGCCCAATTCAAAGTGCTTGTTTTGACATATAAAGCCATAAACGGCTTGGGCCCTGGATACCTGAAGGACCGCCTCCTTCCATATGAACCTACCCGGCAATTAAGATCTAGCCAGGGGGCCCTCCTGAAAGAGCCGTCCCTCAAGGAGGTAAGAGGGTCGCTTGTAGACAGAGGGCCTTTTCGGCAGCTGCCCCCAGACTATGGAACGCCCTCCCGAGGGAGATTCATCTGGTGCCGACGTTGATGACATTTCGGCGCCAGGTCAAAACCTTCCTGTTCCAGAAGGCTTTCAATTGAAATAATATCAACTGTGGGTCCTGATGGCAATTTTTAGAGCACTGTATTTTTAATTGCATTTTAATTGTTTTATCTTTTTATCTTTTTATTGCATTTAAATTGTTGTAAGCCGCCCAGAGACCTTTGGGTAGTGTGGGCGGCATGTAAGTTAAATAAATAAATAAAATAAATTAGGCATAGTGCACAGCTACCTCAGATGGCAAATGGCTGTCCCCTGTCTCTTCCTTCAGAGTCTCCTTCACATTCCTCTCTGTTAGAGGAAACAGCTGTGTACGTAAGACACAACGTGTTCTTCACCTGCTAAGCTAGCCTGCTGCCCACAGAGGTAATGGACACTGTCCTGCTACTGGTCCTGAGGCAAGAGAATGGAGGGAGGAGAACTTGTAATTTGCCTCAGGCAGCAGAGTCTGTTGGGGCCAGGCCTGTTGCATATATAGGCAGGGATTTTAATCTGAGCCTTTGTCACACCTCTGCTCATACTCATCTTGTAGTGACAGTTATTTATGCCAGATTTCTATATTGCAATCTTTTTTTGTCATTTGAACTGTCATGCCTTCTTAATGTCCTTATTTTTTTAATTAGCGCTCCGCATACCTAAGTATTTACATACTCAAGTACTTACACACAGTGTTTATATACCATATTAACCAACCTTTTTCTGTTTGGTTAGTAAATACATTCACATTCATTTCTGCCAATTTCCCTGCCCTCTCTTATCAAAGCTTTCATGCCCTTGGCAGTGGTCCAGCTAATTATGACTGGGCTACCAATGGAAGTATGTCATGGTGTGGAGACACACGTTATTACCTCATCATTTTCACCAGCCAATTGTGCTGACTCAAGCTAAGCACTGTTTCAGATTCTCCTCTGGGGTCACCTGGGTAGTTTATCAAGAAAAGAAAACAAATATAATCTCAGGATGCTAAAGCTTCTGGTAGAACCTCAAAATCTGATAAGAAGTAACCCCTTTTATTAAAAACATGGTTGAAGTGACTTATTGACATTCCATGTTATTAGTCCATGTTACCTCCCACAATAAAATTTGCTAAGAAATACTTGCAGACTCAAAAATCCAATCCATGTTTGCTTACTAGTGATCAATTACAAAATAAAGCACAGTAAATGCAAGATATCTAGATGAAGAAAATCTCATGTTATGACAAACAGATGTCTGGCACCACTGGTGGGAATGCTTCTTTTAAAAACCTGTTAAATATAATTTGATACCCACAGAAGAAGCCTAAAGATGTGAGTAGCACTGAAAAACAAACAAAATAAAATTGTGATTTTTTTTTTAAAAAAATGGGGATTAGTACGCATGCCTCGTACTTGAAAAAAGTTAATGTGAAGCAATTTGATAGATACCATCACTGGAATATATAAGAAAACATTGGTGTTGCAGCCATCAAGAGAACTCTTGTTGTGCCTTTCAGCTGTCAAGTCTAGACTTTTATGTCTGGATGGCAGCACAGAATATTGTGGTTTCAGGAATAAGGCTCTCAAAGTTAGCCATTACTGGAAAGGATGTACTTGATAGAAGTTGAAAGCGGGGTTGGTGAACTGATTGTCTGATTTGAACACTTCAGTTTTATAACAAAACAACAAAACCAAAAACCACCACCACAGGCATCTGGATAAGACAGGGCCATGATATTTAGAAGACAAAAACTATTATAAATCCCCTTACCTTTGATTATTGAGAACTGCTGCTTGCCAGGACAGACAGCACTGGTTTTAATAGATTACTGTTTTGAAAGGATAAGCCAGTTCCCTAATATCTAGCTGCAAGCGCCCCACTGTAAGAGGGGTAGAGGGAAAATCTGCTCATCAACAGTCTCACGATTCCAGAATCTTGAACTTTAGAAATATCATGAGATCAAGCAGCTTATGCTGGAAAGAGAAGAGAAAAAGTACCTCCATCCCACCCCAAGAACCCAATAAAACAATTTCATTTCACCGTTTTTGAACTATGAGCACAGTTTTCTTCTGGTTATCTACTTTTATTGAAAAGACTATGAGGTACTCTGCCCTCAGCGCAGTACTAGAAATGGCATCTCTCTCTAGAGGCTAAACTCAACTGACAGCAAGGCGAGACCTATTGAATCAACGATGCTCACAAAATAGTCGACATAACAATGGTTGTTAATACCGTTCTTATGATAAAAACTACAGTTACCATCAACGATTCATTAAAATGCTGGAAAATAGTTGTCTTCTCTGTATGGAAAAATTTGTATTTTTCTAGTCTCTGATGTCATGCATACCATGTTCCATTACAGTCTAAGGTCACTTAGTGTTTGGACAAGATTTTAATCTTCCAAGCTATTCCTAAACATGAGAACTTCTAGTGATGACTGATGGTTTATGACATTGGCCAAGTTATAAGAAGGAGAAATAGCTAAGCCTGGCCTGATTAATAATTGACAGTACTTCACAATTATTTCATTTTGGAGGTAAAGGGTTTGCTTGCTGCAGCGAAAGAGCTCATGCTATGAATGTGTGTCAACCCAGCACAGAGGGAGAGGATGCTATAACCTTCACCATCTGAAATGTTTTTGTTTGCTTGGTTTTTTATTTTATTTTAGGGTGCTTATAGGCTGCTTAAAGGGGGGAAAAACCAACTTCTTGAGGAAGCTTCTGCATAAAACTTAATCATGCATAGCTAAGTTCAGCTAATGAGTTCAGTAATAAGATCCAACCAAAAAGACTAAAACCAACCCAATACAAGCATTAAGGTCCACAGTACTGCTAAATGGTTTGCTTCATTTCTCTATCAGTTTCCAACAAGTAGTGACGTAAAATCCTTAGGAGAGTCTTGTGCAACTTGTGAACAAATGTTGAACAGCAGTATACACTGAATAAAGCAGAAACTGTTTGACCGGACATTCCTCAGATTGTAAATGGTAGCACAAATCTTTGCTTGAACTAGATTTAGGAGGTTGTTCTTATGAGTCATGTTCACAAAAGGTACATTATTCAGTTTGTTCTCTACATCTTTTTAAAATTTGAATTTGTTATATCTTCTCTTAAAATCAACCTTACAGGCTACTAGTTACACTGCCGTTACACCCCACTTAAATCTTAATGAGCCATTGCTGTTTAGTAGAAGAAAAGATATGAAGGTTAAATCATTCAAGATCCTAACCGGAATAAGCAAGATGGCTTCATGTATGAAGGTTGCACCCAAAGATTGTGCCTTGCAGCTGTGAAGGGCAAAGGTAAAGGTAAAGGTTCCTCTTGACATTTAGTCCAGTCGTGTCCGACTCTAGGGGGCGGTGCTCATCCCCGTTTCCAAGCCATAGAGCCAGCATTTGTCCGAAGACAGTTTCCGTGGTCACGTGGCCAGCGCGACTAGACACGGAACACCGTTACCTTCCCACCATGGTGGTACCTATTTATCTACTCGCATTTTTACATGCTTTCGAACTGCTAGGTTGGCAGGAGCTGGGACAAGCGTCGGGAGCTCACTCCGTCGCGTGGATTAGATCTTACGACTGCTAGTCTTCTGACCTTGCAGCACAGAGGCTTCTGCAGTTTAACCCGCAGCGCCACCATGTCCCAGTGAAGGGCAAACACTGGATTATATTAGGCAACGCAGGCACAAAGGTAGATGCTTCATCTTATTACAGTAACTTCAAGTTTCAGGGACTCCGAGCAAATTTAAATACTAATTCAATACCTTCCTTGAATGAGAAGTTGACCATTTGCTAAGATTTAGTAAATTTAGAATTCTGTTCATAATTGCCAGAATAAATTTGTTTCCCTTTTGGAAAGTGCATCCAGTTCCAAACACATTGTAAATCACTCAGTTACCAAATGTCATCTCTCCCCCCTCAAAGAAAAGAAAAGAACTCTCACACAGACACTCAGACCTGTTTACAGCCTCGATGTGACAGCGGCAGACACAGCTACTCTGGCAATTTCAGCCAGTCCCCAAGGCACCACAATGTTGTCGAATTAATGCAATATCTATGGAGATATGATCCCGTTCCTGCGTTCTGATTAATCCTAGATTAGCATACGTGACCTCTCTGCTCTTTATGTGGGGCAGGATCCAAAGGTCTGAGACTCCTGCACAACTGTGCACACACAAGGGCTGCTTTTCTTTTGTGCTAGAAGGAACAAATACTATATTTTATGCAATGGTGTGACATTTGAAAAGGTACCAATTTTGGCACCAAGCAAAGCCAGAAGCTCACTTTTATCCCACCAGAATGTGTGTGTGTGTGTGTGTGTGTGTGATGTGCTATTAAGTCACTTCTGACATACGATAAATAGGGTTTTTGAAGTAGGTAGGATGTTCAAGGAGTGGTTTAACCCTGCCACAGACACGCCAATGAGTTTCCATTGCCAAGTGACGATTTGAACCCAGCTCTCTGGGCTCCCAGTCTAACACCTCACCCACTACACCACACTGACTTTCCTCCAGAAATGATATTCCGTTCCAACGGCCAGTCACCCTGGGACCAGTTGGGTGGGGGAGCTGGGTCCTGCAGTGTTGAAATGCCAAGTTCTAAGTAGCAGAGGTGATGACATCATCTGCAGAGCTGGCTGAAGATATTGAGGGCTTTCTCCTCGTGTAATGTCACTGGAGCCTGAGGTGGAGTAGAAATGGTGTCTCCACCGAGCCATCTAGGTCAAGTTGCCTCGGTCCCAAACCTAACCACCTTATTGTGACATGAGGCAGGAAATCCTTCAAGGACCCTTTCCTTTCTCTAGCAATGAATATCCAATGGCCAAAATCCAATTGTATAAGGATAGACTGTGCAAGCTGATGATGTCATAAACCATGGGTTTTTTTTTTAAAAAATCACTAAATACAATTTTCTGACATCCCTGACCCCCAGCCAGCTTCCAAGGCCCTCTAGGAATCCTGTTCATCCTGGGGAAGGCTTTGGAGGCCTCAGGATTGGGGTGGGGGGAGTCTTTCACGGTTGGTGGTGGTACTGGACCCAGTTCCAGTCTCAGCCGCCGTGGTTTTCAGACACTAAAGACTTCCTCACCAGTCTGAAGACCCCTAAAACCTTCCCCAGTATGAAGGGGATCTTCAAGGGAACCTCCGACTCTTGAGGAGGGGAAAAGCAGAAACTTTTAATAAGTGATAAAACACCATGGCATACTTATGCGGCATACATTTTAACACCACAAATGCCCTAAGGAACAACTGGCTGCCCTTTCATGACGCTCCAGACCTGCAGGCCGAGGCAGCCGCTTCGCTTTGCCAGCCTCCTCATGCTTCCTTGTCTCATCTGAGCTTAGTTGCAGTCACCACAGGAAGAAGGGGGTGGGTGGGATGGATTTTACGAGCTGTATTTTTAAAAATCTGTTCCTGATGTAATGAAGGGTATTTTGTGATGGATTGGCTTTCAATGAGTATTAAGAGCCACTAGCTTTACAAAAGCTCCACTTCTTCTTCTTTTTTTTAATAGATATTTATTTTATTAAGCAGAACTACAGAATACAAAATATAAAATATCAAAAAACGAAAAGGAATAAAAAATTAGCCCAAAATAAGCCCTCCCCTCCCCCCTTCAGAGGACAAGAAATTCCAATCTCCTTTGAATCCCAGATTCCCCAGGTTTCCAGTGAGCCTTGAAAAAGATAATGAACATAAAACATTTTCCCCTAAATTTTTGTCTTTTCCTGAGCCCAAACATATATTAAATTCCAACTTTGTTTCACATAGTCTCTTGGTTGTTCACGTAGTGCTTCTGAAAGTGCATCTAATTCTGCAATATCCAACAGTTTCTTTAGGAGCTCCTCCATCGTGGGTGTTTCTTCACTTTTCCATTTTTGGGCCCAGAGTAACCTAGCAGCTACAAGTATATACATTACACAATATTTGATTTTCTTATCAGTGATTTCCGACACAATATTTAACAGTGCTATTTCAGGCTTAAAATTTAATTTCTGTTGAATGATTTCTTTTATTATTTTCCACACCTGCATCCAATATCTCTTGACTTTTTCACATGTCCACCACATATGATAATAGGTTCCTGCTTTTTTTTTACACTTCCAACAAACATTGCTATTACCCTCTGACATTTTTGCCAACCTTACAGGGGTATAGTGCCATCTATAAAACATTTTGAGGATATTTTCTCTTAAATTTACCGGCTTAATCATTTTATGGGATTCTTTCCACATCAATGTCCAATCATCAATATCAATATTATAACCAAAATTGCTTGCCCATTTTATCATCGTCTCCTTTACCCTCTCATCCTCCATCTCATATTCCAATAGGTATGTATACATTTTTTTAATTATTTTCTCATCAGTATAGATCCACAGTTTATCCACTTGAACTTCACCCTCAAAGAAACCCACAATTTTGTCTTTTTTATATCTTGATTCCAATTTGTTCATTGACCACCAATCTGTTGCCACCCCCAGTACCTCTAGTTCTTGCTTATTTTTTATGTTTTGTTCTTTGCTAAGTAATTCTTTATATGTTAGCAGTGCCCCTTTCTGGTTCAATACTTTCAGAGTAAATGCTTCTATAGGCGCTACCCATATTGGAATTTTCTTGTAGGTTTGTATTTGAAATTTTTGCCACACTAGGTATAAAGCCTTCCTCACAATGTGTTCCATAAAGTGTGATTGCTCCTTATATTTTCCATACCACACATATGCATGCCAACCCATTCTTAAATCATGCCCCTCCAATTTCAGTAATCTTTGATTTACAAGAGTTATCCATTCCTTTATCCACGTCATAGCACAAGCCTTATAGTATAATAGCCAATTCGGTATGCCTAAACCCCCCCTTTCTTTCAAATCTTGTAACAACCTGAGTTTTATTCTTGGTTTCTTAGTCTTCCAAACAAATTTCACAATCAGACGATCTAAATCCTTGAAATATTTGAAGTTTAGTAATATTGGCAGATTTTGAAAAAGGAATAGAAGTTTTGGTAATATCATCATTTTTATCGTTGAGATTCTTCCCATCAGAGATAATTGCAGTTTACTTCATTCTTCCAAATCTTTCTGGATTTCCTTCTGCATTCTCAAATAATTCTCTTTCATTAGGTTGCTTGGTTTTTTGGTAACAATAACTCCTAGATATTTAATTTTCTGTACTGCTTCAAAATTGGTTTCTGTCACTAATTTTTCCACATCTTCTTTCTTTATGTTTTTAGTCATAAATTTTGTTTTTTGATAGTTTATTTTAAGGCCTGCCACTTGTCCATAATCTTCTATTAGTCTCAAAAGCTCCTCCAGATTTCCATGAGGATTTTCAAGTATTATTACCAAATCATCTGCATACGCTTGTAACTTAAATTCTTCACCTCTAATTTTTAGTCCTTTAACTCTCTCATTGGCCCTTATCTGCCTGTTTAGAATTTCCAAAGTTAATATAAATAAAAGGGGGGATAATGGACATCCCTGTCTTGTGCCTTGTTCAATTAGTATGCTCTCCATTAAATTACCATTGACTTTGATCCTAGCTTCCTGCTTGGAGTATATTGCCTTAATTGTTTGTAGGAAGTTTCCTTCCACTCCCATCTTCTTTAGCTGTAACAACATAAACTCCCAGTTGACATTATCAAAGGCTTTCTCTGCATCTAAAAAAATTAACATCATCTGCTTTTCTGGGTGCAATTCATAATATTCTAAGATATCTATTATTGTCCTTATGTTTGATGATAGTTTCCTTTTAGGAATGAAGCCTGTTTGATCTTTATTTATTATTTCTCCCAGTATTTCCTTTAATCTTGATGCCCAGATGGTTGTAAAGATCTTGTAGTCAACATTTAAGAGAGAGATTGGTCTGTAGTTCTTAATTTTATTTTTCTCCGTTCCCTCCTTATGTATTAGAGTAATATGTGCCTCTTTCCATGAATTTGGAATTTCCCCCTTAGACTCAATATCTTCAGTTAACTTTTTAAATTGAGGAGTTAAGACTTCTTCAAACGCCTTATAATATTCAGCTGGTAATCCATCTGGGCCCGGAGATTTCCCACTTTTCTGTTTTTTCCATGCCTCCTCGATCTCGTACATTGTGATTGAGTTATTTAATTTCTCAAGTTGTTGCGAATTAAACCTCCAGGCTGTAATTTTATTCAGATATTCCATTTGCTTCTCCTGTTCTACTTCTCTTTTTTTATAAAGACCAGCATAGAACTTTTGAATTTCTTTTTCAATCTCCTTTTGCTTGTATATTTCCTTCTCTTGTCTATCCAGTATTTCCGTGATTCTTGTTTTCTCTCTCTCTTTTTTTATTCTATATGCTAACCATCTTCCTGGCTTATTTGCATTTTCAAAGAAGTTTTGCCTTGCTGATCTGATTTTTTTCTCCATCTCTTCTTGTTCTAGTAGGTTGATTTTATGCTGTAAGATATTTATCTTATTTAATAAATTCTTGTTAGATGGTGACTTTTTTAGTTCCATTTCCTCTTTTTTTAAAGACATTATTAGAGTATGGTATTGTTTGTTTCTCTCCTTTTTTCTTTGTGTATTGTATTCTATCGCATAACCACGAAAAAAAGCTTTTGCAGCATCCCAAATCACTGTCATTGCTGTGTCCTGGGGTTTATTTATTTGAAAATAAAATTTTAACTCCTTTTTGATTTTGTTCAGGAAGGCTTCTTCTCTCAATAAGTAGCTATTCAGCCTCCATGTGCCTCTTCTTGGCGTTTGTCCTAAAATCATCCATAATGGGTTATGGTCTGCATATGTATTTGGTAATATTTCAATTTCTTCCACTTGATGCGTAATTTCCGCTGAGATCCAGCAGTTGTCTATTCTTGACCAGGAGTTGTGTCTGTTTGAGTAGAATGTATAATCTCTTCTTTGGGGATATCTAGTTCTCCATATATCGATTAAACTCAATTCTTCTGCCATTTCCAGGAACACCTTAGGTATCACGTTTCTTGTTCTTTTCCTCGCATTTCCATTGCTCGTTGATGTGTCTTTTTCTTTATTTACTATTGCATTAAAGTCTCCCATGATACATATTTTCTGTTCTGCCTTTAAAATTAATTGATTCTTCAATTGAGAATAAAATTTATGTTGAGATTCATTTGGTGCATATATGTTCACCAGTAGTATTTCTTCTCCCTCATAGGAAATTTTCACCATCAATGATCTCCCATCCTCTGAGGCAAATACCAAATTTGGGTTCAGATCTTTCTTGATATACATAGCTACTCCTTTCTTTTTTTGTTGATTTGAAGCTATAAAGGTTTTCCCTAATTTAGAATTTTCTAAAAGTTTTTTATCCTTTTCTTTTATGTGTGTTTCTTGGATAAATATGATGTCCGCCTTTGCTTTAAAAAGTTTGTTAAATATTTTTTTCCTCTTCTGGGGTGAATTAAGCCCCTTTACATTCACTGAAAGGAGTTTTATTTGTTCAGACATCTGCGCGGTTTTTACTACCCAATTTATCTCTTTGTTCCTTGCTCCTGGTTCTCCTTGCTGGTGGTGACATCCTTGATCTTTCTTCCTTTTCTACTTGTTGTTTTCCATCTTCTCCTTGTTCTTCTTCTGAGTCTTCTCTCAAAAATTTCAGATCTTCTTCTGTCAGTTTCAGTTTCTGTTTCATTTCTATCAGGAAGTTTCTAGCTTTCATTTTACTATTCAGGTTATATCTTCTTGCCTCCCAATTGAAAAACACTCCTTCCGGGACCTGCCATGAAAATGGAATTTTCCTGTCAATTAATATTTTGGTGAGAAAGTGGTATTCTTGTCTTTTCTTCCGCATACTCCAGGGCACCTGTTTTAGTATATTTATTTTGGTGTCCTTAATCACCAGATCTTTTTCTCTATTAACTTTAAGGATCTTCTCTTTCACTGCTCTCCTTAGAAATTTTATGTGGATCTCCTTCGGTAGTTTGTTCCGCCTGGTGAAAGCATTTCCTTGGCGGTAAATCTGTTCAATAGATTGTTCCAACTCCTGTTGCCCTATCCCAGTTTGCTTGGCCAATTCTTCAGAGATCAACGTTAACAAATCCTGTTCAGTCTCTCCCTGCATCTCTTCCACATTCTGAAGCCTCAGAAAATAGGAAGCCTTCTCCATCTCCAAAGTTATAAGACGTGACTGCATCATATCTCTTTCTTCTTTGATATCCTGTATGTCTCGTTCTACTGTTGTTAGTCTGCTATCCACTTTCTGCACTATCTGTGTAAAAGAGTCTATCTTTTGATTAGTGCTTTCAATTCCTGCTTTGAAATCTGTTCTTGCATCTTGTATCTGGTCTGAGAGCTGTTTAATAATGTTTGCTTGCATCTCCTGGATTGCGTTTTTAAAAGGGTCTTGACTCATTAATTTGGCGGTCCCAGAGGCCCCAAAGCCTGGTGAATCTTCCTTTTTGGATCTCGAGGTCATGTTGCTCCCTTTCACGGTTTCCAATTCCTAAAGAATTTCCCCCTTTCTTATTCCCAGCAAAGACCTCCTTTTTTCTTTTTCTTTTTCTTTTTTCTTTTTTTGCCTCAATACAGCACTAACAGCATTAACAGAATTAGCAGGATTATTCAATCAGAAACCAAAAGCATACTCCAAAATACAAAACTCTAATACAGTTATTCAGACAACCACTAGAGGTCCTCAACGTGATAGAATAGTCTTAACTCTTGCTTTATAGTTTCCTTGCCAGCAAAGCAGAGTACATTGTCTGGAAGGTTTCAGCCTGCTAAGGGGAAAACAAAAGGATATTCCAAAATACTGAGCTCTGGAATAGTTCCAGCTGGCCACTAGATGTCCTCAGCGTAATAAAATAGTCTTGACTCTCCACAAAAGCTCCACTTGTGATGACCAATATGGATTTAATACAGCTGCCCGCTTTTTTTTGGACTCTCCTCATATTATGGGGGACTGTGTTGATGAACGCCTGCTCTTCAGAGTTCATCACAATACCAATGATTGGGGCTGCAGAGCAGAATTTGGAAACATTCTTTTTCGGAGTGTGTTGGCTGGGGGAATTCTGGGAATTGTAGTCTTCTGGGAATTGTAGTCCAAAAAGGACTGTTTCCAAGAGTTTGCCTGCAGAACGGAAGAGGAGTACAATCTAGCTTGGGGCATTAGTGGATGAACTGCTGCTAAATCCATTGTAGTATGGTAAGACCCCCATATCTGCAGGATCAGTATCCACTGATTGACTTATCCACAGTCTGAAAATATTAAAAGAAAAATCCTAGAAAAATATATTTCTAAAGATGAAGTTATAAGAACTGGCCACTAGAGGGAGCCAGAGACCATGCTATGTACTGTATAGCAGGGTTCGTCAACCCCCGGTCCGCGGCCCAGTGCCGGTCCGTGGACTTGCTGGAACTGGGCCGCGGAGACGAGTCTCCTCCCCCCGCCCCCGGGGGGCGTGTTGCGCTTGCGGAGGGGCGTGTTGCGCTCCTAACCGTTCCCCCAGCGCCCCTCGCAGGAGAGCAGTACCCCTTCCCTGCGGGGAAGTTGCCGTGGGGCAGCCCGCCCAGGAAGCGCTGACGGCCGGCCACCGGGCTTGGCGCCCCCCACCCAGGGCGAGCGGCCGATCCTGCTGCTTCCTGCCCGGCCGCCTCTTCCTGGGCGGGAAAGGTGGGCCAGGCTGCATGGGGCGCTGCTGCTCGTCCGTGGAAGAGGTTCCAGGAGGGCAGCTTCCCCTCCGCCACCGCCCCCGAGTGGGGCTCGCCTTCTGGGGCCTCCCATCGGAGCCTCGCTCCCGCCCTTTCAGCGGCAGCTCCGTCGCTCATGGCGGCCCTGCCCAGCAGCCCTCGCCTCCTCCTTCTCCGGCAGGGGAAGCATCCCCCGCCACCGGAGCCCCGCTTCCCTCGCCGATGGACAGCGCGCAGCAGGGAGGGAGGGGGACGCTCCAACCTTGGCTCCAAGACGCAGCCTGGGCGGCTGCATGCCGTCCATCGGTGAGGGAAGCGGGGCTCCGGTGGTGGGGGATGCTTCCGCTGCCGGAGAAGGAGGAGGCGAGGGCTGCCGGGCAGGGCTGCCATAAGCGACGGAGCCGCCGCTGCAAGGGCGGGAGCGAGGTCAGGTTGGAAAGAATGGACTGTCGGCGAGGGAAGCGGGGCCTCCCGTTGGAGCCTCATTTCCGCCCTTGCAGCGGCGGCTCCATCGCTCATGGCGGCCCTGCCCGGCAGCCCTCGCCTCCTCCTTCTCCAGCAGGGGAAGCATCCCCCGCCAACGGACGGCACGCAGCAGGGAGGGAGGGGGACGCGCCGACCTTGGCTCCAAGACACAGCCCTTGCGGTTGCTGGAGCAGGAGAGGCCCCGCCTTGACCGGGGGTCCATTTGGGAGCTGGCGTGAAGGAAGCGGCGGCTTTTTCCCACCCGGCCCGCCTGGTGAACAGCAGCAGACGATGCTCCCGCCCCGTGGCCCCCGGCTCGGCTTCCTTCATGCCAGCTGCCCGAATGGACGGTCAAGGCAGGGCCTCTCCTGCTCCAGCAACTGCAAGGGCTGCGTCTTGGAGCCAAGGTCGGCGTGTCCCCCTCCCTCCCTGCTGCGCGAGGGAAACGGGGCTCCGGCAGTGGGGGATGCTTCCCCTGCCGGAGAAGGAGGAGGCGAGGGCTGCTGGGCAGGGCCGCCATGAGCTACGCAGCCGCCGCTGCAAGGATGGGAGCGAGGCTCCGACGGGAGGCCCCGGAAGGTGAGCCACACTCGGGGACAGCGGCAGAG
This sequence comes from Intellagama lesueurii, assembly GCA_037013535.1. Taxonomy (NCBI): domain Eukaryota; kingdom Metazoa; phylum Chordata; class Lepidosauria; order Squamata; family Agamidae; genus Intellagama; species Intellagama lesueurii. The sequence goes on along the minus strand of JBAJHW010000001.1, from coordinate 164,651,539 downwards.
AAGGCGCCCTCCAGGAACCTCTTCCACGGATGAGCAGCAGCGCCCCACCCGGGAAGAGGCGGCCGGGCAGGAAGCAGCAGGATCGGCCGCTCGCCCTGGGTGGGGTGGCGCTGAGCCCGGTGACCGGCCGTCGGCGCTTCCCGGGCGGGCTGCCCCGCGGCAGCTTCCCTGCAGGGAAGGGGTGCTGCTCTCCTGCGAGGGGCGCTGGGAGAATGGGTAGCAGGAGCGGGACACACCCACCCATGAGCGCAGGGGTGCCCCACCCGCCAACCGGTCCGCAGACCGAAAAAGGTTGAGGACCACTGCTGTATAGCATTCACAATTATAATAATGATCACTATAATCTGCAGTTTTTTGCATCTGCATGGGGGGGCTTGGAACTGATCCCCCACATATAAGGGTGTCCTACTGTATTTCAACAGCAAGAGAAGCCAAACCTGATTCTGAATGCAACTCCCCACTTTGTTTTAGTCTTGTAAAACTCAGCTCCAACCTTGCCATTTCATTTCTTGCAGTCTTCTTCTGTGTCTTTTTTTCTAATTTGTATGTTTGCGGTCCAGCTGTCTTACTTTTCTTTTAACAATGTGAGTTCCTTAAAGATACAGCATATGACCAAAGAATGGGATAAAATAATATCAGAGTTATAATTATTACACTATTATTAGTTATTAATTATTACAATATACTACAATTAATGGTCAAAATCATCGTATCATATAGTATCTCATGTGCCATGAAATGAATTCTGACTTACAGAAACCCTTTTCAAGGTTTCCTACATAAAGGGTATTCAGAAGTGGCTGACCGTTCCCTTCTTCTGAGGGAGCCCTGGGATTGTGAAGCTTGCCCAAGGCTACATAGGCTGGCTCTTCTCCTAGGAGGCATAGCAGCGAATGGAACTCTCAACCTCCTAACTCACTGAGCTATCCAGCCAGCATAATATAACATAGTTGAATATAGTACAGTATCTTGTACTACAAGGTGATGTCATTTAATACATAGTAATACATTTAATATAATACATGAGAGGTTTGTTTTGTTTTATATAGGGAGGCTATTGATTGATTGATTGATTGATTGATTGATTGATTGATTGATTGATTGATTGATTGATTGATTGATTGATTGCCGGAACAACAGACAGTCTGGAACCCTTCAGTAGATGTTAAATGCAGCCCACAAAGTACATGACATTTTGTGATATACAGGACATATCAGGTGTAACCCATAAACGGAATGCTGTTTCAGATTTAGAAAGGGCACCCGCGCCGGCCTGGAACAAGCAGCGTCATGCATCGTGACGCTGCTTGTTCCAGTAAATGGGTTCTGGGCAACTGCTCAATAGGTCACAAAGCTCACATGTCGCTCTGTGGTTCTGAGCCAGAGAAAAGACCTGCAAACACTCGGCATAACTCGAGCCGGCTGGCACCAGCATAGCCTCTCGGTGGTCTCCCTTGTTATCCGTCTACAGCCAAGCTTACACAATGAAATAGTTGGTGCCAAGTCACATGCCAAAATATGCTTCCTCGATCAATGGCACTGTAATAGCCTTATGAGTGCAATACTGGCTAAAGCCCAACACAGATGTGCTTTGCCAAAATAAATCACACAGAGAAAGGAAGTCATGCTGAGAGAGCAGCCAGCAGCTGTTTACAGCTGAACCAGAAAGGTCACTTGAGGAGAAACAAATTAATATGCTGGCTGACCATGATCTTAATGATTGGGGGAGGGGGGAAAGACTCCCACACAAAGACCATGCTCAGATACAATCTGCTTGGAAAATGTACTATTTTTTTCTTTTTCTTTTTGGACAATTAACTTTCACATTCTCCCTGCCAGCTTGGAGATTCTGGCTGAAGGATTCTGGAGCTCATCGTCCACGAGCAACTTTTTCAAACTCAACTCAGATGTAAAAAGAAACAAACAAACAAAGGATACAATTTTTAAAAAAGTTCCTCAAGTTTAGAAAGAAGTTTGTGCTTTTTTTTACAGCCTTGCACTGTCCTCTTCTGCCAGTTTCACTTGGGTTTTGCTCCGTGTCGCTTTTAATCTGTTCCTTTAAAAAAACACACATTGTTTTATTATATTTATGCATTTTACAAGTTTTGATTGTTATTTCATGAACCATCCTAAGTGGAGAAGGGCATGGACCGCTGGTTTGATGGTTCAGCAGGATTTGTTTCCCAGCCGAACTGCTGGTCTGTGGTTTGACACCGCATCCCCTCCAGGGGGTGCCCATTGGACAGGTAAATTCCTGCACATTGTCCTACCACCTTTGTTGCACATCCCGCCTCCAAACACCAATTCATGTCACCTGCTTTCCACATGCAGGGCTCATGCTTTGACCTCCTTGCCCTTCTAATGCAAGGATGGGCTCTCCCTTCCCTCCCTTTTCGCTAACCTTTTCCTGCTCCATTTCCTTACCACTGCCTCCATGTCTCCACCCCAATTACAATTTTTCTGTACCATAGTTCGTTTCCATCTAGTGTGGTTCTAGAATAGGTGCTACTGTTCAGAGATGTCAGGTCCCTGCACGTGATTTGTCTTCCACACCACACACACACACTCAGTAAACTTCATAGTTTAATTCCTTTTTGTGGCATTTGTGTTGTAGTCGTCCTGTGGTCCATGGCACTCAGGCAGGGGAGCTGCCTCTCTGGGGTAGGGTTGCCAGATGTCAGGCAAAAGGAGGACATGTCCTCCTTTTTAGCCTAATGTCCTCCGTCAGGCAGGCAAAGATAAAAATCTTTAAAATGTCAGGCTTTTGTATATTTTATGTTATACTATAATTTTGGATGGGAGGGGGAGAGGTGGAAGGACCCTCCTCCCCCTGTCTTTCCCCACCCCCACCCACCCACCTGCCCCCTGTTACCTGCCGCCGGCGCCAGAGTGCAGCCCTCACCCCCTCCCGCCGCAGCGGCGGCTGCTCGGCAATCCGCCATGCCCACCCAGCCCACGTAGAGCCCAGAAAGGCAGCGTGAGTGGAGCGCCGGCTGCCGAGCCAGGCAGGAGCAAGCGGCGCCTGAGCACATCGATGGGAATGCAAGCACCCGGACTGTGTGTGTTCAAAGTCCCTTTCGGGAACTCCAACTCCCACACTCCCCAGCCTTGAACTTATGACGCTCGGGGGAGGGGAGGCTGCCTCGTTCGGCTTTGCCCGGTGCCACTTTCCCCCTGCCTGTGCCGGAGCCTTGTTTGGGCATCCAGATTAGCAAGGTTGCCTCTGAGCCTGTGCAGAGTGCGAGCAGCCGGGGGATCCTGCAGCCGGGCCGGGGTGGGTTTGGGTACAATTGGCTGTTAAAATAATGTTTTTTGGTATTTTGAAAAAAAGCCTCCATTGAATTCATTTTTATTTTTTAACATGACTGTTTCTTGGTTGGTTCACTAAGAGACATTTATTGGCAGCTATTGTAATAAAATTGTATTGATTGCGGGTTTAATCCGGAACGATTCAAATGAAATATTCAATACGTCCTCCTCTGTCCTCTTTTTTGTCTTTCTATGTCCTCCTTTTGGTACCCATGTATCTGGCAACCCTACTCTGGGGAAATATTCACAGTACTGGTCTCATCCATAGCTCCTCTGTTCACCTATTTCTTACCCCATTGAAAGCTGTTGTGAGGAATTTTTCACTCACTGGTGAGAGTTGTGGAGAGGGGACTCTCCCACAACAAAGGTGATTGCATATTTTCCTGAATTTCACGAGGGGGAAAAACTGTACAAATTGAGATAAGAATATGTGAGGATGAAAGTAACCCCAGGGATACTCTCCAGGGTGTACCGTCCGACTCCCATATCAACAGAGCAGAAGAAGAGGGAGAGATCATTGAAAGAGGGTTAAAGCAACTGGAAATAAGTACAGAAGCACTAGGGGGGTGCTAATTTGGCGGGAAAAGGAGAGGATAGAAAGGAGGGGAAGAAGGAGGGGGAGAGCAGTCTGAAAGAGGAAAAGAGAGAGGTGTATTGGGCTGAGGAGAAAAGAGAAAAGAGATATTACAGAGAAAAGAGAAGACTTAGTAGATTTGATACAAGAAGATCCCTGGACAGGGGAATGGGTAGAATTTCGAGTGCCCAGAGAATATGCAGAGAAAGAATGGAGAAGACAAACCTATAGAAAACTACCCTATTGGGGCGAGACAGAGGAAAGGAAAAGGAAGAAAGAATATAAAGCTTGGGTAAGGAGGGAAGAACAAATCAAAGAACAGAGGAGATGTATGGCGCCAACTGGGAGATCCCGTGGGCTCAGTCCTTTCAGACCCCCGCTGAGACAGAACAGGGGGAAGAAAGTCTGGGAGCAGCAGGTGGGCTGGGTATACCATCCACAACCATAGCCCTGGCAGACAATATGCCAGACACCTCGGGCACTGGGCAGAAATGGACACCTAGAGTTAAGAGTTCATCTCCTGTTTTGTTGCAAGGAGAGTTACCTGGTTTGATGGAAGTTAAGAAGTATGACTTGTTGTTAAAAGCGGAACCGAATAATGTGAACATGTTTGAGACTGATAACTTGTTAGATAATAAACCTGTTTTGTTGGAAGATTTTGGGCTACCGTCGCCTCCTTTACAGACAAATGCATTGAAAGGAGTAAAGGACTTTAACCATGATCACAGAATAACATTATTTTGATGCAGGGGGAAATTCTGACAAGATCAGCGCAGAAACTGATATGTCTGGAAGACCCGTCTGTCATAACATGGTAATGTCTGGCTAAATAAATGGATGTTTGGCTCTTATTTCTTTTTCCACAGGAAGCAAGCTGTAGAAACAGGCAGAAGGGTGGGAGGGAGAACATTAGGTATCTGAACAGCTATTAACTAGCTGGATGCTTTATATTGGTGGCTGGAGGGCCCAGTTCCGTCCATGACCAGGATTTAGGGTGCACAAAAACCTTGACTGACACTTTGAGAAGCCCAAGAGAAGAAATCTGGCCCTCCGCAGGCACAGGTTCCAGAAATGGCAGGCAGAGGTGAAGGGGGCAAGAAAAGGGACTGGGCTTACTCTTTGGCAGGGTGAGGCCACGGTGTAGTGGCAGGCAGTAAGGGCAGCTCTTCAGCACTCTTCCCATGTGCTGAAGGACATTGCTGTCTATGCCACCAGGCCTGTCTTGCCCCCTCTACCACCCTCAAATATATCAGAGGACCTTGTCCCATTCCCCGTGTTAGACGTAAGGATCAACTGTTGTCTTCTGAGCATGGAACGGACGGTGTCATTCCCTTAAGATCCCTTAAGATACCTCACTCAGGCAGTACAAGGTCTGGACGGAAGCAGGCTATCTAAGGGTTTTCCCAGGCAGAAGGTTTGTTTCTCCCTGCTTGAGTGCACAGATTCTTAAAAACCTGTTTCTCTTCTTCTAAGAAATCAGCTTCTCTTCGAAAAATAGTTCAATAATATTTCAAAGCCCTGAAGAAACCCTTTAAAACGTATCTGTTTTACTGTGTGCGCACACAAAAGTGCGCTATTGCAGACTAACACTAAAATAGAAAGCTGATGGGCGTCCTTGGGAGGGAACAGGTTAAGAAAGAAACAGAGGGAAGCGGGTGAAACACTGGCCAAAATCCTGTTGCTTAGCATAGTAATTGGCACTAGAGTTCCATTGACTCAAATGAGCCTACTCTAACTGCAACTTACTTCAGCAAGTAAAGCGCAGTTAGAATTGGATCATTTGAATCAATGGAACTTACAGAAGACTCGACTCACTAAATCCCCATTGATTCAGTGGGCCTACTTTAGTACGATTTACTAAACTAAGCAACAGGATTTGGGCCTATGTAAGAAGAAGGCTCCCTCTGGAAACTCACGCCCTGTTTCCCAGCAGTCAGAAGGGAAGGAGTTGCAGAGATTCAGGTGGGCTGCTACTCCCGCCATTGCAAACCCATCATTTCCCACCAACGAATAGGGAGCATGGACACAGGCTAACCCATCTGTGGGCATTGTGTCATTGTCGCTGCTTCCTGCAGAGAAAGACGTAAGTGTGAATTCTTCTCTCTTCATTCAATGGCAGACATAGCAGAGGAAGTCACAGACCTCTCCAAGGGGCGTGTTAGCTAGGAGGTCATTGTGTATTTGCACGATAGTAGACTATGCTAAAATGGGAAGCCAATGGGAACCAATGGCAGGAACTTCCCCTCTAATCCATCTCTAAGAAATCAGCTATCTTTAAACAATTCTTTTGAAAAATGGTTAGGGAACCCTTCAGAAACTACCTTCTCTGCTGGGTTTTTCTTGTGAATTTTGTTTGTTCATATGATTGTCTGTTTCTCTGTTAAGAGTAGATTAGCACTGTAATGGAAAGCTTATGATGATCAGAGATGCTCTTACTGATTCAGCTCTGCCCAGTGAAAGTGAAACAAGCCAACAAACAAACCCAAAATCTCTCATGGGAGGTTGCTTTAAAAACCACAGAAATCCAGAATATTTTCCACATTTGGATGCTACTGGTACCTGTAGCAAGTTTGCATTGTTTCAGCACACTAAACATCTCAGCAGGAAGTAGTCTTAGAAATGGCGATTTATAACTCAACCATAAACTCCTGGTTATTGAGTCATTAATTTAGGAAGGAACAGAGGCAAGCAAGAGCTACATATGACATTCAAAGGGAAGTAGCACTGATGATGACATTGAAATACAAAGCAGACAGATCACCTGAAATGCTACAGGAGGACATAAAATGATGGAACATGAAGAGGAATGTGACTCTTCTTAACCATGAAAGAGAGAAATAAGAATATGTAAAAAGCAAATGTTGGCTGTAGGAGAAAAACAATAAAAATGTATATTAATATAATTTGAGGCTGGGCAAATTGTGGCCCACCCAATGTTCTCAGACTGCAACTCCCACAAGCCCTACAAAGCATTGCCGGTGAAGAAGGATGATGGGTGCTACAGTCCAATGTCATTTGAAGGCCACAGGTTGCTAATTCTGTTTTTCACTTTTATTGGGCAACCGAAAGGGCACAAAAATGCATCCAGGCTTTTGAGATGTCCAGGTATCTTCAGCTCCATGAAAGAAAGAACCCTAATTTGTTGAGATCATGGTGTCAGCACGATGTTCTGAAATGGAATGAGAGACGAGACGTCTGCAGACATTCAAATGAGGTTTTTTTTCCAGTTGAAGTAAGCCCTAGGAATGCTGGGAATAAAGAAGCATCTATATTGCAAAATATGAAATCAACCATATGCTAAGAATGATTTCCCTCATGAGAAAAGGACACACTCTCTTTTATCAATAAAAAAACCAGAGAGGAACCAAAACCTTACAATACCGCACATGGCATAATCTGGCCAGAGCAAGATATTTCTATGCTATTGACCTTAGAGTCAAAGATATAAACACAGGCTGAACTTTCCCACTGAAAACAAATAAGTGAGAGTTCAAAGTGATCCCTATAATTGTCTGAATTTATGTGCCAGAGGCTGGCATCTACCTTTGGTGGAATCTGTCGTCCCTGCTTGCCAGTTACTCTCAGCACAACCAACCAACCCAGAGTTGTGAACAGGAGGTGAAGAAAAGGAAGACTGGTGAGTTATTTCCTCATCTTGTACCCCTCTCCTGCTTTCCTCTTCCATGTCGGCCTCTCTCTCACTCTCAAAGGGAGGGAGCAGGAGGCATTTTCAAGGATCTGCGGATGTTGTGGCTTCCGCTAGAACCCTAGTTGGGCATTCTTATCTGCGCTCTCTAGCTCTACTCCTGTTTGCTTTGCCTACATGAAAAATGATCGCTCTGTAAAGGACAGATGCCTGTACTTGTGAAGACTCTTCACAGGAGCCAGATTTCCCCAGGTTTTGCTCACACAGTGAGCTTTCGTGGATAGAACAACCTCTCTTCTTCAGATCCCTCATCTTTCACATACATAAAGCAATGAGGGAAGGCATAGGGCTAGTCCACTCACTTCTTCATGTGTTGAATAACACAGTTGAAAATGCTGGAATAGGGTACGTATGTCTATCAAATGTCTACCAAATGCTTGCGTGTTAAGCTGATCAGGACCTTCCTCTTGGTCCCGCCACCCTTACAGGTGCGCTTGGTGGGGACACACAAGAAGGCCTTCTCTGTGGCTGCTCCCAGACTTTGGAACTCCCTCCCATGGGAAGCCAGGCTGGCCCCATCATTGCTGTCCTTCTGCAAACATGTGAAGACCTTTCTCTTCAGGCAAGCTTTCCCTGAGTGAATGGCTCCTGAGTGGAGTTCTTAAAACAGATTGTTGTACCTTACTGCTTTGAATTTGTTTTGGTGTTGTTTGGTATTTTTTAAACAAAAGTGTTGTCTCCAAAGTACATGAAATATTAGTTCCCCAGAATTCAGCACTGATTTGGCCTCATCTTCAGTACACTGTCCAGTTCTCGAAACTATGCTTTAAGAGGGATGCTGATAAACTGGAACAAGTTCAGAGTGGGGCAACAAGGATGCTCAGGGGATTGGAAACCAAGCCCCATGTGGAAAGACTGAAATAACTTGGCATGTCATACAGAGGAGGGACAGGATCTATTCTCAATCATTCTGGAGTACAGGACATGCAATAATGGGTTCCAAGTTACAGGAAGCCAGATTTTGGCTGAATATAAGGCAAAGCTTCCTAACCATTAGAACAATGGAACCAATTACCTTGAGAGCTGGTAAGCACTCCAGCTCTGGAGGCATTCAAGAGAATGTCAGATATTCTTTGACTTGGGTTCCTGCACTGAGCAAGGGGTTGGACATGATAGCCTTATAGGCCCCTTCCAACTCCATTATTCTGCGATTCTATCATTCTGTGAATAGCCCAACATTAATAGAGAGAATTCTCTTAAGTGCTGAGACCATCTGATTGTCACAGCAAGAGATTTTTCACACCTCCTGTAGTTTGTTTTCTGATTGTTTATTAGGAGTCAAACACTTTTTTTTGTTTTGCAAGGCTGATTGTTCAAGTCATGACAGTCGGCCTGAATCACATTTCAAGAACAGTAAGGGAATTTAACTTCTAGAGGTAGGTTATCTATACTATGCAGTTTGGCCATAAGACCCAAGACCAGAAGGGAGGTCCTCCCAAGCAAAGAAGCAGTGTTAGCATGAGCAACTGAAGACTGTGGGCCATTAAATAAAACACATTAAATTAAGTATATGGAAAAAGAAGGCAGAGCTCTTATTATTTTGAAGGGAATTCTGGAATGTGCAGGCTTAACATGCTGGGAAGCAAGAAAGTCTGCTTTAGCTGAAATTCATTTTCTTATATACTGATTACAGCAATGGTGGAGAACGTGTGGCCATTTCAGATGTTGATAGACTGCAATTCCCATTATTCTTTATCATTGCCTATTCTGTCCCAGACTGCTGGAAGCAGAGTGAAGTACTCTGTGAAATCAGAGTACTTCACTGTAGGGAATGCGAGGTGTCCCAAACAAGGAAAAGGTGAGACAGCTTAAACATGAAGTCTTTCCCCACCCACCCACCCACAGCTTCCCTGGGTCATTCTTGTGGAGGGAGGTGAGACTACACTGGTCATCTTGCCAGTGTCCACAGATGTCCATACACGATTGGAACACTTAACTGTAGCCTTGGCATCTAAAATGCCATCGGTGTAGATCCATTTAATGCCACTGATATCCTGATCAGATCTGGTAATTGACTCTGCAGTCTAGAAGATGGTGTCACTGAATGGGAAGGGGGTCATTTTTGAGTGGACATCTATAGGATTGTGCTATTAGAACACATACATGTTGATGGAACAGAACTTTTCCTTGATGTGGCTTTTTAAACTTGGTAATATTTTGTACTTTGACATTATTTCCTGCCCTGACTTTTTACTTCTTTTTTGAAACCTTTTTTTTTAAAAAACTTGGTACTGGATAGAGACATGCTTCACTCCCTCCTCATTAAGCAGTGCAAAAACTGGAATATTTCTTATCATTATAAATATCATCTGGGCTTCACACAATAATAGTAGGGAGTTCTGTTCTTTGCCCTCTAATGACTCATACATATTATGATGATGATTTGCCAGGAGCCAGTAAATATTCGACATCTCTCCTTTGACTCTTCTGCATGCTTGTCGAACACCACTAAGTTTTGTTGAGAAGCAAAACACAGAGCATGAGTCAGCTGCAAATACAGAAACTTCCGGCAATATCTGGTCTCTTGTGAGAGCAAGCCCAAGACAGGTTTTCAGACTGAATATGTATTCCCTCCATTGAAAGACATGGTTTCCTACAGAGGTCACCTGAGGAAACAGCCAAGGTTGGATACGGAAGGAGGAATGTGGGCTGGCATATGGGAAGTATATACCTTGGGCAAGCTGCACAGTCCCAGGGTGCCCCCAGAAGAAGGAAATGATAAACCCCTTCTGAGCATTCTCTACATGGAAAACCCTGGAAAGGGTCACCATAAGTCAGAATTGGCTGGACGGCCCATGATTATTATTGCATGAGAGATTGTGAAATTTGCTTTTGGAGACTGTAGCTCCCAGAATCCCCCATCAGTGAGCAGTTGTAGTCCTAAAAAAATGTAACTTTTCCAAGCTCTGTTTTTATATTGCTGTTTAAGTCACTTCTGACTTATGGTGATGCTATAAATTAATGACTTCCAGAAGGTCCTGTTGAAGGCCACAGCTTTCTTGATGGAGTCTGTTTGCCTCATATCAGGTCACTGATTCCTGAACTGGGAGCATGCATGACCCATCGAAAAGTAGACAATGGAGATGGGAGAGGAACCCATTCCAAGGAGGCATGGTGAAGAAATGACCTCCAGACAAGCATCCTACAGATCTCTGAGGGGCTCCCTTTCCCTCGTGGCCCCTCTGCTTTGTCCTTTACTGAGCTAAGAAATCTCCTTTACTTGTAGCAGGGGCTCTCCAGGCCAGTGGCTTGAAAATACGTGGCGATGGCTGCTGACCACTGTGAAGATACAGGTGTACTGCCCAGCTGTCCAGTCCGCTCCTCAGGTGGGCTCTCTATTCCTCAGCCCTTTTCCACCTTGAGGTGAAGAAACCCAAGGAAGGGGCAAGGAGTGAGAGGACTGACAGAGCTCAGCTGGGACTGTTCCTCTCCACTCCTCGGCACTCAACTCCCTTCTTGTGGTTGTGACTTTTGGGGAAGTGTCAGTTAGCTGCTGCCATCCCCACACACATTCCTCTTGCCTCAGACTTCAGTAGCTTAGCAAAATGGTCAAGACACTAGAAATTAGAACCCAGGTTTCACCTGCTCTCCAAAATCCAACCAATGCCTAGATAGGATTTTATGTACTTTATTAAAAAGAAAAATATTTTTTTAAAGAAAGATAAAAAGACAAAATTCATCCCCAAACCTGAAGATTTATCAATCTAACGCAGAAGATACAAACAACTGTGGAAGCTTATTGTTGACCTTACCCTGAATCCTTCTGTCATTCCTGGTGAAATCAGTCTCAAGGGGGCTCCTTTCAGCCCCAGAATCTTCATCTGGGTCCAAATATAGCCCAAGCAGGTATGGGTTCCAGGCAGGTTGGTTTCCCCCCTTTGTCCCTTAAGGCTGTTGAGGAAAATGTCCAAGTCAGGGTCTCAATGCCATCTGAACATAAACCCTTTCACTCTAGCCGGGTTCCCTTCTTGGGCACAGAGGATTTGTTCAAGCTGGTGAAGACGCTGAAATTGGTGCTGTGGTTGTCAGTGGCATCGCCGGGTTGGCATGGGCCCTTCATGCACTGGTCTGACTTGTGGTTCTTGTTCTAGGACCAACAGTACACCTCAGCCGTGCACACCACCGGTTTTCTTGAGTTTTGGCTCCTGTTTTATGTACGGACTGGCGAAATTGACTTGCACCAGGTAAGCAGGGCACCTTGGGTGCCAGGAGTTACCTGCTAGTCCAGAGCATCATCCTAAAACTCCTTCCTTCCTTCCTTCCTTCCTTCCTTCCTTCCTTCCTTCCTTCCTTCCTTCCTCCTCCTCCTCCTCCTCCTCCTCCTCCTCCTTCTTCTTTCCCCAACCCCTCTGGCAGGTCATCTGCTTCCTTTATCTCCCAGGGCTTTCCAAAATTTTCCCATGGTTCTTCCCTCCTAAGTCTGCCTCTTCCCGGAGGTTTCTGCCATCTCTGAGGCAGGAGGGGCACCAGAAATGTTTGGACCTGGGGGCTTCCCCCATCATGACTAAAGCCCTGTTGGGTTGGGCAGCGATCCTCCTTCCACAGGGTCCGTTGGCACCACTTGTCCCTCCATGTCCTTGTCATCTGGGGACATGGAAGAGACAGTAATTGACCCAAGCCCCGCCTCACTGGTCTCCCTCTCGCACCAGAGAAGAAACCCGGACTCTTTATTGACAGTGGAGATCTGATGGAATAAGCAGGGATGTGCAGATGGAGAAGTATGTTCTGAGTCTCCTCCACTCTCGGAAATCCGGTCTCCTTTCAGCTTTAGCTTCACAAATGGAAATTTGAAAAAATACTCCTCTCTCCTGTACAGTTGTTGTGAGAACACTGAGACAACAAAGTTAAGTCATTTAGGGGACTCTAAAATAATATGCGACTTTCATCTGCCGCGTCATTTTCCTGTCATTAAAGGCTCCCCACTGCACCCCACAGCTGCCAATGACTTCCAGACAATGAACGGGATTCCACAGGATGTTCAGAAGAGAGATTTGAGAAATGTTTTATTTTTGAAAAATTCCTCTGGCTGATGACATTGTTGGCCTCATGCAGAATAACATAACAGAACAGGGTTTCAGCCATTCCATAGTTTAGTAAACTGAGCTGAGTGAGGGAAAAAATAAACAGTATACTGTTCCAGAATGTTTTTTTTTAAAGGGCGCTTCAAGCAGTGATGCAAATCCATTTGCCCCACAGCTCCGTGAAAAGGCCCAGCATAGCAACTTAAAGGGAATAATATTTCAGGATCAGTACAGTTTTGTAAGCGAAGCTGAGTGCAGAGAAAGAAAAAGAAGTGACTTTCTAGAGGGCAAAAAGGCTGTCTAATCAGTAATGCAAGCCTTTCTCCGCAAAATGGCTGCAGCCCAGCCTGCAAGAGAATATACCGACTTGGCCAGGGGTCTCGGAGCTCCCACAGGGCTTCTGCAGCTGGCCTGGCCAGGGCAGTGTCTGGGCTTCATTGGGGAGGTCATCTTTCAAGCATTGTTTGCTCCTTGGGCACAAAGGACTCCGTGCACCAATGGTTGGAGTTTCCATTTCCTTGTTCCTCATTTCAAATAGATGAGGATGACCATTCTAATTCCAGAAATACAGGAAAGGATGGGAAGGAAGATCCATCCCAAAAACCCAACAAATACCCACTGATTTGGGCTGTTTTTGCACATTGGTCCAAACCAAGTGAGCATCCTCAGCATCAACCATGCCGTTCTTAGGGTAAATTACATATTTAATGATATTTGTGACAAGAAAAACTATGCTTCTTTTCAATTTAGTATAATGTCTAGTAATTCTTTTGTTTTAAATCTTCAATCATTAATTTAAAATTTGGGAAATTGGCATGGTGGGCATTCATCTTTTTCCTACTGCATCCAACTTTTCCTCACATTATTGCTTTTCCAAAGAGTCTTGTACTCCCGTGGTATGTCCAAAGTTGTTGTTGTCACCTCTGACCTATAGCAACCCTATGAATGAGAGATCTCCAAAATGTCCTGTCCTCAACAGCCCTGCTTAGCTCTTGCAAACTCAAGCCTGTGGCTTCCTTTATGGAGTCAATCCATCACATTTTGTCTTCCTCTTTTCCTGCTACTTTCAACTTTTTGTGGCATTATTGTCTTTTCCAGAGAATCTTGCCTTCTCGTGATGTGCTCAAAGTATGACTACTTCAGTTTCAACACTTTTGCTTCCAGAGATAGTTTCAGGCTTGATTTGCTCTAGGATCCACTGTTTGTCTTTCCAGTGGTCCAAGGTGTCTGAAAAACTCTCTTCCAGCACCATATTTCAAATGAATATTTTTTCCCCTGTAAACCTTCTTCACTGTCTAGGTTTCACAACCCTACAAAGTGATCAGGAATACAATAGTGAGGACGATCTTGGCCTTGGTCTCCAGTGACACATCCTTACACTGGATGATTGTTTCTACTATTTCCTTCATTGCTGCCCTTCCGAGTCTCAGACTTCATCTGATTTCCTGGCTGCAGAAACGTATGTTTCTTCCACCAATGTTTACTCCACCATCATCTGAATCTAGTCCAGCTTTCCGTATATGTTCTGCATACAGATTGAACAGATAAGGGGATTAAATGCTCCCTTGTCTGACACTTTTGCTGATAGGAAACCATTATCTCACTCTATTCTGTCCTAACAGTAACTTCTTGTCCACAGTACAGGTTACACATCAGGACAATCAAGTGCTGAGACACAACCATTGGTCCAAAGTACTATGGCCTCAATTAATTCATTTCAGCTTCTCAAAAGATTTCAGGCTTGATTCAATCTAGAACCCATTTATTTGTCTTTCTGGTGGTCCATACTGAAGCTTTCCCCCAACAGCACATTCTGAATGAATCAATATTTTTTTCTGCCGGCTTTCTTCCTTGTCCAGCTTTCACATGCTTACATAGTAATAAGGAGTACCATCCTATGAATAAGTTCCATCATCTTAGGCTGGAATACACCTCAGTTCAATGTATGTTAATTGTTATACTACAAATGATTGTGTTAGCCGTCATTAGATTAAAAGGTAAAATGCTATGTGTGGCATAGTTACATGTGTTGCTTTACTTTAAAGCTCTAAATAAGAATGACTTACTTCAACGGGGCTGACACCCTTCTAACTGTAAATGCTGTATTGTAAATGCTGTTGTTAGGGTATTACCCATTGGGATTTGGCAGTGTGCTTTTCCTAAGATACTCCTGCAAACACAGCCACCATAGCATCAGAGAGTTGCTCTTCTGCTATTTGGAAAAGGGAAGGAGCCACACTACTTCAGAATGGGTGGGCCAAGAGAAAAGCTTAAATGAACGCCCTGTAGAAGGAATGGCAAGGCCTTGTGGGCTGAGGTTTCTCCTTCCTATATTTGCCTTGAGAAACAAGAATCTCACTGAAGAACCACAGGCTTCAGCAGTTGCCATATATAGCAACGTTCAGTGCCTGCTGTTGCCTCGTCATCCCACACAGAGTTACAGTCTAGAAGCAGAATGTGAGCAAGGATACTTGGAGGTTGAGACAGTAGGCAGAGCTGGCCCGAGACATTTTGCTGCCCTCGGTGAAAGACAAGACCCCATTCCTTGTGCCAAAGCTGGCTGGAGTGACCGTTGACTCTGACTGTAAGGCTGCTGCTGCTGGAATGATGCTCTCCTCAACCCCTGAAGGCACCAGACTAGATCAGGGGGCAGGAAGGCTGTTTCACACACATAGCTTGGCCTAACAACTGGCTACTTCTCCCCATTCCCCCAGGATCTGCCACCTAGAGCAGGAAACTGACACTGCCTTAACAGCAGGGCCTAAGCCAGCGGACGGACCTCTTTTTTTTAAGGCGCGTAATCTGTTTGTAGGGCTTACTGGCTGCACCCAATTTAAGATCGCCATAAGGAAGGAGACCTGGGCCCTCCGAGTTCTCCACAATGAGCTAAACACCTAGAGAGCAGATTCAGGGCTCAACCAGATGGACATTTGGTCCTTCTGGAGAATTGCTGGGCCTGTCCTGAGAATATAGACCAGCTGGATGCCCCAGTTGAGGGTGTGGGGCCAGAGAGGGCACTGGAGAAGCAAGGGCAGTGAGAGTCCTCAGGGAGATCAGCTGACATTGCTGATCCCACACGATCCCTTCCCAGAGAGAAATTGTTTAGATTAAAAAGGTGCAGCTGCGGCCTGGGCTTCTGGTTCAACATTGTGCTGCCTCACTGCCACTGCCTACGCAGCCACTGCTCAGGTGCCCCCCCCCCCCCGGTCTCTTCCGAGGAGAGTCCTCCAGGCTGCTCAAAGGCTTCAGACTTCTCCTCAGTCGTCCAGGGCTAATTGCGCTGCATCTGGCTTAGTCCAGGGAGAAAGAGAGAGGGAGAAAACGAGACTTTCTGTGCAGTGTCCTACTTTAACCTTTAGTTAATCCGCCTAGTGTTTCCTCATAACATGTTTTCATATCCTACAATAGTAAACAGATCATCTGGGATTAAAATTCAATTTTTGATGAAAAGGGTCAAGATTTTTTTTCTCCTCCAGAGCTGACAAGAGGCTCCTGTGATCTATGAAAGGCTGGGAAGATTTTTGGATCTAAGTCATCTTCCCTGCACACATGCATGGGCACCGTCTAGGTTACCATTACCTTTCGTGTGTTCCTGAGCCTTAATGTGGAAAGCAGATGGAAAGCTCAATTTGATCCCTCACTACAACAATATTGATCCATTTTATTAATATTTCACAGTGTTTGAAACAATAAGAGCAACACGACAATAGCATTTGGAAAAGCAGCCTAAAATCGCACACATACAACTGAGAGTTAAGAAATCTGGGGGGAATTTAATGTCTTTGCTTATCAACAATAACAACAACACATCAGAATAGGTATCCAACAAACCAGCCTGGGAAGTTCTCTCCCTAACCATTATACCATCTTCCACCATTACTGACCTCACCTCAGATGGTGGTGGCTCCTAAAGGGGACTTCAAAACATGATTGTTGTATACGTGCAGGCTTGTGATCAAGAAAAGTTGGATTTGGTTTAATTTCCCTGGACAGAAGTGTAACACAAACGCGATTCCCCTTTCTCCCAAATATTCATTCGTCCATGCTGCATGAGGATTAACCATTGCATCTCTTTAATGCAATTTGTAGATAAGAAGCAATGGCCAAAACCCATGAATATGTCACAACTAGAGTAGGCCCATTGAAGCAGTGGAGATTTGGTGTGCCAACTGCTTTGTAGGTTCTGTTGATTCAAAGTCTCTAGCTGAGACTTACTTCTGGATTTCAGCTAATGCAGTTTCTCAGAGCTGGGCAGATCTCTTTGGTGTTTTACTAGAACCTGGTGCCAAAGGCATATGCTTAGAAAGAAGGGGTTCTGAGTGCCGGAATTTCTTCTGAGTACCCAAAATGGATTGAGTTCACTGTCCTTCCATACATTAATCCACTCCTGGGTTCATGACCTCCCCTGAACTTCCAGTATCTTTTCTTCTTTTTAGTAGTAGAATTGGGGCTAGGAAGTCATCATGCTGTTGCTATTGTTAAGCAATTGAGAGTCAGACATCCTTCGTGAGCTACTGTTCAACCAGAACAGAACTTCAAGAGTTCTGTTCAACCAGAACTCTTCAAGTAGTAGATCCTGATCTACCTTCTGTCCATTTCTGCAATAGCTTACTATGTAAAAAGCAAGCAGACACGTACAGTATTTCATTGTGCCCCCACTATATGGCAGCAGAGTTCTACCGGAAATCAACAATGATTAATTCAACCAGTGCTTCAGCAAGACATACATGCAATAACTGAGAGTTAAACTCAGGTAAACAGAAGAAACACTAGTAAAAAGTTAACACTAGGGATGGAGGAGAAATTTGTCAGGTCCACATTTCTGTATAAACTTCCACATTTAGACCTGCTGAACCTCTAAGGGAATCAGAACACCTGGTGAGCCGTGTCCTTTGCAAAATTCTGCAATCCAGTTTACAGCCCCAAAAAAGCACACAGAAAATTTTTTATTAAGGAAGAATATGCAGTATATGTTAGGGGGAAGGAAACACAAACAGTGGATTCGGGATGGAGGGTTGCTCAAGGTGTGCATGTTAGGAAGCAAGGTAGGCAGGAACATGTGTATATTTAAAATGTGCATAAGACTGGATGCATATTCTCATGCAGACTTCTGTTTTCTTGATGGATCACGAATCAATCCATTTTGAAACTCGTGAACTTTCTGTTGGGCAAATTAGGCAAAATGGAAAAAGTTAGATCTACCCATTTCTAGCTGGAACCAAACCTAAGGACGCTGAACAATTACCTGTATCATTATGAAACACCAGTGAGTGGAACTGGATTGCGATGAGGTGAGGTGAGGCGATAACTATACATCTAGTCTTCTCATGAGGTCAGAGCCAAATCAGATGGCATGTTAAACTTGTGTTTCATGTGTCTTGTTTTTACTGCAAAAACAGGAGCTACAGATGGGGTGGAAGCATGTGTTCCAGACTGCACTGCATAGTGTAGAGGTTTAAGCTCTTTCCTCCTGCAACCAAGTTCTAGTGAAAATCCCACCCATTTACCCCGTCCCCCAAACTTCTGCTATTCCTTCCAGGACGGAGCCGGCCACTGGTTCCTCCTTTAAATAAAATTGTCTGGTGGGTAGTGACCCATTATCTGGTTACAAGTCATGATGGTTCTATATTACCTCCAGAAACAGAGACACCAGAAAAATGTTTGGTCTGCTCCAGTGTGGTTTTTCTTACCTGAGCCACCTGCCATGCAAAGAAAGAAGCTATCTTCCGCCTTACATCAGCCTTCCCTGAATTACTGTTACAGAAATCTGTTGGGCGTTGACTTCCCTCATTCCCACACTGACCTACGTATGTAGACTGCAGGGCTATGGAAACTATCATAGTCCTTTAGCCGCCCACTGTTAATTGTAGCAGAAGAGGAAAGGGGTCTATCATCCCATGCTTGAATAACTAACTGCTAGTGTTGTTTTCATGCCAACTCGATATGTTGTTCCCATACGCCACATGGTGGCAAATGGTGGTACTACAGCACAGTCCTTGAGAATATAAAGAACTTAACATTATTATAACAAGGGCCTTCAACATCTTGTTTCCAACAGTAGCAAACTGTATCCTAGATGGGAAGCCCCTAAGCAGGACCTGAGGCCAAGAACAGCTTCCTGCTCCTTTCATCTGGCGACTGGTCTTCAGAGAAGAAATGCAAACTCTGGTTCTGCAGGTAACCTATAATCTTTGTGACTAGCAGCCATCATGCTGGTTTTTGGGGTTATGGTCCCCAAAAGTAACAATCCCAGATTCTAAAAGCAAGTGAGACTGAGGAGCCTAATGCCGAGGGAGACCCGGAAGGAAAAAACAAGAAACCGGGCCTTCTCGGCAGTGGCTCCTCGTCTCTGGAACAAGCTCCCTCCTGAGATTCGCATGGCTCCTTCCCTGGGCAGTTTTAAATGCCAATTGAAAACCTGGTTGTTCAAGCAAGCCTTCCCTCCACCCACTGTCTGAATTTTTGTTTCTTGTGTTCTTTCCATCTTGGATTATTGTGTTTTTAGTAATATATTGCTATTTTAAATTGTAAATTGTTATATGTTATGTTGTTACCCGCCCAGAGTAGTCTATATGACTAGATGGGCGGGCTAAAAATGTAATAAATAAATAAATAAATAAGTGTAAGCCAAGCAGAATTGGCCAGAATTGAATGAGCGTGTCATTTCGACAGTCAGCTGTCGAAATGACACGCTCATTTTCAGTCACATGATAAGTCAGCAACTTATCATGTGACTGAAAATAGAAAAGGAAGGAGGTCCTATATAGGACCGCTACAGGTCTGCCTCCAATTCTTTTCCCTTTCCTTTCTGTCCCTTTTACTCTGATTTCTACATCCTCCTAATTAGTAACACAATGGAGTGAAATACATGACTGATGGCAGAACTGCATAAAGGACAGGGGTGGGCATTCTAGTCATGGGTCTTACTGTCAAGTCGGATTTAAGTTGCAACGGTGACTCGACTCGGGTTTGTTTTCCAACAGCTCAGACTCAACTCGTCACCTGGAATCTACCCACCCTCCCTTTTTTCTGGGGGAAAAAGCTTGTTTTTAATAGGGACTCAGGACTTGGTACCAAAGACCCACACTCGGACCTGGGACTTGGACTCAAAGACTTGCCAACAAGAGAACCAGACAAAGCAGAGAAATCCAGCAGAGAGGAGAACAGCACATAAGAGTTAGAATTAGCACTGAAACATAAACAGCTTCTATTGCTGGGCTTGCATTAATAAGACTTGCATGTGCAGAACATAGAATGGCCTGCCCCAACCTAACATCTCTCACCATTGCCATATTTGCTGATGGGGGTTACAGCTTGAAACATCTGGAGGGTGCAAGCTTGGGAAAAACTAATGCAGAAAAAGGCACGAGAAACAGGTAAGCTCTCCCCCAGAATCAGAGGATGATCTTGTGATGTTCATAAAATGCTAATCTTTAAGAGTGTATTTTGTTTCCCCCCACTTCTGTTGTACCTACGAAAAAATGCAATTAAAAGTGTAATTTGCAAAAATAAAATTAAAAAGAGCTCATCTAGTCCATCACTGTTTGCTCTAATCAGACAGTATCTTTCCAAGATCTCTTCTGAGATTTTCCCCACCTCCTGCCATACTGATTCCATCTGAGGCTTTCCGCATGCAAAGTACATGCTCAGCCCTTCATTGTGTTTTTTCCTCTGGAAAGCCCTGTGCAGGTGCAAACCAGAGGGTGTTTTTAACTGTTTAAGCACAACACATTGTGACATAAATTAGAACTTGGGCAAGTTTGTTTGTTTGTTTGTTTGTTTGTTTGTTTGTTTGTTTGTTTTAAATACAACTCCCAGAATCTCTCCTTCACTTAGGCCAGTTACCAGAATCTGTGGTTCAAAAAAATAGCTTTTCCAGCCTCCATATGTTTGACTTTATTCTAGTAAAACAGATTTTATGGGAGGTTTCAGAGGAAGACTTCACAGCTTGGTTTAGTGTAAGATGATCAATCCACAGTCTAATCCACAGAAGATGTTTTCATTGGATTAGTGACGATTAGTTTGATGTGAAACTCGCTCTAATGAATACCTGACAAGAAAATCATTCAAGAGGAATGATTTGACTTGACACACGTGAATGTCATACACTGCTTATAAAGTAAAGGATCTTCAACAATTAGTGAAAGAACCTAGTGGGGTATCTCTGGGAATCTTTCATTTAAAACCCTGTAGCGGTTTCAGCTTGCAAAAGGCACAAGCTTCATACGTACTGCTTTGTTTGACGACAAGCAAATCCTCCTTTTTCTTCTTCTAGTGCATGGGGACAGGAAACCATCATTTCTTTTTGGTTTCATCTGTGGCATGATGAGATATTCCAGCCATTATCAATGACAGTTTTCACATTTGTTAGGGCAATTTTTGTGCCGATTGTGTGGCTGCACAAAATTATGATAGCCTTTTTGCATGGACTTAACAAAATTAAACCTTGACATATTGGATAGGTTGTCTACATATTCATGATCAGTTAGTGTGGGGTTTTTGTGCTTAACATCTACATGTGTGTTGATTCTCGAGAAAAGACACTCACAAACTGTACAAACCTCAACAGGGGAAAGTTTGATTCACACCCAGTGAACCAAATAAGCCACTGGTCAGAGCAGGTTTTTTTTTAACCTGAGGCCTTGTACCCTGTTACTGCTTTGTCAAAGCTGGATTGGTTTACTAGCATTGCTGGCAAGAGAATGCAGGAAATACTGTAGCAAGGCTCTCATTTGGACAGGATGATGTTCCTTCGTATGAACTGATAGAGCTTTCTGGCTGCAATTGGCAGGATTCTTATCCAAGTTGGGGCACTATAGCTCCTCCACAGCCTGAATTATCCTCCCCCTAACCCTGTTTGGACATTTCCCACTGCTCAGGCCTATCATGATTCACGAAAAGCCAGAACCCTCAGCAGAGATGACCCACTTCTTCCAAAGAAGGGAGACTCTGCAGCAGAATGGGAAGCAGAGCCCAAGTCCTGAAAAGTGGCAACACTTTAAGAGGCAAGGCAGAATGGTCCTACCTAGAAAAGTCCAAGGCTGCTGCAGATCTTTTCCCAGGGTAAACAGTTCCATGTGTAGACCCTCTGCTTTGACAGGAGCCTCTGAGACAGCTGTCCATCCGTGCTGATTTGTCTATAAGAGACCTGTTTTCAGCAAGCAGGATCATTGGAAACACATCCTTATGGCTGTCTTTATGTGCCTCAGATCCTCCCATATTTGACTGATGAAGAACAAGATGGTGCCTTCTTCCCCAGCCCATGTACATGACCTGACCAGACTGACACCACACCAAGGTGTGTGTGCGTCACCTTCTGAAATGTTGGGAGGAGGTTCTCTCGGCTCAGGCTGTGAATCACCCCAGAGAGCATCTGAGTTTCTCTTTAGCACTGCCTTTGAGACCGTATTCTCTACCACACTGGAAGACAGCAGACTAGCTTAGAGTATGTAGGGCAGGCCACTTAGCACGTAGCTTTCTCCTCAAACATTTTGCTGCTGCCTTCCAGTGTCAGATGATTGGTATGACTGCTTAGGTCTGCCTAACGGTAGGATGGTTGGCTCTGGGTACAGAGCAGTCAGGTCCAGATCTTTGAAAAGTTCCCTAATTGGATTACTTTTCTAGAAGCTGTATTCTCCCAAACCTGATAACTCCAAAATTCTACAGTTCACTTAAGCAGAGCTGGCTTGCTTCTTATTTGTTAAATTTAATTTATGTCACCTTTCTGTTGAGGCACTCTTGACCTTTTACTTTCTGACTCATCAAACTAGTGTACTAGCCATGCGAGGTGGCTTGCCAATAAAACAGTAGCCTGCATTAAAAAGAATTTAAGCCATGCTTTTTAATATCTTTGTGAATTTTACACACTTTACACTGTCCAACTGCAGTTCATTCTTAATGCATTTTGACGCTGGCTGCTGATTATGAAACATGTATTCACAAATATCCAGAACTTTGTGTATAAATGCATATGTAGGTGGACATGAACTGCAAATGGGAAGTGCGAAACTCCCTTCCTGATATAAACAAATACTAAAATAAAACATGCTTTCAAGAGAGACAGAAGGTATAGGTGTGCAAGTTTATGTTTTTTTTTTTACTACAGCTCCCTGAATTCTTCAGGCATCCTGACCAGAGAGTTATACTTTAAAAATACAAATCTGTATGCCTGTAATTGAAAGTAACAAGAAGGACTGAGAGTAAGGGAATGTTGTATGGATGGGAGACAAAGCAAGTAAGAGGACATCATGGGAAGGGAAGGGAAAATAGCTGGCATCACAAACGCCTGCCTATCCGGCTTCCTTCCTGGCCTGACCAGTGGAGATATCAGCTTTTGCCTTGCCTTCAATTTCCTTTCCTATCTCCTCCCTCTGCCTTCGCCTGTCTTCTCATCCTTGACTTCATTTGAGTTAGGCTAACATGCGCGTAGGCACATTCCACGCTACATTCCATACTGACCTTGGGAAATTTCAGTTTTGGACTACAGTTCCCAGAATCCTTCAGACAGCATGACTACTGGCTTCTAGAAGCTGGGGTTTTTTTTTTAAAGAAATCTAAGTTCAGTTTCTAGTTCAAGTTCTTAACAACCCTCTTCCTCCAGTGTTCTTCTGCATCCAAACCAATGTATTTATTATTGGTTACAATCCATTTTGAGGTTGGCACATGCAGAAAAAGGGATGGAAATAGACCTCAGTTGACATGAATAATAAATCTAACCTGTAGTTTAAATTGTGGTTTAGTGAGAGCCCAACCACAATACTGTGCAGGGAAGTTAAAACCAGAGTTCCACCAGTCATAATTCTATGTGTTTCGATACTCGTATGGTATCTTAATAGGCTTACCTCACCTTCATATCACGTTGTACTTTGGTTATTAAGAGAGATTATGATAGTCCTTTGAAGGGGATGGGCAGCAAGGAATGGTGATACCATTAATGAAGGTAAATTTCAAAGCAATTATTTTTATCACTACTCAAGAGTAAGGGAACAGGAAAAACAAAACTGTACATTTAGCTTGATACTTTGCAAGAGCTCTTTTTATAAGACTTGGACCCTAATCTTTAAGGGACAGAAGAAGACGTGGTGTTTAATTAATTCTGAACTTCCTGTAATTGAATTGTGTGTGTTTTTCTGGAATGCTTCTGCTCATTTACATGTTACACTTAATTAATGCATTCCAGAGGAAGCGTAACCAGTTGTGAAGCTGAGCAAATTCATTGTCCGCGTGCTGCTCTTGAGACTCTCTGCCTGGCTCTTTGCTTGTTGATGCTGTTTTTGGATGTAGTGAGTGGGGCGGAGGGCAGCTGATCTGGCTAGCTGCCTAGAAGCAGCCAGGCAGGTGAAAAGGAGGCGGGGTTGAAGGTCATTAGGAAGCTGCTGCATCACTGAGTCACAACAGACATCCATTTAAAAAAAAAAAAAGCTGAAAAAAGCATCTCTTGCAACAGCTAGAGTTATCCTGACAAAAAAATAATGGATAATGTTGTCTGTTTTTACTGTAAGCACTGAGATGTTTTAAGGGCACATCAGTTACCCAGATTTGGTTTTCTTTGAAAGAAAGTTGCAAAAGGTTTATTGGTGCTTTGCAACGGCTGTGTTCATTTACAAATATGCAGGCTGAACATAAGTGAAGACACAAGTTAAATACTGTCAGAGAGAGAGCGAGGAAATGACTGCCCCCCCAACCTCTCTGCAATACAGCCAGCATTTTAACTCAGCATGTTACATCATTCCTGAGTCATTTCATCCCAAACATGGCAGAGCAGCCAAGCTGCCGCTTCAGCAGTGGCAAAGCTTTTGGGTGAATGAAAGATGGTGAGGGGGAAGGAACGTAGCCCTGCTGGATAGCTCAGGGGCTTAGGTTCAGAGGTCGGGAGTTCAATCCCCCCCATCTGTGCCTCCTTGACAGGGGCTGGACTCGATGATCCAGAGGGTCCCTTCCAGCTCTGCCAGTCTGAAACTATTATTGTTTATATTTAAAAGTTAAGACACCCACCCTTGAAAATTAATAAAATTTCCTTTGCAATCACCAAAAGTCTTCCGATACCTCCTAATCACTCCACACATTTCAAGGGGCAACACAGGGAATGGTGACTTGGGCTAGCTCTAATATCTTTTACCTGAACGTTAATTGTGTAATCAGCTGAGATGATCATATCAATCAACTTCAGTTCCCCACTTTTCCCCCCCAGTCTTAAATTTGATTTGTCCTGAGGTCTGAGAATGTTCCTAGTCCCTTATGTCTCAAACATGAAGGATTTCTTTAAAAATTGCATGCAAATTCATATACTGCATTTTCTTGGAAATTAACAGAACACCATCTATAGTAATAGTAATGCTAAAACATAGTTTAATAGTATGTATGTGACCACATGAGCTTTGGACCCTACTTCCTCTGGTGCGGCCAGGAACAGTATGGAAACATTTGCTCCAGTCTTGGATTGACCAAAGCTTGCGACGTCCTTCAAACACCAGCAACCTTCAGTTGATCTTAATAATAGTTAGTGGTAACAAGCCAACTTCAAGCCACGCATTACAAAGATGGCTTGCTTTCGCTAACTGTAATACAGAGTAATTCCAGTTTAGTGTTTGGGTAGGTGGCAGAATTTCGGCTGATCTACAAGTTTTCCATCTTGTCCTTAAATCCTTGTTGGAAAAGGAAAGGGGAAAGGAGAGTAACTGTTCCCAGGTGACATCTCGGTGCATTTGTAACATCAACCTATTTTCATGTCTGAATGAAGACCCTGTCTATTTTCAGACATGGTCTTCTTAGTGTAACACCACAAATTTCAGGGATTAATACTGGTAGAGAAAACAGGTTCCAACATTGCACTTTGATTGAGCGACATCCTAATGCTGTTTTCGATTAACCCATTTAAAGTATTATTGGAAAGTGGTAAATATAAGACAAATTTTCAGGATTGCTTCTTATTTGACTTTACCTTAATGGGCACTTATCTGATGTTAACATTAAACTTGAAAGAGAAGCTGTTCTGATCCATCATTAATGCCTTATTTTGACATGTTGTTACAGTTACTGCACATTGAAGTATGTTCTCTTATTGAAAGTAGTTACAACTCATTATTTCTTAAACATTTATATTTCAGAGAGATGGATACAGGGCTTTCTTTCTTTCTGGTGGAACTCACCAGAACTGAGTTCTGGCACCTATACTTCCATTAATTTCTTACCAGAACTGAGTTCCAGCACCTTTGCTTGCTTTTAAGTAAGATGTGTTTATTATTACACTGCCTGGTCAGCCACCATGCTTTAAGGTCTGGCTTTAGTTAGTCCTCACAGACTAAGGCCCTGGTTTCCGAAAAAGGGCCTGCAGCAGGCAGCAAATCTCCAAGACGCTAGAATCACAGGCTTTCTATCATAACCTGACTGCTTTGTTTCATGTGATTTGGGACATTCTTTTGTCCCAAAAACTGTAATATGGCAGGTAATATATGAAAAATTCACAAATTGCTTTTCATCTTGTGCACCAAAAAAAGAGAAGAAGATATTATGTGAAGAAGCTGAAACAATGGAATCAAATCTCAACGGCACCTATGCTGTTCTGTGCTGTACACACAGACTCAGCTGTTGGACTTCGGAGTACCATTTCCACTGAAAGTATGATTGGTTATCTGCAAAAATGAGAAACCTGGTTGCGTTCAGTGCCAAAATGGTGGGGACAGCTGGAGTTGAGAAGAAAATGAGGATGGAAATATCCAAAGAATTGTGAAATCTCTGCTGATGGCAAAAAATGAACACAGCAGTTACGGTCTTTAAGGAAGAAATTATTTGATCATAAAGAAGGTTCGTGTCACAAAGCTCCTGTTAAGTGGGCAGAAAAAGCTCAAAAGGAAACTCTGGAGAAAGTATGTGTGAAATTCATCTCTCCATAAGGTATTTTGCACAGCACATAAAGTGCCCAAAAATGATTATCAGTCTTTTAATAATTTCGAAGATGAAATTAACTTCCAAGAACTGAATGGTATCAAGACAGGTCGCATACACTGCAGTAATTCCTCCTGCAACATTGTCAGTCACATAGCTAGTGCAATGAGATATAAATTAGAGATGGACACAAACTGCTGGTTTGTCGGTTCAGCGCAGTTTGTTTACTGGTCCCACAGGTGTTTTGTGGTTCAGCACCCTACTCCCTGCAGCGGGCACCCACTTGGAAGCAGTGTCCCAGCTTCTCTGCCCTGCCTCCCCCAGGCACTGCTTCTGAGTGGGTGCCTGCTGGAGGGGGCAGAGCGCTGAACTGCAGAACACCTGTGGGGTTGGTAAACGAACTACACCGAACCAGCGGTTCATGCCCATCTCCAAACATGAGCAAAATAAGTGTGAAATCTAATAGTAGGATCTCCTCAATCACTGATGAATAAACTGCCATCAATAAAAATCCACATTGATTTTGCGTGCATGAGTTATTGGCCCAGACTATGCAATGAGTATCCCTGTAAATTGGTTTCTTGAATTGCTAGAACTAGATGATGTCACAGCAAGAGGATTTTCACCTCAGTGCTTCAACATCTCTATTCTTTAGGAATGACAGCAGAGTATCTGAACGTTTGATTTCTGTTGCTTGTGATGATGCAGCCATGAAATCATTCTAGAGGTAAGAAATTATTGGAAGGCAGATTCACCTGTGCACTGAGTCAGCTGCAGAGTGGAATTGTTAGAGAGTGATGCTCTACATGCTGTCTCTGGAATCAGCTGGTCTAAATCTTTCATTGACAAGTTGTATGTTTCATAACATGCTTCATCAAAGAATAGTAGATATTTACATATTTGTGGAAATATGCCAGAAGTAAAATTGGTAACACAGTGGAACCTCTACTTACGAACTTAATCCGTATTGGAATGGTGTTCGTAAGTAGAAATGTTCGTTAGTAGAGGCACCATTTCCCATAGGAATGCATTGAAAACCAATTAATGCATTCCGGGGGAAGAAAAAAATACCCAAAAAAATAAAAATAAAAAATAAAACACTGCAAGTCCCACGCTGGGACTGCAAACAAACAAACAAACAAAAAACCAAACAAATCCAAAAATAAACATTGGAGCAAGCCCCATGCTGGGAGTGCAAAAAAAAAAAAATCACCAAAAAACAAAACAACACAGAAACATACCCCTCCAGCCCAAACCTACCCTCCAAAACCCACACAGGAAAACTTTTTTTAAAAGAAAAAAAAACAGAGCTTACCTGTCTGAAGCCTCCCGGGGGTCCCCCGCCGCTGCGATCGCCGCTGCCATGACCACGGTTCGTACGTTGAAGCTCCGGCTGCAAGTAGAGGCAAAATTTTGCGGCCGGAGCTGTTCGTACGTTGGATCGTTCGTATTTAGGATTAGGCACATCGTAAGTAGAGGTTCCACTGCAATTGGAAGAATGGTTGTTGTAGGCTTTTTGGGCTGTTTGGCCATGTTCTGGAGGTTTTTCTTCCTAACGTTTCACCAGTCTCTGTGGCCGGCATCTTGAGGACAGGAGTTAGAACTCTGTCTGTGTTCTGGTGTAGTGTGTGGGATAGTTGAGTATTTGTAGCTGTGGGATCAGCTTTCTGTTCTTTTCAGGAGATTGGGTGATTATTGTGATCAAAAATCTTCAACAAAAAAGAAGAAAGTCTAAAAATCAACAAAGCCTGGTTCCCAGCACTGAAAAATACAACCTGCAAAAGGTCAATGAACTCTACCCAGCCACAAGGACCAGTGATCACTGAACACAAAAGACTAGCTAACAACACCCATCAATCACAGTGACAGATCATCTCCCCCTTATCACAACAGTACACCCATAACAAAAAACACCCTGATCCCAATAATCACCCAATCTCCTGAAAAGAACAGAAAGCTGATCCCGCAGCTACAAATACTCAACTATCCCACATACTACACCAGAACACAGACAGAATTCTAACTCCTGTCCTCTGAAGATGCAGGCCACAGATACTAGTGAAACGTTAGGAAGAAAAACCTCCAGAACACGGCCAAACAGCCCGAAAAACCTACAACAACCATCGGATCCCGGCTGTGAAAGCCTTTGAGAATACATTAAATTGGAAGAATATTCAGCACATTCCAATTTCAAATGAATATTTGCTGCATGGGAAGATTATGAAGCCTTGATGCTTCTTTTTGTTGAAGCTAAAAATGACGGCAGCAAAGACCAAAGAGGGAAAAAGAAAGAAAAGAGATATCTATGTATAAGGGTTTACAAAGGAAGATCACTTCAGTTGAATTTCTGCTGGACTTTGGACTGATGCGTGGTGCTCTCTGAGCACTACCAGAACTGAGTCTAGGTCTACAAGAACATGACATAGATTTTTACAAAGCCAATAAGCAGGCAGGAAAGATTGTTAAAATGTTTGAGGACAGGAAGGAATGTCACACACCATGTTATAAAAACCCTAACCTTTCCAGGTATAGAAGGAAAGAGGTTTAGTGGAGAAGATAGTTGACCAGGATGGTCCAAGTTCTGTTGGTCTTTTACTGACAGATTTGACAAATAAGAACTTGAATAACTCACACTAGCAAAACATGTATTTTTATTCAAAGGGGGAGGAGAGGACAAAATACAGATACTGGCTGAAATCCTGTACTGTAGCTACACAAACGTAACTTGACATTACACCCACACTGGCTGGAACAGCACCAAGGCAGAAGTGTTACTCTCAAAGCACTTACACTAGCGCATTCCATAACGGTCACAATAAGAATCGTGTGACTTGATTGTACAGTTGAATTGTGTGATTCCCTGTGGCCTCAGAGTAACAAATTTATGCACAATCCTGTACATATAGGATTTGGCCAGTGATTAAGTAATAGCCAGAAAACAGACTGTGTCTCCAGTAAATAAGAGAACCTGGAGCATCATATTCATCTTTGCTAGGACCAGTTCCTCTCTTTCTTTTTTTTGATGAAAACTCCTAGCTTTGATAGACAGGAGCTTCCCAGAAGGCAGCACATTCCAGACAACCACCAGAATCCCCTGTGGTTCCACACAGTGACCTCGGAACAAACATACACCAAGAAAGTGATTTTGGAGTGACTTATTTTGTCCCACTCCACTTCCATCATGGGAGGGGAGTGACTGAAGTTTCTACATTGTAGATCATTGTAAGGCAGCCTCTCTTTTCTACAGGGGGTCGTGTTTTTGGTTCAGTTATAGAATGTCATTCACTTTGTGGAAGTATCTTCTTTTGTTTGAAACCCATTTCTGTTCTTTGGACCTTTGTTGTTGTTGTTTGTAAGCCAGCAACAGTCAAGTAGCCAGCAGCTGCCTGGATGGGTACTCAGGAAGGATGATTCAGTGTGACCAGGCAGGGGCGAGAGCTGTGAGTAGGACTGGCTGCGTACAAGTGGATGTGGGTGGTTATGACTGAGTATCTCTGCAGAAGAGCAAATTAGAATTATGTGTCAGAGCAAAGAAGGGGGAAGAGATGGGATCTTGTTCAGCAGCAGTTGACTTGCTTGGAAACTATTCCTCATATTTGCACAGAGAAGTAAAAGTAGGGTTTTAAAAATAGATGCTGTTGTTTGTTTGTTTGTTTGTTTGTTTGGGTTCAGAAAAAAATAACTATCTGGGCTCCAAGTCCCAGAAGACATGGA
This sequence comes from Intellagama lesueurii, assembly GCA_037013535.1. Classification (NCBI taxonomy): domain Eukaryota; kingdom Metazoa; phylum Chordata; class Lepidosauria; order Squamata; family Agamidae; genus Intellagama; species Intellagama lesueurii. The sequence goes on along the minus strand of JBAJHW010000001.1, from coordinate 164,621,331 downwards.
ATTCTAGGAGTTGTGTGGGGTTTGTTCGGGTTTTTTTTTTTAAAGAGTCCTAGTGATTGTGATGATGGTGACAATTGCATATACTTAAGCTGCCTCCATTTATAAAGGACGCTGTCTGTTTTCTGATTCTTCCTTACTCATTGCCTGTATTTTATCCTTTTTTCAGCCCCCACTCTTTTTTGGCTATTAAAGAAAATATTTCATTAAAATGTTTGCTAGTATGGGTTGGTCAAGTTGTCATTCCCCAAAGGGATAGTTTGGGTCCATATATCCTAGGCTGAATCTGTCCATAGAGTAGATCCATCAAAATCCATGGGACTTAAGTTAGTTTTAGCTCATTTAAATCCATCGATTTCACTAGGTCTGCTCTAAACCCAAGCTTGGATTGACAAAATGTACATCCATAAACACGGTGGTGCCATGAAGAGCACAGATTGGCATTTCACATGTTGTACCTGCATAGAACTTACTATAACCTCATTCAGGGGTTGAATTGGGAAGTTGGCTGGGGAATTCTGGGATTTCTGGTGGAAAAAGTAACTTTACCAAGCACTGGCAATCACATTTTTCTCTAGGTATTTATTTCCCTTATCAAACAAGGGAGACTCTCTTTCATTCTCTTGGAGAGCAAGCTATGGGACTATTTAAAATGCACCTGAGACTGGAAATGAGGAATGGGCGGCATTCTAGATGTTTCTGGACTTCAGTTTACCACTTGATATGCCAGCTATGACTAATGGGAGTTGCAGACTGCTACCACGTGTCACCACATTTTCTATTTGGTTTTACTTTTTATTTTTACTTTATTTTTACTTTATTTTACTTTATCAACATCTGTACGGCCTCATATTCCCCCCCCCCCGCCGCATTTAGGGCCATCAGCAAATGTAACATGTTGTGGGGAAGCCTTCTTAAAGACTAGGCCTTCTCAGGAGTGTGTCCTTATTTTTATCTGCAAGATGTTGAAGGACGTATGTGTTGTTGCTTTTCACAAGCCTTCTAGCTACGTGTTCACAATTGTGACCTGACTGGAATTTAAAATAAAGTTGAGCTTGCGGAGGGAGGAAAAAGATGCCACCTCAGTGTGACATCAGCTCTGTGTGCCTTTGACATAAATAAATAAATAAATAAATAAATAAATAAATAAATAAATAAATAAATAAATAAATAAATAAATAAATAAATAAATGTCAAGAAGATCCAGTTTTGGTGAAGAGGGCCAAGCGACTCTGAGGTGATCACACATCCATTTGTCAATAGCTGTGATTACTCACAGGACACATCACAACTTGGAACGAACAGAGGCTGGAAACACACAGCCTTTGCCACATTTTAAATAGTTAGCAATAGATTTTTAAACGTAGTATGTTACATAACTCATTGTGAAGCCCAGAAAGGCAAGAATAATGCCATCAACAAACAACACTACACAAAAACAAGTGGATAAATAAATGTAACTCATTATTTTGCTTGTTCTATTACTTGTTGCTTTTCTGTTACATGTTACAACAATCCATCTAAAGAGTAGACACATGGCCAAATCCTTCTGTATGCCCCCAAAAGCATTCTGCTCCCCCAAGTGACAAGAAACGTAACAAATACAGTAAATGGTATTTCAATCATGTTATTTTACAAAAAGGAATGTCACTGTGTCCTCATCCCTCCGCAAACCAGTGCATTATGGGTAAGACTGTTGTGTGTAGTGCATTACTTCTGAGCTTTCTGCCTGCCAGCGCAAGCCAGTAAATGAAACTGAATTTGAGCACTTGATGAACATTAAAATGTAAAGGTACACAAGAAGCAGAAGCAGAGAGGCTCCTGATAAACTTTACTCACCTAATTTTCAACATCTTTACTTTCATATTTTACAAAATGATCAGTTATCATGCAATTAATTTAGAGAACCATTTATGACTTAGTGAAAAGAACATTATGATTCCTCTTTACTAGATCAAAAACTCAAGTAAACAAGGGGAATATTAAAAATTCTCCTCACCATTTCGTCATGCTTGTGTGTCACTTTAATTCCCAAATGCTTGATTAATAGACTATTATTTTTATGCCCTTTACAAGAAAGAGTAAACAAAACAGGGATTCAGAGGCACGTCTGACGGCATGGTACAAAGCACCGCATAGGGTTTAAAAATTCCAAACTCCACAAACAAACCTCTTCTTAATTTCACTGAAACCTTATTTTCTTCTTATGTTCCCTCCCTAACTGTACAATGATTTATCATCTGCACCAAGCACGGATGAATGATTTATTTATTTCATTGATATCCTGCCCTTTCTCAAAGATGTTTATATCCCCTTCTATTCTTTCAACTACCCTATGAGGTATATTATACTAACAGATAATGATTAGACCATGGTGACTCATGGAGGGTCGTTGCTACACACATTTAAGTCTGAAACTAACTCCCTCACGCTGGTCCCACACAAACAATATGTCTGACGTTCATGCCCTTTATATACACCAGCTCTTCTTGTTCTGACTGGAATTTAATAGTTACTGCTGGAAGAATATGGTTTTCCCCCACCTGTTTGAAAGACATTTTAAACAGAACATTTAAACTAGCATTTCATGGGCTATTAGTCCTAAAATAAATACACGTATGGTTTCTTTGGCATTAATTCTAATTACCTGCAGCTTCATTCTTTCTATTATTCACAAAGCATATTTTTCCAGTTGATGGGGAGAGTTAGCATTATTCCCTCCAATCTGATTGGTGAGTAACAACAGAACTTCAGGGAAAGTAGCATTAATCAGAAATGAGATATTACTAGACTCGGGAAATCCAAAGTTCATAGACCTGCAACTTTTTTTTTAAAAGCCTATAAGCCTCCTCCTTAAAAAAAAAAAATCTCAGAGGCAGATTTGCTTAAGAACAGGTCATTGTTGACTAATTCAGATTGTTTTCTTTTGTTTATAGATGACTTAGTACTGTATAAATGAAGCTGGCTGGATAGCTCAGTGATTTAGGAGGTTGGGAGTTTGATTCCCCACCTTGCCTCCAGGGAGTAAAGCCAATTTGTAGGGCCTTGGGCAAGCTGTGTCCCAGGACACCCCCAGAAGAAGGGAACGCAAAACCACTTCTGAGTATTCTCTATCTGGAAAACCCTGAAAAAGACCATCATAAGTCAGAGTTGACGTGACTTATGATGGCACATGATTATTATTTTCACAAAAGCATAAAATAGTTCCATGCAGTAGGTCTGATTCTGTCCAACAGAGGGTGATATTACACATTCTTGCTCTCTGGAGTGTACTCAAAGGTACTTGGAAGGAACAGTCATTCCTCTGCAGAAGTACATTCACTATGTTGTCTTTCTTGACAGACCAGTCCCACCAGTCAACTGCAAGGAGCTGCCTTTACATCATGCTGATTGGCCAGTGGTGGTTCTAATTTCACCCATCCTTACCCCAGCTTTCCCTGGAACAACTTTTCATTTTAAATAAATGAATATTTAAAATAATGATGGTAGATTTTGTGTGTGCAAATGTGAGGGCAACAAATTAAGCGTTGCCTGTTTAAGTATATAGACTCTACACCCATTCACCTGGTAGATCTCAGCAGGGGGTTCAAACAGCACTTCAAACAGCAAAATATTGAGCACAAGTTCAACTAGGATGGGTTGAACACCATCTTCAGGTCAGACATAGCATCCACAATGAACACCTCTATCTTGTTAGAAATGTTTTTCATTTAATTGCCTTTCCTTCACTCTAAGTTCAACATCAAAGACAATTCAACAAATCTGTTGCCCCACCCAGATCTGAAGAAAAGAAAAAGAGAGAGCTGATGGTTTTCAACATACTGGTGCCCAAATCCCTGGATGACCTCATTCAGCAGTTTTCATTGGACAGTAAAACAGCACTGTGGACAAAAGTGAGCTCTGTGGGATTCTGTAGTACCAATTTCATTGGGAAGACCAACAGCCCCTCTGACTCAACATTTTAGAAGGGATTTGCCAAATAAAAATGCAACCACTGGAGCACAATTTCTCTTTTTCCTACTCCAGTCATTTGTTTCAGAAGGATACCATCAGTGCCATTCAGAATCCTAGGGGAATCTTTAGGGTCACATTATCCCTAGTCTTACACTGTCATGGGTCGGGACAAATAAGGTGGTTTGTATGCCAAATCTGTAGTGGCGAAATCAAAATAGTTTTACATAATAAGGTTATTCTAAAAATGGAGTATAAAGATAATATGATCTTTAAAACTGAGAGATAAGGATTAGTGGCCAGTTAATGGTATGAATTATTTTTAATCATCATGATTATTCTCATGGTTTTATTTGTTTCTAATTTGCTTTTGGCCTGTTTTTGACCTGTTTTAATTATGTTTGTTAATAGCCACCAAGAACACTGTGAAACGGAGAGACAGAAATGTAATACTGCACAATAGTTTTAGAGTCTGTTCTGGGCTCACTCGACCGTGGAGCTGCAGAACTCTTGCAGACCAGGTCAAGCTGGGTACAAGAGATCCTTGAAGAAGTGGCCCTTGAAGTTTATTCATTCATTCATTCATTCATTTTTATACCGCCCATCTGGCTGGGGTCAGATTATATAGGTTATACAACCTATCAAATACAATTTAACATAACAAATAATATCCACATGAAATGACTTGGTTTTTAATACTGAAATTATATTTTAATCTTTTTGTATATTGTATTTTGTTTTTAACCCAGCATTTTGGAGAATGTACGTATTTGTATTTGTACTTTTTAATCTGCTAGCATTGTGTCTGTTCAGCTGGCACCATATTATCATTTGTACTTATGTTTTAAATTGATGGAAGTTGGATGACCAAAGTGGCCAAAACAATAAAGACTGACGTAATAGAAATAATAAAATACGAATAGGCAGTAACTCAAATCATAAAAAAAATCAACATAAAACATGCAAAACATTTAAAACATTAAGACATTTAAAACATTTATTTCTTTACAAAGAAGTCAGTTATATCACTTTGCAGGTCAAGTTGGAAAGAACAGCAAACCAGTCAGGAAAAGCTCCACAGGGTGGCACTGCAACAGCCATAAGAGTTGTGGGGAAATATTCCGCCTTTGCTAACATCACTTGTAAACAGTAATCCCCAAAATGGACATTTCTCTCTCCCCCCCTCCTCCTGTGTCCATGTTGTCCTGGCCTTGAACAGAACCCCACAAGTCGCAGTGAGGCACATGGCAGCTCTTTAGATACCTCCAAATGAGCAATTTGATCCAGCCAAAGCTGGAACATGACTGAGGACTCATCACGCCCTCAGTCCAGAATATTCCTCCTACGTGTTTTACTATTCTCTCCCTCCCCCCCCCCTTCACACACACATGCATGAACGTAAATGCCCCTGAAGAATGCATCTTAATATTATCATCAAAATCATGAAGCCCTTGTCCTGAAAGAGGCTGTTTTCTTGCTTGGCACATTCCACCTGCCATCACGTGGATATGGTGGAGAGGGCAGTGCTTGGCTTCCTGTGAGAACAGGGGAGGCTGTCAGTCAAAGTCCTGGCTTAACATCCACAAGTATGCAGTTATATGGTTCAGATTCCATAGTAGACAGTGGTAATGTTTTTGAGTCAGTAAGGCAGAGGCCATAGACTCACCCAAGTCATCCTTTGGTGTTCCTGAGGCTTGGCTATTACTCAAGGCTAGAGCCATAACATTCAGTGATCTTTGTTCCAGGTTTTCTGCCATTTGTATTCAAGTTGCCCAAATTCAGTGGAGGAGAATCCTTGGGAGAGTTCCTATTTCATTAGCCAATTTCTTAATTAATCTTACAGGCCAGAGCTTGAGGAGGAAGTCCATCAGGGTTCCAAGAAATCTTTCTGAATTCATCAATTTGCAATTCATCAACATGTAAGGATGGACCATCCTGCTCCATTCCCCCCTCAGAGGAAGGTAGGTTGTTGTGCTGCTAAAACACTTGCTATAGGAGTTCAGGGATGGGGAATGTCTAGATCAAAGAGGAATGTTTTTGTTTCTCAAATCAATATGTTGTCCACTACCAAAGTGAAGTCTATGAGATTTTGCATTAGTTTTCTACTATTGGAGCTTACTCGGTTATACAGAATAGGTAAATTATAGATAAGGATATATAAACATCCATGCCTATGAAAGGGCTGGTGTAATATAAGCAAACTGCCAGCAGGACAGAGTCAGCAAAGCCAACTGAGCCACAAAGGGGCTAAGTTGCGCAAAGAAGCCAGGGAGAGGAAAAAGATAATGGCAGCTGCAGAAACAGCAGCACAGAGGCAACACATAGAAATAATGGATTTTCCTCCATAGATTTTAACCGATGTCTGGCTGGGTGAGCATGTAGAAAACGTAGTATTTTTCCTTGTGTGTGTGCAAATACTGTATTGTAAAAGACTAAGACATGTTTTTCTACTCTTCTTGACTAGAGATGGCAGTTCGTGATGGTTTATGGTAAGAGATGGGCACGAGCCTCAGTTCAGAAGTTCATGCTGGTTTGTACATGTGGCACCCCAGGTGCAGCATGTTCCCTTTCCCCACCTCCCCAGCCAATGACCCAATCCTCTCCTCCTCCTTTTTGGCTGTTTGACCAGTCCCCAGCAGGAGCATAGGTTTGCCTGTCCTGCCTCCTTGTCTGAGTTCGCGATCAGCCAAGGAGGCATGGCAGGGAAGCCCGTGCTCCTGCCAGAGACTGATCAAACTGCTGAAGAGGAGGAGGAGAGGAGTGTGCGCCAGCTGGTGAGTGGGGGATCCAGCTGGGGAGGCAAGGGAAGGGAGTGAGGTTCATGCCCATCTCTATCTGTGGTTCATCACTATTCATGAACTTTCATGAACTTTCTAACAAAATGAACCATTTTGTGGTTCATGCAATTTGGGATTTGCAGGAGTGGTAGAACAGCCTCCGCATGAATTAGAGATGCCAATCTCACAGCAAGTCTTCAGCTGCCTCTCCTCCCCACCCCTTCCAAGTTTGACAAATATTATATTTGGGACATCTGAGTTATAGCCTGGCAAAGCAGGTCTCCCCAGGAAAGTGCTCTTTAGCCAGAGAAGGTAGCACTGGTTGCCTATGTCTATGTGCATAAACTGAACCTGTTGGCTGTTGAGGGCCTACAACACCCGACAGCAGTAGAACGTTTTCCAATTTTTACTTAATTAAACCAACAGCAGTACCACCAGCAGCAGCAATATCACACAGGAGAGGAGTTATAAAGAAAATTTAGTTAAAATGCTAGTGGGAAACTGACTATTATTCAATACCCATTCCTAATTTAAAGCACCAGAAGCATGCATTCCAAGCTTTCTTTGCTAGTTCCTGCAGCACCACATTGAAAAAGCAAAAACCAACACAGGAACACTTTTCTTTTTTATGTGAATGGTTGCAAGACATTATTCTTCTAGAAACGGTAGTAGACGGTAACGGATGGGTCCCTGATTTCAGCCCTGCAGGGTTAAAGTTGTACTGAAATAATTTGGAGTTGTCTGAGTATAAAGCAACAAGAGCTGATGGCAGTCCAAGTCAAGGCAGGTTTATATCTTGACAGATACACTGGCAGGTTTATACCAGTGGCAGGTGTATACTACTATGTAACACTCTGGTGCATGGACTAGCAGGTTGTACAGGTTTTCCCCCCATCTCTCTTATAAAAACAAAAACAAAGATTCTCCTTTCATTCAACACCTCAATAGTCTGGGTATCTAAAATCCCTATAAATGCTAGGCTGGACTAATGATGCATTCAAGTTGGAAGCAATTTCTTTGATCATTATCAGGACGTTTGAAGCATTCAGGAAACACCAGTGCAGCTGCCAGACTCCATTCTTTGGCATGCCCATGCATCAAAGATAAATGGAAAACCTGTTTCCAAGCTCAACGAATGATTGTCCAGGTGGATCTCTGATTGCCTTAAGGAAGGAGATCAGTGAGGACTCAGAAACTTTCCTAGTGGAAGTACCTTGATTGTGACCATCCAAAGACATTTTGTGGCCCAAGGCTGAGCCTGAGATGGCACACTCTCTCCCTCATCCCACCTGGAGAAGAAAACTGGACTGGCAATGGAAACTTACTTCAGGGCTGGTGGGACAGGGTCATCCCTCACCTCTGAGGACAGCAGTGTCGCTTAGGAGCAGCAGAATTGATTGTGGGGCATAAAGAGCTCTCTTCTCCAATGGAGGGGGATGAGCCACAGAGGCAGGAAGAGCATCTGCTGCTATTCTCCTTACTGGCAGGGCCTGCTCTTCTGCTGCCTTTCTGTTCACTAAAGGCAACAGAGAGTGGGAATATAAATTAGGAAATAAAATTACAAAAGGAAGGTGGCGGGGGGAGGGGACATGTTTCCTTGGCACAAATCAGTGGGACAGATAATGCATTGAAAATGTATGGGCCCTAAAGGTGTTCACCTTGACTGGTGCCATCAGTTTAGGACGTCAAGGAAAAGATTTTATTTCATTAAGTATTTATTATTATTTTTATTATTATTATTTATTATTATTAATTGTCTATTTATTATTATCTATTTATTATTATGTTATATTATTATTATTATTATCTATTTATTTTTTTATTATTGTTGTTATAGTCTACTTATTACTATTAATAATAATAACCTTTGAACTGCAGAGCTGGAAGGGACCCTCTGGTTCATGGAGTCCAGCCCCTCTCAAGGAGGTACAGTGGGGAACTGAACTCCCAACCTCTGGATCTGCAGCTGGAAACCTAAGACACCGAGTAAGCCATTGTTTTTGGCAACACTGCTGAGTTCAAATAATTTCACAAGAGTGGTGGAAACCAGACAGAGCTTTTATCATGCTCCCAGCTGCTTGATGATTTTCCCACTCTAATGATACAAATCTTATCCTGTCATAATGTCCATGAAATTCCACAAGGAAGGGGCAGTTTTTCAGGCTGCAGAAACTCCCAGTGAAATCCGAACATAGAAAGCAAGATCTTATTATTATTTCACAGCATTCTAAACATTTAGCCATCAGTCTATGAATGTTAACCGGGCAGCAGCATGTTTTATGTGGGGTTTTATTTTGTGATCCATCAGGGCAGGGATGGGCGTGTCCCTTCATTCTGTTGTGAGGAGTTTCCCCTTCAGTGCTTGAAACCGCACTTCCCCGGCAGCTCAAAGGGAAAGACGGAGGGAGTTCAGTCAGCTTGTAAGCGAAATGCCAGAAAATGCCACACCAAATATGATGACAAGGAAAAGACCTAGAATGGAATACAACAGGATACTACAGAGCTGTGTCTGGATTCTCTCAGTAATCAAGAATCAAAAATACAGTGGTGCCTCGCTAGACGATGTTAATCCGTTCCGCGAAAATCGCTGTCTTGCGAAAACATCGTCTAGCGAAGCACGTTTCCCATTGGAATGCATTGAAATCTCTTCAATGCGTTCCAACGGAAAAGTCGTCGTCTTGCGAAGATCGTCCATAGGGAAACATTGTCTAGCGAGCGCGGGTCCCCGTTGGAATGCACTGACAGCTATTGACCGCTAGTCAATGCATTCCAATGGGGAAAACTCATCGTCTAGCGAAAATCGCCCATAGGGAAACATCGTTTTGCGAAGCGCATTAGCGATCGCAAAAAGCCATCGTCTAGCGAATTCCTCGTCCTGCGAGGCAATCGTCTAGCGAGGCACCACTGTATACTATCAACATTTGGGCCAATATATTGGCAGGCTAATTAATTTAACAGCAGAATTCTGTGTGACACTGGACTTGTGTGATTCACAAGCTGCTGTGGCCTCTCTTCCCCGCCCTGGCCCTCACCAAACAAAAAACAAAAACAAAAAACCCACGACCTATTAAAAACACTTTTCTCACTTCCACTTTCAGAAAAGGATGGGCTTGCAGAGGTCTGGAAGTGGCAGAAAAAATGCAACCCTCAGAGTCTCCATGGCAAGCAACCCTATGTTTTAGCCAGATGTAATAGATCCAGAAAGTCCAGGGCCTCAAGCATATGTATATACACACCTAGGTAAAGGTAAAGGTTTCCCTTGACATTTAGTCCAGTCGTGTTCGACTCTAGGGGGCGGTGCTCATCCCCGTTTCCAAGCCATAGAGCCAGCGTTTGTCCAAAGACAGTTTCCGTGGTCACGTGGCCAGCGCGACTAGACACGGAACGCCGTTACCTTCCCACCGTGGTGGTACCTATTTATCTACTTGCATTTTTACATGCTTTCGAACTGCTAGGTTGGCAGGAGCTGGGACAAGCGACGGGAGCTCACTCCGTCGCGTGGATTCGATCTTACGACGGCTGGTCTTCCGACCTTGCAGCACAGAGGCTTCTGCGGTTTAACCCACAGTGCCACCACGTCCCACTATATACACGCATACACATGCATATGTGTGCATTTGTTTACAGTGTGTGTTTGTGTGTATGTAGAACATATGTAACTACATATTCATATAGATACATATCTTTAGTCCCTTTGCTTATGGAAAGATAAGAGGGAAACCCATTAGTTCCCCTGTCCTTGTGTTTTGGCCAAGTTTCTGAAGCAATGACATTTTTAAAAAAATCAACATCAGCTTAACTTCAATATACACATATTAAAATATTGTCCTTCACCTTTTATTTTTTTCAATGGGTGTATTATGCCTCTTAATGGATTTTCCAGTTCCCCCACAACACAGTTTCTGACCATGCCTGAAAAAGCGCTTGGCCTTGACCAGTGAAGAACCTTTGATTACTATGATTAGATTCATTTCAGCTTGTTGACTTACCAAATAGCATGTCACGTTTGACGCTTAATCTGTCAGTCAGGCCTCCTGTTGTATGTGTGTTTCCACTCATAACATATATGTATGTTAGGAATGGAGAAGAAAATAACTGGGTTCAGATTCTCCCATGTGGAAACGTCTGTTTTGGCCTTCCCAACACTAGCAATGGAATAGACCACGTCTTGCCTCAGAAGTCTCTATATTTCTAAGGTTTGCACTGCTTTTTGGACAAAGGTCCACACAAACTCATGCATGTGTTTGCAGAAAGTGTACAAATGCAATTGAAACAATGGGAAAATGCACATAAAATATTAGAAAACTGTGTAGGAAAAAAGTGCATATTTTAATGCACAGATTTCCATGATTGAAAGGAAAGGGGAAACTTGCAAATCAACATGGAATCAGAGCAGATGTGAATGTGGGTCAGAGAATGGGATTCACAGGGGTTTTTGTATTTGGGCTTTGTGTGTGCATGAGAGAGATAATGACAAGTTGCATTTTATGTCATAGTGCTGAATTTCAAAGCATACAACTATCTTTGGTGCAGAATGTCAAACGATTCTTGGATGTGTTGTGATTTATCCGTAAATGGGCACCCATCCCCAAAGCAACCTGAAAAAAAAAAGAATCCTTCAGCATTTCCGCAGTTTGTAATGCCTTTAATGGCAAACTACATCAAGCAGAAGCATACAGTAAGATACTTTCTGAGTAACCAGATCAGGGAGGGGAAGAACTGGCATGGTTACCACATCGTTTTGTAGTGAGTAACTTCAGGTATTCTTTTAACAGGAGAAGTTTGTTCAAACAGGACAAGAAGCAGATTATTCTCACTGAAGTAGCAAAATTGTCCGCTTTAGAAAGAGAAGACAACAGTTGCTATCCATGGAGAAACACAAAGAAATACTGATGAAGAACGTGCACCATACATAAAAAACTCTGCCTGTGATATCCTACCATAAAGACATTGGGATTCAGTTGGGGCAGAAGTAACATATGGGTGGATAGCTCAGTCAGTTAAGAATCTGGCTGAGGAGCCAGAGGTTGGCAGTTTGATTCTCTACTGTATCTCCAAGAGAGAAGAGCCAGCTGGGTGGCTTTGGGCAAACTGCACAGTCCCAGGGTGCCCCGAGAAGAAGGGAAGGTGAAACCGCTTCTGAGTATTTGATACCTAAAAAGCTTTGGAAAGGGTTGCCATAAGTCAGAACTGATTTGATGGCACACAATTATTATTAGAAATAACATGTCCTTGTTGGTACCTTTGTAACTTTTTGCAAAGAGGCTGCAGTGTTAGCCTGTTTCAGCATGTATTACAAACAGACTAACAGACTTATTTCAGTACCAGCACATTTGCTCAGCTGAACTAGGTTGAGTCCAACTGCAGATGGGTGACTATGTGGAGGTTCTGTATCCTGTAGAATACCAACCAAAGAGATTTATTTCAATGTGATATTTCATGGATAACAATCAGACACCCAAAGTGAAATAGTCCGCCACAGGTGGACATTGTGGCAGTGGAGAGAGGCAGATGGATACAGGCATAGAAAATGAAATTTCAAGATGGCATTATTAATGCCTCTAATGAGTAGATTGCATGAACACCCCAACATCATCAGAGTAGCTAGCCATCTGGCACAAGCTGTCTTGGAAATGCAAAAATGTAGAGCCAGGGGCTTGTATTTTTCCAAATCAATTTGTGATGCTGTGGCCAGAATCAATACAGTTGTCTATGGAAAAAGCTGTTTTGGACTTTCATGTGCCATAACACTATTGTTTTTATTTCTGTATTGTTTTTGGTATTGTTACTCTACTTCATTGCAGATGAAGGCTTTCCAGTGCTTGTCTTCAGGGTGTAGAGAAACAGATACGATTAATAATGCAATTAAATGTCCTTACCTATGAAGCAATGCCTAGGAACGGAAAACTAGAAGTACTTCAGGAATCGACGGTCTCCCAGCCTTGCTCTGAACAAACCACCACAAACCCTATCTTTCTCAGGAATGATATGTATCCTTACAAGTTCTATGCACCTCAAGAATCTTCTTGTAATTGTTTCTCCAGCTCTTGTGTGTGTTTTAGTGGTCTTCTTTTTTTAAATATTGCTATTTATTTTAATGAGTTGCTTTGGACACGAGAAGATGGAATACAACTAAAGGAATAAGTAATGGTGTGATCCAGCTACAGTACTTTGAAGCAAGCGTTACACTTTTCACAGGATGAGATTGCTCAAGGCTCTCCCCTGCATTCAGCAGAGCTTAAATGCTGATTGGTTTGTGCAATGAACAAGCAAACAAAACGATTAAAAACAGAAATTCTCATCACACCCACATACCTCCTTTACTTGAATTTTTTCTTATTTTTCTTCCCACATAAGCATCTAAGAAGTCTATATCGCTGAAGGAAAACATTCTCCAAACACATTCCCCAATGGATGATGTGGCTAACTTTTTCTTGGGAAGGAAGACCAAGTTGAGTTGAGAGACTGGTAGCCAGATTTTTCAAGCAAACGGAACAGCTGCCTCTTGACACCTCAGAAGGGTATTCCAAATACATGCCTGGTGATTTCTGTAAAAATGAGATTTTGGGGAGAAAAGAGAGGGATCCACTGGAAACCTGTGCCTTTACATTCACTATAGCCAGTTCACTAACTACTTAATTACAGCCATCTATCTGCGTTTGGCTCACTCTGACACCCCCCCCCATGCATCCGCCCACCTAGATCCACCCACACAAACCTCCTCTCTGACTCATGTGCTGAATGGTTGTCAAAAAAAAAAAATTCCCCCACTCCTTGCCTAATGCAAACAGTCTTCCAACATGTGCCGTTTCTTTTTATCTGTTTCCATGTATTTCCGTGAGTCATTCGATGGGCCTTTGATCTAAACCCAGAAGGCTAGAACATACCTGTATAGTCTTGTGCATGAATTTGGCTTACATTGGGAGTGACTGGGGTGATCATATTTAGGAAGTACAGACAAATGAACATGTAAATTCATCACTCTTCTCCCCACCTATAAAGCAGAGCAATTAATCAGATTATTTGTGTTTTCTTGTAACAATTTCCAGTTTCTTTCTGTGTTGATCTGTTGCAGGAAAAACAGAACAAAAAAAACTGCAGCCCTTGAACAACTAATATATTTTCTCTGAGATGAGGTTTACAGCTCTTCTTATCAGATGTATGGACAGTTGTCTCAGTCATCAGGCTATTATATGCACAATACGGTGGGTGAGGGGCTGTAATTGGTGGGGTCAGAGATGAATGAAATATAAAAAGTACAGACCATGATCGCTACCTTAATAATGGTGATTAATAAACAGTATATGGGTGGTAATACAGACATTCTTGCATTGATGAACTGAGTAACATATCATACCCCGAATCCTGTTGGTGTTTATGTAAGTTTTGCATAACTTGGCATGGCTAATCGTGGCTAATTGACATGGTGTTGGGACACATCTTGGTTGTGCAATCGGGTATCCAGCCAGGCACATGACCACGATGCACTCCAGCATATTAGTGAATGGCCACAATTGAGCGTAGCAAGTTAGACAAAAACCAGTAGGATTCTGGCTACAGTGAGAGAAAAAGCCCTCATATCTTTTAATGCCCCAAAAGATAGAGCCGAAACTCTTGAATTCTCATTCAGCTGCTTCCCTTTCATATCTATTCTTTTAGTCTTTCTGACCACGTGAGCTGACATCCAGGAAAGTGTATGTTGAATAAAATATGTTAATTTTAGGACACCACAAAACGAAGGAAACACCAAACTGATGAAATGTGTATGTTACAAGATCACCACGGAACTGTCTAAAACCTTGCTTCCCAAACTGGAGGTTGTGCCCCTTAAGGGAGCATAAAGAAATTCTAGGTGGGTGTGCTGGTGGGTGGGAGGGTGTGAAGCTGACATTTCAATAGAGAAAAATATTTGTATCCGTTTAAACTAAACTATGTGATATATATTTCTAGAACTCAGGACTTCTCAAGGAAAACCAGTTGAGCTTATTTTTAAGTAAATATTAAGTTCTTGTCTTCATTTTTAATTCAAAATTGTCAGATGAGATGCCAAAACTTTAGGAACCATTGCTGCTAAACCAAAACAGTAGCAGTAATCACTAAGAACTCTGTAGAATAGGGCTTATCAGAATGTTGGAGTCACCATTTTAATATCCCACAGTTCCATCGATGTAAATATTACTCCGGAAGCTTCGGTGCAATTTAGGATTCTCTAAGTACCTGGGGGGAACTTTCCTGAGGTTGTCCTCCTTGTGACTATATAACCCAATGTTCACCAATCTTGCTTTGTAGAAAACCGTCTTAGGAAGCTTCCTTGCAAGTTTGGTGTCTCTAGGTGCTTGGGGGCCAGTTTTATAGCATTTTAAATTGAAAATGAATTGACGAATTGATTCATTGATGATTATTCGTAAATTCATATTAATTGATTCATTAACCCTGACGAATCACGAATCACAATGAATCGCCATTTTTTTATTTGTCCCCATCTCTACTCCGGGAGACTAAATGGCAACTCAGTCAACATGGCTGAGCTGTTGGTGTAGCTTCTCTGGTAATATTTAAAGGCTTCCTGGGCAGAGATTTGACATTAGAGAAGCTGCCAAGAGGAAACACTTTGTTGAAGGTCCCTTCAAGTCTAAAGTTAAGGGACTCTTCAGTTGCATCATTTTGTGAATGGATGAAATCCTGTCAAGGACCTGTACAGAGCAAGTGGCACTAAAGTTAAACTATATTATACATTACAGAGGATTTGAAAGTCACTATTTTAGAACAAAATCATTACAAATCAAGAATACAGAGTGAAACAGCTGAGATAAAATGTATATGCATGATGGAGACCCATATAAATGGATTGAATATAAGCCTAGGTTTCTTAAGTCATCACCAGATTTAATACTTCTGCTGTTTATCTACTGCCACTGTTATTTTCTTCACAACTACCAAGCCCATCTCTCATCAAGAGGCTCAAAGGTAAAAACTGTCGATATTCCCTACATTAGCACACGTGGTTCCTCTTACTATCTTATTTTACTTTTGTATACTCTTCTCCCGTCTTGAGCTTTTAATAGTCTTCATCCCTCCACCTCTTCTCTCCCCTCCTGTTTGCTCATGCCTGTCATCTGTTTTCTGTCTCCTGAAGGAATGTTTACAACCTAGCACCAACACAGGCCATAAATCCCTGCATGTGAGATGTAACCATGTACCCAATTCAGAAAAAAGACTCTTAGAGCCAATGAATATTTAGTATGTTTTACTTGTGTATTGGTATTTCATCCAGCATTTAACTTTTTCCCATATGTCTGACGAAGTGGACTTGTCCACAAAAGCTCACATTAAAATATAATAGTCTTTAAAGTGTCACATTTTTATCTGTTTTGTTTTGTTTTGTCTCTTTGGATTTTGCCTGATATACACGCATATTGTGCATCTTAAAATTATGGGGGGGGGGGGGTGTTTCCCTCACAAGTGAGGATGGGAGCTAACCCTAATTAGGCCCACTAAACATGGGTAAAGGGGCCCAGCCTGTTCCTCATACAAAATGTAGTGGGGCTGGGTTGCACCACTCCATCCACAAGCCTTAGAACATATCATCGACTTCTGTGAAAGATTGTCTCACCCATTCCAAAGATTCACAGCATGTAACCACAGTCTTTTAGAAAGGTATCTTCTGTATGTGTATAGTCTTATAACAAATATTGGGGGGGGGGGGGGGGGAATTGCTATAGAACTTTACACACTTACAATATATTCCGTCTGTTCTAGAATCTATGCAGTGCTTACCAAAGAAAGACAGTTCAACTAAGAACAGGCTCAGAGACTCTCTGGGCACTCACCATTAGTTATCAGAGAAAATATGCTTGTGAAGGTTCGATTTGTGCTTTAGCCTCATTACCAAAAAAACCAGGAGATGGTTTTATCTCAAAATTCAAACTGGGATTTATTACATCTTTTAACTGTAAATCATTGATTAATGGTTCAGTTCTTAACTTCTCCTGCGACATCAACGGACGCCTCAGGGGTATCCACGATTCTTGATCAAAAGGGCTTGGTTTCCCAAGGTCCAGGTAGGAAGGGGTCCGGAGACAACGGACGTTGGTCCTCATCTTGGTCTTCTAACAACGGTAGGGTCTCCTCCCCTCCATCTCGGATCCAAAACAGCTCCTTCTCTCATCCCAAGGAACCCCACGGTCCTGGTGGCACAATCTCCTCCTCGCTTCCTCCGCTCGCCATTGTCGTCTTTCCTCTGCCTCTCTGGCCACCTGTTCCCTTTCTTCCTTTAACCTTCTTCTCCACTCCCTGGCCTCGGACTCTCCCCAATACGAGGGTCGTTGTGGTAAACCCCTCCTCCTTCTATAATCTGCCTCCTCTCGAGGCACCTTTACTTTTTCCCATTGTCCCGTCCAGGGATCCTCTACCCAGATTAGCTCCCAGCCTCCTGGTATGTTGTCCCTCTCTCCCCTTTTTATATCCCCCATTCCCGCCTCAATCACAGACCTCCCCCTTTCTTCCTTTCCCGCCAATTCTCCTTCAGTCTGAGTGGCTACTGACAAACCCCGGAAGTTCTCTTCCAGTTCCCGGGTATCTATTCCCTGGTGTACCCTCTCTTGTGGAGCTGACGGCGGAGTGGTCTGCACTTCTCTGGAAACCTTAGGGATGGACGGCACTCCGATGAGAGCCTCTATACTCTCATCACGCCTCTCACAATGCTACTCAGTTGCCCAGCATTTTTTGTGTCATATTTTTGCAATGAAATGTAATTAAATAAATGTATGTTTGAATGCTCTCCTATGCAAGCTGTTAAGCACATGGCTATTAAATATCCTATAAAACCTGAAATCCTGCTGCTCACTGTAATAAGCCACACTAGAGTCAGCCCATGGAATCTCTGGGGATTTGGTGAATCAACTTCTCCATAAGTTCAATTGATTTCAATGGGCCTGCTCTAGTGTGACCTAATGCACTAAGCAACAGGATTTCACACACTGTGTTACAATATCATAGCTGA
The DNA here is from genome assembly GCA_037013535.1 of Intellagama lesueurii. NCBI lineage: Eukaryota > Metazoa > Chordata > Lepidosauria > Squamata > Agamidae > Intellagama > Intellagama lesueurii. The sequence continues at coordinate 164,603,604 of JBAJHW010000001.1, read as the reverse complement.
AATCCTTTCATGCAGCTCTGTCCAGGCAACAGAAATTGCATCATCGGCAGTGGCAGATTGCTGCGCATTAAAGGTTTCTTTTCATGAGTTAGGGGTACATGCAGTTTTGTCCTGTTGTGTACAAATCACATATACCACCAAAGCACCAAAAGAAGTCTTTGATCAGTAGTGATTTGCTGCTGCTGCTGAAGTCATTGCCATTGTGCATGCGCAGCTGCACAATAGGATTTCAGGCAATGTAATGTAATGTAATTTAGCCAGTGTGGTGTAGTAGACAGAGTGACAGACTTGGACTCACTTGGCCATGTTGATTCACGGCAAGTGGTAGTTGTAAAACCACTCCTTAAACATCTCACATACCTGTTACAATATCCATAAATCAGATGCGATTGGACAACACATAAAACGGCAATTAAATCTGTATATATAACGAGCCTAGCAGCCCTGACAGGGTCACCCCAAGACATTTTACTGCCTGAATTAAAAGAGAAGATGGTGTCCCTGTTCAGTCTTTACATGACATTTCACTGGCCTGAGAACCGAATTCTAATGTCAGCACTGGCTATAAGATATTGTGCTTCCAACACCTGGAGCAGCAAGATAGGTTAGAGCCATCAGGTTCATGATGTACAGCATAAACAGTTCTAGCATCCAGTGGATGGGAACAGCTTGAGGACCCCTGAGGGGCAGTTGGGAGGCTGCTGTTGCTGCCCAGCACCTGCGGCCTGAGGTTGTTGCTTTGCTCTGACCAAGGATGGGGTTTGTCCAGGATCTCAAGAAACCCAGACTGTCGTGGTGTTTCTGAATGGAGGGACAGGTGAACCGTTCTTCTGCAGTCCTTTGCAACTTGGTTGCTTACACGCAACCCCAAAGCACGCTTCCTTCCCATAGTAGTTTGTTTTCACACAGTACAGCATAGATACATCTTATGACATCAGTTATGAATTAAAAATAAGAGGCACCAGCTGGAGTTATCCACATTGGCACTGACTCATACTCAAAATAATAAGTGTTAGGAAAATCAATAAAAACAACCCAAAATAGTTGTTACCCAAAATAATACTTGAGGGGAATGTCGCCCTTCTGCTCCAATAGAAAGACATGGCAAATCTCCCGGGGATGTCTAAACAGGCCTGGGAAATCTGGTTGGAGATTTAGCTCATGACAGAAGAAATCAAAAGGCTGGCTGGAGAGCTCCACAGTTTAGGGGAGACAGAGGTTGGGAGTTCGATTCCTCCCACTGTGCCTCCTGTGAGTAGAGCCAGCCTGTGTGGCCTTGGGGAAGCTGCACAGTCCCAAAGCAGCTCCAGAAGAAGGGAATGGGAAAGCAATTCTGAATATTCTCTACCTGAAAAACCCTGAAAAAAGGTTGCCATAAGTCAGAATCCACTTGATGGAACACAATTATTATTAATTAGAAGAAGAAATTAAAGCAGGGCTGGATTAACTACTAGGCTAAGCATCAGTACTTTTGCAGGGGGAATTCCTGATTACTACCAACCATTTAAGATGCACTTTTGCCATTCATTCAGCCTTCCTGAATGGAAAAAGCTCACAACTATTACTTCCTTTTCAGTCTAACAGAGAATGGAGATCACAAGGCAGATCCCCTTGGACTGCAGTTCCTCTCATCCCCCAGCAGGGACGATGCTGGTTAAGGATGATGGGAATTGAAGGTCAGCAACATACAGAGAGCCATATGTTCCCAATTCCTGTCATTCTGGAATCTTCACCAACTACATAACTGTTGTGGTGACGGTTCTTAAATTACTGCTTATTTCTCGACTGATTCCTAAGGTATCATGCTGTACAGTATCTGGTTCTCAGCCCCCATTACAACAATGAAAATATACAAAGGTTAAAAGCAAAAACAATGAAAGCAAATGAAGAATAACATTAAACTGCATCTCTATGAAAGAATGAATTATGAGGATATTCATTTGGCATAAGGCTGATATTTGCCATTGGCCAGTTGCAGTCTGCCAAATAGCTGGGAGCAGACAAATGCCTAACCCAGTACCAAAATGATGATAATGCCATGTCCAAATGAGAGTCAATTGGAGAGAGAGCACCTTGTAGATGGTGTACGTGTATGTGGGAGGGGAAGAAGGGTCTCTGCGTTGCTAGCACCCTCTATCTTGGAGGAGGTATTGAGAAGATGCCCTCAAATCTTAGCTTCCGGGTGTGGGCAGATCCATCATGGTATTCCATCAGATATTGGGGACTTGAGCTGTATAAGACTTTTAAAGTTAAAATCAGCACTTTGAGTTTGACCTAGAAACACATCAGCAGCCAGTGCTGGTTGGGTGTTACGTGTTCATCATACTTGCAGATGTGCATCCCTTTGGTTGCCTGTGATTGGCTGCCCGAGTGGGTTTTTAAATGGATTGTTGTACCTTACTGCACTGAATGTGTTTTGGTGTTGCTTCTGTTTTTTAGTGTTGTATGCATTTGATTCTTTCAGTATTGTATTCTCACTGTTGTTAGTTAAATATTGTCTTTTAATTGCTGTAAGCCACTTTGGGTCCTTTTAAAGGAGAAAGGCAGGTAATAAATAAATAAATAAATAAATAAATAAATAAATCTAAGCTAGCTAGCTATTTTGTCCTACACTATCTAACTATCTTTACAGACAGCCTTGCATATAGCAGAATAACTTACTGACACCAGGTGTTATGTCCAGGAGTCAGTGCTCAGGATAGGACATGGGGGCAAATGTTCAGGGTCTCACAGGGCAGGCCTTTCCAAAAAGCAGCAGGCGTTGTTTACTACAATTCAGAAAAGGTGAACTGAAACTCTTGACAGGAGTCTGGGGCTCTGTAAAACACTGAGTCCACAATTACCTAACGGCTGCACAGCCAAGAATGGACTTCTCAAACCCCACCAGCCCTTCTTTTTCAGAGAACTTCCCTGTTGTTTCTACTTTAGCACTAAAAAGCTAAATCAGGACATAACAATCTGCCATACAGTTATGTAGAACATGGACCCCGTCCAGCCTCAAGGCCACGGTCAGATGTAATTATTTGAGAATATCACTTCACGGCAAATACACGCAATTCTGTTTGACATAGTGATGGGGAACATGTCTTGCTTTCTCCCACACTGACATTTTTTAAACTTCACATTCATTCTACCTCAAATTGGGAATCTTGGCAAATCCTTCAGAAATGATCTGAAATAAAAATCTGTCCCAGTTTGCTGGAGCAAAATTTAATAGACCCAGCTCTTCCCAGCATAGAGAGGACCACGTTCTGCCTACTTGGCAAGCATATACAGTCATGTGAAAAAGAAAGCACACCCTCTTTGAATTCTATGTTTTTATGTATCAGAACATAATAAAAATCACCTGGTCCTTAGCAGGTCTTAAAATTAGGTAAATAAATAGTGGAACCACATATAAATACAACAGATTGTTATAAATACGGAAGATTGGCATGAATGATAATTTGGACTGAAAAACAAAACTAAGTTAACCTCAGAGGTTCACGATTAAAATAAACTTGTAAATCAAACCACTGTCATATTTGCACCAAAGACAAATGTAATAGAAAAGAAATGTCTGCACAATTTACTGTCAATGTTTTTGTTATATATGAATATTTATAAATTCCTTTGCTTTAGTGGTACATTGCATTGAATCACCACCTTTTAATTTTTGAGGAGATAAAAGATGCATGTCTCTGCAAAATGTTTGCTGAGGCTATTTATCTATTCATTTCGTCATCATTATCATCTTAGAACTGCAGAGCTATTTGATATGATATATCCCAAATTAACTGTTGGGTTTTTCTGCTCTGGTTGTGGACTCAGCTGCCTTTTATCTCTTTCTAGTGACCGTGAGTGTAATATTTATGACATGTGCAGTTAAAGGCAAGATACCTCGAGCCCGTGGTCCATACTTGTGCCTTTAGCAACTGCTCAGTGAGTCGAAACTGACCACACGGCACGAAGATTAATGCGCTAATGTGTGTACATCAAGCCACCACTAAAGGTGAACTTACAGTGGCTGATTAAAAACACTCGGTCACCCATACCAGCTGTGGGATATGCTCTTTCCGTGGTTATTTTTGAAATTAACCAGGGAAAGACTGAACATCCAGGCAGCTGTGTTGACCCAGATCAACAAACTTAGAGGGAGACCTTTTCATCTCCCTCAGGAACAGGTGTGTCGTAATAAAGCTAGTAGGTCTTGATTAGACAGTCAAGATCAAGCTGCCCCCAAAGAGGCAACAACCACCGGGTTGGCTCCCAACATTATTTACTAGCTGGGAACATCCTCCCTCCCCCTTCTTGTGAAGACGGCAACTAAACTCTTAACGAACAAGGACGTCTGAGAAGGATGACAAATGGTATCGTCGTTCCTGCTAATAGGAAAGTCCCAGCACTTCAACTCTTGAAGCTCTGCCTCCATTATACCAAGATATATAGTGGAACAGCTCATAAAAGGACGCCCCATAAATGCTCAATAGTACATATCAGCAGGTAATTAAAGGTGCAATGCTACCACCACTCGGAGTGTAGGAGTAACTACCTAAAAGTTACATAGTTACATGCAACTAGTTACTTTGGGGCAATGGGAGTTATCGGCACTTTCTAAAGTTTTCTAATTACTTGGAAAAGTTGTTTCTTAAGGTATTTTAGAGGCGTTTTGAAAGAATTTTCGAGTAGCAAGGGGAAAGGATTGTTTTGTTTTGTCTGTAATTTTGTACGGCCACGGTGCAATGTCAGAACTGGCCAAGAGAGTACTTCCCTGTATTCTTCCAGGATGCTGGTAATAATGGCATAACAGGTAAATGCTTTACTGCCTAACAAATTACTTTCATGAGTGCTGTGACAGCTATGGTCATCAGGTTGCTGTAAAGCAATGAGTAATACAACGGATCTATTTGAAAAATGAACACCCCCAAGCGCTCTGCCAAAACTTGTGGGGGCTTTATATCCCTTTTCCTCCTGTGGGATTCACACATAAGGGCAGTAAAAAATATTAAAGCAAACCAACTTAAAATGAGCACCCGTTTGCCAATGGCTTCTGCACAACTTGCTCCTCCCCTGTCTAAAAAGAATTATGTAATAGGATTAATGCCTTCTATGCTTTCTTACAACAAGGAGACCTCGCTTGATCTCCTCCAGTAGCCCACCTAATCGTACCACGCCCAATTAATAGGCAGTATATCTAGAAATTGAGAGCTTACTGAGTACTACAAGGTTTTAAAATAATCTCCATCCCACGCCACCCACGAGAGCATATTTCCTGTTATGCATTGTACGATATTCTGCCTGAGAAGAAACAAACAGCTTGTGTTTTTATTGACAAGCATTCTGTACCAACGCTTCCTCTCTCTTCTTCTTTTTTTCACTATTAGGATTATTCCAAACCATCTAAATATGAAGAGATGAAGCAAATAGACAAGGCTCAGCCAAAGCGTGTGAAGGCTTCACGCTGCCACATAGTGTGCAGCCTCCAGAGTTGAACCTATCAGCTGTACTATCTCCACTTTGAAGATTGGTTCACAGAAAATGGCACTCACATGGATGCATGTGCAGGATTGTATCCATACCATCCCTTTTCTCTCGGCAACTAGAAGCTTTTCCAGGAGAATAGTCCATGCTGTGTCAGTGGAGATATCTCAGGGAGATACAGTGGTGCCTCGCTAGACGATTGCCTCGCAGGACGAGGAAATCGCTAGACGATGCCTTTTTGCGATCGCTACTGCGCTTCGCAAAACGATGTTTCCCTATGGCGATTTTCGCTAGACGATGAGGTTTCCCCATAGGAGTGCGCCGACTAGTGGTGAAAAGCTGTCAGTGCAGCTGTCAGTGCATTCCTATGGGGACCCGCACTCGCTAGACGAGGTTTCCCTATGGGAAATTTTCGCTAGATGACTGCATTTTCCCTTGGAACGCATTGAAGCGATTTCAATGCATTCCAATGGGAAAACGTGCTTCGCTAGACGATGTTTTCGCTAGACAGCGATCCTCGTGGAACGGATTAACATCGTCTAGCGAGGCACCACTGTATTTTAGATCTCCCTGAATAGAGGAAACAGGTCTGATTCTTTGATTTCATATATGAAGAAAATTGTGTTCTAGAATGTTCCACATTTTCTTAACAAGAGCAAGAGAGGAAGTTCCAAGATTGAAGATGTTTTAAAGAAACCCAGGCCAAGACACGGATGGGTGTACTCACAACACTGAGAAACTCTCCATGGAGTTCCTCTGGACCCAAGTCTGAAGTCTATGTGTTCTGGCCCATATTATATAACACTTCAAAGAAATATGTATGTGTTTGTATAAATTTAATATTCTTTCTATCATCTTCAGCAGCATCTAAAAGGTGGCTTCCCTATTTGGTCCCAAAACCAAGTGGGCTTGCAATACATTTAAAATCCGTGCTAAAATTTAACAGTACTTCTTCTAAACAATTTAAATACCATATCAGTTGAAATTAGATCAGCTCCTCTCAAAACAACTGGAACTTGATCAGATCTGCTTTGTAGTGGGAGAGCCATGCACGGTACTGAAGACTGATCCTACTGAGTCATGCCTTAATCCAGTGGCTCCCAACCTTGGGTCACCCAGGTGTTCCAGAACTGCAATTCCCAGAAGCTTTCACCACCAGCTGTGCTGGCCAGGGTCCAAGAAGACTTGAGTTACCCAAGGCTGGAAACCACTGAGTTAGTCACATCAAGATTAGATGGTCACTGCATGGAGTTGCCTCTGAAAAGGGTCCAGATATTGCACCTGGTTAAAAAATGTGGCTGCTAGGATGTTGGCTGATAAAATGATGGATAGAATAGACAAGAAGAATTGTCATGACCTCCCACTTCTTTTCTAGGCCTAAGTGCTGTTTTTGACTTTAGAAGCCTGAATGACCTGGGCCCAAAAGGTAACTGAAGGACCACCAGGCCTCTTAGGAAACTCACCTGCATATGGAGGTCTTCTCCCCACCTCTGTGATATCACAAGGGCTTGCCTTCTGGTCTCAGCTTTTCCTTTCGAAATCTCAGAAGGGGACGGTGGCTGGCAGTGATATAGTGGGACATACCCCCTAAGGACACTTGGTCCACATTCTTGCTGGCTTTTAGATTCTGAGCCAAGGATCTGAAAGAACTCTTGTTCCAGTATATGTTAACTATGTTCAAGATTGCCATATCTTCTATCTTCTTGTTTTCTATCATTCCCCATCTTGAATACACCATATTATTGATTTAATTGTTTAATGTTTATGATGTTTTTATTATATTTTATGATATTTTATGATACAGTGGTGCCTCGCTAGACGATGTTAATCCGTTCCACGAGGATCGCTGTCTAGCGAAAACATCGTCTAGCGAAGCACGTTTTCCCATTGGAATGCACTGAAATCGCTTCAATGCGTTCCAAGGGAAAATGCAGTCGTCTAGCGAAAATTTCCCATAGGGAAACCTCGTCTAGCGAGTGCGGGTCCCCATAGGAATGCACTGACAGCTGCACTGACAGCTTTTCACCACTAGTCGGCGCACTCCTATGGGGAAACCTCATCGTCTAGCGAAAATCGCCATAGGGAAACATCGTTTTGCAAAGCGCAGTAGCAATCGCAAAAAGGCATCGTCTAGCGATTTCCTCGTCCTGCGAGGCAATCGTCTAGCGAGGCACCACTGTATTTGTAAGCTGCCCCGAGTAGACGCTGTCTAGGGGGGCGGGGTAGAAATCTAATAAATAAATAAATAAATAAAAATCTTGAGTTTTTTTTTTAATAGACGTTTAAAATGTTTAAAAACAAAATAGTATTGTTATTTTTTTCTGTGTTAGTTGGTTTGAAAACACTGAAGTAAAAAGGCTAGTTGCAGTTATTTCAATTAATCCATAAAATGGTTCCCAGTTGAGTTTTTCTCTTTCTTGAGAGTGCAGACTGGAATTGCCATGATGTGTTCTGGCTTGAAGTAGCAGTGATTTGAAAAGAAAAACACCAGTTCACCCAATTTTCCCTGGGCATTATATGTATGTACCTGTGAAATATCTGTTTGACAAACATTTTGCCAAGGTAATAGGCAGTAGTTCTTCCTCCGAGTGGGCACCTGCCAGAGGAGGTGGGGCTGTGAACCTCCAAACACCTGTTCAGGTGAAAAATGAACCGGCAGAAACCATGAGATATGGCAACATGAACTGGAGGGAGAGTGAAAAATGGAGATGCTATGCTTTATTGATTAGAAAATTAGGGGGCCCACAGTTACTTTTCTAGGCTGAAAGATTCTGGGAGTTGGAGTCCAGAAAGTAATTGTTCCAAGCACTGAATCTGCATCTATGCACAGATCACAGGATGCCAGAATGAAAGAGTGTACAAGGATTGTGAGTTTAGGAATGTTAATCCTTAATCCTATGTATACATTGATGGATCAAATGACCCCAGACTGAACTCAGTTCTAATTTTTGGCAAGCCACATACCTCAAAAGGTATATTTCACTCTGAGCTCAGTCAGTTTCTTATGCAAGAATTAGTACACATCAGCACATACATGCACATCCTACTGCCATGCAGACCTATTCCAGCTTTGAAAAGTTATTCTATGCATTCGGACAAGAATGAGAATTTTGTTTCAGTTGCTTTTTTGTAAGAAAGTTTTAAAAAATAGTGGGTTTTTTTTTCCAATTTGGCAATTGGAAAATCTTGAGGTTTTGTTTGTTTGTTAATTATTATAGAATGAAGAAAAACTGACACATTCAACCATCCAGGCTAAGGAGCTTTCAGTGCTTAACTCTTAACCATCTAGATTTAAATCTGTATGAATTCAACCATGCTATCGGTGAATTTGGATGGCCAGCTTTTTTTTTTAATTTGTCCTGAGTGGTTTCTGGTTTTTAACATGTACAATCATGTGAAAAAGAAAGTTTATTTATGTATTCCCCCCCCCCCCATTATTTGGCAGACTTGTCTCAGTGAAAGACTCCCACTCCCCAAGTGAATAGGTGAGAAATTGTGTTTGTGATAATATTAAACACTAAATCCCTGGGCAAGTGTTGTGAAATTGTAACTGTGAAGGAGACATGGGGGCGTGTGCACCAGTTACACCCTTCCCACCCCCAACCTTCCCAGCTTTAGTAGAAGAGCCCTATTCATGTGTTACCTAATCCAGCATCATCAACCCAGGGCTGTTCTGTCTTTCTGTGTACATCCTACACCTGAGCAGAAATCCCTCTTCAGACTCTTCCCTGCTCTCCCCAAGAAAGTGGGAAATGAGGGAGGCAGCTGCGTTTCTCTAGGGATGTGCATGGTGAAAAATATCTTTCATTTTCTTTCCCCCCCTCTCCATTTGTTTCCTTTCTTTTGCAGATGCTTCTTTCATTCTCTTGTACTTTTAAGTTTTTAGTGAAGGGGGGGGGGGGAACCACGTGCTGCTTATATATTGCCCCAAAGCATCTAAAGCAGTCTCTGGGTGGTTTACAATTAAGTTATGCAGGCTACACATTGAGCGGTTGGCTGAGTCAACCTTGAGCTGGCTACCTGAACCCGTCAGGATTGAACTCAGGCCATGAGCAGAGGCTTTGACTGCAGTGCTGCAGTTTAAGTACTGTGCCACAAGGCTTCTAGCATGAAAGAGAAAGCTTTTAATTTCATGTCAGGTTTATTCCTACTTCATTTAGAATTTCCTGAGAGGTGTTTCCTGGCACTCATCCAAATTAAACCATACTGAAACTGCTTAAAAACTAAAAAAAAAAAAAAGGGGGGGGAAATAGGAAAATAAAAACAACACACAAAAGCCAAGAAAAGAAGAGGCAAGAAAACAAAAGCAAAAAATCAAAGCCACCCCTGGGGAGGGGGAGGAAACTAGTGGAATATGGGGAGATTTCTCCTCACTACCACCACCACTTGGTGCCTTCTCTTCTTGATCCTAGGAGGCGGCGGCAGCAAAAATAATCAAAAGAAATGGAGGGTAACCCCAAATCAATTAAAAAGGGCAGCAAAGGGAAGGATTCAAGATGGAGGCACAGAGGCAATATGAGGGCAAAAGGAGATCAGCAGCACACTGCTATCCCACTCATAAGAACAACTGAAACAAAAGGACCATTCATCCCTGGGTAAAAAACCCTGCTATAGACTCTGAATTTCCTACTCCCTCTTGGACATTCTGATCATGTACCTCTCTTTTGTTCATATGAATCAGTAGCATTTGAGAGACTGCTTTTCAGGAATCAACAAAAGACAATTAAAACAAAGAAAGAGCCTCTTTTGTGGGAACTTCTCTCTCCCCCCTCCCCCCTCTGTTTTCATGCAAACATAGCTTTTTTTTCTATCCATGTTGATGGTGCTGGTTTAGGTAACAAATGAGTGGACTGCAGTCTGAAGGGAAAGTGTAACCGTCCTTGCTCATAGTTGCTATAATATTCCCCACAATTGGGACATACTTAGAGTCTCTCTTCAATGCTTCATGGAAAGATCATGGAAAGACAGCATCAGGTCCCTTCCATAGGTTATTGTTCCATGCCCAGCCATACCATTGGGCAGAGCGAGTGTATAGAATAGTGAGGACTTGTTGGAGACAAGAGCTGTATATGCTTCATGTGGCTTGTCTTGCTCCCTAGTCCCGCCCCCCCGCGCCCCCCCCCCCCCAGCCAATCTATTGCCCTCTGTGAAATTAAGGCCTCATCCCCCTTGCCCAAAGTGAAGTCAGATTTAACTTGCTTAACAATTCTTCTGTGTGTGGAAAAGAGGGGAAGGATGTACCGTTTGCCCGACCTAACCTGAAAATAAGCCCTAGTATGATTTTTCAGGATGCCCGTAATATAAGACCTACCCCCAAAATAAGCCCTAGTTAAGTGAAACCCCGCCCTCCACCCTTGTGTAGCAACCAGAAGAAGATGACATGACTGTCTTTGAATAAATGTAGATTGTTGTACATGAAAAAAAAAATCCCCTGAAAATAAGCCCGAATGCATTTTTTGGAGCAAAAATTAATATAAGACCCTGTCTTATTTTTGGGGAAACATGGTATCTCAGTTACCATAACCTCCGGGGCTATCCCTGATGCTTATGGCAGACATTATGCTGTATGCCAGTGGTTCCCAAATGGTGTGCTGTGGCTCCGTGGGGTGCCAGGAAACCAACCCAGGGGCACCATGGAATCCTCCCATCTTTCCCCCCTCCCTTCTAACCCCCGCCCCCATATCCTGCAGCACTTTCTTCCAGTTTCTCTGGTGTCCGTGCAGGGTGCAGAGAGGGAACCATGGCCCAGTCTTGCCAAAGGACTGGGTTTCCTGCCCTCTTGTTCCCAAGGGAGCCTTTCCTGTCACCCCCTGCAAAAAAACCAAAAAACAAAAAAAAAAGGCAGCTTCTACATTTTACCTGGTAGGTTTTTAACTAGTAGCGTGGTTTAGTTGCTTTTTGATCGATAATTTATTGTGTTTTCCGTTTTACCTGTTTTAATATTCTGAGCTGCCTTGAGTCCCTTCACTGGGAGAAAGACAGCCTGAAAATCATACAAAGACATAAATAAATAAATAAATAAATAAATAAATAAATAAATAAATAAATAAATACAATGTGATACGTAAGGTGAAAAGGAGAAAATTGAATTTCTTGTTCCAAGATGTCTATTCAGGATAGAATAGGATAACATCTAGATTTGAACACAGAACAGAAGCCCCTAGAGCTGGCTTTGTAGGTATGCAAACCTACTGACAGCTAACATGGAGGCAGCCTCATGGCCAGCCCTCCACTGCACAAGAAAGAAGAGCACTCTTTTTTTTTTAAGTAGGGGGGGGGAATTATCATAGAAATTGAGGGCTTCATGGAACTGTGGTGGAAACTGAGTCCAGCCCCCTGCCGAAGCAGGAAATCCCAGCCTGAAGCATCCCTGATAGGGGGTTATCCAATCTCTGTTTAAACCCCTCCCTCTGAGGCAGTCTATTCCACTATCAAACAGCTCTCAATGTGAGAGGGTTCTTCCCAGTGTTGAGTTGAGATCTCAGTCCATTGTTTTGGTTCCTACCTTTCAAAGGAGAAGAAATCAAGCTTGTTCCATCCTCCATGTGATGTACTAATTGGCAAAAAAGTAGAAAGATAACCCGCAGAGGAGAAAACTATGGATTTGGCAGGAAAATCATAAAATAATGAAGTTGGAAAGGGGCCTATAAGGCCATCAAATCCAACCCCCTGCTCAGTGCAGGAATACAACTCGAAGGATGTCTGCCAGGGGGTTGTCTAATTTTCTCTTGAATGCCTCCAGTGTTGGAGCACTCACCGCCTCTTGAGGTACTGATTCCACTGCCGTATTGCTGTGGCTGATTCCCTTTGACTTGTATAGTCAACAAAAAATAATGTGAATCTGACCATCTCAAGCCCAGAGCATTCCCTGCGTTGTTTGTCCATTTTTTCCCTCCTTCACTGTTCATGACTTAGCAGGACCTGGAACTCACATCGCCTGTGTTCTGTTCTGGCACCCTTTCCAGGACACGACACAAGCTCTAACCAGAAAATATGGCAACCTTAAATTCAGAGCCTTGGCTTCTGACCTTTAAATACTTAAATTATGTGCTTTAAAGGTTGCAATCAACCTGGTACACATATCTTTCATACACGCATCTTCCACTGTTGTTCTTTTGAAACACTGCAAAGCATATTTTAAAAAAAACATCTAGAAACAAAATGCAGGGCTATAGCCTGCAGTCTGAGTAGCAAAGCACTAAGTTATTTTTTATGTAGAAGAGCTCAAGGTTAGTCCCTAATATCGAAAACCCATGCCTTAAATCCTGGAAAGCTGATGCCAATTGGTCTAGAAACTGGTAAACCGATACTGTATGTAAGACTTGGTATGGCAACTCATAATGACAGTCAGGTAACCATATTGATGGACCAGGAGTTACCCTTTCTTTTCTCTGTCTTTGTCAATCTTCCCCAATCTCTCTCTCTCTTCTTTTCTCTCAGAAATTAAGACTAATAGCAACTATTAGTCTCTCTCTCTCTCTCTCTCTCTCTCTCTCTCTCTCTGTGTGTGTGTGTGTGTGTGTGTGTGTCCCTCCAAAACTCTTACATCAACAATATTTTCTTCCCATTTCCTATTTCTTCGTGACTATTCCAGTTCTTGAACTGTGGGTGTTAAACGGTTCATTATCTACTCCCTTCCATTAAAAATGATAGCAAGAGGCACACAGTTGTTTTTATTTTTAAGCTCTTTGCAACTTGCGATAGTGGGTTGCGTCATGAGAGAGGTCTATGAGTACTTCAGATTAACCATTTCCCACAGCCAGCCTTGCTTTCTACATGAGATGGAACAAACATGACATCTGTGCATGGGTGGCCGTATGGCTGTGAGCATGGGTGGGTGGGTGCGTGGGAAGGTTTGCGGCGGTGCCAAGAAGCGTGTGGGTTCTCAGGGAGGCCGTGTCATAAAACCAGAGCTGCTTAAGCTCTTGCCCAACAGCTTTGTTTGTGTTCTTCAGCACTCATTGCTTCACAGCCAAGGAAGAAAGCCAGGGCTACAGCAGAAGTATATGGGAACAGCCAAAGGTTGCACTGGGATGGGTAAATATGTTATCCCGTCCAACCAGCACTCACCCACAAAGGTGGGATGTCCTCTCCTATCCCTTCTCTCTAGAGCATCTCCAAGGAATAACTGCTCCCAGCTTCTCTGAGCCACTTGCTCCATCAGTCTGATGTATTTCCCCTCTCCTTCTCCTATTTCTGGAGAAGCTGCCTCAGAGTGAGCCAGACCATTAGTCTATCCCGTTTAGTCCCCTCTGCATGAGAAGTGGGGGACCTTTCTCTCAACAGATGTTTTGGACTACCATTCCCATCATTCTGTACTATTGACCTTGCTAGTAGGGGCATCTGAGAGTTGAAAGGTGTCTAGAAGGCCTTGGCTTCTCCATGTCTGGTCTACTCTCACTGGCAGTTCCTCTGCAAGGTTTCAACCCTCACCTGGAGATACCTGTGTTTCAGCTGGGGACATTTTATTATGAGCTACAGCTCTTGGCCCTAGGGGTGGGCAAATGTGGCTCTCCAGATGTTGTTGATTACAAAATCTGGAATGCCCCAGTTGCACATCCCTGCTTTACTCAAACCTCCCCTGCTGTTGAATTTTTGTTGCTTTGCCTCTGATCCTTTCTGGGGACGGCAAGCAGCCTCCCTCTCTGGTGCAGATACTGGTTAAAATATCACAGAACTTTTAGGCTATCATCATACACAGCTAGTTCATGCTATCATCATGTAATTCAAGTCAACTCAAGGCCCTTTGACATTTAAACACACTTAGCTACATTTCCGCCTCCTCATTTTGTGGAAATATAATTCAACAGCTATGCAAGGGGGATTGACTTGAGTGACATTTTTCTTGCTGCACATATGCAGCAAATCCATTTTCAAAGTTATCTATCCTGCAGGGGAAAAAATGCAGCATCTAATGTCTACTTAGCAATCTAAGATAGCTCTTCAGTAATCTGTAGCATTCTAAGTGGAAAAAGTATTTACGTATTATTTATTTATGTGTTTATTTCATTTATATACCACTCCACTTGTGCACAGCACTATTCTGGGTGGTGTACATATAAAAACCACAAAGTATCACAGAACAATAACAAAAATATAAAATATAAAAACCAGGATGAACAGCCAAAAATTGGCTAAATTACTTTCATTGATAACTGCTGGATCAAACTGACTATTCTCACTTTTTTAAACCATGTTTGGCAATTTTGGGTATGTATGGTATAGAGAGCCATGGGTGGGGGGGGGGGCTTTCTGTTGGAGCTATTTTTAAAGTTGTGGGGCAGATGGTCAAGCTGGTCAGAACAGGCCCATGCTAGAAAATACTTGGATTAAAGGACCTCATTTCTAAAAGGAAATTGCAGATATTTGTAATTCTGCCAGTGATGGAACAGCCAGCACAAAGGAGCATATATGAGTTTTGAGAACACAGAGCATTAGAATAGGAGGGAACAGGACATTGCAATGACTGATTTGTTTACTAAATTATCTTGAGTGCACCTAACAGGCATTTATTCTGACAATTAATAACTCCCGCAGAAACCTTCATTTTCAATCAGAAATTGCAGCTGCCTTAGACAGAAAATCCACATGCACTCAACTAAGGGTGTGACTACTCAGGGGAATAGATGGCTATTTGGACCACTTGTGGAATGGTCCAATTCAATCTATGTCCCAGTGAGCCTGTGACATAGGGGGAGCTGCGCTCCAACCCAGCCCTACTCTGTGCTGTAGGGCTACTCTGTTTCAGGGCTGGGGTGGAGCCACATCACTGATGGAAAGGTCACTTTATCACTCCTTGGAAAACAACCCTTTCTGGTGCAACCAAACATGCAACTTTCCCACCACTTGGAACCCTAAGTGAGAGTTCCATCGTGCACCATGTAGTGAAGATCAGAGCAAGAATGTAATTCTCAAACTGAGAAATGAACTACTTGTTATTGTTATGTGGCGTCAAGTCGTGTCCACTTTACATCTTACTATGTGTGTCTCTTCTGGGTCATCAAGTCAGAACTGACTTATAGTGACCCTAATAGGGTGTTCAAGGCAAGCGAGATACTTAAGGAGTGGTTTTACCAGTTCCACTCCTCCAGTGAATTTCCATCGCTGAGCAGGGATTTGAGTCCTAGTCCATCACTCTACCCACTACACTACACAGGGAATCCACATCCTACTATAGACTCAGTTGAATTATCATAGATTCTAGTGAGAGTTCAGGTTTGAGTTAAACATGTTAGTCTTTCTGGCAGCCCTTGGTATTCATAAAACTGTTCTCAGCATCACGTTTTAAATAAATTGGTCTTATTCTGTCATCTTTCTTCCTTGTCCAGTTTCCATATCCATGAATAGGAATCAAGAACACCACAGTACGGCTAATCTTGACCTGGGTTTCCAAGTATATATCCTTACACTTGATGGTGTTTTTCTAATTACTTCATAGCTGCCCTTCCAAGTCTCAGTTTTTGATTAGCTGAAATCTTCATTTTGATCCATGACTGAACCAAGATAACAGAAAGCCTTTAGCAATTTCAGTTTCTTAATTGTCATCATAGAAGCTATGTAATTCTTCTTCAGTAATAATTTTTGTCTTCCTAGTGGTCAGCTACTTAATGTTCTTAGTGTCTGTCTTCTTAATATACAACTGGAATGCAAACGAGGAAATTAAGCAGAACCGAACATGATTGGAGAATTTGGCCTGAGAATTAGAGATGTAGCAGGAGAGCAACTCATATAATTCTATGAAGCCAGTAATTTATCTGCAGCCAATCAATATTTCAGATGACCTAACAGACAATTACACACATGGACATTACCAGATAGCCAGTATAGAAATAAAACACTTATATAAATGGAAACAGAAGATGGAAAAGCTTTATTCTGTGAAAATAAGAACAGGACTATGGTACAGCCCATTAACTGTTAATATAAAAAATTAGAATAAAAATAAAATTAAAATAAAATGATCATAATGCAATATGTAATTCAAATAACATGCAAAATATAGATCTGCCCAAAATATAGATCTGAAAAATTGAAAGAACATGCAAAATATAGATCTGAATTATTAAGCTGAATTGAGCAGGATCTGAAAGAACTGTGGACTGAAACCAGAGATATTATTAGATATTATTAAAGGAGTCAAAAATCTGTGGATGACTGACAAAACTTTAAAATTTGTTAACAACAGCTGAGAAGCCAAAGGAAAAGGAACAGGATCAGACTTGTGAATGCAACTTTTGAGCAAATTGCACAGAGGGGCAAAGTAAGCTGTTATAATAATCATGGCAAAGAAACAGAAGAGAACAACAAAAAAGGAAAAGATCTTTTCCATAAAATCAAAAAAATCCATGCAAAATTTAAACCAAGATTAGGAATGCCTAAAATCAAGAGAGAAATATATTATCTAATCAAAATAAACTACTCTTAAAATTCTATAGATTTGAATAGCATTATAGGTATTTTCATTTTTCATGAAGTTTTCAAACAGACTTTGCATTTTAGCCCCTAACTGTTTGTACTACATCTCACCTTACTATTAGAGCCACACTGTTTGTTCTGTTTCTCATTTCCAGAGTAAAAATAGTTTTATTTGTTTGTTTCATAAATTTATATATGCTGACTTAGTGTAAGACACTAATCAAAGTGGTTTGCAAAGATAAAATTAAACAATCACCCCAGCCACCCAAGAAAAGAAATCAAATCAAAAAAATACCTACAGAAAATAAAACCCCAGATGATGGCAGATTCCAGGAATCATACATGGAGAGAGACTTGAGGGAGGATGCCCTTAAATGTTTCCTGAAGCAATGTCTTTAGTGTCCTCTTACAGGGTGAGAGGGCGGAGGCGTGATGCACTTCCACCGGGAACCCATTCCTTAAAGTAGGGGTCACAGCCGAGAAGACACAATTTCTGGTGCATGTTTTCTTTATGTGGCAACCTGGAGAAGTGAGGCCTGTGGTGAACGAATGGGGTGAGCTCATGTTCTGAGGGAAAGACAAATAATTTTCTGGTTGGAAAAAGTCCTATTCCAGCCCACTTTAGTGCACTCACACCAACTATAGTAGTATTTAACTGATAAGGATATGGACATCTGTCAGCCTCATTCTTGTTGCGTTTTCGAGAATCCAATGGAATTCTTGTCCCATCCTAGCTCTACATCCGTTTTGGAGACTGTTCTCCCCGTACAGGTAAATTTGTGCATATTTTTAAATTCATTCCCCCTGCAATGTCTGCATGTTGAGTATGTATTTTCCAATGTCTATATTCTGTCTGCATTTTTTCCTATGAACTAAAGTGTATTAGTGTGCATTTTTCTAATGCATGCGTTTCAGTCAGATGTATTTCTGAAATGTATGCATGATTTTGTGTGCATTTCCCCCACTTCAAAACATAGTGGAAACACTGAAAATGTATTTTCGAGGCAGGATCCACTCTGTTCTATTGTCAGCCTTAGGAGGTGCGAAATGGATATTTCTGTGTGTTTACGAATACTGTGACTAACTAATGTTATGTCTCTTGACGTGCTGCATAAGAGCATATGCTTGAACCATCTATTGACAGAAATATCTTCTATACACAATCTCCATTACAGAGACTTTGATCACTACAAATGGAAACAGGGAATTACAAAGAGAGGCGTTGCCTTTTATGTTTGCTACCGAAGTGTTTTGTAATATACATTTACGGATATTCTTGAGCTTTCCCGGAGAGACTTTAGTTGCCACAATGGCTATGAAAGGAAATGCACACGGCTGATGTGATACCCTAGGTGGCCTATGACTGGAGTGAGGGGTGGGGGAGACCCCACACTGGTATGGCAATGTGAGTGCCTCCCTCAGACCTCGAGTTGCTTTGCCATCCTCAGCTAAGGCCCACAAGCCGCTGGCTGCTACAACCCAAGCTGCTGTTATCAAGAGGCACCTGTCTGCAGGGTCCAAGTGTTTCCAATATTTTTTTCCCTTCCAAGTGAGCCAATGGGAATTTGTTTGTTGTTCTCAGAAATATTTTGCCCGTCTTTAAGGACTCGCTTTGGCCTATTTCTGTAAAATACACACTGGAGAAAAGTGGAAGAGCTGTTGTCTTATTCTGTGAGAAGAACAGGAGGGGTGGTTGTGATCCATCAGCCTGCCCTCTGGTCCTTGCTCTCCTTGGGTGTTGGTTTCAGAAAGAGAAAAGGCAATCGTTTTGTGCCAAGGCGTCATTGGTATGAATTGTGAAGCCCCAAGGGGGAAACGTGATGTAGTGACTCAGCCTCTGCTAGGACTGAGGTTTCATGTGAGGGTTAGAAAGTCCTCAACAGGCTGCTGAGACAGCTCTTGCTCTGCCAAAACAAGATGATTTCTTTCACATCCCTCCTTCCGGATACATACATGGATTACCAGCTGAATTTGTGATCTCAGGTGCCCCTTTAGCATGCTTTGTCAATGCACACAGTTGTGGTGGAATCAGCTGTTTGGTCCACTGTAACAGTACCAGCTTTAGGGGTGGACAAGCTTGGCAGTCCCCCAGGTTGCCAAGCTGAAGGGGGTGCCAAGAAGAGCAGACGGGGGCACAACGCTGAACTCATGGGCTCTTCCTCTTCTTTCAAACTGTCCTGTGTGCAATGCCCAGTAGAGTGTAGTGAATACAGTCACAGTTTAGGATTCAGCAGGTCTGGATTCAAATCCCCACACAGCCATGGAAACCCACTGGAGGGGGCGTGGAACTGATAAAACGAATCCTTAGATATCGCACTTGCTTTGAAGTCCGTATTAGGGTTTCTATTAATCACTTCCAATCTGACGGTAGGTAACACTGTATGAAATGATCTAAAGGGACAAAACACAAGTATGCATGATTTCGCCCAACCCCCGGATTCAACAGGGTGTTTGGGCTCTACCTGCAATCGTCATCTTCCTTCAAGTGGCTTTCAACGGATCTGTTTAGCTTCTCCAATTTGCAGTACGCTGCCGTTGGTCCTGATGAGTGGCACACAAAGTGGTGTCCATGGGTATTGGTCTTTTCAAGGCACAGCCTCGGCAGGCCTCCCAATATTGCGCCCGCTGGAGAACCCATAAACTCCTGGGTGACTCTGGAAAGCTGACTGTTGGGGAAAGCATCCTTTCCCCAAGGTGCCATTTATTCTAGGGCAGGGTCTGCACCCCACACCAAGAAATCACAGAAACATTTTCTTTCCCCTCCATCAGGCTGTTCTACCTTTAGCAGAAATCCCATTAAGTGAATGGATTGGTCTGACTGTGGAAAGAAAAGCAGATCTGGCTTTCTTTCAACATTTCCCATACGTTTATCTTAACATTTCCAGTTTGCACAGGAAGTCTTTAGTCCTGATGGGAAAAAAAATGTTTCATACTTGCCAACTGCCGCTTTGAGCATCCAGATCTGTCCAGGCTTGCAGTTGGAGGCAGTGCAGAGGAAAATATGATGAAGTGCTGAGGAAAACATTATGGCATTGGCTGGCTCAAGTCATTCACCAGTTTTCACTTATTTTCCTTCACCGCACCCTTCAGCACCAAGAAGGATCTGGAGCATGCATAAATGTGTCCGTGTTCCACTAATTAGCACAAATGGCAGCCTTCTGCAAGGAAGATAGATACATGGTGAGAAAATGAAACAACGCTATGTTTATCCCTTAAGATAACTTTAGCACCGTAACACTAAACATGATAAAAGAGCTTCGTGAAAGTTTCCTTTGGATCGAGTGCCTCTAAAATTAAGAAGATGCAACAAGCCTTGGAGCAAGTGTGTAGGGAAGACACAATTCTTTCATAGCAGGAAGATGACTGCTCTGTTGACTTTTGTAGTAGCCGTCCGTTTGGCATCCTCTTGCTTCATCTCTGGGAAATCCTGTTCATACATAACTTCCCCAAGAAGTTGTACGTTTAGGAATCAAATGGGGAGTAGGAATACAAGGAATACCAACGTTTGGGAAACTAAAATCCTGCATTTTAATAGAAATATAGGGAAATGGCTGATTCTTGAGGAACCCTATAATGGAGGTCCCAAGGAGTGGGCGTTGCCTCCCCCAAGCAGTACCCTTTGAGATCAACCCTTGAGGAAAGGCTAGAACCACCCAACAATGGCGCTTACAAGTCCTAAACTCAATAGCCATCTCAGAAAGATACTGTGATTGACAATATCAAACAATGTAGAAAGATCCAGGAGGACCAGCAGGGTTACATCCCTCTGTTTGCCTCCCTCAAAAGACAGTTTTGCAGGGCAACCAATGCTGTCTCAGTTCCATGGCACAGCCTGAATCCCAATTGAAATGGATCTAGGCTATCTGATTCTTCCAAGAACAGCTGCAGCCGGTTGGCCACCATTCTCTTGATCTGAATGGAATATTAGCAGTGGGCTTATAGTTATGAAAACCATCCATTGCTAAATTTGGTTTCTTTGGAATGGGCCTTATAATAGTTTCCTTCAAATGAGAAGGTAAGTGACCTTTTTGTAGAGATGCATTACTGACAGGCAGAGCCCATTCCACGATCAACCTGATTTAAAGAGTCACAGTGGGTAAGGATCTAGAGAGGAGGAGAGGGCTTTGCAGTGTGCAAGTGGGCCTTATCCACATCTTCTGGCTGAACTAACTGAAATGGATCCAATTCAACCTGACCAGAGGGTGCTCTGGACATCTCCTTCAGATCTACTGGGATCAGCAAGGAGTCAAGGTCCCAATGGATGCTTTCAATCTTAGATCTAAAATGAGCTGCCAGTCGGTTGCAGTTGGATGTGAAGATTGCTTTTGTCTGGAAGAGATAAGGCCATTGACAACACAGAAAAGTTCCCCCATTGGTTACTGTATGGAAAAGCCCTGTAACAAACATTCTCTCTAAATGTTGGCTTTCCTTAGATTTAGCAGTCTCTTCACTCCATTGACAAAGAATAAGATTTCTTAGCTTTGTTAGTTGAATATTTTTGATTGATATTTTGACTGGGCTTTCTTTTTAATCATGTGTGCATGAGTTTGTGTATTGTGTGTGTGAAGAAATTTGCAGCCTTTTCATGACATTAAAAATCTAGCTGGTTGGGAGTTCAATTTCTTGCTGTGCATCCCCAAAGAGCCAGCCTGGGTGGCCTTGGGCAAGCTGCACAGTCCCAAGATACCCCCAGAAGAAGAGAATGGCAAACCACATCTGAGTATTTTCTACCAGGAAACCCTGGAAATGGTTGCCATAAGGCAGAATTGATTCCAAGGCACATTTTTAAAAAAAGCTGAGTTGGCCATCTTATTCAACCTAATGATAAGGCCAATCCTGAAATGTTATCAGGAGACATTTAACACACATCAATGATAGTGTGGTGGGAAATAGTGCCCCCTCCCCATATACTCCGCTCTATTTGGATATTATGATTTCCATCATTAAAATTGGGATTATGCTAGATTTTAGAGTTACATTAGTAATTTATGGATAATTAGCACTGCACAGAAAAGATGCATCATTAAAAAGTTTGTGTTGCACACCCCCAATTTCACAGTGTCATACAGCCTCCCCCAACATGGTGCCATCAAATGGAAGGTGGTGGAGTTCCTAGCCCAACACTTTAGGAGGGCACTGGTCTAGGGAGGTCTAATGTAGTACCTTGGACTAAGTTCAGTCTCTTGTGCCTTTTTTCACAATTATTTGGCCCAGAAGCAGTGCTCATTCCCCCTCCCAAACTTTATCTGCTTCACATCTATTTCATCACAAGGGCCTGCTCCCCAGGTCTGGGCCCTGAAATCTCAGGGAATGGAATGGTGTTGCCCTGGCAACCCTATTACTCGTACATGTTTTGGAAAGCTTCACTCATTGTGCAGCATTTGCTAGTACTGTGTACAATGCAGAAGTTTAATGGCCAGAATCTTATTTGGGATTTCCAGTGGTGTAACCGTCATTGCATGAACTGAGGCAGAGAACTGCTGCTATTTAACATGTTTCGGCTCCCACTCCTGGTCTTGCATCAAGTAACACAACTGGTGCATGCCCAGGAATGGAAGCAGCAGCTTTTCAATTAGTGACCATTCGGTGCCTCGGTATAGATTTACACTTACGCTGGCATAAACCCCCAATAGGATCCTGGCCAATTTCTTTAACTCTAGGCCCCTTGTTCTCTGTGTAAAAATTATTTCAGATGTGAAAAATATTTCATAATAGAGATCTTTTTCCCAAGATGAGGGTCAACGAAGAGTAGGACGAGAGAAGAAGTAGGACTAGTTCACCTCTATTGTAATTCTTCGCTGATCTTCCCTTTGGTATCCATTTAGCAGGGATGTTGGCAAGTCTTTGGGTCCGAGTCCCAAGTCTGAGTCTTTGGTACCAAGTCCTGAATTCCAAGCTCCAAGTCTCTAATAAAAACAAGCTTTTTCCCCCAGAAAAAAGGGAGGTGGTGGGTGGGTTCTGAGTCACAGATCGAGTCCAACTCATTGAAAAAAAAAACAAATCCAAGTTGAGTCCAAGTTGAGTCATTAGTGCAACTTAAGTCTGACTTCACAGCAAGTCCTGTGACTCAAGCCCCCATCCTTGCCATTTAGAAGTGTCTTTTGCTTGATTTGTACAGCTTCTTCTAACATATTGACACTTCACACAGGTTTCTACCATCTGTTGAGCTGCGATCTTCTGTTATTATGCAGAGTTATGTGGTCTTAGTGCACCCAGTGTGTTGCAGTGGGTGGAGTGACAGACAAATTGCTGCTCGGCCATAGAAACTCATGGGCAGGGGTGTGGCACAGGTAAAACCACTCTTTAATTATCTCGCTTACCTCGAAAGCCTTATTAGGGCCATTATGAGTCAGATTTAACTTGATAGCACATCAAACACATAACATGTGGTCTTCACAAGAGACGGCCCATAAGCTGAAAGAAAGGTGACACAACTGACCCGCCGTGGCAGAATATTCAGAGCTGGAGTGACTAACTGGAATGTTATTAATAGAATGGTTAGTTTAAAGCCATGCTTCCTAACCTTGCCTCCCCCCCCCCCCCAGATGTTCTTGCACTACAACTCTCAGACATCCTGGCCAGCACAGTTAGTGGTGGAGGCTTCTGGGAGTTTTAGTCCAAGAACACCTGGGGTTACCCAAGGTTGGGAACCATTGGTTTAAAAGGGAATCCATTGGGTTAATATGGTGGGAGGTGTCTGTAAGGGAGAGAAAGCTATAACAAAAAAGGCTTCTCCAAAGTAGAGAGACCGCGGCAGCAGCCCTTGTGCATTTTATAAGATGGGGAAAGACAAGCGCAGACACAGGACAGCTGAAACCTAACACCTCCCAAGCAGGAAGCTGCTGCTGTCACCTGGTATAAGGTACGTTTGCTAATGCGCTGTTTTCCTGACCGAACTCTCATACTTTTAACAGGGTACCTGAGAGGCAGAGTTGCAGCTTGTGTGAATTTCCCTCCTCGTCTCTGTGTGCAGCCGCAAATAGGTTCATCTGCTGGCACTCTGCTTGTTGTGCAGCTATTCAAGGCATAAGGGGCTCTGTCTTTTACTTGTGTATTTTCTGATTCAAGCAAGATATAGATCTTCTCCACTATGAACAGAATAGCAATGCCATACCTGAAACTTCTTTAAAAACAAGGTTTATTATAACTATATTATAACTATGCGAGAACACTCTGAGGAGATTCAGCACTTTCTAGACTCTCAGAGATTCCTGACAGTCTCACAGGCCTGTCAGGATCTGTCAAAACATGCATGATGTCGTGGTACACAGTCACTGCCTAATCAAGCAAGAAGTAGGGGGTGGGAACCAAAGAAAGGAAAGGATTTGCTTCTAATATGTGTGTGGGCTGGTATGGGCCAAAGAAATTAATATGAAACGAAACATACTGTATCCTCAAGTAATAAACGTGTGTGCAGAAACACACACACACACACACACACACCCCAAATACACATGCAAATACATAATGAATAAATATTCCCACAATCCTCTGCCAATGCAAAAGACAGAGAGTGAGAATTAAAGAGGAAAGACTGGACAATGCTTAGTTTCTCAATTGAGTACAATATTGTAAGCGTAATATTGAATAGTGAAATCGTGATGAACACTTGATGAAACATGAATTTAAACAAAAAAAGGGGGAGAGTCAGCCACATTTTTTTCATCTTATAGTGAACATCAGGATAACATAAAATAAGAGTTTGGCAGATTATTCTTCCATTGAGCATTCCTAGCTAAAATAAAAATATGCAAGAGTCTCATTGCAGTGAGCAAAAGAAGGATAAGAGACAAGGAGTGACTGCAGATGTGAAGTACTGTATTGCACCTGCTGTAAAATTGGGTGTGTGTATATGTCCTAGAACTAACTAATAATTCAGACTGGAAGCTAGAAATGACTTTTCTTGAGTTATTAAAAAAACCTTGCCATTGTATGTGCTTGATAAATACTTATTACTGAAATGGACTTTCCATGGGTGAAACTGATGAGGGCCAGTCCACCCTGTGAAAATTGATGTGGTCCGACCGGTGCTTAAAAGGTCTTTATCTTCAGTGCAATCTATTTTGTCTCTTGGTACCCATGCGCAAAGGAAGAACAAAGAGCTATTTTGCATCTCAATGAATCATCCCAAAAAGAGTGCATGCCCTAGCCCTGTGCCAGAAAGAGATGGGCCAGCTCTTAAAGGGGAAGGATGGATTCTTTTAAATAGAAATACAAGTAAAGGCAGTCTTTTTTTCTCTGCCAGACAGTGTTATCAGGGAACCATATAGCATAACTATATGCCAGTGTGGACAGGCTCTGAGTTAGTGATTTACGGTACACTAGGATACACACAGGAAATCAACCCTGAAGCTGGGTCCATGGGGTCACGAAGGGTCGGACACAACTTAACGACTAAACAACAACAAAGGACACACACATGCATGCACACATGCACGCACACGCGCGCGTGCACACACAATATCTATGCATATAGTATGGTAAAAGGAAAAAAAATCCAGAAAAAAATTTATTTTCACATGCATTGCCAGAACTATCCATTAGAGGGCTCCAGAGACCATGCTATGTATTTTTCAATAACAATTATTCATAACATAGTCTCTGGATCCCTCTAGTAGCCAGTTCTCGTACTACATGTCAAAATAGTTTTTTTCTGGGGGGTTTTCTTCGAATATTTTTAACATTTTCAGACCGTGGATAAGTGAATCAGTGAATACTGATCCCATGGATAAGGGAGTCCTACTTTATTTAGTATTACTTGAGGACTGTATGTATGTCAGAGTTGACATGTTTTCAGCTTTTTACGTTAGTACATTGTAGGTACTAATTGGGTCTTGTTTTCATTTGTTGTGTGGTTCATCGCTCAGATGACAGGCCTGCATGTTCGTGAACTGCACACTGGTTCAGCTGTGAATCTTGCCTTTTTTCCTTTGATTCATACAGACTGTCTCCCTTTTCTGCTTGGGAAAATTCACTGCATGGATATTTATCTGTTCCTCTGTTGATTTGTCAACTTATTATTAAAGGAAAGGAAACTTTTAAAAAATATATATGCAAAGTTGCTGTGGAAAGTGACTGAGTATGAGTGTGTTTGTCTTCTTGGTGTGGAGCTTGGAAAAGGGATGGAGGAGCAATTTAAGATCCTGTAACCCTTCAGCTAACATGTCCAGTGGCTGTGCTAGTTAGAAACAAACAAAACAAAATGTCCAAGTTCATTTTATAGTATAATTGGGAGGCCACCCAGTAAGCAACTTCAAACATGGAGAACTGTGTGTGGAGAGGAGAGGTATGGCCGGATCTGAATTTGATCAGGTTGCCTCCCACTAGCTTTGCTGCTTGAAATAAGCTATATCCGTTTCCTTTGCCTATAGCTGATGTGGTGTCATTGACTACAGTATTTAAAATCAATGGACTGAGCAAGTGAATTCCAGTTTCCTTCCTTCCTTCCTTCCTTCCTTCCTTCCTTCCTTCCTTCCTTCCTTCCTTCCTTCCTTCCTTCCTTCCTTCCTTCCTTCCTTCCTTCCTTGCCATATTTTGCAACCATTTTTCATTACTTCTTGCTCAGCTTTTTTGAATGTAGAGCCCATGCTGGGGCAGATGGTTAGCTCAGTGAAGTGCCAGAACACAGAGTGGAGCCCAACATAGCGCCTCGATATGCTGGGTTTCCTTTGCATAAAGTCAGAAGTTCAGATCTCTGGTAGGAGAAAATGCCTTCCTTGCAAAGAGAGGAGTGAGATCCAGCAGAGACTTCCTGCTAGAGGGGGAATGGGATGGCATTGTCCTCCAGTTTTCCCTTCTTGCTTGTAGCCCAAAGCTGCTTACCTCCTACAGTATTCAAGAGGGAGCTCCAGCCTTCAAAAAGAGCGCTGGAGCCTACGCATTGGAAAAGTTATCGGAGAAAGATGTTCTTCTGCAACCTTCCTGCAACGGCAACAAAGGTCAGCTAAGGAAACGTCTAGATCCAATAGACCCTCTTATCCTCACTTGTAACTGAAACTGTGCCCAAAGGGGGGCAATTGCCTTTGCTTAGGTTGATTAAAAGGTCACATATTATAGCAAATGCACATTTTTCTCAATATCCCTCCAGGCACAATGATCTTTCAGACCTCTGGTGTCTGAGAAAACAGATGTGAATAGAAAGCCATGGTTATCTTCCAGTGACCAATTATGAAACAAATGCAAGCTAATCTGTTAAATGCAGATTCAGGCAAGATTCTGGCAAAATACACACTTTTCCTCTTAAGTGAACTCTGCTTCTAATGACGTGTTAACTGTATCATCTAATTTGACCCATGTTTCCTCCTTTGGTGTTGCTACATGCCACCGAGTCATCTCCAACTTATGGCAACCCTATGAGTGAGAGATCTCCAAAATGTCCTGTCCTCAACAACCCTGTTTAGTTCTTGGAAACTCAACCCTCTGGCTTCCTTTAGTAATTCAGTACATCTCGTATTTGGTCTTCCGCTTTTCCTGCCACCTTCAACCTTTCCCAGCATTATTGGCTTTTCTAGGACACATCCTCTTACTTGATTATCTTTTCTAATTCCTTCATTGCTGCCCTTCTGAGTCTCAGTCTTCTTCTGATTTCTTGGCTGCCGTCTCCATTTGGATGGATGAACCAAGGTATACAAAATCTTTCACGATTCACTGTCAAAATTAAAGTTGTGTAGCTGTTCTGCAGTTATAATTTTTGTCTTCTTAATGTTCAGTTCCAGGCCTGTTTTGGCACCTTCTTCTTTCACTTCCACTAAATGTTGTTTCAAATCATTGCTGCTTTCTGCCAGTAAGATGGTGTCAGCTGCATATTTTAAATTATTGATGTTTCTTCCCTCAATTTTCACCCCTCCTTCATCTGAATTTATTGCGGCTTCCCAAATATGTTCTGCGTTCAGATGGAAAACATAAGGGGATAAAATGTGCTCCTGTCTGACATCGTTACCTATAGGAAACCATTCTGTCTCTCCATATTCTGTCCTAATGGTAGCTTCTTGTCCACAATATAAGTTACGCATCAAGGCAACCAAGTGCTGAGGCACATCCGTTTCTTTCAGAACAACCCATAGTTTCTCATAATCCACACAGTCAAAGGCTTTGGTGTAGTCTATCAAGCATAGACTGATCTTCTTATGAAACTCTTTGGTGCACTCCAGTAGCCAGTGGATATTTGCAATATGATCTCAGATGCCTCTTCCTTTTCAGAATTCAGATTGAACATCAGGCATTTCTCACTTCATATAAGGTAAAAAGTATTTGTTGCACCAACTTGAGCATCACTTTGCTTGCATGGGAAATTAAAGGAAGGGTCCTATAGACACTGCACTCCTTGGCATCTTTTTTCTTGAGGATTGGAATGTATATTGAACATTTCCAGTCTGTGTACCATTGTTTTCTTGTCCACAGTTGTTGGCATATTCTTATTAGGATTTTGACAGATTCAGTTTCTGTGACTTGAAATAGTTTTATTGGTATTCCATCTACCATTCATGATTTATTTTTTCCCAGTGGTTTCAGAGCAGCTTTCACCTCTCCTTCTCAAATTGCAGGTTCTTCATCATAGGATTCCTCTTCAAAGAAGTCTGTCATTCTTTTATCTCTTCTGTATCTCGGTCATACTGTGCTTTCCTGTTGGTTATTCAGCATTCCTAATGTGGACTTAAATTTCTCTTTGATTTCTTGAATGTTCTGGAAGAGACCTCTTGGTTTCCCCCTTTTGTTTTTCTCCTCATTTCTTTGCACTGGCTATTGTAATAGTTTTCTTTGTCTCTACATGACAGTCACTGAAAAACTGCATTCATGATTCTGACCCCATTTGTGTCACCTTTTACTGTTGCTTCTCATCTGTCCTTTACAATTGTAAGTGTTTTTTCCATCATCCATTTCTTCTTCTTCTATTACTACAGGAACTGTCTTTTTGCATTTGTCCTAATAATATCTTTCATTTTACTCCACAATTCTTCTGATTTACAGTCAATTGAGTTTAGTAATATAAATCTGTTCCTTATGTGGACTTTACATTCATCAGAAACATTGTTTAAATTATATTTTGGCACTATGGTTCTCTTAGTGTTCATTCTCAGCTTTACTCTAACGTTGGATATTAACAGTTCATGATCAGTAGCACCATGTGCTCCTAGTCTTGTTTTGGCAGAGAGAATATAGCTTTCCATCTCCTGCTTCCAATTATTTGGATTTTCTTGATATTTAATTTTGGCCATCTGGTGATGTCTATGTGTACGGTTGTCTATTTGGTTGCTTGAAGCATATATTTGTAATAAACAGATTGTTGGCTTTGCAGAACTCTATAAGTCATTCTCCTGCTTCATTTCTGTCCCCTAGGCCAAATTTTCCAACTACATTTGGTTATGCTTTGTCCCCTACTTTCATGTTCCAGTCACCTAAGATTATAAGCATATCTTGTTTTGGTGTTTGCTCAATTTCCTCCTGGATGCTTGCATAAAAGCTTTCTATTTCATCTTCCTTAGCATCAATAGTTGGAGCCCAACAGTAGGGCTACCCCAGATCTAGCTCCGGTTGTGCTGAGGCTATGAGAAAACAAAAGATTTATTATTTAACACATGTATTGAGCAGTTAACAGAACTGGGTATGCAAATCAATGTTCAAGAAGATTCTGCTTTAGTAATTCTCTTAATGAGAGAAGAGGTCTGTGTTTTTCCACTCACGAAAAATAAAATAAAACCCTACAGCTTAATTGCCAGACCTTCACTGCATTTAGCAGCCAGTTGTGTACCTCACAAATGTCCATCCGGGACGACTGTGGGGAGCAATGAGATTCCACCTACACTCACACCACTCAGCCTCGTCCTACGCACTTGTTTCTGAGTGACCCTATCAGTCAGCGAACACAAAAAGTAAAACAAGAACAGGCCTGCCTTCCCAGGATCCCGTGGGTGTGGAACACAGCACTTTAGAAACAGATGAACTCAAAATGTATGAAGTGTAAACTTTTAATGGTACATAAATGAGTCACTGTGGGTTTCAAAATGTGTAAATATGATGCACATCCTAATTCAGTTTGTCTCAAGACAGCTTAAGAAGAAATTTGCAGGGAAGTGGAGGGTGGACATGTATTCCAAACAGCCCTTTGAAATTACTACAGAATTGTTTGTTATTGTTTTTTAAATGACAGCTTTCATTGCCTTGTGGATGTGATGTGCGAATAGTTTTTTTTTTAAAAAAAATCTTTATTGAATGAAAATGGAAACAACAACAATAACAAAATAACAGTGCAAGTCTTTCACTGGAAATGTATAATCTGATATAGGCACTATATCTGTATCAGACTAGAAGATTGCACCAAAGATTGACGTGGGAGGCTAGTGGAAAACAAGTCTTATTCTTCTTAACATTAAAAAAAAAAAAAAAAAAGGAAACCATGTGTTGAAAACGTCAACATGTGTTGGAAATGAGGTTGTTTAAGTAATTTGAATCGGTGTGTTAATTTTGCCATTAGGGCAACATCCCATATTCTGTTTCTCCATGCATGTAAATATAAATTACAAATTCCCTTCCAATTTGTGGCAATTTCATAGAATCACAGAATCATAGAAGAGCCCTATAAGGCCATCGAGTCCAACTCTCTGCTCAGTGCAGGAATACAAATCAAAGGATATCTGACAGAAGGTTGTCTAAATTTCTCTTGAATGCCTCCAGTGTTGGAAGTCACCACCTCCTGAGGTAATTTACTGCTCTAACAGTTAGGAAGTTTTTCCTGATATTCAATCGAAATCTAGCTTCCTGGAACTTTCCAGACATGCTGCCATACAGAAAAAGATAATCAACTGTTTATGAAGTAGCTGTTTATTATTGTCTAAACATAAGGATAGAAAAGTTAGATTTAGTGACCTTATAAACTTTTGCCCTGTGATTTGATTTTATTTCTGTAAAAACTCTGGCCCAGAACAACTGGATTGGAGGGCATGTCCACCACATATGAAAGTATGTACCAATATTCCCACATTTCCTCCAACAGGATGGATTTATTGATGGAACTTAGAGTGGTGTAAAATACCATTGACAAAGAAGCTTAATATAAGGCTCCTTAAATTTGGAGAGTGATCCTATAGGAGTCTTGTTCCATAGAACCTGCCATTTTCCATCAGATATGGTCACACACATCCCCAAATCACTTCCCCAAACCATTTTGAGCCCTACTTCACAGCCATGGTGGGATTCATTTACTGTTTCATATAATTTTGAAGCCAGCCCCTGCTGGATATTTTCTGAGGCTAGTTAGCAATGTTTCAAAATGCAATTAATTGTCTAGTGGTCTGCACTTTCACTACTGACAGGGAAGAAAAATTAACAACCTGAAATATTTGAAACCAGGAGGGTGAGAGATAGTACTTGCTTGATTTAATAATTGCTTCCCTGGTTTGTGGCCAGAACTATTATGCAAATCTTTCCACGATTTAAATTGAGCCCATTTGTCAACATCATAAAGTAAGAGATGGCTGAAGAAGGGGAGGGGCAATGGAGAAGGAGCAGAAAACAATTTATTTTGCTAGTCTTTCCAAAATTTTTACTGCATTCCTAAGAAATGGATTGGTTGTCAGTGGTATGGAATTAAATTTTAAAAGGAGAAATAAAAGCCTTTTCAATTTTTCGAAATCCTGAGATTTTATTTCCGTGGTAGCCATGTGGGAGGTTAGGAGCCAAGGAGCACATGAAATATTTGTTTTATATGGTGTGTGCATAGTTTTCTCTATCGTATTTCAGGTAAGTTCTAGAAAGCTGTCCATCTGCTTCTTAAAATTGCAACTTTGACTACTGTGGAGAAGGTGGAAAGGGAAAACTGAACAATTGGATGTAATTCGATTCACACAAAGCCTTGCCCCCAGGCAATTACCCCTAATTTTCCAAACAGCAGAGGGAATGAAGCCATACTGGAGTTCCTGGATGTGCTATACAGTAGTGGCTTGGTTGTAGGTCCTTGAATGTGACAGAAGCTATGAGTGAGGCAAATTTTCTCCTCCCTCTGTGGAGAAGGAAAGCAGCTTGTGAAAGGGGATCAGAGATCCAGGAAGAGAAAAGGCAGTTTGCTGCAGGGCAGAAACCATTCCCCTTTACTAGACCTTCAATGTCAAAGTTGGCAAGGAATTCAGCTTGGATTTAGAAGTGCTTGTGCCTTAAGTGTTGGAAGACATCTGTTTTGTCCAGGCGCAAGCTTTTCTCGCCTGCCTATTTTGCACTTTTACTATTTATTTTATTTGTCTCATTTATGGGTCACCCTTCTCCCAATGAGCGATTGGTCACCACAAGGTAAATATAAGCTTAATTGGCAAGGCTGAGCGCTGAGGGACCCTGCTCTGTGGAAATCTCACTGACAGAGGGGAAACACATTGATATAAAGGAACAGGAAATCCTCTTAAGGTTTAGTTTGATCCTCACATACCAAAGAAAGAAGAAAAGCAGAATGGGAGACTGGCGTGAAGCCAACTTCAGCCTTTTAGTTGACCCTTTACCTGCTCTGGGAGACTCTGGCTTCCTAAACCAACCTGGACTTTTAGTACATTGGTTCCAAAGGTGACAAGCAAACTACACATGTCGACATGTACACCCCATACACATCAGCCCATACCCTGTTGCTTAGAATAAATCACACTAGAGTAGGTTCATTGAATCAATGCAGATTTAGTGAGTCAGCTCCATAAATTCCATTGATTCAAGTGGGCTGATTCTAGTTGAGACTTAATATACTAAAGTAAGTCACAGTTGAGGGGACGTGGTGGCGCTGCGGGTTAAACCGCAGAAGCCTCTGTGCTGCAAGGTCAGAAGACCAGCAGTCATAAGATCGAATCCACGCGACGGAGTGAGCTCCCATCACTTGTCCCAGTTCCTGCCAACCTAGCAGTTTGAAAGCATGTAAATGTGAGTAAATAAATAGGTACTACCACGGTGGGAAGGTAACGCCGTTCCGTGTCTAGTCACACTGGCCACGTGACCACGGAAACTGTCTACGGACAAACGCTGGCTCTATGGCTTGGAGAAGGGGATGAGCACCGCGCCCTAGAGTCGGACACGACTGGACTAAATATCAAGGGGAACCTTTACCTTTAAGTCACAGTTAGAGTAGGCCCACTTGAATCAATTGGACTTAGAGAGGAGTTGACTCACCAAATCCCCATTGATTTAATGGATCTACCCAAATGTGATTTACTACACTAAGCAACAGGTTTGGGCCAATAAATTATTGGGCCAATAAATCTTGGTGAGGATATAAACCCAACCTGAGTTTAGTGATTTGGATGCACACACATAGCCCAGTTCAGAATCTGCACTGTAGATGATGGGCAACAATCAAGTTGCTTTTACTATTACCCTGTTTCCCCAAAAATAAGACCTAACCTGAAAATAAGCCCTAGTATGATTTTTCAGGGTGCTCGTAATATAAGCCCTACCCCCAAAATAAGCCCCAGTTAAGTGAAACCCCGCCCTCCACCATTGTGCAGCAACCAGAAGAAGGTGACATGACTGTCTTTGAATGAATGTAGATTGTTGTACATGAAAAAATAAGACACCCCCTGAAAATAAGCCCTAATGCGTTTTTGGAGCAAAAAATAATATAAGACCCTGTCTTATTTTCGGCATTACTGGTATTACTACCACTATGCTTCTTGAGTGTCTCAGTTCTTTCATATGAACTGCCCATCTAAAAGTTGTGTACATAACCTGTTTCCCTAGCTCATATTATTATCCCATGCTGGAGATCGGATGTCCAACCCCCACCCAACTGGGAGTGAGCCATCATTCATTTCTGGTTGCATCTAGAGGGGCTGGCCTGGCTCCTGGAGGCCCTTAGGGCCAGACGAATGGGCCTGGACCACTCAGTTTGCCCATGCTGCTTCAAAGTGTTAGGAAGAGTCAGATCCCCCCCCCCATATATGAAGAAATTGTAGAGCCATGTGCATTGTGTGTATGCATCTGTGTGCGTACATGGAGCCATTGGGTGAACATACTACTACTTGTATTATTACTGAGAAAGCATCAGGTCTCAAGCCCTCAACAGTATCTGTTTGCATGTCTCCAGCTGGATAAAGCCCAAGCCAAATCAAGCCACTTTGGACTATCCCGGTGCTCTTCCACATATGCTGCTGCATCTATCTTTCTGAAACGAGACAGATGTCACTTTAACCCACATCTTTGTTGTCGGCCATTTTCAGGATGGGGGAAGCATCCACTGGGAACCTAAGGGAAGATGCACCCCCCCTTTTTTTAAAAAAGATTACAAAAAGAAAGGCTTCCTTGCTTTGTTTCCTTCAAAAGAGGCAATTCTCCATTTCTGCCAATAAGTAAGTAAGAAAATAAACAAGGGAGGTGTTATTGGCAATTCTGATTTTTAAGGCATTGAAAGCACGCACGTACACACTGTGAACCTATTTGTCTCCAATTTGGCAGGCATCTCACATATACCCACCCACCTACCCACCCAGGGCTAACTGACAGCTGATTTCATTCAGTTCTGACAGAGAGAAAAAGCCATAGTTATTTTTGGCGTTCTATTGATAAGTCAATGGGAAGCACAAACCTCTAAGTGTCTGAAGTCTTGACTCAGACTCAGGACCCCAATCAATGCGGACTGGTTCTGAATTGATCTATCTTAAGTGAGCTATTTTCCGAAGCCCAAAACCAAGTTCCTAATATCTGTTCAGGTTCTTAAGGAGACAGCTGCTTTCACAAGTCCCAGCATCCTGGATTTTTAATGAACTCTTTATTGATAGACTATACAGTACATATAAGACCACATGAGAGCACAAACAAAATGAGGCAATTACAATTAAGAATGTAATTGTGATTGTGGCAGAAGGCCAATAGTTTCAGTTATATAATCCAGTATTTGATGGAAGTTTCCATTGACCCAGCCATGTGCTAGGATGCAGAGTTGTGGACTGGAAGCTGGAAATGTGAGGGAGAAGGATAGGGGAATGTGGTTATTTTAAAAAATCCTAGGCCTTCTGTTTAATTACTGAATACTGTAATAATCGGATATGGTCTTAAGGTAAACATCATTTTCTTACTAGATTCTCCTTTTTAGTGCAATGTGGAAAAGAATTGTTTCTTATCTATCAAAATGCCAGTGATGTTTACTTTAAAAGCTTCCCCTGGCTTCATGGAGGTTTTGTTCGTGAGAAAGAGTGCAGCCTTTTAACTTGCTGGAAATCTCTTGGCGGCAGCGAGTGTGAAGACTCAGCAGGAATTAGAAGAAGGGTGTTATTCCCTCAGTGATTGAATGGCTGAGTAAATCCTACTGCTGAAGGCAGATGAACTTTGTCTCCGCTACACAATGGAAGAAAGGAACCTGTGGAGAAGAGTTGAAACCACTGGAATGCAAACTTATGCCACTCTGCACCGAGTGCTCAGTTATAACCTGTTTCGTTTGTCAACTATAGACATCAGCGGTTTTATGTTTTCTCTGGCCTTTCCTTATTTTAAAAAAAAGAGAGTCAATAACACTGTAAATATTACAGAGCAACTTCAATTCTTCATATCCTACAAATCCCTTAGTTCTTTACTTGTCAAAATCACCCCTTATTTACAGTTTCGTTAAACAATCTGCAGGGCCTAACACAGGATGAAGCAGCTGGCCACACACCATTCCTTCTGCACATCACAGGTAGCAGCTAATAGTGAAAGACTCAAAAGCATCTACATCAAGCGCTACCAGTTGCCTCTCCTAGACTAAAATCAAGGGAAAGTTTTTTCAGAATATCTGTAAATCTTGAAGGAACAGCTGAAAATGCAAGGACTATAATGTGGAAAGAGCTACCCACTACTTAAAATGGATGGAACACCAGGAGAGGAGAGGAGAGGAGGTGTCAAATGGTAGGGAGAGAAATCTCCCCATATTATAGTTTTGTGGTTTGAGAATGGGGCTTTGATTGCATTTTTTGCCTTGATTTGCTGGTTTGCTTTCCTTCATTTTGGGTAGTGGGGGCTTTGTGTGTGAGTGTGTGTGTGCTTCTGCTGTTTTTTTCCCATGTTGGCGGCAGTCCCTGTTAGATTGATTTTTAAAAATTCGTTATTTGGTTAATTTACTGTACATTTATTCTGTTAAAGGCATATATTCTGGTGAGTTTAGGGGGGGACTGCTTTGTTTGCTTCTGCAGGAACTGACTGTGTGTTCGTTCAAGCATGCCACCGAGCTGTGTGTGATTTGTTGGGTATAGTTTGGAACATTTTTCTCTTCTTGTTCTTGACGTTATTGTCGGCTGCTTTAGTGAGTGAATATCTATCTCTGTGTACCAGTGACTGGCTAGCTGCTTCCTTGCTTTTTCTGTTGATCTGCCCAGGCCCAGAGGGTTTGTTGTGCTGGGTGGGAGGCTCTGAACTCATATTATTGTTTTCTCTTTTCAATTTATTCAGTAGTTTAATGCTTTTTAAATCATTTGGTGGGTGAGTGAGGCATTTATACTCTGTAAGACTGATGGTATCTGATGATTCTCCCCCGTCCCATATACAGTTTCCTGCTTTTGAAATAGATTGATTCTCTGTTCTCTGACCTCACTGCTTTTTGGAATAGTTTTTAAGGGTTGTTTAGGGCTTTTATGTGCCAGAAAACACAAATGGGGCAACATGAATTGGAAATCCTGTTCATGTAAAATGAAAGGACTGGTAAATGAAAAATATGAAAATGAGAAACCTGCATCCCCCCCCCCTCTCTTTGCCATGCACATCCCTACAAATTATATATGAAAATATGTGTCAGTCATATTTTGTATACTAATAGCAGTTTAATCTATAAATCTCCTGTTTTATAGAATCACAAATGGAATATGTAAATGAAACTGCATTGTATTCCACAATGGTAAATACATATTACAGCAGAGGTCCCCAACTCCCGGTCCGTGGCCCGGTGCCGGTCCGTGGCCTGAGCCAGACCAGGCCGCAGAGACAGATCTCCCACCCACCCCCGCACGCACTCCCCCCTGCACAGCCCTTTTGCGCATGCGTGCGCCAGCACCCATGCAACCGCTCCCCCACCCTTTTGTGCATGCGCACGAGCACCTGCAGAAACACTGCACCACCGTTTGCGCATGCACCCGGGTGTCCGCATGAGCACCACGCCGCCGTTTGCGCATGCACCCAAGCACCCGCATGAGCACCCTCCCGTTCCTTCGCACATGCGCACGAGAGAGTGCTCCTTCATGCATGCGTGCGAGCGCAAGGGGGTGCCCTGCCTTCCCCAGCTGATCCACGGGGTTAAAAAGGTTGGGGACCCCTGTATTACAGTACTGAAATAGGAAGTGCTACTGCCTTAAACTATGGATTCTGTGCTCTTTAATAATTATGGGCCATCGGGTTGATTCCAAATTATGGTGACATTTCCCATGGCTCTGTAGTATTAACTACCCAGATGGAATTTATCAGTCCCTCCTTCTGGTGATGCTCTGGAATTGTGCAGCTTGTCTGAGACTGCACAGGCTGGCTTTCCTCCCTGGAGGCAAAGTAAAACTCCCCATTGCACATGCTCCAACCCACTGAGCTATCCAGCCAACTTGTAGGCTTTTCCAAATAGAGATAACATTTATACTAGGACTTTGTCCACCATGACTGTTTATGTCTGCAGTACTTCTAACAAAACCCAGAAGGACCACAGCCAGGAATACAGATTCAAAATACAGTTCGTTCCTGGGGCAAAAACACAATTTCCCTGCAATAAGTGCATCACAGCTTAAATATCAGCATGGCAGCTATACCCCCAGCTAGGAAGGATTTCTTCCCTTTACTCCCTTGTAAAAGACACCAGTCTTTTCCTTTCCACTTACCCTTACTGCATTTATTTTCTCAGCATGAAAACCAGTTCATAGGCATGTGGCATTTCTTGTTCTGAATAATGTAGACTTTCAATGTATTTTTAGAACCTTGAAGATGGAACAAGCGGTTGGGACCAGGGAGGGCTGCAACAGAAAAGTATCAGGCAGGGAAAGGGTTAAGTACACTCACAAACCCACCCACCCCACTTCTCCCAAGGGTGCTTTCCATTAAGAACAGGCTTCAGTGTCTTGTTACACATGCAGACACATATTTGCATAAGCACTTCAGAACTTACCCGGTTTTAATGTCTACCTTCCACTGGATTGAGGCCACTGTTTTTCTGTACGCTATCAGTGGGGAGTGTCAGTAGTTGTGTGGGTTGGAGGAACAATTGAGAATCATTTAAGCAAGCATAGAAATGATGAATTTAGTAAAAAAACCCAAAAAACGGCAATCCCATTTTCTAGGGCTTTGATGAACACAAATGAAGCAAGTCATGCCTCCTTTAGAAGACATATACTTTTCCCACCTTGAAGTTCATTGCAAAAGTTTTCCTCCATCTTATTGGGGTTCGTATATGTTGAGAGAAATAAGATTGTTTGTAACTGTGGCGTTCACCCTAAGTTATGCATTGTAAGTTATGCATTATTCATGTTACATGTTAATGTGGTTAAGAGGCGGGGCCAAAAGAGATGTTAAAAGGCGGTGCCTGAGAGAGGGAGTCAGTTCAGTTAAGTTAGTTAGAGTCAAGAGAGTGAGAGTCAGAGAGAGGCTGTGTTAGGAATCTGAGAGAGAAGGATAGTTTGGGGTCTGAGGAGTGATTAGCTTGAGTGGAAATTGTGATACCTATAGAAGGTTAATATTGAAGCTTGATGAAACTAGAAGATTTTGCTTATGAATTGTTCCAGAAACCAACTGTAATCAATAAACCTGTTTTATTAAAAAGTCAGTACTGAATGGACCTTCATCTTTTCTGAGTAAAGTAAGTTGATAAGGAGATCAACTGGTGGCAGCGTGTCAAGAGGTGTTTGGTTAGCCTTTGGGGGGTCTGTGTTTAGTGAGACAAACAGGGGCCACGAGGGCGAACGTCACAGTAACTTAAAAGCCCATTACTGGCGAATGGCTTGGTTTTCCATTTCGGTTCCAGATCTCAGCAATTGCCATAAAGGGCACGCAAAGCAGGACGGCTCACTGGGAAAAAAGTGGGCCATTTCTATGACACCTGTGACAGAGCCGGTACCCTTCTTCTTCATTTCAAAAACATAATTTAAAGGCAAACGAGAAAGAAAGAAAAAAGCTTTGACAGTGTGATTTTTATTTTATAACCAACAAGGCACACAAATGCAGACAAACAAGAATACAAAGGCAGACAAACACTGATCACACTTTGGTCAAAAAAATCCTGCTGCAGCTAAGTGCTCAGCTCCCTTATTACCACCGCCGCCACCCTCCAAAAACAAAACAACAAAACAAATGAAGGGCTAGAACAACAGCACTTCTGCAGTTTATTGACAACAAAGTCTTAATTATTAGCATTTTAAAAGAAAATTATGTACTAAGATGGAAAAGTAAGCAAAATCTGTGTCTTTGAAAAGTTGTGGGGTGTTTTTTTTTTTGAGGGGGGGAGCCTGTTCAGGTATTCAAAAAGAATTCAGGAATTCCAAGTGCCCTTAAGCCCAACACACTTGGCTGCACGTGGCAGGGCAGACAAAGGGCTGGTGGTTAGGTGTACCCCAAATAAGTCTCCCTGTATGTGTAAAGGTACATCTTTTGGGAAGACACTCAGTCTACAAGATGAGAAGAGACTTCTTCCTGAGAGATGAGCTTAACACACGTGGGGAGATTTGGAGGGATGGGATTGTCACAGCATCCTTCATCACATTCTTCTCTGAGGGAGGGAGGGGTCTACTCGGGTAGACGATACCGAAACAGCTCTTATTTTCATCAGTAACACAACTAATAGGTAAGAGATGAAACCCTCATTCTCCAGGTCTAAATATTTTAGTCCCCCAGAGTTACTTATTGTCACAGAATCTGCTCATAGCCAAACAAACCTACAAGTCTGTAGTGTTGTTACTGGAGCAGCTGTCAACTATATCCCCAAGTTACAGCCACTGAGAGTGAGTGTCCTTCCCCACCCCACCCCCCGCAAAATAACACACACACACACAAAACCTGTTCGAGCAAAAACCGTCTCAATAAATTTATTGCCTTTTGCCTCTGAGGTAATTTTTTATCCCAGTCAACGAAACATGTTGGCGGAAATCTTGTTTCTGTAGTTATCCTGTGATATCAGCCGATGATGTCATCACCTACAACAGTTTTTCAGAAATTAAACATTTCCAATCCCTTCTCCCACCCCGTGAGGGTCCTGAAGCTGTTGAGGGCTGAAGGACAAAAAAACACCATCAGCGGGATGATTTCACTGATTTTCTGAAAATAAAGACACCCCCCCCCCCCCCCTTATTCCACAGCTCTAATGGCTTCTGCACAACCAAAGAGATCCCAAGGAAATCTTAAGGGTCTTTGGGAGGGGGTGGTTAGACCTTTTTAATTTCTAAAAAACCCCAGATTTCATTTGCTTTACATGGTAATTTAAGTTACAGAACTGGATTTCAGCCATTATCCTGCAGTGTCCCGTGCTGTTTTTCAGCAAACCATGATGGCCAAGAAGCAGAAAAAGCATGCCCTCATTGTCAATTGGTTGGCCCTGCTCAGGGTGACACTGGAATTCTCATTAGGTTCAAGATTTACAAATGTGCACCTTAAACTCACCTTAACCCTACTACTAAATTTTAATACACCAGAATTCCCATCACTTCAGAAAATACTTCACAATGCACTCCATGCCAGGTTAAAAAAATCCTGGTAGATTTAGCTGGTTCAGGCTTATTTTGATAGAAATAAAAAAAAGTGTATAAACCTCCCGCAACTGAAGAACAGTTAAAAATAAAAGAAGAAGCCTATTTATTAGGTCTGAAATGGTTTGCTGGACTGGGGGGGGGGGGGGGGGAGAGATAAGTACCTCAAATACTAAAAAAAAACCCAACTTGGTCAAGTCATTCCAAATGAAAATAAAAAAATAGATATACTACAGATTTAAAATTTACACTACATTACACTGGCCTTTACAAAACAAGATGCGCTCTGCTACTAGGAGTGAAGTGTGCTTTCTGTGCCTGGATTTACCGTCCTTGTTTGTGAAACTGCTCATATAGCAAGCAGTGTTATGTGCATCTTCGGAAACAAGGAAACACATCTTTGTGTTATTAGTTCACAAAACAAGAAGAAATGAGCCACTTTAAGCTACACGTACATCACTTTTGTTTGGATCCATTAAGCTGC
Source organism: Intellagama lesueurii (assembly GCA_037013535.1). Classification (NCBI taxonomy): domain Eukaryota; kingdom Metazoa; phylum Chordata; class Lepidosauria; order Squamata; family Agamidae; genus Intellagama; species Intellagama lesueurii. Next base: position 164,562,612 of record JBAJHW010000001.1, on the reverse strand, counting down.
AGGCTCCTTTGAATACAGCTTCTTGGAATATATTCAATGGTTACTCAATCAAATGATACTATATAATTCAAGAAACAAGACTTTGCCCCTCTCTTATTTTTTTTAAAAAAGGGCTTTTTGCTCATATTAGAAACATGTGCAGTGGTGTTTTCTAGCATCACACTCTGTTGCAACAAGACAAGTGATAATTATTAAACATGTCCCACTATGATCTAGGACTGCTGTGTGAAGATGTCACCTCACGATACACTGATAGTTTCAATATGGCATACAGAATGACTCACTGGTACACAGAGCAAAATCTTCAGCTATGAAGAGCAATACTGTATAGTGGAAACATAATAAGAAGTTGTGGCATTTTCATTACCTTTTCCTCTCCCGTTACTTTAGGCAAATTCAGCATTATTTTTAAAAAAGCAGCCCTCCCCAGCCAGGGCACCTCTCAGTGTGTTGAACCACAACTCCTGCTATCCCCAGACTACACGGATGGGAAATGTAGTCCAATACACCTGGAAGGCACTGGGCTGGGAAGACTGAATTAAGGTGATCAGACCCTGTTAGTCATACTGAGGAAAGAAGGCTGTTCTGTAAACCAACGTCATCATGATAGTGTGCACTGCATCATGTGGAGACACAATTTTGAAAATATCCCAGAGGTAAATACCAAGATGTCTCTTACAAATGAACCATTACATTATTGACAAAATGGGGCAATCTTTAGAATAGCTCATCCACATACAGATACACACCATACACACCCACACACACACCATAAAATAAATAAAGAGTACACTTGTTCATACAAATAAAAAAGAAATGTACCAATATAAGTGTAAAGTCAAGTGGACTGTGAAGCTGCTATGAACTATTTGTCTACCAGTAGCATCTCCATCTTCCCATTTCTCTTTTCCATATCATTTTATTGGCTGTTTTAGAGCATGTAAATTTCTCACACTACTTTTCCAATCTCTTCCGGCATCTGAAGCCCTCTGACTTAAAAACTGAGAAGAAAAGTTCCATAAGCTTTGCCAGTTGTTCAGCGGTTTCTCTGGCAGCCTTAATCAAAAACGTCTAGAGAATTAAATTCCTTTGTGACGGGAGAGATTTTCCCCTCCCTGTCTATAGAGTATTTATTATGAATCAATAATATGTTTCTTCCTCTTCCCATCAGTCTCTAAACAGCAGATAGGAATAAAACGTAAATAAATACATTACAGATACATGTTCTTGAAGTCTTTGAGAATGAGACAACACCAATAAGAATAAAAATGTGTGTTATAATACAATCAGCTCTTCCAAATGCTATATCCCTGTAACTTTTTATGTAATTGCTTTTTTTGCTTTTAAAAATAAACATTGCAAACCTGCTATTAAAGTGTGTTATACATGGCTCCTCCCGCCTTCACCATCCTGTCCCCCTGCCCCCCAAACAAAGTTGTTTTTTTAAAAAGCCAGACTAATATCTATCATATCTACAAGTAAAGTAGACATTAAAATTTCAAGTAAAAATAATGGCAGCCACATCTACTGAGTTTAATACACATTCTGACACCTAGGTTTTTACTTTTAAGTTATACAAATACATAATACATTCTTAAATAACAAGGGCTCACAATATTAGTTTGTGAGCCTTTCCCATATCATGTTCGTAATGTTTGCACCCACTTGTCATGGCAGTTTCACTGTCCAAAAGGGTTGGTTGGCTTTTTGTGTCAGTTCTCGGGATAACCGTCCCTGTTCTTAGGCTTTGGCTATGAAATCACTTATTTCAATGAGGCAACGCTGGTTATTAAGGCTGGTTTCTTGTTTGAAGCTTTTTTCTTCAATAAACTTCAAAAGCAGCATGGCTATCTTGTATCTTCTGGCTCTGTCTTTATGACCTTCCTCTCAAGGCTGCTGAAAGCTGAGTGAGGAAAATCTTTCAAGATACCAAGGCCTTCTGAAACAACAACAACAACGCATTATTTTTATAAAAACACTGAGCCAAGAGGAGACTATCTTTTAGAATATCAGTTGTTGTCTATCAACTGGGTACGACATCCTAACACATATGAACATGTGTGGTAGTTAAGTGCAGCACATTCCTCGCAAGTACCACCACGCTGGGGATATTATATAGGAAGCATGGCAGATAGCTGGATCAGAAAGCAGAAACGCTACTTATTTTTGGTTGACAATTTCCAGAATCTGCTGGCTAGGGGATTCTGGGAGTTGTAGTTTAAGAAAGGAAAGTTTCTAAGTAGTTCTGCTGTTGTTCAACACGGAGCATGCATTAATAGAGACGGCCACACTGAAACAGTTCAAGTTGTATGTAACTATACAGTAGAGATGGGCATGAACCGCCAGTTCGGAGGTTTGTGCAAGTTCACTTAGCATATACACAGGTGTTTGGCACTTCAAAGCCATGCCTCCACTGGCAGGCACCAACTCAGAGGCAGCGCCAGGAGGAAGTGGGGCAGGGAAGCCAGGCCACTGCCTCCAAGTGGTTGCACGCCAGCAGAGGAAGGACTTTAAAGCACTGAACACCTGTTTGGACACTAAACAAAGCAGCACAAACCGCTGAACCAGCAGTTCGTGCCCATCTCTACTCTGCAGTCATACAAGGGCCATGGCACACTGTTAGTAACAAGAAGTTTGCATTTCCACAAGCCAGAACTTCCCAGCCCACAAGTCCTTGTTCTGAATACCATTAGCACTCAAAATCTTGACCAAACCTTTTAAAAGTGATTAAAAGGGTTGTCTCACTTGGTACAAATAGGTCCAACTAAACAAGCAGAAGCCTAATTGTACCTGTTAGTGCACCTGTTGATTTTCATCCCAGCACATACATACAAACACACACACACACACACACACACACACACACACACAGACCTGAAAATATCACCAGCTTTTTTTCTTCCCGCTATGAATCATCAGTGGGCTGCATTAGCCATGTAGTTAAAGGTTATTTTATCACTTTGCCATAAGCTACAACGGGTCTACGACAGAACAAGCCTAACACTTCAAAACAGTTTTAGGGATTGTTGCAGATGTGGTTTGTTATTTTTTTTGTCTTTGGGGGAAGACATGAAAATCTATCTGCATCTACTGCTGAGCAATTTGTGTAGATTAAAACATACATATGGAGCCACTTGATAATGTTATTTCAAGGAACATGCCATGAACTAAGGTGTTTGTAGGTACTTGGATATAAAATGTTTGTCTGGAACTGGTCAACACAAAAAATCTCAGATGTAAGGTATCAAGATGCTTTTCTGCAACCGCAGTAGCACTTGTGTATATTTCTGTTGCAATATGGACACTGAGCATGCTGAAGTGGTTTTCAATGGCAGTAACATAATCTTGTAGGCCATAGACTGAACGCACAAACATACAGAACAAGAGAGAGCTTCTTTCCATGGTCTTATCTACGACAGAAGGCTCACAGTATGACTTATTAAGTCAAGAAAACAAATTCCTTACCTGAAGGTTGTGACTTGACCTCACCACTGGCATAGAGCCGGCTCAAGTCACTGCACAGCGGCTTCACTCCATGAGGCTCCCCTTCTAACGAAATGTGAGGCATGTGCCTATTTGGCAGACCTGACATGCGGAGATTTAAAGGCCTTTCACCTAAAAGACATGGCCACCAAGAGATTCATTCAGTGCTGCCAACCAACATTGCCACCAGGAAAGAAGCAGGACCACTGTCAACAACAGTATCGCAAAGGTACAGGAGCCACCGTGCCCCTTTTCAATCACACACAATGTTACTGAAGTCACGGTAGGGCCTCCGCCCATCTGACTTGACTGACTGATTCTGCCCTACTTGATCCAACAGCCTCATTGGCATGGTCTGGAGCCAGAAAACCACCTGGGAGGGTGTTTGTGTGAGAGACAGAAAGGGAAGGCATAAGAGAAGGCAGCTGGGCCTGTGTGAGAGAGAAAAGAAGGGGGAGAGGGGAGGCAAAGGGGACCTGGTCAAAACAGGGTCCTTTTTTGTGGATCCCACAGAGAAGCTACTGAAGTGTATTTCAAGCTAGACTATCTCTTGGGTTTCAGAAGACAAATACAGCTTCTACATAGCTAATGCATGGCAAACGTCTTATGCAGAATTCACTGGCCACTGTGTGAATACAATGGTGAACCAGATAATCCTTCTGTCGAATCTAGCAGGGCTCTTTTTATGGCCTCCTTTTTGCAATACACCTGTGTGTGGGTTGTTGTTGTTTTTTCTTTGATGCTCTATGTAATAAACTTTACCCACATCAAAACAGCACCATGCTACAATTTAGAAAGGATCACTATTGCACGGACATCACAAATAATAAAAGAGCTGCAAAACAGACGTGGGACGGCAAATACATGGAAACTACTGTACCTTGCCCATCAGTATGATCTGATGGCAAGCCATTGGGACTGTGTTCTTCTGAGCTTTGTCTGTAAAGCCCTGCAGAAAGGCGTCTCTCCAGACCAGCTTGAGTGCAAAGAAACTCCATCTGCTTGGCCATCATCTTTTCAGGCTGCAATTAAAAACAGCACATTGTTATGCACATGACAACCATTCTTATTACCATTAAGTGCAGATATTTTTGCACCAACCCAGATGATAAACTCAGGACAGAATAGAGAAATGGCACAGTCCTTCCCTACCAGTCATTTTATAGTCATGATCATAATCAACATCATCTTAGAACTGCAGAGCTGGAAGGGAGCCTATGTCAAGGAGGCCCAGTGGGGAATCAATCTGCTAACCTCTGGCTCTGCAGCCTGATGCCTAAACCACTGGGTTTTTCCAGCAGTTCAATAATCTACAGAAGACCAGCTGCTTTCAGAGAGGGAGACCGACAGCATTAGAGATGGAAATTCTACTACTGATCTCTAAATGCAGAGAGAAATCAGTCAGCAAAAATTAAGAGCATGCAAGTTCAATTACTTTTTAACAAACATAAGCACATGACATTAGAAAACTTGTAGATGAAACAAAGTTACTAAATTTTTGAAATGTATAGGCTTCACTACAGCAACACGAAAAAGTACATGCATCTAAATATAAAGTTTGGTCAGCCCCAGTATGAGAGCACCATCTGCACACATCTTGAGCCATGCGAGTATAAAGCTACCATATGCATAGCTTGGAGGTACCCACTGAGCCATCTTTTTCACTTAAGGAACAGGTGTGCACAGTGGCTCAGAGTGCCTGGGGCCATCACTGATTGGCCCACCACCTGCAACAATTCCTGGATAAGGAGAACCTGGCTATAGAAGTTCATATACTGGCAATATTGTGCAATGTACTTTATGTAGGGCAGCCCTTGAAGACGACACAGATGCTACAGTGAGTGCAAAATGTGGCAGCCAGACTGCTAGCGAGAACACCCTTCAAAGTCCATATATCACCGGTTCTAAAAGAATTGCACTGGTTGCCAATACGTTCCTGGTCCAAGTTCAAGGTGTTGATGATAACCTATATAGCTCTGAACATCATGGGATAAGGATACTTTGGGGCAGGATACTTTGGGGAACACCTCTTCTTATAGATACCTGCCCAATCATTATGATTTGATGGGAAATGGCTCCACTACCTAGAGACATGGTGGAAAGGGCTTTCTGGGCTGTAGCACCTCTCTTATGAAATGCCCTTCCCTTAGAGGGGTGTCAACACTAATCTCACTTCAGTATCAAGTTAAAACCCAGTTATTCATCAAGGTCTTGGGGGATTGTGATGATACTGGTCTAGCCTCCCCTTTGATAACCACCCTGCCACACTGCCCTTCTCGTCCTGTGGTGAGTAAGCCCAGGGAAGAGCAAGCTAGAGAGGGACTATGGAGCTTGATGGAGTCCATATTACTCCCAAACACTCCAGTTTACTATGCTCTGGCAGTAATCTCCAGGGAATTCACAAGGTTAGGCACTCAGAACATGCACTAACCATGCAAGTAGAGAGCTGCCACCACACTCAGTCACAAACACCAAAATCCCAGTAGGTCAAGGCAAGACCTGGTTTTAGTACCACTAACTCCCTTAGCCAAAAATCCAACTTCTTGAAAGGAGTTTTGTATTTTATTAAAAGAAAAAAATATTGAAAAGGACATGTTACAAAAAGGTGCAACAGATATACACAGTCTCTCACCTAATTCAAAAGAACTATCTCACACACACATGCATGCACACACACACAATCCCAACAAAGGCTAAACTGATCTGCCTAATACTCTACCTTAACAGAGAGGTACCTTGGATCTGGGACATATACAGAATGCATCCTTTCCCAGTATGATTTTGTAGAATAATAGATGAGCAAAAGCCCCTTCTTAGAGGCAAGCTAAGCTATCTAACTAGCTTAATCCCTTTTATACAAATAAATGAACTATTACATACCTATCGCAAGCAACATCTTAATTCCCCATTCATATCCCCTCAAAACAAAAGCATCCTGGAGGAAGGACGTGGATTGGCTTTATCAAGTCAAAGAGTTAAAGTGAAAAGATTAGATTCCTTTTTTGGGCTGTTTTGATACACCCTCTGATGAAAGATAAGAATGGAAGTATCAGTTCCCCTCTCAGTCCTTTCTTTGCAGTCTTCATAAACAGGAGGCAAACTAAAGGTGTTAATTGTCCTTCTGTTATGGGTGCATACTAAACTCTGCCTGTTCAGCCAGCATCCCAGACATCCACAAAGAAGAACTGAAGCTTCCAGTAACTGAATTTCATATTCCATACACCCCAGTTGCCCCACAAGGATCATGCCTTTAATAGGCTGTGGAGGATTGTTTACTGTCTTTTTTAACATTTTAAGTTCTTTTTAGTGCTTTTAATATGTTTCAAATATTGAATTATTATATATTGCTTATTGTACTTCACCCTGAGATCCTAGGATTCAGGGAGGAATATAAATATTATAAACAAACAAACATGCAGTTCTACTCCCTCTCAAAAAGCAGAAGGGGGGGTAATTCTAAAGATGACAAATGACATTATTAAAAATCTGGGAACATCATGCTTGTTAAGGAACTGGAAGTTTTTTGTCTGGACCCCTGCACCCTAAACTCTTAATCCACACCAACTAATGCAGGGTACATGCATATGTATACAAGTTCTGTGAAGAGACTGTTCTGGGACTTCGTATCACCATGTTGGTTTTGCTACAGCAGACTAAACCCTGGGTGTTTCTGTTTTGGAAGTGTATTCACTATTGCTTAACATATAGCCAGCTGCTTAGCTGGTTCAGGAAGAATCAGAGGCTTTTCTGTGTTTGTTCTTGGCAAAAGCTGTATCCTCATAGTACTGAATGGTGTGGTTCTCCTGTTGGTAAGGAGACGACCTGCCCACTTTTTAGAGCAGGACCACACTGGCTGGCTGGTTCTTGTATCACTCAAAAGGTCAAACTTCCTTCCATCTTTCACCAATTTTCAAAATGTAATTTGAAAGTGAATAACTGGTTAAGAGATAAGCTCTATTCAGACAGTATAAAAATAATGAAAATAAACAGGCAAGAAGGGAAGCCTGCTTGCCTCCTCCATCCTTGCCTTTTTCTTGTGAAGATCTTTTCTACATGTGGAGATGCTTTGCACAATGGCTGAAATCCTCTTGCCTCGTTACACAATTGGTGTAACTTTTGGAGGCAAACTGCCTCCAGTTAGGGAATCTCTGAAGACATTATCTGTTGCATGCTGAGCCACCTAACTCCGTATTCCAAAGAAAATGTCTACAGAGATTTGTTAACAGCAATTCACTTCCAATCATTATGCTGTTTTGCTATGCCAGCATTCCTAGACAAGAAGATTTTGGCCAATGTTACACTCATTTTCCAGGATTTCCAATCAGCTACAGATCTTCCATGCACAGATAGGGCTAATATATCTGTGAAGGTTCTCAGTCATCCAGGTGAGGTTATCTGGAAGTTGAGTCATGGCAACTGGACCTCTTCCTTATTAAGTTGAAATGTTTCGCTACTCATCCAAGTAGCTTCTTCAGTCTGAGGAGAGTTGGTAGGTGACCCTGATAAGTGGTTTCACTTCCTCCTGGTCTGAATAGGCTTGTTAGATGGACAATAGACAGGGCTGATAACACTGTTTTCTTGGCACATTTGTTTTCATTATTTTTATACTGCCTTACCAACACCAGCAGTTTTAAAACAGCCAAACCACAAGGTCAGATTAACATGCCAGGCACTTGAGGAGCACAACAATGAGGACAGCTAGCTTGAGGAACTTGTAGGGCACTGAGGCACGGCCTCAGAGTTCACAGTGTTAGTAGGATGTGGAAATACACTGGACTTTTTTTTTAAAAAGTTTTTTTTTAAATTTAAACTTCATTGGCTCATACAACTGTATTTTCAGAATGACCTTATAGATAATGAAATGTCCTTTCAAGTGACATGAAGTGTCCTCGACTCAATAAACCAGGATCAAATGAAGTACTCCATTTCATTCACAGTGCAAAAACCCATCATCAAAGAGCAAGGTGAGTCTTAATAAAACGAAGTGGGCAACTTCACCTTAACAGTGCTACTCATATCCACTGCACAGCGGCACAGCTCTGTCTCAAACAAGAATGGGGAACCAGGCCATGAGGAACGGTGAGGGGGGTCCCCATCCAGCCTGGAGAGCTCCTTCTGTTGTTATGTTCAGCCAATGACTGGAGGTTATATGAACCAAAATGTTAACTATTTAAAGCTCAGGAAGGTGTTTCCTGGAAGTGAGCTCTCCTTTACAGCTTGATATGCTGTTGGACTGGGTTTTTTTCCTAGCAGACATGTACAAAATTGAATTTTATAACTATATTGGGAAAATAACCACAGAGGTAAGAAATTAAATTTGATGTTTCCTACTCTGCTTCAGCTACATGCTCGAGATTGGAATTCGGCCCCTGAATAATAATAAAAAAATTCCCTCTCAACTCTTAAAACTCTTCACTCCTTTTGAAATATAGTATGTATATACACATAAATATTTCAAGAGCAACAAGAACATCTGCTTTTTTCCCCAAACAACAAGAACAATGCCAAGATTTCACTCAAGCTCTATTTTTGGGAACAGTACCAACTACATTTTTTTAAAATCTCAACCATCTGCCATTCTAAAAAGTGGAGGATGGCAGTATATTTGTGGAGAATAATAGCATGCAAAATATGCCTAAGAGGAAGAGGGGAAAAAGCCCACACTACAGGAGAAAGATCATAAATAAGGCAAAGCAACCTGTAGAGGGCATTATAAATTCCAAATTCCAAATGTGGTACTTTCATTGCTGTGATAAGATTACCATTTTGAAAAGAAACGGAAAATATACAATACAGTATTCTGTTCACTTAAATATATAGTACTTAAAGAAAATATAAGGGAAAACAACTACAGTGTTGAGGGGTAAAAAACTACTTCCAGTTCCTGGACATTGCACATAAACACCAAACACTTGGTGCAAGGAAACTGAGAAACTCGGGGAGCATGGGACATAGAATCTGTATGGAGGCTTCCTTGTCAGGACCTGTGAAGCTGGCTGAGAAGACAAGAGTCAGTACTGGCCAAGAACAAAAGGCAAGAGGGCATCTTCAACTGACTGCCTGCCTGACAGGACATCAAAGCAGTACTGAAGGATCGAGCACCTGTCATCAAAAGCCATTCCACTTCCTTCCATGCAGATGGAGGGATGATTACAGCTGTAGGAAAGAAGAGGGGAAGAAGGTGTTTTTGCCCCAGGAAACATTGAAGTAAATTCACACGTGGAGTGGGAAGATCTGGAATAGGTCATTTGATGTATGAAAGGGTTTCAGAAAAACAGGTCAGCTTCGGCTGGCTTGTCTCCATGGAACAAGGGGCTTTGCTCCCAGCTGGCCAAGATGCCAGGAAGAATGCATTCTGTGCATGCCTAACTAAGAGCTACGCTGACCCTGCACTAAGGTTTGAGTATCAGGTAGACAGGTTTAGCCTTTGTTATTTTCTGGTGTGAAGTTTGCTTTAGACTATCTCTGTATTTTGTTCCAAGTAATTCTGAAACCTTCTTGTAACCCTGTGGGACTTTTTGTCTTTTTAAGGCCCCCCCCCTCCGCTTTTTTTTTTTTTTGCTTCTTCTAATAAAACATTAAAGAAATCTTAACCCAGCTGCCTGAAGTTTTGGCTCAGAAGGTTTGTGATGCTAAAACTTGGGTCTTTCCTTGATCAGCTCCCATGAGATCAGTGTTGGTGCTTGCACACGTTTTAAACCCTTTTAATCCTTGGGGATTCCTTTGGACTCCCTGCAGAAACTGCCAGCTCTGAGTAGTTGGCAGAAGTTTGCAAGTGACACGGTTCTCGTCAGGCTCCTTAGTCAGCAGCACACCTGGCTCTTCCCTAGGCTCACCCACTCCAGGATAAGAAGGGTAGTATGGCTCAGTGGCTACAGAGAGGGAGCCCTAACGGGGGAACTGTCACACTTGGGAATCAGCCTTGTATAAAGCTGAAACAGAAAATCTCAAGATACACGTACATTAGCATGCATATGTTGCTCAGCTCCATGTACGGAATTAAACATTCACCTGTTTGCATGTGAGCTGTACTCAAAAATGATTAATACGAAGACTGAAATGTGTAATCATTATCATCATGTGCTGTCTTGTCAATTCTGACTTATGGTGACCCTTTCCAGGGTTTTCCAGCTAGAGAATACTCAGACGTGGTTTGCCATTCATTCCCTTCTTCTGGGGTCATCCTGGGACTGTGCAGCTGGCCCAAGGCCACCCAGGCTGGCTCTTCTCCCAGGAGGCACAGCAGAAGAATCGCACTCCCAGCCTCTGGCTCTGCAACTAGATACCTAACTCAAGAAGCTTTCTAGTCAGCTTATATATACAATAACTATTACTAAATAACTAAATTACTGCCCCTTGTTAGTTTGTGTATTCATTTCCATTTTTCTAACACTGTGCTACTTGACAAAGCACGAAACACAGCAGCTGAAAAGACTTGCACATGTGCTGCAAAGCAAATGTCCAGAGACTCTGTTTGCTCAACTGGATGAAGATCCACCCCCTCTCTCAAAATTTAAATCCCTAGTCGCCTACAAGCCATGACGGTAAAGCTGCAACAACATCGCCTTAGAAGGAACACCCACAACAGGTCAACGCAACCTCTCATACTGCAGGCAGCAAGAAACATTTGTCATGCTTGTTTGTTTGCACAAAAGACATATTCCAAAGCTAAGCCTTTTGTGGGGACATACAATTTGTTTTTCTATTTTATTCTACATCTTTACTACCCACTCTTTACCCTTAAGGTGGTTCCTAGAGCAGTGGACAAATCAAATGTATTTAGTAGGGAGACTAAACTAAGTAGTCTCTTTGGGTGCACACAGTAATACACCTGCACCAACTCCCAATGAGCTTCCCTATTATTGCTTGCCCCCCTCCCAATTTTATGCATACCATTTAAAAACAAAGCATCACAAATGGTAGCAAAGCTCAGAAAAAATACTGTTTGGTATTACAACTCCCAGAATCCCCTAGCCAGCATGCTCACTGGTCATGGTGATTGGGGAATTCCAGGAGCTGTTGTCCAAAAAAAGGGCTACTTTTCTGACTTCTGAGGAAGAACCCTAGGTCAGTCAGTGGCAGCTAGATTCCATGTTCTTCGTGTAATGAGGTCAACTTCACAGACTGGATCAGCTGGAAGAGTCTTGGTCTAATAAACCACAGTTTAGTAACTTGAGAACTAGTGCTGGGCCCACACACTGCCTCCTAAGCCCAGCCTGTGTGCTGGAACTAGACATTCTAACCAGGATCCTATTGAACTTCCACTGAGCAGGAGAGTATCATCAGTGCAGTGACACCACACTGTGAGGCTTGCATAGGCACTGCCATTGTAAAAGCAACGACTGCCATGAAAAACACTGACACCACCACCAGCAGCCCAATGACAACGCTTGCACAAGCACCACGATTTGTTATAAGTCAATTAGCAGAAAGATTTTGAGGTAGGAGGTTGCTAGAAGGTTTCTGCCTAAGACTTTGGATGGGTGTTTGCCAATCAAAACAAATAAATATTGAGCCAGACGGGTCACCCGAAGCAGTAAAAGATGGCTTCGTATGTATAAGTCAGAACTGGTTATAAAGGACGGTCCACTCCTGTTACACTGACAGTTCTGGACTCAAGAGAACATAAGAGCTGCTGGAGACTCATTTCTAGAGTTCCAAAAAGTTTGATTACCCCTATTCATGGTCCCCTGGACTCTTCCCATAACTCAAGCATAGGAAAATCCACTGAGCAGTAAGCCCTGCTATGTTCATCAGGGCTATTCTAAAAGTAAGGGCACTGAAGGTTGCATTCTTTGGCTGCCATCCTATGTATGCTTAACTGGGAGTAAAGTCCTCTGCTTGCTTCTGAGAAGGCACCTACAGAACTAGTCTTCGAGTTCCTGACTTTGCACCAGGACTTCTCCGTGGAAGGTGAGAGACACCCACCCTCCTGTTCTCCTACACCCACACTGAAGTCTGGCACCGGAAAGAGGAGAGATGGGTTCCCTTCCGTTGTACTAGGTACAGAGAACCTCAATGCCCAATGGAACTGGAGGGACAACCATGCTTGCTTCTCCAGCTTCGTATTTGTTTAGACCCTAGACAGCCAAACTGTCTGTCACTCGTTGCAGAGAAGGAAGGCTTGGGATGGTTTGCAGGCCAGACAGAAGGGTGCATCAAGTGCTGAGCACCCAAATGGACAAGCCCCATCCTTTTTATTTCTCTTTCTTGAATTATATTTTCCCCCTACTTTAGAAGGAAGGGCATACTTTATCACCCTCACCCAAAGGCCGATGGAATACTTGTCATGTTAAAGGTAGCCAGAGGAATTCGAGACTTCTGTTCAGTTCATGTCATTAAAGAAGGCAGAGAAGGTGGCACAAATCTGGGTAAGTTTTTAAAGGCTGATTAGACATTTTAGATAGATAGACAGACAGACAGACACATAGATGGATGAGAATAGATGTTACAAACCACTCCAAAATGAAGTCCAAATTTTTTCCCTTCCACTCTACTGAAAATAGTGAAGTATTGTGGTATTTAGAAACAAATGTGTTTTATTTGTCACAAGCGTTCATGGACTGCAGCCCACTTCCTCAACTGCATGAAAATGATTTCGTGAAACTAATATTTAAACGTGGCATTTACCTGCAAATTGAAATAAGTAGTATAACAAAGGCCTTCATACTCATCATTTAACTTAGGCTCAAACATGCTGCCAAACTCTGGGTTTGTCCAGTGTTTAAAAGAACATCCTGCTTTGTTTTAAAGAATAAACAAACGAACAAAGAAGGGTCAGCATGTCTGCTCTTGCATTTGATTCCCCACCGTCCAAATGCAATACATCATGAGGTGAGATACAAAGGTTGTCCTGGTTTAGACCGGCTTCCTCCCAACCCCCATCCCAATGACACACACACAAACAGTTAAAATCTCCACTTGACTACTAATAACAAAAGGAAAGCTGTAGCTGGTTTTGCTACTGTTGTCTAAAATAATCATTCCTTGAGTCACACACTGACATTAAAGCAGATACCATCACAGCCAGGTCACCAGAACCTTTGAAATTGGAAGATCATGACAGACTGTCCCATATAGAAAGCACTGTGGTGTTGTTGTTTTTTCTGGAACAAATCCTAATAGGAAAAAATATACTATTGTGGCTTGTTGTCAATTTACCTGTGAACCAAGTGCTGCCAGGTCTTCACACTTTCCTTTTGACAATGCTTGCTGAATTTTGACAGAATCCTGCTGATAGAAATTCTGGACTGCATCCTGGAAATCAGGAAAGCCATCCTGTGAATATGCAAGAGGGAGAAAGTGAACGATTACTGTCTCAGGATATTTTTTGGGAAAAATTCATAAACCTGATAATATTCTTTTTATTAATCACCATAATAATAGGAAGGAAAGTGGAAATAGGTCTTCATTACATGTAAGGAAGGAGCGGCGGCGCAAGAGTACTTTGAATAGATCATAAGAAAATGAGCTTCACTGGAAAAAGCAATGCTAGGAATCACTGAAAAAGGAAATTTAACATGAGATGGATCGACTCTAATAAAAGAAGCAACAGCCTTTCATCTGAAAGAACCGAGCAGGGTTGTTAATGACAGGGCGATTTGGAGGTCATAATTCATAACGTACCAAAGATGAGAAACGATTTGATGGCACATAAGACCAAAGCAAAAACAGGATCTTTTGTAGACACAAAATGTTGCCAGTGGAGACTGTTCCAGCAACAATCCTTTTTAAAAAGTAAATTTCATACATTTTGTCTTGTGAAAGTTACAACTCCAGGGATGTGGAGAAATACTTATTGCATACAGACCTTCATCACTACACAGTTATGCAAAACAGCTGCTGTGCACTCATTCTGGTCAGAAGACATAACAGAATGGAGGCCATGAATCATTTTTTTTCCCATTGAAAGGCAAACACTGCTACAGAGCCATTTTGTGTTCCAAAATGTGGTGTGCAGCTGTCTTGGAAAGCAAGGTGTACAGAAACAATTGCGCTTGGTCAGTGTAGCTCTTGGTCTCTCTTTTGCACATACAAATACCCACATTTGCAACACATGGATAATAGTAATAATAGTACAGTTTCCTATAAAATCCTGATCTCTGCAGTCAGTGTTTCAAAAGGCTCGGTTCAAATATGCTCAGTGCCAGAGGGCCTAACACAGAGAACAGGATCACAAAAATAAATAAATAAATAAATAAATAAATAAATAAATAAATAAATAAATAAATAAATAAAAAGGGAACTGAGCCCATAGGGTGTAGTGATAGTTTAACAGCCCATTCAGCAATGTCACACAATTGTCGCAAAAGTGAAATTGGATAAACCCTCTGTGTGATGCCTTGATTTCCTTGGGAGACAGGGTGGTATACAAAAGTTATACAGGTAAAGTCATGTGCTAAAGAACAGTGGTTCTTCAGATGTTTGGGTCCCCCAGATGTTTGGGTCTTTGGCCAACCTGGCTGTGAGTTCTGAAACCTTTCAGTCATCTGGAAGAATAAAGATCAGGGTAGATAAAAATCAGTGATTTTTTAAAAAAAATCAAATTGATTTAAATCATGATTTGAATTTAAAAAACTGATTTTATTGATTTAAATTGTAAAAAAAATCAATTAAAAAATTAAATCATGGTTTAAATGACTTTATGGCAACGTCTGCCTTTCAGTGAAAGAAAAAAAATGATTCAATTTAAATCAAATCCACCCTGCGAAAGATTGAAAGCCACTGCTACAGAACACAAGAGAAAGAGAGGATAACAACACTTAGAAAAACAGCAAGAAAGCTAGAAAAAGGAAGATTTAGAAAACAACAACAACAGATAACACAAAGAAATATTCAGAATTATCACTATGGAGTTGCTGATACACATAGTCCAGAGAGCTTTCCTCTGTTGGGAAACCAACCTTCAGAAAACCAATGTAAGCTTCTGAACCCAAAGACAGGTCTTTCCAACAAGCTGTCATGCAACGACATCATGGCCTCTTTATCTCTCTTCCAATTAAATTCAAATATGAGTCTCAAGTGCAGCTGTACTGACTACGTCACCCAGACTGTCCATGCAGGAATATGGCTGTGGTGGCAAAGCTCTGGATGCTAATTGACAGAGCTGGTATTAAGATACAGAACGTTCCCAGGCTGGAGTAAAGCTGTGGGATTATGTGCACTCTGCCTTTTGGGAGAAAAGGGAAAGAAGTCAATTTGGATGAGATTAAAATCTTTAGGGAAAGGTACAGCTCTACAAAGTAGACTAAAGAGAGAGTCTAAGGGACACAGAGAAAGGAGGCAATGTAACTTGAAGGAGGAATGCAGACTAGGTAATGTACTGAGAACCTGATGGGAAAACAGGAGGAGGAGGAGGTGTTTGGAGAGAGACGACAGAAACAGCCAGTCTGATAAATTAAGGAGGAGAAGTACAGAAGTAACCTCACGTCTCCTTCAGATGAGGGAGTTATTACAGTACTTTATGTGAAGAGGGAAGGAACGAGACAGGCCCAGAGACATGCTAAACGGAGGAGGTAGGCTTAAGCAGGGTACAGGGTATTGGGAAGAGACTTGAAGAGAAAAATCGTGAAAGGGACAGAACGGAAGAAAGGAGGGGACACAGACAAGGGGCTTGTGTGTAGCCCTCCTTACAGCAGAGGCCGTGTACTGCAGACCAAAAAGCAAGTGGTCTGGCAATAAGAAGAAAAAGAGGAAGAAAATGGCTAGACCTAAATGCTGACCCACTTGCTATGAGACTGAACAGGAATTTTAGGATCTACTGCCACTAAATTCTGCTGCAAACTCCAGCACGGTGATCCAGAAACCCTACAGCAGCCAGCACTGACAGAATGGTTGATGGGGCCCCCGTTCTGCACCCTGGTCTAAAGTAACTACTCAGTTCCTTGGCTGCAGGTTTCTAATCTGATGCTAAATTATCTCAAACCCAACTTAGATTTTTTTTAAAAGCCCATTATCCAGTTTTCCTAATAAAGACAAAAGTAAGAGAAGATACGTAAGACAAAGAAGCTACAAAGAGATTCTTCGAAGCCATAAAATCCCACAACTGTATCTGAACAGCTGTTGAATGTAGAATGCACAGAAAAAGTATGCCCTTCACTGAGTCAGTTGTCCATCTTCATTGCCTTGCTTGTCAATGTTACCATAGCTTTACTACATGCTCAAGCAGCAGCTACTTGTGATGTAAAAGAAGCAAATGCAAACTGTTACAGTCCAACAAGTCATGATGGAAAGGCCTCATAATTACCCCCTTGGCTTTATGTTCTTTCTTTCTGTGTCTTTTAGTGACCATGAAGCAAGCACTTGCATCACCCAGAAATATAACTACTGCAGGCCCACCTACAAGCAAGAACTAGATAACATGCTTTCATTAGGTAGGTAGGTAGGTAGGTAGGAAGGAAGGAAGGAAGGAAGGAAGGAAGGAAGGAAGGAGAACACCATTTCATGCCAACTTTTTCCTGTGAAGCTTATCAAAATAAAAAATATATGCACCAAAACAGAAATGGTGGAGGACTGCTCCTGCTACCCAAGCTGTCCTTTCTCTTCACTGCTGCCTGTGGTCTTCTCTATGAAAACACATGGGCGCACACGAGAGTGCTTCCTTCCAACTGTTCTTGAAGCGATTTCTTAGAACAGATGTTCCCAGTCCCACAGGCGCTTTCTTCCTCTCCACCAACACTGCTCCTACACGAACACCAGATTGCATTGCTTCTGTTCTTTTGATCTTCAGGGAGAGAAAGAAATCCCCCACTCTCTCTTTTCAACCCTGCTTGGCAAGTGGCGTGGGTGGGCACATACCCGCTCTTTCCTTTTCTCCCTCCCACCCTATACCTACTGGCTGACATTAACGCTGAGCCTCTTCTCTCGCACTCTCTCTCTCTCTCTCTCCCCCCTACCCCCACCCTCCACAACCCCTTCAATTTTCTCCTACTCCCACTGAGCCTTCTAAGCTTTGCACTCGGCATCCGGCTTCACTTCTGCCAGGGTTGCCATTCATTTCCATGATACTTTTGTACTGCTAGCCCCCAGGAGGGCAAGACTGTCAGGTTTTGCCCCCTCCCTCAACACGCACACACGCATACACACAGAGAGAGCACCCCTCTTCCTCCTCCTGGCTGCCAACAGTACTTTTGGAGAGGAAACCTCTTTACGTGCTGTTTCAATGCAAGTGAATCATGCTGACGGGAGTGAAGGACGCCCTGCCATGCCATGCCTCACTAAGCGGTCAATGCCTTGCCTTGCCTTGGCCTCCCACCCCCAGCCTCTCCCGGAACAGCTCGTGGCTTTGTGCCGTGTTGCAGCCACAGGCTCAAAAGGTGACAAAGAACAGGGACGCCCACACCAAGCCCACAGGAACCCTCTCAGCAGAAGAAGGCAGCGGCTTGGTGAAGGAGGTGATTTCTGTCCCGCATACTGCTGTTCCTCTCCCCGCCCTTTCCCCCCCCTTTTTGGTTTCTTTTAATTTCAGAATGTATTCGGGGACCTCACCGCATCTCATTAATAATAACTCCCCAATCCAAGTCTAACCGGAGTTTGCTACATTCTTTCTCCCACTCACTCTTGCTCCCAACGCTTGTCATTTTCCTGGATTCCCAATCTCTCCTCCTCCTCTGCTTCTCTATTTTCCTCCCACGGTTTACCCACCCACTCCATCAACAAGGAAGGGGAAAGTCACATGCGGGAAGCCGAAGGCATTCACAGGTAATTGGACGTAATTTGTGATCTCCCCCCCCCCCCCCGCCAGCAAAACCCGCCTTGCATCATTAAGGCAAAGCCCATCGCTCCCCGCTGAGGCTAGGAAGAATGAGGCCGTCTGTAGGTTGGCCCACACAGTTCTGCTGAGGCACCTCCCTCATTGGAGGGAATGGGTGGAAGGGGGACCCCGAATTATACTGAAAAAGCATTTCACGTCGTGCCTAATGCTATCATTTCTACTTGTGAAAAAGAGAGGTTAAAATGCCTAAAAAGATCAAAACGGCAGTGCTGAGCACCCATTCACCCATGCCTAGAGAGCTGCTCAGGCATTTTAGGGGTGAAGGTGGACACGCACACACAGACACACACAGAGTCATCTCCCCCTATTTGCTCTGGGCAGCTTTTTACTAGCTTTTGTATATGAAGTAAAGATGAATAAAAGTTATATTCTTCCTCAGAGTATCCAAATATATCACACAATCTAGCAGACAGAAAGTCAAAATAAAAACTCTTGTATCTTGTGTGTGTGTGTGGGGAGAGCCTCAACAATCCTTTCCTCCTTTAAATAATTGTGAAAATCAACCTATTTATTTATTTATTAGTTTTATTTATATGCAGCATTTCTCCCTACAAGGGACCCAAAACCTAGCGTATTGTTGGTTTCTTCACACATTCACAGTCAGATTCTGTGAGGAATAAGCCAGAGTATGGAACAAATGCATTCTTTTATTCTTTGACTGTTTTCATGCCACATAGATTATGGTATTCCTCACAGAAGGTCCAAAGCTTAAACGTGCACAGAAACCTTGTTCCTCAAGTATATAATGCTCCATTTTTTGATTGACTTTCCTTTTGTTCCTGGTTCACTATTCTCTCACAAGAGGCAAGCCCATGGGTACCAGCCTCTTTATTTCTAAAAAGCTTTCGAAGAGCATCTTCTCAGAAATTCTCAAGATTCCACAACAAGAAAGCATCTCCTCTAACTCAACTCTTCTACTTCATCCTCGTGAGGCTACTGAATTATAACACCATTCATTTACCTTTCTGGGTAGACAGGGATGACATGCTGGGAAGAAGAGTTAATATAAGGATTTCTCCTGGCTGAGAAAATGCATACAGAAAGCCTTTAAGATTCTTGTTATATTAAGGAAAGAGTCAACAGGCAAAAATCTGACTGAAAGCTCCTCTGTGTGCACACGTGCGTGTGTGCATGCGTGTAGAGTAACCATTCCAACCAACTGACTGAACGAAAGGTTTGAAAAGGAGGTATCTGCATCATCTCTTATGCTGGTGATACAGCATGAGAGGAACTGCTGTTCAAAAGGATAGGGGAGCTGAAGTCTCACTGTGTATGGATAAACCATTAGATAGGCCCCAAAGCATATCTATGAATCCGAACAGAAGCAGATCTCCAAACGTATGATGGTTGTGATCTCTCCTTGAATGAACATGTGAAATCCAAACAACTATACAGAGGAGCACCTGCCATGGATAACTTCAAGTACAGGGTACTTGCTGTTCTGTTTAATATAAGGACAGGCAGATTGCAGAGTGGGATATGCCAGCATAGCTGTGGCTGGTTTTCCAAGGGTTCCTGAATCCAAAATCAACAAGAGTTGTGTGGTTTGTTTGTTTTTTAAATCCACCTCTACCATGGCTGGCCTGGTGCTAACTGTTCACATCTCAACCTCCACGTTCCTAATAGGTAAAACTAGTTAATTTTGACCTGGTCCTTCACACATGCCCCTTCCAATCCTGAAGTTGTAGGAGATTCGGAGAACTCTGTGTTGCCAGCATCCCACTAAGTGGGTACAACTCCTGAATCCTCAATTCCTTATCAAGCCTCTTAGAGAAAAAAATCCCAAATCTATTTTGAAACCAAATGGTTAAAGGAAGATACATAAGATTGCTGCACTTTGCCCTTATTTCTGTAGCTACCAGCAACCAGATTCCAAAGGGTAATATGGTCTATTAGATGGAATCCTAACCCCCAATACCAGTACTACTAGCAGGTTGTTCTTTGTGAGTTTTTCCTCTTGCTAAGAAGATCTGAACAATGAAGCAGAGCTGAGTGATCCTTAAAAAACAAAACAAACAAACAAACAAAAAACCAAAGTCAATTCAAAAGGTTCTGGATTAATAAAGCATGTATTTGGCCAACAATTCCTGGCTTGTTTAGACACAATTAACTATGATCCCTGGCTCACATATATTTCATAGAATCATAGAATCACGAAGTTGGAAGGGGCCTATAAGGATATCAAGTCCAACCCCTGCTCAATGCAGGAATCCAAATCAAAGGATATCTGCCAGGTGGTCGTCTAAATTTCTCTTGAATGCCTCCAGTGTTGGAGCACTCACCACCTCTTGAGGTCACTGGTTCCATTGCTGTACTGCTCTAACAATTAAAAAGTTTTTCCTGATATTCAACCGAAATCTGGCTTCCTGTAACTTGAACCCATTGTTGTGTGCCCTGCACTCTGAGATGATCGAGAACAGATCCTGCCCCTTCTCTGAATGACAGCCTTTCAAGTATTTGAAAAGTGCTATCCTGTCTCCCCTCAGTCTTCTTTTCTCAAGGCTAAATAGGCCCAGTTCTTTCAGTCTTTCCTCCTAGGGCTTTGTTTCCAGCCCCCTGATCATCCTCGTTGCCCTCCTCCTCCCCCTTCCAATTTGTCAGCATCCTTCTTGAAGTGTGGTGTCCAGAACTGGACACATTACTCAAGATGAGGCCTAACCAGTGCTGAATAGAGGGGAACTATACCGTGTGGGATTTGGAGACTTTACTTCTGTTAATGCAGCTTACATCTCACATATTTGGGGATTCCTAGCCAGTTTCTCTTGTGGCACAAAGGGAAAAAGAAAAATGGAAAGACTGAGCTTTAGGCAACCACACACCATTCATGTACAGCCTGACTTTTTTAGACAGGATTCTTGGCTGAGCATTGAGAATGAACACAAATTATAACCTGCGGAAAACTGTCACAGTGAACTTAAAGGAACAGAGGATAATAAGTTGCAACAGCTGAATGAAAGGTCAGGAAGCTATACTAGAAAAATGTTTATGTTATACAGCAGTAATTTCCTTTAGTGGAACAAGAGCTGAATAGGATTTGTAGGATAAATATATCAGATGTAACAGTATTCAAATTCATTTCTGAGGAGGAAAAATTTCATACAATGAACCCAATGTTTGATAGTGAAGTACTTAAATGCAAACTGGTATTTTCTCTACAAATCTTATATTGAAATAATAAATTTATTTGATATTTTTTTTCTATCAAACAAATTATGGAAGACGTTTCTTTCTCTTGCAGGTAACCTCCCCACGTCGAGCTCCATCTCAAACTTAGCAATCCTTTGGGGGGAAGGGCTCTGGTATTCACAAGGTTTTTTCCTCCTCCTCATTCACAATAATAAAGATTGAGCTGTTTATGTGGAAAGGACTAATTATGTATCTGTAATTATATTGTATTATACTGGCGTGCTCTGGTCCATGGGGGTCACGAAGAGTCGGACACGACTTAACGACTAAACAACAACAATTATATTGTCACTTAATGGAAAGATCTATACTTGCAGGAGATTTTTGTAACGTATTAGGGTGCTAGGTATGGGCCACCATTGAGCTTCTCCAGATATTTTTGGCTTAGAACTCTCAACAGCCTTAGATAGCATAACAATGAAGAGGTTATAGGACCATGGACCAGAAATACCTGGAGATGCACAGCTGCCTCTCCTGAATGACACAAAAATACCAAAAACTGGCAGTTTCCACCAGGCTTTTCTCACTGTTCAAATAACATTCAGTGGTTAATTTCAACAAAGTCTTGCTAAAACGCATTATATTTAAGTCAGAATGCACTGCATTTTATGAGATTTTAGTCAGGGACGTACACAGTAAAATTATTTGTATCTATTTCACTTTGGATTCTTTTTGTGGATGTCACTTGCATTTTCATATTTTTCATGCACTGATCCTTTCATTTTAAATTAAAGGAAAAGCTTTTTTTTTAGGCAATTTATTTCATATTTCTCCATTTGTGTTTTATGACACTCCAAAAGCCTTAAAGACTACTCCAAAAACACAGAGGAAAGGCAACAGAATCAATCCACTCCAAAGCAAGCAATAGTACATGAGGGGGGGAAAAATCATCATCAGACTGATCCAGGCACTAACCTATATTGTCACATACAAGATAGCCAAGGTGCCTCCCACCAGTCCTATGTACAGAGCAAAAAATACAGTACCTCATTCACCCACCAACCAATTCAAAAAACAATAAACTATCAAAGATTGAAAAAGAGAAAAAAAAACACAATCTGAGTCCATTGCCACCTTCTCAGCACAACAGACCCTTCTGGGTCTGGATAAACCAACAGAAAAAAAAGGCAATGAAACAGCCAACTGGCCAGGCACTGGCTGTCAGGCATGCAGAGACACCCACCCACTCAAACAACTGCCTATACCACAACACCAAGAGTAACAAGAGAGAGAAGCCCCAAACTTTGCCCAAGCAGCAGCAACCACCCAAACAACCCAGTGGCACACTGGCATAGTCATAAACTCCACCTGCCCAGGACGCAAAAATCCACCAAACTATACACCTTTATGAGAACAAATACACACTAAAGCAACCAAAGAACAAGTTTTTAAAAAATTATCAACCAGGGAAAGCACACATGAAACAGCAGAATGAAAAATAAACAAGAGAGGTCCAAAAAAAGGAAAGAGAAAAATATCCCCAAAATGTCAGGATGGGAAAATCCAAAAAAATAATTCCTAAGATTATTAATCCTTGCAGCAGCAAAAATAAACCAAAGAAATGGGGAAACCTATCCAAAAATGAAGGGGGGGGGGGAGCAAAAAAGAAGGGATGGATCCAAGATGGAGGCACAGCAAGCAGGCAGGCAGGCAGGACAATCCAAGATGGAGAGCGCCAGGAGCTCAGCATACAGGAATCTCAAAACAATGTCTGAAACAAAGAGCACCCCTCCAAAGTCCCAACCAATCCAGGCCTTTTTATACATACAAAATTGCCATTCACTTCCCCCTAGACCAGTGGTGGTGAACCTTTTTGGGCTCGCGTGCCCAAATTGGGGGGCGGGGGGACAGCAGGTGGACCCAGAAGACCGGTACCGGAAGTGGCGGTTTAAGGGAGAATCATGGCGACGGACCCGGAGGACCCAGAAGTGGCGGCGGAAGGGGGAATCCCGGCTGCAGCCGCCTCATGAGGTTTGGCTGCGCGGGGGGTGGGGTGGGGTGAGTAGCGACCTATGGCTCGCGTGCCAGAAGAAAGGGCTCGGCGTGCCAGCTGTGGCACGCGTGCCATAGGTTCGCCATCACTGCCCTAGACATTCTGATTGACTGCTGATGAAGTCTTTGCAATGCTGTTGGATTAAAAATTTCTTAGGCAATTTGAAAGACAAATGATGGGGGGGGGGGGGAAAGGATGCCAAAAGATTATACAAAAGAGGGAACATGAAAGAAATATTAAACAGATGTGTACCCCTTTTGTAAAAGTCATTTGTGTTTTAGAGTCTCTATTTTGGCAGTCAGTGAAAGAATGCAGATGGAACAAGAGAGAACGTCTTTTGGGGTTTGTGCCATTCATTTAAACATGAAAGACCCGTTCCTAATTTCAGTAATGGAACCAGGCAGCACACATCCATCCTCTAATTTATGTCTTAATAATGCTTTCCCCCTTACACAAGCCAATGTCAGGAGTTACAACCACACAGAAAAAGCTAAAGTACAGTACCTCTATTTTAATTCTCTTTGGTGACAGCTCTTCCCTTTCTCCACATTTAGACCTAGGATATAAAAACACTTTTTTTACACTAGATATTTAAAGTATTTTCAGAAAAAAAAAATTGTCAGAAAAGTTGTTACTTATGAAAGAAATAGAGCAGTGATCTGAATTATAAGAAAGCTTCACAAACAATTTTCATATGATTTAATTACGTGATAAGTGGAACCATGTGGTTCACCCTTGTTGGACTCGGGAGTGGACAAAAAGCAATGTTTTTTTTTAAAAAAACTGAACTTCTTAAATTGGATATTACATTCCCATTTTTATTGTTAAAATGCTTTTTGGTTTTTCAAAAAAAGCCCCATATGATTTTAGTTGGCTCAAAGACTGCATTATGGAATAGAAATATAAATCCTAAATCTACATTATGAGACAACATATTCATATAAGCTTTTGAAATAAGTTTTGTAAAAAGGGTCCAATATGTCTTTGACTGGGGCCCCAATTATCTGGACTTCCAGGTGCTTTTGTGCAAGCTTTTTAGGCTACTCTTTCTACCTCCCCTAATATTCAGTCTACAAAAAACTGCATTTCTCAAACGGAGTCTGCCTATATACATACATGCTAACAGCAACATGCGGAGATTATAAATAGCAGACCTGATCCTAGACAGGTGAGGATTCATGAGAATTATTGAGGGCTAAACATTGCTCCTGGATTAGATGTTTTAGGACAATGTTGTGACAAAATTCCCTCTAGGACGAAAGTGAGGATTTTCTAGCACTGATAGGATGGATTTTTAACCTCTCCATGAAGATAAAACTCGTCAATCCTTCTGAAGTCATTTGGACTATGACAAGCACACTTTTCTGTAACAGCAGTGAAAAAAGTGCTCAAAACCCATCTGCACAACGTATGATGTGGCTTGGTATACAAGTACTCTGTAGCGTCCTCTCATCTCAAAAATGGTGGGAGATTCTATGACACATGCCAAGACATTAGTGTGTCACAGGTGTAGCGCTATAGGTGTAGTGGGAAATGCACAGGTTTTCACGCCTCCCCACCACACCTACAGTTAGTCATACATATGATGAATCAGGCCCTGAAAACAAAGCAAGACTGGAAACAGATTTCTAATGCTTCATGATAAACCCCATGAAAGCAATTGGGTTGCTAAAAAAACACAAACAAGAGTTGCTTACTTGGTGGTCCGGTAAGTGTACTTGTATGTGACTTCTCGAGAGATTTGCCGCGCCAGTGCAAAGAGCTCATCCCTTCGGGTCAACAGCGCATTATCCTTTACGCACAACTGAGCAGCTGCTTCATTAACTGTGAGCTAAAGAACAGAACACAAGGCAAATTTCAGTGCTTTAGCCCTATCAGTCCTGGAGCATGGAAGAGAGGCAAATCTCATCACCTTGAGAATATGCTGCCATGTACAAAACCATAATAAGAAATGCATATACAGCAGTAGACCTGAGCTCCTCCAGATGTTTTAGACCCCTGACTCCCACCAGCACAGCCAGTGGTAAGAGCTGATATCTGGAGGGCTACATATTCTCCATCCTTTGCAAAGGGAAATTTAATTCAGAAAAATTAGAGAATCCTAATTTGGGAAAGGAAATGTACTTTTGTTCTTGCTAGCATTAAAGCAAGAGGAAAGCACAAAGCCTTTCCAATCTACCTAAGTTATCCAGACACCAACCAAAAAATTTCAATCTGTCTGCAGTACGCACAAACCACTGCTTAAAAGTTGGTGTGGGTTGCTAGAGTTTATGCACTACAGCATGCATCACCTGTGTACCTTCCAAGTTAATGTTCCTTTGTACACTGAAGACAACGGATTCCCCAACAGACTGCCCTTCACTGGGAATTCCTACACTAGTGCAAGAGTTTAATGATGTATTTTCTCCTTCTGCTCATTTAATTTTTACAGAACATGCATGAAACAGGGCAGATGCCAAATATAGTCTCTTCTCCATGACAATATTATAATAAGTAGAGAAAAGGCAAGGGAAGTAACTTATTTTTTTGATTTAACCCACTAGTCTATGAAGGAAAAACAAACCACCTAGTACTTCCATTCCCTCTTGTTTTGGACTTAAGTCCACCCAAACCTGCCAACATCTATTCACTGTATGTTCTACATTTGTCAGCTATTACCCATCTCACGCACAAGAGGATTGGAGTTCATCAGAGTGGGAATTAAATGGGAATTAAATTTCAGTTTTATTTTAGAAACAAAAGGCAAGTAAAGGGGCATGTGAGAGAACTGTACAAATTATGTGTGGTACAGGGAAATGCAACAGGAAGCGTTCTTCTCCTTCCCTCATAATACCAGAACCGGGATCATCCATGGAAACTGTGGAAGAGCATAAGAGGCAGCATGCCTCTGACTACCAACAACTGGGCAACATGAGCACCTAGTTGGCCACAATGGAAGTAGAATGCTAGATTAGACAGGCTTCTGATCTGATCCAGCATGGCTCTTCTTAGGTTCTTTTCTCCTTAGTAATTCAAAGCAGCAATGGTATTTCCTTTTTAAGTTTAGTTAGTTATGTGACACCAAGTAAGAGCGAACGTACTGTATAGGGCCCTAATAGGGCTTTCAAGGTAAGCGAGATATTTAAGGAGTAGCTTTTAACAGTTCCACTCCCCCAGTGAGATTCCATGGCCAAGTGGGGATTTGAATCTGGTCTCCAAAGTCCTAGTACTGTACATCACTATATCCACTACACCACAAAACATCCAACTAATTTGGAAAGGGAAGGAAAGGGAAGGAAAGTGCAAGTTCTATGAGGAACAGGACTAAAATAGGTAGCTAGACTCTCAGCTAAGCCAGCTTCCAATTTACAATATTTAGTTGTAGTAGCAGTACTGTAAAAGTGGGCAGGATGAAGTTCGGCAAAAGTGCCTCCTCAGAGGTGTCTGACCTACAGCTCTCATCACCCTCAGGGAAGCCAGAAATGTTGAGGCACTATGAAAGGTGGAGTCCCAACACATCTGGAGGGCCACAACTGCTGACTCCTGCCACGGGATGCTTCTGCTGCCTGCCAATAAACAGTTTCCTAACCCCACAGCCAAAAATATACAATATTATAATAAGTAGAGAAAAGGCATTTTTATTTTATTTTTTGAAAATTCTAAATCCAAGATGGTGGACCGGTAGCGGTTGGTAACATTGCTCTCCGCCAAGCCGGTCTGTTTTTTTCTTTCTTTACCTTCTTTTTTCCTTCCTTCCCTTGGATGTTATTATGACCTGTCCTGTCCTGTTGTTCTGTGGTGGTCTGAGCTTCGGGGGTCGAGTGGGGAGACCGTTTTGGGGCTGTTTGGGCCGAAGCCTGAGCAGCGGAGGGAGAGAGGCGAGGCGTGGAGAGACGAGGCAGCGAGCGCTGGGAACTGGCACCGGAGATTGAGCTGTGGGAGCTGTTGCGGCAGATCGGCTGAGCCAGGAGGAGAAGCATCTGGGGGGGTCGAGAGTCTAGAGTCTCAAAAGGTTCCGCCTGGAGGTGAATCCGGGGGGACACGGACGGGGCTCCGGTGATGTCAACGGGACCCAACGCGGAGGGCTCGACAAGCCGCTGGGAGATCTGGAGGTGCTGAATGTTTGCTGCGGGGTGTGTGGAGCAGGGAGTTGGACAGAGGGGTCCCGCATGTTGTGGGTTCCTGCCAGCTGCTCCCTTGTGTATTGCCATGCTGAAAACTCTATCTGGAACCACCCCCCGTTTTGCTATCTACGGGGACCAGCGAGGTCTTGGGAACTACATGCCGGGACTGGAAAACAGCAACAGTAGCGCCATTTTCCTTTCCAGCTTTCTTTGCTACTGTTGCCTGTGCTGCTTCTATTATCCCTTCCAGCTTTTCGCTACTGCTGCCTGCGCTGCTCTCAATCCCCACCACAGAAGCATTTTACAGCTATAAAATCAGCCCCACAAGCATTCCAACTCGAAGGAACAGGACAGTGAGGGGGGGGGGAGTTTAAATTCTTCTTTTTCTTTATTTATATTGTTTTATTTATTCTTTAGTTAGCTTATTGTATGTGAGGGGGAGCTTGGGGATATTTTTCGTTGTAAATACTTTTAAACACTATTTAGTTTATTGATTATATTATTGTTTATATTATTAAGGCCTATTTAATGTTTTTTATATTTATTTTTATTTCACTGTAGGTCAATCTATTTGCTGAATTTGCTTTCTGTTCTTTTAGGTTACTTGATTAGTAATTGTTTTATGTTTTTTATTTGAACTATCTACACTTTAAGTTACTTTGGTTAACTCTATGGAGTGGAAGGCTTGCCCTCCCAGTGAGGGGCCACTGAACATCCGGGTGATTACAGGTAGAGGGAGATATGGCGTTGGCAGGGCCCCTACTCGTGTCAGAAGAACGATGAGCAGATGCTTGAAAGCTGTTCACTGTTCTGGGACCCTGACCAACTGTCAGGACCGAGGGTAACCAGATTAGCCGACCCTCCACTCTAAAACTGGTGCTGTTGAATGCCAGGTCTGTATCCAATAAATTCCAGATTATTTACGATCTTATTCTGGAAGAGGATGCAGACCTGGCATGCATAACCGAAACCTGGATTGGCGGGGAGGGGGGTCCACCTCTTGCCCTCGCCTGTCCTCCCGGCTATGCGATCCAGCACCGGGGTAGACTGGAGGGACAGGGGGGGGGGGGAGTTGCCATTATATATAAAAACACCCTAGAGGTTACTAGGCGCTCCGAGGTGGTGAAGCCAGGTTTGGAGGCCCTCCACATGTCGATAGGGGCTAGGGATGGTATTGGGATTTTGCTGGGTTACTGTGCTCCCCGCGACCCAGCCATCTCCCTACCAGAGCTGGTGAGCTTCGTCTCCGTTGGAATCCCCGAGGCTTTTAGTCTTGGGGGATTTCAACATCCATGCGGAGGCTGAGGTATCTGGTCCAGCTCTTGAGTTCCTGGAAACCATGGCTATCTTGAACATGTCCCAACATGTTAACAGCCCCACCCACGTGGGTGGCCATATGCTAGACCTGGTTTTTTCCACCAACTGGAGCGAGTGTGATCTGATGGTGACCGACCTTGTGTCGGTTCCCTTGTCATGGTCGGATCACCACCTAATAAAATGTAACCTCTTAATGGCCCTCCCACCTCGCAGGGAGCAAGGACCTATTTTAATGGTCCGCCCTCGAAGGCTACTGGATCCTATAGGATTCCAGGATACCATGAGAGGGATACCGGCAGATCTGGTTGGCGCTCCTGTCGAGGCTCTGGTGGATGGTTGGGCTACGGCCGCCACTAGGGCTGTAGACACGATCGCTCCTAAACGCCCTCTCCAATGCAGAGCTCGTCCAGCGCCCTGGTATAACCAGGAGCTACGAGCAATGAAGCAAACTACGAGAAGGCTAGAGAGCAAATGGAGAAGGAAACCGACGGAGTATAATAAAGAAGCTGTTAGGGCCGCGACTAACCTTTATCTGGCTAAGATAAGGGCTGCTAGTCGAGCTCACCTCGCCAACCGGATAAGCGAGGCTTCAAATCAGCAGGCGGAAATTTTCCGTATAGTTCGCGACCTATCCAGAATTGGTCGGGGCAAAAGGCCTCCCCCTAACATCTCCCCTGACCAATTTGCAGCATTTTTTAAAACTAAAGTGGAGGCCATCCGCCGGGAGCTTTCTCCTTTTTTGGTTACAGTGGATCGAGCAGAGATGTCCAGCGCTCCGCCTTGCCCGGTGAGTTTTGACCACTTTCAACCTGTGACGCCTGACATTGTGGACAAGGCGCTAGTTCGCTGTCGGGCCACCACCTCCTCCCTTGACCCTTGCCCGGCCTGGCTAATCAAAGCAGCCAGGCCTATAACAACCGAATGGGCTACAGCGATAATTAATGGGTCTCTCCAGGAGGGCAGGTTTCCCCCTGCCCTCAAGGAGACACTCATTAGGCCCATTCGAAAGAAACTTAATTTGGCGACGGACGATATTGGCAATTATAGGCCCGTCGCCAATGTTTCTTTCATGAGTAAAGTGGTCGAGAGGGTGGTGGCCGATCAGCTTCAGGCGCACTTGGATGAAACAAATGCCCTGGATCCGTTCCAGTCGGGCTTCAGGCCGCGCCATGGTACAGAAACGGCATTGGTCGCCCTGTTAGATGACTTCTTGAGGGAGGCCGACAGGGGAAAAACTTCTCTGTTGGTCCTCCTTGATATCTCAGCCGCCTTTGATACCGTCGACCACGGTATCCTCCTGAGGAGGGTCTCCGAGTCGGGAATTGGTGGTCAGGCGTTGGCCTGGCTCCGGTCCTTCCTGGGGGGACCGTCCTCAGAGAGTTCAGCTTGGGGAGCATGAGTCGGCCCCGTGGAGCCTCAATTGTGGGGTTCCGCAGGGTTCGACCATCTCTCCAATGCTGTTTAACATCTATATGAGGCCGCTGGGCGAGGTTATCAGGGGGTGTGGAGCATCGTGCCATCAATATGCCGATGACACACAGCTCTACATCTCCTTTTTGCCAACTACAGTGGATGCCGTTCTGTCCCTTCAGCGCTGCCTGGGGTCTGTATTGCAATGGATGCAGGAAAATGGGCTGAGGCTGAACCCGGACAAGACGGAGGTCCTGAGGGTCGGGGGGCCTACCATCAGCGGTTTGGGAAACTCCCTCTCTTTCGGGGGGGGGGGGGTGACTCTCACCGCGAAGAGTGAGGTGCGCAGCTTGGGGGTCTATCTGGACCAGGCGCTCGCCATGGAATCCCAGGTAGCGTCAGTGGTCCGCACCGCTTATTTCCATCTCTGGCGGATAGCCCAGCTGCGTCCCTATCTATATGTTGGGTCGCTCACCACTTTGGTCCATGCGCTCGTAATCTCGAGATTAGACTACTGTAATGCTCTCTACGTGGGGCTGCCTTTGAAATCTATGCGGAAACTCCAGATGGTGCAGAATGCGGCAGCCAGACTTCTCAGTGGGGTAAGGAAACATCAACCTATTACTCCCACTCTGGCCGCCTTGCATTGGCTGCCCGTTCGGTTCCGCGTAGATTTCAAAGTTTTAATGCTTACATATAAAGCCCTAAACGGTTTAGGGCCTCGCTACCTGACGGAACGCATTCTCCCACCTAGATCTACCCGTATCACCCGATCTAGCCAGGAGGTGAGGCTGAGGAGCCTAACGTCGAGGGAGGCCCGGAAGGAAAAAACAAGAAACCGGGCCTTCTCGGCAGTGGCTCCTCGTCTTTGGAACAGCCTCCCTCCTGAGATTCGCATGGCCCCGTCGCTGGGCATCTTTAAATGCCAACTGAAAACCTGGCTGTTTAAGCAAGCCTTCCCTCCACCCACCGTCTGAATTTTTGTTATTTTGTGTTTTCTCCCATCTTGGATCATTGTTTATTTAGTAATATATTGTTATGATTTTAAATTGTTAAATTGTTAGATGATATGTTGTTACCCGCCCAGAGTAGTCTATATGACTAGATGGGTGGGCTATAAATGTAATAAATAAATAAATAAATAAATAAATAAATAAATAAATAAATAAAAAGAACCTTTATGTTTCAAACCAGGCAATGTGTATGTGTGTGTTTGTGTGGGGAGGCAATCACAGAGTAATTGGCAGATTTTTTGGCTTTAAGAGCGGGGTGTAAAAATTGCAACTGAGATCACCACTCACAGACATCTAACATCAATTTTTGGGCTCTTGTTTACAATGTTTCTGCTCTATCCATGAAGCGGTGGTGCTGAAGAAGTGGACTTATTCCATGAAAGCTTGCAATTTGTTTAATTTTTTTTGAGTGGTCCAATAAAAGGTATCATCCACTCTTACATTTGTGCCAATAAACATGTTGGTTCCACTTAATATTCCATGGTCTTTACCACTGCAAGTAAGCTGATATGCAAAGCCAGAGGATTCTACATCTTACAAGCTCCACAGCACCACATACTTCATTTCTCTGCTGTTTAAAGAAAGGGCAGGGGGGCATGAAATGACATTGGCCAAGGCCGAGCAGCTATTCCTTTGATAATTCACACCTTTCAAAAAGCACACCAGGGCCTCTGCAACTAACAGCCATTAATTCATCTTAACAGGTTCAAAGATCTCAGCTAACAAGCCTAACAGAAGCAACCTTCACCTTGGGAAAGGAAAGCTGAAGTCAAGGCACTGCTGTACTGGCTGTCTTATGGTGGTATTTGTTGACAGTCGCTTTATACCATTCAGTCACTTTAAAACCGGACAGCTGGATTTGGAAGATTTAGTCGGTACTAACAGGTTGAGGAAACCTAGTTTCCTTTCTGTTTCCTAAGTACCAAGACCCTCCAAATAAATGGATGTGTATGACAAATAAATCTCTTGCTGACTCAACTGAATCACAAGTTAGCATTAGCCTCCCTGCCTGTAATTCTAAGCATATGTGCTTGGAAATCTACTTTCAAATGAACATGTTCAATCCTATAAGACCAATTCCATGATCCCATAATGAATTTCATGATCTAGCATCTAATACTTTCTCCACCATACCATACTAGCTCTCACATCCTCAAAAATCACAGTTTTCATTAAAATAAACCAGGTTTCTAGTTCTTATGAGTAAAGACAGGTTTGACAGTCATCTGATTACTGTCTGACAAAGTCTGAAAAAGTAGAAGATATGCCAAACTTATGGGGAATTTCCCAAAACTTGGAAAATTACTTTTTTGCATTGTAAATCCCAGAATACATGCTGGTGTGTGTGTGGGGGGGAGACCTAATTTTTCCAAGCTCTGAGTTTTTCAAGACGTTCTGGTTTCCATAACTCCCAGCTATTCCCTTATTGGAAGCAGTATGAAATTACACAAGCCATGGATACATCTTCTTAAATTAGAAGATTTATAGACCTTATATAAACTCAAGCATTCCTGGTGCAAAGTTTATTTCTTTTGAAACATAGATGATACACTAACCTGATCAAAATCAGGTGCCAACAGAGTGTTTCTAATATTGGGTGTTATTTGTTATAATATAAAATATATAAATAATGTCAATTTATGCCAACATACTCAGGTATTCAATTCTTATTTTGACACGTAATTGGACTTCAGAATATAAATCTATTCAAAAGTGAAAAAGAAAAAGAAAGCTGCACTGTTGCTTCTGTCTCCTGTGCTTTTTATCTCCATTTTTGATGATGATGATGATGATAATAAAAATAATAATTAAAAAAAACCTTTATTGGCATAGAAAGCAGTAAGACATAATCAAACTACTTTGTTAAGAACCCATATTTACAGAATCCAAAAGCAAAAAGGCAGAAAGCATTCAATAAGGAGCAGAACATCGCTTCCTAACAATTGATCCAAAAAAATCTGCAACTTTTTCCATGATATCAACCACCTCTACAGATAACATAAAATGGACATTGTCCAGATCACATTTCCCCTCCAGCTTTAATAAAATTGTATGGTAGTTCTGGTGGAGTAGACAATGCAAAAGCATATGAACAAAGGGTTTCCGAGGCACCCTGCTCACATGAGCAAATGTCTTTCAAGATAAGGGATTCCGTTCAACCTGCCATCCAGTAAGGCTACTGTATTCACAACTGGAGAAAGATCTATGTGAATTTTATACACTGGGACAGACAAATTTATCACTACAAAAATACAGTATGTTCAGACCCCAGATTTGACTCAATTTATTAAAAGTCACCGTATGCAAATCCAAGGCTAAAAAGTTACCAGGCCTGCATCAGCAACCATTTATATCAGAACTTAGATAGAGTAATGTGCACCATGCCTCGTGTCAAACCATTAAAATGGCAAGAATGTACAACTTCTATTGGTTAACTGGCATGTCTGTATCAAGTGCTGGGGTGGAAGCCAGACTGTTAGAGACATACGATGACACAAGTGCACAAATAATTTCACTGTGTAGCAAACAAATCAAATCAACTGAGAGCAAAAATGATAGTGTAGGGAGTATACCCCTCCAGCAAGAAAAAGGAAACAATCTTAATAATCTCATCAGTAAAAACATGGCTCTCACAACCAAGTGGTAAAGAAACGGGTATCTATCTATCTATCTATCTATCTATCTATCTATCTATCTATCTATCTATCTATCTATCTATCTAATCTAATCTAATCTAATCTAAATTATCTATCTATCTATCTATCTATCTATCTATCTATCTATCTATCTATCTATCTATCTATCTATCTATCTATCTATCTATCTATCTATCTTATCTATTCACTGAAAATGCTGAGCTGGCTTCCAAAAGAATGCGGAAGCAGAAAACCAAGCAGAAAACAATTTCCACATTACAACATCAGAGTATCTTTTATTATCTGGCAATAAAGAGGTGGTATGCACTCCTCACTTCTAAATAAGCCTCTGTGAAACATAGAATTGGATCGCCCTGCATCTTCACTTAAGGATTTTCAGATAGGCAGGAGAAGGAAATACATTCAAGGAGTACTGATGGGCAGGTTAACTATTGTTCTTCTTCTCCCCAAAGAAAGCACAGGCCTATACATATATCCTGCAAAGGTCTCCTTTTGATTTTAAGTGGACGAGCATCCATGCAGGAGAAAGCACAGTTACCTGTTTTGTGTTTTCGTCTTCAGACAGGCTACATGAGTGCTCAGTCAAGAAGCGTTACTTGAAAGAGGGTGGGAAGAAATTATTTTGGAATGCTGAAAATGCATGTGGGGTGGGAGAGGGGACCTCTTGTAAAATGTAGGAGACATTCTCATTAAACATCCATCGCAAACATGCAGCCACTACACCTACGGCAGCCCCACAGCAATCAAACCACTTGCTGAAACATCGGGGAGGCTCAAGTCAGCAATTTCAGATAATAATCTTAGAACTGCAGAGCAGGAAGGGACCCTACCGATCACTGAATCCAGCCCTTGTCAAGGAGGCTGACAAGGGCTGGATTCAAACTCTGGCTCCAACAACTAGATACTTGTTTGAATGCTGGGGACAGAGCAAGAGAGAATTTTAACCCTTCTAAAAACCTGCATCCAAAGGTTACTGGAAACCTTCTGATGTGACTAGAGGGAACCTTTGGCTAAATGGTCAGCACTGACTACTTTGTGGCCTAATTCCAGAAACCGGCTCTTGATACCAGAAGACAACACTAGATTTCTCCCATAGAGTTGGACCAAGACTGAAATCCCAGTGAACAAAGGATTTAAAGCAGGGGAGGAGATCTCCTGGTCCTCTAGAGGTTATGGACTTCAGCGGTCGAAAGTCTCTGCCAGCACGGCCAGTGACAAGGGATTATGGGAGTTGCAGACCAAACCATTTAGAGGCCCCAAGGTTTCTCAGCTCTAACTCAAAACAATGACTATGGAACAGACATCCTGTTAATCATGCTGGTCTTCCTGTGCAGATATAGGGGGGGGGGGGGGGGGGGGAAACGACGCAGGTGTCCAAAGCTTTAAACACCAAAATAGAGAGGGGGGAAAAAAAACCCTAGGAGTTCCTTGTACACAATCCAAAGGCAAAGGTGGATGATACCTTTATTTGACTACTCAAATATCACAATCGGAAGCTAGTGTTTGACTCCTACAGGAGTCTTCATCAGGCAGGGCACTGCAGAAGAAACATAAAAAGTTCCGAAACCC
This sequence comes from Intellagama lesueurii, assembly GCA_037013535.1. Taxonomy (NCBI): domain Eukaryota; kingdom Metazoa; phylum Chordata; class Lepidosauria; order Squamata; family Agamidae; genus Intellagama; species Intellagama lesueurii. Next base: position 164,527,108 of record JBAJHW010000001.1, on the reverse strand, counting down.
ATAGGTAGAGGTATGGGCTGGGTTTATTTAAAGCAAATGCCAAAATGGAGGCTGCAAGTCCAGTTCAGAGATAGCAAGTTTCAGATTTCAGCTCTTAAAATGTAGATTAGAATGATTTTCTTAATCTTACTAGACAAAGGGCTGCCAGTCATACAGCAGCAGCAACCCCCACTGCCTGTATTGAAACAGAGGTACACAGAAACGCGACAAGCCCTATGTCAAAGAGGATGAAATAAAATTTACAGCAATACCCTGCTCTCCAGGATGTGTTCCAAGAAAATGGGAGTGCTAACTGAATCAGTACTAAACATGGACACTTTAACATTATACTTTATGCCAGGAGTTCTGGAAGCCCAGTCTACCTGGCCTTCCCCATGGAGCACCACTAAGTGGCTGGCCAAGCCTTCATGCTCTAACAAATCAGCGCTATGCAGGGTTGTGTTATGCAGGGTATTACTGTAGTTTACATACTAGGTGAGTCAACTGCAGCCAAATGAAAAGTACCACCTAATGTTTGGAGAAATACACTTTCCTTAGTTCACAGTCTTGCTTGGACAATATTAAGCATACATGCTTGCATTAAGATGCTCCCCGATAGGTTATTCAGGGGCAAAGAAGCCATGTAGTCCCTGTACACAATCGACATTACAAGAAACACAACCATGCACCACTCCCAGCTCTGTAACACCCAGCCTAATGAAGATTTCTATGGGAATTGAAAGGTAGCTTCTGCTTGTAGGATTTTAGTGATCTAATGAAGGCATTGCCCACCCTTGTTTTCAAACCTTTCAAGCGTGGGTTTCCCTAAGGAAGGGTTAACAACAGATTGTTTATTTGAGAAACAATGGAAACAAATTCACAGGAAACAAAGCCTGAGAGGAACTGTTAAATCTCCTGAGCCTACTGACACCCACCTAATTCCTTCTACTCTCTCTCTCTCTTCCAACTGTCAACCGACCAAATTCCAAAACCAACTGCCACTCCAGTATTAAAGAAGCAGCTATGGTTGTCATGAAGATGAACACAAGAACCATGATCTGTTTTGTTCATTAGATGCTACTGTAAATGCCAAAGAAGCTTTCTATGTAGCAGCTCAGTAAGAGAAGACGGATATTCTTCCACTTAATTATCTCCTTAAGTAGCTTGCCATAAGAGAACGGACTGATTTTTCCACTTTAAACCGCTTGCACAACGAAAGAAAACCAAAGAAAAATACCTTGTACCATCTTTGAAACTAAAATTTTTATTTCAATGTGAATACTATTGTGTTTGAAAAAGTAGACCATAATTCACAAAAGTCTGTACCAGAATGAATCTGCTAACTCTTAAATGTGCCATTAAATGGGGGGGGGGGGGTTGTTTAGTTTTTAATTGCTTCTTAAACAAGCTGAAAGATATTAAAACAGGTGGTTCTTCGAAAACAGCTTTAAATTATTAAGAGTCTCTTACAAAGTATTAATCGAAGCAGGTAGCAAAACAACCCAACCCTCTCTCCAATGTCTCTCAATCTCAGTCTCTCAAAATTAGTGTTATACTTTTGCAGTTAAATATTTAATGGATTATTAATTTAAAATAGAAGTTTTGTGTGTAAGTGTCACATTCATTTCTGAACATACATGTCTATAGTAATTGACAGGGTCTATGGCAGCCAATTCCTTCAGCAGCACTTTAAAAAAAAACAAAACCCATCACTACATTTAGAATGGATCATATTTTTTTTAACCAGCAGTCAAGCGGGCAGACATTTAGGCTGTCGGCTCAACAGTATTTATATGTTCATCAATCAAGCCAGGAAAGCACATTCATGATTTTGAGCACACAGGAATTAACCCAGTGTACGATAAGCCTATTTTATGCAGGAAAGGCATTTGTGTTGGAAGCAATACAGAAAGCCTGAAAGCTATTACCTTGTGTGATGATCCTAGTGTCTACCAATCACAAATTCATTTCCATACCAGTTAAACAGTCTGGCCATAGTTCACCCCTCAGACGACTAATTCAGGCTGCAATCCTATAAACACTCACCTGGGAGCAAGCCCCAATGAAAGCAGTGGGAATTCTAACCAAACAAATATAGGATTGTACTGCAATTCTATTATATTGCAATGTGGCAGGGAGAGTCTTCTCCCAAATGAAAGTACTCATAAACGTATACTGAAAGTCTTCAAATGCATCACTAAATTCATATTAGTTCCATGAAACTATGTGATGTGAACTAAGCTAAACTGAAGAACAAAAGGTTTACACTGGACACACATTTGGAGGGGGAGAGAAATAGGTCCTGTTTCTTGCATATTTTGACATAAAACCAGAAGCATGTTGCAGCATGATCTAGCATCCTGCAGAAAACCTATAAATAATTGAGCAAGTTCCTTAAAAAACAAAAAACAAACAACTCTAAGATTCACATCTTACAACTAATGTAGTATATATAACCTTAGCTTATTCATTACATATATTTTTAATTTTGTTATATTACGTTATGTTATATTACATTATAATATATTCTGCTGTGCTACTCTTAGAAAACTCTTATTTTTATATTACAAACAGATAGTCTTCTCTGATCCAGATTTGTCCCCAAACCTGCTTAAATCATTTAAATATAATAGAAAATAGAACTCAAATTCTGCCATCTCTATCGGTCAGCTTTTTGGCTCTATTATTCATGCATGCAAGCATGCATGCATTCATTTTAACAATCTTAAAACATGCAGAAATGGATGAATAAAACTCTAGCCTAGGTTTACTTATTTGTGGGGTCCTATGCAGCTAAGCAGAAGCTCTTTCCCAGCTTTTTGCAAGTTCTGATCCTCTGGGTTAAAATCCACATTATCAGTACAAAAAGTGAGAGGTGAGGGCACTTGGTCATCACCACTCCAAACAGCTTGTAAACAGCACTCATTCCGAATCCTAAGGACTGAAAACAGTCCTAATTGCTCCTGGGGGGTTATTTTATAACATTCTACAAATACAATCAGTTTACCAGTAGTAGTATGCAACCCAGCAGCATGCTTAAAATGTTAAGGCTAGGTGCAGACAACTCAAATCCAGAGGCATTTAAAGTACTGTCGGTAAAATTCAGCCTATTTTTAGGAAATATGATCATTTGCAATTTGGGATAGGAAAAAATACCTTTCAAAGAAGCTCTGTACTGAATAGGATAAGGGTCCATTACTTGTGCTAGACACACAATTTCCAAGAGGAGGAGTATTCAGACAGAGAAATACTTCCACAGATAATCCTCACCCTTCCTAGAGGGAGCAGTCAGCGCTTCCTCTTTTGTCATTGTTTTCTACTTGTGGAAAGCAACACTTTGCAGAGAAGAGGATACGGCTCACACGTCGGCTTCCCATACGAGTACAAACTCTTCATATCCATATGCACTGCTTTCCATGTGCAGAAGGCTATAACAGAAGATGAAAGAAGCTAGCCACTGCTCTCTAAGTGAAAAGTGGGACTATACCACAACGTACCCTGCGGTTTGTGTCCTGCAGTTGTCATGGTTAAATTTGTCAGTCTAAATCCAAAGAAAGAAAATAAAACAAAGACAATTTTTTTAAAAAAGATAAAAACATGTGGCACGTTAAAGACAATTAATTTTAATGTGAGCTTTTGTCCACTTCATCAGACATATGCAAACAGAATAAAATCAGTTTCACAAATTGAAAATTCTAAATATTCATTGACTATAGGAGTCTTAAGCGTGAGGTACATCTAACACACAGTAATTTGTGGCTCTGTTGTAACCATTTCTCCAGGGAGACAAAAAACAGACACCAGGCCTGAGCAAGGATGAGGGAGGAGAGAGAAGAGAGAGAAGCAGTGTGGACAGGTTGAAGGCTGGGTATTCAGTGTGTGTGTATGGGGGGGGGGGGGGGATATATAAAGGTACATATAAAAGTGAAAGAAGATGGCAGAAGAATCACATGTGTTCATGTAGGGAATATTGACAGTTTTTGCCTTTGAGCTTTGTGGTAAGAGATGGGCTTGGTAGTTATGAAGAAAATAACAGTGGCAGTAGATAAACAGCAGAAGTATTACATTTGGTGATGACTTAAGAAACCTAGGCTTATAGTCAATGCATTTATATGGGTCTCCATCATGCATATACATTTTATCTCAGCTGTTTCTCTCTGTATTGTAATTATTCTGTTCTAAAATAGTGACTTTCAAATCTTCCACAGAGTGCCCTGGTAGATCAAAAATGTTAAGACAGGTTTCTGTGTATTGTGGTTTCTGATTTCTCATTTGCGACTGTTGACCCATTTCTGTAGAGACTGCCCTGTTTGTCTTATGTAGAGTTCAGAGGGACAATGTTGGCAAAAGATGGCATAGATCACATTAGCTGAGGAGCAAGTGAAGGTGCCTTCGATATTGTGTGTGGTATTGTTAGGTCTCGTAATTGTGTTGCCAGAATAGATGCGTGGGCAGAGTTGGCATCTGCATCTGTAACAGGGTTTAGTCCCACTGTCTGTGTTGCTGTTTTGTGGTCCATTGTGTTAAATTTGATGTCTCTTCTATCAACCACATGGTGCACAGCTGAGAGCAAACCCAGTTTTTTTATGGACATTCACAACTTTTTGTTCAGCCAGAAAAGGCTAGTGGGTTTTGGGATTGTTGTTTTGTTGTTGTTGTTGTTGTTGTTTTAGCAATTATCTCTGGAACACCTATTTTGTGTTTCTGGCATGTATGATCACTTCAACGGTCCAAAAGGGTGGTGGCAGGTGTATGCTAGGGTGACAGTAATGGTACAACATCTATTTTTTAAAAAGAAATGCAAGTGTCATAGCACAGAATGGATATAACTCCTTGAGAAACTGCAGTACTTATACGCCATAGTGCTAAATTTGTTAACTCCAATTTTAAAAACTGTTTGGAAGAGAGACAAAAGCCACTCGCTTGTGGATATGTTCCTACTGTTGCTGTTGTACCAAAAGGTGGGGGAAGAGGGAGGTGTGACCCGTCCTCCCACTGAGAGCTGTAGTAATTTGAGGTGTGGTGTGGACTGGTGCTCCAAATAATTAAGCATTCTTTGTGAACAGCAAAAGTAATATAATGGCCATCGGAAACTTCAAGCCAAATTTCCCTGAAGTGTCACACTCCAAGTGTATCTGAGAAGGTAACAACTGAATATTCCAACTGTAGTTGTTGCAAGCCAGAGCTTTGTCTGAAGCAGGTAAGGCAATTTCAGAGTACTTTAAGGGTATTAATGTGCACTTGGGAGTAAATGGGTGGCTGTTAGGCATTTTACATACATAGGATGGAAGTGGAAAAGGAACCATATTTTGTTTCTAAGAGGAAACAGCCAATACACGTAACAAGCAGAAATAAGCCTTAAGCATCATGACCTCCCAAATTAGCACAGATTGTAAGAACACAACGAGAATATTGATACTGAACTATCATTTTACTACAGCAAGGCATACTTGATCTATAGCCCATCATTACACGATGATGCCCTCCTGAAAACTGTGGGTGGAAACCTGCTGTAGCTTTTAGGCAGCCAATCAGCTTGAAACAATGGCTCATTAGTAATCAACTGACTATAGAAAACCAACATCTGGGCACGTATAAACCCAGCAACAAGCTGAAGACATACTTGCGTCATTTGCTTCTCATCAAGAACACTGTTTCACATCCCAACAATGAAAGCGACACAACACCATTCAGGATTCCTACCCAGGCAACTCCACAAAGATTTCAGGGCTTTCTGGCACTCCAAACAGACTACTGTAAAGAAATGGAGTAGTAAGAAACTTGTAAGCAAAGTTTCTGAGCATTCCATCAAGGACCTCAACGTGGATGCCCTGAACAAATTAATTTAGGTGGAAGAATGTAACAAGATACCAAAATGTCAATGAGCTAAGATTTCAAGACAGTAGATTCCACTCCATTTCTTTCACCAGCATTTAACGATACAGTTATACATCATAGCACGGAAATTCTACTCAGGCAATTCCTTTTAAACAAAACAACTTTTGTCAATTTCAACATCTGATGAATTAAAACTACAATATTTGAAAACTCAAGCCTTTTATTTATCAAATGTCCATAGGACAGCAGGACCCTGAAATGTAGCACTTTGCCAATTCCAGATGTTAACATGCTACATCACCTGATTAGTGTCCCAGACCATGGAGCATTTTTCACAGAACCTAACAAAAGTTTGTATGACCATGCTGATCCTTAGACATTCGTTTAATAATATATGTGTGCTGTCAAGTAAATTCTGACTTATGGCAACCCTTTCCAGGGTTTTCCAGGTAGAGAATACTCAGAAATGATTTACCATTCCCTTTTTGGGGGAGGGGAGCACCCTAGGACTGTGTAGCTGGCCCACAGCCACACAGGCTGGTTCTACTTTGCAGAAGGCATGGAGTGTGTGGAACTGAACTCCCAACCTCTGGCTCAGCAGCCAGATACCTACGCCACTGAGCTATCCAGCCAACTAGACATTCACTCAAAGTAAACCAGAAGCAAATCAAGAATCACTGCCATTCAAATTTTTTCCCAGTATAGCACATACAGTATTTGTGTGGCAAGTTTGTATGAGAAGTTATGTGGCATAAAGTCTTCTGAAAATTTGATTTTCAAGCACTATTTGATAACGGTTTGGAAAGCTTTTCATCCCAATGAAAGAGCAATATCTGAGATTTACCCTATAATGTGTCAGTTTACAGCCTTGACAGCCACCCAATACACATCTAATTATGCTCAAATGCAATGGACTTCACCAAAATTAGGCACACTTAACTCTAGTGCAGGCAACCACTATCACAGTTCTTCTATGCACTCTCCTTCAATTCCCCAGAAGGAAATCCTTATCTAATATTCCCCAAGTTGCAAAAGAAAACAACATTTTGTAACAACTGTCAGGTGAAAATAAGCTAGTGCAGCATTTGCTTGTATAACTTTACAATCATGTACATATTCAACTGCCACATTGTTCTCCAACAGGACTCAAACACTATGGCCACTATAGTCCACAGCCAGTACTCAGAAACTACAAAGAAATACACAGAAATACACACTTATGTTAAAAAGAAGAATAACTGCTTTCAGTAATATTAGTTTACAGGATAAGCATTATACTCAGAGATCTTGAACGGTTGGCCCCAGCTTTGGTGATGCAACAGTTCTCTGTCTGGACACTGACAAAGAACTATTTTATTTCTTTTGGGTTACTGTTTACTAACAACAACTGGCTACTTGCTTGTAAAGCAAAGGTGAAGCAGCTGGCCTTTAACCAATCAAGCTCCAATGCTTTGCTGGCAATAACGAAACATGAGGTGTCAGTGATCTAAATAAGATACTTATCAACTGCAAAAAAAGGAAAGATAAGGATAGATCCAGAAAAGGAATTTTAAAAGTACAGAGCAAGTTTGGTTAGATGCTAGGTGCTGAGACATCACAACAAGGAGTTTCCAGTGTCATGTTATTAGTAACATGTTCTCCAAGGAGACGCACAATGACTGGCATGATCTTAAAATATGTATCTTCTAAAAATGCACAGTTGACAAATAATCTGTCAAAAGGCCTACCTGGTTTCAAGAAATGTTTATTATCCTGGTTTTTATCCCCTACAAAACTGCAATCTCAGGTAAGGGCAAGATGGAACCTCTCAGAAGGAGATTGGAAAAAGAGCAGAGAAAACCTATTTTTACCCTGATCATTTTACCTCATGGAGGGTGAGATGTTTGCCATCTTTTCTTTTGGAGTCAAATCTGCCATAGATCGCACTGTACTTCCTAATCTCCTCCTCTTTGTGAGGGTCCTCATCATTCATCTCAAAGATGTGACCAACCATCTTGGCCAGTTTTTTATTGACTTTCAGCAGTTCTTTCACCTCATTCATGTCACTTTTGGGAAGAGTGGGAACCAAGCGCTCAACACACTCAGTTACTGACAAAGCCGCCGCAGCATCCAAGGTTTCCGCGTTTTCCTTTGGTGAGGCTGGAGAGCCCACGTCAGCTGGGGAAAGGCTGTGTTCACTCTCTGTCCTGTGGTGTCCTTGCCACAGTCTCTGGTCACTGCTGCTCTGCAGCGGTAAGTTTCCCATCCCCTCAGACTTGCTGGCTCCCACACTCTGGACGCAGGTCGTGGCAGCACATTTTGGAATCTTCAAGTGAGGCTCCCGGGTATTACTGTTCCTTTCATAACTATTGCATGAAATTCCCAGCCAAGCTGGAGAACCTTCCGGTAACTTATATATTGGAATGCTACTAACCGGTAAGGAAGTCAGAGGCTGGTTAAAAAGGCTTGGATTTGTGACCCAGTCCCTCAAAGCTTTCTGCAGTCTTCGGACGTGAAGAGGTTTGCTCGCCATGCCGACGAGGGCCATGATCTCAAGAAACTCCTCTTCCCCTGCTTCACACAACTGCTGGACATCATCCCCTCCCTGCTGAATGAAGGCATCGAAGTAGAACAAGAGATTGGCTTTCTGCAGGATCCGATAAAGCTGCAGCTCTCCGAGGGTTCTGGGTAACGCTGTGGCCATGGTGGGCGGAATGTCCTGCCAAAATAAAGCAAGAAGAGTAACAAAATAAATCCCCATTTCCAGATGGGTTTTCCAACACCCATTGCTCTTTCCAAAATAAGTCTGTGTTTTGACAAGAAGCGGAGGCAGTTGTGACGAGAACTTGTGTGATAGAACACACAAATAAGAGTCCAGGACTGAACATCAGATTAGGCCATGCTTAGCTATCAACTCACTAGGTGGCCTTGAGCATAGTCACTACCTTAGCTCCCCCATCTGTGAGGCAGAATATATAATAGCCCTACATCACAGTGTAGTTCTGGGGGGGGAAAAACAACCACCAAAGATAAGGTTGTCTCCTAAGAATGTTTTAGAACTAGTACTCAATTACAACAATTATAGCACAGTATTGTAAGTGGAAAGTGGGGGAGGGATATCCTTCCTGGAAAAGGACAGCACTTTTGGTTGGGATCCAAACATGTTTTCCTCCTTACAGCTGCCATCAAGTTCTCACAAGGAAAGTTTGTTCTGACACAAACAGGTTGTCAACACCCTCCTGCCCTACATTAGATGGTGAGGGGAAAGTACAATCAACATGTAGAAGTGTCAAGAATGGCTTTCCCCTTGCCTCGATTGAATATTCTAGCCTGATTCAGCACCAGTAGTTCAGTAGCAATCTTAAGCATCCTTCCCAAATCCATTCCCCACCAAATCCACGAGAGTAGGCTACAACTCCCCTAATCCTCAGTGAGCTATGGTAACTTAATGCTTAAGGAGAGCACCAGATAGCCAGTGAAAGTAACTGAACATTTATGAAGAGCACTCATTTGTAAAAGACTGGTATAAAGCGGGAAGGAAAGGGGAGGGAGAAACTGCCACAGATCTACAAATACCACCTCTTTTATGTTTGTATACAACCTCTCAACTGCCTCATTCAAATGCTCTGACTAGAGGTCTACTGTCTTATATGGCTCGGTTTTCTGCCCTTCCACCTTCACACATGGAATGGTATGAACTGTGATTTCTCTTCCACTCATCATCTTTTGTAAATATTGTTTCCTCCAAAGATATGAAACCAGGTGAAAACATCATGGAACAAAAAATGATAGAATAAACATGTCAAGGGAGCTCATACTCAAGTGTTAGCAGTTCAAAAAAAGAGAAGAGCACTGAAATGTCCCCCCCCCCCCCCCGGGTCAGCTTCTGCTAATATCAAAGATGTTTTCAGTGGTTCAGTTGTGACTTATGGGAAATTCCACAGGGGATGTTGAGACTGGGGGCCATCAGTGCCTACCATGTGGTGCTCTGCCTCCGATTCACTCTTATTCAATTTTCCTTCTTGCAACCATTTCTCCTTCTCCAAACCAGGGCTCTCTGGCTTGCCCGAGCAGTGATCTGGGGCCACCAAAAGAGGTACCAAAATGGGAAGTCAGGCAACTTACAGCCTATCAAGAAACACGGCTGCCTGGTGACAGTGGTACACTGTGCTGGTCCTGGAGGCAGAGGGATAACAGAGGGGGACGAAGGGAGAAGGGTTGCATTGTAATGTTGTGCTGGATTTGGCAACACTGAGTAGAAGAAATTCCATCCCAAAACTCCAGCACCTTTGTCAGAATTTGGATGAAACTGAGGAGCTCTTGCTTTAGACCATAGGTTCTCAACCATAGGTCCCCAGAACAGAAAGTTCTTTCCAAATGTCACAGAGACATTTGTCAGGAGCACACAGAGTCGGTAAGCATCATGTGCCCCTCTCCTGAATCATCTCACTTAAATATGTTAAACACTAAAGGCTTATTATTAATTGCTGAACAATTTAGAATGGTCAAAAAGAAAGGACAGGGGTTAGTTCTTTTTTACACATACAAGAGCTAATGGACTTCTGTTTTTAAAATTATGGGAGAGAAAAGAAGTATAGGATGGAAACTGAAAATGTTAAAGACAAGGATTTACATGCAAGCTATTTAAGCAACACTTACTAAATGTATATAAAAGGACTGAAATGCCAGTTGAGCTAAAAAGCCACACAACTAAGATATGCTAATAAATAAGTTAACAAGTTAAATTAAGCTGATCTTCAAGTTGATAACTCATGTTCACTGTGTCAATGTAAAACCTACACACATTTATATATTTGGTCAACAGACTACATTCTGTGGAACTTGTGGTTTGGTGATATCTCTAATTTTATATCAAGGGACCAACAACACTGTTTTATAATAGAGGCACAATCACTCAACAGAAGTTCAGAACGCTTTCAACCCATCTTTCCTTTATGTATTAATCATACTGTTTTTGTAAACAGCTTAACTACTACAGTAAGAAGGGAAGTCCATTAACTATTGGAACAAGAAAAAACTCAGTGTATGTTTCATTCTTCTGCTGAAATCAGAAGGGCTCCACAGCACAAACCAACCAACATCTACTCAGATATAAGCCCCAGTGGGTTCAATGGACCTAAAAGACTCCAGTTCAAACCCGATTACATTGTGGCCCAAGTCACTGTTGCGTTAAACCCAACTCAATTCATGAACCAAAGAATCCATCCTATAGATTTTCTGTTTGGGCTGAACAAAGTTTACAAATCTTCTCCTTTCTAAATTTGGATCCTTCCTCAACACGTAAGGGCTTTGCTCCAACTCAGTTTTAAACAAAATAATAAACAAGAGCTCCTCTAATGCTCCCTCCTGATGGTTTCTAAAGGCCAATCTTGCTTTTTAAAACAAGGTTAAGCAACCATTTATTTCATCGTTTGAGGCTGCCTCTGTGATTCACCAGCTGTACCTGACAAAAAGGCTTTGCAGCCAGCAATGGCGTTCGGAATAGAGACTCTGTGGATACATCAGGAGGGGCCGTGCTAGGACTGAAGTCATAATGGGGACCAAATCATCAATGTCTGTCTCAGAGCAGCTCAGATTTCCAATACACAAAGGAAAGAGAAACTCCAAGACTAGAGATGCGAAGGCAGAGGGAGTGCAGGGAATAACAACACATCAGGTTTCTGTACCATTTTCCCCTGAGGATTACTGGGGGGAAATGGCCATTTGGAAAAACAGTAAAAGATACTCCCTTTATTTATTTTGTATTATTATTTTGAAAGGACTGGAGTGTTTCCCAAACATTCTCGTGATATCAAAACACTACAACAGGATTCTCTGGCATCAATACCAGTAACACAAAGAGTTCCTTTTCGTGCGGGCTGCTGTGATGTCAAAAAACATGCACATAGGCTTCCCAGTCCTCAAGCGAGTATGAGTACCTCAAGTGCACTGGAAAGACAAAACTTGATTCTGGCCTTTGTCTTGTTTGCTCTGAAATTGGTGTATTGCAAAATTTTACTACAGAACTCTAAAAATCAATGTTTGTTTGTTTTTTCCTCTCTTGTATTGAGTATATTAACAGTAGACTAATAATTTTGCCTGTTCAAAAGTAAAGTATATATTTTTCAGCCTGCAAACCTTTCAGATGAGTGGAAGACCATCAAGCAGAGAGTGAGAGACACTCTTCCTTGAAGGTTTAAAGGCAGCCTCAGAATAGATGAAGAAATAACAATAGTTGTAACATACATGTTGTGACTGAGCTAAACATTACAAATCTACATGCTAACCAAGCCATAGATAATCTAATTCACGGTATTTAGGATGTAAAATAAGTTTATATTTGATAAGAAAAGATCCCAAACATTTCAATTTTCCCCAAAGTTTCTAGTTTTTCTCCTCTGGAATAAAAGTAGGTGTTTTCCTCCCCTCACACCCAACTGTTTCAAAAATTCCAGAAATAATACATCTCTACAGTCCCTTCTAGACCTGCAGTTCTAAGATGATGATGATGATTAAGGCTCCTTTCACCCCAACCGAGAGTTGTACTGAAGAGGGTAGATGACACTTATCTCTCTCAGCTTTCTAGCTATCAACTTCCAGCGGGAAGCCAGTTAAACTCTTAAGTCTGCAATTTCAAGAAAGCTTATTTGGAAGATTGTCCAGCTGCAACCATTAAGACGTCCTTCTGATGGAGAGACAGTTGAGATGCTAGTATTCCAGCATGTGCCAAGCCAAATATGACACTTCAAGCAAATTTCACAAGTCTGGAGTTTTGCTTTCCACTATTTCACACCACCCTGTTCCTTCCCTGCCCCATGCACCCTCTCCAAAGTCAATCACTGGTCTTCCACTTATATTAAAGCTGGAGGAGATGATGGGGAGGTGAAGATACAGACGACATAGCCAAGAAAACGTGCAAAGAGGCTGTAAGAGGAAATAACAGCTGGGCCATTCAGTAGAATACTATGGAAGTATAGCAAGACCCTGCAAAATGTAAAGAAGTAGCCCAAATGACATTTAATTCCACCTAACTCAAGTGGCATCCAAGGCTTTAGCACAACTCTTTGATTCTGTCCTTCAGTTTACTCTTCTCTCTCTCTCTCTCTCAAACACATTATGAGGAGCTACCACAATGTCATGGAAGCTGGTGCACAATTTTTACTACTCACATGCTATTTTCAATGAATTTGAGACTGCATAGCCTTAACTCTAAAGCTATAAAACCTTTCGGGAATAAAGAAACAGAACACCTTTTTAAACGTTTTTCGTTCTCAGGGTGTAGGCCATCATGCTGGCAGTAATCTTTTAGATCCAGTTTATACATATCACTTTTCCTGCCAGTATATATTTGTGGTGCATCTAGTTTATGTCTATTTGTATTTATGACTGTTACTTTTACTGCATTTATTCTGAGTTTTATGTCAGCTGGTCTGGAAGCCAGCAACCTGAACAGGGTATAAATCCCTTATATTAAAAAATTAAAATAAACAAAAAATGCAAAATATTTTTCTAAAGAGGATTGGGAGGCATGTTGCAGAACTGTTCCTTGTTTTCCCAGAGCACTAGCAAAATTTCCATGCTCCACAACTACAGAGAATTATGTAGGCATTACTAAAGCAATGTTCTAACTCTAATGATACAACAACAGCATATATATGGTATTCCGAATCTGTAGTAATGCAACTGTTTATATACTTGTATTTCTACTTAGAGGTCAGCCACGCTGCAAAGAGGGATAAGATCATAGCCCAAGATAGCTATTTAAATGTTAAGTGGCATAATTAATTGTTTGATTGTCAAATGAAAGGTTTGTGTCACAGACCTCTCTAAGAACTTCTTCCAAATCAACAGACTGAGATGAATATATATTTTAAATCCCCCTTTTCTAGCCAACTGCCAACCAAGGGGATAGAAGGCTCTTGGAGATTTTGTGCAAAGGTTACAAGGAGGAGGTGTTTTTGCTATGATGTTGTTCATGTGGGCGAAGGAAGAGAAGGAAAACTCTTGGCGTAGGCTGCAAGGGTGGGATGAATATGCATTAATCAGTCACTTGATTTCCAAGGCCATCATGGTGGCAACAGCAACTAGGAACAAAATCTACGTGCCTAAAGAGATGCTGCGAGAAATGCTCAGCAATCAACATTTTGCAATCAATCTCCAGGCAAGATGTGGAGAAAGAAAACAGAAAAGACCCCAAAGGGGCTCATTTAAAGGCACACACCCTGCACACCTAAGCTCCCTGATCCGAAACGAAAGACCAGCCCTCACTGCCTTTTAGCTGCAACACATTTGCAGATTTTGGGGGGAGAGGTGGGTTTACACCAGAATTCATTCATATTTCCTTCAGTTTGTCTGCAATATGAATGTAGGAGAAGTGGGAGATGGAGGGAGGAGGAGGAAAGGAAAATGAAAACTGTTTTACATTTTACATGTTTGCACAGATGTCAGTTGACTCACTTAATCCTCCACTTCCATTTTCATTTGGCCAAGTTCTCTTCCCTTCCACCGCTTAAGTACTTTGCACACAAGCCTCGTGGAAATCGAGTTCGAAGCGGAACCAAAGCAAGCAAGCAAGATCTAACAGCAGGATCTCAAGACAAGCAAATCTCCAGATAATTTAAGGGGACAGAAGGCTCTCAGTGTAGAGTCTCTGTGTGTGAAGATTTCAGGGACTTCCTTACATTTCAGGTATCCGTAATTGCTTCCAGCTTCCATCCCAAAAGAGTGACGAGGGGAGGAAAGCCAATTTAGCCCAGGAGCAAAAACAAAAACAAACAAAAAAAATGCCACCTGATATGACCTGGGCACAAATCTTGCTTTTGCTGGAACAAAGGGCATCACTCTCCCCCCTCCCCACAAAAAGTGTTCCTTCCAACTCTTCTGAGCAATTTGGGATCTCCAAGCTAAATATTTAAAGTAACAAAAGTAAGATTTGTATGGCTAAAGTATTTGTTGCATTTTCCACTGATCATCGTTCAGAGATTGCATATTTTGAAAAGCTTCTCCAGGACGGAAAACTGTATGCAGATTGTGGTTTATTTATTGTAAATGCTTTTAAGTACTATACTTGATAGGCACTTCAACATCTGAACCTACTGATGGAATCTTGATGCTACCCTGGTTCGCTCAGCTATCAGTCCTTGCTACCTTCAACAGAAAGGGTGTCCAACCAAATTGTGGATATGGGTCCTTTGAAGCACGGAACATTAAAACTCATGGAGCCTTTGTAAACGTAGGGACAGGGTTAAAAAAACACACTATTTGATTCACTCATTAAAAAATAGACTTTTAGTTTGCCCCCAAATCGCCGTCTATTTAGCCCTGCACTTTTTCTTCCTTCAGACAAGCAAAGTATATAGCAGACAGATATGAGCTTTGTTCAAATTATGCAGTCGATTCTGGGGCGAAGTGACATTTAAGATCTACTGATGACTTACTAGATATGTCCCATCTTTAATTCATCATATTCTGTTATGACAATCTAGCAACTTTTAAATGTTCTATTTTGGTACCAGAATATAGGTAATAATGTTTCTCAACATTTTTTTTCAGGACTGCTGAATGATCAGTTGTGCTACAAAGAGAATGTGTCTCTCACCAGCCTCCACAAATATTAGAGGTAGGGCTTAAAGGTTGTAATGAACACAAGCCCTCTATTAAAAGTCTGCCTTGCTCTCAAAAAGCACTGTGAAATAAATAGGATAATCCGCACATTCAAAATCCTATAATGTGCCCATAGTTTCTTTTATTTGAGAGGCTATGTGTTCCTGGGGAGAGGGGAATAATGTATATATTTTTAATGAGAGGGATGATAAGTTGGCTCCAGTCTTCCATCAGGGTGTGTCTGTGCAAGAACGCATGGGGCGTTGCCAACACAGATAAAGCCAACACACATTTGTAGGTTCAGTAATCAATATCCAAATGAAGGAAAACTCTTTATGATCAATTTAAATTAGGTTAGGGTAGATTCATAACAAATTCCTAAAAGTGGCACAGAATATTTTTTTTTGGATAGCCATGTTAATCTTCTCCAAGAATCAAAATAGCAATATTTCGACTATAAAACCTGGCGGGTAAGGGGCTGCAGAGAGCAGGCACGGAGGCGGCAGCCTTGGGCTTGCACTGGCCCCCTCCCTCCAAAGTTGCAGCGAATACAATACACGGATGTTTCAGGACTTTCCTCCCACGCCTCACCCTTTTTTGCACTGGATTTCTCTGGGAATCATCCACACGCCACCCACACACACACACACACACACACACACACAGGAACCCGCCCTCGCCTTCCGGCAATCTCCGGCAGCCGGAGCGCACGGCAGCAGCACCGCCGCCGCCCCTGAGAACACCCGGCGGGGCAGGCATGGCAGGGGCGCCGCTTAGGACCGACTCCCGGCCCCCTTTCCCCAGCTGCCCCTGCCCCGGGAAGGACGGGGCAACTCGACACGGAGCCCCAGCCGCCCTTCCTCCCTTCCCTTTAAATCCCACCCCTCCTGCCCTTCCCATCCCTTTTGGAACGTCGGAACGCTCCCCCCGGAGAGAAAACGAATTTCCTCGGGGGGGGCGCGCGTTCCAACACACGTGTCCCGCGCCGCCGGACGGGTCTTGCCCCACCGTACCCGTGCCCTCGTTTCTCCACTCCACACGTGCACTCTCAGAAACACGAGGCTGCGGCTCCTCGAGTTAAAGAGACCCGGGCGGACAAGTTCGCACCGCTGGGAGGGACTCCGTCAAGCGGCCCCGCTGTCTGTTTTCGAGGGTCGTTCCGAGCAGGGTTCGGCAGGGGGTTGACTCGGGGTCGGGGCATTCCGGCGACCGTCTTGCCCCCCGCGATGTGGCCAGGGCCTCGCAGGGAATTCGACGTGCTTTCTTCCCGCGCACAGACGTGTACGGGATTGTCCGGCTCCTCCTGGACGCGTGTACCACGGCGGGCCAGCACGGTTGGGAGGGGAGGGGGCAGCGCCTTCCTTGGCGGGGGGGGGGTGCGAGGGAGGCACGACGGAATAGGGAGGGGCGCCTTCGCCCCAAAACACAGCAGGGAGGCGGGCCGCCCCGCCTCCCCCCCCCCCCCGGACTGAGGGCATCGCTCGACCCCTTCCCGACGACCGAAGCGGGCACAATCACTCCTGAGAGCAACCTTTCTTCAGAGAAGGCGCTCTGAAAGCCGAAGTGTTACCGGGAGCCCCGCTCGCCAGCCATCCGGAACTTTTGCAGCGCGATCGCGCCTCGGTTCCCCGGGAAGGGAAGGCGCGTCCCCCCCCCCCTCGCCTGCCCGCCCGCCCTCCCCGCGAAGGCAGGAGCGCCGCTGGGAGCCACCGAGAGAGGCGCGCCCAGCCCGGGGCGCCCGAGGAGACCCGAGCCCTCCGCGCCCCGCTCCCGCTTTCTTGGCGGCGCCCCCGGCGCGCGCACACACACACACACGCCCCACGCCCCCAGACCCTCCACTTACTTCTCTGCGGGACCCGCTGGCTCGCGCTCCCGCTGCCCAGGGCGCGAGGCTCCCGTCCTTGGCCAGCGCCGGCCCAGAAGTTATGACGGCCAGCGTCCCCTCCGCCGGCGGGCCCCCGGCTCCCTTCCCATCCGTGGGCGAGCTGCCTTCCGCCCCCACCCCGGCTCCGCTCTGCCCGGCGGGGCCCCAACCCGCGACCGGCTGGAGCGCTGCCTGTGGCCGGGCTGCACGGAGGGAACAAGAGCGGCGGCGGCGGCGATGGTGCTTGCAGCCTCCGCTCCTTCTTCCTCCTCCTCCTCCGCCGCCGCCGCCTCCCGCCCTTCCCCTCCGCCCACACATCCACCGCCCCCCGCCCGCGCCGTCACATGGGGAGATTCCGCGCTCGCGCCCTCCCGCGCGCCCTGGCGCCGCCCTCCCCCGCGCAGCCGCGTGATGCAGCCCGAGGGGCGGGGGCGGCGGGAAGGAGGGGGCGCCAGGGCAAGGGGAGGTCCGGCTGAAGCAGCCGCAGCAGCAGTAACCCAGGCAGCCGCAGACGGCAAGCCTCAAGCCAAGACGGGGGGGGGGGGGGGAGCGCAAAGAAGGCTGCCCGCGCTCGCCTGGAGGGAGGCGGCGTGCTCCGTCCCGTCCCGCCCTTCCTTCCCCCCCAGCTCCCTGGAGCCGCCCGCTCTGTCCTCCGAGGGCGCGCCTCCCCCTCGGGTGGAGATGCCGGGCACATCGGGGAAGCCCGCTCGGCGCCCCGATGGGTCCCACCGTCTTTTAAAAAAAAATTTTTTTTTATTAAATTACACAAAATAAACCTACTACCACACAAACAAACAAAAAACAATAAAATACAATTACATATCACATTAGTGCCACCATCACCTTCAGGGCTAGCATTAAACTTCATTCAATCCATTTTCTCTCCAAAAGTTGTTTCTTCCCTCGGTGTCTACCCCTTCCCTCTCCGAAATACGTATTCCAAGAATACACTCCATATTTTCTTAAAATCATTATTTTTTGATTGGCCTCTTATTTTCATATCACATGTCAGTTTATCATTAATTGCCATATCCCATAATTCTCTGTACCCTTCCTCTAAATTAAGTTGGTTATCATTTCTTATTTATTTATTTATTCGATTTTTATCCCACCCTTTTAGACAAAGTCTACTCATGGCAGGTTCCATAAAACATTAAATATAAAACACTTGAACAATTAAAATTAAAATAAAACAATTCAAAACAATAATAGTAGTATTAATAATACTCAAGATGGAGAAAAAAACAGAAATTATAATAAAATAAAATCAAATATTGACAGGAGGGAAGGCCTGCCTGAAGAGCCAAGTTTTTAATTGGCTCTTAATTTCTCCAGTTTCTTGCAAAAATTAACCTTGCTGCTGTAATCATTATTGGGTCCCACCGTCTTTATCGCATCCTTGGGTTTAGGCTGTTCCTTCCCCATTCCCTCCTCATCCTCCTCCTCCTCTAGAGTCGGGGGACTTGCGAGGAGGTCCGCCACTTCTCCGGGCTGGCGTTCCTGCCACTGGCCTCTTGTCCGAGCGAGCAAGCCCTCCTCTCTGCTGAGGAGCCTGAGCGCCCCCCCCCCCAGGGCTGCCTTCTCGGGAGTAAGCCTGGCTGATGGCGGGCAGGAGCTGTGCTCCTGCAACGGGCCGCCTTGGGAGACGCCCCTGCCCGCCCTGCCTGGCCTCCCAGATGGGGCCAAGTCGCTTCTTGGGACAACAGCTCCCGGGGTGGGAAGGGCGCCATCGCCCAAAACGCCGCTTTTACCATCTCTGGGCTATGTGAACGGGCAACCCAGCCCTTTGAATTTATACTGAATTCCATTCAGTGGGGTTTTAACGCTGGCGGTGCCCACGGAATTGTAACCCCAGCCTAAAATTCTTGGCAGTTGTACGGTTCCAAGAATCATATACCAAATCGAGCAAAGAGCTGCCATATTCGGTGTCAGAGAAGTTCAGGGGATGGGATGTACAAGCTATTGGTAGGCAGACCCAAAGACCAAAAGGAAGGACCCTCAAAATACCAATTTACTTAATCTTAACAACGCATTTCTTCCTTTTAGAAGGGGTGGGTTCCTGGGAGACCCATGCAAAAGCTGATGGTTTTATGGGGAAGAGGGTGTAACTCTCTGGGGAGCCTCAGCAAATTGGATTGAGGCCCAAAGAGGGCAGCATTCAGCCCCAGTCCTATGGGGCCGAATGCTGCCCTCTTTGGGCCTCAATCATGCTCCCCACTCCTATGGTACCTGCTTAAGATGAAGAGCACCTTTGCCCAAAAAGGATGCCTTCTTTAATACAGAAGATGCTAGGGAATGCTTTTTTTTCTTGTTCCGCATTAAGAAGTGTGAGCTATTGCTGTACCTTGTGTACATTATGACAGCGCTCACAGGAGAAGACAATACTGGGAAAAGTTGAAGGCCGTAGGAAAAGAGGAAGACTGAACATGAGAGAGATTGACTCCACCATGGAAGCCACAGTCTTGTAGTAGGACTGTTAGTGATAGGATCTTTTGGAGGTCCTTACTTCATAGGGTTACCTTGCATTAGAAACAAGTTGATAGCATATAACAACAGTGCCCTACAGTGTGTTCATAGAAGGTCTCTTTAAAATGTACATATGTAAAACTTTTCCAAGGGGTGAAAGAACTACATGCATCCCACTGTTCATCTAAATGAGTATGATTATCTTTTAAACCAAATAATACTATGGAGATTAAGGTTGTGATCCCAGAGCATAGTTTCTTGAGAGTATGTTCCATTGAACTCAGTGAGGCTTAATACTAATGAAACTTGCATGACAGCTTCCTCCAACCTAGTATCATCCAGACATGATGGATTATTGGTTGATGGATTGTAGGCGTTGTAGTCCAATATACCTGGACGGTGCCAAGTTGGATTGCTCTGGTTGTCGGGTAACCTGTAATGCTTCATTATTAGTATTTTTACAGAAGAGATAACCATATTATTTTTATGAAATAAAAAAATACTTTCCCACTTAACAAAGTTTACTTTTTAACCTTAAAACATTGCTAGTTGGCTTGGCCACATTTTCCACTGTTGAAATATATGATTGATTGATTATTAAAGCAATATGTCGGACATTACTGATGTGTTGTCTTTAAAGTAACACATGATGAATAACTCAGAAAACCCAAAAGTCATGGATAATGTTAGCATGCTACTTTTTAATGATGCAGCTCTCAACTCTGGACCTACTGTATTGAAAGCTTTTTTAAAGTGGAGATGCTTGATCTGGCATGCAAGGTGCGCACTCTACCATGAAACAATGATGACTCTTCTTAAAGCTCAAAACGTGCCTGTGTAGAATATATGCAGTATTTATCAGAACATGTGCTAACATGTATGCATGGATGGATGTTTTTTTATTTCAGAAATTAAAAACAATGTTTTGTTATTGTTTTAAAATAATGTTTAAATTTAAAAATAAATGATGATCTTGCCACTCATATCCTAGAGGATCCTTACTGCCTCCTCACTCAGGTTCTTTTACAAAAGCCTGCTGAAATAAGAAAGATTTTGAACACTGTCTAAAGCCTAAACAAGCAGGCATGAGCTTTTGGTTCAGAAGACCACAGAATGATCTCAGAAAGAATAATACACTACGTACATGATTTTCATTATATGCCCCTTTGTCTATTAAAAGAGATTTCCCTCTGGGGCACCTGAGGACAATCTTACCCCTTACCTGCCCCCGTCACTCGTATCTTCTGTGTCCATTTATCCAGCAGACATAGGCTGTTGGATCTAGACATAGTCGTGGTTGGGGTCGGATCCAGACACTGAGCTATACTGCGAGTAGATCCACTGAAATCAAGGGGGCATAAATTGATCATGACATCCCATGGTTCTAATGTTGGGGTCCAACCCTAAGTGAGGTCATGCTGTCGTAAACAAGGAGCCAGACCAGAGGTATGAGCTTCAACTCCGTGTGATACTTACAGGGTGGTTGGGATTCAGGGCCTCTTCCCCCTGCCACCCTCTCTGACACTAAAAGCAGCTTTTTTTAAAAGCCTGCCAGGAGCTGCAGGAAGAGGGCTTGTCCCCTTTCTACTTATGGAAGTGGCTTCCTTGGGCACAGTGACAGCATTGCATATGTTGAGAGTTCTGGTGACTTGCTTAAGTTCCAGTGAAATGCACCGCGGAAGGCCAGCTCTTTAAGTTTAGCATTAGCTATAGAAGTCCCCTTCATTAGTGTCATTAGCCTCTAGACAGATCTGGATCTAGATGCATTCTTACAAAGTTGCTCAGATTTGTACCATGATATAATTGCTAGAGCAAACCAGCCTGTCCATAGAGTTTCCCTACCCACACCTTTCTGGGTCCCTTTCAGAGCCTTCTGTTTAATGGTGTGCGCGTGCGCGTGCATTCGTGTTCAAGTAGGACCGCTCTGTATTGGTTCCTTTCCAGCATATTTTGATTGCTGGAAACTAATCAAAATGGAGATTGCAGCTTTAAATTCTCCTTCCACTTTCAATTTCCCAATATTGTTAAGTGGTTTAAGAAGACAGCTTAACCATTTCAGAATACTGGAAAATTAAGGAAATAAAAGGTATTTTTTAAAAAAAAAACTTTATTGGGATAGCACTAATGTGCTATACTGCTTTTTTTTTTCTTGCTTTTTTAAAAATTAAGATAGAAAACTTCTTCCCAGAAGCAGGAGGGAGCAAGGCAGGTTTTCTTTTCTTTTTCCGTTTACTAAAGGAGGTGGATCAAATACCGTAAATTCACTTGAGGTGTATATGCTATTTGGATGCAAGGATTACACCACATGGCATTCGGTGTCTCTGCCCGATCCTATTTTGCCATGTAAGTAAAACACTTAGAATGTTCTCGTTTGTTCTGCAACAATGTTAGCAACTGAAGTATTTTTCAGTTTCCACTAAGAATTGGTGGCACCCATTGATTTAAATGGGAGAAGATGAAAGAACTTCACTAGGTGAAAGTGAGATTTACTCTCTTTCGACACAGTTTCACAATTTTAGTCCTAGCATAATTGTCTCATAGAACTTCTAAGGAGCCACTGAGAACCAAGCTGACAACATAGTGTTGTGCATATAGGGATTTAAATCATCATACGGCTCATTCTCTCAGGGCAAGAGGACACAGATTTTCAAAAAGGTCTTTCTCTTTTCTGTGCAAGATTGGGAAAGTTTCTGTACCTTTTATTGTATTGCATTGCATTTTGTGGCTTTTGTAGTGGAAAAAAAAACACATGAAATGATTTCTATAGGGGAAAAAATCTGTTTTGCATGCAAAATATAAATAGAGGGATTCTGTACCACAGTGGCTGTCTTGCCTCCAAGGTACCACCTAGCCTTCTGCAAAATACATTTTTCCTGCAACTCCCTCTTGCTTAAAATCACTTTTTTCTCAGGAAGGAGAACATGTGTGAATATTTGTTACATAGTATTAGTGGGTAGGGCCATGGTCAAAAGTGGGCAGGGCCACCCCCGTTGGCATCCACGTAGCCCCCCACGTGTTTATATGGACCCTGGTGCCTCTCTCTCTTTTATACACACACACACACACACACACCTCATTTCATCAGGCACTGCAATGACTCATAAAAGTTCTGCCTTTCTGTGTGGAGATTTTTAAATAGAGATGGGATATGTGCTATGTTTACTTCATAAATCACATTTACTTCCCACTTCTCCTCAAGTAGGCTGGGCATCCTCAGAGTAACCCCATGGGATAGGTCAGACAGTGAGAAGGTGGCTGGTCCAACCTATCCCTGAGAGTTTTAGGATTTCCTAGAGGCTTGAATCACAATTTTCAAAGTTCCAGCCCAGCAATCTAACCACTACACCACACTGTCTTTCTTGCCCCCAGGACACCGAAGAGTCTTGAACGTATAGGCAGCCTTTTCCCTGCAACAATATAGAGTTCCCATGAGAAAATGTGTTAATAGACTGCCCTACAAAGCCACAAGAATGTTCAGAGGACAAACTTCTTTCTTCCCACTCAGGTTTTTTTCTCTCTCCACATTGCCTCAGGCGGTACAGTGGTGATAATTAAAGCTGTAAAATATCATCATAGTCCATGGACTTTTCATCTTAAACTCATGCAAACACATCATGCCTCATCCAGGAATCACGGCGCATTCAGCAAGGAAAGAAATGTCAGTAATATAAACTGCACTCCCATACACATCTCTTCAGAAGCATCTCCCACTGTGTTTCATCACAGGGCTTACTTCTGATGAAATGTTTAGAAAATTGCACTTTTTATTGCCTTAGCTAAGCCCCCTATGAGAAGCCTTGCCACTGAACGGGACTTTTAAAAAAATCAACAGACCGGTAGGGTTGTTACCATGTTCTTCAAAGGCTCTATTTTACAAGCCCTGGTCAGGTCTACCAAAGGTGCTGTCGTTCTTGTTCTAATGTTGCCACGTTCACTCCGCAGCATTGCAGACTAGACAGCTATCTTCTAATTCCCAAACCCTTTCCTTGGGGTAGGCAACCTGAGGAAAAAAAGGTGTATCGGACCAAAAGCTCTATGAATATCTTGTGTGCATGTTTTCCAAAACATGTCCTCTTGCCTTTTGAAATTAAAAAAAAAAAAGGGAGAGCTGGGAGTTGGCAAAGACCAAGGTCAAAATCATCCATAGGATGTGAAAGAAAAACAGGGACGAAAGACAGAAAGAAAAATCAACTCATTTGAAATGTGGTGTTGGAAGAGAGCCTTACAGATACCACAGATAGCCAGAAGGGCAGAAAAGCGGGTGTTCAATCAAACCAAGCTTGAATTCTCACTAGAGCAAACCTGCGTAAACTGAGGCTTATTCTACCGAGAGCAGATAATAAAAACCCAGAAGTGACTATAAAATACAATATTGCTGGGAAAGGTTGGGGTGGTGAGTAGAAAGAGAGGAAGACCTAACATGAGACAGATTGCCTCAATAAAGAAAGCCACAGCTGTTTGTTTCCAAAACCTGAGCAGAACTTACTGGAAAAGACAATTTTGTTAGGAATGGGGGGGGGGGGGCAGTATGCTAATGCCCTGGAAGTGTATAGCAAAATGTTCCTTTTTGGAGGACTGTCACTTCATTACAGTACTTTCTTCAAAGCAAGCCTGGGTTTGTTTGTTTTTTACTCTTCAAAGAAAACATGTCTTTTCACTGTTCCTAGGACTTTTACTTGTTCCCTCAAATTTCCCTTCCTGGCCCACGAAGCTGCAACCATGTAGCTACTTTACAATGCTCTTGCTGATACCAAGTTCCCCCCAAAATAAGACAGGGTCTTATGTTAATTTTTGCTAAAAAAAAACGCATTAGGGCTTATTTTCAGGGGATGTTTTTTTTCTTTTCAAGTACAACAATCTATATTTATTCAAACACAGTCATGTCATCTTCTTCTGGTTGCTGCACAATGGTGGAGGGCGGGGTTTCACTTAACTGGGGCTTATTTTGGGGGCAGGGCTTATATTATGAGCATCCTGAAAAATCATACTAGGGCTTATTTTCAGGTTAGGTCTTATTTTCGGGAAAACAGGGTAAGCCTGTTCCATACAAGCTCAGTCTTATAACAAAGTGGTTGTTTTGCCCTTTTGAATGGCCTTTTTTAGAGGATCAAATTTTCAGTCCCTGCAGCCTCGATTCTTTTCATATTAAAAAAAAAAGAGCAGGTGTGACCAACCATTCTCTTTCAGGATAAGCAAGAACAGTATTTTCAATCTTTATAAGTTACTTTAAATCTGGGGGCCTTCAGGGTTGGTTGTTTCTACACTGGGAGGAACCTTTTTACTTTAAAAAAAATCATAACTCAAAAGCCGTTTGCCCAAACTTCCTCACATTTGGTGCAGAGCAACAGCAGATTTTCTGCTGCATCTGTGACAAATTTGGTGCTGTTTTGAAGCACAGTTTCAAATTTATACTTTTTTGTTTGGGCTGTCCCCAATTTTAGAATTGCTTTGTAGAATGTTATCTGCAAGTTGAGTCGTGGCAACTGGACTTCTTTCTTGTTAGGTTGAAATGTTTCGCTACTCATCCAAGTAGCTTCTTCAATCTGAGGATAGTTGGTAGGTGACCCCTGATAAGTGGTTTCACTTTCCCCTGGTCTGAATAGGCGTTAGATGCACAAAAGGACGGTGGGTGAGTAAAAATCCCACTTCTGCAGTCCTTCTCCACCCATTGTCATGGGTCGTTAATAGTCATTAACAGTGATCTTTCTGATGGGTGTGGTCCTGATGTTTCTGGGGACAGATGAAAGGGCAGCATAATAAACAGGCCACTAAACAGGAGAATGGCCCAGCACAGGAGGGGCAATGGCTCAGGACCACAATCAGCTGTGTTCCTTCATTGGAAGGACAAAGGACACTTGATGACCAAGATGTACTCATTTTGGACCCAGAAGATAGGTGGTTTGTGAGAGGGGTCAGGGAGGCCATACATGTGCATAGAGGAAATCCCTCATTCAACAGGATTGGAGGCCTTAGATACAATCTGTCTCCTATTTATCATGCTGCCCTTTCATCCCTCCCCAGAAAGATTGGGACTACACCCACCAGAAAGACCACTGTTAATGACTGTTAATGACCCATGACAATGGGTGGAGAAGGATTGCAGAAGTGGGATTATCCCTTACCCCCTGTCCTTTGTCCTTTTAATGAGCCTATTCAGACCAGGGGGAAGTGAAACCAAGGTGGAGGATATATCAAGGGTCTCCTACCAACTCTCCTCAGACTGAAGAGGCTACTTGGATGAGTAGCAAAACCTAGTTTCAACCTAATAAGAAAGAAGTTCAGTTGCCATGACTCAACTTCCAGGTAACCTCACCTGGATGACTGAGAACCTTCACAGATATTTGTAGAATGTTGATGTGCTCTGATGCATAATAACAGAGATGCACTACTATGCAGCTATAATTATCATCAGAACGGTAACCAAAAGAGGGCGAGAACGAGAAAAGAACTGTAACTTGTAATTTGATCATTTTGAATGGCATGTTCTTTGATATTGGTCATATCTGAACTTTCTGTTATATTTTTTTGAAATTTTTGAAGTATGTATAAATTGCACATTCTTCACTTTTTAAGAAAAATCAGTAAATTTAAAATGACAATAAAATGGCCAGAATCCTAGTGGGGGCTACAAAAACCAGCACCGGAGCCGACATGGTGGCTCCAGCATTGCACTTTCGTCACCTCTGGTTTAAAATCAGGATACCTTCAGGCAAGGATGGGTGAACTGTGAAAAAGCGATTTGCTACAGACGAGATCCTTGAAATGAAGGGAAAACTGACAGGAAGAAGCTGTGAGGAAAGTAAAGCCTGCTGGGGAGATCCAGAGGCGGCCACAAGGCTGCCAGCAGAACAGCTGGTGTGGCTCCCTGTGGAGAGTTCTCCTCCTTGTTTTTGACAGGCACCAGAAGAGGAGGAGGAGGAGGAGGAGGAGGGAGGAGAAAAAAGAAAATGACAACGAGGAAGAGGTAAAAGTACTGAAGTAGATGGTGCACAGCCCCCTCAGTACAGTCTGTTTAGTTCTGCAAGCTTACTACTGCTAGATAAGGTCACCACACAAACAGAATTATTCCTTGAAAAGGGTATGCTTCACCATATTTCCCAAAGATGCTACTGATGCTTGTGAAGAAAACACTCCAAACTGTTTGCTTGTTAATACAGAAGGCTGGTGAGTCTTTGCATATGCATGTTATGCTCTCCGTACAGCATTTTAAATAAACAACAACTAGGGGATTTTGCAGTAGATACAATGGATGGCGGGGGGGGGGGACACCCAAATTCACCGGGAACCCTGAAAAGAGGCTTACAGAGGCAGGACTCTCCTTTAGCTCAGCGGAGCTCCTTTGCTGGGTGAACATGCCTAGGTTTGGGTCTTGAAACGGCCCTTCGAGGGAGGTGCTTTGACAGCTTATCTCAAGCATCTGGTAGGGCACCCTGATGCGTGGCTGGGAGGCTGGGGCTTGAAGACCCCATGTCAGCCTTGGGCCGGCATGGTGGGACAAATGGCAGGGTGTGCGGGCTGACTCCAGCTGACGCTCTGGCCTCACTTTTTGCAAGATACTGATTTTGTCTATTGAGATGGAGATCGTAGGACTCTCCAGACATCACAAGCTCATTGTTGGCTATGTTCTCTAGGGCGGATGGGAAGGGAGCTGCATGCCGTCTTCTAACAATGTTTGGAAGACGGCATGCTCCTCCCATCTTGACCTGATGATGACGGTGATAAACATAATACTTAATATAATAAAATAAGAAAATAGTTATGACTTAAAACATGTAAACCAGAATTCGATTGGGATCCTTCTCCATAGTATGTGAAAATGCACAAATCACAACAGTAGGAGAAGATAGGTCTTGGGGCAGGCAGCGTGTGTGCGGAGCAATTGAGCGTGGCTTTAAATAAAAATAAAACTTCCTCTAATTACACAGCAGATAAAAATGGTTCAGTTAGGAACCTACAAAGCAGATTGGCTTCAAATGTACCTGAGTAAACCACTCCTTATTTATTAGTTTACCTCAACTGGCACTTACTGTCTCAATCATTCGCTCAGACTCTGGTCATGAGAAAGAAATATTTCTGCTTACTTACAGTTCTTAATTGATAAAAACAAGCATCATATTGTGGGAAAATGTTAACTTCTTGTATCACTGAGCTTAACTGGTTAACTAGATTCATTACTAACTAACTGACTGGCAACAGAACACTTCACTCTTACTGTCCATTTCTGATAGCACCCATTGCTAACACTGACAGCATTCCAAGTGAGACTTCTGACTGGAAAAAGGCGGGGAAAAGAATCTGAGGTAGAGAGGCAACTATTGGCTGCTACCGAGTTGACTGACATCCACCCAGGTCCAGAAAAGTCCCTCCCAGGCAAAGCCTCTCAAAGGCATCATATGTAGGTTGCAATATATCCGACAATAAGGCAGTCTAGAACATGGAGGCATTTAGTGCAGCCCACTAATATGAAGGCAGGCAGGACTCCATTCACCACACATCAGCTGTGAGAGATAAACCGCACTCCCAAGTTTATTTTAGGTAGAGAAAAAACACAGAGGTGCATACAAATACTGTACAGAGAATGAAACTCTCTCCTTTCTAAATGCCTCATCTCATTTCCACAACGCAAGACTATACAAACCATGTTGGGTTAGACCAGAGAAAGATCTTGATCAACATCTTGATTTCCAGGATGGTCAACCGGAAGCCTCTGAGAAGCCCACAAGCAGAACATACTGAGGAGCATGTAAAATCCCCAAACCCTAGAAAAGCTACTTTTTCAGCAGACAAACCTCCAAATCCTTCAGCAAGGAAAATCTGGCCCCATGTTGCCTCACAGAATTTGGAGGGTGTTTTTTTTAAATAAAATCTGCAGCTGTAGTGAAGAGATCCTGGACTTCTGTTCTATTGCCATGTTAATTAATTGTCGTAACTAACATTTATGACTCTCATGAGAAGAGAAGACTCCCTGGAAAAGACCCTGATGTTGGGAAAGTGTGAAGGCAAGAGGAGAAGGGGACGACAGAGGACAAGATGGTTGGACAGTGTCATTGAAGCTGCCAACATGAATTTGACCCAACTCCGGGAGGCAGTGGAAGACAGGAGGGCCTGGCGTGCTCTGGTCCATGGGGTCACGAAGAGTCAGACACGACTTAACGACTAAACAACAACATTTATGACACTTAAGGCATGTGGCACGATCTGCCGCTCACTCCACCCTGAGGCATGAGTGCGAGTCTGCCCAGGAAAAAGGAGAAAGAGAATGTGGAACTAGCCAACACTGCAAAAAGAAAATGTACACTTTCAGAAGAAGAAGAAGAAGAAGAAGAAATAATAATAATAAGTCTATATATTTTCTTAACACTCACCAAGAGATTGACCTCCAGCTTTTGGCTATCTCTCAGTTTTGGCCCCTGGAGGGCAAAGCTCTGGTTGGCCCTGCCCTAGTTACAGCCCTGCACATAATGATTGATTCCCAGGGCTAAAACTGGCTTTAATCACCCAGCAATCGAGACCATATACAACTTAATGCTACATAATTGTTTCCAATCCGCCAGCCTTCTCAATGGTATGTAAGACCATTAGTCAAGACAGATAATATTTAGTATATTTTACTTGTGCATTGGTGTTTCATCCAGCATTTCATTTTCTTCCCTACGTCTGACAAAGTGGACTTGCCCACGAAAGCTTATATTAAAATATAATAGTTAGTCTTTAAGGTGCCACGTGTTTTTGCCTTTTTTTGTTTTACAGGAGGACCCCCAGATCTACTGGGGATTGGTTCCAAGTGCCCCTGTGGGTACTGAAATCCATGGATAATAGCAAACATGATAGATAGATAGATAGATAGATAGATAGATAGATAGATAGATAGATAGATAGATAGATAGATAGATAGATAGATAGATAGATAGATAGATAGATAGATAGATAGATAGAATGGTCAAAGGGGGAAAAACAGAAAAAAATATTTTCATATGTATAACCAGAGACCATGCTATGTATTCTTCACTAGCAAGTATTCATAGCACAGTCTCTATAATACATGTGAAAATAGTTTTTTTTTCTTGATTTTTTTTTCTTTTGATATTTTTAATATTTTCAGACCACGGATAAGTGAATCAGTGGATACTGATCCCATGGATAAGGAGGCCCTACTGTATTTTGTGTTGTTTTGTTTCTTTGGATTTTGCCTGATCATCAAGACATGATTCTGCACAGAAGACTAGTATGAGTTCGTGTTAATTGCCCTGAGGCTTTGTCAGTTTCTCTTCCACTTTTCAGAGATGATACTTCTGGAAATTTAAAGACGTATCCCTTTAAATGTAGGCCTCCCTTTGCTAATTTCTGCACAATAGGTTGCACCTGTGAAAATTCCTTCTTTTACCCTGTAAGGTACAGAAGCCTGGTTTGACTTCATTTGCTTCTAATCATGGTACCGTTTCCCCCTCCTTCTTCTCCTACCAGAGGTCAGATGTCACAGTGGCTGTCCTGATTTTGGATGCAGCAGTTCTGAACAACCAAGCCCGAGGCTCCTCAGCCACACTTCTCTTTCCTGTACCTCTTCTGCGATTTAACTTGCCTTGGATGATCAGCTGCAAGAATACGTACTTTCCATTTCTCATTCCATGCCTGAAATATTCTAATCTTCTGAATGTATGTGTTTTCCTGATTGCTTGTTTTTTATTCATTTGTTTTAGCTGGTTGGATAGCTCAGTAAGTTGGCCACCTGGCTGTTGGGAGTTTGATTGTTCCCTGTGCCTCCCTGGAAAAGAGTCAGCCTGTGTAGCCCTGGGCAAGCTGCATAGTTCCAGAAGAAAGGACTGGTAAACCATGTCTAAGTATCTCTGTACCTAGAAAACCCTGTAAAAAGGTCATAATAAGTTTGAATCAACTTGACAGGTCGCAACATTAAATACATACATACATACATACTTTTAGTATTATTAATTCATTTAATTTAAATTAATTAAATTAAATTAAATTAATTCTTTTTGAGCCATCCTCTGAACCTAAGAAACTCTTAGCTTCCTGCAATAAATCCAGATGTTTCTGTCTTTTGTAGCCTGTGTTTAAGTTCCCTCATCTCATGCCATATAGTACAACTGAGAATACATAGCATTATACAATGTGCATTATCAAAACCTTTTTAAATTTTTTGCGGCATAGAACATTCTCCATCTGAAAGAGGCTGTTTTATCAGATTCTGTACTTGAGTACAAAGAGGCCTACAGAGCAACTCAGAAAGTTAGATTCCTGGAATGTGCTTTTAATTGGGCAGCCTTTGAAGACAATCTGGAAGCAGCTTTTCATCCAGGAGGCAGCTGCAAAGGCCTGAAGAGATCTCTGGAGGTCTCCCATTTCATATAATTGTCTTGGGCTCAAATGCTCACCCAGTGAGGGTTTCCGTGAAAGGAGAAAGGGCTATTACTGTCTCCGAGGGAAAAAAAGACATTCGAGTGACATAAAGTTGCTCATTTAATGCCTGTGGCATGAAGGAAGAATAAGATACTTTTGACCAAAATAAAGTGCAGCAACGCTTCCCTCTTTCACAGTCTTGCGAATGTCCTTCAGCCTCTCACCTGTACCACCCTATTGATCTATTTTCTGGACCCCTCCTGTATCTTTCCTGACTAGTATGAAGCAGTGACTTAATAAGACTGAAGCACAAATGAGATGGCAAGGGGGAACTATGACACCAATACTGTGAGATGAGCAAAACCAGGAAGGGAATTCCACCTTTTTGGGAATGGAAGATTAATGGAAGCTTGAGTGCAACCTAGTGTCCCTTTAAATACAAGGTTTGTGATCCACTACATACTCATCTCTAGTCCACCCTTCTAACTAAAGTGTACTAGGCAGATTTTAAGTGGTGAAAACCGCACTCTACAAAGTGCAAAATATTAAACCCCACCTAAGATGGAGCAGAAAGAGCACCTTGGCCCAGCCGTCGTAGAAATACAGCGACAATTTCTAAAAAGTAGCCCAGAGAAGCCTGCCTCCAAAAGCAAATTTTCACCACCTGGCTAAAAGCAGACAGCTATGTGGCCAGCAAGACCTCTCCCGGCGTTTCAGTCTGAATCCTGGACTCCACCGCTGGAAAAAACACGTGCCCTATTTCACATCATGGTGGGACCCAAAGGAGAGCCTCCACTATCAAAATGAAGGTCTTGGCCAAGAAGTCTGGGGAGGGGAGGAAATCAAGTTCTGAAAGCATTGGGGTCCCTCATTGAGTTGGGCTTGCATGGGCAAAACCCAAGAGCAGCCCAAGGTATTTCACTGCCTGAGGTAAAAGGCAAGAAAGCACTCTCTACCCCTACTCCACGTAGAGAAGGAATCTGACTCTGAAAGCCAAACTGTATAGTACAGATAACACATCTCTCCAGCTGAAATCATGTTAGGGTTCCAGAGACATGATTCCAGCAGACATTTCCCAATGAAGCCCATGTTTACATCCAGAAGACCAAGCACAAAACAAAGCAGATGAATTTGCAAGCTAGAGGAAGTGTGAAAGGGCCATGCTGTGTCAATCAGGGTGTAAGGAATGCCCTCTTCAAATGATGCGGTCTTCATGATGCAGGAGTGCGCACGCTCTTGTCCCTTCTTCCTGGACCTTGAAAGGCCACACCTGTTCTCACAATTCCTATTCTAAAATTGTTCTCTTAGAAAAAAAATGGTTTCTAAAAGACTGAGAAAGCACCCATATGCCCTCTAGTGGCCAAAAATATTTTTAAAGAGTTGTAAAAACATTTGGGGGGGCATGTGAGGTCCTTAGAGTTTCTGGGAAGCCCTAAAAACATGGCAAAATTGTTCTCATACTCTGTAGACGGTAAAAGGAGAGGTTTTGAGCCATTTTGGAGGTGGGGGAGACTAACTTTTTGGGGGTGGGAGTGCTGGAGAGCGCAGGCACGCTGAGGGCCATATGTTGCCCCACCTGCTGTTTGACCCTTATTTCTGTTGGAGCTTTTACAACCTCGCATGCAACCTGGAGAAAATGTGGCTGGTAAGGACCTTTCTGCACTGGGGTGACCATCAATCTATCCAGCAGCAACCAATGGTTCCTTCCCTGCCTCTGAATTCAAAGAGAGATGTGCCTCCCAGCTCAGAGCTTTTTCACTCTCTTCTCTTTAGTCTGTTGGAAACAGTGGTCTGTTGAAGTCTATTTGCTGAAAAGAAAACAGGTTTGTCAGTTTGCTGTTTGATCTATGCGGTTGTAAATAATTAACCTTTTTAAATTCTTTCTCCAACTAATGCCCCAGAGTGAGTTGTTGAGACTATAAATACCAGCTGATGAGGAAAAAGGGGTGGACTACTCTGGGGAACTTGAAGCTGTTCTGCTCTGCGAATCCCTACATTTCTGCTGCTCAGCTAGAGGAATTTAACAAAACATTGAAAACTCTGCAACAATTTCAACACTGGTCACAGGGCAACATCTTCCATTGCACTGAAAGATAGCAGATTGGCATTAGGCGGGGCATGGTGGTCACACGGCACTCCCACTTCTATCCTCTGGTACTTGGTCACTGCTAGGTCCTCCTCAGGATCTGGTACATATGCATCTGACTTACTCTGCTTAATGGTAAGGCTGGCCCCATCAATGCCAACATGTTGACCTGAACTTAGAAGAAAAGTGATGATAACCAGTGAAGCTGATGAAGAAAAAACACAATGTCACATGATCAGAGCTTTTACTGCTACATTCTAGTCCAGGGGAGGTGTCTGTCTGTCTTCAAGGGTAGCCCTGCTTCAATATCCATTACAGCAATTTTGCTTTTTGAGTAGCTAGTATTCCTCATTGTGCTAACAATATTTATTTTCTTGCAATTCTTTGATCTGTAAAAAAAAAATACTGGAGGTGGCAGCAAAGGAGGAGAGAGAAACTGGTTTGACCGACAGCAAGCGTGGCTCTGAACGATAGCCGTGGGTGTTTGGCCTGGAAGCCAGTCCCTTAGATCTTATCGGCAACCTGCAGAGATTTTTATTTTGTAACTTTCAATCTTATACTTTTCTTTGCGCCTTGTGTGGGGGGGAGTAGCACATACCAGCATGAAAGCTCTGAGCCCCCTTCCCGCCAATGTGTTCCTGCAAAGCGTATCCTACTTAAACGACAGCGTGGATAGGAACGGTCACTGCCAATACACAGCAAGCTACTCGCCTCCACACACAGAATGCTGAGACAAGAAGCCTCGGGAATTTTTTTAAAAGGCAAGATCGATGGTAAATGTTTTGGTCCATAAGGGGGGGGGGAAAACCCCACCAAACTCTTCACTGTCAAAGTGCCACTGATCTAAGCAACCAGGAAACCCATTATTTTAAATTCTGTCAAACTCTTGGAATGACAAAAACAATGTTTAATGAGTGTATTCAAGTAGGTTCAGCAATGCTGAAGTCTGCTGCAGTCTCCGTATCGGTGGCTCCCAACCTTGGTGTTCTTGGACTGCATTTCCCAGAAGCCCCGGCCAGCACAGCTGGGGGTGAAGGCTTCTGGGAACTGCAGTCCAAGAGCCCCTGGGTGACCCAAGGTTGGGAACCCCTGCCCTATCACAAGGCTGCCCAAAGTGGAGCCGTACAGACATTATTGGACTGCAGCTCCACAGATCCTTCACTGCTGGCCAGGCTAGCTAAAACGGACAGAAGCTGCACCCGCACAGCATTCCGAGGGCCCCACTTTGCTCAGCCCTGCCCTACAAAAAAACAAAACAAAACACAAATATGCCTGTATTTGAAATGAGGGTTCTGCTGATTTAGACACATCGTTCCAATCACCTTTGCCCTGACTAGGTAGAAGGTCCCTCTGGGCATTTCCAACCACATATTTGAGCTTTAAGGAGCTTTTCCTGTCAATTCAAAGTTTTTAAGGTTAAGAGTGAGATTTTTATTTCAGAAGTTACACTTTGGAACTCCATCAAATGTGGACCAAGGGACCTAAACTCAAACTGGGAGTCTTCAGCTAAAACATTAAGCCATTTTAGATCACGATGCCCGAGAACATACTCTCTTCCTTGTCCTTCTGCTGGATCACTGAGCTGTGCTTTCAGTGGGTGAACCTGGTGGTGGTTCTACTGGGGTCTGAGAACAAGACTTTTTACATTTTGGCTCCCATCCTGCAGAACGTCCTTCTAGGTGAGAACCTTCACTTTCTTGCAGAGCAGCACGCTCCAGCCATCAGACTTCCAAATGATGTCTATGTTGATCTTCCATGGATCAGCCAGAAAGCAAAGCACTGTAAATGCAAAATGATGTGCTACGACAAGCAAATATTAGTTACCACATGAGGGAGCACTGCTTCTAAATATGTGCTAAATGTATTGTCTAGTTTGACCTTTTCTATCCTAAAGGCCTTCCTTTCCAGCCAAGCATTTTGTGACAAGTAATAATTCAGTGCCATCAAGCCAATTCCAACTTATGACCACCTTTGGTAGGGTTTTCCTATGTACAAAGTACTCAGATGTAGTTTACCAACGTGTTCTTCTGGTCATACTCTAGGGCCAGGCAGCTTGCCCAAAAGCTAAACTGGCTAGCACTATTTGTTTTTGTTCTAACTTGTTGTTATTTAGTCATTAAGCCGTGTCCGACTCTTCGTGACCCCATGGACCAGAGCACGCCAGGCCCTCCTGTCTTCCACTGCCTCCCGGAGTTGGCTCAAATTCATGTTGGTAGCTTCGGTGACACTGTCCAACCATCTCGTCCTCTGTCGTCCCCTTCTCCTCTTGCCCTCACACTTTCCCAACATCAGGGTCTTTTCCAGGGAGTCTTCTCTTCTCATGAGATGGCCAAAGTATTGGAGCCTCAGCTTCAGGATCTGTCCTTCCAGTGAGCACTCAGGGTTGATTTCCTTCAAAATGGATAGGTTTGTTCTCTTTGCAGTCCAGGGGACTCTCAAGAGTCTCCTCCAGCACCGCAATTCAAAAGCATCAATTCTTCTTTGTTCTAACTAACTTTCTGTATTTCTTTGTATTAATCTCTTATATGTTAGTTCAAAATCTTCAGTATGGAGCAGTTTGTGAATTTAGATGATGATGAATAAGGATGTGCATGGTGAAAAGTTTCATTTTACAGTAGAACCCCCTTATTCATGGGATCAATATCCACAGTCTGAATATACTACAAATATTAAAAGAAAAAATCTAAAAAAAAAAACCCCAATTTTACATGTATTACCAGTACTGGCCACT
Source organism: Intellagama lesueurii (assembly GCA_037013535.1). Lineage (NCBI taxonomy): Eukaryota > Metazoa > Chordata > Lepidosauria > Squamata > Agamidae > Intellagama > Intellagama lesueurii. The sequence goes on along the minus strand of JBAJHW010000001.1, from coordinate 164,491,207 downwards.
AGAGGGAGACAGACACTGTGCTATGAATACTTGTTAGTGAATAATACATAGCATAGTCTCTGGTACCCTCTAGTGGCCAGATCTGGTAATGCGTGTGAAGATAGTTTTTTCTGTCCCCCCCACCCTTTTGTTGTTGTTTAGTCGTGTCCGACTCTTTGTGACCCCATGGACCAGAGCACGCCAGGCCCTCCTGTCTTCCACTGCCTCCCGGAGTTTGGTCAAATTCATGTTGGTAGCTTCAGTGACCACCCTTTTACCGTGTTATATATAGAGAGTGTGTGTCTATGTGTTCATTATCATCCACAGTTTTCAGTATCCGGGGGGGGGGGGGAGGCTTGGAACCTATCCCCAGCAGATATGGGGGTCCTACTGTAGATTCTTTTACTTGGTACCTCTTTCGTGTTTTTGTTTTTGTTGAGTTTTTTTGCGCAACTCTCCTATCCTTTGCCAAGAAAGGGAGCACCGCTTCCATGTCATTTCGTTTCGTTTCATTTCCCATCCATTTGTTTTCTGGCCCAGGTTCAATAAAGCCCCAAAGAACCTGACAAGGGCCAAGAGGCAAGGAGAGGGAGAGGAAACAGCAGGCCAGGCATGGCCAAGGGGGTGCCTGGTGGTTGCGGCCATGCAAAGAAAATCTCCTCCGCTTTGTGTGAAGGAAACGTTGAACAAAAGAGAGAAACAACAACCACAAAAACCCACACAAAAGGTTTGTGGTTCCCCTCTTTCATTTAAACAAAATCCTTTGTGTCCCAGAGGCGAGGACGTCCTGGATGCCTTCTCTTTTACAAACAGGAGCTTTGTGGTCTGTGGCAGCAGAAGGAGCAAAGCATCTGGTGGCCCTCGAAAGGCTGGCACCTTGTCTTGGGAGGAAGTGCCCAAGGCCTGCAGCCCATTTCTCCAGATCTGACCTCTACCAGTGGCCCGCCGTCCACAGAACCTTTAGGCCAAAGGAAACGTCTTCCCCTCTGTGGGGTGAAACAAGACCTGATACACACGTTAACACTTGTTTCTTTAAACTGTGGGTTTTGCCTCCATTCTTCCATCGGGCAAAACTATATCTATCTATCTATCACTGCTTCCTATGATAATGCAAATCAATCCAGAATGCATATCAAGAACCCAGATATCTTCAAGGAGCGGCGGATGCAGTTGGGTTAGATGCCTGATATACCATACTCTACGGATCTTTCCTGGATGAGAAAAAATTCCAGCTTCTTTTGCAAACCTTTCAGGGTAGGCATGGGTCATTATCTGGAAGTGCCTCCTCCAGTTTACAGCTGGTAATGCCACCTGGGCCAGCCTCATCCCAGCCAAGACATTTATTTATTTATTTATTTATTTATTTATTTATTTATATCCCGCCCATCTGGTATATTCTACCACTCTGGGCGGCTTCCAACAAACATATATACATTGAAATGACATAAAAACATTATAACTTTTTATTATAATTTTTTTTATTATAAATTTATTTATTTATTTATTTATTTATTTATTTATTTAACTTATATGCCACCCACACTACCCAAAGGTCTCTGGGCGGCTTACAACAATTAAAATACAATAAAAAGATAAGACAATTAAAATACAATTAAAATATATACTCTAAAAATTGCCATCAGGACCCACAGTTGATATTATTTCAATTAAAAGCCTTCTGGAACAGGAAGGTTTTGACCTGGCGCCGAAATGTCATCAGCGTCGGTGCCAGACGAATCTCAATTGGGACGGCGTTCCATAGTCTGGAGGCAGCTGCCGAAAAGGCCCTTTGTCTACAAGCCATCCCTCTTACCTCCTTGAGGGACGGCTCTTTCAAAAGGGCCCCCTGGCTAGATCTTAACTGCCGGGTAGGTTCATATGGAAGGAGGCGGTCCTTCAGGTATCCAGGGCCCAAGCCATGTGCCTACTTCTGAAGCAGATCCAAGCTTTCCAACTGCAAGTCAAAAGGGAGCTGACTGAGGGTTCAATCCTACACTTTCTGATCTAGGAGTAAACCAGATGGGAAGTCTAAGAGGCTTACTTCTGAGAAGACTAGACATAACATCTTCAAGGGCTTGCATATTTTCCCCTGGACATTCATTCCCCTTTCCCTTTTCTTTTGTAAAGTGGTCTCTGGTTAACTTTGCACAACATGTCCACCAATTAATGTCAGAAATTCTCTAACTATGCAGAAACATAGTAGTTTTCTTATTATCAACACAGAGCTGTTTGTTGTCAACAAATAACTTTCTAAAACAGTCTGACCTGTTTAAAACATGACTGTGTATTTACTAACTAACTAACTAACTAACTAACTAACTAACTAACTAACTAACCTGCCTTTCTCCCTGTAGTGGAACTCAAGATGGCTTACAAATGATTTAAAAACTCAAATATTAAAACAGTTACCTCCACAAAAATTCACACTGTAAACATTTTAAGCATATTAATTATAAAAGGTACTAAATAAAAACTTATTAAAACACATTTACAAAAACAAAAGGACAAGTCCCTTCCTCAGCAGCAGTCCATATATTAAAAACCTGCCAGTGGAAGGACAGTACGAAGGGGACAGGCTGGTCTCTCCTGTGGGAGAGACGCCTAGGAAGTCTAAGTACATTGACCAAAACCCTATTGTGTAGTTGTGCCTGTGGAAGGCAAAGGATGTAGTTAGAAGCAGCTTCTCACTGGAAATTAATGAGTCTCTGTATGGATCTTCAGACATCTGCCAGCCTACCAAGCTGGCACGCATCCAAAAAGTCAAGCAGAAATTTGTCAATTAGCAGCAAGAAGCTGCTGTGAGCTCAGTTTAAAGCCATAATATATGGTTATGAATTGTTTATGCAATTTTCTTTTCTAATTTTTATGTATGATGCCAAGATTATGGCTGGGTCAGAGAGATCTACACTAACCATTAAGCCACACTGTCCAGACTTTCCTGATATAAGTAGATTCCAGGAGGGCCAGATGCACTGATGGCTTAGGGAAGATCTTCCTGCCCAAACCCCCTTCCACTGCTCCAGGGAGTTACCAAAAAACCAAGGTTAAGCATTTAAGCCTACACACCAACCCTGACAGGTAGGAATACCAAAACACCCCAAAATGCATGGAAGGTCAAAGGAAGGCCCTTCTTTAGCACCAATCAACCCTCTTTCCCCAAAATAACCCAACCACTGTAACATTTTATTAGTTTATTGAAGGCACTGAAAAAAAAGTCAAAAGGAATAAAGTTCTAAAAGTTCCAAAAGATCTTTTCAAAAATCTAAAAGCAGTCAAAAAGGTGTGGAGTAAATAAGCATTCAAATGGTATTGGAGCAAAGGCAATTTCAGAACAATTCCAACAGAAAATGAAAGCTAACTATCCTAAGCTAATACAATCAGGAAGAATTTCAGCATGGTTCCAGAACATCTGCAGAGAACAAAGCAGCAGGTGAGCACAGCATTCTCCTAAGAGAGACCAAGCTAAGCAGACACTCTTTCCATTTTTATATCCATCATTCCACTTTCCAGACCTTTTGAGGGAATTCACCAATTGGGCCTCAGGTTACCCCAAACCTTCTCAAAGACAGTAACTTCTCCAAAGTAACCTCATTCTCTCTTCAGCTGAAACCAGTTCTGCTAATTAGCTCATACCAGGCCTAAGTCTCTGGCCTTGAAAATTCCTTTTCAGACCAATAAGTCACAGCTGGCAACACTTTCCAAATAATGGGCAAATCCCCTCCCCTCAATGTTGGCTTACTCATTTCATGTACAATCCAACAAGCCTGCATTTCAAAGGGCAGCTGAAATCATCATCACCTTCATTTTCCAGTCTCTTGGCATATAACTTTAGTCATTCAGAATACTAGCCAGCATTGCCCCCGATAAGTCTAGGTCAGTAGTGGGGAAACTTTGGTTCTATCAAAGTTGCTGAATTACGACTTTCATTATGCCTCACTTATCACTGGCTACAAAGGTTGATGGATAGGTGTACTAAAGTACGGCAGCATCTGGAGTGCTGCAGCTCTCATCTCCCCCATCTTGTTTTACAGGACAAGTAGTTTGTTGACTCACTTAGGCCAGGCTCACAAAACATGTTCCAGCTGGACGAATTTAGAACCGCAGAGTTGGAAAGGACCCTCTGGATCATCGAGTCCAACTCCTGTCCAGGAGGCACAGTGGGGGAATTGAACTCATGACCTCTGGCTCCACAGCCAAATGCCTAAACCACTGATTTATTTGAGGACCAGGTTGTCTGATTCAAAGTAAAGTGGAAGAAAAAGTCTCAACATTGGGGAGACAGAGGAGTAAATAGACCGAGCTTGAGGGGAATTGCTTTTTGGATTACAACTCCCAGAAACCCCATTCATCATGGCTATATTAATTTAAGATTTCTGGGAAATATAGTAAAGATTTGTAGTAAAAACCCTGCCTTAGTGAGACAGCACTTTCGACTGGTAAGAACAGAAGATTGCTTGTTGAGCCCAACAGTGGCCAGCTAAAGCCACTCAGAGGCACCCTCCGTGATTGCTGGCCCATCTTGGGCAGTGATATTTCTTCTGCCTCTCCCGGTGGGAGAGAAGGCCTGTTCTGGCATAACAGGCAGCCAACCTGAAAAGGTGACTCACTAGCAACAGCAGACCTTCGGACGGACGTAGTGACAGAAGAGCCTCTGTTGCGAACCCAAGTGCCAATTCTGTTCCTGTGTCTACCCTGAAAAAAACCTATTAAAAGACCTAATAAGGTAATTCTTAACCTCAGCACTCTGTACACCTGCTCATCTTCTAATGTGATGCCAGGACTGCCTCACAGCATTTTACGTAGGACAAAGACCAACTTCTATGCAAAAGAATAAAAGGATACAAAACTGACATTTGAAATGGCAACACTCAGAAATCAGTGGAAAGCACTTCTGTCTTCCTGGACAGCCTGTCTTTGAGCTTAAAGTGGCCATACTTGAACAAATGAAGTTCAAAGAAGACAGAATACAAAGTGGCAGGAATACATCAAGAGATTGAACACTATCCCCCTTGACCAGGGATTTTAATCTCATTGGCAAAGGGTGCTGCTTCTATACTGCCCCATAGTGCCTAAAGTGCTCTCGGGGTGGTTTACAACATAATTAGGCAAGCTACATATTGTCCCCACCACCAGCAAGCTGGGTACTCAGTTTACCGACCTTGGAAGGAGGGAAAGCTAAGTCACCCTTGAGCTGGCTACCTGAATCCATTGGGATTGAACTCAGGTTGTGAGCAGAGTCTTGGCTGCAGTACTGCAGTTTAACCACTGTGCTACAAGGCTCATCCTACTCTCATTATGTATCTTAAGCAGCTTATCTACGAGTGTTTGTTTATATTACTACTAGAGATGGGGACGACTCACCATTTTGGCAAGTCGTCCCGCTTCGTGAGTCGTCAACTTTTGACGACTCATGAAGCCCAAAGTTGCCCCCATGAAGTGATGAATAATGAAGTTATTTGTCAATTCATGGGGGGGGGGGGTTATTAAAACACACACACACACATCCCACTGCCACCGCCACCCCCAGTGCCACCCCCCACCGCCGCGCCGCCACCACCTCCCTTAGCCTGCCTTAAGGGATTCCAGGCTGCCCTTTGCAAAGATGGCAGCTGCAGCTTCCCTACCCTAAATGAAGCCTCAGCCGCCATCTTTGCAAAGGGCAGCCAGTCTCCCTTTTTACACGCCGTGGCTGCCAGAGAGGCAGCCAGATGGAGACCTCTGTGGCGGCGGCAATTATGGTAAGGGGGTGTCGGTGGGGGTGGGGGGGCTAAGGTAGGGAGAGGAAGGGGGTAGGCTGTGGGGGTGGGTGGCTGTGGGGGGGTGGCTGCCTATCGGCCTGCTGATCAGTTGATCGGCAGCCGGTAGGCAGAATTGTGTTTTGTTTTGTTTTTAATTTATGAAGGACTAATAAAAACCAAAAAATATTCATCGATCTGTATTTGTCGGGACTTAAAATTTGACTAATACAGATCAACGAATATTTAACGAACCGGCTATTTTCGTTGAAAAAAACGATCCATTTTTATATTCGTCCCCACCTCTAATTACTACCCTAATGTATACAGCCTAGATGTGTTTTTTCCACAAGAGGACTACGAGGCAAAACAGAGCACATCTGGTTTCACCTAAAACAGTATCTTCAGAAGAACAGGAACAACAGTTTGTAACACACCTCAGAGGGTAACTGGCTTAATTGACCTGAATTTTGCCAGGATGCTTCTGCTAAGCAATACTTATGGTCAGTGTTAATAATAGAATTATCATTTTTTGTATCCTATTTCATTCAATCCCACCCCATAACCTGAACCAGTGTGCACGTACTCCTGCGGTTTCACTGCTGAACTTTTGGGGAGTTTCCTGTCGCCTTGGCAGGTGATCCTGTTGAAGCCCTGGTTGATCTCTGCCGTGGAGAAATGGACAGGGCTGTTGACAAGATTGCTCCTAAGCATCCTCTCCAACAAAGCACAGTGAAACTGACCACCCTACTTTACAGGGAAGCTGGTGGTGATGAAATGAGTGGGATAGAGACCAGAGCGACAATGGTGCAAGAATCTGACCCAAAATGGGCTAAAGCCCATTGGAAGGCCTCTTCCATAGCAGTGGCGGCAGCAAAGAAGTCATGCTGCTCCCCAGACTGTGGAACTCCCTCCCACAGGAGGCCAGGCTGGCCCCATCTTTAGTGTCCTTCGACAAGCTCCTCAGGCAGGCTTTCCTTTAAATGCCTGGTTGACCAACGCGATTTTCTAAAGGGATTATGGTACTCCGTTGTTTTACTGGAGCTTTTAATGTTGCTCTTATAAGTTTTAATATGATATCTGTTTAATATTTTATAAATAGCATAATAATTTATTATTTTAGCTTTTAACTTTGTTTCTTTTAATACTTTAAACTGCCTTGGATCCTTTAGGAGAAAGGTGGCATATAAATATTTTAAATAAATAAATAAACGTTTCACTCAGGCACAAACTACTGTGTTTCCCTGAAAATAAGACAGGGTCTTATATTAGTTTTTGCTCCAAAAAACGCATTAGGGCTTATTTTTAGGGGATTTTTTTTTTCATGTACAACAATCTACATTTATTCAAAGACAGTCATGTCACCTTCTTCTGGTTGCTGCACAATGGTGGAGGGCGGGGTTTCACTTAACTGGGGCTTATTTTTGGGGTAGGGCTTATATTACAAGCATCCTGAAAAATCATACTAGGGCTTATTTTCAGGTTAGGTCTTATTTTCGGGAAAACAGGGTAGCAAAGGCTTGTCATGGTCAAATACAACTATTCAGCAAATTCATGCCCTACCACCATCTGCAAAGTTAGAAGAAACAGTTTTGAGATTATACCAAGTGGGCAAAAATAAATTACAGATAGTGATTTAAAAAGTGGAGCAGTATTGATTAAACAAGAATAATTCATCCCATCTTACAAAATATATTTGGTTTTCTTAATGTGCTGGTCCAGTGTATGAGTTTGTGCTTATTTTTAATGAAAACAACTAATGAAATAATTTCAAGTGGGGCTTTTGTTTGAATGGCTACCCCCCAAATGTACCGTATGTGGATCAGTGTCTACTGACCCCTGTCTTTCCCATGGTATTCGGAAGAAGACCAAAACAGCAACTATAATTATGTAACTGAATGTTTTCTGAGTTTGTGTAAGACAAGAATTTGAGTCAGTTTGAACTGACCCCAATCCAATTTTGTTGAAGGACTAACATCTTTTAAAAAGAGAGAGAGACAAAATATTCTAATATATGCGTATTCATTGAGAAGACATTTTCTGAGTACAATAAAAGGAAAATATTGTAGCAAGGTTTTAAAAAATAGCATCTGAAGTCCTCTGTTTTCATGTTCAGCAAGATTTAATTGCTTTATAACACTTACTTATGTTCTGTTCATTTGACCTATGTTTGCTATGTTATGTAACCTGTGAAAGAGTTGGGCTGTTATTCTAACAGCCAATGACATATCCCGAGGATCAAATTAAAGGACAAGACTCTTCCACCCCCTTTGAAGCAACAGAAATAGCCATGCCTAGAGGGGAGGTAACACAGAGAGAGACGTAAAAGGACTTGTTTAGGGTTAAATTGGAAGAGATAAGTGAGCAAGCTTCCTGCTCACGCTTATTATCCAGTAGTTTTCATAGTTTAGACCGAGTAGGATCACCGGACCAGCGTTCCTGCACTCAGGAGGAGCCAAAGACTATCTGCCGGCCACAGCTCACTGTGTGAGAGGCAGTGGGACTGTGGTTGGACCCCTGCCGGCTGCCAGCTCCTTTCCAAGGGAGCCGGCTCAGTCTCCCTCTGTTGTTGCAGGACTGGGCCCTGCTGCTCCTGGCTGCCTCACCCCCTCTCAACATCAGCCACCTGGCTCAGGGGGAGAGAGGGCTTTTAAGTCGGAGCTGCTCTTGGGACCCACCGGACCAGCGTTCCTGCACTCAGGAGGAGCCAAAGACTATCTGCTGGCCACAGCTCACTGTGTGAGAGGCAGTGGGACTGTGGTTGGACCCCTGCTGGCTGCCAGCTCCTTTCCAAGGGAGCCGGCTCAGTCTCCCTCTGTTGTTGCAGGACTGGGCCCTGCTGCTCCTGGCTGCCTCACCCCCTCTCAACATCAGCCACATGGCTGGGGGGGGGGGGGAAGAGAAGGGGCTTTAGAAGGGTTTTATTTATTATTTTTTACTTATTTTACTGCCATCAATTAAGAGAGACCCACAGTGGATTTGAGGGAACAGGAAGGGGGGAGGGCATTAGAGGGGGCAGCCATTGAGGTGGTGCTGGGTAGGGGAAGGAATGGCGGTGGGGGTAGAACATGCCCACGTAGGAGAAGAGAGGTTAGATACCTTACATCTATCCCCTCTTCTAGTCCTACCCCCAACCAGATGGTATCAGGTGACCATATCAGCAAACCCTCGAGCCACACGGTGCTGTTGATGAACGCCAGGTCAGTACAAAATAAGACTGCCCTCATCCATGATGTAATTCTGGATGAGGGTGCTGACCTGGCGTGCATTACTGAGACCTGGGTGGGAGAAGAGGGTGGTGTTCCCCTCTCCCAGCTGTGTCCGCCTGGGTACTCGGTCCAGCACCAATGTCGCTCGGAGGGTCGGGGAGGGGGAGTTGCTATAGTCTATAGGAGTTCTATCTCCTTGACCAGGCTTCCTATCCCTTTGAGAGGAGGTCTTGAGGGCCTGTATTGTGTGTTGGGCTTGGGAGACAGATTAGGGATTCTGTTGGTGTACCGCCCACCCTGCTGCGTACCAACAGTCTCCCTGCCTGAGCTGACGGAGGTGGTCTCGGACCTGGTGTTGAGGACTCCCAGGCTGTTGGTGCTGGGGGACCTCAACATCCATGCCGAGGCTGCCTTGACTGGGGCGGCTCAGGACTTCATGGCCGCCATGACAACCATGGGGCTGTCTCAATGTGTCATCGGCCCAACACACGAGAAGGGCCATACCCTGGACCTGGTTTTCTCAACGGGACTGGAAGATGGTGGTTTGGATGTGGAGGGGCTGGTTGTGACCCCATTGTCATGGTCAGACCACTTCCTGGTCAAGTTTAGTCTATTAGCTTCTTCTTCCCTCTGCAAGGGTGGGGGATCTATTAAGATGATCCGCCCTCGGAGACTAATGGATCCAGATGGTTTCCTGAACGCTCTGGGGGATTATCCGTCTGATATGGTCGGCGCTCCTGTCGAAGCTCAGGTCACACTATGGAATAGGGAGATGACCCGGGCAGTTGACACGATTGCGCCTAAGCGCCCTCTCCCTGCACGCAGAGCCCAGACAGCTCCTTGGTATACTTCTGAACTGCGGGCGATGAAGCGAGAGGGGAGACGGCTGGAGCGCAGGTGGAGGAAATCCCGCTGGGAGTCCGATCGAACACGACTTAGAGCCCATTATCGGGCCTATTTCGTGGCAATACGGCTGGCGAAACGGCAATATTTCTCCAGCCGTATTGCTTCCTCAGAATGTCGTCCAGCAGAGCTGTTTCGGGTGGTCCGGGATCTTCTTCAACCGGGAAATCCGGTGGAGGTCCTGGACTGCTCATCAGCTCGCTGTGATGAGTTTGCTATTCATTTTGAGGGGAAAATCGCTCAGATTCGCAGTGGGTTGGACTCCACCGTTACTGCAGAATCAGAGGATGTGTCCAGTGTGCCGTGCTTAGGTCAAGTATTAATGGATGAGTTTCAATTGTTGAGACCTGAGGATGTGGACAGGGTGCTTGGATCTGTCCGTTCTACCACCACTCCGCTCGACCCTTGCCCATCTTGGCTAATTGGAAGATCTGCCAGGGGGGTTCGCACCTGGGTCCAGGAGGCCGTGAACGCCTCTTTGAGAGAGGGAGTGGTCCCTACCACCTTGAAAGAGGCGGTAATTCGTCCACTCCTTAAAAAGCCTAACCTGGACCCAAGGCTGGTGGTTAACTACCGACCAGTGGCGAACCTCCCTTATTTGGGCAAAGTGTTGGAGCGGGTTGTGGCCGGGCAACTCCAGGCGCTGCTGGATGAAACGGATTTTCTGGATCCATTTCAATCGGGTTTCAGGCCGGGTTTTGGTACGGAGACTGCCTTGGTCGCCCTGTATGATGACCTTTGCCGGGAGAGAGACAGGGGGAGTGTGACCCTGTTGATACTCCTGGACCTCTCAGCGGCTTTCGACACCATCGACCATGGTGTCCTTCTGGATAGGCTGGCTGGGTTGGGAGTTGGGGGCACCGCTTTACGGTGGTTCCGCTCCTTCCTGGCTGACCGTGTCCAGAGGGTGGTGCTGGGGGACAGTTGCTCTGTCCCATGGCATTTATGTCATGGGGTTCCTCAGGGCTCAATACTGTCCCCCATGCTGTTTAACATCTACATGAAACCGCTGGGAGAGGTCATCAGGAGGTTTGGGCTGAGGAGTCAGCAATATGCTGACGATACTCAGCTCTACCTCTCGTTTTCCACCAATCCAGGTGAGGCGGTTTCTGTGCTGAACTCGTGTCTGGACCTGATAATGGACTGGATGAGGGTTAATAAATTGAAACTCAATCCAGACAAGACGGAAGTGCTGTTAGTGGGTGCTTCACCGGACAGGCTGGAGGGCCATTTCCCTGCCCTGAATGGGGTTACACTCCCCCTAAGGGACAGGGTCCGCAGCTTGGGGGTGCTCCTGGACCCCAGTCTAACACTGGAAGCCCAGGTGGACTCGGTGGCCAGAGGCGCCTTCCTTCAGCTGCGGAAATTATACCAGCTACGGCCCTACCTGGACGAGCGGAGTCTCATGACAGTTACACACGCACTGGTAACATCTCGCATAGATTACTGCAATGCGCTCTACGTGGGGCTGCCTTTGAAGACGGTCCGGCGACTGCAACTGGTCCAGAATCGAGCTGCGCGGCTGGTGAGTGGTGGGGCCGCTAGGGACCATATCAAGCCGATTCTATTTAAGTTACATTGGCTACCAGTTGCTGCCCGGGCCCAATTCAAAGTGCTTGTTTTGACATATAAAGCCCTAAACGGCTTGGGCCCTGGATACCTGAAGGACCGCCTCCTTCCATATGAACCTACCCGGCAGTTAAGATCTAGCCAGGGGGCCCTTTTGAAAGAGCCGTCCCTCAAGGAGGTAAGAGGGATGGCTTGTAGACAAAGGGCCTTTTCGGCAGCTGCCCCCAGACTATGGAATGCCCTCCCGACTGAGATTCGTCTGGCGCCGACGCTGATGACATTTCGGCGCCAGGTCAAAACCTTCCTGTTCCAGAAGGCTTTTAATTGAAATGATATCAGCTGTGGGTCCGATGGCAATTTTTTAGAGTATATATTTTAATTGCATTTTAATTGTTTTGTCTTTTTATTGTATTTTAAATGTTGTAAGCCGCCCAGAGACCTCTGGGTAGTGTGGGCGGCATATAAGTTAAATAAATAAATAAATAAATAATAAATAAATTTGTATCCTGTGTGGGGCAGTGAACGGAGTGATGAACTAGGGCCTCCAGGAGACCAGGGTTCCTATCCCCATTCAGCCACAGGGAAGCTCCGTGGGGAGTGGGGTGGCACTGGTAAAACGGCTCCTTAGATATCTGACTTACTTGAGATCCGTATCAGGATCACTGTACGTCAGTTCCAACTTGACAGCATGCAATGCAAAGGATTATTTGGTATTTGTACTTCTGGCAGAGGGTGGTGTTCTAGTGCTGAGCTTATGGCTACTGAATAGAAGTAATAATTATTCTGGATACACGTCATAAAGAAAGACAGAAAACCTTAGCAATGTAGGAAGTTGCTTTATACTGAATCTCACCATTGGTCCATCTAACCCAGTATTGATGGCTGGCTGTGTCAGCCAAGGTTTTGGGCAGGATAATTTTTAGACTTACTTAGAGAGCCTTACTTTGACCGGGTGGTCTCCCATCCAAGCACTCACCAACTCTGCAGGCCCAACCCTGCTTAGCTTCTAAACTCAGATAAGCTCAGTATGTGTTCAGGTTGTACAGCATGGCCTTACCATTACTAAATGTACAGCTTATTAATTTGGAAATCCATTCGAAAATAGTCCAGGAAGGGAAGAAAAGAATCAGTAAACATGGCTACAGAAGAACCTAGAGATGGCTTCCGGGCATGCAGTGTCTGTTAGTAACCATTGTTGGCTTCTGTTTAACCAAACAAGAGGAAAAGAAAGAAGAAATGACAAGGAAGGTCAGTAGGAAGGAAGCTCCGTGGTTTAGTTCTCCGGCTGCAGAACCAGAGGCTGGGAGTTCGATTCCCCACGGTGCCTCCTTGACGGGGGCTGGGCTCGATGATCCATAAGGTACTTTCCATCTCTGCAGTTCTAAGATGATGATGATGATGAAAGAAAGAAAGAAAGAAAGAAAGAAAGAAAGAAAGAAAGAAAAAGAAAGAAAGAAAGAAAGACTGAGCACTAGTCGGCATGTAGATCTAGGAAAGCTGAGGGGTGAAAACATGTGGGCAATCTATGCCTCCGTTGCTCCCTGCCCCATGAAGATCATCCTTTACATCAATTGTTGTTCTATACCAACGAGACTGAGAAAGAAGGAATTTGCCAAGAAATTGGACCAAGAACCTGATCCAAGGATGAGGAATCAGTTTTGTGAATCTGAGCGTCTCCACAGCAGCCGAGGGAGCCAGTGAGACCGAGAGCACTGACTGAGCATGCATTTGATTTCTGCACCCAACCATTGGAGCTGTCTGGCTGATCTGCGGGTCAGTCTGGCCAGCTAACCTCACAGGGTTAAGAGCAGCGGAATATACTTCCCACAACCTTGTACGTCAGAAAGCTTTTGCAGCGTTGTTTCCTGCTGCTGTGTACGTGAACCTCCTTGACTCCATCCAGAGTGTGGTTTGCTACTTTCCATGCGCATGACAGGATTGCTTATGGCCCTACACAACAACTTCTCCCTCCTGGCCTTGGATATCGATGGGTTAACAACCAGGGATTGTTCTTTTGTTCAGTTTTATCTGAAAAGAGGTTGATTGGCTTTGAAATACAGTTCAGGTGAGGAACAGGGTGGAGAGAAAGGCAGGAATGAGGAGAGAAAGAACTGGCAAAATCCTAGCAGGTCTTTCCACGTTAACCTGGGGGGGGGAAGTGCTTGGTGAGTTGGTGGCTCTTCCCCCCCCCCTTTCCAGGGCTCTTCATGGCGGTCACTGGCCCAGCTGCTCGCTCTCACTCTCTGCCTTGGGTGTTGTCCTGTCTGCTCTTCCGTGCTGGCGACGGGCTTCACTCACAACCTCGAGGCAGGCGAGGCAGCAGGACACAACGAGGCACCCTTGTGAAAGGTTCTCCTCTCCCCACGCTGCTCAGGCCAAACGGAGATACCTCCCAGTAACAAGTTACAGTCAGAGACCCTCTTCTCATGCCACTGAGAGGTCGTAAACTCAGGTCATGGCCCTAAACGGAAAAACAGAAAGCTTTTTCTGGTTGGCTAGTGCAAAAGGCAACTCCTTACAAAAGTAGTTTGTTGAAGGGGGGGAAGAGAGTTACTTCCAAGCTGTTATCTGGTGCCTAACCACGGTATCTCTGGGTCTGGAACTAAACATGACCTCTGGGGAAAGGGGCAGGCCACACGTTTGCCAGGGGGCTTTCCGGTTGAAAGCTCTCTCCTTCAACTCTGAGTGAATGGTTAAGTTACCAAGTACATTGACTGCGTACCTTCCTTATTTCCCTTGTTTTTGTTTCTGCTGTCTCCAGCCAGCCTCAGCTCAGGCCTGAACACCACAATCTAACCCTTGAGGGGGTGTTGAAGGGAACGCTGTGTGTCATGCTACTATTTTTACCAACAGCTAATTGTTAGATTGACATTGGTGACTACAGAGGAAGAGAAGGACCCAAATGGTGGCTGTTAAAAACGTCACGAGGAAAATATCACACGAGGGTTTCAGTGACGGGCAAAATCTGTCTCAAATGTGAGAGCAAAGGCTTTTAAATGATCAATGAGATCTAGCGGATTTAGGAGTCAGTCAGCCACCTTCCTATAAGGTGTTGTTGTTCCTTGCTTCTGTTTTTGTAGCAAGACCGATTAACCGTTAGTTTATAAACACTCCATATAAGGCCTCAGTTTTTCTCTAACATGCAACATGAAGTAGCATATTGTAAAGCAAACAGCTTATACAGTGAATTTTATGCTTTATAGCTATTAATATTGGTCTAGGTAAAAGCCGGAACAGAACACAATAGAATGGGGGCAGAATGGGGACTTCTTAATAAAAATAGATGTCAAAAAAAAATAGTGAGGTGCAAAGGACAAACATCAAAACAATATTTAACATCTCAAACCTTTAAAAAAATGACACGCTCATTAACCCTTTATTGCCCCCAAACCCACCAGAACGGGACACAGTGGCCTGGAATGGCAGCTTCTGAATAGGATAATCAATCCAAATTCATGACACGTGTGTGACTAGAGGAGACCAGATGCAGCAAGCCACACAGATCATCTGCAGGAACAACATTCCAGTACCTGTTCTGGACAGAAAATCCGTATTGCACAAAATAGCCCAGAACAGCGATATTCACAGGTCACATCAGATGAGAGGGGAGTGATATCATAATGTACCAAATGACATCAGGAAACACATTCCCATGACAGGCAGGGAAGCAACATTATGCCCAACAGCCTGGATTAGCAATTTCCAAGTAGGACAGCATGCCCAAATTTACCCATCCCAACGCAGGAGAGGGGACAGATATAACCATCTTTTAACTAGTCCCATTGATATTCTAGAAGGGAAAGTGTGTTGGGAAAAGAATGACCTGAAGAACTGATCTACCTAGTTCTGTATGTTGAACTCATCTGAAATTCTCTCCGCCTCACAGCTTGCAATGCAGTAGCTGTCTGATCCTTCATCACCTTTCTAGTCATGATGAAGAATCCCCATTACAGCTTGAGAACCAAAACTACTCTCCTTGTGTACCATATGTGATTAATGACACTGCTTGTCTTTTTCTTTTTCTTTCAACCTGACTCGATGTCTCGAGGCAAAAGAATAATATAATACTTTGTTTTGTTATTGTATTGTCTGTTTTAGTATGCCATGTAAACCACCCAGAGTGGCCTGGGTTATAATAATAATAATAATAATAATAATAATAATAATAATAATAATAATAATAATAATAATAATAATAATAATAATAATAATAATAATAATAATAATATGGGAGAGGTATGAGGGCTGGAATCTCAAGAATTATAGTTTGCTGAATCACCCAAGATGAATCATAGGCAAAATTTGTGGAGATCTATTGCTCTTTTGTTTGACAGTTTTTCAGTCCTATATGTGTGTGTGTGTGTGGGGACAATGTCACAATCACTTTGACTCTTCACTTCTTGGCATCTAGAACTCAGCAATCTCACTGATCACTTCAAATAAAATTGTGAATCACAACCCTCCTTACCTCTGTAGCTTCTGGCCGTACACGTTCTTCTAAGCGGCCTATTTTTCTCCAACTCTTTGAGTTGTGGTGGTGGTGGTGGTGGTTTCCCCCTCTCCTATTTTCCCCAGAAACAGTTTTCTCATCCAGTTTCCACTGGTTCCCATTGGCCTTAATGCAGTCCTTTTTGAGATCTTTGCCTCATACTTTAAAAAAAAAATCCTTCTCTTTGCTTGGCTAGACCTTCTCTGGCATCTGATCAGCCATGCCAGGGCCTCTCAAATGCCACTTTGCCTGCCCTGTGACACTGGGAGAATTCAAGCAATCCCCGTCTTACCATATCACAGCACTTACAAGGGAGGCCACCACTGACCTACGCACTAAGACTTCCTGGGACTCCAATGGTTTCTGCGCGCTAGATTATTCCTCTAAAAATGTTATCCTTGATTTGGTTTTTTTTAATGGGGAGTATCCAGACTATGCAGCAAAAAAGCAACACAGAGTCTTGCGGCACCTTAAACATTAACATTCTTTATTAGGTGTACGTTTTCAGGTGCTTCAGCCCACTTCGTCAGAGGCCGCCACAGGCTCCACAGTGATCAACTCCTAGTGCTTGTGTTGTCCTCCATGTCTGCCCTCACACCTGATTTGAAGACATTTGTTACATCTGAAAATGCAGTTGGGGTGGTCGTTTGTATCAGGGCCATTGAATCTAGACCCCTGGAGTGTCTTGAGGAAGGCAAGGGTGAGGGAAAAGCTTTCGGCATGCCCACATTGTGTTATAGTCCCCAGTCATTCTGGGGTTGCTCCGGGTCATTCTGGTCTGTTTTTGTTGCATATTTGAATACATCATCCCAGTATTGCCATCCATACAGGGGGAATATTTTTTTCTGAATGTACTGGATCATCTCGGTACGTCCGGTCCACACACATTCAGAATTACTACTTCCTGGAGTCTCACCCTCAACAAAGATTGCTCTCCCCCTTCTACTTCTTTTCTCCGCCCAGACCCTGCTTGCTTCACTCCTTCCCCACTTCCCTCTGTGTTTTATCCACCCGCCATTCTCAAATCTTCATGGTTTCACTGCAATGCTTTCTAACTTTTTTGGGGTTTTTTGGTTAGTTTTAGTTTTGCACTACAGTGCAAAAGTGATAACGTTTAAAATAAAGTGCAGAATGCAGGAACAGCTGATACCCCCCCCCCCAAAAAAAAAACTAAACGGGAGCAGTGCTGAGCAATGGTGTGGAGAATGACCGGCAGAAACAGGTCCATGAGGAAGTGTCATTAAGGGCACATGTCAAGAGACAGGAAAAATGAGGGATCATAGGTTCGGTTGCCCTTCTGGAAAACAAGCATTGTGGTTTGTACCTGGGGCAAGCTGACTGGGAGAAGGGGGGGGGGGAAGTGTCCACAGTTAATTTGCTAGGTGCTTTTTGACTGCTACTTCCGTCACGCTTCATGACTAGCTAGGCTGGGAGACACAGTTCGACAGCAACATCTGGAAGGCCTCACAAGTTCCCCAGCCCTGGTATAGACACCACTTAACACCTCAGGAGCTTTTGTTGTTGACGGATGTGCTTCTAGTGTTGACACACTGCTTCTCCTAAAGGTTTTTGTTCAAGGATGGGCTCCATCTTTTTTAAAAAGTGGGGGAGAAATACAAAGAGGGAGAGAGAAAGAGACTGATTTTGAAAACACATTGAAATTCTGTGGGCATTTATTCTGAGAAATAGCTCTTTTGTGACTAAAACGATGGCTGTTTACCACACAGCAAGTTCCACGCAGGGATTCAACGGCTTCCACTTTGCTTATGATCTTCACGTCCTCCACCCACAGAATGCCCATCGGAGAATGTTCTTGAGCATTGCTTTTAAAAATATGATAATCAAAGACTAGGAAGAGCTCCACTTCAAACAGGCTGCATTCCAAAAACAACAGACGGAATGTGGCATTGCATGCAAATAGCTCATAAAATAATTTGTTTTTAACCTATTATACTGAACAGACCGAGCCATTTGCAAAAATCCCAGCTTTGCTGTGCTGAGGGTGATCCCTATCTCTAGAAAGATTTCACATGATTCACACGGCACCTTACACAGTTCGTGCAGGCCAATATCCAAAGGTGTACTCTAGAAATCAACACCAGCAGAATTGAGACCTTCTTCCCATCTCCTTGTCTTTCTGCTGCAACTTCCTGTTCCATCACTAAAGCTGTTCCAGAGGATTTCCCGCCAACCTGGATTAGCTTGGGGGGAGGGGGGGAGGCCACTGATTCTGGCAGAAGCAGCATGATCTGGTGGAACCCACCAAGGGATTCTAGAGGATTCCCTAGCAGCTATAGTGCCCCTAGTGAAAAGGGATCACCACCTACCAAAGTGTTTTCTGGAGGGTCACAGGTCACCTGATACGTGTTGTAGCCCTTGTCAAATAATTTCTTCCTTGACCTTTCGGAGCAGGATATTAGAGTGTATGTGTGTGTATGAGAAACAGGCCCTTTGAGGGAAAAAGCAGTCTCTGCTTTCTGAGAAGGGATGACCGGGACTATTTTTTACAAAAAAAAGCAATGCCACCCCAGAGATATAATTGCTTCCACAAGAAAGGGATTTTAACTATGACACGTCACTTCCAGAGAACATAAAGAAGGGAAAGAAGAGGAAAAAGAATAAAACCACACACACAGAAACTCCCAAGAGGGGGACACAAAAACAAATCGTGCACCTCTTTTGCAGGGGGTGAAAGGAAAGCTTTGTGCTGGTTTCTGAAGGGCATCCTCTCTGTGTGAAGGTTTTGCCCCCTCCCTGGGTACTGGGAGGCCCTTCCACCCCCTGGCCCATCTCTGAAGTCCTTTGCCTTCTCTTCCCCCTACCTTTACCCTCCCCCAGCCTGTTCCCTCCCACGTTTTGGTGGTGCCGAAGTCAGTGGCAGGAACAACAGGAGGGTGAGCAGCAGCAGCAGCAGCATTGAGGGTGCCACCCTGTCAGGGAACGAGGACGACCGCCTATTTAGGCAAATGTGGTGCATAAACCTGGGATCGCAGGTGACTTGGCTATTATAAAATGGGGTCATGACTCAAAACAAGGTTGGGAATGACTTCTATAGAGCATCTCCACGAATCCCAGCCCAAAGTTTTTTAGGGCTTTGAAGCTATACACAACTTCGCATTATGTCTGCAAAGAAGATTGAGAACCAGAAGCAGCTACTTAATCAGTGGCAAGACATGATCCCAGCATCTGATCCCAGTTAGCAACTTAATAGCTGGAATTTGAAGCTCTGTGGACCATGTGTTGAATTTTACATAGCCCTGAAGTTGCTAGAGCATAGAGAACTGCTGCCAAACTCTCTGGTCGCTGTTGATGCACCAGCTTTAGCTTATGGAAGATGAAAATGTATCAGCGTGAACCCCTTGGCAGTGGCACCTCTGCTACCGACAAAAAACGCATTAGGGCTTATTTTCAGGGGATGTTTTATTTTTTTCATGTACAACCATCTACATTTATTCAAATACAGTCATGTCATCTTCTGGTTGCTGCACAATGGTGGAGGGCGGGGTTTCACTTAACTGGGGCTTATTTTTGGGGTAGGGCTTATATTACGAGCATCCTGAAAAATCATACTAGGGCTTATTTTCAGGTTAGGTCTTATTTTTGGGGAAACAGGGTATATCAAGAGGAGTACAGCCCATCTAGAAGAGGGAGAAGACGACATTCCTCTGCAGATGAAGCTTCTGCCAAGAGCATCTCTTGTCTGGATTTAGCTTCAGAGCTTTCAGTCCCCCTCTTGATCTGTGATTGAGTCCAGACACATTATTTTGCAGGCAGATGCATTTAGGCCTGGGCTGTACTATAGACCAGAGGTCCCTAACCCCCAGTCCCCGGCCTCGTGCCGGTCAGTAGGCTGAGCCGGACCGGGCTGCGGAGACAGACCTCCCACCCACCCCCGCACGCACTCTCCCCCCGCGCAGCCCCTTTGTGAATGCGTACGTGCACCAGCGCCAGCGCGACCGCTCCCCCACCCTTTTGCGCATGCGCACTGTGCCGCCGTTTCCGCATGTGCATGAGCACCCATGCGCCCGCACGAGTACTGCACTGCCGTTTGTGCTTGCGCTTGCGCATGAGCACGCACGCCCCCACACGAGCACCCTCCCGCTCCTTCACACATGCGCACGAGCATGAGGGGTGCCCCGCCTTCCTCAGCCGGTCCGTGGGGTTAAAAAGGTTGGGGACCCCTGCTATAGACCATACATTGTCCTTTTCAACAAAGAAAGCCCAAGGAATTATCACTTTCCCCCCATTTCTTCAGCATAAATGTAGCTAGCTGATCAGGTGTATCAGGCTGTGGGGGAAAAGAAGCCATAGGCAGTCTGCAATATGTCCTTACCAATATCATTTCAGGGGTGCGAAGAAAGCATCGATGTTGTGTTTTAGGTCAGAATAGGCCGTCTCAACAGAGCAAAACAAACTGTCAAGAATTTTCCAACTCCCACAAGAGTTTTTATCCCCTGTGTAGGAAAGAGACTACTCTCTCTCCCTCCCTCTTTCTCTAGTTTCTGCACAAACTGCGGCAGCACAACACTAGTGCCTCTCAGCGGAGCACACCCCTACACACTCATCACAAAAGGAGCAGCTGATTGATCACCAAGCCATAAGCAACCCATTGATGCTACTGCATTTCTTAATTCATGGAAGAAGGCCACAAGTCACCACATTTTTTGATATTGAACATTTTTGAGAAATCCACAAAGAACAGCCTGACAAACCCACAGTGTCTCTTTGACACATGCCACCTTTTTCTCAGTTACCGTGCAAAGATAAGACTAATCAGGAAGTGTACGTCTAGGACCCTGCACTCCCACAATCATTAAAATAAAAATAATCATGTGCTGTCGAGTCAATTCTGTCTTACAGTGTCCCTTTTCAGGGTTTTCCAGGTGGTGAGTACTCAGAAATGCTTTTACTATTCTCTTCTTTTGGGGGCCGCATCTTGGGACCTTGCAGCTTGCCCAAGGCCACCCAGGCTGGCTTTTCTCTCAGGAGGGGAATTTAACTCCCAATCTCTGGCTCAGAGACCCAAACCACTGAGCTATCCAGCCAGCTCCCACAATCATTACACACAATGAAAAATCATAACCCTTGTGACCTGCAATGGCGACTCTCGCTTCTACCATTTACCTTCATCCCAATGCTGGGTGAAGACTCCATTTCACAGACATGCAAGCCCACTTTTTCAATGTGTAGCTGTAGATCTGAAACACAGGCTCCCCCAAATTGAGGCCCGAATCATCGTAAATGAAATAACAGTGTAGGGCAGGCTGATGTTTTTTTTAAAGGGGGAAAATGGACTCATAATTAGGCATACCACCCCTCTCTCCTTCAGGATTCAAGCACGAGGTACTAAACAAGAGGGTTTCTTAAACAGCAATGACATGACAAGATTATGAGTTTTCCGAACATGATAACACTGCCGAGAAGCTGGTGTACAATAGAGAGTGGGTGGAAGCAGGGGTGGACACGCAGCATTGTATTTTCTCAGATAGGCTGAAAGCACCGAAATTGTGTGGTGCAGTGGTTAAGTGAACACACTGTCAGTAGGAAAGTTCCCACTTCACTCTGTACCTTAGCGATGATGCACTCGGTGGGCGGCTTGGGGCAAGTTACTTTTTCTCCGTGCCACTCTCCTCCTCCATAATCAGCAACATAACCCTGTGTTGCTAGCATACTTCAGAAGGTAGTCATTATCAAGATTAGTGAACCTCCATGTGTATAACTGTGCCTGCGCATATCTGTCTCTCTACCTAAAGCGTTTTGCTAATTGATTATAAAGGAATCCCAGTATCTGCCAGTATGCTTCTCCTCCAAAAGCTGAGGCTGCCTGGGACACTAATACTTCGAAAGCACATTCTTCCCGATTCATATCTGACCAAACACTGAGGTTGGCCAGGGAGGACCTCCTCTGTGCCCTACCAGTGGGAGCACTCCCTGATGTGGGAAGCTACGAGCAGACCTTCTCTTCCATGTTTTGGAATGCTCTGCCTGCAGAGGCCTGAGTCGTGCAGACCCTTGCTTCATTTCAACCCCAAGTAAAAACCTGGCTCTTTTTTGTTAACCCTTTGGGGGGCTGGGGAACCACAGCTTGACTAGGTAGGTGGTGGAGTTCTGACACAGCGTACAGGGATCGTTTAGAGACGGTTTGAATTGCTTTTGTTTTCAGTCATTTGAAATGACCTTGTTCCATTGTTTCACATGCCTATATTCTGCCTTAGGAGGTCTTTTGATAAATAGCGGTACCTATGTATTTTAATAAATAAAAATATATACATAACCCCCAAACACACACACTCCATCACACATATTTGAAATGCTTTGAACCCTATTGGTGCAATCCTGTACAGATCTACTCAGAAATAAGTTTCACTGAGTTCGGTGAGGAGAATGTTATGCCCTCCAGTCAGAGGGTACATGACTGCATGAATGCCTGGGAGGACACCAATATATTGTGCTGACAAAGGATTCAGCATTCTGTAAGCCAACTAAAAAAAAAACCAAGTACCTCAAACAAACAAAACTTATAACTATGAAACTGAATCTCAAATCTGCACCAAATTTGGCACAAATATAGCAGAAGGTCTGCTCTTGCTCTGTGCCAGATTTGGGGATGTTGGGACGAAGGGGTTTTGAATTATGATTTTTTGAAAGGTAACTGTGTTTTATCCCTGTGCAGAAGCAAGCAACCTTGAGCTCCAGACAATTTAAAACAGGTCAAATATATTGATAAGACCAAATTTGCATAACTTGAAAGAAAATGGTCAGTCCCAGCCTGTTTTCATAATTTTGAAGGAATTCAGAAAATAATGATTTTAAAGCAAGAAAACTGAGAATTTGGGCCTCCTTCTAAATTGCCACCATTCTAAATGAACTGAACTTTTGACCCTGCTATGAAGAACCCTATTCAATGACTGTGAAAGAAAACATTTAACTCCTTCCTGGCCAAACGGTTAACTCTTTCCTGTGAAAATATTTAAAAATATATTTCAAAAAATTGAGAATAATATTCAGCAGCTCACTCATTTAAGCTGTGCAATTACTGTTACATATTTATTTATTTATTTATTTATTTATTTATGGCTGGGGATAGAGCCATCTTCTGGAATCCTCTACCACTGGGTCATTCTATATGATGGAAATTTCTGATTGAATTTGTGTATAACGTATGTATATTTAAACTCCTGTATTAAAAAATTAAGAAAATTCAAATCTTCAAAAAAACCTCTGGTTTATGAATGTGGGATATTGTGCTTCTGTACCAATGATTCAAAAAGCCAGGAAATGGCCCAGTATTACTGCACAATATCGTGCCCGCCCTGCCAGCAGGAAAAAGGATGCCAAGCTTTACATAGCAAAGGGCAGCCTGAATGTTGACAACACATCTTCTGCTCACTACACTTGTTGATAAACGACCCTGACAATTGTTTTGTGTTTGTGTGAGAAGTGGTTAACTGAAGAAAAAAAGAGTCATCTTCTGGGATTTTCCCTTGCCTGGTGTCACTTTGTACAGAAGCACAATATCCCACATTCATAAACCAGAGTTGTTGTTTTTTAAATTTAATGCTTCATGTTTGTTAGTGACTCTTGAAAAGTCGATGTGCAGTCTGATCAACGTGTGTCTTCCATTCAGCTCACAAATTTAAAGCATCAGTTTAAGCTTTACTGGTGAACACTTCGTAAATTCTTGGCTTGACAGCCACACAACAGAGGGATGGAAATAGGCAGTGTTGCCAAACAACTAGGTCAGAATGATTCCACTGTATAGCTTTATCTCTCTGTGTTGCAAAGAGATTCTGGTTAAAGTGGAAACCTGTTTGGAATGGAAGTTGTTTTGGATACCCCAGCTCCAGAACAGGAAGAAGTTAAAAGCAGAACATAGGAAGAACAAGGCCTGGCTGGCCAGATTACCAAATATACCTCGAAGAGAACCACTGCTTAATGGTTCTCATCATCAGGAAATTCCTCTTTATTTCCAGGTTGGATCTCCCTCTGACGAGTTTCCACCCATTGGTTCTTGTCCTACCCTCAGGCGCAATGGAGAATAAATCGATGCCCTCTTCCCTGTGGCAACCCTTCAGATCTTGGAAGACCCCCGATGTTGTGGGTGCCGCATCGCTGGAGGTTTTCAAGAAAAGATCGGACAGCCATCTGTCCAGGATGGGATGGTATGAGGTCCCCTGCCTTGGGCCTCCAAGGTCTCTTCCAAGCCTACGACGATTCTATGATTCTATGACACGGGAAATGACAGAAATGTAACTCCAGACAATCCCACTCCATGGTGTCTGCTCCCAGGATGTAAAAAAATCACTTAGAGAAGCACCAGGCAGGAAAATCTCCCAGGCGAAGAGGTGGAAATGGCAAAGAAACCCTGCTGAGGAATCACCCCCATCTTGCCCTTATCAACCCCAAGCATCAGAAGCAAAGCACCCTCTGATAACTCCCAGCAGTCGCCAGAAAGACCCCACCCTTGCCCACGTTGTTGTGCTTTGGTGCTTTGCTGCTCCTTGGCAGAATATGGCTGTGTCAGGAAGGTATAACGAAGACTGTGGGTGAGTCAAAAGCAGTTACCGAAAAGGAGATGGGTGGAGCATGACGAACAAAGGGTCTGGTCATTTGAGCAAACTACTCCCTCAAAAAGGATGGAGATGGCCCTATGACAGGAAGGGTTCTCCAGAATTTCAGGTACGCATCTATATAAGGTACCAAAAGTTGTGGATCATGAGGACTGAGGAAAATTAAAATCAGAAAATATTGATGATGCCAGTTATAGGTACAAGTGGCAAATGTTACAGGGTTCATGAGCTTTGTGGGGAAGGGAGTTTATGGCCATGATGTCTGGAGGTTTTGGGGAAGTATACTAAAATAAGTAAATTAAATCAAATTTAAAATTTTTAAAAAAATCCCAAGCTCTGGGATACTTATCAATTGCCTACCATGAACATGGGTGGAAAGAATTGGTGGGATTCCAGCGTGCATGTTGCCAAAGTACCTGCTGTAAAAATTGCATCCAAACTGCAGAAGGGGTAAAAGAAGACTTTGTCTGCTAAAAACAATTAAATAAATGCCAAAGGGGACTCAAAAAAGGACCATAGCTGAAAATGAAATTCAGCATTTCTTCCATCTTCCAATGGAAGGCAGCCAAGCAAGCTATGATGCGAACCTCACGAACGCCAACACGACTCCTACTCTTACTTGAGAAGAAATCCAGCTTTGCAGTGGCTTTGCAATAAATCTCGTTTAATTCCAGTTATGAAAGATGATGCTCTGATAATTACAGACAGAATGAAGGAGGCACAAAGATCAAACAGTATCACTTCTGGGGGGGGGGGGTGTACCATGGCTGGCACTGCACCAGCAGGCACACATTCTGACTGATCCACAGCCTTGAGGAAGAGGCAGGAGCAGAGCAGAATCATTCCTCAGGGAATGGTTCCAAAATGTTTCCTATGTCTGTGTTGCTTTTGTTTCGGAACAAATCCCTGGGAGGGTGTGGGAAATGTACCTACAGATCACAAAGTGCGACAGAACCAAGGTGGGACTTCATGACATCTCTGGACTAGGGCTATCCAAAGACTCCAGCATTCATGTCAACATTTGCATCCAGTTCCAGCAAAATGCCAGCCTGCCCTGAGCTGTTATCTAGTTACCACCACCCTTTTGAGATGCATCCGTGAAAGGTAGGATGAGCTTCCCCTTCTTAGAAATGCATCTGGACAAAGAATATTGCCAGGTTGCTGTAAACGTGAATCTGTAGATCTATACTTTCCAGGCTAATTTTCACTTTTTACAATCTGCACTTCCAAAGACTCAGTTTAACGTAAATAGGTCCCTCCAGGATTCACTTGGAGGATGTAGGACAAGCCACCTCCAAGCTACTGGTTGGTCCCTTTCCATTCTCCTCCCTGGGAGATGTTTGGACCCCACAGAAACACTTGTAATCTTCCTTTGTCTTTGCACTGCCAACAAATAAGGCTGCTTTACATCGTGCCAGGTATGGGCCTCATCCTTTCTCTGCCTGAAAGTTGCTTTGGTGACTCAGGGTCAGTCTTTGAAATCTGCTTAGCTCCCACGGATAAGGAGTCTGTCTGTTCTAGCATGAGTTCTTACGGTTATATCTGTCATTGCAGAAATGCAATGTTTTGTGACTGGCTGTTGGAAGATAACAAAAGGATGCATTTTAGTATTTTTATTGTAGCTGTGTCTCATTCTAACATGTGTCCCTCACATTTGGTGTCTATTTAAAGTACAGGATCCAATTTTTTTCAACCCATCAGTCATCAATTGCGATAGCTGGAGAGTTACTCCATGGCAGGGACTGCATGTTTTGGAGGCAGAGGTTAAATCATGCAAGAAGCCTCACTGAGGCCATAATAATGATAATCACATGCCATCAAGCCAGTTCTGACTAATGATGATCCTTTCCAGGGATTCCTATGTACAAAGTACTGGGAAATGGTTTACCACTCCCTTCCTCTGGTGGCACTCTGAAGTTTGCCCAGGGTTACAGAAGCAGGCTCTTTTCCTGAGACACAAACTGGGGGAGCGAACTCCCAACCAATACTTGACTCACTAAGCTATTGAGCCACCACTCTAAACCAGAGGTAAGGAATTAATTTGAACAAAAGCAGTATTGCCATTCGTCAATACTCAGTTTTACATGTCTCCCTTCAACAACACTGGGATTAGGGGCACCAGACCCCCATATAGTTCAAAATCTGTGTATAACTTTTAGGCCCTCAAAAACGTAAGTACAAAACATAAACAGCTGATTAACAGAGAGAGAGAGAGAACAGTTCTCTCTATTGGAGTTCTCTTCCATAGCATTAACAATCCTTTCCATACAGTAACATCTGCAGTGAACCTTAAAGGTCCTTATGACCTCCTGATCTAGAGGCTGAATGAGAAACGTTGTGTTTGAGGGCAAGTAGACCCCTTCAGTGCCTTTGATGTTGAACTCATGCCCCTGTTTCTGGGTTGCCAGAGACTTTATTTATTTATTTAAATTTATTTATTGAATATTCATTTATTGAAAATTTTATGTATTAAAAAAACACCTGTGTATAGCTAAAACTGATTGGTTCAAAATTGGGAAAGGAATACGACAAGGCTGTATATTGTCTCCCTGTTTATTTAACTTATATGCAGAATACATCATGCAAAAGGCTGGACTGGACGAATCCCAAGCCGGAATTAAGATTGCCGGAAGAAATCTCAACAACCTCAGATATGCAGATGATACCACTCTGATGGCAGAAAGTGAGGAGGAATTAAAGAACCTCTTAATGAGGGTGAAAGAGGAGAGCGCAAAAAATGGCCTGAAGCTCAACATCAAAAAAACTAAGATCATGGGCCACTGGTCCCATCACCTCCTGGCAAATAGAAGGGGAAGATATGGAGGCAGTGACAGATTTTACTTTCCTGGGCTCCATGATCACTGCAGATGGTGACAGCAGCCACGAAATTAAAAGACTCCTGCTTCTTGGGAGGAAAGCGATGACAAACCTAGACAGCATCTTAAAAAGCAGAGACATCACTTTGCCGACAAAGGTCCGCATAGTCAAAGCTATGGTTTTTCCAGTAACGATGTATGGAAGTGAGAGCTGGACCATAAAGAAGGCTGACCGCCGAAGAATTGATGCTTTTGAATTGTGGTGCTGGAAGAGACTCTTGAGAGTCACCTGGACTGCAAGGAGATCAAACCTATCCATTCTATCAACCCTGAGTGCTCACTGGAAGGACAGATCCTGAAGCTGAGGCTCCAATACTCTGGCCATCTCCTGAGAAGAGAAGACTCCCTGGAAAAGACCCTGATGTTGGGAAAGTGTGAAGGCAAGAGGAGAAGGGGACGACAGAGGACGAGATGGTTGGACAGTGTCATCGACGCTACCAACATGAATCTGACCCAACTCCGGGAGGCAGTGGAAGACAGGAGGGCCTGGTGTGCTCTGGTCCATGGGGTCACGAAGAGTCGGACACGACTTAACGACTAAACAACAACAACATAGCTAAAACTGTGCTGCTCAGACTCGTGCAATTCAAGGCAGAAGTGAACTGTTATTGGTTTGTTCTCTTTCAGTTCTCCGTATTCTTTGCAGGAAAGCTACGACAGCTGAGCAGTAAGTCATGACTTCCACTAAAAAACACTGGGATTTGTTGCCTACCAAGACGTTTGCAATTCCCATTTCAGGATTCCTAGCCCCATCCCCACAAAAGCATAGTTTTCAGTATTCCTGAGGAACAGAAAATGATGAGGAGATACAGTTTTAAAGTCTATAGCGTAGAGAAGCCTTTCAAGTGAAAACCTGAGATTAATTTCCTCTTTCTTCTGTTGCCTCCAGGAATCTGTGGAAGGAGAAATGAAGAATCCGTTCACAACTGCAGAAATGAAGTATGGTAATATCATCCATTTGATCTGCATAAAATTCACATCTAATTTACATGATGTGTAAATTATGTTCTCATCCGTCAAATATGGTGATACTGTTTACAAAATGCTTCTTAGTGCATGCTGAGAGTGAACGCATGCGCGTGCGTGTGCGCACACACACACACACGCGCCAAAAAGTAAGGTAAAGGTAAAGGTTCCCCTTAACATTTAGTCCAGTTGTGTCTGACTCTAGGGCGCGGTGCTCATCCCCGTCTCCAAGCTGTAGAGCCAGCGTTTGTCCGTAGACAGTTTCCGTGGTCACATGGCCAGTGCGACTAGACACAGAACGCCGTTACCTTCCCACCGTGGTGGTACCTATTTATCTACTTGCATTTTTACATGCTTTCGAACTGCTAGGTTGGCAGGAGCTGGGACAAGCAACGGGAGCTCACTCTGTCACGTGGATTCAATCTTACGACGGCTGGTCTTCTGATCTTGCAGCACAGAGGCTTCTGCGGTTTAACCCGCAGCGCCACCACGTCCCACTCAAAAAGTAAGAGAAACAACCAAATGAAGATGGAAAGAAAAAGTGGATTTTAATGTGTGTATTTACATACTACACATTACACTCATTACCCCGCCGCCACACATACATAAACATGAGATGAAAGAGAGAGAGAGGCACACGGATGGGTCTTTACTGTGCAGCAGTAAAATCTGTAGCTTAAGTTTAAAGTACGTATATGCTGTAGCCCACATGCTTAATGAGGCAGGAACCATGGGAGAGATCAATGAACCAGCAGAAAGGCAAATGTCATATTAGAGTCTCAACTGCCAGGGCTGCTTAGTTGTTAAATTAGATCTTCTTGCTGTTTTTGCCCTTCCTCCTGCACCCATGCCACTTAAAGACTCTGCCCTAAGGAAGATACCCAAAGCAAATATTAAGTTAAATGAACAAATAAGGAGAAGCTCCAAATGAGATGTCCACATTGAATCGGTAGGAAAGAAGGAACGATCTTATGGAGCTAGCAGATCTCAGGGCCAAGTCTTAATCTGAAAAAGAAATATACTCAAACTCAAGTCTACTTTTTGCCTGAAAGCCCTTCTTGATAAGGAAAGGGGTGGCTTGGTTGTATTCAGCACCAATAAAAAACACTCTGCATATGTTCAAAGGGTATATATGTAACAGACTTTAAAACAATCCTAGGCTCATAGAATTGGGACCTATAAGGCCATCGAGTCCAACTCCTCTGCTCAGTGCAGGAATCAAAATCAAAGGATATCTGACAGAAGGTTGTTTAATTTTCTCTTGAAGGCCTCCAGCACTGGAGTGCTCACCACCTCCCAAGGTCATTGGTTCCATTGTCGTACTACTCTAACAGTTCAGAGGTTTTCCTGATATTCAGCCTAAATCTCGATTCTTATACCTTGAGCCCATTATTAAAATAATTCTCTCTAGCCCATCACCTGAGGAACAAGGCTTTCGCCTGCTCCAATTGCTTCATTTATCAACCCATTTATGGAATACATGGTCATGACTGCAATGCATTCCCCTCTTTGTTAGGCAGTTGGTAGAATGACAACAATGACTTTCCAGAACCCCTAAGGATGCGGAAGAACCGGTGCCCATTTTCTGTGCCCTGGGAGAAGGCTGGCTGCTGGAGGTGCAGAAACCTTGGACTGGGGAATGGATCCTGTTCCGGCCTGCTAAAGGGCAAGCGTGCAGGAAAGGCATTCTCTTCTTCGGCCCATCAGCTCTGACAACTGCCAGAGATCCCAGCAACCTGCTGGGTGCCCAACCCAACCCACAGGAGGCACCGGCAGAGGAAGTGGCAGAAGGAGCACCTTTAGCAGAGCCACTGGGGACAGAACCAATTCAGCGGACATGGGAGCCTGCAACGGTCTGACAACACCGTTCCTCTTCAAAGGCCTCAACTGGCTGGGGTCAATGTGGAAAGCTAGAGCCCAGCCACGGACTGCACACTATACTTGCCTGGTGACGAGAACTCCGGCCTGGGTGAGGACTAGATGCAGCAGAGAACTAGCAGAGTTAACCAAGTCCCCCCGTCATCTGTCGGGACAAGGAGAACCAGGTGCCCAACTGTCTTTTGTACCCTGCTCCTGCACCTT
Organism: Intellagama lesueurii; assembly: GCA_037013535.1. Taxonomy (NCBI): domain Eukaryota; kingdom Metazoa; phylum Chordata; class Lepidosauria; order Squamata; family Agamidae; genus Intellagama; species Intellagama lesueurii. The sequence continues at coordinate 164,460,829 of JBAJHW010000001.1, read as the reverse complement.
AATAAAGACCAGCTCAAGCAGCAGTGAGCCCACAGTTGGGGAGACCTTCCCGGCCACTCCCACCCTGGCCAGGAGCGGTTGCAGTCATAGTTTTGTAAAGAAAGCTACATTTATTAAAACATAGTCTTAGTCTGTTTATCTTAGCCTTGACAGCTGTTCAGATTTGTTTTTGACAGCTTGCATCTCAACTGGTGTGTTCCATATTCATTTACAGAGTAAACTGAAATAATTAACCCGTCTAATCAACAACACAGAGTTTGGTTTACCACAAAAGTTGTTTTATTTGCTAATTTGCTCTCTTGTCTGTTGTGTGCACGCTCTTCCTCTCCCTTCCTCTCCTTCATTTTATTGCTACTTAAATTTCATAGAAGACATGTCACTTGAAAGTAAGCTATTACGGACAATTTCCTCTTAACATCCTAAGGTAAGATATTTAAACAACAGACTGCATTGCACATAAACGATCTAATATCCTCACTTCTGCATCTACTTTCTCTCAAGAACATTTCCATTTTAATAAGTCTCTTGCTTTCAGATTCACTTTTGCATTTTCCTAAGTGGATCCCACACAGAGCGCCTGGCAGGGAACCTAGAAATAAGAAATAATGTTGTACATTGATGATGGGTTTGATTTACTCTTCCCTTTACATAAGCTTGCTCAACTGAAAAGTGTTACTAACACAACCATAGCCCCCTTTCTAGTTTTTAGACGTGAGAATGACTGAATTCCCTTAAGTCGTGATTCTGTGGAGGCAGGGCAGCAAAAGCGCCGGATGGAAGCCGAACATTCAGGACCAACCCAAGACATTCTGATGCCTGAGGCAAGGGACAAAATACCTGCAATATGGAAGCCAGACTGACTGACAGTTGGTCTTAGTTCAACCCTGGGTGACAGGGTTATGCTCCTCACCACACCTGGGGCTGCAGGCTAACATAGTTCAAGGAAGCCCATGTGGCACAGGTGTGTCCAGGAACTCCATTGTTCCTGCCCTTCCTAGCATCAGCCACATCGGGTGGCTTCCTCAGTCTTCGTAAGGGTAGAGCCAGTCCAACATTTACAACCCTAAAGCAGATGACCCTTTGGGAGAAGTACAGAGCATCTGCTTTATCTCCCAGAGTATAAAACACCTGTACCATGGAAATGGAGCCGGAAGGCCTTTCAGCTTAAGAAGTCACCAGTGCCCACTGACTGCAGAGATGTGAGTAAAGTCTGGATTTTATTGTGTTTTTCCACATCTCACAAGCATTCCCATGCCATCCTTTGTTCAAATTAGATTGCTAGTCTTGGGCAATTTCCCCCTCTTCTCATGTGGAGATGCATATGCATTTTCTGTACCCATTTATCCAAATACTTTTCCTAATATTCGTCTTTTAACATAGTTGGAAGAGGTGTAGTTGTATGCATTGTAATAGCTCTCACTTTTTAAAAATATGTATGGTTTTATACATGCAAAATGTGCTACAAATCTTGCAAACAAAATGTGTGAATATCTGGGGCAAGGAATGTGTTTACCTCACAGCGGGTCTTGTATGGTGCAGAATGGAGAAACTGGGTGAGAATCTCTACACCACCAACGTTCCTTCCCAGCTATATCGAGACACAATTTTTTATTATTGTTTCTGAATATTATTACTTCCTTTAAAATGTGCAGTTAACAGTTCTAGACTCCTTTCTTGTCCCTTGAAACAACTCCTTCTCTTTCTCCCTCTGCTGGTCACCTTTTTGAAGGCTGGTGAAAAACAGAAGGCCCAGGTGAGGGCCAGATTAAAACATGTTGAGGCGCTAAGCTATTTGTTTAAGAAGCTCCACAGCATCACTAAAAACAAAAACAAAAGCAAAAACCCTTTTCTGAAAGATTATGGCTGTTCTAGAATGTTGTTTCTTCTTTTTAAGCCATTTTTAAAATGAAATTTAGCCATTTTTTGAGAAGCTCATCACAATCTGAGGCCATAAAGTATTCTTTATTTGTTACTAGTTTGTTTACCTTTATACCTTATTTTCCCTCCATTGAACCTGAAGCTCTCTCTTCCTTCCACTTTTATCTTCACAACAACCCTGTGAGGTGGGTGAGGGTTAAGACAATGTGACTGGCGAAAGGTCATTCGTGAGCTTCATGGCCAACTCAGGATGTGAAGCCAGGTTCTTGAAGTCCTCGTTCAGCACTCCAACCAGGGACAGTAGCTTGTGTATAAATCCATGAGTACAGTCTATTGACATTAGTCAAGCTTGCGCCTGCTATCCCATTTAATTGAAAAGAGATTTACTCCTGTGCTACTATTCATAGGAGGTGAGGAGAAGCTTGCCTGAACAGTAAGTGTATAGCCTATTATTTTTAAAGGACTATGGTAGTTGGGGGATTCTGGGAGCTGTAGTTCAAAAAAAGTCACCTTTCCGCGCTCTGACGGAGAGAAGACCAATGAAATTGGGAAAACTTGTCCATTAATCCATTTCCCATAGGGACCAATCAAACATTTCTGGCTTCTGGAGAAGAAAGCAAAATTCCGGAATTTTTATAAATAGGGTTGTTGGGTCAATAGCATCAAATTCCCTGAGATTTCAGGGCCAAAACCTGAGATCAAGGGGCAGGTCTTTGTGAGATCACAGGAGGGCCACAAACTGAGACTGGAGGTGGATATTTGCAGTGTCGCAAGGTAGGCCCTTGTTGATGTCATAGAAGTGAGGAAGACAAGGGTTGGGAGGGGAAAGAGTTCCCCCCCTTCTTGGTTTTGTGTTGCTTTCCCCAGATCTATGCCACAAGGAGGCTCATAAATCCCAATGCTGGGGCGTCACTGCTTACCTTGCTCTAAATGTCATGATGGGCCCCAGCACTGGTTTAATGTGCATTTTTTAGTATAGTTTATATAGCTGGTGTATGAAAAAGACAGGATCAAGAGGAGAGGGGGGCTCGCGGAAGCATGCACAGGTGCCACTATGTTGTTTGCAGCAACACAAACACACAGACACTGGTAGGGATGTTGGCAAGACCAAGTCCTGAGTCCAGGTCCTGAGCCCCAAGCCCAAAGTCCGAGTCCCTATTAAAAGGAAGCTTTTCCCCCAAGAAAAATGGAAGGGTTGGGTTCAGAGTAGAGATGGGGACGAATCAAAAAAATGGTGATTCATTTTGATCTGTTATTCGTCAAGGTTAACGGATCAACGAATATGAATATATGAATATTCTTCGATGAATCGATGAATCAATCTGTTGATTCATCTGCACTTTAAATGGCTATAACACTGGCCCCTGATGACCTAGAGACACCAAATTTGCGGAGAAGCTTCCTCAGATGCTTTTCTACAATTCCTGAAAGGTTGGTGAATGTTGGATCATGGACCCCTGAGTTATATAGTCACAAAGAGGACCCCCCCAGGAAAGCTCCACCCAGGTACTTAGAGAATGCAGAATCACAACGGAGCTTCCTATGTCTTTCCCCAACACGCCTGTCAAGTTTGGTGAAGATTGAATATCGGAACTCTGAGTTATTCACCCACAAATTGGGTCCCCCCAGGAGAGTTTACCACACGGCACAGAAGCCCATGGCATTGAGGGAGTTATATCTAGCCCCAGCAGAATGAAAGGCCCCTTTGGCAGAGGTGTGTATGAGGCATCGAGTTTGTCTTCAGCTCAGCACAACATTACATTTGCCAGTGAAGTAGAGTTTGCCCTCAGGAGGACTGGAGGCAAGGAGGTATTTGGCAGCACAGCAGGATTTTTGGCTCTGTCAGGCACTGAGGAAGTTGGCAGCAGGAAAGCAGGCTTTTTGGCCCCATCGGGCACTGAGGTAGTTGGCAGTAGCAAAGTGGTGTGTCTTGCCCCATCGGGGCACTGAGGCAAAAGGCAGCAGAGCAGACTCTGGTCTTCTTCAGCAACATCAGATTTGCCTGCAAAGGAAAGGTTTTTGCCCCCAGGAGGCAACTGAGGTTGCTTGCAACTTCCAACAGCACCAGCAGTGCCATCAGATGAACAGGGTCGGTGCTACTAACAGCAGTTAATCCACGGGGCCGTGGGGCTGTCGGAAACAGATCAGCTCTGCAATCTGAAGTCGGGCAATGGGGCGATGGGGCGACAAAGATGCTCGTTTAGAACTAGAAAGCTGGGGATTGCAACTTGGCTGCTGAGACCGCCCGGATATGATAAAGATAGCCCTCGGAGGTTTGGGGGGGCTTAGAGAGGCCGGCCCCCTTGGAACGGGGATGCCTGGACAGGCTTTGGGTGGAGCAGGGACAGGCCTGGTTGGGGATTAGCAAAAGGTGGCCGTGGAGGTGTGTTGTTTGTTTTTGAAAACAAAAGAAGGCAAGCAACACTTATTAGCAGCAACAATAACACCATCAGATGAATTGCTCCACCTCATTGGGAAGGTACTACTAATGGCGTCGGCGTTCCATGTCTAGTCATGCTTGCCACATGAGGAAGTTGGCAGCAGCAACGTAGACTGTGTTGCCAACAAAGCGTTGGCAAAGTGTTGCCAACTGTGTTGACAACAAAGATAGCCCTCAGAGGTTTTGGGGGGCTTGGACCGGCCGGCTCTCTTGGCACGGGTTAAAAAACTAGATCAGGTCTGCAATCTGAAGCCGTGCGATGGGGCAATGGGGTGATGTCTGGACAGGCTTGGATGGGGCAGAGCCTGGCTTTGGGTGTACCAACATGGCCGGACAGCCCTCTGTCGTGGCACATTATGGGCGTCACCCAACACTTTGCTCTTGTACACTTTAGTTGTACAAGAGCAACTATTTATTCATTTTTCTTACTGCTCAGTCTGGGTCTGCCAAGAGAGCTGGACGGCCCTCTTCGCTTGTTCGGGGGTGCCGGGACCGGCTCTGGGTGTGCCAGCCAAAAGGGTTAGATGGCCCTCTTGGCACGTTCGGGTGATGCACAGACAGGCTTTGGGTGGGGCAGAGCCCGGCCGCGCTGCTACTACAGCGGTTAATCCACGGGGCCGCTGGTGAGCTGAGCTAATTCGTTTGGGTAGTTTTTTCCAACTTCTGCCTACCTACTGAGTTGGCATGGGACTGAAAGCAGAGTGTGTTGCCCCATTGGGCACTGCGGTAGTGGGCAGCAGCAACGTAGAGTGTGTTGCCGCATCAGGCACTGAGGTAGTTGGCTCCAAAGTAGGCGGGAAAGCATGTCTTAATAGGCATCGGGCACCGAGGCAATTGGCAGCAAAGTAGGCTTTGCCCATTGGGTGTGTAGTGGCAGAAATCTTCAACATCGATGAGCAAGAGGGTGGCGTTTGCCATCAAGGTGGCATATGAAACACAAGCCTCCAGAAAGAATTAATTATTTAGTCAAGTATGCCCTTTTTGACTACCAGGAAGGGTTTGGGTCGGCTGAGCCCTCCGGGGAAGGGTTTGGGTCGGCTGAGCCCTCCGGGGAAGCCAGGAGGACAGCTTTGGAAAACCAGATGATCTGTTCTGCAGTCTGAAGCCGTGCGATGGTGTTGTTTGTTTTGTTATTGATGAAGAAAAGGGATGGTGGTGGTTGTTGGCACAAGATAAACTCTGCAGTTTCAAGCCGTGCGATGGGGTGACGCCTGGACAGGCTTTGGGTGGCGCTGGGACCGGCCTGGTTGACGCTTCCATGCCCGGACAGGTTGGGTCAGGTCGGGTTGGGGTGCTGAGCCGGAACCCATTTGAAAGCATGTAACTGCAAGTGGATAAATAGGCACCACCTCGGTGGTAAGATACTAGTAATGGCAGTCCGTCAGGCACTGAGGTAGTTGGCAGTCGGAAAGCAGGCTTTGGGGCCCCATCGGGGCACTGAGGTAAGTTGGCAGCAGCAACGTATAGTGTGTTGCCCCATCAGGCACTCAGGCACATGGCAGCAGCAACATAGAGTAGGAAGGCTTGGGATTCCACGATGGACAGTGGAAGTCCGAGCAGGGCGATCGTCTCGGCAACGAGACAAGTGGCTGCCTGCTGGGCCTTGCCCTTCGACCGCCGGCTGAGGGTCATGGCGGACCCAACAGGTGCCACTTCATGGAGCGTGACCTACCTCATGCTCCCGGCCCCAGAAACCCCTGTGGCTGCCCTTTTGAAAGGAGGCGCCTCCTCCTGCCTCCCCTGGAGCTGCTCTTTTCCCTCTCCCAGACGGCGTGGACGAAGTGCCTTCCCTTGACAGGAGCCTTGGGAGGTGCCTCTCCAGATGTTGGCAGAGGGCGGTGGAGGACAGATGCCTGGGGTCTGGCCCCCTCCGGACCACCCCAAGGCAGGTATTGCAGCGTGCCAGCCGTGGGTCATCGCTGAGCGCTGTGAAATGATCCCACATGGTCCCTCTGCCATGTTTGCCCAAATGAGGACCCACTGCCTGCCCCTGACTGCTGGCCTGGGAAGAACTCTGTGTCCCAGGGGTGCTGCTGGTCTGGGAGGAGGGAACAGATGACTCTGGGGACAGGGGCGGGGCGGGGCTGTGAAGCCTGCCCTGCCGTTACTGGTTCCAAATTGGACTGGGGATCTTCGGAAACCAGTAACTCCTCAGATTCCTCTAGGAAGAGGAGCGGCAGTTCTTTTGGCACCTCTGGAAGCTTTGGTTCCCTGCCTGCCTGCAAGGCCACTGGAGGAGGGACAGTGGCACTGGTTATCGTAGACGTGGTTGTGCACGTGGTGGTCATGATGACGGTGCTGCTACCTAGCCTGCGTAGCTTCACAGCCTTCTTCCCCTTGGATTGCCCCTGAAGAAATCCCTTCATTTTCTACTGCCTGCCCAACAAACCAACTAAACAAATAAAGCAATGGAGATTCAGGAAGGAAACTAATAGAGAGTCAGAGAGTGTGTGTAAATTTTATTTTTAGAATGATGGTGGTGTAATTCTTTTACTAAAATGTGACCTGCCTGCCTAAACAAAGCCCCCCCCCCCCTCAGTATAATGTAATTAGGAAAATTTCCCCCCTGACCCACTGTGGCAGAGAAGCCAAAAAAGTCCAAAAAGAAAAGCCCTGCCAGCTAAGTCTCAGTCAGACACACACACACATACACACACACATACACACACACACACACACACACACACACACACACACACAAAAATAAGTTTTAGAAGAAAAAGGAATGATGGATCCAGCCACCCACCAAATTCCCTGAGAGACACAAGCCTTCATAAAATGAACTTTTGAAAACTGAATAATCCTCCTGTCGCGTCCACCCAGTGTCCCTTGCTTGTCCTCCCCAAACACAGGTCCACCCTCTGGATGCGTTTCCTCTTTTACCCCTGCCACCAGTAGATCTATCATCCACACTGTATCAAATATGTATCTTAGACACGTGCTGCCAAATATAATTGGTTTATTTATCTTTCAGGTTTGTAAATCACATAAGCAAATCACAGATGTTCTTTTATTGCTGTTTAGGATCAATCATTAAACTTGGATTGGATTATACGTTTGCTTGCATGTATTTATTCACAATAACCACTTCAACAATATTCTTTGGCTATCTATCTATTACTTATTACTTTTAACTCTTTCCTATTCTCTCTAACAATACAAGTTTCCAATCTCTCTTTTAACTCCTCTAATTCTCCTCTCTAACTGTCTCTAACTGTCTAACTGTCCTCCTGATCCCGCCCCTCCTGTCCTATCATAGGCTCCTGCACTTGAGCTCCATATGATGGACAGGAGTGATGTAAATAAGTTTTAGAAGAAAAAGGAATGATGGATCCAGCCACCCACCAAATTCCCTGAGAGACACAAGCCTTCGTAAAATGAACTTTTGAAAACTGAATAATCCTCCCACCTAGACATCCCCCCAAATATGTTTTAGAAGAAAAAGGAATGATGGATCCAGCCACCCACTAAATTCCCTGAGAGACACAAGCCTCTCTAAAATGAACTTTTGAAAACTGAATAATCCTCCCACCTAGACACGCACACGCACACACAACCAATTTGGGGAAAGGAAAAAATGATTCTCCTAAAATAAACTTTTGAAAACTGAATATAAAGGAAAAGAGATTCCACAGTCACACGACGACAGTTCCCCCCCCCCCCCCACCGGACGATACACACACACACACAAGCCTCCAGGGAAAAAAAGGTTTGATTGATTTGAATTTGAAATAAAATTAAGCCCTTCAAAAAGAAGTAGCCTAAGCTACCTGAAATCCCTCCCCAAATTCCCAGTAAAGATGATTGATGAATGATGATGAAAAAGAAAAATATAAGTCTTTGCTTTGCTGCCGCAAAAGCAAAACCGCAAGAGCACCAGCAAGCCAGCGAGCAGCAACTGTTCTCACTCCGGAGAGCATGAACAGAAGTGGGGAACGGCCGGACAGGAAAAGCTTATATGAAGCGTCTGTAAAAGTAGATACACCTTTCAGCAGCGCTATTGGCTGCCTGACATGCCAATCCAGGATCTCCGTCCTGATTCGCCAGAGCTTCGAACTGGCGCCAGCAAGCTCAGAGAGGCCCCCAAAAGGGGTAACGAATATAGACGAATATGAACGTATCGACGAATAAAACCGAGGAAATATTCGTCAAGCCATATTCATCCTTATTTAAAATTTTACAAATACAGATCGACGAATATATGACGAATCGGCTATATTCCTCAGAAAAACTGGTCCATTTTTATATTCGTCCCCATCTCTAGTTCAGAGTCACGAGTCGAGTCCAAGCCACTGGAGGGGGGAAAACCTGAGTTGAGTTCGAGTTGAGTCACTGATGCAACTGAAGTCCGACTTGAGAGCGAGTCCTGCAACTCAAGTCCCCCTCTATGAACACTAGCATGCTGAGCTGGTGAGCCCCAGCGCCAGCTGGTAGTGGGTGGAGCAGAATGCCCAGGCTCACACAAAAATTAGAGTTTGCTGCTCATCCTGAGATCTGTCTCCCCATCTGGAGAAACACATCAATTGCTGGAGACTTCAGCCAGTCTCTTGAAGCTCTTGCAACCCTATATTGCAAATACAGACAGGGAGAATATTCCTTGCTCCCTGCCGACATGTCTCCAGCTTTTCATAATTCATACAATGCTGTTTGTGACAATGTTACCATGACACCCTTGTGCCTTCCCCATCTAAATGTATCTTGATGAACCAACAACCCCAGGGCTAATTATAAACTATTATTTCAAAATAATGGAAAGTCATTATTGGAACCATCATGAGCACCAAATATATATCAGCCTCCTTTCATCTCATGAAGCTTGACACATTCCTTTGATCATGCACAGCTTAATCATTGAGGTGCCTGAACACGTAAGGGCTAAACTATAATTCTAAAAAAAAATAAAGGACATTTTGAAATATAGCAATCTTCCCGTTTTCAACAGTTTTAGGTCCTGAATTTCCAAGAGAGTGCTTTCAGAGCCTCAAATTATGAACAGATGCTACTGACATGACAATAATAAATACTAATGGGTTATACATATGCAAATATGGAAGTGCGGTGCAGGGGACAAAAGCAGCTGTTGGAAAATATTGTTCACAAACAAGGTAAATCCCACCAGCAGGCATTGTAGATTTAGATTTGCCTGTCAGATGCTTCCTTGAGGGGGGCAGAATTTTAAAAAATAATTTAAAATAAAATAAAAAATTAAAGACGTGATCCCAAATAAGAAAAATCAAGTATATTTTTCAGATTGCCAGAATGCGTTTGTAGATTCTGACTAACATTTCATCGCTGCTCCCTTGAAATTATGTTTGAAAAAAGCGCCTCACTTCAATCCTTAGCACCCACAAGGACACAGGCGCTGGCAAAGGCTCCCCTCGCAGCTTCCTTTTAAAGCTTCCTTTTAAAGGTGTGTAGAGGGAGATTTGGGAAGGAGGTAGTTGTGAGAGGGGGGTTAAATGTCCTTTCTTTCTCCATACATGGGAGTCCCCTATACAGAGCAAAGCTTTAAGTGCTCACTTGCAAGAACAGGAAAACAAGAAGAGCTGTTACACATCCTGTTATTAATGTAATATGAGGTTCAGGCCCAGTCCTACCATGAGACACAGTGAGGCCACTGCTTCAGGTGGCAGATGTGGACATGCAGCAATACAGCATTCTATAGCAAGCCACTTTTACCAAGATCGTGGCTATTTTCCTTTCTTGAAAAATGGAATGATATATGGCTACAAAACCTGTTCTGCACCCTCAGACTTATTAGGGAATTTGGGTTAGAAGGGGAGGGGGTTCTTGGAATTTGACATTCTTTTAGTTAGCAGAATATATGGCAGGGAGGGGGGGGGGGGACATGGAAATGTGAAGAAATCAGCCTAATCTTACCAATCACTTTTCCTGATTTGCTCGCAAGCTAGGACTTTGTATGGGAAAAATCACTCTGGAAGCATGTAAAGTATAAAAAAGGTATATTTACTTACAGTAACCATCTGCAGTTTCAGTCAGAGGAAAAATGAGGGGAAATGGAGTCCCCAGCATGCAGGAGTTCCAGCACATTTGCTGCTTGGAAGATGGTCAGAGGAAGAAGAGGAGGACTATCAGCAGAAAAATGGGAGCAAAAAAATAGAGAATGAAGGGAGGAGGCTTGCCTCAAAGCCAGAGGTGGGAAAATGACTTTACCAATCAAGTTAGTGGCAAAGGACAATCCTATTAGGCTGGAAAGCCCTCCCACTAATACTAAGTATTAGTGCATGAAGGTTGCTATTATCCCAACAAAACTAACCTGCCGAGATTCAGTTGCAGATTCAATCCTTTTTTTAAGGTGGCGGGGGAAAGAGAGAATTATCTGTAACTTCAGATTGCTGGTGCAGAATTAAGTGCATAACTGGCTGCTTCTCTTACTTAAAAACATCTGCTGAAACCTCTCTGACAATGAATTTGCAGATTCGGGGGGGGGGGGGGTTCTAAGATCTATAGTAAAAAAAAATTTTTTTAACTTTTCCGAACACTATCTAATCAAATATTGTTGACAAAGCACTGAACATTTTAAAAACCCTGAATAGGGTTTATAAAACAGGGCAAGCCACTGCCACTAAGTTTAGCATCTGATAGACACAATTCAAAAGGGGGGGGGGGGAAATGGGAGCAAGGAAATAAACGAGCATGTACAGGAAGCAATTTTTAAAATTCAGTAAGTCACCTCAGTGACCGTATAGGGTAAGGGTGATGACCAAAAACGGCACCGCTCTTCTCTTGGGGTCACCCTTTAATGAGTGAACTGGAGTTGACATTAGCAAAAGGTGGCTCGGGGGAGTGAGAGGATGTTGCCAAACCTGACAGGGCTTGTGTGGAATTTCTTCCAGAAGACCAAGAGTGAGTCAGCATCCTCCACCACTTCTGAAGGCAGCAAGCTAGTTCAGGGGTTTGCAGAAGAGGGTTCACAACATTTGAGTCTTTCCTCCAACATTTGGGTGCCACTTCCTAGTATCTGCTGCAGGAGGCTCTTACTTCCCTTCGTCTAACAGCAGTACTGGCCCTACAGCTATGCCGGTCGTAATTGGAACCTGGAATCCTCCTTATGAGATTTGTGTGCGCGTGTGCAAACTTTGCAACCTCATACGAACAGCCGTTTTATCACATAAGCAGGCTAAGGACAGGGCTGGCTCAAGGTATTTTGCTGCCTGAGGCACGGCCCACCTCGCCTTAAAAAGGACTCAAAAGCCTTTAAGAGATTCAGGAATGGTTTGTGCACATGACTCCCCATGCAGCCTTCAGAGCATACTGCTGACATTTCTGTGAAATATCTATAATGCATCTTCTCTCTCTCTCCTGTACGTAAGCAAGCTTTTAAACTCTGCCAAGCATGAACGCTAATTGCTGGATTCAGAGTCAACAAGGAGTTTTTTCAATTAATTACAGTATTTCTCTGAACCATTCAGCCATTATTCTTGAGGGACTTGTTTGCAGTTAAGGAGTAAGTGGATATTCCAAAAGGCCCAAATTATTACTCAAGAACCCCCTTGTTGCTCCTTCCTTTTGGGCTGGAAGCAGATGTGACTACCTGAAATATACACAAATTATTTTCAAGAGGCGATCAACAAGTTCCCGGGAAATTGTAACTGACAGATGTAGAGCTGCCTTGAGGGCTTTCATACAAAGACACTGACAGTCTGTCACTGCTGTCTGGCATCCCAAGACTACATAATGTTTCTGCTGAACGAGGAACTCACCTTGCAATGATTAAAATAATTTCAACAGCCTGACACCTGTTCCAGTAGTTTTTGCTGTGTGAACTACGGCTAATATACTATCGTCTAAATGTGGACCAGAAGTGTAATCATGTAAGCGTCTACCTACCCCTGGGCTTCTCATTGCATGACCAGTTGCATGACTGATCTTGTGACCAGTGTGAGACTGGGCATGTGACAGGGAGCCTGCAGGAGCAGTGCGGGGATGCTTATACGACTGCCCTTCTGCTCCACATTTGAGTAACAGGATACTGGCCAACATGTTTAACAAAGAAGACTGGTATGAGATGCCAGTATTCTGAAATACGGAAAGCCCTTGGTTTGGGTATATTCAAACATAGGGAAAGGTATTTTTGGACTACAACTCCCAACATACCCTAGCCAATATGGTCACTGACCATACTGACTGGAGCATGCTGGGAGTTATAGCCCCTACAGAGTAAACTTTGCCTATAGAAAATTCCTGTAGGATAGATCTGTTGAATTACCATCTGTGCCACTTCTTCACTTGTGCTGTGGAAGTGCAAAGGGTGGGGATCACAGGACTCCGTGGACCTTTTTTTTCAGACCCCAGGCTCCTCCTGGGCTCCCACCCTCTGATTCCTCCGTATTGAGGGGATGGAACAGTATTTAGCTCTACACTGATAAGGGCCATAATACAGGTCTAGCTAATGGAAAAATCTGCTTATAGATAGGAGGAGTAGGCTTAGCTTTCAGTTTAAGCTCAGTGTAGATTAAGGCTCAAATGTTATAGGTAGCATGTCATTCGAAGTGGAGCTCCCTTAAGAAGTATTCTGTTCATCGAGCATAAGTGTGCCCTACTCCACATTTGCCAAATTAATTTGCATCTGTTTTATGATTGGTCGTGGGGAGGTAAACATGGGCTTCATTTGAATATCTGGTGGGTTGTACACCTGTAATCGCAGGAAATACACATTTCCCATAGCATGTGATTAGACCCTCAGTTTTAGGTTGTTAAGTGCAGCTCCTATGCTAACGTTTAGGTTTACATCTTGGGTACCATTACCTAAGCTGGTGTTTTCAGGAAAGGAGTCTAAAGAGCTGAGCTGTTATCAAGTATCCTCTCAGGACATATGTACAGACTTGTTCGTGCTCTAGAAATGAAGTCCTGCAAAGATCATTTGAACCCTGGCCATGAATCGAGACAATTAAGTCCAAGTAATTTAGTCCACACTTAGACAGGCTTGAGTCACAGGGAGAATTAAAAAAAACCAAAACCAAAAACCTCCAAATGTACATAATGATTACATTAGGAAACAGTAGCAATTATAGGAGAAGTTCGTGAAGGTTAAACAGCAAGGGAACAAACCAATCACTGAGTGACGAAAACATAGTTGCCTCACAGTGGAGAAAAACAGTGGCATCTTAGCTTGAGGAAGCCCGTTGGCAAAGGCCAAAAGGATTCTAAGACCCCGGCCCAGTTTCAGTGGCTTAGAACACTCTAGTGGGCTAGACTGATGTTGTAGGAAGTGGCAGGTTCAGGCTGACCAACTGGGCCCTGCACCCGCCCTTTGTAATTTCCCACACGACCCATAAAGAATGCTGCATAGGCATTGTGGGGCACTACAGGAGCGGGGAATGGCAGGGGGGCATCCCCGGTCCACACTGCTACTGTTATTCCCCTGACCGATCCATGATGGAGGATGGACAGGCAGGAAGGTCAGCTCCTCAGTGCTGGTAGAGAAGGGTGCCCGGACGGGGGTGCCCGCAGGGTTCTCAGGCGGGCAATGCTTTCTTGCATGCTTCATGAAATCATGACCTTCATTTGAACAGTGCATGCAAGCAGGCCACTAATGTCTGTATTGGTGATTCAGGGAATTATATATTACCTGCAAACAGCAGGTTTTCCCTTTAACCATGGGATTTCTTCATGGATATGTGCCTCTGCAAATCTGCAAATTAAGCCTATGTTTATCTTCCAGTGACCAATAACAAAACAAAAGCACCTTGGGATGCAAGACACAGAGGTGAGGAAAAGCACGTGCTAGGACAAACAGACATTTTCGACTACTTGAGGAAGGGCTTCTTCTAAACAAGAGATAAGTGTATCATCTGATTTTACTGGGATATTTATGCTGGCAGTTCTCTTCAGAGGCGCTGTCAGTAATATGGAAAACTTGTTGTTTGTTTTAGATGTTATCCATATGGAGCCAGCAGTTCAAACAAACAACATAACCATATGAGCGAAGCTCAGCTTCCAGGAGGCACTCACATGTCGACTGTTTTGATGACTCATTTTCCAGAAGCAAAAAATGTGTCATCCTGAATAGGCAGTTTATGGCAGATAAGACACTGCCCCATTCGCTGCCTTCAGAGAAGAGCTGTCACAGGTTGGGGTACGGTAGAGGTGTGGAAGGAGCAGAGTGGTCGTATGAAACTGCTCCCAGACACTAATGTGCCTGTACCCAAAATTATGTCTCACCCTATGCCCTTTTTCAAATGGGGGGTACGCTGAAGAGTCAAACACACAAACGAATGATGTGATCAAAAGAAATCAAACTAGAAACACTGAGCGCCATGCCCAGGTAAATCCACTGGAATGGGAAGAAGTGACCTGGGTGCAACGCAGCTTCACGGGTAGTGCTTCCAAACTATTTTCCAGATCCTTTCAAAATGTCATATTGCTCGGCTTTCAAATAAGCTCTTATGGTTCCGCGCCAGGTTTCAAAACAAAAGTGCCGTACGAGCCCTTGGTGGGTATAAACGCTGTTTAGAATAAATGCTCCTGACAACAGAACCGACTACATCCCACAATCCCTTAATGTTGTGAAAAACACCAAGTTTAGAAAATAAAAATGCTACAGTGTTGAGTACTACAGCCTACTGTAAATCACAGCCTCCTTCAACAAAAAAACCAAAAAAAAAACCCCTCACGTTATTGTATCAAACAAAGTATTTCCCACTATTCTGTTTCATAACGAGAAAAAACAATAATATTTACATCTCAAGATAAAATGAGGCTCAGGTATATTGGTATTTGTGTTTCTGTATGCACAGAACAAAAAAGAAAATAGCTGTTCCAGTCTATTGGGGAGGGGGGGAGGTGGGAAATCCCAAAATTACAGTTGTTTCCTCATGGCAATAAGACCTGACCTATTACGTGGACTTCATTGTTCCTTCCTCCGTCCCCTGGTTTTTATATCACCAAGCCTGATGAAGAGTCCTGGGTAACCTAAAAGCTTGCACAGTTTTTCCCCCTGCCCTTTTGATTGTTCTTCATAAAGGCATTACCTAGCTGTGATGCTGCAACAAATACTATGGATCAGAATTTGAATGTGTAGATACATACCTACTTCTTAGAATTAGGTTAATAACAGAATCCACACAGATCACTCTGAAACCCGGAAGCTTGCTTGAAGAGATACACACACAGCCACTTTCAGTTGTAGGTTCATTAAAGCAAAGTAAAAACAAACAAACAAAACCAGAAAACAACAGAATTTGATGAAATGAGGGAAGATATCAAGCCACTTCCACTGCATGAGGTGAACTTTTATTTTTTTAAAAAAGGCCTTCTGTAGTTGTCCTCTGTTCATTCTTTTCAGGAAACTAAATATTAAGTACCTGAATTATGAAACTCCTTGAAGTTAAGCCCACTTCCTTTGACGTTTGCCTCCTACAAATGACACACACAATCCGACGCCCACCTGCCAACCCGTGAAAAGAAAGCAGCTCTAGATCAATCCAACCTGCATCCACTTTGCTTCCAGCCAAAGATAAAACACCCTGTAGCTCACAAAGCAAATAAAATGAGCACTGACGTAAAAAGGAAGGGAAAAGACCAGGAGGAAGTCCTTAGTCATCAGGAGGCTGTGCCGTGATTTCAATTGCATTATTATCTTTTATTATTAGCTTTCAAAAACTAAGTGAGAGACAACTGGGGTGTGGGTTAAAAGACCATATGATGATGGAAATACATTTCTTAGAAATGAGAGAGGGGCTGCTACTGTATCATCCTCAAAGCAAATAATTTCACCAACTTAGGAAAGCTAGTTTATCCAGTGAGGTTTGGGTCTTTGTCAACAAGAACTGACAAACTGGGCTGTTGGTTCATAAACGTGGAGGAAAACAGCAGCCTTCTTTTCTGCATGAAAGCTGGTGATTTCATTTCTGCCTGTTCGAACGCCACCTTCCAGAAGGACGAAGACGTGAAAGATAGTTTGGGCAATGAATTGTACTATGGAACAGTGCTAAGAGGCAGCTTGTTATGTCTCCAGACACTGGACGCCTCAAGGAGTTGCTACACTTCTCTAGGGCTCCAGATGGGGAGACAAATCTCAAGGTAAGCAGCAGGTGGGAGTTTGATTGTTGTGTGTCAGGTGACCTTAAAGCCTGGGCACCCGTCTCTATCTGTTCCCAGCTGGCACAGTGGCTCACTGCAAAGATGTATATATGTGTGTTGTAACTGCACAACGTTAGTGCCCCCACAAGTCAGGAACCAGCAAGGGAGACTGAGGAGAGCTGCTGGATCCACTCATGTGGGCCCATTTGAAGAAAGGCAGGACACAGAATGCCTGTTGAGATAATAACAATCTTGCATGCACTAACACTGAGTATCAGTGTGAGGAGGATTTTACGGCCTAAAGTGATTTTGTTTTGCCACTGCCTTCATTGATGGAGTTCTTTTCTCACTTGAGGCAAGCCCCCAACCCCTCTTCCTGTTTCTTTCTTTCTTTCTTTCTTTCTTTCTTTCTTTCTTTCTTTCTTTCTTTCTTTCTTTCTTTCTTTCTTTCTTTCTTTCTTTTGTTTTGTTAGTCTCCTCTGACCAACAACTATTTATCAGACGTGGAGGATGTCTCCTCTCCATAGCAATGACTCCAACTCATTGTTTTATTCTTTTGATTGTAACTATAGACAGTAACTGTAAGTAAAGATACCTTATTTTCTACTTCAAATGCTTCTTGTTTGATTATTAAAATATAAAGTGCTAGTCACTAAGGGAGGGGGTGGTGGTGAAATTGGACTGATCTCTCCACATTCCTTACTCTGCTAACTACAATGGAAGTAACCAAATTCTCCAGGAGTTCTAGTGTCACAATGTGTGAGCCTGCTTGCTCAAATCCTGGCAGTAGTAAGAAAAAACCCTAATTGTGGGCAGGTGATCTGCTTCTTCAGGAGCACCCTATTACCTTGTTAGTCAGGTCTTACACAGTTTCTAGACCCATTTATTCTTTCTGTGTTCATTTCTACAACTAGTTAGCCCAGAAGTGGTTGCCAGTCCCCCATTCTGTTGTTAGACCTGCAATCCTCTGGATTTTCCTTATATTTTTTTTAAATGTTGGGAAAAGTATGTCTGTATTTACTAATCAGTTTAAGGCAAGAAGGGGGAAAATAATTTGAAGCCACCACATAGAGAAATCAAACAGTCAATAGCCACACTACACCTTGGACTCACTATATAGACCAACTCTCCTCACCAATTCCAGTGGGATCTCTTGCTATTCAGGCCTATGTCTTAAGGAAAAGGTCTCTGCATATTACAAAGTGTTTCTCCTGATCCCAGATGGGCTGATTCTAGTGAAAAGATGCTGGCAAGCTGGGCCATAAGAAGCAAGAGGAAGACCTGTCTAGATATGTCAAAAGGCAAAGCAGAGATCTAAAAAACAGAGTCCTACCACAGATTCAGATAAATTAGGTATAGCAGGTCCAAAGTCAAAACCCAAGAACAATCCAAAGTCAGAACAGCCCTTAGACTGAGTAAACAAGAGTCCAAGAAGTGTAGTCAAGCCATTCTAAAAGCCATACATATTCAGGAAATCAACAGGGGCAGAAGAAAACACTAGTCCCACCTGAGCTTTATACAGCTGAGCAGCTGGAGTCATACCAGAGCTGAGCTGCAGGCATTTGGCTTCTGGTCTTCCTGGGAAGAAGAGCTTTCCTTCAAGGAGATTCCCCATGCCTGAGGAATCTTCTTTTCCATTTGTACCTTCACCCGGCAAGAGAGACCTAGCCTCCTTCTCCAGCTCAGGCCTGCAACCGCTTTCATCTGGGGGTTCAGTCTGCTGGATTCCCAAGGGTCTGGGGTCTGGCACCAAGAAACCTTGCCATCTGACAGGGGGTGGGTTCAGCCTCCTGGACTTCTGAGTATCTGAAGTCTATGGGCCCCCGCAGTTCCTCCAGGATTGGGGATTGGGCTCATATTGGCTGAAGAACTCATCGAATGAGGTCACAACAAAATTACTCATGCATCTATTTCATCCAGGTGCCGGAGTACTGTTCAGACTTGTCCTCTGGGAAGCGTATTCCATGGTCAGGCATCTGCCATCAAAAGTTAACGCTACCCGAGGGGGAGGGAACACCCCCTCCCAATAATTTGCACCCAATAGTTGCCACTCTCTATTGTCCACTTGGCCAAAAGGTCAAAGTAGAGGCTTCAGACTTTCAGAAGCTGGCAGGATTGAGAAGCAGAACTGCAGCATGAGTGAATAATCAGAAAGATTAAAAGTTTGTAAGAAATAAATAAAAATGGGTCTTCATCATTGATTTTGGAGGGGAAGATAACACTGAAACCCTCCATCAACCATAACTCTACAGTGACTAGCGAGACTGTATACATAACATTGAAATGAAGAAAGCTTGGGGTAATCGGAAGAGGGATGGTGAACTGTGTTTAGTTTGGGAACACATACCAGTTCTTGGGATTCTAATTCTTTAGTGGATGTCTTTTGCACCCAGTCTCTAGTTGATGGATTATGCCATCCTAGGGAGAGAAAAAACAGAGTAGATCCTGCATGTGTAAAGTATGCCCACCCATGAAATAGTGCGATGCTGGAGGATATACTCACAGAGCTTCATCTTCTAATATGGACCACGTGGAGCCATTTTTTCCCCTCCTTATGGAACAGGGAGGGTGCTTTCTCCTTTCATGTTCAAAGGCATGCTTTGTGCTGCTCACTTCTATTGACCTTTAAGTCCCATCAGCCAGAATCCTGTTACTAATGTCCACCAGCCTAACTCTGATGGTGTAAATTTCAGCAGCAAATTGTCTCCAGTGAAGAAGTCAGTGCTTGTTTTTCTTGTCATGCAACAGGGATGTAATTTGGTGTCCAGCAAGAAAAAAAAAGCAGCAACTTGTTAATTGATGGCAATTTGCCCCTGAAACATATGCCATTGAAGTTACCATTGAAGTAAGTACTTAATAGGATTCCAGCCACTGAGTTCAGGGTGCCTACCATTGCCATCTTAATGGTTTCAGTGACAGAAGACGAGGATGCAATGCTCAGAGTGGAGGAGGTATGAGGGGGTCCATTTGGATAAAAGGCACAAGTGGATATGTAGAGCTTTCTGAAGGGAGTGGGATTAAAAGGTAGGACTGAAGCGCCATTGAGTAAAAGCTGTAATAAAAATGTTGCCCCTCCTAAACCACAGCACATACCTTTCATTTCTGAGGAGAATAGAACATGTAAAGGCGTTGAAAACAATAATTATACAGTGGCTAGAAAAGTGAAATACATTAATGAGTTTTCCTTCAGTATGTGTGTAAATACCAACAGCTGTGCTGGCTTGGGTGATAGATGTTGTAGGCCCACACATCTAGAGAGCACCAGCTGGAGGAAGCATGCAGGAACTACCTGCATAACATTACTTCTAATTTTAAGGTAAAGGTAAAGGTTCCCCTTGACATTTAGTCCAGTCGTGTCCGACTCTAGGGCGCAGTGCTCATCCCCGTTTCCAAGCCGTAGAGCCAGCGTTTGTCCGAAGACAGTTTCCGTGGTCACGTGGCCAGCGCGACTAGACACGGAACACCGTTACCTTCCCACCGTGGTGGTACGTATTTATCTATTCGCATTTGCATGCTTTCGAACTGCTAGGCTGGCAGGAGCTGGGACAAGCGACGGGAGCTCACTCCATTGCGTGGATTCGATCTTACGACTGCTGGTCTTCTGACCTTGCAGCACAGAGGCTTCTGCGGTTTAACCCGCAGCGCCACCACGTCCCTCTAATCTTAGACAGCTGTTTATCAAGGGATGCTTACCAGGGCAGAGCAGTACCTCACAGAAATTACTCCTTGGGGGAGCATCTTTCTTGGGATTTCAGCACAAGCGTCTAACAGTTCTTGACATACAGCCCCTTAGAGGTACACGTTCCTTTGAATTCAGAGTGAT
This sequence comes from Intellagama lesueurii, assembly GCA_037013535.1. Classification (NCBI taxonomy): domain Eukaryota; kingdom Metazoa; phylum Chordata; class Lepidosauria; order Squamata; family Agamidae; genus Intellagama; species Intellagama lesueurii. The sequence goes on along the minus strand of JBAJHW010000001.1, from coordinate 164,440,643 downwards.
AGACTGTAGCTCTATGTCAAGGCTATGACAATTTTGCAAATTAATTGATGTGAAAGTGCAAACATTAAGGAACAGAAATGGACAAGCATACATTTGAATGCCGTTCCTTCAGCTTTTGTACCAGCAGAACTGCTTTTACATTTTAAGTCGCAAGCAGTGAACAAAATTTAAATTAAATTAAACACAAAATGTTAAATTTGTGCACTAAGACTTTTTAAAAATCCCTCATATTGAACTTCTGGCATAATGACCTTCAGCATTTGTATGGATGTCAGAAAATACAAAAGGAGACTGTATAATGCTGATAAATGCTACCATAGGGATGGAAATCATGATAACTCATCATTTCTGAAGAGCTGAATGAAAGGAAATTTCAGAGGGCTCGTTAAGACCTGCTTAGGTCTTCCACATGATCAGAAGCCACCAATTGAAAGCAACAGCTACCGGTTCTGATAAACGGAATAATTTCTAAATATTTTTGCACATACACCTTCCTCTCAAAGATACCTAGAGTAATTTCAGGTTTAATGGAAGTATGGTACAAATTTGAGGAAAAAGGTGGTCACAAAAATATTTTAATTCTTACATCACTACCAGTTTAACTCCGTAATGAAAGAGGAAGACTTTGAAATAAAATGAGTTACCAAAATAAGATCAGCACTGCAATCCCAAACAAATTATTAAAACATACCTAAATCTGGGAAAATTAAGTGGGAAAGAACGTATTGGCAAAATTGTTCAGAAACTTTCTTTCTTTTTTTTCTTTTAATTTTTTGTGAAAGACCATTGCTCTTATAAATTATCTTAATACAAGATATAACTATGGAGGGGAATGTTTGGATTTTGTAAATTGCTTTAATCTGTAAATTGGAATGGCATATACTTCCTGGTTTTTCTGATTTAAAAGGGGGGGGGGGGATACGTAAAAGCCGTTATTCTTTGTCTCTCTTATTCCTCTCCTCAGCTTGAAGAATGTAAGTGTAGGGAAAGGATGGATGAATAAGCAATCTAGTAGCAGCCGCCACCAAGAAACACTATAGAGATTGGGGGCATATCTGCACAACCTAGTTATCTCAGTCAAGCAATACTTATAGCTGCCATAGATCTTTCCCCTGGAATTCTTGGACTGATAACTTGCTGAGGGATTTAGGATTTTCTGCTGTAGTTCCTGGATGTCTGAATGCTAGCAGAGAACTCTGAGAAAGTTTCAAAGCACAAACCCCATCATTCCTAAAGATGTAGTCCTAAGAGGGTGCAGCATCAAGCTAGTGTAACTTTGAGGTGCAGTAACTTTGATGGCCCAAATCTTCAGACTATGTGGAAGACATTTCTTTGGCCACTCAAGTATCTGAGGGGAATTAGCATGGTTCTCTCAAACCTATCCTGTTGGCCTGATCTACTAGACAGGGAGAAATAAAAAATTCCAGAAATGATTATTTCAAGGGCAAGTACATCCCCTCCGTTCTCTTACAAAAACAAGGGAGGAAGGAAACACAATGTGCTTCCTTACAGGTGACACTGCTGCTGTGTAGGCGATGTGATTCCCTCCTTCCCACAGAGACCTTTCAAGGGAGCATGACGTACTTTTCTTCATATATCACAAAGAGCTTTCTGATCAGAATACAGAACTAGTGACGACGGATACCTCTTCTTCTGAGTTCTTCAGCTGGTTGTGCCAGCAGCAGGTACTTATGTTGTCCAAAAATAGTATCACTTTCATTCACTGCAACCTGAAATGAGTGCAATTATTTTTGTTCCATAGTAAAAAAGTCTTTTAGTCATTATTCTGGGTTTTTAGCTGAAGCGGAGTTTCAGATTTTAGTACTGTCTGGGCAGGATGTTTTTCATTATTCCTGGCATTGGTTTTACTCCTGGTATTAATTATTCCTGGCCTAAATACATTTGTTAATTTTATTAATTTGCAGGTTTGATAGTTTTTTTTTAAAAAATGCAAGCCACCTTGGAATGGTTTGGAAATAAAAATAAAAATGGATTCTTTGGAGACTTTTTAAAAGCACTACTTATATCAGCCATGCCTATAGACTCTTGAGAGAATACTTTTTTTGAATAACTCGGAATTATCCTGTGTCTTTGCACACTTGACATGCAGCTCTTTATCGCTCTCATCTGGTCATGATGACATGATTAGCTTTGTACCTACGCTACAGAGCAAACACATATCAAGGAAGCACAGATCGCTCACTTGTGATCTGCTTTGTCATCCTCTGTGACTCACAAAGGAAGAAATAATGTCCCTCGTGCTGATAAACTTGACATACAGGGTAACATGCAAGGGCACTTTTAATGTGGCTTGAGGTAAATAGGATCCAAAGCAGGAGGTCATGCAGTGCACCTCAGATGTAAATGATGAACGGATTGCAGTTTACATACTGCTCTTTGGTCCAAATTCATCTTTGGATATTAAATGAAGAAATCCAGAAAGAGGCCCATCTCGCATCTTTGGTTGCTGTCAGTTCACAGAGTTCAAGTTAGAGCTGCCAGTTTAGCAGCTGTCAAGGCCCCGAACCAAAGATCAGTAGGTGGGGGCTTTGCAATGTCACCGAGGAAGGGATGCCAGTCACTCAGGGCTTCTGCTTTGCCCGGAAGCTACTTGCTATTTCTAATGAAGAAACAAGTTCTCCAAAGTTGGAAGGCTTGGAGGCTGTGGGTTGAGAGAGAAAGTGGGATGTCGTGTTTTTTGTGCTTCATGATTCTGGGAGACAAAACTTCAGGTTCCTTTTCAGTTGTGAGCCTGTGTCTTAACAAAACCACGTAATTACTCCTGGTCTCAAAAACACCTCTCTAAAGCAGGCGTAACACCATCTACTGCCTCTTGAAAAAAAACAACCATCTTCACCACCAGTGTTGTGATTGCCGAAAGAAAGAGAAAAACAGCCGGAATGTTTCAGGGAATGAGTCAGGGTCACTGTGACTCACATCAGACCCACCAGGATGCTTTAGACTTTAGCATCAGATATTGGGAGGCTTTGCAGTGGTTAGAGGAAGACGTCCTCCGCAAATCTGTAAAAATACCATTATTCAATCATCTCCGAAAAGAGGGGGAGGTGAAGGTGTGCAAACGACTTCATCTTTGTGCCGGAATTTACGATTGCTTACTATAAAGCGATGCTAGGGATGTCCATTTGGATTCAGAAATATTTGGAATTCACTGAATAATGCCGTATTCGGATAGTTCTGAATAAATCCGAATCCGAATTTGATAGTTCTGAATATCTGCAATAACAATTCCTAATATTCAAAGTCCCAATTATTCCTATAGATTAGAGAACAAAACCTGGCAATGATGTCTGTCTGCACCAGTGAAATCTAGAAGCAGGCACAGACATCCAAGGGTGTTTTTTTACATTGGTTCTTTTCAATTGCAGGGTGGGAATAGCTGCTTATAAATCCTTAGAGCATTAGCTGTTAGGATATGCTCTGGTGCAAGCCTGCAGTGCAGCAGTTTTCCCTGTATTAAATCATTACATTTATATACCGCCCATCTGGCTATTAAGGCCATAAAATAAACCACAATAACAGAATAAATAATAGCCACAAAACATAACCACAATCAAATAAACATATCAGTCAATTAAGAAACATGAAAACAATTAATTAATGTAAAATTAAAACATAACAGTTAAACATTAACAAGCAAGATTACACAATAAAATATTGAATGACCTTTCCCAAATATTGAAGAACAAATTTGCTAAACATTTTAAATTCTCTTTACCATCTGGCAGATATCCTTTAATTTGTATTCCTGCACTGAGCAGGGGGTTGGACTCGATGGCCCTTCCAACTCCATCATTCTATGATTCTATGGCGGAGTTGGCAGCTTAAGGGCTGAAAGAACCTCTGCCCTCTGTTGACGTAACATCTAGAAAGACCAGTCCGAATAACCATGTTTTAAGCAGTCTCTTAAAAATCCCCAGTGAAGGGGCCATGAATGTAAGTTGAGGGTTCCTTTTCCGAACCCTCAATTTACATTTATATTCCCTACATCTCATTGTATATTGTTTATTTAATGCAGTTGCAAATAAGATTTAGGATTAATAGATTCATAGATGAATATGTTATAAATCAACAGGGAAATATTAGATGAGATTTAAGTCCCTTAAATCTCATCTAATATTTCCCTTATATGTATGTATGTATGTATGTATGTATGTATGTATGTATGTATGTATGTATGTATGTATGTATGTATGTATGTATATGTATATGTATATGTATATGTATTTGTCTCTGTGTTTGCGTGTATGATTTTCATTGGGAGGTTTTGTGTTCTGCTGTAGCAGAATTCTGTTCTGAAAGGTGGGTGTGGTAGAAGTAGTAGGCCCTTAAGGAAGGCTGCAGGCATGCTGCCTATGCCCACTGCAGCAGCTTCTACTGAGAAGAGGGGGAGAGGGAGAGGAGAAAGACAGCTTACAGCTGCTAGTGTGAGGCCCACAAACAAAATCTGTCACCCAGCTGCCTTGTTCAGTGCTGACACTGAAACAGGAGTAGGCAGCAGTACAAGGGGTGTGTGTGTGTGTGTGAGAGAGAGAGAGAGAGTGTGTGTGTGTGTGTGTGTGTGTGCCAAGGAGATGGCCGAGACGCCTCTGGTTCAAAGTGGGGCAGATATGACCAAGCCTCAGATTTGTTCTAGTGACATCTTTGTGCCATGTAGGAAGGGAAGCCAGGGCGTGCACAGCAAAAAAAGATAGTGAAGAAGGCACTTTTCTCCCAGATAGAGGAATGGCACCCGTACTCAGGCTGACACGGTCAGCTTGGGCAGCAGCAGTACTTTTGTGGCTGGGAAAGAGATTTATGAAAAGCATCAAACACGGTGTGCCATATTCATACCATGAGCTCATCCTGTTCAGGGAAGGCTTTACTCCCAGTCCCCATTCCCAGAAAATCTCTCCTGTGCAAAGCAGCCTCCCCTTCAACTACATACACATCTGACGTGAAGGAGGAAGGGGCCGAAGGGATTCAGGTGGGCACTATTTCACAAGCATGGGACCCTGAAATCACCCCTGACCCCCTCCCAGCTGCACTTGCCCCACCAGCGGCCAGAACTAGTAGTGATGACACGTTAGCCATCCCAGTTAGGAGCATGCAGTCAAACACTGGAGCTCCCAAAAAGTAAGAAAAAAGAGCAACTCAGAGAAATTGAGCTATTGATTACAAGCATCTAAATTACATGTTATAAACAGAGTTGAAATATTTGCTGCCAAAGCCACTATATGTATTTAGATAATATTGGTGTAAGTTGTCATAAAGATTCAGAGGTAAAAATACAATCCCAGAGATCATAAGTCAAATGTTATAGGTCAAAGGTTTTAAAGTTTGATTATTGTACTTAGCTGAGGTCCTCAGTTACATTGGTTTAAATAATCAAACAATTACTCTATGTTGTAGTTTAATTTTATGTATAAATATCAGTATTATTTCACTACGTAGTATATTTATTGAAAAGTACTTATGGTATGATATTATTGATGTACTAAACTGGTGTATTAATCTTCTTTTAATATTGCAATGATGTGTTGATGGTGCGATAAAGGTCATGGTCAGTGCCAAGAAGAGGGAGAGGTGTACGTGCAGGAGCCTGGCAAGTCCAAAGAGACCAGTCCCTTGTCTTCCTGGGCTGAGAAGGAGTCTGTTAGTGGGTTGCGGGGTGACACTGAGGACATCAGAGAGGAGACTACGGGAAGTGCACCGTCCGTCCCGGCAGAGGGAGCTGCCAAGCTGGAAACGACGACTGTGGTGGAAGGGATGGAAGAGATGAGTTTTGGGTGGAAGGAACCGAAAAGCCTGGGAAAAGAGGAGCCAACAGGGAGAGACCTTTGGGCGGGAAAGAAAATGAGTATAAAAGAAGGAGAGAAAAGAGCAGGAGGGCAGTTAGAAGCCAAAGCTGAAGGAGCCTGGTGTTGGCGTATGGAGGAGAGCAAAGACAAAGACAGAGCAGGCTGGGTAGAAATGGTAAAAGAAGGCCCATGGACTAGTCAGTGGGTGCAGTTCACCGTGCCCCATGGGGAAGCCGCGAGTGGCAAAGAAGGGTGTCTAGAAAACCCCCTTACTGGGGTGAGACTGAGGAGCGAGAGAGGAGGAAGAAAGAGAGGGAGGGGGGCCAGAAAGAGGGGAAACCGGCAATGTCTCAGACCCCCTAGGAACTCTCATGGGCAGAGTCCCTTAAAAACCCAGATCACGACCCGTCCCAAGCAAGAAGGTCTGGGAACCATTTGGGGGATGGGTGTTCTACCCGCCCGACCCAGAGAGCTGGATGAAGTATCCAAGGGATCGGGCCCCAAGCTCAATGCTGAGCATCAGCCTTCCACATCCTTGCCTGTTTGGAGGGACCTTTTGGATTGTAAGAATTACGAGCTGAAGAAAAGGCCTCTGAAGGAAGACATTGAGTTGAATGTTGGAATAAAACAGAATCCGTTGTTGGAAATAAAGGATTTATCTTTAATACAAGAAAAGGGTGTACCGTCTTTTGTGGCAGGAACGATTACAGAGGAGGTGGGTGGACTAAAAAGGGGTCATGGGGGTGTGTCTGGCCAAGGTGGCAGCGGGACTCCAGTCTTGCCCACCGACTAGTGTGCCCAGTGAGAGACAGAGTTCTCTCAGGCAGTCCACACTGCTGACGCCTGGAACCTGGCTCGGTAGAAAAAGTTGACTTTGTTAAGGCCAACCTGCCATTGCTGGGCTTCCCAGAATCCCCCCTTGAAGGAAGAGAGAATGGCCCACTCTGCTCACAGGACGAGGGAGGCCATGCTTCAGTCTGCGGCCCCTTTCCTCCTTCCGTCTGCGACTCCAAGATGGTCCTCCCTCCCTCAACTCTGCCGTGCCCCATGCTGTGGGCACAGTTCCCACCCACCACCGGCTGTCTGCGGCTCCAGCCTGCCTGCCAGGGCTGCCCAGGGTATTTGCCCATCCACTCCCCAGGGCGACCCGTCTTCCGCTTCCCCAAGGCCACTGGCATTTCCTGCTGGCATCCCCATTGCTCGGGGTTTGGCCAGAATGCCCATTCCAGTCTTTTCCTGATACCTCGGCACGGCTGGCTGTGGGTGGGCACTCTTTTTGTTTGGCACAATCACGGGGAAGGTGTCAGAGGAGGACACAGAGAAACCCTTTTAAAAGGTTTTGCCTGTTTGTGTGTTTTTTTAAAGGGGGAAATATTGACTTTGTGGTATTCATATAGACTACAACAGATTTCCAGAAATTCTAAATTTTTTAAATTCCAAATTCCAAATCCAAAGGGCTGTGATTCTGAATCTGAATTCTAAATCCAAATTTTGGTGCTGGTCCACTTCCCTAGGTGAGACAATGGACCTGGACACTTGCATTCTGGCTTTTTAAAAAACGATTAGACCAATTTATGGAGCTGGATGATAGCTATTCATTGAGCCAGCTACAGAGCATTTCCATTTCTCTTGTTCAGAGGCTACAACATCTTTGACTTCTAGATTCTGCAGGCAAACATGGGATAACTTTCCAAGAGGCATCCGGATAGTTGTTTTGGGGAAAGAGAATGCTTAATTACCTGGACTTTATTTATTTTTTGTCGCCTTTGTTGAATCAGGAGAGAAAAGACCAGATAGTAAGATTACAGAAAGTAACACTGCAATTAAGTGACCATTGCCACAGTTGCACAAGTGACATGGGGAGGACGGCCAGTGTTTCCTTCCTGATAACCCAAAGAAAATCAAGCTAATTGGCAACTTACGAAGCTGTGGAACAACCCTAGAGGATAATCAGTCATCCTCTAATTCATAAGATAGCTCTGCTTCTAACTGCAAAGCTGCTGTCACACTGCTGCTGTTTCTGTCCCTCAGACTTTTCTGCGTTCCCGTACTCATGAATGAAGGACTCTAAACACCTCCAACTCTTGATCCCTAGGTAAAGGTTCCCCTTGACAATTTGTCCAGTCGTGTCCGACTCTAGGGGGCGGTGCTCATCCCCATTTCCAAGCCACAGAGCCAGCGTTTGTCCGTAGACAGTTTCCGTGGTCACGTGGCCAGTGCGACTAGACATGGAACGCCGTTACCTTCCCACCGTAGTGGTACCTATTTATCTACTTGCATTTTTACATGCTTTCAAACTGCTAGGTTGGCAGGAGCTGGGACAAGCGATGGGAGCTCACTCCGCCGGGTGGATTTGAACTGCTTATCTTTCAACCTTGCAGCCCAGAGGCTTGATCCCTACACTTTCCCAAAGAGAGCAAATTTTGTCTCTTGGTGTTATGCATATGTACATTTTGCTCCTACCCAGGGTATATGAACCCAAAGGCAAAATGTGGGAAACATATATAGTAACAGCAACCTCCATAAGTCGCTTATGCATTCCACAGAGTAAATAAGCTGCCCAATGATTTCTAGGAGCTGTTTTTGTGAGAACTCATAGTTAAAAGAGGGACACATTTTATGTGGCACACAGACATGCTTACACATGTGTATGTTCTCACCTAGGAAAGTTTCCAAGTTACGCGAAATATTTAAGGAGTAACTGCCATTCACCAGTGAGTCTCTGTGGCCATATGGGGATTTGAACCCAGGTCTCGTTTCCTAGTCCGCCACTCCATCCGCTGTACTACCCTGGCTCTCTCACATACACACAGTATGCCAATTAACATAAGCACAGTAGATCAATTGGGTGTGTGTGTGAGAGAGAGGCCACTTACAACGCTTGTCTTCTACCAGTCACACAACTAAACATCCCGGAGGTTTGCCTTCTGGCTTTTCAAGCATTCCCTTGCAACACAAACAGAGCAATGCATTCTTGTCTACTGAGGCAGAAGTCCCAGTGTATTTATTTATTTGATTTATTTCTTTGACCAAGGACACTCAGCATTTCCCCAAAACAGAATGCTAGACAAAAAGATTAAAACCAGGTAGAGACAAATCACGAAAGTTACAGCACTAAAACACAGTTGCATAAATGCTAATATTAAAACCATTATCATTGAATAAAACTCTTTTTTTTTTTAAAAAAAAGATGCATCAACAAAATGATCATATGCTCCCACCAGTGAAATGCCTCTTGCTCAGCAGGCAGCAGGTGGGGCAGAGATTGTATGGGGCTCAGGAGCAGGTAAGAAGGGCCACTGGTGCTGGGTGGGCATGATCCAGCTGCTGGCACCCTGCCCAGGGCTAATTAAAGTTGGGCACCGATCCTGGGCTCCTGCCATTTAAGATTCCCAGCTATGTGGGGGTGGGAAGGGTGAACTGCGCTGGTCTGTTGCACCAAGTGACCCCTTAAAACCAAACCACCTTATTGTGGCAGAAGCTTGAGCTACGTGTGCTGAACCCGCTGTCTCCAGGATTAAAAGCGCGTTGGCTGTATTTCAATGCACCCCTCGCTATTATTGATGGATGATTTATTAAACGTATTTTAAGTGGAGGTGGAGGGCACTGCGGAGCCGACAGCGATTCTTCGAACCGGCGCGCCTAAAGCTCGGGAGGTTCCTCTCCAAGCCCCACGAGCACTTTGTGACCCCTTCGGGTGCTGCTGGGACTACAACTCCCATCAACCCTAGACAGCCGGTTGCAGGGCTATGGGAACGACCCTGCCGAGGGAGGGCGAGACCAAGGCGCCCAGCCTCCTCGTCCCGGAACAAAACGGACGCGCCCAAGCGGTGTTCAGGCCGCGAGGAAGGCAGGCGGGAAGGCGCCCCTCGCCTCCCCGAATCCGGGCGCAGACCTTTCCCCACGAGCGCCTGCACCGGGCCCGAGAGACCGCCTCCTCCATCATCTCCTCCTCCTCCCCCCCTCCCCGCAGGCCCAGCTAGCCGAGCCCCGATCCAAGCGGCTCTGGATTCCCGCCCGCCTCTCCGAGCCCTCCTCGCATCGGGGCTAAGGCTGCCTCGCGCCTCGGCTGGGCGCTGGGTTCAAACTCGCGCCTGGAGAGATGCCGCCCCGCGCCGGCGCCCTCCGGTTCTGGCTCGGGCTGCTGCCCCTCTTGGCGTGGGGGGTCCGGGCGGGCGTGGGCGACGGAGAGCTGGCCTTGCGGGCAGGTAACTCCAGGGCCGAGGTGCCCCTGCTGATCGCCGGGGTGTCCCCGTTCCGCGCCCACCGAGGGCCCTCCTGGGAGGGTCTCCAAGGTCTGGGAGGGATTTCAGGCGTGGGCTCACCGTCGCCCCCGCTGAGTTCCCAGTGCCAAGGGAGAATCTGAACCCCGTTGGCTTGAGCCCAAGTCCCACGCGCTGCCCACTCGACCATTTTTGTTGTTGTTGTTTAGTCGTTAAGTCGTGTCCGACTCTTGGTGACCCCATGGACCAGAGCACGCCAGGCCCTCCTGTCTTCCACTGCCTCCCGGAGTTGGGTCAAATTCATGTTGGTAGCTTTGATGACACTGTCCAACCATCTCGTCCTCTGTCGTCCCCTTCCCCTCTTGCCTTCACACTTTCCCAACATCAGGGTCTTTCCCAGGGAGTCTTCTCTTCTCATGAGATGGCCACAGTATTGGAGCCTCAGCTTCAGGATCTGTCCTTCCAGTGAGCACTCAGGGTTGATTTCCTTCAGAATGGATAGGTTTGTTCTCTTTGCAGTCCAGGGGACTCTCAAGAGTCTCCTCCAGAACCACAATTCAAAAGCATAACTTCTTCGGCGATCAGCCTTCTTTATGGTCCAGTTCTCACTTCCATACATCACAAAACCATAGCTTTGACTATGCAGACCTTTGTCGGCAAGGTGATGTCTCTGCTTTTTAAGATGCTGTCTAGGTTTTTCATCACTTTCCTCCCAGGAAGCAGGTGTCTTTTAATTTCGTGGCTGCTGTCACCATCTGCAGTGATCATGGAGCCCAAGAAAGTAAAATCTGTCACTGCCTCCATATCTTCCCCTTCTATTTGCCAGGAGGTGATGGGAACAGTGGCCGTGATCTTGGTTTTTTTGATGTTGAGCTTCAGGCCATTTTTGGCGCTCTCCTCTTTCACCCTCATTAAGAGGTTCTTTAATTCCTCCTCACTTTCTGCCATCAGAGTGGTATCATCTGCATATCTGAGGTTCTTGATATTTCTTCTGGCAATCTTAATTCCGGCTTGGGATTCGTCCAGTCCAGCCTTTCGCATGATGTATTCTGCATATAAGTTAAATAAGCAGGGAGATAATATACAGCCTTGTCGTACTCTTTTCCCAATTTTGAACCAATCAGTTGTTCCATATCCAGTTCTAACTGTTGCTTCCTGTCCCACATATAGATTTCTCAGGAGACTGATAAGGTGGTCAGGCACTCCCATTTCTTTAAGGACTTGCCATAGTTTGCTGTGGTCCACACAGTCAAAGGCTTTTGCGTAATCATTGAAGCTAGAAGTAAATGTTTTTCTGGAACTCTCTGGCTTTCTCCATAATCCAGCGCATGTTAGCAATTTGGTCTCTAGTTCCTCTGCCCTTCGAAATCCAGCTTGTACTTCTCGGAGTTCTCAGTCCACATCCTGCTGAAGCCTACCTTGGAGGATTTTGAGCATAACCTTGCTAGCGTGTGAAATGAGTGCAATTGTACGGTAGTTGGAGCATTCTTTGGCACTGCCCTTCTTTGGGATTGGGATGTAGACTGATCTTTTCCAATCCTCTGGCCACTGCTGAGTTTTCCAAACTTGCTGGCATATTGAGTGTAGCACCTTAACAGCGTCATCTTTTAAGATTTTAAATAGTTCAACTGGAATGCCATCACCTCCACTGGCCTTGTTGTTAGCCATGCTTTCTAAGGCCCACTTGACTTCACTCTCCAGGATGTCTGGCTCAAGGTCAGCAACCACACTATCTGGGTTGTCTGGGACATCCAGTTCTTTCTGGTATAATTCCTCTGTGTATTCTTGCCACCTCTTCTTGATGTCTTCTGCTTCTGTGAGGTCCCTACCATTTTTGTCCTTTATCATGTCCATCTTTGCACAAAATGTTCCTTTAATATCTCCAATTTTCTTGAACAGATCTCTGGTTTTCCCTTTTCTATTAATTTCGTCTATTTCTTTGCACTGTTCATTTAAGAAGGCCCTCTTGTCCTTGCTATTCTTTGGAAGTCTGCATTCAATTTTCTGTAACTTTCCCTATCTCCCTTGCATTTTGTTTCCCTTCTCTTCTCTGCTATTTGTAAGGCCTCATTGGACAGCCACTTTTCTTTCTTGCATTTCCTTTTCTTTGGGATGGTTTTTGTTGCTGCCTCCTGTACAATGTTACGAGCCTCCATCCATAGTTCTTCAGGCACTCTGTCCACCAAATCTAGTTCCTTAAATCTCTTCTTCACTTCCACTGTGTATTCAGAACGGATTTGGTTTAGATTATACCTGAGTAGCCCAGTGGTTTTTTCTCCTTTCTTCAGTTTAAGCTTGAATTTTGCTATAAGAAGCTGATGATCAGAGCCACAATCAGCTCCAGGTCTTGTTTTTGCTGACTGTATAGAGCTTCTCCATCTTTGGCTGCAGAGAACATAATCAATCTGATTTCGGTGTTGCCCATCTGGTGATGTCCACGTGTAGAGTCGCCTCTTGTGTGGTTGGAAAAGAGTGTTTGTGATGACCAGCTTGTTCTCTTGACAAAACTCTATTAGCCTTTGCCCTGCTTCGTTTTGAACTCCAAGGCCAAACTTACCTGTTGTTCCTTTTATCTCTTGACTCCCTACTTTAGCATTCCAGTCCCCTAGAATGACAAGAACATCTTTCTTTGGTGTCAGTTCTAGAAGGTGTTGTAGGTCTTCATAGAATTGGTCAATTTCAGCCTCTTCAGCATCGGTGGTTGGTGCATAAACTTGGATGACTGTGATGTTGAAAGGTCTGCCTTGGATTTGTATTGAAATCATTCTATCATTTTTGAGATTGTATCCCAGTACAGCTTTTCCCACTCTTTTGTTGACTATGAGGGCTACTCCATTTCTTCTACGGGATTCTTGCCCACAGTAGTAGATATGATAATCATCTGAATTGAATTCGCCCATTCCCGTCCATTTTAGTTCACTGACGCCCAGGATGTCAATGTTGATTCTTGCCATCTCCTGTATGACCACATCCAGCTTACCAAGGTTCATAGATCTTACATTCCAGGTTCCTATGCAGTATTTTTCTTTGCAGCATCGGACTTTCCTTTCACTTCTAGGCACGTCCGCAGCTGAGCGTCCTTTCGGCTTTGGCCCAACCACTTCATTCGCTCTGGAGCTACTTGTCCTTGTCCTCCGCTCTTCCTCAGTAGCATGTTGGACGCCTTCCGACCTGAGGGGCTCATCTTCCAGCGTCATATCTTTTAGCCTTTTGTTTCTGTCCATGTTCCCCACTCGACCATACCGCCTCTCTAATCACACTTAGTAGGGACTCTAGCAGCGCCAGCTTGCAAGGACAATTGCATGAGTCTCCATTGGCTATACGAGATGCAAGGCAACACAAATCAGCTCGGAGTTCTTTCTCCTCCCATTCAAATTCCCCACCACCACCACCACCACTTCGTTTTGTAGTGAAGGAATTCGCATTGGTCCAGGCAGTGTGATCGCTTGAGCCGATCACTTGCGACAGACTTTAGGGCTGCTGTATTTCAAGCCTTGTTACAGTAGCAGTGAGAGGGGCAAGACGCTGGGGACGCTGGCTGTTGTTGGAAACCTCTCCTCCCCAAACCTGGTGGCTGCCTCTGATTGTTTCCCTTGTCCCTTCCTGGTCTATGATGCTGTTGTGCTGGGGCACTTAGGAGACCAAAGAGGGGGACAAAAGAAAGCAAGAAATGAGGAGAGAGTCGGGAGGAGATGATCAGTCAGCCTTGTTTCCAACATTTTAAGGTGGCTCTGCTGTAACTGTGCCCCCTGCAAATCTGCACGGCTGCAACAAGCTGCAAACAAGGCAGAGTGCCGGTTCTCTCCACTTGCTCTCTGCTGATTCCTTTGCGGTTGGCTAAAGCGAATTCACTCAGAGGAACCCAGATTCCCAAATCGTGTGATTTCACAATAGAGCCATTCACATTTTGCCCTGTGGGTTCCCTGTGCTATTAAACATCTACATGAAACCCCTGGGAGACGTTGCCCGGGGTTTGGTGTACTGGTGCCAGTATGTTGATAGCACCCAACTCTATCACTCCTTTCCGTCTAATTCCAAAGAAGCTGTTTTGGTTCTAGATCGGTGTCTGATGTCAGGAATGGACTGGATGAGGGTGAATAAGCTGAAACTTAATCCAGACAAGACAGAGGTGCTCCTGGTCAGTGGAAAAGCAGATGAAGGAATAGGGATGCAACCTGTGCTGGATGGGTGTGGTCTGGACTGCTGGCAGTCGGAGGTCCAAAACTCCCTCTGAAAATGCAGGTGTGCAGGTTGGGTGTGGTCTGGAATTCATTTCTGAGCCTGGACGTCTAGGTTTTGGTGGTGGTCACAAGTGCCTTTGCACACTTAAAACTAGTGTGCCAGCTGTGCCCGTTTCTGGAGAGTTCTGAACTGGACGTGGTTACACATGTCTTAGTTACATCCCAGCTGGATGACTTTAACACATTCTATGTGAGGCTGCCTTCAGAAACATAAGTAGGTCCAAAATTCTGCAGCCAGATTGCTAACTGGGGCTGCCTACAGGGACCACAAAAAAACCCTTTTATAGCAGCTCCACTGGCTGCCAATCCGTCTCTGGTCACAACTGAAAGTGCTCATTTTGACTTATAAAGCCCTAAACAACTTGGGTCCAAGCTATCTCAAGGAGCGTGTCTCTTTATGAGCCTGCCCAGATGTGAAGATGGTCAGGGGAGGCCTTTCTCTCAGTCCCACCACTCTCACAGGCCTGTTTGGTGGGAACACAGGAGAGGGTCTTCTCTGTGGCTGCTCCCAGACTCTGGAACTCCCTCCCACAAGAGGCCAGGCTGGCCCCATCTTTGCTGTCCTTCCGCAAACAGACAAAGACCTTTCTCTTCAGGCAGCCTTTCCCTTAATGATTGGTCAACGGAGAGGGATTTGTAAATGGATGGTTGTGCCTCACTGCTTTGAATGTGGTTTTGGTGTTGTTTTTGTTTACTGTTTTAGCACAGTAATTATTTGAGGCTTCTAAAATATTTGCATATTTGCTGTGCTTAGCT
This sequence comes from Intellagama lesueurii, assembly GCA_037013535.1. NCBI lineage: Eukaryota > Metazoa > Chordata > Lepidosauria > Squamata > Agamidae > Intellagama > Intellagama lesueurii. The sequence goes on along the minus strand of JBAJHW010000001.1, from coordinate 164,425,625 downwards.
TTTGAACATTATCTTTTACTGACGTAATCCACCTTGGGTCCTTTTTAAAGAGAAAGGCAGGGTAAAAATATTTTAAATAAATAAATCTTTTTCCCCACTTGCTGTGAAGTTGCACCTTTAATCTCATTAAAGACATCAGAGCTTCTGAGGAAATATGCATAGTTTACATTCAACATCTGGGAATCTTTGCCCTCCCCCCACCTGTAGGTTTGATTCAACTCTCAAAAACCTACAGGACTATTGCTGATCATGAGGGAATATGGGAATTTTAGTCAAAAATATCTGAAGGGGCACAAGTTCCCCAATCCTGATAAAAGTGTTATCTCTCTAACCCCCCCTTCATGTCTTTCTGACAATCTATAGAGATGTGTTCTATCTCTTGACAAGAAACTAGAATTAGAATTAGTTTCATATAGTGTATTATATTACACATTTCACGTAATATTAGTAGTGTTATATGTACACATTTATGAAGGGTTTTCTAGTGATCACCCCGCAGATATCCTAATCTGGTCTATATCATTAAGTGCTTCAGGATGGATTTGATTTAATTTTTTTAAAATGGATTTTTTGAGGATTTAAATTTTAAAAATTGGTGTTTTTTTTGTTTTGTTTTTTTTACTTAAGTCAACTTTTTTTTTTAATTGTTGATTTTTATCCACCCTGCAAAATAGCTCTTTGGTACAGATGAAGAACCATTAACCCTGCAGGTGTTTTGGCATATGGCTTCCCCAGTCTCTAGTGGTTTCCAACCTTGGGTCCCCAGATGTTCTTCCAGATGTTCTTCACCACTAAGTGTGCTGGCCAGGATTTCTGCAAGTTGCAATCTGAGAACTCCTGAGTTACTCAAGGTCTGGAACCTCTGCTCTAAAGTCTAAACCACAGGTGGGACTGCTGGCAGTCGGAGGTCCAAAACATTTTGGTTCCCTACCCCAGCACAGAGGACACAACTGTGTGGCAATTTTGGTGTCGTTTGTAACTAGAAGGATCAGTATAAATAGGAGCATAAAATATATACAAATTTTAGCCGCAAACGATGAGAAAATTCAGACATGTCTGCAAACCTTGTAGTGCCGTCATTTTTCATCTCTCTTGTTTATCTAGATTATAACTGTAGGTACTTGAAGGTAATGGACATCATGCGTAGCTCAGAGCCAGCCTGTTTCTGCTACCTTCCAAATGGATCCCTCCACTTAAAAAATATTTGGACAACTATCCAGGTACGGTTAGATGCAGTTAATTTGGTTCAAAATCCCAAATGAAACTGAATTGTATTGGCATCTGTTACTATCCGGGAATTTGCTTGAATGAATATTGGGATCGTAGCTACACGATGAATGTTAAAAACACAGAGAGGATAATGTGCCACGGGAGAATGTCGTATGCAAGAAGAATATAAAGTTGGCTGTGAAAAGAAGCATGGTATGGTGCTGTGTATTCTCAGTTCTAGTCTGTGGCATGGAGTCATGGGCTTTTAACTCCCCCTGGGATTAAAAAAAGAAAAAGAAAAAGGCAGAAGCGGTTGAAATGTAAATTTATCACACAACACTAAGAATTTTCTGTATCAACAGGGTGACCAATTAAGGTCCTAAGGCAAATGAATAAAGACTAAGAAATCATAAGACCCATAAAACAGAAAGCTAAAACATTCCAGCCATGTAATGGTCAGTGGCAAGTGCGGATTGCTACAGCTCTCCGCGCCGGATACAATAAATGGGAGAAGGAGTGCAGGAAGGGCAAGAAGAAAAAAGGTGTCAGAAGGTTATTGCATTCATGGCATCGTAAAAATGACAGCAACAAAAATACGACAACTTCCGAGGTTGTGAGCATCAGGATTCCAGGCTTAAATCTAGTAATTAAAGCTCTAGTAGCCTTGGAGGAAGGATAGGTGTACAGCTCTCTCTCTCTGTGTCTGTCTATATATATATATATATGGGCAGCAGTTTCCAATACAGCAACCAATACATGACTATCCAGAAGTAAGTCCCATTCGACACGGCAGAGCTTACTTCTGAGTAAGCATGCATAGTGTTGCTACTTAAAGATAAGTCTATACTGTAAACATACGTTGATTTTATAAATCAATCCTTGTTTCCCAATGGAATGCTGGGAATTGTGTGGTGAAGAGTGCCAAAAATCCTGTGTCGAGTGATCCCCAGCTTCCCTTCACACAAAATGTTTGTTTCCACAGCCCTCTCGTTAGAAAAACCAGGCTGGGCCTATTATTAGTCTGAGTGAGTGGCTACCGTAGGTGGAAGGTTTGTGTTTTCATGAAAAGGCAGTGCAATATTAGTTATTAGTCTGCTATTAATGTCTTTTGCTGTCAGAGTTGGGAAGAAATCTTGTGAGGCTGGCTGCTTCAGGAACTAGAATAACGTGGCTGGCCTTGGTTACTCTGCCAGCTCGAAAGTTGCCATAGATTTTATGTGACCTGAATGGGGGGAAAGGATGCCTCACCCTGATATGTGGGGCTGTCCCCCTTACTCAGACCATGGGCCACCTGGAGGAGTGCTGTGTGGTGCTGTGTCTTAGGCAGCAAATTGTCTTGGACACGCTGTGCTGACAAATCAGTCTGAAGTATAGACAGGCCCCTGAGGAAACTCTCAGAGGAACATCTGTGTGCCTGAAAAGAATAGGATGATGGCAGAAGTATCTGCTGCTTCTCTAACATTAGAACATCTTGCCCCCAAAGAGTCTTTTTCACCTCTGCTTATTTCTCGTTGAGTTAAAAGAGGCCATAGATTAAACAAGGAAAGAGGTAGAACCAGGTTTTTTGCCCTTATTTAGCTTGAAATCAAATAAACTTTCTGATCAAAAGTCTGAAGTTTAGTATAGTAAATCGTATTAAAGTAGGCCCATTGAATCCATTGGGATTTAGTGAGTCAACCCCATAAGTTTGATTGATTCAAATGGGCCTACTCTGGTTGAGACTTACTATGCTAAATGAAGTCAGAGTAGGCTTATCGGAATCAATCAAACTTATGGAGGCGTTGACTCACTAAATCCCTACTGATTCAATGGGCCCATTTTAATGCAATTTATTACGCTAAACAACAGGATTTTGGCCGGTTTCTTAAAAGAAGGAGAAGCACACTAGTGTCCTCCAGATGTTTTGAACAACAGCTCCTATGATCCCTGGCCATTGACCATTTCGGCTAGTGCATATAGGAGTTGTAACTAAAACCTATGGAAAGTGTCAGGTTGTTTTGGTTAGGAAGAATCTCAGACATTGGGTCTGGTTAGAATCCAGAGGCTGTATACAGACTGATTTTCAGAAGTCAGTTTTGGTACTCTCAAAGTGTTAAGCCAAGATTCTGGGTTCATCCTGGCTTGGCATGAATAAGCAGCGTGCAGCTACACATGGCATTTTTGGCCTTATTGTTTTGCTTGCTTGTGAACAGGTACACAAAATAGAAGTGGGTGGCCTAGTGTTACATCTGAATTTCACATCCTGGTTTGTTGCTTCCACTGAAACCTGGGTTATGAGTCAGGGGTCAGACAAGAGATAGTGGTTTGTGGATTCTGGCTTGTTTGTGAACAGCAGACCAGGATCCTGGCTGCAGAGAAAACACTAAGCCAAGCATTTGTGGTTTATTTGCCCACCCACATAAACAGATAGTAAGCATCAGGATTTCTAGCTTGAAATGATATGTGAACAAGGCCAGAAATAAATCATATAAATTGTATGAGTCCTGCTTATTTGTCATATTGTTTTGTCATTTCCTTTTGTCTTGTGTGAACAAACCTGTATGGGCGAGGCAGGATTCATATTATCTTCTTTTGCAGGTGAAAATAAATAGCATTGAACCGGTTGAGGTGGTTTCTATCTCAGAGGAACGTAACTGTCATCAGTCAGAAAATCTGTTTGCCTTTTTAAAGTGCCTCTTGAACAACCTCTGGCAGCCAAGGGTATCTAAAGAAACAATCATTTCAGTGGCCTACTATGGAGACAAAATGTGTCTCAGGGTCCAGCCTGCAAATAAAATGCCCTACACCGTGAGTGTACAACAGAACAGTGAGTAAATTCTAGAAATCCATTTCTTTCTTTATTGGTTTGATTTGATTTGATTTGATTTTTATACTGCCCATCTCACCGATGGTCACTCTGGGTGGTTCACAGATAATCAACAACAAAAACAAACATGGCATAATCAAGTGCGTTAAATTAAATTAACAAATTAAACTGAATAATAAGCATTTAAAACAACTAAAAACAGGCGGCAATTGGGTGAAAGGCCAGTGCTCTCAAGGGTCTTAGGTTGGCGGGTTCTGAAAGGTCTGACGGAGGAAAATGTTCCTAAAACTATGCCAGCGTTATTGGCTGGATCCAGGCCGAACAGGCAGCTCCGTCCATGAAATGACTTTGACGTTTCCTGTCTTGCTTTGCTGGTTCCAGTGTTGGATGAAAAGCTTCTCCTCCTCTTTGTTGCTGGTGGCCTTCTCTTCCATTTTGCACGCAACCTGAGTCGGTGAGTCCTGGCTTTCTTATACTGTTTCTCGAGTATCTCTTTCTTTAATTCATGGCTATGGGAAAAACAGTTCTGCATATAAACAGAAGTTACACTTTAATTTCAGCATGATTTAAGAGAAGCTACTGTAGGCAGGACAATAGCGTGCACCTTTCTTGTTTCTTTACTTTCAAGCAAAACATTTTGTTTCTGGGGCTAAACCCAGTTGTTAGTCTCAACTGAAGGAGGCCCACTAGAGTAATTAGACTTTGGTAAGCCAGCACTTCTGTAAACCTGAGAGATTTAATGGGTCTGCTCTGTTTAGGATTAAAAGTAGGATTTATCTCAAGAGGAAAACATGCTGTTAAGAATATTCAAATAGCTATTTCAGCAAAAGTTGTGGGTTTTCTAAGCAAACTGTAGGAAGCAAGAAAGGATTTTCCTTTCCGAAACAAAACGTGGAATTGCTTTGTTCTGAGATTGTGCAGGTACTTCTGTTCACAGCAAGAAAACCCCAGGATGTAGAAAGTGTCTGTTTTTTTGGGTGGGAGGCTTGGTTTTACATGATTGTCTTGCCATCTCCTTTTGTGCATCCACAAATAAAAAGGGCGTCTTCATCACTACATATTCTATGCACTTCTTTATGTAAGCTTTTCTATGTTGCTGTTACCCATGGCCAAGTCACTTCTGAGTTACGTGCAACCACGTTCAATGTTCAAGGAATGAGTTAGCATTGCCACCCCCAATCCACTAAGTTTCCATGGCTGAGTGGAGATCTGAACCCAAGTTTTGAGTCCTAGCCTTACACTCTAGCCAGTACACTACATTGGCACTTGATCTTGTGTATAGAGTGGTTCATAAAATACCCAAGGTTGTGCTTGGAACAGAAAGACATACTGTATCAGTGAATGCATTATTTAAAACAGTTAAGTTTCTATCCTGTTCATCATGGGCAGAGCATAATGGGCTGGCCAGGGAGCTCCTGTGATCTCCCACGGTCTCTGACTCATCATTGGGCCATTCAGCAGGGCGCAGGTTTTTGCAAGAGCCTCGTGGCGCAGTGGTTAAACTGCTGTACTGCAGCCAAAACTGTGCTCACGACCCGGGGTTCAATCCCAGGTAGCCGGCTCAAGGTTGACCCAGTCTTCTATCCTTCCGAGGTCGGTAAAATGAGTACCCAGCTTGCTGGGGGGGCAATGTGTAGCCTGCATAATTAACTTGTAAACCACCCAGAGAGTGCTTGAAGCACTATGGGGCGGTATATAAGCAGCACGCTTTGCTTTTTTCTTTTTGCTTTGCAAGGAGCTACGGGCTTTATTGATTTGATCTGATTTCTACCCTGCCCTCTCCCCGTAGAGAGACTCAAGGTGGCTTACAAATGGTTTAAAAACAGAAATGTTCAAACAGTTAAGAATGTGAAAATCACATCATTAAAAAAACAATTATCAAAAGACGCAGACTAAAATCCTTTTAAAAAAACATTTTAAAAAGAGAAACGAACAATTCTCTGCTTAAAATCACTGCCTCAGCAACAGTTTGCGTATTAAAAGCCTGCCCTAAAAGGAAGGTGTTTCCTGCTAGTAGAAGGAAAGAAGGGGAGGGGAGGGCTGGCTTGGTCTCCAGTGGAAGGAGGTTCCAACGCCGAGGAGTAGCCCATGTCCACGACGCGTGCGCCTGCGAGGAGAATGGGACTGAGATAAAAGTCTTCCCCCAAAGGTCTTAAAGCCCAGGGGGACTGGGGTACAGAGATACAGTCTGTCAAGCAGCCTGGACAGCCCCCCACTCTTTGTGCCGTGGAGTGTGGAATGGACAGACAGGCGAAACAGGATGCTGGCCAGAACATTAAAATAACAAAAGTAGATTTTAAAGCAGGGGTTCCCAGCCTTGAGTCCCCAGATGTCCTTGGACTACAACTCCCAGAAACCCCAGCCAGGGCAGCCAGTGGTGAAGGCTTCTGGGAGTTTTAGTCCAAGAACCTCTGGGGACCCAAGGTTGGGAACCACTGCTTTAAAGCATGAAAGCATACAGTGCACCTGTGATGGAGCCGCTTGATACCCTTCCCATAGGCTGAGATGCATGTCCCCTGAGTAGGACTTGGGAGTTCACGAAAGGCGGTGCTTGTGGATTAGAATCAAGGTGAGGGCCTGCATGCCAGAAGGCGGTGGGGAGGTGGGCCTTGAGGCTTTCAGCAGACCTGCGCTTGCATTTCTGTGTCCTTGAAACCCCTTGTCCTTAATTGCAACATTTTAACTGCATTCCTCTGTTCTTCCCAAACAGAAGTGTGATATTCTATTATTCTGCTGGAGTAGCATTTGGCGTTTTTGCCACTCTAATCTTTCTCCTTTTGATGCTTAAAAGATTTATTCCCAAGGTAGGCACACTGTTGATCACGTAAAATAAGGCAGTGGAGTGTTTGCCATGTAGCTCGGTTTTTCATTGTTAACTGAGCGTTTAAGTCAGTCTCTAGGCTCGAAAAGTAATGCTGAAATATAATTGGTTTCAAATTGCTTTGTCTGAATTTATGGGATTAGAGTGGTGGCTTGTTTATATAACCCATTCTTCGGACGTAACAGTTGCTTACTTTATTCTAATCTCTTACTCGTTTGGCATTTAAATGCTCAGTGGATACATCTAAGGCAAGAGCATGTTGTAAACCAGGAGTGGGGTACCTTCAGCACCCCAAGTCTTTTGGACAACAATTCCCAAAATCCTCTTCATCGTCATCGTAGAACTGCAGAGCTCCCTGGGCCATACGGACAATAGTCTGGAAATGGAAATCCAGACTATCTGGATGACTGAAACTATTTCACCCCATATAATTTAGATCCTGTATGATTAAGACAAAGATGATGACGACGATGATGATAATGATAATGATGGTGAATTAGGAGCTCTGGACATATCCTTGTTTTAATTTGGGATTATTTTGCCACAGTACTCTCGTCACTATCCTGCAAAGGAATGAACTGAAAAAGCCAAATACACAGGAAACACATGCTATCTGTGATTAAAACTTTTCACAAGGGTTTAAACCTGGTTTGGGAAAAGAAAATATTTGCAGACAGTAATTAATTTACAGTAAGACACACCCACCCATCCATGGGATCAGAATCTGCTGATTCGCTTATCCACAGTCTGAAAATACTAAAAATATTAAATGAAACAATCCTAGAAATATATATTTCTAAAGATAAAGCTACTAGAACGGGCCACTAGAAGGAGCCAGAGACCATGGATAGTGTTTGCTATAATCCACATTTTTCAGCATCCACGGGGGGGGGGGGGGGGCTTGGAAACAATTCCCCATGGACATGGGGGTCCTACTGTATTTCCCCTGCTTCAAAGCTAGTCATTCAAGGTTGGCAGTGGCTTTTTGGTACCTGTATTTGAGGGTTCTCCAAAGCTGAGTTTGAGGATTCCATAGCTGAGCATGCCCCAAAATAATAACCACCTAGTGGTGGGGGTGGAATTGCTGGTGGCAAAACGTCCTGAGATCCCCTGCCTGTATCGATATTGATTAATTTGTTGATTCAAGACAATACCTCTGGAATAATGGATTAAATTCTACCCTTCTACCAGTGGCAGCATCTCTGTAATGCCCTTAAGAACATAAGGACGTATGGACTGCCCTTTCCTGTTTTACGAGCGCAATGTAGTATTATTGGAAATAGATACATGAATAAAACTAAAGCTAGAGAATCAGCAGTGCACAAAACACCATCCTCCTCCTGCATGTAATACAGCATCCTTTGCTGTTAGGCCAACCTAATCTCCTGCATCGTTCTTTTCCCATGTCTCATGCTACCTGCTCATTATTGGGGGTGGGGGTACCTGACATCTCACCCGTGACTCATAAAATACTCCAGTCATCATGGACTGGCCGCATTTGCCACTGGAGCTGCCCGCCGCCTACCTTTGCTTCTTCAGTTGTTTTTTAAAAGAGGTATCTGTGAATGTGAATCTAAGCCTTATAGTTGAGGAAGGGTGTGGTCTAACCAGTGTCCCTCCTTGAGTCTCAGAGCAGCTCTCTGCCTGTGTTAATAGACATATTCCTGAAGGCATGCTCTCATGAATATCCACCGTAGCTTCATCCAAGCAGAGGGGAGGTAGCAGGCAGTTCTGGTGGATGGGTCCTGCCTCCTTCATGCCTTCTTTCAACACATGGAGGAGATGTGTGATAGATTTGTTCAATCTAATAGAAAATGCAATATGGAGTCCTTGTTGGCTTCACCAGTATTGGCTTTAGATATCAAATTGTAAGGTGATCTTTATGTGTGGGTTGCCATCAACTTTTTTGGTTGGCTATGTCCAGTAAACATTCTGTTGTATTTGTGTAGTAAACCCTGCAACATGTACTGCTCAGTGCTCACTCCCTCCTTGTCTTTTTCTCTCTTTCCCTGTAGTTAAGTACCTTCTGGATTTTAATGAGTGGATGCTGGTTCTCTTCACTCTACTTTTTTTATATTTTGAAAGAAGATTTGAAGTGGCTGTGGTATAATTCTACACACTACATACTGGGTAAGAGGAAGGATAGAAATATCATAGCTTAAGACATGACTAGGGTCATCCTCTCCCCTTGAGCAACATGGCTGCCTTCCTTCATAACACAGAAAGCTTATAAAATAAATGACATTTTTCATCGGAGATTTCCAAATGAGGCAGCTTTTCATTTTTTGAGGGAAGTATCTCTTTTGGTAACCCGGCAGAGCGGTCAGCAGGAAATGATACTATTGAGGAGAGAGACTGCCTTTGAGACACTGGATTGAGCTTGAACCCTGGAAACATACCCTGTAGCAGAAACATTGCAAGATAAAGCCTCACATTCTGTTAGAGGAAAAAGGGTTAATGCAAAGTACCATAAAGCAGTAGACTCTTATCCTGAAATCAAACATTGCACACACAGACATGCATATAGATCATCATCATCTTAGACCTGCAGAGCTGGAAGGGACCCTCAAGGGATCATCCAGCCCAGCCCCTGTCAAGGAGGCACAGATGGGGGGAATCGAACTCCCAACCTCTGGCTCTGCAAGCCAGTGACCTAAACCACTGAGCTATCCAGCAGTTCGTACAACATACAACCTACCAATGTCCAAACTAGATATTTGCACTGCTTTCCCAAGGACTCTGACTCCTGACTCAGACCCTGACAATCCTGATGCCACTGTAGTTTTCCACATCCTGGTGTTCTCCAGATGTTTGATGCTATGAATGTTTGGGATTTCATGTCATCCTGACCAGTGGGCAGAAATGACAGGAGCTTTAGGCTCAAACATCTGCAGAACACCCACAGGAATCTTGCTCCATTGCCTGTGAAGTGTGGGAAGACTGACATCTCAGGAGCATCTGAGAATGGAGATGTATGGTAAGTCTTAACTCCTCCTTCCTTCAGAGATTCTAAGATGGCTGATTGGTTCACTTTGGGGTTATAGGAAAGCAGTCCCTCCCACCGGAACAGGAAAAGCAGACTCTCAGGCAGAGACCACCTTCTACAGAACAGATTACCTGAAGGCTGTTCCTCCTGAAAAGTATTATGTATGTCAGGGATAATGTGAGTTGTTGTGAATGCTGCCTGTCATGTCACTAAGGGGAAGTCATCCCTTAGTGTTATATGAGCCTTCTGGCGCAGTGGTTAAACTGCAGTACTGTGGCCAAAACTCTGCTCACAACCCAAGGTTCAATCCCAGGTAGCTGGCTCAAGGTTCACTCAGCCTTCCAGCTTTCCGAGGTAGGTAAATTGATTACCCAGCTTGCAATGTGTAGCCTGCACAATTAACTTGTAAACCGCCCAGTGAGTGCTTTAAGTACTATGGGGCAGTATAGAAGCAGCACACTTCACTTTTGCTTTGCTTTACAGTCATTGCATAGTGGGGCCTTAAGGCTGCAACCCGTGCCTGCTTACTTTGGAGTAAGCGGCAATGAACATCGGGAAATGTGCTTCTGAATAAATGTGAATTGAGATTGAGTTGAGATTGGACTTCATGAGTAAGTCGTGTTCTAACAAGTGCCCGGATTACCCGTTCAGGTTTTAAAAGGTATGTTTGGGTTTATTTGGTAACATAAAAGCTGCCATTGGAAAAGGATCATGAACTTGCTCTCAGAGTTCCTGTTCAATTATATACCTTTAAAAGAAACTGGCATTTTGAATAACTTCAGAAAAAGGGCTGGCCCCTCGCTCTGTCTTTGGCCGGGCCACATGTGTGCCGTAGCAGCCTTCCAAAGGCAACATGGAAAAAGGAAGAACTTATTTCTCCAGCAGTTAAAGTGCCCTTGCCTGCTCCCATGCAGCTGACACTTACCACAGGGAAACAGCTCAGGAGCTATTCACAATCTGGGAAGAAGACTATGGTCGTATGATTTCTGCCTGTTGACGGCTAACGTGGTTCTGTGTTTCCTTTCTTTCTTTTCCTTCTCCAGGGTATGTCTTGACAGTTGGGCTGTTCAGTTTTACTGCTTGTTACCTGCATGGACCTCTCCACAGTGCGCAAAGCATGAACCTTGTGATGTGGCTTTTGCAGCTTCTAGGCTTGGTCTTCGTTTATTTTGGCGTTGCTATCCCCCAGGTTGCCTATGTGGTAATAGCCACTATGCTCTGTTCAAAAATCCTGCAATATCCTCTTCAAATAGTCTGCTATTTGGGCAGGTTGGTATTATTTGGACTATTAAGCTCCTGTATATTGAAGTCATTCCACTCGTCCTATCCTGAATTAATGAAGCAATCAAGCAACCCAGGTTGTTTTGCAGTGTACTGTAGCAAAACAGTAGTGCTAGCAAACATGGTAGCCCCGGGTTAAATCCTCCTGCTCTGAATCATATGGGCTAGTTTGGATAACATCATGCCCAAAGTGGTGTGTTATATGTCTGCCTCAGCAGCAGCCAGTCAGACGGGAAGGTGGGTAAACGTCACCAACTGAATTAAGGAATGCCATACGGGTCACACCAGGGTTCCATCGTAGTTACAATACTGACCTAAGACTTAGGAGCTCCGCCACCAAGCGATGAAATTGAGCGACCACAGACCAAAATCTCCCAATGAAGGAGACCTACCTCACAGTATTGTTCTGAGGATACGGCAAAGAAGAGTCATCTGTGCTGCCTGGAGCTCACTGGGGGAAGATGGGATAGAGAGGTCACTATAAATGAATGTTATGGAGAGGGGCTTGACGTGGGGTGCACAGTTTTTGGTAGAGCCGTCCCGTGCTTTCTGCAATACGCCTTTGCGTGTGTTGTTTGTCATAGTCGATGAAGAGGACGGGGCTTGTTTTGCTTTTCAGCCATACTATTGTGTGGCTCTGGGTGATGTCGTAGCACAGGGGTGGACAGATTTGAACTTATGGGCTCTTGGTTTGTTTTTCATGATAACCCGAAAGGTCTTTCTTTAGGCCATGGCTTGGCCATCAGCTGCTTTTTACGACTTACAAGAAGAGGTTATTTGTTTTCCATTCTACCTTTTAAAGAAGGTAGACATCAGTCAAGGATCATTGGGGGGGGGGGGGGGGTAGAAAGACGCAAGATCTCTTTAGAGCACACATTTTTTAAAAAAAAATGTTTTAATACTAGTTTATGTCTTACTGTTACTATTTGCACTTCTTGTGAGGTAAAGGAGCAGAAAAAGGCTGAGAAGGAGATTATCTTGTAGGATTTGTTACTTGCTGTTACTATTGAGTAGAATGAGAGGAGCCTAGGACCATTTTTTGGACAGCTTTGTCGAAGGTTGATTTCAGAGTGGATATAAACATGTTTGATCATACTGGAGTGCAGGATACGTCATAACGGGCTCAAGCAACAGGAAGCCAGATTTAGGCTGAATATCAGGAAAAACCTCTTAACAGAGCAGTACAACAATGAAACCAATAACCTATGGAGGTGGTGAGCACTGTGACACTGGAGGCATTCAAGAGAAAATTGGACAACCCTCTGTCAGATCTGGTTTGACTTTGATTCCTGCATTAAGCAGGGGGTTGGACTCGATGGCCTCATAGGTTTTTTCCAACTCAATTATTCTGTGATTCTAAGTTCTAATTTGTATTAATGAAGTTGCACCCAGTTGTCTTAGTATGATCTAGCTAGACACAACTCTGATTGAAAATGCCTTGGCAAACTGTATCTGGGTTAAAGGGAGGGAAGGAGAGGTAATTTGAGTACTAGTCCAGAAGTCTGCCCTGGATATCTTAAAGTACTTCATTTCTAATGTTTTTACTTTTTGAAGGGAGGGTTCTTTTAAATCAGATATGGGGAATCTTAGGCCCTGAAGGTGAATCCAACCTTTCTGAGGTCCCACTGCAATTCTCTGGGCCTCTATAGATGACCACGTCCCCTGCGCCATGACATGGGTTGGTGCCTCACTGTTTGATGGCTTCCCTTCTTTGTGTAATTTCCCCTCTGCCCTTATTATAAATGATTGAAATCCCTCTTCTCAAGCTTAGGATGTGATCAGATGGGCACTTAGCCCACTGTTTTCTCCTTTGCATGAATGGTTCATTAGTTCACTCCTTTTTCTGGCGGTCACACAAGGTAAACACTGGAGCAAACCAGCCCATCCCTCAGAGCATTCCAATCTGCACCTTTGTGGGCCTCTGTCAGCAGCTTTTACTATTTTGGTAAGATTGGTCTGGTTCGGTCTGTTTCCACCTTGTGCGGTTTGTGGAAACGAGCCAAGGTGAGCCTTTGCCTGAAGGCTCCTTCCACTGTCAGTTTGCCATATGGTGAAGTGGCTAAAGAAGAGAGCCACTTAAGGATATTCGCAAATTAAAGACTTCCTCCACTGCTCTGGAGGGGCAGAGGAAGTTTTTTTAAAAAATTGTTAAGAGTATTAGAGCAGCACAGACACGCTGCATCACTTTTTTTAAAAAAAGGAAGAAAAGTTTGTCTGGGAAGCAGGAGGAGACAGAAGGGGGGGCAACAAGGGGCTTCCCTCCCCTGTGCCTTAACTTGAAGGTCCAGATGGGAACCTGCCTGCAGCTGAATCCACCTCTGAGTACTGGTGTTTGAAACGTGTTTTCAGACATTGTGTTCCAATGTTAACTGTTCTATAAGCAGCGCTTTAGTACCAATGCTGTGCAAGACACAAAACAAAGAATGGATTTGGTCCCAGTCTTCTTGTTGTTTAGTTGTTAAGTCGTGTCCGACTCTTCGTGACCCCATGGACCAGAGCACGCCAGGCCCTCCTGTCTTCCACTGCCTCCCGGAGTTGGGTCAGATTCATGTTGGTAGCGTCAATGACACTGTCCATCCATCTTGTCCTCTGTCGTCCACTTCTCCTCTTGCCTTCACACTTTCCCAACATCAGGGTCTTTTCCAGGGAGTCTTCTCTTCTCAGGAGATGGCCAAAGTATTGGAGCCTCAGCTTCAGGATCTGTCCTTCCAGTGAGCACTCAGGGTTGATAGAATGGATAGGTTTTTTCTCCTTGCAGTTCAGGGGACTCTCAAGAGTCTCCTCCAGCACCACAATTCAAAAGCATCAATTCTTCGGCGGTCAGCCTTCTTTATGGTCCAGCTCTCAATTCCATACATTGTTACTGGAAAAACCATAGCGTTGACTATGCGGACCTTTGTCGGCAAGGTGATGTCTCTGCTTTTTAAGATGCTGTCTAGGTTTGCCATCGCTTTCCTTCCAAGAAGCAGGCGTCTTTTAATTTCGTGACTGTTGTCACCATCTTCAGTGATCATGGAGCCCAAGAAAGTAAAATCTGTCACTGCCTCCATGCCTTCCCCTTCTATTTGCCAGGAGGTGATGGGACCGTGGAGCTGCAGACCATTTTTTACGCTCTCCTCTTTCACCCTCATTAAGAGGTTCTTTAATTCCTCCTCACTTTCTGCCATCAGAGTGGTATCATCTACATATCTGAGGTTGTTGATATTTCTTCCAGCAATCTTAATTCTGACTTGGGATTCCTCCAGTCCAGCCTTTCGCATGATGTATTCTGCATATAAGTTAAATAAGCAGGGAGACAATATACAGCCTTGTCATACTACTTTCCCAATTTTGAACCAATCAGTTGTTCCATATCCAGTTCTAACTGTTGCTTCCTGTCCCACATATAGATTTCTCAGGAGATAGATAAGGTGGTCAGGCACTCCCATTTCTTTAAGAACTTGCCATAGTTTGTTGTGGTCCACACAGTCAAAGGCTTTTGCGTAGGCAATGAAGCAGAAGTAGATGTTTTTCTGGAACTCTCTGGCTTTCTCCATAATCCAGCGCATGTTAGCAATTTGGTCTCTAGTTCCTCTGCCCCTTCGAAATCCAGCTTGTACTTCTGGAAGTTCTCGGTCCACATACTGCTGAAGCCTGCCTTGTAGGATTTTGAGCATAACCTTGCTAGTGTGTGAAATGAGTGCAATTGTACGGTAGTTGGAGCATTCTTTGGCACTGCCCTTCTTTGGGATTGGGATGTAGACTGATCTTTTCCAATCCTCTGGCCACTGCTGAGTTTTCCAAACTTGCTGGCATATTGAGTGTAGCACCTTAACAGTGTCATCTTTTAAGATTTTAAACAGTTGAACTGGAATGCCATCACCTCCACTGGCCTTGTTGTTAGCCATGCTTTCTAAGGCCCACTTGACTTCACTCTCCAGGATGTCTGGCTCAAGGTCAGCAACCACACTATCTGGGTTGTCCGGGACATCCAGATCTTTCTGGTATAATTCCTCTGTGTATTCTTGCCACCTCTTCTTGATGTCTTCTGCTTCTGTGAGGTCCCTACCATTTTTGTCCTTTATCATGTCCATCTTTGCACAAAATGTTCCTTTAATATCTCCAATTTTCTTGAACAGATCTCTGGTTTTTCCCTTTCTATTATTTTCCTCTATATCTTTGCACTGTTCATTTAAGAAGGCCCTCTAGTCTCTCCTTGCTGTTCTTTGGAAGTCTGCGTTCAATTTTCTGTAACTTTCCCTATCTCCCTTGCATTTTGTTTCCCTTCTCTTCTCTGCTATTTGTAAGGCCTCGTTGGACAGCTACTTTGCTTTCTTGCATTTCCTTTTCTTTGGGATGGTTTTTGTTGCTGCCTCCTGTACAATGTTACGAGCCTCCATCCATAGTTCTTCAGGCACTCTGTCCACCAAATCTAGTTCCTTAAATCTGTTCTTCACTTCCACTGTATTTTCATAAGGGATTTGGTTTAGATTATACCTGACTAGCGCAGTGGTTTTTCCTAGTTTCTTCAGTTTAAGCTTGAGTTTTGCTATAAGAAGCTGATGATCAGAGCCACAATCAGCTCCAGGTCTTGTTTTTGCTGACTGTATAGAGCTTCTCCATCTTTGGCTGCAGAGAACATAATCAATCTGATTTCGGTATTGCCCATCTGGTGATGTCCATGTGTAGAGTCGCCTCTTATGTTGTTGGAAAAGAGTGTTTGTGATGACCAGCTTGTTCTCTTGACAAAACTCTATTAGCCTTTGCCCTGCTTTGTTTTGAACTCCAAGGCCAAACTTACCTGTTGTTCCTTTTATCTCCTTGACTCCCTACTTTAGCATTCCAGTCCCCTATAATGAGAAGAACATCTTTCTTTGGTGTCAGTTCTAGAAGTGTTGTAAGTCTTCATAGAATTGGTCAATTTCAGCCTCTTTAGCATCGGTGGTTGGTGCATAAACTTGGATTACTGTGATGTTGAAGGGTCTTCCTTGAATTCATATTGAAATCATTCTATCATTTTTGAGATTGTATCCCAGTACAGCTTTTCCCACTCTTTTGTTGATTATGAGGGCTACTCCATTTCTTCTACGGGATTCTTGCCCATAATAGTAGATATGATAATCGTCTGAATTGAATTTGCCCATTCCCGTCCATTTTAGTTCACTGACGCCCAGGATGTCAATGTTTATTCTTGCCATCTCCTGTTTGACCACATCCAGCTTACCAAGGTTCATAGATCTTACATTCCAGGTTCCTTTGCAGTATTTTTCTTTGCAGCATCAGACTTTCCTTTCACTTCCAGGTGCGTCCGCAGCTGAGCGTCCTTTCAGCTTTGGCCCAACCACTTCATTAGCTCTGGAGCTACTTGTCCTTGTCCTCCACTATTCCTCAGTAGCATGTTGGACGCTTTCCGACCTGAGGGGCTCATCTTCCAGCGTCATATCTTTTAGCCTTTTGTTTCTGTCCATGGAGTTTTCTTGGCAAAGATACTGGAGTGGCTTGCCAGTTCCTGCTCCAGGTGGATCGCGTTTAGTCAGAACTCTCCACTATGACCTGTCCGTCTCGGGTGTCCCTGCACGGCATAGCCCATAGCTTCTCTGAATTACTCAAGCCCCTTTGCCACGACAAGGCAGCATTCCGTGAAGGGGAGGTCCCAGTCTAGAGACTGACAAAAACTGAGGTCACCATCCAGAGGCTAAGCTGTGACCGGTGAGAAGGTAGTAAACTAACGCAAGGGTGGGGAACATGTGGCCCTCTAAACATTTTGGACTGCAATTCCTATTAATCCTTTATTATTGACTGTGGTTTCTAGAAACTGAACTCCAAAATATCTGGCAGATCAAATTCCCCCAACGCATATTGTAAAATTGAGTTGAACGGCAATAGAAGAGAAGTAAAACTGTTTCACTGACAATAACCTTTTGACTCACCGATATAATTTCTACAATATAAGTGTGGTTTCTTGAAGTCAAACAAAGACCTGCATAAGTTACTTTGCTATATTTTTAAGTGCAATTCAATGTCTCTTCAAATACAAGTACCTTCAAGAGGCACAACTGTTTACCTGCTAAATTATATTAGAGGCGGTATCAAGACAGCACAGCTGTTAGCAACAAACACTGTAACTAGGGGAAGGAGGAAAAGAGTCAAGTGCACTTTCTTTTAAAAGATTTTTAACTACAATGAAAGATAGGAAAAAGAAAAGCATGATGTGCTTGGTTATAATATTTTAGAATCTCACCAAAGACGGTCTTTATTCGGTGAGATGTGAATTTAGTATCCCGAGACTGTCTGCATCTCAGGTTCCTAGTCTTTGTGATCACAAACAAGGCTTGAAAATAAATTGGTAGTGCCTGGGGAAAACCTGATATCCGAGTGTCGAGCGGCACTTTCAGAGGCCATGATTTGGGAACTTTTTCTGTGGTTCGGGCAACTATCATTACAGTGCAATCGTGTGCATTCTCAAAAATAAGTTTTATTTTTATTTATTTTTATTTATTTGTTTTAGATACCGCTCATCTGGCAGCCACGGCCAGTCTGGGCGGTTTACAGCAGATAAAACAACAGAGTAACAAAATAATACATATACAAAATAATAATAATACAACACAGTTGGGGCATAAATCAAATATCATAAAGTGCAGTAAAACAAGTACAATACAATAAAGTACAGTTAAAAGCATAAAATATTAAATATTAAGTTTTTGAGACATTCAGTGGAATATGTGCAAGTACGTGTGCATAGAATTTGATCTAACTACCAAAACAAGGTTGATGTCTTAAACTGCTTAATTTCAGTCTGTCACGTTCTTCAGCTTTTCTGGTCATGGATTCTGTGCGCTGCAGTCTACAGTGTATGCTCGGTATCTTTGTCTATCAATTCTTGAACATATTTTTGTATTTCAAATCCATGGCACAGCGTTCAAAATGCCAGTATTCTTCCCTTTTCCTTTTTTCTTCAGTTTTCCTTCCTTTTTTTCCCTTCCTACCTAGGAAAGCCACTCGTTTTTTCAAATCTGAAAAGATCAAAGTTCGTCATCTCACTGACGAAGAATTTCGGGAGCAAGGTGAAACAGAGACTGCCAGAGCCTTGGAGGAACTGCGGAGGTTCTGCAGTAGGCCCGAATTTCCCTCATGGGTGGCGGTGGTCAAGCTGCAAACCCCACAAAAGTGAGAATGTTTCTGTTGCAATTTGACATCCTGACACTGTTTTTATGTGCTTAAATACATTAATGCATAGTTATCCCAAGGAAAAGTTTCACTTTTCCACAAAGCATTCTGTTTGCAAGTAGAAAAACATTCTTCTGGTTTAGACAGAATCTTTTGTCACTTGAAACCCTTTCCTGTGCTGAGGTGAGATACAATATTTATTTGTCAGGCAGTTTATAAGTTTATAATGTCTTTCTGTAATACTCTGCATAAAAAAATGTTGTGGCAACTTTCAAGACTAACGTATTTATTTCAGTGTGAATTTTGTTGGCTTTAATCCACTTCTTCAGGCACATGGACTATCATATTTAAGATAAAGGTGTATGCATACAGAGTATATACAATATACTGCCTATACACATAGACATAAAGGTTTATATTATACGCAGTCAGTCAGTTTATTAATATGGTCAGCGATCAGCTCATTCACGATAGACACTTTATGAGTGTCACAATAGATTTAAAATATTCCAGTTATTAGATAAATAAACAAGATGAACAATAAATAAATGATATAAAATTACTTTAAATTACCTGTTACAGATTAAAATAGATATTGTTAAAACTTTAAACCATTCATAGAATATCTTTTAGTATCTTACAAACAGCTGCAAAAAATTGAGATACAGATACTTCTAGTATCTGTATCTTAATTAACCTTCAGTTTTATATACGCTGTATACATGGTTTTGGGGGCTGACCAGGTGACCTGTGTCATTATTTATCTCTGTATTCTGCTTCACAAGTTGGCCATCCCAACAACCCGATACATACCATAATAGACAAAGTTCTAGATACGTCACATGTAAAGCTGTGTTTCAATATGGCTTTGTATATATAATATGTATATGTATACACTGTGTATAAACCTGTGGCCTAAATGCTGTATTTTCCCTGTGACTGAGGAAGTAGATTTGAATCCATAGAAGTTCAGGCGGAACTAAATGTATTTACTCTAGGAGATGCCACAGTACTTTGGGTTGGATTGGGTTTTGGCTGTGTATGGTTTAATAAACAAATATGGCAATCTTTTTGAAAACTCATGGATGAGGATTTTCAAGGCAGCATAGGTTGGTGCGTAAGAGAATGAGCTGTGAACCACATTCAGATTTCAC
Source organism: Intellagama lesueurii (assembly GCA_037013535.1). Taxonomy (NCBI): domain Eukaryota; kingdom Metazoa; phylum Chordata; class Lepidosauria; order Squamata; family Agamidae; genus Intellagama; species Intellagama lesueurii. The sequence continues at coordinate 164,406,219 of JBAJHW010000001.1, read as the reverse complement.
TTAAGTTATGAGCTCATTGAATAGCCATGGGAAATGGTTAATTCCTGAGTCTTACTAGTTCCTCCATTTTAAGTCCTATACACAACAGGAAATAGTAATGCTAGCCAACCCTTTACAACCGAGATGGACAACAGCAGAAGCGGGCAGGGGTTTTAGGGTTTTGTCCTCTCCCTCTACCCAGAGTGAGCCACACACCCATGATTGAAATTTGAAACCAGCTTTGGGGGCAGGGAGGGGGAGACGTTGGAAGCAAGCGTTTTGCTTCCATCGGCTGCCTTATCACCAAGATTCAGCGACACGCCACCAGCCATTTATCCTTACCAGCCACCAAATTTCTATAGCAAACTGCTACACTGTATGCAGAGCAAGGAGAAACTTCCTGGCTACTGTTGAGATCAGGGAGTATGATTGGCCATTGGAATTTAGTAGATGGGGCTTGGAAGCCTTAAAGACGGACTTGGGGCCCCACGGACCCTATAATTTTAAAGGATGCTTTTGAAGGATGGTCAGCAATAAGGAGGATGTTTGTGAAGCACTTGGAATGCTCAGGAACTCATAAAAGGGAGGAAGAAATAACAAAAAAAGACAAGCCACTGTTAAGGATTGGTGGTTGGTGCAGGCCATTCATGCACAGTGGCTGCATTTGTCTCATGCACTCCAGGCTAAAACAAGATTGTTGTTCATACCAGGAATTGTGTGGGTCGACAGACATTTTCCATTCTCGCTTTCTCATGGTACAGTGGTGCCTCGCAAGACGAAAGTAATTCGTTCCGCGAGTAGCGCCGTCTTGCGAAATTTTCGTCTTGCGAAAAGCGGTTTCCCATAGGAATGCATTGAAATTTAATTAATGCGTTCCTATGGGGGGAAAAAGTCAGAAACCAAAAAAAAGTCAGAAAATAGTCACTTACCAGGTACAGTAGACCCAGCCCCGCTCCTCACAGTCCCTTGGTAGCCCTGGAACAGCCGGACTCTGTGTGAGCAGAGCGCCGAACAGCTGAGAGTCGGCAACCAGCAGAGAGGCGGCAGCCATTTAGGAGAGGCGGCAGCCATTTTGAGAGGCAGCAGCCCGTTCGTCTTGCGAGTTTTTCGTCTCGCGAGGCATTCGTCTTGTGAGGCACCACTGTATTTCTATTGCTTCTTGCCCAGTGCCTCTCCTTTTTCCCACCTGCTTTGTTTTATTTCCTTCAGGTTTGCAAACTTTGTGCTTGGACTTCCTCACGTGTCACCTGAAGAAGTAACTGCCCACGATGACCTATATGGTTTTGGAGGAGCCGTCCTGGAAGAGCAGCTTTTTGACGCAGAGAACAGGACAGAACCGGATCGACCGATCGGTCTCACTGAAGCGGAGGAAAACCAGGAAGAGGAGGGCGACAGGCTGGCCCAACAAAACAGTTTGCACTTACACGGCAGGGAATTTCTCTGAGCCGCCCACTCAAGATATGCCGGGGGCCAACACACAGCAGCCACAAGAGGTAGGAGATGGTCGGGACGTCCTTCCCTGTGAACCGAAAGGGGCACCCAGGACTTGCCTGAAGCACTGAAGTGCTGCTTCCTTGCTTTCCCGTCCTGGGAAGGTTAGGCTTATAGTGATTATTTTAGAATAACACTGATTTAGGAGAAAGGATGTGGACTTCTAAAAAGTACTGCACTCAGCCAATTGTTCTACCAAGTGTAGGTTTGGGGTTTTTTCGTCAATAAGTGGACTGTGGGAAAAACACGCATCCAGGCAGTGTCTTCATTCACAGAGTGTCAGCCGTGGAAAGATACTCTGCCATCTAAGGCAGAACAGCAAACAGCCTCCTTCCCTCAAAGTCATGGCACATTGCGCCAAAGGCCAAGCAAGTTATTTGAGTACCAGAGGCAGAAAGATGCTCAGATGTCACTTTCTTCCTTAGAAATGTAATAATAATGCATTAATGACTAACAGTTTCCTACCATTTCACGATACCCTCAGAGCTGCTCCCTGAGGTGACCGCCTCATTCTGCCTAATGCTACAGCTGGCCCTGACAAAGAGGACCACTCTAAAGGGATGTTCGCCTGTCTGCCTGATCACCTTTTTCAGCTTTTCCAACTAAGCTGAAACGAAAGCCATTCACAATTAACGGTTTTAACCTAACTTTTCTACTCTAGGGTAAGGGTGTGATTTTTGCATGAAAGTAACTTGCATGGGAGTTGAAGGTTCCGGAAGCAGTTGTGATCCTGCCTTTGACTGCAGTTATCATCTTTCCTGTGTCGTCTTGTGGCTGTTTCAGAACTGGCAGATAGCCTGGGTTCATGGGAAATGTGCTAACCTTTCACAAGGCCAGGTCCTACCATTGGGCGGGCTGGAGCAGCTTCCTTCAGATGATAGATTTTACAAGTAATGTTAAAAGAGGTGCAAATTGCAAACTAGTTTGTTTTTTATGTCTGTATTGTGTGGTTGAATTAGCCTGTTGTAAGAAAAACAACACTCTTGTGGTGCTACAAGTATGAACAACTGATTTGGCTGAAGCTTTTGTGGACTGCAGAAGACGCAGGGGGCTTTGTGTGAAAGCTTATGCCAAATAAAACTTGTTAGTCTCAATTTTTAAACGTTGTCTCCAGAAGGTCTTTGTTGGCTCAGATTACCGTCTCCGTGCTAAAGCCATCTTTGCAGTTCAGATCTGTTATAGGCCGAACATTAAGGCACTGGACCCAACACAGTCTACACTTTCCTTACCAGAAAATACTTTAAACAATTCAACCTGCTTATTAGGTTGCCTTAAATGCAATTACACAACACGAGGCATGCAGTCCTCTGTGTGTACTCTGAACTAAACTCTCTTTAGTTCAACAGAACCTCATGGTAACCGAGGATAAAATTGCAGTCTGACTGGTTTGCACAGCCTGCTCTAGGCGACATGAACTATCCAACAATGAAAAAAAAAAAGAAACTCAATATTGTGGCCACTGCCTTTGGGGTTTCTGCTGGCATGGGCAAATGATGGGCTGAAGATGAGAACAGAACGAGTATCAATTTGCAGTATTAAAAGTATGGCATATTGGCCTAAGACAAATTATATCCCACTCAACCAATAGGGTGATCATTTGCAGAAAACTACTTCAGAGCAGTTCCTGAAAGATGAGGTTTTCTTACCTACTAATACTGGTTTGAAACACGGAGTTGTGCAGTTAAATTAAAGAGTTGTGCACATCCACATGCAGACAGAGTTCCTATGATGCATGCGTACAAGGCATCTCTCCTGGCCTAGCCCAGCGTGTGTTCATGTTACAGCTGGCCTCACACACACCTTGAGATAAAAAGCCTGTAAATACATGATTTGTATCAAGTGTGAGGTTCCTGGTTAGGGAGTCTACAAGTTACATCCTGCATTAATCTAGCGAGTGTAGACGCAGTAATAATCAATAGAACTTAAAGCTGTGATTAGCAAATCCCATTCATTTCAGCAGGTCTACTGTACATAGGATTAACAGTAGATTTAGCTCCATACAGTTCTCTCTCTCTCTCTGTTTTTAAACATATATGTGTGTTCTGTGCCATCAAGTCAGAAATGGCATATAGCAACCCTAATGGGGTTTTCAAGGTAAGTGAGATATTTGAGGAGTGGGTTTTACCAGTTCCACCCCCCTCCCAGTGACTTCCCATGGCCAAGTGGGAATTTGAACCCTGTTCTCCTGAGTTCTAGTCCATTAATCACTATACCACACTGGGAATCCTTTATACTGGGATTCCCAGTTTATTCCTTTATACACCGGGGAACATTTATAGCCCAACCTATATATAGGATCTCAGGGTGATTTTAAAAACTGTATAGAACAGTTTTAAAACAGAAACAATGTTAAACCAAACAGCACAAAACTGAAACGTTAAAACGGTTGCAGGCCATGATCCTCAACACACAAAGGCTCTAATAAGCACGTCTTGACTTGGTGCCAACGTTGGTGCCGATTGAGCTTCCAAGGGAAGACATTCCACAGTTGGGGGTGCTATGACGGAGAACTCCCTCCCCTTGTGTTTCCACATAATGAGCTGTTCTCAATGGTGGGACACGGAGGAGAGCTTCCCCAGCAGATCTTAGTGATGGGGCAGGTTCCTCACCCACCTAGCCCAGACCCCAAGCTGTTTAGGGCTTTATAAGTCACCGTCAACACCTTGAACTCAGACTGGGAGTGTACTGGCAGCCCATGGAAATCCTTCAGGGATCCCTACATATGTGGGCACAGCCTTGCACAGACTGCAGCTAACGAACGTAACAACTTGACCCCTGCTTGATCAGGTTGTTTTGAATGTTTCCTTTCAGCTAAAGTGAGCCAATGTATCCAGCGCATGCATCGTTTTTTCAAACAATGCGTTAAGATACAGTACTCCATTAATTATTGAATGAAAACAACAGAAGGCTCACCAAGGAACATTTGGTACAGATCAGCACAGAGGTTCTTGTGGGGTGGGGACAGGTGGCTGGTGGGACAGGCCATGGACAATGCCACCGCCCCCCCCCCCCCCGGGAAACTGCCACACCGTGTTTTCACCTCTCTGGAATGGACCATCTTTGTACCTCAGAACGATTCTCTGGAAAGGAAAATATATCTGTACGAAAGATTGCTGCTTGCATGGCAAGTGTTAGCACAACTGTCTCAGTTACCTCAGAACAGCTTTCCCCACTCTGTGCATATACTGGACTACACCTGTCATCATCCCCAGCCAGCAGGGCCATTTAGAAGACAGTCTTGGGCCATTGGGCACTAACTTGCCTGACTGTATGTTTCAAGCACCTAATTAGCCCACAGTGGGCTATATTGCCACAGAGCACCCAGGCAGGATGCAAGCTTCCCTCAGGGCTCCCACCCCCTCATACAGATGAGAAGCCCCGCCCCCGTCCACCATAGATTCCTGCTTTCATCTTTTCATTATAACAACTCAGCCTTCAGTATTTACCACCTTAAGCGTGTAATGCAGGAGAAGTCCTAGTGCCAGCCTCCAGCTGTTAGCAGACGGCAACTCTTGGAATGCTTCACCATTGACAATGCTATGGGCCAGTGTTCCCCAACAGGCTACTGGACTAGAATTCCCAGAAATCCTGGCCAGCACAGCTAGTAGTGAAGGCTTCTGGGAGTTTTAGTCCAAGAACATCTGGGGACCCAAGGTTAAGAACCATTGCTATGGGCTGACGGGAGCTGCAGACCAAAATAATTCCCAGGGTCATACTTGGTCTTCCCCAGAACTAACGGGTAGACTCACAGCCCTTTTCACTGAACCACCTGCTTCCTGCTCTAGAAAGAGAGATAACCTTGGGCAGCTTGCAGCCCACAAGGGAAACAGAGATGTGAGCTAGAGCCAGGAAAGCAGTTTTGATAACTAGCTATATCTAAGAATAGCAAAAGAGGAAGAAGAGAGAACGGGTGAAAAACATTTCAGATGTTTTGGACCTGAGCTCCCAAAAATCTGCAGCCAGCATGACTAGTGGATTATGGGAATGGGAGTCCCAAACAGTTGAGGACTGAAGATTGTTCCCCTTTGCTGTCCAGGCATGTAGAAAAGAGTGCATTTCCCATCCCATGGTTTTTCATTTATTTTCAAAGTGTTCCATTAGATCCGGGGGGCCCAACCCCCGGTACCGGGCTGTGGCAGGACTGGGCCACGGAGACAGATCTTCCGCCCCCTGCATGTACACCTCCTCGCACATACCCCCCCGCACCCCCACCCACCCACATATGCGTGCACTGGTGCCCCATCACCCGTGCGTGCCCTGCCCACCCGTGCATGCATGCCCCGCCTCCCCACGCGTGCATGCACGGGTGCCCCCACCCACTCACACGTGCATGGGTTCCCCACCCGCTCGTGCACGGACCCCGCCCTGCCAACCGGTCCGCGGTTCAGAAAAGGTTGGGGACCACTGCATTAGATAATAAATCTGAACATATACAAGTAATGCTAGGCATTTTTATACATACAGTGGAATTTTATTTCTCTTGCTACATCTTAACAATTTCACAAATATTGAAAGCCCGTGTGTAATGAAGGAACAGATTCAAGAGACAATCCAGACGTGTAAACAGAACATATTAAAGTTCAATGCCTCACCATTCGGTTGCTGAACATTAATGGTATTACCATAGCTTTTCTCATTTGAACTCCCATTATTCTGAAGAAGTTTCTTTTAAAAAGAATTAAATAACTATTTTTAGTTTGCTACCTGCCTGGTTTTCTTATCTTCCCTCCCAGATGTATAAACATATAATAAATACATTTTTGATTTCTTTCTTTCTTTTTTTTTAAAGGACACTTAAACAAGTCATGAGAGATTTACAGTACAGTACATTTAAGTAGAAGTGCAAAAAAACAGCTAGTGACTACTCTCTGATGTTTGGTCCCAGATATCCAACTACAGATGCTATTACAGCCCCATCAGGCTTATGCAGTGAGGACATCCCTCAGTTTTCCATGGGGCTGGTTGAGGGACGTGGGCTTTCATTTTCCAGCAGTTACTCCCTTTTTCCTTTCCTCTCGACCTGTCCTGGTTTGCTCTATCACATGCTCTGCACTCAAAATACAGGAAAGCTGCGTGAACCTCTACCAATTAACAGATCTGTAGGTCTGGCCTCTTAGTTCAGGTATTCCCATTGGTCCTTCCAAAGGACCAGCTGTCTGCAGTCGCCAATGCTCTTGACTACATAGGACGAAACTTTCTTGACTTTTCCCAACAGCCAGTCCAAGCAACTGGCAGTGATGGATCCCAAGATGCACCTTTAGCCTGGCAGAAGGATATATAAATGTTGGGGGCGAAACCCAGCTGTTTGCTTACCTGGCTTGGTTGCCTGAAAACAATGGTAGTTGGGTGCCACTACATGTCATCTCCTATTAAGAATTCAGTGTGTAAATCTGCCTTTTAATGGGAAGATTCTAATGAGCGACAAAGCTTTTAGACATCCTCGGAGTCAAAGAACTTCTGCTTGGATCTAACCTTTTCTCTCAGCGAGCATATAAGAGAGCTGAGTTCAGCTAAGACTGGGAAAACGTGAAAAGACAACGCTATAAGCCTGTTGGTGTCTTTGACAAACAACACAAGTGGAAAACATGTTGTGTAAATTCTTCATGATGTATGACTATTCTCTCATATTCAAACCGCTTCTATATTAACCATATTCTCCTTTTCTAACGTAGACTCAATTAGGAATGATAGCCCTCCCCTTTCTGGCCCACAGGCACTTACAATGTATTCTAAGATTATAAACCCCCTCCAATTAAACAAGCAGGTTTACACATCCTTGAATTAAAATGCATTTGCCCTCATTCAAAGAGGTTGTTGAGCAGTGGATGGTCTTTGTACCTTTCCCTCTCTCACCTCAAAGAGAAAAATCACTGCTGCCAGTACAGACCGTGTGTATTCCATTAGGAGGAATTCAGTCAAGACATGTGCAACAAAATACAGCTGACTGTATTGACCACCTGTATGACGGTGTGTGAGCTGCAGAAGGAGCCCAAGATTCCAGATGTGCTGATGGGTGGGGAAGGCTTTTTTTTGCATGCACACGTACACAGACTCAGCGGGCAAAACTGGACAATCTAACACACAGGCAGTTGTTGCGGACGGGTCTCCCTTGTTGGAATTGGGAACCGTGTCCCCTATGAAACCAGAAGTACTCTCAAGGTGAAACAATTACAGTCAAAGTCTTCCAAGCACAATGCCTGACTCACGCACTGTAAACCAACACCCTTGTCCATGAAGGGTTCTAGGCAGCTGGCCACAGAAGAGTTAGTAGCAACTGGGGCTGAGGAGAAAGCAGCCTTAATAGGTGTTTAACGTTAGAACTCTACAAGCCCAAAGCTATTCAAAGTCTTCACAAAAGACAGAATTCTGTGCTATTCCTTCATTTAGCTCTTTAAACCAGTACATTTTCCTCTGACGTTTCAGTAGTTTATGCAACTTTCCCTGGGAAACCACCTCACCTTGTAATAAATTAACTCTCATGGAGAAAAGCAATAAGCACTTCCCTCCTTGACTTCTGCTAATAAATTAAATTAAAAATATCAACTGTCTCATGCAAGAAGAAATGAAGTGCAAAATTCCTCCTCAGAAATTAAAATGATTTTTTTGTTCCTTTTTGTGAGAACAAACTAAAGTCATACTTGATCAAGAACCCTGATGGCCTGTTTTTTGTTGACACGCAAAGCAACCCCAAACCCCCTTTCCATACAGACTTGGGGCGGGGGGGGGGGGGACCGTTCAGGTAGAACATTGGACTCCTTTGCCACTTATTATATAACCCAACCTTTTCTGCCAAGGTTTTTCTAGTCATTTTATAGTCTTCACTACAGTAGGCCCACTGGAATTTGCCATAGAAAAGGCCTTAAATATTTTAAAAGCACGTGTTGTATCGTGTTACCATTGCCAAGATGAAGGGAGCTGCTGGGCCAAGTTCCCATTTCAATATTTCTCTGACCACAAGACCAGTGAGGTGGATGCAACCAAGTCCTATTCATGCCCTGCCTCAGGAGGCTGAGGACTAGTAGACTCAGAGGGAACCGGGCCGTCTGGGCTGGGGTGGGTTTCTAGAGGTGCTGTAGGTAAGGAAGGTTCTCCAGAAGCACCACTGTCTCCTTGATCCAGAGGGCTGCCTGGTGCAGAGCCGTGGCTATTGTTGGCTTCCTAGGAAAGACAAGGGGGGTGGGGGAGGAAGGAAGTCATGTTAAAATGTGCTTGTGCATTTCCTGCCCAGGAAACACATGTATTCTGCCATTCCAGGTAAGCCACACAGCTTCTTCATAATAACAGAAAAAGGAAGGAGGGAGGGAGGGAGGGAGGGAGGGAAGGAAGGAAGGAAGGAAAAGAAAAAATACACAGCACAGCACACAGGCATCAAAGCAACAAGGAAAGCTGTCATATCCAGACAATATTAGACAGCAAGATGACAGAAGAACTTACCTCCCTTATCTTTTCCTAACTGCTCTTCCCCAAGAAGCATGTAGGGAAAAAGCTTATTGTATTTTAAGATTTTTTAAAATTTAAAAAAAAATTCAAGAAAAATAGTTGTACGACTTGTTAAAATGGAACTTTTCATGGAACCGCACTTACTTTTCATTGACATATTTTTCATACAGTACTTTGCATGAGAACCCAGGGAACATCAGCACTCTTCTATTTTGGGAGAAGAATTATGAATATTTCAGCAGACTGACTAAGCAGCAGGCCTTTCTTAATAACCATCACACGGGGAGTGGGGGTGGCAGGACACTTTTAGAAACGCCAAAGGAATGTGTGTGTGTTTTAAAGCTATTCTACAGGATATGGAAATATAAATTTAAAGATCAAGGTTATTTTTATTACTCCAAAGCCAAACACTATAACATATTCCACAGATCATGACGACTTCAGCTTCATTTAAAGATAAACCAGGGATAAGGCAATCTGCATGAGGAAGCAGGGTTACATATGCAGATTTTATTAGATCTGGTCTCATGGCTGTAAGGTGACCAGGTTCCTGTTTGGCTTTCAGAGCAGATGCCTGTTGAAGCAGGGGATGAGATTTAGATTAAGAGTAGAACAATTAAAGTGTGCAACAATATTAATGGACTGTAATTACTGTCAGCTCTTGACGAGGCGTCTCTTTTCTCAAGTAGCCCAGCGGCAGGGCCTCTAGGAGGCGCTGGTTTCTTCCTATGGGCCATTACAAGGAAAGCAGCAGTATTAGCAGTCCAAAAAACAAAACAATGGAGAATTAGGAGGTAACTGGTTAATCTGGTTAGGAAACTGCTGCTTTAATAACATTTAAAACAATCATATTTTTAAAAGACTAGACTATGTTTCCGGAGGAATGCCAACCACGTGTTTGCAAACTGATCACACCATCTTTGTTCATATCGCTCCAATGCCACCTACGAATCAGGTAAGAGTTAGGCTATGTATCATCTGCCCAAAGTAGCAGAGCTACTGTTTTTAAAGATATGCATATTTATGCAGTTTAACCATCAGGCAATTAGGCCTTGTATGATTTATCCACCAGGATACTACAAGGCTGTTACTGTTCTTACAACAGCCTTCAACTTATGGCAACCCTATGAATGAGTGACCTCCAAAATATCCTATCCTCAAGAGCCCTATTCAGCTCTTGTAAATTCAAGGCTGTCGCTTCCTTTATGGAGTCAATCCATCTCATATTTGGCCTTCCTCCTTTTCCTGCTCTGTCTTTAGCTTTCCCCAACATTACTGCCTTTTCCTGTGAATCTTGTCTTCTTCCAAGGTGCCCAAAATATGACAGCCTCAGATTCATCACAAGGCTGGTGACAGCCTTAGTCTAGAGAAAACCCCTAATTTTCAAGGACAGATTTCCTCACCAAAAAAGCAGGCACTTCTAGAATCACAGTATATTGACTATGGTTTCCATCAGGATTCACAGCAGGGAGTTTGGGAAACTGAGAACCTACTGGGAGATCAAATGCCTTAAGGAGCCAGCCGAATAGCCTTCCACACAAGTGTTAGGATCGCCCTTGAGTGCATGTGGTAGGCAGGCAAAAACAATCCTAGTAATCCTAGCTCACACAGAATTTTTCTTTTTTTAAAATGTAAGCATGTCATTTTGTACTCTTCCATGAAGAACTGAAAAGTATAATTTTGGGAGCATTCCCTTTGGAGCAGATTTGAGTATACTAGGACTTCAAAGGGAGAGAGGCAATAGTCCTTTCCCCATTTCACAGACGGGAGCTAATTAATTGGATATTGTGTTAAACTATATAATGGTTTAATGTTAATCCTCTTATCCCTCTCAAAGCAAATGCAGATTCACTAGCACTAGTGCATCAGATAGATGACACAAGTAAGAAGCAGGAATGAACATAGTTACTGGTTTATACCCATCAGTCTGCAAGCAGCTAGCAGCAAAAAAAGTATGTGCTGTGTTACCGGGAGGTGCGGAGGTGCTTACCAAGAAGACTTCTTTAGAAAAAAAAAAAGGCCCCTTAAGAAAGGTAAGGAAATGGCTATGCTAAATCAAACCAAGGGTCCACCTAGTTTAGCAGCATTTCATCTCCAATACTGGCTAACCACACACTCCTCAGATGCCCCAAAACACAGTGGAAAAGTCCCTTCCTGTTCCTTGGCACTGACGTATAGCAACTGGAGAAACACCGCCTCTGAATGCAGAGGGTGCTCCCGCTAAAAGATCCTTAAACCTGCATGAATCTGTCTCCCTCTTAAAAGAAGAAGAAGAAACGCAACAACCTCTCTGGACTACTCCACTTGTGTGGTTAATGCATTTTTTTAAGATTAAATATATGTTTACACAAAGCAGAGCTCTTTTTTTCTCAGTCTTGAACCAGACTGTCAATAAATACATTTCACTGAGAGCCTGCATTGGGGGGAAAAAAGCCACCCTTGTACATTGCAAACATACTGTAGGGCGTTTCTGTACTCCAACGAGGACGTGAGCTTCTGGAGCTTGTAAAGTTCGCCCTCAAAAGAAGACAAAGATGAGCGCTGCATGCGCACCCCACTCCCCCTGCAGCTTACAATCAAAGCTGAGTTGGAGAAAAACTCCAATCTACCTCCCTTCCTGCTCACTCCTAATTTCTTCCCCCCACATGGCAGATTTGTGGGGTCATACTTAGCTTACAGGATTTCACTTGGAACCCGAATTTGTCATTTGATAGCCCGGGATTTGGGAGGCCTGCAAGCCAATCCTGTCTAATTGAGACGAGCATGTGTCAAACCTGGAGGACTGGCCTAGTTCTCTCTCTCTTCCCCTGCCCTCTCTTGAGAAGCAGCTTGGCTCACCTCTAAGCCAATCCAACACAAGCCACGGCTGATTTGTGTCTATGCAAAAAAATAAAAATAAAGTAAAACCTAACCCTCGCCCCCAAATGTTGCTTCCGCTGTTGGTTTCACAGCATTAATACTTCATGTTCTGGGGCAGGGAAGGAATGCCTGATTCTAATTTTTTAATGGCACTGAAATTTATGTTTTAGTATCCCAAAGCCACAGGCACATGTTCACTTCCCTGCTAGAAATATCTGTTATGCACTAAAGGCTGGGTTACCTGCAAAGGCTGGTTCTCCAGGGCTTGGTTGCTTTTGGAAAGTCGAACCATTTCCTTGATCTGACAGAGCGCATAGGCTAGAGTCACCCAGGGAGAAGAGCTGACACCCCAGGCGGGCTTGTTCACGTCTTCCTGCTCTTCTTGGTGTTTGGTCTTCTTGGGAGGAAACCTGGGCTCAGGCCGTGGCATGATGTCTTCGGTCTGTTGCTGGACAAGGTCGATCGTAGCTATGGGCACAGGACTGGAAGGCACGGGGATCCTTTCTGCCAGCATCGTCTTTTCTGAACTCAAACAACAGCAAAGGTCAGTGTCCTTTCCAACAGCCCTGACTGCTCACAAGGGAACGGCAGACCACCGGATACTAGGCTTCCTTTTAAAGGATGCCAGACTAGAATCACAATGAAATTCATGGAGTGATCTTGGATGACTCATTCTCTCATAGCCCTAATCTACCTCACTGGGTTGTTGGAGGGTAAAGTAGGGAGGAAAAAAGCAGCATAGATGGACCTGGCCTGGTTGGAGGAAAGCAGGGATATAAACGAAGCTGAACATGACTAGTATCGGTAAGGCTGAGCTGCAGTTATATCTTATTTCATTTATTTATTTATAGAGCTTACAGACTGCCCTACTTAGGGAAATGGTGGTTTACAAAATGTAAATATACCATACAATCAAACAAAGAAGAAGGAAAAAACCCAGCTCCCAATCAGACAGTCAAATTAACTGAAAGGTGACCATCAGCTGATACTAGCAACAAATAGCAAACGAATCAGAATAGATCAAAAATAGACAAATATAATCCAATACAGCAAACGAAAATGATAAAACTTCAATCCAAAAAAATGAAATATAATAACAGGTCACAGAATTAATATCAGATGTTGCCAAAGGCCTCCCAGAACAGTTTGGTCTTCAATAGTATTCTAAAGGACTGTAGGGAGGGGGCCTGCCTGATCTCTCATCAAAGTTTATTCCATAAAGAAGGTGCCACAGCTGAGAATGACCCATTTCTGATAATGGTCTTCTTTAATTTCCTTGGGTGGGCACCCTCAATAGGGAGACCTGAGAGGATCAGATTAGATGGGTAGATATTCTTGAGGAGAGGCGCTCTGGCAGGTAGAGAGATACCAAACAATTTAGGGCTTTGTACGTTATAACGAAAACCTTAAATCTGACACAGAAGCTAATAGGACCCCCAACGCAGCTGAGCCAGGATGGGGGTTAACATGATTGAATCTCCTAGCCCCAGAGATTAGCCTAGCTGCTGCATTCTGTACCTGCTGAAGCTTCTGTACTGTCTTCAAGGTACGGCATCCCAGCCTTCCTCCAATGAATATGCCAGGAGGAAGGACTATTTCCCCCCCCCCCCCATTTCCAATGACTTAAGCAGCACCCCCCAGGTTCTGTCGTAGCAGTGCTGTCACAGTGAGGGGAGGGGGAGGCATGGCTGGGAAATCTTTGGCCCTCCAGATGTGTTCATCCTACACTGCCCAGAAGACACAACAAGCACAGCCAATGGTAATGGATTATGGGAGTTGTAGTCCAAAACATCTAGCAAGCCCACGTTTTCCTGTCCCTGCCATTTGAGGCTGGAGAAACACGAGTAGTGCCTTGTATTGCATCTAAAGGATAACAGGCAGATCCATCTCTGAGGTTTTAGCAGGCAGTTATAGCAAGGAATGGTTTTAGTGGCAGCAAAGGGTGGGGAGATGAATGGAGCTACTTCTCGATGTTTTATGTATGCATCCCAATGATGTTATCCCACTCTTCCTCCCAAAAGGAAGTGTTTAACAACAAGCAAAACTAATAGTATCAAAACAACGTCCAGTCCCATTGACCAAAGGAAAGCAATCCCCTCCAAACTAAACAAACACTCAGAACACGATGCATGATGGAAGATCACATAACCAACCAATGGTTCACCATTTCCAACTGCTAAGATGAATTCATTCAACACAGGGCAGAAACAGACGTTAGTCTGCGATTATAACTGAAAGCACGTTAGGCTTTGGGGAGACATGATTCAAGCAAAATTTTATGTTTGAAAAATCATAGTTCACACACACACAGAGCCCATTAAAAGTTTCCTCTTCTGCCAACAAGTTAAATATTATAATCAGTATTTCTGCCCAGAGACAGAAAAACAACTTTTTTTTCTGCATATCTTTATGTCTGGAATCTATTTGTGTTTTAAAATGCCCTTGAATTATACATAAGACAGATTTGTTTACGGGCAAACACTTATTTTTAGCAACATATTTGATTTCTTGACATCAAAGGATGTTGTAGATCCAAGTGGCTAACCTTCTTCCCTCGTCCTTGCCTTGGTTTTATCTCAAAAGCAGAGGGTGAATTGTCTTTGCCACTAAGGTGGTTTTATGCTGACAATATTAATGAAATCCCTGTGTGCCAGGTGTTCGATGTTTTCCCTTAAACAAAATAATACACAAGAGTTGTCCCAGGCAAGTCCAGTCCTAAAATGTTTGAGTTATCATTCTGGCCGAATGAGCAACTAAGCCAACAGAACACCAAGGGGCAAAAGCCAATGAGAAGGATTTCAAGACTGGGTAAAAACACAAGGGAAAGATTATCCTAAGGAAATAATCTTTCACTCACAAAGGTCTCTGCTAAGACTCTTTGGTATTCAGGACTAGCATGGACAATGGAGGATGGCCTCGAGAGTGCTGGCACCAGAATGGACTGCCTGCCTGAAAAAACAGATCATCAACAGATGGAAGTAAATGGTAAATGGTTGCTATTTAGTTTCAAGGATTTAGCTATGAGATCTCCTTGCTCTGAATAACTACAGCTATTGTCAACAGGCAGTAACAGGGTTGAGCAACCACTCCAGGACATAGACGTAGTCTAGGTGGGACATGGATGTTTCCTAACTACTACTAAGAATTCACTCCCTGTCAGTCCCCCATGCCCTCCTAAGAAGGGTGGGCAATGTGTGGTCTTCCAGATGTCGAGGGACTGCCATCTCTACCAGCCCTTGAAGTACAGCCAATTATGAAAGATATTAGCAGTGGCAGTCCAATAGCCTCTGGATGGCCCCAGTCTTATGAGTACACCATGCTGCCTCCTCCCAACCTTCACTGACATGAATTACCCATTTGCAACTGGAGCATGTTGATAGTAACTTTAGACAAAAGTGAGTAACTTTTCTCATCCTGGTGGCTCTCTGATTTTTTTGACAGAGCAACTGGAAGCATGCAACGTAAGTTGAGAACCACTGCACGATAACAAGCGGGGATTGTGTACAAGCCACTGCCAATGCGTCTGAATATAGCTTTGGTTCATAAGCTCCATGTACGATGTCTGGTGACTGCAAAGAATTAAGATGATGATTTACCTTCCTTCTCATCAGGAACTGCTAACCACTGGATCAAAGCGAAAAGCAAGAGGATCACCAGACAGGCCATTCCAATCCCTCTGAAAGTTGAAGCAGCTCCTGTAAAAAAGAAGTGGAAAGAGTGAGGCTGAATTCAATTGTGCTCAAGAGCGACTTCCAATGGAATTCCATACAGGTCTATCCAGAAGAAAGCCTCGCTGATTTCGGCAGAACTGACCGCTAGGGCAAGGGTGTACAAATCTTGGACTACAACTCCCATAAGGCTGCTGGCCATGCTGGCTGGGGATGCTAGGAGCCGCAGCTCACAGAACTACACTTACAAGCTGGGAGCTAGCTTTAGTGGCTTGCACGGGACATAACTTTCTAGAAGCAGTTCTGTCTGGTGGGGCATTAACAAGAAATCGTTCCTCATATAGTTTATTTATTTATTTATTTATTATATTTTTAGCCCGCCCATCTAGTCATATAGACTACTCTGGGCGGGTAACAACATAACATATACAAAATTACAATTTAAAATGACAGTTCTAGTTGTCACCCAATGAGATGGGTGAATGAGTTCACCCATCTCGTTGGGTGACAATCAGCAGAACTAAAACAATCAGTTTTAGTTCTGCTGATTGTCACCCAATGAGATGAGCCATGACTGCATCCTCTCGGCTAGCTGAGAAAAGGGGTTCATTGTAAAGAAGAGAATACTGCCATTATTTAAACAAAGGTGGTTTCCTTTTTATAAGAAGAACTCAATTAGAATTCTAAGGTATCTGTGCCTTTATTAATTATCATCTCAACTGTTATCTACATTATACATGAATTGTACTGTAGAACACTGGCTTTTTAACAGTTACTTCTATGGCCTTCAGGGCAGTAGTAATGGGATCTGCACACTGTGTCTGTTGTTGCTGCAACAGGGATTATTATAATGAAAAGTCTAAGAAGGATAAACCCTGCCAATAGAACACCATATGCACAAATCACTGGTTATTCAACACTTCTTTATTATTATGCCTAGAAAAGATTTGCTTTTCTTTCTTGCAAACCCACATACTGGCTGAAATGCTGTTGCTTACTTATGCAGTGCAAGTTTGATGACATCAGCCACTACCACTCCGCAGCTGTTGGGGAGAATTAAAAGCTTCCTATTTCCCTTCAGGTTTGGGGGGGATTCCTAGAGATCCCCTTTGTTCTGGAGAAGCCTTTGACAGCCATGGAATGGGGGTAGGGAATGATTTCAAGCTGGAAGGTCACAGCCATCAGTCTTGGTCCCACCACTGGGACAGGGGGTACATTTCCCCCCCCCCCCAATTTTAAGTCATTCCATCCCCATCCCCTATTCTGCAGCTCCCAAATGGCTTCCTAGAATCTTGTGGAAGGAGAATAGGAAACTTGCAATTCTCCCAAAAGAAGTCATGGGGTGGCATGGCTGCAGCTGATGACATCATCAAAGTTGCATGGCACAACTCTGCCAACAGGATTCCAGGCACTATCTTGTGTAGGCTAAAAAGAACAAGTATTTTAATTTAATTGTATGGTCTCTGAATATGCAAACAATCTATGATATCCCCAAGTAAATGCAGACAATAATCTAGAGATGGGCAGAAGTTCAACTGGTAAACTGATGACTGATTTGCAGAAAACCATCAAGGATATCTGACTCCCAATTGCTTAACAAAACAGGAACAAAATTACCCTTGATCCTACTCTAAAATATAGTGATTCAATGCACTAAACTCTGGTGCTGAAAACAAATTCCTGGCATCAAATTATTTAATTTTACACAAACGGTTTATGCAACTGGCTCTGGTTAATAGATCTTTGGATTCTAATAAAAACTGAAAGTATCTGCCGACATGACCGAAGCCTGTCTGGGTGCTGGAATGCCCACCCCTGATTTACAGCAAACTCTCCAACGGATGAGAGAAGTGTAAATAGCTAAATTTCTCTTACCAAAAAAATTGACCAGCACTCCGCCAATCATTGCTCCGCATCCTCTCCCCAGGCCAAGATGGAGACCCTGAAGGATGCCCTGAGCTGATGTTCTTAATTCTGGAGGCACAGCAGCACTCAGGTAGGAAATGCAAGCTGCCCAGATTGCTGCATGTGTCACACCTACAAGGAAGGAACATGTTACAAGATGCAATGTCTGACAGATGATGCTTCTTTGTGTATATTGTTGTAGCTGGCAAAATAATCATTTCTAGGGCAATGATGTGGTGGTAGATTTTGAAGCGCAAGTGCTCAGCATGGTAGAGAGCCTAACCATACCTCCAGCAACATCACAAAATGCAGGCAACTGTGTTTATCCGTATCAACAAACCAACTGCAGCAATGTTCATGTCTACCAGGGACCAGTCTTTTATAAAGCTAATAGATGTTAAGACCAAGCAGCCACAAAATATTTTGCATAACGAGAGGGATATAACTCTCAGCAATACATTGTGGCTTGAAGAAGCCATTTCCCATGACACCTCCTTAAATTCCAGATCTGCTCCCTGGTCCAAAAAGGATGAAGACCCTTCCTTTGGCAGAAACAGCCAAAGCATGGAAAAGCTTTGTAGACAATGTTTATTGTTGCTATTTCAAATAAGAGGCGGAAGGAACTTTATCCTATGAGTGAAACCTATTTTTCTGACTAATGGTATCTGTACAAGCTGATCTTATCTGCCTGTCAGGTGGCATCACCTTCCTTTCCCTTGGTGCTTGCAAAGGTCTAAGCAAATTAACCCCCATGTCTCTTACTTAGACGACTCCTAGACAGTGATGGGATTCCTACTGGTGCTATTCTACTATGGAATCAGAAGCATCACCAGGGAGGATTTCTCAAGTTGGATGACCAGGATCGAATTTTCTGAGCAGAGATAATAACTGGAAGCAAAGTGTTGGTGTGGCAGTAGACACGTGATTCTAGTGGTCCCCTTATGGCTTATGCCAATGTTACTGGTGTGGCAAAACCTTAGAAAAATTAGTTTTAAAATGTAACATCTTTTTGTTAGTATTTAAAAGCAAACAAAACAAATTAATATTTTGAGATGCATGTGCCATGCTTTAATTTTTAAAAACAAACATACTTTTTAAACGGTCAAAAATAGCCCCAAATGACCTCCCAATCCAACATTTCAAACAGGGATGGGCACTCTCCAGAGGTCCAGGAGTCATATGCACCCATCTCTGGATCTTGGAGGTCCATACCCACCCTACTACCCCCCACTCATTTTTTTTATTATTTTTTTGCTTACGCAATGGAGGGAGATGGCAGAAAACGCTCCCTTGCACCCTCTAGTGGCAAATTTTATTTTTTTTAAAAAATAAAGCTGAGGGACATGGCAGCTGAGGCTCCTCAAACAATGGCAAAATTGTTCCTATTCCCTCTAGAAGGCACAAGAGGACTTTCTGTCCCTCTTTTAAAACACACACACACAAACACAATGTAAAACAAGGGATATGTGGGCATGCTGGGGAGTTCCAGTGTTGCAGGGCTTCATGTTGCCCATTTCTTTTTAGAACCAGCAAATATTACTCATTATACCATAAAACAGACAATGTTACAGATAATGCTATATGTAACACCTTCCTTTCAAACTCTGGATAAGTTTAGCCGTGGGGCAGAGACAAACATACCACACCAGTAATGAATAGATTTGTATGCTGTCATTGTGCTCATCCCCACCTGGAAAATGATGCAGCTAGAAATACTCTCGCAAGAAGCTCTGGCAATAAAGTAGTGAAATTCAAAGATTTCAAACAGAAGGGCCCAGAGTGAGAGAGACTGGACCTGGGACTTCCTGCATGCCACAGAGTGTGCTCTGTCGTTCAGCTATAGCCAGCATTCAGCAAGGACCCAAGCGAAAGGATCCAAACCGTTCTGGATTTTGTGTGTATTAACTTATGTTTCATTATCCAACCATTTCTGACTGAACAGAATCTATCTAGAAATAAAGGAAGGAAGTGCTGAAAGGAAATGTCTGGCTCTTGGACAACTGACCTCATTCGCAGGGACATGGGCACAGAAAATTGCCACCGATGGAGCTGTAGCACATGGGGCTTTTACAACTTCTCCTTTGAAAATATGTCATAGAATCCTAGAATCACAGAGTTGGAAGAGACCACAGGAGCCATCGAGTCCAACCCCCTGCCATGCAGGAACTCCATCAAAGTACTCCCGACAGATGGCCATCCAGCCTCTGCTTAAAAACCTCCAAAGAAGGAGACTCCACCACACTCCGAGGCAGCATATTCCACTGCCGACCAGCTCTGACTTGTCAGGAAGTTCTTCCTGAGATTCAGGTGGAATCTCTTTTCCTGTAGTTTGAAACCATTGCTCCTTGTCCTAGTGTCTGGAGCCGTGGAAAACAAACCTCTCCCTTCCTCGACACGACATCCCTTCAAATACTTAAACATGGCTGTCATGTCCCCTCTTAATCTTCTTTTTGTAAGGCTAAACATTCCCAGCTCCCTAAGCCGCTCCTCATAGGACATGGCTTCCAGACCTTTGACCATTTTGGTCGCCCTCCTCAGGACACGTTTCAGGTTGTCAACATCCTTCTTGAATTGAGGTGCCCAGAACTGGACACTCCAGGTGAGGTCTGACCAAAGCAGAATAGAGTGGTACTCTATATGTCCCAGATAGAGAAATTTGTAGAATTTATAACAAACACAGGAGATAATTATCACCATGATGGATGGATATCCCTAATTGAACGGTTGCTGCCTTAAGCACTGGATGGACACAGTACTGAAAATCAGCCTCTACCACAGAGAAATTGGGGGGGGGGGGGGATGGCTCATGGCAGTGAGCACAAGGGCTGCTACGGGACAAGATCCATTTGCAACATCTACTACAACCCTATCTGGACAAAATTATACTACATTTAGCCACATATTCACATTACTGGATATTAGGAGGGAAATATACAACATATTGCAATCAGAACACAGGTAGGTTACCCCCAATATTACTAATCAATACAGAGCTGTTATTTTTCATGCATGCATACTTAATATGTATTCATTTTTATTGTATTAATTTTAGCTGCTGTAGCTTCGTTTTTTATGCTTGTTTGATTGACTTTAATTATTTTATTTTGCTATCATGTATCACAAGTGCAATAAACATCAAACCAGACATGTCCACTTTCCGTCCCACCACCATGAATTAGCACTAATCCACGGACTGCAAGGGGGCATGGCTCAACCAGCCTCACAATCCAAGGTGTCCCGGTATCTCAGAGTCATTCCCCCCCCCCCCCCAGACTTTCTGATCCATCTTTGATCTTCCTTCAGAACGCAGACAGAAAACAGAAAACAGACACCAGGTCTGAGAAGAGATGAGAGGTGGGGAGGGGGGAAAGAGAGTGAGTGAGTGAGTGGGGGGGGGGGGAGAAGAGAGCAGGGTGGGTGGGTGGGGTTGAAGATGCAGTAAACCTCAAAAGGGGAAAGAAAGAATGAAAGAAGTGAGCAGAGGAAACACATGTGTTCATGTAGGGGATAAACTACAACCACTTAAGAGAACTGGTTATTCCTGAATGTTCAGCACAGCAGCTTTTTTATTTTTTAAAGATGTACCATTGAAAAGCAAAGGCTTCCTTTCAATCGTGAAACATAAAAATCAGCAGATTTAGAAGATTAATGCTTTACTGACAGAAACAAAGGCTGGTACTAAGCCTTATTTGCAGTAGGGTAGCTGTTTACTTAAGGGGTGTGCTTTGGCATTCTGCTGTTTGCTTTGATCAAACCTCAGAATCTCAGGTCACCTGCAGAAACTGCCTCTGGCTCATTCATACTTTCCTCTGAAGGCTGCAATAGCATTGCATGGAAAGAAAGGGTTATTTACTGATGGGTGTAAAAACACGGCTGCATTTTCAATTTATGACCCAGCAGACACTATGAATAATTGAAGTACACAGCTATTGCACTGGAGGCTTGAAAGAACGCTGCCTTCTTACCTTGAAGTACTTCCATGGGCAAAACGGTCCAAGCATTTTCCAGATAGGAGATGTAAATATAACGAGCTGTGTTGCAGGCAAGGCCAATATACAGGACTCTATACAGGTAGAAAAGAAGAAATGCCTTATTAGGACTACTTTAACATTGGATATGCTTTGCACATAGCAATGGCAAACTTTACTATATTGGCTTAGAACTATACTATCTACAGTTTTATTTAAGATAAACTATTAAATACTAGTGAATGAACTTCAGTTCTAATTTCCTGCTTTTGTACCAAAAGAATCAGCACCTCTCATGCAATGTTATCTTTGCCAGATAATGGAATATGGTGTATTTCAGTGTTTAGTGTAGACCCAACCTTCTTTGTCCTGGGTGCATTTTAGTTTCTGATGGTTTTTCAAAGGATGGAAAAACCATGTAGTTTCCTGACAAATCCAGCTTTCATCACACATTAAACAGACACAGACATTTCCTGGAGCACCTCACTTACTCATACCTTCCTTCTTTTACACACCCATAGGTTTAACATGGTGTTGAAGCCCAGACATCACACTACAATTTGTTTTGTTAAGACTTTAATAAGGTGCCCCAGGACTTTCTAATAAGCAAAATGGCTTCTCCTGTGGAACCTGCAAGTTGTGATGCTGAGCCTGGTATGTTATTTTTCTAAGACCTCACATATATCTAGGTTACATCATGATTTTCACAATAGTTCAAACCTTCACAAGGGGAAGTTATTAGGTCACTTTCAATCCAAAGCCAGTGTTACAATATCTGCACTTATTTCAACTACAACTCTAGTTCATGGGTAGGGTTGTCTGGTTAGAACCCAGAGTGATTCTGAAAGAGAACCAGGAATGGCAACCAAGGGATCCATGGATAAGCTTAGCACAACAGCTGTGTGATCATCTAAAGCAGGAATAGGAAGCTTGTGGCCCTCCAGATGTTCGCAGACTTTGGTTCTCATCAGCCCAACACCTTCAGCCACAGATACTTTACCCCTGGCCTATGGTATACATGCAAAGAACTGCAGAGTGAGCAAGCAACCAAGCAAGCAGGGAACCAGTATAATCCAGGCTTTGTTCAAGCAAATAGACCCCTCAACAAAAACAAAAATAAACAACAATTTTTTAAAAAATAGCTAGGCCGTTGGAAACCCTGTTTGCAGATGAACAATTCAACAAAACAATCTGCGTATACACGGCAGCCTTCTGACTTAGTGCTGTTTGCCTAACGCAGTGGTTCCCAGCCTTGGGTCCCCAGATGTTCTTGGACTAAAACGCCCAGAAGCCTTCAACCAATAGCTGTGCTGGCCAGGAGAACATCCCGCAACCCAAGGTTGAGAACCACTGCCCTAAAGCATGCTGTCCTCTAAGCTAACTGATCTCTTCTTGTTCCAAAGTTTAATAAACAGCTAAAGCAAAACAAACACCTACCACCTAACACAAGCCAAACTTGGTCAATATCAGGGTCAAACTCAAGGATACATTTAACACAGGATTAGTTTTATCGCAGCACATGCTTTCATTCAGCCCTGCCTCTTGCAGTCCAGCTTTGTTTTGTGATTGGTCACTGGGAAGTAATCAGGGGCTTAACTGTATTACAGGCACTTTGGATGGATTTTATTTTGGGATGAGAGTAATGTATTTTGCATAAACACAGATTTAATGGTATATCAAACTTCCTATGCAATTTGAAAGCAAATTTTTTCCTTAAAAAAACCCGATCAGGTGGAGAAGCATTGAAGAACACAGCACATAACATTTTAATTAGAAACTACAGAGGTGAGACACAGGCCTCCTGAAGTAAAGCACACCATGCTAAAGAGAACCGAAGCATCTCAGGCCTTCGTTTGTTCCCTGCAGATTATTACAATCTGCAGAAAGACAAAAGCATTCTCTGCTGATTTCTAGCTGCCAAATTCGCAGCCGGTGTTCTGTGGAAAAGGTCCTGTTTTTCCCCTTTCAGGTCACTAGCTGGACTTGTTCTGCATGGCAGTGACTAAACATTTAAAATGTGACCTGAAGGGAGGGAAGACATCTGAAAAATGAAGAGTCATAGATATGACGTTCTGAAAATCACTTTGTGAGGCCTGTTGTTGGAGAGAACTTTTAAGTGGGGGCGGGGTTGGAAGACACAGGACTTTAAGAAAGGGTACAGATGTTTATATTTCTGGATCAAGGCAGTTTTAGCCCCTGAACAAGGGCAAATATGCCAGCAAAGTAACTGGCCTGGAGCTGCTTTGCGCTGGCCCTGCAAACTGAAATATGCTCAGAGAAAGAGCAATGATAGCAAGCACGTGTCCATCTGAGAGGAAACATTCTCGGAAGGGGCAAAAACAAACCCAGAAATGCATTCATAACACTGTGTGCCCTACCAGAAAATTTCATTTATGCAAGTACCAGCCGGATGCATTTAAATGGTTGTCCTACTTCCAGCCACAGCTCCAGGTGAGCACTTACCACACCAGAAGCAGCATTCACAAGTGCATGGTCCACTTAACACGATCATGCTAGGATTTTTCAATGCAACCCACAGAGCACCATAAACACCTCTGCGCCAACGTCTCATGTGAGGAGGTATATAACTGAAGGTAACCTCCCCTCTCACAAATCATGTGTGACAGGGAGGGCTGGTTTAGTTCAACATACCAGGAACCTAAGCCCTTCAGCTAGACACTCACTCATCAGCCCTCTTAGTTCTCCATTTTAAAGGAGCGACCACATGAAAGGAGTAAAAAAGCCTGCTTCCTGTGGCTACTCTGAAGATCAATAAATAGTCCAGCATTTTATCTGCTAAAAGTGACACTGAAGTGTTCAGTAATAATCCTCTCTGTGAATGGAAATCAAATGTGAAAAGATAAGGGCTGCCATTAGTCAGGATTATTGAACAAATTTTCCTTCCCCCACCCCTTTTTCTTTCTTTCTTTTTTTAAAAGAAAATGGTACTCAGGGATTGATGAGTGTTATTCAGAATGCTTTCTTGGTCTCTTGATGCTAGGCAACACTACAGCTTACCACTGTAAGTCATTATAATAATGACTTTCAAATATTTACATTATATGGCAACTTTTCCACACAGAGAAGAAACCCACCAACTGCCACATTTCAATATTAGCTAAACTTTCTGCTCCCATGCTCCTCCCCCAGAAACAGCCCCGTGAGAAATGACTGAAAACCCCTTGAAAAGTATGAAATAAGAGGGAATGGAAGGGAGCAGTTGAAAAATCAAGACAAAGAGGAAGGGATGCATAGATACCCAAAAAAGAAAGAAAAAGAAAAAAAGAAAAAAGTAAAGAGAGAATGATCGTATTTACTGGATAGCTTATTTCCCTGATGAACTATTTCTTGGCTCACACTGGAGAAGATATATTTTTAATGTTTTCAGAGATAGACACGACAGCTGCCCAGAGAGCTCAACAGAAATCCATATTTTTAAAGTAACTAGGTGTTGATCTACACATCCTTAAAAACAAATTGGAAGGAAAATGCAAAACCAAATCTCAGGAAGGACTGAAAATGTCTCCCCGGGTGCAAATGCTAAGATTTTGAGTAAATGGAAAACCAAGGGAATTTGGGGGAAAGTGTGTAAGACAGAAATACATTGTTGCACAGCCTGCATACTCAACCTACTTAGTTTCTGAAGACACTATTTACAGGATTTATGTACTGTTTACTTTTCTCTTGCAGTATTTGATCTAACTGATAAGTTAAGTTTATGGCATCACAGTGGACTGGTATGAACATACAATAAAGTATATTCAATCAGTTACCAAAATACTAACTAGTCCAACTCGATGGAAAATTATCTGAAGACAATAAAATATACTTCCAACATTTCTGGTTGAGCAAAGTGTTACTTAGCCCCCAGTTAGATGGCGTGGGGTGTTTTGTTTCATTTTGTTTTGGTGTGGTGGTGGTAGCGTACAAATGAACTGGATTGACTAGGACAAGTAAGTACTACATCAATGGCAAAGAGCAATAGATTGAGACTTCTTTTGTCCTGGTTCTTCTTCATTTTTAACTGCCTCTGACTCAAGCAGTTATATATTAGCAAGTAAGCACCCCACTGGGTCCTGCCCTAAATACAGAAGTACAAAAAAATAACTGAAACACAAGAAAGCAAAACAGAGGTGTGACCCTACCACCCCAAAGACACCTAACCTTGTCTGATTTTGGAAGTTGAGTAGAATCAGGACTGGCTACTACTTGGAAGGGAGATCATCCTCTACCATCAAGGATCGCCAGATGGGGCTAGGAAAGCACACTGCCTAAAACTCCAAAGGGCCGCAAACAGTTGAAAACTGGGCTAGATCCTATTTTTCTTTGGATCAGTGTTCTTGAAGAAGCAAGTGAGTATTTAATTTCAAGCCCTTTGTCTCTTCAGAAATCTGAACTGCTGTGGAGGAGAGAGAACTGTATCTGAAGGAACAGTTCGTTCCTGGCAATTAATGCATTTGCTGTGGGACACAGTTGCCCTCTACCATGTGGTTCACTCTACGTCATTACACTAACCATATGTGATAGGCAGATGGTGTGTTTTTATATCTCACACCAACACTATCTATCCCATATCCACCATCAAGTCTTCCATGTGTGTAAATGATTTCTTCATATTGCAACGAAAAGGTATTTAGAAATCTTTGGGTAAAACACATTATATACAACAGCTATTTCTCGTTTTCTTTACCTTTTGTCCATGCTTCCTACATTCCTTCTGTGTTGTAGTAGTAGAACTGCACACAGAAATGCAGTGTGACACAGCACTAATTTTTATGAGATTTGTAGTGTAAACAACTACTGTGCTTAGATCGGCCAAAAAAAAAAAAAAAAAGGACCCCCACTCCCATTTCTACCACCC
Source organism: Intellagama lesueurii (assembly GCA_037013535.1). NCBI lineage: Eukaryota > Metazoa > Chordata > Lepidosauria > Squamata > Agamidae > Intellagama > Intellagama lesueurii. The sequence goes on along the minus strand of JBAJHW010000001.1, from coordinate 164,380,048 downwards.
AAAGACTGATAATGTACTGGGTAAACTAGACACTCCAGTAGCTTTCCACCCAGTCTGACAAAGTGGATTTAAATCACAATTTAAATTTACTGGATTTTAATAAAAACTGGATTTAAATCAAAATTATTTTTTTATTTAAATCATGATTTAAATCAATTTAATTTTTTTTAAAGTTTTTTATCCACCCTGCAGTCTGAGCTTTTTTCTGGAGTTACTCGAGAAAAAAGCCTACAGGAGAGTTCTTGAGATTTTTTAATAATCTGTGTTATTTGAAACATCTGGCTACTACTTCATTAACTTTTTTTTAAAGCAACAGCAAAAGCAAAAGAATTGCATTTAGAAGGAACACATTCATTTCAATGTGAGCTTTTGTAGATCACAAACCATTTCTGCAAATGGCAGGTAGATTGTAATTCATGAAAGTTCACACGAAAAACATATGTGTTAGTCTTGAAGATGCTGTAGTACTTCTGTTTGCTTTTGTTTTTCTGGAGACAGACTGGTTGGCCTTCCTTAACCACAAAGGAAGCTGTCTTGCAAGAACCCTGGTCCACATACCTCTATTTTACATCCTCACAGAAAGGCACCTATATTATATCTAAGCTGTGAAAAGTGTTTTTATTTATTTTATTATTAGTCTGCAATTTTTGTAGTGGTTCTTCAAATCTGCCATGTCAGGGGAAACACTGCAACATGCCTAACCATTACGCTTCTCCGAACTAGATGATCTATAAAAAGAACTGGTTTGGTTTACGCTATCTGCAAGTATCATGAGGAATTTAGGCCAGCTGATGAGCTTCTGTTCAGAAATGATTTGGGGAGCAGACAAAGGAAGAATTCCATTCTAACCAAACTCTGAATTATACTGCCCAATCTTGGGTCCTGGACGAGCAGGCCACCATCCATCTACCCATCCACTGGTAGATACCAGCAGGATTTGGAGACAGAGACCCTGATCCCCAACCATCTAAAGTTTCTAAACGAACAGTAGGGCCATCAAATGCTGTAAGGTTGTTACCACATTTTGGAGTAAACCAGAGAGGATCCTTAAGACCATTCAGTGCTGAATTAGATGAGATGTTAGCTTTGTAATTAGAAGGGGATGAAATGTTCTTCCCTGCCAAATTGCAATCTTTGAAGCAGCTGTGTTTGCACAATCAATTCACAAACAGGGCTTCTGCTTATCTCCTAAGGAGCAGTTAACAGAAACCCCAGACTAGGAATTGAAGAGAACTCTTACTGGAGCTCTGTTTCTAATAATGGGGCTCACGGTAACATCTGCTTTGGTCCTAAGTCCAAAGTCTAATATTATCCCACTGCTATCTGCTTACCCCACTGATACCAGTCAAATGCAGAAGAAATCCTTTCGCTGTCCAAGAGGAAACAATCACATCCTTGATAAATCCTTGATTTATCCTTGATAAATATAACCTTCAAGGATATCCAGGATGAGGTTCTTCTATTATAAAACTTATTATGCCACGAATTCTGGAGGTAAGGTCCCCTTGTTTGGCAGGACAATTTTAAAAGATCTCACTACATTCTTGCAGATAATGAAGTGTGCCTCTAGACCAAGCAACCTGTACATTACAGGTGAGCTGTCATTAGAAGTCGGATATCATTAACCACTCAAAGCATCTCATAGTCATATGAGTTCTTTTCACCTCCCATAGCTTGGAAACTGGCTGACTTTGCTTTGTGATTGGTCTTTAGAAGCGAAACATGGCCTTTATGTGTAAGTCTGATTGCTCAGACCTTGAAGTCTGTCTCAAGCATGTCTTTTGAAACATGTGATTTCAGTTCTAATGCCAGGTTATCTGGAATGTCTAGTTTGGTCCTTTGCCACACTTCAACAGAAAGCGAGGATGGTGTATTCATACAATATTTAAAAGCCAGAACTATATACTTCATAGGCCTTAGAATATGTTCACCCAGTACAACCGTAAATGCAGAATTATTGTGCAATCCCACCTGATGGCCATGCTGGGAGCGGCAATGTATGTATATAAAAATAACCTGTGCCATCCGCATGTGGCAAATCCACACAAGTATATTTTGTCACTCCTACAAATGTTGAGAAGCTGTGACCACCTGTCACTCTACAAGTATGCAAATTATATGCAAAGCACATTCATGGGGATCACTGTTCGTAATTATCTACATGGAGACTGGAATCTAATTTCTACAGAGAAATCTGTCCTGAGCAGGAAAGAAATATTTTGTGAACCTGCCCTTGAAAAGTATTACTGATTAAATTCCAAAATAAAAAAGTGTGTATAAATTATAATGTAAACTTATAGAGCATTTGAAAATCTGAATGCAGATTAATTTGGTGGGTCAAATATTTACACTATTTTGTATTGTTTAAAAACAAGATGCCGGTAATCATACAAGATCGATGGCTTCCCAACAGTGCCATTGCTTCAAGACATAATCATTATTTATAACAAATATGATTGTTCCCCTGGTTCAAGGGAAAATTGCCAGCGTCTCCCCCTGAAAGCACAGTAGGGAGATACTGAACAGATGTGGCCTCACCCAGTGTTACAGCACCCCACCAGGAAAAATCACAGCTGCCAAATATTGCCCCCCCACCCCGCCCCACAGGAGTTATTAAAAGATCCTCTTTCAAAATTAGATACTGGCAAAGGATGGTTATTATCCAAGCACTGAAGTATTTAAAAAACCCTGTTACCAGCTATTTCCCAAACATGCCTACAGAATTAAGTCCCACTGAATTCAATGGCTAAAATCCTGTTGTAAGTTGCAATTTGGGTAGGTCCATTAAATCAATGGGACTTATAGAGGATTTTATACCACCTAACAACTGATTGTGTGCCACGGAACAATGGCATTCAAAGAAGAACTGTCCTGGTCTGTTTTCTTGAGATGGCATCAAAAAGACATTTTTGCGGACAGTTATTGCAAAGACCTGTGGTACCTGTCAGAACAGTGACTGGTACAAATTTTATGGGGATGAAGAAAGAAAGAAAAGTATCACAATTAGATTTATTTGTTCGTTAAAGGAAGACATGGAAACAACAACACATGCTCCTCTAATATATTTTTAAAACATGTAATTATGTTTAGTATTTATATGGCACTTTCAAGTGTCCAAAGGATTTAATATGCATTATCTACTCGCAAACCTTTGTACCTCATATTGCTGCTGTATTATCCTGCATACTGCAAAACAAAAAACCAAAGCATGCTGCTTATATACCACCCCATAGCACTTAAAGCACTCTCTGGGCAGTTTCCAATTTAATTATGCAGGTTACACATTGTGTCTCTCCCTGCCCCCTGGGTACTCGGTTTACAAACCTCAGAAGGAAGGCAGGCTGTGTGAACATCGAGCCAGCTATCTGGGATTGAACTCGGGTTGTAAGCAGAGTTGTGGCTGCAGTACTGCAGTTTAACTACTGCGCCACAAGGCTCCCTCTCCCTACTGCAAATGGGGAAACTGACGCTGAGGGACAGTGACCTGCCTGAGGCCACCTAGTGATTTCACAGTGGAGCTGAGAATCAAACAAGTGACTTCCTGATCTGCAGTTCAGTCCCTCAGTCGTGACCATTTACTTTTATACCTTAAACATCCACAAGAACATACAATTTTCTTTATTCTGTTTTTCCAACACACTGTTCTATTCGGACTCCTGTGTCATTCTTCACATTTTGTATTATCTATTCTTGATGCAGTTTTAATTATGGATATTCAAACATTATTATATGATTTGCTTACCTGATGTGACCTATCAGCTCAATCAACTTGTGGCTGAAGAAATAGGCTGTCAATTCAGATACATGACTTAGGACAGAACAGACGCCGAAAAGGGTAGTGGTGCCATTCAGGTCCTCCAGGTGCCAGTAGAGAAAGGTGAACACAAAGCCATACCCAAAGCCCATAAACCAAGCTACAAACAGTACAGAGCCATACTGGATACTGCAGAGCAACTTTATCAAATGCCAAAAAGTAAAGGATTGCGATTGGCTGGTGTCACTGCTATGGCTCTCATTGGAAGAGTCTGTAGAAGAATTTCTATCGACCGGCGAGACTTCAGCTTCTTTGCTTTGGTTTTCCTCTTGCTTGTAGTGGTTGTAATGGAACCGGAACTGGGTTGCCACAATCAAAGAAACAGTCATCAACACCCCGAAGACAATGAAAACAATCCTGTAGTTCTTATACTCTGGAGGTTTACAGCCTTGACCTTCAAAAAGCACATCTATGCGGGTAGAATCAATGCCAATTCCCACTGACAGCATGGCGATACCCCAACCCAGAGAGCCCCACATCCGTTGTAGCCCATAACGATCCCTGTGCTTGCCAAGATACTGGAGAGTCACAGTGTCCACAATAGTGACTGATGATGCGCTGAAGAACTCTCCTATAATAACCACCAGAAGGATGAGCAGGAAGATGGCTCCCACCTCCTGGGGGTCATAAACCAGAGTGACCTGATCAGAAAACATGGCCTTGGTGGTAACAGCAGGCAACATGGTGGCCTGGCTTGTATGCTCTGGTGATCTCATGGTCAGAGTGCCTTTTGGGGGGCTCTCGCTGATTATACCCTCTTCCTTCTTTAAAGAATGCATCCCGTCTCCATTTGTGGTAGTCAGAGGGAGGACGGTTGCAAGGGTCAGAGGCAACGCTGAGCTCAGAACTGGCAAGCTGGAAGCCGGCAGGTCCCTTTTACCTCGGCTGTTTGGTGGCGATGTAGCTCCAACAGCAGGCAGTGCAGACGAGACCGAGACGTTTTGTGGGGTGGTCGTTAAAAGGTGGCTGGCATTGGTAGGATATACTGGCACTGGGAACTTGGGTACACACCTTAAGGTAGCCGGTTTCACAAACCCGATTCCCAAATTAAACAACACCCAACAGAGAAGTGAAAACAGCAGGACAACTTTCCCTTTTTTAAAGCGATCTGCCACCACTCCCCAGAAAGGAGCACTGCAGAATTCAATGAAGTACCTAATGCCCACCAGGAGTCCACTCTGGCTTGGCGTCATGCCCAGCTGTTTGTAATACACAGGCAGCAATGGATAAAGGGAACCATAGGCAGCATAGAAGAAGAAATAAAAGACCTTGGAGACCAGGAGATCATTGTTCACTTTGACACAGTGCCTTTCGAGCCAATCTAGTTCCTCGTCTGGAATGGTAGTTGTAGTCTCTGTTGAAGGTGTATCACTTCGGGCTTGGAGGTCTTGCTCTTTGGAAATCCCATTGAAAGGATCAGCAAGCACATATTTCCTCTTTTGCTCCTCTTCGTCATCAGTTAAAATGGCTACTTTATCATCTGTAGCCATGGTTTACAGCACATAGGAGACACGGACGTGGCCCTCCAGAGTAGAATTTAAGAAGCCTGTAGAAACATACAAAAACCACCATAGTTTTTAAAAAAACACAACACTTTACTCAATGATACAAGGGGGAAATGCAGATATTTTTAACACCTTGAAGGGGTAATATTTATCACTTGCAGGTGCCATACAAGGTCTTAAGTAGAACCTCAGGATGGACCCACATTTACGAACCCACACTACAAGTGACAAAAACTAGTGACTAAAATAGGATGAAAGTTTTTAAAATTTGTGATTAATGATAACACATGGACTACAAACAGATTTGTTAATTCCCATGAGAATGCTAGTCTTCTTAGCAATTTTTCAAATATTCAAAAGTATTCACTTATATAAGATGCATCACCCACACTCTGAACTGGCTAGAGATTCCATCAAGCCCAGTATTATCTTTTCTGAATAGCATCAGATGCTACCTGATCTTTCAAACTAAAGTTGTGAGGGGCCAAACCTGGGATTTTATGCATGCAATGTGTGTACTCTCCTTCATCAGTACACAGTCAAATCTGATTTGCTTTTGTAGCATTATGAAAATATGACCTTCCCTTTGCTAGGTTTGCCCAAGAGATTTAGGAAGGAGAGGATAACATGCAATAAGGATAAGGTGCCAAAGCAGCAGCAGATGGGGAAACCAAGCAAGAAAACAGGATCATTGTTCAAGATGTGTGGAAATTATCTCTTGAAAAAAAAAAAAGTAAAGCGTGCTGCTTATATACTGCCCATAGTGCTTAAAGCACTCTCTGGGCAGTTTACAATTTAATTATGCAGGCTACACATTGCCCAAGCCCCACAATCTGGGTACTCATTTTACCTACCCTATTTCCCCTAAAATAAGATCTAACCTGAAAATAGGCCCTAGTAAGATTTTTCAGGATGCTCTTAATATAAGCCCTATCCCAAAAATACCCCAGTTAAGTGAAACCCACCATTGTACAGCAACTAGATGACATGACTGTATTTGAATAAATGTAGATTGTTGTACATGAAAAAAATAAAACAGCCCCTGAAAATAAACCCTAATGCATTTTTTGGAGCAAAAATTAATATAAGACCCTGTCTTATTTTCGGGGAAACACGGTACCTTGGAAGGATGGAAGGCCGAGTGAACCTTGAGCCCGCTACCTGAGACTGAACAGAGTGTCGTGAGCAGAGTACAGCAGTTTAACCACTGTGCCACAAAGCTCTCTACTCTTCATTTACTCCCTTTCCACAAAAGCACTGTTTTCTACCAGAAAATCGTAAGGAAAGATTCAACACAGCATTCAAAATGCCACCACATTCAATGCTTCAGGTGGATAAAGTTTGAATTTATAGCCCACTAGAAGCCCTTTGAGAGCTGACAAATAATCTAAAAGAGTTGCCATAGCAGCATAACATGTACACTCTATACTTTCTCCCCTGTGTAAACAGAGGAGAAAGTAAACAGTGGAGAGAACCATGTTCAGCAGACTAACTACTGAAAAAAGAGACCTGAATTCAAATCCACACTCAGTGTTGTGTTCTGAACAAGATAGTTGCCTTTGCCTCAGCTTCTGTTCTGCAAAATCTGGACAAGAACCTAATTTCCAGACCAGAATTTTAAAGCAATATGCAAATTTACAATGCTATCATCATCCTCATTATAATAATCCAAGTAATGTTATAATTTAGGATAAGAAATCCAACAGATGTATCAAACATCCTCGCAGTAACTGATCATAAACTAGTTGTGAGCGTGCAGTAAAAGACAGGCAATATGGTTTAACAGAAATCCACAAGGTAAGTGGAAGAAATTAGCCTTATCCCTCTTAACAGAGAATGCTTCAGGCTACGTGTTGGAAGGGAAAGAAAGGTGAGGAGAGTTCAGAGAAACTTCAAGCTTCAAAACTGGAACCTCATTTTAATAAGACACTATGGTAGAAATCCTCTCCTCAGAAAAGGCACTTTTCTTCTCTTGGCACATAGTAAAGGAACAAAGAACGAAGCAGAGGTGGATTACCAACAGCCTAGAGGGCTACATGTGTCCCTTGGCTTAATTTCAAAAGCAAGCCAGCCCCCAAGTGATTTGTGCAGACCCCCAGCAAGAGTTATCTTTCCTTCTCTTGGCAGCCTGCCAGACAGGGAGAGAGAAAACTAGGAAACCGAGAGGCAGAAAGGTAGCAAAATATAAGAGAGGATAAGAGAACAAGCAAATGAAACAAACCATGGATGAATGATCTGGTCGACCCCCATCCATCTTCAGCTCTGGCCCACTCCGGCTATGGCATGCAGGCTCCAACACTTTCTCACCAAACGAATATTGGTCTAGAGATTGAGGAGAAGGTTCCCCATCCCTAATTTATCTGTGGCTCTGATTATAGGTTGATCGTTGCCCCACTCTGAAGTCTTTCACCTCCGACTTTGTTTTGGTCCTTTCTCTTTCTCTTGTTTTGTAAACAAGGTCGCTCCCAATACTCATCCTGACAATTCAGACCAGGCTGTAAAGTTTAACCATCTTGGCTTGAAGAAAAGGAGGGAAGATACACTACACACTAGGCGTAGCCCTGATCCAGCAAGCTATACACTTGTGATAAATTTTATAAACATTACAATAAACAGCTTTTACTGCTGCTAGGATGCTTTCTATAAATACAAACTAGAAAAATAAAAACACTGAATATTTCTTCCCTTTGGTTTGTAGCCTGGAAAAAAAATAGGGCCCACCTATAGTTAAGAAAGATACTTTAAAATGAAATAAAATGGGAAAAAGCAAACAACTATTTGGAAAAAGTCAAGTCGTCAGTACTATTTTAAGGCAGATGAAAGTTGCTGCCTAAACAATAGCATTCCTGTCTCCATGCAATACAACCCTGCAAACCAAGGAAGGAGACTGTGGGTTCTCAGAAGCTTTTGTAAAGGTACAAACGAGATTATTTTGAGTCTAATAACAGATGCTGTTCAATAGGCAAAGAAAGAAAAAAGACATGAAAAGGACCCCAGCTCTTTTGCTGGAGCCAGTACATATCTCTGAAAGAGCCCTTGGTGTTCAACCACATCAACAGCTGCTGAATGAGCTAAGATCTTGAAACTAAGATAACTGTTTAGTAAGTTGAGGTAAATATAGGAAAAAGAGGCTTCACTGGGGTGTAAGAAATGCTGTAACCATGTGGTGGAGCAGGAGTGGGTCATGTTTTGTCTTCCAGAATCTAGACGCCAGGTGACTGCAGTTCCCATTCACCCCACTCAGCAGAGGTATCTCTCTAGGTCTATCTCAATCACCTTGGAAGTTAAGGCAGAGGGATGCCAACGCCCTCAGAATTATTAGATTCTTGATCTATTGCAGACAAAACAAATATGTGCAGACATGTTCCAGCAAAGATCATTTTTGAAGGCAAGGATTTCTAACAGATAGAGATTTCTACTTTCCAATGTGCTAATCCACACAGCAAATTATCTGGCGGATCACAAGTGTGATGGTACATATTGAGGAATAAAGGGGGAAGTGCTATCCTTTGCAGATAAGGAGATTGGCTGTAAGTGAAGGCTTTAAAGGTTAATGCTACCCTCACAAATTCCACCAGGATGTCTCACTGATTGTCCCGTGAGGAGTCTTGACAGAAGTAGAAAAGAACCAAGCAGCCAGATAATCTCCAAATGAAGGTTAAGTGCATTGAGTGCCAAAACGTTGTCCCTTACTAACACAGTGTAAAACCTCTTGAGAAGGGCTTAAGAAATAGTCTGTCCAAAAAGCATGACTGCATATCACTTCATGTAATTAAACAGAAGGTAATTAAAGTCCCTTAGAAGAGGAATCAAGCAATCACTTCAGTTCTACCAGAAAAGACATGTCAAATACCCATTTGTATTTCCTTTACAATCAAGAAGAGCTAAGTTTGTGCTTTGTGTGTGGGTGTGTACACACGTGTGCAGAAATCTAGTATTCAAGCAGCTACCAGTTGCATGGAACTTGCAAAGAAATCAGAATTCACATTCACTTGTAAAACTGCCATGCAACACAACAATGCAATGGAAAGACATTCCAACCTGTTTTCCAGTACTCCGGCTCCTATACAGATATCTGGTTTTGTGTTCAGCCCTCATGATCCTTCTTCACTACCCTTTCATGAGTGACTTCCTTTAATGTACCTTACAGTAAATCGACTTCCTGCAGCAAGGCCACTCATTGAATTGATATGCAGAATTACACAGCAGGCCCATGAGTTCATAGAGCAGGCAAAAGAAGGTGAGTTTACCATTTCATCTTCCATCTCACCCATCTTAAGAGCCCTATCTGCCACCATGTGCACAGAGCAATATAAGAACACTTGCTGGGTCAGAAGCTCCCAGATGTATTGGTAGGAAGCCTGCTACTCCTTTGAACTACACAGACTCAAGCCCCTTAACATGCAATTTTACCCCATGTGCTATGGAAACTGAAAAAGCTATGCATGCAGCAGCCACACAAAGGCACCACACACAGAGTCAGGTAGGCATTATCTGACCATGCCTAGCTGCTAACTCACTGTTCATTTTGTTTTGCAGTTATAAGCAAGTGAGTACTACAAGAACTGAAATCAAAACAAGAATTCTGTGTTACCACTAAATACAGTTTGTCAGTGACCACTGATAAGGTAACGATCACAACCTATATTTTTTGAACCCACTGATTACAATCCCCAACCCACAAGCATTTATCAAACGATTCAACTCTTACGTCTCATGAATCTTTTCAATCACGCTACCATGTGTTAATTAGCTCAACTACACAAGTATTTTTGTGTTAGCAGGCAACCATTGTTTCTTGATATCCACTGTTGAAGTAATTGTCACTGTTTTGTAGTTTTTGCATTTTATGTTCCTCATTTTGTTAACTACATCCTCCCACTCAAGTACTCAAGTATAAACATAATAATATGCAAACTGAGACAACACTCCATGCACTGGAGGGAATAAGCTGTAGTCCATAAACACTTGTGTCAAATAAAATCTGTTAGACATTTAAATCGTCACAAGACTTTTTATTATATTATACGAACTAACACAGCTACTCTGGCAACTGAATTACTACTATCTTTAGTATGTATTACTACTACTCACCTAGCACTGCTACCTGCACAACGTGTGATTTTTTTAAAAAGGTCACCAGACACTATTTGTAATAAATGTATTAGTAACAACTTTCTAAAGAATAAACAGAAGCAGCTCTGCTGATGCTTACAAAAAGTAGAATTGTGCCGTTAGTCATATGACCAGGCTTACTGATTTCAATGGATAAGGTACCTCAAGGGACTAGAAACATAACGCCAAACTTGTTTATCCAGATGAAAGTCCCTCTGAGTTTAGCAGGCACTGCTTCCCAATACATATTTTTCATATTGCAGCCTTAATCAGTGGAAATAATTACACAAAGGCTATTTAGCACAGCTTCACTGGTAGATTGTGGATTGTGTAAATGCAAATTATCACTTTTAAACAATTTCCCCCACACATTAAACTCAATAAAATCAGAGCTTAATGTGTTACAAATACAGAGTTTAACAGTGTAGTCCGACACATGTTTCTTCAGAGGTAGACTATAGAGAAATTCAGTAGGGCCCATCTCCCAGTTAAGTGTATATGGCTTCACACCCTAAACAACTTTGCTTAAAGAGCATTTTAACAAAATGAACTTTAAATTGCTATACAAATGGTTTGAACAGTAAAAGCCCTGCTATTAATTAGTATGCTAATGTAGGCCTCTCTACCGCAAACATACACTGTTTTGCATTTTAAGTGGTTTGTAAAAGCCTACCTTAACTTCTGTCTTCTTCCAGGGACCACTGTCTGAAATTAGTGATTTGCCAATCTACTACTGTGACATCTCTGTAGCCTTTCCCCTATTATTACCTCACCAGAGTGGCCATGTGTCCTCTTTTACAGAGGACAGTTGTGGGACTGGTCCTGCTCCTCCTACTAGAGAGTGTGGGGTTTTTGCCTCCCCGCAAGTAAGGGGGAGATTCCTGACCCTGTTCATCTGTCGACTGGGCGGTGACATGGACCACGCCCTACAGGCCACACGTGTGGACATGGAGGGCTGGGGACTAAAGGAGGAGAGTTGGGGGAAGAGGAGGAGGCTGGGTGGACGGCCTCGACGAGGAGGCGTCTGAGACCCAGAAGGTGCCAGCACAGCCGGAGCGCGCTCTATGGCTGGTTGGGAGACAATTCGTTGCTGGGACCCGGACACCAGGCATTGGGAGGAGTTCTTTGTACTGCCAGAGGAAGCAGCCCAAGTACACCAAGACTAGTTGAGACAGTGAAAGGCGAAGCGACGGGAGAACCAGTGCGGAGCATCCCGCCGGCAGAGGAAGCAGCAGAGGCAAGCCAACCTGCCGCCAGGCTCCCGAGGGCAGTACTCCCAGCGCCAGTTGGCCGGTCCTCCTCTGCCTATCTAGCCTCCTCTTGCACCTTGCTATGCGGTGAGCCCAGCCATGTCCACATAGACCTTGCCCATGCCTCCAAGGAAGAGTACCTTACATATGGGACAGTTGCTGCTAGCAGCGAGTAGCTGGGGAAGGAGCCCAGGCGACTCTACTCCAGTGACAGTGGAGTGCCTGAATTCAGCACTCCCCTTGTGGCACCCTGTGCTTGGCACACCTGAGGGGTGTCCTGGAGCTAGTAGAGCAGGTGGGGCTCCACTCCTCCCAGCAATAAGGACTCCTTTGCACTGGTCCTGTTGAACTCAACTGTTGGGAGTGTAGTTAACTCCCTGGCACACATAAAAGCATTTAAGTTTTGTTGTTGAGCCATGTTGGCTCCATTACTCTGAAGTTGCTACAATAAGAAGACCTGTTTTGGGTGACACTTCTGGTGTCTTCATGGAGGGGGTGTGGGGGCTGGCTCACAACAGTCCTCTATTTAAAGGACTAGAGGTTAGTCCCCTTTTGAAGGAATCCTCTATTAACAGGGTTGTCCAATCTCAATTGCAGATAAAGAACCTCTGAGAGGCAGACAAGGGACATTCAAGTCATGCGTCCACCATGAGCAGGACTCGGCTAGCAAAGTCAGTACGGCACACAGGCCATCTGGTCACTGTCTTCTCCATTCAGGTGAGATGCACAGTGATTCTACTCCAATGATACAAATCCGTTCTAATGTTGTATAGATTGCATTTATTGTATAATTTTGTGCATAATAAATTAGCTCTTTCAATTTTATAGGAACTACTGTCACAATGCTGTATGATTCTTGGGGTCCTTTCAAGGAGAAAGGTGGGGTATTGTAGCGTTCACCCTGCTCATTAATATTTTTGTTGAGATTTGCATGCACCAAGAGGAGTTGGTGAGGGGTGGAGTTAAGTGGGGGTGAAGAAAAGGAGGGAAAGGCCAGAGCACAAGTGGAATCTAGGTATAGAAAAGATAAAATAGAGGGCTTTTACACAGAACAAACGATATTCGATAAACTTCTGCTGGGCTCAAATGATAAAGTAATTAAGAAAATATATGATTATTTGCTTGAAACTAAAATGCAAGATGAGATGGTAAAAGAATGTATGATTAGGTGGGCACAAAATATAGGACATAATATTGATGTTGATCAATGGTTGCAAATATGGAAAAATAACATAAAGCTCAAAAAATCGGTAAATTTCAAGAACATATATAAGATGTTTTATAGGTGGCATATAACTCCGGAAAAATTGTCAAAGATTTATACAGAGGTGTCAAATGTTTGTTGGAAGTGTGAAGCACAAGAGGGAAGCTTTTACCATATGTGGTGGACTTGTAGAGTAGCGAAACAGTATTGGATAGCAGTACATACTCTGTTACAAAAAATACTGCTTTGTAATGTTCCACTAACCCCAGAATTGTTTTTACTGAGCATTATACTAGATAATATAGATAAGACAAAGAACTATCTAGTTATATATATAGTCACTGCAGCCAGAATTCTTTATGCTAAGAATTGGAAGAAATCGGAGATACCGAAACAAGAGGAACTCATTGAGAAGATACGGGAAGCGGCAGAAATGGATAGTCTATCAGAAGTTTTGAAAGACTGTCCAATACAAAAGGCAACTGAACGATGGGATTTATTATATAAATGGCTTGAGTCACCAGATAGTGCTTGAATAACATAGAATTAAACTAAGATGTACAGTCAACCCTCGACTTACGAACTTAATCCGTTCCGGAAGGACGTTCTTAAGTCGAAAAGTTCGTAAGTCGAATAAGCATTTCCCATAGGAATGCATTGAAAACCAATTAATCCGTTCCAGCTGTTTTTGGTTCTTAGGTCGAGGGGCGGTTTGTAAGTCGAACCATTAGTTCCCATAGGAACTAATGCAAAGCCGGTTAATCCGTTCCTATCACTAGGGGCAGAATTTTTTTTCATTTTTTTTTCCTTTTAACCTAAGATGACTTAGGGGTTTTTTTCGGTTCGTAACTCGAAATAAAGTTCGCAAGTCGAGGCTATATTTTTCTATCAGAGCGGTTCGTAAGTCGAAAAGTTCGCAACTAGGGCCGTTCGTAAGTCGAGGGTTGACTGTAACTGTAAGTTGAAACCTGGAGGGCAATCAAATTGTAGAAAGGCGAAAAGTCGACTTGATATCGCAACATGAACAGATTGGATGACAGTACATTTTGTGTTCTCCTTCCCCCTCTTTCCCCCCCCCATATCCCCCTCTACCTTTTGTACTCCTTACCTTATCCCTAGTTGTTAAAAATAAAAAATAAATTAAGAAAAAGAAAAGAAAAGGAGGGAAAGGGAGAGAGAGTAGGCGATTGAGAGTGAAGAAATAAGGTTGTTTAGTTGAGAGTAAACGACATTGACTGAACTTTTATCACTTGTAACAATAAACAATTTCTACTTGGTTCTTAAATGGACCTCTGTCATTAATAGTGAATAAAGTTGATGCAATCAACTGGTGGCAGCTGAATTACACGTCGCTTGTGCCTTTGCTTGGTGAAACAACCAAGGGACAGGCGGGAACATGACAGGTATAAATAAATAAATAAATTTGGTGGGGGGAATGGGTAAGTGCGTGCTAAACTCTGCTAGGCACCATCTCATCCCCTCTGCCAACGGCCAGTGGAACAGCAGTCTTGTACATGGACTATCAGACTGCGCGCCTGACAACAAAATACAGACAACCTAAGCAATCCTTGGAACAATGATATACGGAGCCTGTCCTACCATTAGGTATTGCAAGGAACTGTCCTGAGGGAAAAGATTTTGGGTGTCATGAAAGGTCATCACATTTTTATTTATTTATTTGGCCAAGGATAGGAAAGAAAAAGTTAGGTTACCTACCTGTAACCATGGTTCTTGTAGTGGTTCTCTGTGAATTCACACAAATGGGTTTATCCTGCGCCTGCGCAGGACGTTCGGAACTTTCTAGAGCTTAGAAAAAAGCCAGACAGTTAGTCTCCCCCCCCGAGGGTATATAGGCTCCGCCTCCTCCACCTTCCTTAGTTCCCTATGTCCGCCGTTACTAGAGAGTAGGTATAATGACCTGTTATCGTGACGGACAGCGGGGAGGAAGGGAGGGATGTGTGAATTCACAGAGAACCACTACAAGAACCATGGTTACAGGTAGGTAACCTAACTTTCTTTGTAGTGGACTCTGTGAATGCACACAAATGGGTGATTAGCAAGCTGACTCACCGGATGGAGGGCCGTCACGGTATCAGGGATGACAGTATCGCCCTTCCAAAGGCAGCATCATTTTTAGCTCTGACATCGAGGCGGTAGTGCTTCGTGAACGTCAGAGGATTGGACCAAGTAGCCGCTTTACAGATGTTTTGAATATGAATACCGCGATGGAGAGCGGTGGATGTAGATATAGCTCTGGTGGAGTGAGCTTTAAGTTGGTCCGGTACCGGTTTATTTGCAAGCTGGTAAGCCATTTGTATGGATTGCACGATCCATCTCGATATTGTCTGAGAGGATGCAGGAGCACCCTTGTTATGTCCATGGTAGCACACAAAGAGACGGAAAGAGCGTCTGAAGTGCTTGGTTCTGTCCAAGTAGAAGGCAATAGCCCGTCTGACGTCCAGAGTATGAAGCTTGCGCTCGACTGGCGATGGAAAAAATATAGGAAGTATCAGCGGTTGATTCAAATGGAAGTCCGATACAACCTTGGGAAGAAATGAGACATCCAAGTACAGAGTAACTTTATCGGGATGCATTTGTAGGTATGGAGGGTCAGACCTAAGAGCTGACAATTCACTAGCCCTTTTGGCAGAGGTTATGGCCACTAAAAAGGAAGTCTTGAGAGAAAGCAATTTCTCGTTACAGGTTGCCATGGGTTCAAATGGAGGCTTGGTAAGCGCATCCAGGACAAGTGGAAGCGACCATTGAGGTACAATGGGTGAAGAGGGCGGCCTAATGTTCTGCAGGCCCTTAAGGAATCTTTTAACCGTGAGGTGGGAGAACAGTCTGGCGGAGCTAGAGTGAGATGGCTGGTGAGCAACGATCGCGGAGATATATACTTTAATGGTGGAGTGTGCGAGTCCGAGATTGAACAGATGCAGTATGAAGGTAAGTAAGGTTGAGAGTGTAACTGGGACTGATTGGAGTCCTTTGGACTGAACGAATTTTGTAAAAGATTTCCATTTGTTACGGTATAGGCGAGAAGTCGACGGCTTTCGAGAGCGGTCTAGAATCGCACGGAATTCGGGGTTATCCTCCACGCCGTCAGGTGAAGAGACCGGACATCTGGATGGAGAAGGGCCCCGTCGTTCTGGGATAGCAAGGACGGTATTAGAGGTAAGTGGAATATTTCCTCCGTTATTCCTTGAAGGTGGGCAAACCAGGGTTGTCGTGGCCACCACGGAGCGATGAGAATTGCGTTCGCCTGGTATTGAATGATCCGGACTATTGTCCTGAGGAGCATTGGTATGGGAGGAAACAGGTAAGTGAGTTCTCCGGACCACGGAATGAGGAAAGCGTCTCCTAGTGACGCGGTGTCCCTGCCCGCTCGTGAGCAGAACCTGCGGCATTTGGCGTTGCGGTGAGATGCAAAGAGGTCTATGGTGGGTTGACCCCATCGCCGGCATAGGTCTTGAAAAATCGTCTCGTTGAGGGACCATTCGTGCGTCCTGGTACGGAGCCAGCTGAGGTGGTCCGCTAGATAGTTGTCCTCTGAAGTGATATGAATCGCTTGTGGAAAAATATGATGGGTACGGCACCAGTCCCAAAATCGCATGGTGAGATGGAGAAGCGGTAGGGATCGAGTCCCACCTTGTCGGTTGATATAGTGCATAGCTGTGGTATTGTCCGTGACAAGCTGCACAGATTGTCCCTCTATAAGCGGAAGAAAGGCTCGAAAAGCCTTCATGATGGCGAGCAATTCGAGCTGGTTTATATGGAGAGACCTTTCTCTCAGTGTCCATAACCCGTGAATCCTGAGCTCTTGGCAGTGAGCGCCCCAGCCAGAAGGGCTTGCGTCGGTCGTGACCTGTATGGACAGGAAAGGAGGTTGGAAGGGTTTTCCTTCGGACAGATTGCGCGGAATCGTCCACCAGATGAGATGCTTCGCTACATGTGGCGGAACCTGCAACTTTTTCCGTGGGGAGTCCGTTAGAGGATCGAACTCGCCCAGGAACCAGGACTGGAGCGGACGCATTTCGAGCTTGGCATGAAGGACGACTGCCGTCGTGGATGACATGAGGCCCAGTAGATGCTGAACGTCGAATGCGGTGACAGTAGCCAGGGGTGGAAACCGTTGTATTGCGTCTCGAATTTTTTGGATTCTTTGATAGGGCAGGAATGCCCGTGCCCGGGTCGCGTCTAGCGTTGCTCCTATGTAATTGACCAGCTGGGATGGAACCAAAAGGGATTTTTCCTGATTGATCACTAGACCTAGCTTGTTTAAGGTCGCGAGAGTGGTAGTTGTAGCAGCGACGGCTTCGTGGTAGGATGATGCTACCAGGAGCCAATCGTCGATATAAGGGAAGAGTTTTATTCCCTTGGTGCGAAGGTGAGCCACTACAGGGGCCATGCACTTGGTAAATGTCCGAGGGGCCGTTGAGAGCCCAAATGGAAGGGCAGCAAACTGGTAGGTTGTGCGGTGGAACCGGAACCGGAGATACCGCTGATGAGAAGGGTGAATGGAGACGTGAAAATAAGCGTCTTTGAGGTCGATGGTGACGAACCAACTTCCCTGTGAGAGAAGAGGAAGAATGGAATCGAGTGTTAGCATTCGAAACTTCCTGTAAATGATAAACTGATTGAGTTCTCTGAGGTCCATGATGGGCCTGATACCTCCATCCTTTTTAGGGACAGCGAAGTACCGAGAAAAGAAACCCCCGTTTAGATCAGCATGTGGGGTCTTGACGATCGCCCCCTTGCTTAGGAGGGATGAAATTTCCTCCTGTAGAGCCACCGAAAAGGGGGTGGTCTTAGGGAGATTTGGTGGAGGAAGCTGGAAGAATTCTATAGAATAACCCTTCTCAATAATGGTTAGGACCCATTTGTCAGTCGTAATATGTTTCCATTCGGAGAGAAATGGAAAGAGTCTAGTCCGGTAAGAGGGGTAGTTAGTTGTATTGCTTACCCCGGCGCTGAGGTTTACGAAAGGACTGCTTGTGTCCTTGGTATTGTTGCTGCTTGAAAGTCGAAGGGTTGGACTGAGATGACTGGAAGGTCCTGTCATGTTGCTGCTGTCTACCATACCGAAATGGTTGGTACTGAGAAGATGCTTGGTAAGCAGGTTTTTTGTAAGTAGGTCTCTGATACCGATACGGTTGGTATGGTATGTAGGACTTTGCGGTCTTCCGCATTTTATGGATATTTTCCATAATATCATCAGTCTTGGAATTAAAGAGGCCATCCGCATCAAAGGGAAGATCCTCGATTTTAGTCTTTGTATCGTCCAGTATGTTCGCCGCTCCGAGCCAGGCATGGCGACGGACTGCTACTGCTGTAAGCATGGATTTGGACGCAATTTCAGCTGTATGCTTTGCTGCTACTCGTTGCTGTCTTGTAAGCGTATTAGCCTCCTCGTAGACGTTGAGGAGTTCGGTCTTGGATGGCTCAGGAAGGCTTTGTAAGACGGGGACAATTTTATCCCATAGGTGCTTTTGATAAGCACCCATCGCGGCTTGGTAGTTCGAAATCTTAATCAGTAGAGCCGCAAGGGAATAAGGTTTTTTGCCCAGGGCGTCATTTTTTCTGCCGTCCTTATTGACAGGTGTAACAGAGGACCTGCTGCGGGATCGATACTGGGTAGCCTCAACAACAATAGAATTAGGCATGGGATGCTTGGTCAGGAAATCCGAGTCGGAACCGTGGGTCTTGTAATGGTGGTCGATTTTTCGAGGGATTTGGAGAGTCGCAGGCGACTTATCCCACGAAGCCTTTACCAAGTCAAGAAGTGCTGGAATGAGGCTAAGACTGGGAGGGGATGACTTGTCCTGCTCCATATCGTGGAAGACAAGGTCTGTTTGTTGCTCAGGAACTTGCGCATCTAGGTGTAAAATTTTTGCCATGCGCAATATAAGATGAGCATAGGACGAGTAGTCTTCCAATGGGTATTGTGAAGAAGTACTCGGAGCACCACCATCAGGTACATCAGATTCCGAAGAAGCTGAAGAGTTGTCATGGGAAGATTCAGACACCAATGAGGAGGGACGGTGCGATATTGGTACCGTGTCTCTCGGTATTGGTTCGGCATCAGAGTGTATCGAAGGAGAGAAAGGCTCTGTATCGTGGCCCTCTGGGCCAGAGTACATCGTCGCAGTCTGTACCGTGGATCGGCCTGCGGGACGTTTAGACCGTTTTAGAGGCGCAGAAGGTGCCATCGGTGACTTCCTCTTACGGGAAGTAGCAATTTGGGGTGTAGGAACATGCCCCTGTTGCTGCTGTAGATTCTCAGGAGTTGGAACCGAAGAAGGGTACCAAGCTGAGGAGGGGTAAGCCTGTCCCCTGAAGTCAGGCGGATAGCCGTATCCTTGATATGGGTAGGGCTGGTATGGACCGAAAAAAGGAGGACCATACTGTGCCGGCATTTGTGGACGGTATTGGTCCGCAGGATGTTGAGGTTGGTACGGAGAGGTATGCTTACGCTTCTCCTTTCGCTTTCTAGGAGTGCGAGACGGCAGCTCCTGTTCTGAATGCGAGTCAGTATCAGCCCGCCCGGAAGATCTCGGGCTAGTAGGGGCGATGGCCACGCTGGGAAAAACCTCAGCCGCAAAATGGCCTGACGACGGAGACATGCTCATGATATCGTGAGCAGCCTGGGCCGGAGGAATGATCCGCTCCTCCATATCCGATTGCCCAATGTCGTCTCTAGAAGACTCCTCGAGTAATATAGGAGGCACAGGAAGAGGCAAAGTTGCCGATTTGGGTGGCTTTGCCAATTTCTGAGATTTCGCTTTATCATTCTTCTTCTTTGAAGGTACAGCCGACCTAGAAGCCTTGGTGGAAGCTGGCTTAGGCGGTCTAGAGGAGTCCTTCTGCTTGGAAGACGCAGAACTCAAGGTAGGCTGCGAAGAATCAAAGGCAGTGGTGCCTGCTTTAGGTGTCTCTACACGTGGAGGGTTCGGGGAAGTGGTAAGAGGAACCTCCATAGCAGGCTTGAGGGTTCTTTCGTAGAGAAAGGCCTGGAGGCGTTGAGACCGCAGTTTAAGAGCTTGTTTGGAAAAGCTTTTACAAGCGGCACACGCCTGGATAAGGTGGGATTCCCCCAAACAAAATAAGCACTTATCGTGCTGATCCGTTAGCGGAATTTTTCGGCAGCAAACGGAGCACTGTTTGAAGCCCCAAGAGGCCATAAAAAAATAAAAAATAAAAAGGGGGGGAATCCGGGAGGGGAGGGGAACGGGAAGACGCAGAACGAGGAAAAACTTAAATGGGAAGGCAGTTCTGGCGTCTTAAAAGAAGAAAAGAAAAGCTGCAAGGTAAATACTTTCCTTAGCACGCTCTAGTGTTCCTACGTCCTACCCTAACGGCGGAAAAAGAGGAACTAAGGAAGGTGGAGGAGGCGGAGCCTATATACCCTCGGGGGGGAGGGAGACTAACTGTCTGGCTTTTTTCTAAGCTCTAGAAAGTTCCGAACGTCCTGCGCAGGCGCAGGATAAACCCATTTGTGTGCATTCACAGAGTCCACTACAAAGAAGCTTTATTTCCTGTCTCAGGTGTCAAAATAACTTGGGTAGTTTCATTTTAAGAAGGAAGGGGGTCCCATTTCTTGCTCTGTCTGACGCAGGAACACGGCTTGTGTCAACTGTGATGGCACACCTGTGATACAGAGGTGTTTGGATACAGTCATGTGGCTAATTTTAAATGTTAAAAAAGATTAAGAGTTTGCTAAAAACAATTAATACATAAAAAAGAGCCTGAACAAAAAAGGAGAAAAGTCTTTGCCTCCAGCTTTGATGACAGGCGAAAGATTAAATAAGAAGTTTCACATAACAGCACAGAACCAAAGATGGATTCCAACATGTGCAATTTTCCATTCTGAAAGGCGATGGACACGAGAAAGCATGACTCCTTGAAGGATCAGCCATTGCTTACGCTAAATTCTCTCCTCAGAGCTCAACTACATCATATGTTAAATGTCCACTGTGAAGTTTAGGGTCTCTTTCTTTTATACTCGCAAAGAGGCCCAATCCAGCCTGGACTCACAGGAAGGGTCCTCCACACATCATTTCTTCCAAGACTCATTAAACCCCAACCAATGCAGGGTTTAAGGGGGAAAGCGCAACCAGATACACCTACTACTGTATATGCAGTCATCTTATATTTCACCACCTAATCTTACTCGTCATTAACCTTCTTGTTTGAAGTACTGAATGGTAATGAGGAAAACAGTACACTTATAATAACTATTTCTTTCAGAGAAAACAATTGGTTAAATACCATGTACACCAACCCTGCTGAAGGCTAACTGCTGGTTTAATTTATTCTGCTTGACCTGAGCTAGCTTCTGAATCGGCTACAACATTTGTTTCTCTAAAATACTGCTGTGTTCGTTAGGATTTTATTTTCACGCTGAATACGGTGCCTCCTGTAGATGTTTATTCTAGAAGGTATTAATTATGACTATTAGAAAGAGGGTTTAAATGATGATGTGTGCTTTCATCTGCTATGAATTTTTAATACGTAGTGTTTTCATGTTCTTTTTTCCCCCCAGTGTGCTCTGAACTATTCATTTAAAAAGTGGAGAGTTCTATGCTTCAGCGAAACTCAGAAGTGTTTGGCCCCTGGAGGTGGTTCCAGACACAAGGCTCCCAAAATTACCAATCTAAAAGTGTTACACACCATGACTATTATGTATTTTCCTTTCCACAGACTTTGGTAAATTTCATGAAGTTGATGAGGCAAGGCAACTCATAAAATGCTTGACCAGAAACACCCTGGATTCATGGTAAATGTGGAAGAGGGAAGGGCAGCAGGGAAAGGGGGTAAGCAAGCCCATCAGTACTTGGCAGCTGGACAACTGAATAATCAACAAAGAGTGTACCTACTCTACCCTGCACAGTTTAGCAGCCTATACTATTTTCACTCCTCAAGGCTCCATCCTGAGGAATCTGGGATATTGTAGTTTGGGGAAAGATTTTGGATGCTGCGCTAGAGAGCTGGTGCCCTTCCCTGAACTCAGCAGAGAATTCTAAGAACTTCACCAAACGGCAAATCCCAGGGTTCCAGAGGATGGAAGTCAAAGTGATCTCAAACTGATATAACCAGGTACTGCACGGGTGGTCTCTGTCACCCCAAAAGCCAGTGATTCCCAACCTTGGATGACAACTCCCAGAAATCTTGGCCAGCACAGCTAGTGGTGAAGGCTTTCGGGGAATTGCAGTCCAGGAACATCTGGGGACTCAAGGTTAGGAACCATTGCCCTAAACAGAAGACAGAAAATGAGACATTACAGTATACTGACTAGGAAACACCGTTTTACCACTTGGGTCTCAGACTTTCTCAGTTCTACCTACAGAGACTGTGATTCAGGTTCTCGGCATGCAAAGCATATGCCCTCCGTTGAGCTATGGTCTTTCCTTAACCACAAAGAACTTTTGTAGCTAGTGTACAGCATTGTGTGAGAGGAACCTCAGAGATCCTATCTCTATACCACTTAAGATAATGCTCTCCTCTGTCCAAATACTTACAGCCCAATCTTGTGGAAGCTTACTCAGAAGTAAGTACTATGATCTTCACTGTAATTACTCACAGATAATTCTACATAAGACCACAGCCTTGACTTCTGAAGATTTGGGAGACAGCTGAACATCCAAAAACTTCTAGTATGTATGTAAACACTCAAACACAATAAAGCTGTCACAAGATTAAATATTAATTAATCAAATTGACTTTATATTAACTGGTTATATTTACATAAGGTTTGATTAATTAAAATCTTGTAAATGTCCAATAGCCATTCTGAATGGAAACAAGTATGTTGGCTTTGGTATTAACAGGTAACTAAATACATTTTAGAAAGCATTTAAGAATGTGCCATCTTAGAAGAAGCTTTTCCTTGAGGTTTCAAGCAAAGGGAAATGTTTTATCCAAAGTAGTATCTGCCATCTGTAGATTTTAAGAGAGAGTAATTAAACTTTTTTTTCAAAAAAACTGCCCAATTAACTGCTTTCAGTAGATTAAAAGACAGGTTTAATCAATTCATTCAACGAACTGAATTGCTGAAACTTTCAGGCATGTGCAGAGGAGATGTTTCTTGGGGGTGGGGGGACCTGCCACAACCCTGATTCTGGCTAAACAGATTAGGTCTGTGGGCCATGGATTTGGCATTCTGGAATATCAGGGCTCATCCAGACGGAGAATGTGTTCCCTTGCATGCACCTGATGATATTGGTTTTTTTCCTGCCATCTAGATAATGCAAAAACTTACATCAGCACCAAAAAGGACAAGGGCAGGTAATACCTCTATTACACCACTAGAAAAATCACAAACAAATGTTCCCATTTAGCCCATATGGGCCTCTATCAGGCAAGGTACTACGTATCTGTGGATGGTGCAGAAAAATTACAAAAAAAGGAAAAAAGATCCACCTCTGCAGAGTTGATTGATTGTATAAAGGGAAAATAAGTGAAGTGTTAGATGCTGACAGTACTCTGATGAGATTCATGTTCATTCAACACCGAGGAGCATAAAGGGGAGAGGAACAAATGCTTTGTCTAGATGACCCTTAAATTGTTTTAAAATTCCTTAATCCCTGGTTTAAGATAATTTTTAAAACTCAAATTTCTCCCTCTCTCAAAATGGTCTCCATTTTACCCCAAAGACTAAAGTAGAGTTTACCATAGAGACAACATAATGGCTGAAATCCTATTGTCCTGTTACTCAAAAGTTGTTACTTTGGAAAGCCAACTGCTATAAATTAAGAAATCTCCACAGGCATTATCTGTTACATGACAAGTTACACAGCTCAGTATGCAACCGATAATGCTTATGGAAATTTCTGAATTTACAGCAATTTGCCTCAAAATTTTATGCCTTTTTTCATAACAGTGCAACAGGATTTCAGCCATAATGCTATAAAACAAGTATCCTAAAATAGAAATTGTTCCTTGTGACAACTGGGAGGTATGTAATGCTAGTCTGGGTCAGCTATCTTCTACTATTTCCAAGTAAGGTAGGTGTCAGAAGGACAACAGAATGATGATGGTTTATGTCAAATAAAAGTTGCCAGTCTTTGAGATATGCTACTGCTAATTAGAACTGTAGTCTGCAACCAATGTTTTACAGTCTCTCAAAAAGTAGTTTGCAATCTGTGAAAGCTCATACTAAAATTCGAGATGGGAGATTCGTATTTGTAAACGATTACGAATCATTTCTGACCAGTCAGCAGCCAAGCAGGGAGACTCATCATTCTGCCCCCTGGCTGGAGTGGCCAGATGAGCAGGAAGGTGGAGAAGCGCCAGCCGGGCTTTTTCCGAGATTGGCGCAACGAGCAGGATGCTGGCCGTGTGCACTGCACAGCAATCCAGGACGGGTCAGTTCAGGGAGGCGGGACTGGGGATCCTGGCCACCTGGGTCCAGGATATTCATATTGAATTCCATCTCTAACTAAAATAGATCAGTTAGCCTTAAAGGTTTCACAAAAAATCTTAATTTTCTTTGCTTGTTTTATTTACATGATGAAACTCTTTTTATAGGTTACACAGCAGTGTGGTGAAATTAAAATGAGATACTTCTGGTAACTCTCCTGTAGGACTGAGCTGATTTCTTCCTTAGCTATCATTCGTTTTAAGGAAGGGCCTTAAGCAAAATTAAGATAAGAAGCATTATCTCTTCTACCTTACTACATACATACCTAGACATCATAACAGAGCCTCTAGCATGAATTGATAAAAAGATTAGCCACACATAACTTTCCAAGGCCATCAGCTGTGAAGGAAGATGGAAGAAAAACTTTCCATCAAGCTCCAAGCAACCATTTAAGATTCAAATCCTCCTGAACCCCATGTTATGAAGTAACAGCAGAAGATATAAATCATACATGAGATCATGTGAAAAGCAGACCTCAAGTTCTGAGCAGAACAGGCAGAGATAATAATTCTTAGACACATTTTAAAAAATTCAAGTCTTAAAATATACAAGAGGTACAGAGATAGAAAAGGACCAGGCAATATTGGAAGAGGGAAGGGCATTTCCCATTTTTCTTCAATTTGCTGCAAACCAAACTAGTCACTTCCAGCATTGGCCACTTCTGATGACTCGGAGGCTAGAACAAGGCATGGAGGTATGATTTTCCTCTTAAAAAACAAAAACAGTGGAGGGCTTGGGATCTCTACACAGAATACGAGAATCCTCTTTGTGGGGCCACATGTAAGTGGCTGGCCTTGTGATTCCCACCCTTGAGAAGCTGGCAGGACCCCTGGAGATCAGCATTCTGCCTCCAGCTACAGCCAAACAGCCTCAGGATGAAAATGGCTTTCCACTGTTTCTTTCCAATAACCTTCTGTTATTTAAAGGTTTACTGCCTGTTGAGGCAGAGGTTTTATTTAGCTGTCATTATTACCGGTAATTGCCCTGTCCCTGCATTTCTATCCCACCCACCTCCCAAAAAAACATAATTACTTTCACAATGAAACTCAAGGTGAGGAGGTGCATACCTTTATCTAATCTTTGTGGTATAACCTAGTGGCTTTCACTTTGCCAGTACAGCTTGTGATAACATGGGAAACAACTTCCTTTTGCCAGTTCTGATCCCTATCAATTTCAATGGTTCTCTTCAAAAACAACCCTAAACCAGCCTTCCCCAACCTTGTGTCTTCCATCAGATGTTGGGCTACACTATCAGCCTGAGTGGTTAACAGTCAGAGATGAAGGAAATTATAAAGCAAAACATCTAGAAGGCACCAGATTGGGAAAAGCTCCAGCTCAATGTTCCCTAGTCATAGGAACCCGATATGGTGGACTCAAGTTTTCCTGACAGAAGATTGGAAGTCTTCTGTTCTGTTCTCAAATGACTGAATTTCTCATCCAAACCAGTTACTTTAAACTATCCTCAGTTTAAAAAACTGGGATCATAAACCAGAAGTTGGTTCTGATTTATTTAAAGAAACCTGTGTTTTAATGGGAACTGCCAGATAGCTCAGTGGTTGAAGTCTCTGGCTGCGGAGCCTGAAGTTGGGAGTTTGATTCTACCCCCACCCCCACCCCCATTCCTTCCTGATATGAGCTGGACTTAGCGACCCATAGATTTACATCCAAATCGGGACAACTAATATCCCTGAGTTCTATTATTAAGAAGTAGAGGGGGGAAAACCACTCTCTCCATTTTATCAATTTTTAAAAAAACTTCAAATTCCTTCACTTGTTGCCTTTTTATTCTAAGCTTTAAAAAAAGAAGCCTGACAGCTTTATCTGACAGGTTTTTTTCCCTGTTCCCTTCCTTTTTCAGCACTCCAGTGTCTGTTCTGAGATGAAATAACTGGAATGGTTAATGGTATATTACAAGTACTCACACCACAGATGTATAGATAGATATGAATGCAATGAAGAAACCCAAACCCAAAAATGCAATATTAACAAAATATTAACACAGTCGGGAAACACCATATTATAAAAATCAAGAAGCCGAGAGTGGCACTTTTTAGGACACCAGGCATGCAAAACAGCACAGCCAAATATCCAGAAACAAAGGGAGCATCTAAGAAGAAAATACCTATTGAGAAACAGACCAGCACAGAAACTCAGTGGGAGGATCTAAAAAACTTAAGACAAGCTAGCGGAAACGGCACCACTACAATACAAAAAGAAAGACAGGGGCTACTGGGAGATACAGAATGGATCTTGGCCAGGTAGGTGGCCAGAGTCAATTCACGCAGGAGTGGCACTGAGATCTCTTAGGCCACGACTGACAGACAAACCCATGATGGGAAGGATTATATCCTAAACTCTAGAAGACGGCAGGCTCTCATCTCTGCCTTAGGTGGAAATGAGGTTCGAAGAATAAAGTTCCTCTCAGGGGGCCAACCCTTTAGAAGCAACTTCTCTTAAATTTTATGGGACCTCTTCCATGGGTTAACTGGCACTGCAAACCATATCCTCCCATGAAGCCTTTATACATAACAAAACTGCCAGATCTGTATAACTCCTTATTTCTCACTCTTTAAAGGATATATTGGCCTGTTAAATACTCCAGTCAGCTTTCAGCGCTATGGAGTGGCATATAAGCAGCAAGCTTTGCTTTTTTTGCTTTATCCTTCTAAGAAGCAGGTACAAATCCAGCTATTCACATTCATTTTCTCCTAAGAACTGCCAGAGACTCCAAGAATAGATCTGCGAAACAAGTTAAACCCGTCCCAAATCAGTTCAGAGGTAACACTAAACCACAGTTTACCATTAGAACACAGTTTACCATTAGGACAGCAAATCTGAGGTTAAGCTAGATTTGCATGCTTGCCTCCTTCTCCCCTCAAGCACAGCTACTAGGAGGTCAGAAGCTTTCATTTCTGAAATCAACCACAAGTTGCTGCGCCACCCAAATTCAACAAACAGTGGTTAACCTTAATTACAGTTTATTGGAACAAGCCAATTTCATCCCACAGTTTCATAAGGCAAAACATAACTAGACTTAGCCACAGCTTAAGGTTCATGCATTAAGAATGTTAGCATTAAATTGTGCTTAGACTAAAATAGACACACTAGCTTTCAATCTCTCTTCATTTCACACGAGAGGAGGAAAAAGGAAGAAGTCAGTGAGCCAAAACTGACTTTGGCTCATAACTGTAACATCAAACCATCATTTAGTGTTAGGGGCAATCCCCCAAATCTCTGACTCTGAACACAATGACATTCCACATTTCTTGTTTACCCACACTCAGCATTCAGTTAAAAGATCTGGATATACCTTGGGAAACCCAGTATTATTTCTCCTAACCCTTCTCCAAGCGAGACCAGAAAATCAGTAGTATAGATCGTATCATAGGCTACACCAGTCCACTGTCTGTCTCTCTCAGCTGTGTGGATTGGCATGAACCACACGCCAGCACAAATAAATCATGTTACCACTATGGCAAGAGCAAGGCTAAAGACATGCTCACAGCCATCCTACCCTGTTTCCCCAAAAATAAGACCTAACCTGAAAATAAGCCCTAGTATGATTTTTCAGGATGCTTGTAATATAAGCCCTACCCCCAAAATAAGCCCCAGTTAAGTGAAACCCCGCCCTCCACCATTGTGGAGCAACCAGAAGAAAATGACATGACTGTCTTTGAATAAATGTAGATTGTTTTACATAAAAAAAATAAAACATCCCCTGAAAATAAGCCCTAATGCGTTTTTGGAGCAAAAATTAATATAAGACCCTGTCTTATTTTTGGGGAAACACAGTAAACTGGATCTCTCTGATGCTAACAATACTCCTGTACTTCACAGTGTCATTCTAATAATATATCGATTTAAACTTATTGGGTACAAGCAATGTTTTTTGCAGTTTCTGGATAAGCTGAAAGATGGGATACCTGCTAAGCAACTTTTGATGGCTGGTAGCTACTCCAAGCCGCCAGAACGTTTGTCATGTTGCACCTGCCACGTTGAAGGCTGAATGCTATAATTTTACATGGTTTACAGGCAGTCAGGCAAGGGCCAGAGGTCAGTGGCAGAGCACACGCTATGTACGTATAGTTTCATACATACATTCACTTCCTGAGTCCAATCCTTGATCCCTCCACTCAGGGCTGGGGGAAAATCCCATCTGAAAACCCCAGGAAGCTGCTGCTAGTCATGAAATAGACAATGCTGATGATCCAGGTAGACGAATGGTCTGTTTCCATTTAACAGGCAATCTCCAATGTTCTCAAGGATCTGCTATTGCTTTGAGGCGCTGAAGGTGCTTCAAAGTTAAGAACTGTCTGCCTGGATGCTGAATGTTGTCTGCTTGTTCCTCATTTCTGCTCTGAAAGCATTTTGCTATTTAAAAGGATATTTCAAAAAGAATTAGCCTCCAGACCCTGTCCTGATAAAGAAACTAACCCTATGAAAACCTGGTCCGAAATGCCCTTCAAGGACACAATACAAACCAACGTGAACAGTTTTGTTAGTATTCACGGAAGAATAATACTGAAACAATCATTAAACCTTAATCATGGAGAAGGACACATGATTTTCAGCAGCTTCTAGTATGCCAATGACACCACCTAATAGTATCTATTGGTTTCTGATTGTCTTCTGTATGGTCGGGGAGAGCCACTTGGGTTGTTAAAAATAAAACTCATTAGGCTTGACCTGTTTAACCGTTGTGACTTTAAGAACACTATACTCTTCATTACACCACTCAAATGAAACCAAAGTATGTATGCATCATCATCATCAGAAGAATGTTGGCAGAGTCTGATGCACTCTTGTGTTCTTAAAGAACGTCGTGCATTTTAACTGCTTTTAACAATTAATAAATTACAACAGAAAGTCATAAGGATACAGGAGGTTCCTTTTTCTCAACCGCAACTACATACAGGCACAGGAGTAAGTCTGCCTGTGATTGGCAGCGTCTAGCTAATGAGTCAGTCCTCTGGCACTGCGAACCGCCCAGTTGCCTTTGCTTTGCAAAGCTTCTCTTATATTTGCGGAAATCTCCGCCCGGGTGATGCCAGCTCTCTTGGCACTTCAGGAAAACAAATAAAGATTTATGAACCGTCCCGAGGTCCCTCAGGCACTGAAACCGTAGACTCCTAATATACGTATTAATCCATTTTTAAAAATAAAAAGTCTACCATTAAGGAGCAAAAACTTCAGCAGAAAGGAGAGGCACAGGCTTAGGAAGCAAACGCAAGCAGCCACGGGCCAGGCTTTCTAACAGCTAAGATGCTTAAGCTGCTCTCTTATGTTCCTTAACGCTGAGGCAGATTTCGTTTTTGAGCGGGAGGGGGGGGGGCTTTTCCTAAACATTTGCCCTGGCAAAAGCTACTCTGTGACACTTCCTGAGGAGACCCGCGGAACTCAGGGAGACTGGCTTCCAAAGGAACAGGTGGATTTGACCGGTGACGCTCAGCTCCCAGTCGTTCTCCACTCCCACCGCTCCGTTCCCCTCACGACCAGAAAGCTCAAACAAGGCTTTCCAAAAGGTGTGGGAGAGGGAGAGAGCGACCACCCTCCCTTTCAATGCATCCTGAGGAGCGAAGCTCTCGACTATTCCCACCCCCTTTGCACGGGGAACTTTGCACAGCGGGCGGGGCCTCCCTCCACAGGCCCAGGAGCGCATCCCCACGGCCCTTCTACTCATTTCCACTTATTTCCAACGCCCCCCCCCGCCGGCTCCTTCCCCCGGCCGGGTGTCTGGAGGTGAGGGGAGGGGGGTGCCTGCCTGCCTGCCTGCCTGGCTCCCTCTCGCGGGAGGCGGCGGCCTGGCCTCGGAGAGGACCACTCCTCTGCCAGTCATTAGTCCTGTCAACAGCAGCTCTTCCGCGCCTCCCCCCCGCCCGGTCTTTCCCCGAGCCTTTTGTTCTCGGTGGCGGTGTCGGGGGGGGGGGGGGGAGAGGCACTGGGCGGCTCCTCTGCCTCCGCTGCTTCTTCCTCTTCCTCCTCCTCCTCGCCCCGCCACTCCCGCCGGTGGCGGCGCCTGTCCGAAGGGGCTCACCTGGGGGCGTCACGGCGGGGAGCGGGCGGCCGCCGTTCGGCCGAGGCAGGTGCGGGTGCGGGTGCGGCAGGGAGCGCGGGCTGGGCTGCCGGCGGTGCTGCGGGTGTTGCTGGGCGGCGGGCGGGCGTCGCGCACCATCTCCTGCTGCCTCGCCCTCGTCCGGGCCCCGCAGAGCCCGCCTGTTCCAGGTGGCCGAGCGGAGGACGAGTCTCCCGGCCGGCGGAGGCGTCGTGGGCGGCGTCCTTCTCCCGCGGGACTCCCCGGCGAAGAGGCGCTGCCCGCGGAAGGCAGGACCGGCGGGCGTCCGGTGCAGCGCTCCGCCTCCCCGGAGCTCCCAGCGCCGCGCCTCTCTCCTCCCACCCCGGGCTGGGGCGCCTTCCTGGTCTGTCTGCCTTGCTTTCTCCCCCCCGCCCTGCGGCTTTGCCTTTGCACGGTGTAATTTTTCAACGGCTGCCCGTCAGAGCGGAGTGACACGGCTCCCCGCAAACATGAACGGAGTGCCTCAGAGCATGTGCAGAGTGCCCTCGCCTTTATTAGTTATGCCCATGTTTTTATAGCGCCTCTCAGTCGCATTCCCAGGGTGACTCACAAGCAAGAAAAAAGCAATTGCAAAGCAATTGGCAAATAAAACAAATTAAAGTGCCACAGAGGCGTATGGGAAGGGGAGGGGAGAGATTTAAAACTGTACCTGAAATGCTTGGAAAAAGTGAACGGTCCGTGGCTGGCTCCTAAACAGACAATAAGTCAGATATCAAGCAAACTTCTGCGGGGGGAGCTTTCCGCAAGTGGAGTGCCCCCTTCCTCCTTTGCTGCAAGACCCATGGACCCTCCAGAGGGTGCTGAACTACAGTTCCCATCCTCCATCAGCACTGGCCAACGCTGAAGGGCAATTGCAATCCTGCAATGTCTGGAAGGCCGCAGGTCCCCCTTCCCCTCCCCCACACCTACTATCCTAATGAAAAGTGCTTTGCAACCTTTTCCTCTTCTGCTCTATAGTCCAGTAAGGCAGACATTCGTTCAGTTAACCACACTGCTGCTCCCACGCAGGGCCTCAGCGATGGTTGACAAACCACACCTTTCTGTTCCACATTTCAAGAGGCCTCCTGGCACCCCTCGGGGCGCCCACAGATATCAGGGCACGGCACTTAGTGGGAGGAGAGCAAAAGAGCACAGGAAAGAGACGCAGCAAAAGAGGTAAAAAGTATGAATTTCACCATTTGGGAGACATTCCTTTAAAGATAGAGTTTCCATATTATTTCCTCTCAGCCACTGTTGTTAAGTTCTTCTGGGTCGCCCTACAATGCAGGTTTACTTGCAAGAAAGCACAAATGAAATAACGAGATACTTCTGATATGTAGAGAAATGTGCTGTTAATGACCTTTGATCAGGTATAATTACAAGGGTGCTTTGTCTGTGTGCGTTCTGTGCCCTGATGTCGGAACCGACTTATAACAACCCCAATAGGGCTTTCAAAGTAAGTGAGATATTTAAGGACTGGTTTTACCAGCTCCACTCCTCCAGTGAGTTTCCATGGCTGAGCAGGGATTCGAACCCTGTTCTCCAGAGTCCTAGTGCGTCACTCTATCCTCTACACACAACACTGGGAATCAAGGGTGTTGTCTGTGCCTACATCCATGCTAGCAAATCTGTAAAAAAAAACAACCTTCATTACAGAAATAACCACATATATAAGAAAGAGAAAAAAATGAAGATGCTATGAGTTGAGGTCTACTGAAAGATAAACTGCTTTATTAACATTCCAGAGCTTTTTACAAGCTAAAAACCTTTATTTGGCATAAGCTTTTGTGGACTACGGTCCACTGGTGCATCTGATGACAAATAAAACATGTTAGCATTTAAAGTTCAACAATGATCTTCATTGTTCGTACTGACATTTGATTCTCTTTCTCAGTGGATTAGGTATCTGGCTGCAGAGCCAGAGTTTCAGAGTTCGATTCCCCATCTGAATCTCCTTGATAGAGGCTGGACTCCATCCATAAGGTCCCTTCCAGCACTTCAGTTCTAAAATTATAAACTGAGGGTGCAACTACGCTGGCAAGCCAATTCAGAGTGATTCGGCTTTGCTGTGACTGGATTCACAGTCTCTTGTACAGTTGTGTTCAGTTTAGGTGATCACATGAAGATCCCGGATTGTTTCAGAGCCAATGTCCACACTGGCCTTCAATCTGATATGATTTTATATGGGCCCACAGCCCATGACCCGTCTTGCTTTGATACTGCCCACCTGAAGACACACACACACACAGCTCTCCTTTCTTATATATTTATATTTTCTGTGCTGCAGTGATCTAGCACTAAACTTGGTAGTTTGTTTTTAAAAATAAAATTTTAACTGCAGGACAATTAGGAAGAAAGATTACTGAGGTGGGTCTTCCCACTGTTCCAAAACATCATGTCCCAGCCTAATACGTCACCCTAATGCCACCAAGAGTCACCCACCCACCCTTTTGTAGAATGAAGCAAATGATCACACTGAGAAAATACTGTTCAAGTAGTTCTGGCTTTAAAAAAGTAGACGCCACCCCCCACCCCACCCCACCCTGGTGGTAGAGGAGAATCTCTGAATTGGAAACAAAAAGGGCCGGACTGATTTGCACTGGCCTTTGGGTTGTGTGATCATTGAGAAATACTTCAAATTCACTCATGTGAGTTGTGAAGCAAATCCTAGAATATTGGTCAATGTAGTCGCAGCCTCAGGCCGTGGGCACATAATTATTAGTTGTCAATTCACAGTGTGTGCCTGCTGGAAGTAGGTTATATTACAGAATAGGTGTGGGGAATTTATGACCTACCAGCTATTCTTAGACTCCAGTTCTCATCACTCGCAACTGATGGAGCCCAAACACAGGTGACAGGCTGCAGATTTTTCATCCTGGTATAGAAGCTTATAGAGTATAAATCAAGTAGACTTTAAATATGTCACCAGACTCTGATGTTTTGCTGTTGCTGCTGTGTAAAGACGACTGCCCTTCTGAAGTGTGTTCCTGTAAAAGGACAGATATCTTTCCATTTGTATAAGGAGGGAGAGGAAGGGTGGCCAAACGCCCTTGCTAAACAAACTCTGCGAGTGCCCTAACTGCCAAGGAAAAGTACCTGTTCGTTCCTGGGAGAGTGGGAGTTTAACAAGGTATTTTTGAGTGCTACAAGGAGCACAAAGTACACTTTGATCTGGAGAGCAAGAGGAAATGACTTACAGTCATAGAATCGTAGAATAATGAAGTTGGAAGGGGCCTATAAGGCCATTCAGTCCAATCCCCTGCTCAGAGCAGGAATACAAATCAAAGGATATCTAACAAGTGGTTGCCTAAATTTCTTTTGAATGCCTTCAGTACTGGAGTACTCACCTCCTCTCAAGGTAATTAGTTCCATTGCTGTACTGCTCTAACAGTTAGGAAGTTTTTCCTGATATTTAACTGAAATTTAGCTTCTTGTAACTTGAGCCCATGGTTGCGTGTCCTGCACTCAGGGATGATTGAGAACAGATCCTGCCCCTTCTCTGTGTAACAATATTCCAAGTATTTGAAAAGTGATATCCTATCTCTCCTCAGTCTTCTTTTCTCAAGGCTAAACAGGCCCAGTTCTTTCAATCTTTCCTTATAGGGCTTGGTGTCTAGCCCCCTGATTGTCCTTGTTGCCCTCCTCTGAACTTGTTCCAATTTATCAGCATCCTTCCTGAAGTGCAGTGTCTAGAATTGGACACTGTACTCAAGGTACCTAACCAGTGCCAAATAGTGGGGAACTTGTACTTCATGGGATTTGAAGACTATACTTCCGTTAATGCATCCTAAAATAGCATTTGCCTTTTTTGCAGCCACTTTGCACTATTGGCTCATATTCAGTTTGTGATCTACAACAATTCCAAGCTCCCCATGAATTAGAAGACCCCTTTCTTCTCCTTGGGAGCTATGGTATAGTTACAATAATTAATAATAAATTGGTGATACAATGGTAATACAGTAATGATAAACTAAATAGCTAGCCAGTCACTGTCATCTCATGATACCCCAAATCTGTTTGAAACAGCTCCATCGCTCTCCTTAATGGCTGGCTTGGCCCCATGGGGCTGGAAAAACCAGTTTGGCACTTACCTTGTTCTTCCTCTAATGTCCAGAGCCCACAGAGATCCCCCTGGATACCTGCCTGCAACTTAGCTGAAAGGGAAAAAAAGCCCCCCATGGGGTCTGAAGAAGACAGTTAGCAATACTATAAGTGGTAGCATAAGCACATGAACATGTATTTGAGAATTGTGGTTCTTGTGTCATGAATGGTGCAAATATCACTAGCATCAAATGGGAAATAGGAGTTCAAAAGCTTCAGCAGAATACAAATTCATATTTTCCTGCCCCACAAAGCAGATCTGTGCAACAGATGTTCTTCCTAAGAAACAGCTGTTGCAATAAAAACAAAGAAGTTGCATTCAAAGCAAGCCCATCGTATCAGTTTCTGTATGCTGAGGCTATGTACTCCAGTTGGGAGTATCAGAAGAATCCAGCCCAAAAAGTGCACAAAAGTATACATCAAACAAAACGTTTTGGTTTTTAAGTTGTTGCTGAGATTTTTGACAATCAAGATTGGAAAAAAATGGGGTGGGTGGACATTTTGGAAGTATTGCTTTAGTACAGTGGTTCCCAACCTTGGGTCACCCAGGTGTTCTTGGACTGTAGTTCCCAGAAGCCCTGGCCAGCACAGCTGGTGGTGAAGATTTCTGGGATTTGCAGTCCAAGAACACCTGGGTGACCCAAGGTTGGGAACCACTGCCTTAGTACAATAGTGTTTGAATAAGTATAGTATTCTAATAAACCAAGTAGTGCTTGCTCTGGGTAAAGCATGAAAACCCAAAGCTGAATGTATTGCTGAGCTTTTACTTTGTGTTGCTCATGTAACTGCAGAGGTTCATTGGCCACTGGTATACTTTCACAACTCACAGTGTATGCACTGAGCAGCAAATGTTAAACTGGCACACTATCACTTCATGGGTGTGCTTTATCAGCCGGCCTAGATGCAGAAACTTCACTTTTTGCGCAGGCTGTCGTCAAGCGCTGTTTTCAAACTGTTTTTCACACAGGGCCAGCGGAGTGCTTTTTGGCTCAATGGACCAAGCTACATTTGGCTTAGTGTTTTAAGAGTGTACAGTCTGCAGTGGAGTATCCTGGATGTCCCCTAAAGCAGTGAGTGTCTTTAACCTCCCAGCCCTTGATGTTTGACATGGTCTTTGTGTACTTGTGAAAGTAAACTTCCATCAATTCACTTCAAAGTCTTTTTCTTCTGCTTCCATTATATGTGCTTTGGTCTAACTGATGGTTTGCCGGCACTGTGGTTGTCATGTGGAAGGCACAGAAGCAGTTGGTGGGTATTAATGTCCTCCCAAAGAGGGAGGCAGGCGGGGAGGCACACACTAGCTCACTCCCGCCCCATCCCTTCACTGCACAACTCAGCCGAAGAGCAGAAAGATGTGCCTTGTCTCCGCTTTGAAGAAAAGTTCCTGTTGCTTCCCTCAGCACTTGGGTTCAAAGTGGAGTGTGGATGTGTTCTTTCACCTTCACTTTCTCAATTTCTTTCTCCTCCACCCTTGAGTGTGATCGCGCTGGGAGTTCAAGCAAGGGTCTCATCCATGGTTGGAGTCAGTCTTGAGGCGGTGGAGGAGTGTTCCATTTGATCTCCCGTAGTGGTTCTCCATCTTTGTACCTTCAGGCATTTGGACCTGAGCTTCCAGAAGTCCGAGCCACCATAGCAAATGGCCAGGAACTGAGGAAGGAAAAATCCAAAACATCTTCAGGGCCAAAGGCTGGGAACTGATGCTTTACTGAACTAGCTTCTGTTGCGTTCTACATAAAAATCTATGGAATGTAGATTTATTTTGCTGTGTTTGCAGTTCTGTACAAACCATGCAACTTAGCCCTGGAAAACTGACCAGATAGGGCATCAAAGGAGCAAGAGTCATTAAAGGTTGTCCTCTCCAAGGTGTTGTTTATCCTAAGGCTGGTGCTAGTTTGAACCATACCTGAGTTTCCCCTCCTTACCTGAAGGCCGCTGGGCAGATCTGCAGATCTGTCCTCACCAGGCCATATTGGCTGGATGTGTTTCACACTAGAGGACTTATCAGGAACAAACAGTAGTACTTGCAAAGATTTCAGAAAACCAGCATTTTTCTAAACAGAATGCATGAAATGACAAAATCATAGAAGTTGACTTTGATGTACGAGGGGAAAGGGTTAGGTAACATGCTGAAGACAAATAAGGTTTCTCACAGAGGAGGCATTTCCAACATGAATGCATGGTACGCTGCCTAGGGCAATATCCTCCCTTAGCTGGCTGGCTTGCCGTTTCTCCATTTTGGGTGGGACAAGGGGTGGGAAATAAGATTTATTCTCTTCAGCAAAACCCCGCTGACTTTCATTATAGAACATTGTAATTATTTAACCAGTAGTTACAGTGATTACTGCTTCTTACCTACTTTGCATCTCACCTACTTTAAATGGTTAGAACGAATTCATTAAAGATAAATGTTCCTGCTCAAGGGCATCTGTGTTTAATTTTACTAACCAAGACAATCCTGTTTTCCATTGACTGGAGTACTCAAGAAAAAGAGACTTTAGCAAACGTGTTCAGCAATAATTTCACAGACTAGTCTGTTTTTATTTCATTTTGATGTGCTAACTTTATTAGTGTAATAAACTAGTGCATGGACTAAATCAATGCTTCTTCAGGGTCAGAGGACAATACCTTCCTTCCTCTTACACTAAAAAGGAAAGTAGGCTACCCCATAGCACCCAAAGCAGTCTCTGGGCAGTTTACAATTCAATTATGCTGTCTACACATTAACCCCCCACCCCCACCAGCAAGCTGGCTACTCAGTTTCTTGACCTTGAAAGGAGGGAAGGCTGAGTGAACCTTGAGCTGGCTACCTGGGATTGAATCCACGTCGTGAGCAGAGTTTTGGCTGCAATACTGCAATTTAACCACCTCACCTCAAGACTCTTCTAGGGCTGGCTTTAGCTCTGAGCCTCTAGCTCCAAGGCAGGCCTCAACAGAGGACCCTGTGATGTCCCCAGCCTCCCAGTTTTTGCACTCTGCTTAGCTGGAGCACGTTAGTATCAGCCATCATGGGCAGTGGCCACAATATGATCCACAACACGGAGTAAAGTCTCAGTTGCTGTTTTAATTTCCTCCAGTGCCCTGGAACAACACTTGCATTCAGAAGGGTTATGAGAAACAAGAACACCTTGGCTTCAGCAACTTGGTACAGGTACCTCAGGCTTAGGAACTGCCAGAAGGTACTGCACACTGACTAGGGGGGAGCAGATTTGTGGGTTTTGGACTATAACTCCCAGAATTCTCCTGGCACTACAGTTGTAGTTCAAAAGCACACATCCACACACATACAATGTTGACACCAGGCCTGCTTCACCTTTCCATTTGATGATGAATCCCTCTTTGCGCCCCCCATCACTGACTCCCTGTATCCAGTGGAAGAACAGCCATGGCTCGGCAGAACATTCAGTTCTTTTTTTTAAAATCTGATTTATGAGTGAGGGATATTGTGCTTCTGTACCCACGATTCAAAAAGCCAGGAAATGGCCCGATATTGCTGCACTATATCATGCCCGCGTTGCCAGCAGGAAAATGGATGCCAGGCTTTACATAACAAAGGGCAGCCTGAATGTTGATAACATCAGTGGAAGCAGTCAAGGTGGTACAGGATACCCTCTTCTGCTCACTATCATTCACAAAGTGACACCACACAAGAGAAAATCCCAGAAGCTGACTCCTTTTTTCATCAGTTAACCACTTCTCACCCAAACACAAAGCAATTGTCGGCTGTTTTTCAACAAGAGTGAATGGTAATGAAATTTTAAAAAAGCAGCTGGGACTGACAATTTTTTCTTTGTTGTTGTTGTTTAGTCGTTAAGTCGTGTCCGACTCTTCATGACCCCATGGACCAGAGCACGCCAGGCCCTCCTGTCTTCCACTGCCTCCCAGAGTTGGGTCAAATTCATCTTCGTAGCTTTGGTGACACTGTCCAACCATCTTGTCCTCTGTCGTCCCCTTCTCCTCTTGCCTTCACACTTTCCCAACATCAGGGTCTTTTCCAGGGAGTCTTCTCTTCTCAGGAGATGGCCAAAGTATTGGAGCCTCAGCTTCAGGATCTGTCCTTCCAGTGAGCACTCAGGGTTGATTTCCTTCAAAATGGATAGGTTTGTTCTTTTTGCAGTCCAGGGGACTCTCAAGAGTCTCCTCCAGCACCACAATTCAAAAACATCAATTCTTCGGCAGTCAGCCTTCTTTATGGTCCAGCTCTCACTTCCGTACATCGCTACTGGAAAAACCATAGCTTTGACTATGCGGACCTTTGTCGGCAAGGTGATGTCTCTGCTTTTTAAGATGCTGTCTAGGTTTGTCATCGCTTTCCTCCCAAGAAGCAGGCGTCTTTTAATTTCGTGGCTGCTGTCACCCTCTGCAGTGATCATGGAGCCCAAGCAAGTAACATCTGTCACTGCCTCCATATCTTCCCCTTCTATTTGCCAGGAGGTGATGGGAACAGTGCCCATGATCTTACTTTTTTGATGTTGAGCTTCAGACCATTTTTGCGCTCTGCTCTTTCACCCTCATTAAGAGGTTCTTTAATTCCTCCTCACTTTCTGCCATCAGAGTGGTATCATCTGCATATCTGAGGTTGTTGATATTTCTTCCGGCAATCTTAATTCCGGCTTGGGATTCATCCAGTCCTGCCTTTCACATGATGTATTCTGCATATAAGTTAAATAAGCAGGGATATAATATACAGCCTTGTCGTACTCCTTTCCCAATCAGTTGTTCCATATCCAGTTCTAACTGTTGCTTCCTGTCCCACATATAGATTTCTCAGGAGATAGATAAGGTGGTCAGGCACTCCCATTTCTTTAAGGACTTGCCATAGTTTGTTGTGGTCCACACAGTCAAAGGCTTTTGCGTAGTCAATGAAGCAGAAGTAGATGTTTTTCTGGAACTCTCTGGCTTTCTCCATAATCCAGCGCATGTTAGCAATTTGGTCTCTAGTTCCTCAGCCCCTTCGAAATCCAGCTTGTACTTCTGGGAGTTCTCGGTCCACATCCTGCTGAAGCCTACTTTGTAGGATTTTGAGCATAACCTTGCTAGCGTGTGAAATGAGTGCAATTGTACGGTAGTTGGAGCATTCTTTGGCACTGCCCTTCTTTGGGATTGGGATGTAGACTGATCTTTTCCAATCCTCTGGCCACTGCTGAGTTTTCCAAACTTGCTGGCATATTGAGTGTAGCACCTTTTAACAGCGTCATCTTTTAAGATTTTAAATAGTTCAACTGGAATGCCATCACCTCCCCTGGCCTTGTTGTTAGCCATGCTTTCTAAGGCCCACTTGACTCACTCTCCAGGATGTCTGGCTCAAGGTCAGCAACCACA
This sequence comes from Intellagama lesueurii, assembly GCA_037013535.1. Lineage (NCBI taxonomy): Eukaryota > Metazoa > Chordata > Lepidosauria > Squamata > Agamidae > Intellagama > Intellagama lesueurii. The sequence goes on along the minus strand of JBAJHW010000001.1, from coordinate 164,340,269 downwards.
CTATCTGGGTTGTCTGGGACATCCAGTTCTTTCTGGTATGATTCCTCTGTGTATTCTTGACACCTCTTCTTGATGTCTTCTGCTTCTGTTAGGTCCCTACCAGTTTTGTCCTTTATCATGTCCATCTTTGCACAAAATGTTCCTTTAATATCTCCAATTTTCTTGAACAGATCTCTGGTTTTCCCTTTTCTATTATTTTCCTCTATTTCTTTGCACTGTTCATTTAAGAAGGCCCTCTTGTCTCTCCTTGCTATTCTTTGGAAGTCTGCATTCAATTTTCTGTAACTTTCCCTATCTCCCTTGCATTTCTGTTTGGGGCACCCCTATTTTTTTAGTTGGCTTACGGAATTCTGGATCCTGCTATCAGGACAATTTATTAGTGCCCTCTCAGGCACCAATAATATCTTTCTATGCAAAGGGTCCCAAGTTCAACCCCCAGCATATCCAGGCAGGGTTAGAAAACAAATGCTAGAAAAGAAACTCTGTTGCCCGTCAGTGTTGGTAATAGGAGGATACCTAGGTCAAGATTCTAACTCAAGACTCAGCACATGGCAGCGTCCTAAGCCTAAACTAGAGCTTCTTCATCTCTTACACTATCCTTCCCAGCAGGGGCAGTACTGGAGATGGTTCGGGGCTGTGGCCTGTGCAACGGTGCTGCTAAGGAGAGTCCATTAGACACTGGTGTGGAGACCTGAAGCTCTAAGACAGAACCCCAATGGCAGTTGTTAACACAAAAAAATGTAAACACTCTGCAGAACAAAGCTGGGGCAGTATTTGCATAAGCCCAGAGGCTCTTTGAAGAACTGGAAATGGTTTACCTATGGAAAGGCAAGGCAAGTCATGCTAGGGAGGGATTCAGAATTTGTCAAGAACTCTTTAAGCAACATGGCTGACTTGTTCAAGGTGTCAGGGCTTTTCCCTGCTTGCCCCCGTTATGCCAATCTCTCCATGGCTGTGCCACCAGCACTGGAGCTTTCCAGGGTCCTGATTTCTGCTTTGACTTGAACTGGCTGGACACAAATGACTCTGTAACCCCTGTGATGCCCTGGCAGGACAGCCTGTAATGTTTGTTTCTGATTGCACACTTTTGATACAGAAACTACACTCAGATTTAATGAATGTAATCCAAACATGCCCTTTGCTTTTTAATTAGAAGAGCAAACAGTCTTAGAAAGAGCAGTTGTTATCTGAAGTGTTCAAATGAATTAAGAACCCTCTAAAAGAAAAGGAAAGAAACATTTAACCTCCACTTAATAATTATATTTTTCATTCCCTGACTATCTGCTAAGATCATATTTCAGAAGCAAAGCCACATTATTAATTGCCGGAGCAAGGGGATCACCTTGACACTCTTGACACTTGATCACCATGTAATTGGTCTTGCTCTCTAGAAAATGCCCCACACCTTCCTTCTCCACGGCATCTCTGTTGCTAAGCAACTTGCTGGCCCACTGTTCCTTTTCTTCCCTTGCCTCTTAAAAAAGAGGGACAGCCTGACCGTCTGTAACAGAAGAATGAGTAACAGCAGGAAACTGAGAAGAGATGGTAGGTACTCTCTGTGCCAGTGGCAGAGATGGAGCTTCCGTTCGGAAAGTCCATTGCGAGCAGTTGCGGAAAAGCAGGACGAAGGAAAGACCTAGGCAGTTAGGATAGCTGTTGTAAGGGGAGTCTGCTAGATTGGGTTGGCCTATTGTTCCCCCCCCCCTCATTTTTAATAAGAGACTATTGTTTTAACTATGTCTTGTTATAATTGTTATGCTCTGTTAATAAATTTGTTTACTGAATTACATTTTTTAAATTGTCTGGTCTAGGTAGGTTGCAGGATAACTTACCTCACTCCATATGGTGGGTCTTCATCTGCACAGTCCAGCATATTGCAGGACAGTCCTGTTTTTTGTAGCTCAGGCAGGTGGTATCAGGAATATATTTTATGTAAATGTATGGGGAGTCTAGACTCAGGGAACATTTGGGATACCCAGTGATATCTAAGTAGGGATGAGGGCCTTGGGATACATGCCTGGCCTGAGGAATGTGTTGGCCTGAGGCAAAGATAAGAGGGTGTCCCTTCCCTTCCAAAAGCAACTGGTTGAAGTCAATTGGCTTGGCATTTGAGTTTTACCAGTAACCCACGCTGGGACTGCGTATGAGAACTGCAAGGTTAGCTTAGCTTTAGAGACCTCAGATGTGGCAAGGACAAACCTATCCCCTTCCACGAGAAATAAATGAAACAACAGTTTTGTACACAGTTCAGCTGTAGCTGAAACAAATTTCCTGTGCACCATAAGTTTAACAAGCCCACAGATGTGAATGCCCAAGTACTTGTAGGAGTTAACCTAATCAATCAGATGACCTTCTTTCTACCAATGGTATATAATTCCCCCCCCCCCCCCGCCACAAAACCAGCATCTTAGACTGTCCAAGCTGGTTGACTGACTCTGCAATAAATCCGGACACCCGCTAGTAATCTTTCCAGACCCAGTCTTGTCTGAGACAGTAATACTGTGTCATCAGCACAACGAAGGCTGGAGATCTTTTGCTGAAGTCAGCTTTGGTGGATGGGAATCCATTAGATACAGCGCCTGGGATAATTCACTGCTATATCTCTATATATTAAACAAAACTGGAAGGTGCCAGAAGTAAATGTCTGGTTTTATAAAACCTCTTTGGGGGGGTGGCATGTAAAGTCTAGGGTGGGGCCTTGCTCCTCCTAGAGGTTCCTAGGAGCAGAAGTTTTCATTTTTAAGCCACAACAACAAAATTAGTGGTGGCTCAGTAGTTTTTCTCCATAAAAGGCATATGGAAACCACACATGGCCCATAGATCAAAGCACTGCTTCCTCACGTTTAGGGTGCAGATCATTTATGGCATAGTTCCACCCTAGACCTCCAGCTAGAGATCCCAAATCGCTGGCTGACCTTGTGTTGCAATGGGATTGATTTCCTGAAGTAGTGAAGTCTCTGCCTCAGGCGTTACCTGAAAGTGGTTAAAGAGTAGGTAAGCCTTGAGCAAATTAAATGTTTCTCCAGCCCAGAGGGAAAGGAAATGTTTACAGAAGCAGCTCCCGGGAAGTTGCTTTTAACAATAGTTAGTGAAGTGACCTGCTACTCATGACTAAGTTGTGATAGAATGGCACCTTGGAACCCAGAGTAACGTCCTACCATTGCTCAGCCATGGATGGCTTCAGTGCCCCATTCTATTTATTTGTCTTAAAAGTAGCTTCATTTGAAAGGAAATGGACACCACTCATTTCGCTGCCACAAATTGTTTTCCTAGCTGAGGGGAAGATGTCAACAGCTGTTGCTCAGCTTTTTGGTCTCCATCATTTACCTTGCATAGTAGAACTGACATCACCACATATTTTGGAAAATAATTTGAAGTTTTGAGAATTTTAAAAAAATTCTATTTTTTTTCCTTTAAGAGGGCTCTTGTGACTTCAAGAGTTTCCTACCCAGCAAAGGGGTGGGGTGAGGGTTCTAGACAGAGGGGTTGCTAGTGGTACCAATCAAAAGCTCAGGAAAGTTCAAGTTTGGACTACAAGTCCCAGAACCCTGATCAGCTGGCATAGCCAGCAGTTGTGCTGGCTGAATGATTTGGGAAGTTACAGCTTGTAGAAAGTTCAGTGCATTAGGTATTGGGCTGCAGAGTCAGAGGCTGTGAGTTGGATTACCCAGGAGAAGAGCCAGCCTGTGTGGCCATGGGCGAGACACACACTTCCAGGGTGCACCCAGAAGAAGGGAAAGGTGAACCACTTCTGAGTACTCGATACCTAGAAAACCCTGACCGTAAGTTGCCACGAGTTGGAATCAACTTGACAGCATGAAATTATTATGCTGTTTTAACAATTAATTTCTCTACACTCTGACCAAAAGGCATTGCACAATTCTTCTGGTGTTACTTCCTTAAGCAATTTTAGTGGCAAGAAAAAAGGCAGACAAAGTAATGGAAAATAAGAAGAAGAAATCGTAACTGTACACAAAATTCCGAGGGCGGATGCATCATTGCTATTCAAGCAAGACATTCTATTGAAACATGGCTTAAGGAGGCATATCCTAGGAACATATATGACCTATTATTTACATTGATTAAAACAATGTAAATTTGTTGAGCATAGCATTGGATTAAGGAACAGGAAGGTGAAGAACGGTCCTGGCACTTGAAAGGAAAAGATCAGCAATCCTGTTTTTTAAAGTTTTATTTCCCCAACGTATCCCATACAAAAATAATTTCAATTTTTAAAAAATGGAACGTTGATCGAAAATGTGAAAAAAGAAGCAGAGTACATAACGTAGAGTTGGCCAACAAACATATACGGCTGGTATTTACCTTGTCTTTAAAGTTTCATCCTTTCACTTGAAGCACTAATATTGTACTCATCACAACAGACCTCAGCAGAGGTGGACCAGGAATGAAAACAGAGAGGACACTGAAGCCATCAGTCCAAAGAAGTTATTATTTCTAAAATTCTGCAAAGTTTACACACAGAGCAGGGACTCACCTGCCCATGCTCATGAAAATATGTGGTGTTCCCAGTTGTTCAGAAAAGGTTGTAAATGTGCCACAAGCCCTCTCCTCATCTCACTTGCAAAGGCGACTCCCTTCCATCATTTGCCTTAATTATAGACTCATGCCATGCCTATAGCAGCAATAAATATGGTTACAACTGCCTAGGATTTCTAAAAATGTTTTGCAAATTTGTTTCAAGTCATGTTGTTTTGAGACAAACCTCCTCTATTCTGGGAGCCCACGATCCAGACAAAAAAAGCCAGAAAACCAGCAGATGTTAAGGTGCTGGGGAGGGGTGTCCTTGTGGGGGGAATGGGAGGTTGCTCCCTTTCACTTCTGCAGAGGAAAGCAATTCTGTTATCTGATATCCCCCTCTGGATGCTTGTCAAGAACATGAGTCTCACAGCTCATGAGTAAAGTCAATAGATTCCTCCTTAGCAAAAGCTTGATCCGCTGATCTTGAAGAAAGAAATCCTATTTTTCCCCAGCAAAACACAATCAAACTTAATTACTGTATGTAAAAACAAAACAAAACACAGCATATGTTTAGTTCTATATGTTTACTAACAGCAATTACATGTTGCCAAGTCAATTTTGACTTACAGTGACCTTTTTCAGGGTTTTCTAAGTATACAATACCTACAGTTTAGGGTTTCTAGGTACAGACTGGTTTGCCTACCCCACCTTCTGGGGCACACTGGCATTGTGTGTGTTGCCAAGGCTAGACAATTGACTCTTCTTCCAGGATGCACAGTTAGGTAATCCCCGCCCTGGCCCTGCAGCCAGGTACACAACTTACTCTGACTTGACACACATACACATGGATTAGGTCTGAGCTCCTGCACTAACAGAATGGTTCACAAGCTTTCCGAGGAAGATACATATGTAAGTGTATGTATATCTTTCTATACGTATGTATATATTCCTCAAATAAACCATGTGAACCATTCTGTTAAACGCTGGAGCTCAGACCTAATCCTTACATAGGCACCCATGGCTGTTGTCTTCATTCTGAGCATCTTCTCCAGGGTATTTGCTGGTTTCCAGCAATGACTTACAAAAAGTAGAAGAGAAATGAGGAGTGGGACATATGAGAATTGAGGGGTGGGTCAGGGCAGGGTGTTGGAGAAGTCATGGGAAAATATTAAAAATGTCATTCCATCTCACGGTGTAATAGAAGTCTATGATCTTTGCTTCCAAAGAACAAGTGGATGTTACTTTAAAAATTCAAAGATCCATTGGAAAGATATGCAAGTATTTCCAACAACATCGGCTCTTACCGTTCCAGTTCTAAAAATCATGGGATTTGGGAAGCAGCCTGAGAAAAGAAGACACTTACCAGGGTTATGGGTTCCAGAGGGATGGTCTGTTGTGTCAATGCACGTATACACGAGGATTATCCGCTTTGGTTATCAAGATGAGCAGGCAAGTTCCTTCTTCAGATGCACTTGCTTCTGGGGAGCTGCTTGGCTAACATTTCGAAAGAGGCTTCGTCCTGTGTTGCTGCCAAATGCTGGGGATGCGTCCCCTTTGGAGCTGAGACTGGGCCCCACTCTCAGCATTCTGAGGCGGTGTCAAGATGCACCTTTTAAAATCTCTGCTCTTTCCATGACAGGCAGAGAAATGTCTAATACTGTCAGGAGCCCCGTCACCTTTACAGTTTTTGATTACGCTTCCAGGGTTTCTCTATGCATTTGACTGCTGTTTTGTTTTCTAAATGGTCTGGGCATCACCCCAATTGGTATCAAATGGGTGGTATATAAATAATAATAATCTTAGAACTACAGAGCTGGAAATAACCCTCTGCATCATCGAGACCAGCTCCTGTCAAAGAGGCCCAGTGGGGAATTGAAATCCCAACCTCCGGCTCGGCAGCAAGAGAAATAAACCACTGACCTATCCAATACTTGAAGTTAATAAATAAATGAAGTATTATTATGCATCTTGCGCCATTTAAAACGCTCCAGTTCCATTGCACTAATTTCCATCATACTGCCAAAATGGCTATGGGCCGAAGGAGACCACACAAGGCCAGCTGGGGCCATGTGGCCTCCAAGCTCTTCTCAGCCTAAAACTCTCAGAAATTATTTAGAACTCCTCTCACCTTGGCCTAGGTTTGTGCTGGCACGGAGGTGGTGTCCCTGGATTGGATCAAGTATAATTGCGCCCATCTCCTTGATGCCACCCCTTCTCTGCCCACTTTTTTGCCAGCAGATCTTAGTCAGCAAAGCAGCTCTGCCCACAGATACCTCTGTCAACAGTTCCCTGAGACCAGTCAACAAGAAGAATGTTCTCCAAGTAGAAGGATATTTCTGTTTGAGAAAGGGAGTTTCTGTGGACAGAAACAGTTTATGCTTAATCCTGACTCTCTACAGTCAGTGCATCTTCAATTTAGAATGGCAGCGAACCTTTTCAAGGCTGTATGTTGACTAGTTATTGACTCTTTACTTGTGAAGGTAACAGGGCTCCTGACATTATTTGGCATGTCTCCTCTTGTGATATACAAATATGGTGGAAGCCTTGGTCTATGCATCAAGGCAGCATCACACTGCATGGTGTTACAGCTTCTTAGCTTTGCAGAATTTACTTCAATATTACACTTTAATGGTTAATTTTTAATAAAAATACAGGAACAGAAAACCCATACGCTCCCCCACAGAATAGAAATGTTTGGGCTATTCTTTTCTGGAATCTCATTATTGGCTTTAACTCCCATTTAACTTGGACAAAAGAAAACTCCAGTTAAATGACAATGCAGATCTATTGTTGATGCTAAAAATTCCCATACAGAGAGATGCATGGGAACTCTCCCAGACAAAGAGAGACACGGGAACATGTTGTATAATATCAGTTTAGGGTTACTGTTTTCAGGAAGTGATTAAAGAAGGCCTACCTGTTTGCTTAATTCCCTGTTTCTTTCGACAGAGGAAAACTGAGGCTAGAATAACTATTGAGTATCTGGATATTACAACTTCTTATGAAACATTAATTGAGATCACTTTTTTATTGCAAGATGAATAGCACCCCTGAGAGGTGATGGATCTATTGATTCACTGTTTGCATAGGTCAGCCTGAATTTCTGCTACACTTACAGGTCCTTCAGAATTATTTTTTTGGACAATATAAACATGTTTACTGGCAACACAAAGGGTTAAAGCCCACTCCTCCCAGGTCAAAACTCCAAAGGGATTTAAATGATTTTTAAAAGGTTACTGCCATGCAAAGAAACAGCTGGCTTGCTTTGTGTGGCATTTCAATTCAAACCCACAGAATCAAACTGGCCACACAATGCTTGCTGCCTGGAGCTTGCCAGGAAAAGGGGCAACGTGGCAAGTACAAATCAATTTGCTTTGTTCACGGGCTGCAAGATCATTTCCACCACATCCTCCATGGACAGATCGAAGGTAGCTAAGTTTAGTCCTCATAATCAGATTTTTCTTCTACGTTGGTTAAAAAAAAAAAAAAGGCTAACAACGGCCTTTTGGCATATAAGTGAACCAAGAGTGCCCTGTGTTTCAGAATACAGAATTCAATTACTCCTCAGGAGCAGATGGGCGTTTGTGCATTTGTTCCTTTGCTTAAATTATTTCTTCCTTATCTTTTCTCTAAGAAGTCAGCTGACACACATACAAGCAATTCAACATTAAATCCAAAAAGCAACAGTTTTCCCCCTAAAAAAGATGTCAATGAACAGACTATAGTATACAAAATGCTTGATAGAATGATTCATTATCCATTTTGTCACCAGATGATAATGAGTTTGCTGCCACTCCGATGTAAAGGTATATCCGACGGAAAGGTATATCATTAGCAGGGGCCCTCACAGTAAAGGCCCTGTACAGTACCCAGTTACCACTTCAGAAGTTGAGGGCATCTAGACCATGGCTTAAAAATAAATTTCAAGGAATATGATACGTTCATGTGAGGGAGATATCTGGTTCTGTGCTAAAAGAAGCCAGAAGGGGTTTGTGTGCGTGTTCGTGTGCATGCATGGGCATATAGTTGAACATGTTATCATTTTTTAAATCAAAAAAAGTCATTAATCTCACTACATGACCTGCCTTTACTGACTAATATGGTATTTTAGTTTTCAGAAGTAGGTTATTCTTAAAACAATACAAAAGGGAGGGAAGGCACATAAGCACATATGAAAAGGAAAGTTACTATGTGCATGAAGGTGTTGACATAGAGCTACAAGCAGGATTATTTTTGAGTGAAACCTTCAAAACATACAGGCTCTCAATTATTATGAAATAATACAGAGAGAAAGGTGGGATACAAACAAAAGAAAACAACACACACACACACAACACAACACAACACAACACAAAACATTACAGTAGCTTTGGCTTTCCTATTAGGGTCTAGAATAAAATCTGGTTGCCAGAATTCAATTTGTGATCTTAAGAAGATCCAGATTTCAACCCTCTCAAAGGGCATATGAATACCTTGGCCAACTTTGTAACGAACATCTGCTGGGTGGAAAGTCCTGCCAACGTAGTAACAGACAGAATCATGCCATTTACGCAAGTGTTGCTGGTGGGCAGGTAGAGGGCAGATTTTCTTTATGGAGATCCCCAGACAAAGATCAGGTATTGTACAAGCAGAAAAGTCAGTAGGATTCTGGCCTTTATAGCAGGACTCCTTAAGCAATAACAAAAATCACAGACCATTAATGGACTGGAAGTATCAGTGGTTTATATCTGCAGAATAGCTAATTATGATAAAAGATTACAGGGGAAAACAAAATAAAAACAAAAACTAAAAAAAGACAAAAACGTGGTGGCACTTTAAAGACGTTTATATTTTTTAATGTGAGCTTTCATGGACAAGTCCACTTCATCTCTTACCCAAGAACGTTTTTCACAACATGAATTTCCAGCTGCTAACATGTCTTAACTTTAAGACTTCATTGTAAGACTGCAATCCTATATGCTAATAGTAGTAAACAGATCCCTTTGGTGGTCCTAAGGAATGAGCCTCCTCACTGAGTACAAGGGCAATTCTGTAGCCACCTACCTGGGTTTAAGTCGCACTGAACACAGTGGAGCCTCCTTCTGCATAAACATGCAGGGTCACAGCTCAGAAAAGCTATTCTATTCTATTCTACTCTATTCTATTCGATTCAATTCGATAAGAAGACACCTGCAGTCTTATGCCTACCAACCTAACAGTCATTTCTGAGTGTAAGAGTATGATCTTACATTAAAGTGATGCTAATTTATATCTGCAGATGCAAATATAGACATGATTAGTGTGGTGGAAATTTTAAAAAAAAAGTCCTATACCACGGTCGGGGGGATCACTGTGACCGGGTGGCCCACGTGCCTTTCCATGTAGCCCGCTGTGCAGGTGCTCCCATAGGATAGGCAACTTCAAGGTCCCTTCCTTCCCCTTATTAGGGAGTCTTTACCTATATACTAAAAGGGATGTGGTGGCGCTGTGGGTTAAACCGCAGAAGCCTCTGTGCTGCAGGGTCAGAAGACCAGCAGTCGTAAGATCGAATCCACGCGACGGAGTGAGCTCCCGTCGCTTGTCCCAGCTCCTGCCAACCTAGCAGTTTGAAAGCATGTAAAAATGCAAGTAGATAACTAGGTGCCACTACGGTGGGAAGGTAACGGCGTTCCGTGTCTAGTCGCACTGGCCACGTGACCACGGAAACTGTCTTTGGACAAAATGCTGGCTCTACGGCTTGGAAACGGGGATGAGCACTGCGCCCTAGAGTCGGACACGACTGGACTAAATGTCAAGGGGAACCTTTACCTATATACTACTTTTGGACTTAACAGCCCTTCAGATGCTGGATGCCTGTTCTCTCCAAAGTAGGGCACAGAGCTGTTCTCAAGCAGTAGCGGGGAACATGTGGCCCTGCGATAACTGCCAGATGGCAGCTCCTCTCACCCCTGAAGATGCTGGCATGGGAATTGCAGTCCAAGAACATCTGGAGAGTCACAAGATGCTCAGCCCTGGTCTAAGGCATCCGTCTCATAGTTCCTGGATATAGAAAAAGCATCAAGAGAAACCAGCACGACGTCATTCCATCACAAGGAGTTAATCACTTTTCTGTATCTAATGGCTAGACAAATGATGGCTCAGCCTTGGAAAACAGATGTAGGAATATGGAGATTGGGAATATAGAGTAGGGAAATTAGCATTGACATAAAAGCTCATGGCACACTCAGGTTTAGTGTACTAGAGTGCCAACACTCCTTTGGCAAAACCTGGCTCCCTTTTACTTAGTATGGACATAATTATACAAATTTTTTCAATGGTTCCCTGCCCTCCCCTGAACCTCCCATGTTGATCTATGGGGACATACAGTATGTTAACTTAATTTGGTAATACCTTCTGATGCTCTTAATGTGTGTGCTATTTTGGAAGATTGTTAATAATTATTGTTGCTTTTGTACAGTGCAATTTTATTTAATTTTCGTTTTTGCTTTAAGAGTGAAAGCAGCATGAATGCCCACCAGCAACACATTTTCTTCTCTCTTTCTGGTTCAATGGTTCCTGGGCCCAGCAAGTGGGAAGTTGAACAGCATGTTATGTGACCCTCCTGTTCTTGCTCGTTAGCACTAGTCAGGGACACTGCTAATGCCACATGATCACTCCTGTTCACTCACTGCGTTGAGACTCAGCAGAGCTTTGATTGTTCTGCTTAGCCTGAGGAAATGACAGTCGAGATGAATTGATCTGAGCCACCATCCAGTTACTGGTGTAAGACTTGTCTAACAGCCACTCATTCTGGTTGACAATCGCATTCCCCTAGGAACTGCCAAACACACATTACAGAATGCTAATCCCACTTGCACTATGCAAAGCAAGCCCAGTTCCAGATTCTTCCAACCTGCCAGGGGATTGCACACTATGACCAGTTTCTTGCTGCACACAGCACTTGCACAATGGGAGTGATGTCACTGACCATGGCCGATTACTGCTAATTCAAGAGTTCCTTTTCTGACTTTGGGATGTGCATGACTGGCATGCAATAATCCAAAATCACACACACAAAGGAACTAATTAGGAGCAATCTGATGCAGCTGGTGATATCACTCTTGTTGTGCAAGCAGACAGGATACTGGTCAACATCAATATAAAGCTATTTAAGCTTTAAATATCTTGCATAACAACTGAACGGTGCTTTGCAGACAAAAGAAAGCTATTGCGTGGAACTAAGCTGTGTTTTGCAGTTATGAAAGCGTTATATGAAACTGAACTATATTCTGCATTAAAATTGTTGCATGGAAGTGAGCCCTGCTTTGCAGAAACTGAAATCTGTTGTATTGGGGCTTACTCCTAACCAGATGCATAGATCTGAGCTGCAATTTGTATGCTTGGTCAGGAAATGTACAAATAAATAAGAATGACAACTGGCCCCACTCACTTTGCGTTGGTGTTATGCCATACTCTTAGCACTGCCCACTGCAACACTGAGAGACACCCCACCCCAACACCAATCAGAATTTGGTCCCTGAGGCCCAAACATTTTCCCCATCACTACTTTAGACAAAAGAGCCTCATCAGTGTTTGTCTGTATCTATTTCGCCCTTCAGTGGCCAGATGACGCCAGGCCTTCAGATAAAATTACTTTCCATTACAGAACAGTTTGGTGTATGACTCACAAAAGTGGTGCTTCTGTTCTAAAATGGTGCTAGGCTAAAGTGGATCAAACATCCATAAATATCCTACTGCAAGACAGGGTGTGACAAAAACCCTGCTGATCAAAAATGACAATTTTATGCATGTACATCTCCATCCAAATGTACATTAGCCATAAAGACTGCTTATCGTATTTTGTGCAAATGCACAAACATTGCTTCAAAATGACCTTTACTTAAATATGAAGCTGGTACTCTACATTTTAAGGGCTCACATTTGATATGCTTTTCTCTGGTTTGAACAAATTATTTTGCAGCTAGCATATATTCAAATTCCCACCCATCCTGAAACACAGACTTTGGATCTAGTAAATTGGGTGTGCACTAAATAAGACAAAACACATCCCAACACACATATTTTTAAAAGTCTTAGAGTCATTTCTAGCAACTTATAGAGCAATGTGGTACTTTAAATTAATGTCAGAATTTATATGGATTGTGTGGAAATCCTATAGATACACGAGGATAGGATCTGAAAATTTGACAGGCATGTGCTAAATCTGCCCCAGCAACATCCCACCCTCAAGACAGTCTTATGTATCTCCTCAACCACTTTCACTCAACCTCAGGTACAACAAGCAAATGACTCTTTATCCCATGGTGCACATACCCATTTCTGGAACACATAGGGCTGCACCATCTCCAGCTCCCCGCTCCCAGTTTTCTTACAAGACTGTGGATTTTAAAAAAACTTTAAAACCTCCCTAAACCCCCTAAAAGGCATCAGGGAAAGTTGAGCACCTTCTCAAATTTTGAAAGCTTATTGGGAGATGGGGTGGGTTGCTGGGGGGGGGGTATATTTGGCTCCATGCAGGTCATCTGTGGCCCACCCCTGCTTTAACCCCAACGATTGCTCTGTAAATAGGCAGAGGTCTGTTCCTGCATTATTTTTTAAATGAGTCTTAGTGGTTCATTCCTAGGTCGAAGCCACAACACAAGGGAAATGAGAGGTGCTTGAAGAAGGGCCCTGGGAAGTTTCTGTCTCTGTAAACACTGTGGGCTTGAGTTAAGTAACTCATTTTATAAATCCCAGTTGGTTACAGTTGAAAAGAGAGCCCTTGTCAAAAAAAATTCATTGCCGACCATGGAAGTTAGGAACAGTTATTAGGGCAGGTATGGGAGGGATTTGCCATTAGCAATACAGCTAACTCCAGAACCAGTGAGGGCATTCTGTTGCTAAGAGTGGTAGTAACTACTAACAGCTCCATCACCTGTGATTTGCCTGACCCCATTTTAGAACTGTGCATGTTCACAATCCCCACTACATCTTGAGGGAACAACTTCCGCTCTTTGAATATGTGCTGTGTGAAGTAGCGCTTCTCTTTCCCTGTCTTGAGTCTCCCACCCGTCAGCTTAATTGGATGACCCCAGATCTAATATCTGGAGACACAACGAGAAGTTCTCCATATTTATTTTCTCTTCATCCTGTGTAATTTTATATTCTCCTATTGTGTCCCCATCGCTCATCTTTTTACATCACAAGTCTGTAACCAGGTTAAGCAAGGGGGAGGTTTACAGTAACCTAGGGCAGCTTCAGCTGCACTGCTGCCACCTGAACCAGAGGCAAAGGGACACCAAGCCAGAAGACTAGTATCCCTTTTGTGGGAAATACTAATGGAAAGTTAACAGCTGTGTGGAATTCTACGGAAGAAAATTAGAGGAGACAGACAGAGGGGTTGCTTTCTTAGAAAGGATCAATGCTGCCATCTGGGGCCTTCTCTGAGCACTTCTGTAACACAGTGACTGCACAATAGTTTCATCAAGATGCAGGACCTATGGAAGGGCTGGAGAAACTGTGACTCACTGGATGTTGTAGGTTTCCACCTCCCATGATGTTGTACCATTGGCAATACTTGCTGAAGCCTAGGGGAGTTGTAGTTCAACAGCATCTTGAAGGCCACACATTCATCAGCCCTGATTGATGCCCTGTCTGCAATTCTCCCCTCATCACGTAGATACAACTTTACAATATTCAACTGGACACATGAAAGAAAGTCCAAATGAAGTCTTACAACAATATCTGTACAAAGACTAAAAATAGAAGCCCACCTTTACAGAAGGGCAGGAAACACTGAGGGTGGTTTTGTGGCAATTCTGGTCCTATCTCACAAGCTGCCTCTGACTTTGCTGGCATAGCCAAGCACAATTATCCAGGAAAGCACTCCAAACTTTGAGCTTGTCTGTTATGTTAAATTAAAATTTCAATGAAGTCTCTGAGCCAGAGCATCTAGATCAGTGGTTCCCAAACTGTGTGCTGTGGCACCACCAAACCCACCCTGGGGCACCACAGAATCCTCGGAAGTACTGCTCAGACCGGGCTTCCCCCTCCCTCTCCTCCCTTACACAAAGTATTGTATTGGGGGAGCTGCGGCCAGTGACAAATAAGTCAAGGGAACTACAAGTTGAAAAAGTTTGGAAACCCCTGATCTAGATGCTTGCAGTGTGGCATCACCACGGTGGAGACAGCAGTGATGAACGCCAGTGGCTGGGATTGCTTTCCTGTCCTGGCACGTCAGCAAGATCTACCATACATCATATTTGCCTCAATAGCCTCTTGGCTTGACTACTGCATTATTCTCTGAGTGGAACTGCCCTCCAGGACTATTTAGAAACGGAGGCAGCTAAAATGATAGTCTGCATGAACCTTTGACTGTTGAAATGCAGCAGTGCCCTGCCAGTCACCTGTCTTCCTCTGTCCAGCATCAGTGCAGGGACAAAGCTTGTAAACTGCAATGTTTCTTCTGATTATTGTACCGGTTTGTTAATATTTCCAGGGTGTAGCGATGTTAATCTTTGCAGCAAAAGCGCTACAGAGTTTCAGGGCATATTAAAGACCGACACATTTTATTTGGTAGGTACTAGTACCTCCTTTGTGAGATGCACAGAGTGCTGCCTCAGTCAGCAGATCTTTATTCATATATTGGTGTGTGTGTGTGTGGGGGGAAAGGATTGTGATCATTGGGGTCAGACAGATGTGAAACTGTAGAAAGAGTGGCTATTACAGGGACAGAGTCACTGTTAAAGCCATTATTACTGTCTGTACTTTTTTCTTTTCTATCCCTCTGACCTTAGGGATCACCATCTTCCATTTACTTCTTCACTCACCTGCCTAGCCTTTTTGTGTGTGTATATAATTGTGTGCCAACACCCCCGTAATCTAAAAAAGCTCACACCAAATAAAGTGTGTTAATCTTTTAGGTGCCACAAGATGTTATGTTTTGTGACGTTATTGTCTTACTATGGTAAACAAAGAGCCTTTTGAACCCTAAATGAGCAAGGAATGAGTGCACTGGCATCAAGATGAGCTAACCAACACTTTGCTGTCTCTGTCATTCCTAATTATAATCTCGTCTGTTTTTAAAACAAAATGTTTGCAGTCAAAGCTGTGTAGCCCTATCTTGTCTATGGTTCTAGGAAAATCAGTTTTTATGGAGCTGACACGTTAGTTTACATAGAATCGCACTCCTAAGACACACTTTTTCCTGAACAAAGCACATATGCAAGGTTTTCCGCTCCTAATGATCTGCTGGATCCTCTGTATACTATAGATTAAGGTTTGAAAATCCTGCTAAAATCCCGCTCATGGATATTCTACAACATATGTCAATCATTACTTACATTAATGCACAATTGTCTTGTTTTTTTAACCTCTGTACAGTTAGAATATTTAAGCACTTAAAAATAAAATTGGGAAAGCGGCGATTATAATCTCTAATGTGTTTTACAATGCCTGCCTGCCTAATCCGCGAGTCCCTCTCTGTCCTGATGCGATTCCATGGAGGAGATGCATCTCCTCCCCCATCACTATAGGATGCAAAATGCCAGCTGTTGAGTTGTGGTTGCTACGCCAGTTGGAAGCGTAGCTTGAGGGGGGTTGGCCCCGTTAGCTCGCCCATTCATCATCGCTGTAAATGTGTTATATTATTAAATATAAGAGGATGACAGAAGCTGGAGCCGAAGTTCTGCAGAGCCGACCGTAGGAAGGCGGCTTATAAAAAGGCACCACAGCAGTTAGCACAGCAACCTCCAGGTGGCGCCAACGCACGAACCGAGCCGACCTCCCACACCATAGAGGAGAAGGAGCCTAGCAAAGGGAAAGGCTCCGACTCATTTCCTGTCCAGAGACGGAAACTCTCCGTCGTGCTGAGAGTTAGACTTTCACCTTCCGGTTTTCGTCCTCGAGGCGGAAGTGAGAGCTGGGCAGAGAAGACAGCCGGGCAGGCTAGCGTTACAAGTGAAAACCTTTCAGCTTTCTTGGAGCCCCTTAGAAAAAGATGACCAGTCCCAGCCAAACAGACTGAATTGGCTCAAAGAACTTCACAGGTTTCGCTTCCAAGCGAAAACTTTAATGAAACAAGAAAAGATCAAGCTTTCGACAAGAAAAACGCGTCCTGCCATCTTTCCTTGTCGAAAGCTTGATCTTTTCTTGTTTCATTAAAGTTTTCACTTGGAAGCGAAACCTGTGAAGTTCTTTGAGCCAATTCATCCTGTTTGACTGGGACTGGTCACATTTTTCCAGAATTACAAGGGTTTGAGGGGTGCCTGGAGAGGCTCGCCTCTTCCCCGCCCATAAACACCCGAGAACGGCGGGAACGGGAACCTGTGCCTTTTCCTGAAACTGGGCTCCCCACCCCTTGCGATTCGTCCATTTCGAGCGAGAGGCACAAGCCCAGGCGTGGCCTCCGGCCTGCCACTGGAGGCGGGACTTGGGCAGGGAGCGGTGGGGCCAGTCCTGCAAGGAGAGGGACGGGGGCTGCCGCAGGAGGGGCGATTGGGAAAGGAGATGCTTAGCTGGAAATCCGGCTCAGATTCAAAGTACTCCCCGGCATGCCTCACGAGAGGTGGGCTACTTTGCAACGGCCTCTCAGTCACACCCTTCCCGGGGCTTCCACAGCGAGGTAATAGCATTGCACTATAATGCAAGTAGCTCTGCCTCAGGCCGACCCGAAGTGGAAGAGGTGAAACTGCATTGTCGGACTGTTTGCACGAGTCTCTCACCCATGCCCTCCGCTGCATCATGCATCGGCCTCTTTAAAAAAAATAAAAATAAATTCAAGGTAATTTAAAATGGCCCCTTTCATCCGAAAGGGGACCATCGCCTCACTTTTTAGTGCCACCTGCCGTTGCTGGAGGAACACGTTGCTGCTCAGTCACACTTCCCTCAAAATCCTAGGTTTCCGTATTGATTTCTGTCGGCAGGTCTCTTTCTGCCCTCCTGGACAGCTTTAATATGGGTCATCCAGCGTGGACCCGGAAGTTCCCTCTCCACACGATGAGTGCGCTATTCTATTTTTTTCTTATATCTGTTTCCCCACTCGGTCTGTCAACTCTACGTGCCAGAATGTGGCGTGTCCGAAGCGGGCGACGATTATGGGCGTGGGCGGATGGCGTCATCAACCCGCGCCTCGCCCTCTGGCTAGCGCTGGCCCGTGCTGTGTCCGGGGCTTTAGCGGTGGCAGGATGGGGCTTTTGGCGGCTCCGCTCCTGAGGCGGCCGCTTCGCAGGTAGATCGCGGGGAGGAGGCTGGCGAAGTATAGCGGCGTCCGGGAGAGGCCTTGCATGTGGCTCGCTCTCTGTTACCCGCAGGATCCCGCCCCTTGAACCCAGGGCTATCCGATGTGCCCCCCCCCCCCCTGGGCCTGGGAGGGAGTCTCATGGAAGGGAGGAGGCGGGCTGGGCTGCTCCGTGATCGGCTGGACGGTTCCTTCCTGTTTGAACGGAGGGCATTTGGCCGTGCTAGAGAAGATTCTGATTAGAGCGGATGGGTCAACGGTGCTAATTATCTCTCACCCCCCAACCCCAACATGCTCAAACATACACTCCAGCTATACGACAACTCAGCCTTTGGGATCATCCGCCCTGTGATAACAAAAGGGGGGCTAAGTTGCAGCGTCAGGGATTGGTGAACCATTGGCTTTCCAGATGGTTTGAATCACAGCTCCCGCCCTTGCTTACTCCTGGTTGCTTTGGGCAGGACTGACAACAGCTGAAGCCCCCTCATGACGTAACCACTTCTGTTCTACTAATTTAATCTGGCGTTGTGCTGTACTTGGTGCTAAGAGTTTGGGCAGCCATTTGTAGCTGACAGAGAGGGGAATGGTAGGAAGCAGGATGTATTTGATGCACCTGTTCTGATTTTTGAGAGTCATGATTAAGTAAACACAGCTCAAGACTTATGCTTGGCTTTTGTATATTAATAGTACAGGGAAAGAAGAGACGAGTACTTGATGTATTCATGGCTCTTTTGATGAAAGAAGCTGATTGCATAAAACGTTAAGGTGATCCAAATCAAATATAATTGCTAATTTTCCAAGTGTTGAGGAAAGGTCAAACATAAGAGACGAAGCAGATAGACAGTTCTTGCTATCCTACTGTCTACTGTGCTTCCCATTCAGCTAAACTTTTTTTGAAAGTTTATGGTGATGTTAGTACATTTGCATTCATATGGGTAAAAACTGGCCTATGGGAAGAGAACTGTATCCTAGAGATAATGCCTGTTTTGCAGAAAGTTGGCCCAGATGACATTAATATGTCTAAAAGTTATACATCAGTTTTATTTAGGTCTTTTAAAAAAGTTGCATCTTCTAGTATATGAAATTACTCATTAATTAGCTGTGCATGGTACCATTGAAAGACAGTAACACAAAGCACAACAACTCTGTATGTAGCAGGAAAATTGTACCTGGTTTCTTGAAATAACAGTGCTCTCTAAAAATATCTATTTAAATATAAAATGAAGTGTGCGGCTCCTGCTTAGTGGAAAAGTATTCTGCTCTTCTATTTTGATGGTTAATGACTAAGCTCCAACATAACCTGAATCTGAAATGCATCTGTGCACTTACAGCCTGTAGGTAGCAAAGCCCCATATCATACATTCTTGGGGGTGTCCCGTGTTTTGGGTGTTATTGTAGGATACCAGAAGAAATGGCTGTTGAGGATTGGAAATTTAGCACCAAAAGAAACAGGCAACCTTCTCTAATCATGTCCAGTGTTTCTGAAAAAGTAAGTAATTATCTGGGGGAAGATAAACAGATGCCCTCTGTATGTTTTGGATCACCAGCTCCCGTAATCCCTAGCCGTTGGCCTTGCTTGCACCAGGTTGTGTACCTGTAATTGAGATGCAAACGTATGTTTTCAAAAAAGTACTTGGCTGGATTTAAATTACTGAGGAAGAGAATGTGGGATGAGAGATTTACACATCAAGAAACAAGTCTTGTCAGCATTTATATAGATGGCTTGCTTGAAGTATTTACATTGGCTGTACAGAGGCATGTCTGACTTTGATTTCTCTCTCTTTTCCCTTCCCCAGGCTGAAGCCATTCAACAGGTTGCAGATCATACTTCAACACTTGGTGAGTTTGGACGTCTCTTTCATATCATACTGGCCAATATGGGTTTGAAATATAGTCAGGTTAGAAAGAGCTGTGCAGTCCAAATCCCAAGAGAGCGTTGGGATTCAGTTTCCCATGCAGCCTCTGTGGCAGCCGTTTTGGAAACAGGAGGGAGTTTCAAAAGGAATTTAAGATCCAATTTATTTATTTATTAAATTTATATCCCGCACCATCTGGCAACCAGGCCACTCTGGGCTGCTAACAACAGTATCAGGAACAATATTAAAACATGATAAAAATCGTGCTTTGCTGTTCAAATAATAAGGGGGAGGAAAATCCCTACAGATGTGCGTAAGCTCCTAGATGAGAGTATAATACTGGGAGGAGGCATGTGTGGCCTTTCAGATTTTGTTGAACTATGGCTCCCATCATTCCTCACCATAGGCTGTGTTAGTTTAGGATGATGGGAGGTGAGGTTCAACATCTGGAGGCAACATATCCTCCCCCCCCCCCCCCAATTACTTGAATATAGGTGGGGAAAGACAACATAGTGTTTGTAAAACTGACCTCTGTGGTTTTTCTCTGTGGCTTATTAATTCCTGCTAGATTTTGGGCATTCCAAAATTCTGCAGTATTTCAAAATAGGGAGAATAGTGTGATGTTAGGATAAGAAATTACAAATGTCCCCAGCCTCTGAGGAATAAATTTTTAAGCCAAAGGCACTGTGGACAGAAAAATTTGGAGTGAAGTAGTGAAAGGGTGCGCCAACAGGAGCTGTAACTAGCAGCGCTTTGCCTTGACATTGGTGTGGAGCTGGTTTGAATTTTTGGTGCTGTGTTTGCTGGTAGTTTGAAAGCAGTTGTGGTTAAAATACTACTTTAAAGTAGTAATCGACAGCCCTTAATGCATGACTTTTAAGACATTCTAAAGACTTGCATGCAATCTGTAGAGTCATGAGTAGAGGTGGGGCACTTCGTCTTGCTTCATGGGTCGTCAAACTTGAATTGCCCCCCCCCCCCCCAGTGACCTGAGGAACTATGAATCAATTCGTTGTTTGTCGGGTCTTTTTTTTTTTTTTTTTGGCTTTCCCTCAAGAGGAGGGAAAGCAGGGATCAAAGCGATCTTGCAGTGCTTTGCTCCCTTTCCCCCTCCTTTTGCTAAGCCCTCCGGGGCTTAGTAAGAAGGGGGAAAGCAGGGATCAAAGTGATCCCGCAACAGCTGGGGGATCCCTTTGATCCCTTCCCTCCTCTTTTATGCCGTGCAGGCATAGGAAAAGGAGGAAAGGGGAACCTAGCCATCCCCGGGGGTGGGATTCCCTTCGGGCAGGGTTTAGCAAGCCGCCCAAAGGGAAAATCCCTCTCTGCTTATGCCCCTGAGGAACAGCTGATCCACGGGGCATAAGCAGATAGGGAACGAAGGGATGAATATAAAAGGGTTACATTCGTTGCTTTGTATTCGTTGGGCGCTCTGGACCCCAAGAATACGAAGCAACTAATATCTGACGAATCAGGGATATTTAACGAATATCCTGATTCGTTTTTATATTTGTCCCCATGTCTAGTCATGAGCCAACTTGTGATTAGCAATGTTGTTAGAAAGCTTGATTCTGGTTGTTGTTGCATACAGAATATGTCCAAGACAGTGGATTCTTCAGCAGAGGTTCTGTTGGAAAAAAAAGGATGTGCTGGAGTTATAACCCTGAACAGACCCAAGACTCTGAATGCATTCACTCTTTCTATGATTCGACAGATATATCCACAACTAAAGGTTAGTGGTTGTATATTAAACCACTGCTGTATACGAAGGTTATAATTTTGTGGGGTTTTTTGGCCACTTAATTGTTGGTAGCTGAATTTGTGAACTGTCTCTGCTGAGAAGAGGTGTGTATGAGATGGTATGGAAGAACTTTATGGCCTGTGACCCTCCAGATTTTGCTAAACAATGGCTCCCATCATTCCTCACCATTGTTGGCTTAAGGTGAGCTGTGATGACTCCTTTACTTATTGAAGTCATGGTTTGACTCTGGAGTGAGCAAGTAATGATCACAACCATGTGAACCTGGCGAAAAATGCCTGCAGCAGCATTTCTGCCACTCTCTATTCAGACCCTTCTTTCCATATGGAAGAAGGGAGTATTCCATGTTTCCTTTTGTGAGGCAGGACACGCTGTTGCTTCTCTGTATGGATGCTGCATTAAGGGAATTGGCTTTGTGTAACTGAGACCTTCCACTTAAAAAAAGAAGTTTTCCTGGGGAAGGCAGTGTAACCATCATGGTGACTGGAGGACCTAAGCTAGTTGGTTGAACCATGGCAGGGGAGGGGATGGGTTCACAGCTGCTTCCATGGGATCCTAAAGGATCACTCCTTTGGATTTCTTGACTATTACCTGATACAGCCGTCCTTTAATAGGTGGAACTGCCCCACTTGTATCTTCCGGGTTTCAGCTGATGGCTGGAGGAGCACTGAAAGGACTCAGTGACAAGTGCCTTGTCCTTTTCTCTGCTGGCCGTCGAGCCCAACAGACAGCAAAGGTGCTAGAAGGGGTTCGAGCTCAGGGTTGCAGGCACAAGAATGGAGTCCTACACTCTCTTCCCCTTGCTTACGCCTCCCCTGTAGGGCCAGGGAGAGCAACATGTTGGCCTGTGGGCAATGTGCAGCCCCTAGGGGCATTTTTCTGCCCCCCCATTTAAATTTTTTTGGGAAGTTTTGCTCAGAGAGTCCCTGGTACCCTCTGGGGGCATGGGGTAATTGTGCCGTGTTTTGATGCCGCACTCCAACACCTTTGTGCCCCCCAGTATCATCCAACATGTAAAAATTGGTCACTAGAGGGCGTGAACAGGCATTTTCACTGGGGTTTGGAGTCCATTGCTCCGTCTGTGCCAAATCTAAAGAATGGCCACTGGTCCTGCTAAGACTGTTGTATGAAATCCGATTTCCACCTGGTTTTACAGCAATTGGCTGCCTTTTCTTTGAAAGCATGAATGTGAGGAGGACGGCTTTGCTGTCCTTGACAGGCCAGCCACATTGTCTTCACGCTCCCTGGAGGACTGCGCAGAGGCTTCGGTGCCACCTGTACCCTATTTCCACCTCTCTTTCGGTGCTGTGGCAACCGTGAGCCAGAGCACCTGCGAGGAATTGGGGCAGGAGGAAGCCACAGGAAGAGTGGCGCGGGGTGTGCAGAATCAGCACTAAGAGGAATGGAGGAGGCGCAGGAAGAACTGCCCCCAGGCACTGTAGGAGAAACCCAGCCTTTGTTGCTACAAGACCCCAGGATGAGGGAGTGGTTGATTTTGCCCAAGGCCTTCATACCCATCTTCCCACCTGAGCCACCACTGCAGGGATGATGCCAGCCCGGAGAGCTTCTCCTGCCAAGATGGAGGCCCACACAGAGATGATGCTGGCAATGCCATTGACAAGACCTGCGCCTGGCACAGCTGGTTCAGGATTTAGTGAAACTGCCCCACCCAGAAGACCCACCACCATCAGGGACTAGAAGCCCCGTTTGAAGGGCGTGGGAGTGCTGAGGCTAGTGACTTTGACTCAGCCCCAGAGGTGATCAGTGAACAGACAGGGCCAGTGAGCACAACTCAACAATAATGAGGAGCTAATGAGGGAACTGAGCCCCCCCCCCCCCCAGGAGGATGGGTGGACTGTGTGAAGAGGTATTGGAGACGGGAAGTGTAACCGGGACTGGGACAAATCAGAGCTCCATTTTCACAGACTGGGCTCCTTCTCTTGTCACAATAGAAGGTGGTCAAAGCATCCTGTGTCAGCTGTGTCCTACGGAGTCTATGCTGGAGAGACTGTTACAGATGATCTTCCCTACTGGAAGGAGTGGCAAGGTGTGCTGTGGGATGGTGGCCATCATATTTCGTTCCATCTTTCTCCACTTTCTGAATTATACACAAAATGACTGATTTGTTTCTATTTCTTCAGTTCTTCTGCATGCTTACGTGAAGGAGTCTTTATAACAAGTAAGACTCATCAATAAGATATTTTATAATCAATATACAGCTTTATTTGTGTCACGTAGCCAATGTGAGGTTCATCTTTAGCATGGGCATGTCAACAGGCCTTTTCAAAATCAGGAAAGTGGATGTGACTGGAAGCAAATATAACTGCCTTCTCAACAGGCACACTGATAAGGTTTACTTTGCATACAGCCTCTTCCTGAAGCAAAAGTTTTTTTTTTAATTAAAAAAACATCCCTTACTTTGTGCTTCCAGAGAGAAAAATCTACCCTCACAATTTCAGTTCCATTTTATGCATGGGTGAAGAGAGAGATTCTGCTTCTGGACAATTAACCAGTGACTTGCTAAGAAGCTAGTGATGGGGAACATGTGGCTCTCCAGATGTTACTTACAGTACAACTCCTACGATCACGCAGCATTAGCTGTGCTGACTGGGGCTAATGGGAGCTGCAGTGCAACAGCATCCGGAAGGCCACACATTCTTTACTCCTGCATAAAAGCTGCGGACACTGCCTAGCGACAAGCTTCATTGAACCCAGTGGGGCTTAATTCTGCCTAGACAAGCACAGATTTACTCTGCAAAGGGTTGTTGCCCTCTGACGTTCCATTCTTCCAGGATGGTCCACCCGTGATCTGGGTCATGTTCCAACATGTATTCTCTAATTTGAAAGAAAAGGGGCTGCACACACCAGTTACTCATTTTCTGATACAAGTTTTTTGCTTGCTTTGTTTAGAAGTGGGAGCAGGATCCCGATACTTTCCTAATAATCATAAAGGGCGCTGGAGACAAAGCTTTCTGTGCAGGGGGTGATATCAGAGGTAAGGCTTGGTGCCTGTCAGCCCCATAACCTACAACTCTCCCCTTTCATCAGGATCCCCAGTTCTTGGGAGAGATATTTTGGGATGCATGTTCCAGGGGTGGGGGTGGGGAAAGCCAGCTTTGGGCTACTTCCTTTCATGGGCTTTGCTCTAGCTCTAACCCCTTGCATTTTATTAGAGTTTTTAAAAGTTATTATTGAAATTTGTGCGTAGGAGGGTGCTATCAATGCGTGGTTTTTTTGTTTGTTTTACATTTCTAACACATTTCATATTTCCCCTTCCCCCCACGTGCATCTGATAAAGACGGCTGCAGTTAATGAAAACTTGTGCCTAATAAGATTTGTTAGACTTCAAAGTTCCCAAAACGCTTTGCTCTTTCATTTTTTTAATATTCTGATGTGCTCTTCTGAATCAGCAAACCAGAAGCTGCTTACTCGGTTTCATCCTCATAGTAAATCCATGAGGTAGATCAAGCTGAGAGTGTGTTACTGGGCCAAGGTTGCCCAAGTGAGCTTTAAGGCTGAATAGCAATCTCAAATGAGAACTCCCACTTCTCAGCACTCAATCACACTGGCTGTCATTGCTTCTTCCTTGGTCAATTTAATTTAATTTTTACAAGTGACAACATGGGAACAAAGGGCAGCACTAGTGCAAAATGGAGGTTTAGTTTGCTAGACTGGTGATAACTTGATGTTTATTAGAATTTGTTATTCTGGAGTACTTAAGTTTGGCCCTTTTTTTGGTAGCTGTGACTGAAGCAGGAAGAAGTGGAAACAGATTGAGTGAAGATTTCTTCAGAGAAGAATACACCTTGAACAATGCAATTGGTGCGTATGCCAGTAATTTAAAGTACAGTCCACAGTAGGCCTGTTCAAACAGTGTGGGAGAGGCATGGGTTCAGATTTTTATATTATTAAGTATGCATTGGTATCAGCTCACCATGTTTTCATCCAGATAAGAATTGAAGTTTGAAACAGTTTATAAAAGAGAGGAACAGAAATTCTAGCCCATTCATTTTGTTTCCATAGCAATGAGAAGTTTATTTTAAAATTTCAGATATTTATGAAGTGTTTCCCATCTGTTGTAAAAGACATTAAAGAATTTCTTTGCCTTGATAGGAGAAGTCATTTGGTGAATAAAGCTACTTAGTTTATTTCAAAGAGCACTGGCAAATTTTGTAAAATGCAGACCAGCAATTTTGATGTTAGGGCTGGTTCACACATTTGCTGAAATCTGGTTGCTTAATCTAGTAAATTGCATTAGAATAGGCCCATTTAATCAGTGGGGGTGCCACAGCTCCTCCATAGATTCAGTGGATTCAAATGGGTCTACTCTACTATGATTTAAAATGCTAAGCAACAGGATTTTAGCCACTGTGTTTTAGATGCACCTTTATTTGTGAATGTAAAGTATGAAGGCTCCAAATACAGCGGTGCCTCAACTTACGAACTTAATTGGTTCCGGAACTCTGGTTGTAACTTGAAATGGCCGTAAGTCAAAGCACCATTTCCCATAGGAATGCATTGAAATGCATTAATCCGTTCTGGCCGAAGAAAAAAATCACCAAAAAAACACACAACACTGCAAGACCCATCGGAAACACGATTAATCCGTTCCGGCCGAAGGAAAAAAAGAAAAGAAAAGCAAACAAACCGTGCAAGACCGTTCGGAAATGCAAAAGAAAGCAAAGCAAAAAGCAAACAAACCGTGCAAGACCCTTCGGAAATGCAAAAAAAAGCAAAGCAAAAAGGAAACAGGACACTGCAAGACCCTTCGGAAAATGCAAAGAAAAGCAAAGCAAAAAGCAAACAAACCCTGCAAGACCCATCAGAAATGCAAAATAAGAAAACCAAAAAGCAAACAAACCCTGCAAGACCATCGGAAATGGGAAAAAACCCAAAAAAGCAAACAAACCCTGCAAGACCCATCGGAAATGGGAGGAAAAACCCCCCAAAAGCAAGCAGACCCCCAAGACCCATTGGAAATGCGGAAAAAAACCCCAAAAAACAAAGACTGCAAGACCCATCACAGCACAGAAACATAACCCCCCCCCCCCAGCCCAAAACCACGCTGCAAAACCCACCCAGAACAGTTTTTAAAAAGCAGAAAGCAGCACCTTACCTTACCAGGCAGTCCAAAGCCGCCTCCGATCGCACACACTCTAACCGTTGGGGCGAAAGAGCTACAAAGAAGCACCCTCTTCGCCTACCAACGGTTAGCAATTTGAATTCCCCGCCTTTTTTCCCTGCCTTTTTTTTGATAGTAACTCCAAGCTCCGGCCGCAAGTCGAAGCAAAATTTTGCGACCGGAGCTGTCTTAACTCGAAATGGTTGTAAGTTGGGATGTTCGTAAGTCGAGGCACCACTGTACTTGTTTGCAAACAGCAATATCATACAGGCATGCTTCTCAAAGAGCTGGTGATTGACGGGGGGTCCCTGTGAAGTTCAGTGGCAATGTACTCAGTGGCAACTTTGGGCTTCCTGTCTTGTGATATATGAAGTAGTATTTTTGTAATTGTACTGTATAGCAACATAAGGAAAGAAGCCGTTAAACTAGATAGGATGAAAATTGATAAAAGCATATGCTGCTTGATTTCATTTTCCCTTCTTAAATTATTTAACTAGGCTTAAAACAATTATTTTGAGAATCATTTCACAGTTTCCACCATCTATATCAGTACTGCACAGTGATGTTTTAAGATGTTGTGCCACTCTGCTTGTGGCATGTCCTCCAGAGGGGACGTTTGCCTGGTACTTAATTTGATGTTCCTTCTGTGCCAGACAAATGTCTATTTATCTGGGCTCTTCAGTATGTCATTTAAGCTGGTTTTAATCTCATCCCTTTTACTGGCACTGCTAGTTTTTGATACTGCTCTGCTTTTACTCTTCTGTATTTTCACTGATGTTTCGATTATTATTGTCAGCCATCCTAAGTGGTTTGTTAAACTGAAGGGATGGCAAGAACATTTTAAACAACAAATATTATGTTCAGAATGGGAAGAAAATAGCAACAGATTTTTGCCACCTTAAAAACTGAAAGATTTATGGTGGCTGACCTTTTTAACTGTTCATCTTTATGGTGCTCTAGGACTCAAAACAAGCATGGCCTCTGGAATTCAGAATGGAAAAATTAGTGTTTGGTCCCTTCTGTAGACATTCAAGTTAACATATGGATTTGCAAGGCCTTTCTGTACAAATATGGGCACTAAACTACCTGCAGTTTGTGACTATTTCTTCCCCTGATTTTTCCATCTTGGATTATGTTTGCTTGTTTTAGTTTTTTTAAAATTGATATGTTTTTAATTCTATTGCTTTTTGGACTGTAAACCGCCCAGAGTAGATTTATCTAGATGGGTGGTATAAAAGCCAAATAAATAAATATGTTGTATCTTCTTTCACAGGTACCTGTCAGAAACCATATGTGGCACTTATTGATGGAATTACAATGGGAGGTGTAAGTAGCAATATTTTCTAAGACTATAAATTGGCTTCTCCCCCCCCCCCCCCCGCCACTGGTACAGCTGTCAGTAAATCATAAGATGTATGCTAATAAAGAAATCATCATTTATTTTAGCATTTGTGAAGTATTTGCGCCCATTCTGTCTACAGGGGAAGATTTTTGCTTAGAAACATTCCTAAAATTCCACTCCTGTGCGCTGAGGGAAAAGTGTTTCTTGGTCTGAAAAGAACATCCACAAAGACTTAACGACAGGAAGAAGTGTTTGGGTGTAAAAAGCGGGGAATGCTTGGCAGGGAGGGGTTTTAGGGTGTAAAGAAACGGAGGGGCAGAGGGTGAGTGGGTGTCAGGAAAGGGTGGGAATAGACAATGTGTTGTAAAACAGAAATCTGAGGGAATTATAAGGAAGAGAAAGTCCTGCGGAAGAGCGTTGGGGCAGGTACCTGATAGCAAGGAACATCTGGAAAAGACCAGAGACCCAGTAGGGGCAGTCGCCAGGTGTAGACTCCAGGAGGCACCTTCAGCTATTGAGAGAGAGAGAAGGTAAAAATACCTCTTAGTGCAGCTTGTTCTGGTACTGCAAGACTCTGATGAGAGTCTCAACTTACCCAGTAAAGTTCTTGTTTCTGTGGAATTAGAACTGTAGTGTTTTTCGTGGAGAGAGCACCCTGTTGCGAAAAGTCTCGTTTCCTCCTGCTTCCTGGTTGTGCTCACCTCTGTACACACCTGTATGTACACGCCTCGAAAACATGTGCAAAGCATTTTACATGCCCACAACGAGGAGAAGCTTACTACATTGCCTTGCTTGTCTGAAAGATGGGGAGATGCCTTCAGTTAGCGCCCTGCCCACATCTTCTTCTTTTGGTTCTCATGGGGCTGGCAAACACTTACTTTAACGGTGATGTGCAAAGATTGCTTAGTCTTGAGGGAGTAGGTCCTGTCCCAATAGTTTGGGGGAAATGGCCATTGGTTGGATGGGGACTAACGGTTCCTTTCCATTTTTAAGAGGTTGGCTAGTTCAACTTCCCCCTTTGTTAACTGGTAGCAGGGAAATGTTTCTGACTGTCAGATGGCAGCTGCTAACTTTTCCTTTAGGCTTCAAGGAGCCTGTCCCTCACATCTTTCTTTAATGAGTTCTTGTTACTAGAAGCAGCATAAGGTTTAAAATGTTTAGCCAAGATATTTTCTGTCTCTTCGTTTGTCTATTGTGCACTCTATTTAGTTAACTCCATTGTACTTCTCTATACTATCTGCAAATTTAAGATTTGGGGACTAGCCAGTGGACATGGACATGCCTTGGATGCAATCCATTTCTCTCTTTCTACTTTCAGCTGCTTGGTCTGTGGTATTTAGAAGAAAAAGGAACTCGGCTGACTCCACCCAGCAGAGATGGTGGGGTGGAGTGAAGCCGTTTCGCTTTTCTCATGACATTCTTGGTGCTGTGTTGTAGATGGCAAGATTGGAATTTGTCTGTGACTAATAATAATTGTGTGCCGTCAAGTGAATTCTGGCTTACGGTGACACTTTCCAGGGTTTTCTAGGTAGAGAATACAGCAAAGTGGTTTACTATCCCTTTCTTCTGGGGGACCCTGGGACTGTGAAGCTTGACCATGGCCCCCCAGGCTGACTCTGTTCTCAGGAGGCACTGTGGGGAACTGAACTCCAAACCTCTTGCAGCCAGATGCCTAAACCGCTGAGCTATCCACCCAGCACTGTCTGAGATTAATGGCAGTTTTAATCAGTCACAGTCCTTTCATGTTTGGGTTTATAAGCCCTAAGCTGGAACTGTGGCTCAAGAAGGAGTGAAACAAGTTGTTAAATGTCTCGGGCTGATTGAAACCAACCATGCAGATCTAATGTGAAGGGAGGAAAGGAAAGGAAGACAAAATCGAGACCCAGCGCTGCCTGATTGGCTTCGGCCAGCCTCTCTTTGCAGAGGCGTGGAAGACGGACATGTCAAGATCCCCTTTCCCATGCCCCCCTCCTCTCTTCTGTTTTGGCGGCTGTTGGTCTGTCCTTGAGAGGCAGAGCACAGTCCTTTCTGTGAAATAACGTTTTCACAAGAAGCGATGTGGTCCCTAAGAACAAAAGGCAGTGATGGGCAATGCCTCTATTAAGACTGAGGAACTGTGCCATAAGTGATGTAAAAGTGGCAGGAGCATTTTGCTTCTCCAGGGCCCTAGGGCAAGCTTCAGCGAAGGAGAAGGAAGGCAGAGAGAGAAAGAAAAGAGAGGCCTATTTACCAGTCTTGACGTGTATTGGGCTGTCTTGCATGAGGGGACTTTGGAGCACAGGAGGCCCAGTTCAGTGACAGAGTGGAGCATCAGCTTCTCTTCTTGGACAGCTACCTATATGCCGACCTTTTCCTAATGACTGCGCCATTTCTTCACCCTTCAATTAACTCTTTAATCTATCTGTAAATTCTGAAATGTAGTTTACTCCTGTGTCTGCTGCCTACTGTTAACTAGTCTGGAGAAGGAAACCCAATTATAACTTGATTGAAAGGTTTGCACCTATAATTTCCTCCAAAAGCATTTACTAGCAATATCTGTAAAGATTTCTTGATCTTCGTGATCTCTCCTTCCTGGGCACATGGCTTCTTCTCTGTCATATCCAGCTGTTACAGGGTATACAGTGTTCATATGGCTAACACAATATCGCGTTGCTATTGTTGGGTGCTCTGAGGCGTAACATCACAGTTGATGGTTTCTCTGCCTCCCACTGACTAAAAAGCTGGCTGGTGCCTGGAAATTGCTCATTGGTTTGTTCACATTTCACAGAATTCTGGATCAGCTTAAAGCAGAGGGATGGAATACTGGGGCTTTCTTTCCAATTCCCTCCTGTGTTGGCTCAAAGTTAAGGCTTGGCCTTTAACTGTTGTTGTTTGCGGTTGGTGGTAAATTAAACCAAACATCGCATTATCAAGAGGCAGTGTTTTTATAACTGCTAATGCATGTTTAGAGAGCCTTGGATATGCACTGTGGAATATGAACGCGATTGAATCTTGATTTATTTTCTCTATTATTAAACCAACCTTGCAGATGTTTCCTTGTTTAAACCATCTGTCTTTGGATGACATATGCCAGAATGGAGCTGAGGCAGAAAGATGCAAACATCTGTCAAGATAAAATACTGTGAGGTAGGACAGGATGGAAAACAGACCACATCCACTTAAGTCAGACAGCGGACCATCTTTTTTTGCACATGTAGAGTAAAGGGAGGTTCTGAGGAATTGTCTCAAATCGACCTCCTACAGCCTTTTACATAGAAACCCAACAAATGCTTATGAAGTAGTTGTTTATGAATTGTTTGTTTTGTTGTATTTGGTTTGCCAAAGAGTCATTCATGACACTGGTTTATGCGACAGCAAGCAAAGAACAGACTGTTCAGGAAAGCATGTGCAGGAGTCTTTGGATAACCTTTTCTTTTAAATATGCTAGTGCTGCCTATTCAGAAAGGAATATGTAACTAAACATTATGTGTTTCTTATACTGCAGAGGATACCCGGTGTGGTGTAGTGATTAGAGTGACAGACCAGGACTCAGGAGGCCTGGGTTCGAATCCCCACTCGGCCATGGAAACTCCCTGGGGATGTAGAACTGGTAAAACCACTCCTTGAAAACCACTGAGCCTGAGAGCCCTCTTAGGGTCACTCTAAGCTGGTTCCAACTTGGTGACACATAACAATGACAGTATTGCAAAGGACACTAATAGGTGTTAATCTATTGCTTTCATCCATTAATTTCTAATGAGCAGAAGGAAGCTAGGCATCCATAGCAGATGAACTTTGTCAGACACACAAAACAGCATAAATACATTAACCATACGGATAATATTTTGAGCACTCTACAATGAAAGCTCTCTTAATGACGAGGGTTCAGAGAACATTGCAGGGCATTTACAGTTGTGAAAAAAAGAAAGTAAACCCTCTTTGAATCCTGTGGTTTTACATATCAGGGCATAATAAAAATCATCTGGTCCTTAGCAGGTCTAAAAATTAGGTAAATACAACCTCAGATGTACAACAACTCATGACATATTACACCGTGTCATGATTTATTTTATAAAGCCAAAATGGAGAAGCCATGTGTGAAAAACGAAGTACACACTTACTGCTTCCCTAGGAATTAAGAGGCTAAGTAGCAGCCAAGTGCTGCTAACCAAATGCCAAGAGTAATTGATAAACAGCAAGTGTGACCACCTGTATAAAAGCCAAAGTGTTAGCACTTTACTGGTCTGGAGCATTCAGGTGTGTATTAACACAATGCCAAGGAGGAAACACATCAGCAATGATCATAAAGAAGCAATTGTTGCTGCCCATCTATCTGCGAAGGGTTATAAGGCCATTTCCAAACAATTTAAAGTCCATTATTCTACAGTGAGGAAGATTATTCACAAGTGGAAAACATTCCAGACAGTTGCTAGTCTTCCCAGGAGTGGACGTCCAAGCAAATTCACCCCAAGGTCAGACAGTTCAATGCTCAGAGAAATTGAAAAAAAACCCTGAGAGTTACATCTCGGACTCTACTGGCCCCAGTTATCATGTTAAATGTTAAAGTTCTTGGTAGTGCAATTAGAAAAAGACTGAACAAGTATGATTTGTTTGAAAGAGTTACCAGGAAAAAGCTGCTTCTCTCTAAAAAGGTTTGCAAAGTTGCATCTGGACAAACCCCAAGAGTTCTGGAACAATGTCCTTTGGATAGACAAGACCAAAGTGGAGATGTTTGGCCATAATGCACAGCACCACGTTTGGTGAAAAACCAAACCTAGCATAGCAGTTCTCAAGCATGGTGGTGGATGGGTCATAATTTGGGCTTGTTCTGGAGCCACAGGACCTGGGCACCTTGTAGTCATGGAGTTGACCATGAACTCCTCTGTATACCAAAGTATTCTGGAGCCAAATGTGAGGCCATCTGTCCAACAGCTAAAGCTTGGCCAAAATTGGGTTATGTAACAGGACAATGATCCTGAGCACACCAGTGAATCTACAACAGAATGGCAAAAAGAGAGAGAAAAGAATCCAGGTGTTGTAATAGCCCAGTCAAAGTTCAGACCTCAATCTACTGAAATGCTGTGGCGGGACCTTAAGAGAGTTGTGCATAAACAAATGTCAGCAAACCTCAATGAACTGAAGCAATGTTGTAAAGAAGAGTGGGCCAAAATTCCTCCACAATGGTGTGAGAAACTGGTAAAGTCATACAGAAAATGGTTACTTCAAGTTATGGCTGCTCAAGGTGGTTCTACATCTGTAGCTTGCTTCTTGTGGTAATAATGTGTTTTCTTAAAAGCTTGCAGCTGCATTTGCTCACTGGAAGGTAAAATGTGAGGGATCTCATATTGTGAAACTTACAAAGGTGTTTTACAACTTGACAGTTTTTGCTGTACAGCTTGGGCTGCCATTTTTTTCTTAGTGTTTAAAAAATGCCTTCCTAAGGACTTTTTGCTGACCGGATAGCTCAGTGAGTTAAGTATTTGGCTGCAGAGCCAGGGCTTGGGAGTTTGATTTCTTACTGTGTCACCCTGTGCAGCGTTGGGCAAGAGTCCCGGTCACAGAAGTGCCACTTCTGAGTACTCTCTCTACCTGGAAAACCCTAAAAGGATCACCATAAGGCAGAATTGGCTTGATGGCACACAATATTAAGGACTTCCCCCCCTCTCCAAGTTTAGGGGAGATCTTTATCTATCCAGATCCCAAGGCTGGCTACTCAAGAGGTTGTCCCATTGTCATCAACCTGACTGGCTTCCAAGAGAATATGTTAAAAGTTTCCAGAGGGCAATGGAATATTCTCCTGCCCATCAAAGACTAAAAAATATATTATTGCAGAACCTTTTGTAGGTTAAAATTCTCTTTGCCACATGTATGAAATATTGGCTTCAACCCAGCTGCTAATCACAACTAAAGCAGACGTGCTGAGTCGGTGGGATCTGTATCATCTTGACTTACCATGCAGCAGTTGATTCAGTAGCCAGTATCTTGTTCCCTAACTCCACTAGCACAAGAGGATTGACATCACTGGCAGAGACACACTGCTGTCAAGGAAAGGTTTCCTGCTTTGATTTTGAGTTGTGCACAACTCACATGCAATGAGATGAAGTAGCATGCAACCAAAAAGCAAAGCAAGAACCCTTAATTAGCAGCAATTTGCCACTGCCGGTGATGTTACTCCCCTTGCACTTGCGGAGTTCCAGAATAGAATACTGGCCAATAGGTTTGTTCTAGTTGGGACCAGTAGTTGGATTTGGGTCATTGTCCACAATTGATAGGAACGTATATACATTAAGAGTAGGGTGATCTGCAATCCAGAATCTCTGCAGTGCGTTGTCTTCATTATTTATGGTCAGGAGGGCTTTGTTAGATGGTGGTCTTCTCCCTTTTCTTATGTGTGCAAAACTAGCTTAAAAGACCATAGAAACATGATGTGGGTTTGTCTGGCAAGTTGTATTCATGTGGGAAATGGCATGGGTGGGAAGAGAGGTTAGGGTCTGGAAGTGTGCATTCTTGTGCACACATCTGCATATTTATTTATGTCAATTTTTTTCTGTTTTTTATCAAGAAGCTGTCAGAAAACTGCTTCTTGAGAATACAAGAGCTTCTCCATTTCCTGCTCCTAATTACATCGTCTATTTGATTGCTACATTGGCCATCTGGTGATGTCTGTGTGTACAGCTATCTGTTCGGTTGTTTGAAGCATGTATTTGCAAGAAACAGATTGTTGGCCTTGCAGAACTCTATGAGCCATTTTCCTGCTTCATTTGTGTCCCATGGATCAATTTTTTCAACAACATTTGGTTCTACTTTGTTCCCTACTTTGTGTTCCAGTCACCTATGATTATAAGCATGTCTTGTTTTGGTGTGTGATCAATTTCCTCTTGAATTGCTTGCGTAAAAGCTTTCAGTTTCATCATCTTCAGCATCGGTAGTTGGAGCATAGATTTGAATGGTGGATATGTTGATTGGTTTTCCACAGAGCATGGTTCAAGAGAGTATGACCAACACATTTTTCATCCAGGCTGTAGCTCAGCAGTAATGTGACAAGTGTGAGCCACAGTAAGCTTCGTTGTACCAACTCAGACAATTTGTCTGTTTAACCCAGTTATTATCTGACCTGGCTGGCAAAGGCTCCTTTGTGGCTCAGTGCCTGACATTTTTAAACTACAGATGGCAGGGCTTTGGCTTGAGACCATCTGCATGCAAAACCTTCTCTAGCCCCTCAAAAACCACATGGTTTTCCATGTAAAAAGTTCCAGGTTCAGCCCCTCACATTCTGGCTTCCGTCCCTGATAGGCAGGGCAGAGGCAGGTTCCAAATGGAGTAGATCAGCCTTCCTGAGCCTGGTACTGTTGAAATGTGTTGGACTACAGCTTTCATTACTCTCCAGCCAACAGTCTGTAACTGGGAACAGAGCTTGGGAAAGTTACTTTTTGAACTATAGCTTGCAGAATCACCCAGGCTGCAAGGCTACTGGCAAGGCTGGCTGTGGGTAACTGGAACTTTAATACATAAAAGTAACTTTTCCAAGTTCCTTTTGCAACCTTCAGCATGGTAAGCACAAAAAGCACACCTCTGATCTTCTGAACTTGCCATAGCTATATATCATTGTACTGGTTGTGTAATGGACCTGAATACCAGGTTCTGTGCACTGTAAATTTTGCGACCCTGTTGTGAGTGACGGATGACTAGAGCAGTTGAACATGGACTTGGTGTTAATCCCAGTGTTAGCCATGTCCTTTTGCCACCTAGCCCCACCCTGCCCCATGATATTTGGTGAGCCTCTGCTCCTTTGACTCCCTCTTCCTTACTTCCAAAATAAGATCATAGGAATAACCGAAGAGTGGTTGTAGCAGTTCTGACAAGCACTTTAATGCAATTCACACCCCGAAAAGTGCTTTGTAAATCTTAATAAAGACAGGTATGAATACATTCAGAACAGAGGAACATTCAGTTAGCAACTCTTTTTTGCACAGTTGTTGTGTGGAGTGAATTCATTTCACATTTCCTTACACCTTTAGCAATGAGGTAAATGTGATAAGC
Organism: Intellagama lesueurii; assembly: GCA_037013535.1. NCBI lineage: Eukaryota > Metazoa > Chordata > Lepidosauria > Squamata > Agamidae > Intellagama > Intellagama lesueurii. The sequence continues at coordinate 164,304,500 of JBAJHW010000001.1, read as the reverse complement.
AGTTGTTGTGATAATGGCACATATTGGTAAAGGTACTTGAGCATCTTTTGACGAGCACTTAGCTGAATGTTCCTGCTTGGGATTGTCTGTTAGAGGTGCCGAGTGGTAACACTAACAATTCAGTTGTCATCTGCACATCTCAGTAAACACCTATTGGCACAAATTATGCCATTTCAGAGTCATTAGCTAGCACTTACAGCTCTCTGTAGACTTGGCAAAATGCTCTGTCTCCCTGTGGTGGATGTCTGAACTGGATTACTGACAAGGTTGTGTGTTTCAGAGGTCATGGCAGAGCATGTATTTTCATCATCTAGAGTATTGCTGTTGGTTCTTGAAGAAGGTTGCTAATTATTGTATGTCACCCTTTAGAGTTCTGATGCCTCTACTTGTGATGGGTACTTCCCATAGCAGGCTCTAGATTCTAGCATCTTGCCCTTGCAAGTAAGATTGTAGGAGTTGAATATGCTGCATGATACGAAGTTAAATCATTTGTCCATCTGGCTCAGTATGGTCTACGGTTGGTGGTTTCTTGGGTTTCAGGCATGGCGGCTTTCCTAACTATTTGGGGAGACTATTGGGATTTTCATTTTCGAAACACAGTTTATTGCTGGGCTAAAGTCTTTCAGTTGATATAAACTTGTGCTTTCAGTTAAGTGTGTTTAAAGTGACATCTACTCAGATGTTACTTGAATTGATACCAGCATTTTGTGTGTGTTCTTCAATTGGGTTCAACTGTGCCTTTTGCTCTTAGGCGATAAAGCCTGAAAATGCCAGAGCGATTGTAGCAACCTTGATAGAGTATATGGCACTTAAGATTAATAGCAGCCATCAGCAACTTGTTGCCGAGCTCGGTTGTTTTTCAGGTTCTCTTCCTCTTCATGGATATTATCAATGGCACTCATTTGGTCTTTCATGTTCTGCAGCATCCAATAGATGGGGTTGGAGAGCTTCTCCTGTTTATTAGCTTTGGAAGCAGAGCTTTTTCCGTGACACGCAGTTGCTCCTTTGAATACTATTTGGCTTGTGTAATGGCTTTGGAACAATTTTCTTCTTCCATCAAGAAGGTCTGGTGTGGGGGAGGGGGCAGCTCACAATATACTTTATCTTTAGAAAGAAATAGTACGGGGTTATGTTGACCTGTCGCTGTGTTAAAGTACACATTGGGCAAAATCCTGTTGGCATATCTTTGCTTGGCGTAACCCGGATCTGACGCTGGAAGCATTTAACTTACATTAATTGAAAGCTCCCTCTTTTTGGTTCCAAGGCTCCCTGGGGCTCCCTTTTACCCTGGGGAAGTCTTTGGGGGAACCTCTTAATGGTGGGGTTGGGGATGGGTGGGGAAGCCTTTAATAGTAAAAATTCCCCACCACTGAGATTGGGACTGTTGGCAGTGATCTGGTACCATTTGTTTTAGTATTAATGGCCCAAATCCCCTCCCCATCCTGAGGCGCTTAAAGACTCCCCAGGGCAAAAGGGAGCCCAGGGGAGCATCAGAACCTAAAAGGAGGAGGATAGGAAGCTTTTAATTACTTTGGCTTAAATGCTTCCAGCACTCAATCAAGGTCTTTCCGGCACAAAGTTAATGCAACAGGATTTTGCCCATTGGGTGTAATAGTATTCACTGCAGAAGGAGGGCATTTTTGGACGGAAACACTCAAATGCCAGCATGTCTAGAACAGAGGTTTATCTCTGTTCCATGGCAACTGAGTGGAAGTAATTGGTCAAGGCTTTTCTCTTTTGCAAAACCATTCTGCCACTAATCCAACCTCACTATGGCTCGTGGTAATAGAAGACGGTTGACATTAGGCATCTGGGTCTCTTGTTTATCTGTTAGTTCAGAGGAAACTGTGCAGGGCTTAATACTTTCGGAATTGGGCTCTGAATTGGGAGTTGTCAACTTTTCCTCTATGGCAGGGAAGGCAGACTTTCCATCCGAGGTTTGTTCCAAAGCAGACTTGGGGATACCTTTGTTTGCGAGCCACTGCACTAAAGCTGTGTCTACATAGGGGCTGAAGATTAAAGGGATTTATAATCTTTGCATGTGCATTGTATAGAGACATGGTATAGAAAGTATTAAAACACATAAATTTTGGTGGCTGAAAAGGTCTGGCCATATGCTTCACTGAATTATCCCATGAAGTTCGTGCAAGTTACAAATGTTTTCCAGACTTGGCAAGAAGGGAGATCTCCAGCTGAAATAGTCAGGATCCTATTAGCAGAGGAGAGCTTTTCATTGTGAGGAATGGAGCAGAATTCCATTTGTTAGTCCAGATAAGCACTTACAGCAGCCTAAATGGAAGGTGCAAATCAACCCTTTAAAAAGAAGAAGAAGAGGTGTAAACTTCACTTCACTTCACAGACCAGGCGGTTCGCTATTTGTGGAACAATGTGTTCTCGTTCTGAGGGTGTGTGGCTTATCGCAGTAGCAAACATTCCATTAGCAGGCTAGCTGTGATTAGGTCAACGGCACTGGGGCCTTCCCACATGACTGAGCAGAGCTGACTTCTTTTGCCTTGGTGCAGCAGGCCCCGACAGGCCCCTCCAGAGAAACAACAACCCTGTATATAATGAAGTGGATAACTTAACTAGGACAAGAGGAGTGGCATGGGAGGGAAGGGGGGAGAGACAGCAGGCAGGACTAGTCCTCTGCTTAACTATCTCATTAGGCGCATGGGACAATTAAAAAAAGGAACCCAGTGTTTCATACATTGATGGGAGAAATTAAAGCCTTGCTAGGGTGTGTTGTTAGATTTGTTTTGACATCTGAAGGTGGGTCCTTGTGAAGTTGCCAAGCCTTTAAAAGAAAACGGAAGTTAACAATGTGGTATTCCGTTACCCCTGGTTCTTTGAATCATGCAGAGTCTCTAGTCTGTGATGCTTGCGCAGCCGTGTTCTACAGAACAATGGTAACAAAAGCGGCTTCCTTGCCTCAGGAGAAAATGATCCTTTTCCAGTGCAGAGTTTTGCTGTGCAAATGTGATAACCACTTCCATAAAAGGGTGTTCTCAATCACGCTGTACAAATGAGTGGTGACATTGCATTGCTGTCTTACGTTTTAAGGACAGGACCGGGGGATTGGGGTAAGTTTGAAGTGGTTTTGCTGCTAGAAAACTGTTCTAGAGCAAAAGAGGGCTGCGTTCAGTCTGCTTTTTTGGACTTGGAGGTCCAAAGGTTTCTTCATCCATTCCAGGAAGGGAGAATGTACCGTGAGCTTTAATGACTGGGAGCTCCATGATGCTGCTAATGGGCAGATTTTGCTGTGAATTCAAAGCTTGGTGGAGTACGTGCCTGTGAGATTGCAATAACTATTTTCAGTTAAATGTTGGTTTTCCCCCCATTGATGATAATATAGCTAGCTCAGTATTAAAATGAGTAGAGTAGAGCCAGTGTCAGACATTATTTGGAAAACCATCATGAAGTGTACAGCTTTGTAGATAAGGCAGATGATTCCTCTGCAATCCAACATATTCTTTTATCAAAAGGTGTTGCTCTACTAGTCACTGTGTATCAAAGGCAAATCAGACATTCAGATTCTTTTTTGTCTTCACACCTTACTTTCATACCTGCTGCTTCCTGTTAGCCAGACATACAGGAGTCAAAGAAGGTTTCAAACAACTGGAAGATGGGGGAAAAACCCCCTCTGGTTCTTTGAGTCCTGCTAGGTTTGTCATTGGGAGCTGTAAAATCTTCATTGAAGAGCTTTCCTTGTGAAATACAACATGCAGCTTCACTTCTGAAAGGTATGTACTAGCTGAAGCATCATATTGGCTGTCTGCATGTTTCTAAAGGAAATCATTTATGTTGGGAATGCTACTGTTTTGCAAAACAGGAAGCCAGTTCCCCTTAAGGCAGTAAGTTTGGATGACCCTACTCTTGGCTTAATAAGTGAAAGATGTGCAGGCAAAAGACTAGCCAGTGCAGTCCCTTTGCGTAAGCAAATAAAAAGCTGCCTGTTTTGTCCCACTTTGAGGATTATGGTCAGCAGCCTCAGTATAAACCAAGTTGTATTAAACCATGGTCTAATGCACTTTATTAGTCTGACATAGATAGCTATACTTTTCTGATTCAGACAAAACAGCAAATGATAGTTTTTGGAAGATTTCCCAGTTTGTTTGCCTAGGTGTGTGATTGGAGCTTAATTCTGTGCTTTAATTTATTTATTTGTTTATTTATTGGATTTATACCCCACCCATCAAGACCAAAGTCTACTCTGGGCGGCTAACAATAAGACATAAAAGTAAACGCAATATAATAAAATAAAAACAACAGTGACAATATAATTCAAAATGGCAAAGTCATTAGGTGATGACAGGAGGGAAAGCCTGCCTAAAGCGCCAGGTCTTAAGTTTGCTCTTAAAAACACCCAGCGAGGGAGCCAGGCAGATATCTGCGGGCAGACTATTCCAGAGGCGAGGGGCCACTGCCGAGAAGGCCCCATTTCTTGTTCTTTCTCTCCGGGCCTCCCTCAGCGTTAGGCCCCTCAGCCACCCATCCTGGCTAGAGTGAGTGATTTGGGTAGCTCTAGGTGGGAGGAGGCCTTCCGCTAGATATTGAGGTCCTAAACCGTTTAGGGCTTTATATGTCATCATTAACACTTTGAAATCAATGCGGAAATGAACGGGCAGCCAATGCGGGGGAAATATGCTGATATTTTCTCACCCCGGTGAGAAGTCTGGCTGCCGCGTTCTGCACCATTTGAAGCTTCTGCATCAGTCTCAAAGGTAGCCCCACGTAGAGCACATTACAGTAGTCTAATCTCGAGACTACAAGCGCATGGACCAGAGTGGTGAGCAACCCAAAATCAAGATAGGTACGCAGCTGAGCAATCTACCTGAGATGGAAATAGGTGGAGTGGACCACTGACGCTACCTGGGTTTCCATAGTAAGCGCCGGATCCAGATGGACCCCCAAGCTGCGAACCTCACTCTTCGTGGTGAGAGTCACTCCCCCAAAAGAGAGGGAGTTCCCCAAACCACTGACATCGGGGCCACACACCCTCAGGACCTCCGTCTTGCCCGGGTTCAGCCTCAGTCCATTCTCCTGCATCCATTGCAGTACGGCCTCCAGGCAGTGCTGAGGGGACGAAACGGCATCCGCTGTTGTTGGAACACATGATAATTGGAACCTTGGGATATTAAGAATAAATCTGCCTTGCACTGATTCAGGCTACTAGTTCATCACTGTTGTCAACACTGATCAGCAGCAACTCTCCAGGTTTTCAAGCTGTATCCTCTCCTGACCTGCAGATACAAGGAATTGAACCCGGGGGCTTCTACATGCAGAGCAGGGTTTGTGCCATTGAGCTGTGGCACTCCCAGTATTGATGTCTCCTGGAAAATTTTATTCCTGTTTCATGACCCCAGAAATAATGACTAGTATCTATCTGACAAGCTGTATCTTTTTGGTGTACTGTACCCATGTAGTTTTGCAGGTTGCCCTATAGGCAACGTCTTACCTGAAAAATATGATTCATTACTAAGATTTACAAACAAAAGATGTGATTTTTGTTCCTTGGGTTGAAGAGCATCTTATTACAGCATCTGTACTCAAGTCGCTCGTATTGATTGTGGTTTTCCTAGACATGTAGGCTCTGAGGAGAATGTTAAAGACTTTTTCTGCCTTTGCTTGCTACATTGCTTGTATGTATGTTCTCTTCAGTTAATCTCAAGCTGTAAGAGGGACCGGAGAGTTTCTGAGGTACTCAGAACTTAGATTATTTAGACAGCACATTGTACAGGGGCTTAGAAACATCCCAAACACCCATGCAGCTATTTGATTGTTATGTGATGTATTGTACATGTAGCTCTAACTATTTTGTGGGCAAACTGGTTGATTGGCGTGACTGACCCCTGCATTGATGACTAGGGTTGAGAAATAATTTGGGCTCGTTTAACCATCTCAACAAAAGCAGAGTTTTGTTATGTCTTGAAACCTGCTGGGAGAAGAAAAGAATTTTTGCCACCGGAATTAGCACATTAGTAAGGTATAGGTGGTGCTCTTAAAGAATTAGGTATATCTTAAACTGTGTGCACATTTTTAAAAGTGAATGGGTAAAATGCAGTTGGAAAAAAAAGCATCATTGTGGTTTAGTCAGTGGAGAATATGTGTGTAAATAAGTGCGTACGTTGGGTAAATGTGCAAAGTAATGTGCACATTAGGAAATACGTGCATGAACGTCAGTATGGGAAGAAGAAAGTACAAAACAAAGATAGGAAGAAAATGCAGGTGAGGTTTGGAGGATTGCGATGGAAAAGAGGCAGAGAGCTTTCCACAAATTCCTACTAGTTTAATTATTTAGAGCAGAGGTCATCAACCCCCGGTCTGCGGCCCGGTGCCGGTCCGTGGCCTGAGCAAAACTGGACTGCGGAGACAGACCTCCCGCCCCCCCCCGCATGCACTCCCCTCCCCACAGCTGCTTTGCACACACGCGCTAGCGCCAGTGTGAGCGCTCCCCACCCCTTCACTCATGCGCCCGCGCGAAGGGGTGGGCTGGCGCGCGGGCGTGCAGGCGCTCATGCGCAAAGGGGTGGGGGAGCGCTCATGCTGGCGCGTGCTCCCCCAGCACTTTGTGCATGCGCCTGAGAGCACATGTGCACCCGCGTGAGCGTGGGGGGTGCCCTGCCTTCCTCAGAGGCTCAGCCAGTCCGCGGTCCCAAAAAGGTTGGGGACCACTGATTTAGAGTAATGAGAAAAATAGTCACATTCCAATAACAAGCTTTGCTGTTGCATTTCAGATTCAAATCTCTACATCTAATGTCACAGCTTACAAAATTTTGATAATGTGTTTCTAAGAAAACACATTCCTAGATGATCTTAGACTCAATTTGCTCTTATTCCATCATGTCTAAGGTCATGTTAATTATGTTTTAAACAAGCAGGGTTTTGTGAGAGTTTTCATTCTGTGATTAAAAACAGTTGTGAAGATGTTTTCAGTGTTTGAATTGTTTCATGTTTAAATTTCTGGAGGGTGTGCTCTGGAACGTTCTGTCCATGAGAATTAGTTGTCCAGATGACTTGTGTATTAGCAAAGTGACATACATAGATGATGCTTTGTTCAAGGAATAAATGAATATATCGTTCAACACTGTGTCACATTATTCACTTCACTTTTTCAAATGTGGATGATATACTCTGAATGATGGTAAGAAGGAGAATTTCTACCTTGAACAAAGGACAATAATATCTAATTTTAAATGAACAAAACAAGGCCTTTCTATCTTGATCTATGCTTTTACTGTCTTAGGGCATACAACAAAGAGATCAGTTCTGAGATCGGCAAAAGAAACTGTCATGTCTTAGGTAAAGGTAAAGGTTCCCCTTGACATTTAGTCCAGTCGTCTCCGACTCTAGGGCGCGGTGCACATCCCCGTCTCCAAGCCGTAGAGCCAGCGTTTGTCCGTAGACAGTTTCCGTGGTCACGTGGCCAGCGTGACTAGACACGGAACGCCGTTACCTTCCCACCGTAGTGGCACCTAGTTATCTACTTGCATTTTTACATGCTTTCAAACTGCTAGGTTGGCAGGAGCTGGGACAAGTGATGGGAGCTCACTCCGTCGCATGGATTCAATCTTACGACTGCTGGTCTTCTGACCTTGCAGCACAGAGGCTTCTGCGGTTTAACCCGCAGTGCCACCATGTCCCACCATGTCTTAGGTATGTTGTGGTAAATATGAAGTTTGAAAATTATTTACTGGTAATTTTTAATATTTAGTGAGGTTGCTGAAAATCCCAGAAAACCAAGGAAAGACTTTTGTGGTAAAGCCAGTCATGTTCCTTGACTAAAGAAGCAAATACAATTCTTGTTTCCATCGTTTTCCCATAAAAGGCAAGATTTACCATGCCCAGAGGTATAAATGTCAAACACCAGCTTCTTGATACAGTTATTTCTAAGCCTTATTTCTAGCCATTTGCTGGTACATTTCAAGAACCTATGCGCTTTGCCTTGCCTCAAAGATAAGTTTCATGAATCAGAGACAACTTTTTTTTAAAAAAAGGCTCCTATGTCATTCCAAAATTCCCCCTTACGTAGTAATTAAAAGCATGCAGTTAAAATTTAAGTAAGCCACCAAGTAATGTTTGAATATGGTGTTACTTTGCTTCAATGGTTGATGGCAGAGACTAGCTAACAAGAATGGTAGCAAACAGAAATCATAGTCTTAATTAGCAGCATCCTTCATTTCATAAAAAGCTTATTAGTTGATGTCACAGTGGGCTTGTACTACCGAGCTCTGATAGCATCAATCTTTTGCTTTTGTCACAGAAGTTGTTAATACTCACATCTCTCCAAGTCAGGCTGGGAAATTGTGTATCTTAGGCCTAGGTTCCTCATATGGGATGAGTCCTTCCCATGTTATCCATTAGTTTTCCAGTAGCTAAAGCTGACAGAAGCTACAAATGGTGTAACTTCTTGGCAGTTCCAGAAGAGTTATCTTGAATATAAATGGCTGTGTTGGGATTAATGTAAGCAGTAATTTAGTGTTATGTACACAAATAGGGACGTGGTGGCGCTGCGGGTTAAACCACAGAAGCCTCTGGTGCAAGGTCAGAAGACCAGCCATCGTAAGATCGAATCCACGCGACGGAGTGAGTTCCCGTCGCTTGTCCCAGCTCGTGCCAACCTAGCAGTTCAAAAACATGTAAATGCGAGTAGATAACTAGGTACCACCACGGTGGGAAGGTAACGGCGTTCCGTGTCTAGTCGCGCTGGCCACGTGACCACGGAAACTGTCTACGGACAAACGCTGGCTCTACGGCTTGGAGACGGGGATGAGCACCACGCCCTAGAGTCGGACACGACTGGACTAAATGTCAAGGGGAACCTTTACCTTTACTTACACAAATATTGAACTTGTGCTCTTCTCAATCCACTGCTAGTATGGCTGTGCAAGGGAGACTGGAAGCACTGGCTACCTTTTTCAAATAAACATGGCTTGTTGTGAGGGACAGTATGTACAGTTTGGTAATCAAGGTTTGTTGAAAAAAGCCAGCTTCAAATCTATATTTAATAGGCTTATTTAAACCAGCAACTGGAGTGATACTTATGGTTCATTTTTAGATTAACTTCACAGCCTCTTATATGCTGTTATAACTCTTTACCACCTAAAGGAGGTAGGGGACATTGAATTATTCTTTGTAATATCTATTTCTAAGCTTTTTCATCAGGCCAAAGCTAGCTGTTACCCCAAACTGGATAAGTAGCTTGTAGATGTGGCCACGTGTGTTAGATCCGAATAGAGGCACGTCCAGTGGTGTTTTCTTGAGTATTTGTTTTGAAAACAGGACATGTATCTTACCCTAGAATATGCTGCATGTGCTGGGGATACCAGTCTTCTATTTCCTGCTAGCATATGTGTGAAATTGACCTGGGCACTATTTAACACTGTGCTGAGGACACTGGATGCCCTGCTAAATCAAGAAGGAAAAGCACTGCATCTTTGATGTTGCAGTGAATTTCCCGTCTGGCATATTGGCTTGTCTGCTAAGCTCCCTGAACAGCATCCAAGAGACAAAGAGTGCAGTTAGTGTTGCAGCTAATTTCTGGCTGTCATAGCCGCTCCTGATAGAGAATGCATAGAATGCCCGGCTTAATCCACCCTAAGTGGAGTTAACACATTGATTCATGAACATGAGCAGTTGCTTATTTGATCCAATGAATGATGTTGATTACGTTGCGATGTGGAGAGGCTGAGACAGCCTTTTAATTCAATTATGGAAGTTCATATCCTGCTAAGGCAAAGTTCTCTCCTCCTCGGTCAGTGGGAAACAAATGCTATTGGCCTTTTAGCAGGCTTTCAAAATGATTTCTACCAAGTGGACTACCAAAGTGATGCCTCCCTCCCCCAGTGCACGCGTTTCCTGGCTGTAGCAAAAGAAATGTCTTTTTTCCCACAGTTAGCAGACAAAGCGAGCAGGCTGGCAGAGAGGGACAGAGCAATCTCTCCTTCCGCTGCCTCTCAATCTGCTTGCTCGCCTGCATGGAAATCCTGGTCACCTTTGGCTACCAGAGGAATGCTCAAATCCATGAGAATTTTAAGACTGGCAGAAATGCCTTTTAATAACTGCCACTTAATGCCTCCGGTGCTTAAGTTATTTTGCTTCTTTGGAAGTGGCAGAGTTATTAAAAATGATAGAATAAAATACTTAAAGAAAACCAAACTACTTAAGTGCGGTAAGCCAAACGCTTACAAGATGTACTGTGTTTGGACAAAAACTCTCTCTCTCTCAAAAAAGAGAGAGTATATTCTCTAACCTTCCAATTGCCATTATTGCCCCATTGTGCTAAAATCACTTCTGGTGGGCAAAGGAAAGGGAAGGAAGGCACACACTATTAGGTGGCAGCCATCTGTTTGAATGTTACATGGAGGCATGGGGGGTAAATTAGCAATCAGTATGAGAAGTTCAAAAGAAAAAGAAAGCATCATTTTAAGTGACATTAGTACTGTTGGGCCTAATGTTGGGTGTTTGGGGTCCTGGGCCATTAAGGTCTGATATTTGCGTGAGAAGGCAAGATGTGTGATGAGAGAAGTACCAATGTTTCTGGGCCTTACAGTAGCAATTTGGAAGTCAGTGTGAGTCCATGGTTAGAGTTAGACTAACTTAAGGAAGATGCAGGTTCACGCTTTCTGTCATCTTAGGCCAGTCACATCCCCACATCCTAACTTAGTTCACAGGCAGGGTTGTTGTAAGAAGAAAATTGGAGAGGGACTTAAAATGTGCACTGCTCTGAGCTATGATAAGATCATCATCATCCTCTGGGATCCATGTTGATCCTTTGGTCAACCTTTAGGAACTGAACAGTTACCCCTGTCTGTGTAAAGGCTGTTTCTGTTATCCTCCCCCTCCTGGTGTGCTTGTGGAATATATAAACTGGCACTAAGCAAAGTTAGATGATCGGTCTACTGAGCACGCGTGGGCAGAGATCATTCCCAGCACTGCTGACCTGCTCGGTAAACAACTGGAGTTTTTTAAATCACATTTATATCCCCCATTTTGATATGGGGCTTTGGTGACATTCCAGATGTAACTGTGTTTGGCCGTGTTGTGCAGCACGAAATGGGTCTGGCACATTCGCCAGGCCCTCGACGTGGGGCCCTTTTGAAAGGCAAAATCAGAGATTGAACTTTGGACATTCTCTATGCAAAGCAATTTCCTCTACCGTTGAACTTTGTTCCTTCCCTATAATTTATCAGATATATAAAAAAGAGTGCACATTGAGTGATTGACCTTTGGGAGATTAGAGCATGGTGCACTTGGTGTTGCTCCGTGACTATTTTCATACATACACTGGGCTAGTCTAAACCCATAAATCTGTAATTCCTCGGCACCTTACCATTGCAGAGTGACTCACTGTCTCCTATGGGTTACCTCTGACATTTACAAAAGCCTGTGAAAATGACTATTCTCAGTCATCTCTTGCTGTCTGAGTGCAGTAATTTGAGACATATATTTTTCTTGTCACGTATTGCTGTTGCTGACTGTTAACGGCATAATTTGCACTGAGTGTCAATGAGGGGCCTGTTTGTCTGCATCTTTCACAAGCAGCTATCCAGTACACAGCACACACTTTTTGTTTGACCACTGAGTTGAAAGAAGTGCTTGCATCAGCTATTGAAATGTAGACAAAGGAGAGAGATCAGTTATCAGATTAAAAGTTTCAGAACTGATCAGATACTTTTTACTCTATAATCAATTAGTAATCTATGATTTATAACCTGTCTTAATGTTTTTGCATGTGCATGTTTTTGTATTACTGCTGCTGCTGCTGTTGTTACCACTATTACTACTACTATTTCATAGCAGAACTGCAGGCAACCTCATGCTGACAAGAAGCAGGTATATTTTTCTTCAAGAGGGTTAAGCGTAGTTAATACTTGAATGGGAGATCAGGGATCTCTAGGTAGGATCAAGAAGGAATCCCACCTGAAACTCTGGAGAGCCACTGCCGGTCAGAGATTGCAGTGCCGGGCTAGATGGACCAGTCTAATTCGGTGTAAGTTAGCTTCTCCTTTGCTCCTAAATCATATGAATGACATTAACATCATGACTGCTTCAATGTTCCTCATGTCACAGGGAGCTTTCCCTCTCTTCTTAAATATGTTTCACTTCCATCAAAGATATGATAGTCTTTATGTTGTGTCACTTATTCCTTGTTCCCAATTATTAAATATACAGGGTTGAGGTTTTTTTTTTAAGAGGCAGTTTTCGTCTGTACCTGACTTGCCCTTTTTAAACAATCATAGGTGTCCTTTTTCTGTTTCCATAACATCCATGTTTAAGAGTCTCTCGGTTGCCTGCTAAAGGATTCATTAATTTAACAGCTTTGAAGCGGAGGGAACTGATGTCCTGAAATAATCTGGTTTCCCCATGGAGATGCACTGCTAGGGAGCAGCCTAAGTGAATTAATTAGCCTTTTTATTGTGTTTTGAAGGTCAGTAATTGCACAGCTCTGGCAGCCTGCTGGAGGTGAGGGTGCTCCAAGGGCCAAGGGAAGGTGATGCCACTCCAGCTGCTAAGTTCTTAACAGTGTTCCTTGAGAGCCCATTGGCTGAACACAAGGAAGAGCCATCCAGCATCAAGTCCATTGGCTCAACACGAGCAATTGCATGCCTTCCCGATCTGCCCTGGAGACTCTCCAGACTACCTGGAGCAACATTTGAGGGCTCATGGAAGGCTGCAGAAGAGGGGAGGGGAGAGGGAATCTGTTTGGTTCAGGGAGTAAGCCCTGATGCCAGGTAAGCAGTGTTCCGCCACTGCTTACCTGCATATTTCCAGCAATGTGAGGAGGGGGTGCCTAAGCCCTTTCCCCTCTCTGCCATTTCTCGTTTTTCTTGTAGAGAGCGGTAGGTCTGCAGAGAGCCCCGTGCTTGCATGTAGAAGTCAGTCCATGTCTGGGGACTTCCTCTCCATGTCCACTATTTCTCTCTGGAGATAGTGATAAAAAGGAGGGAGGAGGAGCACCTGAGGGGGGCTATGGCTGCTGGCACTCATTTCTATCTTGAACATGGCGGGAGGGCAGTGGGACCAAACACAAAGGGTTGGGAGTAGGGCTCATGGGGCTGGGATGTCTCTTTTGGCTCTCATCCCCGCCAGTAACTGTCAACACAACACAGCCAGTAACGCTGGGTGAGGTCATCATTTTCCCTTCCAGTCCTGGCGGCGTGAGGAGTTCCTTAGGAACTGAGGGGTGTGGGATGTTGTCCTGGCCTCTGTTAGAAACATCTCACAGTTGCTGGTGAAACCCAGTATAATTTCTGGGACATAGAAGTCCTTAATGTGTATCTGAAGGAAATTACAGAAACTGGAAGGTAGGTAGCCTCCCTCACCTAACTGCCCAGTTATTAGAGTTTCAACCAACAGAGAAGAAGGCAAACTGCCTGAAAAACCTTAATCTTTTCCCAGGTTTTTATCAAGAAGGCAGGGAAAGGGCACCCATGGGAACAGTTATGAGATTTTCAGTTATTAAAAACAACACAGTAAAATGTAGGTAGTTATTCCACTGAGTCTGCCAGTTGAAGAACAGAGGGGACCCCGCCTTCTACATTCGGCCTGATGATTCACTTTTTTCTCTTAACTACACTGCCATTCTTGCTTTGCATGGCGTGTTTCTGTGGACGGGCCTGATTGTGTTTCAGATAGATAATTCTGGCTTCGTTTATGAGAAATGCACGCTACATTCTAGAGAATATATAATCTCTATTGCTTTGGTATTACGTCCATTTCCCGTTTGGTCTGTTTTGTAACCCTGAGGACAATAATAAGTATTTAGTAGACAATGTGTTGGTTTCTAGATGAGCGCAAAACAGCTGAGAAGCACCAAAGGCTTTGGTGGGCAGAGGCATGGTTTTGAAGGAGGGTCAATGGATGAGCCTGTTGAACCCTTTTCTGCCTTCCAGTTTTATCTCTGTATCTCCCTCCCTAGTTGCTTTCCTATACGTACTAGTATTTGTGTTGGTGGTCAAGGTCAGGGTTAAGTTCCTTTATGCCACTCCTGCCCTCCCTTTCTCGCTCTTCTCCCCTAGTTTTCACCTGAGCAGCCATCTGCCTTTCCAGCTTTAGTGATATTGCCGAAGTCTAGCTCATTCCACAGATAGTATGTGCTAGCATCTGCCCTGTGGCCTCCTTCATCCCTGGTGGTGGGATTTAGTGAAACAAACCTAGAAAGCAGGGCTGTTGTTGCCTTTCAGAGCAAGTGTGAGGAGACACAGCTTTGGGGAGGTCTCAAGCGGGCTGTTTCTTTGCCGTTTCCACAGCAAGAGCTCCAACGGCCCAAAAGGCAAAATGCTGCTGTTGAGTTTGAAGAACCCCAGTCAGAGCTGCTGGTGTGGAAACAGAAACAGCTTGATAGAGAGGTTAGGATGTAACGTGCTCTATGTGGGGCTGCCGATGGAGAGGCTCAGGAAACTTCAGCGGGTCCAAAAAATGCAGCAGCCAGATTGCTCACTGGGGCTGCTTACAGGGATCACATAACGCCCCGGTACAGCAGCTTCACTGGCTGCCGATCCGTTTCCAGGCACAATTCAAAATGCTGGGTTTAACCTTTAAAGCCCCAAACGGCCTGGGTCCAAGCTTTCTCCGAGACCATATGTCCCATTATGGCTGAGGGGTTAGGATAATCAGGAGAGGCCTTTCTCTCGATCCCACCACTTTCGCAGGTCCATTTGATGGGGACACGGGAGAGGGCCTTCTCTGTCACTGCTCCCAGACTGTGGAACTCCCTCCCACAGGAGGCTAGGCTGGCCCCATCTTTGCTGTCTTTTCACAAGCAGGCAAAGGCCTTTCTCTTCAGGCAAGCCTTCCCTCAGTAACCAGCTACCTGTGTGTGATTTTTAGATGGATTGTTACGCATTACTGCTTTGACTGGATTTCTAGTACTACTTGTGTTTTCCATTTTTGTCTTTTCCATTTCTCAGAGTGGCATTTGTTTTCTTTTTAATATTTGTATACTTCTGTTCTTAGCTTTCATATTGCCTTTTAATGATGTAAGCTGCCTCTTCATATATATTGTTCTTAGCTTTAAATATTGTCTTTTAATGATGATGTAAACTCATTGTTTTCAACTTTAAATATTACCTTTCAATGTTGTAAGCCGCCTTGGGTGCTTTTCAAGGTCAAAATTTTTTAAATAAATAAATTAGTCTAGAACTGTGGAGGTGGTGACCAGGTAAAACCTTCTATGTGGATATTGCAAACTTTCCTTACAGCTGCTTCTTTCCTTTTCTCTTATAGGGTGTTGGTTTATCTGTTCATGGTCAATTCAGAGTTGCTACGGAGAAGACTGTTTTTGCAATGCCAGAAACAGCAATAGGTAAAGACTGAACAGTGCATTTTCCATTGCTCTGTATCATTTCATTATTATTTTATTCATTACATTTGTACCCCACCCATCTAGTGCCTAAGCACTACTCTGGGTGGCTAACAGAAGTTAAAAAAAGAACTGCCCACCCTGGCCCACAGGGAAAATGTTTGGGAATGCTAATGCTGGTAAAACACACTGTTTGGGCATTAAAATACTTGGGCATCTTGCTGCAAACTCTGATGGAACAAATCCAGGAAAGGGAACGAACGGGATGTTCCGCTGCAGTGGATCCACTCCTTTCTGGAGGAAGCTTCAGTGCTCCCTGGAAGTCCAGTTATTCCGTTGCTGAGGGCCAAATTAAGATGAGATGCCATCTCAGCAATTGGCACGTAGGTGAAGGCAAACAGCAGCTGCACTGTGTGCGTCCAATTGATGTTGGGACCCTAGTCAGGGGAAAGGACTTCTATATGCACCTCTGTGCAATCTCTGGCCCCGGAGCTGTTGTTTGGATCATAAGGAAACATTGCATTGATGCTCATGGGAGTTTTTCTTCCAAGGCGAATATCACATTCAGGGAGTCTGACCTGGATTGGGATGGCAGCAGAGGACAAAAAGTAAAGCCCTTCTATCACCCACACCACGGTTCTGATCCAGAACCCGTTGAGTGTTGCCTAGTTTTGCCCTTCTTCCAGGAATCAACTGCTGACATGCGGGTTGATGTTTTCTTTTTTGAGAATTATTTTCCAAAAACAGCGACAGCAAAACCCACCGTGCGCACACTTGCCTATACCACACATCAGTTTTGAAAATAATTTTGTAGACTTGACCACGTGCAGCTTATACAACAACATGAAAGTGAAAACTGGAGGGAAGCATCTTACAGTTTATTTGCAGTAAACGGCATTTTGTGTCACCCGTGTCCACTTTTGTGAGCCACCCCTTTAAGACGAGAAACAGTAGAAATCAATTACACCTTTTATTTCAGAATCTAATTTTGTGGCCGTGAAAAACCACAGGGCAGAACAGCATCAGAGTTAATAAGCAAACCCAGTGATCGTTAGCATTGTGCAACGTTCCTTCTCAGCTGCCTGGTTGCACAGCGCTGCATTAGTGCCGTGCACCCACAGTTAGTATTGCCATTCATTTGGTTCTGGTCGTGGCTGGAACTTTGCGCACGCGGAGCATGGTTTCTGCTCAGAGCTGGTGGAAAATTAGAGGGAATGTTGGCGGTGTGTCATTTCTGGGTGGAAGATGTGCTCAGTCTGGGGCATAAAGGGCCATACAGAAGGCCTAGAGATAGGATGGGAACACTAGATGACAACAAGACGTCTGAACCCTAGGAATCACCAGGTTTGTAATTTTTGTTCATTATTTCACAGTTGTCATGACATTACACTGTTTTTCCCCTTTAATTGTAGGTCTTTTTCCTGATGTTGGGGGAGGCTATTTCTTGCCAAGACTTTCAGGGAAGCTGGGATATTTTCTTGCCCTGACGGGGTTTCGGTTAAAAGGTAGAGATGTGCACAAAGCAGGAGTTGCAACTCACTTTATAGAAGCAGAGAAGGTAAGCCTGTCTAGCAGTTAATTGTCTGTGCTGTATATCTGGTAGATTACAGGGCCCTGGTTCTAGGATGTTGGGGTCTTCTCAGGCATTCACTACTGCTTTTTTTTGATACGGAAAATGACTCTCCATATTAATCCTCTGGTACTGAAAGTAAATTTCCAAGCCACCATCCAATACAAAACTAAGTAAGATGAAGACCAGGCTAAAAAAAAAAAAAACCACAGCTGATTAGATATCACTAGACTCTGATTCCCAACAGCCTCAGCCAACAAGGAGGCATGGTGGGAGTTGTAGTTCAGCAGCATCTAAACAGCCTTTAGTTCTCTTCCCCTGTCTAAGACTCTTGATTTCAGTGGCTCTGATCCTGCTTGAGTTTATCAACTTTGGTGACAGGGATCCTATTCGGACTCCTCTGAGTATAATTCTGCTCATAGGACATTTACACCAAGAGAAGGTGAGGGAATGGTGTTCACTCGCTTCCTTTCACTCCTGCAGTCCTTCATGTCTCTAAAAACCTGTTCTGGAGCACCTTCTGGAGCAGTGCAGCGCTGGGGGACTGTTGGGGTGGAGTTGAGTGAGGAAAAGGGTCTCTCCTTTTTACAACAGTGGAGGTCCTCCACTTTTTATCAGACTAAGCTCCAATAATTGGATGGCCTTTTCCATTTGTGGAGGTTCACATAGGATCCAAGCCAGTAAAAATCAGAATATCTTTATTTCATATCAGACCGGGGCCTTAGGATCACATGGCCTTGTTAGAATTTCTTTCTCTCTGTCTCTCTCTCTCTTTCTCATGTGCAAAGTCTTTTGTTCTACTTATTTCTGTCAGGTTGGGAGAAGGTGATTAATAACCTATTATGTCATACAGCTGTTCTCTCTTTATAAAACAGTGTACAAAAATAAATACAACACAGACATTCTGAGCAATTCTGTCCTTGCATTACATTCATGGTACAAGCTTTCAGCTCACGTGTTGAATCCTAAGCTGAAAAACGTGCAATGCTGGTGTAGAGAGCCAAGAGCGGGAGGCCAAAGCTTCTGGGGTTCTCCTCTTGTAACACTGCCATGGTCCTTTGACTCAGTTTTTGGCCATGCCAAGAAGGGCCTGTTCATTTTTGCTCACATAGGTGGAACAGGGTAATTTAAAAGTGTTACTCTGAAGGGAAGGAAGGGAAGCAGGTTGTAGCCTTTGATAGTTTATGATATTGCCCCCTTTGCCCAGTTAATTTTTTGAGAGCTGAATGTTGGCGTTCCCTGTTAAGAGTTGAAATTCTAGCAACTGTCCTGTGAAATAATGTATTCAACAGTTGTTTTTACAGCACTTTGGATGCTTTTTATTTGTAGATGGCTGCTGTAGAAAAAGATTTGTTGGAATTAAAATCGCCCTCAAGGGAAAATGTTGCAGGCATCTTGGACTCGTATCATAAGAAGGTATGTAGGCAGCTAGCTATAATAGCTGGTTCCGGAATGGAGCGCTCTTATAAATCACACACTGCTAATTTATGTTACATTTAAGATACAGTACTTTCCAAAAATTTTTTTTTAAATCTACAGATAATACTTATTTCTAATAGAATATTGATTATTAAAAGTAGGTTGAAGGAGATGTAATCCAGAGTTTATATAGGTTAGAAAATTCTAAACCAACAAATGCAAATATTTATAACATTAGAAATACATGCTTGAGGTTTTTTTTTTCTTTTCAACCGTTCTCTCCATATCTCCTTTGTGTGTGTGTGTGATTTTAGATTGCAAATCTGAGAACAGGGAGTGTTCTTTCTTACCCTGTTTTTATTGATACATAAACAGCTTTATTGATAAGAATCTTTCTAGCTACAGAGCAGATTGCAGTGCTATAAATATAAATATTTATTTTAAAAATGTCAAAATATTTTGATATTGTAAGGAGGCTGTTCACATCATGAATTGTAGAAGATTTGATGGGTAATAGAATGCTTTATTTGTACAACATTGCAAGCTTTGGTTTATCCCTGAAAAGTACCAGTGGGTTTTTATCAGCATTCTTGGTACCTAAATTAAAACTGTGAGATGCTCTTCTGCTTAATTAGTTAAATGCCCTTTCCAGTATAATTTTTAACGAATATTGGGACAAATATTAGTAGTATTATTCCTACATGGTGCACATAACTGAATGTCTTGCTTTTCTTACTATCCATTAAAAATGTATAAAGCTGCAGTCCTAACAACACTCACATGGGAATAAATCCATTGACATCAATACATCTTATTTCTGAGATGACATGTACAGGCTTATGTTGTAAGATGCTCTCTTCTGTTTAACTGATATAAGCTATGCAACTGTTTTAGTTTCACAGGATATTTCCTTCAAATGAAATGACACAGTGACTAAATCTCAATTCTGGGTTGCTTTGAATCCTTGTATGCCAGCAGAAATTAGACTCATAAAATGTGCATCTTTCTTACATCTTATCCAAAAGGATAATATCATTTCCTTACCAAGCTCCTCTGATAAGCAGTCAACAAAATATTAATGGAATTAATTTACTGCTATGGCAGTAAATTTTCAGGAAAAGGCAGATAAGGAGCGAGGTGATAGTGATGTACATGCAAACTGAGAGTTAATGGGATGGAAGCTGTGCAGGAGAAGCTGCCAGAATACAAATGATGGGCGTTTGTTTCTGGTTTCCAGCTGATGCTGTTGCAACCAAAACACATGCCTGTAGCTTAACCTTGACCCCTGCAGCGCCAGGATGTTCAAGGCATTTGTCACGAGAGAATTCAAAAGGTTCACACAAGGCACAGCCTCTCATCAGGCAGGAAATAAATCAATACTCGACACCTAATTGACATTCCTTCCAATTGAAATGTGTATAAATATAGTTCCCAGAGCACTCTGCATTATTGCAGATAGCCAGGAAGATTCATTCATAGGCTAGCTAGATACAAGGAGGGTCTAGCTGCTGAACCTTTAATAGATAGAAGGAATTTCAACAGGTGCAGCTTTTATCACAAACAGGTGTGGCCTTCTGTTAACATCCCTGATATGACAAGCTACACAGATCCTTAAAGGGACAGGAGCCCCACGGTTACTACTTCTTGTTCTTCTGTTATTTAGAGCTCCCAAGGGTCTCCCATCTGAGGGAACGGATGTGAACATCAGTTCTTGAAATCCCCTGGCATTCTGATCCCGCCCCAGTTATGGGCTGGGTTGCGAATATATCTTTTTGGATGAAAATTTGTGTGTAGATTGGTACACATTTTCCTTGAAGTATGATTTTTAATGCATTCTTATCCATTGCCCCCACTGAATGAAGTTTTTTTTCCCCAAGAGTATTTGCTGAACGTATGCATGAGTCCGTGTGCCTTTTTTTCTTGGCTGCACTGCATCACAGCCTTCCAAAATGTGCGGATTTCTGAGGCAAGGTATGCTTCATTCCATTGCATCCCATTCAGGCAGTGCCGTGTGGATGTTTCTGTGAGGAGATATGAAACCTACAAATATTTTTCCACTCCTAGCAATAATTCCACTAATTGAGAGACATGCCTGTCTAATTTCTGTAACAAACTTGCAACCTCAGCTGACCAACCACATCCACGTACTGGGCCCACCTGGCTGCCCTGTTTGTTTGTCCTGCATTTCATTTGTATAACAGTAGATGGGCTTTTTACCTTCCTCAAATATGTGCAAAGAAACACAAAGAGCTATATATTTCATTGCTATTAAATCAAAAAGGTATTAGAAGTGTGTGGGTGAAATCCAATTGTGTCAGCTGCTGATGGAAGAGACTTGCTGTCTCCTCAACACAGCCCCTACTAGTGTCTCCCCCACCCCATATCAAGAATTAGTTTACCCTCTGGAACAGATTTGAAGGGGCATATAGGAAACTAAAGGAAGGAAGGATGGATTTGTGTAAGTGGAAGTCAGTGTGCGATGCAGCCCTGCATTTCAAAGAATGCCCTGAATTATTTTAGAAAACTAGTTTAGAACATCTGGGACCTCTTCAAGCCCCTTCAAGCTTGATGCTATTGCATGGGGAAAGCCTAAGCACTTCAGAGGTGATCAAAGATGTGGAGGGAAGATGGCTATGAGGCCCATGTTGAGCTGAGAAGTACAATAAAAAAATCTGAAAACTTGATTTCAGCTGGAAGATTAGAGAAAGAATTTCAAGTGTTGAAATTAATCATTCCATAGTCTGTTGCCTTTTCTCTCTTGTTTTTTTTTTTTTTTTTTTTTTTTTTGACTGTTGGGATAGTGACTGGGAGATTAATGATGTATTGCCCCCCTTTTTTTTCCTAGTGCAAACTTGATCAAGAAAAAGAGTTCATTCTTGGTGAACACATGGATAAAATTAACAGGTACTTGTTCATGAGTGGTCATGCTTGACATCAGAGACTGGTTGTGGGGAAGTCCAGTATAAAATATCTGTCATATTTTTAAGATGCTTTTGAACATATTTACCTGCCAGACCTGCTTTTGGTGACTCAGTGATGTCTGAACAATTGTGGCTGCCCAAGGGCCACATTTCAGGTGACAGCAAGCAACGCATGGCCATCGACACAGATCTTGTCACCACCTGTAGAATGGGCGTGTTCTTCAGACAGCAAAAATGCTGCGTGTGCTTCCCCTCTGCAGTCTGTTCTTTGAGACCTTTTCTCCCCACAGTTGGACTCCCAATACTAGAAGGGAGCTTGGAAAGAGGCCCTGAGGTTAGAGACAGCGCAGCAAGGGAGAGAACATCTTCCCTGCCCATACGCATGAAGTTGTATATCTGCCCACCCCATTTTATGTAGGATTACAGCAAGCCTTCTTTGAGCATCGAAATGAGGTGGGTGGGTGGGTGGGAATCCCAACCTGTGGGGTTTCTGAGGGGAAAAGAAGGTCGAGGATGGTTAGGTCAGACTTAATTAATGTCCACCTGGAAAATATGGGGTGGCCTTAGGTTGGCCATAAGAAGTCAAATGACATCTCACTGTCTTCAGTATGATCCTCTGTAAAGGGCATGGGTCTGCTGCAATCATGTCTAGGTGGTAAATTGTATCACCACACCTACATTTTCTCTACTGTACTCGTTAATAGGAGAAACTTTGTGAAAACATAATTTTTACAGATTTTTTTAAAAAATCATAGTGATTTGTTAAATAGGTCTCTCCTGGAGACCCAACAATCCTTTCAATAATTAATAGGTAGAAAATAAATGATATGGCATTTAAGTTACTTTTATTTGCCTAAATAATTACTGACGTGTAAAAATGTTTATGCCTGTGAGAAAAATAAATAAATGATTACTGCTTTTACCATGTCACTAATTTTTGATACAGGTATTAAGGATTATAGGCTAATCCCTGTAAATAATCGTTCAGATTTGAAAATTACTGAATATTTTTTTTAAAAAGTCAAAGCCTTCATTTTTTGCCTGGTGTAGTTAATTTAAGGGTAATATGTACACATATTACCTGAGGGTATGCATTTAATATCCATGTCTGGCAGCATTAAAATTATTCCCAATGCAATATTTTCTTTTTTCTTCAGTGTCATTTTTCCCTGATAAATATGTCTCCTCTTGAGTGATGTGTGATATCTTTTCTGTTTCCAGTCTCTTTTCAGCAAACAGCATGGAAGAAATAATTCAAAAATTGAGCAAGGATGGCTCTCCTTTTGCACTTAAGCAACTAGAGGTGACGTTGTGTTATGTTTTGTATACTGTTCTAGGGGTGCATATCTCAAACCATCTTATGTGTTATTTCCAGCCCACCATGCTACCTAAAAGGTGACTTGAGTGGTAAATTTTTGTGTCTGTGGCTGTTTTCCCCATTATAAGTTGCTAATGGTAACCGGCTTGATGTACAGTGATCCCTCAGGCCCTTCATGGGTAATGTGGTGTCAAAAGGACTTTGGGGAAGTGGCATGAACAGTGGCCAACTGGGGTATTTTTGCTTTGGTCATTTACAAATAATTTAGGTCTGTGGTCCCTTCTTGCTGAGAATCCTGCCCTGAGCCCCTCCAGGTCCCTTGGGGCTGAATGAGTGATGGTTCTGTTTGTCCTCCTGGGCATCACCCAGTCCGAGCCAGGGCACCTCTCCCACCTAATCTGCACAGTTCTCTCTGGGGCATCCTTAGTCCATTTGGTGGCAGAGCCACCAGGCCTTGCACTATGCGATGCCACTGTCTCTTCTGGGTCAGGGTAGGGCAGTTCTCCCTACGCTCCAGATTCACAAGAATGTAGGTTTAGTGCACAGCCCATTCACCGCAGAACTTCAGACTGTTTGGCCCCTCCTTGTCACTCCCTACCTCCTCCTCCCCCTTCTCCAGGGTGTCCTCACCTTTTATAGTCTACCCCTCACCTGGCTCCTCCCTCTTATCCGACACCCGCGTGTGCTGGGCATGCATTGCTCCATTCCTTTTCACAAGCCTTTCATGCGTAGCAGGTCGCTTCTCTCTTCTGCGCCCGGGCGCCTCAACGCCTTTTAGCTGTTAGATGAAGTCATCTCTGCAGAGGATGGGTGTGACTCGTTTGGGCCCAACTGGCCACACCACAAACCAGTAGTGGAGCACAGCCTCCTCGGGGGCAAGGGTAGGAGGAGTCATGGGAGGCTCAACCTTGGCAGCCCTGCTACAGATGTATGCAGTAAATTGGGGAAAATACATTCATCCAATCCAATTTAAGAGTTTTCCTTTAGCCAACCTCAGAACCATCACTGCTTCCTTTCTGATGCATTTTTATTCCAGATCAGTTGTCTGAGATCCAAATAAACTAGTTCTGTGTTCCTCTGTCATTTTCTAAATGTGGAAAGTAGCATGTCTGCAGAGGTGTTCCTTCTCGTGTGTGACCTCTACACATGAGCAAATGTCTAGAAAATGAAGAGACTTTCCTGCACATGAAACTTACATATGAGCAGATGTGTCATTTTCTAAGTGTAGAAAGTGACATTAGAAACAGGAGGTGCTCTCTGCTGTTCTCTAAGTGTTGTGAGTACATCCAGGTAAGGAATCACCTGGATACTTCTTTAGAGTTGCTAAGGTTGCAGTGGTTAGGTTTTCCATCAGCTTTGACAGAAAGACACTGTAAATAAAACCAAACTTAAGACATGCTCTTTAATTGAACATAACTGGTTAAGACAAGTGTGTTGAGCCCCTGTTCAGATTTCCGCTTCCATAATCCTTTATCCATTGGCCATGCTGGCTGGGGATTGTTGCTGTATGTCATCAAGTCACTGCTGATGTATGGTGACTACGATATGAATTAAGGACCTCCAGAAAATCTTATCATTAGCAGTCCCACTCAGGCCTTACAAACTAAAGGTTGTGGCTCCCCTTATTGAGTCAAAACATTTTATATGAGGTCTTTTACTACTCTTTTACTACTGCCTTTCCTTCTCTTATTTTCCTTTTCTATTCTCTTCTATTTCCCTGCAGTGATTATTATAATAGTTCTTTTTGTCCATGTGTGCACACAATTCTGTGAGTTAATCTCCTGCTTTGCTT
Organism: Intellagama lesueurii; assembly: GCA_037013535.1. NCBI lineage: Eukaryota > Metazoa > Chordata > Lepidosauria > Squamata > Agamidae > Intellagama > Intellagama lesueurii. The sequence continues at coordinate 164,280,179 of JBAJHW010000001.1, read as the reverse complement.
CTAAATCCTAGGCCAAATTCTCCAACAATGATTGGTTATGCTTTGTTTCCTGCTTTTGTATTCATGTCACCCATGATTGCCAGCATGTCCTGTTTTGTTGTGTCATCAGTCTCTTCCTGGACACTTGCCTAAAAGCTTTCAGTTTGTTCTTCTTTAGCATTTGCAGTTGGATATAGACTTGAATTATTGTTACTGTCATAAGGATTTACATTCAGTCAGACTTCACTTTGCATATGCCATATCATATCTCATTCTTGGTCAAGCAGTTTCATTTGAGTTTGTCATTTCCAGAAGGAAACATTTTTTAATTGAAAATGTCCTATTCCAGTCTACTTTTAGTTTGTCTACACCAAGTATTACTATGTTGAAATATTCTATTTCATGTTTTATTATTTCCAACTTACCTTTTTCTTACTTATATTACATGTTCCAATGTCATGCAGCATCAGACTTTCCTTTGCCTCTGTGTATGTCAGCAGCTAGACATCCTTTCAGCTTTAATCTAGTTGCATGATTAGCAATAGCATTGTTTGTACTTATCCTTTTCTTTTTTCCAGCAATACCTTCTGACTTGGGCATCTCTTCTTGAGCACTATCTCTTGTTTCATTGTAGGATTGTCTCATTGTAGGATTTTCAGTGTATAAATATTTAAAAGAGGTCTACCATTGTCGTCTTCTGCTCAGTACTGACAAGACTTGGCTTCAGAGCCACTGCTGTTCTCTGTGGAAAGATCCTCTGCCAGTGTTTCCTTTCTCTTGCCATTCAAGAACTTCTCTGATATCACCACAACTGGATCTATGATTCTCTTCATTCCTGAAGAAGTTTGATGCATCTTAGCTGTGACCATTCCACCTTGTGTGACTCTGATATGAGTCTCTAGACTCATAATGGAGTCTAGCCTCTTGGCTTCTCTGACACACTCAAATCCCCTTACCATGTTAAGGTGTGGATCCAGGGCAAGGGGGCTGAGTCTTATGGCAACTGAGGTCCAAAACTTCTAAAAGACAGTCATCTGTCCCTCATTTTGGAGATGTTGAAGTATTTGTGTTTTCAGAATCAGACATACTTGAAGTATTTACTTCAGTCTGAATCCTACCTTGGTGGTTTTCCACCATCGTTTGAGAGCTACAGCCTGAGCACAAACATGAGTTAGATCTGTTTAGAGTTAGCTGGGCCTTCGTAATTGGGGGAAAAAAGGCATATAATTTCTTAAAGATGATCATTTGTATAAATGTTGTTTTATTGACAAATATATTCAAAATATCAATCTTGAAATTTGTTGTAACGGAAGATGTTTGTCTGGTTCAGGTAGTAATATTTGGGAACATCTAGAGTGTGAATTCTTAAGAGGTGTGGAATTGCTGTTTATCCTGAATCACACAGCTTGACTGCAGCAGGTGTGAAAGCACTGCTGGATTGAGACAGTGTGTTAGAAACCAAAGGGACTGATATTTTCCAACCATGTCTCACCTTAACTATCAGAAGGACAGACATTGTTTAGGGCCTTGGCTGACTGAAGAGGAGGAGCTTGGTTAGACATAGTTTTGATGAGTGACAAGGCTGAAGATTGAGCAGCTAAATACTTCTTTGTCCCCATACCTGCTCCCAGCAGTAATGTTCTCTGCGTGTGCCACAGCTTGTATTCAGGCATCAGTTAGGCAGTTATTAATTTGTCTCAGCTACCCGCTTATTTTCATTCTTCTGTCCTGTGGCTTCAGTAATTTCACATTGCAAATGCACATTAAAAAAACAAGGAAGCTAGACTTTCCTAAGGGTGATTTGATATTTTATTGTTGCTCTGTTTTGAAAATGTATTGCCTGCCTTTTGATTTAACGGCAACAAAGGTGACTTGCAGCTGATTGCAGTAGAGGAAGACAAAATAGATTTCCAGCCCACATAAGCCCAGCAGGCAGTGGAGGGGGACAAGTGTTATCCTCCTCACTTCTGCTGCAGTCCTGAGGCACTTGGGAGCCGTGCGTGCTTTCTGGCCGGGAGGAAGAGGAACATTCCCTGCAGCCGTTCTGTCTCTTGTTCAGAGATGGAACCAGGCGGGCTCCTCTCAATTTGGCAAAATTGTTGTTGTTTGGGGGCTGTATCTCTCAGAATTCCAGCATGGCTGTGTGATTAAAATAAGTCTCAAATGAATGAACTAAAAAGATGCATTTGAAATAAAAAAGATGAAAATAGTGAACAGTTCAAATAATGTGAAATGACTGAGAAAAACCTACAGCCACGTACATACATTGGCTGAAATCCTGTTGCTTAGCGTAGTAAGTCACAACTAGAGTAGGCCCATTGAGTCAGTGGGGATCAACTCCTCTATAAGCTCCATTGATTCAAATGGGTCTACTCTTGTTGCGACTTATTGTGCTAATCAACAGGATTTTAATCATTGTAGCAGCACTTTACAACCTAGTCAGGTCATGATTCTGGGATCCCCAGGTTTTAAAGAAGAGCCCAGTTTAAGCTTGCTGCCATGCTCAAGCCAATTTAGTCTCCCCTGGTTAGATCAGGACCAGGAACTGTGTGCTTAACACATCTGTAGAAATTAGCATCCACATTGGATGCCATTTGTTGATATTTGAATGTGCATCTTAGTGCTGGAAAAGGTCATGTGTAACTCCTTTTTTAAAACAGTATTATTGGAATGGGGTGACTAGTTTAAAAAACCAACTATGACATTGACCTTCTCTGGAATTATTATAAAATAAGAGTTCTCATTTAATGCTGAACACTTATGGCTCAGGCAAAGCTCTGGGCATGTATATGTGTAAGGGATTCTGTAAATATTTGGAATTTAAAAACTTTAATTAGATGAGCCTTTTCAACACCTTGGCTGATATGGAAACAAATAGTTGAACAAAGAAATTGTTGTTAGGGGTCTTGGTTGTTGTGATGTTTATTTCCCAGGCTGTCCAGAGTGTCAAAGAACTCACTATTGAGGGCTGCACTGTATTTGAATCAGATCGGATCGGATCTGGACTTACTAATATTCTGAAAAGACAGTGAAATCCATGAGATTTCTTTAGTCATGATGAACTTTACTTTTTGGTTTCAAAGGGTTCATGCTAGATTTAACAAAATCTGGATCCAATCCACTTTATTTTGAAGTTGCTTAAAAGATAAGCATTTTTATTTTAAAAGAGTTACCATTATTTTATTGGGAGGTTTCATGTTTTTAAAAAAGGCTAACATAATACGGATGATAAAGCAAACCAATCCAAGAGTGTGTGGGGGAATCAAATTAAGCAACAAAAAACCAAAATACTGCAGAGAGACAAGGTGTGTTAACCAGGGAATGGCAGTGAATAGTAAACAGGCAAAAGAAGAAATAATAAAAGAAAGAAAAAGAAGAAATTTTAAGCAGTAGGAGAAAGATGCAGGGGGAAAGTTGGCTGGATTTCCCAACCTAGCCACTGGCCATGCTGGCTGGAGATGATGGGAGTTGTAACCAAACACATCAGGAGGATATATGAGGTTGAGGAGGGCTATCCCAGATGGAGTCCCTGGGATGCTAACAGAAGGCCCCGATTGTAGTGGAGGCTCCTCTAAGTTCCATGTAGGATGGAATCTGAGTGGGCCCTCATCTGACAACCTCAAGTGCCAGGGACTTAGTTAAATGCAAAATGCTTAAAGGCTTCTTTCGGTTATGTCACACATTTTTAGGTAAAGTACAAGATGTTTCACCCAAGTAACTCAGCTTTTCCTTCTTTAGTTTAGCATTATTACTCTATATCAGTTTTCCTGGATCTGACTCTTGATTCTAGTAGACCAAATGGTGGAACTCTTTATTTGATGTACAGATGAAATATAATTAAGGGCTCTGATTGTAAACACATTCACACAGTATCTATATATACCAGTATCTGAATATCAATGCCATGTAGTTTGTTTTGTGTATATGGTGTTGCCAGGGTGCGTGATTGCCTCTGACCATTAAATGTTCTCCCATCTAACTAGGAAATTACAGCCACTGTTTATTATAATTCCTACATGGTTACCTATGTTTACAAAAAGGAGCCAAGAGTGCTAGAACTATGATACCAAACAAGGGTTTTGTTTATGAAGACTAAGCACATTTGGAATTGTGTTCTGATTTTTTCCTACCTGGACTGAAGTTCTGTAATCACTTGCCTAGGAATAAACTCCTCTGAACTCATTCGACTTTCTTATCAGTAGATGCATTTAGCACTGCCCCGTTCCAGATCCATCTTAGACAGAATGCTAACTATTGTTTGCTCCATAGTGGCTGTTTCTAAACATACTGTGTGGCACATGCTCCATGATGGGCATCTCTGGCATCCAGAATTGGCTTTATGATCCAGTATGCAACCAGTTTGACAAAATTCACCCTGTTGCATAGTCAGATGCTGTTTTTCAGGTGCTATGCAGGGTATAAGTAGCTACCCTGGGGCAGTGAAATGAAGTAGAATACATGTTTCCAGTACCTGGATGTTTTGATTTATAAAGCTCAGTAGTAGCCTGTAATACATTCTGTTTACGATCCATTCAGGTTTGATTTTGCTTGTCTGGCAGTAAGAAAGAATGTTACAGTAGCTATCTTAAGAGTAGGAAAAAAAATTAAAGCTGGATTTTTGACTGCAAGTGCCGAGAAGTATTTGTGGATACAGACAAGCATCACGTCGTTACCAAACAGGATTTTTCTTTTTGGAGGCTTTCGTATTGTCCACCATCATTTGCCTGACTGAAGCATTTACTTCCCTGTGAATGAACGATAGTGGGTGCTTCAGCCTAGCCCTCTGGGATTTATCCAAGCTTTGTATGTGGAGTTTCCGAGTATTCATCTTTCAATGAATAAACATTGGAACCAGGAGGAATGGTTGATTAGTAAAGCTGCTGTTTCTAAGAGGATCCCTTAATCTGGAGGAATTTCAGTCCCAGCCCTCCCTTGAAAGCACAGCTGTTCATCTGTCACTTAATCCCAGTGATTCTTTTCTCAGGGAGGCGGGAGGTGGTGAATGCAGCTTCTCCTAGCAAGCCCTGTGTGTTGGGCTTGGATGCTTCTGTTCGGAGAATTATTAGCACACAGAATTTTCTGAGAAGGGTTAAGCTCGGTGTATGCTGAGTTTATGAATGCCAGTTTCTTCATCTTGCCTGGATACAACCCCATCCTGCAAAAAAAAAGGGGACATATTATTTATAAGAAATATAGTAGGGGGCAAGCTGATCTCACTGGAGAGAGACCTTCATGTAAGGATCCTGTCTTTCTTACTAGTGGACCAATTCCTCCATTGTGCTGTTCAGTTTCCTAGTTCTGCCTGCCACCTCCTCTAGCACATTGTATTTGTTAATAGAAAGCTGCAGTGACTAACTCCTTGAGGATGCCACTACTGTACCATCTACCATATTCTTCTGTCTCCTTTCTGCATTTTTCTTCTGTTTGGCTCCTGTTAGAAGCCCTGCACCTTCTGTCTCCTGGAGATTTCTTATAGTGGTTGCCAGTAGAGGAAGTTTTCAAATTTTTCAATGCATCATGGGACACTTTCCCTTGGGAAATGGTATGGATATAAATCCTACTGTGTTTGAAATCAGAATAGACTTTCTGGCTTAGTTTGTAGGACCAGAGATGGGGGAGCTCTCCTGGTCATGTTTAGATGGCTCAGAAATGAGGCAGTCATTCCCCTTGCAGTTTTGAAAGCAATCCTGATTTGCTGCCTTTCAAATTATCCCAGGTTTCAGGGGACCACAACTTTTTTGCAGCTTGCATAGGGCTTGTTTTGGAAGTGCATCTGTGGAAAGCCCTGCTTGGGAAGGCAAAAGATAGTTCCTCTTGTCTCCAGAACAGTCAGTAGAATAATGTCAGTAGAGGCTTCAGGAGGCAGAATTACAAGGACTGTAGACTTGCAAACAACTTGGAGCATGTGAAAAACCCACCAATCCACTATTGAAACATTCTTTTTGCTCCAGGGATCTTCAGTGGTGGGATGCCATCTGTTTTCTGCTGTAGGCAGATGAAGTGGGGAGTAAATATGGTGCTTTGGAGATCACAGAGGGAAATAAATATGAAATTCTTCTCTACCCTGGTGAATTTGGCAGCTGAGCTCTCCTTCCAAGGCAAGCATAACCAAACCTTCACATTTGATGATAAAGTGTCTTTCTCTAAAAGCCTTCCGGCTTCCGTATGCAATGCATTCTTGGGCAGTGCTCCCAGGTTATAGCCATGTCCTTCTGTCTCATGTCATGCATAGGCCTTGTTCTTCTTCTGAACTCTAGTGCGTTTGCTCTGGCCAGTTTAAAGACAGTTGCAGCTTACTCAAGTTACCCCTTGCTACAGCAAGCAGGAGATAAGATGCAGAATGTATCCAGATATGTGTCCTTTGGTCGGTATCTCTGAGAGGAGATAGCTCAGTGGTTTAGGTATCTGCTTGTGGAGCCAGAGGTTGGGAGTTCAATTCCCCACTATGGGTCCTTGACAGGGGCTGGATTCAAAGATCCATAGGGTCACTTCCAGCTCTACAGTTTTATTCTAAGATTATTATTATAAAATTGATGCGGAATATATATGACTTTTCAAAATTCCATGTTGCAAAGACAGTATCACAGGAAATTTCCTTTGTCCCAGAGAACGATAAAGGGTCTGGATTATTAAAGAGGGTTTGAAAGTAGATGCTATTAACAAGGGTTGTTTTAATTTTATTTTCAGAGCAATATTTTTTCTTTTCTTGCCTTTGCTATTAAGCCAGCTGGTGTTGATTCATTTATACAAAACCAGAAGCATAAAACTCCCTTGCTTCTGCTTCCAGGATGTGCCCTGCAGCTGGGAGATAGCAGATGTAAGGGTCCAGGCAAAATGGGTCACTGCTTTTATCAGCTGGCATCTGGAGAGAGGGAGAGGGAGGGAGAGCTAGAGATCTGAGTGATAAAGAGTGGGGGGGGGGGAAGGTTAATGATTAGGGTGAAAAATCTGCCATTTGCCCCTGTGGGTTAGGAGTTAACTGTCACCATTGAAAACAACAGCTATAGGTTCATTTTGCCATCTGTCAGTTCTTAATGTGCTGATAAAGTATCTCTCTCGGTGGTACATATTCTAATAGAACAAAGTATTTCAAACCTCTGTTTGCTTCTTTCAATTTAGAAAAAAAACACATATATATTTTCTGGAGATCGGCAGAGAAACATTCCAGAAGCAGAAAGCCCCCTTTCTTCAGGCCAGGAAGCAAAAAAATGTAGGTTACCTTATTCAAGAGAGAAAACGCTCTGTTTCTACACAGGGAGCTAGGAAACTGGTGTAGGTCACTCCTCTGGCCATACCAATTTACTTTCTCTTAATGTACTTAATTGGTCTTTGTCTCTTTCTATTTTTCTGTGCTTTCCTTATTCCTTTCCCTTTTTAGTGTAACAAAGGGAATAAGGGATAAAGTGCATCCAGTAGCTCCAGTTAACTGAAGCAAAGGCTGGAAGGATCCGTTTTATCACTGAGGCACAACTCGGGCTGCTCTTCTTTGTCTGGGGAACATAAAACAGAGCTCCGTCCCTTGTTGCTTGTTTCTATGGCTGCTTTGCAGCCAGGAGGAGACCACCTCTTGCCTGCCAGATATTCCGTAGTACAAGGCCTGGAAAGCCCAGCTGGCACAGCTGACGGTCAGGGATGAATCAGAGTCGCAGTCCAAAACGTGGAGGAGACCGGCTTGCTTTCGCTCACTTCAGCCACTTCTCTTCGCATCGAGCAGAGGAGTTCCTGAGAGAGTTCCTGCCTGTTCTGAACACCATACACAACAAGAACAATGCAGCCAGTTGTGGTAATTTCCTGAATAGAAAAGATTTGATGAGTTAAAATTAGATTGACTTCTGGTCAGTGGGCAAAGCTTCTGGTAGTCACAGCCCTCTTCAGAGGTCTTGGGGCTGCTGGGTCTACAGACGACCTCCTCAGATTTAACCATTTCTTATATACATATGTTACACATCCAGCATGTTTTTCCGTTCATATCATGGGAGAAGGGAATCATCTTTCCTCTGGAGAATCTCTCTTCCGAGTACAGGCAGAGCAACATTTGGCCCCAGTCCACCCTGGTTCCATTTCCTCGATAGATCCTCTTCTGTTTATATTTCTCCTGTCCAAGTTCTGTGCTCTCAGCCTTTGTTGCTCCATACTGAGGAGAGATAACTAGTCACTACAGAAAGCCTGCTTTCTGCTTTTCCACTCCTAAGAGAGGGAATTTCCCTCTTGTAGAAGGTTCCTCCACTCCTAAGACAGGAGGTCCATGGGTTGGGGGATCTTGTTATCTCCTGCTATGCAAAATTTAGCTTTAAAAATCATGGCTTTTTCCTAATGCAAAATTTAACTTTAATTATTTTCATTACTAATATGCCATGGAGGTGAAGTGCTTCTTCATTCATTAGGCCTTGCTAGTTAAAACTAGTCAGACATACTAGCCACATTCTAGCTGTTTGCTTCAAATGGCAAGCTGTAAAATCAACACAGAACCATCTCAAAGAATGGGAACTGTCTGGTGCTAGTCCTGTGTATGTAATCCAGCAGGATCCTTGTGCACCTTTCAGGAAGGGACCTGGGTTCTGTCCCTGAGGGCACCAGAGGAGCTAAAGTATTGTAGAAAAGAAAAATAATGGATCAAAAAATTTTAGGTTGGTGTGGGAAGACTTTTAGAATCCTTTGAAATATTCAGAAGGCAATACTGCTTTTCAAAAATGCTGTGTTTTTAGCTATTTACACATCAGAGTCAAATGAGGACAGTTAAAGTATGATGGCTGTCGCTTTAATGGGTGAAAACGTTCATTGGATTTATTCCAGTCAGGAATGGTGCATCTTGCCAAGATTGGTGGTTTTCTTATTCCTTGCATATAACTAATTCAAAATGCAGCCACATTTCTTTTCTGAAATGTGCAACACCAGATTCCACCCCTATCTTTGAAAACAAAATTCACACAGGGTTTCCCTCCCCATACAGATAATTACCAAAATGTCTCCAACATCGTTAAAGATTACCTTCAGGCAGCTTACGGAAGGCGCTTCCTTGAGCCTCCAGGATGTGCTTATCATGGAGTACAGATTGAGCCAAGCATGTATGGTAAGAAGTATTGCATTCAGAATTTTGAGCCTTGTGCTTGTATGTGTGAGACAGATTATGATGAAATATGTATATCCCTCTTTTAATAATAATAACCTTAGAACTGCAGAGCTGGAAGGGACTCTGTGAATCATCAAGTCCAGCCCCTGTCAAGGAGGCACAGTGGGGAATCGAACTCCCAACCGCTGACTTTGCAGCCAGAGACCTAAACCACTGAGCTATCCAGCAGTTTTTTCCTCCATTGAGCTCAAAGTGGCATATGTGACCCTCCACCTCCTCTCCAGCTTGTCCTCTCAAAAATCCTGTTAGACAGGACAGACTGAAAGAGAATGAGTGCTCAGTATTACTCAAGAGTTTCATGGCTCCGTGGGAACATAAACCTGGCTCTCCCAAATCCCAGTTCAGCACTACAGCACACTGGCTATTATGTGAATAGTAAGAGGACACAGGCTCAAACCCAAGGTTTTCTGATCCGGAAAGATGTTTGCAGCACTTTCTGTCCGTGTTGATGTCTGCAGCTATGTACTTCAGCTGTGTACAGAAACAGGCAGTGTATGTTTAGAGCTCATGTGGGCAACTGGCAGACTGCAGTGCTGTTGATTGTGTTTAGACTGGAGAGCGCTCAGGTTGAGCACCCCAACACAGTATCAGCTCCCATGATCCTGAGCAGATAAGGGGATACTGGTGGAAGTTCAGAGAACTATAATGCAAAACGATAAGGTGAGCTTGGATTGAGGAGGAGGATGGTTGTGAGAATAAGGCTGCGATGAATGCCTAAGCAACTTACTTGTAAAACAAAGGAGAGGAACAGTGAAGTTAAAAAGTGAGCTGAGTCTCTGACATCCCATTGACCACATTTGAAATGGGATGACTGGTGTAATATGTTGCCAGTATGTGTAGCTGCATTGTGTGTAGAAGATTTTTCTTAAAGCTCTAGTTACAAACAATACAGCAGTATCAGTGTTGTTTTCTTTCACCTGTTTAGGTTAATCATAAATCATGAGCTCTTGGAGGCATGTCAGAGAAAGCTGCCAAAGTTTTTATTATAACTTGCTAGAGTGCTTCTGCCATAAATATGAAGATTTAATGGTCTGCCCTCTACCTGTTTTCTTTATGATTGTAGTTGCCATTATTAAAATGAAAATATGGACTATGTTGACAAATGTAAGTTTCTTATATAAGAGAATGGTGGGATTATAGCTGTATAGTAGAAGTCAGAATAGAGATAGCCTGGAGCTGCTTCCTTAAGAAGACAAATTTAACGTGCAAGGAAACCTTAACATTGGCTCTGAGAATGTACGTTGTCCAGTGCTATGTATGCTCAGTTTTGTAATGTGACAGGTGATGTGGGACTTTAACACAGGCAAAGATAAATCATTTTAAATAATTGATTGCAAAATGTGAAAAACGTCTTGAATCAAAAAGATGAACAATGAAGAAATACTAAAATGAATATATAAAGATCAAGAAATCATGAGGTACATAAATTTCAGAAAGCTAAAATCCTTTGCTCACTTATTGAGAAGCAAAAAGTTAAGATAATTACAGCTGATCATTCAAGGTCAAATAAAGGGGAAAAGAAATGCAAGAAGGAGAATTTCTTGGCTGAAGAGCTGGAGAGACTGGTTCGCGTGCAGTAAAACAATCAACAGCACTGCAATCTGCCAGTTGCCTAAATGAACTCTAAAGTGCTGCATCCAAACTCAGAATAGCCACGATGACATCCAGCCTCTCTTGGGAGATGATGCAGAAGTGCAGTAGGGTAATTATGCAGGTGTTATGATCTCAGTGCAGTGAGTCAAGAGTTATTTTGTTTTCTTTCAAAATGATAAAGAACTGGACACAGTAAATGAATATAGATTCCCAGATTCAGAGAAAGAAATCCATTTGCAGAAATTGGATCAGGAACTGCTGGTATAAATTGGATGCTAGGCAGAACTGGTGTTTGCCCATTCTGCATTTCCCTTCAGTGAATGTTCATGAGCAGAGGCCATTTTCATAAAACGACCAAAGCTGAATCAGAATGTACATGATGGCATTTTTTAAAAGTATAAACCTTACAGTTATGTGAAAAAGAATGTACACCCTTTTTGAATTATGTGGTTTTATGTATCAGGTCATAATAAAAATAATCTGGTCCTTACTAGGTCTGAAAATTAGGTAAATACAATCTCAAATGAACAATAACACATGACACACTGTGTCATGATTTATTTTACAAAAATAATGCCAAAATGGAGAAGCCATGTATGAAAAACGAAGTACACACTTACTGCTTCCCTAGGAATTAAAAGGCTAAGTAGCGACTAAGTGCTGCTAACCAAATGCCCTTGAGTAATTAATTGATAATCAGCAAGTGTGCCCACCTGTATAAAAGCCAAAGTTTTAGCAATTTGCTGGTCTGGATAATTCAGGTGTGTATTAACACAATGCCAAGGAGGAAACACATCAGCAATTATCATAGAGAAGCAATTGCTGCTGCCCATCTATCTGGGAAGGGCCATTTCCAAACAATTTAAAGTCCATCATTCTACAGTGAGGAAGATTATTCACAAGTGGAAAACATTCCAGACAGTTGCCAGTCTTCCCAGGAGTGGACGTCCAAGCAAATTCACCCCAAGGTCAGACAGTGCAATGCTCAGAGAAATTGCAAAAAAAACCCCGAGAGTTACATCTCAGACTCTACTGGCCCCAGTTAGCATGTTAAATGTTAAAGTTCTTGACAGTACAATTAGAAAAAGACTGAACAAGTATGATTTGTTTGAAAAAGTTACCAGGAGAAAGCGTCTTCACTCTAAAAAGAACATGGCAGTATGGCTTAGGTTTGCAAAGTTGCATCTGTACAAACCACAAGACATCTGGAACAATGTCCTTTGGACAGACGAGACCAAAGTGGAGATGTTTGGCCATAATGCACAGCACCACGTTTGGCGAAAAACCAAACATAGCATAGCAGGTGTCAAGCATGGTGTTGGATGGGTGATGATTTGGGCTTGTTTTGAAGCCACAGGACCTGAGCACCTTGTAGTCATGGGGTCGACCATGAATTCCTGTATACCAAAATATCCTAGAGTCAAATGTGAGGCCATCTGTCCAACCGCTAAAGCTTGGCTGAAATAGGGTCATGCAACAGGACAATGATCCCAAGCACACCAGCAAATCTACAACAGAATGGCTAAAAAAAGAAAAGAATCAAGGTACTGCAATAGCCCAGTCAAAGTCCAGACCCCAACTGATTGAAATGCTCTGGCAGAACGTTAAGAGAGCTGTGCATAAATGTCTGCAAACCTCAATGAATTGAAGCAACGTTGTAAAGAAGAGTGGGCCAAAATTCCTTCACAACAATGTAAGAGACTAGTAAAATCATACAGAAAACAATTACTTCAGTTTATGGCTGCTCAAGGTGGTTCTGCAAGCTATTGAATCATAAGGTCAACTTAGTTTTTCACACATGGCTTCTCCATTTTGGCTTTATTTTTGTAAAATAAATCATGACACAGTGTAATATGTCATGAGTTGTTGTTCATCTGAGGTTGTATTTACCTAATTTTCAGACCTACTAAGGACCAGATGATTTTTATTATGTCCTGATATGTAAAACCATAGAATTCAAAGAGGGTGTGCTTTCTTTTTCATGTGACTGTACATAAATCTCATTGTAAAGAGAGAAGATTAGGAATAGAAGCGCAGAGTGCAGCAGACAATACTCTGTGTGCTTTAGGAAGCTCCAGCCCACCCTCACAGAATGAGATATTTTTATTCACATAAATATTGTTAAGTGCTAGTCCAGAGTCATCCACACCTACAACTCTTTAGGTAGACAATGTAACACACACACACAATGCAAGCATTCCAAACCCTACAGAGAAAAAATATGCCAGGGGATTTCTATATTGTGCTGATTTTTTTTCTCCTCTTAATTTTCCAGCGAGGCCATGACTTCTATGAAGGTGTCCGAGCAGGTAAAGTAGAAGCCAGAGAGGCTGAGTTGGTGGATTTGCTTTACTCAATGTTATACTTCTTATAAGGGATGCGGGTGGCACTGTGAGTTAAATTGCTGAGCCACTGGGCTGTTGATTGAATGGTCAGCAGTTTGAATCTGCGCGACGGGGTGAGCTCCTGTTGCTTGTCCCAGCTCTTGCAAACCTAGCAGTTTGAAAGCATGAAAATGCAAATAGATGAATAGGTACCAGCTTGGTGGGAAGGTAATGGCATTCCATGTCTAGTCATGGCAGCCAGGTGAGCACAGAAAGTGTCTACGAACAAATGCCAGGTCTTTGGCTTACAGACGGGGTTGAGCACCAGCCCCTAGAGCTGGACATAACTGGACTTAATTGTCAAGGAAACCTTTACCTTTTTATACTTCTTATATTGTCATTATTAGTAAATAGCCCATTTGGTACTGATTGGTACTACCATCTGTTTCACTTGAAGCAAGAATGCAATGTTTCCTGAACTTAGGAGCCAGATAAAAGGACCCTGCTTCCTAAATTTGCAGCAACTGAACTGCTTGTTACTTTGGACCATTTCTAAAATGCTGGTAGCTTGGGCACCTGAACAGTTGCAGTGTTGCTTGGTGAATGATTAATATTGCATGGTAGTTTATATTTTGAGATGGACTGCAACCATAATGTGTTTGCTAGTTTTTCCCGTTTTCCTTGCATCATTAGATATAATTGCAGTGCAGAATTTTTATGCAATGTGTTTTTCCTGGATACTGATCTGACATTTCACTGATGGCCAGATCTATTCCAGATCCTCTAAAACAAACTCGGGAGCACTATGTGATGTCAGTGTTAAAGGATCTGGGATAGACTTCTGTCCTTCATTGACACTAAGGTAGCAATCTCTCTGTCATTACTGGCTCTTTCTAGTAAACGTTCAGGCACATTTCCAAGTGAAAAGCCCAGACTTGCCAAGATGCCAGGAGTGGACAGCTGCTTTCCCCCAACTCTCTGCATGGATCACAGGGCAGTGTGAAAAGACTACAAGGAGATCTTCAGACTGAGGGAATAAAGGGATACACAGTTATCAGGGCTTACTCTCAATAACAAAGGAATTATATTTGCTGCTACATAAATATGATTATCCAGGATATCTCCCTTTTCATATGAGGCAGACGACACAATAAAGTACTTCTGTCATGGTATCACTTTGCAAATGCAGGGCAGATACACATGGGAAGCACTAGCAAGCAGGCACGAGATGTGAATGCCACTGACTTGGCACAGCTGTTTAGGATCATCAGTCAAACTTCAGTGGTGTTTCTTTTGCAAATGAGATGACAGCTATTTCACTGAACTGCTGGTACACAAAGTCCAGGGATATTGGGATTCCTTCAGAAATGGCTGGTGCAGGCTTGTTACTGGTCACATGCAAAGGAAGATCTAGGGCGATTTTAGTGAGCAGTCTTGGGTCAGAGATTTTTCCGGGATAACTGTGAAATGTGACCTTCCCATGATATATCTAAGATAGTAGTGAACTGTTTTGTTCCAAGAAAAAAAAAAGCAAGGATAAGAATAGGTTACCTCAGGCAGAATTGTTTGCAGGCCCCCCCCCCCAAAAAAACACATCCTCATTTATTCTGAAAACCCGAGAAGAGTGAACTATTTTATTAAATAGTTACTTTTCCTGAAGTTAACAACAGTTACTTTTGTTTGTTCTCTGGTTTGTTTACAAAGTCTGTCATGAGCACAGATACCAAGAAGTCCTTTCACCGAACATCATGCTATAGGACATCAGCCTTAAGTTAGGACATTTTTGATGTACTGGTGGTAATGTTGATCTCTATGCTCCCCCCCAAGTCATCAAGTACCACACTCTTAGAGCTTTATCATTTTAGGCTGCAGGTACAGAATTGCATGTTAGGGTGCTTCTCTATGTTGGAAATTAATGGAGTAGAAAGAAAGCTAGCCTGTCACCCTTCAATCCTGTGTTTCCAAAAAAGGGAAGGATTTTTCTTTAACACTGCAGGATGTAGCTCTCCCTCTGGCATTTGGAAGTGATAAAGTCCCACAGGAGCTGTGCCTGATGAAGTAGCAGACCGGCTGTCCTTCCAACTTCAGTTGTGGGCCCTGGCTGGGACTGTGGATTTACATTCCTATCTTTTTGGTTAGCCTATGAGTGGGCATATCAGGGATGTGGTGGCGCTGCAGGTTAAACCGCAGAAGCCTCTGTGCTGCAAGGTCAGAAGACCAAGCAGTCGTAAGATCGAATCCACGCAACAGAGTGAGCTCCCGTCGCTTGTCCCAGTTCCTGCCAACCTAGCAGTTTGAAAGCATGCAAATGCAAGTAGATAAATAGGTACCACCACAGTGGGAAGGTAATGGCGTTCCGTGTCTAGTCGCGCTGGCCACGTGACCACGGAAACTGTCTACGGACAAACGCTGGCTCTACGACTTGGAGACGGGGATGAGCACCGCGCCCTAGAGTCGGACACGACTGGACTAAATGTCAAGGGGAACCTTTACCTTATGAGTGGGCATGCAGTCTCTAAGCCACATTTTCTGTCCTCTGTCATCATCTCCATGGGGCTGTATGAAGCGTGGCTTCTCTTGCAGTATCTGTGGCTGGGCATTCTTTAGTGTAACAAACGTGACATGCACACCAGTGCTGGCATTTCCAAACATCAAAATGAAAAAAATCAGTCCCTTGAGAATTTGGGAAATGTTCACAAATTAAAAATTGGATATACAAAGAGAAATTTTTGAATTTTATATTAGATGTTATTTTCTTACAAAATGAGAGGAGTCTTTAATAGCTTTAGACAAAACAGAAACATTCTTGCAAACATGTTTACAATGGTGTAGCAGAGCCAGGACCCATAGGGTTGGAGTACTGGGGCATTTTAATTAGCAGGGACAATCAAGTCAATTGCCCTTCACACTCCCCTGTTCTTTCTTAATTTAGCGTCAATCCTAATACAGTAGTAACCACTGACAACAGGATGGATTTCCCCAAAAATCCATTGTTGTGAGCTATCCAAGTTGTAATGAAAGTGTTTGAGGTTAGCTTAGTCCTGTATGAGTCATTAAGAGTTATTTGCTTTGCAAAAGACCTGCTCTTTGTAGAGATGAAAATTTTTGCCACAGATTAGTTGACAGGAATTAGCACAGATACCTTTATTTTAGGACAGTACTGGGGGAGGTTGAGCCATGGAAACTGTCAGGAAGAGTATTTGCAGTTCAACATTTACTACAGTTCTATTGGCTGCTAAAGGATTCATAATGAAGGTATTTCTAATACAATTTCTTAGTATTGTAATTGTTTGCATGTAACTTCCTGCTTCATTCACCCCTTATGACAGAGAAACGCCTGTTTATTATTAAATTAACTCTTTCTTTGTTTTATTCCCCCCTCCCAAACGAACACTGGTAGGAGAATTCTTTAGGAAAGCAGAAGTCTTTGTTCAGAGCCAAATAAATAAAATTCCAATAATTAGTTTTCATTGGTAATGTGCAATGTTTTTATGGCCAAGCAGGAGTCAGACAGAGGGCATAAACAGATTATTATGCATAGCCATACGAAGTGCTGACTGAGAAATAAAACATTCAGAGCAGCTGCAGATAACCCATTTCCTATTTTAAATAGCTTTATTGTTTTAAAATCTAAAGGGTGATTACTGCAAAACTCGGCTTGAAAGTGTCAGGTATGAATGTCATTTGAATATTCTAACCTGACTGTGCTCATCATCCTGTTCAAGATAAAAGTCATACATAGCTGTCTACACCCCTACTATCCTCCCCCCCTCCCACTACTTGGCCTTCTCACTATGGCAGTGCAACTAGAATATCTGTTAGGTTGGCCATATGCTACTGTATTTATGCATCACCTGACACAGAGCAGAGGATGTGCTCAGTTAATGCCACCATACTCCTCCAAAAGCACTGATCCCATCTGAGTTCAGAAGCTAAGCGGGATCATGCCTTGGATGGAGGATCACCAGGGAGTACTAGGCAACTCCAGCTAGGGCAAGAGAGAATCCTGAGACCCTAGAGAGCCTTTGCCAGTCAAAGATGACGATCAGGGACCAGAGGGACTTGGCATAAAGCAGCTGCTTAAATTCCTATCTCTTTCACAGCAGCAAAAACCAAAAAGGTGAATCTAACTTTTGTGATTTGCAATTCTTGTGATCTAGCTAGCCAGTAAAAAATGAAGCAGAGATGGGCAACACGTGACATCCAGATTTGGCTAGACTATAGCTTTCATCTTCTGTCAATGTTAGCCATGCTGGTTAGGGCTGATATGAGTTGCATATATTATCCCACCTGGAGAACGTGTGGGATGCAGAACCTTAAAATGAGTATTAGTAACATGTACACCAAGGAAGGTGTGGTCCATCTACTTTGTGTTGAGTAGCAGACTCCTCTCCATATCCTGGACCTCCCTAGAAACCCCTGTATGATTTTATACATTTTTTTAGGGGAAGGCTCTTCCCACTGATCCTGGCTAACAGGTTGATGACTCTCTTTTGGAAGATAGCAGTGTAGATCCTTGGGCCTTTGGTGCAGGCACAAGCTGTTCGATAGAACTGAAGGCAGGAAATTAAGCACCCATAAAACACAGCAGGTTTTTCAAGAGCAAATAATTAACATTAGCAGAATTTATAGATGTTAAGGGTCAAAAGGGGGGACAGTATGAATACCTGGCCTAATGCTTTCTATGACTAAAGTTCTCCACTCAGACTAGGAGGATGTCTAGCAGTCATTCAGTTTTAAAAGGTGAGAATTAAACAATTACTTCTCCATTCAGGAAATGTAATCATTTGCTCCACTTTCAGTAAAGAATACACAGAGTATGTGTAATGTGCTGCTGTGCTGTAATAGTATATGGTTAATATGCATCCATCGGTTACTAAGATCTGCTGCTTTAATTACGAATATTAAGGCAGGCCTCCTAACCAATTCCTTTCTATTTTCCCCCCCTGGTAGTGCTTATTGACAAAGACCAGTCTCCAAAGTGGAAGCCGGCTACTCTAGAAGAAGTAACAGATGGATTTTTGGATTCGTGCTTTAAGTCACTTGGAAGCAATGATCTTGAGTTACAATAGGTTTGGACTGAAGCCATCCTAAGTCCATTTTATTTCTAGTTTTGTTTAACCCAAGGAATGAGTAGTTATACGTTCAGCTTATAAAGGTGTAATCTGCATTTTATGAAATGCTTACTGCAGGAATGTACTGGGGAGACAAGTACAGATTCAGAGGGAATTGTGCCGGGGTAGTGCCACCAAGGATTAAAGTGTTTGGTTTCACATCTATGTTTCTCCAGTTTTAGTTTTCCATAAAAAAAATAAGAGTATCAGTTTATATGAAGCCTGAGTCTTAATTCATTTGAAAATAAATGTTGCCTGCATAAAAAGTTAACTCTGCCAGATGGAGGAGGTGTGTAGTTGACTAGTGAACTAGGGAGGTACTGAACCGTGGCCTACCTGTAAGTGATGTGGCTTGTCCATCTCTGACTAATTTGTCATGAGAAATCAGGTTCTGATTTGTGGTCAAGTAGATTATATTCATGAAAACTTTTTTGTAAGGCTTTTAGATGGTTAATTGTACAGGCTAAACACACATAAAGATATCTAATATAAAAGCAAGATCGGAAGAAAGAGCAGCACTTTGTTGATAATGCACATGCCTTCCATCTTGGAAAAGGAGGAATTTCCTTGTCTTTATGAAAGAAGGCGAATTCTTCTGCAGTATTTGTAAGTACTTGTATTGTTTATTCACAATCTGCTACTTGATTTATCAAAGCCACCTTTTTATTTAATCATAAGATTTTAAATTGCTTAATGTAATTGATCTAAACAAATTGTCCAAATTTTAGTATTGCTTTAGTATTGTTTTATCAACATCCATACTTTTCTCTATCTTCCACTCATGTAGGGCTCTTAAGAGCAGATATTAATAGAATAACACGAAGCAATACCAAAATAAGGAAAGAATACCATAACAACTCCATTCAGGATATTTCTTTTTTACATGCTCTTTCAAATGGATAGACAGCTGCACATCCCTGTGGTATGGGTGCTTCCATGCTTCCATCAGAAAGGTCCAGTGATGTGTTCTGCCCTTCCACATTTCCTGCTAACCACAATTAGAAGTTTATGTATGAAGGCATGGTCTTTCAGATAACCTGCTCCCAAGATACACAGAGCTTTGAAGATAAGAATCAGCATTTGAAATTGGATCTGGAAACAATTAGAAGCCAGTGCAATTGAGGGAACTACTTGGATGTTACCAGAGATCTGAGCTCCTGTCAGCACAATGGAAGTTTCTGCTTAGTTCCAGGAGTATAACCTAAACAGAATGTACACCAACCAATCGCCAACGGACTAGAGGGTGCTATAGAAAGTAACGAATACAAAACTATTGGTGTGTGTATGTGCAAAGACCACCAGCACACATACTCCTTGCTCCATTGATGCGACAGGTGCTTTGTAGGTGTTTTCACGCTTATTTTCTGTTTCTTGGGCTTTTGCAGATGCAGCGGCAGCCTCAAATGAGATTCTATTGATTTTAGCTATAGCTGTGGTTAGTCAATGAAAATTGATATTCACAAATGATTTGTTCTGTTTGTTGCACATGGATACGTTCTATGCTTTTTTATATGCTTCTATGGCACTTGTTTCCATGGTAACAGATGATACCATTGCAGAATTTAGATTTCTCTGAAGACTTAAGAAATTGGAAAGCTTATTTGAAAAGAAATGGGTTCAGTGATAGCTAGTAAGAAACCAGGTAGAATAACCAACAGCCCTTTAAAGTCAAGATTTCAGAATTGTAAGATAATTTATCCTAACTACAACAGATGGGGAGAAAACAGGCATACAGTTTCCCTCCAAACAAAGTGAATATTCATCTTTTGCCAGGAAGAGGATTTCCCAGTATCACCCCCCAGCCCACCCCACCTTCTATCAGTCCATCTCACTGCATACTGTACTTTATGGAATACAAGAGGAAGGCTCATTCCTTTTGCTTCTATTTTAGTTATATTAATTTTTTATTCTTTTATTTTTGGTTCTCTTCTGAATGATCCTCCCCATCCACAGATGATAGAAGAGAAAGTGGCAGACAAGGAAGAAACCTGCTCTTTTTTGCATGCCACTCTGTCTTCGTGGTTTTCATAGTCATTTTTCGGCATGAAAGGAAAATTTTTATATACAACTGTTTTCCTCCTGATCATTTTGGCAGAAAGAGGATAAATTCAAATGTCTGACAATAATTAGCCCCGGCCTCTTTTTATCAAATTCTTATCCCACCGTTTCCACAAGGACCTGGAAACAGACTGTCTCCTTTCATCCAAGGCTATTCATGTGTTTCATGACAGGGTGGGATTAAACCCTATGTCCTACTTTCCAGTCACTATCCTGTCCCCCAATGTCTGTATTTAAAATCTCCTAGCAAGTTCAGTGCCACGTCTAGCATCCTGTTGGGTCTGTTCTTTAGATGTTCTACATAGAATATCAATAGTTTACCAAGCTTCTGTTCCTTGCTAGAAAGCAAAATTAAAAATCCTCTTATTTATCAAAGCTTTTTTACTTTAGTATCACAATTTAGCTTATAGTTATTACCTATATTAATAGCTATATTCTATACTTTATACCAAGCGTTTAATTGAAAATCATACTTTACTGCTGGATAATTCAG
The DNA here is from genome assembly GCA_037013535.1 of Intellagama lesueurii. Taxonomy (NCBI): domain Eukaryota; kingdom Metazoa; phylum Chordata; class Lepidosauria; order Squamata; family Agamidae; genus Intellagama; species Intellagama lesueurii. Next base: position 164,259,488 of record JBAJHW010000001.1, on the reverse strand, counting down.
TGGTTTAGGTCTCTGGCTCTGGAGTCAGAAATTGGGAGTTCACTTCCCCAGTGGGCCTCCTTGACAGGGGCTGCACTCAATCCGTAGAGTCCCTTCCAGCTCTGCAGTTCAAAAAGTATTTACTTTCCAATACTTTGCTATTAGTCTTGCCGCTGTTAAATCAGTTTGTACTTCTTTCACTGTCCAATCCCATTGTTTTCTATCAAATATTGATAAAAGCGTTATTCTGGGGCATGTTTCTGCATTTAACTTCAATATTTTATTTCTTTAAAAACCAACCTCCAGAATTTCACTATATTCTCACATTCCCACCACATATGAAAATAAGTAATTACATCCTGACCACATCTCAGCATAAATTGGAATTAGTATCCATACAGTTCAATTTCACCTGTGTTAGATACCATCTCCAAACTAATTTATTAAAAAGTTCTGTTATCCTTACAGACATACTGTACACTTTAATATTCTCTAATCCCAGATATTCTTCCAGACCTCAGTACTTATTTCCCTTCTCAAAAATGATTCCTCTACTTGGTCCTCAACTTCTATTAATATCTTATGAATTCTACTTGTTATCCTTCTCATCTTCTTTTTCCTTTTGTACTACTATCTCTTCAAATTCTGTAAAATCCCTACGTTTATCATTTCTTTTCACCCATTCTTTAGTCCATTGTTCCAACTGAATCAAATTAAACCAAGATATATACTAATACTGCCGCTATTCATCTTCTCCAACCAATCCTTTAATTTATTAGTTTGTTTCTTAATATTTTTTTCAAACTCTTTCAAATTTCCTAGAAATTCTACTATTGGATATAATAGGAAGATTGATGGGATATTATTCCCATCATTATAATAGGAAGATTGATGGGATGAAATATTCTCATGTACTTATTCCAAATTTGCAATATATTCATAAGGAAAGAGTTTTCTATCTTTTTAACTTGATCTATAACCTTAGGTGGATCCTCTGTTTTTAATAATCCTCAGTAAATAAACTAATTTTAATTTTTTTCCTTTAAAACCCATACCCTTCATTAAATTATCTTTTCTGTTACCATCCATTAAGAATTCTATAACTAATGCAAATAATATCGGGGAAGGGGGACATTTCTGTCTAGTATTTTTAGTGATATTTGGGGAAATTTTATTTATGTGTTAATAAAAGGGAAGGGTTGTGTATCTTCATAAGATATAATGCAGTTTTGGAAGGGGAGTGGGGCTTTGTAAAGGGTGTGTTTGTGACTTAATATGTCTCCACAAATTATACCAGTGGAGTGGTGCATTGTTTATACAATTGTATAGTTTATGTCTTTGACTGGGGGTCATTTTTTTTCTTAGGTTTGTGTTGTTAGGTAATTATTTTTTCATTTCTTTTTCTTTTTCTTTTTTGATTTAAATAAAATAAAGCAAAATTAATTTCTACACAATTGCAGTTGTCTAGTTTTGACATAAAATGTAATTATTTTGATCAACTTTCAGGCTGAATATACTCACATTAAAGTAAAACAAAACAAAAGACAGAATTTGAATGGCTTTTGTGTAGTATTTCCATAGCTTACCAGGGTAATTGATGAGGCACTGAAGCACATCTTGGCTATGTGCATGTTCGTAGTCTTGCCTGTGCAGACAAGACACATCATGGCACCTTGTCATCACAATTAACACTGACAAATTGTGCAAACCTTACATAAACACTAGTAGTATTCTAGCCACTAAAACAGAATCTCACAATGTTTTCAGTACACATGTCTACATATGATGTCTTCTTACCTCATGGACTTAAAACCTGTTGTATGTGTTTGTAAAGGAACAATACTTTAGCACTCTTATGTATATTTGTTTTCAGATAAATACACAAAAGTATGAAATACTGTTTTATTCAAACACAGTTGCAACTGATTATTTGGGTAGTAATAATACATAATATATACTGTAAAAATATATTTAATATGCTGTAGTTCTGGGTGCAGTTTCTCGCCTTATGCTGCTGAAATACCAGATCGATAAAGTTGTGCTTCAGATTGGCATGGAAGTATGACCATAACATGTTTACTTAGTGTTATCTTCTTGATTTACAAGAAATCAGGACACGTGTGCCTTGTTACCTCTTGCGCTATACAGAATAAATCAGCACTGGATCTCTGTGATTATACATTTCTAGAATATGATCGTTTTGACAGTCTCTAATAGGCAGTCAGTTCAACATTTAACACATCTTTCTGTTCAGGCTAGGACCATTTCAGTAACATTTAAATTGTGGAGAAAAGGTAAGAGCACAATGTAGTATTTTAGCTATGACGATGTCAAGCTGCTTTTCTGCAGCTTCCCCCAAGCTCTTTGCAATTTAAAGGCTTGCTGCAAGAGGTTTTGCTCCAGGATGAGTTATACAGTACTTTGAAAAATAGAGCTTCTATCGCCTGTGGCTGGTATTTCTGCTACAATGAGATAACACCAGAATAAAATGATGGTTGGATATACCAACTTTTTTTCTTCTATTTTAGTATTGAACGTGTAACTGCAGTGGCTGGAAATGACACTGCATGATATCTATGACAGTCAGATAAATCTTTTCAACAGCTATTCATGCTGGCTGAGAGCGTTATAGCCAGAATGCCTTGGGTGTAGTGCCCATCCTTTTCCTCTCACACTGGAACTTACTCTTCAGTGAAGATAACAGCAAAGACCCACCCCAAGCATTTCCAGTAAAACATATATCATTTCACTACATCCCTAAATTCCTGATCTAGCCCTCTCTTTTTTCTTTTTGGGAGTTTTCCATTCCGTTCTGTTTCCATACTTTCCTTTCACAAATAGTATTTTAAATAAGGGATGGGGAATACTTGGCTCTCCACATTTTGCACTGCAAGGCATGGCCTATAGTGAAGGATGATGGACACTGCAGTACAGCAACAGCTGAAAAGCCATGAATTCCCCACTTTGCTTTAAGCTGTGGGCTGTTATTACAATTTTCTTTTGATGCTGAATCGTTTCTGTCACTTTGTGATCTATACAAAGGTTCTTTAGCAATATTAAAAATTTTGCCACAAAAGTAAACATGCCGGAACAGGTTTGAATAACTCCCAAGGCCTCACAAGATCAGCTGACCATTTTCACTGTGATTTCTTTTTTCTTAAGTAGGGAACACTCAATGTTGTTCACATGTTACTTTATCATCCCTCCACTTTTAGTCTTTGGTCTGAAGTTAGTTTTCGTTTGCTCAGCTAAAAAAGGTTGCAGACCACTAGAGAACAGATATGTCTAGGAAGGTAAAGTCTGGCAGTAGATAAGCTGTTAGTATGATCTTGTTCTTCTGCTAAGCATTTAAATCTCATGTTTCAGTGGGAGAATAAAACATACAAATTTCTTAGTAATGCTGAAATTTGACAAGACTGAATCCTGTGCTTAAATATATTATTTTGCCTAGAGTGATTAATCCACAGAGTTCAGTAGCAGCCAGAACACTCTGTCACTGCTAAGAGCTCTAATCTTTAATTTACAAATGGTGGCCCAGTCTTGTTCGGGCTTCCAATGATGCCCTTTATACCACAGATTCCAAACAGACATGAGCATGTATGCCCTATTCTTGTGCATCTCTAGTGGTGCTGACCCGACTGACTGGGATTAATTGGCACACTGAATCGTCTGCTACCCTGGAACCATTTGGTGCTACTGTGGTTCTGTTAGAGGTTTAATAGTAAAGGCAAGGTGTTACATTGCCTCAGCCAAGGCTAGCGGCCTCTGTATAACTCTGGTACCTCTGGAAATCACAACTTCTGCTGGTTGTAACATCACTTTATTTGTGCTAGCACCAAAACATGAGACGCCTGATGGGGTCATGGTGAAGGGAGCCAAATCTTGCATTTCATGGCTCCTCGCTCTCTATGAATGGGATGTCACTGTATTTGCTTTCCGTTACTGCCCATTGCTTCACAGCTTGATCCAGAATCTCTAGCGAGAGACGATGAGCAAAGTCCAGCACTGCAGTGTTTGTTGAAGCTGACATCCCAGACCGCTGAATAAGAGCAGATTTTTCTATGTTACATCCACTATTGTATCCACCGACTTCCCTGCTTCCGTCATCTAGAATAGTGTGCGGGAAGGGGCTTTTGGATTTAATACATCCCATGGTACCACAGCAGTAAAAGTTTGATTTAACGGCACAGTCAACCTTGAGGTATTGTCCTTGTGGGGGGTGGTACTGAACAACACGTCCTTGCAAGCAGTATGGGGGTGCGTGTCTCTCCCAATATCTGTAAAGAGAACATTTATATTGTAGCACTCAGATTATTTGTATTGAGCAGTTCCACAGCTTTTGATCTGCTTCTTTAGGAAGAATATGATTAAAAAATAAATCTTACCCTTTTGTTACAACTTCAAACAATACTAGAAGAGTGTAGTTTAATACCTGTTACAGTAAAACCTAGGTTGCTACTTTCACATCTCATTATCTGAGCTGCTTAATATAACTGAGCAGCCAAAATTGGCATGTGCCATATTCAGGACTAAGTCACAATTTTGGCTGTTTTATTATGAACCAAGCTAAGCAATGCTGAGTAGTGTTGGGTCACAGTGTTTAAAAAGCATGATGTGGGGAAGCTTTTGCGTACCCCGGTGGAGGCTTCCATCAGAAGACGTTAAATAAAAATGTAAATACCAACTCAAGATTCCTGTTTGTTAAATTTTCAAAATCATGCTAAAATATGATCAGAATTCAAGAATCTGGCACAGAATTCTTCCTAGCATTGGTGGGACAAGATTATTTTCAATTTAAATTGCTTAAAAATACAGTAAGTGAAACAAAGCGTATTTACTTGTGCCACTGGACATAGAAAACTCATAATACTGTTCCACAAAGCAACTCTGATATCGTTTGTAATTTGGAAGTTTTTGATCACCAGATCAATCAAAGATAATAAGTGCCATTAGTCCTTGTAATCATGTTAACTTTATCCACAAGAGTACTTCACTGCTTCACATGTACTTGCAGATTTTTGCAGCCACTAATGAAGAGTAATTTTCTCTTGTAAATAAAGTCTATATATAAAATCATTGTTAGCTTTGCTGTGTAGTAAGAACGTTCTTGTCCTTTCTAATGACTATACTTTCTCTGGAGCTGGTGGATAAAATAATTTCAGTAATGCTAAGTAGAGATGGGGGTATTCGTATATTAATATGAATATCTCCGAGCAGCTGAACTTAACAAGGGGCCGCCCATGCGGCTGGCTTGTCCACTCATGTGTCTGCCGCCACCGGCAGCCTCGTTCATCCTTCCAATTGTTCCTGGAGCGCTGTTCTCTTCCCGCTTGGCTAGCCACTCCAGGCAGTGGGAGGGAGGATGAGTCTCCCTGTATGACTGCTGAGTCGCTAGTCGAGCAGGAAGAGAGTGGAGCTCCGGGAGCAATTGGAAGGATGAGCGAGGCTGTCGCTGGTGGACACATGAGTGGATGGGCTGGCCGCAGGGGCCAGCCCCTAATTAAGTCCAGCTGAACAGGGATATTTGTATACGAATACCCTCATCTCAAGGAGGCAGTGGAAGACAGGAGGTCCTGGCGTGCTCTGGTCCATGGGGTCACGTTAAGTTGTGTCCGACTCTTCAACAACAACCCTCATCTCTAAGGCTAAACTGAATTCTTGCACTATGTAAAATCTGGTCTCAGAAATCTAGAAGAGTCTTGATCATGTGAGATATGACGTCCTGTTAGGTAGTGGTGGCAGAACTTAAAAATAAGCCATGGCAATAACGTTGGGGAGGAGGGGTCAGAAGTCTGTTGGAAAGATTTATGGCGACTGCAGAGAGAAGTCTGAGAAGGATGTCAACAGGCATGTTCCGAATATAGAAAAATCTTCCTGGTACAAAGTTTTACTAAAGAACTTTTGAACTTCTCCTCTGCAAATACTGTCAGCTGGCTTGGTAGCCCTAAATTAATTAAATGCTTGACAGAGGATGGTCTTTCATGTGATGAAGACAAAGTTTTCCTGGAATACTGAGAGCCACATAGCAGCCGCAATTCACTGCCATTTTAAAATAAACATTGGATGGAATCCTGTTGTTGTTGTTTTTAAACAGGTATAAATGGGTTGTTTCACATGTGACTTCGTCCTTCATGCCACTTGTGTAAATAGGTATTCACCACCCACTTATGAATACGGAAATTCCCACTGTTTTGAATTAGGCAATCTCTGGCTTGTGCTACTACATGCTGGAAATCACACAAAGCGCGACGCTTACAGAGATGCTACATTCCGCAAAAACACTGAACCAAAAAACAATCTTTTCAATATCAAATGCTAGGTAGAGAAAGATCTCCTACACTAAAATGCTAATAAAGGGGACTTGCTTGTTTAAGGTACTTGCTGAGTCTGTGTAGATCATATAAACAGTTCTGCCTGCTTCCAGACATTGACATGTTTATACCCAAAAAATGCTAGAAATGCTTTGTTTTAAATACAATTGTGTATAACAGGACTCTAGGGGACTCTCCTGTACTCACAACTTGAGGCGCAATTGGCCTGTTGGCAAATTCTATCAACCAGCTTTTTCATACTCTATGTGGAAAATGTCTAAAGAACACATTTTTGCTTGGTTAAGCATGGAAGAATGTTAGGTTTAAAAATTATTTGGCTAAATATTAGAAACTGGGTAGATAATTGCCTGAATTGCAGCAGTAAGTTTAAACTAGAGCAGGCCCATTGAATCAATGGAACTTATGGAGGAGTTGACTCTCAAAATCCCCACAGATTCAGTGGGCCTCCTCTAGTTGCAACTTGGTACTGAATTTCAGCCAGTGTTGTTATTGTTGTAAAATACTTTAAAATTAAGGTTATTAATGTGTTAATTAATTTGCACTAATTAATTTAAACTTTAGTTGGTTCCCCACACAAGGGACATGTCATTCCACCTTCCCTCCTCCAAAGAAAAGAGACTGAGCACCTCCCTTCCAAAACTAAATTTATACTGGCCCTATAAATGCATTTGGCTATAACCCTCAGAAGCCTCAGTAATAATTGCCTATGGCACTTCAGGGCTTTTGCAGCTATACTTTGAGAGCACCAAGAGTCTTGGGGTTGAGCATTGTCTAAAACCAGAAACAAACACTGGCTTAAATCTGTAATGGATAATGCTTGATAGTGTTTGAAAAATAATGTTATTTGGAAGAAGGCCACAACCCTACAAGCTCTTCCTGCAAAATAGTTTAAATGAAACAAATAGAAAAAGAAGTAATTAATGAATATGGAAAAGAAAAGAAAACTTCTATGTTGAACTGGCCATAAAGAATTGGATTCAAAATGTAGCAGCTAACTATCTGTGACTGCCAGTTCAACAGTGGGCCTGGGTAGCTCCTCCTGTTATTGAAACAGGCGGTTTTGTAGCCGCCCATGACATAGCCAGCTCAGATGGGACTTCAGCAATCGTCCAAGTCACCTCTAGCCTAGAGATGCCTTTATGCACAGGGTGGGGAAGGATATGCAGATCATCCCAGTTTCATCTTGCACAGAGGCTGCTCAGTTCTGGTCTTCCTCCAAATAACATCTTTTCAGCCATTAGCCATGGGGAACTGAAGCCAGTATTTCTTTTCAGCTGTGAGCAGTGCTTTTGAACTGATTTGAATGCAATGGGTAATGATCATTACAAGCTCAGTAGCTGCCTTGGATTAAAAAGCAAAATCTCTGAGGTTAGTTTTAATGAGGCTACACTATATCATCAGTCAGACTTTCTTGTAGGGTTTGGGAAGTATAAATGGAAGCGACTAATTAGTTCTTTATGAAGCAATGGTTTTCAATTTTGGAGCTTCTGATGATCTTAGGAAGTCCCAGCTCCGATAAATGACACAAGTTTTTGACAACTATAATTTTGGCTTCTGGGTATTATGGTCCCAATGTATTCATATGGAAGAGTCTGAGCTACCCAGTATAAGTTGAATTGGGGGGGGGGGGAGTGAAAAACCCTTTGCCCCTCCCCTTACAAGTGTATCTGTTTTAACAATAACTCAATATGCTTAAGATATGAAAGTAACCTTGAGTAGAGAAGGATCAAGATACAAGAGGAAAGGTTGGCAACTGATGGCTTCTAGAAGGTACGGGCTCAGTATTTTGCAAATATTCAGACCAGTTCTTTGGGCAGGTCTGCAAATACTGCATTGCCCATATTTGCTGAAGAAACATTCTCCTAGACAATATTAATTAGTTTGCACTTAATCTCTATAACCTAACTTACATGCAAGATGGGAGAAGCAAAACAAACATATGTAACTCAGCCAAAGTTTTAATTTGTGTTATCTTCTCCCAACTGTCCACATCTGCTGCTGTTTTTTATTCAACTCACTAGAGTTTACTTTGGCAAGTGCTACTGTGACTGATGGGATTAACCTTGACAAACCAAGCCTTATAGCTGGCTATAACAAGAGCAGGTAGTCAAATATCAGAAGCCAGTCAAAGAAAGGACAAGTTGCTTATCTGTAACCGTAGTTCTTTGAGTGGGCATCTGTGAATTCACATAGAATGGGTTTCTTTTGTGCCTGCGTGAATGTCCTTGGAACCTTCTAGAACCTAAAGAAAGTGTTAGAACACACCTTCTCCACCACACATGCTCCCCACCCTGCATCTAATCCATAGTTCCTCCAGTTCATTGCTGATACATAAACAGGTAGAGGGAAGGATGGGTGGATTGTGTGTATTAATAGATGACCACTGGAAGACTACAGTTACAAGTAAGCAACCTGTCCTTCGTGGTCTCTATGAATCACACATATAGGTGACTGACAAGTTCACTGACCAGCTGGTGGGATGCCACATCAATACAGAGGAGATCACTGCTTAATGCAGCATCAAGCGTAGCCCTGACATCCAATCTATAATGCTTGATGAATGTCAAAGGCTGCAACCATGGTGTTGCCTTGCAAATGTCTGTTACCTGAATTCCTCTGAGAAATGCAGTAGATGCAGCAACTGCTCTGGCTTAATGCCCTTTTAAAGAAGTGGGCAATGGATGTTTGCTAGCTGGTAGGGATAAAGTGATAGTGCTAAATATCCATTTTGACAATCTCTGTAATGTAACACAATCACCTTTCTTTGACCCTTGGCAACTGACAAAAAGTCTGGTAGATTTTCAGAATCGTCTCGTTATCATGTAGCAGGCCAACATGGTGCAGAATGCGGCGGCCAGACTTCTTAGTGGGGTGAGAAAACATCAACATATCTCTCCCACTCTGGCCGCCTTGCATTGGCTGCCCGTTCGTTTCCGCATTGACTTCAAAGTCTTAATGATTACACATAAAGCCCTAAACGGTTTAGGACCTCGATACCTGGCGGAATACCTCCTCCCACCTAGATCTACTCGTATCACTCGATCTAGCCAGGAGGGGCAGCTGAGGAGCCTGACGCCGAGGGAGGCCGGGAAAGAAAAAAGAAGAAACTGGGCCTTCTCGGCAGTGGCTCCCCGTCTTTGGAATAATCTCCCCTCCGAGATCCGATTGGCCCCTTCGCTGGGTATTTTCAAAAGCCAACTTAAAACCTGGCTATTTAGGCAGGCCTTCCCTCCGGACACCACTTAATTTATCTTTATCTTCCATCTTGAATGACTGTTTATCGTTGTGAAATTGTTGTTACATTTTAATTGTTTTACTCTATTTGTTGTGAGCCGCCCTGAATAGACATAGTCTAGATGGGCGGGATACAAGTTTAATAAATAAATAAAATAAAATAAAACACTCTTCAAATATCGAAAGTATGCAGTGACTTTTCTACCTCCAAGGTGGGTGATGGAAAAAATGTAGAAAACACCATAGGTTGATTCAGGTGGAAATTGGAGACTACTTTTGATAGGAAGGAAAGTTCAGGGTACATGGACACCTTATCCTTATGGAACTGTAAGAAAAGTGGGTCGTGTCAGAGAGCACAGAGTTCACTAGCCCTGTGTGCAGAGGTAACTGCAATCAGGAACATGGTCTTGTAGGTCAGCAGTCTGACATCCAAAGTTGTCATGGGCTCGAATGGCAGTTGTGTAAGCATGAAAAGTCAGCATCCATTGCTGCAGCAGGGCTCTGATGTTTGGATAAACAATTTTCAGACCCTTCAAAAATCTTTTGAGGATTGAGTTTCTAAAGATGTGCGAAGCTGTAGAATCTTGCACTTGATGCATGACAATTGCTGATGTATACTTTTATGGAGGAATGGAATAATCCTTTCTCCCTAAGATGTAGCAAAACCTGGAGAACCATGTGGAGCTTAGGTGGGAGGTAGGATTGCTGCACAGATTTCACAAAATCCATGAATTTCCTCCACTTGTATTTACTACTCCCTCCCATGGGTGGCCAGGCTGGGCCCCGTTTTTGGTGTCCTTCTGCAAACAGATGAAGACCTTTCTCTTCAGGCAGGCTTTCCTTTAAATTATTGGTTGACTAAGGGGATTTTTAAAAGGGGATTATTTTATTCTGTTTTTTTACCTGAGCTTCAAATATTGCCCTTATTTATGTGTTTTAATATGGCATCTGTTTAATGCTTTTAAAATATTATAATAATGTATTATTTAACTTTTAAATTTGTTTAATACTGTAAGGCACCTTGGATCCTTTGGGAGGTGGCATATATTTTAAATAAAATAAATAAATGAATATGCCTTGTGGATGGCTTTCTTGCTTAGAACAGAATTCTGCTTAATTCTGGTGAATTCTTCACACTCAATATCAAACAGCATAGAGATAAACAAAGACTGATGGTAAGACTGATGGCGATGTCCCTTCTGGAGAAGCAATTTCGAGTATGAGCGGTTGGCATAATATCCCTTTCACAGGGGCAATTTTGACACCGAGTGTGAGTGGCCAGTATGGTGAGATCTCTTTAGTTTAGGGGATCTTGCAACCGAAGTTGTGTGTGAGCACTTTGGATTCAGCGATTTAGAAACTGAGGCTCTGCATGAGCATTTCAGTTCAGGTGACCTTGATAGTGAAAGCTTTTGCTCTTGTGAGTGGTAGCAGTGGGGAACCGGTATCAGCGGGAACATGAGTAGGCCTTGAAATGGACCAATGGTTCTGTCACCTTGCATTACCCTGTACTGGTAGTAGAGTGGCAGGAAAATTTACTCCAGTCCAGGGAAGAACTGTGGTAATGAGGATGGTATATTGCATCCTTTGTTTCCACATGCAAACACTTGGCATGTCTCTTCTCACTGAAGGATCCATTCTCTTTAAGGGTTAAGGCCAAATTAGAAGAGCAATTGCGAGATCACTCCAGACAGGTGGCAGACTCCTGGGTTTAGGCAGCCCTTAGTCTCTGGCAAAGAGGTGACAGCTTGCTCAAAGTTTGCTGGATCATTTGGGGAATGACAAAATGCAGATGAGGATGCCCATCCTTGGGACATTTCTCCTTTAGATGCTGAGCCAAAGTTCATTGCAGTCCTCCTGGTCTTTGCTCTAAGGTGACACTTGAGTTGGCACAGCCATTGGTGCAGATGTCTGATGACTCTTTGTTTTCTTGATCTTCATTTTTTAAGGCTGGGAAACTGAATCCATAGGCCTTTTTATTTTTTTTCCTGTGTCAGGGGTGGTGCTTTCAACACCAGCTTTGAGGTTGAGGGCCTATCCTTGGCATTAACGGTTGGCACTTGCTGACTAGGTGATATTTGAGTGGATGGATCCTTGAGGGCTTTACTTTAGGTAGTGTTGGACTGCAATGCCTCCATAAGAAACTGTTTCGAAGGTGCTTTACAAATGGGGACTGTTGAAACCGATGTGGTCCCTTTGGCAATGGTGTTAACTGCTTGTAAGAACGTTTCCCAAAAGCAGAATTTCAAGTGGGACTGATGGCTACCTTGGTGAATTTACAACAGATCTGACATTTTGCGTTTGATGCTCTAGATCAGGAGAGAATGGGAGTGGGAAAGGCATTGAAGGACAATGCTTTAATTATATACAAACTGTTGAGGGTCTGAGACGAATACATGAAGGCTCTAAACCAGGGGTCTCCAAACTACAGCCCGCGGACCACATCCAGCCCACCTTGCCTTTTTATCCGGCCTGGCGAACGTCGCAGGCTCAGGTCCATTCCCTTCAGTCCGTGCATGCGGGGGCGGGCGGGCATACGTGCGCATTTTCTTCGGCCCTCGAAAATGTGGAACATATATTATGTGACTGAAAAGTTTGGAGCCCCCTGCTCTAGACCAGTGTTTCCCAACTACTGCTCTAGAGAAGCTCCTAAGGTGTTCTTTCAGTGGTGGCACAAAAGGTCACTGAGAATTAGATGAAGGGTGGGAGCATGCATGGCAGAGAGGGTGTGTTCTAAGACTTTCTGTAGGTTCCAAATACATTCGTGCAGGCATGAAAGAAACCCATATGTGTGATTCACAGAGACCATGAAAAAGTCACAATTCAACATCTTAAATAATCTGAGAAACTTTATGAAACCAAATAGAGTCGCTTGGATTTCAATGAAAGTCTTTCCTAAAAATACATTTTCTCAAGAGTACATTCAATAGTTAAAAGCAGCATGTGGCATCATCTTTTTAATAGTCCCAGGCCCATTACCAGACAAAGCATATCCTTCCAGCATCCCTCCCAAATCATTTATCATGTTCCCAAAGGTCAGGGGAGCATGGCTAGAACAGTCTTCCCTTGGAATACATAGTCAGACCAGCCAACTGTCTAGGATAGCCTTCCCCCTCACAGTACCTTGCACAAGTCTTGGACTACTGGCTATCTTGGAGTTTGTGTGTGTGATATGGGCTGTAACTCGTCACAATGTGGACGGCATCACGTTGGGGAAGATTACTCTAGGGCAGTGGTGGCGAACCTTTTTGGGCCCAAGTGCCAAACTGGGGGGGGGGGGGAGGACAGTGTGCGGCGGCCCATGGCGGTGGCGGAACTGAAGGTGGCGGTGGCAGAACCGGAAGTGGCGGCGGAAGGGGGAATCCCGGGCACGGAGGTGCCTCGAGACCCCACTCTGGATCCGCCACCAGCACCAGCTGCTCCGGATCCTGGCCCGCCACCTGTCGAAGCACCAGCCCCGCGGCTGCAGCTGCCTCCTGAGGTTTGGCTGCGGGGGGGGGGGAGTAGCGATCTGGCGACTTATGGCTTGCGTGCCCGCAGAAAGGGCCATGCCTGCCAGCTGTGGCATGCGTGCCATAGGTTCACCATCGCTGCTCTAGGGCATACGCATTAACACTAGCATGGGAGGGGCCATTTACAAAGGTCACTGCACCCATGAATGGTAATTCACTTAGTGTTCTCAGTGTGCAGTCAAGTTGCTTCTAAAGAATTTTTTATCTAAACATCATTCTTGTTTACAGGGCATTCTTTACAGGGCATGTGGAGTAAAGGCTTGAAATATTATTTGCACTCCAATAGAAAAGACATGTTAGGTTATTAGGCTCAGTGCATTCTGAATTAGCTAAGAACTGTTTCAGCATCACTGCAATATAAAAATGTAGACAGCTCATATATATTTTGTGTTTATGTCATCTATATGTTTGTGTATCTTATCTAGATTTTTTAATATATGCAGACGGTCATACATATATATATATATATATATATATATATATATATATATATATATATATATATATATATATATATATATATATATATTACTACATGTGATGTTTCTGAAGGCTAGGTGGATAACTCAGTGAGTTGGGTACAGAGCTGGGAAGTCAGAGGTTGGGAATTCAATTCTCCACTGTCTCTCCTGGGAGAAGAGCCAGCCTGTATAGCCTTGGGGCAAGCTGCACAATCCCAGAGCACCCCTAGAAGAAGGGAAGGGTAAACTACTTCTGAGTACTCTGCATAGAGAAAATCCTGAAAAGGATTGCCATAAGTCAGAATTGACTTGATGACACATAATTTAAAAAAATCAAATGTCACTGAAGAATATCCCAATGGAAAAAAGCATTGAGACTAATAAAATACATTTCTGTGGACTTTCAGATTTCCTCTCCTGTTTTTCTTTCCTGCACTAGCATGCACATGTGTGGTGGCAATTAAAAAAGGTAACAGTGCAGGTTTTAAGAGAGTACTCAGACTAGAAAAGCGTAATAGTAGCATTTAGATGGCATCATGTTGTTTCTCTCACCAAAACATCTCCTTAGGAACTAGCCTGTCATTGGATTAAAGCCCTTGAGTTCCTCAAAGGAAACAATAGGAATAAGTGTTTCTCACAACAGAAGTACTTATGTGATCCACACAAACAGCCCAATGTTGCCACAAACCACCTGCTACTCCTGTTTACAAATTTAGGTGTATCCAAAAATGGCCAACATGATGGGCCATTCTTCTCTCCAAAATTTTGTCAAACCAGATTACGAAGAATACCTGTGTTTGATAGCCTCTTAACAACACACCATTCTGGTTAGTCTTCATTCTGACCCAACAGAATCCAAGAGCCAAGCAAAAAGCAAAGGATTTGTGTCTCTCTCTAAAATAACTGTAACAAATTGCATTGACTGTTCTAAAATTTTGTGTGCATACACTTCAGTAGCTTGGACAAAAATTCAAAACCAAACACAATCCAGAACTTTTATATGGGAGCTACTAAAACATCTCACTGACAATTATGCAGCATCAGAAAATATGTCAGAGCACTATTATAATCAATTGAAATGAACAGACTACAATATTCCAAGGGCATGGGGTGCCTGTAAGCACTGCTATATTGTGATGTGTGTGTGTATGGTGGTGGTATCCTTATACTTCTCTGTGACTAAGGGTGTGATACGACAGAGAAATAGTTTGTGTTTTGGACCACTTGTTGCATGGTCTGGTCTGAGGTATCTCCTGATCCCAGAATGCACAGGAGACTGTGAACCAGTCTAGCCCTAATCTATGCCCAAACTGGACCATTTGGATCCAACAGCAGGGTACTATTTTGGGGATCAAGTGGAGCAATCCCAGTGCAAATGGAAGGGTTGCTTTAAGGGAGATCACGCCCAGCAAAGTAACCCTTTCCAATGTGGTTCCTCTCTTGCTGTCTGATCACACACTAATATGGGTTTCTCTGCTGGCAACTGGATAGCACAAAGTATTTCACAGCACCTTCCTGATAACTGGAAATGGTTTTCTCTATAGAACTATGGGGAAGGGCGTCTAGAAAGGCTGGAAAATCTTGGATTCCTATCTGTACCCATACGTAATACTGGAAATAGGGAAATGTGCAAACTGAGGGTGGGGATCCTTGATATCCTATATCAGTATTTCCCAACTTTGGGTCCTCAGATGTTCTTGGCATCCCAGAAGTCTTCACTACTAGCTGTTCTGACCAGGATTTCTGGAAGTTGTAGCCCAGGAAAATCTGTGAACCCAAGGTTGGGAACCACTGCCCTAGGTATAGTTGGATTGAAACTCCTACTAGCCATAGTCAGCATCAACAATAGTCAGGGTGACGAGTACAACAACATCTCAACACCTACAGCTTCACCATTTTGCTGTAAATGATCCCAGGAAACCCTGATTTAATGCATTATTAGAAACTGTTTGGAGATGTTCCCTAAAGATTACCATGTAAGAGATGGTTTTCATTCAGAGAAAACAACCTATGGCAATTATTGTGGACCAGAGGCAATCCCTAAAAGCATACAGTGATTTCTTATGGCTGCCTGGAGGAACCAACGCACCACAATGACCATTTGGAGTCCTTTTTTGGTACATTTCCAGCAGTTAGTATTATCAGTGCTAGGAGATGGACAAAGGTACTCACAGTTTTTTAACATTCATGTTCCTTTCGAATGATTTATTTGGCATAAATAATAACATTTCTGTGGTGTAAGGAGAGTATTATTTACGCTAATTCTAAGGCTAGGAATTTCAGGCAGATAATAAAAGGAGATCAGATAGCAGAACTTGCATCATGAGCTGACAAGCATATTGTTATCCCATAATACATCATTTTCTGCATGCTTGCAGAGGACCAAATCCCACTGAGGAACAGAGTGGCTACTGAATGACCACCCGCATAAAGTCAGTAAAACTAAATGCTTCTCAAAAATCACTTTACAACTCTTATGACTAGAATGGGAATAGCAAATATGATCTGTTTTTACAATTTGAAAAACTGGCTTTAACTGGCTTTTGTTGCCAGTCATAAAAAACATGTAATTGACAAGAAAGATGCAGCAGTTAGAAAAATAATGCAGACTTCAACTCATTGTTACTAAACTATGAGCACATGTTTTTAACTAGCTCAACAAGCCATATCAAATAGTTGAAATGCATTATCTGATATGTTACCAAAATCCTATCTGGAATGCCTAAATAATCAAGTATTTTCTATTCCTGCTGAAAACCCCCCCCCCCACATTTTCCTCATTTTATGGACAGTCCTGCTTTGATGTGCCAAGAGAAACATGACTCATCAAAACCTCTATTTTTGAAAAAAACCAATTTAAGTATGAATGATTTTCTTTTACAGAGGAATGGGATTCTGTATAAATGCTGCCATGTTCTGTGTGATCAAGAAATCTAAATGTAGCAAACAAAACCCCATGATTGGCATTGTGCAAATATGCCAGTTTTCCGCAACTGGACTTAACTAGAATGCTTCACACAATGGCCTCTTTCAGACACGAACAACAGAACTAGATTAGGTGTTATAAGCCACAGACCAGCATATGAAGTAAGAGTATTTATACTTTTTATTCCTGGCTCATTATAAGCCACAGTTACCTGTCTTCTCTGGTTATTGGAGCCTTTGGGTCACAAGCTCCAATAATCACTCAGATTCCGGTTTGATATACTGGCTTAACTAACAGCAGTTTCCATAAAGCACAGTTTCTCCAGATGAAATTGGAGACTGGTTTAGAAACAGATAGTAATGGAAGCTTTATAATTTTCCCCCTTCTTGTGTGAAGGGAAGGGAGGAGTGTGTAGCAAATGATAAAATGGCTACCAGTGTAACTCACTGTTGCACTGTTAAAAAGAAAAATGCCCTTTTCTTTTTAAGATTTATTTTTCTTTCTTTTTGCTTTTTTTTTTTAATACCTTGACAATAAAATGGGTGAGACATATTTGACATATGGAAACCAGTAAATGGATGGAGAACAATAAGTATGCAAGAGGAGGGGGTAATTAGGTGAGATGCTTGTGCTAAACCATGGAATACCAGTATGCTTACGTCTCTTAAATTCAGCTGAATAATCCCTTATGTTCTGAGAATCACCTACATGTTTACAAGTTCTCCTTATAGAATCACAACTTGGAAAGTTCATTTTAAAAGATAACTAGTGACTGCTACAAGGTTTACTCCCTCAAATTGTTTCATTACACTGTTGTTACCAATTTAAAAAAAACATTTGTTTGCTTCTTTGCTATAGCTATGTAAAAGTAATGAAAACTGATATATGTAATTAGTTTTTTAAAAAATCCACAAGAATGCTACAAGCTGCTGGCCTGTGATGCAAAGCACATTTAGGTAATGAACCCATATGTAGTTCACAGTTAAAGTTACATTTCAAAGGGAGTGATATCATAGGTTATGATCTTGCAAATATAATTGAAATAAATATACATCAGGTGCTGCTTCAAACCTTGGTATAAAACAATGTGACTGGAAATCTGCATTGTAAAAAATCAATATACAGAACAAAAGTAAAAACTCGTAAGCAGTTTGCTCAACTGCTCTGTTTTACATTCCATGCTATACAGTTTGAGCCCTTGCTTATTCAGTTTAATAAATGAAGCATATTTGAACCTAATGGACTATTGAGACATACAACACCTCCCTCACTAAGATTTATGGCTACTAAACAAGACCAAGCATTTCCCAGAATTCTGTGTTCTAATGACAAATTTAGATGTGCCAAGTTCTTCTTCTGAAAAGAGGAAATCCAGGCACAAGTCTTTCCTTAAGTGTTCCTGGAGGCCACTTACCAATTAGTATCTTTCTTTAAGCGTGTTTCTCCTTATGGGCCACAGAATACCAGGCACAGCTCCAAGTTTAGGTTCCTGTTTAGCAAACAGAAAAATGTGTTCAAGCACAAAACTTTCACATTAAAAAGAACTCTTCTCAGCAATCTTCCTAGAATTAATAGTTCTTAAAACACAATGTATGTTTACTCAGGAAGAAGTCCCATCAAATTCAATGGGATTCACTTTCTTGTACGTATGCTTAAATTCAGCTTAAATTGCCACAAGACAGGTGTGCACACACTTAGGTCAGAGCAGAGATAGGAGTATCAAAGTATTTTTCATTACAGTCAAAACGCAGGAAAAGCTTGTGTAATTTTATGTTTACACAGAAGAGGATGTTAATACTGCAATATTACCTGTATCTTCCTATTTTGCAGAATTCTGATGTGAAGACCCCTAGCTAGTAAAATACCCTCAAGATATAAAATACCCTCTTTTTTAAAGTGCTAAATAAACATTCCTGGATATTTACTTTCTCGGTTTAACCCAAGTGAAGAGACTTTTTGATATTTATAGTCAGTGTGCAGCTGGGTTTTTAGAATGACTGATTCAATCTGTGGGTATTATTCAAAATGTGGCGAGTTCAGGATCTTTAATGGCAAATAAAAACCCACTGTCACATTACACCTTTAGAGACTGAAAGAATTAAAAGCATATTTTGAAAAAAAACACCTTTAAATTGTATCTCAAATATTGCAATAAATTGCCTTAGCACTTGTTGCAGCATCACATGGAGTTAGTATTAATTGCACCTGAAAGTCACAAGTCAAAATCATAAGCACATTTACTTAGCTTACTGGGAAATACTTCCAAGTAGATGTTGTTAGGATTTGATTGAAATAACAGAAGTTATTTTTCTTCAAAAGAAAACACACTGCTGCAACTGTCTTCATGAAAGACAAATCAGTGCTGGAAACATCCATAGACACTGTGGCAATTACAGGAACATAGAGTCACTAATTAAGAGCACTAATTTTACCATGGCAAAAAACTAAAACCAAATTAGTTACTACAAAGTCTATAAATGACCCTCAGAATTCTTGAATCACATAGTGCTACAGTACTCCTGGATTTCTACTTCCCTTATATGTATTGGTATTAAAACTACCGATCTGTTGCCTCCCATGCACACCACAGCACTGCTAGTACATAACACAGACCAAAGTTTTATAAGGTTACCCTTGGACTATGTCATATAAATATCTCTTATCAATATGTTTGGGTTTCATTTTTTCCTTCTAGCAGTTGGCCAGCACCCAACTGATAGTATGATATTGTTCCTTTTATTTACATTTATGTCTGTGTGTTTGTGGCCGCCTTTAATTTTTTCCCCTTAGCATTAGTTGACATTATTGAAGTTGTAGCTCCTTGTCCAAGGCTGTAGAAATTTAATCTGCTTTTTTGAGAGTAAAGGATGCATCTACTGCACATGTATGCAAACAGATATAAAATGTACTGTTTCCATTCCATCACCACTACTCATAATCACTTGTCCTTATAATAAATGCTGTTGACTTTATTATGATTGCAGCTATTCTATGCCAAGTACAACTAGATTTAAAGAAGAGGTAATATCAGAGTCATGTTAGAATCAATCAATCAATCAATCAATATGCAGCACAATCAGAAAATCAGATACAATCCCACACAGAAACCCAAAAATGCACTGGTCAAAATTATTGGCACCATTAACTTAATATTTGGTCACACCCTCTTTGGAAAAAATAACTGAAAGCAATCGCTTCCTGTAACCATGAATGAGTTTCTTACACCTCTCTACTGGAATTTTGGACCACTCTTATTTTGCAAACTGCTCCAGGGCCTTCAGATCTGAAGGATGCCTTCTCCCAACTGCTGTTTTGATATCTCTCCGCAGGTGTTCTATGGGATTCAGATCTGGACTCATTGCTGGCCATTTCAGAACTCTCCAGTGCTTTGTTTGTAACCATTTCTGCGTGCTTTTTGAAGTGTGTTTTGGGTCATTGTCCTGCTGGAAGACCCATGTCCTCTGGTGGAGACGCAGCTTTCTGATACTGGCCACTACGTTGCGCCCCAAAATTCTTTGGTAATCATCAGATTTCATGATACCGTTCACACAGTCAAGGCATCCAGTGCCAGAAGCAGCAAAGCAACCCCAAAACATCTTTGAACCTCCACCATGTTTGACTGTAGGGACTGTGTTCTTTTCTTTGAATGCCTCATTTCTTTTTCTTTAAACAGTGCCATGATGCCCTTTACCAAAAAGCTCTACTTTTGTCTCATCTGTCCGCAGTACGTTCTCCCAGAACGATTCTGGTTTTGTCACATAAGTTTTGGCATACTCCAGTCTTGCTTTTTTATGCCTTTGTGTCAGCAGTGACCCCTCCTGGGTCTCCTACCATAGCGTCCCTTTTCATTCAGATGGCGACGGATAGTGCGAGCTGACACTCTTGGACACTGTGTCTGCAGATCAGCTTGAATTTGTTTGGAAGTTAATCTGGGTTCTGTATCCACCATTCAAACAACCCTTAGTTGTAATTTTTCAGTAATTTTGCTCTTCCGTCCATGTCCAGGGAGGTTAGCTACAGTGCCATGGGCTGTAAACCTCTTGATGATACTGCGCACAGTGGACACAGGAACATTAAGATCTCTGGAGATGGATTTGTAGCCTTGAGATTGTCGATGTTTTTCCACAATTTTTTCTCTCAAATCCACAGACAACTCTTTACACTTAATTCTTTTCTCCATGCTCAGTGCCACACACAACACAAAGGTTGAGTCAACTTTTCTCCATCTTAACTGGTTGCAAGTATGATTACTATATTGCCCACACCTCTTACTTGCGACAGGTGTGTCTAAATACAAATTAAAGGAGCATCACATGCTTGAAAAGCAATTATTTCTTACAATTTAGACAGGGTGCCAATAATTTTGGCCAGTGCATTTTTGGGTTTCTGTGTGGGATTATATCAAATTTGATTTTTCTTCTCTGTTTTTTTGTGTTGTTCCAACGCAAACCAAAGAAATGAACATGTGAGTACCAAAACATTTGCAACTGCAACAATTTTCTGAGAGAAGGGTTGCATTTTCTGACAGAATTGCAAGGGTGCCAATATTTTTGGCCATGACTATAGATGCTTGCATAAAAATCTTCAGTTTCATTTTCTTCAACATCGGTAGATGGAGTACAAACTTGAATGATGGTTGTGTTGATAGGTTTTCCATGGAGTCTGACTGATATTATTTGATCAGATCTCGCATTATAGCCCCTAACTGCCTGTGCTATATTTTGCCTCGTTATCAGAGCCACTCCATTTCTTCAGTCATTTCTAGAGTAGTACACTTTGTAATTGTCTGACTAAAAATATCCCTTTCCAGTCCAATTTAGTTCACTGATACTAAACACTGCAATGTTTAAATGTTACATTTCTTGTTTTATAGTTTCTAGTTTACCTTGATTCATATTTCTCACATTCCATGTTCCAGTTGCATGTGTTGTACAGCATTAGACTTTCCTTTCACTTCTGTGTATGACAGCCACTAGTCCTTTCAGCTTTAATCTAGGTGTGTCATTAGGGACAGAGCTATTCATACTTGTCCTTTGCTTTCCCCCAGTAGTTGACTGAATCCCACATGATGCATTTCTAATAAAAACTGCAGACACGTTATACGAGGGCACAGCACATACTGGACTTTCTACCTTGAACCACGAGCCTCATGGCACAGCGGTCAAACTGCCATACTGCAGTCAAACCTCTGCTCATGACCCAAGTTTGGTCCCGACAGTTCAGGTAGCTGGCTCAAGGTTGACTCAGTCTTCCATTTGTCCAAGGTAAGTAAAATGAGTAACTAGCTTGCTAGGAAGCAAAGTGTTGTTTGCATAATTATATTGTAAACAGCCCAGAGAGTACTTTAGCACTATGAGGCAGTATATAAATCAAAACAACAACTTGCCAAAAGATGCTCCCCACAAATGGGGCAAACAGCAGACAAATCTAAACCAGTAAACTGTAAAGGAAAAATCCAAACACAGGCAATATATGTTAAACTTTTGACGTTTACTTATCAAGCTATAGATGCCTATACAGTGGTGCCTCGCTAGACGATTGCCTTGCAGGACGAGGAAATCGCTAGACGATGCCTTTTTGCGATCGCTACTGTGCTTCGCAAAACGATGGTCTCCTATGGGGAATTTTCGCTAGACGATGAGGTTTCCCCATAGGAATGCGCCGACTAGTGGTCAAAAGCTGTCAGTGCATTCCGACGGGGACCCGCACTCGCTAGACGAGGTTTCCCTATGGGAGATTTTCGCTAGACGACTGAGTTTTCCCTTGGAACGCATTGAAGAGATTTCAATGCATTCCAATGGGAAAACGTGCTTCGCTAGACTATGTTTTCGCTAGACAGCGATCTTCGTGGAACGGATTAACATCGTCTAGCGAGGCACCACTGTATATGAGTAGTAGAGCAGCGTGGTTTAACTGTCTCAGCCCAACATATGACTATTCCAGAGGCCCTATGACAAGGAGCACACATGAGAGTTCAGGCCTACTAACTTGACAAAGCAGGCTTGATTTTCAGTCCACTGAAGAAACAAGAAAAAACTGTCTAGCATGTAGCTGTCATGCAGTACAACTCTGGCACTGGCAAATTTATGTTTTCTGTTACTGATCGGGAGTCAAGTAAGCTGCAACTTCTCCTTTCCCAATATTGAAAAAATCAGCATACCTGATTGATCCATGGATAGAAACAGAATTCTAGGTGGAGCAACATCTTTAGTGGATTATTGTAGCATCCCTTTACAGCAGGCATTTTAAAAACTACATTTATGGCATTTCTTAAACTAAAATACCCACTTGGTGAAGTGAAAAAACAAATTGACAGGGCAAGCTTATTACCCAGGAACAAGCTACAAGACAGGCCCAAAAACAAAAATGTCAGAACAACATTGACACTCCCCTACAGCTCACAGGTGAGAGCACTCATACCTGTAATTAGGGAGCTAGAAACAATTCTGGACAATAACTTCTCTCTCCCAGGCTTTGACTGGCACGTTTGTTTTCAGTACAGGGACACACACCACCCCAACTAAAACAATGATAATCACACACCAGGCCACTCAAGATGGACAAAGCAACATCTACTACAAGTCTAAATGCCAACTGTGCCCCCACATCTGCTCTGGAAGTACCATTACAGATCCTATGGTACCAAGTTGGCTAGGTTTGTACAACTCAACCTACCATCTTGCACACAGTTATGCTTATAAAGTCTTGCATGTGTGTGTGTTTAGGGGTAATGTGAAGAGTTAGCAATACCTACTGCCATGTAAAAATCACTTCCAGCTTTCTTTTGCTGTGCCCATAACATCTCCTAGAGGTCATGAGAGCAATCAGCCTGGAATGCTCAATCCTTTTGTCCAGCAAAATATGATTCTAGTATCTCTCCAGAAAACCAGTGGACCTATGAATCACACTACTGCCCTTTGGTAGTTTCCTGAGTCCTGGGCAAATAGGATCAGCAAGAAAGAAGAGCCATCTGTGCAATGCTATAAACAGATTGGAGCTAGATGAGAAAGGGGAGAATGACTTATCGTGAAGATGTTAAGAGACAGAGAAACTATCCAAAAGTCTAAGACTGCCATATATTTAATCTGGGTCTGGGGTGCTTGCTGTATTCCTCTCTGCCTGATGCCGCCTGCCTTTTCCTCTTGGAGGCCTCTTGCTGAAGCACTGTTGGATCACTGCCAGGCTTCCTTTTAAGCTGAATTCCCTAAACAGCTGAATCTCCCTGAGACCAGGCCTAGTTGGGAGTCACACACTCTAAACCTCCAGAATGTGGCCAGAGAAACTTGCTAATCTTCTCTTGTAAGCCTGTATCCTATTTAGAACATAACAGGAAGTGCAAGAACATTCCTGCGGATCTTGCAGTCCCCCCATCATGCAACTGCATGCACAGCCAATCTCAAAATCAGTGTGAAACTGGCCATGCAATGGGAAGCATTTGATCACATAACGGAACAGGATGCTGGCTCTGCTTCTGCACTAGGATCTTTCTTAATCTGTTTTCTGTTGTTACCTGTGCCCAAGATTTGTCTTTCATTGCACTGCTCCAACAAGTGTTACAGATCATTTTCAGTAACAAAAGGAAGGACAGGTAATGTCTGTCTGTCACTTCTAAATCTATATTTGAGGAGTAATTCTCTACATAGCAGCCGCCGTCCCATTTACTGGACCTTTAGCAAGGGTTTGTGGCTATCTTCTAGAATTTGAATCCAGCCTTCTATAGTTTATCCAAGTTCTGCAACAGTACTGTGGATCTTAAGATCCTTCACCCTTGCAAGTAATATGCCTGAAGCAAATATATTTTAATATCTAGTTTATTTACTTATTGTTTGCTACTCATACAACTCTGTTGTACTCCCAGCTACTCCCAATGCAAGCATTGTGTTTATTTTGATTTTTATGTGTCCAAGAAAATGTCATTCAGTGAGCCCGGTTGTGTTAAGACACATTACTGCTAGAGATGGGCACAAACTGCCAGTTCAGCAGTTTGTGCTGGTTTGTCCGTCAGTCCAACAGGTGTTCTGCGATTCTAAGCTTCCCCTCCTCTGGCAGGCACCAACTCAGAGGCAGTGTCCAGAGGAGGTGGGGCAGGGAAGCTGGGGCACTGCCTCCGAGTTGGTACCAGATGGAGGAGGCGGAGTTCAGAACCACAGAAGATCTGTTGGACTGACAGACACTGGTTCAAATGGCAGTTCGTGCCCATCTCTAATTACTGCCATGGCTCAACTATCTCTCATAGATTCTCATATATATTTCATATTCTTAGACATGTGTCTAAGAGCATACCAGGTACTAGCCCACAACGTCACCCACAATGTCAGGGCTCATTTACTTGTACATCTTTTAATCCAATGTATTCTATCCTCTGCCATCAGTGCCCTCCTATGTTCTACACTGGACAAACAAGCCAATCTTTATTGAATAGAGTAAATGAATAAAAATCTGGAATCCCAATAAACAGAAGTGAGCATCAGGAGTTAGGACACTGAAAACTTCCAGGACACTGGTACTTATTTCAAAGTGGCTACTGCAGGAAAACTAAATTACAAAGGAAGTTCAAGAGGGAAACACATTAAGTGGGTTACATCCATAAAGTTCAGTGTGCATCTAGAGGCTTCAATAGATATTGAAGCTTCCCCCACTTCCTCCTTCTTTGTATGCTACTTTTTTCTACAGTCAAAAAGTTGGGTTTTTTTTAACAAAAGTCTGGCCTTAGTACAACTGTTTCCTGGGAGCAAAAGTCATTCCACCAATATTTCAAAGACAACAGCCAACACACAATTTGCATTAGCAGATTAGCTACTGCCAGGATGCTTACATAATCAACACTTTAATTATTAATTATGCTATTGTTATTTTGAAAGTTCATTACCCATGCCTTTGTCTCATTTAATTGGTCCCCATCCCCACTACCGTTAAAATCATGTATATAAACTTGTAGCTGAAATACTGTACTTCATATCTGGGGAAGTGGATCATAACTGAGTCTTAAAGGTGACACAACAGTTTAATTTCCATTATATTTTGTTGAATCACACAGACACAGTGACCTACAAACAAGGTAAGCTTCCCAATCCTCCAGAACTCTTATGCAGTGTAATTTTTTTTTTAAATTTGGTGATTGGAGAAGAAGGAAAAAGACCAAGTCCAAATAAATATAACTAGAGGTAACTACTATTATTATTGAAAGCAGGCTCTTGACAAAGCTAAACAGAGATTGCAAATCTAGTGTAAAAGAACTGTGTCAAGCTATCCGTTTACAACCTCTTTCCTCTCAATAGCATGGTTGTTGCTCCATTTTAATACATTTTTATGCACTGATTTTTAAAAAACTAATGCACTATTGGATTTTCCTTGCACAGAGAAGTAAAGAGCTATGGACTTTAAACAGATGCTCCAGAGCTAACTCAACATTACTCAGCCTTTATACAGCAACCCACACTGCTACTATCTTATATCATCCCCTGTACATTTTTTTAGCTGAACTCTCTCCAAGCATGCTCTAGGAAAATATTTAAATAAAGGGTTACATAATGCTAATCTTGTGGATTGTCAGCAGCAATTTCCAGTTGTTGTGAAAAAGTTAAGCGTGTAAGAAGGCTGACAAAGTGCTGGAAGCTTAACATGATTCTGCCCAAAAGTCCAAATACAGTCATGTGTGAAACACTTCAGTAGTGATTCCCAAGCAACTTCAGATCAAGCTGAAAGACTCAAACTTCATTTGTAATATTTTAATTTTCTATAGATTCACATATATCAGCAATGCCTGGGCAACCTTTGACACAGGACATGTCAACACAGAGATTTAATTTGTGAAACCTGTAAGCATACTGCATAGGAAGCTGCAATGAATGAGCTGTATGTAGGTTGGAATCCAATCTGACCAATTTTACACACACTTACTTGGAAGTAAATAACCTTAAATTGAATGGGACATTCGCAAACAAGCATGTAAAGGAGTATAATCTTTTCTCCAAAAAAAGTTTCCACCTTTTCAGGGATGCAGGAAAGGGGCAGGGTCTTGCCAGGCTAAGAGGCCTCAATATGTTGGTTCCTACTACCTCGGACTATTGATCAAAAAAGAATTCACAGCTTCACAATCTTTTCCTTTTGACATTCCGGATAGCATCTTACACATGTAAAATAGTCACTTCCCAGAATTCCCCTTGATGAAGCTGCACAACTTCACTGGCTTAGGACTTTGTGCTGAAATATGGAAAAGTCCTGGGTGGGAGGAGGACTGGGCTTCAGCAACCACTTGAAGCATTACCATTTTGGAGCCTAATCCACACGGATGAGATGGAGGGGTGGGGGATTATTTTGAGCATCAACATTCAGCTGTCAAACATCTTTGAATGGAGGAACAGGCCCCAATACCCACTGCTTATGGAAACCATGGCAAACCCTTTGTTTGCTTTTAATCAGAAGTATACTTGAGGGTTAGGAAATCTACTTCTTCAAATAGGCAGTACTCTCTAAATGGACTGTTGCATTTCCTTAATTGTTGCATCAACAGAGCATACCTTTAATAAAGTGAAATCAGTAAAGGCTAATCTGAGAGCATTAGCATTTTACCATGCTCCCTGCATGAATTGAGAAATGTCTCTTGACAATTCTACTGATGTCAAAGTGAAAGCAAGGAATAAACCACTGAGTCTGCCTGCTTTAAATATTAGTTGATTAATTACTGTAATAAAGGAATTTGCTTGAATTATTCAAATATTTGAAAATCTGTGCTGTTCAATTTAAGCATCTTACATATTTATAGGTATTGTAATTTGTAATTTCCTGAGACTAAAACACATTCTTTTTGTATTTCACTGAAGTACATCAAACAAAGTTGATAAATTCATCAGGATATGAATGGCAATCTGCTCAGGCAAACAGTTTACCCATCAAGGGAATCAGCATTCCTGACTCTTAATTGATCTATCATAATACTACATGCTGACTTATATATTGTGTTAAATATTCAGTGTGTGTATATAAGGATCAACTTATCACTAGTTTCTAAACGGAAAAGTGATTTTTTAAAAGAACAAGCATTGAAGTCAGTCTTCTTTAAAAAGTACATAATAACTGGGCCATCTGCCTATATCTAAGCGGTACAGCTTGAGTAGTGGAGAAAACCTGAAAACAAGTCCCTAAGATACAATGGTTATTGCCTCAGCCTACCTGTAGCCCTGCGTCTTTTGCAGTCTCATTTAGAAAAGAAGACTGCCTTCAGGGTTAGGTAGGAGCAAGCTTAAATCAGTATACGTATATCAAACCCGCGTTTCCCTACGTCTCCAGTATGAATGTAAAGCGAGAGCTTTAGCCAGCGTCGTCTCTCCCGCTGCCAGTCTCTCCCGCCTGCCAAGGGACGAGCCGAGAACAACGGCTAGTGGCCACCTCTCCGTGACTTCACAAGGCCGGGTCCAAGCCCAGATGTCTGATTTGCACCGAAGCAACAGGGACTGCCCTGGTTGGACGCCGCAGATCTAAGCTTGATGGACGGGTGGCAGGCAGCAGAGTCAGTCCTTTGACATCTGGCGGTCTGTACGGAGCAGAGATGGCAGCGGCTCGTTCGGTCGCCCGCCGGCAGGCAGGCAGGCAGGCAGGCGGCTAGCAAACGGGAGAGGCCCCCAGCCAGAGCTGCCCGAGGGAAAGGCGTCCGCTGCGCCGCCGACTCCCAAGCCCCCCCCCCCTTACGGAAGGGATGGCGGCGAGTCCATTGAGGAAGCCCTCGCCCGGGGCCCCGCCTTCCTGTGGCTGCCTTCCAGGCAACCAACTAATCGAAGGGCAGGGGCCGGGTTGCTTCCTCCCACCTACTTCGTGGGAAGGGCGGGCGGAGAAAAAGGTAACTAGACATGGAGCGCCCACGATGGGGTGGAGCTGCGAGTGCAACCCGCTTGCCCGACACTTTGTTTCCCCTCCCGTCCCGTCCCGTCCCGTCCCCCGCCCCCAGATCAAGACAGGGGCTACCCTTGCAGGAAAACAAGCCCACGCCGTGGGCAGCGAACGCCCCGGGCTCCCTCCTCCCGGTCCGGCAACGTCTTCCACCGCCGTCCTCGGGCAGCCCCCTCCCCGCTCGTTTCTCTCCTTCCCTCCCGCCGATCTGCGCCTCCCGCGAAAGATGCACGCCGCGGAGCCCGGCGGAGGCACTTCGATTCTCCCGCCTCGGCTCTGCCGATGCCCCGCGCCTCCCCCCCCCCCGCCCGCGGCAGCCCCCGCCCAGAGTGGATGGCGGCTTACGGGAGTAGAAAAAGCGATTTGGAGGACAGCTCGTCCTTCCGCCGAGGCTGGTACTACTCACTCGTCTCCCCGAGGTTGTGGCTGTAGCTCCGAGCCCCGCTTGCTTGCAAGAAAGAGGGAAGCGCATCTTTGATACGAGTAACAGTGGGGGCCCCGTCTGGATCACTTAAATGAACCCGAGCTTGAACACGTCCATAGAGTAGTATGGTGAGGAATTGAAACTGCCGGTTGTTGAGAAAATCCCAACCACCGCCGTGCAAGTCCTCAGTTCCTTATATTGCACTTATCCTGCACGATTAACCATCCAATCTCCACGCCGAGCACACGGCTCTGCAGCGACACCTAGAGGACGAGCGAAACGACTTCGTCGAGCAAACAGGAGAGAATTCGAGGACGTACAGCGCGAGAGGCATCGGCAACAGCCCTGCAAGAGCCCTGGCTCCCGACCTTGGGTAAACCAGATGTTCTGGGACTGCAACTCCCAGAAACCCCAGCCAGCACAGCTGGTGGTGAAGGCTTCTGGGAACTGCAGTCCAAGAACACCTGAGGTACCCAAGGTTGGGAAGCACTGCACTGGAGAAAGGCAAATAAAATTAAGGATGAACTTATTATGCCTTCAGGAGAGACATTTCTGAAGCAAATACCTCTCGTCTGCATCTGGAGTAAACAAACAAGTGTATTCTGGCTAAACTATATAGAACCTGAAACCTAGCAGGAAGTTACAACTAGAGTAGGCCTGTGGAATCAATAGAACTTTTGCAGAAGTTTACTCACCATATAACTACTGATTCAATGGGCCTACTCTAGTTATGGCTTATTGCTGGATTTCAGCCATTGTTTATATTTGTTAACTCTACCTATGACTGCCTTGTGGCTGATTTTAATTTACTATTGCTCACATAATCGTATGAGACCTGATTTTATTTGGAAGAAAGGCAGGAGATCTTCAGGTTAAAGTAAAATTCTTTCTGAGGGAGTAGCACATCACTCATCTTAATATTTTAAAGAAACAGCAGTACTTTGTGTCTGAATGAGAAGACTTAAATGTGCTATTTTAAAAGAACTACAAATGTACTTTCCTGTTGTAAAGCAGGGATGGAGAATACGTGGCCCTCCAGACACTGCTAGATTACAATTTCCATCCAACCTAGCCCAGGGATATGTCCCTCATTCTGTTGTAAACATTGCCCAGACAATTGTGGGAAGCAGTGTAAATGCCAAGTCCTCTAGAAGGTATACAATGATTTCCAAAACAGAGCCAGCAACATTTTCTAGGAACCAGATAGAAGAGAAGCCTGACAGGAAGAAAGTGGGGAGGGTGTCTCTTATTGGCATGTTCTTGTTTTGTCTCTTTCCCTCCTCTGCTGTCTTTGTTTCAAGCAGTGCTTAACTGAGAGGTACTGACCCTCCTAGTTAGGTGGGAATTACAGCCTCCAGAACGAGAGCCCTTGCTTGAGGGAATTGCTACTGGTTGTGATGACTCAGTACTGCCTTAATATTGCCTGTTAATGTTGTACGATGCCTCCTTATTCATTGTTCGCAGTTTTAAATATTGTCTTTTAATGATGTTAACCACCGTTGTATACTCATTGTTTGCAACTTTAAATACTGTCTTTCATTGTTTGTAAGCTGCCTTGGGTCCTTTTCAAGGAGAAAGGTGGGTTAAAAATATTTTAAATAAATAAATAACTAAAATTTTACATATGCTCATAGCTACTCTTGTTCTTCCAGAAACCTACCTTCAAGAACTGAACCATACAATTCCAACTAGTATAGGAACCTGTGCTCTGATAAGTCCTTACTCAGTTTTACTCCTGATTCCAAGAAAGACAACTGGGTAAACAACACATAACATCCCCATTGCAACAGTTCCAGTGGCTACTAGAACATTTCTGAGCCCAGTTCAAAGAACTGGTTATGAACTATAAAGCTCTACAGACCTTGGGGTCAGGCTTTCTTGTTATGGTGGTTTTTAAAATGATGAAAAGTAACCAAAACGATTGATACGTCACAATTTTTTTTCTGAATTTCAATAACAACTTTGGTCTTTCCATATGAATAATTGTAAAGGTTGATAGGTTCTTAATCTTGTTTGGCTTTGCAAGGTTTCATAATGGATAGTGCAGCAAGGGGGAAGAGGCACTATCTTCTAGCTCAGCCATTCTCAATGGGGGAACCTGGCACATTTGAAGGGGGCCACAGACTAGAAATAATTCTTCACACACCACCTTATAAGGCTTGTTGTGCGACTTGTACAATCCTGATTTGGCCTGTATTTCTTTCATATTGTGTTTATGATCATGGCAGAAAAAATAGGGTTGGGGATGATCTAGATCAGTGGTCCCCAACCTTTTTGACACCGTGGACCGGTTTAGCGTGTGTGCGGGGGGGGCCTCTGTGCGTGCGTGTATGCGTGCAGGAGTACATCTGCGTGCGTGCGTGGCATCCGTGCGTGCGTGCGGGGCATGTGTGCATGGGGGGCATGTGTCTGTACATGCGGGGGGCAGGAGATCTGCCCGTGGCCCAGTACCAGTCCTGCCAAGGACACGGATTGTACTGGGCCACGGACCAGCAGTTGGGGACCCCTGATCTAGATTATGGTTTGGAGGAAGAAGGCTTTAATCCTTTGCCTTCTCAAGAAGGCAAAGAACCTTCCGCACCCAACAGCTGCTGTTCACCTTCCCCCTTGAAACAGTGCCTTCAAGGAGCCTGACTGTTTGTTTGCTACATTTGTATCCTGCTTTTTCTCCCTCAACTCACTTCCACAAAAACTGTGAGAGATGGGTCAAGATGAGAGACCCAAGATCACCCAGTTATCTTCTTGGCTGAGTGAGGTTTGTATTTAGATCTTAAGGCCTAGTCTCACACTCTGACCACTATATTGCTTGTGTCTGAATGAGACTGTGGCAGAAGCAAACGGTTAAGTAAATGCCACAAGATTTTGTAACCACACATACAAAACCAGCCATAAAAAATACTAAACTATGTAGTCTCCATTCTAGTTTAGCCTTCAAAGGTACTTACTTTAAAAAATAATAATAATAAATAAACCAGCACAATATTTTCTTTGAGAACACTAATTTGAGTCTCAATGTGTGTGTGTGGTTTGTTTGTTTTTTTTAATTATTGTCAGTACTGCTCTGTTGTACTGAAGTTATTCTGTACCACCCTCACTGGGAGCTGTTTTAATGACAGTAAGCAGACTGTAATTGACCACTGCCTACAATACATAAACCTAAGGGCACAACATTGATCTTCGGACCCAGTTATTCTGGAGTGGCAAGCCTTCCCACTTTGACACAATATAGCAGTACAAACAGAATGTGGAAAAAGTAACCAAATGGTTTAAAGGAAAAAGAATGTGAGCGTAAATTGTAATTTTAGGAGTTATTTCATGGATAAAGCTCTAGTATTGATTCTGCTATATATGAAGTGTTGTGAAACAAATTAGTTCATATGAAGCCTAAACCTGAGACAGATTTATAGTTTGGTCAACTAGATATTCAGTGTTAACTATGTTTTTCTCCAAAAACTATTGGGGAAATACTGCAAAGCTTAAAGTGCATTTCTTTGTTTAGTACTTGTATTTCAGGAGGTAAAGGGAAAAGTGCTTCATAGTCATAGGACAAGCTGCTGTAACTCTGCTTAGACATTTTAGCTTTATAAGATGAATGATCCTTAGTAATGCTTTATGGTAATGCTCCTGCTGCATAATTTTACACTAGAATAACCCAGACTGAGGACTGGAAACATTTAATTCGAAGTACAGTGGTGCCTCGCAAGACGAATGCCTCGCAAGACAAAAAACTCACAAGACGAAAGGGTCTTGAGAGATTTTTGGTGCCTCGCAAGACGAAAGGGTCTTGCGATATTTTTCGTCTTGCGAGGCGCGTTTCCCATAGGAATGCATTGAAATTTAATTAATGCGTTCCTATGGGGAAAAAAAGTCAGAACCCCCCAAAAAAGTCAGCAAAAAGTCACTTACCAGGTAGAGTAGACTGAGTCCAGCTCCTCACAGTGCGTTTGTAGCCCCAGAACAGCCGGAAAAAGAGTGCCAAACAGCGAGCAACCAGCAGGGAGCCGGCAGCCATTTTGTGTTAGTCTCCCTCCTGGCCCCCCTCTCCCCGCCTCTCAGCTGATCGGCGCTGGGTCTGAGAGGCTTTTTCCCTGCTAGGCAAGCCTCAGGAAGCCTGTTAGACCCAGCGCCGATCAGCTGAGAGGCGGGGAAGCTGATCGGCCCTGGGTCTAACAGGCTTCCTGAGGCTTGCCTAGCAGGGAAAAAGCCTCTCAGACCCAGCGCCGATCAGCTGAGAGGCGGGGAGAGGGGGGGCAGGAGCAGAGACGACCACAAAATGGCTGCTGGCTCCCTGCTGGTTGCTGAATCTCGCTGTTTGGCACTCTTTTTCCGGCTGTTCTGGGGCTACAAACGCACTGTGAGGAGCTGGACTCAGTCTACTCTACCTGGTAAGTGACTTTTTGCTGACTTTTTTGGGGGGTTCTGACTTTTTTTTCCCCATAGGAACGCATTAAATTTCAATGCATTCCTATGAGAAAACGCGCTTCGCAAGACGAAATTTTCGCTAGACGGCATTAACCGTGGAACGGATTAATTTCGTCTTGCGAGGCACCACTGTAATTAAAAGCTTCCTGCCCCCCCTCCAATTCTGAGGCTCTCTAGGGCTCCCCTTTGCTTTGAGGAAGCCTTTGGGAGCTTTGGGACATTGGTGGTGGTTGGGCTTTCAGAATAAAAATCACTGCTGAATTGCCACCCCAGTATTAAGACCACTGGTGGTGATCTGATGACATTTTTTTTTTACTACTAAAAGGCTCTCCTCCTCCCAAACCCAGAGTCTCCCGAAAGCTTCCCCAGGCCAAAAGGAAACCCAGAGGAGCCGGGCACGAGAGTTATATAATGAATAAGATACCCGTGACGGACAGAGGGGAGGATGGGTGGGTAGTGTGAATTCACAGAGGACCACTCGAAGAACCATGGTTACAGGTAAGTAACCTTTCTTCTTTGTGGCCTCTGTGAATGCACACATATGGGTGACTGGCAAGCTTCACTTATCGGCCGGTGGGACGTCACGGTAGGAAGGATGCCAACAAAGTTCTCCCAAATCCAGCGTCATTGCGTGCTCTTACATCTAGCCAGTAGTGCTTCGCAAAGGTGGATGGCATGAATCATGTTGCTGCACGGTAGATGTCGAGAATTTTGGTTCTACGCTGGAATGCAGTCGAGGTGGACAGCGCTCTGGTGGAATAAGCTTTAAGATGATTAGACGGTGACTCACCTGACAGCTGATAAGCCATAGATACAGTCTGGACTATCCATCTAGAGATGGATTAGGATGAAGCTGGACCTTCGTTATGAGGACCATGAAAGCATACAAAGAGCCTGTTAGTTGTTCTGAAGTTCTTGGTAGTGTCCAGACAAAATGCTAGTGAGCGCCTTACGTCGATATTGTGGAGCATGTGCTCTAGAGGAGATGATGGCGATTTGAAGAATGATGGTAATATGAAGCATAGATTAATATGAAAATCTGAGTCGATTTTGGGTAGGAATGAGACATCAAAGTATGAAGTCACTTTATCAGGGAAAAACTGAATAAAGGGTGGATCGGATCACAGGCTGGCCATTTCGCCGGCTCTCTTGGGAGGTGTGATAGCCACTAGGAAGGCTGTTTGAAAGTAAGTAATTTCATATTTGAAGATAAAATGGGCTCGAATGGTGGGCACATTAGTGCATTTAGAATGATCTGTTGACCATTGGGGAACGATGCGTTTACATGGAGGACGGGTGTTATTGAGTCCTCTGAGAAAGTCTTTGACCACAGGGTGAGACAAAAGTCCTGCTGGATCAGAATCATCCGGTTGATGGGCAACAATAGCCGATATATATGTTTTAAAGTGGAAGGGGATAGGCCAAATTCAAAAAGGTGGAGTAAAAAAATAAGTAACACTTTCAGAGAAAGCTGGTAAGGTAGTTATTTGTTTCTGTATATTTAATAAAAGATTTCCATTCATTTACATATAGACATCGAGTTGATGGCTTTCGAGCTCGATCGAGCACGGATCTCAAAGTGGGAGTATTCTCCATGCTGTCAAGTTCATGGACGATAGATCCGGATGGTAGACCATCCCTCCTTTAAACGTCAGGAGGTCAGGGACCAGAGGGAACTGAAACGTGTCTGTCGACATCGATCTCAGAAAGGTGAACTAGGGTTGCCTTGGTCACCATGGAGCTATTAGGATCGTGTTCGATTAGGAATGATGGAGATGGATGACTGTCTGTTGAATAAGCGGTATTGGAGGGAAGAGTTATGGCAGATTCCCTGTCCAATTCCATATGAACGCGTCTCCGATGGAGTTCTTGTCCATACCTGTGCAGGAACAATCGACCCTGCATTTGGCGTTCGAACCCAAAGCAAATACATCGACGGTCGGTACTTCCCAACGGTAACAGAACCGAACTTGCAGTTTCCTGGATTAGTGATCCTCCACGGGGTCAAACAGCAAAAGGTACCACGATTGGAGTGGTCTGAGGCTGAGTCTGGCGTGCTGTAGCACTGAAGTCGTGGAGGTCATGAGCTCGAAGAGATGTTGTACATGATGGGCTGGAATCAGAGCCCGAGGTTGAAAAGCGGATCAATTGCTTTGTATGATTTTTTTTTTAATGGAATGAACGCTCTGGCTTAATCAGAGTTGAGGATCGTCCGATATAGGAAAACGTATGCTATAATACCAGATGAAACTTCGTGTGATGTACGTTGAGACCCAGGTTTGGGAGGGTGTCGAGTGTGATATTTGTTGTTATGATGGCATCGTGATATGATTTTGTTACTATCAGCCAGTCTTCGATGTTCAGGTAGATGTTCATACCCTGCAGGGGAAGGTTCGTTGGAACTGATGCCCTGTACTTTGTGAAAGACCTTGGTGCTGTTGAAAGACCGAATGGTAGTGAAACCTTAGGAATTTCTGATGAGATGAGTGGATCGATATGTGGAAATACGCGTCCTGAAGATCGAGCACAACAAACCAGTCTCCCTGTGAGAGAAGAGGGATAATGGTGTTGAGGCTTAGAATTCTAAACTTACGGTCAAATAAATGTGTTAAGATTTTTGAGATCAAGGATTGGACGGATGCCTCAGTCCTTTTTAGGTACATAAAAATATAGGAGTAGAGGCCATTATATAAGCCCGATGTTGGAACTTGGATTATGGCATGTTTGTCCAGGAGGACAGAGATCTCTTCCTGGAGGGTTATAGAGAAAGGAGTAAGTATAATGTTTCTCGAAGGAGGAACAGAGTCAAATTCTATAATGTAACCGTGAGAGATGTGGTGACATTCTTGTATGAAACCAATTGTCTGTAAGGCTGGGACTCCAGATATGGTTGAAAGGGCTATGGGTAGAACTGAGATTGTCTAGACTGAAGTTTGGAAGGACGAAAGGGCTGTTGGTTCGTATATGTTTTAGCCGTTTTCTTTATTTTGTGTAAATTTTTCACAACAGCCGCCTAGAATGGTCGTTTGACCAGATAGGCGGGGTAAAAATACAATAAATAAATAAATAAATTTTTCATGGTGTCACCAGTCTTTAGATTGAAGAGACTGGTACCATCCAATGGAAGATTTTCAATTCTGGCCTTTGCATCCTCTGATAGACCAGTGGATCTTAACCAGGCGTGCCTTCTTATTGATACTGAGGATGCCATAGTCATTGAAGCCGTTTTCGCTGCGTGTCTAGCAGCAATCCTGTGTTGCTTTGCTAGAGCCGTGGCCTCAGTGTGAGCATTTATAAGTTTTGTTTTGATGGATTCAGGAGCGGATTCTAAGATGGGTAAAATCTTTGACCATCATTGCCCTTGGTAGGCGCCTATCGCTGCCTGGTAGTTGGCCACACGGAGCAGAAACGATTGAAGGGAATAGATCTCCCCACCAAGGACATCAATCTTTCTGTACTCTTTAATAGTAGG
Organism: Intellagama lesueurii; assembly: GCA_037013535.1. Classification (NCBI taxonomy): domain Eukaryota; kingdom Metazoa; phylum Chordata; class Lepidosauria; order Squamata; family Agamidae; genus Intellagama; species Intellagama lesueurii. The sequence continues at coordinate 164,222,840 of JBAJHW010000001.1, read as the reverse complement.
GTTCACGGAAAATTTGTTTCTTGCCTTGGATAAATTTGATTGTACGATGATCGAATTGGGACTGGGGTGTCTTCCTAAAAAGTCTGTATCATTTCCGTGTACCTTGTACCTGTTATCTGTTCGCCCTGAGATTTTTAAATTAGCAGGTGACTTGTCCTAAGCATCCTTTATTAGCGTCAGCATAGCTGGTATAAATGCCAAGCTAAGTGATGGTGATCTTTCCCGAGTGATATTATCGGAAATGAGGTCGGCTTCTGGAGAAGGCGGTTCCTCCATTTACAACCGAAGGGATGTGGCCAACCGAGAAATGAGCTGTGCATATGAGGAGAAGTGTACTGAAGGTGACAGAGGATGATGATCAATCGCATCATGTTGGAGGGCAATTCGTTAGAGTCAGATTCAACTCGAAACTGGGACCGGTGCAGATTTGTGGGACCTGTATTTATGTGACGGTGTCACTGGTTGTCCATGTCGAGCCCGATCATAATGGGCTTCGACCTGAGATGGATCGGCATCTGGGAAGCATCCTTCCATGCCGAAGTGTTGATATGGTAGAGAAAACAAGAACATATATCTTGTCCATGTCGAGCCCGATCCTAATGGGCTTCGACGTAAAATGGACCGGCATATGGGAAGCATCCTTCCATGCCGAAGTGTTAATATGCTGGAGAAAATGGAAACATTTAGCTTGTCCATGTCGAGCCCGATATAATGGGCTTTGACGTGAGATGGACCGGCATATGAGAAGCATAGTTCCATGCCGAAGTGTTGATATGCCGGAGAAAATGAAAAACATTTAGCTTGTCCATGTCGAGCTTGATCATAATGGCTTCGATGTGAGATGGACCGGCATATGGGAAGCATAGTTCCATGCCGAAGTGTTGATATGCTGGAGAAAACGGAAACATTTAGCTTGTCCATGTCGAGCCCGATCATAATGGGCTTAAATCGAGTTGGTGAGACATGCCTCCTTTTCTCCTTCCTCTTCTTATGAGATAGAAGAAGAGCCTTGAGCTCCAAATCTGGACTGTCAAATGCCCGCCCTAATGTACGGCTAGAATGGGCCATGGCCGGACTGGACAGTAGCACAGTCACTGAATGGCCAGTTGGAGGAGAGAGGCTACCGGTCGATCCCGGATTTTGTGCAGGTGGATCTTGCACATCCTCTCTTTCAAAGGCAGATTTGCCAGCCTCCGTCGATGATTCCTCCAGAACCGTAAGTCAATATGCATTGATTTACATTTCTTTCTTAGTCACGTCGAGCCTTCTGGTGCCTTAGAAGTCAATGTCGACTTAGGTTTTAAGGACTCTCTGGCTTTGTCGGATCCCTCTCTGGATCGAGGGGATGGAGCCATCTGAGAGGGAGTTGAGAAGGGTGGTGTCTGTCGCTCGACCGATCTCTCCGGTGACTGGACAGCTGAACTAGTTGAAGTTGCGGGGTTGAAAGCAACCTCACACAAGTGAGACCCGAGTCTCTGGAGCCTCTGCTTAAGCGCGGGTTTCATAAGCTTTTTTGCAGGCTGCGCACACCTGGGTTAGATGTTGCTCACCCAGGCAGAAAGGCAGAAAAGGCACTTATCGTGGCCGTTAGAGTCAAAAGGGGCTGGAGAGGCCATAAACGGCGGGAAAACAAAAGGGAAAAAACAGTTGAAGAGTGGGGGGGGGGGGGTAAGCCAGAAAGCGGGAAGCAAAAACGAAACAACTCACGGGGGATCGCCGGGGGATCGCCGGGGGATCGCTGATTAGTTGATTGAAAGGAAGAGGTGTCCAATTTAGAGGGGAAATGATCAATAATCTAAGAGAAAAAACTCTGTGAAATCGCTCTATTTCTCCGTAGAACCTTTCAGCATGGCGGAAAAAAGGATCTGAGGGGAATCTTGGGTGGGAGGAGCATGTGCCTCATGGGGGATCATCCCATAAAATTGTTACTTTTAGCTCTAGAATATTCCGAGAATGTCAGCGCAGGTGCAGACAAGACCCATATGTGTGAATTCACAGAGGCCACGAAGAAGAACTTACTGTTACTAATCCTTGGAACAGTGAGTATCTGTGCATGCCTTCTGAGAAGCAGGCATTTAGTAGGATTTACCCTTGTCATCGAAGCAACCAACATGAATTTGACCCAACTTCGGGAGGCAGTGGAAGACAGGAGGGCCTGGCGTGCTCTGGTCCATGGGGTCACGAAGAGTCGGACACGACTAAACGACTAAACAACAACAAAACCCCATGAAAATTTGTTTAGGATATCAGCACAAAAGCCTTTTTTGCTTGGTTGGCAGGCATAGTAACAATCCTAAATATATACGTATAGTAGATAAATAACTTTTGAAATTCACTTTACTCTGATTTCCAGTTTACTTCCAGGATACTCTCACCTTGGTGAATAGCCTTCACCAGGAGATGAATGGGGTGTGCTATTAAACCATCAGCAATGGTATCTTTCTGGGGCATCTGACAGAGGTGAAACAGGTTTGCATTATTTTAATTTACAATCCTTTCTAGAGGGGCCTTCCCAGAAGGAATACAGGGACCTACTGTTTCAACCCATGATTTATTTCTTACAATAAGCATTCCCCGATGCAGTTTAATACATAACATGCAACTAATGATCAAGTGTACATCTGGAGATTTGGGCTGCAGAGTCCCCAGGGAGCTGACAATATGCAATAGTCCTCATTCCTATCTTCTGGTCCTAGGGAGATGACGGAAATTCTAAATGAGTGTCCAAGGAAGTTAGGTCATGAAAAGTGTGAACAAAGTGACCCTTAATTCAGAATAAGATGGAAATGATGTTTGTTGGAAATTCTGATCATCTGGGCCATTTAGGCAATCTGTCCTAGATGGCGTGCCACCTCCATGCTCTCTTACATCAGGATGGATTATTGGAATGATCTATGTGTCGTACAAAATGCAGAAGTTAGAATGCTGGTAGGGCAAGATAGTCAGATCATATTATACAAATCCTGTTACACTGGTTACCAGTTTCTTTCTGGCTCAGTTTAATGAGGTGGTTTTTACTTCTAAATCGCTTAGGACCAAATTATTCGTAGACCCACCTACACTCATCTGAAATTCCCTACATCTTATGACAGGCATTATAAGTCTTTTTCTCTGGACTATTTTAGCAGGTATGTGATTGGTGTCTTCCCACAGTGCACTTAACACTGCTGTAACAGATATATTTACATTCTGATGTAAATGTCATAGCTGCCTGTTAGATAATGCCAAGAAAAAGTAACACAATTTCCTTGCCACTGCTGTTGCCAACATGCTGAAAAGTTTTGAAACTTTTTTAAAAAAGAGTTCTTAAACAGTTATTTTAAATAATCAAGAAAACTGTGCAATTCACCTTAAAAGAAAAAGAAAAACAGAAACACATGGGCTGTTTCTTTCCTTAGGATTTTCCTTTGTTTTTGTATAGACTGTTTGTTCTTTTCAGGTGTTCTGTTCTAAAACTTGACATGTGTCAGTATATAACTAGCTAAATTCGTATATTCTTCACTCAGAATTCCTTTTATAATTTTTTTCTTAAATTGTACAGTGGCAAAGTACGGCATTCAGGACAGTATTGAGCACTGATCAGGTAACAGAATATCAAAATGTAATTAACAAGTAAATAAAGTAAGAATAAAATTATGCAGCAACTTCACTGCAGTCTATGTGCTAAGACTCTGTGCATGTGTTTGGGAGCTTGAAAATAAAAAATCAGTAAGAGCGAATCATGGAAGAGAGGATGGTTGTTAGAATTAATCTATATAGTTTCTTCATGCATTTCTATGGGACATTGGTATTCTTCTCCTAAGTGAATCTCAATTTTTTGGATTGTAATGTTTTCTCTTTTTCCAGTGTTTTCTCTTGGAGCTATTGTTTTAATCATTTTATAGATAGATAGATAAAACCTTTATTGGCATTAAGAGAAATTGGACATAGTCACTGTGGTTTGTTAGGTAACTACATACCCTGTTTCCCCGAAAATAAGACCTAACCTGAAAATAAGCCCTAGTACGATTTTTCAGGATGCTCATAATATAAGCCCTACCCCCAAAATAAGCCCTAGTTAAGTGAATCCCTGCTCTCCACCATTGTGCAACATTGTGCAGCAACCAGAAGATATGACTGTAAAATAAAACATCCCCTGAAAATAAGCCCTAATGCGTTTTTTGGAGCAAAAATTAATATAAGACCCTGTCTTATTTTTGGGGAAACACAGTATATAGGCATCAAGAGGGCATAAAAATGTTAGACATCCTTAACGGGACAATGGTTCATCTCCTAACAATAGTATCAAGGAAGTCTGTGACTCTTTCTACAATGTCAGTCATCTCGGCCGCCAGCATATAGCGAACTTTATCCAGATCTGACCTCCCTTCCAGCTTTAATAAAATTGAAGCTATCAACCTTGATCGGCTGATCGAGTGAAGCGGGCAGTGCAAAAACATATGAACAAGGGTTTCCAACACCCCCTGTTCACATGGGCAGTGCCTTTCAGAATAGGGAACTGCATTAAATCTGCCATATAATATAGCAGTAGGCATGACATTGCATCTGGCCAAAGAAAAGGCCCTATGTTTTGGGGGGCATTTGAACAAGGAAAGGTAGGCAACAGGTTTACCCATTTTAGGAGTAATATGGAAAAACAATGGTGAACAGAATTTATTGGCAGCACTACAAAGGTCCTGGAATTCAATATCCAAAATTCTTCTTTTAATAATTTGGCAAGATAGCTCTTGACTTAGAGCTCCAAGGTAGTCACTATCTATATGAATTGATTTCAATTTTTTCAAGAGGACCGTTGACCCAAAAGGTGGGACAGAGTCCCGCAGAAGCTGGTATAATAAACTGTCCATGTTTGAATTAGAGAGGTTACTTACCTGTAACCATGGTTCTTCGAGTGGTACTCTGTGAATCCATACGAATGGGTTAAACTGCGCCTGTGCAGGACTCTTCGGAATATTCTAGAGCTTAAATAACTGACCAATAGAACGTTTCCCCGTGGTGTGCATGCCCCGCCCGCCCGTGGTACCTCAGTTCCGAACGTCCGCCACTGTCATAGCTCTGATAATTAGAAAGCTGTAGACAACCTGTGACGGACAGCGGGGAGGTTGGGCGGGACGTGTGGATTCACAGAGTACTACTCGAAGAACCATGGTTACAGGTAAGTAACCTCTCTTTCTTCTTCGTGGTCTCTGTGAATGCACACGAATGGGTGACTAGCAAGCTCACTTACCGGAAGGAGGGCCGTCACGGTAAAACTGAAGTCAGCACAGCCCTTCCAAAACTTGCTTCCTTTTTGGCTCTGACATCCAGCCTGTAATGTGTAACAAAGGTCGATGGTGTAGACCAAGGAGCTGATTGACAGATGTCAGATACTTCAATGCCACATAGCCAGGCAGTAGAGGTAGCCACAGCTCTAGTGGAATGCGCCTTCAATACATCTGGTGGGGCCTTGCCAACCAGCTCATAGGCTAAAGCGATGGCAGAAACTATCCATCTAGAAACTGTCTGAGAAGAGACCGGATGACCTTTCTGAGGACCGTGGAAGCAAACAAACAGTCTTGGAGATTTGCGGAAGTCCTTAGTTCTGGAAATATAAAAGGTCAAAGCCCGACGAACATCAAGGGAAATGGAGCATGTGCTCAACATCGGAAGAAGGGTTAGGAAACAACGTTGGGAGGATCAAAGGCTGATTAACATGAAAACTCGAAATCACATTAGGGAGGAATGAGACATCAGGATATAAGACAACCTTATCGGAGTGAAATTGTATATAAGGTGCATCAGCCCGCAGTGCAGCCAACTCACTTGCCCTCCATGCAGACGTAATAGCCACCAGAAACAAAGTCTTTAGAGAAAGACGTTTTAGAGGAGTAGAAGCCATAGGTTCGAATGGTGAGTGTGTAAGAGTCCTCAAAACAGTCTGAAGAGACCATTGAGGGATTGAAGGCCGTACAGGTGGATGAATGTTATTCAAACCTTGAAGGAATCTCTTCACAGTCGGGTGTGAGAATAAGCGGGAAGCGTCTGAACCCAAAGGCTGATAAGAAACAATGGCAGAAATATAAACTTTAAGTGTAGAATGCGCCAGTCCTAGATCAAACAAATAACGGCAAGAAGAGTACCTAACGAAGCTGGAACAGCCACAAAACCTCTGGACGCAGCAAACTTGGTAAAAACAGACCACTTATAAGAATACAGCAATTTGGTTGAAGGCTTCCTAGCCCTGTCCAGCACCTCCTTTATACTGGGAGAATCCTCCACACTGTGAGATGGAGCGACTCGATGTCGGGGTGACAGACCTTGCCTCCATACTGAGTTAGGAGGAATGGTTGGGGAGGCAGTCTCAGGAAATCGGACGCGATGGTCTTGAGGGTGGTAAACCATGGTTGACGAGGCCACCATGGAGCTACCAGGATGGCATCGGCTCGCAACTGGCGGATCCTAACAATTGTCCATTGAATAAGCGGGATGGGAGGAAAAAGATAAAGAAGGACAGCATTCCATGTCACCATGAAGGCATCGTTGCCTCTCCCTGTTCGAGAGCAAAACTTTTTGCACTTTGCGTTGATCTGAGTCGCAAAGACGTTGATGGCCGGTGTGCCCCACCTGCTGCAGATATGGGCGAACACAGAGTCATCGAGAACCCATTCGTGCATTTGAGTGGTCAGGCGGCTCAGGCGATCGGCCACATCGTTGTCCTCTGTCGACACATGGATGGCGATTGGAAATATGTGATGATCTTAGCACCACTCCCACAGGTGGATTGCTAAGTACAGAAGGGACAAATAGTGAGTGCCTCCCTGCTTGTTTATATAATATAGAGTGGTCATGTTGTCCGTAGCCACTTGCACTCTGCGACCGACCACTAGAGGATAGAAAGCGCGAAGAGCCTTGCTTACTGCCAACATTTCTAGAAGATTGATATGTAGCAGCTTCTCTGAGCTGGATCACAGGGCGTGGATCTTGTGAACGCCACAATGCGTGCCCCAACCTGTCATGCTGGCGTCTGATCTGTACCGTCAGTTGAAGGGGCCTGAAGGGTCGACCGATTAGAAGATGTGGCACAAAAGTCCACCACGTCAGTTGACATGATAACTCTGGAGTCACACGTAGACGTTTGGCAGGGTTGTCTAATAACGGATTGAATTGAGACAGCTACCACGCCTGCAGGGATCGCATCTTCAATCGAGCGTGAGGAAGAGCAGACATGGTGGAAGCCATAAGGCCTAAAAGATGTTGCGTGTGATGAGCAGAAACCCTGGCGTATGGGCGGAACAGACGAATAGCACGACTCAATTTGTAAATCCTCTCTGAAGGGAGGAAGACCCTGGCTCTGTTGGAGTCCAGAACCGCGCCAATATAGTCCATGATCTGAGATGGTTGAAGATGGGACTTCGCAAAGTTGACCTGAAGGCCTAGATCTGCCATAGTTCATAGGGTAAAACTTGTGTCCTCTTGTGCCTCGGCGTAAGAGCCAGCGACGATCAACCAGTTGTCTATATATGAAAAGACTATGATATTGTTCAGACGCAGGTAGACCGCTACTGGAGCTAGACACTTTGTGAAGGTCCTTGGGGCGGTGGCAAGCCCGAATGGAAGGGCGCAGAACTGGTACACTGACTCCATGAAGACGAAGCGGAGATATTTGCGATGATGCTCGTGGATGGAAATATGAAAGTAAGCGTCCTGTAAGTCTTTCACCACAAACCAATCGCCTGGAGAAAGAAGCGGAATGATCGACTCTAAGGTGACCATTTGGAAACGCCTTGGACGAAGGTAAGTATTGAGAAGCCTGAGATCTAAGATTGGTCGCAGTCTGCCATCCTTTTTGGGAACTATAAAATATCGGGAATAGAAGCCGTCCAGTGCTTCTTGAGAAGAAACGCATTGAATAGCATGCTTCTGGAGAAGAACAGAGACTTCTTTTTCTAGAGCAGGTGAGTAAGCCGTGATCTTGAGGCGACCGACAGGAGGAAGATCTGAGAACTCTAACAGGTAACCAAAACGTATGATGGCGAGTGTGGTGTTCACCCTTGTGGCCCCTGCTTGTCTTTCCCTCACAAAGGCTCACGTCGCGTTTTCCTCTCGCTGCCACCAGTGGATTACCTCAGTCCACAATATAAATAACGTTTGTCTGAACACTTGTCTTGTGAACAGAAGCAGAACTTATTTATTGAAGTGAAGCAGATTGAATAGTAACAGAAGTTCTTCAGATACACATTATACATAAGCAAATCATCAACAGTTCTCTCAGTACATACTTCTTTTCTCTTGCTATATCATTACCACCTTCTCTACTTATTCTCTTAACCAGCTCTATTTCTCTCGGTATCTGTTCCCTCTCTCTCTGACTAATCAGCCTTATCTGACTCTTCCTTCTCCCGCCAAGCCTCATGTAGCTGCTGACTCCGCCTCTCCAGTCCTCTCATAGGTTCATGCAAATCAGCTCATGAATATGAATGGCATGAGTGATGTGGGCGATCGTCACAGCAAGCACCCAAGAATCTTTGGTGATGATAGACCAATTGTTGAAGAAGGGGGCTAGCCGGGGAAGGTGGGATAGATCGATAGACAGGTTCAGCAGAAGACAGTCAAAGATATTGTTTATTCTTCTTGGCAGGGCGACGGAAAGTTTGTCGATGCTGACCAGAAGCCTGTGCTCGGAAAGAGGTGGTAGCAGAGGAAGATGGAGGAGGATTCGATCTTTCTTGAGCAGGAGGTTTGTACGGGCGATAGGCTTGATGATAAAGATGTTGATAAGATTGTTGTGAGGTGAAAGGTCTGCGCCACTGATAACGTTGGTATCTGGGTTGCTGGACATAATAGGAGCGAGCTGTCTTCCGGATCTTATGTAAATTGTCCATCACCTCATCCGTTTTCTCGTTAAATAGTTCGACGCCATCAAACAGAAGCTCTTCAATATGGGACCTAGCGTCATCATTGATTCCTGCTGAACGCAGCCAAGCATGCCTCCTCAGAGCAATGGCCGATGTCATGGCCTTAGACGCTGCATCCGCTGTATGACGTGACACCAAACGTTGTTGTTTAGCCAGTGTCGTCGCTTCCAGGTGAGCGTTGAGAGCAGCGGTCCTAGTTTCTTCAGGAGCGGCTTGAAGAACTGGCAGAACCTTGTTCCATAATTGCCTCTGATAGGCGCCCATAGCTGCCTGGTAGTTAGAAACTCTCATTACAAATGAAGCCAGAGAGTATAGGCAACGGCCCAGTACATCTAGTTTGCGGCCTTCCCTATTGGTAGGGGTGACCTTAGAACGATTTCCCGCCCTCGATTGATTGGACTGCACTATAATGGAATTCGGTGCAGGATGCATATTGAGAAAGGTTGTGTCGTTGCCATATGTCCTGTAATGGTTTTCAACACGCCTAGAGATCTGAAGAGATGTAGATGGTTGATTCCACGATTCTTTAATGAGGTCCAACATAGTTGGAATAAAAGTCAAACTCAAAGGGGGGGATTTATCTTAGTTTACATAATCAAAAACAAGGTCCTGTTTGGGAGGAGGAGGTTGGTCTATATCAGTGGTGGCGAACCTTTTTGGGCTCGCGTGCCCAAACTGGAAAAAACAAAAACAAACAGGGGGCGGTGTGCCGCCACTCTGGCGGCGGAACCGGAAGTGGCGGTGGTGAAACCGGAAGTGGCGGCGGAAGGGGGAATCCCAGGCACGGAGGTGCCTTGACACCCCACTCCGGATCCGCCACCAGCACCAGCTGCTCCGGATCCTGACCTGCCGCCTGTCCGGGCACCAGCACCGCTGTTGCAGCCGCCTGCTCAGGTTTGGCTGCAGGGGGAGGGGGGAGTAGCGATCCGGCGACTTATGGCTCGCGTGCCGGCAGAAAGGGCTCCGCATGCCAGCTGTGGCACGCGTGCCATAGGTTCGCCATCGCTGGTCTATATCAAGTTCCAATGATTTGGCCATGCGTAGAATTAACTGAGAATATGATGTAAAGTCTTCGGAGGGAGATGGAGGATGGATATCAGCGACATCCGAATCTGGTGTAGGTACATTTGAGGGGGATACCCTAGAAGCCTCCGAAGGTGGGTCCTGCTCAGAGACCGATGAGACCAAAGAAGCTCTGGATCCTCTATTAAGAGACAGAGGCGGTGAAGGTGAACGAGGATGAGATCTCGATATGGAGGCTGGGGCTCAGGAAATCGGTGTGCAGGTCTCCATGCCAGGTGGATAAGAGGTTCTAGAAGACGCAGCCAGGCGAGATGACTGAACGTGAGACGCTTTCGGATGGGATACTGAGGGTGACGGTATCGAAGGAGCCCGAGAACGCTTCGCAGGACGTGATGATTGAGGATCCTGCTGTGGTAAATGGCGCTTATTAACAGACTTCGAGTCCATAGGCTCGAGTCTGAGATAAGCTCGATGCCGACGTTGAGGCGGTGAAGGCGATAGAGATGAACCAGACAGGGAAGCATAGACATATCGTACCCTCTTGGGCCTGACATAATCGTCAGTGTCGTAAAAGGGATCAAGATCGTTCCCATGGTACCGACGTCGACCGCCACGCTGATCAATTTTCACATAAAGTGGCTCTTCATAGTCAGTGAAAGCATGCCGCCAAGATGGACGCGGAAGAACTATAACCTCCCAATGCTGAGGAAGTTGTCGGCCTGGAGAAACATGCTGATGTTTTGCCAGATGCTTACGTGGAGGGGATTGTTGTGGTGACACCTCAGAGTTCGACAGTTGAATCACTGTTGCCCGCCCGATTGACATAGGGCTCGAATGGGCCGAGGCCGGGCTGGAGATTATATCAGCCTCAGAACGGCCATGACTTGGAGACAGGCTCAGAATCGATACCGAAGCCTGTGTCTGTGGCTGCGGTACAAAGCCATCCCCTTCAGAAAGCGATTCAGGATCATGAAGCTCCCTGGAAGATTCCTCGAGTATCAGCGAAGGCAGGGTCACTCGAACTGGAGGGAGTTCCTTCAGTTGAACAGACTTAGAAGGCTGTTTAGCCTTTTCATGTTTAACTACCTCCTTCTTTTTCTTGGGATCTTTAACAGATGGCGACTTCAATGTCGATGCTGACCCTGATGTCGAAGACTTCTTCGACTTGGACACCTTTGAAGAAGCTCTCGAAGAAGGGGTAACAGGCGCCAGCGAGGCAGCGGGATCTGGACGAGGAGTGGGAGGAGCAGGAGTCACGGTAGGTTCCATGGTTGTCGAGCTCAACGATGTTAACGACTTGTCCCAAAGATATGAGCGGAGTCGCTGTAAGCGGAGCTTCAGGGCGAGCTTGGTTAATTTTTTACACTCTTGACAAGAGTTGGGCTGGTGTCTTTTCCCCCAAACAGAATAAACAGCGGTCGTGGCCGTCTGTAAAAGGAATCTTGTTAGCACACAATGTACAGCGTTTGAATGGGCCTGAAGAGGCCATAAAATTTGGCAGGAACAGGGAAAGGTGGGTGGAAAGGAAAAACGAAAAAGACTCACGGGAAACGTTAACAATAGTAGTCCAGGATCAAAAACCGAGGAGTCAAGCTGAGAAGATAAAGATCCAAGTATCAAGTCCAATTCCGTAATCCAAATCACAAACGGTAACCAGTCCAAAAGCCAAAAACCAGACACAATAACGGCAGCCAATCCAAAATGCAAGAATCGAAAATCAGGTCAGTGCAAGTCGAAATACTCCAGATAAGAAAAAACGTAGTCAAGAAAACAGGCCGAGATCAAAACCAGAAAATGTAAACGAATTGAAAACAGCTCTAGGAGTCACGAAGGAGTCCGATTGCAGCGGCGGCAAAAAGGAACTGAGGTACCACGGGCAGGCGGGGCATGCACACCACGGGGAAACGTTCTATTGGTCAGTTATTTAAGCTCTAGAATATTCCGAAGAGTCCTGCGCAGGTGCAGTTTAACCCATTCGTGTGCATTCACAGAGACCACGAAGAAGAATCTAATTCAGGATGGGGCTATACTGTTCCAGGTACCAGACTTGTCTAGGGTGGCCCAATACAGAATTCAGATATCCCTGAATACAGAGTATTGATGGAAATGGAACCAATGATTTATTCTTCTTGTTGATTCTATTCACATTTTGCCTTCAGCAGTCAACTGCTTAACATTCAAACTGAACATTCAGTACTCGCTAGCATAGTAAAAAGTTATTTTCAATACATATACCGTTTCCCCAAAAATAAGACCTAACCTGAAAATAAGCCCTAGTATGATTTTTCAGGATGCTCATAATATAAGCCCTACCCCAAAAATAAGCCCTAGTTAAGTGAAACCCTGCCCTCCACCATTGTGCAGCAACCAGAAGATGACATGACTGTATTTGAATAAATGTAGATTGTTGTACATGAAAAAAATAAAACATCCCCTGAAAATAAGCCCTACTGCGTTTTTTGGAGCAAAAATTAATATAAGACCCTGTCTTATTTTCGGGGAAACACGGTAGACAAAACAAATGCAATGACTGTTGATTTAAAAAAAAAAAACATACCTTAAACAAGAGCCATAACTTTTCAAAAATATTTCTTGCTGATAATCCTGAATTTCAATAATCTCCTGTCATATCTAACTGACTTGTCATCTCTCAGGCTGGAAAGGTTTCCTAGGTAAGCACTGTTTGTATAACCATTGTGATGCGATTGAAAGCTGCAGGACATTTTAGGGTTATGCTGCTGTTTAGGAACAAGGACTAAGTGATCAGATCATATTAAAAATAATATTAACCCTGAAGTGAGGGCTTTATCATGTATATTTCCATTTAGAAAAGCAGATCCACCTTTGTATCACCCCTGAGGGTAGTTATTACAGTAACAGCCCACACAATTTGTCGTGACTCATGAAGTGAGTTGGGAGGCAGAGGTTGGTAGTCCAGTAATTCCCCACTGTGCTCCTTGACAGGGGCTGGACTTGATGATCCATAGGATCCCTTCCAGTTCTGCAGTTCCAAGATTATTATTTTATTATTATATTATGAAGGTTACCTGGAACTTATTGTCTGGAACTTCAGACAAGGCTTTTCCCATTTCTCTCAGTCTGCCATGCTACAGGGTACATAACCAGGACTCTCTTTCCCTTTCCCCATGTAACTTCAGTACATGTTTGGTTGTATCCTGTCACTTCCAACAGAATGACCACTTACTCAAGAAATGCACACATTCCAATATGGGAAATTTGATTCCCATCTATAATTTAAATTGCACATGTGGGTGATTTAAACTATGACTTAAATCATCTTGATTTAAATTAATTCAATCTCGTTTCACTGTTTTTGTCTAATGCTGACTATAAAGTATGGTTGACTAAATTTATCTGTGACATTACAGTTTAATATAATTAAGTACTTCTACAATAGATTAGCAAATTCAATTTAGGTAGCAAGCAAAGAAAACTGTTCCTAAGCATTAAATACCATTTAGCAGTAGATGCACTGGGTTTGACTCATCTCATATCTGTAATACTGAATGACGGATGCATGTACAAAGTTAAGTTTGTTTACCCATAGACCATTATCATGAAGACTTTGAACTTAATGTATTTTTCAGTATGCATAGTTAATTTCCTTGGCACTAGTGAAGATGTGTCTGCATATCTTCTTTCCACATATTACAAAGAGCTTTTGTCCCTTTAATTTTGTATGTTTTCCTTCAGAGGGAGATGGAGGACTAAACACTGTTAGAGGAGGATCACTTTTCAAAAATCAACATTTTACAGTTCCCCAAGGAGGCTATTTCTTCAAAGTCAGTTGCAAAAACTTAGTAGTTTCCTTCTTTACAAGCCATCTTCCAAAACAGTGCAGCTGGAAGGTACATATGTCTGTGGTTTCCTTGTTTGAGGAGCATTAACTGATAATCAGAGCATCTTTTGCTTATCAGTTGGACAAAATAAGTTATTTATTTATAGTTGTATTTATATCTGGATGAGAAATCCCTGAAGACCTTGATCCATGCATTGGTGATCTCCCGAATTGACTACTGTAATGCTCTCTCTGTGTGGCTTTCCTTAAAGATGATATGGAAGCTACAACAATTCAGAATGTGGCAGCCAAGTTAATTTCAGGGGCAAGGAGATTTGACCATGTTTCCCTGATCCTGGCTGATCTGCACTGGCTTCCTGTTGGCTACCGCGTCAGATTTAAGGTGTTAGTTAAGATTTATAAAGCCCTAAATGGTTTGGGGCCGCATTACCCATTGGAGAGCCTCTCCCCAAGAGTATCTACTCATCCAACATGCTCCTCTCAGGACACATTATTGAGGGTGCCTACCCTGAGGAAAATAAAGAAAAACAGTTACTAAGACTTGGGCTTTCTCAGCAGTGGCACTCTTGATGTGGAATAAACTTCAATCAGAAACTAGACAGGCCCCTTCCCTACAGATCTTTAGAAGATTAGTAAACACAAAACTGTTTAGGAGAGCTTTTGGCAACATCTTAGGCTAATTTCTGAGACCCGCACACTACGTATTGTCACTATTGGTTATTTTCATTAAACTACTGTATATTTTGTTTATTATGTTACGGTCTATGCAACTTGGTTTGATTTAAATTATTAGGTGTCAATCTTCGGTTGCCTTTTCTGTTTTAGTTTGTGGTGTCAAGCATTTTGATTTTTTATTATTTTAATTGTTCTTGTAAGTAGGCTGTCTATAAACAGAATGAATGAATGAATGAATGATAAATAACAGAGATGTTCACTTCGCATAACACAAGTGCATTTGAATTTACTGAATTAAAGAAAAACATCTTAAAGTGAACAAAAGTATAATTTACTGTGTTGATCTTTATATGTCATATCCAGTAACACCTCATAGACATGTCAAAGCAAAAGAAGCAACATGGTTTGGAGCAGAACTCTGAACAGATAGATTCAAGCATGATTAACAGTTTGAATGGAGGGATAAAATGGGTTGATGGTATATGGTATTCACATGTCAAAATAGCAGAAGCTTAACTGCAAAACAATTAGGAGAATAGTATTCTTTTTTTAAAAAAATAACAAAAATGTAATGTTTGTTCAGAAAAGGATTTGTCCAATTACGTCCCTTCAAGGGAAATATCCAATAATTATTTTTGAAAATTGCAGTTCAAATGAGGGGCGAATCCTTATGTACTCAGATCCCAAATGTTCCAGCAGAGGTCAGTATGTGAACACTCCACTTCCCAACGCAATAGTTTATTTTTGTTATTTGGATTGATATAGGAAATATTTCATTACACAAAAGACAAGTAACTGTATTGTTACGCAGCAAAAATCAGCCTACAGTGAAGGACTATATATTTGTCACCCCAAAGAGATAAAATTTGAACTGAAAGGGTAGTATCTAGAAGAAGGCCATGCAGTTTTCTGCTGCATAGACCTAGAAGTTATCTGTCTAAGTATGTCAAGCATCACTTCAGGTGAGTTTTAAATTCCCAATTTGATTTGTGCAATCAAGACATTTAAGATAGAAAAGCAAAATGTATATCTAATGTTCCATTACATAGCAAAATCTTTAGGCTAACCTCTAGTGTGAAACTGCAGATTATAGATTTGAAGACACTGGCCAGATCCCACCGATGATTTACACTTGTGTAAGAGAAAGTCATCTAGGTCTTAGTGGCAAATTGCCTGCTACAGTGGCAAGAGCTGCAACTTTATCTTCTGCTGGTGCAGCAGAAGGCATGGATAGAGGGAAAACTCCTCAGGAGAGTATTCCTTATGCAACTGTTGCTCCCATTGGGAGGACACCTGTTGCCCACTCTGAAGGAGAGAATATCAGAGTATGTAGATGTTTTTTCCTATTGCTGTGGCTCTGGCTCCTACTGTTTCAGGAACATAGTAAAGTGAAGGTGCATCTCAGCTTTCCAAGGCAGATGGAGTTTAAAAGGCCCAAGACTGAGTACACTTGTGTCAACTAGGTAGTGAATGACTTATGCTGGGGTATTATGTCAGGCCCAACTACAAAGATAGCTATCATTGTGGAATTACCAAGACATTATACCAGGGCTTATGCAGGTTCTTCAGATCTAGCATGGTTACAACAATACAAGCAATTAAGAATGAGAGTGGCACTGGATCCATCTCTCTCCTGGGATATTAAGCAGGTTGAGATTTGAACTGATATTATGATAGGAATCTGCTCCCTCTCAGTATGTGGGCATATCTCAAATGTTATTTGTATTTGAGCAAGTTTATAAAAGGTCTTCCCCAGACAACCAAAAGACTGGTCATATTTGTTGAGAATGCAATGCAGCAAGTAAATGTAGTTGAGCCATGTGTAAAACTGACCACAGACACGGTAATCTTGGGGTAATCTATTTGTGAGCCCTGCTGACCCTGTTAGGGTCAGTGAGTCGTCCCTCTTCTACTCCCCGATTCATGGACTTGACACCAGGTGTTTCAAATGTAACAGGGTTTATTTTAATTGGGAAAGGGTTAGTAACAGATGTACTTTCGCACAGCTGGCTTCTCCCAGGGCTAATTAATTCCATTAGCCCTGGCTCTGCCCAGTTCTGCTCCACACCTCAAGTTGATGGCATTGGGATATTAGAGTCTATAGTCTGCCTTGGTGGAGGGCACCATATGTTGCTGAAACTTGAGGCCTGCAGAAACAAGGGCCTATACACCCACAGTGGAGGACGGCACATGGTGTACTTAGAGTCTGGTTGAGATGTGGGTTGGGTTCAGCACCAGGAGCTGCTATTGCTGGAGATAATGCTGGCATTCCTTTTGATGCTTCTGTCTCCAGCATTGTAGCTATGTCGAAATGGGCTTTCTCAGCCCAGTCCCAGCTATGATTAAGGACCCCACCTCTTGTTGCCCCCAGTAGTGCAGGCCAAGTGGAAGGTGTGGATTCTGATGTTTTTCTCCCTCCTTCTTAGGCACCTGCATCTGCACTAGGACCCCTGTCAAGGTTTCCTCCTTTATAATACAGTTCCACTCTCTGGGTGGTTCAAGCTCTTCCTCCATGTCTTCCTTGACATTATACTCTTCCCCTAGATCAGCTATGGCGAACCTGTGGCACGCGTGCCACAGCTGGCACACAGAGCCCTCTCTGTGGGCACATGAGCCATAAATCACCATTGAGAAATACCCGTCCTCCGATCCTGGATTTCGGGAAGAATTGTTGGGAAGGGAGGGAGAGCCAAAATGGCAACAGCTGCCGCCACCACAAACACACACACACGCCCGGACACCAGGCATGGAAACACCTGGTTCCTGCTGCCTGCGCCTTTAAGGATTGCAGCCAGAGGCAGAATAGGGAGTGTCCCGGACAGGTGCCGGAGGTTGTGCAGCCGGAGAAGTGGGACTCTCCGTGACGGTCGTGGTTGGTTTTGTGTTGCAGTTTGAGCACTTGGGCTCAAAAAGGTTCGCCATCACTGCCCTAGATCCTCCTGGGCATTCCCCCAGACTCCTACCTCCTCTTCCTCTTACAGCACCAGTCCTTTGCTCTCCTTCTCCCTCTTTGACTGAACTGTCAATTTCATCCAGCGCTTCCTTTATGTCCAACCTCCCAGTGAGCCCCTTTTACGTTTCTCTCCTCCAGGGGTTATTCTGTGCTTTCTGGTGTTTCTGCCATTATCTCTGCAGGCAGTACCTTGGTTTGGGCCTGACTATCCCTAGCCCTTATCTCCCTATCCTTTGGTTCCCCAGCAGATTCTAGACTGTTATTCTCTCTGGGGCCTGGGCTGGGGCTAAATGACCTGACAGAGGTGCCCTCACCAGTGTCCGCCCCCCATACCATTCCAGCACCTCCTGTCAAAAAATGGGTAGGTGTGGCAGAGAATTGTTAAGACCAATTAAATAACTACTGAGCACTGCTTAGATTATTACTCCCAAAGATCTCATGCCAAGAACATAACATTGGGATAATTTGATTTTAGTTTTTCATACATTTGTTTCAAAAGGTAGCACTTTTCAGTAGAATAGGTAACATCTATTTTATGTGAAAGGACTGCAAATAAAGTTAGAGGGGAAAGTGAATCAGGACTGCATGCCATGCTCCATATGTCCACCCTCTGGATATCTCTTTTAGGAATAGTTCTGAAAAAGATGCATAGTGAGTATAGATTAATCCATAATCTGTCACATCCAAGGGGTAGTTCTATTAATGCCTCTACTGATCCAGCAATCTGCTTAGTGAAATATGCCTCACTCAATGCAAAAGTGATGGATGTAGGAAAAAAGGTGTGGTTAGTAAGTTATTTGCAGCACACCTTGAATTTTTGACCTATTGGACTTTTTTTTTTTTTTTTGAGCCTACTATTTTGATAAAGCGATGGGTGTAGTATGTTTTGTATCCTGAAATAATACATAATGGTTAAGATCTATGGGGTAGGTCATGACAATGTTAGTGGTGGTGGGAGCTAGGATAAAAACCCGAGGTAAGGAACTGAGGCATTGTGGGTGAATATATGCAGTCAATGACATCTTCAAACTTAAGGATGATTGAACACTGGCTTGCAGGTTTCTTTCCTCCTCCTTTCTGCATGGGCCTTATACAGATACTATGTGAATAAAATTGTAGTCATTGCATCCATGTATTTCATGTCACCTTATCTCTGTCTGAAAGCGACAGCCTGCAAGGGAGTTTTGGAACATGAGGAAAGGCTGAAAAAGTAGTAGGACTATCAACAGCTCTTTAAGATCTATACTAATATTCAGAGGACTGGCTCCTAATTTCTACTTAGTACACCTTTGTTACTGAGATTAGTTTTTCCATGAACAGCTGTCCAACAATAAAATCTGTTTAGATGCCACAGTATTAGAAGAATATTAGAAGAGTCACAAGCCTAAATAAGAGAGAGCTCAATACACTCTTTTCCTGACATGGGATTGTATATATATGAAGTACATCATCCTTGAATTCTATGATTTTATGTATCAGGACATAATAAAAATCATTTGGTCCTTAGCAGGTCTGAAAACTAGGTAAATACGAGCAACCTCAGATGAACGACAATACATGACATATTACACCGTGATTAATTTTACAAAAATAAAGCCAAAGTGGAGAACCCATGTGTGAAAAACAAAGTACACCCTTACTGCCTCCCTAGGAATTAAGAGGCGAAGTAGCAGCCAGGTGCTGCTAACCAAATGCCCTTGACTAATTAATTGATCATCCACAAGTATAAAAGCTGAAGTTTTAGCAATTTGCTGGTCTGGAGCATTCAGGTGTGTGTTAACACAATGTCAAGGAGGAAACACATCAGCAATGATCATAGAGAAGCAATTGCTGCTGCCCATCAATCTGGGAAGGGTTATAAGGGTTATTTCCAAACAATTTAAAGCCCATCATTCTACAGTGAGGAGGATTATTCACAAGTGGAAAACATTCAAGACAGTTGCCAGTCTTCCCGCACAAGCGCCCTCCCGCTCCTTCATGCATGCGCACGAGCACGCACGCACAAGCACCCTCCCGCTCCTTCGCGCATGCGCACGAGTGAGGGGGGTGCCCCGCCTTCCCCAGATGATCCGCGGGGTTAAAAAAGTTGGGGACCACTGTTCTACAGGCCTCAGTTAGCATCTTAAATGTTAAAGTTCATGACAGTACAATTAGAAAAAGATTGAACAAATATGGTTTGTTTGGAAGAGTTGCCAGGAGAAAGCCTCTCTCTCTAAAAAGAACATGGCAACATGGCTTAAATTTGCAAAGTTGCATCTGGACAAACCACAAGACTTCTGGAACAATGTATTTTGAACAGATGAGATCAAAGTGGAGATGTTTGGCCATAATGCACAGCACCACATTTGTTGAAAACCAAACACTGCATATCAGCACAAACACGTCATACCAACTGTCAAGCACAGTGGTAGAGGGGTTATGATTTAAGCTTGTTTTGCAACCAGAGGACCTGGGCACCTTGTAGTCATGGAGTCGACCATGAACTCCTCTGTATACCAAAGTATTCTAGAGTCAAATGTGAAGTCATCTGTCTGACAGCTAAAGTTTGGCCAAAATTGGGTCATGCAACAGGACAATGATCCCGAGCACACCAGCAAATCTACAACAGAATGGCTGAAAAAGAAAAGAATCAAGGTATTGCAATGGCCCAAAGTCCAGACCTCAACCAATTGAAATGCTGTGGCAGGACCTTAAGAGAGCTGTGCATAAAAAAATGTCCACAAACCTGAATGAATTGAAGCAACGTTGTAAAGAAAAGTGGGCGAATATTCCTCCACAATGATGTGAGAAACTGTTAAAGTCATACAAAAAATGATTACTTTAAGTTACAGCTGCTCTAGTTCTACAAGCTATTGAATCATAAGGTGTACTTAGTTTTTCACACAGTGCTTCTCCATTTTGGCTTTATTTTTGGTAAATCATGACATGGTGTAATATATCATGTGTTGTTCATCTGAGGTTGCATTTACCTAATTTTCAGACCTGCTAAGGACCAGATGATTTTTATTATGTCCTGATATGTAAAACCTTAGAATTCAAAGAGGGTGTGCTTTCTTTTTCACATAGCTTTAGTTATGTCATTCCACAAGCAAAAAGTTCTAATCATTTGCACAGCTCCCATTTTCATTTCTGTGCAAGAGTCAAATCTGGTATTTTTACTCCACTTGTGCAAATAAACTGTTCCATAGGCCATTGTATAAAGTAATCCACAAAGTATTTCCCGAGTCATTGCAGAACAAATTGTACAACAGATTACAACTTCATTAGGCTAGATGAAGTTTGCACTAATTCTACCTTCTAGCTATTGCAGTATCACTGGTGGAATAACACCAGCTGTCGTAATATTTCTCTTAGCCCGTATTTACATCTCTGTTCAGAGCTGTGTATCTTGTAAGTTACATTTTGTGTTAACTTGAGTATTTGTAAAGAGTAAGTAGTACATGGGGACACTTACAGAGAATATTCGAGGTTCCTTTAAAAAAAAAAGAAGGTTACTTACCTGTAACCGTAGTTCTTCGAGTGGTCCTCTGTGAATTCACACATATGGGTATTGTCTGCGCCTGCGCTGACAGTCTCGGAAGATTCTAGAGCTTAAAGTAACAATTTTATGGTATGATCTCCCATGAGGCACATGCTCCGCCCACCCAACGGTCCCCTCAGTTCCTAAGATATGTCCGCCGGGCAAGGTTATAGAAGTATTAAGGCACCGTGACGGACAGAGGGGAGGCTGGGTGGGTAGTGTGAATTCACAGAGGACCACTCGAAGAACTACGGTTACAGGTAAGTAACCTTCTTTTCTTCATCGTGGCCTCTGTGAATGCACACATATGGGTGACTAGCAAGCATCACTTACCGGCAGGTGGGACGTCACGGTAGGAAGGAAGCCAAAACCGCTCTGCCAAAACCGGCATCAGTGCGTGCTCGTACATCAAGTCGGTAGTGCTTGACAAAGGTCGACGGAGTGGACCAGGTAGCAGCACGACAGATATCAGGAATGTCAGTTCCACGTTGGAATGCAATTGACGTGGAGAGTGCTCTAGTAGAGTGAGCTGTAACATGGTCAGGAGGTGATTGTCCTGATAATTGATAAGCAAGGGATATAGTCTGAACTATCCATCTGGATATAGATTGAGAGGAAGCTGGACTTCCCTTGGCAGAGCCATAAAAGCAGACGAATAGTCTGTTGGTGGTTCTGAAGTCCTTAGTTCTATTCAGATAGAAGGCCAAGGATCGACGAACATCAATCTTGTGGAGCATGTGTTCTATAGGAGATGATGGAGATTTGAAGAAAGAAGGTAAAACTATTGGTTGGTTCCTATGGAAGTCAGTCACAACCTTTGGAAGGAAGGAAACATCAAAGTAGAGAGTAACTTTGTCAGGGTGAAACTGAATGAATGGAGGGTCCGATCTAAGAGCAGCGAGTTCAGAAGCTCTCTTAGCCGAAGTAATAGCTACCAAAAAAGCTGTCTTCAAGGTCAGTAATTTGAGGTCCACAGAGGCCATGGGTTCAAAGGGAGGTCGCATAAGCGCATTGAGAACAATTTGCAAAGACCACTGGGTTGTAATACGTTGGGTGGGAGGGCGGGTGTTGTTAAGTCCTTTAAGGAATTTCTTCACAGCTGGATGAGAAAAAAGTCGAGCAGACGAGGAATCGTCGGGCTGGTGCGCGACGATCGCTGCAATGTATACTCGAGACAGTCCCAGGTTGAAGAGGTGAAGAAGGTAAGTAAGTAAAGTCGTGATGGAGACAGGTAATGCAGGTAAGTTGTTCGCTGCCGTATATTTAAGGAAGGATTTCCATTTGTTTTCATATAGGAGTCTTGTGGACGGTTTGCGAGCTCGATCTAGGATTGCTCGAAGGGCGGGGGTATCCTCCAAGCTGTCAAGTGGAGGGACGAGATGTCTGGATGATAAACCATCCCGTTGTCCATTGTCAGGAGATCTGGTAGCAGGGGGAGCCGGAACGTGTCTGTCGAAATCGACCGGAGGTAAGGGAACCATGGTTGTCTCGGCCACCATGGGGCTACGAGGATCGCGTCGGAGTGGAAGTGTCGAATCCGAATTACAGTGCGTTGTATTAGTGGAATCGGGGGGAAAAGATAGAGGAGCCCTCGAGTCCAGTTGATCATGAAAGCGTCCCCTATGGAATCGACATCGGTTCCAGCTCGAGTGCAGTATGTCTTGCATTTTGCGTTCGATCTCGAGGCAAAGACATCGATGTCCGGTTTGTTCCATCTGCGGCAGAGGAGGTGGAAGATCGAAGTTTTGAGGGACCATTCGTGGGACCTCGATGTAAGGCGACTGAGATGGTCGGCCAGATAGTTTTCCTCTGTGGAGATGTGGACCGCAATTGGAAAAATATGGTGTTGGCAACACCATTCCCAGAAGTCGATAGTTAGGTAGAGGAGGGAGGAAGAGTGGGTGCCACCCTGTTTGTTGACATAAAAAAGGGCAGTAGTGTTGTCTGTTGCCAGTTGTACAACTCGGCCGCGGATGAGTGGTAGGAACGCGTGGAAAGCTTTTATAATCGCCATGAGTTCTAGATGGTTTATGTGTAGTCTCGATTCCGATCGCGTCCAAAGTCCATGAATTTTGTATTTCAGGCAATGAGCGCCCCATCCGTATGGACTGGCGTCCGTAGTGATTTGGATGGTCGGTTGAAGAGGTCGGAAGGGGCGGCCGAGAAGAAGATTGGACGGTGTAGTCCACCAGGTGAGTTGACGAGAAAGTTCTCGTGTGACCCTTAGTTTTTTTGATTGGTCGTCCGTTTGCGGATCGAAGTGTGCCAGGAACCATGTTTGAAGAGACCTGAGCTTGAGTCTCGCATGTTGGATTACTGACGTTGTCGAGGACATCAGTCCGAGGAGATGTTGAGCGTGTCGCGCTGATACTAAGGCCCGAGGTCGAAAGGGAGTTATGGCACGGTTTATCCTGTCGATTCGATCTGGCGGAATGAAGGCTCTGGCGTGTATGGAGTCCAGTTGAGCTCCGATGAAGGTGGTTACTTGAGAGGGTTCGAGGCGAGACTTGGAATGATTGACCTGGAGACCGAGGTTTTGCAGTGTGTGTAGGGTAACGCGGGTAGCTCTTATGGCGTCGAGACGGGTGTGTGATACAATGAGCCAATCGTCGATATAAGGATAAATGTGGATGCCTCGAAGGCGGAGAAAAGCCGCAACCGGTGCCATACACTTTGTAAACGTTCTCGGAGCTGTTGAGAGTCCGAACGGGAGGGAGCAAAATTGGTAAGCCAAATTGTTGAAAAAAAATCGAAGGTACTTGTGGTGGTCTTGATGGATGGATATATGAAAATAGGCGTCCTTGAGATCGATCAGGACGAACCAGTCTCCCTGCGAAAGAAGGGGAATAACGGTGTCAAGGGTGAGCATACGAAACTTTCGAGGCCGAATGTACGTGTTAAGTTCCCTGAGGTCGAGGATTGGGCGGAGGCCTCCGTCCTTCTTCGGAACCGTGAAATATTTGGAGTAGAAGCCATTAGGGAAGTCATGTACTGGAACCAAAAGAATGGCCCTTTTGTCAATTAAAGTGGCGATTTCGTCTTGAAGAGTGACAGAGTAAGGAGTAAACTTAAAGTTGCCCAAAGGGGGAACAGAATGGAATTCGATGCGGTAGCCCGATGAAATAATATTAAGAACCCACTTATCGTTGGTAATATAGTCCCAAAACGGGAGAAAAGAACGCAATCTAGGGAAGGTCAAATCATGCAAATTCAGAGGATCAAATAGAGGGGTATCAGTAACGTCGATAGCCCTTACCCTTCCCTTGATTTTTTGAGAAAGGTTGGCGGTGTTGTGGCTGGTTCCGAGGGCGGGCGCTCGGTGTCGATTGTCCTGGTGTCGACAGAGGTCTATCCGATTGCTGCTGTCGGAAAGGTCGGTAGGGTTGGTATCTTTGGAAAGGTTGAAAAGATTGTTGATAGAATTGGGGCTGTCTATATGGTGGCTTGTAGGGACGAAAGGACGGTTGAGTCATATAAGTTTTAGCCGTTTTACGGATTTTATGGAGATTCTCCATAGTATCATCAGTTTTTTGGTTAAAAAGTCCAATACCATCGAAGGGAAGCTCCTCTATTCTATGTTTGGCATCATCATTCAGGGAGGTAGATCGGAGCCAAGCGTGGCGACGGATGGCTATAGAAGATGCCAAGGCCTTGGAGGCGGCTTCAGCCGCATGCCTAGCAGCAATCTTCTGCTGCTTCGCTAAAGAGGTCGCTTCTATGTGGGCATTCATGAGGTTTGTCTTTATGGATTCCGGAGCAGACTCAAGGAGAGGCAGGATTTTAGCCAAAAGATGTCGCTGATAGGCGCCCATAGCAGCCTGATAGTTTGCGGTCCGCAGTAGAAAGGATTGTAAGGAATAAATTCTTCTGGCAATGACATCAAGTTTTCTCCCTTCTTTGTTGGTGGGGGAGATGGCCGATTTGCCTCTTGATTTCGGCAGGTTAGACTCGACGATGATTGAATTTGGGGCAGGATGTTTAGCCAGAAAGTCCGTGTCAGGGCCATGGGTTCTGTACATATTGTCAGTACGTCTAGACATCCGTAAGTTTGTGGGAGGCGTATCCCAGGCATCTCGTATTAATTGTGTCATGGCAGGAATAAATGCCAGGCTCAATGGCTGTGACCTCTCGCTGTGGAGGTCATCGAAGATGGTGTCCGCTTCGGGGGAAGGAGGTTCTTCAACCTGTAGCTTGAGTGCAGCAGCCATGCGGCCAACGAGGTTAGAATATGATGTAAAATCCCTCGATGGAGACGATGGGCGGTCATCGATAGGGTCAGAGTCAGGGGTAGGAATGTTTGCAGGAGATTCAGGAGATGATTCTGCATCAGTGTCCTGATCTGATGTCACTGGAGTGGATGAGGAATCATCCTCAGTTGTCTGGGACACGTGGATGTCAGAGGCAGTAGGGTGAGCTACAGAGGTTGGCTTCACGTGGCTGTCCTTCAAGGAGTGTCTAGGTTGTTTCGGAGGTAGAGCGCTCGTGGTGTGAGAATGGCGCTTTTTTGATGTCGAAACTGAAGTCGAGGTCGGATGTTGTCCCGTCGGTTTCGATGTCGAAATCGAAGGCGGAGCCCGAATCCGACGTGATGGAGATTCGTGTCGGGATCGCTTCGTCGGGGCCGTTTGAGAGAACCCCTGATATGCATCCATCTGAAACTGATTAGCGAAGGGGAACAAATGTTCCATGCCAAGCTGCTGAAAGGCAAGCTGTTGATAAGCCGGGAAGAATGGTAGTTGGTAGCATTGGTTAAATGGATGCATTGGAGCAGCAGGCTCAAGATGTTTTCTCTTCTCCTTCCGCTTTTTTGGAGACTGAGGAGGAGTCTCGAGTTCAGATGGCTCAGTGTCGCAAGCCCGCCCAGAGGTTGGGCTCGAATGGGCAGTGGCCGGACTGGATGGATACTCAGTCCCAACATGGCCGGTGGAAGGGGACAGGCTACGAGCCAAGGCTGGTGCCTGTGGCGAGGAGACACGCATCTCATCCCTTCCACCTATAGACACAGGAGCCTCCATAGACGATTCCTCTAACACTGGAGAGGGCGGTCGCTCTCCTGGTGGGTCCAGTCGAACAGATTTGACTTTCTTAGGCTTTTTGGTGATAGGTTTCTCTTTTTGTTTCTTAGGCATCGAATGTGCCTTCGGGGCTTTAGGTTTTGAAGCCCTGGACGTGTCGGAACCTGTTTTGGAGCGGGGAGAAGGAGTCGAATGCCCCGGGGTGGTGGATGGGGCTTGTCGAGTGGGAGTCCCCTCTGCCTGTGGAGCGTCTGCAGGAGCCAGCGTGGCCGGATTCATAGCTGCTTCCCAAAGGTGAGATCGTAATCTCTGCAACCTGTGTTTTAGCGCGGGTTTGGTAAAACTTTTGCAGGCTGCACAAGATTGGGTTTGATGTTCTTCACCCAAGCAGAATAAACACTTTTCGTGTCCGTCCGTAGACGGGATCTTACTATTGCAGCCGACGCAGCGCTTAAAAAGAGCTGAAGAGGCCATAAATGGCGGGAAAAAAGGGGGAAACGGCGGTTGAAAGTCCCAGGGAAAGGGGAGGAGGGGGAATCGAAGAAGTAAAAAGGTTGATCAGAGGAAAAAACTCACGGGAGATCAATGGAAAGGTTTTTTGATTGAGAAGAATATACGTTTCAAACAGCACAAGGGCCAAAATATCGCTCTCTCTCTTCCGTAGAACCTTATCGCACGGCGGAAAAAAGGAACTGAGGGGACCGTTGGGTGGGCGGAGCATGTGCCTCATGGGAGATCATACCATAAAATTGTTACTTTAAGCTCTAGAATCTTCCGAGACTGTCAGCGCAGGCGCAGACAATACCCATATGTGTGCATTCACAGAGGCCACGATGAAGAAGTGGGGGTTGTTTTGATGCTCCCCTTCCCTCAGACACCACACACAATGATATTCCTTGTGGCCACTGACCTGTGGGATCCCTCAGGTTTCTGTTTTGTCTCCTATTTTTTTAACATCTACATGAAACCACTGGGATAAATTATCCAGAGTTTTCGGGTTCGGTGTAACCAGTATGCGGATGACACCCAACTCTACCTCTCCTTGCCATCTAACCTTCCTGATAGACAGAAGAAATGCTGTAGACATAGTATATCTTGACTTCAGCAAAGCTTTTGACAAAGTGCCGCATGATATTCTGATTAGCAAGTTAACTAGGTGTGGGCTGGATATAACAACTGTCAGGTAGATCCACAGTTGGCTACAGAATCATACTCAGAGGGAGATGATTAATGGCTCCTTCTCAAAGTGGGAGGAGGTAACAAGTGGGGAAGAAGACTGAGGGGAGATAGGATAGCACTTTTCAAATACTTGAAAAACTGTCATATAGAGGAGAGGCAGGATCTGTTCTCAATCATCCCTGAGTGAAGGACATGCAACAACGGGCTCAAGTCACGGGAAGCTAGATTTCAGTTGAATATCAGGAAAAGCCTCCTAACTGTTAGAGCAGTACAACAATGGAACCAATTATCTCGAGAGGTGGTGAGTGCTCCAACACTAGAGGCATTCAAGAGAAATTCAGACAACTACCTGACAGATATCCTTTGCTTTGTATCCCTGCACTGTGCTGGGGGTTGAACTCAATGGCCTTATAGGCCCCTTCCAGCCTCATGATTCTATGATTCTTTAAATCTGAGGAAGCTGCTTTGGCTATAGGTCAGTGTTTGGTATCACTAATGGACTGGATGAGGGTGAATAAATTGAAACTTAATCCAGACAAGATAGAGGTGCTCCTGGTGAATCAAAAGGCAGATCAAGAAATAGGGATGCAGCTGGTACTGGATGGGATTACACTCCCATTGAAAAAACAGGTACACAGCCTGAGGGTGCTCCTGGATTCATCCCTGAGCCTGCATGCCCAAGTCTCAGCAGTAACCAGGAGTGTATTTACATGATTAAATGTAGTTCTGTTTCTTGAGATATCTGATCTGGCCACTGTAACACATGCCCAAGTTACCGTATTTTTCCATGTATAAAACAACACTTTTTCCTAAAATAATTAGAGGAAAAATTGAGGGTCGTTTTATACACGGAAGGCAGCAGCAGGAGACGGAGACGGAGGAGCAGCCGCGCTCAGCCGCCTCTTGTGGCTGCCCATTGACTGCTGCCTCTGCCGTCCGATCGCCTCCTCCAGTGCGACTGCCGGGACTTACCTGACCGAAGGAAACGATCGCTGGAGGAGGCGATCCGGCGGCAGCAGCAGTCAATGGGCAGCAGTGAGAGTTGGCCGAGCGCGGCTGCTTCTTTGCCTCAGTCTTTGCCTCCTGCTGCTGCTGCAGTCTCCTCCAGCACCACTTGCGGGCTCAGCAGCAGCAGCAGGAGGCGGAGACTGAGGCAAAGGAGCAGCCGTGCTCGGCCGCCTCTCACTGCTACCCATTGACTGCTGCCACCATCAGTCAATGTAACTGATGTAAACTCAAGCCTGTGGCTTTCTTTAGACAGACAATCCATCTCATATTTGGTCTTCCTCTTTTCCTGCTGCCTTTAACTTTCCCAGCATTATTGTCTTTTCCAGCACATCCTGCTTTCTCATGATGTGCTCAAACTAAGATAGCCTCAGTTCCATAATTTTTGCCTCCAAAGATAGTTCAGGCTTGATTTGCTCTAGGACCCACTTATTTGTCTTTTTGGCAGTCCACGGTATCTGCAGAGCTCTCCTCTAGCACCATATGTTAAACGAATCAATTTTTTCCCTGTCAGCTTTCTTTACTGTCCAGCTTTCACACTTGTACATAGTAATTAGGGATCAATAGTGTGGATGACCTTGGTCTTGGTCTCCAATGACACATCCTTATGCTTGATTATCTTTGTTCCCTGCTAGTCTGCAATACTTGGTTACCACTAGGTTATTTCAGGTAAACACAGTTCAGGACACATAGTAATAGACCTAGCTTCTATGCTTCAGTCCCTGAAAATGGATATGTCTGCACATGGGTGCTCCAGAAGCCACAAGCTTTTGGAACAAAATCCAATCTCTCATCAAATCCACCAAGTACTTTGTCTGAAACCTGTGCATGTTTATAGAAAACAATGTTGCATTTCAGAAATATGTGGTGTGTATTCTCTCGGCCTCTAAGGATGATTCTATTATTCATGTCCTCTGAACCTCCCCCACCCCATCCTTTCAGCAATATGAAAATTGAGTCTCCTTAAAAATTTGGTGTGCATGTGCTTGGCTGTGACTTGCAAAAGACTGAGGTCACAAAAAAGGGATAAGGCAGGAAATGTTATTGATGGACATTAGTGGTAACCAACAGGAGAAACCATCTATCACAGATAACTGTCATTAGATCATGTTCAAGAGATCAATCACAAAACAAAGCAATTTGCAAAATACAAGAGATGAGAATTACTCCTGGTGTGACAATCACACACAATCAGCACATAAAGAATTCTTTCCTTATGTGATGGATTAGAAGAACTTACCTTGGGCAAGACCTTCTTTGAATCTACCACCGTAAGCTTTAAGTCTCCTCTAGTCACCATACAGAACAGCAGTTCTGCTTGGCATCAGAGTAGTTCTGGTCTTGTGGGTTTTCTACAGTTCTTTTTCTCTTAAAGAGAAGAACCTCACCATGTTGCTTTCTTTGCTATGCCACTTCTCACCTTGTCTTAATCTCTACTTAGCACACATTCTTCCTCACACAGTATAGCATACATACTGAATTCTGTTATTTTCTAGAACAATGAGATACACATCCCTTTAACTTTTCCCTCTCTTCCAGCTCTTGCTAGTCCCGTAGAGATGTTCAGCAAATCATTCTGGCTTCAGAACAATTTTGTAACATATGGCCCAAAATTGTGAGAGAAAGGCAGTACAAGTGCTATATATATATATATATAGCACTTGTACTGCCTTATATATAAAAACTGACCCTTTCCCCACTGTATATAACTTCATTGACAAATATGTGGTAGGTCCTGCTTGCCTATGTGGGGAGGAATGAACACAAATAAAGATCTCAGCAGAATATTTGGTGGGTGGAAACTTCTCACTTATGTGCCATATATTTCCTAAGATGAATGTTGTGCACAGAGAAAAATGCATGTTGCGATGCTTAATTTTTATCTTTTTTAGCATTTTATTTTGCTCAAATCAATATCTATACTATAACAAATATTTTAACATCTAAATATTAATATTTTGCAAAATATTAATGAGCATGTGTCATTGAAGCAGTTAAAGTTACAATAGAAAAACAACTGTCATGGATATCAAACTGGGCAGTGTAGAGAAAAAACATTACAAAGGAAAATTGAAGAGGGAGATAGCAGAAGTAGGCTACATACACAAATTCCAGTGTATGTCTAAGGGATTAAATAAAGAACAAGGATTCTTAGCACAGTATGGCTGAAATTCTTTTGCACAGTTGTGTCTGTGTAACAATGATGAGTTTGATCAGTGACGAACTGCCTATGATCAAAGGCTTCCTTGGGGGATTCTGGGTACATGTCACTTTATCACATTGTGTACAAGTCAGGTGCACCTGAAAATTGCCTTTAATCAGTGCTAAACTCATATCTATTAAATTCGCAGACCTGTGCAAGATTTCAGCCTATATATATTAATAAACTAGTTTTATGTAACATCCTGTGTACGAAATAGTTGTTTTTCTCGCCATGCTCTGCCTTAGAAACAATCTCTAGCATTTTCATGACAGCTAAATCTACTGATACACAGCTAATCACTCATCCTGCAGTTTTCAATAATTAATAGTCTCACTGACAGTCTCAATGCTATGTTACCTATACATTGTCACTTTATCTCCTGGCTGTATCTTCAGCCAGTCATGATCCTGACAACACAGGGATATATGGAAATGTAGATAGCACAGTATGAGCATTTAATGTGTCTGAGGAAGTGGAAGTTGGTTCATGAATGCTCACACTGAAACAAATCTATTATTTTTTGTAGCCTGCATAATTAAATTGTAAACCGCTCAGATAGGGCTTTTAGCACTATGGGATGGTATATAAGCAGGACACTTTGTTTGCTTTTACTTTTAAAACCAACAACATTCTGTCCTTAGCTTCCCTTTTCCTTTCTCACCTTTTATTTGGTCAAGAAGCTGAAATAAGACTCACACAGCTACCTCTTTGGAATACAGGAAAAAGAAACCGCACCTAGCAAATATGTATTTATCATATGAAGTTTGTAACATAATGGAAATCTTATTTCTGTAATAAAAGTCCTAAAATCTACTGGTGTTTAATAATTAAATATTATGTAAAAGTTACAAATTATATTAGCTTTAACTGAAAAGTTTAATTTGGAGTAAGGGAGAGCAATTTTGGTCCTTCAAATCATTTTGGCCTACAACTCCCATTAGTCCTAGCCAGCATAGCCAATGGTCAGGTATTATGTAAGTTACAGTTCAAAAACATCAGACCACAAGTGCCCATGTCTTTGATTGATAGATACCCAAGGTATTTGCTTTTCTCCTGAATAAAGACATAAACAACTGAAATCCAGCAGCAAGTAGTAACCAAAGGCCTATTGAATCAGCAGAACTTATGGAGTAGTTGACTCATCAAATCCCCACTGATTAAATGGGCCTACTCTAGTTGCGATTTATTACTGGATCTCAGCCACTATATTGTATAACAATGAATACAAACAGAATGGTTTACAAATGAGGGAAACCAAAGTAATCATATTGTAATAATTTCTATTTTAATCATATGACATGCTCAGCCTCATCAAGCACTCAAATGATCTGGATATAGAAGCATGGTTCTTTATGTGTTGCATAAGGTAACTTCCCCTTCCAAAGGTGAATTCTCTCAGCCTGATTTCCACCTCTCACCAAGCAACCAAGGTTGGCAAAGCTGATTATATCAACTGGATATTGAGGGATGCTCTCAAGGACATCCTAAGCCTTAGCAAAAATTAAAATAGAATTGAATAGAATCTGCTACTGCACTCAAGAAGCTATTGTTTAGGATTAGCAAACATAAAGCAAACAAGATTCCATCAGTTTAAATACTTAATGCACTAAATGTAAAACAGAATGAGATTGAATAAAATATTATCTATATAGTGCTATTAACACCTGAGACACAGTCCTTTTAATCACAGTGTACTCACAGTTCATTCCTCCACTAATGATAAAATAAACAGTTAAGAAGAATGTTTATTTATGGTACAGTTTTTAAAATTTGTGAATGTCTACCATTTCAATTACTGGTCCTTTTGGATGTGAGAGGGATATATAGATGGATTCATAATAAAAGAAGCAGCTGATTCACATTTAAGAATGGTAATACTATCTTTTGATACTGCTGGCCATGTTCCTTGGAAATATTCCTTTAGCATGTGAGGAGATACCCTCTATGGAATAGTAAAAAAAAAATCAGCTCACAATTTGCAGGAACAAAATGCAGTCTAGCAACTTATGACGGACATGGTTTTAACATTTGACAGCTAGATTCATTGTTGGTTTAACAGCCAATCACTGGTTTTGACGACACAAGCCTAATGAAGGGTTGGAATATAAAAAGCCCTCTTGGAATATACAAGATTCACCAGAGTAGTGAGTTGTCTCAGATTGCATTTGCCTTCAGTGATTCACAGAGTACTGAAAGATTAAAAAAGAACTAAAGGAAAGAGAAAAAGAAAAGAAGAAAAAGGACTGCAGTGAATGTTAGATCATGCAAAAGTTTAAAAGGTATCTTTATATTTACCTTCTTGTATTAATCATACCTGGTCCAGTGGATTTAAATGAAAATAACCAGGCAAATGAGAACATAGAAAAAGATGGACCATGCAATGCATGTACATGGAGGCAAAGTACAAAATCTTCAAGAATAGAAGCTATAAAAATTCAGATCCTCAGTAAACTGCGTCTGGAACAAGCACCTAACATTAGTCGGGATGCTATAAGGCAACTTTTACCTAAAGCTCCTCCGCTACAAGAACTAATTGATCAGTATGATGTTCAGAGAGATGATAGCAGTGATGGCTCTTTGGAAGATGATGATTACCATGCTACTACTGAAACTATTATTACAATGCCTACAGAGTGTAAGTACTGTATCACTTTATAAAATACTGCTCTACTGATTTTTGTGTTAGAAGCAACAAGCTCCTTTTAATATTCTCTAATAAACTGTTTATTGAAGCATGCAAGCGGGGGTAGAAGAACATATTTGAAATAATTTGAATAATGGTATTTTCCCCTTATATATAATATATTATCTAATACACATTATATATTTCTAATGCAATATGTAATATGTAAGAAGAATTCCCATCAACCATTGCTGAAAATGTGAAGAAAAAGACACTTAATCTTATTTTTTCAATACTTTACTACGGCATTTGTGCAAAGTTTCAGAAAAATAAATGAGAGGAATGTTATAAAGATAACCTTTTGAAGACACCTGTTTTTAAGAATTTGCTGAAAAGGGGATAGAATTGTCAATGTTAAACATTTACCTTCAGTGCCCTCATATATTATGTTTTCATTATACAAGTATATCAATTAGAATTATGTCAAGTTTTAGTATGAAAAATATGAAAAAAAGTCCCCAATTTACAGTTTTTGCATCTTTCAATGCTTTTTAATGTCATTTTTCTCCTTCTCTTTTGGCATTTTAAAACAATAACAACAACCTCAAAAGAAACTCTTGCTTCTGCTCCTCTTTGTGATTCTGGCCAATAATTGATAATATAATACACCTTCAAGACATTACAGAAGCATGAAACCAATTATATTTGGCCACATGGTGGTGTGAACAGAGCTGCTTTGCTCTCAGTTTGAAATTCCAATCCAGCTTTAATGTCTCTCAAAGCACATTCAAACATGCATCATATTGAAAGCAATACAGTATAGACAGCCAATATCCTATGTACTATAACTCCACTGTGGCATAGTAGTTTCTTCATTAATAATTATTAATTGTGTCCTGTCAAGTTCATTCTGACTTAGGGCACCACTTTCTAGAGTTTTTTTAGATACAGAGTACTCAGAAGTGGTTTACCATTTCCTTCTTCTGGGGGCACTCTGACACCGTGCAAATCGACCAAAGCTACACAGGCTGGCTTTTCTCCTACAACACTTAGTGGGAAATCAAACTCCAACCTCTGACTCTGCAGCCAGATACCTAACTCACTAGGTATCTGAGCTATTCAGCCAGCCGTTTCTTCACTAACAATGTGACCACATAAACAAACAAACAAACAAGATTTTATCCAGTTGCCATCGGACACACACCCTTACCATTACAAAAATACTGGAGCACTTTGCATTCCCTGAAATTACTGAACATGATTGATAAGGCACTTTTTGAGAGTTGCAGAAATGTTCACAACACTGCATTCAAGCCTGGTATAAATATGTTTTCATCTAATCTCATAGGGCTGTTGACAATTATTAATTAAATAACCTATATCTTTTATATTACCATTAACACAAATGAAATGTCAACAGTGCAATCTTTTAAGTATTGAATGAATGAACAATTTAGCAATTCTATTATTTGTGTTATAGAGGAATGAAAAGATTTACTGAATGAGCAGATTTCTGAGTTTCTCTAGTTTCTTAGGGCTAGGCACCTGGCATGACTCCTATCAAGTATCTTTTGCACAGATTATATTATAGCATCTTATGTTCTTAATTAGCTAAAGTATTTGGCTGGGGCAGCAGTTTTCAGAATAGCACTTAAGAGGATGATGAAATAATATAAAATGAAAATCTGGGCACATATGACTTAGATTACTACAGGCAGCATAGTGAAATACATATCTCTGAGTTAATTTGGTTTGGCATTATGGAAAGTCCAATAAATTCAACATCCGGCAGTGGGACCTTAAAGATCAACATATTCTATCTGGCACAAGCTTTTGTGCGCAGTAGCCCTTCTAAACAGGAAACAACAGCTGATTCTTTCTCTTTATATAAAGATATTTTAGGAATTGACTTAGAAAGATGTTACATGACACAGTCTTTTTTCAGGCTGAGTACTCTGAACAGTGTGTTCAGTATCCCTGGTGATTTTAAGTGGGGTGAGGGGAGTGTATTTCAGAGAGTGATTTGTACAGCTGGTCAGCTAGTATAACTACATAGCCTCCAGAAGACTCCTTGGGTATATTCCTTCTCATAGGTCACTAAAATTATAAATATCAGCCTCAAGTTTTCACTAGAAATCAATATAAGGACTCAAAAAGTATAAGCTATCAACATGTTTTTGTAAGAATATTTTAGGCTTAACCTCTAAAGTAATAGTTCTAAAGGGAGGGAAAAATTATTTTTCTAAAATATCTAAAGTATAAAATAAATTATACAGATGAATTTGTCACAAGATTTTAATTTTTTTTGTCTTCAAATTATCTGAATATTTTTCTCGCCTTCCATACAATTCAGTGGATCTGTTCCTTTTCAGCACTGCAATCTAAAACATCCTAAACTTCTATCATGTGTTGCTTTCATAAAAACATTCATCATCTTTATCAGTATCTCAAAATTCTAGATCTATTCTATTCTCCTCTTCTGATTCCCTGCCATCTGTCCAATTCTTCTGTGGTTTTAATTTTAAAATTTAGCTTTAAAATGACATAAAGATAAATTATCTTTAAAATAAGTTTTAAGAAACAAGCCCTAAAGGAACCGCTATATTTTATGAGTACTGTGAGCTGCTTTAGAAATTCTATTAAAAAACATAGGAGGTAGATTTAACTTAGTACAAAAAAATAAATGATGCACATAAGGCCACAATCTATTGTCAAGGCACTGTTTTAAATTTCAAAAATGATTGGCTCAGTTCTAGACCAGGACAGAGCAGATTATATACTGCACACATGAATAAACAGGGCACAGAGCATACACTCTGAAATATTTGTATGGGATATAATGTGTATTTCTGTGTATATTCCTTATTATTGGATGTGACCTTTTCCTCTTTCCCATGCAGCATGTTTATGCATGTCTGGCACTTCAGTCTTTCTGGGGAATAATGTTTTCACACACAAGTAGACTGGGTATAAAATTTTGTTACATATGTTAGGAGGTATAGCTAACTGTGACAAAAGAAGGATTGGATGTTTATTAAAATACAGTATGACAAAGCATAACATGGTGGGAGGGATAGACCTAGAAGGCCTTTAAAATGGATATACTTTATGCATTGTCTCACTAGACAAGGGCAAGTGCCACTTTTACAAATCACAAGTTATTGCTAAGAAGTCCTATGAAGCCATTTAGAAACACCATTGATTTTTTTAATGCTTTATTTTTCAAATGTTTCTGGTTGCTTGCAAACATGTAATGTTTTCTATCCATTCATTTATAGCTGATTTTCCTATACCAGTGGAAGGAAAACCAAAATGTTGCTTTTTTAAATTTAGTTCTAAAATACAGTATAATAAAGTAGTGAAGGCCCAGTTGTGGATATACTTAAGACAAGTCCAAAGGCCTACAACAGTATTTGTGCAGATCCTGAGACTCATCAGACCCATGCAAGATGGTACAACTTCTACTGCAATTCGATCTTTGAAACTTGACATGAACCCAGGCACTGGTATTTGGCAGAGCATTGATGTGAAGAGTGTGTTGCAAAACTGGCTCAAACAACCTGAATCCAACTTGGGCATTGAAATCAAAGCACTGGATGAAAAGGGAAGAGATCTTGCAGTAACATATCCAGGACCAGGGGAAGATGGCTTGGTAAGCTACATATGAAAACCTACAGGAACATTCTTTTCATTTAGCATTTGCAAATGAGATTTAATTTATATTAATAAAACAGGAATGTTCTAAGCCTATGGCCATATGCGTTGTCTTTTCCAATACTTGCTTCCAGATAAATCTGATTAGCTTTACAATGTGAAAGCTCCTGAAAGTCATTGTCCTAAACCTTACTGGTAATTACAGTAGGCTTACTGAATCATTGGGAACTCGGTAAGTCAACATTTACGTAACTTCTGTCAATTCGATGGGTTGAGACTACCAATTGTATTTAAGCCATAGAATCAAGAGATTTGACATTTTACCTGCTTTCTAACAGTTTAAATAACCATTATGCATGAATGCAATCCATTTTCCTATCTATAGCATTTCCTATCTATAACATGTTTATGTAATTAACTCACAAAAAGGGATATTCAGTTCTTAACAGTACCTTCCACTGTGAATTGCTAGGTTTTTAAGGGGCAAATTTTCATAGCCTTTACATTCAGTTAACAAAATAATAATAATTGCTCTCCAGTTTCCTGTTTCTATATAACTATGGTGAGTTAGGCAACAGTTTACTATAGCTAGCACATTCAAGCAAACTTTACAATAAATATGGAATAAGAACATTTTAAAAAGCTGTTGTTCCCCACCGGAGTGCTGTCTTTGATAATGGATGTATTATATTGCCATAATGGCCAGCAGTCAAAGACAGCTTTATCCCATATGAATGTGCTTAATCCCTGTTTAAAGCCATCTAAATTGTTGGCCTTCATCAGATACAGCACCAGTAATTTTCATAGTGTGCTGCCTGAAGAAGTATTTCCTTTTGTACTCTTGAATCTCCTACTGTTCAGCTTCATTTAATGACCTTAGGTTCTACTATTATAAGAAAAGAAGAAAAACTTCCCTCTAACCAATTTCTCCATATCTGAAGAAAACTCAATAGAAGGCATTTTACTATATTGTTAGGAATAACTGCAGTCTAGTCTTTTTGTGGAAGCATCTGTAATTGCATGTTGTAGGAAAACGATGTGGCTTCAATGAAGTCAGTGATATGCAGAAAACTGAATTACCAGCTAGCAACTCCAGATACACTCTAGTTTGTACTCTTGTAATAGTACTCCCTCTGGCAACATAGTTTATTTAATCTAGGCTGAGATGTTTCTGGAGAAGGCACAGACATATGAAAAAAAAAATTAAAATAATGAGAAATATTAAGAGAATTAGACATTTTCGTTCCTTTACCAAGGAATTCACACCAGTTCAAATGATCTCTATAGAAACAACAAGAAACTATAGGTGCTTCCAGATGGATGGTTTCTAGCACTATCACTTAATTACCTTTATCATGATCCACCATAAAACTCCACAAATTGAGGAACAAAAACCTAATCTGGAAATACTGCAGTTTTCCTGTATCTAAATATGTGCTCCTTCTCAAAGCCTCACTGAACTTATAACTATTTTTGGGGTGTGAAACATGTCCGAAGGATTCAGTGCACCTCTTTACTGCATCTAGATAACAAGCGAAGCAAGCCACCCTTCCCAGATCTTCATTGTATTTCTGCTCACTAATAAAGTGCTTTATGTCAGTTCTAAGCTCTACCAGTTGCTCCTCTGACATTCGGACTACCACACCTGTCAGCTTCTTTGGCACTTCAGACTTCTTTTGTTGACTGCTTAGGATTTCCATCGCTTCTGCTTTCACTTTGCCCATTTCACCTAAAAGGGCTACCTCTCGATCCATGAGACAACTGTGTAGCTCTGCAAGGGCCTGCTTCATTTTCTTAACGGAGACCTCCATTTCTTCTTTAACCATAACACGATACCATAACACGATACCAAGCCATTGAAACAGTATAGCATGGGAAGTCTTTCACTGATTTTTAAATATTGGAACCTAGCTTTTTGTTTCCAGAAGACACAGGAACATCTCATTTAGCATCATAAGAGAAGAAGGAGCAAGCAACTGGTTGCTTGAGGCAGGTCTAGAGAATGACTTGCCAGGGCTCCTCAGTTCAGGCTGCACACTAGCAGACTTGATACTCTGGAAAGACCACGTGGTGGCAGACTTTGGACTGAAATCTGTTATTCCATTTTCTAGCTCAAGTGCTGCTGCCCTATCAGGCACTTCAGGCATAGCAGGTTCACATTCCTCCAACTCTCTGGTATTGATGTAAAGTGTATCCAAGTCTTGACTGAATGAGTCCACTGACTCTGCTTAATTGGCCAAGCCATTGACGTGGTAACCATTGATGCTGTCCTTCTCTGATGAAGCTGCAGATTGTTTCCTCTTCAACGGATGTTGGCTTGCTTGAATTAGGAAGACTAGCACTTGATTCTGTAGGAGGTTTCGGTTTTGTTTTCTTCTTTTTCTTTCCAGTTACTATTCATTCTTTCAACATTGCATTGGCACTTCCTTCCATGAAAGACTATCTGGTCCGCATGGTGATCAAAGTGCTGATACACCGAAATAATGCCATTGTTGCTGTGGTTGGGGATTATTGGTCTCCTGGCACTGATCTTTTCTTTCATGTTTTCGAAGGTACCTCCTTGGGCCATTACAGTAATGAACTATACAATAAAAAGAAATCCTGATGAATCCTTTTTGCTTTACTTCTTGGACATAACAGCTTCACTGTGCTGAGAATACACAGTGAAGAATCTGTTTCCATAAATACTAGAGAGTTGCAGGTGCTTTTCAAGTGCTCCTTTGTATAAAGGCTGGAAATGGCAAATATTTTAGTGCCAATCTTCTGTCACAAAGCAGAAACATGTTGCTTTTTTTCAGGTTCCTACAACAAAGATCCCCAATCATTGCTCTCACCACCTATTTATAACTAGACAGTCTTTATTTGAGAAATTTGGTATATTAAGAACAAAAGGAAGTCAGAATTTTAAAGACCAACAACCTCCCTTTAACACATTTCTATTTTCTTCTTTTGCATTTCCTTTTTA
This sequence comes from Intellagama lesueurii, assembly GCA_037013535.1. Taxonomy (NCBI): domain Eukaryota; kingdom Metazoa; phylum Chordata; class Lepidosauria; order Squamata; family Agamidae; genus Intellagama; species Intellagama lesueurii. The sequence continues at coordinate 164,183,311 of JBAJHW010000001.1, read as the reverse complement.
CTTCCTACTGTAGTTTTGATTTGAGGGAAATTTGGAGCTTGCCATTATGCAGATGCCTTCAAGCCCTTCTAATGGGGTAATAGAAAAATTAATGGTTAGGATCCAAAGATCCCCTCTCTTTACATAGTCTTCAGCCATGCACTCTAGAATTCCTAATGGAGTTTTTAAATGTTCGTTTGCAACCAACTATGTCCCTTAACCAATGGAAGAAACATCATTGGCACAATGGATTTCTCCTCTTCCTACAGATTGCACATAACCCCATATATCTTCTGGAAAGTCAGGGATCTCTGGAGCAGATTTGGAAGGGCAGGAGGGAGGAAGAACAAGTCCCACTGCATGAATGGAAATATGGTCATTTGACATCAGAAATACCCGATTCTTTGAAAATCATGCTATATAATGAACTGCTAGTGAAACTACTTTGTATAAAGCATACAGTAGTTCCCCTTATAGTAAGGGGGATGGTTTCTAATGTTCAAGATAAACAAATCTAAAACCTCATTGGATTCATGGAGATAGCTGCATGATTTCCTTCAATTCCACACTGAACAATAGGTATTTAACAACCATGGATGAACATCCAGAGTAAAAGAAATCTAAAATGGATTTATTTTACAAGTATTACCACAGGCAATTTTAAAAGAGTATTTCTTAAGGATGAGGGGGGAGAGTTTGTATTATGAAGTTATAGCATTCAAATGCTAAGCTAAGTTTAGGGGGAAATGTTTGGTCTAATCCACTTGTCACAGCATTGGTTCTTTCTTCAAATGTACTATTCCTTTTCCTTTTTTCATAGAATCCATTTTTAGAGGTCAGGATTACAGACACACCAAAGAGATCACGTAGAGATTTTGGTCTTGACTGCGATGAACACTCAACAGAATCTCGCTGCTGCCGTTACCCACTGACTGTGGATTTTGAAGCTTTTGGATGGGACTGGATAATTGCACCCAAAAGATACAAAGCAAACTATTGCTCAGGAGAATGTGAATTTGTGTTTTTACAAAAATACCCACACACTCATCTTGTACATCAAGCAAATCCAAGAGGCTCAGCAGGCCCTTGCTGCACACCTACTAAGATGTCCCCAATAAATATGCTGTACTTCAACGGAAAAGAACAAATTATATATGGAAAGATACCAGCCATGGTAGTAGATCGTTGCGGGTGCTCATGAGCTCTTCATTAGGTTTGCTACTCCACAAAATATTCCCTTCAGCAATTTCTGAAACTGTGAATTTTTGTACAATAAGCCTACTTCTAATAGGCTATATTCTAGGTTATCGAAAAGATTTCTTACCAGAAAAAAAACTACAGTATGTGAACTGAAGGACCTTTTAATGAAAGTGCTGGTTTTTAACCAGTGAAAAAGAGAAGCTACAATCAAACTTACAGGATTTCACAATGAATTACTCATTCTGGAAAGAGATCTGTTTTCACATATGTAAACAATATAATCATATACAGCAGGTAGAAATAGATAAAAACAACCTCCTTCTATTCCAAAGAATGCAAAGGAATGAGCTATTAAATATAGTCTGAACAGTTTAATTTACTGTTCCATTTACATTAAAGGATATATACTGGTGACAGATAGAGTGAATAGAGTACCACTGGATTGTCCTCAAACACTTGAATAAGTTTAGAGTTTTAAAACTGATAAGATGAAATTCCACAAAACAGAAACGTCCACAAATTAGGGTAGGTACATTGTGTTTCCATTCCGTTTATAATTAATATGCTCATTACTTTCTGTCAATGGTGCTATCACAGTAAACTTTCAGTCCAATCCCAATAATTGCTGTAGGAGCCAATAACCAGAGATTGGGGTGTGCTAAACAAGTATACCTCCAATGGCCAGAATCCAAAAACAAGCCCTTCTCAGTTCATCCCCCTCCCTCTTTGCTTTAAAAATATGCTTCAGCTCAGATGGACTAGAGAACCTTTCAGAGCAAATATCTGGGCAGCATGGAGGGCTGCAGGGAGGAGGGGGAGAAATTATCATGAGTAGCAGTTGCACAATATTGGTTTTATAGCATAGTAACAAAACTAGATGTGCTAGAACTGCAGACACCATGGAATCAAGATGGTGATGGTAATCCCCCTTTTCTCAAGTACAATGTATTAATGATCTACAAGCAATGAGGATTTCTTGGGGGATTGTTGGCTTTAGCGGATATCCACATTACAGAGAGTGATAAAAGGAAAAAATTGTCCACATTGCAGCATTACAGTTTGCACTATGAAAAACCAATGGATAGAATTAATAAGTACAGTATTGTAAAAACAAAACATTGATATATTACTAAGTTTGTGTAATGTGTATATGTATATGTACATATATACACATACAATATTTTATTGTAAATAAATGTTTGTTTGTTTTTTAATTTCCTGTGAAAATACCATGAATATATGGGGCAACAGGTTTTGGATTAGCTTGTTCTATCATGTAAAGTTACATTTCTAACAATGATAGAAGTTATTTTTTTCCTTGTGCAGCCAGTATGCTATGATCCAGTGTATATTTTTGTGCTCCTGAGAGCTGTGACATACATATGAAGTTCCCTGCCTCAATTACTGTTCCACTCATCTGTTGTACACTTGTTGCTCATATGGGTTCTGCTGAAATTAATTTAAAATGAATGAGAAAGCCTGTATGTAAGCATTCCATGTGAATATAGATTAGTGGATCAGAGCAATTGTGAATATAATTACTTCCAGATCAGCAATGTAATCCACAGGACAAGTATATAGTTATTTTTCTTCTTTCTTATATTTGTAAAATATAGAAGGAGAATAAATGGGGCACATTATTGGTTGGATCCAAATATGTCTTTCCATGTGTGGAAGGGAAAGTTATTTCATGCTAAAGCATTGTACAATAAAACTGAACAAAATCCCAAGATGTCCTTCCACTTGCAAAGACCTTGCATAATTGGAGAATCTAATTTTTATATCAGTGCGTGAAGCTGAATTCTTGCATAAGTATTTTTAGAATTCCACTAATAACTGGTTTTGCTCAATTTGATTCCAACCCAATCAATTATACATTTTGTATTGATTCAGTTGAAACATTAAATTTCATACTTTTAGTAATATATCAATATACTGTTAACAACAAACCCCCTTAATATGTTTATTAATTGTATTTTTCTTAAAATCTAAAATCGTACAAAGTATTTTAATACCTTTATTTTATAAGTATGTAATAAACTTCAATTTCCACACATTACTGTATATTTTGCTCAGCATTATCAGTAATTTTTAATTAAAACAAAATCTACCTATTTCCTATTCAGGGACGTTCTTTTCAAATGTGAAAGATTATTGAAAACATGCCTATTGTTCAATAATTGCTATAATTTCTGTTAAAATATTTTCATTTTTGTACAATATCAAATCTCTATTTGTTGTATTCTGGATTCAGTTTAGTTTCATTTTCATGAAATTACAGCAGAGTATCAATCGCTTTGTTTTCTTCTCTTCTCTACTGTATATATAACAAAAGCAGCCTTTTTCTAATATTTAAACTGGATTAAAAATATTTTTCTGAATTGTATTTAGTTGTCACAGGTTAAATGCCTATTAGTGATGCACTGTTCTGGGTGCTCCAGATGAGGCTTTTACCCATCCTCACTGATTTCTTACTGGGTTCTTCTTCCACGCATGATCTACCCCCTTGTTTTTCCACCATTTCTTCCATCTTTTTTCTTACCAGAGAAAGTCTGTTAAGGAGAAAGAGTTGGAAAAGCGGTACAAAGACTTCTTACTATTAGTGTGAAGAGCCCTTCATCTGGAAACACCCCAACATCCAAAAATAATACATGCATGTAAAACTCTTGTTGACAGTGAGACTGCTGACTTCCTCTTCTGGCAGCATCACCTCAAGCTTAATGGAATGTTACTCTGGGAACAGATATGTGGGACACTGCAAGAGGAAAGCGGAAAGGAATGGCTGGAAACCCCTTATGTATGTGTGGAAGAATACAAATGGTCTTTCTGGATCCTAGCCATAGGATTCAAGGAGACTTAAATATGTCTAACTCTCTAAGCGTACCACAGCCAGAATCTGTAATACTAGAGAGACGGATTCACTAAATGGCATACCGTATTTTATACTGTGTATAAAATGACACTTTTTCCTAAAATAATTAGGAAAAATTGATGGTCGTTTTATACATGGAAGGAGGCAGAGGCAAAAGAGCAGTCACACGCACGCTCGGGCGCCTCTTGCTGCTGCCGCTGCCCAATTGCCTCCTCCAGGGCTCACGGCTTGTCCCCTCCGGTGGCGGAGGCAGCAGCAGCAGGAGACGGAGGCGGAGACAAAGGAGCAGTCACATGCGCTCGGGTGCCTCTTGCTGCTGCCTCCCCCACCCGCCCGACCTCCTCCTCCTGTGGGACCTCCAGCTCACATCCGCCTTGTCCCCTCTGGTGGCGGAGGCAAAGCAGTCGCACTGGAGGAGGTGATCGGGCGGGCAGTGGAGGCATCAGCAGCAGGAGAGACGGAGGTGGAGGAGCAGTTACCCATTAACTGCTCCTCCGCCTCCAGCAAGGGTCAAAATTAGGGGGTAGTTTTATACATTGGGGGGGTCATATACACGGAAAAATACAGTATTTTCTACACGCTCTGGTAGCTGATATTGCAACAAATGTAGCTGTATCCATGAGAATAAATACCCTGTTTCCCCAAAAATAAGACCTAACCTGAAAATAAGCCCTAGTATGATTTTTCAGGATGCTCGTAATATAAGCCCTACCCCAAAAATAAGCCCCAGTTAAGTGAAACCCTGCCCTCCACCATTGTGCAGCAACCAGAAGAAGATGACATGACTGTCTTTGAATAAATATAAATTGTTTTACATGAAAAAAATAAAACATCCCCTGAAAATAAGCCCTAATGCGTTTTTTGGAGCAAAAATTAATATAAGACCCTGTCTTATTTTCGGGGGGAAACGGTATATCATTATCCAGAATCAAATTAGACTGTTCTACCATGGAATTGTTTCTATTAGTGGAAGAGAGATCCTTGGTTTTCAGGTGGGGCTGGAGTGAAGCTGCCAGTCTCTTCTGTTTTCATCAGCTGGTACCAACTCAGTTTATGAGTTGTGGTACTGCTACTTTCTGTTTCTCTTTCCCCACTGTTCAATGTGTTTTTTTTTAAAAAGGCCAGAATCCTCCTGCAGAGCTCAACTGGTATAGTGTGAGAAATATCATCACCAGCAGCAGATTGCTTCTAATTAAACAGTTCCTTTTCCAGTTGTGGAGTGCACACAACTTCCATCCAATGAGACAAAATCATGCACACCCTCAAACTGAAAAAGGAGCCATTTAGTTAGCAGGAATCTGCCAGGGGCATCTTTCCCACATTTAGGGCATCCTCTGGCTATTTAAAACTTGGCATCTTTTTTCCTGCTGGCCATGTGGGCTTGATATGGTGTAGCAATATTGGGCTATTTCTTGCAGTTCTGAATAGCGGAGACAGAAGCACAATAGGCCACATTCATAAACTGGAGGTTTTTTAAGAGTTGAATTTACATTCAGAACTTCTCTTTGTGTGTGTGTGTGTGTGTGTATGTGCTTGTGCTTACTTGACCTGAAGAAGTGGCTTCATGTAGTATTGTTCAGCCTTAACTCATGTTGAGTGTTTGTGTGCTTGTGCTTACTTGACCTGAAGAAGTGGTTTCATGTAGTATTGTTCAGCCTTAACATCCCCTTCCCCCATAAGCAAGCACTGAGAAATCAGTTTTTCTTTAAAAAATATCTGGAGTTCCCAAGCACAGGTGAAGTAATGATTAGAACAGGTGAGGTAATTATCAGTCAAAAATTAGAAATCCAAATTAGCAAATCCCATTGGGAACCAGCTCTTTCTTTGCATATGCTGATGTGATTGCAAGATTCTGTTTGTGTCTCAGGTCACTATTTATTCCCTTGGCAGGGACAAAGGAAAAGTGTAGCACAGTAACTTATTGTTGTTTGGTCCACTTCTCTCTATCTGTTGGTTCGTGGGGAGCCCTTTTCCCCTGCCACTCTAAACTTCAATAGAAAGGATGCCTATTTCTGTTTCATGACACTGTGTAAAGCACACCAAAGTTACAGTAACTTGTGTGGGAGCTGTTCCGGGTGTTTAAAAACCTGAATTGTCATAGTGAATATGTCCTGGATGGGGGCAGAGGGAGACAGAACAGTATGAAGTCATAATGAGTATGGTTCAGGGGAGCTGAATTAGTACCTGAACTGAATTGGGGGATTTATGCATTAAAAAGAAGTAACAGCTCACATATATCTTTTTATGCTTCTTAACCTATGCTTATAATGGCACTTTTCCCCCTCATCCTCTCAGTACTGACTTTGAAATGCATTTCTTAGAATTTTTTTCCCTCTCAGCTCTCTCAATGCTGGACTACTTAATTCTTTGACTTTCTCTTAATCCTTTCCCTAACAAAAAAAAGTAGCCCTCCCCTCTACAGAATTCTGAGAGCTGAACTTCAACCGATAATCATGTTGTTGACTACTCAAAGCTCCCCTTCTTTCTCTCTTTAAGGTATGTCCTCTGCACTGGAAAATATTAGTTCACTCCCTTTCTTAAGGACCATTTCCCTCTTGCCTTAGCATAAACTGGATGTCCCTAATCTTCACAATCTGTGACAACAGAGGTCCTGTTGACCTTGGAGCAATATGCCTGTTACATTTTAAAAGGTCTTATCTACATACAGTTTTTCCTCTCGGCAACTGTAGGTCAGCGATCTCAGGCTCAAGGGATGGGTTTTTCCTTAGGAAGCAACTAATTTCCTCTAGCAGACTTCCGTGATGTCTGCCCTCCAGCAGGCTGTCATATGCATGGCACTGTACAATACAGTGGATAGTGCTGCCAGTCCTGCTGGCTTTAGATCTTCATAACTGGGATTGTTTAAGTGACTTTCACATTTTACTTACACAAATGGTTAACTCATCTGGCTGCTTCCCATTTTTCTTGACATTTTTTTTAATCAACTAGATTTGCAGGAATTCTGTTACTGATAATATCAAGCAACAAGTAATATGCCTAGCTGAGTGGAGAGGGAAAATCTATATGGATAATGTAGCAATAAATATGGTCTTTAGCTGAAAAAAGTGATAAATGTAATCTACTTTAACTACCTGGATATCAACTGGGAAACCAACTCTGCAGCAAGTGGAAGATCCAACAGGTTCCTGACATGCCTGGCTGACAACTTTATCATCCAAAAGGTGGAGGAGGGGAACTAGAGGGTCAGCCATACTGGACTTAATACTTACTAATAGGGAGGAAATAGTTGAGGGAGTGGAAATTGTAGGAATTTTAGGAGAAAGCGACCATGTCATATTAGAATTCACCATCATGCAGGCAAGGGTAACTGTACGAAGTCAGACTAATGTTCTAGATTTTAAGAGAGCTGACTTTAACAAACTAAGAGATGTAATAGGAAGGATTGATTCCATGGATGGAAATCCTAAAGGGAAAAACAGTTCAGGATGTTTGGGAAACCCTGAAAGGTGAGTTAATAAAGGCCCAAACCAAAACAATACCACAGAGAAAGAAAAACAAGAGACGTCTGACAAGACTGGTGTGGATGCACACAGAGCTCTCTGACAAGCTAAGGGACAAAAAAGATAAGTATAAAAAACTGAAAAAGGGGCTCATAACTAGAACAGAATACCAGCAAATAGCTTGAATCTGCAAGGATGGAGTCAGGAAGGCTAAGGCTCAGAATGAACTAAGACTTGCAACAAATGCCAAAAATAACAAAAAAAGTTTCTTTCAACAACGTAAGGAGCAAGAGGAAAGTCAAGGAAATGGTTGGTCCACTAGTGGGAGAAGATGACAAGAAGGTGACAGGCAACAGGGAGTGGAACTGCTTAATTCTATTTTCTTTTTTTTCCCTTTTTTTTTGCATCTGTATTTATGCAAAAGGAAAAATTGGTCCACCCTGTCAAAAGCAGCATTGTGGGAGACAGGAGTGTGGTGTCCCAGACATCAGTGGTCTGGGAAACTCCCTCTCCTTTGGGTGTGTGTGTGTGTGTGATTCTTACCACTAAGAGTGAGGTTCGCAGTTAGGGTATACATCTGGACCCAGCGCTCACCATGGAGACCCAGGTGTCGTCAATGGTCCGTTCCGCACATTTCCACCTTTGGCGGATTGCCCAGCTGCATCCCTATCTTGATGTGGGGGCGCTCACCACTTTGGTCCATGCGCTCGTAGTCTCAAGATTGGACTACTGTAATGCGCTCTACGTGGGGCTGCCTTTGAGACTGACGCGGAAACTTCAAATGGTACAAAATGCGGCAGCCAGACTTCTTACAGGGGTGAAAAGGTACCAACATATTTCCCAGACACTGGCCGCCTTGCATTGGCTGCCCATTCATTTCCGCGTTGATTTCAAAGTTCTTACGATTACATATAAAGCCCTAAACAGTTTAGGACTTCAATATCTGGCAGAGCGCCTTCTCCCACCCAGTTCTGCCAGAGTCACTCGTTCCAGCCAGGCCAGGCGGCTGAGGGGCCCAATGCTGAGGGAGGTCTGGAAGGAAAGAACGAGGAACCAGGCCTTCTCGGCAGTGGCCCCTCGCCTTTGGAACAACTTGCCAGTGGAGATCCGCCTGGCTCCCTCTCTCGGTGTCTTCAGGAACAAACTTAAAACCTGGCTATTTGGGCAGGCTTTCCCTCCTGCCATATCTTAATTTCTTATACTTTCGCCACCTTGGATCTATAAGATATGTTTTTGGTTTTATTGTTTTTAAATTTGTAAACCGCCCACCTTTGGTCTAGATGGGCGGGATAGAAATCCAATAAATAAATAAATAAATAAATAAATAAATAAATAAATAAATAAATAAATAAATAAATAAATAAATAAATAAATAAATAAGGAGAGGGAAGCCGGTCAGAATAGGTAAGGAAGTGGTAAAAGAACACCTAGCTGCTTTGAATAAGTTCAAGTCTCATGGACCGGATGGTTTTTACATCCCAGGGTACTAAAAGAACTGGCAGATGTCATCTCAGAACCACTGAATTAAATCTTTGAGAGGTCCTGGACCATGGGCAAACTGCCAGAGGACTGGAAAAGAGCTGATGTGGTTCCAATCTTCAAAAAGGGAAAAAAAAGTGGATCCAGGGAACTATAGACCAATCAGCTTGACATCAATACCTGGAAAATCCTGGAAAAAATAATCAAGCAGCAGATTTGTGAGCACCTAGAAAATAACAAGGTGATTATTAGAAGCCAGCATGGGTTTGTTAAGAACAGGTCATGCCAAACAAATCTTATTGCCTTCTTTGATAAAGTGACTAAATTAGTGGACCAAGGAAACACAGTGGATATAGTATATTTAGACTTCAGTAAGGCATTTGATAAGGTAGACCACAACCTACTTCTGTGTAAGCTAGAACAAAGTGGGACAGACAGCGCAACTACCAGATGGATTTGCAGCTGGCTGACCAACTGCACTCAACCTGTGGTCCTCAATGGAACCACATCTACATGGAGGAAAGTGTGCAGTGGAGTCCCTCAAGGTTCTGTCTTGGGTCCAGTGCTCTTCAACATCTTCATAAATGACCTGGATGAGGGGATTGAAGGAGCACTCATCAAATTTGCTGATGACACAAAGCTGGGGGGGAATTGCTAATGCTTTGGAAGATAGACTCAACAATCAGAAGGATCTAGACAGACTTGAACATTGGGCCCTATCCAGTAAGATGCAGTTCAGTGGCGGGAAAAGTAAGGTCCTGCACTTAGGCAGGAGAAACCAGATGCACAGGTACAGGATAGGTGGTACCTGGCTTGACAGTAGTACCCGTGAGAGGGATTCAGGTGTCCTGGTGGACCACCACCTAAGGATGAGTCAGCAGTGTGCTGCAGCTGCCAAGAAAGCCAACACAGTCCTAGGCTGCATCAACAGGGGGATAGCATCGAGATCACAGGAAATGATAGTACCACTCTATACCACGCTGGTGAGGCCACACGTGGAGTGCTGTGTCCAGTTTGGCTCACCATAATACAAAAAAGACGCCGAGGCCCTGGAAAGGGTGCAGAGAAGAGCAACAAAGATAAGGGGACTGGAGGCTAAATCCTATGAAGAACGACTAAAAGAACTAGGTATGTTTAGCTTAACAAAGAGACGACTGAGGGGAGACACGATAGCAGTCTTCCAAGATCTGAAGGGTTGCCACAGGGAAGAGGGCATTGATTTATTCTCCATTGCACCTGAGGGCAGGACAAGAACCAATGGGTGGAAACTCATCAGAGGGAGATCCAACCTGGAAATAAGGAGGAATTTCCTGACAGTGAGAACCATTAAGCAGTGGAACAGCTTGCCTCCTGATGTTGTGGGTGTCCCATTGCTGGAGGTTTTCAAGAAAAGATTGCACAGCCATCTGTCCGGGATGGTATAAGGTTCAGGATGGTATGAGGTCTCCTGCCTTGGGCAGGGGGTTAGACTAGAAGACCTCCAAGGTCTCTTCCACCCCTACAATGATTCTATGATGATACTTTAACTTCTTTGTGGTCCCTGCTTCTTCCAGTCCTCTTGTCTTAGGCCCTCCTGCACAGGGCTATAATTCAGACAGTCTCCTTAACTTAAAATTTCCAGTAACATTAAGTTGTCAGGGGTGCCTGTACTTCTGTCATAAGGGCTGGCAGCATTCAGAGAATCCTGTATTTTACTGATCTGAAGAATGAGTAATCCTTGGGCACATGTATCTGTCCTGTCTTCCTTTCTCTGTGCATGAAGGAAGATGAGATGGTTTCACATCTAGTTGGTGGCACGCTATAGCTTGCTGGCTTCATCCGTAGTTCAGACTAAACAACATGTTGGCCAAATTCCTGCTGGTTATTTCTACAGAGTGCAAACAACACACTCAGTGGCTTCCCACTGTTGATATAAAAAGTCCCCTGTGAGTGAGACCTCAGCAAAGTTGCCTTTGTTGGTGGGCCATCTAAGCCCCAGGCCAGGGGCAGGAAGGAGTAGCCAGCCTCACAGTAGCCTAAGTACCAGAGGAGTTAAACCATACCCCAAGAGTGAAGAACCCAGACTAGGAGATCCTTGTGCCTGGGACAGTGAGACACAATCTGAGGTGCTGCCTGCAGAGGATATAACAACTAACCTGATCAGAGGTGACTCCTGGAGGGGGCACAGGAAGCAGGGGATTAATGGAAACTAAAAGACAGAAAGGAGGCACTGGAGGTAGTCAAGAGCACTCTGAAGCTGAAGGAGAAATGAGAGAGCTTGGATCTGGGGGTTCAGATGGAACAGGTAGAAGAAGGGGAAGAGGTTGCTTGCGGAGACACCCAAGAAGAACTTGGGGAGGTCTACCAAGCAGAGGAGAAAGGAGAAGAGGACCCAGTATCCCCTGGCAAGTAGGACTACATAATTAAAGAGGATCCCTGGACAGAGTTCCTGGTGCAGTTGAAGGCACCAAAGTGGAAGGAGAAAAGCACGTAACTTCCCAGCCTCCTCTCCACCCTCATACTGGGGTGAAAGGGGCCAAAAACAGAATCCACGTGGACAGGAAGAGCCCAGGATTGGGGAGGCAACACTGACCCAGCTCCAATACTGGAGAAGAAAACACCAGAAACAGTGCCAGCATCTTCCCCAGGCAGAACAGGTTAAAATTGCAAACATATCCTGCAGACACTGCGGGAGTACCAGCCCTCACTTTTGCAGGCCAAGGTTTGGGCCAGTGTGGCATCTATTCCATATTAACAAACACCTATCAGGCAAAACTCATTTAGTTGTAAACCCAATCACAGTTAGAATAAATTGTGTGGTTTTAGAAACAGCCATTGTTGAATCTATGGATCAGGTGAGTAAGGAGGGTCTATCCGCTAACTAGGCCAGGGCCATCGGGGATCACATTCCTATTTAGATTTTCAGGTGCATGCCAGTTCAATGGGTTGCAACATACCTGAAAAATCCAAGCAGGTACTCATTAATCAGCAGTGACAACTTGCTGTTACACTATTTGACTTCTGCAGGTGTAACTAAACAACAGGATTTCAGCTATTATAATTTATTACAAATCAGATGGCAACAGTTTTTAATCTGCCTCCCACCTTGTATATAAAATAACAGGAAAAAGATGGGAAAGCACAAGCCTAAGGCTTTCTGCTGACCATGGCTTGTCTTTATATCCGAACTGAGCCAATGTTTCTAGATACCAAATAACTGAGAGCTATCCTGCAATTTCCCAAATTATAAAATGAGATGTACTTCTGCTTCCTCCATTTCTCCCTGTCTTGAATCCTTTGCTTTCCTGCCCCAGATGTTTGTTGACTCTTCATTCCTTGACCTCTCTCTCCTGCTTTTCTGAAACAGTTTCTCTTTCCTCACACCCACACCAACCTTACTTGATGAACTGAACTTTGTCTTTCTCAGGCAAACTGCTTTTTGCACCTCTTCTTTCTTTAGTCCCTTTGCCATGACTTCTCATCTTCAGTCAACTGCCTTCTCCCTACCCTTTTCAACCTTACCTAATTAAAGTTTTCTTGTATGCTAGAGCTACATGGGAAATATGAATGCAGGAAGATTATTAAACGACATAATGCTTAAATTCTTTTTCTCTAGAGTTTATATTATGAAGAGCAAAATGAATATTACATGGCATAGAGAAAAAGAAATAGTTTAGTAAGTTATTTTCTTGGATATGGCAGTTGAAAAAGTCAAACAGGTTAGGGAACAAGCTTTACTGTATATTGAACCTGAGAGTTGCAAAACACAGAAGAAACATTGTGACTCTTCACCTATTGCATGAGCAGACGTCACTCATGCTGTATGTGGAATTTTCTCTTCCTTTCCTCCTTTTTTCTGCCTCCCTCCTATTTCAGAGGGTTCTGTGACTGCAGCAGAATTAGGGAGAAAAGGCAGCAGGAAGGTAGGCCCTGTTCTGCTGATGGATACCATTCCATTCAGGAGAGATGCTTGTTGGATAGCACTCAACCATAAGTAACGATGAAGCATTTATTAATAACACAGAACTCCTAGGAATATAATCCTTTCTTCTTCTCAGTGAATTCTTTATACTATGGATAAATTTTAAAATATCAAAAAGTGGCATTTCCACATACTCGATGATTTTTATAAAATTTAAAGGGAAAAGAATATCAGATAAGAGTAAGGAAATAGTAAGAGTTCATTTTTCCCTTTGAGAACAGATGTTTACACTAAAAGTAATATACAGTGCCAGTAGGGTGTATTTATTTCCCAATTGTAAATATAGTTACATATTTCAGGGATATGCTTTCCTCTCAATGTGAGCACGTAACTCCTACTAACACTAATTGGAGTTACACATGCACACTGTAAGAAGATATGCCTCCTTCCCTTTTATGTCACTATCCAAAAGCATCAGAGTATTGCCAGCTGCCCAGAGGATCATACTGCAATTGTGGTTCTAATGTTAGCAGAGCTATATCAAGTACTGAATGCAGAAATAAGGCCATCTATGCAAACATTTAAAATAGAAAGGGTTTCATTGATAGCCAGTGCAGAGAAAAGTTGCACATGCTGTATATTACTAATTAATTATTATCCTCTGGACCTTAATTGTGTATGCCATAGATGAAATATTTCTGCATTCACTGATTCGTAAGTTTAACCTCCTAAATGCTGCTTGTGTTTTAATATTGCAGCTTCTAGATAACCTAGACTTCTTTAAAAATAATTTATAAAAAGGTATCACTTTTACTCACACCCTGCTTATGACAGAAATAAATCACTTTTGCTTTCATAAATAGAACAATGTTGCAAAGAAAAAACATGGCCTTTAGAACATCCATTTATTTATTTCACATATTTTACCCTGCTTTTCTCTATAAAAAAGACCCAAGGTAGTCTACATCACTAAAAAAGACAATATTTAGAAGCTAAAAATAGTAAATTATACATGTATGAAAAAGAATTAAATAAACATTATATTAAAATGTTAGATAAAATTACTAAAAGAGATTTAAAAACAACAAAATTACAAACCATCCCATTTTAATACTCAGTGAAGAACACCTACCAGGCAGTCACAAAGGGAAAGCTTGCTGAAAAGAAAGGTCTTTGCCTGCTTGCAGGAGGGCAGCAAAGATGGGACCAGCCTGGCTTCCCGTGGGAGGGAGTTCCAGAGTCTGGCAGCAGTGACACAGAAAGCCCTCTCCTGTGTCCCCACCAAACATACCTGTGAGAGTGGTGGGACTGAGAGAAAGGCCTCCCCTGATTATCTTAACATCCGGGCAAGCTCATAAGGGGGGATGTAGTATTTGAGATAGCTTGGACCCAAAGCATTTAGGCCTTTATAGGTGAGCACCATGACTTCGAATTGTACCCAGAAACAGATCAGTAGCCAGTGGAGCTGCTGTAACAGGGGATTATGTGACCCATGCAACCAGCCCCAGTTAACAATCTGGCTGCAGCATTTTGGACTTGCTAGAGTTTCTGAACACCTTCCAAAGGCAGTCTCACACAGACTGAGTTATAGTAATCCAGCTGGGATGTAACTAAGGCATGTGTCACCATGGCCAGATCAGACCTCTCCAGGAATAAACACAGCTGGTGCATTAGTTTTAATTGTACAAATGCACTCCTGGCCACCTCTGAAGCTTGGTAGCCCGACTCAAAGACAAATTCAGAAGTACATCCAAGCTGTGCACCTGTTTTCAGGGGGAGTGTAACCCCATCCAGCACAGGCTGCATCTCTATTTCTTTATGTGCCTTTTGACTAACCAGGAGCATCTCTGCCTTGTCTGGATTAAGTTTCAGTTTATTCACCCTCATCCAGTGCATTACTGAAAACAGACATTGATCTAGAACCGAAACAGCTTCCTTGGATTTAGATGGAAAGGAGAGATAAAGTTGGATATCATCCGCATACTAGTAAACTGTACCCCCAAACTCTGGACAACCTCTCCCAGCAGTTTCATGTAGATGTTAAATTGCATAGAGGACAAAACAGAACCCTGAGGGACCCCACAGGCCAACAGCCATGGCATCGAACAGAATTCACTCAACACTACCTTCTGAGTTCTCCCCTCCAGGTAGGACCCGATCCATTGTAAAACACTGCCTCCATCCCAGAGAGATGGCCCAGAAGGATACTAAGAGGTCCAGCAGGACCAACAGGAACATACTCCCCTTGTCCAATTCCTGGCATCAGTCATCATCAAGGCAACGAAAGCAGTCTCCATCTCATAACTAGGCCTGAAACCAGATTGAAATGGATCTAGATAATCTGTTTCATCCAGGAGCCCCTGGAGCTGAGAGGTCACAGTCTACCACCTTGTCCAAGAATGAAACATTAGAGACTGGCTGGTAATTATCCAATGCCATGTGATCCAAGGATGACTTTTTCAACAATGGTCTTACTACTGCCTCCTTGAAACATGCTGGGATCCTAACCTGCTGTAAGGAGGCAGTCGCCACTCTTCCTATCCACTCAGAGTCCCTTTTCTGGCAGCTGTTACACACTGGAAGAGCAATGGTCCAAAATACATGTGGTAGCCTTCACCTCTTCAAGGGTCCTATCCACATTATCAGGCTAAAAAACCTGAAACTTATCCATTAACACAAAACAAGCAGGGACCATAGTTACATTCACAGGACTTGTATTAACTACAGCATCCAAGTCAGAGTGGATCTGAGCAGTTTTGCTGCAAAATGTCACACAATTCTCCACAGTGTGGTCTGCATGTAATAGGTCGCTGAGCACTTGAAACAGCTCTGCTATTCCAGTGAGTCTAAACCCCACTAATGATCTGCACATGACAATGGAATTGCAGAGAGTTCCTCCAGATTCAGATTACCAACATCTACCTTAGTACAGAAAACCAGGTCTAAAGTGTATCCTTTCAGTATGGGTAGGGGCAGATACTATTTGTGTCAGACCCATGGTCGTCATGGAGGACATGAAGTCCTGAACCACTCCTGACAAAGCTATCTTGGCATGCACATTGAAGTTCCCCAGCGCAACAAACTGAAGGAATGCCAACACCACCTCCGACTCAGGTAGCTCAGACTGTTAAGCAGTGGGGTGGACAGTACACCAACAGAATCCCTATTCTGTCCTGAGCTTCCACTTTTAAATTCACATATCCAAACCTCGAAAACTGGAGGATATGACACCTGGTAATGGGGCATGGGGGGATGGAATTGTGTTAGATCACTGCAACTCTACCTCCCCACCGCCAGATCTTGCCTTCTGCTGCCCAGAGAACCCTGGTGGGCAAAACTGAGTGAGATTAATACCCCCAAGCCTCATCCAATCAAGTCTCTGTAATGCAAGCCAGGTTGGTATGCTCAAGCTGGATCAAGTCCTGGATGGCTGTTATTTTACCATTTACTGATCTAGCATTTAGCAGATCCATGCTTCATTTTTCTAAAATCCTCAGATCCTATGCACAGCAACTCATATTAGCAATTCCTTTCCTACTAAGTAACCCTACATGACAGAGGGTAGGGTTTTAGTTCTGTATAAGTATGTGTCAATGTACAATACAGTAGATATTTATCACTGCACTTGCAAGATACACAGCACAAGCATGACTCTTCTTAAGAAAAAAATCCACAAACTACTTAATCTAACAGTCTGTATCTTCTTTTCAAAGCAGAAAAGAGAACAGAGGATTTTAGATGCCAGCCAAGTTATTCAAAATAGTAAACCAATATTATATATTATGTACACAAGGGTAACCATTTCTGGCCACTAAGATTTTGTTGAACTGTAACTTCCACAATGTCTCACTGTTGGCTTTCCTGACTGGGACTGATGGAAGTCCAGAAACACTTGGAGGGGCACAGTTACCCACTGGCAGACTGGTTTAAGGATCAATTCCAGGTGAGCAACATGCAAAAAGATCTAACAGGAGGGTTTATAAGCTCAAACAGAAGATCAAACAGCCACATTTTACCAGGCAGCAAGTTACTCTCAGCTACAGCAGATACAGAGGCAAAGTGAGGCAGTTCAAAGTCAAAACATGAGCATAACTGACAAAGAAAGTTCCACAATAAAAACAAAATGCAGACCAAGGTTAGAGGCACCAAAAATGAAGTTATCAGAAACATGGATTTACAAGGATAGACTGACTAATCTATGACTCCACACCTCAGCAGCTTGACCTGGCCAGAAGTGAGGCTTTTATACAGCTGAATCAGTTGAATCCCACCCATCACTCTTGCACATGCAATTCAATATTTATGCTCCCAGAGAAAGTGATTCTGCACTCAAGTAAATTCCTTACTCCTGAGAAGCCCTCTAGTCCAGAGGACTCCTTTCTTGTAGCCATGCACATCCTGTGGATTCATGCCTATTTTGTACTAGGAACTGCTCATGGCTAAGAAAAGACACAGCCTTTCAGATTCAGGGGGCATATTCCCTGTCTCTGAGGGTGCAGCTTCTTGCACCCTTGAGGTTTCAGTATCTGTGGAGGACTCTGACTCTTGTCGTCCTCATGCTCACGGGTTTGATCTAATCCTTGCCCTGATTCCTACCTCAATGTACAAGTTAACAATCCAGATATTTTGTATCAAGAAAATGCATCTGTTTGATAAGACATGTTGTCTATTTAATAACTGAAATATTTTATAAGTATATATCTCACACATATGCACAAAAAATATTTTCCCTCAATGTTAAACAAATAAAATAATGAACAACACAAAGACACTCAGAGGTTAAGACAGTATCCGGATTGGAGTTTTAGTTCTCAACAATTGGAAAACTTAAATAAACCAATCACGGCGAGTGAAATTGGAGAAGCATGGAAAAAACAGAAAAATGGGAAAGCCCCTGGACCAGATGGACTTCCAGCTGAATATTACAAAGCATTTGAAGGAACTTTAAGTCCACACGACAAGAAATTAATAGAAGACATTGAAACTAGAGGGGAAATCCCGGATTCATGGAAAGAGGCACATATCTCCTTAATACACAAAGCGGGGACAGGGAAAAAACAAATCAAGAATTACAGACTAATATCTCTCTTGAATGTTGATTATAAGATATATACGACCATTTGGGCAACAAGGCTAAAGGAGGTACTTAAGGAAATGATACACAAAGATCAAACAGGTTTCATCCCAAAAAGGAAACTATCATCAAATATAAGATCAATAATAAACATTTTGGAATATTATGAAACACATCCAGAAAAGCAAATGATGTTAATCTTTTTAGATGCAGAAAAGGCCTTCGATAATGTCAATTGGGAGTTTATGTTGCTGCAATTAAAGAAGATGGGAGCAGAAGGAATTTTTCTACAAACAATTAAAGCAATATATACTAAACAGAAGGCCAAGATTAAAATCAATGGTAAAGTAACTGAAAATATTCAAATTGAACAAGGCACAAGGCAGGGTTGTCCACTTTCTCCATTATTATTTATTCTAACATTAGAGATTCTAAATAGACAACTAAGAGGGAATGCTGGAATTAAGGGTCTCAGAATCAGGGGAGAAGAATTTAAGCTGTAAGCATATGCTGATGATTTAGCAATAATACTAGAAAACCCTCTGGACAGTTTGGAAGAATTGGTGAGAACTATAGAAGAATTCGGAGCTGTTGCAGGTCTTAAAATAAACTATCAAAAAACAAAATTCATGATTAAAAACATAAAGAAAGAAGACGTGGAAAGACTGGCAATGAAAACTAATTTCGCGGAGGTACAGAAAGTGAAATATCTAGGAGTTATCATTACAAAAAAACCAAGTAATTTGATGAAAGAAAATTATCTTACAACACAGAAGGAAATTCAGAGAGACCTGGAAGAATGGAATAAGCTACAAACCTCTATGATGGGAAGAATCTCGACAATAAAGATGATGATATTACCAAAACTGTTATTTTTATTTCAAAATTTACCAATTTTATTAAATTATAAATACTTCAAGGACCTGGACAGCCTGACTTCGAAATTTGTATGGAAGGCCAAGAAACCAAGAATAAAACTTAGAATACTGCAAGACTTAAAAGAAAGAGGTGGTTCAGGATTACCGAATTGGCTATTATATTATAAGTCATGTGCCATGGTCTGGATAAAATGGATAACATTAGAAAATCAAAGATTATTGAAATTGGAGGGTCATGATCTAAAAATGGGTTGGCATGCATATGTGTGGTATGGGAAATACAAAGAACAATCACATTTTGCAGAACATATTCTGAGGAAGGCGCTCTGCTTAGTATGGCAAAAATTTCAAATACAAACCTACAAGAAAATTCCAATATGGGTAGCACCAATAGAAGCATTCACTTTGAAAGTATTGCAACAGAAGGGAGCGTTACTCACGTATAAAGACTTATTAACTAAAGATCAGAATATAAAAGATAAACAAGATCTAGAGAAACTGGGCCTAGCTACAGATTGGTGGTCAATGTTGAAATTAGAATCAAGGTATAAAAAGGACAAAATTATGGGCTTTTTAAAGGGGAAAGTCCAGGTGGGTGAATTATGGATTTACACTAATGAGAAAATAATTTTAAAAATGTACACATACTTATTAGAATACGACTTAAGAGGATGAGAGGGTGAAGGAGGCGATGGTAAAATGGGCACAAAACTTTGGGTACAATATTGATATTGACGAATGGACAAAGATATGGAAAGAGAATCATAAAATGATTGAGCCATTGAATCTTAGAGAAAACATCCTTAAAATGTTTCATAGATGGCATTTTACCCCTGTAAGATTGGCAAAAATGTCAGAAGGGAACAGTAATGTTTGTTGGAAGTGTAAAAAAATCCAGGGATTTATTATCATATGTGGTGGTCATGTGAAAAAGCAAAAAAAAAATTGGATACAGGTTTGGGAAATAGTAAAAGAGATTGTTCAACAAAAATTAAGTTTTAAACCTGAAATGTTATTATTGAATATAATGCCAGAAATTATTGACAAGAAAATAAAATATAGTCTACTGTATATATTCACAGCAGCTAGGTTAATCTGGGCCCAAAAATGGAAGAATGTAGAGATATCAACGATGGATGAGTTATTAAAGAAGCTATTGCAGAACTAGACATGCTTTCAGAGGCACTACGGGATCAACCAAGAGACTTTGTAAAGCAAAGCTGGAAGGTGATATATAATTGGGCCCAGAAAAAGACATGAACTTAGGGGGAAAATTAGTCTATAGAGAACCAGTGCTCACCGGAATCCCCTTGAAGATATTCCGATGACGGTGAAATCTCTGATCCATAGGGGAAGGATGGATGTTTAGCTGTGGTTGTTGTTGTTGTTTTTTTTTTGGTTAATTATCTGTTAGATTGTTAATGTTTTTAAGTTTGTATGTTTAGATATGAATAAAATGGTTAAAAAAAAGAGAGGTTAAGACAGTACAATTATTGGAAACTTCACCACAAGTGCAATATATCACATATCTGTGGTATCCCTAACTTAAAATTTTTCATTAGTTTTCATCAGGTTGCCATGCAGTGAATGTTGAGATCCGGAAACTTATCTCCCCCTATCACAACTATGCCTCGCCAAGCTAGTGCTCTTAAGATATTAATCCATCACATATGGATTTAATATAATGTTTACACAATAACTGAGCTTAATTTTTAAATATTCCATTGCTGAATTATTTTTCAAGACAGAAATAGTATGCATATCTCTCTCTGTATATCTGTATGTGTGTGTGTGTGTGTGTGTGTGCATGCGTATGCAAAAGAATGAAATCTATAAATGCCTAAAACCTAATATACGTGCTAAGCTTGTGAATGTGATCTTTTGAAGCATCTGTAGCCCTCTGCAGAAACAGAAGGAGCTTCTCATCTTCCTAAAGTTTCTGCTGATGCATTCAGTATGCAGCCTGGGATTAATGCATCTCAGTGTGTCTTTAATACATTAATAATTATATTCAGTTTTAATAATAATAATGGAAAGTATGTCTATCTGTATAGATCATTCGTTAATTTTTAAAACTGCAAACATATTAATAACAATCAATCAGCAAGGAAATGGAGATATGCAAAAGTTCTGGGATGGATCTGGGATCAACCTTACAATTCAACTCATTCAGCAGTCCTACCCTGCCCTCTGTAAACAGTTCTCAAGGGGTTAGAGGGGATGCCATGGAGTCGAAGGTGCAATAAAATCTGCTTCCAGCAGGCCAGCGGCATGTGCTTAAATCAGCTCCAGCTCTTGGCAATAATATTAATCACAAAATCTAAAGTTTTATATATAACTTTAGAATATGGCCATACTCTTCAAATGTTGGGATTTGAACATTCAGCAGATCCCAGATTTTGTAATGGGTATTCTCATACACACATATCGTGTAATGGCTCTACCTATCCTAGTGGTGGTGCTGCGGAGCTACCTGATAGGTGCATTATTTTTAAAATTAAAAGCAATCAATCATGTATATTAATGAAGGATTTGTATAATCAAATAGCAAGGCATACAGACAGCAAAATTTGAAGATATCTTTGAAATTTTAAACACGTATTGACAGTGATAAAAATAGTATGTTTTATTCGCCTGCAAACTCTTGCGGTGATAAATGATTCCTTACACGAAGAGGCTGCTCCTCACTGCCTAAAGGAAGCCATTATAACATCTCTATGAAACCTGTCCTTGGCCCTGATGTTTTGACTAACTATAAGCCAGTTTCAAACTTACCATTGCTGGCTAATATAATTGACAAGATGGTAGTACTGCAGCTCTCCTGGATGACACTGATTATCAGTTTCTACTCTCATTGCTTTTAGGAAGGGTATAAAGACAACTATTTTAAAATTGCCGTATAATATTATCTATTTTTATTGTGCTTAAATTATGATTTTAACAGGCTGAAGATTTTCAAATAGTTTTTGTTGTTGCTATTGTATTTCATTTTATTTACTTTAGTGTCTTCATGTTTGTTCTCACTGACCATATATTTGCACTTGTTTTTCCCTTACCTAGTAGTAGAAAGGTAGGGTGGAAACATAATGCAATCATTTGATGTAATATGTTATTTTGTTGAATTCTATTTCAAAGTTTATTGCAAAAGTTAGGCAACCCAAGTATATAACTGTAATAATTATAATTATTATTTTCCATCCTGCCATCCTCACAGGTTTGTTTAGTGAGGAGAGGGCCTTCTCTGTCACTATTCCCAAGTTGTGGAACTTGCTCCCATGAGAGGTCAGGTCTGGCCCCCTCTTTATTGTCCTTCCACCGGCAGCCTTCTTCTGCAGGCTTTTTCTCAGTAACTGGCTGACTTAGGGAGATGGGGATGCTGTTTCCCTCCTTCCAGATTTTATTTTGTTTACTTTAATATTGTAAAACAATATTAAAAGGCAGGGTAAAAATATGTGTGCATAAGAATATGTTAGACTATCCAGTATTTGTAGAAAAACAGATTGGTTTCAGAGAGTAAATATGTTATTGCTTGTCTGTTTTAAGGAGTCTTGCAATATCCTTTTAGTTATTCTCTGTAAAACAACAAAGTTATTGATTAATGAAGATACACGATTCAAGATCTCAGTCCGCCTGCCAATTAAATGTAATGCATCTGTCACTTAATTTTAAAGCTATTAATACTTCTGATTTTGATAGCAGTTTGGAACATACCATAGTAGGGAGAGATACAGGGTCAATCCTCTCAAAATGTTTGGCATGCAGGAGATGTATGCATATGAAAACATTTCAACAGAATGCAAATGGCTCAAAGATGATACTCTGAAATGAGGCTGGATGGTTTCATTTCACAGTATAATCTTCCAGCAACTAGTCTGGTTGATCCTTTCCAATGGAAGGTTTCTGTTCTGTGAATCTATGGAAATATTTCTAAGAACTATGCTATGAATGCAAAGTACTACACTGTTAGTACTTTTGAACTATAATGACATCAGATGCTTCTTCAATCGCATTGAAAAATTTATTTGCATTTAAGCATATGCACACTGATGCAACTTGCTCAACACACATGCAGAAACAAATTTCTGCAACTGAATTATTCTTTGGAGTCTATCTCAGGTACGGGGGGAAAATGCCACAGGAGTGGGGAGGAGGAACGTGCTTCAGCACACAGATGCTTTACACAGTTGGCACTTTTGACAATTAGTAACTTTTGACTATTTCAGTCACCTGCTGGGCTGCAAATTGATTCTGGGATCTCCTTCTGTGTCATCTCCAATATCTAACAGTCTTAATTTAGTCTTGATTCACCTGCAGAAATTTGCAGGAGTAGCCATGCTAGTCTGTATTCTGTTGCCGCAAGACTCTCTTTTGTTCTCTTATATTCAAAACCTTGTGTCTGTACCAAATAATCACAAATCTGGACTTCTCAACCTGCTTCTGTAAAACTAGTACAATATTGTGGAAAACAATTATTACTCATTAAAAGTTCATAGCAATATTTTCTCTGATTCTATTGGATGGTTGGTTTCTAGGTTTGGAAATTGGTGTCTTCTTGTCAGGAAGACAAATTCCAGCAGGGGATCAGACAAGCTGGGAAAGAGACTCTCTCTCTCTCTCTTAGCCAGCAAACAAGCCAGGCGAGGAGTTTCTATAGTCACATCTAGTAAACAAGGTCAAGACAGATAACATAGTTTGATATATGTCAACAAGTCAAGTTCTGGGGAGTAAAAGTCAAATATGTGTATTATTCTAGGGTCCAAAAGCAGGAATTCAGGTATCCCAGGAATGCTGGGAAAGAGACTCTCTCTCTCTCTCTCTCTTAGCCAGCAAACAAGCCAGGCGAGGATTGCTGCCTTGTCGTGGCGAAGGGGCTTGAGTAATTCAAAGCTATGGGCTATGCCGTGCAGGGACACCCAAGACGGACAGGTCATAGTGGAGAGTTCTGACTAAACGCGATCCACCTGGAGCAGGAACTGGCAAGCCACTCCAGTATCTTTGCCAAGAAAACTCCATGGACAGAAACAAACGGCTAAAAGATATGACGCTGGAAGATGAGCCCCTCAGGTCAGAAGGCGTCCAACATGCTACTGAGGAAGAGCGGAGGACAAGGACAAGTAGCTCCAGAGCTAATGAAGTGGTTGGGCCAAAGCCGAAAGGACGCTCAGCTGCGGACGTGCCTGGAAGTGAAAGGAAAGTCCGATGCTGCAAAGAAAAATACTGCATGGAACCTGGAATGTAAGATCTATGAACCTTGGCAAGCTGGATATGGTCAAACAGGAGATGGCAAGAATAAACATTGACATCCTGGGTGTCAGTGAACTAAAATGGACGGG
Source organism: Intellagama lesueurii (assembly GCA_037013535.1). Lineage (NCBI taxonomy): Eukaryota > Metazoa > Chordata > Lepidosauria > Squamata > Agamidae > Intellagama > Intellagama lesueurii. The sequence goes on along the minus strand of JBAJHW010000001.1, from coordinate 164,159,134 downwards.
AATGGGCGAATTCAATTCAGACAATTATCATATCTACTATTGTGGGCAAGAATCCCGTAGAAGAAGTGGAGTAGCCCTCATAGTCAACAAAGGAGTGGGAAAAGCTGTACTGGGATACAATCTCAAAAATGATAGAATGATTTCAATACGAATCCAAGGCAGACCTTTCAACATCACAGTAATCCAAGTTTATGCACCAACCACCGCTGCTGAAGAGGCTGAAATTGACCAATTCTATGAAGACTTACAACACCTTCTAGAACTGACACCAAAGAAAGATGTTCTTCTCATTATATACTTGTGTGATTACTTATATAATATCTTTTTTATTTATCTCCAAAATCGTTTTACTCTGTCACTTATCCACCACCTATACAAAAAAGAGTCCAAAGTTGCTGACAATATTTTTAACCTGAATTTCTAATCTCTAACACCCTTTTTGCCAGTTTTGAAATGCCATCTATAAAACATCTTTAAAATATTTTCTCAAGTTTACTGATTTAATCCATCTATAATTATGATACCACATTCAAATCCAATCATATATGTCTAAATTATAGCCAAAATTTTGTACCCCTTCCATAATCACTGCTTTCACCCTTTCCTTCTTTGAATTCTCTTCTAACAAACAAATATACATTTTTTGAATAATCTTCTCATTAGTATAAATCCACAGCTCATCCACCTGGACCTTCCTCTCATAAAAGCCCATTATTTTATCTTTCTTCAATCTTGATTCTAAAGTCTCTTTTTCTGCTGCTCCCACTGCTTTGGTGAAATGGTCTTCCTTCTGGATATTCCGTTCCACGTCCTTTTTAAATCCTGAAGTTACCGCCTTAATTTCTAGAGTTTGGGTTTTAATCTGATTCTTACGTTGATTGATAATGTTCTTTTGGAACTCCTGTATATAGTTCTTAAAAGAATCTTGCATTATTAATTTTGATGGACTTACACATTGACTAAAAGCTGTCATTTCTGTTTCTTGGGTATAGATTTATTATAAGGTAACAATATCCACTGAGAAATAAAACAATTCAGCTTTTAAAAAGATCAATACCGCTTCTTATAAATCCAGCAGACCCGTCTCTGCTTCCATCTTCTCTCCAGTCCACATCACGTCCACCAAATCCGTTTTTTTTCTTCCTGTACTCCAAATTCAGTCAAGAGCCATAGAACAGTAAAACCATCAATCAGTCAATCTTCGTGTTAAATGGGTCAGTCCAGGCCCAAACTCCCACTTAACTCATCCAATTGTAAATCCAAATTCGGCCAGGGGCAGTTTTGATTTGTAATCCACCATTCGCAGATCACAGCAAGGCCGCTTGGGGGGGGGGTCCCCCTTTTTGTATATAAACATCCAGATTCTCCCCAAGTGCCTCTGTTAAACACTCTCTTTAAGAACTCAAATCTTCTCAAACCTTTAGTATTGTGAGTCTATATATGCCATCCAGGGAGGACAGGGGGATGAGAAAGTGATTTTCATCCATGTCTTTTTAGTTTCGTTTCTCTTTAAAGTGTGACGCAGTTAAAAATTAGCCGATGTTCCAGGGATACAATAACAAAACCATTTAGAAAATAAAGTTCTCCATTTGATTTCAAAGAGATTGAGTAACAACTAATTTGTCTCTTAATTGCCCCAATTTAGCTGGCTTTTGTTCTTGTTTTTTTGTTTGTTTTTTGTTCTCTTTATTGCTCCTCGCTGCTTTGTTTACTTCTTCTCTGCTCTTAAAGTCAGCAGCTTCAGTTTGAGTTATACTTACTCATGAGGAATAAAAAGCCATTTACACACAGTTCATGTAGTCAAGTAAAAATCTTCTTCACACTTCTCACCTTGGCAAAGTTAGGCAGCTAATTCACCAGACATGGCGTCTCCTGGGCCAGATGCTTTGAGGAAGGAAACTCTCATGAAGACAGATTGCTGTCTGAATTCGGAGTTTTTCCAGCCCTCCTTCGCTGCAAGCCCACTCTCCTGTAGAACTTGCCCCCCCTTCCACTGCTGGGGAGTCTGCTGACCCAGAGTTTAAACAGGGATTCCCAGAGCCCTGGGAATTCCCTCTGCTCTCGCTGCCGTCACTCCGCCTTCTCCAAGATTCAGAATATTTTCAAACGTGGAATCTGTTCTATCAATGGTTAGAAACACGGTGTAGAGATTAGGCCCTAATCTGTATTAACAAATGAATATAAGATGAACCCACGTATCACGATGTTTAATAAGCACGGATTGATTTTACAAATAAAAAAAGTATTTTAAAAAAAGAATAATCCAAATGAGGAGATATTTTCTGTTTCAGCATAATTCCAGGTCAATTTGATGTTGTAGTTCAGCCTTATGTTGTGGATAAAAAGTGTGAGGTAACTCAGCTATTCTTGTCACACTATATGCAACACTCTGAACTGCTAGATAGCTCAGTGATTTAGGTATCTAGCTGCAAAGCCAGAGGCTGCAACTTCAGTTCCCCACTGTGCCTTTTTGACAGGGGCTGGACTTAATGATCCATAGAGTCCCTTCCAGTTCTAAGGTTATAACTGAAGCGTGCTCCTGAATTTCACTTTTGGAGACAGAATCCACACAAACAATCTCTTCAAACAATTGTCTGTTCACAGTTGGTATCGGAGGCTCAGGAAGAGTAGGAAGATGTAATCACTGTCAAGATTTAAGCTGGTGCTATCAATATTGAAGGTGAAACATAGAAGAAGTAGTTGCTAACCAAAGTCAACAAACATAGGTTGTCTGTCTTCTTTGCTTTCTTCTTGATCACTCTATCTCTAAATTCAGTATGCTCTCTGTCATCTCTTTAGCTGACACTGATGTTGACAGAGGTAAAACTAGAATCAGTGAAATAGGTGCCAATGAGCCTGATGTGAAAGATATAAATGTAGAGTTGCAAGCAAAGACATCAGTATTGAAAGACTCCACATGGAAATATAGTCAGATCCAACAAAGATGGAACAAGCTGGAGAGCTTTGCAAGAGCTGGGGTTTTGCAAATACCAGCAAAGGCCATGAAAAGAGGCTTATCAGAAGCAGCTTCAGCAGCAGCATTAAGAGATTGGTCCTATAAATACAGCTTCTGGTGTGATTATTTTTAAATCCTGGCCTAGCAATGCCCTTACAGATGGAACAAAGATGGGGAAAATTAACGTCTGCCAAACAATTAACATAAAATGTCTTACCACAACGAGCAATTTTGCCCTCACGTGTGATACTCTTGAAAAGAGCTGTTGAGGCTATTAACCAAAGTAGATAAAATGTCTATAAGTAAAACTATTCACTTATTTAAATTGAAAAAAATGGAACTGTAAGGACTCATTAAAAATATTAGAGAACTTGATTCATGTCAGAGACATTCCAATGGTACTTCTGGAGTAGAAGGATCAACTGACATGATACTGTCATTGCCCTAGGGACATTGCCCTGAATGTATTCACAATCCTCACATTCTTTGGGGAGGCTCTTTCTGTGTCCCTCATTAAAGTACTATATGCAATATACAATAATCTATTTGGGAAGAAGATGACAAAAAAGAAGGAACATTTCCAAAACACTGCTGCTCATATGGCAGACAATAACAAACCGAAGTGACTGCTTCAGCATGACAGAGGTGCAGGCAGAATTCCTGTCAAAAGCTACTGAATTCTCCACACAGATACAAGAAAAATATGTGTGACTCACAGTATGAAGCAGACGTCATGGCTCCTGAAATAATTTCTGGATGTGAATTTCCTACTTAAGTGGAAGATACTGGGATAGACTGTCACTGGTACAGAATGTAGGGCTTAAATTGCTGATTGCATGGTGGTTGGGTGACCTGGTTCCAGAGGCAAAGAGAATGATGGAAGTCCAGCATTAGCGGCCAAGACAGTTGAATGGTAAATCAATAACATTACTAATGTAGATGGAAGTGGCAGCAGCAGAAAAAATTGGTAAAACAGGAGAATTGAGACTGGCATTGTAGATATAAGAAGCACAGACCACTGGAAACATAAGTGGCAAATGGAAGGTGAGATCATTTCCACAATAGTATTCCCAATTACTATTCAATTCTTCAAACCACAAAACCCCTCTGGTTTATGAATATGGGATATTGTGCTTCTATATCCACAATTCAAAATGCCAGGAAATGGCTTGATATTGCTGCACAATATTGTACTCCTGTTGCTAGCTGGAAAAAGAATGCTAAGCTTTACATAGATAGCAAAGGGAAGAATTCCAACAGAAACTTCCCTCATGAAGAATTATCCAGGATCTCCTACAGCAGGGGTCCCCAATCCCTGGTCCACGGACTGGTCCTGGTCCATGGCCTTGCCAGGACCGGGCCGCGAAGACAAATCTCCTGCCCCCTGCACACGCAGATGCATTCACACCCCTCCCACGCATGCATGGCCCCTCCCACACATGCAAGGCCCCTCCCACTAATGCACAGATGCACGCACGCCCCTCCCTACATGCTAAACCGGTCCGTGGAGGCAAAAAGGTTGGGGACCACTATGCTGCAGGATCTCAGATGATGAGCACATGACCTGTACTATGGTTGCTGGGAGAGAACAGAAGCAAGAACAGCTGTGTGGCTACAATATGTGCCAAAATATTTTGAAGTCCTTTGGACTTAATGAAATAGTGAAGCAAAAGTGCGAGTGAGCGCAATACATACAATGGAGAAACAAGCACACCTTTTAACCTCTCAGGTAAACTAATGTTGCCATGCCCTCTTCACAGAATGCAGACTAAAAAGCTATGTTCCAATTCCCAAACCCTTTCCTTGGGGTAGGCAACCTGAGGAAGAAAAGCTATATTTGACCAAAAGCTCTGCAAACATGTTGTGCGGACATTTTCCAAAAGCTTTCTTCTGAAATTAAAAAATGGGGAGAGCAGAAATTGTCACTGGAAACCAAAGTCATTTTCATCCATACTATGTGAAAGAAATACAGTGAAGAAAGAAAGAGACAGAAATCAACTCATTTGAAATGTGGAGTTGGAGGACAGCCTTACAGACACCACAGTCAGAAAGGGAGAAAAGCGGGTGCTCAAACAAGTCAAGCCTGAACTTCGATTAGAGCAAAAATGAGTCAACTGAGGTGATCCTACCATGCACATATAATGAAAATACAAAATTGACCAGAAAAGACAATAGTCCTGGGAAAAGGGGCAGCGGGGAGACAGTAGGAACAGAGGAAGGCCTAATATGACAGATTGTCTCAATAAAGGAAGACTAAGCTGTTACTTTGTAAGACATGAGCAGAACTTAATGGAAAAGACAATTTTACTATGAAGGTCAGGGGAGGGGCAGTAGGAAGAGAGAACAATCTAATATGAGATATGCTGTTGGTTTGTAAGATCTAAACAGAGCTGTAAATGATATGACTTTTTGGAGGTAATTAACTCATACAGTCACCACACATCAGAAGTGACTTGATGGCACATAACATCTTTCATTTTTTTTTCTTAATTATCCGACAATTGTTGAGTGACAAGATGGGTGGAATGGTGGAAACTATGACACAATATAGGTACAAAGTAAGACCATCCCCAGCTATAAAACAAAAACCAGTAATTTCACAGCTTAAATGAGTGAGCTTCTGAATATTTGGTGCCCATTCCTTTTAAAATATCTTTTAAAATATTTTTACAACCAGACACAGAATCCCTTTGCCAGCATGAATGTCTATTTGGTCAAGAAGGGGTTCAAAAATTGTCCTCCTGAGAGTCAACTAATTGGGTCCTGACAGACACGGTCAAAAGTTCAGATTGTCCCAGACCTGGAGCTTTGAAGACTTGTGTCAGGAGATTGGTCTCAAATCCTGAGAGAATGTTTACTGAAAACATTAAGGGCTGGGACAAACACAAGTGATCTGTGCTTCTGTAATGCAGAAATACTTTGAATATTCCTTACAAAATTGTATGCTAATTTCCTGGAGATATATGGCAAAATGTCTCTTTCTGGAGGACTGTCACTCCACTATTTTCTTTAAAGCAAGACTTTTTTTTTAAACTTTTCAAAGAAAACCTTTCTTTTGACTGTTTTTATGACCTTTCATTGCCTTCCAAACATATCCCTTCCCAGCCACGAAGCTGTAACAATGTCTCTGTTCTGGAACACTCTTGCTGGTAAGCATATTCTATGCATTCTCAGTTTATAACAAAGTAACAGGTTTACCCTTTTGAAAGGATCAATATTTCAGCCCCTGCAGGCCCTTTTAAAGGATCAATATTTCAGCCCCTGCAGCCTGGATTCCTTCCAAATGTCATGCAGAAATACGTTGAATATGCCTTACAAAACTGTATGCTAATTCCCTGGATACACATGACAAAATGTCTCTTTCTGGATGGCATACCTCAGATTCCTCCCCCCCTAAAAAAAAAGAGTGGGGTGTGTGTGTGTAAGACTAACCATTCTCTTCCAAGATAAGCAAGTAGGCCTTTTCAGTCTATTTGTTCTGTTTTAAATCTGGGGACATTAAAGGTTGCTTGTTTCTGCACCAGGGTGTGCATGTCCAAAATAGTTTTATGTTTTGAAACCAAAACTCAAAAACTCTTACCCAAATTGGAACACAGCAAGAGCAGTATGTCTACTACATCTGTGCCAAATTTGGTGCTGATCCCAAATCCAGTTTCAAAATTATAAACATTTTGTTTGGGCTGCCTGTTTTTAGAATTGTCTTGTAGAATGCTGATTTACTATGCTGCACAATAACATAACTGCACTCTCATGCAGTGATAATGTAGGGATGTTGAAGCTGGACAATGAAGAAATCAGTTCACTTGAAATAGGATGTTGGAGGAGAGTTGTACAGATACCATGGAGTACCAGGAAAACAAATAATTGAGTTGTAGATTAAATCAATCCTGATTTCTCTCTATAAGCAAAAGTGACTGGATTGAAGCTATTGCGCTTTGGGGACAATATGGAATGACACAACTCTCTGGAACAAATAATAATGCTGGGAAAAGCTGAAGGCAACAGGGAAAAAGGAAGATCAAATAAGAGATGGTTTGAGCCAAGAAAGATAGTCACAGGCTTGAGTTCGTAAGAACTTAACAAAGCTGCTGCTGATGATAAAACCTTTTGGAGATAGCTAACTCAGAGGGTCTTCAGAAATTTATGGCACATAAAAACAAAAAGCCCTCTGACTGCCTTTCTAAAAATATGTAAAAAATTTAAAAGAAAACAAGAGATGCAGAGGGAAAAGTAGCAGACAAAGGAGGAGAGGAAGAAAAGGGAGAAATCTAAGTAATATAAAGAAAATGAAAGATGGACATAGGGAAACATACATGCATATTGCACATTAGTAACTTAAAGAGGGTTCCCACATCTAAAACTACTGAATTAATTGTTAGACAACTGCATCAAATAATAGAGCTATTTCCATCTGTTACTAAGAGTACAAATGTTTCTGCAAAATGTGTATCTGTTTCTAAGAGAATTCCTAATATAATATTGGCTAAAATCCTATTGCTTAGCATAGTAAATCACATAAGACTAGGCTCAATTAACTAATGGGGATTTGGTGAGTCAACTCCTCAGTAAGTTCCATTGATTCAAACGGGCCTACTCTAACTTAAGCTTTACTATGCTAAAGTTAGTTGCAGTTAGAGTAGGCCTGTTTGAATTAATGGAACTTACAAAGCAGTTGACTCACTAAATTCCTGTTGATTCAATGGGCCTATTCTAGTGTAAGGTACGATGCAATGCAACAGGATTTTAGTCAATATATGGTAGCAGGACAAATGGTAATTCTGTCATTAACAATCGTTCTGTCTGTTTCTTAGGCATGCAAACATAAATATCATCTTGATTTTAAATGTTCTGGACAAACACACAAAAATAGAAATCAAGAAGATAAAATTCATATTCGTATTATTGAAACACTTCAAAAACACAATATAATCCTGTTAATCAAAGAATGAACACTAATTCTTCAAATGTGACTTTATCAGGACATACCCACTTATGTATCCTAAGCAGAATATTGCTGCCATCCCAGCTGTACAGAAGCTGAGCTATCAAATAACAGTGGCAAGGGCCCAGAGAAGACAAAATGTACTGCACCTGTTTATAAGTGTTTAACTATTATTCATACTTACCTTCACCCTACTTTTGCTATGTTCATGCCAGAACCACTTCCTACTATGGCTATCACTGTGTACACAAAAAGACTTATTTAATTTCTACATTCTAAATTTCTGCAACCATATTCATGCCAATAAACTATTCACTTTTACCAGAATGATCTATGATTTCTGTGAACAATTACTTATATCTTACATTAGGAAAATGGCTTCAGTAATTCTTTTCATATAAAACTCATATTATATGCACAGTGGGTGAGACTGAACTGCTTCTTTTAGTAGAATCAGGAAGATGCAGTTCCCTTTCTCCTCTGCAGTACCCCATACACCCTGGTAAAACTTCTAAAGAAACTTTCCAGATAGTATGGGGCACTGAAAAAGAGAAATGAGCACAATGTTGGATTGAAGCCTAGAAAATATGTACCTATATAACAAATCCACTTTCTAGTATCTTCTAATTGAAATAAGTTGTATTTCTCACCACAGTGTCTGCTTCTACCATTCACTTATTTTATGTTCAATCAATTACAAGGATAGCACTCCAAGCATAAATTTTAACAGGAGTGGCTAATTATTGGCCGAGGTGCTTTGATGATGACATGTGTAAATAACTAGTTCAGCAGCTGACTAGCTTCAGATCCAACTGTTAGTTTTGCAATCAGTCTAGGAGCTTAAGATATCACTGAACAGTGTATGATGAGGTATTTGAGAATGATTTAAAACATTAAGCATTCATAACTATAAAACTGAATTGGCTAAAAACTGTTATGAGAAATATTACCAAAAAAAGGGGGGTAGCTCTGTATAGGGTGGGATTTTAAATTATCTATGATCAAGACTTAGCATTTAATACTATGTGGGAGGGTTGATGTAGTACTTATATAAAAAACAACAACACTGCATTAGAAAAAGTCTATCATTTCTGTGAAAATACTTTCAGGGAACCATTTAATCACATAAATTGATGATTTCTGCATGCATTTCAAACTAAGAATCCCACTTTTGATTTATACTAGTTCTGCTCAGAGAATGCAGACCATATGTGTAGACTTTCAAATCTGTTGCTAAAATACAGTATTTTTCTTGTTTGCAATATATTCAGCTATGTATTTTATTAAAAACAGTGAAAATGTATTTTAAAACTTAAATTTCTTGATAATTTTCAATGTTCGTTGACAATATCTTATTTCATATATATGATAAATTTCAATTACATGTATTTTTAATTGTTGAATTCCACTTTGTGTTCCTTTATTGGAAGAAAGGCAGGATATAAATAAAGTGACTTGATTGATTGATTGACTGACTGATTGATTAAAGACTGACAAAAATAATATTAGTATCAACAATACAGAAAAAATACCTTCTAATTGACTAGAGGTTAAAGTTTCTGTATCATTGTCCAAAACAAAGGCAGTAAGTCTGGGACCAACGTTTTCAATACAGCAAGATCAACAGCTGAATCACCTGTTTTTAAACAAATCATACTCATACACCCTGCACGTACATTTTATTTCAGTCCCCTCAACATTTTTGTCTGGCTTTGTTTTCAGTATTTCACATCCCCCCATTTAATTCAAAATTCTGGGGGAGAACGGGGAGGAGGAAGAGTCTACAAAAATCTTACTTATCACATTACATGGTGTAAAATGTGCAAAATAACTCATGTGTCTAATGTATTCCAGGCATAGTTCAGGCTTTGGGGAAGACTGTCACAATGTTTAGATCATTTTCTTCAATCTAAATTACACGTAGTATGGATTTAAGTTCACAAAGCCATAAAGTATATAAAATTCTTTGGCAGTTTGCTGGTTAATCATGTGTTTTATCTAATGACAAGAAAATCGTATTATACGATTTGGGTTACATTTGAAAATATCAGATTTACGGCTTAATCACATGAACGATTTGAATTGTTCCTTTTTCCTAGTTTTTTAATATCGATATATTTGAGTATATAGTCAAGCAGTATATATACTGCTGGGCCCATTCACATGGCTATCAGTTCAAATGGTACACTTCTTGCTATTTGTACAAGTTCTGTAGGCTACAAATCTCATATAAATCTATTCATTTGCTGTCCTGTTTCTGGGTTCTCGCTGTCCTAAAAAATTTTTTTAAATATTTTTTTCCTTTCACTTCCAACTGTTTGTTGATGTGTGACCTAGTGTTATATGTCACTTGCATCCCTTCCTTCTTTTTTTCATTTTCACTTCCTGATTCCTTTCTCTACTTTCCATTTTTCTCCCCCCGCCTTTTCCTTCTCTCATCCTCCCCTTTTGCCTTCCCTCCTTTACTCACTCGTCCCCTTCCCCTTATTTTTCTGCATATCTCGTAAGTTTCATAAAGCCCTAAATGGCCAAGCTATCTCAAAGATCTTATCTCCCATTATGAGCCGGCTTGGGTGTTAAAATCATCAGATGAGGCCATTCTCTCGGTCCCGCCACCTTCACAGGTGCATCTGATGGGGGCACAGGAGAGAGTCTTCTCTATTGCTGCTCCCGAACTCTGGAACTCCCTCCCACAGGACGCCAGACTAACTCCATCTTTGCTGTCCTTCCACAAGCAGGCTAAGACTTTTCTCTTCAGGCAAGCTTTCCCTCAGTAACCAGCTACCTGTTTGTGATTTTTAGCCTGATTGTTATGCATTACCATTTTGACTGGATTTTTAGTACTACTTCTGTTTTCCATTTTCCAGAGTGACATTTTTAAGTACGTAAGTAAATAAATAAATATCTGAGATCTTCACTTTCCTTTTCCTTTTCTCCTTTGAACAGTGTCGGGAGGAGGAACGAGTTTTAAAAGACTGTCAGGATCTGGGTGGCGGCAGGGCTTCCCCTGCACCACCACCCTGGCAGCTGCAGGATCGAAGCCAGCTTGGTCCCAGGAAGAGCCAGCATTTGCAGGATCAAGTCTTGCCAGGGCAGTAGCTGCCAGGGCTCTCATGAGGTCCACGTGGGAGTCCTGAGGGAAGGCTACTTAAGGAATTACTCTTCTTTACAGAAGCTGCCTCAGCAGCATAGGTCTTTGGCCGTGCTGTGGTGTTCCTGCTCCTGAGCCCCGGTGCTCCAGCTCCGGTTTCTGTTCCTGCTCTGAACTCCTGTATTCCTGGCCCTGCATTTCTGCCCCTGCTCAGTGCTCCCACTCCTGCAGCCCAGTTCCAGTCCCGGTAATCCGGTTTCCGTTCCTGTGCTCCTATCCTGGCTAGTTGGTCCATGTGTGAGTTTGGGCTTGGCACGCTGTGCTGTTGGCTGGGTCCTGGTGTCCTTGCCCCCACTGTTGAAGACAACTGTGCACAACCTGGGCCCTGACAAAGACTTGCAAAGTATTGTGAAGAGCAGGGTTTAAAATGAGAGAGCGAGAAAGAGAGAGATGTTAATGCAACACCCCTTTCCTTCTCCTCTCAAACAATACCAAGGAGGAAATCGCCCTTTCTCTGCTCAAGGGAGGCAATCTCCTTTTGAGCAATGAATTCATGTTGGTGTTGCTGCTGCTGCTCCAAGAACTTTCCACAGATAGTAAGTGACTTATCGATAAGCATTTTTAAAAAAAGTTTTTTTAAAGGGTACAAATGCTGTCGCCATGCAGTGGTCACGGCACTCTAAAACCCAACTCGTTCACATTTGACATTGATTTAGGGAGAATAACATCTAAAAAGTCATATGAAATGATGTGAATCCATAAACTTATGAGTAAACTGGGTAAAACATGCTCTGAGATAATTCAAAGCCACAAAGGGAAAAAATAATAAGTTCACAGCTTAAATGAGTGAGCTACTGTATATTATTATCTATTTTTTAAAATATCTTTTAAAATATTTCCACAGGCAGGAGCTAAGAATGTGTGGCCAGGAAGGGATTAAATGCTTTCTTTCACACTGAAGGCCATGACAGGATTAAAAGTGACAGATATCTGCCCTGTGTTATAAATAAAGGAGATTTCAAAAGTTTTAGGGGTTAAAAACCAGTAATTAAAGGGTGTGAATTAGACTCATTAATTCCTGTGGACGAAGAGAGGTTAGAACAGAGGTATGCAAATTTTGTCTTATTTACGTTTTTCATCTTTTTCAACTAGCTGTAGCTAACAGTTGCTTGCTTGTGCACAATGAGGTCCAGTTTCATAGTTAGAATTTTTTGTTTGGGGCATCCCTATCTTTTGAGTTTGCTTGTAGAAAGATAGGTTACCTACCTGTAACCATGGTTCTTCTAGTGGACCTCTGTGAATTCACACAAAATGGGTTTCTTCTGCGCCTGCGCAGGACGATTCAGAAACTTCTAGAGCTTTAGAAAAAAACTAGCAATTAGAATACCCCCCCCACGGAGCAAGCTCCTCCTCCTCAACCTTCCCCTCAGTTCCTACAAAGTCCGCCGTTGTCAGATAAGTTAATGATAAAGATAGACAACGTGACGGATAGAGGGGAGGGAGGGATGTGTGAATTCACAGAGGTCCACTAGAAGAACCATGGTTACAGGTAGGTAACCTATCTTTCTTCGTAGTGGCCTCTGTGAATGCACACAAAATGGGTGACTGACAAGCTCACTTACCGGATGGTGGGACGTCACGGTAGCAGAGATGTCAGAATTGCCCTGCCGAATGCGGCATCATTCTTAGCCCTGACGTCAAGTCGGTAATGTTTCGTGAACGTCAACGGGTTGGACCATGTGGCTGCTCGGCAAATGGCCTGCATTCCTTTTCCACGGTGTAGTGCAGTTGACGTTGAAACCGCACGGGTAGAGTGGGCTTTTTATGCCCTCAGGTATTGACTTGCCAGAAAGCTCATAAGCTAACTGTATAGTTTGTACTATCCATCTGGATATAGTCTGGCTCGATGCTGGGGCACCCCTATTGGGTCCGTGGTAACATATGAATAGTCTGGAGGACTGTCTAAATTGTCTTGTCCTGTCGATATAGAAGGCCAATGCCCGTTTGACATCGAGTGTGTGGAGCTTGCGTTCTATTGGAGTGGAGGGTGAAGGAAATAATGTCGGCAGTATGATGGGTTGGTTCACATGGAAGTTAGATATCACCTTAGGAAGAAAGGAGATATCAAAGTACAGGGTAGCTTTATCGGGATGGAGTTGCAAATATGGAGTATCAGACCTTAGAGCCGCTAATTCACTTGCCCTCTTAGCTGATGTGATAGCGACAAGAAATATTGTTTTCAGAGATAACAGTTTTTCATTGCAGGTAGCCATTGGTTTGAATGGAGGTTTGGTGAGTGAGTCCAGAACTAGTTGGAGTGACCATTGAGGGATGATTTGTTGCGTTGGGGGTCGGATATTTTTAAGACGTTTCAGAAATCTCTTTAGAGTCGAATGGGAGAAGAGCCAGGCAGATCGGGAACGAGGTGGTTGGTGTGCCACTATGGCTGAAATGTATAATTTAATGGTGGAGTGAGATAGGCCGGTGTCGAATAAATGGAGGACCAAGGTAAGTATCGTCTTAAGTGAAACTGGGATGGGTGTTAGGTTCTTGGATTCCGTGAATTTCAAGAATGATTTCCATTTATTCCCATAGAGTCTTTGTGTAGACGGTTTCCTGGCCCTTTCCAGAATCCTGTAGAATTCGGGGTTATCCTCCAGGCTGTCAGTTTCAGTGAGGACACATCCGGATGGAGAATGGAGCCCTCGTACTGCGACAGGAGGTTCGGTATCGGTGGTAAGTGAAGTATGTCTATCGCTATCATTTTGAGGTGGGTGAACCATGGTTGGCGGGGCCACCATGGTGCAATCATGATAGCGTCCGCTCGGTATTGAATGATCCTGATAATTGACTTCTGGATCATTGGTATTGGTGGAAAGATGTAAAGGAGTTCTCCAGTCCAGTTTTTCATGAATGCATCTCCCAGAGACGCAGCATCGATGCCCGCTCTCGAGCAGTATCTGAGGCATTTGGCATTGTGGCGAGACGCGAAGAGGTCCAGCGTCGGGTGGCCCCATTTGTGACAGTGTTCCTGAAAAATGGACTCGTTTAGGGTCCATTCGTGCGTACATGTGGGTAACCAGCTTAGGTGGTCCGCTAAGACGTTTTCCTCTGTTGAAATGTAGATAGCTTGTGGGAAGATGCGATGGAGGCAGCACCACTCCCATAGATCCATAGTGAGGTGCAAGAGGGGCATAGAATGCGTGCCCCCCTGCTTGTTTATATAGTGCATGGCCGTGGTGTTGTCTGTCACTAGTTGGACAGCTCTTCCTTCTATACGGGGTAGAAAAGCTCGAAACGCTTTTATTACAGCCAGTATTTCCAGTTGATTGATATGTAATGTCCTTTCCCTTTTTGTCCACAGTCCATGTATCCTGAGTTCTTGACAATGTGCTCCCCAACCAGAGGGGCTCACATCTGTGGTCACCTGTATGGAGAGGTGCATCGGTTTGAACGGTCTTCCTACGATCAGGTTCTGGACGGACATCCACCAGGTAAGTTGGTTTGACAGTTCTGGTGTCACTAGTAGGTTTTTTGACTGATGGTGCACCGCAGGGTCGAATAGGGATAGAAACCATGCCTGGAGGGGCCGCATCCTGAGTCTTGCGTGGATGAGAACTGCAGTTGTGGCGGCCATGAGGCCTAACAGATGTTGCGCCTTGTGTGCCGATACCGTGGCGAATGGTTGGAACAGTCGAACGGCGGTCTGTATTTTGATGATTCTCCGTTGAGGGAGGAACGCCCTTGCTTTTATTGCGTCGAGGTCCGCACCTATAAAGCTGATGGTCTGCGATGGTTCTAGGTGAGACTTGCTGAAATTTATTTCCAAGCCCAATCTTTGTAGTGTGTGTAAGGTGGTCCTTGTGGCTTCGATAGCATCGTGATAGGATCGAGCCACTATAAGCCAGTCGTTGATGTAGGGGAAGACTGTAATTCCTTTGAGTCTGAGGTATGCCACCACAGGCGCCATGCATTTCGTGAATGTCCTGGGGGCCGTGGACAGGCCGAACGGCAAGGCACGGAATTGGTAGGTTGTGTTCTGGAACCGAAACCTGAGAAATTTTTGATGGGCCAGATGTATTGATATATGGAAGTATGCGTCCTTCAAATTGATGGTCACGAACCAGTTTCCCTGCGATAGAAGGGGAATAATGGCATCAAGAGTTAGCATGCGGAATTTCTTAGGACAGATGAATTTATTAAGACATTTGAGGTCCAGGATGGGTCGGAGACCTCCGTCCCTTTTGGGGACTGTGAAGTACCGAGAGTAAAAACCCTCGTTCTCTTGGGATTGTGGTACCCTAGTTATAGCACACTTCTGGAGGAGTGATGATACCTCCTCCTGTAAGGTTGATGAAAAGGAGGTGTCTCCAATAAAGCTTACTGGTGGAATTTTAAAGAATTCAATAAGGTAGCCCTTCTCGATGATTGATAAGACCCATCTATCAGATGTTATCTCCTGCCACATTGGTAAAAATGCACATAGTCTGGTAGTGCTGGCAGAGTGATCGAAATTAAGGGAATTGCTTACCCTTGCACTGTTGTTTACGAAAGGGCTGTCTGGTCTGGGATTGCTGTGGTCTAAATTGTGGAGTTGTATTAGGAGTGGATTGGTATGTTCGTTCTTGATACTGTTGTTTGTAGGGAAGAAAAGGCTGGTACTGGTACTGTTGTTGTTGGTGGTAAGGTTTCCTATAGGGAGATTTCTGGTACCGACAAGGTTGCTGCGGTACATAGGATTTTGCCGTTTTCCGTAGCTTATGGATATTCTCCATCATATCATCTGTTTTGGCGTTGAATAAGCCCATGGCGTCGAATGGGAGGTCTTCTATTCTGGCCTTGGTATCGTCGATGATATTAGAAGATCGGAGCCAGGCGTGCCTCCTGATGGCTATCGAAGTGGCCATGGCTTTAGATGCGGTATCTGCCGTATGCCTCGCGGCTACCCTTTGCTGTTTGGCTAGGGTTGTAGCCTCTGTATATATGTTCAGTAAATCCGGTCTCTTTGCTTCAGACGCCGTTTGCAGGGATGGGAGTATTCCGTCCCACAAGTGTCTTTGATAGGCGCCCATGGCTGCCTGGTAGTTAGAGATTCTGATCAGTATCAAGGCAAGGGAGTAGAGTTTCCTCCCAAGGGAGTCCATTTTACGACCCTCTCTATTCATGGGTGTCGTTGCTGATCTGTTGCGAGACCTATACTGGGGCGACTCAACGACTACCGAATTAGGTGTAGGATGTTTAAGTAGAAAGTCGGCGTCTGTACCGTGTGTCTTGTAGTGATGCTCGATACGACGCTGTGTCTGCAGCGTCGAAGGCGGCTTGTCCCAGGATTCCTTGACGAGCTGGAGTAGTGCCGATATAAGGCTCATACTGGGTGGGGGAGTCTTATCCTGTTCCAGGTCGTGAAATATGAGGTCCTTCTCCTGTGCAGACGGTAGCTGAGCGTCGAGTTGTAATGTTTTGGCCATTCTCAGGATGAGTTGGGCATAGGATGTATAGTCCTCTGAAGGTGACGGGGGGTGGTTATCAACCGCATCCGGGTTGGGAGCGGGGTGGTGTATTGAGGAGACATCCGACAAGGGAGACCCCCCGTCCTGGGAGGAAGAGGATGATGATAAGGGGGAACAATCATGTTCCTCCATGTGGGTTCCCGGTATAAAGCTGTCGGGGGACTGAGCAGGCATTGGGAGTGGTTCGGTGTCGTCTCTGTGGGGACCGGAGTAAACGGTCGCCGTTTCCACAGTAGGTTGTCTCCCAGCTGGTTTGGGTCGTTTTGCTGGGGCGCCCATTTCCATAGTTGCCGTCCGTTTCCGTGACGGTCCTTGTTGAAAAGATGGGTCCTCTCGATATCGAGACTGGCTCGGAGAAGGAGACCTCATAGGAGAGTACCATGACGGAGGGGGGTATCTAGGTCCCCTAAAGTCGTCATGACATCCACAGGCATGGTGTCGAGAAGGACGGTATGGTTCCTGATAGTAATGTCCATGATACGGGTACTGATCAGCATGACAGTAGTGCTCTCGCCTGCCCTGAAGTTCGAGGGCTGTAAGGGGCTACGGCCGGGCTGGACGGTACATCAGCCTCAGATTGGCCAGAGTTCGGTGACAGGCTAAGAATAGCAAGAGGTGCCTGTGCCGAAGAGATAGTGCACTCCTCTCTATCTGAGAAAGCAGGTGCTTCTCTCGATGAATCCTCCAGTACAGGTGGAGGTACAGGAGCCGGCGGAGCGGTCACGGCGGCAGGTTTAGTAGTTTTCTTCTGTTTCTTAGCCTTATCCTTCTCTTTCTTCTTTTTAGAAGGATCGTCTGATTTTGGCTGAGCCTTAGAAGGAACTGTGGTTGACTTTGTCGATTTATGTGAGTCCTTGGATTTAGTAAGTATTGATGTCGTGCTAGATAGAGATTGGGTGGTTGGGCTCAGCGTAGACTTGGCAGCCTCTCTGGGAGGGTTAGGAGGGGGGGTGTCCCCGCTTCCATGGCTGGACTGAGAGACCTTTCGTAAAGAAAGGATCGAAGACGTTGAAGTCTTAATTTAATGGCCTGTTTGGAAAGGTGCCCGACTGCGTTTGATGGAATTCCCCCAAGCAAAAAATGCACCTATCGTGTCCGTCGGTCAAGGGGCTCTTGCGGAGACAGACGGAGCACCTCTTGAAGCCTCGAGGGGCCATAAAACAGGGGGAGAAGCAAAGGGGAAAGGATCCCAGTGGGAGGGGGGAAGGCGGAAAAAGCGGAAAAAACATTGTACGGGGGAGAAAAGAAAGAGGTTCTAACCGCTAAGGGAAATAATCAATAAAAGATCAGATAAGATGATTATTAAAGGAAAAAAATCCAATCAAATAGATCGAGAAAAAGGTTTGTTTCACTTTCCTAAAACGGAGCTCTACTGTTCCTACGTCCTGACCAAACGGCGGGAAAAAAGGAACTGAGGGGAAGGTTGAGGAGGAGGAGCTTGCTCCGTGGGGGGGTATTCTAATTGCTAGTTTTTTTCTAAAGCTGTAGAAGTTTCCGAATCGTCCTGTGCAGGTGCAGAAGAAACCCATTTTGTGTGCATTCACAGAGGCCACTATGAAGAAGCCTTTTTGCTGTGCTTCCACAAAATATATAATTCAACAGCCAACATATTTTTTCAGGACTGTGAGGTACTCAGAATAAAATCCTATTCTTATCCTGACAGCAGGAACACAACTATTGAATCTTTCTGCAGCAAAGTTGATATTTCTGCTACCAAAACCTCTAATGGTATATACAAAGTTTCCATGGGTGGGATTTTGTTGAAGCTTATTGTGTACCCATGAGCGACAATATCAAGAACGCAAGCATCAGTGGAAATAGCATATCATATCTTGATGAATTGTGCTAGGGTCCCAGACATAGCAAAATACTGGTCATCTAGTTCTTACATGATGCTATACCTGAACAGCTATCTCTTAATTGTGTCAATAAAAGGTTTATGATTGTATTTTTGTCATTCTGGAGTTTTGAAGTTTTAATCTTGTCTACGTAGTAGCTAGGTTCTCCTATACACTGTGTTTTGGACATGAAACAGTTGGGCATGACAGGAAGATAAACTCCATAACACTAAAACAGAAACCCCAATTTCTGCAGTGGTAATTGTGTATCTATCTTATTCATGTAGCCTTGGGTTCTTCCATTCTTGCTGGCTGTCCTACTTTCTTCAGCTAATGGCAGAAGGGTGGGAAGAACTGAAATAAAACATAGATTCTTAGTTTCATTGTATTTCTGTATCTGGTTATGCCATTTTTGAACTTGAATCATTATTTACCTTGAGCTTTTAGTTAAATATGTAAAGAATTTACAGCTGCATAATGGTCTCAAATCTTCCACTTCATCCAATAGTGCTTACAGATTATACACAGAGATCACTTAATCAGTTACTGAAATACAGCTACTTCTGGAATGAAATACAACAACTGCTTCATAGTATAGAGTGTAGCCTATCATAGAAAAGGAAGTGAAGAAGAATACCATAACTAATTGAAATTTCAGGGAGAATTTAGGTAGGAAGAATGCAATTATCCCTTTTGGAATTTGGCCAGGACATTAACATTAACATCTTATACTTCTATGATGAGTCCCATAGGAATTTTAACAGCTACAAGTGGTCAGGACCCTGGTTTTACATCCCAGGCTACATTTGGATTATGAAGGAATTAAATGGAAGGGTGAGATATGTCTCACAAATTCCTGCAACATTTAGATTATTCCTTAGAGGTTTCCCATCCAACTATAAGTCATGAAGACAAAACCTTTTGCTTCTGTCTTATATTAGCTAAACATAAAGAGTGCAAAGGTCTACAAAGATATAAACAATTTTGTGAAACCAAGGACTACCAATTTATTAAATAGCTGAATTACTTATTTGCTCATTGCTGACTCTGACACAACTGCAGTGTATGGGAGAACCTAGCTCCTCCTTATTCTCTGGGGAGAAGCCAGGTAGAATTGTTAGGTGGGGCTAAGCTCTGTGGGAGGTGCAAGGGATTTTGAGTCTGGGGTTTGTTTTTGAGAGGCTTCCTGTGCAGAGCCTAATGGGCAGAGATTACCACACCCATAATTCCTTGTAACTTCCACAGATCTAAGACCCGTCTACCCATTTCCCCTGTCTCCTTCACAGGATGAAAATGGCTGATGCAGTTTAAATTCATTAGCCTAAGAACTGGAAAACATGTCAGGGCTTTGATTTCTTGATTAAAGTACCACGAAATCTGACTGGGGGAGTTGCTGCAGGCCTATGGGGAATGTAGTCCACAAATCTCAAAAGTGCCATGCCTAAAAATTAAACTTAAGATAGAAAAGCATAAATACTAACTAGATAAACATATGTCCTAGTAGGCACATGGGAGAGGAGCAACAACATGTCTGCTCCTTAGAGAGTGAGGAAAGAAAGAAAATGAGAATGATAGGCAGATCCTAAGAACATCATTCTAACTACAGATGCAGGAGGAAGCAGCAATCAGAGAATCAAAAGGACAAACAAGTCTTTGGCTTTCCTACTACCCAGATTCCACCCTATAGTTATTTGGGCTGGATAAGTGCTAACAGACAGGGGTTGGAGGACACCAGGCCTATGCTTGGAGACACTTCAGAAGATTGCACTGATATGGCATGTGGCAGTTAGATTATTAATAGCTGCCTCCCATTATTATTACTTTATGGCATCAAGTTTGCACCAGTTCAATTGGCTACCAATAGTTTTCTTCATTCAATTCAAGGTATTTGTCATTACTTTTAAAGCTGTATGGAGCCTGAGATCCACACACCTGCACAACCACTCAGCCAGACAAGCCCTGGAATCAGTTAAAATAATCTGAAACAGCCCTTTTAAAAGTGGTAACTGTTAACGCTATCCAGCTTAAATGTATTAGGAAAAGATCTGCTTGTGCCACTGCCCCCATTCTCTGAAACTCTCTTCCTTAGTCCCTGTGAAGCATAATGCTCTGCAAGTATTAAGGAGGGAATGTAAGGTAGAATTGTTTTGGTGGACATTCAGATATTATTAAATTATTTCATCACTTATGGAATGTGCAATGTAATATTGTGTGGTGAAATATATAAACTAGAAATGTTTATTGGGTTTATGGGTTTTTTTATCTCAGTTGTATTCTTACCACTTAAGTGGTGAAGTACTTTGTTATGTTTTCATAGAATAATGAAGTTGGAAGGGGCCTATAAGGTCATCAAGTCCAACCCCCTGCACGATGCAGGAATCCAAATCAAAGAATCTCACAGATGGTTGTCTAATTTTTTCATTAATACCTCCAGCACTGGGAGTGCTCACCACCTCCTGAAGTAACTGGTTCCATTGTTGCACAGTTAGGAATTTTTTCCTGATATTCAACTGAAATCTGTCTTCCTGTAAATTGAGCCCATCATGTGTGTCCTGCATTCTCATATGATAGAAAACAAACCTTGGTCCTCCTTGGTATGGCTATCTTTCAAGTATTTGAAAAGTGCTATCTCCCCTCAGTACTTTTGCCTAGTTCTTTCAGTCTGTCCTCATAGGGCTTGGTTTCCAGTCTTCCTCCTGCACTTACAGTTCAGCCATTCTCAGAACTTGTTCCAGTTTGGCAATGTCCTTCTTAAAGCATGGTGTCCAGAACTGGACACAGTACTCACCACGAAGCCTAATCATAGCTGAATAGAGGGGAACTAGTACTCCATGGGGTTTAAAGACTATACCTCTGTTAATGAAGCCTAAAATAGTATTTGCCTTTTTTTACAGCCACATTGCACTGTTGACTTATATTCATCTTGTGATCTACAACAATTCCAAGATCCTTCTCACTTGTAGTATTACTGAGCCAAGTACCCCCTTCTTGTAACAGTGCATTTGTTTTTCCCCCTAGGTTTATAACTTTGCATTTATCCCTGTTTAACTTCATTCTGTTGTTCTCAGCCCATTGCTGAAACATACCAAGATATTTTTGAATTTTGTTGAAGATCACCAGGAGGCCCAGGACTCAGCCTTGTGGTACCCCACTTACTTCCTCCCAATCTGAGAAGTAGCCATTGATAAGCAAGCACTCTCTGAGAAAGATTCTATAACCAAGTGTGTGCCCATTACAGTTGTTCTATCCAGCCACACCTAGTTATGAGGCACTTCGTCAAAAGCTTTGCTAAAGTCAAAATATATTATGTCTACAATATTCTCACTGCCTAACATGGAGGTTATCCAATCAAAAACTGAGATAAGATTAGTCTGGCAGGATTTGTTCTTGACCAATCTGTGTTGCCTTCTAGTCATTACTGCATTGTTTTCAAGGTGCTTGCAGAGTGACCACTTTATAACCTGCTCCAGAATTTTCCATGGGATTAATGCCAGGTTGACTGGTCTGTAATTCCCCGATTCCTTCTTTTTCCCATTTGTGAAGATAAGGTCAATATTAGCCCATGTCCAATCATCTGTCACGTAACCCATCCTCCATGATTTCAAGAAAACAAAAGACAGTGGCCCTGAGCCAGTTTCAGCCAGTTTCTTAATATTCTTGGATGCAGTTCATCTGATCCTGGGAATCTGAACTCATTCAAAGAAATAAGGTGTTCCTTGACTATTTGTTTATGAATCTCAAGATGCAATTCTGTCCCCTCCCTTTGTACTTTACATTTGTCTGAAGGGCCTTCGCAATCTTTTGGGAGAGGAGTGGGCTAAAATATGAATAGAGCACTTCTGCCTTTTCTTCATCATCTTTTCCATCCCCATTGAGTAGATGAGCCACTGTTTCTTTTTTCTGTCTTTTGCTACACATGTACCTGAATAATTCTTTTTGTTGTTGCTCTTGTTAACCTCAGTTCATTCTCAGCTTTTGCCTTCCTAATGCCATCCCTACAATTGTTTGCAACTTCCTTTACTCTTCCTTTATGGCCTGGTCTTCTTTCCACTTCCTGTATGTGTCCTTTTTTTATGTTGAGGTCTGTCTGAGCTTTCTGAGAAGCCACATTGGTCTTTTTTTCCTGTCTTCCATCTTGTTTTCTTATTGGAATTGTTTTATTAAAATAATTTCCTTTTTAATAAACTCCACACATCTCAGACTCCTTTTCCTATTAGGATCTTCTTCGCTGGGACCCTACTTATCATTGTTCTGATTTTATTAAAATTGGCTTTCCTAAAATTCAATGTATATGTGCAGCTACACTCTGCTTTTTATTTCCTCTGAAATCAAGAACTCAAGATAGAACATGGTCACTTACTCCCAGAGTTCCCCTTACTGCCACTTCTTCCATCAAGTCATTTCTACTGATTAGAATCAAGTTAAGCATAACTAATTCTCTTGTTTCTCCCTCCAATTTTTGTAGGAGAAAATTATCAGCCACAATAATCTGGAAAATTTTGGAAGTGTTATATTTGGCAGAATTTGCCTCCCAACATGTATCAGGAAATCTCCCATTACTACTACATAATCTCTCTTTGAAATTCTTGCAATATTTTTTCAAAGGTTTCATCTGCATCTTCTCCATGACTGGGCAGTCAGTAGTAGACTCCAGATAAAACTTCCTTTTGTTTTTTGTCCCAGTTATATTAATCCGGATGTTCTCGATGGGACAACCAAGCTCATCCTTCTGTATTTCTGTCAGGAATATGTATTTTCGACATATACTGTGAATCCACTTTCTTTTGGATCATTTCTGTTCTTTTTGAACAATTTATATATTTCAATTGCTGTATTCCAGTCATGAGAGTCATCTCGCCAAGTATCAGTTATCCCTATCAAGTCATGCTTTCCCTCCTGATTTCCACTTCCTTCTTGTTTGTTTCCTCCTTACATTTGTATAAAGACATTGGAGATAGTGTGACCTCTGGCCTGCCTTCGTTCATACATGTTTATGAAGACTATTATTGGGCTCCACTAGAGCCTCTTGGTCTGTTCCTCTTACAGTTTTTTTATATGTGTAATGACTGCTGAATTTAGCTGTATGCTGTTCTGGGTGTCTTTTGCAGAAGAACAGCACACAAATGAAAATAAATAAGTATGCTGATGTGATAATTGGATATGATGATCCTTCTGTTGTACCATGGAGATGTGACTTTATAAGGGACATCATGACTAAATCGCATTTGTAGTACACTAGGACCTCTGTACCTTTGAAACTAGTATCCATGGTTTCAGCTGTCTGTAGTACCGTAGCTGCTGCTGCTGCTGCTGCAACCCAGCTTACAGTGCACATGCACAGTTACCTTCTTCTCATACCCTTCCCCCAATTCTCACTGTCCTTGGTTGCTGTTACTGCAACCCAGCCCACAGTGCACTTGTGCATGTATCTGCTTCTCTCAGCCTTTCTTCTCTCGCTCTTTTTAATGGGTTCACTACTATCTGCGGTTTCATGCATCTGCAGGGGGCTTGGATATGGGCACGTTCCCTCTAACCTGTGTGGGTGCGCAGAAGTGCACCGCTCCATCAGGCATGCTCAGCCAAATGAGTGTATACACCCATTTGCTTCCGTTTGCAGCTGAAACTCTGCACACAGGGAGCGGAGCCTCCGTGCAGAGCTGCAGAGAATTAGAGAGAACGTTGGATATGGGAGTCCTACTGTAGTTACTTTCTCCCATCTTCTCCCTTCTTGTCCCTGGCCTCATGTTCTTGTTTTACAGAATATTCAAACAAGTGTAGCAAGAGCAGCTGTACTGCTTTTTTAACTCAGAAAATTGAGGCCTAAACCTAGAATAGCATCTCCAGATCCAGCTTTACTCTCCATCAATTTCTCTCTGGTTGCTATGCCTGAATGGCACTAGTGAATTAGAGGTGGCCTACAGTGACAAAAGTAAATATTAATAGGTTCAGACTACAGAATCAATCGGTGGGTCTCAAATTTAGGTCCCCAGATGTTGCTGGATTTCACTTCCCTCAAGCCCCAGCCAGCATGTTCAGGGATTCTAGCAGTTGTAATCCAACAATCTCTGGGGATGCAACCTTGTGAACCACAGAAATACACAGAGAAGAACAGAATGTAGGGGACAGGATATAGAACATTATTTGTCATATAATATCATAATACATCCATAACTCTACTACGTTTGACCAGTTAAAAAAAGAGAAGACAACACAGACATGGAAAACCCTGGATTGACTCAGCATTGATATGGTTCACAAGAATCTGGCATATCATCCTAATGAAGAATTTGCCATACAAACTGAGAAGACAAAAGAGATTTGAACAAACAGGTAAATTTATAATAATTTAGACTTCTTTTATACAATTCATAAAAAATAGTACTCCAGCATATGAACCAGCTGCTATACAATTGAATCTTTGGAGGGATGTTTTTTTAACCCAAACAACAATATTATCAAGTAGTTTTGATAACTTGCTATGTCATTGTTTCCTGCTTCTCTGTGTTTTTTTTAGTGTTTTTGTGGGGGGTTTATATATATATATTAAAAATGAACAATAGTACTCATGTATCTTAACAGCTAGAAAATGTTGTAGAAGACACACCTGGGTTCTAGCTTGTCCTACATTTTCCATTACAATATATATTCCAAAACAAGGCAATGTGACAAACAGTTGCAGGTGGTCAATTGCTAATGCATAGAAACAGCTTTACCCAGCAAAATTCTACAAAAGTAATTTGCTATTATAAATATTTGGATCTCAAGATTTGAGTTTGGCAATACTGAAATGCTTATTTTGAAAACTTACAATGTGGAATAGGAACTGTACAAAGGCTTTGAGCACATGAAATAGAAATCAGAATATACTATATTATTTGAAAAGCTACATTAACATTAGTACGCTATGGCATAAGATTATGTCATAATCCTATGCCATAAAAATATTAGTTCTAGCTACTTAGAGTGGAGATGCAAAGAGCCATAGCTGATGTCTCAATACAAAGACAAATGTCTCATCTGCCCTCTGAGAGAGTCAAAAGAGAAATATGAAAAGGGCATGACTTCAGCAACACTAAGAATATCAGCGAAGTTTGCAAGAAGGTCAGTAGACATCAGAACAGGTAAAGGACAGTTGAGGAAACTCAAGGAAGTCTACCACTCTTCATGTACTTTCTTAAGTGTAAGGTGAGTTGCACCCAGTGTAGCCAAAAGAATCCTCACATTTTCCTTGTCTTCCTATTCAACATGATCTGTGTTAGTCTGCTGAAAGTTTTACATGTCAATTTCACATTTCACATCAACACATGTAACAGATACTCAACATGATTTTTTAAAAAAAGAAAAGTGGGTTGGCTGAGATTTTTAGTTGAAAAATAGAATAGGGGAAAAGATGCTTAACCTTTTATTGGTCTATTTATTAATTTTGAATTACAGGGCTTTTCAGGTGGAAAAAAACACAGGAAGCAACAGAAGATCCTCCTCCCATTATGACATTCATTCAAAATCTCTACACATAATTTTTTTTAATAGCCCACTACTGAAGCTCTGTTACATGTTTGCACATAAAGGCTGAAATCCAGTACTAAATTGCAGCTGAAATAGGTCCATTAAATCAATGGAACCTATGGAGGAGTTGACTCACCAAATCCTCACTGATTCAGTGGGTCTATTCTAATTGCTACTGGATCAGATATATGGTAACTAGATCTTAGGTTGGAAAAAGACATTGAAAAAGTCATCCATCCTGCTCCTACAATATTTTCACTCCAGAAGCATTGCCTTCTTTCTGATATATTAAACTGTTAGATAGGGCTCTGCTGTGAAATAGGTTAAATGGGGTTAGGCATTTGGGGTGAATTTTTGTATTCCTCATGATGAAGAAAAAATAAGTAGGAACTTATCAGATGTTGATATTGTTGTTTTAATTTTTGTTATATACTCGGACTGTAATCCGCCCAGAGTAGATTCATAGAATCTAGATGGGCGGGGTAAAAGCCGGAAAAATAAATAAATAAAATAAATTAAATTGAAAAGCTCTTTGCCCTGGGGGGGGGGGGGGGAATCAAGCTTCTACTTTGCTTGATAAGTACATGCTTTTGCAGAAAGTCTTGTGCTATTGCCAACAGATACTGGATCTTTTGAGTATTGTTCCTTTGATCTTAAGAAGTGTACTGTTTAAAGTTATGTGCCCTAAAGTTATATGCATTTGACCCTCTCTGAGTGAATCAAAATAAAGCTTCTCCTTCAATACACAGTCATTGCTTCAACATACATTTTATCAACCATGTTATATACAGTTCAAAGAACTTTAAGGCTTAATGACTATCAAAATCCATTTGACTATTTATGCAACCATATGTACCATCAGAATAATCAACATAATAAGACAAAGCAAGCATGTCACTTTAGTCACTCCTGGCCTTGGCCACAATGCCTCACTCCTGACTTTTTGAAGGAGCATCACAAAGCCAGTCCCCTGGCCTCAAGCCATTAAAGATTTCACCAGTGTCTTTTGAGTAGCCCTACACTCAGCATGGCACCTAGCAGCCCCATCCTTTTGACAGAAGCCAGCCAACTGATTTCTTGGGTATCAGGGAAGGAGGACCAATAGCTGTGACCTCTGGGTCATAATAGCTGTGACCTCTGGGACGAGATGGTTGGATAGTGTCATCGAAGCTACCAACATGAATTTGACCAAACTCCAGGATGCAGTGGAAGACAGGAGGGCCTGGCGTGCTCTGGTCCATGGGGTCACGAAGAGTCGGACATGACTTAACGACTAAACAACAACAACTGGGATAAAGCCAGGCAGCTCTTCCAAATTTCTTAGGGAGAAGCAGATGCAACAGGAAACTTGGACCTGCTCTTTCTACACCATATATCACCTATTGTCCTGAAATACAGTCACTACCTAAGCAGATATGCTACTTCATTTTAAGCTCAGGGCTCTAAAACATTTTTAAATAGAAAAGGTTTCTTAAAAAAATAAATAAAGCAGAAATGAGCAGTATTTATTATACTGCCTTCTGCACAGGTGCTATTTCAGAGTGATTAGTACAGATTATCAGATGATCATCTTCATCCATGTGATCGACAAGACCAAAAGGTCACCATGGTTTTAGTTTACCATATGCTATAAAATTCATATGTTAAACTGACAAGTTAGCATAAGTTTTCAGCAAGTGCAGATACCTTAAAGTGTACAAATTAGAAACTAAACTAAAACTAACTCTATTAATATCATGATACTCCATAGCACAGAACACAGAAGAGTTCTGAAATCTCTAAGCCTTCTGTCAAATTCTCATTGAAAGTTATGAGTTTCACCCAGAAAAATACATTAGCAGAACGAATGCTATTAAGAAGTGAAAAAAATACAAACTGTACTTTCAGACATTTTAGATAAATATTCTGTGACTTGAACACTTAGGGGGTGCTGACAACAACTGTTTGTAAAGGTTATTGCTTTAATTTAAAAAAAATAAAAAAAGCAAAGCCTAGGTATGATACTTTTACACAAAGTATATTGAAAGTGTCTTCAAATTATATTTCAATAATAATCAATGACAATTTTGACTTTCTCTTTACATTTCTAGTATGCAGTTCTAGTATTACTTTATTTAGCTGCAACACCATGGACAAATGCTGATCCTAAATATATCTCCTGAACTCTACATGACTTTTGGTTATAAATAGGACATAACAAGCTATTAAATCTTCCTTACAACAAACTGCTCTATGCCAAAGTATTTGATCTGATTTAAAAAAACACTATAGCTGGACAAATCAAACTGATCAAGTAGTTATCCTAAATGTATTCTCGAAGGCTTTATCCTAAAATTTGTTTTATAAAATTATGTCTTCTTTCTTCCACAGAAGCTGTGAAAATTTTGGGTTCAGTAGTGCAGTAATACCCAGTGTGGTACAGTGGATAGAGTGACAGTCTGGGATTCAGGAGACCTGGGTTCAAATTCTGGCAATGCCATGGAAATTCACTGTGGAGGTAGAACTGGCAAAACCACTCCTTAAATATCTCACTTACTTGAATGCCCCATCAGGGTTGCTATAAGTCAGTCCCAATTTAATGGCACACAACAAGTACAGTAATAGAGTCCAGAGGTGGCTTCTAGACTGGGACAGAGGCACCTCACGCCAAGATTTCAAGAGAGGGCACACCTGCTCCATCATCATGCAGGCTAATAAACTAAGACTTAATCCACATAAGATAAAGGTGCTTCTGATCAGCAGGAAAGCTGAACCTAGTAGCGGGGATATGTCCTGTTCTGGTTGGGTTGCATTCCCTGTGAAAGATGTGGGGATGTTCTCAGTCTAGCCTTGCTTCTTGATCTCCAGTTGGCAACCGTGGCTAGGAGGACTTTTGCAGTTTTGACTAATGTGCCAGCTATATTGCTATGATGATTGTACAGATCTGGCCACTGCTGTACACACCAGTGGCTCATTAACTGAATGGGAATGTGCCCTACCCTGTCATTTCGGGGACTGCTCCTTGTATACATATTTGGTCATATTAAGTAGTGTTCACTGAAAATTTGTCAATACAGAACATTCAATTTCTCTAAAGATCTGCCCCCACCCCAATCCAGTAGGTTCAATTAATGGATATCAAAATGTAGGGAAGGTGGGCAGCTTCAAAACTGCAATTAAAAATTAGAGTGAATGATCACCTGGAAGATAATTACAGGGCAAAATGTTGTATTGATTTGTAAAATGGGGGTTGGAAAACTGGAGAATCAGTCATAAATACTTTTAGGGAAGAAGCTGTAGCATCCTAAATTTCTGTTGCCCACAGAAAAAATACTGTATCAAAAAAGAATGTGGTCTATGTAGTACTGATTCAGATTAACCTGCATTTGCAATTTATTGCAACTGATTTTATAGATAATGCCAGGAAAACTGGAAGTGTCCATTGACTTCAGTGTATGAAGGCACATCCAGACAGGCATGTATGTCACTCTCTCTTTCGACCGTATTTGGTGTTGGTGCTGTCTGGATTGAATCAAATTACAGTGTCTTCATGTGTTTTGTCTTAGAGTGATCCCTTTTAGAACTGTGCCACTCATTTTTTGGCACAATGCTAGAACAATAGTGTTTTTTTTTTTGTTTTTTTTTTTTATATTTTGGAGTGCTCTTCATTGTCCCATTCTGTAGTCCATATGGATGGTTAGTTCACACCCAAATAGAGCAGTGGGCAGTGTTATCTGAGGTGAAACCCTGTGACATATGGTTTTAAATTTATATATATACATATACATGTGTGTCTGTTTGTGTGTATATAATTCAATTGATGCAGCACTATTCTAGTTAAATGAGATACATTGGCAGCATTATGTGTACCATGCCAGGTAGATGCATTGATGTTGCACTATGTTAGTTACTTTTTTAAAAAAAGGGAAGTCACTGTGGACCGCTGAATGAAAAAAGGCAGGGAAGGGGGCGGGAAAGGGAGTGTCATTAATCAAAATGGCGACAAATTGGAGCAATCCAAAGACCTGTCTGGGCCCTTCTCACAAAAGAAAAAACACTGACTAGTGTGAAGGGGAGGATTGCTCAAGTGAGTTAAAATAGATTGGCCTACAGATAAGAACCTTTTAAGCATGAATCAGATTACTCCAACTTTCCCCATCTAGACATGCCCCGAGTTAAACTTTGTTGTAAATAAATAAGTGGATACCTTTAATTAGATGCTGTGGTATTTTTATTCTGCCCTGAGTCTGATTGTATTTTAGAATCTTTTATCCTGTTTTGCTATTATTTTTATTGAAGCTGCTTTAGTGGCCCTTCTTAGGCCCAAAAAAGTGGCATACAAAAAGATGACTGTACAAAATAATTGAAGAATGTCTGGAATTTCTGGTATACTGTTGCTTGTTGGTAGAACACATGACTTTCACACAAAAGCTCACAGCACAGTCTTTGGTTAAAAAGAAACCTTCTGTTTACAAACAGTTTCCTATTCTAATTGTGAATTACTACGTTAAATTAAATCACAATGAGAGCAGGCCCATTTGAACCAATAGAACTTATGGAGGAGTTGAGTTACAAATCCCCATTGATTCAATGGGCCTACTCTATTGTGATTTACTATGCTAAGCAACAGGATTTTGGCCCAATAATATGGACTGGGAAAAGTTAAATTCTGCTGACAAGAAATTGAAAGGTTTAAATGCATCATTTTAAGTAATCAGCTGTGCAAGATCTTCTCCTATCGGGCATCTATGGACTTAGGGGTTTGGTGGAGAGCTTATACCATTCTGTCTGTGCTGTTAAATATATGAATCTCACCTCTTTGTCCCACCACTGGGAAAAGTACACCGAGGATGTTCTTTGAGTGGTAACAGGATACACGATCTTCTCTGGGGTAGTGCCCTGAGTTTAGAATGCTCTTCTTTGACCCAGCATTAACCTTATTTATGTACCCCCCACTTTGTTTGTCCTACTATGCATTTATAATGGGTTAGCTTCTTACTGACTTGCTATCAGAATTATATAATATGTATGTATGTATGTATGTATGTATGTGTATATGTGGTCTAATTGCTAGTTTATTGCTACATGTTTTAATGCCATTGTTACCCGCCTGGATGATTTTGTTGTTATTGTTTAATAAGATATAAATGGAAATCTGCAACCATGAATGCATGCCTTCACATGGTAAGGGGGTTGGAGTGTGTCAGGAAAGCTAAGAACAATATCATGAGGACATTAGACTTTCTTGTCTAGTCCTAGCAGGGTCATCCATGGCAGAATGGTCAAAGCTGAGAGATCGGAATATAAGGTGCATCTATCCTCTTCAGAAATGAATAGGCACATCAGCAGAAGAGAATGAATAGTTCAGTGGTATCTGGAGCAAATAAATTACAGTATTGAAGGCAGTTACTGGGCAGCAGTGGTAGTAAAATGGGATATTGGTAGAGGATCTATCATAGACAACTGCAGTGACACTCTAGGTAACCCATTAGTACTGCAAAGAAACTAGTGCAAACCACTTTTGAATATTGTGGACCTTGAAAACTCTATGATGAGACAATCCAAAGCAACACAAGTTTTCATTTGGAAAAAAATGATTTGCTAAAACAATTTGCATGAAAGATAGATGGCTGAAAAATGCAACGAATGAACAAATACTGAATTCCTATATGCATGAATTAACAAACCGATCTGGGCTTCAGTACAATATTTTAATAATGCAGCTGCCATGTTCATTCGTTTCAATGTATCCGGAAACTAATCTCCTGTGTATGTTATCACACTCAACTATTGTGCTTCTATTCTGTTCTGAGTGATGGCTTAATAATGCTTCGCAGTTGCATGACAATTCATTAACAATGCTAGTTAAATATTAAATTATCTTCCAATACTCCAAATTAAAATTAATAAATGCTATTTTAGAAATAAAGCCTATTCACAGGTTCATGCAGATGTTCTTAATGTAATTATTTGAAGGCTTACTTTGATTTACATTATAAGCTCAAAGTTTTATGATAAAAGTATATTCAATTATCAAATATAATCTGAAGACATCACACTTTAAAAATATTGACATGATATGGCAGTGACAATTAAATTTATGTAATACTTCCTCTTGCACAGTCTTGCCAAATTCTTGCGATTTTTCTGTTTTGCTGCAGCCTCTAGGCTATATTCCAATCAATTGCAGAAGGTCTCTTGACATTCAGTTGTAGCTGGGGATGGGGGAGCAGAGGGTTTAGTGGAAGGGAAAAGTAAGGAAGTCCTGACTGTACACGTCACATTGTGCTCAGTCTTCTCTGGATCTACTGCCAATCTAATAATTCCAGAATCACAAAGGACAGGAGCCCTATATACAGTAGATGTTCTGTCTGGGTACAAATGAATGCATGTAGAGATTCAGGATTATGCCTGCTGGCCTTACTCTCCACAAATATAATGTCAAGGTCCTGTCTGCAAAGGCACTTCCACACTTCCCAACACAAGGAACTCTTTACATATAATTTCCTGTTTCAACAGAATACACATTACAGAGTCAGAGCCCATATCTGATTGATTATATACACATAGGCCCTTATGCAGAAGAACATGTAAAAGTTGGGTCCTGGAGCACCATCCTATCAATGCTCAGTTATGGATCATTTGAGAGTATCATTATATTCAGTTTGCTTTAAAACAGTTTTTAAAGCTTTGTATAGAAGTGTTGAGGAACCAGATGAGCTCCTTTCCATACATTCAAGTTGAACAGCTGCACAGAGCTATGGTCTGCAGTCTTTTTGGAGCCCCCATTGGTCCATGAACCACAATACTGACTTCTTAATCCCAGTTCATGCAATATAAATATAATATTAACAGTTGATCTTAAAGTTTGTATACGTGGCTACTTCTTGAGCTTGATAATACCAAGGGATTCTTTTTAAAAATTACTTCTTAAAACATGTTCACCAAAGATGTCTTCACAATGCTGAGAATAAATTAGTATCTTTCATTGTATTATCTGTACTGGTTTGGTGTAGTTTTTCTTTGTTTGATGTTTTAGTAGATTATTATTGTAGTTTTATTATATGTTTATGTTACAATATTGTAAGTAACCCAGAGTAGTGGCCTAGCCACTAGATAGCCAGGATAAAATTTTTAATAAATACATTAAAAAAAAAACCTAAAAAGACATATCTAGAAAATATTTTCCTAAGAATGCTACAAATTATAATCCACAGGATAGAAACCAACAGAGGTCAAATGGAAGTCTACTTGTGCAATGAGATTTTCTCATTTCTCTTCACCATGTGTCTCCTTTAAACGTATTGAGGTGTTTCCCCAGCTCTTGAGAGAGGTTTTGAGGGCACATACAAAGCTGCAGAGGGGAATGGGAGCCACTCCAGTGTGATTCCTTCACATGCAACTCTGGTAATGGGCAAATTCAATTCAGATGATTATCATATGGGCAGGAATCCCGTAGAAGAAATGGAGTAGCCCTCATAGTCAACAAAAGAGTGGGAAAATCTGTATTGGGATACAATATCAAAAATGATAGAATGATTTCAATACGAATCCAAGGCAGACCTTTCAACATCACAGTAATCCAAGTTTATGCACCAACCACTGATGCTGAAGAGGCTGAAATTGACCAATTCTATGAAGACTTACAACAATGTAGGAAAAACCACCGAGCTAGTCAGGTATAATCTAAACCAAATCCCTTATGAATACACAGTGGAAGTGAAGAACAGATTTAAGGAACTCGATTTGGTGGACCGAGTGCCTGAAGAACTATGGATGGAGGCTCGTAACATTGTACAGGAGGCAGCAATGAAAACCATCCCAAAGAAAAGGAAATGCAAGCAAGCAAAGTGGCTATCCAACGAGGCCTTACAAATAGCAGAGAAGAGAAGGGAAACAAAATGCAAGGGAGATAGGGAAAGTTACAGAAAATTGAATGCAGACTTCCAAAGAATAGCAAGGAGAGACAAGAGGGCCTTCTTAAATGAACAGTGCAAAGAAATAGAGGAAAATAATAGAAAGGGAAAAACCAGAGATCTGTTCAAGAAAATTGGAGATGTTAAAGGAACATTTTGTGCAAAGATGGACATGATAAAGGACAAAAATGGTAGGGACCTCACAGAAGCAGAAGACATCAAGAAGAGGTGGCAAGAATACACAGAGGAATTATACCAGAAAGATTTGGATGTCCCGGACAACCCAGATAGTGTGGTTGCTGACCTTGAGCCAGACATCCTGGAGAGTGAAGTCAAGTGGGCCTTAGAAAGTGTGGCTAACAACAGGGCCAGTGGAGGTGATGGCATTCCAGTGGAACTATTTAAAATCTTAAAATATGACGCTGTTAAGGTGCTACACTCAATATGCCGGCAAGTTTGGAAAACTCAGCAGTGGCCAGAGGATTGGAAAAGATCAGTCTACATCCCAATCCCAAAGAAGGGCAGTGCCAAAGAATGCTCCAGCTACCGTACAATTGCACTCATTTCACACGCTAGCAAGGTCATGCTCAAAATCCTGCAAGGTAGGCTTCAGCAGTATGTGGACCGAGAACTCCCAGAAGTACAAGCTGGATTTCAAAGGGGCAGAGGAACTAGAGACCAAATTGCTAACATGCGCTGGATTATGGAGAAAGCAGAAAAACATCTACTTCTGCTTCATTGACTACGCAAGCGCCTTTGACTGTGTCGACCACAACAAACTATGGCAAGTTCTTAAAGAAATGGGAGTGCCTGACCACTTTATCTATCTCCTGAGAAATCTATACGTGGGACAGGAAGCAACAGTTAGAACTGGATATGGAACAACTGATTGGTTCAAAATTGGGAAAGGAGTACAACAAGGCTGTATATTGTCTCCCTGCTTATTTAATTTATATGCAGAATACATCATGCGAAAGGCAGGACTGGATGAATCCCAAGCCGGAATTAAGATTGCCGGAAGAAATATCAAGAACCTCAGATATGCAGATGATACCACTCTGATGGCAGAAAGTGAGGAGGAATTAAATAATCTCTTAATGAAGGTGAAAGAGGAGAGTGCAAAAAATGGTCTAAAGCTCAACATCAAAAAAACTAAGATCATGGCCACGGGCCCCATCACCTCCTGGCAAATAGAAGGGGAAGATATGGAGGCAATGACAGATTTTACTTTCTTGGGCTCCATGATCACTGCAGATGGTGACAGCAGCCACGAAATTAAAAGACGCCTGCTTCTTGGGAGGAAAGCGATGACAAACCTAGACAGCATCTTAAAAAGCAGAGACATCACCTTGCCGACAAAGGTCCGCATAGTCAAAGCTATGGTTTATCCAGTAGCGATGTACAGAAGTGAGAGCTGGACCATAAAGAAGGCTGACCGCTGAAGAATTGATGCTTTTGAATTGTGGTGCTGGAAGAGACTCTTGGGAGTCCCCTGGACTGCAAGGAGAACAAACCTATCCATTCTAAAGGAAATCAACCCTGAGTGCTCACTGGAAGGACAGATCCTGAAGCTGAGGCTCCAATACTTTGGCCATCTCATGAGAAGAGAAGACTCCCTGGAAAAGACCCTGATGTTGGGAAAGTGTGAAGGCAAGAGGAGAAGGGGACGACAGAGGACGAGATGGTTGGACAGCGTCATCGAAGCTACCAACATGAATTTGACCCAACTCCGGGAGGCAGTGGAAGACAGGAGGGCCTGGCGTGCTCTGGTCCATGGGGTCACGAAGAGTCGGACACGACTTAAGGACTAAACAACAAACTAAAAGAAAGTGCAGGGTTTTTCTGTTGTAATGCTCACCCAGGCTGTAGGACCACCAATAAAAAAATTGGAGTACCGAAAGGTTCCTTTCTTAACTGATGTTCCTGTTCAAATGCCTATCGAGCAGTTTTAGAACATCATTCCCCACCTCCTGATGAACCTTAAAACTGATGCTGAGCTAGAGGAATTGGAGGGAGGGAAATTTTTAGAGCTGAACCAACATGCAGCATAGGAAGAATAAAGTACCTCTCTTTCCTATCTGCCAGTTCATCCCTGCAACTGCAACGTGGCTTTACTTATCCATTAAGAGAGCTGGGCAAATATTTCTAGGGTAATATTTTCCCCAAAAAATGTAAGTACATTCTCTGGGGTTGTCTGTTGGTTTGTATTATTAAAACCTACTTCAATTCATAAAGTTATTTAAATATATAACCAAATTAACACTTACATTGAAACATTTCATCAATAGCTGGGGAAAATGCAACATTTATATGTTATCCTGGCAAACGAACCCACAAGCAGGATAGATGCAGGATTAGGACTTAAAGATAAGAAAACAAAATCAGTAAGATTGGTTTCATAGATTTGTAGAATAATTGTGTTCTTCCTTAGACTTCAAAAATAAAGGTTTTAAAAATGGATTCTGTAATTAAACATTACAGTTGCATTACCCTTAAATATTTAATCATTATATTGTGTGGAGATTTCCACTGAAACATTGAAAATCAGGATTGTCTTATTTCCTCAAAAAATTCCGTTGCCTTCTGCATCTGTTTACTGATAATAAAAGAAACAGCTGTTTTAAATCTAACAGGTGTGAACAATTCGTTTGACCCTTTCAACAGAAGCCAAATTCAATTTCCACTTTGAAGGTTTTGAAATTATACCCCAAATGCCATTTTCACCAATGTGAACAAATTTCATTTATTATAAAAATTCATATAGAACACGTATTTTTATATGTTAATGTATAACATATATGAAACAAAAACAAGAGAGTTTGTGGCATTTTAAAAGACTAACAGATTTATTATGGTGTAAGCAATCATGGATTACAGTCCAAGAGTTTAATTCAAGATTACACTGTGCACATGCTGAACTAATTATGTCAGATGTGCTCCATAAAATCTTTAGTCATACAACTGAGCAGCCTTTCTTTGCCAACTGTTGTATATCAAATTCACCTCTGAAAACCATGATAATTATGAAGTAACAGAGTATCAAATTCATAGCAGTAATATATCTCTATTTTAGTTAAGCTATAAATGATAATCAAGCTTGAAATTGTATATTTATTTGAAATAACTCTTCGGTATCATTTGCAACCATGTGTGCTTACCAAAATTTGATAAAGTATTTCCATGTTTAAACAGGCAATAATGCTAAGTGTGTTGGCTGGAACAATCAAATTGAAGTAAAAAGGGAGAAAAGAATTATGTTTAGAAGGAATTACATAAAATATACATATAAGCCAGCAGTTAACTAATTTCACCAGTGGTGGATCCAGTAAAGACATGGTACAAAACTATCTGTAATAATTCTTAATTAGTTTGGTTGTAAATAAAAATAAAAAGATTGTGTTCTTTCCTTTGAATATAAAAATGCTTAAAATGTATCTTAACATAAGTTGTAATTATATTTATTTTATTACCTTATGGGCTTCAACTTTGTACATAGAGAGATCATCAGGCAGTTTCTTTCAGTACGACTCTCCTACAATTAAAAAAATTAAATTAAATGATATAATAAGAAATGGTTCTTTATGGGTAAATTACAAGTCGTACAGCAAAGGCTGGACTGCAGGAATTAAATACCAAGGACATACAGCCCAACATGTCAACTCAGAGAGCAAGTGGCTTGGTTTCAGCACGTAGGTTGGAATGGGTACGCTGAGGTCCATTGGATCTGATTATATTCCCCATGGTATTCTTTCTTTTAACAAGCATTTTACATTTAGGGATTGAGGTTCACTCAGCCTTCCATCCTTCCAAGGTCAGTAAATTGAGTACCCAGCCTGCTGGAGGGGCAGTGTGTAGCCTGTACGTATAATTAAATTGTAAATTATCCAGAGAGTGCTTTAAGTGCCATGGGGTGGTATATAAGCAGGGTGCTTTGTCTTTTTAATAAGAAAATCACTTCCAAGTATAGGTAGTTAGCATGAGGGAATGCAGCAACCATAGAAGCATTGCTCTAATTTCCCATGTAACCAAAGATGTTCAAACTGTTGCAACAAAGACTTTTGTCTTATGTGGAGCAAGAAATGCCTGATGTTCAGAGTAGATTCTGAAAAGAGGTGCTTTTGATCATTTTGCAAGTATAACTGACTACTGCAGCACACCAAAGAATTTCAGAAGATCAATCTGTGCTTTATAGACTAGACTACAGTATAGCCTTTGACTATGTGGATCATGAGAAGCTATGGGCTGTTCTGAAAGAAATGGATCCACCTCAGTACTTGATTGCCTTGGTGCATAATCTATATTGTAGACAAGAAGCTACAGTTAGGACAGAATATGAAGAAACAGAATGGTTTCCTACAGCCAAAGGTACATTTTCTCTTTCTGTCAGATCAATTTGTATGCAAAACTTGTTATATGGAAACCTGGACTAGACTCAGATTAAGGAGGAGTGAAAACTGGTGGGAGAAACTTCAATAATTTAAGATATGCAGATCACACCATTTTACTGACAGAAGAGAAAGCTACTACAGCGCAGCATTCTTATGTGACTGTGCTAAAAAGGGTATTTTCTAGTTCTTTATTTCTGCCTATGTGATACATATTGAAATAACACTTCAAAACCTAACCATATAGATTTCTACTTAAAGGCTACTCTTTCCTTCATTTACATTTTTTGCTTACTACTGTATATCAAAAAGCAGCTTCGCGCGGAACTGAACCCTCAATTTCCTCCAAAAGCAAGCCTGGGTCATATGACACCCCCATCTGCCCCATAATATCCCTCAAGATATACCTCATAGATTTCTTCTTCAGTTGCTCTTTCAGCCTGACTAACT
Organism: Intellagama lesueurii; assembly: GCA_037013535.1. Taxonomy (NCBI): domain Eukaryota; kingdom Metazoa; phylum Chordata; class Lepidosauria; order Squamata; family Agamidae; genus Intellagama; species Intellagama lesueurii. The sequence goes on along the minus strand of JBAJHW010000001.1, from coordinate 164,120,561 downwards.
GCTGAAGAGGGGGAAAGCGCGGGAAATAACCGCTTACCCTACACCAGAGCAAAGGGGGTGGTGGTGTATAAACGTACCGACTATTAAAAAAAAAAAAAACACCACACACTATTTCAAAACCTGCCCTTTCTTCCCACCTGAGGGCTTCGACGCAGCCTCCGTCACCCGGCACAGGGCGGCAGTTCAATTTTACCATTCGCCAGAATTAGGCTTTTTTGGGTTTTTTTTTAAAGGCGGGCTGAGGCTCCGAAGGGAAGGAGAAGGCATGCAGAAGTCACACCCTCTTTCACGCCGTCCACAACTCAGGGCGAAAGTACCTGGGCACAACCTGTTGTCTATCCATCCCCTTCTAACCCCCTAATTCCAATGTGCCCAAGAAGTCGAGGCGGGGGCCGGGATGGGATGGCCGGCGGGTCTCGGGGTGGGGGTGTCCCTGGAACGGGGTGGGGGGGGGAGAGAGAAGGGGCGGCGGGCGGCCTCTGCTCTCCGAGCCCTGAGCCGGACGGGGGGGGGGGGGCGCCGAGGGCGAAGCTCCTCCGCTGCGACCGTTGAGGCGGCCGTTGCCGCGCCAGAAGGAACGGAGGGAGGAGCGAGGGAAGGATTGCGCCCACCCGTCGAGCGTTTGCCTCGAGAGCCTCCCTGGAGGAGCTCGTTGAGATGGCCGTACTCCAGACGCACGCACAAGCATCCCTTACCATTATTTTGTATAATTAGGCTCCAGTCTATTCATAGTTTATTAACAAAACAGTGGCTTGTGGTTGTTGTGACCCCATGGACCAGAGCATGCTAGGCCCTCCTGTCTTCCACTGCCTCCCGGAGTTGGGTCAAATTCATGTTGGTAGCTTCGATGACACTGTCCAACCATCTCGTCCTCTGTCGTCCCCTTCTCCTCTTGCCCTCACACTTTCCCAACATCAGGGTCTCTTCCAGGGAGTCTTCTCTTCTCATGAGATGGCCAAAGTATTGGAGCCTCAGCTTCAGGATCTGCCCTTCCAGTGAGCACTCAGGGTTGATTTCCAGTGGCTGGAATGATACAAATGGTTCTGCAATATAGCTAGATATATTGCATTACTTCTAATGAAGGACTAGCCATTTGTTTAGGCGTGTAATTTAGACAATACATGTTACCTTCGGAAAGGAACTGGGATGTTACCCTCTTCTCCCTGCCTGCCTGCCCGGAGGATTAATTTATTTACATATTTATTTGTTTTTTTGTATTTAATAGTATTTTTATTTCATACATACAAACATACAGAACAGAAAACTAAAACCAAACAGAAATAAAAACTAATAACAAGAAACATAAAAAAACTAAGCATCCAAACAACACCTATAGATCAGAGATTTCGCCATCGTCTGGTCATCAGAATATCATCAAAGGATTCTAGTGAGCACTGATTTGACAAACTATTTATTCCCCTAAATTCCTGTCTTTTCCTGGGCCCAGTTATATATCAGCTTCCAGCTTTCCTTTACAAAGTGTCTGGGTTGATCCCTGTGAGCGAGAGGATGTAAAAGAGGAAAAGAGTGAGAGTGAGCCGTCCCCTCAAGCGTTTAAGAAAGAGGAAAAGGATGGAGAAGTTGAGAAAAGAGAAATAACGGAAGTTATTACAAAGATGAAAGGGTTAAAGGCGTGAAAAGAGGGGGAGGAGTTGAGAGAGACGGGTCGAAAGGAGGTGGACGTCTTCCTAACGACAAGAGGAGGAAAAGGAATCAGGTGAAACACGAAAGGTGGTGGTTTGGGAAGAGGAATGGATAGGAGAAGGGGAACCAAGGGTGTTCCAGATCCCACAGAAAGGGATAGATTCGGAGGATAAAGATCGTAAGGTGACAGAGAAAAAGGGTGAAGGAGTGAAACCAATTATTGAAGGACTGGGGCCGGAAGAATGGACGGTTTTGGTATACCCGCGGGGACGAGGTCCCTGGAAGAGGGTGACTCAACCAGGACCGCTCCAGCCTCAGGAGAAACCGCCAGAGGGAGAATGGGCACGTCACCCCTGCTGCGGGACAATCTGTGCGATACGGAGTGATTGCCTGAGAAGACCTATGGACCAAGAACGCTTCGGCCAGTCTTTCCAGTGAAGAGAGAGATGTATGAGACCACGTTACCCCTGTTGTGGACTGATTTACCTGTTGATGTTGATTCTACTGACCCTATTGAAGTTGTGATAGACAAACCTAATAGTTGTGTTAATAAAGAATTGTTCAAAGAATCTCCTCTCCTACCACAGACTAGAGATATATACGTACATCCAAGGCACTTATAACAGTTTTGTAATTCATGTGAACTACTTTACCCTGCTCTTAATTCACATAATTATAGACTGGCCACACAATGGTTTTCCTTCTCCTTTTTTTTTCACACAAAAAAGGAACCCTATAATAAGCATCATTGGGTATGGTACAAGCCTAGTGCAACAAGACAAAATCACCTCCTGCTCCTCATCGAGAATAACTACCCTATTCCCATTCATACAGTCAATCAAACAAACTGGAATTCCATTTAAACAATGTGTATTAGGAGGTGACGTAAAAGACCACTGTTGGAGTCCCTAAAGTACTGCTGGCCAGTCACAGTAGACAATAGTGGATCAGAGGTCTGACCCAAGAAAGCTTTCTGTACCTCTTCCTATAAATATATATAACGGGGGGTATTTATTAAAAGGGTGGGTGTTTATGTATGTCACTCAAGTTCATTTTATTCGTATTACATTGCACCATGTACAGGAACTACTGAAACCATAAAGCAAATCTCAAGTAAGTATAGTTTCTCGCTTTCAGATGTCAGCCATATGTCATAGACATCCAGTGTTGCATCGTGGAAAAGACGGTCATTGTTTTATAGTGAAAGAAACCTACAAAATTTGCTTTGTTTCTGGTCAGTCTTGTACAATCTTTCATTTTTAAAGCAATCAGCAATCTGAAAATAATTTGTTTCATAATAAATGGCCTAGGGCTTCCTTGCCTTTTGGCACAGCAACAGTTAACAGGAAGTGTTCTGTTCAAAGTTAAATTTAACAACTCATTATATTACAAATAATACTGCTTATATTTGCCATTTACATGTATTTTATAAAAATAGTTGCATACTATAACGTAGAAATTTGCTAACACCCTTTGAAATATTACACCTGAGTCCTGCGAACCTTCTTTTGCACGACTGCCCCATCCACAGTTCAATTTTATAAGACCCTACATTCCTAACAAGATATATGTTATGTCTGAATGCACATCTTCTGCATCTGTCTGAACAATTCCAACAAGGCAACCCATATCCAGAAGCTGCTGCTATATGTGTATCTCTACTGATCCACTGCTATATCTGAACAACAGCTTTCTCATACACTGAGAACTTTGTTGAAAAAATGCATATGTCAAAGAGAACTAGATTTGAATGTACTTTTTCCTTTAGAACTGATTGCTTTCTCATTTATTCTTCTCCATTCTTAAGAAAATTATACTCTTTATCTTTTCCCTGTCACTATTAGCAGTTCTGCATTGTACACTTTGTTTTGTGAACTTTGTCTAGTAGGAAAAGCTGTGAAATCAGCTAGTATCTCAGGGACCAGTGCAGACCTGCTGTCACCCTTAATTGTCCATTCACTTGGAAAGAGTCATGAGTAGTTTTAACATCGTATTTGCATAAGAAAAGCAACGGATTCTTTACAATATATTTTAATACACAAAGCCAATGCTTATGTTCATTGTACAAACAGCAAATTTCCACATAATAACATATATAAAAGTGTCAAACATGATTTTGTGTGAAGTATTTCTTTGCTAGTTAGTTTGTGGAACTTCTGTTAAATAATGAACAAGTGGTCGGCCATGAACACAGCTTTTATGCTGATATCCCAGTTCCTTCTTCATTCTGCATACAGTGTCTTGTACATCTTCCTTTGATAAATACAAGGGGAGCTGCCGAGAGAGTCGCACCGCTTCTCCCTATGGAAACAAACATTATTTACATTTGAACATCCAGGTCAGGCTATAATGAATTGAATAATCTATTATTCTAAGGTGGAGAATTTTCAACAGGATATTTTTTGCTACTACATTCTACTGTTTTAAAGAAGTCACTTTCTTATTCTTATGGCCAAAAGCTGGGTTAGATTAGAAAAAAACAACTCACAAATCCTATGCTAAATTTTCCTCTTGGTGCACTCTCCTTCAACCTATCTCTATAAGACACAGGCTCCCAACCCAAAGTATATTGTGCGGGGTCAACAGGTTTAAACAAACCTGGGGTTTCTATCCATATGCCTATGATGAAGATAATGGGTTACTAGTTGCTTCACTTTCTCAGCAAGGGGTTAAGACACAGAGTTGGGTTTCAACAACATAAGGAATTTGGTCTGCGTTGGCATCACAAGAGGAGTGGGCAAAGGGTTAAAGACCTCAGCAATGAGTCAGAAAGGAGTTGAAAAACAAAGACTTGGATAACATGTGATTGCTTATACATAATGCACTTTCTCAAACTTTGTGTGCTACAATAACACCCAACACTACACTGTAAACAACATGGACATTTCAGGTAGTTTACTGATTGCTGTAATGAAGTGGTTAAAAAAACCACACATAAGGAGATGGAACAGTGTTCATACAGACCTGACTACAGGACTTTCAATAGGGACATATGAGCCCAAAAAACAAAATAAACAAAAGAAGAGGAGAATCAGAAAGAGAATAGATCAATGAGAGCCATTGGTCTGGTGATTCTGTACATGATATCAGAAAACAAATGTGTACCCACCTGACTGATTAGATTATTCTGTAGTGGTGGACCACCCATGACATTTCCAACATAAGCCATATACAAAGGTTCTTGATCTCTACACAAGAACAGCTACGCCCTTTCAATATTTCTACATTGTATACTGTATACAGATTGCTTATCTGTATACACATACAGTTATTAATGAGTAACACACGGTACATATTATCACATAGGAGTTCTGAACAGGAGCACAGTTTTCTTTAGGTGATTTTCATTCACTCTTCTTCATATGGTTGCCTCAATTTCTTCAGTCTTCTCTTAGAACTGGCTCAAATACTCTAGAAGAAAAAACTCCTGAGAATCTCCAAAACCCTTTTAAAACTCTCCTTTTGGCACCTCCTCAGGGCCAAAGGCAGCACTAAGCATCCTACAGAGAGCTACACTCTACATGCTTATATAAATTTAAGTGTCTTCCCACTGGCAAGCACACCCACATTAATTCAGGTGGGCTTCTAGCAGATGGCTGGCTGTTGAGGAAGGGGCTTTTAAAGCATTAGTGCTGCAAAGTATGGTTTTAATTCAATTGGTTTTTAATACTATAATTTGCTTAACTGTCTTTTAACACTATGATTTGCTAATGTTTTTTCATTTGTACTTATTTTTTAGTCATGTTGGGACACACCTTGAGTCTCATGTCTGGGATAAACGTGGCATACAAACAAGTAAATAAATAAATAAATAAATTCACACTATTACATCAAAGTTTATTCAACACAGGTACAGAAACACACATGATCTGCACTCTGGATTGAAAATATTCTAGTATCTATGCACAAATTAGGTTTTCAATGGATATAAATAGAATCTTCTTGTCATCTGAATGTGCACAGATAAAACATGAAAGCATGTAGGCACAGAGTGAATGTCCGTTCAGTATATGTGAATAATTCTTATGCATTGACCTGTCAGATTATGAATTTAGCCAGTTTTTCCAGCTTTTAAAAGTGCAATTTTAAAACAATACCTTATATTAATACTAAATTTTCAAGGTATGATATTTAAGTTTTGATCCTGGTATTAATTTTTCATGCTTCAGGTAGCAATGTTTTAGATAGAAATATCAAGCTATAGAGTGTTTTCCTCAAAATACAGGTACTTAAAGCAGCAAAGGGCACATTTTCAAAATAAAGAGCTAACATGGTTGTTTCTTACCTCCAAGTAGTTTACCACTTTAAGTGGTCTACACTCATGTACTTCCTTTGCATTATTATTTACCACAGCTCTCAGAATTTCTTTCAAATCTGCTACACCATAGTACGGGAGACAGTTGGCCATTCCTTCTATTTCCAGCTGATTTTCTACAACTGAAGTACCTACTTGTAAATATATAAAAACAAAACAAAACACAGAACAGGTTGGTATCTGGAATAACTAAAAATAATTTTCATCCTATACTTCTAGAAGAAACCCCACTTAGCTCAGTGTATAGGACTGCACTCTAAAACACCTACAAGTAGCAATTTGAGTTGTGGCACTTTGGGCTTGTCCAGTGACATTTTTTTCCAGATGTATATAAAACCCATCTGCAAAACTGAGAAGAATCTTAGCAGCCTCCTGGCAAGTTCGAAAGAGATGGAACTTGGCACTAGCATCTCAAATTAATTCCAAAAGCCGCTTCTGTTGTGCTAAAAACAAAGGCGCTATGGGTGCATCTGCACAACACAACAATTTGGGAATCTGCAGAATCTTTGATTATCATGAATAAAAGTCATGCTAGTGCAATGTTGCACAATCACACCTGCTTGCAGCAGAAGCAGCTAAACAATATATAGCACTTTATTAGGCAGTTGGTTTATTGTGTCATCTGTCTGGCAGTGGGCAGCTTCTCTTCTCTCATTTGTTCCCCTCCAACCAATCAGAGAAGGAAGCCAAGAACGAACAGACAGGTTACTTACCTGTAACCATGGTTCTTCAAGTGGACCTCTGTGAATTCACACAATAGGGTTTGACAGCGCTTGCGCTGGCCTCTCGGAATCTTCTAGAGCTTTTTTTTCATAGAAAAGTAACAAAGTTAGCATTGCCCCATCGCGCATGTTCCCCCGCCTCAGCCCTCAGTTCCATTTATCCGCCACAAGAGCCTGAGCTCATCAAGACAAAGTCAGTGACGGATAGTGGGGAGGCCGGGCAGGATGTGTGAATTCACAGAGGTCCACTTGAAGAACCATGGTTACAGGTAAGTAACCTGTCTTTCTTCATCGTGGCCTCTGTGAATGCACACAATAGGGTGACTAGCAAGCTCGCTTACCGGAAGGAGGGCCGTCACTGTAGAATAGAAGTCAGCACTGCTCTCCCGAAACTTGTCTCTTTCTTAGCCCGAAGGTCCAGTCTGTAATGTGTCACAAATGTGGACACATTAGACCAAGTGGCAGCTCTGCATATGTTTGGCACATCAACTCCACGCAGCAAGGCCGTAGATGTTGCAACAGCTCTAGTAGAGTGTGCCTTGAGACCTTCAGGAGGAGCTTTGCCTTGTAGTTCATAGGCCAGCGAAATAGTCGAGACAAGCCATCTGGAGAGAGTTGAAGAAGAAGTTGGAGAGCCTTTGTGTTGACTATGGAAGCATGTAAACAGTCTTGGCGCCACATGGAAGTCCTTGGTGCGTGACACATAGTACGCCAAAGCTCTCCTAACATCTAATGAGTGGAGCATGCTTTCAACATCTGAGGTCGGATTAGGAAATAGAGTAGGCAACATAAGAGGTTGATTAACGTGGAAATCAGAGACAACTTTAGGTAAAAAGGAGATGTCTGGATACAATATCACTTTATCTTTGAAAAATTGTAGATAAGGGGAATCAGATCGGAGAGCAGCCAGTTTGCTTGCTCTTCTTGCTGAAGTAATGGCCACCAAAAACAGAGTCTTGAATGACAGTAGACGAATGTCACAGGAAGCCATTGGTTCAAATGTGTGGTGTGTAAGCGCGTTCAAAACAACCTGAAGCGACCATTGCGGTACAGGAGGTTTGATGGGTGGCCGAATATTTGACAGACCCTTTAGAAAGGATTTGAGAGTAGGGTGGGAGAACAAATGTGCGGAGTCTGAATCAGAAGGTTGAAATGAAAAAATAGCCGATATGTAAACCTTAAGGGTGGATAAGGCCAAACCAGAGTCAAAGAGATAACGCAAATATTGAAGTAAGGTAGATAGAGAAACCGGGGAAAGTTGGAGACTTTTTGATTCGACAAATCTGAGAAAGTTCCTCCACTTGTACTTGTAAAGGAGGTTAGTAGATGGTTTCCTAGCCTTTTCCAGGACCTCCTTTATCGATGGGTGATCCTCCAAGCTGTCAAATGCAGCGATTCGAGATCTGGGTGTAGGATGTTGCCTGTACCCTGAGTGAGAAGATACAGGAGGTGTGGTAACCTGACAACATCTACTGCCATTATCTTGAGGGTGGAGAACCAAGGCTGACGGGGCCACCACGGTGCAATGAAGATCGCATCTGATCTCATCTGACGAGCTCTGACCAGGGTTTTCTGGATCAGCGGAATTGGTGGAAAAAGGTACAGGAGGCCGGACCTCCAAGGGATCATAAAGGCATCCCCGAGTGAGTCCTTGCCTCTTCCCGCACGAGAGGCATACGTGGTGCACTTCGTGTTGGCTTGAGTCGCGAACATGTCTATCATGGGATATCCCCAGCGGTTGCAAAGTGAGAGGAAGATCTCGCTGTCCAACTCCCACTCGTGGGTCTGGCCTGTCAGGCGGCTGAGCTTGTCCGCTAGCTGATTGTCCGTTGTGGAGACATGCAGGGCCACTGGAAAAATCTGATGTTGATAGCACCACTCCCATAGATGTACTGAGAGGAATAGGAGGGACATGGAGCGAGTTCCCCCCTGTTTGTTGATATAGTACATGGTCGTGGTGTTGTCTGTTATCACTTGTACACCACGACCCTGTATCAGGGGGAGGAAGGCCCGGAAGGCCTTTATGACTGCTAAAATTTCCAGATGATTGATGTGTAGATATGTCTCTTTCTGAGACCACAGAGCATGTATCCGATGGAGTCCGCAATGTGCTCCCCACCCTGTGGGACTCGCATCCGTTGTGACTTGAATTGTGAGTTGTAGGGGACGAAAGGGTCGGCCGACGAAAAGGTGTGGCTGAAAGGTCCACCAACTCAGTTGTTTCGCAAGCTCTGGCGTGACACGTAGACGCTTTCTCGGATTGTCCTGAAGGGGATCGAAGAGAGTTAGGAGCCACGCCTGAAGAGAACGCATCTTCAGACGTGCGTGAGCCAATGTCGATGTTGTGGAGGCCATGAGGCCGAGCAGATGTTGTGCATGCCGTGCCGTGACATGTGCGTGTGGTTGAAACTTGCGAACAGCTTTGCTGATTTTCTTTATGCGTTCTGGTGGCAGAAACATCCAAGCCTCTATAGAGTTCAGTCTTGCTCCTATGTAGTCGACCACCTGTGATGGTACGAGGTGGGACTTTTTGAGGTTGACAGAGAGGCTTTTTTTCACAAGCCTAACACTTTAGAGCAGAGGTCCCCAACCCCCGGTCCGCGGCCCGGTGCCAGTCTGTGGCCTGAGCCAGACCGGGCCGTGGAGAGAGACCTCCCCCCCACCCCTGCACGCACTCCCCCCCGCACAGCCCGTTTGCGCACACACGTGTGCACCCACACGAGCGCTATGCTGCCCTTTGCGCATGCACCCCCCCACAAGCACTGTGCCGCCCTTTGCGCATGCGCACAAGCGTGTGCGTGCCTCCGCGCAAGCGCAAGTGCTCCTTCGCACATGCGCGCGAGTGCAGGGGGGTGCCCTGCCTTCTCCAGCCGGTCCGCGGGGCTGAAAAGGTTGGGGACTGCTGCTTTAGAGGCAAAAACACACTAGAGGAGAGTACACTTGAGCAATACTCTCTTCCCTGTATTTGTCTTATAGTGAAAGTCCTCCCCTTCACTGATTGCTAAGATAATTCTACGTCCACGTAAATAAACTACATTGGAATAGATTAAAGGAAAAGGAACAAATCTTCCTTATTTTCCAGCCGTCTGAGCCATTCATGTTAGTATCCGTTGTCATAATTCCATGACAGTGCTCTTCATAGATCAAGGACACTTCTGAACAAACCTGTGTTCAAGTATTTTGAACTCAAACTACATACCGTATTTTTCGCTCCATAAGACGCACTTTCCCCCCCCAAAAAAGTGGGGGGGAAAGTGTGTGCGTCTTATGGAGCGAATACTGTAAAAAAAAAGTTTAAAGTGACAGAAGAAGGAGAGATGGAGCGGCACGAGACAGAGGAATGGACAGAGGAGGGGGAAGTAGGAGAATAGAGGGAGGAGTCACGAGAGGGGGATAAATGTTTTTCTCACGAGAGAGGAGGGAGGACAGTTGAAAGAAACTGAAAGAGTGGTGTTAAGGAAAGACGTATGGGAGGAAAGTGATCCGGGGGAAGAAAAGGTGTTTAGAGTGCCAGAAAAGGAGGGGCAATCACGCCGCCGCCTGACTTTCCCCGCCCCTCCACGCGCACACCCCTTCACCCCCCGATAGCACCTCGAATGCAAGCTTATGGAGCGAAAAATACAGTAACTCTTTTATGCTGTTCTTTTGTTATCTGAGCCATCACAGATGCTCCCAAATGGTACCTAGATTGTTCCAAAATATAATATCCTGAACGACTCTCAATGGCTTTAAAATACCAATAAATCCATTATTTTATATACAGCACATATTGGTCTTGTTAAGCAGTACAGTTAACATATACAAAGCACTGAGAATGTGACATTAGACCAGTGGCTCACAATTTTGGGTCCCCAGATGTTCTTGAACTACAACTCCCAGAAATCCTGACCAGGACAGCTAGTATTGAAGGCTTCTGGGAGTTTTAGTCCAGGAACATCTGGAGATCCAAGGTTGGGAACCACTGCATTAGACTATAAAATATTTAAATGAGAACAACAACAACAACAAAACCTCAAATGAAATTATGTAATGATTTTGATGAGAAACGGAAGGGGCCATCCAGAAGATTGCTACTGAATTTCTGCAAGTCTTTTTAAAAGTTCTGATGAAACAGCCTTTGCACTTAATTCACTTAACCATTCTAATGGTTTGCATGCATCTGTGAATATGCAACATACAGACAAAATTTCATGAATTCCAGTGGAAGAATTAAGTAGCCATTTATATCAGTGTACTGTAGGGCAAAGTCAACATGGCAGCAGCCGATCCATGTATTTAATCCAAGATCTGTTCCAATCATATGAAAAAGTTTTAAAGAACAAAATAGGTTCTATATATAAGGAGGGCAGATTACCACTCTTAATCAACGATGGCTTACCTTCCTTCAAACTATCCTGCCACGTGTTTCTCTTTTGCAGAATTTTTACAAAAAATCTTAGTTAATTTGGGGAAATCATTCTGGGGACCACACTGAGGAGAGGTTAAGTCATGGGGGAGAATCTAAATTCCTCACTCACACTAACCTCTTGATGTTTAAATTAGTCACCTCATCTGCAGTTAAGTAAATCTGAGTTTCAATATACGTACGGGCTTTCCATCATGTTTCCAGTGTGGTCCTAAAACACATTATTAAAACTTCACACATAGTTTTTTCCCCTAATGTGTAAAGAACCATAAGAAGTATCAATTTCCTGTTGTATCTAGGAAAGGGTCAAGCACCAAGAATTATAGGGGTCAGATCAAAAGCAAAATATAAAGCCACATCATACCTGGTATTATTTTGATCTTAAATCCATTTGATATAAGCCTTGAATCCAACAAGTAGGATGATCCGTCAAACTGTACACTTTTCTTGGGCATGCCGCAAATAACTTCCATATAATGAGGCCCACCGAGAAGACTGAAAATCAATTATTTAAGTGTAAGACACTTTCAAACAAGAGACAGAGCTGTAATATTTAAAAACTGAGGGCCCCATAATTCCTAGTATATGTGTCAAAGGAATATTAGAATTACTTCATACAAATTCTTCCAGGTTATTCTATACAAAACCTGTTACCCATAGAAGATACCAGCTTAAGACAACCACATGCTGTTAAACCTTGTCTTTCCACCCATCTTGCTCCTATGGGCCACATTAGTAGAGGGTCACTGCACTTGCTGTCCATCCACTATCTCTACAGCAGGAAACTCAATTTTTCTGGTTAGGGATTTAAGGGAAAAACCAAAATAAAGCAACTCCACTACTAATTTCTTGATTTATAGTTATTATTATCCTATGTGTATCAAGTAATTCTTTTTCAATTTGTTCACTAGTGGAAGGATTTTTTTTCTAAACCAGGAATATCATGCACACTCAGAGCCAATTCTCACTCAATATTCCTAGCTTTGTAAATTGTAGTTTATTTACCTGAGATTAAGGGTGGGCCAGCACATTCTTCCTCTCCCACTTCTCACTGTGTACAGATTTCAGTGCTTCCAATGACAATTCCAAAGCACAGATCTGTAGTATACTGTCAGATTACCAACCAGTATTAATTCAGGGATTAAGTTATACCTCTTGTTTCAGATGTAAAGCGGAATTGTGTTTTAGAGAGACCAGGTTATCATCACTGAAATGTGGATCTGATTGTCACTCCTTGCTTAACTGTGGTTTATGAAAGAACAAAGGGCCCAAGAGATAGGTTTCTACATTAATGGATATTTATAGAACAAGATCTGTTGATGGAGGATGGCAGACCAACTCCATCACCTGCCAGCTGTGGTACAAAAATTGATTCAGAATCAATGTAGCTGAATTATTACTGCTGCTAACGACTGGGATATTACTACAGCAGGAGCTGGCAGCTTCCTATGGTCAGGATACAATACCATACCCACCAGAACCCATAAGAAACATACTGCTGCTAAATGGGTCACCGGCACTCATGCTGTCACCTAATTTGGTAGAAACTGTAATGGCACTCTGTGCTGTATGATATATGGAAAGGAAGGAAGGAAAGAGAGAGGCAGGCAGATGGCAACAAGATTCAAATAAAACATACACTTCAGATTTTACTGGAGTAGGTTTGACTTGTGATATAGTTTTTATGGTGCCTCCCTATAATTTTGATAGAGCAATTTTAACAGCAGCTGCGGGGCAACACTGCAAGAAGTAGAAAAACAGCATTAGGGCTCTATACATAGCCTGTGTTTCTTACTCCTGCAGCAAAGCATTAGAAATGTGAGTAGGAGCTGCTGCCACCCAGCCTGTTTCCACTCCGACAATGAATCCTATTCCTTATGCTGAGCCAAATGTTCTAGATGTTGCGCACATTCGCAAGTTGAAAATTGTGATTCCTGCAACTATCAGGTGGATGAAATGCTTTAAGTTGTACATTATGGAACTGATACTTAGCTGGGGAAGGACACTGCAAATTATGGAGGTGGACAAGGACCTTGAAAGAATGGCAGGAGCATAAAGACTAGACTCAGTGTTCCAACAAAACAACATACTCTAATCCAGTACCCCAATACAAAACAAGGTATTCAGTGTGTCTACCTGGAATGCATATCAAGTTCCATAACCATATCCAAGTTAGATAAGCCATTCTCTGCCCTGTCATTCAGGCATGCTGCGGAACTAAGTTGAAACGGAAGTCCAGTAGGAAACACAGGCTGGAATTCTGTTGTGCAACTTTTTGTCACACAGCTTGGATGGCATCATGATCTGTGACGATGATGGGGGAATCAAATGTTTCCTATTCCTCCACCCTACCCCATCCCTAGGTTCTGAGATTTCTGGGGATGCCTCTGGGAGTCGGGGATCAGGAAGGAGGTACTCTTTAATGTCAGAAAATCACAGCCACTGGTTGTCATGAGATCCCCAGAATCTGGGGGGAAGGAGAATTAGGAAACATTCAATTCTCCTAAAACTGTCATCTGAGTTGCGCAGTGCAAAGTTTATTTTAGCCATTTTGTAAGAGTTGCTGCTTTATTACAAATCTGATCATACGAATGACAAATTTTGAATCATGCTATATAGTGGTGTACTCTGCATACTCTTGACAGCAAAACAACAAACACTCTATTGTTGAGTAAACCCTCTACACTTCAGCATAATCTTTGTTTCACACTATGGTACTTCACACTATTACCAAATACACATATAATTTCCTTGTTTATTTAAAATGATCTGCTTTTCAAATCAATTTCAATTAACTTTACCTGTCAGTTAACACAATTGGCTTCTCCAGCTTCTCTATAGGAAGTTTATGATGTTCAAGAAGCCTTTTAAACAGAAGGGCTTCTTCTACTCTGTATGGGTTCAACATAATTATCTTTGTCTGAGAAGCAATTATCCATGCATCAGGAAAATTCAGAAGGTGAATGAGGCAATGTTCATCTTTATCAGATATGTTCTGTTCAAGTACATGAAGTTTATGTTTCAGAGAATCCATAGAGAAGGGCACTTGTACAATTTTTGCTGTCTGGCAAATATTTTTCTTTTCCACTGGAGAATTAAAAAGTGTGTCAAGTTTCAGCTGATTAGATAGACAGTCTTTCAGTTTGGCCTTCTGTCGTTTCTCTTTTTCTTTTGTTGATCTCTGCATACATTCATTCTTTGCATTTCTGCTTTGCCTATTGTAGCGCTCCAAGTCTCTAACAGCTTTTTCCTCATATCTTGCAAACAAAAAGATTAAAGGGATGAAGAATAGCAAAAAGGTAGAGCATAAGGAAACAGATAATAATTGAATACCCAAATAGTTTATTAATCATCTATATAATGAAAAATTGCTATTTTTCCTCTGCCACAATCCAATTGCCACCTGTACTCAAAGTTTATTAATTAAAAAACATGGGAAGCAGCCAGAGACAGGTTCCAATAGTGTGTTTTCACTATTAGTGAAATCCAGACCCCCAGCCATCTTTGGAGAGCTAGGAAACCCTCTGGAGCCAGTTTTTGGGTGATACAAAAAGACTGCAAGGGAGAGGGGAAGGGAATAACATTTCCTTACAATTACTAATGCCAGTAACAGCTTAGATTCAGCTCAATAGCCTGCTCCACTTTAATATCCCAATTGTAAACAGAATCAAATCAATCAAATAGTATAATACCCAACTACGTGTTACTCTCATTATTCCCACTAACACAAAACCTGGAGACCAAAGTTCTGAAAGGCAATCACATTTTAAAAAGAACACAAAACTATTCTTTTCCTCTTCCACAATGCAATTTCTACCCTACTCAAGGTTTATTAATTATTTATTCATTAACATTTTTTCTTTTTTTCCTCCAAAGATCAAACAGCTTTCTCTCTGGTAGTCAATCTTGCCTCCTTCTGGAAGATGTTATCTCCTTCTAGACAGCAGAATGCTGTACTAAGCTGGTTTTCAGAGACTACAGGATTCTTGTCAGCAATTAATGTAGCACCTTACTTTGAATCTTGTTATCAGTGCTTGGAAATGACATACTAGAATCTCCAACTGGAAGGATAAGTAAATTGATGTAAATGTCAGAATCCTATTGTTGTTTGTGTAACTTGATGTGGCTGATTCTGTGGCTAATCAGTGAGGTGCTGAGGCATATCTTGGTCATGTGCCTGGTCACATGCCTGATGGCACAACTGAGGTGCATTTCTCTTCATTGTCAGTTAGCTGCAATTAGCTATGACAATTCATGTAAATCCTATATGAACACCAGTAGGATTCTTGCCAATGTTAAACTGTTGCTTTCAAAGCATTATTGCTGACAGTTTAATTTTAAAAGCATCAGCTTGCTTTTCCTCCTGTATGCAAAAATAAAGATTTTAAAATTAACACAATTTCCATGTTTGGCTTATTGTAAGAAAAAGGAGGTAAAATGTATGCGTAGTCTTTGACTTAACTGAAGGTTAATACTTACCAACTTTCTGTTACTATAACTACACTGACTAAGCATCACTGTACCTTATGAGACTTGCTTATGGTAAACACGCTCAGTAAAAGAGACGTAACTAAAATTCTAAATTGTAGACTGAGGCCAAATATCTTCATTTTGTCATTTAGGAAAATCAGCAGATGGGACTTATGATTATTATTATTACAGTAGCCTCTAATAATAAATGAGAATGTGTGTCCATGTGGTCTGCCTAGCCTAAAGACAATAAACTCTAGATACTTAAAATATGCCATGAATGCCAGGCAATTCCTAGTGATGTACAACCTGGGTTATTTCATTTTTAAAATGTATTAATTGCTGTATCATCTTCAGTCACTGGCAAAAATGCCTAATCTCTTCTGGAGAAAAACTTGCAGGCAGGACTAAAATATTCATTTTTCCAGAGTGTATTTGGGCAGCTTCCACATGGTGCTAAATGGATCCCAAACTTTTCCAACATGTAAAACAGGGAAAGAGGGAAAAGAAAAATGGCCAATATCCCGTTAAGCGGAGGGACAAGAATGAGCAGAGGGAGAAGTTAAAACACCCCGTTCAGGGAAAGAAAGATCAACAAGAAAGAAAAAGGAGGGCAGAAAGACAAAGACAAAGCACATTTAGTGATGTGGGGATTAGTGGATTTCTATCATCTGGAGATTCTCAGTGTGGTATAGTGGATAAAGAGCTAGGACTCTGGAGAACAGGGTTCAAATGCCCACTTGGCCATGGAAACTTACTGGGGAAGTGGAACTGGTGAAACTGGTGAAGCCACTCCTTAAATATCACATCTTGAAATCCCTATAAGGATCATTATAAGTTGGTTCCAACTTGATGGCATAAAACACACATACATAATGTGCAAAGATCAAAACTTCTGCTAAAAAGGAAGCATTGCATCTTACTTTAAGAAGAAGTGGCCAGAATCCTATTGGTGTTTGGGTAAGGCTTGTGCAACTTAATATGGGTAATTAATGAGATGCCAGGATGTGCTTCAGTCACATACCTCATCCATAATGGACTGTGTAACCAAGATGTGTTCCAGCACCTTGTGAATCAGCCATGGTAAGTTACGCAAACATCAGTAAGATGTTAGATGCTAGTCCTCTATCAATTCCCAACAACAACTTTATTCTGTTTCCACCTAATCAGAGGTAACCTTTCTATAGATTCAGAATAAATATGGGAGAAAACATTATTTATGCAGTTGTTCTTTTTTAAACTTTTTTTAATAAGAAACAATATACAAAACCATAAAATACTTATAAACCATCAAACCCCACACAGTAAACATATAAAATGTTATCATTAGTTAACATAACACATATTGCCTTTAATCAGCATGAGTGGCTCGGGAATTGCTAAGAGAATCTGTATGATTATTACAATACTGAATAAAAGGAAGCCAGGTTTTATGAAACAGGTCTGTACTGGAATTCTGGTACCTCAGTTGTGAGTGGGCAGTGAGTTTTTCCATCAAAACTAATTTCCATACCCTAGATTCCCAAGCATTCATTGAAATTTCTGCAGCTGCAGTTGTATAGCTGCTACACACATGAAAGTAATTAGCTCTTTATGGTGTAGTCGTGCATCGGAATCTAAATTCATTAATCCTAATGCTGGACTTATAACCATACTCTGATGTTATATTTCTAATTTTTTCAAACATCTTGACATTATATATTATAGGTCAATGCCACCAGGAATGTAAATAGGTACCAATTTCTTTACAGTCTCTCCAACTATTTGGGTGCAAATTTTTGTTTATATGTTTCAGTTTCAATGGGGTATAATAATATCTGAGGATTTATGCAGTTGTTCAAAAACAAAATTAGATACTCAAATAATCAAGCATGATCTTGCCTTTTTAGTTGGTTTAAAATAATGTTCCAACACATGCATATCAGAACATGTTCTTTTCCTTCACAGTAATTAATATGCAAGTTCTGTAACCATATACGTATTTTGCAAATCCAGACTGGCAGTTTTCTGAGCTATTTAGATTTGTTATGTCACTGTTAAAATGAGCAAGAAAGAAGTCCAAGGAGGTTTAGCTTACTTTGGCCTCCTTTCCAGTTCAGACGGCATAGGGTGCAAACACTTGGATTTCTACAGTGTATATTGAAATGTTGCAAGAGAAGAGTTCCCATCTTCAGTTAGAAAATCTGATTACAAAAATAGCTCTCCAATGGTTGCTAATATCTGAATTTGACCTGAATGAAAGTATGGAAGCTTTATTATAATGTTAAACCTTATGTATACAGAAATAATGTGCACCTATGTTTGTGATGCCTTAAGGGTAAATAGCAATTACATAATACACAGTATGAATTAAAGGTAAGTTTTGCTTACAAGAGGATGTAAAATCATGTGCTGCAAAAGTATTAAATTTATTTTATCCAGATGGCCAACACATTTCACCACAAAACAGAGAGGAAAACAGATATTTTTCACTCATTATAAATCAGCAAACAGTAGATAATTAGCAGTAAAATATCCAAGCAACATGTTACAACCATCAAAGAAAAACATTTTCCACTCTTTTTTTTGAAAAGGGATAAAGAGACCTCTTATTTTTGGATATGATGAACTGTGCAGAATGGAAACTTGAAAAGTCTGTTAACTTACTTTTTTTTCTCTTCCTCCTCCAGTGCCTTCCACATTTCTTCCATTTTTAGCATTAGTTCTTCCGCACTCACTTTGGCATTTTTAGTCAACAACCCAGGACGATGGTCTTGAGCAAAGAGGGCAAATGCTGACATTGGTTTCCTTATTATCTGGCTGCTTATCATATCATAGGCTTTAATCTGTCCCACTTTATTATCTACAACATTTGTTTTTTTCATGGTCCGACTGTCATCTTTCTGTTGAAGTTTTTGTTGGTCATCTCCACTGTCCTTTGTTTGGGCTCTTATTCCTTCTCTTTGGGGAATTAAAATCTGAACAGGGTTCAGGTTCTCTCCTCTGGAATTTTTAAATGCATTCCCCAGACTCCATTTATCAGCTGTGACTTCAAAAGAATCTTTTAGGGTTACAGTTCCCACTCCTTTTTCTGTTTCTTGGAAAAGGCCATTTCCCAAACCATCCTCAATGTTATTTTTAGAACTAATGCCCATTAAGGTATTGCTGTCTAAGTTAAATATTACCTTAGAATTTTCCTGCTGGTCCTCACATAGTAATTTACTGAGTGAGCCATCCTGAAAACTGTTAGATCCATCTGTCTCATTGCCAGATATATCTGTTTTGCTAGGGAAAATCTGAGCTGAATTATTACACAATGTTTGATTTTCTAAAGAGACTTCTATGGTTTTTCCTGTCTCACTGTTTTGCACATCATTACGAAATGAAAACAATGGTCCACATACATGTGGATCTATATGTTGACCGGATTTAGTTTCATTGACAGATACACCTGTTTGTCCTGCTTCACTAAAAGACAGGTCTCCTGCAGTAGCATCAGTTTTGTCTGTTCCACAAGAAGTAGTTTGGCACAGAGGTCCATACAGTGATGTCAAAACATCTTCCATAGCATGACAAATGGACTCCTAGAAAGAAATCCCAGAGCATTATAATACATTCCAAATGCGTGTTATTCAGCGAGTATTACATCAAGTCAAAAGTCATAGTTCTGGTTTTGCTCTTTTTAAAGATCTAAAATCATGCCAAATGGACAACTGGCTTAGGAACTATTAATATAAAAAAATATAGTACGCTTTTATTACAATCATTAAATGGAAACTACACAGTTCTATAAGAAGACATAAATTCATATCAATCGATACAGATACATATTTTTATACTGTACCTTATTATGCAGTAGTACTTGAGATTTATCTGGTGTTAAGTTGACATCCAGAGCAGATGGAGGAATAGTAATACTGATTAAGAAAACAGGATATAAACGACTGGAATCTTTGTTCAACTTCTCATTATAATACTGTTGAGTCAACTAAAAATATAAGAATAAGGTTGAAAAGGTTCTTGCTAGATTGGAATAAATGCAATACAGAACTATAATACAGTTTCTTATCTTCTGCATGTACACACACCAATATAGCTTGGTACTATCTGCCTAACAGAAAGATGACAGTCCTTGTGATTTACACAGTTGTGATTTTTGGTAACCAACTTTGGTGCTGGCCAGGTGCCATTCTACTGTAGCAGAATAGTCTTTCCACCTACAGTTATTGCCTTGTAAAAATGGATGTGACGATCAAGATGGTCTAAATCAGAGGTCCCCAACCCCCGGTCCGCGGCCCAGTGCCGGTCTGTGGCCTGAGCCGGACCGGGCCGCGGAGACAGACCTCCCCCCCCGCATGCACTCACCCCTGCACAGCTGATTTGCTCCAGCACGCCTGTGCGAGCGCTGCGCCGTTTGCACATGCGCACAAGCGTGCGCGCCCCTGCGTGAGCGCTGCACCGCCGTTTGCGCATGCGCACGAGCGAGAGAGCGCCCACACAAGCGCTGCCGTTCGCGCATGCGCACGCTCATTTGCGCATGCGCACGAGCATGGAGGGTGCCCCGCCTTCCCCAGCCAGTCCGCAGGGTGAAAAAGGTTGGGGACCCCTGGTCTAAATGACACAACACTGGTAGAGTGCAGCTCCAAGTTTACAAGAAAAATAAATAATGCATTCATTAATTGCCTACTAATAATCTGTGAGCTATTGTACTGGACATATTACAAGAAGACAAGACTCACTGGAAAATATGGTAAGGTTAGATAAAGTGGAAGACCTAACGTGAGATGAACTGATAACGCAAAAGAAGCAAACACCCTTAGTTTGCAAGACCCAAATAGGATTGCTAATGACAGGAGCTCTTGCAGGTCATTAATTCAAAAGATCTACATGTCAGAAGTGACACAATAGCATCTAACAACAATGATGTGCAAGACCCACTTTTTAAAAAAAAATCAATTTATTTTACAATCATAGAAGGAGTTGGAAAGGGCCTACAAGGCCACCAAGTTCAACCCTAGAAGAAAACAGAAGAATAATACAGCTAGGAACCGAAGAACAATGCAATTCCACAAAGTGGAGTTTGGAGCTGCCATCTCTACCAATGCAAATTTATTCTTAAATTGACAAGTTTCACTTTGTTCTTTTCTGCCAAGTAAAAAGGTTTAGAATGGGGGGGGGGGGTGTTGGTCAATAAGTACAGGTAATATTGTTACTTGGTTCCTAACCAGTATTTTATCTTCTACAGAGAAGGGACTAAATGTTGGAATATGCAGATCAATTGTGTCCCAGTATGCAGTGGGTGGTTCTGCCAATCACTCAGTTCTACCCTGCTGTTGGGGTGCTACTATGCACTAATCACTTCCTGCCCCTCCTCTCTCTTGTGTGCCTTCTTCCTTGAAGAAAGCCCTTTCCAAGATGGAGATTGCCTGAGCACATGCTATCTGATGGCTTTCTTTCCATCCACACTTGCATCCATGCCATCCAGCTTTAGTGGGTGGTTTACCCAGGGACGTGGTGGCGCTGCGGGTTAAACCGCAGAAGCCTCTGTGCTGCAGGGTCAGAAGACCAGCAGTCGTAAGATCGAATCCACGCGACGGAGTGAGCTCCCGTTGCTTGTCCCAGCTCCTGCCAACCTAGCAGTTCGAAAGCATGCAAATGCAAGTAGATAAATAGGTACCACCTCGGTGGGAAGGTAATGGCATTCCGTGTCTAGTCGCGCTGGCCACGTGACCACGGAAACTGTCTTCGGACAAAACGCTGGCTCTATGGCTTGGAAACGGGGATGAGCACCGCGCCCTAGAGTCGGACACAACTGGACTAAATGTCAAGGGGAACCTTTAACCTTTTCCTTTACCTTACCCAGTTTAGAAACGTTCTTTAAAGCTAAAGAAACTTGCCTGGAATATGTAAGACAAATGCCTTTTTTTTTTTCCACTCAAATGCTATATTTTGACCTTTGCTACTGAAACTAAAGTCTGTAGTTTATAAACCTTTTATAAAGTTATTACAAGTTAACTCCATGTTTTGACTCTGTACTTAGCTCATTGAAGATAACTGGTCAGAACACACGATGATCTCTAACACTAAGAAGGGAATACCTTGAGAATTTGTTTCTGACACACCGGTCGTTTGTTTATGAACATGAAGCTTTTGTCTCCATTTGAATGACTTGTCAAACAGTGATCTGAATCAGGCTTTGGAAGGAAGCCACTGAGAAATACCTGGAACAATAACAATATGTCTGTAAAAAGTGACATAAAAGTATTGAGCTCATGACGATCAGTTGATGAACAAATATGAAAATGCAAATGACAAAGCAGAAATTACTCTGGATTTTAGCTATGTGTATTAAAGAAAGTTCTACGTCAGCTGTAGATATAAAATGAAGGTAGTGTACAATTTAAAAAAGATCTTAAATCAGAGTAATAAAGAATACAACATGAATGTGGAAAATCAAATCCCACTCAGGTTTGAAAGGGTGCTCCCAAAAGGGTTTTTTTAATTGTGCAGGCACAGTTCTTCTACAGATGATTTCATCAACTACTTGTAATATTTTTTCCTACCAGGAAAATGAATAATAACAAATGTTGCTTTAGAGAAGGAAGATAACACTGAGCAATCAGCTACCTTTTCTGTTCCTAATCTATTTTGTAGATAAGTTTATTTTATTGTTTTTTATTCTGCTTTATAGTCTGCAATGGTCTATCTGGCAGCTGCCTTCCTTTCCTAATCATTTGTATCTTTTTGCCTGTTTCATGAATTCCAAGCAAAGTTCCAGAGGCTTTACTTTGTTTTTCTCCTTCCTTGGGGGAGTGTACTGCAGCAAGAGGCTGCTTTAAATGCCTCTGATCTATTCTTAAATTCTATTTATTAATTTTAATGTTTAAGCTTTTATAACTTATAATCATTTTTACTTTTAACTTACATTTTATTTTTAACAGGTTGATTTTTTGCTGGCCAGAGCTTAAAGTCCCTGTCTTTGCAGTGGGCTAGCGGCTGATGTAATGATCTTCATTAAAATTACAATCTTTAAAATCACTGTAAGAGAATTTGGAAGACGAAAGACTGTGTTTAGTTTCCTGTGATAACTCCACATTTCCAATACTTCTATCTTTCTCTCTCTCTCTTTTTGTCACTGCCTAAGTCTACAATTCCATGCCATACAGCAGAATCAGGAATAGACAACATCATACATCATGTATTTGTAAAGCTGAGTTTAAGGGTTTTTGTTTATTACAATCTCCATATTAGGGAAGTTGCTCTAGTAGGCCATCACTATTGTGACATTTATTGCACACTTTTGAGTCCTGATTATCATCCCCAGCCAATCAAAGTTGAAAAAAGCACATGGAGAAATTACACTGAGGCTATTGATTCATTGATTTTACATTCCTTCTTCTAAAACTGGGACTTATGATGACTAACAATGTAATTAAAAAAGATATAAATAAAAGCAAAAATAAAATTAAAAAGCAGAAAGTTACAGTAAGTATTAAAGCATGATTAAACAAATTATAATATTCAAACATAGCTGAATTAAAAGCAACCAAAAGGCGCATTAATTTTAAGAAGTGTCGCGGCCACTTATGAAACAGTACTTCCTCTTCAGCCACATCAATTGCCCAAAACACATGTGAATAAAAAGGTATTTTGCATACTGGCAGCAAGAAAACAAAGAGAGAGCAGCCTAACCTTCCTTGGAAAGGAACTGCCAAGCTTGGCACCAGCAACCAAGAATCAAGAGTCTGAAATCATCATCTGAACTGAATTTCCAAATCAGAGTTATAAGCAACATCAGTTAGCATTACTATGTCAGCATCTCTTGCATTGAATAAAGTTTGCTAGGCTCAGGCATGGAAATAAGCTTTGCTTGTATGGTAATATTCACCTCAAACAAAGGTGAGCACAGGTAACCCGTAAAGTTGTTTCTAGCTAGGATTAAATTTGATTCAGAGATTTCCCATTTTAAAGCTTGTTTTGACGTGCTGCAGGGTTACTGATGGGGAAAAAAGTCCACCTTCCTCAAATCCTCTTGGGCCAAAAGGTTACCCTGCAGAAACAATGGCGCTGCTTTTGAAATGCCAGGTGGCTCCTATGGCCAGGAGTACCGCTGCCCAGGTTTAATTGGTGGGCCAGCTGCAACCCTTTCCACTGAAGGTGGATTTAGTCATGGTGATCCATGCCTTAATTATCTGTGGTCAGAAAGCATCATGCCCTCCTTGGAGATGTTTTTGAAAAATGTTCAGAAACTGCAGCTTGTGTCATGCACTGCTCAAGCTGCTCTGATTCACATTTTAAAGTCCATGCAACAGTGGTCTTGGACCAACTGCCCTGGACTCCAGTGTGCTTGTGAGCTCAGTTCAAAGAGCTGGTTTTCCTCAGTCGTTGTTGTTACATGTTAGAACCAATTTATAGCAGCCCTAAAAGGCTTTTTAAGGCAAGTAAGGTATTTAAGGAGTGGTTTTACCAGTTCTACCTCCTCTCCCCACAGTGAGTTTCCATGGCCAAGTAGGGAATCGACAGGTTACCCACCTGTAATTGTAGTTCTTCGAGTGGACCTCTGTGATTCACACCCTGGGTGATCCGCGCCTGCGCAGAGCCTCATCAGAAAGTTCTAGAGCTTCTGCGGTAGCAAAAAACACATTACAATAGGCCCCTCCCCCCTCGTATAAGTACCTTGGCACCAAGGCTCCCCTTTCAGTTGTGTCAACCGCCGCTATATTAAGCAGAATGGCGTGACAGTGGGGAGGACGGGCGGGATGTGTGAATCACAGAGGTCCACTCAAAGAACTACAATTACAGGTGGGTAACCTGTGGTTCTTCTTCGTGGCCTCTGTGAATCACACCCTGGGTGACTAAAAAGCTGTCTTACCCGGAGGCAGGGTGTCACGCCAAGGTAGAGGCTAGAACAGCATGTCCAAAGGCTGCATCAGACTTATGCCAGAGATCAAGTCTATAATGCCGGATGAAAGTGGACGGCTGTGCCCAGGTGGCAGAGGCGCAGACGTCTGGAAGAGGTACGCCGCATAGGAATGCCGTAGAGGTCGCCACTGCTCTGGTGGAGTGAGGACGAATCACCTTCGGGACTGGTTTCCGTGCCAGCTGGTATGCAAGATGAATGGTTGAAGCGACCCATCTAGATATGGTTTGAGACATCACCTGACGACCTTCAGTAGGTGGTTGGTGACTTATGAAAAGGTGAGGTGAACGCCTGAAAGGTTGGGTGCGTTGGACGTAAAAGGCAAGGGCTCGTCTAACGTCCAGAGTATGGAGGATCTTTTCTTGAGTAGAGGACGGTGATGGGAAGAAGGAAGGAAGGATAAACGGCTGAGAGAGATGGAATTGAGATACGACTTTGGGGAGGAAGGACATATCCACGGATAGTTTCACCTTGTCCAGAAAAAACTGTAAATAAGGATAGTCGTAACGTAAGGCTGCTAAATCATTACCCTGTTTCCCTGAAAATAAGACCTAACCTGAAAATAAGCCCTAGTATGATTTTTCAGGATGCTCGTAATATAAGCCCCACCCCAAAATTAAGCCCCAGTTAAGTGAAACCGCGCCCTCCACCCTTGTGCAGCAACCAGAAGAAGATGACATGACTGTATTTGAATAAATGTAATTGTTGTACATGAAAAAAATAAAACATCCCCTGAAAATAAGCCCTAATGCGTTTTTTGGAGCAAAAATTAATAAAAGACCCTGTCTTATTTTCAGGGAAACACGGTAGCTCGTCAAGCTGAGGTGATGGCGACGAGGAAAACTGTTTTAAAGGTAAGTAGCCGTAAATCAGTTGAAGCTAAAGGTTCGAAAGGAGCTTTAGTAAGTTGTTGTAGTACCAGTGTTAATGACCATTGCAGGGAAGGCGGACGGGTATCTGGGTACATATGAGATAGACCTTTAAGAAAACGCTTTAATGTTGGATGTTTGAAGAAATCAGCTGCTGGAGAGTTAGGGGGCTGATAAGAAACTATGGCGTAGAGGTAACCTCTCAAGGAAGAGAGGGAAAGGCCACTAGACTTGAGATGAAGCAAAAAATGTAGAACAGTAGCAAGTGATGGGTTGATAGAAGGCAATGAGGAAGCTTCGGTGAAAGATTTGAATTTGTTCCATTTATATAAGTAAGTCTTCCTAGTGGAGGGTTTTTTCACTTGATGGAGAACGTCCATTAGCGAGGCAGAATCCTCCACGCTGCCAGGTGCAGAACAGGTAAGTCTGGGTGGAGTACTTGGGCGTTGTTCTGCATGAGGAGTTGGGGCAGGCAAGGAAGGTGGTGAATGTCTGATGAGAGATTGTGAAGGACTGGAAACCAGGGTTGTCTCGGCCACCAAAGGGCTATAACGATGGCATCGGGTTTGTCTTGTTGTAGGCGAACCACGACCTTGTGGAGAAGCAGGAACGGCGGAAAAAGGTAAGTGAGGATCTTGGGCCATCGGCTGATAAATGCCTCTCCTTGGGAGTGTTTGCCAATGCCGGCTTGGGAACAGTATCGTTTGCACTTCCGATTCACACGAGAGGTGAAGAAATCGAGAGTTGGTTTGCCCCATCTCTCGCACAGACGAAGAAAAACTGATTGGTCTAACTCCCACTCGTGAACTTGAGAATTTGTGAGGCTGAGTAGATCCGCCAGGTCGTTGTCATGGCCAGCAATGTGTAAAGCCGTGAGGCAGATATGATGTGCTAGGCACCACTCCCAGAGGTCGACCACTAAGTAGAGGAGACTTGGAGAGTGGGTGCCGCCTTGTTTCAGAATGTAGTACATTGCCGTGGTATTGTCGGTGGCAATTTGTACCATCTTGCCAGCGAGGAGATTCCTGAAAGCTTTGCAAGCTTTTATAACCGCCAATAGCTCCAATTCGTTTATGTGGAGCAATTTTTTTCTGGAAGACCACTTGGCGTGGATTTGAGGGATTTGCAGTGAGCTCCTCAGCCTGTGAGGCTGGCGTCGGTGGTGACCTGTATTTGTGGTCATGGTTGTCGGAACGGTCGCTCGACGGATAGGTTGGGAGGAAAATGCCACCATTGAAGTTGGGAGGCGAGTTCTGGAGTGACCCTTAAAAGAGTGTGAGGAGGGTCTGTCAGTGGGTCGAAGAGGGCGAGAAACCAAGATTGAAGAGATCTCATCTTGAGACGTACATGCTGCACTACTGAAGTCATAGAGGCCATGGTGCCTAGTACACGTTGTACAGTTAAGGCGGGTACCATAGCATGAGGGGTGAAAACTCGAAGTAAGGTGATTAGACCTTCTCTTTTGTCTGGAGGGAGAAAGGCGCGAGCTTGTGTGGAGTCTATGTGTGTGCCTATATAGTGAATAATCCTTGTAGGTTTTAAAGTTGATTTTTGTTCGTTGACAGCAAGACCGAGATCGCGAAGGAGGGTAAGGGTAAAGTGGGTGTCTCATTGGGCCTTGCAACGGGAGTGAGCTCCGAGGAGCCAATCGTCGATATATGGAAATATGAGAATTTTTTGAAGTCTGAGGTAAGCGGCTACTGGTGCCATGCACTTGGTGAACACTCTTAGAGCTGTTGCAAGGCCGAAAGGAAGCCTTTTGAATTGGTAGGCTTGTGATCCTAGTTGAAATTGAAGGAATTTCCTGTGTGAAGGGTGTATGGAAATATAGAAGTACTCATTTGAGATCTATGACAGTGAACCAGTCATTCTTGCGGAGTAAAGAGAGAACTGATTCGAGGGTAACCATATGGAATTTTGTGGTAATGATGTATTTGTTTAACTCTCATAGGTCTAAGATTGGGCGAAGACCTCCGTCCTTTTTGGGCACGGTGAAATAGCAAGAGAAAAACCCTTTGTTGTGTTGTGATACGGGTTGTATGGCATCCTTGAGGAGTAAATTTCTTATTTCCTCTTGCAGGGTTTGAGATGGTGGAGTGATGACGTGTGTTGCCGGAGGAAGTTGGAAAAAATGGATGCGGTAGCCGTCTTGGATGATGGACAGTACCCAGGCATCTGTAGTGATGGATTCCCAGACAGGTAGGTGTTTCCAGAGGGCAGGATGGGTGGAGTGGTGTGCAATCTCGGTCATGGGAGCGTCAAACGTGATGTTTGGGTTTGCGGTCGTTTCGCCTAGTAATGGGCTGCTGTTGACGGGGTTTACTTCTTTGATTTTTGAAGTAGGATGTATAAGATGTTTGTCTTGGAGGATCATGTTGGAATTTCTGATAGGAGTTGTATGGTTGTCTCCATTGATTCTGTTGGGGGCGTTGTTGGTAAGATGGATAAACTCCCCAGCGCCTAGCTGCTGATCTTTTCTTTTGTACGTTTTCCAAAATATCATCAGTTTCAGCATTAAAGAGACCTGCCCCATTGAATGGAAGGTCCTCGATACGTGCGTGGGCATCCTCAGCCAGGCCAGCTGTCCTTAGCCAAGAGAAACGTCGTAGGGCTACTGAAGTGGCCATGGACTTTGCTATGGCATCTACCGTGTGCCTAGCAGAAAGCATCTGTTGCTTGGCAATGGAAAGGCCTTCTTGTTGGAAGGTTTGGGCAAGTACCTTTTTATCTTCTGGTAAAGATTCGACAAAGGTTGACATATTGTCCCAGAGGAAACGTTGATATGCACCCATGGCTCCCTGATAGTTAGCAACACGCATGGTGAACGCTGCTGATTAATAAAGCCATTTTCCCATTGAGTCGATCCTTCTACTGTCTTTATTTGGTGGTATGAGGATCTGTCGATGTTGAGATCTGGATTGTGAGGCTTCGACAAAAATAGAGTTTGGAGCTGGCTGTTTTTGGAGAAATAAAGCTCCAGGGTCATGGACTCTGTAGAGGTTATCGATTCATTTAGACATGGTATGGGAAGAGGCTGGTTTTGTCCAGGATTGTTGAGCGGTTCTGTCGAAGGGCGGTGGATTTGGAGATTAAGAGACTTAGCCATACGGATCATAACTTGGGTGCAAGTTATGATCCGCCGGTGATGGTGGGTCGGCATCGTCAAGATCGGATTCCGGTGAGGTAAGTAATACTGATGGCGTTTGAGGTCTGGATCCGTGATCGGAATAATCGGTCACGTCGGGAGTCAACGGATTGTCGATCGACTTCGGTGTCGACAGATTGAATGTCATAGTATTGATGTTTGTGGCCTGATGTCGATGGAGGCGGCATGTCCATGGGCATTTGTCGGTGTCTAGGATTTTCGATATCGAGAGATGTCATCCGAGTGTCCATGGACATTGTCTGATATGGTTGAGCGTCAGTGTCGAACTCGGGGTCATAGTGATGTCGAGTTCGATGGCTTGGTTCTATTGGACGACGGAGATTGTGCGTCGGCAGAGGGACAGAACGAGTGTCCATGGACCAGGATGGATATCGAGGATCATCGATATCAGAGCCTGTGTCTCAGTGATGTTGAAATGGAGGTTGTTGGCGAGTTGGCAAAGCAGTGGAGTATATAGACGCTGGAGATGCCGAGTGTGAGGAATGGTTTCCCTCATCTGGGTTAGCAGGAAAATAGCGGGAGGCTGGAGCTGTAAAGGCCTCGCGTGTAGAAGAATGTTGCTTGACCGTTCTGGGTCTTTTAGGCGCCAGGTAGGGAGCAGGTTGAAGTCCATGTGGGTCATGGTGATATGGTCGTTTCGACACCGATGGCTGTCACAATCGAGGCCCACTGTGGGAAGGTACGACCGAACTGGATAGAGCAACTGGCTGATTGGCGGTTGTGGCTTGTCCGGTCGAGCACTGGTCAGGGCAAACGGCAACTCGGTGAGAGTGCTGAACGCGGGTCTGAGCCACGCGTGATGGAATAGACGGCTCCAAGGACTGTTGGGGACGATGTCTCTGAGGAGGTCATGGTGGACGATCAGATGTCACCGAATAAGGCATGGTCTCCAGTTGTTGTTCGGAGTCGGCCCTGTCGGGTGAAGCAACTATGGAAGGGTTGCTTGAAAGAACAGAGTGTTGAGGACTGGGAGGAGAAGATGTTAACTGATCGACTCTGTCATCTCATTCCGGTGATTGAGAACAGGGTTGATGAGAGAGGATTCCGTCATCGTCAGAAGGCGAGCCAATAGAGATTGATTTGCAAGTTTGTTGAGGCTGCTGAGAAATGACTGCAGACTTAAATTTATGTTGTTTGGGTCTTTTAGGCGGAGAAGGCTCCGGAACCGAAGAGGCTTCGGTGGACATTTGGCGTTTAGCAGAGGGCTTCGATATCGAAGATTTCGGTATCAAGCACTTTGGTTTATGGGGTTTTGGAAGTTTTAGACGACGTGGACGGAGCGTCGGAGTGGGATAGTGTGGTCGATGGACGTTGTTTCGAGGCTTCGGAAAGAGCCTTTTCCATCACTTTGGTCTGAGAGGTGGCCTTACAAGGAGGTTGGGCCATTTTAGTTGGTTGAAGGGATTGTTCCCAAAGACGGAGTTTTAACCTCGAGAGGCAAGAATGGAGAGCTCCGCGCTTGAAGTTTTTACAATGCTGGCAGGAGGACGTTTGGTGTGTCTCTCCCGAGCAAAAAAGACACTTGGCGTGGCCGTCGGAGAGTGGTATTTTGTTATCACAGACCACGCAGTGTTTAAACGGGCCCAAAGGGGCCATGAATAAGAGAAAAAACAATTTGGAGGGAAAACACGATGATTGAAGAGGAGGAGGGGTTGCTCCGGCTGGAGGCTGAGCAAGGTAAAAAAGAAAAAATATCTCTGAGATAATAAATTTGATCTATTCTAATTGTAAAGGAAAAAAGATTTAAAACAGGAAGGAATCAAGAATAAACTCTCTTTCTCTTTTACTCACTGAAGTAGAACTATGAGGCTCTCAACGCGGCGGTTGAAAGAAACTGAAAGGGGAGCCTTGGCGCCAAGGTACTTATATGACGGGGGAGGGGCCTATTCGAATGTGTTTTTTGCTACTGCAGAAGCTCTAGAACTTTCGATGAGGCTCTGCGCAGGCGCGGATCACCCAGGGTGTGATTCACAAAGGCCACGAAGAAGAACAAACCCAGGTCGCCTGAGTCCTAGTCTGTCATGCTATCCACTACAGCACTCTGAGCATCTCCAGTGTTTCCCCTTCAAAGCCTTAAATGGCGTGTGTGTGTGTGTGTGTGTGTGTGTGTGTGTGTGTGTGTGTGTGTGTGTGTGTGTGTGTGTGTGTGTGTGTGTGTGTGTGTGTGTGTGTGTCAGTCAGGCTATCTGAAAACCACCTCTTTCTGTATGTGCCTGGTCAGAATTTGAGATTCTCAACAGAAGCCCGTTCCATGTCCCACTCCCTGAGGGAGTAGGCTGGCGAATATGTGAGAAGGGATTTCTCTGCAGCAGCACCTCAGTTGCTCCAATCCTGTTCAGCTTCTGGTGGCCAACCAAGACTATGTTGTTTCAATATGGTCTTTGATGATTTAAACAAATTTTACATCTGGCTTTTAAAGAATTTTAAAAATTAATTTAAAATAATATTTTAAATTTGTAATTTAAACAATTTTAATTTTTATTTTAGTGTTTGGGAGCATAGGTGAGAAGAAAAGTAATAAATAAATATTTTAAGTAAACAAAATAATAAATAAATATTTTATTTCCCAGCAGTTACTTCAATGCTTTGCCTGCACGGCACATTTGAAGAAATGCGCCAGAAATACTGTTCTGGAAACAATCTAAGTTCTCCCCACCTGTGTCTATGAGGGACAGCAGGTAATTTCAGAGTTAAATTGAAGTGAATGAGGTACAGCTGACTGATCTTTATTAAATACTAAGTCAAAGGGAACAATATGAAAAAGCAGTCGAGATCTAAAGAGCAGTTTATCTGCAGCTTTTCTTATTCAGTTAAATATCTATAACCCCAATCCTAAATAAAATTACTTGGTAAGCAACCCCTTTATATCTAGTTAAATTCCTGCCATTATGTTTAATATTGCAGCCTAAATTATCTCTTTTTCACTTGATTATCATAAAAATGTACTGTGTGAATTGGTAGTATATAGGTATACTCTGCAGTAAATTCTCTCATATACCTACCCTGTTTCCCTGAAAATAAGACAGGGTCTTATATTAATTTTTGCTCCAAAAAACGCATTAGGGCTTATTTTCAGGGGATGTTTTATTTTTTTTCATGTACAACAATCTACGTTTATTCAAATACAGTCATGTCATCTTATTCTGGTTGCTCCACAGTGGTGGAGGGCGCGGTTTCACTTAACTGGGGCTTATTTTTGGGGTAGGGCTTATATTACGAGTATCCTGAAAAATCATACTAGGGCTTATTTTCAGGTTAGGTCTTATTTTAGGGGAAACAGGGTATCAATTGTTCACATAGGAGAAATTACTTCAAGTGATTGTCAGCAAACTAAATAAAAGTGTGTCTATGTATTCTTAATGTGCATTTTCAGTCACCAAAACATACTGCATGCAACAACAAGTGAATTAAACTTCACTGCAGTGACTTCTTTTTCTGTTTTTTAATTTAGTTAGTGGCATAGTGCTACAGCAATACATCAACCCACCATGGATACTCCCTTATATCTGAAAAAGCACTGCATCACTTAGGAGAATATTCTTTAAAAATTGCGAGCAGAGGAAATGAGAGAGGGTTTATTCGCCATCCTTTTTACTGTCACAACCCACTGCATACCTCACAAAACTGTCGCCAAAGAGAACTCTACCCATAGCTCTGTTTGGAAGCAAATTAAACAGACAACAAAATGGGATAATCGGGAGTGTCCCCAGTGGCACCAAATAAACCACAGCCCTAATGCTATGCCAGAAAGGAACGGAACAGCTCGCAAAAGGGGCAGGATCTATTGCTCTTACTTGAAACGCACGTGGTTCCCAGAAAATAGGGCAAACTAAACTGTACCAAAAGTGAGCCAAACAGTGAACTATACACTCGTTTGATCACTCCCTTTAATTGTATGTCCATTTTTCTTTTAAAATGGAGGACTCTAAAATCTGTTGTAATGGTGAAACAATGAGCAGGGAGGGCTCAGAGATGTTTAGAGACTTACCTCAGGATCTTCGCAATGGTGCTGAAAAGGTCCCATGCTGCTCATCACAGCAGTTCCCACCACTGACATGAAAGCCATTTTGTGATCCAATACCCTGGTCTTTTGCCACATTATGGCCTGAAACAATACAGCATGGAGTTATATTTTTAACAGTAGGTTTAGATTTATTCAACATCTACCTGATACGTCCACAAATATGTGTATGTAACAGCACACTTGTTTGGTGTTATTAACATTCTGTTCCTCGGAATCACATGCATCCCTTACTTCCTTGTGAGTGAAGATCTGGTACAGCATAGTGTGCTCCATGTCTATCATACTTCCCCTTCTTCCTTTTCTACCCATTAAATTATGCTTAAGCAACTGGGTTAGCTTTCAAAATAAATGAGCACAACTTGCCTGTCTGTCTGTCTTCCAGTTCAAAGGGTTAGGTGTTATTTTTGACCCACTGAGAGGTCTTTTAGAAGCTGATACAGGCTCCTTGATTCAAAAATTCCACTAGATCAACTAACTGACAGAGAAAAGGGTATAAAAGTAATCTTTATAAAGATAAACAGGGTTACTGGTGCATGTTTAATAGTTTTCGACAATGAAGGGGGACAAAGAATAAGCTTCTGTCTTCCTACACTTCAGAGTGCTATGTAATGGCATGTATACATTAATCTACAAATTGTGATAATTTTTATTATGGTAGCAGAAGCAATAATGCCTCTTGGTTCTTGAAGTTGCTATGTGGAATATAACAACAAGTGAGGAATCAAACTCTCAACCACTGGCTCCACAGCCAGATATCAAAACCACTAAGTTTATCCAGCAGTTCATCTGTCACATCCATGTTAAAGAATGTGACATATGAGCTGCTATAATTACAGCTCATATGTCACATTCTTTATAATAGTTTGAATAAAGTCTGAGCTATCTCTGGAGGCAAAAATGTTGAAACCAACATTTTTGTACTACTTTAGGCACATCATGAGAAGGCAGGATTCTCTGGAAAAGACAACAATGCTGGGAAAAGTTGAAGGCAGCAGGAAAAGAGGAAGATGGACTGACTCCCTAAAGGAACCCATAGGCTTGAGCTTACAAGAGATGAGCAGGGCAGTTGAGGACAGGACATTTTGGAGATCTTTCATTCATAGGGTCACTGTAGGTCAGAGACAACTTGACAACACGTAACAACGATAAACCAAAATGCAGATAACTCATAAGCTTATATTATTAGTGCCAAAAGCATGGCACTCAGTGGTCAACAGATTCTTCACCAGGTCTGTCACCATTTGTATGTAATGGTCAGTTCTCTCTCTGCAAATAAGAAGTCTAAGAGAGAGGAGATTATTTCCAGTATTTTCTAGAGTATAAAGTATTATAATGTAGATAAAGAAGAGCAACCGCTGGCTCAATACCTCAATGAACCGGAGTACCTGACTGCAGAGGCAGGAGGTAGGAATTCAATTCCCCACGGTGCCTCCCAGGAGAAGACCCAGCCTGTGTAGCCTTCGGCAAGCTGCACAATCCCCAGGAAAAGCAACTGGTAAACCACTACTGAGCACACTACACCTAGAAAACTGTGGCAAGAGTCCTCATAAGTTGGAATCCACTTGATGTCACATACTTATTAATCATTAAAGAGCAACTAATGGATATGAACACGCATTGGCACCATCATCTTTGCTCTACTGGCGCTTATAAACATGTTATACAGAAGTAAGCAACATTAAGTTTTTCCTCTTGGCAAACTACACGAACTGAGAGTACAAAATAATATATTTTTATTGAACCAGTTCAATTAACCCATTGTCATGGCAATAGAAAAAAAATAGTCCTAATCCAGAATTACACATGCATGTAAGGTGTTTACTGTAACATATTTAACTGATAAGGGCACAGGTATCACCTGCAACCACGTATCACTGCACAGAAAGTATAATGGTAGAACACACAAATATTCAAAAGAGAAGTTCAGAACCATTTCATGT
The DNA here is from genome assembly GCA_037013535.1 of Intellagama lesueurii. NCBI lineage: Eukaryota > Metazoa > Chordata > Lepidosauria > Squamata > Agamidae > Intellagama > Intellagama lesueurii. Next base: position 164,086,107 of record JBAJHW010000001.1, on the reverse strand, counting down.
GTGGAGAGGGTTGGTGGTTTTGGAGTTGTAGAACAGGAGAAACCACATACCACCACATACCTAAAGCATGATTAATCTACTTCTGTTTATACAATTCACTCAGTTTTCCTTCATGCAGTAACATTATGTGTATGAAGGACAAACAGATCACTTTCCCCCCCTCCCATGCAGTGGGATTTGCTATCAATTTGGACATGCTGAATATATATATATATAGTACTTTAAACAAAATATATATATATATATATATTTATATGCAAGAACTCTGCTTTTGGAAGACTGGGTCAACCAAACTTTTTTTTCCAAGTAAGTTAACTTTTTCAAAATAAATACGCTTTGCATTTATTTTTAAAATGATCACCAGTCTATCCACCTTAAAAAAGCAATGTGATGCAATGTTACTTGGAAATCATCCCAGAAAAATAAATTGCTGGAAAAAGAAATGAAGATCTGTTACCTCACAAAAATAGGAAAAACCAGCAAAATTTGCCATTTGTAAATTCTGAAATTCTGTGGCATAAACAGAGTCATGGATTAGAGCATAGTTTCAATAAATGCTGATGTTTAAATCAAATGATTACACCTAAGCTAAGATGCTTTGGCCACAATTCATATAAACATCATGGTGCTTATTTTAGCTTCTATCTGTGTGATGCCAGAGATATAAATCTTAGTTGCTGATTAATGCAAGGATGTTATTACACTGCCTGACCTGCTGAATGGCTGATATACATAACTCTTAAAAGATCACTTCAGTTTAAAAAAAAAAGGGTTAGAGAACTCTAGGATATGAGATCTGACTCACTGCAAAGTTTATAAGAGCAGATAGAGCTTCTCAATGCATTTTTATTTATGTTTCCACTTCAGATATGTGCAGGAATTCCACTCGGGAATTCATAGTTCTGAAGTAATCATTTATTGAAAAAAGAGCACAGAAGTAATGTGTTATAAGGAATGATGTTACTTATAACACAGAGCTTTTTGATGTAATGGAGACAAGAATGTTATTTTTTTAACATAACAGCACCTGTTAATGTTGTTCTTGTATGTAATGTTTACTTGCTACTCTGAAATGTTGGTTTGTGGAAACCATTCTGGCATCCCTTCATTTTTGTATTTTAAGTACTTTAAACAAAAATAATTTTAGACAAGTAATGCACTCCTAACATGGAACTATTAAAATGATAACAAGTTATTTGGCAAATTAGCAACAATTCCCTTTTTAAAGTAACTTTCCAAGCTTCCGGTTAAACCTAGAAACCATCCTACTTTCACATATCTGTACTTTTCACAGAGATTTGATTTCCCAATAGGCTTCTAGCACTGCTTGATTTATAACTTTGATTATACTCTGAAATTGTTCTATAAATACATTCACACACCCCCATGTATTTTCTAGGTCATATAAACCTGGGACCAATGATGAGCCAAGAATGAATATGACTCTAGGCAGTATGATGACACTGCAGAAGTACCCTATCAAAATATATTATTACACACAGACCATCTTGGGTTTTGCCAGAGCTGGCCAAATATATCTTGTCTCCTCTCTGTTTCATTGAAAAGCATTACATGAATTGAAAGAATACAAAATCTTAATACTGATTTAGCCCAGTCCTTTTTTCTTTCATGTAGCATGTTAGGGAATTAGTCCACCTCCAACAATAATAAATGCATTGTATACTTATATCAATGATTCAGTTCCTCAGGGTTTCCCCTGCAAAATTTTGATTAAAGTGACAAGCAATAATAGCAGGGAGTATGTGAAATTCATGAACCAAAATGTCAAAGTTCAACCATTTTCTCTGGAAAACCTATGGGTGTCAAAGAACATTTTAGCTGCCTATTAATTATAAGCATAAATGACAGTAAATTAGTTTGACATGTGAACCGTTACTGGTTTCTCCCTTTTTAAATCCAAAGGAGAACTCCGTAACTACCAGATGCAGCAACACAGTCTCCCTTTCTGATGTAGAGGCCACATCCATGACCAGCACTGAGAAGACAAATACTGAAACAAAACAAGAATGATTTTTTAAATAATATGCTAAAATGGATCACCTATGTTTATGATGAACAAACGTCTTACTCCTAAAGAGGCAGTTTCGTCACTCACTTTTACCATCCAGCTAGGGAACAGTTCAATAAGCTTTTCTATTTGAGCACAGGCTAGGTGCACTTGCACGTTACAATAAACCAGAAATCCAGGCTTAATCAGCCATGACATGCACGGACAATTGAAAGCTAGTTTACAATCCTGGTTTGTTTGAAACCAATTAACCACTATTTGTATCTCACACATAACAGTAAGCTATGATTAACTTTGCATTCTTTATTATTTTTCCTTTTTGCACAACAGAACCAAATAGACTAGGCAAACCCACATACTACTTGCATATAGATCCTAGGTTTTTTTTTAACTAGGACTTTTTGCTTTGCACTACATGCTAACACAGTCATTGAACAGGGTCTGTTTTCCTGGGTTACTTAGTCTCTCTTGGTCAATGATACAAGTGCAAAAATTCATATGATATTTGAACCATCTTAACTTGCTGTGAGTTCCAGTATAAAAATACCTCACACATTTTCAATGTGTAGGAAACCATAACTTCTACCCAAGATAGATTGCTTCAGAGGCCAGAGCTGGCCCACAGTCTGCCAGATGGCCATCCCTCTTTTAAAGGACCTAACTTTAGAACCTTGTGTTAAAAAGTTACAAACAGATGAAGCCATATGTAGTACTGAAAGCTAATGCCAGATGAAAAATAATACTAGGGCCAGGAGGTACGTGTTTCTACAAAAGTATTGCAAAGTACTTGTAAATTCCAAAGATGATGGATTCTGTGTCATTCATTAACAGGCAGCACTTAACTTAAAAAAAAAAGTTAAAACATTAAAAATTAAAAAAAATTTTAAAACACAGTTACTTAATGTGGTGCTCTATTATAAATCTCAATGACTGCAAAATGTGTCATCAGATAGGAGAATCATCTTTGATTCTTACTTTACTTTCATGGAGATCATCTGCTCCTTCTATCTGTTCTGCAAGTCTTGAGCATGATATATTTTTCTATTACATTTTCCCACTGTTAGTCTTAAGAGAAAATTCTGTCAACATTATCATACTCAGATTTCTCCTTGCTCATCTGAGTCGTTCCTTTCACTGAGAAGGTATTCTGGGGAAGCAGGTGACAGAGAAGCCTTTGGCAGGAGAACAAGCTACTGAAAGACTGCCAAAAATCTAGAGCGCCTCAGGATGCAATGTACAAATATTGAGCCTCCACATGGCTAACCCTTGCCCCTGGCAAACTATAACAAAACCTTACAAACCCCTTCCTCCGGAGGCCATGCCTACCATCAGACTAGGATGTACTACTGAGTGAACTGTGCACACAGTCACAAAAGAGATGCAGGCTTGTCTTCATGAGGCACAAGCGCATGCACACACACAGCAATTTAATTTACTGTCAGAAGTCCCTCAGAGAAGGTCTCACAAAATCAGTTACTAGAACAAACATATGCCAGCTTTACAAGTCCTGCCAGCTATTTGTTCCAATACCTAATTTTACTGTATATTGCCTATAAACATCAAGCTCCACCATGCACTACCGTGTTTCCCTGAAAATAAGACAGGGTCTTATATTAATTTTTTCTCCAAAAAATGCATTAGGGCTTATTTTCAGGGGATATTTTATTTTTTTCATGTACAACAATCTACATTTATTCAAATACAGTCATGTCATCTTCTGGTTGCTGCACAATGGTGGAGGGCGGGGTTTCACTTAACTGGGGCTTATTTTTGGGGTAGGGCTTATATTACGAGCATCCTGAAAAATCATACTAGGGCTTATTTTCAGGTTAGGTCTTATTTTCAGGGAAACAGGGTAATCTAGGCAGACAGCATGACTACCTGGACCAACATCGGATGGCCAAGGGGCATCTATTCCACATTTCTACTGCAGCTACTTTGCTCTGGAAAGTTGGGAAACCCTTTGGAGCCTATCTGCAGGGTAAGGGGGAGAAAGTCCTACTGCTTATCTTTAGCAATGGCTTTTGCCCACAGAATTTAAAACTCAACATTGCAAGACCCATCTTTCACTTGTAATAAAAAGGAAATGTTGCAATATTTACTATCCTTTTCTTCTGAACACAACAAAATGCCCTAGAACTGAAACCACATGATGGATATGTGTGCATGTACTCTTTTGTGTGCTTTTGCACCCAGCTGTACTTAACTAGAATCCATATAAAAGAGCAGCGACTAGCATAACAAGAGAGAACAAGAAAGCTCAGAAGGACAGGATTATTTACTGCTTGCCTTTTCTTGTGCCAAGGAGGAGGACCAACTGCTATCACAGGCACAAAACCATTTCAGCAAGAGCCAGCTAGTTCAGCAGCCAAGCTTTTGTTTACAGTTCTCCCACTCTTATTTTGAAAACAGCTGGCTTTACACACACACACACACACACACACACACACACACACACACTCTTACACTTCTGGGGGAGCAAGGATGGACAGTTCTTTCCATCCTGCGCAGCCATGCACACAGCACAGGGCATAGCAAGAGATAAATAAGAGTCCCTGCAAGATTTCCTGCTCCCTGACATTGATGGAAAGCAGTCTTCCCTTTTTACAGGAATCCAAAACACACATGGGACTCATGTCTATGCATTTTTGTAACATGTGAATATGCCCTATAAGAACCAAAGGCGAGGCTGTCAACAGGTATTACCTGGGATATGTCATAAACCAACAGCTGACAGAACATTTTTGCTGTTAGGTGCTATACTGTCACTTGAAAACTGTGATGGATGAGAAATTAGTTGACTCAAAGATCTGGTAACAGGATACAGAACATTTCACCTTTAGGTCAGCATTTCAATTTCAACATGTTAAGAGGGGGGTGCTGTTACTTCAAATATTAAACAGCTGAGAGATAGTAAGATGAGTTGGTCTCAGTCATTTCCTAGTGGACAGGTGTCCATCTCTCTCATATACACTAGTAAATCAATAAGAGATATTTCTCGTTTTAGTAAACATGCTCCCTCTCTCCTTTTTCATGTTGATATGCACATTCTTGTTTTCTTACGTAAAGTACACCCTCCCCTGATGCTGTCTTAGTAGCAACCTCTGCAGAGTACCACATTTTCAAGGCAGGAACTGTTACCATGCTCTTGAAATCTCAGGAAGGCCACTTGTATTAAAACATCATGGGGGATAGGAAATCCACTTGATTATTACGAATAGTCCTGTAGCACCTTAAAAACTAACATGAGTTATTTTACATATGCCTTCATGGACAGGAGCTAATTAGATCAGATGATGTGGGTTGCAGTCCACAAACCCTATGCTAAATAAAAGTTGTGGAATTTTGAGGACAAAATAGTATTCATTTTTTGGTTTTGCTGGAACAGGCTAGCATTGTATCATAGATATTTTCAGGCTGTCTACTAAGTTTCTTTCCTACCATTTCTTGAGGAAGAAGGCTTAGCCAGTTTACACAAATGTGACTATCCTAATATTTTGTTAGGCTCCCTTTGAACAGACTGACAACAATCCCAATAAAATTCTTCACATCAACACAGTGACTGAAATCTGTTGAACAACTGTGTGATTATAAGCCATGGCTTTTTATCTTTAATTGAAAGTTTCCTACCCCACTTCACCCGGCATTCCAAGGCTTTATAGGAATCCCTTTTGACATGGGGAAACCTTTGGGAGACTCAAGACAGGCAGGGAGAGGGCTTTCACTGGGACCACCGGCAGTGGTTTTTGGATACTAAAAGCTTTCCCCATCCCAGGGCTCTCTCAGGCTTCCGCAGAATGAGAGGAAACCCGAGGGACCCTTAGAACCTGAGGGGGAGGGGAATAGGTAACTTTAAAGATTAACATATCTGCCTGATGATGTCATCACTCTTATGACCGCGCAGCTCTGCCAAGAGGATTCCAGCTATCATAGTCACTCTGTTATTACTCTTGTACACTCTCATGTACCAGACATGGTGTGAAGTCTTGTTTCCTGTTTGTTATGATATCAGAGAATAAATCATAAGAAACAGAGGGGAACCATGTGAAATATGAGAAAGTTCTTTATTGCTATGCTGCAAGACACAACTGTAAATCTTCCCACCATCATATTCAGAAAGGGTCAAGGGCCATATCTGAGCAGCAGACCACATGATTTCCATTCAACTAGCCTAGGTTCAATCCTCAGTACTCCAAGGTGGCTGGCTTCTCTTTTTTGAATTGATGCAACATATAATGTGTCAAATTCAGTCACAGATGTCCAACAAAGAATGAACACTGTTGACAGAACATGTTCTTCTTTCTCCCTAAAATCCCTTACACACACCCCAATTTATGCTCCAGAGGATAAGAGAACCCTTCAAAGCTTGTTTTGAACAAAAGAGAGGAGAGGAATGGGAATCCTCACCTGAACAACATGGCATGTAAGTCATAACTCTGATTTGCTACACAAGAATTCAATTACTGGGAACACGGACACTGTGTATATATATAGTACAACAGAAGATTTTATGAGAATCTTGTATCTGCTTAATACTGTATTACCCTACAAAAATAATGCTCTAATCTAGCAAAACACAGTAAAAGGAACAAATAAAATAAGCAATAATTCTCAAGTGACAGAAACAGAAAAATGGCAATGTATGTAAACCTTTCCCTGCATCTAGTGATCTAATTCATTTTCAGATGGTGCTTTATTGCCAAATAAGACCAGGCAGGAATGGATGACAGCTCATTATCACTCTGAAGTTGCTTCTGAGACAGTTAGCACTTCTTAGGTACCAGCACAATCTAAACATATTAGTTATCTACTGTACTATTTCTAAAGTGATACAAACAGCTGGAGCAAAATTATTAATTAGACCTCATGCCATGTTTGTTATAAATAGCTTCTCGTTCAGCAGATTATGGAATTCTGCAAACAGCAGATCTAGATGTGCATAAATGTTTCCCCAGGGATAATGAAGATTTTAAAATAGCAAAGAATTTGAAGCTGCTTTTACCGAGCACCAGTGAGGGAGCTCAAATTCCAAGAAGCAGCTTCCTTTACAGGGTAAAAATTAGCTTAAGTTTCCAGGTAGCTAAAATGTGGGAGGCTAAAAATTCTAACATTCTTCAATAGATAAGAATCATCCTGTGCTCCCACAATATTTTCTGCTCCCAAGATCAACCTTAAATAAACATTAACAAATACTGTCACAAATTATTTCCACTTGATCATCTCATTATTCAGTCTGCTTTCAAGGAACACGGTGATGAAAGAACAAAAATACATCTTTCTAACATAACCATGCTGGCAGGAGTATCAACGTTATCAGTATCCAAAGAATGTCCTGGCAGGATAAACCTTCATAAAAAAAATGACACATAAGGTAATCCAAGTAGTCAAAATAGTAATAGTCGATCAGTTAACCAAGCCATTATTTATTGTTATTGCAAAACAAAATAATACAAAAAAAAACAAACGTCCCATGTTGGCATGTTCAATAATCTGAAAACTTCAAACAGACTGCTAAGCCTCCATGTGTGCTTATGTAGAAGAATAAACTAAGAGAGGAATGTGGCAACACGGAGTAGGCAAAAAATTGGTAAATGTAATTTAATCTTTCATTTAATGAGACAGTCCAATGGGGAGTAAATCTCAAGAGGCAAACGGTATGGTTATCTATGTTTTTTTACCAACTGCCCCAGGTTTAACAGGGAATTAAACAATCTTACCCCATTATCATCTCACAAGCCACCATAATATTGTTCAGCCGAATATATGGGATCCGCAGCTGTACAAAGTAGCTTTATTGAAAAACAAGAACTTTCAGGAGACTCCACCCACGCCTTTGAAAAAACAAGAACAAAACCAGCTCATTTCCCTAGATAGTCTGGGCTCGAGTCAAGGGCTTTATCTCAGGTTATGACGACATTGCAATATACTCATCCAGTTACTCCCGGCTTAGTAGAATGCAAATCGATTCAAAACATCCAAACTACACAACGTTATTGCAACTGCAGGGGAAACACACACTTTTCTTCCAGGAATTGTTTCTTTTTGAACAGCTGTCGGGAGGTTGCTTACTTTATATCATTCTAGAGCGCACTGTTTTTTCACCTGGTTTTGGTTGTGTGAATGGCCATGTCATTTGCACTCTGTGTTCAGGGGAGTTCCCTGTGCTAACGTGATGTTGACATGTTTTAGGTGGTACAAAGCCATGAGAGCTCACATTAAAATATAGCAGTTAGTCTTTAAAACGCCACAACGTTTTTATCTTCATTGTTTTTTCATTTTTGTTGTTGTTTTTTTGCCTGACATGCTAGGACAGATTAACACGACCTCCTTTTCTAAAACTTGCCTACTGCTCTTGAGTTGTAATTCTTTCTCTCTCTTATATGCAGCAGCAATGTATATAACTGCTTTACATGGTTCTCTTCTAGCCATTTTACGCCAAAAACAACTCTGTAAAGTAGGCATGGCTGAGAGGTTGGCCCAAAGACTGTACGTAAGATTTCTAAGTTTTTTCATCCACCCCCATTCCAATTTCCACCACTAACAATTACACTGTACTGGGTCAGAGGTTACTACAGAAATGATGCTAAAGGTAAAAGATAATGGTAGAAAAAACAATACAACAATTAATGTGCTTAACTTGCACAATGTGGAAAAATCCTTATACAAATTTAGCTATCTGGATTTGGAAAACTGGAATGCTGGAACCCCACCATGCTTGCCATACTGGTCTTTACCCATGATCACTGATCAACCAGCCTAAAAGACTGTCAGTCTTGGCTTTGGCTTCTAAACCATCTGTTTATGTGGATTCAGCTTCATCAGGTCCATGAATTATCAGCTTTTGTGATCATATGATCTAATCCCAGCACCGTGGAACTCCAATTCATGAGGTCAGACAAACACTGTTTATTATTTCAACATGCATTGCAAGAGCCTCAGATACTTCCAGATTCAATACCTGGAGAACCTAAATGTGTCTTACTACCAAGCTTCAGTTTCAGTATTTAGACCAGTGGTTCCCAACCCTGGGTCCCCAGATGTTCTTGGACTACAACTCCCAGAAATCCTGGTCAGCACAGTTTACGGTGAAGATTTCTGAGAGTTTTAGTCCAAGAACATCTGGGGACCCAAAGATGGGAACCACTGATCTAGACTATGCCTCGGTAAAAGCATCTTTCATACCAAGTTCCAACCTCAATGTCTTTTTAGTGCAGTGCTAAAGAACTTGCCAACATTTACAACAGCAAACTGCTGGCAGGAGAATGCAAGCACAACTTGGCAGAAGAACAAGAACAGTAAGTTAGAGACAAAGAAACTTGCATCTGAGGGGAAGAGAAACAAGCAGGCTGTGACCAAGGAAGAGTGCAGATTACAGTTCTATCTATTGTGGGAGAAGACCAATGATTCTTTGGACAACAATCCTTACATCTAAGGGTGCAATCAATAGATCACACTTGTACCTATCAGTGGGAGAAGATATATTGCACATTACACAGCAAATCACAGACTGAATTATGTATGTCATCACTTACCTAACAATACCTCAGACAGCCTTGGTAACTAAAATACTCTGTACTACTGAAGTTTGGCACCCAGCAGTTCTTCCTTGGAACAGATAGTGCTGGCATTCAGCCAATACTTCAGCACCTAGTGTTCCTGAATAACAGCGACCATGGCAGTCCGTGCCTCAGAGCCCTGTTATTGTTTTCTTTAACAACTCTGTTTCAGTATTTATTGCATTTGCTTCATACTGGTGGATACGACACACAACTCTAATGTTGGCAACTGACATTTGCTTAATTTTATGGATCAAGCGCTAAATAGCTTTCTATGGTACTAACTGTGCCTAGTGCTCCTTAATACAGCTGGCACCTTGGGGTCCATTGGGTCATTTCTGTGTTTAGCCCAACATTTGCAACACAGCCTATACCAGCAATGGTGAACCGATGGCACGTGTGCCACAGCTGGCACGCAGAGCCCTCTCTGCGGGCACGTGAGCCATAAGTCGCTGGATCGCTACTCCCTCCCCCGCAGCCAAACCTGAGAAGGCAGCTGCAGCTGCCGTGCTGGCGCCCCGACAGGTGGCGGGCCAGGATCTGGAGCAGCTCGCGCTGGATCCAGAGTGGGGTCTTGAGGCACCTCCATGCCCGGGATTCCCCCTCCCGCCGCCACTTCTGCTTCCGCCGCCACCACTTCCGCCGCCCGCTGGTTTGTTTGTTTTTTCCAGTTTGGGCACTTGGGCCCAAAAAGGTTCGCCATCAGTGGCCTATATGGTTATACTGCAGTCCTTTTGTCTTGGGACATATTTTTTCTCTATGTGGATGATCTCAATATCTAGATATTATCCAGTACTGTATGAGATGCACATTCTTTGGACTTGCAATCCAGTTCCGAGTAGCAATCTAACTCTACTTCTTGGTGCCCATTAGCATAGGTTATACCTTGGTGTCTGGTGAATTCTTTCCATGCGAGATACCTTAAGGTCAGTAGGATGGCTCATGATCCAGACACCCAGCCTGGACACTTTACTCCTCTAGATATCTAGAAACTGTGGTACTGGGCTAAGCCTCAAACACCAGTACTCCTAGTATCAACTCTTGGTACTTTTGCTGCAAAGAGAGAAAGCCTTGATCCTTTTTCTGTTCCTGCTCTGTTCCTGCTCACCTGGCCACTCCAGGCAGTGGGAAGGAGGACGAGTCTCCCTGCATGGCTGCTGAGTCGCTAGCCGAGCAGGAAGAGAGGTGAGCTCCAGGAGCGATTGGAAGGATAAGTGAGGCTGCCACCGCCGCCAGCCACATGAGTAGACGGGCCAGCCGCAGGGGCCGGCCTCTCATTAAGTCCAGCTGCGTGGGGATATTCATATTGGTATACAAATACCCCCTTCTCTAGTTACCATAGTTATTTCCCCAATGCTGCTGACTCTGTTTTAATTCCACACTGGTTGTTGTATTTGGAATTTTCTTTTCTCATTGATGACTTTGTCCATGATTTTGTACACCTGCTGTATCTGTTTTAGTGCTTTAAGATCCACACGGTGGTTCCAAAGTGTAATAGGGACATGCATGGACTTAATATTTCTATCCCTCCACCATCGGAAATTGAAGAATTATATTGTCAACATTCATCACAGGTATTCCACAGATTGGGACTACTTGCCTTTGGCACCAAGCACATTCGGTATCTGCTTAAGTATAGACCTATATATATATTGCTGAGACAGCTCTTTTGTGGGGAGAGAGAACATTTACCCAGCCAAGTATCATGGATTACAGCATGTCTCCAAACACATTTTAGGTGCTGCAGCTTGCTTCAACCATCTGCCAGAAATATAAGCAGCAAAGAAAGGAAGGCTTCCATTTCATATGAATTTCGTCAGCGTGTTACCAGGCATTTAAGAAACAATCAACATTATATTCTCTGAAGAAATTTCAGGTGTTCCATGTTATCTATCTAGAAGACATTCATGGCATCATTCATTTTCAAGTTCTTACACATTTAATCTGATATGTTTTGACTGAGCATGAAGATAAATAGTCTTAATTCTCTTAAATCAAAATATTTTACAATCTTGTAATTCCTCAGTATGTATAAATACATGAGAGCTTTTACCTACTTCAAGCATTAGCATAACTCCTATTAGAGTGAAACAACAGACAACAGCTGTCAACAGATAACTTCCACCACTAATCAGTGGCAATAGATGGGAGGCTGGCCATGACACACTCATTCTCTATATAGTTTGGTGGCTCTTTTCTCTGTACATACACCTTTTAGAGATTTTGTCAGAATTGTTGATAGTGGTACCTTGAGTAATTCCTGGTGACCAAAAAGATCTTGAACCAAAGGTTAAGGAAAAAGGCCTCTGTTATTTGTGTATTCTGTGGCTAATGAGCGACCTCTTGTGTTGCAAAGTTTCAAATACCACATCTATAAAAAGTGTCAGATGAACAGGTTGGATTTCTCCATAGAAAGATCTAAATTCACATACTTTTATCTTTTGCTCTGACCAAATTACCTTCTATCATGACCTGTGAAAATATCTGAGTCTTTGTCTGCGTAGTGCAGACAGGGACAGTTAATAGACAGTTCCTGTTGCATTTTTATTTTATTTTATTGAGAAAGATGGAATTTTGCATGAAAGCTGTAACTGCATCTAATTTTCTTTAGTTTAAGTTTTAAGTTGGAAATAATGATGGCGAACAGATAAATATATATAAATATATAAAATGTCTTCCTAGGATCACCACAGTTTCAAGGCTGATCCCATTCTTCTAATAGAGGAGTGTGCAAAGAGTGGCCCATTGGCTACGTGCACCCCCATGGAGTTTTTGTAAGCCACAAAACCAACACCCAAAACCTGAAGTGACTATCTGGGCACTCCCAGTTCTGTTTGTTTTCTATCTGGGGGCCATTCTAGGCCATTGTTGTACATTGTCGATGTAACCCATGATGGATATTGAGGGCAAAACATTGGTCTCAAGGCTCACTCTTGACATAAGGAACTGGGTCATGCAATTGTGCCATGCAAGCTGACACACAATCTCAATTGAGTATATGAGCAAAAGACACCAGCATAAAATGAAAGAGTGCACTTTTCCATAAGCAGCAATGAAAAATCATCCATGGGCATGGGATTTTTCAGCATGGCAGAAAACATACTTTCAACATTGTAAATAGCTTCCAGTTAGCCTTAGGTCTACTTTGGTTCTCATTAAATTTTTAAGATCTATGCCCTTCCCACAGACATGAATAAGCATGCTACCGCATGTGCAACTGGAAAAAACGGTAACATCACTTCCTCTCCTTACATTACATGGGAATTAGGCCACAGAAAGTTTTATGAGAAATTCAACTAGATCATTAAATGTCAGTTCTTCATATTCAGCTGCATCAGATGAGAGCTCCTACAGATTGATTATTGTTATGCTACTACAACAACTAGCTATACTCAGTTGTTCAAAATGTTTTAATTTGAATGAGTGAGCAGGGAGAGTCGGAATGGTATCTACCTCACTGCTGTTGTCCCCGGGGGAGAGGGAATATGAAGAAGAAAGCTACTGCTACACAGGGACATTTGGTTAGGGATCTTGAAAAGTTACCATATTATGGTCTACATCTGCACCACTGTTTATTTTTTCTCTAAAGTCCTCTCCTGCTAATCCATGGGGAAAAAAACTTGTTTAAAGGCCATCAAGAAGTAATGTTTATTCATTTGGAGAGTTACTGAAGAAATGGCAAGGGAAACGTAAGGTGTTGTAAACATTATTCATTTTACTGATCACAGCCAAAAAATACCGTATTTTTCCGTCTATAAGACGATACTTTTGTCTAAAATCTTTAGACTAAAAATTGAGGGTCGCCTTATATATGGAAGTAAGCTGAGGAGAGAACAAAAACAAGTGGAGGAGAAAGCAGGGATCAAAGCAATCCTGCAGCGCTTTGATCCCTGCTTTCCTCTCCACTTGCTAAGCCCCATGGAGGGGGAAAAGGATCAAAAGCAAAAGGAGGGGGGAAAGGATCAAAGCTATCCCGCAGCTGCACGAGGGAGAAAGGGATCGAAGTGATCATGCAGCCGCGGGATTGCTTTGATCCCTTTCCCCCTCCTTTTGCTAAGCTCCGCCGGGCTTAGCACGAAGGGAGAAAGCAGGGATCAAAGCGATCCTGCAGCGCTTTGATCCTTTCCCCCCTCCACTTGATAAGCCCCACTTAGATTTCTTAATTTTGGATTAGAAAAGTGGGGGGTGTCTTATACATGGAAAAATATGGTAAGTTCAGGAAGTTATCCCCCACACACCTGCCCCAAACCATTATGTTATGAGCCATCAAGTTGTTTCTTCCTAAGGAAACCCTATGAATTAATGATCTTCAAAAGTCCCATTATCATCATCCCACCTAGATCTTGTAAGCTAAAGGCTGTGGCTTCTTTTATTAAGTCAACTCATCTCATTTTAGGTCTTCCTCTTTTCCTACTGCCATTCACTTTTCCCAGCACTTCTTTTCCATGGAGTCTTATCTTCTCAACATATGTCCAAATTACACCTTTGCCAATAAGGAGACTATTTTGTTTCTTCATATTATATTCTAACAGTAGTTTCTTGTCCAGAGTATAAGTTAAGCATCAAGACAATCAAACGTTATGGCACATTCCCCCCCTCCCGAAATTCTTTGGTATACTCCAGTAATTAAACTATATTTCCAATATGATTTAGAGCACATCCTTTTCTAAACTGAACATTGGCACCTCTCACTCCATATAGGGTAGAAGTCTATGTTGCAAAAAAAAAATTCAAGCATTTCTGAAATAGGATCGGTTGTAGTAGGGCAGAGCTCCAACTTGCTTTTGCTGGCAAAGGAAAATGACTTATGCCTAATTTGGAAAGTAATACTTCAAAAGGAATAGCTGCTGTTACATACTGCAATCTTTAAAAATAAGTTCTTATAGTTCGTTTACTTTGGCCATTACTTTTCAGTAATTTCCAGTTCTTTATTTTTTTCAAAAATAAATCAATCTAAAACAGTAAAAAAATGGCCTGACATTTAGGGAAAAAAATCCTATAAAGTGCCCTCTAATTAGTTCCCTCTCCCATCTGAATAGCAAACACAATAAACATCACTTGTTATGTGGCAGAAGTAATGACGTTACCACCTGTTATGACAGTTTCAGAAGGAATATAATTGCAGGTGATGTTATTACCAGTGTGCTGTATCCAAGCTCCAAAATATGTAAAGAGCATAAGGCTCAGGATCTGCCTATACCATGTTCTTGCTGCATATAAAAAAGGTGCAGCACTGTTGTTCTATAGCTTTATTATAACTTTTGCTCTGCCTACAATGCCACTTAGATTATCTTTCAAAAACACTTTTGCAGGCATGAATCCTCAGTTTATACATGAAATGTCTATTCCAACTGACATCAGTTCAATAACCAAAAATAAATGTTTAAGGACAATAAACAATATTACCCACACTATGGCTATCATTTTCGTGTGGAAAATGACGGTGTTGTTAAATTTCCTGTTAATGATATATATCTGTATTATTCAGCCCAACATTAAAAACAACTATCCAGAAGTCAAGAAGGTAATCGTAGACATCAGAGAAATCATGTTGAAGTCTGACTAGAATTAACAGGGCAGGTTAGTTGCATCTCATGCACATCTTGTTAATTTTGGGACTTTTTTTGGATTTTTAGCCTGACCTAATCTCAAATTAAGACAACTGTGGGTTCATTAAAATAACCATAAAACTGCTACCATTCCAGCAGTGGTGAAGGAAAGGTACTTCTTACCTTATTATGTGTAAATGTTATCCTCAGTTCTGGTTTTATGATGCCATAGGCCATCAAAAGTTTCTGAATTTTTTTGATTTCTTCCTTACATTTCTTATCAGTGGAATAAAACTGCTTTCTCACAGGCAGATTCTTGAATAGCTTCAGAACTATTACAGTTGTACCTTCAAGAAGTGTGTGAATGAGAAAAATCAGTGTAAATCAGATTAACTTGGAACAAAATAACCGAGTCATCAGATAAAAGAGAAATAACCGAGTCCTCTTACATCTGTCAAACTATGCCATTGCTCTGCATTCACATTCACCTTAATATTCATACTGAGCATGCATCTCTCTCAAAATTAACAACTGTATAAACCATATTTTACACCATGTAGCTATAAAGTAAAAAAAAAAAAAGCTGTCAAGAAAATTAGGAAATAAGTAAAATAAGCATGAAATTTTACATCCCAATCCTTTGTATGTTTATGTACAAGTAACTCCTACTGAGTTCATAGAATCAAACACTGCAACACTGCTTAACCCAATATACCGTACATGTTAGGAAGGCAAATATTTTATATTTCATACTGATTTAAAGAGGTAATCTTTCTTATACACACTTTTTTCTCTTGATATAGCATTTATTTCTACCTGTGCCACATAGAGAAAATAATAATATAGAATCATACAGAATATAATATTATAGAAAATAACAAGAACAACAAGAACACTGTGGTGATTCTGCTCAAGCTAGACAGTCTTGTAGGTGTATTTGTAAATACTGTAATGTTGATAACTGGTTTATATATATTGAATAATGTATATGCGTTGGCTGAGTATTAATATGACTGACAGCTGGATGATAGACATTGAGCGCAAAGCTGCCTGTTGACTAGTTGGTGTGACTGCAATGTGATGAAAGTAGAAGTTGAGAATTAGTTGATTTTAAAAAGTGTGTTGAGAAGTCTGTTTCTGGAAAGTAAAGGTCTGTTAAATAATATGGCAGGGATTAGTCAGAGAGAGAGTTTGTGAGAGCCTGTCTCACGATAAAGAGTTGGATGGAATCTTAATGAGAGTGTATGGTGCAGAAGGTCTGTAAAAGTAGTTATTTTAAATCTGAATACAAAACAATATATTTATACTTCACAACAGTTTTTCCCTTTATCTGATATACCTTGGAATCTAACCAAACTCTCTTTATTATTTAATTTCATGAGTAACAGAGAAGATAATCGTCATCATCATAATAATCATCATCATGTGCTATGAAGTCAATTCTGACGTATGGTGAACCTTTTCGGGGTTTTCCTAGTAAAGAATACTCAGAAATATAGTAGTTTACTATCCCCTTCTTCTGGGGGCACCCTGGGACTGTGTAGCTTTCCCAAGGCCAAACAGACTGGCTGTACTCACAGGAATCCAACTCCCAACCTCTGGCTCAACAGCCAGATTCCTAAATCACTGAGCTAGCCAGTCAGCCAGCCAGCCAGCCAAGAAGATATTAAGGAGTCTACAAATAGAAACATTAGCCACAACGCATAAGGCTATGCAATACCAGAGGGAAAAGAAGACATTATAGCAGAAAGAGAAAACAAAGAGGGAAAGGCAAGTTCTATCAGAGTTTTTTATTCACATGTCTTAAAATCCAAGTTGTTTTGGTTGGTTGGTGTGAGGCCGGGAGTACCCCAAGGGGCACTCCTCAGAGTGTGCCATCCACCTCCTTGATCAAAGACACGAGGAGACAAATATCTACCCTGGGAGATGACCTAAAGGGACTATGTTTGGAAGAGTGGAGGCAGGAGGAAAAAGAGGAGAAGGAGCCACTAGAGGACGTTATTTCAGCGGGAAAGGGTGAGGAGATAAAAGGAGAGGTGAAGGGGAGAGAAGGACAGTTGGAAATTGAAGAAGGAGAAGCTTGTTGGGTACAGGAGGAGGAGGATGAAAGGAAAAGAGATTGGGTAGAAATAGTACAGGAAGACCCCTGGACAGGGGAGTGGACTGAGTTTAAGGTCCCTATGCCGAGAAAGCGTGGAAGAGGAAAGTCTATAGGAAGCCACCTTATTGGGGGAAGACGGAAGAGAGAAAACAGAGGAGAAAGTTCAGGGAGTGGCAGCATGTGAGGGTTCTACTTTTTGAAAGTGGGTCTCCACAAAAACATCCTTAGACTTTGGTAACTTTACAACAGGGGAAAGGTTTATTGGAGTATTTAACAAGAACTCTTTGTCCATAAAATTGTCCCATAACACTTCTCCTGCCGCCAACGGGTCCGACAGGGGTCTCTTCGCTTCACTCAGGAACGGGTTTGTTTCTTCTGGGTTCCAGGGACCTGGCCAACCATGGAGGGGATCGTCTTTTAGAATCTCGACATCTTCCCCTTCTAGTAAGGGTACAGTCTTGTCTTCCCCTGCTCCACCCCACTCCACACCTCGGGTACCGGGCGACAAGGTCCAGGGTCTCGTTGGGAATTCCTCCTCCGTACCTCCTCCACTCTCGATCTCAATCGTTCCTGTTTTTCCCTCTCTACCCTTTCCTTCTCTTCCCTCAGTTGCCTCCTCCACTCACGAGCCTCAGCCTCACCCCAATAAGACGGGTGCGGGGGAACCTCTCGTCTCCAACGATAGTCCGCCTCTTCCCTGGGCACCCGGAGTCTTTCCCACTCTCCGGTCCAAGGGTCTTGTGTCCAGATCCATTCCCAACCTGGGGCAATCCTCTCCCTTCCCTTTTTATCTCTGCCGTCCCCGCCTCAATCTCCGCCCTCTTCCTCCTACCCGTTCCCGCCAAATGTTCCTCTGTTTGAATGGCCACCGTTAACCCGCGCATTTTGATGTCTAGATCCCGGGTGTCGGTACCCCTCTGTTCTTTAGTGGCAGGGGTTGGAGCGGGCGAGGTCTGTACCTTCCTTTCTGTGGTTAGTGGAAGGGACGGCACTCCAGTGAGGGGCTTCTTTCCCTCGCTTCCCTTCTCACACAGCAGCAGAAAGCCCAGAGGCAAGACAACAGACTATGTTCAGACCATCATGGGAAACCCCATGGGATGAGTGCATTCTGACCGAGGCTGAGGCAAAACCCGGGCAAGAAAGTTAGGGAACCACAGGTGGGCTGGGTTTTCCACCCTCCCCAATAAGGTTGACAGCAGGTGTACCCCATGAATTAAGCGTTCCACAGAAGTGGCTTTACAGAGACTTAAGTTCCTCCCCCCCCCCCCCCACAGTTGAAAGGGGATTTGTTATGGTTTGATGGGAAAGGAGAAAACGACACGTCCCTGAAGCAAGAGACGGAATCTGTTATTTATGCTGAAATGGACAAGTTGTTACCAAATAAAGATGTTTAGTTAGCAACTCGTGGTGTCCTCGATTCATCCTTACATTGAGATCCAGAGGAAGGAGAAAAGGGAACTACACAGGATCACAGTTGCTTAACTAAAGCAATATAAAAATCAAGTATAGAAGAAAGTAAGCTGGCATCAGAAGTATACAGCATAACCAAATGTATTTGAAATAGAGTAGGAAAAATCCCAAACACTCCCATCCAAATCCCATGATTAACTGCACTCAAGGTAAAAACAATAAAGAGTCTATGTTACCCTAAAGACTAACCATTTATTATAGCATGAGCTTTTGTGGACTATAGCCTATCGCGTAGTGCATGAATGGGTTATCCAGCATTTCAAGTGTATATACACATGACATGATTAGGCATGGGACTTTAGAAAGTGAAGTCATATGGAAATTAAATGCAGAATATATTGAGAATGAAAACTACATTCACAAAGCCAATTAGAAATGAGTTCAATAGGAGTTATTTCCAGATACGTGTGCATAGGATTGCAGAGTAATGCCTTATAATTTTAAACCTTTTTTATCCATAAAGCATCCAAGACCACTTAAATAAATAAAGAACACCTAAACTTTAGATTCTAATGTCTGCCTAATTTTAAATAATCAGCAAACAACTTAAAGCAGAATCCTTGGATCTGCTGTGTCAGAAAAGTGTTCTGTAAGATGGCATAGCATTTGCTATGCTAGCACAAAACCCGCAACAGAACACGTTATATAAATGACTTTGCACTTGAGGTGCAAACAGATATGACTGCACAAGTGGCTATGATCAGGGTGATCACATATTTACAAGCAAAATGAAAGAAGCACTATCATATTTAACAAGAAGATTCTTCAGATTTAACTGCTCTGCCAGTATATTTCATGAAGTACATGTTGTACCCACTCAAAAGCCCTACCATTTATAGCTGTAATATATAAAATTACAGTTATGGCTGCATCATGATGACATTTTCTTCGATAAAAAGGTAACTATACCAACAATTAAATCAAAGGGACAGGCTATTAAACATATCAGGTAATTTAGGTTACTGAGTTATAGAGGTTAGTCCAAATACTCCAAAATGCAAGTATGAACAAAAGGAAAAAAAATGTATCTTCAGGGTGGGCAAGCTTGCTGGAGCCCTGTATTCTCCAATGTTGTACACACACATATGTTCCAGGATTCCAGGAAGCATTTAGGCTTTAAAGGAGGTCATATGTGTCCCCACACCTTGTTTTATTAAAAAACCTAAGATTTTTATGAAACCAGAAGTAAACTTTAAGTTGGGGGAGCAGGGGGAGGCTGTTGCAGATCACAGCAGCTCCCCGGGAAGGAAAACTGACTGCAGGACATGGTGAGGTTGATATTTTACAAGACAATAATGTTACAGTTGTTCTCTTACTACGAAATAATGATTAAGAATGGTGTGATAACTGATGAATGAAACAGCTCAATGGTTTAGATCTCTGGCTGCAGAGCCAGAGGTTGGGAGTTCGATTCCCCCCACTGGGCCTCCCTGACAGGGGCTGGACTTGATGAGCTCTAGGGTACCTTCCAGCTCTGCAATTCTAAGGTAATAGCAGTAGAATGTATTTTGTTAGCTTTGTGTATTAAACATAATTCCTTTCTGTTTTTAGGTAAGCTTTTATTAATTTTCATTGCACAGGTAATAAACCAGTATCTTGTATATTTTGTGGAAACCAGTTTAGCCTTGCAACTTTCTTTAAACCTGAATAATAATGCTCTAGGACAGTGATGGCGAACCTATGGCACGCGTGCCACAGCTGGCACGCGGAGACCTCTCCCTCGGCACGCAAGCAGAGCGCTACCCCCCCACCCCCCACCGCCGAACCTCAAACTGCACCATCGTCAGCCACCTCTTCCTGCTACCTTCCTTGGTTGCGGCCACAAACTTTTGTTATATCTTGAAAAAAAAACAAAAAACACCAAAATTAAAAACCTTTAAATTAAGAAATATGTGATAAAAGCCATACCTTGTCCGAGATGAGATGGTTTTTGAGAAGTTACATGACCACTTCTATCCAAAATGTATTGGGTGCTAAAATCATCATTAGCTGTCTTCGTTGTAATGTGGACCTAACATTAAAAAGTATGATGTTCAGTTGAAATTTCTGAAAATACTAAGAGCATTTTACTTCCTGCAGTCACTTCCTGGAGCTACTGTTAACTGCTTATCAAACTGTCTGAATACCAGCAACTGAAGAGAGAAAAAGTAATGGAAGAAGAATACTGTCCTCTCCTTCCTATGACCTTCTCATTAACGTCTCATTGGCCATTACAAGAGGGACTACGTGGGCCCTTGGGTTTCTTCTTAGCTTCTTAATGGTAGTTATATGGGGGATATCTAAGCAAGGAATATCCACTCAACAGTAAATGCAGAGATACAGTCCTCTGGAATACCCTTCTTTAAGTCTGCTGGCTCACTCAAATTACTAATTGCTCACTTAAATTACTGTTACCCTCTGATGCGTGGTGGACACCTACACAGGACAAGGCCTTTTCACAAGGCAGGAGTACACACCAAGTCCTAAGTAGATGGAATTCTCTTCTGAGGGAAGGTCCCATGGTTGTTGTTTTTTTTTATTTGGATCCAGGTGGCAAGTCAAAGCCCTCCTGGCTCACAAGACCTTCAAAACAAGCCAATTTAATTAGCTACCACCTTAAAAGTTTTTTCCTGTCCATTTTATTGCCTCTTGAGACTTTGCTGCTTATTTTTTTACATCTCAAGATTAATATTTGATTTCCTCATTTCATTTCAACATCATATTTTATTCTATTAACAACTTTGTGGGTCCCTATGGGAAGAAGAGGCATATATATATCTCTAATTTTCAAAAAAAACAACAAAACATAATTGAAGTTTGTGTATGTGACAAGATACCTGAACTAACACAATCCAGAGTTTTAAGCTGTGATAACTTTGGGGAGGTCATTTATACTCAGCATGTTGCAGCTAGAACACAGCCACTCCATTCCACGCCACCTTTGAGCAGCAGGTGGAGACCATAACCATCTTCACAAATTCACCTCTGAGCAGAGCTAAATGTGAGGCAAGGAGTCAGACTGTGCTTCTTGGCCCCAAAGAACATCAAATGTCATTTCTTCCACCAGCCCTACTATGTGAAACACAAATGTCTAGAAAGAATCCCAACCAGTGTACAGATGTACAGCCTTATTCTTCTACAGCACCAGTCCCACTCTCCACCTCACATTTAGCTCTGTGTGAAGGTAAATTTGTGAAGATGGTTATAAGAAGAATAAGCAGCATTCCTAAACATGGAAAGCATCTGCCCTGAATGCACAAACATCAGGAGCACAGCTACACCTCACTGACTGCTCCCCCTTTGTGTAGTTACTGCAGAGGGGAAGAGCCCCGTATGCTGCTCTGAGCTCACTGGAGGAAATGCTGGGTATAAATATAAGATGAATTTGTTTTTTTAAAAAGCCCTATTTGCTAATGGCTACCAGGCAGGGCTGCAAGCAAGTTCACCGATCCAGAAAGACATGGGATGCATTTAAGCAACTGTATTATCACTGCGGCTGTCAAAAGAAAAACCAGTGTTGATATTCCATGTAAATTAAAGAGCTAGCAGCAGAGCAGGAGCTTTCATCATTAATACCACAGCTCTTAAAAACACAGCAAGCTGCCCTATATTGGCTCAGATCCTGGGTCCCTCTGGGGCACAGGACTGTCAACTCTGACTGGCAGCTGCTCTCCACGATTTCAGCCACGATTCTTTCCCAGCTCTGGTTTGTCATCCAGGTACTAACAAGGACTGGTCCTATTTAGCTTCAGAACTCAGTTTTTCTGTGTGAACTGACACCCTAATTTCAAGATTGCTTGCATTATATCTCTTATGGAACACACTGGCACTACACAATAAGGGAACGTTTAAAATGGGTACGACACACTAAGAACTTATCCTGAGATATATGCAGTGGTGTGAGGGGCATTTTTGTTGTTGTTGTTGGGGGGACGATTTCCCCAGAACATTTTGATTTGGAATGCTTTCCAAACCTTAAAGAGAGTGTGACCTGACTGTGCATGTTTTTAAAATTTATACTCACCAAAAAACAAACTTTTTAACGTCCCAACAAGCTAAAACTATAAATATATGAACTGAAATATTTAACAAGGAAAATATTAAGCACACAATGTAGCTTAAATATTGTACTGAATAAAAACCAAAGCTTTACACAGAAACTATTTACATCAGAATAAAATTTACATCAGAATAAAATCTAAAAAATACTTTTTAAAAATTTGAAAATCATGTACTACTCTTGTACCATTTGTTTAAAATGTAAAACATTTAAAATAGCACTTAAAACTGTTGGCACTATAATTTTAACATGACCAGTCAACAGTGTGTACTGTATGTATTGTCATACATTTATTTACTTCTAACATAATTTAACTCTCTTCATTCAAGTCACTGGGACACTTCCAGTATCACTGGCATTGTACAGAATCATTTGCATTGCTTAGTTCAATTTCAGAGTTGATATTGTTTAGGAGTATTTGACCTACATTCTTATTAATAATTTTAGAAACTTTTTTTGCTTAGAAATTAAAAATTATCCAACTCACATCAGTGGATGCCTGCATTACTAAAGTTTTGCATCTGTGCTTCTACAAAATTAGCAACAATGTTTTACAAACACACATAACCTTTTATTCTATTAGTCTTTTACCTCTGATATCGAACAAATGGAACCCAAGGCTTCACCACGAAAACCGTATGTTGTCAAGCTTTCAAGGTCCTCAGTAGAACTTATTTTTGAAGTGTAGTGCTTCATTGCCATGACGGGGACATCAGCAACTTTGATCCCATCACCATTGTCTCGCACCTCAATCTTATCAAAACCATAGTTTTCCTATTTAAAAAAAAATAAAATGTATTATTACTAACTACAGAAATATATGAAACACCATACACAGAATGAGACCTGGAACAATTTATCTGCTATATATTATGGATAATTCAGAATAGATCCATTATTATACAAATTATGGTGCACTGAAAGTTAACAGCTAAATGTCTCTGTAGGAATTCATAGAATCTGAAAAAGCAAAAACCAGAATAGCTGTATGACTACTAAACTATCATAATCTAAAGAGTGCCTCACCAACAAAGAATGTTTTACTAAAATGAAAATACAACAACCCAAACAAGCATGCTACACTACTCATGTATATCTGTGAAGATTCTCATGTGCATCGAGAAAATCCCTCTCTCAACAGGGGTGGAGGCCTTAGATACCATCTGTCTCCTATTTATCATGCTGCCCTTTCATCCCTCCCCAGAAAGATCAGGACCACATCCACCAGAAAGACCACTGTTAACTATGGTTAATGACCCATGACAATGGGTGGAAAAGGGCTGCAGAAGTGGGATTTTCACTCACTTCCCTATTGCCTGTTCAGACCAGGGGGAAGTGAAACCAAGGATATATCAGGGGTCTCCTACCAACTCTCCTCAGACTGAAGAAGCTATTTGGATGAGTAGCAAAACCTAGTTTCAACCTAATAAGAAAGAAGTCCAGTTGCCATGACTCAACTTCCAGATACCTATGTATAGTATGAAAAAGAAGGAAAACACATTTAATAGCACCCCAGCGGGATCGGGGCAAAGGTCTATCTAGTCTAATATCCTGGGTATTTTAAACAATCCAACTTCTAATCGTAATTTTTAATTTGTTTCAACTTATTATATTTAACATTAAGAACAGTTTAGGATTCAAGTAACACACTGTGAGGTCACTTTGACCAACCCAGCAGGCTGTCTGGTTCTGTCCCACAAGCGATGGAGAGCCGGGGGGGGGGGGGAGCAAGTCTCTTAGGCCCCTAGCTGGCAGGGATGCACTGTTGCAGGTGGAGGAAGGGCCACCACCAGATGCAGGACAGCTGGAGGGGGGGCGGCGGCAGCAGGAATAAGAGGACCGGGGTTGCAGGGTTCGTGTTCACCATCATCAAGCACATTGATTTTTATCCACCCTGCTTGGCAATACTGATATCCTCCAGAGCCCTCCAAGTATGTATCAAGTGGGTTCCCAAGGGGGAAAAAAAACAATGGCTAGTCATATTGATTTTGGAGCCAGCTCCTTCTGCTGATGAATGTCTATATCCTGCCCGCCTTCCCTCTAAGAATGGTATAAAACAGGCCTGAAGAGATTTGGCAAATTATATAATAGAACGCACAAACTTCTAAACTTCCCAGAGTCCAGTTGTTTATAATGGGTGGTTTTAATGCAATATTGGTCCCAAAATAATTATATACTTTTCATATACTATGGGGTGCAGTTGATAATGAGATTTTCATCTTCAGCTATGACACAATCTCTAAAGATCCCAAGGTGAATTACGGTGGCATTTGTTAGACCCAAATGGTGAGCTGCCTTGCCCTTGTAATTTTAAATGGAAATCTTCTTCTCCTTTTTTTTTTTTTAACAAAAGTGCAGAATTCGCCTATGTATCTGGGCATGGAAGAAGCATGGTGGATTTTGTGTTGATTTCTCATTTCTTATCTAGATGGGTGTCTGAATTCTCTGTAGGCTATAAGTTGATAGTGACAATTTTCCTCTCATCATCATTCTCTCTCTATCAAATGCTGTCTACTTTGAACATTAAATCTCATTCAAGATAAATTTCTGCATCTCAAACACAAGAGGCTACATTGGACTGAACACCCCCCCCCCCCCAGGAGTCAAGTTTTCTTAGTAATT
The DNA here is from genome assembly GCA_037013535.1 of Intellagama lesueurii. Classification (NCBI taxonomy): domain Eukaryota; kingdom Metazoa; phylum Chordata; class Lepidosauria; order Squamata; family Agamidae; genus Intellagama; species Intellagama lesueurii. The sequence goes on along the minus strand of JBAJHW010000001.1, from coordinate 164,060,741 downwards.
CTGTAGGGAAGACCTTAAGACACTCAACCATGGGAGCCACAAGTGCTTCCTCCACCCTAAATAACAACTCAACTTTGAGCACTTCTCTGAAGTGCGCTGTTTCAATTTCCAAATCCACCCCCCTTCATCACAAACAAGTGATCCCAAGTTTTGATAAGGGCTGCGGTGCAAGTGAAACAACAACAGAGAGAGGTATACAATCATTACAGAATGGAAAATTTAAATGCAATATTACAAGAATACCATGAAATTGAAAAGAAATAGAAACAACTGATAGCCTCCAAAGAGAGACAAGCAGTCCAGAAGAGATGGGATGTATTGATAGAATCCTCACTAAATAAAGGTTCCCAACTCTTTTGGGTTCTCATTACTGAGGCCCTAGGTTCTCTCCCAAACCTGCCCTGCTTTAATATCCCAGCAGACATTTGGGAACAGCATTTTGCTGCACTGTTTGGGGACATTAAAGAGTGCTCAATGGACAGCTCTTCCACCACAGACTTAAATGACACTCTTTTATGGAACCCAATTACACAGACTGAAATGAAATTCTTGTTCAGCTGTATTAAGTCAGGAAAGGTCCCTGGAACAGATACCATTCTCCTGAAAATGATCAAGGTAACACTGGCTGGTGAGCCCCCTGATGGCAAATCTGTTTACACACATTAAAAATCTGGGTAAATTCCCTCTTGCCTGGTTTGAGGCCATAGTAATGCCTATTTTGAAGAAAGGAGATAGAAGAGATCCATCAAATTACAGGCCCATCAGCTTTCTTTGGGCTGTGTGCAATTTGTATCCTAGTTATTTAAATCTATCCTAGTTATTTAAATCAAAGACTAGCCTTTTGGACAGAGAATAAAAATATTTTGGGAAATGAACAGGCAGGCTTCAGAAAGGGCAGAAATATGATAGATCACTGCATTGGTATGATATGATAGCACTTTTCAAATACTTGAAAGGCTATCATTCAGAGGAGGGGCAGGATCTGTTCTCAATCATCCCTGAGTGCAGGACACGCAACAATGGGCTCAAGTTACAAGAAACTAGATTTCAGTTAAATATCAGGAAAAACTTCCTAACTGTTAGAGCAGTACAACAATGGAACCAATTACCTCGAGAGGTGATGAGTGCTCCAACACTGGAGGCATGCAAGAGAAACGTAGACAACCACCTGGCAGACAACCACCTTTGATTTGTATTCCTGCACTGACCAGGGGAGTCGATTCGATGGTCTTATAGGCCCCTTCCAACTTCATGATTCTATGACTCTATGATTGTCTTAAACCATCTTGCTATGTAATACATTACCTCTTACAGCAATGGTCTTTTCACTGCATTTATAGACCTAAAATCTACTTTTGACTCTATACCAAGAGACAAACTATGGTTAAAGTTGTCATCTATCTTATTAAATGCCTCTACTAGGGCACCACACTCTGTGTAAGATGCAGGATAGAAGGGCATCTGACAAAATCTATTCCTGCTACTAGGAGGGTTCGCCAAGACTTTGTAGTAGCCCCCCCATATTATTCAATCTTTACTTAAACAATCTGATCAGGTGTTGCCTAGCACCAGGCTTCCACCCACCTAGTCTGGCAGAGACAAAATGTCCCCTACTGTTGCATGCAGATGCTGATGCCCTAGTTTCATTATCAAATATAGGCCTTAAACTCCTAATACAATCATGATTTACAGCGAGGACAATCAATTGACCATAAATTTTAGTGAAACAAAAATCATGGTCTTTGATTGGCATGTAGTATTACAAATTTGGCCAATCAATGCTAAATGAATTCATCAAGTCAAACAGTTTAAACAGCTGGACATCAGGGTTCGCCAGCTCACAATACCATAAGTGCCATTTCTCGGGTTTTTTATTTATCAAGAGGTGCCAGTATCTTGGCTCAGCTAATGTGTGGAATCCGAATCTGGATTCTGGGATTTCCAAATATTGAGAATGCTCTCACAGTGTTTAAAAAGAGCAGTCCTTGGACTGCCAGCATTCTCTCCCTGCAGCAGGTATACGCCTTGAGACAGGTAATCACCAGAATGATTACCTGTCTCAAGGTATCTTTAGTCTTACCAGTATCTTTAGTCCAGATACTGGACTAAAGAGTTACAGCTGACACTTCTAGTAGGATATTTACACCTTCTACAGAAAGATGTCTGCACCAGTTTCCGGTTTAAAACCTTTCCCACTAAACTGGACTTATTAGGTCTAGCTATGGATTTTCTTTATGTCCATGAACTCAAGGCAGTTAAGTCTATTTTAGGAAAGTGGATCAGGACTATTGCCTTTCAATATTAAATATCAAATGCTCACAAATTCTGCTCACCCCTGCTTTTTGACCTGCACTTTAAATTCCTCCAAAGTGCTGGATATTTGGAAAACCTGATCACCCCAAGACACCAGGAGATCTTTTCAAGAGCTAATTCAATTGACTTCGATCTACAGTCTTAGATGGGCACTATTATGGTGTAACATATGAAAACTGACTATGCCCCTGTGATTACAAAGGAATTGAAACTCTAGATCATGTCCTTTTTATGTATGCAGTTTTTACCAGAATTAGCATATCAGACTCCTTAACCCTATAATAAGTGATTTCCCAATAGGACCTTGGATTGGTACTTAAAATATGTTCTAGCTGATACAAACAAATTCAACACAGTGGACAATTTTCTTCTTTCTGCACGAAGAACATGCAAGATGATATTTGCTTCTTTTTTTATAATGCTTATCTGTTTTTAAGTTATGTCCATGTAATTTATTTAATTGTTTTAAATCGTTTTGAATTGTTTATATGAGTTTTGTAGACAGACAGACAGGAGCAGGAGGGGAAGAGGTAGAGCCTTGGCACACTTCACAGAGAGTTTGTGGGCCAGACATGGTTCCCAAGAGCGACTGCTGAGAGACAAAGCCCTGTTACAGAAACTATTTCTTTATCCAGATGTAAAAATTCCATCTCAATAGATCAGAAAGACTTTTTACCTTGCACCTTTCCATCTGTCTTTTTTATTTATATCTAGCATTCATTGTAAAACTGTAGTTAAAAAAAAACCAACAGACTTGCCACTACATCACACAGTCTGAACTACCCTCTGCTGGCCAAACTAAAGAGCTGCAGACTTCATCCTCAACTAAGCTTCCAACACCACTCGAATTCGTTTTTGAAAATTTTGCAGTCAGTGCAAAACTGATAGGTGATCCCAGGCAAAGGACTTCGGGACAAGATGCCATTCTTCCACCATGTTTCGCTCAGACCTGCTTATTCTTTCTTCCAGCAATTTAGCACATCTTCCTGTGAAGCCAACTCCCTCAAGGCTGTCTCTTTCCAGTTGTCGCCCAGCAGCCTCTCCCCAGGGCTAAGCAGGCTCGCAACATTACAAACTTGTGTTTGAACTTTCTTGCCTTCCACCAACGGCAATTTTATATGAAAATAACTGGAAGGCTTTCAGCTCAACAAAGACAAAAAGGAGGAACAGACTAACTAACAAATGCTCTGCTAAGCTTGTTTCTATTTTGCAAAATCTCTTGCTTCTACAAGTACTGGTAGTCATGACAAAATCTGATAAGCAGCCTGTGCCAAGAGGCTCACATCCATCCTGTACCAAAATAGAATGTTCAACGAGTACGGAATCAAATCTCTCTCATCTTGGAACAGAGATGGTAAGTAGTGCAGAGAGTGAGAGCAAGTGAAGCTAGAGGTACTGCAGCAAAAAAGGTACCTCAGCAAAAACCCCACCACTACCAACAGTTCAACTATGGGTTCCCAAACTGTGGGCTACAACCCCCCCAAGTGTTTTCTGGTGGGCCACTGCAGTTCTCAAGAGGAGGGGGACACACCGTCCTCAACTTGCACATCCCTCCCAGGTTCCCCTTCTGCACGAACCCCTCCCCCACTTCTACCAACGCCAAGCCAAGATCTCTTCAACCCTTGCTGTGGGGCGCCTGGATGCCTGGAGCCCCCTGGCTGAGCCCCTTCCTCTGGAGGCACCAATGCCAGCACCAGCAGCTCCTCCTCAGCTCTGGTGGCTGGTTGGCTGGGGGACCCAACTGCAGCCCCTCCAAGCCAGGCTGGCCACAATGAGGGCTGAGAGGCAAGGAGGCAGCAGCAGGCTGAAGGGGGAGAAATGGTGGTAGAGGAGTAAAAGGCTGCTGGCGCTAAAGCAATTTCACCCCCGCTCACCTCAGCTGCTCACCGCCACCACCATCTTAGAGAGGATGGCTGAGCAAGAGGAGGCAGCAGAGAAGCCACCACTTGAAGGAAGGATGATGCAAATGCAACCATTGCATTAAATATTAGGTTAGAATTATATTCTGAATTTTTATGTGTTTTCTTTACCTCATTAAAATGCCTTTTTATGCAAATATGAAGGGGGTTGCAGGTTACTTAGCCATGAAAAAAGAGGGGTGCAACTCGAAAAAGGTTAGGAAACACTGAATTAAACTATTGATATAACAGGTTCCGCTCTCATTAGGTATGTGTGGTTTAAAAAGTGTTCTTTCAGGATTTCATGTTTTCTTAAAACATTAAATATTACAAACATTTCAATAAAATAGTTTCCACATAAAGCTTTGAATGTGTTTGAAGATAACATTTAAATCAAGCATGCTAAATATCAGGTGACCCCTGCTACATTTGCATAAACAGGCATTTAAATGGGGGTAATTAGAGCACTGGAAAATTTTCCAGATTTTTTCCCAGAAAATTCACATCACTATTCACAAGTCAGGTTGAAAATTCCATTTTATTTTCTGTATAATCTTTAGGAAATGTTAGGAGAATTGCTAGCATTAATAGTCTATACTACTGAGATAAGCTAAAAAAACCAAATTGTGCTCATTTCACATCCCCACAGAAAACTGGAAACAAGACTCTGAAGCCACCAGCAAACACTGTATCTGTAAAGACTTTCAGGTTATAAACCCTTTAGAAATTCCCTTTGGTTTGAATTACCTTGTACAAGGTAAACCAGATTGTCTACATTGTTCAGAAGGAACAAAAGCACATACAAAAAACTCCCTAAATCTGCTCCTTGTAGAAACCACATCTACTCACTCAGGATGGTTTTCCATGACACATTTTTAAACCACACAGAACCCTACATTATTTACCATAGTTCTAGTTTTAGAAGAGGTAGCTGTGCTAGTCTGTGCTAGCATATCAGACAGAAACAAAAGAAAAAAGACGAAAATGTGGATTTGTCCACAAAAGCTCACATTAAAATATAGCAGTTTGTCATTAAGGTGCCACAATGTTTTCGTCTTCTTTATTTTTAATTTTTCTTTTGTTTTTGCCTGATAGGCCTATCTACTGTATTTTTCCGTGTATAAGACGCCCCCATGTATAAGACGCCCCCCACTTTTCTAACCCAAAATTAAGAAATCTAAGTGGGGCTTAGCAAGTGGAAGGGAAAGCAGGGATCAAAGCCCTGCAGGATCACTTTGATCCCTGCGTTCCCCTCCACTTATTTTTGTTCTCTCCTCAGCTTACTTCCGTGTATAAGATGACCCTCAATTTTTAGTCTAAAGATTTTAGACAAAAGTATAGTCTTATACACGGAAAAATACGGTATTTAGAAGATGCACGCAGGAATGCAAAACATTTTAAAAATCTGGAAATGCACGGCTGAAGCTACATTTTATATATTTGTGTATACTGTATTCTATGGTAAACCACTTCTGAGTATTGTCTACCTAGAAAACTCTGAAAAGGGTTGCTTTAAGAGGAAATTGATTTACCAGCTCGTAATTATTATCAGAATCTATGTAACTCTTCCACTGTTCCCAAAATTTTACTGGAAATTTGAATTGTCCCAAGAACAAAGCAAGAAATTCATCAATTTAAAAAGCAAGTGCATTACTGCCTGTCTCAGATTAATAGAACAAGTTACATACTCAATACCAAATACAAGTCCCCCTCCAAAAGCAAAAGCACTTTCCCTGAGGGCATGGCCCATGGGTGGAGAATCACTGCTCTGAGCACCCTTGGCTTTGATCTTTTGTGAAGACACCCCTCCCGCTTCCTTTGAAAAATCCGTCTATCTTCTATTATCGGGTGCAGTGTTTTTAAAGGAAATTCGTTGCAATCACCCTACAGATTTCATTTAAACCACACAAAGTTCTAGGGGGAAAAAGAGTTTCAGAGAGGTCAGCTTAAACTGCAGAAGCCTTCTATGGAAAATCCCATCCAACCCATCTTGATTTCTTTGAGAAAACCCTGCTACAGTGAACAAAGTCTGCAAGACCTGAATAGTCATCTTGGGGTTTAAGGGATCTGCATATTGTCATCAGGCTATATACACACAATTCCTTTTGTAATCACATAATGAGTCCACTGACATTTCCCAGTGACCGAATTAACCGGCTTTTTAAAAAAATCAAATACATAATTACCCTAGTGAAGAACATGTGAAAATCAGGGGACAACTATATCATACCAAGTAGAAGCAATTATGTTTTTAGTACTAAAAGTCAATAATTACTGTTCAACATGGAATCTATGCTATGTAGCCTATTGGGCAGCACTGTTTCTGTAGCAGCTTTTAGTTTTACAGGGACAAGTTGCTCGCCCATCACCTAACCCTCCTCCTTTCTCATTCGGGCTTGGGTCCCGCAATGGTGGAAGATACATGTACAAAATTATGATCGCTTCCCAAAATGGAATCAGTCCTCAATAGGAAGCTCTACAGTTATGCTTACATGTACTTAAATCAAGAAGATACCTGTCAAGACCAACAGCTGTAAGCAAAAACAACACACAGAATTGCATGCATAAAACCAAACCAAGTTTTGTTGACATCCAATTTATTTAACTTGGGCAGGTTTAAGAACGATTACACAGACTTACAGTTCAAGATATCTGCATAACACATTCAGAGTTAAGATAAATTGTGCTCATGAAGCACTGAGAGAGAGGTAGAGCAAATAATACAAAACTGAAGCCCAACATTGGAATCTTCATCTTACCCAGATAAATACTGTATTTGTGTATTACGATATCTGTACCCACATTTTCATCTCAAGTTTGGCTTAATGTGACTTACCAACTTAATATCAACAGTTGTTGCATTAGCATCCAAAGAATTCTCGATCAGTTCTTTAACCACACTGACAACTGATGTGATCACTTGTGAACTTGAAAGGAGTCGGACAGTGTCTGGTGGCAACTGCTTCATTTCTGGGCTTTCAGGATCACCTCTGAACAAAACAAAAACACAGAAAATTAAACATCATCAAATCTGTTTTGTTTTAAACCTGTTTTTCTCTCTTAGTATGAACTAATATATAAAACTGTTTCGCTGTGTTGTTTTTACTAGGTCAATACTTGCTTCACAGAACATGTATAAGATCCTGTTTCCAGGTTGTTGCCTTTTAAGGTGGCAAACACATGAAAGCTGAAATCCTGTTGCTTAATGTAGCAAGTCAAACTAGAATAGGTCCATTGAATCAGAGTGTGATCATACGTGGTTTTGTTCCACAGTTTGGGAACCAGTTGGGTTGCGCCTTCTTCTTGTGACTACATTATGTGTGGGCAATTGTGAACCGTCCTGTCCTTTATCCATGCCTATTCATGTCTTTTTGGGTCCCTCTTACGGACCACTGGTTTTAGTGCAGGTAGGACTCTCTCACCTTTTGTTGTTATTTTTTTCTTTCCCTTTAAAGGGAGGAATGAGTTAAATAGGGTCATTTGAAGCGCTATGTGGTTTCCTGTCTCAAAACCACCCAATCCTTGTATGCGGATGCAAGATCACCACCCAAACGACATACCATACCTCAAAGCAACCCATTTAGGACAATGCAGCTGGGACAATTTGGCTGTCTAGTGTAGATTTGATGACTTGACTCCTCCATAGGTTCCATTTGTTTTATTTGAACTTTTAAACTGTTTTTGAAGCAGTCTGTTAATTCTTTTTTATCACTGCCTACTCTGAGGAGTTTTATGTTGATGTACAGGTACACATATACAGTATATGTACATACTATAAAGGCTGTTGTTAAATGTAAATTACTATATAAATATAAGCTGCTATTATTATCGTCATTATCATTATTTAAAAGGCTTACTCTAGTTATGATTTACTCTAATGTAGTAAGTTGCAACTGAGTAGACCTACTGAATCAATTGAACCTACATAGGAATTAACTCAAACAATCCTTACTGATTCAGTGGGGCTACTCTAGTACATCTTATTGTGCTAAGCAACAGGATTTCAGCCAAAGTGCACAGACCAAGAAAAAAAGCTGCCTTTCCAGAAAACCATTTGTACAGTTCGAAAATTCAAGTGAAATAAATAAGTTTCATTACGATAACTTATGTAAGGGGTGATTGATAATGGAAAAGTAACGAGAAGCCCAGATCCCTCTTAAACTCCAAAATATGACAGCTATCTGTGTCCCAGAAGGAGCTGGTGGAGAAGACAGCAGTCAGCAGCACAGCATGTCAACTGGAACACTGCCACAGTGTGGGCCAATAGGAGTAAGGTAAGGTCATGGAGACTGACTGGCGCATGAACAGGTACAGCCTACTCCTTATTAACTGTTGCTAATGTTGGGCTTTTGTCTGAGGCATATTTAGGACAGGAAGCTGAAAATGTTCAAGATCAGGATGTATCTGGGAAGGAATAATAATGGACTGAGGGACCAAAGAGAACAGCCACTAGAGGAGCTGTCACAGGCAGAGGATTCTACAGAGGTGAGAGACAAAGACCACACTTGAGGAGAAGGTACTTTGGACAACTTTATTTCTCTCTTCCAACTATGTCCTGGCGTCTTACCGACATTTCCTTAGATCTTGTAGGTGATGCTACTGAATGCCAGGTTGGTGGTTAATGGAAAGACATACGTTATCTTAATCCTGAATGAATGTATCTCACTGGCTTGTATGAAGGGCTAACATATGAACTATTCACCAATGGCTCCAGCAATTTAGCAGGTGGAGTGCTGAAAATCCCCTGAATGGTGGGGAAGCCTTAGCGAACAGGGACCCTATCGAAGAATTGGTCAGTTTTGAATGCCTGTTGTACCTGGCATTGGGAACCCCAAACAGGGCAGCAATTCTATTGGTGTTCTGCCCCCTCTTCCTGCTAATTAGTTTCCTTTCCCAAGCTGATGGAGATGAAGGTGGCACTGAAGACCCCAAGGCTGATGGCCTTGGAAATGGTCACATTCATACCAAAGCTGTTTGTTTGGAGTGGCCTGTAATTTCATGAACTCCATGATGATCACATGTCTGTCTCAAATTATCTCAGGCCTAACATGAGACAATGAATACACATAACTAGGGATTCTGTAACAGAATAAGGAAAAATGATGGGTGGAGGAAGCAGTAATGACTTTCCTTCCATGAACAAATCATTATGAGATGAAGCTGGACCTTCAGTCTGCCTATAAAAGGAAACGCCACTGTGAGAATATGACATTTAGCCACCCCACCTGGCAGAACTTTAGCAAGAAATCCCATAACTTATGTTGTACAACTGGAGACATTTTGAAATTATTTCAAACTGAAGTCACAATACAGCTTTTTCCTTTACAGGTGATCTATAAGTTGCATATTCCAGGAAAAACAAACAAATACACATAGCATCTCTTGCTGATGCCCAAGGCACTTATGCCAAAGTGGTTCACAGATGGCATCCATTAAAGATGGAAAAAATATAAAACAAACTCCAAGGTTTTTCTTCCCCTATACTGAAGAAATAAAACACTTTATCCTTTATTTTCCATGAGAAGTATAACCAAATGTAAGTTCAGGAATTACTAACTTGGAAGAAGGGAATCACTGTCAGTTACCACTGCATTAACTGCTCTTTCTTCAAATTACTTTAATTTAATTAAACCTTCCCAGGTTTGCCAAAGCCTCGCTGCTGATGTCCAGCTGTTCTTTCAAATGAATTATGTTTGTTCTGCTATGTTTTATCTGCATTTATGGCACTTGTGCTTTTTGTTTTTTTCCTAACTGGGTACACACTCCTCATTTGGGCGAGGACTGTTGCCTGTTGCATTGTATGTTTCCTTCCAGATGCCAATAAAGGTTCTTGACTTGACTTTAATTCCTCTCTTTGCCTAGGAACAAGACCCAACCAATAATGCAAATCCGAACATGTTTACAACTAACAGTTCAGACACTGCAGTCACTTTTTTTTAAAATCCTGGCATCCTTCCAGCAGAATGTGCTTGTCAAACCATATGTGTAAGAATTTTGAGAACTGAATTCTTACCACACACAACCTACCACCCATCCTTCCTGTAGGGTCCTGTATTTCTCCAACATCACACTCCTGTGTCAAACTACATTCATTTTTTGAAACCCATAGAAATGTCCGATGTGGTTTGTGTTCTCTTCCTCCTCCCATCAGAAAGTTGGACCTGAGGTATGTAGAAACCTTGGATGTACCAATGTAGTTCAGTAGGTTACAAACTAATGTACCGGTAATAGGTTTAAGAGAAGAGCAGCAATTAAGAAAAACACAACATATGACCAAACAGCAAGCATGTCCTTAATAATTTTCTTCTGCTCTGTGCAGAACAACTTGAATGGACCTAGGTCAACCAACATCAACACTCTAAAGCAGTTTTTTCCCAAACCAGTCCTCTCCAGATGTGCGGGATTACAATTCCTATGTTAGTTATAGTAAACGCATCTAGAGAAATCAGGATGGCGAAGACTGCCCAAAACATGCCCACATCTATAAAGGACTGCAGTTGTACTTTCCTTGGAGATATTCAAGGAAAGCTTTGTGAATTTCTAATATGCTTTCCAAATACTCAGGAAAATTTAATCATTTCCGGGCAAGGCGGTTAACTTTCCTTTCAAAATCAATGAATGTCAGCTGCAGTAATAACTATACTGTTTTTGCTTATATGTTAAACAATAGTCTTTAGGTTGCTTTTAACAGAAAAAAGCACTTGCTGATATATAGTTTAGGAAATGGCTGTGCACTTGAGTGATTAAGAAAAGCAAAGAACAAGGACCATTTAAAGACATGTTTCTAATCAAAGTGGTAGCCATGTTAGTCTGTGCAAGCATATCAGACAAGAAACATAACGAAACAAAAACAAAGAATAGTTTTAAAAAAATACATTTTGGCACCTTAAAGATTAGCTGCTACCTTTTAACGTGAGTTTTCATGGATCAAGTGGACTCAGACGAAGTAGACTTAATATCTGAAAGCTCACATTAAAATACAACAGTTAGTCTTCAAGGTTCCAAACCTTTTTCTTCTTCTTTACTTTTCTTTTGTTATGCCTGTCTGCTATGTTTCTAATTCTATTGCTGATACAGGATGTGATGTCACAGGTGGAAAATATGGCATTTATTTCCTATTGAGCTGACTACATGATACCTGGGATTGGGAAATACCATAATTTCTTTAACCTGTGAGATAAATTGTATTTGTCAACCGCACAGAACATTTTGCTCTCCAGAAACTTTACACCAGCTCCTGAAAGCATCAGGAAGCAGGACTAATGTAAAGCACTGTAACCATACAAACTGTAATGCAAAATATCTGGAGGGCAACATCTTTGTATGTGATGACTTTGTTAAAAAAAGGGAGAAAGGATTGCTCCATGATATGTTTTCAAGGGAATATTAGGAGTTGTGTGCTAGAAGGCAGTGAGATGCCCTGAGAGGATGACTATGCAGTACACATTGTGTATCATATTTCATATGTCTCGGTGTTGTGTCTTCTGTTTTGAGTAATCACTAACATCATTGCAATGCATATACACGTAAGGCAAGGCCCTATCTTTATCCTGCAAAAAGAACAAAGACTACAACTGTCCCATCTATGTCCCCTTTAAATGATGCCACACTGTTGCCTACCATGCAAGGCCCTGCAAGATCCAGCTGGACTTAACAAAACTTGTTCGATTCACAGGTGCAGCCAAACACTCAAAGTGAGAATCAGCACTGCTGCATTAGCACAAAGGCCTAAACTTATACACAGTAAAAAGAAAAAAAGAACGAAAGAAAGAAAGAAAGAAAAAAGTCCAGTTTTCCTTCAAGAAACCCATCAAGTGTGTTCAGGCTAAGACTGCAGTCTAGCAACTTGGTTCTCTGGATAATTAATAATCATGGGCCATCAAGTTGATTCTGATTCCTTGCAACCCTTTCTAGGCCTTTTTAGGTATCATGTACTCAGAAATGATTCACTGTCCCCTTTTCTTGAGGTCTCCCTGGGATTCTGCAGCTTGCCCAAGGCCACCCAGACTGGCTCTTCTCCCAGGAGGCACCATGGGGGAATCGAACTCCCAACCTCCGACTCCATAGCCAGATAGGGAACTCGCCAAGTTCCCTCTTTCATTTCACAGCCTGATCTTCCGCAGGCAGTTTAAAACCTTCTAATAATTTTAATCATTAACCATTTTAGCAATTCTTTCTTCTTCTTTTTTTAAAATTTGTTTTAATATTGACCTTAGTTACCATTTCAACATAATACCTGTTTAATTCCTTTTTAAAATATGTATATACTTACTGTTGTTTTTTTAGCTTTTATATGCTGTTTCAATGATATCAGGCGCCTTGGGTCCTGTCGGGGAGAAGGGCTGGATAGAATTATTGTAAACAGACAAATAAAGGGATCCTTCAATAAGCCAATAAGGGCTTATGAAAGGCTGAGAAGCAGCCTCGGAGGCCAGCCGGCCCCGTCTTGTTTCGCGCCTGTGCCCGCCCCGCCCGCCCCGGGTTCAAACCCCGCCTCCGGAGCCGCGTAGCCTCTGCGGGCCCCTCCCCGCGGAAGCCAAGCGCCCTCGAAGCAAAAGAAGAAGGGAAGGGGGGGGGGGGGAGAAGCAAGGGCTTCCTTTCAAGCCAGCCTCGCCCCACACAGACACCCACCTCACCTCCGACTCCCTGCCCCGGGCGGGCTCCGGTCTCGTGGGCGAACACCCACCCTCCGGCAGGAGCTGCAGCAGGACCCGCGGGCGCGCCGCGTGAGGGGGCCGTAGCAGGGGGCGGGGCTCCCCTCGGCCAATCCGCGGCGCCCTCGGCCTGCCCGGCGCAGGGCTGCGCGGTGTCCGGGCGGAGGAGAAAGCGAGCGAGCGAGGGAGCGAGACACGCCGAGATTCCCCCCCCCCTCCCCTGCGCAAAGCCAGCCCCGGTGAGTGGGGAAGCGCGCGGCCGGCGGGCTGTGCGGGTGAGGCAACTGGTGCGCGAGGCCGCCCCCGCCGGACACCCAAGAAGGAGGAGGAGGAGGCGGAGGCCGCCTTTGGGGAGCCCGGCGGCAACGCAGCCCCCGCCCCCTGCCCTTGCCTCGCGCTGCCCCCGCGGGCCCTTCGCGGCCTCCGGAACCAGGGCGCTGGGCCTCGGCGCCCCGGACGGGACCAAGGAGCTACGCCGAGCGCCGGCAAGCCGCGTGCCGACGGGTACGGGTGTTCGGCTCGCGCGTGGCCGCTTCAAAGTGGGGGGGGGGGGTTGTCTCGCTGGGACGTCCGGGTTGGGAGTCCGAAACCACCACCCCCCCGTGCCTCCAGGGAGAAGAAGCAACCTGGATGGCCTTGGGTCAGCTGCACAGTCCCTGAACTGTCCCTAGAAGAAGGAAATGGTGAAGCCACTTCTGAGGACTCCTACCTGGAAAGGATCACCACAAGTCAGAATTGACTTGAGGGCACATTATTCTTGTTGTTGTAACTTAATATTGATATCAGAGTCTATTTATGTACCACTGTGACTCAAGTATTAGTTTATCTCCTGCATTCAACTTTTAACAGTAATCACCGGTCACAATTTTCCTCACACTGGAGATTTACATTAAATAGCATTCTGATTTGATCCAGTAAGTTGGGTAGGTGCCCATTTGTCAGGAGGAGCATTCATGTTTCCACACAGTGTTATTACACAACATACCTCCCTTATGTAAACTGTGTTGTTCTTTGAAGAATTTATAGGTTCTCTCTAGAGTTGCCGTGTGCGCCAGGCTTTTATTAAAATGCAGCTGAAGTTTTTCTTTTCTTAATACATTTTTCAGAAACCTTTCACTCTCTTCACACTTTTCTTTGATCCAGAATAAGGAATCCATTTATTAGTGATGCTCCAAGCAACAGATATCTTGATTATCACTAAAATGCTTTTTTGTTTGTGTGTACACAGCTGGAGTGGGCAACTTGTGGTCACCAGATGTTGGAATACAACTTTCAGCAGGCCTTTTCCACATAGACAGTGGTGAAACATCTCATAACATCTGGAGGATTTACCCACTCCTGGTAAGCAACTTGATATCACAATAGAGCAAGCTAAATCCAGTCTAGTTACAATTGGAGTGGTTGATTGGAACTTAAGTACTTTTTAAAATTTGATTGATTAGTCGGCTAATTCAGTAGGGACTAAGAGATGGATTTAGCCCAAAACGTTAAACATGACTTCAGTATGAAGAAGGAAAAGGCCGTGCGGTCTCCAAAGTTACACAAACGTAAGAGTGGGTGATACCTTTTATTTGATGGCTAAAATTCAAACAAATTGCAAGCTTTTGTGGATAGAATTCCACGTCTTCAGGCTTAGCACAACTGCTTCATGGAGAGTGCAGAAAAATTGTCCAGAAATGGATGGTACCTTTGGTCTTAAGAGCAGGGGTGTAACAATTCCAACCAGACTACAAAGCTGCTAAAGACAGCAGCCTCAAGAAGACTTACATCACCTCTCACAGACATGTACCATCAATTTCTGGACAATTGTTTCTGCACTCTCCATGGAGGAGTTATGCTAAGCCTGAATAAGTGGAATTTTATCCACAAAAGCTTGCAATTCGTTTAATTTTTAGCCGTCCAATAAAAGGTATCCTTCCCTCTTACATTTATGACTTCATTATGTGACTTTGAAGTTTGACATGTCAGTGGTGGTCATATTTTACATGTCGAGTTTGAATATTTTGGAATAGGTGATTGATTGCCAGTGTTTCTGAAATTCACCTTCTGAGGTTTCTTTCCCAAAGTATGTATTAGCTAAGAATGCAAGAACCTCAGTAAAAACAACAGACGAGTTATCGAAAGTTTAATTTCCCTTTCTTTCTTTCTTTCTTTCTTTCTTTCTTTCTTTCTTTCTTTCTTTCTTTCTTTCTTTCTTTCTTTCTTTCTTCTTGGCAGGTTTCTGTGCTATTTGCTCTGTAGAAATGAATAGTAGACAGTGGGGTTTTTTTCTCTTTAGCAAGCTCTTTATTGGCTGTTATTCCCTGATTCTGCAGCTGTGCTTCTCAGTCAAGCCATCTTCTGAAAGCCTGTAATTTCTATTTGTCCATTTTATCCAAGTGAACAATGTAGACTGGCAATTTTGGGATGAAAATTGTGGTTTTCTAACCCACCCAGTTGGATAGGGTTAGATTTTGGAGGGGCAGGGCTGATCCTGGATTGTGTGTCCCAGGCAAAACTGAGTCATTTGCCGTCATTCTGTGGGGTGACAGATTTATGAATAACACACCATAGCACGCAGGATCAATCTCTTTAAGGAATAGGTTTAAGTGGCAAGTGCCTCTCCTTTGTTAGTGGGTGTGATTTCCTTAGAAATCCAGTTGGAACAGTTCGGGAGAACTCGCTCAGCTTTGTATTGTGAATCCTTGTTGCTATTGATTGTATGCTTGTTTATTTATCGAGTGGCTTTAAAAATGTTTCTTCCCTTAAAATATTCAGTAAAACTGATTTTCTTTTCCCAGCATTAATGTCTATGTGTTCTCATGTCTCAAAAAGCAAGTAAATTCCCAAAAGAAAAAGAAAAATCAGTTTAAAGGAGAAATTTGAGCTATACTCCACCCCAAAGCAAGACCATAGATCATCTTCCCTCACTTCCCTTAACTTCTACCCAAGCAAGTTAAACCAAAGAGCTTCAGTGCTAGTTCTCTAAAGCAGTGGTCCCCAACCTTTTCCAAATCGCAGACCGGTTGGGGTGCGTGGGGTCCGTGTGCGGGGGGCACTCGTGGGGGGGCGGGGTGCACATTCGTGCATACGTGGGGAGGCTGGGTGCGCTCACAAGTGGGCGGTTTAGACATTAATTAGCCATTAATGTCTAAACCGCTGGAAACAAAAGTGAGTACACCCCTAAGTGACAATGTCCAAATTGGGCCCAAGTAGCTGTTTTCCCTCCCTGGTGTCACGAGACCTGTTAGTGTCACAAGTCTTGGGTGTGAAGGGGGAGCAGGTGTTATCACTCTCATTCTCTCAGACTGGTCACTGGAAGTTCCACATGGCACCTCATGGTAATGAACTATCTGAGAATCTGAAAAAACGAATTGTTGCTCTACATAAAGATGGCCTAGGCTATAAGAAGATTGCCAAAATCCTGAAACTGAGCTGCAGCATGGTGACCAAGACCATACAGCCATTTAACAGGACAGGTTCCACTCAGAACAAGCCTTGCCATGGTCGACCAAAGAAGTTGAGTGCCCGTGCTCAGCGTCATATCCAGAGGTTGGCTTTGGGAAATAGACGTATGAGTGCTGCCAGCATTGCTGCAGAGGTTGAAGGAGTGGGGGGTCAGCCTGTCAGTGCACAGACCATACGCCGCACACTGCATCAAATTGGTCTCCAGGGCTGTCATCCCAGAAGGAAGCCTCTTCTAAAGATGATGCACAAGAAAGCCCGCATACGGTTTGCTACAGACAAGCAGACTAAGGACATAGATTTCTGGAACCATGTCCTGTGTTCCGATGAGACCAAGATAAACTTATTTGGTTCAGATGGTGTCAAGCATGTGTGGCGGCAACCAGGTGAGGAGTACAAAGACAAGTGTGTCGTGCCTACAGTCAAGCATGGTGGTGGGAGTGTCATGGTCTGGGGCTGCATAAGTGCTGCCGGCACTGGGGAGCTACACTTCATTGAGGGAACCATGAATGCCAACATGTCCTGTGACATACTGAAGCAGAGCATGATCCCCTCCCTTCGGAGACTGGGCCACAGGGCAGTATTGCAACATGATAACGACCCCAAACACACCTCCAAAACGACCACTGCCTTGCTAAAGAAGCTGAGGGTAAAGGTGATGGACTGGCCAAGCACGTCTCCAGACCTAAACCCTATTAAGCATCTATGGGGCATCCTGAAACGGAAGGTGGAGGTGCTCAAGGTCTCTAACACCCATCAGCTCTGTGATGTTGTCATGGAGGAGGACTCCAGTGGCAACCTGTGAAGCTCTGGTGAACTCTGTGCCCAAGAGGGTTAAGGCAGTGCTGGAAAATAATGGTGGCCACACAAAATATTGACACTTTGTGCCCAATTTGGACACTCACTTAGGGGTGTACTCACTTTTGTTTCCAGCGGTTTAGACAGTAATGGCTGTGTGTTGCGTTATTTTGAGGGGACAGCACATTTACACTGTTTTACAAGCTGTATACTCACTGCTTTACATTATAGCCAAGTGTCATTTCTTCAGTGTTGTCACATGAAAAGATATACTAAAATATTTATGAAATGTGGGGGGGGGTGTACTCCTGTGATATACTGTATGTGATGAACTATGGGGTGGTATACAAGTTTAAATTAAATTAAAATAAATAAAAACCATGTAACTGAAAAGTGAACTGTATTGTAAATCTGCTGTTTTTTGCTGCTAACAATATCAAAACTGGGTTTCATTTCATTCCTGCTAGTGATACACTGTCTATGAATCTGAATGGCTAATGGGATTTTACGGTGGTCTGTACTTGTAAAGGGACAATTAGAGTATGTTAGCATGCCTGTAAGTGAGAATGTGGGGTGGTGGGGGTAAAGATGATCAGTGGTCTAAATTTCCTGGTTTGTTAGCGTATAGCTTTAGCATAAATCTTTTGTTTTAAACTGAAGATTTGTTCCTTGGAAAGCAAATAAAAACATTTTTAACAGTCTGCTAAAACTACTAAGTGCCTCCTAATTCAGAAACCCTCTTATAGGTTGTGCAAAATATCGCTGCCAGATATGGATTAGTCACCTTATGAACACTGTTATCCTGTGTTTGTTATTCTCCAGCAGAGTAAAAGTCAGCCAGCCAAGTCTGTGAAAGGAGGGAGAATTTAGAACGCCTTTATGTATGCTAACAAAATACCGTGCAGTAGTCATGTGTGAGGGTCACTCCCAGTCTGTGACAGCTAGAATGAGTATTACTGGCAAGCCCACTTTCTGTAAACTTTTTCACTGCAATGCTCTTTTTCAGAATTTAAAAAAAAATGAATGTCGGGGTTGCCCACAGTGAAGTCAATCCCAACACAAGGGTGATGAACAGCCGAGGAATGTGGCTCACGTACGCCCTTGGAGTTGGCCTCCTTCATATTGTCCTGCTAAGCATTCCTTTCTTCAGTGTGCCCATCGCATGGACCTTAACCAATGTTATTCACAATTTGGTAAGTACTTTGCATTGCAATAGTGAGGGGGGGGGGGAGATGCAATACTTGGACATGTCAGGCAGAGAAGAGGAAAGACAGATTTCCCAAAACACAGACAAGACTGCTCAATTTTCTCTCTTAAACTTGGTGAAAGCACATATGTAACTGGAATGAATCCTTTCATGAGACCATATTCCTTGTTAACAGCTAGCAATTTTTCCGTTCATTTATAATTAAGCAATTGCAGGTATTTTGAGCTCTTAATATAACCAGCCCCTAAGGACTGAAGGGGGTTTACAGAATAAGGGAAGACTAAAACTAAAATATATTGGTCAGGATCAGTACTACTTCTGATATTCAGGTAAGAGGTAATTCCCTGTGCAAACTCGTACACAGGAGGGCTGGGAGCAGGTTTTCCTGCAGTACGGTGGGGTGGAGGGTGATGGGAAGGGGAAGGAAATCTTACTGTGCAAGTATCCATCTACCAATGCAATATGGCATGTCATCCATAGAAATAGTTACCATGTAAATAATTTCTCCATACTTCCCAACCTCAGGGCACTTAGAAGTAATTTTATCAAGGCCAAAGAGCAGCAGTATCCAACTTTTTCAGTTTTCATGGCCTCCTTCTCCTCAGTCAGGATACTTGTGGGTGGAGATGCTCTCCTGGAAACAGCAGTACTTCCCAACACCATTTGACCAGGACGAGTTTAGAGTTTTTAACCAACTCCGTGGAGTGATTTGTATTCTTAAGTACAACTGGAGACTTTAGCACCAATTTTGTAGGCAAGTAATGTTTCCATGATCTCTCTAGAAGGGCAAGTACATTCTCAAAGCAAAACAGGTTGCCATTAGTTGAGAAACTTGCTGATGCAAACAAATCTCTGGACAATATTCTGTGGGAAGACATTTAGTTACATAATTAAAGTTGGCGTGCAAATTGTTGTGACTGCTTATTTTATATACCTTCAGCATCGTCTTTGAAGTGTGATATTTGCATTTCTAAAATGGTGCAAGGCATCTTTGAGCATAGCAGAGAAAAAGCTGTGTAATAGAAGAGTTCCAGTTCTGTGAAGAATTTTGCAGTATACATCCCTTGATACCTGATGCAGTTCCGTAGAGGCCTTTGTCAACAGGAGGACAGTTTGCTTGAGAGCCTCTGGCACCCAAATAAACCACTGGGCCAGGAATAATTCTGTAGCTGCTGATAAACAACACTTTACTGTAGCTTGGGATTTAAAAGTTAGAATAACATTGTCACCAGTTTGCTGCCCTTAGGCATGCTGCTGACTAGGTTCCCGATTTAAACAGTGTTTATTATGGGTATGCCAAGCTTCATCCATTTTAATCCAAAGTATGTATTTCAGATGTAATCATCTGGTGCATCAATGTCCTTGCTTTCCTGACACTAAGGATCTCTTGAAATATGCCAGAATGTTTGGGTCACAGAGCAGGCTTTGAATTTCATCTCCCAGCTGGGTATAACTTGTAGTCCAGTTCTGCAAAAATCTGTATTTAGAACTAAAACCAGTTGGACTTCATTTGAACTTTGACAATCTTGCTTCCTTCAGACATGGTGCCCTCTAGATGTTTGGACTACATTTCCCGTCGGCCCTGTCCAGCATGGCGAGTGGGATGTGGTGACGGGAATAGTAGTCCACAGCAGCAAGAGGGTGATATGTGGGTGAAGGCTGCCCTAAAGTTTCTTGACAGCAGTTTTTCTGTTAGTCATGAAATTCATTATCTTACCAAATGCCTTTAAATTTTCGCAAAATAACCTGATCAGTCTTGTAGAATAGCTTTGAGCTACAATAAAAATAAAAGGTTAGCTGAAATAATGATTTGACTGGGGCAGGTCTGCTACCCAACAAAATAGCAGGATAGTCTACTAGTACAATATGAAGCTATTAAGGTGAGCTTTTAAAAAATCACTGGCAAATAAAAGAAACTTTGGAGGCAAGGCAAGACAGGTGAAGCAGGTTTATCCCAAGGAAGAGCTGACATCTTGTATTTTAAAGCATTGAGCTCCTTGGAGTATATAGCCTTAGGCAAAACATTGAAGATTTAAACATGGCACCTGGGAAAGATTCAAAAGATGGCAAGATCAAAGGAGACTTGGTGACAGCCACACTGATTAGAGAGCTCCTGCAGCAGTAAGACCAGAACTTCAAGAAGTTTTAATTATACTGCTAGAGCCAATACATCTGAAATTAACAATAATTACAATGAAACTAATATTGAACACATAGTAAATAGACCTCTAAACAAGGAACTGGCATGATACAGAAATTAAACATTTACAGAAACATACAATGATCCTGTAAGAACAAGTAGAAAATCTGGAAAGTAATAACCACAGAATAGTCATCATCATGCACTGTCAAGTCAATTCTGAGTTACGGTGACCCTTTCCAGATAGAGAATACTCCGAAGTGGTTTACCCTTCCCTTCTTTTTGGGGGTGCCCTGGGACTGTACAGTTTGCCCAAGGCCACACAGGCTGGCTGTACTCACAGGAGGAATGGCGAGGAATCAAACTCCCAGCCTCAAGCTCTGCCGCCAGATACCTAAACCACTGACCTATCTGGAACCTCAAATTTCAAAGTCACCCAGAAAATGAGACAGACAGGAATGTGATCGCATTTATAGTTGCTTGTATTAATAGCATCTGCTGGCAATACAACTTAAAGAAGATACAGGCTGTCCATATTGAATGAAAGGCCCTCACATAAAAAAAAACCCAAACCAGACAGGTAGAAATAAGCTATTATGAATTCATGTAGGATCAAAAAGCCGTGTACTCTAACAAACATTAAAGAAAAAGATTAGCAATAACAAAATAAATTAAAAAAACAGATGAATTTATATCCAGCCAGGCAATTTGTGACAAATTCATGGAATGGTTTTGGAAGAAGTAGCTGTGTTAGTCTATGCAATATCATTCAGAACTGTATTGTGAGAGTTCAAAGATAAGGTAAGGAAAATACTGGCTGCCAGCCATCACCACTGGGAGATGATTCCCACAGAGCCTGAGGGAGGCCCAAGTGTGCCACACCCTCCAACAGAAAGAGTTGGGAGTTGAAACCTGTTGCTGAATTTGAGGGCTGAAGAAAGAGTCACCTGGCCATGAAAAATCCATCAGGAAGCAACCATGAGGAAAGAAGCAACATCCATCACCAAAGTGGGCAGTTACTAGAAACAAAACTGATGGGTGGGGCGATGGAGGAGAGCCCTCAAATTTTGTAGAGTGTGCAAAAGTAGTCTGGGAATGCCTGGTAGCTGAGAGGGAGAAAGGAAAAAAACAACTCAAGCTGCTGAGAAGAGGAGATGGCCAGCTTAAGGAGTAGCACCATCCAGGGAACTGAGTGAGAGATATAACTGGATAATTAACTTTAGTTGCTATTGCCATCATCTTCCCCTGCCTCACCCTCTCTACCTATGTACCTTGGTTTGTTTGGTCTCTTTGCAGTCAAAAGTTTAAAATAGGTTGAAGACTAAAGCTTCTACAAACTGACATATTCCTTGTTAACAGCTAATGACTTCCAATAATTATGAGAATCACCATAAGCAGACTTTAGAGACAATTAAGGTACTAAAGAATCAGGGAACTTTCCCCAGTTTCTTGGGTCTGAATGTGTGTTTCTGAAAGTAGGAATCCCGGACAGAATATGGTTTCTCTTAGTGTACCACCCACCCAGTGGCTCAACAACCTGACCTCCTGAGCAAAGTGAGCTGGTCTCAGAGGCGATGATTGAGTCCCTTCAGCTTGTTGTGCTGGGGGACGTCAACGTCCATGCCAAGGCAGCGGCTCAGGACTTCGTGTCCTCCATGATGACCAAATAGTAGAAAATTTCATCCATACTGCAGGGCACACTTTAGAACTGGTTTTTTGTAATAGGGTAGATGTTGGTGATGTAGGTATGCAGGAACTCTCTGCAGTTCTGTTGTCATGGTCAGACCATTATCTGATGGGGTTTAGACTCACTAGAACTCAGAGCCTTTGCAGGGATGGGGGGCAGACTAAGATGGTCTGCTACCTGTTCTACTCTCTTGTACACCTTGATGCAACAATTGTGGTGATAAGCCCAGGCTATTTTAAGGCTCCCTTTTTGAGCCTGGTGTTAAGTAGAGGCTTTCTCTCAGTCCCACCACCTTCACAGGTGTGTCTGATGGGGACACGGGAGAGGGCCTTCTCTGCTGCTGCTCCCAGACTTTGGAACTCCCTCCCACAGGAGGCCAGACTGCCCCGCCCCTTTGCTGTCCTTCCACAAGCAGGCAAAGACCTTTCTTTTCCAGCAGGCTTTCCCTTAATTGATGTGCTGTCTCTGCTTAATGATATGCTTAATTCCTGAGTTGGCAAGCCTCTAGGCATCATTAGTGGAAACATTGACTTGCTGATTTTATGATTCCATATGTGAAGTGAATTTCACTATATAGTCACCAGATATTTAATTTTCTTTTGCTGGTGGTTGTTTTTTAAATTGTTTAAATTGAGTTTTAATCCTTTTCTTTTTTTATTTGAATTTTATTCAATTGTTTTAACTAATTAATAGGTTCCCTAAAGATTATTTGCTATATAAGTTTTTAAACCATAGCCTTAATTATTTTTATTATATTAATAATACTCAATATTTAATGTTCAATTAGATATGTAGAAAGATAACCCCAATTTGTTATTTATTACTTAGCTATTACTCATTATCATTATGAATAGTTAATAGCCATAAGATAATTTTATGGATAAATCATGAATATTAGTTTTTGAACAATTATTCCTGGGACAGTTTCTATGTATGTCCATAGTTTAGTCTAGTTTATAACCGAGATTTTGTACAATCTGTATCCCAGATTCTGTAATTCAAACCTTTATATTGTATTGTAGTGTACTGCCGTTAATTCATAGATATGGGAGTAGCAAGAAAACAGAAGAAAACCTTAGCTCAGAGTATAATTCTAAATCATTTCTCTACAATACAGAAGAAAAAAGTAAGCTGTAAAAAGATACCAGTAGAATTAAAAGATAGTTTACCTAAGGAAACAATGGATGCCGACCAAGAAAGCATTAACGTATTAAAGGCTGAAAAAGCAATTTTGACTGAAACACTCCCTTAATATATGGCTATTATACCATCTTCTGGTATAGACCATCTTTCATCTCCCTGCTTAAACAGTAAAGAGCAAGCTAATTGTCCAGACTTGGAGCTCCTTGGTACACAATGTGCATTGCCAGGGTGGCAAGAGAAGAGGCTACTAGATGAACTATGAGATTTAAAAATTAGCATTTCAGAACTTGGCATCAGTAGTTACAACACTATCTGTGAAGCTCAAACTCTTTTACAAAAGATGAAAAGATGTATTAGTAACAGTCAACAATCTATAGTTCTTGATACTGCATCTTTAATGGCAACAGAGCCATGACATATAAGCCTTGAGAATTCTCAGATTTGTCATGATCAAATGCCATCTCTTGTTTCACCAATTTCGACATCCTCATTAAAAGTAATAAGGCTTAACACAATAGAGTTGTTAGCTGTGGTCAGGAGTGTTCAAAGGCTAAAAGTAGAAAAATTAAAAACATCAAAAGTGCGAAGAAGTAATGAATACATGATAGAGATTAGCTCAAAAGAGCAAAATAAGAGATTTAATTTTTCAAAACTATTTAAATGCCCAGGTAAAAGAGCTAAAGCGGCAAAAACCAAACACGGAAAGAAGGCTAAAGAACAAAGTGTAAACCTGGGGCGGAGGGTGGGAATCAAGGTAGGCAGTACAAAGTGACACAATGGATTTCATTCCCTGACTCTAGTATGTGAAGATCTGAATGCACAGGAAGCAATACAAGATTTTGCCATGCCAATGCAAGCTAAAGAAACCACACAGCAAGAATAGGTAGGACATACAGGAACTTCTCAACACCCTTCTCTAGTTTTCATGAAAAATCAGGTAGGCTTGTGTAATTATACTCTAGACCCAGAGGGCTGTTGGACCAAATCCATCTCCTTCAAGTTTTGAAGTAAGCAGAAGTGAGGTACAAAAGACACTGAACTTGTGGAATACCTATTTTATGATTTTCATAATGTCAGAGCAATAATAACAGGTATTGACCATCAAGTAGCAAATACCGTCCTCAGAGCTAAACCTTTATGACATAAAATAGGGCTCGAGGTGACCCATCTTTTTAAACAAACACACCCACTCCTCCTTTATTCTAAAATATAACCTTAGACGTGACGACTTAATTTTTCTACTGCCCTCAGCAGGACTAATGAAATGGCACACAAGTGGGCAAATACCAGAATCCTTCATATAGGAGCACAGATGGACAGAGTCCGGCCAATAGCACTGTTAGAAAAACTAAGAAGCCGATTGAGAGTAATGGGAGGAGGGGAAAAGAAGGGCAGCTTTGCTGATACCTGGTTTTCATTTGCAGCGTATACTAAAAATGGCTCGTTAGGATTTGTACCACGAGTGCAACAACCAAAATTTTGGCTGAATAACTTTTAGCTAACAAGATCTTAGCTATAACTACACTAAACTTTAGACAGATGGAATGGAGGAGAAAAGAATATTATTTAGAGCTCTGAGCCTTCTTATTTACAGATTGTTTCACTAGGGAGTGCAGCACTCTGAAATGGTAACTGACCCATATTTGTTGTTAAATATTTCTAATAAAAGGATGTGTGTGTTTTAAGAAAAATTAGCTTTATTTTAGCAGTTCTGTCTAATCATTTAGCAAATATGTATAATTTTGGCAATCACAGAAGAAGTTTCTGTCTTACTTCCGTAATAGTGTTTAATGTTTCCCAGCCCCCTTTTCCCCCCGCCGAGATTCTGTGCACTGCTGTAATACAGTTGTGAATAACATCGCCGGTCTTTCTTTCTTACAGGGAATGTATGTATTTTTACATGCAGTAAAAGGAACACCTTTCGAAACGCCTGACCAAGGTAAAGCAAGGCTGCTGACCCACTGGGAGCAGCTGGACTACGGCGTGCAGTTTACGTCTTCACGAAAATTCTTCACAATATCTCCAATAATTCTGTAGGTTTTAAAGCCCTGCTTTTCTTCTTTAAACAGTAAGATCTGATGTGGCAAACCAGGATTGCAAAGCATCACAATATCTGAAATCTGAAAAAAAAAATATTTGGACCATATAGATTCTGTTTTAGCATTCATGATTTATGTGCTTAAAGGAGGAAAAATACATTTTTCCAGTAAGGATTTCAGTTATGGAAGTCCTAAACCCTGTTCTGTCATTTCAAGGTTAGTGTGCTAATCCTGTAAAGAAGTAAAGGGAAATATTTTGCAGAATTAGTTTCCAGTAAAAGGTAACCTTTTATATCTTTCCAGCTTTAGTTCAAAACTTAAGTGCTATTTTTCAGTAGTTCAGAAATGTTTCTCAAAGGGTTTGTATTTCTTAATTGGATTCATCATCATTCAGCCTTGTCTGACATTCTACAAATAGGATTACTTCTATTTGTGTACGAAATTCATCATAAAGTGTTAAGAAGCATTACCTTGACCCCAGTCCGAAATTCACCATAAAGTGTTAAGAAGCATTACCTTGACCCCAGTCCGCACTTTAAGAAATGATTCTTTGTTTGTAAGTGAAATTCAGTTAGCAGTCTAAATGCAGAGTATCATCTGAGAGCTATAGTATAGAGGAGGCAAAGTCTTATTTATTATATATGTCACTGCTACAATATTACACAATGTATCAAGGTTCGTATACTTGAACTGAATGCCATTAAACCAAGGAGTGACATCCAGCATTGAAGAAGTGGATGTCTGCTTGTGCTGTAGAACTTTCCTATTGATCCCCCATTTGTTTTGGAGGTTTCCCCAGTTTACTTGCTAATCCTGTTAATTTATGCATGCACCAGAAGGAAATCCTTTTTCTTCAATGTTTAGAAAGATAACTGTACTATTTTTATGATATAACTATCTAAGTCTTAATTAGATGTTTTCCTGTTTAATCTTTCATCCAGTTTTAACTTAAATGAATGCAATATACATCTATCGTATTTTAAACCATTCAGAATTCCGAAGGACCTATTAAGGGTAGAGTGGTACTCAGTCTATCATGAATCAGCATCCAGATTCTAAAACAAGCAGTTTAGCATTGCAGAATGTGGAGTATGGGCCCTGAAACGCACTCCACAGTGCAGAGATTTAGTCATGGCCAATTCTCTAGGTAGTGTAAAATGCGTTACTGAGAGACCTGACACATCTAGACTCAGTAAAATGATGTTTTAGATAGGCTGGCTTTTTAACAAATGTAGCATAGTAGTTAAGAATAGATTATAAACTCGAAGTCCCCAGGTGGCCATAGGGAATTCAACGCCTGAAATCCAGTAGTAAATCGCAACTAGAGTAGACCCATTTAATCAGTGGAAACTAGGTGAACCTAGTTGTGACTCTACTCAATTTCGGCCGTTGTGTCTGAGCTGCTGCCTCCCCACAATCTACATACTGCCTACCTAACAATTTAAGGATTTCTGATGTAATGTACATGTTAACCTGAGCACTTGGAAAAAGTACTTTACATAACAACATAATGCATGGTGCTTTTACTTAATGGCACAGTGCAGTCAAAGTTAAATATGTTTAAGCCTGATTAAGCAAAGTGAAACAAAGCTAACTAGCTGGATGGGGTTGTATTTCAACATAGTAAACTTCAGGAAAGTATTTATTGTTCATCTTGTGTAAACATAATAAAACACTTTTCATACTCTGGTTCTACATATTAGACATTCCATTGCTTTTGGTAGGTGCTTATTTGTTCAGTAGCTTTGCTAACAGAAGAGCAGCTTCAACAGAAGGTAAAATGAGTAAATTTTGGAAAAGTGTAACTCAAGATCCTTGTGCTGGAAATCCAAGAAGCTACTTCAAGGCAAATAAATAGTGGCCTTCTTGCTTAGATTACATGTGCCTGATGTGCACGTTTCTAGAGCGACTGGGTAAGAATAGCTAAATAAGGCTAAAGCAAAATACTCTGCTAAATCTGGAGTGCTTGAAAGAATCTGCTTTCAACACAACTACATTATAATATGAAGCAAGACATTGGGGAATGTCCTGTAATACTACATACTGGTTTTGCTGAAATTTGCTATAGAATTGACAGTTTTCTATATTTCTTTAATCCAGAAAAAGTCTTCCATTCTGCCTTTCCAAATGTCCTCTTGTAGCCAATACTGACTTTTGGTATGTGTGTGTTTCCCCACCCCTCAGGTATTTCCTGGCAAGCTTCTACACAAAATATGATCCAACCCACTTCATCCTGAATACAGCTTCTCTCTTGAGTGTGCTTATTCCTAAATTGCCACAACTTCATGGAGTCAGAATTTTTGGAATCAACAAATATTAAACAAGAGACATGAAACTGAGAACGTCTGGACCAAAACGGGGCGTAACTGCCTTTTTCCTTGGTGGAAGGAAGAATTTGTGATGCCACTTACTTAGTGGCCTGCAGTGTGACTTTCTGCTCCTAAGACGTAAATGCTTTTCTTTCAAAGCTGTGTAGGAGAGAAACAGACTTTCTGAAGATGTATTAAAACTTGAGCAGTATATCTTTGGACAACTAGCTTCAGGAGCTGGGCAGGCCTAGCACTGTTAGAGTAGTGCTAACACACAAGCTGCAGAAAAGGTATGAGTATTTTGGGGGGAAAAATCAGTGTGATGTTTCAGAAACAAGTCTGTTATGGTAATGCAAAGTGCATTAATTGGAGAGGTTGGTATAGTTTAACTGCTGTAAAGTAGCCAGTTATTGCTTCTTGAGTGATTCTCTTTTTGCTGTTTCCTGATCTGGGATTTTCTGTCTAGCAGTGGGTGGTGCTAGGTTAATATTAAGCTAGCAAATTGCTGTGACTAAGTTGTAATGGATTCCACGCCTTATCTATCCATGTGACCTTTAATCATAATGACTTCTCCCGTTTTAGATGTCAGACCTCAGGGGGATGATGCATCAACCTCAAAGTTTGTTTTTTGTATGAATTTGAACTGATCAACATTGTTTTGCTGATTTTCCATCCTTGTAGAATATCTGAGATCTGTGTGTATGCTTCTCTCTCTTTTTATAAGTGTAGAGTTGGGCTCCTTTTTGTGTTAGAGATCTTTAAATAGCTGGGTTCGTAAGGGAAAACATTGCGTAAGCCAACACAAACTGCTAAATCTGGTTCTATAACTAGATTGCTTATAGAAAGAAATCTAGTATTTCTGTTAGTGGGAATATTTTCTGCAGTGGCAAATGTTACACTACTGAGAATTCTCAAATAACAGGTACCTCAAACCACAAGTTCAGTTTGATATGTAGAATCTCATAAGATTTCTGCATTTGAGTTTAAAGAACTTGATTGGTTTCTTTCCTCTTGTACTTTGTATCCAATGTTGAGAATTTTTCAGCAGTTAATTAAGTGTGCCTGTTAAGACTTTAGTTTAAATTTTATGTATCTGTCAAATGTTCTACCTTTAGAGGTAGCTTTAAAGTCCTGGATTTTTAGTGTTGAGTGCTACAACCACACCAGGCATTGGCATGCAGAGAAACACTGTAATGCAGTAAGTGGCTGCCAGACGTTCTCTGTGTATATAACTGTAGGGAGAACCACATGTCCCTGTTGAACTGGCTGTGACATGCTAGTAATGAGAGATACCTTCCTGTCTTTAAGATTGCCTCATCACGTTGGCCTAACCAGTCTTGCTTCTCTGCCACAGGGACCCTTGAGATCCAGTCCACAGGGATTATGGCCTCAGAAAAATAATTGGCTCCTTTCAGGAAGTTACACTTCCTCTTTGTTACTCTTGCTTTCTGAAAAGATATTTTGAAGAATATCAATGTTTTTTATTTAAGTAACTGACTTGGAGACTGATTATATGAATATAGTACACTGTAAGTGCAGTTCCTTGTAGCAGAATATTGTAAGCATAACAGACTGCTGTTGTGCTTTGAGGGTGGGGTTTAAATAGAATAATAGATACAATGTAGGGCTAGTGTTGAAACACTAAGTCAGATGTGCAGAAGAGAATAAGGAGCATTTTCAACAACTGTATAAGACGCCGATGTGGTATGTTTTTTTTTTCTGTTTGTCTTGACGTTTCCCTCCGAAATCTGGTCTATTCCAATTAAAATAATTTGTCCTGAGAAGTCTTTGAATTATTTTTGAAGTAATTGATGCATCACATAGTTTCAGTTGCAAATGAATATAACAGGTCACCGCTACCTTGCAGAAGGGATGTCTCTTAGAAATACTGTTCACCAGGATTAACACCATTTCTGTCAGTCATGTGAATCTTCTCTATATAGCAGCTTTCCTGAGAATGAGCCATCTATATAAATCATGTGTGTACAGCACAGTTCTGGAGAAGCCTTGCTCATGTTTCTGATTTGCAATTCACATGCCAAATAGAAGCAAGTTTTGTTTCTCTCACTCCCTAGGTCCTTCCAAGTCCTTTGCTAGTTCACTTAAAAGAGTAGATAGGAACCAAAGACTGCAACAGAAAAATCATGTTTCCCAATCAGCCCCTGAAGAACATTTAATGATCTGATATATCTATTCTGGATTAAATTATTATCTGTTTGCTTAATTAATGTCTTATGCTGTCTCTGTGTAAAAGTGAAACCCAATGAAATTCTGTCTTCTGTGTAATTCCTAAAGTTGGTGTCCTTTTCCTGAACCTGTTAATAACTGATTTTTATCATAGATTACTAGCAATGTTAGCCCTACATTTGATATGAAAGGTAAGTAAAATATTTATTAGTCAGAAAACTCTTTATAGGGCCACTAAAGGGGTACACACACTTGTTCTGAATACTTCAGAACTCTTCATCAGACTGGGCATCACAGTAAATTTGGTTGAAAAACAATCTGTGCCGCCTTCTGCAGCCCACCGCCACCATTAGATACAGTACCCATAATTGGGTAAGTCAGTACCTGCCCAGCAGACGTCAGGGTCAGTGGGGTTAGGCATACACTCTCTTTCCCACTGGCCTGGTTATGAAAAGAACTGTAAGATAACAAAGTCTCCTCTGAACAAAAGGAGTTCTGGCATGAGGAAAGTCCAAAACCAATAGGATTTAACCATACTGGAAGTGTATAGGATAGTCCTGTCCGGATGCAGTGTAGGCCCTTCAAACAATTTGGCTGATGGCTCTCATCCTCTCTCGTGCCACTGCCATGCGGGGTGGAGTTGCAAGCGCAGCATCTGGAGAACCCAAAGCTCCTCACACCTCTAATTACAGACTGCATGTTAGAAGATGAGGGGAGCGCCAAGGGCTGACTTGCATTTTCCCGGTTTCTGGCACTGCTGCTTAGTCCACTCTTATTACATGCAAAAAGTGCAGAGTTAACGAAAACGCAGGAGGTAAGGCTTGCGGGACTGGCATGAATAAACAGAAGGGAGGCCTCCAGTCCTGAAGCAAGGCGCAGTGGATCCTGCTCTTCTTTCTGAACTCTTTTTCTCTCACGGCTGGCCGCTAGCCTTCCTCCTTGTCGCGATTCCCTTAAGAAAGGGACGGGAAGTTCTATGACCGGCGCTTGAGCCCCAGGGAAGGCTTAAGCCAAAACAGCTCAGGCTGTAGCAAAGGGGGTCACCCCCGAATATAAATCCAGGGCTTCAAGCAGAGGCCCCTCGCGCTGCGCCCCTCCCCTCCTCTCGAACAAAGGAAGAAAGGGCGCTTTCCACAGAGAAAGAGAGGGGTGGAGTGGGGAGGGTCTATGTGTGTTCCTGGACTCCAACTCCCACAATTCCTCTGGAACCCTGGCCGTTCTATCCCCGCCCCGCCTTGTGTGTCTCCGCTCCCCAGGCCATTGGTCTAGTGTTGCTCACGTGGTCCTGCCTCCTTCCCGGGGATGGCCGTGGGCCTCGCGAGCGGCCAGTTAACCTCTGAGGAGCCGGAGGGAGCGGAGGGGCGCGGGCAGGTGGGCGAAGCCGCGGGTGCAAGGGGGAGGGGGGGGGCGAGGAAGAGGTGACCCGTGACTGGTTTCACGTCGGGACAGGTTTCACGTCGGGACAGGGGGCGAGGGCGTGCGCTCTGGACGACCTCAGAGGCGCCCCGGGAACGACACGTGCATTCAGGGTCGTGTGCGTGCGTCGCGCTAGGTAGATCTGACACAGTCCCTTCGGCTGACACGCGCACATACGCACACCCCCTGTGGGGCGATAAATAAATGCAGTTACGAATACTTTATTGCTTTACAGCCGATCTGACTGTACCCAAGAGCACGGAATTAGACCACAGATTTACATGCAGTTAAATCTACAAGATAGCATAAACGTGCAATTAAATGTGTAACAGTGGAATTAAATCTGTAAGGAACGGTACCCAAAGCAAGGCAGCTTCGTTTGGGAACGGAGACAATCAAGAGCCACAAGCAGCTCGTTTGACTTGTTTTGTGTCAAGTCGCTTCCCACTTAGGGCGACATTTATTTATTTATTTACTTATTTAAAACATGTTTACCCCGCCGTTCTCCTTAAAAGGACCCAAGGCGGCTTACATCATTAAAAGACAATGTTTGAAGCTAACAACAGTGAGTGCAATGCTGAAAATAGAAATGCTAAAAGGAACCAAACAAATGCTGTGAAGGATCTGACCTCCAGGAGATCTTGCCCTTAATTGGGGTCTTCCGGCGTCCTTAGTTTATGGAGTCAGCCTATCTCACGATAGGGCTCCCCATTTTTCCACGGAGCTTCCACTTTTCTTAGCATTATTGTCTTCTCCAATGAGTCTTGTCATCAGACAATATTCAAGCTTGATTTGATCTGGAACCCTGTTATAGATCTTTTTGGAATCTGGTACAGGTAAAACTATCCTCCAGCACAGCATTTTGAATGAATGGATTTTTCCTATGAGCTTTCTTCGTTGTTCAGCTCTTTAATATTTATACACAGTAATGGGAAATATATCATGGATGAGTCTGGTCTCCTTCTCCAGTAACATCTCCTTACACTTAAGATTCTTTCCCTTTAATTGTTGTAAGCCGCCCAGAGACCTTTGGGTAGAGTGGGCGGCATATGAGTTAAATAAATAAATAAATAAATAAATTATAGCTGCCCTTACTTCATAGTTGCTCCAAACCAGAATTGGTTACAAACTGGAAAATAATGCACAAAATCCTGTAGGAGTATGGTAACTTTATGCAGCATAATCCAGATCCCTCACTGGAAGCATGTAGTTTCCTATCCTGCTCCTTTTAGGTTTGAGCCTCCCTTTGGTCCTGGGGAAGCCTGCGGGGGGGGGGGGGGGAGAGACACTTTAATAGTGATCATTCCCTACCAGGATCAGGACTGCAGGTGGCGATCTGGCAGTGATTTTTTTAATACTTTGATTTTTAAATATTTTGCCTGTGATCCACCATAAAGCTAGGGCAGCAAAAATGTTTGCTGGCGGAGGCCTGCCATTTCCCCCATTATGCTGTCAAACTATAAGAACAGAACAGAGAGCTCAAAAGAGCTCAAATACCATTGCCCATAAATAAACTACTAGATAGTATATGTTGGAAAGAATACTGCTTGTAAACTTAGCAAAAGTACAGGCTTGTCATAAAAATGACAAAATGGCACTCACCTGAATATATCTTTCAAGTATGTTAAAAACAATTAGATGAAAAACGAATACTTCCAACTCTTATTATCTGGAAGGAAAAAAACAGAGCTCAACACTAGTTTGACAGTGCGAAAATGAAGTTGACAGAAGCTCTGAAAATGTCTTTCAAAGCTCAGTTGAAGCCACTTAAATAGCTTTGAAGAGAGATAGTAGCGTTTAAGGGACAGAAGTCAAAAGATACGTTTAAAGAAATAATGGTGTAAGAACCATAGCTAATAAAATAGATGTCCTTCACATACAAATGAGTGTTAACCTAGATGAGAAGAATCATATTGTGAAGCATTTGTGACATTTAAATGTTTGAAGAGACTAATGTCTGTTCATAGTTTTCAGTCATTTGTTTCATTTCGTCTATCCAGCAGGTTTTCCCATTTCTATCTAACAGATAAGAAGACACCAAGTGGTGTCCAGTTAACTCTTCTGCATCAGTGGAATGGGGTGAGGGTAATTTCCAATGCAACAACTTCTCCCTATGTTCCTCAAAATCTTCTCTGGAGGCTTGGGAGGCCCTCTGGAGAGGATAATTCTGTTGAGTGCTCACTCATCAGCCAAAAACAGATGTCAGAAATAACCTGTGACTGGGAGAGGAAAATATTAACTGATTTGGATGTTGGAATGTTACAACATGAGCTTCTCTCATCTCTGGGATCATCTAGATTAGGTTGCTTTGTTTGATGACTAGTCCTCAGGATTTAAATACAGTGTTCCTTTTAAGTCTGATTCCATAGACATAGAAAGACTGCCTTATTAACTTGTCTGCAATAAATGTCAGCTCTAATTACAGGCTACCTCTAATGTCTGTTTCTGGCTTCAATGCTGAATTTTGCCCAGCAACAAAAATAACAAAGTACACTTTAAATCATGTAAAAAGTTAGGTGTTCTTGCCTTTTCTACTTTTATCTGCAGGGTAGGAGAAAATGAGTTAATTTGTTGAAACATCTTAAATCCATTTTTGTTACTTAATTAATCTGTTGTTTTTAGGATGTTGCGTTTACAGTAGCACCTCGGTTTACGAATGCCTCGGTTAACGTAATTTTCGGTTTACAAACGGAAATCCATTGAAAATAATGCCTCGGTTTACAATTTTTTTCTGCAGTACAGAGGAAGTTTCCCCAGGATGCATTGTGCCTGTAGGTTTATAGCGCTGCCCCCATTCCTGTGGCAAACCGCGTTTCGATTTACAAATTTTTCACATTACGTACCGTCCCAGAGAACACATTAAATTCGTAAACCGAGGTACTACTGTACTCTGCTATTTGTTATAGATTATATGCTATCTGTTATATTAGATTATATGTTTTTGCTCTGAAGTTGCAAGTCTGCACAGAGATACCTTGGATTAAGTTCCATTGAACGCAGTGGGATTTATGCCTGAGTTGAAACATTTAGGATTGTGCTGTCAGCGATTGAGCTCTGAAAGAATAACTGAGTGCTAAGCGATGCATAGTTGTGCTTAACAGAATTTCCCTTGAGGCTGCCAGATATGTAGCATTAAACTTGTACGGACAGGTACTGCATGGTTGTGTGGTGGCAGCTGAGTATTTGTGCAGCATCCCATGCAGAAGACTGCTACTGTATGCGTTGTTCCAGATCTGTAATTTCCTTCTGAAATAAAGCTCCTTGGAGCTTAACATGCATGGTCGTTTTTGAAAAATTATTTGTGGCCTTATATAACCTAAGAAGCAATATTTATTTGCATGTAGTCTCAGACTAATGTCATGTTTGTTTTTTACCGAGCTTGTGGTCCTTTCCCACGGGCAACAAGTGAAATAAGAAATTACTGTAAGAGTCTGTATGCTCGGCATCACAAATCAGCAAATGGAATTTTTCATTGTTTCTTGCGCAGCTTATTATTCAAGATACTTGAATGTAATGTGAGGGCAACTTTTGAGCAGAAAAACTGGCTGATAAGCGGTTTAATCATTCCCCATCTATACATGATGGTCCCAGTTTAGGCCAGTCATAATTTGCTTAATTGAAAGTAAAGAAACAAACAAACCAAAAAGCGATCCTAAATTACATGTTATATATTTAACACAGTAGTTTTGGAGCTAGAACGTTGTGCCTCTGCAGAACGGGTGCTGGCGATCAACCAAAGGAGAGGGCTGTCATTTCCGTTGCCTGCCCAGCTTTCCGGCACGTGGGCTAGTCGCTGTTTGAAAAAGAGTACTAGGCAGAGAGGACCTTCAAGACCACACCATTGTTGCGACTGCTGCATTAACAATAAAATTATATCATGAGGGAGGCTCTCTCCTTCTGAATAAAAACCTTCAGTGCAACAGGATTCCTTCTTTCTACTGTGGCCTTTTTGTGCCCCTCACGTCTACTTCACAGGCTCCCCCGACAGTCTCTGCTGATATGTGTTGCTTGCAAGGAGACTCCGGGGGCGGGGGGCGGATTTCTTCCACTGTTTGTCCATTGTATATGGCAACCACTGCAATTAAAATTTTTTTTAAATTGCGCACCATGCAATTAAATTTTTAGCCATAGTGTTCTGGGAATGTATCTCAGGAAACAATATTGCCAGTGCATGTTCCAAAGTTTTACAACTTAATTTGTCTCTCCATCTTAGGTGGCTGTGAAATGTGGAGTCTGAGTTGTAAGAATACAAAAGAAAATAGATCTATGTCAACACCATGTTTTTGACACAGGTAAACGTTGAAATAGCCTTACATTATGGACGACCATGTATGAGGGACTAGTTTCAATTTTTCTTTTTCATTTATGTTCCCAGGTGCTCTGCCAGTTTGACTTGTCAACACTTAGCTTTATTGTGCAAGAAAAGGATAGGTCTTCCTAATTTTTTTTCTTGAACTTTGTCATGACTACTCTAGTGGTTTAGTCTGAAGTGTTTTCTAGACCATGTAATAGGATTCATTCAGACTTGTGCTGCTCTCAGTCCTGTTCACGTGAAGATTTACACAGTTAGCCAGGCCGAAGGCATTAATCATTTGTGCTAAACAAGAGAACTGAGACATTAAAGTTTATAAATTGGGAAGACCATGTACTGATTGTGTAGCATTGCTTGTCATTACAATGAGACAAGCACATGTCTATTTTATTTTCTTATTTAATTCTTCTTGTAATCTGCTTGATATAGTAAAGTCTGTATGGAATTTACATTAAAATTCATATTTAACTCAATATAAAACCGATCTAGACCAATTTTAGAACTAATACATACTTCTAAAAACAGTCAGCAGAGCAGTCACGAGCAGGTAGGAAAACAGTGTATAAGGAAGTATGTTTTCAGCTGGCATCCAAAGTTATACAGAGCCTTGACAGAAGGCAGGGGCCACCACTAAGAAGACTCGCCTTCACTGTTTTACCGAAGAGCACTCCACTGACTGAAGTATCTACTAGAGGGCCTGTGATACTCATACAGTCTCATCCCTCACATTACTTGCAACAAACACTTAATGTACTAGCAGAGGGGAGTAGCACATGTGTCCCAGTAGCAGAATATTGCTGCTGGCTGGCTTTCTGAATATGAGGAAAATAATATTCTCACACCTTCGAAGAAAGATTCCTGAATCCTGCTCAACAAATGAGTGATATCTGTTTTTCAAAGCCCTAAAATAAAGTACTATTAAATTAGATTTAAGTAATTATTTTGGACCTTGGTTTTGATGCTGGAGGAAATTATTGAAAAACTTACCACTGGGTTTGCTTCAAGATCTGATTGGATGTACAGACATTATCCTTGCTAAAGTATTACTTGGCAGCAAGAGAACAGCATTTAAAAAAAGCTTAGATGCATTAAATAGCATGTCCAAATATTGGGGGAACGTAGTGGTTGTCTTTTGGACCATATTTAGTGAGGGTCGGAGAGGGAAGGACAATACGTCTGGTTGCATGACTGAAATCCTGCCCACATGAGATTTGCTATTGCTATGTACATATATTAAGAGTTTGGTGGTCTTACATTATCAGTTTTGGAAACATGAGATCTGATGGAATCTCTGAGAAGAAGGTAGAGTTGATTTTTAAAAAAAATTCAGCAGGGCCTTAGATTAACTTGGTGATCTTGAATAAATCTTTTAGTGTCTATTTGGTATCTGTCTTTTGACACAGAATGGTGGTACTACAAGTGACCCAGAGGCATCACATACATATATCCTTGGTTTTAATCATGTATACATGAGAGTGCTCGTTCAGGGTATTAAAGAAACATGTGAGACAGCTTTCTACAAAAAGCTCCTGTTGCCGGAAAGAAGATAATCCAGCTCATGCAGTCCATGTGTGCCTCTGTGTAGGTTGTGTATGTTTGTGTATATACATGTGGTCATTGCTTCCCTGATGTATGGTCCTGCAAGTTCAACAGTGTAATTTCTGTTCCATATTTACTCTTGCACTGGGGAGCATCTCCCAGCCATTCCAAGCACCGTCTTCCATTCTGCAACAGGAGAGCTGTTATGTCCAAACTTACCGCTTTTTTGCTAAGGAGTGGAGAGCCTGGGGGTGGTAGTGATCACAAGGCATGACATTCTCAAATCTGTTTTTCTACAGCTCTTTTCTTGGCATGCTTGTC
This sequence comes from Intellagama lesueurii, assembly GCA_037013535.1. Taxonomy (NCBI): domain Eukaryota; kingdom Metazoa; phylum Chordata; class Lepidosauria; order Squamata; family Agamidae; genus Intellagama; species Intellagama lesueurii. The sequence goes on along the minus strand of JBAJHW010000001.1, from coordinate 164,023,334 downwards.
TACAGACGCCTTCAATACTGAGAAGATTTGGAGGGCAAGCCATGTCAAAGGCCCCTAGATGTTGCTGGAGTAATTGTTTGAAAAGGATCTTGGTTCCATGTGGGAAATATTTTTCAACTAAAATCGTTCTAGGCATAGAAACTAGCTGCGATGATACAGGAGCTGCTGTGCTGGATGAAAGAGGCAACATTTTAGGAGAAGCACTACATTGTCAAAATACAGTTCATTTAAAGTAAGCAGATTTCTCTATTGGTGAAGATATAGCTTTAGGTGCTGTTTAGAATTTTTTTTTCTGTAGAATGGGATGTTTTACACCTTTGGAGTTGTATATCCACACAAAACTGGGCCTACAGTGTAGCCATTCTGTGGTATTTCCACTTGAACAAAACCCTGAAGTTTAAGCCACTTGCCATGTGCAGAGTTTTCTTAACAAACAAAAAACAGACAAGACAAAATCTGACCCGATAAATCTATTTCTTTTTGTCATTGGGTTTGTTTGTTTGTTTTTTGTCCCAGCCAATGTAATTTATGGAGTTAAAAAATGTCCCATTTGATGAATTTGGGAAATCATGATGCAGATAAAGTAAAAAAAGCACATGCTCCGGTGATTCTTGGTATGTTGGATCCAGGTTGTGGGGGCAGGAGGTGGAGGAGACCCATGGGAATTCTCAGTAGTGTTGGGAAATAAAAGAAAAGCGTTTGAAACTCTAACCACAAATCTCACTTTAATGTAAACCCACTCTTAAGTCTATTGCAATTCTCATTGGAGGTAGAAAATACCCATCAAATCATTTACTGCCTTTTTTCAAAATCCTGGTGCATTGGAGTTACATATTAATCTTTTGTTTTAAGTATGTGCTAAAATATTTAAATATGTTGATCCTTAAACATTTAGTCTGATAGAAAATCCAGGTTCTTTAAGGGTTAGTTTCTATCCAAATATACTTTGAAATTTTTTTTTTTTTTTTTTTGGTACTTGAGTCTTGAAATGTCCCATTTCACAATTGAGTTAAATGGATTGCAATGTAAGCACTTAATGAATAAAAGAGGTAAAAAGAAGGGAGGGGGGAAATAAACCATGTATTAAAATCTTAATTTGTATCATTCATGTAAAATGTTGAAACAGCAACAGAAAGTGCGTTCTTAAAATGCATCTTATGAAATCTTGCATAGTTGAGCTTTGGGCGGCCTCGGTAGAGAAAGCGTTCGGCAATATTTGACCCATTGTTTTAAAAACATGTCTTGGTACTGCGGCATATTTTGCTAGACAAGAGGATGATTTCTGAAGTGGGTACTCTGATTTTAACGAACAGATAGTTCATATTAGGATTTTCCCCCTGATTGATATATGCAGCTCTTTGGGTGTTTCTGGACTGATATGTGAGAATCAGTGGCTTTAGTCAGCTGTGGAAACTAATAGGCAGGCTGTATATGTCAGAATAGACCCTTCCTGTCCTAGTCGATGAACAATCTCATTTTCTACCAGTTGGATCTCCAGAGTGCTCTTGAAGAGTAGGCCCACAAAGTGCATGGTGGTGACAGCCAGCCTTTCAGGTAACAAGCATAAACGTTGGTCGTGAGATCCCTGGGTCAGCTGAAAATACTTTAAAAAAAGACTGATGAGAACGCATGGAACTAGGGTCAGGCACTTAGGTGTAATAACTGGGGGAACTGTGCGTGGAAGTTGGCTAGAGTGCTAGACAGGCTAAAACACTGAGCTGAATTCCAATAGATGTTTTTTGTGTGTTTATTTTACTTTTATCTTGACTGAAGAATGGTATGGGGGGGGGAAAGAATAATGCTCTGAAAACCAAATGGATAAAGACAGGCAATAAGTGTATAGCGTAAATAGTTAAACACAAAGCAATCTCTCATCTCAGATAAGTGGTAAAGCCTCCGGAATTTATCTTGCAATGTGCGCTCAGCTGCTTAAAAGGCCTCCCATGTGTTGGATTTAAATATAAGTACAAGACCTCAGTCAGCAGAGGAGAGTTGGGTGCCTTTGGCATTTTCAAATGATGTTTCTGCTCAGTAGTATTCTGTGCACATGAGAGGGGAATGAGGGTATACGTTGCAGCCATCTTGCACCCCACAGGAAAAGACCTGAAGCAGAGGAGGGCAGCCCTCCAAGATGGCTTTTACAGAGCCTTGCCCCCACCCCCCTGCCACCACTGAGACCAGGAGACCAATTTCTTTTGGGAGCACAATGGTTTTCTGCTTGTGGGGGGGGTGTCTTTGTGAGTGATAGCTTTCACATAACATCCCTGTGGGGAGTGGGGCTTGACAAACCCAGGACCCCTGGTCTAAACTAGAAGTGGGTCTCTGGGTGCACCCCAATCTTGACTGTTAAAAATTTTCATTTCTGGGCCTGCTGTGGGTGCCAGCTGTGAAAATTTGGCTCCCAGGTTCCTCCAGATTGCCCACCCTGACATAAGGTGTTAAAGAGCAGTCGCTAATCCCTTTTCTTTGAGAAATCTCTGTCAGGAAAACACGGAGACATGAGTTTGCCTTCGTAAGGACCACCAGATTCCTGTCAGAAGATTAACAGGTTGTGGTGAGCATTACCAAAAGCTGCTCAAAAACCGAAAAGGTCCATCAGAATATCGTAAATCCCTTTGACCTCTAAAGGAACGTCAGCCAGAATCTTGTTATCGACTTATGCTTGTATAAGGAAACCATGTTAAGACTTGGTAGCAAATTGTTTCTCCTTGGAGGCAGATGCTGTGTACCTCCCTCCCTATTTTGTTTATTTTCAGAACAGGTGGAATTGTTCCTGTGGTCGCCCAACAACTTCACCAGGAAAACATTGCAAGGATAGTACAAGAAGCCCTCTCAGCCAGTGGAGTTTGTCTGGAGGAGCTCTCGGCCATTGCAACAACTGTCAAACCGGGCATTGGTTTAAGTCTTGAAGTTGGATTGGCATATAGTTTACAACTGGTGAAAAAATACAAAAAACCTTTCATCCCCATCCATCATATGGAGGCACACGCCCTTACTATTAGACTGATCCACCCTATAGAGTTTCCATTCCTCGTACTGCTGCTATCTGGAGGTCATTGCATATTGGCAGTAGCGCAAGGAATTTCAGATTTTCTTCTCCTCGGACAAACATTGGACACTGCACCAGGGGACACATTGGATAAGGTAATTCTTCTCATCTGACTCAGTCTTGCAGGACTACTATTTTGTACAACATAGAGAACCCCGTTCCCCCCCCCCCAAGCCCCACGTGTACAGCTGTGCAGCCGGTCTTCCTTTCTGGGGGGGATGAGGACACTGCTGTTTCTGTACAATTTGTGCCATTTTCCCTTTCTTGCCTGGCTACACGATGGCTTGTATTGCATCCAGTTTTGCCGACACAGAGGCCCAGTTCAGATAGAATGAAATAAAATAATCTCATCCAATAAAACATGACATATTGGGCTTTAAATGTACCTTGGGTCCAAGTGAATGGTCCTCCTCTCCCTTCCTTAGCATATCTTTGATAATTCTATTCAAATGCATTTAAACCACAATTTCCCCTTATCTCTGAGACTGGTTGCCTGTGCTTAATCTCTGCTGACTAGTGAGGGTGTCAGATCCAGGGAAGGATGTGAGCTGGGCACTCTGGCATGAAATGCTTTCTTGGTTCCACAGACTGTGGTTTATTGGCCTAACTTTGCTACATCTGAACTGCACCACAGTTACATTTCAATGATCGCACAGTGCAGCTGCTCGGTAACACACACTCATGCTTGGACTGGATATCCAGGTAAATTCTCTCTGCATTCTCATGTACAAAGTCACGTCACTTCTCCAAACAGGTGGCAACTAGAAAAACAGAGAAACCCTGTAAAGCAGAGGCGACAACTAGAGATAGGCACGAACCGCTGGTTCAGCAGTTCATCACCATTTGTTCCCCAACTGAATAGCTGATCTGCAGTTTGGCACCCCACCCCCTCCAGTGGTCACCCACTCAGTGGCAGCGCAGGGGCACCTGCTGGAGGGGATGGGGCGCCGAACCACAGATCAGCCATTCAACCAGGAAACAAACCCTGCCAAACCAGCGGTTCGTGCCTTTCTTGAGCTGCCTCCTCTTCTTTACAGGGTTTCTCTGTTTATTATTGTTTTCTGGTGGCTTAAGAAAATACATGATTCTGATTTCTGTTCCTCTTTGTTCCTCCCGTCTCTTTTCTTTGTTTCAAAGTTAGCGCAGAGACTGTCTTTACGAAAGCACCCAGAGTGCTCTGACTTGAGTGGTGGACAGGCGATCGAACACATGGCCCAGCAGGGGAATAGGCTGCGGTATGAATTCACATCTCCCATGGAGAAGCATTTCAATTGCAACTTTTCCTTTGCTGGGCTACAAAGCCAAGTCACGGGAGTGATTGAACAGGAAGAAAAGGCAGAAGGTATTTCCTAAAATAGTCCTAATACAAATTCGGAATGAGGTCTGTGGCACGTCTGCTTGGAAAATGCATTTCATCGCAATTTCTACAGGTCTTCAGAAAGGTCAGCTCCTCTCTTGCGTCTCGGACCTTGCTGCAGCGATCCAACACACGTTAACCATTCACATTGCGAGGCGAACCCACCGGGCCATCCTCTTCTGCAGAGAAAAGGGTCTCTTGCCACAAAATAAGGCAGTTTTGGTAAGTGTTTGTTACCTCTTTTATGTTTCAGTAACACCATTTGAATATATCTTCAGTGCGATGGAACCGGATGTGCTTTCTAAGAACAGAACGGCTCTTTGGGAAATCCACTCTTGCAGCACAGCTCATCTTGCTCAGCAAGATCTCTTGACCCTCTGCGTAACTTTTTAAAGGGGCCAGAGGGGCTGCTGTAGGTGAAAAAGGTCCAGGAAGCTCAAGCCCAGACAACATGATAGGTATTTGGAGAACTGTCGTCATTTAATAAGATGTTATCCCCTGTGGAATGTCGCATAATAACTGGTTCCGTCTTAACTAATGAAGCAAAAAATTAATCTTATCTGTATAACACTGAATTTTAACCTAAGTGAATAGAATGATTTTCAGTAGAATAGCAATGATAATGTTCCAGTGTTAAATACTTTTAAGATTTTAAGGGGACCAAATCAGAAGAATAATCTAGATGCAGTCCTCTTGCCCCTAAAACTTTAGGATTTTGTGCTGGAATATTTATGTAGCAAAATTTACATTCTTGCATCAAAGTGGTGTTGTCTCTTTTTGTAATGATGGCTATTATGCTGTAAACCACCCAGAGTGGCTTTGCAACCAGATGGGCGGTATGAAAGTCAAATACATACGTACATACATACATACATACATACATACATACATACATACATACATACATACATACATACATACATGAACAGGACCATCTCGCTTATTCTGAAATCGCCATAAAGAGGTGGTCTCCCGCTCCCACCTCCCATTTTATTGTGAGTAGTAGGACTGAGCTCTTGAAGTGGTAGTAGAGCCCCACTGACTTTCTGCACTGGTTTCAGGTGGTTTCGGGAGGTGTTGCAAGTAATCAGTATATCCGCAAAGCTCTGCAGATGGTAGGAGATACCACTGGCACCACCTTGCTCTGTCCTCCTCCAAGGCTCTGCACTGACAATGGTGTCATGATCGCATGGTGAGCAAGAACGTTTTGGGTTTTGACTGAGTTCCACAGTTAATTTAGGCGGGGAGCATGTAGTTTCTGTATAGGAAGCCCTATGTAGGCTACATGTGTGATCTACATGTTTTGCAATATATACGTGCCCCTGATCATATTTCATGTCTGTGATAGTGTACATTCATGACATGTGCCACTGTCTGCATAAAATGCATAGGCCAGCTTTCCCAGATTGGCTTCCCTCCAAAAATGTTAGGCTGCAAGCCTTGTAAATCCTGCCATCGGCCTGCATGAAGGAGATTATAGTATTAGCACATCTGGACAACATCATCAGGATTGGGAAGCCCGGCCGCCGTCATGTAATTTGCTTAAACTGCTTCTTCAGCATCACTGTTTTGTGGAGAAAAAGCTGCCTATTGTTGTTTGGGCCAAAGGGCCAAAGAGGGTATCGTATACGTTGAGACCATACTACCTTCAGTTAAGGGATTTTAAATGAATTGTATTGATCTTTGACTAGAATGGGGGGGGGGGGGGCGACTGTGCACATTCTGTGCTGGCAAAGGCTCATGGGAGGTGTAGTCTGGAGGGCTGCCCTTTGCCTACCCTTATCATGGAGAGCTTGGCTGAAGATTGTTCCCTGTGTCAGGAATAGTGTACTGAATTCATTATGACATGACACAGAAGTGAAATTGTCTGTGAGAGGTATTTTACACAAATGTTCTTTCTTTCTATAGGAATGGTATTGAAAAGCTTCGTGCAGGATTAGGTATCTTGCACAATGTGGAAGCCATGAGATATGAAACAAAGTAAGTGTTATAACTGTTCCACCCGTTTTTTCCTCAGCTTTATTACCTCTCGCTTACATCCAGTGTCATGCCTGTGGATTGCTGCATATGCAATTAAATTATTTTCTGCTCCGTCAATCCTCTGCACATCCCCCATGTCTTGTCTGCGGGGGTCCCTCAATTGTCCAGACCAAATCCGAAGGACACAATAGAGACACACAAAACTTGGTTAATGTGTACCTGGACTCTTGTAAATTCTCCCCTGTCTGTAGCTAAAGAGATACTACTGTAATTCTAAACTTGGAACAACGTAGATGGTCCTAGTTTCCTAAAAGAGCAAAGCTTTTGCATCAGCATTTGAGCTTTAGTGCACATGCGTGTGTCTGCGCAGGCACGCACGAGCAAGTGAGTGTGTGAATGCCTTTCTGTGGGCTATTAGCAATACATCTCACTGTTCCCTCTCAAATGCCATCGTTCAGTTCTCTGTAACATTCTTTATAGTTACTGTTCAAGGCAAAGAAGATGGTTAATAACATCTTCTCTTCACATTGTTCACTGAACAAGTTAAAAACATTCAGAAAAATATGAGCCACAGGCCTCCCAACAAAGATGGCACCCCTTCATAACCGCAGTAGAGAATTGCATATTCAGATGGTTCCTGTCAGAAGCGTCATGTTCATGGAGAGCTAACGTGTCAGAGATTTTAATGCTTTGCGCATTAAAAAAAATGAACAGGATCCTTGTTATTTATTTCATATGCATTTTTATTAGCTTTTGGGCAAGCTAATAGTGAAAGTCAGATGACCTGGTCCGTCTTTTAAAAGACAGCATATTTTCACAAAGTGAAAATGGTTCGCTCCACAACAGAAGAGAGAGACAGAATGTGTTTGTGTATATACTGCTTTTCAAGATCTGCTTGAATAAACGGAACATTCTGTGCAAAAATAGAACTTCCAAATTGCTTGTTGCCAACATAAGAAGAATCTGTTGGAAGGATGTCCATACTGATTAAAAATTTTAGAATGAGAAGAGAATCTGGGAACATACTCCAATTTGAGGACTAATTCTCTGGGAAATTTTATTCCTTATTGCTGATCTGTTAAATAAGTGAATTTCCAGGTTGCAATTATTCATAATTCAGGGGTGGGCTCTTCCAAAAGGTTAGATGCGTAACTGTCCATCTCCCCACAATGGATCTTGATTACTTACAAGGCAGACAGCAGTTGTAAAGAAATATAGGCCATGAACGCACATCATTGCCAGTAGCGAAGATCCAGTGGTATGCTTTTGATGGCTCCTGCTTCTTCCAAAAAGTGACACCCCTCCCTTCAGACCCTAAGAACCCTGCTTTATGAGGCTGGGAAACCCAGTGGGACAGGCATCTGGAGCCGCAGCAGCAGAAAAGGTGGGGGGGGGGGAGTCAGTCCTGCCTCCCGTGCGGTTGGAGAAGTACATCACTGTATATTAAAGTGTGTCCTTAGATCTTGGTCTGTAGTATCAGCTCACCATTTCTCTACATGGCTGCTGCCTTGAAAGAAACAAAATAAACAATTGATCTATGCATATATTGTGTTAGTGGTGCACAGGAGGGCTCCTCTGATATTGTGTAACCAGTCAAAACATTCCAGAAGTCATTTCTGATATGAGGGGACAGTCCAAACAAAATATTCTAACTTTTGAACAGGTTTTTGAATAAGGTCTCTATTCGGCAAAGTGGTTGTAGACAGCATGGGCTTGCCCTGTGCCAAATTTGGAGAAGACTGGACAAATACTTTCAAAGATCTAATTTCTATTTTTTTTAAAAAAATCATACCCCACCATGATTGTGTTTTGTTACCATTTTTTGTTGACTCGTACCAAATTTGGTAGTTATTTTTCAGAAGCCTACCGCTGCTTCCTCAAAAGTAAATGATTTCCACTATGTGTGTGTTTTTTTTAATTTGAAGTTGATCCGCCCTGTTATTGAGAAGAAATGGGACCTTAAAGGTGCTACTGAAATATTCCACAGCCATTGCCCACTTCTTGTCAGTACCTCAGAAAACTAACAAGTCCTATTGAGCCGAATGGCTTCCTTCTTGGCAAGATGGTAGTTTGGGACGTCAGCCTTACCACAGGCATCTGTCTTTGAGTACTGTGGGTGCAGTCGGCCTCCGGCGCTACAGAGCTGGCCACGGTGGGGTTCCCTGGTACAAACTGCATGGGCTCAACTTCTAGGTTCAAACATGTGGGTGTTTTATTCAGCGTTGCAATACAGCCTTGTGATATCCCTGCACCCTGGAGAGGTGTGGGTTGAGAGCCATTCACCAGTGCGTGGCTACCCTCTTCCTTCAGTAAGGTTTTCAGTTAACCTCATTGGGAGTCCCCTTAGTTCTAGTCTGTCTGGGCAAGACTTCATCTGCTTCAAAGAAAGTTTGCACTGGCCTTGGTGGAGGCTCCGGCAGACCAGCCAGTCCCTTCCCCCTGGTCCTTGCCTGTCCAGGATGATGACCAGGGAAGGCTCTGCTGTCAGTTGGCCCTTGTCCCTTGGGCGGAGGGAGGTCATGCCACTCTCCCAGCTCTGTCTCGCAGCAGTAGTTCCTCTGGGGCCTTGACCTAAGCCCCTTCTCCTCCTCCCTCCTCTTCTGTCGACCAGCAGCCTCCCAGAGTCCTGTCTTCCCCCATTTTTATCAGTCTCCTGTCTGCCTCGGGCAGGTGTCCCTCGGTAACCTGCTGCAGTGGCCCCAGCTCTCTTCCCTCCCCCTTTCCTTGTGCCTTTGCCTTTTCCCCTAGCTGAGCTCTCTTGGCCATCTTAATGGGGCCTGACGGCTCGCTGTGAGCATGCCAGTTACCTGGCACTCACCCCGTCACCAGTGCATACATACACTGTAGCCACAGGTTGAGAAGAGAGAGGAGAGGGAAGAGCACGGATGGAGAGAGAGAAAGACGGAAGCCGCAGAGGGGCAAAGAGGGATAGGGGTCTCCCAGAGAAGGAGAGGGAGAGAGGAGCCTAAGGGAGAATCAGAACAAGGCGGTGGAGAGGGAGGAAAACCAGGGAGAAAGAGTGGAGAAGAGCCATGGAGAAATGGGGAGGGAGAGAATGAGAGGCGAGAGAGCCACAGAGAGAGAGAAAGGAGAGAGAAATTGTTAATAACAGACGAGTCACGGAAAAGAAAGGGGAAGAGAGGGAGAAGGCAGAGACAGAAAAAGGAAGAGAGCGAGAGCTTCTCTGGATCGTTTTTTTGGCCACAGCAATCCAAACCAGTTCCTTTTCCTGCTTCCATTTCTTTTTTCCTTTCTCAAGTACTGCCTTGTATGGTTGACACTCAATCCTATAGTTTAACAGGGCTTATTCCTGAGAGGTAACAGTTCTGCATCTGTGAGCTCAGCAATAAGTCTCTCTGTGGTAAATGGAGCTTGCTTCGGGGCAACAAGTTGTATTAGGACTACATCCTTACCACACGATGAAGTGTCACTGAACTTGTTCAATAGGTCTTCTAAGCAGGCTAGCTGACAGGATCACTTGTGGAAACATTGTGCAGGAATGTTTTCTTGGGTTGACAAAACATGTCAAAAACACTCACAAGGCAGTCTAATGTGAGTCTACTCAGAAGTCAGCCCAAATGAATTTAGTAGGACTTATTTCGAAGTATACATAGTACTGTCACATAGACACACACACCCCCCCATGGCTTCTTCCATTGTACATCTGTGTGTATTTTGTAGGGTTAAACTTCTGCTTTGAAAAAGCCAGGAAATTCAGCCCTTTAAAAAAATCTCCTCTCTAGGAACATGGTCTATTGCTTCTCTGTCCACAATTCAAGACAGAAGGAGGTGGTCTGATATTTCCTTGTGATATCCTGCACTCATTACCAGAAAGATAAATGGCTAGAGAATTTGTTGAAAGATAATTCTTTTATATTTGGGTGAGAAGTGGCTAATTGATGAAAAAAGGAGTCAAAATCTGTAATTTTCCTGTTTTTGGTGTCTGGTTGTGAACAGTAGTAAGCACTAGAGAGGATCCTGTTGACCATCTTGACTACTGACATAGGTGTCGTCAATATTCAGATTGGCCTTTGCTGTGTAAAGGTTTGCATCCTTTTTCTTTTTGGCAGCACAAGCATAATGTTGCAAGGCAATATCGGGCCATTTCCTGGAATTTTGAATTGTGGATGCCATATCCCACATCCATAAACCAGAGATTTTCAAAAAAAGTTTGACTGATTGGAAGGTTGATTCTATCTGTACAGGAGTTTAAGACTTGGTGGCCAGAATCCTACTGGTTATTTATTCTAGCATAAATGCAGTGGTATAAGTTATGGTGGCAAATTGTCACTAGTTAAAGAGTTGCTGCTGTATTCTGCATCTCATGGAAGTCATGTGACTTGACATACGAGGAGGAATACAAGCAGCAACTGCTTAACTAGTGACAATTCACCACCATTACATTTACACTGGCATGAATAACCAATAGAATTCTGGCCTACAAGGTAGAATTGATTTAAATCATAATTTAAATGTTTAAAAAATCAGATTTTTAAAATTTAAATTGTGATGTAAATCAATTTGATTCTTTAAAAAAATCATTGATTTTAATCCACCCAGATGGCCTGTGAATCCAACCTGGGTGCCAGTCCTCTCCTTGGAATATGTAGGTTGAAAGAAGAAAGAAGGAGCTCTTGAAGTCTCTGACACAAGGAACTAGTCTTGGGAACACAGGAACCAAGATGAAAAAATAATCTTACCAATGTGAAAAATGTCCTGTGTGTCTATTGAGGATGCAATACCAACTTCAAAAACCCTGTGTTACTGAAACAGATGAAGACTCAGTATCTTAGGCAAAATATTAAGAGGCTAAAAAGTTACTAATATATGTGTAAATTCAGTACTAGGGCAAGCCATAGCTACTGTGGAACAAGAATGTATAGATATTTTTTTCTTGGAATTAGATCGTATAATATAATAATACAGTCACTTATAGCCTTAAATGGAATAGTTGAATTCTTTCTGGAGTAAAAATCAAGAATAATAAGAAATATTGCACAATGGCATATGGTTCATTACTGTCTATGTAAAACCTACAGAACTCAAATATATAAGTACTTACTCAAATATATAAGTACTTATAATAGCAGCTGATGGATATGTACCTCCTATAATTTGTAATGTAACTATAAGGTCTTCTATATTAAATTAAATTTATTTTATTTTTATTTTTATTGTTTCTTAGAGCTCCTCTTGGAATTGATATATCAGAACACGTCAAAGAAGCATCCATCAGAGTGCCAGCCCTAAAACTGACAATATGATATTTGATTTTTTTTAAAAACACTTCAAATTTGCAGAATATGCCATAGTTCCTTCCAGGATCATGTCCTCTTTAATTCATTATGTCATAGAGTTGGAAGAGACCACTGAGGCCATCCAGCCATGCGGGAACATCCATCAAAGTACTCCCAACAGATGGCCATCCAGCCTCTGCTTAAAAACCTCCAAAGAAGGAGACTCCACCACCCTTCGAGGCAGCCTTTTCCACTGCCGGACAGCTCTGACCGTCAGGAAGTTCTTCCTAATGTTCAGATGGAATCTCTTTTCCTGTATGTCATTGCATAGCAAGATTTTTGACACTATTTTAAGGAGAAAATCATGACATCAATATGAAAAATACACTGAAAACAGCGCAAGAGATTTGTAGTAACTTTACATGAGCAACCTACATGTTTTATCCTATTTCATAAAAATGGGTATTTAAGACTGGTATTTTCCAGGAGGACTAGTAGGAACAACTTGTGGAAGTAGAAGTTGGGGTGAGAAGATTCAATTTCTGGGCTCCGTCATTTGTGTACATGGTTACTTGGCTAGACTTGTTGACTATGTAGCTTCAGATATGGAATCAAATTAAAATAATCATCTTTTTGGAATTGTCCACACTGTAATTATTCTTACTATATTACTATTTAGCACAATGTCTGACACAGCTATCCAAATGTAACTTGATATGAGTATGTCCATCATAATCCATCATTTTCAGTTTAAATATCAACATGTGGGGAGTAGGAAACTTCTACAGGATGCCACAAATTGAGAAGGAGAGAGCGAGAGAGAGCAGAAATAGGTCTTTACACAATTCTCCATTTCCAGCTTGACCCTTCAGGCCACACAGAAAAAGTGTGATTATTTTAAGTGAGGCCTCTTGAACATCGTACTCTACCAGTTAAAAAGGGTGAAAGTTGGGATTGTCAAGATGCAATCTAGGGTCATCTGGCACTTTTAAAGTCCAGTTCATTTCACCAGTTAAGGATGCACATGTCTTTCTCCCATTGAAATCAATTTTGCTTAAAGTTGCTTAACTTTCTCTGGATTCTGATGCAAGCCTTTACATCTGTATTATGGGGCAGTTAATCAGAATCCTATGTTAACTTAGGTTTTATAAATCTGGTGCACATGCATTGTCTTCTAACAGGTAAATGGCACACTTTTGTATTGCAACAGTATTTAGAAGAGTGCAAAACTGATTTGATGATTTTCCTGTATTGACCGTGCTGATTTTTAATGCAGAGGTGCTCAGTGTGTAGTCTCAGTATATCACTCAGAGGTACGCAGCACACGGACTCCATTAGGGTCTCATTTCCTAGTAAACTGCTTAGGTCTGCATCCTAAAACACAATAAAGAATGTCAGCATTATAAGCTAATGAGACGATTTCTATAGGTAGCGCTGCATGCTATGCAAGAATAGTTTTGTTTGATTGTTTCCGATACAACACCTAAGTCGCTTTTCAGACACAAATAGTTACATGCAATTGCCAGTGCTTTTATTCCCTATCACTTCAGCAAATACTTGCATTATTAATAAGACAGGTTTTCTTCTTCCATCTTTGTGCAAAACTGTTGTGGAGCACCAGTGATATTTATGATAGTTTAAACAATGTGCTAAAGGTTAGCAGCAATTCCTGTTTTTCTTTCCTACTGCACCATAACCACGATAGTTAAGATTTCTTTTGTGACAAATGGTGGTGGAGATTAGAGACATTCACAATTCTTGGTCTTGAAACTTGAATGAGGTCTGATGTTGTAACGTGCGGAAATGGATAGTGCCCGGAGGCTGGAACCCGGGGCTTTTCCAGCATCTTTACTCTTCCCATTAGATGACCTGCCGTGGGCACCAGAAAGAGGGAATCCTTTGGACGACATTTTGATTTGTATATTTTGACACCAGTACTCCGTGATCGATCTGCAAGATAAAAACATTTCTCTCTTATGCACCAGATGTTTCACTGGCAAAATGTTTCAGATCATTCTGTGGTGTAACAAATTGGAATTTTAAGAGATCCTCCATTGCAGTAGTTCCCAATCTTAAGTAACCCAGGTGTTCTTGGACTGCAACTCCCAGAAGCCTTCACCACCAGCTGTGCTGGCCAGAGTTTCTGGGAGTTCCAGTTCAAAAACACTTGAGTTACCCAAGGTTTGGAGCCATTGCTCTACTAGACTGGGAGCTGTGCAGCTGGTTCACAATGGCTTGTGTCCATTCAGTTTCCCAAAGGTCAGGGAACCTTCAGAACTGCTAACAAAACTGAGTATATAAAGCCAAGAGAAGGTTCACAAAGTGCATTCATTCATTCATAGTTCTGTCTTCTTCAGAGTACTCAAGCTCGTTACCAGGATGCGCTCCCTGCCCCATGAAATATTCTAGATCTTTCTGAACGTGTTGGACATTTTCCTTAATAAATATAGCCAGTTCAGGAAGTTTATTTTTCTGTCGCTTTGTTTCCATTGTTTCCCCCCTCCTTTTTTGCCTCCTGATAACAGCATTGGCTGCTCACTTCTCCGGATTTGAGGCAGTCTGTCTATTGCCCACCAGATGACTGCTCACGTGGTTTGTCTGTTTCATCAAGAGACAAGTATCTGCAGATACATTGTGCAGTCTGTGCTGCAGATGCATACCTCTGTTGGGGTCAGTGGGGTCATAGGACGGTTTAGCCTGAAGTAGAGAGCTGATTATGAAAAGTCTAGGCCAGTGGGAGTCATGTTGGGTATAATTACCTCGTATATGTATGGGAACTGCAGGTGGTCCTCCATTTATCTCCAAACTGAAAATAAGAATTACATTTTAAGAAATCAGGTTGCGGTTGTAAGAACAGTTAAAAGGCAACGCTCTGGAGCATTTCCATTAAAATTCATGACCTATTCTAGAAGAAAAAAGGTGCAGGATTTTGTTAACTGTCTTGTTTTCGGTTGGCCAGTTCAACACATTGTACTTTTCCTATGCCTCCTGAATGCTTCTAAACTGCTTCGTTGTCTACTGCTACGTACATCTGATGACCATGCCTACATAAATGTGCTAGTCTTTAAGATATCAGAAGATGTTGTCTTTCCTGCAATAGATTACTGAATTCAAGAACAGAATTCTCATTCAGTTTGACTGCGAAGTCTTACTGATAAGATCATATGTGGGCACAGTTTATATCGCTATTTAGCATTGGTCATAAATGAAGACTTCAGACTCCTTGGTCTGTTGCTCTTACTAAGGAAATGTGGACAGACCAACCGCAATACTGTATTCATATTGTTTGGATTTCAATGTTGAGCTTTATTTTAATTTAACTTAGAACTTCCTATCCTCCACTTCAGATTCCGAGGCACCCTAGGGATCCCTTTTGCTCCAGAGAAGCCTATGGAAACTTTGGGAAACGGGGCAGGGTGTTTGATGCCAGAAAATCACTGCTAGTGGTCTCGTTGCCATATTGGGACTGTTGCCAGTGATCTGGCAGTGATTTCCTGCTCTTGGAGTCTCCCTTGTTCCAAGGTTCCTCAAAGCTTCTCTAAGACAAAAGGGATCCCTAGAGATCCTCAGAACCTGAAGGGGTAAAGGCAAGAATAGGGAGTTTTAAATTAAAGTAAAATGAAGATTCATGTTGCCAGGTCATCACCATTTATGCCCAGCAGAGTTGTGCAACAGAATTTCAGCCACTATGGAACAATCTGATTGCAAATACATGCTTCAAACAACTAAACAGATGGCTGTACATGTGAATATCACCAGGTGGCCAATACAGAAATCAAATGGTCGAATTAATTGGAAGCCAGAGATGGAGAAAGTGTATTCATTCTGCCAAACAAGACCAACAGCAGATTGTGGTACAGATCATGAACTATTAATATTCAACACTAGAAAAAATCTGAAAAAGAACACTAAAAGAAGCATGGTGCCAAAATATAATTCAAATGACATTCCTGATGAATTTGAAGTCTAGATTTGTTTTACTAAATTCTATTGACCATGAACCAGAAGAACTATGGATGGAAACCAGAGAAATTATTGGAGAAGAAATATGGCTCTGGAGGAGAGCTTTGCAGGTATATTTTTGTACTGCCAAAAAGATGAACAAGTGGGTCCTAGAGCAAATTGAGCCTGAACTATCTCTGGAGGCAAAAATGATGAAACTGAGGCTGTCCTACTTTGGGCACATCATGAGAAGACAAGATTCACTGGAAAAGACAATAATGCTGGGAATAGTTGAAGGTAGCAGGAAAAGAGGACGACCAGATATGAGATGGACTGACTCCCTAAGGGAAGCCACAAGCTTGGGTTTGCAAGAGGTGAGGAGGTCTGTTGAGTACAGCACATTGTGGGTATCTAATTTAGAGGGTCGCCATAGGTCAGAGGTGACTTGACTGCACGTAAAAACAACAGGGTCACAATCTTCTAAAACACTACACGAGTCTCAAATGTTTTATTGTTACCTGAGAGATGGGAGCCCAATTTTTTTTTGCCTCCTAAATTCCTTCACAAATTCTGAATTGATTCTTGCATCTTTGCTAAGATTCATTATTAGTCTCTTGAAGAACTTGGGCTTGTTCCTACATTGAACCAGCAGATGGCGGTATGCTGTTCGGTTGAATGTTAAATATCCCAGAGCACATGCCATAGCTGTACGAACCTACGAGAGAAAGAAACCCATGTTTAGGACAAATCAGTTATTTATTTTATTAGAATCTCTCCTCTCTATTGCACAGACTCTCAATCTCTCTCTCTCAGTAATTCTTTGTGATTTACCTTTTTTAAAAAGCATACAACCAAAGTAGGGGAAAACAAAACAAAATTAAGGCCTGGGAAAATAAAAACATTAATTTTCTTGGTGTCCAGTGAGAACACCTAAGAGGCAGGCCAGGTTTCTCTGGGAAGGCAGTTCTATAAATGCAACTCAAACAGGCAGACACCTTGGTCACTGCCTTCCTCATCTCCAACAGGTGTTGTATAAGAGACTGTCGGTCATTGACCTCCACATTTGAACAGCTATATTACAGCAGTGTGTTAGCAGGAGGTATATAACATGTTCCCAGCTAACTGCATTGCAAAATGAAACTGAACTGACCAAAAGAGAAAACAAAAGTCAAGATACTCTTTACCTCGTCTTCCTTTGCATATAAATGATAGCAGAGACGCTGGACAGTTCCCATACTCGTAATTGCTTCTGGAATACCTGCTCTTGTGTGAGCCAAGCTAGCCAATAACTTTCCTACAAAATTTAGACATTGAAGTATACATGGTAATAAAAGTCAACAAAATTATACAAACAGCGCTTCAGGACAACCAACAGTCGCAATGTTTTCATGGGTCTGATGCGGTTTCTGAAAAGTTTTTTATAGCCCTTTAAGCCGTTTCTTGCCATCTTAGTTTCTCTGCTTGTGATCTGCTCCGACATCGACAGCTCCAGATATAGGGCCACAGTGCACCCTAGTGCACAGGATGCACAATGGGTTCCCCATTCATTTCAGTGAGAAGCTTAGGACACTCATTATCAGTGACAGTTGCTCCCCTCCATTAAAGTAACTTGAGAATCGTCTGGGAGCCACAACACATTCACCTTCCCATGCTCGTAGGCATTTCTTCCCTCTGGAATAACGGTGCAGATTCCTGGCTACTGGCAAGTGCTATAACCTGTGTTAGAAAGCTTATCACTTTTAATCAAGGGTTCAGTAGGTTCACCAACTTCACCAAAATGGAGTTTTAAATTAACATTAAAGATCAACGTTCCTGGGCGATGATGCCATTGTTGTTCATCCCCAGCAGAGCTGTCAGTACAAAAATGTTGCATATATTGGTCGTAAATGGCTGTAGTGAAGCTAGGATAAAGGGCACCAAAGTACCACAAGCAACTGCAGAGGTAAGATTTTGTCCAAGGCCATGTGCTGCAGAGCCAAACTCTCTCTCTCTCTCTCTCTCTTTCATATTTCCCCTTCCTAAATAACAGCTGTGAAGGATGATTCAGACAACAGCATGGCAAGGGAGGTGAAGACTTTCACCAACCACGGCATCCATGCTGGAACTTGATTTTAACTCCAAAGCCATTAGGTAGCCCTCAAGGTAGTCCTCATATCTGTAGGGGGAGGAGGGATATTTGACAGGAAATAGAGGATGCCTTCCCAACCCGGTGGTGCCCATCCACTTCAGGCATCCCTATGGCTGCTATTCAAAAGGAAAAGGGCGAGAAATGGAGAACTGTTCCTCCTAACTAGAAATCTTATTTTCTATAGGACTGAGGAGAACTATGGAGAACTGTTCCTCCTAACTAGAAATCTTATTTTCTATAGAACTGAGGCACACCCAGCTTTAGCCAGTCATCGTATGGTTTTGTCGCCAGAGTAAAAGATTTTCTTCTGCTCTGTTCTTTCCCCATTCTCTTTTACCTAATTTTTCTCTCACATGGAGCATGTAATAATGTTACGAAGTGAGAAGACTGTTCAATGTTCAATATCTTATAAACATGGTTGCATTAAAAAAAAACCCTGCATTTTCTCCTTTCTGCCACTTGTGTGTTACCTGTTACCACGAGGGTGGCTGTCTCCTCTGAACACAGCAGCTCAACCAAAATAGAAATTCCTCTAGCAGACAAACTGACTTGGTCCATGTCAACTATAATCCTGGCTAATACAACAATCTGTAATGAGAGGCAATGTTTGATAGAACACATTAAGTAAGGCCTCCTGTAGCTGGCATCTGCCTCCATTTTCTGTTTGTTTGTTTGTTTGCAAAGTGGCAGTATCATTGCTCATTTGGGCTTGTTGGAGCTTTAATTGACATTGCAACCAAAGACAAGTTTACTTTGGAGTAGGCCCCATGAAATTCAACAGGACTTGCTTCTGTATAGCCATGCATAGGGTGGCATTGCAACAAGCTTGCATCCCACTCTTTTTCCAGCAAGATAGATGAAAGGTTATTGAAAATAAAGCTCAACAAAGCCATACATGCAGTTAAGCAGACATGGTTACCGGGATAATTATTAATATCTTAGCAGGAGCCAGGGAAATCTGGACCAGCCACCAACCTCCCCAAAAGGCCTCCTGAAAGACATGGGTGTTATATCAGTCTGACAAAATGTAACGCATGGTGCAGTCAGAGAGGCTTCCCAATGGAGGAGACTCTGAAGCATCACCACCATGGCAGATAAGACCTTGCCCATCATATCTTGCTACTGCAGTTTCTGGAGCATCGCATTCTCCTAGCATGGTCAAAAACCTTCAACACACAACAGGTAACTAGGAAGGCAAGCCAAAACTGGAGTGATGTGGGAAAATTTGCTCACACCGACCACCAGTCTGGCCACCACATTCTGGACCCGCTGTAGCCTCAAGGGAAGCCCCAATAGTCAATTCAGGAGATGACCAGTACTTGCACCAGCATCCTGAGGGAGCTCTCCTCTAAGTAGGATGGAGCTGAGCAATCAGACTCAGCTGGTTTAAGGCAGGTCTGGACACAGCTGCAATCTGGGAGTCCCAAGAAAGAGCCAGGGCCAGAAGAATGCCCTGATTATGAACTTGGTCGCTAAATGGGAGGGCAATGCTGTCCAGTCTAGGGATAACCCCCCAAAACCTCTCAGAGGGGCCCCCCCAGGAGCAAAATTTCAGTCTTGTCCAGGTTCAGTATGAGCCTATTAATCCGGGTCCATTCCATGACTGAAATCAGGCATTGCTTGGGTGTCTAGACAGTCTCCACTACAGAGGTGGTAAAGGAGAGACAGAATTGCCTGCTATCAGCCTACTGGTGACACTTTACTCCAGATCTCCTGATGACCTCCCCCAGTGGCTTAACATAGATGTTAAACAGCATTGGGGATATCAACCAGCCCTGGGGCACCCCACAATTGAGGATCCAGGGAGCTGACAAATTATCCCCCCAAGCTGAACTCTCTGGACACGGTCCTTGAGGAAGGACTGGGGCCAGCTCAGTGCCAGGCGCCCAATCCCCATCTCCAAAAGCCTGTCTAGGAGAAGGCTGTGGTCAATGGTATCAAAAGCCACTGAGAGATCAAGAAGAACCTGCAGGGTAGATCTTCCTCTTGTCGGCCTCCCTTAAAGGGTCATTGTGCAGCATACAAACCCTACCTTAGCTTCAAATAGAAACACAGTACTTTTATCAGGCACATTTCCTTCATTTTAAATATTAATGTTAAATGATGAAAGAGACAGTGAAAAACACAAGTCCCTTGGCATAAGCAGTGAGGGCTGATAAGGTGGGGAAAACTCTGTACAATGAGAGCATCTCACACACAAGCAGATAGAATGACAGAGGTCCATGGGCAGAGGCAAAGGGGGGAGTGCCTGCGTGCTGATGTTCTCTTTGGGTGGCAGCCACGTCTGCCTCACAGAATGCCACTTTGCGACATACCTTCCGCTTTTGTGGAACATGGGAAGCGGCTGCTCCAGAATTCAAACACCCGCATGCTAGACTGAGCATGATCCTTTTTAATTTGGATCATGATGACAGAGAGATGGTTGTCCTCAGTGACAAAGTCCATCTGTAAAAGTGACCCATCAGTACTTAAGCAGAGATACATATTCTGTATTGTCCCCTTCTTCTTCTTTTTTACCTGAAACGCAGCCATTGCTCTATCTGTCTCCACATCTGATAGCAGAAAAGGTTCAAATATAGACAGTGATATTGGTCCAGTCTCTAAAATCAGTAACTGTTGGGTGGGATTATTATATGCAAAAAGAGCTATAGCATATCCTGCTCGTAAACAGATATCCTTAAAACAATCAGAAAAACATAGGAACACATGAATGTTTTTGACAGTTAAACATAAAAATACTTTTTTTTTAAAAAAAGCATATTTACTAATTCAAGAGTGTCAGGACAGCAGGGTTGTGCAGCAATTTAAAGAGCAGGGTCAGAATCTTTTTGAGGAAATGAAGAGCACAAAGGTGATTGTGCAAACAGTGTCTTCCCATCTGGCATCTGTCCTTTGCACAACCAGTCATATACTGTTGCAAAACTGAGTGCTCGAAAAACTGATTGACAGGGTGGGGATAAGTTCAATAATTTCTCCTACATATATATCTTTTTTCCCCCAACAGGATTTCGGCTTAAAATTTGTATACAATGTTGTATGTCTAGCAACAGAATGGAAATTTGGGGTCAAATTGATTACCCTCACCTCCCGCTCCTTATGTATCTCCCAAATCTGCTCAGGAGCCTTGGGGAACTTCTGTGGCTAGAAAAGTTTGGGGGACTGCAGGGGGAGAGACCAAGGGGAGTAGAATGAGTAGAGGTCTGGATGGCATTGGATCAAAAAGGATATGCAAGCATTTGTTTGTTTGTTTACAACGTGAGGTTAAAGTTCAAGAAAAATGAAATATTACTCTGCAAAACATACCATATTTTTCCATTTATAAGATGCCTCCACTTATAAGACAGCCCCCCACTTTTCTAACCCCCAAATTAAGAAATCTTAACTTAGTTTTGAGTATTCAGCCTCTGGGCTCAGAATGGTCAGACATTTTGAGTCCCTGTTGCTTCTCAGCCTACAGGCTCCACCTCCAATGAGGTTTGTTCCAATTGGTTTGTTCAGCATCAGCTGACGTCAGTTCCATAAGGCTCGTGATTGGAGGAAGCTAAGTCTCCTGACTGTAAGCCTCGTGATTGAAGGAAGCCTGTTTACAGAGGCAAGGTACGGGCCATTTTGTTCCCTCCGTGTTCTCAACTTACTTCCGTGTATAAGATGCCCCTCAATTTTTAGTGTAATTATTTTAGGAAAAAGTAGCGTCTTATACATGGAAAAATACGGTAAATGAAAACTAAGATCCAGTCAAAACCAAACACTAAAGGAAAAAGGCATTCTCTTCGATTCACACATTTTATCTCCATTTTGTTTTCTCAGAGGGGTACACTTCAGAAATCATTTTTGCAGAGTAAGATCATGCTTAGCTTGTACAAAACAAAGCACACTGGGATGCTGGATCTGAAGGTGAGCAAAAGCAAGTGCCAGAACACACACATCTTTCGTCACTTGACGGAGCAGTTTCTAATGGCATGTTGAGTACATACAGCCAAGTTTAACCCTAAAAGACCCAATCAGGGCACATTTGACTTAATCTCAAGTGCTGATGAACTGGCCAAGCAATATGAATATATTTAATGTTTGCAAAAATGTCACCTTTTAAAAAAGTGACAGTGACGTACATATAAAAGAGCTAATTCAGAGTTCCTGAAACTAGCATGAGTTAGTTTACAATTGCTTTAGCAAAGAAAATAACTTTTGCTAGCTTAGCAGCCCTTTCAGCAGATGCTGTAGCCCTTCTGGAAGAGTTGCTCTGTAATTACGTCACTGTATCCACTAGCATAAAAGGTCCTTCAAGGACTAAATGTTGTATGAATAGGTCAGAGTGTGAAGGACAGGAAGCTAGTGTGCCGTCCCCGAGAGGAAATGTATCAGAAGAGGCGTGCGAGTGTGTAGAAGGCGTGCTTGTAGAGATAGAGGGGAGTGAAGGAAGGAGGGAGAGTGCACTGGAGGTGTGTTTAGCTGAAGATAAAGGGGAGGAGCAAGATTTGATAGTTTGAGAAGAGATTATAAAGGAGGAGGAGGAGGCGCGCGAATTGAGGGTGGTAACGGACGGGACAGTGAAGAGTACAAGGGATTGTGCTGTTCAAACTAAGGATGAAAGAGGCACTACTGACAAGGTTAGAGAACTGACGCGGGAGTTCCCTAACTTAAAGACTGGAGGCGGGTTACTTCCTGACCCAGATATTCCCAAGTTGGAAAACCAAAGAATTAAACCCTTAGAATGGACCGTGGTGGTCTACCCCCGCAATCAAGATGGGGGGAGGAAAGTGATTCGTCCTACACCCTCTTTCAACAAGCCACCCCCAGAGGGGGACTGGGCAAGACATCCTTGCTGCGGGACGGTTTGTGCAGTAAGGAGTGCACCTTTGCGGGCGATGACCGATCGGGAGCGTTTTGGCCCGGCCCCGATGTGAGAAGCGATATATTTACTCCTGAGTTGAATGTTAAAAGTTATAAGACTTTGCCGGAATTAAGTTGTTTTGATCCGTTTGACATGGTTGAAGTTGAAAAAAATAAAAAGGAATCTGTTCAGTTTTTAAAACCGCCTCCGTCTCTTATTCCCGCCAAGATGAGGGAACCGCCATCAGCTTCAGAAGAACCCGATCACACAGAGACTAAGCAAATGTACACATTCAACACTTCTTTGTATGCCGCATCCTGTACTGATATTAAGCACTGACACCAAAATAAATAATTTCTCTGTTAACATATGAATGGCACTGCAAATGGCAGTCACTGTCCTCTGGTTACAAACCTAAAAAGTCCGCTGTGTGTCATGTGGCACAGGAATCTTTTGAGGCCCTTCCCTGTAGCAATAAGGTGTTCCTGTGTATTCAACAGATACTGCCTACAATGATCTTGATGAAGCATCAAAAAGTTAGGTTACCTACCTGTAACCATGGTTCTTGTAGTGGTTCTCTGTGAATTCACACAAATGGGTCTATCCTGCGCCTGCGCAGGACGTTCGGAACTTTCTAGAGCTTAGAAAAAAGCCAGACAGTTAGTCTCCCCCCCCCGAGGGTATATAGGCTCCGCCTCCTCCACCTTCCTTAGTTCCCTATGTCCGCCGTTACTAGAGAGTAGGTATAATGACCTGTTATCGTGACGGACAGCGGGGAGGAAGGGAGGGATGTGTGAATTCACAGAGAACCACTACAAGAACCATGGTTACAGGTAGGTAACCTAACTTTCTTTGTAGTGGACTCTGTGAATGCACACAAATGGGTGATTAGCAAGCTGACTCACCGGATGGAGGGCCGTCACGGTATCAGGGATGACAGTATCGCCCTTCCAAAGGCAGCATCATTTTTCGCTCTGACATCGAGGCGGTAGTGCTTCGCGAACGTCAGAGGATTGGACCAGGTAGCCGCTTTACATATGTTTTGAATATGAACACCGCGATGAAGAGCGGTGGACGTAGATATAGCTCTGGTGGAGTGAGCCTTAAGCTGGTCTGGTACCGGTTTGTTTGCAAGCTGGTAAGCCATTTGTATGGATTGCACGATCCATCTCGATATTGTCTGAGAGGATGCAGGAGCACCCTTGTTATGCCCATGGTAGCACACAAAGAGACGGAAAGAGCGTCTGAAGTGCTTGGTTCTGTCCAAGTAGAAGGCAATAGCCCGCCTGACGTCCAGAGTATGGAGCTTGCGCTCGATTGGAGTGGACGGCGATGGAAAAAATGTAGGAAGTATCAGTGGTTGATTCAAATGGAAGTCTGATACAACCTTGGGAAGAAATGAGACATCCAAGTACAGAGTAACTTTATCGGGATGCATTTGTAGGTATGGCGGGTCAGACCTAAGAGCTGACAGTTCACTAGCCCTTTTGGCGGAGGTTATGGCCACTAAAAAGGAAGTCTTGAGAGAAAGCAATTTCTCGTTACAGGTTGCCATGGGTTCAAATGGAGGCTTGGTAAGCGCATCCAGGACAAGTGGAAGCGACCATTGAGGTACAATGGGTGAAGAGGGCGGCCTGATGTTCTGCAGGCCCTTAAGGAATCTTTTAACCGTGAGGTGAGAGAACAGTCTGGCGGAGCTAGAGTGAGATGGCTGGTGAGCAACGATCGCAGAAATATATACTTTAATGGTGGAGTGTGCGAGTCCAAGATTGAACAGATGCAGTATAAAGTTAAGTAAGGTTGAGAGTGTAACTGGGACTGATTGGAGTCCTTTGGACTGAACGAATTTCGTAAAAGATTTCCATTTGTTACGGTATAGGCGAAAAGTCGACGGCTTTCGAGAGCGGTCTAGAATCGCACGGAATTCGGGGTTATCCTCCACGCCGTCAGGTGAAGAGACCGGACATCTGGCTGGAGAAGGGCCCCGTCGTTCTGGGATAGCAAGGACGGTATTAGAGGTAAGTGAAGTATTTCCTCCGTTATTCCTTGAAGGTGGGCAAACCAGGGTTGTCGTGGCCACCACGGAGCGATGAGAATCGCGTTTGTCCGGTATTGAATGATCCGGACTATTGTCCTGAGGAGCATTGGTATGGGAGGAAACAGGTAAGTGAGTTCTCCGGACCACGGAATGAGGAAAGCGTCTCCGAGTGACGCGGTGTCCCTGCCCGCTCGTGAGCAGAACTTGCGGCATTTGGCGTTGCGGTGAGATGCAAAAAGATCTATGGTGGGTTGACCCCATCTCCGGCATAGGTCTTGAAAAATCGTCTCGTCGAGGGACCATTCGTGCGTCCTGGTACGGAGCCGGCTGAGATGGTCCGCTAGATAGTTGTCCTCTGAAGCGATATGAATCGCTTGTGGAAAAATATGATGGGTACGGCACCAGTCCCAAAATCGCATGGTGAGATGGAGAAGCGGTAGGGATCGAGTCCCACCTTGTCGGTTGATATAGTGCATCGCTGTGGTATTGTCCGTGACAAGCTGCACAGATTGTCCCTTTATACGCGGAAGAAAGGCTCGAAAGGCCTTCATGATGGCGAGCAATTCGAGCTGGTTTATATGGAGAGACCTTTCTCTCGGTGTCCATAACCCGTGAATCCTGAGCTCTTGGCAGTGAGCGCCCCAGCCAGAAGGGCTTGCGTCGGTCGTGACCTGTATGGACAGGAAAGGAGGTTGGAAGGGTTTTCCTTCGGACAAGTTGCGCGGAATCGTCCACCAGATGAGATGCTTCGCTACATGTGACGGGACCTGCAACTTTTTCTGCGGGGAGTCCGTTAAAGGATCGAACTCGCCCAGGAACCAGGACTGGAGCGGGCGCAATTCGAGCTTGGCATGAAGGACGACTGCCGTCGTGGATGACATGAGGCCCAGTAGATGCTGAACATCGAATGCGGTGACAGTAGCCAGGGGTGAAAACCATTGTATTGCGTCTCGAATCTTTTGGATTCTTTGATAGGGCAAGAATGCCCGCGCCCGGGTCGCATCTAGCGTTGCTCCTATGTAATTGACCAGCTGGGATGGTACCAGAAGGGATTTTTCCTGATTGATCACTAGACCTAGCTTGTTTAAGGTCGCGAGAGTGGTAGTTGTAGCAGCGACGGCTTCGTGGTAGGATGATGCTACCAGGAGCCAATCGTCGATATAAGGGAAGAGTTTTATTCCCTTGGTGCGAAGGTGAGCCACTACAGGGGCCATGCACTTGGTAAAAGTCCGAGGGGCCGTGGAGAGCCCAAATGGAAGGGCAGCAAACTGGTAGGTTGTGCGGTGGAACCGGAACCGGAGATACCGTTGATGAGAAGGGTGAATGGAGACGTGAAAATAAGCGTCTTTGAGGTCGATGGTGACGAACCAGCTTCCCTGTGAGAGAAGAGGAAGAATGGAGTCGAGTGTTAGCATTCGAAACTTCCTGTAAATGATAAACTGATTGAGTTCTCTGAGGTCCATGATGGGCCTGATACCTCCATCCTTTTTAGGGACGGCGAAGTACCGAGAGAAGAAACCCCCGTGTAGATCAGCCTGTGGGGTCTTGACGATCGCCCCTTTGCTTAGGAGGGATGAAATTTCCTCCTGAAGAGCCACCGAAAAGGGGGTGGTCTTAGGGAGATTTGATGGAGGAAGTTGGAAGAATTCTATGGAATAACCCTTCTCAATAATGGTTAGGACCCATTTGTCAGTCGTAATATGTTTCCATTCAGAGAGAAATGGAAAGAGTCTAGTCCGGTAAGAGGAGTAGTTAGTTGTACTGCTTACCCCGGCGCTGAGGTTTACGAAAGGACTGCTTGTGTCCTTGGTATTGTTGCTGCTTGAAAGTCGAAGGGTTCGACTGAGATGACTGGAAGGTCCTGTCGTGTTGCTGCTGTCTACCATACCGAAATGGTTGGTACTGAGAAGATGCTTGGTAAGCAGGTTTTTTGTAAGTAGGTCTCTGATACCGATACGGTTGGTATGGTATGTAGGACTTTGCGGTCTTCCGCATTTTATGGATATTCTCCATAATATCATCAGTCTTGGAATTAAAGAGGCCATCCGCATCAAAGGGAAGATCCTCGATTTTGGTCTTCGTATCGTCCAGTATGTTCGCCGCTCCGAGCCAGGCATGGCGACGGACTGCTACTGCTGTAAGCATGGATTTGGACGCAATTTCAGCTGTATGCTTTGCTGCTACTCGTTGCTGTCTTGTAAGGGTATTAGCCTCCTCGTAGACGTTGAGGAGTTCGGTCTTGGATGGCTCAGGAAGGCTTTGTAAGACGGGGACAATTTTATCCCATAGGTGCTTTTGATAAGCACCCATTGCGGCTTGGTAGTTCGAAATCTTAATCAGTAGAGCCGCAAGGGAATAAAGTTTTTTACCCAGGGCGTCATTTTTTCTGCCTTCTTTATTGACAGGTGTAACAGAGGACCTGCTGCGGGATCTATACTGGGTAGCCTCGACCACAATAGAATTAGGCATGGGATGCTTGGTCAGGAAATCCGAGTCGGAACCGTGGGTCTTGTAATGGTGGTCGATTTTTCTAGGGATTTGGAGAGTCGCAGGCGACTTATCCCACGAAGCCTTTACCAAGTCAAGAAGTGCTGGAATGAGGCTAAGACTGGGAGGAGATGACTTGTCCTGCTCCATATCGTGAAAGACAAGGTCTGTTTGTTGCTCAGGAACTTGCGCATCTAGGTGTAAAATCTTAGCCATGCGCAATATAAGTTGAGCATAGGACGAGTAGTCTTCCAATGGGTATTGTGAAGAAGTACTCGGAGCACCACCATCAGGTACATCAGATTCCGAAGAAGCTGAAGAGTTGACATGGGACGATTCAGACACCAATGAGGAGGGACGGTGCGATATTGGTACCGTGTCTCTCGGTATTGGTTCGGCATCAGAGTGTACCGAAGGAGAGAAAGGGTCTGTATCATGGCCCTCTGGGCCAGAGTACATCGTCGCAGTCTGTACCGTAGATCGTCCTGCGGGACGTTTAGACCGTTTTAGAGGCGCAGAAGGTGCCATCGGTGTCTTCCTCTTACGGGAAGTAGCAATTTGGGGTGTAGGAACATGCCCCTGTTGCTGCTGTAGATTCTCAGGAGTTGGAACCGAAGAAGGGTACCAAGCTGAGGAGGGGTAAGCCTGTCCCCTGAAGTCAGGCGGATAGCCGTATCCTTGATATGGGTAGGGCTGGTATGGACCGAAAAAAGGGTGACCATACTGTGCCGGCATTTGTGGACGGTATTGGTCCGCAGGATGTTGAGGTTGGTACGGAGAGGTATGCGTACGCTTCTCCTTTCGCTTTCTAGGAGTGCGAGACGGCAGCTCCTGTTCTGAATGCGAGTCAGTATCAGCCCGCCCGGAAGATCGCGGGCTAGTAGGGGCAATGGCCGCGCTGGGAAAAACCTCAGCCGCAAAATGGCCTGACGACGGAGACATGCTCATGATATCGTGAGCAGCCTGGGCCGGAGGAATGATCCGCTCCTCCATATCCGATTGCCCAATGTCGTCTCTAGAAGACTCCTCGAGTAATATAGGAGGCACAGGAAGAGGCAAAGTTGTCGATTTGGGTGGCTTTGCCAATTTCTGAGATTTCGCTTTATCATTCTTCTTCTTTGAAGGTACAGCCGACCTGGAAGCCTTGGTGGAAGCTGGCTTAGGCGGTCTAGAGGAGTCCTTCTGCTTAGAAGACGCAGAACTCAAGGTAGGCTGCGAAGAATCAAAGGCAGTGGTGCCTGCTTTAGGTGTCTCTACACGTGGAGGGTTCGGGGAAGTGGTAAGAGGAACCTCCATAGCAGGCTTGAGGGTTCTTTCGTAGAGAAAGGCCCGGAGGCGTTGAGACCGCAGTTTAAGAGCTTGTTTGGAAAAGCTTTTACAAGCGGCACACGCCTGAATAAGGTGGGATTCCCCCAAACAAAATAAGCACTTATCGTGCTGATCCGTTAGCGGGATTTTCCGAAAGCAAACGGAGCACTGTTTGAAGCCCCGAGAGGCCATAAAAAGATAAAAAAATAAAAAGGGGGGAATCCGGGAGGGGAGGGGGGGAACGGGAAGACGCAGAACGAGGAAAAACTTAAATGGGAAGGCAGTTCTGGCGTCTTAAAAGAATAAAAGGTAAATTTTTAGAAGGAAATACTTTCCTTAGCACGCTCTAGTGTTCCTACGTCCTACCCTAACAGCGGAAAAAGAGGAACTAAGGAAGGTGGAGGAGGCGGAGCCTATATACCCTCGGGGGGGGGGAGACTAACTGTCTGGCTTTTTTCTAAGCTCTAGAAAGTTCCGAACGTCCTGCGCAGGCGCAGGATAGACCCATTTGTGTGCATTCACAGAGTCCACTACAAAGAACCTGAGAATTTACAGAATATACGGCTAGACTAAAACCGCTGTAGGCTTTTCCTTATACTTTGCTGTAAACACCTGCTTTGAGCCAACATTTGCGTCCTATGCTATTTGTACATTAAGAGGTAAATTCTTCAGGAGTTAATATGAGTACAAAATGCAACATATGGAGCCTTGGACACCAATATTTGCTGGGTTTCAGAGCTATAATTCATACATATCTAAGGCATAAAGGTAAAAGTTCCCCTTGACATTTAGTCCAGTCGTGTCCGACTCTAGGGCGCGGTGCTCATCCCCGTTTCCAAGCCATAGAGCCAGCGTTTGTCCGAAGACAGTGTGGCGGAATTCCCACGTCACTCCTGTCTATCATAGCCGAAGCTCAAGGGCAGGAGCCTATGAGAAGACAGGAGGGGCGGAGTCAATTAGACAGTTAGACGGAGGGAGACAGTTAGACAGGGAGAGACAGAGGGAGACAGTTAGAGAAGAGAATTGGAGAGTTAAGGTAGAGAATTGGAAAGTTGGAGAATTAGAGAGAATGAGAAGGAGATAAATGGAATAGAAAAGCTAAATAGATAGTCAGAGAATATTAATGAGATGGTTAATGTGAATAAGTAAATACAACACCTGAGTAAGCAACCGTGTAATCATATATAAGAAGTTTAATGAGTGATCCTAAGCAATAATAAAAGAACATCTGTGATTTATAAACCAAAAGAGAAATAAACAAGTTATATTGGCAGCACGTGTCTGATGCTTATATGGTGCAGTGTGGATGAGAGATCCACTGGTGGTAGTGGAAAAGAGAATAAACGTATCCAGAGAGTGAACCTGTGTTTGGGGAAAACAAACAGGGAACACTGGGTGGAACGTCACAGACAGTTTCCGTGGTCACGTGGCCAGCGCAACTAGACACGGAACGCCGTTACCTTCCCACCAAGGTGGTACCTATTTATCTACTCGCATTTTTACATGCTTTCGAACTGCTAGGTTGGCAGGAGCTGGGACAAGCGACGGGAGCTCACTCCGTCGCGTGGATTCGATCTTACGACTGCTGGTCTTCTGACCTTGCAGCACAGAGGCTTCTGCGGTTTAACTGCATAAAATACATTATTTTATGTTGGAACTATTATGTACTCCAGTGAAGACAGTACCTTATCTGGTGCATAAAGAAGTCCAAGGACATCAGAATAAGTAAAACGTTCCTTCTCTTGTAGAACATTCAGCAGGTTACTGTTCTTTAAAACAATGCAAGCCAAAGAAAATGCAACTTCAACCTAGGCATTTGGTATGTGGTGAGATTGGGAGACAAGGAGACAGGGGAAAAGGGGTTTTAAATAATACATCATTTTTGGGGGGGTTAAAAAAAGACCCAGAGGTCAACTTGTCCTGAGTTCAAGAAACCTAACGCTGGTACCTAGGAGTTTGCAAAACGTACACTAGTTTGTACAGGAAAGGTTCCCTCCCACTTTCCCCCAGAAGTAACCTGATAAGGTGGGTTTTTTTCTAGTTGTTTTTGTCAGTAAATTGGAATCTAAGCTGTCCCAGAACTCAAAATGGGATTCATAGTATATATCACCTGAAAAGAATGCTCAAAAATATTTGCGAATTGTGTCAAAAATTGTTTTAAAATGAAAAAGGTTACGGATAGCCACACTACACTGCAGGAAGGGAATGTTCTGTTTCATAGGAAACAGCCATTGGTTCGAGGACTGAGGACCTAATCTGGGTGGCTTGGGTGAATTCTGTCTTTGCCACCTACCTCTGACCTCTGTGAGCAAGTGACCTCATAGATGAGTGATAGAACACTTTTTTTTTACATTCCAAAGTTCCACTCCAAATATCACCAGGTAAGGCTACAAAAGATTCCCACCCCAAACCCCGGAAAGCTGCTGCCAGTTGGTGGCGACAGTATTGGGCTAGAAGAGCCAGGTGTACGGCTTGAAGTAAACAGCCTATGCTTCAAAACCTACTTTTATCTGAAGAGAATGATGAGTTTTGAGTAAATGAACCAGTATTGGCAAGGCCCCTTCATCCACCACATTCTCTTGACTGACTGGATTGCTTATGTTTGCTTCTCCTGCAGGAATACACAATTCAGGTGTGGAGACCAAGGTAAGAAACAAAATCAAAAAAAGAGGGCAAAACTGGAAATGTGACATCAGCATGAGTAAAATGCCGAACTATAACTCTTCTGTGTTCTTTACTTTTCGACTAGTAAAGCAAAAAGCAAAGTGTGCTGCTTATATACCACCCCATAGTGCTTCAAGCACACCCTGGGCGGTTTACAAGTTAATTATGCAGGCTACACATTGCCCCCCCCCCCCCCAGCGAGCTGGGTACTCATTTTACCGACCTCAGAAGGATAGAAGGCTGAGTCAAGGCTTGAGCCAGCTACCTGGGATTGAACCCCGGGTCGTGAGTACATGTTCCAAACTCCTATCAATAACTGAGGGAGGCCACCATAAAAAAATGACATTGCTTTCTCTTTTGAACAGAGATACTGCTTTGGCTCTAAATGACTGCAAGGCGAAACAGGTATAAAAAGGGAATTTAACAGAAGAGGTATCTGAAGGAGTTGTGGTTCTTTTCACTTGGCACCAAATGAAAAGATTTTTGTTCTCCCAACAATCTTAAGAACTTGTAAATCTTCTCATTGTTTTTTTCCTGTTGATTTCACTGCTGATTTTGTTACGTGTTGTATTGGTTTTACCCTTATCGTCGGTTTTAGCTTAGTTTCATTTCAGTGCTATTTTATTATAATTGTTTTAGCGCTATGTTGTGTTTTTTGTTCTGTTTTCTTGTAGGCCACCCATAGGTCTCCAAATCTAAACCTGCAAGAAGGTAAAGCGAGAATGCAAATAAAAAACTTGTGATTCGGAGAATAAGGTGTCCCCAGTCCCCAAAAATGGGGTTACACAGTGAGTCATTTAGCCTGCTGGCCATCATCACCTCAAAACAACTCCTATTTTTTAGAGCAGGGATGGACTGAAGGCAGTTTGGAATCTACTTGTAAATGTCTTGATAGTTACTGAGGCTATCATATTTTGGACACATCATGAGAAAACAAGAGACGCTGAAAAAGACAATAACATTAAGAAAAGCTGAGGGCAGCAGGAAAAGAGGAAGACCGGACATGAGGTGGATTATTCAAGAAAGAAAGCCATGGGTTTGCATTTGCAAGACCTGAGTAGGGCAGTTCACGATAGGACATTTGAGGGAGGTCACTCATTCATAAGATTGCCATAAGTTGGGTGTGACTTGATGGTGCATAACAACAGCAGCAGCGTTAGGATTATTTGGTATTTTTCTTACACAGCACAGAAGCAGCCTAGTGCTGATTGTTGAACCAAAGTAACCATATTGGAAACTGGTAGGAAAAAAAAAATCACTTCAGTTTTTATTGCCTTCCTTAAAGAAAGGCAGTGCTGGATAGAACAGGAAGAAAAGGCACCTAAACATATTTACAGAAGTCCCTAGAGCTGGCTTCCATGCTCACGTATCTGCCATCAGCCGCTATACAGAGGCCATGTGCTGCACAACACAGTCCACCATCCTGACCATTAACTATGCTTGGGGCTGATGAGCGTTACAGTCCCAAACTGCACATCTGGGGAGCACATTTGGAAGGGCTGCATTAGACAGAACGATCACTTCTCAGGCTTCATCAAGCACAAACACGTTTTTCAACCATAGGACAACGGAATAAAAGACCACAAACCGACACACATGGTCCCCAAGGCTCTGATGACACTGAGCAGTGTGCCCTCTGCTATCCTTCCACTCCTTAACAGCCGGACCAAAGGGGCAATGCCGTTCCCTTCGCATATTTGATTCTGGTGGAGTTCACTGTCCTTGCTGAGCGCTATGACGGCTTCACCTCCTTCCAAAACAACCAGAATAACACAAGAGGCTTAAGAACTTTCCAGTGTTTTGATCTGCAAGTGTGCCTGTGTCTGCATACACACTTGTGCAAATTCTTTAAAACAACAAATGGTGACTTACCAACACACTGCATTCTGTCAGAGGGTGATAGAAGCATATCAATAATAAGGTTGTATCCAATCTGTTCCGCCATGAATTTCTGCTGTTTCAGAGTTTGCCCTGCCAGTGCCCAGAGGGTCGCAGCACCTTGTTCTTTAACTTTCAGGTGAAAAGCCTGTTAATTTGGGAAGAAAAATCCTGTTTCCCGGACATCCTTGAGGTCTTACTTATCAGAGCAATAAAAGTGAGGCTGCAGTCCTAAGCAGACCTAATTGTCTGCTAAATTCTATTGGTAATGGTGGCATTTGTTTCTTTGGCAGCATGCTTAGGGCCAGGCTGTGAAGATCTCAGTGATGCCAAGGAACAGCCTCCTCAGTTATTCCAGAAATGTCTAAACCAGTCTAGAGAGGGGTGGGGGAGAGGGGGGAGGGGAATTGCTTGCCTTCAGGAGCTTCAGAAGGAATTTTGTCACCGACTTGGCAAGAAATCTCATCTGGATGTAAGTGTTTTTTTCACAGAGCGCCTCAATGGCCATCGCTCCTTTCACCTGGACACTGATTTTCCTTCCTCTGAGAAGCTCCACCAGAGGGTAGATGACCTGGGCCTTGGCAAAGGCGTTCTGCATCTTGGAATTCCCACGGGAAAGTTCTGCAATCGCAGCCGAAGCCACTGCCAGGAGCACATCTTCAGGCGGAGAAGGTGTTACAAGAAAAGAAGCCAACCGCATGCATGAGTTCATAGTGCTAACACAACAGCAACAATACAGTAGCTACTTCAGGATTCATCTGTCAAGCAGAGGTTTGTTTTAACAACCATCCCCTCACTGCTCTGTGCATCCTGTATTTACAGGAGAGGTTGGTGTGATCATTGTTTCCATAGCTCTAAAAGTACTCTGCAAGAGCCACTCTCTACTGTATCTATGTAGTTTTTAAAGCAATCATGTCTTTCACTGAATGTTCTCGTTGGATTTACAAACTAAAATACCTCCCACTTTCTCGATTCACTATGAATAGGGAGCACTGATGGCCATGCTGGCAGAGAATTAATTTATCAGTAACATGAATTGTTTAGAGTTCACTACTATATTGCCTACACAGTTCTCCTGTGTCAGGTAGAGACTCTCCCTGCACAGGCAAAAAAGGGAGTCTCCTTGTGGAAATCCTCCCCAACAATGGTGGTGTTTTACACTGATGTGGCTTTCCTTACACTGATGTGGCTTTCCTTACACTGATGTAGCTTTCCCCTGGCAGGGCCAAATGGAGGCCCTCGTAAAGCAGGGCCAAAAAATTGGGTTGTTTTAGTTGATCAAATTACAGATTCAACAGCAGTAAATTAATCAGTTGGGTGTAGATTACTTTCTCTGCAATAATTCTTACTTCCTTCATATTTTTATGAGCAAATTAAATTAACAATGTCTCAGTATCACGTTCCAATATCCTAGATCTTCTTCAAGTCTTCACTGATGATAAATTAAGTTAGAACAATAACTAATTCCTCAAAAACCCTGAGGACAAGACAATCAGTGTGCTATTATGGCCTGCTTTGCCCCTTGGGTTGGCAGGCTTCAGTCTCATTCACTCTCCTTCCGTTCATCTCTGGAGCTGCTCTGAAAAGACCAGAAGCTTCTATTCTAGCTCAACTATAGTTTTAATGTTTTGTCTAAACTATGGTTTCTCTTAGCTTCACTTAGCTGAAACAAGCCAGCTTCAAAAACTGTGGTTCAAAGCTGATTTGCCTCAGAACTAATGAGAATTAAGATTAACCACACTTTGCCTCAGTTACGACTCGATGGTAAACTGCAGGAAACTGGAATAGCCTCTAAACCCATTACAGCCATGCTACCCTGCTTTCCCCGAAAATAAGACCTAACCTGAAAATAAGCCCTAGTATGATTTTTCAGGATGCTCGTAATATAAGCCCTACCCCCAAAATAAGCCCTAGTTAAGTGAAACCCCGCCCTCCACCCTTGTGTAGCAACCAGAAGAAGACGACATGACTGTCTTTGAATAAATGTAGATTGTTGTACATGGGGAAAAAAAACATCCCCTGAAAATAAGCCCTAATGCATTTTTGGAGCAAAAATTAATATAAAACCCTGTCTTATTTTTGGGGAAACACGGTAGTAGAAGATGTTGGAGAAAGGAATGAAAGTAGGTGAGTGGCTGTGCCTTGTATGTCAGAACACTGTCAATGATAGTGTCCTTGTTCCAGCTCTGGATTTCCTGCATGAAGTGGAGTATGTCTATGTCTGCATGTGCCTGCATGAGCTACATGACCTAGAAGGTTCCCTCCAACTCTATGGCCTGGATTTCAAGCGGCTCCATGAATGGAACAACCTTTCTTTCCTAGAAGAAGAGTCCTGCTGACTGAAGCAGTTCCTGACTTGTGCTCATGGAAGAACCTCTCTCATGAACACAGATCTTCTCCCAGGAAGAGCCAAAAATTAGGATCAAAGTCAATGATTACATTAACTCAATCTGAGTTGCGCAATACATCCTCAAGACCAGTTCAGCAAGTCTGTCATAAAAAAAAAAACAGAGAGGTGTTGTGGATTTATGCCAGCATTAAGTATAATTGTGTCAGTCATTGTGGTGAATTTCAGCCGGTTGTGCACAATGCAACAAAGTCATGTACACGCCAAAATCACCAAAGGAAGCCTTTAATCACTGGCCTTTCACTTCTAATGATGACATCATTCCTGATGCACAATGCGGCGCTGGGCAACAAGATTTCAGCTACTTTGTTTAGTTCTAACATTGTTAGGAACCAGTGGTATTCAATACAAACTGGTTCTCTGGTTTTGCTTTTTTTTTTTACCTGAATCTGAATCTAAGAACTCAACAAGTGGTTCAATGCCCATAGCTTCCTTCACTCTCAGTTGATTGGCTTTGTTTTTAGTGCATAATACTCGAATACAATTTATTACATTCACTAGCAGATCTTCTATGTTGTACTGCAACAGATTAACAAGAGCTGGAATTGCACCCTGTAGAGGAGAATACATACAACTATGAGCATCAATGACAAAAAGGGCAGCCTTCGATCACTGCCAAATCGCTGTCGGGAGGAAGCTCTACAATCAATCAAGGGGCTGCCAGAGTAACCAGCCTAGTTCTCTTGGAGCAGTGGGACCTGCAAGGCGGCTTTCTTTCAGGATCTCAAATTCCAGGCAGGAGGCGATGGTCTTTCAGGTATCCTGGCCTCAAGCTGCTTAGGGCTTTGTACATCAAAATTAGCTCTTTGATTTGAGCTTGGAAGCAATCTGGAAGCCAGTGCAATTGGTTCAAGACTAGTGTTACATGGACTGCAAAGTTCCCAGCAGCCTTCACCACCAGTTGTGCTGGCCGGGTTATTGGGAGTTGCAATCCAAGAACCACCTGGGCTACCCAAGGTTGGGAAATACACTGGTGCCACTGGTAACTGCTGTGTTAAGGTTAACGAGTGTTTCCTTTTAGTTCGGATAGGAAACTAAGGTTTGAATTGGGGCCCAGATTCCAGATTAAGGAGAATTCTAGGTATTAATATTAACTTCAGTCACAAGTAAGATCAGAGATAATGCATTGCTTAATCATAGTTAGAGTGGGAGAAAGAATTCCCTTCAGGGAAAAGTGCAGAGAGAAAGAGTATGTATTCACACAGCTATCTCCAGTTTGTTAATCATGGTCAGTATGGAATCAGCAATAAGTTGGCAGCATGCCTGGGTTTATAGGCACACAGACATATTGAAGTCCATGTGCGTATAGACACTCTACATGAAGGATGTAACAAATACTCAAAAACGTTCTCATCTGCAGTGAAAAGAATTCCTCATTCTGCAGACACCCAGCTGAAAAAATGGACAAGCGCTGTGAGAGGTTTCTCTCCTGAAGGAGAGCAAAAGCACAATTTTTTTTGCCAGAGACAGCACTATCACTCTCCATGTTTTCAAGCATAAAACCATATAGTTTGCATAACAAAATTATATTTTGCATAAAAATTATTTTACGCAAAAACACTTCTGCTATTTCTTTTTGCAAAAAAAGAGGTTCTCAAATGTGAAAAATGCATAAAACCTCTCTTAAACTTGCCTTCCATGGAGAAATTGTCTTAATTTTGTTCATTCTTATCTGAGAGAACAGACAATTCACAACTCTACTTTACACCAGAGTACTTGTAAAAAAACGGAGAAGTTTAAAAAAGAACAAATGGTCACAAACAAGGAAATTTCCCTTCCTTGCAACATAAAAGCAAACACGATTTTTATTCTAGCCCATTTTTAAAGGGGTGGAGCTGAAAAGGAGACTGTGTTTTTCTGGATCCAACTCACCAATTCAGCAATGATGACCTGGTTATCATCCAACTGGGCAACGTCATATAAAACGACAGCACAACGAGACAGCAGTTCAGGTTCATCCGTGGCCAACAGCTTAATGAGCACCGAAATGCCTCCTGCTTCTACAAAGGCTCTAGCGATTGAGTCATGGGTTGAGATGTTACTCAACATTCCCACGGTTATGCTCTCTAGCAGGATGTCATCACTTTCTAACAAGCCAGTCAATGAAGGTATAGTACCTGCATGCAGAAGAAAGATGAATGTCATTACAGTTCCACACATGGCACCCCCGGCTCCATTCTGTGAAACACTTCAGATATTTAACTTATTCAGGACATCCCTGCAGGAAATATCCCTGTCCACATACGTGTTGGGGCGTGGCCTAGATAAAAGGTCACAGGTGAGGCAATTTGATAAAGTTCCTGGATATGTGAGAAAACCCAGGAGGTCACCCGATACCCTTCCTTCCTTTGGCCACCATCTGATTTATTCTAGTATGAGGTTTTGAGAGCAGCAGCTTTCAGAGAGTCACAGAATTGAATGAAAGGCCTTTTCCTTCTCTCTTTTTCATCTCTGGGCAGGTGACCATAGAGGGGGGAAAAGCATAGCCCTATGACGTTCTGTAGGTACAGAAGTTTCTCCTTAGTTAATGGGCTTGAGAATTAGGTCATGAAGCATGGGAGGGAATTTTCTGCCTTTCAAAACAAGTCCTGCAAATCACTTCCAATCAATCAATCAGACAAGCTCACAACATTATTGCCCAAGAACGATCACTTTACTCACAACTATAAAATAAGAGTGGAAAACCTTTCCCTTTTCATATTGAACTGTATAAAGACATTGACATATGAAATGTCTTGCACAAATAATCTGCTTTTCTCACCTGCATCCAAAATGCACCGCCAGTAGTTATCCTTGGCAAGACAAAGTACTTCTAGACATCGTATTGCCATTTCTTTCCTCTTATCGGCTTCACAATCCAACATACCTGTTGAGAATTTTAAAAAGTGATCTAAAGACATTCACTGCTGGCACGAAGGGTTATATGTTAGTTTAATTATGTGCAATAATTCAAGTTCACAACACAATTATTACTGTAATTGCAAAATAACTGGCAGATGGATGATGAAGAAAATACTGTGAATGTGTACAGTATAATTCTGTGGTAGTGGTGGTGGTGGTTATGTGGTATCAAGTTCCCTCTGACTTAGATCAACCCTATGAATGAGTGGCCTCCAATTCTATTATTAGCTTCTAGTCAATGAAGCCTAGATTCTGGACAGTTATAGGTGTGTTTTTGAGTGGACAGAAGTGCTTCCTTTCCTGGAACAGAAATGGGACTTCCACATCCCAACATTTGTTTTAAATGTGACTTAATTGTTCTACACTGATAATGAAAACCTCTCTTATTAAATATTAATAATTGCCTATATGCATATGCTATACATTCAAGTGGGAAACATCAAAATATACCCATCATGTCTTGATTTAAACGTTTACTAAATGCCAGCTTTTTGGATGCCCTAGAGCCCAGTGCAGGTGACAGCTCTTCTGCCACCACAGGAGAATCATCACAAGACTTTTATCATTTCCTTTCCCCCAGTATCCTAGATGACATCTTTCACCAGCCCTGATATTGGCCATGCTGGGCCACCTGAATATATTAAAGAAATAAGCCACAATCCAACACCAGAATGAGATCTCACCCCTGGTAAATTTCAACAAGCTTACTAAAGTGTTTGTAAGTGGAGGTGTAGTAGCTGCAATCTACAAAGTCACAAATGTCACCATAATTCCCTGTTTAAATCAAAGGCCCTGGGCCCCAGATCAATGACATGGCTTGTCAAGAGCATTCCCTTGGTCTATAATACGGTATTGTGCTGCCACCAAGTGGCAATTGTGGGTTCCTTCTGGGTGGCATGATGACCCTTCTGGAATGGGAGCCACGACAGCAGCATCAGTCTTTCCAGTGTGGAGAAGGTGCCCCTCCCAATGGCTGCAGATCCACCCTTTCCTATCCAGCACAGAGATAGAAAAGTTTGTAGTAAAGCATTAATAGTTTGTCTAGCTCAATCAAAATTGGTTAACAGTTAATGAACACAGCCTTTTGGCGCTAACATTCCCATCTCTGAGCCCAACCCTAGGAGAGAGAATGTCAAAGTCAAAATGGACTCTTAGTCATCACCTGGAGAAAGGAAGCTCTTTGGGGGAACATGAACAGGGCTGACAGACTGTTTGCTGCTCAGCCTGGCTCTGGACTGAAGCATCTCAGCAGGTCAAGCAAGATCAAATGAGAATGCACGCACCTACCCACAAGAGTTTTCCAAACTGGCAGATCAGGATTATGTAGCTCAATCAGGTGTTTCAGAACTTCTGTATGAAAGTTCAGCACCGCCAAATGAATGATGTTATTTCCTTTGCTGTCTTTCTTCAGCCAGTCGGCTTCGAGAGAAAATAAATACTGGATAGCATCTAATGCTCCAGATGTAGCTGCAAGCAAAAGTGGGGTGGAATGAAATCTGTAGGGCAGAGAAGAAAAAAACACGGCGACGTTTTAAAGAAGACCTCTTTGTGAAATTTGATGAATAAAATTAAGTTCAGATAGTACCTTTGCAGGCTAGCAGTGGAGACAAGCTCAGGTGAACCCCACCCTCAGCCAACACTCTCCCTTGCCTCCCTCCATACTAGAGACAGGGAGTCAGGGCCCCACATGTGTCCTCTTCCTACTGTGCAAATGCATGCTTGCCTGTGAATGTTTGCGACAACCAATCTTTGCTCCTGGCTTTGCCCAACCACAATGGGCACCAGCTGCCACGACAAGTTAGCAAAAAAACAAAAGGAACAAATGAAAATCACCATGCAATCCTGTACATACCTTGCCATTGCATAAGGAAGCCCCAATGAGTGTAATTCATGCCTCTGTAGAAGTTGTGAGAGAGGCTAGGATGGCCCCTTCCCTGTTTTCCTTTTGCTGCTTTGCCTAGGAACATCTTTTTTATTCAGATAGGTTTCTGGCAACTGACTGGCTGCTGAGGAAGGGGCTTGTGACAAATGAGTGCCATGTGGTTTTTGTAAATGCGGTATATTTAAATTGTTTTTCATTCCAGTGTTTTAATATTGTGAATATTGTGACTTACTGAGTTCTATTTTAACATTATGTTAAAATAGAACTCAGTAAGTCACAATATTCACAATATTAAAACACTGGAATGAAAAACAATTTAAATATACCGCATTTACAAAAACCACATGTTATATATATATATATATATATATATATAACTTTCATATGTAGGTTTTTATATGTAGGTTTTTATTTGCATCTGTTTTTAAACCTTTACAATTGCCTGCAATCCCAAGTTTGGGGATAAGAAAGAAAGAAAGAAAGAAAGAAAGAAAGAAAGAAAGAAAGAAAGAAAGAAAGAAAGAAAGAAAGAAAGAAAGAAACTTAAAACAAGTAATCTAAAACTTCTGGATAGCGCAAGTGGCTTAGCTATCTGGCTGCGGAGCTAGAGGTTGGGAGTTCAATTCCCCCTGCTGTCCTCCTTGACAGGGGCTGTACTTGGTGATCCATAGAGTCCCTTCCAGCTCTGCAATTCAAAGGTTATAAAAAAGGACTGTGTGGCCTTGAATTAGGATCCCATGACTGGATAGAACCTAGCCTAGTGAGATCATATACTGCATCTGGGTCTGTACCATAACCTTTCTCTGGCTCAGAAGGGAAGAAGATGTGCAACATGAGATCCTTCTGAGCTGCCTTGTGTTACTGAATCATCTTATTGGTCAATAGTATATGGTGACTGGCAACATCTCTTTAGGGTTTCACAGAGCAATCTTGCCAAGCCCATTCTGGAAATGCTAGGAATGACATTTGGGTGCCCTCTTTCTATGGTGCCAACATGGATCTGAACCCTGCAAACTAATTTGAAAAGAAATAACATTTGCTTCCAAGTAAACATTCTAGAGTGATGCACTAGGACTCTGGAGAACAGGGGTCGAATTCCCACTTGGCCATGGAATCTCACAGGGGGGAGTGGAGCTGGTAAAACCACTCCTTAAATATCTCACTTACCTTGAAAGCTCTGTTAGGGTCACTATAAGTCTATTCTGACTTGATAGCACAAAACACACAAACACTCTACACCTTTAATGTAACATTGAATTTAGCTCAGATTTGGGTTCAGATATGGCTGTCCACAGTCCTAAGAGAGAGACCTAAACCATCTCTGCTCATAGAAACATAGAATAATTGAGTTGGAAAGGGCTTAGAACGTCATCGAGTCCAACCCCCTGCTCAATGCTTGAATCCAAATCAAATCAGATCTGACAGAAGATTGTTTAATTTTCTCTTGAATGCTTCCAGTGCTGGAACACTCACCATTTCCCAAGGTCATTGGTTCCATTATCGTACTGCTCTAACAGTTAAGAAATGTTTCCTGAAAGTCAACTGAACTCCATAGCTTGAGCCCATTATTACATGTCCTGCACTCTGGGATGATCGAGAACAGATCCCTTCCATGAAATCTGGGAATTCCCTTTTCACAGTGTCAGCATGTGATGAAGGTCCATGTGCTAACCGGGGGTTAGTGCTGTTGCTTGCCTCAATGTTCCATAGCTTCCTATTTTTCTGCTTACTTACTCAGCTCGAGTTTCGGCCTCCAGCAGCTCTGGGCTTTTTTGGCAAAGAACGGTGATACAGGCCACGTTGTCATAGAAAGCAGCAAAATGTATAGGCATCCATCCTCGTTCATTGGGCAGTCGGTAGTCTGCTTTGAAAGCCAGGAGGTAATGAAGGGCTTCCAGGGAACCACACTGAGCGGCCAGATGCAAAGCAGTTGGGCCAAAAGCTGATGGAGAACAAGATGCCACAGAATTAGCAACATCTCTTGGGGTACTTTTGGAAAAATCTCCAGGGGTCAATCCTGACTTACAGAGACCCGTGTCAGGGTTTCCTAGCTATAAAATGTTTCCAAGGTAGAAAAGGTTCACCAGTCCCTTCTGGTGGTGCTCTAGGACGGTGCAGCCTGCCCACCACAGCTTGCTACAAAGGCTGGCTCTTCTCAGCTGGAGAATGAAACCCTTGACCTCGCCAGGTATTTCAATGGCAGCCACATTATTGTAATTTTATGAACATAGAGTATGCACTCACACATACTGGTGAATACTCTGAAACAAAGAGATCTATCCTCCCATGTCTGGCCCACGGACATTATGCCATTTGGCAAGCAGGGGTGAGATATTCAGGTCATCTCAAGAACTGTGTCTCCCTTTAGGAGCCTGTTCAGGTGTTAAGATCACCTTTCTCCTGGTCCCGCCACCCTCACGGGCGTACCTGGTGGGGACACAGGAGAGGGCCTTCTCTGTCGCTGCTCCTAGGCTCTGGAACTCCCTCCCACAGGAGGCCAGGCTGGCCCCATCTTTGCTGTCCTCCTGCAAGCAGGCAAATGACCTTTCTCTTCTAGCAAGCTTTCCCTGAGTGAATGCTTGCCTGAACAAGGTTTTTTAATGGATGGTTGTACATTACTGCTTTGAATGTGTTTTGGTGTTGCTTTTTATTACTGTTTCCTCGAATGGTATATGTTTGAACCTTTTTAGTATTTGTATACTTACTCTTTTTAGCTTTAAATAACGTCTTTTAATGATGTAAGGTACTTGTTTGATCCTTTTTTGTATTTATATGCTCACTATTGTTAGCTTTAAAGATAGTCTTTTAAAGATGTAAGACACCATGGGTCCTTTTTAAGGAGAAAAGCAGGGTAAAAATATTTTAAACAAACAAACAAACAAACAAAACTGTCATCACTGGAACTAGGCATAACTAAATGGATGGCAGCTACATTTTTAGGAAAGCAATACTATGTTTGTGTATAACTTACCACCTCCTTCCCAAGAGCTATCCTTTTCTGAAAGACCTGAAACTACAGAGATTTATTCTGAGTCTAAATATATAGCACTTGAGATATCTTCATGACAGCATGATACATAATATAATCATATACATATTTTTTTGCCACAATAACAATATCCAATAATCTAGACACCAAATTATTTTTACTAGTCTGATTTAAAATGCTTTCACAAAACAGTCAACTTTCTTTGACGTGAAACTTGCCCCATTGACTTTTGTTTGAGCTAAATAATGAAACCGTAATAGGCATTTTCCCCCTTCCTCCCAAGTGAGCTCAATTTTCCACCAATGAAATGGTAAAGGGTAAAGCTTTCAATGAATCATAATTTATAGTAAATGGCCACCTTTCTTGGAATGGGACTGACCCTGTACAAAGCTAGTAAAATTTTGTTCTTAAAATTGCAGATTCCATTATCCCTAATCCAAGTACATCCTTTTATTTAGCACATTTGGTTAATTAAAGCATATTTTAAACCACGTAATCAAAAAACAACAAATTATTCATAACTTACCTTTTGTCTCCGTTTTCTGGGAACGTTTTCCTAAAACAGAATATATTCACCAAAAACAAAATTTAGATTATATTTTGGCACTATGATTGTTTTGATGTTCTTCATCTTTATTTTACTTTTTGATATTAACAGTTCCTGATCTGTACCACAGTTTGCTCCTGGTCTGGTTTTGGCAGTTGGAACACAGGTTTTGCTCCTCCTACTTCCAATTATGTAGTCTAACTTATTTCTATGATGGACATCTGATGATATCCCCGTGTACAGTTATCTGTTCAATTGCCTAAAGCATGTATCTACAATAAACCCAGATTTTAGTGGCCTTGTAGTGAGCTGTGTGAGGGTTGATCAAGCCTATGGAAGAGGCAGTAAAGTATATATGTTGAAGAATAAAAGTCAAATAGAAAAAAATTCCTCAGAAACAAGTGATTTAGACTTTACTGATGCATCTGCAGAGTCCTTTGGAATAATATCTTGCAGATATTTTGGATT
Source organism: Intellagama lesueurii (assembly GCA_037013535.1). Lineage (NCBI taxonomy): Eukaryota > Metazoa > Chordata > Lepidosauria > Squamata > Agamidae > Intellagama > Intellagama lesueurii. Next base: position 163,979,241 of record JBAJHW010000001.1, on the reverse strand, counting down.
TAAAATCCCAGGAGCCCCAGCCAGGAGAGCCAATGGTCAGCAATTTGGGGAACTGAAATTCAAAAGGTTGAGAACCACTGGTTTAGACAGTGAAGAAAAAGAGCAAATTCCACAGCAAAATTGCTTTCTTTTTCCACAGCTTTGTAAATCATAGTTTTGGTCCTTCTTTGTTCACAGACATTTTGTTGCATGACATAAAGGTCAAGGTCGAGTTTCCCTCATTTCATCTCTAAAACCCAATTCTTTGGGGAGTTGAATCTCACTTCAGTAAGGGAATGGTACAATAACTTTACTCCACAGGAGGGCCAGAGACTACTGTAGGGCAAAAGGCTCTGCCCACTCTGCGTCAGCTGCCTCAGGTGGCTGTCACAGACTGCCTAATGGTAGGACTGGCTCTGCTCAGCAGATAATGATTCGTACCTTGTGAAATCAGTATGGTGCGCCTCTGATTCATAGTAACTGGTGATTTCACCACCTGACATATGATTGCCACGCGGTTGTAGATAGCGGCATGGTGGATCAGAGCATAACCATTTTCATCCGTCGCACTGAGACTGGAGATAGATGTCTTGCGACAGAACGTAAGGAAGATGGCTGCCAGACCTCGTTCAGCAGCAGCTTTCATGCCAAATGAGAGACTCTAAAACCATATATTTAGAAAGAAATGTTGACAAAGAATAAAATACACTAAAATCCACTCAAACCACCTGTGCTTATCACAAGGAGTTGTGTGCCCTGTATTCTGGCAAACTAAAATACAATTCTGTGAAACTGAATTCTAGGACCAGTATAGACTATGTAAATTGAGAAAACAAGCATAATTTCTGTTATTAGCCATCTTTTTTATCCTGTTTTGTTTTTCTCTTCAATGTGATGAATCCTCCCATGTTTAAACGGAGGACAGAGAAGATAGACTACTGAAGCTCTGGCACAAACCACTGCAGATCTATTTAATCTCAGTCTGTTTGAACTGTGGTAGAAGTGGCAGAAATCTTAATGGAGTCGATAAACCCCATCCGTGACTCCCTCAATTTTAGCAAACACACACTTTTTCTAAAATTATTAGCTGTGAGGGATGCCGGCTACCTCTGGCTCTCTGTAATTCAAGGAGTGCCTTGAGAACTTCTCTCTGGCCATTTAAGGCTTTAGCAGGCACGGACTGCACCCTCTCAGATATAGTATCTTCATGCCAGAGTTAGGTGCTTGATTTTTCTTTAACATAAACTCTGAAACTCCCAGAAAATAGAGGCTGAAATCTAGTAATAAGAGTGTAATCAGGGTATTTGGTGAGTCAACTCCTCAATAAATTCCACTGATTCAATGGGTCTACTCAAGCTGTGACTTACTATGGGATTTCAGTCAATATTGCATAGCACTGTTGGCTTTTTCCTGTATGTTTGTAGTTCCACAACATTCAGGTAGCTGTGCCTGTAAATGAATCAAATGTACATATTTGCCATATTTGACAGCACCTGAAAGGACTTCTTCTGTGGACCCTACTCTGTTTACTACCAGTGGGAGCAAAACATTTTGTGGAGCCATGAGGGAGAGGCCTCTCTGCCATGGAATGCTGCTTGTGGAATGATGTCCTCTTGGAAGCTAGGCGAGCACCAATTCTGACCGCATTTCAGCACCAAATTAAAACATGCTTCATCACTGGACATTCTGCAGCATGGGGATCATGGACTGTCTAGAATGGTGGAATTCCAATATAATGTACACTGTTTCAAGCTCTTCTAAAATTGCTTTGGGTACCTAGCCTAGAAATTAGTTAATAAAATGAGAGAAATCAGAGCGGGATAGAAATATTTCAGGAAGTAAAGAGAAATAAATAAAGCTCTTCCTTGCAGCACCCTTTTTTTATGTTAGGCAATATTACACTTGATGGTTTTAAGAGGAGGACATCACTGGCCTTGTGTACACAAAGTTTCTAATTCATTTGCAGTTCTTGCCTCACTGAGTCTCTCTATCAATTCAAGTCTACTCCCCTTAACGTTCCTTAGGTGGTTTTAGTCATGAAGAATATTAAACAAACATCCGCTAGCAGGACCGGCTTTATCAGGAGTCTGCTGCTGCGAAAAGAGACAACTTGATTTTGTTTCTTTGTTCATGTATGAGTTGGGTCAGGAATGCTATGAGAAAATGTTACAATATTTGACTTTTTCACTTAGAAAAGTGTGAGGATGGGTAACCCAGAGGTGTATGTATTTTAGGAGTTGTAGTTGCCATGTTGTAGCTGCCAGTACAGCAGAGGACCTGAGTATATCCTCATCGATAAAGTGCCGAGCAGGAATACAACATCACCAGATTCATCACCATTAGGGCGACCAGGGGCAAAAGGAGACAGGATCCCTGGAAGGTTATATGGCAAAGGTTGCAAGGTAAAACACAACTTTTCAGATTCCTTTTTGTGCACGGATGTTAAAGATGGAGGAACTCTATCCTTTTTTTTTTTTTTTTTTTTTTTTTTGCATTTGGCTATCCTAGTAATCACAGAAAACATATCACCTTGTGTTGCCTCCAATGAAAAGCTTCTCAAGCTGAGTCACTTAGGTCACTTATTCAGATGGCCCAAAGAGATGCAAGGCAATAGGGAATGGGTCCCATTGTCAATAAGAGGGCAAAGGTAGGTATTTGTAGAAGAGACTGCAGGGGGAAAGAAACTCCCCCCAGAGCATTATTTTGACTGGCAAAATAATGCTCTGAAAAAGCTGAGAAGACTGACAAGTTAAAAGCTAGTCTCTCTCCACATTAGGTTTACGTGGTCTAATAAGCGTATCACTCAGCCTCGCCTTAGGAATATAAAAGCATCTCCTTGTCTGCTGAAACATTCAATTCCTTAAAGAAAACATACCTTACATTTAATTGCTTTCTTGTAACCAAATCTTTTCTTGAATTGATCCATCGCTTGAATATCAGTTAATGGAAGCCTTTTGGGTTTAAGGGTGCTTATTACTTCATTTATGGCTCCCCACCACTGGGTCTTAAAAAGCAGATAAAAAGGTTCAAGTTCAATGCCGATTACATAATAGCTGGACCATGTAGAAGGGAAGAATACACAACACAAACCAAAATATGTTTAAAACCTTGTTCTGTAGTCCATCCTACATACAATCTTTAGAATGTATCTGTGCAATTACTGACCTAGCACATCTCCCAACTGCCAAGCAATGCGGTCCACCAATGTGGTCCACCAAAAGGCTTGGTAGCCCTCCCTTCCACCCTCTTTCTAGAACAGCAGAAGTGGCATGGGGTAGAAGCCCTTGGCAAACCACCACATACTGCTGGTAGGCTGCATTCAGCATTATAGGCCACAAGTGGTGCCTGCCTGGTTTATGTCACCTCAACAGAATCAACAGAATAGTATTATGCTCTTCTAAGATTCTGCATGCCCTTTTTTCAGATGGCATATAAAGTTTCCACTTCCCCATTTCCACTGCAACCCTGATCTGCTAGGTGGACATTGTTGGTTCCGGGGCCACCCAGTGTGTTTTGTGGCTGAGAGGGGCATTTGAGTGTGGGTCCACATAAGACAAATCCAACACTCTAACCCAGCGGCCAGCAGCATAATGTTTGTGAGCTGCTAGTGGCCTCTTGTATCCCCATTTGCCACAGGCAATGAGGAAAGCACACCACAGAATTTGGCAATGCTGCAAAAAATAAAAAGAAAGAGAAAGCGAGGGATGGAAGGAGGGTGGCCATTTCCTCCTTCTTGCCCCTTGCAGGAGAGAAGTAGATGCTCGGTCTTGCCACAGAGAGCATCAGAAGCCGCAGCCAGTTTTCAGCAGCACCAGTGGGACCTGTGGCAGCATCTGCCTGTTTTGAGCGGTTGTGATGCTCCAAGTGGTTTATTGAGACATACAATGAAGCCACATGACACTGGGCCATTATTCATCGGCAAAAGCCAATTAAAAAATTAAAAAATCTGCAAATTCCTAATTCACCCTAAGAATCACTCAAAGATCATTTTACAAATGATTTTAACTTCTAGCGCACATAAAGGACTGCTTTGCCCTTAGCCACAAAGTTATTTGGGACATGATCTAAGTTTCCTAGAACTGAATAGAAAATATCCCAAGTGGTCTTTACCTCTTTCCATCAAAATCCATTATTGGTATGGGGTAATGTTCTCTGTAAGGTGCTTCGGGGTCAAGCAATTGATCAAGATGGCTTGTTACACATGTATGTATTTCATCATAGGCGTCCTATAAAAGGAGATATTAAAGTAGCTGGTCATATTTATGCTTCTAAAGTTATTTACATTAGTTGTGCCAAAACCAAATGTTAGTTTATTCAGTTAAACATCATGCCAGTTTGATGTAAAATATACTAAATACACTAAAGATCTTCTCATTGCTATCAATAAATATTCGTATTGTACACTGACAAACAAGCAGACCAGCTCACATACAACATTCTTGATTTAATAAACCACAATGATTAAGCTAGAAGCAAGCATTGTGGCCACACGTACTCACCTTATTTCCACCACCACCACTACCATTATAAAGGGGTCCAGTTAATACATATAAAATACATATATATATTAGCCTAACTGTAGCCATTTTGCTTTCTGTAAACCTGCTTTGCTATATGGATGTTTTTGCTTAGGCAGGCAGGAATGGACAAGGGAGGAGGGGGTGTCTGTCAGAGTTTCTTCCAATTTACAATTAAGGTACGTATTTCTAAATGAGAAGTTTGACCTTGGAGAAGTCTGAGTGTCTTACACGCCCGGGGAGAAATGAATTATAGTCTGTTGCCGAGGCACCTGCAGTCCCTCTTTTCCCCCTCCTTCTCCACACTCCTTTGCCTCCCTCTTTTCATGTTGAACTTATAAAAATGTATACTTTGGTATGTGGGGCTCCTTCTCCCTCTCATGCTTTTCCTGTGAGTGGAGTTTGTGCCTTATTTTGCTTACTTTCAGCTGAAAATAAACAAATATCTATTGGATCTCTCTGTCTCTGGCTGATTGATTAATGTGTTAGAGACAGGCAAAAACCCAGGAATTAGTCCTGGACCCTTCATTTATTAATCTTGGGACTCTTCAATTTACATGCTGGCTTCAGTGCTTTGTTTCTGCTTATTTTTACAGCTGTAGTTCTCTATTTTTCACCAAAAAGGGAAATGTGGTTACCTTTGCTTTACTTAAAACAATCTTAAACCAAATATTTAGTGCATATGAAGAATGTAAATGATTTCTGGAAAGACTCAACCTATTGAGCCGCTAGCTGTTTGCCAGAATCCTCTTACTTATGGCCACTAGGATAAGTCAAATGGTGTAAATCTCAGCTGCAAATTGCTTTTAGTTAATAATTCAGTGCTTGTATTCTGTGTTGCATGCTAAGTCATGTGAATGGAGCACTACACAGAATATAAATACTGGCTTCTTATCTAGCAGTAATTCACCACTGAGGTATATTCCATTTGACCTGCACCAGCATAGTAAAGTAATAAGGTTCTGGCCATTGAAAAGTAAACATATGAAAAGTATCATGCTAAATGCATGATATAACATTTTAGTGTATTTTCTCTCTTGTTGACGTTGAGATCTCTTTAGATGAAACTTCCAACACTTCCCTCCTAAATAAGGTTTATTCACAGCACAGTGTAATTAAAAATTACCAGAGAACTTCCATAAATTGTTCAAATGAGTTGCTAGGCTGAAAATGTTTTTTTCCCCATTTTCAGATTAATCTGATTTCTAATTGTATGAAGTCCAAAAATAAAACAGCACAAAGTATTTTAGGTACTTACCACTCTCAGTCCTCCTTCTATCTTCACATTCTCCTCTGATGTCAGCACTAGAAAGCATCGTTCTACATGGCACATCAGCTGCCATGCTCCCTTATTAACTGATTACTATGACTAGATAAAGAGGGAACCTGAGACAACCCACTACTCATAGACATCTAATATCCCTATGTTAAAGCAATATAGTATGCAGAAATACAAGCAACATTGCTTCAAAAATACTGATTCAATACCTTAATATTTTCTGAGACATCTTCAACTGAAGGAGTGCCAATATCAAATTCAATGCCACCATGGAGATGGAAATACTGATTCTGACCATACGCAAAATGCTGGCACTTAAAATCTGTTCCAAGCAATAGTGGAGGCAGTTCACGTTCAGTTTTAACTTTGTCATCTGTTAAAAGGGAAAACAGGATTTGAGGAATGGTTAAGAGCATTGGATATTTTTAGCCTAGAGAAGACTGAGAATTGATATGACGTCCAATATGGGGCTAGCATGGGGATGATGGAGTCTGCTTGTTTTCTGCAGCTCTGGAGGGTAGAACCTGTACGAATGGATTAAAGGGATTCCTGAATGAAAGAATCCAAGGATTCCTGCATAAAATGGATTATCTAGACCAGCGGTCCCCAACTTTTTTGGGACAGCGGACCGGCTGAGTCTCTGAGGAAGGCGGGGCACCCCCGCATGCTCACACGGGCGTGCGCACTCTTGGGCGCATGCGTGTGCTGTCTTGGGTGCATGTGCGATGCGATGGGGGAGTGTGCGTGCCTGCCAGAGCCAGTGTGAGCACTCCCCCCACCCCTTCGCACATGTGCAGGAGCGCCTGCACGCCCACGCGGGCGCATGCGTGAAGGGGTGGGGGAGCGCTCATGCCAGAGCTGGCATGCGTGCGCAAAGCAGCTGTGGGGAGATGAGTGCGTGCAGGGGTGGGTGGGAGGTCTGTCTCCGCGGCCCGGTCCGGCTCAGGCCACAGACTGGCACCGGGTCGCGGACCGGGGGTTGACGACCTCTGATCTAGACCATTTCAATCTGGTTTCAGACCTGGCTGTGGGATGACTATGGGACAGAGACTGCTTTGGTCACCTTGGTGGATGACATAAGAACTGGATAGGAGGAGTGTATCTCTCTTGATTCTGCTGGAGCTCTCAGCGGCTTTCAGTACCATTGACCATGATATCCTCCTGGGCCATCTCTCTAGGACAGGACTTGGAGGCACTGTTTTACAGTGGCTCTGGTCCTTCCTATTGGCTAGAACTCAGAAGGTGGTGCTGGGGGACTCTTATTCAATATGTTCAGCATTGGCCTGTGACATCCCTTAGGGTCCTGTTTTGTCTCCCATGCGATTTAATATCTACATGAAACTGTTGGGAGAGGTTGTCCAGAGCTTTGAGGCTCAGTGATAGATGCCGATAACACCCAACTCTATCAGTCCTTTCCATCTAATTCCAAAGAAGCTGCCTTGGATCTGGACCGGTGCTTGGTGTCAGTAATGAGCTGATGAGGGCAAACAAATTGAAAAATAATCCAGACAATCCTGGTCAATCGGAAGGTAGATGAGAGAATAGGGATGCAACTTGTGCTGGATGGGGTTACATTCCCCCTGAAAACTTCAGAATCTTCAGCTGGTTCAAAATGCAGCTGCCAGACTGCTGACTGGAGTAAATTGCAGGGAGCATGTGCATATTTTTAAAGTTGCAAATGCTTTTAAATTAATTAATGTGGTTTTAATTATTATTGCATGTTTGGTTGTTTTTAACTTGTAATTGTGCTTTTAGTGTTATTTCTTTTAATATTGTGAGCTGCCTTGGGTCCCCTCACGGGGAGAAAGATGGCCTACAAATGATATGAATAAATTAATTATAAAAAATAAATCGAAATGACAAGAAATGAGACCAAACATGAGCTAAACACCAGGAAGAACCTCCTGCCAGAAACAGCTGTTGAATGGTGGCAGAACTGTAACTAGAGTGGAGTAACTGGATCATTGCCCCAGGATACTAAAATTTAGAAGACGTTGATATCTGGAGGAGAATCTATTGATGGGTATTTGGAAAATAGCAACAGCAACACCCCCTACCCACTCCTATTCACTTTCCTTTTTTTAAAAAAAGGCACACATCCTCTCTTTTTTAGGGGAACACCACATTCTTCTCCTTTTCATTGGGGTTATGCCCCATGCCTCATGACAGAATGGGTTGAAGACGGTGCTGCTTACACTAGCTGTCAAGATGGTTGGTCACAGTTCTGAACAGTGGGATATTTTACCCCAGAAGGGGAAGACTCTCCTTCTTTGGAGGTTTTGAAACAGAGGCCGGATGGCCTTCTGTTAGGAATGCTCTAACCGAGGATCTCCTGCTTCAACAGGGGATTAGACTCCATGACTCTTGGGGTGCCTTCCAGCTTTACAGGTCTAAGAGTCCATGACTCTTATTATTCTATAAATGGAGAATATAAGCTAACTGTCCTGCTGTAATTTAAGTACTGTACATTGAATAATTAGCTAACACGATTCACTTATTACACAAATGCATATTAACTTTCAGATGCTCAGATTTTCAGTATTTTCACCTAATGAAAAGGCCTGTTTATTTGGCAAACAAATTCCTGCTGTTAAAAAAACAAAAATGCAAATGCAACCCCAAATTGTCTGGTTTTAAAATTATAGACCACTTAATTGAATTGGCCAACTTGATTTTCATATGACCTGTTTTCTGGAGCGGAGTTCCAACCACTTCATAGAATCATAGAAAAGTGGAGTTGGAAGGGGCCTACAAGGCCATCAAGTCCAACCCCCTGCTCAGTGCAGGAATACAATCAAAGCATATCTGCCAGGTGATTATCTAAGTTTTTCTTGAATGCCTCCAGTGTTGGAGCACTCACCAACTCCCGAGGTCACTGGTTCCACTGTTGTACTGCTCTAACAGTTAGGAAGTTTTTTCTGATATTCAACCGAAATCTGGCTTCCTTTAATTTGAGCCCATTGTTGCATGTCCTGCGCTCTGGGATGATCGAGAAAAGATCTTCGGTCACTGGCTAGGCCCACTGATACTATACAAACTGCAAGGGGTTCCCTGGTTTATGGTATGAAGAAGCAATTGGGTACTCCCCCACCCCCAGTCTGAGATGGTACTGCCCACATTTACCTCTTCAGGAAGACCATTGCCAATAGCTTATTTCTTATAAAATACAAACATATGATGCATACCAGATCTTGTTCGCAAATCAGGAGCACTCTGTCAACATAGAACCTACTCCTACCTGAATATGGCTGAAGCAGCCGATTCAAGTTTGGAACCTTGTTCTTTCTTTTCAAGCCAGTGATAAACGGAATAAGAAAACTCATCAGCTTTAGGTATGCTATGTACTTTCGGATTTCGGCCTTTTGTTCTAGGTACTTCTTCACAAGTTTTTGTTGAAGTCCTAACCTCTGCTGTAGCCTTTGGTATGAAAGAGTATCAAGGCGGTCTTCAGTCATTCTTATAGCACTAGAAAGGTTGTACTTTGCATCAAAAGTGAACACATTTTCATACTGCTGAACCTCTGTGGTAGCAAACGTCAATTTGAGAAGCATGTAGTCCACAAACTGCATGAAGAATGCTTTTTCTTCTGAGCTGTTAGGGTCGTAGGTTGGATCTTCATTCAGGTTTTCATCATAGATTCCTTGGAAATCTGGATCTTTGGAAATATCAACTAGACCTATATCATACACGTGTACATTAAAAAAATCTATAAGTATATGGAATAAAAATAACTAAATATGTTAAAATGCAGACATTTCCTGTCTTACATGGATATATCTCTGCAAATGAAATAGATGGTGTGTAATAATTCAAAGTTCAGAGAGGTTCAAATACTACAAGGCAATGTTACACGTTAAAGACCAACTTTACCTGCACTTGGAAGTTACCACTAAACTTTCTGATGTTAGATTTCATTTGGTCAGTGGCAAATAATGAAATTACATGAAAGTATGTCTTCCTTTCTGTTCATATGTTCAAAGAGACAAACATACACCCTGGTCCAGCAGAGCAGTCTGAATATATAAGCTCACCATAGCTTTTGGTGGGGTATTGCCATTGCAGATATGTATGTATAAATATACATTTCCATCTGCATCAGAATGCTCATATTGTGAAGTAGCAGGAAACCAGAAGAGGACACATTAGTGCAAATTTCAGATGGTCATAAAAAGCTGCCTTCTATCAGGTCAAACTCTGTGCCAGTCCATTTCAGAATTGTCTGCTGTGATTGACAGGAACTCCCTGGGCCAACCTTCTCCCACATCTAGATGGGCTATAACTCCCACCATTTTTGGCCATGTTGGCTGAGAGTGGTGGACACCAACAGATCAGGAGGGACCCAGAATGAAGAAACCTTTGTGGATTCTCAAGTCGTGGTGTCAGGGTTTGATACCTTGTATGTTTAAGAAATAAAACAATTACAGAAGCTATAGAAATAGCCCTAAAACTGCCTAAAAGTATCATAGCTTTAACCTTGTGGCATGAAAGCATTGTTTATTACAATCCAGTCTGGCAAGCGAGGCTGCTGAAAGAGTAACATGTCTTTGAGAATCTCTTTTTCCATTTTGCTTTCCAATCCATACACGAGAGATATGAAAATAATAAATACTGACATTTGATGGGTAATTGGTGTAAATACATTTTGTTTTGCTTACTAGTTTTTCTGATTGTGGTGTCATCAGACAGTAAAAGTAAACAAAGGCCTGCTAAGTGGCAACAAAGGGTCACTTTTAAGCAACAGTCGCTGCTTCTGGGCAGAATTAAGTAAACAAATATTAGAATATATAGATAACCAGTAGGGATGGGCATGAATTGGAAAAATTGTGATTCATTTTGATTTGTGATTCATCAAGTTTGACGAATCACAAATAACAAATTTATGAATTTTTTGACAAATCGATTTGTCAATTCATTTTTGTGTTTAAAGCCCTATAAAACACCCCCCAGCACCTAGAGATACCAAAACCGCAGAGAAGCTTCCCATGCCTCTTCCCTACAAGCCCTGAATGTTTGGTGAAGTTTGGGTTTGGGACATCTGAATTATACACCCACAAAGAGGGTCCCCCAGGAAAATTCCCCCCAGGCACCTAGAGACACCAAAATCTCTGAGAAGCTTTCCCTGACTCTCCTCTACAATCCCCCCAAGCTTGGTGAAGATTGGGTTTCAGACATCCAAGTTATACACCCACAAAGTGGGTCCCTCAGGAAAATGCCCTTTGGCAGCTGGCTTAGGGAAATTTCCTCGGAGGTCCTTCTTTGTGGGTTTATAACTCGGACATCTGAAATCCAGTTTTCACCAGACTTGGAATATCTGATGCAGTTCTCCTCACAAATATGTCAATATGTCTATGATTCTTACCAGCTTGACAAAACTCTGCACCCGCTGTTTTTTCTGTTTGTGGGGTACCATCTGCATCAATATCCATGCTAGAACGCCACAGTTCAGAGAATCTGACCCGCTTTTCTTTGGGCATGTAGGCCCCATGCCACAAAGCTTTCAGCATGTAGTCCACAGCTATTAACATTTGCCCTATTCTTGTGTCAAAGTATGCTGGAGGGAGAGAACAAGAAGTGCTCTGATCATAATTGGCATCCAAACTGATAGAAGGGATTTGGTTTAAGCAATAAATCCCAACGGACAATTCTCTGATCATCTGGTGGATTTCTCGACAGTCCAAATCAAGTCCTGGCTCTGCTGGGGCAAGCAAAATAACTGTCTGAACATTGATGGCTTCCATCTCACTCATAAGTCCACTGGGAAGGTCCAACGGGTGACGCAGATCATCTTTGGATGCCAACCAGCTACAGAACGAAGTGGTAAGCAATTCCTGAAGCTCATTTCGTTCATATTTCTCAAAGAAGGCACTAGCGTTTCTTTGCGCTGCCAATTGGGCTAAGTAGGCGGCCTCGTCAGCCTGCTCATTTCGAGGTACTATTTTTTTGATTGGTCTCAACATTATTCAGCCTTTTCCTTCCTGTGATTTCTAACTTTAAAAGTACACAAAAATAGAGTTAAGTGCCCTACAATCTGTTGGGTGAGAAATATTTTTATCAGGAGAACATGTGAACATGCGGTCCTTCATATAGTGTTGGGCTTCTCATTCCTACCGGTCCTAGTCAGTCTGGCGAATGGTGAGAGGTGATGGTAGTAGTAGCTCCTTACCATCTGGAGGCCCACAGGTTCCCTGCTACTGCGATGTGAATGAAAAGAAAGCAAATCAACCGGAGTCATATAACCATTTCAGTATTAAATGATGGGATAGGCGGGCAATGTGATGATTACTGAGGTTGGGTAATAACCCCTTTGGTGGCTTAATGTTAACTCCCTAATATTAAAGACCTATAAAAAGTGATAATGAAATACCATAATTATGCTTTATTCCTTTTAGACAGGAAGGTTTAAAAGGCTTTATCTCTCTTTGTGACCTCCTGCAAACTATAGTTCCACAAGGGAATGAAATTTCTGCACCATTAAATGTACTTAAGTTGGTAATGACATCTCAGTTGTTATTGATAAGGATACATTCATACACTAGACCAACATTTATCTGATTTATTGAGATTAATGAAAAGGTTCTGGATGAGTTGCAGTTCACCCTTGAACCACGGAGTTGGAAGGGATCTGGAGGCTCACCTAATCCCAACATCCTGTCGATTCAAGGAATCCAAAGATGGAGGATCTCTGATAGATGGCCATCGAAACTCTGAAATAAGACCTTGAGTGGAGAGCCACTACCCTCTGCAGCAGGCAGTTTAATACATGTACCTTTACTGTACAAAATTGAGATTCAATGAAGGGGGGATAAAGCTAAGGACAATGAAACCCCAACTTAACAATAAATTGTAGTGTCTATACTGCTGTGGAAAATTGCTGAAAAAACACATTTATGGAGGATGATTAAAATTAACATTAAGTTTGTTTGGAAGAGGAAGATAAAACAAACGGCAGTTTTACCTGTTACAATGGAAATTTAGCAGGTGTGCTCTCCCCAAATACTATGTTTGGAGAATGTTGCTTTGCAGGATATTCATTCATTAGCAAATTCATACAGCTATTTTATTCTACAATACATACCTAAGTTCAGGGAAGCCTGCTGTCAGTATGCTACAGGCACAAAAGAGCTCATGTCTCACATGCAAGAATTACACTATGGTAACCTGCATTGGCAGGACAATCCTGTGCTGCAAATAAGCCCCACTGAACTCAATGGAGCTTTCTTCTAAGAAGACATGGCCACTCACCACGCTGGCTAGGATTTTGGTTTAAATCGCATTGTCAATAATTTACAGTCTACCATTTAACACATTAGAGTTCATTCTGGATTGATTAGAAATATTTGTATTCCTTTTTTCCAACAGAGGTACCCATGTCAACTAAACAGATTAAGAGAAAAACTCGAAGGCTACAGTCCTGTAGAGCAGAGCTGAGGAAACAATTTAAGGGCCTCTTCAGAAGACCTTCACAACTGGACAGATTTGTACGGAAGACAATGATCCATTAGCATAGTTATCCCTATACTGTAAAAAACCATTTAGGAATTTTCATGAGCATAACAGGGCACTTAGAATTGGACGCAGAAATAAAGCAGAAGCTGGTAAGTCTCCTACAGTGAAACACCAATCAACAGTCTGGTAATAGCATTCTGGGTCATTTCAAAGGTCCATATAATTTAAAACAATATTCCTACTTGGGTGTGGTGTGTAAATGGAGCAGGAGGCTAGGATGCTGTTAGCCATACCACTAGAACTCAAGCAATTTTTTTTGCTGTTATTACTGCAGTAACACTAATTATGTATTTTTGTCACAAAGTAATGTGATCACCCTGAGTATTGTGTACCTTGAAGTAGGGGGTGGCACCCTTTCTCTCAGGCAGCAAACTCTCCTGGGCCAGCCTTGACCAGGACAAAGCCTCCCTGTTTACTGTCTAACTATCCTAACTAGTTACGTGTAAGGCAATGCAAAAGTCTGAAAAGTAAATGATCAATAACGTCAAATACACCACCTGAAATTGTATTTTTTTCCCCCTGAGGCGAGGCAGTAAAAAATGAGAATGCCTAGACACAGAGAGACTTAAAAGGAGAAAGAGGAGAGAAGGAGGTGAGGGAAAAATCTTAAAAGTGAAATTCCAAAGTACCACAGAAAGGCCTCCCAAGATCCAGGCCCTGTTTTATAAAAAGAAGCCCAGGCCAGAACTCAGGTAGCCATCAGGAGGCTTCCTTTCTTCGCCCTGGGATTAGATCGCATCCACTTTGCTTTCTTCAGCTGTTACTTAGTGAGCTGTGTAGGAGGAGAAGCTGGCCAGTTGTGGTCGCTATGGAAACTAGAGAACAATGGAGGAGGTCAACTGTGAGGCAGGTCATGGAGAAAGAGTGTTACGGAGTCATTCCCACCATTTTCTGGGGCGGTGGGGGAGAAGGGCTTGGTCTTCATAGGATCAGCTGATGGAAAGGGCAGTCCAGGACCATGTTTGCCCAACTCCGTCTTGTAGGAACAGGTCTTATTAACTGTTCAACCACTTGTGAAATCTAAACAAAGGGTAGTGTCCATTTCTATGGAAATTCCTTTGAACCCCATGGCTAATACGTACCCAAAAGAAAAAAAAACATACTGAGATATTAAACAAAACAACTTTATTTTGCTTCATATATAAGACACAGAAATAGCTTTTAAAACATAGCCCAATCCAGCTAGTTAGCCATGGCCAGACTCCACGGAAACCCAACACAATTAAGTTAGTTGTAATGTCTGATCCCATGTTTTCAATGGGACAGGTAGCCTGATAGTGCCCACTAACTCAGAAATTAAATCTTACTGGTCCAACTGGGACTTGCTGTCGATCAGGTACTAGAATCACTGCCTCTGTTACCTCAGAAGCTTCCTGGACTGCATCTACAGTGTGATTCATCTGCCAAAGGGAGCCTTGAAGCCTGTGCATAACAGCTACTCTACTGAAACAGACTGAAGTCTTGTGCATTTGTCACATGCCTTTTCGTTTCTGTTCTCCATTTTCGCAATCCTGGAGCCAAACTGCATCGCCCTCTTTGGCAGGACCGAGGAGGCTGTCAAGCCGAGCTCTGCAGCTGCCAGGCGCAAAAGCAGTTTCTCCCCAATGCCTCGAGGCAGAGCCAAGTTCGCTTTTTCCCAGACAGGAAGAGAATTAAGAAAAGATACAACTTCTTCATCAAGAAAGGGGAACCTGAAGTGAAAAGAAATGTTACGTAAGAAACAAAGGGTTACATTCCAAAGACAACATTTAAACTGCTTCAAAAGAAAATCCTTATGAACTGATTCTGGTAGTTGCAATTATGAGTTAGACTTCCCAGAGTGTCAAAATGAACTTTAATACATACTTATGTCTATAAAAATACACTAGTGCAAGCCTATAAATGGGTACTATGGATGTCTATGTTAGTCATTACTAGTGTATGTCACTGATTTAGTTTAGATTTAACCCTGTATCTCTAACTTTTAGACTGATTTTTAAAAATGTATTTATTTAATTAATTTTTACCCCACCTCATTAAAAAGGAGTTAAAAAGTTGGCTTACATCACTGAAAGGCAATGCTGAAAACAATGAATATACAACGAGGTTTACATACCGTATTTTTCCATTTATAAGACACCCCGATGTATAAGACGACCCCCACTTTTCTAACCCCAAATTAGAAAATTTTATCGCTGCTTTCCCTGCCACTTCCTAAGCCTGGGGCTTAGCAAAAGGAGGCGGAAAGCAGCGGTCAAAGGGCTGCAGGATCCCTTTGATGAGCACACCACCATGCAGTCAACCAGCAGCACCGGGTCTCCGGAAATGGAAAAGGTGGCATTAGCTGGGCACACCTGAAAAAGTCCTCCCGCTGCTTTGAAAACAACTCGAGGGGCGGTCACAGAAAATCAGCAGTTCCTCCTTTAGCATTTCAATTTATGAGACAGTTTGCAAAAGGCGTATGGGGATCACCCCTGCCCTTCTGTCAACACATTGCTAGAAAAAGCAACATGGGACGTGGGGGAGCTGCTTGGCTCACAGATGCCTCCCACAGCCCCATTTGCGACCCCTTTCCCACCCGTGGCCACCCTGCCTGTCCTGCAAGAGGCTCCCACGGCAGCCCTCCTTCTCCCATGGACATGCCCGGCGGCAGCCCCCACTCGCCACCAGGCTGGCAACATGGCTGCTGTTCCCAACACTTGCACAAGTTCCCTGCAACTTGCCTTTTCCCTGGGCTCGAATCCGCTCTGAGGTTGCCCGAGAGCTGCTGCGGCGGTAGTAGCCGCAGCCTGAAGGCAAGCTGCTCGCCCCCAAGCCGGCATCCTCCCCGGGGCAGGTAGCCACCTCGCCCGCCCGCCTGCCGCTCAGCACGGCCAAGGCAGGCGACGGGAAGACGGTGCTGAGAGGAAGAAGCAGGCCTCGGCAAAGTTTCACCCCTGGCGCCTCCACCCCACCGGCCGGGGCTCACCCTGAACCCCCCGCAGGCGAGCGCGCCATCACCTTTGGAGAGGTCCTCGATGCACTCGAAGGTGATCTCGAACTGAAAGGGGTTGTAGAACGGGGAAGGGTTGTCCAGCACCACCACATTGTTCACCTGAACCTTTGCCATCTTGGGCGGGGGGACCCACAAACAATAGTGGCTGCGGGTCCCTGGCAGCCCCGCAAAGTCCAAAGGGTCCTCCTCGCTCTTGCATGGACAAGCCCTGGAGCAGGTCGGCGGTCTAGCAGCAAGTTAGGAAACTTTTCCTTCTTCGTCCTCCCCCCTTTCCCCTCCCCCTTTGAACCCGCTCCCGCTCGCCTTCCTAATCCTGCTCTTTGCCCTGCTTCGCACCGCTGCTTTCCCCGCCACTTTGCTAAGCATCCCTAGCAAAAGGAGGGGGAAAGCAGCGGTCAAAGGGCTGCAGGATCCCTTTGACTGCTGCTTTCCCCCTCCTTTTGCTAAGGAGGCTTAGCAAAGTGGCGGGGGAAAGCAGCGGTCAGAGGGATCCTGCAGCTTACTTCCATGTATAAGACGACCCTCAATTTTTTGTCTAAAGATTTTAGACAAAAGTATCGTCTTATACACGGAAAAATACGGTAATTAAAAGACAATATTTAAAGCAAAGATCAATGGGTAAAAAGAGGCAGCTTAGATCATGAAAAGGCATTATTAAAGCTGAAATAATAAGTATACAAATATTAAAAAGAACAAACAAGTACCAGATACTGTGGACACATCTAAAAGCACAGGCAAGTTGTGTTAAGAGTGTACCTACACTACACATTTTTAGCAGTTTGGTTCTACTGCCATGTCTCTGTCCTAGGGAATACTGGGATTTGTAGTTTGGTGAAGTACTTGGCATACTCTGCTGTAGTTCAGGGAAGGACAATAGAGCTCTGCAACAGAGAATTCTAAAGTTTGTTTTATTTTTGCAAAACTAGAAATCCCAGGACCCCTCAGGATAGAACAGTTAAAACAGGATAAACTACTGAACGTTGATATACCCATGGTCTCTAGATCAGCGTTCCCCAACCTTTTTCGGTCTGCGGACTGGCTGGGGAAGGCGGGGCACCCCCCGCGCTCGTGCGCATGTGCAAACGGCAGCGCGGCGCTCGCCCGGGCGCCCATGCGGGCGCATGCGCAAATGGCAGCGTGGCACTCGCATGGGCGTGCTGGAGCGCAGGTGCAAACGGGCGGCGCGGGCGTGAGTACGTGCGGGGGGGCGGGAGGTCTGTCTTGGCGGCCCGGTCCGGCCCAGGCCACAGACTGGCACCGGGCCGCGGACCGGGGGTTGGGGACCTCTGCTCTAGATAACATGGAGAACTGTTGTTCAAGCAGGTCTCCCTTTTAATGTGGAATTACTTGCACAGTTACTTGGATCCCAGCCACTGGGAGATAAAGACTATTTGTACAAAGAAAGAAAAATCTAATTGTGCAAACCTGCTGTGACAAGTTATATTCTGAGCCTGGTTTCATACACAAGAAGTAGACACAGAGTAGACACCTAAAGTAGACACAGAACTGCCTTGCACAGTTCCATTATAATCTTGATACCTTTCCATGAGGAGATAGGTTCATCTGGAACCTATATATCTCACTGCCAATGAGCTGCTGCTGCTTGAGGTGTTAAACAGAAAAATGTGACAACCAGATGAGCACATTATGCTCACACATTGCTCTCTGGACATTACTTTGTCCTAAGGTCAGGGTGGGCTAAGTGCGGCCCTCCAGGTATTACTACTCTGGTGTGGCAGCTGCTTCTCACTAACATCTAATCCAGAGGGTCTCTAAATTTCTAGGGCCAATTTAGACATTACAGTCAAACCTCGACTTATGAACCTCCCTAGTTACGAACATTTCAAGTTACGAACAGCTCCGTCTGCAAAAATCTGGATCGACTAGCGAAGGGAGCTTCGACCTACAAACGAAAAAAGGCAGGGAAAAAGGGCGGGAAATGCAAACTGTTGGTGGCAAAGAGGCTGCTACTTTGTAGCTCTTTCGCCCCAACGGTTAGAGCAGGGGGTCAGGGAACTTTTTTACTTCTGCCGAGCAGGAGGAGGAAGCCGGTGCACTCCCTTCCCATCCCTGGCGCGGGTCTACCCGTGAGTAAGCGCCACGGAAAGCGCGGGTCTACTCGCGAGTAAGCGCCACTGAAGGCGCGGCAGTGGAGGTAAGGTTCTGCTTTCTCCTTTTTTAAAAGTTGATCTGGGTGGGTTTTAGAGGGTAGGTTTGGGCTTGGGGGTTATGTTTCTGTGTTGTTTTGTTTTTTGGTGGTGTTTTTTTTTGCAGTCCCAGCGTGGGACTTGCTCCAATGTTTATTTTTGGATTTCTTTCTTTTTGGTTTTGGTTTTTTACAGTCCCAGCGTGGGACTTGCAGTGTTTGAGCTTTCCCCCAATTCGAATTTCCCGCCCTTTCCCCCTGCCTTTTTGCCTTCGGAGGTCTGCAAGGGCTCCCTCCGATGTCGGGGGAAAGCCCTTGGAGACCTCCTGGGGGTCCGATCGCGGCGGCGGGTCTACTCGTGAGTAAGCGCCACCGGAGGCGCGGCAGTGGAGGTAAGGTTCTGCTTTTTCCGACATCGGAGGAAGCCCTTTGAGACCTCCGAAGGCAAAAAGACAGGGGGAAAGGGCAGGAAATTCGAATTTCCAGCCCTTTCCCCCTGCCTTTTTGCCTTTTTTCTTCCCTCGGAACGCATTAAATGGTTTTCAATGCACTCCTATGGGAAATGGTGCTTCGACTTACGAACTTTTCGACCTACGAACGCTGTTCCGGAACGGATTAAGTTCGTAAATCAAGGTACCACTGTATGCATTACATGTTTTCTGCTGCAGCCTTCTCTTGCACTTGCCCCTTCTTTCTCCTGTAATCTGGACAGCACAGAGTGGGTATCCATGGTCCTCCAAATAGTGTTGGACTGCAGCTCACATCAGCCGTAGTCTGCAATAATGGACAGCTAGAAACCCATCATCTGAACGGCCTCAGGTGCATACCCCTGGTACTGTACTGAGTCACTTATCTATGGCGTGGTGTCATCGATGATGCACTTCCCTGCCCATGTTCGTATCACTGGATGAAGGTGGTGGGGAAGCACAGCATTATGACGTCACAGCACACTGTAACCAAGTGCAGAAAAGGGGAGATTCCAAAACAGAAATAACATGTTGGATCACATGCCACTGCAGATCGTTTTTAAATCAACAATCAGACTCTTACATTGTTCTGCTATAAATTCTGCACATCTCCTTGGCACATGAGAATCACTGCTAGAAATCAGCTGCTTCGATGCTCAATTTAAGTGTGAAAAAGTACTCTTAAATGGAGACTCATCTTATAAGAAAAACTCTGTACAAATAAATAGAAACACCCCTTAACTGGCTGCACCATAGGGAAGTTAATATCATAGCACAACAGAGAGAAAGAATCTCAGTGTACTGAGATCATCAACCCGGGTTTTCTTTAAGTACTCTGATACACCCCTGATGTATATGTGTGTGTTTGGTATACATGCACACTGTGCTAGCTGAATAGCTCAGTGAGTTCAGTATCTGGCTGCAGAGCTGGAGGATGGGAGTTCAAACCCCCACTGCGCATCCCAGAAGAGCCAGCTGTGTGGCCTTGGGCCAGCTGCACAGTCTCAGGATGATCCCAGAAGAAAGGAATGGTAAACCATTTCTGAGTCATCTCTATCTAGGAAACCCCTGAAAGGGTCTCCATAAGTCAAAATTGACTTGATGGCATACGATGATGATGATGATGATGACACACACATGAATTAAATGTCAGAATCTGGAAAAACTCATGCCCACAACAGCAAGTGTACAAGTGTTGCACATACTTTAGCGAAATATCAACTAATTGATTGTGCAACCAATGCATGACCAGTTGTGCTACAGAGATTCCATCAGAGGACATCAGACCACCTGAGCAATTACTAATGCACATATAGGATTCTGGCCCTGGGCTTTAAACATTACCCAGAAGGACAGTTCCGGTTGCGTGCCTACTCACCTTGCTTCTTTGCCATGATCTCCAATAACTCTATCATCTCGGCCAAGATTTCTAGAAGAAAGGCGTCCCAATTCCATTTCTAGCTCTTCATTCAAACCCCCCAAACCATGGTTTTTAAAGCAAACACGATGCCTGGAATAGCCTGCCAGCTGCTCGTCTGCACCAATTCCTGTAAGTACCACCTGCAGTGAAAGACAAGTCAGGTTAATGGTATTATTAAATTTATGTATCATTTCATACAATCAAAAGGAGGCCTGAGCTAATGTACGAGAAAACAAAATACTATCACATGTATTAAAACCACATGGATTTACTAAAAGTGTCCACCCAAAAGGTTAGCTAAAACCATCGCCCATCCAGCACAGAGTGAACCCTAGAAATGCCACCAATTTGGAAGCATAAGAACTCCCCAAACATCTTGGGAAAAAGAAGCATCTTCTCCTGGCACTGAAAAGGTGACAAAGTTGCCTCCACTGAGTTTCCCTGCAGAGAAAATGCCATCATTAGGAATGGGGGACTACCACAGAAAAAGCTGTAGCATCTGTGTATTTAATAAGTTATATTCTATTTCTCAAATGCTGTAAAAATGTTTTTCAACAATACCTAACTGCAAAATTGTTTATTTTACAAAATATTGGTTACATTTCCTTTAGAAAGTTTTATCACAGTTACGTTCTAATGAAAAGATATTAAAATACAGGATCTACAAATAACTCTTTTGTAAAGTGCCATTCTGTTTTAACTAACAAGTGGTATCTTCCATATAAAAGAAAGCAAAATTGCATTTTAATTAAGTAGAAACAGACACCAGGTGGCTAGTACAGTGATGGGACAGAAGCTCATCCCAACTGAGCCTTAAATTCTTATGGTAAAGCTTATGAAACAAATCTCAGAAAGAAAGATATTTGTCAATGGGAATGATTTGCAGAATGCCAAGAAAGCAGATGGGTACTGACAGTGGGAGCTGGTTTTCAAAAGTTTCCCTTTTAAGATATTGACAGACAATGAATTTAAGCAGCTGTCCAACGCAACACATTGGACCAGAGGAAGGGACTGCACACGAATCCAATCCTTTCTTTGGTTCCTGTGCAGCAAAAACTACAGCAACTGTGCATGCGGTTCACTTCCCTTAATATAAAAGATGGAATACTCACTGGGCCTGAATGCATACCGTTCCATCTTTCAGGCTATTGAGGGATGCATTTTTAAAGGGCCTTATAGCCCAGGCAGAGTCCCACATGCAGCGTGAACCTAAGAATGCCCACTCCGAAGCAGGCCCCAGGATGGCTGTAGGGCTTACTGCATAATCACTGCTTGCAGAGAAAGCAAGACCACCATAACCTATCAGCTAACAATTCTGTAATTTTTGGCTCCTCTCCTCCTGCAGCCGTTTCAGTTCCCGGTGGTCATGCAAGAAGATGAATGGCATCCAGCTACATTAGAGCACTTCAGCTGCATTCAGTTTCCTTATGAGTCCCCTTCTTACAACATTTCAACATGACTTTTCTCATTTTCCTTCCCCTTACCAAGCCATTTTCTCCTTGCCTCGTGTCTTGTCAAATTGCAAGCCGGAGGGCAAAGACTTTCTCATTTTGGTTTTTATTGAAAAAGAAGCCGTTTTCAGAACCTTCCTACATGAAGAGTGGGGTATAAACGCCTCAAAATAAATATATAAACATAAAGAAATAATGTGTGCATGTGTGTGTCAGAGAGAGTCAGGTACAGATCAAGAGAGAGCTTCATACCTTTGCAGGACTTTTGTAGGGTCTTGTATCTCCCTGGTTGGTAACCAGACCTTCTCCTCTAGAAGCAAACCACACAGCACAACCAATGCTATCGTCTAAAACAGTGTCCAGTGGATGCACCAAGTGACGTATGTGTTCCTGCCTCATTTCTTTCAAATCCTCCACTGTAACATTGATTTCCACAAAATTCCAGGACCTTGAAGGATTTACGTTTCTCAGTTCTTCCAATCCCGCCCTGCCTGTAATTCTGTCAGGCACATTAAAAGATGACAAAGAGCTGCAAGTCACAGTGTTATTGCCATTGAAGCATTCCAAACTGGGTGGCAGTTGTTTCTTCCCTTTGCTAGGCTTCCTGTTGGAAATACTTTGACTACTCTGGTCTGGAAGCTTGAAAGCCACATTGAGAAGATCAATGGGTTCTTCCAATGGCACGTGTCTATCAGCAAGGGTTGCTATAACAATGGAATCAATGCCACCAGAAAAAAGGATGGCCACGCGGGGCTTTCTGGGAGCTGCCCCTGGCATTTTCCCTCTTAATAGATCATTACCTCTAACCAGGCATAAGACCCGTCTTTTTACTGATGCACTCAACACGTCAATAAATTGATGAACGATTTTCTTCTTGTGGTCTTCCGCAAGAAACATCTGAAGAACACCCACATCAGCTACGATTTTAGTACAATCAAAGCACTGGGATTCTTCCGGCATGTCATGGATCTCCTTGTTCAAAGGAGTGACAGGAGCTAACAATGCGCGGGATTCATTTATTACAAGAGCCACATGGGTTGGTAAATATCTGGAAATCATACTTAGGTCACAGACGGCTACTTCTTCAACTGTGTTTTCTTTGGAAGGATATTTCCAAGGATGCAGTGTTAAAGTCACAGCTTTAGAGGTGCCACAGTCCTGGAGATCAATCCTAAAGATTCCTGATGCTGGAACTTCCCACCACGGAGGGTCAGAGGCAGCGCTTACGGAGCTGAGGATAAGAACCTTGTCCAGTTCTTCATTGAACTGCCACAGAAGACTGCGACGACCAAAGTAGTCCCTGCCAAACCACAAATAATGCCTAGATGCCTGGTAAAAAATAAACGACCATGGGCCCCGAATGGAAGACAGCAGTGACAACACATCTGACTCGCTACTGCAGGAGCAAAGCCGGCGAAAAATAAATTGAGTGTCGTTCTCTTCAGAAGTGATGGAGATCCCATCAAAGACTTCTCCATTCCAAAGAAACACATTACCAGTAGTAGGATCCTCCACAGGCTGTGGAGTCATTTCTCCCCTTAAGTGAAGTACATGGCCAGAGAATAAGCAGTGATGTGGAAGATGGGGTACACTCTTTACCAAATGCTGGCTACTATCAGGTCCTCTTCTTCTAAGATGACCTAAGACAGCCTTTTCCAAGAGACAAGTGCTAGGGGGATGGGCAGACAAGCTGACCACACAGCAAATGCCACACATTTTGAACTCGGGTTCAATTTAGCTATTTTTTTATTTTGGCTTTCTCTGAATTTTCCATTTCCTGATGTGCCTTCTTCAGTTCATCTAATGTGTCTGCAAGGAAGGAAGAGGACAGAATCCATATTTATTACATTAGCTTAGTATTGCAAAATAAAACACTGGGAACTATTTTAAGATGTCTTTAACTACAGTATTCTAATCACTGAAAATTTGAGAATCATAGAATCATAGAAAAGTGAAGTTGGAAGGGGCCTACAAGGCCATCAAGTCCAACCCCCTGCTCAATGCAGGAATACAATCAAAGCATATCTGCCAGGTGATTCTCCAAGTTTTTCTTGAATGCCTCCAGTGTTGGAGCACTCACCAACGCCCGACGTAACATCCAATACACACACACACAAACACACACACACACACAGACACAGAGTGTATAACCATGATCCAGGAATCTACACGACCAATCAGGATACAATCTCTCCTATCAAAAAGGAGAACTGCTTCCTTCAAGAGCAGGAAAGAGGAGTTCCTTTACACAACCCTCATCTTATCCCTGATGTGACTGTCAAAGGGGACACGCCAATCTGCTCACATATCCATGGGCTGGAAATCCTATCAGGTTTGTGTAAGGCTTGCATAACTTGGTTGCAGCTAATTGTGGATGACTGACGAGATGCTGGAGCACATCTTGGTTGCGCAACAGGGATTCTCATCGGGCACATGAATAAAATTTGCCCTGGCACCTCATCAATTAGCAAAAATTAGCTGCTGCAGGAAGTTATGCACGCATAATTCAAACACCAACAGATTATGCTCTTTGACATTTAAATCAGAGCCAGTGCTGTGCAGGCAAACAGAGTTACGGGATGCAGGGCATTACATTCTAAATAAAGACATTTTGTATTACTATAACAAATCAATATATTTATAATCACTACATTTTTGCTAAAATCAGGCATGGAATAAAGACAGCACCTCTATCTAGATCTAAAATATAGATTCATTGATACCCAACTCTTCATTCCCCCTTATTTTTTTCCAATAATCTGACTTTGTTACATTTAAACATCAGTCTACAGTGGAACCTCTACTTACGAACTTAATCCATCCCAGAAGATGTTCTTAAGTTGAAACGTTCGTAAGTTGAAGCAAAATTTCCCATAGGAATGCACTGAAAACCGATTAATCTGTTCCGGCTGTTTTTTGGTTCTTATGTAGAGGCGCCGTTCTTACGTTGAATCATTAGTTCCCATAGGAACTAATGCAAAGCCGGTTAATCTGTCCTCTACCACTAGGGGGAGAATTTTTTTTTCTTAACCTAAGATGACTTAGGTTAAAAAAAAAAGGCAGGAAAGGAGGGAGGGAACACCTTTTAAACAGAACACCTTTTTTTCGGTTTGTAAGTTGAAGCTCCGTTCGCAAGTAGAAGCAAAATTTTGCGGACGGAGCTATTCGTAAGTTGAAATGTTCGTAGGTAGGGACGTTCGTAAGTAGAGGTTCCACTGTATTTGATGATCCCATAATCTCAACCACATACAACCAAAATATCAAATCGTCTTTCCTGCTGTATATCAGAAACCACAAAAATATGCAACTCTGACCTTTTTAAACCTCACTGGTGGTTTTTTAAAAAAAATCTTTTGTGATCTTTGGACAAACTGTGAAATCCAGTGTTTTACAAGTACACTTCCTACTCACACAACAGAAATGTCTTTCTCTAGCCTACATCCTGCAGTCCCCTCCCCCCCATGTCTACTTGACAAAGGAGTCAGAGGACAGGGGAAAGCTTTGCCTTTCTCCTTGTCCCTCTGATAGAAGCCATTCGGAGTCATCTGCTGGATCTTTTTTTCCTCCCCTTCCTTAACAGGACTGAAGTACCATACATTGCTGAGTGCATCTACAATGCACTGCAGAGCAATGAGACAAAGTGCACACACCCTAATAAAAATCCAGAGAACTACTTCAGGCTTTCTAACGTATCTCTGCAACAAAAGAGCCCTTTGGGTCTGAACAATGGAGTTCCACGTCATATTAGAGAGGTTTAAAACCTCCAAGACTGAAAAGCATTTGACTCATCAAAGAATACACTAGGCTGCTGCCTACATTCTTAGCTTCATTACTAAATGTTTCTTTGTATAAGGACACGAACAGGCATATGCAACAGGAAGATGTTATGTGCAAATAGGATTTCTGTACACTACATAAAAAACTGTCTTCTGGACACTCAGTCAGTTCCATTTTTCCTCTCTTCCTTGACTTTGCACTTTCCAGATATGCTGGACCACAACCAGCATAGTCATATATATACCCAGAGGCGCTAAGAAGGCTGCTGTTTTATCATACTTAATGGTAGCACTGCCCACATTATATTTTATGAGAAAACAGAAACGAAGAGTGCCAGCCTTATGGTTAGGTAAACAGTGGCCCCAATGTATACTTAAGTGAATCAGCAAATGTTTTGATACATACTTTTGCATTCAGATAGTGTTTGAGCTTTGTCTGCTAAAAAGAATATGTTGCTGTTGAGTTGCTGCTTGTAAACCTTCTGCAAAAGAAAATGAAACAAGTGGACTTAAATATTAAGGAAGACAGGAAAAATAAAACACAAATATTCTTATGTGAAGATTTTCTTTCTTTCGATTTTTTGAAAAATGTTCATTTGACACTCTAAGACAGTAAAGATATAATCGGCTGAATTTACATTTAAACATCTTGTGAAACCTGGAAAACGTATCTTTATCAATGAGAGACTCTTTGATGCTGTCTCATTTTCTTATTGGTTGATAAGCCTGTGAGCTCAGTCTAAGTGTAGTGTTTATACAGCATGTACATTTTGAGGTGCTTCAAAAATAATCGTTTCTTATTAATTTATAACATGTTCACTGTGCTGATGTCTCGTACCAGATCAGGCCTCCGTCGTACTCTACTTAAATTTCAGGATTTTTGTGATCTCAATGACCTGTCCATTAACCCTAGTAAAACCCAAATTTTGGTTTTTTTCCCGTTCTTGGTCCCCTACCCCTTGGACAATTGGATCTTCTTCCTATGATCAAGTACACTCTTATAAATATTTGGGTCTTCTTATTCATCACAAACTCAGTTGGACGTCACACAAAAAAGCTGTTATCTCTTCCATTTCACCCCAATTAAAAGCTATTTCTAAGTTTCATTATTCTTCTGGAAACCAATATATTCCAGCAGCCATTCAGATTTTTCAGTCTAAGATTCTTTCTCACTTGCTATACAGTGTGCCTATATGGATACACTTGGTAAACTCAGATATTGATCAAGTTGCAACAACGTTTTTTCATAGAATATTAGGAGTTCCCAATTTAATTCAGCTTTCTACTATTTCTTTAGAATTGGGCATTCACCTACCTTCCACAACTGCCTGGTTACTAACATTTAAATTCTGGCTCCGTCTGTTATTAAATTCGCATTCTGGATCCCTGTTATACGATTTATTGTGTGACTCTTATTCCTTTACTTGGTTTCAGCTTCCTGAAAAGAAACTTTTCTCTCTTAACATATCCCTGGAATCTTTGGTAGATATGAATCTTCCTAGGGTTTACTCCATAATCAAGGACAAGCTCTGCCATGCTGAATTCAATTACCTATGCAATAACCTTAATCCTGTATGTTCCCCCCTTTCTGTTGGATTTTTTCCATCTCAGGATCATTTCCCCAAATATTTCCATTCCCTAGTAAACCCACATCTAAGAAGAGCTTTTATGTTAGCCCGTTTTAATATTTTTCCTTCGAAAAATGCCGGTTTCCTTCGACCATGCCGGTCGTCTTCTTAATATCCCCCGTGAAAAAAGATTTTTTTTGTTTAGAGACTCCTGATACCCTGTTTCATATACTGTTTCAATGCCCTGCTCATTATTACTTTCGAAAATTTTTTCTTGAACCTTGGATTTCTTATTTCTTCAACTCTCCTGAGTCAATTCTTTCTATTTTTATGAGTGACAAAGGTAATTCCCTGACCACTGCTGTTGCAAGTTTCTTATCTGCAATTTTGAAATTGTCCCCTGCTTCTCGCTCCCAATTTGTGTAATTCTACTTCTCCCATTTTGCTTGTGCTGTTGTAGTTTGTGAACGCCAATAAAGGCTTCAGAATCCCCATAGATCAGGCACAGAGACTTTAAGGATAGCGTGGGTGACAATCATATAAACAGGACCCTCCCTGTCTTCTCGCTGATAAAGCAACAAGGCAGGATATTTTAAAAAAGGCTTCTGAGATGAGATGAATCATGAACCAGCATGGGCCCAAGTTAAGACACCAGTGTGACCTTTCAGATGAACCTCCATGACATGATGCTGAGGCAGCAGTTATATTGTGCATCCCGGCACTCCCAGCAGGGAGATCTGTGTGCTGCTGTTGTAGTCGGTACACCATATGTTTCCCCACATGAGGCTCCACAGATGTGAAAAGTTAAATCTCTTAATAATTTTAACCCACTTCCACCACTGATGTGAAGCCATTCACAAACTGAGACATTTGTTTCACAAATTAAATGTTGACTGATCAAAGAAGAGCAGGGTCAGCATCTACAGGAAATCACACTGGCAGAAACAGATAGGAAGTACGATAACTGCTGCCTCAGCATCATGTCATGGAAGTTCATCTGAAAGGTCACACTGGTGTCTTAACTTGGGCCCATGCTGGTTCATGATTCATCTCATTTCATTTTTTAAACTTTAATCCTTTGTTGTTGTTTAGTCATTAAGTCGTGTCCGACTCTTCGTGACCCCATGGACCAGAGCACGCCAGGCCCTCCTGTCTTCCACTGCCTCCCGGAGTTGGGTCAAATTCATGTTGGTAGCTTCGATGACACTGTCCAACCATCTCGTTCTCTGTCGTCTCCTTCTCCTCTTGCCTTCACACTTTCCCAACATCAGGGTCTTTTCCAGGGAGTCTTCTCTTCTCATGAGATGGCCAAAGTATTGAAGCCTCAGCTTCAGGATCTGTCCTTCCAATGAGCACTCAGGGCTGATTTCCTTCAGAATGGATAGGTTTGATCTCCTTGCAGTCCAGGGGACTCTCAAGAGTCTCCTCCAGCACCACAATTCAAAAGCATCAATTCTTCGGCGGTCAGCCTTCTTTATGGTCCAGATCTCACTTCCATACATCGCTACTGGAAAAGCCATAGCTTTGACTATGTGGACCTTTGTCAGCAAGGTGATGTCTGCTTTTTAAGATGTTGTCTAGGTTTGTCATCGCTTTCCTCCCAAGAAGCAGGTGTCTTTTAATTTCGTGGCTGCTGTCACCATCTGCAGTGATCATGGAGCCCAGGAAAGTAAAATCTGTCACTACCTCCATATCTTCCCCTTCTATTTGCCAAGTAG
Source organism: Intellagama lesueurii (assembly GCA_037013535.1). NCBI lineage: Eukaryota > Metazoa > Chordata > Lepidosauria > Squamata > Agamidae > Intellagama > Intellagama lesueurii. The sequence goes on along the minus strand of JBAJHW010000001.1, from coordinate 163,950,440 downwards.
TGATGAAACTTTAATCCTACTCTCCCTTCAATTAGCTCACGGCAAGATGTATGGTGCCCTACTTTATTCTCACAACAACTATGTGGGTGGGCCAGGCAGAGACTCTGAAGGTCCCTCCGTGAGCTTCATGACCAAGTGGGAATCTGAACCCTGCTCTTCTTCCAGCCAGCACTCTTAAGCATTGCACTCTGCTCGCTCTCACCAGTAACATCAATATTTACTAGAGGTGTGTGACAGCAGTGTGCAGTGGAATTTGCTAGAAAATGGTACTATGGGATGGAGCAGGGACTACACATGCAAGAAACGAAAGCAGTCTCTCCTGCTCCAAAGTCAGCAAGACAATCTGATGCAGTCAACATACACCACCATCCTTTCAAAAGAGAGAAAGAAAAAAGGGGGAAATGGCATAGCTATATGGTGTATCTTTTCCATTTTTCTCTCTGGTATCTTCTGTGGGCTGCACCACCAAAACTTAAAAGAGAGGAGGGAAAAACCAGAAGGGGTCAGAAAGTTCACTTCTGGTTTTGAAAACCAGAGCTGTTTTTGGTGTTAAGTACTGCAAGGAGCCCTTGCAACTTATTTAAAAGATGAATTGGTGCCCCTGGAAGTTTCCAAGGCTGGCAGCTCACCTTTTTTTTTCCTGAGAAAAAACAAATTGTTTTGATACCAGCAGGGGAAGTGACAGGTCTTCAAAACAGTGATGGAACCTTCAAAATGGCCAACCCTGATTTGTGGTTAGCAATTATTTAATACAAGCAAATTTGTTGTCACTTACTCGGTTTTTCTTCAAATTAGAAAGTTCATCAACTACAACTTTCTGTTCTTTAATCTGAAAGACAAGGGGGAAAACAGCTCTCAGGTGCACAGGAAATCAGAGATTCCGCCCGAATACTCAAGCCATGGTTGTACTACTTTAACCCAGAGAAAGAAATGATAAAGTGAACCACCAATGATAAGTTAAAATTATTCTTTCTTAAAAGCCAGCAATAAAGACCATCATTTTTGTTTGGGAAATGCAGCTGAGGCATTCCAGCCCTGTAGACATCTTCGTTAAAGTAAATTGAACTAAATGTTAAAAAGAAACTGTGAAAATTTTAAAGAATTTTTAGCTATTCTTATAAGTATTATCGTTTCTGAGCATGCTATACCCAACATTGAATAAAAGACAATGTTTTGTCAAGAAACAGTTATGTCGTTATAAAAATCATAATTTGGAAATGTATCCCCGATCTCACAAATTCTAGTTATAAAGCACATACAGTACTTTAAATTGCTACTAGTTTCCTTTCAGAATATAAAATTGTTTTCACACATGCACATGTAACAATAGGTTGTTTTAAAGACATATATTTGGACACCATTTACAGCACTAGGCAGAAGGAACAAAAAAAAATTCATTTTTACTTGCAGTTTGGAAATGCAAAACAATAAAAACTGCTGTAATACTTTTTGTCAGTATAACAGCTGTGCCTGTATTGAATGCAGAACTCCCAAGTTAAAAAGATAGCTGCTACTAAATATGACACTTGCAATTTGCAACAGGGAACTATCACATCAACTACTGCCAGGCAGTACAGTTCTACACATATTTACAAAACAGTAAACCCAGCCATTCTAAAAGGAAATTCATTTCCCAGTGTGTCAAAGATCTCAGGATAACACACTATTGGCATGGTCGTCTCAAAAACACACTTAAGTCCTTTATATTTCTCTTGACAGACGAGGCGAGTGCTTGCTCCTGGTTCTCACACCAGAACTGAGACACATGTATTAATTTAGTCTCTTCCCTTCTCCTAGAATAATTCCCTCTGTCAATTTCTTGCATCAATTCTCCACTGACCTTCCTGTTTAGATCCTCTCGGTCATACAGCTTCATTCCGTCCCCCTCCTCCCTTTGCAATGCCCAGCTGGACATCTGTTTCAACTCCTGTCAGTCCTGCTGCTGTCAAATAGCCAAGGCCACTGCTGGGCTCTTTTACTGTTGTATACACACACAAGATCAATTGCTGTTCCTTCAACGAATAAGGAGGTGCACCTTCAAATCAGAGAGCCTGGGTTAGACCTGAGAAAAGCAAGAAGACACCGTTATTCCCCCATTAGCACAGCAACATAAATGCGTAAATGAGGGGATAAGGATAGGTAGATAAGATAGATAAATACGAGTGCCCCCAAATACATGATCCTTTAGTTTAGATAAGTCTTCAGCTAATTCATCGTGAGGGTCTTGCTTGGGGCACGCTGAGAGAGGGAGGGAACTTATTCAGCTGCAAAAAACTGGATGTGAGGGAACTACACCACTTTTGTTTGTAAGATGCAAAGCAAAAAATACTCGCAACCTGAGCATCTAGATTCCACCCCCTCCCATTAAAAAAAGTCTGAGACAATTCTTGATTTTATCGCCCACGCTGATTAAGTGATTCCCTCTTTCCTTATACAACCCGGTGCATACTAATTAGAAAGCAAGCCCGCCTCTTCAACTCCACAAGGCTTGTTTCTGAACAAAGACGCTCAGCGCTGCAAAAGCCCGCGGGCTCCCGCCGCGTCGCCTCCCGACCAGCCAGAGGGTTGACACGCGAGAAAGTCCACTCCTTGGCTGCCCGCTTCCGGGAACGCGTCTGCCGGCCTCCTTTCCCAGGCGCGTCTCAATGACAACTTGGGCTCCGATTGGGTCGCCGGCCTGACGAGCACTTTCTGGAGCCAGTGAGACGAAAGTAGCGGAAGGCCGAGGGAAGAGGGGGCGTAGCCCTGGAAGACGAGGAAAGTGCTAGCGGGGAAAGGGTTCCTCCAGGAGTCCGTCTGGGCTCGTCTTCGTGGCGAGCGAGCTCAGCCCATTTGTTGCCCGCCTTCCGCCTGGACGCTCGAGGGCGCCTTTTCTTCCCTGGGGAAGGACTGGCCCGGAAGGCCGGCGTAAAGCAGCAGTCCAGGCCAACTTCCAAGAGCGATTGTCCGAAGACGCCTCGGGGTGCATGGCTGCAGTTTTCTGGGTACTTTGGAACATATTCCGGCTGTTGCCATAAAAGGTTCACGTGTGACCTTTCAGCCGCAAGACCCTCAAGGCAGCATAAAGGACGACGCGTGTTAAAACCAACGAGGGCTGAAGGCCTCTGAGAGAGAAGCCAGCCATAGATACCGAATGGTGCATCGTTGCTCAACCAAGGAGTGACTCTGACTTTCCTAGACCCGGAGAAAAAGTAACTTGAGGGCTGCCTGAGAGTCCCACCAACCTAACTTCTTCTTTCAGTAGGAGCTGTTAGGACAATAGCAATCTTGCCTGCACTAATCCTGGTTATCGGTAGGAGGGGTTTTTACAGCCTAATATAGTTGTCCTTGACCGCCGGCGTTTACAGTGAAATGCTATAAACGCTGCAAAGAACGTTCTCTAAACACCAAACAGAAAGTCACCACCAGAAATAATTATAGTTAGGGAACTGGCTGGGTCAGACTGGGATACACACCCACAAATAATAAGAACAACAGCTTTGTCCTCAGAAACAAGTGCTCGTACTGTATGGTATAAATCAGCACATGTCAGACAAGTGGATATAACTCAATAAATTATGCAGGATTATTACTGGCTGCCTCATTGAAAGAGTCTATTATTTGGCTGGCATTGCCTCTTCAGAAATACACTTGAGAGCTGCTAACAAATCATGAACAAAATAAGATAATACAGCACCAAACCCATTCACTTCATGGACACCAACTCTATAGACATTGGCTAAAATTGAGGAAAGGTTTTCTGCGCACATCTCATGCTCTAAATATCAAACCAGAACAGACTGGGCTACAACTATGGAGAAGAAAAAGAACACACCTTGCTGAATGGGGATGTATGCTGAAGAGTATCTCCTACCAGAATAAGACTCTAGCTGGACCATCTGGAAGTCACTTAATAGATCTTGAAGTCAAGTAGGAAGATCAAAGAATAATCAAGTAAAATGGAGCTACTTGGATACAGGACAAATTTTATGTAATTGTGGGAAATTTAATCAGTGCAGCAGTTATGTGCATGCAATGTATACCCCACCATGTGTACAAAAGAAGATCAAGCAAATGACTGAGATAATACAATTGAAGTAGCCCACTTCTGGTCAAAAACAGTCTAATTGTCTTAACATTTTAATTTGTTTTCAAATTTTACCTGTATTTCATATGCATCTATTGTGCAACACTGTGATATGAAGCAAGCAAGCAGAGCAAAGTACTCTGCTTACCATAAGCCCTGTAGTACTTAAAGCACTCTCTGGGCAGTTTACAATTTAATTGTGCAGGCTACACATCCCCACCCCCACCCCCATGAGCTGGGTACTCAATTGACAGAGCATCAGAAAGATGGAAGGCTGAAACACCCTTGTGCCAGCTACCTGAATCTACTGGGACTGAGTGCAGGTCATTTTCACTACAGTACTGAAATTTAAGCACTGTGCCATGAGAAAGACCACTAATTTGATTAGTAAAGTTCTTTCCCCTCCATTGGCATTGGAGGCAAGCCCCTGCTCCCTCTTCCCGTTTTGTTTGCTTGCTTCCATTATCTTTGTTGTTGATAGCCTTTTTCCTTTGACCATTTTTTCCTTTTTTTAAAAAAATTATTCTGACTGCAACTATACATGGTAATGGTAAGTAAAAATATATATTTCTATTTTCAATGCTTCTACAGTGATTTTATCACGCTCTCTTGGAATTTGTTATACAGTGGGAAAAGGAAGCCAAGTGCAGCCAGACACGCATTCTAGACTTTAAGAAGGCCAATTTCAGTAAACTTAGGGAATTACTGGCTGTAATTCCATGGGCAAAGATACTGAAAGAGAAGGGAGTTCAGGATGGATGGGAATTTCTTAAAAGGGAGATACTAAAGGCACAATCTAAATCTGTTCCAATAAGAAGGAAAAACGGTAGATGTCTAAAGAAATCAGAATGGTTGACTAAAAAACTTTCAACTGAACTAAGTGTTAAAAAAAATGTACAAGAAATGGAAAAATGGGGGAAACGCCAAAGAGGAATACAAGCAAATAGTGAGTATATGTAGGGGGAAGGTAAGAAAAGCAAAAGTGCAGAATGAACTCAGGTTTGCCAGACAGATTAAAAACAATAAAAAGAGCTTTTTTAGTTATGCCAGCAGCAAAAGGAAAAACAAGGAAATGATAGGGTTGCTGCGTGGAGAAGATGGCCAACTACTAACAGAGGACAGGGAAAAATGCTGAACTTCTCAACACCTTCTTTGCCTCAGTTTTCTTGAAAAAGGAAAATAGTGTTCAACCTGAGGGGCGAAGAGCAGGTGATGTAGTGGGAGAAATGCAGCACAGAATAGGTAGAGTAGTACAGGAATACCTGGCTACTCTAAATGAATTCAAGTCTCCAGGACCAGATGAATTACATCCAAGGATATTAAAAGAACTGACAGAAGTAATTTCAGAACCATTGGCAATAATATTTGAGAATTCTTGGAGAACAGGAGAAGTCCCCACAGACTGGAGGAGGGCAAATGTTGTCCCCATCTTCAAAAAGGGAAAAAAAGAAGACCCAAATAATTATCGCCCAGTCAACCTGACATCAATTCCCAGAAAAATTCTAGAGCAGATCATTAAACAGACAGTTTGTTATTACTTAGAAAGCAATGCTGTCATCACTAAAAGTCAACACGGGTTTCTCAAAAACAAGTCATGCCAGACTAATCTGATCTCTTTTTTTGATAGAGTTACAGGCTTGATAGATGAAGGGAACGCTGTGGATGTAGCATATCTTGATTTCAGTAAGGCCTTTGACAAAGTTCCCCATGATATTCTTGCAAGGAAGCTAGTAAAATGTGGGCTAGACAGTGCTACTGTTTGGTGGATTTGTAATTGGTTGACTGACCGAACCCAAAGGGTGCTCACCAATGGCTTCTCTTCATCCTGGAGAGAGGTAACTAGTGGGGTGCCTCAGGGTTCTGTTCTGGGCCCTGTGCTATTCAACATCTTTATCAATGACTTGGATGAAGGAATAGAGAGAATGCTGATTAAATTTGCAGATGATACCAAATTGGGAGGGGTTGCTAATTCCCCAGAGGACAGGATTAAAATTCAAAATGACCTTGACAGATTAGAGTCCTGGGCCAAAACTAACAAAATGAATTTCAACAGGGAGAAATGTAAGGTCCTACACCTAGGCAGAAAAAATGAACTGCACAAGTATAGGATAGAAGACACCTGGCTAGACAACAGTACCTGTGAAAGGGATCTAGGAGTCTTGGTAGACCACAAACTGAACATGAGTCAGCAGTGTGATGTGGCTGCCAAGAAAGCCAATGCAATTCTTGGTTGCATCAATAGTATAGTGTCTAGATCAAAGGAAGTGATAGTACCACTCTATTCTGCTTTGGCCAGACCTCACCTGAAGTATTGTGTCCAGTTCTGGGCACCTCAATTCAAGAAGGATGTTGAAAACCTTGAACGTGTCCAGAGGAGGGCGACCAAAATGGTCAAAGGTCTGGAAGCCATGTCCTATGAGGAGCCGCTTAGGGAGCTGGGAATGTTTAGCCTTACAAAAAGAAGGTTAAGAGGGGACATGATAGCCATGTTTAAATATTTGAAGGGGTGTCATGTGGAGGAAGGGACAGGTTTGTTTTCCACAGCTCCAGACACTAGGACAAGGAGCAATGGTTTCAAACTACAGGAAAAGAGATTCCACCTGAATCTCAGGAAGAACTTCCTGACAAGTCAGAGCTGGTCGGCAGTGGAATATGCTGCCTCGGAGTGTGGTGGAGTCTCCTTCTTTGGAGGTTTTTAAGCAGAGGCTGGATGGCCATCTGTCAGGAGTGCTTTGATGGAGTTCCTGCATGGCAGGGGTTTGGACTCGATGGCCCCTGTGGTCTCTTCCAACTCTGTGATTCTATGATTCTGTGATCATGCAAAGTGCAAGTTTGTCTGGAAAAGAAATCAGTGGGGTAGAGGGAGGAATGAGACTGAACAGATGTCTCCGTTTCTGTATTGTTGTTTTTCCTACCTCATACAATTTTTAATCTAAACTGTAAAAGCCCCCTTTTGTCCTCTAACACAGTGGTCCCTAACTTTGGGCCTCCAGGTGTTCTTGGACTTCAACTCCCAGAAATCCTGGCCAGCAGAGGTGGTGGTGAAAGCTTCTGGGAGTTGTAGTCCAAGAACATCTGGAGGCCCAAGGTTGGGGACCACTGGTCTAACAGCTGCAATTTTGCCTCTTCGTTGTTGTTGCCCCTCAACTGTTCTAAGTGACTTCGAGTTTTGAAAACGTTCTCCTCAGCCCCAAACAGCTGCAGAGACCTCCCCAAACATGCTAAAATTGTGCCATTTGCCCCCTAAAGGGCATGATTTAGTAAGTCATATTTAGAGTAGGACTGTTTGAATCAATGGAAACTACAAAAGAGTTGACTCACCACATCCACACTGGTTTAATAAGCTTGGTGCAATTTACTATGCTAAGCAACAGGATTTCAACCTATGATTCTCTGATTTGATCTAGAACCTGTTTATTTGTTTTACATGTCTTTCTGGCAGCCCACAGTAGTTATAAACCTCTTCTCCAGCACCACCTTTCAAATTAATCATTTTTTTCCTATCAGTTTTCCTTGTCCAGCTTTCATATCTGTCTTTAATTAGAGATGGGCACGAACCACCAGTTTGGCGGTTCATGCCAGTTTGTTTATCGACCAGACAGGTGTTCGGCACTTCAAACCCCCACCTCCTCTGGCAGGCACCCACACAGAGGCAGTGGTCTGGCTTCCCTGCTCCGCCTCCTCAGAGTGGCCACCCACCGGAGGAGGCAGGGCTTTGAAGCACCAAACACCTGTTCAGGCAATGAATGAACAAACTGCCAAACTGGTAGTTCTATCTCTCTGTAATAATCTCTATCTGGAATAATCATAGTATTCATGAACTTAGTCTTGGTCTCTAACAATGGATCCTTATCTTTAAAGATCTTTTCTAATTCCTTCATTGTTGCCATTCGAAGTCTCAGCTTTCTGATCTCTTAGCTGCCATCTCCATTTGAACTGATGACTGAACCAAAGTATAGAAAAGTCTTTTTCTGAGTAACTGGCTGCCTAAAGGATGTGTGTTCTTCCCCCAAAAAGAGTGCTGTTATTTTTGTATATGTATTGTTTGTCTTAATATTGTAAGCCTCCTTGGGTCCTTTTGAGGAGAAAGGTGGGGTAGCAGTATATTAAATAAAGAAATAAATAATCTTCACATATACTGTATCAGTTTCTTCATTGTCAACATTAATAAAACCTTATTTTATTGTAGATTTTTGTCATCGTGCACAGCTGTAATCCTGCTTTTTCACTTTCTTCTTTCACCTTCATCCGTACTGTAGTCACTTTAAGTAATTGCTGCTTTCTGTCAGTAAGATGTGTCATCTGCATATCTTAAGTTACTGATGTTTCCTCCAATAATCTTTACTCCTCCTTCATCTGCATCTAATCCAGTTTTTCATATAACATGTTCTGTCTCCAGATCAAATAGATAGGGAGATCTAAAACACACATATAAATAACCACAGCAGCAACATGCTCAAGTATCAAGCTCAACTACAGAGTTAAAAAAATTAAACATCTATGTGCATATCACACATTTTCGTCTTCCTCGTATAATATCAGCATATGTTATAATACACCATTAGTTCAACACTATATTTTCATGTTCTCATTTGTAATTAAAACATTCAGTAGCATCAGGCAAGCTCATACACTTCATTATATGTCTTCAATTGCTAAAATATTAATTAAAATTTAGTCCACCAAGAAAAGTAAAAACAGATTTTCATACAGCTACCCAATTTCTTGTCATCTTATAAAGATTTTAAAATAGGAATGTTAACAACCTATCACTCAACTTATGTTGGCTTAAAAGACTATTCAACATGTGCCAAATTAAATATTTTCATAACATTGTTTTGTAGTTAACTATGGAGCATGTACATATATTTATTTAACTCGAGACAGGAAAGCATCACAGAAAAGAATTTTATTTATTTATTTATTTATTATTGGATTTTTATCCCGCCCTTCTAGACAAGAGTCTACTCAGGGCGGCTCACAAAATATTATAACCAGATAAAAACAACAATTTAAATCTACAATAATACTATAATCAAGATGGAAAAATAAACTTCAAACCAAGAAAAGTAAAATCAAGTATGGGCAGTAGGGAAGGCCTGCCTAAAGAGCCAAGTTTTTAATTGGCTCTTGAAAACACCCAGCGAGGGTACCAGGCGGATCTCTGGCGGCAAGCTGTTCCAAAGTCAAGGGGCCACCGCCGAGAAGGCCCGATTTCTTGTTCTTTCTTTTCGGGCCTCTCTCGGCGTCAGGCCCCTCAGCCGTCCTTCCTGGCTATGGCGAGTGACTCGAGTAGATCTAGGTGGGAGAAGGCGTTCTGCCAAGTATCGAGGTCCTAAACCGTTTAGGGCTTTGTATGTCATCATTAGCACTTTGAAATCAATGCGGAAACGAATAGGCAGCCAATGCAAAGCAGCCAGAATAGGAGAGATATGTTGGAATTTTCTCGTTCCACTAAGTAATCTGGCTGCTGCATTCTGCACCATTTGAAGCTTCCGCATCAATCTCAAAGGAAGCCCCACGTAGAGCGCATTGCAGTGGTCTAATCTCGAAATTACAAGCGCATGGACCAGAGTGGTGAGGGCCCCACCATCAAGATAGGGACGCAGCTGGGCTATCTGCCACAGATGGTAATTGGCGGAGCGGACCACTGACGCCACCTGGGTTTCCATGGTGAGCGCCGGGTCCAGATGTACTCCCAAGCTGCGAACCTCACTCTTCGCGGCGAGAGTCACCCCCCCAAAAGAGAGGGAGTTTCCCAAGCCGCCAATGGAGGGGCCACCCACCCTCAGAAACAAGAAACAAGCAAAGAAAAGAAACAAGCAATAGAAACAAGCAATGCCAAATTGCAATGGATTATTTACAATTTTGTAAGGAGAGACTTCAATATCTTTAAAATATCTTTAAAATACTGTAATGAAAGTCTTTGCATTTTAGGCATTGAACTTTGTGTCTTTTTTCAATTTTCAGACAAAATTGTGGAAACAAATGTGTTAATTCAGTTACTGTAAACCATATGATAGACAGGATCCTAGCTCAGTGAGAGTATGCATGTTTTGTATGAAGAATGTCTGAAGTCTGATCACCAGTGTCTCCTATGGCTGGAGAGAAAACCACTTAAGCCTAGAGAATGTCTGCCTCTCACTGTAGACCAATGGTTCCCAATCTTGGAGGCCTCAGATGGTCTTGGACTACAACTCCCAGAAGCCCTGGCCAGTACAGCTAGTGGTGAAGTCTTCTGGCAGTTTTTGTCCAATAACATTTGGGAATCCAAGGTTGTAGACTATGGGTGGTGAACCTTTGTTCAGCCGCACTGTTACTCCCATCGTGATTCACCCTTGCACACACTGGCTAAGGCGGATGGGGACTTGACTTCAACAACATCTGGATATCTGCAGATGTGGCAGCTTTATCTAGGTGTTCCTTTTTAGAAGTTCCTTTTCTCTTGTGCTTTTTAAATTCATTACGTGAATATGAGAATGTATTCAATTGTATTTTAATACTGTCATTTAATTGTCATTTTAACAAGGTCTGTTTTTCACATTATCAGCCACCTTCAATCCGGTACTGGAAGAAAGGTGGGATATAAATAAATGCAGTAAATTTAGGAGTATTTGTTTCCTGAACATTCCTAATACTGTACATACTTTTATTAATATAATATTTTGAATTTATTAAAACCGTGCTACTTTTTCCTATAGAATAAAATAGTGTCCTTTAATTATTTTCAATGTAGCACCTACTCCTATATGGTAGTATATATATATAATTTTGGAATAAAAAGATACAACACTTGCCCCTTTCCTTTGAAGAACAGAAAACAAGAAAAGCCAACAAGAAAAATGTCTTAAATATTACATGCATGTTTACTCTTTGGTGAATGCACCTAGGAGCACAGTCTGGCAAATTTTACCATACCGTAATCAGCTAGAGCCCACTTTGTAACTTCAAGATAAATGTCAAGTTTATACTTCCATCAATTTATTCATATTTAAACCATTAACAATTTGTTGTCCATTAATATTGCCTTAAGTTGACTGTTGCGTCGAAGGCTGACAACCTGTTGGTGTAGCTATGCATGCGGAAAGGTGAGTTTTTTCGGATGAGATAATTTGGCAATAAAAGACTCTCCCCCCCCCCCCTTCTCTCCTGTGGCTGTTCTGACTTGCAGATAAATCCCTTTCATTGTGTGGAGGGGACAGAAGAAAGTAGTCTTTCATTACCAAACACTGGTGCTGTATAACTGGGGGAGATTTTCAATAATCACCCTTCCACAGGTGTAGCTGGGTCAACAGGATTTCAGCCAATAAGTGTTATGTCAAAGCCTGAGATTGATAGCAGTCCCACAGAATGATAAAGCTAGAAATCTTTATTCAAGAGTTTGTTTTTTTAAAAGCGGTATTCCTTTTAAATAAGTATAATTGGAATGTCTGGTCTAGATTTATCAGGTCACGTCTTGACCAGAAATTTGTTTCTAAACCTTAAAATGGTCCAGCGCAGTGGACAAATACGTACTCCATTTCTATCAGTCCCTTCACCATTCTATCCTGTGTGTTTGGGAGCAAAAGACATGGCAGTGCCTCATTAAGGTTGCTTTCGCTGCTGATAAATTACAAAGGTTGCCCGTGGCATGACTCAGCCAAGAGTAATTTGTAAAGTCCATCATCTCTTGCCCATTTAGCAATAAACATCATTTGTATGTATTAATGAAGAAATAATTGCTGATAAAATGGTCAAGTGAGAAGCACGGCAGAGACTCTGGACCTGCAAAGTGATTGTTTGAAGTATCTCCTATTCCTGCATTTATTGATGTTTCCAACAGGTCTCTGTGCTGAGTGAAGGTCTGAAAGTCTTTGGAAAATAAATGCATTCCTAATTCATGACTAAGTGTTAATAAATCACCATAACTTAAACATATGTGATAAGCTAATCGTCAAAAAACATGCTCTGTTCCTTTTCTGTCAACAAAATGTAGCCAACCCAAGTCCTCCGTTACAGGCGAGTGGCTTCATCTTCCTAGGCTCCAAGCCTTAAGGTAACCTCATACGACCTACATTCAAGAAAGTTCTGAATCACTGCACCACACGGACAACAGTGCTGTTAGTTCTGCCTTCTTGCTGAGGTATCATTTACTCTAGGTCAGTGGTTCCTAACCTATTTTCACTTGCGTATCCCTTGGCAGCCCATTTCTACAAATTGTACCCTTCATATTAGCAACATTTTTGTAATGAATATGGGACTTACAGGACTGTCTGAGCAGAATGCTTATATATACAGTGGTATTGGTGTGACAGCACTCGAATGTTCGAGTGTAGAGACAAGTAGAGACAAGTGAAAGTTGAGCCTGTGAGGGACACACCGCCGAGCATGCATGCTATAATGCCATGTTTGCAACACATTGTTTAAGGAGGGACTCCCCAACATTCACCAAAATGATGAAGTGAGGGATTGGGGCTTTTCTCAAGGTTAAATAATGAAGAAAACCCACTCCCCCATTATCTTAACGTTCAATTAATTTCACAACTTTTGATTTGTATTTTGTCTTACATAGCCCCTTACAAATCTCCTTACAAATATATATAATCAAAATCAGGACATTGATTTGTGTAAAACATACACATTTTATCTAGGTGCACTGTAGAAAATAAGACTAGGACCAGATGACAACCTGGTCCACGTACCTTCATGATCTCCCTTCTTATGGGTCTTCCTTATATTTAAATTAAATATAACTAGAGGACAGCTCTTCAGATGGCTCTCATCAAACCTAGCTGGTATGGCCAATGGTGAGGGATCATGGGAATGGTAGCCCAAGAGCATCTGAAGGGCCACAGGTCCCTTCCCCATTCTAAAACTACAAAGGGTTGTGAGAAACCTGAGGTTCAGTTGTCATTTCCACAATGATGATGTTAAAGGATATGAGAATGATCAAACAAGTCCCACAATCAACTCCTTTTTCTTTTACCCCCGCCTTGCTCCTTAAAAGGACCCAAGGCAGCTTACATCATTAAAAGACAATATTTGAAGCGAACAACAGTGAGTGTGCAAATATTAAAAAGCAAATACCATACTAAGAAATATAAGGAACAACAAGACACATTCAAAGCAGTAAGGTACAACAATCCATTCAAAAACCCCACTCAGCAGCCATTCACTCAGGGAAAGCTTGCCTGAAGAGAAAGGTCTTTGCCTGCTTGCGGAAGGACAGCAAAGATGGGGCCAGCTTGGCTTCCTGTGGGAGGGAGTTCCAGAGTCTGGGAGCAGTGACAGAGAAGGCCCTCTCCCATGTCCCCACCAAATGTGCTTGTAAGGGTGGTGGGACCAAGAGACAGGTGTCTCCTGATGATCTTAACACTCAAACAGGCTCATAAAGGGAGATGCAATCCTTGAGAAAGCTTGGGCCCAAGCCATTTAAGGCTTTAGAGGTGAGAACCAACACCTTGAAATACCGTGTTTTCCCGAAAATAAGACAGGGTCTTATATTAATTTTTGCTCCAAAAATGATTTGGGCTTATTTTTAGGGGATGTTTTATTTTTTTCATGTACAATAATCTACATTTCTTCAAAGACAGTCATGTGATCTTCTTCTGGTTGCTGCACAATGGTGGAGGGTGGGGTTTCACTTAACTAGGACTTATTTTTGGGGTAGGGCTTATATTACGAGCATCCTAAAAAATCATGCTAGGTCTTATTTTCGGGGAAACAGGGTATATGTTGCCGGCTTGCTATTGCGAACAATCAGGAGAAATCGATCAAAAATATGGATATGTGTAATAAAAAAAAAGATTGAAGCACCTTAGGATGAAGAAGATACAAACAGCACTCATGTGTTGGTGGGTGAGTGTGGGGTCACTGTTGTTGTTGTTCTTTTCTGTCAAGTCGCCCCTGACTTACGGCAACTCCATGAATGAGCAGTCTCCAAAATGTCCTGTCCTCAACTGCCTGCTCAGCTCTTGCAAACCCAAGCCTTTAGGGGTTCCTTTAGGGAGTTAGTGCATCTCATATTTGGTCTTCTTCTTTCCCTGCTGCCTTCCACCTTTCCCAGCAGAATCTTGCCTTCTCATGATGTGCCCAAAGCATGACAACTTCAGCTCTGTCATTTTTGCCTCCAGAGACAGTTCAGGCTTTATTTGCTCTAAGACTCATTTGTTTCTCTTTCTGGCGATCCAGGGTACCCACAAAGCTCTGCTCCAGCACCATGTCTGAAACGAATCAAATCTTTTTCCAATCAGCTTTCTTTACTGTCCAGTTTTCATACCCCTACATGGTAATCAGGAATACAAGAGTGTGGATGATCTTCGTCTTGGTCGCTAAGTGACACGTCCTTACACTTGATGTAAGTGAAGGGCTCACTATTAGTCCATTATGGATGGGTTTGTGAAATGGGGATGGTTTGACCAACAGAGACATATTGCCAGTGACAAACCACAAACCTGTCATATATATTGACATCTTTAATAGTAGCACAGAATGACATGCAGAAATTCACCTTGTGATCATTTCCCCATGTCAAGAAAAACCTATAAAGTTCAATATGTCAGTCTGCTTCTAAAAGTACAGAAGCAGTATGTGTAAAACATCCAGTCAGATTAGACGCCACACCATTGTGTCACACAATCTTCACACAGCATATCAGTACAAATACCTGATACCAACTGTCAAGCACAGTGGTGGAGGGGTGATGATTTGGGCTTGTGTTGCAGGACCTGGGCACCCTGCAGTCATGGAGCCAACCATGAACTCCTCTGCATACCAAAGTATTCAGACGTGAGGCCATTTGTCCGACAGCTAACGTTTGGCTGAAATTGGGTCATACAACAGGACAATGATCCCGAGCACACCAGTAAATCTACAACAGAATGGCTGAAAAAGAAAAAGAAACAAGGTGTTGCAATGGCCCAATCAGAGCCCAGACCTCAACCAATTGAAATGCTGTGGTGGGACCTTAAGAGAGTTGTGCGTAAACAAATGCCCACAAACCTCAGTGAACTGAAGCAATGTTGTGAAGAAGAGTGGGCCAAAATTCCTCCACAACAATGTGAGAGACTAATAAAGTTGTACAGAAAACGATGACTTCAAGTTATGGCTGCTCAAGGTGGTTCTACAAGCTATTGAGTCATGAGGTGTACTTAGTTTTTCACACATGGCTTCTCCATTTTGGCTTTATTTCTGTAAAATAAATTATGACATGGTGTAATATGTCATGAGTTGTTGTTCATCTGAGGTTATATTTACCTAATTTTCAGACCTGCTAAGGACCAGATGATTTTTATTATGTCCTGATGCGTAAAACCATAGCATTCAAAGAGGGTGTCACTTGACTGTATACATATATAAATAACATTTGGTGGTTGAATACTGGGTGTGTGGGCTTCCAAGTTATTTAAGTTTTTTGTGATTATTTAAGTATTGTCAACACTCATTATGAGTACATACTTGTTTGGCCCTTTGCGTTCATTAGATCTCAAAACACCGTGACTAACATTTCCAGGTTACATAGTCTTTTATTTGTACGTCACAGATGGGGAAATTGTAACCCAGCGAGTTGCCTAAGAGCATACAGGAAGTCAGTGGCAAGGCAAATAGTACACACTAGCAATCCTGTTCTGTTTCAAAATTAATCCACTTCACCTGGACCACTTCACCTGTTTTTCTACTGCCTTTTTAGAACCACATCATTAGAAACCCTAAAACTGGGGGAGGTGAAGAGAAACCAACACCCTGATTTAAGAGTATCCAATAATTATCCAGACATCCATAATAATTATTCATAGTTCTGAAACTGCTGCCACCTCTTCCGTACGTTTATCCTATATTACATGTGACAACATGGAAGAGCTGGTCATTATGAAGCCGAGAGGGGCTGAATATTTCAAGAATTACATGCCATGTGGGCAGACTGCCTGGACATCTAACGTGTGCGCAATTCTCTATCTAAAATACACACGAGAGCTTGGAGAAAACATTCCTTTGGCTTCCCTTTCTCTTTCTCTCTTCTTTTTTCATGGGAGGTGGGGTTTCATATAGCTCTCAGGACCCCACTGTCACCATAGACAACGGCCATACTGACTAAGGAATTCTGCAATTTGAAGTGAAAAAATACTTTTTCCAAGTTCTGCAATACCTAAGTTAGAGGTAGGTAGATTTTATTATTTTAAAAATCAAATCAAACTAAAAAAAAAAAAAAAAAAAAAAAAGAACCCAGGTGGATTCTACTACCCAGACAGAAGATGTTGAGTGCTTTGCTCTTCAAAACCTGGATTTCAAACTATGTCTCCAGCCATGTTTGTAGTGCTGGAAAAGGACTGCTTATCCCTTTTCTTTTGATAGACTCCTCATCTTTAAGAGTGATGTGGTTGTCAACTACAGCATGGCCCTTTCTAGGCTGGGACTAGCTGAACCTACTGCATCAAATTAAGATGAGTGAGGAATTGGCCTTGGTTTTGTTTTTTTTACATGTAAGAACTTAGCAGTATTTGCAAATGTCTTAATAAATGAGGGGGGAGAAAGAAATTCGCGGTACGAACTATTGGAGTTTTGTTTGCAACGTCATGTGCTGTCTGTGGTTTGTGTGACTGGGAGGGGCTTTTCTGGACTGGGGTGATTGTCCGTCTATCCAGCACTAGCCAATCATTCCTTTCAGCCTTTGAATAGGGAAAGAGCCCCAATTCTCTGCTGAGTGTCCTTTCCCTCTCTTTCTTCAGTTGGTGACAGTTGCTGGTTTGCTGTTGATATGTTCGCAACTGTAATGAAACATTTTTACTTTCTCTACTACAAATGTCTCAGAGGGAATTATTGAGACTATGTGCCATTAATGAGAAAGGAGTGGACTATGGGGAACTTATAGCTATTTTCCTCTGTGGGTCCCTGTACTTCTACTCTGGAGCAAAAAAGGAATTTTACCAGAAATTCTGAACTTTACATCAAAAACCAAAGTTAGGAAAAAGTGAAACAGGGAGATGTATCCATCCCTACGTTTCCCAATCTCTTTACCAGTCATCTGGCACAAAGAAAGCAGAAGCACCAGGCCTGCTTGTTTCCAAAACATCTGATGTTGCTCAGAGTTTCTTCAGACTTCTGTGAGGAACAGATTATGTGAGAAGGAAAGAGCAACAATACATGAGTGGGGGCTTCGTAGAGGAGATGGGAATTGATAGCTATGTGGCAGAACTTGGCTGTAGGATTCTGGGAGCTTAGTCCAAACCAGTAAGTTTTCCAGCCTCTGACATACAGCAAGGGAGAAGGACTCTTCAGTGCTACAAATGCATGGGAGATTTTGAGGTGCCCATTCCTCAGACTTTACAGGGATCTTCAAAAGTTTAAATTCAGTGAAATAAACAACAAAAAAGGTTTTTGCAGTGAGCAGTGTCAAAACAAGTTGTTCCTCAGCTCCAGTCTTACTTTTTATTTCCGTTCTCCTTTGTATTTTTAACTCTAGTGGCACAATGTTGGGTCCGCCGGCGCACGTAATGTCGCCAAGGCGGGGCTCCTTTGCCCTCCCCCTGGGATAATGCGAGACGCGAGAATCGCATCTAGTTACCTGGATGGGAAGTTGGGAGCATCCAGGAAAGGACGCTCCCCCACGTGCTTGGCCTCTGTTCAAGGCTTTCTTTCCCAACAGTGGACGGCTTGCCGCGCTGCGGGAATTTAGGTGTGCTATCATTCCTGGCCACAAGGAAAGAGATTGGGGGGCGCATCAAGGTGGGAAGTGGAGTCGGGGATCATTGTTGGATCCCCAACTAGCCCGTCTTAAGAGGCATACAAAAAGAAAAAAAAATGAGGGCACCAGTAAATAAAGGCAAATAATAATAATTAAATACAATTAGAAGAGAAGGGGTGGAGATGGGGGGAAGTTTCGGGCATGCAAGTGGTGCCTCCCCCCATATAATAGTTAAATAAATAAATAAAGAAAGAAAGAAAGAAAGAAAGAAAGAAAGAAAGAGAAAAATTTTAAAAAAATTGATAAGACTACTACTAATAAAATAGATACATAGACTGATAGCTAGAGATGGGGGTATTCGTATACGGATACCCCCGCACAAGCTGGACATAATGAGGGTCTGGCCCCCTGGGGCCGGACCATCCATTTATGCATCCCCTGCCAGCTCCGCTCTCCCTTCCAATTGCTCTGGAACTCCCGGTCGGCTCTCCACTCCTGGCTGAAGCAGGGAAGATGAGTCTCCCTGCCAGGCTGACAAATGGATAGCCGACCGGGAGCTCAGATGCTATTGGAAGGGACAGCGGAGCCAGTGCCGGCGGCAGACACGTGAGGGGGGGCAGCCCCAGGGGGCCGGACCCTCATTATGTCCAGCTGTGCAGAGGTACAAATATGAATACCCCCATCTCTACTGATAGATAGTAGGGGATAAATAGATATGTTGATTAGGATAAGAGGTAGTATAAAGATATATTTTTAAAAAAGAAATTTTTTCCCTCCCTCATGAGTTTTCTAAAGACAGCAACCCACTTATTGAGTTTCCGCAGTGACAGGAAGATGAAAGATGCAACTGAAAGCTGTCTTAGCAAGCTGGTGAGGAAAGCAGCTGATCATCTTTCCCCAGTTATGTTCCCCTTCAGATGTGTACTCTGTGTTAGATTCCTCGTGCTTTGGCCCTGCTGGCTAGGGCACAAGAGAGTTATAGCCCAACATACTCTATTTCCCCGAAAATAAAACCTAACCTGAAAAGAAGCCCTAGTATGATTTTTCAGGATGCTCGTAATATAAGCCCTACCCCAAAAATAAGCCCCAGTTAAGTGAAACCCCGCCCTCCACCAATGTGCAGCAACCAGAAGAAGATGACATGACTGTAAAATAAAACATCCCCTGAAAATAAGCCCTAATGCGTTTTTTGGAGCAAAAATTAATATAAGACACTGTCTTATTTTCGGGGAAACACGGTATCTGAAAGGGTGCCAGATTGGGGATGACTGCAGTTCATAATGTCCACAGAAACAGTGAGTCTTGCAACACCTGGAAAACCAGCCATTTGATTATATAGAGCAATTGATGGGTAGCATAGTCCTAAACTATAAAGGGGGGGGGGGGAAATACTAGCTATAAACAGGTTGTACCAGTCATTATTGATGGCATCTTCAAAGGTTCAGATGATATTTTGTGGACAGGTTATTGTGGGAAGCAACATAAATATTACAGAATGGTCACATAGGAACTTGGATTATATGCTAACATGAGTTCAAAAGCCCTTAAAGTAGGCTGCCTAACTTGGGTTGGCTCATAACCCATCATAACTAGACATGGGAATGAATATAAAAACGAATCAGGATATTCAATGAATATCCCTGATTTGTCAGATATTCGTTGCTTCGTATTCTTGGAATCCAGAGACCCTGACGAATACAAAGCAACGAATATAACCCTTTTATATTCGTCCCTTATCTGCTTATGCCCCCGTGGATCAGCTGTTCCTCGGGGGCGTAAGCAGAGAGGGATTTTCCCTTCCAGCAGCTTTCTAGAGCCTGCCAGAGCCTGAGGGATGGTTTGGATTGGGCTTTCCCCCTCTTTCTGTGCCCGGCGGAGGTATAAAAGAGAGGAGGAAAGGGATCAAAGTGATCGCCTGGCCCCACTGGCTTTCCCTTTCCCTTCCCAATCTGAAACAAATTCAAGTGTCCTAGCATTCCACCCATGTATAGCTCGGTTTCTTTTATGATGTAATCAGGCGAGGGAAATTTTGAAATGCCTCAGTGCCCGATGGGGGCTAACTCTACTTTGCTGCCAAATGCCTCAGTGCCCGATGGGGCCAAACTCTACCTCAATGCCACATGCCTCATTGCCTCCTGGGGGCAAACTCTACTTCACTGCCAAATGTGATGCTGCTGAAGACTAACTCTACCTCAATGCCTCATGCCTCTGTGTGCCTGCCAGAGACAAACCAAACTACCTCAGTGCCAAAGATCTCTCATTCTGCTGGGGCCAAATCAAACTCCCTCGATGCCATCTGCTTCTGTGCCGTGTGGTAAACTTTGCCAGCTGGCTCTGTCACTTTCCTGGGGGGACCCAATTTGTGGGTGAATAACTCAGATGTCCGATATCCAATCTTCACCAAACTTGGCAGGCTTGTTGGGGAAAGATATAGGAAGCTTCTGTGTGATTTAGGATTCTCTAAGTACCTAGGGGGAACTTTCCTGGGGGTGTCCTCCTTGTGACTATATAACTCAGGGGTCCAGAACCCAATGTTCACCAAACCTGCTGGGCTTGTAGAAAACCGTCTGAAACAGCCTCCCTGCAAATTTGGTGTCTCTAGGTGCTTGGGGGCCAGTTGTATAGCATTTTAAAGCAAAAATGAATTGACAAATCAATCTGTCAATTCGTTGGAGAATATTCATAAATTCATATTTGTTGATTCGTTAACCTTGATGAATCATGAATCACAATGAATCACCATTTTTTTATTCATCCCCATCTCTAATCATAACATATACTTGGTTGTCCTTGTGACTCAAATTACATGAATCTCCTCTTTAAGATGAATGAAAATCGACTAGAAATAAACTGTGTTGAAAAATTGGTTTGATGATTCCACTGTCATGCTCTGTGTTTTCCTATCCGTTGTGAAAATAATATCCTTATCATATCAAATCTTATAGAATACTCTGAAACACAGGTGCTTTCGTACACTTTTAATTTCTATGGGGCTATTTGCTTACTTAAATGTCTGTTGAAGAACCTTGCAAACACAATATCACGAGATGACTCTCTTCTTATTCACAGTTGCGTAACAGACAACCTAAACAATTATAGCAACTAAATGCTACAATTTGTGAACCCAATTCCTAGGCAACAGCACCAATACTGAAGTTGCTTTTAGAATTGCAAGTTCAAGTGTCCCTTCGAATTCAAATTCAGATAAAAACTGAAGACATCTTCCTTAATTGTCCAGTACATAGAAGACTCAGCACATATGGAATCTTCAAGATTAAATTCAACTGGTTTACTAACCATGGTGGAAATAGTTGTCAACTCCATTTTATCTAACTTGGCACTTAAAACATTGTCTATAGGCATTGAATATCCCTTCTTTAAAATGTCAATGTCCCTTTCTTGGGTTTTAACTGAACTCGAAAAAGGTAATAACTAATTGTCTCCATAGAGAGCAGCAGCTAACTCCATGCCCAGATCTAGCGGTGAAATATCCAACCTATTTTCAGTTCCCCAACCTTCTTGCCTGGAACGCTGTGGGTTTGTGGGGGGAACGGTCTCCCCCCCAAGACTGATCTCAAGGGAACTTAGGCATGCCTGTTTTTCTCTATTCTGTTTATCTTTCTCTCTCTCTCTCCCTCAATGCTTTTCTTCCTTCTTCCCCTCTCTATTTCTCCCCCAATAAGGAGGTTTCCACACTTTCTTACTCCTCCACTCTCTCTCAGCCACTTCTCTCAGTACTTTAAAAGAGACCCATTCTCCTACCCAAGGATCCTCTTTCATTCTTTCTATTTCGTCCTTTTCCACTTTCTTCTCTTCCTCTTCCTTTGCCCAGCACGCCTCAGCAACTGTCCAAACGGACTCCGCCACTCCCCCTTTTATTCCCCTTCTCACCGGCCCAAACGGTCACTTCCAACGGTTTTTCCCTCCCTGAACGTTCCAGAGTTCCTACATTCAAATCAGTCATCTGTGCCCTCAAGTTTGTTAACGAAAGATTTTTTTTTTCAGCCAACCCTTCAGGTTTTGGGGTTCGAGGGGACGGTACACCAATTGGTTCTCTCTCTTTCTCACACAGCCCCAGTGAATTCCCGTGGCCAAGTGGGGATCTGAATCCAGGTCTCCTGAGTTCTAATCTGTCACTCTATTCACTCTCCCATATTGGTTCTGAAAATGTTGTTGTTTTGGGCCACCAAGTCACACCTGACACATGGTGACTCCAACAGGGTTTTAAAGGCATTTGAGATATCCTGCCATCCAGGTTTCCCTTTAAGGTGCATGCCTGCATGTGCGCGACTCTGCCCATCTCCATGCAGGGCTCCTCCTCCTCCGTGCACCCACAGTGATCGTTTTCAGCCCCTTTGGTTCCGGTTGTGAAGTTGTGCGCATGAGGGGCAGATCCCCGCCCAGCAGAGCTGAAGATTAGAGGGAACATCGCTGCCATCCCTTCGGTGAGTTTCCATGACCAAGTGCACATTTGAATCCAGGTCTTTTGAGTCCTAATTCAACATGCTAACAACCAGACTAGGCTAGCTCCTCTACCAACTTATTATCATATGAGGAGATGCTTACGTGAAATAATCTTCATCTGAAATGTCACATATAACTATGTCAAGCCCTTGCAACGCTATTATATGCAGAACAGCACATGTGGAAATAAAAATCCAAGTATGAATGGAATTGAGTGTCTCACAATCAAAGGCTGGATTCAGTCTTAGTAATACAGAATCTGCTACTGCAGAAATAAAAAAGGACTAAACTATTCATGACCAACATGAGCCCCACTGATTTCAATGAGAATCTTCTAAGTATGCCTATACTAGATCCAACTATAAATGTATATGAAAGGAGACCTAGAAGGTAGAAAGGATTATCCCTTTTTGAGTTTGTAGTGGTGTCCAGAAAAGGCAGTTGGTGCTCATTGAAGGCAATGAAATGCATATCGCAAGGTCTCTTTCATATATTTGTCTATAATACATAAAGCACAATAGTTTTTCAGAGTACTGAGTAAATATTAGCTTCTGAAGCATTCTGGCATAACAACAAACTAGAACTGTCCACATCTGTTTGTTTTATTGGTTTGTTTTTCCAACTGTTTAATTTATTTTCAAATTGTTGTTTCTTATATTGAGCCTTTTTCTGTTGTTTTCAAATGTTTCTTTTTCTCTTTTTTAATTAAGATATTGAAAGAAGAATGAAAACAGAAGTAAGTTTATGTACAATTCTTGCATATCAAGAACACCTGACAGTTGTATACATGACTTATACTCTATATTTTATATTAAACATACTATTCTATACTTTAAATCTACTTAATCTTTTGAAATGTGTCCTCTGCTCATCCTAAATTCTATCTTATTCTTAGTCCACATTTTTACTCTTTTAACATCTGGTTTCCTTTTTACAAGTATTTATACAGCATTATTTCTGCATCCCTTTTATTTGTTTAAATAATCAAAATAATGTTCCCACTTTTTTTCAAATTCTTTGACAGGTCTCCTGTTTATACAGTTTGTAAGTTTAGCCATTGTAGCATATTCAAACATATTTTTTCTCTCCAATCTTCTGTTGATGGGCATGTCTCTGTTTTCCAGCTCTTAGCCATTATTACCCTGGCTGCTGTTAACATATAATTAAACAGTTCTTGTGTGGACTTTTCCAGATTTTCTGGTGGTATTGCCAGGAGCATTGTCTCTGGTTTCATCTCAAATACAACTTTCAGGATTTTCCTCATTTCAGCATGAATGTCTTTCCAGAATTTCTTTGCCTTTTTACAAGTCCACCACATGTGGTAGTATGGGCCTTCAAGTTCCTGACATTTCCAGCAGAGCCCTGTATAACTTTCATTCATATTTTTTATGCTTTTTGGTGTTACGTACCAATGATAATATATTTTGTACCAATTCTCTCTTAGATTTTGACATGACATGAATTTCATGCTTTTTGTCCATAATCCTTCCCATTGTTGAAAAGTTATCTCTTTTCCTAGATTCTGCAACCACTTTAACATATTGATTTTGACTGGTTCCATTTCTGTGTCAGACTGAAGTAGTAATTTATAGATATGTCCTAATAGTAGCTCAGTTTTTTGTATAATTATTCTCCCAAACTCTGTTAAATTTCTTAATCTTCCCCTATTATCTTGTGTGGCCTTTGAAAATACTCTTCATTTCCACCACCTTAAATTCTTCCTCCTCCTCCTCCTCTTCTTCTTCCTCTTCCTCTTCTTCTTCTCATTATCATGATAATTATCATTCATTTTCAACTTCACAGACAGGAATCATTAATTTAAATATTAAAATCTGTATGGAAAGGTTTTGAATTTCCATTTACATGGAATACAGAAATAAGATAGGAGTGGGGGGTGAAAATGCAAGCCAATACACTTCTATGATCTTATACTGCTTTTTAATAAATAAATTTCAGCTCTAGTTAGGCAGTGGTGAGAGTCAATGTTGTAATTTATAGGCTGAAATCCAGTAATAAGTAGCAACTAGACTAGGCCCATTGAATCAGTGGGGATTTAGTGAGTCAGCTTTTCCATAAGTTCTATTGATTCTGTGTTCCTACTCTTGTTGTGACTTACTACTGGATTTTAGCCACAGAGAGCTAGACTAGGGCTCAGCAGACTTGGGTTCAAATCCCCACATAGCCATGTCAAATCATTGACGGATTGCAATGGTACACCACATCTCGAACAATCTCACATATCTCAGAAACCCCATTAGAGTTGCCATGTGTTGGAATAGACTTGACAGCACATAATAAAAACAGTTAAGTATCTTTTCTCCCATTACAAAAACAAGAAAAGTAATTTCATAAAAAACATTTGAAACCCTTCTACTCTTCCTAATACAGGAAACATTTCCTTTTTTAAAACAATCAATATTAATGACAGAATTATCCATTATTATTTCCCCCTCTCTGCAAACGAAACAAAACAAAACCCAGCTATGTGAGAGACGTGATGAGAGTATAGAGGCTCTCATCGGAGTGCCGTCCCTCTCTAAGGTTTCCAGAGAAGTGCAGACCACTCCGCCGCCAACTCCTCGAGAGAGGGTACACCAGGGAATAGATACCCGGGAACTAGAAGAGAACTTCCGGGGTTTGTCAGTAGCCACTCAGACTGAAGGAGAATTGGCGGGAAAGGAAGAATGGGGGAGGTCCATGATTGAGGCGGGAATGGGAGATATAAAAAGGGGAGAGAGAGACAAGATACCAGGAGGCTGGGAGCTAATCTGGGTAGAGGATCCCTGGACGGGACTATGGGAAAAAGTAAAGGTACCTCGAGAAGAGGCGCATTATAGAAGGAGGAGGGGTTTACCACAACGGCCTTCGTACTGGGGAGAGTCCGAGGCCAGGGAGTGGAGACGAAGGTTAAAGGAAGAAAGGGAACAGGTGGCCAGAGAGGCAGCGGAAAGACGACAATGGCGAGCGGAGGAAGCGAGGAGGAGATTGTGCCCCCAGGACCGTGGGGTTCCCTGGGACGAGAGAAGGAGCCGTTTTGGAGCCGAGATGGAGGGGAGGAGACCCTACCATTGTTAGGGGATCAAGATGAAGATCAACGTCCGCTGTCTCCAGATCCCTTCTTACCTGGACCTTGGGAAACCAAGTCTTTGAACCCGTTCGATCAAGAAGCGTGGATACCCCTGAGGCGTCCGTTGATGTCCCAGGAGAAGTTAAGAACTGAACCCTTAACCAACGATTTCCCGTTTAAAGATATAATAAACCCCAGTTTGAATTTCGAGATAAAACCGTCTCCTGGTTTTTTTGATAATGAGGCTAAAGCACAATTCGAACCTTCACAAGCTATTAAACCAAGTGTAAATCAAGTTTATGATTCTCTATAGTTTTTCCTCACGGAGGAACTGGTTTGCAGTGACCTAGAAACTAGCAATCAAACGACCTAAACAGGTGTCAGAGGTAGCCCTTAACTGGAACTGAAAGCAGGTCATTATTATACTGTAGAGAGGATTGAGGGCAGTCTTTCCAGTGAGTGTTGTTAAATTAGACTTCAATGGAATCTTCTGTTTAAAAGCAAAAGTGTGCTGCTCGTATACTGCCTCATAGCATTTAAAGCACTTGGGGCAGTTTATAATTTAATTATGCAGGCGACGCATTGTCCATCCCCCCCGCCACCTCCAGTAAAGTGAGCTGGGTACTCAATTTACTGACCTCAGAAGGATGGAGGGCTGAGTCAACCTCAAGATGGCGACCTAAGCCCCTCAGGATTGAACTCAGACTTGTGAACAGTCTTGACTGCAGTACCGCAGTTTTACCACTACACCACGAGAGTCCTCTAAATTGTTTGTATGTCACCAAACCAAGCAAGGTAATTTTCACAATCTTGGAAATAAGAAATACTTCAGTCATGAAACTGAGATGCAGCCATTAGTGAAGAATTTCCATCATCCAGCATGGATTCTCTCTAAAGTGTGTTTCTGGCCCGATTATCGATGTGGAGGCTTCAAGACCAGATGTATTTTCCATGCATGCATATTCCTTCTGTTGAAATTAGTTGCAGTTTCTGAATTGAGCAAGATAAGTGCAGGAGTGGAGTGTTTTCTGCAACTGTCGCCACGAGTGCTGAAGTGACAAAAATAAATAATGAAGAACTTCAGTTGCTTCACGTCTGGCCTTTCAATTCTACCTCCAACTTCAGAGGTACTGTTGTTCCTACGTGCCTAGTCGTCTCTGCCGGTTTAACTCCATTCTTTCACAGATTTCAGCTCTGACCTGAAATGACTCTGTAGGAGGATTGTCTTTTCAGTCTGATCATAGATAGCAATGCATAGCTGTGGCAGGGTAGCTTGAGTCCACACACTGCCACGCCAGCTTCCTGTGCTTGTCAGGTCAGTCAAGTTTGCCCTGCAGTTTCGCCTGGCGGTTGCAAAGTTCTCTTTGGCTGGCTGCCTCAACAGCTTTCTTCAACCGTTCAATCTTGGCCTTCTGTCTGTGCAATCCTGGCATTTCCCTCTACAAAGTTAGAACTGTAGTGCTGTCTGTTGGAGCACACCATTTTCTTCTCCGTTGTCTTCTTTCCTCTAGCCCCCATTTTCCTTATTCTCCAGTTCATGTCTCAGTTGTTTTGTGTCAGCAGCTGAATTGTAAATGCCCCTGAACACAGACTTAGCCACTGTAAAGTCTGCTGGCAGCTAACACACAGACGTGTTTTTTTTGGGGGGGGGGGGGGCAGGATGGCTAATGTGCATTTTTATTTGGTTATTTTTTTAAAATGACTTTGGAGGGAGAAGTAGTGAGCAGAGAAGTAGCAGGATTGGCACCCACATCTGATGTTTCCTGGTGTAAATATCCCTAACAAGACTTCCCTCCCCTGCAGGTTCAAAATGTGGGATTACACATCTTTACCTTGCCAACTGATATGTAGATCAGAGCAACCATGTCAACTTCATATATCTTACTTACAACAGGGTTCCCCCCCCCCCCCCCCCCGTCTCCAAAGACTCCTAAGGACCTTAGCAGTCATGAGATAAACAGACAGCTCCTCTGATACAACATGATGGAATTGAGAGGCAGGGTGGTAAGCAACAAAGTTGTTCTACTATTTAATCTTGGCAGCTAGTTTCACATCTGGATCAGAGACTGGAAACAAGAACAACTGGAAGAAGCAGGAAGATATTTTGGCAGTGGAGGGGTGTAAATAGTAAGGTTCCCTGAAGATCTGCATCAGTGTTTTTCCATGAGTTCCAAAATGACTTGGAATGAACAGGGAGCAGCGAGATGGGCAAGTTAGCAGACAACAAAGTTCTTCAGGGTGGCAAAATCTAAAGGAGACTCTGAAGGAATTAAAAGGGGCAACAAAGAGCCTGTTCACACTGTGAAATTTGGTGTTTTCTGGCTGGTGCTTAAAAAGTTCTCTTCAGTGCAATCTGTTTTATCTCTTTGTATCATCTCAATGAATCATCCCAAAAAGATTGCATGCATTAGGCCTGTGCCAGAAAGATACGGGCCAGCTTTTAAAGGGGAAAGATGGATCGGTTTACATGGAACCACAAGCGGATTAGGTCTCTCTCTTCTCCCCCCCCCCACCTCGTGCCAAACAGTGCTATCAGGAAACCATACACCATAACTATATGCCAGTGTGGACGGGCTCAAAAATGGCAAATGAGGTTCAGTGTAATTAATATAAAGTGATGCAAAGATTCAGGGTAAAGTGATGCATATGGTACCCAAAATATTAGTTGTATACTAGGGTTTACTCTGTGGACGGCATCTCCAGCAAAATGCTGATGGATTTCTGTTTTTGTCCATTAACATTTGACATTGACTACTGTGTTAACAATCTGAGTTTTGGGGTCACACTGTTCTTTGGTAAATGAAATTGTCATTCAGTAAATGGGTTGATAAATGAATTAATAATCCCAGAGTAACCCATATACATAGAAGGGATCTGAACTGACCATGACAGCCCAGGAAATACATGGTGTGTGTATGTCATATGGTACAAGGTGGCAGTGGGCAGCCCTAATGGAAAGGGCAAACATGATGATGTGGCCGTGTTTAAAGTACAATGCCTAATTTTATCCCCCCACCCTTGAAAAAGATATCTTGACTTCAGCAAAGCCTTTGACAAAGTGCCCCATGATATTGTGATTAGCAAGCTAACTAGGTGTGGGCTGGATAGAACAAGTGTCAGGTGGATACACAGATGGTTATAGAATCATACTCAGAGAGTGCTTGTCAATGGGTCCTTCTCAAATTGGAGGAAGGTAACAAGTGGGGTACCCCAAGGCTCAGTCCTGGGCCCAGTGTTCTTCAACATTTTTATTAATGACTTGGATGAGAGAGTGCAGGGAATACTTACCAAATTGCAGATGACACAAAATTGGGTGGACTAGCTAATACCTTGGGAGACAGGAAGAAAATTCAGAAATATCTTAAGAGTGCTGAAAACAACAGAATGAAATTTCACAGGGATAAGTGTGAAGTTCTACAACCTGGGGAGGAGGAACTAAATGCATAGCTACAAGATGAGGGATACTGTGAGCAACACCACTCAGTAATACAATGAGTTTTGGCTGCAAAAAAAAGACAAATTCTATTTTAGGATGCATTAACATAAATATAGTCTCCAAATCCCGTGAGGCACAAGTTCCCCTCTATTCAGCACAGGTTAGACCTAATCTAGAGTACTGTGTCTAGTTCTGGACACCACACTTTGAGAAAGATGCCAACAAACACGAGCAAGTTCAGAGGATGGCAACAAGAAAGACTGAAAGAACTGGACATGTTTGGCCTTGAGAAAAGAGGGCTGAGGGGAGATATGATAGCACTTTTCAAATACTTGGAATATTGTGATTTAGAGGAGGGGCAGGATATGTTCTCAATCATAATGGGCTCAAGTTACAGGAAGCCAGATTTAGGCTTTATATCAGGGAAAACATCTTAACTGTTAGAGCAGTACGACAATGGAACCAATGCCCTTGGGAGGTAGTGAGCCCTCCAACATTTTCTGCATATTTAGTCTCTAGTAAAATTCACAAATCTGAGCTATACGTCTACTTAAAATGATATGACTGGCATAACCTGCCCTTCGATTAAGTTGAT
Organism: Intellagama lesueurii; assembly: GCA_037013535.1. Taxonomy (NCBI): domain Eukaryota; kingdom Metazoa; phylum Chordata; class Lepidosauria; order Squamata; family Agamidae; genus Intellagama; species Intellagama lesueurii. The sequence goes on along the minus strand of JBAJHW010000001.1, from coordinate 163,921,152 downwards.
GGTATAATGTATATGCCTATAGGTCTTGGAATTTTGATGGTTGTATTGTTTTATCGAAGAAAGCATCAGAAATAACCTAGAAACCCAACCTTGCTCCATTCATTATCCTATCCTGATTAATATATAGATATTGATCTAATGTCTACTGATGCCCTTTTGTGTGCTTATAATCATCATCTATGGGTGAGGCCATGTGCTTTCTCACAATAGGCCTACTGTTTCCATTTCTGTTTCTGCATTCCGTTCTAATTAGGGACCTTTCTTTTACAGTTGAGTTTTATGGAATTGAAATGTGATTAATAATTCTTTAGGCTTTCATAGTGTATATTGTCCCAGAGTTTGAAAGCACCTCGAGAGTTTAAATCTGCACTGATCCAATAAAATGCTTTCTAATTCTCTTTTATAAATAGGTGAGGAGCATCACTGTGTATGTACATGTCACTCCCCCGCTCCTTGAGTCATGCCAGAATGAAAATAAGAGTCGCAAGGGCGTTGAAGCCTTGAGAAAGGGCACAAATGTACACTTAAATTGTGTCCAACAATCCCAATTCAATTTCCTCTTGAGGACCCTTTTGAGAAGGAGATGCAACCCTTTCTCTGGGCAATTTAGTCCTAGAGCAAATGTTAACATTCGTTGTGTGCCAGTATAATCCAGTTGGAAGTACTTCAGCCTTAGCAGTCTCTGTCTTATGTTCAGCACATACAAGGCTCATTAATGCAAGCCCAGCAATAAAAGCTATTTATGTTTCAGTGCTCATTCTAACTCTTATGTGTTCTTCTCTTCCCTGCTGGATTTCTCTGCCACCGGCTTGGGCTTGCCAGACCCGAACGCAGCTGTTAACAACAGGACCTTGTGGAGGTCACTGGCTCCTAGGATCACCATGGCTGAAAAGCGAATTGACAACACATGACAACAATTCCAAAGATAATGTTTCCAAGCTCTCACCATAGAGGACGCATGCTAGTTGCACTGTTTCCATCACCACCATATATCCATTGCTTTCTATACCATGGCTAACAGAAACACTCCTCTTTAAAATGTTACCCTCCACATCCCGAAGGGACAGAACTGGAAACGCTCCTCCATGCAAACCCAGCAATTAATGTTCCCTTAAAATAATGATGTTCCCTTAACAGGTGATTTAAAGGAGTAGATAGTGAGGAAAAAAAGTTTCAGCCACTTAACAGGTAGCACAAAATAACAGGTTTCAAACTGCAACCGTTCCCGACTTCTAAGTTGTCACTTTAATAGCAGGCCTGCACAATATCAACAGGATATGCTACAACTTCTGTCCAAGGGCTTTCTGCACAGTTTGCTATGCATATTTGGTTGGATTGAAGTACCACTGAGTTCAGTCAGCCTTTTATTCTCAAAAAAGTGTGTGCAATTCTGTGGTCTCGGCTTTTGTGAAACAGCACTTGCTTTCACGTTTGTGGAAAAACGGAATGGCCTACGCCAGCTTTCGGACCACCCGACACTTCAACTACTTTTAAGAACTCACTCACCACAAATCTACTTACGATGGCTCAGTGAGCTTTGGTTTGGGTGGTCTGTGACTTTAAACCAATTATAGGTTTGAAGTCTTTGCAGATATTTGTGGTTCTTACTATTCTTCTCTAATTCTTCCTTATTTATTCATTTCCATATACGTTGACTTTACATCTGTGCATGTTTACTGAGGAAAAAAGTCCCATTTGGTTCAATGAGGCTTAGTCCTTAATAAATGTATTTAGAACCAAGATCCAACTGTGCTTTTTATCTGATGAAACATTTTCGACCTGCCAAAGCAGGAGAAGAGCAGGCCTCCTCCCCTCCTGGAGGCCTCTTGGAAATCTACTGCAGAAGGCTGAGAAGCACTCTGAAGCAGATTTTTTTGGCACAAAAGGGTGGCAGAGAGGAGAGAAAATTTCCCTGTGCTTGGGGAAACTTGCTAGCATCATGTTAGCATGATTTCCATGTGTAGTCCAATTTACTAAACAGGTGGGTAGAAGAGAGACTGTGAACATGTCAACACTGAGGCACAGGAACTGCATTTGATGCTACAAAAAGCTGGTTATCAGCAGCAAATCTTCAAGTGTTAAAAGTTAGCGTGTCTGTGGTCCTGCAGCTTGCTTTATTTTGTGATTCTTCACCTGGAGTTAAATAAAGGCTTTGTTCCACTGCTGAAACACTAAGATTTTTTCTCCTAATGTTCTGCTAGCTATAATGTCTGTTTTGGCCTCAGTTGAGTGTTAGGGAAGTCCACCATTCTGAAACAACATAGTCCAAACAGGTTGCACAGAGCCATGATGTTTGAATAAAAAGAGTCCTCAAAATAAAGGAGACCACTGAGATGTGCCATAAATAACCTGCAGCCCATTCTGGACAGTAAGATTTCATTCTCCCAGGCTATTGGTGGCTGGAGTAGACTTTTTTACAGACAGCCCCTCAGTCTTAAACAACTCTTGAAACATAACAGGCAACACAATATGGAAAGACAGGAACAAGAACCTGCCACAAACCTATACACCAGTTGTGTTCCCATATCAACACTGGCAGAAGCATTAAGGGTCCAAAAATATCAGCTACAGTATCAGCGACTTATTTACCTGTTCATCCACTGATGTGATTTACTCTTGTGCCACCAGTGCCCTGTCTGCATTCTACGTAGGGCAAATGGAACTATCTCTGCACAGAAGAACGATTGGGCACAAGTCTGACATCAGGAATGGCAATGCAGAGAAACCAGTGTCAGAACACTTCAACCTCCTAGGACTGTGTTGTGGATCTCAAAGTGGCTATGGTAGAACAAAGGGAATTACAAAGGGAGGTTGGAGAACAAGGCAGTGGAAGTGGGCTACATAAACAAATCCCAGTCTCTCTTAATGGGCTTAAATAAAGATAAAGCCTACTTAGCAACTATATATAGTTTAGTGTATATTTAGTGTATAAAACAATTGTTTCCTGAGATATGCACTGCCCTAGAAACAATTCCTTCCATTTTGATGACAACCAAACTCACTAGGTAGACAGCTAGTCACCTCAGCTGTGGTCTAGAATTTCAAGTAATTAAAATCTCCACAATCCAATCTTACGTTAATGATGCATTATCACATTGTCTGTTATCTGTATGCTCAGCTGTTCATGACCCCCCATTGTTATGGAGATACAGTATGTATAAATACAGATGGGATGGTACAAGCACTCATAATTCTGAGGAAGTCAATTTTGATCCATGAAAGTTCACACTGAAATAAATCTGTTAGTCTTCAAGGTACCACAATATTTGGTCCTTTTCTCCTCCCCTTCTCTCTCACTTCCTTTCTTTTCTTCTCTTTTCCCCCTTAATTTTGTCAACATGCTGAGACAGACTAACACGGCTACCTCTTGGGAAATGCTAAAATAATGGGTGTCCTGATATTGTGACCCCCACCCCCTGAGATTATTTGGGAGGCTGTTAGAGGACCCATTATCTTTTTTTAACATTTCTGGAATCCGAGAACAAGATAATACATAATATAATGATAGACTGAAGAGCAAATGAGTATTAGGTAAATGCCACAGCTAAAGCAAAGAATTTCCCAATGGACAATTCATTAGGTGGGCATTAAGGAGGCATCTTCATACATGATGCTTAAATTTTTGGGGAATCAAATTATAATGGAAGTGGGGAAAATAACTGGCTTACATTGACTAGGATATCTATCCTCCACTAACTGCACTGAGATATCACACAAATAATGAAAGACAAATTCCCTCTCTTTCTCTTCTGCAGCTTTGATTTGGATGTCATATGTGAACAGGGTCTCAGAGCAGACAATTGGGGGTGACGGTGGCCATAACCAACCTGACTAATAACTAAGTAAGGGATACAAAAGACCTCCAAGCCATCCTATGATGAGAGGCAGTGTAAATAATGCTACATGAATGTACCGAATAGCTGAAGTGAAGACCAGGGCCAGCCCAGAATCTTTTACTGCTGGTGGAAGAGGACACGGAGCAGAGCGGCTAATTAAGCCCTGTGCAAGGGCACTTCTATGATTTCTGGGAACAGGCTGAACCTTTCGAGAGGGTAAGAAGGGAATAGCTGAGAAGGTGAGTGTGAAATGTATGTGTGTGTGGCATGAAAATACCCTGTGTCACTCCGGAGTGCTTCAGTACTCCTGGTTTACTGACTCCGTGGCATACTTGGGGTGTCAGGAGACGCCAGCACGCTGATAGGATGACAGTCTGCTAATTGTTGGTGCTGGTGGATCTCAACTCTCCTCCATTGCCAGCCTTTCAAGCAGGATATCATAAAGTTTAATTGCTGTAAGACTGGAAGGCAGAAATTAAGTATGTTTGGGCATTTTAATAGAAGGAGGCAGGCTAAGTGAGTCTCCCAAGCCAAACACAATGAATCATGGTCTGTTCTAGAATTATACTTTAGGGAGTGCCTGGGTTGTTGCCCTTTGGTCTGTCATTAGGACAAACCTCTCTCTTTCTTTCTTGTCATGTTCCCAGGACCTTCTCTCTTCCACTTCCTCCATAGGTCTTCAGTCTGTTTTTGCCTTTGCTAGCTTTTTGCCTTTGCTACTGAAGTGGTTCTATAAAGTGCAATTTTTTCTTGCTTAGCAATCTCATCATAAGGATTTCTTTTCATTAACCTTTATACTTATCCCAGGTTGCCTCCATCTCATTAACTCTGATCTTTAGATTGATCAGTCATGAAGACTGACCTTGTTGACCTTTTAGCATTTCCTTTGTGTCAGAGGCATGGGTGGTTCTGTACATGGTGAGGAAATGAAAACACATTTTGTATAATTAAACTGATTGTCCAAAGTGTCCAAAGTTGTTTAAACAGTACATTCTTGTGAGTGTTTGTGTTGACTGCTATTGCAGTTTTAAAAGTATACATTTATCTATATTCTCTCAAAGCACGTACACTATGAGTTCAAATCCCCAGGGCCGGATGAACTGCATCCAGGAAACTTGCTGAAGAGATTGCAGAACCACTATCCATTATTTTCTTGAAATCATGGGAGATGGGTGAAGTATCAGATGATTGGAGGAGAGCTAATGTTGCTCAGTCTTCAAAAATGGCAAAAAAGAAGAAACCAGGGAGCTACAGACCGATCAGCCTGACATAAATCCCAGGGAAAATTCTGGAACAGATTATTAAGTGGTCACTATGAAAATAATGCAGTAATAACTAGAAGCTACATTAATCCAGATTAATCTTATCTAATTTTTTTATTGGTTTACCTCCCTAGTTGATGGTGAGAATGCTGTAGATGTAATATATCTTGACTTCAGCAAAGCCTTTGACAAAGTGCCCCATGATATTTTGATTAGCAAGCTAATTGGGTGTGGGCTGGATAGAACTATTGTCAGATTGTTACACAGTTGGTTACAGAATCATACTCAGAGAGTGCTTATCAATGGCTCCTTCTAACACTGGGAAGAGGTAACAAGTGGGATATCTTAAGGCTCAGTCCTGGGCCTGGTGCTCTTCAACATTTTTATTAATGACTTGGATGAAGAACTGCAGGGAATACTTATCAAATTTGTAGATGACACAAAATTGGGTGGAAGCTAATACCTTTGAAGACAGGAAGAAAATTTAAAAAGATCTTGATAGGCTTGAGCACTGGGCTGAAAACAACAGAATGAAATTTAACAGGGAAAAGTGCAAAGTTCTACACCTAGGGGAAAAAACCAAAGGCACATTTACAAAACGGGGGTACTTGGCTCAGTAATATGAGTGACAAGGATCTTGGAATTGTAGATCAAAAGCTGAATATGAGCCAACAGTACGATGTGGCTGCAAAAAAGGCAAATGCTATTTTAGGATGCATTATTATTATTATTAGTAGTAGTAGTAGTAGTAGTTTTATTTATATGCCGCATTTCTCCCAACAAGGGATCCAAAGTGGCATTAACAGAAGTATAGTCTCCATGTCCTGTGAAGTACTAGTTCCCCTTTATTCAGCACTGGTTTGGCCTAATCTAGAGTACTGTGTCCAATTCTGGACACCACACTTTAAAAAGGATGCCAACAAATTAGAGCAAGTTGAGAGGACAGCAACAAGAGTGATCAGGGGACTGAAAACCAAGCCCTACGAGGAAGGACTGAAAGAACTAGGCATATTTAGCCATGAGAAAAGACTGAGGGGAGATATGATAGTACTTTTCAAATACAGTACAGTACTTGAAAGGTAGTCATACATTGGAGGGGCAGGATCTGTTCTCAGTCATCCAAGAGTGCAGGACACACAACAATGGGCTCAATAACAGGAAGCCAGATTTTGGTTCAACATCAGGGAAAACTTCTTAACTATACGACAATGGAACCAATGACCTCAGATGGTGGTAAGTGCTCCAATGTTGGAGGGATTCAAGAGAAAATTGGACAACCTTCTGTCAGATCTGCTTTGATTTGGATTCCTGCTTTGAGCAGGGGGTTGGACTTGATGGTCTCATAGACCCTTTTGAATTCAATTAGTCTATGATTCTATGGGCTAAAACCTGTAGCTTGCCTATCTGAAAACTGTCTAAAGCAACTGATTCAACAGCTGAAATGTAATGGAATGTTCATATACATTCTAATTGTTCAGGCTTGATGTTTTCCTGATTAACATACCTACAAACATTGCTGCTTCTCTAAAAATATCAGAGCTTGAAACTAACAAGAGAATTCGAAGTTCTTTGCTGTATTTACTAAACACAGATCCCAGGATTCCACAGGATGGTAATTAAAGTGGTATCAAACTGCTAGAACGTCACAGTGCAAATACATTTTGCAAGTTCCTTTTAAAAGATTATTTCCAAGGCTCTGAGAAAATGACATTTCATGTGTCATATATGGTTGGCAGGAACTTGAGCCAGGAACCCATGATATATTTTGGACCTGCTTAAAAGCTTGAGCTTGCCCAACAAGACTCTTATCTCCCCCCAACCCTTTTAATTCGCTTGTCTGTTTATGTATTAAGTACAATAGACCCAAATGTCATAGCACAAAGTGCTTCTCAGGTGCCCATTAAAGGAAACTTTGCCATGCCTCTATAGAATATAAAACCTAACTTCAAATTACTCAAATTTAGTTGTGTGGTTCTTTGGATCTGGGAAAATCTGTTCTACCAATTCTTGTTTTGCTGCTGCTATGTACTAATATTACTATTGCAAAGTATTGCTGCTAGAACAGTTTCTGTCACACCTTATTGGCTCCACAGCCAACAGAACACTTTGAGATAACATCACCAAGGTGAGCCTTCTCACAGAGCCGGCGTGATCCCTCCTGTGCATTTCAAGAGGACAGAACCAATGTCTAGCTTAAAATACTTGATGAAAACATAGCTGTTGACTCAGGCTGGTAATGGCCGTGACTACTCTGTTATTGTTTGTGCATCAGTTGTGAGAGTGTTTCTATTGTTTATTAATGTCTTACACTGTTTTATATTGTTTTCACACTCTGCAGTGTATGCATTTTAATTGACAGAACTTAGAACTTCTATTACAAAGAGTGGTATAAAACATTACAGTAAATAAAACAAGTAAAGCTATAATAAGCATAATCCGACAAAGTCAATTTGAGTACCAGAGCAGGAGCCAGGAGGAAGGGAAGTGACATTCATTCCTCTTGTTCCTGCCCTTACCCACCTTTCTTATTCTTTGCCTTCTCTATACTGAAGCTTTTTGGGTCTCTTTCTGCTCTTTCAATTGCTGCCATTATTAAAGTCTAGTCCCGTTCTTTGTTTTTCGGATGTGCCTTCCTTATTGTTGAATGAGGAAGTTGCTCCAAATCCCCTCTCCAAGGATTCCTGGCATTTTGATGCTCTGGCACTTCAGGATTTAAGCCTAAAGTGGAGTTTGGTCTGGACAGCTCTACCCTGATAAGGCCCGAATATACCCCATTAAAGTAAATGATTTATTTTGCTTAAAGTCTGTGGCAGTAAAAGATGCTGATAGCCTTCCTGGAACCAAAGCAGAGCTTGAAAATTTTCTTTTGAGAAAAATGCATACATTGCTTACAGAGATGGGAAATGTTAGATTTTTTTGGACTACAACTCTCAGGCTACCTTAGACAGCAAGGCCAATTAATTGCAGTCCAAAAAGGAGTCTTGTTCCATCTCAGGTTACATATAATGATATACTGTATTGAAGCACTCTGTAACTGAGCAGTGGAAGTATCATGCTCTGGGACCCGGAGCACCATCTATAATGGTACAGTGATAATGATGCTTACAGGAGCCTCGTGGCGAAGTGGTTAAACTGCAGCGAAAACTCTGCTCACGACCCAGGTTCAATCCCAGGTAGCCAGCTTGAAGGTTACTCAGCCTTCCATTCTTCTGAGGTCAATAAATTGAGTACCCAGCTTGCAATGGGAGCAATGTGTAGCCTGAATAACTGAATTGTAAACCACCCAGAGAGTGCTTTAAGTGCTATGGGGTGGCATATAAGCAGTGCTTTTTTCCCTTTTATATGGCTGCCTTATGCACGCCATTATATTTATTATTCTTAAAATAAGCAACTTTCCAAGATGTGACAAGATACCTCCCTTAAAAATATGGAAGTATTGTGAGTCTTGTCAATAATCTACTAAAAGAGAAGGTGCATATCTTGTCTCTAGGCACATATGAGTTTCTGCTGAACATACGCCTACCTTGATTCTAAGGGACATGTGGGGAAGTCTGGCAGGGTGTAAAAAGATTCCAGTTAAGCCCAAGCCGGAGATGTTTATCAGCTAATGCCTGAGCCAGCATCTCAGCTGAGAGCCGCAACACTGTGATTCATGTGACCTCAAACAAACATGAAGCTTAAAGCAACCTATAATTATAAGACAAAATATTTTTCTGCGCTGGTCTCTGCTAATTCCTGCTTGCTGCTGATAGAAATCCATCCTGAAGAGCCATGTTGCATCATTCATTAATTCCTTCCCTTTCCTCTGTCTCCTTTAGGACAGGTCCCTTCCCTTTGAGGGCCAACCCCATAATAATCCATTTGAGTGACAGATATGTTATTTCTTCTCTGCTTGCATTACGGTGCATCAGTAATTTCAGAACAACAACAACTGACTGCTAATAGCAGCTCAAATTATTGTGTGCCTGCAAATCCTAATGTCTGCTGAAGAGTTTGCCTCATGCACCTTTTGTCTAGGCAGCCACTTATATCATCTCAGAGATGGGGGAACAATCGTAATCAGGTGCCATATGCATCTATACAGGATACCTAGTACAAAAGTTAGTCTGTTTGCCTTTACCACATCTTAGTTCACTTCAGAATGAATTCTGTTGCATAATTGAGGAGATCTTGATGAGGATGGGGGGAAGCAATTGAAATAGGCTCACAAAGATAGGCCTCCCACACAGACTGATTGATCCTCTCCATTTTGAGCCTTGCCTAGCTCCTCTTTCAGTAGCCCCAAACTTCAAATGGGTTATATGCTACCTCACTTACACTCCTTGCCAGTCTGCCTTTTCTTCAGGCAGAAAAAAACTACTTTGGGGGACGGGGGAGACAGAGCAGGGCAGACCAGAGCTGATGCTATCGTTAAGTAATGTAGAACAACTTCCTCAGGGTGGAGCCATTGGAAGCCCCCTTCCATTCTTCCTGAGTCCTCTGGCCATTTCCCTTGGTTGGAAAACAGAGTTGGGTATGCGACAAGGCCTGTTCTGCCATCCCTGACTGAAGCCTGCTAATCCCCAGGTCAGGGAGGACATGTATTGCATGTATTCATGTATTGCAATGAAATTATACTCCCAGTCCAGTTTGCTTCTGTACACAGACTGTGGTGGTGGTGGAGGAGGAGGGATAACTAGTTCTTTGCCTCAGGCAACAAAACATCTGAGGCTTCTCCTTGTGCCACAAGAACACTGCAGTGGAGGTTTCTGACTCTGATATCACAGATTCAAAGAATTCACTCCAGGTTTTGGTCTGAATTTTCAGGAGCTATCCAAGGTGCTGAATGGTAATTTCCCCCTCCCTGCCTGATAGGTTCAGCACGTTGGATAGTTCCTTGATAGCACATACTGAAAACGAGAGGAAATTCACAAGTTTGGGGCAGGGGGTCGTCTTGGCAAACGACTATGCCCATATGCAGTAGGTTCATGAGGCCTGACTAAAAGGAAATGGTTTGTGGAACATGTCCTTTGTTCCCTACAACCCACTCTCCTGTGTTCCAACACTCTTCTTGCTCTACTACCTCCTGTGTTGTGGGAGTCCTCTCCTTTCCCCCAAAGGGAAAGGATTCTTTGGGGAGACAGCAACTAGCAGAGAAATAATCTGGCTGCTCAAGCCCATTGCTCAAAGTCCCAATGCAGACTTCACAAGGATTTGATATAAGCATTCATGCAAGCCAATCAAATCTTGCTTGTCCCTAATATTTATTTACTCAATGGCTAGCAGCAGCAGAATAAAAACTATTAAATAAAGCAAGTTAACTTCATCATGATAGTTGCTTCTGTATTTTCTGGGTGTGGTTGGGCTAGTTAGTCACCTGCAAGTCCATCCATGTGCTCTTTTTAAAAATGTGATAATAATCTTTCAAGAATTCAAGTGGAAACATGGAATGAAGAGGCCCAACCACTGTATGTTGTCATGGTGACCCAAACCATGTATATCCATTAGGTTGTTGGGAGTGCTCTTTCAAGTACAACTGTAAACCTGGGAATGAATTGCTCTTTACATACAGACTTGGGATGGAAAGGAAGTGAAACCTGCTGCCAAGCATAGTTTCATTTAAAAGGGGCTAGATGTACATTCCAAAAGAGCCCTATTCTAGCTCTTACACCATTCCAAATGTGTGAGGGGATTAACAGAGCCATGACGATCATGGCTCCCAAGCATACACTGTGACTGCATGTCTGAAGCAAGGATTGCCCAGTCTGAGGGTGCTACTGAAGTCTCAGGGAATTATGATTCTCCAGGTTTCTAGGCAATTAGACAAATTTCAGGGTGAAATTTTCTGGAGAAGAACACTGGATTTTTGTGTAAGAGGTGGCTTTTCAATCTAAGCACAAACCCTAGGACAGAATGGGAAAATCACTGGAGGTACTGGACATGTATCGCTGTGTGCAGGCTGCCGAAAAAAGAGAAATAGTTGTGGGTTGCCACATTATGTGGTTAGTCGTGTTCTACTCAAATCTTGAGCCCATTTATTCAAATTCTACTTATACCCTTTCTCATGACCAGTGGACTGAGAAATACCTTTCCTGCCACACCTCTAGGATACCAGAGGTATCCACCTACATGCTATAAGAAGGGCACCCTTCCCCCGTCCCTCCCCGTCTCAGATTTTGGGCTGAAATCTCAAGGAATTGATCTGGCAACTTTATAATTCAAGATAAGGGTTTGTGAGCTCCCAGGAAGCCTGTATCTGTACAGCAAATTACCTCAAGTGTATGCATGTATTTACATATTTATTAACATATTAACATATTTATTTATTTACATATTTGTATGTATGTATGTATGCATGCATGCATTTATTTATTTATTTCCTCCCTCTACCTTTCTCCCTTCTCTGAAGACACAGAGTAGCATACAGCAGAAACAAAATGCCCAAACATTAAGAGAAGCAGTATTCATTAAAACATTTTTTTTTAAAAATAGAATAAATAGGACCTTGTGGAGCTCACTGGCTCCTAGGATCACCTAGGGAGAATCAAACTTTCACTTCTGGAATGTCTGGATGGCAACAGGATAGAGCCACTAGGAACACAATGGCAATGAAGGGGACCATCAGGCGTGGGCCTGTTCTCCCCCACAACGGAGGTAGCCTTGTCATTCTGAACTGTGTGTGGGAAACGGCCCAGAAAGTGTGGTAGTGTGGCACCACCAAAATTGTACAGCAATAGGGCCTCATGACATTTCCTGACACAGGGCTTGCTAGATGTCTGCCCTGAACAACAGGTTGGCCCCGCCCAGGCCTCTCCTACACACAATAACAGTACATGTTGTGCAAATGCTTCAGCCACCCGCTCTAGTAAACAAAAGAGAGATTTTGTCTGGAGAGAAAATGTTGATCAGGAGTGAAGTCCCTGAACGATTAATTAGTATTCTAAAATGGAAGGCTGACATTTTCTCAACAAACGGCTGACAGGGTGGCTGTTTTCACAATGCAAACTCGAATATAAACAGCTATTGTCATTCCATTCGGAACCCAACGTGCAGATCTTACCATCACTCGCGAAAGGTGTATTTATCATATAAAAGGTGTTAAAAGCAGAGAACCTTTTAAAAAGCCTGTTTTGTAGGGCTCTGAGCTATGAATCAGTTATGCCCTGAAGCACGTTTTATTGCAGCAAGTTTTATTTCAAAAGAAATGCCTAAATTAAAATGAATTGCACCTGGACTGTCCTCTATGCCATTCAAAATGAAGTTGGTAGCTTCCCAAAGATATAGTGTTCTTGATCATGTTATTGTTTTTAGGCTGATGTGAGGAAAAAGGTCTTCTTTCTAGGGTTGTAGAGCTTAGTGGTTGAGATCTCTGACTGAGGAACCAGCAGCTGGGAGTTCGATTCCGCCCATGGTGCCTCCTTGACAAGGGCTGGGCTTCATGATCCACAGGGTCCCTTCAAGCTCTACGGTTCTAAGGTTCTATAGCACCATTTTGAGCTCCTACTGTTTTCTGTGAGCAACATGAGGTCTCTTTTTTGACAGTTCCTTTACATGATGTTCTAGAACCATTTGCTCCTCTGCATAGCACTTCTTCCACTTTTTCCCCCCCCTTTCAGAAATGGATATACAGAATGTGCTGTAAATTGTTTTAGACTTTGGGCTGAGCTGTCTTCTGGGGATTTCCCACGTTAGATGACACAGCATACAACTTTCCTTGTTTCACACTGTGATAATGCCTTTGGACTTACTCTGTTGAATAAATGCCTGCCTCAGAGAAGTCCATCCCAGTGAATATAATCGACCAGTGGGCACACAATCACCAACACTGGGAGTTGGGCTGGGTTGGGCTGGGATGGGATGGGTTTTGCAGTCAAGGTATCCTCAAAATGTGCTTAGCAAGAGGATTTGGAAAATGATATCAGAGCAGACCCAAGAGACTTGGTCTGCAAACTGATATGCAAATTCTTCAGTTCCATTGATTCAGTGCGTCAGCTTGAGTTAGGGCTAATGAGGATTAGTGAAATCAGGCTTAGAAGTTCTACTGCTTAGCATGGCTTCCCCTGTTCCAACAGAGTGGGAAAGATTACTTTTGTTTTATTCATTTACTAAAACTGCGTGCTATGTATAACACAGACACTAGTGTTAAAATGATGAAAGAGGATAACACAGGGTTGCCTCATCATCAGCATTCTCATCTCCTGAGATTTCAGAGAGAACACCTCAGACAAGAGGCTGGGCCAGTGGGATGTCACAGAGATGGCAAGGGATGGGAAGGGCCCCAAAACCTCTTATGGGCCAATGCCTCTCAAATCCGGACATAAGGAGAAAGAGCTGCTGGATAGCTCAGCAGTTTAGGAGTTCAATTCCCCTTATGGTGCCTCCTTGACAAGGGTTGGACTCGATGGCCCATAGCATCCCTTCCAGCAATGTGATTCTATGATGATGATGCAAATGGGTTGAGACTCTGCATAAAGCACGGCTAACTAGATAACACAGCACCTTCTAAAGCACAGCTAGCCAGGTGATCTGCTGCTGCTGGGGCTTGCGGAAGGTTTGCGATACTGGTGTTCCACCCTCTCTTTTTCTCTGCTGTCAAGTTAATTTTTACTTATGATGACCTTTTTTAGAGTTTTCCAGGCAGAAAGTCCTCAGAAGTCCTTTCCCATTTCCTTCTTCTGGGGGCACCCTGGGATTCTGCAGCTTTCCCAGGACCACACAGGCTGGCTCTTTCCCCAGGAGGCGCAGTGAGGGAATCGAACTCCCAACCTTTGGCTCTGCAGCCAGATACTTAACTCACAGCCAGTGCTCCACACTTTATCTTTGTCCAAATGGCACAATGGGGCCAAGCATGTGTCCCCACAAGCTTTCTCTTCAATCCCCTCCCCTCACTCCCAGATTTTAGAAGCGCTGATGTTCCACAGGCATAACACATAGAAATGTATTTGCAGTGAATCCTGGCATCAGGAATGAGTAGAGGATGGAAGAAGGATTACAAGGGGAAGATAGTTGGACCTCTGTAAAACTCTGTTAATGAGGCAAGGCAATTACACCTTACAGGTGTTGTCTGGAAACACCCTTTGTTGTGCGTATTTATCCACGTGCTGTTGAATTTCTTGTTGTCACAATCAAAGTAGCTGACTGGTTTATGTGAAGTGAAAAACACTTGGAGCTACTGCTTTTGCAAATATCATTTGTTTTTTGTGCAGAATAGACATAACAGATTTATTTTCAAGTACATTTCTACCATATGGGTTTAATTTTAAATGATGTTTAGCATTATTATGCAATAATAATTTAGTCTCCAACCTGATCCCTCCTGCAGATTTTAAAACAAAATCTCTTTTATAGCATCACATGGGAGCCACACTTGTTAAGGCATGTGGGCCGAGAGGATGTGGCACTGTGATACATACACTACTGTTTATGCGAATGGCCAAAGTATACTAAGCAAATGATAGGCAGCCACACAAATGAGATCATGGATGATATGGTAGAGTAATAAGTTCCAGATCCTGAAACAGAATCCTTGTGTTGTAGACTGGAAGAACAACAACTTGTTATGAATCAAGCCTGAGGTTATGGTAATTTTTGTGTTGATCCAGCAGATAAATTGATTGAAGAAGACAACAGTTTTTAATGGCAGTTCTTCCCTGTGTGTGCAGCTTTGCCAAATTTAAAGAACAAGAGGGGAAAGAGTTATTTTAGATCAATTATTTTAAAAATAACGAGTTATTTTAAAATCACCTGACCAGTGCAGGTGTAAAGACTGAAGGGCATTCGGAGGGATTGTGCATGGTTAGGTGTACGTATAACCTCAGAACCACAATTTCTAGAACCACAAGAAACACAACTATTCTGGCTGAGGAGAAAAACCATTGGATGGAGGCAAAAGAGGTAGAATATCCCTAGTCTTTTCTTTGTGGGCAGGTTTATTTTCCTAGAGAGCCAGCCGAGCCATGCTCACAAAGGATGACAGGACTTGATATTCTTTGACGTATATCTATTTCTGCCTCTAGTTCTTTTGTGTCACCAAACAAAGATAATATTAATTGAACTAAATCCAACTTTAATCCAACTGGTGCCAAAATGCCAAATCTTCAATCAGGCACTGTCTAAGGAACACAAATAAAATAACAGGAATGAGGATATATTTATTTTCTCTTAGAGTTACCTTCCTGTTATGGAGTGATTGTAAGGACAAAACAGAGGAAATAACCATGTATGTTATTCTGAGCTCCTTGGAAAAAGCTGGGATACAAATGTGACCAATACATAGACTATGTAGTCTCTTAACATAGGATCGGGATCTAGAACTCCATGAATTGTATCCAAAGGCATTATTTGCTTGAGTGGAAACCCCTTCTGCTCATGTAAGTCATGAACTTATATTCCCTGGGCCCATCTACCTACTTCAACCCTTCAAGCCACATGACAATGTATAGCCAGCCCTAACATCAGGCAAAGTCAGGAGGCCATTTCAGCTGAGGTAGCAGATTTGTGTGCAATGATAGGAGAGTCAGCAAATAACCTTTGTTATTAATATATTTTAACTGCCAGGGATGGAAAGAGGTGATTCTGGGATTTCCTGCCTGAAGTGCCAAAATAACTTGGCTAGGTTGGGGGTACCATGCATCTGGACTTGGGTCACTGGGATGCTCCATTTGCCGCATTGCCTCACGCAGCCAAGTGTTTTGGTTCTGCTCAGTTCCCTTCTGTTCTAAAGGGTCCCCTCACCATCAAGAGTGCCGTTTGGGGAAGAATAGGATACTTGTGTGGATAAGGGGCATTGGTGAAAACTGGATGCTCTGATTTCTGCAAGCAAACATACTTTCCACTAAAACAGGAACGGGCCACTTCACTGAATCTGGCGGCCATATTTCCCCCCTTCAGTAACTTCACGGGCCACCGTCCTGCCCTGCTTGCTCAAAATGCCTGGTTGCAATTTTCTGCTAAAATTTGATGGCAAACTGTGGAAACCCAAAGGGCTTTCCCTCTCTTTGCTGCAGAATTTGGGCAGCAAATTATGAACAGCCCTTTAACCAACCAAACACTTGCTTTCAATGTGCACCAACTCATCAGTTGCTACCACATTTCGACGGCACAATTTGCCACTGCAATTCAGCAGCCCTGTTTTAAGGGATGCTTGGGAACCTGTAGAAATGACCATGGGACGTAGGTTACATAATTTCCACTCCGCACTGAAGCAACCTCACCACTGGTTGCACCATAGCAATCGCATGTCTTTGTCTTATTGTCCAATGAGTCAGAATTGTTGTTGCTTTTTGTTTATGGGAAGGAATCAAAGCCTGGCTTAAGATCACAAAGCATGTCAGAGCAAGGAGGCGGATGACCTTTCCTCTCCCTGGACCACAACATAAAAGGAAACTACTTTGTTCACTGGAATGTCTTTCTTAGAGCTGGTGCAAATTGCCTATCCCGTTGCTGGATTCACAACCAAAAAAACAACAACACCCAGTCCAGAAATGATAAAGCGTGTCTTTTTGGTAATGTTTACTGGATACTTGCAAACATGGGATGAGGCCTCCTCCTGCACAGCAGGTTTCCTTCATGTCCAAAGACTGGGATGGAGATTGACTGCATAATGGAAGCCTCGAGGGTTCTCGTCTAAGGACCTACTCTGTCATGTGCTGTTGTGACATCGTAATGTTGTGCAAATTATTACTGCAAGTCTTCTCATTTTCTAGCTGCTACCCAACAAATCAGGAAGTTCATCTCATTAACTTCCAGTTATATTGTCTCCTTCTTAGGTGCAACATAAATTACAAACATTAGGTTGAACAAATGACCCAGCAGTAAGATATGGATCCTTGAAACAATTGGTTGCAGTTAGTCAGCAGCCATGTTTGCATATCACATTAATCCATAGCTTATGTTAGCATGCCTTGTTGTATTAACCAAAAATATCCTGCAGATGACCAAACAAACTATTGTTCCCCATTTCTGGTTGTTTTCTCTCCTGCCTCTTTGGCACCCCTTGTTTAGCAAGGACAGCTGGGGAAATAATTCAGTGATATCCTGCAGTTCTCAGTTCAGACATAATCATTCAGAGAAGCCATGGTTTAAACAAGCCACGTTTTATAAGCCAATGACAAACCATGGTTTCCTAATTGTGCTTTGGGCATGATTAACAAACAATGGTTTCTTTGTGATGGTGGGTTTAGACAAATCACAACATGGCTAACTGTTACATGCAGATTTGGACATAGCCGTTCTGTTGGACGACTAGATGTAGAGTGATAACATAATGGTTTTTATCAGACCCACAAAGCGTCATTATGTTTCATATAAAATAGCTGGACATGGTTTGCTAAGTTGGGAGACGTTTTTTGTGCTGAAAGTTATGTTATTCTCAGTTGTTGCTGGCATCATTAGTTCTGTGTTACAGGTTTCATAAGTTTCTTGCACTAGTGCAGAATTAATGCCCCCAAAGGAAAAGCATCTCAGGAGGAAACTATGGAGAGAACTGGTGGTAGCATGCACTTGGTCCATCATGCCATGTGAAGCAAGACAGGGAACAAAGTGCCAGTGCTGTGACTTGTAAGCATTGTTGTCATACATGCTGGACAGCAGCCGCACAGGGCCTAGCAAATTCTCTGTATGTCTTGTGAGCAATAGATGGCAGTGCATGGGATGCAAGCCTTTCCATGAATGGTGGGAACTGGTGCAACAGACAGGCACATTTTTATGCCTGCCTGGCCACCATTTGTTCTGTTTTGTTTTGGTCTTTCCCCTGGCTCTGAGTCTCTACATTACTGCTTAACAAGAGTGCAGGAATTATATTGTGTGGGCAGAAAAACAACAACATTCTACAAGGCAATTCGAAAAAAAGGGGGCAAACCAAACAAAACATTATAATTCTGAAACTGGATTTCAGATCAACACCAAATCTGGAACAGGAGTAACAGACAGTGTGTCTCTTGGTCTGTGCCAAACTTGGGAAATTTGGGCAGAGGATTTTGTAGTTATAACTTAACATTTTTAATGTAAAGCTGTTTTACAGCCCTCCAAGCAACCCTAAAACATCTTCAGATTTAAAATACCTCACATAAATTGAAGAGCCCAGTCTTGCTTATCTTGAAAGTGAATTGTTAGTCCCACCCGCTTTTTTAATTTGGAAAGGATCCAGGCTGCAGGGGCTGAAATAATAATCCTCAAAATAAGCCTTTTAAAAAGGAAAAGCAACCACTTTTGACCATAGTTGGAACAGGCTTACGAGCAAGAAGGTTGCAAGGTAGAGACATTGTTCCACCTTCCTTCCAGGAAGGCCTTAGGGCAATGAAAGGTCATGGGGACAGAGTCAAAAGACAGGTTTTCTTCGAAGAGTAAAAAAAAAAAAAGAGAGAGCTTGCTTTAAAGATAGTAATGGAGTGACAGTCCTTCAGAAAGGGACATTTTGTCATAAATCTCCAAGGAATTCACATATAATTTTGTAAGGCATATTCAAAGTGTTTCTGCATTACAAAAACACAGAGTAGTTGTGCTTATCTCAGCCCTGAGTGCCTTCAATAAACATTCTCTCAGGATTTCTGAGACCAGGCTCCTGACACAAGTCTTCAAAGAGTAAATCAGCTCCAGGTCTGGGACAATGTGAACTTTTGACAATGCCATTCAGGACCCAATTAGCTGACTCTCAGGAGAACTTTTCAACTCCTTCCTGGCCAAACAGGCATTCATGCTGGCAAAGAGTTTCTGTGTCTGGTTGTAAAAATATTTTAAAATATATATTTTAAAGGACTAGAGAATAACTATTCAGAAGCTCACTTGTTTAAGTTGTGAAACTACAATTTTTTAGTTTTGTGGCTGGGGATAGTCTTACTCAATGTTAGCAGAGCTTTGGTGCCTATATACAGTCAAAGCTTCAACCATTCCACCTGTTTTGACACTATACAATTGTTTGGTAATTAAGAAAAAATCTCCAAAGATGATAGTGCCATCAAATCACTTCTAATGTGTGGTGACCATATGAACTCTGCTCAGATCTTGCAAATTAATAGCATTGTATGTTAGGTTGTCCTTTCTTCCTACTAACAGCTACTAACTAACAGCCATAGCTTCCTTTTATTGAGACAATCTGCTTTATGTTAGGTCTTCCTATCTTCCTTCTGCCACCTTCTTTCCCCAGCAATATTGTCTTTTCCGGTCAGTTTTGTATTTTTGTTATATGTGTGTGGTAGGATGGCCTCAGCTGACTCATTTTTGCTGTAGCGAGAGTTCAGGCTTGACTTCCTTTAGCACTGAATTCTCTGCTTTTCTGGCTGTTTATGGTATTGGTAAGGGTCTTCTGCAACACATTTCAAATGAGTTGATTTTTTTCCTGTCTTTCTTCACTGCCTTTCTTTCACAGAGAATGGATGCTTTGGGCCTTAGTTTCCTGTAACAATCTCTGCTAATTACCCACTCTTCCTTTATTTGTTTTTTTTTAATTTCAAAAGGTGAGAGAACATCATTTGGAAACCATGCATACAACATGTCTGTCGAGTTTTTGGTCCAATATAGTTTTTCTTCCTCATATTGCCCACCTCAAGGAAAGGGATTGGAAATTGGAAGATAGCTTTCTAATCTGCATGCTGCAGAGTGGGCATGGCAACATTAGTTTACCTGGGAGGTTAAAGGGTGTGTATGTTCCTCTGTTGTATGTGTCACACTTACTCATACCTCTGCTTCACCATTTCATTAAGTCCAAAAACAGCCCTTCAAAATATTTTGACAGAGAGGGACTGCAGCCAATATCCCAGCTGTTCTTGCTTCTGTACCTCTCCCAGTAGCCATAGGACAGATCATGTGCTCCTCTTCTGGGATCCTCTAGCACTGGGGTAATTCTACAGGAAGGAAGTTTCTGTGAGAATTTATGTGTACTGCAAGTGTACTTAAGCTTCCGCATTAAAAAGCCAGGCAATTCAATTGTTCAAAAAACTTCCGGTTTATGAATGTGGAATATTGTCCTTCTGTATCTATGATTCCAAATGCCAGGGAATGGCCCGATATTGCTGCACAATATCGTGCCCGCGTTGCCAGCAGGAAAAAGGATGCCAAGCTGTACACAGCAAAAGGCAGCCTGAATTTTGGCAACACCCATGACAGTAGTCACTACTATTCACAATTATTGAAAAGCAGCCATGAGAATTGCTTTGTGTTTGGGTGAAAAGTGGTTAACTGATGAAAAAAAAAAAGAGTCAGCTTCTGGGATTTCCCCTCGCTTGGTGTCACTTTGTGAATCAAAGTAAGTATAATGCAGCAAATGCAGCAAAAACACTGTCCCACGAAAGTGGGTCCACTGCTAGACAAGTTCTTTCCCTGATGCTTGTAACTGATTTAGTTAATACGCGTTTTACTTCACTGGCATCATTCTTTTTCTAGGCAAATCAACGGCAAGGAATTTGCTTGATGATGATAAAGGACAGAAGTGGAAGATCTGTGGCTTTCTTGATAACAACCTGCACTGTTATCAAGGGGATAGCGAGTATACACCTTGAGCCAAAGCTCTACGAACCAGTTTGAGAGCTACTGTTTTAATGGGGATGCACATCTATCACAGGAATTTCCAGGGAAGTTACAGGAAAAACAGCCAACAGTCCTGTGGCACTCTAAAGATTATACATTTTATGTAGTGTATGTTTTTGTGGACCGTGTCTCCTTTCCTAAGATATGTGGAGTGTAGCCTCAGTAGGCGGACATTTATTGACAGGCATGTGCATATTTGTGAAATGACAGAAATGACACAAATAACAACATTTCACTCCCCACCTTGTATATAAATGTCTGCCTACTAAGGACATGCATCTGGTGAAGTGGATTACAGTCCACAAACCCTTATACCAAATAAAATCAGCCTTTTGCTGCCACAGGGCTGTTTGTTATGTTACAGGAAGTGCATGAGAAATCTAAAGGCCATTTAGAGAACTGCTGCACTGATGGGCAAGTGAAAGTTATGTTGTCAGTAGGAATTACTTGTGAAATGATTGTGTGTGGTGTGGATCAATGGTAGGAACCATTCAGCACTTTGAAAAGAATGTTATTAGAGTCATTAGAGGTAGAAGCAGCTCAGTAATACATAATGAGGCTGTCCCTTTCTACACATACCATACTAAGAAGGGAATGCACTTTTGCTTGCCAATATGAATTCATATGGTTCAACGAGATGGTTGGACAGTGTCATCAAAGCTACCAACATGAATTTGACCCAACTCCGGGAGGCAGTGGAAGACAGGAGGGCCTGGCGTGCTCTGGTCCATGGGGTCACGAAGAGTTGGACACGACTAAACGACTAAACAACAACAATGGAAAACAACCTCCTGAACAATATTGTGGAGGTTTGGTGTGTAAGGTCAGGAGATGCCAGCCATACTTTAGAATACTAGCTATGACAATGCAAGGCTTGAGAAGAGTAGGAAAGCTAATTAATCGAAAAGGATTATGAGCAGTGGTTGCCAGCTTTCAAGCTAATCTGTAATTGCATAACTCCCAAGAGTATCTTGTGATTTAGGACAAAATAATATACAGATATTTAGATGGCGAGCTTCTTCTTTATGGGTTGACTGAGGATGTACAGTCTACAAGAAGCTGATGCTTGAAAGCTCAGCATCACTTGCGTTATTCAATACTTCTTGTTGCTCCTATCATAGAAATAATTTGACACATTACATGTTATCCATGCATCATGTTGTTGCTACCAACGGGCTAGACAGTGGTTCCCAACCTTGGGTCTCCAGATGTTCTTGGACGAAAGCTCTCAGAAGACTTCACTACTAGCTTTGTTGTCCAGGATTTATGGGAGTTGTAGTCCAGGAACATCCAGGGACCCAGCATTGGAAAGCACTGGGCTAGAAGAAGACTGACCTGCCATATTTTATGTGGAATTTTGATACTGCGTCTTGGAAATATTTATAAACATACCAGAGGCAGCACCAGAGGTATGCTGTTTTGATTTTTAGAATTACAGCTTCCCAGACTTTTGGACAGACAACACGTCCAGAAACCTAAATATGCATACTTCTAGACAAAATCACTGACTGTATCCCTCACTACGTTGGAATGGACTGAGAAGAGAGGGGTATAAAACGGGAACATTCTGGTCAACATTTCTCTAAAACTGCCGTAAAAGATCCTTTAAAAGTAACTTTCAAAATGAAGGGTTATTTTTTCCCCTGAAGAGTAATTTCCCAACAACTAGTCACGTTACATGTTGCTGCAAAAGGAACTAGTTACAGGTAACTGTTATTGTTACTGTGCTACTTCAGGTTTTGTTAATGAAATGTCAGCAGGAATACATCGTTATTCCGCCTCCATCATTATTGTTTTTAAGTCCATTCAAATGCAAGAAATACCTTTCCTTAATCATTAGTTCCCTGTAGATGACATATGACCAACGAAACATTCAGTGGCAAAGCAAGAACAGAATTCTGCCTCCCAAGGTGCAGAGTCCGATTCATGGGTGCCCAAATAAAAGGAAGGAAGCAATCCGACCCATAAGCATGATAAACAATACAGAGAATACCAGAAAACCTATAGTGAACAGGCGACAAGTATAATAAAACAGAAATGTGACCGTGAAAAACAAAGTATAAAAACTGTCATTACAAAATAGCTTGAATCAAAACACGGAAAGTATACTTAAGCAGCACTAGCTGTGCCCTGGTAGGAAGTGCCAGTATTGTCTGCAGACGTTTATATATTGAACAGCCAGTCCGTCTCCAAAAGCCAAAGGCTTTATTCATAAAGCAATCAAGCAGCCTCCTCAACAATAACAATGATACTGTGGTCTTCTTCAGTGGTGGTAGTTGAACTCTCACTGTGGAAGGAAGCTCTGCCTCTCTGAAGCCCGGGTGTCGTCAGATTCCTCTGTGCTGTCAAGGGGTAAGGGCTGGAGAGGAAGGCTGACCTTGGTGGCTGAAGACCCCACCATTGTGATGGTATTCCTCCAAGTCTCCAATAAATCTAACTGCATCCAGGAGGCTGGTTTCTGTTGTCCTGAACGTGGGCCATGTGGAGGGCTCCCAGTCTGCCTGACAGATGGATGTTGGAAGAAGCCGAGAGCACAACTACTTATAAATTTTCATAGTATAACATATCACAGTAAAAGTTATCAAAATAATTTCACTTGATTTTTAATATATGTCTTCGACAGATGAGTGGTAGCAAAAGGCTACAGTCGTGAGTGTCCATGAAGGGGGGAATGGCAGGAGGCTGTCCTAGGAATCCTACATTTATTCGTTGTTTTAGCATACACAGACAGGTGCACTGTGTTGCAGTGGTATGAATGATTATAATGTTTACATGCACGGATTATGCTAACATCCCACTATGTAGCTCCTCTTCTCTTCCTCTGGAAAAATTCCTGCAGACCCCCTTGGCAGCAGTCCTGAATGCAATATATTTGGGGAGCACATCCCTGTGAACTCAGGGGATTTACTTACAGGTAAAGGTACACAGAGTTGGATTATAAGGGTGTTATCACATATAGCCTGTGAATAGTTCTGAAATTATCTGGCACAAGATGTGAAAGATCTTAACTCTGCTTTCTTAAAAGTCCCGCTGACTTTAATGGGGTTTACCTTTCAATAAAATCATTTGCACCTTAAGTGCCATGGAGGTTTATAATAGGTGCTTAAAAGGAAGTGAGGGCAAGATCCACAAATGGTTGTACTGTTTTGGCAGTGAAGTGAAGTAGGAGACACACACAGACCTACAAAATGTTGAAAGGCTGCTGGATGGATCATTCGTTCATTTTTCATACAATTGCAATCTCTTAAATGTTATTCAGTATTAATCTTGGCCTTGGAAAGCTTTATATTATAGCCTTGTTTACCCTTTAGTTATCACTGTTAGCGTGCTGCTGCCTCCTATTACATGTATCACAGGGTACTCCTGACTTCTGATGGTTCAGAATGTAACCCCTGCTTTTGCAACCCTTCCAACAGAAGATAATACCCCTCCCATAACATCCCAAACTTGTATTGATGAGTGTCTGATTACTACAACTGGCAAGAAGTCATTTGGTGGCGTTGAACAAACAAGCTGGTCAGCAAGATGTCAGCCAACTTCAGTCTGCCTCTCTGAAGACCTTTTGGGGCCTTTCACTGTCTGAGAAGGCAGCAGTGATGCACAGAACAGCAATTAAAAAAAAACCTTAGGAAAAGTCATCATGTCCGCCTTTGTTTTTATGTAAAGAAATACATTTCCTGTATTTTTACAGCATGACTTTGCTTTCATACCACAAAAAACAACAACAACCCTCAATTCATGACATTGCATCTATAAGAAGTAAGATTAAACTTAGAATGGCTTGTTTTCTGACCACTATACAGGAACCAATTATGTTGTAAATGTAGGAACTGCTTTATTAGGATTATGGCATTGGTAATAAAAGGGGGAGGAGATTTTATTTTATTTTATTTTATTTTTGCTCCACCCATCTAGTGGCCAGGCCACTACTCTGGGCGTTCCTCTTTGGGAAATGACCCAATACTGAAATGTGTTTCTAAACAGGTTCTGCATTTTGAGTGTTCCTGAATGGATTCTGCTCTTAATTCCAGTCTAAGAATGTGCTCTGTTTAAATATGTTAATAAATTCATGTCAGCCTTCATTATTAGTAAGATTCATGTCAACCTTCATTATTAAACTTATTTCTCACCGATGCTCATGCACTTTGCCAAGTAAGTGTCCTTCCTATCCATGTGATAACTAGTGTGATTCATTGACATAAATTGTCAGCACTGGGTTTAAACCAGACATATTTTAAGGAAGAGCTTCCGTAGCAATTATTTGCTAGCCATGCCCAAAGCAATAGCCTGCATAATAAGCAAAAAAGGTTTCCTTAGCGTAAATGATGTCCATTTAGCAAACTAATGAAGGAAATAGGGTGTTGTCCTCACCCTTATGAAGAACTGTTTGCCAGAAACACTGAAAAGCCCTGTCTTTTGGAATACTCTTCTCAACAGACCTTGTCTTTATGGGTGTTTTGTAAAGTTCTGTGACTATTAAAACAACAGTCGCTCATTCCCATTTTTCTTTCTCTGGCATGCATACAAAGAGGCACAAGGAAATCTCTGCTTCTGTTTCTGAGTAACAACGGCATGGAAGGGGAGCATGGACTTTTGTACAGTCCTAGTGAGCCGTGGTTAATCTTAACTATGGCAAGCGGGAAATAAACCAACTCCAAACTGTTGTTTATGCATTTGACTTGTTGCAATAAACAAGAGTTAAGATGAACCACATGCAAGGTTTGGATGATATGCTAAACTGCCAGTACTCAAAAAATGAAAGTGAATGCTTCTGACTTCCTTCTTGAGTTGCTGGCCTTATGACGTCTTCGGGAGTAGCTGAGGTGTCTGGCAGATGGCTGGGCAGTGCCGATTGCAAAAGACGGCAGAGTGTCTGGCCTCAGTTCCGAAAAAAGTCAACTGTTTTCTTTATTTCAAAATTGGAGCATGTCGTCATGGAGATCGGTGTTCTTAATTGCAACATCAACCAACATTTAGCCAGACCATTGCACTCAGGAACGTTTATCGTAACCCTCAGATTTCCTTCTTGGTGCTGTGTTGGATGGGAAGAGAGGAAGAGCATGCAAGCCCAAGGAATGGTTGGTTCATTCTTGTCATAATAAAGATGTCTAAATGTAGTCTCTTTGTTTCTTTAATCACTGGCCACATTCAATGGCATTTTCCACCAGAAGTACCGTTACCCCTTGTTTTGTTACACCTCTAAAAGATGCTAAAAGTGAGAACTGCATATAAAGATATGTATGTTTCAACATCCTAAGGACATTTATATGTGTTTAGGATCATGGACTTCATTAGTTGGATGACAGCCAACTTTCCATTCCTTGCTGGGTTGGGTTGCCTCATTTCAAGCTATGGTATCAAAAGAATAAGTAGAAAGTCAGAGGTTTCCTCATAACTGAGAATAACATCTTGTCATAGGCCCTTGCCTATACCCCTGCTGTAAGGCCAAGTTTCTATGGGTATTTTAATGCTAGGAGGAGATTTTCAGTAAAGAAAGACTTCCTCCCTCTGTTTCGTGGCTCTCATGGCTCACCACAAAAATTAACAGGAGAGAAGGGGGAAGTCTTTCATCACCCAAAATTTTCCCCTGGTAGTGACATCATAACCCTTTCGCAGGTGTAGCTAAGCAAAGAGAATTTCAGCCTATGTGTAATTTTATGCCTATGAATGAATGCCTAGTGTCAGGAATGTATATGTGGGTAAGAATAATTTTCACACTTAGAGTATTTACAGTCTAATAATTAACACGTTCAATGAACAGTTTCTTTAATGTATTAATTAGTTCCCTTGAATACCTGGCAAGGCTTAAAGCCATAGTAGTAGATCTGGGATTCCCCCTACCTGGGATACAGTGAGATAAGGGAACGTGAGATTAGCAGAGTTTACGGTGGGTCAGGAGGGCAATTCTGCTTTAGAGGAGGACTCTATCAGGGTGACCCCAAAACACCTGAAGTGGAACGACACACGACTCTCACCTAATCCAAGTCTGTAGTCCTCTATGTTTACACATGGACCTGAAACACACAACCCAACAAACAACTCTCCCATTCCTCGATTCCAAAACAGTAAGAATGATAAATTAAGTAACAAACACTTGGATCCCTGTACTCGATGCTCCAAATTAGGTACCTGAGGGGTTCATCTTGTTCTACCCAAAGGTAGGGCGACTCCTTGCCTCCTCCCTTTTGAAACTAGAATTGCTCTTATTTTAGAGTCAAGATACCATTCTTCAAAAGAGAGATGTTACCAACTTGGGTGAGGTGGCTGCCTTAGATAATAAGCCCGAAGTGTCATGGGAAGGAAATGACTTGTTGATCATCTGATTTGTTTTTGCTGCTGTTTTGTTTAGTATTTTACTGCCAGGAATGGGAAGAGTTGCACTGGGTATTTTATGTGCCTTCATTGGGTGCAGTGCATGTGCCATCTGCAACGCCGCCTAGGACAGTGGAATATCTTGGGGTGGCCTTGCGCTGGTCACACCCGGGCTGTTGCCTCTGTGATCTCTATGCTGCATTCTACACCAAGTAGCAGTTCTGTCACGTCACCATCTTCACATACTGAAAAAAGTTGCATACCTTACCATCAGGCTTCCCGTGTACTTTCCATATCTATAGCTGTGATGCATATGAATCTCTATCCTTATTACACTGTCACTTGTGTATTTAATGCATGGCCATGTATCCTGCTTTACAGGGAACAGAGTTCTATATAGAGAGATCCTCTCTTGGTAGGGCTGCCAAGTTCAAATCTTGTTTGAGGACAAAGATCTGTGAGAAGGGAAAGTTGGGTGATTGACATCAACCGATCATAACTAGACAGCAGACTGAGAAGCAGGCTTGTAAGTCACCCAGTCATGGTCTTTAATCTCTGCTATGGTGTGATGCCTTGTATTTCTCTTTAAATCATAGTGTTTATTACTAAATGTGAATCCATCCATATAAATATAAATAACTTCATGAAAATGTTATGCAAATTGATTTCCTCTTTTGCAGTGATACCCTTTTTAAAAAAATTTATTTTATTTTTTGTGGTACACAAGAAGTCACCCTAACAGGGTTGCTTTATATTGTTTCTTCATCATTGTCTCTATTAGGATTCCTTTCAGGCAAGGGTGGGTGACATTGAACCCATGGCTCACATGTGGTGCCGAGTACTTATTTCCCTTTATATAAAGGGCATTATCCCTGTGCACTTTCTTTCTAATAAAACACATGTTGCCTCTCTAAAATCAAGTTTTTCCCCAAGGCGTGTATCTTGTTTACAAATGTAATCATACTCTATGAAACTAGCAAAAGTTCTCAAGAAGGCACCCCTTTGTTTTAAAGGGGAAAAACATTTAAATTGCAAACAAGTCACATAAAGAGAACACATGTTGATTTAATGAGGAGCTTGACTTTTTTGTGGCTGCCTTGGCAAATATGGCAGTGTTGGTGGCAAATGGAAGAGGGGCAGAGGTTGCCGTATGGGGAGGAGACCCCTCAGAGCTTCTGTTAAGGATTGGGTTCAAACGGTAACATTATTCTGTAGTCCCCAATTTACGTGAACTAATGTTGACAATATGGATGAAGAATTCTCAAGAATATTGCCTAATCTCTCTAATAATGCTCAGTACAATTCATTGTGGGTCAATAAAACTGTGTCATAAAGATTTTGTGCAGCAGGATATGAACATAGCGCACCGTCCCCCCACAGGTCCCACATATCCCTTAAAATTCGCAGGGCCTTAGAAATCAATCAGAATCAGCACAATCTGAACAAACACTAGTCAGAGATGACTTGAGGGTTTTTTGTTCGTTGTTTGTTGTTTTGTTTCACTTTTGTTTTTTGGTCTTTGAAATTCCTTTCTCTCTGTGCCCCTTGCCAGACTATTGCTGCTCTACTCACTTATTCTTGATACCTGGGACAGCCTTCTGCTTGTGGCCCCTCCGTGCACCATATCAACAATGCAGACAGGAAAAAAGACAATAGTTCCTGTTTGATGAGGACTAAACAGTGCTGAATGGACTCCCCAAATGGACTTACGTGAACTCCCCAAACATGGAACTCCATCTCACCTTGGGAACGCATGTATTCTGATCCAAGAAGGGGACAACTAGCAATGTATAATTTCAAAGGAAAGGAAAGAAAAGGAAAGGAAAGCTGATGTCCAATGAGACATTTGGACATACTATTTTTATTTCATTGATGAAAGAGAGTCAGTTCATAAATACAAAGTATAAGACATACTTCTCTTTGTTATTACTTTCCATGTTCCAGAACCAGTTGGAAAACAGCCCTTAAAACTCTGTCCTGGTAATATCTGACATTAAGATCTGTTATTTTATCTTTCGGTCATTATCTCTTTTGAGTGTCTCCAGTTATTTGAATGAGAGAGAAAAAAAGCCTTTCTTGTCCTTATGGTTGCTGTTCCTTCAAAACAGCAAAATGCAACCAAACTCTCTTTTTTAATACCTCTTCTATACTGGTACTATCAGTTTCAAGAATAAAGGGTTTGCTTGTGTTTTGGGGAACCAGAAATTGGAAACAGCTTGCACGATGCATTTTTATTTTATTTTTTGGCTGAGGGTGAAATACATACCCATGTCAGAGCCTCTGAATTGCAAGGCTATCAGACCCTAAAGGAAAAGGTTCCCCTTGACAATTTGTCCAGTCGTGTCCAACTCTAGGGGGTGGTGCTCATCTCCGTTTCCAACCCATAGAACTAGCGTTTGTCCGAAGACAATCTTCCGTGGTCACGTGGCCAGTGCGACTAGACATGGAACACCGTTACCTTCCCACCATGGTGGTACCTATTTATCTACTCGCATTTGCATGCTTTCGAACCGCTAGGTTGGCAGGAGCTGGGACAAGCGACGGGGGCTCACTCCGTCGCGTGGATTCGATCTTACGACTGCAGGTCTTCTGACTTTGCAGCACAGAGGCTTCTGCAGTTTAACCCGCAGCGCCACCCCCAGGACCGTAACCTCCCCCAAAACAACAATAAAAACAACAACAGGAGACAAAAATGCTGTGGCATTTTAAAGAGTGCTATATTTTAATGGGAGCTTTCTGGATCAATTCCACTTCCTTGGACAGAAAAGCTTGACAACATGACTGTCGTATTTAGACATGGCTCCATGACCAGGTAGGGGGGCAGGTAACGGATAAAGCCACAACGATTCATGAGTACAGGGATAGGCTGCTGGGCTGTGAATACTTGCAGTTATCCATCTACAAGGCAGTAACAGCAGAGTTGCCACAAGTGGCAAACTGTGGGATGGAAGGGAGGAGTAGGATCCTACCATTTGTGGGCTTTCACCCTTGGTAATCATGACTCCAGACCCCTTGGCTGACAAGCCCTTTTAAGGGGACTTCTGGCTTCCCTCTATCCCCGAAGTCCAGCCGGCTGGTTCCCTTTCAAGCCTTGTTCTGCAGCATGAGGTCCAAGGAGCCCAAAAGGTGTCTACTGAAATACCACAGGATCTCATAGGAGCGTGCCTCTCTACACCAACCGTAATCCTTGTTTAATACTTTTTAAAAAATGTTTTTTTATGCCTACTGTTTTTAGCTTTTAAATATTGTCATTTTAATGTTGTAAGCCACCTAGGTTTCTTTTTAAAGAGAGAGAGGCAGGATAAAAACATTTTAATTCAATAAATCAATAAAGTGCTTGGGAAAAGGGAGGGGGGAGAGAGAGAGCCCGGTTGCCCTCGTGGCCTCCTGGGGGGCTTCCTCTGGGCTTAGAAGGATGGGCTGGGCGGCCGGGGGGGGGGGGAGAGGCTGGGTTAGGGTCTCTGGATCCAGCATGGCGCTTCTGTTCTTAAAAGAGAGAAAACAAGTCCATGGCCGTATCCAAGTAAAGTCCTCCAGCCCTGCCGGGTGCAGAGAGGTTGGGGGGGGGGGCCCTCCGGCCGGCCTTCCCAACCCTAAGAAAGCCCCCCCCCTCTCCAGCACCCAAAGGCGGGCGCCCCACGGCCCGGGTCCCCCTCCTTCCAGCCCAACCTCCCCCCCCCCCCCCGCGGAGGAGACGCCTCGCTCGCAGGCGGAGGGGGGGGGACCGGGGAGGGCGGGGCTATGTAGATACGCCGGCCGCTGATAGGTGCCACCGGCCATCTCCTCCCCCTTGGCTCTCCCACCCCCGCGGGCCGGGTCCTAGATAAAGGGGAGCCAAGGGCGAAGGCGAGCGCAAAGCCAGCGGGGGCTGAGCACAGAGAGTGCGGGGGGCTAGGCGGCAGAAGGCGGCGGGTGGGCGCTTCGCGGGGTTCCCCTTACGGCGGATCGGGGCGCTCGCAGCCCCCCGGGGGCCATAAGGCCATCGCTTTCCAACTTCAGCTACAGTGATAGCTAAGTTTGGAAAGACCCAAACGGAGGAGAACCGCTGCGTCCGCTTGCTCGGCGTGTTGTGGTTGTTTTTGTTGTTGTGGTGGTGGTGGTGGTCCTGCTTTCTCCCGCCCGGGGGGGGGGGACGGGCGACGGGGTTGTCGTTGTCATCCTTGCGCGTTGTGTACTTGCATTGTGTGTGTGTGTGTGTGTGTAAGAGAGAAGGGGGGGGGGTTGTTTGGACGCCTTCTCATGCCTGGAGGGGCTTCCTGATTGCAGCGGAGACCCAACGGAGAGCGAGCGGCGCCCCCCGGACCACCATGACTCGCCCGGCGGCGGAGCAGCAGAGCCCGCGCGGCAGCGGCGGTGAGTGGAAGAAGGGCGGCGGGGCGACAGGGCGGGCGAGAAGGGGAGACGCACACGTCTTGTCCGCGCCGGACGAGACGCTCGGCTGCCCCGGAGGCCCGAAGAAACCAGGCGAGCTGCCTCCCCCGCTCCGAAGGCGCTGCGCGGCCGCGGAGCTCCGGGCGGAGCGCGCGCCAGGCGCCAAGTCGGGGGGCAAAGCGGGCACTCGGCCGGGCCGGCGGGAAGGGTTGCGCCCCCCAGGCCACCGCAGCACACGCCCGGCCAGCCGGAGCTCTGCCACCTGCAGCGCTGGAAGGGAGGGATCCTCCAGAGAGCATCGAGTCCAGCTCCTGTCAAGGAGGCACAGATAGGGGGAATCGAACTCCCAACCGCTGGCTCCACAGCCAGAGACCTTAAACCCCTGAGCTCTCCAGCAGTTCTTTAATAATCTTAGACCTGCAGAGCTGGAAGGGACCCTCAAGAGATCATCAAGGCCAGCTCCTTGTCAATGAGGCACAGGGGGGGAATCGAACTCCCATGCACTGAATGGAAACCGATTTATTTCTGGTGATTTAAACTGGTTTAAATACCATGTGATTTGAACCTGATCATTTAAACTGCTGAAATCGACTCATTTGAATTGATTTCAGAAGTGAGCATTTTAAAAAGCCCCTGCCAGCCAGTTGAAAAAAAAAAACCTTCACTTTGCAGACCATATAAATTGATATAAATCAATTTCACCCTTGTGTCCTGTGAATCATAAGTTCTAAATTGATTTTAATGACACTTAAGTGCAGTTCTTATTGCCAGTGTGAACACAGTCTTAGAAACTGTGTTTTGTCAATACATGCCTGCTGAAGTGGTGAGGTAGATAGTGGCATGCTGTATGTACAGACTCTCCCCGCCATACTGTAGCTACGGTAGCGCCAAGGTGGAATTGCTTTCTATGAAGCACTTCCGCTGGCACACTGTGAAGTGGTTGCAATGGGAACCATGCAACCTATTGTACAGTTCCCTGTTGTTGGATGTAACGCCCAACACATTTACATGAGCATAACTTGTATGCTCTCTGTACGAACAGGATTTTGCCCCGTTTATGGCGAAATGTAAATAATCTTAAAAGCACATTTTTCTACTTCCAGATGCAAAGAAAAACAATTCTCTTCATCTCTGGCTGGTATACTTCTGGCTGTACTGGCCAGGGATGATGGGAATCGTAGTCATGTGCATAATGAGAGGCAACCATTGATAAAACTTAGGCAGTTCTTTTTTTCCCCCGTTTCAAATAAAAAACAAGTCAATGGGTAGTTGTCAAGCTGCTTGAGTTACAATGGTCAAATTAATAATCATCACTCTAGAATGTGTTCTTTAGAAGACTAAAGCTAAATAGACATAGCAGCAATGAATTTCACCAGTGTTTCTAGTGCGTGCAAAAAAGTGGTGAATAAGCTGCAAAGTGTGCCCGAGTTGCCTATAGCAGTCCTCTGTTATTTCCGTTTCAGGATCCTGTACAAGCTTTTTCACATCTGCCAAGTTCCTCTTGTACCTTGGGCATTCCCTGTCCACTTGGGTAAGTGTGTGCATTTGCTTGGTCTCTATTGCAGTCACTTACGTACAATTCTATATTTTCCCCGATATTTCATTATGAGATAACATAATGACAGCATTGCATTCAGATATCCTCTCATAATAACCTTGTGATTCTCGTGGGCAAGCTCTATGCAAGGCACCTAGCTGAAAAATGGACAACCTGGATGGAAACCCAAAAAATCCTGGGGCCAGAACAGATAGGCTTTTGCACTAATAGATGCACACTGGACCATTGTGCAATTTTGGCTCATTTGGCTGAGAAATATAGCAACAGAGGTGGAAGAAGAGTGTTTGCCACCTTCTTTGACCAGAAAGGGGCCTTTGACTCAATCCCTAGAAAACTACTGTGGGATGAATTACAGAAGACTTTGATTGACAAGAGACTGCTGTTTCCCATTCAAAAGCTGCACCTCCACACCAACTGTCAGGTCCACCACGGACTGCATGGAGAACTGATGGATGAGATCCTGAGTAATAGAGGGGTTAAGCAAGGTTGTGTTTTGGCCCCCTGTCTTTTTAGCTTCTTCATAAAGGACTTGGGGCCTTCTCTGAGGACAGTTGAGAGTCATTTTCCAAAACTCAGCCCCCAGCAAATCCCACTGCTATAATTTTATCTTTATCTCAGTTGGGCCTAAAGCGGCTCTTGGCAGCCTTTGCAACTTTATTGTGATGATAACTTCCTGTCCATTAATGCTCAAAAATGTAAGACCTTGGTGTTCTCTAAGTCTAGGAAGAAATTTCACTGGACAGTGCAAAACAATATCCTTGAACAGGTTAAAGAGTTTAAGTATTTGGAGCTAAACTTGAAGTATAATTCTGGTTGGACTGCCCACCGCAAAGATGTCCTTAACAAGGCCAAATGCAGGATGACAGCTGTTGCTCGTTTCTTTTATATTAATGGTGGACGTCACGCCCTCCTCTGCTACTTGTGTCTTTCACGCAAAAACAAGGGCCCAACTGCTTTATGGCATACCTATCTGGATCAGCGCATATAATGCTGAGGTTGGGAAAGTACAATCCACCTTTTTGCGCTGTATCCTGGGTGTTCCTAAATGTGTAGGATATGCAGCCTTACATTTAGAAATTGGAGTTGGCCAACTGGAAACTAGTGCATGGATCCAGACTCTAAAATTCTGGCTGGGAATACACTTCTTAGCTGAGCACCGTGTCGATGTGTACTGTATGCTATCTGATTCCTATATCAGCACATGGGCATGTGTGATTCAATATCAGATGAGGTCCATGGGTATGCCTCTGGATGCCATTCTAATGCTTGGACAGCAACAGGCCTATAGACCACTAACCCAGCGTCTTTATGATATTGAGAACCAAGAACCTCTGGCCTTAGGAAATAGAACCTGTTCCCCTCTGGCTGGGGGTATCCTTCCATCATACAGGTAACTATGCTTCAAACACCCCAGGCCTGTAGAGCATTTATGCTCGGAAGATTAAATGTTCTCCCATCAGCTTTACTTGAAGGCAGATTTCAGGGAACCCCATGCCAAGAAAGACACTGTCCATGTGGATCCAGGGTACCTAAAATCTTATAAGAACCTAAGAAGAGAACTGCTAGATCAGGCCAAGGGTCCATCTAGTCCAGCTTCCTGTATCTCACAGTGGCCCCCCCACCAGATGCCTCTGGGAGGATACGAGACAACTATCACATACCCTTTTATATTGTACTTTCTATGAACAAATGAGGAGGGACCTGATTCACCCCTTGTTGCATAAATTTCAAGGCCGCTCAGATAAGTGGCTGGTCTTTTGCTGCCTGTCAAACCACCTTGGGTTGCCAACTTTTTCCTGGCTGCAAGTCACAGAAGGGCTGCATCACATGCAGATATTTGAACATTGTATATGCACCTTATTATCCTTTCTCTCTTTAGCGTTTTTTTCTTCTCTTTTTCCTCCCAATTGGCTTCAATTTTGTATGGGTCATATGACTCTAATTTAATAAAAATAACGGAACATTATGGTTCTTATAAAGTGTAAATCCACATATTTGCTAATTTGTGTTCTAGCATACTGTTCCTAAATTCTGAAAGTCTCATAGATAACAGTGGCACCGCTATTAGGACTGAAACCCTAGACCTGTTATTAATAACACTGCCTTTCCTGTGGTCTGCATCTGTTACTGGCCTTCTGACTTCCTTTAAGTAATATAAGGTGAAAGCTTAAGGCAATTTACAATAGAGTCCTATACGTTTCTCTTCAGAGGTGAGGCCTGTTGAGTTTGCAGGACTTCCTCCCAGGTAAGTGTATATAGGGTTGCAGCTTCAGTTTGGTTGCATTGGGAACTCTCCATATGTGTAAAATTAGGGTTCAGATTTTGGTAATGTTATTAGGATTGCTTGGCATCCTCCAGACTAACAAAGTGAGTAATACATTGACAGATACCTTGTTGTGCAGTTGTGCACATTGTGTAAATTGTAGCAGCAAATTGCCGTAGATCAAGAAATCTCCATAGACATTATCTGTTGAATACTGAGTTGTGCAACTCAACATGCAACAGATATCAATTATGTAGATTTCTTAACTTATGAATATTTACTGCTAAAATGTACACCTTTTGCAAAAATGTGCAACAGGATTTCATCCATTAATTCCTAAATAAAGCATGTTTTGTTTTTCCGTTTTGCTATTAACTAAAAGGTTTGTGTATTGTCCCAGTAAAGCATAGCTATTAGTTTTTTCAGTGTCCTTTTGATGTTCTACAGATATTAAGTTCCAGGTTTTGTGATGTAAATTGTATAGAAACTACATTCTGGAAATTAATTGCTCAACAAATTTGTTTTCAGTGAATGGCATGAGGAAGCAGGCACTGCAGCCAGTTATATGTAGAGAAAGCATCATTTTTTAAAAAAATGAACAATATCTTAATCTTACCTTAGACCTGCAGAGCTGGAAGGGACCCTATGAATCATCAAGTCTAGCCCCTGTCAAGGAGACAAAATGGGGAATCAAACTGTCAACCTCTGGCTCCTCTGCCAGATACCTAAACCATTGAGCTATCCAGCAGTTCAAAGCTTAGGCTAAACTTGTAATTTTGTAAAAATCAAAATTCCAATTACCAAAATAGGCATCTCGGCAAAATGTTAACAGAACACTTATTTTAAAGTGATTTGGGATATTCCTATCATGCTTTCATCTGCACGGTTTATTTTGCTTTTCCTCCACAGAGGCCAGGGTGATTTACATCGCTCCTTCCTTCTGTACTCACAAAAGTTCTGTGAGGTGGGTTAGGTTAGCGTAAAGTGTCTGGTTCAGGGTCATAGCTTTGTGCGTCTACATGGAAGAATAACAATGAATAATGACCTACTCCCGAAAATGCTGCATTGTAAGACTGTGTTTCATAGTGATGTAGGACTATATGCGACGCTTGATTTGATGCCAGGCTTTGTAAAGCGTTAGCCTGATTGGAGTGCCCAGGTTGTTTTATTGCAACAAAAGTTACAAGGCGTCTTGTGGCACTTTTAAGGACTAATACATTTTATTTGGCTTTTGTGAACTAATTGGCTATATAGCTCAGTGGTTTAAGCTTTAAGTATCTGACTGCAGAGTTAAAGGTCAGGAGTTTGATTCCACACTGTGCCTCCTGCGAGTAGAGCCAGCCTATGTGACCTTGGGCCAGCTGTCTCAGGATGCTCCCAGAAGAAGGAAATGGGAAACCACTTTCGTGTATTCTCTACCTGGAAAGGGTCGCCATAAGTCAGAATTGACCCGATGGCATCCAATTATTTGTGGAGCGGAGACCACAAGGAAGCTTATGCCAAATAAAATTGGTTAAAGTGCCACAAGACCTCCTGCCATTTCTGATGTGACTAATAACCAAG
Organism: Intellagama lesueurii; assembly: GCA_037013535.1. NCBI lineage: Eukaryota > Metazoa > Chordata > Lepidosauria > Squamata > Agamidae > Intellagama > Intellagama lesueurii. The sequence continues at coordinate 163,884,486 of JBAJHW010000001.1, read as the reverse complement.
GGCTTGTGTTACCTTATTGAAGCAGTGACTCTTTACCTCTTTTTTTTTGAGCAAGTGAGCCAAATTTCTAGCCTAATTTGTTCATGGCAGTAGCAAATAAGTGAGCCTCCCTGCCTTTTGTTGTCCTTTCCTAGCTGCTGGTATTCAGAGGTGAGCTGCTTCTGTGCCTGCAGGAGGTACAGAACTCAACCTCTGTCAGTCCCGTGTCACAAAACATGGCATTAAATTGGCACAGTTAGGCCACTAAGATTGATGTGACAAGGAAGTGGAAAGGCACAAATGTTTAAGACCAGGGTTGAGTGAAGCATCCTTCGGTTGTTCAGCCCACATGTAAAGCTTATATCCCATTGAATAAAGAGCTCAAGGCAGCTTGCAAACTCATAAAAACACTTGGGACATGATGTGGCTGGAATCAAGCAATGGAACGCGGTGCCTTTCAGTGTGAGAATAGAATATGTCCGTATGCATGCCACATTGAAATCAAAAGACCTTAGAAGGATGGGGCTGCCGTTTAGATTGTCACAGTATGGGAGAAGCACTTCTGCAGCCAAGGGTGCCTTTAGTGGTTTTCCTGTAGTTCAGAGGTGAACAACCTGAGGGCTGAATCTGGAGTTTGGCCTGGTTTCAAAAATCCACTGCATGGTGTCAGTTTAGTTTTCTACGGGAGCGATCTGCCCCTTGTCCAACAGTGCACTAGGTCAGAAGGAACCCTGTTGAACTGTTGAACCCCCTCCAGTTGGCGTCATGCTTTTTCTGCCACTCTGCTGGCTTGTATCTCTGTCTGGGACTCTTAATTGAGGTAGATCATGGCATTGCTCCTTAGAAGATAGCAACTTTTATTTAATAGGTCTGTCATAGGGCTGTACACCTCTGGACTCTGGACTGACCATAAAAGTGGAAGTCAAACAAAAAAAGAAGTGGAGTAGTTTGTTTGTTTGTTTTCACAAAAGGGGTCTATAATTGAGGGCAGAGCTGAGCATTCATGAGACCATTGCTTTTGGCTTGTAATGAGAGATGAGTAATGGTTCTGTGAAGATGGTGAGAGTTCCGGTTAGATAGAAGAGTATACATGTAGAGCAGGGCTGCCTTCTTACTCTAGTAGCTCCTTGCATTTCATTGCACACTGTCTTTGAACTCCTGTGAGTTTCTTGTAGTCAGTTAATTATATCCTGCCATTCCTCTGTTGAGCTGATGTGAGATGACATAGATGTCTTCCCTGCTTTATTCAGCAAACAGCCCTGTGAGGTAGATCAGGCTGAGGGAGCGATCTGCCCCTTGTCCAACAGCATGGGCCAAAATGACCCAGCGAGTTTCATGACCTGGTGGTTATTAGAACTCGGATTTCCCAAGACCCGTTTTAGCACCCTAACTACCATATTGCTCTGGCTAGGTTCAGTATGGTACCACAGTTCATGAGCGTTGGTTTAGTTATATCTGGTACTTGGAAAGCAATTTCCTCCCAAGCTGATGTTTGAAGCGAACCGTGTCACAGCTTTCCACCCAGTTGACTTGATCTGGCAAAACTCTCCAGTGGACAGAAACAGAATTCTGTGCAGACTGTCCTGTGCATGGACCTGAGGAAAACAAATCTTCATCCAGCATCAGGAAGGAGAGGTGGTGCTGATCCTCCTCTCTGAGGGTGTCTGTCCATGAAGCAGCAGGCTTTCTGCTACACATAAGAATTCTACTTCCCCATACCAAATGTATTAGGAAAAAATAGGAAGCTGCCTCATACTAGCTCAAATGTATTGTCTCCAGGATCTTGCCCATTATTGGCTACCAGACTTTTTTAACTGGAGTTGCCAGGGATGGAACCTGGGACTTTCTGCATGAACGGATGGGTGCCTTTTCAGCTATAGTCCTCTGAGGTATTTGTCGGTGGCCGGTGGAGAAGGAGAAGTTGGCTCCACCGATCATTGTTTCCCTTTCTCTCTCTAGCGGATAACCAGCATTGCTAGTGAGACCAGTGCTCGTTAAATCCATTTGGCAAGACAGAGTGGGTGGGACCTTGGAATATGGCAGGTGTGTGGCAAGCCACGGGAACTTCCTAGAGCTTCCCAGCCTGGTCTGCAAAGGATCCCGGGAAACCCTCTCCCACAAATCATTGTCACACCTGTTCTATATTTTGTTTTTTTGAGGATTAGTGGTCAGGGCCACTGGTGGTCACCTCGTAAGCCTTTTTTAATTTAATGATGAACTCAACCCCTCCCCCCCCCCCCCCCCCGAAGCAGGTAAAGAACCTGATGATACTGATTTGCCTGGAGCTTGCATTTGAAGTAAAACTTGCTTGGAATTGTGTTATAACTGTGAAATGGTTATGGAGTTTATGTGAAGGCAGGTCAGGCTAACACAGTGGTCCGGTTTAATCTGGCAGTAGTGTTTTGTGCCACCCACAACAGCTTTATGTGTCTGACTCATCACTTTTTTTCCATGTAGTCGGAAGAGAGGCAGTCTAAGAAACACGTTCTTGATGTTTTTGTTCCATGCATTGTTATGTTGTTAAGTATTATTATGTTCAATAAAGTAAAAAACATGCAGGGAGGAGGGAAGGAAGCCATCTTCTTGAAAGAGCCAACTTTGTAGGGCCAAGGTTACACATTGGCTAGAGTAAGTGGGTGATGACAAATTGCTGACAACTGTATTTGTGTTTGCATTTCCTTATTAACTGGGAGGCAAGGAACTCTTTCTAGCTCTTGAAAAAACTTCTGTGCTTAGTCCCAGTTTTGCTGTGGGTCCAAGATCTGTCTCAGCCAATCACTGAGCACTTAATTTAAGGTTAAAGTTGGGCTGTCTTTTTTGGGGAAAATGTGGGATATAAATAAAATGAAAAGAATGAGTGAAGGGTGTCTTCATGGCAAAACTGAAATCACCTTTGGCTGATCTACACATTCTGAAAGTGACATCAATCTGTACACTGAATCATGCTGCTGTTTCATTTGACTTATATATAAGGTCATACGGTTATGGCCATTTCAAATCTTATGCAAAGCAAATCCTGAATTACAGTTACTACGTGTCCTCTAAATGGGAACTGACACCAATGGGAACTTCCAGTTTAGCAAGCCTGTATGATGTATCTGTTTATTACTTTCAGGGATTATATTTTCCCAGTGTAAACTTCAACTCCCCCCCCCCTTTATTTTTACATTTAAAAATTAAATGTGTGGAAGTCCCGTTATACACTGGAAACTATCTGTTAATGTTCCCTTTTCTTAAATCTCTTAATGATCTTTCTTACAGTTAATTGTGATTGGCTTGTTACTTTTCCTTCTACCCTGAGACTTCTTGTAGGCACTTTCACAGTTGGCTGCTTCTGTGTTCTTGGTAGTTACTCATTTTCTGTTGCTTATTGAAGGGAAAGGATCTACCAAACCTGTGGGCAAGTGCAGTTGCAGAGTTCTTTTGGAAAGGTAGATGGTCGAAATAAATAAATTGTAAAATAAATACAAAGCATGAACACCCATTAGGCCTTCTCTTGTCTGGCAAAGTGTGTTTAAATGATTTGGCCAACCATTGAAATAATGAGGGTCATAGTCAATAACCCACTAAATGTAGGCTACACAGTATAGTTTTCTAGGTTTCTGTAGGAGTGTCCAGGCTGAGCTGAGCTACTGCTGACAAGTGAGAATAAAATGTACATTTTTCAGTGATAATGGTATCTTGATAGCCGCTTACTTGGTTTGTGTATACTTTGAGCAACAGAGAAATAATTACAGGTGACATTTTTCCTAAGCAGAATGCACTCGTTATCCGAGTTGCTATTGATATTTCCACTGCTAAAGTCAACACCCTTCCAACATTTACAGGATGGATTTGTTTATAAGTATGTAAATGTTGAAATATGGTCCATTTCAAGCACTGTTTGCACAGTATAAAGACCACACTTTCTATAAAACTACTGTTTAGATATATGTGTATGAAGAAGAATGACCTTGCCCCATGAGACACGTAGGGAGATAGAGGAGATTAACACCTTAGAGCAATGGTTCCCATCCTTGGGTCCCCAGATGTTCTTGGACTAAAACTCCCAGAAGCTGGCTGGCGTTTCGGGGAGTTGTAGTCTTAAGAACATCTGGGGACCCAAGGTTGGGAGCCACTGCCTTAGAGGAAACAGTGGGGGTGGAGGATGTAAGGAGTCAAAGGGTAGGAGACTGGAAAGGAGATATTGGAACACACTACTTTAGGGATGAGTTAAGCATTTAGGACGCTCAGCAGAGTGTCTGTGGGACAGATAATAGTCCAACATGCCAATGGGTTTGGAGGAAGTTGGTAATGTGGTGGAGTCAGGAGACCAACGTTTATATACCCTCTGTGTTTGTTGTTATAAATAGTAGTATTTTAATTTATGGTTGTTGCTGCAATGCTCCAGAGCTGTGATGTCCTTTGATATTTATAGAATTCTTTTAAATCACCTATTACCCAGACCTGGTTATAGACGCACAGTGAGGCATGAAGCTTGGTGGTTATACTATGAAAAGCACAGATTGTGTTGTGCTCTTCACTGTCTAACCACCAGGTTTGCTGATTCCATGTGACAACATAAACCCCACATAGGACTTCAGTGACTGAACTGCTCATAAAAATGCAGTTCCTTCTACAAAGGCTCTTTGCTTTTATTAACATTTCAAAGGCACACACCTTATCCTGAGGAAGCTGTGGAACTTAGCCCTGCCAGAACAAAGCTTTCCGGGCTAAACATGTAACTAGTTATGTTCCTAGCTAAGGCCTATCTGCCTGATGCTGTCAATAATAATAATAATAATAATAATAATAATAATAATAATAATAATAATAATAATAATAATAATAATAATATATGTAGGTGCCATCAAGTCAGTTCTGATTTATGGCAGCTCTTTCCAGGGTTTTCTAGGCAGAGAGTACTCAGAAGTGGTTTTACCACTGTCTTTTTCTGAGGATGCCCTGGGACTGTGCAGCTTGCCCAAGGCTACACAGGCTGGCTCTTCTGGGAGTATGGGCAACTGAACTCCCAGCTTGTTTCCACAGCCAGATACCTAACTCACTGGGCTATTTGGGCAACTCAGACTGTCAAGCCTCTCCCTTTTCAGCCTCTCACCTGAGTGACTAAGGAGTCTTCAAGGGGAAAGATGAGTAGCCTCTCCACCGTGAGGGGAGAGATGAGGAGATGCCAGTGCCAAGATGCCTGGTGTACAAAACAGCAAAAGATTGTCCCAGAAACTGAAAACCTAAGGGCGTCCTTGTTTATATGTCAGTGACAGCAGAAGTACGCATTCATATATGCAAGCATGTCACTAAGATCTTTTCCCTAAGAATGATAGAACAGGAATAGCAAGTTTGATCACATCTAATGTAACTACCACAAGCTACTTTTGAAAAAGAAATCAGGCTGAAATGGAAGATTGCAAGGACTGAGGGATCCTTCAGCTACTTGCTGGTGGTAGCCATATTGTATGTGAGTTGGGATAACAGCCTTAGTACTTCAAGAATGTAAAAGGTATGTGAAGAATCTGTTCTGAAGGACTTCTCTCCTCACTCCTGCACTTCTTCACTCAGTGGGGAGATCTGGAACAATCTTCAGAGAGAGATGCAGTTTGCACCAAGGAATCTTTACACAGATGGATGCTCCCCAAACTGTTCATTTCCAGTGTGCAAAAAAAAGCACTGCTTAAAATGTTTAAGCAAGTGGAGGGCGAATGCATTTTAGCAGTATGAACCTTTTTTTTAAAAAAGAGAGAGAGAAAGAGAGAAAGCACAAAAGCAGAACTTGGAAAATTTACTTTTTCAGACCGCATCTCCCACAATCGCTTAGCCACTGCAGTCATGGGGGGGGGGGGGGTGGACCCTGCGCAAAAGGTGGATGACAGAACCAGGTACAAACCACACGTGGGGGAAAGTGGGATACTGCAGGTGTGCACCGCAAAAGAGATATACATATGGCTGGTAAGAGAGCATTCTCTTCAAGAAGTTAAGACATAAGACATAAGAAATTTATTTGTCATTACACTCACAAGTGGGTGCAACGAAATGAGGTGCTCTTCCCAAAGTAAAAACTGGACAACACCACTACAAAAAAAAAAAAAAAAAAAATTAAAATATACACCACACTCTCCATACAGATATAAATACCCCGTTACTCTCCGCAATTTAAATTTCCACCAGACACTTATGACCCTGCATTTAAACTCAGTACTGCACTTGGGTAAAAGCTGTTCTTGAATCTGCTTGTCCTTGCTTTCAATACCCTGAATCTCCTTCTCGATGGTAATAGTTTAAAGAGTTGATATCCCGGATGAGAGGAGTCACTCAGTATGTTGGATATCTTCCTCTTACATCTGTTCTTATACAATTCTTCCAAAGAGGGGAGTGAACAGCCAATGATGTTCTGGGCCGTCTTAATCACCCTCTGAATTGCCTTTTTTTCTGCCACTGTGCAGCTCGCGAACCATACACAGAGACAGTAGGATAATATGCTCTCAATCGAACTCCGATAGAAGGTGGTTAACAAACTCTCAGTCAATTGTTGTTTTCTAAGAGTCCTTAGAAAATACAACCGTTGTTGCGCCTTCTTGATTAACGCAGCAGTATTTGCACTCCAAGTCAGGTCATTTGTTAAGATGGTCCCAAGAAACTTACATTCAACCACCTGTTCCACACGGACTCCATCTATATACAGTGGCCGAATGTCTGCCCTTTTTTTCCTATAGTCCACTATAATTTCCTTGGTTTTTTGGATGTTAAATAGAAGATTGTTTTTTTTACACCAACAGGATAGTTGTAATACCTCATCCCGATACGCAGACTCATCCTCCCCGGAAATAAGTCCTACTAGTGTTGTATCGTCTGCAAATTTGATAATCCTATTACTGGGATGGTTATTGGTGCAATCCGATGAATAAATAGAGAACAGTAGTGGACTAAGGACACAGCCTTGTGGAGTGCCAGTGCTGAGTATCTTGTCAGTAGAGATGTAGTCATTCAGTTTAACCCTTTGTGGACGGTTTGTTAGAAAGTCCAAAATCCACAGACAGATAGAATCTGGAAAGTCTAGATCTTTAAGTTTGGCTATTAATCTGGGAGGTATAATGGTATTGAAAGCAGAGCTAAAATCCGCAAACAGCAATCTTACATAATTCTTACTTAACAAGAGAGAGAAAAAGTGTGAGCAATCTGATGCTGTTATAGTTGTGACTGTGGGACATGTATTGGAAGCCAGTCTTTTTGTACAGGCAGATGAGTTTGGTTTGTATAGAGCAAGGAGTGTGTGACAGTGACAAAGAACACATTATGGCGTAACATAAGGTTGCCACGCATGAAGTACATTCTTAATGCCGATGCCCTCAGAAGGAAGTGCCACAGGGTTCAAGTAGATTTTATTTCCTAATAAATATTCTTAACATTGTTTTTTTAATGTGTTAAGACTACACAATACGAAAAAGGATAAACAGATAACTTGAAAAAGAAATACAAAGTAAAAAGAAAAAATTGCACATAATTTACATAGTACCACTTAACAACTTAAGAAACTTAACTATAATAGTGCATCCACCACTGGGACCAAGAATGATTTTTTTTTTCCTTTTCACAATGCTCTATTTATGATACCCTATACGCCTTCCAAAAATTAATTATCTCTTTTTTTGGGTAACCTGCCTTCCCCTTTCCCTAACGCAAAATCCAAACAAATATTCTCATATAACGATTAAATGATTTTCCTTTAGCAATCCCGCTTTTATTTTCATGTTGCATGTCAGCTTATCGTTAATTACTAAGTCTCAGAGTTCATTCTGCCATTCACTTCACTTAAACTCATGATTACGCTTCCAGTTTTTCGCAATCGCACAATCTGGCTGTCGTCACTTTAATTACTGTGGAAAAACTGGAAATGTAGTAATGAAATATTCTTAGCAGTATAGTCATGCAGTTGAATCTCTGGGCCTGTCCAGATGGGGAAATTTGGAGCAATCTGGTTTGTGCTTAAAAGGTCCCTCTCTTCAGCCTTGGCGACGGTCCTTTTTTTTTTTAATTTTTAAATAAAAGTAAGTAACATAGTGAAAGAGCAATGCATCCACCTACACACAATACACACAATACTGCCAATGTATTTTGGTTATCTAGAATAACTGCATCCGTAGAGAAATATTTAAAAAAAAAAGAGAAAGCGGAAGAGAAAATGAAAATAAAGGGAGATTTCCTGTCATCCATTAAAAAGTCACAACCCACCTAATATGTCACAGGTTTGTCACCTCAGATAACATCATCTACAGCTCTGTTTGGGTGTGAACCAACCATCCGCACGGGATGCACAATGGGGCATTTAGGAGCATGCTAAATTGTGCCAAAAAAAACCCCAAGCCCCCAGCACTATGCCAGAAAGGAGTCAGACAACTCTAAAAAGGGTTGGGATGGAGTGCTCTGCATCAAAACATGTGTGGACACTGTAATGTGATTCGAACCAGACTGCACCAAAATGATCTAAATAATGAACTCTATACCTGTCTGGACAGGCTCTCAGACATGTTTAATTTGAGAGAACTCCCACTATATTCAACAAGCTTTGTTTTCTAGGGAATTTCTAAGATTATAGCTTTGGGTAGAACCCACAGCTTTTCACATTAATCAGTGCGGATTTGCTTACAGAATAGCAATGAAATGCTGGCGGCTCCTTTCGGCCGGTTGTGGTATAAGCCCCCTAACCTATTATCCATCCTTGACGTATCTTACAATGGCAGAAGAGGTCATCTATAGGAAATCTTCTTTTTTTTCCTTTCTTTTTTCTTTTGGTGATTAGGGCATGATAAGATACTGATAGTTGGAGCTGGTACCAGTGGTCAGATCTGCACGTTTGTAGAGGTTCCACTATTGATCTCCAGAACCCACAGCCATCTTCTCACTGTTTTTGCTGCGGGTTCTCCAAGCATATAAGCAGTGATACTTGCAAGGAGATGGTGCAGCAGCCTCTCCTTGCTATATGCCCTCGGCTACTGGAATGTGGCATGACTTGGGCCAACAAAGCAAATGGTCAATGATGACAGAAACGAGAATGTGGACCTACTAAAGGAAGAGGCTCCACTGAGGGCATATCTTTTCACCTCTGCTAGAAATGTGAAGACAATACTTTATGGATATCATAAATGTCTATATGTGCATTATACTGATTAATTCAAATTCAATTAAATATATTTCATTCTAGGGTGATCGTATGTGGCATTTCGCCGTATCTGTCTTCCTGGTTGACCTGTATGGAAACAGCTTGCTCTTAACTGCTGTGTACGGGTTGGTTGTGGCAGGATCAGTCCTTCTTTTGGGAGCCATTATTGGGGACTGGGTAGACAAGAACCCAAGACTCAAAGGTAAGCCATGTTTTGCGGATTTTACTGAAGAACTACCAGATGTATTTAGGACAATCTAAACCACAATAAACAAAACTAAAGATGCAGAAACAGCTAGTGATGTTCATGCTGGGTTTCTAATTAGTCAGTTGTTTTTAACTTCATTTTCCCCTAAGAATTTCTGGTTGTACAAGGCGTGCTAATTTGATTGCAGTCTGACAATAACATGCCTTTCAAAGTGTACAACATCTGGATAGAATTTCAGAGTAACAGATACATTGAGACAGGAGGGATGAGTATGTAGCCCTCCATGACCATTGGTCCTGCATGCTGGGGTAGATGAGAAGTTGAGTTCCATGACATCGGGAGGACTGTGCTGTTCCCCATTCTATCCTTCAGGATTAATTTCGGTTGCAATCCAAGGTATGCTTACCTTGGAAGAAGTACCGTGATCTCTGCAGGGCTTAGCAAATGTATATAGTACTGTTAATGTGTCACTGGGAGTTGACACAAAAATAATTGTTACGTCCTACAATTAGCAGTCCTGCCTAGGCTAACTCAGACGGTTCAGTGCTACTAAGTTCAGTGGCACCTGCTTCCAGGTTTGGTGTGCGCAAGATTGCAGCTTTAAAATAGTGCCTTCTGTTTCTAAATATACACACAGCAGAGAGCACATTGCATCATAGTAACTAATAATAACCATGTGCATGTTTCAAAATTTATATATTTTATCCTTTGATAAAAGGACTTCACAGGTAATTTAATTGTTTAAGCAAATTTTAAATAATTAGTTCCAGTAAGAATATGCAAGCTGGGTGTTTCCATAGCTACACAGATCACAGTATTTGCTGATTAGTAATATTAGGATCTGCAATATATCTTAGTGCTAAACTTCCAGATACCAGTTTTTGCTAGGTAAAAGTCCTGCTTCGTTATCATCAATGGGACTTCATTCAAGGCAGGATTATACTTTTGGAGTCTTAGAAGCAGGATAGTGGAAGTTGTTGCAGTAGAAATATAAGCCTTGTGCTGGAACCTGTTCATTCTGAAATGCATATACTTGTATAAATGCTGTGGAATAGATAAAGGTCCTTCTCGAAGGAGGGCTTCTAGAAATGCCATTTAGTAGCATCTTTTCTTCCCTAATGGATTTATTCCTGGAAGGAAGTGTAGGAAGACAAGGGAGGGTTACAGATGGAAACTGACATTGTTTAGAAACTCCATCCCGTGCTGTAGAATTCTGTAAATGATCCTGATCAAATACCTGATAAAACTCTTTATCTGGAGGCCTTTTTTGAAACGACACTGTTTTGGGTAACAGAGTGTTCAGTGAAATGAAACTGGATTAAACAGATGGAATTGATGTAAAATAAACTGTAAGCCTGGACACCGAACCTATTAAACAGTTTGTGCTATATGCATTTATATATTAAAGAGTATTGGATGACAGGTGGGGGAATATCTTTAGAATGTCTGTAGAATTCACTGCCATAGGTCACCAATACTGACAACGACCAGTTGTCAGTATTGATGACCTATGGCAGTGGCGGCGAACCTTTTTGGGACCAAGTGCCCAAACTGAGAAAAAAAACCCAAAAACCCAGCAGGCGGCATGCCGCAGCGGCGGCAGCAGCGGCGGAACTGGAAGTGGCGGCGGAAGGGGGAATCCCAGGCACGGAGGTGCCTCGAGACCCCACTCCGGATCCGCCACCAGCGCCAGCTGCTCCGGATCCTGGCCCGCTGCCTGTCAAAGCGCCAGCACCGCGGCTGCAGCCTCCTCCTCAGGTTGGGCTGCGGGGGGGGGGGGGAGTAGCGATCCAGCGACTTATGGCTTGCGTGCCCACAGAAAGGGCTCTGTGTGCCAGCTGTGGCACGTGTGCCATAGGTTCGCCATCGCTGACCTATGGTGTCCTTTCTTTCCCTTTATCCTGAACAGTGGCCCAGATGTCCTTAATTGTGCAGAATGTGTCCGTCATTTTGTGTGGCATTCTCCTTATGATTGTCTTCCTCTATAAAACTCAGCTGTTGGCCATGTATCATGGATGGCTTCTGGTAAGTGCAGAAACATTAAGTGCAGAAACATTGTGATGACCTCATGGTTCACCATCTTGAGTTTTGTATTGTTTGTTAGGTGGTGGGGGCAGTGGAGGAGATGTTAAGATGGGGTTTTGCTTTTGTATGTTTATTATTTCAGTTTTGTCTGTGTATGCATGTTATTTTCTTGGAAGCCACCCAGAATAGTGGCTTATCCACTAGATGGGTGGAATATAAGTTTAATAAGTAAGTAAGTAAGTAAAAAAATCAATTTCATTATACTCAGAGTTAAGGCTTTCTATGTCATAACACGCCCTTTTCAGAAACCCTTCTTTCTGTTTCCCCCAGACGTTGTGCTATATTCTGGTCATCACAATAGCAAACACTGCAAACTTGGCCAGCACTGCCACTGCAATCACCATACAGAGGGACTGGGTGGTGGTGGTTGCTGGTGAAAACAGAAGCAAATTGGCAGGTGATCTATATTGGCTTTTTATTATCTTAAGTTGTTACACTTTCATGTGTGCTTGGGTTTCAGGAAACTTGAAATCAGTATGTTTTTCTGGGTTGCAGGAATTATGAAGCAACACTAGATTATAACTAGATTATAGTTCAAGATTTCTTCCTCTTTTTTTCTTTTTATTTTCTCTGAGAGCAAGGGCAGAGTGAATTACAAAATTTTAATTACCTAGTGATCTTAGGGTTGTGACACTCTTTGGTCTTTGTCAGTGTTCAACTATGACACTGTCATGTTTGAACAAGCAGACATTTGAAACTTAGAATCAATCCTTTGTCACTATGATGATGATGATGAATGTATTATTGACAGTGTAGTGGTAGTGGTTTTAATGACCACCTTTTATCAGACAAAGATGAATTCATATCAACATGCTATTTGAAAAGGAGGAATGCACTGTATTGCCTTCCATTAGTACAGAAAGATGACAGCTTGCGGCTCTCCAGATGTTCCTGGGATTACAACTGTCAATGTCTCCCACCACTGGCTAAGGTGGCCCAGGGCTGATAGAAGCTGTTGCCTGACCATATCAGGAGGCTATATGTTCCCCATCCATGTATTAGCATAAATAGAGAGGGAGTGATAGAGTAGCTTCTTGAGTCTTATGGCTACAGGTGTATGTGTAGTTAAGAAAAATGTGAGAAGCAGTTCTTAAATATTGATATTAAGTTCTTTGTCTCTGAACAGTCATGCCTCAGAGCCTATGAGAAGGTGATAGCATACATTTTGTGGTTCAGGGTTATTATAGGCAGGAAAAGCGCAGTGTTATTTATAATGTTTGGGCGTCAGAGCCTGTGAATTTAAGCGTACTCATTCAGACTACATTTTATTGAAAATATGATTGTAACTTTGGAACAAATACTGAAAACAATACATACACAACTAATGCAATCTACAGATAAAAGAGAGGAGGAGGAAAATGGTACAATATTCACTTTAAGGCATGTAATTATAAAGCCTGGAAATATAAAGAAGGACTTTTGTATGGCACTAGACCTTTAGAGTGTCTTCAGCCACAGCTTTCTGTGTTGTTCCATAGCTGTAGTTTGAGCACTAAAGGAGGTACTTTTAACGCCGAAATTCCAGTTGTTCTATGATCATATACTGATGGTGTGTTTTCACATGTTGCTGTGTAGATATGAATGCTACCATACGAAGGATTGACCAGCTGACCAATATTTTGGCCCCAATGGCTGTTGGACAGATAATGACATTTGGATCACCAGTGATTGGTTGTGGGTTCATCTCTGGTTGGAACCTGATTTCCATGTGTGTAGAATATGCACTGCTTTGGAAGGTTTATCAGAAAACTCCCGCTTTGGCTCACAAAATGAATTCAAAGGTTGAAGAGTCAGAACTGAAACAACTGAATGTACAAAAAGGTACCAAAAATTTGAAGATAATCTTTGTTGAAATAAAAATGACCAACAGCACAATCTCATGCATGTCCATTGACAAGTAAATCCTGATGACTTCTGTAGGACGTCCTCTGAAGTAACTGTGTGAAAGATTGCCACCCTATTCATTAATCTCCCCAAGTACTTCTTCCAAAACTTCTGGCAGTGCAATAATGCTTAATATCTGGAGTTTGATAAGGTTACACATGCTTGTTTTGTTCATGGTTATTATTAACTCACATTTCTCCCTCTGTCCTAGTTTCCATTTTAAAAACTGAAGCGTTATACATTCTGAGGGGTTAACCTTGTATTGCACACTAAAACTTAGAGGAGTATATCAAGAGATCTACAGATAGAATTCTTCTCACAGAACAGGGCACTTGTGGTTTCCGCAAACATAAAGGATAAGGCCAGTGATTTCTGAGCACTTCTATCCCTTCTCTGGAAAATCTGTTGCTGAGGATTGGGAGACAACTCTGGAAAGGAACGAGAAACTATGTATGAGGCTGTGATGAGTGCAGTCTTCAGGATGAATCTGTGAAAATTTCTGTCCCTTCCATTTGCCTATACTGAATGAAATAAATTCTAATATAAAGGAGGTCTTTCTTAAGTCGGAGAAATAATAAATATCTAATTAGAAAAGTTACTCAGAATATTCCTCTGTTTATAATCAGCAAAAAAAATTCATGTAAACATTTTAGAATCTCGCATTCTCCTAGTTAAAGCTACGTGTTGAGAACTTGAAAGTATCTGAATTAGCCACTGAGGGTCAGATTAGACATTAAGTGCTATCAGCTAACCCAGCTAACCAGTTTTTCGTCTCATGGTGAGATTTCCTTAAAGATACAACATCAGTCAGACCTGCGAATTAGGGCGGTGTTTATTTTCCAGTGACCTTCATAGAACAACACATGCTAAATGCAGGATGTGTAGGTGAGGGAAATTATGCACCATGACAAAGCAATGTTCCCTCTCCCACCTTGGGAGGAATCTTTTTCAGAAAGGAGAGAAATGTATCTAGCTAGTTTCCAGTTCTTCTGATTTATGAGGTTTCTCGTTTGCAGGTCTTGGAAATGTTATCTTTTTGACGACAGCTCTCAGAATCTCCAAGCAGCTGAGGCATGTGGAGAGCTGTAGTTAAAAAAAAGAAAAAAAAAGAAGGGATGTTTCCAAGCTCTGTGTGCTTCTGAGTTAGATTTCTGCACCTGTTGTTATTCACAATCCACCACAGAAACATTAATTCTTTTAATCTAAATGTGTGGATGTGTGTTTACTGCCAATACCTACTTCTTGCTTTGTTTCCACAGAAGGTGAATTGAAGCCCACCGAAGGAGTGCAGCTAATAGAAGAGAAAAATGCTGCTATCTTTGAGCCCAAACAAGAGGAAAACACTAGCTGTCTTTCTCGGATGTCTGAGCCTTTCGTTACATTCCGTGATGGCTGGGTTGCTTATTACAACCAGTCGGTGTTCCTTGCAGGCATGGGCCTGGCCTTCCTCTACATGACCGTCCTGGGCTTTGATTGCATCACCACTGGCTATGCCTACACTCAGGGACTGAGTGGCTCCACGCTGAGCCTCTTAATGGGGGCTTCTGCAATCACAGGAATCATGGGCACGGTGGCCTTCACCTGGCTGCGTCGCAAGTGTGGGCTGGTGCGCACAGGCCTCATCTCCGGGGTGGTGCAGCTCTCCTCTTTGGTCCTGTGTGTGATCTCTGTGTTCATGCCTGGAAGTCCTTTGGACCTCACCGTTTCCCCATTTGCTGACATCAGCGCAAGGTTGTTCGAAAGCAACCCGTTGCCTACTATGGTGCCAGAGAGCGAGCTCCTTGATGTGCCCTTTCCAACTGGAATGCCTCCCTTGGTCAATGGGTCGACTTCTGAGTTAGGGTTGGCTCCCTCCTCTGTGCCTCTTGTCTCTGTTAGCCTCCTTTTCGCAGGAGTCATTGCTGCGAGAGTTGGTGAGTTGGTTACTCTTGTGTAAAAACATCTGCTTCGTTTCTGTAAGGAAACACCTCCCGTACTTGTAGATCCTTTCCCTTAAATCAGAGTTCAACAAAGACCTTTTATCTTAATGGTTCACAAGCATAGATGGGTAGTAAGAGTGGGCAAGGTTGAAAACTCAAAAGCTGGCTGAGGGATGGTGGGTCTCACAAGACCGAAAAAGTAATATTTTCAAGTTCTGGTTCCCAGGTGTTGGACTGCAACTCCTAGGCTAGCAATACCCAGGGCCCCACATTAGGAAACCACTGCTGCAACACTATAGTCCTCTGCATGTCGCCCTGTGTTCAGACGGGAGCATGTGCAGAGTGCTGTAGTCTACGTGTGGTTCACATTCTGTTGAACTGTTCCTTGAATAATGGAATGCAAACTATATAATAAATGTAGCTTGAGGGTAGAATTGCTTATGCAGGCATAGCAGTCTCACATTTCTTGGCGCATGTGGTTAGACCCAGCAGAAGCCTCCCATGGATGAAAAGGGGTCCTTCCTTGGGGGGGGGGGGGGAGGCTTTGGGTCTGGCATGTTCCCCCACCCTGAT
The DNA here is from genome assembly GCA_037013535.1 of Intellagama lesueurii. NCBI lineage: Eukaryota > Metazoa > Chordata > Lepidosauria > Squamata > Agamidae > Intellagama > Intellagama lesueurii. The sequence goes on along the minus strand of JBAJHW010000001.1, from coordinate 163,868,687 downwards.
ACAAGAGCAGAGAAGCAAATCTTGACTGATTCCTCCCCACCTCAGCCACCACTTCCCTAATCTCTGCAACATTAGGGAACTCTCCAGAGGTAGTGGAGAGGATGGTGTTTGGGGCTGCAGAGGGAGGGAGAAGTGGCAAAAATGGTCTCCCTCCCAGAGACAGGCAAAGTTACCTTTTTTTGGGCAGCTCATGTGACAGCGTGGCCCCATGAGCTGGGAGACTCTGGGAGCTGTAGTGCCAAAACGGGTCTTCTCCCCTTTGTCGTCCCTCCTCTTCATGCTACCATGAATGTTCTAAATGGAATTCCAATCTGGGATGATCAGGCCAGTGGAGGAAAATCTCAGGATGCACCTGCTCTGCACCTGGCAAAATCCACTTCCAAGCCAGCGTGGCGTCCGTTCTGAAAGATGGGCCGAAACAGAGCTGAGAAATAACCGTTGACTACTGAAACCTTGTTATAGGCAGGGTTGTTTTGTAGATTACCTTATGTTTTGATAGTTCGTGAGCCTATTTCCTACTACATTTAGGTGTTTGCCTGAATATTCGGTATTTATAGAGATCATGACTTGTTCTTCAGTCCTTGACTGTGATCTTTTTGAGTGTGTGTCTTCAACTTTAATTATTAAAGTTTTAAAAAGGTTTTATTTCTTTCAAAGGCTTTAACTTGCATTTAACTTGTATTAGTTTCTTCTAATGGCAATTTTATTGATTGTACCCCAACCCGAGAGCTTTCACTTAAAGATAGGGGACGAATGAATGAATGTTCCCTTCATGCAGTCTTAATTACTTTCCTTGAAGTAATGAATTACTCCAATCAATTTATTTGTTTGTTTGTTTAAAATATTTTTATCCTGCCTTTCTCCTTATAAGGACCCAAAGCAGCTTACAACAATTAAAAGACAATATTTAAAAGCTAAAAACAGCAAGTATACAAATATTTAAAAAGGAATTAAATAAGTATTATATTAAAAACAGTAAATGAAATCAATACTAAAAACACATTTAAAAACAACAGAGTGAAACAATCCATTTAAAAAAACCATGAAGCTTTGCTTCCAAATAAACATGAGCAGGATTGTGCTGGCAGCTGATAAGCAAACATCCTTTCTTTTTTTTTAAACCGGATGAATAGGTCTGATAGTTTTACTTGCATGTGTTTCATGTGTCTTTCTGTTTCCCCAACTGCTTTTCTTTTTGTTTGCATGCATAGGCCTGTGGTCTTTTGACCTGACCGTCACTCAGTTGCTCCAGGAAAACGTGATAGAGTCTGAAAGAGGGATCATAAGTGGTGTCCAGAACTCCATGAATTACCTTCTGGATCTGCTGCACTTCATCATGGTCATCCTGGCTCCTAACCCGGAAGCTTTCGGGCTGCTGGTTCTTATTTCTGTGTCTTTTGTTGCAATTGGACACATAATGTACTTTCGGTTTGCCCAAAAAACCCTGGGCAAGAATGTTTTCCTTTGCTGTACTCCTGAGCAAAAGTCTGTTGCTGATGAACCAGCATCTTGTGATGCATCCAGTGCCTAGAAAGAGCTTGGAAAAAGTTACTTCTTGGACTCCAGCTCCCAGAATCCCTCAGGCACTATGGTTGTTTGGTGCCCTGGGAGACTCTGAGAGTTTAGTCTACAAAAGGAACTTCCCAAGGCTCCAATTTAGAGAGTTTCAGTCATTGCTGCCAATTCCTCTTTCTTCCTGTCCATGTAAAGTGGAAAAAGGTCTTGTTAAGTAGTGGCTTTCCAAATTCTTCCCGTTTACCCAAAGCCCCCAGCCTGTCCTGCCTTTTCTGCTGCCTTTGCTTTGCCCAGGTGTGGATTTTCTCTGCATAGAAGTGGACATAGCTTATTTATTTAAGGGGAGATCTGAAGAGTGAAAAATGAACTGGAAATGCAAATAAATCATTCTGATTCTTTTTCATACAGAAGTCATGCCAAGGGAGCAGGAAGTGGGCTTTATTATAATCAAGCCATGATACAGATTATGCGATATGTGCCTAATAGCTTCCCCCCCCCGTAACATAGATATGCTATGTTTTGCTTCTTTAAAAAAATGGACTGCTTGGGACACATGACCAAATGTTACACAAATAAACAACACAAAGGGTCATGTGCTTTATGCATAGTAGAGTTCTAATATGTGCCCCAAGGGTGTGTGTGTGTGTGTGTGTGTGTGTGTGTGAGAGTGAGAGAGAGAGAGAGAGAGAGAGAGAGAGAGCGTGGAAACACCAGCTCTCATTTTTGTAATGTCTGTTCTGGAATGTATTGTTTTTTCATTGTATTCTTTGAATAAGAAATAGTGCAAAATATAGTAGAATATATATAGCACTTTTAAGGAACGTTTGCTACAGACAAAAGTGATCAATGTTCTATAGCATTGTAAAATACAGGGTTTTTGAAATGTTTAAGAGCACCATATTTACTAAGCTTTACATCCATACTTTTAAGGCTTGGAGGCGTGAATTGGAGGAACTACAGTGTGCGTGCGCATGTGCGTGCACACAAGCATGTGTCAGAGAGGTAGAGCTCTACAAAATATGTTTTATTTCCTCTTTTTTAAAAATATATATGAAAATCTCAATCATTTAACTTCAGGGTGGCCCTATGGTGTCAGAAACACCTCTCTCTCAACCATGATGTTTAGGGACTGAATCTAAAATATATCATCCACTGGAAGGTTCTCTATAGAGAAACCCTTTGAAATAAAAGGGGATGGCTAAAGAGCAAATGGACTTCTGTGGGGTTCATACAATAGGCAGTCTGAACGGATCGGGTGTGTGCGTGTGTGTTTGGTATTCTTTTATTTGATGACAGTACAAATCAGACATATTGAACGTAACCTGTTAGTAAATGATTGTTAGTAATAAGCTGATTGAAATGTAAAGGGCATGCCCCTTATTGTAGATTCTTCTGTGCAACAAAGTGAGTCATATTTGTGCTGAGAATCGTGCCCATTGAACAGGTGGGGAGCAGTGCTTGGTGATGGTGATGCCAGTTACAGGTTGGTGCAGGTCTGGGGACTACGTAGCAGTGCATTCTGTCTCTTCTGTCCTGATTTGAAGGCACAGGGGTGTCACGTGAACATTCAGCCTTGTTTTCTGCAGCGCCAGCCAGCCAGCATGGATTGCACTCAAAAAGACTATCTGCCAGCAGAAGCCTGCTTCATCTCACTAACTTGCTGGTTTGGGGCCACATCTGGACAGCCTTCAGTATTTTATAAAGCTGACATTCTGATGCACTGTCTTCTTGTTTGTTTGTTTTTTAAAGTATCTATGCATCTTATAACTTACTAGGAAAGAGTATTTTTTAAAAAAAACTTTAAAAAAATATTGTCGCTATACAATCCTGTTAGAATAGTCATTGATCATTAGTGACTGTCAATGCCACAAGTGTTAATGCTTTCTGAGTCCCTTTTTCCAATGTACAAGGGACCGATACAGTGCTTTTTGCATTAACCCGTTTTATGCACTTTTGTGAAAACTGCAGAAATGTTGCTTCAAGCACTTTGTGTTTCAGTAGAGTTGAATTCTCTTTACTGTACTCTGGACTCTTTCTAAGATACAACAGTGTGATTTTAAATCTTTGTTGATAAAATATTTGTAAAATATTTGCATAAATATAAACTATTTTTCACACTTCTGCTTTTCCTTATTTTTTGGGGGGGGGGGCGGGAGTGTACATTTTCCTACACAAGCAGTAAATACCCTAGCTCTGAATTTAAGGAGTAATAGAGTGGAAATATCCTCCCGCCAACTATGAATCTGACCCTGACCTAGGAAGTGCAGAGATGACTATTTCTGGCTTGGACATGGTGGGAGGGTCACCAAACTGTTTGAGCATAGGACACTAATTGTTTAAAAACCAGAGATTTCTCGTTAGCCCTCTGGAACTGTTCATCATTGTTGATTGAGCTCAAGAAAACGCCAGCAAAATGCATGGCTCTTATTTTATGATAAAAAAAAATGTTCAGTGCATGCATTGTCAGGTAGAAATTAGGGAGGTGGTTGGGGCTGGACCATAACTCAGAGGTTGGACAGACAGGTTTTTTTGTTAACAGAAGGAAGCCAAGCCAAGCCTCAGCATCTTCAGTTAAACGATTGGGTAACTAGTGCTAAGTAAAAAACATTTCTGAGACCCGGCAGGGCTACTCTTAGCACATTATCACCCACCTGCATTTCCTGCTTTTTGTGATAAGATTGTCGGGAATTACTCTTGTGTCTAGCTACTTGGTGTCTGTGCAGAACACATGCTCTCCACTAAAAATTATCAGTTCTGTCAATGTTGACAGTTTTGATAAGTAATTGCAGGTCAGTGAGTTTGTAGGAGAGAATCCCTCTTTCCCCATGACATTGTTTGTACGTACTTGCTCGTTCATTAGGGTAGAGAACGATCCCTAGGACTATGGAAACAACCTTGCATTTGGATGCTGCTTTGTTATATGGACTAAATAGCTCGCTCCGCTTTCATTTGTAACTGCAGTCTTTCATCTGGTGGTCAGGCAGACTTTGTGTTGCACATGAATAGACTGAGACACCTGAACTGGTATGTTTAGCAAAACACCAGTGAAGTTGGGGGACAAAGTGCATGCTCTGTGGCCGCGCTTTATCCAAATACTTAAACCTGTCCTCGCATAAGTCAATATTTCTTCCTAGTTAATTTTTTTTTCTTTATTGCCTTTTGCAAGAGGAAAAGTACACACAACAAAGTGCGCAGAACAGTCCAAATACATCTAATAAAAGGCATATCTCTATCTTGAGGACATGTGGATCTGGCTTTTTAAATGGAAAGGAGTTAAAGGTCTTAGCTGTGACTGCACAGAAGACGAGATTAAGGATACAGGGCGCACCAATTGATACAATGGCTATAGCTAAATTTTCACTGGTTGTGATGGAAGGTGTCCTGTAAGAGAAAGCTTGGGTCCAATAGCCTTTGCAGTAAAACAATCCCAGTATAATAAACTCAGAGCTAATTAGCAAACAGGATGGAGGAAGAAACCTCTCCAGTGGCAAACCTGGCAGCAGTTTCAACAGATACATCTATGAACGCGGAAGGTGGGCTTGCAACTAAATGTTGCAGGATATTAACACACCTACACCCCGCACCTCCAAGGAAAGCTCCTGTTCGGGACTCTTGTCAGGTTGGGAACCAAGCCTTGTGTTTGGTGCCTATCAGAGTTCTGTTGGAACGATGGCCCAGACCAAGCCCGGTTGTAAGACAACAGGCTGTAAGAGAGACCAAAGGACTGCGTGTCCCTCAAGTGGGGATCACTTTCAACAGCCAGCTGAGAAGGCACACAGGCCTTATTACTGCCCGTGGGGCAGACTTTATTTCTCTCCTGTCTGGTTCTGGGACTTGGGTCTGTGAAGTCTGTTGGGATGATTTCAATGTGTCGTCATGTGTGGCTGCCTTGGAAGACCGAACCTGGAAACTTCAGCTAGCACAGAACAGAGCATCTCGGAGCACTGCAAACAGGCACTATAAGTCTATCACAGCATGTTTCGTTTCTTTCACCTACATTGCTTCTCAGTCTGTTTTTGGGCCCAGTGCTCTGGTAGCCTCCTCCTCCTCCTGGCATACCCTCCAGAGGGAGATTGCTGGGACATGCACTCCAATGTCCTTTCAGCACAAGGCCAAAACATTTTCATGCTTCCAGGCTCTTTTGAATACCAGGGTAATATCATCATAGTATCAATTCCTTGTTGATGACTGGCTTCCCCCCACCCCCCCTTGCTTTTGCTGGCATTTGTTTTATCTGTTGTTTTTATACTCTCCTGTGTTGAATTTGGATTTTATTGTTCCCTGCTATATGTTTATTATTTTGATTTTGTTTTATACGTATTCTTCATATATCATTTAGTGCATTTTTAGAACAACTAAGACATGTAATGAAATACTAAAAAAATCTAGTGACACATCTGAATTGGCATGTACATCTAAGTTAACATACATGAAGGTTATGCGTATCTGAGTACTCGTACGTAAATGTGGGCGATTTTGTTTTAGTGATATGTAAGGTTCAGGAAGGGGGAAGGTAGATACTAGAATTTTCTTACCTCCTTTCTCCTCACAGGCATTCCCTTGAAGTACTATATTGGCCCAACATGAACACATTATAACAGGGATGTCAAGTTCTGAAGGGTGAGAGATGGACATGTGTTACCTTCCACCATGCTTTTCCTTCTTCTTCTTTTAACTTCACAGCTTTATCCATGATTATGGAAATTCCACTCTCCACAAAATGGAGTAAATTCATCTATTATATCTATATATCCAACTTTCTACAATTTAGGTTTGGTTTCATGTACAAGAAGGGGGAGAGAATCATATGAACCAGTGGTGCAGTAGATTAGGGAACTTGGCTCTGATGGAAAAGCTGATGCAAATATTAAGTGCAGCAAAAAGTGCTCAAACAATTTTGTTGTTGTTGTTTAGTTGTTAAGTCGTGTCCGACCCTTCGTGACCCCATGGACCAGAGCACGCCAGGCCCTCCTGTCTTCCACTGCCTCCTGAAGTTTGGTCAAATTCATGTTGGTAGCTTCAATGATACTGTCCAACCATCTCGTCCTCTGTCGTCCCCTTCTCCTCTTGCCCTCACGCTTTCCCAACATCAGGGTCTTTTCCAGGGAGTCTTCTCTTCTCATGAGATGGCCAAAGTATTGGAGCCTCAGCTTCAGGATCTCTCCTTCCAGTGAGCACTCAGGGTTGATTTCCTTCAAAATGGATAGGTTTGTTCTCTTTGCAGTCCAGGGGACTCTCAAGAGTCTCCTCCAGCACCACAGTTCAAAAGCATCAATTCTTCGGCGCTCAAACAATACAGTACTGTATTTATGAAATCTGTTTTCCTTAGATAAAATCACAACAAATCTCTGAAGGCCTCTTCCCATGTTGGGTGTTTGGATTCTCCTCCACATGATGTTTTTCTTAGCTAAGTATGGAGATGGGTGGAGTTTTTTTTCTCCTATGATTTCCCTTTTTGTGCCTTACACAGACTTTGGTTTGCTTCCTCTTTTTTTTTTTTTTTTTGAATAATTTTATACATATAAAAACATACATTTAATACAATAACATCCACACATTCCCCAATAATACAACCAGTGCTCCCCATCACCACCAGGAAGTTTGCTTGTTAATTATCTTTCCTTTCTTTATAATCAATATACCCCAATTTTCTCCAGAAAAATAATGAGTCTTGGGCTGGAGTTTGTCCTTTTCCTTTTACAAAAACATGCTCTATGACTTCATCCCAAATGCCCTTAAATTTGTTAGACTTTAATGTTCCTTTTTAAATTTTCTCTTCACCTGTGAATTCATCACTAACAGCTAAAGTCTACATTTCTTTATTCCAGTCTTCCATATGAACATAATTAATCTTCCAATTTTTTGCAATAATTAATCTAGTAGCCATTACTGCAATAGCTTCTTAGCAGGACACGTAGTCATGGGCTCAAGCTACAGGAAGTCAGATTTTGGCTAAATATCAGGAAAAACCTCTTAACTGTTAGAGCAGCACGACAATGGAACCAATGACCCAGGGAGGTGGTGAGCGCTGCGACACTGGAGGCATTTAAGAGAAAATTGGACAACTTTCTGTCAGATCTATTTTGCATTGAGCATGGGGTTGGACTCTGTGGCCTTATAAGCCCTTTCCAACTCTATAATTCTATGATTCCTCTTTTTGAAGGACCCTATCACATGCATCCAAAAAATGGGATGGTGGTAGTGGTGGTTTTGTGCTATGGTGCCTTCCCATCCCCCACAAAATAGAAGGAAAAAAATTGGGGAGGCACAAGGAAGTAAAGGTGTAAAGTGGCAGAGGAAGAAGTTGGAAGCATTTTATAACAGTTTGATCCTACTACATCCTCTTACATGAGAAGAAACATCCCTGTGGCTTCCTTCAAAGTAAACACCTAAGGCTCCTGTTGTTCACCTGAGTGGAACAGATGCTGTTCAGCTCAATGGGGTTGACCTCTTTCCAGTCAGATCAGTGTCTCCTTTCCCATTTTCTTGGCTCCAGCATAGGGAGTGGGGGGTGCAACTTAATGGATGCGAATCCAAGTAAATCCAAGAATTTTTCAGAACCAAGCAGAATAAAGGGGGGGGGGGGCAGAACACGGTGATACAAATGCCCCATCTGAAAGAGCACTAAGTCCCCCTCTGATCCTTCAGAGTAATCAGCAGAAAACTATCTTGAGCTCAGACATGACCTCAGGTCTGTAATACGAGAGATGGACAGAGGGACTGCCTGTTCTGTGTTTCTTGCCGGTTTGCTTATCAGCCGAAGAGGTGTTTGGCGCTTCCCAGCCCCGCCTCTTCTGGTGGGTACCCACTCTGAGTGGGCACTTGCCAGAGGAGGTGGGGTTAGGAAATGCCGAACACCTGTTTGGTCACTAAATGAACCACCACGAACCACTGAACCCGTGACTCATGCCCATCTGTAGTCATTAACTCTTTTTGTCTATTTTATATGGGCTCCTCTTCAATATTTTAAAAACAAGTCATGATAGTACTGCTTTTAATTTTAAAAATTGTTACAATATTTTAGATGTAGAATATTTCTTATTTAGGCTATTTCTTTTTCTACAGAAAGCGTGGTGTGTCCTTTTACTTGCATATATGTAGAATATTAAAGGGGAGGGATCCAACTTTCAGCCTGGGAAGCTCGTAAGCCTCTGCTTGGTCATTTTGGGATTCAGTTTTTGACCCCCTTTTCTTTTAACTGACAAGCACAGATGCCTGCATAGCCACAGAATCCCCCAAATATACTGAAAACACTACCTTATTTTAGAGTGGCTCAGTTTCTAGAAACTAAGGATGACAACCAGGGGTATTTGTGCAAAATGGCAGGAAGCAAAAGCTAAGCCGGTCTTTCCAGCTAAAACTCAGCAGCGAAATCAAACAGCTAGAGGCAAACAGCTATTCCATGCAATGTTTGCTCAGCTGTTATCCCAGGAGAAGCCAGCTGACTTTGTTTATTGCATAAAATGCCCTGTGTTAATGTTTCTTTCAGAAGAATGAAGCAACAGCAAGGAGCAAAAGTCATTGTTTGGGCACAATTTTGACCAAAAGCCAAGCAGCAGAAGACATTGATTTTTGTGGAAGCTAATCACACATCTTAAAAGCTAGCGATGCCACAGCTCTGTGGCATCCAAACAGCATCCCAACAGAAGAGGGAAGGCTTTGGAAGCTCCATGTTTCTGAAGGAGAGGACCAATAATGGCAGAAAATTTCACCTTTGTGACTACAACTCCCAGGTTCTCGCAGCCAGTGTAGCCGGTGGTTGGACTAACAGAGGCCTACTGGGAGTTGCAGAGTTTCCAAGCTCTGCTTGTGAAAGACAGCTGAATAATCACACCCCTGCCAACGTTCTGCTATCAGTGGCTGTAAACAGCAAAAGACTGGCAGTTGTTCACATGGAAGGACACAAAGGTCCAGCACGCACAGCTAACACTCAGTGTGACCTATCAGGAAAGGTTACAACATTCTTTAGTTTAGAAAAAAGTTGAGTACGGGAGAATAGAGTGGAGATTTATGAAATTGAACAGGGGTCTCAGAAGATTGCAGTCCATAAGGGTCATCCAAAGTTGCTGAACCCAAAGATTCAGGACAAACCAAAGGAAGTACTTCTTCACTCATTTAAACTCCCACATAGTTGCTGCTCCCAGACTCTGGAACTCCCTCCCACTGAAAACCAGGCTGGCCCCATTTTGCTGTCTTTCCACAAGCAGGCAAAGACCTTTGTCTTCAGGCAAGCTTTCCCTGAATGAATGGCTGCTAAGTAGGGTTTTTGAATGGATTGTTGTGCTCTCTTGTTTTAAATGTGTCTTAATATTGATTTTATTACTGTTTTTAATATAATACTTGTTTAATTTTTTTAAATATTTGTATACCTACTGTTTTTAGCTTGAACCTATTGTCTTTTTAATGATGTAAGCCACCCTGGGTTCTTTTTAAGGAGAAAGGCGGGATAAAAATATTTTAAATAAATAAACCAAACAAGTTGCTTCCTCGAGCTTTGATGGCCACCAATGTACATTTATTTGATTTATTCATTATTTTAAAATATTTTCCCCCTTAAAAAGGACCCAAGGTGGTTTACATCGTTAAAAGACAGTGAATATACAAATACTAAAAAGCATCAAACAAACACCATACTAAAAAACATAAGCAACACCAAAACACATTTAAAGCAGTAATGCATAGCAATCCATCTAAAAAATCACACAACAGGTAGCTAGTTCCTGAGGGAAGCCTTGTCTGAAGAGAAAGATCTTTGCCCGCTTGCAGAAAGACAGCAAAGATGGGGCCAGCCTGTGGTGGGAAGGAGGGAAAGAGTTCCAGAGTCCGGGAGCAGCAACAGAGAGGTTCTCTCCCGTGTCCACACCAAACGGACCTGTGAGGGTGGTGGGACTGAGAGGAAGACCTCTCCTGATGATCTTAACGCTCGAGCAGGCTCATAAAGGGAGATGCGGTCCTTGAGATAGTTTGGGCCCAAGACATTTAGGGTTTTACAGGTGAGAACCAACAACATGGCTTTAAAAGGAAATTACATGTGTTTATGAAGGATAAGATAGTGGGTAGATTTGCAGACTAGGGCCCAGGAGACCTGGATTCAAATCCTCACTCGTCTATGGAAACTCACTGGCGTAGGGGTTGGGGGGTTGGCAATGGTAAATCCCCTCCTTAAATTTCTCTGCCTACCTTGAGGAGCCTACCCCTTGTGGTGTAGTGGGTAGAGTATTGGGAAGATCTGGGTTTGATTCTCTAGCTCTTGACATGGAAACTCACTGGGGTGAGGAGTGGAACTGGTAAAACACTCTTTATATACCTCACTTAGCTTGAAAACTCTATTAGAGTTGCTATAAGTCAGTTCTGACTTGACAGCACATGACAACAAAATAACATAAGGCTTGTCAATTGGTATGAATCATGATAATTATATGGTGTCCTGAGAATCAGAAGCTGTATGTCTTGGAACACGTTGCTGAGAAACAACAGTGGGGGGGGGGGGGGGCAGCATTGCCCTCTTGCCCTGCTTCTTGGCTTCCTATTTGGATATCTTGTTGCACATTGTGGGAAACAGAATGCTGCTGTAGATAAACCTTTTGCATGATCCAGCAAGGCTCTTACACTCTTGGCTAAATGTGTCCAACTTGCTCCACAACCCTCTACAATGGGCATGAGTAAAGCGCAACCCACACTGTTTTTGCAGCCACAAGCCTGACTGGGCTCTTACATCTCCCCAGATGGTTTTGTTGGTGGGTGGCTTTGATTTTCCTCTTCTGGAATCCACTAGGAGCAGAAATCCACCTTTAAGAGGCATCCATCCCCAGTGTTTAACACCAAAAATACCCATTTTCAGAACTGGAGGGGGCTTTGAGGCACTTCTGGTCTGGTCTGGTCTGGTCTGGTCTTCCTTCCTTCCTTCCTTCCTTCCTTCCTTCCTTCCTTCCTTCCTTCCTTCCTTCCTTCCTTCCTTCCTTCCTTCCTTCCTTCCTTCCTTCCTTCCAGAACAAAAAAGCCTGCTTTGAATCACTAGAATTGTCTACCTTTGGTCTAGGTGAACAAGTTAATGGGGGGGAAAAGAGTGAAAAGTTGGAAAACCACTGCCCTAAACACCTTGGCATTTCAAAGGAGAGAGGCTGTTTATTCTGGCTGTTTTCTGCCTTTCCTGACTGCTAAAAGCTCCCATGTTCTCTTTTGGAGTATTGGCCCAGATGACTTGCAAAAAGACAAAGTCACGGAGAATACTACTATCAGTGTTGGATTAGTCGTGATATCTGTACAACCTCCAGGTTCAGGGGTCACTGAATATCAGTCCCGGACAACAACGGCAGCTGGAAGCTGCTAGCTTTCAGCCCTGTTCATGGATTTTCTAGGGGCATTTGACTGACCAATATAGGAAACAGGAGACTGGATAGGTCCAGTCGGGCTCCTTACTTCCAAATTATAAACATTAGATAGCTCGGTGGTTTAGGTCTCTGGATCCAGAGGTTGGGAATTCAATTCCCCCCACTGTGTCTCCTTAAGAGGGGCTGGACTCAACAATTCCTAGGGTCCCTTCCAGCTCTGCAGTTCCAAGATTAGTATAGTATTATTATCTCCCTCCACAACTGTGTTGGACTCCAACCCCTATCAGCTCCAGCTGGCGAGGAGAATGATGAAAGATTGTGGAAGTTATGATTGAGAACAGCTGGAAGGTCACTCCTATTACAGGAGAGAGTGGTGAGAAAAGTAGGGAGCCTTGTAGGCTTCCTACAAGATCTAGGAGATGAGCTTCCAAAGGCAAGGAAATGTCCAAACTGTCCGTTGGGGGAACAACAAGATTTCTAGTTTTTCTAATCATAAACTCATATTCAATGGCCAGTATCCTGTGCTGGCAAAATGTAGTTACAATGGAATCAATGTGCCAAAATGTGTGCCTGGCAACAAGGGCTTGTTCATGCAATTGTGCGACTGGCCATACATCCAACATTGAGCAATGTGTCAGCAGAAGTGCCTTGAGGATTGCACTTCCACCGCAGCTATTGTGCAACTACCATGGGCAAAAGATTGAGTTGCATGTGTCTAGTTGCACAGTAGGATTTTTGGCACTGTTTTGGGAGGAGGAGGAGAAGGAGGACAACTATTATTGTTATTGTGTTTCGCAGACTCAAAAATAAGAATGCACTGTTTCTGGACCTTTTTTTTTTTCAAATTAACCTTTTGCTAATGAGAAACTGCAAATCCAACACAAGGAGAGTTTAAGGATGCCTCCCCCGACCTGTCTCCTTCCAGATGTGCTGGATGACAAATTTTATCATCCAGCAACTACATTGTTGGGGATGATGGGGGCTCTCATAAAAAGCTACATCACACAATACCAAATGTGACTTGGCAATTAATGACTCTGCAGTTTTCAAGTCGGGGGAAAAACCCTGAAAATTTCAGGAAGTAACCTCAGAATAACATGATTTACTGCTGCATAATCATTGGCACACATTGCTCCTTTTATCTTATCTGTGAGCGTGTTACGCAATTATCCATCTTTGGCTCATAAATGAAGGAGAGTTCCTATTTGGCCTCTGCAGTTTCAAAAGAAGGCAATATGTGTGTGAACACTTGCAAATTACTTGCTGGTTCTTTGATTGAGGAGCTGGGGGTGATATCCAACCACACTTAATCACACTTCCAAGGCAACCTACGTTTTTTCTCACTCACCTCTTAAGATGCAGACCTGGCATAACCACCTGCCATGAATTTGTGGGACTCTTGTCAATAATAATTTTTTTGTACTATCTGCAAAATATCAGTGCATGGCCTGAGGAAGTGGACTTGACCCACAAAAGCTTGCTGATTGATTTCACACACACACACCCCCGTGGTCTAATAAAGATCTCACTTACTCCTGCATTTGTATCTTCAAAATCAGTTTGCTTTTGTTTTGATATTGATCACTGGGAGAGAAACACAGGCTTCATTGGCATGTCTGATTTCTCAAGCCTATTAACAGCCATGATTACTATAGCTTGGTTACTATTACCTACTGGCAGGGGTTAGACTTCATATCTCTTTAAAAGACTGTCTGGAAAATGGACTAAGAATGTATACGCCACCAGGTCACTGTCATTTCACACCTGGGTGAAAGCTACCACTCCTCCTCCTTCTACTAGGAAGGGTCTCTGGAAAAAAGTTCAAATTATGGAAGGGTGTCTCAGATACATACTAAATGTGGCAATATTTGCTTATAAACTAAACATTACTCAGGGTGTTTAGAATTAATTGTGACTCTATTTTTGGTTCTATTTTAAGATATATATATATCTTTAATATTATATATATATATATATATCTTTAGATATATATTTAAATAGTATTTCCATGAAAGAAAGGGAGAAACATAATTTTTATAATAACATGACACTGGTTGAGAGGCCAAGGCCATCTTGGTATTCCTTATCTAGCTGTCAGCAGATGTGGCAGTCCTTCAATGTTCCATCACCACTTTGGTGTGACATGAAAGGATTAAATGTTTGTTGAGTTTACATGTATTAAACTTTGCCACAAAACTCTATACTGAATTCTATACTCTATGTTGCATAATGTCGCAGGAAACCCATCTCAGCACTTTTGTCAGAACCTCTCCCACAGTGAATTCCACCTTTTCCACATCTTTTTCAAGACTGTTGAGGTAAGTATCTTTGGGAGGGGACAAATAGAACAACATTTAAAGGGAGGCCAATATGTCCTCCTCCACATATAAAAGAGCTTTCCTAAGCATCGTCCTTCCTATAGTACCTACCAAAAAATACCCTCAAAGGTTGGAAAAGCCTCCACAGTTGTATTCCATTGAACGGGCAAGTCTGTTGCCCAAATGGAAGGTCAAAAACACATGCAAGCATGTATGGACGTACCCGTATTTTACCATGCACACATTGAATTCAATGGGTCAAATCTAAATTGTCAAAAGACATATATACATGTGTCTTGCACACTTGCTATTCATTTTGCTTTTTCATTTTCTTCTCCATAGGATTGTGTTGCCTAAGGTAAAGATTTACAGTATGCACCAGTGATACCGAGGATTGAACCAGATGTTACATGAGATGCATAGGCTGATATCCTGTTGCCGAAATACAGAGCAGAAGGGAAATTGTGTAAGTGTCCCCTCTGTTCCAGCAAACTCTGTGTTATGTGCCCATTGCACTTGTTGTCAAGCATAAATGATCCTCAAACTGAAAGCTTCCCCAGTGTCTGAAATCCTGTTGCTTAGTGTAAGTTACACTAGAGTAGCTGGCCCCGTTGAGTCCAGGGGGGCTTGGTGAGTCATCTCCTCCATAAGTTCCATTGGGACTTGCTGTGCAAGAATAAGCCCATTTGAATTAATAGCACTTATGGAGGAGTTGACTCACAGACCCCTCTATAATTCAGTGGAACTACTCTAGTGTTACTTACTACACCAAGGAACAGGATTTTAGTGAATAAATAGAAACACAGGCTTCTTCAGCTATAATTGAAAAATGTCAGACAGAGACTATTTGACAAAAAGTGGAGGGAACCAACAGTAGGAAGAACTCTGTAAATCCAGTTTATAGCTCTATAGCTCTGCCATATCTTCCAAAATCATGTGTTCTTACAGTACGTCAGGGGTATGCGAAAGAAGGTCAAAGAATAGATCATACATGGCATGTGAACATGCCTAGCATCTTTGCAGGAAAACGAATGCATGGAGGTCATGGGTAGAGTCAACATACACAGTTTCTATCCCCCATTAATACAGTAGCCTGGCAGGTACTCATCTGCATAAGGATACAGATCTGCTTCTCTGAAATGTCTTGCCATTCTAAGTAAACATATGCTCTAGAAGCAGAAAAAAGCACTTTAGGGATTTGTCAACCATAATATAGGGTAAAGTTCAGCGTTCTGGTTCCTCCTGTTCTTGGCAGGCACTCTGTGGCTTATATTTAGCCACAAGTGGAACTTTGCCAAGTCCTGTTTATTTTTCCAAGGCTTTCATTTTAGCTTTCATTAAGCTGACTGGGAATTCTTAATTTCAAATATGTCAATGCTGTGTAAGCATTTTCCTCTCTAAGAAAGTGCTTTATATTATTGATCAAACTAGTTCATTTTACAAGGTTCCTAAATAACTTTCCCAGTAATCCCGGAGGCCTAAAACTTAATATTTGGGGGAAATATTAACTGTAGAAAGATAACAATAGAGCAGGTCTACAGGAGTGTAATTTTAATTTCAGAGGAACAGTCCTTGGAAGGAAAAGATATCCCAGTTCTGCAAAATCAAAGGTCCTTTGGAATTCTAAGGTTGGCTTAAACCAGCAGTGATTAAATTTTACCACAGGAGTCATAGGATCGTGGATAATTCATGGCCCTCCATGGCCTGAATTGCAGGCCACAGGTGGAAGTCCTCCCTCTCAGGAGAAACCTCCAAGATTGGAAGGAAGGCATGTGCAATGATCTAAGAGATTATGAGGTCACTGTGGACCTATAGATGGACGTTTTAGATCTGCAGGGTCCCTGTGGCCTTGCAACAGCCCCTGGATTAGACCCTTGGAGGTACGGGTCTGCTTACAGCCATGCGGTCCAACAGGAGGAGGTTGGACACCTTTGGCCTGAAACAAGCAGTCCTTTGACTTGCCTGGACATGTGGTAGGGAGGGAGGGGTGCTGAGGATTTTTGCAGGCCCAGACACACTCTGAGAAGAGAAGATGGAGACTCCAAGCACCTTGCAGACAGCCGGGAGGCGTTCCTCACCCTTGAAAACACAAAAAGGTAGCAAGGTCCCAGCTAAAACCTAGAAGGCATTTGTATCCCCAAGTAAACTGTGATCCTGGGTTTTTTTCCCCAAAGACTCTTGCACCTTTCAATATCCAGCCTAGAATGGCGATACTGGCTGCAGCTCCTGAAGCAGTAAAGAAATGTGTTTTTCTGCAAACAACAAGCCTATATTTACAGCACAGCAAATACTGGACCCAGAAATCACATCCAAGGTAGACTGGAGTGTGGATGGCACCCAGTGGTGGTCTGATGTAAAATGTGATTGTGGCCATGACATAAAACCAGTTTTTCAGAAGTCGAAGAACATGGCAGTTTCAGCCATCCCGCAGTCATCCGAAGGAACTCTGAAATCTGCAGAGGATGTGGATGGCTCTGTGCTTTTGAAAACAGTCAACCGGAGTGAAGAGAAACTGGGACCTGGTTTACACTCCAAACACTCCCTGATGATCTGCTAGAAGAAAAGGAAAAATCTTTAGAGGAAAGCTTTGAAATTAAGGGTGCAATTACACTATTGAAGTAAATCGAGTGATGGGTTGGGGTTTCTAAATTTGGTTTAAAGCCACATGGTTTTTGTGACGAATACACAGGGGCTGTGTATTCGTCCTCTTGAGAAAACATTTAATCCGTTTGTAAACTGCTGTATATTGGTCAAAGGGCTATGCAGGCTTTTAGAATCATTGCCTTTGAGGCTTTGTCCTGTGCCTCTCCTTCCTTGGGCTGGGTGCCACTAGCAGCAGGACACAGGTGCTCACATACACCAAAAATAAATCGTTTTCACAAGCAATTTAAAATAAATGACCCTCTTGCAGAAAAGTAAAATACCTCACTTTGCAACAAAAAAACACACTTCCCAGGTTAAAAAAAAAAATTCCATGCTTCCATGTGGATCTTGTAGTCACATTTGAAAAAATTTATTTCAAACATGCAAAACCCCATTCAAATATAAGTTTTTTTCTGTGTGTGATCATGTTCTAAGGTATAAGACAGAAGCTATCTAGAAAGAAGTTTATTTTAGACAATAATAATCTTAGAACTGCAGAGCTGGAAGGGGTCCTATGGATCATCAATTACAGCCGCTGTGAAGACGGACAGTAGGGAATCGAACTCCCAACCTCTGGCTCCACAGCCAGATACCTAAGCCACTGAACTATCCAGCAGTTCTAAAGGAATAATTGGGGGTGTATGCTGTAAATTCTTTACTAAAATGTTTCTTAACTCCCATCCCACAGGAAAATTTTCTGGATGGTGATGATGTTGTGAAACTGCCCACCAAGTAGACACAGACTGTAAATATTTCCAGGATTTCATGTGTTTCCACCAGTCTTGAGGATTAGGGTGGGTTTTTGGGGGCGGGGCGGGCGCGCTATGTGGTGTAAATTCCTGAGCCATACTACACTTCAATACAGATCACTTAATCTACCATTGTGTGTTTATACCTGTGTTAACCACTAAGTTCACTGTGCATGGAAAAATCCTAAATAAGATACATTGTACACCTGAGGAGGTTGGGAGTTTTGGAGGTGTGAACCCACCATTTAGGGAGGTGAAAAAAACAGATCAAAACATTGAGGATAGAGGAGGTTGCTAAGTGGCTTTCAGATGAGGATGTTTATATCCTTCATGGACCAGCCAGAATTCATTTAAAAAGAATGAAGAACATTGAATCAGAAACAGATGCTCAGTGGCAGGTGGATTTGGTTGATACGCAGCAATTTTCTCAGTACAACAATGGATATAAGTACATTTTAAGGGTCATAGATATTCTTTCTATATGTGATTGGTTCTGGGATGTGAAAGGCAAGGAAATGTCCAATACATTTGATGCTATTTTCAAGCAAGATGGAAGAAAACCTGGCAAATTACAAACAAGAAGAGGCGTTGAATTTCTAATGAAGCTTGTAAGAAATCTGTTTTAAAAACCGATGGGATTCATCACTTTGTCACCAATAATGATGTAATGATGGGGGCTGTGGAACAGTTTAACAAAACATTAGAAACAAAAATGTGGAGGTATGTCATAGCTAAATAATACATGTGTGTGGTTGTGCTACCACAGTACCTTAAAAGTTATAATCACAGTATTCACAGGACTATTATGTCTAGGCCTGCAGATGTTAATCATTACAATGCTTCGACGGCCTGAAAAACAGTTTATGGGGACTCTGCTAAAATGAAAGAAGAGATTCCATGGCTCAGAAAAGATCATGTGAGAACTTCTAAAAAGAAGGGTGTTTGCCAAGGGGTGTTTCACCACAGAGTTATTTATAGTGGATCAAGTTGTCTGAAGAGCAAAGAGGCCTGTTTTCCTGCAAACAGATTATGGAGGGGAGCTTTCTGTCTTGAAGAACTACAGGAGAATAATGCCAAGGAAGGCTGGGTACAGGATCAAAAAAGTTTTGAACACAAAAGGCCAGGGCACGAGAAATTTTCACTTAGCAAAATCGTTGGGCTGGCCTAGCAAGTTCAGCAGTTGGGTGCCTGCTTCTGAAGTCTGTCATCTTGTGGAGAAGGGTGGAGAAGCAACGGGGGATAGTGGCTTTTACATTATATTACCGAGCAAAGCTTGTGGAAAGGGTTTTTTTCCCACCAAACACCAGCTGAAGCTTTACTATCTGTTTAGCGAGACAGTGAGAACTTCCAGGAACATGGGAAGTAGGCCTAGCTGAGATACAGTACCTGCACAGGTGGAACAATACAACCTCTTGCAGTGGAGCTGTTCTGCCAGCATTCCTGTACTGATGGAAAAGATGAACCACCTTGTAACAGAATGCGGTGACCTCTCTGAAGTGATTCTGCACCCTGCATATGTGTCTAAAAGGTCATGCTTCCATACACATTTCTAGCCAGTGGAGAACTTGCCAGTCTATTAGGCTTGTTTCCAAGCTATTCTGTCAAGGCTCTGCTTTCCACAGCACATATCACAACAGGGTTTAACACCTTATATGTTTACACAGATAATTTTGAGCATCAAGTAGTAAGAGACTACTATGTGACCTTACAGCACTATGCACGTAGTAGAGAGAGCAACTGTGTCAATATTAGTTATGGCAAACCTCACTGTGTACCTTCAATGTGGAAATGAAGACGGATCAGAGCATAAAGTTCCATTTTGTTTTAGTAAGGTGATAGTGGATCTTCATTTTCAACCTCAAATGACCTGGTGTTTCTGAAAACATAGCGCATGGAAACCTCTCCCTTTGTAGGATTATTACGCCATGCAGGCTGGATTTGACCTTCAGGGCTTTGAAACAGTCCTGGTAATGTATGGAGCTGAAACTGGGGGAGGTTTTAGATGCCTTTTCTGAAAAGCAGTCCCTCTTTTGAGAAGAAGCTTGGATATCATCATCATCTTAGAGCTGGAAGGGATCCTACGGATCATCAAATCCAGCCCCTTGTCAGGAAGGCACAGTAGGGAATTGATCTGTCAAACTCTGGCTTTGCAGCCAGACACCTAAACCGCTGAGCTACCCAGCATTAAACCACATGCAAAAGTGGCTGTTCAAAATATTGGATAGCCATGTTGCACATGCAGCTTTAAACAGAATGCATCCATTGACATTGCAAGAAGGATCAAGTACATTACAAGGAGAAAAAACCTAAAAAGAGAAGCATCATGGGTGAGATGGGTAGGTTTGCCCCACCTGTTTAAAAGAAAAGGTCCTGGTAGAAAGAAAACACAGGCATTGAGACCAGTAACAAAGAGGAAGCGCTCAGCGCAGACTAGGAAAGATATATTTTAAACCAGCAGTGTAACTTCTATCCACAGAGGCTCTCAGGAATGTACTCAATCTGAACTAGACTTGTTCCACATTCACCCCACACAGACAAGTATTGAAAGAAGCTTATTTCTTTTAGTGCCACCCCTCACTGCCCTGATGGAGTCTGTACCTCTGGACTTTTGTCATTGCAGAAAATGGTGAGGATCATATGGATTTAAATAGCCCAGGGCTGTATGTGTGCTGCAAGATTGTACATGAAGATGGGACAAAGATTACACAAGCTGATGAAGTAGATTTGGTGAATTACCACACAGCTTGCCTTATTTGGTCAGTCAGATGTGACTCTGAGCGACTGTCTTATTAGCCAGAATAACAATGGCTACTCTTACAGAGCTTGTATAGAATCTGTGCTGAACTGTAGTGTAGACAATCTGACAACACAATTCTCTGCGGGCTGTTTTACAAAGATACAGCTGGACAACATGACACAGTTGATCTGGAAGGGAACAATCAAAGAGCAAACCTATCATCTGAAAGTTACAAGGTGGCCCTGATGAGGCATCTTCATGCTGACCTGTTTTTTCAAGAAAAGCTGTTATTAAATGCTGTTGATGTGAACATTACATTTAAATGCAACAAGGATGCTGCTTAATGAGGGATGACGCAGGTAGAAACTACAAACCACAAATTTTGTCGGCCTCCCTCTTTGTGAAGAAATGCACCTCTTTGTGCTTGGCCCCTGCAGCGTGGTTGGGACAAGCTGAAGCTCTGCTCACTTCTAACGCCAAGTACCCTGTGGACTGTATGAGCATGAAACTTTTTAGTATCCCAAGAGGAAACTGGGTCAGCAATCTGGAGAAGCTGTTTTTGGAACAACTGCCTAAACAGGTGGTTATAGGCCTAGTTGATAATTATGCATTTATTTACAATAAAAACCTCTTTAACTTTAAGCATTATGACATCAGGTTTTCAGCACTTTACCTGAATGGAAAGCAGCACTCTACAAAGCCATTTGAGCAGAATTTCAAAGAAGGTAACAGTGTGAGAGAATACATGAGTTTGGTATAAACAGTGGGTAAACATGTAAAAGATATGTCTTTTTAAATTAACCATGAGGAGCATGTGAGAAGTTACACTCTCTTTGCATTTGACCCGACTCCACACCAGGAATATGGAGATTAGAGATAGGAACAAACTGCCAGTTCAATGGTTCCCAGCCCTGCCTCCTCTGGCAGGTACCCACCCAGAGGCAGTGCCTGTCTTCGCTGCCCCACCTCCCCTGGGCACTGCCTCTGAGTGGGCACAAGCCAGGGGCTGGGAAGTTCCAAATACCTGTTTGTCCAAAGGGCAAACCAACACTAACCACCAAAATGGCGGTTCGTGCTCATCTCTAGTGGAGATAATTATTCTTCGCATTTTACTAGACCACTGCCAAGTATTGTGAACATGACTGTGTATAGCGTTTTTGACAATGAGATAGGAGAAATGTCCTGTTTGACTAGATGTAACATGGACAGCTTGCAGATAACCTGTGTCCTGCATTCAAAGCCTTACACCTGAAGGGTGTTCAATGGTGTTTATCCCTGTGACATGCTACCCAAAGGGAAGTTACTACGAAGACCTGTGGGTTTAGTCATTGACACCCCCCCACACACACCAACTACCAGGAGATCTACTTGACAGAGGAAAACATTTGAGGTTTTTTTTTATTCATTTGAACACCCTTCAGACCATCCACTCCTAAAACTATCATGACATTTTAAAGAAAAAACCCTGATCCAGATTGTGTACTAACACAGATAGTTACAATCCCCAACCTCTGTGGTTTGTGTGTATCACTGTTTTTTCCTACAGCAATGTTGGAAGGGCCTGACATTTAAAAATATTCAAGACTTGTATTCTTATGTCTAGAGATGGCTTGTGGTTCATGGAAGTCTACAGACCACGAATTTACGAATTTTCCCCGAATGAACCATAAATGGAGTTGTTGGTTCGTGCAGAAATTTTTTTTAAGTTAAAAAAAATTTAATTAAAAAAAAAAACCACCAAAAAACTGGCTGCCTCTCTGGCCCCACAGCCTGCCCCCTTCCCACTGCCCCCATTGCCTCCCTACCTTTTCCTGCCGCTGTCTCCTCCTCCACTGCCATGGCTGCTGCCATCTTGAGAGGCCGCCAGCTCCTGCCGGCTGGCTGGTCTCTGCACATGTCCCCACCTCTGAACTGAGAGCTGGGGACATGCACAGAAGTTGGCCCGCTGGTTGACAGGCCAGATAACCATTTTTTTAAAAATGTATTACTAGTTTTAGTGAGTCGGCCTGGGTAGGCAGGAAGCTTTGCGCACATCCCACCTGTCAGCTGAGAGGCGGGGACATGCACAGAGGCCCCCTGGCTGGCTGACAGGCTGGCTAACTTTTAAAAAATTATTATTTTTTGTTTGTTTTATTAGTTAGCCATCTCATCAGCTGGGGGGGGGGGGTTCTGCACATATCCCCGCCTCTCAGCTTAGAGGCAGGAACATGCACAGAGGCTTCTCTGCTCAGGCCAGCTAACTAAAGAAATATATAAAACATATATATATATATTAGTTAGCCAGCCCAGTGTAGGCCCACTGACATAAATCTCGGCAGCAAATTGCCACTAGTTCAGAAGTCAGCTGTGTGACGTGGCATGCAACAACAAATGCTTACCCTGACTCTTTAACTAGGTGCAATTTCTATTAGGTATAATACCAGAAAGTGTTGATAAACAAAATGTATATTTAATACTGCATATTTTAACAGCCGCAAGGATCATATTCGCACAATAGTGGAAGAATGAAGAAACACCTACAGATCAAGAAATAATTAAAAAGATATTGGACTGCGCCGAAACGGATAGACTGACACTGAAAATCAAAGGAAAGGAAGATGCAGAATATTATCAAACATGGAACTTGTTTTATCAACGGTTAGAAGCACGTTGTATAGAATAAGAGCTTAATATGTATTGTAGTTGTATTAACAAATGATTATAAGTTGAAGCCAGGTGACACGATGTTAATTAAGCATGGATGGATTTTATAAATAATAATAATAATAAAAAGAAAATTTAAAAAACAAAAACAAATGCTTACCCTGACTCTTTAATTAGGTGCAATTTGCCACTGAAAGTTATGTTGACAGACTTGCACCTATGTAATTCTCCAGCTGGATCCTGACCAATAACCCTAAGGCAGAGACCTAGAGTACATGCCTGACAATATCCAGATTCTCAAGTTTACTGTTTTCTTCTCAGCACAGTGACAAAACAAACACCAGATGATGAAGATTGTATGAAAGGATTAAAAGTTATATATGCCTGGGCAAGAGATGGAGGAAAAGATAAGTCATTGCTGAAAAAGCTCACCCTCTCAGACAGATTATGCAAGAAGCAGGATGTGTGGGCTATAACAAACGTATTTCCTCAGAGAAGATTCTGTGGCAGACAGTGGAGGCAATGGTTTGTAGTTTGGGCCACACAGCTTTGCCCCGGGAAGAAAAGAGTCAAACCACAGGAGATGGTAGTTACTCCAAGAGAGGCGGTGATTATCTCAACGAAAGTTACATGCATAAACATAAATGTACTTTTGCTTCTTTGAATTACATTGCAAAAGGGCATGAGGTTTCAGAGGACGGCACCACATGTGATAGTGTAGGTATCTAACTTCAGCAATGTGTGTGCTTTCCATTAATCATTTTCTTGTGTGTCATATTCATGGCGGGTCCATCTTCCACGCATCTCAACAGCTTAGACTGGGAACAGAAAACTGTATATGTTAATTCATAGTAACAGGTATGTGCAAGATACATTTTCAAGGTGTATTAAATAATAGGTAAAGACTTTGAGAAGAATAAAAGATAGACCTTATATTTTGATTCATAATAACAATGATTGCACGTCATCAAGTCAGTTTTGACTTAGGGCAAACCTTCTGAGGCTTTCCTAGGTAGAGAGTATTCAGGAATGGCTTACCATTCCTTTCATTCGGGGGGGGGGGGGCACCTAGAGACTGTGCAGTTTGCCCAAGATCACTTAGGATGGCTCTTCTCCCGGGAAACACAATAGAAAATCAAACACACAACCCCTGGCTCCAAAGCCGGGTCGGCCAGCCTAGTAAAGTGCAATATAATTATTATGGGGCAACTCATCAGCCTCACTTCCTTAACTATGCTATTCACAAATTTGTGTAAGACACCCAAATACAACAAAAGTTTGTTACAGGTGGATATCAAACTGAAACACAAAGCAACTTCTCTATGTCCAGTAGGTACATTTGAACAAGGAAATACTGTTCCAGATTCGTGACCAGCTATATGTTAACTTAAAATTCATTCTCTCAATGCCCTTTCTAGATAAAATCTGAGACATGAGAGTGATAATTAGCGGAGGCAACAGTCCTGTGCCCACTTAAATAATGAGTAAGTCCTATTGAACATAAACACGACTTTTGTCTGTGAAAATATATAGGACTGTACCATAAGTCAGTGCCATGAAAACTTTTGGCACCTAAGCAAGTTTTTCCATGTCAAGGAACCCTTAAATTATTAAAGATATTTAAACTGAATTAAATTATTAAGGGTATTTAAATTAAATTCCTGTCTTGGAAACCCAGTGAAGGAGACTGTAATGTGTGGATTTACTTTGTCGAGAGTTCTGGCCAGACCTGCTGGATGTTGCTGTTAGTCCCTCAAGACAGAATCTCCTGACCTGTTCTGGTGGGTTGCATTTTGAGACTCACTGTGTCTCAGGGAAGCTTGTCTACCAATTCTTTCTCCTCTAGAACCCTGGTATGCTTTTCTAAGGGTATCTGGCTAAGCGGTTTTGAAAATAAAATAGTGGGCTGAAAAAAAGAAGAAGAAAAAACCTTGAAAATTATATAGCACATTTTGAATGCTCAAAGAGGTCAGTTACCTCAGCCAATGTGTTTGCCAACAGGGCAGTGTACACAGGTGACTGCTCTCCCAGCTGTGTGCATGGGCATGAATGGCATGAGTCCACATCAAACACTGGAACTCTCAAGTATTTACTTCATCCCCAGATTTCTAAAGTCTGGCCCCCATAAAAAGATTCATGGCTGAAGCGCGAGCTGTGGCCAAACTGCTTCTGTGTATGGTATTATTCTCCAGCCACACACACTGCAGCGCCGAGAGTGTTCTGAACTGTTCTAGATGGTGGCTTGTTACCATGTGGGCAGCGGCATGTGTGCAGATATCCATGATGGTGGTCGAGTGCTTTTTGGGTGGTTGTTGTTTTTTTACATGTAGACACAGGCCGTTTGGCTGACCATGTGCTTGTGCGAATAGAAAGGAAGAAGGGCTGTGCACTGCACACCAAGAGTTCACAACCAGTCCACATATGTGCCAACATATAGATTATGTATAGCATAGGTGGTAAAATGTGGCATGCATAATCTATATGCTGGCACAGAGAACACACCTGCAAATCCTGAGATTCTGGGCAAATCCTTGTTAACATAAAGTTAACAAATGGACAATAACCTGTCTAGCCCAGTGTTGTCTTTCCCAAACCTTCTATCCAAATGTGCTGCCCACTGAGTAACTTATCCTGGGGACTCAGCCTGAGGTCTTCTGCTTATACAGCATATACTCCACATACTGGCTGAAATCCTATTGCACTTGGCGTAACGTAAAGTTACACCTGTCGAAGTTTCCAGAGCGTTATACCCTTATTGTTCCATTGATAGTGCAACTGCTTGTGCAACTAGTTGTCCAGCTCCACCTGCAGACGTGCTTGCTAGACGTGATTTCCACCTTGGCATGAATTTCACAGTTGTGCCAGTTTGACCAGTGGGCGATAGCTTTCCTAAATTCATCTAAGGCAGTGGTCCCCAACCTTTTTAACACTGCGGACCGGTTGGGGAAGGCGGGGCACCCCCAGTGCATGCGCGCATGCATGAAGGGGCGGGGCACATTCACGCGCATGCGTGCACATGAAGGATCGGGGGTGCTCAGGGGCACTCGTGTGCATGCGCAAAGCATGCGCAAAGAGGCTCTGCTGGGGGAGTGCATGGGGTGGGTGGGAGATCTGTCTCCGCGGCCCGGTCCAGCCCAGGCCACAGACCAGCACCGGGGCACGGACCGGGGGTTGGGGACCCCTGATCTAAGGCATAATGCTATTCCATGTGCGACTGCTAATTTACAAGAACAGATAATATGGGATTATTTAGAGACTGTATGTGGTTTTCCTGAAACAATCACGGGGCATAAAGAGGAAAATAGATACTGCACAATCCACTGTTCTGGTTTCATAGTTCTCCATCTGTGGTTTAGATCACATTTCTCAGCATTTCCCCGAGACACGTGAAAACCTGCTGCCTGTTTTTGATTATTTAACAGAAGAGCTTGAGGGAAGGTTCTACAGTTTAAAACTATTTAAAGCAGAATACTTTGAAGGCTTTCTAATTTGTTACTAATTGATCCAGAGGAATATGGTTATTGGTTGTATACTTATTTCTGAATTAAAGGTACTGTGTCAGCCTTTGCAGGCCCATGATTTTTTTTTTTAAAAGAGGAATATATATTCCACTTATGTACATGACATATACACTCCTGCAGATCTTTATATGTGGTGAACAATCCAAGAATGGGTTGGTGTATATATGAAAATAAGTGTGCATTTCCAGATACATGTGAATGCTGACTACTATGCTTTTTTAAAATTCTGTTTTGCTAACAATCTAGCCAGAGGAGTACAAATATGAGTTTATTGCCCTTTCAACCATGGCGAAGAATATTCCTGAAAGAAAACAGAAGAAAGATAACAGCATCCAGACCTATCTGGAAGCATATACTTGTTTTCAGATACAGACCAAATTGTTCTGGGATTGTTCACCAAAATGTAAATAGCTACAGTGGCATATATGTTATGTACATCAGGGGAATATGTATTGTCTTCTTTCTTTAATCATGGGCATACAAAGGCTGATTTGTGCTACAGTTGCAGACAGATAGTTTCTGAAAATTTACTCAGAAACTATCTTTGTACAGCTGTGGACCATTACCCCTGCACGTCTGAGGAAATGGATTAAAATCCATGAAAGCTCACAATTAAACAAATCTTAAATTAAATTTAAATCTTAAATTAAGTCTTTAATAGAGGTGGGCATAAACCGTGGATTTGGCATTTCATGCCGGGTTGTCGATTGGTCCAACAGGTGCTCCGTGGTTCCAAGCCCCCCCTCCTCCAGCAGGTGCCCACTCAGAGCCAGAACCCCATCTTCCCTGCCCCGCCTCCTCCAGGCACTGACTCTGAGTGGGCACCTGCTGGAGGAGGCGGGACTCAGAACTGCGAAACACCTGTTGGACTGACAGATGGACCATATCTAAAGTGGCAGAACTCATTTGTGACTTACTGTTGTGGGTGGAATGGAAAAACAGAGCAAGGGAAATGGGCATGAAGTATCTTATAGGGGGAAATGGCAAAATTCACTCCTGGGTAATGCCTTTATTAGGGCCAGCTGAAACTTCCTCTCTCTTTTTTGGAATTTCCTCTTACCACCACACTTTTCTTTTTGACCTAGCCTAACAATAGCTCATCCAACCTGTTTAAAAGTTCTGGAGAACTCAAACATCTACTTGCTTTTTTCCAACATTTCAGCTGGTCTTAATAGTTACCTCCCAATTGTAGATATTAGATTTTAAAATATTGATATAAAATAAAAATTCAAAAATTTAAACTGATTGTCAGTGTGGAAAAATGGAAAGAGTAGCAGAATGAAATGTATTAAAGTGATATATTGTGATTTTTTTAAAAAAATATAATAGTGAGAAGTAAATTAAATGGTCCTTAAAGAAAATGTTACAGGAAGATTATTCAATGTTTTCTTCTTTGTGTTTTTGAAAGAATGGACGCCAACACAAATTCAGCCTCTTCAGTTATTGCCTGACAGAGGAGATGAGCAAATTAATAGAGCATGAAAAGTTCAAAATTATAGCCACATTTGACATAAATGTCCTGGCGTGGTATCCAAAATGCGATGCCTGGTGAGCTGACCTCAGAGCCTGGGAACATCTTTTGCCAATTAGCAGGTTCTTCTATTTCACTGCTCAGCTTGCTGTGTCTGCATTTTTACACTACCACATCTGAGTCACGAGTCATTGTGGTCTGAGAATACCAACCACCAAAGTTATTAGAAAGACACTATCTGGGAAACAGGACATGAATCTTGCTTTTCGTGTTTCGCAGCGTCAACCTGCTCACACAAACTTCCTCAACCTGGTTCCATTATTATGTTCTTATGTGCATATATCTCTTCTGTTAATATTGAACAGCTATAGATGGATGGATAGACAGAGCACCTTCAATGTGCTGTGGTTACAAGCCATCAAGTTCCCACCCACTAATGGTGACCCTATGAATGAGTGATCTCCAAAATATAATACGTAGCCATTCTGACTAGTAGCCATTATGACCATAATCTCCATGTATTTATCTAATGTATTCTTAGAATTCTTTCTCAAATCCCTATGATGAGACCCTATCACTCACAACGTGACACCAAGCAAGGGAAAATCCTAGAATCTGACTCCTTTCTTCACCAGCTAACCACTTCTCACCCAAACACCAAGCACAGTGAAAGGCTGGGAGCTGATTCCCCCACTCTGCTCCCTTGACAGGGGCTGGTCTTGATGCTTCATAGAGTATTCTCGAAGGCTTTCACAGCCGGGATCCGATGGTTGTTGTGGGTCTTCCGGGCTGTTTGATTCATAGAGTCCCTTCCAGGTCTGCAGTTCTATTATCCTGTAGACCAGAGGTCCCCAACCCCTGGTCCGCGACCTGGCAGCGGTCCGCGGCCTATCCAGGACGGGGCCGTGGACACAGATCTCCTACCCCCCGCGAGCATGACGTGCGCATGTGCGCAAGCGAGCTCCGTCTCCCTGTGGGCGCACCACACACACACACCAACCAGACCGCAGTTGGGAAAAGGTTGGGGACCACTGCTGTAGACTATTTTGACTGCTCTCACTGGTGTTGTCAACATTCAAGCTTCCCCTTGCTATGTAAAGCTTGCCATCTTTTTTGCTGCTGGCAATGCTGACACGATATTTTTAAGCAATATTGGGCCATTACCTGGCTGTTTTAATCATGGATACAAAAGCACAATTTCCCATAGCTATAAACCAGGGGTTTCTTGAAGAATTAAATTTCCTGGCTTTTTAAAAATGGAAGTATACAAACACGACACACAAATTCCAACAGAAACTTCCCTGATATAGAATTACCCAGCCCTAGAAGATCCAGAAGATAAGTACATGATCTGTATTACAGTTGGTGGGAGAGGACACAGGCAAGAAAAACTGAGATGTGGCCCTTTGTACCAAAATATTTTGAAGGGCAGTTTTAAACTTAAAGACATGGTGAAGCAAAGATGTGAGTAAGTGTAACATATACAGCGGAGAAACATACACAGCCTTAACGCTCTGAGGTAAACTAAGACAAAGAAATGCAGTAGGACACAGTGAATATTTGCCAAGTTGAGTCAAAATATTCTGTGTCAGCTTCATTTTAGTCAAACAATGTGGGAAGAAATACTGACATGAATACCGGAAAATGTTAATAATTTATATATCCTGTGAAACAAGTGTTCTTATTCATAGCTTAGCAGGGTGTGTATCCGCTGACATAGCACAGAAAAATAAGGTCCAGGGTGAAAAACCTGCTCGCCTAAGGTGTACCTGGGTCTTAACACAGAGAGTTACAATTACACAAATGTAAGAGTGGGTGATCTCTTTTATTGGACCACTAAAAAAATCAAACAAATCGTAATCTTTCATAGAGGAATTCCACTTCATCAGGCTAAACACCACCGCTTAACTGATAGCGCAGAAAAATTGTAGACCGGAGTCCAAGAATTGATGGCAGATGTCTGTGCCAAGCCTGCCTGGAGAGGTGATCTCAGGTTCGGGTTTCAGGAAGTCCTCTTTGGGGTGCGGTCTCTACATGCAACATGGCTGGAATTTTTACACCCAACTCTTAAGAGCTCCTCACACACTCACATTGCCTATTTCGAAACACAAAGTATCTTTCTGGGTGTGGGTGTGGGGAAAAAAACAACACAAAGACATAGCAGTCTCTAGCATACGTTAGGGGTTATAATTTGGTTTATTCACTAGTTAGTTACAATTGGTTATTTTATGTGGACTTAGGTGAGATTTGCCTGCTTCACTGGGTAATATCTGACATACCACTGACTTTATGTTAATATCTGAAACGTAATTCTCAATCAAATGAATGGCTTTTTTTTTTTTTTTTTTTTGGTAGCATTCTGGTGAGTTTTTAAAGAAAATCTAGGTGTTTTTTTCCCTAAATGTGTTCTCAGAACTAGGGTAAAAGCACAAAGGTATGTATTACAGGTGCATATTTTCTAGAACTGCAGTCCAAAAACTATGTCTGCACAGCTGTAGTATATACAGTATTTTACTTCATTTAATCAGATATTTTATATGTAGGACTACACTAAAGACACACACATACACATTTGTGTAGTTGTGTGTGTGTATGGTGGCACCTCAGTTCCAACGCTAAACTGCTGAGATTAAAATGGCAGAACATGTGGCTGTTGCAAAGCCACTTATACTCTTCTCCTTTAAAGATACGTCAGGTAGCTATAATTCCATATTAATGTACATGCATACCAACATATTATTTAAAAGTCTTTTGCAAAGAGCATCTTCAGAGTTCAACCAAATGTAGAGAACTGGGAAAAGGACATGTGGTTCAAAATTACACAAATGCAAGAGTAGGGTGATGCCTTTATTGAACCACTTAAAAAAAAACACAAATTGCAAGCTTTCGTGGATAGATACCGCACTTCCTCAGGCTGTGCACCATAGTGCAGAAAAAATGATAGGTATTGTAGGTCAGAGTCCCAAAAATTCATTGCAGATGTCCATGCGGTGTCTGTCTGCATGAGGTGAGCTAAAGTGAGTTGGGAGGTGTGGTTTCAAGTTTCCTCCCTTGTAGCATGCTTGGAATTTTCCAACCCAAACTCCAGACAAAGGGTTTGCTAATTACTGTGTGAGTGTATTCATTACCAAATAGAGACCTGTGATCTCTAGCATCAGCCACGTTTCCTCTTCCCCGCCCCTTTGGCTTTTCATGACTGTCTTGCATGATGCAACCCCCTGAAGAACTTCACAACGTTTGCACAGATTTTTTTTAAATAACAAAACTTTATTTTAGACAACCAATCACATCACAGACAGACAATACAATGAACTACTCATCTTACTTACTAAATATTTTAATATTCTAAACACCAGCTAATCACACCATTTAACAAAATTGCAGTTCATCTCAAATCCCCATTCCATCCTAGAAAGCTACCGACCAACAATCTGAGCAATCTAGATTATTTCCTAAATCATGTGACTTCTCATTTAGTTCATTGGTATATTTTTAATAAAAGTTTCCAAGTTTAAAAAAATCGATTGTGTTTTATTTCTCTTCTGTATATTATGATCTTATTAGTCAATTTCTCCATCAAGTGCATTTGCATATTCTGTTTAAAATGTCTGAAATGAAACGTTTTCCCAGCTTTTAGCAATCTTACACCTTGCCATCTCTATAATATTTGCAGTTAGGTCTTTATTAAGTAGCTTCTCATTTCCCCCTATAAATGCTGAAAATAATAGCATTATTATGCTATTATTAATAGCATGTTTCATTCGTGATTGTTTTTGATTAGTCAGTATTTCTGTCTAATTGATTACGTCATGCCAAAATGCTTCTATTTTGGGGCAAAAAATCCAGATGTGTTCCAAAGTTCCCTTTCATCCACATTTTCTCCAACACTTATCTGATATATCCCTATTGATTTTATGTAGTTTCGTAGGGTATAGATGCCATCTGTAAATAACTTTCAGAACCGTTTCTTTCATTTTTGCTGATACTGATTTATATGGATATTTATTCCATATTCCTGTCCAAACCTCTTCAGGCATATTAATATTTAAATTCATTTCCCAGGATGCTTTGGTTCCTCTGCCCTTACCATGTTCTTTCTCAATCATACATTTATATATCAATGAGGTCAATCCTATCCTTTTATTCTTATCTTTTTGTATACAGTATTGTTCAAATTCTGTTAATGGTCTTTTAGGGCCAGATTTTTTTTATATAATTGTATTGCAAAGCTCCTTATTTGTTTTATCTGTAGCCAATTGGTTCTTTTTTTTTGCTTTTTCTCTCTCTCTTCTATTTGTCTAACAGCAATTGGTTCCCCTGATTCAGATAAATCCTTCATTCTATATTTTCCAATTTGGTTCCAATGTTTAAATTGCACATATTTCTCATGAGATTTAAAGTTTGGGTGATCCAGTAGACCCAATAGAGGACATAAGGGGGACATTGGGGGGAGCAAAAGTTTTCATATGTTTTTGCCATTGTGACAGGGTTCGTCACTAGTGTATGATAGTTCCTTGATTTTTGACGGGAAAAATGGAGGAGTCGAGTTCTTTGGAATAGAACTTTTATTAACAACATTAATGGATTTGTCAACAACAACTTCTGTAGGGCCAACATGGCCAACGTCTATCGGTAATTCTGTCCATAAAAGGGACAAACTGTCACGGGAATCTTCCTTCCTTAGCGGGGAGATGGTCCGAACCTCTCTTGATCTGTGGGTTTTCTCAGATAACCACTCCTCACTGCACAGGTAGTCCCGCAACACGGGTGGCGAGACCAATACCCCTCCGGAGGCTTCTGATTCGATGGGATAGGTTCTGGCTGGACAACCTTCCTCCAGGGACCTTGGCCTCTGGGATAAACCAAAACCGTCCGTTCTTCTGGACCTAACTCCTCCAGTGGTATTTTCAGTTCTGCCCCTTTTTTCTCTCTTTCTATCGCTCCTCATGTTTCATCTCTTGCTCTCCCTTTCTCGGGTATTTTAAAGATTCGAGGTTCCCCTTCCTCCTCTTCTTCCCACACAACCACTTTCCTTGTCTCCCCAGACTTATCTCTCTCCTCCAATGTCAGGAACACATCCCCCTCCTCCTCCTCTCCTTCTTAGGCTCCTCCCCTTTTCCTCCTATCTCTAGCCTTTTCACTTCTCCTGTCATATTTTCTACACCACTATTACTGTCCTCCTCCTTAGATGTGTGAGGGGATGGCTCACTCTCTTTTTCCTCTGTCTTTTTGTCCTCCAGCTCACAGCCATATTCTTAATGTTTCAAAAATAAAAAGATTCTGTATTTGTTCTCCCTTTCTAAATAATTTTGTTGTGTATTTTTTTTTTACATCACCCATTTTTTTTACACCACCCTTCATTTCAACCCAGTCAGGGATTTCTTGAATTTCTTCTGTCTGTATAAATGTAGTAATTTGATTTATTTGTAAAGCTTCATATTATTTTTGCAAATGTTATATCCTTAATCCTCCTTTTGCCCCTTGTCCATAATTAATACCATATTGAAAATCTTATCTTCTTTCCCACAATAAACTTTTCTAAATTTCCTTGCAATAATTTTATTTTTTTCATATCTGGTCATAGAGGTATGTTTTGGAATAAAAATAAAATTTTTGGTAATGTATAAATTCATTTGAATAGTTTTTTAATAATTTCTATGAATTAATTGATTTAATTTTTTTGTTACCCATATTCCTAAATATTTAAAAGTAAAATAACATAACTCTAAATGAGACACTTTTTAAATTTTGTTTCGTTCTGCTATAGGCATGTTTAAACATAATAACTTGGATTTTTGAAAATTAATGTTAAAACCTGTATAATGGCTATATTCTTGTAGTATTTGCTTCCTTCTAGTGGATCTTCCAAAAACAAAAGCATATTGTTGGCATATTCATTTTGTGATGTCTATTTTTAAACATCAGTCCTTTAATATTTCCGCTTTCTCTTATTCTAGCTGCAAGGGGTTCCATTGTTAAAGGAAATAGAATTGGAGACAAGGGGTCGCCTTGTCTTGTTCCTCTGAAGAGAGTAAATTTCTTAGATTCTAACCCATTAATAAACCCTGTGGCCCCTGCCCCTGTAGATAATTCCTTTAATACTTTAATGAAGTTTTTACCCATATTCATTATCTCCAAAAGATGGAACATATATCACCATTCTACCCGATCAAAGGCCTTGAATGCGTCCAGTGAGAGAATTGCTATTTTCCATTTTTTTAATTGGCCATATATATAACATTCAGAACTCTGCAAATAGCATCACGCATGTGTCTTCCTGGCATAAAACCATATTGATCTGTATGGATATATTTAGTGACAAAGCTGCTTAATCTTTGTGCCAGTATTGATGAAAAAATCTTTTAATCCTGATTTTGTAACGTTACTGGATTATAAGACAAAGGGAGCATTGGATCTTTTTCTGATTTTAATACAGTTATCCTGGCTGTTCTCCATGACTCTGGTATTTCTCCCCCTTCCAAGATTGAATTGAATAACATTAGAAGATGTTCTATGACATCTTCTTCCCAAATTTTATAAAAGTCAGCTGTGAATCCATCACAGCCTGGTGATTTTCCTTTCTTAAGCCTTTTAATAACTGATTTTGTGTCCTCTATTGTTACTGGGGAGTTAAGTTGATCTTTGTGGTTCTCTGAAATTTGGTTGATTGGTAAGGAGTTTATAAATTTCTTGGTATTTAGATCCAATATTATTTCCGATTTATACAAACTTTTATAATATTCCATAAATGTAGTAACTATTTGTTGTTGTGAATTTACTATGGTTCCTTCCTTCATTTTTAGAGAAACAATTGTCCTTTTAACTGCCTTCTTTTTAACTGCATGTGATAACATTTTAGTGTTTTTGTTCCCATATTCATAATATTCTCTCTTTAAATAGTTCATAGCAGTCTGAATCTTAGCTGGATCTAGTGCTTCTAACTCGTCTCTAGCTTTTGATAGTTCAGCTAGTACCTAATTTGATCCTGATCTTTTATGTTGTTCTGACAGCATATTTATTTTGTTCTCCAATTGTTCCTGGAGCTTATTTCTTTCCTTCTTTAATCTAGAGGCTTCCATAATGAATTTTCCTCGTAAATAAGATTTTAGGGTATCCCATAGCAGTGCTAGCTTAGTTTCTTCTCTGTTGTTAGTTTCATAAACATTCTTCATCTTTTTCTTTATCTTCCCCCTATAATTTCTGTGTTTAAACATATGTTGGAGCTTAGTCTCCAAATTCTAGATTTGTCCTTTATTTTGTTAACTCAATAAAGTTTTATTGGCACATGGTCAGAAGCTGTCACTGGGGTAAATTGTATTTTATCCAAAATTGGAGCCAAAATCTCTGAAATTAAAAAAAAATCTTTTATTGAGTAAGTAGTATACTTTTTAGAAAAATATGTAAATTCTCTCATTCTAGGGTTTGAATATCTCCATCCATCAATTAGACCTTATCTTTTTATTAGCTTCCCAATTTTGATACCCTCACCTGAGACCTTTCTGTTTTTTGATGTTGTATCTATTTTACTTAAAATACAATTTGTATCCCCCCCCCCTGAATAATTTCTCCCCACACACATTTTTTAACCTCTCTTAACAGATTCTGCATGAATTTTGCTTGAGCTATATTAGGGGCATAATAAGAGCCTATGGTTAATAATCTATTTTCCAATTTTCCTCTCACTATGATGAATCTGCCATCAGGGACTCCCATCTGATCCATCACTTCAAATTTTGAATTCTTCATAAAAATTATTGCCACCCCTCTGGCTTTGTTTGTTCCATTTGCAGTGTACTGATCTCCTAACACTGAATGTTTCATAATCTCTTTTTTATTCTTCTTCTGGTGAGTCTCCTGTAACAGCAACACGTCTGTTCCAAGTTTTAATAACTCTATATCTTTTAATTGGTGAACCTAGACCATTTATATTATAAGAAATTATGCTAAAGTTATCTAGTTAACTTTAGATAACTTTAGTTTGCACAGAATTTTGAGAACCTTCAAGGTGGCCTAATAGTATTATTGTGAGACGGATTTTAGGATTTCTCCTTGGAGCAACTCCAAATGTGTCTCAGACTGGAAGAGCTGCCCTGGTGAGCGCTGATTTTTCCTATTTTGTGTTCCCACGAAATTGCCTTCATAAGATAACCTGGGTGACATTCCTGAGAGCCATGTTAACTTATCTCAAAACATATGACTTTTCTTTTGGTACAGCTATTTTTGTTTTACACTTTCAGAATCCCTAGCCAGCATTCTGAATGGCTGTTGTTTATTATTATTTGTTCTAAGCACTCTCTCAGGCTTGTCTACAGAAACAACTCAGTCAGCTTATATGTCCTTAAATACTATTTTGATCTACAGAAATTAGGTTGAACTTTCATGCAGTGAATGGGTGCAAATGCAAAGGGATATTAAAGATATAGGAGTGGACATTGTGAAGAAACAACCCGTTCTCTGACTATACCACTTAATGGAAGTGTAATTGCTTTAGATGTGAGTCCATCAATAGAGAAGGATTTTAAAGGCCCATTGACGTAAATTAAATACTGTATTTTTTGCTCCATAAGACGCACTTCCCCCCCCCCCAAAAAAAAGTGGGGGGGAAAGTGTGTGCGTCTTATGGAGTGAATACTGTAAAAAAAAGTTTAAAGTGACAGAAGAAGAAGGAGAGATGGAGCGGCACGAGACAGAGGAATGGATAGAGGAGGGGGAAGTAGGAGAAGAGAGGGAGGAGTCACGAGAGGGAGAGAAGAGGGGGATAAACGTTTTTCTCACGAGAGAGGAGGGAGGACAGTTGAAAGAAACGGAAAGAGTGGTGTTAAGGAAAGACATATGGGAGGAAAGTGATCCAGGGGAAGAAAAGGTGTTTAGAGTGCCGGAAAAGGAGGGGAAATCACGACGACGCCTGACTTTCCCCCCCCTCCACGCGCACACCCCTTCACCCCCCGATGGCGCCTCGAATGCAAGGTGCGTCTTATGGTCAGGTGCATCTTATGGAGCGAAAAATACGGTAGTTGAAAACACATGGGATCAATGCTTATATCCTTTAACTCCCCCCTCCCATGTTTTATCTTAGTAGAAGAGCAAAGGACCCTTTTTTTTATTCACTTCTTCACTCCATCATTAAATAGTGGCCATATTCCATTCGGAAAATGACTATACTTCCCTGATCTGTCTCTAAGTACAATTCAAATTGGTGGTCTTAACCTATAAAGCCCTAAATGGTCTGGGTCCAAGCTATCTAAAAGACCACATCTCTTTATGAGCTTTCTTGGGTGTTAAAATCATAAAGGAAGGCCTTACTCTTGGTCCCACCACCTTCACAAGTGTGCTTGGAGGGGACACGGGAAAGGGCCTTCTCTGCCACTGCTCCCAGACTCCCTCCCACGGGAGGTCAGGCTGGCCTAATCTTTGCTTTCTTTCTGCAACCAGGTGAGGACCTTTGTCTTCAGGCAATCTTTCTCTTATTGACTGGCTGCCTGAGTGGGTTTTTTAAATGGATTGTTGTGCCTTTGAATTATCTGGCTGGTTGGTTCAATGAGTTAGATAACTGCTGCGGAGCCAGAGGTTAGGAGTTTGATTCTCGACTGTGCTTCCAGGGAGAAGAGCCAGCCTGGGTGGCCTTGGGCCACCTGCACAGTCCCAGGGCACCCGGAGAGGAAGAGAATAGTGAAACCACTTCTGAGCACTCTCTACTTAGAGAACTCTGAAAATGGTCACCAGAAGTCAGAATTGACTTGATGGAACACAATGATGATGATGAATGCTTTGAATATGTTTTTGGTGTTGCTTTTGTTTACTGTTGTTTAGTGTGGTATTTGTTTGATCCTTTTTAGTATGTGTATACTTACTGTTTTAGCTTTCAACACTGTCTTTTAATGATATAAGCCGCTTTGGGTCCTTTTAAGGGAAAAAAAGGCAAAGTAAAAATAATAAAATAAATTACAACACCCATAAGAGGTAAAAGCTGTTTGTTTATCTCAATATGAGCTTGCTGGATTCCATATTTTGCAATCTAGAGCTGTCCACTTAGAACATTTGTTCGGCCTTCCTTGCACTCATTACACTGGCACGGCTTCCAGATGTCCACACAATGCAAGGCTAAAACTAGTGTCAACAGAGTCGAAGCATAAGAGAAAACCTTTCTTTCTGGGTTTTTCTTAATCCCACCACCAAATGGTCATTGTTAATCCCACCACCAAATGGTAAAGTATTTTCTTCTGATTTGCTCCAGTGCAGGACCTGCTCACATGGATCCGTGTACCACATTATTTTATTCTGACCTGCTTGCTCACTTTGTAAATGTGTCCTTTGATGACATTTATGGTGTTTCTCTGCTGTTAACCTCCACCCCCTCCATGCTTCGAGGGGGGTTAAACAAGGAGGTAAGGGAGCAGAGAGAGAAGGAGGCTTGTAGGAAGCAGAGAAGGTGGGCAAAAGGAGAAGGCAATATGTATTTGGAGTGAGATGTCAGGGAGCAATTCCCAATGTGCATGGGCAGGTACAACCCAGTGCATCCCAGTACGCCCAGGAGTAAATACCCCAATGCCAGGATGATCTCCTCAAATCTGTGACAGAATGT
Source organism: Intellagama lesueurii (assembly GCA_037013535.1). Classification (NCBI taxonomy): domain Eukaryota; kingdom Metazoa; phylum Chordata; class Lepidosauria; order Squamata; family Agamidae; genus Intellagama; species Intellagama lesueurii. The sequence goes on along the minus strand of JBAJHW010000001.1, from coordinate 163,830,177 downwards.
ACCAGGACAAATCCAGAACAACCGAAGAAAATACCACTGTGCGGATGAGCACAATGTTTTGTTTTTTGTTAATAGGGTGGTCAGCCCAGCAGCACTCCATTCCCTGAGATTTCATGACTGAAACCTGAGAGCAAGGAGAACTGCTTATGATGCCACAAAGATGGGCCCTTGTGATGCCCCAGAGGCAAAGGATGTAACAGAGCAGGTATTTGGGAACATGCAAACAGCATGAAGATCGTTTATAGTACAAAACCCACCTCACTTGTTTTTGGAACAAAGCTACTGATGAGATAACAAGGCAGAAGTAACTCATTCAATTTTGTGCCAATTTTCGCAAGAAAAAGTAAACAATGATACGGTGATATAATGTGAACAAGAGAAAAAATTGAATGCATTTTAAAATACCATTTAGGTTGCATTTTACCTATCATGTTAATTAACAAAGAGATTTCACAAAATAGATGTAGAAACCTGTATTAGGCAAATGAGAATAACAATATATAGTACAATAGAAGCATTTGCAGAATATTTTAAAAGGAGAAAAAGATTAATTTTATTTTGAGCTGTTTGTTTAATGATAAGCAAGTAGAGAAAATAAAGAAATGTGTCATTGGTTTTATAAGGCTTTACCCTAGTCATATAATTAATAATAACTGTTTTGAAAAGGAGTATAACATTATATGTTATCCTGTAATAACATCTACCAGCATTAATATAACCTACATTCCTGAGCTACTTTAGCGGATTGGTCTTATAGCAGAATGCTATGCTTGCTCTTGACAGGAGGATCAGAATGCTCCCAGAGTTATAAGCTCCAGTACTGATAAGCACTAACATCAGTTCACTTTCATAGCGATGTCTAAGGCAGGTCATTTTGGGTTGGTTAGATTATAAATACAGGATGAAACCACATAGAGCAGCAGTTCTTAATTTTTATTTACCATGGACCCCCTTTAAATAATATATTTTGTTGCCACAGACCACTAATACTTAAATCAAGATTTAAAACCCTAAAGTGCATCAAATATTTATTTAAAGTTTCTCCTGAAGGGACTTCAAATATGGAGAGAAAGGAGAAATTAGTCAATCTGTTAATGCACACACTCCTATTACAATATTTTTGAAATGACTCCATACAAATTTAAAATAATAATAATAATATCATCAAACTGACACAGACTTGCTTGACTCTCTCTTCCTGAGGCTTCTAACTATCTGCACAGTAGCAAGGAATATCACGTGCTGTCTTCTGCCACTCAGTGTCATTCACTTGCATGTTGTCACTGTGTGCAGAAATATCAAACAATTTTTTTTTGGCTATCAAATAGCTATTTTCATAACGGATTTTTATTTTTGTTTGTTTTTAATGGAAGCGGTAGGTTAGAAAAGCCACGTTTTACACAGACAAGCAAGACAAATTTTGATCCTTTTCTTTCTTGATTTCATCCATTTATTCTTTCATTCTATTTTTAACTGCAAAAGGTCATAACCTTCAAGCCTTCACAGACCCCCTGTGAGGACATTGTGCCCCCCCCCCCCCGGGTGTTCAGAAACCACAGATTCAGAACCGGAGACATCGAGTGTCATGAGACACAATGGGAGACACACACTGTTATTGAATGGAGAGACTTCTTATCCAAATAGGATGAGAAAGAGTGTGACACAGAAGGAAACTGATGCCAGGCAAACATCCTTAGAGCAGGAAAAAAATAACAACATGACAATGAAAGCCAGCAATGGATGAGAAAATTGGTAGTTGAGAAAATGTTTTTCTATGTGTTAACAACATGCTTAGAGACTTAGACATGTTTTTCATTTTATGTTTTCTTATTATAAGGACTCTGATTTTCCCCCCCATGTATTTGTAAGAAAGCTTTTAAATCTTTTGGTGTTATACTTTTTTTACGTTTAAATAGAATATTATAGATAGGTATTGCCTTTCATATGCTTTTAAAATGTGTCCTTTAAACAAGCTCCTTTCTTTTGATTCAAACATGACTAAAGTTCTTGTCTGGACTTTAGTAGCTAAAAACTTACACCGGGCATGCATTATTTGATTTAAGAATTTACCTAAAACTTAAGTTCTATTTTCAAATATTTTTCAGTATTTGAGTTTTGCATTCACAACTGTAAGACAGTCTTTCATATTTTTTGGATTTGCTGTTTTTAAGTATGGAACCTAGAAATGATGTAAATAAAAAAACTTGTAATAATTGATAAGTTTAGAAGAATACTGGAATTATTGCAACAATGAAGATACTTTTAATCAGATAGCCAGATGAGTTTGGAAATACTTGCCACTGACTGACCGGTTTCATTTTGGGATTAACCCTTTACTGGGATAATGTCAGCTATGACAAATCATAGGCTTCTGCTCTTTGCCTGGGAGGTCTATAAATCTCTGTAGGACTCCTGGAGGAGCTAGGCATCCTTATCAGGAACTGACAGGTGAGGCCTGGTACTTGCTGGCAGTGGGGAGACAAGTACTATGATAATCTGGGGAGGCCTTTCTCTTGGTCACATCACCTTCACATGTGCATCTGATGGGGACACAGGAGAGGGACTTCTCTGTCACTGCTCCAAGACTTTGGAACTCCCTCCCCCAGCAGGCCAGGCTGGCCCCCTCTTTGTTGTCCTTCTGCAAGCAAGTGAAGACCTTTCTCTTCAGGCAAGCTTTCCCTCAGTGACTGGCTGCCTGAGTGTGATTTTTTTTAAGATGGATTGTTATGCATCAATGCTTTGACTGTGTTTTTAGTATTGCTTGTGTTTGCCATTTCTAAGAGGGGCATTTTCTTTGTTCCTTTTAAATATTTCTATACTTAGCATTTTTAGCTTTAAATATTTATTTATTTTATTTATTTATTAAACTTATACCCCGCCCAATTAGATAACGTCTACTCTATTGCCTTTTAATGATGTACGCCACCTTTGTATACTCATTGTTTTGTTCTTAAACATTGTGTTTAAATACTGTAAGCGGCCTTGGGTCCTTTTCTAAGGAGAAAGGCAGGGTAAACAAACAAACAAACAAACAAACAAATGCCCAGGCTTAAAAGCTGGGGTGGGCCAAGTGTGGCCCTCTAGACATTGCTAGACTAGCATTCTTCACAATTTGCTATACTGCTTTAGGGCTGATGACACTGGTTGCACACTGTACAAAGTACAAGATCATCTGGAAGGCTGCGTGTTGCCCACTCCTGTTTTAAAGGCACCTCAGACTCGGAAGTCACACTTTATTTCTCTTTGAGCACTTAAGACTTCTTTCTTAGTGTCAGACCAGAGCAGTTTTTCACTTAGAAATAGTAGCATGTTATTCATCCTGTGAGGGTGTGCCATAGAGCAGTGGCTCTCAACTTTGTGTCCCTGGATGTTCTTGCACTAAAACTTCCAGAAGTCTTCACCACTAGCTGTGCTGGCCAGGATTTCTGGGAGTTCTAGTCCAAGAATATCTGAGGACCCAGGGTTGGGATCCAGTGCCATAGAGCTCTGTGCCTGTGCATTCTGTCTTGTAAATGGAAGCCCCTGTGTGCCTCCCAATGATCAATATCAAAATAATACCAGTTGATCTGTAAGATACAAGACGTTAAAAAGGAAATGGTTGCAAATACAGATGTCATTTAAAGCAAAGCTTTTTGTCTCCTCTAATTTGACCTAATTTGACCTATTGATGATTTAGGAAGACAGAGATGCCAGAAGGCTGTGCATGGACCATAGTAAGACACAGAGAGCCTGTCTACATTAAAACACCACCACCACAATATGTAGCATTTTAATTTTAGCCGACTCAAGTGAAATGGTTTTTGAGTTGTTTCCTGTGTTCCTACTAAGTTATTGAAATGCTCCCTTTTAAAAGCAGCTCCAAGGTTCATAATGGGCTTCAGTCAATTAAGAAAACAGCTTGCTAAAATAAACGGCTCTCTGGTGGCAATTCATTTTAACGCTCTTCCTAAGACAATGAAATGCATCAGAGGAAAATAAGTATGCACTTCAGAATTCATTGTGTGAACATGAAACTCAGTGCGGTTTTTAACACAGGTCAATTTCCAGGTTTTTTGGCCGTGGGACTGGGCCCAGAGAAGCACATCTTTTGGAATGCAATTCCTTCTCTTAGCAACTGTCACCAGTGCCAGGAGTTGTGGTTACCAGCCTGGCATCACTTCTAAAGCAGAAATATTGCTTTTTAGAATTTCTTAATCCAGTTTGGATTTATTTTAAGATTCCTTGTAAATAGAACTGTACAAAGATGGTGTATCGTTCATGACAAATCCAAGAACTTGACTGCATTTTTCAACAAGGATAGGCTCCCGCAGAAACAAGGGCAGAGCAAATAGCTGGTGGTTGAGTTACTGCACACTCTAGTCTCAACCTGTCCTTGGTACAATGAACACCACAATTAGAGATTAGAATGTACTTGTGTTAAGATTTACACCACTTTACACATTATTTCTTTATGCAAAATTAGTCTTTGAGTTCATAAAAAAAGTAACATACAAACTCTGCCAAAACATCATTTATGGCTTTTTAAAGTATTAGAAAGGATTAGTTGTGGATAAATCCCAGCTGAAATACTTTAAGGCTGCCTACTTCAGTCTCCTTGGCAGTTAGAATGGAACATGGGGACTATTCCCATGTGAGGCGAAAATGGAGAGCAGGTAGTCATGTGCTGCTTCAGGTGACCATTTAGTTATCTTGTATATACAAAGAAAGCAACTGTGCAACTCTGCAAGGTACATCCACTATTAAGAAAATCCTTGTCTATAACTCACAATTGGCTGTATATAGCTTAATGAATTCAGAATCTGGCTATGGAACCAGAGGTTGGGAGTTTGATTCCCCGCTGTGTGCCTCCAGGGAGAACAGCCACCTTGTGTGGCCTTGGGTAAGCTGCACTGTCCCAGGGTGCCTCTGAAAGAAGGGAATGGTAAATCACTTCTGAGTACTGTATACCTAGAAAACCCTGAAAATGGTCACCGTGTGAGAAGTGACTTGACAGCACGTAAATATTAATTATAATGCATAATTGATTAAAGAGAGACACACATGAGAGAGGAGCTACCACACCTGGGAATGTTAGCAAAATTAGCAAAATATATGTCAACAGGAGATAGAGCTTGGGATTCTTGTTTGCCTAAATCAGGGATGGGCAGCTGTGGTCCTCCAGACATTTTGGAGCTGCAATTTCCATAAATTTTCACCACTAACTATGCTGGCTAGGACTAATGGAAGATACAAGTGGAAACATTTGAAGGGCTACAATTGCCTATAAAGGTAAAGGTAAAGGTTCCCCTTGACATTTAGTCCAGTCGTGTTCGACTCTAGGGTGCGGTGCTCATCCCCGTCTCCAAGCGGTAGAGCCAGCGTTTGTCCATAGACAGTTTCCGTGGTCACGTGGCCAGCGTGACTAGACATGGAACGCCGTTACCTTCCCACCGTGGTGGTACCTATTTATCTACTCACATTTACATGCTTTCGAACTGCTAGGTTGGCAGGAGCTGGGACAAGCGACGGGAGCTCACTCCGTCGCGTGGATTCAATCTTACGACTGCTGGTCTTCTGACCTTGCAGCACAGAGGCTTCTGCGGTTTAACCTGCAGTGCCACCACGTCCCACAATTGTCTACCCCTGGCCCAAATGGAGACTGTGATTGAGAATCATCAAGGGGTGTCTGTGGGGGCAGGGCGGAGTAAGGTTATGGAAAGTCTTTTTGTGTAAAAATGTACAATTCAATGAATAGCAGGGAGGTGGGGTCCCAAGGACAAAACAATATCGAGAAAGCATGGAGGAAAGTAAAGAAGTTGATCCTACTCTAGAAATACAGGATGGTGTCCATCTTCTGGCTTTTTGCCTTTAGAGAAAGTCTCTCAAGGAAGCATCAGAAGAGCCCTGATGAATGAGACCAGTGGCACATCTCGTCCCGCATTCAGTTTCCTTCATACCTCATGGCCAATGGGAGCCCCTCTCTAACTGTTGCTTCCCAGAAAGTGGTGGATGGGGAGGCATGTTGCCTTTGAGCTGGTGGTACTGGATCTGGATAAGCAATAATCCTGACAGTAGGTATTAATGCTCCATGAATGTGCATATGCATTTATAGAAGTCCTCAACGCTACTTATGGCAACACATTTTAATCACTCTCTGCCTATGTCATCATCTCGTTCTGTTTTTGGATGATTCCCCAACTTTCAGGAACAGCTTTTCAACATGGTTTCAGGAGGGCAGGCTTGGGTATGTGTGTCTTGAGGGGTCATTGGTGAAGATAAATTGGCGTTTCTGCTAAAGGACATCATTGGGTATAATTCACAATCTATTACTCACTGATTTATTATATTGTTGCTAGCAACTTTCCATCTGTACTTTGAGCACATCTTTAGAGATGCACTTGCTTATTCAAAGTTGGCATGGTTGTTAATGGAGGAGAGGTGGTCAACAATGTTTGCTATGCAGGTGTTAAAAAATCACTAGCTGACCATTTTTATAGCTTGCAAGGGTTACTGAATCAAGTCAATGAACAAGTTCACACCAATCAGTAAAAAGCAAGCTGCCCCAAAAATGCAGTTAAAGAGCCAGAAATAAATGTGCGGAACGTGATAGCAAATGTTAAGTATTTTGGAATTTGACTGGATGAACAGTGGAATGGTAGCTATGAAATTACAGTCAGAAGAGCATTCGGAGCAATGCCTGTAAGATGAAGAATGTAATATGCAACCCAAACTGAAAATTGCTTCTTAGACCATCCATTGTATGACACTATGTTTTCTTATTTCTAATGTGTGGCATTGAATTGTGGACCTTAACATAGGCTACTGTACCAAAGAAGCATTTGGAATATATATTTATTGAAGAATTTATTGGATTGAGAGGGCACCAAGGGAAGACTTTCTAAAGGGGATTAATAAATGCACAAGTTGATTTACTTCAGCCACATAATGAGAACTGGCAAGCTCAGATTTTAACATGTGATTATTGAAGGTAAAATAAATAGGAAAACAGATGTATGCAAGGGAAGAGCTTATGGACTGAAGAACCTGAGGTACAGCATAACATAGTTGTTTTGGCCTACCTCATTTGCAGTTAAAATAGCCATTTTGATGTCCAGTCTCCGGTAAGAGAGGAAGATTTATTTGTTTTGTGTGTGTTTTCCTCTTGATTGATCATTAAATGTCATCAGCTTTCTCCTTTAGTTGCATCCATCTTCTTTAGTATGGTGCTGCTTTCTTATACCACTTTTTAAAAAATCTCAGTACAGTAGCTATGAGAAAAAGGTTGCAGAGAATCCCCTGCCACCATGCAAATGGACTATTACTTCTTGAAACCTCACCCTGCGATCATGTGACAGATGGAGAAATAATGCTCATAGCTATTTTTGCTGTCAGCAAAATCCTGCATTCACACCCATAAGACAAATACAAAGAACGAGGGTTATAATTCTATCTGACCTTTAGAAGAAAGAACCAGAGGATCATAATTAAAAATGACAGCCTTTTAACTGACACATGTTTTACCTGGGCTAAACAGCAGCCAAATACTCCTGGAAACCTTAGAGTCCTCTTTTTCACGGGCTGTCCTCCACAGAGGACTTTGAAACATACATGTATTTATTAATTTCTATAATATTTCTTAAGTTTATGGAACATTTGATGTGGATTTCACTTGTCCCTTCTTTTGCATATCCTGTAAGGCTGATGATAAAGAAATATTCAAGGATGAGGTGATTCAGTGTGAGTTATTTGGTCAATGTAATCCTGCCTGTGTCTCCCCAGGCATCCAGTTCAGGGACCTCACTGCCAGGTAAGGATACAACATATACAACTTAGTCTTCATAGTGCTGTGTGATGATTTTGTCTTCCTCCCACCACCACCGTAACAAATGCTTGAAGGGAGGTGTGCAGAAGAAAAACAAGTGGATCATGACAGCCATTCCATAATTATCTCAAAACAGGACACCACCCCGTGCTATTTCAGTTGTATAACCTGTTACCCATTGCACATCTGTTTAGCATCATAGTGTTCCCTCGTGGTTGTAATTGTTTCCAGTTACATTCATGCACAGATTAGATTGAGCATTGAAAAACAGTTGACATCACCCAGTAGGTTCTACTTGCTTTATTCGTTTCCAGGGCAAAAGGGCAGTTGGCTTCCTTCCTCCATGTGACAGGAAACTAACTGGTTAATCAAATGTTTCTGAAGGTAGTGGTGAGATGGAGGGCGGGGGGGAAGAGATTTAGGACATGTGCACTGATTTCTTTCAACAATGGTGAAAAAAATGTAGTTTGGCTGGTGGTTCCTTTCAAAGCTTGGAAAGGTTGCTCTGTGGGAACTAAAATTCCCAGAATCCCCCAGCCAACATAGTCAGTTGAGGGTGTGTTGGATATGTAATTACAAAAAACAAACAAAAAACAACAACCAAGCTCTGGTTCCTTTGTACGAGAAACAAGGGGGCTGAACCCTCATACAATGGCATCCCCACCCTCTGCAAAACCACCTGTTAGGAGTTGTGGGGTATCCTTGGACACGTTATAATTCCTACATATCATGAGTTTAAAAAAAAAAGCGCCCTTCCCTAAAAAAATGGTTGATTTGTGCAGGATCAGGTGTTTCTCCCAAACATCCTGAGTGAGAAAACAGAAGATGCAGTAGAAGTAAAATAAAATCAATGTAGTAAAATAAAATAATGTGAGGTATTGCCTGACACCAAGGTACTCCAGATTCCCAGTGTTCCTGCAGAGACGTTAAATAAGAAGCTAAACAATCTAACTAAATTATGTTTATATCTCAGAATGGCCTGTTCAAACATCTACATTAAATTTTAATTGGTGTTTAAATTTATGTTACTACAGTAAAAAACTTTCCCAGTCCAGAATGAGAGGGGGAAAAGTCTGCAAATTTACTCCTTTTCTTCCACTTGTTCCTCCTGTAAGATTTCAAGAGAAGGAAACTGCCGCATGAATTTGAAAAGTCAATTCTCACCCACTTTCCTCTTTCTCATAACAAAATCAAGCAATGAAACAATTTTCCAATGGCAGGTTAATCGCTTTCTGAATATCACCCTGTCATCTTCTTTTCACTTCCAGTTGTTGTTTCCTTCTTTTCCACGCTTTTTACAGGACCCTTTCTGCAGGTCTGAGTTTCTGTCTCTCTTCCTCACACATAAGCACTTCCAATGTCTCCACTTACCTGTTCTAGGTGAGTTGTAAATACAACCCCTAATCCCTCAGGCTAGCATCAGTACTGATTTACAACTTTGGTGCTGGGAAGAATGATTTGCATAGTATTGTACTTTCTTGTTTGCTACCAGGGCAGTATGTCCTTCTCTGAATCTACGATAGTGTGTTCTAAGCATTTCTGATGCACAGGAACCTTCTGGTGTGGTAGGAGAAACAATGACAGGAGGCAGGCGTGGAACTTTGCCTGGGAAATGCAATTGCTGGGTGAAATGTGTGTGTGTGTGAGAGAGAGAGTGAGAGTGTAAAAGCATTTAGTGTACATCTTGGGGGGGAGCACTGCAGTTTTCCTACAATCTTTCAGGAAAACACGCCCCTCCGCAAGCGCGACACGCCCACCGTGCGTGCAGGTGGGGGGGCGGAGATCCGTGTCCGCGGCTCAGTTCCAGGAAGCCCACGGATCGGCACCGGGCCACGGACTGGGGGTTGGGGACCCCTGCTCTAGAGGTGTAAAACTGCTGAAATTTTTGATTTTTTCTGAAAATTTTATCTTCCATTTCCCCCCCCCCCAGAAGAAATGGAAATTTTCAGAAATTGTACATCTCTAGAGAACTTAAATACATAGTCTCAGAAGTCTTTCATTAAGCTCTTCATAACGTTTGAATACCATGTCATAGACATATTATTTATCATTGTGAAAGAACATATTCCACACTTCATTTTTTTCCCAATTTTTCCAGAAAAAAAAAAGTCTTTGGAAGAAACCAGGAAAAATTGTCCCCCCCCCCCCCCAAATTTTTCCCATTTTTTCTCAAGCCTTCCCATCTGTAGTCCTGGCCCAATCTTATTTAGCTTTCTAACCCTGCCTGTCTAGGAAAGCAGGAGGGATGTTATGTTCAGGATGTCCTCTGCTATGTGAATGCAACTGGCCATGGTACTGACTAGAGGTGAGGGACCTTTGAAGAATTGACACTGCAAGGCTGCTAGGAGTTTGGAAACACTGATTAAAATTAACATCTATGTACATGGAAAATGTCAGGGACGTCAGGGTCCTATTGACTTCAAATGAGATTAATTGTCTACAAAGAGGGTCCTGATAAAAAAGGAGGAAATATCATGAGTGTCAAATCCCTTTAAGAAGTTTGAGGGCTACTCAACACCTCAAAAACAGGCTCAGCTCTTGCAGGTCAGAAAAAGGACTATGACATCTAAGAAGTAACTAGCTTGATTAACAAGTGATGAGAATAAAGTTAATGAAGGATGACTTTGTACACTGCTTGTAGGTAGGGCTGTAACTACTACCTATCACGTAGCAAAATTTGCTTGGGCAGCAAAAGACACAAGTGCTAAGCATGAAAAGTCTTAAGAAAGGAGGGAAGCTATGTCATCATATATTTGTTTATAAATATGTCATATCAGTGCTATATATGTTTTGTGTTGCTGTTGACAAGATTGTGACGACCTATGGTTTTAAGCAATAAAGCTTGTTCTGTTCTGTTCTACCTTTAAAAAAAACTGGAAAGAAAAAAGGTGATGGCAGTAAATGAGGAAACAAGCCCCCCTGTCTGCTTGCAAAGACGGGACTGAAACAAAATCCTTTACAGGGTCATCGACAGGAACCAGTGCATATTACCCCCACCATCAAAGATGGTGTACTTCTGTCTCAGCTGCTGGAGAACATGAAACATGTTACTTTTATGTCCTGCTTGTGGGATCCCCACAGGCAACTGGTTGGCCAATAGTGAATATAGGGCTGGACTAGATGGGTCTCTGCGCTGATCCAGTATGACGCAACTTATATTGCCAGTGACATGTCTGAACTACATTTTCTGTTTAATGTTTTAGAACAGGCTGCTGTAGCCAGAGTTAATAAATGACCTCCTACCTAGTTACCTGCCTGACCTCCCCCTATGCACTTTCTGAGTTTAACAAGAATGGATTTGTTTTGTATCTCACATTACAAAATTCTGCCTCAAGCTTCCTTGGACATTTTCGGAATACAGATTAATGAGTTTTTCATTTAACACAGTAAGCTTGTTGTAGTCCATCTCAACAGCATGTTCTTCACGGTAAACATTTTTAAGTGTGATCGTGGAGAACACTTGTTGGCAAACACTTCCCCCCCCCTTTGTAAAGTAACACACCCTTATTTTGAAATACATTCTGTCCATCAGTTGGATGTGGGCCAAAATCAAAACGTAGACTTGCAGTTGTTTTAAATGACATCTTAAATACAAAGTCTGTCATGCCTAAACCTCTTTTTATGTTAATATATAAAGATTTTTATTGCAAATAATTTACTGCAGACATTACTTTTCTGTCAACAGATCAACCAGATTTTGTGAGATCAACAGATGGACCCAAAAACCTCCACTGTTTATTTGAAAAAATTGCACGTCTTATTAAATTATTGGTAAAAAAATTAATACAGTCCACAATGTCATGTGTCTAGAGTGCTGACACCCAGCTGTAGTCCAGTTTTCTTAATTTACGCAGGTCTCTTTCCTGAGCCTTGGATAATTGAGGTAGACTGTTCTCCAAACACTCTGTTGTTTGTGAAACCTCTGTGTGAAGTTCTGCAATTTCTGCTTCGTCCTCAGAGCCATTCTTTTCATTTTCACTTTCCATTTCTGCTTCACTGACGATGTTATCAGTACTGTTAAAAAAAGTGTCAACAGAAATATGCAGTTGAGACTAATATGAGTCACCACCATAGACACACTGAGCCAAAATTCTGTTGAGCAGCTCCACCTGCACAAGAATATCACTGTTGTTGGCAGGAATGCTATTAAATACTTCCTATTATTGATTTCAGGATGTGCATGGCTTGCACGCAGTGAGATGAAGTCACATGCACACCCAAATGGAAAAAATGAAGTCTTTAATCAAGAGCAACCTGCTTCTGAAAGGGATGACAAGACAGAACCTGGCCAGTAAGGACTTTGGTCATTACGATTCTAAGAGGTGAAGGATACAACGTGAAGCCCAGTGAAGCATTCCCCTCCACCTCTCCAAATCTGGCAATGGGGGTTGCTGGGGGAACTCCAGATCACATTTCCTGAAGGTGCAGAATGGTATGAGGGAGAAGGAAAAAGATTCATTGGGTGGATGGAAATAAATCTTAGTGGCACTAGTTTGCACCCACCAGGAGTCTGATGCATTCTGTTGCTGGACTGCACCACAGATAAGGATGGCTGATTCTTAAGATTTCCCTGAATATATCTAGTATGCTTCAGCAGGAAAAGGACATGGATTACTTCCAAGCTTGAATATTTTCCACCAGGGGGTGGGTTAGGTAAAATTATCGCTCTCAGTGGAAGAGTGATCTGAATAGCGGGAAAAGAGGTCAGTAAAAGACCAGATTTTTATGTCAGATGAAGGAATCAACACTTTTCAATGTACTCTCAAAAAAGGAAGTCCCTATCCATAAAAAAACAAGCATGACAATGCAAACCCTATGCCTTTTTGCTTGACATGCCAGTGTTGTTTTCTTATGTTTTAGTGAGTGAGTGAGTGAGTGAGTGAGAGAGAGAGAGAGAGAGAGAGAGAGCATTTAGTGTACATCTTGGGGGGGGGGGGAGCACTGCAGTTTTCCTACAATCTTTCAGTAAGTTTCCTGTATTTCACCAGGAACTAAAACAGTAGCATAAACTCTTTTGTTACCTTATATGAACATATTAGTCTACCCTGGCAGTGGCCACATGCACCCTCCCCTGCTTTCGCAGCCCTAGGGTCTTCAACACTGGCCTAGGGGATTAAAATAAAGGAATGTCTATTCCTGCAAGCATCCCGGCGGTGTGTGTTTCTCTTCTGGTATGCAGATGTGCTTCACTGAAAATGCGTGTTTCTCTTTAGGAGAATAAATCAAAGTGAACTGCTAGGCACTTCTTAAGTTAGGTCAATAAGAAAGACAGAAAAAAAAATACATGCTGCTTAGGTGTGTAGCCAGCTACAGGTCCTGAGGGCGGGTGGAAATTAGGTCCCAGAGCCACTAGATGTATCCACTCCTGCTCCACTAAACATTGTGCCTTGTCAACCATGAAATTATGGTCCATGTCTGCTAGGAACGCTCTTGCCCACCCATCCCCACTTCTGTGTGAACATGCCAGCAGACTCCCATATTCACAAACATACGAGAACTGCTTCTCAGCATTTCACAAAAGCATGGCACCAGTGTTGTGTAGAAGAGAGAGTAGAACTCAGGAGACGTGGGTTCAAATCCCCGCTCAGCCACGGAAATGGAGGGTGGCACTGGTAAATCACCCCTTGAACATCTCAGATATCCCCAAATCCTATTAGGATCATCATCAGAGATGGGCACGAAACGCTTTTTACAAAGCCATTCACCCTGCTTCGCGTGCTGCTGGGGTCCTTCTTCTCCAGCGGCACTCCAATCTGGGCAGGAGCTCAGCCGGCCCAACCCCGCCTCCTCAGACAGCCGACCACTCCAACAAGGAGGCAGGATGGGGATTCTCCCCATGAAGCCGAGGAGTGGTCAGCTGGTTGAGGAGGTGGGACTGTGCCAGAAGAGCTCCTGTCCGGATTAGAGCACCGTCAGAGAAGAAGAGCCCCAGTGGCATGCAAAGCAGGGTGAATGGCCTGGCTGGCTGGGGGTGGGAGGGAGACGGCCCAGTGCGGTACCTGTGGTGCCATGCTGACAGCTTCATATGAAGCTTCGTGCCCATCTCTAGTCACCATCCACTGGAAGTCACCTGATGGCACGTATCAAACACAAAAACTTTACAGTAGGTTTCTTACCTTTCTTTTGTTTTGGATACCAGCAACGAGTTAATAAAAATAGGACACAGGAAAGTGGCGGATGGTAATACATGTGCGGGAGTGTGAAGCAGCTGCAGTGCGGGAGTAAAAAAGAAAACAGAAGGAAACAGAAACTTGGTTAAGAGGCTGATCCAGTATTTGTTGTTTTTTTTCAATCAAATTCACATTGTTGTTTTCCTTACTTCTTTAATTGCAGGTGACTCCTGGGGCAAGTTGCTCTGCATGGGTGTTTTCCTAATCTGTGCAGCCTCCTCTGTCTGTTGCCGGTGCTTTCCCAGTAGGAGGTAAAAAGGTGTCATGGTGAAGCTCTCCTCAACTGCCAACTAAAAAGTGGTGACAGAAAAACATATTAACGTGAAAGAACAGAAAAAGCACCAAAAAAACCACAACACATTCTTCAAGTTGTCTTCAGAAGGAAAAATAATAATCTCAAAATGTTGAGGTATACGCTGTGCAATAGATAGATGTAAAATACTGCAGACCATTGTTTAGATTACCAGAATCTGATACCAATCATTTCATACAACCATGACTCAATAAGTACTCTTTTGTTTACAAAGGGAGCTTATTAATTCAATCAGACTATTACAAACTACCAGTGGCAAAGTTCTAAAACCTAAAAATGAGAATCCCATCCATCACTGCGATGGCTAGTCATCAAGAAGATGGTTTTCACTGAGGGAACTCCTTCTGTCAGCAGAATGAGGAGAAAGCCATCCTTCTTGGAACCCTGTGTGAGCCCCAGAATCTGCTTCGGAATAGAGATGGACACGAACCACCGGTTCGGCAGTTCGTACTTTGAACAAACAGGTGGTTGGTGCTCCCCAGCCCCGCCTCCTCTGGCGGGTGCCCACTCAGAGGCAGCGCCTGGAGGGAGGGGGTGGGGCAGGGAATCCAGGGTGCTGCCTCTGAGTGGGTGCCTGCCAGAGGAGGCGGGGCTGGGAACCGCTGAACGAACAGTTTGTGCCCATCTGTACTTTGGAGTAGTAGAAAACCGGTCAGAGCCATTTTGGGGGCAGTGCAGAAGGCTGCAGCAGAGAATGAAGTAGGGTTGTCACGCTGGTGGGCTGGGCAGCAGCATGAAGCAGGGTTTCAGTCCACATTCCTCTGCAGCCAGTTTATCTGCAAAGCAGGTCACCAAAGTCAGCAGGTACATGAGAGCAGGCTGGAATCCAAATTCTGTAGTTTGAGGCACTACAGAGGCTACCAGGCAACTCAGTCAGCCCCCTAGGTGCAGTGGTTTGCAACCCTGGCTTCCCAAATGGGAACTACAACTCCCAGAAATCCTGGCCAGCACAGCTAGTGGTGAAGGCGTCCCAGATGCTCTTTAGTCCAAGAGCATCTGGGAACCCAAGGAACCAATGCCTTAGTTTGTAGCACAGGCTGGTGCATATCTGTGCTCACACCCTTGGAACAGCAAGGTCCAGAGGTCCTGTAAGGATTGAGGCAGTATCCCCTTCCTGGCCCTTCTAAGAGGCTTGGTACGGCAGCTATCAAGAACAATGGCTTTGTGTTGCACTTGATCATACCTGTAAGGATGACTGTGTGTGTGTTTGTATATTTAGAACGTTTAAAGTGGCCTTTCTCATTAGGCAAAAGCCCCAAGTAATTTCCATTACTCTTTTTCAACTAGCTTATTTGTAAATAGAAAAATCTGTACATTTAACCTTTCCTTAGGCATACAAGTTTTAACGTCTGTGAATGCAAACAGTTTCACACTGTTCATACACATCCTTATCTATAAAATGTAAACAATTCAGAGAAAGCCTCTGAAAATCGAAGTACAATAAAGAACTTAAGGGTTCTATCAGCTATTGACTTTTTAAAATTAAATGAGGTTAAACACATGCACCGCCACCTGAGACTTCAGTTTAGAAAAATTAAAAATCTAGATCTGTATGTTACGAAGCAACGTTCCTGGGAATACACTAGGTTACTTAATAGAATCTTTGAAAATGGAACCTCAGGATAATTGGTCGATCTGGGCCCCAAAAACACACCCAGGGATGGTCACTGCCCACCCTTTAATCCCCGACAAAACGTTTACTCTGGAGTTGATTTTTAATATAAGGCAAGCAAACATTTTTAATACAGAACAACTCAGATCTTACAAAATGCATTTTCAATACCCTGCTAGACCCCCCAAATGAATTTTAAAAAGCAATACCTGTCTGCTGGAAGGTGTAAGTCTCTCTTCTGGTGTTTTTGTGCTAAATGTCATCAATTCCTAAACGTCCACCATGGAGAAACAACATTATAATGAAATACATTTTTTTCAGGATTTTAGTGTGTCTTAAAAATGTCACACAATTCAAAGTACTTATTTTGAAGTACAGGCACATATAAAATACATGAATTTTTATATTACATACACACTCAAAATCTGAAACAAATAAAATAAAGAGTGGAAGATATGTTATTGCTTGGAATATTTTTTTTCTTTTCCTTTAAAGTGACACTGTGGGAAAACACAATTAAAAGGGTAGCCTTTCAATTAGTGAAAATGCTTTTAACAGTTGTAACTATACAGATCCTATACACACAAAACTGGTTTAGCAGAGGGATTCCTCTTTTTCTGCTTCTAGGAGAGAATAATTGAGGCCAGTCTCACCCAAACACACCAGCCCTCCAGACATGGTGGAGAATATGCAGTTTGGGCTGGGGGACTTACTCAAGGAGGACAGGTGTAGACACAAATGCCTGCACCTCTTCATTCATCATCTTCTTTACAGATTCAGGGCCAAGTCCAAAGAGGAGACTAATTTTGATACAGATAAGTCTCTACACATGAGCGAAACCCAAATTTTCCATGGGTCTTGCTCACATGTAGAGAGCCTACACACAAGCAAGAATATCTCCTCTTCAGATCCTGGGCTGTAACCATAAAGAACATAACACACAGGGGTTTGGTTTGCCAGCTTTTATTATTTAGTTTTTATTCCTACATAAACTTCTGTGTATTCAGATCTCATACAACAAAACTATAAGGGAATGATCAACTACAGGCTATCAAGTCAATTCTGACTTCTGGTGACCCTTTCCAGGATTTCCAAGGGATACAGAAGACAAGAAGTGGTTTAACCACTCCCTTCCTGCACAACTTAAATGATAATAAAAATAATTTTAAACCAATACCATCAACCAGCTAAGATTCAGCAAACTGACCACCTAAAAAAGAATAAAAATACAGAAAAGCCAAGAAACTTTCGAACTGAAACAATCTGTTGTGAAAATACAACAGATGTACCCCAAAGATGTAATTCAACTTGAAGTTGAACTCAAAGGCAGTGCAACAGCTTGGAAGTGAGAAAATCAGATTTGATTTCCTAATCCTTCCAGTCCTCACTTTGTGGCTTACTTGACCCATATCTGGTCCTGAGAAGAGAGAGAGCAACTTGCCCCTTACCCTAACCTACTTCACTGGGCTGTTGGGAAGAAAAGATAATGGTGGCACATTGAGAAATTATACAAAAAATAACTAAATGGAACATCACTTTTATGAGCTACCAGTAGCAACTTATAATGTATCCCCAGGTTCGAGTTGTCGGAGATGGGAACCAAACTTACATGAGTCTCAGTCATGAAGTAAAACTGAGATTGGTTAAGCCACTGATATTTTTCGGAGCGACTACATTCAGGCACGTCTCTCGGAACAAAGACAGCCCATCGGACTCTGCCTCTGCAGATCTTCCTCTGGATGCACACGGGCTGTGGCTCACTGGGCTTGAACACAAACACTGGGGAGAGAAAGGCATTTTCAGTCTTGGACGGTAGTCCTCCCTGCTCTTTCACCGAGATCGAAAGAGTCACTGGATCACAAAATGATAACGAGCCTTGTACGCTGACTCACCTCTGGGACGGCTCCTACGAGTTCCTATACAGATAAGTCTCCTCTCCGTGTAGTGGACGGGGTCAGTGGAGTGCTGTCCCTGTGGGCGGCAAGGGACTCCCCGGGCTCCTGGTGGGCCCCCTCTTTTAAACCTTTGAAAGCTCTTCATCCCCCCACAGAGGGTGTGCAGGTAGCATTCTGCCACATCCCTCACCCAACCTGTTTTAGGTATTATTGTGTCTTTGGATCAAACTGACAGTGACTTCTGCTAATAGCCCATTCACCTCTTGTTCTGAACCCCCTCCCAACCAGCCTAAACAAGCACAGAGGGCCCTGAGAATTGTCCCTGCAAAAGGCAGCATTCAGGGGCAAGCACAGGGTGGGGTTCCAGTTCTCTGCGGAGTGGGGGATATTTGTGTTGGAGGCATCCCTGGAAATTGCCTACCCCAATTCGGGCTGAGATCCTGTAGCATATGATGGTAAGTTGCAACAGAGAGGGCCATTGAATCAGTGGGGAATTGGCAAGCCAACTCCTGCGTAAGATGCTACTAACTCAAATAGGCCTACTCTACTTGCAATTTAGTAAGTCACAACTTGGAACTGATTCAACAAATTTCCAATAATTCAATGGACTTACTTGAGTGCAACTTACTACACTAAGCAACAGAACTTCAGCCACAGCATTTACAAACAAAGAGTAATATGGGTCAAAATCACAGGAGTTCTGCCTCTTAAACTAGTATTATCTTGGGTGCTTTTCAGAAGAAAGGTGGGGTATGAGCTGCTGGATAGCTCAGTGGTTCAAAATTCTGGCTGCGGAGACAGAGGTTGGGAGTTTGATTCCACACTGGACCTCCTTGACAAGGGCTGGATTCTATGATCTAGAGCAGGGGTCCCCAACCCCCGGTCCGTGGCCTTGCCAGGACTGGGCCGCGGAGACAAATCTCCTGCCCCCTGCGTGCGCAGATGCATGCATGCCCCTCCCATGCACGCACGGGCGCCCCCCCCCCCACGCTAAACTGGTCCATGGAGGCAAAAAAGTTTGGGACCACTGATCTAGAGGGTCTCTTCCAGCTCTGCAGTTCTAAGTGATGATGATTAAAATATATCAATAAATAATCCTGTCACTTGTCTCTACTCAGAGCAGCAGTTATATGGGCTGGGGGTTTCTGAGAACTGTAGCCCCTCCAAATTACTTTTCTGCATGTACCACATCAATGAAAAATGGGCTGTAGGCAAACAAAATGGCAGAGTAGCAAGCAAAGAAAAGGAAATTCTATAATAAACCTAATTTCGTCTCATAGGCCTTAAACTGCTTGACAGCAAACAATGGCTGAAATCCAATAGTAATTTTCAAATAGAGTAGGCCCTCTTTTGTAAGTTCCACTGATTTAATAGGCCACCTCTAGTTGCAAGCTACTACTGGATTTCAGCCAATGAATCGGAATAGGATATTAGCACCTGCCAGAATTAATTAATTAATTCAATTTGTATCACGCTCCCGTTAGTGTCGGGGCAGTACTCTGGGCAGTTACAACACATATAATAGAAAACAAAAATAAAGAAATATGTCCCCTGGGGCCAGAACATTATTAGTACAGTATACTGTGGGGCGCCAAGGTTGTTAGATGCCCTGTTTCAAAGATGTACTTTTGCTTTCATATAATGAAAATCTACAGGCCAAAACCTCATTTCGGGACAGAAAACCATGCA
Organism: Intellagama lesueurii; assembly: GCA_037013535.1. NCBI lineage: Eukaryota > Metazoa > Chordata > Lepidosauria > Squamata > Agamidae > Intellagama > Intellagama lesueurii. Next base: position 163,810,697 of record JBAJHW010000001.1, on the reverse strand, counting down.
GCTGAACATAGGATCTGAAAAGTCTAACAGGCAGTTGCCTAGCTAGGATTGTAAGACAGCTGTAAAGATAGGCATCTTCTGCCCATTTGGGGCAATACCCTTCTTCCACAGCCGCACTCTCTTAACATTTTTCAGGACCCCTGACCCACAAGAGGGCCTTTTCAGGAGATTTGGCAATGATACGTGGGAGGAAAGGAGAGGAATTATTCCTTCAGCACATTTTCTTCAACTAAATCATGTTAGAATCCAAGCTATGGCACAACGTCCATGTAGACTGAATCAGCATTTTTTTAAAAAAGGGTTGTTTTAAGTGGCTTTAAAGTCTAAGAAAATAAAATATTTTCCTAGTTCCATAGCTAGGGCCAACCACCTCCCACCAAAAATGAAAGAAGCCTTTATGCTTACCATCCGAGTATTCCGAGTTCCAGGAAATTGCAACCATGTTCTCAGAGAGACAATCAGGCTGGAGAACGATGACATTTAATTGGGCACTCCATTCCACTGGAAAGCAAAACAACCAGACATGAAAGAGAACCACAGAGTCCCAGAGCAGCCAGCTGTTTGGCTGGGCAGGAGAGGAAAGTGGGGGCGATGTCCAGTGGAACCCAACCTAGCCTTTCACACAAACGATGCTTTAGGTGGATTTGTACAAATTGTTGCTTAGTGTAGTAAATCACACTAGAATCAGTGGGGATTTGGTGAGCCCACTTCTCTGTAAGTTCCACTGACTCAATGAGCCTCCTCTATTTGTGATTTATTATGCTAAAGTAATCCACAACTAGAGTAAGCCCCCTTGAGTCAATTAATTTTGATTCAGAAAGTGCCTACTTCCTCTGTGACTTACTTAATATTACCTAGTGATTTTTATGGCCAAGTAGAGACCTGAATCTCTATCTCCTAAATCCTAAGCCAACGATCTAAACAAATATATATCCATGGTGAACGCTATCTCATCAATGATGATTACACATCTCAATATAATTTGGTCAGGATGGGAGTCCAGACGTTCCCAAACCAGCCACTTCAGGAGACAGCAGGTTAAGGCACATCAGCCCAGCTCTGAACCAGAATGGCAAATCTGGCATTTTTTTTAGAGCTCCAAAGTTATAGACTCCACTGTCTACAACAATGCTGCTATTCTAAGACAATGAGAAATACTAAATAATTTGGCTGCTAGACATTTAAGAACATGCTAGCTTCATGTTTTCCCCCCTCAAAACTTGTATTTCTACATCTGAAAACCAAAAATGGCCTCATGCAGGAAATGCAAGACCCTCTCTCATGTCTCCACATAAGGCACGGCTCCCACTCAGGGAAGGCAGAGGAGGGCCTTCCTGCAGACCTCAATACTTGGGCACATCTTTGACGGAGATTATGCTTTCTGTCAGCCGCCTACAGCAAAGCTCCTCTTCCGTTATTTTTACTAGTCTACCTGCTTATGAATATGTTTACTTTGATATTTTTGCTCATACAGTGGACCCTCGACTTACAGACGGCTCGACCTGCAGACTTTTCGAGTTACAGACTTCTCTGGCCGCAAAATTTAGGTTCGACTTGCGGCCGGAAAATCAAACAAAATGGACCAAAAACGGCCGGTTACGGATTAATCGGTTTTCAATGCATTGTGGGTCAATGGAGCCTCGACCTACAGACTTTTCGACCTGCAGCCACCGTTCCAATACGGATTAATTCCGTAAGTCGAGGGTCCACTGTATGTTTCTTTAACATATGTACTACTGTTTTAAAATTCTGGTTTCATTTGAAGCATCTCACTGAAAATTTAAGCATAGATAAAAGAAGAATGTGAAGGTCCAATCAGGGAATGGAGAGATTCGTAACCATAGTAATTCTGGTAAAACCTGTTAAGTTATTCTTTTTTTTTGGGTCATTTTAAAAATTCTAGTAAATTGTATAAGTGGATGTAAAAGTACCCTCGCACTCTCTGGAATTTTACCCTTCCCCTACCCATGTCCACTCCCCTAGCCCCCCAGCCCCAATCCTATCCCTATTGAAAATGAATTTTTTAAAAAAATAAAAAAATAAAAAAAAGTAATATGACCATTGTGGTAAAAATTGGGTTGGGCCTACAGATCTACTTTCAGATGAGGTCCATGCTTTTTTATTCTCCTGCTACCCTCCTGAAGTCCATAAACAAGGCTCCCATGTTGGTCAAGGGACCCGACTTTGCTGGACGGGCTGATATGAAAGGGGGAATTTGTAGAGACACCTTCCAGAGGGAGAGAAGGTAGCTCTGCCCAACTTCACGCTCATTTCCTGCCCCTGTTCTCCTTCAGTGCCCAACACCACAAGCTGAGTGCAACTAGCAGCATTCTCCTACTTTGGTGGGCTATTTCAAGCAGATGGAAGGAGTTAGGAGAAAAAGAGATGAAAGGGGTAGCCAGCTTCTGCACGTCCACAGGCAGATTCCTGGATCCAACCCTTTCATCTGTGCCGAAGGAGAGAAATATATTCCAGCAGATACATATCATGAAAGCATAAAGTTGCTGATGTAAGAGTTTCTTCCTACACCATCTGCCAACTTAAGAGAAGCACAAAAGAGGGTGTGAAAAACTGGACTATGCTACAGTTTTGCAGATGTTAAGTTATCCAGGATAATTTGCCTTAGGTGTGAGAACCCCACCTACTTTCATCTGATACCAATCTAGCAAGTAGCCTCAACATAACTTTTCCATTTCATTTTGTTTTCCTGTGCTTTTCTACGGCGGGCAACTCCTGAGCACTGCATGAAATACACGTCGTTTTTCAGTATGTAGAAGTTCATGGAATACCTTCTATAGCATTTTCATGCTGGTGAAAGTGCAGCTAACAAAGAGAAAAATGGAAAAAGCTTATGGAACTTGCAGGCAGTTTTCTGGGGGTGGAGGTGGGGATAGGTATCAGGTACGCTGGTGCAATTTAAAATTTAAATTTAATTCAAACATGGCCCAGTTTGACATTTAACATTGCATTAATGCTATCACTAATGCATTTCTGAAATCACTTTAAAAACCATAATACTTGAACTAAAGTATTCCAGATCAAAACCTAGGGCTGGGTTAACAATATTTTACACAACCACAAAAAAAAGTAGTTTCCAGTGGGCAGGTCAATCAAAATCAAACTAGAAGCATCTGGTACTAGGCACTAGACCTTTGAAATGCATAACAACTGCTTTTTTGGGGGTTTTAATCGAATGAGCAGTTTTAAAAATGGCAAAAGAAACAAGGAAGGAGGAAAGAGTTAGTAACCACAAGACACAAGGCCAAACGCTCTTACTTGTACAGCTCAGCAAGTTCCAGCAGCACAGAAAGCCAGTACTGGTGGTACCAAGGAGGTATTTCGAACAACTCAGCCTCCCAAAACAAAGGTTTCTGGAAGAATAAAGGGCAAAGGCAAATATAATTAGTTGTTAAGTCTTGTGTCCATAATTTAACACAGCAGACGCATCATCACTGAACTCACAAACCGGGCCCTTTCAGGCAGCCCTTTGTGCCACTTCACCCTCCAAGGCTGGACCTCCGGAAGTGCGTATGTGTGCACAATGACTTCTCATGTTCTATCTTTGGTGTGCAACTTTCTATAGTCTTTTAACTCATTAACATATTAACTGCATTCCAAAGCAAGTGTGCTTATTACTCTTGAGACCTTAAACAGCGGCATCAGCTACAAACAGCTTGGGCCCAAGCGATCTATCTCAAGGACCCCATCTCCCTTTAGGAGCCTGCTCGAGTGTTAAGATCATCAGGGGAGGCCTTCCTCTCAGTCCCACCACCCTCACAGGTCCGTTTTGTGCGGACACGGGAGAGGGCCTTCTCTGTCGCTGCTCCCAGACTCTGGAACTCCCTCTCAACGGAGGTCAGTCTGGCCCCATCTTGGCTGTCCTTCTGCAAGCAGGCAGAGACCTTTCTTTTCAGGCAGGCTTTCCCTTTGTGACTGGCTTCCTGAGTGGAGTTTTTGAATGGATTGTTGTGCCTTCCTGCTTTGAATGTGTTTTTGGTGTTATTTTTGTTTATTATCAGAAGAGAATCCTGCCTTCTCATGATGTGCCCCAGGATTGACAGCCTTGGCTTCAATATCTGTGCCTCCAGAGATGGTTCAGGCTTAGTTTGCTCTAAGATCCACTTGTTCATCTTCCTGGTAGTCCAGGGTATCCACAAAGCTCTCCTCCAGGACTGCATTTCAAATGAATCATTTTTCCCCCGTCTGCTTTCTTTATCGTCCAGCTTTCACACCCATATGTGTATCAGAAATACAAGACTGTGGATGGTCTTGGTCGCCAGTGACACATCCTTACACTTGATCTTTTCCAATTCCTTCATTGCTGCCCTTCTGAGTCTCAGATTTCTTTTGATTTCTTGGCTGCAGCCTCCATGCAGATTGATGATTGAACCAAGTATACAAAATCTCTAACTATTTCTATTTCTTCAGTGTCAACACTGGAGTTGTGTAGTTCTTTGGTAGTCATGATTTTGGTCTTCTTCATACTCAATTGCAGTCCTGCTTTGGTACTTTCTTCCTTCACTTTCACTAAAAGTCACTTCAAGTCATCCAAACACCCTCACACTGCCTCTCTCACATCCATTCCCACCGGTTGCACTTTTATTGAAAGAGCCTGGTGTTAAGAAAACATTCCAATCTAATTTAAGCCAAGGGTTTGAAGCTCTGAGTTTGGCATAAACTAACTGTAGACACAGATAAAATGGTGGCAGAGAGGTTAGCTTCTACTGACAAATCCTGTATTTAAAAAAAGTGTAGATCTAAGAATCACAGGGGAAGCTTGGAATGGACCAGGAGGAGGGCTTCAGAACAGAGATGTTTCCTGCTTAATATTTTAAATTATGAGGCTACTACATTAGCGGCATTATATTTTCCAAAGACATTTTGCCTTTTGAAAAAAAACACACACACAAAAACCGCAAACACCATAAAGAAAAGTCAAGTAAACCAGCAGAAATTGAATGGTCCATGACAGAGGCACATACTGTATCATTCCAGGGGGGTGGCAGAATGTACATTTCAGATCCCACGTTTCCGAGTCCCACAGAGTGACTATTTCATCAAAGCTAACAGCAAGCAAAGAGCCGTCTTCGGAGAAACAGCAGTTGGTAGCCCGGTAGTGGTGATAGCTTCCAACAAAATCACAGGCCCAGGTTATGCTTTCATCTGTTAAGAGAACCAACACATTGTTAGGACCGATACGTTTTGGCAAGTAGCACGAGCGGATATCAACGCAGTGGTCAACTCTTTTTGGCTGGCCTCGGTAGCTGAGCCAAAAATGCTGTCTGCCTGGCCTGCTTCTTGCTGGTGTGGATGATTGGCCAAGATGCTCTGGAGTGGCCAAGAGGGCAGCCCAAGAGGTCCAGGTCTCCTGTTTCCATGGGAACCCCTGTGAGCACATTCATGGAGCAGAGTGCGAGAGACGTTCTGCCTCCCACTTCTATAGAAAAGAGAACCTTGTGTGTGTGTGTGTGTGTGTGTGTGTGTGTCTTACTCTCTTGTAGCATCCAAGCAAGCATCTCCCTCATCATCTTCTCCTGCACCTGAGCAGGAAAGGGTGGTAATGGGTTTGCCCTTTCAGAATGTGTTGCGGAGAAATTGAGCACCACATTAAAGGGACACGAATTTCCCAATGATGCTTCAATGTTCAGAGAAGACAAGAAAACTAACACCCGAAGCCTCTCTGTCTGGTTCCTTGCTCACAAGTCCCACCCATCCAAGTGTAGAAGGTAACCCCATGTTACAAAAAGAGAGAACAGATTTCAAAGAAAGAAAATAGAAAACTCAGACGATGCGATTACAGCTTGCTTAGACTCAAACCTTTTGACCACTCCGAAATAAAGGAGCCACGTCCACCTATTTTGGGGACTCCTACAGGTTCTCCTCCTTCGCTGCTTAACATTAGTAAACTCACGTCGCCACAGAATCATTAAAATCCTTTATTATTTAATAGAAGGAGTGACCTGTACCCTCCTTCCAAGACAACACAGACCTGCAAGTTTTCAAGGTCTGGGGTGAAAAAGGTAGGACAACAAAAAGGTAAGTTTCCATGAAGCAGCTTCGTTTGTCTGCTTTGGATGTATAATAAAAATAAGAACACAATTGCTGTGGCCCCCAAAAGCCCGACAGATATATTTTAGTGTGACCTTTGTAGAGAGTATGGTCCACTTCCTCAGACGAGATGTGCTGAAGGAAGTGGCCTGCGATCCCTTCCTACCCAAAGGCATGTGCTTGTTTTTAAGGTGCCCACAACCCTTCTGGAAGCACCAGGAGGAACTTAGGCACCTTGGGTCCTTTAAAGGAGAAAGGCAGGGTAAAATGGTTTAAACAAATAAACAATAAATGTTCTTCAGCGAAAGAACTTCCGTGTTCTCACTGAATGTCCAAGACAGAAACTTCTTTTTTTGATGCCGCCTTTTGTTTTGGTGCAACTTATTCTGGTGTCAGTTGAAGAAGAAGAAAAAGGGAAGGAAAACAGACGGCAAGAGAAGAAAATTGCTCCTCTGCTAAAGTCTCCAGTAATTTTTAACTCTGGAGATGCTGAACAAGTCAGGTTAAAGGAGGCAAACCAAACCAAACCCATACAACCCACTAGACTTTTTGTAATTCCACCAGTTTCTAAAACCGAAGAAATAGCACTCCATTTTGTCCAAGAACAGAAAAAGAAGCGCGAACAGCACTTGGGGGGAGGGCAGCGCATGTGCATCAGGAAGAGCAAAGGCTCCATCCAAGGAGTCCCTGGGGCACCCGTGGGCAACTCTCCATGTGGTGCTGGATTTCAATGCCTATCATCCCCCACTACTAGCGATGCTGGGTAAGGATACAAAGAACTGCGGGAACAACAGAGGCGGGGGAACCAGTTGCCAAACCCAGTTCTAGGACGAGAGACAGACTGGCCCACAGGTGCCATTTCTCTCGAGTTTGAGAAGCTCCATGAAACATGGGCTGCTCCTGACCAGAGAAGGGGAACCCCTCCCAATTTTGGATTCGTTTGCAAGCCACCCCCTCTCATCAAGGTCTCTGGTAATTCCTTCATCTGCAGGGACACAAACTGCAAAATCAATTGTGATCCACAGTCTGCAAGGATAAAAACGGGCTCTGCCACGTTTCCCAACCTTACTGAGAAGCAGATGGAAGGAAAGTGTCCACCTGAATGGCAAATAAAAACGACCCTTCCGCCCTGACTTACTTTCATCCTCGTTATCAACCAGCAGCATCCAGACTTTAAAATGCCCATCGCGGCTGGCTGTCACCAATGTCGGGGTTGCATTTTCAGATTCATCTGTGCAGCGGAAACACAGAGCTGTGACACAGTCTTCATGGGGCATATTTATTCTTGTGTTCAGAGTAAAGCTATAAAGAAAGAAAAAGAGACAGATGTGCATTAGGGTCCGATAGCGGTGTGCCAGCCTCACACCAGTACACACCAGTACACACGCAGCATGTTGACTTTATGCTAAACGTCTGCAAGACCCAACTCTTTTAGGGCTTCCAAAGTGGAATCTTTGTATGCATACACTGCTAAAATAATTAAGGGCACTGAAAAAATGCAGTTCTGAAAACGTATGAAAATCAATGGAAGACTTGATGTTAGCTACCCCAAGTGCCCTTCATGTTGCTCACATCTCTGGGCAAAAATCATCTGAGACATTAATTGTATTGTGGTGCTTCTGACATGAGCAAAGAAAGAACTCTTCGAGGGCAAGAAAGGAAGATGGGAACACTGGAATGTCATATACTATTGAGTCAAAAGATTCCTTTAACTAGGCTGGCAGTGGCTCTCCATGGATTTGTTATGTTCCATTATGTCCCATCTGACTGCTAGTGACCCTGACAGGCAAGTGAGAGATTCAAGGAGCATTTTTACCAGTGCTGCCCTCTCCCCCAGTGAGTCTCTATGGCCAAGCAGCGATTCAGACCCAAGTCTCTGGCGTCCTAGCCTGTCACATGATCCACTGCACCATTTCCAATCTGATTGGGAGACGACAGGGACTGAACCTGGGGCCTTCTGTAGGGCATGCGCCCTACCAACCACCCTACAGCCCCTCACTTATGTAAGAGTGTACAAGCGAAAGGACGATTCAAGTGTCGGGGTTCGCAACCCTCCTACGTGCCTTAAGATCTACACGAGCCATTAAAACAATTTTCAGGAAACAACAGCTTCTGTGCAAGGCAGGCAGAAAACGGCGTTTTGCCAACCCCTTGGAACACATAAGCAGAAATACCTTTGTGCTTGCTCATCGTACGCCCACAGCTTCATCTGCAATTCAAGGTCACTGCAGCTTCCTTGCCGCTGTTCCACGGTGGCCAGCCAGTTGCCTTTGGAGTCAAACGCTGCCTTCGACAACTCAATCTGGGTCAAACCGTACTGATGAATAAACTCCTGCTGCACAATATCTAACTGCAACAATTAAAAAGAAAGATAAAAACCTCTGAGCTCCCGTGCCTTTGGGGAGCAGTCACGGCAACTTCCTTTTTGATGAAAGGAAGCCTTCTCAGGAGCTATGACGTTAACTGGTGATCGGGCAAGAGTTTTCAAGTAGAGAGAGGAAAATCAATAGGAGCCTGTAATGTGGAGGATGAGACTATCCAATCATCACAATGAATCTTACTACACAAGACGGCCTCATGTGCCTTCTCAGCGGCTGGTCCCAGAGTGCATGATTCCCTTTTAAGGAGGCCAGCCTGGCCTCCTCCTTGTTGCCTTTTTATTTCCACAGGCCTTTGGTAATTAACTGAGCAACGAGGAAGGTCCTCTTAATGGTGGATAGCTGTTGTGCTCTTTTGTGGTGTTTTAAAAGTTTTTAAATTGTGTTCATTTTGTGCTGTTTTAATACAATCAGACATTTAATATTGTTTTCAGTACGGTTTATTGTTTTTAAACTAAGTCTCTATTAAAAATAGATCTTGTGATCCACTTTGGATCCCACAAAAGAGAAAGGCAAGTTATAAACAAAATAACACCATCATATGATAAATACATTAACGTCTCCACCATCTTTTTCACCTTCCTAGTAACGTAGTGGTTCTCAACCCACAGCCCTCCAGATGGTTGGGAGTTCAACTCCCAGAATCCCTGACCACTGGACAAGCTGGCTGGGGCTTGTCAAAGTTGAACTCTAAAATATTTGCAAGACCAAAAGTTGAGGGCCTTTATATCAGTCTTACACAGAGTTATCATCTTGCATATAAACAAGCAGTCACTTAACTCTATTAATAATTGTTTGCTGACTGAAGTCAAAATGTTAATTAAAGTGTCTCGCAGAAGAGGCATAATTGCTTTAGGGAGAGGTTGATTATTTCGGTCAAGACTTAACGCATGAAGTTACCTCATGCAGTCTGGCCATTCACTCATCCAGGGCAAGGATTCAGCAAGACCTCGGGTACAGATCTTTCTTGAAGTTTGTAAGAGTCACTTTTTTTGAGTAGAGCTTCCAGCACCTCCCAGCTAACTCCTAGGATACCCTGTGGTCTTACTGGTTGAGGGATCTGGGAGTAACTTTTCCAAGCTCTGGCTTTTCCCACTCTCCCAGCCCACGAACACACACTGCATTTTGCTTGCCTGGAGGAGGGTCTACCTCTGAGGTTCCACAGCATTCTCCAGACTTCATTTCCTGTTGTTAATGTAAAAAAAGGAAGCTTCTGCAGTGCTTCCTGGGAGTCTTAGTTCCTTGGGAGGTGCCCTCTATAGAGCCTAATGGGCAGTGAGACTACAACTCTCAGAAAGCACCATGGCAGCTTCCTTTTTTTTTTTTAACATTAATTATAGGAAGTTAAGGCCATGCAGCTTCAGAGGTAGGTCCTGCTACTGGTGATGAAATGTAGGTGTCTGTTAGTCTGTGTTGTGGGTTGGAACACCCCGATTTCTGCCTGAGGAATTCTTGGAGAGATGAGAAAAAAAGTTAAAGAGTAGACCCCTACATCTTCCCAGGAGCGCCTACACTTTTGTGCACACTGAACAAATAGAATAGCACTGTGTTTTACAACTTGCCCGCTGAGTCCACCACTGGTTTAGCCCTACACACCGTTGGGCCTCTTTACAATGACTCCTCGCGCTCCTCTCAATGCAGTCTGAGAGGTTTTCCCATAAACGTGGCACATCCTCCTTTTCGTTTCTGTGTCTCACAGCCTTCTCTGCCACCGGCTGCAAGGCCCGTCCCAAACCCTTCCGCTTCATCACATCTGCTCCGCCGTTGTCACACGACTCTCTCTCCCACACTCTATCCTTTCAGCATGTCATCAGATACGACCACCCTTGCTTGTGCTCTAGACAGGCCTTGCATTCTGGCTTCTTCCACACAGAACTCTGACCACGTGACTAGTGCCCAGTTGGTGTTCCATCACAGAGAAGTAGAACTGTTACCACTCCTCTGCCTCCCCCCCCACCTTGACGAAAGCATGCGAATGGAAGTCCTAAGCTACTATTAGGCCAGCTTTGCACTGGACAACTTGCCTGGTCACCCAAGGTGAGCAGGAACTGTACCCAAGGCATGTGCATAGAATTCCATGTAGCCAGGTGACTGACTTTTGGCAGAACATGCAAAACTCTCGTCATTCTTCCTCTGCCAGTCACAGAACCTCCTCCCTCAACTAGATTCTTCCTCGACAAAAGTGTTTGGTGTTGGAAGGCAATTAAACAACCCCCCCCCAAAAAAACCAAACAAAACCCAAAACAGCTTTTAAGTGGTTAGCATCCTGAGTTTCCACGCTGGGTGGGTTTGGACTGGAGAGGGCTCGTTCAGGGAGGGCTGCAGCCAGTATGGAAACACAGTTCCTTATCGGACTAACAACTTTTGTGTGATTATTGGCAAGGCAACAGTAGGTGGCTGCTGGTCTTACGTACACTGTACAGTTGTTTGTCATTCTGCAAGGAATAGAACTGCAAATGGCCAGGCTTTCCGTTCAGAACCAAGGCTTTAGTTCTTGGGTCAACCATCAAGCCAGTCTTGATGTCACTACCTGAAATGGAAGGAGACTGTTTGAGATGGAATACAATTGCTTTGGACAAGCTGAATGTTTTATATATATATATAAATAACCCAACATACCTTTGATTAGCCCCTGGATGATTGAGGCGACCCTCAGGTTGCTGTGTATGATTACTATTTCTACATGATGGCAAAGAAAAGTTAACATGGTTAACAAGGAAGGCTCATAAAATATTAACATAAAGTTTTATTGTTTAAAACTGATGATCCAGAACCCACACTAGTGCCCCAAACCACTTAATGACAAAAAATAGTTCCATTTAAAATGACTGTATATGGTTTGCTGCTTGGGGGTGTTCTTGGAATCAGGGCCTTCCCTTGGGGCAGCCATGCTGAGGTGGCCGATCAGCCTTAGCTATAGACCTACCTAGAAAGAAAGGCCCCGATTATTGTGTCTGTTCTTGTGATTTTCAAACACCAGGCTACTGTAATGCAAGGGTGTTTAGAAATTGTAAATAACTCAGAACTGATGAAGCCAGATTGATTTCTGATGGGAACCGCTGGGAGCACGCCATACCCTTTTCTATGGGACAGACTTAGAGAACCCCTTGGCCCTCCAGATGTGGTTGGACTCCAGCTTCTATCTGGGACGACAAACATGGCCTGGGACTCGAGAGATGGAAACTGTAGTCTAGCAATAGCCATAGAGACAATCCAGACTCCATTTTCTTGCTGCCTGAGCTTCCAGTGGTTGTTCATATGGCAAGAGTTTATCTTTAACACTCTTTGCAATTCAGGCTGAGCCAACCTACAGAGACATAAGCCTTTCTCCATCACCTCCCGTGTATCCTCCTTTGGCTCTGTCCCAACAGGTGGACAGCCTATCCACACAGCAGCTATATGCCTGTTCTCCTTCCAAATGTGTTTGTTTAAACTATTTATGAACAGCTCTTCTACTCAATGACTGCTGAAGTCATTACCCAACCCATTGGACAATGATCGCCTAATGAATAATAATGGCTTGATGCCCTCCAAACACTGCCTCTTAGCCCTATCCTGCCCAAATGACCACGTACGTACATGGGAGTAGAGAAACCAGGGAACCTTGTTTGTCCTTTTCACCCTCTATTTCCTCCTGCGTTTATGTCAGACTCCTACTCTTAGGGGTCCTTCCATCAGTTTAACTTCCTTCCTTTTCTGATTCTCCAAGAAGTGGAGACGCCATGGCTCCTCTGGCACCAGGCCGTGGGTTGGGGACCCCTGTTCTAGGGCATACGTCCACAAAGTTAGGATCAGGGTCTCAGCTTCTCTATCATGAATGTAACTTCCTTAATAAAGATGAGTTCTTTGTTTTTAACTACTTCTCCTCTTTTATTGTGGGTCTAGCAGCCCAGATATCAATGCAGTGCTTTATTCTGCAACTTAACTGTTTTCTTAACCATTAACACAAACACAAGAAAACCAAATCAGCCAGCCACAAACAAACAGTAAACAGTAACTCCAAATACAAATCTTAAAAAAGGATAAAATACATAACCTAGAGCAGTGATGGTGAACCTTTTTGGGACCGAGTGCCCAAACTGGAAAAAACACAAAAAACCCCAGCGGGCGGTGGCAGAACCGGAAGTGGCAGCGTAAGGGGGAAATCCCGGGCACGGAGGTGCCTCGAGACCCCACTCCGGATCCACGGCCAGCGCCAGCTGCTCCGGATCCTGGCCCGCCCCCTGTCAAAGTGTCAGCACCGCAGCTGCAGCTGCCTCCTCAGGTTTGGCTGCAGGGGGGGGGGGGAGTAGTGATCCGGCGACTTATGGCTCGCTTGCCCGCAGAGAGGGCTGTGTGTGCCAGCTGTGGGACGCATGTCATAGGTTCGCCATCACTGACCTAGAGCACGGGCATATAACTGGCACTGGATGTAGGCCACCCAAAGCACTGGCTCTGGACCAAAGCGAGGAAAAAAGATGAAAGGAGTGTAAGGGAAAGAAGGGTAAAACTGAAGGATAGAGACCCTTCCATTTCACACCCATCTCTTCAGCCTCCCTGCAGCTGCTATAACACAGGCGGAGCAACATCAAGGAAAAAGCAGGGAGCCGCAGGGAACAGATGGATGATGAAACAGAATTACCTCTGCACTCAAAAGAACTCAGGAAATGTGACTGCCTGGAGAGGAATACCTCACTGAGTGACCGACTCCCTTTTTTCAAAGCTACATGTCAGACCTCCAGTACCATAGGGAAAATGCCCTCTGTCCACACTTGTGCTTACTGTTATCCGAATGAGAGGTACACAGGAAAGTCCCATCAGGCGAAACAGAGATGTGCTGGATCGTGGATCCCAGACGGGGCAAGAATTCCTTCTTAGCATCCGACCCATCTCGCCACTGAACCAGGACAGACTCGATCCCACCACTGAGGAGGTTGGTTCCTATCGATCCAAACAAAACACACACGCCTCAAAAACGGGAAGTCCGACTAACTCACAGGGGTGTTTTCAGAGAACAGTTGTGCTGGCTGTAGGATTCTGGGAGTTGTAGTCCAAAAACAAATGCTTCTTAAAAACACATACGTTTGCATGTGGCTTGGTACAAAAGCAATAGCAGTATCAAGTTGTGAAGCTCCAGCTAAATACCGCACTAAATACAGGGCTACGTGGGCTCCACGCTACAAAAGAAACCAGTATGAACACTGGTTGCCAAGGTAATTCTAATTATGTGCCACAATTAGAATTCTGAAATATAAGCATATCCATAATCATGGAGCTTGATACAAATTGGTATTACTGAAGCATTAATAGTTACTTTATTACAGTACTTTATTCTTACGAAAGCTACGGCACCAGAAAATCTTACTCCCTTCGGTGCCTAAGATGTCAGAAGGAATGGTACACCACTTGAAATCTTGGGAGACCCCATTATTTACTTCCATGTACATCAGGAGCCTGGATTGAGCTCACTATAATTAACAGTCTCGCTCCATGCATGTTTATTTAGAGGTAAGGTCCACGGCATCCAATGGAACATATGCTTGGCAGTGAGTGTAAGCATGCCATCTAAACAGTTGCCTTTTCTGGTGAAAATACTACAGAGTACATATTGAAACCTCTGTTGGTATAAGAGAAATAGGACTGCATAAGAACGAGGAGGGTGTTTTAGAACAAAAATGAAAGCCAAGAGTCTAGGAAAACTTATTCTGTAACTATGACCAGACCCTGGGCTTTTTAAAAATCAACAACCATCGTATGAAGTCACCACCTTAACAATGCAAGGAGGCGGTAAGTTGATATTCCAGCAGGGTCAGTGAGTTTGAATGAGGTCTGGGACTGTGTTCTACTTTTGTCTATCCAGAATTTTTACAATTAAAACATATGCTGAAAAACCTCATCTTTATGCTGAGAAAGATATGACACATGCTAGAAATTGGGCTGTAGGCTTCATGTCTCTCAAGAGGAGTTAAGAAAAGGTTTCAAACAGTGTATTAGAAGTGTTTCTGGAAAAACCCCAGTAGCAGTGCTGGATAATTTTCAGTTCTTATCATCTCCTACATCTGTCTTGCAACTGACAGAACTGAAACAAACCTTGTGAGTTGCTACCAGAGAATGGCACAATATTGAAGCATTATTAGGGCTTTAACTTCTATTCAGATGAGTCTGTCAGTCTATGAGCGGAAGCCCTGCTGGGCAGGGTCCACTTGCACAACGAATGGGACAGCACTGGTTATGGCTGACTGCTGATGACTAAAGGCTTCCTGTTGTGATTTAAGGGTGTGGACAGCCAGTACACAATGCAACAAAGCCGCATGCACTCAAAAATTGTGAAATAATTTATTTAATCAGCAGCAATCTGCTGCCACCCATGACATCATGCCTGTTCTTCAGGCAGACAGTGTCCAACTGAATTCCAGCCATTAACAGCTACTCTGACTGACAGCAGACGTCCTTCACAGTACCACTCCCAGGGATGCCAAGTCACGTGATCAACAACTGAACAATGAGGCTTCCCCAGCCATAACACCAGTACCTGCTGCCATAAACAGCAACCTGGGTTCAGTTGCTAAAAGAATGCAAGGCTGCAGTCCTACATACCCCTACCTAACAAGCTTCAGTAACCCACTGGGATCTACATGTAAAAACTGGCATGACATGTGCTTGGTATGCTATAAAAGAACCTTCCTGGCACAAAGACACATGCATTTATTTTATTTATTTGAATAATATAATTATTATTTAAATACAGGCACACCTAGGTTTACGAAATTAATGCGTCCTCCGGGACGTTACGTCATGCAGACATTTCGTAAACCGATACACGGATTGCGCTAAGAACGGGGGCAGCGCTAGAGACCTCCAGGCGCAATGCGTCCTGGGGAAACCCTCTCGTACAGTGGGGAAAAAAGAAAAGAAAAAGAACGTAAACCGGGGCATTATTTTCTATGGATTTCGGTTCGTAAACCGAAAATTACGTAAACTGAGGCTTTCGTAAAGCGAGGTACCGCTGTATTAGTATTATTTATTTAAATGATTATTTAGACACACATAGATAAATGGACACCTACAGAGGAATATAAAATATTTAAAAATATATAATTTTAAATCAAAATAGTTAAAAGAGGTTCTTATGGGCATAATTACATAAGGACTGAAAAACAGAGCAAATCTGGGGTTTGTGGTTTTTATATTTGGTTAAGGTAAAGAAAGGAAGGTTTTAAAGCAAAGTCTATCCTGGAAGCAGTTATATTGTGCTTATGGAAGCAAAAAACCTATGGTGCAAACACAGCAGAAACTTCTTGTTTGCCAAGTCAAACAGTTTCCTGTTTCAAAAAGGGAAACCAGGAATCAAATAAACACTGCGGGGGCTGGTCTGCATTCCCATGAAGTTAACAAGATTTTTTAAAAATCTCAGCCGCTTCTAAGAGAGATTTTCTCCTAGTTCCATTTAAGCAGTGACTCAGCTTTTCTCTTCTGCTGCTCTTTTAAGAACCAAACTTGCTTATTTCTGCCTCTCAAACAATATGGCAGCACAGAAAAAAAAATAGACTTACATGTGTTATTATCTATTAAAGTTACGCTACACATAAAGGAGTGAAACCTTGAAGGACAGGAGGAACTTGGCTGGTTCTGTCAGGGATACGTCTCCAAAAACCTCACGCCTTTGAGAAATGAACTGAGCGGGTCCACCTCACTCACCCGAAAGCCTCTTTAATGTGCCCAAAGCATTTCACAAATATTATCTGGAGAGAACGTCAGTATAATATGACATTCTGTATGTGATAAACTGAGGAAAGAGCTCATGAGAGTAGCAGTTTGGTGAAACCCCTTAACCCATAAAGTGTAGTCATGGGTGAGGTGGGGCTTGAAACAGGCTGTTTCCCGTTCAGGTGACGTTACCTTCTACAGAAAAGGCAAGATCCAGAACTTCGTCATGATGCCAGTGCATGGTGGTGAATGTGTACTCTCTCCTGTGATTAAAATTTCTCCTGTTTGGAGTTAAAGAGACAAATATATTTCATTTAGGATTTAGATCGGGGTGGATCAAAATCCATGATTTTTTTAAAAATTAAATTTATTTAAACCACAACTTAAATTTAAAAAATGATTTTTAAAAAATTTAAATCATCCACAAAAATCTGATTTTTAAAATCTAAATTGTGATTTCAATCAGTCCACCCCAATTTCGATGAACAAAGTAACTGTATGCAAATATAGAAGTCACCATGGCTAACACTGTTCACTCTTGGGCTATAAACCCTTTTTCTGCAGCTGTGAAGAGAATGAAACAAAGGTCCCTATTCTCATGGTCAAGCTCTCCATCAGAAGGCAAGTGTGCAGAGACTCTACCGCGCTATTCCTCTGCTCCTCCACCTGTGAGCGTGAAATGTAGCAGAAAACGGTGCCCTCCACCTCCCAAACAAGGTGCATAGTATCCAAACACAATATTTTGGCACACGCAGCAGAAAATGCCATAATCCCCACTCTACTTCCCTGGCAACAGAAAACAGAAGTAAGAAATTTAGCCATTTGCTATATTTTTGTGACACTTAAAACCAACGACCTGAAGTGGCCCCCTCTTTAAAATGGAGAGTTGGTTTGAGAAGGTCAGTGAAGCCGAGAGTGATGCCATCCCCAGACTAGATTCCGCAATGACTCCTAGCAGGGTCACCCACGGGGGAATGATCAGAGCCAGACCAAGAGGTACCCACCCTAAACAGTCACGTCAGCAGAAGAGAACAGAGACTTCCAAAGGTGAAGGGGTGGGGGTGGGGGGCAGAGGAACTCCCAAAGAGCAACAGCAATTGTGGAAGGGAGAGGAGTAGAGGATCTTTCACAGATAACGGCAGTGACACTAAAGCGAACGCAAGGTGCCACTTCTACTGGTCTAAGAACAGGGCTGGTCCTGAGCTTTGAAGACATAAGCTATATCCACTGCAACGAAAGGGATACTCAGCTATTGGCTTCAGCGGGCAGGTGGACAGTCTTATGCTGTGATATTGCAAACACTGGACAAGTACTCCAAGGGAGGGGATACATGATTAGCAGATGATATTGGAAAGTATTTTCCTCACCAGAGACGAATTTTTCCATCCTTGTGTCCAGTCGCTATACAGTCTTCCTTTGGATGGCAAGCCACACAAGTGAAGCAACTCGTTGCACTACTTTTGACTTCTGAGCCTACAGGAAAGCTTCAGAAATAGGGGTTACAGCTGTAAAGTCAGTTCAGCTTTTAGAAAAAAACTATCTTTAATATTCCTTAGACGAGTCTAGAATAGGCCGTGAGAGGAATCCTACTTCAACAGAACATATCACAAACATTGCTAAATGTTGCTAAAATGGATGCTTTTATTTATTTTTTATTTATTTTAAAATCCACCCCTACACTCACTCTGTGGACAATGCAGACGGGTGTGTTGCAAAGCAGACAGCCTGAGTACCCTTTCCTCACCTGTAAATCTTTTTCTTCTTGAAAAAACAAACAAGGAGGTGTAGTTCGGAGACTGATACCACATATTCCCCCTGTAAAAAAAAAACCAAAATATTGTTTTAAGATAAAAGTATTGTTTTCAGGGTCCAGCGGACTGAAACATTTTGCAAAAAACAAAAACAAAAAAACCCCCAGAAAAACATTATAAAAGACAGACAAATGCCATGTTAAGTCAATCAAAACGCCCAGATTCAATTTAACTATTCAGAAATTTTAATCTAGAGCCTGGTCAGGCTTGGTGGCTTCTCCTCCTGTTCACTGGCTTCTTACACTACTATTACCAATCAGCAGTTATAAATCACATCCCTGTCCTTTCTGCTGTGCAAACAGACTTCTGCTAATTAGGCTCTAACCAGGGGAGAAAACATCATTAGTTTATTGGCAACTGCAAAATTACTTACGAATTAGCATTCGTAAAACAAGCTTGCAACTTTTTAACAAAAGCACACGAGTCATTGATTATCATGTGTGAATTATGCCTACAAACTAGTAAGTAGGATTTGAAGAAATATTAACATTTATTGCACTAAGAGAATTTCAAGGCCAACAAATGTTTAAAAGAACAAATGAATGTTTAGGAGTGGCCTATCATACTTTTTATATTCAATATTCTAAAAATTTAATGATCCATCTTTAATTGATAGTCCTATTTACCAAGAGCAAATTGCATGCATGCTTTCAGTTTTTCCTTAGAATCTTAGCTATCTATACAGAATCCACTGCACTCCCATGCTGACACGACGTCTTTGAAATAAAACCAGTGTTTTAATGCAATCACAGCTCTTTCAAAGACAGATCATTAGCTGTAGATTTCTCACACAACACGTAAAAGAAAAATAATTAAGGCTGAAAAGGCAATATTATAATATAATACAATCTTAGAACTGCAGAGGTGGAAGGGACCCTGTGGATCATCAAGTCTAGACCCTATCAAGGAAACACAGTGGGAAATTGAACTCCCAACCTCTGGCTCCACAACCAGATTCCTAAAACGCTTATAATGCACTAAACAACACTACAGTATTAATAAAGTTGTCTCCTGCAGCAATTGACTGAACTGTCGTATTAGAGAAAGCAGGGCATGCAAAAGAGTCCTTGCAAGCAATCACCTGGCCTTCTACAACAATTCAGCAGCAGAGGGAAAAAGGAGGCTAGGAAAGAAGAAAACAATGTCCTGAAATGGCCAGAAGTTAAAACATGCTAGGAAGTTAAAACAGAAGGACAAGCTGATCTGAAAGAGTCCGCCAATGATCTACATGCCGCCCTCTAGCACAATAAAATGCATAAAAATAAAAAAAAAGCTATGCCTACATCTCTTCCAAACGCAGTACATTTGGGTGACTGGCTTATGCCATCTAAAATCAATTCGAGCTCTTTGGCTTCCACTTCTTGCCCTGGTATTTTTGGAAGTTTCAGTGAAACTAGTTGAAGTACACCTGGAGAAACAAAAACATGTGGTTAACAAAGTGACTCATCCAACGTAGGCACACGTATGGCCACTACAGACATAATGGTAAAGCAGGGCTCTGGAGAATCACTGGCTTATAGTCCACGTTGCTGGATCACTCTTGTTTAGCTCCTGCTGCTGACAGAACCCCTTAAGAAAACACAGGTCTTAAGTCTAGTTTGTTTATCGTTACACAAGAATACAGAAACCTGATTTGTCAAATATAACAGTGAACAAGACACACATGGAAGGACCGTGGTTTGTTCAGCCATGTTGTTTACAGGAGAAGCCCTACTGGAGTACTCCGTTCAACAACAATAAACCAGCTCTATAACATCAACTTTGGTGTATCTTTTTCTCTCTATGGTTTTGAGTGTAAGATAACCTAACTTAAGGAAACTAACAGAAGGCACCTACAGTCACCTAATGCAAAAATACAGAAGGCTTTCTGAAAGTTAAAAAGTGGCTTCCATCTCCTAACCTCTCTATGAACTACTAGTCCCAGCTTCTCGATCCAAATGTAAAGAAAAATTGTGGTTAACGGTGGCTTCCTGGCTTGTTTTCCTGTTTGCACGGAAGGGCTAATAAAGGACCTGTGCAAACATATTTGAAGCTCATTGGTATCATGCAGGCACATGAAACCCACTTCATTAAACTGAGATTCGGTTGCAAAACTGTAGCCACTTTACAGCACCAACTGCATTCATTTCTACACATTCTCTTAGATCCTGGTGCCTTGATCCCCTAAGCACTCATGGCAACAGAACAGCTCCGGCTGGAATAGGACCTCAGTGCTAGTCAAGACAGTAAAATACATATCTAACCCAGCAGTTGGAAATTATTATTTGTGTTCATGGTAACAGAAGGTTAAAAGCTCTTATGACACAGTGTAACT
This sequence comes from Intellagama lesueurii, assembly GCA_037013535.1. Lineage (NCBI taxonomy): Eukaryota > Metazoa > Chordata > Lepidosauria > Squamata > Agamidae > Intellagama > Intellagama lesueurii. The sequence goes on along the minus strand of JBAJHW010000001.1, from coordinate 163,790,460 downwards.
GCCCCCTTTTAGAACAAGTTATGATTATAGTTTCTGGGCGTAGGTTTAACAACATCAGCCTTCCCTTCAGCACAGATATCCATCTCGGTATAGCTCTTCTGCATCAACACACAACTGAGATTCTGCTGAGACAGCAAACGCTGTACATCCTCGTAAGTGCTTGTGGTTATGAACCAGAATGGCACGTTAGGCTTCATGTTCTGAAGAGCACAATGACATCTCTATCTGAATGCTCTATGCCTCCTCTCCTGTTAATTTTCAGTTTCGCCATAGTGTCACATTTGAAAAACCTGCTTAATATGTTTTACAGAAAGTTTAAAAATGATGCCCCTTGCAACAGCAAGAAAACAACACGGAGACTTCCGCCACCTTAAAGACCAACAACTTTATTACAGCCTAACTTTCAGGGAACATGCAAGTGTGCTAATTCTTAAGCTATCACAGGACTCCGTGTGCCATATACCAATTTCCAAATACCCCGTTGGAAATCATAGGAGGAGGTAACAAAACAGTCTGGGAATCTGATGGATAGTGGAACATAAATCCCATAAATGAACAAATAACCTACCCTTGAAATTCAATGTAAAGTGAATTTTACAGGACATGCGGTAAAGCAGGGGGGCTTTCCACACCGACCCTGGCTGATCACCCATTCCTTTTTTCTTCTGTCCACTTTGGTTCCCATATGATTGTTTTGCACCATCTGCTTTTATGGTTATTTGCTTTTAGTGCTTTCATTTTTATTTATCCTCTGTTTTATATCTGCTGGAACCGCCCAAAGTAGTGCCTCGGCATGAATGGGAGTGGGATATAAACTGAATGAATGAATGAATGAAATGGAAATTTATTTATTTTTTATTTATTGCAAATTCCTGTGCTGAAACATTACGCTCAAGAACCTTTACAACAAACAACAAGAACAGAAGATCTCAGATCATGACCTACCTGATTGTTCTGCATTATCCTTTGGGATGATAAGAAACACAGAGTTCTCAAAACTGGCAAGCGCATATAGTGCAAGGAGTTTGAACCCAACAACAAATGTCTAGAAGAGAAAACAGACAAATCAAACACCACAGGTGCAAACTGGAAATTGAGGCAACTGCAGGCAATTTTTCAATTTATTCAACCAATGTATTTGCAGTCCATTCTAGAGACCAGAAACATCTGCATTTACAGCCACCTCTATGCTGAAAAGCATCCATCCATCTCCTACACTTTTGCAATTTGAGTTAGGTGGCAATCCTACAAGCACTTACATGGGCTAAGTCCCGCTGAACTTAATAGGACATGGTTCTGAAATAGGGTGGATTTGATTTAAATTTTTTAAAAATCAATTTTTGGATGATTTAAATAAAAAATTGATCTTTTGATTTAAATCGTAATTTAAATCAATTTAAAAAAAATCCACTGGTTCTTATCCACCCTGGCATGGAGTATTGCAGGGCACGTACAATGAATATATTCCAGCATTCAGAAAAGTGGCTTGCAAGGCAGGGATGAAACAATCCAGATCTCCACAGAAAACGTAAACACAGAGACTGACTGCACTTTCTCTGGCGCATATCACTTAACCTCCCTGGTGAAAACAATGAAGTTGGTGGGCTGGCAAAAGGAAAGGACAGGAGAAAAAGAAAAGCTTTCCAAACCTTGATGAGAATGCCATCCAAAAAATCCCAAAGCTTAATGGTGCCATCTAGAGACCATGAATAAAGCTGTTATGAGAAAGAGAGAAAACTGAAGTCATCCATCAACATGAACCTCAGCTTTGCTGACAGTTCCATCTACTTAACAGACTGCAGGGTTACTGCGCATTTTCAATATAAGTGAGCTCGCTATGGAAAAATGCTGTCAAAAATGACAGTTTGAACTGGAGGTTGGAGTATCAGCTAATGAAATTAAAATCAACAGACAAACTGAAACACAATGCCTATCAGCCCCATTTCTTTTTAAAAGTTTAGAATGAACACCTTCTTGTTACCCCATCATATTTCTTCTTAAGGACATTCTATCTTAATGAATGAATACAATACTGTGTCAACAACTACCCTGTTTCCCCGAAAATAAGACAGGGTCTTATATTAATTTTTGCTCCAAAAAACGCATTAGGGCTTATTTTCAGGGGATGTTTTATTTTTGTCATGTACAACCATCTACATTTATTCAAAGACAGTCATGTCATCTTCTTCTGGTTGCTGCACAATGGCGGAGGGCGGGGTTTCACTTAACTAGGACTTATTTTTGGGGTAGGGCTTATATTACGAGCATCCTGAAAAATCATACTAGGGCTTATTTTCAGGTTAGGTCTTATTTTAGGGGAAACAGGGTACTAGAAGGAGACACTTTAAAATGATTAAGAGAAAGTTACAAGTGAATTTATTGACTATTGAGAGACAAGTGTAATGTTCTGGGGTTCCCCCCCCCAAAAGAAACAAAAACAAAACCCTAACATAATTGAGACAACTAGAGAAACTAGGTGAGCAGATATAAGATGAACATACAGTATCACTGACTAAATTAAGAAAATTCAAACAGTTGGGGATTTTATGATTTTCTAGGTTTCTCAGATGGTTGTTTGAAGATTAAATTCTGCGATTTCATAATTCTAGAAACTCAGAAGAGACAAGGAAAAAATTTGGCACCCGCAGAAACAAAGGCTTTTGGGGCTAAACCAATCAGATACAGTACTATTAAATCCAAATTACTGGTTATGAGGTAGAGGTTGAGATTAAAGCTTAATTAAGTGCCAGAACACGACGACAGATGTAGCCAGCCATGCCACTGGGCAAAATGTTGCAGAAGGCAAGCGCCTCCTAAAGGTGATGTGGGTCTATCTTTAATTTCTCATTTCAGAAAGGGATATGGAGCCACAACTCCTTTTCAGAAAGAAAGAGGATGATGGAGAAAGATACTCCCCAAGGCAAAGACGGGAGAATCTGTGGTCTTCCAGATGTGGTCACGAAGATGCTGTCCCAACTCTCCCCAGTTCCAGCCACGATGGGAGGGGCAGTCCAACAACATCTGGAAGGCACATGTTCCCTTTTCTGCTCTGAACACATACAGGCTTCTGATCACACAGAATTTTATAGGTATTCCCCTGGCATTTTTAGCTCGCATAGGAACAAATGACAGTCTAACACTGCTGAACCCTGTAAGAGTAATACATACCACCTGTGCTGCTATCAGATTTTTACAGATTTGATCTAGGAGTAACATGATCTCCTTGGACAATTAATAAAGGACTTGAAATCCTGTTGTACAACTTTACGCCACTTAAGGCTGACAATGTCATCAGCTGTGGCTGTTTTCCATAAACTAAATATTTCTGAATTTCCCTTTCCCCAAAGATCCCAAGGGATTCCTTTCATTGTGGGGAACATGTAGAAATCGCCCTGCAGCAATTTCTGGTAAGTTTCTGGTATCCCTCAGCCCCGAAAAGCTTGGTGAAAGGAATTCCATAAGAGCCTCAGGGTCTTTGGGAGTTGATTTGGGAAATGTTTTATTTCTAAAAAAAAAAATCACTGCAGCTGATGATGTCATCAGCTTTATGTAAAGTCAGCTACACGGCTGGATTTCAATTACTATGTTTGCAGTGTATGAGGAAGGTCATTCACAGCCATTTGCAACCTCTATTACAGAAGGAATCTCCATCTGTTAAAGGCAGTTAATCTTATTTCCAGACACTCGGTTTCTCAACAATAACCTCCCACATGACACCTGATTGAATCAAGACTCATAACAACCTGCAAATGGTTTTGGGGATTCAACTGTATTCCTGTCACCAGGTTGCTATGACCCTGCAGGACATGCAGACATTCTTCTGTAGCTGTACTGTAGACCTTCACATAATCACCTGAAGTGCACAAGAGGTACCTATTAATTAACAAAACAAAATACCATCATATCAGTGAAAAAGTCCTTAGAGTACTCTATAAAGGTAAAGAACATGCACTGTAATAGGAATTTATCAAACAAATATTAGCCTGTGACTCTCCAACATTAAAATAGATTTTAAAACACTTAAATGATGCAAGAAAACCAGTTTCCCCCATATAATGCATAAGAATGTTTAAATATCATAGTAAATCCAAGCTGCTTCAGATAGAGAGACATCTGAAGGATGACCTGTCCTGGACTTTAATATTTTCAGGAGAAGCCCCCTTAAAAATACCAATGGTTTCAGGTGCCCGACTAACAAGAATGTAGGAGAGGGCTTTCTCCTCTGTGGCTTCTAGGCTATGGGATGCAGTTCCTTCTGAGCTGCGATCTGTTTCCACCCTGTCTGATTTTAAGAAGGAAGTAAAAACACAATTTTTAGACTGACGGTGACGGAGTATTTATTTAATTATTTCTTAGATTTGTATACCACCCCATTAGTGCAAAGCGCTATTCTGGACAGTTTACAGCAAGTAATAAAACACAGCAACAAGGAAATTACATAAAACCCATCACCAGATAAAAGGAGATGCAAATAGAAGCGTCATTCCAAACAGAGGGCAGCGCACAAGGCATAAAAATCAGGCAGGGTTGTATTGGAAGGCTTCTCTGTAAAGCAACATCTTCAGAAGCCTTCTGGATGTTAGGAGGGAGGGAGCCGAGCTTCCACTGGGAGCTGATTCCGGAGTGTTGGTACCACAGCAAAGGAGGCCTGGCATTTCACAGGTGATTTCACGGCCTCCTTCAGAGTGGGCACCCAGGGGAACATTGCTTGGGAGGATCTGGTGGAGCAGGTAGATGACCTTGGGAAAAGGCGCTCTGACAAGTATCGTGATCCCAGTGTGTAAACATCAAAACCTTGAGCTTGAACTGGGACACAACAGGTAACCAGTGCAGGTTTGCCAGAATTGGGGAGACATGATCAAATTTGCTCACACTGGCCACCAGTCTGGCTGCTGTATTCTGGACCTGCTGCAGTCTCTAGGTCAAGAGAAACCCCACACAGACAGCAGTACAGTAGTTGATCTGGGAGATGACTAATGCCTGCCCCAATGTCCCGAGGGCTCCCTCGTCTAGGTAAGGGCAGAGGTGGGCTATGAGCTTTAGCTGGTTAAAAGCAGTTCTAGACATGGCTGTAATCTAAGGGAATCTCAAGGCAGGGCTGGGTCCAAAAGCAGGCCCAGGTTATGCACTTGATCGCTAAATGGGAGGACATCCTGTCTAGGGATAATACCATCCAGTCTGAGGGCCACCCCCACCCCCCGAAACAAAATCTCTCTCTTGTCCAGGTTCAGTTTGAACCTACTGGCCTTAGTCCGTTCCAAGACTGAACTCAGACAATGTTCAAGGGTCCAGACGGCATCCACTGCAGAGGTTGTAAAGGAGAGACAGAGTTGTGTGTCATCAGTGTACTGATGACACTTTACTCCCAAATCTGATGACCTCCCCCAAGTGGCTCTACATAGATGTTAAACAGCACTGGGGAAATAGAGGACCCAATTAGTAAATAAATACAGAGGAAGAAAGAGGAATAATAAATATTCATTCATTCATATCAGAGTGCTGCACAATTCAGAATCATGGACACACATGAAATATAGGTTAAATCGAAAATGAATTTAAATATCAAGACAATAGACAATTTTTCACCAGAAGCGGCCAAAGCTCGACATGTGTGCAGAAATTTTCCCTTGACTTCAGCCGTCATCCAGGGGGTTGATGTCCATGAAGTGGGTGGGTTCCGTGCAGTTCCACTGCAACGCTACTAGAAGTTTGCCAGCTCCACACCATTGCCTAGGGGACGCCCAAGTGTACTCACAATGCATTCCCACTCTTTGGAGAAGCTCCTTCTATACCCCCCCCCCAAATGATTCAATTAAACTGTTGATATGTGTGGTTTCATACTTAAATGGCAGAAAGCAGTAAACATGCCTATTTGTACATTGGTATTGGTAAGTATCAAATTCTAAAATATCACATAATCAAAGAAACAAGGAGAGTATTTAGCTGCTCTGTGTACGGATATGCTCAACATACTTCAAAGACAGTGCTAAAAACGGGGATGGTAAAAGCTATAAAATTGAAAACTGAATATAAATTCATGGTGTTTATGGTCTAAAAAACTGATAAGACAGGCATACTGTATCTTGAAGACAAAAATGATTTAAAAACAAGCTAGGTAGGTAGTTGTGCCTCACGGGGAATAAAACAGCTGTGTTGCATATGTTAGATTATGATTTAAATGCTTTCATGTATTGCTGTGTACTGTCCGGTTGCTTCCAACATATGATGGTTCAACGTGCTGTCAAACCTTCTTCTGACTTACGATGATCTTAACAGAGCTGGCCAGGGAGCTCAAAGAACTGGAGGAACAGCCAGAGAGTGGTGACGTCTAGGAGAAGAGCCACCCACACTTGGGCAAGCTGCACAATCCCAGAGTGCACCCAGAACTTGGGGCTGGTAGACCACTTCTAGGGGCTTATTACAGACAAAATCCTGGCAATGGCTACCAGAAGTTGGAACTGACTAGAATACACATTTATTTACAAAAAAAAAAAAAAAAGACTTTGCAAGGTACAGAAGATGTTCAGGGAGGTGGCCTACCATTTCCACCGCTCCCCTCCTTCATGACCTCCCATGGCTAAGCAGGGATTTGAACCTAGGTCTCCCGAGTCCTAGCCTGACCCTCTATGCACAACACCACACTGGCTCTCAAATGCAGTCCTGCCTCTTTTGCACCTGACCACTGTCCACATTTCTGATATCACATTCTCCTGACATAAAACAACTTCCTTTAATACAGCGTTTTCAAATCTCTGAATAGCCTTTCAGTGGTTACAAATCAGGAGAACAGACAGAAAAATGCATCTGAGGCTGCAACGCTTTAACCAGTTACTTGGAAATATACCCACAGAACTCAGTGGCTCTTCCTTCTGAGTAGTCAGGGCACGATTCTACAGCCAAAGCAAAATCAAGATACACAGGTCAGTCCAGGAGTAAACTTCTGAAAATCCAGTTAAAACGGTCTTCCTCAGCCTGGTATTTTCCAGCGTATTGAACTGAACACTACTATGGGACTGAATTTTATTACATCTGAGTTAACGGAGACTAATTTATATTAGTTAGGATACTCTGAGAGCTGGAAACCAAGTCTTATGAGGAAGAACTGGGCATGTTTAGCCTTAAGAAAAGAAGACTAAGGGGAGATAAAATATCAGGAAAAACCTCCGAACTGTTAGGGCAGTACGACAATTGGAACCAATTTCCTCGAGAGGTGGTGAGTGCTCCAACACTGGGGGCACTCAAGAGACATTTTAGACAACCACCTGGCAGACATCCTTTGATTTGTATTCCTGCATCGAGCAGGGGGTTGGAGTAGATGGCCTCAGAGACCCCTTCCAACTCCATAATTTTATGATTCTAGTTGGACTAAATTTTGGATTAAATTTTCCATTATACTTGGCTATCGGCAATAACTACTGTCGCCCCATACACTTGTATGAGAAGGCAAGATTCTCTGGAAAAGACCGTCATGCTGGGAAAGGTGGAAGGCAGCAGGAAAAGAGGAGGGCCAAATACGAGATGGACGGACTCCCTCAAGGAAACCACAGGCTGGGGTTTGCAAGAGAGCTGATCAGGGCTGGGGAGGGCCGGGCGTTTTGGAGAGGGCTCCCTCCTGGGGTAGCCACCAGTCGAGGCCACTTGACGGCATGCAAAAACAAGAGTAGCCCTTGCAGGACGCGGGGTTGGTTGGGCGATGGCAGGATTCACTCAATCGGAACCCGAACCACCTTCTCCTGCGTCGTCCCCGATCAAACAGGTGCTCCAGGTTTTGGAAGCCCTTCACCGATAAATCCACCCAGAGGAACATCCGACGGAAGCGAGCCGTGCTCTCTCCCGCCACAGCACGCCCGGAATCGCAGCCGAAGAAGCTCCGAGGATGCAGCGCCACACGATCCCCCCGCAAACGCTCGTGTCACGTTTCCACACGTGCGCGCTCGCTCGCGTGTACCCAACCTCCGGGGACCGTCAGAATGAAGAAACAGGCAGGCCCGGCCACCCCCTGCCCCGCCACCTCCGCCGCCCCGGCCACTCACTTGGAATCGGCAGAGAAGACGGCGCGGCTCCCGCTCAACCCGCTGCCGCCGCAACGCACCACGCGGAGCTGCTCCGGCGCCACCATCTTCCTTCCTCCCAGCCCCGCACGAAGCGCCGCGGCCGGTCTAGGCAAGCGTTTCCCGGGACTCTATAGCCTCAGTTACCCTTCGATACGGACCCACTTCCGCTCTCTTCGTCAAGAGAGGATCAAGGCCGGAACCAGGGCTATAGAGATGGAAAGAGAGGCTAGAGCGCCTCCTCGCCATGCCCTCTTGTGCCTTCTCTGTTGGAACTCCTAATGAGAAAGGAGGGAGGGATGTTCGTGACTCTCATTTTTTTAACACATCTATGAGGCTGCGCTCAATTAGAGCGAGAGCAGGACATAGAGATAAAATGGTAGACTCTCACTCAGTGGGCATGCCTTGTCCATTTACTCTTCCATTTACATTCTCCCCCCTTAATGCAAAGACTGATACTTTCCGCCAGAAACGAACCAACATACCGAGTTGTATTGTTCCGTCGTTCCATAAAAGATCTACGCCTCGTGATGAGTTTCTGGGGAGATGACGTGAAAGCACAGCACATGCTTTGCACCCTCCTTTTAAGCCATAAATTACTGCATGTAAATACTATAACATACACCCAAGAGCCAATAAATATTTAGTACGAAATAGATATTTCATCCAACATTTTATTCCGTTTCCATACGTCTGAGGAAGTGGACCTGTCCACGAAAGCTCATATTAAAATATAATAGTCTTTAAGGTGCCACAAGTTTTTTGTCTTGCTTTGTTTCCTTGGATTTTGCCTGATATCCTTTTAAGGGGAAGCAGCAGAAGCTTGTGCTGCGTTGCAGGCAAAAATAAAAGGGGAGGAGAAGTAGAAACAAGGCAAAGCACGATAGGACTTGTGACACCTACAGCCTTTTGCCCCTTTCCTCCCTTTGATTTTGCAATAAGCTGAGGCAGACTGGTGCGCCTACTTGGGGGGCGCGGGGTTTCCCCCTTGGTATTTCATTTGGGGAGTGAGAGCAGGGAGTGAGGGGTTACACGCTGAGTGGGCCTCATTACCCTAGGGATTTTTCTTTTAATAATTAGATCTGCAGAGCTGGAAGGGACCCTCAAGGGATCATCGAGTCCAGCCCCTGTCAAGGAGGCACAGATGGGGGAATCGAACTCCCAACCTCTGGCTCCCGCAAACCCCTGAGCCATTCAGCAGTGACTCAGAAATGGTTTACCCTTCCCTTCTTCTTGGAGGGCACTTCTGGAACGGTGCAGCGTGCTGAAGGCTACACAGGGTGGCTCTTATTTGCAGGAGGCACCCTGAGGGGAATCGAACTCCCAACCTCTGGCTCCACAGCCAGATGTCTAAGCCACTGAGCTCTCCAGCAGTTTACAAGGGTTTGTGTCGTTTATATATAAAAGAGAGCTTAGCCAGCTCTTTGTGATGGTGGTTTGAGAAATGAATGCTTCAGTCTCCTTTTGGGAGGCGAACCGTAGGATGGGAGCCAAGGGTCTTCCCGCTTTTAAAATCTTTTTAGACTTTGTGGAGAGGGTACTGTATTTCAAGTCCTTGGACCAAGTGAAATGTGTTTTTATTTTTTTTAAGATGGGGAATGCTTCTGTTTTGCATTTCCAAGTTCTGACGTGTGAAATTAAAACTTGAGGAACTTAGGAGTATATACTTTGAGGTTACATGATTTATTGAAACAGTTCCAAAATATAAAGTAAGGATAATTTCTTTCTCTCTCTTTTTGAAATAATTTGTATTAATATAACAAACAAAAAAGGACAACAAGCTATCAGACATAAGTTACATTACACCCCCCTTAAATTCACTATTCTTGTACAATATCACTCTTTGCATATTTTCTCCACTCAGCGCCACCCTCCCCTTTGGAACTAGGTTCCTGTACTTTGACTTTACTATTCATGCTTCCCCAGATCTCTCCAGGACTACATAAATTCTTCTTTTGGTGTGCACCCCTTCCCTTTAGTCAAGACATGTTCCAGAAATGCATTCCATATTTCTCTGAAGCCATTTTTTTTATATTCCTCTTCTGATCTTCACAACAGAAGTCAATTTATCATTAATTGCCATATTCTACATTTCTCTGTACCATTCTCATTGAGGGGTGGGAAGGAACATTCCCCCTCCCATTTTGTTGCTCATGTTTCATGCAAAGCTAGTAGATAAAATGTCACACATACCTCAGCACAGATCCTGTATAGTTTTTCTCTTTTTCACAAAAGACTTAAAGATCAGTGAGTCCAAACAGTTGTTTCACAGTTACTACCTGTTAAATTGGCCCAGTTGAGTCACTTTGGACATTTAAAAATTCTGATATAAGAAGCTATATATCTTTTCCCACTATACATACCTGTATTCAAAGGATTAACTGTTCAAAGATTAAAATAAAAGCAAACAAACAATCCCTGATTTCCCTCCCCCCCCCCCCCCCATTTTTGCTGCTATTTGTGCTGATAGCTTTTAGTACAGCGTGGCTAACTGATCTGAATAAATGTGTCTGATGTTTGAACTTATGATCATTTCCTAATTACAGCTTTGTTGCTGTCTAATATAGAATCATTCATTGTGCAACTAGAAAATAGATTGCTATGACAGATTAAGTTATATTCACTATGGGTAGGATGAAAATCGGATTATGTAAAAGCATGCTGTATTTATATTTCTGATAAGAGTCCCCTCTGTCTTTAAAGACATATTTTTGATCATTATTACCACCAGAAGCTTTTTTGCTTAGTCTGGCTTCACCTCTTTTTTTTTTTTTTAAATTAAAATCCAATTATTTCAGTGCTAATGGACATCAACCGTTGGTCTGGTATTTCCTTCTCTCAGAAAGGAAAAGAGGATCATTATGTACTTTAAAAAATGCATTACTGAGTGACAGGATCACACTAATTTAGTCTAATTTATAGTCTCAGCATTACTGTGGAGTAGCTGACCAGCTCAGACTTAGAATTTCAGAATTATAGAAATTTGTAATGGAGGATCAAGCAGAACAAATACTCTTAACGGTAGACTTAATATTGTTACATTGTAAATGCAATGGTATTGCACCCAGAATATGTAAGGGGAAAGAAGAAGTAGTAAAGCAAAGTGACTTTGTTGAATGCCTTAGTATGAATAAAATGAGAAATAATGTGGTGCAAATACAAGCTACCAGTGTGAGAGTTATAAAATCTTGGAGCAATGGTTCTTCCTACAGATTAAGAAGAAACCATCATGATGCTGGTGATGCACACAGTGGGGGCAGGGGGAGGATGGATCTTAGGAGTCTGATTTTGGCCATATTTGATGAAGTTGCACTAAGAGTCAAAACTTTAGAAGTTAATTGCCCAAATGTTTGTGTATGTAATTTATCAATATGTGATAGTGTGCTGAAAATCCTGTTAAGTCTTTCACAGAATGTGGCCTCGTGCCAGAATTAAACTGGAATTTATTGTCCCCTGTAATGTTTTGACAGCTGAAGAGTAAAGAAACACATTCTTTTCCTTAGTTATGGAGTTTGAAGAACCGCAGAACTGAAATAAATTCATGAACCCATGGCAGTGGACAGCTAGGCAATAACTTTGCAAAATGCAGATGTTTGGATTAGTTTTTTTAGACTCATGGACAGCACAACTGTTCATGTTTCTAATGGCTTAGAATTAAATCATGAGATCAGGTGTTGGTTATAAGTACCAGAATAAATGGAACTCTCATGAATTAACTCATTATCCCAAGCCTTTCTTTATTTTTGCACTTTAATTTTCACATGGAGAATGCAATCACTTTGTTGCTATTGTTAAACAATAGGGACCCTAAAAGCTTTGTCGTTTTATTTCCGATCGTGCTGAAATCTACCAGTGGATCCGTTCTGCCAGGTCCCCACCCTGATTTATTGAATGGAGGGATGGTAGATGGGTCTCTTGGTGAAACATTACTATTAGCTGAACCTCTATTATTTTTTAGGCTGTTACAGTACAATTTTGAATGAATAAGTGTAATTTTGCCTTCTTGCCAAATATTACAAAAGTACTGTATCTAAATTATAATGGTTACATAAATATATGTATTGATACATACAATAAAGATACTTATGTGTTTGTGTATATGAAGTTCATACAGATACTAAAACTCTATTTTTAAAAGGATCAGCAGTCCATCAAACTATGTGCTGTGTCTAATACAAGGTAATACAAGCTTTCTGGGATGACTTTTTCCCCCTTGTTTCTTTCTGATATTCTTGTATGTCTTCCAGAGTTAACTCTTCACATATTATCCAGTTTATATCAATGTATCTCTAGATAACTGGTATGATTTCTCAAACAAATTCTACGGGATTTCTTTTAAAATAAAAAATAACCTGCATCGGTAGAAAGATGAAGTATTATTTATTTTAAAAGAAATCCCATAGATAGAATTTGATGATCCATATTTATGTGCTTGAACCTGAGTGCCATAAGGTGTCGCTAGAGCTTCATTTCAAATTCAAAAAGTCTCTGTGCTTCTAGTGTGATAAAATTATCCTTTATCTTTTCCTCTTGAGAAACGTTGGGATGCTCCCATGCCATAAACATATGATTTAGGGGTTTGCAAATGGTATTGTCCACTTCCTCTGCCTCTAAGTGGTTATTCATCTCACTATACAAATGCTGTAGCTGATGTACATCTAATATAACTGAAGTTTATTTTTTATAAAGGGGCCAAGTGGAATGCAACATCCAGAGCCAGTACGTTAATAAAATCAATGCCTTAAACAGAGGCATTGTAACATATGGAAGTTGAAAATCATCTCATAAAAGCTAAAAGCCTCTTTTATTACAACATTTTGACAATTTTATTGTGATGGTCACTGCTGCTTTGCATAACATAGCCACTGGGGGATGCATGGCCACCAGAGAATGCCATCCCAGAGAGTCACTTGCCAGTGGGGTTGATGTGGTGGGCCAGGGAGTCCAACCATCTTGGCTCATTGGCTGGTCATTGTGAGGCACAGTGTGGTTGAAGACTACATTAGCAGTGCTGGCTAACCCTTGCTGGGACCCTGCATTACCACGGATTGAGACCTCTGTGGTAATAGCTTGTGGGCATGTTCCATAAAGCATAGTAAATATGAATAATACCTCATAATCTCAGTGGATAACTGCTATTTTTGGAGTATTAGAGCCGTTCAACATCAGCCAACATGGGGGTATTGTTCTAAGGTACACGAGGGAGTGTCTAAAGCTGTTTCAAGATGGCGTCTTCCCCCTGTACTGGATGGAACATGCAGCTATGTCTTATATAGCCAAGCGTCCTGAGAAGATTTAGACCTGAAGGCATTCTTCCCAAGACCACCCAGGGAGGTTCTGCTAATAGGGTAGGACAGGAGAGTATTAAGTCGTTCTATAAGGACTGCAAGAGTTGTTTCTTCTTTTGATTTAGGATTCCCATGGGCTCTTACATTTAAATAGCAGTTATGGTTTTCCCTCTGAAACTCATTTGTAAGTCATATATGTTGTAAGCCGTGGTCCAGTGCCTGCTTTGCTATCCAAGTCTGGCTTCAGTTTGGTTGTCACCATTGAGTTTGCTTGTGGTTTAAGGAAACTGGAAATTTATCTGGCAACTCTTGGTGATGAAGGCACCTCCTTTACACATACCTGCATTTCAGGGTGTCTTGTCTGCCCTGTCTTAGGCTTCACATACTTATATAGCCTGCCTTGAGGCGAGCAGATAAAGGCTTTCCCTGGGGAAAGAATACAGCTGGTTTGAGTTATCACTTAGCCTGGGGGAGATTTTTTTTTCCACTTCGGCCAGCAGTGTCAGCATCCCAGTAACAGCAGGAAGAAGCAGAAAGACAGCAGAAGGGTCAGGATGATGATAAACAGCTTGCTTGCTCTGCGAGGTAGATGGGTAACTCCAAAACAAATAGCAAAGAACAGAACTTTGCCACTATGGTTCCATGCTAGTACTTCAAAGTTTTGCAATTTTCCTGAAAGATAAGGGGGCTTTTATAGTGGGTGGGACTTGGGGAAAAGTAAATACATTGAAGTCTGTGTATGCCCCCTCCTGTATCACAGTATGGTCAAGTTACGGGGCGATGTGAATAAAATGAACACTGAGTGAACGATGCTTTTCGTTGTCACCTATGGGACTGCAGTGCAAGGGTGACAATCAGTCAGTGTAAAAAGATCCTCATCTGGACCAGCATTCCCAGTGTATACTTGCTACCCTACCTATGGCCACAGAATTGGACCACCATTCCCAGTCCACAGAGTTTATACTTGCTAGCCTACCTATGGCCACAGATTTGGTTGGTGATTTATTTTCTATGGCAGTCTTCAATTGCCCAGAGGGTGTTAGATAATGACTTTAGGAACATGTGAAAAAAAGGGGTTTGTGGCAGCTGGTCACTTGGAAATAAGCTTTGAAAGAGCTGATAGTTTTCAAACCTTCTGTCTCAATGAAGGGGGAAAATAACCTCTTTGTGAACTGTAAAACTGGTTTCATTTCCAAGTAAAGGAAGTGTGTAGACATCTTTTTAATGCAGAAAATGCCACTGTGTTCTTTGTGATGGAATTCCTGGGACTTATAAAAATATTTTAAATAATAATAATTGGGCTTAAGTGAGTTTTGATGTTCCTTTTTAAGAGTGGCCTGCTTTTTCCTTCCATGCTATGAGACTGCATAGTTGTAAGAGCAGCTCAGATTAAACGGTTAACTGAAAATGAAGAAGGAATGGATGCAACCCCCTGGAGCATATTTATGTTATTAATCATCCACATCTGTTGAGACATACAGGGACTCCTGAACACGATTTTTTCCTGATGGCTTACGCCCACACTTGCTAACTAGGAGAAAGCTGAGGATTTGCAAAAGTCACGGCAGTTTTGTATCTACTGAGACTGACTTCTGCATTTAATAATCTTTAAGTGTTTATATGTACCTTTGAGAATCTTCATAGGCTTTTATACTTTTGATGCAAATCCACTGAAGCTTTGGATTTTGTATCCCCTTCAGTGTTTCAAGCACAAAGCAACCAAATTTTCCCCCTAAGTAATTTCCAAACTAATTTGTCCTTTCCTATAACAATGCTATAATCACCTTCTTATTAATTTTACACTGTGTGTGTACTTCTAGCCCTCATTAATCTTTGAGAAAAAACAGTAATTGTCCTGAGACGTAGCAATTACACAAGCATGGAGACAACACTGAGGATTGTTGCCTTATTTAGCTTCAGCATTTTTATGAAATGAAAATGATATTGCTCAAAAATGGAAGGTACTCTGTTAAATTATTTGGAGACATGGTTGGTTCATAATTATTTCTCTCCACAGCATGCTAGAATTTTTCACATGTAATAATGGCTGGATGCAAGAGTAAAAGGAGACACCTTGAGAACAGGGCAAGCCTGTCGTGAAAGAGAATCTATGCTTCTGTAATTGTAAAATTGTTCTAAACAGCAAAAATAATGTTAAAGATTCATGTAATCAGGAAAGTAGTGTCCGTGCTTCCTTAGAAAAGCAGCAATATTCTTTAAAAAAGGAGTATTATATTTTATTGATGCATCTTGACCAAGTGTGCTTACATGCACATTATACAATATTGGTGGTGAAAGAGTACAGTGGTGCCTTGAGTTGCGAACTTAATTCGTTCTGGATGATGGTTGTAACTCAAGTTGGTTGTAGCTCAAAGCACCATTTCCCATAGGAATACATTGAAAAGTGATTAATCCATTCCGGCCATTTTTTGGTTGTATCTCAAGGTGCTGGTTGTATCTCAAAACATTCGTTCCCATAGGAACTAATGCAAAAGTGGTTAATCCGTCCACTACCACTAGGGGGAGACTTTTTTTAAAACCTAAGATGACCTCTAAGGTTAAAAAAAGGACAGGAAAGGAGGGAGGAAACAATGTGGAAAAGAGGCCTTTTTTCGGTTGTATCTCAAAGCGCCGGTTGCAAGTCAAAGCAAAATGTTTCGACCGGAGCTGGTTGTAACTCAAATTGGTTGCAAGTCAAGACGGTTGTAAGTCAAGGCACCACTGTATTGCTTTGCTCTGTTGAACATTAAATTGAGGGGAACATGTGCTAGTTTTTTTTAAGTAACTGGCGAATACTAGAATTTCTTCTGTCAGTTTAAATTGTTGCCGTTTTATTTGCAACCTCGCATGTTGCCTCTGCTTTGAGAGCTTGGAAGGGACTTTTTCTGGGCTGGGGTGACTGTCAAACTATCTATCAGTCTAACCAATTATTTCCTGCTATCTCTGAATTCAAAAAGAGCCCTGTATCTCGGCTGAGTGTTCCTTTCCCTCCCTTTAGTCTGTTGGAAGTGGTTGTTTGTTGGCTGTTGATATATTTGCAACTGTAAGTAATGTAACATTTTTATTCTTTCTCCTAGAAATGTCTCAGAATGAGTTATTGAGATTTTAAGTGCTAGTTAATGAGAAAAGGGTGGACTATCTGGGGAACTTGTAGCCATTCTCTTCTGTGAGTCTCTGTATGTCTACTGCACAGCACAAGAAATTTTACTGGAAATTCAAAACTCTGCAACATAAATTAGGGCTCCCCAAAATTAATTAATTTATTTTATTTATTTATTAGATTTATATACCGCCCATCTAGAACGTGTCTACTCTGGGCAGTTTACATATAACATAAAAATAAACTGAGGTAAAATCCAAATTAATCACAAAGTCCAAAAAAAGAAGAAAAAGAAAGAGAGAGGAAATATGGTGAAATCTTTTCACCTCTGTTAATAGCCTGGCCGCCGTGTTCTGGACCATCTGGAGCTTCTGCATCAGTCTCAAAGGAAGCCCCACGTAGAGAGCATTACAGTAGTCTATTCTTGAGACTACGAGTGCATGGACCAGCGTGGTGAGTGCCCCCGCGTCTAGATAGGGATGCAGATGGGCGATCCGCCAAAGATGTAAATGGGACGCTACCTGGGTCTCCATGGTAAGCGCCGGGTCAAGATGGACCCCCAGACTGCGAACTGAATTCTTTGTGGTTAGAGTCACCCCCCCAAAAGAGAGGGAGTTCCCCAAACCACTGACATCGGGGCAACCCACCTGCAGGACCTCCGTCTTGTCCAGGTTTAACCTTAGTCCATTCAACTGCATCCATTGCAGAATGGCCTCCAGGCAGCACCCAAGGCACGGAATGGCATCCACTGCAGATGGGCAAAAGGAGATGTAGAGCTGGGTGTCATCAGCATATTGGTGACATGAAGCTCCACATCCCCGGATGACCCCCCCCCCAACGGTAAACAGCATTGGGGAGATGATAGAACCCTGCAGGACCCCACAACTGAGGGACCACGGGGGCCAATACATTCTCCCCAACCTGAACTCTTTGGGGACGGAGCCTCTCCAGGAGGATACCGTGGTCGACGGCATCAAAGGCGGCTGAGATATCAAGGAGTACGAGCAAGGACATTTTGCCCCTGTCGGCCTCCCTAAGTAGGTCAACCAGCAGGGTGACCAATGCCGTTTCCGTGCCATGGCGTGGCCTGAAGCCTGACTGAAACGGATCCAGGGCATCGGTTACATCCAAGAGAGCCTGGAGCTGGTCAGCCACCACCCTCTCAACTACCTTGCTAAGGAAAGAAACATTGGTGATGGGCCTATAATTGCCAATGTTGTCTGCCACCAAGCTCGGTTTCTTCCTAATGGGTCTAATGAGAGTTTCCTTAAGGAAACCTCAAGAAAAGATCCATTTATTATTTCAGTGGCCCATTCAGTTATCACTGGCCTGGCAGCTTTGATTAGCAAGGGTCAAGGGAGGAGGTGATGGCTCGACAGCGATCAAGGACCTTGTCCACTTCCGCGGACGTCACAGGTTGAAACTGAATTATTCTCAACGGACAAGGCGCTGCGCTGGATGTCTCAGCTCAATCCACTGTTTTCAAATAGGGTGCGAGATCCCGGCGGATGGCCTCCACTTTTGATTTTAAAAATGCTGCAAATTGGTCACAAGAAATGCTAGATGAAGGCCAATGGTTGTGGCCAATTCCGGACAGGTCGCGTAATACACGGAAAAGTTCTGCCTGCTGATTGGATGCTTTGCTTATCCAGACAGCGAAGTTGGCTTTTCTAGCAGCCTCTACCTTAGCAAGGTAGAGGTTAGATGCAACCTTGGCATCTAACCATAATCACTAAGTTATTTTCCGTCAGGTTCTGCCTCCAGATGCTCTCTAGCCTTCTCCTATTCTGCTTCATAGACCGCAGCTGCTGGTTAAACCAAGGCACTGGTCGGGCTCTGCGGTGGAGAGGGCGTTTAGGAGTGATCGTGTCTACAGCCCTGGTAACGGCGGCATACCAGCCATCCACCAGGGCCTCGACAGGAGCGCCAGCCAGGTCAGTCGGAATCCCACACATGGCATCCTGGAATCCAATAGGATCCAGCAGCCTGCAAGGGCAGACCATGAAAATAGGTCTCTTCTCCCCACAGGGAGGGAGGGCCACCGTGAGATTGCACTTTATCAGGTGGTGGTCCGACCACGACAAGGGGACCAACTGAAGGTCAGTCACCATCGGGCCACATTCTCTCTGCTCAGTGGAGAAAAACAGGTCCAAAGTGTTGCCACCCATGTGTGTGGGGCCGTTAACATGTTGGGACATGTCCCAGGAAGTAATGGTTTCCAATAACACAAGAGCTGGACCAGTAACCTCTGCCTCCGCATGGATGTTGAAATCACCCAAGACAATCAGTCTTGGGGATCCCAGCAGAGCCGTGGAGACGAAGTCAGTTAGCTCCGGTAGGGAGGTGGCTGGATTGCGGGGAGCACGGTATGCCAGCAAGATCCCAATACCGTTCCTGGCCCCGATCAACACGAAGAGGGCCTCTAGGCCCGGCATCACCAGAGCAGAGAGCCTGACAACCTCAAGGGTGTCCTTATAAACAATGGCAACTCCTCCCCAACCCTCCGGTCTACCCTGGTGCTGGACAGCATAACCAGGCGGACATGCAAGAGACAGGGGCACACCCCCTTCACTACCCATCCACGTCTCGGTTATGCAAGCTAGATCTGCATCCTTTTCCAGAATAAGCTCTTGTATTAGCTGGGCTTTATTGAATACAGACCTGGCATTCAACAGCACCAAAGTTAGAGTGGAGGAATGACTGAGCTGGCTACCTGGAGCCTGGCAGGTGGTAACAGTGCCAGAACAATAGACAGCTTTCAAGTATCTGTTCACCATTCTTCTGGAACGACTAGCAGCTGTACCAACGCCATATCTCCCCCTACCCATAATCACTTGTATGTTCTTAAGGCCCCCCGCTGGAAGGCAGGCCTTCCTCTCCATTCCTAACACAAAACAATCTAACGATGGCAAAGAAAATTCAATTAAGGTAAGAGTAAATACACAATAATTAACAGTAACATAATTAACATAAGCAAAATAAATTACACACTATCAATTAAATTAGAATCAATAAAAGTAAGCAAAACATGAATACCATTTAAATTATTATTGCAACTTAGGGTAGGGGAAGCTAGTTCGTATAGTTAAAGAAAGAAAAGCCCATCCGCCCACCCCGCCTCTAAGTGTAAGAGTATAAGTTTGCTTAATAAAAATGAGTAAGGACAAAAGAACCAGAGTAAAGTGAAACAGAATGAAATAAAATAGAGCAAAAATAAAATAAAAAAATATAAAGCCAAGATGTCCTCCCCCACCCAGGTCCTGTCCCGTCGCAATTTGGCTGTAGATCTTATCTTTTCCAAGGAGGCTGTTAGAATTAAGTTAATGGGGGCGGTGATTACAAGCGAAGCTCGGTCTGATGATAAAAAGGTGGAATAAAGGTAGCAGGAGAGTTGATAGAAAATAGGCACCGCTGTTGCCATTCTCTATGGCGGGAGGTCAGATGAAAAACCCTCACAAAGCATACCAGGTGAAGAGGCGAGGGAGAGTGGTTTCTATGGCTATTGTCGATGATGGAACCACAGAACTCACAGAGCAAAACGTTCCGGAGACTATTGAGTGGGTAACGACAGCGCCGCCGCCTCAGCTCACTCTGCCTCCACCATTGCCAACACCGTTTGGAACCATTAACAGCACAGCTGACAGAGCTTTACAACGCCGGGCTCCAATGAGCCTCTCAACTCCAAGGTTCCACCAAGCCTCTCGGCGCCTCTCAGCCTTTCAGTGCTGGGCTCCCTAAGCTTCGTGGGGTTGATTTCTTCCGAGCCTCACGGTGCTGGGCTCCGCCTCACAGCGTTAGTCCTGCCGAGCCAGCTCTCCTCCCCGTCCTCCAAAACAGCCTCCAGAACAGCACAGCGACTACCAGGACGCTCACCAGATGAGGGAGACCAAGCAGTTCAAAGGAGCAACCAAAGCAAAGCAACCAAAACAAGCCGAGATAAACAAGACAAATCAAGGCAAAAATAAAACAAAAACAAGAGAAAAGGAAAACAGACCAAAGCGGCGGGAGAAACGCTCCTGTCTGACTATCGGGACACCATCTTGTGTTCAAAATCCCTTGAGATTCACAAATGTGTCACTGGTAAAAGGGCTAGTCAGCCAACATATGTGGAAAAAAATCTAACCCTACATGGACATTTTTGAGTTGGGGAAGGAATACTTAATCAAGCCAGAATTTCCACTAAATCTTTAATAGATGCTGGATACCTGAAATCACAAGGCAGGAACCTGCATGGGAAGGCGATGGTCTCAGCCATGTCACATATGATGAAACTATATGGTAGGGTATTTACCACTAGTGCTGAGAAAGAGGGGCTGCAGTGGCAACACCACAGGTCTGCTGGATTAGACATGGGCACTTCGTATTCGTATTCCTGGGGATACAAATACAAAGCGTGGCATCACAGGTGCCATGGAGGTCTGTTCCCTCCCCCCAGAACCGGCCAGTCAATTCAGTGGTTGCTGCGCAGCACATGTGTCCATTGTTGTCTACATTGTGCCAATTGCGGAAGCAGCCTGGCTAGCACCTCCCCATGCAGCTGACCGCTCAACAGCTGAGCAGGGAGACTCTTCATCCTGCCTCCTCGCTGGAGTGGTCAGCTGCATGGGGAGATGGGGAAGAGCTGGCTGAGCTGCTTCCGTGATTGGTGTGATATCAATGATGACAGACCCGCGCACTGTGTGGCGACCAATGAATGGACTGGCTGGTTCTGGGGGAGGGAATGGCCTCTGTGGCACCTGTGATGCTGCACTTCATATTTGTATCCCCAGGGATATGAATACGAAGTGCCCATGTTTAGTTTAGATCTCTGGCTGAGGCTGGGAGTTCAAATCCCTACTGGGCCTCCTCAATAGGAGCTGGACTTGATGATCCATAGAGTCCCTTCCAGCTCTGCAGTTCTAAGGTTATTATAGATGATGATGATGATTTCCTTTCAAGCACCCTTGCCATTTATCTCTTTTGCTGTAGAGAGATGTATGTTGCACATATCCTGAGGCTGGAGAAGGGGAAAACGTGGAAAGGTTTGGAAGGAGCCAGCAGTGATGGTAGGTAGGTACTTCACTACAAGCACTGCAAGTCTGTGCAGATGACTACTGACATAACAGATGACAAATGGGCCTCTTCTTCTCTGTGAAGGTATCCCCATCCTCATGCTGCTGTTCCTCTGATGGTGATGTCTGCTGCCTAGCCAGACTTGCACATGAAAGGAAGGCCATAGTAAGAACATCTAGTGGCAGATACAGTGTACACTTGCATTCAGATTTCCACATCCCCTATTTTTTGTTGCAAGGATGCAAGCTGGGTAGCATCCCAAAAAACTTGCCATGAATTCACATTATCCTGTATATATGGATTGGATGATCCATATGAATGTCACAGTGTGGATACACATATGTGTTCTTAGTTATGCTTCAGTGCTACATCGTAAATACATTTCATTAACATCATACATGGACCAATGACTGTAAGACTGCACGCAGCACTGTTGGCCAATGTTCCCATGCATATTTATATGTCTACATGGATTTCTACAAGTATATAATGCATGCATGTATGTTACCTATCTATGTACACATCTATAGTCTTTATGCAAGTGTACACACACACACACACACACTGAATTATTCAAAAAGCCTCCAGTTTAAGAATGTGGGATATTGTGCTTCTCTGTCCATGATTCAAAGTGCCACAAAATGGTCTGATATCATGCTCACATTGCCAGCAGGAAAAACGATGCCAGGCTTTACCTAGCTACCTAGAGAGCTTGTTGAAAAACAGCCGTGACCCTTGTTTTGTGTTTTGGTGAAAAGTGGTTAACTGATGAAAAAAGGAGCCAGGGATTTTTCTCCTGCTTGGTGTCACTTTGTGAATGGTAGTGAGGACAAGAGGGTCTCCTGTAGGCCATCCTGACTGCTGCTGACATGGATGTCGTCAACATTCAAGCTGCCCTTGGCTATGTCAAGCTTGGCCTCCTTTTTCCTGCTGGCAACGTGGGCACAATATTGTCCGTCCAATATTGTGGAAGGATGCTGCTACAAGTTAGGAGGGGGTCTACCTCCACCATGGAAAGAGTGTGGATGGAAGGGGCAGTTGAAACAACGGAAGCTGAGATGACAGGGTGGAAAAAGTTGACAAAATGGGGAAGACATGAGGAGTCAGGGGTGTGGAGAACTGAAAATGTGTGTGGACAGGGGGGCTTGGAAAATCCTGGTGCCTTCCTCGATGATCCCTTCCAGCCCTGCAGTTCTAAGTTTATTATTATATTCTAGTACAGGCAGGAAAATGATGTTCCGTGTTTGGATGGAAAGAGTGATAAGAAGAGTTAACAGTTGTTCAAAATGCCTACAGAAAAGTGTGAAGCAATGTGCTCCAGCACCTTCCTCAAGCAGAGCCTTCTGTTTTTGTACATACCAGTTGGAATCCTTCGACGTAAATCCGCTTATTTTTCTGTGTTCTTCCTGTCTGAATGAAACATTTCACCCTAACTTCTTGTGTTTATGAGTTAATTGAGTTCATGTATTTATACAATTGGGCTTCCATCTGATTTTACAGTCACTTCTTGACACCCATTTGTAAAAGATAAGATTTCAAAATCTGGCACAGCCATTTTCCAGAAACAGCTGAAGGGGTTGAAATCTGAGCCAGCTGTATTGGCAGCGTTTCATACTGGGAAAACAGTTTATGTTGCCAAGAGGCTGTCCTGATTGGTTCCACTGCACATCTTTGAAAAAAGGGGGATGAGTGTGATGAGGAAGTTGTGTTCCAAGCACTTGCTGAGAAACTTTGGAACTTTATGTGAATCTTTGCTTAACTGTTCTCCCTTGATCCTTCTGCTTAAGTGATCTATCGTATTGAAACGTACTTTAAAGACAAACAAAGCCATACATTAAACAGTAGATATAGTGTGCCAAGCTTTTTGTATATTGAAATGGCAGTGAAATAGGACCGGCATCATGCAAGGGTCCAGGAGGAAACTGATCACACACCAAAACAAGAGGTGATTGGAACCCTAAAGTTCCTTGAGAAGTCGGATCTGGCTACAGTGACACATGCCTTAGTTACATCCTGTTTGGATTACTGTAACACGGGCCCAATTCAAAGTGCTGGTCATTACCTATAAAGCCCTATACAGCTTGGGTCCAGGCTACCTGAAGGACCGTATCTCCCTCTATGCGCCTTCTTGGCGATTAAGATCAGCAGAGGAAACCCTCCTCTCGGTCCCATTGCCAGCACAAGCACAGCTGATGGGGACACGGGAGAGGGCCTTCTCGGTGGCAGCTCCCAGGCTATGGAACGCTCTTCCTCGGGAGATCAGGATGGCCCCCTCCTTGTTATCCTTCCGAAAAAAGCTAAAGACCCATCTCTTCAGGCAGGTTTTTAAGAATTATAACTGAATCCCTGAACCCCATTTCAGCAGAAATTTTAATCTTTTTAATGTTTTCATGTTTTAATCTTTTAATTGTATTTTAAATTATATATTGTTTAATTTATCTTTTAATATTTAACTTATTGTGTTTTTAAATTGTGTGAATTTTAATGTTGTGAGCTGTTTTGGGTCCTTTGTTGGGAGAAATGCGGCATATAAATAAAACTAAAAATAAAACTAGTAATAATAATAAAGTAGGAAACAAACCAGCAACCAAACACCCAAGGTCCTATTGCTTACTGTAGTAAATTGCCCTAGGGTAGGCCCCTTGAATCAATGGGACTAAGTGAGTCAACTCTCCCATAAATTCCACTAATTCATTTATTATACTAAAGTAAGTCACAGTAAGAGTAGGCCCATTTGAATTAATGGAACTTACAGAGCAGGTGACTCACCACATTTGGTTAGAGTTGCTGCTTTTTTTAATATGAAGAGGCTTTACTCCTTTCTTGGTTCACAATTACATTAAAAGTTGATTTCTTTCGAATTCGAGTGTGTGTCAACCTGGATTTATTATGTATGGAATTAATCCACCTAAAATAATTCATCCAGGGCTTCTTCACAGTTCCTTCTGCAACAACAACAACATGCATTTTTTGGTGAAGGCTGGATTCCCAATTATAGTCATATTTAACAAAAACACAGTTATAGACATCTATATACACGTTTGCACTTAAATGTGCAAATATTTTGGACTTTGCTAAGCATATGGTGGTGCTAGGCCTTACGTATAATAATAACCACCTTAGAATTCCAGAGCTGGAAGGGACCCTCAAGAGATCATGGAGTCCAGCCCCTGTCAAGGAGGCACTGTGGGGGGAATCGAACTCCCAACCTCTGGCTCCATGGCCAGATACCTAAACCCCTGAGCTATCCAGCAGGTCTTTAGCCCAAAGTGAGCAGGCAAATGCTTCCCAAGGGCTCTATTATCACTTGGTTTTACTCCCTTATAGAACATACTTGTTTGACCCTGCTTGTAGCCCATTATATTTAAAGTCATTAGACCGCTCCCATATTCTGAACAGTTATTTAGGCTCTGGGGATCTGGGGAAGACTTAGCTGGTGGGAAACCTTGTGCCACAATGGATTTACATCCCTTGGGTAATCAGCATCAGTTGTCACAACTTCTAAAACATTAATGGTGCAGAAACTGAGGGTCTGTGTTAAATATTATATTGCATTGCTTTGAAAGTTAACTACCTTACACATTGGCATTGAACTGTTAGCCCACTTCACGTCCCATTAAAAACCCTGATATTGCTGTTAGGGCAGATGATCAGTAATGCAGACAGAATCCACCGTATTGCTACACAATTTTTAGAATTAGCGGGATAGTGGCATTTCATTGTGAGAAATATGTGAGCATATTAATCATGAAACCTCCCAATCCTCTTAAAGTCAGAGTTGCTCATATTATTCCATTAGACCTTGAGGAAACGACAGAAAAGTGTTGCACACCACAGGGTCTGGGGAACAAGATGTACCTGTAAGGTAGAACTAGACAGACTTGTGTCCTGCTGTTTGGGTTGAAGTTCTCACTACACGATGCAAATCTAATGGCAAGTAAGCCCCATCTTTTTTCAAATGTATTAAGTACATTTTATTTGGCCAACAGAGCCTGTGCTATTATTTTTGGTATCATTTCCCCTGGCATTGTTTTGTTTTGCTTTCTGGCTCGTGTGATTGCCTCTATCTGTTGTTCGGAGCAGAGGCGGCATCTCCAGATGACATTGAAGGTAATGTCTTGAGTGAGGTGAGCTGTGTTGTTTTGGTATTACCCCCAATGGCTAACATCTCTTAAAATCAATTAAAACCTTTTTTTAAAAGTATAGTTCAGATTAGTGATGCAGCTGGCATTCAGAATGGCCAAGTCATATCAATTCAGAGCAGAGGAAACTGCTGTTGACTTACCTTGCTTTGCGGAACAGCTGGGGGTGGGTGGGCAGGTTGTGATTCTGTGTAGTTCCCTTCTCTCCCTCCTCTGGATCTCGATATAAGGATGACTCGAGGGCACCATGAGTTTCTAACAAAACATCTTTATTCATCAGCAGCTTGTTAATTTCAACATTGATAACAGATTCCATCTCTTGCTTCAGGGATGTGTTGTTTTCTCCTTTCCTATCAAACCATAACAAATCCTCTTTCAACGGTAGAGGGGAGGAACGTAAGTCTCTGTAAAGCCACGTCTGTGGAATGCTTGATTCATGGGGTACACCTTCTGTCAACCTTATTGGGGAGGGTGGAAAACCCAGCCTACCTGTGGTTCCCAAACTTCCTTGCCCGGGTTTTGCCTCAGCCTCGGTCAGAATGGACTCACTCCACAGGGTTTCCCTGTACATGGTCTGTTGTCTCGCCTCTGGGCCTCCTGCTGTCGCCACTCTCTAAACTTTTTTCTTTCTCTCTCTCTTCTGTCTCGCCCTAATAAGGTGGCTTTCTGTAGACTTTTCTATTCCATTCCTTTTCAGCATACTCCCTAGGTACCTTAAACTCCATCCACTCCCCTGTCCAGAGGTCTTCCTGTACTATTTCCACCCAATCTCTTTTCCTTTCATCCTCCTCCTCCTGTACCCAACAAGCTTCTCCTTCTTCAATTTCCAACTGTCCTTCTCTCCCCTTCCCCTCTCCTTTTATCTCCTCACCCTTTCCCGCCAAAATAACGTCCTCTAGTGGCTCCTTCTCCTCTTTTTCCTCCTGCCTCCACTCTTCCAAACATAGTCCCTTTAGGTCATCTCCCAGGGTAGATATTTGTCTCCTCGTGTCTTTGATCGAGGAGGCGTACGGTACACTCTGAGGAGTGCCTCTTGGGGTACTCCCAGCCTCACACAGGTAGACCTGTTTTCAGCATCATATGTCCAGAACTTTAGAAGACTTTCTCACCCCACCTCACCTTTATCTCTCTTCTAAGTTCCTCTGGTTACTTCAACTTTACTGGGCAGCTCTTCCCAAAATGGGAGGGAAGGAAAGCTATCTGCAGCCTGGAGAGGTGGGATGCATGATGGAGGTGCGAATGGAGGCAGGTGGGGTTGTTTCTCACTGCCTCATTAGTGCCTCTAGTGCATTTTATTTTAATGCCAGAGGGTTTCTTTTGGCACACCACTTAAGCCATGGTTTTGGCTGGTGTGTACATACATGTAGGTGCACATGTTTATTTATTTATTTATTTTGAAATCCTACTTGGCTGAAGGTTTTTGATCAGCTCTGGAATGGGAAAAAGAAAAGGAGCAGGACTCTTTGCTTCTGACCTTTTCGGAGGACACAGACACTCATTTACACCCCTGGGTAGGAAGATCCAAGGAAAATGGGAAACAGCTTCAGATGGTAGGCAGAATGGTTGATTCAGCACTAGGTCACTTAGTAAACTGAACGAACAAAAGTGACAGATGGGAAGGGGATGGTGCTAATAGCAGGGGAGAGTGGGAAGTTTACATAGGCATCCTTCAGTCTCGAGAGACTATGGTAACGTGCTCTGTATGGAGGACTTGGAACAGCGTCTAGTGTTTCGACGGTGTATGTGAAGCTGGAGTGTCCTCTCCAGGGCACGAAGCCTGGGTAAAATAATATGGAGGATAGGCTGTTACCCAAGCAGCAAATCCCCCCTCTCCACGTCACTGAAATAGTCCAATGGAAAGGCAAGAGCCAATACAACTGGTTCCAGCGACGTCGCAGGAGTTGGCAGAACGACACGAACTGCCTCTGGGACTCCGGCTCCGGATTTTGCCTTGAGGTTGACTCCTGAAGCCTTTTCCATCAGTGGATATAGCCACAAGGCAGTGGAGGTTTGAAATCAGAGTTTTTCTTCTCCTAGATGGGCTGCCTTCCAAGGCTGACGAGCCCCACCTACCCGGCCTGCTCCCCCACGGCATGGACGACAATGGCGGTGCCTCAGTGGGGGTTTGAAGTCGGAGTATTCCTTCTCCTAGATGGGTTGCCTCCCAAGGCTGACGAGCCCCACCTACCCGGCCTGCTTACAAAGGGACAAATTGGCCATAAGCCCTTTGAGTCTCATTACTGTGGCTCTTTTGTTGAGTGGGAAGTATGGCCTGGAAAAACATACCTAATGGAATTCTGTGCTGTGTAGACACTCAAGATGTACCTTCCCAACTCAATTTAGCATTTTCTGTGTGAACGACAACAGTGATTTCAGCCAACACAAAGTGGCAGGCTGGGCTGTAGAAAAGTTACCCTCAGGCTGGGACAGCTTCTGGTCTACTCACTCCCTAACACTGCCTGCCTCACTCTGTAATGTTCCATACAGTTGATTGAGGGAAACCCAGCCACAGCATCATGCACTTCTTTACCTTCCACTTCCTGAGCACTGTTATCCTTGAAGTATGATATGCCCAATGTGGGAAGTTAGACAAATGTAGTAGACTGTGTGACCCTTTGCCTCACAAATGTTGTAGAGTATCACACACACGCAGATATAACACAAGCTGTTTTTTTCCCCTTTCGTTCCACTGGCTCTTTAAATAGCCAGGCACATTCTCTATAACACTTCATGCCCGACCGAGGCAGCCACCAAAATGTGCACATTTCACTGTTGCCATCATAAGACTTCATAAGCCACTCCCTAATAGGGCATGATAAAAAAAAATCCAGTGATAAAAATGCACAGTGTTCCACACATGTTTTGTGTCTGGGGCCAATATACAATATGGTGGAAACATGGTATTATGGGGAAACACTCAGGGTAGATCTACCCCATGGATTCCTCGGTGAATGCTGGGGCTGCAATAAATTCCAGGGGTTGATTGGCTATTTCCAGTGTCTTCACTGGTGTGAGTCAGACATTTGGCTCAATGACAAATGGATCATTGGCTCTTGCTGGTGGCTGCCACGTTTGTTCCTGCTTTTGCTTTCTCTGTTTCCCTCGCTGATGCCTGGACAAACTAACCGATCTGATTGCACTTCAAAAATCTCTGTGTGGTTTTTTTTTAAAAAAGTAGTATGAAGTCATGTTAATCTTCAATCGAATGCCTCTGAAAGCATAAATGGTGATAATTTTGGGACAAAACTGTGTGCAGGAAAATGCAGGTCTGAGTATTGAAGAGGGGGGTTTACATTCCTAACTGTGAGATCATTCAGACTGTGGGATACTTCCTTAAGGGAAATGGAAAAGTTTTCTCATTATTTGAGTCATTTAAAACTAGACTAGAGGAAAATACTTGATGGGACCAAAGGCTGCTTTGGGGCTGGGGAATGGAAAAGAAAATGTTAAGCTGTTTCTCCTGTTTCTGGCTTCTGGTATTGTGCTTGGAATCAGACAGAGAAGCATTGAAAAAGGATCCCAATATTATCCTAAAGGAGAGTCTTTTTTCTGTGATGGAGAAATCAGAAGCATGGCTTCCATAATCCAGGAAGCAAGCCATCTGAGAAAGGCTGACAAAGATAGGGTGGGGGAGGAGGATGGGGCAGATAAAGAGGAGGAAGATCTACTGAAATGGAGGGAAGGAATTAGGCAAAGAGGTAAACATCAAAAAGTCTCAGATGGGCACGGCTCTTGGATATCACCCGAAACAGAGTCCGTAACCAATTGACCATGTGCTAGGGCAGGGGTTCCCCATTTTCTTTTCACTTGTGTACCCATTAACAGCCCATTTTAATAAAGGGTCCCCTTCATATTAACAAAATGTTTGCAATTGTTGTTATTTCACATTTATATATTGTCAATGTAAATAAATAGACCAGTGAGGGGATGAAAAAGCATTCACTCCTTGAACACTGCTGACAGGACTGGCTAAGGTGCCTGCTTAAATATACACTGTACTGGCATGACAGCACTTATAATAAACGTTTTATTACGGTCATTGACCAGCAAAAATAAGGAACATTATTTAAATTAGGAAACATAAAATCAATCTAAAAACACTAAAAACAGCTATATACATATATATAAAACTACATTCATACATCTTATTAGATATCTCCTGCCTCCCTATCATAGGCCTTATCTATGGGCTATTGCTGCTTGCATAGTATGACAGAATTATTACTTTGAAGCTCATAGAGCCCGTGTGATCATTAAGGCCTCTACATGTATACACCAATTTACAGATACTATAGCTGCGCTTTCGGTGGAACCTTTCCTTCACGGATTTTGATTGCAGCAGCACAGAATTTAGCTACTTTTGTCAGCATATCTGAATTTTGGTTTAGCCCAGTATATCTGCCTGTCAGCAAAAGCAGTGTGTAATGTGCTTCTGATCGTCCAGGAAATGCCCTTATGTAAGGGTTAACAAGGACTTCTCGAATGCCAGAACAAAAAGCACAATGAAATAACACATGGGAGATAGTTTCGATCTCACCAGAGTTACAGGGGCATATACGCTGAGTGTAAGGGGTGTTGTTATACTTCCCTTCCTGGACTGCTGATGGAAGTGCATTGAAGCGGGCCAGAGTAAGAGCTTTGCGTTGTTTAGGTGTTAAGGGTAAGTAGAGATACTTAACCGGTTTGGGTGGGAGCAGTGCATTGTCAAGTATAAGCCTATTTATGATAATACCAAGAGTCCTGCTGCCTTTCTGTCTCAATAATACGCTGCCTAAGATTACTCTTGGCCTTAACGTATCCCATTTGTTGGATACATTCTACTGAATAGCTGCATCTGTTGATTTTATGGTATATTGCTCTCTTCCAAGGTGACTGATGGTTATCCTGTAATACCAGTGAAGTCAGTCCAGTTGGTTGAAAGGTTAGTTTTAGCCAAAAGTTAAAAATAGCCAGCCAAGCTCTGGCTTCAACCTTCAGGTAGCCCACTTCAAGCCTAAGGGCTGCATTGGATTACCCCTCTTGGAACTTGTAAAATAGCCCTCACGAATTTAGATTGAACTACTTCTAACTGGATAAATGAAGAATAGGGGCCCAATTGTGTCCCATACAAGAGCTGACTAAGGGATTTGGCCTGAAACAATCTTAGTGCAGCTGGAACGTACTGACCTCCCTTTGTGTAGAAGAATTTTAGTATAGCAAGGCTAGATTTTTGTGCTGCTTGTACCACATTGTTAACATGAGCCTTGTGGTTTCCTTTATATTGAAAGACGACACCCAAATATTTGTAAGCCTTAATTTGTTCTATCTCATGCTCATTTAACCACTTATAGATCCTGGGCCTCTGAGCGAACACTAAAACGTTGGTCTTCGAGTAATTTATTTGTAGCATTTCCTCTTTACAGTATTACGCAAGAGCACGTAATGCTCTCTTTAGTCCTATTGGTGTCTGTGAAATTAGGACTGCATCATCTGCGTATAACAGAAAGGATATATGTCTATTCGCTAGTTTGGGGGGATGGAACTCCGGATGGCTGAGCGCCGTTACCATTGAGTTGAAATAAAAATTAAATAACAATGAAGCTAATATACACCCTTGCTTCACACCATTATAGGTAGGAACTTTATCAGACAAGTGTCCTTCCTTGTTGCATCTAATTCTGAGGGTTGTATTTTCATGCAGCTTATAGATAAGCAGCAGAAGGTGTTGATCTATTGTGGAACACTCTAACTTACTCCAGAGCCTATCTCGTGAAATTAAATCAAAAGCAGACCTAAGATCAATAAAGGCAGCAAATAGGGACCCTCAGGGTTTCTTAGAGTACTTATCTACTAGGTGCCTTAAAATAAGGGCATGATCCTGTGTAGATCTACCAGATCTAAATCCAGCTTGTTCATCTGCCAAAACACTCTCGGAGTCCATCCAATCTATCAATTTCCAAGATAAATATCTAGCATAAAGCTTACTAATTATGGGTTGTAAACTGATTGGCCTATAATTAGCTGGATTGTCTTTCTTGCCTTTTTTATAAATGGGGATAATAATAGCTGTGCCCCATTCAGATGGCATGTGAGTGTTTTGGTCAATATAAGTCAAAAGGTTTGCCAGAATTGGTTCGGGAGGAATACCATCACAGCCTGGGGCCTTGCCAATTTTCAATTGGTTCACCAGGTCATTTATTTCAGAGATTGATACAGGGTGCCATTCTGGTAGATTCATATATAAACGACTCACATGAAATGAGGGATTGTCTCTTTTGGCATAAAGCTCATGGAAGTGGGCTTCCCACACTCGAGCATTAATATAGCAGTCCATCCTAACTGAAAGGTAGTTAATGTTATGGATTCCCAAAATGATTTCATATCTTTCCCCCTGACTGCTTTGATGAGTTTTTACCATTCTATCTGTTGAGCTCTCCTTTTTTTCTTTAATTAATTTCTTATAGCCTTTCTTAAGTTGCAGCAGTTCCTCCACTTCCTTTAATGATGGATTTTCATTTTCATTTTGTTTAAATTTTGAAATTACCAGTTTTTTTGCATCAATACACTCTTTATCAAACCAGTTATAGGACCTGCGCTTGATAATGACAGCGCTTGAAAATTTGCAAAGTGGAGGAGAGTGAAAGCTGAACTTGGGAGGGGCACACCACCGAGCATGAGTGCCGTAGTGGTGTGTTTGCAACACATTGTTTAGGGACTCCCTACCATTCACCAAAATAACAAAGTGAGGGAATGGGGCTTTTCTCAAGGTTAAATAACGAGGAAAACCCTCTCTGCCACTCATCATATCATCTAATTAATTTCATAACTTTTGCCTCGTATCTTGTCTTACACTGTTGACATATGTGCCTTTTTATGCCATTATTCTTTTTTTTATGTACCCCTAAATGTCCTGATTTGTACCCCTGGGGGGGCACACGTACCCCAGGTTGGGAATTACTGTGCTAGTGGAAGCTGTGCTGGGGCAATTCCTAGGCCCAGGCTCCATGTGCTGCTAGATGTTGGTGAGATGCAATTGCAGTGCACCAAAAAGCTGCAAACGTAGGGACAGGAAAGGTCCTTTAGCATCACCCACAGCAGCTCTGTTATCCATCTGCCCAGATGTTCCTAGTGTTGAGCTGGTCCTGCCCTATCATCAGGAAGATCCTGAAAGGAAACATATATCCAGATATTGTTAATATCTACTGCAGAAAGGGAAATTAAAAAGAAAAAAAGAGTTTTATTTTTCAGTGGGAGAGTAAAGAAAGTTAATGCTCAATAAGCAGGAAAAAAAAAACATATGAGGGAAAGCCAAAAATATTACACAGAGGTATTACACACGTTAGGTTTTTGTTCTCAGGCCACTTGCATGTTTTATTAATTAAGTTAGATATGTGTCTGATAGACAGTTCAAATATTGGGTAAGAGTTGTGGAGGTACTTAGAACCTTATCATTATACCTAAAATGGTTCTGCAAGGAGAAACACAATTTATTTTTGGTTGGAAAATTACAATTTTGAATGCTTCCCCTTGTGTACTACTGTAGGTGTCAGTGGGACGCATGCTCTGCATCCACTCATAACTCAAGCAAAGTTGTTTCCACCCTTTGGGGGTCTCGAGACCACCCCTTCCTTCCTGTTGTTTCTTTGTTAGCTGCTGAATTTGGTTGGAGAAAAGATTTTGGCCCTCTCACTGCTGGGAATCTCTCTCCCCCCACCAGAAAATATGCAAGCCCAGGATGATGCCACCTCCAGGCACAGTCCCAGTGAGAGACCTCCAGCTGTGGCCTCACACGGGGGGGGGGTCCCCAAAAGGTGTGGGGTCTGCCTCCTCCCTTTCTTCCCTTGCCTTCAGTCATCAGGATCTGGGTGGATCTCCCCAACTCTGGGTGGCGCACCCTCCCCCGGCTGTGCCCCTTGGTGGCGGCGGCACTGCTGCCGTTGGCTGCCCCCCAACTTTTCTCAATATATTCACCAATCTTTTATAAAGAAAGCTTTCCCCCAATATATAACTTCTGAAAATAATTCCAATAAATTGCCAACTTTCCCTTCATCAGATTACACTTTTTCCTGTTTCATCCTTAATTACTCCAATCATACCCTTAGTTTTTTCAGATTGGGTGGGTCTAGCCAACAATCTTAAATTTTAATTACTAAACAAAAAAAAATATTTTCAACTATATTAAATTTCTCTGGATTTTTTCCGTTACAGTGGTTTCCAACTTTTCCCTTTTTGCTTATATATCTGCTGAAATTATTTTTATCTCCAACCTTCATAAATTTAACCACCAACAATCTTACTTCATCTTCAACCTTTCTCAAATGTTTTTTTTTGTCTTTTGAAACAATATGATTGTCTTATACTAATTCCATTCATCACAATTTTTATTGTATCCCAAATAATGCTCTTGTTGCAACATCCCCTAACAATAATTTCCTGTATTTCCATTTCTTTTTCTGTTTTTTTCTACTCTGGTGGAAAATACATTAATCTATCCACCATCTTTTAGCTACTTTATAATCACAATTGATTTTGATATCTATATCTAATAAAGTGTGATGTTTATAACATCTATATCAGTATTCATAACTCTCAAAATCTTTAGAAACAAAAATATAATCTATCCTAGAAGCATTTTAATGAACTTAGAAATAATAAGTAAACTTTCTTATATCTCTTTTTAATTCACTCCAAACATCTTTCAGATCTATTCTCCTTATCATTCTTTTCAAAACTGTATTATTATTATTATTATTATTATTATTATTATTATTATTATTATTATTATTATTATTATTATTATTATTATTATTAAAATACCAGGCACAGTCAATCAAAATTATAAAAACATTGACTGGTATTATATAACAGGTACAAGTTTTAAGCAAAAAACTACGTATCTGTTAAATATCGATGAACTATGTATGCTTTTGCATAATGACCAATGCACTGATTTTGCCACTCTATCATGTCTAATTTTGTAATCTGTTTGTGCAGTAGTTGTCGTCGTCATCATCATCATCATCATTCTGCTTTTTAGTAAAATTTTATTTATTTTTTCTTCAACCATTACCATATTAAACTTTCCTGCCATTATTACAACCCCTTTCCAAAACTCTTCTATTTCTTTAAACACTTCCTTTAAAAAAAAAACAACCCTTGGTTTTCATTTGAGGAATATATATTAATCAGAATATATTCTTCTCCCATTACACCATATATCTCCTCTTATCATCTTTTTAAATTTTATTTAATTTAAATTCACATTTCTTGGAGAGAAGGATTGCAACCTCTCCTGACTCTGAGGTACCATGCGCCTTTTCATAAATGTCAAGCCACGTTACAGTTCATCTTTTGTTCTATGGGTTTCTCTGCAACCCCCCTCCCCGATGCATTGCTTCCTGCAGATTGGTTGGCTAGTTCCACACATGCAGGGAATTCCAAAAATCTGGAACCTGCATCTCTGCAACAGATCTTTGCATGAGTAATGCTACGGTAAGGAACTTCCGGGGGGGGGGGGGAGGTAGCTGTATTAATCTGTCATAGCTAAAACAACAACTTAAAGAATGATGAATTTATGATAGATTTGTATGGAGTCAATTGCTATGGGTGGGAGAGGTAAGGCTGGATGATTGTGAAATGAGTACAGTATAGTTGGTCACATTTGTGCCTCTGTATGGCCTATTGCTATTTAGGGATGCCATGCATTTAGGACATGTCTGTAAGGAAGGACAGGTCTACACTGAAGGCCTCTAAGAGAGAATAAGAGAGAATTATCATCATCCAGTATGAGTTGCAGAGCACTGAGATGCTGGAGTAATTTAGCTGAGAGTTGTCATGATATCATGACAACCTCTAACTTTTTTTTTTATATACTGCAAGGCAATGTTGGACCATTTCCTGGGGTTTTCAAATCATAGACTATAGACGCAATACACCACACTCCTAAACCAGGCTTTTTAAAACAGAAGTTGAACAACATACTATGCACCCCATTTTACATTGGAAGGAAACACTGGGAGCTAACAGTACCATATTTGAATCAAATTACGTCCCACGGCTTCCTTCTGAGTAGGCGCACCAAGATTGCTGGGGAAAGCTTTTTTGCAACCCAGCCAGAATGTGCATCTGGATACTCTGTCCATAAGTGATTCTGCCTGCCAGCCTGCTTGGAAGGAAATCGAGCCATTTATTCCTGTGTAAGGCTGCATTGCCATTGGCAATAACGACAGAGGGATTTGTTTTCATTTAAAAATGTTCTTGTGCTCGCCACTCTAGCAGATCCTTTGCTGGTAGTTTGGCTAGCATTTGATGCTCTGGTGCTCCAGATGTAGCACCATTTTGGTAAGGAAAATCTCAGCACCAAATCCCTTTACTTGAAAAACCTGACTAATTGCAAATGTCAAAGTACAGAAAAATGGCATGTCTGAAAGATACATTTATAAGGAAAGCACCCAGAGGCTGGAAACTGTTGACTTGCAATTGGTATTTTCATATAGCAAACATTCCCTAATTGAAGGCACACTATATCTAGTTGAGTTTAGCTCTAGGTAGGCATTCATGTAAGATAGGGGTTAAATCCTGATCGCAGGACCTAGAACTGAAAGCAGTTACAGAATTCCACACAGACTTCTGTGTTGAACGTGCAGTGGTCTCAAATGTTGACAGCCACGAGGGGGAGATTTGAAGGAAGTGTTTCCATGTACACCGACATATCCAAGCGCATGGCTGCATCGGGCTTTCAAGAGTGGTAAGCAAGCATCTTATGGATTCTGCAATGTCATAGGCTGAAACCCTATTACTTAGCATAGTAGGCACACTAGAGTAGAACCATTTGAATCAACGGAACTTACGAAGGAGTTGACTCATTAAATCCCCATTGATTCAATGGACCTACTCTACTACACTTTATTATGTTAAGCAACAAGATTTGGGCCTCTGTTTTATTTTGGAATTTTTATTCGGGACAGAACACTTAATGTTTATTTTCAGTAAAGCCAGCATCATTCTGTAGCATGGGATAGACTACTTATGGTATAAAAACACTAACTAGAAAACAGAAGATTGCTATTACAATACTTATTTAAACTGAAATAAAGAAATGTACAGTTATTAACTGTGCTGTAATAGGATGCCTTAAAGGCATTTGACAAACTGGAACAACCTTATCTGCTCCATTTACTTTGCCAGCAAGACTTTTGGAAATGATCTAATATCTTTAATTACCAAGTGCTTATTAGCACAAATGATGTTGATTCTCCCTCTATATGGCCAATGAAATGAACCAAACAAGGGTGCCTAGAGGCAAGTTGAATAAACCCCACATTAGATATTGCTGGATATTGTGCTGGAGAACCTTATGCAACACACAAGACACACCTTTGAGATGAAAAACCATAAAAACATTGCTTTAGCCTTCCATCCTTCCAAAGTCAATAACATGAGTACAAGCTTGTTGGGGAGCAAAGTGTTAAGCTGTAAACTGCCCAGAGAGTGCTAGAATGGTGGTTCTCAACCTTGAGTAACCCAGGTGTTCTTGGACTGCGACTCCCAGAAACCTTGGCCAACACAGTTGGTGGTGAAGGCTTCTAGGAACTGCAGTCCAAGAACACCTGGGTGACCCAAGGTTGGGAACCACTGCTTTAGCACTATGGGGCAGTATATAAGTCAAAAACAACAGCAACAACAATATGTGCTTAAATATCAACTGCCTTTGGTAGCTGTACAGTTTGCCATCTGCAAACGAATGGAAATGTAGGTGTTGATTTGAGCAGCTTTTCATTCTTTATGGAATCTAATTGGGGGGGTCTTTCTCACATTGTTCTAAAACTTTTAGTAGAATTGGTATGGACTTAAATCTTATTATTTGCTTTTAAATTGAGCAGAACAACTATTTCCTAGTTACTGCGTTAGGTCCTGGATTGCCATATCCTCCAGGGAAGCCATCGAAGCTTAAACTACACCCTGTTGGTTTCTGCCAAAGTAAAAGCATTCCTGCCACAGGGCTTGCTAGCACTGAGGCTTTCTACACTCCCCTCCTCCAGTAGGAGCACACACCGTAAGCCGCCTCAGAAACCTGTTCTGAGGCTGAAAGGCAGAGTAGAAACGTCTAAAGCAAATGCGTAGAAGAAGTAGCCTATCAAAATCTTAAAACCATTCTTAACTAGAAAGGTAAGAATATCTCAGCAAAATGATTTTGTATAGCTGTGGGTGGCAGTCGGCAGTATCCAAATTGACAGTGAAGAATCTTGGCACTTGATTGCTACATTATCATCGTTTATTGCAATCAACACCTCAGAATGAATACAAGGCAACATGTGTATTTACAAAGCTGTAGAACACAATATTGTTGTTCATTATGTGCTGTCAAGTCGGAACTGACGCTAATAGGGCTTTCAAAGTGAGTGAGATATTTAAGAAGTGGCTTTATTAGTTCCACACCCTCTGTGAGCTTCCATGGCTGAACAGGGATTCGAACTCAAACCTCCTGAATCCTAGCCCATCTCTCTGTCCACTACATTACACTCGGTATTGCAGACCACAATATACAAACATTAAAATGGACGTACTCTCTACCAAGAAACATAGTATTGGCACCATCTATTTGTCTTCTAACTTGTATTGCTACCGATATAAACGTCGCTACAGGTTGTAATGCTGATGGATTTGGGCAGCAGCAGTTTGGAAGAGGATAAAGCAAACAGGCCTGGTGGTAAATAGAGAAGCAAATGCTGACTGACAAGACCCAGCATATAAATTTCAGAATAAACGAGTTTATTCAAGCAATTCCACTTCCTGATTATTATACATGCAAACCCTTGCAGACAGAGAAACATCAGCTTACTCGCTATTAAGAGTTGTGAAGGACTGCCAGATCTCTAATTCCATCACTTCCCAAACTCTTTCCCTTTAGCTTGGTGCTAGGTTTTACCTGGCATAATCTTTTCTGGAATATTGCCCAGTTCTTGAAAGCTT
This sequence comes from Intellagama lesueurii, assembly GCA_037013535.1. Lineage (NCBI taxonomy): Eukaryota > Metazoa > Chordata > Lepidosauria > Squamata > Agamidae > Intellagama > Intellagama lesueurii. The sequence goes on along the minus strand of JBAJHW010000001.1, from coordinate 163,751,876 downwards.
GTGTCAGATCAAAAATAGTAGTGTTTAAGCTATCGCGAGACTCTTCTTGGTTTTTTGAAAAACAATTAAAAATTCATTTACAATGGCTGACATCTTGCTAATAATGCCTGCAAGCATAATTCAAATGATGTAGCTTTTGGAGGCAAACTGCTTTAAGTTAAGGCATACCTGTTGTGTACCGAGGTGCATGACTAGGGTGTGCAATGCCAGTTAATGACTGGAATCTTCCTGGCAGAGATGCATGGTCCTAAATGGTGATGATGTCATCTGCTATGGATGTTTACATATTTAATTTAAAGCTTCCTACTCCTGCCTCAAGTTCAACAGTTCCCCAGAGATTCCTTTCCACCTGGAGAAGCCTTTGGGAGCCTCAAGATGGAAAGAGGGGAGCCTTTAAGGAGCCTTGTGGCTCAGTGGTGAAAAACTGCAATACTGCAGTCAAAACTCTGCTCACAACCCAGGTTCAATCCCAGGGAGTTGGTTCAAGGTTCACTCAGCCTTCCATCCTTCCAAGGTTGGTAAATTGAATACAGGGGGGGGGGGGGGCAATATGTAGCCTGCATAATTAAATTGTAAACTGCCCAGAGAGTCCTTTAAACACTCTGGAGTGGTATATAAGCAGCACACTTTGCTTTAAAAAAAATTAACATTGCTGACGGTGGTCCAATTTCAGCAGTGGAACCAGTGGAAACAATTCCAGATATTAAAAGCTACCCACTCCCCATCCCAAGGCTCCCAAAGACTTCCCCAGTTTGAAGGGAATCCTTAGAGAGTCTCAGAACCTGAAAAGGGGGTAGGAAACTTTAAATTAAAGGTTAATATCCGCAGCTGACGATGCCATTGCCATTTTCAGCTGTGGGATTGTGCAACAGGATTTCAGCCAATGTCTACAATGATTTCTTATGCCATTGGCATTATGTTGGCATAAAATCTCACAAGGATTTTGGCCAACATAGAGTAAATATAAAAATGCAACGAGAGCACTTAAAAATTCTGTCTTGTGAGATTTGAGTTTCAAATGGTTTTTGCACGTTCTGAGGATTTACATTTCTCTGCAGTGTGCACGGACACCCTTTCTTATGTTTTCTAAGGTATGTCTTGTGACTACAAGACTGTAGGGTACCGTCTGAGTGAGAACCACTGTGGATATAAAATGAAATTCAGTAAAGATGGTATTGAATCATGTCGAAATGCTAGTGGAAGTGCTCCCGCCTGATAGCCAGACTCATAAAGACTGACTGTAAAGACTAACTCATAAAGATAAACATGAAACGATTAGGTGAACCTTTCAAAATTTGGCCAAAGGAAAAGGAAATAAATGTCAAGCACATATGATAGAATGCATGGCTCAAGCAAACGCTAGTGCTTTATTTATCCATTTTTATTTCCTTGGTGACAGTGACAAAAAAGCCACTATAATCAGTTTCAGGGGCATAAAAGAAACTAAAGTAGTTAAAAAAAAACCTGGCACGTTCCAAACAGCCGGGGAAATCCAGCTTTTTCATACATTCTAATGGAGATCCCAGAACTGCAATAATCCGGTTTCTTAGCAATGGGACAACAATGTAGATGTAAAATACATATTCTGGTGCTGAATGCAGATTCCATGTGAGCATTGTGTTCTGCCCTCCACCTCTCACCAAACATGCTGATTTCATCTGGTGTAAAAGCCCCTATAAAACTTATGAAAGAACTGCAACCTGAGAATCCCAGGTGATATGATTTGTTACCGTCTCCTTTACATTACAAGGGGTCTGGGGGAAGAAACCAGACAGCCTCCTGGCTAAAGAGAGAAATCTTTAAAAAAAGGAAGGGCCCATGAAGCTCTATAATGGATCTATAAAAACAAGGAAGAGGTATAATGAATTTCTTTCCACCCCCTTTATCATTTAACAGCTAACATTTGTTTGAATCTCTGCAGACTTTTAAAATTCTGCATTCTTGATTACTGCAAAACCACCAGGAGGCGCTAGAGGATCATTTCATTTTTGTCAGAGAAGTTGTTCATACTTGATTTTAGACAGAGTGTGTTTCCAAGGAGAGCCTTGGTCTCCATCTGCATTCTGCCTACACGTTGCTGCTGCTTCTGCTTCGGGAAAGGATCTATTGAGGTACCATAGAGAGGGTACACTCTAGACGGTCCCTAGTCCCTCCTCTCCCAGCAGCTGTGTTGTATCATTACAGCATTCTGAAATGCATTACTCCTCTTCACCCACCTCTTATGGGCTCTGCTTCCATAAACCGTAGCTGGAGCTGATGGTGGTTGGAGGGTGCTGGGACTTATTCAACATTTGAAGAGCCACTGTTCCCCAATGCCTGCCATAATGGCTCTGGTCGAAGTTTATTGTGTGGCAGCAGAACTATTTGCTCTGTCTATCTACTGAAAGGATGGACGTGATGGAACTGCAGGACCTCCAGAACACTTGGATGTGGATGGGGGTAGACCTTGGGTCAAATTGTTTTCATTACATAGTTGAGTTATGTAGACCTCTTTGTATTCAAAACACTCGAAACAGAACACAATGATATATGCAATTGTTTGTTTAATACAAATTGTATGTTTAATACAAAGAGCAACAGGCTGAAAGCCACATCCAAGAGGTATGATGTAGTTTAAAAGCTGGAATAACACACTTCAGGGAAAATAGATCTTCAGCCATTATGAGTCAGCGGGAGCCACTTATCCGTCACCCTGTTCTCTTTTACAGGCTATTAATGAAATGATAAAGGATAAGGTTTTTGAAGACTGGGAATGTACTATGGCACATATTAATTTTGATAGCTGCTGGACAAATACAAGACAAAAAGTTATAGTAGTAGGGAAGACAACAGACTGCATCCAGTCAGTCCTTCCTTTCACAGGAAGGATGTGGATTATTATGTGGATCAATCTGTTGCACAAAATGGGTCTTCTAAAGAGAATGACTTGGAGTAGGACTCATAGATGCAAACTCTGGATCCCCACTGACCACCCCCACTGCAAAAAAATCAACAAAGAGAGAGAGAGAGAGGGGTGGTGGTGATTCTCCTTTAAAACAAGGTACATCTTCCACCTGGTTTTGCCCAAAGGATTCTGCAGAACTAAAAGTGGATGTCTGGTTAGATTTTATTTTGAGGAGCAGGTGTTGTAGAAATTGGTAGTAATTATGTTAGCAGAATGCTGCAAGCTAGTAAACTGGGCTTATGCCGCTGAACGAGGAGTTATCACTTAGGATGGTATGGTAAAAAGAAAGATTTACATTCATTCTTCCAAGAAATTCATTTTAAATAAATTTAAATTTTAGATAAAGCCAAGTCTTGGGTACAGAAGCCCCTGAACTGTTGTTTTCAGGTATGCAAGCATGCTAGAGTCACATCATCACCACTTTTTTTAAAAAAAATTTTTGCAGATGAAGGAGAAAGAAAACAGTTTCCTTGTGGAAGGGGAAGGAATCTGGGAGGAAGTGATCTAAGGGAAATTATCTCCAAGTGGTCACTTACAGAAACCAAGAAAAGTCAAAACACAGTTATCTGGCCATCACCCACTTCCCCCCATTTACAGTGTTGCCTCAGTTATTCTGACGGATGGCCCATAGTGGATCTAATGAGTCAAAAGATGGACCACGGATCCCTGGAGACTACCTGCCCTAGTGTGTTGTCTAATTAAGATTTACACAGTGACAGAAAAGATCTGTGCTAAAAACTGCATGTGTTAGTCTTAGGAAACCTTAAACTAAAGAAGGCACTGTTTTACCAAATGCCTCTACAACTAGATGGGTTTTAGTACCCACATTGAGAAGAGTTCGGTGCAGAGAAAGTAATGAAACCTGTATTTTGCCTGATTTGTTCGGTGAGTTTTTCTGAAAGGGAGAGCAGGAGAAAATGCTGTTTCCCTGAGAATAGCACTGCCAAATGCAAACTTGTTGAATCTGCATTTTCTGTATAATTTCAGCAATCTGGTCTTCATTATTTGAAAGTCAAATGCTGTTTAAAATTAAAAAACAAAAGTTAAGGAGAGGCCCTGCTTGTGTGTCTGAACTATAAAAATAGTCTATGACAGTCCCTGCTTACATACAAAGCACACACACACACAAATTATTTTTTTTTTTCTAATGGAAAGAACTGCTGCTTTAGTCCAGTCAGGGAAAAATCGCTTCACTGTCTGGAAATGTGAGTGTGTATGTATGTGTATTTCCAAACTTCGAATTGGTTTAGGATATACTTGTCAGTTCCAGTTGCTAGAAGTACTTCCTGACTCCTGTCCTTCAGAATACCGCCAACTTTAAGTGTCAATGATTTATTATTCGGCACTCTGGTAATTTCCTCAGGGGACCCAGCAACAGAAACGAAATTCATTGCAGAATTTCTGATGTTCTGGAAGCCAGAAGGCAGTATGAAAATCAGATGTAAGTCCTGAAGAAACAGAAGGTTTTAGTTCAGGGCACATGGGAAGGGTGGAGGAATTTTGACCCACCAGATATTTTGAACTTCATCCCCCAGGAGCAGCATCCAGCACAGGCAGTGGTAAGGAGTTCTGGGTATTGTAGTGTAAAACGTCAGGAGGGCCAAAGGTTCCCCAGCTTTTGACTAGGAGAACCAATGATGTATTCAAATAATTCTTCCATATGCTATTAGGTTATGTGCCATGGAATTTATTGCAGTTAACTGGGTCCTATCAAGCATGCTTAATAACGTAACCCTATGCAAATTTATTTAGAAGTTGTCTAACTTTCTTCAAGAGTAATGAAGTTTGCATCTCCCTCCCCATTAATACTGCAGATTTGATCAAAACACCAAGACAGACTTTCAGTGCTTGACTCCAAATACCCAAAAAGAATTTCTGCAGTGTGTCATAGAAAATTACAAAGATGGCCTCCTCAGGACGTTGACTGAGGAAAGCAGAACTCTTTCTGAGTTGTGATGGCTAGGGATGTACCATTTGTTTCTTTCCGGACTACAAGCCCCAGGATTCTCCATTCTGGGAATTACAATTGACAAGACACCTGTCCAGCTTAAGTGGATGGTTTCATATACCTAGCATAGGCCTAGCTCCACTTAGCTTCCTGTTCCAAAATGAATTATGCCACTGGTATTTGGGAAGCTTCCTCTTCTTTTAACAAGAAGCTAGACAGAGCTAGGCCTGTGCTAGAGCACAAAGCCTTCCGGCTTATGCCTCCCCCCCCCCCCCCCCCAGCTAAGCCTCATTTAGCTATCGGTAGGTATCTGTCTGTGAGGTGGAACTCCCAGAATGGAGAATTCTGGGGTTTGTAGTCCAAAAATCCTCAAACAGCCATTGTGGACCCAACCAGGACTGAGAAATAAATGTATGTAATGGTGAACGTCACTACAAAATCTGGTGATTAAAAGCAGAACCTTCTGTCTGCCCGTGAACCTGGCAGCCGTGTCACAGCTGACAATGCCCGCAGCAACATAGTTGGATCTAAAGCAGCCAGACATTTGTTGAATTCTGAAATCAGTACTTTGAAGTTGAGGCCGTTCTGTTGCTGATTATAAAGCCACTTGCCAGTCTGCAACATGTGGTAGATCTGGAAGCAGTCCAGAAATTGCAAGGTTTAGATCTGAAACAAGCAGAATCTTCAACAGAGTATGATGAAATACTTCTATTTGTCAACATTCATGAAGCTCACCAAATGACTTTGGTCTACTTGGGCCATTTTATTGTGTTATCCAAAGAATTCAAAACCTGACCGCTCTCTTGGGCGTGCATTCTGGCAGCTAAACCTCTGAGTGCTGATGTTCGGTTCCTCACTAGTGCAAGTATCACACCGAAGTCCATAAACAGAAGCAAATTTCCAGCTGGTAACAAATACCTCTGCCACAGTATGCCACCACTCACCAAATGGAACCAAAGGGCTTCAGAGCTTCTGTGGATCAATAAAGGAGAGCACAGAACCAAAGACCAGAGGCAAAGTCCAAGAGCAGGTGTGGTTTAAAGGGTTTTTTTGAGAGACTGGCAAGAAACACTGGTCATCTCCCTCCCTCCCAGGACAGTGATGATCTTGAAACAGCAGGAGATTTTGACATGATCGGTATAGCGTATGTCACATGCCACAATCATGTAATCTTTTTTCTTTGTCAGCAGTGCCATTTACCTGTTGTATGTGACATACACTTTTTCTTTGCAGTGTTCAATACGAGTTAATGAATGATCTTAACAGTTGGTCCCTCTAAGACCATTAATCCAAGACTCTGAAGAGTGAAAGGCAACAATAGTCCTTTTAGTTTTCTATTTATTTCTTCCTCATTTGTTGGTTTTCAGAAATAACCTAATTCCTGCTTAAGTGAGATTTATGAGGAAAACAACTCAGGTGAATTACAAGGTGCATTTTTAGAGGACTGAATGCAGATCAGGGCTTTTTTGCATACAATGAGCAAAATCCTGTTCATGCCAGTGTAACGTAAAGTTACGCTGGTGTAAATATACTGGATTGTCTCGCCCAGCAATGAGGAACTGTGCCATTTAATTGTGCAGTTGATTGTTTGTCCCCAGCCTGAAGAACTGGGTGGTGTGCTTAATGGATAGCCTGTTGCCTCAGCCTTATGGCAGCTATCAGAGACCCAGCCTCAAGTTGTGCAACAGGATTTTGGCCCATATATACGACTCAGCTGGCTTTCTCTGCTGCTTGTGCCGATAACCAAAAAGTTTACTTTTGGTAAAATTCTGTCCTTAACAAAACTTTCTCTTCCTGAAGATTCAAGTTCTAAAACTCCTGCCCTAAGAACTCATGTCCTTTACCTCTCCCTATTACCAGGATGCTAATGTTATCAACATGCTGAATGTTTACAAGGTACCACTGTAACACGGGAAGCCTATCACTAGGTATTAATATGCAGTTGTCATTCCACTTGGTATCTGTTGGAGTTTTGTTTGCAACCTCATAGGCTACCTGTAGTTTGTGTGACTGGGAGGGACTTTTCTTGGCTGAGGTGATTATCTGTCTATCCAGCATTAACCAATTGTTTCTTCCAGCCTTTGAATTTGAAGAGAGCTCCGCTTCTCTGGTGAATGTACTCTTTCCCTCTCTTTCCTCGGTTGGTGGCATTTGTTGGTTTGCTGTTGATATGTTCAGTGGATTGCTATGTGTCCAGTAAATAAAGCAGCATACACAAGTCTGCATTTTCAAGCAACTGTAAGTAAAGAAATGTATTTTATGCTTTCTCCTGCAAATGTCTCAGAATGAGTTATTGAGACTTTAAGTGCCAGTTAATGAGAAAAAGGTGGACTAACTGAGGAACTTGTAGATTTTCTCCTTTGTGAATCTCTATAATTCCACTGTGTAGTAAAAGGAATACTACCAGAAATTCAAAACTTTGCAACAGTTTCATCCCCACCTTCTCATCTCCATATTTGGTCCCACTGCCACATACACTGTATATAAACCTGTGGTCCAGATATTGTGCTCCATGTGCCTAACTAAGTGAATTGTGGTCCACAATTTAACACTCATGCCAAAATGAATATGATAGTCTTAAATGTGCCCCAATATATTTCTTTGTTATTATTGTTATTGGTGAAACCAGAGATGGGCACAAACCAACAGTTTGGCGGTTTGTGCTGGTTCATTTTTTGGCTGAACAAATCTTTGGTGCTTCACAGCCCCACCTCTGGAAGAGGTAGGGCAGGAAAGCTGGAGCGCTTCCTCTGAGTGGGTGCCCGCTGGAGGAGGCGGGGCTGGGAAGTACCAAACACCTGTTAAGCTGAAACACAAATTGTCACGAACCACTGAATCGGCAGTTCATGCCCATCTCCAGTTGAAACAGACTAATACTGCTAATTCTCTGAAAATGGGCTGGTAAAATTGCAGCTTCGCTGGGCATTGCTTTTAGACATCTAAATCATATTCATTTTGGATGGCTTGGAATGAAGAATAACAGGCTCTGAAAAATCCTCGATCTCTTTGCTTGTGGTGCTCTTATAGCTTGGCTTATTGAAGATTTTATGTTAGTGGAAAGGATTTGTGCTTGAAAAATTATGCACAGACCCAAATTCCTGCCACTTTATAAAAACTGACAGTTCCTCACACTTCTTTAGACAGATCATAAGCTATGAAACACTGAAAATGTCTTATGCTGATAATAAGGTGGGGGGAATGTAATGGCTTTCTAGAACAGATGCTTGAAACCCTTTGTGACCCTTTTCCCTCCCTAGGGAAAGGAGAAGCGATTTCAGATTTATGTCACTCCCTATCGCTTTGCACACGCAACGTGTGATTGCCAACATCACTTTTGATTAAGAATTGAAACAGATGATTGTTTACCTCCTCGTGGAGCTGCCTGCATTGTTCTGTAGGAAAATATAACGCTAAAATGCATACCCCTAGGGAAGGATTACTACGATAATGCGATGATTAAACTACCCGTTTGAAGTCTCTCTGGAATTTACCACACCTCTTTCTATGCAGGCATAGTGCTTAAAGGGAAATATTCCATAATCTGGCCCCAGACTTGCAGCTGAAAGGAATGCTGACTTTTCTAAAGACCAAACATGCAGGGACTTTTGATGGCAGAGTATATACCAGTGAGCCTCGTGGCACAGTGGTTAAGCTGTAGCACTGACTGCTCATGGCCTGAGTTTGATCCTAGGCACAGGTAGCCAGCTCAAGGTTGACTCAGATTTTTATCCTTCTGAGGTTGGTAAAGTGAGTACCCAGTTCGTGGGGGCTGGGGTGGATGTGTAGCCTGCATAATAAACTGTAAACCACCCAGAGAGTGCTGTAAGTGTATTATCTACTACTGTATTATCATTCTTTGTGAAACACCAAGGTTTGCAGGAATACGACAAACTTTAGGGGAGGAAATCCGAAGTTAGTTCCCCTTTCAGACCAGGCCAATGAAGAATGAGCATGCTCAACAGTTCTGTGATGGTGTGCTGGGTGTGGAAAGAAAAGAAATACAAAGAAGGGGGAATGGAATAGAATATCTTGGAAGAGGAAATGACCTGCTAGCTAGAATACTGTAATTGTTGTAAGACACCCAGAGACCTTTGGGTAGAGTGGGCGGCATATAAGTTAAATAAATAAATAAATAAATAAATAAATAAATATTGGACAGAAGCACTCTATACTGCAACATTTTAATGCAGTATCATAGCTTTGCTGAGAAGTGGGGAAAAGTGGACACAGAAACAAGACGTTTTTGTAAGTTTCTTTAAATAAACCATTTGTTTATGGGAAACGCTTTTCAATCTTTTTGTTGTTACAAAGAACCAAGTCTTCAAAAAACCCAACATGCAGTTTGGCTATTTATTGCAGGAATCAGCGAAAGGCAAAACTTTGAATTTTCAGGCATGGTCATCACAACAAGAGCATGTGAAAAACATAGTGTGAGACAGAGGAAAGCACTTTCTCGTAAGTGCTGGGTGAAATGAAAAAGTTCATATTTATTATTATTTGTGCCACGGTTCAAGGATTGCTTTGAGCCTCAAGATGTGCTTTTTGGAGAATGAAATCCACATGAATGTGGGCTTTAATAAGGAACAGATAAGCTACATGAGATCGGCTGCCCTTTCTCATAAAAACACCCCTTGTCTGAGCCACATAAATAGGAGTCCCACCTTTTTCTTCTCCCAGCCTTAATGGAGGCTGTGGCTGAATCAGCTCCACAATAGGCAGAAATGCAACATACTGATCTCCCACAACCACCATTGTGCCTTCAAACTAGTGCAATGCTGTATCTGTTGCATTTCTGGCGTGTCTGCTGAGACCACAGAGAGCTTAGTTTTAAATAAGGAAAAGTGTCTACATAAATGTTAATGGCTCAACGGTGAAGAAAGTTACAGTGATTGCCTTATGAGTGGCAAAAGGCATTCTGGGCATGCTCAGAGGCATCCCTTCCTCTCTGTTTTTACTCTGGCTTGTGTCCATAAAATATTATCTGGCACCGAGGATGGATAACATCTATTGATCTTTTGGGGGTTGGCAGAGGAAGTTTCTTTTCTCATCCTCTCTCTGCTCTTGGACTGGAAACCATCTCCTTCTTGGAGCAGTCCAGACAGGTACCTCAGTCCACAACGGCATCCACAATCCAAGAGGAGCGCCGGAGAGACGAATGGGATGTTTGCACAGAGTAAGGAGAAAACATCGGTCCTTTCTGGGTGCACACCTATAGGGGCTTTCTTTTCTTTTCTGTAAGGATGGCTCCATGTCAAGCCGTCTTCTGCAATATAAGGGGTTAAAGATTACTGGTGTAGTGTAGGGGTTCCCAACCTTGGGTAGCCCAGCTGTAGCTCTTGGACTGCAATTCCCAGAAGCCTTCACCACCAGCTGTGCTGCCCGGGGTTTCTGGGAGTTGCAGTCCAAGAACACCTGGGTTAACTAAGGTTGGGGACCACTGGACTGTAGTGGATAGAGTGATATACTAGGCCTCAGGAGACCTGGGTTTGAATCCCTCCTCAGCCGTGGAAATTAACGGGTATGGTGGTACTGGTAAAGCCACTCCTCACATAACTCATATACCTAGAAAGCCCTACTTATGGCACATAACACGCAGATATAGAACAAATGGAGCTGATTTTCTTACAGGGTTTTTTTTTTTTTGGCAACTTGTTTAAAACGTATCAGAAAATATTAAATAATTATCATTTTTCAGTTCTTAAAGAGGCAGATATGGATGGAAAAATAGTTTTAGCTTTAGAAAATTATGAGACAAAATAGAACACAAGATCTCTTTGCATGGTTATTATTACCAACAACTCTTAAAAGTCAGTCCAAACGGTTGTGCAAAGTTCTGCTCATTTAGACTGTTAAATATCTCACCAGCGAAACGTGTCCAGCCCTGGCTGCAGAATACCATCATTTTAAAGCTTTATACTTTTGCATGGATTAGTAGCTTTCAGTCCCAGCAACTAACATAAATCTATATTCCAACCCGGTTAAGTCTGGCATTTCATAGCGGTTGTTCTTTTCCACAGCTATTTCCATGTCATGGAAGATGAAAAAGAAACAGATGTCCGCTGAAAAAGTTACGTTTAGAGTGGCTGAAATAAAGCATTGGTAAGAAGCAGCAAAAAGAAGCACCTTTCTAAAAATGGAAACCTCCTTTTTTAAAAGCCAAAGCATTCAAAAAGGAGAAGATTCAGTGACAGGGAAACAAAGTGTGGAGAGGAACCTGTTTTCCATCATCAAAATGGTGTCAAATGGGCCATATATTTACACTAGATGTGGGGCTTTCATTTCATCACTGTTTGTTTTATTATTTATTTATTTGAATATTTCGGTAAGCAGAGGGATTTTTTTGCCTCCTTAGGGAATCAACAAATGGAGCTCACCTCGTTCTGAAAGTTAAGGTACCAAAAAGGTGCTTCAGTCTGCCTGTTTATAAGGGAGAGTTGATTTGCGGTCTGTGTTACTTGACTTTTTCAGATGTAGACTCAACCATAACTTTTAGCTTTAAACCATATTTTCTTTCTTTTTTGGGAATTTCTCTACACTTTGAAACATAGGAGCCCAGAGATGTCAATGATTAAAGAAACGCAACTAGAGATGAGCACAAATTAAAAAATGAATTGTAAAATTCATCAAAAATCACGAATTCATCGATTTATATTCATCTGAACTGAGGCCCGCCGATGAATACGAATCAATGGATTTTAGCAATTTTGATTTGTTGGGTTATAAAATGCCTCCCCTGGCACCGAGAGACACCAAAATCGCAGGGAAGCTTCCCCTGACTTTCCTCTACAATCCCTCACAGTTTGGTGAAGATTGGGTTTTCCTCAGGCCAGCTACTAAAATTCCTGGGGAGACCCAATTTGTGGGTATAACTCGGATGTCTGAACCCCAAACTTCACCAAACTTGTAGAGGACAGTCATGAGAAGCTTCTCTGTGATTATGGTGTCTCTCAGTGCCTGGGGGCCATTTTATAGGGTTTTAAAGGCAAAATGAATGGCCAAATCGTCGATTCATCAGAAAAAAAAAACATAAATGCGTTATTCGTGATTTGTCAATCTTGACAAATCAGAAATAGAGATTAATCACAATTTTTCCAATTCATGCCCATTTCTAAGGACAACATTATTTTTCTTGAATAGCTTAAGGTTGAGAAGCAAAACAGCCCACTTTCTAAATAAAGGAAACAGCTAGCAGTCACATAACATGTCTGTTTCATGGTACAAATCTGCTTTTCCCAACAAGGAGCAGCAGCAGGATCTGTAAGTAAAATATACCCATGCATACAAAGGAGAGGGACCTCCATTTAAGTACTCTCAAAGAGACAGCTCCTGCTTACTACAAGGTGTTACTCATACATCTATTCTTCCAGATTGCTAGTGTACTCAGTTTTTTTCTCACAGGAAATATTATAATATAGGAATTATGAATTTAATACCTGTTTACACACCTTTCTCTATGGCTAAAATCCTTTTGCTTTGCTATGCATGCAGAAGGCAAACAGCACACCATTCAGTTCCTTCATGCTGACAATTAATGACTCACCCCTGGGATTTTTGAGAGGGCCATGCACCCACTGATTTGGTGTGCACGCCGGTACTCCAGTGGTGACTTGTTAATTGCTAGAAGGGACTGAAAGTTACCCCATTTAGTCTCTGCTTGTGTAACAAAGCAATAGGATTTCAGCCCATGTGTACTTTGAGTTGTATTTTAGTTTGCAACAACCTCTTGGACTGACTTGTGAAACAGATGTACTAGTAAATTGATTATTATCTTCTGTAGATTTAAAAATGTTTGACACAATGTTTTATCCTATAGAATCCAGCTGGGATTTTAAAATAGCTGCAATACATGATCAGGAGCATCTCTCATCTGGATAGATAAAGTTAGTGATATTGCGGTAGATTTGAAACGAAGGTACTCATCATGAGTCATGATGTCAAGCAGAATCCAAAAATGCAAATAATTCTATTGATTTTTTTAGTATAGTTTATGGATCTTAATTGCTTATTCGAGGTGAGATAATCCCCCAGTATTTTATTTTACAACAGGGATATCTCAAAATATATCTGAGTTTGGGAAACTCCATGTTCCTCTTAGCTAATGTGAAGATAGCAATGAAACTCAGAAGCCGATCAAAACCAACACCCTGTGAACCTTAGCTCTCCTGCACCACTGGGATTCAGGTCAAGGAATGGAAAGAAAAGCAGCGCCATGCACCACCCCACTCCCATGTTTAACAATGTGAGACCCAAGGAAAGGGTACTGAAAACACACCCAGAAAGTAATCCTGGGATTGATGATGTCTAGTTTCTTTAGAAAGAGTCACCATCAGCCGCCCAGAGTAGACTTTGGTCTAGATGGGTGGGGTATCAATCAATCAATCAATCAATCAATCAATCAATCAATCAATCAATCAATCAATCAATCAATCAATCAATCAATCAATCAATCAATCCCTGGTGTGAAGAGGAACAGTGCTTTCCTGCTTATGGTCATTAAAAAAAAAGATTGTTCATGGAAAATAGGGTGAGTTAGAATAGATACAGCAAATAGGTCCAGGGTATCTATTCCATGCAGTGGTTAGGAAATGCAAGGTATTAATTATGGGAGCATTCCAAAATGATGTGTGTGTCGTTTCCAGGCCAGCATGTGTGCGATCCAAATATGGACAGAGTTCCTATGAGGATCTGAGTGCACAGTTTTATTCTGCCATGCTGGCTAGAAACCCAGAGATTCTGTGCATGAGACAGAAAGTCCACGTGGGAGGTTTATGAAGCGTGTTGCGATTTTTTTGAAAAATAGCTTCCTCCCCTTTCCCCCAATTGCCGGGAGTGGGTCAGAAACCTTGGCTGACTTAGAAAAGACAGAGGGGAGGCAAGGGTTCTGCTTTGAAATGTATTCATAGATAAGTGGCAGGACTGTTTGACAATGCCGAGGCATCCATTGAAACTTGAATTCTCAAGGGCCGTGCAAACAAATAATAATTCACAAAACAAGATTTGCTTTCTTCAGCATCTGCCTGACTAGGCTAAATTAATATCCTGTGTCATCTAGTACTGCAGTTTCAGGATTTAAGGAGATATTTGGGAGGAAACAGACTCCCGTCAGGGGAATTCACAGAGAGATAGAGGGATGCCCACTTGCCCCTTTGGCTTGGCAACGTTGGCCACTTCTCTGGGCTTTTCTTTGTCAGTGCACGCTCGTCTCCATTGCTGTTGATGTGCCAGCTGTATGTGACAGCTGTACTGTCTCCTTCTACCTGGAAAGGAACTATGCATCTAGCTCAGGGGTTCCTAAGCTTGGGTAACCCAGATGTTCTTGGACCAGAGCTCCCAGAAATCCTGGCCAGTACAGCTAGTGGTAAAGGCTTCTGGGAGTTTGAGTCCAAGAACATCTGGGGGGCCAAGGTCAGGAGCCACTGATCTAGCTAGACTACAGCTGCTACTCCACCTCTCTGGGTTCTACCCACTGGCAGCGGCTGTTGCTGTTTTCCATTAGGCCCAGCTGTTCACTCTTCACAAGGAGGGGCACTTTAATGAGTGAGCTGGCGTGTGTGTGTGTGTGTGTGTGTGTGTGTGTGTGTGTGTGTGTAACCACAACATGGTTGGGGAGAGCCCGTACCAGTCATGATCCATCTATGTCCACAGGTAAGGAGTGATGAATGGCAGCAAAGAAGAGCAGAGCCCTTGCTTTCTGTACTGTACCTCCCCATCACATTTTCCCCGCCATCTTTTATCAGGTCTCCCCATCCACTCCCTCTAAATGGGGGCTTTCCAAACAACACCTGCCCTTAGCCCTACTTACATAACAGTATCCACAGAGTCAAAATTTGGCTTTTGGATTAGGTTGCGGGAGCTTTAAAGCATTTAAAAGGAGGGGAGTGTGTTTCTTAAAGAATGAAAACTGTGTTGGATAACACCCTTCCGCATACCTAAATGATTGTGTTGTGGCTATTTCTTTTCTATGGTATCCATTTTGGACTGTAACTATAACATTCTACTAAAAGTCAGGGATAAAAGGGATTTACTGGCACACTGTAGCTATAATTACTAACCTACTGCTTACTGCATAGATCTCCATGTCCAGCCCTTACTGTATAATTCTGAAAATTGAGAATGGTCATTAGCACTAGCTAAAATGGAGCAATCTGGACCGGGGGGGGGGGGGGAGGGCGGGAGGGGGGGAGGATTACTGACTCATTTTCTGGATACACCCTTATTTTCTGTTGTAGCCTTACTGCTATTTTACAGTTGCTTAGTTAAGCTATTCTGCTTTTCCATGGAGGGTTATTTTCTCCCAGCCAGATGATTCATTGCTGAGAACTTTTCCATACTCCTTAGGTAGCCAACAGAAAGCTGACATGTATTGATTATAATATTTCTGGTCTGTTTTTCAGTTTTCATCTCAAAACTTTTGCAGAGGTATGAGACTGTTAAAAAAATAATGGACAGAAATAGCAAATGAAATAATTGCAGCCAAGCGGCAATATTATTATATACTATTATTAGCATAATATTATTTGCATTTTCGGTTAATGAAGTGATCCCTACCCCAGCGGTTGGCACAAATTATGAGACTCAGATGAACATGCAGGGATAGTCTGACTCGCTTGATACCATCACATGAGCCAGCCACATACACTGGGCAAGACACAATGACTAATAGGCTGAGAGGCAAATGAGTGTCTTTTTCTGTTCTCCCTTATGAGACGACAACCCGCCCACAGCCTCTTCTTTTACTCCGGTTCAATTACCTCTTTCCCAGAGTTCCATTTCCTGCCTTATACACTCTTCCATCTCCGTTTTCTCTCCCAAACCGGAGATAAACAGAACCTCAGCTTTCTCTAAAGAGACTGAAAAGATTTGGGGCTTCAAGGCCACAGCAAAGTTCCTTAAAAAGCAGAAAAGAGACTTTGATTCTGCACAGCCATTAACAGTCTCCATAGAACATAAACTATGATACCACAGAATCCTATAAGCCAACATTGGAGAAGTGGGGTTCTAGTGTCGGAGTAAGAAAACATGTTAAGAGCAAGCAGGATTTTCAGACCGAATTCTTATTCATCACTACGAAACAAATTTTGATAGAAATGCTATTGTATGCGCTAGAGATCCACTGTTTATTCATTTTGAACTCCAATTTCCAGAGTTCTCCCAGAATTATCAGGCAGAATTCTGGGAGTTACAGCACGGAGACCCATACCTACGTTTGCTCACCTGAAGCAAGGACCTACCTCCAAGGCTCTATGGCTGACCTGGGCCTTGCTTCCTGTTGTTAATGTATAAAAAAGGGAAGCTTTGGTGGTTCTTCCTGGGAATAGTATTCTTGCTGCCCTTCGAGCTATCTAGGAGGTGCCTCCCAAAGAACTGCAACCTCCAGGAAGCACCACAGAAGCTTCCTTATTTGTACAAGAAGCAACACCTGAGACAGCTATGCAGCCTTGGGAATGGGCCTTTGTTATCAGGTCTTATGTTTAGGGTGTAAGGGCACACTGGGTAGAAGATATGTGGATTAAATTGGCCTACAGATACGTGACGTAGGGACAGGGCTGCTAACCGGTAGAATGGCCTGCCTATTGAATGGCATTGAGGAAATCTTTGGTTTGCTTCATAAACAGTATGACTGCCTGATTACTGTTGGCAAAAAGGTCTGAGGATTTCTCCCAACCTAGACCTTTGCACAGTGGAATGAGCAAAAAGACAAGATACTTGACTGATATGGCAACAAGGCTCTGGCTGAGCTGGACAAAAAGTGAGACCATATGGACAGTCCACAAAGTTCGATACTTTCAGTGGCTCCAGGCCTAGAATGCATCCTGATTAGATGCTATGATCATGTTATGTGCCGTAGGACAAAGGGATGGTTTACTTTCTGGGAATAAAGAAAGATGATCAACACACTTTTCCTCCCAACCTGTCATCTACCAACACAAAACTGAATTTTAGCGGTGAAGGGAAGGATGCCAACCAGAATGCAGGAAAATGAGGGGCATCCGTGGAACAAAAAGCAGCCGCTGCTTGGGAGAAGGGGACAGGGGTCACACACTCACATACAGATGCTTGTCAGTTCCCTTTTCCTCATGTAATTGTTCCTTTTGTTGAGTTTGACTGCTGTGGGGTCTCTGGGTCTTAGTTTGCCTTGATTCTGAGAGAAGATTCGGTTCTAATAATGGGTCAGATTACACTTTCTGGGAGATTCTACATCTCCTTTACTGTCTTTTTTTATTTATTCCTTACATCCACACACAGAGAGTGATTTCACTAATTTATTTTACTTCTTTCCTTCTGGTTTTCCCACTTGGATTCTCCTGGATCAGTTCTCCTGCACATTCTCCTCAGTCTCCAGGAACCTATTCCTAATCCGTCCCTTTGAATAGCCAGCCACATGTCTTTATTTGTTGATCTTTATGCCAAAGTCTGCTAAATGGCTGGGAGCACAGCGAGCTTCAACCAGAAGGCTGGCAGAAGATCAGGTGTAAACATAGTGTTTTATAAAAGGCTAACTATGGCTGGTTTTGAATAACGGTGATTTCATCTCATACTTCAGTCTCGATTGTTCTGCATTGCACTTTTTTCATTTCATCATTGCATTGTTTTGTGTGAGAAATTAATTGATTTTCCTCTGGTTCTTTTCATACTGTGTCTTCATTTCATGGATCTGATCCCTTTTGATTGTTGATAGGGCTTGAAGTTTAACTGAATAATGTTTCTAGGGAGTATGCTAGGAAAATATCTAAGTATTTAATATATTTACCATTTAGTGCTATTTTTGTCCTTTCTTCAAGCAATTATTTGCATTTCTCTTTCATATTTCGGATGTGTCTAGGTATGATATGTTCAACGAGTAGCTCTAAATTTGTTCTGTAGTCTTCTATTAAACTCATAATCTTTGGGGTTTTGAAAAGTGCGTTTTGGCACAATTAAAACTATATTTTCTGCCAGTGTCTATCGCTCTGTCTTTTTGAATTATAATTTAATGAATGGGTTGGATCAATTTGAAAGCAGATGGCCAGCAACTTGACTGCAAAATGCAAATTATAAGAGGGAGAGCAGGCCCTTTTCTTTTGTGCTTCTACCAGTTTTTATTGGCTTGGAATCCGTTTTGTTTTTTTCAAATTAGTGCTTTAATTTCTGTAGACAGTAGAACCTTCATATCTGTGGGATCGATATCCGCAGTTTCACTTATCCATGGTTTGCCACAGCCCTATATACAACACACAAGGGCGGCCCCTTATGGCCTCTCTCTTGCCTCCTTGTGGCCTTTGTCCTGCTCCTTTATATGTTGTATGCAGTGTTCCCTCGTATCCATGGTTTCAGACATCCATGGTAGATTGTAGAACCATTCCACCATGGATATAAAGGTCCTTCTGTATAATATTGTAAGGGAGATGCTTTAAGCATCTCTAGCAGGCTGTTTGCTTTTGCTCTGTGTCTCCTGGTGGACCCAACGGAGACTCCAGCTGCAGTGAAGCAAATGGAGGCTCCAGATGGGAGAAAAAAGTTGGGGGAAGACAAGCCACACCTGGGCAAGTAGGCAGAGGCCAGGCCCAAAGGGCAAGAGCCCAATATGAGAGGGGAGGAGGAGGAGGAGGGGAAAAACTCATCTCCCTCTACTTGATCTGAGGCAGAGGAGTGGGAAGAGATGGAAGAGGAACTGGACACAGTGGTCTGCAAGAGGAAGATGTGATAACTGTCCAGATTCCATTGGACTGGGGTCTGGGTCCAGGTGGAGGTGAGCAAAGGACAAGGACATAAAGGCAGTGCACCCATTGGTTCAACACCCTCACTGACCCCATGGAGACACCAATGGCCAATAGGGCACCCAGGCCACACCCCAATTCCACAGAGGCACTGAAGGAGGAAGCACTAGAAGGAACACCAGAGGCATCAAAGACTTGGGGTACTAGGAGTGGATGGCACTAAAAGCCTTCCCTGGAGGAGTTGGTTGGTTTGAGGCTGTGTAAAAGACCTTGCCCCAATAGTGGATTTTGAGTCAGTGTGAACCTAGTGAGTGGCACTAGGGTTTGGTCAAAGACTGGACTTAGCACTGGATTGGTGAAGCCAACTCAGTTCCCTCGTGAATTTTCACAAAATTTTACAGAAATTCTCCCCGATCTTCATCTCTGTGTTTGAATTAAAGAGGAAGATTCAACCTAGTACATAGTGTCAAAGAACACAGTAGCTCTTGCCATAGATTTAATTTTTATTGTCATAATAAAAGGTTTATGTTGAGTTTTGCAATGTAGCTGTTTAATTAACCCAAATTCAGTCTTCATTGAATATAAAATATATTGTTTAATGACTTGAAACAACTTTTAGTGAAAGTGAAAGAAGAAAATGCCAAAGCAGGTCTGCAGCTGAATGTTAAAAACACAAAAATTATGATTACAGAAGAACAACACAACTTTAGCACTGACAATGAAGGAACCAAAATAGTTAAAGATAGTTGTATACCTCGGTTCAGTCATCAGTCCAAAAAGAAGACTGCAGCCAAAAAATCAGAAGAAGAAGAAGACCTGAAAGGGCAGCAATGAAGGAATTAGAAAAGGTCATGAAATGTAAGGAAGTGTCACTGAAGACCAAGACCTCCTGATCAACACGTATGGGTGTGAAAGCTGGACAGTGAAGAAAGCTGACAAGAAAAACATTGATGGATTGGAATTGTGGTGCTGGAGGAGAGCTTGGTAGATACCCTGGATTGCCAGAAAGAGTACTTTCCCTTCATAAAATTGTCATGTAAACACTTTTCTTGTAGAAAATATATTTATTTTTTATTTGTGGCTGCAGGTTAATCTAGTAATCACTCTATCCAGTCCTATTTTCTCTTTAGTAAATGTACAGTTGCCTCTAATTTATAAGAGAATATTAGTGTTTCTAATTTAATCTTTTAGCAATCTCTATCGCAGCACTTCTGGAATCTTTTTAAATTATGTTTTATTCTTTTAATAAATATATACATATATATATAATATATATATTTCTGTACCTTTCTTTCCGCCTACCCTTCCTTTCCCATTCCCCAAGGCAGAGTCATATCCATATTCTTATGAGGCTTCCCTGGGAAAACTATAATCATATTCCAATTGTATTATAAAGACCAATAAATTCTGTATGGCTCGAGGAATCCCTACTGTTCCATTCATATTAACAATAAAATAATGCCAGTCAATTGCAAAAGAATCCAAATGTTTAATCCCTTTAGCAATATGTAGTTTAGAGGTTTATTTTTTCTGCAGTGCTACCTGCCATGCTCTAGAGCAGCCATTCTCAACGAGGGCTCTGGCACATTTGAAGGGAGCCACGGACTGAAATTTGTGTGAAGGGGAACCTCAAACGTCACAGAAGTCAGACAAGAGTCTTGTTGCTTCATACAAAATTAGCGAACTGACTGCTAAAACTGGAAATGCTCTCAGCATTGGTGAGTCGCTTATCCTGCCCTCAGTGTCCATAATAATATCTGATGCCATGACTCATGAATTTGAGTGCCAAAGAAACAATTAAGGCAATTCCTTTGAATAACTCCATTGTTGCTAGAAGAAGCGATGAGATGGAACATGACATTGAAGAGGGATTCATCAGTTCATTCCAATCCAAGAAATTCTCTTTACAATTAGATGAAACTACTTTACAAGATAACGACATTCATGCCGTTGATGGGGTAGTGAAGCTTCTGTTGCCTGTTGTTTGATGTTCACACTTCTGGCAACTTGCTTTCGAACTACACGAGCACCACCATGGAAGATGCCAGCTATTTCTTCAAAAAAGTGCAAGTTGCTCAGTTGTTCTGAGACTGATAGTTATGTGCTACCATGCACCCCAAGTTTAGGAGGTTATCTCTGTTTTGGGAGCTGTGGGCCACCTCTAGGTCTGGGACAAACTATGGGTCCCTAGGCCAACCAAAGATGTGCACGTCTGCTCTAAAGGGAGCAGCTTTGTTTTAGAAGATCACATCACCATACATCAACATTCTCTATGTGATGTGTTTCAAAAGAGGTTTATTACACTGTTTACTGCAATGTGGTTCTTAAAGGTTATCCTTCCTGTGTAGAAATTTATGGTAACTATTTTAATAGAGGGCACCAGACTGAGTCAAGTCAATTTACACTTACGAATTAGGAGTAATCTCTCAAGACACTTGTGATAAAGTAAAAGAAAAAAAATATTTTAATTGCTCCAATAAAGCTACATTCAGGATAAAACCACACTTGAGTACAGAAGTTCCCAGAGCTGGTGTGCAGATGTACTGAAGGCCTGCAAAGTGGATTAAGGAACAAAAGCATTTCCTTGAGGAGGGGAAGTGGTTTAAGAGCAACTGTCTACAAAGGTTCACTTATAGAAAACCAAGGAAAGCTAAGATGCTCAGTTAAGATAAATCTGGCTGTGTTAGCTCTGTGTTATAACTATGTTAAAACTGTGCTAAGTCTGATGACTGGAAAAGTCTGTAAAATTAATTATATTCTGGGTAGGTGGAAGCTGAACACTGTTCAGGTTATACACATAAATAAAGATAAACTAGTTTTAAAAATGGAGCTGTCAGTAATGCACCCGGTTTGTTGTTTGCTTTGTGGTCTTCAGCGCTGCCCACAGCTGCCAGCCTAAATGTTTGGCAAAGTGTTCATAGAAGGCAAAACGCAGCCGGTTATTTCCTTCCCTGAGCTGAAAACCACAAGTGCCCCACTACAGCATGAAAGCAGACGGGTTTGCTTTGGGCCCCGGCCATGTCTTCTGTGGCATATTTTCAAGTTTGCAAATGCTTTTTCAAGTGCCCTGCCATAGACTTCTGGAGGAACTCCCTTAAGTCTGGACTGGAAACAAAATCACCTGATGGTTTCCTCTGCTGTGTTACATGTCATGCAGCTGTTCCCTTTCATTATGCATCGAAGCAGCTTTTCAAGAGGGACATCTCTGACTGAAGTTGCCAGCGAGGGGAACAGATCCTTTGGGACAGCCAAAGGCCTCGCTCCCGTTTAATTCAGGGCAGGATTCTTCTTGGCAGTGAGACATTTCTGATTCTCAGCAATTGGTATCTGTATGTCTTGGCCTCTGAGGTCAGTGCCACGTAGATGACCAGATCACAAGCTAGCCAGGAAGATTATTATGTTTGAAGAGAACTTTGAAGAGAGTCCAGCCACGATAGGAAAAAACAACAACAAGCCATCTTTGAAATGGTAAAAGTAAATCATAAAGCAGAAACTAAAAGGTAGTTGAGAGGGAATACTATAACATAACTGGATAGTTGTTTTATGGCTATTTTGATGTGAACATGGATGAGTATGTGAATGCTGCCTGATCTGATTGGTCAAAATATTTGCTAAACATATCAGGACTGACCAGCCCCAGGCTGATTTAAAGGAAGCCTGAACCAATTTGTTCTTGGGTTTCCAAACGTAGCTGACTGGATAGCCCAGTGGTATAGGTATCAGTATCTGGCTGTGGGGCCAGAGGTTGGGAATTCCATTCCCCACTGTGCCTCCTGTGAGAAGAGCCAGCCTGTGTTGGCCTTGGGCAAGCTGCCCAGTCCCAGGGCACCCCCAGAAGAAGGGAATGATGACCCACTACTCTCAGAACTGACTTGGCAACACATGATTATTATTTATTCCAAAAGTATTTGTAGATATTTATATTTCTGGATTGGGAGGTTAAAAAACTGAAATTTCAAAATAATAATAATAATAATAATAATAATAATAATAATAATAATAATAATAATAATAATAATAATAATAATAATAATAATAATAATAATACATGGCTAAGAATATGGATGGGGGCTGATACTCAGCAGCATAAACTTTGGGAATATGACAAACTTTCACTTTGTAGGCAAAACTTCTGGTTTTCTTTTTTCTACCTTCTCTGCCCCCAACCAAAGAGCTCTGCTCAGGGAAAATACATGGAAGATGTCCCCTTATGCCCAAATATGGTATTCATTGACTAAACCAATTCAGAGAACTTTTGGCCACCTGAAAGAAATTCTAGAACACAACCACTGTAAGAAGCAATCTTCCACCTTCCCTTGCCATGCCTGGACACATAAAGGTCGCTGAGTCCGGTGAGTCCAGTGAGCCCAATCTGAACTTGACACATGGCTCAGCAGAGTTTCTGGGAGGCTTCTTGTTTTTCATGGAGCATCAGTGGTCAGCCTCCTGCTTTGGCGCTTCCTTTCATTGGTACAGCCATTGGTATGAAGTATTTTTATTCAAATGTTTATATTTTTAACAACCAAACACTGAAGCAAACTTCAGTGATTTGCTGCGGCTGACTTGAGGATTACTGAGGGTTTCTTGAACTGCAGTGTATCTGCTCTGATAAGAGACAACTATCAGTGTTTCACCTCGTTTTGACACTTTCCCCCAAAGCCAGAGCACACCACTATTAAAATGCGTAGGACAATACAGATTTAAAAAGTGTTGTGTTCATTATTATGCGTAGACATCTCACAATGCTTTATATTTTTTCAAGAAAAGAAAAAAGAACAACAGAATTACACTCTATTCTCACCAGTTCATTACCATTGTTTACATTTGTAAAATTAAAAAGGGTATTATTAGGACTAGTACAGACTGAAGCACAGTCTGTAATTTATTTAGTTTTATACACTGACAAATTGGTTGGATTTTTATCCAAAGCTCAGAGCTATGAACCTTGTGGTATGAAGACACATGATATGGCCTGGTTTCTGAAGCCAAACAGATTGTGGGAATGGCAGTACAAAACATCTGAAAAGCCAAAAGTTCCTCATCCCTTGTTTAGGACAAATAGAGGAAACAAACAAGATCTGAAAAGGCAGAGGGATAAAGTTAATAGGCAGATCCATTTCCTTATTTCTCCAAATGGGCCATTTTCCTACAGGAAGATGGACATCTTTATCATGGGTTGACCCTCACACTCATCTTTATAGGTAGGCCAATGCAACCAATTTTGTAGTGTACAGGCACATGCCATTCTTTTCTCTCTCTTTTTGGACTCAAAATCCCAGAATTCTCCATTCTGAGAGTTGCACCTGCCAGACCCACATTTAAATTGTGCTCACCTGGAGAAAGGCCAGGCTGGAAGGCTTCGTGACCCATGAGAGGCTGAGCTCCAGCCTAGTTTCCTGTTTGTGAAAAGGAAACTGCTCTAAAAGCTCTTTAGCCTTCCTAAAATGATGAATGGGAGGGATAACCCCTGGTAAGGATGTTCTTCTTCCCCACTGCTTCCTTGGATCTAGTTGGTTTTCATTTTTTTTCTCCTAAACCAGGGATGGGAAACTTGTGGCCATCCAGATGTTTTGTCCTGCAGCTCCCAGGATCTTTGGGCCATGCTGCGTCAACTGGTGGGAGTGGACGTGTCCCACTCTAGTGATACTTCTTTGGTGCTATTTTTATGGCAGTGGTTTCTGTCTGCATTAATCATGCTGGCAACCTTAGACAATTAGAGACGTACAGTATATGATATTCCATACTGCATAGACAGTAACATTTGGCTGCAAGCTGAGCTCATTGGCTGAACCAAACCAAACCAAACCAAGAAAGCCTTTGAGAATACATCAAACCAAGAAACATTGTCTTTACTCTTCCATTTATTTTGAAGCTGTTGCTGGGGGAGAAAAAGTAACCAAAAGGGGAGATGCCTGTGAAAAGTGATCAGGAAAACTATTCATTCAGTTGCTATTACTCCTTCTCTGCAAAACCAGCATGCTAAAGAAGCCAGTCAGTCCTGCCTGCTGCGTCTTCCTCACTTATCTGCTGGTACAGCAGTTTTCACAATCAGACTATGAGCAAAAGAAGATTTGCTCCAAAATCAATCTGGTTCACTGTGAATGAAAACAGTGGTCATGTCAGGAAGTTGCAAGGGAGAGCCATCTCAGTAGAGTGGAAACTGCTGGTTTTACTTTCTGCCCAGTGAAAAGACAGCTTTTCCCAGCTGCTCTGTGTTTCCGAACTTGCAAAACGCATCAACAGAAGCTTAGTAATGCAGGAAAGGATAAATGCATCATTATGATGGGGTCAGTAAATCCACTTCTGGAAGAAAAAAGCAAATGGTGATCACACAAAAGCAGCATAAGCTATCAAATGGCGGCTCTGGATTATGCGTAAAACCATAAAGTGGAGAGAGAGAGTAAGGAAGTCTAAACTTTTGTAGTTCAGTCTGAGCATTTTTTAAAAAATGTGTTTTTTTAAAAGCTATTCTTAGATTTAGATGTAGTAACTTTTGGAATGCAGTACAATCCCAACTGGTATGAAAATTATATTTCAGATGCCAGATGCTACCATAAGTAGTATATTGTAACTTTCCAGTCTGAACTGTAATAAGACTTAAGCCTGTTTTAGAAAACATTGATCACACATGCTGTGTAGCAGAATGTATTTAGAAGAGATAATAGCTATGTTTATGCAATGTATCCAGGTTATTAATAATAATTGTGTGCCATCAAGTCAATTCTGACTTATGGTGACCCTTTCCAGGGTTTTCTAGGTAGTAAGTACTCAGGGGTGTTTTACCATTTCTTTCTTCTGGGGGCACTCTGAGACTGTGCAGCTTGCCCAAGGCTATGCAGGCTGGCTCTTCCCCCAAGAGGCACTGTGGGGAATTGAACTCCCAACCTCTGACTCTGCAATCAGATACTTAAATTACTGAGCTAGGCATCCAGGCAGGTTATTAATATGCATCAAATTTGTCTTTCATTCTGGTTTTGGAAAAAGGTGTACCACTCCCATTTTCTTTGAATTAAAGTCAAGACATTTACAAGTACCAAAACACCCTCACGTTTGCTTATTCACTTTAAACATCCTAAAAGTACAGGGTAGTATACAAGGAAAACTAAGGATATAAGAGTAGAATATATATATTCTGGCCAGGACTGAGAAGTCTCCTACAGTGGGCTTCAGTAGGCTTGCACTGAAGACTGAGGTACCTATATAAAGCAGTGACTTTGTTCATTTGATGTACTGTAACACTACTACCCCTTCACGGATTGCTGCCTTGTCGTGGCGAAGGGGCTTGAGTAATTCAGAGAAGCTATGGGCTATGCCGTGCAGGGACACCCAAGACGGACAGGTCATAGTGGAGAGTTCTGACTAAACGCGATCCACCTGGAGCAGGAACTGGCAAGCCATTCCAGTATCTTTGCCAAGAAAACTCCATTGAACAGAAATAAAAGGCTAAAAGAGATGACGCTGGAAGATGAGTCCCTCAGGTTGGAAGGCGTCCAACATGCTACTGAGGAAGAGCGGAGGACAAGGACAAGTAGTTCCAGAGCTAATGAAGCGGTTGGGCCAAAGCCGAAAGGACACTCAGCTGCGGACGCGCCTGGAAGTGAAAGGAAAGTCCAATGCTGCAAAGAAAAATACTGCATAGGAACCTGGAATGTAAGATCTGTGAACCTTGGTAAGCTGGATGTGGTCAAACAGGAGATGGCAAGAATAAACATTGACATCCTGGGCATCAGTGAACTAAAATGGACGGGAATGGGCGAATTCAATTCAGACGATTATCATATCTACTATTGTGGGCAAGAATCCCGTAGAAGAAATGGAGTAGCCCTCACAGTCAACAAAAGAGTGGGAAAAGCTGTACAGTGGACCCTCCACTTACGGAATTAATCCGTATTGGAACGGTGGCTGCAGGTCGAAAAGTCTGTAGGTCGAGGCTCCATTGACCTACAATGCATTGAAAACCGATTAATCCGTAACTGGCCGTTTTTGGTCCATTTTGTTTGATTTTCCGGTCTGTAGGTCGATTCTCCGGCCGCAAGTCGAACCTAAATTTTGCGGCCAGAGAAGTCTGTAACTCGAAAAGTCTGCAGGTCGAGCCGTTTGTAAGTCGAGGGTCCACTGTACTGGGATACAATTTCAAAAATGATAGAATGATTTCAATACGAATCCAAGGCAGACCTTTCAACATCACAGTCATCCAAGTTTATGCACCAACCACCCATGCTGAAGAGGCTGAAATTGACCAATTCTATGAAGACTTACAACACCTTCTAGAACTGACACCAAAGAAAGATGTTCTTGTCATTATAGGGGACTGGAATGCTAAAGTAGGGAGTCAAGAGATAAAAGGAACAACAGGTAAGTTTGGCCTTGGAGTTCAAAACGAAGCAGGGCAAAGGCTAATAGAGTTTTGTCAAGAGAACAAGCTGGTCATCACAAACACTCTTTTCCAACAACACAAGAGGCGACTCTACACATGGACATCACCAGAACTAGATTTGGTGGACAGAGTGCCTGAAGAACTATGGATGGAGGCTCGTAACATTGTACAGGAGGCAGCAACAAAAACCATCCCAAAGAAAAGGAAATGCAAGAAAGCAAAGTGGCTGTCCAACGAGGCCTTACAAATAGCAGAGAAGAGAAGGGAAACAAAATGCAAGGGAGATAGGGAAGTTACAGAAAATTGAATGCTGACTTCCAAAGAATAGCAAGGAGAGACAAGAGGGCCTTCTTAAATGATCAGTGCAAAGAAATAGAGGAAAATAATAGAAAGGGAAAAACCAGAGATCTGTTCAAGAAAATTGGAGATATTAAAGGAACATTTTGTGCAAAGATGGACATGATAAAGGACAAAACTGGTAGGGACCTCACAGAAGCAGAGGATATCAAGAAGAGGTGGCAAGAATACACAGAGGAATTATACCAGAAAGATCTGGATGTCCCGGACAACCCAGATAGTGTGGTTGGTGACCTTGAGCCAGACATCCTGGAGAGCGAAATCAAGTGGGCCTTAGAAAGCATGTCTAACAACAAGGCCAGTGGAGGTGATGGCATTCCAGTTGAACTATTTAAAATCTTAAAGGATGATGCTGTTAAGGTGCTACACTCAATATGCCAGCAAGTTTGGAAAACTCAGCAGTGGCCAGAGGATTGGAAAAGATCAGTCTACATCCCAATCCCAAAGAGGGGCAGTGCCAAAGAATACTCCAACTACTGTACAATTGCACTCATTTCACACGCTAGTAAGGTTATGCTCAAAATCCTCCAAGGTAGGCTTCAGCAGTATGTGGACCAAAAACTCCCAGAAGTACAAGCTGGATTTCGAAGGGGCAGAGGAACTAGAGACCAAATTGCTAACATGCGCTGGATTATGGAGAAAGCCAGAGAGTTCCAGAAAAACATCTACTTCTGCTTCATTGACTATGCAAAAGCCTTTGACCGTGTGGACCACAGCAAAATATGGCAAGTTCTTAAAGAAATGGGAGTGCCTGACCACCTTATCTATCTCCTGAGAAATCTCTATGTGGGACAGGAAGCAACAGTTAAAACTGGATGTGGAACAACTGATTGGTTCAAAATTGGGAAAGGAGTACGACAAGGCTGTATATTGTCTCCCTGCTTATTTAACTTATATGCAGAATACATCATGCGAAAGGCAGGACTGGATGAATCCCAAGCCGGAATTAAGATTGCCAGAAGAAATATCAACAACCTCAGATATGCAGATGATACCACTCTGATGGCAGAAAGTGAGGAGGAATTAAAGAACCTCTTAATGAGGGTGAAAGAGGAGAGCGCAAAAAATGGTCTGAAGCTCAACATCAAAAAAACTAAGATCATGGCCACTGGCCCCATCACCTCCTGGCAAATAGAAGGGGAAGATATGGAGGCAGTTACAGATTTTACCTTCTTGGGCTCCATGATCACTGCAGATGGTGACAGCAGCCATGAAATTAAAAGACGCCTGCTTCTTGGGAGGAAAGCGATGACAAACCTAGATAGCATCTTAAAAAGCAGAGACATCACCTTGCCAACAAAAGTACGCATAGTCAAAGCTATGGTTTTTCCTGTAGTGATGTATGGAAGTGAGAGCTGGACCATAAAGAAAGCTGACCGCCGAAGAATTGATGCTTTTGAATTGTGCTGCTGGAGGAGGCTCTTGAGAGTCCCCTGGACTGCAAGGAGATCAAACCTATCCATTCTAAAGGAAATCAACTCTGAGTGCTCACTGGAAGGACAGATCCTGAAGCTGAGGCTCCAATACTCTGGCCAT
The DNA here is from genome assembly GCA_037013535.1 of Intellagama lesueurii. Classification (NCBI taxonomy): domain Eukaryota; kingdom Metazoa; phylum Chordata; class Lepidosauria; order Squamata; family Agamidae; genus Intellagama; species Intellagama lesueurii. Next base: position 163,723,017 of record JBAJHW010000001.1, on the reverse strand, counting down.
CTCATGAGAAGAGAAGACTCCCTGGAAAAGACCCTGATGTTGGGAAAGTGTGAGGGCAAGAGGAGAAGGGGACGACAGAGGACGAGATGGTTGGACAGTGTCATCGAAGCAACCAACATGAATTTGACCCAACTCCGGGAGGCAGTGGAAGACAGGAGGGCCTGGCGTGCTCTGCTCCATGGGGTCACAAAGAGCCGGACACGACTTAACGACTAAACAACAACAACACTACTACTGCTGCTGTCCCTCCATGGAGGAAGAGGAGGAGAAGAAGAAGGAGAAGAAGACATCATGACTGGACGTGGTGGGAATGGGCTTAGAGAACAGATGGGTGCCCTAGCCTGAAAATGTTTTGGAGCAACTGAAGGCACCCAGCAAACTTTGGAGTTGTTACAACCTACCTATGATACATTTAAGAGGTTTTGGCCAGGAGGGACCTTTCTGAACTGGGGTAGCTGTGAATCAATCCAGGAGCAGCCAATTGTTCCAGCTTTGCCTCCAAATGTTGGAGAGAGCCATGCCTCTCTATTCAAGCCTTTAGAAGCATTCTGTCAGCCGTGAAGTCAAACAGTCTGAAGACAGTTAGAGCAATGTCGTCAGTGTTCTGTCTGTAATTTAGTTAGTCAGTTCGTGCCTGCAAGTCATGTAGTTAGTCATGAAGCTAGTTAACCAGTCAAGCTCTGTTCATGTAACCACTCGACAGGATTGGAAATGGTGGGAATGGATTTAGAAGAGAGATGGGTGCCCTAGTCTGAAAATGTTTTGGATCGACTGAAGGCATCCAGCAACAGGGTCTGGCAGTGGTGTTGGGGGTACAGTTTATCCAGGGACCACAGTCACTTTGTTTTAAAGTATTTGCCAGTAGTTAGAATATGAATGCATTAAAAGGAGTGGGAGTACGGAACTAGGAACTGATGATGCAATCAATTTAATTGGATGGTTATCTACAGGTGGAGAAAAGATTGAATTGCAGTTTGGATTGTAAAGTGGAGTGGGCCATTCTGGACAATGGGGGGCCCCATTGGCACCTCATCAAGCTACTGGGGGCATACTGTCCCCCCCTTTAAACAAAAATGGGTTTTTTCAAGCCCAGGTCTCCTGAGCCCTAGTCTACCACTTTATCCATTAAACCACACCAGCATTCACAGATCACTCTGCTAGGCAGGGGCAATGTTGTGAGTGATTTTCCCCCCCTCCCTTTGACAGAGACGCATGCAAGCTACTCACCCAGAACAATACGCGGTATGTCAGCAAGCCTGAATTGACTCCCAACAGATTTTTTAAAAATGTCGAAAATGTAACTTCCGAAGCTGATGGAGAATTTGCATCTGAATGTTAAACTTGGAGTAGTGCAGACGGCAGAGTAGACGCATTGGAGCATATGCGGTTTTTACTTCTTGAAACATGCTCGCATTTTTGTATGCAACAATCTGTTTACATCAGCAGTGTTCCCAAGAGATTTACAAATTTGGAGGGGGGGGGGGTTCACAGGTGCTTTGAGAAATTTTTCTGCCATCTGTGAAAATTGGCTTCTTTCATTCTGACAACAGCCAGTTATATCCCCCTGGTGTTGTTCTGATTTTGTAGTATGCTGGTGATCTCATAATACAGGCTTGGAACAATCCCTTTCACTGGACTCTGGTTTCTAAGTAGAAGCCATCCATCATCTGGGAATCGGCATTAACAGAGCTTCTTTTCTTGGCCTCTTTTCAGCTGTATTTGCCATTTCTATGTATAGCAGAATTTCACAGGCAGTTGCGTTTTCTAATTCTGTGATTTAGAGTCTTTTGTTTGAACTGGGAGTGGGCAGCTACTAGAGGTCTGTGACCCGTCAACATCCAGCCTGGATCTTGTAGGGCTGCACCCATGTCCTCCAACCTCATAACTTTTTTTTGGTCTGAATTCTTGATTTACTGAAAAAGACTTCCTGTGTGCTTCAGTGGCATTTTTTGTTGTTGCTGTTCAGCTTCCTCAGAATGAGGGATTGGGGGGGGGGGCATGGATACCTGGTCTAGGTTGAAGGAAGGTCATCCTAAGTCAGAGCAGATAAAGAACAGTCTAGATAAGCCAGGGAGGGTCCACTGTCTCTCTGCTTCTCTTCAGTGTAAGCTCAGTTGGACCCAGTCTTCCCTGTACACACATTAAGAAGAACTCACATGGCTCCTTCAATGCTGAAAAGTTTTACTTGGCATGAGATTTCATATACGTATGGTGGTCCTTTCTATCAGATGTACGTGGCCACAATCTAGGGAAGCTTGTGCCAAATAAAATATCTTCATTTTTTAAAGATGCCATAAGCCTCTTTGTTGCAATGGAGAAAAATGTGTTTTCTATGCTGAGAATGTCTGAGTATAAAAGAGATTCTGAAAGGGGAGTGTCGCGCACCCCCAGTGTCCCTAGTTTGTTTCCCTCAAACCCAGGTCCCACCTTTGGGCACGACGTTCTTAATTCTCCATACACCAACTGCCACCAGTGGATCTTTATCCACACTTTACCAATAATGTTGTCTGGATACGTGTTGTCAAATATAACTGATTATTTATTGTTTAGTTGTAGAATCACATAAGTATTTTAATAGATGTTGTATTGTGTTGTACTCATTACTTGGACATTAGACACGCTTCTTTATTGGTAGTACTTTTCATATAAATCACTGTGAATCACTGGAATACTATTAGATGACTGTCTATTTATTTCACTTCTATCTTTTATCTATTCTTTAATTCATACACCAACTATACCACACCAACTTTCCAATCTCTCACATAAAACTAAAACTCTCTAAAACCTCTTATCTCTTGCTCTCCCAGTTTCCAACTGTCTCCCTGACCCCGCCCTCCTGTCCTCTCATAGGCTCCAGCTCTAGAGCTATACATGACGGACAGGTGGGACATGGGCATTCCGCCACATACCTCCCCCCTTGGAAAGTTTGTTTCATGGGGTAAAACTTATGGTAGTTTACCCTCATGAACAACGTAGGCTTTTTCTTAACAATATTTCTAACAATTTTTTTTCAATGCAATTTTCATTTATACATTTGCAATATATACATACTCTATACTTAACTCTTTTACACAGTTGAAAGCATATTATTCTTATTACTTTATATTCAAATAACATTAATCAACATTTTTATTACTTACAAACCACTTCAGTCACTTTTATCCTTACTTATCATTAGTTCATCTATACATTGCATTTTCATTTATTTCATATTCATTTACCCCTAGAATATTTATTTAGAACAATTTTAATACCATTACAAGTTACATTTTCTTTGTTTCTGTCAGTCATTCTTCTGGTCTTCTTGATAAGGCGTCCTTGGCTACCACAGTTTGAGTCCCTTAGACTCTGGATCCACAAAGTCACAGTCTTGTAGGGGTATGGCCCACCTCATCAACTTCTTATTGTTCTGACAGTCCGCAACCACAGCCATGGGGAATGGTCTGTGCATGGAACAAAGTGTCTTCCCCATATGTACGGTCCGAGCTTCCGCAAAGACCATACAATCGCCAGACACTCACGGTATATGATGGACAGGTGTCTCTCGCCAGCCTGCAGCTTCTTGCTCAGGAACGTCACCGGATGAAGGTCCCCGTTGTCATCCTCCTGGCTCAGCCCGGCTCGCAGTCCGATGTGGGATGCCTCTGTGTAGACGGTGCTCCCTCGCTGGAAATCTGGTTCTCTCAGGGCAGGACCAGTCATCAGCGCAGTCTCCAACCTCTCGAAGGTCTCTTCACAGTTGCTCGACCACAGGATCTCGTCAGCTTTTCTTTTATGGGTTAGGTCCAATAAAGGGGTGGCTATTTCACTAAAATTTTGGATAAATCGTCTATAATAGCCAACTAACCCTAAGAAAGATCTGATTTTTTTCTTTGTTGTTGGTCTAGGCCAGTTTCTGATGATTTCCATCTTTGATTCTAGGGGTCTGATTATGCCTCCCCCTACCATATGGCCTAAGTATTTTATTTCCGAGTTACCCAGTTGGCATTTACTAGCCTTTACTGTTAACCTTGTCTCCTTTAGCCTCTGTAGTACTCTCTCAATATGGTACAGGTGATCGGCCCACGTTTGGCTATAGATTCCTATGTCATCAATATATGCCACCGTAAATTCCCTAAGCCCTTGTAAAGTTTGGTCCATTAGCCTTTGAAAGGTAGCCGGTGAATTCCGCAACCCAAATGGCAAGACACGGAATTCATATAATCCGAAAGGGCTGCAGAATGCAGTCTTTTCCTGGTCTTTGGGGTCTAGCCTTGCTTGCCAGAAACCTTTAGTCAGGTCTAGACTTGATATGAACTGACATCGCCCAATTGTCTCGATCAAATCATCTAGTCTAGGCATCGGGTATGCATCAGGCTTGGTGACATGATTTAATTTCCTATAATCTACGCAGAACTGTATACTGCCATCTGGTTTATCTACCCATACTATCGGGGCTGACCATGGGCTAGATGAAGGTATAATGATTTTTTCCTTCAACATCTCATCCAGTTCTTGGCGAACCTTGGTTACATATGGCCCTGTGACTCTGTATGGAGTGACAGCTTGAGGGGGTGCATCTCCAGTATCAATTTTGTGCACCACTCCCTTTGCTACACCTGGCTTATTGGAGAAGACCTGCTTGTATTTTATTAGCAAGGCTCTTGCTTCCGTTTTCTGCTCTGGGTTTAGTGTGTCACAGATCTTTACATCTTCTGGGTTATATTGGGGTTCGCCTCACCCTTCCCAATATGGCAATTCATGTTTCTCATTGTCTTCCTCTCCTCCTATAATTTCATTAGGGATCTCACAATTTTCTTCAGGTTTTGCTCTTTTTTCTATCTGGGAGCGAGTAGTGATTAAAACACTCTTTACATGCTCAGATAGATCTAATCCAATCAAACATGGAGCAGGAATTTGATTCGTGAGGGCTACCTTCCACACTCCAGTCCACCCTTGATATTTCATTGGTATTTGAGCCATAGGTAGAGTAATTAATTCTTTCCCAATCCCTTTTATGGTTATGTATTCATTTCTTACTATATTTTTCTGAGGGATAATATCAGGATGACACAAAGTCACCTGTGAGCAGGAGTCTCTCACTGCTAGATATTTTGTATTATTTATATAAATGGGTTCCCCAGAACACCTAAGCAATTCTTGGTTATTTTCAATATAAAAGCATTGGACAATGTTGGCTAATGGCAGCTGTTTTTCCTGGCCCTCTGCCACCTCTGTTTCAGCGCCACTTTCAATTGCCTCAACTGTCTTTCCCTGCTGTTGTACATAGTACACTTTCCTGGGTACATTTCCACCTCCTTTCTGTGGAACCTCTTTATTCTTTAAGGTTTGGCATTGGGAAATGAAGTGCCCTGGTTTCCCACAGCCATAAAACAATTTTGGACCCCTTTGTTCAAAGAGAGGGGACTTTTCTCCCTTCCCTTCAAAGCTTTGTTTCATCTGTTGATTCTGCTCTGAGGGTTCGCTTCTAAAATGGCCTCCAGTATTCTGATAGTTCTTGTGGTAATCTCTGGGTTCTTTTCTTCTTTCCTCCCAGCTGTTACCTCCAAGTTTTACCTCAGAATATTTTGGGTTTCGTATTTGTGAGATAAAATCAGCTTCTTCACTCGCCTGTCGAACCGTTCTGGGCTTTTTATCCCTGACCAAATACCTTAGTTCTCCTGGTAGAACTGAATAGAATTGTTCTAGCCCTATAATATCTTTCATTTCTTCTAAAGTCTCAACTTTAGCGTGTTCTAGCCACTTCTCCAAGTATTTGACCAGATTGGCTCCCAATTGATAATATGATTCCTCAGGTTTTCTTTTCAATGTTCTAAATTTCTGTCTGAGGTGCTCAGCATTGATCCCATACCTCGCGTAAACCAACTTCCTGAAGGCTTCATAGTCTCTTGCTTGATCTGGGGCCATTTGAGAATAAATCTCATTTAATTCTCCACTTATTTGAGACCTGAGAATAATCATTCTCTCCTCAGCTTTCACTTTATAGTCCCAGCATGTCCTCTCGAATGCAATGAGGAATGCCTCAGCGCAATCACCCTTTCTGAATTGAGGGAATTTCTTTAAGTCAGCTTTTGATAAATTCCCCTCCTCAGTATTTGAATTATTATTATTATTATTCTGTGCTGATAATTCTAATCGTCTCATTTCTAGTTGGTATTCCATCTGTCTCTTTTCTTGTTCCATGGCCATCTCTCTTTCTTTGGCCTCAGAATCAGCCCTGAGCTGTAAAGCTTTTTCCTCAGCCTTAAGCTGTAACTCTTGTAATTGAAATTCCCTTTCCAATTTCCACTTCTGAAACTCTTGGGAGGTTAAAGCAGCTTCTCCCCTTGAGGTACTATCCTCCTGAGCATCATCATATTGCTCAGCTAATTCAGGGCTTTCCTCTGCGTGAGGTAAACCTTGTTCATCAGATACCTCCATTGTTAACCGTTTCCCCCTCTTAGAAGGCATGGTTTATTTGTCTTTCTCTGGATAAGTTGGTTGGTTTAATAGAGGCAAATAGACAAGCCTCAATTTAAAAACACTTTTTCCTTTTCTGTGTTAGAGAGAGAGAGTGATATACAGTAGCCTTCTGCTGCAGCAGCAGATAGTTACTTTATTTCTTTCTTTAGGCACCTAGCCTTCTCTGGTTCTGAAACACTGTTTCTTCCAGTCTCCAGACACCCAGCTTTTTCCTTTAATATTTATATTATTCCAGCCACCACTTAGATTTTGTCCCCTCAGCTTCCTTGGACCTTGGCTTCCTTTTTATTCCCTTCTGAGCTCCTCTTTCAGAGCTAGGGATCTAAAGTTAGCCCTCTTGGTCTTTCCCTAAGCTTGAGGTAAATTTTAAACACTAAATTCTCCTCAGAGTCTCTTCCTGTCTTAGTCTTTCCACGATCAGGAGTCCCTTCCAAGCTATCCACACAGAGCTTTTAGGGTTCCCCACTCCTTCTCATTGGACTAACAGGTCCCTCAGAGAATTTCTGTTTTCTTTTCTTTGGCTCACTGGAATTTATTTATTTCATATCCCACCGCTGATGCCACCACTTATGTCGCGCACCCCCAGTGTCCCTAGTTTGTTTCCCTCAAACCCAGGTCCCACCTTTGGGCACGACGTTCTTAATTCTCCATACACCAACTGCCACCAGTGGATCTTTATCCACACTTTACCAATAATGTTGTCTGGACACGTGTTGTCAAATATAACTGATTATTTATTGTTTAGTTGTAGAATCACATAAGTATTTTAATAGATGTTGTATTGTGTTGTACTCATTACTTGGACATTAGACACGCTTCTTTATTGGTAGTACTTTTCATATAAATCACTGTGAATCACTGGAATACTATTAGATGACTGTCTATTTATTTCACTTCTATCTTTTATCTATTCTTTAATTCATACACCAACTATACCACACCAACTTTCCAATCTCTCACATAAAACTAAAACTCTCTAAAACCTCTTATCTCTTGCTCTCCCAGTTTCCAACTGTCTCCCTGACTCCGCCCTCCTGTCCTCTCATAGGCTCCAGCTCTAGAGCTATACATGACGGACAGGTGGGACATGGGCATTCCGCCACAGGGAGTCTCTTGTTCCTTCTTCCTAATGGAGGCTGCCGTGCTGCACAAGCCCTTCCTTTGGGGAAGAAGCCAGCACTCCTTGGGTGGGTTCCAGGAGCTGCAGCAGGAAGGGGAAATCCAGACTCGTCTACACTGGTCATTTTGGTGTAGGCTGGTGCAGTCTAAGTGTGGTTGCTTGAGGTCGGGGAGGGGGAGGAACAATAAGCTATCTGGCATGATCCTTTCATTCAAATAGCACATCAACCTCAAACACTCCTCTGGCTTCTTCTACTGCCAATTGAACACTTCTGTGCTCCTCTGTGGAGGGGCAGGGGAAGTGAAGTTCTTAATTTTTCCTGTGCGAGACCATTGCTGATGCACTGAATCACTTAGATTATTTTTTTTCCTTTGCCTTGTGTGCAGTGCCAATTGAGACACTGTCCTCATATAAAGGCAAATAATTTTTTAAAATAAATTAATTAATCTAAGTGATTCAGTGCAACAGTGATGGTCTACCAGCATAAAAAATAAAATCACTTCCCCTGACCTTCTGCAGAGGAGAAGAGGAAGTGTTCAACATACCAATATCCTGAAGTGGCTTGTTTATTAAGCCGCTTCACGATACTAGAAATTGACACAGGAAGGAGCCTTGGCAGCTTTGACAGCTGCAAGGTTTGACTTTAGTCCATTCCCAGTGATCGCAGGCATTGGGAACAGACTAAACTAGAGCACACCAACCTGTGCCAAAAAAAGGAATGGATGCCTATAAGCGGCTCAAAAAGGTGTGGGTTGGGTTGCTCAGGGGAGCAAATTGGTCCGCTCTAATCATTATGTCATGTGGTCGCTGGACAAAGAGCAAATCCATCGACTGCCACAACATACCAAACAGTGGGACAAATGCCCCTCTCAACCAGTCCTCCGTCAGATTTGGTATTTTTTTGAAGCAGAAAGGAAGGAATACCCTGTTTCCCCAAAAATAAGAGGGTCTTATATTAATTTTTGCTCCAAAAATACATTAGGGCTTATTTTGGGGGGATGTTTTATTTTTTTCATGTACAACAATCTATGTTTATTCAAATACAGTCATGTCATTTTATTCTGGTTGCTGCACAGTGGTGGAGGGTGGGCTTCCACTTAACTAGGGCTTATTTTTGGGGTAGGGCTTATATTACGAGCATCCTGAAAAATCATACTAGGGCTTATTTTCAGGTTAGGTCTTATTTTCGGGGAAACAGGGTAGGTAGGTCTCTTCTCATGGGCTCATTTTTGTTCACAGTTGACAGATCAGCTATATACTTTCCCCTGCTACCCTTGTCCGCTTCCTCCCCTCCATGATCAACATTTAAGGACGTTTGGAAGACTAGCTGTTGCATTTAGCGTTTTTAAAATGTTGAATTTTCTCTAATGGGGGAAAATTGTCACAATTGTTACCCTAAAAATCTAGATGTCCTGTAATTTGGTTTGATTTCTTCATTTGTAAATGCCCTGATAGCTCACCCAAAAACTGAATTTCACAACAACTGATAGGATGTTAAATAATTAAATTTTGTTCAGTAACAGTTCTTTCTTTCTAACTGAAAGCTATTTTTTTAAAAAACAAAGCTTTTCTTCATCCAAACACCATTCATATCTCCATATGCACAAAGATAATAAAATAAGCAGGAATGCTCGGGGGGGGGGGGAACACATACATGGTGAAAGGAAAAATGAAGTCAGAGTTTGCTCATATACTCAACATTTTCTCTGGAACAGATATTCACTCATTCAGCTGCTATGGAAAATCCAGATGGTGTCATTTGCCAAACCATACTAGTCCAAATGTCTTTCTCCATCTTTTCACATGTATTAAAACCACCACCACGATCTCAGAACTGCGGAGCTGGAAGGGACCCTAGGGGTCATCAGCCCCTTTCAAGGAGGCCCAGTGGGGGGAATCAAACTCCCAACCTCTGGCTCCGCAGCCAGAGACCTAAACCACTTTGTAATTATGTTTCTGTCTCTCTGTCTTTATTTTATCTCTATATTGATAGTGACTTTGAACGGTAGAGCAGTGCCAACCTACCCAGTTTTGACAGAGAATATCTTATTAATGCAGTTCATGAAAAGGCAGGAGATCAAGGGTGAATAGCTTATGAGCTCCAGGTGGCCCCTATGCCATGTTTGAAGCTCCCACTCTCCCTCCATAGAAGCGTAATATTGAGATTTAAAACTACGGCCTAGAAGAGAAGGAGGCCCTGTGCCCTGCCAATCAGCAGAGCTGTGTGATGGAGAGGGGAGTCTGGCTCCATCAAGAGTGGTACAAAGGTTGCACCCAGAGAGTTAAGGGGAGTGTCCGGTTTGAATGTTCAAACAGGGAAGCGGCCAATATTAAAATAAGCTACATGCAATGCTGCATTTAAAATCACTTGTGGAGGGTGACAGATAGCTAGCCAGATGGAATAGGACAGTGATGGCAAACCTATGGCACACGTGCCACAGCTGGCACGTAAGCCATAAGTCGCCATCGAGAAATACTTACCCATCCTCCAATTCCGGATTTCGGCATTCCCCTCTGCTGGTCCAGTGGTCCAGAGGAGGGGGTGCAATGGCGGCCATTACCGTTCTAGCCCCATGGGGGATTGGAGGACTGGTAAGTATTTCTCTGTTAATACCACCCCTAGGGAAAAAAAACAAGCATTTAACCCTTGCAGTGCAGGGGCAGTTGTTTTTTCTAAACTAAAACCTCAGTATTCAGGTTTAATTGCAGTGTTGGCACTTTGAAATAAATCAGTTGGTTTTGTGTTGCAGTTTGGGCACTCAGGCTCAAAAAGGTTCGCCATCGCTGGAATAGGACATCTTGTTCTCTCTTGGCTTTCTGGGAGCAACCATCGGTCACTCCCTCCTCCATCATTTCCTCTTTTGTCATGGATATAGTTTAGTTTCCTTTGATGGGGGCTCATGAGCAGGTTGGGGGGCCCTTCAAAATTTGGGGTTGAGGCATCTGCCTCTCACAGACTATAAGCCATCCCTAGTCCCCCCCCCCCCCCTCTGCCTAGGGAACCTAGCCATGAAGGCACTTCCATCACACTTGCATCCATCAAACCTAGCTCCAGGATCTTCAGTAGTCAGCTCTAGGTTATTATCACCCAGAGGGGTTTCCTTGAAACAAGAAACTCATTTTTTATCTTTGACCTTCCCATAAGTGATGATTCCTAATTCAAAGCCATAAGCTTACCCTCCACAGCTTCTGCTAACATAATGACCACAACTTTTTATTCATCCACAACTCATCCTTGGTGAAGACACCTGCCGTTCTCCAGTGCTTGCTCAGCATTCTCTGGTTGCATCTCCACTGCTTTCTCATAGCTAGAGGTGGTTTTCTTAAAAACAAGCATAAATTGTTTTCGGATTGTCCGTGTTGGTTATAGAAATTATATTATTTAAAACTTTGGAGATGATGCTTTTAAGAGCTTTGGGGCAGTGAGGTGGAATAGAGCATTACCTCAGCTCTGTGGTCATTCCTACTTTCCTGCTCCATGCTGTGGAGTTCTTAAAGACATAGGAATAATTTCTGGGTCTAGCGCTTGGCAACCATACCCCATTCTCTTTATTTCTCTATTATTTTTTAAAGGGACTACTGATCGGGTGGAACCACCGCCTCCCACAAACACCTGCATACTGTCCAATCGACTAGGATACAGACTTCCACGCAGAGAAGAACCTAGCCTGAGCCATCTTGGAGACATGCATAGTTTCTTTGATAATGACCCATGCACTTCTTTTTCCAGGTTTTCTGAGTGAAAGAAAATCAGTGTGTGTTTTATTTTTAGAACCACTGCCATTTTGTAGGTGGTGGAACCCCTTTTCTCCTTCTTTCTCCTTCTTCTTTTCCCAAGCACACCAAATCAGACGGGGTTCATGATGCACGTTAACTTTCAGAAAGTGGCCCGACCTTATCTGAATGGTTTCTGCCAGTGATTTCCACTCATTAAGACAGTTTTCCTCAGACATTCCTTCAAATGAAGAATACCTAGCCAGTGAGTCAGAGTTTCACCATATTTGGCTGTGTCCATTCTCCTTTTCACTCATAAGTGGTCGATTGCTTTTTTTCAGACTGCACAAAGTTGTTGTTTTTTAAATGTACTCCAAGAAACTGAGGCTGAAATGTGACTCATCCCAGAAGTCTGGGGTTTGGTTTAGCTGATGTCATTTTAGTCTTTCCAACCCCAATTCCCAAACAGTTATAATCAATCAAAGACGGTCATCTCTGTTTAAGACTAATGTAATCATTTATAAAGGCCTTGGAAAGGAATGTTTTGGTGAGTGAGCTGTTGAACCTTCCCTTGCAGCCTTTCCCCAGCCAAATTCCTCTCTTCTTACTCACTTGGTAGCAAGTAATCACATTAAGGACTTGCAGCATCCTGAAGGTCTCCATCGGAAGCAATAGCGGTAGGTCAAAAGTGGCCTGCAATCGGTAAATTCAGCCTGGGGTTTCCATAGTATAACAGCAGCCCCCAGAGAGATGCTAGCTTTTGCCAATGGCTTCAGTGTGAGCCAGGTATTACATCTTCTGAGTCTTGAAATGGCTTCTGTTGGCAGTTTAAGATCAATCTCATGTGAGGTTCAGTGCTTTATTAGAAAATGCATCACCCCTTCCTTAATGAAGGAGAAGTTCAGAAGAGTTCACTAGGCTAGTAGTGCACAGGGCAAAGAGATTTAATCCTTTTTCCCCAGCCACAATCCCTACTAAAATCTCCCTCTCCATGGCTATGAGTTGTTTTTTTTAAGCCATTGTCACCAGCAGGAGCTTTTTTCTAAGAGATTAAGGAGACATTTGGGATTGCAGGTGAGGAAGGAAGATCTATGGCTATCATAGAGGGATTTCAGGATATGACAATTGGTAAATGATTTGAATTTGAATTTGCAAGAGCTATGGGAGAATTTACATGCACATGCTTTCCAGCCCAAACTGAGTCCTCCTTAGATGCATTGAAACAGTGGCGCTTTGGATAGTGAAGATTAACTGAAGTCCCATTGAGTTCAGCATTTCTACCATATGTAGGTCTTTGTCTAGCCACTGAAACTAGAGCTTGGAAAAGTTGTGGTCCCCCCCCCCCCCCCGATTACAACTTCCAGACGCTCCAGACCGCATGGCCATTCCATAGTTGTAGTTCAAATCAGTAACTTTTCCTAGCTGTGCCTAAAATGAAGACACGGGAATGCTTCTGCCAGGGTCTTGTTTTCCAGATCGTTCCCTTCTGCCTTGCAGTTTGGGCCAGCTCAACAACTTCAGATGTTGTGGATTGTTCAGAGTACAGCTGCTGTGTTCCCGTTCCTAGAGACGGACCTCTTTGCCAAAAACAATATTCATCTGCGTCTCTATAATTTACTACCCCACCAAAAAGGCTTCCTGTAGTTATACAATGGGTGTGTTAAGCTCTGCACATTCTTTTGGTGCGTTCTCTTCGAATGTGCTTTCTTGCCCTGGACTTTTCTTTGGTTTCCTGCCACTTATTCTGCGCTGTACCAGAGAAGCATTTTAAGGCAGCAGCATCGAAATGAACTCAATGAATTTCCTCATCTGAAGAAAGAGTCCAGTCAGCTCTATTCCCCCTCCCGACAAGTCCACCTGGTTTTTGTTATTTTACTGCCAGTGGGTTTTGCGTGACTGGATGTGTATTTCACTCTCAATTTCTTTCTTTTTTCTTTTCCTTTTCCCCTCATCTGGTTAAGGTTATGAAGGAATGGTGCTTGCAATCCATGTTAACTAAGAAGGTCATCACTTCTCAAAATTTGGGGGGGGGGGGTTGCCTTTGTGGCAAATGCATCACCATGAATCGAAGGACTGTCCAAGTGTGGAGGGCTCACAGCTCAGTGGCAGAATACCTGCTTTGAATGGAGCAGGGTCCCATGCTTAATCCCTGGTAACTCCACTGAAAAGTGTCAAGAACCAGCTGATGGGAAACGTTTCTTCCTGAAAGCCTACTAGGCAGGCTAAGGAAGATAGCTGGGTAGACTTCAGACTTGTAGACTCTAGAGAGATCTTAGAAGTCATGAGTTATAACCAACATGGCCACCTGTAACCATTTACTTTGCCTAAATAGCAAGACAGCTGATAGTTACAAATGCCCTTTTAGGTATAAAAAGTAACTTCCCCATTACATTCCAATGTTACTTTTAAAGGACATTTTAAGGCATTTTAGAGACATTACGAGAGGTATTTTTTAGGTTTTATACTATTCTTTTGTCACCCTTAAATACCAAATATCCTCTCTACATTTTTATGAATATTTTGAAGGTGCAGTATCAGACTTGGCCACTAGAGGGAACTAGTGAGTGTTTCTCTGTATTTTTCTGGCCTAAGTGTAACAGCAGTGCAATACATTGATAATGTGCAATATTATCAATTATAGTATCAATAATGGCAACCTGCTTCTGAGAAGTAATGAATGATGCATATTGCTTATAAAATGCAGTTTTCCAAGCTCTGATCCTAGTTCTTTTTACAAAAATCCAAGGATCCACCTCCTGGAACAAGGTACAAAAAACTTATATGCAACATTGAAACCTTCTGAGCCCAACGGTTTCCTCCATGTGCTGGACGTGAATGGAGCTTCAGTCCCATTTCCAGTAAGTCTTTACCCCTCCCCCCACCTGGAAATGTTATGCCTTTTCCCTTTCAGAATAATTCAGTTTAACAGTGTAATTGTAAACATATCTTGAACCTAATGGTCAGAACAGTTAAAATGAACTCAGGCTTCTGGTCTACCAGATATTTTATACTATAGCACCCATCAGCCCTGGCAAACACTGTGAGCTGTAGTCCAAAACATCTGAAGATCCCCAAGTCCCTCCTTCCAACATAATGTGAGTTTAAAAAAAATCGACACAACCACCAAAAACAGTGACTGTGCATATGTATTCTGTATGTCAGTTATAGGCTGTTCAATAAATGTTTGAGCTTTGCTTTAAATGCGTGATGACTAGAGATGGGCTCGAACTGAACCCAAAACAGAAAAACTGATGAATCAGGCTGGTTCATGGTTCAGTTCATGACCCAGTTTGGGGATCCTGTTTTGCCGAAGCAAAACGATGTGCCGAATATTTCCCCCCCTCAGCGCTTTGTTTTGCTTCAGCAAAATGGAGGCCCACCTACCTCCTTCCCATTGCCCCTGTCGCCTCCCTGCCTGGTCCTGCTTCTGGTATCATCAGAGATAATAGACCTGGAAGGGAAGCCAGCCCACTGTGTCTGACGAGGGTGGCCACGAACCATGAACCATCATGAACCACCGTTTTTCTGTTTTGTGCCCATCTCTCATGATGACGAGTGCATAGTGCCAAACGCAACATGTTGAAATATACAAAATTGATATGTGGCACTATAGTTAAGGGCTATATCTGTGGATGTTTGGGGGATGGAAACAGAGGATTAGAACTAAGTTTGCTAACGTTTTTGTTGCTGACATATTTCTTCCCACCAAACACAGATTCTGGTGAAAAAATGTTTTTTGTTACTCAGAGTAATGGGTTTGGTAGGAAGTAGCAGTAGACCATTTTACTCTTTATTTCTGTGCACTTATTTAATTTCTGCTTCTGTGGACCAGGGATGGGCAACACGGATCATCTTTCTCTTCACTCCAAATTTTGTTTGGGAATAATAATAATAAAAAAAGATATCACAGTTACATATTGTAAATGTTCAGAAAGTGGAACACCACAGAGAGAGGGCCAGAATCATTTTTTCACTGGTTCTCAGCTTTTGCTTAACTCTTAAAACTGACATCAATGAAACTTCAATCGTGTAGAAGGCTGCAATCTATCAAATTTCTATAGGTGAGGCTTGCAAATCAAATTTGAATGCTCATAAAAGACTGTGAAAGAAGTGGTTCGCTTTTAAAGGTCTGGCATTTTCCTCTGGATTGTATTAAAATCTAATTCAGAAAATAATTCTGAGCTTGTCTCTCCTATGTTCTCCCCCTTCCCCAAAGCCATCCCTGCCACTCTCCCCCCGACATCATCATCATCATCATCAACAACAACAACACAACAACCACCAAGTGCTGTCAAATCAATTCTGACTAATGATAAACTGTTCCAAGGTTTTCCCGGTACAGCGTATACAGAGGTGGTTTACCATTCCATTTTTCTGGGGACACCCTGCGACCCTACAGCTTGTCCAAGACTGCCACGGGCTGGCTGTTTGTCCAGCTGTCACAATGAGGAATCAAATGCCTAACCTCCGGCTCCACAATCAGATACCTCCCTCAGTGAGCTATCTAGTCAGCCAATTCCCCCAAACATGCTGTTGCTACATGCCATAAAGTCACCTCCGACTTCTGATAACCCTGTGAATGAGAGATCTCCGACATGTCTTGTCCTCAACAGCCTGTTCAGCTCTTGTAAACTCAAGGCTCTTGCTCCATTTATGGAGTCAATATTTGATCTTCCTCTTTTCCTGTTGCCTTCAACTTTTCCCAGCAATATTGTGTTTTCTAGAGAATCCTGCCTTCTCATGATATGCCCAAAGCAGGACAGCCTCAGATTTGACATTTTTTTTTGCTTCCAGAGGCAGTTCAGGCTTGATTTGCTGTAGGACCCACTTGTTTTTTCTCTCTCCCTCACAGTCCAGTACCACATTTGAAACAAATCAAATTTTTGTGTGTGTGTGTCAGTTTTCTTTACTTCCCCCAAACATACTCTTCTTTCTTCTTACTCTGATCTGCAGCAATGATAGCACCACCAGAAGAAAATGATGGAATGGGAATCCACTTCCCATGCTTTCCATCCCACCCCCCTGCTATTCCTGTGTCATGGCTAAATATAGGTCATGCCATGGGGGGACGGGACAATGCTGTCTTTATTCATTCTAATGGAATGAAGTAATTCTGGCTGAAATCCGGTTGCCAGCCCAAATTAGAGGAGACTACAGTAGAATGGTGAGTCAACCACTTAAATAAATCCCATTGATTTAATGGGTCTACTATAGTTGGGGCAACCCATTGGATTCACGTTTATACTGCATTAAATATGGGTGTGGAAACATAACAATTCAGAGGCAACATCTGAGATTGTCAGCATCAGGAATATCTTTTCAGTTTCATTTCTCTAGTGACACAACCGGCCACTGCGCCCAAACAACACAATCCTTTACAATTCTGAGTTAGGCAAAAATCTGAAATAATGTTGTTTATCATAATAAATTAGAACAGGAAAGGTTTGCTGATAAATATGACTTTAAGATATGTAAATCAGTTAAATATTTAGGTATAGATTTAGTAAAAGACATTCAAAAAATAAAGGAACATAATAATAATAAATTAAAAGAAGAAATTAAAAAGAAATTACAGGAATATTATAATTTAAAACTTTCTTGGTTTGGAAGGATTGCACTGATAAAAATGAAAATTTTACGAAAAATTAATTTTTTATTTAGAATGTTACCAATACAGTTAACAGAGAATGATTTTAAATTTTGGCAAGGAATGATTAACAAATATTGTAATGAAGGGAAGAGAGCCAGAATAAATAAAAAGTATTGGTATAAAACAACAAAAAAGGTGTTATAGGTTTACCAAATATAAAGAATTATTATTTGGCTAATCAGTTAAGGTTTATTGGAGAAATTATATATAACCCAGAAAGGTTAATTTGGTGGAAAATGGAATCATCAGAATTACAGGTAGATATTGAAAAATGCCTGTTTGGTATGGTCAAGAAATATAAAATAAGTGAAATTAATAACCCATTTTTAAAGACAATGTTAAACATATGGTATAAATATAGAAAGAATTTATGTCCATTTAACTCTCCACTAGGATTAGTGACTGAAATAGAGAATTTTCCTGTCAATATGAAAGTGTATGTGGAATTATTTAAAGAAAAAAAAGTGATTAGATTGAAAGACTGGTTGCATAAAATGAGATCGAAAGATCAAATGAAACAAATCCTTCAGAATAAGAATATTTCATGGTTGAATTATATGCAATTAGAAAGATGGACTAATGAATGAGTAAAGAAATGTAACAAAGGTAGAGAATACACGAAGTATGAACAATTTTTATTATCATATGAAGATATTCAGATGACTGATTCAGTAAAAGGTACAGTGAGTAAAATTTATGGATTCCTGCTTGACTTAGAAGAAGAAGAAAGTGAGAAAGAAGGATTGAAGTTAGTGTGGGAACAAGATTTTGGAAAAAGAATAAATGAGGAAGAATGGAAGAAGATGTGGAAAATGAGGGTTTTAAGATTTATGTCAGTGAAAATAAGAGAAAATTTTTTTAAATTGGGCTTAAGATGGTATTTAACACCGACAAAATTAAATACAATTAACACTAGTTGTCTGTTGGAAATGTGAGAAGGAAATTGGTACATACTTTCATATGTGGTGGGAACGTGAAAAAGTACAAAGATTTTGGAAACTAATCTTTAAAAAATTAAATGACATATGTGAAAAAGATATAGAATTTAATCCTGAGATAGCTTTGTTATCAATATTTGAGAATGTGGAATATGATAAGATGACTAAAGAATTGATTACCAATTTATTAACAGCAGCTAGATTAATAATAGCTAGGCAATCGAAATCGAAATCTGAATTTCAAATGGATGAATGGTATAATGAAATATGGAATATAGCTATAAATGATAAGCTAACTTGTAATTTAAAGGTTAAGAAAGGAGAGTTGAAAAAGAATAATTTTTATGATATATGGGGCAGATTTTTGGAATATGTGTTAACAAGAGGAAAAGGGAAAGCTCCAAATCAAGAATCAATGCAGTTCTGGAGAAGAGGACAATAATAGAAGAAGAAGAATATAGATGGAGGAAGAAGAAGATTATTGCAAGAGGTCCCGACTATGGTGGTGGGGAACACAGTTAATTTGTATTTTGGTTTATGTATTTTATGTTTATGTTATAGTTAAATAAAAAAAAAATTAGTTAAAAAAAAAGCAATTCAGCATTAGTCATTTTGACCAATCTGAAAATACAGGAATTGGATGTTGTGGATCATACTTTGCAGGTTCACATTTATGCATATGCCTATTCCCTGCATAAGATTTACAACAGTCCCTGGGTGCTTTAAAAGGAACATCTGCTTCCCATGGGCCTTCTGTAAAGTGGCAGAACAAAATCTTGACCAGGAAAGAGCAAACTTAATCATTAGGTCTGATTCCCAAACACCCCACCTTCACCTTATTTATCTACCTTCAAAGAAAAGAGAAAATAAATGGGGGTGGGGGAAAAGCCAAATCTGAGTGTCTTCCTTCTCGGTCAAAGCGAAACATAAAAGTACTGCACAGTATTGAAAAATGTCAATTAGCTATCTCTTGGTCTTACGAAAATAAGCAAGTCCATTGAACGAAGGCCTAGAAAAGGTAAAAATAAAAATACTTGGAAAGGATCTGAAGAGGGCATGGCCCCTACTCCCCCCCCCCTTGAATTAGGCTAGTGGTTCTCAAACTTGGCCCCCCAAGTGTTCTTGGACTGCAACTCCCAGAAATCCTGGCCAGCACAGCAAGCGGTGGAGGCTTCTGGGAATTGCAGTCCAAAAACATCTGGGGACCCCAGTTGGAGAACCACTGATTTACTAGGCTACTTTGGGGAGTGGGTGAACAGTTAATGATATCTGTTCTTAAGTTTCAGCTCATTCCACTTTGGATTCTTTATTGACTAGCCTTTGTAATTAAGACTACAAAGGATCATGCAATTGGTTACATGCACACTTGCACAGCTTCTTCTGAAATTGTACAACTGCGTGCACAAGAAGGTCATCTTGCTTTACTGTGCTAATGAAGATTTCTTTACTTCTCTAGTGCTCTCTTACGCATAGGCCAGTAGGCTGCCTTTCTATTCCTGTGGCTATGCAGCCTGGAGGGAAGGGGGAGCTTTCTCTCTCTCTAGTAATAGGGAGGTGGGGCATTCTTGTGATGCAGATGCATCACAGTCTAGGTGGCATTGAGGGTGGGAAGCAGAGTCTTATAGGACTTGCCTGCCCCAATGCTGACCCTCTTGGCCCCTTGCTTCAGAGCAGCCCACTTGCCCGCCCTCTAAGCCAGAGTAAGATTTTGGTCACTGATCAGGGCCGGATGAAAATGTTGGGCTCGGGCTCCCTCGCTGGCATATTGAACAAAAGAAGCCATGGGGAATTTTGCCTATCCCATTCTGATTCTTACGGGGCCCGAAGAGCAGGTCAAGGGTGGTGGTGTTTTTAAAAGCTCACCATTTGGCAAGTAGTGCTGGGAAAGGAGTTGCAGTCATGAGCCCCATAGGGTGCCATGGGGCAATTGGTTACCCTGTTTAGGTAACGTGAATCATGGGATTTAGGGATATCAGCAAGGATGGCCTTCTGAGACAACCTTGGGCTACGGCCAGCCTCAAATCATGGGACTTAGGTGGGAAACAGTCTCCCCAGTTAGGCTGGCCAGTGAGATACAGCAGGGCCCTGGGGCTAGTCCGGGCCTGAATGGTCCACCTGCTCCTGATTCCCAGGTTCATGCCCTACCTTAGACCCCCCACTGCAGATTATGGTGAGTTTGAAGAGTTAACAAAGTTATGGCCCAAGTTGAAACCCACACCCTGAGTCTCCCCTCTTTATTTATTAGTTGCCGGGGGGGGGGGGGGAAGATTGCACATACTGAATGTGCTGTGAAGTTTTGAATTTCTAGTCAAATTTCTTTTTGCTATGCAGAAGTAGTACAGAGATTCACAGAGGATAATAGCTATACGTTCCCCAGGTCAACCATCCTTTTCTCGTTAACTGGCACTTAAAGTCTCAACAACTCACTCTGAGACATTTGTAGAAGAAAGAATAAAAGCGTTCCATTACTTAACACTTGTGAACAGATCAACAGCAAACAACTCTGCTTCCAGCAAACTAAACAGAGGAAAAGAGCACATAACAGAAAGGCTCTCTTTGAATTCAGAGGTAGGAAGGAACAATTGGTTAGTGCTGGATAGACTGACAGTCACCCAAGCCCAGAAAGGTCCCTCATAGCCACAACTACTACAGGCAGCATGCAAGGTTGTAAAAACTCCAACAGAACATATGTTGCCTGGTGGTTCCTTTGTGATTGCAGTGGCAGATTTTGCTTATTAAAAGAATAAAGCAGACTTATTTCATGTAGGCCTATCTAATTGCACACAGAGAGCTTGTATTTGCTTCAAATGACACATCTTCTGAATTATAGGCCAAAATAAGTAATATATTTTAGTTATTAAAGGTCATTGCTTTATACTATCACACTATTTCAGTAGAAATTTCTAACAAGACTTTCTGATTCATCCCAGATGTCTATAAAGTTACTTCTCCAGAAATACAGGAAGAGATTCAATCCTTCTGCTCTATATACAGCTTATGATTTGTTTCATTTTAAATGTTACTGTTTATGATTTGGGATGAATAGGTAATAAAGCTTTCTGCTCACTACATGTAAAGTTTCTCCTCTCCTCTGCAAGATCAGCCAACTTCCGTCCAGATAGTCTTAGCTCACGCTACACATCTTAAGATTTTTGCAGCTTTAGAGCTGGCAAATAACTGTGGGCTGACCAGAATTTGAAATACTTTGGGTTTTTTGGAAGCCACCAATACTGATAAGTAACATCTATGTCATGAGTCCCAGAATGCATGATTAAAGACATTAAGGACAATGCTTTCTAAAAAAAAGGAAAGCTACACTAAAAATGACCTTCAACCCCCACCCTTGAGAGTTTCTGGAACAACAAGGAAACATTACTTCTACTGCAAAAACAGAACGGAAGGGGGCATTTATCTCACTTGTGTTACCAGTGAGGCCATGATTGGGAGCTCAGCCTGGTTTGGCATAGTGTTTGCACAGGCGTTCTGCAGGCACCGAGCACTTTCCCTCCTTCGCCTCCTCTCGGTGATCACCCGCTCACTAGCAGGAGCACACTTCCCTCTTCTTCTTCCTCCTCCTCCCAGGCAATCGCCCACTCAGACGAGGAGGCAGGGCAGAGAAGCTCGCGCTGCTGCTGGTGAGTGGGCAGTCGCCCAGAGGAGGTGAGGGCGAGAAGTGTTTGGCACCAACAGAAGATCTATGCGGGCGCTGCACCAAACCACCGAACCACGGTTCGTGCCCATCTCTAGTTAGCACATGACTCACATTACTGTTTTTTAACAAGTAACATTTCAAACTCAAGGACTGACTCTCTAAAATGCATTGCATAGGATGTGACTAGAGTGGTACCCTATCCTGAAATCCTATGGCGAATTCGACTTCCATTAGGACAATGAAATGCCAGTGGCTGTAGCTGTATATTAGAGAATGTGTAAGGATGCTGGAAAAAGCAGATTAGTGTTTGTGAACTAATATGAACGTGGCCTAAACTGTTGTGAACTGACCTGTTTCACATCAACCCTAATCACCCCACATCTCGTGTCTCTCAAGTCCTGATGTAATTAATATATCAAAACATATGTGAAAATTTGCATTTATAGGAAAATGCCACAAATCCAGTTTTGTAGTACCCTGTAAGGAGGCAAATGGTGTAACTTGTAGTGGCAAATTGCTGGTAATTAATGAGTTCCCATTTGGATTCCAAATTAAGTGCCAGTTGGGTGGCTTGCTGCATGGCCAGGAACCCAAGTGGGGGCTCATTAATTAGGGGCACTTTGCTGCTATGAGTGACATAATTTTCTTTCTGCCATATTAACTACGCAATAGGATTTTGGCCAACATGTCTTAAAAATTTGTATTTTCATGCAAATTTCTGTCAAATAAAATAATAATATGGATGGGATAGAACAGACTTATAAGTGAACATGTATCAAACTGCCATGGGGTTGACACAGATTGGTGCATCCAATTCCAAGAAAATGGATGATCATGCTGAGCCTGAGAAACAGCAAAACGTGTTAAGGTCCCAAATTTGATTTTAAAAATGCTCTCTTGACCCAGTTTTTTAGGTTTAGTCCATCACTTGGGGCTTGGCAACGATGGGTCATATTGAAAGACTTGCTTTATATTGGGTTTTAGGAACTTTGAGGGACTGGAGCATTCTATTTTCAGTCTCTCTGGAACTCTTAAAAAAATGCCCGTCCCGTCCATTCTACTTTGGCAGCAAGGTAGTCCCATCCAGAACAGTTTACCTCCTCTTAAAATGTCCCAAAGGAGGTTTCTATGGGCTGTTTTTAATCATTTGGGGGAGGCTGAGGGTCAATCAAAATGACTTTGAAAGTGAGTTGTAGCTCACCTCTGCTATATAAAATACAGGACTCGACTGCTGGTGGGTTTTGATAGTAAACAGTAGCGGTTTGAATTTGGCCCAGGAATTAAAAAGCACCTAGTGAAATACTCCAAAATTGGTTGCATAGGTTCACCTTTTCCAAGGTTCCTTAGCAGTTATGCAGTCAGGCTAGGTTGCAACAGTTGATTCTTGGAAATCAAACAGGCATGGATGATTTTGACAAGACCTCTCTACATCTCCTACTTTCTAGAAGAGGGCATAGGTGACCAAGTAGAGCTGTTTGCTGAATCCTTGTCTGAAAGTTTCTTTTTGTCAAACAGTTGTAGAGCGTTGGTCAAGGACCAACGTTCAGCTGCACCTTTCCAGCAGAGCAGCTCCTATTGCATGGAAGGAGCATCTGCATTTTGTCTTGGTTTAATTTCATTCTGTTAGCTACATTCACTTGATGACAGCATCCAGATACTGTCTGCTCTCAGTTATTTAGAAAGAAAAAAGAAAAATGGAGACTTGAGTGTCATCAGCATATTGATGACCCCATACTCTGGACAATCTCATCCAACAGCTTAATAGTATACACGGATGTTGAATGAGATTGATGATGATGCTGGCCTACTGAGAAATCCTATGCTGTTGTTCCTAGGAGGGACAGACTGAATTGTCTCTTGTCTGTTCTGAAAGCAAAATTATCAAAACAACATAACATGCTTGGGAGAACGTTTGGAATAAAAAAGAGTTTAAGTGGATTCAACAGATCTCAGTTCAAGTAGCATATTTATACCTTCAGTGACTTGTCGCAAGCAGAAATGCAGCTTGTCTTGAGAATGTGCACATTTGCAAAGCTTAAAGGACATTTCAGCAAAATGAAATGTACAGATAAGTATGTGCACATTTTAAAAAATGAATGTAAAAATGGGTTCAGCAGAAAAAAATGCATAAGCACCTTTTTTGGAAAAATATACAAATTTGATGGAAATATGTACATAATTCTGCATGTTGCAAAGTGTGTCTTTGTATTTCAGTGCATATAACACAACAGAGTAAAATAGCTTGCAACAAATGGCAGGAAAATGCTGACAGTACTTAAAGAAATGCAATAAAAAACAATGAAATAAAAAGATTTACACAGCTATTGGAAATGTCTGGGCATATGGAAGATCACAGATTTAATTCCTAATATCCACAGGTAGAGCTGGGGAAAATCCTAGACGGAAATAGAAAAGCGTTTTGTCAGAGTAAACGTTCTCAACAAAAGAATAAATTCTGCATCTCCAGAGATTCACTGCGTGGCAAAACATACATTGGTTTGGAGTTTCACATGGGCGAAAATTAGAGAAATAAAATACACAAAAAATGTATACATTTTAAAATGTGATCATCTAAACATGTCCAGGATTGGAAAATATGCACACTGTGTGGGGAAAAATCTGTAAAAATGTTCCTGTTATTAAAATGCGCACAGAATAATCACATTAAGCGTTTGGAAAATGTATACAAATTACCATCCAGGAAGGGGGGAAATAAAGGCTTAGAGCCTGATTCAAATAAAGGACAGAATACAAGAAGGTTTTGGAGAAATGGGACTAAGGGCCATTCATTATATAGGAACATTTGTTCCTATAAAAGTATTTTGTTTGCCACTGATTATTTTGGTATTTTCTCTTCCATCTGTATGACGTAATGCCTGTCTTGGTAAACAACAATGACAAAATCCATGCCTTGACAAGTTTTTTTGTTCCTCCTGAACACATGGAGTAAAATCCTCTTGTGAAAGTTACACTGGCATAAGGGAAATAAGGTTATCTGCAGAGGCAGATTGTTGCTAATTAAAGAGTTTCCACTTCAGTTCCTCTTTGCTTAAACGTGAACTCATTGAACTTGAGTCGGGTGGCTTTGTGCATGACTTGGAATAAATGTGGAGACTCTTCAATTGTGGGCAATCTAATTCAAGCAAGAGCCCCATAGGTTGACTTAGCGTGCACCAGCAAATGCCTATGTTAACTTCTTAACTAGTGGCAATTTGCCACAGAGGTTACCGCCAACTGCACTATGCTGGCAGGCACAAGTACTGTAATAGAATCTGGCTACTGAGTCTGATTCAGCATAAGGCAGCTTCCCGTGTTCCTGTCAAAATCATCTTGCGGTCTTGGTTAGTCAGCAAAGGAAGAATCTCTCCTGCTGATCTCCAGATGGTTTTATACTTGCCGTGCAGTTCCATAGCAAGGCCAAAAGCAAAACATATATGGACAAGAAGTATGTTTTTTGCAGAAAACCTCAGAACAACAACTTTTCCCAAACAGGAAGATGGAAAACTATCAAACACTGTTTAAAAGTATGGACATTTTCAGTAAAGGTCACAAATGGTGATTACTTGCTCATTTCATTCTTACAGAGAATTGGAAGATTCCTATATACACAGGCTTCCTGGACAGATTTCTACAATCTCAGGCCAGCCATGGTCCATGCATGTTCATCTGGAAGTAGATCCCATAATCTTCAACGAGGGTCTTTACCTTTTGGTAAAAATGCATAGGATATCAGGTTTAGTTTATATAGATTCTGCCCTTGAACAATCTGGTTGAATATATTTTCTACAGGAAACAATTTTTTTTTGTAAATTCCAGATTATAAAAATAACAGTGTTTAAATGAAGAACAGTCAGAGATAAATTTTCATATAGAACCCAAAATACTTTTTGTCATAATTCTGAGCAGCAATTGAATTTATATTTGACAAGCTGTAAAGGACTACAATAAATTTTCCAACAGTCTTTTACTGAGACTTCTATGGATCACTTAAAAATATTTTTCACGTACGGATTTAATCCGTCACAGTCTAAAAAGGTCTTAAAGCATTGGAAAGAAGACTATAGGGAAAGAAAATGGAAAAATAAAGACAGTACATAAAGGATCTTTCCTTTTCATAAGTCTGTTTTTCATTCTATATTTGAAATAACCTGGCAAATGGTTATAAAACCTGGCAGTTTTATAATATTGTTATACTGGGCTACAATTCCACTGGTGACTTCACCAAAAACAGTGTGGAAACAGAAATATTTATAGTGTGGTTACTTAGCACACAGATCTAAACCTTCAAATATAGTTGGGCTTTTGAACCCAGTCCCTATTTTTTTGAAAGTACTTTCTGTCTGGTGATGTTTTTAACATTCTTTCTCCTGTAACAATTCCTTTATCCGTCCCACTATTGTCACTAAGAACATAGCTTCCTTTTAATGTGATCAACCACCCTTCTCACAGCTGCCAGAAGCAGGGGGGGGGGGTTGCACCATATGCAGAACATTTGTGTTTTTTTCTGATGACTATCAAAATCGTCTCCTTTCTAGTAAAACACGGAGCAGCAGCTAGCTGAATTTGGGTCATCAATGTATTATAAATACATATTATATTAAACATGTTATTACAACCGATTCTGGAAAGACAAAAAAAAAAAGTCATCTTAAAATCTTTCCGAAAAGATTCCAAAAACTGCATTGCAACAATATTGGGCATACTCTTCCCCCTCCCCACTCTCTTATCCTGTGTTAGAAAGGAAAACAGAGGAGGAGAAAGTAACCAGCAAGAAACTCAACATCACGGGGGAACTGTGTGATGTTGATTGGCATGAGCTTTCATGCACTGCCTTCCACTTCTTCAGATACATGGATTATAGTCTCTATAGACCCATGGTTCCCAACCTTGGGTTTTTGGACTAAAATTCCCGGAAGCCTTCACCACTAGCTGTGGTGGCCAGGATTTCTGGGAGTTGCAGTCCACTAACATCTGAGGACCCAAGGTTGGGAAGCACTGCTGTAGACAGGTGTTTATGTGATGGATGGATCCATAGAATGTATGGAAATGCATGGAGTATGGCATATTGATCAAACAATGGCCATTATGGGTTGTCGACATAAGCATAGGGATGGCATTCATAAATGGTGGTTGTTAGGGGATCATTCAGTGGTTAATGGGGAGTGACAGGTACACAGATAAAATTAAGCTACCCAAGGTTGGGAGAAGTCTGGATTTATGTCCAGCACAATGGAAGAGTATGGCCCACAGATCAATGGGTTTATATGCACATTGGTTCTAGTATGATGGCAGAACAGAACGATATAAGATACAGCAATAGGGTAGTAATACGTACAAGTATTCATGAATAAGCTGATTAACACATATAACGAGTCAAGAAGCCCCTGTCTTTATTTAAGCCAAGAGAACTAGAATTTAATCTCTTCATGTATTCTCACTTAGCTAGTTCCCTTTGAATTCCGAAGTTCTTTTGTTTAAGTTTAGCTACCTTATGGTCACAGAGTGTCCTGAAAGGCAGAAGTGCTTTCCCGCTGATTGTGGAGTGCTGCTGTTGCTAACGTCAGTTTTGTGTTCATTTCTCCTTTTGTGTACAGACGGTCCCTTCTGTCCCATGTAAAATGCTGTGGGGTACTCCTGGCAAAAGATGGCATATATCACACTGAAAGGCGAGGAGGTATAGGTATCCCTGCTGCCTTCTCCTTTCACTTTTCTGGTGGTTGCCATAGGGGCAGTGTCACTAAAGCCTGGCAATTCGGCAGTGTCATTCATTCATTCATGATGAATGAATGAATTCACACAACAAAAAGTGTCAGTAAGACATGTAAATGAGAACAGAGCCAGTAAGGGAGAAATCAAGGCCTTGCCAAAATGCTAGACATAATAACCTGAGAATGCATCTCTGCGAAACTTGTCAAAATACCAATTGCCTACAGAATAGAGTTAGAAGCAGATACGATTCCCAAACAACATTCTAAGTGGAAGCAGACTTGAATTGATAATGAAATAAATGTAAAGTGTAGTGTGGCATTGCTGATGAAAGACAGCATATATCACATTGTGGGAAGAGCAACGGTATGAGACCAGCACAATATTGGGGGCTCACACCCTTGTTCACCCCCCAATGTGATGTATGCCATCTTTTGTCAACAATGACTCACTGCATTTTATGTTGGAAAACAGGCCAAACTCTACATAAGAGACTAGGTAGACAGAAAACAGGCATCAGAAATAGAAATACCCAGAAACCAGCCCGGAAATACTTCAGGCACATCATGGACACTCTTTCTCTGACCTCCAAGTGGCAGTTGTTGAACAAAGAAACTCCAAGGACAGAGGGAAGCCACTGGTGTGCCTCCAGAAGTTCAGAACACTCTCCCTAGGCCTTAATAGAAGCAATGGTTACCTGTGTCATTATATATACTAAACCAATCTTCTGGCCCTTTGTCACTCAGTCAGATCTTAATCATCACCATTATGATGGTATTGGTCACCTCCTATTGTCTATTACATATCTTTTTCACTCAGAACCAGCACTGTATTGTTGTCCTACCCTGACACACCCTCCCTGCTTACAGTTTTAAACTCCCCCCACCCCAAAAAAACAGCCACTCCATTCATCTGAAAAAGTATGCTCAGACACACGAAAGTTTATGAAAATAAAAACTAGTTAGTCCTCAAGGTGCTATAAGCTTCTAGTTTCTCTTTTGCTGCAACAGGCAATAACAGCTATTAGATGGATAGATTACCTTTTCCCACAAGTTTGGGTGCAATGATTCTTACTTGCTAGAAATAGACACAAGATATACTTTATCTGTATGTTCCAAAAACAAGACCTCCTGCACTGGATAGAAGTGTTAGCAACTGAGCACAATGCCACCCCCCTGAGCTGGATGGTGGCCTCTCCAGGAACGACAAATGAATTTTCTAGAAAGACCCTGATACATTTTCATGGCAACTGAGCTTTATTGGCTGAAAACCTGTTGCTTTTTGCAATAGACAGCACTAGAGCAGGCCCACTAAATCAGTGGGGGATTTGGTGAGCCAACTCCTTTGTAAGTTCAGTTGGTTCAAATGGGTGCCCTTTAGTTGTGATGTAATATGCTAAAGTAACAGCTCCATCCCACTGACAACCCCCCCCCCGCTGTTATACCGAGTTCTCCTTTAAAAAAACCATAATGTACGTTTTAGCATACACATGAGGTACATGCATGTGCAGAGCACTGTGTCGGAGGAGCGAGATGTTCTGCTCCTCTGCTAGAGGTCCATTCATTCTGGGTGGATGTGGAATTGATTCAACGGAACCGATTCTGCCCCGCCTGCTGTTTAAAAACATTCCTGTTAGACCTATAATATTGAAATTTTTCAACTATGTTAAAAAAGAGCAATTTCTCAAGGTCACTAAAGAAAAACTGGAACTATTAGTTTATAGGTCAAATCCAATACAGATTTATCAGGATTTAAGCAATGAATCTATACAGTGGAGAAAAACGATGAAACCCATTACATCAATTCTAATCAAGAATGGACGGAGATATAACTGGGGTCATCCAGTCTTTTTAAAAATATGGAAGGATGGAGTCCTCTTCAGAATCTTCTCTTTTGAAGAAGGCAAGGACTTGCTGGTTGCATGGGGCCTATGGCAAGAAGATCAAGATGACCAAGGCGCAAGCAAGTAGGCCTGCAAGGAGTGAAAATATGAAAGAGAAGATATCTGGACTGAGAGAAACCATTTGATGTTTGAAGACTCCTCCCCCTCCCCCCTTTTTAAATACTGTCCCCTCCCCCCCTTTTTATTTTATTTTAAGGTTTTCTACATGGTCCCTCCTCCCCTTTGGTTTTTTTTTTGTTCTGTTTGCTTATTTTGTTTCTTTTTGTGGGGTTGGAGAAGAGAGAGGAAAGATTAAAGGATAAGGACGTTAAGAGAAATAAACATGTCAAATGAAAGAAGGGAAGGTATTAAGGGGAAAAAAACAGAGTAGGGTGAAATAGGAATGAGGATTTGGCTGGGGCCCAGACTGGTGTGGGTGGCGTCTCCCTCCCTCCCGGAGCTCGCGTCAAACCTTAGTGAGGCGCGGGGAAGTTGGGGGGAGGAAAAGAGGTTACATGTAGAGTGGGAAGTTAGGGATAGGGGATTAGATAGGGATCAATGTGAATTTGTGTTTTTTGGGTGTTTTTGTTTTGTGGGATGCACAATGGGACCAAAAAAAAAAAGATGGGATATAGAACAGATATGGGGAAAAACATAAAGGTAGCTACTTTAAATGTGAAAGGCCTAGGGTCTGTAACAAAGAGGAAGAGAATAGAAACATTATTGAAGAAGAATAAGGTGGATATTATTTATCTATAAGAGACTCATCAATCAAAGGATGGAGTTAATTAACTGGAATTACAAAATATACACATTTATGAAAAAGGATTTGGGACTTCCAAATCCAAAGGTTTAGCAATATTGATTTCTAAACATTGTGAATTTGTGGTAAAAGAAGTAGTAAAAGATAGTAATGGTACATATTTGATAGTACAGGGTCTAATGGGGGAAGAAGATTATACGTTAGTAAATGTTTATGCACCGAATATGAATCAAGGAGAATTTTATAAAACTGTCATTAAAGAGATGGTGAAGGTTAGAAAGGGATATGTGATTATGGCAGGATATTTTAATATGGTTTTGGATAAGGTAAAGGATAAATCTGTATGTAAAAAAGATGAGCTGAATAAAAGAAGTACCCTTTTGAGTAAGAGATTGAAAACTACGGATTTAAAATATATATGGAGAGAATTGAAGGGCGATGAAAGAAGGTTTACGTATTATTCCTCTGTACATAACAGTTATTCAAGAATAGATTTTATGTTTATATCTCAAAATTTAATTTCTAAAGTAGTAGATACAAATATTAATGTGATAAAAATAATGTATCATGCATTGATGATGATGGAGATGAAAGTTAAGAAAGATTACAGAGAAGCTAGAAGATGGAGAATAGATTCCAATATTTTTCAGTATACAGATGTAATGGATAGAGCTAAGAAAGGATGGATGGAAATATGGTCAATAAATGAAGCAGGTGGGAGTAAAATAGGAGTGTTATGGGACACTATGAAAGTTATGAGAGGAATTGCCATAAGAGAATCATGTAGAATAAAAAAACTGAGAGAAGAAAACATAAAAAAATAGAAGAATCATTAAAAGATTTAGAAAGTAAATATTTTACAGATAGAGATAATAATTATTAGAGATTCAAGCTAAAAGGAGAGAGTTAGAAAGTGCAGAGTTAGAAAAGGTCCAGAGGGATTTGATATACTCAAAGAGGAATTTTTTTGAGTATAGTAATAAAAACTCAAAGCTTCTAGCTAGGGTAGCTCAAACTAAAAGAGCAAAAAACACAATTGGAGTGATCAAAGATAAAACAGGAAAGAATCGTAGTCTAATGAAGGAAAAATTAAAGATACTACAAGAATTTTATCAAAATTTATATAAAGGTAATAGTACATCGAAAGAAGATATAGAAAATTATATTAAAGAAAATGTAAAGAGTAAACTATTAGAGAATGATAAAAGAGAATTAGAAAAAGAGATAAAGGATGAAGAGATTACAGAGATTATTAACAAACTAAAAAATGGTAAAACTCCAGGCTTTGATGGAATGGGATCAGAATATTATAAAGCTTTTAAATCAATACTGATCCCCAAGTTAAAAATACTTTATAATGGGGTATTGGAAGGAGAGAAAATACCAGATTCTTGGAAATATTCATTAATAACTCTTATTCCAAAACCCAATAAAGATTTGACAGACCCAAGTTTGTATAGACCTATCTCATTATTAAATTAAGATGCAAAGATATTTACTGCAATCTTGGCAAATAGAATGAACAAGTTTATTACAAAATATATTAAAGAGGATCAAAATGGGTTTTTAAAGGGAAGACAAATGGAAAATTTAACTAGGAGGGTTTTGAATATTATATATAATATAGAAAAAGATAAATCAAAGGCAGGTATTTTATCATTAGATATTTTTAAGGCATTTGATTGTGTAGAATGGTCAACATTAAAGATCCTTTTAAAGGGTTGGGGTTTTGGAAAGAAATTTAGGGGGATAATAGACCAATTACATTTAGAGAATACTTCTGCAGTAATTGTTAATGATGGGATGACAGAGCAGATAGCTCTAGGCCGAGGCACCAGACAAGGTTGCCCTCTTTCTCCAGTTCTGTTTTGTTTGATTATTGAAATGTTAGCAAATGTAATATGGAATGACGATTTAATTGAAGGTATGGGTGAAAATAATAAAATAAAGATTAATTTATTTGCTGATGATTCCCTATTGACAGTGAAAAACCCATTAGAAAGTATAGATAGAATTAAAATTCATTTAGAAAAATTTGGAAAAATAACTGGATTAGGTGTAAATTGGCAAAAATCTGAAATAATGTTGTTTAATCATGATAAACTAGAACAAGAAAAGTTTGTTGATAAATATGATTTTAAGATATGTAAATCGGTTAAATATTTAGGTATAGATTTAGTAAAAGATACTCAAAAAATAAAGGAACATAATTATCATAAATTAAAAGGAGATATTAAAAAGAAACTACAGGAATATACTAACTTAAAACTTTCTTGGTTTGGAAGCATCGCACTGATAAAAATGAAGATTGTACCAAAAATTAATTTTTTATTTAGAATGTTACCAATACAGTTAACAGTAGATGATTTTAGATTTTGGCAAGGAATGATTAATAAATATTGTAATGAAGGGAAGGGAGCCAGAATAAATAAAAAGTATTGGTATAAAACAACAAAAAAGGAGGTATAAGTCTGAATTTTGAATGGAAGAATGATATAATGAAATATGGAACATTGCTATAAATGATAAGTTAACTTGTAACTTAAAGGTTAAGAAAGGAGAGATGAAAAAGAATAATTTTTATGATATACGGGGCAGATTTTTGGAATATGTGCTAACAAGAGGAAAAGGGAAAGCTCCAAATCAAGAATCAATGCAGTTCTAGAGAAGAGACAATAAAGGAAAAAGAAGAATAAAGATAGAGGAAGAAGAGGATTACTGCAAGAGGTCCCGACTATGGTGGTGGGGAACACAGTCAATTTGTATTTTGGTTTATGTATTTTATGTTTATGTTTAAAATAATTATAAAAATAAAAAATAAAAAAAACCATTCCTGCTACCAGATAGAAACAATATTTAAAAAACAAACAAAAGTAGTGGGCTTGCTGAAAAAGCTGGCACCCTCCGGTCACCCCTCACTGGTGCCCCCCACCAGCCTGCCCAGTCGTCCCCCTTGCCTGCCCCCTCAGCTCACCCACCTGCCCACCCCCAGGCACCTGTCCCTATGCCCTCCCACCCTCACCCCTTGCCCCTTTCCTTTCCTTCTCATCCTCCTCCCCCTTCCTTTCCATTCTCCCCACATTATATAAAGTAAAAGCCTTTGTTGCAACATCTTGAGTATCACTTTGCTTGCAAGGAGAAATGAGATCTATTCTAGTTGTAGAGTAGATCTACTTCAGGGCAGGGGTGAAGGTGGGGTGGAAGAGAAAAAGAATGAGTTGGGTTATTCCAGCATCTACTCCATCATTCCTTTCTACTCTTTTTGCCTGGCAGCTTTAGGATTTTCCTCTCCAAAACCAGTGGGCTGCTTAGCCAAACACTGGCTTCGCACAGTAAGCTGCATGAGAGGAGGCCCACTGAATTAGTGGGCATTGGGTGAGTTACCTCCTCCACAAGTTCCATTGATTAAATGACCCATTCTAATTGCGGCTTCCTATGCTAAAGTAAGTTGCAACTATAGTAGGTTCACTTGAATCAATTGAACTTATGATGGAGTTGACTCACTGATTCCCCACTGATTCAATGGACCTACTCTAATTGTGACTTACTACACTAAACCACAGGATTTCAGCTGTTGTGTGTCAAACTGCCTTTGAATGCAGTGTGGTTTTGAAGTTCAATAAAATATTGGAGACTTATGTACAGAAGCTGTATGTGTGGGTGCATTGCTCTTTAAAGCTTTCTTTGTTTAAGTATGTGTTTTATTATAA
Organism: Intellagama lesueurii; assembly: GCA_037013535.1. Taxonomy (NCBI): domain Eukaryota; kingdom Metazoa; phylum Chordata; class Lepidosauria; order Squamata; family Agamidae; genus Intellagama; species Intellagama lesueurii. The sequence goes on along the minus strand of JBAJHW010000001.1, from coordinate 163,689,417 downwards.
CACACTGTTTCTATTCACTGGCAGCAGAATGCTAACTCAAATAGTGGTTATTTTAAAAAAGAAAGAAAGGCTATAGTTTTGCACGAGTATTCATGAAATAGTAAATGAAATTGTGTGGAAATACTAGAGCAAGGGAAAATACCAAAGAGTTTATGAAGTCAACATTCAATAGCCTAATACGTGTTTTTAATTTGTTTTGAAAAAGGAATGGAATGAAAGTGCAAGGCGGGAACTCAGCTGTTTTCAGGACTCAGGGTGCAAGAACCCTCTCATTTACCAGAGTCAAGGTAAGCTGATGCTAACCATGAGCATGAAGAGTCAACAGACAATTTGCCATTGACTTCAGCAGGGCGTTGACTTGCACTCCTATCCAAATATCTTTTTAATTGATGTCTGCTTTGCTTGATTTGACTCTTAAAACTTTAGTTCTCTGAAGATAAATGTCACTTCTGTAATGATTCCCCAAATGGCCGTCTTCAAGAGGGATATGAAATATCTTTCCACCAGAGCTTGGCAATGTTACCTTTTGACTTGTAGTCGCCAGAACTCTCCAGTCAGCATGGCCAGTAGTTTCCGGGAGTTGTAGTCCCCAAAGGTATGTTGTCCACGTTTTGCTTTCCTCATCTGTCGGGCCCCCCTCTCCCCATGCCCAATATTTACAATGGAATTTGGGGATTCCAGGATATGTCCCAGTGAACAGATCTTGTTCATGTAGCGTGACAGCATAGCGCAAGAATCAATATATGCCTCTCCCCCCCCCCCCCCCCGCATATGCAGCATCTCCTTGTAGCTTTGGATTGTATAGAGGATGATCAGCCCTAGCAAGCAGATGGTCTTTTGGGGAAGCCTATCTGCTTTGAGGAATCTTCTCTTTGAAGTCAAGGAAGATGTTTTGAAACTACCCAAATACTGTGTGTGTGTTGCTTTTGGTGTCTACACTAAACCTCATTTGGTGTTTACACTACACCTCGCAGTGTGCGAAGCAGGAATAGATGAAAGTGCTTTGGAGCAGATGTGGACCAATGCATTTTCTCAAATGTGGGTATAGCTAAACATACAGCTTTTCTTCTAACACAGTGTTGTTTATGTAGTCATGATCACATCTCTAGCAGTACTTTCCCCCCTTCCTTAACATTGATCACCTGATCTGTTTAAGTGCTAGTGCTTAGGGACCTTCTACAAATAAAGCATGTGTGTTCTGTTACTGAGCGATGAACCCCCCTCAGGATCTGTCTGTGCACTGGAAGTCACCAAACTTGGGTTCCCACGTGTTTTTGGACTTCAGCGTCCAGTAGCTGCAGCCAACATATTCGGTAGTCAAGTATTCTGGGAGCTGTAGTTAAATTACATCTGAGATTCCACATTCAGAAAACATTCCTGTAGTCTAGACTTAAAGAATGACTCAGCGTTTAGTCAGCATCTGTGAAAGTTGAAAGCTATGTGGCACTGTAGCACTCAGTCACCAGTTGCAAATGGCTTTGGTCTGCTAGATCAGTGGTTGTCAAATTGGGGTCCCCAGATGTTCTTGGACTGCAGTTCCCAGAAACCTTCACCACTTGCTGTGCTGGCCAGGATTTCTGGGAGTTCCAGTCCAAGAACATCTGGGGACCCAAGTTTGAGAACTGCTCTGCTAGATGATTAGCCTTCAAATTAAGTTTCCCAAACAAAAACAAATAATTACTTGTTCATGGAGGAACATCAGACTTCCATATATATTTATGTAGCAGTGCAGTTTGGATTAAGCAGTGGTTCAGCCATTTTGGCTAGAAAAATCCTGTCCACTTTTCAGATGTAGGCTAGTTGCTTTCCTAAAAAAAATATTTAGGAGTTGTAGCCAGAGGGTTCTGTTGCAACTCAGTGAATAGCAGAGGACAGCTAATCAACCAATATGAATGGTATTTAACATGTCAGATAAAATTATGTCCTAAATCAGGAAATTCATTTCCAATTGTTTTCCTCTTTTCTACAAGGCAAAGAAAACTGCAGATAAATGACTACCTCCAACTGTTAGTCCTAATTACCATTCCATAAATGGGTTTTATAGAAGTGTTGCCCTACCAAAATTCCATTGATTCTGTGGGTCTGTTCTGGTTCGGCCTAACAACTGAATTTAGCCCAAAGGACCCTATTGGCTCTGGATATGTCCCTTCACAGGTTCCTCAGCAAACAATATGGCCCTCAACCACCAATATGACCCTTAACCCAGAGGTGGGGACTCGAGTTGTGGGACTCGCGGTCAAGTCAGACTTAAGTCGCACGGGCGACTCGACTCAGACTTGACTTGAATTTGTTTTTCAATGACTCGGACTCAACTCGCAACTTGGAACCCACCCACCCCTCCCTTTTTTCTGGGGGAAAAAGCTTGTTTTTAATAGGGTCTTGGGTCTCGGGACTTGGTACCAAAGACTTGGACTTGGGACTTGGACCCAAGGACTTGCCAACATCTCTGCCTCAACCTGAAAAACATGTGTCCCTCATCTGATGTATTGTCAACAACAGTAGAATGAATGAGAATTGTGGATGACGGATTGGCCCATTTCGTTCAGTTTCTGTTTGTCCCAAAACTAATGCACAGAAGTATTGGGAGGGCTTACCTACTTCCAATGTGGCAGCAGGACCTGAATTTTCCAGGGTTGCTGACAGCTGCTATCCTTCTTTCTTCCTTTTTCATGTCATCTTTCTACCAATGATATCAGTAATAGGGGAAAAATTTGGAAAAATAATAATAAGGGACACAAAAACATCAAAGATGAATGAGAGTAGCAAACTAAATATAGTTGTAACAAATTAGTAATGAAATAAATATAATTTTTATGAATAAATGGCAAAAGGACTAAATAGAACATTGATCTCATCTCCAACAGACCCCCTGAAATGAAGTCACAGCTAACAAAAATCTCATTCATTTAAATGGTTTTACTCAAAATAGGGCTAACATTGTATCAATGTTTTTTCCTCAATAATGAGAATTATTATTATTAATAAATTAATCAATAATTATTAATCAATAATGATTAAACAATTCTTTCATTGTACTCTATAAAGGCCAGAATTTTCCAACCTGCTAAGCAAAATTCTTCCAACAAATAAAATGGATGATGTAATTTTATTTAATTTAAAAGCACTATCCGATTTCCTTTCCTTTCCTTTGGCTAAAACACCTCTAATAAATCTGCATGTTAACAGTGCAACCATATTGTTGTGCCAAAATAAACAAATATTCCCCAGACTAGAATTCCCTGATGCATATGCATTATTAACCCTGAATCCCCCAAAGATTTGATTACGTATCTGTAGTGATATTTTTTGTTACAAACAGCATTTCATTCACTGTGATCTTGCTGTGAGATGTTTATTTATTTATTTCATTTAAAATATTTTACCCCGCCTTTCTCCTTAAAAAAAGGAGCCAAGGTGGCTTATCTCATTAAAAGACAGCATTTGAAGCTAACAGCAGTGAGTATACCAATACAAAAAGGATCAAATAAATACCACACCAAAAAACATGGGCTTATAAACTCAAGTGTGCACTTGAAATGGAACAGAATATGACAAAACATCTGTGTTATTAATTCTGTGCTGGACTTGACTTGCATAATTAAAATGAGTAGTTCAGAATACCTAAGAACTAACGTATATGTGCCTGTTCTTGGAAAGGCCTGATCTGGCCACGGTGACACCTGCCTTAGTTTGGATTACGGTAACGACCACACAGGTCCCTTTTATTTCAAGAGCGCCCCGCTGGCCGATCCTTCCACTATGGAGCCCCCAGTGGATCTCTTTCGACACAAAGAAGACAACCACAGGCCAGTGACTTGTGGAGTTCAGATCTATTTTTTCCCCCAAAACTTAACTAAACAGTAACTCCTTCAAGAAGTAGGGAGGTGAAAAATTGTGATTCGTTTGTGACTGTGGTGGTATCTAGCTACTTTTGTGAATCTTGGGTCTATACGTGTGCATTTCAAAAACTGAGTTTCCACATCTTGCTTTAAATCAAGGTCCTGGCGGGAAGTGAAAATGGCAGCCCTGAGCCATACCTGGCACTGATCCGGGCCTGCTGCTGGCATTCACTGGGCACTGTGTTAACTAATGCAAGAGGGTTACCTCTGGAGAACCTTTAGCCAAGGACCTCCTTGAACCAGTGTGAACCCTAGGGTACAGCTTGAGCAGGGCTGCCCAATGGTCAGAAAAGGCTATGTATATGCCGGTGGCTTTGAAAAGAATATGTTTTCTTTTCAACATTGACCCATTAAACCGGTTCTGAATATATATCTACTGCTTTGGAGGCTTCTCTTTAGCTAGAGCTGAGCAGCCTAAGACAGTGAAGCCTACTGAACACTGCAGATGAGGGAGAAGAAACCTGGAGGCCAGCATTAGCGAATACATGGAATGTCAGCATCAAGTATGCTATAAGGGTCCAAGTTGTCACTTGCTGCTGGGCCATTTTCCAGAGAAGCGACAGGCACAAAGCAGTGGTTCTCAGAGGTAGCTGGACCTCAGCTCCCAGCTTGCCCCAGCAGGGCTACTGGTCAGAGATTCAGAGGCTACTGTCTGACTGCTCCCGAAGACTCAAGATTGGGAACCACTGGCACGGGATAAGGTGCCTCCTCCCTGCACAGAAGCCCACGAGATGCAGCTGCCTGAAGGCACCGTGGTAGCTTTTCAGTCACCAAGTAGACCAGGGTACCCTTAGAGCTGGGGAGGGAGGTTCTTCCATGGCCCTCTCCACATGTGGCTGAACTCGTTTCCATTAGCCCTAGTCAGCCTGGCAGAGGCCTGATGGGACCACATAGCTCATCAACATCTGGAGGGCCAAAGGTTCCCCTTGCCTCCCCGAACTCAGCAACCCACAGGGAAGGGAAATGGTTAAATTCCCAAGCAGGCATTAACAGGGAAGGGAGAAACCTCCTCCCAGAAGCTTGGAGGGGGGTCGAGGTTCCCTTCCTCTGGCCCGTGACTATATGAAGAGTGCTGTAGCATCTTGTCCTCTTCACGGCTTCCAGGCGAGTGAGTGGGAGAGTCCATCTCCCCTCGCCAACCCTCTTCTGCTCCCAAGGAACTCTTCATTTGGAAAAAAAAAAACACACCCCCGTTTTTAAAAAAATTGAACTACAAGAGAGAAGGAAAAAGAAAGAAAGAAACAAGGAGGGGAAAAAAAGGAAACCCTCTTCTAAAAAAAAAAAAAGCCCTGTGCCTTGTGCCCCCCCCCCAAAAAAAAAAAAAGGAAAGAAGAAGGAAAGTTTGAAGGGAGAGGGAAACCCGTCCTGATTCGAGTGTTTACTCTCAATCACGCTCTCTGGCTTGCCAGAGACTGGATGGTCCGGAGCCTGCCGGAGCTGGAAGGGGGCAGGAAAAGAAGGGGAGGCCGCCGCCCTATTTAAAGCCGCATCACTTGTGGGGCGAGGTGGAGGGGAACAAGGCTGCGCCGGCTGGAAAGGGAAGCGCTCGCCCGCGGGAAAAGAGAAAGCAAAAGAGAGCGAGTCGCCGCCGCCGGGGGACCTCGACCTTGCCTTTTCCGCCTGGTCCAGAGCGAGCGCTGGAAGGAGACGAGCTAGCTGCCTTCATGGGGTCCGAATAGAGCCTCTCTCTTCTTTTTTGGGGTTTTTTTTTTTCCCCTTCTTTTTTCCTTTTCCCACACTTTTGTTTCGCCCTTTTCTTCGTCCCGGGAGGAGCCCCCCTCCCATGTCTAACATCTAGACACGATGGCAAGTCGGAGCCCGAGCAGAGCCCTTGTCGTCCTGCTTGCTCTCCTTGGGCAGTTGGGAACCCTACGGACGCAAGAGGAGGACGAGTTCGAGGGGGGTGAGTCCCTTTTGGTGGTTTTAATGTTTTTTGTTTGGTTTTGGTTTTTGAGGGGGGGCTCCCCCCCCCCCAAATTGGGCAGCCCCCGCCGCGGGTCCCTGGCAGAGTTCGGCGTCAAAGCGGGCCCGAGGAGGGCAGGATGCTGCGCCCGCGCCTCGGGGGGGGGGCGAGTGTGAGTGTGCGTGTAAGAGAGAGAGAGAGAGAGAGAGAGAGAAGGAGCGCGGTGCCATGGACGGGAAGGGGGCGAGGAGGCTGGACAGGAGGCGGAAAGAGAGCGGGTTTAGAAAGCTGGAGGTTTTGTTTTGCTTTGCTTTGCTTTGTTGTGCAGACAGAGGAAGAAAAGAACCATGAAATGGTTGGAAAACAGATGCGTGTGTGTGTGTGTGTGTGTGTGTATAGAATGAGAGAGAGAGAGAGATCCATGTGGAGCCATTGGGAGTAAACGCTGTTGCCTGCCGACATCTCTGCGCGCAGTGGAAAGTTCTTGAGAACCGTTATTGTTACTCTGCTTATTATTGTTAGCAGCAGATCTAGTGGTCGAGATGAAATGCTGTGTTTGGAGAAGCGCCTGAACATCCTGAGCTAAAAAAAAAAGAAAAAAGAGAGAGAAGTAAACACAAGATCTTGGAAGGGTGGAGTCCTTCTGCCCTGCTTGAACTCCATCTGTTTTACTCAACTCCTTGCTTGAGGGGATCCGCAGAGCATTTTCTTCTCTTCTTTCTCTCTTTGCCCCCCCTCTCCCCCCCACCCCCTTGGCTTCTTTCTCGAAGTGACCCTTTCCTCTTGTCACCCAGTGTGACTTCTCTTGATGGAATCCAGACTTGTAGTCTGTGCTCCCGCTCTTCTGACTTTATCTGAACATTGGCATTTTGCTGCCTGGTGTGCTTGAGGACAGGAAGCCGGGAGGCTTGGTACTTTGTCTTCGTGGCATGGCGAAGGATTCCAGTTCGCCTACGTATATATTTCCAATTCGTATTAGTTCGAGTGTAACTTTCTGGATGGTTTCTTACAGGGGGAGTGTAGCTAACACCCAGCGAGATCCAGCTGTCTTAATTTGTTCCGGCTAGACTCGGGAGGCAGCAGCAAGGGGCTTTCCTTACAACCATCTGTATTGGATAAAAATGCTGTATAGATTTGGTGCCATTTCTGGCACATCTGTGCAGTATTTCATTAAATCCAGATGACCACAAGGAATACCTGATCCAGAGAGTAAGATGTGTCATTGGGACTATCATCCAGAGAGTAAGATGTGATCCAGAGTAAGATGTGATCCAGAGAGTAAGATGTGTCATTGGGACTATCATCTGGAAATTACTGGATGGGACAATTAGAATTTCTTTGGTATATATTCCTTTTTATACAGCCTGCAGCCAAGTGCTGGGTATGTGGCCAGCTGTGAACCGAGTCAAAGTCCTTCTGCAAAAGGAAGAAAAGGATTTTTCTACTTTAATACATTGTCCAAACAGATCCATACAGGGGGCGCTTTTATGTAATCTGCAGCAGCAAACTCAAAATCAGTGTGCGAATTGCAGCAGGGCACAATTTAGGAAGGGTGGCTTTGAAATGGGGAGACAAGGCCATTGTGGAAACACCCGGCACAATCCTGTACAATGATGCGGTTTTACGTGAAATGCCACCGAGTTCCCAGTGGGACTTTAGAGAGCAATCTTCGGGATCGTTCCTCCACTGTATTTCCACTGTATTCGGTGGTGTTTATTCCCGTTAAGGACGGATGGGATTACTGCCACAACATCAGTTTTGTTAAAAAAGAAAATAGAACCTAAAGTGGATGCTTTTTTTTTGCTGTAAATTTGAAATCACGCCTCAAATGAGATGTTTGAAGAAGCTGGGTTCGTACATGCCATTTGTCTGCTTCTATTATGAAAAACCCTGGGGGAAAGCCAGTGGTGTTGCATTGTGCAACATGTTTTCTAATGTATTTTACACAGAGAGAAGTTTCTGACTAAACAAGGGAGGATAACTTGGCAGGCCAGAATGTGAACTATTTTATGGTGTGATTGTAGCCAGATATTGCTCCCTTTCCCCAAGAGTTTGTTCTTGCATTTAAAATGAGCTGGATTCAAGAGGTGGCTACGGATAGCGGAAACTTTGCTTTCAGTGGAAGCACCAGCTTCTTCTTGGTAAGGGATTAGTTAGTTACATGATACAGTTGTTCAGAAAGTACGTGTTTCATAAATCCTAAGAATATTTTTAGTTTATGGGATAATTCCCAGGCCAAGCTACAGATCTGGAACATGGCTTGGGCACCACTGATTCCCGGGCTCCCTCCTGCTTGCCACTGTGTCTGTTAGATGTGTGGTAATCCTAGAGACAGAACCAGCTCAATGCAGGAGAATGCTCTCATGGGAAAATTCCATAGGTTTCTTCTTTGCCGAGTTGCTCCCTAGACTTCAAAGGGAACTCCTCTTTTCTGGGGTTTCAAAACTCTCAGGGAGGGCTGTCTTAACTTCCACAAGTGGAAATGTGAAGGGAGCTCCTCTGGATCAGCTGCTTTTAAGGGGTTGGACTTTGGTGTGCCACCCTGAGGTCTCACATAATTGAGCACCATGTGAGGAAGTACTTTCCTTTATCATGAATCCCCCACCATTCAGCTTTGCTGGGTTACTCCAGGGTCCAGGAGTATATGAGGGGGAGACAACAGGACACAAACTCAAACACAGAGCAGTACCCAGTACCATATCTTGTCTTCTGGTGTTGGCTGCTGCCACTCTGGATATTGCTTTGTAGTTGAGTTGTCTCAACTACTATTGTCTCCCTCTCTCATCTTCGCACGGTGCTCAGTGATGGGAGATGTGGTGATGTTTACCAAGATGGACAGCTTTAAAAGTGCACTGGACAATTTCATGGTGAATAAAGCTAGCAATGGTGAGTCATTGCGGAAATCCCATAGACATCTGGTTGGCTGGGGCAGGCAGTTGTTGGAGTTGGTCCAGCATGGCTCTTTGTATGTTCTTGAGCGTTCCATTCTGTTCACCACCCTCCCAGTCATCTGTGTTGTGGGTATGGGTGAATGTTATTGGCACTTACTCCTTACAAAGCTAAAAGTGGGCTTGCTATCCCACTTTTTCCTGTTTGGACTAAATGCCTCAGTTCCTTTTCTCCCCTCCCACATTGGGTATTGCTCACCAGCTGCTCAGATTCCCTGCCTCATCTCTCCCTTGAACGTCCTGGGCATGTTCAGAATTTACCCATATTTATTTTAGTAATCTGAAGCCAGAACTCTGATGGTTGTTGGCCCTTAAAGACAAATGTTGGCATTTTATGGATTGTGAGGGCAAAGGATGATGCTAAGCACTTGCCACACAGGTATTGCTCTGTGGAAAGGTGCTTATAAATCTGAAAGGGCCGTGAGGCCAACTGTACCCAATGGATCGTAGGTCATGCACCCTGCTATAAATTACCTGTGGATAATGATTTAGGAAATAACAACATGGTTACTGTAGCATCTAGTTAACTAAAGGCTTAGCATAACCGAAGTGGACATCTGTAGCCATCCAGATGATTTCTGTCATCTAAAAACACCTGGTGTATAGGAGAGTTCATAGGAGGGGAAGGTATTCTCTTGAAATCTCTTGATCAGGTATAACAATCAATACCAGTATTTTGAATCACTGGGATTAACTGGGAACCTAAATTTTTTTATGCAAAGTGGGTGATGTGTAGTAGGTACAGGTAAGAGTACTTTATTAAAAAAAACAACATATTTTGACAAGAAGCTTACAAACAGAGGGGTGAACACATAGAAGTCCTTTATTTGCATTATTCCCGCATATCAAACAAGTGTGGGGCTTACTGGTCATACCCACCCTTCTTTCAGCTCACACCTGAGGCTATCAAGAGTGAGAGAACCACTCTTTCTGGGAGTGGTTCTCCTCACCCTTCCGCCACGGTGCCTCCAGTTCACTTCACCCAGGGTCTGGTCCTGTACCTTCCTGGGCCTTCGAGGGTTGGGCCCAAGAGTTGGTGATGGCATTTACTTGCTGCCGAAGGCATGCTGGCTGTCTCCTCTACCTCCAGCGGCATCTCTGTGTCTGCGTAAGGTGTAGCTGATTCTTCAGGAGCTCAGAGGCTGGGAATAGCTAGGTTGGCTTGCTGGGCATAGACATGGGCCATCCTATTGTCCCACAGACCAGAGTTAGGGTTGGCAGGCCTAGGTTATCTGCCTAGTCCCCCTTTTCAGACTTGCTCTCCAAACCCCTGGCCAACTCTGCCTTTCCCAGATTCCCCCCTTTATGCCCCTGGCCTCTCATTCTTCACACCCACCCTAGCGTTGCTCATCTCCAGTGGCTCAACCCTGTGGCAGGGCTCCTCTGTCTCCTGCCCCTTCCCTCCATTAGTTCTAATGGGTGGCCCTCCTTCCAGGGCACCCGTTGGTGGTAGACCATGGGGCCCCTGCAAAAAGCCATCTGGACTTCCATGTCTCCTCCAGTCCATCTGGTGTTACCAGTAGCCAATACCTCAGTAAGGAGGTGTGTATCAGTCCACGGTGGGAGGAGCTGGGGACATCCCGGCTACCATATAACATAAAAGATACTGCAGCTTTTATGATATTTATAGTCCTGGTCATGTTATTTGATAAGTGTGAGGGCAAAGCAGTCAATTTCTAAACTGTGACCTGTGTAAGTCATTCAAGTATCCAGTAGTGAACTATGACAGTGTTCATCAGATCCTTTCACTGTGAGCTTGGCATAGGATTGAATGCAGCTGAATCAGGCCACGCTGCAAAGTTGGATTAACTGCGATGCTAAGTACAGTCTGGGGATCCCATTTCAATTGGGGACCTTTCTCATAGCATAATTATCTAGAAACTCTACACCGTGGAACAAAAACAGAAATTGAACTAAAAAAATCTGGCAAACTATCGAAGTATATCATGACTTCACTTAATGATTTCCAGACCCAACAAAGAGAAGGAGCAACAGTTGGAAAAACATGCTATTCCTCCATGCTCAAGAACAGGTCTTCGGAACAGTCTCATTCCCATGGAATATCATGATATCATATGACTAGGAATGCATTTCAAAATTTGCATGAAACTAGTCTTGTGCTACCCTATAGGGAAAAAAAAGAGGCAGGGTTCATGAATCCTTGAATGATCAATGTGACAGGCCCCATGCGTCTTTCTGAACACTGGCACAAAGAGAGATCTCTTCTACCAGATCAGATTATTTGCCCAGCTTGTCCAGTATTGTCTACTCTGATGGCAGCGGCTTTCCCATCATCTGCTAACAGATTGTGTTTTGTTTGGGAATGCTAGTGGCTGATCCCATGACTTTCTAAATATAGGGGAAACTTCTGTTACAATGTGATGTTGGGTCTGTGGTAGCTATGACAGTGCCGAGGCAGAGGTGCTATCCACAAAGCATTCAGCTGGTGCGTTGTGCAGTTAGTTGCACCAGGGATGCACGACCAGTTGTACAATGCAATTCCTTGTTGCTAGGTATAACAGGATTATAGTACATCCTATCCCAGGTCTGTACACAAAATAAGGCATTACCTTCATAATGCTCCAGCCAGCATGGGCAGTGGCCATGCTGACTTTGATATTTATATACTTTTGTGTATTATGATTAGAGATGGGCATGGATCAGAAAAATGGTGATTCGTTTTGATTTGTCAAGTTCAACAAATCACAAATTATGATTTTTGTCAATGAATTGATTTGTCAATTCATTTTGTACTTTGACACCCCATAAAATGGCCCCTCAAGCACCCAGAGACACCATATTCACAGGAAAGCTTCCCCTGACTTTCCTCTACATGCTCTGCAAGTTTGGTGATTTTTGGGTTTTGGATGTCCAGTCTATACACCCACAAAGAGGTCCCCACCAGGAAAGTCCCCTCCGAGGCACCCAGAGACACATAAATTGCAGAGAAGCTTCTGCTGTCTCTGCTCTACAGTCCCTCCAGGTTTGGTGAAGATTGGGTTTCAGACATCCAAGTTATACCCCCACAAAGTGGGTCCCATCTGGAAATTGTCCTTTAGCAGCTGGCTTGGGAAAACCCAATCTTCATCAAACTTGAAGGGATTGTAGAGGAGAGTCAAGGACATAGCTTAATGTTAGGGTTTAAACTATGTGGACCTTGCATCTCATAATATATGATATATGATATTGTTCACCAGTCATTCTGTGTTTGAGGAGAACTTGGTGATGTGAGTTATGCATATTACTGTAAGAGATATTCTCAATCTAAAAGGTTGAAAATTGTTCCATTCTATTTTTGTTGATAATTACTCTACAACTTAAAATGTTTCTTTACTTCTTTACTATTTTCCACAGAGGTGGTCTTTAAAAAATTGTGTTGTGATCCATGAGTGGAACTCATTTTTCTGGATTTTGTGCTTCTTCTCTTATCCTCAAATGTTACATATAATCCTAAAATAGAGTTCTGAAGAAATTAAACACTTTCCTTATTTGTAACTTTTCAGTGATCCAACAAAGTCATCAATCAATCTACAACTGAGTACTTGAAGGCCTTTGACCAGCTTATAATTTTTATATCTCTTGTGGAGTGTGTTGTCCAGTGCCTAACTGTTTGGAAACATCATATCATGATGGTGTAACACAATGGCATAATTAAACAGCCATTTAACAGAATTTAGGTAGAGAGTGAATAAAAGGCAAGGCACAATTTCAAAGAGTGGTTCAAATGCTTGGAAAAATCCTGAGTATTACCTATGTCTTCAGAATAACTCGTAGCTTGTCTCTGAACCTCAGTCTGAAGGAGCTAGAGAACCCCTGAAGTTTGTCATACAAAATCCTTGATAAACTGGTGATTTGCTGAAATCACCTTAATCATGGACGCTAAATTTCTGTGCATTTCTTGTTTTAACGCTAGCATCTTGATTTATTCTGTCTACTTAATTACTTGATAGATCAATGTCAAACCACCCAAATTCACTCACATTATTTAGAGGCCCATATGAATGCTCCATGCCCATCAAGAAAACCAATGGTGGTAGAGGAAGAGATTGTACAAATTAACTCTATGAATATCTTTATATCTAGACCTGTGCCTGAAACACCTGGTTCCCACAAAGCTGTGTTCGTTTGATACAGGCCCATGTTTCCCAGTCCTTGAATGAGGAGCCACCTCTCAGACTCACGGCAAGGATCATTACTAGAGATGGGGATATTAGTATTCGTATACGAATATCCCCACACAGGTGGAAATAACGAGGGTCCACTCATGATTTCACCGCTGCTGCCAGCTCCGCAGCGGCTTCCTATCACACTGTTCTTCGCAATGGATTAGCCACTCTCTGACCTAGCAGAGAGGCTTGTCATCCCGCCTCCTGCCAGGACTGGGTAATCGATTGCAGACAATGGCGCGATAGGAAGGCACTGCGGAGCCGGCGGCAGCGGCAAAATTGTGAGTGGACAGTCTGGCCCTATGGGTCCGAACCCTCGTTATTTCCACCTGTGTGGGGATATTCATATTCATATACGAATACGAATACCCCCATCTCTAATTATTACCCAACTAACAAGTATTCAGTCAATGCTAGCAACTCGTTGGAACAAATAGGTAAATGGGGATACTGAGGAAATGCCAGAGGGAAGTTTCTTCATGCTGATTTCATGCAGTTCTACCATGGCTGAATATAGTCTTGTGTCTGGCTAGGCAAGCCAGCTAAAATAAACACAATGGACCACACAATAAATGTCTTGAGTAGAAGTGGGAGGTGACCTGGAGGTGAAAGTAATTTAACTATCATCTTTAAAGAAATAAACCTACATTATAGGGGAAAATGCAACCTTGCAATATTCCTCAGAGTACAATAAGCTATAATCAGATGCCAGAAGAACTAAGGAAGGACATGCCAGACATGCCAGCAGAATATGCCAGAAAACCCTATAAAACAAATCCAGTAAAAGAGACTTAGTGTGTTAAGCAAACCGATCATGGCCCATGCAGGGAGAAAAGCTAGCCTGTGTAGCCTTGGGCAAACTGCGCAAGTTCAGGGAGCCACTAGATGAAGGGTACAGTAAACCACTTATGAGTATCATCAACCTGGAAAATGTCAAAAAGGGTCACCATGAGTCGGAATCATGTTGGCAGTATTTATTTATTTATTTATTTATATCCCGCCCTTCTAGACAATAGTCTACTCAGGGCGGCTCACAATATATTGTATACCAACAAATAAAAACAACAATTAAAATCTACAATAATAATATGATCAAGATGGGAGAAAACAACAAAAGCCAAAAAAGTACAATCAAGAATTGGCAGGAGGGAAGGCCTGCCTAAAGAGCCAAGTTTTTAATTGACTCTTAAAAACACCCAGCGAGGGTGCCAGGCGGATCTCTGGCGGCAAGCTGTTCCAAAGTCGAGGGGCCACCGCCGAGAAGGCCCGGTTTCTTGTTCTTTCTTTCCGGGCCTCTCTCGGCGTCAGGCCCCTCAGCCGTCTTTCCTGGCTCTGGCAAGTGACTCGAGTAGATCTAGGTGGGAGAAGGCGTTCTGCCAGGTATCGAGGTCCTAAACCATTTAGGGCTTTGTATGTCATCATTAACACTTTGAAGTTAATGCGGAAACGAATGGGCAGCCAATGCAAAGCAGCCAGAATAGGAGAGAGATGCTGGAATTTTCTCACTCCACTAAGTAATCTGGCTGCCGCATTCTGCACCATTTGAAGCTTCCGCATCAATCTCAAAGATAGCCCCACGTAGAGTGCATTACAGTGGTCTAATCTCGAGATGTAATAATGATTGCTGACGGCAGGAGTGGCGAAATATGCCAGTTTTGCTTTCTCTTGCATTTGACCTTTTTAAGGCTAAAGTTGTGAATTTTGTAAATTCAAAAACAAACTACAATGAATTTTTCTCCATTTCTCTGTTTGTATAAGCCAAGTTCAGTAAGTATAGCTGTTTACTGCACGGAGTGCACTGTGCTGTGTCTGCCTGCCTTTTTAGAGATGAGGAGTCTTCCGGGGTGGGGGTGGGGGAGAATCATAACAAGCCCTTTTCAGCACTAGTTTGGTCCAACAGGCAGGGAGGGATTCAGCTACCAACACTCTTAAAACTACGTTGTTAAATCCATGCCTATTTTTTCTTAAAACTCTGGGTCTGGATCTATCAGATTCTGCATATGGTTTTTAAAAACCTTATGTTCTTTTCCATCCTAAATACAAAGCAATTCGTGAGTTTTGGTAAATTTTTATCAAAAACCAAACTGAAACAAAATTCTTACTCATTTCCAACACTAGGGAACGAGTAAATACGGCAGACTGAATCCCTGGATCAAGGGTTTTCCATACAGCATTTGGAAATTTTATATTTTCGGACCATCGTTTCACCAAATCCCCCTGTCTGTATAGCTGCTGGTCATGTTAGCTGGGGGGTTGCTGGGAGAGGTCATCCAAAAAAGTGTTGTTTCCAACCACTAGATCATGTCACCTACAACATCAGTCTAGCTGAGACTCTGAGCTCTGTCAAGCCCTTGTCTTGGCGCTTGTGTCGGCACTTGTGTCTCCGTCACAGTAAACTGTGTTCTTGGAACAACCCTGCTTCCTCTTCCTGATTGGTATCTTGGATCTGTCTTGCGTGTCCTTGACTATATTTTTACTCTTGACTTTTTTCCATCTTTGAACACAGGAGGGTGTCTTACACCAATTCTTTTGCTTTGGTTTGCCAAGGATTGAATTTGGGAACCTCTGAATGCCATGCGTGCATGCTCTGCCATTGAGCAGACCTATAGTCCCTCTTTTGACTGTTCTTGAAAGGGATCGTTGCTTATTTATGGCCATACTCTTGCCGCCTGTCCTGTGGGGACTGGGAAGGACCTAGGAGGACAACAGTTAAATTGAACACAAAATAGAACTGCTATGAGCACAAGGCCCTTGTAGGTAGCATTCCAATACATTCCTAGATTTGCTCAGTGGTTTTATGCAAGCACACATGAGTAACTTAAAATGTGATAAACATAAATCAGACAATTTGAATGAAATTAAAGCATATTAAAAACGGAATAAAACAAGGCAGAACAGGAAACACGAAGACAGTTTGCCCTGTTTCTTTAAGCATGTATTTCAGGTGGAAAGTTATAATTTCCCAGGAAGCAATAAATCACATATTTGTGTCAAATACAATTATAAATGATTTACCATGCAAGACTAAGTGAATTGGCAGATATAAATACAAGACTGTGTTAGAAGACAAAGATGTTTGCATACATTAGGAAAAAAATCGTCCAAGGCACCTTTTACAACTTCAGTTACGTGACTCACAACTTCATCTATTACTATGTAGACTTTAAATTCCTGGAGCAAGAGTACATAATAACCCCCCCCCCCCCATTCTTTAATATCATAAATAGTCCAACCTGGATTCCCCTGAATTTACTATAGGCATCTCCCTGCGTATTAATTTATTTAGGGTATGGTAACACCCAGCACCCAGTGAAGAGTTGTTGCAGAGAAATCTGAGCCCCATGACCCACTCAACAATCTGAATGCAGGAACATGTTTAAGAAGCCCCCTTAGATGTACAGACTGAATGCAAATAAAGATAAACTCCATCTGGGAGAGAAAGCTACCTGCACAGCTTTCAGGAGGAGCGGGTGGGATGGTCTATAGATGATGGTTGCTGCCATCTTCCATTAAGTCACTTCCAACTGATGATGATCCTAATAGTTCTTTGTGGTGTGTGAGATGTTCTTGGACCATTCCAGTGCATCAATACCATGAGTTTGTATGGCTGAGTGGGGACTTAAACCCAGGTCTCCAGACTCCTAGTCCAAGACTCTGTGTACTATGCCACACAATCTTTAAAATTTCTAAGTCGTCTTCCTTACACCTTATTTTAACATTTGGGCTAAAGGTGGGGCCTTTTCTGAGACAAATGCTCTCTTGGTGTCATGGTTTTTCTTGCCGGACACACAGGAAGTGATGGGAAACTGAACTTCTTTCTACCAGATAACATTTTTGGTGATTGGAAGTGGAAAGCATGTGGCCCATGTTGGGCATTCACTGGCAGAATGACAGAATTCAGTGGAAATTGGACAGAATATCTCCCCTTCCTGCTGCAGCCCAAAAATGTGCCGTAGAGGGTCAAGAAATCGTCTGGAGCCAGTTCAGCTCTGACGCCTTCAGAGAGTGTGGGAGGGAATGGAGTTGCCATCCTGCTGGAGCTGTAGCACCTGGTGCATGCGGACGTAACCCTTTGGGGCTTATATTCCTGATATGATTTGTGTTCCTTATATTACTTGTGAACTAAAAGTTCTTACTCTCTGACAGTGTTGTTGTTCTGTGCCATCAAGTCAGAACTGATTTATAGTGACCCTAATGAGGCTCTCAAGGTGAGATATTGAAGGAGTGGTTTTACCAGTTCCACTGTCCTGGTGAGTTTCCATGGCTGAAGGGGATTCGAACCCAGTTCTTCTGAGTTCTAGCCTGTCACTCTGTCTGCTACACCACTCTGGGTATCATCCAGCAATGAAAGTATGTTAATCAGCAGCGAATATCCGACAAAGTATCACGATATTTGTGGAGCATGAGCTGAGGATTCAATGTGCCATTTTATTAGCCTTGAATTGTATTATGCCTTGTTACAAAATGTACTGTTTTTATTTATTACATCTTTTTCCATACCAAAGAAAGGGGCCACTTTTTTTCTCACACTGAGAAAAAAAGATCCTGGAAAAGGGAAATCTCTGCCAAAAAACAGTAATTTTGCTATATGCTTACCTAGGAAAAAGTTGGCTCAGGAAGTACCATCTGCTTTTTAGCTGAATCCACCCAAATTCTAGCTGAGCTGAATGAGCCATAGGAGGTTAAATGGGTGAGACGTAATTGGGATTAGGGCCTTTAGGACTGCTCATTTTCTCTCTCTTGGTTGTCTGAATGATTAGACCACCCAGGATCTGTTGCTTGGTACATATAATAGTCTCTTTTGTGAAAGTGTTTGTTGGATGCGGAAGGGTGGCTCAGCGTCTGGATGCAAATACAGAAGATTGCTAGGTGGGAGCTCTTATGAGACTTTATTTATTTATTTATTCATTTATTTATTTATAACTCTCCTTACTCCTTGAAAAGGACCCAAGGCGGCTTACAAACAATGAAATACAGTATTTAAAGTTGAAAACAATGAGTATGCAATGGAGGTTAACATCATTAAAATATGAGATTTAAAACTGCAAACAATGAATAAAGAGGCATCTTACATCATTAGCAGGCAATATCAAGGCATAGATCAATAAGTATACTTTTTTAAAAAAATGCCACTCTGAGAAATGGAAAAGGCAAAAATGGAAAACACAAGTAGTACTAAAAATCCAGTCAAAGAAGCAATGCATTACAATCCATCTAAAAATCACGCACAGGTAGCTGGTTACTGAGGGAAGGCTTGCCTGAAGAGAAAGGTCTCTTTTTATGACTTGCATCATTAAAAAGTGACAATAAAAGAGGGTGCATTCTAGTTATGAGGCGTTTCAAACCCTAGATTAATTCCATGTAGCAATTAATTCCGAGCCAAGTGAGAAAAGGCCTCTTATGCACTTGGATGTGGATCGTTGGATCCAGATCTGAATATTTAAATTGGTTAATCAAGCCTAATGTACGGCCCTTGGAAATGAAGAGTAGCTTGGAATGCAGAGTACAAAGAAAAGAGGGAACAGTCATAAAGTATTAGTGATGATTCGAAGAGGAGGACCAACATGACAAACCAGTACTGTGCTATCGAAAGAACTCTTGGTGCCCTTTTGTGATTTATTTCCAATATTTCTTTCTAGAAATGTGTGGGATTTCCAGGGAAAAGATTAAAAGTCATGCCTTAAGGCTTGGGGTTACATTATTTGGAATGAACTTACAAAGAAACCAACAATCCCCCCTTATAATAAAACAGCTATTCTGCATATGAAATGACTAAAAACTTGGAACTCTACTCTGTTTTATGAAAAACATAAGCATTCCATATTGTATTTGCAGTGCTTTCTGTGTTTTACATCGACCGTAGAAACACAGGGTCAACAAACTGCGGGTTAAAGAAGGCTTCACTGAGTATGAGCATGGTTAAATGTTTTAAATTAATTGCCTCAAGAGCTGTAATCAAATCAATGTTTTTTTCCCCTACATGGATATCAGACAGAAAACACACACACACACAAAAAGGATACAAAATTTTGTGGCAACTAGTCTCTTTTTTTTGTTATGTTTTGTTGTCTGATGTACTTGCACAGATTAACAAACGTACTCCTTTGAAAACTACAACTTTTTCTGCACCGGACTGCACAGAGGTGCCTACTAGTAGCAAAACCACTGTGGAGGCATACTAGTTGCATTTTGCACAGACATGTCTTAGTCCTTGTCTTAGTCCATAAGTTTGTAGGAACCCAGCATAGCACTGATTGGCTAGTGACTTGGGAAGTTGGTGTATCACCTTCTTTCTCAAAACTTTGGCGGGGACACCTAGCCCCCCCCCCATTGTATCAAATAAATTGGCAAGGTGATGAGCAGAGGGAGGAAGGGGGCACAGTGGATACCTTAACTGAAGCATGGGGTGAACAGGAACAGACAACTAATCTTCAACCAGGAGACAGTAGTTGTGTTTGTAAAGGCAGAAGGGCTGGGAGAAACAACGCACATAATTCACATGATTGTTCAAATGAGTCGACTAGTGTTGATTGCTTTATTTCTCTTTGCTTATGTTTACTTGCCCTTGTTTCATAATATTAGCATCTTTTTTTAAAAGTTGCAAATAAGTGATGTCTATGTCACTTCTTCCAGGCTTCCTCATCTGCATGCATTAGCAAACTCTGTTTGGACTTTCTACTCTGCCGGAGATTAAAATCATGTGTGGAGAGAGAACAGGGAAGAACATGTTAACTCCATCCTCTCTATCACTACAGGCTAGGGATGTCAACCTGTGGTCCTGTCATGTGTTGTTGGGCTGCAATTCCTTTCAGTACCAGCCTTTTACTGCAGGGTGTTCTAGGCACCGTATTCAAGTATCTCTGGTATAGGGCTACAGACTGTATCTTTATACTGTGAGGAGCCCTCACACACATCAGCCCTTCCTCTTCCATTATCTGGTTAATCACAGGAACACAATTGTGTGAAGGCAAGGCGTCTGCTATACCTGTGTGGTCTTGATACAAGCCAGAGCCATGATTTTGGATTTTGGCTCACTGGGAGAAGTTAACTTGGCGCAACAGTTTCCCCTTCTTTAATCATGTTCCCTTACCAAAGAAACAACAGAGAGAATGGTGGTGGTGTGCTCCTCTCCACAGGTGTGGGCTTCACATGCTTTAAAACACACCTGAAATAAGGTTTCTATTTAAAAATCTACGAAATGGCAAAGCTCTGGAAATAGAGCCAACATTTTACATGCCTGGGACCTTCCAGAGCTTGGAAAAGTTACTTTTAACTACAGTTCCCAGAATCCCCCAAAGCCAGCATGGCCAAAGCACAGCATATACTTCTCCAAGTTCTAAGAATACCTTTTAATGGCTGGGCAACTGTTTTTCCTTAGTAAGCTCGCATCCATGTTCTTTCAGAAATGCTAGCTTAGCTTGTGCCTACGTGCAAAATCTTATCTGTCTTTGATTAGTGCAACTGAGTGAACTGGCTTTCCTAGAAATTCAAATTTTTGACTGTCAATATACTTTGAACTTTGAGCTGCTATACTTCTACTATTCTTATTAAACATCCTGGTTGGCGAAGAGCTCAAGGAGAAAAAAGTAGCACTGGCTTATCAAGAACAAATCAGATTTGCCTGTGTGCTGTTTATCTATCCAAAACTGTTTTTCCATGTCATCCATTACAGCTAATGCAAGTAGAAGAGGGGAATGATTTAATACATGCACACAGTCTTGTATCCTTCAAAATGGGTATCTTAGAGATGCTCTCTGCCTTGGTTACATAGTGGTGGTTAGTCATGTCAGATGTCACAATCCAGATGTTGCATGCTTGACTGACAGTATCTGAAGCAAGTTAAGCACTATGAAATGGAAGTATAAGCATTTGATTATATGCTCCAGGCTATGGAGACATTACATATAAGGACATTACAACATGCCTTCAACTTTGACTATTTTAAGACAACCCAAACTGCTGTCTTGTCATGTGCCAAAGTTATTGCATTTCATAGTCTTTTATTTAACTCCTGTCTTATTAGGTTCTTGGAAGAAAATAATTTCCACTTCCCATCAAAATAAAAACAGCCACAAAGCTGTGAATTTTTGCTGTCTTCTGACAATAATTTAGAAGTCTAGTTCTTGCTCTGTGAGTTTTTCTGATGTAGATCAGTCATTTTGACAGATACCATTATTTAAGAATGGAGTGAATACATTCTTACATCCTTCACCCAAATGGACATGTTTATTGGGAAGGTAGAGATTAAGGATGTAAATCTTTACTCATTTTGTTCTTGCAAGCAGGGACAAAACAATTCAGACTTTTTCTCCCCTTTGGATAAGTCAATGAGAATTTTTGAGTATTTTTCGAATTTTGGCACTTTCCCCCCAAAAAAGTTGTCCAAGTATATTTTGCACAAGTTCCTGTATTTTGTGCAGCAAAATCTTGTGTTTAGAAAACCTTGTATTTCCACAAAGTACAAGATTTTTCATGCCACTTTGTAAGGCTTTTGTGAAGTCTGTTGCTGATGACCAAAGTGCTGTTGTTTTACTCTTGTGGAGTGAAAAAATCTCACAGCAGTTGCCCATTTTGTTTTAGCATAAAAATGTGTTTGTGACACCCTTAACTAGGGACCTTTATTCTGGGATAACAAATTAATTTCAAACCACATTTTCTTTTTCTAGTTTTGAACCACTTGCAACACTTGGTCTGAATTTCATATATTACCCTAAACAAGTAGATTAATCCTCATGGTTTTGTGTGATGTGTGAATTGAACCAGAGTGTGAGATGTTAACATAATGGGTCAAAGCTAAAGGTACTAAACTGAATGAATGAATGGCTGTTGTATAGCTCTCCCATGATCACATAGTTTAGGTCTGATATAAAGATTATATAACTGGTGTGGAGACCATGGAAAAGCCATTCCTAGTTAGGATGTTCCACAGAACTAGAACAATTTTTGATCCACATTTGTTCCTCAGCTGCATGCTGACAGTAAGGAATGCTGAAATAGCATGGGCTGTGTCAGATGAAGGACATTTTGGTGGCTTCTGAGTGGTGATCATAACAATGAAACATCTCTAGGCTTTGTCTTAGTACAGTGGTTCCCAAACTTGAGTAGCTCAAGTGTTCTTGGACTGCAACTCCCAAAACCTCTTGGAAGCACAGCAAGGCTGTGGGAATTGCAGTCCAGGAACACCTGGGTTACCCAAGGTTGGGAACCATTGCCTCAGTAAAATCATGGAAAGGTTGGGAAATCTTGCTTCTGTACCCGATAGACTCCAGACTGGAACATTCGAGTGCAGGGTTCAAAACATTTGCTTTCTTCAGAGGATTTTGTACTGCACATCCTGCCAACACAGCCATCTTAATGAGGGATGTTGGGAGATGTGGTCAAACAACATTTATGGGGCTGTACATCCTCTATCCAAGACAGAATATTATCTTTTAAAAAAAAAAGAATAATGAAGATGGGTAACGGGAAGTCAGTAGACATCAACGGAAATTGAGATGGATGAGTTTCTGAGTGGAAAATTGGTGATGATATTTCATGACAGAAATGAAAAGCTTATAGTATTCTTGGAAGTGAGTGGATTAATAGTCTGGGGCAATGCATGAGTAACCGTGGTTAATATTCCCTAATTTTGAAGTGGAAGGGCATTTCACCCTGTTATAAAAAGAAAAAGATATTATGGTGCCCTAAGAAATATCCCTGAGAGCAGTGCTTGAGATGAAGGTAGCATCTGACTGGAGAGAATGATGGCAGATTATTTCCAGATGTTAAAGTGCTTGTCTTGGCAATAGTAAAAGAATATTGGAACACATATTGGCTGGATAAGACAAAGAGAAGTGAAACGCTGATGTAAGAGGCATGGTGTTTAGCAAGGCTGGCACAACATACAGAACATGCAAAAACGAAGGGACACGTGCAAGGTGTAGGAGCCAACAAAGCAATCTGGTTGCCCAGAAGAAGACACAGATTATTGCAGCTATAATTCATCTTCGGTTACAGGGAACTGCACATGTAACATGTCATTTTGAGTCTATTCTTATTCTTCCCTTTCATTTGGAATATCGCCTTGGATGGCAGAAATACAGGCTGAGCACTTGTTCAGAAGCCTTCTTATAATCATTCTCACCAGGAAGGGCTGGTGCCAAGTCATCCTTTGAGCAAGTGATACTCTGTGCAGGCATGTTGCTTAAACATGTAGAACCGTTTATATCTTACAAGGACATGAACATTTCGTAGTTCAGCTTTTGCTGAGTTTCTCTCAATCACACCTTTATTTTCTTCCCATCCTTGTTTTGTATCAGTTTATGAAACTTTGGGTTTTCTTCCCACATTGATATTGGTGTGCATTCTTTGTGAGTTTCCTAATGTTTTCAAATATACATTCATTTCAACTAATTTATGCCGTGTCGCTGTAAGGTGGAGATCCACCTTGACAGCACTCAGAAGGGTGTATCGTCTGTCTCTCAGGCCAAGAAGGAAGCAGAAGAGATAGGAGTCATTGAAAGGGGGTTACAGCAACTGGAAATAAGAGAAAAGACAGAAGAGGGTGCTAATCAGGCGGGAAATGGAGAGAATAAAAAGAGGGAAGAGGAAGAGAGAGGGGCAGAAGCATGTTGGGGTGAAGAGGAAAAAGAGGAGAAAAAGGAAGAGCTAGTAGAATTGATTCAGGAGGATCTCTGGACGGGAGAGTGGGTAGAATTTCGAGTTCCTCGTGAATAAGCAGAGAGGGAATGGAAAAGACAGGTCTACAGAAAGCCACTTACTGGGGCGAGACTGAGGAGAGGAAACAGAGAAAGGAATATAAAGCTTGGGTAAGAAGAGAGGAACAAAGAAGGGAACAACAGAAATGTATAGTGAGCCCTGGGAGATCCTGTGGGCCCAGCCCTTTCAGACCCCGGAGGAGACAGAACCCAGGCTTGTCAAGGAAGGAGCCTCAAGGGGGCTCAGCTTACCCTCCTCAGGGTTGAAGCTAATGGACATCACACCAAAAATGTTGGGCGCCAAACCGAAGCTGGCCCAAGAAGTTACTAGTTCTTCACCGTTGTCTTATCATGGAGAGTTACCCGGTTTTAACAAGGTTAAGACTTATGATTTGATGTTGAATTTAGAAACAGACAAGCCAATTACGAATGACACTGATAACATGTTGGACAATAAACCAGTTTTATTTGAAGACTTTGGTCTATCGGCTACTTCTTTGAACAAACACACGGAAAGGGAGGTAGGAGACAAGCGACAAGATCACAGTCGCCCATTGACGAAAGCATGTTGAAGTGTGTTTTCTGAATTATCAAAATTATTTTATTTATATATTTATATGTTACCTTTCTTCCATTAGGGGACCCAAGGTGGCTCACAACAATTAAAATGACACAAAGTTAACAGATTTAAAGTACTATACAAAAACTATATTAACAAAACAATTAGACTTTAGTCACTATTAAAACCAAGATTTAAAAACGAATTGGAAAACAAGTAAACATCTCTAAATTTAATAAATACAACATTCCCTAGACCCCATCCACATTTTCAAATATGAATATTGTTTTGTGCACACTTTATCCCAGGGAAATGCTTTGTAATCCTTCGTAATATGTGAATTCTTCAGGTGAGGTGTGTTTCCTCAAGGAACAAGCCTGGCAGGTCTGAAAATGCTACATTTGTGTGCAACAAAATTCTGCATTTCGTTCCTATGCATCTGAATATCTACACTAAAGCAAAGGATCAGCTGCAAGGCAACACTTTTTTAAGTGGAATGCTGAGTTCTGATTTGTGTCAGCTATGGCTGAGGGTTACATCTGTATCAAACATCTGTTTCTCTGCCTCTCAGTTTGCAGTCTGAAAGAGATAGGACTTGTATCTCTTTACTCTTAAAAGACGTACAGCAATACACTAAGTTTTTTTGGGGAGGGTTAACATACAGCTTGCCAGGTAGAATGGTGTGCCTCAGTTTCAGTGCTAACATAGTTACCACTGATTCCTGTGCTTGTAATTACTAGTGACTGGTGCAGTGGCTATAGAATTAGATATGAACACGGTCAGCCTAGATGTAAGTACTCAGTGTAGGAACTATTTATGACACACAAGTGAATCAACTTAGAAAACCAGATTAGGAGGGAGGGGTTTATAGTAGGAGAAAGTGACAAAAGAAGGAGCACACACTTTCTTAATAGGTTTTGTTTTCCTAATAAGAATTTTCCAGATATCCATATAAATATTTATTATTTATTTAAAATATTTTTACCCCGCCTTTCTCCTTAAAGACCCAAGGCAGCTTAAATAATTAAAAAGACAGTTTTCAAAAGCTAAAAGAAAACCCCCACACACAACACCAGTAAGTATACAAATATTAAAAAAAGAATTAAACAAGTATTATATTTAAAAAGGTGGATAAAATGGATACTAAAAACTCATTTTTTAGTAGAAGGCTGACCGCCGAAGAATTGATGCTTTTGAATTGTGGTGCTGGAGGAGACTCTTGAAAGTCCCCTGGACTGCAAGGAGAACAAACCTATCCGTTCTGAAGGAAATCAACCCTGAGTGCTCACTGGAAGGACAGATCCTGAAGCTGAGGCTCCAATACTTTGGCCATCTCATGAGAAGAGAAGATTCCCTGGAAAAGACCCTGATGTTGGGAAAATGTGAGGGCAAGAGGAGAAGGGGACGACAGAGGATGAGATGGTTGGACAGTGTCATCGAAGCTACCAACATGAGTTTGACCAAACTCCGGGAGGCAGTGGAGGACAGGAGGGCCTGGCGTGCTCTGGTCCATGGGGTCACGAACAGTCGGACATGACTTAACGACTAAACAACAACAAAAACTCATTTGAAAATAACATAGCACAGTGATCCATTAAAAAAAAAAACACCCTCTCAGGATGAAGATAACTTGAGATATAGTAAAGTTAACCATGACAGAAAGTGAAACTGACTGATTTGCCCATTCTGACAGAAGGGTTTGAGTATTTAAGTCCTAATAGCCCAGCTTTCCATCCTTATGCACTCAACATATTTTCATAGTGCAGAATAAGGGTCACCACCCCCTTTTTTTTTTTTTAACCATTCAGGCTCCTTGTCTTTACCCTGGCAGGCAGGTTACAGCATCCCTCCTTGAATCAATGGCCATTTGATGAGTCATCTCCTCTTTAAGTTCCATTGATTCAAATAGGCTTATTTTAACTATGACTTCCTGAGTTAAAGTAACATGCAGTTAGAGTAGGCCCATTTGAATCAGTGGAACATAGAGAGGAGCTGACTCACCAATTCCCCATTCACTTAATGGGTCTACTCTAGTGTGATTTACTACTCCAAGCAAGAGGATTTTGGCACTTGTTTGTGATAAGATTTCTGCAATCTCACATTGTGTGCTATGAGAGAAAGGTGATAACTAGGAGTGCTTTTGACTGGCTCTTAACCATACGTGGTAGAATACTTTAGGCGAATGCCTGTCTGAATGGTGTTTCCCCCACACAATTATTATAGATGTTGTGGTGAGATCATGGAACTCCCTAGCCTACGAGGTCATAGAGTCATAGAGTTGGAAGAGACCACTGAGGCCATCCAGTCCAACCCCCCGCCATGCGGGAACATCCATCAAAGTACTCCCAACAGATGGCCATCCATCCTCTGCTTAAAAACCTCCAAAGAAGGAGAGTCCACCACCCTTCGAGGCAGCCTTTTCCACTGCTGGACAGCTCTGACCGTCAGGAAGTTCTTCCTAGTGTTCAGATGGAGTCTCTTTTCCTGTAGTTTGAAACCATTGCTCCGTGTCCTAGTCTCTGGAGCCCTGGAAAACAAAACTGTCCCCTCTTCAACATGACATCCTTTCAAATATTTAAACATGGCTATCATGTCCCCTCTCAACCTTCTTTTTGTAAGGCTAAACATTCCCAACTCCCTAAGCCGCTCCTCGTAGGACACTGCTTCCAGACCTTTGACCATTTTGGTTGCCCTCCTCTGGAGGTTGTCAACATCCTTCTTGAATTGAGGTGCCCAGAACTGGACACAATGCTCCAGGTGAGGTCTGACCAAAGCAGAATAGAGTGGGACTATCACTTCCCTTGGTCTAGACACTATACTCCTATTGATACAACCAAGAATCACATTGGCTTTCCTGGCAGCTGCATCACACTGCTGACTCATGTTCAGCTTGTGGTGTACCAAGACTCCTAGATCCCTTTCACAGGTCTTCCTAGTTCACTTCACTAGATAATGTAGTTCAATATGTGTGAATAGAGAAGCAGCGGGGAAGCTTCTGCCTCTATCGGAAAGCAAATGGAAGGTGGATTGAAGTGGTGATCTGGATCAAGGGTTAACTTTGCGGTGTCTCCATGTAATGCATCAAGATGAGTTTTTCAGACTTAGCAACTACATAAAACCTTTGAGATAATGTTTTGGCAATAGCAGATCTACTGTTAGACAGCAAGAAGTTGAGTTTCTATAGGTAGTTGGAACATTCTTAATCAGATGGCACAGATTCAAAGCCCTTCTTATGGGCTTTATTATATCAAAGATGAATCTTTGATATAATGTATTAAACAACTGTCAGAAGAAAGTTGCTCAAGCTTTCCTGGTCTTGGATCCCCATGGTGCTGTGGTGACCTTGGGGGACAGAAGATTTAATGGCTGAAATCCTGTTGCATAATTACACAGACAACTTGACTTTTCAATGAGGAACTGCCATATGTTAAGAAATCTGCATGCCAGGTTGTGCAACTCAGCATGCAGCTGATAATGTCTGCAGAGATGTCTTGCAGCAATTCGAGTCCTAAAGTTATGCCATTTGCATAACTGTGGAAGAGGATTTCAGCCAATATGTGGTGCAGACAAAAGGAATTCCATGCAGGAATAGTTGTATCAATTCAATCTGACTGATGCAGATGGAGAAGAATCTCAATTGGTTTAATTTTTGTTGAATTGACCTTTTTTTTCAAAGAAGGTGGAAAGAGCGTGAGATGTTAATAAATTGGGATGAGAGAGAAAATGAAATGTACAGTTTTGTCCATCTCTGTTAGGAAGTTAAGCTACGGATGTCAAAGGATGGTTGCCTGGAAAATGCAACTTCTCAGGATGGGAGGAGTGTGGCCGTGCTTCCTGGCAGGCTGCTGGCATCTAGGATTACTAAACCTTGGAAGAGCAAGTTATGATTTCCCTTCCCTTCCCGTTTTGCAAATAGCAAAACTACGATGATCTTTTCTTGAGTGATGAGGTCTTTGGCTTCTTTCACAATCAAAGAAAACAGTCCATTTGTAATGTTTCCACAACCACCTGAGGCCTTCTGAATTGCTGTTGAGAGTAACCTTATTGGGTTCACCCTCAGGAGAAACAAAGAGGATCACGCCTCCTGGGCAAACATTTGCTCTGACCCTGCAGTCCAACAGCAGAGGAATTTCTTTGTGACGAATGTCATGGCTTCTTCCAGCATTTTGTTTAACTTGACCCCAATGGAGCTGGAATGGCTTTCACCCTGAGAGTCGCCTTGTGTCTTCTTGCATTGGTTGGAATCGGTCTCCTTGGCAGGGAAATAACACAGCTTTGTAATTGGGACTGCAGATACAGTAACAGGGACTTGTTCAGCCATTCCAAGGACACAAGTACTTCTCTTTTGGAAATGTGCCGTCAGATCCTGTCGAGATGCCACCAGGGGTGTGTAACAGCCATTGCTACAGATCTCCTTAGTGTTGTCTGGCACTTAGAAAGTGTGATGTGTTGTCGTCAAGCTGAGCGTTTTCATTCTGCCCCTGCTACAAGTGAGTTGGCTGTCACTTCCAGGGCACAGGAAACATGGAGTGTGTTGATATCACATGCTGTGTTTCTTCAGCTAAACGTTACTGAGAAGGCTGGTGGTAGGAGATGAGCAGTCACATTCCTCCTTATGCACAGTCCGGCCTTCTGTTTAGCAAGTTTTGTTTTTTAAAGAAATTGTGGAATTTGTTCACACATTCCTCCACTGCTTTCAGATTCCTCTTATTTATTCTGTTAGGGAACTGTGTTTGAAAACTACTCAAATGCTTCAGTTTAGTTCAGGCTGCAACTGCTAGAATTTTGGCTGGGGAAAAAAAAGTATATACAGTCAAAAGTTGTTTTAAACTGCACAGAGGTTCTGTTAGTGCCCCCCGCCCCAAGCCAAACCCAAATCTTCAGGCTGAGTGGCTGCTTTGGTGTCTTTTACACTGCAGTCTGATGAAGGTGAACAGAAGCAGGTTCTGGCAAGAAAAAAGTTTTAATATGTTTTTGGGTGTTTGATTCCAAGAATGGAAACCACACACGTCCTAAATCCTTATATAAATCATGTTACGTGGCACTGCCTGTCATTTAAATTCTTAATAAACAGAAACACATAACCTGACTTTAAAAATAAAATTCTCCTACTGCACATCTTGTCAGTTTTCAACTGTACCATTTTTTTCTCTAGGTTGCACATTTTGTGCCCAACTGCATGTGAAAAAAACTTGTCCAGAGCATGGTGTTCTCCAAGGGAGTCTAGTTTTGCTAACTGAGATGCAGACTTCATTGTTCCATGAAGAAACAGGGTTAAAATGCAAAGCTTTGGTTGATCAAGTAATTACCGTATTTCCTTTCCAAATCCTTGTTTATCTGGCATTTTGGGAAATCTTGACATTTCCACAGATAGACAGACATTCTGAAACCATATATATAAAAAGGAAAAGGTGTCTGTTTTATACATGCACCTCCCTGCCTGTCAAATGTCTCTCATATGATTCTGTGTAGCTGGATAAAGCAAATATATGAGTATGTGGGAACATATAGGTTATTCCAACATGACATGATGCATTGCTAGGCACTCTGATTCAGGGTGGATTTGATTTAAATCAAATCGAAATTGATTTGCATCACAATTATCTGATTTTTAAATTTAAACCATCAATTTGATTAAAAAACAGTGATTTTTATCCACTTTGGTACTTAGCAGTGAGCACTACTGTTGTGTTGCTCAGTTACTTGGAAAGTTACCTTTAAAAAAAGTATTAGGATACTAAAATATTACTCTGTTGTCATTTAAAAAATAACTTATTAATATTACTCTTCACTCAGTTTTCCTGTTCCTCATTATACTCATTATTTTTATGTGTTTTCTTTTCAGAAAAAAAGATGGTCTGTAATTTGAAAACATTATTTTACAAAAATAATTCTGTTATGCCTTCATTACTCCCCCCTCCTCCAGTAATGTAGGTAACGTGATTTAACACGTTCCTTCCAAGGCCTGAGAGGAATATTTGTGGTCCTCAGGAGCTCAACTATTCCTTCCTTCCACTTGCAATTTTCTAAGGGCTCTGCAAGAGCTTCAAAAATTGCTAACATGTGGGCCAGATGTCGATCACCTGAACAAAAGCCAAGGCTCAAGATTTCCTTGATTTTAATCCTCTACGTCTAATATTTGGAGGAATTGGGGAGGAGAAGATGAGTTGTCTTCTGTGGTTGGCCTCAGAAGTTTCTGCCCCACCACCAAAGATGAAACACCCATGTGCACACTGCACCAGGATATTTTCCCCTCTCTCTTTTAAATGTAAAAATGTAAGGAACGTGTGTGTGTGTGTGTCCCCAAGAGGCCTGCCAGGTGCTATAAACCCTATTGTGTGAGTCAGCTCATCACTCTCAGCAACCCATCCTTGGAGACACTGCCAAACAGCTGTCCTTTGCCTTGCTCTGTCCTGTGTGCTGAGTGTAAAACCTGACCACCAGACCATAGTAGATCATGTGCTTACTCTTGGGCCCTTTAAATCTTGGTCTGGCCACTTTAGAGACAAACCACCAAAAGTGACCAGTTTTTGATCTTGGCCAAGAGCTACCAGAAGGGAGGGAGCTGTTAAAAATCAGAATAGTTTACCAAATCCTCTTAAACAGTATATATTTTAAGACAAAAGCCACAGTTTTTATATCCATGTTTGTAGCTCAGTGGCTTAGGTCTCCAGCTGCAAACTTGACTCACTGTCAAGTAGGACTTAAGTTGCACAGGTAACTTGACTCGGACTTGACTCGGATTTTTTCCAATGGCTCGGACTTGACTCATGACTCGGAACCTATCCCTCCCTTTTTTTCTGGGGGAAAAAGCTTGTTTTTAATAGGAACTCGGGACTTGGTACCAAAGACTTGGACTCAGGCTTGGGATTGGACCCAAAGACTTGCCAACATCCTTGCCTCCTTGATAGGAGCTAGACCCAGCTCTGCAGGTCCAAGATTGTTGTTGTTGTTGTTGTTATAATATCTCATGTGTCCAATCAGTTAATGACCAGGAATTAATTTTCTATAGATTTTCCATTGCTGTAGTCAGTTTTACCTACTCACTATGTAAATGCTTTGCAATTAAATGCTTTCTTCTTTGGGGATTCGCGTGCCTGAGAGATTTGAAGGGGGGGAAAAAAACCAACCTATTTCATAATTTTGCTAATTCATATTTCCATCATAATTAAGAATTGGATTTAGTCTATATAATGTATATATCTGGATCTGGCTGGTGGCCTTTTGTTCTGTGCTTATTCATTTTCCCTTAAAAAGTTTGAAAAAAACACACACGCAAGACTTGTTTTTTCTAGAATGAATAAAATCGCTGTAGGCCACTTTCTTAAAACTATGAAGCCTTTTCCCAATTTTTTTAAAAATTTATTTGTTTGTTTGTTTGTTTGTTTAATTTCTATACCCCCCATCTGGCAACCCAGGCCACTCTGGGCAGTTTACAAAATATGATAAAACAAAATATAAAGACAAACAATACAAAGCAGACAATAAAATAAAATAATCTATATAATATCAACAGATAAAAACAATATCAATAGAAAATTAAATTAAAATAAAGCATGGCGGAGGTTGAACATTAGTGAATTCTGGTTATTTTAGCGCTTTTGTGTGAGATGTCATAGAATCCGGGAAGGCCTGTCTAAATAGAAATGTTTTTAATGATCGCTTAAAAGTTCCCAATGAAGGCGCTAGGCGAATATCGGGCAGGAGAGCATTCCATAATTGTGGGGCTACCGCTGAGAAGGCACAGTTTCTGGTTACTGTTTTCTGGGCCTCTCTTGGGGTCAAAACTCTCAGCCGTCCAGCCTGCGAAGATCTTACAGGACGGGCAGATCTGGTTGGAAGTAGTCGTTCAGCCAGATAACAAGGTCCCAAACCATTTAGGGCTTTTTATGTTAACACCCCCCTTCACGGATTGCTGCCTTGTCATGGCAAAGGGGCCTGAGTAATTCAGAGAAGCTATGGGCTATGCCGTTCAGGGACACCCAAGACGGACAGGTCATAGTGGAGAGTTCTGACTAAACGCGATCCACCTGGAGCAGGAACTGGCAAGCCACTCCAGTATCTTTGCCAAGAAAACTCAATTGAAGAGAAACAAAAGGCTAAAAGATATGACGCTGGAAGATGAGCCCCTCAGGTCGGAAGGCGTCCAACATGCTACTGAGGAAGAGTGGAAGACAAGGACAAGTAGCTCCAGAGCTAATGAAGTGGTTGGGCCAAAGCCGAAAGGATGCTCAGCTGCGGATGCGCCTGGAAGTGAAAGGAAAGTCCAATGCTGCAAAGAAAAATACTGCATAGGAACCTGGAATGTAAGATCTGTGAACCTTGGTAAGCTGGATGTGGTCAAACAGGAGATGGTAAGAATAAACATTGACATCCTGGGCGTCAGTGAACTAAAATAGACGGGAATGGGTGAATTCAATTCAGACGATTATCATATCTACTATTGTGGGCAAGAATCCCGTAGAAGAAATGGAGTAGCCCTCATAGTCAACAAAAGAGTGGGAAAAGCTGTACTGGGATACAATCTCAAAAATGATAGAATGATTTCAATACGAATCCAAGGCAGACCTTTCAACATCACAGTAATCCAAGTTTATGCACCAACCACCGATTCTGAAGAGGCTGAAATTGACCAATTCTATGAAGACTTCCAACACCTTCTAGAACTGACACCAAAGAAAGATGTTCTTCTCATTATAGGGGACTGGAATGCTAAAGTAGGGAGTCAAGAGATAAAAGGAACAACAGGTAACTTTGGCCTTGGAGTTCAAAACGAAGCAGGGCAAAGGCTAATAGAGTTTTGTCAAGAGAACAAGCTGGTCATCACAAACACTCTTTTCCAACAACACAAGAGGCGACTCTACACATGGACATCACCAGATGGGCAATACCGAAATCAGATTGATTATATTCTCTGCAGCCAAAGATGGAGAAGCTCTATACAGTCAGCAAAAACAAGACCTGGAGCTGATTGTGGCTCTGATCATCAGCTTCTTATAGCAAAACTCAAGCTTAAACTGAAGAAAGTAGGAAAAACCACTGCGCTAGTCAGGTATAATCTAAACCAAATCCCTTATGAATACACAGTGGAAGTGAAGAACAGATTTAAGGAACTAGATTTGGTGGACAGAGTGCCTGAAGAACTATGGATGGAGGCTCGTAACATTGTACAGGAGGCAGCAACAAAAACCATCCCAAAGAAAAGGAAATGCAAGAAAGCACAGTGGCTGTCCAACGAGGCCTTACAAATAGCAAAGAAGAGAAGGGAAACCAAATGCAAGGGAGATAGGGAAAGTTACAGAAAATTGAATGCAGACTTCCAAAGAATAGCAAGGAGAGACAAGAGGGCCTTCTTAAATGAACAGTGCAAAGAAATAGAGGAAAATAATAGAAAGGGAAAAACCAGAGATCTGTTCAAGAAAATTGGAGATGTTAAAGGAACATTTTGTGCAAAGATGGACATGATAGAGGACAAAAATGGTAGGGACCTAAGAGAAGCAGAAGACATCAAGAAGAGGTGGCAAGAATACACAGAGGAATTATACCAGAAAGATCTGGATGTCCCGGACAACCCAGATAGTGTGGTTGCTGACCTTGAGCCAGACATCCTGGAGAGCGAAGTCAAGTGGGCTTTAGAAAGCATGGCTAACAACAAGGCCAGTGGAGGTGATGGCATTCCAGTCGAACTATTTAAAATCTTAAAAGATGACACTGTTAAGGTGCTACACTCAATATGCCAGCAAGTTTGGAAAACTCAGCAGTGGCCAGAGGATTGGAAAAGATCAGTCTACATCCCAATCCCAAAGAAGGGCAGTGCCAAAGAATGCTCCAACTACCGTACAATTGCACACATTTCACATGCTAGCAAGGTTATGCTCAAAATCCTCCAAGGCAGGCTTCAGCAGTATGTGGAACAAGAACTCCCAGAAGTACAAGCTGGATTTCGAAGGGGCAGAGGAACTAGAGACCAAATTGCTAACATGCGCTGGATTATGGAGAAAGCCAGAGAGTTCCAGAAAAACATCTACTTCTGCTTCATTGACTACGCAAAAGCCTTTGACTGTGTGGACCACAGCAAACTATGGCAAGTTCTTAAAGAAATGGGAGTGCCTGACCACCTTATCTATCTCCTGAGAAATCTCTATGTGGGACAGAAAGCAACAGTTAGAACTGGATCTGGAACAACTGATTGGTTCAAAATTGGGAAAGGAGTACGACAAGGCTGTATATTGTCTCCCTGCTTATTTAACTTATATGCAGAATACATCATGCGAAAGGCTGGACTGGATGAATCCCAAGCCGGAATCAAGATTGCTGGAAGAAATATCAACAACCTCAGATATGCAGATGATACGACTCTGATGGCAGAAAGTGAGGAGGAATTAAAGAACCTCTTAATGAGGGTGAAAGAGGAGAGCGCAAAAAATGGTCTGAAGCTCAACATCAAAAAAACTAAGATCATGGCCACTGGTCCCATCACCTCCTGGCAAATAGAAGGGGAAGATATGGAGGCAGTGACAGATTTTACTTTCTTGGGCTCCATGATCACTGCAGATGGTGACAGCAGTCACAAAATTAAAAGATGCCTGCTTCTTGGGAGGAAAGCGATGACAAACCTAGACAACATCTTAAAAAGCAGAGACATCACCTTGCCGACAAAGGTCCACATAGTCAAAGCTATGGTTTTTCCAGTAGCGATGTACGGAAGTGAGAGCTGGACCATAAAGAAGGCTGACCGCCGAAGAATTGATGCTTTTGAATTGTGGTACTGGAGGAGACTCTTGACAGTCCCCTGGACTGCAAAGAGAACAAACCTATCCAGTTTGAAGGAAATCAACCCTGAGTGCTCACTGGAAGGACAGATCCTGAAGCTGAGGCTCCAATACTTTGGCCATCTCCTGAGAAGAGAAGACTCCCTGGAAAAGACCCTGATGTTGGGAAAGTGTGAAGGCAAGAGGAGAAGGGGACGACAGAGGACGAGATGGTTGGACAGTGTCACCGAAGCTACCAACATGAATTTGACCCAACTCCGGGAGGCAGTGGAAGACAGGAGGGCCTGGCGTGCTCTGGTCCATGGGGTCACGAAGAGTCAGACACGACTTAATGACTAAACAACAACAACAACATGTTAACACCATTACCTTGAAGTTGGCACGGAAATGAACAGGTAGACAGTGCAGGGTGGCCATGGTGGGGGAGATACGTTGATGCCTTCTCACCTCACTTAGTAGTCTGGCGGCTGAGTTCTGGACCTGCTGAAGTCCCCGTGACAGCCCCAAGGGCAGCCCCATGTAGAGAGCATTACAGTAGTCTGATCTCGAGACTACAAGTATCGCTTTCCAGGGCATTGGTGTGAATTTTAGCAGCAGAGAAAATAACTCTTCTTGTTGGGAGGTTGAATCCAGGTGACATTTTTCCGTCTTGTGCCATTTATGAAGTTCATCCCCCGAAGAGGGAAGGCAGAAGTTAAGTTGTAATCTACAGCTCCAATGTCAAGTGTAAAAGGTTGGGGGGAAAAAGGCATAGATTGACCCTCTTTGTCACAATCCGTGGAACCCTTAGGATTGCCCGGTCACCACTCTCCTGTCCCCTGAGATTTCAGACTAAAAACTTCAGATTAGATGTCATGTTACAGGAGATGGCCCTTTGTGTGTGCCTGTGTGCCTGAGAGAAGGAACAAGAGTGACACACACACACACACTCTCTCTCACACACATAGAGAATGAAAACTACCTCCTAAACAAATATTACACGTGCAACCTTTCTCGCTGAATGAGTGAGCCCTGGCATCAGTTAAGAGGGGGAAAGAAAGGATAGCCTCTACACACAATGAAATCAAACTTTCCCCTTCTCCAACATCACTTGGTATTTGTCTCTCCGCCTAGATACCCACGGAAACATGGCAGTTTCCTGAGACTCTGGCTGGTGCCTTGAGACCTGGCAACCTGCAGAATCACTCTGTTCATCTGTTCTCCCCTTTCCATAGATTTCTGTTTCTCTGTCAGGATAGTGAGACTCATTCTTTCCCTCCAGTATCTAAATAGTGCCAGCGTTCAATCCAGGGGATCTGGTTGGCAACCACTGGATTCACAATCTTCTACTTTTCCATTCTGGTTTTATCCTTTGGGATACCTCTGAGGAACAAATCCAATGCCCCCTGCCTTCTTTGCTCCACGCTCCGGCCTGACAAGCAGTTTTGTGTGTGTGAGTGACAACTGCTGTTATTT
The DNA here is from genome assembly GCA_037013535.1 of Intellagama lesueurii. Lineage (NCBI taxonomy): Eukaryota > Metazoa > Chordata > Lepidosauria > Squamata > Agamidae > Intellagama > Intellagama lesueurii. The sequence goes on along the minus strand of JBAJHW010000001.1, from coordinate 163,653,018 downwards.
TAAACACTCTGTTGCTGTTGAATTTCAGTGGCGATTTCTGAAGACTGGGGGTGGGGAGATGATGAAGAGATGGATATCAAGTGTGAAAGGCAGAAAAAAAAAGGCATTGCTTTGTTTTGAATGTTCAAAGAAATACCCTTGACCCCTCCTCATGCCTCTCTCTTAGATAAAACAAACCAGTGACACCATTTCCTTGACTGGACTTGCAAAGGCATGGCTGGATTCCTTGGGGAACCCAAGGAATTGTGGATGGCCTGTCTCTCAAGGGGACCTAGCCTGGTCGTATTCTCATTTCACCCTCACCAAAGTGAACAACCCTGACAACAAAGCCTTTAAATTCTTGGCCAAAGCCCAATTGCTTTCTGCAGTAAATCTCATAGAATCATAGAATCATTGTAGGGTTGGAAGAGACCTTGGAAGTCTTCTAGTCCAACCCCCTGCCCAAGGCAGGAGACCTCATACCATCCCGGACCTCATACCATCCTGGACAGATGGCTGTCCAATCTTTTCTAGAAAACCTCCAGTGATGGGGCACCCACGACATCTTTGTGGGCCCCTGAGTCAATGGCCATTTGATGAGTCATCTCCTCTTTAAGTTCCATTGATTCAAATAGGCTTACTTTAACTATGACTTCCTGGGTTAAAGTAACATGCAGTTAGAGTAGGCCTATTTGAATCAGTGGAACATAGAGAGGAGCTGACTCACCAATTCCCCATTCACTTAATGGGTCTACATTACTAGTGTGATTTACTACTCCAAGCAAGAGGATTTTGGCACTTGTTTGTGATAAGATTTCTGCAATCTCACATTGTGTGCTATGAGAGAAAGGTGATAACTAGGAGTGCTTTTGACTGGCTCTTAACCATACGTGGTAGAATACTTTAGGCGAATGCCTGTCTGAATGGTGTTTCCCCCACACAATTATTATAGATGTTGTGGTGAGATCATGGAACTCCCTAGCCTACGAGGTCTTCCTAGTTCACTTCACTAGATAATGTAGTTCAATATGTGTGAAAAGAGAAGCAGGGGGGAAGCTTCTGCCTCTATCGAAAAGCAAATGGAAGGTGGATTGAAGTGGTGATCTGGATCAAGGGTTAACTTTGCGGTGTCTCCATGTAATGCATCAAGATGAGTTTTTCAGACTTAGCAACTACATAAAACCTTTGAGATAATGTTTTGGCAATAGCAGATCTACTGTTAGACAGCAAGAAGTTGAGTTTCTATAGGTAGTTGGAACAATCTTAATCAGATGGCACAGATTCAAAGCCTTTCTTATGGGCTTTATTATATCAAAGATGAATCTTTGATATAATGTATTAAACAACTGTCAGAAGAAAGTTGCTCAAGCTTTCCTGGTCTTGGATCCCCATGGTGCTGTGGTGACCTTGGGGGACAGATGATTTAATGACTGAAATCCTGTTGCATAATTACACAAACGTCTTGACTTTTCAATGAGGAACTGCCATATGTTAAGAAATCCCCATAGAAATTATTCGTTGCATGCCAGGTTGTGCAACTCAGCATGCAGCTGATAATGTCTGCAGAGATTTCTTGTAGCAATTTGAGTCCTAAAGTTATCTGGAAGAGGATTTCAGCCAATATGTGGTGCAGACAAAAGGCTAAGGAAAGCTGATAGACCAATGTTGCCTTCACTAACAAACAGTGCACTGAGCATTTTAGGTAAGAGCGTCTGTTCTAATATTTGATGGCATTTTCCTGGCATTCTTGGAACTGAACATGGGATGGTCTATGTGCAAAGCATGTGCCCCATCACTGATCTGTGGCCCTACCCAATTATAATACTTAAGTGTTGATCCTGTACCTCTTCTAAGTAAGTCTCCATGAACTCAGGTGGATTTCTGAGTATACATGCATAGGATTGTGCTGTAGCATGCTTGTCCTAGTCCCAATGAGAGCCAATGATGCATCTAACAATTACTGCTACAAGAAGGCAACAGGAACAACTCAATGAAAAAAAACCTAAGCAACGAAACTGTAATATCACACAAAGTCTGCACAATTCAACTGCCCTGTGGCAGCCTAATATTAAAAAAAAAGAAAAGAAACTTGTAGGAGCAAAAATATGACCATGATGATAAGTTCCAGGAGATCATTAAACTGCCTGTTCTAAAAAATTGTCTGTGCCAGATTCCTCATATATAGACTTCAATTTCCTTTCTGAGTAGGGAAGCATCTGGTCCTACTCAGACCGAACTTGTGGTATCCTTCCTCCACGTCAGCAGGGCAAGATTCCAGTTTCAACTAGTCAATGTCAGTCAAATTAAGGGGGAATGGATGAGCAAGTTGTTTCTTTCTTGTGGATGTTCCAGATGTGGAATTCAGTGAAATAGTCGGTGTGCTATTAATTGTTGCTGTGTTCCCACTGTGGGCTGCCTCCATCACACATCATTGAAGAAAATATAGCTGGCTCCAAACATGCTTGTGTGTATGGTAGAGTGGCAGCCGCGCTCAGTTTCCTTGGGCATGTACCAGTGTGGTACTTGTAACAAAGAGTTTTGTGGCATCGTAAAAGACTAGCAGATGTATTATAGTGTGAGCTTGTGGGGACACACAGTGAAGTTTGGGGATTTGGGGTATGTGTAGGGTTGGGTGTGGGATATCAATGGTGGTGTGAGAGACAGTTTAAAAGCAGAAAAGTGGCACCAGGACCAGGTAGTGAGGGGAGCAGTGAGAAGGGGGGCCGGGCGGTCCCCCCTCAGCATGAACCTGAAAAACAAATTGCAAACCTGTTCATTTTTGGGTGTGTGTGTGATGGATGGTTCATGCCCATCTCTACTAAGAAGCCATTATTCCTGTTCAAACCTTGGTTGATGGACTGGAAGTTGTGAATGTATTCTAATCCAACTGTTTGATGTTTTAATATTTCTTTGAAGTTCTTTTGCTCTGGAATAGTCACTTTAAGAGCAGTGGTAGAGTGTCCTGGTAATGTTCCACTGGTTTTTATGGAGTGACACTTCTGATTTATATCTGGTTATTCACATTCAGATGAACTGGAACAAGTTCAGAGGAGGGGCAAAAAAGGATGATCAAGGGACTGGAAACCAAGCCCTGTGAGGAAAGACTGAAAAAACTGGACATGTTTCGCCTTGAGAAAAGAAGACTGAGAAGAGATAGGATAGCACTTTTCAAATATTTGAAAGTCTGTCCTATGGAGGAGGGGCAGGATCTGTTCTTGATCATCCCGGAATGCAGGACACTTAATAATGGGCTCAATTTACAGGAAGCCAAATTTCGGTTGAATATTAGAAAAAAATGTCCTAACTGTTCGGGGAGTATGACAATGGAACCGAATACCTCGAGAGGTGGCGAGTGACCCAATACTGGAGGCCTTCAAGAGAAATTTAGACAACCACCTGGCAGATGTCCTTTGATTTGGATTCCTGCATTGAGCAGGTTAGACTCAATGGCCTTAGAGGCCCCTTCCGACCCTGTTATTCTTTTGTACAAAGATTGTCCCATCTACCTTGTATAGAGTAGTATCTGTCACATTAACACAACATTCACTTTCCTGCCACATATCAGGATAGCACATATGGTGTGAATGTGTTCCCCTAACTTTGCATAGGCAGTCCATATGTCTATGTTTAATACTTAGTCTGCTTTAAACTGTATTGTGGTCCCAGAGTCTTTATTGAAGAAATGCACCTGTCTGTTCTCACATTGGGCTGTACCAGAGACCTTGCTTGTCCTGTGAAAAGCCCCACAGAAGTTACGTGTCTTACAAAAGTGCCTATAATATGTGTTAACCAGGGGTCCTTCACTGCCAGGCTAATCCCACTGGAGACAATGTATTTACAATCTGGTAGGAAAACATGAGTGCTGCCCAGACATTTTCGGTTCAGATCCAGCCGCAGCACTTAAAATTAAATCCCATTTGTAAAAACCAGACAGTTGCTTCAGTAATGCTGCGTTTTCACTGGACTAGGGAAACTCTTTGGACTTGCCATTTCATTTAAACCTAAAGTATTCATGGCTGTAGCACCAGTAATTGTGTCATGGTGGCTGTAGAATGAGCAATGATAGTATTTTTTTAATAAAAAAAACACAGAAATGATAGCTGTGTGTCTCAAATATACACAAGAGTAGATTTTTTTCACAAGTCCAAAACTTCAGCAAGAAAACTTCCTGATTGAAGTATCTGTATTTACTACATGGTATTTTCCAATATTACTGGAAAAATGTCATGTGTGCATTGACTCATGTGTTGTGAGTCTTGCTGCTGCTGCTGCTGTTGTTGTGTGTGCTGTCAAGCAGGGCTGTATTAACCCATGGCTTGGCCCCTAGGCTTTCAAATATTTTGGGCCCCCTCAGGCACTTCAATCTTCATTGGAGCCCTAGGGTGCCTCAGCCAACAACAACAACAAAAGACGGGCCCCTAGGCTTCAGCCTAGTCAGCCTTATGAATTATACAGCCTTGCCCTGAAGTCAGAACTGACTTACAGTGACCCTAATAAAGCTTTCAAGATAAGGTATTTAAGAAGTGATTTTGCCAGTTCCACACCCCCAGTGAGCTTCCACGGCTGGGTGGGGATTTGAACCCAGGCCTCCTGATAGAGTCCACCACTTTATCCACTACACCACACTGGGTATCCTTTGTTATACTTAAGCTTTGTTTATTGTTGGGTTGCATCCATTATTGTCTATCACCTTTCCCCTCCTGGATGCTGTCGTTCCCTAGATCATTCTCTAGACATTTCGAGAGGTGGAGAGGGTGCATAGGTCCCTTGCCCCTGCGCCAAACCAAAGGTCGCATTGCAGTGGTTGGCATTTTCGGCCAAGATTGTTGCCGATGCAGCTGCCTTTGAAATTCAGCGGCACTGGCTGTCTCTATGATGCAGGGAAGTGCTAGAGCCCCCTCCTGCATTATGGAGCCCTGCTGGCCTTCAGGATAGAGTGTTAGTTAGTCAGTCTTGCTGTTGTTCTGACAATAGTAATGGAAGAGGACCAGTACCAGTAGGCATCCTTCAGTCTCGAGGGACTATGGTGACGTGCTCTGAATAGAGGTCTTGGAACAGCGTCTAGTGTGGCTGAGAAGGCCAATACGAGAGTGACAACATCTGATCCTGTTCCTGCCTTGGCCCCTGCCTGCTCTTGCCTCTGCTTGCCTCCTGTACGTATCTTGGCGCCTTGTTCCTGCTCCATGTTCTCAGCCTTGTGTTCCCGCCTCTGCTTGGTTGCGACCAACTGCACAGTGAGTGCCTTTGGACTCAATACTCTGCGTGGTGGACTGAGTCCTGGTGCCTTTGCCCCTGGTGAGAGGCTGCCTGGGATATCTTGGACTGTGACAGTCAGAATTGACATGATGGCACACAGTTATTTAATGTACAATGAGTTTTATGATGTAAAGGGTAGCATTTTAGGAAAGCACTAGTTTAGATTGGAATAAGTGGGTGACACATGCAACCTGCAGCTCCCAAGCTGTCTTGATGTTGCTGCCCTTAGGAAAAAAGTCCACTGGCAAAAGAGCCCCAGAACGACTGGAACTTCTGATACGCTACTTTAGTGCCCCTCCCCAGACACGGTGATTAGACCACGCTTGTCGAATAATTTCTTGGTTGGGAATAGTAGCCTGTGGCTTCTGCAGGAGGGGTCTTACCCCACTTGCTTTCTTAATCAGGTCATGCTCGTTGAAAGCTCCAGCTGTCAGAAAACTACATTCTCACTGCTTTGCCCATCTTCCCCTTGTGGTGCATGTTTTCATTTTGCAAAGTGCTTTGAGGAAGCTTTAAAAAAGTATCTATTATTAGCTGTGGGAAAAATACCCTTCAAACCACCTTTCCAGAGCTTTGAATTGGATCAGAAGTTTTGGCGGTAGCTTATTTCATTTTTTGGACAATACCTGCTTCACTTCTGAGAACAGCCAAATGTAATCTGAAGTGACGTGTGTTTGTTGGGTGTTCAGGTTTTGTCTAAAAAGGATATCTCATTAAATATAGGGCAGAGTCCCACTGTTGCTCCTGTAAGATGGCATACCTTGCCTCTGCGAATTGCGCCCGATTTGTGAGGTGCTGGTATGTGTCTCTGTTCTGTGCTTGGTCACCTGCCCAGTTGCACAACCAAGAAGCGCTCTGGCACCTCATCAATTAGCCACAATTACCCACAGCCTTATGCTAACACCAGTAGGATTCCAGCTATAATTTAATGTATACTGTACTATATATTTTATATTGTATATTAATGAACATAGTTGAGAGAGGAATACAATTTCCTGGTAAAAATGTAAGGACAAGTTGGAAGGACAGTGAAAAATAAATTTGAAGGGTTGGACTTCTGCTGTGACAGCCAAATTCCTAGACATACGTTACAAAAACAGCTAGAAAATATTGCACAAGGAGTCCCATCTGTTTTGAATATAGAGAATTGGCAGTTGAATAGCCTTTGTTTATGCGATGGAAATGTACTGAAACTATAAAATTTTTATGGAACTGGAAATACCTTCCACATCTGAATAATTATTTCTTATTTTGGCATTGTTTATTATTATAATACAACAACAATTATAGCAACAGCAATTATAACAGTTATATCTTGCACACTTGGCTGTATCTTCATGGCTAAAGTCCTGTTGGTGTTCAGGTTCAGTATATATAAATTATTGTGGTTAAATCCAGCTAACTGATGAGGTGGTGAGATGTTCCTTGGTCCTATTCCTGGTGGTGCACTTGATCGTGCAACCAAGATGCATCTTGACACTTTATCAGTTAGCTGCAATGAGCTGTAGCAAGTTACACCAACCTTACATTGACAGCGGTAGGATTCTGATCAATATATTAGTAAATTCAGCAAAATTGAGGGGGAAAGTAGGAATAAAAAGAATAATAATGATCACATGCTATCAAGTCAAGTCTGACTTATGGTGACCCTTTCTGTGGTTTCCTAGGTAAAGAATACTTAGAGGTGTTTATCATTCTCTTCTTCTGGGGGTGTCCTGGGACTGTGCAGCTTTTCCAAGGCCACACAGGCTGGCTGTTCCCCTGGGCAGGGCATACTGAGGAATCAAATGCTGATCCTCTGGCTCTGCACCCAGGTATTCAACTCACTGAGCTATATAGCCCATTTAGAAAGCTAAAGACTGCTTATTAAATTCTTCATTCTCATTCAGAGAAGAGAGAATGTGGGCGTATGTCTTTTTTTTTACAAAAGCAGGCAAGTTGATGTAACCAACCAGGACTGTGTAATATGTGCCTTCATCAAACTTCTGGGATTAGTTTGTTAGTTAATCTGTTGCAGCAAAAAGAAGTCTGATGGTACCTAACAGACTAAAGGCTTAAAACCTCGTGGCCTGTCAGAATGTCTCATCTTAAGATTGTCTACCTGAGTGACCTGATCAATCCAGGCTTTGTGGTTGTGGATGGTCACGCCTAGAGAGGCCTGGGGAACTACCACCAGGCTTTTTCAGTGGTGGCTGCAATGCTATGGAATGCATCGCCTGTTGATGTCCGCCAGGCTCCCCCCCTTATGACCTTCAGAAAATAGATGAAAACTGTGCTTTTCAAATAGGCCTTTGATAACATCCTTGCCCTCCCTGTGATATTTTTGCAAACCCATATGTTCTTAATAGAGATGGGGGTATTTGTATATGAATACCCCCGCACAGGTGGACATAACGGGGCTGGACTGTTCACTCACCTTCCGCTGGTGCTGCGGGCTCCGCACTCCCTTCCTATCGCTCTGGAGCTTGTGGTCGATTAGTCACTCCTGGCAGAAGGCGGGACAACGAACCTCCCTGCCAGGTTGAAGAGTGGCTAGTCGACCGCAAACTCCAGAGTGATAGGAAGGGAACATGGAGCCCGCGGCAGCAGTGGAAGGGTGAGTGGACGATTTGGCCCCAGGGGGCTGGACCCTTGTTATCTCCACCTGTGGGGGGGGGGTATTCGTATATGAATACGAATACCCCCTGTGAGTGGGTTCAACTTTGGGAAAACCCCATTCCCCTTTCTGTTCCCCAAAAAGTGGAGACAATCCTTCTTCATAAACGTTTCCTTTATTTTCAAAAACCAGAGGACTATGAACAACTACTTCAGTTGGACCAACGGGTCCTTCAGTCTCTTTACATTCAACATAACAGTCCCTTAACTCGGGCATCGCAAAAGAGTTCACCATCGGGGGTTCACTCCAAATGGTTCGCGGTCTGTGGGCTTTCTCGTGGGCCTCCTCAGACTGGGGCATATGGTGCCACAACAGGGGTGCCAAGCACACTCTCCCTCCATGGGCATCTCTGGCTGAGGCATTGCCACGGGCCTGGCCCCCTACTTCCCCCGATCTTCCTGCTTTGGATAGACATACACTGTCCATTCTATGGGATCTACTTCCCCTACCTGTATCACCTTTCTCTGCCCTTTCTCCTCTTCTCCCTCTTTTCCTCTCCTACTCCCTGCGTGTCCCACAGTGTGGTATTGTCATCTGTCTATCTCTTCTACAGGCAGTTTGATCTTCACACATTCCCCTGTCCAGGGGTCTTCCATGTCCAACCAATCCCATCCTAGTGGAATGTCTTCCTCCTTCACCTCCCTTTCTTTCCTTTTCTCCTCCTCCTTTGCCACCTCAGTCTCTCAGTCTAGTTCCTTTTCACCTTCTAATTTTTCCTCAGCCCCTGTCACCAGATATCCCTCCACTATTGGCTCCTCCCCTTTATTGCCCCCCTCTTGCTCCTCTTTCCCGCTCTTTTTCTCCTCTACTCTCAGTTGGGCCACTGCTGGTATCAGTGTATACGCTGTCTTGTATCCCTCTGTTGTGGGCGCTGGAGGAGATGGCTCACATTCCTCTTAGCTGCTGGGAAGTGGTTCCTTCTCACACCCCCATCTCTAGTTTATAATTTGAGTTTTCTTTGCCGTCACCTCTGGAGTTTTTTCGTCTGCTTTTATTAACTAGGTGTCTGTGTGTGGCAGTGGTGGTGGGTTATTCTTATTTTATTGCTGTTAGCTGCCCAGAGCAGTGCTCTGCTAGATAGGCAAAATAAAACAAACAAACAAACAAATTAAGGTGGCTGAGGTCTGCCTAGGCTAAGACTGAGCCAAATGAAGTTGTGTTGAATCCAAACCTCTCTTGGCCTAGAGAGGTTGGACATCACTTAGAACTTCCCCGGCCCTCATCTAACTTTGCGCCAGCAGAGTGGCTGTGAGTTTGGGCTGAGATGAGTTTGGATGTGGTGTAACTCAGCTGTCTTCCCCACTCCGCTTCTCCTCCACAACTTTGATTTGGCTCTTCTGCCAGCTGATCTCAGGCAGCATAGTGCCTGAGGTATAATTGTGCCAGCAGATCTGAGATAGCCAGCGCAAGGGCCATTGTGCTGGCACAAGAGTCTTCTGTCTATTCCAAAACAACTACAGTGGAGTTTGGATTGCATTATAAAGTTTTATGTGACATAAGTTTTGGTAGATTACAGTCCTCTTCTCCAAATACGTCTGATGAATTTTATGTCCAGGGTCCCTGGTTAGATTTCAAGGTGTGCAGAATTCTTTGTTTGTTTTTTTAAAATCAGATTTATGCATTTAAGCATACAGAATTTAAGTGTTGAATTTTACAGTTGCGACAATATAGTCTATACAGGCAGCATAGAGTTGCTGAAGGTTCTTCTTCATGGTCTCTGTGAATGCACACTATAGGGTTTAATCTGTGCTTGTACAGAGGTTTCTGGAATATTCTAGAGCTTTATCACGCGTTCGCCAGGACTGCCCCCCTAGAGCACGTGGTCCGCCTGTCCTGGCGATTGCTTCAGTTCCTTTTTGCCGCCGCTGAGGTTTCTTCTCTCGATGAGCTCTCCGTTCGCCTTTACCTTCTCTTCTACATTTAAAGAATAAACAGAGGGAAATTAGTGAGAGACTTTCAATCTATATCCCTCCTCAAACGCCCCCTTCCTTTCCCTTCTCCTTTCCCCCCTTTTTTTCCTGCCATTTTATGGCCCCTACAGGGCCGTTCAAATGGTGCACATCGTGCCCTAACAAGGTACCTCTCTCAGACGGACACAATTCTTGCCTTTTCTGCTTGGGAGAATCTCATCAACCTGCCTCGTGCCAATTCTGTAAAAATCTCACAAAGCAGGCTCTTAAACTCAGGCAGCAACGTCTCAGGTCCTTCCTCTGGGAATGCTCCCTGCGCCCTGTACCAACTATGGTGACTACACAGCCTTCCCAAGCTCGATCTGCTTCACCTGATGTCCCTTCGACTTCTCCGACACCGAAATCGAAACTTAAGTCTAAATCGGTCCCGAAGTCAAAGTCTGCTGCATCGACATCAAAGTCGACATCGATACCGAAGCTTCCCTTGGCATCGGAGCACTCTAAGCCCCCAAAATCAAAGAAGTCTTCTACCAAGGTCCAACCTCCTAGGCAGGTACCCTCTACACGTGCAACTGATAAATCTACGCCTTCGATCCTGCTTCTGGATCAACAGACTATCTGCCTTGACTCTATTTCCGTGGATGACGACGACTATTTGCCTCCATCAGGCCAACCACCTTGGCCTCTCTTAGCCCAATCTCCTTCGTGGGCTAACACCTCGGCTGAGGTGACAAGATTACCACAATCCGACCACTTGAGCCCCTCGGGTTGCTCTGTCTCCGTGTGTCAGTCGGATTCAGCGTCTATTTTAGCTGATCCACAGACTCCGCGCAAATGATCTTGAAAGACACACCATACACCGGTGCATTCCTACCACCACCAAGGACAATTCTCACCACACCATCACATGTCCTAAAAAAGGAGATCCAATCCCTCCTCTTGAAGCATGCTGTATCACCCGTCATTCCATCAGAAAATGAGCCTGGGTTCCTTTCCTGGTACTTCACAGTACTGAAAAGAGACGGAGGTCTTTGTCCCATTCTCGACTTCAGGGCCCTCAATTATTACATAATCCAGAAATGTTTTCGCATGGTGACACTAGAACGCATTCTACCCCATCCTTCAAGAGAACAATTGGTTCGCTGTCATCGATTTAAGCGATGCCTACTTTCACATCACCATCCGCCAAGACCACCAAAAATTTCTCAGATTCTCTCTTGGAAATGCTGCCTATGAGTTCAAGGCCCTCCCATTTGGACTTTCCACCGCTCCTTGGGTATTTACAAAGTGCATGGCCCCCGTAGCAGCCCATCTCCGTACAGAAGGAATTTCTATCTTCCCATACCTTGACGACTGGTTGCTCATAGCCCCCTCACGTTCTCAAGCACTACGCGATATAGACTACACTCTCTCCCTCCTCGAGAATCTGGGCCTAAGGGTCAACAAAGACAAATATACACTGATTCCTTCACAGAAGGTGACTTACATAGGTGCAGTTCTAGACTCACGAAAGGCAGGAGCTTTTCTTCCCCAAAAACGCGCAATGAAAATTCACGTTATTCTCCAGCATTTTTACCCTCATGCGATGGTCACCGTGCACCAGACGCAGCGACTTCTCGGCCTCATTGCATCCACCACATCAGTCATACAGCATGCTTGCCTAAAAATGCGCTCTCTGCAGGCGTGGTACCTGTCCCTCTTCGACCCCATGTCCGATCCACCTACGAAACAACTAAGAGTTACTCCTGAACTCACAGCCCAACTACTGTGGTGGGACACAACAGTCAATCTCTTCATGGGAGGACCCTTTGCACCCCTTCAACTCTCCGTACAGGTTACCACAGATGCAAGTCCCGCTGGTTGGGGAGCTCATTGCAGTGGCCTTCACATTCATGCCCTCTGGTCTCGCTCCGAAAAACGCCTTCATATCAACAACCTAGAGCTCCTAGCCATTTTCAAAGCTTTCTGCGCTTTCGAACCACTCATTACGGGTGCAGCCGTACAAGTAACCACAGACAATACCACTGCACTTTTTTATGTGAACAAGCAGGGAGGCACCCACTCCCTTCCCCTGCTATACCTTACTGTTCAACTCTGGGAATGGTGTTTTGAACGCCATATTTTCCCGATAGCAGTCCATATCTCCACTCAACGCAACCAGTTGGCGGATTCACTAAGCAGACTTCACACCCAGATGCACGAATGGGACCTTGACGACACCATCTTCCGCCACGTCGACATTTTTGCCACTGCTCAAAACACAAAGTGTCCTCTTTACTGTTCCAGAGCAGGAATTGGTCACATTGTGTATATATTAGGTGAAGCTATAGAAATGCATATTTTAGCTTAAAAGGTACACAAAAATATATATGAGGTGAAATATGTAGAAAAATAGGTGTTCCAAGGAAAAGAGCAGAGAAACTATGGATTTTAAGGTGAAATGCATGCAAAATACATATTTTATAGAGTATGTTTTTGTTAGATTTCTGAACTTATGGAATTCACGTATGAATTAAGAGATATGAAACTGACATGGGCAGGAAGGAGGGACTGGCCATCTCGGATACAGAACAGTAGGTGCATACTTCACATATGAAGCTTTGTGAGCCACACTCTTTAACAAATGTGGAAATAGGGGAAGGAAGTCTCATGAGTAAGGAAAGAGTCAATGAACAGATGTTTTCCACAAGAAGCCTGGTGATCTCTAAATACAGTCAAATAGGTGTTTTCTGGGAAAACAGAGAGAAGAGGATCCACTGGGAAAACACAGATTGCTAGTGTATATTGTGTGATGTCATTGCCGTTTGCTGATCACTATGGAAATACATGTGCAACCAATTAAAGTTGTCTTGCCAGCAAAGAAGATGGAATGTACCGGAATGGAAGGCTTGAACAACACACACCAGCGGCAGGATTCGGTGTCCAAGCTAGCAAGCAGATTCAGCTGATGTAACTTGGGCAAATTAGTGTTTGATTACTGCTCAGTTGCTTTTGCATGATCCTAAGTGACTAGTCTGATTACTTTTATAAAGCGCACATGGGTATGCCAAATACTAGGAAATTAGAAGCATGCTAGAGAAGGCAGCTAGACTCAAAGAATAACTGTTATTGAAACCACATTTTAATGTTTTTGTACATTTATTAAGCTTTTAGAGAACAGTACATTAAATCCAGCCAAAACGAAGAAACTGTTGAGATTAACATGCCATCTCTCCCTCCCTCTCTCTCCGTCCCTCTCCCTCTCTCTCTCTCTCTCTCTCTCTCTCTCTCTGTATCTGTGTATAAATGTAGCATTGAGAATTTGGAAATATCCTATATATATATATATTTCTTTGGGACTTAGTTCCATTTAATTCCTTGAGGCTTACTTCTAAATACATGCATAGAATTCCATTGTTAATGGGATGGAGGTGAAAGTTAACCGTTTGGAAATACTATATTTTTCCCCCTGAGAATTTTCAATGAAGAAAAAAAAATTAACAACTGAGACATATTCTTTGGATCTGATTCTGAAGGAGAAACTGCAGTCTCAGGATTTAAGAAAATAAATCACCCTTTATTTCAATTTAAAATTGCCCAACACGTTACAGCCCAAATTTATGGCCTTCCTATTCATGGATGTTATCTTACAGTACAACTGTTATTCAGGGTTGCTCTGATTGATCTGCAGATTCCAGCCTTGCAAAGCGAGTGTATGCAAGAAGTCCTATTGTAAAAGAAGAGGGGGAAGGTCTATTTCTTCATTTAAACCTCTGTGTATCCATTCTCTGGATCCAGTCAGTCTCCCTTTTCAATGGAGCCTTATTATAATTATTTGTGTGGACAGCCTCTGCAGCCCAGAGCTGTAAATTCTTTACAGGATAGTTGTTTTGCATGTAATGACGAACCAGAGGGATTCCCAATCTTATATTCCTAATGTTATATTTCTTGCCACGATGGTGATCCACAGACGTGGCCATGCATATTGGCGATGCATGTGTTGTTCACAAGGATGGTGCCCTTATTGGGGGGGGGGGTGTTCCTGCCAATATGCTAAAGGGTCTCTGTTGTCTTTCTCTGAACTCACTCCTGATTAAGACGGCCCCAATATTTTGTGTTCTTTTACAAGAAATCAGAGGTTTCTCTTGGCAACTGGCTATTTTATTCAAAATGTACCAATAGTTCTTGATGCTGTCTTGTAATCTGTCAGTCAAAGTAATAACACAGCTAACTCGATTTACAGGTACTTTCTTAAGAGGTTAGTGTATGCAGAATAGATGGCCTTAGCAAAGCTGTTTTCTATAACATGGTCAGGGTAGCTCTTTTCTCTTAACTGGATTCTTAGTACTTTAGGTTCCTGGAAAAAAACCACAACCCTTTCTGGTAAAGTTTCTTTTAATTCTTAGAAACTGCCTATATGGCAGATTACGTCTTAGTGATCCAGGATGAGAGCTGTCAGGTCTGAAGTATGTAATGTGATGTGATGGTTTGCTATACAATTGTTGTGTATAATTTACTTTCCCCCTATTTTTACAGTTAGATATAAAAATGTATTTCTTTATGGTGATACTAGGTATCAAATTGGATGTTCATATTATCGAATTTAAGAATTAAAGTTTCTTAGATCGCTTTCATTGCCCCTTCTGTATTGCAAACACATCCTCTATAAATCTAAACCACTTTGTGAGATGATTGTTGATGGAGGTCACAATTCTCTGAAAGGATTCCATATATGGATTTGCTTTTTCTGGGGTCGTAGCCCATCTCATGGCCACTCATTTAATCTGCCGGTAGAATTTTTTTCTCAAATTTAAAATAATTATTTTCTTTCTTTCTTTTTTTTTTTTTTTTGAGGCCAACTCTGCTAAAGAATACAAGAAATACAAGAAAAAGGTAGATGGGTGTTTTTCTGTTCTTTTGTCCAGAGTTTCTCTGATAATCAGTAAAGATTCTTCCGGGGGTATGTTGGTGTACAAAGACCTGGCGTCCATAGTAATCAAAATATCCTGCTCTTCCACTGCAATAAATTCTAATTTATTTATGAAGTTTTTGGAGTCTTGTATTATAAACCGGAATTTTGGGTATGAAAGGTTGCAAAACATAATCCATTGCTTTTGATGGGGTTCCAGAAGTCAATCTGACCCAGAGAAAAACCTGCCTTCCTGAAACAGGATTAGTGTGCATATGGATTTTTGGTAAGGTGTAGAAAACGGGTATCCTGGGATTGATGCTCAGTAAAAAAAATTCTATTCTGGATTACTAATACAACCCAGATTTAAACCTTCCTCCAGAGTGATATTAATCTCTTTAAGAATGTCATCAGTAGGTTTACGAGGACATAGCCCATAAACTGGTGTATCAGCCTTAAAATTTCTAGCTTATAAACAGCAGTATTTTGGATAACATAAACACTCACACCTCTTATCAGCTCACTTTATAACAATAGAAGGGTTAAAAGCAAGAGCCTTTAAAGTACATTGTTCTGTTCTATTCATATTTTGCCGAAGTGATGCAGCTGATCTCTCTAATTTTTCCAGATCCCGCGTTACCGATTTCTCAGAGGTTACTTATTATACATCTTATAGCTAGCATAACCACTGGAATCCTCCTGGTAATCTGTTTCTCTCCTTTAGAGAGACTGATTTCATTCAGCCAGGATTTCCTCGTGGCACAGTGGTAAACTGCTGTACTGCAGCCAAAACTGTGCTTTCAACCCGGGGTTCAATCCCAGGTAGCCGGCTGAAGGTTCACTGAGCCTTCTGTCCCTCCGAGGTCGGTAAAATGAGTACCCAGCTTACTGGGGGGAGGGGGAAATGTGTAGCCTGCACAATTAACTTGTAAACCACCCAGAGAGTGCTTGAAGCGCTATGGGGCGATATATAAGTAGCACACTTTTTTTTCCTCCTCAGGATCTTGTATATCCTTAGAAATTGTGTTGAGGTGAACATTTCTAAAAGTCAGACTCTTTTAAGAAAAGCACAAGGAACACTATTGTCAAAGATGTGGTACATATTGATTAACATATGTAGCTCTGTTCAAAATTTGATGTGTCTTGCACATAAATGTAGAAGCGGCTGAACCAACAGCTGTGGCAACGAAGGGTCACCA
The DNA here is from genome assembly GCA_037013535.1 of Intellagama lesueurii. Lineage (NCBI taxonomy): Eukaryota > Metazoa > Chordata > Lepidosauria > Squamata > Agamidae > Intellagama > Intellagama lesueurii. Next base: position 163,637,130 of record JBAJHW010000001.1, on the reverse strand, counting down.
AGTAAACACCATGTTGAATATGAAGGACACGTATGACCTTGATGAGTGAAGGCATGACTCCATATGTAAACTACAGCTAGTAAAAAAATGTGGCATTCTGCCACTTATCTGGGACAGCTGCCTAACATTACATTGGTATTCTAGCACTGGCATTGACTCCTTGTTGTTTTAGGACTTCATTCAAGATGCTGATCTTGACCCATTAAAGCCAAGGTTGGGCTTCACATTAACTTCCAGGTCCTTCAAACATGTGTCCTTTGCTATGCAGCTATCATCAAAGAGTGCTTTTCTGGCTACAGAGCAAGGCCTTCTGTGAGTGGAAGATCCTTTCCAGGAGGGCAAGGGCACCTTTCACTGCTGTTCATAATACATTATCATGATTATCTTTTTCATTAATATGCACTGAAACATGATGATCTGAAAACCCCTAAGGAGGTGAGCATTTGAGACAGATAAACTTTCAAATGATTAGAATGTATGTCACAGTGATGAAAAGAGTTAAAGCCCTGACGTAGCATTATGAACTGATAGAGGCAATATAATTGACTGAAATAGCTAAGGTGAATTTGTACATTGGGGCTTTGTGCTCACCCGACTTAAGCATACTGATGTTCTGCAGTCTTTTTGCTAGCAAGCTTGCATGTTGGTTTTATTTGGGTGTATGGAATATATCTTGAAATGATTTGGCCTTGCAGAAGATAATGGGGGAGCACACGAATCCTCTGCTGTGAATTTCTTGCATCTGTTGCCATATTAGGAGATTGGAACCAAATGTTTGTCTGCACTTCAGCAGTACGAGATGGAGGTCACCCAGCATTAATTTTGTGTTTTTGGACAAAACCCACCCATAATAAACAAAGAAGTTACATTTCAACTGATAAATTGCACTAGCTGCATTAATGTTTGGGTCGGATAAAACATTTGAACCACGATTTATTGGAGGGACAGGAAGCCTTCTCCAAGGCAATATGGACTCTGAGCATCTAATTTATAAGGCTTGAGTCCTGTTCTGTTGTGAATACTTGCTTGTTTTGTCAGGAATACTGACAAAAAAGAGGAAAAAAGATGATTTGTGTTCTGTTTTGGAAGTCTACTAAAGATTCTGTGAAGATGAAACATTTGATCAGTTTCTGCTAGTATATGAGGGACCGTAATATATGTAGTGCAAGAAATGGAATGGGACTGTATTGAGCAGGGGGTTGGAGTCGATGGCCTTATAAGCCCCTTTCAGCTTCATGATTCTATGATTCTGTAACATTACAGGTGCTTAGAAATGGTCACCATCATTCACCTGCTTCTTCCACACGTAATTCAGTGTTCAGTTCATATATAGTGAGTACTGGTGACCCTTTGTAAGGTGTGTGTGTGTGTGCTTGTGTGTACATATATCCAATGTTGTTGGGAAGTAGATTCTCTCACCTGTGTGTTATATTCATGTGCCTAGAATGGTGGTCTTGCTAAGTTCAGTTAATGGTAGTTTTGTGAAAAGCCTATGCAAGGATTACTTGCCTCCTGCCCTGAGCAGTGGTTTGCTGTGAAATTTTGTCAGCTGTTTGCTTGAGGATATAGGGCATCCTGGGGTTGGCAGATTCAAGCGCCTAAATATGTTGCCACGTCTGTAATGGATAGCACTTGAAACTGTGGAATTGGGTGAGAATCCAGATATGGCTTTTAATGCTAATCATTAAATAAATATGAAAAATGTGGAATGTTTGCTGCAGTGGCCCTACAGAGAAAGGAGAATGCCCTTAACACTGCAGACCGGGTGTGTTGCAGGATGTGTATTTGCCGTTTTCGTACATTGGTCTCTTTGATGGCTGCCCTTTCCAGCCACTGTTTTTTGAGAACATCTGCAACGTCCTCATGTTAAAAGTCAACTATAAGGGTACCTAAAAATAGCTGGTGTCTCTTTTCTGTTGTCTTGAAGAATTTTTACAACAGGACCCTAAAACAAACATAGGCCTAATTACTGCATGTAACCAATGAATATTTGGAATGTGAAACTGATATTTCATTCCATTTCATTCTGTCTAAAACAAACTCCTGCATTTTGTGATACTGAGAGCAACAGCAAATGCCCTTTGCCAGTGGTCTGACACCCACGAATGGCTGTATTTATTTATTTACTTATTCAACATATTTATATGACACCTTTCTCCTAATGGATCCAAGGCAGCTTACAGTATTAAAAAACAAAAAACAAAGTTAAAAGCTAAATAATAAATTGTTACTATGTTAAAAGAAATTAGATAGTGCATTAAAAACTCACAAAGGAGAGCAATATTAAAAACACAAGGAAAACAACAGAAAAATAATTGATGGTTGTTGTAGGTTTTTCGGGCTGTTTGGCCGTATTCTGGAGGTTTTTCTTCCTAACATTTCACCAGTCTCTGTGGCTGGCATCTTCAGAGGACAGGAGTTAGAACCAGAACACAGACAGAGTTCTAACTCCTGTCCTCTGAAGATGCCGGCCACAGAGACTGGCGAAATGTTAGGAAGAAAAACCTCCAGAACATGGCCAAACAGTCTGAAAAACCTACAGCAACCATCGGATCCCAGCCGTGAAAGTCTTCGAGAATACAGAAAAGTAATCCCTTTAAAAAATCCCATTGGTCGAGCAGTTATTTAAAGGAAAGCCTGCCTGAAGAGAAAGGTCTTTGTCTGTTTCCAGAAGGACAGCAAAGATGGGGCCAGTCTGGCCTCCAGTGGGAGGGAGTTCCAAAGTCTGGGAGAAAAAACAGACGGCCCTCTTTCATGTCCCCACCAGATGCACCTGTGAAGGTGGTGGAACTAAGAGAAATTATGATCCTGATGATCTTAACACCTGGGTAGGCTCCTAAAGGGAGATAACGGCAAAGCGCACCATATTTCTCAAAATAATCTCTCAGCTGAGCTGCTTTCTGTGCCTCACAAGAAATTTCAATCCGTTTTTGTTTTAAATACTGAAAACTAGCTATTTTTCTTCTGGTTATGAATTCTCAGTTCCTTCCAAAGAAGCTGTCATGCATAAGCTGTTCCTGGCTCCCGATCAACTTCAGAGCTATAGGAAGAGATGAGTTCACCTCCTGAAAATGTCCAGAACAGTAAGAATATCACATTGGTCGCTCCACAATAGCCATAGAACAGAAATGCGTCCCATTAGGGTAGGGTAGGAGGAGAAAGACATGTACATTTTATTTCAGAAGGGGATTCCATGAACAGTAATAGCTGGAAACAGAAGAGGGACGCGTTACATGTAGCCATGTGAAGCGCAGTGCCAACTTGCTCCTCACTGCCAAAGCACCCTTGGAGTAATAATGTTCATGGCAAAGGGACGAGTGACTGTTGTCTTCCCCTGCAAACTTTCCCTTCTTCAGCTGACTACCCACTGATGGTCTGGCACTGATGCTCCTGAAAGCTTGTGGAGGTAAAACGTTTTGGATCAGAAATGTCAGTGGGAAAAGCCATTGTGCCCCTCCACAAAAAAAGGAAAGAAAAAAAGAAGCATATTAAGCACTTTGTTTTATTCCTCTCTCTTATCTAATGCAAACTGACTTCCTTTTCATATACATAAGAGATGGGACAGTTTCATTAGTGAGCAATTTTGTTTTGGAATTTCCAGTATATTACATGGGTCGGTGTGTGCGCGCACAGTCTTATTTATTACCACCTCAGAAGTAATTCCCAGAGACTTACTTTGCCTTATCTGTGCACAGGAATGCACCCTCTCTCTCTCTTTCTGTCTCTGTATGTATGTATGTATGTATGTATGTATGTCAATTGGTGCACCAGAACTTGGAAAAGTTACTTTTTTGGATTATAGTTCCAGAATCCCACAGCCAGCATGCCCATTAGCAATAGCCGTTCTGGGGTTTTGAGAGTCAGCTGTATCCGGGGGGGAGGGGGGGAGGAGCAGGCCTTTCCTGGTGCTTCACATTTTCCATGGGTTAAATTATAATTCTGTTTGGTTCCAGTCTAATTAATCCACTACTCCCATAGAGTTCTGGCCACCAGAGACTGCTTTCCTGAACAGTGTAGCGAATGAAAAATGATCCTTCACATGTTTTTTTTCCTGAAAAATAAATAGGCCAGCTCAGCAAACAAAGATGGATTTGAGCCATCATTTTCAAGGAGCTGGGTCATCAATGCTGGCATTTTTTGGCTGTCAAGTTATTTTGGCTCACAAGCCCCCATCAGGCCTACCCATGTAGCATGGCCAAAGTAATGAACTGAACTCTAAAACATCTGGATGATCAAAGGTTCTTCACCCCTTGGTTGGTTCATGGTCCTCTCTCCTTGAAGCTGCCTTTCCTTGGACCAAATAGTTTTGTCAGCTCTTTACCTTCTCCACTGTGATTGATCACAACTCTCTCTCTCTCTCTCTCTCTCTCTCTCTCTCTCTCTCTCTCTCTCTCTCTGTGTGTGTGTGTCCATGTGTGTGCATGTCTACAAAAATTCTCATTCCTGTTACCAGACTTGGAGTGCGCCCAGATTTACAGAATACGAGTGATAAGCTTGCTTTGGAAGCTTACTCACTGAGCTTTGTTTAGATGATACATAATCTTCTTTTCCAATTATGTTCAAGGGAAGCCAATTCTTTGTGTTACTAGCATTTCTCAACCTCTTCTCCCATCCTCCAAAAAACAATTTTAAGAAATTAAACCCAAGCTCAGAGTTTTGCAGAGTGAAACTCATAGCCCCTGGCCAGTATCCTGTTGCGTCGCTCTTCCTATACAGCAGGAGTGATGTCACAGGCCACAGCTGGTTTCTACTAATTAACTCTGTTCGATTTCAGCAACTTGTGTGCAATGATACAAAGTTGCACACAAAAATAGAAAAAAGAATTCTTTAATTAGCAGCAGTCTAGTGTGATCAGTGATGCAACTTCTGTTGTGCAGACTGTGTGATGCCACAGGATATTAGCTGTCATATTATGATTAGTTTCTAAAATGCTACTAATTCTGAATAGAACATTGCTTTTATTATGCGGTTTGCTATTCCATAATGAAACATTTGGGAAAAATTAGTTAGCTTAAGGCATGCTGTTTGGACAGTAGATGCTGGAAATGGCTGATGCCAGCATTTTGGGATGATTCCATGAACGTGTCTCTAACTTCCATGTTCAGAAGCTTATTTTCTCTGAGTCCAGGTATGTTCTGGAGTCAAATCTTTCCCTCAAATCCTTCAGCTTATTAGCAACTTAAATTAAATATTGTTTAGGGGCAGTGTTGTTGAATAATGTTGAATTGAAAATGAATTGCACCATTTCAGATACATTAACCATTCAAAATGCGGAGGATCCCAAATTAATGGCATCTGTTTAGTGTTTATTTATGTTCATGTTGAACCAATATAGACACATCTTCTCTATTTTTTTTTAAAGCATAAAACCAAAACTGGAATAACATGAAAGGCTTTAAGAGGCAGACACAGGGGGAGCTCACAAGGAGAAAACATAAAAGCAGAAGTTAATAGTTTATTATTTGTTGTCACCCCGATTGCTGTTACTTTGTTCACTGACTGCCGGGCAACCTTATTGTTTCACTAACATCCTTGGTAAAATTTAAATGGGATTAACTCCACATATGCTTAGAGGAAGGGTAGGGTGCAATATAAATGCACTTCATAAACATCTTGTGGGAGGGGGGAGAAACAGTCTCTTAAAAGTAATAGCAGCATTTGTTAGGAACGTTTAAACGTATTTCTTTTAATTTATTTATTGTAACTGGTGAAGTGCCCTGAAGTTCTGCTCCTCCCCCTGCCCCCTCTAGATGTAAGTCCCACTTATGTTCAATGAGATTATCTATTTTATGTCACTGATTCCAGTTTGCTTACAGGATCAAAATCTTACTCAGATGTAAGCTGAATGTCATTTTTAAAACCATTCCTTCCTCATGATAGTAGGAGGCATTTAATTGACCTTTGTTTTTTCTAAGTTTCTACTAGAGATGGGCATGAATCAGAAAAACTGTGATTTGTTTTGATTTACGATTTGTCAAGATTGATGAATCACAAATAATGAATTTACGAATCTTTTTCTGATGAATCAATTTGTCAATTCATTTTTTGTCTTTACAACCCTATAAAATGACTCTCCAAGCACCCAGAGACACCAAAATCATGGAGACGCTCCCCCTGACTCACCTCTACAATCCCTCCAAGTTTGGCGAAGATTGGGTTTCAGACATCCAAGTTATACACCCACAAAGTGGGTCTCACAAGGAAAGTGCCCTTTAGCAGCTGACATGGGGAGACCCAGCCTTCACCAAACTGGGAGATATTGTAGAGGGAAGCTTTTCTGCAATTTTGGTGTCTCTTAAGTGCCTCCCCCCCATTTTATAGCCCAATAAATCAATGAATCAAAAATTGCTAAAAATTATTGATTCATAATCCTTGAGGGCAATGATTCATATGAATATGAACCAACAAATTAACGATTTTTGATGAATTTTGCAATTTGTTTTTCAGTTTGTGCCCATCTCTAGTTTCTATGTACAAATGATACCTTATGACTGCTACCTAAATGACAAATTCTGAAGTCAAGAAAAGTAGCAAGCATGGGGCTATAACCCATAACTCTGGAATACTCTGTTGATGCCGGATTGATCAAATCTTATGACTGAACCATAGTGTTGGACTTGGATCAGGAATCTCAGGGTTGGGCTTGGATCATAGATTCCTGCTTAGTCAGGAAGGTTATTATGTCGCTTTGGGCAAATTCTGTTGGAGCTTTTGCAAACTCGTATGCTGCTTCTAAAACAATGTCTCCCAACCTAGGGGTTGTGACCCCCCCAAGGGGGTAGCGAAGCATTTTCTGGGGGGTCCTGGGTCACTTTATATGTTTTGTAGCCCTTGTTTAATAATGTCTTCCTTGACTTTTCAGATTGGGATATTAAAGTTAGCGTGTATGTGTATATATAAGAAACAGGCGCCGGGGGGGGGGGGGGGAGAAAGAGCCTCCACTTCATGAGAAGGGGTGACTTTACTTTGTTAAAAATTCCTTTTTATGCAAAATGTGGTTGAGGGTCACAGGTTACTTGGCTGTTATAAAAGGGCGTCATGACTGGAAAAAGGTTGGGAACCCATGTTCTAGTAGGAGTTACTCTGAGGGACCTTTCTGGGCAAAGATGACTGTCAATCTATCTCGTAGTAGCCAATTGTTTGTTCCCTGCCTCTGAATTCAAAGAGAGCCCTGCCTCTCTGCTCTGTGTCTTTTTCTCTCTCTTGTCTCTTGGAAGCAGTCTGTCGAGGCTTTTACTGAAAGCAGTCATGTTTCTTTTTAGTTTGCTATTTGATCTGTTCAAACTTTAAGTAAAGAAACACCTTTTATTCTTTCTCCTACTAATGTCCGAAAGTGAGTTATTGAAACTGTACGTGCTGGTTGATGAGAAAAAGGGTTAGTTTACACTGGGGAACTTGAAGTTATTCTGCTCTGTGGAATCCCTGCACTTTTGCTGCACAGCTTGAGGAATTTGACCAAACTTAAAAAACCCGGCGACAATTGCCTCCTAGCCTCATCATCCTGCACAAGAGAGTATCAAGTAGGGTGATCCTAGGTATCCAAGATTGGTATACTGTATTAACATGACACATGAAAAGTGTTATGATATGTCTTACAAAATGGTGGCACAAGCTTTCACGCAAGGGGACCTCTGCTTATGCAACTCAACTTTACTTTCCTCCTCTTCCTCCTGCAGGCTTGACTGCTTAGTTTTCACACGTGGCCTTTCCTGTTCTTGTCCCATACCACCTGTGCCTCGCGCGGTCCACTTTTGTCATGCGGGGATGTGGTCTGGAAATTGTAGACTTGAGAAAAACCACAGATGTAGGGCCTGTGCTAATCTTGGAACTGTGGCTTAACAAACCCTAGAGAAATAATACATTCACAGGCAATCTTGCTGTATTGTGTGTGGTTTGAGCATTCCTACATCCTATAATTTTAGGCCTGACGATCCTTAGAGAAAGCTACTGCAGCAGTGTTTCGTATGTACAGAGTTTCTGTGATCTTTGAGGGGGGGAACACCCCCAAACCCTAAACCACAATTCCTCCTTTGGTTGTCAAGGCCTTTGCAAGAAGGAGCTTTAGCAACAGTGGGTGGATGGGGCAGGAAACGGCCACTTACAGCCCAAAGAACAGCCCTCTTATTCTTCAAAAAATAGAAATGCAACGTGGCACAAAGACTTATTTGTATCTCAAGCGGGCATATCTTTCTGGGTGGATAGACAATTTACATAAAAATGGCTACTGTAAGGGGACTTACTTTGCATGAAGCAGCAAACATTCTTCAAATGGAGATCTCCAGGACTGAAAGGTGTTGTGACTTCTGAAGTAAGCTGAATTGTGAAAGTTAATTTTTGAAAATGGTATGTGCGTACTTTTTTAATCTGGAAAAAAATTCATATCATGGAGAAACTGAAGAGTAATGGTATGGTTACTTACTTTTCTCTATGTAACTTGCTCTACAATTACTCTGAAACCTTTTGATGCTCGGGGGGGGGGGGGAATGATGTGTGCAATAGTGGAGCAGTAGTATAAGCCCATGCCGAATTCCATGCAGTTGCTGCAAGGATATTTTCCTTTTAAGCACCAGGTGTAGCTCCTCCATCAGTGCAGCAGAATATGCACAACACCTTGCTTCCTTTAAAGTTCCTTTGGTTTCAGATAAAAAAAAATTCTGGGGTGTGAAATCTTCATGACAGCATGACTCGGACTGGATATCTCAGAGGTCTAGGTCTCTGCCTGCGGAGCCAGAGGTTGGGAGTCCGATCCTCCCACTGTGCCTCCTCAACTGGACTGGATGATCCAGAGGGTCCCTTCCAGCGTAGTTCTAAGAGTATGAGGAAAGACTTTGTCTGAGGGCCTAAGAAGACACAATGATGTCAAACACATAGGCAGCCCATGACCCAAGCAATGGATGCCTCCTATGAAGTTGTGGTGGTGAGCCTCAACTGGCTGGATCACAAGTCTCCCCTCCTGGTTTGACCCTTATTTATTTCACCAGGGGTGGGCGGGGGGGGGGTTGGATTGGCATGGGAGGAAAGAGGATTTAGTCCCCCCCCCCCCCCCCCCCCCCAGCCATGGTATCAAGCTGGATTTGCCTCCCTCCACTTGCCGGGTGTGAATGGAGGTTTTCTTCCCAGGATGATTAACAGCGTGTGTGTGTGTGTGTGTGACTGAAAGTAGCATTTTGGCTGGAGCAAATTCTTAAATCCTTCCTTACCCCTAATACCTTATGCTAATACCTGTGCACTAGAGGATTGTGGGAGGAACACCTAGCCCCTGATGGGGGTCCCGCGGGGCACCCCAAAACACTGAGGAGCTCTCTTGGCCTCTGGCGGGACTGGGGCTGTGCAGCCCTGTTCTGAGCGGGAGGTGCAGCCAGGGGGTCACCATGCCTTGGGGGGGCAGGGCACAGAAGGGGGCAGGAGGTGCAAGGGTCACTCCAACTCATACCTTGCAGGAGAAATGCCATGGTCATGAAAGTGGTTTTCCCAGGGTGAGGCTCATCCATTGCACTTCAGGTGTGCTGATCCCTGTGATTTCCCCAAATGTGGGGAACTCAACTGCATAATTTGTGTTTTCCCTGGTCTTTCTAGAATCTCTTTGGTCCTTGGCTGTTTTCACCATCCTCTGCCATTTAAATTTGCAGCCATAGACCCATTGGTCCTACTGGCTTTCCAGGAGGCAGATCCTGGAAAGCCAGCAGCTCAGATAGCAGAGCAGCAAGGTCCAATGCAGCTGCCACAGTGAGCAGCCTCTGGTACTGGCTTGGAGGCCTTCTGGCACAGTGCTGGAACTGTGGGAGGCTTCTGGGGGGGGGGGGTGGCTAAAGAGGTTTTAAACCATGTTTTACAGTATATTCACTCCATAAGATGCATACACTTTCTCCCCTGCTTTTTTGGGATTAAAAAAGTGGGTCTTATGGAGCAAAAATTACGGTGATTAATGTGTTCCAATGGGGGAAAAAGCGAAGCATCGTCTTGCGAAAATCGTCCATAGAAAACATTGTCTTGCGAAGCGCCACAGCGATCGCAAAAACCCATCGTCTTGCGGATTAATCGTCCTGCGAGGCAATCGTCTTGCGAGGCACCACTGTACACAAATTAAAATACAGTTGAATAATTAAAAGCAAGTAAACATTTGAAACGATCTTAACTTTTAAAAGGCATTAATGGGTAATCACGATTGTTAGAAGCCTGCCTGAAAAAATGGGTTTTCAGCTGTCGGAGGAAGGATAGAAGGGAAGAGGCCAGCCTGATCTCCCGAGGGAGAGCCTTCCATAACCTGGGAGCTGCCACAGAGAAGGCCTTCTCCCGTGTCCCCCATCAGCTGTGACTGTGCCGGCAATGAGACCGAGAGGCGGCTCTCCTCTGATGATCTTAAGCAACAAGAAGGCTCATATGGGGAGACTAAATCTAATTGTTGGTCCCAGCTACAAATGCCTTTCTCCCAGTTCAGTTTTTTTTAAAATATCCCAAGTTATTTTTAACATCTTTATGGAAAAATGTGGGACTGGTAAATGCTTACACAAAATGAACTACACAGAATGCCGACACACCTTCACTGGTCATATTCAATAGGTACAGTTATTCCCATTATGGAGATAATCGTTGTGTAGTTTCCTGCTGTGTAGCTGTTTAAGACAAGGAGTCTGTCAGAAAGAAGGAGATGGTGACTTTCATTTACGAGCACCACAGACACGATTGAATATACAGAGATTCAAAGCAAGATTCTGAACAATGAAGTGCTCAAAGCTCTCTTTTTGGATTGGCAAATTCACCATTTTCTCACATGATGTTGGTTAAAATGTCAAGTTCTTTCTAATGGAAACCACAAATCGTCCAGTGGCTTGTCATTTGTCAGGTCAGGTGGTTAGCAATTTCATCTGGCCAGTTTGCAGGATTCACTGGGTGCCATTAGACAGATAGATAAAACTTTATTACGGTCAAAAGACTAGCCACAAATAAAATATATAAATATACAGAAATATACAAAAATATTGGGATTGAATGCAAAGCAATAGTTGGTTCTGAGGTAAACAACAACAGTGTCGATACATCTCCCCTGAAGCAATTCCAAAATGTCACTGGGTGCCATTGTTGTGTGCAGTAACTTACAGAAGGGTACTGGCTGTAGTACTGTATTATGAAAGAAGAAGAAACGATTATCCATGTAACATAACTCATGGCAGGTCACAGTTTTAATAGTTAATTTTGTGTGGTTGTTTTTAAAAGAACGTTCATTTCGCAAAACTTGATTCTTGCAGTTTAGGGGCTCACATAGATACAATTAGATCATATTCTTGCCTTTTGCTCCACAACCTCCTCTTTTATACACTGAGAGTTGTCGTGATTCTCCTGGGCTAGCTGAGTCTTTTGCTGTTTGTTTCAAAATTGTCCCTTTTCTTGAATTATACAGTATGTATATGGTAATTATCTGGTGCTCTGCATAGGATCAGACTCAGGGTAATGAGAATGTGCACTTTTTTCCAGAGAGACTTGGCAGTAAGGCCTTGGAAGACTAAAGAGGAAAAATATGGGGAAGTTGAAAACTAGCATGCTACCAAGGGCTTTAATTCCTGAACTGTAAGCTACCAGGCTCTGGCCAACTGTAATTACAGGCCAGCTGCTCTTCTGTCTTGTTTCTTGTCTTTTATCAGGTATTACAAGCCCATTTAGAAACCGAGTCAGCAAAATGCAAAATATTACATTTGTCTCATTTGGTACTTTGGCTGTACTTTAGTTCTGCAAAGAGAACAAGGTTAAAAACATTGGTCTAAATCCAGTTGCTCATCCCAACTAGCGTAGACTCATTAAACCAAGAGGATCCACGTAAAGGTTAACTTGCCATTTAGCAACTGATCCCGTGGTTTTACTCTAGAGGGGACTAGCAGTTGGATTTCAGCTGTAACTAAGGTGGTATTTATTGACTGTTACTCATATGGACAGACGGGTTCCTCTGAAGCTTGTGATCTAGGAGAGAAGTCTTGCTTTCAGAACGGAGTAGATGGCAATCTTCTTAGATTACCCCTGCATATCCCTGGCATCTCCTACCCTTCCTACAAGCTGCTCCAGACAGCGACTGGTCTCCCTGGAACAGTGGGTGAAGTGACTCCACTCATTCTGGAGTTGAAGACATGGCACAGACAATGTGATCTTTCTTTTGGTATAAATGTGCCGAGCAGAGAACAACAATGATTTCTCCTCCTCCAGCCCACTGACATCCAGTGTTGGATATAGGTGTCCCCTTTTTGCTTCCACAAATGTCTGTTTCGCGTTATTCCAGTCTATGCCAGTCTGGTTGATCTTTCTAATTGATCTATCTGCCTAGTTGGTGGTCTTCATCTACTTCTTCTCCCAATCACAGATTGCCACTAATGTGGCAATCATCCATTTCATCTCCATTTTAAGGATGCTCTTCCATCTCTTATTTTTCCTTTTGTCAAATAACCTCAGACAGACAGACAGACAGACAGACAGACAGACACACACACACACACACACACACACTTACTTTATCTATCAGTCTGATATCAGGCATCTATCTTTCCGTCGCTCTTTGAGTTTTTGAGCTTTTCCGTTTTGGACTCTTAACTGGAGCAGACCTCAACTCTGGGACACGCCCCCCCCCAAGAAGTTGAATTCAGTAAAGTGGATAATAATCTCATCATTATTTAGCCAGAGAGATTAGATGACACAGATCTTGAGATTCTGTCCCTGTTTATCTGGTCCTTTACCCTCACATAAAAGGTTTTAGGTGTGCTTTCTGCAAATGGTTGAATAGATTTGTGTCTGTGAACTGTATATGAGGATCACCTAGGTGTCTTGAGACAAACCAATCTTGTAAATTTAATCCTAAATGTAAGAGGCATGGGCACTTTGCTTCTAAACATCTTTGTCTGAAACGAAATCTATGTGAGTTCAACAGCCACACTGTCTTAGCAAGTGTACCCAGTACGGCAGCAAAGGGATTACATCCAGATTTAGATGAGATGAGTTAGGCAAGTGAAAAAATAGTGCTCCTTCATGGCAGCTGTGCGCTGTCTATCCTTACCATAAAAATCCGAATTAGCCAGGTTTAAGGGATGCGCTGGATTGGAACACTGGCCTACATTTCAGGCCAAGTGCTGGAACACTTCAAAGCAGATCAAAAGTTAGGGCCATAGCTCTACACTTGTTTTGCATGTAGAGCAAGCCAGGCTCTTCCAGTAGGCCTCTCCACCCCAATCTGGCTTTGACACCCTGGAGGGGGTAGTGCAGGTCCTTACAGGTCATGAGCGAAATGGACCAGTGGTCTGACTCATCCTGAACAGCTTCCTCTGTTAGAATCAAGACACTGTTTTCTTGGCTGCAAACAAAAGTTCAGTTTCATACAGATTTTATTTTATTTATTTATTTATTTATTTATTGGCTGCCTTTCTCCTAAAGCAGCGGTCCCCAACCTTTTTGGGATTGCGGACTGGTTGGGGGGGTGCGGGCTCCATGCGCGGGGGGGCACCCCCGCGCTCGCAGGTGGGTGTGTCACGCTCGTGGAGGGGCGTGTTGTGCTCGCGCGCATGCCTGCAAGTGCGACACGCCCACCTGCGAGTGCGACATGCCCACCCCACAAGCGTGACACGCCCACCCGCGAGCACGACACACCCACAGTGCGTGCAGGGGGGTGGAGATCTGTGTCCGCGGCCCAGTTCAAGGAAGCCCACGGACCGGCACCGGGCCGCGGATCGGGGGTTGGGGATCCTAAAGGATCCAAGGTGGCTTACGGTATTCAAAGAAACAAAGTTAAAAATTAAGTAATAAATTATTACAGTATTTAAGAAAAAGGATTAAACAGACATCATATTAACATTCATAGTATGAGCAAGATTAAAAACACAAGTAGAACACAGAATAAAATGGTCCCTTTAAAAAAATTGCCTTGGTCAACCAGTCATTTAAAGGAAAGCCTGCCTGAAGAGAAAGGTCCTTTTCTGCTTGCAGAAGGGCAGCAAAGATGGGACCAGCCTGGCTTCCCGTGGGAGGGAGTTCCAGAGTCTGGGAGCATCCACAGAGAAGACCCTCTCCTGTGTCCCCACCAAACATACATGTGAGAGTGGTGGGACTGAGAGAAAGGCCTCCCCAATGATCTTAATACCTAGGTAAGCTCATAGAGTGATCCAGTCTTTTAGATAGTTTGAATGCAAACCATTTAGGGCTTTATAGGTTAAAACCAGGACTTTGAATTGTGCCTAGAGGTGGATTGGCCAGTGGAGCTGCTATAATAAGAGGGTTACGTGATCCCTGTGACCAGCCCCAGTTTGCAGTTTGCCTGCAGCGTTTTGGACTTGCTGAAGTTTCCTGACACTTTCCAAAGGCGGCCCCACATAGAATGCATTACAGTAATCCAGGTGCGATGTAACTAAGGCATGTGTCATCGTGGCCAAATCAGACATCTTCAGGAACAGGTGCAGCTGGTGCACTAGGTTTAACTGTGCAAAGGCACTCCTGGCCACCGCTGAAACCTGAGCATTCAGGCTCAGAGACAAATCCAGGAGCACCCTCGTGGTGCGCAGCTGTGTTTTCAGAGGGAGCGTACACCCATCCAGCACAGAATGTCATGAAACATCCATTTAGCAGAAGCTTCAAACAATTTCTGTTCTGTTATCCGCAGTCACTGATCAGAGAGAACAGTAGACAAAGCCTGTGAGCTGGATGGTGGATGGTCAAATCCACTCTGTGGGCTGAAAATTCTAGAAAATTGAGAGTTGTGTGCTTTTCTGAGCTATTAAATCAGCTGGCCATTTCTTCTTAAATGGAGTATCTCCATTGTATACAGTAAACTACGAGTCAATATAATCATGCATTGACTGACATGTAGCCTCCTAAGGTTCTCCTCCTCTCTTTGAGATAAAGGGAGAGATGGAACAGCATTTGTGAGTCTTTTCAAGTCCTTGATTTATGGCAAAAATAAATGTTCTGTTGTCACAGCAGCAGCACCTGTGCTGGCACCTTTATGAACTGGAATGAACTGGGAGTATTCAAGGCCAGTCAAGTTAGCAAACCCTTGCTCCATCCCTGAATTAAACGAGAACAGTAGTGAGTTGATGTCACATTGCTGCCCCAAACCTCCTGCTCGAGGTAGCCATCTGAACCTGCCTAATGGTAGGGCTGGCCCTGACAAGACTACTTACCATTTCTCTGCTACCATGGAAATATTGTCTGGAGTCCCATTGACTCCATGGGGAGTGTTTTTACTTACATTTCCTCTTTTGCTGGCATAACAGAGTCATTTCCCAGCAGGTCCAGAAACTGCTTGGCATTTTCTGCTCTGGGCTTTATACTCAGATACACACACACACCACCAACATAATTTACATCTCTTGGAAATCTCCACAATGCCTAGAAATGATCAGCTGCCGAGTAACTACTTCTTCTGTTGGCACAACCAAATGGAATCAATCATTCTGCCTCAGCCCACAAAATGTAGGTAAAATCCTGTGGTTGTTTTAATCCACCTACAGGCTTGAATGTCATGGAAGGAAGCAGAATGTAATTTTGCATAACATTTTTTTCATTATCATTTTTCATGTACAATTTTGAGGGGGCTTTCCCAATGGCTCCTGCAATCTCAAGAGTTGAATCTGGCCAGGAGAGGAGAATTTTGAAGTATATTCAGAGTATGCCGAACATATCCTTAGTTTTCTGTTCTTCCGTTTCCCCCCCCACACAATAGATCTTCCAATGTCATTTCTGTATATTTGCATGAATACATGCACACGCATGTGTGTGCATGCATGCACACAACACACCCCTCTTCTGTTATCCTAAATGATATTTATTCCATGTTTTCCAAGTAGGTGATTCCTGGAATGCAAACTTGTGGTAAGATGTAGGAATAGCTTTTGCCAGTTTTAGGAGCCCTGAAAAGAGGATGACTTTTCCTCAGAAAACCTGACACAGCTGTACCTCTAAAAAAAGTCAACCAAGAGATCTATAAGTTTGTTGCTGTCTTTACTGCACAACTGAGATTGTGAGGCTGTTGTTTCCAGACGGACATGTTGGGCACATTGACGTGCTCAGAAGAACAGAGGCGTGGTATAAAAGGGGGTGGTCAAAGGCTTCTGTCTGCCCTCCCTCGCATTTCAAGGAAAGAAGGTCACAGGCCTATCTATCCCACAGGGTTGTTGTGAGGGCAACACAGAGAATAGGAGAACCATGGAGGTTGCCTTTGGAGAGTTAGAACTAGAGATGGTTCTGACCACCACAGGTGTCCGGGCTCTTTTGACCCACCCACCAGAACTGGCCAGTTGACTCAACAGGCTTCATGTGGCTGTCATCGGTAAGATTGCGCCAATAGCAGAAGTAGCCCGGCCAGCACTTCCCAGCCTCCCTGTGCTACTTACCACTCAGTATCTGAGTGGGGAGACTTGCCATCCTGCCTCCTCACCGGGAGTGGACTGGGCTGGTTCTGAGGGGAGGGAATGGACCTCCGTGGCACCTGTGGGGATACGAATACGCAGCTCCCATGTCAAGTTAGAACCAGTTGAAATGCTTCAACTTGCCATCATGGGGGTTGATTTTCTTGCAAGCATGTCCTAATGGTCTCTTGTAAGACTTGCGACTTGGGGCTTGACACACTCCTGGTTGTACTAGAAGCCTGTGAGGGGAAAGGCAAGTTGCTGTTCAACTTGTGGACTGATTTCTATTCTGGCATTGTTCACTGACTTAACGTCAGGACCTGACTGGCCATTAGAGAGTGTAATGCAATTGCCTCAAGGGGCAGAGCTGCTTCTTGAAGCTGGCTGGCTATCTGAACAATGCCTCTCTGGGCATTGCGATGGCGGGCATTGGAACCAAGGTGTGGTGGGAAGAGTGGCTAAAAAAGCAGCTGCACTGCCACGTGGAGGAAGAGGGTGGCAGTTGTTGCTGCAGCAGCGCGTCCTCTTTCTCCTTGTTGGCCTCGTGGCGTGCGGGGGGGGGGGAGGTCCTGTCTCATCTCTTCTGCCACTGCTCCTCTCCTCCTGCTTCCACTGGTGCTGCTGTGGCAGTGCTGTTGCTGCTGCTGCCTGCTTTGGTGCCAGGCGTGGGCTATCCCCCTTCTGCACCCAATTGCCAGCAGGGTGGCATGAGTCTTGCTGTGTGGGGTGAGCTGCTTCATTGTCAGCAAGGCCACCATGCAGCGTGTCATTAGTCTTTGCTCCCAAGCATCTTTTGCCTGAACTGTCTAATGCAGGGGTCTCAAACATGCGGCCCGGGGGCCATTTGCGGCCCGCCGGACGATACTTTGTGGCCCCCGCCTTGCCTGCCCCCCCCTGAAGCGCCCACGCATCCTCTGCTGTCAAGAATCAAAAAAAGCCTCGCCTCGCTCGCTGGCTCTCTCCCAAGACAGCGCCTCTTGCACCCTCCATCTGGAACTGCAGCCTGCCAGCCAGCCAGCCCGCCTGTCTGCCGGCTGGCAGGCTGCAGTTCCGGATGGAGAGTGCAAGAGGCGCTGTCTTGGGGGAGAGCCAGCGAGCAAGGCGCGCTGCCGGCCCTTTTCCCCGAGCCAAGCCGCCAACAGCAGCTGCCACCGCCACCACCGCCGCCTCTTCCAGGGAAGCGGCTCCGAGCACCAGCCCGGCCAGCGGCCGCCTCAGCACCCGGCGGTGCTTCCTCCTCCTCCTCTTCGTCCTGCTTCAGCCGCCTTGGCTCTGGAGGCTGCCTGGGCTCGCCTCGCAAAGTTTGCTCCTCTGTCGTGATGGGGGTAGCTGCTGCTGCTGAGTGCGCCTTTTTTTGAGGGGGGCCCCTCAGAGGAAGGTTGCCGGACCTCCGTGTGTGTGTGTGTGTGTTTGTGTGCATGCGCGTGCACCTGTGGGGGCCCCCGCCCTGTTCTGTTTAATTTCGCGGGTACCGGTGGGGGCTTTTCTCCTTTGGCAAGGCGAATTCTGTGAGGGTTTTTTTTAAAAAAATTTATGTCGTGCCCTCCTTCCCCCCCCCCCGACTAGGCGGTCGCCGGCGCTCCCTCCCTTCTCCGCTTCTTCGTCCTGCTGCTGCTGCTGGTGGTGGTGGTGAAGAAGGAGCCGGAGGGGGTCGTGGCCGGGCGACGAGGGCTCGCGCGCCCCCTCCTCCTCCTTGGAGCCCCAGCCGGGCTAAGGAAACTCCTGGGCGGCTTCCTCGGGCTCTTGCTCCGCTTGGCGGAAAATCTGATGCGGCCCAGCCTCACCCAGACTCTGCCTCCAGCAGACCCCAGGTAAATTGAGTTTGAGACCCCTGGTCTAATGGAATGCCAACCTTGGGAGTGGCCGTGGTCCTCCAGAAGAGGGTGCTCTCTTCGACTTTGGTGTTAAAACAGTTGCTGAATCCAAGCCCAATTAAAATATGAATACTCACAGGAAGGGACCATGAGCAGAGTAGCCATGAAGTTGCATGTCTCTAAACAACAGACTGAGGAGCAGACATGCCGGTCCTCAACCTAGCCTTTCTCACTGTGGTAAGGTGTGTTGCATTTCTCCTGGTTAATTCTGAAATTCGGATTTTGCATCTATATTGAAGAATCAGCATAGCCAAACCATGATCCTGTTTTGTTCTTTTTTGGGGGTGGTACATTTCTAGTGCCTAAGTGGTCATCCAGTTGGTCATCTGGGTGGCTGAAACGGGTCACTGGCCCAAATCCTGATGCTTAGCATAATAAATCACAGTAGAGTAGGCCCATTGACTCAATGGGGATTTGGTGAGTCAACTCCTCCATAAGTTCCATTGATTCAAGTGGGCCTACTCTAACTGTGGTTTACTTTAGCACAGGAAATCACAGTTAAAGTAAGCTCATTTGAGTCAGTGAACCTCCTCAAGTGCAATTTACAGCACCAAGGAGTAAATTGCCTTTGGCAATTGTGAGTCCAGTGCTTATTTTCTGGTCTATACAGAGGGCAAGTTTTTCTTCTTCTCCTTTTTCTTTCCCAGGGCTGTCTGTGTCAGTCATAATAGGTCACTTATGCTCTGAAATGAAGTTGCCACACCCATGAAAGCCCATGTCAGATGGAAATATGTTGCTTGCAGCTAGAACTGTTTGTTTTTAGAATAACATTAATATTAAAACCAAGCCACATCTTTCTATTAGCCTGTCAGGAGCTCCCCCCCCCCCCCCTAGAATTGGGAGAAATACAGAATACTGTGCTGAATAAGAGATAGGAAGTTGCTTTTGTAAGCATGAAGTAGATAACAAATCACAAAAACAAGGTGTGACTGCATGCAATGACTGCTGATTTGTTTAAGGACGTATATTCATTCCTTATCCAGATTTGAGATAAAGCTGTTTCACTTAGACTTTATGCTTGCCATACTGTAGAAATTCATAATACTTGGTTCCCAAAGCAAGGAGCAGCATGTGAATAATATGGGCTTTGTAGCCTAAGGTAAAAATCTTTCTTTCATTTCCTGTGTTCCAGAAGGATAGAAAGGAAGAAAAACAGTATTTGGTATGCATGTGTTGAGAACCAAGGGACAACCCTGTGTGTGTAAAAATGATTTTGGGTCAAAGTGATATGAGTTACTTCTTGCAGCTGTTTTAGAACCTTGCAACACTTTGTTTTTTTCACTGTTACATGTGCAAACTTCAAAGTGGTTTCATCTGCATCAATATTTTTGTTCCAACATATTGTCCTGAGAATATTGTCCTTGCAAATAAATATCCCTCCTTTTTTTACCAATTAAAGTGGCATTCTACATTCCAAAACTTACCACAAGTCAAAAGAAGTTGAGCATTTCATTTCCCATTGCTGGGGTGTGATCACATGGGGGGAAAATATTGCGTCTTGGACTGCTTGTGAAGCAGTCTGGTGTGATCTATTTCCTGGTGATCACATGACTCATGGGGAAATGTGCTCCTGCCCGACCCCCGATCCATCCACAAGCGGGACCTTCTTGGTCCAGCAGGAGGGATGTTACTTGGAACCAGGCTGGATCAATTCTCTGGCAGGCAGAAGGGTCCCTTTAAGGGAGATAACTCCCATTAAACCAACCCTCTTCAGTGCTATCAGGCACACACCTTTCCAGACATCTGATCACACCCTTGCTTTCAAAATGCCAAGTTAAATTAAACTGAGCTGTTGATGCAACGTGAAGTTACTGAACTAGAAGAACACCTGGAGTTCTGTTAATTCCAAAACCAAGCACTCTGTACTTCTTCCAGTCTTAATAATCAGGAGTGAGGTGTACAGTTTTATATTGCAGTCCTGCACCATCCTCATTGTCTGTATGCATGTATGAATCATAGAATCATGAAGTTGGAAGGAGCCTATAAAGCCATCAAGTCCAATCCTCTGCTCAGTGCAGGAATCCAGATCAAAGGTGGTTGTCTAAATCTCTCTTGAATGCCTCCAGTGTTGGAGCACTCACCATTTCTCCAGATAATTGGTTCCATTGCTGTACTACTCTTAACAGGAAGTTTTTCCCGATATTCAATCAAAATTTGGCTTCCTGCAACTTGAGCCCATTGTCCTGCACTCGGGGATGATTGAGAACAGATCCTGCCCCTTCTCTGTATAACGATATTCCAAGTATTTGAAAAGTGCTATCCTATCTCCCCTTAGTCTTCTTTTCTCAAGGCTAAACAGGCCCAGTTCTTTCAGTCTTTCCTACTAGGGCTTGGTTTCCATCCCCCTGATCATCCTTGTTGCCCTCCTCTGAAGTTGTTCCAATTTGTCAGCATCATTCTTGAAGTGCGACATCCAGAACTGGACACAGTATTTGAAATGAGGCCCAACCAGTGCTGAATAGAGGGGAACAAGTACCTCACGGGAGTTGGAGACTAAACTTCTGTTAATGCAGCCTAAAATAGCATTTGCCTTTTTCGTAGCCACATCACACTGTTGGCTCATATTCAGCTTGTGATCTACAACTATTCCAAAACCCTTCTCGCTTGTAGTATTGCTGAGCCAGGTATCCCCCATCTTGTAACTGTGTGTTTGGTTTCTTTTTCCTAGATGCAGTACTTTGCACTTATCCCTGATAAATTTAATTCTGTTGTTTTCAACCCAGTGCTCAAGCCTGTCCAGATCATTTTGAATTTTGTTTCTGTCTTTCAGGGTGTTAGCTGTTTCATCCAATTTTGTGTCATCTGCAAATTTGATTAGCACCCCCTGCACCCCCTAATCCAGGTCATTAATAAAAATGTTGAAGAGCACAGGGCCCAGGACTGAGTCCTGGGGTAACCCCACTTGTTACCTCCTCCCAGTTGGAGAAGGAGCCATTAATCATCACCCTCTGAGTATGATTCTGTAGCCAACTGTGTATCCACCGGACAGTTGTTATATCCAGCCCATACCTATTTAACTTGCTGATCAGAATATCATGCGGCAATTTGTCAAAAGCTTTGTAGAAGTCTTGATATATTATGTTTACAGCATTCTATCTATCTATCAGGGACGTTACCCAATCAAAAAATGAGATCAAGTTACTCTGGCAGGATTTGTTCTTGACAAATCCATGTTGGCTCCCTGTTATTACTGCATTGTTTTCTAGGTGCTTGCGACATTAGCCCTCCTCCAGTCATCTGACACCTCACCTATTTCCCATGGTTTCAAGAAAATAATGGATAGTGGTTCTGAGAGTTCTTCAGCCAGTTCCTTCAATATTCTTGGATGCAGTTCATCCAGCCCTGGAGATATGAACTCGTTCAAGGTAGTAAGTAAGGTATGAGAGGGAGAGATGCTGATATGAAAAATGATGAGAAGGATTCCCATCTGTTCTTTTTCTTTGTACAAGTTAGCTGGACAGAGTAGAGGTACTGCCTGAACATCAGTTCCTGTGTTGCCTTCTGTAGGAGGGACCTTTTGCCTCCATTGAAAAGATACAGGCTCAAACTTGACTTTAGAAGGAAAATATGTTCTCTACAATTAACTTATTTTCCTTCCCACAGCAGTATTTTCTCAGAGATGCATCCTTCAGCAACCAGCTTTGTCAAGAAAGGCCATATTTACCTTCTAATGACCAACTGCAAAATAAAGGACACTAAAGGAAGGATAGGTAGTTAAGAAAAGTTATATGCTATATGAAACAGAAGTCTTTGACCATTTGCGGGCAGCACTTCTGCCGAAAGAGAGAGAGTGGTAAATGTTATCATCTAATCTGTTTGAGTGATACATTTCAACATCTCTGAGATAAAACAGGGACGTTTGTATACTAGAAAAATCCTTATTTTCAGACCAGGCAGATAGGGTCACACTGCCTGAGCCTGACCACTTTTTAAGATAGAAAGTAAGTAGTTGGGTTTGCATTTTCCTGCAAAAATGTCCACCTCACGCTTCCTAAGTTTGGCAGTCCCCTTTTCAGTATCTTTTAGTGCGGTTAGAGGGTTTGGGTAATCCATGAATAGGAGTCTAGACTGTTTTATGACTCTGGACTCCTAGCAGGCAGCCACCCAAAATGGAATGGCCAAAGCTGAGAATAAGGATGCAGCTACACTGGAGAGCTGCGATTTGATTACATTTGAAACTTCAATCAGTGCTCACACAAGGGCTGTGGATTGGTTTGGGAGTTCGCCGTTCATTCTGGTTGCAATGCAAGTTGCTTTCCTGCCCACAGTCCTCCCCCTCCCTCCCTCCCTTGCCCCACCTTTGCTGATCCTTTAATGGTTTGCCCAGAGGAGCCCCCTAACCAGAGTGAGAGTGAAAGGAGGGGGAGGTGGTGCAGCTGAGAGCCAAGGAAAATATTGCCTCTGTGGGCATCCCCATGCTGTGCAGTGAGACTTTGTCCGAGGTTCAGGGTGAAGCAGTTGAACCACCAACTCAACTGGCTCAGAAATCCCCCAGATTGGGTATGATTCTTCTTTGTGCAGCCAGGAAAGAGCCACAGGAGGGATTGGTGGATGCCGGATGCCAGAGGTGGGAGTAGAGTTGCAGGTGTCCCCTGATGTCGTATGGTACGGGAGGACCCGGGGGGGGGGGGATGTGCCAGCGCAAATGTATTAGGCATTGTTTGCAGACAAGCCAGATAGAACTTCCCCGGCTGTCAGCTAAGTAACCTCTCAGAAGATCCTCCCCACTCAAGCTTCTGTCTTCTACATTTCTGAAGAACATTTCTATAGAAAAATAACATAGAGAGGTAATTCTTAGTCTTAGAATACAGTACATCCAAAGTCTGAACAGTAACTTTTCAAGATACATCATGATTCACAACTCAGAATAATTTCATTCAGGATCACTCCCTTCCCACCACCCATCCATTTACTCTTTCCCCTTACTTTCAAGTAACACATGCAGGGATTACTGATCTCTGGTGACATAGTTTTAAACAAGTTTATGTGACCAGATATCAATAATTCGAGCAATGATGGGTTGGAGAAACTCCTGAAAGGCGGCTACTGGGCAGCAGTAGTAGTGGAAGGTAACACACTGGCATAGGAACTTCCATAGACATGACAGTGATGCCCAAGCTGACTTTTGTTAGCGCTGCATAGAAGGCAATGATAAACAATGATAAACAACTTCCAAATGTTTTATACCTTGAGAACCCTATAATGAGAAAATTCAAAATAAAGTTGTAATCAATGCATGTTAATTTCCCCCCAGTTCCTTTGATTTTTGACATTCCATTCCAGTGAGGAATTCCCTTGGGACCCTCATGTCAAATGGGAGATTTCCTGAAGCAGCAGCAGGGTGTGTGCGTGTGTGCATGTGTTGTGCCGAGGTGTGGTGGTGTTTTTTTTTTTTTTTGTCTTTCTCACTGAATAAAAGGTGTCAATAATTGTGCAAATCTGTCATCACCCAAAGGACAAAAACACAAAATGCAGCCAAGAAAAATCTTTGGGAGGAGGGATCTCTCCTGCTTCTCAGATGGGTGGGGTTAGAAACAGCTGATATGCTCAGGATCTTGGCGGGGCTGAGGGCTTCTCCTGTCAAAGCTCCCATAATAGTGAGAGTGCCTCCCCTCCCTGCCCATAGCAAAACAAAGCATATTCCAGGGAAGGAGGAGTCCTCCACGTTACTCCAAGTGTCGGTGTCAAAGCCAGTTAATTTGCCAATGTTCCTGAGTGGAGGAAGCAACTAGTCTTTGCTGGGGAAGCTGTGGCTGATAACCTCCCTGCCTCCCTGATAGCAAAACAAAATCCAAGGAGAATCATTTTTACAAAGAGAGTATCCCCACCCACCCCCACATTTTCCAAAGAGCTGGTGTCAAAACCAGCAGATTTCCCAATAGTCTTACATACGGTGGCATTGAGTCCTGCATGGGACTTAAGGGACTGCACACTGGATTTAATGGAAAGCAACTAAGGACATTTTGCTGGTAGAAAAATTCTGAAGGAGGAAGGGGAAATAGCAGAAAGCCCTGGATGGTGCTGGAGGGGTTGAAGGCACTCAGTCACCTGATGAAGAAGAACAAGGAATAAGTAGGGATGGTGCTGTCACAAAGAAGCAGCTGGGTTAAAGCCAAAAGCCTATCCAGCAGCTGGCTTGCAGAGAAGTAAAAGGAACACCTTATGTTGTGTGACACATATAATTGGAACATGGAACGAGAGAAGCATGAACCAAGGCAAGTTTGAAATCATCAGACAAACAATGGAAAATTTAAACTTTGTCATAGTTGATGGGAGTGAACTAATGTGGACTGGAATAGGACATTTTAAATCAGATAATTACAAAGTGCTTTATTTTATAGATGGCAAAATTCTAAAGAACCTCTGTGGCTGTAATAATGAAAGAAGACACATGTTACAAGGGCTGCCCTTTGCCCACCTCTGTTCTGTTTTTAGAGCAGTGGGTTAAGAGAGGAAGCTGGAAAGGATAGAGACCCAGCTCATTATGTCCTTCAGCGGTACAGGGTTGCTACTTGTGCACCACCACAACTGATGCCCCTGGGGGAGCAGAGTCTCTTCATCTCCTGCACCCCCCTCCCCACAAAGGAAACCCAACTGTGGAGAGTCGGAGGACCCTCTGGAGCAGATTCTGAAGGCACATGAGGCATCACAAGCAAGGAGAAAGAGAGGAAGAGGATATCGTAACAGCCCAAAATGCTGTTTAAACAATATTAAAACTGTATCTCTCCTAGAATATGAAACTGAAGAAGCAGTTTTGCCAAGACGTTCTTCGTGGGGAAAATGAAATGGTCCAACAGTTTGGGAGGAGCTCAGAAATTTTTAACATTGAGCAGCAAAATAGCTCAGCATAGCCTGAAACATTTTTTAAAAGAAAGTACTTCCATATGTTCGTCCTGTAAGAGTCGTTTGGAAAGGGATGATTAATGGAAGAAGCGTTTGTGGCCAGATTACAGGGGTGTGAAAGACTGCAGGTTTTGGTAACAGAGGAGAACATTAATTGTTTAGTTGTCTTCTACCACCCCTCTGTGTGTAGGCATCCTTCAGTCTCGAGAGACTATGGTAACGTGCTCTGTATGGAGGTCTTGGAATAGCGTCTAGTGTGGCTGAGAAGGCCAATTCGAGAGTGACAATCCCTTCCACACTGAAGACAAATACAATCTGTCCCCTGTCTAGCTCCCTGATTTTGCTGGTTTCGGGACTGCCTCTTTGCCTCGGCCTGCTGAACAAGTGTCTCTTCAAATTGGGAGAGGCTATGCTGCACCGCCTGCCTCCAGGCTGAACGCTCAGATGTCAAGGTTTCCCATCTGTTGAGGTCCATTCCTAAGGCCTTCAGATCCCGCTTGCAGATATCCCTGTATCACAGCTGTGGGGCCTCTGGGGCGCTTTCCCTGCACTAATTGTCCATACAGGAGATCTTTTGGAATCCCACCATCAGCCATTCTCACGACATGCCCAAACCACCCCTCTACCAGGTAGGATTTTACATGCCATGTGGTAGCCATCTTGATTAAAGATGGGCATAAACCTTGGTGTTCCCTTCCCACACCTCTCTGGCCAATGAAACACCAGTTGCAACATGCTCCTCTCCTCCTCCTCTTCGGCTGTTTGACCAGTTCCCGGCAGGAGCACAGGTTTGCCTGTCCCGCCTCCTTGTCTGAGCGGGCAGTCAGCCAAGGAGGTGGGGCAGGAAGCTCATACTCCTGCCGGAGACTGGTTGAACAGCTGAAGAGGAGGAGGAGAGGAGTGCGCGCTGGCTGGTCAAGGGGGGATCCAGCTGAGGATGCAAGTGGAAGGGAATGCACAGCACCTATGGTGGTGCTGTGTGTATGAACTGGGATGAACTTCCGAACTGAGGTTCATGCCCATGTCTAATCTTGATACATTTTTATTCTCATGCCATGTCAAAAGTCTGTTCTGTTTCTGCCTGAAACCTAAATGTGCTGACTGCGAATTGGGCGAGCCCAGAGAAGAAACAGAGAGAAAGAGCTGGGTTTTTCTTTTGTCATTGTTGGGGTGTGTGTTTCTTGTTTTTTTCCTTATTCTTTTTTAATTTCCTACAGGCCCAGCATGGCACTGGAGAGAAGAAGGGTTTTGCCACACAGTCAGCAAATTATTAAGTTATTTCTGCAGCTTTCCAGTGAGAGGAAAGGCTGTGCAGTGATTTGCTCTTCAGCTGAGCATGTTAGAGCTTGAGTCAAAACCATCTACTCTGTGAAGTAGGGCAGATCTTCCTAATTAGGAGTCCTTATTTTTAGAAAATGGAGGAGAAAGAAGGAAATCATCTGAGGTCAGAACATGAGCCTGTTACGTGGGAAAGCATGCAGGGACAAACAGAGATTAATTACAGAGAGTCATTATGTGTGTAGACAGATCTTAAACATTCTCACTCTTGAAGCCTCAGAATGGGAAAACAGTTGGAGTCAAGTAATTTTAAAAAGTTACTCCACACACATAGGGATGGGGAGGGATAGATGGCTTCTAAAAGTACCTTCTCACCATAAAGGCATTGCTAAATAACAGCTTGCATTGATATGGAAAGCTGTTTTAATTATTAGCATCGTCATCATTAATGTTATTATTAATAATAAAACAACATAATGATGATGGTAACAATGAGGATGATGATAAGAAGTGTGCATAGTACTTTGCCGAGTAATATAACTGAAAGACAAATTCTTGCCCCATGGAGCTTACAATCTAAATACAGGCAAAGGAAAAGGTTGAGTAGAAGACCACAGAGAGGCAGAAAAGAGGGAGAAAGGTAAACAGCAAATGTTTAGGCTTCCTTTCAGTTGGAGATCAGGGGGCTGTGCCAGAGTTCAGATGGGGATAATTTGGTTTTGAAGAAGGCATTGAAGAAAAAAAAAAACCCAAACCAAACCACCAACCCTTGGTATTACCCAGATGTTGCAGAAGAAAACTACACAACTATACCAGCATGCCTGTAAGGGGAGATGGAACCAGGCATATGAGCTTCCCCCGCCTGAGGTTCCTGACCTTTCTGTGTTGAGTTGGTGGGCTGCAGAGGGTTTTTTTTTTACTCACATTCATTGGGAATCAAATAAAAGACCCTGCTGACCTCCCCAACAAGCACAGAGAAGTCCAAATCTTAGAGGGGAGTCCTGGCACATGTGAAGATGCATGGTTCTGCACACCGCGTTGGTATGTCACTGTACCCAATCCGAGAATAACACCCACATAGTTCTTACGAGTACACATATTAGGAAAATATGCAGGGGCAACGTTTCTGCCCCAGGCTTTGTTGGCTTTCTTAGAGCAGGGATGGGCAAATTGTGTCCTTCCAGATGCTGTTCGCCTGGATTTCCCATCAGCCAAATCGCTCATGGCCAATGGAGAGAGAAGATGGCAATTGCACCGTGGCAACATCTGAAAGATCACAAGTTGGCCATCCTTGTAGGAAAGGACCTCTAATCTAAAGCGGGAATGTTGCTCTGGAGGATGAGTCTCTTTGCATGCATTGATGGTTTTCATGTGTCAAGGGGAATGGTGCCAAGAAGCCATTCTTAGTTTGAGTTCATAGGAAATGGTGGACAGATGTTTTTGGCATACTAAAATGATGCTAAATCCATAGAACAAAAACCGTTATTATTACTGAGTGGTTTTTCTCAGTTGTGCAGAGTTGTAAATCACCACTGAACCCCAGAAACATATCAAGTCTAATATTATTTATGTTTTCTCGAAGGCTTTCACAGCCGGGATCTGATGGTTGTTGTGGGTTTTTCGGGCTCTTTGGCCGTGTTCTGAAGGTTGTTCTTCCTAACATTTCACCAGTCTCTGTGGCCGGCATCTTCAGAGGACAGGAGTCAGAACTCTGTCTGTGCTCTGGTGCAGTTTGTTTGGATAGTTGAGTATTTATAGCTGTGGGATGAGCTTTTGTCCTTTTCAGGAGATGGGTGATTGTGGTGATCAGCGTGTTTTTTTGTTGTGGGTGTATTGTTGTGATAAAAGGGAGAGATTATCTGTTACTGTGATTGAAAGGCAGTCTCAAAATGATCCTCGTCATTGTGGGGAGGGTTCTTTCCAACCATTTCTGATTTTGTGGTGAAAGAAGAAGCTTTCTCAGGGTATGTAACTGTGCAAAGCTCTCCTGCTCTTCTTTGATAGGATGGTGGCTGCCATTTTGCTTTTATAAATTTTATATGGTCTCTGTACAGATGGCAGGGCCTCTGTACTAATGATAAGTTGCCCGAGTCTTGGACTTGGAGTGTTGCGGGGTTGTCAGTTGCCTCACAGCATAATCATTGTGTGTGTGTGTGCATGTGTGCATGCATCTTCAGATTGTTGTTCAAACCAGGAGTGTGTGTTACAAAGGCCTACCTGAGGAAAGATGAGCCTCCTATCAGAATGGTATATATCAGAGTGTGAGCTAGGCCATACATAACTCCTCTGTGGATGAAGCATCATTTCATCACCAGGCCAGTAAGGGCTGCTTGGAGAGAAGAGGGGTTTTGGGAGCAGTGTCAGGCTGGGAACCTACAAAATGGCAGCTGGTGACATTTTGCTGAGCTGAGCTCATTTCTTTTTCTCGAGTGCCATACCTGCCTGGTATGTGGGCAAATCATTTCCTCTCACAGCCATTTTTTTGTCACCTTGGCAGAGGAGAAGAAGGAGAAAAAGAAGAATGGTGCAATGTGTTTGTTGAGAAGGGATAAATCATAGTTTCCAGTGAATGAAGGCTGGTTAAAATATGGCTCAGGCCCCTCTTCTTGAGTGTCACCACTTTTGAGAGTTCTTCCTGCTACTTGGAGGATGTGTAGGGCTGCCAGAGGGGCAGCAGCACAATTTCACATACAAGGGACTTGGAAGACAGAGGTTCATTTTTTTCCTAAGCTGTGCAAACTCATTGGCTGGCCTTGGGATCGCCATTCTTTCTTAGCCTGACCTGCATCACAGAATTACGGAGGGAATGAAGCGATGAAGAGAAAAGTGACGTAGATTGGTTGGAGCTGACTGGATGAACAAGGCAACTTTTCAGGATTAAGAAGGCCATTTCCATTGGGACCGAAATGTACAGAAAAGGCAGGCTTGTCCCTTCCCTCCCCAGTTATAATCCCAGGAAGCCCTCCATCCTGTCGGCCAACAGGAGCTTTTCTCCTAAGACCAAGAGCTGTGAGGCTGTGTTTCAAAATCATTGTTAGAGAAAGAAGGGTTAAACTTCCCACACACGTAAGCTGTGTTTTAATGAAAATGCCTCCCACGGAGATGCCTGTTTTATGAAAATGAAGAAGTAGGTCTAATATTAGTCAGAATCCAGTTTAAATTATGCTGGTGTAAATCCATCAGGGTAAATATCAAGGGCAAGTTGCCAACAGTTAAGAAGTCAGCATAGGCATATGTTGTCTTGCACTCTGTTGTGTGACTCAGGTGTGACACCAGTTCCCTACCGTGTTTCCCTGAAAATAAGACAGGGTCTTATATTAATTTTTGCTCCAAAAAACGCATTAGGGTTTATTTTCAGGGGATGTTTTATTTTATAGTCATGTCATCTTCTGGTTGCTGCACAATGGTGGAGGGCGGGGTTTCACTTAACTAGGGCTTATTTTTGGGGTAGGGCTTATATTACGAGCATCCTGAAAAATCCTACTAGGGCTTATTTTTAGGTTAGGTCTTATTTTCGTGGAAACAGGGTATATCAACGTCTTAAATAGCAATTTGCCACTGAGGGCCTGGTTACAATAGTGATATAATTTAAAATATGTACTGGTGTTATTTAAATAGATTTTAATTCACGTGGTATTTGGATTGCTGTGTGCATCTCCTGGGGCAACTTGTTAATCCATGTCATGGCACGCCAGGAAAAAATGAAATAAAATTTAAAAAGTGTTGGAGGAAGCTAGCATGTTACTGTCCTGTTGAGGAAAGATTCAGCTACCATTCCTGATAGCGTTTGCACCTGAAGCGGAAGGGGGAGTTGTTTTCTTCAGTGCTTCAGGAAGCAAAATATTGTGGGGCAGCCCTGATAGTCAAGCTGCTCCTAGTCACTTTTTTTCCCTTTATGGGTAATTAAGACAATGCATAGCAAGCTACATGATCCAGACATTTCTTGAGTCATTTCTGTCAGTGTTTTCAGAGCCAGTTCTCTGAAACAGGTGAGTGAAAATAACAAAATGGAGTCCCCACCCTCAAAGTCAAGGTGCACAGAAGACAAAGCAGGCCAAGTGGTTCTTGTACCTGAAGCAAAGACTGCTACAGTCATTCCTCCTCTGGCAGTGAAAATACGTACCACCATAATATCTCAAATACAATAACAGTAAGTCAAGGGTAGTTTGTTGCCCTTTTGTGACACTCTCCAGTTGTGTAAGGCGGTTGCCTCACACTGCTGAAAGCCATCCTGGTACCTTCTCTCCACGTTCTTTCCTGCAGCCTTAAAACAATGCTCTAGAGATGGGCTATGCAAAGGAAAAATCCATTTGTCTGGGAGGTTCAAGCTGCTCCAGGAGAACCTATTTTCTCTTTATATGGCACATCAGTTAAACATGTAAAAAAGGAGAAATGGTTGTTTGCCTGACTGTGTCCAAGAGATCAGTGATTTAGGAGTTAAATCACCAGGTTGCTTGTAAGGGACTTTTAGATCAAAGATAGAGTCTGGAAACTGAAGATAGGAAACTAGAGAGTGGAAAGAAAGGGGAAAAAACATACTCAAATGTTCTCTCAAGAGATCTGGTTTCAAAGAAACCTCTTCTTGTAAAATGTCAGGATGAGTCAGAGGAGTGGGAATGTGAACCAGTGTTTGGTTGCAGTGGCATACTTTCCCATTAAAGTGTCTGGGGTGCTGTAACAGATACACTTAAGGATGTACAGAAGAAGTCCTGGATTTCTTAGTAAGTTCAGGGCCCTTTTCTAGTGCAAGGAAAAACACCCCAAAACCTAAGGAGTACAAGAAACATAAGATTTCACATTCATATAACCAGGATTTTTCTCCTTCTGTTTCTCTGTGTGCTGCCTTCCATGTTTTCTCTTCCAAGACTCCGGGGCAGATTTGGGAGGCACTGGGGGTTCCCTCACTGCTCCCAGTACAGTGGGTAGAGAGGTGAAGTGGAGATCTGTTCCACCAACTGTGTCTGGGACACAAGGACCATTTTTTTTCTAAAATAACATTATTGCAAGAACATAATGGGGACCTGGATAATGTTAGTATAAAGAAAAGAAAGGGCCATGTGCTGTTTTCCTCCTCCATTCCTCGTTTGAACAGTGGTTGTGGTGCATTGTGATTCAGTCCTCTTGGTAGAAAGCCAGTGGATAGGTTCTCCTGAGCAAATGAACGTGAATTTTTAAAATTCAGCTTCGTTTTCCAGGATAAGCCTAAGATGCTGCTTGAAAGGCGCATGCACACTACTTTTTTTCCTCAGCATCTCAGCAGTGTTGATATTACATTTACTTAGAGAAGTTCCTTTGGCAGGAAACCACAATTCGAGACCAACCCAAATAAGTCCAAACGAGCCAGTGCTTTGGCCTGGCTTTTGTTCACTATACAGATGTTTCCTCCAGTTATTGGTTGGCCTTTCCTGCCACCTAGTGGATATATACTTGGTTTCTTCTTTATACTTTATTAAGTAACCACAGAAATTTTCCACAAATCTGAGCTCAGCCCTGGGAAACCGCTAACAATACATCTGCAGCTTCCAAAAAAGCAGGGGCTATTTTGCCAGTTGTAACAACCTCATAAAAATAGGGAAACAGTGAGGTCATTGTCATAGCTATTCATACTCCTGAATTTTATTTCATATATGTATTTGATTGCTGTTATTTCTTTCCCTTTGATTTGCTTTTTCATACATGGCCACATGTCACCAAAAGAGTCTCGCTTCTATACCTGTTTCTCGAAACTGTTTTGCTCCTTCCATTTTTTTATTCTATTACTTTTTGGAAAAAAAAAAGAAGTCTGTCCACCATGTGGATCAAAGTGGTGTGCCCTAGTGCTCACGTGTTGTTTCTGAGTAGTTAAATCTGTTGGTTGACTTCAAATGTTTACAGAATAAGGGATGGTGTTACTACAAGACCTTGGAACATATATGTAAACTTAAAATATGTAAGTAAGGCTGTTAGAGTTCCTGCAAAGGGAGGCCTAATTCATGCTTCAAAACATCAGAATGCCTTAGTTTTCTTTTCAATATGGCTATTTCAGTATTGTGGTTTGTTTTCCAAGGATATTCAAGGACGTTGTCTCAGGCCGCTTGGCTTGTGTGTGATAGCTTGGATTGGGCATTCTTTCCTAACATGAAATGGGAGTTCTTGAGATATGCACTTGGCAATAAATTCTGCTGCTGCATACTTACAATAAGCTGTGAACTATGAATAACCTCAAGATAAAAACAGCATGTGTGTGTGAATCTAAGCCTTCCACATCAAGGCCTGTTTTCACAAAATTCAGTTCTCAAGCCCAATGTGTTCTTAAAGCCCAATATATTAAAAGTATGATAGAATCAGCATTGCTTTTCATTTTCAAAGCTTTTCATTTTCAAAGTTCCTTCTACCAATAACAGAAGATTCGATTAGTGCAGTGCAACTTTTAGGAAATGTTTCTGATCATTCCTGGATTGCCTTTTTGCTTCTAAGAAAAATATACCGGCTGACATGAATTGCAGCTATAGTTTAGAGCAGTGGTCCCCAACCTTTTTGGGACCGCAGACCGGTTGGGGGTGGGTGGGCTTGCGTGACGCGCCCCCTGCGCAAGCACAACGCGCCCACTGGGCGGGCGGGCAGGGGGCGGAGATCCGTCTCTGTGGCCCAGTTCCAGGAAGCCCACGGACCGGCACCGGGCCGCGGACGGGGGGGGGGGGGGTTGGGGACCCCTGGTTTAGAAAATAGAAGGCATGGATGGAGATATTCTAGCCAGTCTGATAGGGTTCTCTTCAGGTGAAAACGTAATGGAGAAAGGAGATGGTGCCTTTGTGATATTGGTGGCACTTCATGGTTTGGTTTGATTTGCAAAATCTTAGCATGGCCGGGGCTGGGCGAACTAGTGTTTGGGAGACAAATGTGTAGCTCCTTAAGACAGGACCTGCCTTGTATGCTTGTACTTGGATGCTTTGGGGTTTATTAGAAGATTACATAGACATCTCTCTTAACTGAGAAACCTTCGTTTCTTTTCTGAATGACTTTATCCTTGGGGAAATGACACATTAAAGAGCAGTAGACCAAGTGCTGTTACCATTCTCTCTCTGCCGAGGGGAATGGCTGTGTGTGTGTGTGTGTGTGTGTGTGTTAGGGAGTGCATTTTCTCATGTGCAGGAGGAGGAAAAAGTGGGAAGCTATCCCAAGCAGCTTTTACACTGTTCATATCCAGTGAAGCAGAGGATATCCTAAAGGTTCCCCCTGTGATTTTGCGCAAGGAGCGAAAATTGGGTTGTCACTTCACGCCTGGGCACCAAACCCCAAACAATTAGAATGAAAGTTTCAGTGTTTGTACTGCAAACCAAGAACCAAGTATGGGTAGGTAACAGTTAACAATGCATCTGTTCTGCTTCTCCTTCCCTTGACATTGGCCGGATGACTTTACTTGAATTAGGGGTAGAAAGTTTAAATCCTGCAATATACTCACAGCTAATGCCTTTGTTACTCTGTACGCATCTGGTTTGCGTTATGACATATAGGTCAACGGAGGCATCTTGATATTCAATGTTCTGTGTGGGGTTGTGTGTGTATATTGAGCGTGTGTTGAGTATCACTTTGTGTGTAATCACAAACACATAATGGTAAATATATACACAATTAAATACACAGGAATTTTTTTAAAAAAACTGTCAGTTTCTTCAGATCTCTTTCTATCTGTGGAAAGTGAATGGGAATATGCCTGAATTACTGCTGCAGTTCACAAGTTAAAAGGCAGAGTTTGGAGGTGAAAGGTCAGGTGGGTTTCAAACTTTCGCATAGTACTGGTGGCAGCAGTGGAGGTATAGAATAGTTCGTAGAATTGTAGAATAATAAGGTTGGAAGGGCCTTTAAGGTCATGGAGTCTAACCCCCTGCTCAGTTCAGGAATCCAAATCAAGGCAGATAAGAACATAAGAAGAGCCCTGCTGGATCAGGCCAAGGGCCCATCTAGTCCAACTTCCTGTATCTCACAGCGGCCCCACCAGATGCCTCTGGGAGCACAAGAGACAACTAGATACCTGTCTCCCGATACCCCTCCCTTGCATCTGGCATTTTGAGATAACTTCCTTTTAAGCCTGGAGATTATACATCCCCATCATGGCTTGTAAACTGCGATGGACTTTTCCTCCAGAAATCTGTCCAATCCCCCTTTAAAGGCATCTAAGCCAGATGCCATCACCACATCCTGTGGCAAGGAGTTCCACAGACTAACAACACGCTGGGTAAAGAAATATGTTCTTTTATCTGTTCTCGCTCTCCCAATACTCAATTTGAGTGGATGTCCCCTGGTTCTGGTATTGTGTGAGAGGGAAAAAAGCTTCCCTCTATCCACTTTATCCATCCCCTGCATAATTTTATACGTCTCAGTCATGTCCCCCCTCAGGCGCCTTTCCTCTAGACTAAAAAGCCCCAAATGCTATAGCCTTTCCTCATAAGAGAGGTGCTTTTATGGTGATCTGACAGATGGTTGTTCAGTTTTCTCTTGAATGCCTAGTTCTTCTAATACATAGCAGCATATCTGTGTTTCCCTCCTTC
Organism: Intellagama lesueurii; assembly: GCA_037013535.1. Lineage (NCBI taxonomy): Eukaryota > Metazoa > Chordata > Lepidosauria > Squamata > Agamidae > Intellagama > Intellagama lesueurii. Next base: position 163,602,234 of record JBAJHW010000001.1, on the reverse strand, counting down.
ATCTCCTCCCAAAGAGCGAAGAATGTGCATGAGGAGAGCGCTGAGTCCCATCTGACGCAGCCAAAGGCAACCTCTCTAGGCCAGAGGTGTTTTTGGTTTTGGTTGTGTTCCCATGGAATTTATTGTACTTGATGTGATTCTGCCAGTTGCAAAAATGGTTTGTTCCATCTGTGAGAGCAGATATGCATCCCCCCCTGCTTCTGTGCCCGGTCTCTGTCTGTACAGGTTTGAAAGGGCTTGCTTGCACCACTCGCTTCTACCACATCGTCACCAAAGGGGGTGCAAGGAGCAACTGGAGGACTGCCATGGTGGTTCTCTCTCGCTTCTTCTGCAGACAGTTGCATCATGGCCCCATCAGGATGCTGTATGGCTGCCAACTGGCTTCAGATTGTAGTGCTGTTGCATGATTTCCTTTGGGAGTGCATCAGAAGCACTGCCAAGAGGCACTTTAATTCATGAGTTTTTTGTTTTTTTTTTTTGTTTTAAAAAAGAATCCAGAAACTTCAGACTGGTTGACAAAATTTCATATTTATACCCAGAAAATACCATGAATCAAAGTCAATGAATGTAAAAACTCCCATCAATGCCAGAACAATAAAACAGTGACATATCAAATTCAAAGTCATTAAAATCACTGACTTGCTTTAGTGAACAGGAAAATGCCTGAGCACACACTGAGTCTTCAGCTGGGGGCAGAGACATCCTGAATAGATAGCCCACCTGTTCTCAATAGGGGAACGGCTCCATATGGTGGGTGCCACAATAGAAAATGCCCCTCCACAACACTACATCACATTTTATTGCGTTACCAGTTTTGCTTTATGTGCAGGAATTCAAAGCCATTAACCATGCCTTCTTCATTTTCTCTCTCTCTTGTAGAACTGGATGGTGAAGAAATTGCTTGCACATATAATGGACAGATGTATCTGAACAGGGATATATGGAAGCCTACCGCGTGTCAGATTTGCGTCTGTGACAACGGAGCCACTCTTTGCGATGAGATCCAGTGTCTTGAAGCGCTGGAGTGCGAAAACCCACAGGTCCCCCCTGGAGAGTGTTGCCCTGTGTGTCCGCACACAGCCCGGAATGGTTTCGAAGGTGCTATTGGTAAGATTGCTTTAAAATAGTCAATCGATCAGGATTTTTGAAATTAAAAGAAAAAAATCCATAATAATCTCTGTTGGGTTTATAGTCCTCCTGAAGTAAACATAGCGGGAGCGTATGTGCAACGCCTGCAGCGTAGTTGATGAAGCAACTGTATGGATTCCTAAGTTGGGTAGCCTTGCCTTTCCAGAAATGTGAGGAGAAGGAACTGAGCCTGTAGAGATGGACAAAAGTATCCATCAATTTCTGGTCCATGTCTCTTTTACATATATTCATAGAATCTTAGAGCTATAGAGCTGGAAGAGACTTCACGGGTCATAGAATCCAACCTCCTATGGATGCAGGAAACCCCCAGCTAAAGTGACCTTGAGAGATGGCCATCCAGCTTCCATTGAAGAACTTCCTATGAGGGAGAGTCCACTGCCTTTCAAGGGAGTCCTTTCCATGGCTTAACAGTTCTTACTGTTTGAAATTCTTCCTTATGTTAACATTTTATTTTCATAATTTGAATCCGTTTTCTGGAGCCATGGAAAAGTATTCTGCTCATCTTCAACATGACAGCCCTTCAGATATCTGAAGATACTCATTAGTTCATTCTACCATGGCTCTGATTGAATTTATGAATATATGAATTCGCACAAAAATTTATATTGGAATATGGATCATTAAGTATGTTTTCTTCCAGCACATCCATTTCTAACTCCTAATTTTCTTTTGATTTTGATTGGTGACAAATGGGTCAGGTTGCTGCCAGCCTGAGACAATTTTGCATGTGTTCAGTCATCATTTTGCTGCATGGAAGATGCAAGGAGTCCAGACTGTATGTCTTCAGTATTAACAGAGACAGTTTTATTGAGAATTGCAGCCTAATGTGAAAGAGGGGGGAGGAGGAAGAACAGCACATATAATATCCAGTTTGCCAATGCTGTGAATTTGGAATGAATAAGCAAAAGCATAGAGAGAACTTACCTAGTGGATCCGATAGCATAATGCCTTCATGTTGCTCTAGGCCATAGGTTCCCAAACTTTTTTCCCCCGTAGACCACTTGCTGACTTATTTGTTTTCCGTAGACCCCCTGCCTACCTAATATCTCATTTTCCTAAACCTATTAACTTCAAGGGTTTTTTGAAAGAGTGCACAAGTGTAGAAAAAAAAAAACGTACAATTTTTATTCATACCTTTATTGAAAAAACACAAAATGCAACTGAATATTTGTATTTGGAACGAAAAAAATCAGAAGTTAGTAAAATTAATAAATTAATACACAGCTAATGATGTTAATGAGAGGGATGAACCTGATGTTCTGATAACAGTTTTATTTATTATGATCTGCCTAATGGGATCTGCTCACATAGACCCCCATTTACATCTCGTGCACCCCCAATTTTTTCTCTCTCTGACATGGACCCCCTGCAAGTCGAAATCGACCCCTGGGGGTCCATATAGACCACTTTGGGAACCTTTGCTCTAGGCTAACCAGCCTCCATGTAATTTCAAAATGTAGACAAGTACACCGCCTTTCTTCCCTCAAACCCTAGTCCCTCAAAACTCTAGCTACTAGAAATGGGCAAGAACCAGTTCATCCCAGTTTGTCCCAGTTTGTAAAGGTGGCAGCACAGGTGCTGCTGCTCCCCTCCCCTGACTCCTCTGGCTCAATCAGCCACTCACCAGGCCCAGCTTGCTTGTTTTTTCCCACCCCCTCACCTGATCTGCCAGTTCCGGCAAGAGCTCAGGCTTCTCTGCCCCGCCCTCTTGGCTGATCTCCCACTCAGACAAAAGGGCAGGACAGAGAAGTCTATGCCTGTGACTGGAAGATTAGCTGGGGAGGTGGAAAAAACAAGCAAGCTGGGCCTGGTGAGTGGCTTGATCTGCTGAGGAGGTGGGGAAAGGGACCAGCAGCACCTGTGCTGCTGGCTTTGCGAACTGGGACGAACCAGTTTGTGCCCATCTCTACTAGCTACTGATTCTGACATGTAATATGTCAGAATCAGTAGCCAAAATTATGTTGCTTAGTGTAGTAAATTGCACTAGAATAGGCCCATTGAATCCATGGAGATTTGGTGAGTCAATTCCTTCATAAACTCCATGGATTCAAATGGGTCTATGCTAACTTAGCATAGTAAGTTACAGTTAGAGTAGATCCAATTGAAACAATGGTATGTAGAGATGAGTTGACTCACTAAATCCCCATTGATTCAGTGGGCTTACTTTAGTGCGATTTACTATGTATTATTGGACAGTGACAGAGAAATAATGAACTGCACTGCAGTGAAGCATAGCAGCGAAGAATCAACCAGCTAACAATGCGCCCCAGCTAGGCAGAAATCCATCTGACATGAAAAAAATTATTTCCCAGCCTCTTGCAATGAACAGGGTATGCCTGAGCACTCTTGAAGCACATGGAGTGGCTGGCTAGGTCACGTTGCCCCCTTGGGAAAGAAGAGGGCAAGCAGCTATCCCTTAATAAGACCGGTGGGAAGTGGGGGGATCCCATGAGACGTCAGGTTTTTGGATCTGAGACTGTGCAACATGCCCATGTCCTCTGCGTCCACCTCTCCTTCCCAAGGTGGATTGGAGGCAGCCAACACCTCGGTGTTACTCCCGCTTGCCTCCCTTCAACTTCTGCTGCCTACGCCCTTGCACTAAGCAGTTAAGATGTCTGTTTCTTTCCTACTGCATAAGATTGCTCCTTAAAGTGTGCTGCTTTAAGGAAAGGACATTCTGCTTAAGAGAGGACGTTCAGAGACCATGCAGTGGTATTTATTGGTATTTTTATGTTCCCTGCCTTAGGAGGGTATCCCCATTACTCCATCGGATCAGCAGAAAACAATGCCAGGGCTATGATTAATAATAATAAAAAAATTGAAAGTAACATTGGAAGGATTTTTGTGGAATGGGAATTGCTCCTGAGTAAGCATTATGAAAGAAAACTGGCCATGGTGAAGTGAGGAGCTGGGTAATAGAATTTCTACCAAGTCATGGAAAAGTTATGGAGTTATTTAATTGCCTTACATATTTTAAAGGCATTTCCCTCACTTTCAAATGCAAAAAGAACTATAAACAATAGAGACTATCCAACAGTGCTTTCTTCCAAAGTTAAAACCATGTAGTTTTGGAGTCTTTTAAACAAAACTGATTTGTCCAACTTTTAAATGGAAGTTTTGGCAGTACAGTTCACTTCCTTGTATGCTCAGAGAAACATAAACTGAAATTAACACTAGCTTCAGGAGAAGGAATCTCTAGTGGGAGAAAGTCTCTGCCATTCCTTAATCCTGGAAGCAATCCTGTGTGCATCTATTTGGAAAGAAATCCCATTGAGTTCGCTGAGACTTGCTCCTGAGTACATTCCGGATAGGATTGCAGCCTTACGCATGTTCATGGGCTCAGTGAGCACATTTTACTCCAGCATAGTGTGAACTTTTGAAAATGTGCTTTAAAAAAACGCAAATTTATCTGGCACATAGGTGAGTGTTGCTGCCTTCTTAGGATTGTGACTAAAGGGTGTAGAATTAGTTGCTTCTAATTAAGCAATAAGTCCAGACAAGACATGCTTTACGAAGCAGCTGGTACATGTCTGGAGTGCCTTTAAGAGTTTTTTAGGCCAAAGGATAGTGCATTTCACTCACTCACCCAAGAGGCAAGAAAATGGTGTTGAGGCTGTGGTGTGCCTGAATGCTCTTAAAAACATGGGGCTGTGTTCGGCCAAATGATGATTTTTATAATTTAATGATTGGTGGTGGTGGTGGGGTCTTGTGCCTTCACATCTGGGCAGTTGCTAAAAAATTATCATATGTATGTTAGAATGGTTTCATAAGAAATACTTAACTATTGTCAGCAGTCGCCGTTGTGAGGTCAGATAGTATCATGATGGGGAAAATATTTGGGATGTTTTAATTGAATGATCATGCTTGCTACCATATTTTTGCTTGCATCTAATGACCCATGACATACAGAAAAGCAGAAGACTAATGTTGAAAGAGGGTTTTAAGACCAGGAAATAGCGGATTAATGATGCAATCCTATGCCTGCCTGCTGAGATTTAAGCCCCATTAAGAAAAAATGAAATAAAAAATTCATATGCAGGTCGTACCTTTACTGGGAGCAACTGTGGTTCCACAGGTATATGCAGGCTTTTGAGTTCTTCAGAATTCTTCACCAGTTTAAGTGATACAAAAAGAGAGGATTTATATTTATTGCCTATCCTGATGAAGAGTTCTTGATATCTTGAAAGCATGCACACTCTGTAGAATTACAGTTGGTTCCAATAAATGTATTGCCTGCCTGTAGGTTTTGTATTTTGTTTTGTTCTCTGGGACTCACACACACACAAAAGTCTTCCTTTTTCTCTTAAGTGAAATTGCTCCTGGGTATTGAGGTACAAAGTGGCAGCCTAGGTCTAGAGTCACATTTACTCGGAGGCAGGCCTAACTGAACATAATGAGAATAAAAGTGCACAGACTTGAGGTGTTATGGAGTTCAATGGTAAAATTAAGAGGGAACAGGAAATATTTCTAACCTTTCCCCAACTCAATGCCTTCCAGGAGAGTTGGACCAGTTGAGGTTTATGCAGTCTGTTGTCTTAACGCTAGAAAGAACAGGGTGGGGAAAAGTCATATTCATAATATGACTAGCTAGCAATTTGCTAGCTTGAGGAATAACTCCCCATTTTGATCTCCTGAGACAAAAGATAGAAAAGTGTGGCCTGCTAGATGTTGTTAGACTTCGTTACCCATCGGCCCTAGCCTAGCCATCCTAAACAACCAAAAGGGTTTATGAAATTTGCCATCCATCACAGCTGAAGGTCTACACGTTTCCCTGCCATAACTCTCATATGTTCTTCCCTGTTTGCTATAGCCAACTTGCCTCTTAAACCAGTTCCCAGTGCTTAGCCTGTAGGCCTGCTGCCTCTCTGGCACTCCTGTTTCCTTTCTTCACTTTATTCTCAGTGTCCTATGGACCAGTCCGTGGCAGCCACCTAGAGACTTCCAACAGCATCTCTTTGGTCCAGAGGATGCTCCTGCTCCTGAAGTCGAGGTGGTGAATTGAACTATGTGAATGGTGATGCTGTTCAGAATCTTGTTCTGAAGCTGACACCATAGTCTGGTCCATCAGCAGTTCATACACACAAGGCCATCCTGCATGTATGCCAGGAAGTCGTAACATGAAATATCACAAACCTTAGCTCTTGAAGTAGGAGGTGATTCACCCCAAAATGTTGGGGGATGTCCCCCTTCCCAGTCATAAGCCACTCTTGAAAAGATCTGTTCCCATGTTAAACTATATTTAGCTTACAAAAACATGGTGAAATACTTAACATGGACATTATTATATTGAAGTGCTGGAGTTTTCATCAGTGTTGATTTGTTTTATTCCTCTTTTTTTCAGGTAGAGGTCGTAAGGTAAGTCTTAATATTTTCATTTCTCTCATTTAATGTTTCAGATAACTTCCGTTCTTGTGTTCAGTTCAATGAATCTTGAGAGACTATGAATACGACTTTTCTCACAATTGTATTAACCCCAAAGATTGGACACTCAGCCGCTTCTTGAGGATGCACAAGTGGCAGCGCATGTAATGCCCTCAACTACACATGCTGTGGATTACCTGATCTGGCCCCTCTGCCAAGAGGTCTGGTGTTGATTTGGACTCCTAGCCTCTGGGTCTGTAACCACATGCTTCAACCCACTGAGCTATGCCAGCCATCTTGCTACTTTATACTTTCCACCATTGCAGTGGCTGTGCAGGATCAAGTCTTTAGGATTTCTGTTGTGTACGTGGTTTTTGAGCACACAGTGAAGTTCTGCCACATTGCCAGACGACTTTATAGATGCTTGGATCCATATAGAACCACTTTTAAAAAACAATTTAAAATATTTGCACTTCTCTTTAATAATTATTCTGAGAGCAGCTAAAAACAAAACAATTATAATTATGAAACATAGCACAACAACAACAACATAAAAAATCCAGAGGAGCTTAAAAAACCATCACAAGCAGAAGAAAGGGCAGGTTCAACCAAGGTTTAAGAAGGGCTGAGAAAATAACCACCTGCTGCTTGAAGAAAAAATATGAACGTGGGTGCAAGGTGGGTCTCCCTGTGGGCAGCACGACAGAAACGGGGCATGGGGTTTACACAGGCAGCAGAAATTGGCAAGCGTGTGAACTTGTGAACTCCCAAAGCCATGACAGAGCGAGAAAACCATTTTGCTTTCAGAACCATTGAGATAGGCAGCCCAATGCCATGGGTGTTGAAACTTTTACCTGGTGCATATAACAAAGAGCAGAGATAAGTATTCCCACACCCTAGCTAGGCAAGTAAGTAGGCTTCCCCTCTCCTCTTCCCCATTTGCTGTAGTCTGCTTCATTTTTGAAAACTTTGAGACGGTGGGGGAAGACTACAAAACAGGTTGACTTGTAACTTTGCATTGGGCATCCGCTCAAGGTCGTGTGTACCCTCCCCTGAGCAAGAGGATCTTGGCTAGAGACACCCTTCTCTGTAGTCGTTTTGGGAGCCCCATGGCAGCAAGAACGGAGGAGCTCTCCTTTAGTTCATCCCCTAATGAAGTTATATCCTGTGATACAAATGGCTTACGTTCTCCCCAACAAGTGTTCAGATCTGATTACTGGAGGAGATCAGACCTCAAGATGAATCCTGAAGGTGTTGCAAAGAAGAAGACCCATACACCAGTCACCCGACTTCAGAGACTGGGGATGAGAGTGTGATCTGGCATGGAGTCCTTGTGCGAGATCTCAGTGCACAGGCAAGCACAAGCGGCAGCTGCCTAAATCGTGGTGAACAGGAAGGTGTATCTAAAAGAGGAAGCTGTTCGAGGCTGTGTAGTCCCTTTGGAGCACAGAGAGACTGCTGGGTTTTACTTTATTTTTTTAATGAAGAAAATGTGAGGGACGAGAAAAGTGCACAGTGTTTCTCCTGCTTTTTCCAGCAGAAATACTGTCACCCATACACATGGTCAGAATGGGTCTGTCCTTAATATTAAATGACGGTGCACGTTCTAACAGTACGGAAGGCCCTTGGGTGGTTTTAGGTAAGCTTTTGTGTGTGTTTGTTTTTAGCTCTCCCGCTAGCTTGTCGTTATACACTTTTATGTGGAATGTGCAATGCTGAAAAGGGAAAGCTTTAGTAATATTCCGTTAACAGATGAATTTCATTTCCTGTCTTACAGGGTCAAAAAGGAGAACCTGGAGTTGTACCAGTGGTAAGTTGTTGGGTTGCCATTCTGCTTGTCATTGAGAAGCACTTTTAGGAGGTTATGTATCAGGGAAATGGGTTCCTATCAAACTCTTCTTACCTTCCCCTGTGGAGGCTCCTCAAACCCACAACGTTCCCATCTGGCCTGCAAAGAGTCCAAATGAGGTCCAGCCCTTAAGCTTCATCACCCCAATGAATGTCATCGCTCTTGCTAGTGGAAAGATTAAAAGTTTAAGAGTTGATTGTTTCCCTACAGATACTGCTTTGCCTTCCTATGGCATACATCTTTATTTTGCATTGCGTCCTTCTTTTTGGTACCATTCACCCTCCCAAAGATGGCTTAGAATAAAACACAAACAGTTCTTCCCCGGTTTCCATGAAAAACAGTCTTTTAATGAAGTTTTAAAGATGGACAATATGTATTGTGGCATAACAATTTGTAAACAGGTTAAGAGCACACGTCATCCAAGATAGTGTTCTAAGAGCTGCATTGTGTCACACAAGCACCTGAGCCATATTTAGTGTGTACTGTATCTATTTACTTCAGCACAGGAGGAGGCAGGCGCCTAGCCCTGCCCACCACTATCCCTTTCGTCACACAGTGATCTGCTAGTCACAAAGAGACTCTCTCCACGCAAGCAAGAACCCCAGCTTTCCAGTGTTCATGCTCATGGGAGAAGTCAAAATGAGAGACCAGGTCTCAGGGTGTAGCATGATGTAAATAATCTTTATTTTGATTCTAAAATGCTAAGTGCATTTCAGCACACAGGCCTTCTTCAAGAGCTGTATATAAAATTAAAAATGAATTAGTTTGTAAACACCAAACTTAGGACAACTGAAACTGTCTATAATTAATACTCATTAGTTCAGCTTCTAATAGTGGTAGTCAGCCAATATGAATTGATAACAACCTTTGTGATATGTGCCAAGATTTTAGAAACAGAACTTCCTTAGCTCATTCGATCTGTGCCAGCTTCAGCTACTGATCTAAAGCACTAAGAGCTTAAAGATCATGCTGAGAAAAACTGAATGCACATTCATTGATATGATATTGCCTGTATGGATATGAAAATGAGCATTAGTTATTTTTAAATCAGAGTAAAGATTATTTACATCATTCTACATCCTGAGACCTGGTCTCTCATGTTGACTGCTGCTATCATTGGATGTACCAGTTCCTTTCATTTCTGTTCCTTGCTCATGGGGACGGCTCATGTGAAAACAGGAACACCTTCTGTTGGCTGTCTCAAGAAGACAGTGCCAACAGAGTGTGAAGGAGCCAGGTGCCTGCCTCTTTCCATGTTGGGCTGAGTGGATATGGCAACAATGAAATAAGGCTATACACATGGATAAGGGGGAAATCGTACGCATTTGAATCGAAGAGAAATGGAATTCAGGAGATAAGCCAGGGTTCATTGTCTTATGTGCAGTGGAATATACCATTACTACAAACTGGATTTATAACAATAGGTAGTAGAGCAAAGGGGGAAAATTGTCTGACTTTTTTACCAATGTGTGAGAGGGAAGGCATGATGAACACTAGCTCAATTTTTGATTCAAAGTAGTGGGATGGTTCCATAGATCTATTGCACTTTTGCAGCATGTGGTTGTAAAAGATCTGGAGGATCAGAGTCATGAGTTTTGTAAAGGGTGACCTCTACAGAATATCTGTCCTCAGACTTGGCATCCCTGCTAGGCCTGTGAGATGACAGCCACGGGTAGAGGAGCTGTATCATATTTGCTAATACTGGGAGAGACTGAAGTAGGGGGCAAAGATTATGAAGAAGAGGGAGGTTTAGGGAAGATCCCACAAGCATACTTTAACTCATATTTTTACGACTAGGTTAGAACTGGAAGTGTCAGTCACATTCATCTTGCAGCTTCCTTTGTACTTTTAGGTGTAGAAAGTCCACTGTTTCTGCAGAATGTCAGGTCAGGTCTGCTTCAAATAATAAGTGAGCTTGGATTTGCTACTGAATAAAGGTTTGGCATCATTGAACAACTCTTTGCAGGAGGCCACCTGCCGAGCCCTTAATGCAGCTGTCTTTTGACGTGTTGTCTCTCAGCAAGTGAGCAATGACAGGGTCAAGGAGAAAGAGCAGCCGTCTCTGCTTGACCTACTTTATTCCTCTGGGTGATGATGCAGGTTGGGTCCAGAGAAGGAGGGTAAGCAGTGACAGTAAGGATGATGTGGCCGCTTACAGAGGTCCCATCCCAACAGCATCTTGTCAAAGTCCCCTATTCCTCAACAAGAACTGAGCCAACATATGTGGGATGTGGCTTCTATGAAATATGGGGACATGCAAGGGAAGTATGGAAGAATGGACATTCAGTCCCCAAAATAACAATTACTGTGAATTTTTCATTTGTACTTACTGTTTTCTCATCTTTTGTGGCTTCTGCTGAAACTCCATATGTTTATGGTGCTGCTGTAGAGAGATGGCATCATTGATGATAATCATGCTGAGGATACATATTATTAAAACTTGTTTGTATTATTTCCATAGGTTACTGGCATAAGAGGGCGGTCTGGACCATCTGTAAGTAATGAATATCTCTGATATTATTTGAAGAGGTTCTGAATGCTTCCCTATTATTCTATCACGTTCTAGGGACTGCTTAATTCTCCATTTTCCAAATCTGTATATACCAGTCACTTTCTTCCTATCTTGGGCAGCTACTCTTCACATCTTTCTCCAGCTGGTTTTCTTTATTCTTCTTCTACTTAGTGATCACCAGTGTGATCAATCTTGTCTGTATGTTTTGTGTATGAGGTGTATCATATAGCTTCCATACCTGTCTTCCTACTTCTTTTTCTTTAAATTTAGAGTTTCTATATAATATTCAGAAAGACTTTGGTTTCCCAATGTGTTTTCTAGTGGTATTCCCACTTGTTGAGTTCCCATGTGAATGTTTAAACGTGCAAACATGTGCCTATTTGTGTTTAGAAGACACAATCTAGAGAGCATAGGTTCCCAAACTCTTTTGCCCCGTAGACCACTTGCCGACTTATTTGTTTTCCGTAGACCCCCTATGCAATCGTAACGACTACAAAATATGTATAAAATTTTGTACTTACTTTTCTTAGGCACTCCTAAAGAAGATGATTTTGATTCACTTGACTTTTACCTATTTTCTATCTATATTTTTGAACGTATTTTTAAGCCACTTTTCTTCTCAAAACTCAGAAAGCAACTGAACGTCTCTAACACTCCTATTTATCAATTATGAATCAAACAAGTCCGTGCAAAGCTTTGATACAAGTCTAAACAAGTACGTACGCGCGCGATGTGTGTGCCCGTATAGCTCAGTAATGAGAAATGACAAATGTCGTCGATCCCATTTACAACACACCGACATTTACCATAAAATTTTACCAATAATTTTACGAACTTACACATGAATGTAGCACACCACAATACAGATAGTACATAGTACCTAATTAAATTATATTATGAAATATTATGTACACAGAATCTGTGTTTGGTGTAATTACGGATTGCCTAAATATTTATTATGATCTGCCTAATGGGATCTGCTCACGTAGACCCCCATTTACATCTCGTGCACCCCTAATTTTTTCTCTCTCTGACGTGGACCCCCTGCAAGTCGAAATCGACCCCTGGGGGACCATATAGACCACTTTGGGAACCTATGATCTAGAGCAATGGTTCCCAGCGTTGGGTCCCAAGGTGTTTTTTGGACTGTGACACCGAGAAGCCTTCACCACTAGCTGTGCCGGCCAAGATTTTTGGGGGACATAATCCAAGAACATCTGGGGACCCAAAGTTGTGAACCCCTGATCTAGAGGAAGGTTGGGGTGGGGCATTGCTGGACCAGGGAAGATGGAAAAAAAGAAACAAATACTTTGTGCTTATCCCATGAATCTGTGTTCCAAATTTCTCTGTCCCTAAGTAACTTTTTTCTAACAAACTCCACCATATTGGTGTTGGTCTTTGCATTTGAATGTTGCGTTCCCTCTAATTTTCAGCGCCTCTGGGCAGGGCTCTGTCCCTCTCTTGCACAACTCTGCTCCCCCCTGTGTGACTCCACCCACCACCTGGGGTTCTGTTGTAACTGGAACCAAAGGGCTGGAAATTATTGCTGTGGGTGCACGGAAGAAGAGGACCACTGCTCGGGGGGGGGGGGGAAGAGTTGCATGCACTTGTGCAGCCACACACCTTAGAGGGAACCTTGAATGTGATGGTTTGTCTCATGCTGACTGACAACAATTTTCATTGATAATGAATGATCATATATATTCAGAGTTAGGAGAAGAGTAGCCGTCAATGAGAATGCAATAAAGCAAAGCAAAACAAGAGTGCCTCAGATCTCCCAAACCAAAACCATAGAAAGCTCCTGAGAATGGTGACTCTTTAAATCTTTTGAAGAAAGGAGGTTATATCTACACTGCACAATAACAGGACTGAACTAAACTTGTCCTGACTCTGTCCTATGGATTCCTAGGATCTGCTTAGAATTCCTTGCTGTAGTTCAGGAGAGTCCATGAGAGGTCATTAGCAGCAAATCCCTCTCCATAGGATGCTGGAACCATGACCTTAAAATGATATAAAATGGCTGTAACTTGTATAGTGTAGAGACCTCTGAACAATTCTCCAAAGGTAAATATCCAGTATTCTTGTACTTATATCCATATATTTTGTTACACATCATAACTTTAAAAAAAATAGTTTTAGGGTCCTGTTATTTTGTCCTCATCTGGTGCTAAATCTAGAGATTCGTGCATCCAAATCCAGCAGAGATCCATCGAAGTGAAGGTCAACCGTTGTGTATGGGAGTCCGCCACCCATATCAACTTTGCCAAGGAAGAGTTAGGCATGTTTTCCACCAATTTGGCTTAAAACGGAAGGTGCCAGATCATATTTTATACCGGACTTGCCCACGGCGGGAGTAGAAATTTAGCACATCTGGAAGGCAGGATGGAAAAGTCTGCTCCAGGACCCACTGTCCTGCTGTCCAGCATTGATGCAATTCCTTGCTGTTCTACATGATCTTACAGCATGACTAGGCTACACCTAACATTCTTCTGCATCTTCACACTGCAGGAGAAGAGTAACAATGGTGGGCAAAGGGATTTTCACAGAAGCTTCTGGGCACATTGGCAAACTCTCAGTAGCCTTCTGAAAGCATCCCTGAAAGGTTATTTGAAAATCACTATGTCACTGACTGGGTAGCAAAAAGTGTGGCCCCAAATTAAAGGAGCAAATCCTTTTACCAACATGTCCATGCTATGTTTCATGACAGAGGTTGTTACTGAAATTTAATTGTTAAGGTGCATTATCACCATTATCTCATTTCAAGACAGAAGGCATGTCCATAACTGTTCTCATCATTGCTTTAGGGACCTCCAGGATCACAAGGACCAAGAGGATCCCGAGGACCAAAAGGAAGACCTGTAAGTTGTTCAATGTTATTTCAGGACGCTTACGTGATCTCTTGAAGTGTCCTCACCATCTCCTTGAGTAGTGAGAGAACCAGGATGGAAGAGACTTTTATCCCAGTTTGGTTTTGATCAGAAGTTCCCAACATTTGCAAAATTCAAATGTGGGGGAAAGCAAAATGGACAGATTTTGTCTAGGGGGATAGTCAGGCATAGCTTCCTTCTGGGAGAAGACACCACTGGAGTCTGATGGCTGCTTGCAGTATTTGGGGGCATAAATGGGAAGGAGCTGCATACAGCACTTAACAGGAGATCCAGTTCTCTACTATCCAAATTATCCCCAGAGATAAGTAGCTGTGTGGTCCCTTCCATAACTCTGTTTCACATTCTCCCTCTCTATGTTTTCTCTCTCTTCCAAACTAGTTTATTTCACAGCTACAGGAGTGTGGAGGCGAGAGAAGAATAAGTAATTTCTCCCAAAGAAATTTCAGATTCCCAGGGTGATCAAGAAATGATCCTCTAACATTTAATTTCCATTAGAAGAAAAATTTGCCACACATCCTCCTGAGCTATTTCCTGTAGTTCCCCCATTGGCCAGAACCACTTTGTCTATTTGTAACACCATAAATAGTAGAGAAGGAATTGGGTTACATTTCCAAATATGATGGAGATCAATCCAATTGAAGGGAATTGGGCATGTAAGTAAAAAACTTAGGATCAGATTCCCAGCTCTTTGATCAGGTAACCTGACAATTTTAAAAAATCAGTTAGAAATAAGGTATTTGTTAGAAAGCTAAGAATTAGTAGTTTAATTTTTTTTTTGAAAAATGTTTCTAACTGATATTGGTAGGAATTAGATTCAGTATATTATTGTATCACATACACTTCAAAAAAAAAATTCAGGAGTTGTATGTGTTGGCTACTACAGGCAGTGTTGTGGGTAGATTGTCCACATAAAGACCAGAACTGTGATGCAGGCAAACAAGCCAGGTAAAGTGCCCAAAATGTATATAACTTGCGTAGAAACACCTCACCATCCACCCCCGAATTTCTACAATTATGATGTTTCTTTTAATTAGAAAGGAAAACATTGGAAATTATAGTTCAACATGGCCTTACAGGCCACAATCTAGAGTGTCTATGAGTAGTCAGGCAAAATTACGGCTGAGCTAAAATCTCTCACCGTTCCCCTTGTAAAGACAACTTTTCCATTCGGTTTGGTGACTGTAATTCGGTAGGATAGTTCTGGAAGTATTGCAGATTTTGTGAGCAGGGGGTGAAGTGGCCGATGTAACAAGCATTCATGATTTTGTTTTTCTTTCTCAATATGTTGTTGACAGTTTGGGACACAACGTGGTTTTGGGACACAATGTGGTTTTTGCTAATGCAAAAATATTTGTTGCATTGGCAAAAACAAAAAGTGTTTTTTTTTGCACAAAAAGATGTATTTTGCATTTAAAAACTCATATTTTACACAAAGCAAAGGGGCCGCGTGATAGGTAGTGCAACTGTTTGCAGCTAGGTTTTGTGCAAACACACAGGTCATATATGACAAACCATTCCCCCAATCGTTTCCTAAAAATTTCTAAAATATGAAAAATGCACAACCCTCTCTTACTAGGAAGAAAATTTTTGAATATTTTTTCTTCTTCCCTATGAGAATGAAATAAATAAAGATTTACATCCCTGGTGATACTAAGTATGGTCTTGTGAGTGCACTTTTTTCAGCATAAGAGAAACAGTAGTGAATGCAGGAAGTAACAGGTGTGAAGCCCTATCAGTGAGATTTAGCCATGTTGGACCAACAACACTTATAACATTGCAGGGTCCGTGGATTCTTCCAGATGAATATTTTATTATACAGCCATCTTGCCTCTTTTATGAAATTCTTCAGGAAGTCTAGACAGTATTGTTTTCCATGTGTACAACCCCTAGGTTCTCCTACTGCTGTTTGTGTCCTTTCCCCCCCTTCTCTGTTAAGAAGGAAACAACAAAATATATGGAATCATTTTTGGTTGGTGAGACTTTCTTTATAAGTCCATTAGTGCACTGGATGCACCTGATACTTTCTTGAATTCACTATAGCCCTACAAAATGTTACTAACTTGGTTTGGGAGGAACAACAGAGCCCAGTACCCCCTGCGCTGTCATTTTCTCCATGGAAATGATGGCAAATTTGAAGAGAAGAGATTTCTGCCTGCCTGTAGACTCTACTTTCAAGTAAGAACTCTGGAAAATATTGGCTTTTTGCTTGTGTGTAGAGTCTACATGCGGGAAGGAACCTTCCTTCTTTAGACTCCTTGTTGATTGCACGAAGAAAACAGCTAGTGATTCAATAATGTCTGACTAGGGCTCGAGTTATTGTATGGGCGCAGTGTAATGGTATCAACAGCAAAGGAGCAAATGAAAAACATTATGGCTGAATTTCTCTGCTACAGATTAAGAGCGTACAGAATTTGGAATGGAGTTTCGTCTGTCTCTGTGATACTCCTTCGAAATTCTTCCTACACCAGGGATATTAAAGGCCTCCATTCAGGGAAA
The DNA here is from genome assembly GCA_037013535.1 of Intellagama lesueurii. NCBI lineage: Eukaryota > Metazoa > Chordata > Lepidosauria > Squamata > Agamidae > Intellagama > Intellagama lesueurii. Next base: position 163,585,979 of record JBAJHW010000001.1, on the reverse strand, counting down.
TTCAAGCTAATTCAGTTCCAAGCTAACAGCCCTTGTTCCTCTCAGTGCCCCAGGCTGCAATCCTGTTCTAGGAAAACCCATTGGAGATTTGTAGGGACCGTATCAGATCTAGAGCAGGAGCGGGGAATCTGTGGGCCTCCAGCTATTGCTGAACTGGATTACCCATTAACCCCAGTGGTGAGGAAAGATGGGAACTGCAGTCCAACAACAGCTGCAACACACCCATTCCCTCTCCCTAGTCTAAAGACTAGAACTTGACAGGGCTGGCCTCCCATTCAGCTTTGCCTAGAAATTCTGCTAGATAGGGTCCAGTGATGAAGTAGGAGTTCTTAAGAAGGAATGTGAAATTGTGTGTGTGCAGAATTTCACAAGTAGATTTGAATGAGCCATCTAAATTCGTTGGCTACAGAGATTTAGTCATGCTGTTGTACGTCCATTATCTGCTGCAGCGCCGAAATGATTATGATGATAAAAGACTAACAGGGGGATGGAGTGCCACCTAGTGGCTCTCTATAGCAAGTTCTTGATTGCAATGTGCATTGCATTCTGGGAGATATTGACATAAGCAGCACAGCTGACTTCTAGATAATACAGGGTTTTACAAGTAATGTCTTCTTCTCTGGTTTGATCCTTCAATGTCTTTTGCAGTAAGCATGTTTATGGATATAAAGTCTCTGAGGCCAGAAGGAGATGCTAGAGTCAGCCCATGTCTGGAAGAGGAGAGACATTTTTAAGATGAGTTTTTTCAGGATGTAAGCAGAGAGTCCCTTTTAAGTGTTATCTCACAAATATGGGAAGATGGTCTGAACTGCTCTTCCTGAGCAGTAAAGTGCTCTTCGCTCTAATTACGGGATATTTCTAATATTTATTCAAGTCTTGATTTTTGTATGTTTCTCCAAATCCCACCTGCATTTTCTTCCCTTCCTTTTTTTTTTTTTTTTTTTTTTGAATTAGGTTGCAAGAGCTTGGGGTTGTTTTTCTCCCCACATGGAAAAGTGGGCACATTTTTGCATATTTTCGCCTCAAGTATGCATTTATTTGTGCATTTTGCCCAGTGTGCAAATTAATTTATGGATTAACTGAAATTGATTTGTGTATGTTCTTTTAATTACACATATATTTCCCTTTCCATGTTAAAATGTGCATAATGGTCGTGTACACATATTTTATTTTTCAAAACAGCATTGTTTTCTACACAAGCCTTCCAAATGAGGAAGGTCTTGAGATATATCCTTCTTATGTGTCGTGACAGGTGAAGAAGTGCCCCATTAATTGAGAATGTCAAATTCAGTTAATTTTATTCAATCTCCAACCAGGCCATTGTTCTTCATATGTTAAATGTTTGTTTTTTGAAATCTGTGTAACTGTGAGAGACCGTTATCACTTTCAGCCCCTCGCTTTTGTAGATTGTGCATTCATTTTTGTACATTGTGATAGTAACCCATACTGGAAGAGTTTTGAGGGAGGGAACATTGGAGAAGGGCTGTGCTAAATATTCTGTCAAAAAGGTGACACATAATTTAATTTAATTTAATTTTTATTTTATTTTAATTCTGCCCATCTAGTGTAAGGCCACTCTGGGCGGTTCACAACATGATCAAACAGTAAAACAGTACTACAATTATAAAATAAAATTGACAAATAAGCATCATAAAATAAAACAATAATCAAACAATTATAAATCAACAATTAAGCTGTTTACAATTACAAATCAACAATTACGTATTAAGCCATTTCTGTGCACTCACTTGTCTCTGCTATCCCCACTTCTATATATTTGAACTTTAGAAGGTTGGGGCAATATGGCCTACAGAATGTTTATGATCCTGGACAGCAAACGTACATAGTTCTGATTAATATTTGGAGTTTGAGGGGGCAAGCCAATGACTGTTTGTTTGTTTAGATAGGCTTCTAGTATGCTTTCTGCATTAAATTGCAGCCTGCCTGCAGTGTAGAACACTGCTCTGTGGAAGTCTTGGTCAGGTCAACCCTCACACTTAGTACTTATTCAGTTCTTGAGTTGCATCTCCTCTATTTGAGGTTACCTTTCCACACATGAAAAGGAAGGAGGAAAACTCTTAGATGTGCAAAAGCAAGGATGAATAAGTGTGACCCTCCTCTAACTGTGGACTACAGCAGCCTTAGCTAGCATAGGCAGTAGTGAAGAATTATAATAAAATAGACAAAAACCTTGTGGCACCTTAAAGAGTCTTATATTTTAATGTGGACAAGTCTACTTCTTCAGACATATGAGGTAAAATACAGAGTTCACACAGTAAAACATTCATACCTGGCTTTAAGAGACAGTGGTGTATGGTTGCATTTCACACATGTAGTAATTTATTACTTATGTTTAGTGTTCAGTTCTTTTGAAATCTGGTTTTGTCATTCCCACAAGAGACAGAAAACAAAAGACAAGGCAAAATTGAAAAAAGGGGGAAGGGGGTGTTTGTGGTATCTTAAAGACCAGCTGTAAGCAGTAACATGATTGAAGGAGACAGCAGAGGAACAATGTGTTAATATAGAGAGTATTAACAGTTTTTACTTTTGAGTCTTGTACTGAAAGATGAGTCTGGTAGTTGTGAAGGAAAATAACAGTAGATAATAGCATAATTATTACATTTGGTAATGACTTAAGAAGCCTTGATTGATATTCAACCCATTTATATGGGTGTCCATTGCATATTAATTGTATCACAGCTGTTTCCTTCTGTATTCTTCTGTAGTGTTTCTTTTCTAGAATAGCAGACTTTCATATCTTGTGAAGAGTGTTCTGGTATACCGAAATGGTTGGAGACAGGTTTCTGTGTATTGCGGTTTCTGATGTCTGATTTATATCCATTGATCCTTTTGTGTAGATATTGTCCTGTTTGTCCTATGTGGAGTGCAGAGGGACCTTGTTGGGAAAAGATAGCACAGATCACATTAGTTGAGGAACAAGTGAAGGTCCCTTTGATGTTGTGTGTGACATTCTTAGGTCCTGTTTAACAAATATGTTAGCTCTGGGATTCTGGGAGGTGTAGTGAAACAAACTAACTTGTCCAAGGTCTGTATCTTAGTCTCAGGACTCTGTACAAAATAAGATTGAAAAAATAGTGCTAGTGTAATATTTATATTCCTGAGTAACCAATAGTAAAAAGAGGCAAAAGTTTGGTTAGTACTTAATAATTTGAGAACAGAGCTGGAAGAGAGCCTATGGATCATCAAATCCAGCCCCTATCATCATATTCAATAATAATCCCTTCTTGCCATGGGTGTCTGGAAATCTCTCCCCCACAATCCAGATTATACTTTAAAAACTATAGTTATTGTTTGGCTGTGCACAGACACACTGACCAGAATCCTGTTGGTTAGTTGTGGTGGCATAAGTGCAATGGCATAAACTGCAGCAGTGATTCGCCACCCATTAACCCGTTGCCGCTTGCATCCCCAGTGGTGAGTTAACATGCCATGAGGGAGACAAATGACAACTTGTTAAAAAGCAGTAATTTGTGATTTGCACCGCTTCAGTTTGCAACTATGTTGGTGTATCTAAGCAATAGGATTCTGGCCAGTGTGCTGTAGTAGCACACATCATGCATGCGAATTATATTAATATACAACTATGAAGCTTTGTGCTCCCTGTCCCCCAGCACTCTTGTTTCCTGAGGAAGATGCAGTTATGCAGCACTTATTTATTGTTCTCCTGGGCTCAGATACTCAGCTGCTAACGGACTCATTTATTCAAAGTCAAAGTGGCAGAGCAGTTCCATAAATGGAGAGAGCGATGAAGTAAATCAGGTTGTTGAATCCCCTTCAGATTTCATTCCAGACAGCTCCATAAAAATGCATCTTCTGATTTTCTAGTTTTCATTCTACTGTGTTTTGAGCGACCTGTACTGCTTTTTAAACATATGGCCCATGTAGGAAAGAGGGGGAAAAATATTTTGATATATTAATATCAAAATTTAATATACAAAGTTATGCCAGTATAAATCTGGGATGGTGTCCCATGCAGACAGAGTGTCTTTGTTCTGACATAAATGAAAACAGAAGCTAATGTATGCATTGTTTACATCCCTTCTCACCCCCAAATTTAGGGGACGCATGCTCATAATATTAAATCATCAGAAGTCATGTAAAGTCCACTGTGTGTATTCTCATTTATTTAATTGGTTGCATGTTTTTGCATATCTGTTCTGATGGTGAATAGTTTTTAGAACATACTTTAATATTGTTTGAATCTATGATGGTGAATGTTTGTCAGAGCAAATATTGTGATAAAAAAAGTCAACCCTTAAATTCAGAATCCTTGTTAGAAAAAAATCATTTTGGAAGAATAATAACAGTCTAAATCAGCCATTTGAAGTTTTTGATTTAAACAAAAAAATCCTGTTGCAGTCTAAGAGTGAGATATTTTGCCACTCTCCATTAAAAAGAATGGAATCTGTTCCGACATGTAAATTATTTACTAGTTCAAACCACTGTTTGAACATGTCCTACTGGAAATGGGATGATGTGATCGTGGATGGTCCAAGATATTTTGATGGGCAGAGTTGGAAATGGCATCCCCATTCCAGCACCCATGTGATGATACACAGTGCTCAAAGCCATGGGTATTTGGCACAAGAGACCAAAAATCCCACAAGCACTTCTTCCTTCTCCCACAAGCACTTTTGTTCCCTGGTAGCAAAATGTAGAAGAATGTCAAAGTAAACAGTGAGCAATCTGGATTTTTTCCATGCAACTGAACATCCATGGTTGCCTCATTTTGCCTAATAGTGGGGCCAGGCATGTGTAGTCTCAATGTGAGGCTCATAAGTTTTGAAGCTAATAGCATGTAGCTGTTATTGCAGAGAGAACTTCAGTAACAGGCAGCCCCTCTACAAATGTATCTAAGGTTTGAATTGGCTTTTGGACTGTGTCTGTTGACTTATATATATTCAGTGAATACCTGTGCTAATTTATCGAACCTCACCTTTTCAGGGTGCTCGTGGTCCTCCAGGATTAGATGGTGAACCTGGTATCCCTGGGCAACCAGGTGACCCTGGCCCTCCTGGACAGCCATCCACAGGACCAGATGGAGTGGGCAGAGTAAGTTGTTATTCATCAGTTCTGTGAAGCCATGAAACTGCTTTGTCATCTTCTGTTCTTGCTTATGAAATGAGTGCATTTGGTGTTTTTTTTTTAAGAGACCAGGTGACATGTGAGTAGACTTCTGCTCCCACAATGGGCCTTCTTGTTCCTCCCTACACCTTCCCAATCTGCTTCTATAGGTCTCCCAACTGAGATTTGGCAGATGGCTGCAGGAGCAGAAGGAACCCATTTCATCTTTGGAGTCTGCTCCACTGGCAGACAACCCACAGGGCTATTTGTTCTTTGCAAGGAGTTTCGATGGTCATGGGAAAGGGGTCGGTTCAGGAAACTGAGAACTTAAAGTTGTATGTGTGGGGAGGTGGTGGAACTAATTACTGTGGGATCTGGCAGGGGGCAGGGACATTGTTACTGTAGGACCAGGAGCTCGGGGGGGGGGGAATCAATTGCCCTTCTATTAACTAAGAAGTTGGGGGAAGACAAGGGTGGAATGATGCATATAGGTGAAGCAGGTAGCCAAGTCAAAAAGTTTGGAAGGTATATTGTCAAATGACTAGGATGAGGTGGAAAAAATGGCATTCTTGGACCTCACTCAATTAGGAAAGCTCTCTGTAGATAAGATGTTGGATGTATTCCCACTTCCATGGGATTTTCATAGCTTGATTGTTTTATGACTAACTGCTAAAACTGTTTCACTACTTGCTTTTGCTCCCTAGCCAAGATCATTACAGTCTGTGTCTAAATGCTGTTTTTTCAAAGTGTCTTGTAGAAACTGAATTTATTGGTGGCTTAATTCCTACTTCAAACTTCAAAGTACCCTTGATTCAGTGACTCAGCCAGGGTCTATAGTGACCTGGTTAGATCAGTGAGGAAGTCAAAAGGAGATGGCAAAGTGACAAAAGATAATACCCCCTCCTCTCAATCTAGGCCACATCCCCCACCACTCATCTTTGCCAACAATGGAGGAAAATATTTAAAAGAGGCAGTGAGATGGAGCTCCAGGCTGCAGAGCCAGAGTTTGAGAGTGTGATTCCCCAAGTGTGCCTTTGTAGCAAAAGAGCCAGTCTGTGGGGCCATGGGCAGAAGCTGCACGGTCCCAAGGCATCCCCAGCAGAAGGAACTGGTGAAGCATTTCTACTCTGTACCTAGAAAACCCTTGAAATGTTCAGAATTTAGTTTGAATTGACTGAACAGCCCACTATTTTTCTTTCCAAATGCTTTACAGTAGGTTTTTGTAACAATTTGGTGGGAAATGACTGCAGGCTGTTTTAAAACAAGCTTGTGTGCTTGAAATGCAGCTTTCCTTGTTAGCTGCCAACTTTCACCAGCAAATTGCTATAAGCCATTTAAGAAGAAGCACAGTGGGTTTTCCTGTATTTGTTGCTAAAATCCACTGGCACAGTCTTTAGGAGTATTTTGAGGGACCATGGAAGTATATGCAGCCATCAAGCCCCATCATTCTTACTCCAACATACTGTGATGTGGAACTGTAAGAGGACAATATCAGAATAGGATTGTGCTGGATAATTCAAGACTTCAAACCTGGATTATTCTGAAAAAGAATGCAGAACCCTCCCCCCCCCCCCCCCAATATTTGTTTTGAATTCAGCTATGTATTTTCATGGCAGTAGACATTTGATGACACCTGCTCTTCAACCAACAATTTAAAAAAACAATTAAAAAAAACAACCATCCAAAGTCGAAATGTGAAAAGTAGATATTACTTATGTATTTATTTCATTTTTACTTGTCCAATAAAATAAATTCTTTGGATGGTACATGTTTTAACCTTAAAGCCATGAAATACAAAAAATGAAATAAATCAGATAAAAATCCAGAATAAAACATAATAAACCCCACAGAATAAAGCCAGAAGCAGCAGCTGAGATAAAACAGTACAAAATGCTCTTAAAAAGAGTTCCATAAGAAAGTTCTTCACCTTTTCCTAAAAAAACAACCCGCCACCACAGGCAGGTGTTTCTGGGGAACGCATTCCACACATAAGGAAGTACCACTAAGAAGATCCTGTCAGCAGCCACTTGCCTTGCCTCCTTTAGTGGGGGCATCTGGAGAAGGGCCTCAGATTGTCATCTGGGTAGGTATATATGGGTGGAGATGCTCCTTCTGGTTATCCAGCCCCATTTATACCAGTTTCCTTAGTAATGCTACAGATATGAATGTGTGAGGCAAAGTTTGATAGACATATAAGACTGTGCAGTCTTTTCTGCCCAAGTGCCCTTTAAAAGGAAATATTGCGTATAGATCTTAATGTGATTTGCTTTACAGATTACATTAGATGACTCATAAAGAAGATTGCTGGGTGTCATGGTGCAGGCTGGAGTTTCAGGGCATTGCTGTGTATCCTTGGGTCTCTAGACAGGGAAATTTGCTGGAAGAGAAGGACGTTTGATGATTGTGAGATGAGTGCTGGGCTTCACCCATTCTGAGCTGGTGCCAAGGCTCCCTGTTTCAACACCAGGATGTGTGCATATGTTTTGCACTGGCCAACTGTACTGTAGGGGCCAGAAAAACTCCCCGCGTGTCTTAATGTGTTGTATGCAAGTCTTAGAAGGAATTGTGGAAATCTCCAACTGCTTGGTGCCTTTTGCTGCTTGCCTGGTACCAAAAATATCTCTCCTCTTGGGTTGCCATGTTACCCCATTAATCCAAATTAGCACCTTCTGTTCAAGTGTGCAGTTTGTTGGCAGTGATTTTAGATCCAGCACTGACCATGGAAAAACAGTCCTGCTGTGACACACACTGGACTTTTCCAACTGCAGCGCATCACCCAGCTGCACCCCTAACTGGACATTAGGTCCCTAACAACATTGGCCCGTGCATTGGTAGTCTCAAAAGTTGACTACTTATAATGCACTCTGTCTGGGGCTTCCCTTGTGGCTGACACGGAAGCTTCAAGATGTCCAAAAAGCAGTAGCCAGATTGATTGCCGGGTGAAGAAATATGCCATATCACCGTGATCTTGGCTAGCCTGCATTGGTTACTGCTCTGTTTCTGTGCCAGACTTAAGGTGTTGGCTTTAACATGCAAAGCCCAGAACAGTTTGGGATCTTGCTACATGTCTGACCATCTTCTGCCAAGCTGACTGTCTGTCTGACCAGGTCCTCAGAGACCATTCACCTATGAATATCAACACTTTGAGAAACCTGGAAAACAACAACCAGAAGCCGGCACGTTCCTTGTGGAATGCACTGCCACAGGAATTACACCAGGCACCCTCCCTCTGTGCCTTTAAAAAACAACTAAAAGCAGGGCCTCATGGCACAGTGGTTAAACTGTAGTAAGTTAAACTCTGCTCACAGTCAATGTTCGATACTAATGGATCTGACAGCCAGCTTGAGGTTGACTCAGCCTTCCATCCTTCTGAGGTTGGTAAAATGAGTACCTAGCCCTCTCTCTCTCTCTCTCTCTCTCTCTCTCTCTCTCTCTCTCTCTCTCTCTCTGTGTGTGTGTGTGTGTGTGTGTGTGTGTGTGTGTGTGTGTACGTGCACGCATGCGCACAATGTGTAGCCTGTATAATTGAAAAAGATGTAAACCACCCAGAGAGTGCTTTAAGCACTATGGAGTGGTATATAAGCAGCATACTCATGCTTTTGCTTTCAAAGACGTCTTTGGGGAGGTTGTCCTCGATTGATTGATTGAGTGTGTGGAGGAGAAGGAAGGGTTCTTCTTTGCCATCAAAGTTTCTTGCTGCCCGTCCTTTTTGATTTTTTAAAAAAATCTTTGTATTTTAACAATGCATTTTTATGATTTTGCTTTACGTTGTGTACACCCCATAGAGCAGCAGTTTGCCAGATGGGCGGTATAAAAAATTGAATAAATAACTAAATAACTAAATAGTGAGGTTTTAGCTTTGATTCTGGGCCCATTTCCTTGGATTCCCCTCATGGACAATTCCACAGTCAGTGCCTGTTCCACCTCTGAGGCATCGTATGCCTCCGTCCCTCATCTGAGCTTTTGGCCTTGAAGTCTTTCTTAGGGATATGGGCACTAGAGTTGCAACCCTGGTGGAAAACGTACGTCTGCAGAGGGTAGGAGTTTGCCTGTTTGGTCTTCTACCAGGTGCTTGACAGCTGGTATTAATCACATGTGACTTACTCCACCCCTGTACTGGCAGGATTATTTACATCCAAGACCGGCAGATGAAACTCAAAAAAATCTACTTCCCTCCCAGCTCCTTTTTTCACCTTTTGGCCTCCTCTGGATGTGGAACATCAGGGGAAATCTGAGGCTCTCAATTTTTTTGCTGTCACCATGCCCATAGTTATGGACAGTTTGACAACTCCCCCTGGCCCATCCGTTATCATTCTTCTTTGTAAATCCTGGAAGCTTAAATGTCTATGAACGCATTGGCCTTGTTGATGATGTCTATCATGCAATGCCCTGAAGTTATATGCTTTTTAAAAAGGTCACCATTTCTGAAGATGGCATAATGTTATTTTAATGACCACAGAATTGACATCTGCCATCCCATTGGCATTAAAAAAAATTGAAGTGTTTCCCTGAGAGTTGACTTGTAACCTTATGCTTTGGATGCCAGTGTAGAAGAAGCGGATAGCTAGACATTTTGGAGGGACAGAACCGCTGCTTGTGTGTCATGATTTCAATATGCACGTGCACTGATATTTACCTCAAGCCCTTGTGACTTGCCGGAAGTTTAATTAGTGCTACTTTAATTATAAATGGTTGCTTTTTAATTAAGTTTGAAATCATCCTTCCTCACTGTTTGTGTTGCATCCTTGAGAGAGGACAGCTCCATTGTTCTCAGGGGCTTGGTAGATAACAAGGTAAGAAGCAGGGAAAATTTAATTCAGGCTCATTTCTCAAACTCGTGAACCTTACAGCTCAACGAGAGGATAAGACATTTTCCTTTTAATTAAACTTAGTACACTTTTGGAAATAAATGAAATGTGGGCAGTGAGTGGAAGAAGGAATTTTGAGCACAAGTGATTAATGGCCTTTGGGATCAATTATCTTCAAAGAAAGTAAATATTGAACAGTTAACAAAACTTAGGCATTGGCTCAGAAGTGAGGAAGAGGCCTCCCATTAAGTACCCTGAAGCGCCATGTCATTCAGTGGAACCTGAGTGATGGTGCATCCCCATCCATTGGGGGTCCCCATCATACTTCTTGAGAGTCTTGCTGGTCACTCCGTAGCCTTATTCAAGTATTTGCCTGAATGCACATAGGTCTAAATCGGTGGGAGGGCCAAGAGAGCACACCAATCCCAGACCTGTAATGTGTCCCCAGACCTGGCGGTGTCACAGATCTTTGCATGTTGAACAGAAAGGGCTGAAGTGGTCCCTGTAATCATATTCCCCTGAGTGTGCTTATAGAGCTTCTGGGACTAACGTCTTTGAGAAGGCTGTCTACCTAATTAGGAGAGTTCAATAAGCACATTTAGCTGATCATTTGAACATGACTATGGAGGCCTCTACAGACTTCCCCTGTGCAATGGGGAGGTACAGAGAGGAGACTTGCATGCATGGCCACATGCCCACTGCCCATTTAGCCATACATGTATTCCAGCAAACACCTGAATAGGACTTCTGCAGATGTTGGAACTGAGAAGCAGCCAGCCCAGTTCTCCAGAGTGGGGCACTGGTGGCTGCGTAGAGCTGTGCCAGCCCTTTTTCTATTGTAGCAGCTCTGCAGCAGATAAACAACTAGCACAAACATCTCCAGAGTGAGCCAGATCCCAAATAACTTTGGTATCCATCGCAGGTATTTTCCCAAGGAACACAACAGTAATGCTTTGCCTGGTTAAGCCTCATGGAAGCTGGAGCCGATTTGCTTCTTGTGTTTCTAAAGGTTAAACCATGCTATTCAAGGGATGTTCACAGCACTACTAATTTTTTCTTCTTCTGTCACCTGCAAGGATTTCAGAAATCATGTGTAAGGTGTTTACTTCCCCACATCTGTCCATAATTTAAACTACCACCTCAGTGGTTGTTGTGGGTTTTTCGGGCTCTTTGGCCGTGTTCTGAAGGTTGTTCTTCCTAACGTTTCGCCAGTCTCTGTGGCCGGCATCTTCAGAGGACAGGAGTCAGAACCCTGTCTGTGCTCTGGTGCAGTTTGTTTGGATAGTTGAGTATTTATAACTGTGGGATGAGCTTTTGTCCTTTTCAGGAGATGGGTGATTGTGGTGATCAGCGTGTTTTTTGTTGTGGGTGTATTGTTGTGATAAGAGGGAGAGATTATCTGTCACTGTGATTGACAACCATCAGATCCCGGCCGTGAAAGCCTTCGAGAATATATTACCACCTCAGTGTTCTAGGTTTTGTCTGCAGGTTAATGGCCACTATTCTTACATTTACAGCCATTTACATCTCAGATGGCAGGGTTGGATGAAAAATCTGGACTCTCTGGTCAAATGGGGTTCATGCCTGGTGCAGTGGTAAGAGCATTTTTCTACTGCTTTGTCTTTCTGTGTATCACAGTTTTTATTCTGACGTTTCACTTTGAAAATCAAGTGTTCGGGTTCATTGAATGCTTGCCAAAGCAATCATACATATGAACAAGATTTTTCAACAACAACAAAAATGAAGGAAACTAACAAGAGTGAAGGGGGACTAGATAGACCTTCCAATACAAGGATTTCCCTTGTGTCACAACTAAGAAAATCTCTTTCTTTTGTTCTTATCAATTGAGCCTCAGACAGTACTAGTGGTAGTGAGAACGTCGGAAGGACTTCTCTTCCTGTCTTTAGAGGATATGCTGGAGCATCTGTAAATTTTGTAGGGTATTGGGAGGTTAGTAAAGAATAAACGTGGTTATTGTGTTTCTTCCATAAACTCCCATTCTTTAGTTGCTTCCCGCAATAAACCTGTTTGTTGGAGGCCACAGTCAAGGGAAATATGTAGTGAGTTCTGTGTATCCAGTCAAACTTCCACCGTGGATTTCTTAAACAGCCATTCCAATGTCTTGTACAAGCCATTTTCAAAAACCGAGACTTGTCAATAGCTGTCCCATGTCAGTCTGCCTTAGCACGTTGCCATACGTAAAGGAGAAAAGGAAAAAAAGAGGGAAAAAGCAAAATATTGTAACACTTCATGGATAAAAAATCCAAGTCTTTAGACATACCATGTTTCCCCGAAAATAAGACAGGGTTTTATATTAATTTTTGCTCCAAAAAACGTACATTAGGGCTTATTTTCAGGGGATGTTTTATTTTACAGTCATGTCATCTTCTGGTTGCTGCACAATGCTGCACAAGGGTGGAGGGTGGGGTTTCACTTAACTAGGGCTTATTTTTGGGGTAGGGCTTATATTATGAGCATCCTGAAAAATCCTACTAGGGCTTATTTTCAGGTTAGGTCTTATTTTCGGGGAAACAGGGTAGCACAGTGTTCGAAGAAGTGAATTTTGATCTGCCAGAGCTCATATGTAAATAATCCATTACTCTTTGAAATGCTATAATATTTTGACTTTCTCCCTTTCCTTGTTTTAGTTTTCTTTTTCCACTTGGCTTTTTCTGACATAGGTAGCTGATGTTCTCCGTGGCATAGTTTTTACCAGGGTGATTAATTTGTGCCACCATGTCAAATGCATACACGTACACCTACCTGCATAGAAAACAAAGCAAAGGAACTGCACTCAGATTCTTCTGTCTGGTAGGCTGGGTTTCTGTATGAAGAGAATGCTGCTGACCAAGTCTCGGTTTCTTATTTCTGTGAGAAATACACCTCTGTGTGAAGAAATAGGCTCATGATGCAGAATCCATGAAGCAGGATCATTTCTACCACCCCTTTGAAATACATTTGATTCTTTCCTTCTGTCCAATCCAGCCTGTCTAATATTTGTGTTTGTTTCCTTCCCAATAGGGTCCTGTGGGTCCAAGAGGGCCTCAAGGTCTGCTAGGACAACCTGTAAGTGCCCGTTATTCAAAACCTAATACTTTGGCTGCATTCAGAAGTAAAAATAAAGTACAGTTTAACCTCATAGGAAGAACTCATTCTGCATGGAAAAGTCAGAAGGCTTTCACTTATTTTTCATTAATAACCACAGTTTAGTGTTCTACCCAAACACTTAAATGTCGCGAATTGTAACTGCGGTTTGTTGAAACAAACCAGATTCAAACCCCAAGATTTGAAGCTGGTTTTCTTCAGTAAGCCATAGTTCGTTTGGATTCAGATAAAACAACAAACAAATGGAAATGGGAAGCAAAGGGTTCTGGCTTTTAGTGGCGACACTGGAGGAAGTGAGAGGGGCCAGCCCATGCACCCAAGATTCTCTATGGCCTGTTGCTGTAACAACAACAACAACATCTTCTGTGTCCTTGCTGTTATTTCTGGAAGACTTGGGGTGAGGGAAGGATTGTTTTCTTTAATAAGTTATTCCAGTGTTAGCAGTGGTCAGTGGTGATTCTGATTTTGTCTTCATAGGGATGTATTTGTAATTATGTTGATATCACACTCTCCCTTCAAGGAGCTCAAAGGAGTCTCTGGGCAGTGCTCCGCCTATTGTGAGATATAACATGTATAACGTATAACATGTCCATCCATTCTGTGATTTATCTATTGATAATCTAATGTCTGTGATTTGGTTGGACATAGAATTATTGCCATTGGTGCCAACTTTGGGTGAAATCTCAGTAGCCTTGTAGGCCTTTGTTGGTTCCATTGGGCTCAAATGCAGCTTTCTAGACCCACGGAAGGGGCCCACAGCAGAATTAATGGGTTGCTTCTGTTTTGATATCATGCCTTTTTTTTAAAAAAAACACCAGATTTGTGACAAGTTCTAATGCATATGTTTTCTATTTTAGGGTGCGAGAGGCCCTTCGGGCCCTCCAGGGGAACCTGGCGATCCAGGATCAATGGTAAGGACTATTTTATATACACCTTGCTTAATGTTTAGAAGAGGGGGTGAATTGCAATTGAACTATCCATTAGAAACTCTCACGGGCCCATCTTTTCTTCAGAGGTTATATGGAACAAACATGTTGACATGTTCCCTGTGAAGACTTGTGTTGACTGTATAATTGTGTTGTTTACCATGCAGTTTTGAATTGTTTTGATTTTTGTGTGTGTGTGTGTGTGTGTGGAATAATTTCCCCCTTGAGGTCACTTAATTTGTTGATTTAAGCATGTATCTTTTCTCCGCTAGGGACCAGCTGGTGTTCGTGGCCCAGAGGGCCCTCCAGGCAAACCTGGTGAAGATGTAAGTTTTATAATGCTTATCTTGGTAGGCCTTCAAACCATATGCTCATGACATAATCACATAAAATAATAAACATTAGGACAATTTTCGAAGAAGAGCGCAAACCAAAACTAGCAGAAGCGCCATGCCAAAGCAGCTGCCAGTCATAAAACAAAAGGCTTTCTAAATAAGAAAATCTTTATAGGTTTTTGAAAAGAAGCAACAATATGAACTTCCGTATTCCCGGGGTATCAGAAGAAGAGTGCCACCACAAAGAAAGCTCTGTTTCCCATCACCTTGTTTACTTAATGTAAACCAGTTGCTTGGATGCAAAAACCGCACTGTTTGAATAGGAGACTCACAACCATAGACAAGAAAGGTTAGTTGGTTAGGCAGCCACTTCAGAGGGTATGAAATTCTCAGAGCTCTCGTTCAGAATGCAAATCATTCCCATCAATACTCCTGTGGAGTGAAATGATGTCTTTATTATACTCTTTGCCCTCTTGCGACTCTCTTCCAAACTAGCTGTAGTAGGTTCGAGGAGTCTACAGTCTGTTTTTGGAGGTCGTCACAAGAGGGAATAGTTCCTGAAGCCTTCAAATCTCTGTCTATGTATCCCTCATTTTCTGTCTGTCTGAAGGTTTGTCTCACTGACCTACTGGGGTATCAAAAGTGCTCAGCTACTTTCCAATGCTGTGTCACTCTTAGGTTTGGCAGTTGTAGTCCAAGGCATCCAGATAATTGGAAGAACCCAAAACGGGCAATTTTTCATTTCTTCTCCGAACCTGGGGGCTTGAAATGTGCCCCAAATAATTCTTGCCATTCTGACAAGAATACCTTTGTAGATAGATATATGGGGTAGACCTTTTGTTTTCTCCCAGTTTTTTTTTTAAACTGAAATCTGGGGCTGTCATAATGCTGGGTTTTGTGCCAGCTGATTTATGTGTTCGTGCAGGGATTAGTGGATGACCCAGAGCCTGAACATGGATTTATGATCAGCTGTGTAAACAAGTGTGTTGAATGCAGTTGATGGTTTTCATTAGGAGAAGACACTTCTGCTTATGCAAGGCAGAGCACCTGATATTTACCTATTGACCCCTACCTCCTGTAGCCCCGTCTGTCCCTCAGAAAGATGCTTGTGAGCTTTGGGAGATCCTCTGAAACAAGATGGAATGTGGCACAGAGGGCTGTTATGGGGAAACTGGCAAAAATGGGATGCTTGCCTTGTATGAAAGGAAGTGGTTTTCATAAGTGCAAAATTGCCACTGACTGCAAGTTATTGTGTGTACTCAGTCTGTGGAGCAGTGAAAGCACATTTCCCTGCTGCTCCTCAACAGAGCCAGCTGCTACACAATGAAATAGCTTATATGGCCATGCCCATGACTGGATTCTAGTAAGTGTTTGTATTCAGCCTGCATCTAGAAACAATTTGTGTCCTGACAAACGGAACGGAAGAGAGAACTTCTTTATTACATAGGCCTGTTGCTAATGAACTGCTTCCTTGTTACTTGGTTTATGCTCCTATTTTTCTTTGCATTGTTAGAATGTATGTCTTGGTTAACAAAAGCATCGCAGTTCAACTACAAAATGCTTCAAAGAAAAATTAAGGAATCCCCAAGCAGGTATTTTATGATGTCATGTTAGACAATGGGAACTCCCTTATTAGGGTATACATTTACTGATAAATAGATGGTTGGTTGGTTTGAGAATGCCGCAAATAGTAACATAAAAGTGAGAGGTTACTTTATCTTTTTCCCTCTGTTTAGGGTGAAGCTGGCAGATCAGGACAACCTGGAGACGTTGGATTCTCAGGATCTCCAGTACGTTTTATCCACATTCATTCATTCATTCATTCATTCATTCATTCATTCATGTATGTATGTATGTATGTATGTATGTATGTATGTATGTATGTATGTATGTATGTATGTATGTGGGGACAAGCCCTACATTAAAATCATGGTGCCACAGAAGTCAATGGACAAATTCTGAAATGAGTCCTAAGCTCTGTTTAGACTGTTAATGTGCAACCAGCGAGTAAGAAAACAGCAAGAGACCTGCATTGTATGTAGAACTTGATGGGCGTGGGCCCAACATTTTTCTGGTGTTGAGAGTGTGCAAGTTTCTTGAGGTGGTGTTCCAAGTGTGTGTGTGGAGGGGAGGGGTGTAAGTAAAAGACAAGAGTGGAAAGTCTTTTCCTTGATTGAAATTGGCCCCCAGCTGTGTTGAAGTGATGTACCCATTCAGTTCCATGTGATTCCCATTGCAAAACAGTGGTGGAGGTACGTTGAAATGTGTACCTGGTCTATGTCAGCAATGAGTACATTTGTGGATTTCGTAATACAGTATAGCCATAACTTGGCACTGGCCTTCGTTGTGTCTGGACAGACTTCCCAAGCACCCAATTAAAGCCCAGAAGTTTACCACCTTGATCAAGTTTACTTGATCTTCCTCATACAAGTGTAAATTCTCAGTGGGGTTCTGGACAACCATTCTAAAATGGTAGGCTGACTGATCAGTTTGGCTCATATCAAGAATGGAACACAATTATTTTGAAACTTTATAATAATGGGTAACCATCTGATATTACTCCAGGCATTTGTAAAATTGACTGACCTTGTAGTTAAGTTTTGGAAGTAATTGGATTTGGTTGATTTCTTTCTTTTTTCTTTTTTACCTTGGGAAAAGAGAAGAGAATTTTGAAGTCAGTAATTGCAATTTGAGGTTGGCCGTGTTGATTATTTTTTAGACAGTATTATATGGTGAGAGAGATTACGGTACCTCTTAAATGGCGCCCTATGTCTCAGAGATAATGCACTCATCTCTGTGAAAAATCAACAGGCAATCACAGGGCATTGTTGTGTTCTGCTTTTCACCAGCTGTAGAACTACTTTTAATTCCCACAATTTTGTCTTTTTCTTCAGACTATCACTCATGTCTTATTTGGAACCGATTGCAGTTATTTGTTTAAAATATAAACTTAAGAAGTAAAATGTTGTCTATATTCAAATAAGATGCTCTACTATAGAAAGTTCAACTGTTCACTGTAGACGTGATAGCACACCAGGCTTCTATAAATGTCTCTGTTTGTTTACCCTTTCCCTCAGCTTCTACCCTTCTTTTCTTCCTTTTTGTTCCCCTGATTTCCCTTTAACATTTACCCAGAGTCCCAGCTCTCACTTCTGTGTAAAGCTATCTATTACACTTCAATGTGATTATTAGTTTAGTTGAAGACTATTATTTTGACAGCATTATTAGAGCTTTATTACACTTGGTTTGCCATAGCACAATAAACTTAGGACCCTTCCAGACAGAATTATTTGTTCCACCTCTCACTTTTCTCTTTAGAAAAATCACTTCTCCGCTCTGTTAGAAATGCATACCTCTTTGAGAAATCTACTAAGAAATATTTAACAACTTTGCTTAAGGTTTTCTGCTGCAGGAGCTTTAAAAAAAATTTTTTGGAGTGCCAGTTGAAAATTACTGATGGGAGGCTGTCACCACACACATTAACTGCAAATGGAAAGTGCTCAATCGATAGAAAATGCAATGAAAAATAACCTGTCCTTTCTGGAGGAATAAAAGGAGTACAAAGTCACAGAAAAAACATACTGTATGAAGTGAGATAAGAGGAATGTCATCGGGATGGTGGGGAAAATATTAGTAGCATTGCTGCAGAACTTGGTACTTAAGGATAACAAATGTTCTTTCTCAAGGAGTCCTAAACTAGGCTGAGGTGTATTCATTTATATACGGCTTTTTCAGCTTGCTCTTGCTTCAAGCAAGTCAAACAAAGGTTAAAGGAGCTCCGTTTTTTCCATTTGCTCTTTGCTGTTAACTCTGTGAAATAGATTGTTGCTAAAGGACAGGGGTTTTCTGAAGGCTAACATTGCATGAGATTTCAGGGCCAAAACTCAGGGCCAGGGTTTGGGTCTTTGTGAAGTCACAGAAGCAAGGAATGGGAAGGAAGCAAGGCCAACACACTTACAAATACCTTTGCACTGAGCCTGCAAGCCCTGGTGCCAACAAGGATGGGCAGAGTTGAGTGTGGAGAGTTTTAAAGCTACCTCACAACCAAAAATCAAACTTTGTTCTCATCCTCTGGTGTTAGTTCCCCTGAGATTTGTCTCCTTGTTCAGAGACTTAGGGAACAGCCTTAATTCCCTGGGCTAGCAATCGTCACACAGCCTCTGTGTGACTCCTAAGCCCTTGAGACATTTAATCTTAATAACTTACTTCCATATATAAGCAATCTTATCACATACTTTATAAACAAGAAGGAAGGTAATGTCTTTTAAGGAATGCATTTGGCATTGATCCTTTCAATGAAAATGATTTTTTAATAAAGTCCAAAATAAAGGGATTCCCAAACAAAGGGCATTTTAATAATATTTCTAGTGTATTTTAAGGAAATATCTCATTGAGTGATGCTAACTTTAGTATTAATATGATTTAGTGTTCCCCTGCTGAAGTATAAAATGCCAAGGGATTTTATACTGCATCAAGGAATCCCCAAGCCAGCTTGACTTTTTTTCTCAGTGTTTTCTGAGGCACTATCTGAGCTAGTTTCTGGGTAGAACACTGACAGATTTGTTATTTTTTAAAAATGCCTTAGGGTTCATTATCCTCCGAATGATCACCTAACAGATTTGTTTAGAGAATGTCAAATATCTGTTGGTAATCTTGATAAGAAACATACCTCTTCCTATGTGCAAATTTTTAATGGGAACCTTTTTTTGTTTGTTTGTTTCTGCATGTAAAAAGACTTTTTCCATTATGTTGTTGTGGTTTTATGAAGAGCCATCATTTTGGAATAGTGAGCATGTTGAGGTGTAACTTGGGAACTCAGCGTTCTCATCTTCCCTGAGCTGTGCAACTCCCTGTATAACTTTGGGAGAGTCACTGTCTGCAAATCTGAGAAGGCTGTTATGTGAGGATGAAGTGAGAAACAGGAGAGCCAGGCTTGTTGCCTTAGATTCATTTCCAAGGTGCAAGATGCAGTTTGGTGAAAGGAAAATGTGCAAACATTCATACACAACTTTGAGAAATATGCATGAACATATCTTCGTGAATGAAGGAAACTTGCAGGAAAAGGCTTACATTTTTAAAAAATGCCCACTAAAATGTTGAAGAGCTTTCATGTAGGAAGAAAAATGTTGCGTGATCTGATATGGATGTGGAACTTGAACAGCGTGAGAAAGGTGGTGGGATGTTTAGAGATTTTAGACCATTTTTCACATTCTTATGGCTGATGAAACTGTGGGTTGTTTCCTCCTGTTTTAGGGTGCTCGAGGTTTTCCTGGTGCGCCCGGTCTTCCAGGTCTGAAAGGCCATAGGGTAAGTGTGAATATATCTGGGTTCATGTCCAAAGACCTCAACCCTACCTTTTCTGTTAACACTTAATTTATAATGGCTATTTGCTTTTATTCTTCTTTGTTTGGATATGTTTTCAAAACTCTTGCATTTGTGGCACAGGGGCATAAAGGACTTGAAGGCCCTAAGGGTGAAATTGGAGCCCCAGGATCTAAGGTAATTTTTTCTTTGCCCATTTGCTTTCCAAAGGAAATGGCATTTTTCTCTTGTAGAAATTTAGAAGGTTGAAATCTTGTGACTAAGGAACTTTGAAGCAACAAAGCCTGATCCACCCCATTCGGCAGTCTCTTCACTGTCTTTGTTTATATTGTGATTATACTGCATGATAGTTCAGTGATAGCTGATGGTTCTTCCCATTCCTCTTGTGCCAAGAGACATCTCTTGGGCTTGGAGGCAACAACATGTGCTTCAGCTTTGTGTGCAGGGTTCCTAATGTCCTTCTCTTTATAACCTAGGGTGTGAAACCTAGAGAAGGAACATCCGCTTTTCTGTGGACGTGTCGAGTTCCAAGATGAGAAAGATGTGGAGAAGAGTGGTTTAGTCACCTGTTCCCTCCTTCTCCATTTCCCAAGAACTTTACCAGAGAGTTTCTCCCTAACACCCACAATTCTCTCTTACGCAGAACCTGGAAAGTTGCTTTTAAGAAGAATGAAAGCAATGGCATACTGAAGCTATCCATGGTTGGGCACTGATGAAATGATGGTCTGGGACCCATCATGTCAGTATATCTTAACAACAGCTTTCCAGGGTCTTGTCCTTGGTCCCTTCCAGCATAGCCTTCTTCAACAGAGCCCCATGATAGAATTAGTCTTCAGCTTTCAGGATTGATAACAGAAAAAGGATTTTCCTGTTAGCTCTGCATCTTGCTAAGGGAAAGCTGCTTGAATTGACCTCCGTGTGGTGACTGATTCACTTCAGCACCTATAATGCACATGGCTCTACCATAACAAAAAATAATGTAGCACCTCTTCTGGATTTTCCTGGGAATGCTGTGGAAACTCTTTAATCATGGGACAGACTTTAAATAGTTGACTGCTTTATCTATTTTCTATGGACACCGTGTAGAGCAGAATCAAGTGACTTTCCTTCTGGCATTTCTGTAGTACAGACGATCCTTAAGCAGTGCTCTTTTTCCCATGAAAGCAGACTTTGAAAAGCAAAACAGGACAACCTGATGTGGTAAAGCATTTCAATGTAATGGCTTATTTCTTTATCAGTATCAAAGTATGTTCGTTGACCCATTTACTGAGGTTGTGTCTAGCTAGCACCTTCTAGTGACTAGGGCATCCACAGCTGCCCCAAGCAGAGCTTGGAAAAGTTTCTTTTATGGCATAAAAGCTGAAACTAAGCTTAAGCTGAAATTCTGTTGCGTAGTATAATGAGTCGCAACCACAGTAGCCCCATTTGCATGAGTAGAACTTGCTCATGGAGGAGTTGACTCACCAAATCCTCACTGGTTCAGTGGGCCTACTCTGGTCGTGACTTACTCTGTTAAGGAACAAGATTTCAACCTTAGAGCGCCATAGCTGCCACAACCACTGTCTGTTCTGGCTGGAGGATTGTGGGAGTTCTGATTTTTTTTAAAAAGCAAGTATTTCCCAGCTCTCATCCCAGTTTTCTGTAGTGGAGTTTTGTGGGCATGTATAAGAGAGCTTCACGTGGAACAGCAAAAAAAGGGGGGGAAAGGGGGGGAAGCCATGTGGTCCTTATACACAAGAGTGGTTGATACCTTTATTCGACCTCTGCTGTATGGATTTTTAGTGGTCCGGATAGAGAGGCATCACCCATCCTCCCGTTCACTTGGAACAGCAGTTTACAGCTAGCCCAGGGTTTGGAATGAAAATGGTTTTCTTCTTTCTCACTACTGCAGGATGGAACTGTGGCTTCCTCCTGGCAATGGAACTGCAATGAGTAAATTTGAACGCAAGTTGATTTAGCATGGTTACTCTCATTTTGATTCAATTTATAGGGTGAACCTGGCCCACCAGGTCAGATGGGGTCAACTGGTCCTTTGGTGAGTATCATCTGCATTATTCACGGTTCTTGTCCTTGCTTTCCACTTCCGTGTTATTCTGGAGTGGATATTCTGGTGCTTTATTTGTTTTGTTTTATTATTATCCCACCTTTCTCACAAAAGTGTGGTGCTCAGAGCGGCTTACTAAAAGATTAATTTGAAAAGTCAAGGTAAAAACACCAAACTTTATAATATTAAAATGCTATTAAATGCTAATGTTAAAACAAAACTGAATTAAAAGCAATGTAAAAGCACATCTTTATAATGTTGAAATGCTATTAAAATGCAATATTAAAACAGAGTTGAAATCAAAGCAAACTATAAGCACCCACCCATTAGAAGTCATTTTCTCAACTTTTATGAGGAGAATCCTATGTATATTTGTATGATAGTAGAAACAGAACCAGTCTAATTGCTGAAGAAATAACTAAGGAACATTTGATTTCTCAGATCAACCTTCCTTGCTGTCATCTAACTGTGTATTCCTTTTGATCACCACTCCACGTCTGACATCAGCCTATTACAATGCTTTTTCTTTCTTCCTTTTATTTTATTTTTGGCTGTAGGGTCCCCGTGGAATGGCAGGAGAAAGAGGACGCTTAGGACCCCAGGGTGCTCCAGTAAGTTACATCTTCTGGCATTCTTGTCTAGTCTTTGGCTCTTCCTGTTGCCTTGTACCTCTCTTGGCCTTGTAGCCCTCGCTTACCCTCTTGCCTTAAAGCCATAGCAGCTGCCTCCCTTTGGGGCGGGGGGTGGTCTCTGACTCTTCCAAGGTTTTTCCCCCTCCTCCTTAGGACAAAATATGTAGTGCAATAATCTCAGCAGATATAGCATATTTAATTAACTTCTGCTTTGCATTTATAATATCAGCCAGTTTGTGGTCTGAGCAGAAGGTGGGGTACTTCACCCCAAATTTCTGGCATAAGACCCCCTGCTCAGACCACAAGTTGCCTACATTAAATATGTACCTTTGTGAAAGGCTGCTTCTTGAAAGGATCACTTTTCTGCCAGATATCTCTGCAACCCATCAAGCTTCTATTTGCTTTGTACAGTGACAGTGTAAACAGAACAATAGTGGTGTTTGATGGAAACAGTTGGCCGGCATCTGCACTCGGCTGCAGGTTGAAGCGCAATCGGGTTTGGGGCAAGTGACCTTTCAGGGACCTCACATTTCCTAATAAGAGACACCAAAAGCAAGAAGGGGCACCCTCTTCCCATACACAAACAAACCACAGTACAAGGAAGGTTGACAGATAAGCCTGTTGAATTCAGGTCAAATTGTGTCTGTGTTGAAGACTGGGGTTGTTAAGACACACATGTGACATTGATGCTCTGGGCATCACTGGAGGTGATAAATTTCAAGCCATGGAAACCTCTCCCTTCTTAAAGACCAATGAAATGGGGCCACTCTTTTCTATATCCAGCTGCAGCAGTAGCACCTTGGGGCAAAATGGGACCTTCTGTCCAACGGCAAATAGCTGCAGTAGTGATACCTTGCCAGGAGAAGTAATGGATTTCACGCCCCATAAAGTGGCAGTTTGGGATATTTTCCTTGAGAGATGGGCTCCTGGCTGGTTCACAGGCTTCAGCTGATGTCCTTCTTTGCCAGGCCTTCAAGTATGAGATTTTCTAGTATTCCAGTATTTTTTTCATTGAACATGAAACACGAGAGAGATGTTTCAGACTATCAGACAGAGGTGGGGTCAGAATCATAGAATCGTCATAGGATTGGAAGGGACCTTGGAGGTCTTCTAGTCTAACCCCCCCCCCCCCCCCGCCCAAGGCGGGAGACTTCAGACCATCCTGGACCATCCCGGACATCTGGCTTTCCAGTTTTGGGGGTCTAGAGTTCCTGTACCATTAGCCTTGCTGAATTGGACTAAGGGGAGGCATAGGCCAAAACCTTTGGAAGGCTGAAAGCTTCTTGCCCCAGCTATATAATCTGGACCAGTGAGGGCATTACAACGAGAGGCGCGAGCAGTCCTGTTTTCACTTGCCATAGCCAAGGCTGCCACTTCCCTGTCCCAATGTTGGGGCTGTAAAGGTTAAGGCTTTGAAAGAGTGTAATTGGTACAGCTCCATTAAGAAATATAACAGGCTTTAAAGAAATTTTGGTCATCTAACCTAGATTTGTTTGTTCGTTTAGGGTGGTCGTGGTTCTCATGGTATGCCAGGGAAACCAGGGCCCATGGTAAGTACCTCACTCCCACTTTTCTTTATATTTTCCCCCAACTTTTCCTTTGTGTCAAGTCACATTACATTAAAATAAGGAAGCAAAATGAACTTTGGACATTTGCAGTTGTTACTGAATCCTTTTGTCATGACTGTTCAGCATTCTGGAACATAAGATTTTTTGGATGACTTCAAGTGGTACAGGTAGTAGGAGTTTGTGGTAGAATTTATGTCTCTCTGAAATGACTGGGAAGGCCCACAGGCTTGACAGTACCATAGAACTGGGGCCAGACTATGCTCCTGTCTGCCTGTCCAGCCCAGAGTTCCTGGCAAACCGTGGCAGACCAGGCGCTATATAGATCTGAGGTAACTCCTCACCAAGGTGGATGGATATTGCATGTGTAACCTAATTGACTCACAGTGACGGTCCTGTCTACTTTGCACTCAGCTTGTGCCCCTCTTTGTCAAAAAGACTGAGCATTGCTCAATTAAGGAAAATAATTCTGAAAGAATAGATATTTTTGCATGTTCTTCTTATCCCTCTATCTGGGGAACTCAAATTACATTCATATTACTATACATTCATTCTAATACAGTATTTACGGCCTGATTGCTAGAGAGGGAGTCTTCCACAGTAGCTTGAAGTTTTAAAAAAGTGTACCATATGGAAGGTTATGATTATTGGTAAATAAACTTATTGATTATTGATAAATAAACTAAAAAAAATAAACTTTTGCATGGCCTGTTTCAAATTCACTTCGGATCATAGCACTGTAATACAACAGAAGGGAATACCTTCTGCTGTGTAGTTCTCATGCTTTGTGTCACAGGACAGAATTTAAATGATGCATGATAATCGAACTGTTGATCTCTTTTAACATTTTAAGCTGAGGATCATTTTGTTTTATATCTGTTTATTTATGTGGATATTTTACGAAACACTCCACATCATAGTCTCAGGGCAGGGAACAATAAATATGTAATAAAATTAATATAAAATGCTGTCATAAAGCAGGAAAGGTTGGTACCTTCATAAAACTGACTGAAGGTTTTAATATGCTTAGTGGAAAGTTTTGGCCAGACATAAAATAAGTGCCTTGTGTTCAGGCACTTAGTGCTCAAGGTGTTGCAACAAAGGCCTTTACCTTATATGGAGCGAGAAATGCCTGATGTTCAAGCTGGATTCTGGAAAGGAAGAAGCACATGAGATCATATTCCAAATAACTGCTGGCTAATGGAGCGCACCAAAGAATTTCAGAAGAAATCTCTGCTTTATAAACTACAGCAAAGCCTTTGACTGTGTGGGTCATGAGAAATAGCTATGGGTTGTTCTGAAAGAAATGGGTGTGTCTCGGCACTTAATTGTCCTGTTGCACAACTTGTATTGTGGGCAAGAAACTACCATTAGAACAGAATATGGCAAAGTTGTCAGACAAGGGTGCTTTTTATCCCCTTATCTGTTCAATCTGTACACAGAACATGCCATACGATTTAAGATACGCAGATGACACCATCTTACTGGCAGAAAGTGTTAATATTTGAAATTTTGTGTTTCATAAGAATTTAAAAGGATCATGGGGGATGGAGGAAAAAACCTCAAAACTAAAGTGCAGTTTAAAATTATGGCTTGGAACTGCTACTATAAGTAATCTCATAACCCTTCTAAGTGGACCCAAAACAGTGGACCACAAATCAAGGTTACAGAATTTGTAAACAATAGCTAAATGTTTGAATATTTTTCATTGAAATAGCGCTACCTTTCAGAAAGCTATAAATATTTGAAACCTAGGCCATGTAGGCCATCTTAAACTTGAATAAATATAGCAAACGTAGATGAATACTTCCAGAGAAGGACAGACCTGTTCAAAGGCTTTTTAAAAACTGCATTTGAAATGTATTACCCAGATGAATGGTGGCATATGGGCAGGAAAGAATCCACCGATAAGCAGAAATATTTCATCAACTGCACGGTTCTAGCTCACAGTTTTAATAAAAAGTGTAAGATAAAAGAGTAAGGGGAATCAGAATATAAAAAAGGCATAAAATAGTATGAAAAAATGAACACCAGTTTCTGTGGATACAGTGGGTAAGGTTTTTTTTACCACTTATAGGAAGAATTTCTCATAGAAAGCGACTGACTGACTGACTGACTGACTGACTGACTGAATAAATAAATAAATAAATAAATAAAAATGATTTCTAATAACAATCATTGAAGTCAAGGTGCATGTGGCAAGGATATCATCACTGCAGATCGAAAGATCTGGTCTGCCCTACCTCAGTCTGCACTTCACTTTGATTTCCAGATGTCAGTTAAATATCCCAGTGAGGGACCTATTTATTTTGGGATCACGCCAAGAATGAGTTTGACCAAGTCTACAAATCCAAGCCCACGGAAGGCCCAGGAATCTCAAAATTTGAGGGCCCCTTGTCTTTAGATCCATCTTCCGACTCTCAGTTTCAGCTAGTTCTGGGAAGAGATGGATTTCACTGAGGACCAAATGGCAGCCTTTGGGATAAATGGCAAAGTAATGATTTGGAAAACTTTTGTTTTATTAAGAGAATGAAATTTTGTGACAATTAGGTAAATTAGACAATTTAGGTAAATTACTGCACTATTCAGCATGTACAATATTTATATTGTGTCTAAATCATTTATTGAATAAGACCTAGATTCAGAAAATTCACTGTGTAACTGTATAGTGACTTTTTAATAATAATAATAATAATAATAATAATAATAATAATAATAATAATAATAATAGAACTGCAGAGCTGAAAGTGACCCTGTGGATCATTGAGTCCAGCCCCTTTCAGGAAGGCCCAGAGGGGAATCGAACTCCCAACCTCTGGTTCTGCAACCAGAGACCTAAACCACTGAACCATCCACCAGTTACCTAAATCATCATCATCATCATCATCATCATCATCATCATCATCTTAGAACTGTAGAGATGGAAGGGACTGTACAGATCATTGAGTCCAGCCCCTGTCAGGGCGGCATGGAGGGGAATTGCACTTCCAACCTCTGGCTCCGCAGCCACCAGCAGTGAAGCAGTGTGGATATTGAAGCAGCCTTTCTCCTGCCTACACTCATGAAATCCAGAAGTAAAATAAAGCAAAGCAATCATTTCTTCTCCCTTTCTTATCAGAGTAGAGCTGCAGCAAAATAACTCCTCCAGGACCCACTGGGGCAAGAAACATCAGGCTACTAATCCACCCAATCCGGGCATGAGCACATGAGTTCATTGGCTAGTCCAGAGCCTCATTGGAGGCTCTGAGAGACGAGAGATGAATTTTCCATAAGAATCCATTAAGTGGACTTGCCACTCTTGCCTTCCAGACCTTGTCTGCCCCCGTCTCCCCTGTTTCTTCTTTATGGGCTGGGAAATTTCAGCCTTGTCACCCTCCTGTACTTTTAAGAGGACGGTTTGGGTATTTGTTTCCCTGCGTATCTTTCTAGGGCTTATCCGTTGGATTTCACAAAGACGAAACTGAGACAGTGAATGAGAGGAAATGAACAGCCAATGCCACCCCATGGACTGGACTGGCAGCGGTAGTCTGGCTAGTAATAATCTGATCCTAATGGGCCAGTGCCCCAGTTGCCCTGAGAGATCAACTTCCACTGCTCAGGGTACTCCCCTGCACAAATTTACCATTTAAGAGCACACTTTGAGTTTGATGCCCTGCTGCCCCCCCCCCCCAGTACAATTTGCGTATTACTTACAATTGGTACACACAGGGTAAGAGCAATGGTTGCTCAATAATGATAATTTTGGGGAGAAAATCTTAAAACAAGAAAACCTTGGAATGTAAGCATTAAAAACAAGCAAGCAAGCAAGCAACCAACCTCATAGTTATTGCCAAATGGGAGTTCTAGATTAAATGTTTCTGTTTCCATTTGTCCATGAAATGTGTTGAAACAGATTCAGCATGACATCTGTTTGGCAAAAATCTATGGCACCGTCCCTAAACATGTCAGGAGGAATTGAACAGCTTCACAGTGAAACATGGACTTGTAGGAGTTGAAGGGTGCGATTGGAATTCACAAGTGACGCAGCTACCGCAAACAGGACTGCCTGAAGGCTGGCATTCCACTTGAAGTCAGAGGAAGTATTGGTCGTAGACAATTGCTCATGGCCAAAATAGGATTTGGGGTGTTTTCATAAATACAGCAGCATCGAAAGCTGCCTTATAGGGAATGGGACACTTGGTCTGTCTACTTGGTGCTGTCAGGTCATCAGCTCTCCAGGGTTTAGGGTAGAATTCTTCCCTAGCTCTTACTTGGAGTTTCTGGGATTTGGACCTAGAAAACATGGCATGTGCGATGTCTCCTCGCCAGCACAGCTCTTTGGGTTTTCCTGGTGGTCTCACATCCAGGTACTGACCATGCTCAAGTCTGTTTAACTTCTGAAATTAGATACAATGAGGTGTGTTCGAGATGATGCCAGGGTGGCACAGTGAGATACCCTGAGCAAGTAGGATCTGCAAGAAGAGAGCAAGCAGTCAAGCCCTCAGTCGGCAAATGTTCTAAGAGTTGTAACTAAAAACAAACACACACACACACACCGGAATTTTGCCAAAACTGAATAAAATGCAGTATATTAAAGGGCAAGTTATCTTGTCATTATTAATACCTTCTGGAATAGACTCTTGCTCTTTCAGAAACTATCACAGGAATTATTTTATAGAGTGTGTCCATCTTCCTCTTTGGGAGAGTGCCAAGGCAGCAAACGCAGAGAAAAGGAAACCACTGGGGCATAATGAACATTTTGAAGGGGTAGCGAACATTTATGAGTGCTGTGAACCACTGCCCAGATATTGTCTAGAAAATCTATTTCTTTGGCTAGGTGTCTTGGAGGACCTAAAAAAACACACGTTTCCCACCAAGAAGTTTGTTATGATAGTAAACAGCCAAGTATTTCTGGAGCACAATAAACCAGGTCTCCCCGCCATCTTACTTCACATTCCTGAGCCAGTTCTCTGACTTGAAGATTTAAGAGAGCAAATGGTGGTCGCCAGGCTGATCTGGACTTATTCGTACATGATGCCAGAGGTGTAAGAAAAACTTCCTCATGTTCCATTCTCAGCTTCCAGTGTTACAACTGAATCCTAGCAGAGTTGAAGTGCCACATACAGCTGCTGGTATGCTAATACTACGGACATCACTGACAAAGATCTAGTTTCATGAAACCTGGCTCTGTCATATACTTCTATTACATTGTTTGATGTTCTGGAGCACTAGTTTCTAACCTTGGGTTGTGTTCCTGGACTGCAATTCCCAAAAGCTTTCACCACCAGCTGTGCTGGCCAGAGCTTCTGGGAGCTGCAGTCCAAGAACACCTGGATTACCAAAGGTTGAGAACCACTGTTTTGTAGTTATCTTTAAGGTATAGCCAGCTGGGCTGGGCTGTTGAGGAGGACAAAGACAATGGCAAGGTAGGGGGGAAAGGGATTTAACCTTTTATCACTACACAATCCATGTTGGAATCTCTCCCTTCTTGCACATCTTCTGTTCACAACAGATGTGCAGGAAGAGGGAGATCCCAACCTGGTATGTTCTCAGTGGTATCCAAAGCAATCAGCGCTCCCAGTTTCTGTCGAGACTATGGCTGGACAAAGAGTTTAAGCACCCAAGAGTAGGGACATCTTGTTAACCGAGCCAAGGGTGGGATGTCTCAGCCCAGCATTTCACTGGACAACCACCCAAACACAGATACTCTGGTCATGAGATACCTATGTGCCATAATACAGTCCCAGTAGGACTCAGCCATCACCACACTGGCTTTGTTGTTGTTGTTAAAGAAAAGAAACTTTTGAAGCAAAATGATAAAAATTACATCCAGTTTGGTGCTCCAGTAAGATGGCAACTGTTTAGAATGCCTCCCTGGACACCCCTGCACTGAGGTTTTTCTCCCCCTTAACCAGAAACCTAACGAGGTGAGGTAAGTACAAAAAGCTTGCTCATTCCTTTCAAACTTTTGATTGATCGTAACAAACTCTGACTTCTCCAGCAGAAACATATCGATGCCAGTCAGTTTTGACTAACATCAAGCGGTACTCGTTTCCTTTTCATTCAGAATTTATTTTCTCCAGAATAAGCAACCATTCATGGAACTGAACGCTGGAAAGGATTATTCAGGCATTTTGAAACCTCTGTGATTTGCTGTGCGTCTCTGGGGGGGATGTACCAGGAATTGCTTGTTCTTTATGTCGAATGTTTTTGACATGGAACAGAATCGGGAAGCTGTCATGAATACCCAAGGCCCCTGTGGATCTTTCTGTTAGGAACTGCATCTACTTCCCATGACATTGCTATCTAGCAATAAAACCATTGTAAAATGGATTGTACTTCAGCCACAAGAAATGAAGGTCTGCATTGGGTGAATTTCTCATTTCTATCTATGTTTCCATGTTGTGTTACCTTCTAAACTTGGAAAGGATCTGTGCTTGAACAGCTTTACAGTACATGGATATTTATTCGCCTTTCTTTGTTGTTTCCTTTTCATAGGGCCCCCTTGGTATACCTGGTTCATCAGGTTTTCCAGGTTCACCTGGTATGAAGGTAAGCTTTTCTTCATTTATTTGCCAAATGCTTTTAACTTATTAGTATATATTAGTAGTCTAACAGTTATGCATTTTATTCACAATTGTTGTAAACCGCCCAGAATAGTGCATTGTACTAATGGGGCAGTATATAAATCTAAGAAATAAACAAAATAAATAAATAAATTTCTGTTAAGAATTATTTCCCCATTCCTGTGCACTGCATTCTCTAATGTGCACATTCAGGTAGTGGCGAAAGAGCTAAAATCTCCCCTAATCCCATGCCCAATTCAAAATTTTCTAATAAGTAAGTCCCAGTTATTCAAAAACAGTCTATTTCAAAATGAGCTTTAAGCTACTTGTGTGGAAGGCAGTAATTCCTTATTTCTTTGGGATCCTAACAAAGATGTGACCCTGTTGCTTGTCATGTTTACTCTTGGCTTCTGGATGGTTACCTTTGTTGCAGGAAGAAGGAGCCTTGCAGAAAGAGTGTTAAAGAAAGATAATTCACTCATTATTTGATATCTGGATATTTGTAGACACTGTTATTGTCTGAGGGCACATGCTGTCCACCTATAGCACTTGTATTATATGGATGTTACCAACTGGAAAGAGATTATCCCCATTTATTTATTGAATGTGTCCGAAGTCCAAGTGTGTTTATTATCTCGGGGTGAGAAAATGTTGACTCAGCGAATGTTTTGGACTTCATCTCCCAGAAGTCTTGGCCAACATGGCCAATGGTAAGGTATGGCAGGAACTGTAGTTCAGAACAGATTGAGGTCTGAAAGTTGCTCCCGTTTGCACTGCTGTCAGCCCAAATGAAATAGATGAGGAAGGAGTGGGACAGACCAAGGCGAATGCCCAGGCCCACTCTGGGTTGAATCACATGGATGGAGTCATCCTTGAAGAGAGAACATGGGTGGGTGGGGGGAAGACTAATGCTATGATGTCTGCTATACATTACATATAATGTGTACCTGTATACTGATTTTTAATGTGATTTGAGGTTCTTAATATAGGTTCTGATGTGTACACTTTCTTTTAAAGCCTATTTTCCATTTATGTCTGTGTCTTGGTTTTCAAGAAATCCTGAAAACTGGAAAACAAAAAAAATTCTGTAAAAAAGGAAGGAAGGAAGGCTGACTGACTGACTGACTGACTGACTGACTGACTGTGTACCTAAGGTCTGATGTAAATAAGAGTCCCTTCTTGCTTTGATTGGAAAAGCTGAGTAGAATACCTTTCTCCAAACCAGCTCTTTTCCTTATACATTGGCTGTACTCCAGCAGTAAGTCACAAGTAGAGTAGGCGCATTGGATCATTGAAATTTACAGAGGAGTAGACTCACCAATCCCACATTGATTCAATGGGCCTGTTTAGTTATGACTTCCTGTAGAATTTCAGCCACTGAGTCAGGGAGAGAGATACTTTTGAGAAGGGCATTCTACCCAGCTATTCCAAGGATAGAGTTTAGCCATACTTTTCCTACTTAGGAAATAGAAAGAAACAGCAGTGTGCTTACCGATTATAGGAAGTCAGGATTGTGGAGCATTCAAGGGTTTTTCTCACAAGTAGTATGCTGATGCAGGCTACCATATGGGTCCTGTCAGCAAGAGAAGCTAAATTTGCTGTGAGGAACCTGTAGCCACCAAAGGTGGGTGATGTACATCTCCCACGGTGCCTCACCATTGGCTGTACTGGCTGAAAGTGCTAGAAGTTGGAAGTCTAACAATATCAGGAGGCCACCTAAGGCATAAAATAACCAGAAAGTAAAGTGTAGTATTACTATATGTCCACTGTGGTACTTTTGCTTTGTTGTCTCCTTGACAAGCCAGGCTGTCTTCTTGCCATTTTCATAATGCATGGCTTGTTTTAGAGGAGGTGTGGAGAAAAGGTATTGGGCTGCATGCTCAGGAGCCTCTGAAATCCTCCCCGCCCAACATATTTTTAAAAAATGTGTTTCTTTCCCCCTGAAGCCTTCCAGAAGTAACGGCTTTTGGATAAAACAGGTCATGAAGGCTCTCCCAATCCAACCTCTCATGCTTATTGGGGTGAAAATATGGCTCCTATCATAGAATGGCAATAAGGCAACCTGGTTCAGATGTAGTGCTAAGCTTTGGCTTCATGATTAGTTTCTCTTTAGCCGCTTCTCCTGATGGATCCAAAGGGAAAGAAAATTGGCTTTAGGTAGCAATCATCTTCATGCAAACAAGGCACCATTCTCTGCAGTTCAACCTTACTGTTACTTGCAAAGGTGGCTATTAATTGCCCATTGAAGCAAATGTGTTGGCTATTAGCAAAGGATTTTTCTACAAAAGCAAATATGGGTGCAAAAGCAGACTGCTTGAAGTGGTACCTATGACAGTGTACAAGCAAGTACACTGGATATGCAACTACAATTTTGAACAGCTAATTTTGAAATAACGAAGACTAATGGAAAACATAGTGGCCAAAATCCTATGGCTTAGCATAGTACGTTTCACTACAGTAGGCCCACTTAATCAATGGGGTTTTGGTGAGCCGACTCCTCTGTGAGTTCCATTGATTCAAATGGACCTACTCTAACTGCGATTTACTATGCTAAAATAAGTCGTAGCTATAGTAGGCTCATTTAAATCAAGGGAACCACTCACTGATTCGATGGACCTACTCTAGTGCAATTTACTACGCTAAGCAACAGGATTTTGGTCACTATTAGTGAAATATGTAAGCATGTCCTTTTGCAATACCCATATGCTATTTTTCTAATGGTTTGGAATGTGACATTATTTAGCTGGATAGGTCAGGTTGTAGTATCCCTTAGGAAACTGCAACAGCTGGAAGCATAATTTATTTAAATGGAAGTTGGCATTGTACCTGGAGTGCTGGGTCACAGAGGAATAAATAGCAGAGAAAGTCAAACACCCAGGAATTCTACTGCTTTAAATGATGTCATAAAATGCTATTGTTCTCCTGCAAAGTTCATGTCACTTATTTCCCCATATTCAACAAAATTAATAATAAACAAAGTCATTTGGGCTGAAAGAATGGAAATAGTGAACACCCATCTCTATTTTAATCTTTGAAGAGTATTTATTTTAATCATTTCTAATAGTTTCTCCTTCATGAGTTCCTTGCTGTCTCTGGGTGCAAAACACAGCCAGAGGGTTTTTTCCGTCTTCTTTGTCATTATTTCCTTCAAATGAGGTTCTTACATTTAGCCGTAATTAATAATCAAAAGTCAATAGAAAAGGCATTCTTTTTAAAGTGAGACCATGATCCATTAAAGCTTCATTTAATACGAAAAACATCTGCCGCAGTCCATGATCTCTAATTTATTCCAATTCAGTTTATCAAAGAGAACCTCCTGTCCAGCTGGGTGCTATATAGTTAGCATGTTGGTCAGCTTATATGGGACCTTCTGTTGCCTGCAACTTTTGCTCCAAATAATCATTTCATTAAAATCATTTAAATCATTTCATTTAAATCATTAAATTCATTTAAATCATTTCATTTAAATGCCAGGTTCTTCTGGAAAATGCAGTTTCTCTCTTTGCTCCTTGGTTGGTTCACCAGGCCATTACTGGCTTGATACATTTAAGGAGACTTCAGGCTCACCTCCCTAGAGAAGCTCCCACTGAACATTAATTTGAAAGAGTGCTCTTCAGGACCATAGCTGGAACAGCTTTACTCCTCCAGCATCTTAACACATTGAGAAGACAAAAGGGGGAGTATGGTGAGCTCTGAACTCAGATGGCATGTCATCTGGCACCTTGAAGAGCAGCATCTGTCTGCAACATCTGCTTCATTACTCTTCCATTGTCTTCGTTGTAGAAAATCAGGGGAGAACAAGTCCAGCTTCACGCTCAGCTGGCACCTCAAGAAGAAGCTCCTTAAATTGCTGCCCCTGATCAGTACTAGAGATGGGCACGAACAAGTTTGTGCCGGTTTGTGCCAGTTCTTCCCAGTTTGTAAAGGCTGTAGGACAGGTGCTGGTGCTCTCTTTCGTCGCCTCCTCTGGCTCAATTAGCCATTCGCCAGGCCCAGCGTGGCAGCTTCCTGCACCTCCTCGACTGATATTCCAGTCCCTTCAACAGCTCAGGCTTCTCTGACCTGCCTTCTTGGCTGATCTCCCACTCAGGCAAAAGGACTTGGCAGAGAGGTCTGTGCTCTTGCTTGTGACTGGGAGATTAGCCAAGGAAGTGGAAAAAGCAAGCAGGTGCTGCTGCCTTTATGAACTGGGATTAACCGGTTCGTGCCCATCTCTAATTGGGACAGCAAGTAGCAGCTGAAGCCAACTCAGAACTCATCCTAGAGGCGACAGCTGTGTTGAGAGTGGACAAAGCCCCCCAACCCCATATGTGTGTGTGGTTCTCGGAGGAACAAGCACCTTGGGGCTTTTCATGTCAACTATGGGAATGGCTTTGCTCACTCTGTGTCTTACTCTTCCCCTCACTGCCTGCCCATGATTGTCTGAGAACTAGTCCAGTTCTCCTTCCAGTCTGTGGTGTATGGAGTCAAGGACAGTGGTTCCCAATCTTGGGCCCCCAAATATTCTTGAACTATAACTCCCAGAAATCCTGGCCAGCACAGCTTGTGATGAAGGCCTCTGAGAGTTCAAGAACATCTGGGCACCCAAGGTTAGTCTAGGAGATATTGTTGCCTTATCTTTGATTAAGGACAATTTAAGGAACATGTTTGCTGTGTAGACCATCAAGGAAAATGTGACACCACATTTGCATTGAACTGTTATGTCGTGCCCCTGACTGATCCGCACTGAAGCTACTGCTGTTTTGTGTCCTCTGCATTACAAAGTGGACTGCTAAGAGTGCCAAAGAATGGTGAGGCAGTGGAAGATGAGGTTGCTTCTGTCACATTTCTCCCGCTTGTTCCTCCCAAATCCAGTCATTTTCTATTCTCCCTTGCCTGCTTTGTACACCAGGGCAGCAGGTGTGGCACACAGCAAGCAGGAGGTGCAGGACTGAAAAGCCCAGGAGAGGGAAAGGGAGACGATGTTTCATGACCATTAGTTCTCCTGGCATCTGGGAGTTTGAAGAAATCAGTTCTAGATGTCAACTTAACTCCTGGAATAAAATTTGGACACTTTCCTTGGGATGTTCACTGTGACCTTAAAAGTTCTATAAAGGGAAGAATGTCTTTAGACCTCCCAGGATTTCCCACCCACCCCACCCCATTTGGTACTGCTCTGATGCATCTTTCCTTACAGCATGTGAGTGAGGTTTGGAGATACAGCTCAGGAAGGTGGCAGTAAATGAGCCATTTTCTGCACCGAAGTCCATGAAGCCTTTGCAGATCACACGTGTGGTAATCATGCTTCTGGAGACAAACAATGGAGAGGTGGACAAATCTACCCAGCAGATGTTTTATGTTGTATTTATAGTTGGCTGGTCTCAGTAAACAATAGCCTAATGTTAGCCAGTGCTGTAATTTAAGGGTTTAAATAATAATCCCTTTTAATGCATGGGAAACAAAATAAGGCCAGGACTAAATAAACAGGAAAGGAAAGGAAGGAAATTTTGAGCTTAAAAAAAATGGAGGGTGAGTTCCTCAGCATTATAAACAAGTAGGATGCCAAAGGACAGTAAGGGCGTGACCCTGTTTGGTCAAATTGTTCATGCAGCAGGCCGTTTCGTAAGTGGTTTGACTTTTTCTTCCCTGGAATAAGGAGGGGTTCACTATAACATCTTGATGTATGCTTGCACAACGGCATTCTGCTGTACCACTCACTGCCCAGCAGGAGCCTGGCTTAAGGATCACAGCAGACGTATATAATATGCCTTTTGGTGATTTACATATTCATTGCATGCAAATAATATGATTTGAATATTACGTCATGCATATTGTAGACAGACAACAAATAGTTTCTGTTGTAAAGATTTTATAATACCTTTGATTTGACCAGTACATACCGCTGTGGGTGGTGAACTTCTAATCAATTTTCTTTTTTAAAAATTATTTATTTATTTTAAAATATTTTTACCCTGCCTTTCTCCTTAGAAAGGTAAAAACTGTTGCTAAGTTATCACTCAATTTTATAGAAAATGCAGAAATCTATTCATGCACCTTTATTGCATTTTTGTATACATCCTGCAGTCAGTTATTTGAATGGATGGGTCCTTCATCTGTTTTCGCTATACAGCTGACTGAAAACCTTTTGCTTCCTCAAGGGAAGGATGAGAGAGGTCTCCCCCGTTCTGTTTTCAGAATCCAGCCATACTTGACAGCATCCTCCACCATGACCTAGGGCAGAACTGAATCTTAGGAACATGGGGCAGGACAACTTTGGCAAAATAGCACCGTGCGCCTTGCTTTGCCCTGTCCGTTGTAGCACCGACAACCCCCCCCCCCCCAGCCAAGAGGGTTCTTTGTCATTTCATTCCACAAGTGTAAACTGAATCTTTGTCAATAGAGGTTCAGCTGATGGGAGACTTCACTTGGTGGTGATAGTAGTTATTATAAACAATGTGTTTCCCTCCATTGGCTTATTCTTTTTCCCACCTTCTGATGTGAATCTTCAGGGTGAAGCGGGTCCAACAGGTGCACGTGGTCCAGAAGGCCCTCAGGGACAAAGAGGAGAAACGGGTCTAGCAGGTCCTCCAGGATTGTCTGGTCTTTCTGTAAGTTCATAAAAATGTTCATAATTAAGGATATGAGCCACACGTATTGTACATCCTAAGAGGCGGTAAACATTTGCCTGGGCCACGATACTGTAAGTGGGCACACATATGACTGAATATACCAGGGGTAAGCCGGTGCAATCTTCTGGAAAGCCATGTTTCCCACAGTTCAAGAGTAACACAGTAGTACTTTTTTATCCTACTGTTTTGTGTTCTGTATCGGAGGCAGGTACATTCCTGAGCCTCTGCCTGTGAACGGAGGTGCCACAGCCTAGATGCAGCTTCACCACTGCCATACAGCCATGTTTCTCTGATGCACTGTTGAATTCATGGCATATACGTTGCTCCAGGATAAGTTATATTGGGTTGGTAGATAGGTGTGCAGATTTCCTTCAATGTATGCCCAAAAATGAAACTCTCTCGGTCATTCTTTACTTTTTGGATAGAAATAGCTTCCACATTTCATCCAGTACTTGTCACTGCAGTCTCGTAGGGCACATGTGGATATGTTGAACTTGTTGAACTTACTTAGAATTGGGGAGCCTTTTCACATGCCATTGTGTTTTGCAAGGACTCTCCATACTTATCTAATCATTTGAGGTTGTTGTAGACAGCTAATGCGCAACATTTTTCCTGCAACGATTTCCAGAGAGGTACTACAGTAAGCTGTGTTGCCACAAAAACAAAAGGAGTCTTGTCGTACCTTAATACTGACACATTTATTATGACATGAGTTCTCAGACACTAGTCCATGAAAGCTTGTGTTAGTATAAATGTGTTAGTTTTTTAAGGTCTCTTGGTCATTTTCTTGTTCTTTGTTCAGCACAAAGGTAATTGTTTATGATGTACAAGTAGTATGTATCCTCTTAGCATTAACCCATTAGCATTAGCCTTAGGTTTTATGTAAAGCACTTTGTATCATTTCCATCTAAGAAATGTTCACATCTTCATTGTCCAGATATGTACTCATTGGATACAAAACCAATGAAAGAAGAGGCTTATGAATGGCTCACATTGTTGAAATGATACATGTTACACTCTTTTAGGGTGCTCCTGGTACAGATGGTTCCACGGGTGCTAAAGGACCAACAGTAAGTAAACAAATCAAGCAAATCAACAATCATTTTAATATTGTGTCTTCTGTTCTGCATCTCTTATTGACGGTATGTGTTTATTGTGTAGGGATCTCCGGGCACTTCAGGACCACATGGCTTACCAGGGCCAGCTGGTTCCCCTGGACCACAAGGGAGCACAGGTCCTCCTGGCATCCGAGGACAAATGGTAATGATGTATTTTGTCACATTGGGAATGGCAGGAGTAAGTCCCTAAGGACAGTGTAGTTGGTGAACAGTATCAGCTTGCTCCCTGAGATCACTGAGCACTGACAAAATGCAGAGTCACTTATTGAAAAGGAATTAGTTTTAGCGAAAAGGAATTAGTTTTAGCCATTGCTAGGTGCATTGCTATTCTGGCTGAGCCATGGACAACACTCAGTAGAAAGTCTGGAAGCTGAAGCTGGCAATTGTGCTAAGAATGCAGCAAAACATGCCCAAGCCAGGGAGACTCTTCTTTCTTAGCCCAGACAGGAAGCCTTTAAAGCCCTTCCTGACCGACTCTTCTAGTGGCCAGCCTGAATGGGCAGAACCAATCTGTGTCCAAAAATAGTTGAGTCCAGGTATAGAGAAGAACTTTGTTTGGACTTGACAGTCTCTATAGAAATAGAGTTTCCACACTTTTGAAGTCTCTTTGTAAGGAGAAGCACATGTCACCTGAACAATACAAACATTTGCAAGATGTACAAGGTATTTTGGAGAAGGTAGTATATGCAGAAAACTACATGCACATTAAAAATGTGCATGGCTAAAATGTATACAGCTAAACAAATAATGTGCAGACAATCTTTAGTCAATGGGTAAAATTAGATAATACGTACGTTAGGTCAAGTGTATAAGTAAACATACATGTTAGGAAAAGTGTTCACCAAACAAAGTGTATGAATTTCAGTATGGGAAGAAAAAAGTCTTGTAACTTGACCTGAAACAATTAAAGGCAAGCAGGACTGAGAGAAACTCAACAGAGTCAAGACTAAGACATGTTTACATCTCTGCTTTAGTGTTTGGGGAAGATGCTCCTGGACACAATTCTGCAACATCTCCCACGACACTAGCTGCACACAGAACAGCAAGTCCCCAGCTGCTGCCTATTTGGTTCCTGTCAGATTCCCCATTATTTGTTATCGTGGCCTCTCCTTAATCTAGATCTTGGAGTGAAACTCAAAATAATTAGATACATCATAAGTTTAGTGCCTCCTGGGCTGTACATTTGTTGCTGCTACCTTGACAGTTAAGGCTACAGTTCTGTGGTCTTGGGCAGAAGGTCGGGAAGCTGTCATGCCAGGATTGTATCCCAAGGGTTAAAGGAAGATGTAGACCAGCAAGCGCCAACCTAGAAGGTGGAGAGGTAATACTGGATGTGCTCTTCTGTTTCTTCCCGACCACTGCTGAGGTCTCTGTGGTGGGCCCTCCAGCTTCAGAGGGAGTGAAAATGACGTGGAAGAAAGCAGGGGTGTAGAAGACCTACAGTCCTTTCAGGGACCAGCCACACTTCCAAAAGAAATAGAAATTTAGACATGTCTACCCTGATGTGATTTGGTTTTCTGGTAAAATGGGAAAAGGAAACCCGACAGAAGGAAAGAGGAAGTGGATATCACCTATGCTTACACGTCAACCTTGCTGTCAAGAGCCCAGCAGGAGTTCAGACTCAGTGGAGACAGTGCTCCCTCTTCCCCTTAGTAAGAGCAGTTTACTTAAAAAGGTGCTCAGCTGGTACAAACCATAATTCACAGAAATCATTGTACTCGTTATCAGTTTTGAGAAGCCCAGTGTCACTAATTCTTGGATGGTGTGTAATTTCAGGGAGATCCTGGTGTGCCAGGTTTCAAAGGAGAGGCGGGCCCCAAAGGCGAACCCGTAAGTCTTCAAACTGCAGCGTCTAGAGATCACACCTAAACATTAATTTTTCAAAACTAGCATCTTCCTTTACTGTTGTGCGCTCTTCCGTCTCTAACCTGACACAATGATTGGATTGGATTTCAATGTCTTTTCTCCTTCTTTTTCATTGTTGTTTAGCCGTATGTTGATTTTCTTATGAAAACAAATGTCATGTTTCATTTAAAGGAAACAAAACTTGCCAGTATTTGACTGTAAGGGCTCATTCCAAGATAAAATAAAAAAATAACACGCATATAATCACCCTCTTTTTCTCAGGGAAAATAGCTGCTAATATTACATTGAGTTCTTGTATTAAAAATAAATAGAAGTGTTGTTCATTTGAAAGGCAGAAGTGATTTGTTTTCTCCATAATATTTTAAAAAAGATATTACTTATAGAATGAATCGCAGAAATAGAAAAATCGCCTTAGCTGATATTATTTCCCATGTATTGCATTTCTTCTTCCAATAAATGTTCCAGAAAACCTTGAATGTAAAAGATTTACTGTGAGTGTTACTTGAGAGTAAGCCCTGTGGAACATATTTTTGAATAAGTGAGCCACAGGTTCTGGCTGCATGCTAATTATTCCTGTCTAAGTATCTTCAGTGAGTGTATATCCCCCTTCCTTCCCTGCTACAGTCCTCAATAATAATAATAATAATAATAATAATAATAATAATAATAATAATAATAATAATAATAATAATAATAATAATAATAATAATAATAATAATAATAGTGTGCCATCAAGTCAATTCTGACTTACGGCAACCCTTTCCAGAAAACCTACTCCCAAAGAGTTCCCAAAGCTTTCAGGTGGCTCCAGGCCATAAACAGGGTATTGCAGAGTAGAAAGGGTTTGTTCTTGCCTTCAGAGGGCCATTCTTCTGAAGTGTTCTAGAATGGGAGCTAGTGTCTTGTCCAATGCCAGTTTGAGATCCTTGTTGGGTTTGCAAGCAGGAATTTGAATCCAAGTCTATAGCATTCCATGATCTAATACACTGTTCACTCTCACACTCAGTTGCAAATCAATCTCCTGTAATCCTCCTGTTTTACAGCTAGAGTTAGGCTGATATCCAATAGGCTTCTATAAAGAACTGCTTCTCCCAGTAGAAGGGAGTCTTCCCTCCCCCATATACCTCCGAATCTGCTCTGGAGGGCTCGGAAAATCCCTAGGTAGTCCACAGGAGTGGAAGGGGGATGGGGGTAGGTAGGAAGAAAGTTCAGTTGTGCTTGTGTTGCATTGTTGATCGTAGATTTTCGCATCGCTGGAGCTGTTCTCTAGGGATATCATTACGTGTGGAAAGATTTCAGAATTGGCTCCAATTCATTACAAATGTTTCCTAGTCACTTGATATATTATCCACTGCATTTGAAATGACAGTCTATCATTTCAGAATGAAATCTTCTGTGTGCAACATATGGACATGTAATTACAAAACTAATTCCCTCTAATATAGTTTAGCCAGTGTTCCAGGATTGCCAGACGGCTGGGCTGTAAATAAGCAAGCTAACAACCATGTGGAATAAATGCCACCCATTCAGGCATCACCCTTTACAAAGTATTTGTGCCACTTTATCCAACCTCAAGATATTTGGAGATTCAGTTCCTATCTAGAACCCAGCCAGCATGGCTAGAAGTCAGAAATTATGAAGGTGTCGCCCAAAAGATCTGGAGGGCACAAGGCTGTAACAGGCTACATTAGTTACTAATGGACGCAGAAGAAGGAACGACTGAATTTTTAGAAATCTCCAAGGTGTATCTTTTAACCTGTTGCGGCACAACAACAAACTTGCATCATCTTAAAGACTAACATGTTCTGTTGGCCACAGATTGTCGCCTACAACACCAGGTGCATGATAAAATGGGCTGTTGTCCAAGGAACCTTACACATTTTTAGACAGGCATTGCTGTCTATCATGTTTAAGAATTGGTGTCTATCTCTGTGTCACAATGCGACTGAATCACTGGTGCGTGGATGTATTTTTAAAACACAGCTGTCTTTCACTAGGGTCCACATGGCCCTCAGGGTCCAGTTGGCCCTGTTGGTGAAGAAGGGAAAAGAGGTCCTCGTGGTGACCCGGGAGCAGTTGGCCCTCCTGGACCTCTGGGAGAACGGGTAAGGAGAATAGGAAACACCAAGTCTCAGGAATGTTGTCTTACACCCTTCTGCGTGTGAAATTCTTCATTCAGCTCCATGGTTGAAACTCAGTTTCTGTAGCTGTAGGACTGTCATCAATTCAGGGCATTAGAAGGGATCCAGCACTGGCTGTATTAGAATGATCAGATTATGTAAGAGCAAAAGATCAGAGATCTAACACAAACTTATAAATAACTGGAGACCTTCTGTTGGAAAAGCTGTGAAAAGCAAGATGATACCTGACCACAAAGAATAGCAACATAAGGTTCAGTGTATTTTAGAAATATTACTAGCAGTTATTCAAAGCTTAAGAGACTGATAACCTGTATTATTAAGTGGGAAATGGATAGATCAGTGGTTTAGGTCTCTGTCTTAGAAGTCAGAGATTGGGAGTTTGATTCTCCATGGTGCCTCCTTGACAGGGGCTGGACTCCATGATCTCTGGAGGGTCCCTTCCAGCTCTGCAGTTCTAAGGTTATAATTTTTTTTTTTTAGAACTATCACAATACAGCTTTACATTTGCCAAATCAGTGTTTTCCACTTGGGTGCAGAACTGTACATCTCTCTGCTATAAGCATTGCTCATATATGTAACCTATTTTTTAAAAATACCAAAAATGAAATGAAATGAAAATTGAAATGTGTGGCTTTAATTCTGTAGGGACCTCCTGGCAATCGTGGCTTTCCAGGTTCTGATGGCTTGCCGGGACCAAAGGTAAGTTGCCGTGATTCATGGGGCCTCATAAAGTTCATAAAGGCTTGTTATAATAGTATGCATGCACGAAAAAAGGGAAACTGAAATAGAAGGCAACGTCAACAGAAAGCAGCACTAAAATGGTGGTATTCTGTGAAATCTATAGCCTTGTTCCCTTTCTCAGCTAGTCTCCATTTTAAATGATCTCCTGTGGTGTTGGTTCCACAGGTGGCGGGGAAAGGTGTAACTGGAGATTTCGCAATGTATATGTTAAGAGTTTATAGGGATTTGCTGTGAAAAGCTTGCCTATTTTATTTTGCTTTGGGGTTTCATTTTGCTGATTTATTGGCTGATAGGATTTTCTTTCTTTCTTTAGAAAATGAGGTAATGTGAAACAAATTATGGGTTGTTTTGCAAAACCTCTTGCTGGGTGATTCAAAGGTGACTTCAGAAAGAAAACCCAATGGCAAATATGCACCTTAGTTGTGTCCGATGCGTTGTGGATAATATTACTCTGGTTTTTATGTGCAGGGAGCTCAAGGAGAACGTGGTCCTGCCGGGGCTTCGGGCCCCAAAGGGAGTCAAGGGGATCCTGGTCGTACTGGCGAACCTGGCCTCCCAGGTGCCCGGGTAAGGAAGCCATGACTTTCTTATCCAGGTTTAGCATTTCGAAGAGAGGGAGGTGAGTGGGGATATCAAGGGGACAAAGGTCTTCATGGTTTTGGGAGAATACAAAATATTTGGGCTGGTAAAATGTCCTAGATGTTTTATTGCCTTGTTTCATCCATGGTCATCTGTCAAGTGAATAGCTAAAAACCTGTTTGTAGGAAAACAGGGGGATATCACATGGACCTAGAAGAGTTGTTAAAAATCTCAAGAGCCTGTGGACCTGACGGTTTGTGTTTTGTAGATCAAAATGAATGAAACGGCAATAGCCATAGGCTAAATATTATGGCAACATTCCAGAATTATCTAAGTGACCGTATGAGTATATGTGATTTGTATATTGCTGCAGCTATCAATAAAGCGGTAAAATTAACATTGCCTTGTGGTAACATATTTTCTACAGGGCCTAACAGGGAATCCGGGTGTTTCAGGTCCGGAGGGAAAATCTGGTCCTTTGGTAAGTAAACTTAGAAATTTGTGAAACAATTAAGATGTAAGATCCTTCTGGACTTTTGGGGGGGAAAAAGATGCTTTGATTTATGCCTTGCTATGGAATAGTAATGCAAATTCCTGTTAAAAGTATAGCAAAAGAAGAAATGTAGGAGCCCATTCCATAGGCATTCTCTGTGGTAAGCCACTTTGAGGAAACTATTAAATAAATATATAAAGGAAACAGATGACTAAATCGCTGCACTAACTAGATTAGGAAGTCACCCTCTGTTGTGATCTGAATTTCAGTCTGCTTTGTTTTGATTGTAAATATGTGCTTTGTTGCTATATTTTATTCTTGTACGTATAACATATAAATCAAAACTACGAAAGAACTATACAATTTGATGTTGACAGTGAAGAAACTGAAAGAGTGAACAATTTTGTGTGCCTTGGTACAGTCATCAGTCCAGGCTATCCCAAAATACTTTGTATTACAATAGCATAACTGACAAAACTATTTTTTTAATTTTTTTTTCTTAAATTTATATACCTCCCCATTAGTGCCATGGGTGGTTTATGATGATAAAATACAACAATCAATCAAATTAAAATGAAACACACAGAAAATAGCAATGGACTCCAAGAGACACAAATTATCAGATGCACACAGCAAGGCATATGAAAAATTGGACATCGTTACTGAGAAAGGCATCTTTGAAAAGAAGTGTTTTCATGCACCTTTTAAACGTTAGGAGGGAGGGGGCCAGGTGCAGATCCATGGGGAGTTGATTCCAGAGGGTTGGTTCCACCACCAAGAAGCCCCCACTTCTGGTCGATGTTTTCCTGGC
This sequence comes from Intellagama lesueurii, assembly GCA_037013535.1. Taxonomy (NCBI): domain Eukaryota; kingdom Metazoa; phylum Chordata; class Lepidosauria; order Squamata; family Agamidae; genus Intellagama; species Intellagama lesueurii. Next base: position 163,541,255 of record JBAJHW010000001.1, on the reverse strand, counting down.
CTCCCTCAGAGTGGCCGCTTGGGGGGAGCAGTGCCTGGGAAGACCTAGTGGTGCAGGTAGATGACATTGGAACAAGACACTCCGACAATCCAGGCCACCACTGTTGCTGTGAGGACTGCAGGCATCCACAGAGGGAACAGGGAAACCTGAGAGGGAGTGTCAAGGGTATCCCTTTTATAAGCATAGGCTAAATTGTTTTGTGAGTCTATAGAATTCTTATCTGACCTTGTGATCGTTGAGGCTTGCGGGATGTGCCTCACTCCCAAATTGCATGTTGTTATTGTCCCCTAATCTCGTTTGATCATGAGCTACCGAGGCTTCTGATTTAATTCTTTCAGGTGTATGTATATTGAACTAGTTCTTGCATTCAGATTCAATAAGTCTACTACTCAGAAGCCTATAAGGACTGAGTGGTATATAAATGTTAGAAATAAATATGCATAAATAAATAGTAACTTTCACCTTTCTCTTCCCATAAAACCCCTGCATGTGTCTGTGCAGTGGTTCGAAATGCTGCCCTATATGTTTTTTGTTCAAAAAACATCTTTTTTAAAAAATGGGAGTAATTCAGTATTTCATGTTTCCCACAGGGTGCTCCAGGAGAAGATGGCCGACCAGGCCCAGCAGGTTCAATAGGAATTAGGGGTCAACCAGGTAGCATGGGTCTACCTGGACCAAAAGGCAGTAGTGTAAGTATTGTGCTTAAAAATAATTTACTTTTATTTATTAAACTGGCTATAGAGCGGTTAAGAACAACACATACGAGATAACGTAGTAAGTGTTCTTTCCCTTCAAATTAGGGGGATCCTGGCAAACCTGGAGAAGCAGGCAATCCTGGTGTCCCAGGGCAGAGAGTGAGTATTTTAGGGTTTCTAATTGTCTAATGACAACAGTATTTCCTCATCTGTGTGCATCTGCCCATGTGTTTGCCAACTTAATCTTCTCTTGTTATCTCATGTTAGGGAGCTCCTGGTAAAGATGGTGAAGTTGGCCCTGCTGGCCCCGTTGGTCCACCTGTAAGTTACCCAGCAATCAAATATTTTTTCTTGTTCAAAACCCCTCACTAATTGGAGGTCTCTGTTACTTGCCAATATGGGTATATGCCTGTTTCCCAGATACATTAATTGTAACAAAAGAGATGGTGGTGGAAGGAGGAAGAGAAGGGAGATGCAGTGGTGTGAATTTCCGCGGATACCTGTGGCATAGTGGATAGGCATTGGAGGGCCCTGAAACTGCTGAGTCAGAAACTAGGCAACAGATAATAGCAGATGGACATCTTGTTCTGTCATGAAAAACAACCTAAGACAAAGATGTAGGTTAAACTCATAATTTAATTGTTATATTCAACTTGTGACCCAAACTCACAAGGAAATATGCATATGTTCAAAATGAAACAAAGTGAAATGAACACAATCTTGTCAAACACATTTTGTAATAGTTACAGGCTAGCAAGTTGATTCTGCCTTTTGCTAAATCTTTTTGAGAATTTCAGGTACCAGATGCTTAGAAGTGAGCCCTTGCTTGGGCACCTTGCCCGAGAAAGTAATGTTGGCAACTGAGTTGCAGTTTACCTGGCCACTCTGCACAAGATCTAAAAGTGGCCATTCTGGGGGAAAAAGAAATTACAAGACAAGAATCCAAAGAGAGACAGTTGAGATAAAATATAGATGTCCCCTCTCATAGCTTTAAAAAACCAAGAGGAGAAAGGATCGAGACACACATGTGACCGGTCACCTTGTCTACACTATCAGGCTGCAATGAGTAGATGAGATGGACTTCTGGAAATTTCCAACATGGAAATATCTGTCTAAATCCCTGGGGTTTTCTGTTGTCCCTTTATAAGTGGAAATCGTGTACTCACAATTGGTCCATATGGCTTGAGCTACTTGCCCATATATCTTAACGGGTATGTGCTTATTTCCCTCATACATTAATTTTATAAAAGAGATGATGCTGGAAGGATGAAGAGAAGGAAGATGCAATGATGTGGACTTAAGTGGATGCATAGGATGGAGTGGAAAAGGATATGAAGATGTACATGATGCTGTAGAACAGAATAAACTTTGTTTTTATTGTTTTGTATTCTAGGGTCCAGCAGGAGAAAGAGGAGAGCAAGGCCCACCAGGTCCTACAGGCTTTCAGGTGAGCTTCCTTCCTTCCTTCCTTTCACCCATCCATCCATCCATCCATCCATCCATCCATCCATCCATCCATCCATCCATCCATCCATCCATCCATCTGGTTATTGGTCACAGGAACCCTATGAATACTTAATCCCAGTCACTGTGAGTGAAATGCAAAGTTCTCATGTCCCTTCTAGATGGTACTAGGATTAAGTCTCTGAAAAAGGGCATGTTCACAGGAGAAAAGGAGCCATCAGGAATGCTCTTTTGAATTTCCCCATTTCTTTGCATATTTGCATTTTAGGCATGTGGCATTCCCTGTAGGACTCTCAACAAATCATGAATGTTACAGTCAGGATATACGAAAGGACATGACCTAAGGCCATGTAGGACTTCACCAGAGAAAGCCATTGTCAATCAAATGAGTTTCTAGATTGTTTTTCCTGATGTTGATTTTGTACTAGCACCGAAACAGCCTGGACAAACTTGAGTGACCTTAAATTATAGAACAGTTTTTGCTGTTATCAATTCAACTAGACTTTTAGGCCAGTATCCTGCTTGTAGTCCAACTAGAGTAGTTGCATTGATTCAACTGCTGAATGTTAAGTCAACGCTTACATAAATGCCATTGAGTTACTAGGCCTACTTTAGTTGAGATGAGCAACAGGAAACCAAATTTACTGAGTAACCAACTGTAGTTTTAAAATTTTAAGCTGCTTAAAGTTTATGGCCCTATGGTAACATTTTAACTTTTACATGTCTGTGCAGCAGAGGTCCATGACAAAAGAGAACAATGTGGTAGAGCGTCAGTTTACCATAAGCCAGGATAGAGGTGCCTGACACTGTCACTTTTGGGTGATGTGCCCTCCTGTGTGGGTGGCAGACAATACTTTCTCTAGTGTGTAATGAGGCTTATCTCCTACACTACCGTTACTTCATATAGGCATCTTTCTGTTATAGTCAACATAAACACCACAGGGACAGTACTTTCTATATGTTTTCCTAGATATATGCTGACTTTTCTGGGCTTTTTTCTCTTCCTCTGCAGGGCTTACCTGGTCCTCCAGGACCTCCAGGGGAAGGAGGGAAGCCAGGTGATCAGGTAGTGGCTTTATATAATGTGATATCCACCAGTGTTGCTTGCTTAAAGAAGTCCCTGTCAGATTTCATCTGCTGGTTTTAATGTAATATCTTCCGTGCTTGTCATGAAACAACTGGGCTATATCTGCTGTGTGTGTGTGTGTGTGTGTGTGTGTTTTCAAGAAAGAGTCATGCCTCTGAAACTATCCATATTGTAGCTTGGGATAACTAGAGATAGTTGTACGTTGAGGCAGAGTGCGGTTGTTGCCTCAGGCAGCAGATGCTGGGGGTGGCAGCGAAGAGTTGGAGAGAACAGCTGCGTGCCCCTTGGCTTCTTCTTTGTGGTCTCTGTGAATGCACCCAATTGGGTTTTAGTGCACCTGCGCAGAGACTCTCAGAAAGTTCTAGAACTTTTACACATGTTCTCTAGGACCTCCCTCCTGTCGCGCGTAGTCCAGGTGGCTTTTGTCCATGTTGTTCTTTGCCTCTGACAGTGCAATTTCTTAGGCTGCGGCTGGGCTGATCTACGATAAGGCAAGAACGTCTTCACACAATACATAATTCAGTTTCTTGGATTCAAGCTACCTGTTCTTTGCTACCTGTTCTTTTTATGGTGCTGTTACTAACCCATGGCACAACAGTGCTTTTCAGCATTTACGTATGTATTTATTTTGTTTTTTTCTCAGATGGCATCTCCCCTGCCCCATAGCTTTTAATATAAGAAAAAAAGCTACACAGCCACTTCCTGATGTAGGTCATTCTTAGCATTGCTCCTCTGTCTCTCTCATGAGGATGGGCATCACAAGACTTTAATGAAGATTTATCCTACATGCTGCTTACCTCTACTATCTGAATTGCATTTTCAGCTGATCGTGGAAGCAAATGCTTCCAACAACAATTTGTAACTGAAACGTAGGTCTTCCCTTACCAGAGGAAATGGTAGTAGCTATCATTCTAGGCGGTCTTAAAAAGGATTAGAAAAATGTACAGAGACTAGAAGTTTATCAGTGTTTCTGCGGCCATGTTAGTTTAAAGATTCTCCAGTTATAGGCTGTACCTTTAAGTTTCAGATACTTGGGATAAATTTTAGGGTGGGTTATAGGAACATCTGGCTCACTGCTGTTTGAAATGGAAAGCTGAGACAAAATAGATCTTGGTTTGATCCAGCTGAGCTGTTTATATCTGTGGAACTTATATCTGATTGCAGCCTTTGTTCCTGGAAAGCTATCAGGACGATGTTGATTCTGAATTATACTGACTGTTGATTTTGAAGACTAACGTAACTCACAGGAGCACAGCTGTGTTTCACTGCTTCAAGGAGTGACATTCTTGAATGCAATGTATAGATATGTCACTAGTTTGCAGTGAGAGTGACTTCTGGGAGTTAGGGTCTGTTTGGTTATCATGTTGATTAGGTTATGTATTATGTTAATAGTGTGGTTGTTGTGTTTAACATCTTGCCACCACAGGTCTTTCCCAACTCACTGCCCTCCCACATCATGTCCAAAGGAGAATCAAAACTCTACTGTCTGCTTGTCCAAATCCCTGTGTTTGTGAACCTTTAGATCAGGGGTCCCCAACCCCCGGTCCGCGGCCCAGTGCCGGTCCGTGGGCTTCCTGGAACTGGGCCGCTGAGACGGATCCCCGCCCCCCCACGCACAGTGGGTGTGTTGCACTCTTGGACACGCCCCTCCGCGAACGCAACATGCCCACCCGCGAGCGCAGGGGTGCCCCTGCCCCCCTGCGCACGGAGCCCGCACCCCCCAACCGGTCCGCGGTCCCAAAAAGGTTGGGGACCGCTGCTTTAGATAATAGGTAGCACTGGGGAATAAATTCACTGAGGACCAACGCGTGTTGTTACTGTGCTCTCTAAAGCAAGATCTAGGATCAGGTGACTCTCCAGCTGTTTTTGGAAGGCAACCCCCACCAGCTCTAGCTAGGATAACCAATGGTGTGTGGGATGACAGCCCAAGACATCTGGAGGGCCACATCTTTCCCATGTGTGACACAGAGGAAACCTCACTCAGAAATGATATGAGCAACAGTAAACAATCCCTGACCATCTCCTAGTTTAGTTTTCACTACTGGGATCTGTTTCACTTTAGAGTTATTCTGCCTTCTGCTAACTAGTGTGATATTGTCCTGAGATGCTCAAATGGATTTTAATTTGTGTATTTCTATTTAAAGGTAGTTTTAGCTAGTGACAAGGTTTATTATATTTTATTGTATTTTTATTGTATGATTTTATTGTATATTGTGAACTGCCCAGGGAGTGATAGCACTAATGGTGCAGAATAAAAGTGGAAACAACAACAACAGGAATATTTCAAAGGGATTCTTTGTCACCACTATTGTTTAACGTCTCACTAATCCCCATGTCAATAATTTTAAATAAAACTGGATTGGGCTACCATATTTCACAACAAGCAGGAAAAATCAAGCATCTCTTATACATGGATGACCTAAAACTAAATGCAACAAGTTCCACGGAGATAGAATCACTGCTAAACACAGTGTGAATATTTAGTGAAGATATTCAAATGAAATTTGGAATTGACAAATGTGCAGCTCTGTCTATACACTGTGGTAAGATCCAAAAACTAAATGGAGTAGAGTTTTAAAAATGACAATATTATAAAATCACTATCAAGTGAGGAAAATTATAAATACCTTGGAATACTAGAAGCAGATAACATCCTGCACACAAAAGTTAAAGATCTGTCAGAAAGGGAATACATTAAAAAGCTGCAGAAAATCTTAAAATCAAAATTAAATGGGGGAAATACAATCAAAGCCATAAACACATGGGCAGTTCCAGTAATTAGATACCCAGTTGGAATAATAGATTGGACCCAAAATGAATTAGAAGAATTGGATCGAAAAAAACGGAAACTAATGGACATGCATCACGCACTACATCCAAAAGGTGATGTGGACAGATTATAAATTACTTAAGGCGGTGAAAATGGAGAATATTTTGAAAACAACAGAAACAAAGACTCAATATAAGAAACAACAATTTGAAAACAAATTAAACATCTGGAAAAATAAACCACTACATGGACAAAACCTGAGAAATATTGATGGAAAGCATGATCATAATTCAACATGGGCATGGCTAAAACTGGGGACCCTTAAGAAAGAAACTGAAGGCTTGATTTTTGCTGCACAAGAACAAGCACTCCAAACCAATGTGATGAAATGTGATCCAAGGAATGAGTGCTAAAAGCAAATATCAACTCTGCCAAGAAAAAGATGAAACTGTGTTACACCTCATCTGTGAATGTCCAAAGATTGCACAAACAGATTACAAAATTAGACATGACAGAGTGGCAATATTAGTGCACTGGTCATTATGCAAAAAATATAACTTGCGAGGCTTCAAAAACCCATGGGAACATCAGGTAGAGAAGGTGTCAAAAAAGGAGGAAGTCAAGATCTTGTGGGATTTCCGAATCCAAACTGATAGACACCTTGAACATAACACACCAGACGTAGTAATGATACAACAAAGAAATGTCTGGATCATTGACATTGCAATTCCAGGGGATGCCAGAGTTGAAAATAAAGAATTGGAAAAACTAACAAAATACAATAAAAACATCTCGCTTGTGGATGAAACACACTTCAGTGGTCCCCGTAGTCATTGGGGCTTTGGGAACAACATCAAGAAATTTCACACAATAAGAAATTCTCTTTTAAGGATTTGGGAAAAAGTTAAATCTAAAATATATGTGAAAATACCCAGATGGGTCTCACCAATGGAAGCGTTTACATACCCAAATTGCTGAACTTCAAAAAAAATAACTACTTATAATGGGCTTTTGAATTCTGAGGGACTTTTGAAGACAAAAATGCAATTAGAGAACCAAGGACTAATCTTTTCATGGTGGCCTCAAATGCAAATACAATCAATTTATAATCAAGATAAGAAGGCTCAAGGGTTTTATAAAGAATATACAACATTTGACAAAATATTACTTACTATAGAAGAAAAACAAATTTAAAAATTGTATAAATTTCTACTGCAATGGGATGCACAAGATGAAGAAGTTAAAGATACAATGTTAAAATGGTCTAAAAACTTTGGCTATAATATAGAATTAGAAAAATGGCAACAACTTTGGACAAAAAAATATAAGTTAACATTAGCAACTTTCTACAAAGAAAATGTATATAAAATGTTTTATAGATGGCATTTGTCACCAGCTAGACTTGCAAAAATGTTCCCAAATATGTCAAACAAGTGTTGGAAATGTAAAAATCATGAAGGAAGTTATTATCATGTATGGTGGACTTGTGCTATAGCAAAAAATTATTGGGCTAAAATCCACATATTGATTAAGATAATGTCAAAACAGGAAATAGAATTTAAACCGGAAATATTTTTGTTAGGATTACTACCAAATACTGTAGATATACAAAGCTATTATTTAATACTACATGTTTTGACAGCAGCTAGGTTATTACGGGCACAGGTCTGGAAATACGAAAATCCACCATATGATCATTAAAAAAAATTAGAAAGTGCAGAAATGGATAGATTAACTAAGAGGCTAAAGGGACAAGAAGAATCATCTTTTTATTTAAGATGGAATTTATTTTATAATTGGTGGAAAGTAAAAATCCCGCAGTAAAGTAACAGAAGATGAATAAAAAGTGGGATGTCATGGATAGGATCTTATCAGAAGAATTATCCCAATATACAAGATTGCTTCTATGTTGAGCCTTAGGCTTTTTTTCTTTTTTGCATTTAGATTATCTTTGTTTATTGTTTGATGGTTAGAGATTCTTACACTTTATGTTTACTGTTTAAATGCGCATTGTGCTATATATCTCTGTTTTTAAATCTTCTGTTGGAAATTTTTTTTTAAAAAAAGAAATTTCACACAGTACTGGAAGCAATTGCAGATCTCAGAAATCACACCATCAGAGCTGCAAAAAACGGCAGTATTAGGAACAGCATACATACTGCGCCGATATTTAACAGATACTTAGGTTTTTGGTTAAAACTTGTATCTGTTATATAATACTAGTCAATGTTTTTATAGTTTTGATTGACTGTGCCTGGTGTTTTATAATAATAATAATAATAATAATAATAATAATAATAATAATAATAATAATAATGTTTTCTGTGTGTGTAACTTGTAATAGTTAATAAGAATTTTTCCCTGTTCCCCTACAAGGGTGTTCCTGGTGATCACGGTGTTCCAGGTCCTCTAGGCCCAAGGGTAAGTTGTGTCTTTTTAATGTATCACAGGAAATTTCTAAACTGTTCTCTAAATCTTAATCTCTGAAAAAGAAAAAAATGATCACCCAAAGCAACCAAAAAAATTAAAAGGTTTTTTTAGTCCAATATAGAAACAGCAGGATGACAAGCCTTATAATCATAATTTGAATTTCTTTACAAAGCGTGGTGTGAATCTCAGCTTTTCGTGCCAGGATTTTGGGACACACTGTTTGTCCCTTTGTCTGTATGATTACATTATTTTTCCATTTCTCTGTGTGTGTTTTGTGAATTCCATGGAGGCTTAAGTCCTCGTTACTTAAGCCTTCTTGTGTTACACACAAAGAATGGTCTGCTGCCGTTGTCTCTGGGTGCTTAAGGAGCCATTTTATAGGGTTTTAAAGAAAAAATAAAAAATTCATAAATTCGTAATTTATGATTCATCAACCTTGACAAATCATGGATCAAAATGAATCGAATCACCATTTTTCTGATTCATGCCCATCTCTAGCAAGGGCATATCCCACTCCTCTCTAGGAGGATGGCTTGGGGGTTGTGACCCTGGAAAATCAGGCTCCAGATTCATACAGAGAGTGCCCGCAAATGGCAAAGCTCTGCCTCTTCAGGCTTGTTGCACTTCACATGTAGGAGGATGAGAAAATCCCAGGGGGGGGGGGGAGGTAGAGAGGCTAGAGCTGTCTCCTCTCCATATGACTCCTCTGTATAATTTCTAATGCCTGAAGAGGGCCCCTGGTTTACAGAAGTCAACCACACACATTTCAACCAGTGCAACTACCACCGTTGATTATTTCCAATCTTTCTGTGTCCAGGGAGAACGAGGTAATCCAGGTGAGAGAGGAAACCCAGGACCACATGGTATTCAGGGAGAAAAGGGTATGGCTGGAGGCCAAGGCCCCGATGGTCCAAAGGTAAGTAAAACACACAGAGAAAGAAAGATTGACTTCTGTTATAGATACAGTTTTAAATAATGTGAGTATTCCAAGGGTCAGAATTAGTTTAAGGCCAGATTAGCGTGGAGAGCCACTTTCACCTGGGGGGTGGGTGGGAAATCAGTAAAATCATGGTTAGATTATGATTTTGTCAAATTTCAGAGGTGAGCAAGCAAGTGTTGATCACAAATGAAATATTAAGGGCCCTTGGAAGAGGCACATTCTGGACATGTAACATCATAGTGTGGCTCCTGCCCGTCGTACATTTGATACAGAAGTCAGCATTTTTTCGGTGTTTCGCTTGTTTGAAACCATTACTACAAGGAAGATCAGAATAAGTTTGCAAATAAGCCTACAAAACCTATCATGCCACTGTTTTCTTTAAACTTTTGTTCTTATTTGTAGCCAATCTATAGGTCCAAAGAAAAGAAGTTTATAAATATTCCCTGTTTGGTTACCGTAGCTAATTCTTATTCATCATGGGCAACCATGGGAATAGATGCTTGCTAAGAAGGGACGTGGTGGCGCTGTGGGTTAAACCGCAGAAGCCTCTGTGCTGCAAGGTCGGAAGACCAGCAGTCGTAAGATCGAATCCATGCGACGGACTGAGCTCCCGTCGCTTGTCCCAGCTCCTGCCAACCTAGCAGTTTGAAAGCATGTAAAAATGCAAGTAGATAAATAGGTACAGTACCACCTCGGTGGGAAGGTAATGGCGTTCTGTGTCTAGTCGCGCTGGCCACGTGACCACGGAAACTGTCTTCGGACAAACGCTGGCTCTATGGCTTGGAAACAGGGATGAGCACCGCGCCCTAGAGTCAGACAGGACTGGACGAATTGTCAAGGGGAACCTTTACCTTTACCTTAAGAAGGTTGAGGGGTTTGTTTGATCTGAATAATCAAGTGAAACTGATTTAATGAAAAATTCCAGGACTAATATATTGATAAGAACACAGTTTCTGCACATATTTCCAAATTATATATTTCAGCTCAAAAAATCTACTTCAGAAGTATGTATTAAACATGCATTTTAGAGTAAAATGTATTTTTAAAATGGTCATTATTTATTTATTCAATTTATATCCTGCCTTTCTATCAAATAGTGTCACTTAAGGAGGCTAAGAGCAGTAAAACTCAAATAAAGACAAGTAAAATTAAAGCATAAAAACAGATTGATCTGCTTCATAAACATAATAAAGTTTAAAGTGCAATTTTACGTGTGTGCTTTTAAAACCAGATTCATTTGGAGATGTAGTAGAACATATTTATGAACAGGATTGGACAAAGTATGGCTTGCAGGACATGCGCAGTCCACAATGTGATCCCCACCACAAAAGAATTAAAAAACATTTTGTTCAAAAAGTCCTCTCGTGTTTTCTACATGAGGGAGCAGCTGTTCCAAGCTTAGAATAGCTCCGGAGCAGCTGAGAAAAGGTGAAATGACCCCTGTAGCCACTAGATGGCTCAGGGCGGGCTTTTCAGATTTGAAAAATATGAAAAATACTTAAGAAAAATGTGTTGGGGGTGGGGTTATGGGAGGAGGTACACCCCTTCAAGTTCCAGGAGTGGCTGTGTGTGGCTTCCAGACCTCCGACATTTTTCGCCACTGTATAAATGAAGATGTGCAAAATGAACACAGATCAGAAATGCTGGAGTCCCTCAATTTCCACTGTGTGCAAGCTGAAAGAAAGAAAGAAAGAAAGAAGGCCCACTAAAGCTATAGTAATTCCCATGCACAATAAAACCATGACATCATGGATTAGTCAGGGCTTTTGGATGTTATTTTAAAAAAGAATTTTGTCTGTAATAAACTGATGATACTTTTGCTACAGCTGTGTGAAGTTTTATCTAACTTGTGACCTACTTGCTGTGGCCCAGTGTTTATTTACTATTAGGCAAGCAGGTAGATCAGGACGATATTCTGCTTTCACTGAGTCCCCAATTATGGCTTAGAAGACTGCATTTTTCTGTCTCAACTAGCTCTTCTTAAAGGAGAAAAATGCAAGAATATCACAGAATCCTAATAAGGTCCAAGCAAAGGAGGGGAGAGGGAGTGAAATTATCTCCCTTCCCCCCCCCCCCCACCACATTAAATGACCAAGGCTCTCTTAAACTCTTTTTCGTGAATGAAAAGGGGGAAACCAAACCAAGTGTGTTTCTATCCATTTCAGGGTAATCCAGGACCCTCTGGAGCTCCGGGGGATCAAGGGCCTCCTGGCCTTCAGGGGATGCCTGGAGAGAGAGGCATTGCCGGAACTCCGGGTCCCAAAGGGGACAGGGTAAGCCTTTTGTGCTGTCAACTGCTCAGCCTTTTGTCTGTTTCTCATCCTTTCTAAATAACCCAACTTGATTTTAATTCAAATTTTATATGCTTTTTCTTAGGGAAGCATAGGAGAAAAGGGAAGCGAAGGCACAGCTGGCAATGATGGAGCAAGAGTAAGTCCGCTTGCTGTTTCCCATATTTTTTAATAATAAGCTATAAATTTAAAACTCTTCTGCATCAGCATCATAATGTACCGTCAAATCAATTTTGACTTATGCCAACCCTTTTCAGGGTTTTCCAGGTAAAGAATACTCAGAAGTGGTTGACCATTCCTTTCTTCTCATGGTATCCTGGGACAGTGCAGCTGGCCCAAGGCCACACTGGCCGGCTCTATTCCCAGGACGCACAGTGAGGGATCAAACTCCCAACCTCTGGCTCTGCAGCCAGATACCTAACTCACTGAGCTATCCAACCAGCTTTAACAATTGTGTGTTGTCAAGTCAATTCTGATTTATGGTGACCCTTTTCAGGGTTTTCCAGACAGAGAATACTCAAGTGGTTTCCTATTCCCTTTTTCTGGGGTTGGCCTGGGACTGTGCAGCTCGCTCAAGACTTACACAGGCCGGCTCTTTTTTCTTGAGGCACAGATGGGGGGAAATCGAACTCCCAACCTCTGGCTCTGCAGCCACATACCTAAACCACAGAACTATCCAGGCGGTTGAGTGCATAAGACTCTTATATAATCATTAATACAGCCGAGAATTAATTATGATGAGTCCACTGTCCTTATTAAAATATGGCAACATAGTTTGATGCCAGTTGTTAACAATGTTGAGTGGCTATGATAGCGAGGGAAGGAGAAGGATGCAGTGAGAACAATTCATTTCATTTCTGGCCTCTTCGAGCTACAGCTGTTATAATTTTATAAGATAAATGTCATGTGAAATGTCTAGTGTAGTAACACCCAAGACAGTTTTGGATGCAGCTCTGGTCTGACCCATCAAGCCTCTTTTTAATGGTGTAGTTTAGAATGCAGCCCTGAGGACACCTTAACCCCCTTGGAAACTGTAGGCTGAATGGTACCTACGTGTATTTTTGATTTGTGTAATCACTTAGGGCAGAGGTCCCCAACCCCCGGTCCGCAGCCCGGTGCCGATCCGTGGCCTGAGCCGGACCGGGCCGCGAAGACAGACCTCCTGCCCCACCCCCCGCACACACTCACCCCCGCACAGCCTGTTTGCGCCTGCGCGTGCACTCCACCGTTTGCGCATGCGCACAAGCGTGCGCACGCCCGCACAAGTGCCGCACCGCCGTTCACGCATGCTCACGAGAGAGCGCTCGTTCGCACATGCGCATGAGCGCGGGGGTGCCCCGCCTTCCCCAGCCGGTCCGCGGGGTGAAAAAGGTTGGGGACCCCTGATTTAGGGGAAGGTTTTCTATGACATGTCATATTTGTTTCTGTAACCTGTGTTTGACCTTATGGATCAGTTTGGACATGTTTATCAGTAATCTGGTGAGAAAGGCCAGATTACTCCTAAACATGTTTGAATTTGTTTATGGGTTCAAATGTAGGTTGCAGAGAAAATGTGAAATGTCATAGAAATCCGCCCCCTAGAGTAAAGAAAGAACTCTTCAAAATGTGAGATTAGAACTGGGGAAAGTAAAAACTTGTAGAAATATATGTTATTTTAATTTGGTAGGTATACTTCTCTTACTGGAACACTTTATTTATTTATTTTTAATAGGGTCTCCCAGGTCCATTAGGCCCAGTTGGCCCTGGAGGTCCTGCTGGTGAAAAGGTAAGAGCTTGGTGACAACTCTTTTCTCCCCCCCTTCCCCCCCCTTTTCTCAAAAAAGAATAGGGAATACAGAAAGGAAAAGGGTAGGGGGAATTTTGATACTTACATTTTTTTGGATGCTTGTTGATAACTCTTGATGACATTGTCATACCTATCTTTGACTATTCAGGACAGTGTGTGATAACACGTTGTTTTTTTTTTTTTTTTTAAGGGAGAACCTGGTCCTCGAGGTTTAGTTGGCCCTCCAGGCTCTCGTGGAACTCCTGTAAGTAAATCAAGCCACAATTAGTATGTTTGTAAATACTACATTTATATTTTTCTTATGTATTTGGTGCTAATTTTTTAAGTTGTGCTTTCCTTCACTATTTTCAGGGTACCTTTTTAATTAGTTCTCCATACTGTTTACAATTCTAGAACAGAAATTGAAGGGATGATCAGTGGGGAGGGACATGTTACACAAAAAGATGAACTGTGTCATGACTGGATCAGAAACCCCCCATGAGCTTCACTAGATTTCCTGCAAGCAGCAACGCAAGATGGAGGGCACCAGGAGCTCAGCACACAGTAATCCCTCTAGGGATGACTGAAGTGAAGGGCCTGGAACCCACTCCTCACTGGATTCCAGGCGCTTTTCCAGATTCAGAATTACTGCTCCCCTGCTCATGACACTGTTGGATATAAAATTTCTCAAGCAGTTTGACAGACAGAGGACAAAAGGGCATCAGAAGGTTACATGAAAAGAGTACATTAACATGAAAGAAACACTAAACTTTTGTGTACTTTTTTCCATGAACACTAATTATTTATGTTTAGAGGTAAACATCTATTGGCAGTTGCCGATAGAGCACAACTGACGTGAAAGAGCTTCTCTGAGAGGACTTCCTCTTTTGTGTTTTGGGTCTTTCATTTAGATACAAAAAGCCCATTCCCCCCTCTCCATGCAACAAAGCATGTTGTCTTGCACAGTTGCGAGATGGCATCTCATCCCTTCATTCTCTATCCCAACTCACTCCCCCCCCCCCTTTTCTGTAGCTCAGCTGCTGCCATCCCCCATGCCTGTGTGCTATTAGGAGGAAAGATATGTTTACACTGTAGTGCCAACCTTTGTGACTTGTGCTGCTGGCTTTCTCCACTGCTTCAAAAGTACATAAGTGCAACTGATTAGGATAAATAATAAGTTCGAAAGCTAAATTTGCCGGGTTTGGACCAATTTGTACAAGGTCCACATTGAAGCACAATGACTGGATTTGTTTCTTGGATAAAACAAGGTGAATTTACTAATAATTTGTGTCTGGAACACAACCTGAATCCAGTGGGACACAAATGGTTTCAGCTTTGCTCTTCAAAAAAAAGAAAGGTAAAGGTGCCGAGTAGCACCTGTAAATCAATCTCAACATTTTGCAGATTTACTCTTTTGTTTCAGGTCTGTCCCCAGCTTTCACTTACATCAGTGTGAAAACAGAAGTGGTAGAACTAATTTGATTTTCCAGTGCAGATCAATGAAAAGTTTAGAAATAATTTCTGATACAGGGCAAAAATCAAATCAAATAAAATGGGGGGCGGGGGTTTACAAATTATTTCAGAAACAGTTAGGATACCTGCCGAAGTTCTGTGTCAGCTTCGAAATTGGATTGGAGACATGTACACAACGTGACTGGGGAGTCAGGTATCTCAGTTGGGCAGTGATGTCCTTGTTTCCCTCTCTCCTCCTAGCCGATCACATTTTCAGATGCCTCAGGTCTCATTTTGCCAAGCACCAGAAGGAGAGTGGAAGGGAAAGGGAGAGGATCGGAGTGGGAGGGAGGGAGGGAGCCAGCCAGGGCTACCCAGCTCCACGTTTTCTGCCCTTGCTTGTTGAGCTGAGCTTTGCCACACTCAAAAGGGGTTTCAAACCCAGCACATCGGGGGACTGCTGATCCCCAGACCTCATCTCAGTTCTGAGAGAGATGATACCAGAAGATGCCTGCTTTGCTTCCCCTCTTTGACCTAGCACTGGACTCAACCATTTGTTTCAAAACAAATACTTTGGGAGGTGACAGGTGAGAAAGATTTCAGGGTGTGTGCTCCCACGGCCCCCAAACATCATGCCTCAACTTGCTATGTTGCCAGAAGACCGCCCAAAGACCCCCTCACACTTTTGTAGAACAAAACAAACAATCGCACAGGCAGAACACATTGTAGTTAGAAAAAAGTTGAAGCCCCCAGTGTTGGGGATGGGGGTGGGAGTCGAGACCGGAAGGAGGAAGGGACAGGCTGATTGGCATTGATTTTTGATCTTTGGAAAATACTTTGAATTAATTGCCAATTCCAGAGCAAATTGTGAAGGCTTTTCCAATGTAGTCGCATGATGAGTGTTCAGAACAACCATGGTGATTGTTCAAGCAACCAATCCTCTGGATGCTTCCAGTCCTTAAACATCTGTTCAAGAAATCAAGCAGGTTTTGCATAATTTGCATCAGCCTTTAAACAGAATATTGTCACTCCAGTTGCATTTGACACCGTTCAAGCTAAGTTCTGGTTTTCTTTGTTCCACTTTTTTTTCTTATTTCTGTCCTCAGGGTACCCGTGGTGAAAATGGCCCCACTGGTCCAGTTGGTTTTGCTGGTCCTCCGGTATGTGATTGTTCTTAAACCGATAAGCTTATTTTTAATCCCAGCCTGTCATTACACCCACCTTCTCTTCCACAAGTGTGAGGCTAAACTGTTTTGAAGCATCCTTAAAGTGTGAGTCACATGTTTTAGAAATAACTGAGGTATTCGTAGAAAATGCAAGTCATAATTCTTTTTCGTGGTGATAACAGGATTTTAAAAAAATTTCCATGGCTCTGTTTTATATATTCAGTATTCATCTTATCTTAAAGAAGAGTAGATAACAGCATCTCTTGGCATGTAACACACACTCATACCAGAGTTTGAGAAGTATGTGAAAGACCTGGACCCAAACAGTGGAAAAGAACTCAGAGATAGTGAAGCAAAGCCATAATTATACTGTGAAGTGTTTGTTTACATTGTATGAAATTCTACCCCGGTACATTAATCAATTGGCTGAACCATTTGCTAGAACTTTGCTTAATGATTGTTATGGATTGTTTTCACAATGAAAACTTGGGAGTCTTTAAAGCTCTCTAACTTGGTGTGCGTTGTGTGTGTTGATGTGAGTAGGGCCCTGACGGACAACCGGGTGTGAAAGGTGAACCTGGAGAGCCCGGGCAGAAAGGAGATGCTGGATCCCCAGGACCACAAGGTTTAGCAGGTTCTCCTGGCCCGCCAGTAAGTACGATCCTCACTGAAGGACAGTATTAGTTGGTGCCCATTTCAGGAGCTAAATATCAACTTCTTATTTTTCTTTTCCTTCTCCTTTCCTCCCATTTCTATTCAGGGTCCTTCTGGAGTTAATGGACTAAAAGGTGGCCGTGGTACTAAAGGCCCTCCCGTAAGTAGAGTAACTAAGCAGATTGACCTGCCTTTACTTGTTATCTAAAGCTTTAAGGTTGCTGCTCATTTCAAACAAGCTGCCTTGCATTTAGCCTCTGTATTTCATGTGGGAGGTGGTATTCAATTCCTGCCTCTGTCAGCAACAGAAGTGGGGGTAGTTTGTCACAGTATCCCGCTGCATAGCCTGAAAATTTGCCCTGAAGGGTTTCGAGGCTCTCTAGACCAGAGTTTCTGAGAACCCAGGTAAGAGGTGAGACTTGGGCAGGGAGATAAGGGCCATTTGTTTTGCTTGGACCTCTGCTTGTTGGATTCCACCCATGGTGATGAAATATGTTTCTTTTCTACAGATATATTGTATAATTTCCCTCCCCCCCCAGTCCCATGCCTGTCTGTTTGTTTCTAGGGCGCTACAGGTTTCCCTGGATCTGCTGGAAGAG
The DNA here is from genome assembly GCA_037013535.1 of Intellagama lesueurii. Taxonomy (NCBI): domain Eukaryota; kingdom Metazoa; phylum Chordata; class Lepidosauria; order Squamata; family Agamidae; genus Intellagama; species Intellagama lesueurii. Next base: position 163,523,942 of record JBAJHW010000001.1, on the reverse strand, counting down.
TTGGGCCCCCAGGACCTACTGTAAGTTGGACTTTTATTCAGATGTATTCTATAACAATCTCATTAGTAAGTGTACATTCTAAATTGGGGTGAGCATTGTGGGGCTCATGGGTCACACATTGCCCCCAGGGGCCCCCAGGTTTACAAATGCAGAAAACCGAGTGAACCAGGACTTTCCCCTCCCATCTAGAAGCCTGCAGGAGCAGTGGCTTTCCCTTTGTGGGGGAGGCCCTTAATGTTGCACTATGCTCCCAAATGGGAAGAAAACCAGAAATAGCCACCTGGACACTTCTTTGCAGGTGTTTTTTTAATGGCCAGAAAATAGCTGTTTGGGACCCCGTGGAGCCCATAATGGGAGCTGAGAGAAAGATTGCTCAGCCGTGTTCTAAATAAATATAGCCCCGTTGTAGATGGCCTCACTTTAGTTTCAGCAGTCTGGTCCCATATGGGACAGAGTATAATATTATGGGTGGGGAATCCCAGTTTTTTCCCTCATAGTTTATCTAGTGACCTTGGATTATTGCTCAAATTGGTGTGATGAAATGAGCAGGGTGGTAAACCATCTGTGTTGGTTCCAGTTTGTTAGAGGAAAGGTAGAAATATAATAAACAAATAGATAATTATGACTAGGGATTAAGGCCAGATTATATATTTTAAACCTTTCACTGAATTTCTCCAATTATTCAAATGAGAGCCGGTAAAAGAAGCCTAGGAAAAGAATACTTTAATGCAGAGACTTGTTTGCCAGTGTCTGTATCTCGCTCACTCATCTGTTAGAAGGGAAACACAAGAAGTCAAAGGTGATGTAATATAAGCAAACTCTTAATTTGGAGGCAGGAAGGAAATATTTGTATTTCAGAGGATGCTCAGTTCAAGATGGGGAAACTGTACTGAGGCCATATGAAGAATTTTGGAAGCTACCATATGTTTATTTACAGTAACAACAAAAGCTGTAACCCAGCTCTAATTGGGTTGTTTGTCTTATTTTGTTAATCATATGCAATCTTTCTGCGGCATTGAAAGGTAAAGATTGCAATGCGCACATAACTGTGGCAGCCAGAAGTCTCAAGTTATTGTCATAAGGTATAAGGTCGCCCCTATAGATATTACATGGAGAAGCTGGAAAGTAGAAATGCCTGAAGTGAATAAATCCTGTCGAAGCAAAGTTGGTTCAGGCCTGATTAGTACCTCAATGGGAGATTGCCTGGGGACTCCATGTACTTGGCTTTGAATTCTAGGAAAGAGAAGCAGGATATAAGTGGAGCAAAGACAACCAGCCAACCCTGCCTTTTTTTATATTGGAGAACCCACTTTGTAGCCACCTCCTATCTTTCTAGGGAGCTCCTGGTCCAGCTGGGCCTATTGGTGAACCAGGCAAAGAAGGCCCTCCAGGTCTTCGTGGGGATCCTGGTTCTCATGGCCGAGTGGGAGATCGAGGACCAGCTGGGCCACCCGGCAGTTCTGGAGACAAAGGAGACCCGGGAGAAGATGGACAACATGTAAGTAGGGGGAGGTGGCTAAGAAAGGGTTATGTGCATGCAAGAGAAGCAGCATCCTGTTCCTTTCCCAAATGTGTGTACTGTATGTTTTGAAAGATTTAAGCATTTGGCGTCATTGAATGAGAGCAACAGTGGAAACCATTTCGTAAGCAGAATAAAATTACTTCAGAGTCAGCTCCCACGTAGCATACGATCCGTTAACCTTTGTGATGGCTCCTACATTCTATGTCATGGCTGCCATTCTTCTAAGCTGACCTCACTGTCTGGCCTTTTCCTCAACAATGGCTACTACTCTTCTCTTCTTGTTGTTTCTTTCATTATCCCCTCCCCTTATCCTTTATCCTGACCAGCATCTGTTCATCCCCTGCTTTACTTGAAGGCATTTCTGCTTTGGGCCTGACAGACCATAGATGTGATTTTACCAAAATGACACTTTGGGTCCTGGTCAGGAAGGAAGGGCCAGAGAAACCCTGATGATGTCCGTAATTCAAATGATTAAACAACCTTCCACGCTGTAGTTTGCCTTCAGACCGTTTCTTCTAAAGCACATGAGTTCAGTGACTGAAAATGTTCATGTCAGCCACATTCAACCTTCTGCATTCCATTCCTTTCAGTTCCCGTCTCCCTTAACAACCATAAGCAGTGGTCGAGACTTGTGGGATTTGGAGCCCAAATTGTGTAGAGCAGCCATACTCAACCTTTTTTTTTTTTGGCCACAGACGTAAATACAATATGAAAGAAATATAAGCCGAACCATTGTATAAGTCGCATAACAAACCTTGTAAGGTGGTGTGTGAAGAATTGTTACCAGTCTGTGGCTCCTTCCAAATATGCCAGGGGGCCCCCAAGGGGCCCTGTGGCCCCCACTGAGAATGGCTGGTGTAGAGGACACCACGTTGTGGATGGATAGTTTATGTTTATTTATTGCTTATTTGAAAGCGGCCTTTTGTGTGACATTGCAGCTCTTTGCTTTTGTATCGAACTCTGAAAAGGGTTCAAATTATGTAGTGCATAGGATAAATTACTTTGGTTCCTTTGGTTAAAAGTGAGCTTTGGAGATTGCAATAGCATCCTTCTATGTTCCAGGGTCCTGATGGCCCCCCAGGCCCAGCCGGAACTACTGGCCAGAGAGGTATTGTGGGTATGCCAGGGCAACGTGGAGAGAGAGGCATGCCAGGGCTACCTGGACCTGCTGTGAGTACCATCAAAGTTGATATTCTAAAGATAGGAGTCCACCCCTCTTGTAGCCTGTACGATTTGGGCTCTGATAAATTATTTTTCATACCGTACCAATTTCAGATTGGCCTGCAGTGTTGAGGAGTCCCCACATATTTTGTTAGCTGCATCTTCAGTGGTCTTAATTGTTGACATGTAATTTCTTTTCACACTAGGGTACACCAGGAAAGCAAGGTGGAACAGGGGCTCCAGGAGACAAAGGTCCTTCTGGGCCCATCGGCCCTCCAGGTGCTTCTGGTCCAGTGGGTGAAGCAGGCCCAGAGGTAAGTGGTCTTTCCTAGGCTATGTTTTTGTACGACTGTTGATGGTTCCGAATCGCAGTACAAATATGATGGAGAACTGCTGTGGTGAAATCCTTGAACTCACAGAAGCCTACTCTGAGCTCTTGTTTCATTTGCAAGACTTCTGCCCTGCTTTATCAGGCCTCTGAGACCAGCTAGCCCTTTACTTGAAACAATGGCAGTGCTTAAAAAAAAAATAGAAACAGCAACAAGAGAACAAGCCAAAGGAGTGCCTAGGAAGAGAGTAACTGAAAGTTGCCAGTGATTGCAAAAGTTGGTTCTGGAAAAATACGAGGCTTGCTGCTTCCAAGCATGTGTCCTTGGAAAAGGTGAGTGCCAAAGCCAAGGCAACTAGAGAAGTCCTCTCCAAAGGCCTTACCCAGCAACCTTACTCCTGGAGCAGGTGGTGAAGAATAGCCAAGGAGGCTCAGGGGAGAGGAACTGGTCTTTACAGTATTCTGATTCATGTTCCAAGCCGTTCAGGGACAAAAGACACCAGTAAGGATTGGTTTTCGGAATACATTTTCAGAACATGAAAAATACTCCTATTACCCTCTCAGGAAAACTGCTCAACAAAAATGGCATACTGGAGCAAAATAAATATATAAAACTCCGTGATGTCAGCTCACACCAGAACTGGGAGTTGTAATCCAAAAAAGTAACTTTTCCAGGTATAACAAATCGGCTGTTTCCCAGTCCACTTTATATGTGTCTATGATACGTTCTAGTAGCAATGGTATTTTCCAAACCAGCTTCAGGGTCATTCTCCTGTACAACGCAGTCAGCTCCATGAGCAGACATTGCTACAGTTAATATATGGCTTCCCTCTTCATTCAACATAGGGTCCACATGGCAATGATGGTACACCAGGACGAGATGGGGCTGTTGGTGAAAGGGTAAGTGTGTATAATATTGCTACTGATAATGTTATGATGATGTTTCCATTAGGCTTATATAATAAACCAATCTTTGGAGAAAATCAGAACCATGATCGTGATTTTTCTTATAATAACCTCGAGTAGAAATGAGGACTGCAAGTGAATTCAGTTTTAAAGTCGCAGAGTGTCAAATAAGAATATCTGTATTCACGAACACGAGCTTAGTTCACAAGGACTCCATTTTAGTAGAGATAGGAAAGAAGTGAAGGAAATGTGGGTGGCCTCCTGTTCTTTCTCACTGGGAAGCCACTGGCCACACACTATATCATCTCTGTTGCTTGAGGGACCCACTAGCTTTTCTTCATTACACAAGGGCAGCGAGAGTATTAGGCGTGCCAGTGGGTTTTGTGATTTAAAGATAAGCCATGCCAAATGTGGTTTTAACATCTCCATCTTCAAATCACTTCATGCCTTATTTTTGTGAATGAGCTTATTTTCTTCAGCCCATATTTGTACGGGTTTTCAGTTTAGGGAACCGCTCAGTCACACAGAGTGAAAAGAATTATTCCTTTAGGGTTTAGTCCAGGGTGATACTACTCCTGAGTTAGAAGTTACTTTTTTTAAAAAAATTATTGCATGACGGAGTCGTGCATTCTGTAGCCCCTGAGAATGTTCAGTCCTCACTGGGCCGTTTGGGAACTTCCCTCTGTTAAGAGTTTTTCTAAGGTGTTCTTGTTCTTCTCTAAGTCTCTATGCTTGTTCATACCTTCCTCTTGTACATGAACAGTGCCATTTTTGGCTTCACCAGGATCACAACTTGAAGAATGCTATCCACTGACATGGGTGTGGTATGATATGAACACATCAAATAGGATGTGACATGGAATCATTTTTCTTACAGGGTGATCGTGGTGAACCTGGTCCTGCTGGCCTTCCTGGTTCTCCAGGTTCTCCAGGCACTCCAGGGCCAGTTGGACCTCCAGGAGATGCAGGACAAAGAGGTGAACCCGTAAGTATGACTATTCCCTTCTAGCTTTGTCTTGTTTCATTTCCTGCTTGACAGTTCCATTGGCCAGTGAAATACGTTCAAGGTCTTCTTGGAACTTCTGTAAGTTGTTACGTACATTTTCAGGTTCCTATCATGCTTCTTCCTAAACAGTCTTTATGCTGGAATGGAGCCATTTATAAAATGGTAGGGAAAGCCCAGTGGTGAACGGAGGTGGCGGCCAGTGGATGTGTTAACCCTCTAGTGGCTAGTCACTTCCTTTTCTCCAGAATGGGCCTGACATTTGATTTGCCAGACCTTACTGTAGGTTCATTTTGGAAGTGTTTTATAAAAGATCTATAACATTAAACATGCTAACTGACTGAATGAACCAAAGAGAATGATTAAGAGGTCATTTTTTTTTTCTCCTTTTAGGGCTCACGGGGACCAGTGGGTCCTCCTGGTCGCGCTGGAAAACGTGGATTGCCTGTATGTCCCAGATGAGTTCTTCTAAACTGCGTACAAATGAGTTAGCTGTGAAAGAAAAATAATTAGAATTACTAGACAGTTGGGTTTTATTCCTAAATTATCTCTTTTGTTACTTTCCCTTTACAATCAGTTATTTTATATTCAACTTCACTTATTGTATCTATTACAATATTTTCAGTTCCCATTATTTTTTTTTCTCCAAACATATGTCTAATCAACTTTCAAGCAGTTCTGAAATTTTGAGTCGCTCTACTGTAGATTAAAATGAGTTCAATATGTAAATACAGGGCTTATATCCCTGTATTTTAAAGCTTAACGTGACTGAAATGTACAAAAGCTAAATTGATACCCATAATGTATGCATCCTTTTTAAAGCCTTACCACCATCTAGCAAACTGATATTCTTAAATTCATTTTGTTGCAAAGTGTAAGCAAATTGAAGCTGTTGGTAGTAGAAATTTTCTTCTCACCTTAATACACAGAGCAAAGGTGGAGATTGTCTCTAGAATGACTGAATTTGAAGTTGAATTCATTTCTACCATAAGTGAAGAACTTGTAATAAATAGTAAATAGTGTCACTGTGAGATATTCAAAGAGAATTATGCATTTCAGATATAATCAAGTTAAGCGTTTTTAAGTGCCACTGATTGATTTAAGCACCTGATTGCTGTTCCCACTGAAGTCCATGAGACGGAAATGTGCTTAACTTTGGCTGTATTCTGTACTTCATTGTTCCCCATCCCCAACCTCTAGGGTCCGCAAGGCCCTCGTGGTGACAAAGGTGATAACGGAGATCGAGGTGACAGAGGTCAGAAGGGTCACCGAGGTTTCACTGGCCTTCAAGGTCTTCCTGGACCTCCTGTAAGTCATTACCTGCATTTTCATTGTTACACTTGATCAGATCCAAGGCTTTGCTTCATCCTGAGTCAGCCCACTGACTCTAACCCAATATGTTGACACTGACTAGGGACCTTCTGCATGCGTGCAGATGCCATGCTCGCCCACGGAGTCACATTGGCTTTTGGCCATTGGATAAATTAAGATTTGTGGTCCCTGACCCGTAGGCCCAAGTGTGTTCATCACTGTGTGCAGGATCCTATTGTGTGTCTGTGCTTCTGTATTTATTTCAGTGGAACATTTTGCCTTCTGAAATTAATGGAGTGTCTCTTTCTGGGCAGTGTGTCTCTACTGCCTTTTGAAACCACCACACCATCAGAATGGTTGGCTGTGTGACACAGAGGTTCTTTGAACTTACTTATCTCCTCCACATTGCTACCTTGGCCTTCTCAGAAACACATGTGATCCTTGCCACATCAAGAACCTAAAAGAGAGGAGTACTATATCTCTCCTAATTTTTTTTAAAATGCCCAACAGAGTACCAACTTTCTCCTAATTTTTTTTAAAGAGTCCCTTCTTTATTGATTGGAAACTCTTGCCATAGGCTTTTTACAAGTGTGGACAATTGTACATAAGCGAAGGCATCACATGCAACAAGATAGATATGATTGTGGAATCATTTGGCTGTTGCATCCTTTCATGTGGAATTGTGTAATCCATGGTTCCATGTCTTGTTCTTAATTGTGTGTGTGATCCTAACCATAGTTCTGTATACGTAATTACATTTTTCTTTTAAATCTGTTTTTCTGTTATCTTCACGTTGGTGGACATGTTACTATTATGTCACATTTAGAAATGGTGAGACTAACATTCGTGAATAATTGGGGCCTACATAGAGCTTTTCGCTTCTATAAGCATTAAGTGCAGTGTTGGAAATTGCAGAGGTGAATTACTGATGGTTAGAGAGTTGCTGCTTGTATTCCTTGTCATGTGCCAAGTCATATGCCTGGTGCACAACAAACAGTACAAATGGCAACTCATTCACTAGCAGCAATTCACTGTTGTGATTTATACTATTGTACTTAATGCTGGTGTACATAAGCAGTAGGATTCTGGCCCATATGTATTTTCATGCATACCTGACGCTCTGTATATTCTTCTTTAAAGGTGAACTATAATGTTAAGCTTAAATAATACAGAAAAATTACTTTATATTTCTTTAGGGTCCTATTGGGGAACAAGGCAGCTCTGGGATTCCAGGTCCATTTGGCCCTAGAGTGAGTATACCAGATATGAAAAACAATGTGGAAACAATTAAATTGGCTGTTGAGCAGATGGAGCTTGTTGATTTCAGAGCAAATGAACTTTGCATGAGGATTACAATGTACTTTTATTAAGCAAGGTCACCACTGAAGCTGTTCATTCTTCTCTGTTCTCTTGCATGTGGGATTCCAAGTACAGTCTAGTATTTGGCAAAGATGTTAGCTTTGCAGATCCTCTATCTTGGTTTTAAATCACAAATAACAAGGTTCTGTCCCTCAAGATCATTGATATGTGAATAGAAGAAACTGAAATTTGCTGGCATGAGTTGAACAGAGTTCAGGGGGCAATTTGTATTCATCCAGTGTACTTCTTTAATTATCTTGAGTTCCCTTTCCCTTTCTACAAATTCATTATTTCTCCATTGTTTACTCATCTAACTGCTGCTTCTCCCTTGTTCTTTGTAAAGAACAAACCAAGCTTCAGTGTTAGCAAAGCCCAAAGCATTGGCTCAGAATATGGCCATGTTTCCTGCCCCATTGCCACTCTGCACCCTTTGACTAGATTACTAGTCAAGGGGTGCAGCATTCACAGCCCAGTCCACAGCAAAAAGGTGCTGAGGGTCACTTTCAACATAAAGGGAAATAAGTATGAAGTCCAAAAAAAACCCACAGAAAGAGATCTAAAGCACAGCATTAAATTTGGACGGCAGAGAATAAAGGTGGACTGAAATTACTTTAAAAACTTTTAGAAAGATGGAAGGTTCAAAGTTTGGAGCCCCTCTGGGGCAAACATTCCTTGGGTGGGGTGTTAGCACTGGAAAAAAATCTTCCCCAGCAGCCGCTTATAACGCCTTTCCTGGCAAGGCCACTCAGAGAAGGCCCTTTCAGGGAGATTTTAATGTCTGGGGCCAAAATCCTCTTTGTTTTTACCACACGTGTGATGCTTCATGCAGTTCCTCTTTTCCTGCCATTTTCACAAGGTTGGATTCGCTACTTCCATCTGCAAGCAAAATGCACCCTCACTTTGCACAGGACAGGCTCATGTAGCAACAAGCCAGAGATTGTGTGGTGCTCTGTGCTTGCAGAGGGATAGAAGAGTCTGTCTCGTGTAAATGAATGCAGGGATGGGGGATTTTTCAGGAACTCTGGCTCTAATAGAGTGAAAGAGGGTCTTGAGGAAGGAAGGAAGGAAGGAAGGAAGGAAGGAAGGAAGGAAGGAAGGAAGGAAGGAAGGAAGGAAGGAAGGAAGGAAGGAAGGAAGGAAGGAAGGAAGGAAGGAAGGAAGGAAGGAAGGAAGGAAGGAAGGAAGGAAGGAAACATTCATTTTGAATTGGACCCCAAAATGAACCAAAGGCCCGTGGAAATTAGAAATCTGGTCTGGTAAAGTCTACTTGTCATAGATTGTTTTAGACTCTGTACTTCTCAAGCAAAGCATGGAAAGAGATTGAGCACCTCCTGGACAAAACATGGAAAGGGTTACAGCCTGCAGTCAGAACCCTGTACATTTCTGGGCTTGCAAAGTCTCCGATGAAAGAAAAAAAAATGTGTTCGACAATATATGTGTATTTGAAAAATGTCCAGAGCCGCACTGGGCATTTCTGAACCCTGCCTAAGTGTGCTTTGTTCAGTGAAGACACGTGCCCATTAATATATCCCTTAATGTGTGCATTTGAAATATGAGTAGTTTTCCTTTTTTTCTTTTTGGAAAAGAAAAATATCTGGGTGGAACTGATATAGAGTAGACCTGGAAGGGAAGGCTGTGGAAATGGTCTTGTTAGGTCTGCTAATGCCAAGTGGAGATTTTGAACTTTCAGTATCTTCCGTTCACTGTGAAAAGTAGGGGGTGGGGTTGAGGGATAGAGCAGTGGTTCCCAACCTTGGTTCCCCAGTGGTTTTTGGACTAAAACTCTCAGAAGCCTTCACCTCTAGCTGTGTTGGCCAGGATTTCTGGGAACTATAGTCCAAGAACATCTGGGGACCCAAGGTTGGGAAGCACTGGGACAGAGAAATAAAATACTGGGAGAAGGACAGTAGGAAGTGAAACCTAAGAGTCTTAGGGCTAAGGATGTTCCGGGATAAGTAGCTTGGCCCACAACTTTCTTTTTAAAACATAGTTTTTCTACTGTTGCAAGCAGCAGGCAGATGGCATGCGCCCCCTTTGCAGCAGGCCACTGGAATTAGTGCTGTATTTTGATGTGCCACCGTTCCCAGGAGCACTATTGATGGGGAGAAATCTGATAGTCTCTGTGCATTCTTCTGGAGTGTCTCTGACAAGGATATGACAGGACATTATATCATTGACCGTGAATTACTACAGAAGGAATTCTGTAGTTAGGGATCAGAAAATTTGCTTCTGAGTTCCTTTTGTCCCAAATAAATGTCTGGACTTTGGTAAATTCTTAAAAATAAACTAAAATGAATTACTCCCCCATTTGTACTGGCAAAAGTCAATAGATATAACCAATGTCAGAAGGAAAAGGATCAAATTGTATCTGCTTGCTATAAAGGGGTTAAATACAATCATCATCGTCGTCGTCTTAGAACTTCAGAACTGGAAGGGACCCAATGGATCATCGAGTCCAGCCCCTGTCAAGGAGGCACACTGGGGAATCGAACTCCCAACCTTTGGTTCTGCAGCAACAGACCTACATCACTGAGTTACGAGGAACCTTTCAGAAATAGGAGATCTGAATTAGCACCAGAAGTGTGGTTGAACATCCAGGCACTCATAACCATAACTAGTAAGACTTGGATGCTCAAGGCTCTGGTCCTGGATAGACAAATCTGTCCATCTCCATGTCTCTCACAGCTGATCTTTCTAGAAATCTCAACTTCTTTTCATTCTGCATGTGAAGAAATGTGTATATTTGGAAAAAGCCTTACTTAAAATGAACTGAACTGAAATTCTCCCCATTCATCATTGGCTGGAGATTATAATAGTGGGGAATCTTTATTTTTAAGTGAGTAGGAAGAGACAAACAGCTGCCACCACAGCTGTTTACATGGCACTTACATAGTTTCCCTTGTGGATCCGAAAACATAACCAAGGTGCTTCCTCACATTCTTGGCTTGTAAAAGAAAAGATGGAGGATGAGGATTTTTGTTTCGGCACTGTAAATTTTTTCAGGGGGAGAGAAACTGTCCACTCAATACTATGTAAAAGCTTTTGCCAGAAACGTGCATTCCAGTGCAATGAGGAGATACCACGTGCAGAAACAGCTGTTTGTGGATTCAGCATGTACCAATGCACAGCTGACTGCATGATGTGCATTGGAATGCTCACCCAGCCATTATGGGATGCCTCTTTGGAGGGATATGTCTTTGCACTTTCTCAGCCAGGTGAAAATACACACTTGATGCCTTGATGAAGGCAGAGGAAAAGCCAATGTTGTGAATCCTTCTCATGATATTAATGTAAAAATTATCTCACAATGCAGGGCCCTCCAGGTCCAGTTGGACCTCCTGGTAAAGAAGGAAATTCTGGACCACTTGGACCAGTTGGACCTCCTGGTGTAAGAGGAACTTTAGGAGAAGCAGGGCCTGAGGTAAATAACAGGAATTTTATTATGGGGTATACTTGTGTGTATCTGTTTAGTGCTTTGTAAAGCTTCTGAGATATTCCATCTTAAAGGTAAAATATGTAAAAGTAATTTGCAATAGTGGGTATTTCATTGCTTTGTAGTTTATTTCAGAGAATGTGTGACTCTGCTTTGCCCCGGGTGAAAGAAGTCAGCACTTGAAAAGATGTGCATTATGCTTTGAAGTCTTTTAAGCCCTGTTTTAAATTGTTATGAATTGCTTCGAGCGCTTATGGCAGGAAAGGGAGTTCACACATTAATTTCAACAAAGCAAATAAATCTGTGGCTCTTCTCCAGTGGCTTCACCTCTGAGCTATAGTGAAGGAGTAGTGGTCAAAGTCTTATTCAATGAAACTTTGCCTATAAGAGCAGCCATGCAAATGATATTTGCATCTGCTTGCTGTCTGTCACACAGCTGGTCACATCAGCTTTATTTTTACCAGAGAATGCTGGAGAGCATGGTGGATCACCACCTGTGCAGGTAGAATCACTTGCATGACTGCCGTTACTTGCTTCTATAAGGCAACAGGATTCTGGCCTCTGTGCTCACTTAGAATTAAGCTCCATTGACTTGATTGGGACATTCTCCCGGTCAAACATGTATAGGATTTCACTGCTAGGAACCCTCCAGAAAATTGTTCATCATCGTAATATTTATTCAGTTGTTGTTCACGTATGGCCTCTGTGTTTTCAATATGTTGGGGTTTGGGTTGCTAAAACAATACACTTGTTTCAGTGTAGCCATTTATTGGTGCAGTACTAGACTAATAAGTTTTTGTTTTGGAAGATAGAAAGTTAGCTTTCATACTGGAAGAAAGGAGATATCAGTAGCAGTAACTGGAGTGGGACTGATTCCTCATGCCTTGTGTCCCAGGTATTTTAGCTGTATTAACCATGGAGGTGGTCCCTTTTCCTTACTGCTTTTGCCTTTAGGGTCCCCCAGGTGATCCAGGCGCCCCAGGCCCTCCCGGCCCACCAGGCCACCTGACGGCTGCCCTTGACATTATGGGGCACTACGATGATGGTCCCGTAGAAGAGATACCAGAGTTCAGTGAAGATGAGGCAGGCCCGGATGATAGCAATAAAACAGATCCGGGAGTACACGCTACGCTGAAGTCGCTGAGCAGCCAGATTGAAACGATGCGCAGTCCTGATGGCTCCAAGAAGCATCCGGCTCGTACTTGCGATGACCTGAGACTGTGCCAACCATCCAAAAAGAGCGGTAGGCAATGTTTTGGTTTTGGTTTTTAAACAGTTCTGCAATCCTATCTGCTGTATAGAAGCTTCCCCAAAGGCACCTAACTCTCATCAGGCTGGGGGGGGGAAAATGATCATGTTGGCTTGCCATCCAAATGCATGCAACATGGAGGCACCAGGGCAGCTGTTTTGGAAGGCAGAGTGTGGGGACTAATGTAAAATTAAAGCTCAACTTGAAGAAGTGCAGGCCTCACACTGTTTAGCAAATTAGGGAGACTTCTTTCTCTTAAACCTTCCCCAACCCTCATTCAGTACCATCAGCATCACAGTGTAAAAAGAACTGGGCATTTATTAGCTTCCTACGTAATATTCCTAAGATACAAGAAAAAGAAGCAGCCAGCCAGCACAGTCATCCATAAGGTGGGGAAGTTTGTGGTAGAAACAATTCTCTCAGTTTCTTAAAATAAAAACAAACAAACAAACAAAACCCCCATCAAAAACTTCAAATCTGCTTAAAAGAGTTTATAGAATATCTGTTTCCAGAAGAAGGCAGTTCAGTTTAATATTTGGCAGCAGAAATTGGGGAAAACAAGCCAGAGGTGATGGCAGAACTGCCGTATTCTGGTTGTCCTGTCCCTGTTCAAAGGGAGGCGGTGGAATTGTTGGTGGGAAGATGTAAATTTACACAACATGCCCATTTAAGCCACACTTAGCCACAAGCTTATCCCTAGCCTACTGCTCTTGATACGTTGGAATTCCAGTGAGGTCAGAAAATGCCCCAGAATTCACTCAGTAATTCCAAATAAGTGTTCATAAAATTATTCTATTTAATCTTGAATAGGAAGAGATGTGTGTAATAGATTTGTCCTGCCCACAGAACATTAAAACACAGAGATTGACTGTAGTGCTTTACAATCAGTTAAATTATCAATTCACTTGGACATTTTCTAATGTAATTGGGCAATTTAACTATGGTTTGCTTTGGGGTTTTTTTGCATCAACATTTCTCCAGTGTTTAGTTAGTCACATGTGGGAAAGTGTAGGAAAAGAAGGCTGTTGCCAGGCGACAGGATTATCAATGGAGTACATAATAAAACCCATTTCTCCTCCCACTCAATAATGCGTGTTGCCCAGCCTGATGAAAAGAATCTCGAATTAAGCTTGGAAAATGATAAAGGTTAGGAGAAGAGATTACAAGGGAGGCAAAAAGGGAAAGAAGGAGATGGGGTTTGGGTTGTGTGGATAAGGAATATGGTTTTCAAAAATTCTTGCAGGTGTTTTCTTCTGCCCAGAGCTCTAAATAGAGGCAAAGGAGAAGAGAGGAATAAAAGAATGGGTCACATTTTTCACCTTCAATCTGATAATGCTTTTCATATAGTAATGCAAAGTAAATTTAAACACCAACTTCAGAACTCTCTTTTCAACCTACAGAAAATGCAACTAGATTTTTTGCTCAATAATGACTAACTTAACTTCAACCGTTTTTTGCTAATGTCCCTGTGTCTGCTAAAATGTAATCCAGCTTGAACCAGGAAGCATTAATGAGACAATCTTCAAGCTTTACTATTTTGCCTTTTCAGGAGAATATTGGATTGATCCTAATCAGGGTTGTGTTGAAGACGCCATCAAAGTATTCTGCAATATGGAAACAGGGGAAACGTGTATATCTGCAAACCCAGCAAGTGTTCCACGTAAAACATGGTGGACTAGCCGGTCATCTGATCTAAAACCCATATGGTATGGACTTGACATGAATAGAGGTTCACAGGTAATTACATAAATAATCTGGGGGCCACTTATCTTGTTCTCTAGGAGAGTTTTAAATGATTTCTTTCATTTTTTTAAAAACTCCATACTGAAAATAGAAGTATGGATGAACAGAAAAAACTAGTGAACCATTTAATTATGAATATGTCTAATTTTAATATAGCATATATTTTATTTACTAAATTATTTATTAGAATTCTCAAAGTAGCCTTAAAGCTTGGAACATAAAAACAGTTGAGTCATATACAACATGTTGAGTTAAGACATACAGTTAATTGTACTCAGACTAGACCCCTTGAAATCAGTGAGACATGTTAGCCAATGATAACTCAAGTCCAGTTGATTTCAGGCACTCCACGCGAAGCATGACTAATGTCTGAATCCAAATCTATGAAAATACGTAACTGGCATCAATCACTTGCCAGAATCATGTTGCACGGTTACGTAAAAGGTATAACTTTGGGTTACAAATTGTTGCAAGTTAAGAAATCTCCGTAGGCATGGTCTGTTGCATACTGACCTGTGCAGCCTGACATGCCACAGAGAAATGCCTACAAAGATTTCTTATGTCATGACAATTTGCCTCCCAGCGTTAGGCCTGTTGCTCAACAGCGCAACAGGATTTCAGCTAGTATATTCAGACTAAATAATAGGTATTTTGTGTGGAAGTTTATTTCTACAATTGAAGTTTAACAAACTACTATTTACATTTCAGTCAGAAAGTGGTTGATTTTTTAATATCTTCTAAGACTATAAACTGATTTGTATTTCTTGGGCCTTTCTAGTTTGCTTATGGTGACAAGCAGTCTCCCAACACGGCTGTCACACAAATGACTTTCCTGCGCTTACTGTCCAAAGAAGCTTCTCAGAATATTACCTACCACTGCAAGAACAGTGTAGGCTACATGGATGACCAAGCTAAGAATCTGAAGAAGGCTGTCGTTTTGAAGGGAGCGAATGACCTTGACATTAAAGCTGAAGGAAACAACCGGTTTAGATACACTGTACTTCATGACAGCTGCACTGTAAGTTCTCTTCTAAATTGTCCTTTATTGTCCATAATTTATTGAATTAATTATGAGGTACAGAGAGACAAGAGGAGGGGCAGGATATGTTCTCTGTCATCCCAGAGTAAAGGACACATAATAATGGGCTCAAGTTACAGGAATCCAGATTTAGACTGAGTATCAGGAAAAACCTCTTAACTGTTAGAGCAGTACAATAATGGAACCAATTGTCTCAGGAGGTGGTTAGCACTCCAAGCTTCGAGTGTTTAGGCATTGATGGACTGCTATTGCCATTATGTTTGGCTGGGGCACATAGGAACTGGACTTCAAGAACTTCTGAAGCACCACAGGTTCTCTGCCTCTAAACTGGAGTTAGTACATCACAGGGTTGTTAGTAAGACCTAATGTTCATAAAATCGTAGAATAATTGAGTTGGAAGGGACCTACGAGGCCATCAAGTCCAGTGCAGGAATACAAATCAAAGTAGATCTGACAGATGTTTCTAAATTTCTCTTTAATGCCTCCAGCGTTGGAGTGCTCACCACCTATCGAAGTCGGTTCCATTGTCGTACTGTTCTAACAGTTAAGACATTTTTCCTGTTATTCAGCCTAAATCTGGCTTCCTATACCTTGAGCCCACTATTATGTGTCTTGCACTCTGGGATGACCAAGAACAGATCCTGTCCCTCCTCTCTGTATGACTACCTTTCAAGTATTTGAAAAGTGCTATCCTATCTCCCCATAGTCTTCTTTTCTCAAGGCTAAACATGCCCAGTTCTTCCAGTCTTTCCCCATGGGGCTTGATTTTCCATGTTCTTCTTCATCTACATGGAATGTAACCTTGGAGTGGTTTCTATTCTCTTTTTGTTTCTGTCCTAGAAACGGAATGGGAACGTGGGCACCACTGTCTTTGAATACCGAACACAGAACGTGGCACGCTTACCTATTGTTGACATTGCTCCTGTGGATGTTGGAGGTGCAGACCAAGAGTTTGGAATAGAGATTGGACCGGTTTGTTTTGTGTAAAAAACGAATAAAACAAAAAACCAAGTGAATAAATAAAAAAAGGGGGGAAAATCTTGCCTACTCAAAAGCATTGGGAACAACAGCAACACAACACAAGAACTCACACTGAGTGAAGTTAATCCTGAGACTCTTGAAGTAATGGCTGATATTGGGATCAGCATTGTATATAACAGTTCCTTCTAATTCCCTGGCCTTCTTTAGGATATTTATTGTACTTACTTACAAATCTTCAGTCTAATTGTCCCAAGTCAACATTTTGAGGAAGTAATAGGACTTTAAAGGACAAATGACCACTCTTTGATGCAAACATAAGTAACTTTTTAATGATAAATAATGGTAACAATTATGCTTTTATCGGGGTGGGGTTTCTACTCAGCTAAAAAGGAGTGTAATTCATATGATACAAGTATTCTAAAGAAATGGACGTATGTGAGACATTCAACTCTCTACTGCACCAGTGGAACATAACAGAACATGACATTAGCAGTGCAATCTGATATGGTTCTCCTCAGAAGTCAGCTTCCATGGAGTTTGGCTTATTTCCATGCATGTAGGTATTGAATGGCAGCCAGTGCCCAAGAACTCATTGGTTAGATTTACTTTTTGGTTCTTACTGACACCGCTAAGTCACAGAACGGCAGTGAAGGAAGTAGCCACCTTTGGCAGAGTTCTCCCCACAGTGCAAGTCTTACAAGGTACAGGAGGCCTTCTCAGGGTCTAGATAGGGGAACCCTAGGGCCTCTGGGCTCACGGGTCCACAGTCTCCAGAGCTCCCTTTCTTTTCAGTTTCCTTCTGGCAACTTCAAATTCATACCTCCAACCCCCTTTATAGGATTTAATATCCTTCCCTTCCCTTCGAGTATCCTTCCTTCCTCCCTGTTTTCAGCTGCTCTCAGTTCTGATTCCAGTTTTCTGCCACCGTCTCATACCATATAATATTTCCTGGCCCAAGGATTCCTGTGAGAATTTTCCCCAATCAAGCTGACATTTCACTTTCTTTGCAGAACCTGAAAAGTTGGCCAATATTCTGCTGGTGGCAGTGTCACCTAACAGAATGTGCATGATCATCATAACGCCAAGGTAGCGCAAAAGAACACCACCCAAGTTTTCCCTACTGCCACCACCATCAGTTCCTTCAGTGCACTGTTATATTAAAATGCAGAAATGGGGGCGTAGGCTTTGCAAGCAGAAAATCAGTTGTTTGCTCTCAGATTTAACATCCACTTAGAGTGTTTGTTTAATACCCACCAGGAAACAAGGAGGGGGTAGTTGTTTAAGGGCGCACATACATCTTGCCATCTTGCCTTGGGGTTCTGGTGATAGCCTAAGAGCCATCATGGACTGTGTTTGTGCGGTCTGGCATTGAATCAAAGGGGCTAATTCATGGAATATATTTATGCACCTCATCGCAGTGCAGAAGTTTGAAATATACAGTGTTCCCCTGATTTCTCAATGTAGTTTAAAATTTTAGGATTCCCCCCTTGCTGTTTCTATGTAGATCTTAGTTCAGCATGTAATCCCCATGATTATTAATGTCAAGCATCTAAAAATGTGTTGCTTTTTAAAAAATAAGTCTAAAAAAACAATGCTAATCTGATTTTGATTGGGGAGGCATCTGGCTGGCCATTTAATGAGTAACTTTTAATGAGCCATTGTCTCTTGGAAGCCATGGAATATAGTTATGATTTTGTAGGCTTGTGGCCAAGGTCAAAAGTCCTGAATGACTTCCGGGAACATCCGGATTTCCCTAACGCCTCAACTGCATTTTCCACTTACATGTCTCGTCATGTATTCCCATTTATTCATCCGAAAGCAGTGATTACTTATAAAGATCAGAGACTTCCTGTTGCTGAGGTAAACCTTTGTGCAACAACCGGTCATGCTTCACCAGAAATTGTGACTTCATCTGCCTGGATTTTATCAGGGCAAACAAATGGTCCACCATTTCTTAGCATGAGCTACCTCATCTCTAGAAACTGGGATGCATTTTAATAATCTAGTGTTTGTTCTAGATACAATAAGGTGCTATGCTTCTGTTTCACTTTCCAAGAATGGAGATAGGCAGGGCAATGTCATATTAAAATAATAATGTTTGTTTTGTTTGTTTTGCTTGTTTGTTTGAGAAGGGAATGGTGCTAAAACAGTTTCTGTACAATCCTAAGAAAATGAAAGGCCATGGCCATCAATGTTTTTGATAGCATTTAGATATTAGATTTCTGGTGTCCGGGGAAAATGTCTGACAGCACATTTCCCCCTTTATGGTTATACCATATACCGAATGCTGTGTACATCAGCATGTCCTTTTATCCCTCCCATAGAGCATGTGGTACAAACCTACTTCTGTGGTCTGTTACTTTGTTGAAGAATTATGCTCTCCCTTTTCTTGTTTATTTCTTTTCAAAAAAATTAAACCCACAAAAAAAAAAAAAGAGAAAAGCCATAAGCATAGCTTTATTCATGTATCTTTGCAAAGCATTTAATTAAATACACATTTCTTGCTAAGGAGTGGTTTCCTTTGTGTAGAGTGCTTCTGACAATATCAGAATTGGTATCTGGGTGAAAGAAAACTGTGTGTGTGTTTGCGTGCATGCGTACGTATGGATGTGTGTTTGTGGCAGAGAGTCTATATTAGCTATGCCATCTGTGATTTACAAAAATGTAGCATGCAAAGTCTTTTATAAATTAAGTTATGAAGGGAATTTTGAGTGAAACCTGTTTGTGACAGTGCTTACAAATTGAAAAGCAAATGAACCAAATGATTGCCACCAAACACAAAATCTGGACACTCAGGATTTGACATCGCTGGCTTTGAAACTCTGGAAATTCAAAAATTTTAATTGTTGCTGAATAAAATAACTGTGATAAAATCAGTGTGTTCCTTTAAATTACATGGGATGTTTCAGAGAAGATGTGTTGGCTTATCCTGCAGCAGGCAAAGATAACAGAGATAATTGGATGTTCTGTTACTTTAAATTTAAGGACACACACACACGTATGTTGGCTGGCTGGCTAGCTCAGTGAGTTAGGTATCTGGCTGCAGAGCCAGAGGTTGGGAGTTCGATCTTCCACTGCCTCCTGGGAGAAAAGCCAGCCTGTGTGGCCTTAGCAAGCTGCACAGTCATAGGGCACCACCAGAAGAGGGGAATGGGAAACCACTTCTGAACATTGTATACTGTACCTAGAAAACTCTGGAAGGAGCTGCCATAAATTGGAATCAACTTGACAGCACACATTATTATATTTTTATTATACATGTATGTTATCATACATGTTACCATACATGTATGGTACAAACAGAAATATTTGGAGGTCCATGGCTGTTCTTGCTAAAACTTATAAAGCGGGGCGATCCACTTGTGGAAAGACTTCTGCCATGGCAAATGTCTCTACCTAGCCATCAGGGATCCTCCTTCCCCATACACCACAGTTTACCGCTTCCAGCTGTGTTTGCTGATCCTCTAGGTATCATGGAGGTGGGAGACAAGGAGATCTTATGGGGAAGGGGAAAGACACCTTTCACCAGCCCAGTAGTGTTTACCTAAATTTGGCTCTGGGGATGGAAGAAATGAGCTTCAGATTCAACTGTGCCACCAAAGTAACATTTTCACACTCGCTGAGACTTGTGATAAGAAGAATTATCCCTCAACCCCGGACTTTAAACCTTTGCAAGGATTACAGATCAGGAGCAACGAGCAACAGAGCATCTACAAAATGATGTGGGCAGGTAAACAGCAGATATCTGTATGACTGAAACCAAGAGGCACATGCTTCGGTCAGTGGGGGAAACATGCAAATTAGATAAACTGCACAATTAAATGCGTACATTTGGTAAATGTGTAACTGCACATATTGGTAAAACTTCACAAACAGTATGTATGAATTGGAATGCAAGAAGTAAACACGTAAACCCTCAACCAGGTTCAAAACTGAGGTGGGAAGAAAAGGATGTGAAGAAACCTATTTCCACGCTCCTATTGAATCCCGATTCTGAATCATGATGGATGATCACTGAAGCAATTCTCTTGGACATTTTGATCAGGACCTTACAGAGTTATTCATGTAGTGAGATGGATTTCATGGTCACCCACCAAATATTGAATCCTTTGCACCATCTTCTGTGGTTGTAATTGTGGCTGTTGCCACGGGAAAGGAGTCTGCATGATATTATGTTACGTAGCCATAGACTAACTTGATCCCCCATATCTTTGGAAATATTTGTCATTTTATTACCAGGAGTGGGTTTACCAGTACTGATTTTCTACAAGATGTTGGATAAGCCGAGCTGGAGGGCAAGAAAATTTTATTTTATCACATTGTTTCCCATATTTGGGTGCCCATTTGCCCTTCACTCCTCAAGAACTCCAAGGTTTTGTGAGGAAAATGAAAATGTGGGATGGAAATGGCACATTGGGATGGGAATAGCATGTAGGCCTGATATGTAGTGCAAACTTTGGTTCAGGACAGGAGGCCTCACAGAGGTCAAAGAGGACTGCTGGGAAGAGAGACGACATGAGGAGAAATGTGCTGAAAAGCAGGAACTGTTTAATCACTCATGTGCTAGGCAGCTTTATGTCGGTCAACAGCTGACCACATGTGGAACATTTCACCATAGTCCTGGGACAGCACAAAACCGCAAAGGACGTAAACAAGTTAGCATCAAAGCTATAAAATGCTTAATGTATGATCAGATTGCCTTATGCCACAGGAGACCCTGGTGTCCTGGGGCTCTGTATCTCTAATTGCCATGAGAGCTGTTAGTTTAAATAAAGCAGTCTGCGTTGAGGCAGTCCGTTTTGCTTGAGAGTCTTCGTTTTACTGCCAGTTCACTGGCTTTGTGTCTTGCACCTATATTTATTTAGTAGGAAATCCACATTTGTTTTTCTCATTCACTGTCCCTCCTGACAGTCCCCCCACTGCAGAGTGTTTTTCAACTGTTACAGAAGGCTCTCTGTGTTGTGGCATGATGGGAACTCAGACCTCTCTGGCAGTACATGGGCCCACTTCTGGTCTTAGGATTTGGTTCTGAAATCTGAGACAATGGGAAGCTTCTGTCTTGCCAACCAACCAACCAACCAACCAACCAACCAACCAACCAACCAACCAACCAACCAACCAACCAACCAACCAACCAACCAATAGAAAGAATGAAAGAAAGAAAGAAAAAGAGTGGCACCAAGCTTCAGGGATTATTAAGAGTTTGCCAGACCTGAAAGAGCCAGCATCCAGCTGGATTTTTATATTTGCATAAGTGATTTTACACTTGCATAAAGAATACATGAAAGTTATGGTAGGTAATTGAAGCTAATTGACAAGGTGTCAGTCATGTCCCCTGCATGTGTCTCAGGTCAGCAACCATCAAGTGATTGACACCTAATTTATTAGTTTCTATTAGCTGTTGTAACTTCCATGTTTTTGCTTACCCATGCATAAAAAAATCTCAGCAGGATTCTGGCCGTGTTCTCCAAAGGTAGGGGATTGGTGAATGCCACACAGAAATTGAATAATATGCCCTTGTTAGTAACAAAAATCTGTCCTGGATCAAGTGCTGCAGACTTTAGAAGGCTCTAAGACAGGAGGACAGTTCTGAAAATATAGGAGATTTTGTCGGGAGAAGCACCAGGAAATTATAGGGGAAGATGAGGGGGCTAGAGAGAGAGAGGTGAGTTGTAAACATCATTCCTGCTTTGGAGTCTCCACAAGCATCTGGCTGGTCATAGGATCCTGGATGAGACTGATCTGATCTAGAGGGCTTTTCTTGTACTGTACTCCTGTATAGCCTTAAAAATGCTCCCAGGAGCTTCATGAAAAAGTACTCAGGATGCATACAAAGATGGACAAGAGGCACTAAACCACACAAGCAGTATCGTACAGTAGCTCTAGGCACTGTTGGATAAGCAATTTCCAACTTATGATGGGGGCCTGTGCTTTTCTCTTTTTGGCAATCTTTTTTTGTTCCTTTTTGGCAACTATATTCATGGAGACGGCAGTTTTACCTCTCACTCCTGCCACCCTTCTCTTTGTATGTTTGTGCAAAATTCAGTTGCATTTCTTAATTGAAATTCACTTTTAAAAAGTAATGACTTACAATTAACCTTCATACTCCAAAAGTAATTAGTTACTATTATTGCTGCAATTTTAAAAAGGAACCCCCCCCCCTTTCTCAGTCTCCAAAAGTAACTAATCTTTTCCTTGGAAAAAATTATCAGAACACTACAAGTGGCTAGCCTATTGCAGGGAGTCCCCCCCCCCCCCCCGAACTGTAAGATTATCCCTGGTAAAGTTATATTCATGATGTAACTTAATTAGACCTTAGTTGTTGTAAAATGAATTAATTAGAAGTGACTCATTATTTGTAACTAGTTGTTTCCAAGTTCTGCAAATGGACAATGTTTATTTCTAGATAGCGTGGTGTCTGCCAGCAGGACACTGACAATTATGCCATTGGTTCTGTTTTCCCATTTCACTTTAATGATAATATTAGGAAGTAAACGCCATAGGACATGTTAGGTTGGCTGGAATCCCACAGGGGCACCAGTGCCGATCCATCTCTAGTGTTACAGTTGAAACTTCTCTCTGCATAGATGATTCCACCATGTGGAATTTCACAATTAAGGCTGAGTCAAAATGTCACCCATTGGTTCAAAGGAGAACAGAGTTTGGAAGAATGACTGAGAAAAGATGGCTTGGGTCTTCTGGAAGTTGTCGTTCACAGACGTAGCTTTGCAAAGCTTTGGCGGAGAATGTTTCAAAGGAAGCCCATTTTTTCAGCTTTCTCACTGTCATTTCATACTGAAACCATTATTCAGTGTTCGAGTGAGAGCAGGATGTTACTGCCCTCAATTATGATTTGGCTTGAATCATCATCATGTAGCCAAGTCAAACCTCAGGTAAGGTTTCACATCTTTAGTGTGGGCTTTTATGGATTTGGGGGCAGAGAGAAGGATGCCATGTAGCAGGGATGAGGACTCAGATTGCAGGACTTGCTGTCAAGTCAGACTTAAGTCACACCGGTGACTCAACCTGGACTCCACTAGGGTTTTTTATTTCAATGACTCAGACTCGACTCGCATCTCAGAACCCACCCACCCCCTTTTTTTCTGGGGGGGGGGAAAGCTGATTTTTAATAGGGACTCAGACTTGGGGCTTGGTACCAAAGATTCGGATTTTGAACTCGGACCCAAAGACTTGCCAGCATCTCTGCCATCTAGCAACAGTGAGAAACATGCTCACAGCTGACAGGAAGTGGATCCCAGCTTATAGGCCCCCACAGACACCCTCTGAAAATGGCTAAAATGTTCTTCACCTTCTCAAGTTTTTTGTTTTCTTGCAAAAGTAGCAAAGTTGGGGAGTTCAGCTCAGCTGTACTCAGGATCTGGAGGCAGCGGTGTGCATGGGAAGTCCTTCTGAACACAAGCTAATAGTTGAGCAGAGAACTCGTCAGGGCCCCCCTGATGGACAATTGGCCTGAAATCCTTGTATTGTCCTCACAATTCCAAATAACCTAATAATAATGGTTTACAAATGAAGACAAAAAAGGCAGTAAATAACGATGGAGAACATAGTCTGCTTTTGAAAATTTATAACTAAAATTTGTAGATACACTTGGATTTGGCTAAAAAGCCACATCCTCTCTCAGTCTAGCTCCTTAGTCCTCTGTCTTTTATAATTTTCTTACACTCTCCTCTCTACCAATACTGCTTATCTGTTTTTTACCCTGAAGGCCTGGACTTCACCTTAATCTTTTTATATTCCAAATGGGAAGTGGAAAAGTATATCCTCCTCACTCACTTGCTGAACTAAATGTTTTGGGCCTGCCTCAAGACCACTGTTCTATAATTTACATGTTTACCTTGGAGTAAGTGGTATTGAATTGAACAGGAGTTAGTTATCTAAGCAGACCTGCACTGGATGGTCCTACTGCTTTCCAGGTTGCTCCCAAACCTAGCTGCTTCTCTGAAAGGTTTGGAAGCAGATTAGCTGTTCAGACCTTTAGTAGGACAGTTTTGAAAAACTCTTGTGTGCTGTAGCTGTCACTGAAGCCTGTTCCTTCCATATCATGGGTGAAGAATCTTTCGCCAACCAGATGTTTTTGTCTTTAAGGCCCAGAAGCCTTGGCCAGCATGGCCAAATAAGACATTTTTTAAAAAGTTGGTGTCTAAACTGTATGGAGGATCAAAGATTTCCTCAGCTCTGATCTGACCAGAGGACCACTTTATACAGAGCCTTGTATTTTGCAGATGTGCCTCAAGCTTATCAAGGTTAACTGCGGTGCTATTTTAATGCACATCACAAGTACACAGAAAATTCTTTCTCCCACCGCTTGCTGGAAAGTAGTTGTGTCTCTAGTTGACTGGGCAGGTGAACAATAAACAGTTAGTTTATTGGTCACTTCTTGTTCCAGAAGAACAGTGGACAGATGTTTGAAGGCTGTCCACTGTTCTGGCCCTGTGACCACCTGTCAGGCTCGAGGTAGCCGGCTCAGTCGCCCCTCCACTCTAAAACTGGTGTTGTTGAATGCCAGATCTGTATCCAATAAGTCCCAGCTGATCTACAATCTTATTCTGGAGGAGGATGCAGATCTGACCAGCATAACCGAAACTTGGATGGGCAGTGAACGGGGGTATTCCTCGTCCCTTGCCTGTCCTCCCGGTTATGCCGTCCAACACCAGGGTAGACCGGGGGAATGGGGTGTGTGTGGCCATTGTTTATAGAAGCACTCTGGAGGTTGTTAGGCTCTCTGCTGTGGCGACGCCTGGCCTGAAGGCCCTCCACGTGTCGATTGGAGCCAGGGATGGTATTGGGATCTTGCTGGTCTACCGTGCTCCCCGCGATCCAGCCATTTCCTTACTGGAGCTGGCGGACTTCATCTCTGCGGCTCTGTTGGGATCCCCGAAGCTACTCGTCTTGGGTGATTTCAACATCCATGCGGAGGCGGAGGTTTCTGGTCCACTCTTGAGTTCTTGGAAACCATGGCTTCCTTGGACATGTCCCAACATGTTAACAGCCCCACCCACATGGGTGGTCATATGCTAGACCTGGTGTTCTCTTCTGAGCAGAGGGAGTGTGGTCTGATGGTGACTAACCTTGTGTCTGTCCCCTTGTCATGGTCGGATCACCACCTAATAAAATGCAACCTCACAGTGGCTCTCCCTCCCCGTGGGGAGCAGGGACCTATTTTAATGGTCCGCCCTCGCAGGCTACTGAATCCTATAGGAATCCAGGACTCCATGCGAGGGATACCAATTGATCTGGCTGGCACTCCTATTGAGGCTCTGGTTGACGATTGGTTCGCCACCGCCACCAGGGCTGTAGACATGATCACTCCTGAACGTCCTCTCTGTTGCAGAGCTTGACCAGCGCCCTGGTTTAACCAGCAGCTGTGAAGCAGAACAGGAGAAGACTGGAGAGCATTTGGAGGCAGAACCCGACGGAAAATAACCTAAAAGATGTTAGGATCGGGTCCAACTTTTACCTTTCTAAGATAAAGGCTGAAAAGAAAGCTTACTTCGATGTCCGGATAAGCGAAGCTTCCAACCAGCAGGCAGAATTATTCCGCATAGTATGCGATCTATCCGGAATTGGTCACAGTGATTGGCCTCCACCTAGTATCTCACCTGACCAATTTGCAGCATTTTTAAAAGCCAAAGTGGAGGCCATCTGCCGGGACCTAACCCCCTATTTGAAACCCGTAGATCAAGCTGAGACATCCAGCACACTGTCTTGTCCAATGAGAATTACTCACTTTCAGCCGGTAACGTCACTTGAGGTTGACAAGGTACTTGATCACTGCCGTGCCACCACCTCCTCCCTTGACCCTTGCCCGGCCTGGCTAATCAAAGCAGCCAGGCCTGTGACAACTGAATGGGCCACTGCAATAATTAATGGGTCTCTCCAGGAGGGCAAGGTTCCCCTTGCCCTCAAGGAGACATTAGGCCCGTTAGGAAGAAACCGAGCTTGGCGGTGGATGACATTGGCAATTATAGGCCCATCGCCAATGTTTCCTTCCTTAGCAAGGTTGCAGAGAGGGTGGTGGCCGATCAGCTTCAGGCTCTCTTGGATGTAACCAATGCCTTGGATCCATTCCAGTCAGTCTTCAGGCCTCGTCACGGTATGAAAACGGCATTGGTCGCCCTGCTTGATGACCTACTGAGGGAGGCTGATAGGGGCAAAATGTCCTTGTCGGTTCTCCTTGACATCTGAGCCGCCTTTGATACCGTCAACCATGGTATACTCCTGGGATGACTTTCTGAGTTGGAGATTGGTGGCCTGGCTCTTGCCTGGCTCCGGTCCTTCTTGGGGAATCATTCCCAGAGAGTCCAGCTTGGAGAGAGTGTATTGGCCCCGTGGCTCCTCAATTGTGGGGTGCCGCAGGGCTTGATAATATCTCCAGTGCTGTTTAATATCTATATGAGGCCGCTGGGAGGGATCATCCAGGGGTGTGGTGCTTTGCGTCATCAGTACGCTGATGACACGCAGCTCTACATCTCCTTTTTTCCAACAGCAGTGAATGCCGTTGCGTCCCTTGAGTGCTGCCTGGGAGCTGTACTGCAACAGATGCAGGAGAATAGACTGAGGCTGAACCCGGACAAGACGGAGGTCTTGAGGGTGGGCGCCCCTCCTATCAGTGGTTTGGGAAGCTCCCTCTCTTTTGGGGGGGCCACTCTCACCACAAAGAGTGTGGTCCGCAGCTTGGGGGTCCATCTTGACCCAGCGTTTACCATGGAGTCCCAGGTAGCGTCTGTGGTCCGTTCCGCCCATCTACATCTTCAGCGGATTGGCCAGCTGTGCTCCTATCTTGATGTTGGGGCACTCACCACTCTGGTCCATGCGCTTGTAGTCTCGAGATTAGACTACTGTAATGCGCTCTACATGGGGCTACCCTTGAGATTGATGCGGAAACTACAAATGGTCCAGAACACGGCCGCCAGACTGTTAACTGGGGTGAAAAAATATCATCACATTTCCCCCCTCTGGCGGCCTTACACTGGTTGCCCATTCGTTTCTGCATTGACTTCAAGGTATTAATGCTTACATATAAAGCCCTAAATGGTTTAGGACCTTGATACCTGGCAGAGTGCCTGCTCCCACCTAGCTCTACTCGTATCACTCGATCTAGCCAAGCTGGGCGGCTGAGGGGCTTGACCCCGAGAGAGGCCCAGAAGGAGAGAACTAGAAACCGGGCCTTCTCGGTGGTGGCTCCTCACCTCTGGAACATCTTGCCCCCTGAGATTCGCCTGGCACCCTCGCTGGGAGTTTTCCAAAACAAGCTGAAGACTTGGTTCTTCAGGCAGGCCTTCCCCCCTTCCATCACTTAGTTCCCTGTGTTTTCCTATTTTGGACTGTGCTTACTTTTCTTTTTTGTTGGATATTGTCTGTTTTAATTCTTGTTTTATATTGCTCTGTCTGTAAGCCGCCCAGAGTAGATTCGTTTGACTCTAGATGGGCGGGGTAAAAGCCGAATAAATAAATAAAATAAATAAATTAGTGCTGGAAAGACGGTCCATAAAGAATGGCTTTATCCTTTCCTCAGACCCATACTTCTAGCTGGCATCCATTGTGGAAATCTAAGCCTCTAATTTACTGCAAATTTATATTTCCTTGAAGCAAATTATATGAATTAGTTTGTTCTGGCTGGTCTGGTCTGAAAGCTGTAGTCCAAAAGAAGTAATTTTCAACATCTCTGATTCTGAAGAATAATGAAAAATCTTCCCTTCAAATCCCTCTGTTGCCTTCAGGAACTGGCCCTCCAAAATACATGTAGCTGCATTTTCCTATCAAAACCCCCTTTTTGTTTCCATCTCTTTCTCTCTGTTGGCATTTAGAAAATGATCTTCTCAGCGGTTTAGGGTATCTGGCTGCAGAGCCAAAGGTTGGTAGTTCGATTCCCCACTGTGCCTCTTTGTCAGGGACTCGATGATCCATAGGGTCCCTTCGAGCTCTGCAGTTATAAGATTATTATTACAATAAGATTATTAAAGGATGTATCTCAGTACATTAATCTGTATTTGGTTGGGCACTGTAGAAATAATTTATCATTATTATAAATAAACAAGTAAGCAAATTGCAATAAATCTTCGAAAGTCTTCATTCTTCATAAAACCTCTGTAAAGAGATATGACTAGTAAAGCACACTAACAACAATTCAGTTTTATTACAATATTTTATTATGTGTCTCTGTAAGGAAAAAAAAGACCGACAACCGTATGAAAGCTTACAAAGATGGATAACCTCCAACACTTATAAATGTGTTAATGTGACAAAAGAAGTTCATGATTCTGCATCTTTATTGACTTTTACAGAGGGAAGGAAGAAAAGCCCTCAGAAACGGCCTACCAACAATATGACCTTCAATGAAAGACCTTTACCATTGTTGTCAAGCCTCCATGTTTTAATGCAAGTCAATAAACCTGGCTTGCAGATTTAGGAGTGTAAATCACACAGCTAGCACCATCACATTAATCTTTTTTGTTTTTTACACTTCCCTAATTTTAGTGGTCTTGACCAGCAATGACAGGAAAGTATAGGAGCACCCTTTTAAAAACACAATGCAGTCCAGCAATAAAATTATATTAGGTGTTGACACAAGGGCATTCACTTCTTCTGATGGCCTGCACTAAATTCACCACAATCAGTAAGGAAACCAACAAAAATCTGACCCAATGTATTCATTGATTCCAACATAGATGTCTTGGTTTTCTTGGTGTGAATCATCGCACTCATCCCAGTTTCTGTCCATGCTGAGGTAGTTGAAACAGGGAATTCTCTTTAGCTTTATGAACTGCATCTTATCATGGAAGATGAACTTGGATGCTGGAATCTGTCAGTGCTTGATGGGCGGGCAAGAATTCAGCTAACGTAGGACAGTTTTGTTGTACTGAGTGTTGAAGTTGTAACATAGCACCATGGAGATATTGTTTGAAGACAGGGTTCGGGTGAAAGAAATAAAACAAAAAGCACTTGGTTGCATTTTGTGTAAAAGCGAAATAAGAAAGTGGTAACCCTTTGTGTCAATTTATTTCTCCCTCCCCCCCCACTGAATTTTTTTTGCAAATAAATAACTGGGATACAGTTGATCTGACGATAATAGTTGACAATGTTAAAACAAGAGCAAAGATGGAGTGTGGATTTGTTTGTTGGGATTCAGAATGAGCATTATTCTTCGTTTATAAGAAGCAAACTGGGCCAATGTCCACACCGAATTCCTGATTGGGAGCGCCGATGTCGAAGGGTGCAAAATCTACTATAGGCAGCCTCATGGTCTTGCGTGTTCTGTACTCGAAGACTGTTCTACCCCATTCACCCGTGTGCTTCTGTAGAACATAAAAAAGAAAATACATTTAACAGGATGGAAGTTAAACTTTAAAAAAACACCCACCCACCTATCCACCTTGTATTTAAAATGAGATCACTCCCACCTAATATTCTCAGGAGTTCGCTTCTCTCCAATGTCCCCAAACATCCCACAACTTTATAAGGCACAACTGGTCCCACAAAGAGAGTGAGTGATATTCAGTGAACATTTAAAGCTCTCTTTTCAGCCACCACAATGGGAGTGCTGCTGAGCTACACAGCTACAGCTGCTATTTTGCAGGCATTCTTCCCTTGGGGGCTGAAGAATGAGTCACTCAGGCTTCCTCTCTTGTAATTTCTGGGGAATTACTCAGTGAGGCCTAGGCTTCCTTCCTAGTTTTTTACAGCAACAACTTGTTCAAAGGAGTACTGTCTGTTATCACTATCATCTGGCTAGATGTGGTTGCTGGTTGATATTTTTAAAAGCTTCTTCTCCCCTATTTTGGGGAAACAATGAAACATTTTGAAACTTCTCATCCCCAGTCTATTTTTCAATGTGAGCACAGATGATGGCTTGCTTGTGCACAATCCTGTGCGTAGGAGCCCAAGTCCAATTCCTGCTTCTCTCCCAGCAAACAACATACTAGAAAAGTTGTTTTTGCTATTCCGATTCTGGTTCTTCAGCTAAGCTCTTCTAAAGTCTGAAAAGGGTTACATAAAAAGACTTCTGCATTATGAAGGCCTGTGGGTTGGATCCAGACCAATTTAGTTACACCTAATTAGTCACAATGACTACCTACTCACATTGATTTTGAAAATCATTGTGAAAAGGTATAGAACTCATTGTGTTTTGATCCAACCCAAACATGAGCCATATTTGGTGCTACCCTGCCACACAGTCTGTTGTGGCGTTTTTCAGATTTGATAGCCAACAAAAAATACACAACTAAAATTCAGGATATCTCATTAAATGGAAGTAGCATGGAAGTAGACATCAAGATGCTGTTTGAAATTGCACAATACTATATGTTTCTGTGGGCATGGAAGTTTCAGATTGTATAGTAGCAAAAGGTACCACAGCTCCCTCTCTCTTTCTATCTTAATATTTCACAGAGGTAAAATGTTGTCTACTTACAGTACAGCCATCTTCCAGAACAGTGTATGTGAACTTGCTGTTTCCTTCTGCCTTGATCTCACTGTCAGTAGAACTCATAAATTTCAGTGCTCTCTTTACATTCCCACTGGCCTCGTCCATGTAAGCTATGCTGTTTTTACAGTGGTAGGTAATATTCTGAGAGGCTCGGCTAGACAGGATTCTGAGGAATGCCAGCTGAACATCTGCCACTTCTTCTGGAAGATCTGGATCTCCATAGCTGAACTGTGGTGGATGGAAACAGAAAAGGATTGGTTGTTGTCTGACCCAACTGTATTGCTCCATCCATTCTCCTGCCTCACTTTTTTGATCCACTAGACAGAGTAATTTATTGATAAAAGCAGATAGATAGATAGATAGATAGATAGATAGATAGATAGATAGATAGATGGATAGATGGATAGATGGATAGATAGATAGATAGATAGATAGATAGATAGATGGATAGATGGATAGATGGATAGATGGATAGATAGATAGATAGATAGATAGATAGATAGATAGATAGATAGATAGATGGATAGATAGATAGATAGATAGATAGATAGATAGATAGATAGACGGACGGACGGACGGACGGAACGGACGGACGGACGGACGGACGGACGGACGGACTGACGGACAATTGAATCACATTGCTTAGCAGTGCAAGTCCAAGCCATTTTACGGCTGATGTGCAAGATGAGATGGCACCCATCACACTTACAGAAAGCCAGCAGGACTGGCTCTTGAATCTTACTTCAGGACTGGCAGTAGAGCATTGCCCTACTTTACACCTGAGACAGGAGACTAGTTTGGGGATCCAGGACAGGTTGTATGGCATATACAACCCTGTTCCGCAACAGAAGGGAACAGCCTGGGAGATCAGGAGGAGCCCTTGAGAAGGTGTCACCACTGCCCCTGGGACAACTGCCTCACTCACTCTACTCCCCAGTCAAGCTCATTCATTCCAACAGTAGGATGGTTATTACCTGAAATCCTCCATTCATAGACTCTCCAAACCAAATATGTTTCTTTTCCGGCCCTGGGCTTGTCCACCAGTTCTTCTGCGGGACACTTCCTGGAGTGGCATTGATGCATGTCTCTCCAGTTTCCATGTTGCAGAATACTTTAATAGCATCCAGTTTGCAACCTTGGTTAGGATCGATCCAATACTCTCCTAGAGGGACACAGGAAAAATACCTTCTTCACATGACCTATGCATGACTTGACTGAAGGCAACAAATCCCTCCCACTCTGTCATATCATTTTGAATATAAATATTTTCTAGTGTATAGAATACTTTGCCTGAATGTTTTTAGGACTTCTACCCTTCCAGTTCTATTGAGATCGACCAATGCTAATAACCCAGAGAAGAGGTCAAAATTCAGTAACTTTGCAGTGAATCAGAGCAAAATAAAAATAAAAATACAGGTATAATGAGAAAGACCAGTCTTTTTTAATCTCTACATCTGTTTGTTAAAAATGCTAGTGCTATTAAACTACACTGAAAATAATTGAGAAATCTGAGTTTGAGTTTTCATGCAAGGTTACCCAACTCCTACTTCCCAGACCTATGTGTAGGCTTGAGCACAGGCCCAGAGGTAACCATTATTGAGAAACAACCAAGGTGACAAATCCCATATTGTTACTGGATGTAATCAACAATAAGGAGTGGAGAGCAGCAGTAGCACAGCAATGCCTCTTGTAGTTTAAGGTTCTGCCCTGGGGCTCCACATTTCTTGAGGACCCTTACCTCCAGGACTCACGACTCACGGGTCGAGGGTGACTTAAGTCACATTGGTGACTTGACTTGCACTCAACTCGCGGGTTTTGCTGGGGACTTGGGAGTCGACTTGGGACTCAGACCAGTTCTGGACACAGCCTGCTGTCTCTGGACATGCCTATCAACTGGCCAGTGCATATGTGGGCAAAGGCAGCAGCCTGGCTCCGGGAACAAAAGCTGGGCCTGCTACCTTTGAAGATGGCGGCTTGGCTGATCGGGGCGGGGTCAGGGTTGGCGGTGGGTGGCCAGCAGGCCGTGGAGGGTGGCCCAAATTTTTGGGTCCCAGTCCTGAGTATCAAGCCTCGGGACCCCCGAAGCAAGTGACTCGAGACCCGGACTCAGACTCAGGACTTGGGACTTGGGCCTGAAGACTTGCACTTGGATTTGGGACTTGGGTCCCAAGACATGCCAGCATCCCTGCTTACGTCTCTCTGATCTAGTTAAGGACAGAAAGGAGCATACCACTCTTAAGATCAGGATGGCAGAACTTGAGATCTCGGCAGTTGCGGGCTGGGTTCTTCCGTGAGCCATCAGGGCTGATGATGTTTTCAATCTGGTTGTTGATTGATTTCAGTGAAGTTATAACGTCACTCATGGCAATTTTGTCTTCGGGTGGCTGATCTCTGTAGTAGGACGGTCCTTTTTCAATACCTATGGCCCCATCACCACCGCAGCACGGACCAGGAGCTCCAGGTTGACCAGGAGGACCTGGAGGACCACTGTTACCAGGTATACCCTATAAAAGAACAAGGGGAAAAATCCTTAAATAAATTAAAGTGAAATCTACATGCACAAAAAAGACTTAAAAGATCATAGAGCTTTTAATCTCCCATCCCCTGCAAAATCTGGTGCCAGTTACTCCCAGCGACAGTAGGGCTCATCATTGTCTGTTGCTGGATGTAGTTATTTAGATAAGAAGAGCTTCAGACTGAGCTTCTCCTTAGTGGTGTTCTGTAAGTGCCAAACTGCATCTTAGCCAGCATCGTCCAATGGAAAACAGCAGAGAGGACAATCACAGTCATGGGCCTGATAGGAAGAATAAAATAGACGAGAACATTCTCCCACCTATGTTGACCCTGAAGGAGAAGATGAATCATGACTCTGAGGAAATCATAGTAACGATGCATTGGGGGGTCCTCATTATATTCCCCGTCTGCACATATGGCCATCTGAATCAGTTGTTGATTAACTTTGGCAAAGTTAGGCTTTCAAGCGATGACTCCCAAAATATTGCTGCTGGGTGAATTCAAAAACTGTTGTCTGAAAGGTCACTTTTCTGAGGGCTTATTATGAGTAGGTGGTGCTTGGTGCTGTCTGGCTTCCACCCCCCAAACTGGGTGAATAACAGTTCTATTGCCTCTGCTTTCCAGAACTGACCAGGCAGGGGAGTTATTGGCCACAATTCAGCATACACTTAGATGGGTAGTCAACTCCTTGATGGGTTGTGTCTATTATTATTATTATTATTATTATTATTATTATTATTATTATTATTATTATTATTATTATTATTATTATTATTATTATTATTATTATTATTATTATTATTATTATTATTATTATTATTATTATTTTGCCATTCTTTACTGCTATCATGGACTTGGTTTTCCTTTTTTCAGATCTTTCTTCTTTTGCTGGCCATATCCTAATATCCAAGACGATAGCATTGGTTCATGGATACACCTTTTGAGTTTAGGTTTCTGTGCAACTCTAAGAGTTGCATAGGTTTTCCATATGGAGTAAAGGCCGACTTTCTTACCGCAGGACCAGATTCGCCTCTGTTTCCACGAGGACCCGGTGGACCAATGGGACCAGGGTATCCACTTGTTCCATCTTTTCCAGTGGGCCCACTTGGTCCAGGGGGACCCTAAACAGCAGGGAAAAAAAACATCATGGTTGATGTACTGTGGAGCACTGGTAAGAAACAACATGAGCTCAGAGTCTTCATAGCTCTGTTCAACTGGCCAGCCAGAGACGGAGCATGCATTTAGTTAAAAATGAACAATGGGGAGCAAGAGGAGAGGTTACTTACTCTAGCACCTGCAGGTCCTGGGCTTCCATTTGGACCTTGAGGACCCAATGCCCCCTGTTAAGACAGAAGTGATGCAAAAGGAGTCAACCTTAGATGTAAGTCTTCTCTCCCTACATTGGAATTCTAGATTTCTGTAACATTTGTTTCAAGAACCACAAAGTTTTATTGAAAGACAATTCAATACAGAGCATGAGTATCAAACGGGCTGAGCTGGGCAAGCTAAATGGAACCTGTCTGTGAATACCAGATCTTGGGACAAACAAGGGAGGAGGGATCCTTCTCATCAGCTTCCACTGGATGGAGGACAGTAGACTAGTGCAGTGGCTGAGAGACTGAGCTAGCAGCCAGGAAGCTCCCTGTTCAAACCTTGACTCTGGCATGAACTCGTAGGGAGCTCTTTCCCTCTCACTCTTCTTTCCTTCTTTCCAACATAACAGGTATTAATACTAATGCTTTACTGGGTTGTAAATATCGCAAGAAGATAATGCATGGAAGAGTATGTAAACATGATGCAAATGTTCACTGTATTTATATCTAATTTTAGTCCCAACCTGAGTTAGACCCTCTGAATGTAATAGTACTTGTTAGTCAACATTAGCTCAGGTCCTAGTGCTTTTACTGAGTCTAATTTAGGTATGGGGTTTCAGATTTCTTGGACTACAAATCCCATGATTCTCCATTTTGGGAGTTCTACCTGACTTACCCCTTACAGTCACCTAAATGTGTTTCATGTGGTAGAAAAAGCCTAAACTGGAAAGAAAGTTTTCCTGCTCAGAAAGAAAGCTCTTAGTTAGGTAGGAACAGGAAGCTTGGGTGGAGACAGGCCTGGTTAAACCTCAAAGCCTTCCCGTTTAGGCCTTTGCTTCCAGGTCAGCCACATTTGGATGTCTTTAAGGTGTGTGTAAATCAAGCAAAAACTAAAAAACAAGGGGGGGGGGGAATTATAGGATTTATAGTCCAAGAAGTTTGAAGATACCATTCCAAGTTAGGACCAGAACTGGAGTTAGACCCTTGTTTATTGTTTTTCTGCTCTTCTTCTAATAAGGGGTATGAACCTTGATGTGCAAATAAAGTAGCACTTAGAATTCTCATCCATGCCTCCCCTATTTATGCACAATCTTTTTTTTAACTTGACTCATCACCCAATTGAGTCATTCCGGGGGGGGGGGGAAATGACCCTAATGCGCTGACCCAAGGAAGTGCTTTTGTATGGCAGGAGATGAGATACGGGCAACCTTGTTTCAGGAATTCAATCTTAGCCTGATCTTGACAGGCCAATGCCTTTTCTGAGTTAGTGCTTATGATTCTTTTCTGGGCTGGTATAGAAAATCAAGCCAACGGAGTTCTAAATACTTACAGATGGACCAGGGGGTCCTGGGTTACCAGGGAATCCTCGATGACCCTTGATTCCATTGAGACCACGTTCACCAGCTTCACCTTTATCACCACGTGGACCAGCGGGACCCTTTAGAAACCAATGAACAAAGTTTTTAAAAACAATTTTCAGCTGAAACAGAATATGGTGGAGAAAAATTTTGGAAGTGGAGACTTACAGGAGCACCACGAGCGCCGGCAGGGCCAGAGGGGCCAGCTGGACCAGCAGATCCCTGTAGAAAAATAGGAAGAGATACTCAGAAGGCTTGCATCTACATCAATGGACTAGAGAGAAGTCAATGGTGTCGACATTATGCTCCCAAATCTGCCATTGCAGATTATACAGTATAGAAGCACCGGCATAATCTCACAGTTTTCCAGAAGAAGGCATGCTGAGATCAGTTTGAGGTTCCTCATTGGCTTGGCCTTTGTCTCCAAATGATAAACTGATCTCCAATTTTTAGGATGGCAGTTAGGCTGTTCAGCTGAGCATTATTTTCTAGGATATGCCATAGATTTGCCTTTCACTGTTTTCAGCATTTCAGATCCAATTCGACTGCAAGTACCTACGTTATTTCAACAGTTTGAGGATCCCCTTTCTGCCCTCGTCTATACAGACTTTTGCACTCGCTTGGGGGCAGAGGTTGGGAATGGCACCTTTTTAGCGAACTACCATGTTGGCTGGGGAAGTTTGGGAGCTGTAGTCCAAAAAAGTAACTTTCCTAAGCTCTGTTTCATGGTAGGGTCTACTGGGACTACCATACCCACAACCATTAGTTGGGTTTTTGGAAAGACATCTTCTCTGTGGCATTGCTAGCAGCTTTTCCTTTTCCTCTTTTATTTTGAAATGTACAACGAAAGTGACTGTAATACACTGATTGTATTAAAAGGCAAAAGACAACAACACAGGGTTCACTGGTGTCTCCATACTTACTGGCTGCCCTCTGTCGCCTGGTTTTCCAGCTGTACCAGGGTTACCAGGGGGACCAAGATGGCCTGGGGCCCCAGGTAGACCAGGAGAACCATTTTCACCACGATCACCCTGAGGAGAGATAATCACAGCTAATGTGAGCATTGAGCTTTAAATATTGCCTCTCAATAATGAAAGCCCCCTTGGGTCTTTTTTAAGGGGAAAGGGAGGGTAAAAATATTTAAAATAAAATAAAATAAATAAATATTCACCTAGTAAGTGACATGTCAGTGAAGCACAGGAAAATTCTAAAAATTGGTAAGGGCCTAATGGTAACTACTGTGATCACTGGTATTTCAAACGGCACAAAACTGTGTGTGATGAGGTCACTCCTCACCTTTGGTCCTGGTGATCCATCACGACCTGGCAAACCATCCGATCCAGAGTTACCCTTGGAAATGCAAAAGAACACATTTAAATGCAGGCATAAATGTAGGTATCCATAGCAAAGCCATGGGAAGAACAGGAAAACAACGGGAAGAAACCTAATAATGTAATTGAACTTTAGTTTCAGAGTGTGAATTTAATTCCCTTGACATATCAGTTTTAAAGACTTATAAAGATGTCATCCCTACGTAATGAAGATTGCTTTGGTGGTTTCTATATAATTAGAATGCTGGACAGGATATTGGAATGAGATCTATTTTGGAGGTATAGAGTGTTGTGTAACTGGAGATCTGATTTTGGGTGTAGACCACTGTGTAATGCTTTACTATGTTAAGTGTTTTTTTTCCTGTGGTGTAACAACGAGGATGTAAAGACTGGCTTACATCTCTGCCTGACTCTCCAGGAGGTCCACTAATGCCAGAGGGACCTTGTGGTCCCGGAGGGCCTCGTTCTCCTGGGCTGCCATTGGTTCCTGGTTTGCCATCTTCACCCTGCAATGCAAAGTAAGTAAGTAAGTAAGTAAGTAAGTAAGTAAGTAAGTAAGTAAATCGACTGATAAAGTATTAACATTTTTGGATCCTCCTAAATTTACAAGTAACCCTTAAAAAACCACAGAAAATGTCACTGGCCAGAATCTAGTTCGTCACGGCATAATATGGCCATTGTAAAAGGGTCAGGCGTTCTGCTGTGGCAACAAGGACAGCGCAAGGTGTTTGCTCAATCAGTGTGTTTGACCAGTTGCACAATGTGCTGGCAGAAGTGCTTAGTGGCTGTCTTGATGTGATTGTAGTTATTGTGGGTGTACTGTCACGTTATGCCCACGTATCTATGCAACTGGATTTCAGCTGCCAAAGAGTAGCAAATGCCCACAGATTCACAGTATTAAAATTCCATTTCAGTTCAGTTATGATAGCAGACAAAACAGAAGGTTACAGATCCAAGTATGAGTCTGAACTGGAATACACCCATTTAATAACTGCTAAATGGTAGGTTAACATCTACATAAATCCGATTTATTTGATGGGTCTATCCTAGCTGAGGCTAGAATGAGGATTTAGGCCAAGTCTGGTCTTTTAAAAGACTGCCTAAATCTCACACTGATTTTAAGATACAGGGATCAAGAGCTCAACAAATCGTAAACCAAA
The DNA here is from genome assembly GCA_037013535.1 of Intellagama lesueurii. Lineage (NCBI taxonomy): Eukaryota > Metazoa > Chordata > Lepidosauria > Squamata > Agamidae > Intellagama > Intellagama lesueurii. The sequence continues at coordinate 163,485,785 of JBAJHW010000001.1, read as the reverse complement.
AACTTTGTGAGTTCCTTGAACCTTTGTAGACCTTTCGACTCCCAACCATTAAGTTAAACTAAGATGATACAACTAATATCTAGAGCTTTAGTAAAGTATATAGGGTAGCCTCACTACTAGAACAGACCCCTTGAAATCAAGGGAGCGTATGTTACTTATGCCTAATGAGTAACATATCAAGTTGAATGTGTCACATTTGTCTTTACCAAGATAAACCTGTTGTTATATTTGCTTGATGAAAGGTATCAAGGAACCCTGAAAGGAAAAGCAAGAAAGGCTGCTGATAGGTACTTTCCTCAGCTGCCCACAGGAAATAGCCACCTCCTTATACCAATTAGCATATTCATTCTACACACATCTGAAATGACCGAGTTTTTACTAATAATGGAGGACAGTTTGGGGTACTTGGGTGCAAAGTGGAGCATTAAGCATTTCTGTGGAGGTGTTCCGGAATGGCTTTACAGAGCTAGGAGGTGACACGCTGAGGCAGTTTTTATCAGCAGGAAAGAGTTTAAGCCAAAGTTTAATAACCAATACTTGGGGTTCAGTTCTTCAGCAGAATGTTTTAGATGGTTTAAATAATGGAATCATGCCTTACCCTTGGACCAGCTAAACCAGCAGGGCCGGGCAAACCTCTCCCGCCTGGCAATCCAACAATACCACGCTGTCCAGATGGGCCCGGAAATCCTGAAGAACCAGGTGAACCCTAGGAGAGATTTTTTTTAAGGTGACAGACATGATAATGGGTTTGGAGGCACAGATGTTATTTAGACTTACAAAGATGGATGTACTTTAAAAGAAGCAAACATTATGTTACAGAACTGCTAAGGAGAGGCAGTGCAGATGAAAACATATTCAGCACGGACGGGAATATAAAGCAAATCGTCTGCTCTCGTATGATCTTATTTCCGGCTATATCATTCTCATAAACACGCTCCTGATGATTTTTATTAGCCATCTTAATGCCAGATAAAGATTGATAATAACAGCACATGTATCTGTGACACAGCATGGAAAAATTACTCTTTTTTTAGTTACTAGTTCCAAAATGTTGCAGCCAATGTGGCCACTGGCTATGCTGGCTAACAGATTCTACGATTTATAATCCTAGCCCTGATCCTAATCTTCCTCTCCATCATCTTTGGTTTCCAATTTACAACAGTTGCCCATAGCTGCTAATTTATTTTCTGAAATTCAAAAATCAGCAAATTTGTAAATGTGTCATCTCACCCTCAATTTGTGCAGACTTGACTCCTAATTTTTAGGACTTGACTCTTTGGTCTGCCCCATGAACCGGTAATAGTGAGAAATAAAAAGTGCAAAATAATGGTGATGATGATGATTTTTCTAAGCTCTGATTGTCCTAGGAGTATTTACTTAACATTGATGGCCCTACTATTTTATTTTAAAGAGAAGAGAAGAGACGTCTCCTTGGAGAACCAACCTACTATAGACAATTTATACCCTTTGGTGTTAGGATCACATCTACTACATGTATCACTACCCTGTTTCCCCGAAAATAAGACCTAACTTAAAAATAAGCCCTAGTATGATTTTTCAGGATGCTCGTAATATAAGCCCCACCCCCAAAATAAGCCTAAATTAAGTGAAACCCCGCCCTCCACCCTTGTGCAGCAACCAGAAGAAGATAGCATGACTGTATTTGAATAAATGTAGATTGTTGTACATGCAAAAAAACAAAACATCCCCTGAAAATAAGCTCCAATGCGTTTTTTGGAGCAAAAATTAATATAAGACCCTGTCTTATTTTCGGGGAAACATGGTAGTACTACCCTATGTATTCTTTCCTAGTGGGAGCTAACCACAGTTTATCTGTATTGAGAAACTGGGATTTCAGCTTGCCTTAAAACTGAGGGTAGACTTTCTCTGGTCAGAGATAAATATGACTGCTCTGTTGCTGAAATTGTATCGATGGTTGGTATATTTTAATTATGAATTATTTAAATATATTTTAAACTGTTTTTTATTCTATTACATTTGCATTTTTAAAAAGATAAACCTCTTAGAGATGTTATTATCTCACGTAATAAAACTGTGTTATAAGCAAACAGACAAATAAATCTATCAATCAAAATGAAGAACCTGAATGAACAGCTGTGATGAAAATAAAATAAGGTGGATTTTTCTCTCTTTTCACCTGGAATGGAAAACCTTCATTAAATGGAAATATGTGCTAAAATTCATCCATGTGGATAAAATGATGCCGTTATCCAACAGAAAAACAACAGTGACTAGACATAAATATTGGTTCTTTTTTATCATCTCTAGAGACATAGTGAACAAAGGTCCATGTTGTCAATGCACTTGCAGTGTTCAAGTATGGGAAATAGAAAATTACAGGAAAATGACTGTAATTTGCAGTGTATTCATGATTTTATTTCTATTTTCGATGACGCTTGTTAAATAGCATGCCTTACCGGTTCGCCTCTCGCACCCGCTGGACCTTTTTCACCTGGCTGGCCAGGCTCACCTTTCGGACCTGCAGCACCAGGGGGGCCAGTGGCACCGGTAGAACCAGATGGACCAGGAGCCCCGTCTTTGCCTGCGGGGCCCACATTGCCAGGTAGCCCTGGGCCACCCTATGAAAACAAGGTTTGAAGGTAAAGATCAAAATCCAGTCATGCGAATCCACACCAGCACAATTTCAAAAGAATGGATGACTTGGGATGTGAGCAAAAAACCCAAAAAGCCTTTGGCTAAGATAAATATATAAATGAAGGTACTCTATAAATACATTTTCAAGCTGAGCATGTAAAAGATGGAAGAGAAAATTTGAAGACGAAACAGATGACTGATGAATACAGGAAGAAAAGGGCAATAGGAAATGGTGTTTGGATATTGCCCTCTACTTTTCTAAAACTGTATTTACTTCTAAGGGCTCTCTTACTAGAAGTATTTAAAGGGCATTTGGGCTTCTCTCTGTCAAGGATACTGTAATTGTAATATCAGACTGGGGGCTGAAGAGGTCATGTGGTATAGTCGTTATCATGTTAGACTGGAACATGGGGAGTTCCAGTTCAAGTCCCCACGGAGCCATGAGACGGGTTGAGTGACATTGGGCCTGCCACTTTCTCTCAGCTTGATTTACCTCAAGATTATTGTGAGGGCAAAGTGGGGAGGGAGCCTCTCTGCACTTGTTGAAGGTAAGGTGGGGTATTAGATGCTGCCAAAAAATAAATTACCTCCATAACAGGAGTAGATCTACTATGAAATGACTGAAGCCTAAGTTTCAGGGCCCCTCTTCCTGCAGGGGTCCCAGAAGCGACTTTAGCCCACATTTTTTTTTAAATATGTAGTGCTCTGTTGTGGAACAACCCCATGGAAGAAGATAATAGTGGATATCCAGACCTCATTGCTGGTTGCAAAGTTGACAACTGTAACAGTTCAAACGCCAGGGACCCCAACATGTAGGTCCGCCATGGCTCCATAGTGCTTTTCAATGATGTGACTCCTTGGCCATGATGAACTCTGCCATCTTTTGCTTTTTCTGTTTCCAGCAAGCCATCACACGACCAGTATGGCCGACTCTGCACAGGTCTGCGTTGCTACAATGTGTGTGTGTTATGGAGTTTTTGACTGCTATTTTAGGAGTCCTCCCTGCCATAGTCATAGCGCAGGATTGGCTAGGAAGGACTTAAGTCTCGGCAATGTATACACAATTGTCTGAAGCAGCCTGATGTTCCTCCATCAAGGACATATTTAATAATCTTTCAAAATAAACCAAGGGATTAAGAAGCAAGAAATAGGCAGGATTCAGATAATATCACATTTGCACAAAAGTACATCTATAGATCTTCTGTGCAAATGTGACTTTTCATTCATTTCAGTGGAGGGGGCCACTGGGGTTATGGACAGGATTAAAGGAATCTGAAAACACAGAGGCACGGTAAGGATTTTTAAGATGATAATGATTCTTACATTGTTACCCGGAGGACCAGGTAAGCCGCGACTTCCAGGAAAGCCAGCCTGACCCTGAAACATAAGAAATCTTAATGTTAACAGTGAATTTGGGTATATTCAAGACGCACAGAGGTATTTGCTAGCACTATTCATGGAGTAGAATCCACTTCACCCGATGCATGCCATGTTCTCCTCAGCTGGCAGGGACATCTGTTCAGAGTCAGGCTCTCCACTACAGAGCCGTCTTGTGAAAAGTAGCAGAACCTTTCCACAGTACATGGACACACAGTCCATTGTAGAACAGAAGTTTAGGAAGGAATGTGCAAAGTGAACTGGAATAAGCCATGCCAGTCCTTTCTTTTCTTTTCTTTATGTTTCCTGCTAAGGAAATTTGTTCTGTTGTTTTTTGATCCCAGTATACCTGAGGAGAACCAAACCTATCATTAGGCCGAGTTAGAAAGTGGCATCAATTTTTGATACCATGGAAAGCCAGGATTTTTTTTTTTGCTGTTGTTTTATTGTTTTTATTGCGGTTGTTTATGACTGTGTTGTCCTTCTGTTTGCCACCCAGAACAAGTAGCCTTGCTACTAGTTGGGTGGGATAGAAATGTAAGTAAATAAATAAATGGTAACTGACTTTAGAATTATTATACTTGTGGGATGTGCATGTAAAGAAAAAATAATCTGGCCACCTTGGGTCCTTCCGCCTCAACATGAAAGTTGTGGTGGCATTGGTTCTTTTGCCTCAGACAGAAAAATGCTTGGGACCAGCCTTGGTTTTGAGACCCCACCACCCTAGACTGAAAAAGTAATACTCACTGGGGGACCCGGGGACCCACGCTCTCCTTTTCCTCCTTGCGGACCTGAAGGACCCTAAGCAGAATACAAAGAATATTAGATTTTGATGCCAACTGACAGAAAACACCAGGGTAGAGAACAAACCCAACCCAGTGGAACCAGAATAACCATAGATTTCTCGTTGGAGAGAAAAGATACAAGGAAAATGAAATTACCAAGAAGAATGGGATCCCAAATTAGACTCAGGCAACGGTTTGGTGGAAGTGGGTTTCCCACCACCTCTTAAAAATGCTACACAGAGGATTGGGGAAAATCCTGCTAAATAGTATGAGGATTGTTATGGGGGAAGAAGGGGGGAAATCCCTTAACATTATGTAGAGGCACCTCTCCTGCCCATGCCAGGCAGATGTTGTCTCCAGGCAAGGCTTTTTGAAATACACCGGACAATATAAACACTTACCGGTGAACCAGGACCTCCGGGTGGACCAGCAGCCCCTGGGGGACCGGCTTCACCTCGTTCACCAGCAGGGCCTTTGTCTCCTTTTCCACCAGGCTCTCCATTTTGTCCCTGTGCGAAAAATATGAGATCACACGAGTTAAACCTTAAAGCCTAAGGAGACCGAAGACGTTTTTGTTAGTTAAGTGAGACGTAACAGTGCTTTGAAAAGCTAGAATTGAAATTTAAGTCACTATGGCTTCTGTTCTATACTCAACCCAGAGAAAGAGACAGAGAAATCTCGACAGAATAGGAAGAGATAAAACAGTAAGAAGACCACGGTTCCCCCAGCTCCCCACCACGATTTCTCCATACTTACGGGAGCTCCTGGGAAGCCAGCGGGACCAGGGGGACCTTGTTCACCTCTGTCGCCCTGCAGGTCACAAACAGGGAGATGAATAAACATGAAAAAGCCACCTTGGAGATTTGAAAACAGCACTCTTACTGTCTCTCCCACTTGTCTTGAGATATTACGTTCGTTGACATTAAAATGTTAAGAAAATGTATAGGAATAATTTATATCGGCAAAATAATTAAACATCCAACCTTTAAAAGAATAATTTTAAAACAAACATTGTTTGGTTGTGAATTAAAGGGCCAGGAAACATTAATCAATGTTTTAAAATAATGCAGCTGACCTTTAAGGAGTAAAAGAATGAATTCTTAAACAGTGTTGGCAATATTAGCCAACCGTGGACCATGAGTTAATTTTAATGAATTATTTCTAAGCTCCATCCTCCTGCTGCATTATTCTTTTCCTTCCTCATATCTACCTTTTTCCTATTTTAGTGCAAACAAGCCAAGTCTCCCCGTCTGAATTTCCCCCCCATATTTCTCAGGGGTCCAAGGCAGGATAATAAAATCCACTCACAAGGAGGCACTCTCAGAATTGTGATTTATAAGGCCAATGCGGTAATAAACATCTAGGGAATAATCTACAACAATATTTTAAATAGAACAACAAAATGAAGGGCTGCTATTCTGTGGCAGATTGTCACGAATTAAAGAGTCATCAGGTTGACTTCAGGGTGCTCACAATTGTACCCAAGAATTACACATACTCCCCCAATCTTTTTAATTAGTAGCATTCTGCTCCTGCTGGTGATGTTAATTCTCGTTGCACAGACAGAGTCATGCAACGTCATACAGGCTAATGTCTCTCACAGGACAGAAAATATAACGGGCATGCTGATCATCTGCTAGCACGTGGTGGAAACCTCATACATGGTATCTGACTGTTTTGATGAGGACATACATTTTGACAACAGACAATATACGAGCTAGACCTAGATTGTAGTTCCATGAGTTTATGCCATTGTGACAGATATACAGTATGTTAAATATTGGAAGAGAGATGGGCAGCCATGCACACAATAAGGAAAATTTAGAGGTCAGAGTTGAATCACTAAACCCTTCTATTTACTCGAGTGTAAAATAAATGGGAAAAGGGAAAGGGATATGATAGTTGCTGAAGTTACTTTTTCAAATATCATACTGTTGATATTTTAGTGAAATAATGCATTTCACATACTTAAATAGGTAGGCAGAGATCAAATTATACAATGTACATTTTAAACAAATATTTAAATAAAAGAAAGATATTTTAGCATCTGTTTGGATTTTCCCTATCAAAGACCTGTATACTGACAAGGAATCCTGTTTGACTAATGAACTATTATGAATGAATGGAAATGAATGGGTTCTACCAGGTTACACTTCTTCTTCACCAAACGTGATAGAACAAGACAAAGTGACCTAGGACAGGATGATAATTCCACATTAAAAAAAAGAAAGAAAGGTTGCTTACAGGACCACCACGGACACCTGATGGGCCAGGAGGACCAGCTGGGCCAGACTCTCCCTAAAAGAAAAGAAGAATGTTTTAATTGCAGGATTTAACTCTTCAAAAATGAGAACAATTAAAACATACATATGAATAGGTGTTATTGAGATCAATACCTTGTCACCAGGTTGGCCAGCAGGGCCAGGGGGTCCGATGGATCCAACAGGACCCTACAAAGATAAAATATGTATGCATATATACTGCTTTATCAATCATCAAAAGCACAAACATATCCATCAACAAAGTGTGCAATGCAAATGTATTGTGGATACTCTTTGTTATATGTGTTAGTGGATGGTGAAGTTAATGTGTGGAGCTGGTTTTACCCTACAACTGTTTCTGGATAGCTCAGTGAGAGCTGGTTGGACAACTTAATGGTTTATATATCAGGCTGCAGAACCAGAGGTTGGGAGTTCAATTCCCCACTGGGCCTCCTGTGTGGCCTTGGGCAAGTTGCACAGTCCCAGGATGACCCCAGAGGCAGGGAATGGTCAACCACTTCTGAGTACTTTCTACCTAGAAAGCCCTGAAAAAGCTCACCATAAGTCAGAATTGACTTGACAGAACACAATTATTATTATAAGTTTTCTCATTGTGCGGAATGAGCATTGGCTGAAAGAGCAGTAGTGTGTATTATGACTTCTTAAGAAGTCTTTGGTGAACAAAATGCCGTTGTTATTCAAAGATTATGCCACGGGCTTTCAGCATTGCTGAAAGCACCCACCTGTGCATGACAATCAAGCCATACTCTTCAAAAGCTACAAATGAAATTTACTAAGTTCATCATATGAATTGAAATGGCAAGCAATAGTAATGCTTTCCTCTACTAACAGGGAATTTTCATGTGTTCCTGCAAGTTTTATTTGTATGGGTTCTATTCTAGTTCTTTCAAAAATGGAATGAACTATGAAAGATGGATGCTAAACATTCTTTAAAATACTTCCGTTAACAATCTTTTCTACTTAAAAAAATCAAAATTGATATCACCAATTTCAATGGAACAGTGTGTCTTGTGGCAAATTAAGTCTTGTGTGCCTGTTATTCAAAAAGGAACATACTCAGCTTGTACTGAAGTTTATACTTACTCTTAATCCATCTTTCCCAGGTAAACCGTCTCCACCTCTTCCACCAGGCTCACCCTGTAAGACAAAAGGTTTAGCTGGTAACAAAACATTGGTTACAAAACAAATGCTTACATGAACTGGAGGAGCATCATTGCTACTTCTTAATATTACCAAAGTTCCAACTACTTGCTAACTACATCTGGTTGTACCCCTAGGAGTGAAATTTGTTGCCGTCCATCTGCCAGGAGTGTGGACAGAGACAATATCTCACTGACTGCAGCAAGCTAACTGTGTACAGTCTGCCATTTTGTGTGGGCTGGTTGTTCTGCTGTGATAGGCCCTCAGGAATGCTGGCAATTGTCTATAATTTCTGTTAACCTACTGTTATCATATCACAGGATTGTGTTCTGGTAGAATTGGATGGGTATATGATGTGCTACCAAAAAGAAAGGAAAAAGACTATATGCACTCAGCCAGAATTTAAAATTATAAGAGCAAGGAAGTGTTTGAAGATGTCCATACTTGTGTCCCCACATCACCATAAGCCATAGTGTGGCTTACTGAAATCTGGTTTGTTGTGATGTGTGGACTCACTTTGTTTAAAAAAACATGGTTTGTTGTCCAGCCACAGAAAACCATCTGACACGGCGTCTTGTAGTGTAGTGGCTAAACTGCAGTACTGCAATCAAGGCTCTGCTCCTGACTTGAATTCGATCCCGACGGGCTCAGGTAGTGGGTTCAAGGTTGACTCAGCATTCTATACTTGCCTTAAGCAATGAACTGTGGTGAACATGCCTCCCAAAAGAATTGGGGCAATCATGGTAATCATATGCAAAAATGACCCAGAATATATTTTGTTGTATTTGTTTTATTTAGTTTCACATGACCCCATTCCAATAAACAGAGTTATGGTGGGGATTATTTGGCCAGCCCAAGCCCGTTTTGTTTGGAAGGAAGCACCACTGACTTCTATGGAAACTCCCTCCATGTATTGACACATGGGACAGGAGAGGAAGACCTACATTACCTGGGATCTGGCACAGTGCTTTCACTTGGTTTGCGCTTGTTTTGAGGCTTTATGTGACTGGCACGCTTTCCAAAAACAAGTACCGACTGTTTCCGATGTTCTCGCCTGCAGTTAGTTTTGAGGACAGGCTTATTGAACAAGCATTGGCAGGTGAGGGCACTGAAGACAGCAGGTAGTCCTGAGGCCGGCGGTAGCTAACCAGCATGGGTTTTTTTAGAACAATAGTTACGGTTTGATGGTGGACGTGTGTGAAGAGGCTGACCTTATCCCCTTTGGGTCCAGGATTTCCAGAACCTCCTCTCTCTCCAGGCATTCCCTGCAATCCCGGTGGTCCCATATTGCCAGGGGGACCTGGTGCGCCAGGAGAACCCTAGAGAAGCCATTTAAAGAGTAGCTGTTATGACAACAAAATAAGAAAGACACGAAGCCTTGTGTCAGGTGTACACAAAACGCTGTAACCTCAACGTACTTTTGCGCCTTCTGGTCCAGCCGGGCCAACTCCTCCTCTAACTCCTGGGGTTCCTGGAGGGCCTTGTCCACCTCGTTCACCCGGGATGCCGTTTTCACCCTAATACAAACACAAGCATTTGGATGTCTAGTCTCCAAGGTCCAAGGAGGAATCTCTGTTCTATTCCATACTTTGGGCATCCTGCAGGGTGTGGTGAAATATATACCTTCGATCCTGGGAGTCCTGGTGCTCCATTTTCACCTCTTGGACCCTGTCATCAATCAAAGACAAAATGGATTACCAATATGTTACACACACACACACACACACACACACACACACACACACACACACACACACACACACACACACACACACACACACACCTATTGGGGAGCCTCAGAGCAGCAACACTTTCCTTTCTTAAGGACGGATGGCTTTGGTTTTCACACCAAATAGCATGGCATACCCACACACCCATTTTAAAACACAATTTCCTAAGCGGAAGACAGGAGAGGAAGACTGGCAACTTACTCCTTCTCCGGGTTTTCCATTCTCTCCAGGTGGTCCTGCGCCACCAGGCAGCCCCTAGAGGAAGCAGATTTATTAATTGATACAAATTGTCTTTTTGCTTTTTCATCCCCAAATCCCACACCCATGGAGTTAAGTAATATTTTTTAACATGCAGAAATTGTTCTGAGGCTTATTTCTTCCAGTTAGCCGCCTGTGTCGGAAGCTCTCTACCTATCAATTCTATCATCCTTTCTCTTCCCTTTTGAAAGCATCATGATACAGTATCACAGATACTCTTGGCCAAGGCTGTGTTGCACCTTCTCCCTAGAACTTCTGCATACAGTCATTTGTGAGGCTAACAGAGAGAGCTCTGCTCAAACACATTAGCCAGAATCGTGTTGCTCATGGATGCCAGCGTGACGCTATGGGCATACACTTCAGAAGCAAGTTAAGAACTTGATGGAGGCACTTGCTATGGCATACGAGCTGCATGACTCTGTGTACAACAGCACATGCCTGGGCTGACTACTTAACATGCAGCATTTGCCACTGAAATTTATGCCAATGGAGTTAATACTGACATAATATATAACAGGATTTTGGCCAATATCTGCAGGCCATTGAAGAAACTCAACAAGAATTCCTTCAAATCTTCACGAGTTTTTTATATTTCCCTCATGTGATCAATTCTGGATCAGGAGTTACTTTTCATAAACTTCAAATCTCTCTTCAGACTTGGTTAGATCAGAAATGCAGACAAGGGAAGAGCAGGATAATTACACCGAACAGAGAGAATGAAAGGAAATATATCATCTAAAATACTACACTGCCTGTTCCATCTGGCCAAAATCCATCCTTGAAGATTAGTATGCTCAAATTCCAATGATTTAGATGAAATTTAAAGTGAGTTGGGCTCCAGATCTCAGTCCTAAATAGGCAAATTCCATCCCTCCCAGGAGACTGAATCCCAGTTTTGAACGTCATGATAACATGAATGTCAAAATACCTGGAATCCTGGGGGCCCGATTGCTCCTGGTTCTCCTCTGTCACCTGTAGGACCCTGGAAAATGAAGAAGAAAACCAATCATCATACTTCTGTCATCACATAGTAACATTCTATGCTTCAGCATCTGTGCTATATTGTTCCCGAGCACAGTCAGCTCAAGAAACAAACAAACAAAAAAAGACAATACCAATCAATACATAAAATAAAAGATAAGCTAGATGTTAAAACAGCACCAGAAAAGAACTAAAGAAGCAATTCCCCAGCCCACCACCTGGGCGACCCTACATCTAGCAGTCTTGGTTCTGGCAACAAACTCCACCTCAGAGATCAGAAAACCATTCCCCTTATTTCTAAATGATGTTTGGACCTTGTCAGCCAATGAGGAGTGGCTTGGTCTCCTGATTCACAACCCTTGACCCAGTCAGCTGACTTCTCCAAACAGCAGAGAAGATGAGACAGATGTTAATTTGTCTTGGTCCTTGCTTTTAAAAAAATATATTCAGTGGTTGTTTGGTTTGCACATAAGTTATACAGTAGAAAAGTTTAGCACCTAGGCTGCAATGTGCTCCCAAGGTCTTTTTAAAACATTACTGGGCTTTCCAAGACTCCCTCCTCTCCTCCGGATAAAAATATAAAATGAGTGAAAAAGACCATTTTCTGCTCCTGGAAAACCCCAGTAATAATGGTTTTGCACACCTCCCTAAACAAGAAAAAAATGAAAAGCAATATTTCAAAGAATGGAATTCCCCCCCCCCACCCTAAACCTTAAAACAATGTGTGGTGCTGCCTGTGGAGGGTGTTGAGGGAGGAAATTCTACCCTTCCCCCCCAAACCTTCCAAAGTTGACCAGCCCAGGATAAAATTGCTATCATATTTCTGAATATTTCATGTTTCTGACTTACAGCAGGTCCTGGGGGACCTTGGGCTCCTGATTCACCGTCCTTTCCAGGTAGACCCTGTGGAATAATAAAGATGGCCACTTGTTATAGGTCAATATGATATTTACATTATATATATATATATTTTAATGGAAGGGGAAACACTGTGGGATTTCCAGAAGAGTTGATGGATTCTACTAACCTGTCCTCCAGGAGGTCCAGGAGAACCTCTTTCTCCATTTTTACCTGGTCCACCCTTGAAAAGAAAAAAAAAGACAAAAGATATTCCATGGGCCAAATGTATTCTGTTGGTCTATTATTATCTCAGTACTAGGACAGAACTATAATTATAGCCCTCAAACACCAGTTTTTCCCACCAACGGTGCCACATGAAATGTAAACTCAATTATTGAGCCATCAGCCTAGTTCCTGTGGTTCATGTGCTCATCACAGACAAGCTGCCCCTTCATTCAACTTTCCTGTCAGCCCATGTTAAAAGAACGAACACAGGAGCCAGAATCCTGTTGGCATTTGCACTGGTGGGAGTGAAATGGCAAATCACTACTACTTAATTATTTGTTGGATGCATTCCTCATCATGCACTCATCGCATGACTTGGTGAACAAGTGGCGACTCTGTAATTAGTGGCAATTCGCAGTTGTGATCTCCATCGCTGCATGAATGTACCGCTAGACTTAGAGCATTTTCTCATCTGGCCCCAGAATTATGGAATTCCCTTCCGCAATACCTTTGCATGGAACCAGAGTTGGACAAATTCAAACAAGACTTAAAAACCTACTTGTTCAACCTGGAATCGTAGCGGTTGACCATGGAAATAGGGAATTATTGGGATAGAATTACTGTACTTTAATTATTATATTGTTATTATAGCTATTTGGATTGTTTGTTTATTGCCTTATTGAATGATAACTGCTTACTGTATGTTTTTATCATCGTAATTATGTTACGGTTGCATTTTAACTGCTTTTGACTATTGGAATGCACTCTGGTATAGAGTGCAATAATAATAATAATAATAATAATAATAATAATAATAATAATAATAATAATAATAATAATAATAATAGTCATCATAATGAACAATCAATAGGATTCTGACTACGGAATTCCAAGAAGTTTTAATTGGCTGCCCCCTATGAAGGCACCACAAGTTGTTGAAGGTAAAAAATGTGGCCTCTAAGATTATACTGACCTCATTACCCTTTGGACCAGGGAAACCCATCACACCTGGTTGACCTCGTGAACCTGCTGGGCCTGGAGGACCACTTCGCCCTGATTCTCCTGGTGGGCCCTGTTACAAAGAAAAGAGGAAATAATTGCACAAAGAAATCAATAAAGAAATATGGGAAGTCCCAGGGATGATACCAGAATGGTGACTCAAACACTGGACCACAAGTACACTATCTTGTCATCTTTAGCAACCACTAATTTTTTTTGACTTTTTTTTTAAAAAAAATTAAGGCAGAGAAAATAAACTTTTATTTGAAAGTATTTGGTGTTCCCATGGGCATAATATAAATAGGTTAGCAGTTCTGTTAGGTACAAGTGAACTGGAAGGTTTTGCTAGAACAACCTTCGAGCAAACCAATCACCATCATCATCTCAGAACTGTAGAGCTAGAAGGGACCCTATGGACCATCAAGTTCACCCCTCTGTAAAGGAGACACAGTGGGGAGAATTGAACTCCCAGTCTCTGGCTCTGCAGCCAGATGCCTAAACATCCAGTAGATTGAATGATATTCCTTCTACAGAAGGTAATATAAAAGCCAAGAAGAAGGTAATATAAAAGGTAATATAAAAGCCAAGCAAGAAACATAGATGGCTTATGGACCAAGTCAGGGGTCATCTCAGCTAAACGTTTTATGGGGAAGAGGCACTCAGTCATAACCCCCCTCTAATGAGAGATGCGTGATATTGTTTACATACGGAAGGGCCTGGTTTTCCGTCTGATCCTGGGGCTCCTGGACTTCCTGTTAAGCCCTGTATGAAAATACAAAAACAACATTTGCATATGAAATGTATCTTGTCAAGGACATTTTGGGGAGCCATTTCAAGTTCCCATGTGTTAATCTTTTAAAAATATTTTTCTTTATGAACCATACAGGAGCTTGAGATTGAACTGGGAAATAAAAACGGGTAGACTTGTAATTTTAAGGTTTGCTCTGCAGCAAAGTTTGAAGAAATATATGAAGGCATGAAAAGCAATGCATTTCTCTTAAAGGAAACAGTCCTCATATTATCTACCTGAGCCACGGAGTACATTGTACTGGTCTTGGATTGCTTGCCAGTAGTTATCTAAGTTAACTGGAGGAGTAGACAAGGCTTCCTAGTTCAATCTCCATCTTTGACTTCCTCTTGGATTTTCTGAATGTCTTGGATCCTCCCCAAATGGAAAGGCAAAAAACCCCCACATGAGGTGGTCAAATTGTATCTGGGGGCATGTCTGCATGTGGCGAACTGGAGTGGGCAGGATCAGGCTAAGTAGAGTCGCTGGGAGGTGCAGTGTGCCATTTGGTATGATCCTTGCATCCAAATAGCATATGGACCTCAGGTGACCCTCTTTGGTCCACAGCAGCCTGCTGTCAATTTGCCAATATCGTGAAGTGGCTTAAGAGAGCCACTTTACAATATTGGAAAATTAAGCACTTTCTCAGCGCCATTTAATTTGCCGATATCCTGAAGTAACTTTATTCATGATATTGGCAAATTAAAAGAGGGAGAGTCCCTTTGGTCTATTTCTAGCCATTACTTGCACTGGAAATGGACCAAAACAGAGCGATTCTACCTCCACCAATAAAGTAGAAGCCCCCGAGAGGTGCCAGAAAGGTGTGGGTAGGACTGCTCTAGGGGTGGGCTGGTTTGCTGTAGGGAAATTGTCATCTAATCATCAGCTCCAGGAGTGAACCAGCCCATCCTTGCAGTGGACCAGACAGTGGGCTGAATGCTCACCTAGTCAGCTTCTGGGCTAAGCCTTGTCAGATTGCAGGTAAGGTCCACTTGACTGAATAGTCCTCCATATTCTAAATAAGTAACGTATTCTGTGAAGGAGATTATTGGGCTTGATGGAACTCTTCTCTCCTAGCATCTCATCTTCCATGTAGAAGATGGCTGATTTTTTTTTTCTAAAAAGAAAGATCCAGTCATGTGTCTTCCTTCCTGCAGTCAGGAAAACCTTTTCCTTTGCTGTGAAATGGAGTTGTGTTATAAATATCAAACAATACCTTTGAAAGTGATACTGGATTATCAAAGACATGAAAAAGTAGTAAACACACACACACACACACACGATTAGTTGATTTACACATACACGTATATTTCCTATAACATGGTTTCTGGATAATATAACAGTTGTGTGAAATCTCAGAACACTGGGTAGGGCTGTCTATTATCTGTATTGGCTTTTGGAATCTTTTTTACTATATCTAGTTAGCTCAGTCATCCTTGATACAGGCAACATTTTCCATTTGCTACCCAGAAGAGGATTCAACTTACTCTCATTCCTGGAAGACCAGGGCTTCCATCACGACCGGATTCACCCTGAATCCCTCTAGGCCCAGGACTGCCGGGACCACCTCGTTCACCAGGAGCACCCTTAAATAAAATGTAGACATAATAATTTGTATTGTAATTTGAAACAAAAATTATAAGTATTATATAAAGTGAACGAATGTTCCTTTTCTAATGAAAGAATGTACCTTTTCGCCAGGAGGTCCATTGCTACCAGCAGGACCACGGAAACCGGGGGCACCCTGAAAAGCAGAGAAAAGGAAACATTGATGGTGTGGGCCAGCGAACAGGAGAGGAAAGGAGCTGAGCAATTCCTAAAGGGATTTGTTGAGATATACAGTCGTACCTCGGTTTACGAACACCTCGGTTAACGTAATTTTCAGTTTACAAAGCAAAATCCATTGAAAATAATGCCTCGGTTTACTTTTTTTTTTTGGAGTACGAAGAAAGTTTCCCTAGGATGCATTGTGCCTGGAAGTTTATAGCGCCGCCCCCGTTCCAATGGCAATCCACGTTTCGGTTTATGAATTTTTCATAGTATGTAATGTCCCATAGAACGCATTAATTTCGTAAACCGAGGTACTACTGTATTCACATCCCAGCTAAGCAGAGAAGTCAATATGTTTCTTCAGTCTTCCTTTGTGCTATTTGAAGAATGAACCTAACAGTTAACAGCATAACTTGGGGAAGAATTTCCCTTTGTGAACTGGCCTTGATGGACTTACTGTTAATCACAATCGAAGTCTTCTTATGTTAATACAATTTGGGTTGCAATCTTACCCCTTTGTTTCCTAGGAGCAAGACCCACCAAATTCAGTGAGACTCACTTCCCACGTCCACAGAGGGAGAGATTTGCATTGGACATTTTGCGTAACCAATCATCAAACCAAGATGATGGGGAAGGGGCTGTCAAAAAGTGATGCACAGAGTACTTGCCCTTTCTCCTGCAGTCCCAGGCAAACCATTTGTGCCTGGCTGACCTGGTGCTCCAGCCTTGCCTTCTTCCCCTGGAGGTCCAGCGGAACCGGGAGTACCATTTTCTCCCTTAAAACAAAATACCATAAAACGTTATTAACTGGTAAAACTAATGACTTTGGGGGGGGGGATACTCTAGAGAAGCATATCCTCATGGTAATAGGTTTTGTCTGAGCAGGAATTGAACGTCTAGGACTACATAACTAAAATACTTACACGTTCACCTCTTTGTCCTGGCTCGCCTTTTGCACCATTCTTGCCAGGTTCACCCTGAAAAGAACACAGTACGGTGGACATTCATTTCAGACCGACCGACCGACCGACAGACAGACCATCATAGACTTGCAGAGCTGGAAGGGAACCTATGGATCATTGAGTCCAGCCCCTGTTCAGGAGGAATCGAACTCCCAACCTGTGGCTTCATATCTAAACCACAGAACTATCCAGCAGGTCAGTTATGTCCATATCTATAATGTCATAGGCAATACTATATTATGCAACAGATAATAAATTGAATAATAATATGATAGAATAGGTTTTGGATGATGGGCTCATTCAATATACCCATGTATGTTAATAATATACACAGGTCAACTGCTTCCTGAACCCACATTAATCTAAAACGGTATGCCCATTTTCTGCAAATTCATTCCCAGCGCTCTCACAATTTGACGAGGAGGCTGATTAAATATGAATTGTTCAGGCTGGTCACAGGTTCAGGAAGGATTTTAGATTCATACTCGTGGGAGGTTTCTTTGGCTTGGATCCAAAGGACCATTTTTACAGAAGAAGAAATAGATCGTTCGGTGAACCCTTGGGCAAGCCCTAACGGAAAAGTTCCCGAAGTGCTGGGTGCCAAGGCACTGGAGGGTTAGGCTGTGATGAGTAAGGAAGCTACAGCTTCACATCTGTAAGCAAAGGTGGTCTGTTTAAAGGCCTTGAAGAAGAACTTGCAAGAGCTTATGCAAATAGAAGAATACTATCATTTTCAATGCTCTTCAGCTGCTGGAAACAGGTCTTTTTTGACCAAAGAAGGATTTCACCTGGAGGAGGGTTTCTCTTTCAGTTTGGGTGCTTCAAGATTAATGGCTCGTTCTCACATGCAAATTCATTACCCAACCTGCATATATAAGTGAGCCATCAGAGATGAAACACATCCCCTGTATTATATAATTTATTTTCACCTCAGATACAATGTTTTCTTTTCTCTATGATTTTTGGTCCTACTTCTAGTTACAACATATTCAATGTTAGGTTAGCTGGGGAAACTGTTGGTAAGTTAAGGGATAACAAATTATCCTTCTTTAGACATGAATTAAGCATATTGACAACAAGCTCCTCTTCTTAAAAGATGGATTGCATCAAGGTATAATTTCACCCAAAACACACTGGAAAAAGCGGTATCTTTTGAATTTTGCCAGTGTAGAGGGGGAAGAATGTAATTCAGCTTGGTTCTCCCCCCCTCCCCCAAGAATTGACTCAAATCAACACATTTCTCCATAGAAGGACAGAAACAATATGAGATTTTGAAGAAAGAACAAGGAAGGTGCAAGAAAGTGAAGCTGATAAGATTCATTCATCTCTTAAGGCAGACATGAAGAGTCTGATGGTGACTTACAGATGGGCCTCTTTGTCCAGGGATTCCATTAGTCCCAGAGGGGCCAGGAGGACCACGGGCTCCACTTAGTCCGGGAGGACCAGAAATGCCAGCAGTGCCCTGTGTGGAAATGAGCACATTCAGACGAACAGCCCTAAGCAAAGAGGTATAACATTCCAGCAAGGACCGAAGTCAACGCCATAGTCAAGACTGTTTGGCACTGAAGGTATGCAGAATTGTTACCAGCATCTCATCTCATAGCTGTGCTGAGATAGGATGTCTTGACCACTGACACCATGAGACAGCCAGTCAAAGAATGTCTAACTCTTGTAAGAGTCCTGGCCATGAGTTCAAGAACAGATTAACGGCTTCTCTCTGCCTGACTCTTTGGCATTTTGTGCAAAATGTGTCAGAGGAGAATTAGCATGTTTGTGTCCCACTGTGTAGCTAAACACAAACACATAGCATACAGGAGGGCTGGTTGGCTGATTAAAAAGATGTAAACTTCCTGTCTACTGCTTCTACTTTTAAAACAGTTATGCAGCAAGCCAACAACCATTATAGTTCTTGTGCGGTTGCACATGTATGTAAAATTTGTCAGGTTCAAGGGAGAGAGAAGTGAGGATTTACATCTCTGTTTTGCAATAGGATACTCACTGGCAGACCTTTTGCACCCGGGCTTCCATCACGTCCTGAAGGACCCTATGGAAAGCAAAGAACAATGTGGGCACACATAACTATCTGTGCTACAATTTCAGTACAACACATTTTAATCTTCTTGTTGTTAATTTCCTACTGGACATTGGAAGTCATCATAGCTATTTTGCCTTTTGGTAGAACAGCTCTAGACAATGACGGTGTATTGCACCCAAACCATGCTTTCAGTTCCACACCTTATAAGCTCTTTCCCTTTCTGCACATTTCCTCCCATTTATTGAATGATCAGCTCTAAAAATCTGACCTTTTAATTTCTCAATAGGCGAGCAAGCTAGTCTAGTCTTCTGCATTTTACATGTTACTTGATTTTTTGGGGGTCTTCATTCTCATTAGTACTTCTTTATTGATCACCCTCTCAATCCCGCATCTTAAGAGAAATCCAGACTTTAAATACTTCTGTCTTCCACAATACTGTACCATGAATTAGTACTAAGAATCTACAGCACTGCACAATGTGGAGGTTCAAGTCCAATTTTATGTTTTTGTTACATTTTAAGAGATTTTAAATAAGTGAACAAACATGTAAAGTATAGTTCTATAAAGGACATGATACTTACAGGAGGACCAACGCCACCGGTCTGCCCTTGGGGACCAGGTTCTCCTCTTGGCCCAGGAGACCCACTGGAGCCTGGGGGCCCAGAAGGACCAGTTTCACCCTGGAAAGCAAAGAGTGTGAGATCAGTCAAACCAACAGTTCGGTAGCTTGACTATTTTATTTGAGGAAAATCACAGCAGAGAGCAAACATGGCATTCTGCTACATTTTGATTTATATTTTTTGTTCTTTTGAATGATAGCCATAATCCTATTATTTTGGTACGCTGGTGCGGTCAAACAGCATAAATCACAGTACTGCATTGCTACTAATTAAATGTTCAAAGCTTGTATTGCTGATCACATGCCACATCATGCAGCCAGTGAGCAAAGAGGAAAACAAGCCTCAACTCCTTAACAATCACCAGTTCGCTGCTCTGATTTACACCATTTAACTTAAGGTAAGTATACATAACTAATAGGATTCTGGCTGACGAGATATTAAGTTTGCCCAGTTCATAGCCTATTTCCTACAAGCTATTAGGCTTCTGCATTTAGATGAGATTTTAAATCTAGAGCCAAGCTATTCCAATCTACAGTTAGACACATTGTTTAAAAAATATATACAACTTTAAAAAAAAAATAACATTGGGTTATGATAAAAGAACCACTCAGAGAAAATTATGCTATTACTAGAGTGAAAAATCACACACACAAAAGCTCCATTTGATAAAATACTTCTACTCCCGTCCTAATTTAAGCAACTTCATTTCAATAATAGGTTTAGGGTTATAGATGCATATATTAAACACACATTTACAGAGAAACAGATAAATATATTTCTAGAGATACCTTGAAACCTGGAGAACCTGGAAATCCTGAAGGTCCAGGAGGGCCTGCAGGTCCCTGAAATAAAAATCAGGACATAAATAGGTCAATGTCACTATTTAAAAGAACTTCAGTTTTGTATCATACCCTTACAATTTAAACCCAACTATAATTGTGCTAGTGTTTGTATAATGTTTGCATAGGTCATTGCAGCTCATTGATAAGGTGCCTGGGTGCATCTTGGGCGCATGGCCAGTCATGTACCCAAATAACCAACCAAGCTATGCCCCTGCACCTGAGCAATTAGCAGCAATTAGCCATGGCATCATATGGAAACCTTACACAAGCACCAGTAGGATTCTGGCCAGTGGAGGAGCCAGTTGTAAGGCATGTTATAAATTGGCTATTGTTTGATTAAAAATAATAGTAGTACAATGTAATGTTACTTACAGGTTGGCCAGCTGCTCCAGGAGAACCATCATTACCACGAGCACCCTTGGAACAAAATTAAATATGTCAGAAAACTTGCTGCAGAACACTACTACTGTGTTTGGATTCAGTGGTAGGAAAATAAGGCAACAATTAATGCGCTTGATCTTCATGGTGTGCAAATTTGCCTATTGTGCAAATACAGTTGCCTAAGAATAATATGCAAATGAGAGTGCCTGGATTGACAGAACTGGGATATGGCAATTCTAAGTAAAAGGCCCACTGTCTTAAGAATGCCATTCACCTTACATTATAGAGAGCCCTCACATTCTTGCCATACACATTTCACTCCTTGCAGAATTAGTGAGGTTGTTAGGGTAGATGAATCTGGGGGCTGAAATACAGGGGCCAACTCTGAAGAATGAGTGGAAAGGTCCCCAAACACTCCAGGGCTGGCTCACCCATGACTTGAAGTGAAATAATCCTTATTACCATCTAAGAGAAGGAAGGCCGTAAGACAATTAAAACCCAAAACCTAAAATTAATTAGCCTCAGCATTGGTTGGGAGCCCACTTAAGGTGCTTTGCCTATCGGCCTAAGCTGGGACTGAAAAGGGACAGTCAATACAGAGCTGTTACTTACAGCAGTTCCTGGAAGTCCTGCTCTTCCTCTTTCACCAGGTTGACCTCTTGGACCCTAATGAATACACGTGCATTTTCAGAGGAGGAATGCCCATGAAAAACATTTTGTCTCAAAGCTTGTGTCACTGAATGGACACTTGTGAATTTTTTTGTTAAGGAAACATCACACAACTATGGGATCTTGAGATTTGGGATCAGCTGCCAAGCCTATTTTATTTGTCCTTCAGAATACAAGCCGTGGCTCGTGTGGAGTGGCGGAGACAGGATGTATGAGTAGAGTTTGGGACAACACCATTGAACATCTCCCCCCCCCTTTTTTTTTTTTTTTTGGTAAAACTGCTAGCCCTACATACTTGGAATAGAGCAATGTCTTGCTAACAGGAACTGATAATACCATGGGATCGTTCCTTTAGGGGGACGAGGTGTAAAATCAGGCAAAAAAGAACCACTTGGTTGGAATATAGCTCATTGATGCTCAAGCATCTACATGGGTGAGCAGCTGGTTTCTCAGGACAATTCAAAGTTTTCACTGTTAGAAGTCCTACATTGTCCAGGACTTGCTTACTAAAGGTGTGTGTGTGTGTGTGGGGGGCAAATCTGCTGGGATGGGATGGGATCACTCCTCACATTTTGAGGGTGTTGGCCCAGTCATGAGCCATTTATGAGTAAAACAATATACTGTTTTCAACACACAGCTGCCCATGCTCTGATATCATCAGAGGTCTTATTCTGGGTACCTACACCTTCTGAGGTGAGGTAGATGGTGAATGAGGAGAGGGCTTTCTCTTTGGAGGCACTCTATTAGTGAAATTTCTCTCCCCAGGTATGGTCATTTGTCATTTATTTTGGAATGGGTTCGATGCCAAGAAAATGAAATTGTTCATCTTTGATTATTTGTCTTAACACTGCTGCTGATATTATCTACAATTTCCATTCTTTACAACAGATGCATTGTTCTTTTAATGTGTTGTCTCAATTTCTACGAACAGTATTTGTCCTAAAGGGAACCCTATGGGTAAATACCAAATTAGTCCAATGTAGAATAGAACCACTGAAATGGACACAATTTATCTGTTTTCCGTGGGTGTGCTCTACGTAGAACTAACGTTGAAGCAAACAAACAACAATAATTATTTCATGAATGACAAACTAGACACCAGGGGATTTGATTTGTATCTTAACCTTTCATTTGTCCTATGTCGTGGAAGTGGTCCAGCATCATATATAAAAAGAATGGTACAGGAATGAAGATAAAAATCAACCTCTTTTCTCTGCTTAAATCACTGAAGCTTTTCAACAGCCTTTCCTCAGCATGGTTTTCATACCAACAGCCTCTCAGAGAGGCAGAAAACTGCTTAAGTTTCCAGAGCAGCTTCAAGAGGTAAGAAACAGGCTCAGGCTGGACTTTGCTCCTCTTCCCAGCTTACTCATTCTGTAACCAGTAAATCTCCCATGCCCTCTTTCTATGTGGATGGAGTATGAGAACACGTTGAAGATTCATATAATTCCCCTCCTGGTCTCATCTGGTCATGGGACTGACCCAGGGTTTGACCAATGACTGGGCACTTAGGCTGGCTATCCCTGATTCAGCCATGTCAGGGACCAGTATCTTGCTAATATGTAGTAATTCTCACAGTCCCAGTAACAATTCTGGATTATGGTCTCATGTCCTCCAAGCTGAGTGAAAATAATAGCCCAGCTTTCTATTAACTGAGGAATTCCACAGAGCTTTAAAGACATGTTTCCATTGCTATATT
This sequence comes from Intellagama lesueurii, assembly GCA_037013535.1. Classification (NCBI taxonomy): domain Eukaryota; kingdom Metazoa; phylum Chordata; class Lepidosauria; order Squamata; family Agamidae; genus Intellagama; species Intellagama lesueurii. The sequence goes on along the minus strand of JBAJHW010000001.1, from coordinate 163,462,787 downwards.
CTCAAATATGAGAATGGGAAACAGAACCACATGTTTATGGTTATTCAACAGTTCTAATATTTTTCTTTTGAAAATTGTTGTTAAATTGATGGAAGGGGGGAAATGTTACCATTGGTCCAGGGGATCCGTTTTCTCCAGGAAGACCATTTTCACCCTATTTAATAAAGAGAACACCTGGTCAATATAGAATATTTATTGTTTCATGTTTCTTAACAGAATGCTTGTTTCTTCAATACATAAAGATAGGGAAGGAACCAAATGTAAACATCTTCATTATTCTTTACTCCCCAAACAAATGAAGTTATTATAGCATAAAAATTGCCTCCCACAGCATAGGTAGGAATTTCAAACATTTACCTTTAAACCAGGAGCACCAGCATCACCTTTGGCACCATCTCTCCCATCAAAACCCTTTGTAAAAGGAAAGGAAAGAAATAATATGTGAGCACTATGGCACATTAAAATGACATATTTCAGATTTCTGAAGAATTCTTGTCACTGTTACATGCTTGCTCTACTCCTTTCTGACTATGGCCAGAATCGTATTGCCAATTTATACTTGGATAACGGAAACGGTGTAAATTTTGGCAGCACCTTGCCACTCATTAATGAGGTGCTGGTTTCATTTCTAGACATGTGCCCAATCACGCACACATCCAGGAATCCAACCCATAGTTTGCCGATGTGCAGGAATTTGCTGTCAAGACTTGTGGAAATTGGTAGCAGGATTCTGGCCAGTATTAGAATGAAATGTTAGAGGAAAAGTAAATAGAAATACTTAAAACTGGAGGGAAATAGAATGGTTGTTCTCAAAATATCAATACACAGAGGAGTATGGACTTTCCATGCTTAACACAAATAGCATGAAATCCTACTAATTTTAGAATATTTCTTCAATTTCCCTGTTTACGCCAATGAGAGCTTATTAAGACAACTGGGCTCCAGTTCAAACAAAAATTAGTTGTAATTAAGTCTCTGTTTAAACTGAGGTCTTCGGATGTCAGTAATTACAGATATGATGTCAATCAGTAAAACATTTAAGTGATTAGGCATCTTGTCAGCTGAAATAAAAGCCCTGTCCTCACTAGGCTGTGGAGAATTGTTACACAGTGATATGCCTCATTAAACAGGGGTCGAAGTGAAAGTAACTGCCCAAACATAACACAACACAACACTTACCCTGTGACCTTTCATCCCAGGCATTCCAGGCATGCCAGATGGACCCTTGTGGCCCTAAATAAAAAACAAAAGGCAACGGCAGAAGAATTCAAGATCCTATCTGTTAAAATGGAAAATCTGATTCAGAAATAGCCCCTGATCGATTTCTTAAGCTTCGTACGGAAAGAGAAATGAAATAAGGTTTTTCAGGCGAGTGTCTGAAAACCCCCAGAGTTGATACATTGCAGCAGAGAATACAAAATGAAATCAGGAACATGTCCTGGGAGGACTGCTGTACGCATCCTGAGGAAAGCCATGTCAAATGGTTAAACAGTTCAAACTTTTTAGAAGAGGTGCTCCCTCAAGTGGATAAAGATGTCTGTTTGTCAAGGCACTTTTGAAATTCTGCAGAGGTGGTCCGAATTTACAAATGGTTTGTTTTTGATGGGAATTGAGCAAAATTCACCAATTTGAATGCAGGAAGCAAGGAAACCAACAGAACTGTCCATCTTTACCTAGGATGCAAAGCAAAGCAAAACAGAAAGACTTGTCTTTTTTCACTCATTCCTTTCTATTTCTTCCAAACAGATAATTATTCATAGTTAATTATCTGTGACCCAGAGAATGGTTTGAAAGAGCATGATAAAAGTCCGTCTCTGAAACTGAGCCAGTCTGACTACAGCCCTGGAGCTAAAACATGGGAGGAGGGGAACGTGCTGGTCTCATCCCATCGGTCCTTGCTTGGGTCACATGTGAAGTGACAGGACTGAAGAAAAGAGTCTGTTGCTTGTGATTTCCCAGGGTTCTCTGGAGAGCCTCCATTGATACAAGCAGCTCTCTTTCCCAGACCCATGATTTTCCACACAATCACAGGGATCGCAAAGTAGGTGGGGCTAATGTAAGGTCTTCCTTACATTTTCATAGAATACGTAAATGCCTGGCTAGGTACCTATGCAGAACCCCTATATAAGCCTCTCTGAGTTCTTCAGAGGGAGAGTTAGAAAGGTATAATAAATAAAATATCCAAAGCCAGCTTCCTCAACTGCCACCTTCCAGCTGTATCAGACTACAGTCCCATCAGCCCCTCAGTTGGAGATGATAGGCGTGCAGTTGAATCCAGCTAGAGGACACCATATTAGAAGAGGCTAATCTAGAGAAACAAAGATGGAATCTTTGCTCTCTGCAGTAAGTCCATAACCTATTTCTGCAAATGGAAAATCTCTAAACGGGGGGGGGGGGGGGGAGCTTTCTGTTTTCAGTTGGCATTCAAATGCATGGTTTTCAATGAGAGCAGACACATCACTCAAGGGAATCCCAATGGGACTGTAGCTGGAAACATGGGTTTTTCACTCACAGGAACACCAGGCAATCCACGTTCACCAGATCTGCCAGGTCTGCCAGATTCTCCCTACAGACAGACAAAAGAACAATCGATCAATCAGCCCAATCAGTACGCAATATTTTTCCTTGAAAAAAGAATGGGAAAAGAGAACCAAAATGATAGAAAAGCTACAGGAGGTCAGCGAGATTGGCATACATTTACGAAAAGAGTAACCATTTCTCATTGGTATTAGATTCCACCTATTAATTGTAGCTGATCATTTCTCACATGTCATTGCACAAAACAACTGAGAGCCACTGGTGGCCTTCCCATAGTTATTTCATGTGCCTGTGCAGTAAGGGCAACTTACCTCTGGCTTCCTATTTTGGATCACAGAGAGGTCCAGTAAGCTTCACTTCACAGCTGGGGCAGGAACTGACTGCAGTGCAAGGGCACCCAACTGATGGCCCTCTTGATGCTGTTGGACTGCAAATCCTCACTCTTAGCTGTGGTGGCTAGGGATGATGGGAGTTGCAGTCCAGCAGCGTATGGAGGGCCACACCTTTCCCAATGTCATCATGAATAGCCAATCAGCGTCCGATCGTATCTCTTTGGAATGTGACTGCTGATTATATTAAGGTTGTTCATGACAATGACCGGACAAGATGGTAGGAGTTGCCTCAGGCTCCCATGAGAAAATGTGTGTATTAATGGGGTGGGTTTTTGTTTTTTTTTTTGGTTGCACTTTAGAAATATTTGCAGTTTGGGGAAATGTGACAACTCTTGTCTTGTTGGCTGTCTGAAATAGATAGTATTGGATTGTGTTGTGTTGTACAAATTATATTTATAAATTGTATAAATGAGGAAAAACACAGCATAAAAAAAGACCTCTTTGGCACATCGGTCTTGTGCCGGAAATGAGATCCGATTAACAAGCAAAAGTGTCCCATACAGCTGTGGCCTTGGACTCATGAACATGAAATTAGCTGCCTATGTGTACACGACTACGATCACAATGAAATATTAAATCTATTAATAGATTTAATATTTCAGTGTGACCATAGTCCTGTACACATGGGCAGGACATTATATTCAATTATATAATGACTTTGGGAGCAAATTTCCTTTCACAGGACAATTCTGCTGACAGAGAGGGGAGTTAGGCAATTTGGCAGGAAATCTTCACTTCACAGGGCCTATAAATCTGTTTCCGAGCTGTGGAGAAGCCTTTGGAGTAGCATGGAAGGTAGCAAAGGTGGCTGTAGGAGGAAGGCAGAATTTTCTCCCTTCCATCAGCAGGGGTTCCTGCTAACCAAAGGACTTTCCACAAATGGAAAGTGCAGATCACAATTTGGACAATATAGCTCTGTTTCCTATTCCCTTCCACTTCAGCTCTTTCCCCTTCTTAACAGTGTGGAAACCCTTCGGAATGATGTGATGATCAGTCCAGTAGTAAGGTCGGAGATCCCTAGAAACCAGCATTTCTTTATATGAGTAGAAGTGTTTTCCCACTCATGCAGTGCCTATCTAGAGGGACCACACGCTCACAGGTCTCTTCGGAGTGGTATATGCAATGGTATTAGCACTGTGTAGGATAAAAACGTACATCTTTTCCAGACGGGCCAGGTGGACCAATCATTCCTGGTGGACCAGGGGGGCCCTGAGAAAGAAAAACAAATCAAATTTTAATTTCCCCCCACGATATATGCAGTCCAAGAACTAAATAAGGAAATGTGAAACTGGAATAGCTGAATGAAACTGCCGTCCTAGTTTTAAGCCTCTAATATTAAAAATATGTTGTAACACAGAAATGGGATACAAGGGAAAACTGATTATATTCTACGAGAAAGGACACTTTGGAACCATCAGGGAAATAGGGTGGTTCCTAATTAGATGAAGCAAGATAAGGACTGAATGGCGATATTTCCTCTAGTTTGCAACAAGACATTACAGCTTGGGATAGCATCCTTTCTGTGGAAATGTCTGAGGGTACCTGTAGCTACAGGGGTTATGGAGAAGCCATACTGTGCAAAACACAGTGGCTGTGAAATCCAACTGCAAATCACTTCCTTAGAAAGAGACTTCCACAGAGATGCCACCACTTGGTGACTCCAAAACCCACACAGTTAAAAAGAAGAAGAAGCAAGTAACCTCCACTCATTCTTAAAGGAGGTGCAGTTTCAGGCTGGTAGAATAATAATTTTGTCATCTTGCTTGTTCATTCCATGAGCAAATATTCCTCCTGAGATTCAGTCAGCTCTGCGAAACATTAACTTTAGATAAATCTGCAGAACGTTACTTCACTTAACCTGAGGGTGGCATGAATTCGACTTTTGTGAATTAAATGAAGAATTAACTTGGTCCTCTGGGAGCGTTGTCTGGCTGTAGTGCCATTCAGTAAAAGTCACCATGGACCATGCAATTGCAAATGTGTTTGTATATTATGGTTAAATGATGATTCATCTAGGGATGGGATTTTCAGATTTCTTGGACTACAGTTCCCATAATTCTCCATTCTGGGAGTTCTATCTGACAGGCAGACACCTTACAAATACCAAAATATGGTTCACCTAGGAGAAAGGCCTCAGTTAGAAGGTTCTGAGACTTAGCTCTGCCTTGCTTGCTGTTCAGAAAGAAAGCCTACCTAAGCTCAGTCAGGCCACAAGCTCAAAGTCTTATGGGATTTGTAGTGCAAGAGTTCTGAAAGTTCCATCCCTAACTTCATCCTTTCTCGTGGACATATATTTTAAAGAACCATGATTTAAAGATTTTTAAAAGGGCATTGTTAGTGGGTAAGGTACGAAATGTACCAATTCCCCCACTCCTAAAAAGCCATATTACACCTTCTGAGAGAGTTCTCAAACCCCTAGTGGAATAGGCTGAGGTAGAAGATGACTTGCTAGAAAATACTTCCCTGTCCCTTCTCTTCATGTTATCATAAAGTTTGTAGAATTCAGCTCTAATCAAAAACCTAGATCCAACCCACAGGACACGAACCTTATATTGGCCCAAGTCCTCTTGCCTAGCTCTGCCAGTGTAATTTGGAAGTTACTTAAGCCACTGTGAAATTTGCAGCATGGTGGAAATCATGTCCAGGAAGTAGTTCTACAGTTCGTGCATGGTCTGTTGTGTGGTTCATTGCACAGCTCATAGTGCAATCAGAAACAAGGACTGCCTGGACATAGCTGCCTGTGAACGTCCGCAGGTATAACTTCATGCTATACTAAGTGCAATAGGATTTCAGACATTGTGCTTAGGATCATCATGCAAAAATACAACAGGTTTGTGTGGGCAAGATTTATAGGGGCTTTTAAAACAGTGATGTCATTTCTTTGGTGTTCTGATCTGTGCAGATTCAGCAATCCAGGAGATGTCAGAAGTGCAGAAAGCTATGACAATGCTCTGCATGTGGAACTATGCGCCTAGGGTGGAGACAGAGAGTTGGGGCTACCTAGGTGTTCCCCTCCTGCTTTGTTCTTCCGCCCTTCCCTGGATCTTGACTTATATGAACTTCACTTCTTGGTTCCAGATTCTTGTTCTAGATTTCTCCCAAGTACACAGTTCAGCCTCAACACACCTTTTGTTCTAAGACAGCATCTATTTCCTTTTCTCTAAGCTGATATTTGCTGCTTTATCATTTCACTTGCAATCAGATCTCTCCTACGAGCCAAGCAGTGCTTAAAACCGGAGAACTAAAAGCATTGGCTGAAGGTCTCTGCTGAACTGGTCAACATTTTTTTTTGCAATTATAATGGAATTAATATTACCCAAAAATTAAAATCCTTGTGCATATCTATGCCTGCATAACTCAGAGGTCTGCAAGCAGTGATGAAATGTGTGCCAAGGTAGAAGTCATGTAGCAAAAGCAGTTCTGCAGGTGCAGTTCTGCAGTTACTTGCATTATCAGTTGTGGAATCAGCTGTGCAATGTGGCCTGACTGGGCACAATTCCTTGTGAACATCAGCAGGTGCAGCTTTACGCTACACCATCTGTAGTAAGATTTCAGTCAATAGGTTTCGATCTGTCTTTTAGTTTCAATGTATATATTTAAGTCAACTATCTGATAAAACTGGCCGCCAAGATCCAAGATCCAAAGTGTACTTCATTATCTAGTACCAGAGGAATTAAGACTTTCTCCTCCCCTCCCCGCTTGTCCTCTGTCACACTGCAACCTATTCCAAGCCTTCTAGAGAAGATATTGAGGGTGTACCGAAGCAGCAAGCAAGACATGGATTGCTGATCCTGATAGTCACAGTGGGATCCAGTAGAAGTATACCAGTGAGTACTGGAAATATTTAATCCACAACTGCTTACATAATTTTCACTTGGCAAAAGAAAAGGATGGGTTTCATTTTATATGATTCTGATACTTACTGGACTGCCAGCTTGTCCAGGTTCACCAGAAGGACCTTGGTATCCGGGGGGTCCCTAACAGGCAAGATAAATTGTACACCTTAGAAATCACAAGTCACTTCCTTTGTTAGATCATCAACTACCAACCTCAAAACTGATCAGAAACATTCTCAATTTGTGAAAAATCACTTTTTGTGACGTCAAGAAGAAAATGAAGAACATGCATTGATTCTAAGCCATTAGAAAGATGGTAATTAATATTAAACACTAATTATTAGTATTGTTTTCTTTTTACATCAAAATTATATTTTTCAAAGCAATGGCTGAGTTTGGACATAGCGCCACTAAACAGTGGTATAACTCTACACGAGTGAACTTCTGTGAGGTTTAGGCTCACATCTCCTTCCTCCACCAGAGAACAGGACTGGAAGCAATTGTGTCCACTTTTAACCTGATAAGAGGGCACCTGCTTTGTCTGAATACTATTAGTGGAAAAGCTAATTTGGTTTGGTAACAAACCAGGTGGAACTGAGGGTTGTTTAACTTCACTGGAATTCCTAGAATCTGGAGATAAAAAAGGGTTCTATAATGCATATATTTAGAAACCGATGCTTCTGTTCTCCCACTCTGTTGTTTGCCAAGGAGAAATGGAAATGGAAAAACGAGCAAGCTCAGTGCTGGCTCAAACTCACTTATTCTAAACTGTGGGCTACCTGCTGAATTTTAGCATTACATTGGCGAGTCCGAGTGTGAAAGAGCTTGGGATGACCCACTAGAATTTTCATTCTTTCTTAGGATGGGAAGGTCTTTGCCAACATTTAACTGAAAATATTCGAAGAATTGAAATGTCAGGCAGGTGTTGGAAATGCCATGCCTGTATCAAATTCCCCTGCCCTGCCTCCACTTACAACTTTGTTGCCTGCAAACATCATTCAGCTTCACAGGAAAGGCTGAGCTCAGTACAACAAGAGGTAAAACGTCAAAAACGTAATAGACATTTCACAGACAAATGCTGTAAATAGAATTGTTAGAGATGTCCCTGGCACAGCAAGAGGGCGACAAACCATTTCTCCTTTGCCCCACTCACACCCCATTCATGTACAGCAGGATGAAATAATTTGCATGTCTTGAGGTAGGCTTATGCAAAATAATGCCCACATCCACAGGGATTCAGAGATCCACTGATTCCATCCAGTGCTCAGGTGTTCATTCCTCCCTTACATTTCTTGGGAAACATATAAATATACCTTTTTAAACATGTCTTTATGCTTAAGAGAAAGTAATGACCATGGCGTTGGACAATATTTTCTTCCCCATTCTGCACTATCAGAAGTTACACACCAAGAAGAATTTAGAACTTAGCCCCATGTGAACGGTAGTTACATCTACAGGGAAAGGAAGTCATTAATCCCGGCCTTCCAGCTTGCTTGTCTATTCCTTCCATCTGCAGTATGGACCAAAGACCCAGAATTAGCTCTGGACATTCACCACTGTTTTCCAGAGTATGCAGGCCAAGATATGAACACTCTTACCCAGAAGCTGGTCTATGAGCCTTCTAGGGTGCTTTGCTTACACGGCACCCCCACATTTGCTTGAACGAATGTCCACTCACCCCATTCCACATATTTTCTTGACTGGGACACGAAGGAATATCTACATCAGAAGTCTGTGATACTTACAAGGCTTTTCCATGCCTGACACAAAATGCTTTCTTCTTGCTCTGGCTTAGAACTAAGGTGCTTCTGTATATTCTGGAGTTCTGTCTGTGCACTGTTACAAAGTTAGGGCCAAAGTGCCTATAACATGGGCAACATATGTAATGATCTCCCTGTGTCTCACATGCACCTGTGTTTTAATGAAAAGGCTTTCTGCAGTCTGGAATGGAGGAACACCAATAAACACTCTTAGAACAGCAGAGCTGGAAGGGCCCTATGGATCATTGAGTCCAGCCCCTATCAATAAGGCCCAGTGGGAGGAATCAAACTCCCAACCTCTGGCCCCATGGCCAGATGCCTAAACCACTGAGCTATCCAGCAGTTCACTGGATGGGTAGAAGCTCCTTCTAACTGAATTTCCATTCAAAATAGCTTTCTGTTCAATTCAGTTCCACCCTTAATTGAAGTCTAACATGGCTGCTTTTCATCGTTTCTCAGAATATGAGAGATTGTTTTGCATCGCTTCCTTGCAAAACACTTCGCTTTTGCTCATTAATTATTGCCCGGTTCAACCATGGCAACAGGCATTTTATAACAGAAGAGCTACTTACAGGTGGGCCTTGTTGACCAACGGGACCAGGAAGACCAGGTGGGCCAGGAGCTGCAGGTACAAGCTATGAAGAACAGTTTAAAGATAAAACAATTACTCTGAGGTCCAGTGGGTCCACTGCAGACTATTCTAGGAAAGCAGAGTGGCGATGCCAAAACGTAAGCTGCAACAAAAGCTAGTTGGTTTGGATGAGAGAAGCAAAATGCAGAATGTGCTTTAACTATATTATTCTGAAACCAAATCAGCATTTTAATTAATTTTTAAGACCATATTTGTACATGAAAGCCTGATTTTTAAGACTGCCACTATAAAGACGTTTTTTAAATTACTTTCAGAAAGGGGATTAAAAAGAAAACACCACCCTGACTTCAACAAGTTAAAGCACAAGTTATATATTGCTGAGCACTGGAAATATATTTTATAAATTGATGGATAAAATATATTTCACAAGGCAGGAAATGTATATAGCAATACACTGTACATTCCCACTTAAACACTGAGAGACAAGCACAGGAAGAATGTTGCAAGTCACACCCCACACAGGGCAAGAGCCACTCCATTCCATATTGTGTTTAAAATATCCACTTATTTACCACAGTTTTTATATTCATGTTTGTGTCATTCTTACCAAATTAGATTAATAGAAATGGAATAAATATTATTTGACAGACTTTGCAGTAAAGGAAGAAGGGAAGCTTTGCAGTGAAGGGAAGTCTTATACATGAACCACAGGAAAAACAATTTAGTTGTTCCTCACATGGGTAGACTCACCTTGGTTCTAGAACAATAGTTCCCAACTCTGGGTCCCCAGAGGCTCTTGGATTACAACTCCCAGAAACGCCAGCCAGTGCAACTAGTGGCGAAGGCTTTTGGGAGTTTTAGTCCAAGAACATCTAGGGAACTAAGGTTGGGAACCATTGCTCTAGAACCTGCATGTGAGAAAGCATACCTTCTCTGCAGATCTGCCACTTCCCACATATAGAATGCAACCACAGAGAGGCTAGGTGCTTCCCACTACACATGGTGAGTCTGTCTGTGTGAAGAATGACTCAATAAACCAAAATCTTAGTTGTTGGTTCCATTGTGATTCTAACAACTTATAGAGACAGTATTGTGTGGCGGTTTAAGTGCTGGCTTGCAGCTTGAGAGATGCAGATTGTCATCCCCACTGAGCCATGAAACTGACTGGTTCACCTTGGGCTCACTGTCAGCCAGACCTTCTGCACAAGTTAACTGAGAAGACAAAATCAGGATGGCAAGAGGTATGTACACTGCCTTGAGCTCAGTAGAGAAAAGGCAGGGTATAAATGTAATTAATGAATACATAATATGACACATGACTTGAGCAAAATCAGAAAATGCATACATTATGGCTCTAAATAGAAATGTTTGACAGGTTTTGTCAGTTTGAAGGGGATCACATATGCCAGCTACAAGAGAGGATTTTAATCAGTGTGGAAATAATACTTATCAATTAATAAGTGAATGAATAAAGTCAAATTGCATTAACTCATAACTGGAAAATGATTTCACAGCATGTTACAGCAGCAGCACATGTGCTGAAATCCTGTTTGCACAGCTACGCCACGTAATGTAGATGATGTAATCAGTGATGGTGGGGTTTTTTGGAATTAAAACATTTCTGATCTCACCTTGAAAGTCTCAAGGCTGCTGTAGGATCCCATTTGTTGTGGGGAAACCATTGGAGGCCATGGGATAGGGGAGGGAGTCTTTAATTTCCAAAAACTGCCTGAAGCAGCAAAGTTATCTTGGTGGCAGAGATTATTGGAAATTAGAGACACCCCCCCCCCCCATGTCTCACAGACTCCGGTGGCTTCTGCACAAGGAAACGGATTCCATGGAAACCTTGGAGTCTTTGCAGGTGGACTGGAAATGTTTTATTTCAAAAAAAAAAAAAAAAAAAAAATCACCACAGCTGATTATGTCATCCGCCTTAAGTAGCATAATTTACAGCAACTGGATTCCAGTCGTGGGGTATTCTGGATTAAATCTGATTGTAATTCCAACTAGGGTATCAATCTGCTTGACTTTCATAAACTGAGATTTACAGAAGTCCCATAAGTTTAATTGGTCTACTTTAGTTGGGAATCCCAACTGGATTTAGCCTAATCACCCAAATTAATTTTGTGTTGTAGCCTGCATGTGAGGTTATCTTGTGAATAATTGGGTTGGTATTGTTTTAATGCATGTTGTTATCAAACTTTACAACAAGGAGATGGGAGGTGTTAAATAAATTTATGAACTCACATTCTCTATAGGCTTGGGAGGGGGAATAGAGGTTTTTTTTAAAAATTAACGCATAATTCTTCCTTGCAAGATACAATATGTTCTGAAGAAAATATAACACAGTCAATGCTAGGAAAAGTTGAAAGGTAAGCTGACACATAACAATCATGTAGGCAAATCAATGACACAAAGATGTGCTGATAAAGAAATACCTCTTGCGGTGAACTGCTACTATGAAAAAAAAGAAATACCAGATTGATTTCATTTTTCAGGAACAGACTATAAAGATTAACAATTGTCTGTATTTAGCAAAAAGAATAAAACATAATGGAAAAGGAATGATGTACGGAGATTCATCATATGCCATAGCATTTTGGAGGCAACTGTATGGAGTCACTGTGTTTGACCTGGTCCAGTGGCAGCCAGATGGTGTGACAGTATTCATAACTCAGAATGCCGCACATGCAACAACACACCTTTTTTTTTTTGCAGATGTGTGCAACTGCATTCAGGCCAAAGGAAGAAATGGTTCTAGGTTTGGCGCTCCATTTGTAGTTGGTTTGTTGACCCCTGGCTAGGGTTGCAGTCCAACAACATCTGGAGGGTTGCAAGCCTAATGGGAAGGATAACAGCCTTTTCTCACTGAGAGATCCTTTGCAGTCAGGGGAATGCTGGGAAGACCTCTGTGTTCCTAGACCTGTGACACAATGGCCGTCCCCAAAGGTAAGCATAAAAAGGAGAAATTTGGATAGAAAATCCAGTTCTCAGCTGTGGCACCATTGAGCAGTCTGCATCCAAAAAGCTCAAGGCATTTCTGTGAAACTGGTTGGAATCCCCATCTGGAGCCAGACGAGAGGTTCACAAGCCATTTAGCAGTCTAGTACATGAAATGGTGAGGTATTTCTTTCTGTTCTGTGATTCAGCACATCTCTGATATGGCAAACAGTGAAATATAAATAATGTGAAGCTTCAAGAGAGGGGAAAAATGGTAAGCAACTGGAAATGGATGAATGAATTAGAGGATGGGTGATGGATGGATGATGGATGGATGGATGGACGAACACACTGGAAAGAGAAAAACCTGTGAGGAACAGAAGATGAGTGAATATGATGATTAATGGACACAATCACAAATGAAGTAGGTATGAAAGATGTCAAAAGGAAACGTGGTGTAGAAAAGGTCTGTTGACAGCACTTTCAGCAGTCCAGTGTAAGGTGACTAGCTTTCCCCACTAAATACATGGCACACCAGCTTGATCCACATACGGCCAAATCTGCCACGCAGCCTGCGTCATGAGCAGTGGTGGGAAAAAAAAAAGGGACCAAACCATATCTGGAAGTTGCAGTGGTAAAACTTTTCACATTTTGGCCCTTAGAGGGGTGGTGATGGTGGGGGGCACCTGGGGTCTGCTCCATGCTGCCAATTTTCCCGAGATGGAACTCTAGATGCCTACATTGAAATCACTCTTTAAAACACATTTCCCATTTTAAAAAGATTGATCACCTGGGCTAATTGCAGAGGGCTCCGGCCTACGAAGGGCAGGGTAAATGAATTGTGTCCGTAATCTACATATAGAAGGGAGAATTCTATGCTTTGTATTCAGAAGGGAAATTACAATATCTGACAAGGTTTTACAATATCTGAGGGAGTTTCAGGTGCATTTTTATTAGACCAGAATAATTCATGAAAACTCCCTCGCCTGCCCCCCATGCGTCTTCTGCACTGCTACTGATTTCTTACTTGGGAAGTCTGAATAGCTGTAGATAAGGGAAAAAATGCTGTAAAAGGCTGCACAAGAACTATAAACAACAAATGTATCGAGGTGTTATCAGCCAATATTTGCATTCTGGAAATGAAGACGTGGCCTGGAAAATTGTTGCTTGGAAGGTGGGGGTGGGTGGGAGAAGGGAGGTAGGGGAAAAAAGTGACTGGGGGACAGAAATGAGTGGAGCAAGTGATGAAGAAAAGAAAAGAGAGTGGGAACAGATATAATGAAAAGAAAGGGAAAGAAAGAGGGGATCAAGTTTTGGGCGGCAGAGAAACAGGAAGCTAAAAATGGAAGAGCAGTGCTGGCAAACGTAGGAAGCAAAATGGCATAAAGGCAAAACAGATATATGAAGGCTAAGCAGTGAACAGCTTCAAGGGATCGTTCAAATCAGGAGGCAGAGCAACATGTCCTGGAAAGTACTGCTTTAAAACATCTTATGTTCCTAGGCAGTACCGGGACAGTATTCATTCGACAGAAAATCTGTACAAGGGGGTGGAAAACCCAGTAATTTTAAAAGGCACGTAAGGAGAAGAGAGATGTGGCTGTTTTCTTACAGGGTATGGTCCTGGTCCGGACTTGGTGTCATAGGAATCATACTGAGGCTGCAATAGAAAAGACATTGAATACTGAAGTGGCAAGTACAAACGAACAGATCAGTTATGTGTAAAAGTGTACAAAATAGAACCATTTATGCATATACACCCCAGCCTGAAACTCACTGGAGACCTCTTTGTGCCTCCAGTCAACTGACCAAGACACTGCCTTTCCTTCAAAACAGCTGCCTGGTTGCAATCGGATCAGTCTGGCAAGGTCGACCAAAATGGAGACAACAAATGCCTCCACTAAAGTCCAGCTTCCAGGCTGGTGGAAAGGCCAAGTTCTCTCACACATATCTTCCAGTATCTTCCCTCTCATCCATTTCTCCATTATTAGTATTGTACCTTATCTTGAGAAACATGTCTTTTGGGAGAGGAAGAAAATGGAAGAGGGTTTTAAGGGCCTCACGTAAGTATTGCTCATGGATCATACACTGAACTGGTGGAGACAACCATCCAATTGACCTTGGATTTGGATTGGCAGATCTTCGCAGCAGCCCAGAGTTGGATGGCTTGGTCAGAAGAACTGATGGAAGATGTTCATAGGAAAGAAGAAAGCAGTTTATTGACTATAGAAGCCTGGGAGCGGGAGGTAGAGAGAGATCCCCCCCCCCCTGCTAAATCCCACTTAGAATAAACCTACTGAGTTTATTGAGTCTTGTTGGTCCTCTCTTATGTAAGCCCAATTGACTTCAGTGAATCTACTTTGGTCAGTCAACTTGGGACAAGACAGGATTTAGAAGTAGTTGCTGCTAGATACCATTGTAGATCATTGGAATGATGTCTACAGAATGGTTTCAACAGGGCGGGGAGCATTTAGGATTTAGAGAGATTTAAAATCCAGCTCTGAATATATTCAAAACTGGTTCATGAAGGGTACTTGTATTGAATAGTATTTGTATGTGTGTTGTTTTCACCCTTCATAAATAAGTTTACGATGTTAAAAGGCCCATTTAAAGACTCATAAGAGAGATCATCCAATGTACAGAACCCATGAGGTGACTGGCAACACAGGTGTTCCTCAGATCTGAAGTATAGAGTTTGAACAGGGCAATTGCTTCTCAGCTCTCTATAAATGCTTTCTCTTTGTAGGCTTCCCCTTATTTGGATTTGCCATCACTGCTTTCCAATTTCCTCACCACTTCTGGAATATACATTATACAAATCAGGTTTTTATGAGAGGTTTCTTTTCACACTGGTAGACGTATACGGCAAAGCAGTAAAATGTAGCATTACCTACAGAGCATGTAAAAGGCAGCCATGGCTGTCAACAATGTATGCTGCAAAAATGGCAATTTCTTTTTTATTGCTCAAAAAGACGCTTGCCAAACGCTGAATGCATTTTGCAGGTGTTGCATAGAAGGAGTACAAAATGAACACATGGAAATGAAAAGGCCACAGGAAAGGGCAAGAATGTATCCCAGAGAGCTTGACTCTCCTGAACATGCAGTGAGACGAACCTATGGGGTGTGTGAAGGATGTCTACAGGATTTTGTGGAGGCCAAGTCCATCTGCACTTTAAATAGAGAACAAAATGTTTGCCACAGGGCTAGATGTGGCTGAACTCCACCTGCCATCAATCCTAGGCCCAGGATAGGCCCAAGGTAAGGCATAAACTCTAGGCCCAAGTCGAGAGATTTAGTGTGCTCATATGCTTGCAGACGTGGATTTTTTGTGCACTTGGTGAATCCTCATGCACATACACAGAAGAATGTATTTGCAAGTTATGGTGAATGAAGAACACATTCTTCACAAGCAACATCTGTGTATAAATTTGAGGTCATGATTCGAGGACCTCTGATCAAGAAATTAAGATGATATAACCACCCATATCTGAACAAAGTTCCTCGTTGCTTTATAGCTTACCGTCAGGGCCAATTTGCTGCCACTGCAGATGGAACATAAATGTCTACATCCTTACCAACCCCTAGAAAGGCATTTGAATGCTTTTGGGAGGGTGTGAAGAAAGGAAAAAAGAGTGTTTGGGCCAGATGGCACGTGGCTGAAGATGAGAGAAGATTCCTGAGGGAGAACATTCATAGTTATGAATATTGTATAAGTAAATCCTATGTGTACTTCCTCAGATATCCACTTGGCTTACGCCCAGGCTCTCCCAAGTATGCGGGTATAGTGTTGTGGTCTAAAGCTTACTTTGAAGTACTACTGATTTCAGTGGGGCCTGCCTCCAGGTAAGTCTGCATCGACTTTAAATCTAACAGGACTATCTTACACATATTTCCTTGGAAGTGTTGCTGCTTTAAATGAGAATGACTCCTCTGTAACTGTGCATGGGATTGTTCTCTCTGTGTTAGAGATGCCTGTCACGATGTTACCTTTCTATTAACTTTCTCATGGTTGGATGAAAACTGAGTTTGGAAAAAGGTCACTGCATTGCCAACAACCTTTTCTAATTCTTCCGGGAAGTGATCCTACGATCCCTTGGATACTACTACCATGTTTCCCCGAAAACCAGACACGATCTTATATTAATTTTTGCTCCAAAAAAGCCGCATTAGGGCTTATTTTCAGAAAATGTTTTATTTTTTTTCAAGTACAACCATCTACATTTATTCAAATACAGTCCTGTCATCTTCTTCTGGTTGCTACACAATGGTGGAGGGCGGGGTTTCACTCAACTGGGGCCTATTTTTGGGGTAGGGCTTATATTACGAGCATCCTGAAAAATCATACTAGGGCTTATTTTCAGGTTAGGGCTTATTTTCGGGGAAACAGGGTACTTAGTTTTAGCCTTAATGATGACCTGTGGCAAACTGCTATTCTATAGAAGAATAGCAAAACACATGTTTCTAAGTGTAAAACGCATGGGTTATTTATTTACTTATTATCGGTATATCCCACCTTTTTCCTAAAACAGGACCCAAGGCAGCATGCAGTATTTAAAAAATAAACAGCATTAAAAGGAAAAAATCATTAATTATTACAATATTTTAAAAGAATTAAACACTAGATAAAAACAGAATTAAGAGCACATTAAAAGCAACAGAAAACAGTCCCATTTTAAGAAGAAGAAAAAAGAAAAACCCAGACATTCAGTCACTATGAGAAAACCTTCCTGCTTGCAAAAGGACAGCAAAGAAGGGGCCAGCCTGGCCTCCAGTGGGAGGGAGTTCCAGAGTTTGGCAGCAGCAACAGAGAAGACCCTCTCCTGTGAGGGTGGTGAGACTGAAAGAAAGCCCTCCCCTGATGATCTTAAAACTTGGGCAGGCTCATAAAGGGAGATGTTGTCTCTGAGACAGCTTGGGCCCAAGCCATTTAGGGCTTTATAGGCTAAAATCAGCACGTTGAATTGTCCCTGGAAACGGATTGGCAGCCAGTGGAGCTGGTATAATGAAGTACGTGTGTGTGTGAGATCCCTGTAACCAGCCCCAACTAACAATCTAACAGTCATCTGCTTAGTGGTCACACGGAACCCAAAACTCCAGACTAGAGATGGGGGTATTCGTATACGAATATGAATATCTCTGCACAGGTGGCGTTAATGAGGGTCCAGCCCCATGGGGCCGGACGGTCCACTCACTGATCAGCCGCAGACGTGGATGGTGCGATTCTACCAATGGCTCCACGGCACGTGATCCGCTCAGCACTCCTGGCAGGAGGCGGGAGGACAAGCCTCACTGCAAGGTCAAAGAGTTGCGAGCAGATCGCGTGCCGCAGAGCCATTGGTAAAATCGTGCTGTCCACGTCTGCGTCAGATCGGTGAGTGGACCGTCCGGCCCCATGGGGCTGGACCCTTGTTAACGCCACCTGTGCGGGGATATTCGTATTAGTATACAAATGCGAATACCCCCATCTCTACTCCAGACCATCTCTTCCAGCAGCTTCATGTAGATGTTAAATAACATAAAGGACAAAACAGAACCATGGGCTAATAACCAGAGCATCGAACAGGAGTCTCCCAGCACCATCTTCCAAATGTTCTTTCCAGGAAGGTCTAGAGGCACTATAAAACAGTGTCCCATAACCAGGCCTAAAGTCAGATTGAAATAGATCTAGATGATCCGCCTCATCCAGCAATCCCTGGAATTGAGAACCATGGGGAAATACATTTGTGTAATACATTCAGAGCCAAACCAAGATGGGAGAATTACTTACTTGTCCTACACCGACACTGGGGCAGCTTTGGCAGACTCCGGGTTGTCCGGGGTTGCCTGGGGTTCCTGGCTGGCCAGGTGGACCAGGGGAGCCATTTCTTCCAGGACTACCAGGTGGACCCTGAATATTATTCCAAGGAGGGGGGGGGGGGAAAGGATGTTAAAAGAGAGAGAGAGAAAATGTCAAGCAGTACACGTTCAGACTCCTTTTCCTTGAGAGTTCTAATGCAATGCTCTAAAAGGAAAAAAGAAATGTGCGTACTGGATTTGCACATATGCAGAAACACACATTATGTTCGATACTACCAGTGGTATACAGTCAACCCTCGACTTACAAACTTAATCCGTTCCGGAAGGAAGTTTGTAAGTCGAAAAGTTCGTAAGTCGAATCAGCATTTCCCATAGGAATGCATTGAAAACCAATTAATCCGTTCCGGCTGTTTTTGGTTCTTAGGTCGAGGGGCGGTTTGTAACTCGAAGCATTAGTTCCCATAGGAACTAATGCAAAGCCGGTTAATCCGTTCCTACCACTAGGGGCAGAATTTTTTTCCTTTTTTTCCCTTTTAACCTAAGATGACTTAGGTTAAAAAAAGAGGGTTTTTTTGGTTCGTAACTCGAATCTAAGTTCACAAGTCGAGTCAATATTTTTCTATCAGAGCGGTTTGTAAGTCGAAATGTTCGTAACTAGGGCCGTTCGTAAGTCGAGGGTTGACTGTACCTCAAGTTGCATCTTGTCTTTAACAGCTGATGAGTCCAAACTTTTGTATCAAAGACTGCTATGATGGATCGCTCTTCCCATTAGCTCCCACATACTCCTTGCTAATGTAGGGAACAGGCTTGGCCCCAAATTCCCGTGCAGCCTTCAGTTACCCATGGAACCTTCGCCAGGGTGTCCGCTTCGGCAACTTGTGAACAAATGTCTGGAGAATGGCACTTTGCCACATTCAGGGAGGAAATGTATGCCTTTACAGAACATTGCCTGAACTCCTGGTGCAGGAATAATTTAAACATTGTGCAGTCAACTCTGGGTTCCTTTCCACATGATACCAGATGACTGGTGTCCAAGTGAACCAGCCGCTCAACCAACCTGTTTCCTTGTTGAAGTACCTAGAGCTGCCCCCCAGCCTCTCATGCCTCAAATGGAATTCAGAGGGGCAACCTCTGAGCCAAAATGAAACCTGACATGCTTGTATGAAAGCAAGTGGCTAAGCTGTATAGAGAAAATAACAACCAGGAGATACCAGGACTTGGAAAGATTCCTTTTTTTTTCCAAACTGGCAGCTCCTGGAATTACCTACTCTGCATGGCCGCTAGCTAATCTGCAGCCCAACAAAGTAATTTGTCAAGGCTTTGGCAGAAATACACTGGCAACAGAGGCGAACTGGAAGCAATGAAAGAAGGAGGGTGTCACTGGCTTCCCCGTTATGCCATCCCACACCAAAGGGTGGGGGGTAGGGAGACAGGATAGCAGGAAAGGCACCATAAATATACATCCCTCTGTCTACTCTCGATAAATCTCCCTCACTTGATAAATCTCCAGCTGGCAATTTTCTTGTTCCTTCCTCACCATTTGTCTTTTGCTTCCAGCTCAGAGCAGTAAAAAAAAGAAGAAGAAGAAGAGAAAAGCATCCCCCACAGCGAACTGGTCTGGGCAAACTCTTCTTGGGATAATCATTCTAGATGCAAGGACCTGGGTCTGACTCCAGAAATAAATTCAAATGGCCAGGGACCAAAATAAAGTCCAGCCCTGTTTTTAAGCTTATTTTTTTTTAAAGGTTGAAAATTATTTTTAAGTTTTAAAGGGTATCTACTGGTGACATACAGACAGGGCTGGTAGGACTGGAGGAATCCATGGCAGGCACAGTTGGTGGGTGTGGCCCCATAGCCTCTTTGCTACACTAATAAATAATTGTGTGCTGCCAAGTTGATTGTGACTTAGGGTGATCTCTTCCAGGGTTTTCTAGGCAGAGAATACTGAGAAGAGGTTTGCCATTTCCGTTTTTTGGGGGATGCCCTGGGACTGTGCAGCTTGTCAAGGGCCACACAGGCTGGCTCTTCTTCTGGTTGGCTCTGCAACCACATACCTAAAATATTGAGCTTCATATTATAGTATTATTATAATATAATCATGACATGCTGTCAAATTTGTATATATATATATTGGCTTTATAGACATAGGTAGTTTCTTGGTTATCCTTTGTTACTTTACACTTTTCAAGACCATGCTCCATCCAAAAATGTATTTGGAATTAAAATACATACATAAAAGGAAAGTTTAGGGTAAAAGGCATACAAGACCCTGACTTGTGTGAAACAAATACTCTACCAATAATACACATTTTCATTTTGGGTTAAAATTGTAGTTTGCAGGGGAAGTTGCAACAAGCTTGTGAATGAATATACTCAAAAATGGCATGAACTGGCGCCATAGTGCTCTGTTCATCCCTGCCTCTAAATGACTAACCAGATTGTACCCACCACTGTTTCTCTGCTATTAGGACAGCTACTGATGATGATGCAGAATCTCTCTCCACTGCACCCCCCCCAATACCCCAAATCTGCTCCAGAGGGTTGGGACAGCACCGGAACAGATGTGCAGGTAGTTCATTAGGGAGGACAGGAAAGTGAAGCCCTTGGCTGATCAAAATCACTTTGTGTGATGGTGGATATAGACCATATAGCAGTGGTTCCTAACCTTGGTTCCCCAGATGTTCTTGAACTACAACTACCAGAAATCCTGGCCAACACAGCTAGTGGTGAAGGCATCTGGAGAACCAAGGCTGGGAACCACTGCCATACAAGGAAAGCTGAAATTAGACAGTTTCAGTTTTTCTTAGTTTTTCCAGTCTTAAACATGGCTTATTGTGACCTTTGCCAATTTTATTATCTTAAAGTTCATTGTCCCAAACCTTGACATTCTTTTCTGTAAAGTCTGAAAGGGCACACATTTTTGCAAATACATACACATTTGTGTCTGTATCTTTTGCTAGCATACACTTTTTAAATGTTAATTGACCAGATGCACACTTTTTTGGTGTACTGTTTCCTGATGTCTGATTTTTGTTCACCTTTTTTTCACTGGGGAACTCCATTACAAAATTCAGAGAGGTGCACATTTTGAAATATTATTGAAGTTCAGTTTAGGTATTGGTTTGGCTGTGCAAAATCAAGTAAGATCAAATTTGGTTGTGAATGGAATGTACTTCTCTCCCACGGCTAGTCCAAATGAGGCACAGTTATGGGTAATAGGGACAGGAGGTGTTCTGTACAGATGAATATTACATTCAGCTGGTCTTCACCTGAAGCCCCAAATGGTTTAAAGATATGAAGATTTGTGCCCTTGGATTAAGCCAAATTGCAGCTGGAGACCAGTGTTGGAAGCAAGCGGCTTGAGTTTCCCATTCATGCCTTACATTCATGTCATTGGGTACCCAGGCTATTCTTGCAGGGTTTTTTTTAATGAGATACAAAGACATTGTGGATTCATTTAACGTTGATTGAACTTACAGGATCTCCCCTGGGGCCTTGAGGACCAGGTTGTACAGGACCAGGAGGATTAGGCTAGAAGAAAAGAAAAGAAAAATAAATGCACCATACAATTACGTTAAAGTAATTGAAATAACAATCAATACAATAATTATACACTCAACCCAACTTTCAGTTCCATCTGTCGAAGACCAGCTATAGAAACAGTTGGTCTTCTATAGACTCAATAGATTGCCTTTGTGAGTCTCTTCGAGATGCACAAATCCAATCTGGAGATCATCTAGAGATCTCTAAGGAGATCTTGACCTATTTATTGTCCCATGCTCCAGCTACGTATCTCATGCCATCCTGTTCATTGGAAGGAGTATAAATGTTTTAATGTAAAGGCAGAGAATTGCCCAAACATGTCATAGCAATCTTAGAAAAGATTTGCAAGATTAAACTAAGGATAAGTTATCATAAATTTGGATTGGGTGAGAGAAGGCCAATGAACAGAAGTCTATTGCAGATTTGGGAAGAATGGTGGGTTTTTTTACTGGGAGGTGGGGAATTCTTTCTCGTTTGGTTCTGTTGGCCTCTATCCTTTATGTCCTCATTACCTGCTCCATTGCCTTGTGCAACTCAGAAGACATATATTTGCTGTAGGAAGCGTGCTTCACTCCTGTTTGCTCCCCACAGTGTGGAACCCCAGAACCTCAGTGTTCTAAATGAAGGAAGAAGCCCACTTGAGGAGAGCAGGCTCCCCATTACAGATGTTCACCCCCAGCAGATAGAGGTCTGTGGAACTGGCAGTGAAAAAGACACCAGGAAGAAGAGCAGGTTCAACTTTATTCTTTCCCTCCCACAGCAGAAACCTCATGATCGAGTCATGATGGAGAAGGAGAATGTTAGAAAAGGCTTACAACCCATGCGAAGCAATGGGCCTGTTGAATTCTGACTTAGTAAGTATGGATTGAGATGACCATGGCTAGTACTGCCATTGATTTATGCAGTACTGTATGTGTACTTGCAAATTGTGCAAATTTAGAATTTGTTCAGATTTGTAGTTGAGCAGAGAAAGCTAATGTATGAGCATTAGATTGACATGCAAGCCAAGTCATTTCAAAACTTCTACTGAATGCTCACAGATTCACTAGCGGGGCTTGCTGCCACCATCACTTCCCATTCTCTCCCCTCGCGTTGGCAAGTTCAACATACAAGCAGTATGCTTAAACTATGTCCCATTGCTTTTATGTTGGCCCTGGATTAATTTTAGTTGGATTGGAGCCCTGGAATTAATGGAGCTGTTGGCACCCAAACCAAGTGGATATGGCTTTTGCACACATAAGATCTGGCATCAGCACATGGCATAACATCTTTGGGCAATCTCCAGGACTTTAACAGAACTTACCACTAAAATGTACATTTTCATTGCTCACACTACTCCAGTAAGATTGCAACTTAACGATTTAATTTTATGTGCTTGAGTCCACTTGAATAATTAGGCCAGGATCAGGCTATCAGCATGAATTTCAGCACTGAATCGCTACTAGTTAAGCTAATATTTGCATTCCCTGTTGTGTGCCCAGGTACATGACTGCTATGTGACAGGAAATGCAGCCCCAACGTCATCTTCAGCAGCAGTTCAATACTGTACTGAGATTTATGCTGATGGACTTATCACTAGCAGGTGTTAAGCAAAAAGATCCTGTCCATTAGCTGTTACTGACATTATTAAAATGGGGGCAGGGGAGGCGTGAACATCAGATTAACTTAGTATACAATGAAAAAACTGAAGTTCTTAAGAAACACATTTCATTTTGCAGAAAAAGTGATTATAGATAGTTGTGAAATGGAAAGGACTCCATTTTATGACATTTTCCACTTTGAGCCAGACGTAGCTTTTCAGCTTGGCTTAGCTGAGAGAAATCGAGTCCTTAACATCAATTTTGTTCCAAGCATCCACACCACTATAGGAATGTTCCAGCTGAAATTCACACTTGGCAAGGTCCATGGTGCACAAAATGGACTTTCTCTTGGGGCATAGTTCAGAGTTCTTTGGATGCAAAGTTTTTTTGGCCTAGGCAGATACTGATGTTTTCCAAACATTGTTTGTATTCAAGAAAATAACAAGCCCAGCCTGACCTGGAGGCACACAATCGCTTTATGGCACCTCGTCATTTCTAGCGAGAACAGATTAGCTTGGGAGATTGCTGTGAGACTTCCTTGTCGACATTTGATTGGAAAGCATTGCAAAAATAATCTCTTTCCACATATTCTGGGGTTTCCTATTCTAACCTTCTATCAACCCAGGAAGTCCAGAGGTTTGTGTTACATGTTAAAAGGGAGGAAGTGAGTCTTTCAGGAGCTCTATAAAATAGCCAGCTTAAATGTGGGGAATGTTTTTGAAAAAGTTACCATTTTGGATCGGAGCTATCTGAATCTCCACCATCCATGCTGGTGAGGAAATTCTAAGAACTGTGCTCCAGAAAGGCAACTTTTTAAAAATTTGGTTTTACAGTTGGGTGTATTAGCTGCAACACAGGCTAAATTTGTGAAGATTTTTACAAGACGTTTAAATCTCTGGCATGGATTACTTTTCCTCACTTGACAGTATATCATGTGGGAAAGTATGATGAAGAAAGAAGGGATTGTCTGAGAAAGGGAAGCAGAGTAAGAGCAGAAATGAGAAGAGAAAATGGGGACCACCTCAAACTTTTGATTCTGCCCTACCCATGTTGGGGTTCAGCTACATCCACTCTTGGGCTGTGGTCCTTGACAGACAACCCCAAGAGAGCTCATCAAAAGATTCCACCTCCATCCCAACTAATTTGGCCTATCTGAACACTTAATACCACAAAGCCTAAATCAGTACTGAATTATGTTAAATATTTTACACAAGAGTTTTGAGCATGTGCTGATCAATAACAATATCCGGCAGCTTTACCCAAAACCCTATTGAGCCTTAAATAATTGCCCGGAATCCTATTGATGTTCACATAAGGTTTACATAACTTGTCACAGCTCACTGCAGCTAGTTGATAAGGTACAGAGAATGCAGCGGCCAGACTCCTTACTGGAGTGAGAAAACACCAGCATATTTCTCCTATTCTGGCCATGCTGCACTGGCTGCCCATTCGTTTCCACATTGACTTCAAAGTTCTGATGCTTACCTATAAGGCCCTAAACGGTTTGGGACCTCGATACTTGGCGGAATGCCTGCTCCCACCGAGATCTACCCGGATCACCCGTGCGAGTCAGGAGGTGAGGTTGAGGAGCCTAACGCCGAGGGAGGCCCGGAGGGAAAAGACACGAAACCGGGCCTTCTCGGCGGTGGCTCCTCGCCTCTGGAATAACCTTCCTCCGGAGATTCGCGAGGCCCCTACGCTGGGTACATTTAAAATCCAAGTAAAAACATGGATGTACATCCAGGCCTTCCCTCCTGTCAGCACTTAACTCTTTTTCTTTTGCTATTTGCGCTCCTCTGTGGTGAAGCCAGGTCTAGAGGCACTCCACGTGTTGATCGGGGCCAGGGATGGAATTGGGATTTTGCTGTGCTATCGCGCTCCCTGTAGCCCAGCCACTTCCCTTCCGGAGCTGGCCGACTTTGTCTCCGCGGCATTGTTGGGATCCCCGAGGCTTTTGGTCTTGGGCAATTTCAACGTGCATGCGGAGGCAGAGGTTACTGGGCCGGCTCTTGAGTTCCTGGAAACCATGGCTTCCTTGAACATGTCCCAATATGTCAATGGCCCCACACACGTGGGTGGCCATACGTTGGACCTGGTCTTTTCCACCAATTGGAGCGAGCGTGGTCTGGTGGTGACCGACCTTGTGTCGCTCCCCTTGTCATGGTCAGATCACCATCTGGTAAAATGTAATGTCTCTGTGGCTCTCCCCCCTCGCAGGGAGCTGGGACCTATTTCCATGGTCCGCCCTCGAAGGCTACTGGATCTGGTTGGATTCCAGGATGCCATGAGAGGTGTTACGGCTGACCTGGCTAGCGCTCCTGTCAACGCTCTGGTTGACAGCTGGTCCACGGCTGCCACCAGGGCCGTAGACATGATCGCGCCTAAATGCCCTCTCCGTCGCAGAACCCGCCCGGCGCCCTGGTTTAACCAGGAGCTCCGAGCGCTGAAGTGACATAGGAGAAGGCTAGAGCATAGGTGGAGGAAGGACCCGACGGATTATAATTGGATAGCTGTCAGGGTCGCTACTAACCTTTACCTGTTCAAGGTAAAGGCTGCTTGTCGAACTTACTTCGCTAACCGGATAAGCGAAGCATCCAACCAGCAGGCGGAGTTATTCCGTATAGTGCGCGACCTATCCGGAACCGGTCTGGGTGATAGGCCTCCCCCTAGTTTCTCACCTGACCAGTTTGCAGCCTTTTTAAAATCTAAAGTGGAGGCCATCCGCCGGGACCTCTCTCCTTTTTTGAACACAGTGAGTCGAGCAGAGATGTCTAGCGCTCCGTCTTGTCCGGTAACTCTTGACACCTTTCAGCCTGTCACGCCTGATTCTGTGGCCAAGGTCCTTGATCGCTGTCAAGCCACCACCTCCTCCCTTGACCCTTGCCCGGCCTGGCTAATCAAAGCAGCCAGGCCAATAACAACCGAATGGGCCACTGCAATAATAAATGGGTCTTTCCTTGAGGGCAGGTTTCCTTCTGCCCTCAAGGAAACACTCATTAGGCCCATAAGAAAGAAACCTAGTTTGGTGGCGGAAGAAATTGGCAATTATAGGCCCGTCACCAATGTTTCTTTCATGAGCAAAGTGGTGGAGAGGGTGGTGGCCGACCAGCTTCAAGCTCTCTTGGAAGAAACAGATGCCCTGGATCCGTTTCAGTCGGGCTTCAGGCCGCGCCATGGAACAGAGACGGTATTGGTCACCCTGTATGATGACCTATTGAGGGAGGCTGACAGGGGAAAAACTTCTCTGTTAGTCCTTCTCGACATCTCGGCGGCCTTTGATACCGTCGACCACGGTATCCTCCTGGGGAGGCTCTCCGAACTGGGAATTGGAGGCCTGCCACTTGCCTGGCTCCGTTCCTTCTTGGAGGACCGTCCCCAGAGAGTACAGCTTGGGGAGAGTGTCTCGGCTCCGTGGAGTCTCAATTGTGGGGTTCCACAGGGGTCGATTATCTCCCCAATGCTGTTTAATATCTTCATGAGGCCGCTGGGTGGGGTCATCAGGGGATGTGGGGCATCGTGTCATCAGTATGCGGATGACACCCAGCTCTACATCTCCTTTTCACCAACTGCAGGTGATGCCGTCCTGTCCCTTCAGCGCTGCCTGGGGACTGTACTGGAATGGATGCAGGAGAATGGGCTGAGGCTGAACCCGGACAAGACGGAGGTCTTGAGGGTGGGCGCCCCCACTGTAGGCAGCTTGGGTGACTCCCTCTCGTTTGGGGGGGTGGCCCTGGCCGCAAAGAGTGGGGTTCGCAGTCTGGGGATCCATCTGGACCCGGCGCTCTCCATGGAGACTCAGGTGGCGTCAGTGGTCCGCACCGCCTTTTTTCACCTCTGGCGGATAGCCCGGCTGCGACCCTATCTCGATGTGGGGGCGCTCACCACCTTGGTCCATGCGCTCGTAATCTCAAGATTAGACCACTGTAACACGCTCTACGTGGGGCTACCTTTGAGGCTGACATGGAAACTCCAATTGATGCAGAATGCAGCGGCCAGACTCCTAAGTGGAGTGAGAAGGCACCATCACATCTCCCCTACCCTGGCCGCGTTGCATTGGCTGCCCATTCGGTTCCGCGTTGACTTCAAAGTTTTGATGCTTACGTTTAAAGCCCTAAACGGTTTAGGGCCTCGATACTTGTCGGAACACTTACTCCCACCCAGTTCTACCCGTGTCACTCGCGCGAGTCAGGAGGTGAGGTTGAGGAGCCTGACGCCGAGGGAGGCCCGGAAGGAAAAAACAAGAAACTGGGCCTTCTCGGCGGTGGCTCCTCGCCTCTGGAACAGCTTACCTCCTGAGATTCGCGCAGCTCCCTCGCTGGGTATTTTCAAGAAACAACTGAAAACATGGATGTTCAGGCAGGCCTTCCCCCTTTCCAGTTAACTCCTAATTACTCTTTTTTCCTTTTCTATTACAATATACCTTGTTTCTTGCCATCTTTGGGAAAAAAACTTTATTTCTTTTTTTATGCAAATTATGTTGTGTGGTATGTTATATGTTTAATTGTTTTATAGTGTGTGTTGTAAGCCGCCTAGAGTGATCACAATTGACCAGATAGGCGGGGTATAAATGAAATAAATAAATAAATAAATATTTATTATTTATAATATTTTTTCACTGTTTTTATTATTGATTATGTCTGTGTTATATATGTATGTTGGTAGCCGCCCAGAGTGGTAGAATATACCAGATGGGCGGGATATAAATCAAATAAATAAATAAATAAATAAATAAATAAATACCAGTGTGTGTGTTGATTGCATGCCTGGTCATATGCTCCAGTGTTCAATTGAGATGTGCACCTTGTCAATTAGCTGCAATTAGCCAGTGCAAGTTATACAAACATTACCCAAACACCAGTAGGATTTTAGCCATTGTATTTAAACTAATATGACCCTTCGAAGTCAATAGGATTATTAAACCAGTGTAAATGTTAAATTCTGAGCTTTAGCTGATTTTGTATACTCAGGCTGCACCAACACATTGAAGTTTAAACAAACTCTTACAGGAGGGGTCGTTGGCTGCGGACAAACTGGGCAACATTCTCCAAATGGAATCTCCGGATTGGGGCAATCTAATTCCTGTTCATCGCATATGATGTCATCACAAAGAACAGATCCTTGGTCACACACACAGATTTGGCATGGTTCTGGTTTCCACACATCCCTGTCGGCATACACTTGGCCAAGGTGGGTACATGCACCTAGGACAACTGGGGAAAGAGAGAGAGAGAGGAACAAAGAGGAAATGTTACACATTTGGTGGACATCAGTAAATTCAAAATGAAAGATCATACAGGATTATCCATTATCCATATTTTATGACTGATAGTGTTTTATGACTGGTAGAGGGGAGAGGAACCTGTGGCCCATTCACATAAACTGGCCCACTGGGGACAGATCTGGCCCCCAATATGGTCCACAAAGCTTCAAGCTCACTCCATGGTTTATTACAAGAGCAAAGGTAGCCACTAGGAACGGACAGTTTAGCAATTTAAGAGGAGGTACAGTGGAATGCTTTGCCGATTATTTTTCAGTTTGGTTCTGAATCAGTTTTTGTAAAGCACCAAATTAGGGTGACTTTTCTGAAGAGCTTGGATTAAGACAAAATATGAAATATGAAGACCAGCAACTAGGCAGAGTAACAGGCAGGCTAACACAGTAGCATAAATATATAATCCCTTGGATTTTTCCATGTAAAGTACAAGAAAATGGCACATAAAAAAGTGGTAAGTTCTCTTCACATTGGTTTTAAACTACAGAAGTCAGAACTTGATAACCCTAGGAAAGAGAACACGTTCAGAACATTAAGGGAGATTGAATTGACAGATATGCAGCACAAGGCATATGCATGGGCCATGGCTGATGCACCCCAAGGAGCACCACTACAAGAGGCCACTTGGCTGAGAGCTTCCTCAGAGATGGTCCTGACCGCAATACAGGACCTTTCTCCAGTTTGAGAGAAAGTACAGTGAGCTGTAGCAGGACGGTGCAAGCATGAAAAGCACACTTTGGAGAAGAATCTAAGCAGAATTTGCTGAAAATATTTCCAGTCTTACCAACATCAACAGCAAAATCTCTCATTTATATCTTGAAACAAATAATGCTTGCAGGGGATTTTTTAAAGGAAAAAAAATCAACAGAGCATCTCTAAATAAACAGTAAGTCGAAATGAATAATGCAGTTCTTTTAAAATGTTAATGCATTTTAAAATGAAATGTAAACTTTTAAAGCACATCTGACTGCTTCAAGGAGGTAAGTTTCAGTATTTGAAAAAAAATTATTTCATTATTTCAAACAAACAAACAAGCAAATCATTTTTGCTATAATTTGTCGTAATGGATCTTCTGGATCCTGTGTATAGCATTTTCAGTCAGGATGCCGTGAGGAAGAGAGTGGAGAATTTGTACATGCCCAAATCTGAGTCCAACCGACTCTACTCTGCAATAGAAGGATCCCTCGTCGGCTTGCAGAGACTAACACGGCTACCGCTTCTTCAACTACAATTATAAGATCATGGCAGACCTTTCTAATTCAGTAATAAATATTTCTTAATTGTCAGGACAAGAATATCTTGCAGCTTGCGGCTGAAAAGAGCAGCACAGATGTTTTGCTCCTTTTCCAATAACATAGTAACTATTCACCAAGCATTAGAATACAGGCCCCCATGGGTGTTCCAACATGACAACTCTTCCATTTGGAGCTGTGCTGCATTGATGCCTGCAATCTTAGGCATGAATCAGGGGGGAAAAGAATCCAAGTGTTTTGAAACTTGCCATGCTGCTGTTCTTCGGTGTTTAAGTTACAACGAGGCTGGAATTGGATGTCTGTTTTCCCAACAATGAAATACGCATAGGCAGAATGTCAAAATGAAAGAAACAAGTCACACATGACAGCAGGAGTTAATAAGTGGAAATAAAAGGGGAAAGGCCAAAATCTTGTTAGTCATGCCTGCAAGCATAATGCAAATGACATAACCTCTGGAAGCAAATTGCCTCAGATTTTTTAAAAATGGTCATGCACATTGCGTGTTGCACAGTGAGGTGCACAACATGGTGCCCAACAAATTCTGTCTATGGTGATTTCTTTGTTTGAAGCAATTCACCTCCAGAAGTCACTCTGCTTGGGTGATGCCAGCATAAAATCCCAATAGGGTTTTTGCCAAGGAGTACACAAACTTGCTGAAAAATTATCATAATCCAGAAAGCTTTTCTTCAGATGAACACTTAAGTAATGCCTGAAACAGATGCTTATGGGTTTTTTTTTTATGCTTATGGTATAAATAGGGTAGCAGGATGAGGTCCCCTCCATTCCAAACTATTTGATGGCCTTTAACATGAAAACAATGCTGTTTTATTAGTCTCTGCAGGAAGCAAGAGGGGTACGCCTTCCTTCCGCAGAGATGTGTGGCCAAGCTCCAAGCACAGTCCAGGACTTAAGACTGGAGATGGACTGTTGAACATGGATCAGAGAAGATTCCTCCGTGGTTTCAGTTTCAGCCTAACCATAATCATGTAGGGGACAAAATATTACCTCATAAGCTTCACTCCCCATCGATTAAAGGGGGGGGGGGAGAAAGAGTGGGTGGGGGAAAGATAAGGAGAGATTGAAGGAGATGAATATATATAGTTATACTCTCACTCTCTCTCTCTCATGTGTGCGTATGTGTGTATAACTATATATACCCCTTTCTGTGTATTTTCCATGTGGCATTTATATGGCACTCCAGTGATCCCTCCTCAGTAGAAAGGTTAGCTCTGCATTCATGCTTTTAAAAAACAAAAAAGTTCTGCCCTACCTTTTGTCCTGATCAATTTGGTACCAGATTAAAAATTCAAAAGAAAGATACAAACATTGAGAGCAGAACAAATGTAATCCATCAATTGAAGGTGCTCTGAGATGTTCTTTTGTTTTAAATCAGGCCTCTACTCTGTCCCATTCAAATAACGTCAACATCCCCTCCAGAAACGATGTTCAGGACACCATTGTTGTCCGTTTGTCACCCTCCCATATTTTCCCACTGTTTCTTAAGCTCCCCCCCCCCCCTTGTTGTTTGGAATACTCATGGTGAGAGACATAAAACAAACAGGCCATTTTATGGCCCCTTTACACTCAGGAAGTTGCTTGTTATTTTCACCGAAAATAATGGAGAAAAATTGAAAGTGAGAGAGGGACATCTCTGCCTGCAAAAGACTCTTGGAATAGGAGAAATGTTTGAATAAACACATTATTTCTGTCAACAAAAGCTGTATTTTTTAAAAAGAAAAACAACCTGAATTTAAATAGTTACAGTCAATAGAATGGAAATGAGTCTTTGGTCAGAGAATTCTCTAGAAACCTTGCAATTCCCTGACAGTACAGTAGGTGGTGTTATTGGCCAGACATAAGGTACTATTGCACAGAAACATCTGGATATAATGACTTCCAGCCTTGTTTCTAACTTTCTGGAGATCATTAAGGACTAAACTGGAAGTGCTATGCTACAAATCTTTGTGGGATTTGGCAGAATGAAAGTAGTAAATACATTTTTTCCAGGAAAACTTTCCATCTGGGTTGATTTGCCTGTTTGAGAAACCCCTGCTAGGTTAAGATGTAGATCTCTGTGTCAATTCACTATGACATAATGCCCCGTACATTGCGTATAAAGATATATTTTTTTAATGTGAAAAACGGTCTGCAAAGCTAAATTGTGTTCCAACACTGGCAAAGGATAACCATAAAAATAATAGAAGGAAGTCAATGCTACAGGCTGAGAAGTCTACTTTTAGACTTGTGGCTCAAACAACAGGGCAGAAGGAATTATTAAGCTCATGTACTTTGCGGTCCATGGCTATGGTTTACATTTTATCCTATGTTGTTGTAAAAAGGAGCACTAGCTGCATTTACAGCTAACAACACAGTTTTTCTAAGTATTGGCTAAACTTTATGAACCATAGGGAAGGGAGACAATAACTCAGGATCATAGGTAATCTCTGCAAACTTCATCCAGTCAAAATGAGTGCTCCTCTAGGTGAAATAAGTAGGGGAGTGCCATTCAGGTGTGTCTATCTGCGTGTTTGTGTTTGGCGCTAACAGAGTTTTTAAAAAGAATTCCTCAGGCAGGAGTTCCAGCCCACAGATTCATACCTGCGGACACCTACCTTTCACTCACCTGGACCAGGGCCTATCTCCAAGGCTGTATGGCTGTCTCAAGCATTGCTTCCTGTCATTAATATAAAAAGAGAAAAGAAAGCTTCCTTGATACTTCCTGGGAGTTGTAGTCACTGCCCTTTAGTTTCCATAAAGGTGCCTCCCACAGAAATACGACCGCCATGTCATATTTCTTCCTTGTTTTTGTTTGTTTGTTTAAACCTTGTTAACAGGAAGCAAGGCGTGACAAAGCCAGCAGCCTTGGAGGTAGGCCCTAGCCCAGCCGAACAACATGCAGCTGTCTGTAGGTGTGGGTCTGAGGACAGGAACTCCCCGAATTCTGCATGGAGAATTCTTGGAGAATTCTGGAAGATGAAGTAAAAACAAAACACCCTCAAATGGCACATCTCTTGAAGTGGGCACTAAGATGGGGAGGATAAATGCCTTCTCCTATACTCCCATGCTGAGCATGGCATGGCCTTGGGCACTGACCATGCTAGTTGGGGTATTCTGGGAGTTATTGCTAGAAAAAAGGAACTTTTTCTATTGCTGAGGAAGCCCACTATTCCAGCTACTTTGAGAACATCCAGATCTTGACTGGATTAAAGTCCCTGCGTGTCCACAAACTTGGAGATTTTATGAAACGTCACGGGTAAATGATTGTGTAATGTGCCCACACTAAGCTTATTCCCAACCCACAATGCATCATCTGTGAGAAGCGTCTGCTGTGAACAATTTTATGTTTTAAATAATTACTGGGACAGCTTGCCAGCAATTGTTTAAAATATAAATTACACGTTATTGAACATCTGGAAGGCATTTCGCAAAATATAAAGTGGGCATACTTGGAGGATTTATTATTGGAAAATGTATGTAGTGCATTAGAACTGCATTTCCTTAGTTTTCAAATCTTAAGGTTGGTTCTCTAGAAGTGGGTGCACCTCTTTGAGCTGAACCCAGTCAAATGAGAACAGGAATTTACCTTCTGTTTCAACAAGTTATTTCTGACAGGGTGCTAAAATGTCCATGGGTACCACTGAGGAAATAGAGGAGGCAACTGTCTTTAAGAAGAGATGAAAGAAGTGTACTGCTTTTTCAAAACAACATGTTGGTTGCCATTTAATGGGGTCAGGACAGCTAAAATGCATGGGAAAAAGGCAGTGAGCAAGCTGTGGGAAGGAAGCTTTCCACAGTGTGTCTTATGAGGTAATCCCGGCCCCTAGAGCAGACCTCAGAAAAGGTTTTGAACTTCATCTCCCAGAATCCCCCAGTGATCTTGAGATAAATGGACTAGGCCATTAGGATGACAAGGCTGTTCATATTTCCCCACTCAGAAATAAGCCCAGTAAATCTGGTGGGAGCTTATTTCTGAGTAGATATGTATAAAATAATTGTGCTGTGAGAACTGCAGTTTTATTCTGCCCTTCCTTCAATGAACTCAGGTTAACATGCATCAGTTTTCTAAGATGGTACCCCACCTTACAACCCTGAGAAGCAGATTAGACTGAAGTCAGATATGGAATTTAGACCTTGGCGTTCTGGGTAACCAGACCTACTCTCAGGGCTCAACGTCTTCTATAATCATCCAGAGTTTAGAGTCAAGCATGAGATCTGCTGCTGTTAATCCCCCAAATCCCAGACCCTCCTCCTCCTCCTTGCCTGCTTCAGCCCTTTCCTTCAAGTGAGGAACAAGACATTGCTGTAGCCTGTACTTCTTCCTATTGCCTTTTCTTGCGGGCAGCAGTAATGATTGGACTGAGAGAGACATGGCAAGTAATAATATCAACTGTGGGTCCTGATGGCAATTTTTAGAGTATATATTTTAATTGTATTTTAATTGTTTTATCTTTTTATTGTATTTTAATTGTTGTAAGCTGCCCAGAGACCTTTGGGTAGAGTGGGCAGCATATAAGTTAATAAATAAATAAATAAATAAATAAATAAATAAATAAATAAATAAATAAATAAGTAAGTAAGTAAGTAAGTAAGTAAGTAAGTAAGTAAGTAAGTAAGTAAATGGGCTTCAGCAACAACACAGGTAGATTCCGACCATATGCCTTTCAGGACAGAAGTTCTTCTTTTTAATTCTTGTGCAAAGCCATGTATGCTGATGGTGCTCTGTGAACAAACAACAGTGATAACGATACCACCAACACCAACAATAACAGGGAGCTTGGGGAGAGAATAACAAAGGACTCTTGCCTGAGAGCTTCCCAGATCTGGAAGGGACAGTAGCCATGTTCTGGAGTCATACCCCAATGTGTTATAAATGCTAAGAAGGAGAAAGGGGTACCAACCCTGCCTTGGCTGTTCCCAACTTCAGCATAGGGAGTGGCAAGACCTGAGAGAAGGGCTCCGAAGGGCAAGGTTTGAAAGAAGATCTGAAACAGGTCTTTATGTGGCCATGAATAGAAGTCTTCTTGCTGAACGTGAGAAGGCCAGGGATCAAGGAGAAAGGGCTAGTACATGCAGAAATGCTGGAAGCATGGCCAGTGCTTGTAGGCTCTGTTTCAGCATACTTCCCCCTAACTTGGATCTCACAGAAAAACTGCCTTCAGTCTTGAGCGTACAATGGGGAAGAAGTGTTCAGCACTTCCCTGGTCAACTGTTTCTTCATTTCAAATTTCTCCTCAAGTGGTTTGCTATCTCACATGGAATGATAGAATAACAATAATTGTGTGCCATCAAGTCTATTCTGACTTAAGGCAACCTTTTCAGGATTTTCTAGGTGAGCCAGGCAGGAGCAAGCAGCGCCCGAGCGCATCGATGGGAAGGCAAGCACCCGGACTGTGTGTGTTCAAAGTCCCTTTCGGGGACTCCAACTCCCACACTCCCCAGCCTTTAACTTATGACCCTCAGGGGAGGGGAGGCTGCTTCATTCGGTTTTGCCCAGCGCCGCTTTCCCCCCTGCCTGCGCTGGAGCCTTGTTTGGGCGTCCAGATTAGCAAGGTTGCCTCTGAGCCTGTGCAGAGTGCAAGCAGCTGGGGGATCCCGCAGCCGGGCCGGGGTGGGTTCGGGTACAATTGGCTGTTTAAATAATGTTTTTTGGTATTTTGAAAAAAAAAAAACTCCATTGAATTTATTTTTATTTTTTAACATGACTGTTTCTTGGTTGGTTCACTAAGAGATATTTATTGGCAGCTATTGTAATATAATTGTATTGATTGAGGTTTAATCCGGAACGATTCAAATGAAACATTCAATACGTCCTCCTCTGTCCTCTTTTTTGTCTTTCTATGTCCTCCTTTTGGTACCCATGTATCTGGCAAACCTATCTAGGATGCACAGCAGGGAAACGAACTCCCAGCCTCTGGCTCCTCAGTCAGATACCTAACTTACTGAGCTATCCAGCTATAGGTAGTGAGAAAGTCCAGCCCAAGCCATTTTGCAGGTAGCAAACGGCAGCCTCATTTGCCCCAGTCAAAGTAGAACCAAAGACGGGTGAGGCATTTGGCACATGAGGCAGAAAATCCCAGAAGCACATTTCTTCATCGATGGAAACAAAAGCACACAACGACCATAACTAAGCAGACAATTTGCAATCCTCTTATGATACCCAAACTTTGCTGCTTCGAGCCGCTGTTTCATTCTGGCCAACAGCAGGGCTGGCCCTGGTACTGACCATGGCAGTGAGAGAAGAAAGCACCTCAAGGACTGAGGAATGTTTGTTCCAAAGAAAGTCCAGTGTGGAAATCCATAAGCACCTCTTTTGCCTCCCCTCATTCCCGGATTCAAGACTGCAACATCCAGCAGTCACTGAGACTTCAGAGTCAAAGGAAAATTACATAGAAGAGAAGGCCTTTTATAATGTACTTTGGGCCAATGTCAAGTGCTTACTGCACTCATGGCGGAATAAAATGGCCGAATGTAGGCCCGGAATCACTGTCTTCCTCCATTTGTCTTCTAGCCAGGGGGTGGGGGAGAGGATGATGAGGACAGTGTCTAAATGGGGCAGAACCGCCAGTGCAAGTAAGAGATGTAGATTAGTGGGTATGTGGGTAGGGGAGAGGAACACAGAGGGTAGTTTAAAAACCCTTCCATGGATTTGTGTGGATTTCTGCTTGCCCCTTGAAAAAGATTTATGGGCATCTTAGAAACAGTGTCTGTGTTCATTTACCAAACAAAATGACAAGATTAAAATATATGTTTCCTTGGCATGAGCAGTCCGGTGTCTGTTATTATGGTAATGTTTACAAGAAAAGCTAACACAGTTATTCCATACTAAGACTCGTAATAAAAGCAAAGCATACTCTCAACATGAACTCATTGGATTGCTGAGCCAAAATGCAGCGTGTTTTCAGTTCGGGGCAATTAGATAAGTGCTGAGTACAGGAAACTGGAAAATTTTTGCTCATAAGACATGAGCATGAAGAAATATGTCATGCACAACTTGGCATGAAGAAGTAAGTAAAACCTAAGAACATAGGAGGAGGGGGTAGCTTGAGACGGGGGGATTTTTCTTGTCTTACACTCACAAGGAGGCATAACTGTGCTTGACTCCACAGTCTTGCCTTTAGTAACAGTGTAGTCCCATACATGCTTTCTGGAAAGTTAGGTCTCATTTTCGCTTGGGCTGACATCCGCTTAAGTAGACAGAGATTACAGTCTTAAAATTGCAATTTTACACATGCATCTTGGATAAGCCTAACTGATCTACTGAGTAAATGAGATTTACATCTGAGTAGTTGTGCATAGGATTGAACTGTAAACGAGTACTCCTTCAATGCTCTTTTTAAAATTCATGTACTCTAGGTATTTTTTTAAAATTAAAAAAAATTCAGATTGTCTTGGTTAAAAGAAACATGAGTCCATCTCGCATAGGTCACCCTGCTGTATAAGAGATTCATGGCCACCCACATGTTTTGGGACTGCATCTCCCATAATCTCTCATTAATGGGCTTGACTGATAGCGTAGTCCAGCAACATCTGGTAAGCTATGCATTCCCTAGCCCTGTAATAAAGGGAATATAAACATTATGGAGAAAGAAAAAGGTGGAAAACAAACATTTCTTGCTCAAGAAATTCAGCATATTAAAAAAATTCATGGAAGAGAAGCTGAAGCCTTTTCCTG
Source organism: Intellagama lesueurii (assembly GCA_037013535.1). Classification (NCBI taxonomy): domain Eukaryota; kingdom Metazoa; phylum Chordata; class Lepidosauria; order Squamata; family Agamidae; genus Intellagama; species Intellagama lesueurii. The sequence continues at coordinate 163,425,616 of JBAJHW010000001.1, read as the reverse complement.
CTGTATATGGGGAGCCATGCCTTTTCTGCTTTAGGAAGGGTGAGGATGTATACTACATTTGGTGTGGTGACCATATGCACAGGTAGATACAGCTTCAATAGTTACAAGACTATCTTAAGAACTATATAGATACAACTATTTTTAATAATTATAGAAAAGACTTGAGTCCATAAGTAGACATTTGTGGGAATTTATCTTCAAATGAGAACAACAGTTTCCAAGAGGCAATTTTTGTAAGGACTTTAAGCTATGAGATAAGAGTTGAACTGCCTCTGTCCATCCACCATAGTCCCCAGACATCACAGTTTCCCTACGGTTGCTATTTATGTGGCATAATACATGCATGCAACTTGCATTCACACAATGGACAAAATCCTGTTCCACAATGTAGTAAATCACACTAGAGTAGGCATATTGAATCAGTGGGGATTTGGTGAATCAACTTCTCTATAAGTTTCATTGATTCAAGTAAGCCTGCTCTAGTGCAATTTATTAGCAAAGCAATGGGATTTAGGCCAACAAATAATATGTTAAGTCTCGCTTTAAATTTTGGCATGGGTGGTGTTTTGTGACACTTACAAAGACCTTCTGAAACTCCCTCTCCTGTGTTCTTGTATTCCAGCTCTAATAAACCCCATCTAGTGTGACCAAAGTTCAGAAATGATGATAGGTGGGATTCCAACAGCATCTGAAAGACCATAGGCTCCCACTGTCTTAAGCTGTTCCCATTGATCCATCATTAATTGGGCAAAGCTATTTATTTATTTCCCCTTCACGGATTGCTGCCTTGTCGTGGCGAAGGGGCTTGAGTAATTCAGAGAAGCTATGGGCTATGCCGTGTAGGGACACCCAAGACGGACAGGTCATAGTGGAGAGTTCTGACTAAACGCGATCCACCTGGAGCAGGAACTGGCAAGCCACTCCAGTATCTTTGCCAAGAAAACTCCATGGACAGAAACAAAAGGCTAAAAGATATGACGCTGGAAGATGAGCCCCTCAGGTCGGAAGGCGTCCAACATGCTACTGAGGAAGAGCAGAGGACAAGTACAAGTATCTCCAGAGCTAATGAAGTGGTTGGGCCAAAGCCAAAAGGACGCTCAGCTGCGGACACGCCTGGAAGTGAAAGGAAAGTCCGATGCTGCAAAGAAAAATACTGCATAGGAACCTGGAATGTAAGATCTATGAACCTTGGTAAGCTGGATGTGGTCAAACAGGAGATGGCAAGAATCAACATTGACATCCTGGGCGTCAGTGAACTAAAATGGACGGGAATGGGTGAATTCAATTCAGATGATTATCATATCTACTATTGTGGGCAAGAATCCCATAGAAGAAATGGAGTAGCCCTCATAGTCAACAAAAGAGTGGGAAAAGCTGTACTGGGATACAATCTCAAAAATGATAGAATGATTTCAATACAAATACAAGGCAGACCTTTCAACATCACAGTAATCCAAGTTTATGCACCAACCACCGATGCTGAAGAGGCTGAAATTGACCAATTCTATGAAGACTTACAACACCTTCTAGAACTGACACCAAAGAAAGAAGTTCTTCTCATTATAGGGGACTGGAATGCTAAAGTAGGGAGTCAAGAGATAAAAGGAACAACAGGTAAGTTTGGCCTTGGAGTTCAAAATGAAGCAGGGCAAAGGCTAATAGAGTTTCATCAAGAGAACAAGCTGGTCATCACAAACACTCTTTTCCAACAACACAAGAGGCGACTGTATACATGGACATCACCAGATGGGCAATACCGAAATCAGATTGATTATGTTCTCTGCAGTCAAAGATGGAGAAGCTCTATACAGTCAGCAAAAACAAGACCTGGAGCTGATTGTGGCTCTGATCATCAGCTTCTTATAGCAAAACACAAGCTTAAACTGAAGAAAATAGGAAAAACCACTGGGCTAGTCAGGTATAATCTAAACCAAATCCCTTATGAATACATGGTGGAAGTGAAGAACAGATTTAAGGAACTAGATTTGGTGGACAGAGTGCCTGAAGAACTATGGACGGAGGCTCGTAACATTGTACAGGAGGCAGACTTCCAAAGAATAGCAAGGAGAGACAAGAGGGCCTTCTTAAATGAACAGTGCAAAGAAATAGAGGAAAATAATAGAAAGGGAAAAACCAGAGATCTGTTCAAGAAAATTGGAGATGTTAAAGGAACATTTCGTGCAAAGATGGACATGATAAAGGACAAAAATGGTAGGGACCTAACAAAAGCAGAAGACATCAAGAAGAAGTGGCAAGAATACATAGAGAAATTATACCAGAAAGATCTGGATGTCCCGGACAACCCAGATAGTGTGGTTGCTGACCCTGAGCCAGACATCCTGGAGAGCGAAGTCAAGTGGGCCTTAGAAAGCATGGCTAACAACAAGGCCAGTGGAGGTGATGGCATTCCAGTTGAACTATTTAAAATCTTAAGAGATGATGCTCTTAAGGTGCTACACTCAATATGCCAGCAAATTTGGAAAACTCAGCAGTGGCCAGAGGATTGGAAAAGATCAGTCTACGTCCCAATCCCAAAGAAGGGCAGTGCCAAAGAATGCTCCAACTACCGTACAATTGCAGTCATTTCACACGCTAGCAAGGTTATGCTCAAAATCCTCCAAGGCAGGCTTCAGCAGTAAGTGGACCGAGTACTCTCAGAAGTACAAGCTGGATTTTGAACTAATGCATCTTTTTTTGTTTTGTTTTATCTGTTATTCAAATATTCCATCTTTCCTCCAATGAACCTAAGGTGAAGCACATGCCTCTCCTCCTTCTTACTTTGTCCTCACAAAATCCATTGAGGTAAATTAATCTGACAGAGTACCTGGACCAAACTAACCCAGGGAGTTACATGGCTCAATGGGAATGAGTCCCAAATTCCTCTGTCTTCTTCTTCTTTTCATGCAGTCAATGGTGAGTCTGAAGAAGAGAAGCTCCTGCTTGTTTGGAGATTCTCCATGCAAGCAAGATTCCAAATTTTCCAGGGTTCTTGCTTGTCTGCAGGGCCTACAGCAGGACTTTGTCCTCATCAGACTTGTTGGTTGCACGAAGAAGGCAATGGTGGAGTATTTCTGGTTTTCCAGTGTAAGTGTGATGAGAACATCAGCGGAATAGAACTTCTGTATCTCATAACTTTGTACAGCCATCTGATTCTGGGAGTTGGACACATCAATGGCTAGTGAGAATGCATGGGCTAACTTTGCACCATCCAACTGATGGGCATACTTGGAAAACCCTAGAGCCATGTTCAGTGATGTTGCGATAGAGATTGTATGGATGTGATGGTCCTGCCAGGATAATTGTAGTGCTTTTCCCATCATGTTGTGGTGATCACTGCAGTAAGCTGTAGTGATTTCCAAACCACTTACCCAATCTGTTGGCACTATTCAGCATAGTTTTCTCCCTGTCTTTTTCCCTTCCTCTTTTAACAAGGGAAACATCAACAAGAAACATCCATTCTATGGCCTGAATTTATGGTACAGTTGAAATAGCCCACAATCTCAGTTACTACCATCAGCAAAGTTGTCTCCTCTTAATTGTCCCATTGGGAGACTATAGAATCAAATTTGTAGTGGGAAGTAAGAAAAATGCTGGCTCTTCAAGTAAATACATTACAAGGCCTAGAATTTTGGACTGTTATCCAGACACCTTCTCACTGCTCCCTCAGCTGCCTCGGTGGGACTTTTCAGCCAAACACAGTCCAAAATCCAATGTTCTTGTCTTGTACAGAGGTATGTAATCATATTTGACATCTCTGATTTCATTTGGGAGAAAAATCAGGATTTAAATATGCTCAGCTGTTTATAACTTCCTCTTTCTCTCTCCCTTGCTGGGCCTATTGCTTGATTTTTCAGAAAGCTGATGAGTGGTATAGTTGGTGAAGAAAAATAAAGTCCCAGATGATTACTTAAGAATCATCATTACCAAATCATGCATTTAACCAACATTGTGTTCAATTTTAAATGTTGTATTTGAGTTGGTCTCATTCAAGACACGAGGTGACATCAAGGTACCCTGACTTGATCAGGTTTGTTAGAAAGGGCTCAGTTCGTTAGAAAGGACTTAGAGTTCACAGTGGCATGTAAGAGTTTCCCCAACGCCCCAGCTATGTAACTAAGTAAGAGCCCATTGGAATTGGCAGGGCTACAGTCTAGACGTACTTCTTTATTTTTCCAAAATGATTGTGCTTATGATACATCCCCATGATAAGAAATGAATAGAAAATGCCAGAAAGCCTTTCCAACAAACGAACATTTTTTTCGTCAATTTGTATTTATTTTCATTTCACCCAATATCAGAATCTTTGCTGTGGTTTTGGGAATACGCCAGTTTATTGACACCAAATTAAGTAATCAGTGACTCCATGGAAACCGTATGATTTGTAACTGGTTGATGTAGAATAAATGATTATCTGCAATTATCTCTGAGCCATTGCAAACTATTCCATATATGGGAAAGCTCCACGGAAAGGCCAGCAGCCATGCTGGCCGAAGTATTCTGGGAAATGCAATCAATGAAAGGGATGTTTACAGTTTCTGCTAATTGGTCTAGAATGCAGTAGCTGTTCCCACATAGAATCGTGGAGAACTGGATCCTTGCAGCTCTTCTTTTGCATCTGGGCTAGGCTACAATAGAGGAGAGAATGTGTTCCTAGGAGGTGGAATGAAAAGAAGGAAAATCGGCAAGAGAAAACAGGTTTGATGCTTTTGCAACTTGGTGTAGAAAGCTTCTCAGAAAGCACTCTGCACCTTTGAGCCTTGTCTCCCTTTCCATTTTCCTTGGAGAGGTATATAATTCTTTCCATTATGATTGGACCCACCATGCTTGTTGCATACTAGAGTTCAAACAAAGCCTGGCATTTGGATTTCTGCCCAGTACGTGGGTAAACATTTTTATTTGGAAATCCTGTTGATTTCAGTGAAGTTTACCAAGTGTATCTGCTTAGCGTAGGGGTAATACAAGGCGGTGGTTGTTTTTCCTTCCCCAGTTTGTAGATTCTTGCTCCATCAAATCTTTATCTCATGGTTCAAGACTAGAGTTACACAATTATGGTGCCAGTTATTTTTTTATTATTATTATTATTAAAACTCTTGCTGGTAAATCAACATTGCACTTCTCCCTTAGTTTGTGACAAAGGTAAAGAAAGAAAACAGCGATAACCAGATGATGAACTGGAGCTGGCAGATGTTTCTACCTAGTTTATACAAGCTTTCAACATGTTCATTCTCCTGGGACTCTGTCCTGTCAAGTGAGATGGAAGCCACTAAGGATAGGAACAAACAAAGCATCAGCCTGGTATGCTAACCTTCATGCCAACTCTCTTGCTGGCATTGGTTTAAGACAGCTAGAGGTCAGCATTCATTATAAGCACCAGTAAGCCCAAGAACAAGAATCAGGCCAAGTAGAAGGAAAGACCTTGCAGATGATGAAACGACATTTGATTCTACATGCTTGGGCGTTAAGGCCCCCAAGCTCTGGAAGCTGTCACAGCTGCACGTACAAGAAAAGCTTGTCTTGTACAACAGGCAGGTTGAACAAGGAACTTCAAATGCTTGTGTCTAGAGAACGATGCACCTCTGCACTTGATTTATGAATTAGACCTAACGTGAGTGACACCAGTGTTCTACTAGGCTGCTCACCGCATTATGCTCCCTCTCTCCCTCACTCTCTCTTTTTAATTTCCTGCATTCTCCAGCCCCAGGCTCATTAAAAAGAAATGAAGCAATTAGCACTTACAAAAGGTGCCTGACTTGGGATATGGCACTGTTACTTGTGTGCTGCCTAGTGACATAATAAGGAATTAATGGTGTCTTTTCTGTGAAAGAAAGAGGAGTAGAAGGAGACACATGGACATTTAAGGACCAAGAAAAGGAGGCCCTTGGCATTTGTGGAAGTTATACTTTACCTCAGCATGTGGAAGTGCCAACTTTTTCTATTCCAGAGAGTTTTAGGTAATAGCTAGGGATAAGCAGTAGGGTAAGAGCAAGCACCACACATACAGCACCATAATGAAGCGAGCAAGGAATCAGTAAACGACAAGGTTGTCCAGCAACCAGCTTGTCATCACCTTAGCTCAAGTAGACCAGGGTCAAGATGAGTGGCCCTGTGAAAAGGGGGTTGGGGTTCCTGTAGCTTTATGGTTTTTGCAGTTCACACTTTTGATGTCTGAAAATGCCTTAAGTCAACAATCTACAGTCTATGGAGTTTCAGACATAATCCTTTTCTTTGAATGGGATTTCTCTAGAACAGTGGTTCCCAATCTTGGATCGCCAGATGTTCTTGGACTACAACTCCCAGAAGCCTTTACCACTAGCTGTGTTAGTCAGGATTTCTGGAGGCTTTAGTCCAAGAACATCTGGGGACCCAAGGTTGGGAACCATTGCTCTAAAGTAAATTAGATAGCAATCCTGAAATGGATACACCCATAACTAAGCCCCAGTTGAGTCAATAGTAAACATTCCTGTGTTTGTATGAGTTTTGGAATGACAATGTTGTGGTTATGTTCATTTTCTAAGATCAAGAAAGTACCATGTGCTTTTAATGTACCTCACCTGTTAACCTGCTTGAACAGTTCTCAGACAAATTGGCCATTCCCATATAGAATGTTGGCCCAGTCCTACATCTATATGTTTTTTTCCTGACTTTGGGACATGACCATTATGTCATCTGAAACATCTGTCTTGGAGTAGCTGCCATCAGAGCCCCTACCCATCAAAATTAATTCCTGCCATCTGCCACCGTTGTATGACACAGATGAAGAGAAGTACCAGTAAAGTATTACAGTGTGGAAGATGTTAGTCCCAGATCTTGCTTTTCTCACATAGAAATAGATTCATAGGAAACTGGAGTCAGCAGTTGTCACTGAGTATGGTAAGTCCATTAGTAAGCAAAGGACTATGTGGGTATCTGAGGCTGAAATGCACACATTTAAAAAATACTATTCGTTAAGTGTTGCCTTAAAGGTACAGGTATGCATTTTGGAAGGTGACTGTTTCCTAAGTATGATTCCTGGAATCCTCATTTGAGAGTCCTGGCAGAATTACAGAAGTTGCAGTCTGAAAAATTAACTTTTCCAAGCTTTTCCTCTTGCTTTATGCAAAAGTCTCATTGTGCAACCACATGCCTGATGATTTCCTTTAAGACCGAGAGAGCCAGTCAGACACATTTCTTGGTTAAATTTATGAAATATGTAAAAATCATTTAGAAATATTTTAAAAAGCAACAAATATTGTAGAAGTCACGACTGCTAGTGTGATATTGGATATTCTATATGCCAGTTCCTTATAGAGTATCCTACATGCTGACCGTGTGAGCTGATAATCAAAATGATGCTGGATGGGGCTATCAAGGGTAGTTAACTGCAATGACTAATAGAACCTTTAAGTTTAGTGACAGGTTACCTCCAAATTACAGATGTGAGGTACAAGCTGAAAGAGAAAGCTGAACACTTTGTGCCTTTCCCAAACACATCTGGATGGCTAAGAAACATGATGCTGGCTTGGATGAGCTTAGTCTAGTCCAGCAAGCATGGCCCTGTCTTCCCAGACTACAGTACATGTTTTCACTTTGGAGACCTGGCAGCCCACCAGTCTCCCAAAGACATCAAGACTATTATGTATTGTTGAGCTTGGAAAAGTTACCTTTTGGACGATAACTACACCATGTGGCTGTGTTGGCTGGGGGATTCTGAGAGCTTCAGTCCAAAAAGTAACTTCTCCAAACTCTGGTTTTGGAGTAACACGTAAAGCTTTACGAAGTCTAAAAGACATGACCCCTGTTTCCATTTTGGAAAGCTGGCAATTAATAGAGGAAGTCTCAAGAATGAAATAGGGATCTCTCATAGTCTGGTTTGGCCCAAGAGATTTCCTGCTCAGGAGGAGGAATTATGGGGAAAGAGTTGAGGAAACCATGCTTTTCTGCCAGGAGGAAGATCTATATATTTTAGATATTTGAAGCAGGGGCGTTTTGAAGGAGTTCTATTGGTACCTTAGCTGGTTCAACACTTTCATCCAGAGATGTAAAGATGATTATGTATAGTTTCTGGGATTTTGGACGTCTCAATCCAAATAGATAATATTCTGAAGCCCTTATGCATTGCTATACAACACACACACACACACACACACACACACACACACACACACACACAATTCCTGGTCTATCTCAACATCTAGAACTATTTCCTCAGTGACACAAGATTAATTCTGTGGTGATATATAAATGATCTGGATGATTCAAAGGCTTATGATTCAGTGGGAAAAAATTACCTTAGGTAATTCATTTTGATGTGTATTAAAGCAATCCAGCTTGCTATCTAAAATAAATGACTGTAAAATAAAAATGAAAGTCTGTGGAAGTCTTCTGATATAGCTGGACCATAAATCTTCACATGAATTCTACATTATCAGCTTTCCTAGAAAATTCTCCCTTGTATCAATTCTGGACTTCCTTGGTCGGATATGTACAGCCTTTGTGGGAAGGTTTTCTACACCTTGAGTAGTTCTTGTTTAAACCAATAGTATACCCAACTGCGTGAATACATTCAAAATGGACTCTGTCTGGACAATCCTAAAGTTACAGTTACTATTCTAGTTTCTTTCTTTCTTTCTCACTGATAGATGGGTAGTTTTGCTATGTTATAGGCAGCATCCGAAGGCAATTGGAAAGACTTTGGAATCAAACCTCTGTCTGCACTCCATTGTAGCTGAACTGAACATGCAAGATGGCAGAAAAAGGGAAGTATTGCTAGATACATTCATGAGTTCCATCACTTCTCAGTCTCATGAGTAAGTCCTGCTATTATTGGTGGGGTTTATTCCAAGATAAGTGTGTGCACTTGGGCACCTAAAAGGTAAGAGCCTAAGAGCTATGAAGGGGCTCCATCCAAGACCATGGTAATGGACTTTCATTTGCACAACCAGAGTTTCCATGCCCCTCCTGCCCCCACATATCTTCCCCTTCTCTCATGCAGTGGGTCTACACAGCAGATGTGTATGGTCAGATAAAGCTGAAAGCAAGAATGCGATCTGGTTTGGCATCTGTTCCCTTAGAAGAAGGGCACTCCAGGATGCTGCCCAGTGTCGAGTCATTGGCTAGTGGTGCTTCTCCTCACTTCTCCAATTCTTGTCAGGAGTGCAGAAGGAGCACCATGCATCCTCTCCCTCAGCTCAGCTCAGCTCATAAAACCGTGATGGGTTTTGTAAGGACATGACAGGAGTTTCCCCAAACTGCTGATGGTTTTCATAGAGCCCCTTTTCTTTTCTGCCATTTTCTTTCTTGTATAAGGAGGGGGGAGGAACATCCTGGTCATGTGGAAGTAGAGGGATGACAGGCAGGCCTCACAGCTGGGTCACAGACCCAGCTCTTTAACCTGACATGGTACTTCTGAGCAACCTCCAGAAGGGAATTTCATGCCAGGATAAGGGAACTGTGATTTTGTGTGGGCTTGATCTGGATTCAAAATTGGTATGCCTTTTTGCTTATTGGTTTGTTCTCATGCTCACCTTCATTTTCAAGTCCTATCTTTTTGAAAGTCCTTAGTCTCCACGTGGGCTGTAATTTGGCATCTTCCAGCTATGCAGGTTTTTCTGAAATATGCTATTTTTCTCAGTGGAAATGGCAGGGACTGAACCTAGGATTTTCTGTTTTGCAAACTATATCCTATACCATTAACAGTGACCTTAACTGGGAGATCACTCTAGCACCACCTCTTCCTTGGATCTGACAGCATCAGCATAGGATGTAGCTGAAACATATGTGCCCTTCTTCTCGGTCGACTCATTACAAGCACTACCCAAAGTGCTAGGGAAAACTGCCATAAGAAAATGTTTTAGGAGAGGTAGCCTTGTTGGTCTGTGCTAACATATCAGGCAAAAACAAAAGAAAAATTAAAAATAAATAAATAAGGAAGACAGAAATGTTGTGCCACCTTAAAGGCTAACTATTACATTTTAATGTGAACTTTTGTGGACAAGTCCACTGCCTGTCTGAGGAAGTGGACTTGTCCACAAAAACTCACATTAATATATAGCAGTTAGTCTTTAAGGTGCCACAATGTTTTTGTCTTCTTTATTTTTATTATTATTAAAAAAATTTACATTTAAAAAATGGGTACTCTTGTGCTGCCAGAGTTACCGAGTGGGTAAAACTATGCTGCTAAAGTATAGTAGCCCCTCCCAAGAAGAAAAATCTAATAACTTATGATAGCAAAAAATGTGTTCAGTAACAGGATCAATGAACATCCAAGTAGTAATGTAACATACCTCATATCTAATGTGTCCTTTCCTCCAAAAATTAGTATGTATTTAGATGTATTTACATGAAAAAAGAGGTGTGAGGGGGCTCTCACAGCTTTAGCAAAAGCAGAACATTTCATATTATGATTGATTAACTGTGTCTTCTTGCCAAAACCAAAGAAACAGAGCTTCTCTTATCTCAATAAACCTCCCTCAGAGAAGAAAAGAATGTTGGAATGCTACCCAAGGTATTAGGAACACAGCGAGGTTGCAATATTAGCTTTCCTTGGGCTGCTAGCTTGTGTTCACCTCACACTTTGAAAAATCTATTTCCTTGGACTACAACCCCTAAAATCCCCCAGCCAAAAAAAAGTAAGGGTCAGCCCATGACATTTTAAAGAGATTGTGCGATTTGGTTATGATAACTACAGAAACCAAACCAAACTAAATTGACACATCCATCCATCCATCCATCCATCCATCCATCCATCCATCCATCCATCCATCCATCCATCCATCCATCCATCCATCCATCCATCCATCCATCAATGTGATTGTTTCATTGTCTCCAATCTCTGGCAACTCAGTTCCAGAGACCTGGCTAGGAAACAGGAACAATGACTTCCTGTGGTGTGTCAACTACACAGTTCCTCCCTCTGATGGGTGGAGGGAGGAATTAATCAAGAGGCTGCTGAAATGTGTGGTCCCGTCCTCCAAGATCTGTGCCACTTCAAAATATACATTTAGGACAGTGGCCAGTCTCCTGTCCAATATTTCTGTGCATGAGACTTCAACTCCAACGGAAGAAACTGCTTCAGTGACCTGATGAGGCACCAGTGGTGTGTGATCAGGCGTATGACCGACACTTTGTTAGAGAACTGCTGCAGGATTCACAGCTGGAATTCCAAACATATATTGAGCAGGATACTGGCCTGTATACTTGATGGGGTTTCCTTGTCGAAACCCCTCTACTTACAGACAATTGTATAACCTGGGTAAGTTACCGTTTGTACGGGCCTGCACAGTGATCTCTCAAGGCAAGAAGTCATTTGCACAACAACTACCAACAAGATAAACATTACATTACAGCAGCAGGAAAACATCTTATCAAAAGACACTCTATAGTGAGGAAGTTTCCACAGCACATGAGACGTCCCCTCCCCAGCTGACATTTTGTAAAGTTTTTTTTTTTTTTTACAAAAATAAGGAGAAAGCAACCAGGGCACAGAGGACGCTTTCTCGTTCTCCCACATTTATTTTTAAAATTACAGTGCCTGCTCAATATGAAATCTTGGAAAATGGAAGTGGTTTCATTAGCTAACATGAAAGGAATCTCATTTGCTGTGTTTCATTAAACGCAGCCAAAAAGCCCCAGCAGTTGAACAGCACCCAAAGTAAATCTAACCAATGACTGTTGTTTGAAGGGTTATATCATGTTTTCCATTGTCATCTTGACATGAAACAGGCAAAGTTTCCAAACACTAGAAATCAGACCCAGCTTGATGTTAGGGCTATAAGAAAGGGATAGATGTAACTTTCCATGTCCCTAGGGGAGAAGGCGGCATATAGGCTATTGATCCGTCCACCCACCCACCCATCCCGCCTGGGTGAAATTTAAGTGACTGCCATTTGTTTCTGCAACTGGCCCCCAATGGATAAGTATGTTAATGAGGGGGAACTCAGAGTCTAAGTGGAGATAATGTTAACAGACATAAAGAGTGAGTATTGAATCAAGAAGACTCTAGATTAAAACTCATGCTGTTTGATCTTGTCTGCAATACAAAGCTGGAACAAAAGGACAAAACATCTGAGGAATTAAATATCACTTGATGGCATTTACTGTGCCTTACACCTCACCAGAAATCTTTTAGAAGGAGGCTCTATGAGAGAGAGAGAGAGAGAGAGAGAGAGAGAGATGCTGAAAGTTCATTTCACAACCACTTCATTCTTGCTAGATTGGGAAGGTGAACCTCAGACCTAGCTGGCTTGGAGACCAAAAAGTAATATCATTTCCAGGCTCTGGGCATGGCCCAGCTTGAACCAGGCAAAAGGAGGTCCCAAGGAGGCTCCTGAGATCTTCCTTTTCTCAATGGGAAAGGGGAAAGGGGTGGGAGGAAAATTCCTGTGTACTCCTCTTCCAGTTGGGAAGATGAACTGAGCAGCTCCCTGCCTGTGCCAGACCACTGCTGTGCATTGTCATTGTGGCTGCTAAATGATGTTCAATAAACAACATTTAGTAATCACTCATTCTGCTGAACCTATTGTTTTCCTAGATAATATGGAAGCAGATACTGAAAGAACACTCCATCTCTCTTCCCTCTAGCTTATCTAGTGTACATGACGTAGAATGTGAAGTCAGGCAGTGATCAGGAAGATGTGTGTCAACACAGGGGGCATTGTGTTATTCTGATCTTACTAGGAAGAAGAGTAAATGGGACAACAAGTGGCACCGAATAGGAGTGTGTGTTCATTTAATAACAAATGATCAACTGAATGGAATGGAACCCATTTAATTTGAGTGTTGTTCATTCTGAAAGGAATACCATGAGGAGTAATGAATGGATCTACTTCCATTATCCCTTGCATACCCATTCATCATTTGTTCACAGGTGAGAGGTTCTTTTTTCCAGCCGCAGCAGTGGTCCCCTGGCAGATTATGTCATTTGGGGGAATTATGGAGGCAAATGACAGCCACAGCTTTGTCCCAGAACACCCCCATAGGGCACTCTGGGAAAGTAAAATGGCACCAATGTGAGGTAGCCACGAAAATCAGTTCTACTGCTTCTGCCAAACAAAAAAGATAATGAAAATGTACGGAAGTAGCAAAAGCAAATGGTTTCAGCTCAATAATTATGTAACAAATAACATTTTCTTTAATGAAAATGAATGGGACTATAAAATGAACACAAATAGTAAATGTGTCTACCTGCACATTTGTATTTATTTGAAAGTGATATTCTACACACAGAAATGATTCTGATATTTCTTTTCACAACTTTAATCTGTCTATTGCTGTGACTCAAAAGTTCAAGCATGTATTGTTATTTAACTATGGTTCTTTTCGGTTGATCACGAGAAGTGTTTTTGAGTAGGCTGCATAATTAATTGTTTTGACTCTTGGATTCATGGATTGGAACATTCTAATCAAAACTAGCTGGCTAACATTTTGAGGAAGACAGGCCAATTAATCACACTTTTAACATTCAGCAGTGCTGCAGAAATAGAATGTCAGCTGCTAAACTTCTGTTGCTCTGTATTAGCCTTGAGAAAGAAAGACTGAAGGGAGATATGATGGCACTTTTCAAATGTTTGAAAGATTGTCATACAGAGGAGGGGCAGGGTCTGTTCTCAATCATCACAGAGTGTGGGATATGTCATAATGGGCTCAAATTACAGGAAGCCAGACTTTTGCTGTATGTCAGGAAAAATGTTGTAGCTGTTAGAGCAGTACAACAATGGAACAAATTACCTTGGAAGGTGGTGAGCTCTCCACCACTGGAAGCATTCAAAGGAAAGGTAGACAGCCATCAGATATACTTTGATGTGGATTTTTGCATTGAGCAGGAGCTTGGATTTGATAGCCTTATAGGCCCCTTCCAACTCCATGATTCTATGATTCTATATCCTTCTGCAGAAGTACATGTAAGGTAAGAAAACCCAACTGCTTCAGATCAGTTTCAAAACCAAAATCAATTAATCACTCAATCATTCAATCAATATTGTTTCCTCCTTCATGCTCTTCAGACTGCAGAAGGGCTTTGTGGAATAGCTATTGCAATCCGGCCTCACTGAGTATCCTCCAGATGTTTTGGACTACAAATCCCATACCATTGGTCATGCTATCTGGGGCTGATGGGGATTGCAGTCCAAAATATCTGGAGGGCACCAGTTTATAGAAAATGAAATTCATGCAAACCGTCTTGGTATAGAACCACATCCATGAAGAAGAATGTAAGTGAAAGGCTATGAGATGTAATGATGGCTTGGTTTGGTCTAGCTTAGTTATGGGCAGATTAGCTACTGATGATGAATTATGGGAATTGTCGTACAGCAACATCTGTAGGGGCATAAATTGCTTACTCTGGTTTAGAATGATCTAATTTAGTACCTTGAACAACCAGGAAACACAATGGGTGGTCTTAAGCTAATTAGTATCCTACAATCTACCATGCAAGTTTTTTTGTGAAAAATATGATGGAATAACACATACAGAATAAGCTTGATAACAAATGCAATCACATGGGACACATAAATGCTAAGGCAAACTGCAGAATAGTAATGCTTTTTCTAGAGTTACATGGGAAACCTATAGCCTAGTGTCTTTTAATTCCTACCTGTATTTTGTAAGTTCAGTGTACTCCAACTAAGTTGCACATGACTATTTATGGCAGGAATGTGGAAAGTGTGGCCTTCCAGATGTTGTTGGTCCACAATTGCCATCAGACCTACTCAGCATAGCCAATGGTAGAAGACAGTTACCATACAAAAACCTCTGGAGGTCCACATATTTCCCGTTTGTAGCTTCTGTCATATCTAATGACTGGCATGCACTGGACATATCTTATCACTACTAAGCTGTTTCACCCATGCAGTATTTCTTATTTCTGCATCATTCGGAAATCATTCACATCAATCTGGCAGTACATAAAACACCCATACTGTTTCCAGTGGCTAAGCTCAGTGAGGTCAGAGAATGTTGCTCTCCCACTTTCAGCCTTTCATATTTGACAACCTGAGCCCACACCAGTGGACAAGTTCTAGTACTGTCTTAAATGTGAAGTCAATTGGATAAATAGGACATCTCACTCTGTAAACAGTATGTTTAGTGCAAAACAACTTGCCAGAACCAAGCCTTTCATTATCTATTTTGCAATCTATGACTTTAGCTCAGTTTCCATGGATACAGAGCAGAGCAAGACTCATATTATAAACTGGAGTGATTCACCATACTATTGGACCTTTCAATTTCTTTACAAAATGGCTGCCTCAAACGCCATGCAATGGAAGCACATTCTAGTGGGTCCTGTTGGATACTGCAGGATACAACTGCTCATTGCCTGTCATACCAGATGAATGTTTGAGGTATACCTCTTTTATTTATTGTCATACAGAGTTTTAAGATTTTTTTTTAAGGTAACAAAAAGGGAATGAGTTATTTCAAACTGCTGATCCCCAATTCTTCAATATTTTGGAACAATTCTAACAATAAAACATCCACATACACTTTGAAGATGGACTGAATCTGCAGCTTCGGTGGCTAGAAGATGCCCTGATGTCAAGAAACCAGCAGATGGGTAGACAGCAATGTCCAGTCAGGTGGGAAATCTATTCTCTCTAGCAGCAGTTTGAAATAACTCATTCTCTTTTAGATATGTCCAAGTCTGATCTTTTAGGTATGTCCAAGTCTGATCTTTTAGGTATGTCCAAGTCTGATCTTTCTTATTGCCATTAGGCCTGGAAGAATTGTTTAGCTTTGAATAAAGTGTCATGGAAAGGCTAAGCATGTGATAAGTGTGAACAACAATACAGTCATAGCAGTGGCAAGTAGATGTACCAGTATAAAGCCTGACCTATTCTAACATACATATACAGTGGTGCCTCGCTAGACGATTGCCTCGCAGGATGAGGAAATCGCTAGACGATGCCTTTTTGCGATCGCTACTGCGCTTCGCAAAACGATGTTTCCCTATGGCGATTTTCGCTAGACGATGAGGTTTCCCCATAGGAGTGCGCCGACTAGTGGTGAAAAGCTGTCAGTGCAGCTGTCAGTGCATTCCGATGGGGACCCGCACTCGCTAGACGATGTTTCCCTATGGGAAATTTTCGCTAGACGACTGCGTTTTCCCTTGGAACGCATTGAAGAGATTTCAATGCATTCCAATGGGAAAACGTGCTTCGCTAGACGATGTTTTCGCTAGACAGCGATCCTCGTGGAACGGATTAACATCGTCTAGCGAGGCACCACTGTACATACATACAAAGAGTGTGTATGTGTGTGTGTGTATGTAGAGGTCCTTCATAGCTGGAGGCCCTAAACTGTCGTTTACTTTGCTTGTGTATAAATCCAGCATGGTTAGTTGGGGCATGAGGCAGGAATCCTAACCACATGCTTATGGAAGTGGAGCTCCATGAACTCAAACGGTTTACATTACAACTCTTTGTTTAGAACCAGGGTGTGCAACTGAAGACCATCATGCATATATATTCCAAGGAGACCTCTTGTATGCATGGAGACTTCTCTGGAGGAAATGGGCTGAACCTTAAAAGGCTTCACTGGAAGCATTTCATTTGCAGCTGTCATTGTTCTGCTCACTGTTCCTTAGCAATAGGAGTTGGCCCCAGAATATATTTATTGCTCATGTTGTTTTATAGCCTGAGCAAACATGCCAGCTTTGAAAGCCTGGGAAGTAAACTGCTGTTAAATTAAATTTCACAGAGATCAAGAAGGCTTAGACCACATGTTAGCAGCTTGAAGAGCAATGCAGATCAACACATTGTGCCTACTGAAGTTTAACATGTCATCCTGATCAGTGGCCTTCATACTTTGAAGGAGCAAGGCCCCGTTTTCATGGCTATTTGTTATTTTGCCCACAGTCCCAGCCATCTAGGTTAAGTCCCCACTTTCTATCAAATGCCCGCCTTTCTTTTTCAAAATATAGTCAGGAGGCAGCTGGCACATACCACCACAGGTTGTGCAACCTAGTTGAGAGTCATAACACAACAGTGGGTGACCAAAGATCCAGATCTTAGCCGCCCAGAGTGGTCAACTGACCAGATGGGCGGGATATAAATACAATAAATAATAATAATAAAAAGATCAACAGTTCACAAATGAAGGTTCCCAAATGTTTGCCATGACAACTATTTCTCATACCAGCCAGAATAATCAGTGGTCAGGGATTCTGGGACCTGGAGTCCAAAAACATCTGAGGATTCAAGTTTGGAAACCACTCATCTACACCCAGATAGGAAACAAAAAGGGTATGAATCACGCAAGGGTCCTCCATAAGCCTAGGAGCTATAGAAGCAGACACAATGTGCCAACTGTGGAAGGACTTTAAGGTCAGGCCCACTAATTGTTTTTAAGGCCTTGAGATCTTCCAGAGGGTCATCTTGCTTCTTTCATTAGAAGAGAAAAAGATTCAGCAAATACTGCTTCTGTTCAAACATGTCTAGATGCTTAAATGCCTAAAATAGTAACAATAGGATTAGGTGCCTTATTTTCGGAAGAACATGAACTGAATTCTGGTCCTCAGTCTTTCATTTCAACTGTTGATGACTAAGATGGAGTAGGAGATACTCAGCTGCCCTAACATCATTGACTTCAACTCCCATCAGCCCTAGCCACCACAGGCAAGATGAGAAATGGTGGGAGTTGAAGCCTGACAGGACAGGGAGGGTCACGTGTTCCTCATTCTTGGATTAAGGGCTGATCCCTTATAGTATACTGTATCAGGAGTTGGAAAGGAATGAAAGTTCTACTTGCAAAGTTAGACGATTGAAATTACAAAGACGTCGATTCAGAATTGTTGCAATTAAGTGAAATAATATATGCTCCACTGAAGAAGGAATATTCCCCTAATTTCTTAGTCCCTGTAATAAAGCATTTAAAAAGTCTCTCTGAGGTTCTGCCCCCCCGCCTGCTTCTTTAGGAAAGAATGTTTGATGGGTCTTGGTTTCAATTCAAAAAGCACATATGGAAAATCAAGCAAAGCAAAGGCAATTGTCTAATTTTTGTCAAACCACAGGGCTCTTCAAACAGGAAGAAGCCTAATTTCCAAGAACACCTACTCACCTAAAGGATGTGGATTCCCAAGAACTTAATTTAAATGTGGACTTCTCCAAATTGCCGGAAGTCACAGATAATTTTCTTTATTGAAGGCTATGTTTTGCAACACTTCAGTCCCCCAACTCTCTCTTTGAAGGACACTCTTATTTTAAATGTGGCACAGTTGCACAAAAGCAGCTTTGCACAGCTGTGCGTGCATCTTACTCAGGAGGCTTTACCGCCGGGGCGTCCAAACATTTCTTGCTAAGAAAGCAAGTTTCTTCCAGCAATTCACATCCAAGAAACCTCCCTTTCCACATGCAAAGGGGAGCTAGGTCATCCATTAGGTTGGGTGGGGTGCTGGTATGGGGGAAGGATTCATTGGCGGGAGATGGGAAGCGATGCATTGCCAAGGTAAGGACAAAGAAATTCACCCCATATATTTTTAAGGCCAGAAGACAGGGAGTCGACCAAGGTTGACACTTTAGAGACAACAGCGATCACAAAGTCTTGCCTCTGTTTTATGTGACTTTCAGGGTTTGAGACTTTAATTGCTTTGTGGCTGTGGAATTTTAGTGGTATTATAATAAGATATTTCTAATGCCTGGATATAGGCCAGTTAACCCAACAGACGTTGGTGCACTACGACTCCCATCAGTCCTAGCCAGCAGAGTCAGTAGTGAAGGAGTTGCAACACAGTTTGACAACAGCTGCAGAGTCACACATTTCCTACCTCTGTTTTTGTGGAAAGTAGACAATGGAATTTTAATGTAATTTTTATGGAAGACTAGTCTATGAATAGCACTTGTATATTTTGGAATAGAGTGTAAACACATTTTTATAACATATTGGCAGACGCCACCATGACTTCATCATTCATATGCTACATTTTGCACTTGGAAACCAGTTCTGGATAGGGATGCATGAACCTCTCAGTTTCAAAATTTCATTTTTCTGGCCTTTGGATTGTCCTTCATGTTTCCAATCTTGAGCTTAGTTCATCATTAATTCTGAATTTTTTAAAGGTGTGTGTGAAAATCTCTGTGCATTTTCCTCATACATGACTTTGATATACCATTTAATATAATTTCGGCAAAGAATTTTCCTAATTGAAAGCATTTGTAACATAATTTTTAGTAGTATATGCATTTTGTGTGCACATGTGTGTGTGCATGCATGCGCATGCATGTTTGTAATGGCAGAAGAAATACCGATTTTGAAGGATACTTGAGTACCAGTTCCCACATTGATTTGAAAAGGAAAAATTAGATAAACTGAAGTAGGTAAGCACTGAACAAGCTTCAACCCCCCCCCCTACTTCCAATGTGCAGAATCTCCCATGAACAGCGTCCAGTCTCTCCACCACAGCTTTTGCCTACAGCATGCACGTAAGTGATAATAGGACAACCAGGGCAATGCAGGCTAGTGCCATGGTTATTTGTATCATTCATGAGTCCTTTATGAATGGCATATGCCCAGGAATTGTAATGAAAGCCATCAGTTATTGAATATAAAAGTAACATATGAACCACCCTTAAATTAATGGGTTTCTTAAGTAACCCCCAAATGTGGGTCATGCTACATCATTCTCCCATTTGTACATTGTGATTAGCAATTTTGCATTTGTCCGCTCATATGGCATGGTCCATTAGTTTCATCATATTAGTGCTTCAGTGCCAGCAAATGTACTCTGTGCCAGCTGTTTGTGGAGGTCAGCAAAAAAATAAGAAATAAATTTTAAAAATTGTATCATAATTGCAAAACCAGAAGATCCCATTATATCCTTTAACTTGCTGCCTAGATCTTTATTGCAGATGACGTGTGATTCCGTTTGTTCAATGTTTCTCTTTGGGAAGGGAAATCTAAAGCTGATTTTTACATTACTGCTGTTGCATGTGGTTGCTGCTTCACCATGGACGAGTTCCAATATGAACGTCTAAATCTAATAATCACATGGCTCATATGGAGGGTGTGGAACATGTTCTGCCCAGCACTACTTCTAACCCCCTGGGAAGGTGCAGTGCTCTGCTGGTGGGGGTCCCAGTCCCACATGACTGGCCAGTACCACATGATTATTAGATTGAGACGAGACAGCTGTGGTACCAGACCCTGCCCTAAGGAAGTGGCAACCACAGAACAGAAGTAATGTAGAAATGAGATCCTGGAGGCAATCATTCCTGCAGTGGGAAAAAATTATCTCAAATGTTCCTGTTATTTCACCTCCCTTTCACCAATGAGTACCAAAAATGACTCCGTTTATCCTTGATGTCCAGAATGCTCCTCAGTGAAAAGGCATCATCCTGAAAGCAGAACTGTCATTCCAAATCACATCACACTTTCACTAAGCATTTGAAAGCAAGGCATAAGGCATGAAGAACAAGCATGAAACTCCGAGTTCGTTTGCCAGGGCTGGAACCCAGTTATTTTGATATCTTGATTTTCATTTTAGCTAAAGCTCACGGCTACTGGTATGTTCACATTACGGCAGGAGAGGGGGGTGGGAAACATGCTAGGAAATCCTCTGTTTATATGCTTGATTAAGGATCTATAGTATGAACCATGGGGCAGGTGACTGTGCTGGGTCCAGGGAGCCTGTATTGCCTCCCTAAGATCCACCACAGATTGTACCACTTCCTTATCATGGTCCTGCCACCAAGAATCAATGGCAAATCATGCCAACATATTTTCCATTTAAAGCAAGCATTTTGTTTCCCTCTGAATTTCATTGACACTGGTCTTTAGAGAGCGGCTTGGGGCACATGGGGAGGGTGGGCACATGCACCTGATGGGCCATGAGCTGCCTACCCTTGCACTGATTGGGCATCTTTCATGTGCAAATTGTCCAAGAATGAGCAAGCTTAAGAGTTCTGGCACCATAAGAATAAATGTCAGGCAGTTTCAGAGGATAGGCAATTATAGTAGTAATGCAAACATGCTTTCTAGGATGTGGGCGTACTGCACATGAGAAGAACGATCATCCACTAGATGGCCTTTCACTGGGGCTCCAGTACACTGGAAGGAAAGAGCCTGGCAAGTTGGCCACCTGACAATCCCTAACTACCATTGTCAGATATTCATACATCCTGATACAGACGTGGTTATGACCTGGCGGTAAGATGAGCTGCACCAGTGCAGAAAGATAACAGGATGGGGCATCTCGGCAGCCAGATGGGGACATTGCAATTCAAGCTTTACTTGCATTGCCCTTCACTAGTATGAGAGAATCAAGGTACAAGTCTATTTCATCTCCCTCTTTTGAGTATCTTAGTTATTGTGGCAAAGGGGGGACGACCCTTCTTGATGAGGGCTACAATCTGATTATTCTCAGTATACACTTAGCAGCTTCCCAAATATTTTGCCAGAACTTTTCAGCAAGGAATATTCAAAAGAAGCAGTATATTGACACCCATTTGTTGCTCTTATGTCATGTTGCCTGCTGTCAAGTAGGAGCCGACTTATATTGACCCCGGTGGGACTTTCAAGGTAAGTGAGATATTTATGGAGTGATTTAACTAGTTCCACCCCGCAGCCCCTTGTGAGTTTCCAGGATGAAGCAGACATTTGAACCCAAGTCTCTGGAGTCCTGGTCCATCCTTCTATCCACTACATCACACTGGATATCCATTTGATGCTGCTAACCATAGAAACATTACTGTGGACACAGAACAATGCAGGACATCCAGGAAGTCTGTTTCCATCCATGCTAGCTCCATTCTATGGCTGCTTTACTGCCTGTGTTGTATCTCTCAGCACTTTGAATAGCTTTTGCTCTGGAGGTTAAAAAAAATCATGCTTTGCATGGAAACACTTGTGGGAAACACAAAACTGTCTAGGGAAAGGGTCATTGTTAAGATGCGTTTCATTTGCTTGTTAGAACATATGTGCAAACCTCAGAACTACAAAACACCTGGTCCACGGGGCCAGGGCTGTCTGTAAGTGCACCCCACACCCACTGCTCTCTGCAATGAGAAATAAGCAATTGAGTCCAGTTAGATGTGAAAAGCAAACAAGGATACAGGAGAAGCTCCCCATATATAATTACACTGATAATGGATCAATTAATGAAGAATGGTGGGTACTAATGTAATATCTAGTGCTCATTGGACTCCTGTGCCCATGAATCCCAAACAGCCTGACCAGTGGTGAGAGATGATGGGAGCAGTAGCTTATTAACATCATTGGAGGGCAAAAATCTCTCTCACCAGTCTTGTGTAAATACTGAAAAATCTATATTCACACTCAATTGCCACAGGAAAGTGAACACATGCAGGGAAGAATCCCATCGCTTTGGACTGGTATAATTTATTTTGGGGGCAAGGGAGGGGTATTGGGGTCAAAATGGTGCCTTTCCTATTAGCAAATGAAGCTCGAGCATGTCTCCTCCCTCGCCCCGGGTGGCAGCATGCAAATCTCTGCAGGTGTGAAATAACGATCTTTCAACAACTATATATTTTTGCAGGATGACAGAGATTGTTATTTGCCGTTCATTTTCTCTCATGGCTTTCCTCATAAACAAAGCTTGCATTCTGCCAGAAAAACTAATTGTGAGATAGTCTAGGCACAGATTCATGGGAGGCTTTCCTGCCCGTTGACTCCAGCCATCCATTCCTATCAGTGTAAATATGAATTGCATAAGCGGTTTGTGGCAAGCAATAAGCAAAAGCTTGTTATGGATTAGTTTTGCCCGTCAAGTTATAGATTCGCAAAAGTTTTGCACAGGTCTGGTAACTTATCACAGCACACCCTGAGGCTCTCAACCTACCTACTGATTTATATGTCAAACAAGAAAACAGATCTCCTAGCATCAGCTTTACCAAATGGGCAAACAATTCGGTATCCATCCAGTTTGATGGACTTGCTTTTTCACTGTGCAGGCCATGTGCAGCGCAGCCCTAAGCATGTTCGCTCAGGTGTAAGTCCCACTGATCTTAACTTGCCAACTCTCAGGTATGCGTGTGCAGAACTGCAGGATCCTTTGTTCTTAGCAGCTCATGTATAGCTTGAAACAGCCTCTGATGAGTGATGGAGCAAGCTTACCGCTGTGTGGATACATCAGCTCTTCTGCTAAGGACTCAGAAGTGAACCAGGCACATGCCTGCACAAGCACACAGACAGAGACACACAGAGAGAGCTAGAAATGGTTTCTGAAACCATTCTGTATCAGCCATTCTGGCTTGCAAAAATGCTTCCTCTTCTATTCAAGTCTCTTTTCAGCAAGATACCTATCCCTGTTATACCAAAGCAAAGCTCCTTATAAAACAAAGAACAGTCATGTAGAGAACGGCTGAACATATAGTCTTGTTAAAGCTAACAAATTATTTCCAGGTTTCATGGAACAAGCACTATCAGATGTTATGCCAAGGGCAGAAAAGAAAGGCATATTCCACAGTTCCCAGTGCTTGTTAAGCAAGGCGAGGCAAGACACATAAAGCTGAGGGGAAACAGCACAGAACACTTAAGTCTATAGCCAATTTTCTTCCTTTCTAAAGGACTTTCCTATATCATGCAGATGATTTGAGCAAGATCCCTGAGCTAGCTCACAGCACAGAAGTGGAGAAAGAAAACTCTGATTTCTGGCAAGCACAGAAGTTTCTTAAAAAGTTGGGGGGGGGGGGAAGTGATTTAAATCCATGAAAATAATTAAATGGGAATTACTCACCATCTTGTTGTGCCAAAATAACTGAGGATTGCCACACAGCAAGGAAAATCAAAAAGGCTCCCTGCACACAGCTCATCATGTCTAAATCGTATTAGACATGAGACTCTATGTGCAAAAGAGAAAAAAGAAGGGGGAAATTAAAAACAAGAGAGCACCATCAACGGTTTCCTGCCCTGTCAGCCACCGGGCCCTGCACAGAACGCAGCCACAGGCATTCCTCAGCTTTGGCCTTAAATAGGGAAACCGTTGGCTTCCTTTCCTTCCCAGCCCCTTTCTGAAATATGAGAGGAGATCCCATCCCCTACTATGGAACAAGATGATTAATATTTCTTTTGGCTCTGTAAAGAAGCAGCAGATACATAACACATCTGGAGTGTTCGTGTTTGCAAGGCTGTGTGCAGAACAGAACCATCCACATGTACAGGACACCATGTGAAGCATGAACTGAAGAAATGTGCTTGATGTTTTAACCGATGCATTTGCCTTGTCCGCGTAAATGGAAAATAGGTGGCAGAATTATTTTATTCTTTTTTTTTTACATTACCTTTTAAAAAGACCTCTTGATCAGAAAGATCACTACAAGAACAGAAGTGAACCACAACATCTTTGCAGTCTTGATTCTGTCTCTCACATCTTATCTGATACACACTCCCCATGAAGGAGAACAGTAAGTAATGAGAGGTACCCTATTACTTAAAGGGGAGCCCTCAGTGAGAGATGGATGTGATTCTGCAACAAGATGGGGGCAGGGAATCTTCGGCCCTCTAGATGTTTTGAACTACAACCCCCACAATCCATTAGCACCTGCCTTTGTTGGGGAGGGCCAAGGGGAGCTGTTGGTCTAAACATCTGGCGATCCAGAAGCTCCCCTCTTGGGAAATACAGCTTTCAAAATGGAAATGGGCTTTGCATAGCTGCTACATGAATTGCTATGGGAAGTGTGTCTCTTCATTATCAGTTCCTTAACTGGTGCACACTCCTTCTTGAGGGGTCGACCACATGCAGGAAGCAGTGCTGACAAGGAAGTCCTTTTCCAACAGAAGCCTAAGTCAGCAAGAAGTCAAGGAGGGAGCTCTGCCTGCTTCCTGTCTTGGAAAGCTTGTCACCATGCCACAGGGAGCAGGGAATGAAGTGGTAGGATGGTGCAGTAGGATGAAAGATACCACTTCAGACTATCAGTAGGGGAATAACTGACAAGGTTCCACCACCAGATCTTCCTGCAAGAAAAAAATGAGCATGGCAGGCAGCAGGCAACAACTTTTCTCTCTTTTGTGTTAGCTTTTGTTTTACAAAGGGGAGGTTTAAGAAGCATATCACGGAGGAGCAATAAAAATATGGAATTCCTCACTTGGACTTGGAACTATTACCATCTGGTCCACCACCTTGGCCTTTTGCCATCTCTTTGTGTTGGACATGTTGATCACGCAGCCACCTAGAACGTGGTCTCTCTGGAGATGTCCAACATATTTTGCTTGGAGACACTCTTTCCTGAGAGGTCCAGCAAGTCTCCTTGAAGTGAAGAGGTCAAGTCCATTCAGCGTAGGCTCTCACTTGCTACTCCACAGTGGTTCTGTTGGGGGTCTCTGTCATTTCAAATAATGCTGCCAACAGATGGCAGTCCTTTCTCCCATGCCCCAATGAATGTTCTTGGGAACAATCCTGAACATTCCCATAATGTGGTCCATTGTTGTCACAAGCTAACTCCATTGTTAACTCTTGGCCAACTTGCATTGAAGGTAAGATATTCTTACCAGTTTGGATGTCCCCATCACCAATCATACCAATCAAAGCTCCGTTCTAAACATGCCTACTTGGAATGGAGCACCACTGTGACAGCTTCTTGAGTGGCAAATCACAACTCTCAATACTGACTCTGAACTGATAACGCTCATTTGTTATGGAACTCCATCCTGTTAAATTTTTTAAGCAATGCATTTTATTCCATTCTATACAAGAATAGTTGCTTGTTTCCAATCATCCTTGACTCCTAAGCATTGCTCACACTGAAATGTACCAGCAGGATCATCCCCGAGAGCAGCAACACAACAGTTACCATTAGGAAATCAATCTGCAGTGCATGTTTTGCTCTTTAAGATATGTTTATGATTTTGATGTTAGTATTTTTTTGCTTTCATCAGTCTAATAGAAGGTCATGACTCTCCTACCCCACATCATCATGTAAATTGCTTTTCCACTTCAAATCAGGAACTTTTGACTAACTCAGGTCAGTTGAGGTACAGTAGATGGAAGAAACAAATTAAATTCCTAAAATGTTTTAAAATAGATGAGGTAGGATTGTCTTCATTAAATTCATGAGGAGTCCATATAAGATTCTACTGAAGCAGCATGGGTTCTATGGGTGTGATCATTAAAGACTGAATACCAGAGAGATCTATAGATCTGATGCTCTTCTGTATATGGTCATATGTTTTTTATTTAAAAAAAAACAAATATAAGTAATTTTGGTTTTCACAATTCTTTGAATTAAATAGTATACCTAACTCAACTGGTATTGATTGAATGGTGCTGTTTCATTTTTGTAGGACACTTGTCCATGGGTGGCCAGAAATCTTCATCACTGTGATAGTGCAACAAGATGTAATTAGTATCCAGAATCATGATTGTTTCATTTTATTTAAGAAGTCAACTTGCTAGTCCTCAAGGTTCTATAGAGCTAATGTATAAAAATAGCACAAATAGCCCACTGTCTTTCGGAATGCTTTGCTGTGGAGGAAGAGGGGAGAGGAAGAGGGGAATTTTAACTTTCTCCCTGGCAGCTGGTTTCCCCTAAGAACTTCTCCATACAGTTTTGTGTATGCAAAGTAAATCTGAGTTGAGAACATTGCTGGGTGCTAAAAGTACCCAAGGCTGGGCAGTTTTAGGGAGAACACAGGCTGCTCCATCTCATTTCTGCTGCAAAACACCACTCCTAGGAAGACATGCGCCAAGAATGTGAAACAGAGGGACTTGGTTGAGTGTGAGCATGCCTGGCTGAATTCCTGTGACCAGAACAGAGATAGTCATGGCCTGCTGTGAGCTGATCCTGTACATTGCTTGAGCTGTCAAGCCAAATGGTCTTCATTCCCTGTTACACTTTCCTCGACGGGAAAAATGTAGAGAAAGGGGTTCAGAAAGCACAGGGCTCCCTCAAAACCAAAAAGAGTATTGACTAGGGATAAGCAGCTTTATCATCTCCATTTGTTTGGTCTTCCTTCATGCTCCTTTTGCTGTCTCTGGACAGAATCACATCAGAACTTTGCTCCAGAGGTCCCAAGTCTGAGTCCCTATTAAAAATAAGCTCCCCCCCCCAAAAAAAGGGAGGAGTAGGTTCCAAGTTGTGAGTTAAGTCTGAGTCATTGAAAAAACAACCCAAGTTGAGTCCAAGTTGAGTTGCTGGTGTGACTGAAGTCTGACTTGTTCCGCGACTCAAGTTCCGCGACTCAAGTTCCCATCCCTGCCAAGTCCTATGTCCAACCCCATTCCATGTCCTTAGTTTTGTAAACATCAGAAGCCCCCAATGTTACATATTTCTGAATGCATTTTGAGATGAGTGTATTAATGGAGAATGCCACCACTGACTGAAGTATGCTCATGTACATTTTAGAAAATAAGCAGTGTTCTCATTTTATTATTTCATTGCTGTTTTTTTTTTAAATTGTTAGTTTGTTCATTTGTTTTATAAATCAATGAAATAAATAAATAAATTCCCTACCTTTTCCACATGCACACACATTATCAGAAATATTTTGGTGGAAATGTATAGATCTCTGACTACAGATTCTCATGTTCAGTCCAGGTGGTGTGGAATCAGTAAAAAACGAAAGTGAAAACTTTGATGGATCTAATTTCCCACACTGCTCTCATACTGACAATCCAGTCCTCATTCCAGATGAACAGTATGTACAGATGCTAGAAGCGTGCTGTGGTCCAGTCAAGAGGGGTTCATCTAGAATCATTCAGGATCCTGGATTAAAAATGATGCTGCCAGTGCACTGTACACCCAATTCATCAGTAGGTTTAGTGAAGCCCTTTCAAGGAATTGACTCAATGACCTAATTAACTGCATAACTACTGGACACCAACATTTAGGGGACACTAAAATCTAGAGTTGAACCTACTGATGAATTTTAGGAAAACAGATGGCAACATTTTTGGCCATATTTTTTTTTAAAAAAGCACAAATTTTCTTTTTCAGGTGGCATTACATGATCATCCTCCTTTTTCATGTGGGAGACTTGCACCCGTGTGTCAGGGCAGAATGGGTGGGAGACTGTGTTGATTTCCACAGGTGCCAAAATGGCTACTTATGGCTCTTCCTGATTTGATTTCACAGCAAACACAAACGTGTCAACTCTGCTACTCTTCAAGTACGTTTTCGAAGAAGAAACAATGAGCAGACAAACTGGCTGAAACTCAGCGTGGAGTTCACCCTGAATGGGTAATTTCACCGCTTGGAGGAAGGCTCCTTGCCATCCCAGCAGCTCATAGAAAGTGAGATCCAGGAGTCATTGTACTTGCAGTAAACCCTTTCAGCTTAAGCCTCATTGATTTCAGTGGGTCCACTCTATGTTTAACTAAATCTGGATCCAACTTGTAGGGTCAAGGGCTTATAGGCAGTTTAAAGGTGAATTCTTTATGTAACCTGAGTTAGACACAAAGTGGATCTGGAAATGTGTTTGGTGTTACACCTTAGTTATTGAAAGATGAGGATACAGCAAACCCTGCCAACAAAATTGATGTGCTTCAACTCATATTTAACAGCTCCAGGCAAGTCTATTCTAGCTAATTCATACTTTGGGAACGATCACTGGCAAATAACTCAACGCTCTCTCTCTCTCTTTTTCTCAGCACCTCTTTTAGTTCCCTATTCAGTGTATACATGTGTACTTGAGATGTTATATATGAAAGAGAACATCATTTTCAGTCCTGAACTTCTCAGCCTTTACTTGGTCAAGGAAAGAGAGCTTGTGTGATCCTTGGACCAGGGGGAGGGCACGGGGTGGATGGGGAGATGACCAGCATGCACAGCACGCCTGTCTCCTCTAACAGCTTGGCACAGTGCCTGTCCATGCATGGATGGGACAATGAAGAAAAACAGAATTCTGCTTTACCATAGAGGGGATCCCCAAGCTGCAAGTGCTACACCCACAAGGCGAAGGATTGTCCCCCATACTCGTAAGATCCCTGCACAATGCTAAAAGACAGGCATGTGCGAAAAGAGACATCTAATTAAGATAGTCTGGAATGCAATTATTCATCTGAATCACACCGAGGAGTTAGAGTGGTGGCCAACACAGCTGTAACAGCTCCCCAAACACCGCCAAAAGTATGACTGTAAATGGATGAACCAGAGAAGATGAACAATCCGTGGTCTGCAAAAAAACAAAATGAAAAAAAAAAAAAGGAGGGGGGAAACCAATTGTTGGAGATGCATTTGGGAAGCATACAGATCCTTGACCCTTGGGAAAGGGAGCTTTAGGCAGGGTGGAGTTCTGTTTGTTTGCAGCTATCACTTGAGCCAGTGATGAATCAGATAATCTGGAACACCCATCCAAAATGCTGTATAAAGAATGCACATCTTCCAAACTGAATGTGTGGCCTTGTATTTTTCTATGTTATTTTTTCCCCGCTGGAAATGGCCCAGGTGGACATTGTAAGGTGTACAACAACTCTGTAAAAGCCCAAAACTCTGAAGGCCCAAAGGGAGATCGTGAATCTTCCATTAGTGGCTTCTTTTGTTCAGCCAAATAGTACTTTATGAAACAGCCATAGAGCTGAACATGAACTTGGTTTCAACCAACAAGAGGACCCAGGTTACGCTGACCACCATATCCAGTGCTGGATGGTCTTCCAATGCTCTGGAATAAATTTGGAGAGGTGGTCATGTGGGGAGATGGAAGCATCATTGTTTCCCCATTCCACCCAGCGAAAATAATCTTTAAGATCCCAAACTCTCTGTTAGTAAAAGTAGTTGTTGTGTTCTCAGGAGACAGAATCATGATCCAAACCATAATGTATAACTTTGCATGTTTTTATAATTGCACAACCACACCCGAGAAGGAGAGGAACTAAACATAAGAGCTCACTTTTAACTTCTTCTCTTAGGTGTAGTAGAAATAAAACTTGTCAAATTCTTTTGGGAATGGAAAGATATAGTCTCGATTAGCATATACAGAAGGGATGATAAAGAGCAGTTAGTACGTAAACGCCAATGCAAAAGATTTTCCCCTCATAAAATTCTTTGAGAACTACAGTATAATCCTTATGGACTCAGTGAGGTAAAGAATGACATATTATTCTATAGACCTTTGTTTCCTGATAATACAGAGGTGTTTATTTATTTATTTATTTATTTATTTATGGATTGTCAATCATTTCTTTCAAAAAGAGATTTTTAAAAAACAGATTTGGAGTAGATTTCCCCAACTTGGATGCCTCCAGATGCTTTTAAATAAGAACTCCTGTCATCACAAACGATTCCCTATATTGGCTAGGACTGATGAAGCTTGTGGTCCAAACCGTTTAGAAGGACCCAGAATGGGTAAGGCTGACATAAATATTGTCAAACTAGTGGAACTGCTGCACGTCTCTATGTGAGTTGTATTTATTAGGTATTTGTTGCATTCACAATGAACACGATTGATAGGAATGACACTTGATAAATCCTGATCAATTTGTGCAAAAATGCTTACACCAAAAATTATGACGTTATCTTGCAAAGGAAGATCTGTGATAGGATTCTTTATGTGAAAATCAACTGACCTTTCAAAAAGGGAAAGGTTAATGCAACAAAATGTTGCTGTAAAGAAAACAGAAGGAACTACATTCTTACTGAGGCGTGTGAAAACTCTGCTCTCTGTTTTGTTTTTCCACATCCCACCTCCATTCTTTCCCATCTTTTGTTTGTATCAGCTTACATGTTTTTTCCCCCTGTGTGGAAGTTTTTACACACTTTCTGTACATATTTTCTATAACATACACATTTGTTTACAGTTTTTTCTCCACTGCATGCATTTTGTACACATCCCCCCCCAAATAATTTTGAGTACTGTATTTGAACATAGTTTTCAATGGTACTCATGCTAGCTGTTTGCATTTTTAAAGTGTGCAAATGAGTTCAGGTACATGAAAGATATCTGAAGGCTTGCAAATGTGCAAAATCTCAGAGGCAAGGCATGTACCTTGCTTCACACTGAGGCCCAGGAAACTAATATTGCAAATCCTGTGTACAATGGTATCTGTCTTGCACAAGATTCCCTGGACAGAAATCCATTGAGCTCAGCAGGATTTCACTGTTTGTTGTGCAAAAAGAACAGGTGGGTGGCGGTGGTGGGAAAATCAAGACCAGGTTCTCATTTCCACCCTAAGTGAGAAATCTTGATGATTTAGGAGGAAGTCTTGGCGAGAAGTCTGTGCATGATGAAAATCTGCAAAGAATGATAGGTTTTGTTTTTGAAAATTATTCATACTCCTAATCTGGACAAAGGTCTGTCCTGCACTTTTTAAAGCACCATTTCAGTAAATAAATCAACTTTGTATCATTAGTCTCATCATCATCAGTAATCTTGAAAACCTCTGACAGAAAATGATGGTCCAGCATTTATGCTCAAGAGATTTAAGGGAGAGATACAAACTCTACCCTTCTGTTCTTTTTCTGAAGAAGAAAAAAATCTACATAAGTGGCTATATATGAAAATCCATAAACACTCTCTGGTGAACAGAAAGTGTTCAGCTCCCAAATTATGCTCACAGTCTGAGACTGGGGAAATAAACATAGTAATTCCGCAAAACAAGGAGGAATGGCAGTGTGATATGCTGCATAATGCTGTAGAAACCAGGAGTTTAGAATTAAAGTTTAAGGACCTCCTTAATTCAGACTAGTGACAAAAAAGAGAGGGAAGAGGAAACAGGGTTTCTGTACTGACGTTCATACAGTGCTCGCTTACAATTTGGACTTCATGCATTCATATTTTTCCTTTGCCGTTCCGTCCTGGTTCTCTTCTGCTGTATGTTGTTGACAAACTCCAACCTTGGGAAATTTGAACTAAGGGAGAGAGTTCTGCATGAGGGTCAGGGCAGAGGCGGATCAGTGTCAACCTGCTCCAGTTCAGACTGGCTTTGAGTTGGAAAATGGCCCAAGTCATCTCAGAACCAATGTGGAGGCCAGTCTGACTCTGGAACAGACTCCAGATTAAGATCTGAACATCTAAAGATTTGGGCTTTATCTGGAAACAATACTGGCTGAAATCCTGTTGCTTAGCATAAGAAGTCACAACTAGACTGGGTCCATTGAATCCATGAGTCCATTCCTCCTTGAGTTCTGTTGGTTCAAATGGGCCTACTCCAACTGTGACTTACTTTAGCGAAGTAAGTTGCAGTTGGAGCAGGTCCATTTGAATCAATGGAATTTACAGAGGAGTTGACTCATCAAATGTTCATTGATTCAATTGACCTACTCTAATAGTGACTTATCACTCCATACAGCAGGATGTTACCTAAAGATTTTAAAAATAGCAGTGGGGTTTTGTTTTGTCAGAATTGGCCAACAAGAAATTTGCACAGTTGCTTGTTACAGAACATGTGAGCAACTGAGCAAAGGAAGCTGCTGTAATTAATCTGTGCCACAGTCCTTCCGCCACTGATTAGAGAGTCATGGGCAAAACATGTCATAGGATTAGAAAGTGGACCTTTCATGCAATTAGAAGGCGGCCATTGTCCAGTTTTTCAGTGCAGAGAAGCCTGCTTCACCTTGAGAAGTACCAGAAGTTAACCCAGTACACATCTCTCCTCTGTAGTTGTGACATCCGTCATTTCCTTATATACCTGAAATTAGAGAGTAGTATACGTTTGTAGCAATGGGCTGCTGACATGTGAGGGGCCAAGATGAAAGATGTGTTGTATACTGGGGGATATAATATGGGAAGAAGGCTGATGGGCCCTGAGGCTTGTGTTTGCATCTTCATGTGATTTAAGGTTTTGCTTATAAATAACATTTCCTCTGAGGATTTCAGAGTGCCATTCCCCTTGTGTTGTTTTCACAACAACTTGCTGATGTAGGTTACTCTGAGAAATCATGACAGGTCCAGTGTTATACAGTGAAATTCATGGCTAGGCAGAGATTGGATCCCAAGTCTCTGAATCCTAGTCTAGCTCCAAGTGTCATGTGAAAACACACACAACTGCAAGGAAAATAAAAGGAGGGGAGTAAGTCCTGTGTCCAGGGATATATACATGGATTGAGATTCGAGCCGTGGGACTCACTGTCAAGTTGTACTCAAGTTGCACCAGTGACTCAACTCAGACTCAACTTGGTGGGTTTTTTTCTTCTTCAATGACTTAGACTCAGCTTGTGACTTGGAACCCACCCACTTGCTCCCTTTTTTTCCTGGGGAAAAAAAGTTGTTTTTAATAGGGACTCAGACTCTGGACTCGGGACTTGGTACCAAAGACTTGGACTTGGGACTTGGACCCAAAGACTTGCCAATATCCCTGGCTCAACTAGACTTTAGTAGAGGTAGACTTTTCAAATTAATTACCTCTCTAGTAATTTATTTATTTGCATATTTGTATTCTTAATTTGTATGCTATTTCTATGCAAAATTTGCTTACTGCTCAAAGTGGTTCACAATCAAAGTATGACACAAACAAATACATCCATATCCATAAAGCAGTTTAAGACAGTTCTACAATAACAGAATAACATTATAAAATAATATTAATATTGAAAGCATTGCACTCAATTAGCAATTCCGTTATGAAAAAAAAAGAAAATGCAACAGAATTTGGACCAGATGATAGGAGCAGAAGCAGAGTGAACCCACGAAGACAGTTGCAGTGACGCAATAGCTTTTCAAAACTGTATGACAGGAATTGCATATGGCTGCCAGCTCTCTTTCATCCATTTCAACTAGCTGTGAATAATCTATGTTGCAGAATTTCCTTAGATTATTTCTTTATAACTATTTACTGCCAGTTAAAAAATTACAGCTGCACAATAGTGTAGCTATGTTACTTTGTGGCAGAGTAAATCGGCATCCTGCAAGGCAATTATAAAAATGGGGGCGACCCAAACAAAAAATTATAACTTTGAAGTTGGACTGGAGAACAGCACTAAATTTGGCACAGGCATAGCAGACAGCTTGGGGAAGTTTGGGCAAAGGTTTTTTTTTTTTAAATTATCATATTTTATTAAATTTGGCACAGATGTAGGAGACAGTAAACTCTTGTTCTGTGCTGAATTTGGAGAAGTCTGGGCAAAGGATATTCGAGTTATGATTTTTTTAAAAGGAAAACTGTTCCTTGCCCCCATACAGAAAAAAGTGACCCTAAATGCTTCCAGATTTAAAATAGCTTAGATAATTTGAAAAGACCAATCTTGCTTATCTTGAAAGAGAATGGTTTGTCACACCTGCTTTTTTATTTGGAAAGAATCTAGGCTGCAAGGAATGAAATACTGATTTAAAAAAAGGCTTTTCAAAAGGGAAAAACAGGCACTTTGTTATAATACTGTGCATGTGTGGAACAGGTTTACCAGCAAGAGATACACTATTGCAGGGAAATGTTTGGAGGGTAATGAAAGATCACAAAAACAGAGCAAAAATAGTTTTTTTTAAAGAACCAAAAAATAGGCTTGCTTTAAAGAAAACAATGGTGTGACAGTTCTCCTGAAAGTTATTTTTTCCATGTATCTCCAGGGAATTAGCATGCAATTTTGTAAGGCATATTCACAGTATTTTTGCATTACAAAAACACAGAGCACTTGTGTTTGTCCTAGCCCTTAGTGCTTTCAGTCAACATTCTCTCAGGATTTCTGAGACCAGACTCCTGACACAAGTCTTCAAAGGGGAAATCAGCTCCAGGTCTGGGACAATTTGAACTTTTGACCCTGTCCATCAGAACCCAATTGAATGTTTAGCTCCTTCCTGGCCAAACAGTGATTCATGCTTACAAAGGGTGTCTGTTGTAAAAATATTTTAAAAGATTTTTTAAAAAGTGAACAAATATTCAGAAGCTTTCCCTTTAAGCTGGGAAAATACTGGTTTTTGCTTTGTGGCTGGGGATGGTCTTACTTTATGTTAGTAGAGTTTTGGTGTCTACATCCTGTCATAGTCTCAGTCATTCCACCCATCTTGTCACTCTACAATTGTTTTGGTAATTACAAAAAAAAGTTCCAGATATGTGCTAATGACCTCCAAAATGTCATATCATTAACAACTCTGCTCAGATCTTGCAGATTAACAACATCTCATGTTAGGTTGTTCTTTCTTCCTACTCCCCCCTCCTTGCTTCCTTGCAATATTGTATTTTCTGATCAGTTCTGCCCATGCCTTGCAAACTAAAGGAACTACTGTCACTTCTTTTCCAGAGACAATTCTGCCTCATGTTAGGTCTTCCTCTCTTTCTACTGACACCCCCCCCCCCCCTCAATTTCCCAGCAATCTTTTCTTTTCTGGTCAGTTTCGTATTTTCATTATAAGTGCATGGTAGGGTAGCCTGTTTACTCATTTTTACTCCAGTGAGAGTTCAGGCTTGACTTGATTTCTGCCTTTCTGGCTGTCTGTGGTATCTGAAAGGCTCTCTTCCAACACCACTTTTCATATGAGTTGATGTTTGGATCCTTCTTTCTTCACTGTATTTCTTTTCTATAGAATGGATGATTTTGACCTTGGTTTTCAGGGGCAACCTTCGCTAACTCCAAATCTTCCCTCTTTTTTCCTTTATTTCAAAAGGGGACATCTTTGGAAAACATGAACACAACATGTTTGTAGAGCGTTTGGTTCAATGTAGCTTTTCTTCCTCGGGTTGCCTACCCCAAGGAAAGGGTTTGGGAACTGGAACATAGCTTTTTAGTCTGCATTCTGGGGAGAGGGCATGGCAACATTAGTTTACCTGAGAGGTTAAAAGGTGTGCTTGCTTCACCACACCATTGCCTCACCATTTCATTAAGTACAAAATAGCCTTTCAAAATATTTTGGCACAGAGGGACTGCAGCCGCATCTCAGCTGTTCTTGGTTCTGCTCTCTCCCAGGAACCATAGTACAGATCATGTGCTCATCTTCTGGGATCCTAATTCTACATGAGGGAAATTTCTGTTGGAGTTTATGTGTAGTTTATGTTTTAAAATGTCAGGAAATTCAGTTCTTCAAAAAACCTCCGGTTTATGAATGTGGACTATTGTGCTTCTGTACCCACGAATCAAAATGCCAGGAAATGGCCCAATAATTGCTGCAAAAAAGAATGCCAAGCACTACATAGCCAAGGGCAGTCTGAATGCTGTCAATACCAATGGCAGCAGTCAAGATGGTCTACAGGATACGCTCTTGTTGAAAAGCAGCCATGACAATTTCTTCGTGTTTGGGTGATAATTAGTCAACTACTTCTGGGATTTTCTCTTGATTGGTGTCACTTTGTGAATGGTAAGTGTCACGATCCCCACGTGGCCCCTGCTTGTTTCACCAAACAAAGAGCTCACGCTACGTGCCCCTCAGCTGCCACCAGTTGATTACATCAACAATACCTATTATTAATAATCGAGGTCCAGGCCATATGTCATTTTAAAAGAACCAAGTAGAAATTGTTTATTGTTACAGATGTTGACAGAATAAGCAATGTTGTTAACTCTTAAACAAACATTCTCCTTTATCCCTCTCAACCACCACTCTCCCGCCCAAATTCCAAAACCACACCAAAATCTTCAACTTCCTCTGACTAACTCCCTACCTCTCTAACTCCCCCTCCTCCTGCTGAGTCTCTTATAGCTCATGACTCCGCCCCTCCAGCACTCCCATTGGTCTATGCAGATAGCATATGAATATTCATGACCTGGGCGGACGCCACAGTAAGGATCAGTTTCCAGAAGCCCTAGCCAGGATTTCAGCCAAAAAAGTTTAAAAAACTGATGAAGTGCATACTTTAATCTTTGCAGTTTTTGAAATTAAAGTGGAATACTGACATTTTGCAAATCACTTCATTTTTCCAGTAAGATAACTTTATTATTTGTCAGCAAACAATGCTCAGAAACAATGAAAAAAATCACCTCCTCCCCCTTTTAAAAAATTACTACAATTCAACCATTTTTCTCCAGTTGTGTAGTGTAGGATTTGATCTAAAATGCCCCATCAAAATCTTATATTTGTTTGTATTCGTCAAATAAACTTTATCACCTTTGTAATAAACAAAATCATATACCTTCTCATGATAAAATGTTTAAAATGTCAACATTTATTCAACCTATCCAGATTTTTATTCTTTTATTACTTGATTTAAAAAGAGACAGACAGACAGACAGCTACATACACACAGAGAGAATAACACAAAACTACCACTATTATTTACTATTGCTTATGTAGTAACAAAAAAAAAGTTGACAATACATATTGATTCTGTCCTTCCTACTATAAGATTACGTATGTTGAGTGAAAGATCTATTGGAATGTTGCAGTGTTCAATTTGAATTCAATTATACACTTGTCATGTACTTAGGAGCACTGCTATCTCAAATGATGAAAAACCTATATTTGCCATTGCTCATGCTTTTCTTTACTTCCGTATCTTACATTTAGCCATGGTTGGATTTGCGATTGGTCATTGGAAGGTAAACATGGGGATTATGAATAAATTAGTAACAAAGTCCTCAACTATGGAGGAAACTGAGAAACTCAGAAACTCAGAAACTGAGGAGCTCCATCTGGAGCAACCTTAAGCTGTTAATGTAGGACAACCAGGCCAGAGTCATCAGTAGTATAGTTTGAGGAAGGGACTAGTGCTCAGGTGGTTTCTTGTGCTACCTGCTTCTCGTTGGATGAGAAGTTGCAGTATCACTCTCGGCAGAGTTGGTGCAGCAATGAAGCAGGTGTCGAGACCAGAAGATCCCTTGCCTTGTTAGATGTTGTAGTTGTCCTGGGAGAGAATAAGAATGCTACGAGCACTGATGCTCAACCTCTGGCCTTCCAGATGTTTGGAGCTTCAATTCCTAGAATCCCTGGCTAGGGATTTTGGCTGCTGGAGTCCAAAATACCTAAAACAGTGGTTCCCAAGAACATCTGGGTTGTTGGGAACCACTGGTCTAGAGGGTCAAATGTTGAGAACCTCTGCCACTGAGGGCTGAAACCATGGCTCTGGGTAGGCTCTGACCCCTTGGTAAAACAGTTGTGAGGTTGATGGTGTATTGATGTTTGGATTTTTAGCATGTGTGGACATTTTACAATACCACTCCTGAGCAACCTTCAAAAGGCTCTGCAGTTTCTCTGAAAAACTTCTCTGCATGTTGTTAAGAGATCAAAGAGGTTCTAGTTCTGTGAGAGGAAAAACAGATGCGCAAAGACCACACACAATGCATCTTGTTGCTGGCCAGTAGCAATTCAGGCTAGGTGGAGGAGTCCTTATAACTAAACTATGTGCAGCAAATTTTAGGTGGTGGTGGGGGAAATGTTTGAACAGTCCTCCGTATAAAACTCTCCTCATCCATAGATGACTATCATGCCGTGAAATGGCCAAGTTAGTATTTGCTTTCTGAAACACAAGTTTTAGTGGGCAGGAAGTGTAGAAATATGCAGCTGTGGAAATATTTCATTCCCTCACCTACAGCCTGTAGCCTCAGTTTCTGCTTCCCAGCAGAGCTTGGGAAAATTGTATTTTTTGACTTCAGCTCCCAGAATCTTCCACCCGGCATGGTCCATAGCTG
Organism: Intellagama lesueurii; assembly: GCA_037013535.1. Taxonomy (NCBI): domain Eukaryota; kingdom Metazoa; phylum Chordata; class Lepidosauria; order Squamata; family Agamidae; genus Intellagama; species Intellagama lesueurii. Next base: position 163,387,271 of record JBAJHW010000001.1, on the reverse strand, counting down.
GCTGGAAGGTTCTGGCAGTAAATTTTTTTAAAAAAAAACAACTTCCCCCCAGATCTGCACTGGTCACTGGCAGGCTTTGCCCAAAGAGGCTCTCTAGGAAGAGGTCATGAAAACCCAGACAAATGAAGGCGATGAAGCTCTAACCGTGCATGGACCAGACTGGTGAAAGAGGGGAAAGACGGCTAATAAAAAAGTTAAATTTAAGTTGGCAGGAACAAATTTTTAGTAGTTTAGTTACAGCCAAATTTCTGTTTAATTGACTAGATGGAATACTACTACTACTACTACTATTATTATTATTATTGTTGTTGTTGTTGTTGTTGTTGTTGTTGTTGTCGCCGTCGTCGTCGTCTCCCATCCCTGGTATGAGATTTGGAGAGAAGGAAACAGCTCTAAGGATTTTTGAAAATCCCATTCCCAACCCACCAAAACAAAACTCTTGTTTTGCCATGTTCCTCCTCCCATAATCTGTGATCTTCTCTCCTTATCCTTTCCTCCAGATAAGGCACCTCTATGTGGTCTTGAGAGTCCAGGACAAGAGGGCTGCGGTCTTGATGCAAAGAAGACCACACACATCCCGTGCCAAGCCGCCCTTCTTCTCGTTGCTTTAAAACCCTTTGCTTCGTAAGGCTAATTAACTAACGAAGGCTACCAGGTCTGCAGATGTTAATAAATATATAATTTTAAAAGAGGAAACAAAATGTTTGCTTGGAGTTCTGCACTCTGTACACACACCAAGGCATCACTTTCAATATTCTCTGCCTATACAGGGCGCTCAGCTTTGGCGTGCAGAAGGCTTCTGGCATGCAGTTCCGCAGACACAGAGGAAGAACATGTTTCTAAGGACTCAAAGAAATTAGCTGACAATAGAAGCCAATCTCATTGGCATCAAGCCCATAATAGGCTGGGCATCAGCTAATGGAGGCTTGTGGTTCAAACAGGGCAACACCGCACTGGGCCATTTATCTGCACCTTCTGCTCTGGTCACAAGTGACCTGTGGTATCAGTTTAGGAAACTTCAGAGTGAATTTACTTTATAACCGGTTTCAAAATGTGCAGATCATATTTCTGTTCTTAAAAACACGGGTCCAAGGTAGTGTGTTAAGGTAACTTGAGGTATTTTATCTCAATTAGATAAAAATCATGTTCTATTCCCAATAGTTACATTTCTCCTAAAAGAGATGAATTCACCAATTCAGCACTTATCTTCTTGCAATTCATTTTCCTCTTTCTAACTTATAATGTGCATTTTTGGGGGAGAGGCAGTGCAAACTTGCAAAGGGAAATGAATAAACAAAAGAAAAATGAATTGACCTGGACTTCTCTAATGTTTGTTTCATTTGGTAGTAACTGTTGACTGTTCGTATGACTTCCTTCTTATCCCATTTTTTATATAAAACGTAGTAGAGTTCTCTCCGTTTTGCTCTATCTCCCATTTAGTGATTAGCAGCCTGATAGCATGACCACTAAAATGTCACAAAAGAGGAAAGCTTTCCAGATTTTCCGGACTCTTTGTTAGCCTGTTATTGTTATATGCCACCAAGACAGTCTTGATTTTTAGCCACCCTAATGGGGCTTTTGAGGTAAGTGAGTTACTTAAGGAGTAGCTTTATCAGTTCCACACCCCAGTCGGTTTCCATAGCTGAGCTGGGATTCAAACCCAGGTCTCCTGAGTCCTAGTCCATCACTCTGTCCACTACACCACATTGGGTATCCCTTCATTAGCCTAGAAGGTACTAAATTTAGAGTACTAGAGAAGCCAAAAGTCCCAACATCTCTATTGGCCATTGTCTCTACAGCTGGACTAAACTGCAAGATGGCAATTGTATGCTCAGTGAAAAAGAAGGAAACTATCATATAAAGAAGTCGTCGTTACATAAAGGTTACCTGCAGTTCCCAATATATCTGCTCCAGACGGTGGGTGGTGATTAGAGATAGGCACAAACTGGTTTGTCTCCGTAAAGGCTGCTGGACAGGTGCTGGTGCTCTCCTTCCTTGCCTCCTCTGGTTCAAACAGTCCCTCACCAGGCCCCGTTTGTTAGCTTCCAGCAGCTCCTCAACTGATCTTCCAGTCCCGGCAACAGCCTAGGCTTCTCTGCCTCTCCTTCTTGGCTGATCTCCCACTCAGACAAAAGAGCAGGGCAGAGAACTCTCTTGCTGGTGACTGGGAGATTAACTGAGGAGGTGGAAAAAGCAAGCAAGCTTGGCCTGGTGAGTGGCTGTTTGAACCAAAGGAGGTGGGGAGGGGAGCAGCAGCACCCGTGCTGCCGCCTTTACAAACTGGGATGAACTAGGGCGAACTGAGGCGAACTGGGGCGAACTGGGACAAACGGGTTGATGCATGTAACTGCAGGAGGAAGGATGGAGCTACAAAAATTGCCCCTCCTTCCATGGATGGGAGCTTCTGCTGGACCAAAGGAAGACGTTTCCATGACCAGAAGGACAGCACTGAGTAGAACCTCACCTCCTATCACATTCTTCATGGGGTAAATAATTGAAAATGTGGATTTAGAAAGGGCTGCTTCTATCGTCCATTGAGGTTGCATTCCCATATGCAGCCAGAAGCAAGGGGGGGGGGGGTCTCTTCCAGTGTTGGGGCCAGGGCAGGATCTTAGGGCAGACATCCAGCATGTGCTTGCAGAAGAACGAGCAGGAAGGCCTCCAGATGCAAAAGGGGCCACAGGCCGAAGTAAGGAAAATAACAAACACAGCCATTAAAAGAGAAACCTGCTAAAGACCAATGGAAGTGTATGGCTTACATAATTGCATCCCAGGTCTCCTCTGCAAGGTATAATGCAGGAGGATTTTTGCACATATGTACTAGGAATGAACAACAGCTAGCAACCATGGGCAGCCGTAGCCTCCAAGTTAGCTTTATCCTCTGTGAGAAACATTCAGGAGGAATTTATATTAGTTGTTGAACTTCTGGAACAGCTTTTCCAGTGCAAACTAAATGGCTACAGCATATTTTGTCTCTTTTTTCCCCCCTCAGGCTTTTCCCATGGTTAAAACTGAAGAAGAGGCAGAGATTACAACTGGAAAGCATCCATCATCACCATCGTCATCATGGCCATCAACTTTATTACTGAAGTCAAAGTATAACAAATAATGTTCAAATAAAGCACACCACCCCTTCGCCCCTTCAAGAGTGCTGTTGTTGAAACTTTTTTTTTTGTCTACATCTACAGGTTCCAAAAATGGAAGAAACAGGCATTTACTAGATCAGATCAGTGTACATACATATATGAAGTGGGCAGGGGGAAGACTCTGGGAGGGAGTGGCAATAAAATGGTGGCAGTTTAGAGTGTTTTTTAATATCTATATGAAGCTGCTGGGAGAAGTCATACAGAGATTGGGAGTTTCCTTCTCTTTGTCTGCAGGTGATGGTGTGCAGTCCTTGAGCACCGTCTAGCATTGATAATGGGCTGGACAAAGGCCAATAAACTGAAACTGAATGCAGATAAGATAGAGATCCTAGTTTAGAGGATCATTGGACCAGATAGAGGGATATTTATTTGGCCTCAATGGTGTTACGCTCCCCCTGAAGAATCAGGTTTGCAGTTGGGGGTGCAAGCTCTTCAACTTGAGTAACACAGTTTTCTCCCTCTCCTTTCCATTTCCTTCCTTCCTTCCTTCCTTCCTTCCTTCCTTCCTTCCTTCCTTCCTTCCTTCCTTCCTTCCTTCCTTCCTTCCTTCCTTCCTTCCTTCAGCTCAGATCATCCTCCAAAATCTTTGCAGACTAAGACCCTGATATTGACTGTAAATATATCACTTTCAAATTCAAAGTTCCCTGGATGTGTAAATAATAAGATTTTTTTTAAAAAAATCATAGTCTCTTAATACAAGTAAAAACAGACCATCCAGTAGTTCAAGAAACTGCATCATAAGGACCCATCATTTCCTGGCAGTATGGATCAGCTGTATGAGCTCATAGGTCTGTTCCATCTCCAGTTTCCTGTGTTTTCCTCAAAGTGTGCCATCTGAGGATGAGTTTATTTGAGCAATGACCTGTTTTGGTGGAATAGAGAAATGATTCTCCAGCCATACATGCAATGTTAACATTGGAGGGTAAGTCAAGCCAGAAAAAAAATTGAATCAGGCTAGAGCTGATGCACATTCTGAACATTTTCTTTCATACCCAGCTAAAACGATCTCTTTCTCCTTCTTTTTCTTTCTGGGTCAATGTTGCAAGATCTCAGCTTTCCCATTATCCTGTGTTTCTTTTTCTAGCCTTGTAAACATTTTGTGTTAGACTTGCAGAAAATGTCTCATTTGCATGTGATCTAAAACTCTTTCTCCTTCTGCAGCTGTTCAGTTGTGAAGGTTTCCCTGCAAGTGTTATGTTGGGAGGTCAACAAATGAAAACTAGAAAGGCCCGTTGAGAAAAGAACATGGACAAAATTGCATTCTACTGAAAAGAGAAAGAAAAAAAATGAGAAGGGCATCTCTTTTCTCTGTGATTTAGGGAAAAGAGATTTTAAAGTCCATCCATTAAAGAAAAGAAAAATCAGGTTTATAAACAGGTTGTAACTGAGCTGGCTGGATAGCTCAGTGGTTTAGGTATCTGACTGTGGAGCCAGAGGTTGGCAGGGATGTTGGCAAATCTTTGGGTCCGAGTCTCAAGTCTGAGTCTGAGTTTTTGGTGCCAAGTCCCAAGTCTCAATCTCCAAGTCTCTATTAAAAACAAGCTCTTTTCCCCAGAAAAAAAGGGGGAGGGTGGGTGGATTCCGTTGCGAGTTGCGTCCAAGTCATTGGCGGAAAAAAAGCCAAGTTGAGTCTGAGTCAAGTCACCGGTGCGACAGTGAATCCCATGACTTGAGTCCCCATCCCTGGAGGTTGAGAGTTTGATTCCCCACGGTGTCTCCTGTGAGTAGAGCCAGCCTGTGCGGCCTTGAGAAAGCTGTACAATCCCAGGATGCCTCCAGAAGAAGGGAATGGTCAATCACTTCAGAATGTTTTCTACCTAGAAAACCCAGAAAAGGGTAACCGTACGTCAGAATTGACTTGATGGCACACAATTATTATAAGGTTGCACTTGATAGTGGGGCCTTAACAATACTGCAACAAATATTTTATTAGGAAATATTTTAAAAGGGAAGACTGCAACTTGGCTTTGTTTTCTGAAACCACCAGATTTTATCATAAGGTATTTTATGTTTCATTTTTGAGCTGATGGGTCGATATTCCTTGAGCCATCAGGACAGGAAGGACTAAATATGGCAATAATAAAACAAGCAAATTACATAGATCCTAAGGGGAACCAGTTACCTAGGGAGTTGATGAGTGCTCCAACACTGGAGGCATTCAAGAAAAACTTAGATAATCACCTGGCAGATATGCTTTGATTGTATTCCTGCATTGAGCAGGGGGTTGGACTTGATGGCCTTGTAGGCCCCTTCCAACTTTTCTATGATGCTATGATTCTAAGGAGCCCTCCCATGAATGGAGTAAGTCATTCTGTTTGCAAAAGAATCACTTCACTTCTTGTGCTCTTCCATAGTGACCCCAAGCCTATGGAGCAGTTTCAGGAGGAGGGACACATGGACCTGTAGAAAAGAGAGGAGGATCCCTGGAAAATGCATTCCCTTTCCATTAGCAGCTTTCCTTAATGACCTTTTCATCAATGGGACTCTACTCATGGACTTCAAATAACTGTACATGACACTAACTGGCAAACTGAATTATTTTTACTTTTGAACTGCTGGATAGCTCAGTGGTTTGGGCATCTGGCTGTGGAGCCAGAGGTTGGGAGTTCGATTCTTCACTATGCCTCCTTGACAAGGTCTGGACTTGATGATCCATAGGGTCCCTTCCAGCTCTGCAGTTCTAAGATGATGAAGATGGTGATCAAATGACACAGCTTATGGTTGTAACCTATTTTTGAGGGAGCAGTGTTTTAATAAAGTTTACATAGTTCTCTTTTTAGAAGGTATAGTGTCAAGCTCTCAGAACAAGATGGGATACAATTTTTTAATGTCTCCTTTAAAAGCTTTTCAAAGATTAAGTTTATTTGTCAAATTGTTCTTCTTCAAAATGAAAATGGCCCTTTGGGGAGCTCTTTTCCAGCAGTTCTTCTAATGAGTAGAATCTTGGCCTCGTCTTATTTTTTGATAATGTCCCTGGAACCATGCTGTGAATGAGGGCCATGGAAAAACTTCTTTTTTAAAAATAGGACTGTGTAAATGCTCTTCTCCAGGGGAAAGATCTTACATTTGTTTGCCTTGTGATTTGCCAATAGTTTTTGAACTGTTGATCCTAACTCTAAATACTTTCTTCACAAGCAATGAGCCAGAGATTGGGAGTTCAATCCCCCACTGAGCCTCCTTGATAGGGACTGGTCTTGGTGATCCACTGGGTTCCTCCCAGCTCTGCAGGTCTAAGATGATGATGATAGTTGTCACCTTTTCAATGGCAAATAATGGTTGATGATCATGTTACTCATGCTGGGATTTGATAAAGCACTGTTCTGTATCACACATTATGAAAAATACCAGTTTGTTCAAGGATGTATGTATAAGACCTTTGCAAAAAGATCAACTTTCTCAGGAAGAGTCAAGGTAGATTTACTTTTAAAAGGAAAAAAACTTCTGGCTTTTCTCCTCAAAGTTTTGGTTTGCTGATCATCCATTTAGAGGCAAGGACTATGGAAATACAGAGATTGGAAAAGTAACTTTTCAGGACAACAACTCCTAGAGTTGACAGTTGACCAGCATCTCATTCCTGAAACTAAGACAGGCCTTTGTGATGCCATGGGGGAGGGGAAAACAAGGTGTTGCCATAAATCAGAATTGACTCAATGGCACATGATCATTGTTATTATACTACTAGTGATTCTATACAAAATAATTATTCCAGACCTTCTCATTTTCTGATCACGTTGGTACCAAATATGTATTTGATGTGCCCTTCAGGACAGACTGGCTGCAGAAATTGCCCATTTGTGGCTTTCGGAGATTTTTTTTAACCCTTAAACATTTCTTATTAAACCCTGAATGGATAGCATAAGATATTTTGCTACCTGAGCCAAAGGACAAGATGGCACTCCAGGTATGGAAGAGAACTGGATTGGTAGTTTACTTTCACTTCAACACCAGCAACATACAGTATCCTCCAATGCAAATGGAGCAAGAGACCAATAGAGGGGGGGTTAAGGACGGCAGCGATGGCTTCCAAGACATGCATGTGGGGAGGCAGGAGAAATGGGGAAGAATGAATGAGGTGGCTGTTGCTCCCCAGCATCCGTTGCCTGAGGCAGTCACCTTCCTCTCTGCATAATAACTGGGCTGGTCTTGCTTCTTTGTTTGCAAATATATGTCCCACCTTCATACCCCACACTTCATAAAATCTCCCAACAAGGTTCAGCCAATAAGAGTATCATTGCTGAAAGTGAGTGGTCTGATCAGTATAGCACAGTTTAAAAGGTTTAGCTGACCCCATGATTCACTAATGGCTTTCTGAGGTTGGCAACTACGTTCGGTAGAAATCTATATGGACACATCATTCTATGACCCTAAGATGTATAGAAAGTGCAACCTATAAGATATTTGCCATTTTGTTTGGGCACAGCTCCCCAAATGGGAATCATCCATCAAAATCAGGAGGCAGTGTCGACCTTATTAGAAGGCTGCCAGAGCTGTACTCAATAACAGGCAGAAAAGTAACCTGTTAAGCGGTAGGTCACACTGTACATTAACAGTCTCAAAACATATTGCTGTATGAGGAAAATCACTTGAGGCCAAAACAGGTCTGAATTGAAGACAGGGAGTACTGACCCACTCTACAATTCTACAGGTCACCCCCCCCCCCCAGTGAATGTGTCTCACAGACTTGTTCGAAAATACTGGACCCCCTTGAATTAATTGCTGGAAAATTCTAACTCCCTTTATGACTATCTTGTTCATGGATGTTGGTATTAGAATTGAATAAGGGTGGGAAATACATTGCTCATAGGATGCATGCAGCTCCCAGGACCTCAAATGAGGCTCCCAGCACCCCTAGGTCCCCCTAGCACTTCCATTCTCAACAACAACAACAACAAACTTCCTGGCACATTTAGTATAACGACTGTTTGGGAAAATGTGCTAACCATTGACTTGTTGGCTGTCCAAATTAGATTAGATGGAATTTGTATACTTCGAAGCTTGGGATCATCCCATTAAAAATTCCCAATGTTATCTTCAAAGTGAACTGCCTATTTTTACTTTCAAGAGCTTTGCACAGGTTATATTTATACTTTGCACCAATTCTGAAAAATCAGCAGTACAAACATGAGCTTCTCTAAAATTCCTTGCCTCACATGATCCTTTGCTACACTATCTGTGAATATGGCTGCCCTGCCGTTGAGGACTTTTTACTTCTGCCAGTCTCTGTTGTGCCCTGCTGCATAAAGAGCAAGCCCAAGACATGTTCCTCACCAAGATGAAGACAAGATGGTGCACCCTCCCCCGCCTCTGCTTCATGAATAGAAGTTGACCCAACTGGAAGTGACATTTACTTGAAGGCTGGTGGTGTAGCAGTTTAGTTTAATTGGCCTAGGCAGGCGATGTGTGGGAAACAGCCATGGATTTCAGGAAGAAACCGAGTTGAGCGTGGCCAAATGGTTGGAATGTTGGACTGGGGCTCAGGGCACTCTGGTTCAAGCTCCCACTCAGCCATGAAGCTCATTGAATACTTCAGGCCCGTCACACCCTATCCGTGTGGGTACCTCATAAGAGTCTTCTCCTGAGGACAATTGTGGAAGGAGACGTGCCATGTACGCTGTGTTCTGCTCATAGGAGGGTAAGCAAGATATAATTGTCACAAAGCAATAAAAGCACGCGGATTGCCACTGCTGCCTTCTAGCATCTGCTGCCTGAGGCAGTTGCCTTCCTCTGTGGAATGGCAGGTCTAGCTTTGATAGCACATTTATTCATTTTGTGACTTTGCCTTCCCAGCTTGCTCCCTTCATTTTGTTGTTTTCCTGGCTGTCTCTTTTTGGACCAGCTTACTAGTTACAGCCATGTCTCCTGAGAACTGGCTTTAGATTCTTTGGCCTGATCTTACAGAAGCTAATTGATCTGGACCCTGCATGTACTTATCTCTCTTGATCTGACTATATGTGTGCCTCAAACAGCTTTGGTCGTCCGCACGTGCTGTTTCCATGGTATCTTTGTGTTTGAAAGCATTTCAAACCTTACTTTTTAGTCTTGAACACAAATGTGAATATCACACATATCATTCATAAGGGATTTGAAAAGCCACCAGGAGCAACTGCATATATCTTGAGACAAGATTTTCTGGACCCTTCACATTCTGGATGTGGCCTTTCAACCACAGCTTCTCAGTTTTGGAGATGCAGTGCCCAGAAAACAATGGTGCCTAGCCACTCTCATTTTATAAATTAAAGCACTGGCATTCAGGTTCGGGTTAAAAGACTCTAGATCAGCGGTTCTTAATCTTTTCTTTACCATGGACCCCCTTTAAATATTGTTTGTTGCCATGGACGACCAAGACTTAACTCAAGATTTAAAACCCTAAAGTGCATCAATTATTTATTTAAAGTTTCTTATGAAGGGCCTCATCAACAGATATTACTTGCTATAACGGCAACACTTTTTAAGAAGACTGGAAGAAGCTTCATTTTGCTTTGAACAGGATGCATCCTCATCAACAGCATCCATTCTTTTACGTTTCAAATTCAGTCAGCGATCCATTCTGAGGCTCAGCCAAAATGTATTGCTACAAAATTCACTGTGATAATATTGACAATCACCAAATGGTTTTATTAGCAGAAATCAAAGAAGAAACATGACCGTGAAGTCTGTCCGAACACTCACACTGGCACTGACTGGCTCCGACTCTCTCTTCCCGCGACTTCTGACTGTCTGCGCAGTAGCAAGAAATGTCACGTGCTGTCTCTCAGCCACTCAGCGCCATTCCCTTGCATGTTCTCACAGGCAGAAATATCGAACAGTTATTTGCTATCAGTTACTTTCATGACCAATGTTTAATTTTGTTTGTTTTTAATGGAGGTGGTAGTTGGTATTTATGGTATTTGATTTATGCCCCAATTGTATTGATACTGTATTATTTTGTTACTCTGTTGTTTGTGTATCTGTTGTAAACCGCCCAGAGTGGCCCTGGCTGCCAGATGGGCAGTAAGTAAGTAAGTAAGTAAGTAAGTAAGTAAGTAAGTAAGTAAGTAAGTAAGTAAGTAAGTAAATACTACTACTACTACTACTACTACTACTACTACTACTACTACTAATAATAATAATAATAATAATAATAATAATAATAATAATAATTTAAAAAGCCAAGTTTTACACAAATAGGCAAGGGAAATTAAGATTTTGTTCTATGTTTCCTTTTCTTTCTTTCTTTCTTTCTTTCTTTCTTTCTTTCTTTCTTTCTTTCTTTCTTTCTTTCTTTCTTTCTTTCTTTCTATTTTAACTGCAAAAGATCATAACATTTCTTCAAGACTTTGTTAACCTCCTGTGAGGACATTTCTCTATGCTATAGAGAAAGCTGAAATCCTGTTCGCACAGCTTTGTTGCAGTTCCTTAAATATTTATAGTTATTTGATTGTTACAACATGGGCTTTTCACACCTCCCACACTTGCTTTATTTTGTGATTGGTCACAAGGAGGTAAACACGGGTTTCATTTGCAGATGGAATTGCTCAGAGATGGAGCTCTGCTGGAATCCTGTCTCTGGAGCCCTAAGGTTCCCTCTGCAGTAAACAGTTTGACCCTGAGAATCAAGAGCAGCAGGATGGAGAAGTGCTATCAGCCTGCCTTATCTACCCTGGGAAGTTGTGCTGTTTGGATTCCAAGGGGCAGACAAGGAAACAGACTTTAACAACAGTGCCAAGAACTAAGTAAATAGGCCTCAGGAAGGCAGGGTCCAGCCTGTTTCTCCCCCCCCCAAACATTTTTATCCCTTTAAGAGTTACACAAAAGCCAGAAATTCAAAAGATGAAACATTTCCAATCATGCCATTTCTGCCCTAGAAAAGCTGCCCCTGTTGAATTTTTGTCTAAGGTGAAATTGCTAACGTTGGGGAAGTCCTTTTATAACTGAAGACAGAAAATGAGGGGTCTGTTCTGAGGATAAGCATTGTGATCTATTCTGTTAAATATCATTGTCAAATGGAAGCAGCTAAACCCTGCAAGCATTAATTTGGTCTTAAAGGAATCAAGAAAAGAGCTCTATGTTTAAAACATGTACCAAATTTGGGGGGGGGGGGAAACCCACACAAATGTTCACATTATTAAGCCAGAAACTTGGTTGGTTTTGTCTATAAGCATATCTGGATACAGTTCTTTTGACTCATATCTTGAGTGATTTTAAATTATAAAGTAAGATTAGCTGAAGAAAAAGACAAAAAATGTTAATAAACAGAAAAAGGCAAGCACTGTAATTATATATAGCATCACAGGAAAATTGCTACCACAAGATTTTTCTTTTCTTGCAAAAATCAGCTTATGTGGTTAGAGCAATTGGTTTGGAACCACTCCATGTTGGGTCATCAGACATCCAACGTTGGCGCTCAAAAAACATAAGAAGGTCAGTGAAGTATTAATCTGTGTTTTGTGGTCTTCTCTATTGATAAACTAGAAGAATGAAGGAAGAGACGTGAAAGCAATACAAAAGGAAAGGGCAATGGAACTGAATTCCCAACATACCCACACACACACACACAGAGATGGACTTGTACCTCTGGACATGGGAATATCATGGTGCCATTGAGTTAATTTGGAGGATTCTCTACCTTTTTTGTTATAAAGTAAGAAGGCCTTAACTATTTAGAATGCATTATAAATTCAGTAGAAAATATAATGCCTTTATTTATTTACTTACTTATTTTTCTATTTAAAATATTTTCACACCACCTTTCTCCTTAAAAAGGACCGAAGGCGGCTTACATCAGTAAAAGACAGTAATTAAGCTAATGACACTGATTATATAAATACTAAAGAAACACCACTCCAAAAAAGAGTAAACAAAAGCAACACCAAAACACATGCAAGACAGTAAGGTACAACCATCCATTTAAAAACCCCACTCATGCAGCCAGTCACTCACTCAGGGAAAGCTTGCCTGAAGAGAAAGGTCTTTGCCTGTTTGTGGCTCGCCTTGTATCTCCCCGTACAAGGGAAGACTGGGGCCTGGTGACCTGTGTGACTCCTCGGTCTGCTGTTTGGAGCTAACTGGTCATGGGCTACTTCAAAGCTCTTGGTCAGTCTCCCTTCTTATGGTTCTTTCTCTTTGGACTTGGATCAGACTAGACGTAACTGTCCTTTGAGGGGAAGGCAACTTGAAGGAGACAATGATACTCCATTAGAAAGGCTAGATTACCCACTTGATTGTCGATCCAAAGATGATTCAGATGGGCTATAAAATCTTTCCTTGTTTCATCTCACCTGAGGCCAGAGGGGTGTGAAACAGTGGTCAATTGCTTTAAGAAAAAAGAGAGAGTTATTCTTCGTCTTCTTTTTCCCGCTTTCCTTTTTGTTTATTTCCCACCTCTCACCAAACAGGTGCTCAAGGCATCTCACAGTACTAACATGCAGAGCTAACAAACTCTTGACTCAAACCTAACATAAAAGCCAACCCATTGAAAACACAATTAAGAACACAGCCATAAAAGACAGCCAGTACCCAAGTGGTAAAACTCTGTCCAACAACAGACCAGCACATATGCCAAAAGCTTGCCTGACTCAAAATGTCTTTGCCTGCTGCCAAACAGCCCAACAGAGAGGAAGCCAACAAAGCCTCCCTTGGCAGGGAGTTCCAGAGTCTTGGAGAAGCCCCAGAGGAGGCTTTGATTAGGGAGGTCTGGCTGGTAAGCTCCAGGGCCTAGGTTGCCAACACAAACATATGCAGCTTCACGGAACTTTATCTTGTAAGCTAGCTGCATCCCTGTCTCTGCTAATCTTTCTTATTGTCCAGATCTACATATGCATACAATATGAAACTGCAGTCAGAGGACATGCCCGTAGTCCTTCCATGTATAATGTACCCGTATTTCTTCTGCATGAGTTCCTTAAAGAACACATCTTCCTTTGGGGTACCTTGGTGTCCTTGTATTCGGTGTGAGAGCTGATGGTCGCATCTTAACTGCCAAATCAGCTCTACCATTGAAGTCTCTGTGGCTTTGTAAGATCTACATCTGGGAACTGGCCAGGAGGATAAAACCCTAGTCTGAATTTGTACAGTTCTGGCAGTTCAGCAACTCTTGTTATGCTGCGCTTGTCATCGTTAGCCTGAAACTGTCAGTCACCTCAGAGCTGTTAGTGCACAGCTGTTCCCTCACGCTTGCTCTGTATATTCAGCCTCTGAGGCAAGGATTGCTGTTCTCGTACTTGACATGGCAGGGGAGACATTCCTTCGTCAGGATTTGAAGAGAAAAGGAGTAAAGACTGATCAAACATAGTGAGAAATTGAGACAAGTGGATGTCTGGTGAAACCATTTTTTTCCTCCTAGTGTTGTAGGGACCACGATTTGATGACAGAGCCCGTATCTTGCCGAGAGGAAGCACCAGGCCCCAGCCCCACCATTTCTGGTTACAAAAGCAATGAACTGGATGTGAAAGACTACTGCCTAAGACCATTGCAGGCTCCTTTCAGTATACTGGTCCAGATGTGATGGTATAAGGTCTAGTGTAAGCCAGATTCAAACCTTGCAAAGTATTTTTTTAAGTAGTTAATTTTGTACCTTATTACAAAGCCCAGACAAATTAATCAGTTGCCACCAACATGACAAAACTGCCTCAACTTGCTGTGCATTGCCTACCACATTGTTCATTAATTTTAATTACTTAAATTGAGTATTGGTTGGTGGATTGATAAGAGGATTGATAAGGAAATGAATGATATTCAAGGATTGTTAAAAGAATGATAAGGACTGATAAGGGTAGCATAAAATTTCAACTCAAGATGCTTCTGAAAGTGTGGTTAAAGATTGTGTTTTAGAGACCTAAAAATACCTGGGAAGTGTTATTCATCAGACACAGACACAGACGCACACACATCATGTCATCATCACTTCTTCCAATATTTTTGACATCTAGGTTTGGTGCACCTCATGACACAATAACAAATAGCTCATTTTCAGTAACGGTGCAATTTGTAATTCAGTATTTCTGACCTGAAAGCAGCTTTTTATATACTATTGTGTAGCCTTCAGAGCTTCAGAAAGTTACTGTTATGAACTACAGCACCCAGAATTCCTCAGTGAGCCTAGTGAGGGACCATGATGAGAGGGAATTCTTGGAATTGTAGTCTAAAAAACCATATCTTTGCTAAGCTGTAGTAGGCTTATACATCTTGGCTCTCTTCTCAGATTACAAAAGGCACCATTTCCATATTATATCCGAGACACATTGAAGGCAGATCTTGGGGTTAATTATCATCACTTGCATTTGCTGGGCCAAATTTAATTAACAGACCTCACCTGGAATTGCTTGGGTGACAAATTGTACTGGCACACTTATTGTTGAAACATTTTCTTTACATGGCTAAGTTCCACAGGGAATAGCTCCTCTCCTGCTCCTTTTAGGTAGGAGAAAAGGGCGTGCAAAATGTTGTAATTGCAAAAAGGTAATTGTAAACACTTGTTAATGTTATTGTAAATACTTCATAATATGTAACTAGGGAGCCAGGGCCAAATACATTAATGCAGCATCTGTTGTTGAATGGTGGCTAATAACTGTTATTTATATTCCTTTTCTTGGACAATGTTTGATTAGAGTAATGTGATTAATAACTGTTCTTTATAATTTTTTCCTCGGAGAGTGCTTGATGAGGGTAACGTGGTGTATAAGATTCAACGATCCATCCATTGCAGTGAAGGTTATGATGATGAATCCAAATGGAATCACACAAGGGAGGAGTTGCAAATGTCTGGGAGTCTCATTGATTGTGCAAGGTTGAAACCTGACAGCTGAAATGGTAAATGAAAAGATGGAGAGATACTTGGAAAGCTCTGTAAAGAAGAAAACGTATAAGGTGTACAGCAGAGAAGGAGAGCTTATCAAGAGTACTCCACGCATCATTGTCCAATGAGAACCATTTTCTGAAGTAAAAAAACAGAGAGAGAGAGAGAGAGAGAGAGAGAAGGATGTTAAAAGGGCCAGTCCATAAAAAGTGATATGTGCTTCTGTTTGAAGCTGATGTCATAATTGTAAACTTTATAGAAAGAGAAGGTGCTTTAAAGCTCTTGTCGTAAACTAGAATGTAAGTCATCAGGATTTTACTTGAAGCATAGCTCTCCAATCCTATTTTTTCTCCTCATAAGACAGTAAGACCTTTACACTGTTAAGCCTTGGACGCCATTCTTCATCATATGGCAATTTTATGTGGGAGACACATTATGCCTAACATTATTTTGCTATTGGTGAAATAGCAGGCTTGACTGTAGGGCAATCTGAACAGATGCTTTGCTTTGTGCTTTAAAAATGTATAGAAGAATCCCTCACAGAACCACAGACTTGGAAAATACAAAGTCTGCTGCAGCTGGAAGGCTTTCCATGCTGGCTCCAGACTCAAACAAATGGAAAGACATTCGTTTTTAGAGCATAGAATTTTTCAACTCCTAAATGAAAGCTCAAACTAGATGATATACTTCGCACTTATTTAGAAAATGAGTTATCTCAAGTGGTAAAACCCCCATGAACAACATGTGATTTTCTTCACCATGACATGTTACATTTAGCATGCTTTGTTTTATGATTGGCCTTGGGAAAGTAGAGATGGCCTTAATTTGCTAGTTGGATTGCTCAGTACATTTTTCTGATGAAATCTTATTGTGAGAGGGACAAAGAGTGAATTGGAGTTAATGCATGTTCTCCATGTGGTCTAGTTTGAGTCTCATATTCACTAGGAGAGGGGGTTAAAAAACAAAAGCAGGAGAATGGTGATGACCCACAAGGGAATGGCCATCACTTCACCCTTGGTTTGGGAGAAATGCCAGAATATCTTAGGCTCCTTTTCACTGAACTTGAACCATCTGCTTTCTGAATATTCTGTGAAGATCCTTAACAAACGATACAAATGAATCTGGAAAGGGGCATCTGGCTTCCTAAAAAACATTCTCAGCTTTTATATTTTTTCCTAATACTATATATAAACCAGGTACGGTTAAGCAGAGTTTTGTCGTCCTGCTTTTTCTGTAAGGTAATAGATTTAGTTTCATTGTTTTCTGAGATACATTCTTTTCTCTAAGGGAAGAAACTAGGAGTGTGTGGAAGCCTGTACCTTAAAAAAAGGGCCCAAAGATTGGGCCAGCCCAGCCTGGACCTTAAGGAGACATTTAGACCCCTTGTCATTGGGTGCATCATATTATTATCTGTACTTTTTTGGCTCTCCACGAGAAAAAAAAAGTATCCAAGGCTGGAAGAAATGCAGGTGGATTTTGTTTGTGCGTGCACATATACACACATGCACACATACAACACAATGTTCTAATGGTGTGACCTATCTCTTTGGCTGTGTTCTGAAGGTTGTTCTTCCTAACGTTTCGCCAGTCTCTGTGGCCGGCGTCTTCAGAGGACAGGAGTCAGAACTCTGTCTGCTCTGTCAACCATCAGATCCTGGCCGTGAAAACCTTCGAGAATACAAAGAAAGAGAATGTTACAGAACACAAAAATGTTATTTAAACAGCAATGCAAATCTCTCTCTTCACTTTATGGTTCCAAACAATGGCTGGCAAAGTAGCTGTAGGGGCCTATATGTATACTATATGTTGACCCCCACCTAGTACCTCGGGAATTGGAGTAACAAGAGAAGATCTTGGATTTCATTGGGGACCTCAACTGTACTTGTTTTCTTCTTTGGTGTCAGAATTTCAGTCTGTTGTATTACTTTCCACTTCCACTTTCTTCAGTCCAAGCCACTGCCCAACTTTTTAACTCTACAAATGTTGAATGGGATACAAAGGATCTGTTGTGGTGTTATTCCACCCCCAAAGGTAAAGAGTGGCTCCTTGTTCCATCTTATAGTCCTTCCAGAAGCACACAGATACTCTGGACTCAGACCATTTTTGTATGTCTGCCCAAATACAGTGCACATGCCTAGAAGAAATGATTTAATACAGACATATACTTTAGAATTGACCATAATTATATTTCTTTGCACTAGTTTTTTCCAATGGTATCTCTCTCTCTCTCTCCAGCCATTATCCAACTGCTCTAAAATGGTATCCATTAAATGAGACAAGGCGTAAGATAAGACATAGATTCCTCACAAGTAAGTGAGCCTTCATTATTTTAGTTAGCTATCCATCAGAAAAAAAGACTGCAATGTTAGCTTGGCAAAATACAACGGCAGATATGCAGAGTCAATTTCCCAAATAGTCCCTTTTCCTGTTTAGAGAACTATTCATTTTGTTCTGTTTATTTAGACCACAGAACTTGATTGCATGACCAATCTGAGGTGGAAACGTTCACTTTCTTTCCATCAAATGAGCAAGGAAATATCCAAATTGAAATCTTCCCTCCATGAGCTTAGAGGGTAAAACATTAAGTCTCGCTAATGTAAAGGCTCTTCTGGTCTTTGTTGACATTGTGCTTGTCAAATATGAAGATACTGTAAAGGCATTATTAGTAACAACACTGTATTTGCCTGACTGGCTCAGATTTCAACATATATCTATCTCGGATTGCCTGTGTCCGTGTAATGATGGCCAAGTGGAAACTGTAGGTCATGTTTTAATGTACTGTCTTTTCTATAGAGATCTACGCACCAACCTCCTGAGCCCAATCATTCTCAGATATCCAGGGAGACCTGATGAATTTTACAACAAGCTACTTCTTTCCAATCAAGACTCCCTTATTACACGCTCTGCAGCAAACTTTTGTGCAGCGGCAATGGCACAGCGCTCCCTTATAGTTTCCTGAGTTCACAGGTTGACTGGTTTTAGCATGAGGGTGATTTATTGTCGAGCGCAGAGAAATGTTGTGGTCCCAACCGAAGGGAGGAAATATTATCTTTACAAATATGTAGGAAGGACTCCCTATAACCCAAAGACCCTGTCCAAACCAGTTTGCCCTAGACGATCCAGTGGTTCAAAGGATAGCTATAAAAATGCTGTATTTGATTCTCCCCATATTTTACAACCAGTATACAATTAATTATTTGTTGTACACTTTTAAAATTACATTTTGTATATTTTAACCATATAATATGTTTTATGAACTGGCTGTAGACTTTTTAATTGCATTTTGTATATTTAACCACATAATATGTTTTATGAACTGATTGTACATTTTTAAACTGCATTTTGAATATTTTAGCCACATAATATGTTTTATGAATTGGTTGTATATTTTTAAACTGCATTTTGTATATTTTAGCCATAAATATGTTTTATGAGCTGGTCACCCGACCGTAATAAATAAATTCAATTCAATTCAATATCCAAATTGGGGGAAGTTTTTGTTCAAAGAAAGAAAGAAAGAAAGAAAGAAAGAAAGAAAGAAAGAAAGAAAGAAAGAAAGAGAAAGTCTTATCCATTGCCCACCCTACCTAAAGACGCGAGACCAGAATTATGGATTAAAAACGGGCCACGCTTTATTAAACATAATCACTGTTGCCATCCTTTGGCAAAGGGGGGTCCTGCTGTAGTGCAGAATCAGGTTAAGCACAGAGATCTCAAAGAGCCCCTTAAACAACAATTGGGCGACTCCCTGGCCCCGAGTTTCCATGGTCATCAAGACAGCAAGAACCCGGCCTGCCCCAATTTGACCACCGTCGGACCTCAAGTCAGCTTCTGCTTGTTGACTGTTGGTCCAGGTGTGGCCCCAGTGCATCTTCCCCCCCCAAGTGCTGTAATCACACGATCCACAGTGCTGGGAGGTCAGATGGTCTATATCTTACCTGAGATTGCAATGGGACTCACAAAAAAACCCTGTTTTATCCGCACTACCATGCTAAGTCCCATGCCCGCCATCGAGCCTATCAAGCTCAGCAAGCAGGCCCCCCTTGATGTCTTCCAGGAAGACATCCAAACCAGCATTGGACAGATGTACACCATCGTTCCAAAAAAACTCAGGCCTATCTAAGCGGATCCTCTGGTGACCAATCACCGATCCAAGGTGGTTGCAGACCGCTCTGCAGACCTCCCGATTAAAACGCCTGTGTGCCGTGTTAACGGAGAAAAAATTCCTGGCATCTCTCCATGCCAACCGAGGAACAATTATTGACCACACAATCTGCATGTCCGGGTACGTGGCCTTCAGCCATGTTAGATCACGTAGCACATCCAGGATCAAGTCCTTTCCATGATACCTGGCCAGATCATTACTGCCCAGATGTATCAGCAACACATCTGGTGGAAACTGACCGAAGGCAACCGCTCTGCATAGCTGGCACCACAGCATTCCACGCAGCCCTCTCCATTCAATATGGGCTCTGGCTCCGAGTCCTAGACTGCTCCCCCATGGAGATGCAGCCACATAGCGTGCTGCCCAAAAAACGTAACTGTGGCCCATGATCATAACTTGCTTTCGCCTTGCCGTTGCCACAGGACCTGCGGAGACAAAACAAAAACCAGGCACCTGCCTAGACATTCGGAAATGTATTAATATATCTACGATATGCAGATGAAGACCACTGACCCAAATGCTTAATTCATCCGTGTTGTATCCTAGGGCTGCAGCAGTGGATGCTGCACCGATTCTAAAGGAGTGCGTGATGAATCTCAGTCCGTGCACTCCAACCTTATCCAGTGCTAAGTATGTCAATTTCCAAAACTGGTACTTTGTTAATGGCAACACTTTCTTTCTTTGCAACAATAAGGCTATCCGCGACTTAAGGTCAGCTAATTTATTCTCAGGCAGCCTGGAAGTCTGTTGAACTGTGTCTAGTTCGATACCTAGAAACATCAGGGACGTAGCTGGTCTTTCCGTTTTCTCCTCAGCCAGGGGCAGACCAAGCTCCTCTGCCAGTGATTGAAACGTGTTTAGAATAAATCTACACCTCCCTGTGTTCCTTTCACCACAAAAAAGATAATCATCTAAATAATGGGCCGTGTACTTACAGCCCACCATGCGCCTGAGCTTCCACTCAAGAAATGAGCTGAAGCGCTCAAATGCTGCACAGGAGACAAAGCAGCCCATAGGCAATGCTCTATCTATGTAAAAGGAACCTTGGAAATGAAAACCTAAAAGATCAAAGTCCTGCGGATGAACTGGCAAAATCCGAAAAGCTGATTTTATGTCACATTTTGCTAACTCCGCCCCCACACACTTTCTTACCATGCACACCACCTCATCAAAAGAGGTGTAGCACACAGTACAAAGTTCCTGAGGGATAGCATCATTAACCGAAGTCCCCTCTGGGTAGGACAAGTGGTGTATTAATCTAAACTCGCCTTGAGCCTTTTTTGGCACTATTCCCAAAGGAGAAACCCTTAAGTTCTCTAAAGGAGCCTCCGCAAAGGGGCCCAGCACTCTCCCTTCCTTAACCTCTTTAGCAATCTTTTCCTGAACAACATCCTCCAGTCCACAAACTGATTTCAAGTTTTGAGCAAAAAACGCTTTACGCTCGCCGACCGCCGGTATCCTAAAGCCATATCTAAAACCCTCCAGTAAATAAGAGGCATCCTCTCTACAGGGGTAATCAAACAGTCATGCTTCCAAAACCATAACTCTAATTGGGCTGGGGCACTTTTCCAGGGTTACCCCCGCTGCTACTGGGTTTCTTACCTCCCGCTGGACCTTTATTCTGTCGTTGAGACCCAACCCTGAGACATGAGGTACTGGGGTGTTGCCGCCCACATGCAGAGCACTTGTGCCTGAAGCGTCATGGTTTCCTGGTGCAAGTGCCCTTGTTGTAATCCCAGCAAAGCAGGCGGGGTTGAACCACCTGCCCTGCTCCTACACGGGGATTCTGATTAGGAGCTGTTTCTGTTAAGATGTCTGCTATCAAATCTATCACCTAATTTGGGCCTGGCTGGCATCATAGACTGCAGCCAAAGGCCCGGCTGTGGCTCATCCCAGCGGAGATTTGGGTGAATCGCACTTCTCATACGAAATGATTCATCATAGTTAAGCCACGCTTGACCCGCGAAATCTTCATAAGCCCTGTAGATCAAATCTAAGTATTGAAAAAGAGATTGAGCCCGCCACGGCTGGGCCTTTACCACCACTCCAGCGTAAATTAAAAACACGGGTAGCCAATTAGACCACGTCCTGTCTGGTTTCTTTCTCCTGCGTCTCTCTTTGTCTTTCTCATCCTCCTTGTCTAAATCCTTTTTCTCCACATCTCTGTTTAGCAACTCAAATAGATCTACATATTCTCCCCTTCATATTTTTTCTTGAGTTGCCGGGGTAAGGTGGTCACCTAGCGGCATTGTGTAGTCGCCGAATGGCAATGCTCGTAACGGCACGGTATTATAACCCGTGTCCGGAATGGATGGGTATGGCCAAACCCCAACTCCAGCCATAGGGTTTACTGATGCTGGAAATGAAACTGGAGGATATGGCGCAACCCATCCACTAAATTTCGCACTTGTACCAGGCCACGATGTACTTGGAGCCCTGAAATTCTGGCTGTCACAAACTGGATAAAAAGGGGAAGTAAATTGTCCACTGCCTGCCCAAGGCCAAGAAGGAATTGGTGTAGGAGTGCCCAGTGCAACGGCTGACTCACCTGACATAGGCAGTGCTATGCTCGGTTCCTCCCCTCCATACATGAATTCTGGGCTGGCCTCCTCCACCACTTCCTGCGTGTCGAGATCCACTGCTACTGCACCGGATGCTGCCAGGGTAGGTATCATTCTACCTTTCTCTATACACCATCGCTGTGGTGTTGCCGCTGCCCCATCTGCCTCACGCCTGGATGTCCCCTCCGTCTGCTTTTCTGCTTCAAGGATAGCAAATCTGGACATTAGATCATCCGCTATAGCTGTGAGCTTGGCCCTACGATGACTCTTAGCATCCCTAGCCAATCGGCGTGGCTGTGTCTCACTAGGCTGTGGGGCCTGTCTCGCCTGCCTTTCGGCTTCCAAAGCAGAGATTTTTTCCTGTAGCTGCTGACATACAAGCCAGGATTCCTCGTCCGACGAAGACTGAGGCAGTGACTCCTGTGGAACTGGCCTTTTCTTAGCTGGCTGTTTCCCCTTTTTCTTGCCCTGCCCCTTACGTGAGGCCAATACGCACCTAGCTCCAACACCTGTCTAAAGACACTGGGAGTCTCACCAATTTCGTTGCCAATTCAGATAAAATTCCCACCTTATTTGACTACTGTGAGGGGTACCAGCTAATGACTCTCCGCTGCCCCTTGGTACAGTAATGCCACCCTGGCCTTGCTGCCAATTATTTACACTATGTAAATAGTATTACTGTAAGTATTACCCAATTATGCTCTTGCAAAAGCACTTAATTACCAACTTGCTATTATTAATAATTGTGTATTAATTATTTACACAGTGATTTTAATGAAACTAATTCCCAGTAATCTCTTGTAATTAAATTTATTTATTCAATTAAATCATTAATGTATTAATTCCCTCAATTAATTTTAATTAATCAATTCCTTGTTTAATTACAAACTTATATAATTAAACCTAACTGAAGATCAAATTACAGCCTAGTAATGATTAATTGCAGTAGTAAAGTAAAACTAAATTAATCCCTCCAATTGCTATATACTTTTAATTAATTGTTGTTTGTTATTTATTTATTATTGATTATTATTAGTTTCTTTTATTTTAAAATATGTCCAACCAATTTGGATAGGCTACACGAAACAACAAGGCTAATTTAAAAAGTTTTTTTTGGTGCCACGCAAGCTGACGCACCTCACCCGACTGTTAAGCACGTGGCACGCTTTAAAGCAAAGCACACCCGACGCCTTAGAGCCTACTCTCCTGAGGAGGGAGGAAGAGTGGGGGGAGATCGGAGCTCCCTAATGGCTGAAAAGCCAAGCATCTGTACCGCCCGCTCTGCAATCACCTTCTTCCTACCCGGCCCTCACCAAAGGTAAGGTGCTGGGTTGTAACTCAAAGGCTGCCTTCCTTTCTCCGACCCTTCTGGAATAGCCTGCTGCCGTTTGCCCCACGTTCAGACTGGCTGAACTCCTCGAGCTCCAGTTGCGCGGAAGCGCGACCCGTGCGGTCGCGACCCCCCCCCACTACTATAGGCAGTACAATAATCAAGTATTCTAAGGCAAAGTAAGAAATAATATTAGAATTAAATTAACTTAAACCCACAATAAATCAACTAATTTAAAATAAGCCCAATTAATCAAAATAAAACAGTCAGACCACGGGAGGGAGTCGATGCTACCCCCCCAAACTCCGTAGCGTTGATCCTTGCCAGCCTCCAAACAGTGACACAGTTCGCACAACGTTGAGCAGCAGAGCTCTATCCTTCACTGATGCCAGGAAAGGAAGAGGGAGGGGAGAGGGGGGAACACCACTTAAATAACCTGACGTTCCCCCCTCTCCTCCCAAGCCGTTCTCATGAGACTGAAGGTCTCATGCGATCCAGGGAGGGAGGCAAAGGCGCGCCACGCTGCCGAAGCGTGGCTGAGCAGTGGCTCAAACATTTGCTCTGTTCAAACTCAGTATACAAAACTATTCCCAGTATGGAGAATATCATATTGTACCAACCTACCATGCAGGTATTAAAGATCAGGAGCCTGTCAATAAAAAGGAGGTAAAGGTAAAGGTAAAGGTTCCCCTTGACAATTTTTGTCCAGTCGTGTTCGACTCTAGGGGGCGGTGCTCATCCCCGTTTCCAAGCCATAGAGCCAGCGTTTTGTCCGAAGACAATCTTCCGTGGTCACATGGCCAGTGCGACTTAGACACGGAATGCTGTTACCTTCCCACTGAGGTGGTCCCTATTTATCTACTCGCATTTGCATGCTTTCGAACCGCTAGGTTGGCGGGAGAAAAAGGAGGTAAGTAAATGTAAATGTTCCCCTTGACATTTAGTCCAGTCGTGTCCGACTCTAGGGGGCGGTGCTCATCCCCGTTTCCAAGCCATAGAGCCAGCGTTTTGTCCGAAGACAGTTTCCGTGGCCAGCGCGACTAGACACGGAACGCCGTTAACTTCCCACCGAGGTGGTACCTATTTATCTACTTGCATTTGCATGCTTTCGAACTGCTAGGTTGGCAGGAGCTGGGACAAGCGACGGGAGCTCACTCCGTCACGTGGATTCGATCTTACGACTGCTGGTCTTCTGACCCTGCAGCACAGAGGCTTCTGCAGTTTAACCCACAGCGCCACCACGTCCCTTTAGGTAGTAGTAACCCAAAGGAGGTAGTAACCCAAAATTAGCATCCCTCAATGTACGGGGATTCAAAGTTTGACTTTAATGGATGGATGCCTATCTTGAAAGAAGAGGATGTGTGGGAAGCTGTCAGAAGCTGTCTACCCTTGCTACATCTATTGCAATAGGAGCCAGGCACCAGAGACTCCAGCCTCCTGCTTGGATAAGACTACCTGAATGTTGCTGCAGCTCTGGAGAGGACTGGAACCTGACATGGCATACTGATACCCCAAGTTTTACTTTGTGTTTTCAAAGTACTATACTGGTCTGGATTCCTTGTATCTACCTTTGGAGTTCTTTCCCTTTTTATCACCTTTACCTTCAGAAAAGCTCCAGAGGCTATATAAGGATGTCAGCTATCTTCAAAGCAAAAATGGTCCTTGGCATCACCTTCATGGTGTTATATTTCTCAAGCACAATCTATGTTCTCTGGGAAGCAAACCCAAGGGATTCCATGAGTCCCAGGGCTCATCATCAGTTCAGGGCTACAGGGGGCCACAATGCTACTTAGCGGAACTGGCGGGGTGGCATATTCCTCGTAGGAGGACTCGATCTGCAGATTCTGGTCTCTTACTAGTCCCTCAGACCAAGGTGGCTAACTCCAGACTTAGAGCATTTTCTTATCTGGCCCCCAAAATATGGCATTCCCTTCCGCAATACCTTCACGTGGAACTAGAGTTGGACAAATTCAAATGGGTCCTAAAAACCTAATTGTTCAACCTGGAACCATAGGGGTTGACCATGGAAATAGGCATTTATTGGGATAGAATTACTGTACTTCAATTATTATATTGTTATTATGGTTATTTTGATTGTTGTTATTGTCTTATGAAATGATAATTGTTTACTGTATGTTTTTTATCATTGTAATTATGTTATGGTTGTATTGTAACTGTTTTTGACTATTGGAATGAGTTCTGGTATAGAGCGCAATATAAATAAATATTATTATTATTATTATTATTTAACAGCTCAACACACAAACTGTTTTGCCTACAAGGGCAAATCTGCCTCTTTCACTTTCTCCCACATTCATTAAAAAAAATCCCAAGTGTTCTCCATCAAATTTATGAAGACTTGTGCACATTTTGAAATGTTCTTTTTTTTAAAAAAAAAATCTGCAAACATCTCTGGTCAAGAAAATCTTGATGTGCAGTATATAATTGTTATGGGCCTCTCTTGGTCTTCAAACCTCTAACATTCTTTGCAGTTTAGTTTACAGTCTGTATTTGATGTAAAACAGAAAATCTAGACTGTGCATAATTTAACCACTATAAGAGGCAAAATTGTTTGTTTTCTGCACAGTATTTCATAAGCAGTAATGAGATGTAATTATAAATCACAATAACGGAAGACAAAAGCAATTATAATCCTTTATGCTCATATTGGCCAAGGTAAAACGGTCTCCTTTGATATCCAGCTTCATCGGAATGAAGATTTTTAGCTCTCCCTCTCCTTCTGCAGTCCTCTGTGGTGCAGAAGAAACAAAGAACAAAAGCCACAATAAAAACCTAATCCAACCAAAACGGCCCCAGAGGAGTTCCCGACCTTCTTAAACAGGATGTGAGAGAGCCCTGTGAGCTACAGAAGGAGGGCAGGCTTGTTGAGTCAGACAGAAGCAGTGAGATCTCATAAACATACAACATTGGATTCGAGCTTTTGTCTCCTTGGGACACATATCTAGTTTTCATATCTTATTGCACATACCATAATTCTAACCTATAAGCAAAAAAAATAAAATAAAAAATGGCCACCATCACTAAACCTCTATTGCCAAGTTAATGCTATGCTGGCTGTGGGATTGTGAGCACTACAGTCACAAATAGTAATTTTGTCCGGCTCTGAGCTCCACAATGAGTGAGGAGTGTTGGTCCAACACCCCTAGGATTGCTGAGATGCTATGAATGAGGAACACGAGTCTCTTCCCAAACCCTGATAGGTTGGAATAAGATAGAAGAGACTTGCATTCTCACGTCTGTGTGTTGTGTGTTCTGTGCCATCAAGTCGGAACTGACTTATAGTCACCCTAACAGGGCTTTCAAGGTAATTGAGATATTTAAAGGACTGGTTTTACCAGTTCCACTCTCCCGGTGAGTTTCCATGGCCAAGTGGGGATTTGAATCCTGTTCTCCAGAGTCCTAGTCTGTCACTCTATCCACTACACCACAGTGGGAATCCTTCTCATGGCCAGGGAGCATGTGTGTCAATTTGTTCCATGTCACTGTTCTTAGGAGAAGCTCCAGGGATAGCCCATGGAACTTTTGAGTCTGAACTGGGATTGATGTGTTCATAGAAGGGAAAGCCTGCTAGGTTGTAACATATACAAATAAATGCAGGATGTTGTCAAGAGCTGCTTGACACAGTTCTAAGCTTAATGGATCCATCCAATTGAAAGTTCATATTAAGTCAAAACAGATGTATTTTAATAAACTGTTTATTTGGCATACTGCTTGTAAAGAGGCCTCCTCATAGACACATGTTGCTGAATTACATCTGCAATGACCCAGGAACAAAGCAAGATTCTTCAAACTGGAAAGATAAATCACAGAAGCTTGAACAATTGAACACCTATTTCTCAACTTTTTGTTTTGCATATCTATGTCTTCTCAATTTGGGGTATATCCAATAGCAGAAATGGCCTAAGATATATTGGAGCTAGAGATATTAAAACTAAATGGCCCTCCATTTGGTGATTAAAATAGAACAATAAACTAAATTGTGGACAACTTTCTGCCTTTAAATGGAAGCCCAAGGCCTGCTCTGCCTGAGGAGGCACAACTTTGGGGTAGACTAGGCAATATAATTAGCACATCATTAGAGAGGAAGCTCCCTTGAGAAGGAAAGGGCAGGTCTTTTTCCTAGCATGAGTTGCCACACTCTGCATGTTGTGAATTTAGTTTGCTTTTGTTTTGAGATAGGTTGTTTGGGCATTAGCACAGCCTTCATTTGCAAGTTTGATTGCTGAGGCACGGAGGTTTGAAGGGAGTGTGTTTCTGGAGGGAAAATGTTGTAATGGCATGATATACTCATTTCCCTTAGCAGGAAACATATCTCTTGCTCTGCCTGACTGCAAGGTTGACCTGGCCCTCATCCGAAGACAATTCTTTTTCTTCCTAAAGTCTGGTAAAGAACTTTGTGCATAGCTTGATTTATGAATTCATAACTTACTGGATAGCTCAGTGAGTTGCAGAGTCAGAGATTGAGAACTGGGTTCCCCACTGTGCTTACCAGAAAAAGTGACAGCCTATGTAGTCCTGGGCAAGCTGCACAGTCCCAGGGTACCTCCAGAAAAAGGGAATGGTGAACCACTTATGAAAACCCTGGGAAAGGTTGCCACAAATCAGAACTGAGTATATGACATGCTGCTGATGTTGCTGATAAAATACTAATACTAATACTAATAAATACTAATACTAATACTAATGACCTAAACATATGCTGTTTTTGTTCTCAGGCTCTGCAGGCTCTCTGGCTTGCTTTTCTGGAACATTTAAACCCTTTAACAGTAACTTACGGATAGTCCATTGTTTCTTTGTCCTAAGGCCTCGGATTTTGTGTTATCCTCATCATGTTTCAAAAGCCCCTCCTTACATTTTGGCCTGTCTTTTTCATACCTTGGTGCCTCAGGTCCTAATAACCTTGATTGTGTTTTTTCTCCTTTTGTGCCCCATAGCTGTATATGTTTGCAAATACATGTTGTTTTTCAGCTAAAATGTTCTCAAAGCCACTTGCATCATAAAAATCTTATAAAAGCTTGATAAAAATGCAATATCACAGGAATATAATGGAACCATGGCAGCTTCAGTGGCAGCAGCATTGGTAATTCAATAATCAGGATGAGCTCAGTTTGCGGTAGAAAGCACCTGAATATTTCAATTGTTCTTACTGGAGTACAGTGAAGATATTGAAAAGATAGTGGTTCCAGTCCTGCTCTAGGGTTGTAAAAACAAACTCTAGGTGTATATCTACAGTTCATGGGAAATGTACAGGAGAACATGGATCCCATTCAAAATAGTACCATGCAGATGTGCTGCGCTCTGATATGGGTGTACTCTTGTGTGTCTAATGTTGACCCGTGGTTCCCATCCAGCTAGCAATTGGCACTGCCTCAGTGAGCGAGAGCACCTGGAGCCAGGGAGCTTGACTCCACGTCATGTCTTGCGGAAGAGCCAGACTGCATAGTCTTGGGCAACCTACATAACTCCAGAAAGCCACCTGAAAAAGGGAATGGTCAATCACTTCTGGGTACTGTAAAGGATGCCCGTAAGTTAGGATCAAAGACATGCAATGATGATGAGGAGGAGGAGGCTGTATTGTGCCACTAATTCCAAAAATAATCTACTCAATGCCTATAGAAAACAAAACTTTCAAAATACTAGGTGTCCATGCACACTGGAGTTCATGATAGGGACGCTCATGGATTTTGTTTATCTCGTATTTTGGGGGAAAGCTAACTGATTCATGCTTCTAGGACTAAAGAGAAGACTGGAATATAACTATCACATATTTCCCTTCTTCAGATTTTGGCATTCTGTTCTTGGATCGAAACTATACCGAAATCTATATTAAAATATCCACTTCTTGGGTAAAATAAAATACATCTAGAGACAGTTGAACTTCTAGAGAAAAGATGAATAGACATTTAAATATGATTTTTGTAGATCTTTGTTGCATTTCATTTAAAAAGCCATCTTTCTCCCTCAAGTTGCAAACAGTTTTAAAATTGTGGGAGCAGGGGATCTGGGTGGTCCACAACATGGCAAAACTGCCCCCTCGCTTTGGCAGTTCCAACTAGAGTAAGTCCATTCATTTAATGGAATTTGCATACGAGGTGAGTCATCGTTCAGCATTTGATACAATGATGAGTTTGTGGGCCTATCACCGGTGGGCTTGCTCTTTCCCCCCACCAAATAAGACACATTGACACATGACTGGAGTTAAAAAGGGCCACAGCTTTATTGATAACAGCATGCAGTTCCCCTGGCTTGAGCATTGCAGTTGAATCCAGTCCCTGATGTATCCCATATCTTCCCAGTTCCCGCTGGGCGATAACACAGGAATAGCATCAAGTGGAGACCCATGGGTGTAGACCACTCCGTGTCTCCCTCCCACCCAGGGGCAAGGCCATGTTTGCATCCTCCCCCCGAGCTGGGGGGACTCCTGACCCCATCCTTACCAACAGAGGCCGACAGGTCCCCGCTGCCATCCATCGCTCTCCTGGAACCATTCCAATGCTCCCGAAATGCCAATAAGCTATGAC
Source organism: Intellagama lesueurii (assembly GCA_037013535.1). Lineage (NCBI taxonomy): Eukaryota > Metazoa > Chordata > Lepidosauria > Squamata > Agamidae > Intellagama > Intellagama lesueurii. The sequence goes on along the minus strand of JBAJHW010000001.1, from coordinate 163,357,754 downwards.
AAGAATGCAAAGGAAACAGTTAACAACCACAACATGTCAAGTTAAAAACAAAACAAAACAGGTCCCCTTGTTATTTGGGTGGGAGAACGCTGCCCAAAAGCAACTGAGGCTACTGGCAGCCCAGCTCCTATTAAATGCTGGGCCGGTGGACCAGATTGAACACTCCTCCCTCCAGGTCCGCCTCCAGCTGCTGGTCCTGCCCACTGCCCACGCTGACCAATCAGGGAGTGTTCGCATGATCCCTGCCGGCTGGGCAGCTCCCAGAGGGCTGTGTGGTGGTGCTGCATGGCCAGATGCCATTTTGGGATCAGCTGGGGAAGCTGGGCTGCAGCCTCCTCCACAATGCGCCCCCCCCCGGTAACTCTTGGGCCAACTTTATCAAGTTGGGAATAGCAGTTGGGTTTAGGACTTACATTCCTAAGAATCTATGCAAGATTGTGATCTCTCCAGCACATTGCATGTTTAATTTCAGGTCCCAGTTTTATGTTGGCACTGGAAAATGAGACTTTCACTCATGCTCCTTATGTTCATGCTTCTTTTAAAAATAAAACTGTGGCAACTGCTGAGATAAATGTCCCCCAAGGGTCTTGGTCTCTCTTGCTGGAATTTAGTTTTTTCATTTCTCCCAATGACTCAGAGACCAGGTTGACTCTTGTGTGTTGATGCTTCAAACAATAACTTGTGTTCCTTCCAGCATAATCTTGGTCCAGTTCCATTTAACATACTACGGTCTATAAGTTTATCCTCTATGCATGTGAGGGATCCTGCGATATTTTCAAAATAGCTGAAGCAAGTAGGCCTTTGCAGTGAAGAATCATCAGAGGGGGAAAAGACTAAGTTACAGTCCAAGAGCAGAGGCCTGCTTCAGGTTTGGTGTGTGTGTGTGTGTGTATGTGTTATGTGCTATCAAAGTTGCATCTTGCAAAAAAAAAAAAGGGGGGGTGTCTATATCTCCACTGCAAATTTAGCCATATCAGGTTGGCCAGAAAGAGTGAAGATAAAACAGAATGAAAAGGGTTGGTGCCACCCCCGTTGGTTTCAACTCCGCCTATCATCACCATGGGACGACACCCAGACATATTATCCTCAGGAAAATGAAACCATAAAAACACAACAATGATGAATGATTCTTCTCCTCTGTTCTAAGGGATGGGTCATTTTTTTAAAAAAAATGTGCAAGAAGATGTGTAACTACCTCTGAACAGTTAGCGCCTCATTAGAGTGTAAGCTGTTTGTCAGCACACGGCCTGACAAAGAAAATGGCTATTCATCAAAAATAATATTCATTGTAACTATGAAAACAGAAATGTTCATTGGCTTTCTGCTGCCTTCAAATTAGGACGCATTAGATAGAAACTTGCTCTTGTTGAGCAGCTGGCTCCGGAAGGAATGGGGAAGAAATCCTATCACTAAGAAAATGAAAACAGGAGCAGAAGGAAGGTGAAGCTAAGAAAGCCAGCGAACAGGAGCAGGGAACTTCCATTTGCTCTGCGTCCCTCCCCAGGCTGTCCTTTTAAACTTGCACAGGAGGGGAGGGTTAAATGTTCTTTCTTGTTCCTGTTATATTTTAACACGTCGATATTCTGCAGGCTACAGAAGCCTGTCCTCAGCTCACTTTTCAGCAGTGGGAATGCAAAAGCACTGAGATGCATTTGTTTTGGCTCTGGGGAAGACAAAGAGCCAAGTGTAGATGCGGTCTGTGCACACACATTTCAGCATGTCCTCACGCAGGCAAAACAGTCATGGAACACAGCCACTCCGTCAAGATATGAATTAAAACCAATGAATCATCGTGATAGGGTTCCCTCCTTTTTTCCCTCCAGTCAAAAGTGTCCGCATTGCAAAGGCCTCAGCTGAAAAGTGTAACATGGCAGCAGATGGTTTCCTTGTATGAGCCAACATGACCTGAGGCTTTTGATTTCATAAATTCGGTTGGAAGGTCCATATTTCTATTAATAATGGAAAGATGTTTCCTATTAGCCTTCTCAACCTTCCCTGTGTTTTGTGCTACAGTCCCCATTTTGTCTGGTAGGATGGGAACTGTAGTCTGAGACATATGGGGCAGATGGTTTACAGGCTGGTTTCCTGACTGGGAAAAAAATCACCTAGAATATTGAGTGTTTTTGCGTCAAAGGTACAAGGAGAATGGGGTAGATGAGGGGATGTTATATAACTTAGCACCTCCAGTAAGACTAAATAGGACAAGACCAAACGAATACTGTTCATGCACAACAAAGAAAAAAAAAAACCCACAGAAACAAACACAAAAATAAAACCAAATCAAAAACCCTAGTTTAAGAGGAAAAAATTAAGAGGGGAAAAAAAAGCGGGGGATAGGAAACACAAAATGTTCCTCCACCTTAAAGACCAACAGATTTGGTTCAGTGTGCATTGTTAAGGTGCCACAATATTTTGTTGTGGTTCATTTCCTCCCCTCCCCATTTTCCCCTTTAGTTTTATCATAATGATGAAACAAATTAACACTGCTCCTTTTTTGAAAACTGTGGAAATAATAGTAACAATAACCCTATGCATTTGTGTCTTTATGACTACATCGCCTAGACATATCGGTGGAAGCATTATTTTTACTTTTTAAATACTTGCGTGTGATGATTGCGAGGGCCAAAACTCTGTTGAGGAGAACTGTGCACGTAAGTTCAACAACACAAGCTGTTTTATCTTCTTTTGTGCTGTCTATTGTGCACCTGGATGTGTGATCGCTTACTTAACTGGTGGATGCAAGGGAGAATGATGGCTGGACTGCTAACCACATAGAATCAGTTGTGCCATCACACAAGGTGGAAGGATTCTGCCCTATGTGGCTATCGCAAAACTCAATTTTAACATTTGTTATTGTTCCTGAGTGCTTCTTTATCACCCTGTGGCCCCCAAAGTGGTTAATAATCAATACAATTTATTGCTTTGGTCAATAAAAGTTATAAATCTCAATGGAACTAATAAAACATACAACCCCTTGCAACCCCCCCCCCCGCAAAACCCAGACATGATAAAATAAAACAGGAAATCACTTTAAATAAGACCCCAAGATAGGCATTTATGTCCCTGCCTAAAACTCTAATAGAATTGGCAGTGTCATCAGCTACGTATTTGAGAATCTGTTTCTCTTTGGTCCAACACAACAAACAGGCCTTTGCCCCAGGCACCAAATTTAGAAACCACACTGGTTTCCCCCAAATTGGCCCAGCAGCCTGGTCTGCTGCCAAAGGAAAAGATGGCAATAGATCAGGATTTTCGCACAAGACAGCTGATTTTTGGGTAGGCGGCTCAGGCAGTAGACTGGGCCACCAAAGGAGAGGAAAAGACAAACAGTTGGTATACTAGACCCCATGGAAGCAGTGGAGGAGAGGTCTACCCAGGTAGATTTAGTAGACTAGGCTTCTGGTCTAAAAGAAAAAGAAGGGGAAAGAGTGTTGCATCCAAACCAACAGCTGGTAAGGAGTTTGTGAGTAGACTGGGCTTCCATTGTTTGTGGGCAGATCTACTGGGGTCTTTGGGAGCCAGATCTCTGGCTTACTATATAGGATATGCTACATGAGAAACAGATCTAGATCAGATCTAGCTAGAGCTGTGATCTATTTTACTCTCTTGCTGTTGTTTTTCTGTGCCTCTGAAGGCACAGAAAGGCAACAAATCAGGAATCTGTTTCAAGCTGCAGTCTCAGAACATATTAGGTAGTAATAAAGAAGGGCACACTTTTCACCTATACCTATAGGTGCATACACATGTGCACTCATGCATGTGTAGAGACCGAAACAGAGGTCTGGCAGCATGTGTTTGCTGTACAGTATTTTTGTTTGGAAAACTGCTTCAACAGAACAGTTCTGAAACATGTGGGTACTAATTTAGTCTGCAAGGCTACTCACAAAGGTGTGTGCATGTCTTTCTGTTTCTCACAATCAGGAGAAAACTGCAAATATCAAAAGAGAGCAACAAAAATTGAAGCTGTTGTGTTTTCACATCCTTAGTGCTGAGCCTTAAGCTTTGCTGGAAATCCAAACCTTTGTTTAGGAAGCCTTTCCTCTCACCTCAGATCACGTGGATGAAGTTGTTGGAGGACGTGATGGATGGTCACGGCCATGCCCGTAATGCCAACCTAGTTACATGTTACTGCCAGTTCTTGAAGGCTTTCTTTCGCCTTCATGGTTTAGGAAGTGTGGGATATATTTATGATCTCTATCAGAGAAAGCAGCAAGCGAGCAATGCTGTCCATGATCACCCTCAGGGTATAAATCTGTGGTGAAACCCATCTCATAAAAATATTTCAGTAATATTGACAATGATTAATAACTGACGACGGAGGTGACGACTGGTATGCGAGGGAGTTTCAGGGCAAAAAGCGCAATTCTGAAGTCAGCAGCCATTTTGCCTTTTGAAATCATCCTTCCAAGATCAGTAAAAGTTCCCATTACAGCTATCTTATGGAATGCTAGTGAACTATTTAGAAACGTTTGACACTTCTACAGAGATGAAGCCTTCCCTGCTGCCTAATTTTGCAATAATATTATAATTAAATGCATGGATTACAAAATGTACTGAGGATGTACTCTTACAGCCTGTGGGAGGGCATCCCAGGCGTCCTAAAATATCTTGGATTATCTCCCCCACCAAGGACAAAGAGATAGGCCCATGGGAGCGGGGAGGGGGAGACATCTGACTTCAGCTCTGGACTCGGCTACACCTTAATGGGTCGGGAGATCTGTCTTTCCTTCCCCCTCCAACCCTTTCCTTTTTTTCTTCTTTACAGTGGTGCAAATCCTACTGCCTGCTGGACTTTATGTAATTGCTTATAAGGGTGCCCATGGGCAGAAGTAAAATCCTTCTGTCCGTGATACCTCTGGCACTGGGCTTGCTGCGTAGCTCCCACCCTGACGAGCCATGGCCATTTGAGGTTTTCCCAGTCAAAGCAATGTGGTTTTTCACGGAAATCTGGAAATGCATAAATACTTTCATAGTCAAGGACTGTTCTGGAGCATCAACCAAAAGGCACAAGGAAAGGCTGGCATCTAGCTGTGTGCTTTTCTTTGGACACGGACCAGGTTGGGGGAAAGCTGTACATTGCTACTGCCTGACCATTTAAACACTCTGACCTCACTTACTTGTAGAAAAGATCGTAGCTATCTAAGGTTCCTCTGTGGAAGGACACCCGTTAGTGGAATGGGAAGGGGCAGTTTTTGGCAATTTCATCTGCAACCTACAGAGTGGTTCCCCCCCCCCCTCCGTTGGAATCCTGCACAGTGAGCTGCAATCGCAAAAAGGAAATAGTTCCTTTCTTATTCCAGTGGTGAGAACCTTCTGTAACAGTTAAAGGAAGGATAGTAGTTGGACAGGCTATTCGATGATGCTAGTTTCTAACTATGCAGCTTCTGACCCAACCTCCAGAGTCCCCGAGGTTTACTGTTTTCTCGTATGCTTTGTTTTTTAAACCAAACTGGGAAATGGTTCTTACGGGAAAGTTGACAATAGAATGCAAGAATGTGTGAAAAGTTGGAGATGTAAGCATGTATTTCAAGCAAATATACTTTGATTGTTTTAGAAAATATTATTTTGCTCTGTGTGTGTGTGTCTGTGTGTATGTGTGTGTGTGTGTGTGTGAGAGAGAGAGAGAGAGAGAGAGAGATTACTCTATAGTTCATCAAGATGGTGTTTTGGACAGCCAAATCCTTCATAGATTAGAAGAAAGGTTGTTCTCCCTCTGTATTTTAGGACTGTTTATCTTTTCTCAGGCTTCATTTACAAACATAACATTGCAATGAAGACAAGGGTCCCCCTAGTGAATGGTGTTTAATTTTTGCTTTCTGACCACCCACCACTTTAGCCAAGAGGTTTCTAAAATGAAATGAGATGAAAATCTATGGGAGACACTTTCTGATGTTTGTTAATCTCCATGGGTTGCTCCATGGTTCCAACATACATTTCCAAACGGCAAATGTAAAGACATCTTTTCCATTGATCACTCAAGATTCCCCCAGTCACTGGCATACCGTGCAGATTGAGGGTGGGCAGCCTCTAAAAGTTGAGGAACCACACACACCCATCTCTGGGCCTTGAAGGGAGAGTTGTGCTCATGTACCCATCTCAGTTTTTCTTCTTACAAAAATGCATTTTTAAAAACTGAAAAAGCATCCTTATACCCACTCATGACAGTCTTTTTTTTTTTAAAACAACAAAGGAATTTTCAAATATAAGGGGGCAGGTGTGCTGGACCGCTCTCAAAACATGGTAAAATTGTCCCACGTACCCTAGAAGACATAAGGGGACGTTTGTGCCATTATTTTATTGGAATATGTAATTGTACAACTCTCTCTCTCTCTCTCTCTCTCTCTCTCTCTCTCTCTCTGTGTGTGTGTGTGTGTGTGTGTGTGTGTGAGGGTTTGATAGGCCTTATAGGGGCACAATATGTAATAGTGTTAGGATGGGGCTGATCGATTTGTTAGAGTAAATATGTGTGTCAAGTTTAAGAATGATACAGAAACATAACTAAGTCACCTACAAGCTTATATTATATAACAAGTACTAAACGTCCAAGTACTATGAGTTTATTCTATTCTACATGTGTTTCAAATAGTAAAAGTTCTATAATGCTTCTTAACAATGACCAAGGGATCATTTACTATCAACTGTTGACACAAACACACACAAGGGAGAATGTCAATTTTTTACTTTGTGTTTTTTTTATCATAACGTTTGAAATTGCTGTGTGCAAACTCTTGTCAGTTAAATTTTATATATTATTTTCTATAGCCCAGATCAACATATTTTCAAAAGGTATAGATGTGGAGGGTGCTGGGAACAGCATTTGAGTCACAAGGGGATCCCGGTGTAGAAACAAGATGGTTGCCCCATAGTCACTTTTTTTGCACATTTGAACAACTGTAATTGAGACTACAGTGGTGCCTCGCTAGATGATTGCCTCGCAGGACGAGGAATTCTCTAGACGATGGCTTTTTGCGATCGCTAATGCGCTTCGCAAAACGATGTTTCCCTATGGGCGATTTTCGCTAGACGACGAGTTTTCCCCATTGGAATGCATTGACTAGCGGTCAATAGCTGTCAGTGCATTCCAACGGGGACCCGCGCTCGCTAGACGATGTTTCCCTATGGACGATCTTCGCAAGACGACGAGTTTTCCGTTTGGAACGCATTGAAGAGATTTCAATGCATTCCAATGGGGAAACGCGCTTCGCTAGACGATGTTTTCGCAAGACAGCGATTTTCGCGGAACGGATTAACATCGTCTAGCGAGGCACCACTGTATATTGATCCTGCTAGTCAGTGTGACTTTTTCCTTTCTCTCAAGAGGCAAAAGAAGTTAATCTCTGATTCTTCCTTGGGGAGCTACTTGCAGGAGGAAGATGGAATACTTCCTCTAATTTAGGAGTCAGAAAGAGCTCCATCATAGCTTTTCACAGCTATGCACAATGTGGTAGTTACGATGACATCATGATAATTATTAATGATGTTGGCTGTTATAGCACATATCCTGTTAATGGTGACAGGAAATTAGAAATCTAGGCATTGTGCAAGCAGAAGTCCCATTCTTTTCAACACAGTTTGCACAAGGGCGAACCGGAGGTTGTGCAGAACAGCACAGACGGAGCATTGTGCTTCAGCCACATTCAACAAGATTCCAGTCTCTTTAGCCAGTACCAGCTTGTAAAAGAACTTTCAGACTCTGTTTAAAACGGACTTCAAAGTTCTTGGAGAATTTATTTGGCTTTAAAATGATGTCTGTGCCAACATTTGCCTATCAACCCCCCCCCCCCCCCGTCCATCTCACTCAACTTTTTTGCTGCCCATTTCATGAGCAGTCTTTGTTCATTCCTTCCACATGGAAAACCATTCATCCATAGCAAGGCATGTGTGGAAAACTGGGGATCTTGGTTGTGTGTAAAGCCTACACATTAGTGGCACTGTCACCTTCTACACATGGAAAGCAATGGAAAAGGCATGGGAAGACACTCCCCACAAGCAGAGTGAGTGTACGCAGAGAGGAAATGAGGGCCTCTTCCTGCTGTCTGGGGAGATACATGCTGGCAAAAATGCCCGCAATGAGTCCAAAAGGCCTTCCATTGCCAGCAGAGAAGGAATCCCTCCCTCTGCCATTGTTCGTTGTTACGTTTAAAATGGCCAATTGTGGTCATAAACTCTAGGCTTCAACTGTGTTCCATGCCAAAACCTTTTAATTTGTTTCCTGTGTTCATTCTTGGTGGAAGGCAGTAAAGACCAGTCAGCCTCTATCACAATACTGGGCAAAACTTAAGGGGAAAGCAATAAGCAAACAAGGCTCCTGAGAGTTGTGGACCACTGGTGATAAATGCATCCCATTCCGCTCTGGTGTGCACCCCTGCCCTCAGTGCACTGACCGCAGGCTCCACTTATTCAGAGCGTGTATTGAGGGCCCTGAGATGGGAGAGAAGGCCCGCACTGGCTCCGCACTAGAATCATAAGAAGCTGAGCTTTGGCTCTAGAAATCGCTCCCTTTTTTCCTCTGAAGTAGATTTTTTATTTTTAGCAGATCCCTCGTCCAAGGACAGGAATGCAACCTCTTGAAACATTGCCCTTAAGAAAGAAAGAAAGAAAGAAAGAAAGAAAGAAAGAAAGAAAGAAAGAAAGAAAGAAAGAACAAGAAAGCCTCATAATGAAATCCACCAGTGAGGGAAAATATTTGTATGGGTAGGAGTTCCATTTAGCACACCTTCTCCGGCCTAAACATGATTTGATTAATTGATTCTCCACTCCAAAGTGTTTCTGAGTTTCTTTTTCAAGTTTCCTTTGCTGTTCTTTTCCTAAAACCAGTGTTGTTGTTGTTTTCCTCCACACACTGACAAGGTTCCACAACAATGTCCTCAAGCAGCGTGGCCTATAAACAAACAGTTTGCCACTCCGCTTTCAAGGTATATACCTTTAAAAAAGAAAATTGTGCAGCAATTTTTTCCCCTCCTGGATGGTGTTTCATTTGCTAAGTTTTGTGCTACAGTCTTATAAAACGGTAAAGGTAAAGGTTCCCCTTGACATTTAGTCCAGTCGTGTCTGACTCTAGGGCGCAGTGCTCATCCCCGTTTCCAAGCCGTAGAGCCAGCGTTTGTCCGTAGACAGTTTCCGTGGTCACGTGGCCAGCGCGACTAGACACGGAACGCCATTACCTTCCCACCGTGGTGGTACCTATTTATCTACTTGCATTTGCATGCTTTCGAACTGCTAGGTTGGCAGGAGCTGGGACAAGCGACGGAGCTCACTCTGTCGCGTGGATTCGATGCTTACAACTGCTGGTCTTCTGACCCTGCAGCACAGAGGCTTCTGCGGTTTAACCCACAGCGCCACCACGTCCCACAGTCTTATAAGGGTATGTTTATTTCTACATTTAGGCATTTATTATAATTTTAAAACCCCAAATCATATTCTCAGAGCAATTTACAAAATATGAATCAAATAATCAAAATATCAGTTTAAAAGGAATAGTTAGCTGAAAGCCAGGAAACGTATATGAAAAACACTTTGATTTGTTTCCTGTGTTCATTCCTAGTGAAGGCAGTAAACAACTGTCAATCCCTTTCACAATACAGTGGTGCCTCGACTTACAAACGTCCCGACTTACAACCATTTCGAGTTACGACCAGCTCCGGCCGCAACATTTTGCTTCGACTTGCGGCTGGAGCCTCGAGTTACGACTGGAAAAAAGGCGGGGGAAAAGGCAGGGAAAAAGGCGTGGAATTCAAATGTACTAACCGTTGGTCGGCGAAGAGGCTGCTTCTTTGTAGCTCTTTCGCCCCAACGGTTAGAGTGTGTGCGTTTGCAGAGAGGCTTCGGACTGCCTGGTGCTGCTTTCTGCTTCTGAGTGAGTACATACAGGGTTTTGCAGGGTGGGTTTGGGCTGAGGGGGTTATATTTTCTGTGCTGTGATGTGGCTTTTTAAATGTGTTTTGGTGTGTTTATTTTTTCAGCCCCAGCGCCTTCCGATGGGGCTTGCTGTGTTGTGTTGTGGGTTTTTTTGGTGATTTTTTTTTTCAGCCCCAGCGCGTTCCGATGGGGCTTGCTCTGTTTGTTTGTTTGTTTGGTGATTTTTTTTCCGGCCCCAGCACGTTCTGATGGGGTTTGCTGTGTTGTGTTGTGGGGGGGGGGGGGGTTTGGTGATTTTTTTTTTCAGCCCCAGCGCGTTCCGATGGGGCTTGCATTGTTTTTTTGTGATTTCCCCCCCCCCCGGCCCCAGCGCGTTCCAATGGGGCTTGCTGTGTTGTTTTGTGTGTGTATGTGTGATTTTTTTTTCCGGCCCCGATGCGTTCCGATGGGGCTTGCTCTGTTTGTTTGTGTTGGGTTTTTTTCCAGCCCCAGCGCGTTCCGACGAGGCTTGCTGTGTCTTTTGTGTGTTTTTTTGTGATTTTTTTTTTCCGGCCCTGACGTGTTCCGATGGGGCTTGCATTGTTTTTTGGGGTTTGGGTGATTTTTTTTTCCAGCCCCAGCGCATTCCAATGGGGCTTGCTGTGTTGTTTTGTGTGTGTGTGATTTTTTTTCCCGGCCCCGATGCGTTCCGATGGGGCTTGCTCTGTTTGTTTGTGTTGGTTTTTTTTCCAGCCCCAGCACATTCCGACGGGGCTTGCTGTGTTTTTTGTGTGTTTTTTTGTGATTTTTTTTCCGGCCGTGACGCGTTCCGATGGGGCTTGCATTGTTTTTTTGGGTTTTGGTGATTTTTTTTTTTTAGGCCCCAACGTGTTCCAATGGGGCTTGCAGTGGGTTTTGGGGGTTTTTTTGTGATTTTTTCCCCCAGCCGGAACGGATTAATGGGGTTTCAATGCATTCCTATGGGAAATGGTGCTTCGACTTACGACCATTTCGAGTTACGACCATCATTCCGGAATGGATTAAGTTCGTAAGTCGAGGCACCACTGTACGTGAAAGGCAAAACGTAACGTTACAACAAGCAAATTGGGCTGACTCCTGGTCATGGGCCACTGGTGATAAATTCACCCTACTCTGCGCCAATTTGTCCCCCAAAATTGTATCAAAAAAGTCTGAGAAAATAAAAAGGTCCTTACTGCCACAAAATCAGCACCAAGTGAAACTCTGGAGAGAACTTTCTAAAACTGGGTGCCACCACTGAGAAGGCAATGTCTCTATCAAACTACAATGTTCTTGTGCAAAAACAGGGATCTTTTTCTTTTTGGTAACTTCTGCTGCTGATAAAAATAGGTGCTGTTCTTTGTGTAACAGTTGAGCATTTATTGACAAGTCATCTTGATGTGTCAAAGAGCTCAAGGTTGTGGAGGAGGAAACTCTCTGTGAGTATTCATGGCATCCTTACTGTGTAACAGGAAAGAGGAGGGTCATTGTTTTTTCATCACAGCTAGAAAAATGCCTCACTCATTTCTGGACAGAATGCAACATTCACAAAAGGGCTGTGTTCAAGTGCAACTGGTGTCTCTTATCTGCAATGGAAGTACATGATGTTGCCCTCATGATGCCACATTCACCTCTTGTTCTGCAAACATCAATCCTGAACCACCACTACAGTACTACCAAAGCATGCCAGGAGAATATTTCAAATTTTAAAAATCCACAGACTTTTAAAAAATGATATAAAATAAACCGTTCTCAACATGTTTTGCAATCTGCGTTGCCTCTGTGCATGGCGGCCACCACCGATAGTCCTGCAGTTGAAGAGGACCGATCGTACTCTACAACATCCTGCAGATTATTACCAAAGAATTTTGTTGCAGCAACAGAATAATTCGATGGACCCATGGAGGTTACATATCCTCCATGGTCATAGATCTTTCTCTAGGATAGACCAATTTTTCATATCTTTGCCACCTTGTTAAAAAAAAAAAGCACCAGAACTCCTTGGTATGGGGATGGTGGTGGAATCTTCAGTACCCTCTTAAACCATAGTCACAGATAGTTGTCGCTAAATCTTGGTGGCAACAGCAGTGTTGGTGGGAATGTGGCTGCCACAGCACTGCAGGTCTCTTGGACCAGAGGATGGCCCCTAGACCTGGAGGATAGTCAACCATAATCTATCTATGCTACTGGAACAAAGCAGAACAGGAAGAAATCAATGGAAAGTAGCTTCCCATGTAGAGTGGGATCTATAAATTGTCTGTCCAAATTAAAAGAAGATAAGAATGCATAGCATGGAAAATTCACTCTGCTGTACTCAAAATGAAGAGGGGGATATTTACTGAAGCAGCAGCAGAAGAAAATCCTCTGAGTCATAGTCTGCTTATCAAGGGATGGCTTTCTTTTTTGCCACTTGCTTTTTAGCCCAGTGTCCATGAATCACCCCCTTATTGACAATGCTTTTCCATTTGCAGCTGGATAAGCACAAATTCTGTGGATCCTTGAGGAAAGACTATGCCCAGCTGTGTCTGCAGCATTGGCCTGCACTGTATAAGGCTGCAAATGGGAGATTAGTTAAATTCTTCAGAATTTTTTGTTTAAAAAAATTGGGTTTTTTGTTTGTTTGTTTGTTCCTGATGAGACATTCAATGGCTCCCGGAGGAAATGAAGCCTAATCTTGTTCCAGCCGTTTGCAATGAGGCATGCATGTAAAGAAAGATGCTGCCAAATGGCTACCTATATCAGTGTCTGGACCGAAATCATGATTAGAAATAGGCACGAACTGGAAAACTGGTGTTTTGTGATGGTTTGTGGTTCATGGGTAGCCACAAACCCCTGGATCACCCCTGAACCCCGAGAAAAAACTCTGTGCAACATAATGTATGATCGGGCCCATAAAGATGACTTTAGTCTTTCTAAGACTTAGAAGGATTCAGGAATGAAACTAGAACTGCATTAGAGGATTTGTAATACCTCTCTGTTTAAAACATACAGATGCCTTATCTGACTGGAAAGGCAAACAAGGCCTCTAGAACTTTAATGGGTTTTAAGGATCTGGGCTAGCACAGGTTTTAATGCAATGATTTTAATGTTATCCATTTTGAACTGTTTTAATTTTAAATTGTTCTGAAGATTTTATGTGTTTAAACTGTAACCCACCCAGGGATCTTGTGCTGTAGGGCAGGCTATAAATGTTTTCAGTAAATAAATAAAATAAATAAAAGGAACCAAAATACATGAAAGAGTGCCAGGATCCTCTGGTTTTTCAAAGCTGGCAAGACCTTTTTGCAGTCTCATCGCAGGCAATGTAACAAACCAAAATCAAATGCTGTAAAATAATATAGGCTAATTCCAGGCAATCTGCCCTGCCCCCAATAAGATTTTCTCTATCTTATAGGACTCACTAGTTTTACATATGGGATAGGATAAGCAGAGTTGGTGTGTGTGTGTGCGTGTGTGTGTGCGCGCGCGTCTATCTGTCTCTCTCTCTCTCTCTCTGTGTGGTATGTTATGTACATGGTCCAGAGAAATGACACTTGAACTGTTCGAACTCTACATCATGACACACCATCCTGCCAGATCAGATTTGGCTGGCATCATTCACATTTCCTAAAAGTGCACAGCTGGAGCCCTCCTTTAGCTGTTACTGGCCAGGGAAATCTAGAATTAGTTCTGCTTTATGGAGAGTTACAACTGCACCGAGATGTAAAAATGTGCTCGTTGACATCAATATTTATTATCAGTCTGAACAACAAGATGATTAATCAAGTGTGTTTGGCAAACTCTGGACCCCAGAGGAGTGCTTAAACTGTATCTTGAGAAAAGCCGCTGTTCTTATGCAAGGAACTCCTAGCAGAAAAAAACTGACTGGCTACGTGCTGAATACCCTCGGAAATATTCAGCTGGCTTCAACGTGCACAGGAAAAATTCTGAAGGAATAGTATGATGCGAGAAGCTTGTGAAAGGTTCCCACCAGTAACTTCCAGGGAGGACCAAAGGGCTAAACGGAATGTGTCAGCATGGGCACAATTAGCCATTGTATTTAAAGTGTAAACATTGGGGGAATTTGGGGGACAATCTGGATCCGGACCCTGGGAGGAGGGGAATGACTATCAGCACTGGAAGGAAAACTCCTGCTTATGCTCAGTATTGGCAACATGCTGGAAGAGAGAGAGCAAACTCCTTGTCCCAGTTTCATAACCATTATCTAAATCAAGGCCTCCATGTACTGTGTTTGACCTTTTTAATGCACAAGTGATCAAGTTGCTGATCTCCCACTGCCATATCTAGCTTGGTTCAGAAACGCTAATGGTAAGAGACATAAATGGAGATGACTGAAATGAATTCCAGCTCATCGCCACAACAATCTGGGTGCAGACCAGTATTAGATCTGGGTTCACAAGTGTAGCAGTGGGGGAAAGAATCCCACCTTTCTCTTGATTTTGGGTGAAATAGGCTATCTCAGGTCAGAATTCTAAATGTATTTTTTTCTCCCTGTTGTTGTTTAGTCGTTAAGTCGTGTGATTTTGACATATTTTTAGTTTCGTTTTCTATATGGTATCATCAGATCTAAACGATGGAGTGTGATGCCATTGTGAATGCACCTCTCTTCTTTGTTACAAAAATTCAAAGAGCAACTCTAGGGCCTCATTGGGATCAGAGTCATAGAGCGAGGAAGAAGCGGTGTGTTTTTTATCCATGAACAAGCTTTCAGAATAAAACTGCCCTCCCAAAGTGACTGTTTTAATTGTCAAAAGGAAAAGGGATGGACACAAATTTTCCCCTCCAGGACTAACAGCAATATGGGAGAATAGGGAATCTAAGTTAGACAAACAATGCAAAGCTTGCACTTCTTACCGGAAGCAGGCCAGCTCAGTACCCAGAGCTTCTGCCTGGAAGATATAAAAATGCACCCATAGATTTGTGTTCCCACACAAAGTTTGACCAATGCTACTCATTTTCGGTGGTGGTATGTGTTTCTCCTCATCAGCAAACAGCGGAAAAACGTGATGTCTCTTTTTATATGCATGTAACAACATTATTTCTTAACAACGTCAATCCAATTGTATCTCCTGCTGGCTCCTTTCTTGTTCCTTTGGCAGCGATGACACCCCTGCAGTGGAACTAACCTGAGGCAGCTCTCTTTTTCCTATCCTGGACCCAAAGTTCGGACTTTTAGATTGAAGCACCACTCTCTCTGGCTTACATGCCCTGCTAACAATAATCCCATAATTGCATCCGTCTTGACTGGATTCAGATTCAGCTGGCTCATGCACAGCATGTTCTCCAACACAGATGGTGAAGCAGCAGCAGGATGACTACTCGGCTGCATGCACGCAACATGCTGCTCCGGGATCTCTCTTTGCCTTCATCAGTTGCAGCTCAAGTTGAAAGAAGCACAAAAGAAGGAAGAATGGACCGCTTCTGAGCCAATATGGTGGTGGTGACTTTAGTGTTGTGATTTGAGGCACCTGCAGATTTGGTGGCTCATTTGTTACAAAGGGATCACCAAAAAGGAGTTCAACAGGTACCACATACAAGAAGAGAACAAATCCAAGCCACATGCTCTCTGGGGACACTTGTCACACCTGTGGCATTCCCATTCACCATAGTTAATCCAGGCCAATTCCCATTCACAGCAGGTAAGACTATGTCAGCAAACAGTCTAACCCTGCATGAAGTAGCTTTCTGTATTTGAAGCCAACAGGAGTAGGTGTGTCTGACACTGTAGGGAAACATGGGGGGTGGGTGGGTTTCGCAGCATTTTCTGTGTAGTTTCTCTTCTGAGTGAAACACAGACTTCTAAAACTGTGTTGTTGTTTTTTAATTTCAGAGACTAAAAATATAAAATAGGGTTTTTGCTTTATTTCTTTGGTGGATGGTCTTAATGCCCAAAGAGGCTACCTGGGTTTTCTAAAGTTTGGAAACAAAATTGAACCATTCTGGTGTCCTTTCGAAAAAGTCATTTGGAAATGAATTCTAGAAAGGCTTTGTTTATTGATTTTACATAGCTCAATGCCTACAGATTCTAAAATGTAAGTGTATGAGAAGCTTAATGCTCACTTTTTTGCCAATATCTGACAAAGTACATTTTTCTCCAGTATAAAAAATGTCACAGACCATTTAGAAATATGACATGGTTTCAATGAATAGCACAATTTACTTAGTAAATCACACCATCTTTTAAAACCATTGATTGGTTCTCTAAAGAACATATCAGAATATGCTGCAAAAAAGGTCATGTTTTCTTATCCACTGTTACAAAAATAGATTTTGTTCATTTGGCTGTACAAATAGAATTAAATCATTCTGTCTTTCAGTTCTCCATTAGCTGAAACCAAGAAACCACTATTTTTCTTCCTTTAAAGTCATTAGCAAGTAACCTTGTAGAACAGGATGGTCTGACTTCAGTATTGTATTAACCAGTGATGAAGTGATAAATTTGGAAGTACAGGAGCTCATCCTGACAATAGTCATGAGGTAGTTACTACTACCTCATAAATTGAGTCCAAAATAAAGACAGCTGGATTTGTCCTTATAAACAGGTCTTTGGTAAAACTAATGGCTTCTAATGGTCATTGAATGCTGCCTGGAGAACTCAGTGAGTTAGGTATCTGGCTTTGGAGCCAGAGGTTGGGAGTTTGATTTCCCACTGTGTCTCCAGGGAGAAAAGCCAGCCTGGGTGGCCTTGGGCAAGTTGCACAGCTCCTAGAAAAAGGGAATGATAAACCACTTCTGTGTATTTTCTGCCCGGAAAACCCTGAAAGGGTTGCCATAAGTGACAGAGTTGACAGAGACCTGTCAATAAGTCAGAATTGACTCAACAAAATGATTATTATTTATTAATGGTCACTGAATATCAAATCCTCCTCATATTCTTAGCGTTGCAACAGGGATTAGTTAGTTATATGCCGTCAAGTCAGAACTGACTTATAACAACCTTAATAGGATTTTCAAGGTAAATGTGGTATTTAAGGTCATCTTCCCATCCCACCCATACCTCCCAGTCTTTAATGTTGTGGGTGGCCACTCCAAAAGAGGCCCAGAAGGCACCAACCAGAAACCGGGCCTTTTCAGTAGTGGCCGCTCCGCTCTGGAACTCTCTTCCTGTGGAGGTGCAACTGGCCCCCATCCTCCTGAGCTTCCACAAGCAAATTAAACCCTGGCTTTTTACCCAGGCCTTCCCAAGCACCACCCTTTCGTAAAATTATGCTGGCCCGTTGTCTGCCATCTTATGCCCCAGATGGGTGATTTTATGGGGAGGAGGGGTAGGGTTTGTTTTCTTTTTATATGTTTTATATGTTTTTAATAATATTTTGTAAGCTGCCCAGAGTAGTGGCATGTTCACTAAATGGGTGGGATATAAATCTAAACAAACAAACAAACAAACAAACAAGGAGTGGTTTTACCAGTTTCACATCCCCCCAGTGAATTTCCATGGCCAAGTGGGGATTTGAACTATGATCTGCAGATACCTAGTCCATAGCTCTATCCACTACACCACAGTGGGTGCTCACAGCAGGAATAGCTTGCAAGAATAAACTGTTCCTGGGAAAATCCATTTTGTTCCTAGCTGCTGTGAGGATTGAAACTAAACTCAGAGGGAACAGAGAAACCCAAAGGGGGTGGCAGATGATGTCATAATCCCTACTACTCAAAAGGTCCTTACAAACCCTGGTTTCTCTACACCAATGGTGTTAAAAAGTCAGAAACCCCAAAACTAGAATTGATAGTATATTTTAAAGTTGGCCTCCCACATTCTTATTACACATTAAGGCACACTGAACTCAAGATTTTGCTCTGGATTATCTGAATTATTCTTCAGTATTTTCAAACAAACAATTAACATATCACTTTTAAGGTTAAGTATGATAAGAGATACATTGCTACAGATCATGATGGATTTCTAATTTAAATACATAAGAGGAATGAGTAAATGGTCATGACATGAGGTAATTTACAGAAAGGGGACCATACTAGGTGTTTGACCTTCAAGGTTCTAGTACCGTATCATCACAATTTGATGTAGAAAATAGGCTTCAATAATCATATGATAAGAAAGTCTTTGTTATGGATTTGGAATAAAATACAAAAGCAAATGTATCGTAAAATTCCAGGGTGGGTGTCGCCACTAGAAGCATTTATACAGCCAACCTTAATGGATTCCACAAAACTTCTGAGGTATAGAGACTTGCTTAAGAAAGACGGGATGTTAAAGACTAGAGAGGAGCAGAAAGTCTTTCTAGATTGGTGGTCGAGATTACAATTAGACTTGAGGTATGTAAAAGATAAAACAATGTGCTTTTATGAAGAACAAACGACCTTCGAAAAATTACTGCACCGCCTGCCTCCAGGCTGAACGCTCAGATGTCAAGTTTTCCCATCTGTTGAGGTCCATTCCTAAGGCCTTCAGATCCCACTTGCAGATATCCTTGTATCGCAGCTGTGGTCTCCCTCTGGGGCGCTTTCCCTGCGCTAATTCTCCATACAGGAGATCTTTTGGAATCCAACCGTCAGCCATTCTCACGACATGGCCGAGCCAATGTAGACATCGCTGTTTCAGTAATGTATACATGCTAACAATTCCAGCTCGTTCCAGGACTACACTATTTGGAACTTTGTCCTGCCAGGTGATACCAAAAATGCATCGGAGGCAACGCATACTGTATGGAACGTGTTCAACTTCCTCTCCTGCTGTGCACAAAGGGTCCAGGACTCACTGCAGTACAGGAGTGTACTCAGGACAAAGGCTCTATAGATCTGGATCTTGGTATATGCAGTCAGCTTTTTGTTAAGCCATACTCTCTTTGTGAGTCTAGAGAACATGGTAGCTGCTTTGCCAATGAATTAATCCAGCTTGACATCTAGAGAGAGTGTCAGAGATTGTTGAGCCAAGGTACACAATATCATGAACAACCTCCAATTTGTCAGGATTTTGTTCTGTTGGTGAACAGGGAGTTAAATTGTAATATTGTAGATGAAGTGCAGAGTCACGAATGTAGAGCAAAAGCCAATGTAATGACTTACAGCATCCAGGTGAAGCAAGATGATGTAATGCTTAATTGTTTAACATGACCAGCTGTAAATGGGGAAATGTGGTTGGTTGTTCTGAGTATAAATGTAACTGAGACAGAACAGACCTTACCACTCAGCAGTAAGTCTGGTGGTCATTTACTTCTATGCCAATGCTCTGAATGTTGCTATGCCAAATGTATCTTGCCTTGTATATATGTATATATGTGTGTTGCCATAATCAATATATTATATTATAATTACTAAGAACTCTCTCATGTTATTTTCTCCCTATGTCTAAATCTCTAAGTCACTCAATCCCTACGTCTCTTACTTTGCTAAACGTAAAAGTGGGATTCAACCAGACTCTAGGAACATTTTCTTGAGGCCACTGCCTCATTAAGATTCTGGAGTTTTGGCCCCACGCCAACACAATTCTTGTGTAGAGGTGGTAATAGAGGGAGGTGAGTCCACGCCCTGGCCCATAACTTGTGTTTTCTTCAGGCTGATTGTTAATCCAAAATCTTGGCAGGCCTTGCTAAAACGATTCATAAGTTGTTGGAGGTCTTCGGCAGAATGGGCAACAACAGCTGCATCCCATATCTATTCCCCCTGTCCCCCATCCCCCTACTCCCAATCCTATTCCCATTGAAAATGAATTTAAAAAACCCAATTTGATGTAGAAAATATTATTGAATGAGGGAGAAAAATAACTATGAATTATTGATCAGTGCTAACAACACCAACAGCCTTATGAACCCACTTGTATATTGTATTTTTAGATCTGTGGTGTTTGACTAGTACTTTTATAAGGAGGTGAACAAAAGATTTCAGGCAAGATTGAAGGAGTGGGGGGTGGAACAGATATGAAATATCTAGATTGAGGTCAGCTATTTCCAAGTTTTGTTTTGTTTTTTAAAATCCGTTTTAATACCACAGAAGTTAAATTAGATTTGTCATGTACCCGCTGACTTATGTTCACAGTAGGAGAGTGGGAGTCATGCCAGGGGTCAAGTGTAGGTGGTGATTAATCAGGATCAGAAATCAGAAGATGGAAGCTATCCCAAGTAAAAGAACTGGGGGAAATGCTCTCTTATGAAAAACAGGGCAAAAAAGTACTCCTTCTTTCCAAGTGTCTCGAGGCGAATGAGAGAAGTGTGTATTTTGGAAGCTAGGCACATTGCCGTTGGCATCTTCTGAAAACCTTTCCTGAGCAATGTCATAAGAAACAATAACCTCTTTCTGTTTTGTGTGTGTTGCAAATTCCCACAAATGGAATTCAGGACCCTGGGCAAAAGGAAACAGAGCTGCCAAAAAAGCCCATGGACAAATTGGTACTTGCCTGAAGTGAAGGGCATGAAAAGGAGAGTATTGTAACCATGACAGTGATCTCATAACTGATAAATCACTTCCCCTTGCCAGAAGAAGGGAAAAGGCATTCTGAGAGGGATATCGAATCCCTTGGAAATCCTCTCCAGTTCTTGCTTCAAAACCTCCTTGACAGTTTCAGTCGCAGTGTGTGTGAGGAGGGGCGGCAAAACCCTCTTTCCCTTTCTCTCTCTCAAGGAATTATCTAGAAAACGTGCTGCACTATAAATGCATGCTGTAGTAATATTTTTTAATCCTTCATTCATGTCTTATCAGACTTTCTTAGTTAGAACAGATTTTAATGGAGACAATGAAGGGACTACATTGTTTGTTTATATTTATATCACTACCTTTCCTCCAGTGGAATTGAAGCAGCTCAAATGGTTCTCCTCCTCAAGACAAAGCTGTCACGTAAGTCAGGCTGAGAGAGGGCCACCCCGTGAAGGTCACACCCAAGTGGAGCTTTGAACCTACATCTCCTGAATCCAACACTGTAACTGCTACACTGCATGGGCCCTATGTAGATTGTGCATTTGTCAGTTGAAATTTTGAGTGAGGAGAATGCCATGCAGCCTGGAGCAGCCAGAATGCTTTCACCTGGTCCCGGTTGCAGTTTGTATCTTCTCTCAACCGTGCACAAAGCCTTCTATTTGCTAGAGAGGAAGTGAGAATGG
This sequence comes from Intellagama lesueurii, assembly GCA_037013535.1. Taxonomy (NCBI): domain Eukaryota; kingdom Metazoa; phylum Chordata; class Lepidosauria; order Squamata; family Agamidae; genus Intellagama; species Intellagama lesueurii. The sequence goes on along the minus strand of JBAJHW010000001.1, from coordinate 163,336,848 downwards.
TTTGTCCTATGAAGAGAACAAAATGAAATGTTTACACTTGGTGCTAGCTTGAACGTCTGCTTTGTCCACTCTTGCAAGCAATAAAAACTTACGAGTGCGAATCAAAGGGTAAGACTCAAAAGACGCTTGCACAGCAGCATTTGACCTATGGCTCAAGGCCTGTGGTGCTATGCAGAATAGGCTCTACATCTGAAAATTATGACTGCCCAGATACATACTCTGGAGATGCTACTACACCAGGCTAACTGGATGAAGGGAGCAAAAAGGCAATGGCAAGGTTGGATCAATGGAAGAAATCTTAAACAAGATAACATCTAGACTTGCATTCACAACCACCTGACAACTAGCTTCTGTGCTTGCAAGCATACTGAAGGCCACCGTCGTGGTTGGCCTTCCATTGTAGGCTTTGCGGAGGGAAATGAACTATTTCCTGGCAGAACGAAGAAATGTTACCTAGGATGATGTAACTTAAGGGCAACATTCTGCACAAGGTCACTTAGAGAAGACCAAAAGAGGCCAAGATCCCCAATCCATCTGGTTATCTGTCTCCCCCGACTATCCACTTTAAATACAGCATTGCTACTGTTCTTGGAAGAATAAGTTTTAGGTATGGACTCTGAGATGAATGAGCTCTCCTTGGTGCCTGTCATCACTCCTTCAAGTTGTAGCTGCTGGATGGTGGCGACTGTAGCAGAGTCCTCAAACACAGTTGCCTGGGCATCACAAAACGGAGACCTAGCTCTCCTTTCCAGCTGAGTCAGAGAAACCGTTCTGGTTCTGATGCTCATAAAGGACTGGATACGAATGATCACACACACATAATTAATACCATGAAAGTTTTAGGTTGCTTTTGTGGAATTCTCGGTCATATTTGATAGCATTATGTGTCAGAGGGTTTGGGATGTGGTGAAGAAAAAACAAAAAGAAAATTCCCTAGTAAATACAGAAATCATAAAACAAAATAATATGTTTACTGGAGTAAGCGTAATGAATTTTTTGACAAATGGAGTAAAGATCTGTCATAGAGTAAAGAAAAAAGGCGCGTGGGAGAGGGCATATATTTGATTTTACATCACTGATGTCATTCAGATTTGACACAATTTTTCTTCCACCAACAAGCTGAGATAGAACATAGGTTCTTAACCTGTGGTCCGTGGACCCCCAGGGGGGCCACAATATCCTCACAGGGGGTCCACAAAGGCTTGAAGAAATGTTATGATCTTTTGCAGTTAAAATGGAAAGAAAGAAAGAAAGAAAGAAAGAAAAGGAAATATAGCACAAAATCTTAATTTCCGTTGCTTGTTTGTGTAAAACATGGCTTTTCTAACTTACAGCCTTCATTAAAAACAAACAAATGTAAAAATCAGTTATGAAAATAACTCTTTGATTGCAAATAAATGTTTTGATATTTTTGCACGCAGTGAGAACGTGTAAGTGAATGATGCTGAGTGGTTGAGAGACAACACGTGACATTTCTTGCTACTGTGCAGACAGAAGCAGCGGGAAGAGAGAGTCTGAGTCAGTCAGTGTCAGTGTGAGTGAGTGTTCGGATGGACTTCGTGGTCATGTTTCTTCTTCGATTTCTGCTAATAAAACCATTTGGTTATTGCCAGGTAAAGTGATTTTTCAATATTATTGCAGTGAATTTTGTAACAATACATTTTGACTGAGCCTCAAAATGGATCCTGGCTAAATTTGAAATGTAGAAGAACTGATGCTGTTGAAGAGGGTGCATCCTGTTCAAAGCAAAATGAAGCTTATTCCAGTCATCTAAAAAAGTATTGCCCTTATAGCAATAAGTATCTGTTGATGAGAACTTTAAATAAATATTTGATGCACTTTAGGGTTTTAAATTTGAATTGTGGTGCTGGAGGAGACTCTTGAGAGTCCCCTGGACTTCAAGGAGAACAAACCTATCCATTCTGAAGGAAATCAACCCCGAGTGCTCACTGGAAGGACAGATCCTGAAGCTGAGGCTCCAATACTTTGGCCATCTCCTGAGAAGAGAAGACTCCCTGGAAAAGACCCTGATGTTGGGAAAGTGTGAAGGCAAGAGGAGAAGGGGACGACAGAGGACGAGATGGATGGACAGTGTCATCGAAGCGACCAACATGAATTTGACCCAACTCCGGGAGGCAGTGGAAGACAGGAGTGCCTGGCGTGCTCTGGTCCATGGGGTCACGAAGAGTCGGACACGACTTAACGACTAAACAACAAAAAGGTTTTAAATCTTGAGTTAATCCTTGGCGGTCCGCAGCAACAAAAGATATTTAGTGGCTTTTATAAATGAAGATGACACAGTGTTGCTGCTACATCCAGTGTCTGGTCTTAGAAGAACACAGAAGGTAAAGCCAGTTTTTTGAGCAGGGGGAACGTTCAAAGTCAGAATTACTGGAATTTGTTCAAAAGACCAATATTCCCAATTCAAACAACAGAACAGGTAAATCCATTTAGAAATCCATTTGTAGTGTAGTATGGAAGGCCCATATAAAAAGTAGCAAATTACTAGCTGCCAAGGAGTAACAGAAAATTTGGAAATGTCATTAATGCAGATGATGCCAGCTGGTAAACCTCTATTCTAAAAATATATACATACAAAATTTTGGCACAGTCATTGTATGGGTTCCAAACGATGGGGAGTGATTAATTTAAGAGAACTGGAGACAGCTCAGAATTAATATCTGAAAAAAATTACTAGCTCTATCACCTGGAATATCATTATGTGAAAAGCTGGAATACTCTGTTTTCTATTCATGTGAGAGATAGACTGAGTGTGTTACATTTTTGGCTCAAGCTGGGTAGAACCGAGGATAACTGCCTTGTCAAACTTTGCTAGCCGAGAATGATTAAGAAGGAAGGGGAACACGGGCCCTTGACTGTATTGGAAAGACATCTGAATATTGGGTCTCACTTGACGGGCTGGTACCTCCAAGCTCAGCTGACGGCAGCTAAATACAAACATTCATTATTTTTCTGGGTGCAAGGGGATGTAGTTGTAATCCACAGCAGGGACATCTGACCTTTTTTGCAGCATTTTCTGGCCATGCAACCAGCAATTCTGAATGGCAAATATTTGTGTGAAAAATAGTTGGGTGGAGCAGAGCAAACCAAAGAACTTTCTCACTATTTTCTGTCTGCCCTTCCCCTAAAAATGTCCAGTTCTCTTGGATAATTCTCTGTCTTATTGTGGCTGATTATATTTGAAATTCAGAGAACAATACATGGAAGTTAGCCTATTTTATCTTCAGAATAGCCTTATGAGGGAAATTAAGCTCAAAAGACAGTACTTGGCCTTAGGCTCTCCAGATGGTGATGCACTTTGACTTCCCACCATTCCTTGGTATTCAGCAAGCTGGGAGAGGCCAATGGGAACCAGAGTTCAATAACATATGAAGGCCCACAGATTCACCACTCCAGCTGAAGGTCACCTTGTGTGTTTCATGGCAGAGTAAGGACCAGAAATTCCTTGTCCAGGTCCAGCCATCTTGTTGTCTAATATATATAGGCTTATAAACTCCATTTTAAATAGTTAAACATGTATGTATATCATCAAGTCAATTCTGATTTACAGCAACTCATTCCAGGGTTTTCTAGGTATGCAATATTCAGAATTGGTTTCCCATTCCTTTCTTCCGGGGGTGCCCTGGGACTGTGCAACGTGCCCAAGGCCACACAGGCTGGCTCTTATTTCAGGAGCACAGAGGGGGGAATTGAACTCCCAAGCTCTGGTTCCACAGCCAGATACCTAAACCATTAAGCTATCCAGCAGAAAGGACATGTCAGGCTCTGACATATTCCAGGTATGTGCCCCCTACGAGTCAACTATAGCTGGTTATGCCCCCTTGTCCACCATGTTGAACAGTAGAACTCAGATGTGCTTGAATCCAAAGAACACTCTCCCCGTGTTCTAGCAATGGGAAGAATATATGGATTTCAATTTCTCCCATTTTAACCTCATGTTCTTTTCTTCCCTTATATGAACAAATGTGCATAGAAGCAAACTGAAATGAATTCTCAGCCGTCTTGAATACCATGAAGAACCCTGATGAAGCAGGGTCCCCAAGTACACTGAGTGTCCTACCCACATTCAAGTGAATACAAGAGCCCCATTCAGATGTTCTACTGTGAAGGCACAAATAATGATCACCGCAACCCCTTCCTTCCATCGTTGCATTCTCCATAGTTTCAACACCAACTCTGAGGAGGAGAACCTCCTCCTCGTTTGCAGTCTCTACATGTGACAGAGACTGTCTCCTCTTCAGAGCTGATGCTGAAGCATGGGAGATGTGATGATGATGGGTGGGATGGGGCTGAATGCTAGGGAACTCTACGCATGTTCACAGTATATGGTTGGAAGATGCTTGAGCAGGTCCAAGTAGAACTCCTACTCAGACACTGCTGCTCAGTATGGCAATGTCTGAACTGAACAGGGGAGCATTCTGGGCCAGGATTCATGGCCCTCCTCTGATACTGGCAATTCCTACACAGGATGAATGCCTCCACAGGGAGACAGAACCACACAATTTGTTTCTCCTTGGAGGTGAGACACATTTTATTCCAAACACATAGGTTTTCTAATGAAACAGAAATTTCAATTTCTTGCAAACTGTGAGCACTTGGCCTCTTGAGGCTTTCACCATTCACCGTTCAAAGAGGGGAATTCAATATGTCAGCTTCTTTCCCCCACTTTGGCAGTTTAGTTTTCCCTGGAAGCTAATTTTCGATCCTGAACTTGTTAAGGAAACTTCTTTCTTTAATGAACTATGTAGCCCCAAAGTGTGTGTGTGGGGGGGGGGGGGAGAGAACCATTTTGTAGCAACAAGAAATATACTGACTGGATAAACATTTTAGGACACAAGCATGGTGGGGAAGGGGGAATAAGCATAGGTAACAGCAATGCTACAGATACAAAGATCTATTTACCTTTTTTTTTGGGGGGGGGGAATCTAAATATCTTGCAACAGACCAAAATCTATGGCCTCAGTGACTAAGTGAAAGGAACTCATCTAGACTTATTAGGCAGTGGTTTTTAAACCTACAGGGAGTATTCAAATCCAGCACAGCTGCAGAATTTTATTACTTAACAATGTATTTGTGTCCTATGTTTATCAAGCAACCAATGTCAAGTTTGAGGTTTCTTCTGGTTTCAAAAATTCTTACCAGTATCCTGGGAGAAATACTGGAAAATCAGCAGGAAAGCCGGTCTCTAGGTTTGACTGATGATTAATATAGTCTATAGCATAATGGAATGTTTGGATGAACGAGGAACAAGAGCTTCCCAACTACAGGATGTATCAGTAACATTTCAGAGAAAATTTGTGCAAATGTTCTGAAGAAAGGGAAGCAACAATGATATTGGTCTGGAATGGAGATCCATCGAGATACCCAGGTGTCTCCTGCATGATGGGGGTCCTAAAAAACAAATTGATCTATTCTGCATTGTGTATGGGATCCTATTGCGTATGCGATATTAGAATTCAAATAATGTTGCTTAAACAGGTGATTCTTCAGCAGCATTCTATAAATACATTAGACAATTATATGTAATGAATTGAAAACCAGACTATACTTTATGTAGTGGCTCCCAGTTAAGCCTGATGATATCCCCCTGCAGAGGAGAGTGATGGCGATTGTCTTTTTTTTTTTTTTTTCCAATTTAGCAATTTAAAAAAATGTAGCTATTACTGGCTGGTGTTGCAATTCTATCTGCTGCTTTCTGACAGCCTTAAGTGACTACTTCTTCCCTTTACCCAAGTAAATCAGCAACATGGGGTGGCAGTTATGGAGTAAAGATTCTCATTTTTAAAATTCTCTCCACCTGGATAGGGCTAGCCTTTGGAGGAACATGTTTGATAGTGGGATGTGTTTTCTAGGGGAAACTTTGAGCTGGGCATCCATACCGTATGAGGACAGAATATGAAACTTTAAGAGACAGACTTAAAAGCAACTGGCTCTATTTTGTGAATGGATGTGGTTTCCATAGATTTTATTTATTTATTTTTTATTTAAAATTTGATGCTGTCCATCTAGTGGCCAAGCCACTACTCTGGGCAATATAATATCATAACAGAAACATGTAATAAAACTACAATAATAATCTAATAAAACAACAAAGAAAAAACAAATCTCTAACTATAAAATAACTAATATAGAAGATATAAATACACAAAAGATGGGGCAAAACAGAGACAATTACTCCAAAATTAGCAGAATATAAGTGATCACAGACAAAATTCGTCCGGGTTAAGGCTGTGGAAAGTCCGTGTAAACAGCCACGTTTTCACTTGTTTTCTAAAGCCAAGGAGAGAAACCTCTGTTGGGAGAGAGTTCCATAATAATGCAGCCACCACAGAGAAGACCCAGTTCTGAGTGGTTGATTTCTGGGCCTCCCTTGGGATGGTCACCCAGAACATCCTGGTATATGAGGTGCAAGTGTGGCGGGTGGTCGCTCTGGGGTGTGTGTGCTCAGACAAGGAGCAAGGTCCTAAACCGCTCATCAAGAAGTTAATAGGAGGTAGTCCAAGGGGTTATGTTGCTGATAATTCTCAACATTTTATATAAAAATCTCTTGCCTTCTGTTGCTGAGTGAAGAAAGGGAGAAGTTCTCTTTTTTTTCAGTATTGAAGTTTGTCTTTTCCTATATTTCAAAAAAAAAAAAAAAAGTTGCCTTTGATTTAAAGTAAAAGTGGCTCATTTTTGAAGCTATACCCCTTAAAGCAGTTCTGACCCTTGCATCCTCATTCGAGACATGGTCATGATGAACCCCTTTGTCTATCTGAAGTTTCACCCCAAATCAATGATAAAAGTGAACTGTCGTCTTTGATTCCCACAAAAGAAAAAAAAAACTTCCTTCACTTTGAACTAAGCCCATTAAAAACTTTTAAAGACTTTCTTCCCCGAAAGATGGTTTAAATGACGGGTCTAGTAAAGATTATATGAATAGATCTGTGCTACAAATCTTTTATTTGTAAATTCTGACATGATCGTGTTTTGACAGACAGCGGGTTGACTGGAAAATATAGTGGCTCCCACAGGCCAATGTTAACAACATTACCATAAAATGTTGTTAAATTAGCTACATATATTCCTGACCAGTCATTCTACAGGCAATCCAAAAGAAACATTCTTTCTGTCAAGTAAATATTTGTAATGTGCGGCTACACTCATGATAAGACTTGGGTCCTCTCATTGGGAGAGAGGCAGCTGACAAATGATGCAAAAACATCATCTTGGAATTAGAGTGGTGAGCACCAGCAATAGCATTTATTCAATTCTTTAAAAAAAAAAAACCTCTGGTTTATGAATGTTGGATATTGTGTTTCTTTACCCAATATCATGCCTGTGATACCAGCAGGAAAACGCAACGCCAAGCTTGACATAGCAAAGGGCAGCTTGAATGGTGACAACACCCATGGCAGCAGTCAAGGTGGTTATGATCTGATCACTACCGTTGACAAAGAGACACCAAGCAGGGGAAGATTCCAGAAGTTGGCTCCTTTCTTCCCCTTAGTTAACCACTTCTCACCCAAACACAAAGCAAGGGTCAGGGCTGTTTCTCCATAAGCATGGACCACTCAGTACTAAACTAGACTGTTTGGGACAATTAAGAGACAATTAAGAAGACATTGCTTGCTGTTCATGTGAAAAGAAAATACTTGAAGGTTTATAATTGAGGCTGCAATCCTATGCATATAATTTACCTGGAAGTAAGTCCTATTTGACCTAATGTTACTTTATAGGATAACATGTATAGGACTGTTTTGTTGATGTCCTGGAGTTTCAATTTTTCTTTATTATTAAATGATATATTTGTAAAATTGTTCCTGTTGATAGCATTACAACCATTGCAGGTTAAATATTTTCAGAATGTTGAAAATCAACAGGTGTGTGTGTCTGTGTGTGAATGTGGATGTGCGCAGTCAAATCAATTCCAACTTATGGTGACCTTTTCTGGGTTTTCTAGGTAGAACATACTCAGAAGTGGTTAAGCATTCCCTTCTTCTGGGGGCGTCCTGGGACTGTGCAGCTTGCCCAAGGCCACCCGGGTTGGCTCAACTTGCAAGGAGGCAGACTGGGGAATTGAACTCCAACCTCTGGCTCTGCAGCCAGATACTTAAAGTACATCAAATGTCTTCATGGCTTACATCTTACCTTTAATGCCAGCCCACTTCAAAGTTACTGGTGTTAGCAGTACTTTAGCAAATGACATTCTGAGAAGTTCCATTGGTGTTATTGAAATGCATTTTATTTCCTCTCAGATTCCTCTAATATTTGGGCAAAATAGGAAATTCTGAATTTGCTTGACAGTTCAATTAAGGCAAAATTTGGGGAATATTACTTTCTTGTCTCATGCAACTTCCTTTTATCAGGGAGATTTTTTTAAAATTTTAAAACTATGTTTTTCATTTCATTTATATTCTGCTTCCCCCACGCCTTGTGTGTTCATATTGTTATCAATTTTACTTTTTCACCATTAGTTGTAAAACTAATAGATCAAACCCATTGTGTTGCAAAAAGATCCAAGGATGATTGCTAAGCAAGGTAGCTGTAATTTCCATTTGTCTTGTATTCTATGTGTCACAAAGTTCAAAGTATAGTTACATCTGACCTCATTCAATGTGTGGTTTTTGTATGGGGAATTAAAGCAATTTAGATTAAAAACAATAGCCCAGCCCTCACTTGCCAGATTGTAGAAAAACCATTACATTTTATGACAAAGTCTGAATTGAAAAAACAGATTTTCTTTGCTGTCTAGAGAAAATAACACAGACCAGTCATCTTGTCCTGCTACTTTGAGACAACTCTGATTTCATTCCATAAAAGGAATGGCTCCTCAAATGGATGAGATGACTATTAGGGAAACACAACCACAATTAGTCACTGACATTTTTTTTTCCTCAGCTATGACAGAACACTGTGGTTTGGGGATGTCTTACTGACAGCATGCATACTTGCAGTGTAGACAGCATCTGTTTCAGGCCAGCTAGTGTGCTTTATTGATTAGAGTTGGATGGCTTTGACCAGAGGCTGCAGGGTTCAAATTCCCTCTCTCAGTTGTGAAACATAGTGGGTTGCCCTGGATGTATCACTCTCTTTCAGCCAGTCCCCTTGCATAGGGTTGTTGTGTGGATAAAAACAGAGCTGAATATTCCATGTGCTTTGAAGACTAGGCAGGGCCAGCCCTCCCACTAGGTAGAGCACCATGGTAGTAAATGGCACCTCCCTCTACTGCCATGGTTCCCAAGCGTAGGTGTCCAGACGTTCTTGGACTAAAACCCCCAGAAGCCTTCACTACTAGCTGTGCTGGCTAGGATTTCTGGGAGTTGCAGTCCAAGAACATCTGGTCTGAAGGCTGGGAATCACTGCTCTGCTAGATTGGGCTTCAGGACATTCTTCATAGCTGGAAGACAGGATTTGACCTCCTGGGTCCTCAGAGTGAGGTATTGTACAGATGTGTTGCCACAGCAGCAGCATGATCTCCCAGGATATCCCACCCAAAATGCCTGTCCTAAGTACATTCTCCTCAGAAGGAGCCTGGTGTTTTGGCATGAAAGGGAAGTAGATATAATAGACATCCCACTGATGAAATAATATAAAACACATAAATTTTACATGCACCATTTTAATTCAAAAAATAATCAATATAATGGGTCCACAGCTCTCCTGAAGGGCCTGTTATAGACCTGGCCTGAGCACTGTGTGAGAAAATAGAGTTGAAATTCATAACTATTGTTGTGAAGATCTATTAAAAGACAGCCATTTCCACTGCCTCCTCTGGATTCCTTTAGGTTTAATTGTCTCCAGGCTAAAACCTTAGCATGTAGGCAATGAAGTGCTTTTGATTTGGATGCAAGATTCTGTCCAGTGCAAAGCATGGTGTAAGGACTATGTTGTAAGATCTTCCCTCACACAATTGCTTTGCAATGGAGAACATCCATGCAGTCTGGTCATTCGAGGTTGCTTTGCCTTTGTGAGCGAGGGACAAGTAAGAATTTTGATTTAGTATATGTTTTGGAAGGAATTCATTGATGCTCACAAATTTCTTCATATTTAGGACAGAACTAAATATTATTCAGTTTGGAAAAATGCAAACGTGAAAGAAAGCAAATTTTATAATTGTTCTAAGCTGCCTTGGGTCCTTTTTAAGGAGAAAAGTGGGTTAAAAGTATTTCAAAGAAGGAAGGAAGGAAGGAAGGAAGGAAGGAAGGAAGGAAGGAAGGAAGGAAGGAAGGAAGGAAGGAAGGAAGGAAGGAAGGAAGGAAGGAAGGAAGGAAGGAAGGACGGACGGACGAACAAACAAACAAACAAACAAACAAACAAAGGACATTGACTCATATTGAGTTGGGCCATTGTTCCAAATGGCACAGTGATGTCAAATCCAATTCTTACTGCCAGTAGCTCACAAAATTTTTCAGCAGGATTCTTTCTTGGGTTTGCCTATAGACACTGAGGATTGAACGTGCCACCTTCTGCATACAAAGCATGTGCTTTGTCACTCAGCCCCTGTGCACCTCCAAAAATGCCTCCCAGATGTAATCATTGGTAATGCTAGGCAGTGCATAATCTATGGAAAGTCTGCCTGTCCCTTCCACAAGTCTGTTTTGGTCACCTCCTTCACCTGTATCTGGGCCAGCAAGACCGGTGCCACTATAACTCCCTTTTTCATAAATGCCCACTGTTCTGTATTATAAGCTTTGTATCGGAAGGCAACGAAACTTTGGACGATTCAGTGCAGCTCTATATGAATTTCTGAACCACCCTTTCTTGTTTGAGCCAAGCCTTACAAGAACATTCAGTCATCTCTTCAGAGTCAGTTTATTTCATTTCAGTTGAATGTCTAGATGCAGATTCTTAAGAAAACAGCTGCAAGAAGGTTCTTTAACCCACAGAATGAGTAGATGTGAAATCCAGCCTATCCATTTGTTTGCTTTAAGGTGGGGGGAGGAGAACCCTTTCCCTCCACTAATTTTTCTCCCAGTTTAAGCATGAACTTGGTCGTGCCCTTCTATTTGATTTTCCAGTTAATTGTTGGCTTCCTCTGCCGTCTCCTCACTCCCCCCATCCCACAACCCGGTGTCTGTGAATTGTATCTTTTACTTTCCATCTGACTGGAAATATTCCTATGACCTTGATTCTTTGATTCCTTTGGACCCAAAGTTTATCTCCTCCTTCATGGAAGGAGTGTCTGTCTTTGCCAAGCAAACTACAGCCAAGTTATGAAATCCTTCCTCAAAATTGTTTGATCTGTCTGGTAGTAATTGACCAATCCCAAACACTGCCCAAAAAGTCAGTGTAAATCTCTGTTAACCGTAGGAACCTGGTGCTATGTTTTCAGCAAAGAAAGCATTGGAATGGCAGTCATTGTCGGTGTGTATCTGTTTTGGAATTAGCTGGGCAATGGGATGAACGAAACCCTTTCTCTGTACTTGTCATTCTTCATAAGTTGTATGCCAAAGGCGCAGAGCATTCCTGCAGCAGAGGCTATGGATTCGGCACCATTTGGAGTTTTGAGAGTCTTTTTCCATTTTGATGCACTTGCCAGCAGTATAATAGCTGCTGCTAGGTCTCTTAGAAAGGGAGAATGAGAGAGAGAGAGAGAGCACAAAAGGGGAAATTAGTACAATAATTCTCCAGTCTTAAGTGGCCTGGGATCCCTTGTGGATGTAGAGCAGGGGTGGGAATTGTGCAACCAGTCTTTCAAATTTTGAACTCATTGTACAAATCTGAATATCTGGGGGCCAAAATAGAGGAGATAATTAAAGCAGAGCAGGCTTAGGTAGTAAAAGGGGTGTGGTTATCTTCTAATCACAGTGGCACTTCCCTCCTGCAGGGAGCTTGGACCCATTAAAATGGTCTGCCCCCGCAGGTTACTGGATCCTGATGGATTCCAAGATACCATGCAGAAGTTCTGTTTGCAGTGTAAGCCAAAGCCTAACTTGCCATCCGTCCCTCCCTGGCAAACACAATGCCACAATGCATGTGCGTGCATGTGCCCCCAAGAATCGTGCCAGGAGATGTAGTGCTAATTATGAACCCTCATCACAAAATCAAATGCAGCTGCAGACAGTTGTTCCTGTACATCATTTGTAATCCGCATTGCTGACCAGATTTATGCAGCTGTCCGGATTAAAGGAGATGTCCGGATGCCAAATTACAGAGGAAGCAAACCAAGGCTTTTTCTCCCCCTTTTCTTGGCCTTATCCATGCTTGCAAAGTCCAAAGACTATTTCCAAGTAGGGTCGTGAAGAATACTCTCTAACTTCCTTGTCCTTGTTAATTTTGGCTGTCTTGACACCATAAGATATGTTGATGAGGAATTTGAAAGTCTTGTGAGATTCCTCAGCTGTTGGTGAGCCTGTGACAAAGGGCTTCTTTAAGGTCTCTGCAAGCATGCATAGCAAGCTCAGAAAGACTAGATGAGTGCTGAGAAAGATACAAGTAACTCATCCAAGGCTTAAAATTGACCATTGAACATAAAACAAAGCAAGCCTGCTTTGCTTTATTGCTTTATTGCTCTACTGTATATTGTTTATTGCATGACTTAACCCCCCCTCCAAAAAATGTCCTCACTGATGGAATGATTCAAGAGTGTAATAAAATCTTGGGCAGTCTTCAGAAGGAAGGAAAAGAATAGTGCAATTCCTGTTTCTTGCCTGTGAGGATGAGACAAAGGAAGATTCACATCCCTCCTTTTAAGCCCATCTTTCAGAGGAGACTCAACCAAATGGCCACAAGATCAGGGAAATGAATTCATCTTGGAAATTTCATTTTAGGATATTAATAGTAATTGACAGATACACATCTTCACTTTGATATCCTTTCATGTAAACACTCCTTTCTAATTTTCCCTCATAGATGCTTTAACATAAGTTCACTTTTAAATATTCCTAGGCCCATTTCTGTTTCCTGTGACAGCTCCTCAGGGATGAAAAAGGTTATGCTCCAGGTATCCAGCAGTGGCCTATAGTGCACAGGCTAAATGCATTTTCCTGTAACTTTTTTTTTAGATATTTATTTTATTTATCCTTTATTTATCCTTTATTCTACCCATTCACTTAAGGCCAGTGAAATAAAGAGTTAGTAGACAGCATCAAAAGCTAGATAATTTTGAAAATTCTACAGGTCACCCTTCTTCAAGATAGATGGATTTGGTTTATTACAAGCATAGGTCGGCCTTTTAGACAAATGCAACAAAGTGGGTGCCACAAAAGGGGTCCCATAAAAGAATCAGCTTCTGGAGCAGGTCAGCATTTTCCATGTAGCTATAGATTGTTTCCTGATCTGGTTGATGGGGCACTTTAACCAGCTGCTCACTTATTATACATCTCAAAGCATGAAATTTTGCCACTTTGGTTATAGTTCCACTTAAAAAGTGAAAAGGGAACATGTTAGTATAAAATTTGTCAGATGTACCTGGACATTTTTTGTTCTAATTTGTGTGATAATTCTAGACGTACCCTTTATCATATTGCAACATATACGTATATTCCAGAGTTTAAATCAACTCTTTGTTCTTTACTTTCTTCCCATGTCTTAGAATTCCAGTGTTGAATCCCCAAGGCTGACCAGTACAAATTAAAGTTCACCATGCAAGGTTCACACTTTAGAATAATAAATAATTCAACTTGTAAATTGAGTCACATTGATCTGGAACTGATTTAAGGGAGAATAAATACAGACCACTGGAGTGGCTCTTTTGTGAGTCATTTTTTCTTAATTGAAATGACATGTTAGCATTTCTGAGAAACACTTTGTAGAAACTAGGGCTGTGCCAAATGTTCAAAACTGGGGGGGGGGGGGTACATGAAGTGTTCTCTTGATCCCTCCCAAGGCTATGGTCCCACCCTGATTCTACCCTAACACCATTTTTTCTCTCAATTTTCTTGCCTCTGAGATTTTGATCCTATGTAGTGTGTGTGTGTGTGTAAACACACACATTGCACTGACAGTAGATGATAGATAGATAGATAGATAGATAGATAGATAGATAGATAGATAGATAGATAGATAGATAGATGATAGATAGATAACATGTCATCTTGCAGCTAATTGATTTTCAGAGGAGATTATAAAGTTAATTCAGAGTGAGAACAGGAATAATTGCCTTTTTTAGGTGAAAAGAAGAGTGCACTCTTAAGTTCAGAAGCAGTGACCATGCTTTGCGTGCAGAAGGATCAATCGCTGTCAATCCCAGGGGGATAGAAAATCTCAGAGATACTTATTTGAGGAGAGAGAAAGCCAGCCGATAATGGAAGTCCACCGCCTGCAATGGTGAAGAAGGAAAGTGGTGCATGTGAAGATACAAGAGAGAAAGAGGGAAGGGAAAAACAGGTGGTACGTGGGTTGGGCTGCAACACCCCATTGCTGCCCCCTGCCCCCTCTGCTTGCTTTCACTCTTCCTCCCTGTCTATGACCCGGGTTGATGAGAATGTGCTGGGTACCTTTTGCTTCCTCCTCCTGCACCTCCTGCTGTCAATGGGCAAGGGTGCATGGGAATCTAGGCAAATGGTCCCATACTTCAAGTGCTCCCTCCCTCTGAAAATCTGTTGCAATTTACATGTCCTATGAAGATGGTGGGGGGCGCCTAGAAGCGCTAAGGTCACTATGCCACGTACACGTACACTGGAATAGGCACACACGGTTATCTCAGGAGAGCAGCTGTTTTAAGTGTATTGATTATTTATATCATTGTCTTCTTATTGTATTGTTGTGTCTTTATATTTTGTTTCATTGTATTGTGTAACCCGCCCCCCCCGAGTGGTCTGGGTTGCCAGATGGGCGATAAATAAATAAATAAATAAATAAATAAATAAATAAATAAATAAGTGCTAGTTTTCCTTCACATACATACAATAGCTCAAGAATTTGGAAAAATTCTTCTTTGGGTGGGAACCATAAGAAAGATGAGCTCTGACTACCTCCTAAATGAATAACTGCCACTATTTGACTCATTATTATTATTATTATTATTATTATTATTATTATTATTATTATTATTATTATTATTATTATTATTATTATTATTATTATTATTATTATTATTTTAAACACACGGCTAGGGCTTTCCCAGGAACCTGTGTTCAGGTCAGGCTTTGAGATACACACAGAAACAGCTAGATTTCAAGGGAGAATCTCCTTTCTAATCCTAATCCCCCAACTTCATTGTATAATCCCTCTTTTGCCTTCAGAGGGTAGTCCTTCCTGCATTACATTTCAGGAATTGTTATACGCTGTCAGCAAAAGCAACTACGTGTGTTTATAATAGGCCCAAATCCTATCATATTTTTACGCCAGCATAATGCACTTGGCATAAATCTCAGCAGCAAATTGCCACAAGTTGATGTAGGTACTGGCTGAAATCCTGTTGTTTAGCCTAGTAAATCACACTAGAGAAGTGTGAATCATTGGAATTTATGGAGGAGTTGACTCACCAAATCTCTGCTAATTCAATTGGCCTTCTCTAGTGTGACTTACTATGCTAAGCAACAGGGTTTGAGCCAGTGTTGTATGTCAAGTCGCATGACTTGTTGCTGAGGTTTATACTAACTGCACTGCCCTAGTGAACATAATGAACACAATTTTGGCCAATGTTTTCCCTCAATTTTTGTGTTTATTCTTAATTTTAAAGTGCAAATGTAAGATTCTGGGGGCTGAAAATGATAGTGAAGGAAAGATGGGGAGGTGTGAACATTTCTCAAAAATCCAAAGCAGGGAAATTATGCCAAAAAATTTGGGGACCTCTACAGTAGAGGGATGAGATGGACCTAAGACTACTTTATATAGATATTTGAAGATAATTTGCTGTTAGGATCTGTGTGAAGCTTTTCCAAATGATGCCATCACTCTGTGCCTTTACCTAATTCCACTAGTCTTGAATCGTGAAAGAGAAGAACATTCATAGAATCATAGAATAGTGAAGTTGGAAGGGGCCTATAAGGCCATCAAGTCCAACCTCCTGCTCAATGCAGGAATACAAATCAAAGCAAAACTGACAGATAGTTGTCCAATTTTCTTTTGAATGCCTCCAGCACTCCCCTCCCCCTCCCCCTAGTTACTGGTTCCATTGTCGTACTGCTCTAACAGTTAGGAAGTTTTCCCTGATATTCAATCGAAATTTGGCTTCCTGTAACTTGAGCCCATTGTTGCGTGTCCTGCATTCTGAGATGATTGAGAACAGATCCTGCCCCTCCTCTAAATGACGGCCTTTCAAGTATTTGAAAAGTGATATCCTATCTCCCCTCAGTCTTCTTTTCTCAAGGCTAAACATGCCCAATTCTTTCCGTCTTTCCTCATAGGGCTTGGTTTCCAGCCCCCTGATCATTCTTGTTGCCCTCTTTAGGGTTTTATTAAATAACATTAAAAAATTCAGGCTTTATTAAATACTAGGTTTGTTCCACACTGGAGCAGTCAAGATTGTTGGCATTATCTGTTCTGTCCACGGAACGGAATTTCCTTAGAAAAGTATTGCTTTGTCATCTCTGCTCTGAATTTGCTGACAACCAAAGTAAGAAACAAGATGAGATAACTTCTATGTTGTTCTGAACAGTGTGTATTTTAACTTTAGTCATAAAATCTGAACATTTAGATGTCAAATACAGCAGTACTAGGGGACATATTACTGGTATACTTCCCTTCCCCCCCCCCCCCCAGCTGACAGAAAAAATATATGACACTGGCAATTCTATGAGAAGGTGGCCATGCTGAGGGGCTTTCAAATGAACATTCTGCCTTATAAAGGCCCTGGTTCTACAGAATCATGCTCGCTGTGTTTGTGGTACAGCAGAGAAACAGCAAGTGCATGGCTTCTAGGATCCACCAGGTTCTAAATGCTTGGGTTTGTGAAGCAGGCATTGGGGGCAGGGTGGGCAGCAAGATTTGCCCATGGTGTGTTTGGGGAGACAATCCCATAGCCTGGCCAGTGGTTTTGTATGTCAGAAATAGAGATGGGCACAAACCAGTGGTTTGGCGGTTAATGCCAGACCTGCCATCTGAGTGGACACCTGCCAGAGGAGGCAAGACTAGGAAATGGTTTGTGCCCATCTCTAGTCGAAACAAAACTCACTTTTTACTGAGAACATGATGTGCTATTGTATTTGCTATATCCACAAAACTGAAAGCCATTAAAATCCAGCAGTATTGTTGGGAATAAACTCAAACAACCCCAAGCATTTCCTTTATCGTATGTACCAGCACTGTTGAATATAAATTTTGTTGAAAGCACAGAGACTGGACAGAATCATAGTGATCATTTAAATGGGTATAAATGATATAAATTATAGTGATGAATTGTTGCTGAGTTAAGACATTGCTGCTTGCATCCTTCATTGTGTACCAGTTGTGTGAGTTAGTATGTGATGAGAGATAAAACCAGCAACACATCCACCAGCAACAATGTGCCACTATGATTTATGCTGGTGTTGCTAACCAACAGGGTTCTAGCCAATAAATAAAAATAGCAGTGATATTGTTGGGAATAAATTTTATCGCTCAACTAAAAAACACGCAACGGAAAATAATAATTCCACAATTGAGTATTATGAAAACCACAAGACCCATGCAGAACTATCTTCACCCCTCACTAGTGGTACATGTAACACTGGCTGAGACCCGTTGTAAAGGCTGCCGACTCACAGTGCCTGGCTCTGAGGAGGGACCTCTCAGAGCCAGACGTCTGGGCCCTGTCACCTCCATGGAGAAGTGTGATGGCCATTTTGTGTGGTATCCTCCTCATGCCTATAATATACACTGACATTTCAAGCTGGAGAGGACTAAGCTTTCTCTCACTGAGGAAGTTTAGAAAGACGAAGCCAATTATGAAGCGAGACGGGTTGGAGGGAAGGAGCGCTCCCTCCTCACTACATGAAACACAAGGCTTTGTTATCTTTGTCAAGTTTGTTTTTAAAAACGTCATTTTATGCTGTTTATTTTTGCCTTCTCCCCTCTCTACCAAGGACACAGCAAAATCTGACAGACCGTTTTGATGGGAAGCATATCCCAGCTTGGGTTCTCAGTGTATCAAATGAACAATAAGTAGAAACATCCACTTTCTGGGGAAATCTTTAATGTTTTCATTGCTTGTTTCATTTTGTTACAGGCATTTCCTTAGGGCACTTGTCATGCACTTTGTTGATCAGCTCTGAAACAGAACCACTCATTTCAGGTTTTCACTAATGAAATGCAGATATTCTGTGTATTTGGGGGGTTGGTTGTCCATTGATTGTCCATGTAGAATATTATTTCACAACAGCAGTTTTGTATGGAGGGGAGGTGCTCATCATAACCAGAACCAGAAATGCAAAGATTCTTGATTCTGGTGATGATTTTTTTTTTTTTTTGAACTTCAGAGTAATTACAGGGCCTCTCTTATTGTGGATTTATAAATTCCCCCTAGACAGCTGAGTTTAACAGCTTGTTCCAAATGGGCAACAACAGGATATGTCTCGTATTACATTTTACAACAAGCATGGATGCATTATTAAAAAGGAAAGACCTATTTCTAAACCCTGGGATTAATCTAGAGAAGGTACTGTACTCCGGTGGTTGCTTCTCCTCACCTTGAAACGTTAAAAGAGTAAATTCCAAAAAATTCATGATGCAGTACCAAAAACATCTAAATCTTAGCTCCAGCAAGGGAAGATTTCTCATTTTACAAGAAATGTAGTATGGGATCGCATCCGTTGATGTGTCATGTGGAGTAAAAAAGCAGCTATGGGTTAGAGCTCTGATGCCAGCATTTACCCCACCTTATTCCTCTGATCTACACCCTTCCTGGTTGTTTATTCTCTTTCCCTCTGGTTGTTTTTAATTACAAAATTAAAAATTTAAAGATAGATAGTATGTTAGATGATATGATAGGATATCTTCTGTGTAACAGTGTTCAGTTTTACAGTAGTATTCAAAAAAAGTCTTTCTTTTTTTTAATCTTGCGATTCCCAGTGTGGTGTAGTGGATAGAGTGACGCACTAGGACTCAGGAGGCCTGGGTTCGAATCGCCACTCAGCCATGGAAACTCAGTGGGGGTGTGGAACTGGTAAAACCACTCCTTTAATATCTCACTTACCTTGAAAGCCCTTTTAGGGTTGCTATAAATCGGTTCTGACTTGGCGTCACAAAACACACAGAGAGATGTTTGTCTGTAATTTGAGCTCCTAACGATAACCATGACTGCATAGAAGAACAAGAAATGATCTTGTGGCACATTTAATGAACACATCGTGGCGTAAGCTTTAGTGAGTCAGAAGTGCATCTTTTGAAATGGACTTTGCCCTATGGAAATGAATTCCAACTTACATTGGTATCCTTTAAGGTGCCATAAGATTTTTTTTGTTTGTTTGTTTGTTATAAATTGAAGACATGAAGGGACCTATTTCCCTTTTTTCTCTCTCATTGTGAGAGACCCACCTTGCCACTGTCTGAGGCCCTCTTAGCCCCAAGCGCGGATGATGGGCTATGGTGGGAAACTGCCTACGCTGTGTGAGGGGAATCACCTGAGCAGTCTTGAAAGTTCGGGAACAAGGCTTGGCTCTGAAAAGTTTCCAAAGCCCAGCAGTGAGAAAACAGCCAGCTTTGTGTTGTGCTGCGTGCTCCATGCACCCCCTCCCTGCCTTCTGCTGTGGCCTCAAAGTTTGGTAAGGGAGGAGGAAAAGGCAATGAGGAGGGAGGAGGAAGAAGAAGGGCTAAAGGAGGGGAGAGGAGCCAGTGAAGGAAGGAGAAGAATGATGGAGAGATGGCAGTGGCAGTGGTGGGAGTGAGGCAGATAAGACGAGATGATGGAGGTGAAGAGGAGGAGAAGCATATGTGTGTGTGAGAGAGTAGCAACCAAAGGAGAAGAGCAGCCAGGAGGAAGCAGCAGTGCTATGAGAAGGCTTTGAGTCTCTCCTGGCCTCAAGTGACAGAAGAGCTCTGGCCATAGTTACTGGGACGTCTAACATGTTTGCCATGTTCTGTCAAAGTTGGCCAAAGAACAAGCATCCTAAATTTTAAAATCTCAGCCCATTCCCATCCAGTTTGTGTTGATATATATCAATTTTGGCACATGCTCATTGAGAAGTGAAATTATATGAAATAAAAATGAAATGAAATGTGCAAAACTTGACGGGAACACAGAAACATATCAAAAAACAAAACCTCATCCGTTCTTACATCCTGCTGACTGTGCTCTACAATTATTTCTTGCTTGCAATTTCTCATTTTCTCTGTCCTTTGGGGAAAACATCCACATAGTCATCCTACAAGGATTAGTACACAGAGTTCTACATGGTCATTCTACTGGGATCAGTTACCCAGAGCATTATATGTAGAAACAGGAGTCATGCAGCATCTTTAAGACTATTTTTTATTTTTCATAAGCTTTCATGTGTCCAAGCACATGACGTTTGAGCACACAAAAGTTTATGAAAAACAAAAATTGGTGACTTCTCAAAGTGGTTTTTATTTTTTATCATAAGCTTCTGTATGCTCAAAACTAGTTAAGGCTTAAAAGCTGGCTAGATAAGCTCAGTGGGTTAGGTATCTAGCTGTCGAGGCAGAGGTTGGGAGTTCGATTCCCCCACAGTGCCTCCTGGGTAGCCTTGGGCAACCTGCACCGTCCCAGGGCACCCTCCCAGAAGAAGGGAATGGTAAGCTATCTTCTACCTGGAAAAGATTGCCGTAAATTGGAATTGACTTGATGGCACACTATTATTATTAGTCATAAAGATGCTACAAAACTTCTGGTTTCTCTTACGCTTTCTTACCTGCTGGATTACCTTATGCATAGAAACAGTTTATTTGAAATCTGTCTTACTCAACATGAAGAGATACATTTAAGGATGACAATGGCTGATGGCATCTGTCAACTGCAGTGCAACAGGATTTCAGCCTATAATTTGTAACTTAGTACATTTATCTGTGCTACATTATGTTTTCTCAAGAGTTTCTGCTGCTCACCTACAGGCATAAGTTTTTGTGGGCCAGTTGGGCATCTGATGAAGTGTACTGTGTCCCATGGAACTGGGTTCCACTTTACAATAATATCCTTTAAGACAGCAGAAGACCTTTGTTTGTTTGTTCATTGGCTTGCTTGTCCTAATGTGAAGATACAAGGGAAAGTACTTCCTGTTTCTGCAATTGCATTTTCAAAACTTACATGATATGGTGATGATGATAATGATGAACATCATATTGCTAAGAAGATATGTGACCCATTTATGGGTGTGGGCAAAATTCTTCCCCCTCTGTGAGTTTTATAAAGAACTATTCCTAGCTTATTTTATTCACATATTATTTATATATATGCTTCCCTCCCCCCGCCCCTTTCCTCAGTAATTTGCAATGACCTTCCTTTGACATTTGGAGAACCAGGAAATTGTTGGCTGAGGCTTCAAATGCAAAAGAAAACAGCAGGCTCCAAAATAAATGAAAAGATATGTATCAGAAAATCTCCCAGGTCATGGCTGGGTCATCATTCCATCAGTATACATTGTGAAATAAAGGCAGAAAAGGTGGCAGGAAGGCATCCATCATGCAAGTCTTCACCATTCATATTTGTACACGTTGGAATTCTATACAGGACAAACATGGTTTCATGCAGTTCATTTCTCTTTTTAACCTTCCCTTCAACCAATTTATTGCAAAAGGCCAATATTTTAACCAAAATTAGTTTACATTTCATTAACCACTCCTTTGAAATATGATCACCCATTTTCAGTTACATGTTCTCACCCCACAGGTCCCAGAGAATGGTGGCATTATGTCCTCAGGAAATTTTCTGACCAAGTTGTCAGTTTCAAGGTCAAGCATGTACCTCTTTTTGTATTCGGTTTGGATCTCACTGCAGCATGATTCTTCAGCTGATAAATAAGCTGAGTCAAGACCTTCATAAAAAGTAGGAACCATGCATTTTTAGTACTGCGGTAGTTAAGGTAACTTCTTTCTGCCTGTGGAATAAGCAATCATGCTTTCTGGATCCTCAACTCCTCCCTCCCTCCCTCTCACCTTCCTTCCTTCCTTCCTTCCTTCCTTCCTTCCTTCCTTCCTTCCTTCCTTCCTTCCTTCCTTCCTTCCTTCCTTCCTTCCTTCCTTCCTTCCTTCCTTCCTTCCCTCCCTCCCTCCCTCCTTTTGTTTTTGTTTGTTTGTTTGTTTTTGCTACGTTCCAAGGTGGCAAACATGACACACAAAGCAGCAGTCAGATGCCCTGTTCACTGAGGAAGCAAAGCTGCTAACTGGGAAAATTCCTTTCTCCTTCAAGAAATGTTTTTGTTAAGCAAATTACATGGTTCCTGGAGAGAGGGAGGGAGAGAACTTACAGGAACTTTGCCTGCACACTGGCGGTGAAGCAGTAGTTGATGGCACTAGTTTCATCCATCTATGTTCTCCAATTTTGTGGGTCCCCCCCATTCAAACTATAAATAAAGCAGACACTGAAAGTGGAATCCAGGATCTGTTCTTCAAGTAGTATAACCCCCACCTCAGCATTCTATCTATGGTGGCCATGATCTAAATGCAACATTTAATTCTGTCGAGACCAGACCCACTGAAATTCATGGATCTTAAGTTAGTGGGGAGTGGAAATCAAAAGGTGCCATTTGTTTCAATGGATCTAGTCTACATAGGACTGATGTACAGTAGGCATACTCCTATATGTCTTACTTTGATCTGAAGCAATCTTCTGTTTGAAGGGTTTTTCAGCCTAAGCCTGATTTAAAGCAGCAGAAGAATGAAGAGCAAGGAAGGTTACTGGTGTTGCCCATCAACGGTTTAGTACCTGGAGAGCAGATAGAGCAGGAACATTGGTCACCTGATGGATTTTCTCCACTTAAGGCTAGAGGCATTTTTATTTCAATCATAATAATCATTTCTAAAACTGTGTCTATCCATAGAAATTCACCTCTGCAAGTCATTGACCTCTCGCTTCTTTTTGGTTGTGCCTTTTCTGAAAATGTTTAAGTGAGAATTTCTAGTATTTCATTCTTCTGCATATGGAGGTCAAGGGTATATTAAAACATACATAAAATATTAAACTTACCAGACATGAGGAAGAGGTGGAATATTTTAGTCTTTGGCTTTTCACAGATGTTTTCAAAACTTCATAGTACATTTTATTGCCCAGTTTTGTTTTTGCCTGTTCTTCATTTCTGGC
The DNA here is from genome assembly GCA_037013535.1 of Intellagama lesueurii. NCBI lineage: Eukaryota > Metazoa > Chordata > Lepidosauria > Squamata > Agamidae > Intellagama > Intellagama lesueurii. Next base: position 163,313,729 of record JBAJHW010000001.1, on the reverse strand, counting down.
TTCTTTTGTCTTTTGGAAGAATTTGTCAACCTTCCTACGATATGCCAATCTTCCTGATTAAAAATTAAAAAGCACAAAGTTTAACAAGTGAAATTCCAGAGCTGTCTTTGCACATAAACCACAGGGAACAGTTTCTCCTGTTGAGTCATTCACTGGGACCGAGAATAATTTTATCTTGGTTGTTATTACCATGTAACTATGCCAGGTATGACATCTTTGTCACTGCATCACGAAATGCACGGCCCTGTTACTTTTGGAACTCAGTAAGATGGTAGATTGGAGATCGATAGCACATGATGAAAGCATGACCTAGTTCTGTCAGAAAGATTTTGGGGTTTTTCTTGCCTCACCCATTGTGAGCTGGTTCACTCACATCCACGGTATGTCTAAGAGGGTTGTGGAGTGTGTGGTCCTCTGGGTGTGTGGCCGTGTAGCTGCCATGGCCTCTTAGCACTGTTAATTCTGGCTAAGGCTGTTGGGGCATGCAGTTCAACAACATAGGGGAGCTATACATATACCACCTCTGATACAGGTGGGTGACTGCAGGCATGACTGTGGGGGCTCCCCTTTGAGGAAGAATAGCTTTGCTGCATCGGACAGAGGTTATTCCTGCAGAAGGACCCTTGGCAAGGGTCACCCTGGATGCCTTCCTTCAAGGTCCAGCCTGCAAGAGGATTATGCAGGACACCCTTCGCCTGTGCACGACCCAAGATGGGATGAGCCGTCAGTGGAGACTGCTTCAGCAGCTGTGCAGCGCCCAGAAGTCTCAGAAGGCAAGAAAGCAGGAGAACATTCAGGAATGGAATGAGAAGAGGAGGATAGTGAGGAGGAAGAGAAGGGGGAGGGCATTTGGACTGATGCTCCAGAATGGCAGGGTTCCAGGCACCCAGAGGCCCTCTCGTAATATGGATATACCTGTCTCACCAAGGAGCAGCACTCTTCCATGAATCCCAGTACTTGGCAGACCTACCATGGCTGGGCTACAGGACTGCTAGATTCACCTGATGTCAAACCAACACCGAGGTAGACTGCTCCCCCCCTTCAGGAGTACCTAGCCCAGCTCTACCAGCGCCGACCCTGACTTTGACCCAACTGAGATGCTGGAAAAGAGTCCCCCAGTTTAAGAGGCTGTGGCAGGTTGAGTGGGACCTCCAGGCTAAGGAAGAGTGCAAAAGGGAATGAGGGCTTTGAGAGCGTGGGGTGAATAAAACCACCCAGAGGACTTGAATTGGCCTGGAAGGGGGTGAAGCTTAATCATCCTGCCCAAGAAGAGTCAGTGCCTGGGGAAAAGCCAGGGGTCTAGAAGAGACTCAGACAGTGAAGTCCATTAGTCTGCTGTAAGTTGTAAGTTTACTGCACAGATTGCCCCCCTACCTGGTGATGGGTAAGCCCACGCACAGGCCCCCTCGACGTCTCCTTGCTCTTGGAAGGCAGGGCGACCCACATCAGGTGAAAGAGTGGGAGAAAGCATGGCCAATATTTGGAAAAACTGTATACAGAAATTGTCCCTTTGCCTTGATTAGAAGGAAAGGACTGTAACTCAGTGGTACAGCATGCGCTTTGCTCACAGAAGGTCCAAGTTTCAGTTCCAGGCATTTCCAATGAAAGGTGATGGGAAGGAGCTCGGCCAGAGGCCTTGGAGAACTGCTATTAGTCCTGGCAGATAAAACTAGGCTAAATATAGCGGTATGAAGCAGCTTCCACTGTTCTCATTATGGAAGGGTCCCCAGACAGAGGTATACAAGGAATGTTTTTACTTCTCTTTGCCTTTGGGAGCACAGACGGACATTATAGATAACCAATCATTAGAGCTAAAACTGTGTTAGTGTCAGAGAGATGTGGCTCAGGTTGACTTCTGTGTTCAGGAAAGTGATTTCAAAGGAATCTCACACTTACGTTCTGAGGTCTAGTCACAAAACAAGTGAATGTGAATGCGCTGGGGGTGGTGAGAGAAGCTCCTGCTCTGACAATCACACACAATCAGTCCCTAAGGATTTTCCTCTTCTGATTTTGGGTTATCTATAACATCTGTTTCTGTCCTCAGTTGGAGATCTCTGTCTTTGGTGCAATATAAAATTAAGCCAGGCTGAAACCAGACCCTGACTTCGACTGATTGAATGGACAATAACAGCTATGAGGGAAATGGGGAATCAAAAGCATCGAAGAAATTTATCACCAGATGCTGCTCTGCTATTGCAATATCATTCTTACCTCTGAACTTCCAGAAAAAGCAACCACAAAACCTCCAGAACTTTCAGGAGGAGAACAAACACATGAAACAAGAAACATCTGCCTTGAAAGACAAGATCCAGAATTTTCTAAGGGGAGCCATTTCTTTTAGAGAACCTTCTGATGCAGTAAAATGTCTTAAAGCGTTCTGTTCAGGGTCAAGCTAACATGTAAGCAAACAATGATGACAGTTTGATTGCTCTGAAAATAACTGCCAACTTTCTTTCCACCACCTGACTGTAGTGTTTTGTTCTGGCCATCAAAATGAGTTACTTTGCAGCAGGTCCTTTGTGAACTAACTAGCTTAACTGTTCCGTCACATCACAACTGACACTTGTGCTCCTTTGCCTGCTGCAAGGTACGTGACAGGTCAACTTCCTCAAAAGCTCTTTGTCCTGCACTTTTCAAGGTGGAGATTTCTGTTGATCTAACCATCCATATTATCACACTGTTGTTTTTTTAAATGGGGAGCACAGATGTTGGCAGTTTTCCTAAAAAAAATATGTTCCTACAGATTTGGCTATTCCTTAAGTTAGCAGAGTATAAGGCAGAAAACACACACAAACAGGAAGAGATCAACCCAGTCTCATCACCCACTGACTGGACATGAAATCTAGCCCTGTCTGTAGTAAAAGTCACTCTAGAAGCATCTTTAAAGGAGAAAAGGTATCTTTACTCACATTTACCATCTGTAATTACAGTCAGAAGGAAAAAAGAGGGGAATGGAGTCTCCAGACATCAAGTGGGCACCCATGTCTGCTTCTGAGACATGGGTCAGAGAAAAAGAGAGAACTATCAACAAAACAATAGGCGCAAACAAATAGGGGAAAGCAACTGACTGAGTGCCAGAGACAGGAAAATTGTAATCAATTAAATTAGTGGCAAAGGATAATCACCTTGGCTGTCAAACTGCCCCTCCAACTGATAACTAGCATTTACTGCATGCAAGATTGCTATTTTTCAAGCAACAGAAGGAGCCCCCTTGAAGAATGAGAGAACTGTAAACACATCTGGAATTCTCTGGGCAAGAGAAGCTTCCTGTCGGCTGATCCTTCTACCCTAAGAGCACCACTGGATTGCTTCTGACACACGTAATGATGACTATTCAGAATGAGCATTTTCTTCAATGGCATTTTTTTCTTTGGTCAAACTTTTTATTTAACAGTCATCTGTGGGAACTTTGCTTTCATTGCTCACAAACTCAAAGGTTTCATTCAGATGCCATGCAGAAGTCTTGATCACAGCTGGACAATACAAGTCCTCAAGTAGATTACAAACCCTTTGTTTGTGCTGCCGCACAGGGGAAGAATATCTTGGCAGCACCCACCACTGCTGTTGTCCCCACCACCAAACTCATTTCATTTTTATTTTTTTAAATGTTCATTCATTCATTCATTCATTTTTGCTTTCCCTTTTAAAAAAAGAAATGGCCCTCTACAATCTGGTAGGGCTTTATGTTGTAGCACTTCCCTGTTCCATACAGAAGTGTGACTCGTGGTACGCCTCTGCCATTTAGGGGTATGCATGGCCCATCTCTTGAAAAACAGGGTGCTTACCAGGCTTAGGTAAAGGTAAAGGTTCCCCTTGACAAATTGTCCAGTCGTGTCCGACTCTAGGGGGCGGTGCTCATCCCCGTTTCCAAGCTGTAGAGCCAGCGTTTGTCCGTAGACAGTTTCCGTGGTCACGTGGCCAGCGCGACTAGACACGGAACACCGTTACCTTCCCACCATAGTGGTACCTATTTATCTGCTCACATTTACATGCTTTCGAACTGCTAGGTTGGCAGGAGCTGGGACAAGCGACGGGAGCTCACTCTGTCACGTGGATTCGAACTGCTGATCTTACGACCTTGCAGCCCAGAGGCTTTGCAGTTTAACCCGCAGTGCCACCACGTCCCAGGCTTACAGGGACTTAAATGGGCTCACATATATGCATGTAGACTCCTGCTGTGTTTCCCTGAAAATAAGACAGGGTCTTACCATATTAATTTTTGCTCCGAAAAATGCATCAGGGCTTATTTTCAGGGGATGTTTTATTTTTTTCATGTACAACAATCTACATTTATTCAAATACAGCCATGTTATCCTCTGGTTGCTGCACAATGTTGGAGGGCAGGGTTTCGCTTAACTGGGGCTTATTTTGGGGATAGGGCTTATATTACGAGCATCCTGAAAAATCATACTAGGGCTTATTTTCAGGTTAGGTCTTATTTTGGGGAAAACAGGGTAGACCCCTTGGCAATTGGGTCCAATTGGGTCCTCCTGATCTTTCTTCTCTGAGCAAATATAATCATAGAGTCACACCCAGATTGCAGCTCAAATGAAACTGAGGGCAGATTTGGAAGGTCCTGCTCAAGGGCAATGCCAAACCAAATTCTGGGAGGCACATGTTGATGAATTTGCTTATTATATCCTAAGAATAACTTGTATTGCAGATGGATCCCCAAGTGTCTTATTTTCCACTTTGCTTTGAAAATGCTGTTAATAAAATAGACACAGAAAACACTTGACAGAGTCATCATTCTGGGAAACACCTTCATATCTTAGAAATGCAGTTATTTTGAATTCTCCTGGAGAGAGCCTGGAATCTCTGGCTGGCTGGTTGACACAAGAATTTGTTCCACAGGTGCTGGACTGTTAGGCAGCCAGTGAACACAGATGCACGTGCATCGTCATCATCATCTAAAAGAAACAGACCCTGTGAGAGTAAAGTTGGACAGTGTATTTCTTGGTTTGGGTTGCCGTCCATCTCCTAGAATTATAGGTTGCAATGTGGCTGGTTTCTCAGAGGAGAAATGGGAATGCTCAGCACATGGACAACGTTCGGGGACTACATAGCCAACTAGTCCAGGAGCCATTCTGCCTGGGGATACTTGGAATTGTAGTTCAGGAAAAGTAACTTTTCCGAACAATGACATACTCCTTGAAAGAGTGGGGATGAGGATTTTTTTTCCTCTCTGAGCAACTGACACAAGAAACGCAAATTCTCTGTCTCAAAAGTAATACTGTGTGGGCAAGACACAATTGTATTTTAGAATAATTTGAGAATTTTTTCAACCCTAGGGGCAAATTGTATGTGCAGTAAAAACAACTGTATGCCTAACTTTCTAATTGTCTTCTATAATTCTGAATGTCACATACCTTCACCTCCTCCTGTGACATGACAGAGTTTGGGGGTTCTCTTCCTATGCTCTACATCAGCCATTCTCGTCGAGGGACAGATGCCCCCCTGGGCCCCCCTGGCACATTTGAAGAGAGTCACAGACTGGAAACAATTATTCACACGCCACCTTATGAGGTTTGTTATGCGACTTACACAATCCTGATTCGGTCTATATTTCTTTCATATTGAGTTCATGGCTGTGGCCAAAAAAGAGCTGAGATGGCTGCTCTACAGCATGGTTCTCAAACTTGGGTTCCCAGATGTTCTTGGGCTGCAGCTCCCAGAAATCCTAGCCAGCACAGCTAGTGGTGAAGGCTTCTGGGAGTTTTAGTCACATTCATTCCTTCTGAGAAGAAAGGCGGGGTAACAACCAACCAACCAACCAACCAAACAAACAAACATAGTCCACAAACATCTGGGGACCCAAGGTTGGGAGCCACTGCTCTCCTGCATTGGCTGTCACTTGGGTGAAGATGATCCATCAAACAATGCAGTTAGCACATTGGGCTTTTTAGAATAGGACATAGAACAGTGTAAACATTGTGATACCAAACCATGAGGGGTGTTCTGATAGATGGTGGAGGGAAGAGGGTTTAACATGCCAGTTTTAGTAGCAGCTATACTTAGACTGTCACATTTCGATTTTGACTGTTTTTGTGTGTGTCGGAGGGAGAGAGAGAGAGAATGAATAATGAAGGAGTCCAGACATTTTACATATTAGCCTGGACATTTTTTTAAAGCACATGTCACTTGACATTGCACTGTCCACTTGGCAGGAAGTTGTAGTGAATCCCATTAGTGAAGCACCACCTATTCAGAAGCTTTTTACTGCAATAATTATTATTTAAAGAGGAAGAAACATATTTGTTTAAAAAAAACCCAAACACCTCATTTTTTTAAACACATGCATTCTTGCCTGTCATAGCCCTAATTCACCTGATTGATTGCTGGTTTGGGGCCCCTTTAATATTTGAAAGAGTTTGTCCACCAAGAGAGCAAAGCCAGGTAAGGATGTGTTGTTGATAATGATGTCATGGTACCACCTAGTCAGTAAGTTATGGCTATGTGGTGGTGTCTCTAAGGATGAGTGACACCCTCTCACTGCCTTCAGTCTGGAGGAGTATGTGAGGGGAATACCTCATTGTTTCATTAGCAGTTGGTTCAGTGCTCCTGGCCTTGCCATACTTCAAGTAATTTTATTGCCCTTCCATGCTGTGTGGCAGACTCTTATCCAGATCTAGTTCCTATTTCCCTAAAAATATACAAGGGTAGCTGGGACTATACCTGGATAGGCAAATGCCTCTGGGTGGTCAGATAATAAATAAGAGAAGGGTGGGGTAAGAACAATAGCAGTAATAAGTATCAGCATCATCTCATTATCATCATATAAATATGTGTCATGTTGAGAATAACAAAGGACAGAATATGACCTAGGGTTACATCTAGATTTAGATGTCAGCCATCCACATTGCATTACTATGCATCAATCTCATCCTTCAGATCACAGGTGGACAGTTCCATATTTTGGGATATTCTTCATATTAAAGACTGCCCCATGTGTAAGCTTACTACCTGCAAGGAGCTATTTGCTAGTAACCTGTGGGATACTTCTGCTGGAAGAAGTTGCTTCCACCATGACAAGGAAGAAGTTGATTTCCTTTCCATTCTACTGTCTTCAGTGTGCTCTGAAAGCCAATTCTGGGAAAACCACCAGAGCTGATTTTCGGGTGCCAAGGGCATGGCAGACTACAGGCAGGAGTGGGGAGAAAATTCTGATGCTATTGCAAGTGTAGCACTGGATTTCACCCTTTGTAGGGAAACAGTAGGCAACACCTTCCTCTCCATCTGCACTCTGAAGTGGAACAACCCTGAATTCTGTCTTCTCAGTCTACCACTTCATTCTTCCACCATGTGTTGAAGGACCTACTTGCATCCCTTTGGTCCTGAGCAATAAGGTAGCATTGTTAGTCCTTTAGACAAAGGCAGGCACCTCTTGCTGGGGCCTTTGAGAAAACGGAGGTAATTTGTGGGGTCTGTGTGTGGTCCATCTTAGCGATTACCCATAGAATGTATAAACAGGTTAGCTGTTCCCGAGCTCTTGTGGAACAGCTGTTTCTCATTTTGCATCCTACAGATGCTATCTTGCTTACATAGCAGTTTGGTTTGAAGGGACTGTGTTGACTCAGAAGAGCAAGATGTAGAATTCTCAGCTTTTGTCGAACATCACATTGTTACTTGTATCACATGGAGGATGTCTTGGTGGTTGGAGCAAAGTGTTTCTACAATATGCATGGAAGAGCACGGTTTTGGAAACAAGGCCAGAATTCTACTCTCCAGAAGGCAGAGTCAGCACACGATACACATGTGAGCCATCTGATGTTACCCTATTGCAGTAGATCACGCCAGTGACTCAGAATTTTGGCTCTGTTAAAACAAGAAAAAAAATTGTTCATTGGGTCCGCCTAATTGTACAGATGTTCAAAAACTCGATTGTTTCTGGTTTGAACTAAGGGGTAGGGAATACAGATTCAGAATATGTTGGACAGAGTGTAGAGGAATCTCAGCACTTCTATTTGAAACAGTAAATGCATCACACTAGATTCAGCTGGGGACATCCACTGCAGTTCAGAGGGCAACCGGAATTCAAAATGGACCAGTTGTTCTGTGGGCACACATGCACACACTTTTTTGCATTTCCAGTCAAATAGGGTCACCTAACAGGACTCGGGGGGGGAACCTCTGCCTTGGAAAGGTGGTGCCAGTTAGAGTCACAGCTCCAGGCAGGAGAGAGCCACGCAATAGCAGTAGATCAATGGAATGTCTAAATGGAGCAAAAATGCTGGGACCGTCACCTGAGTCCGTCTGACTCAGGACCAATTCTTCCAACTTTGTCTACATCATTTCTAGTCTACGGCAAACTGATCTATGTAGGGCTACTCCTGAAGAGTGTTTGGAAGGGTGGGTTGCTGCAAAATGCAGCGGCTCGGCAGCTCATACTGCTGTACAGAGATCCAAAGATCCCAATATTAAGATATTGGGATCCCAATATACATATCTCAATTGAGATACAGAGATCCCAATATTAAAACCCATGTGTTGATTGCAAGTTGCTGTCCAGGTGGCTTTGCTTTGTTTCTAATGCTGTTCCTTCGTTTGTTTTAAGCTTTTTAATGCTGGGGAAATAAGGCTTGAGCTATGTATCCCTCTGTTTGAGCTCCAGTTGCCAGTGTAATTTTTGAGTTATTTTCTGTGGACTACATGAAATAACACTTGCCACGAATATTTCTGGTGTTTCTGCATGGTCATTCATCACATTCTGTTGGATTGGCAAGGTCTGCTATATTTTTGTGGCAATTCTGCATGCGTCGCTTTGTTTTGGTTTCTAGTATGTGTAATTGCTTCTCCCAGACTGAAGGGAGCAGTTGGAGACTTTTCCTAGGTGGCACTGACAGTGATGTCCTCAGTGAGGTGGGGTGTGGCAGTACAGTGGGAACATTGCCCTTCAGGGAGTACTTCTTGTCTTCCCTCAGAAGAAACTGTTGAGATAATATGCATCAGTGGGAGGGGGCTTTTAGGACCTAAAGGGATTTGACTTTCTCACTAACCTATTGGTTAAGTTCTTTTTTCTGCTTCTGGCTTGCCCTTCCTCTCTTTCTGTTTGTTTGCGTCACTTCCTTTGTTTGTTAGTGTCTCTGTCTCTCCTTTCCCACTTTCTGAGCATGCAGGAAGCTTGGAAAGGTCTCTCCCATGTGTGATGACTCATTTTTCCCCCTATTTTTCTACTGACTATAACTATAGACAGAAACTGTAAGTAAAGATATCTTTGTTCACTTAAAATGCTTCCAGAAAGATTTTTAACATATAAAGTACTAGTCAATGTGTGGAAAGGGATGGGCTACTGAGGCTTAAGTTATTCTCTCACATTTTCTCTTTGTAGCTGTTGTTTGTACCTGATACTCTGCAAACTATAAAAAGGATTAACCACATTTTCCAATGGAAACATTTTCTTTCTTTCTTTCTTTCTTTCTTTTTAGATGGGCCTGTCAAATGTAGTGCTACATCAGGGAAGTGCTGCTTTCATAATTGCATTGCTAAATTCTTTTGTGGAGATGTGGTAACAGCTACCCTTTTAAATCTGCATAGGGAGATGCTTCTAATTTACTCAACCACCACCACACCAACAATAGAAATAATATTTGTAGGAGAGGCTCCTACAAGTATACACCAGTATTTTCTTTCCTTTAATCTGTCAAAAAACTTCAGTTTGACAATGTCAAATTGGAGAAGCTTTTCACACTCATCCTTCTCTCTCTCTCTCTCTCTCTCTCTCTCTCTCTCTCTCTCTCTTTTACACATGGGCACAATTTGCAAATTAATGGTTACTTTCGGCTCCAGATCCTCCTCCTTCTCTTTCCACCATGCCTGCTCAAGCCACCCACTTCCAGGCATGTTGGCACGTCTTTGAGTCTGAGTCCCCATTCTGAGTCTGAAGTTATTTTAATAGGCAGGCACAATATTCTAAATATCATCTCAGTGCAACATATAGGCAGCAGGGATTCTTCAGAACTCCTCCCATCTGATTTTCTTCTCAGATTTTAGGGTTCTGAAAAGGTGCAGCAGAGGAGACTTGGAAGAACCATGGGGCTGGAGCAGCTCTCCGGTAAGGAAAGAGTACAGCATGGGTGGGTGGGGGATCCTTAGCTTAGGAGACAGGACGGAGGTGTACTGGATTATGTATGGCACGGAGAGAGTAGATAGAAAGAAGCTTCTCTTCTTCTCTTATAATACTGGAACCTGGAGTCATTCTCCCAAAGCTGAATGGAGGGAGATGGAAGACAGATAAAAGGAAGTAATTCTTCACACAGTTCGTAGATACAATGTGGAATTTGCTGCCATGTGATGTAGGGATCACCACCACATTGAATAGCTTTACATGACTCAACTTCCAGAGGGCCATACAGACTTGGGCAGGATGGCTCTATTAGCAGGGTCTGAATCCCAAGCCTGAGTCTTTAGTACCAAGTCCCAACTCCGAGTCCCTATTAAAAAGAACTTTTTTCCCCTCAGATAAAAGGTAGGGGTAGGTGGGTTCCAAGTAATGAGTCTGTCAGGATCTGGGTGGCGTCAGGGCTTCCCCTGCACCGCGCCCTGGCAGCTGCAGCATCAGGACCAGCTTGGGACCTGGAAGAGCCAGGTGTTTGCAGGATCCAGCCCTGCTGGGGCAGCAGCTGCCAGGGCTCTCATGAGGTCCATCTGGGAGTCCTGAGGAAAGACTACTTAAGGAATGACTCTCCCTCCCAGAAGTTGCCTCAGTAACATAGGTTGTTGGCTGTGCTGCTCCTGAGTCCTGGTGCTCCTGTATTCGTGACCCTGCATTCCTGCTCCGGCTCAGTGCTCCCACTCCTGTGGCCCAGTTCCAGACCTGGTGTTCTGATTTCCACTTCTGTGTTCCTATTCTGGCTTGTTGGTCTGTGTGTGAGTTTGGGCTTGGCACGCTGTGCTGTTGGCTGGGTCCTGGTGCCCTTGCCCCCACTGTTGAAGGCAACTGTGCACAACTTGGACAGAGTGGAGTCTAATTATTGAAAAAAAAGTTGAGTTTCAGTCAAGTCACTGGTGTGACTTAAATCCAAGTTGACGGTGAGTCCCACCACTCGAGTCCCCCCCCCCCATGCCCACTTCCTCACAACCCAATATCCTTTCAAACAGAAAAGCTAATATTGATTCTTATGCATGTAATATTTTTAGGAAGCACCATCATCTTCATCAAAACCCATCCTATTCCCAGTTCAGAGACTAGATTTTTAGTTAGTTCTGCCCTGCCCTAGGTTGGCAAATGATCATATCAAATCAGCACTGTATCATCGTCAAAGTATTTTTAAAAAGCAAGAAGCTGAAACAGAGGATGGATGAGGGGGAAGGATGAAGGGGAGCGGTGGGGTAGAGGGCAGTGTTAATTGTACAGGTACATTGCTATATATCTGTGAAGATTCTCAAGTCATCCAGGTGTGGTTCTCTGGAAGTTGAGTCATGGCAACTGGACTTCTTTCTTGTTAGGTTGAAATGTTTTGCTACTCATCCAAAACTGAAGAGGCTACTTGGATGAGTAGCGAAATGTTTCAACCTAACAAGAAAGAAGTCCAGTTGCCATGACTCAACTTCCAGAGTACATTGCTAGTTATATCCTCAATTCAAGCAATGGCAATAAAGTTCAAGCAGGGATGAAGGAAAGGTAGGTTTGCTCTTTTGTAAGAATACAGTCCCAAGAATACCCTGCCTATCATATCCACTGGGTTATATGGAACTATGCTGTGATCCAGTAAGGCATTCTGCATATTCTTGTTGCTGAACCTGTTGATTATTAGCCTAGCAGTTTACCCGAGAAATATCATGATTGAATGGTGAAACACTTTCAGATTCCTAGGCCTTTCAGATTCTCTGGAAAACTTACTTTTTTCCATGAGAGCTCCCAGAATTGCCCAGCCAGCACCGTCACTGATTATGTTGGCTGGGAGATACTGGAAACTATAGTATTAAAAAAATCAACGTTGCCAAGCTATGCTCAATTTACACACCTCGTGTACCTATGTCAGTTGCTGATACTTAGCACCATTGCTAAAAGAGGGAATGGATGCGAGAGAGGGAGGGAGGGAAAGCTCTCCCTGAAATCTTAGGCTGCAGCTGCCAATTCAAGTAGACAGTACTGGGCCTAGATGGGTTACCTGAATACAAGCAGCTATTTTTGTTTCTCTCATATTTCTTCTGATGAAAAATGCACACTTAAGCAATAAATGGATTGCTTGAAAGGGAAAGCTATAGCAAGCTATGCTGAATTCTTACTCACAGGCAAATCCAATCAAGTTAACAAGTCACTGCTTCAAAAATGGCAGACACAATGTTTTCAGAAAGGGGCTCTTCACAGTGCTGAAACATCAATCTGCATATTAGATAGGGATCTTATTTTTGGATGTACTTTCCAACTTTGAGTGTTCATCTCTGACCTGAATTACTGATAGTTTTGGAAAGACCATGGTTGAGAAAAAGATTATGTTTCAGCACTTTTCCTCATCATTAGCCTCCCATTAGCTTATTACCCCAGCATCACTCTGCTGGATGAAGGCCAACACTCTCTGGCCTTCAGCTCATAGTCCAACAGCACAGCATTGCACCCCCTGTCTTCCCGCTTTGCCTGTGTCCTTAGGGGGTAACATCATCCAAGTTAATCATTACACAGGTTCCAACTGCTGATCTTTTTCCTTCAGATTCTCAGACATATGAATCATCAGAAAATGAGCCTCAGTTCTTGGGAACCTCTCTGAGAGCAGGCTAAAAGGTTTACCACTATGTCTGGCCAGCTGTAGAGCTGACACCAGAAGATTCGGGAATACCCGTCTGTTTAAACTTGAGACCATGAATGCTTGCAAAGTTGAACTTACACATTGAGGAACATTTTTATGTTCTACTTTACACAGAGAATGTTTTTAGAACATGTCAACTGTTGTGTGGAAGAGGCTCCCCCCCTTGAGAAGAAACGGATGCTGCCTTTTCAAGAGTGTAGCTATGTCAAAATGTATGTGGTGTTTCTGTTTTGGCTCCCAGCTGGGTTAAAATTCAGCATATACTTATGTTTTAACCTGCCAACATTGCCATCCAAACCAATGATGGTGTTCCTAGAGAAAGAATTAAAACACTAAAGAGTATACGTTTCTCCTTCCAATTTACAAAAGAGCTCACAGTTTTAAAAAATCAGCTGTGAAGGGGGAAAAACGGTCACTCCTGAGGTGTAAATCCTTATGCCACTCAGATTTCACTGTTTGCTCATTATTTGTCTGGAAAAACATCCTGCACATTGTAGCTGTGGCAGGCGGCAACAGGTGAGCAGATTATTTCAAAACATTATGTTCAGCTGCCACTCTCCTCCCACTCAAGTCCATTGCAGGTATTCAATAACCACCCAGCTGCTTTGGTCAGCGATGGCATTTTATTTTGATTTAATTCAGATTCTGAGATATCATACAAGAGACAGTCCCAAACCATTGCCATCAAACAGCAGTGAATTGAAATACACATTTCTTCTGAAAAGCATAAAAGAAATCTGTAGGCCACATCAACAGAGCCATCGCAGATGGGAGATCTCATCATATTTCTGTCGGAGACACTTTTCCTCATCATCACAGTCCTTGCAGCCATCCACGACCACAAGGAAAGTCTAAATGCAGGAAGCTTTATTGTCCTGCTGGGGAGGAGGGGGGATATACGCATATATCCATACAAATATATTGGCCAAAATCCTATTGCATGCATGTGTCAAGTCATGCATCTCAGCATGCAACAATAAATGCCTACGCCAATTTCTTAGCTTGCAGCCATTTGCCACTGAGATGTATGTTGATTCTTTGACATCCGAGCTCTGGATCAGAGATAAACCCTCCCTAAAATATGTGGCCTTTACATCTCATACGACTCCCTGACACTGTAGGAAGAAGAGAAAGACCGAGGGAGAAAGGAGACTGCATCCCAATACATCCCAATTTATTTACAACAAAAAGTCGTTGTGTCCAACTGTTGGAGCCTCACCTTGAGAAAAATATAGAAAACACTGTTTCTCATCCTGCACAAAACATTCTAGTAGATGGACCTAAGAAAAAGAAGGTATTTCACTGGAAACAAACCGTAAAATATGTCAAACATATGGGCAATTGTTTGGTTCTCTCTCCCCAGTCACATGTTGCCACCTTCCATGCAATACTCACTTTCTCCTGTGGCAGAACAATACCTGGCTACTGTCTTCTCCGGTTGTGAAACCTGGATGTGTGACATTTGTTTTTTTGTTTGCCTACATTTTTATCCCGCCCATCTAGTGCCCAAGCGCTACTCTGGGCAGCTCACAGCAATTTAAAAACACAGCTACCCACCCCAGCCCACAAAGACATGAACAATGAAATCCAAACCATAACAGTAATCACCCCAAATATAAAATAAACCTAGAGGCAACAGCTAATCAAAATCAATGTCCAATCCGCGGATCCATGAAGATGTCAGAGGGGTAAGAAGTTTCTGAAGGCCTCTTCAAACAATACAGTTTTTACCCATTTCCTACAGGCCAGAAGGGAAGGAGCCTGGCCTAATGAATCCTCCCATTTGCTCCAAAGTCATTGCAGGTAAGAATATGGCTAAACAGAATGATTAGACATCAGTTTCAAAGAAGGGAAGGGGTGAGTTTTCATCGCCAACATCACTGACCGATTGTTCTGCAGAACCACAGTGTTCCATTCCAAGGGGAACTGCAGCTGGTAGATTTTCAGCCTATGGGGTAGCCAGATCCATGACTCATATACACCCACACCACCTGGCTTTCCTTTACTAGCCTGGATAACTCTCTTGGCCACAGAAGGATGTCTTGGCAATAGTATCTTCCAGGCAGTGGTGAAACTTGAAATAACTGTGGTTATGTAGGCTTGGGGGAATTGACCCTCTTGAAATTTTTCCAAGGCAGCACACCGAGTTCCTGTCTTCAGCAGCTCATTGAATGACTATCATCCAAAGGCCTTTTTATACACATAACGGGACATATAGCCTTTAAATTTCCCAGTAAAATAGGATATGAGGCTCAATTTCTCATGATTGTTCTTCTTTTCCAGTCCTTAAAAAAAAAAGATTTTTTTCCCCTTGTGAATCAATTTTCTGAAATTTGGTACATTCTAATTTGAAAGAGAAGAAAGGCTCACCCTTTTTTGATCCTTTCCACTGCCTGACTCCACTATATGCAATCCACATATGGGGGGAAAGGGCAATTCCATGAATCATGGAAAGGAATCCATGGAGAATTGAAGGTAATCTAGAGATACACATGTGCTGTTTTGGAGAGGTTTTTAATTAACATTTTCCAATTCCTCCTCATAGCAAATAGTGTCATTCTGATGTCTTTGCATCATCTACTTGCTTGTATTCTTGGAAAGTATTTTTTTTTCTAAATAAACGGCATCCCTCAAAATAAGGTACACATGAGGTGAACCTTCTTCTACATTCTAATCTAGTAAAGATGTGAGTATACAGATGCCGGAAGGCTAAAGCCTGAATATCTAAGAATGAGTGGAGCGGGGCGGGGCAGGGGAGCTTCAGGATATTTCATATGAATAAACATGGGATTATTTTTTAAAACAGTATTTGGATATTGAAACGGTCAACCTCGTTTACAGTCTTAAATGGAAGTAGGAACAGTACCAAGGAAAATTTGATTACCTTTTTGACTAAACACTCCTTCCCCGCACTCTTATATCTGCAGGTTGCACAAGATAATTAGGTCAGAGCCAACAAACAATATGGGTCTCGGTGTTGTACACCATTCTGGTCATCTGCGGTGTCTGCCCTGAAAAGATTCAGAAAAAGCAATAGTGTGATGCCCTTCCTACCCAGTTCCTTTCCAACATGTTGGAATATAGGCAGGTGAAACAACAAAGGCCTAAATCTGACTGCTAGTCCCAACTGGAGAAGCCCATTCAATCAACAGTATTTACACAGTTGTGGACAGACTACTAAGCAATTGATTTAATAGGCCTGCCTTTGTTAAGACTAGCGATTGAATGCAGACTGTATACAGGGGATTTACAACTGGTGCTGTATTAAAACCACAACCATGGATTACTCAGTTATGCAATGATTGTCTTGGGTTTGTTGCCTCTGTGTGTATGTGTGTGTTTACAATCAATCAATATTTGCAGTAGAAAACACAACATCTGAGTCTCTAAGCATGTCCAAGATGGGATCCTACCAGCCTGCAGAGACTCAGTGGCATATACTGAGTGTCATGAAAGGGTAACCAATTATTTCATTTATTATAATTGTGCTTTTACTCTCAGAAAGAGTTGTTTGTAGGAGATTGATTGATTGATTGATTGATTGATTGATTGATTGATTGATTGATTGATTGATTGCCTTCATGGTGGGCCATGGGTTGCTTCTCTGCCTCTAGAAAGTTGCCTTATGCCAGACTTAGGTTTTGGGTTTGGCTGAATCCACCAGTGAAATTTAGCACCTTCACAATCACACAAGATCATATTGAGGCTATAAAGCAAACAAACCAGTAGTGTTGAGTTTAAGAGGCCCCATAACATTAGCAACACAGGCATTACTGGATAGGTATGCTTTAGAGATGGGGACAAATAAAAAAAAAGGCAATTCGTTTTGATTCGTGATTCGTCAAGGTTAACAACTCAACAAATACAAATATATTGATATTCTTCAACGAATCGATGAATCGATTTGTCGATTCATCTTTGCTTTAAATGGCTATAAAACTGGCTCCTAAGGACCTAGAGACACCAAATTGCAGGGAAGCTTCCTCAGGTGCGTTCCTACAACTCCTGAAAGTTTGGTGAACGTTGGATAACAGACCCCTGAGTTACATAGTCACAAAGATGATACCCCCAGGAAAGCTCCCCCCAGGTACTTAGAGAATCTGGAATCACAATGGAGCTTCCTATGTCTTTCCCCAACATGCCTGCCAACTTTGGTGAAGATTGGATATCAGATATCTGAGTTATTCACCAACAAATTGGGTCCCCCCATGAGAGTTTACCGCATGGCACAGAAGCCCATGGTATTGAGGGAGTTATTTTTGGCCCCAGCAGAATGAGAGGTCTTTGGCACTGAGAGGCATGCATGAGGCATTGAGTTTGTCTTCAGCAACATTACAAAAAAAACCCCCAAAACCCACCATTCTGCCTACCAGCCGCCGATCAGCTGATCGGAGGCCAATAGGCAGCCACACTCCCCCACAGCCAGCCAGCCCCACAGCCTACCCAGCCACCCCCTTCCTTTCCCAATCTTAGCCCCCACCCCACCGACACCCCCTTACCTTAATCGCTGCTGCTGAGGTCTCCTTCTGGCCTCCCAGCCACGCATGTAAAAAGGGAGACTGGCTGCCTTTTGCAAAGATGGTGGCTGTGGCTTCATTTAGGGTAGGGAAGCTGCAGCCGCCATCTTTGCAAAGGGCAGCCTGGATTCCCTAAAGGGAATCCCCAAAACCCCACCATTCTGCCTACCGGCCGCCGATCACTGAAAATAAGGAACGTATGTGCTCCTTGTAACCCGGGTCCGCCAGCAGTCTGGTTGCTGCATTCTGAACCAGCTGGTTTCCAAACACACTTCAAAG
This sequence comes from Intellagama lesueurii, assembly GCA_037013535.1. Classification (NCBI taxonomy): domain Eukaryota; kingdom Metazoa; phylum Chordata; class Lepidosauria; order Squamata; family Agamidae; genus Intellagama; species Intellagama lesueurii. Next base: position 163,296,187 of record JBAJHW010000001.1, on the reverse strand, counting down.
GTGTAGAGTGTGTTGTAGTAGTCCAAATAGAATGTAACTGAGGCATGCATCACCATGGACTAATCATGATGCCATACCATTTTCAGTCTATAGACATTTCATCCATTGCCTTTTATACCAAGGTTAGGTATACTAATGAAGGCTCAGCTGAGGTAGAATTCAGTTCTATTTCCCACTGTACCTCCTGCAAGTAGAGCCAGCCTATGTAACCTTGGGCAAGTTGTGTGGTCTCAGGGCTTCCCCAGAAGAAGGGAATGGGAAACCACTTCTGAGCACTCTCTACCTGGAAAACTCTGAAAAAGCGTTGCTGTAAGTCAGAATTGACCTGGCAGCACATGATTGTTATTAAAGCATCTCCAGGAAACAGGAAGAAAGACCAAGGAAAGTCCAGAGCATTCAGGAGAAAGTGCCAGAGGTTACTGGTTCAATTCAACCAAGCTCTAGATTTGTCTGACTAAAAAACCAGCCTGAATGACCCAGTCCAAATGTGTGCAAGGCTCATATAGAAAGCTGTAGATCAATCAGGGTGGGGAATTCCACAGAACTGAAGTATACAAGTGGAGGATGTGAACAGATCACAGAGGATCCTTTGGGCTCATACGTACTTCTCTGTAACCTTGAAAAACACCCTTTGAGGGTGTTGGCTTAGTATGACCAACCACTGCTTCGTGTTCCAGAGGGAAGGAATGAAACAAAAATATATCTTATCCATATGTGTGCCATCTTCTTTTACATTTCAAGCCCTTGGAGAATTTCTCAGGGGAACTGACATTCAATTTGACTTGTACTCTGTCTGAGCATTACAAACTGGGCAAATGCACACTGGTAAGGAAAGAATTACAAACTTTTCTGAAGAACAAGTAATTTTCTGAAGAACAAGTAACACACACACACACACACACACACACACACACACACACACACACACACACACACACCCCTCTACTTTTCCACAAGATAACATCTAATAATTTTGGTCATTAGCAGCACAAATAATACATCTTGAAGGGATGTCTGTGAAAAATAATTTATTTTATAGCTTTGAGGATTTTTTCTTTTAAAAAGGCAATATTGTTCTTATGCTCCCCTCTCCTTACTCCATAACTGACTCTGCTTGAGTATAAGAGAATTTGAATTTTCCTTGTTTTGGCCTAAAGCCCACTCTGACTTCATTTGTCCCAGAGGAAGACAGAGAGCCTTTTTCTTTCTTTTTGTCCCCAGTGAGTGACTTTGCAATGCATTAACAAGTGATGCCAAAGAAAATAATAAAAGACATCCTTGACACCTGTGAGTCCAGATGTCAAAAGAGGGGAATTGTTAATTAAGACCACACTTAGCTTCAAGAGCCCAAGGGCAATGAGCAGAGTTATGATTCGTAACTGGCTACTGTAGGCTCCATATTGTAGTAGATTCAGGGCCAAAACAGATCCTAAATGGGTCTTTGCATTTGAGAAACAATCTTTAAAAAAATGCAAATAGCGTCAACTGAAAGGGATGGAAATATGAGAATTGCAGTAGATGTGGAGGGAGAATTCAACCCTTTTGTTTCTTGCTGTGGATCCTTCACTGGATTCATGCCTAAACGTAAAGAAGACCCTAAATATCACTATTACTGCTTTTGAAGAGTATAAAGCATACTAGAGATGGGGACGAATATAAAAACAGATCGGCTTTTTTGACGAAAATAGCCAATTCGTTAAATATTAATCCCTTAATATTCGTGAGTTCCAGAGATCCCACGAATACGAAGGGACGAATATTTACCCGTTTTTATTTGTCCTTCGTATTAAAAAAAACCCAAAACCATTCTGCCTACTGGCCGCCGATCACCTGATCGGCGAGGGATAGGCAGCCATCACCACCCACAGCCACCCAACCCCACAGCATACCCTCCCACCCCCTTCCTCTCCCTACCTTAGCCTTCCCCCCCATACAGCTTATCCAGGCTATTTGAAGGATCATGTCACCCCATATGAGCCTTCACGGCTTTAAAGATATTCCAGAGAGGCCCTTCTCTTGGTTCCACCACCTTCCCATGCTCGCTTAGTGAGGACACGAGAGAGGGCCTTCTCGGTGGTGGCTCCCATGCTTTGGGATGCTCTGCCCTGAGAAGCCAGGTTGGCCTCCTGCCCTCTTGTCCTTCCATTGTCAGGCAAAGACCACCTGTTAAGAGCTGCCTTGAGTCTCCTATGGGAGAAAGGCGGCATATAAATAATTTAGATAGATAGATAGATAGATAGATAGATAGATAGATAGATAGATAGATAGATAGATAGATAGATAGATAGATAGATAGATAGATGAAGGGCAACCAATGTAGGTCAATTTAGACAATTCAAGACTTCATCACCTTCATCAATCCTAGTCTTTGCCCCAATTTTGCTAACAATTAGAGACCAAATTCTACCTAAAGTGAGTTTGCCCATCATTACAATTGCTCTTCCTGCTCTCACATTCACATCATGATATTAGCAATAAGGTTAATTACATTACAGGGCATATGTTGGGATACAGAAATTACTAGGCATGTGTGTGGAACTGCATACCTACACATATAGAGGAATCTTTGGAGCCTACTGTCTTCACAAGGGCCCAGATGCTGGATTGAGCCCAACATTACATAGCTACTCTTCTAACAGGTAAAGGTAAAGGTTCCCCTTGACAATTTGTCCAGTCGTGTCCGACTCTAGGCGGCGGTGCTCATCTCCATTTCCAACCCATAGAGCTAGTGTTTGTCCGCAGACAATCCTCCGTGGTCACGTGGCCAGCGTGACTAGACACGGAACGCCGTTTACCTTCGAGGTGGTACCTATTTATCTACTCACATTTTTGCATTTTGCATTCTTTCGAACCGCTAGGTTGGCGGGGGCTGGGACAAGCGACGGGGGCTCACTCCGTCGCATGGATTCGATCTTACGACTGCAGGTCTTCTGACCTTGCAGCACAGAGGCTTCAGCGGTTTAACCCGCAGCGCCACCACATCCCAGAGGTATGCGCAAACTGTGGTTTAATTTCATGTGGCTCTTGACCTGATTTCACAAAGCCTGTGCAAGAGTGATCTGCCCCTCTCTTGGACAATCGCTGGATGTGATGGAAGAGCAGGGGAGGGGAAGAGACCCTAAGTCACCTAAGTCAATGTGCATAGCACTCAAAGCCAAACAAGTTGTTCTGACGCATGTGCTTTTGAGGAAAACAGCACAAAACAAAATAAACAGACACTTCTCCCCATCTCTGACAATAAAAATGCTATTGTAATTAAACTGTTGATTTTATGCCCTTGAAGGACATCACAGATCTGTCATGCGAGGTGACTGGCTCACCCCTTCCATGTTATGACCAGTTCTAGGAAGGATGGGGGCCTCGGAAAGGAAGAATAAAAGAGTAGCCCCACCTACCGTTGGCTTCAGACCTGCCACACAGTGTCATTCAGCCTCTGACAGGAAAGCCATAAGGAAATATGGCTCCAGATATGAAATAAGATGCCCTGCCCCGCCCTTTTGGTTAAAATATGCCAAAAGGAATTTGACCTGTCCGATAATTTTTTTTAAAATCTGGCCAATTTGTATTTAAATTTCTTTGATATCTCTGGCTATCTTCATTTCTTCATTTATGTTGTTTATAAGTGGTAGGTGGTTCGGATTTTATACATTTTTTTGCTGTTAGCTTCCGTGGACAATGTGAAGTACTTTGGAATTATTGGCCATTAATTTCCAAACAAGGCAGCAGCCATTATAGCTACCAAATTTATGTAATTTGCATATTTTGCAGTTTGCATAAAAAAATCATTCTCAAAAAATGTGAAAACCATCCCTGAGACCATCAGAAAATGATTTTGTTGTCTCAGCCGGGGAGGGCGAAAATGTGACACACACACACACAAACACACACAAAAAACCCACCCTGATTCCTGCCTTGTTTCCATCTCAAATTTACATAAAGCTTAAACCTTGTCATCTTAGCATCTTTGTCTTCCCATAGACGAACTCTTGGTGACATGCTGGACAGTGTCTGGGAACATAACTGTTAAAGAAAACACCAATGACTCATCTGATAAAGTGTTTCAGATAGCTCAACCTCCTGTGTGAAGTATCTGTGGTTTGTTAAGGGAAGGGGAATCAGGATTCAATTTAAAATGTTTGGTGTGCCATCACTTTCCCAGAGACATGGCCTTAAAAACAAATGAGCGACCTTTCCCACGGAGTGGCAAAAGAAAAGAATTAGCTGAAAATACTTTGAAGCCAAAGGAAAGTTCATTGTCATTTCATTCCAAAGACTGCCTTCCCTGCTCCCCAGCTTCAGATTTACAGTGAAAAAGAATAAATACGAGATATTTTTAATGAACATATTACCAATGGTTTGAGATTTTTTTATATGGCCAGAAATGATGTGACTGGCCCAGTGAGAAATAATTGCCTAATCTATATTTTTCTGTGAAGACAGATGTTTGGATCCATCTTTGCTCTACAGTAGGAACAATCCAGAAGCAGAGTGGTGCTTACAATACTGTCACTATGGGCACAGGAAAGGAAAGCTAGTTCTCTCCCTCCTCAGCCCCTACTACCAGGTCCCCCACCATTTCAGAGTGTTCCTCATCCCTCCTGTACTGATTTTTGGTGTTACACGGGCATTAAAGGGAAAAGAACTAAGAAAGTTTCCCTCTTGGATTTCCACTGGGAGCGATCCACCACTACATCAGAAGGCTTCCACAGAATAAGAAGTTCTTCCATCTTCTAGAGCAGTGTTTCGCAAGCTTGGGTCCCCAGATATTCTTGAACTATGACTCCCAGAAATCCTGGCCAGCACAGCAAATAGTGAAGGCTTCTGGGAGTTTTAGTCCAAGAACATCTGGGGACCCAAGATTGGGAACTACTGTTCTAGAGTTATGCTAGGTCCAACCCAGAGCCTTGGAAAGATCTGTGATTCCTTTTGCTGAGATCTACTGTGATTACAATATCTGGTGATCAGATCTGTTTGGTATTATACATCAGAAGACTGAAAACCAAAAAAGAGAGTCATGTATCATAGTCCACAAAGCTACAACAATGCATCTACTTTGGAACATTCCTGCTGATGAGCTTGTTGCACATATGCTCATCTTATAAGAAAGTCATTGATTCTTGCTTTCGAAAAGACCTTTTTTGAGGATCAATATTTCAACCTCTGCAGCCTGGATTTCTTCCTAATAAAAAAAAGGGAGTGTGACCAACCATTCTTTTTCAAGATAAGCAAGATTGGTCTTTTCCATTTATTTGATCTGTTTTAAATGTGGGGTTGTTTAAGATTCCTTGTTTCTGCATGGGGGTGGAATACAGTTTTACTTTAAAAAAATCTCAACCTCAAAACACTTTGTCCAATCTTCCCCAAATTTGGCACTGAACAAGAGCAGATTGTCTGCTACGTCCCTAGCGTCAGGCATCTGACCAGCAAATTTGGTGATGAGCCAAAGTCCAGTTTTGAATGATTCCCCATTATACTTAAAAAGTTATATATTTTTGTTTGGGCTGCCCTAATTTTTAGAATTGCCTTGTAGAATGTTGATTTACTCCACTGCACTGATATTGTGCGGCTTTGAAATGAGCGGATTTGGAGTGGGAAATTAGTATGAGGTTGGCTGTTTGCATAATGAGCTAATCATGCAAAAGATGCTGCCATGGTTTAGAAAATAAGGCAGCCTTAATTACACCCATTGAGAAAAAAACAATTGCCTCTATATTGGTTCGTTGCTGCCATTTATGTCAATAGAGGGAAACAATCCTCTTTTCTGTTTCAGAAGAATCCAATATCATGGCTAAAATAGTTAAAGAATTAAGTCCATGCACAGTGCTCCATTCTCTTGGGAATACTGCATACAACAGAGTATTATTTTTCAGGAGAGTCCTGAAAATCGTTTAAAAGAGTCCATTTTTGCAACAAGGGCCTATACAACATAACAGAGCCTGCAACTCCAGAAGGACATCTTTCTTTGCATGGATTCCTCCTGTAATGCTGACCTTTGAAAAATGCCACCCTTTTGTGCACGTTATCTGATGCCAGCTTGTGAATTAGCCTGCAATTTGACTTCATACCATTTCAAAAAGTAGGCTTTGTACTAGATGTGCACTACCACTCAACGGAGGACCCGATTTTTAACATGAAATGAAATACTTGGATTGGTCTTGTGATTCCTTCTGCCTATAAGATGAGGGTGCTCCATTCCTCCATCTTACTGAATTCAACGGGACTTACTTGTCAGGAGGCACATGTATTGCACTATAATGCCAGCATTAACACGAGCAGTCACCATAGGCAGACCTTCATATTTATTTTGTGGAAAGACCCCAATCCACAGATTAAAAAAAAAAAAAAAAGACCATTCTTGGACCACACAGAGACCTCTAGACAGAGTCTATGCAACATTTTAGAAAGAAAAGTAGCACTCATTTGATTCTTTCTTATTTATTTAGTACAGGATTTATAAACCACTCCACAACAAATAAAGTTGCAGAACAGGGTACAACAAAAGACCAATACAAAGGATGACAGTAGAATCAAATACAGCCATCAAACCATGACTGGACCTTGATTTTCTGGAAACCATTATCTTTCTGGCAGATGCTAGAAACAGAATAAGGTAGATACATGCCTAAGATAAGTTGAATGTGTTACGTACTTTAGGTAATCACTTTCATCTCAATTCAGAACTGGCTGGGAAAGCATGAGCTTACTCAGGAAGTGTTCCAAAAGATTGCTGCCCCCAACACCCATCTAGCTCATAACAGGTATGCATAAATATTGTTGCATTATTGCTGCTAGAGAATTGTCCTTCAGTTTCCTATACTCTGTACCAACAGCCAACAAGGACCAACTTGATACTTGCTGCCAGAAGCCAAGCAGAAAATGGTGCTCCAACATACACCATACCTAAAGCTGATCAAGTAATTTTGGTAGCAGAGGCAGAAAATCGTTCCTCCAGTAGGAGGCAAACCTGCAAAAACAGCAAACATGCTAAATAACATTTTGCTGTCCATTTCCTAACACCCAAAATCTGCCGTCTAAACCACCTGCCTTACTGTGTCTGACAGATGGCTTGGCCCTGTATTCCTAATGAAAGTAACAGAAAAGCAAAGATGTAAATCCTGAACTGATTCATTCCCCAACCCTAAATAAGAAGGTGTGGGGTGGGGTGAGGGTTCTCCTCACTGTAAGGCAATTACATTGTATTTTGTTTGTCTTGGGAAGTGTTCGTAAATTCGCAAAGCTGGTTTACGTACACTTCTGTAAATGCACAGATTTTAAGACCTGAAAAACTGCTGCCTTGTTTTGTGGACTACTGAAAAATAGAACCACTGGATGAGTTGCTTGTGTCAAGGGAAGGTCAAAGGGAAAAGATGCTAGAAACAGTTTGCACAAAGTGTACAAATCATGACCAAAAGAAAACAAAAAACTCAGCAAAAAACAGAATAGTTAGTAGACACTGGGATGAATTTAAAAATGAATCAAGATATTTGTGAAATATTGCTGAGTCATGGAATATTTGTCACTTCATATGCATCAGGTCCGGAGACCCGGACGAATACAAAGGGATGAATATTTGCCCATTTGTATTTGTCCCTTCGTGCAGGCTGGTTGTGGGAATGGAAGCGGGATTGACGAATGGATGAATCAAAGCTAACGAATGGACAAATCGACGAAGAACCAAATTTTAGCAACGAGTCAATGAATATTCATCAATTTGTCGTCAAAACAGAATGTCCCACCAAACAGGTGATTGGCGGGACATTAACAAGCAGGCTGGCTGAGGAACAAAAAACGAGGGTTCTGTTTGGCAGCCAGCCTGCTTGTCAATGTCCCACTAATCAGCTGATGGCTGGGACATTGACAAGCAGGCTGGCTGCTGGAAGGCAAACCCCGGTTTCTGTTCCTCAGCCAGCCTGCTTGTCAGTGTGCCGCCGATCAGCTGTTCAGCAGGACATTGTGTTTTAATGACGAATCAATGAATATTCATTGATTTGTCGCTAAAATTTGATTCTTCGTTGATTCGTCCATTTGTCAACTTTAACAAATGATGAATCATTATGAAGCATATTTTTTTCTGATTCATCCCCATCTCTAGTTGTTATCTTGGCCTTGTGCTGAGGGTAAGCTTTTTTGTGGGACCTTGTTAATCTCTGACAGACTGTCTTGCCATTTTGAGACAGCCTGTCTCAATCAATGAGGGATTGACCAAATTCTTCACATCTGTAGAAGTCAGACACATGGAAATTAAATTTCCCTCCATCAGCACACCCACAAACAAACCATTCTGGGTATGAGGAGAACTTTATATTTGAATAGAATGCAACCACCATGCACAGTATTTACAGGAAACACTCAAGAGAATTGATTGACCCAAACAGAGGGCATACTAATCAAACAGAAGACTTCTGCTTTTGTGGCATTATTTTGCAAACATTCACGAGAGTTTAATTGAGAAGAAGCAGCTAACATTGAAGCACTACCAAGTGAGCGTAGTCCTACAAAGCAAATGGATATGGGTGGCTGGTCTGAAAAAAGTTGACATGCTCAGAATCTTTCTTTAACACATGGCTGGAAAAGCATCTCTCAGGGAAATGGTACTAATTTGCAATTTGAACCAGGTAATTACAACACCACTACTCCTGGATCCTAGTGATTTAAACTAAAAAGACTAAAGTCTTCCCTTCTTCCACTCAAGAATATTCCATAAGAACCCATGGGACCTAACAGCCTTGGGCAGAAAGTGGCCATATATTTTGGACTATTCCTGCAGATTCATTTGCAGTTTAGAACATTATGATTCAATAGAACTTGAAATGCTATACTCCACAATGTACTTTTATATTATACTCTTACCTATTTATCAATATTATGTCCAGTTGGGCTCTTTCAAACGATTTCCAGAATTCCCCGCTATAAACATAGCAGATACTGTCTTCAACCCTGTTTTAAAATGTTTTTCCCCAGTTTTTCTACATATGCGGTGAAAAGATAAGACTTTTTCTGAGCTGTTGCATGATTATCCCTGGCCTAATCCAGATGAAGTATTTGTTCCTTCCTGCTTGGTGCTGGATAGTGCCATGTATGTCCGTTGACTACAGACTTTATCATAGTTTCTACCTCCAATTATTCTTATCTTACAACCAAACTTTTCTTCTCTTTTCAGAAATCAGCATCTTTTAAAGAAATGAATATAAAAATCTTACAAAAATCTTGAAGAAGCCTTTGAGTATACTCTTAAATCCCTTTAAAACGATCTCTGCTGGATTATTTCCCCCACTTGGCTTTAGTAGATTATACTTTCCAACAGCAATAGACATTCATGGCTAATCCACCCAAGAAAACACCTGTCTTCAAAAACAGACCTTCTAAAAATCTGGAGGAAGCCCCAGAAATGATCTTCTCTGTTGGATTTTTGTTGGGATCCTTTGAGTGGGATCATGATAAATGGAAAGCTTCTGAAACAGAGGATATTCACTGCCAATCCACTTTAGAAACTATATCTCTTTGCAATCAGCTCCTTTAAAAATATTTGCAGAAACCCTTTCAAAATGATCTTCTCTGCTGAATGTTTTTAGTTGTATATTTGTTTGTTAGCTATTAGAATAGTGCTAAACAGAAACTTTTGACTGGGGAAGCTCTTCTTACCTGAACTCTACTACCAAGACACCCAGATACTTTGCTTGAAAATAAACCTCATATTTTATGCTTCCATGTACATTTTTAGTGGAAGTGTCAGCTGGAGTCTAATAAGATTCAGATAACAGACAACACATAGACTGCCAAATATCTTTATGAGGTGTGACTGTAGAGAAGATATAACATCCTCATATCTACAGGACATTTATTTGATTAAACTATTTCTCTTAGAGCTTAAGCTTTTTTGTTTAACTAAATGTTTGCACATTGGAAATCTAGAGATAAGATTCAATTCATACCCATACCCCTGCTTGGATCCAGACTTTGCAATCCTATGATTTCAATAAGGCTTGCTCCCAAATAAATGGGTATATGGTTTTACATTTAGGGGCAATCCTCGGGGAAGAGTTATTGCTCTTTCAAGAATTTTGGAATGGGGATTCTGCTAGAATATCGCAAGCAGTCTCCTAGACTCTGTGAAATATCATTACCATCGCCTTCCTATGCTCCTTCTTATGCACATGTGTTTCTTGGGTCATAGAATTGCAGCCAAATGTATTGACAGTCAATACATTTAAATCAGTGGGACTTAAGTTAACAATGACTAGTGTTTCCCATTGATCCTGATGGGTCTACTCTAAGGATAAATAAGTTTGAATCCAATGCATAGAGTGACATATCCACCATTTTGCTTCCCATACTACAAAAGGGCACTTACAAGTAAAAGTTTGTTTCTCTGTGATTGAAATCCTATTGTTTAGCATAGTAAATCACACTACAGTAGGCCCACTGAATCAGTAGGGATTTGATGAGTCAACTGCGCCTTATGTTCCATTGATTCAATGGGCCTACTTTAGTTGTGACTTCCTTTAGCATAGCAAACAGCAACTAGCATAGGCCCATAGACTCACCAAATCCCCACTGATTCAATGGCCATGCTCTAGCGTGACTTACTATGCTAAGCAACCAGATTTCAGCCTATGTATAGTGATGTTGGTAACACAGCCCAGGGTATCCGGTGGAATACTCCTTGTAGCGTATTAATTAGCTTCTCCCCCATTATGAAGAAACGTAGTGTGGATACATGAGAATCTTGAGATCAATCTTGACATAGATGCCTATGCTTATTTCAAGCGTAGAATAATAACGGTTCATCTGAAATTTCTTGCAGATCAGGGTTCACAACTTTGGTGGACAGGGACACTCAGATTTTTTGCCCCCAGCACTTGCTGGGGGCTACCCAAAGCCTAGGAATGGTGGGAAACACCAAAAATATACATTCAAAAGAACTGATTTTTGAAGTTCACAGAAGGGGCTTTGGCGAAGACATCAGCCTGTTTTGTGGGGAGGCCTGTAACTGCTGAGACCTGCAGGACGATAAGATCCCTCTTTAAAATAAAATATCCTGCATGGGTTGTCATGAGGTGCTCCGTGGGTACCTGGGAACTGGAAAAAATGGTTTTGGGGACTGCATGTGGCCCGTAGACCATATTTTGCCCATCCTTATTACAGACGGGTGGGAGCTTTCACAGTTTGGTCAAATGTACTATTTAGAACACAATCAACACCTTTTTCTCATTTGGGTTGATCGATACTTGGGATGTTGGGGAGTGATCGATTGGATTGTGAAAAACATTTTATTGTCTTGTTTATCTGGGCAAATTAAATCTGCTAAGGGCCGGGACGAAGGCTAAGAAAGAAGAAGAATACTAAGACCCCAAGGGACTTTCCGACTGAAATAGCCAATTCGTTTTGTGAAAGGTTGGACTCAAGGTCCGTTAAGCCATTATGGTGCTATTCAGTCTCTTAATCCTTTCCTTATCAGAGCTGCCGTCCCAGAACATGGCTAGAACACCAACGGGGGAAAAGACCATCACACTCAACACTCAGAGGTCTGCAGGGCTTCCATGAGGTGCTCCACAGAAACCTGGGGACTGGAAAAAAGGGTGAGGACACAGGAGGCAGGACTTAATGTGTGTGCCGCTCTTCCCACCATTGTTTGAGTTCTATGTTCTTTCAGGCCTAATGGCTGAAAGAGCATGCATTTGGAGTCTCATTCGCACCTGCATCCACCCTTAAGAGAACAACTGAAGTACATATACATATCTTCATTACTGAAATCTTGGCATACGTAGCCTTGGTCTACTATTAAGAAACACTTGTGAAATAAATAAGAATTAACTTCATGGACACATTGTTATGTCTGACAGTCAGAAGCATTCCTGTTGTACAGCACACCTTCAACAAGTTGGTGTCGAAGGTAGTTATTCTTATAAAACAGTTTATATTTTATCTTGCATCTGTGTCAATGTTAATAGCGTGCGTGCATTATGTGAATGTCCTCTTTATCTCCTCACACATATTTTTACAATCCTTTAATAGTTGGCAGAAGTTTCCAGTACATTTTTTGTGCTAATGTGTACCTGGAATAAATGTCTACATGCTGGCCCCAATTCAATCCCATTGACTTTCAATAAACTAAAGCATATTTAAGTCTGTAATGGATTGGATAGCCTTTGCCTTTGGTAATTTTCCTTTTTAGCAACTTTTTTTTTTAGGCCAGGCTTCAAATAAATGTGGAGTAAACATTTTAGACATTTTAAACATTCAAGAGATTTAGCTAGAATCTAATTACCTTGCCTAGTGCCATAATATCACAAATAGGTCCACGGGTATATGAAGCTATTATTCATTATTTTTAATTATTTAAAATATTTATATGCTACATTTCTCCTAATGGAGCCAAAGCAGTTTACAAGATGAAAAGAAACAAAGTTAAAAGCTGAAATAATAAATTATTACAATATTCAAAAATAATTAAATAAATATATTAAAATATATAATGATGAGAGCAACATTAAAATCACAAGTAGAACGACAGAATGCAATAACCCCTTTTAAAAATCTCCTTGGTCAACCAGACATTAAAGGAAAGCCTGCCTGAAGAGAAAGGTCTTTGCCTGCTTGCAGAAGTACAGCAAAGATGGGGCCAATCAGGCCTGCAGTGGGAGGGAGTTCCAAAGTCTCAGAGCAGCAAGAGAGAAGGCCTTCTCCTATGTCCCCACCAAATGCACCTGTGAAGGTGGTGGGACCAAAAGAAAGGCCTCTCCTGATTATCTTAATACCGGGGCAGGCTCATAAAGGGAGATGTGGTATTTGAGATACCTTCGATCCAAGTTGTTTAAGGCTTTTTAGGTTAAAACCAGCACTGCAGCATTTTGGACCCTCTGGAGTTTCCAAACTTTCCAAAGGCAGCCCCACGTAGACTGTGTTACAGTAATCCAGCTGGGATGTAACAAAGGCATGTGTCACCGTGGTCAGATCAGACATCTCCAGGAACTGGTGCAGCTGATGCACTAGTTTTAACTGTGCAAAGGCACTCCTGATGACAGCCAAAACTTGAGCATCCAGGCTCAGAGACCCTCCTGGTGTGCAGCTGTGTTTTCAGAGGGAATGTAACCCCCATCCAGCACAGGCTGACAAGGAACACCTCTATCTTAGTTTCAGTTTATTCACCCTCATCCAGTCCATCACTGACATTAGACACTGATCTAGAACTAAAACAGCTTCCTCAAATTTAGATGGCAAGGAGAGATTGAGTTGGGTGCCATCTGCACACTGGTGACACCAAATTTCCACACAATCTCTCTCAGTGGTTTCATGTATATGTTATATAGCTTAGGGGACAAAACAGAACCATAGGCCAATAGCCAGGGTGTCAATCAGGAATCTCCCTGCACCACCTCCTGAGTTCTCCCCTCTAGGAAGGACCAGAGTCACTGTAAAACGGTGCCTCTGAGTCCCATCCCAGAGAGATGGCCCAGAAGGATGCCATGGTTGATGATATCGAAAACAGCTGAGATGTTCAGCAGAACCAACAGGATCCCACACTCCCCCTGTCCAGTTCCTGGCTTCAGTCATTCACCAAGGTGACCAAAGTAGTCTCTGTCCCATAACCAGATCTGAGGTCAGACTGAAATAGTTCTAGATAATCTGCCTCATCCAGGAACCCCTGGAGCTAAGGAGCCACAACCCGTTCCAGCACCTTGCCCAAGAATGGGATATTAGAGACTGGCCATTATCCAATGCCGTGGGATACAAGGAGGGTGTTGTTGTTTTTTAAATCAATGGTCCTTTAAGTATGCTGGGATGCTACTCTGCTGCAAGGAGGCATTCACCACTCCTCACACCCACTCAGCTAGTCTTTCTCTGGCAGCTTTTATAAGCCAGGAAGGGCGAGGGTCTAACAGACATGTGGTAACCTTCACCTCTCTAAGGGTCCTGTCCACATCATCAAGCAGCAAAAACTGAAACTTGGCCACTAACACAGGACAAGCAGAGGCCATGGTTACATTTGCAGAACCCATATCAACTTCAGCCTCCAGGTCAGTGAGGATCCTAACAATATTGCCTGCAAAGCATCATTCAAATCCTTCACAGATAGCTACAGTGTGATCTGCATTCTCTTTCTGCAAACCAGCTGGAAAGTTTTTCTGAGCCAATTCAGTCTGTTTGACTGAATTGGTCATCTTTTTCTTCTTACCTAATGTTGTAGCTGCCGTTCCGCCTCATATCTCCCCCTGCCCTGAACAATTCTCATAGCTGTTCCTTGACTCCCCCAACTACTCCCCCTCCCATAAAAACACATCCCTCCACAAGCAGACAAAGACCCAAGTTCACTGTTTCTCCCCAGGTACATAGAGAGAGAGTTGGCTGGCAACAAAATCAGTATAAAATCAAATTGGAGGTGATGATTAGGGAAGGTTATGATATAGTAAATACAGGGGAGGAAGGAATACAAAAAAGAAGTTGCAGAAAAGGTCCTCCTGGAGATCTGGTGGAGGTTCAGGGTCCATATCTCTCGGTACACAACTCCTCCTGCAACTCCAGATGGAACACTAAGTGTGCACTTAGTGGCCACAGAGGTGCTGCCTCTAGCAGCCAGCTGCTGTTATATGAGAAACTATTGGAGAATTTCTCCTCACCCTGGAGAAAACTGGTGAAATGCCACTTTCTATTTTTTTTTTAAATCCACAAATAGCGTAGAAAATGTTGGGAGAATCTTTATGTAAAGCTGTATCCAAACCAGCAGTAGGAATCAGGTGGAAGGGATAACGGTTTGCAGTTATACATTGGGTGTGTTGGGACTTGCAGTTTCTCCCACAATCCCAGTCAGGGATAGACACCACAGCAACTGCAAGTGTAGAGGGAGGAGCGCAAGTGTGGTGGCCACCATGTGAGCCTTTTTTAATCCAAGGAGTTACCACTGCATGAGTTGCAGCACAACCAAGCCATGTCACAACCACTGCTGTTCATGTTGCTGCAGCAGCCTCTTGCACATAATGGGTTTTGCCTAAGGTAACAGGTTCGTGGACAAAGCAACACCTCCTACGAAGAACCTTGGACAAAGAGATACAAAGGCCAAGTGAATTTCATGGGTGAAAAGAGATTTGATCCCAGCTCCGTCATAGGTCATTGCTGTCTTTTGGGCCTTCATATTCTGGAAAAGAATGAAGCAGACTTTCCCTTTTTCTCTGTTAACAACATTTCAAAGTGGTCTAAAGTAGGGGCTCCAAACCTTGAGTCCCCAGATGTCCTTGGCCTAAAACTCCCAGGAGCTTTTGCCACTAGCTGTGTTGGCCAGGATTTCTGACAGTTGTAGTCCGAGAACATCTGGGGACCCAAGGTTGGGAACCACTAATCTATTTAATCTTCCTGTTCTTTTTAAAAACAAAGGGCAGCAGTGCTCATTCAGGATCAGTCTCTCAAAAGGTTAAACATTTTGTTACTTCTGGTTCAAAATTAAATTTAAGATGAGATCCATGACCACAGATGTTTTGGCTAAGGCAGTTCCAAAGCAGTGAAGATAAGCCAAAGGACAGGAAGTTATATGTGATAAATCCAAGTCATATAGAAGTGCTATATTTTACGCTGTCAACAATCCAGAAAAAAATGTTGTGTCCTGGAAACAGTCCACTGAGAAGCATCATTTTCTTATCTAAAGAATAAATAATAATTCCCTCGTGATTAGAAAATCCGAACCTGCAGAGGGCATTTGCAAAATTCAGAATATCAAGACACTGTTAACTTATGTAAAGACTCATATGTATGGAAAAGCTTTTAAAAATTTAGCTCTTGCAGCTTGACTCGCGTACCCTAATGGGTCCTATTTTGTTCTTTCAGTTCAGTAAGCTTTATTGTAAATAACAAACATTATTGGGGCTGCTCACCACAGGACAGAGGTCTGGAAAGCTGCAGAATCGTAAGATTTGCCTGGGGAAACATGCCCTGTTGTGTACTAGAAAGCATGGATGATGGCGAGTCTAATGGTGAAATAATGCCCATATTTTAAGCAAACTCAGTATGGGGATTGGCATGATATCATTGCACAGATGTTGAAATGTTGAAAACTAAAACAAAACCCCAAAAGCATCCAGCGTGTGATGTTTGGTGTTCTTACAAAGTATTTATGTAAGAGCAGCAGTGATCATCTGATCGTTCATTCTAGGTATGTGGGACGCCGGAGGCCAGTGATGGGAGAATGCATCCCTGTTGGTGGGATGCCTGGAGCTAGAGATGACGGGATGTCCATTTCAGTGGGATGTCTGCGGCCCAGGGCAGATGGAGCTGTCCGTTCCAGAGGGAAGCTCTAGGCTAGCGGTGGATGAATCTATCAGTTTAAGGTTTTCTCTATTCCTCATTTCCCTCAGTTTAGGTTAATCTCATCCTGTCTCCACAACAAATGAAAAACAAAAGTTCTCATTGCCATGCATTTTATGTACACAAATATGATCATTTTTGCACACAAGTATACTTTATACATACAGCCTGGAAGCATTTTTAGTGTGCATTTGAGTGTTTGCTTCTGGTATGTTTTATCCCTTTCCTCCTACTAATGTATGAGTTAGCATGCCTGGTTTCTGTTCAACTTTTCATTCATATTTGTCCCCCCTCCAAAAAAACACAACACATTAGTTTGTAAAAGTATGAGAATTGTGATTACTGAAGGATAGCTACAATCTGGTTCTTGTGCCAGTTTGGGATATGCAAACTTGACATGTTGTTATTGAAATGAGGGATCAGAATCTAATTCTCCTACCTCCTCACCTGAAGCAGGCATTGGACACCTTATGAATTTTAGACATTTCAAGGCATGTCAATATGAACAGAACACTTTTAAGTTCAGTGTTCATATCTATTTGCTCTGCTGCATACATTTCTCTCTAGCTGCCCTGGTTGGCCCCTTGTAGCTTCACTATGGCCTGCCTGTTGAATGCTGATATATAGGAAGGCTACAACTTCTGTGATTCCCAGGGTGGTGCAGTGGATAGAGTGACTCTGGAGAACAGGGTTCAAATCCCCACTCAGCCATGGAAACTGACTGGGAGAGTGGAACTGTAAAAACCACTCCTCTAAATATCTCCCTTACCTTGAAAGCCCTGTTAGAGTTGCTATAAGTCAGTTCTAACTTGACTTCACAAAGCACACACACACGCAACTCCTGTTGGTTCAAATTAATATTTGCTGCTTCTTTTGGGAAGCTACTTGATTGTGCTGTTTTTACCCATATGTTGCTTCACGGCGTGCCTGCTCCATAGGTTTCTTTCACTTCATGCATGTTTATTCTATCAATTTAAATGGGAAAACTACAGTGCACCTATAGCATTTTTTAAAGCAGCAGTAGACAGCATTTCCATGGGCAGCTGTCACTTTTCTGGGCCGGAGGTCTAAAGAATTTCAGACAAATATCAGTCAAACTGGGCCTTCTCTGTGTGTGTTTCTGTCCAACTTTCAAGGCATTTAATAATGTTTTTTGCTGCCTCATTCCTTTTCTTTCTTTCTTCTTCTTCTTTTTTTTTTGAGCTAAGCATTGAGGGAAAGGACATTATTTCATGGACAAAAAGGCCTGTCATAGGCTGGCTGACTTTCAGGTGGTTGGAAAACATTACAAGGTTAGGCATAGGCAAGCGAAGGAACAGCTTCTAAAATGAAAAGTGTCGGGACTGGGCTGGGCAATATGCTTTGCTGCCTGAGCAAATGGTGCCAGCTCAAGTTGGCAGTGCCCGTGGCTGGCCAAGCTGTTTTGGCACATCAGGAAACAAATCCCACAAGTGAGAATAAAAATTGCTAACCATTTGCTGCTCTTTCATGACACTCCAAATTAGGTGACTGAAAGACAGTCCCTCCCTCTACGTAATGGTGCGCTGGGCTCTGCATGACAACATCCTAGTATACACAGTGCTTTTGAATGGATAGTCCAGAGGGGTAATGAACTTGCTGAATCACCTTTGATCTATAATGCAGATCAGTTTCAATATTCTGTTGATTCACTTTGTTGTGTAATAACAGGAGGGCTTGCAGCTATTCTTTCTTTCTTTCTTTCTTTCTCATATATCAGAATCAACATGCAAAATCAAAGAATTTCATAATAGTAATGCAAGCATTCATGTAGGTACAGCACCTATCTTGAGTAAAGCTTATGGCTTGTAGAGTTCAGTGCACATGTGTAGGACTCAGGATTCAGATCCTTGCTGGCCCATGGGGACTCAACGAGGAGGCTAGTAGTACCAGTAAAACTACTCTTTAAATATCTCACTTGCTTTGAAAGCCTTATTAGGTTTGCTATAAGTAGATTCACATAACACACCCACAGGTTTGTGTCTTTCTCTCACTCATGAACTCACAAATGGAGTGAAGGATAAAGCAAAGCAAAGCAAAGTGTACTGCTTACATATCACTCCATAGTGTTCAAAGCACTCTTTGTTTGATTTACAGTTTAATTATGCAGGCTACACATGCCCCCACCCAAGCGAGCCAGGTACTCAATTTACCAACCTCAGGAGGATGGAAGGCTGAATCAACCTCAAGCTGGCTACCTGAGCTCATCAGGATTGAACTCAGGTCATGAGCAGAGGCCTTACTGCAGTACAGCTAGGGTTGCCAGATACATGGGTACCAAAATGAGGACATAGAAAGACAAAAAAGAGGACAGAGGAGGATGTATTGAATGTTTCATTTGAATTGTTCCAGATTAAACCCACAATCAATACAATTTTACTACAATAGCTGCCAATAAATGTCTCTTAGTGAACCGACCAAGAAACAGTTATGTTAAAAAATAAAAATAAATTCAATGGAGGCTTTTTTTCAAAATATCAAAAAATATTATTTAAACAGCCAATTGTACAATTATTACCTTATAATCTTTATTAATTACATGACATATTTCTCGGAGGAGCCATCTTTTCGTAGAAGATCTTCATTAGCAATCACATATGCATAAAACTGTTCACAGGTAATATTCTTCAAATTGTACTTCCGATTGGGAGCAAAGCAAATAAACCCGAACCCACCCCGGCCTAGCTGTGGGATCCCCCGGCCACTTGCACTCTGCACAGGCTCAGAGGCAACCTTGCTAATCTGGATGCCCAAACAAGGCTCCAGTGCAGGCAGGGGGAAAGCAGCACCGGGCAAAGCAGAACGAGGCAGCCTCCCCTCCCTCGAGGGTCATAAGTTCAAAGTTGGGGAGTGTGGGAGTTGGAGTCCCCAAAAGGGACTTTGAACACACACAGTCCGGGCGCTCGCCTTCCCATCGATGTGCTAGGGCACTGCTTGCTCCTGCCTGGCTCAGTGGGCAGTGCTCCACTCGTGCTGCCTTTCTGGGTTCCACATGGGCTGGGCGGGCATGGTGGATTGCTGAGCAGCAGCTGCCATGGTGGGAGGGGCCAAGGGTTGCGCTCTGGCACCAGCGGCAGGTAATGGGGGCGGGTGGGTAGGGGCGTGGAAAAGCAGCAGGAGGGGGGTCCTTCCACCTCTCCCCCTCCCATTCAGAATTATAACATAAAATATACAAAAGCCGGACATTTTAAAGGTTTTTATCTTTGCCTGCCGGACGGAGGACATTAGGCTAAAAAGGAGGACATGTCCTCCTTTTTCTGGATGTCTGGCAACCCTAAGTACAGCAGTTTAACCACTGCACCTTGAGGCTCATGGCCACTTTGTTCCAATTCTACAGAATCAATGCTACTATTATTTGTGTGTTATCAAAAGATCTTGTAGTTTATGTGATTATATTTATTGCAGGGTTCAACACTTTGGAGTGCAGCACACAAAGCAATTAAACACATGGGGAATGGGACATGAAAATGATGGGCGGTGGATGTGTTAGACAGCAGGAGAGGTCTGTCAAACATTAAGGCTATCACAGTGTGATAGAATAGCTTGTTGCAGCTGCCTGACCTGAATTAACATGCTTTGGATGATAGGCTGCTGAGAGAAAACAGGAGAAACACCCCAGGAGAAAAAAAGCAAGGGAACAAAGCAACGGAAATGCTTGTTCATAACATGACCTAGACCTGAGTCAGTCCTAGGATTCTGCAGAAGGTAAACAGGTATTTACTATTAATGATATATCTGTTTCCTTATTGCAGCCCAAATTTTTGTGATACGAAGGTTGCAGATTAAATATATAATTCCAAGCAAAACTTACTTTTTAAGCAAATGAATGATAAAAGAAATAGGAATATATCATCCTCAAGTACTTCGGTGCAGACAGACAGCACAACCCTATGCATGTCTACTCCAAAGCAAGCACTATTCCATTCAATAGGAGTTATTCCCCTGTGAATTAATAGAGGATTGCAGCTTCACAAGGTAGGAGAGAAGGTGCCTAAAGAGAGTCTTTATGGAAGCTATTTCATACTTTAGGTCCACCATTGGAAAGGGCCTTTCTCTTAATCCCCCAAAGCCGTACTTCTACTGGGCAAGGAACAAAGAAGGAAGTTATTGCAAGGTGCTGCCAAGCTGCTTCTGAGGTATGGCAATGCCATGAATTAGTGGCCTCCAAAGTGTCCTGTCCTCAAGAGCCCTGCACAGCTCTTGCAAACACAAGGCAGTGGTTCCTTGATTGAATCAAGTCACTTCTTATGTGATCTTTCTCTTCTACTCTTCCCTCGTGAAGAAAATAATGTATGCTTCCAATGGTGATGGGATGAAGAAACTTCAGAAGGGCAGCTTCTGGACAGCAACAATAATGGAAGGTTACATCCAAAAATGAAACAAAAGATAGTGCTGGAAGATGAGACTCCTAGATTGGAACGCATTCAGTCAGCTATTGGGGAAGAGCAAAGGACAAGTACAAAGAGCACTGCTACTTATGAGCCACTGGATTGAAGCCAAAAGGATGTCCTGTGGACAACATGCCCAAGGGTGTAAGGAAAATCTGATGCGGCACAATACATATAATCGGAAAACGTCATGTGAGGGGTATGAATCCAGGTAAACTCAAAACCATGAACAAGACACTGAACGTTTAAACCTGGGCCCTGGGCAGACTACTCTGGGGTCATAATAAGGGATCACAAATATCAAACAGCCTCATGTGGTCCCAGTTCCTGAGACAGGCTGATCCCAAGATCGTTGGGGGTTTGTGGTTCAAGCCAACCCCTTCAGTTGAAAATGGAAACACACTGGAAGGCAGTGAATTTGGCACAGCATTTGACTCATGCTGCCCACTCAACAGCCATTTAATAAAACATTTCTGGGAGAGTCTCGTGGAGGATTCGGCTCAATCGTGTTCTGGCTCACATTTGTGCATCTGCGAGAAAGATGCTTTAATAGGTTTCTCAGCAGTTGTATGAAAGCTCCACCAAAATGAATCAATTCCTCAGAAAATCAAGCCCTGAAATACTTTTCCAGGCCAGAGCCTGATGTTTATTGGGGGTTTTGTTAGTGTGTGTGTGTGTGTTTGTTTGCTATGATAAACTGTACCCTGATTTTGAACTTGCCTTGCCCAAAACATCTGTGGAAACTTCATTTGGTTCAACCATCTTATTCAAAAAGCTGCACAAGAGCCTTGAGGAAATATGTTTTTAATTTAATGGGATAACTTTGAAACCTGTTGTGGATTAAGACACATTTTTACTGCCTCAAGGATAGCTTACCTCATCATACGCTGGGCAGAAAACGGCCTTTTCTGGCAATTAATTGATTGGCGATTTTTCTTGGACTGCGACAATATACTTGGTAAGGTACGTGCTGTCATTAAATAATGAAGAACGCCATCCCTTACCATCATTCATCTATACACAAGTTTAGATTCTGTGCCTGACACCTTGTCAGACGTCACAGCTTCCACAGGGTTGGGAACAGTCTCAGTAGGAGAGGGGCATTGTGTCGGGACCAAAACCAGCTGCAATCCCTGGGGTTTGGTCAGGAAGGTCTGTTTGCTTTGCCCCCTCCTGGGTCATTAGGGTCGGGCCTATTACCTTCTCTGGAAGTTTGGTGGGAGCATTCTCTACTTTGTGATGTGTCCAGACTGAGGGGAATCCTCCTTTGCCTCTTGTGGGTCAACCTCTGCCTGAGTCCCCACATCTTGCAGCCTGGGCTGTCATGTACAACTTGAAACAGCTGGTGCGGCACCCTCTTGGGGTCTCTTAGACTGGAGTGATCTCTGTCGACCTCCTCACAGAATGGTCAACCATTTTGGAGTACTCTAGACCTGGAAAATCCTGGGAAAAGTTGCCACAAGTCAGAATTGACTTACCAGCACAGCTGGACATTTTTATTGCAATGCTTTGGGGATTTTAGGTTGCATGTGTCAAATAATCTGAGTGCCCTTAAGTACAGTGTACTTTGGCATGGGCGTGTATGGAGTGTATTCTTTTCTGCTCTGCATCAAACAACAAATATCTTAGGTGGGCAATGGAACAACCTAAAATGTTTCTCCAGGCAGGAAAAGTTCAGATGTTACAGCTGCTTCTTAAAGACAGATGCGAAGGGCAGGCTCTGTGTTATGTCTGTCAGATCACCAAATGGATTGCATGATTTTCTTCTTGCTAGCCCAAATGCTTATTCGAAAGGAAGGCCTATTTAGCTCATCAAGTGTGCCCTGTTCCTCAGTTTCATCCATGTATGCAACAGGAGCTGCATATGCCATCTGTGTCCTCTTTAACCCGTGCAGTATTGCTTTTCTTATTCAGTTATTATTCATGCAGTACTGCCCCTCCATATCTGTTAACATGGTTGCATTGCTCTGTGCACGCCATTTTAATTGAAACCATTCTTTTTGGAAAATCTCCATTCTGGAAAAGCTTTTTTTGGTCAAGCCTGAGTTTACTAATTAGGCTCAGATTTTTATTATATTTTATTTTTTCCTTTCAGGAGGATGGAAATTTCTACTGCTGCTGACCTCATTCTGATAGGATAACACATTTTCCAAATGAAGAGGGTTTGAAATGTCTGGGAAATGTATAATATTGTGCTCATTTTAATTGCTAAACTTGGATATTTTCCTCTCTGCAAAGAAGAAAAAGCAGCTTTCGTTAGGAGAGTTGGGAAGGGATTTTTTTTTTTTTTTAAAAAAAAGAGAGACCAAGCTGGCATTTACAAGTGTTTAAAGCATGGTGTGAGCTTTAAAAACCATTTTAGCCAGTCAATGGGAGGAACTGATTGAAAAACCTTTTTCTTGCTTTGGACCTTTGAGTCTGTATTTGGGCTCGTGCCGTAAAACAACATGGCAGAAATCACTTTGGTATAGTGTCAAAGAGGTTGAAAAACATAAAATATTGGGCCGGTGTGCTTTGACTGGCTGTTTTATTCTTGTTGATTTATTTGCCTGGTGAAATCAGCTAGTGAAAGAATGAGAAAACAGAATTCCACAAAACACACAGAAGACGTGGTCTGAAAGTATTAAAACATATATTAAAGACAATTATATAACAAGAGTGCTGACCGTGTACAATGTATGCTTCTCATTGTTGCCTTGGTCCAAGTGGCAGCTGTTCACAAAACCAGCAAAGAACCCTATAACATCTGGGAAACTAAAGATTTTATTTTGGTGAAAATATCTCTCTCTCTCTCTCTCTCTCTCACACACACACACACACACAGAAGAGACTTTAAACAGGAAGTTGTCTGCTGACAACCTGCCTCATGGAACTGGGAGCATGAATGTTTTACCATGTAGTCTTTGTAGTTTAACTCTTCTGTCTGACAAAGTGGACAATGTTCCATGAAAGCTTACATTAACATGTAGCATTCAGTCTTTAAGGTACCACCATGTCTTTTTTTTTTTTTGCTTTTGCTTTCGTTTTGTGTCTCTTGTTGAAATGCTTGCACAGACTAACAACCTCAAAAACTCAAGGTTCTGTCACTAAACGGTAAAAATGTATCAGGGGCAACTAGCAGGGCCTTTCAACAAACCAGCTGGCTTTCCCTGGAGCTTTTTTCAATTGTAGATGAATATGGAAACCAAAGATAAATAAATAAAGCCCTCCATCCTAGGTGAGGCTCTAGATGAACACATGGAAGTGACACAAACTGGTAACAGAATGATTCAGCCATTCCTCTGAAGTGAAACTGTTGTGGACTCAGCTCCCAGGCTTCTGCATGTAACAGTTTGCTCTTCAAGCAAACTACAGATTCAGTCTATACAGTATAGGATTCTAGAATTCTGACATATTTTATTAGTGCTACAGGCCAACTCTGAGTAGGAAGTGAAGAAAAAGTCTTGCTTCTATTAATCTACATGGACACAGAATGGTCTATACAGTATATGCATAAATCGTTGTTTGAACTTTTGTTACAGGGACACCAGAAATCTTCTCTAACTGGGACAAGGACTTGTTTTGCTCTCCAGATCTTTTAGATTAAAACTTTCAGACACCCGAATGACCCATGTTGTAGACCAAAACATCTGGAGAGCCAAACATCCCCCACCCCTTTCTATAACTTGCAATGAATATGGGGCCTGGTTTTGCTTTGCCATATACACATGCATATGAAATGTTAGAGGAATGGAAGAAATCACGATCTACCGTAAGAACAATAAAGTCTTCATGATCTCCAATGAACAGTTTTGCATTTATGAGTAGTCAGACAGCTGTCACTTCTTCCACATAGGAGATGTGTGGTGCTTGTTCTAAATTTCCATTCAAGCTTTGGTCACATCTCATCAGTAACACAAAAGAGTTCTTTCTTTAACTCTAAAGCGCTGTTGAATCAGTGAATGATGAATGTCAGCCAAGCATTTATCTCAGTTCCTCAACAGAACAAGTGATGAGAAGGCCCTACTTTATAAAAAATGTTGATACATTTTGCACAATACTGATTTGTTGTGGGCGATGCAATCGAGGTCAGCGTTGGAACTGAAGTGGGGGTGGGTGGACAAAAATAATTGCAAGATGTTTAATTATTAACCGCTAATTTCAGAGTATTAGAAAATGTGTGATATTACTCAAGTCCTTATTTATTTCTCTGGCATGCACATCTGTCTTTTTAATAATAAATTCTGAAGGAAGCAATTCCCTCTCTGAGGTCATTACGTGAAAGTTTTCTCACATGTCAGCAATCCCTGGACCAGATTAGATGTACTGAAATGCACATTTCCTCCAGTGAACCCATTTCCATTTGCACAGCAAGATTCTCTTTTGCAGTGGGATCTCCTCATGGAAATGTGCTTCAGTGACTAATCCAAAAATAAAGCATGCTACAAATATGGTATGAAGATGACAAGAATCATGTGCCATGACAAACAGACATCTTTCACCACTTAATGGAGCACCTCTTCTAAATACATGCTAAGTGTGCTTCCTAGATTGGCCTGTGCCTTCATATCAAAGGACTCTTAAAATATATCAGCTACACAGCCTTGTGCGTTTTGATTCCTCTGCCACGTCTTTGTTTCTTCGCAAAACTTTAAATTCTGTCAGTGCCTATATGGCATAAATACAGTTGTGCTATTTAGTTAACAATGCTTCCAAGGCAAAGCTTGGAAAAGTTACTTTTTTGAATTCCAAGAATTTTCCAGTTAGCTGGAATTTTCTGAAAATTCATCCAGAAAACAAACTTCTAAGAAATCTATTCCGAAGAGAGCAAGAGATTAGAACAGAACCTTTATGCATCTCAGGAGTTGTAAATACTGCTTTTACTCAAATCACTTTGTAATGAAGCCCTTGCATGCACAAGCAATCAGAGGTTGGCAATTTGATAGTCTAAAGCAACTGATTGTTCGAATGAGACCTTAATATTAATTAACTTGATCCTATGACTTCTATTATATTCTTTATATCGGGGCAGCTTGTGGGGTGGATGGGGGTGTGTGCCTCACTCCAGACTTTCGGGGGTGCCTTCCCCCATCTGGATCTTTCCCCTTCCACGCTTTGCATGTTGGTGTAACTTTCAAAGAGAGATGGGAAAACATTTCATCCTGATAATTTTTTACGTAAGAATCTTCATAACTGCCCAGGTACTTCTACAATTACGACAGAAAGAACTTTGGATTTAAAAAAAAAAACCAATCTGAATGTCAGAGGAAGTGAATCACCTTTCCAAGCAGAGGGTTCTGACCACTTAAGAGTCTGGCTAGACCTTCTGTGCTGCTGAACGTGAGGTGCCCCCACTCTTTTCTCACAGGCTCCTGGTCTTTAACAGCTACATGGCACACTGGTACACCATATTCCTGTTCATTCTGGAAAGAGCTATAGCGACTGAATTGATTAAGCTTCCAAAAGTCTTATAAACCCAATGGAAATGATATTGAAAAGAAATTGAAATGGAGAAAAATGGAAACAGTTGCCTTTATCTCTCCTCATTTTCCAGATGTATTCATTTACATTCAGGAACTATTCACCAATCACAGCAGGCACATCGGCCTTAACATTCATGAAAACATAAAGACCACATGCGCAACCAACTGCGAGACACCGTTTTTAAATAATAAATATTGCACATTCAATGGTGAATGTGTAGCCACACAATTATAATCAACAGCGCTACATCAATTCTTATAACATGGTTGTCCCTCCAATACAAAAGGTTAATGGCTAGCTTTAAAAAATAATATAAGGTTGTTAAGAAGGTAAGTGTTAAGAAGTCCCATTGAAGCCGGCATAATGTAAAGCTACACCGGTGGACCTGCACAAGGGGTTATGCCCAGGCAGTTCTCATTGCACAATGTGACTGTGCATTTGATTATCTGCCTGTTTATTCATTCGTTGGTTTGTTTACATTTATATCCCACCCAGCTAGTAGCCAGGCTGCTCCTTTGAGCAGCTAACAGAAGGACACACAGTCATAAACAATAATGATAATGATAAAAACAATAAACAACAATGAAAATCAATGGTGGGCTGGTGGCAGAAGGGATACATAAAATCACTTAATTAGGAGTAAACTACGGAAAAGCTTGGGAAAACAACCAGTTTTCTTCTGTTGCCTCGTAAAGTCCAGGAGGGATGGGGCCAATCACTCCTCTAGTGGGAGAGCGTTCCAAAGTGAAGCGGCCACCCCAGAGAAGGCCCGGTTTCGAGTGACCGATTTCTGCGTCTCCTTCAGGGTGGCCACTTGGAGCTTCCCAATATGAGAGGGACTGGTGGGACGGGTGGATGTTTTGAGGGAGAGGTGCTCAGCCAGGCAACAAGGTGCTAAACCATTAAGGGCTTTAAAAGTTAACATGAGCACCTTGAGCTTGGCCCAGAAGCAAACAGGCAACCAGCCAGGATAGGGTTGACATGGTCATAAAGAGATGTTCCAGAGACCAACCTGGCCGCAGTGTTCTGCACCTGCTGCAGCTTCCAAACTGCCTTCAAGGGCAGCCCCACATAGAGAGTGTTGCAATAATCTATTTTTGAGATTACAAGCACATTGACCAGTGCTGGAAGGGATTTTCTGTTGAGATCAGGCGAAGGTGTGCAGTCTGCCTCAGTTGGTAAAAGGTGGACTTGGCCACAGCTGGGATCTGGTTCTCCACTGAGAGGGTTGGGTCCCACAGCACACCCAGGTTACGCACCTGATCCTTCAGGGATAGTGTGACCCCATCAAGACCAGGCAGACTGCCGCCTAGGGGGTCCCTCCTAACAACAGGACCTCTGTCTGATCTGGATTCAGTTTCAACCTGTTTGCCCTTGTCCAATCCATAATCGTGGCCAGGCAAAGCTCCAGGGCCCGCACAGCTTCCATTTCTGAGGAGGAAAAGGAGAGATAGAATTGTGTGCCATCAGCATACTGATGACAGCGAACTCCAAAACTCCAGATGATTCCGCCCCCCCCCCCCCCCGCAGTCTAATATAGCTGTAGAACAAATGCTGGTGTGATTCAAGGGAGACCTCTTGTGCAGGATGCCTGCAGAAGTCCTTTGTGAATGTCACCTGCCTCTGCACAATTCTCCCTACCACTTGCATAATTTCCAAGTTATACATGCAGAGCTGCGTAAGAGGATTTCAGCCACTGTTGGGCTATCCTTTTTATTATTATTATTTTAAATTTATTTTTTTATTTTTAAAAACTAGGGATAAGGTAAGGAGTACAAAAGGTAGAGGGGGATATGGGGGGGGGAAAGAGGGGGAAGGAGAACACAAAATGTACTGTCATCCAATCTGTTCATGTTGCGATATCAAGTCGACTTTTTGCCTTTCTACCATTTGATTGCCCTCCAGGTTTCAACTTACAGTTACATCTTAGTTTAATTCTATATTATTCAAGCACTATCTGGTGACTCAAGCCATTTATATAATAAATCCCATCGTTCAGTTGCCTTTTGTACTGGACAGTCTTTCAACACTTCTGATAGAATATCCATTTCTGCCGCTTCCCATATCTTCTCAATGAGTTCCTCTTGTTTCGGTATCTCCGATTTCTTCCAGTTCTTAGCATAAAGAATTCTGGCTGCAGTGACTATATATATAACTAGGTAGTTCTTTGTATTATCTATATTATCTGGTATAATGCTCAGTAAAAACAATTCTGGGGTTAGTGGAACATTACAAAGCAGTATTTTTTGTAACAGAGTATGTACTGCTATCCAATACTGTTTCGCTACTCTACAAGTCCACCACATATGGTAAAAGCTTCCCTCCTCTGCTTCACACTTCCAGCAAACATTTGACACATCTGTATAAATCTTTGACATTTTTTCCGGAGTCATATGCCACCTATAAAACATCTTATATATGTTCTCCTTGAAATTTACCAATTTTGTGAGCTTTATGTTATTTTTCCATATTTGCAACCATTGATCAATATCAATATTACAGTGGTGCCTCGACTTACGAATTTAATCCGTTCCAGAAGATGTTCGTAAGTGGAAATGCTCGTAAGTCGAAGCACCATTTCCCATTGAAATGCATGGGAACAGGATTAATCCGTTCCACCATTTCAAAAAAAATACCAAAAAATATATAAAAAAATAAAAATAAAACACTGCAAGCCCCTGGGGCTGCAAAAAACAACACAAATCCAAAAATAAATGTAAACATAATCTCACCAGCCCAATCCCATCCTCCCTGTGTGCAGGGCTGGCAGGCGTGGGGGACTCACCTTTGCCGAGCATCTTGAAGGTGCGGTGGCCGGTCCCCAAGCGGCGCTCACACGGGGCGGGGGCGGGGACTGAGGAGTCGGCAGCGGCGGCTGCTAGTCTGAGAGGGGCTCGCCGGAGGACGGAGCAGCTGCATTGCGCAGCCAGCGGTGGTGGCGGCGGTGGATGCCCAGGCCGGGCGGCAGCGGTGGAAGCCCGGGAGGCTGAGCCTCCCTTTTCCTAACCGTTGGGGCGAAAGAGCTACAAAGAAGCAGCCTTTTCGCCACCAATGGTTTGAATTTCCCGCCCTTTTCCCCTGCCTTTTTCTGTTCTTACCTCAAAGCTCCGCTCGCAAGTCGAAGCAAAATTTTGCGAGCGGAGCTGCTCGTAAGTTGAAATGTTCGTAGGTAGGGGCGTTCGTAAGTCGAGGCACCACTGTATGTCCTATATTTTGTGCCTACCTAATTATACATTCTTTTACCATCTCATCTTGCATTTTAGTTTCAAGCAAATAATCATACATTTTCTTAATTACTTTATCATTTGAGCCCAGCAGAAGTTTATCGAATATTGTTTGTTCTGTGTAAAAGTCCTCTATTTTATCTTTTCTATACCTAGATTCCACTTGTGCTCTGGGCCACCAGTGTAGATATATGTTTTGTGTTTCTAACTCTTCTTTGGACCTGAACTCACAATCACTTTTTAATAGATCTTGATATCTTAAAAGTTTCACTTCTGTCATGAGGTTAGGTTGTGTAAAGGCCTCTATGGGTGATACCCAGCCTGGTGGTTTTTTGGTAAATCTGCTGGATGATCTTTTTCCAAGTCCCTAGTAGGGCTCTTCTTATCATATGCGAGTTGAAACTTTTCTGCTCTTTATCTTTTTTGTACCATAGAAAAGCATGCCAACCTAACTGTAAATCATGTCCTTCCAACTTGAGTAGTCTATCATTATCTAAAGTTATCCATTCCTTTATCCAGACGAATACACAGGCTCTATGATACAATACCTAATCTGGGAGACAAAAACCTGCTCTTTGTTTGGCATCTTGCATTGCTTTGATTTTAATTCTTGGTTTTTTACCTTGCCACACAAATCTCATGATTATCTTGTTAAGTTATTGAAAAAATGACTGTTTTAATATTATGGGAATTGTCTGAAATAAAAATAAAATTTTAGGTAGAACATTCATTTTGATGGTTGCTATTCTTCCCATCAACGATAGCTGTAATTTGTCCCATCTCTCCAAATTATTCTGTATCTCTTTAATCAACTTCATATAATTATCTTTGAATAATGTACAGTGGTGCCTCGACTTAAGACCATAATCTGTTCCAGAAGATGGTCATAAGTCGAAATGGTTGTAAGTCGAATCAGCATTTCCCATTGAAATGCATTGAAAACCGATTAATCTGTTCCGGTTGTTTTTTGGTTGTATCTAGAGGCGCCGGTTGTAAGTCGAAGCATTCGTTCCCATAGGAACTAATGCAAAAGCGGTTAATCCGTCCTCTACCACTAGGGGGAGAATGTTTCTTCTTCTAACCTAAGATAACTTAGGTTAAAAAAAGGGCAGGAAAGGAGGGAGGGAGGGAACAATGGGGAAAAGAGGAAAGAAAGAAGGTCATCACTGGGGCACACAGACCCCTCAGACAAAGGTTTGTGCTGTTAAGCACAAAAAGAGAGAAGAGAGAGAGAGAGAAGACAATGGGGGCGGCGGCAGGAGAGTTTGGAGTCTAAAACACCTTTTAAACAAAACACCTTTTAAACCAAACACTTTTAAAACCAAACACCTTTTAAACCAAACACCTTTTAAACCAAACCAAGCACCTTTGAAACCAAACACCTTTTTAACCAAACCAAGCACCTTTTAAACAAAACACATTTTAAAACCAAACACCTTTTAAAACCAAACACATTTTAAACCCACCCACCAACACCATTTTACACCAAGCCAGCCACCACAGCAGCCCCTCACAGAAAATGTTCTGATTTTAAAACAAAAAGACTTTGGAGTCACATTTTAAACCCACACATTTTAAAACAAAAGAGAGGTCACAGTACACAAACCCTAGGAGCCACAGAATGCAAAAATAAATAAATAAATGTTACATTTTAAAATTACAGTCTAATTTTCACATTTAATTTTAATTTAATATTACAGTCTAATTTTCACATTTTAAATCCACACTGCAAGACCCATCAGAGCACAGAAACATAACGTCCCCCACCTAGCCCAAACCCAAGCTGCAAAAACCCTGTACAGTACAGTAAATACAGTGTACTCACCCAGAACAGGCAGTCTCTCTGTTTTAAAAAAGAAAGTCAAAAATCCAAAAAGCAAAAATTAAAAAAAAAAGCCAAAAAAATATACAGTATTGTACAGTACAGTACCAGGCAGTACCAGGCAGTGCCAGGCAGTCTGAAGTCTCTCTCCGTATCCACACTCTCTAACCGCTGGGGTGAACAAGGTACAGACAAGCAACCTCTTCACTTACCAACAGTTAACTGAAAGCCGTTCAAATTTCTCGCTTTCCCCGCCTTTTTTTTTCTGGTCATAAGTCGAAGCAAAATTTTGCGACCGGAGCTGTTCGTAAGTCAAATTGGTCGTAAGTAGGGACGGTCGTAAGTTGAGGCACCACTGTACTAGTTTTCTTTGTGATTTGGATCCCTAAGTATCCGACTATCTTCTCTTCTTGAAAGTTAGTCCCTTCTATTAATTGCTGTCGTTCTTGATCTCTCATATTTTTAACAAGTATTTTTGTTTTCTTTTGGTTTATTTTCATTCCTGCCATATCACCAAAATTCATCAGCATCTCCATCAGGTCTTCAATTGAGTCCATTGGATCCTCCAATATAATAACTAGATCATCTGCAAAAGCTTGGAGCTTAAAAGTATGACCTCTTACTTTCAGTCCTTTTATTTCCTTTTTATCTCTAATTTGCTCAGTTCATATTTCTAGAGTAAGAATGAATAGTAATGGAGAGAATGGGCACCCCTGTCTTGTACCTTTCTGTATTTGTATTTCTTTCGTCAGCTCTCCATTGATTCTAACTTTTGCCTTTTGCTGGGTATAGATTGCTTTAATTAATTTCAAAAATCTTTCTCCAACTTGTAGCACTTCCAATTGGTGTAGCATAAAATTCCAATTCAGATTATCAAAAGTTTTCTCTGCATCCAAGAATATCATAGCCATTTGCTTTTCCGGGTGAGCTTCATAGTATTCCAAAGTATTTAAGATCATCCTTATATTATTTTTCATCTGCCTTTTTGGAAGGTAGCCCTTTTGGTCTTGATGTATGGTCTGTATTAAGATTCTTTTCAATCTAGTTGCCAACATGGTTGCATATATTTTGTAATCAACGTTTAGTAATGAGATCGGTTTGTAGTTTTTTATTTCTTTATGCTCCGTGTTTTCCTTATGTCTGAGAGAGATTATCGCTTCGGACGACGTTGGTGGCAATTCTCCCTTGTCTATAACAAATTCCAAGAGTTTCTGATATGGTTTAAGCAATACATTTTCTAATTCTTTCTAATATTCATCTGGAAGACCATCTGGGCCTGGTGATTTCCCTTTTTTTTTTTTTTTTTTTTTGCTTTTCGAGGGCTTCTATAATTTCTGCATATGTTAAAGGCTCATTTAAAGACTGCATTTGATCTTTAGTCAGTTTCATTTTATTGTATTTCAGTACATATTCTTTCTGAGATTCTTTGTCTACTTCCTTTTTACTGTATAAATTTCGGTAGAAGTCCTTAACAATCTTTTTTTTATTTCTTCTTGTTTAAATTTCTCAGTCCCTGTTTCATCTTTCAGTGTTTGTATTATTGTTTTCTCCTTCTCTTTCCTTAATTTATATGCTAACCATCTCCCTGGCTTATTTGCGTTTTCAAAAAAATTTTGCTTTGCAAATTTAAGCTTCTTTGCAGTTTCCCCAGTGAGCAATGTATTTATCTGGTGTTGTACTAACTTTATCTTCTCTTTCAGTTCTGTATTTGATGGATTTTGTTTCAGCTGTAGTTCATCTGGGGCTAATCTATTTTCCAAAATCTTATATTTTTTTCTGTCTTTCTCTTTTTTGTTTTGATGGAAATCTTATGGCTGCTCCTCTAAAAAATGCCTTACTTGCCTCCCAAACCATTGTCATTGGTGTTTCTGGCCTCATGTTCTGTTTGAAGAAGAAATCCATGTCTTCTTTTATTTGCTTGATAAACTCCTCATTTTTTAAATGTGAAGTATTGAGCTTCCAATTAAATTCTTTTGATTTGCTACCCAGTTGTAATGAAATGGGACTGTGGTCTGCAAATGTGTTAGGTAAAATATATATTTGCTCCAATTCTTTCATTAGGCTTGTTGAGATCCAACATGCATCAATTCTTGACCACGATTTATGTCTGTTAGAGTAAAAAGTATAGTCTTTTGTCTTTGGGTAACACGTCCTCCAGGCATCTATGATATTTACTTCTTCCGCCAATTGTAGAAAATTTCTTGAGATCGTTCCTCTCTTTTTTTTGGGTTATTTTATCTGATTTTGTGTCTAGTTCTTTGTCAAAAACAGCATTAAAATCTCCTATCACACAATAGCGATCATAATCTTTGTTTGTTAGTTCTAGTTGTAATTGTTTAAAGAAATTATCTTGATTTCCATTTGGAACATAAATATTAATAATTAGCATTTTCATTGATTCTCTTTGGATTTCCATCATTAACATCCTTCCGTTGTCTGAGGCAAAAATTAGTTTTGGTTCCAGTTCTTTCTTTATATACATGGCCACACCTTTCTTCTTTTTACTTATGTCTGAAGCTGCAAACAATTTTCCTAACCTTGAACATTCCAACAGTTTCTGATCTGCTCTTTTCATATGGGTTTCTTGTATGCAAATTACATTTCTGTTTCTGCAATTGTAAAAAGGTCTTTTTCCATTTTTGAGGTGAGTTCAGGCCATTTATATTGACTGAAAAGATCTTCATTTGTTTTTTAGCCATCTTGTTGGTTACTACCTTTCTGTTTTTTCCTTGTCATGCTTCTGGTATGTCTTGGCTCAGCTACTTCCTGTTTTTCTGGCTCTGTGTCTGATTCTGATTGTGATGAGTGGTCTGATTTCTCTTGAGGTCTTTCTTCTGATTTCCCCTCCTTCTTTCTTTCTCCTTGTTTTGTCAGTTTCTTCTCATTTTTTTCCATAAAGTCCTGCACTTTCATCGGTGAAGTTATATTGTATCTCTGTGTATCAAATTGAAAGAATAAACCTTCCAGTGTCAGCCATCTATATGAAATTCCATTTTGTTGAAGTAAAGATGTAAGGGAGGAGTATTGCTTCCTTCTCTGCCTCATTTGCCAGGGAATTTGTTTTAGGACATTAATTTTCCTGTCTTCTATTATCAATTGTTTATCTTGTGAGGCTCTTAAAACCTTGTCTCTAATTGATTTCTTCGTAAATCTCATGTGGATTTCTTTGGAGAGATTATTTCTTCTTGCATATGCTGAACTCACCCTGTAAGTTGCCTCCATATATTGTTGCAAGTCGGCTGCGTCCATCCCTATTTCTGCAGCCAAAGCCTTACTCATTAATATCTCTAGATCCTCCCCTTCATTTTCTGCCACATTTTGAAATCTAAGCATCTTCGATGCTCTCTCCATCTCTAGCATTATTAATCTGTCATCACTTTGTTTTTGATTCTTCTGCACTGCCTCTAATGTTTCTTCAGTTTGATTCACTCTGTTCCTCTCACTTTTTCCTCAAGATCTTGTGTCTTTGTTTTGTTTTCAGCTATCTGTTGTTTGGCATCTGAAATCTCTAGTGTCATCTCTTTCATCTGATATGCTATTTGGCTGAGACGTTCATTTACTTGTTTAAATCCTGCTGTTAGTAAATTTTGCATGGTAGTCTGCCATTCTTTGTCTGGTTCTTGTGCCACTAGTTTTCCCAGATTTTGAGACTGGGCAGGAGAGGTTCCTGGCATTTGGGGCTTTGGCTTTTTGGAGGCCATTTCGATCTTTTCAATGTCAATATCTCAATTTTTCCTCCTATTGTCTCTGAATGGACTTTGTATAAGTTATACTATATCCTTCACCAGAATGTCCAACCCTCAAATATACCATATGCTCTTTCAGATGTTTCCACTGTTTTAACCAACAACCAAAACCAACAACCAAAAGTCTCCCCCAGGTTCTTCCTCCAATCCTTACACAGGTATTATGGTATGTAAATCAGCTTTTAGTCCAACAGTTTAAAATGCAACCGTGGCAAAAATGTTCCTTCTTCTCAAGAAGCCTAGCAGAGTTATTATGTCTCTCGACCTCTATTACCAGAGTCCCACGCAATCCAAAGAGAAAATCCAAGCTAACAACAATCACAGGCTTTCAGACCTCAGTATTTGTACAGTTCCAACCTCAATATGATGTTCCAGAATCCCAAACAGCATTCCACATATCAAATCAAAGCTAGGAAAAATCTCAGGCTTTCTCACCTCAATATTTGTACAGTTCCAACCTCTCTCCCCTCCCTCCACAACTCTCTCCCCTTGGAATGAGTTAGCTTCACCCAGTATATAATACAGCCCTTTACAGCCATAGCCTCTGAGGTGGATCTCCCAAAGCTTCCCCACCCCCAAGAATATTATACAGTTCCAAAGTTTTGACGGCACTCTGTCTATACTGTTGAGAAATCTGGCAGTGCGATGTTGTTTTTCACTCTGTTTTCCTGACTGATAACAGCTTTAAGTCCAGTCCATAGTTGTATTATGTCACCCTGGGATTATTTCCAGAATCAGTTTTTTCTCTCTTATTCTCTCAGTGTTCGGCCTTGACCAGCCTGCAGGCTAAAAGTTAGTTTCGCTTTCTGAGGCAGCAGGACCAGTAAGCAAGCTAGCCGCTTCTTCCCTTCGTTCAGCCAAATATTCTGCACTCTAGTTTCTCTTTCCGCTTTATGGGGCTGTTCATAAATCAAAGGCTTCAACTTACTTTATTGTTGTCAGTTTTCAACGCAGTATCTGTTTGCTCTCCTCTCATCCGTAGGGGGTGGGTTACTCACAGCTTCACTGCCCAATATGGCTCCCACATCCAATCTGTGCTCGGGTGATCTCTTCAGAGGGAAGAACTACCAGGTTGCTGCCCGGCTTCCTTCCCCTCTGTTGCTCACCAACTGCTTCAGGGAGACTTCTTTGGCCCTTCATCTTCTGAAGGACCCCCAGACTGGGCTGTTCCAGCTTTCCCCGGGAGCTTCTCCGGGAGCTGCTGGCAGCACCGCAACAAGCCCCACCTCTCCCGCCACTGTTGGGCTATCCTAATGGTTTCAGAATGGAAAAGGAAACTGTAACTTATGCTGCTTATATACCTTAAAGCAGTGGTCCCCAAACTTTTTAACACTGCGGACCGGTTGGGGAAGGTGGGGCACCCCCCGCACTCAAATGCATGCTCAAAGGGGGGTGCTCAGGGGGCACTCGCGCACATGTGCAAAGGGGCTGTGCAGGGGGGAGTGTGTGCGGGGTGGGTGGGAGATCTGTCTCCACAGCTTGGTCCGGCCCAGGCCACAGACCGGCACCAGGCCGCGGACCAGGGGTTGGGGACCCCTGCCTTAAAGCACTCTCTAGGCAGGTTAAAATTTTATTATGAAAGCTAAACATTGCTTGCCTGCCCCCACCAGTGAGCTGGATACTCCGACCTCTGAAGGATGGAAGGCTTGAGCCAGCTAACCTGTCAGGATCGAACTCAGGTCATGAGCAGAGCCTTGACTGCAGTACTGCAGTTTAACCACTGTGCCACAAGGCCTCCTAAATCAGCCATTCTCAACGTGGGCCATGTGGCCCCCTGGGGAAGCCCTGACACACTTGAAAGGGGTCACAAACTGGAAGCAATTATTCACACACCATCTTATAAAGTTTATTATGTGACTTATACAATCCTGATTCAGACTGTATTTCTTTCATACTGTGTTTGAAAGAATCCAATATGGCCATGGCCACAAAAAGGTTGAGAACAGTTGTCCTAAATTATCTTTCATTTACCAATAATAGCAAGTAAAGTGAAACCTGCCACAAAATGTTGCAGCATGGAGTGCTCCTGTTCAAGCTTCCATTAATTCCATCCTATGCCTGTCTTCTGCTTTTTGAGGGCTCTTGTCCTTCAGAAGTCAAATGACATTCCACTGTTAGGTAGAGTTACACTACTCACTACTTTGGAGTCCCCTGACTCTAGAATGTTTACCCCAACTCTTTATACTTCTGTGGCGCTCAGACTTCTCACAAGTAGGATCTTAGTATCCACTGGGGATTGGTTCCAAGCCCCTCCATGGACGCTAAAAAATATGGAAGTATTGAACACTATACATTGCATGGTCTCTGGCTCTCTCAAGTGGCCAGTTCTGGTAAATACACACTGGAAATACATATAAGTAGGTATTTCTGAGGGGTTTTGTTTAGTATTTTCAGGCAGTGGATAAGTGAATCAGTGGATACTGAATCCACGGATGGGGGGGTCCTACTGCACTTGTCAACAGGAGCACTGAAACTGGTCATCTAGTTGTTGCTGGATTGCAACTGCCATCAGCTGTAACTAGTTGTTCAACAACAACTGGAAGTCCACACCAATCTCCTACCCCAGACTTTGGAGGTAGTTAAGCACAAAAAAAAAAAGTGCTAGTCTCTTTTCCTGATGAAGTTATCTTTCCAAAGTAACGTAAAGAGTAGAAATGACAGTACTTCTTTTAATGCACCATATAGCTGGGTAACTTTGAGAGGTCAGGGTGCCACACGCATCCACAATGGTCCTGGGAGAACCATATTTGCCCACCACTTTTTATTTTTAAACTAGGAAACCCTTTTTACACCCTGTAGTGGTTTTCTTTTTTAAATTTTGGGAGGCTGGGGATTGCTGAGGAGCCACCAGTGCTATAAAGTGTAACCTTCTTTGACTACATCTTAAGGGAATTTTAAAGACACGCTGAGTGAAGAATGTCACGTTTTATGCCCACCCATTCTAGTGTATTTTTAACTGAAATTAATGAAAAAGTAACAGGAAATATAACTAGCTATGTAATAAAATGGTAATGAAGAAATAGTAATCGCAATGGCAACCAGTTACTGTGAAGGTCTTGATTATGGACTATATAATGATTTTCTTTGCAAACATCATGCTCAAACTCTGTTTCTCCACCCTTCTGTACTAGAATAGGCACTCAGAAAGCAGATTCACTATTGGAATATGGGACCTACAGCCTCTCATTCCTTGGTCAGGATTGCAGTCGCTCTAACTGCTAGAGGTTCAGCCGTCAGAGTGGCCCGATTCCCCATCTGTGCCTCCCAGACTCGATGATCCACAGGGGCCCTTCCAGCTCTGTAGTTCTAAGATTAATATTATGTGCGCAAAACCGGATAAGTCAGGAAGAAAACGCAAGTCAGTTGTCAAACTCAGCCATTTCTCAGAAAAAGAGAAAGAAAATATAATGTGAGTCACACTAAAAGTTACCAGTATGCACCTAGAGAGATACGTGTCATCTATTCACTGCATGAGTGTCACACAAGAAGAAAACAGGAGTTTGTTTGACCATAGTATGACTGAAATTGATCTTGAAATGAGAAGTCCTCTGGCTGTAGGCCTTGAATGGCTCCACTGCACAGAAGCAGAGCAGTTCTAAGGGAGGCAGTATAGGGTGGTTATGGGTATCACTTCCCAAGTCCTGCGGGCTCCCACGCTGACTTCTCAAACTCCTTTGCTGCTGCTGCAGGTGTTGTCTGGCTCCTCTCCACCTCCTGGTTATCTCTTATCTTCCTTGGCCAGCATTACCGGTTGCCTCCTGTTGCCCCATCTACTTTTAATTTGCACTGCGGAGGCTAGTGGCTGCCAGAGAGCTTATGGTGATACAGCATGCAAAAACACTCCTCAGCCACCCCAGAAAGAAGGTAAGCACAAGAATGCTGAACCTCATCCATGACCACTTCTCCAAAATTTATTCTTGTTTGAAATACTTTTCAAATACATTTCCTATCAAAGCAAATGGCAGTGATCAAAATTCTCACGGGAGGAGTTTAAAGCACAAGAGCAGTTGCCACACTCTAATGCTTGGCTGCTATTACTACTAATTCCTTCTCCTTCTCATCCTAGCTGGCCCCTTTTCTACCTTTTATTAGCTGCAAGGCAAAGGTTAATTTAGCAGGCAAAGCCAGAGGTCACTACAAAAGCCAGAGGGGCAGCTCAGCAAATAAATTAATTTTTGAGGTTGACTGAATCACCTCACAGAAAGAAACTTGAAACAGTTGTGTGTGCAACCCCACCAAGTTGTGTGTGCTTTCATTTTGTGCTGACAGGATTTTATTAAGGGACACACGTTTCCAGGCACAGCAGCAAAACAAGAAGTCTTTATATCATCAGTTGCTTTTCTGTGGTAGAATTTGACGGATGTAAACATTAAGGTAGAACTTTAAAATTATGGAACTGAAGGAGTGAGAGCTACAGAAAAGACAATCAAGGCTGTGGTGGAGCCTGTGCAGAACCAGGGACAATTCCTGATACACCAGTTCAACTAGAAACAATACCCAATAAGAAGACTCCTGCTGGATCCACTAGAAGTCCATCGGTTCCAGCATTTTGTTCACACAGCAGCCAACTAAACCCTCTGGAAAGCTCTTCAGTTGGCCCTCTTGTAAAGCTCTTCAGTTGGGTGACCATCTCTACATCACACGGCAGCAAATTCTACAATTTATCTACAAACTGTGTGAAGAATTACTTCCTTTTATCTGTCTTCCATCTCCCTCCCTTCGGCTTTGGGAGAATGACTCCAGGTTCCAGTATTATAAGAGAAGAAGAGAAGCTTCTTTCTATCTACTCTCTCCGTGCCGTACATAATCCAGTACACCTCCGTCCTGTCTCCTAAGCTAAGGATCCCCCACCCACCCATGCTGTACTCTTTCCTTACCTGCTCCAGCCCCACAATTCTTCCGAGTCTCCTGCACCTTTTCAGAACCCTAAAATCTGAGAAGAAAATCAGATGGGAGGAATTCTGAAGAATCCCTGCTGTCTATATGTTGCACTGAGATGATTTTTAGAATATTGCCCGGTCCGCTGGCGATTAATTCGCCGGTGCAGGACGACATTATCCCCTGCCTGGGATAGCGCAAGACATCTGGGTCTCGCTGAGCCATCCGGGGACATGGTAGGGAGTCTATTTAAGGAAGAGCCCTCCCTACCTTGGGCCTCTTCCTCTTCAACAGCCCACCCGCCCACCCTGTATGCTAGTGTGAGTTATACTGGTCGCCAGTTTTGGGGTTGGATAGGAATTTTTGACCCGCATCCTGATTGGCCTTTGGAAGTGGGGATTTTTTGCCTATCCCACACTAGCTAGGGTACGATGGCATAATTGGTAGTCAACCAATTATGCCATCGGGTCACACGGGCAGGTAGTGCGGATAAAACAGGTGTCAGTGAGTCCCATCACTAACACAGGTAAGGTATAGCTCATCTGATCTCCCAGCGCTTCTGATCGTGCGATTACAGCGCTTGGGGGAGAAGATCTGCTGGGGCCACTCCCGGACCAACAGTCAACAAGAAGAAGGGGACTTGAGGTCCGGGGGTGGTCAAATTTGGGCCGGCCGGGTTCTCGCTGTCTTCACGACTGTGAGATCTTGGGGCTGGGGACTCGCCCATAGTTTGGTAGGGGTCTGTTGAGACCCCTCTGCAGAACCTCAATCTGCACTACTGCAGGACCCCCCCCCCCTTTTGCTTTGATGATGAATATGGAATTTAAATAAAGTGTGGCCCATGTTTTATCCCATTGTCTCGTGTCTTATTCCGG
The DNA here is from genome assembly GCA_037013535.1 of Intellagama lesueurii. Lineage (NCBI taxonomy): Eukaryota > Metazoa > Chordata > Lepidosauria > Squamata > Agamidae > Intellagama > Intellagama lesueurii. The sequence continues at coordinate 163,255,480 of JBAJHW010000001.1, read as the reverse complement.
GGTTGGGGGATAATGTGCCTGCGTATTAAATGTGCCTATATATTAGAAACATGTGCTTATATGTTTAATACATTTTAATGCATTTAAAATCTGCCTATGTACAAAGATATGCTTTGGGACATATGAAATACCTACCTGTATTTTGTTATTTCAGGTGTGGTTTCATTTATTCTCTGGTTCTGTCTACTAATAAGGATAACACTGTCTCCTCTTCTTCGTCGTCTTCCTCATCTTAGAACTGCAGAGCTGGAAGAGACCCTAGGGATCATCAAGTCCAGCCCCTTGTCGGGAGTGGGGACAGTGGGGAATTGCACTCCCAATCTCTGGTTCTGCAGCCAGAGACCTAAACCACTGAGCTACCCAGCATCTTGTCATAAACTAATCAAAGAATGAGTAGAGTTCAGTGGTTGGATTCTGGATGGTATTACTTCAGACTATCACTGGGAGAACAACATTTCAAATGTTCCCCTATGCTAAAACAAATCCTCTTCCTGGTTAGTATAGCCTTATATATATATATACATATATACCCCAAAAGATCTAAATGAACTCTTCAGCTATTTCTGATTCCATTAACTTCAGTTCCAGTTAAGTTTGGTTGTTGTAACATGCTGTAGTGAATTCAGATCTGGACCTCCCTGCCAGTTCAGCCATCCATCATACTGATCACATCTCACAGCTATCATCTTTTTAGGTCTTGTAATGCAGCGGTCCCCAACCTTTTTGGGACCACGGACCGGTTGGGGTGTGTGGGCTCCATGTGCGTGTTGCGCTCGCGGAGGGGCATGTCTCGCTCGTGGGTGTGGGTGTTGCGCTCGCGTGCAGCGCAACACACCCCTCCGCGAGCAAGACACGCCCACCGTGCGTGCGTGCGGGGGGGCGGAGATCCGTCTCCGCGGCCCAGTTCCAGGAAGCCCACAGACCATCACCAGGCCGCGGACTGGGGGTTGGGGACCCCTGTTGTAATGCAAGGCATTCAATACTGGTCAGCAATTGCTCCCACCAGACTACTATTGGAGCAAAACTGGGGGAGTGCTCAGGGATATGGAAAAATCTCACAGGTGTTGTACTAAGAGAAGATACACTTCATATTCCTGTTATTTTTATGTCAGAGGACTTTCAAAATCAAAATTAGCTTTTGTTTGATTAGATAACTGGTAAGGAAGCACTTCTTTTAAAAAGTTCTTTCTTGAACAAATTCCTTATGTGACTATCACATTAAATTTAATATGTGTCTGTTGTATCCTTATTCTAAAAGTTTTGATTTAATTTTCTGCCGGTACGATATGATGCAGAATTCCTTTGGATTCTAGCTCTGGAAAAATAATTTCAGACTCTTTCTTTTCCTACCTGCATTAACCATCCCAAAGGAAAAAGAACTTCTGATAGACTTTGAAGCCTTTGTTAGATGAGAGAGAAGAGGAAATTACTGAAATGAATGCATTGGGAGCTGGTGTAGAGGTGAAGCAGCAAGAGAGACTGAGCTATATAAATCAAGAAATCTGCGGTTCCAATTATGGGAGAGTGTGAATTTTGCTTCAGTTTGTGTTTTATAAGAATTTTTCAAAGTTCACGAAGTTCATCATATTCAGGATGGAAACAAAATTAGGGTGTTTTTTTTTTTAAATCAATGTAGAAGAAAACTAAACAAAGCCTACAGCTTTGAGTGTTTTCCTTTTAAAATATAGGTTTGAATCCCTGTGTATTCAACCATGTTCAGGGCTTTGCAAATTAATTATAGATCTAAAAGGCCCCAGTCCAGCACGATCTGTAGGTAGGTTGGCTGAGCCATTCTGGGAAATATGGTCCCAAACCCCCAAGTTTTCCAAGTTTTTCCATTTTAGTGCTATGCTGAGGTTGCCATCTCTTTTTCTTGACGAGCTCCTCATCTTGAACACCTGCAATGGCACACAGGTTCAACATAGCCTGCTTTGCACAGAGGGAAATGTACCTGTTGACTTTGGCTGTGCCATTTGTGAAGGGAAGGGAAATTTGCTTCAGTTTGTTTCAGGAGACTTCACCCACATTTGTCCATCTCATATAAAGGATGGGAAGAGTGTGGGCTTGAATTCAAAAGCCAAAACCATTGGGTTGTCCCATTCATAATTTATATCCCATTTCTGCCATGGAGCTGCTGGGTGACCTTAGACAAGCCCATCTGTCTCAGCCTCATTCTTTCCCACATGCAATATTGGGACAGGTACGAGCAGTGACTTAAATGATGGGACTACTACAAGTAAGACAGCTAGGTAATGGCTCTGAAGTTGTTGGAAGACTTGAAGATGTTAAGAGTCATTGTGATGTGAACGTCTCCTTTCATTCTGATTCCCTCAGTGAGATTCTAGGCCCTTCTCATGGCTGTTTGTCAGTTGTGTAGGGTAGTTGTGTTTAAAATATGAAAATTAATATGGTGAGAAATAATTGAAATCAACCAGTCACACCAATATGTTCACCACCTGTCTCACAAACATCCGAAGTTGTTGGTTGAATGCAGCTTGTATTGCCTACCTCCTGATTTGCTTGAATACCTGCAGTCTTCAAATGTTTTGCCTTCCTGCTCCCCTCTCTCTTCCTCCATTTTCTGTTTTCTCCTTTCTTTCCCAACTCCTTCTTTCTTTCTTTTTTTTAAATTTCCCTTCCTGCCTGTTCATCCTCCTTCTTTCCCATCAGTTTCACCTGCTGGTTCTATACTCTTCTCCTCCTCCTGGCTGCTCTTCCACCCTCTTGGCTCTTGTCAAATGCTATTTCCATTTCCAACCGAACAGCATCCTCTTTGCTCTCCCCGTCTTGCTTCTTTTGGTCCTAGACCCTTTCCCTTCCCCATTCCCCTCCCCTTTTCCACCTTCTCTTTCCCCCTCCTTATTTGCTGTTTCTGCTTTGACAGCTGGTCAGGCTACAAGCGGTTCTTCAGGTGGGAGGAGCGGGCCAAATGGTACCTCACGCCTCCCCCTGACCTCACCAGACCCTCGGTAGCCAGATCCACCCCACACCCAAAATGGCCAGGCCCACAGACTCTGGACTATGACACCAAGGAAGGACTCAGCTATTTTAGTGTACAGCACATTCTCCCATCCAGTAGTGCTCAATAGATATGCTTAACATCTGTATGAAGGCACCGCTGCAAGGATTGCCACCTATAAGGTGGTGAAATCTCACTCTATTGATACTTGTCGCCTAACAACAAGGAAGCAGTCAATATCCTTGAATGGGTGCTGTGTTCAATAATGGGCTGGATGAGAGCAAAGGAGCCGCAATTAAACCCTGACAAGACAGAGGTGCTTCCAGTTGACTGGATTTGGCAACAACCCTCCCTGCTTTCATTACACTACATCTTAACTACTCCAAAGCACTGTATGTGCGGCTTCCCTTAAGGAGTACCTGGGAGCATAAACAAGTGCAGCACATAGCATCTGGACTGCTTACTGGTGTACAGTTTGAGATCAAATGACCCCAATATGTACTGACCAACAGTTGCTTTCTGGTTAGTTTTAGTCTTTCAATGATCTACAAACTATTTTGGATAATAGTACTGCATTCTCCCAAGCCCTGGATGGCTGGTCTGGTGTTGTTTACAGACAACTTCCAAATCTCAAACAATTATCGAGACCACAACCGGCTACATAACAGGGAAAGAGAGAAGGGAACTGACCCTGATACAAACTTCACTGCCAACACTTCAACTCTGGAAGCACAGTTAGAGCCCCCTGGCAATATCACCCATAACATCAGGGACTCATTTCCTTGTCCCTCTGCTAAGGCGATCTATATGCCATCCTTTGCCAGCAATGTCCATCTGCATTCTACATAGGAAAAGCAGAGCAATCTGTACTCAAGAGGACTAACGGACATAAATTTGACATCAGAAATGGCAATACACAAAAACCTGTTTCAGACCATTTCCATTTCCCTGGATGCTCTATAAGTGACCCACAAGAGACTGTGGTCGAGAAAAATAACAACAAAGTGAGACTAGAAAGAGAGACATTCGAGATAAGGTACATGCATAGGTTCCAGAGCATGTCAACAGGATTAAATATTGACCAGGATTCTTAACTCAAATTCACAGCTCTCCTCACAATCAAGTACATATATGGACTCTGGGAACTGATCAACAGCTGCTTCATTGTACAGGACAACTGACTCTCCAAGTGTTAACTCTTCATTGTGGCTCCTTCCACTTTGCACCTCACTGGAAACATGCAACTATCCACTAATGCCAAGAATCTTACTGTTAATTATTTGTGATAATAATCACAATACTAATCCACCCCCAGTGCCTCCCCTATAACATGGCTACTTTTCTGAAAATGGCCAGTAAAGTGCAGCTGCCTCTTTCACTCTGCAAACATCTTATATAAGCTCTGAATGTTTGAAGGATCTGATCTGAATTCAGCTACAGTGTTTTATTTCACCTGTGCTTTAAGCCAGGTCAAACCTTTTGTTTCTCTCCCCTCCAACATCTGGACTTTCTCCATTTTCAGAATATGAAGAAACGTTTTGGTATTTTTTCAGAAACAACCTGAAATGAAATGATTTTTTTCAGAAACAACCTGATTAATTTGCATCTGTCACCCACAGCTGGAGAGAACCATGTTGCCTGCCAGATGAGTGTTCAAACTGGGAAGCCTCTCAGAAGAAAAAGAGGCTACCACACGTACATGACTGATCATATAAGGATTCAAGGGCAGGTTTTTAAGATGTAATCAGTCAAAACTCTGGGCCTAGATGGATCATTTTTAACAATTAACTCCACTCATGCAAGAAGCATTCACAATCAAAAGTGGGAAGGGAATTGCTCACATGGACGAACTCCTCTACAACTCTCCTTGAGAGGGCTGGAAAATTCTTTGGAGCAGGTTGTCATCACCGGGGGAAGGGGGAGGATAAAAATGTCCAAATGCTACCTTGACATCACAACAGATTTAGGCCTCACAGTCTTTGATGTGTTCATTTGTTCACTTGTTCTTTCCATCCTGAGTATGAAGAAATCTATTGATAAATGTTTGTTCAAAATGATCTGATACAAAATTCTTACCCATCCCTCCCCCATGGTAAGGCTAAGCTCACATTGATTGATTGATTGATTGATTGATTGATAGATTGTACCACCCATGTTGTAGCATGCCACAACTCTGGGTGGTTTACAAGCATGACACATAAACATAACAACCTAACTCCTCACCTATCCCAAAATAGCCTTAAAAGAACCCCACAAAGGAGCCCATGATGGCGATGAGGGACAACAACTGAATCAAGGTATAATGTAAATATAAACAATGATAAGCGGAGGAGATCCCAAAAAGCTTCTCTAAAAAGCAATGTTTTTATTCGCTTTCAGAATTTTGGGAGAGAAAGGGCTCGGTGCACCTCCACCAGTAACACATTCCCCAAAGAGGTGGCCACCACTTGGAAGGCCGAGTTCCTGGTCATGGACTTCAAAACTTCGAAGGAGTGGGTGTTATAGGTGGAAAATCTCAGCGGGGGGGGGGGGCATTCCAGCAAGTAACATTGGTAAAGCTGTTGAAATTACCCACTTTTGTGACATAGGTAACATGAAAGCACACAACACTCAAGACCAAATGCAGATGTGACCTGTTTTACATCAGTGCGAGCCATGAAAAATGATAAGAAATGCTTTTCCAAGGTAAATGGTCAGTCAACAATCACAGCCACGTTGCCATCCTTCCATGCTACTCCTGAGCAGAGATTTGATGTATGGTTATGTTTAAAATAGACACAAAAGTTTGTTTGCTTTTTGTCCTGGGGGGGAAATATTTCAGACATGAGACTAATTGGACTTGGTTTAAAGGACTGTCTAGATTTCAGCAACAACCGAAGACCAGCAATTTATTCTGCTAGGCAGAGAATCAAAGTGAAGTAAATTCTCTTTTGTGAATGCAAAGCATGACACTGTGTGTGAGAGTTTGTGTGTGTGTGTGTGTGTGTTTTAAAGCAAAGCGTGCTTGCTGTAGTTCTTTAGGCACCGTTCAATACAGTCTATTTCTGTTGACTTCAGAGGGAAAGTGAAACACACAGGGGGAAGCTAAAAGTAAGACCCACTGGAAGGTTTACTTAAAAACAGTGCCTCACCATCGATGAGGGGTAGCCTGGGAAATTAGCCAGACATTGAAATCAGAAGCATAACAACCATGTATAAAATCAGGAGACGAGAGGTGTTTTTCAGTTCTATGCAAAACTAAAGTTGACACTAACAGTGCCTACACTGTTAACACAAAAGCAAGGCCAGAACATTTATACCAAAGGATGTCTGTTTGTTCCTGTTATGCCAAAGAAGACAAAATTGGCTTCAGTCCTCTGTTTCATCTTTCTTAGGTTGTTTCTCACTGCTATACTAGCCAGGTATCAGAACAGAATGGTGACAATGTTTATATCTCCATTAGTAAGATTAGACCAGGCTAACAGAGACTCATACAAGGAGAATGGGCAGCCAGGACTGGTCTCAAACTTGGTTTATGCACTGCTGTTCTTGTGTGATCATCTAAATCACTGGACAGGGCAGGAGGGCCAGAGGTACTTGCTTTAGAACTATATGGCTAACTTCTTAAAGATGAGGGAGAACATAGATAGATGACTGAGAATTAATCTCCTGTAGATTCTAGGCCCAAATCATATGCTACAGATAGCACGCCATCAGAAGAGGGAATTCTTAAGTGCCGAAAGTTTTTTTTAACACCTCCTGTAGCTTGTGAATTAGCTGGCTTTGTTTTATGACTGGGCCTCTAGAAGGAAATATAAACTTCAATGCAAGTATGATGGTTCACCAAACAAAAAGGTCCGCCAGAATCTTGCTTCTGGAATGTTAACAAATTTCAGCTCCCAGTGGTGTGCAGTCTGGAATGTATATTATAGCCCCTAGTCTTCTTTGGTAAATCTCTCTGGCCAAAATCCAGTCCCTGTTTATATCTATGTAAGTGAAAAAGTGTAAGTCCTAGTGGCAAATTAGCACTAATTAGTGAGGTTCTGGTTGTGTTCCTGAGTGGTTCCCAATCACATGGCCAGAAATGCAGCCAGCACTTCATTGTTTAGCATGTCAGAGTAGAATATTTTGCAGTACTTGACTACTTTTTTGACAGGGTGTCTTGGCACCCGTTTTCATTAAGAACTAGTACATTGGTATTTGGTGCATTCTTATTCCTTCTGCTTGCTAATTATTTCATAACCTTGAGGATCAACACTGTAAAGACCTTTTAAAAATCTTCCCTGTAGAATCCAAGCTCACACTCTAAGGCTGGTGAAAAGTGCTACAGTCTATTCGGTTCCTCCATGAACTCCATGTGGAAAAACCAGGTGGTCTGGAGGTGAAGCTCTTTTTGAACACTAATGAAGGGACATAGGGAGATCAACCTGGCACACAATTCTCTTTGCCAACAGTTTATTGTTTCCTCCAAAAAAATCTGCCACCAGAGCAACCATTTTACTCTGCCTAATGGTAGGGCGAACCTTGCCTTCTGATATGTGTTGGGAATCTGCTCAGTGAATCCCGTGACAACAGTAATTGCGGTTTTTAAGCTTCTGGACATAATTTAAGGGGCCACACATATATTCGAGACCTGCCTGTTTGGGACATGCCTTAGAAACTACCTCTTTCTGTACGTATCCACAGAAAACAGTTCTCCCTGTATGAGTGCACGGCAGAGCAACAGTCAGCTGACAGGTTCTGTTCTGTATATTCTGAAGTAAAAACCTCAGGAGAGAGCCACTTCTCTCCCTTCCTGTGCACAAGCAGAAACCATCTACACTTGGTCAGTTAGTCAGTAGCAACATCTCTTTCGCCAAACTGTTTTTGGGGAAAGGAGAGATTATTATTGGAAGGGACTTCCGAAGCCCTCTTCTGTGACTCAAATACCCATCCCATGAGATTTTCCTCTCAAACATCAATAGCAAGGAATAGGGTTTCTGTCATTGATCTAAGGGACTGGGACGACTTCTTTAGTAAGGTCAGAAAATTTTATTGTGATACATATTTATTTAGCCAGACTTCTTCAATTTACTTTATTTGATGGCTGTTGAATTTTAATCAGATTTTAGGAGTTTTGTGCTCTCTGTTTAATTACCTTTGAAGAATATTCCATTGGCCGCCCAACCCCAGAATGATGAGGTGAGACAATCTTTTGATGGGGTAGAACCAGGGCCACACTTTATTATCAACTTTTATTGCAACATCATAATCCAGCCAAGAGAGGGGCCTGCCGTAGTGCGGAATCAGTTTTGGAACTCGGTCTCACCGTACCCCTTTCTCATGAAAATGGGTGAGTCCCATGCCCCAAGATTGCTCGGTCGTACTGACCAGGTGACTCCGGCTGGCCCTGATCTGACCACCCCCGAGCCTCGAGCCCCCTTTCTATTGGCAGCTGTTGGACCACATATGGCCCCAGCGCATCCTCCCCACCTCCATGCTGTAATCTCACGATCCACAGCACTGGAAGGTCGGATGAGATATAACTAGAGATGGGGGTCTTCGTATTCGTATATGAATACAAATATCCCCGCACAGGTGGAAATGACGAGGGTCGCCGCTGCTGCCGGCTTCGCGGTGGCTTCCTATTGCGCTGTTCTCCACAATGGATTAGCCACTCTCCAACCTAGCAGAGAGGCTTGTCATCCCACCTCCTGCCAGGACTGGGTAATCGATTGCGGACAACGGCGCGATAGGAAGCCTCCGCAGAGCCGGGAGCAACAGCAAAACTGTGAGTGGACAGTTCCCTCGTTATTTCCTCGTAACCCTTGTTATTTCCACCTGTGCGAGGATATTCGTATTCGTATACGAATACCCCCATCTCTAGATATACCGTGTTTCCCCGAAAATAAGACAGGGTCTTATATTAATTTTTGCTCCCCAAAACACGTTAGGGCTTATTTTCAGGGGATGTTTTATTTTTTTTTCAAGTACAACAATCTACATTTATTCAAATATAGTCATGCCATCTTCTTCTGGTTGCTGCATAATGGTGGAGGGCGGGGTTTCACTTAACTGGGGCTTATTTTTGGGGTAGGGCTTATATTACGAGCATCCTGAAAAATCATACTAGGGCTTATTTTCAGGTTAGGTCTTATTTTCGGGGAAACAGGGTAACCTTCCATGTGCTTGCTAGGGGACTCACCGATTCAACTTCATTCCACACTACCTGCCAGTGTGACCATTTCACTATACACCCTTAACAGCCTGCACACCGCAGCCAGTGTGGGATAGGCAAAAAAAACAACAACCCCAACTGCTACCAGCCAATCAGGTAGCAGGTCAAAAATTCCTATCTGGCCTCCAAAGGCAACCAGTAAAACTCACACTAGCATAGAGGGTGGGCAGGTGGGTTGCAAGCCTCAAAAGAGACCAATTGGGGGGAAGGAGCACACTTTAAATATGCACTCCTTCCCCCTCCTTTCCCGGGCCATGTTACAAGCAAGCTTGTCTCTCAATATCCTGGGCAAGGGAGGCAAAGAGGCTCCACTCTGCAAAAGTAAGCTTGCAGGTGGAGCAGCTATTAGATTTATATGTAAACTAATCTGAGCCCGTGGAAAAAAGGAATATGAAATAAATTAAATAAAATTTTAAAAGACTAGAATATGTCTTGACCCTGCCATATTTCCCTCTAACTTTTTTTAAAAAGTCCCCAGCCCCATCACAACCCACTTTCTCAGTCTTTGATTTATTCTATATCTGTGCATAAGTGAACGAAAAAAGTACAAACGCAGATTATATGGTAATGGCTATGCCAGCTATGGAAATCTAGATAGCTAGCCAAGTATGAACCAGAATAGAAACAGAAGTTGAAGTGTAGAAGGATAAATATAGCCTTACATTGGCTTTCTACATTGAAATGGTGGCCAAAGCGTTGTGGCTCATATAGTACAAGTGTTGTTTCTTCAAGTATGGCTCTTGGAGGAGAGAGAATTAAAAAATTATTGAAGAATATAGAGGCTTTGAGGATATAGTAGACATCTGCTGTTATGGCTCACCTCTTGTTCTGGCAACATGCCAGGAAGGAGGGACCTTGAGAGAAGCACCCATAAGTGAGATTTGTAGAGTCTGAGGATTGGTTGAAATGCTTTGCAATCTCTATGACCAAAGCGATTCTGCCGAGGAGAACAAGCAAGATGTGTCAGTTGTCATATGTGTTCACATGCCTATATTTCAGCGAGCTGCCAATGTGAGGAACTTCAGTGGAATACAGTGTTGAAACAAACGTGAGCACAGCAATCTCATCTTTGCTTTCAAGTTTCTCCACAACATGAGATAAGTCTATGCATTGGCTAACCATGACCTAGAAAAGTTGCTATTTAAACTAAAAATGTCAGAATTCCTCAACAACAACAACAACAATAATTTTTCAACCTGTGTGAGAGAGATTAACCCATTATCTTTGTTCATATTATGGGCTTTTGACTCATATCATCTTCTAATGAACTCCTTGAATGTATATGCAAATGGGGGAGAGGCTGATATTCTGAGATAATTGATTGTTTGGACAGAACCCTCATATTGGCTCCTGTTATTATACACCTTTCATTATGTAGTTTATCTGACAGTGGAAATTTTAAGCAAGATTTCAGGAGAATTGCTTTTGGTTCTTTCTTTTTTTAAACTAGCACTTCCCCAAATGCATAAATGTCTTCAAAACTTAGAAGTAGGAGCACATGAACCCCCAAGGCAGCCATGTTGTCTGCTAGGATTCTAAGAACTGTGGTCAAAAATATAACTCCTCCAAGCTTTGATCAAAACATGCCCTGTTCAAGCCTCGTCATATGTATTGAGAAGTGAACTCCCTGGAGTTCAATGGAAATTGCTCACAGATGTTTCTAAGATTTGAAACCCTACTTATCTAGTGTTATATCTTCTTGATGCTGATGAAGTGTGAACTTTAAAGTCATGGTGCTTGGAACTTACTTTATTCTCAGTTCATGATTTGCTTACCATTTAGATGTAGCCAAATCATATGGACTCAACCACAGGGTCCAGCTGTGAGATGGTAAGTGGAGCTGACTGACTTGTCTCCACTTATCCCCTCCACTCTTCATGCCATTCTAGGTAGCAGAATGATGCTAAGGCTCACAACACACATGATTATAGTAGACCTGTCACCAAACTGTTGGAACAGCTTTGTACAGATGTAAATGTGTAGGGAGAGCAGAAATGTGTAGAGGGTTACTGATAAACTCTACCTCCATTTGCTTATTGTCTCTTTTCTCCTTGCCTGTCTGGTACTAGAAAGCAACCTATTTAGGGGGGGAAATGATTTGGGAAAAGGACAGTCTAAGGGGCAATAAAGAGTTATTGCTCAATAGTAACAGTAAAACATCTGGCCTGTACTGTATATATGGTAGAGTCAGACAAACAACTCCATAATCATCAGGTTTCTTTAATCTATAATACCAATATGCTCTAGCCATCAACTGTATGAAGGTTTGGTATTTTAGGGTAAGGCTTAATAAATTTAGCTACTGCAATACATCTATATTAATCAATGAGAGAATGCAATACTGCCAGATCTTTGTATGGAGTTGTTTTATCTTCAGCTAAATTGTTGGTGATGTATTTGCCATGTAGGATGATGGAAACATATGCTCTGCAACCCGTGAACCATTGAAACTGGAGAATGTGTGAAAAATCCCTTCTACTTCCATTGAAGGCATAGAATGAATCTGACCTTGATGTGCTTTTGCTCGTGTTGATGGGATGAAACTGGTTAAGTGCAGAGGCAGTGGCTTGAGTAGGTTTTGGAGAAGAGCCAAGTATGGTATATTGGACAGCAAAATTCCCCAGTTCTGGAAGGAAGGAAGGAAGGAAGGAAGGAAGGAAGGAAGGAAGGAAGGAAGGAAGGAAGGAAGGAAGGAAGGAAGGAAGGAAGGAAGGAAGGAAGGAAGGAAGGAAGGAAGGAAGACATATAGGAGTATGTCTACTTTGCATCAGTCCTATGTAGACTAGATCCATTGAAACAAATGGCACTTTTTGATTTCCACTCCCCACTAACTTAAGGTCCATGAATTTCAGTGGGTCTGGTCTCGACAGAATTAAATGTTGCATTTAGATCATGGCCACCATAGATAGAATGCTGAGGTGGGGGTTATACTACTTGAAGAACAGATCCTGGATTCCACTTTCAGTGTCTGCTTTATTTATAGTTTGAAGGGGGGGGGGAACCCACAACATTGGAGAACATAGATGGATGAAACTAGTGTCATCAATTACTGCTTCACCTCCAGTGTGCAGGCAAAGTTCCTGTAAGTTCTCTCCCTCCCTCTCTCCAGGAACTATATAATTTGCTTAACAAAAACATTTCTTGAAGGAGGAAGGAATTTTCCCAGCTTTGCTTCCTCAGTGAACAGGGTATCTGACTGCTGCTTTGTGTGTCATGTTTGCCACCCTGGAACATAGCAAAAACAAACAAACAAACAAACAAAAACGAAGGAAGGAAGGAAGGAAGGAAGGAAGGAAGGGAAAAGTAGAACAAATTCTTAATTTCCCTTGATGGTTTGTGTAAAAAAGCTCCATTATTTGAAGAACATTACTTAACATAGGCAAGCAATTTTCTCAATTTTCTGTGAAAATGTTGGCATCTTGCAGTATGAATAAACCACTAAACGGTTCCAACCATGGCTTTAACAGATAATATCCATTAACACTGAATTAGAAAAACAAGGCAAAGAGCAAGACAATCTATAAGAGATAAAATTCTGGATTAGATGTTAAAGTATTGCAACTGTAAAACTACTTACATTGGGAGTATATTTCATTGAAACGAGTAGGATTTAATTTTATCCTCATGATGATTGATTGTGATGTTTATAATGTGGCATATTTTGGTAGGTACTTCTAGCTTGCTACATATAAAATAATTTTAGTACATTATCCATATTTTTGTGAGTGAATTTGTTTGGAATTATGACTGGAATTGTTTAAAAAGACCCTAGAAGTACTTAATTCTGCTATTGAAAGAAAAGGAAATTTTAAAAATTGGATGTGGGAAAAATCAAAACTAATAAGTTTGCCTGGCTAGCCCTATGAGTGTAGGTACAGCACTCTTAGAAGTCTGGATTTCAATCCCTATGAGGTTAACCACATTAGTTGTGAAACAGGGTTGCACTCTGTTTTTCTTTGTCCTTTTTTATTTTTAAAGAGGCTTCCACTTAGGTCAGTGTTTCAGGTACCCAGCTGGAGAGCCAGAGGTTGGGAGTTTGATTTCCCATCGTGCCACCAGGGAAAGGAGCCAGCCTGTGTAGTCATGAGCAAGTTGCAAGCTACTTTTGCCCTACAAACATTGAGTGGGGTGTGGGGAAGGTTTTGCTTAATTGTAAAGCCAATTGCAAAGCCAACATTTTACAAAATAATCTGTAGAAGAACTATATTAACAGACCATGAAGGAACAGTGTGTAATTCCTAAGAAATAAACATTTGGCAGAAGGCCTCTTGAGAATGATGATGGCCATTTTGGGGCTTTAAATCCCTCCCTACCCCATTCAATGGTTCCCAACATCTTCCCCCAGATGAAGGGGATTGCTAGGGATCCCCAGAAGCTGCAGGGGTGGGTGGGTTAAGAAGATTTTAATTTTCCCAAAATGGCCATAGGGTCACTGCAGCTGATGACATCGTTCAAATTGTGTGGCCATGACTTGTGGCCTAAGGATTTATGGGTCCTGCACCAGATGTGATATGGGGATTCCTGTTGCCCTCTATAAAGACCTCCAGCATGTACATATAAAGCTGGAGGCCACAGGTGAGAGTTAAGGGATGCATGGACTATATGTGAAAACACTCAACTTCAGCTTTGCCTTGGAAACAATTGGAATGATTAAAACACACCCTTTTTTTAAAAAAAAAAAGAGGGAGTAAGGCAATAGGAGTCAGGTTGTGCTCCTCCTGAGTACCTCATCCAGATTTCAACCTGTTTCCGAGTCCGCGCCCCCCCCCCCCCATGCCTTCCTTGGCTTGGTTTGACAGGTCTTCAAGTTGTGGTTTCCATTGGTTTTCCCTGCTTTTCCTGTACCTTTCCCTTTGTTAAGAAAACTGCCCTGTGGTGGCACCTTAACTAGATCTCTTAGTTTGCATTCACTCACTTCCTCACTTCCTCACTCACTTTGCCCAGCAGGAGTGCAGTTCTCTTTGTGGCAGGCATCCTGTTGTGCCACAGAATTCCCTCCTTAAAACCTCCCTTGGTCTTATTCCCCCTTTCAGCACATTCTGCAACTTCGTCTACTTGGCCTGGGCCAGTCACAAGACTCTCTCAAAGTTGGGCTTTCAGCTTAGCTAATAAACAGTCCCTTTCCTCCCAGCCTTCTCAGGGATACCTTTTACAGACAGCCTACGTCTGCCCAAAGAAACATGGAAAATTCCTTTAACCTGTTTTTTTCCCCCCAGACTGACTGCACAGCAGTGTTGCTTCTTTTCAAAACACACTTTAGCCTGAAGTTAGCACCTGTATGTTTCACATGAAACTATGTAACAGATTTACTACATGACGGCCAGGGAGAAATCCTTTTGTGTCGCATTACATGTTGAGATTTCAGTGCCTGAAATCCTGTTCCTCAATTATGCAAACAGTGTAACGAGACAAATTGCCATAAATTAAGACATTTCTGTAGGCTTTGCCTGTTGCACACTGAGCCATGTGACTTGGAATGCAACAGATAACATCTACAGAGATTTCTTAACTTACAGCAACTGACTTCCTAAAGTTACGCTGTTTGAGTAACTGCATAACAGGATTTCAGCTGGTGTTTTCTTATATCTTAGCAAATAATTTCCTGTTGCTTTTTTTTTTTTCAATCTTTAAACAAAGTACCTAGAATTCTGATCAGCAATGTGGCAGGGCCAGGCCAGGACCAATGGTATGGACAACAATTGAAGTGTGTGTGCATACGTGCGTGCATGCATGTGCATGCTGTGCAGGGGTCTGGGGCAAATTGCCCCATTTCACCTGCCAAGCAACCCCATGGTTTACAGTGTTACCAAATGTTATCACTTCTGGAGGAATGCAAAATCCAGCAGTGTAACGGACTGTGCTACTTCCAAGCTTTAGATACAATCTGTCTCCTATTTATCATGCTGCCCTTTCATCCGTCCCCAGAAAAATCAGGACCACACCCACCAGAAAGACCACTGTTAACGACCATTAACGACCCATGACAATGCGTGGAGAAGGACTGCAGAAGTGGGATTATCCCTCACCTCCTGTCCTTTGTCCTTCTAACGAGCCTGTTCAGACCAGGGGGAAGTGAAACCAATATGGAGGATATATCAGGGGTCTCCTACCAACTCTCCTCAGACTGAAGAGGCTACTTGGATGAGTAGTGAAACGTTTCAACCTAGTAAGAAAGAAGTCCAGTTGCCATGACTCAACTTCCAGGTAACCTCACCTGGATAACTGAGAACCTTCACATATATTTCTACATACTTACTTGTTACATTTCTTGTATAACTTTCAGCTGTGTTTCTGAGAGAATAGTGATCGGGATCCAGCTGGATGAGGCAGTTTTAAGTCCTACTGATTTTCATGGGAAAGATAATTTTGGCAGGATTGTTCCGAATCAAATTGGGAACTAACTAGCTGCAGAAACTGATTACAATCAGACAGAAGAACATCATATTATGGCCTAAATCCAATTGTACTCTTATTTTAGAACAGTTGTACAATTCACTGAATCTGTGGACCTAAAGTCTTAACTACCCGATTGATTTACCCCACGATATGCATAGGTGTTTTTTGCTGTGATTTGAAAGTCATGTGATAGTCACGTGGTATATGAGTCGCTGTCTGTGTCTCCTTGAGATGTGGCTAAGGCGTCCCATTTTACATTGCTCCTCTTAGGAAAACTTTAATTTGTTTTAAGCTGTGCTGTAGAGGGCTACACTGGTTTTTTAAATAGTTTCCTTTGAGGCTTGCCCACTCTGCCCTCACGCTGGCCTCTCGTCCCAACTGTTGTGCTGAGGTGAAGGAGAGAGAGAGAGGGCAAAGCTGCTTGTCCTTTTAGAAACCCTGGCGGGTTCTGTCCCTTGAAGAATGCTCCGGCTGTTCCCATTTGGACCCAGAGACGACAACAGAGAAATGAGGGCTGCCTGTCTCTACAGGGGTGCAAAAACACTGATCCAAGCATGGATCCCAGTGGAACCACATGATTTTAACATGGGATCAGCCCCAAACCACTGTCCAATCTGTGGGCAGAGATGGTGCCTATGACTGAGATTGCTTGGTGATTATCCTACATGAAAATCCTGTGGATCCATGAGGATCTGTCCCTCTAGTCCATTTCTTTTGTCCAAAGACAGCTCTTCGCTCCTCCAACCCTGCACGACCCATTTCCAAACAGTATAACACGAGTCCGAGGGTGGGAGAACAAGATCCACTGTGTGTCATGTGACTGACGGGTGTTTTTTTAAAAAATATCGATGCAATTGCAGCTAAATGTGGTTCAAATACTAGTTCTTTTACCAGTATAACCAGGACGTTAGTCGACTGACTAAATTCGTGTTGCTTTAATCAGTCTACTCTAATTGAATTAACAATTGGATTTAATCCTATGATTGTAACTGAACAAGGGTTATCACTACTCCTTTTGTAGAGTAACTCTAACTTCTGATTACTTTTTTAGTTTGTCTCTGTCTCATACACGTGCAGCAAGCAGGCTTTTAAAACTGCCAGAAAGTTACCATTTCAGTTACTTTTAATGAACATGACAGTAAAAGGTTACCTTTAAATCTTAATAACCTTTTTTTTACAGCCCTAGAACTATAATGGTTATTAATTATTTTGAAAAAGTAATCTTCTGAAGTATGAAACAAACTATAGTTTGGAATGTATGTATATGAAAAGCTGAGTTCCAGCATTTGTTCGAAACTGAGCTATGATATAAGCACAGTTTTAAAACAGATATACAAAATTGTACAGTTATTCTATTTTATATCCAACAGAATGCTCTTCAGCAATGCCATTTCCCCCCACTCAGACTGAATATCCCTTGAAATAATTTCTAGTTGCAAGGATTAGCTATAACTGGAATGAAATATGAAACACAAAGCATGGTATTCATAATGATTAATTTCTGAAATATCTACAAGTAGTTAGTAATCCAACGATGATCTTTCAAATGTGTATCCATTAAGGGAAGAAAGACTTGTCTTTCATGTCTGTTTACCCTGATGCTTTATAGAGTTTTAAAAAATGATTTCATGATGCAGCTGGGAGACAAAAAGTAACCCACATGGCAAGTTCACTTATGTAATGTTGAAAAATTGGCATTGAAAGGCAGTTTAGATTAGCTTCTCTGAATTCACTAGAGAAGAATATGTAAGCCATTTTGGACAGATTTCTCATACTTTTGTTCCAGGTCCATTTAAGAAAGAAAGCAATCACGTTACAAGCTTGTCCTCAGCAGGGCCATACTCTTCTCACAAAGTAAAATATGCAGGATGAAAACTTGGCCTCCAAGGTTAGGATAGAGCCAGACAAAGATCTCTTTCTGATATTTAAGAAAAAACAGTCCGCTCTGTGCAGTTTTGTGAAGGACTTACACTGATATGGCCCTTTTACATGCATATGCAAAAAAATTACACAAATATTTATCTGGATTGGTCTGAATGTCGTCAATTTCTAATCCTTCATGTCCAGAATAAGCAGATCATTTTCAACATTTACATTGTTATTATGTGCTGTCAAGTCGCTTCTAACTCACTGTGACCGTTATGAATCAATGACCATCCCATCACAACAGGTCTTGAAAACCCAAGGCAGTGGTTCCTTCATCAAGTCAATCTGTCTCGTGCTACATCTTGCTCTTTTCCTACTGACTGCAACTTTTCCTACCACTATTGTCTTTTCCACTGAGTCTTATTTTCTCATAGTATATGCTAAGTATAATAGCCTCAGTTTATTGATTTTGGCTTCCAGAGAGAGTTTAGGTTCATTATGGTTCATATCCACAATGGTACGTGTTTGAATCACAACCCACTAATTTATCTTTCTGGCATTACATGTATTTATAAAGCTCTTCTCCAATGGCACACTTCAGCTGAGCCTGTTTTCGTTTTCTTGTCAGTTTTCATATCTCTTCATAGTAATCAGGAATACCATGGTGCCTGTAGTACTGGCCTTGATCTTCAGCAACAACTCTTTGCACATTACGATATTTTCGAGTCCCTTCAAACCTGCCTCAACCATTTTCTGATTTCTTGACTGCAGTGTTCATTTAGATTGAACGGAGGTATAGAAAATCTTTAAAAATTCTGATTTCTTCTTTGTCAACATTACATGTAATTCTCTGTAGTTATGATTTTTGTCTTCTTAATGTATAACTATATATTACTTTTGCACTTTCTTCTTTCATACTTATCAGTAATCATTCCAAGTCACTACTACCAGGAAGAGGGAGTCATTTGTGTGTCCTATGCCAGTACAGTAGAACTGCAGGATCCATGGGAGATTGATTCCAAGCCGCCTCCCTGTAGATGTTGAAAAATATGGAGGTATGGAATGCTATACATTGCATGGTCTCTGGCTCCCTCTATTGGCCAGTTCTAGTAAATACACCCTGGAAATACATATAAGTAGGAATTTCTGAGGCTTTTTTATTTAGTATTTTCATCCAGCGGATAAGTGAATGGGTGGATACTGATCCCATGGATAAAGAGCCCTAGTATACTTTCATTCACTCATAGCAAGTATTATAAAGTTCATATGTTCCATTTCTTGCTTAACAATTTAAAGCTTACCTTGATTCATATTCTAAATTCCCATGCTCCAAGTATATTTGACATGCAGCTTTGGACTTTCTTTTAGCATCTGTGAACATCAGCAGCTGAACATCTGTTTGGTTTTAGCCTGGTGGCTTAATTGAGAACAGCACTATTCCTATTTATCCTTGGCTCTTCCCCAGCATTTGATTGAGTGCTTTCCAATCTAGCACTCTCATCTTCCAGCACCATAACTTATTTTTGTATCGTTTCACCATAGAGTTTTTGAGGTATGTAGTATTCAGACATGGCCTACCATTTCCTCCTGCAATGCTCAGAAGAGTTGACTTGAGTATCATTTCTGTTGTCCATGAAAGATATGCAACCTTGACCATTTCAACTCCTTGTTCTCCTCTACTGATGGATTGGACCATTGAATCCCAAAGAAAGGATGGGTGCATTTTAGTTTCTTCTTGCAGCTTTGACTATTCACCCTTGGACTCCCCTATTAGGAATCTAGATTTACAACAGTGTTTGGCCTCCTGATGATATTGCTTCCAGCTTTCTTGATACACACAATCCCACACCACATTTAGGCGGGCATCCAAGAGGGAGATTTAAAGTTTACTGGCTTTTATTTTATGTTTCTGAATGGCAACCTTGACTTTAAAAAGAAACTTTCTCAATTTGCCTGTGCACCAAACACAAAGATGCAGACAAGAATCAGCAGAATGCTGTTTCTTCCTTCTTGTCCTGTAAGCAGTGCTCGAAGGCAATGCAGGGAAGAGTTCACCTTACGGGCCAAACTGTACATTATAGATAGACATGTGCCGATTTATGTTTTCTGGATAAAAATTCCCCAGAATTCCTCAGGCAGCATATCTACTTAGGGAATTCTGGGAGCTGCGATCCAACAACACATTTGCACACCTCTAATCACAGATAACATGTCATTCTAACTCAAATCACAAAAACTCTTGGTGTGTTTATTCTGTATTTTTATATTTGTAGTACTCCTTTCTCAAGATAGCTCACCCCCAAACCTTGTAAAGTTTAGCAATAAAATACACACCTGAAGAAATGGGTGGCAGCCCACCAAAGATTAGGCCAACTAACACTTACTCATCTGTAAGGTGTCACAAGACTCTTGGCAGTTGTTTCAACAGACTCACACAGACTTAGGATACTTTCTGGGAGAAGGATTTGTATTCAAGGAAAGACATGATATGATAGACTTGAACCTTTAAGAAAGGCAATTCTGTTTTGTATCAAACTTCGTACCAATGAGGGCAAGAGGAGAAGGGGACAACAGAGGACGAGATGGATGGACAGTGTCATCGAAGCGACCAACATGAATTTGACCAAACTCCGGGAGGCAGTGGAAGACAGGAGGGCCTGGCGTGCTCTGGTCCATGGGGTCACGAAGAGTCGGACACAACTTGACGACTAAACAACAACAAAATCAATGTACTGTGATTTGTTGTGTGCAACACTTCTTTCTTTATTAATATCAGAGCATTGCATGAGGGTATATATGAAATATAGGTAAAATTAAAAACAAATTAAAATATTAACATAATTAGATTATTTTAGATAATTGCACTAAAGGTAATTCATCCTTACAGAACCACCTTTCTACCAAGAATGAACATATCTCTTAAATTTAACATGGTTTGGGGGCTAATTCTGAGGGGGGGAAATTCTGTTCAATCTATGCTCTTCAGATAGTGTAATGAGGATGACATCAACATGACCTTGTCATTTGCCATAGGTGATTCAGTTCCACCAAACAAAACAACAGTTCACTGTTGATTTCTTGTACACAGTTGGGTACATTAGGGTACATGATCCCTTGGTGAAAGGTTAGCATCAAATCACTAACTTTCCCCCAATATATCTGTAGCTTTTCCCAACATAACTGTAGTAGAAATACAAGAAGAGTAAAAACTCTATAAGTTCCATTCATCCAAATAGGCCAATACTACACTTAAGCAAATTGCAACTAGAGTAGGCCCATTTGAATCAATGTGACCTATGGAGGAGTTGATGCACCAAATGCCCATTGATTCAATGGCCCTACTCTGGTGTAACTTAATGTAAACAAGAGATTTTCAGTCATTTTTTGTATAATATGGCTACACCAACAAAGATGAGATAGACTTGAAATGATCCAGTAAGATTATCCTTATGTTTTTACTTAGTTCAGTGTTTAAGAAGCACTTTTACTTGGGAACCTCAGTGATTGGGGTGAGCAGTTAGTCCTCCAAAGGTCAGTTCTGTTCTGCTCTTAACCTCTAGTTCAGTGAGGGTCACTTAAGCAATGAGGAAACAATAAGTCAAAAACAGCAAGTTTGCTTTTCCCTCAGAAAACACACTTTCTCAATTTTTCCCAAACAAGACTAATGTAACCTTCCCTTTCTTGTGGTCTTTTCCTGGCATTTCTGCACTGACTTCAAGACAGGCAAGCCAAACGAGTTTTAAACTTTATTCTCTGGAAACATAATGTTTTGTTCTTCAAGCATGCCTGTATAATGGCTAAGTGCAGTGAACAGAGCGGTCAATCCCCTTCAATTCAACTGACCACATTCGACTCAAGACCTATACCACAAGCTAGGTGTGTTGCTCAGAGCAACCACCATGGGTCTTGTAAAGTTGGAACAATATCAGAAAGATATGGAGAAGATCATACAGTATGTTGGTACCAGCTAGCTCAGAGTCTACAAAAATGAGGGTAAAGGCTAGCAAAAAATTTCCCATATCACAAGCAAACAAGCAGAACAACAACAACAACGAAATAAATTCACCAAAGGCAAGTTTTAGGAAAATAAATAGCAACACTTCCTGGTCCTATAAATTTTTCTTCTTTTGAAACTGTAAACTTTCTCTTTCTTTTGAGGAACACCAACTTCTGCTCCTTCTTTTTCATGGGTTCTCATCACCATGCTTCATAGCAGAGTGGGTGGGAGATGGTGCCATTTGTCTCCCTGGTACCCAAAAAGGGTAGCTACACCTCTGCTTAGCACTGACCATGTCGACTAAGATTTCTGGGAGCTGAAGTTGTAACTGCCCAGATGAACAAAGATTCACCCCCTCTGCACTGCATCACCATTTCATCCAGTACACATGAAGCAGAACATCCATACAACATGAAGGACCTCTGTAGCTTTGGCACCTTCTTTGTGCTTTAAGAGCTGCACACGGACAGTTTGAGAGACCATTTTAGGTATAAGATGCAGTAGCTAAATTGTCCAAATAATAAATGAACAGGTGGCTGAATAGCAATAGGCACTTACAGAAACATGATGTTAGAGAAATTACAAAAGCTGCACTAGTTGATTTCTGTTTTCCAGGCAGCTGGTAATGGCCTCCAGGCTCTGGCTTTTATCCATTAAAAAGGCAGTAATCCTGCTCTAGTCCTGATACTTCTTAGACATGGTTATATGCTTGCTGAAGCCCTGGGAAAGTCTGTTGCCAAATAATCACAGTGTTTTCCTATGCATGACTAGGTCTAAGCAAGTGCAGTGAATTCAACTGGGCTTATTCTTCAGCAGGAATGTGTAAGATTGCAGCCTTAATTTTAGATCTTATGGTTGAAGATATGCTCAACCATACGTATCTGCATTTTCCACTAAGTTCGGTAAACTTGGTTCTTACTGAAATCAATGAGACTAGTCACAATGAGACATCCCATTGATTTCAATATTTCAACATGACATATATTCAAACAACTGAAAGGTAAATCCTATGCACATCTGCTCTAAGGATAGCCCCATTGGGCTCAATGAACTTGCTCACAAGTAAGTGGGTAGACAAGTGCAGCCTTCATCTGAACTAAGACAGTATACTGTTACAACACAACAAAAATGCAGGAACAGGTGATACCTTTAATTGACCATTAAGAGTATAAAACAAAACATAAAAACAAACAAAACAAACAGCAAACTTTCAATGATAAATCGAGGAGATAAATCTTCTTCAAGGTTGTGCATCAAGTTTTTGTGGGTAGTTCCAAATTCATATGCTGTTATTAATGTCCCAGATTCACATAGCTGATGATGTTGAAGCCAGGTTCGCTTCTTAGACAGAGAGAGCTGCAGTATACAAGTTCGTTTTGAGCTCCTCCTCAGCTAGCAGTTTGGAATTTACGGCCCTTCTCTTGAAGCAGTGGTTCTCAAACTGGGGTCCCCAGATGTCCTTGGACTGCAATTCCCAGAAGCCTTCACCACTAGCTGTGCTGGCCAGGATTTCTGGGAGTTGCAGTCCAAGAACATCTGGAGACCCAAGCTTAAGAACCTCTGTCTTAAAGGACAGTCAGGCAATCTGGGCTCCCGACTCGCCCCTTTTTTTCTGCCTTTTTGAAACTCAAAAAAAATAATTTTGGCTAGGGGAGGGAAGATTGCCCAGTGGCATGGCCTTCCTCTGACTGAGCTGGGATTAAGAATTTAGTTAAACCACCAGGAACAGTCAATTTAAGCCAAATTAAAGCCAAATGAACAGTTTTACCTGGTGGGTGCTTTCTTGAGCATGCAGTACTGCTTTGTCTGGTGTCCAGAGCCCATGATGTTTGAGAACTCACGTTGGTCTTCAGTTGATTTTTCCTGTTACAGCACAAGCGTTTCATAGTGATTTCTGAATTGATAGTCAGACCTTAGCATGGGGGAAATCAATAGAACTATTAAAGAGAGATCAGTGCAGTAAATCTAAGGAAAGCAACGCTGAAGCTCTTTTCCGGCGATTCCTTTTTGAGTTAAGCAAACCAAGGAGGAACCTTCATCAGCTGGTTGCTCATTTCAAAAGAGCAGTGACTTTAAAATAGCTTTCTCTATACATAGAAGGTCTCCTAGCAAGCCAAAATTCAGATTTGGCTGTTTTCCGAAGCTGTCATTTTTCATGTAATCAAAGTGGCAATGGATGGAGTGGGGCTAATGCAGTCCCTTCCTTGGGTTTTTCCTTAATAGAATTGCTGACCCTCTGAATAGGCCTCCATTCCATTAATCTATTTTAGTTTTTGGTCAGGTACTGTATTTCAGTGTGTCAAGACATCCTTTTCCATTGAGCTTGGGGAAATTTGTGAATATTTCTCATATTGTTAGTGTTGATTTTGCAAGTGGATTATATATCAGAGATGTATTTTACTGGGGGCGGCAGCGAAGGTGTTCTCTCTGTCTATTGCAGGCATAACCACGAGCGTTATAATTTAATTGATTAAATTAAATACCTGCCAATGACCTTTACAAGGACATGCTTTTCAGATTCGCTGTCTGAAATAACAGGCAAATAGCGGTACTTTTTAACTGTCAAACTTTGATAGGCCACCTGTGACTACAAAGGCTATGCTTTATTGAATAAAATAGGATGTGTTTTACGAAAGAGCCCATGGAGTATTTTACTTAAACGGCAGAGTTCTGACAACAAAGAAGCCTAAGAGAATCTCAAAACCAACAAAGCATGATGGGGCATATAGGAAATTCTCCAGTATGTTTGGGAACACGATAGAATTCACACGGCATAGCTTGTGCCTTTATGTGACCCACTATTTCCAGAATTCATGTCGCTGAGTAATAGTACGAAATCATTCCCCAGTATGATTGTTTCTACAGGAGCTCTTCTGAAGCACAATATTAAAAACAGAGAAGGAGAAAAGATTCCATCCGAGTGCGCCACTTGGCAACCGATTGTCGGGAATTTCCAGTTCCCAGCCCATATTTAACACAAGATACTTTCCAAAAGACAAGAGAAGGGTTGAAATACTGCTTCCCACTTGGCATTATGGCCTGGTACATGCAAAGCTTGGAGCAAGAGGCCAACAGTGATGCCTCCATAAAGAGGTCCAGATTGTGATGGAACATCACCATTGAGGCCAACTGCTCTCTGAATCACTTCAAAAGTGATTGAAAAGGGATTCCCATCAGGTCCCATCCAATTACTTCTATAGTTTAGCTCCTTGGATGGTATTCATAACTGTAGTATAGTGACCAAGAAAAACAGAAACAGTCCTTGAATGTGTAACTGAAAATCCCTTTATTGTGTAATTCTATATTTCCTGTAGTAAATATAGTGTTGAAGTTAGTCATCATGTATATACTCAATTTTCCTGTCTTTCTTTTTTTTTTAACTTGGTGAAGGCCAAGAAATCATAGCTTAGTTTCTGCTTCTCTTGCTTCCACTCGGTGAATTTGGATAATGGTTTGTCAGATTTTTCTCAGTAAAGAGAATGCCACAACAGCTTTAAATATTTCTTACCTCGGCCTATTTAGAGGGTTCTTTCTTTTCTAATATCTCTCCAAATCTGGAATTCCAAAGTTAGCAGAATTTTTTTTTGGTCAGAATATCATACTGTCATGAGCTCTAGTTCTGTTAATTACTTGTTCCAGGTTTTGCTCCCTTTCAAAAAAAAAAAAAAAGCAATGTTAACACAAAATTTTTAAAATTAAAATTAAATTAAACGTTTAAAAAAGCCAAAGCTACAAACATTTTAGGGCTGTGCATTATCGTTCGATGGAATATGACTCTGACACGAAGTGGTCTGTCTTGAAGGTATTCAGACCACCTCTGAATTGGAGGGTCTAGGAAGCAAAGTGGCCTCAAGTGAAGCAGGTTGAGTGGGTAGTCCTTAGAATCTCTCATTTTGTCTCAGTTCTTTCTGTCGATCATATGGCTTCATCTGTTCTTACAAGCCATGTTCAAGCACACTGTGTGAGAAGACAGGCACAGAGAAGAGAGCAGCAATCCTTTTAAAAGAGACATACGTTCATGTTGCGTAGCCTCATACACCAGCAGAGAAAGTATTCGTTTCCCAATTCTTGTTTTATTGAAGAATGTACACCGAACTAGAGTGACAAGATAAGCATTATACATGGACTGTGCATGGTTGTAAGCAGTGTCTCCATGCTGCTTCCCAGGAGAAAAACAAACAAACAAAAATGAAACAAAAAGAGCTAACTGTTGACAAATCAATGGCATTTTGCCGCTAAGAAAATACCTCTCTGTCTGTGGCAAAAAAAAAAAAAGTTACAGGATGGTTTTCACCAGGCCATGATGCCAAGAAGCAAAATCAGCATTTTCTGGTTGTGAGTATGTTGACCCCTTTTGTGGTAAAGACCCTGAAGTTCTCAGCAGGTCTAGAAAATGCAAGATCTATTACTCCTAATTCTGTCCATAACCCTTGTCAAACCCACAATATGTAGGATCTCGCATGGGATTAGAGAACACTCACTGAACCTATAACGGTCCATGGAATTTTTTGGTAAGCTGTAATGCTGGGAAGCAGATGTGACACATTCCAATTTGAGAACAGCTTGATCTCATTTGGGCACGGGAGGGGCTCAGTCAGTGGAAATGCTCTTCAACTTGATGGATAGATTTGTCACAGTAGCCTCTGAACAGACTACTATGCTAAAGTATTTCATGCAGTTCTTAATGTTTTGTCTTGGCTTGACTTGTTTTACTATCCCATAATAAATGAGGAACACATCTGAGGCACCAGAAAAGGCTCCACTTCAGCTGATGGCATGCGGTGTCTATCAGAGGCTCCAAACCAAAGCAGACCACCACTCAAGACAGTGAACTGAGGTCTGGGTAAGCCTCTTCTGCCCAGTTTGTGAGGATGAGAGAGAGAGTTCAGTTCCCGTTTCCCTAGAAGGAAATCAGGAAATGGAGTCTCTCTCTCTCTCTCTCTCTCTCCCACAAACCTCAAAATCCATCAGCATTTCTTCATTATTTAGCCACTACTTAAATATATACATTTTCCATGTTCAGTGCCCAAAGTCGCTTAGAAGAATGTAAAAATACCCAGTATTGTAGAAAAAAACAAAAACAAAAAAAATACACCCTTGCAGAATTTGCACTGAGAGCAGAAGCAACACATAGCAGTTTAAAAAGCAGGTAAGATCTGTCCAACAGAAGGGCATCCATAAAAGAAGGAAGCAGCTAGTTAATACAGAACCCTGCATGGGAGCAGAGGAAGAACAGCCCAACCCACCATCCAAAGGCCTGCCTGACACAGGCAGAGACGCCATCCGGAGCACAGCCCAAGGCGAAGGAGAACAACAGAATTACAACTAGGCCCAACCCTATCATTAGGAAGAGTAGAGAAGCTGCCTCAAGCAGGAGCCTTTGGCCGTTGCAAAATGGGACCAAGTTGTTGCTTCACTTAGGGTTAGATACATTTTAATGCTGGGGACGTGGTGGCGCTGCGGGTTAAACCGCAGAAACCTCTGTGCTGCAAGGTCAGAAGACCAGCAGTCGTAAGATCGAATCCACACAACGGAGTGAGCTCCCGTCCTTGTCTCAGCTCCTGCCAACCTAGCAGTTCGAAAGCATGCAAATGCAAGTAGATAAATAGGTACCACCTTGGTGGGAAGAAAATGGTGTTCCGTGTCTAGTTGTGCTGGCCACGTGACCACGGAAACTGTCTACGGACAAACGCTGGCTCTACGGCTTGGAGACGGGGATGAGCACCGCGTCCTAGAGTCGGACACGACTGGACTAAATGTCAAGGGGAACCTTTACCTAATGCTGGGGAACAAGGAAAAGGAGCTTGTGGGATTTTCTGCCTGAGGAGGGCAGGAGACACAATTTGCTACCCTGTTTCAGGCAGCAAAATGTCTTGGGCAGACTCCATCAGCAACAAGGCAAAAGCAAGCGGAACCTGCCGATCTAACTGTAATGCCGTCAAACATTCCCCGAACCATCAAGCTGATGGAAAGCCATGTTTGGACATCCCCTCTTCAGGATGAAGATGGTCTTTCCATTAGGATGGCTGGGAGAAATAACAGTCCGGTTGCTATAGTTACCAAAGACAACAAACCGTAACCTGGGCAGCTTCATCTTTCCAAGTGAAGTCCATTTTACGCGTGGCACTAAACACTTCATCATTTTTGTCAAGAGATATAATTCTTTTGGTGTTCTCTGTCTAGTACAAGAAATTACACTGAGAACACTTTCAAGTTTTATTAACCCTTTCTAGACTGGCATCTTCAGCAAGGAGGACTTCAGAAATTTAATCTATTGTAAATAACAGAAGTATTACCAGGGAAGAGAGATCATTCTAAACCTTTGCTTTTTGTTGGAGTTTTATTTGCAGCCTTGCATGTTGTCTGTAGTTTGAGTGACTGGGAGGAAGTTCTCTGGGCTGGGGTGATGGCCTATCTATCCAGCATGAATCAATAGTTCCTTCCAGCTTTTGAAATTCAAAGAGAACCCCACATCTTTGCTGAGGGTTCTCTCTCTGTCTTTCATCAGTTCATGGCAGTTGTTTGTTGCTGTTGATCTGTTCGGTTGGTTGCTGGTATGCATGCAGTAAAGAAAGCTATATACACAAGTATGTAATTCCAAGGAATTGTAAGCAAAGAAACAGTTTTATTCTTTCCCTTATAAATGTCTCATTTATTGAGACATTAAGTGCCAGTTAATGAGAAAGGGGTGGACTCTGGGGAACTTATAGCTATTCTCCTCTGTAGATCTCTGTACTTCTACTGTGTAGCAAAAAGAGAATATGATCAGAGATTCAAAACTCTGCAACAGTTGTTAGTGCTACAGCCATAATGATGCATGCATCAATAGCCCAGACAGGAAGTGGTGTATAACTATAGATTGCCAAATTTTTGAATGTAGTCTCATAATATCTTTCCTTTCTCCTGCTGCTAAGTGAAATACTATTGCATCCATTTGTTTAAAAGCATTTTGGCATCTATGAAGCGGGTCATAAAAGTAAATTCAGTTCTTCAAAAAACTTCCATTGTATGAATGTGGGATATTCTGCTTCTATATCCATAATTCAAAACTCCAGGAAATGACCCAGTATTTCAGCATAGTACTGTGCCTGCTTTGCCAGCAGGAAAATGGATGCCAAGCTTTACAAAGCCAAGGGCGGCCTGAATGTTGACAACACCAAGGGCTGCAGTCAAGATGGTCTACAGGAGACCCTCTTGTGCTTTGCTACTATTCACAAAGTGACACAAAGCAAGGGAACATTCCAGAAGCAGACACCTTTTTGCATCAATTAACTACTTCTTATCCAAACCCAAATCAATGGTCAGGGCTGTTTTTTCAGAAGTGTGAAAGGCAGTGAGCACTAGAGGGTTCCACTAGGGGTGGTCATCGTCTTGAGGTCACGTAGGCTTAGGCCACTCTGGATTCTCTGCTCCCTGAGGACACAGCCGGGCCAACCGGCCTCTGAGCTGGTCCAGACCAGGGTCCTGTCCCAGCACCCACTCTGACTGTTTTTCATGAAGTAGGTCAGAAATGCTGAGAAATGCAGTCTTATGCATGTTTATTCAGAAGCTTTACTGAGCTCCCTCACTTCCATGTCAGTGTGCTCAGTAAAACCTCACCCATAGTAGTCTCAGGGTGGTACCACAACTGTGAAACGCTTCCCACTTCATGGAGCTTTTACACAGAGGAGCTCTCCTCATGAACATCGAAGAAGAGTGGGTTGGGAGAAAAGCCACTGGTGGTCTGCCTGTCTCCAGCACAGCACCACAAAAACCAACCGAGCTGTGCCAGATTGTGCTTCAAAAACCTCACAATTGTATCCCTTGAAAACCAACATGGCCAATGAACCACAGCAAGCCAAGTGACCTCTCTTTCTCTCTCTCTCCTCCCTCACTGAGAGAGAGAATGAGAGAAAGAGAGATGAACAAACCTTCTGAATGAAGAGAAAATCTGCAACGATGCGAAGGGAAGATTTGGTTTTCTTACCTGACAAAACTGAAGTCAATTGTCTGGCAGCTTTCTGGACAAGGTTAAGCCTAAGGGCCTAACTTTACATGTGGTTGCAACCACAGAAATTTCCAAGTGGACCTTCTCAGATCTCACTGAAATCAGAATTAGTCATATAATGATAAGTGTGTGTTTGGGGAATATATAAGAGAAGCAGACGTGCATGCAAATTGGCACACTGTTGGAATAGGAAGCGACTGGGAAACCAGAACTGCAATATATAATTACATTACACAGTGGCTTTCCAGCAGACGGGCTATTAAACGCAAGGAATCAAAGAGGCACTTTAAGGTATTAGCCAAGTACAGACACAATTGGCCATATAAGGATGAGCCTGTGCTCTTATCTCTGCTTATTATATGGTCAGTTGCATGAAAGCAACCACTGGCTAAAAATGAAGGCTCCGCTCAACTGTATAATCATTTAAATTAGTTTTATTTTCAAAGAAAACTCATTTTTTTAAAAGGAAGAATCTATGTGCATCTGCCAATTTGAGTGCCAAATGCACAGTAATTCCATGTGAAAAACAGGGTCTCTTGAACTTTTAAAGAAGAAATTTCACCCGCACCCATAATATACAAATTGAAGCCATCTGCTGAGAATAACAAATAAAACTGAGGAGAGCTGATATGATCAGAGTAATCTGTTAGGGACCCATTATGCAAGCTGTGGATCTGCTTTATGTGTTCTTCAACAGCAATGTAATCTTCTGCATTTAATTAGATCTCTTTTTATATAAAATGTGCAAAACAAAGCTTCTTTTTAAGAGGTCATAAGACTATTTCTTATTTTTGCAGCCTATCAGGCAGCAGTCCAGTACAAACTTTACATGGGAGCAAATCCAAATTTTGGAAGGAACTAGTTATCAATAACATAGTTACTAGTAACATAGTTACATAGTAACATAGTAACTATTTACTTCTTGGGTGACAAGACATGTAACAAGTAATTACAACAGTATAATAAAAATAATGTAACAAGTAGTGACAAAAGGGTCCCCCTCAATGTGTAGTGAATAATGTTTTATAGCTATTTTCAAAAATTACTTTTAAGATGTGTTTTTACATGAGTTTTTAAGGCTTTCTGCCATTCTAATTCACTCCAAATGGCTGGGGAGATAGATAGATAGATAGATAGATAGATAGATAGATAGATAGATAGATAGATAGATAGATAGATAGATAGTATTTTTGCAAATATCTGCAAGGCACAATGTTATAATTGTCCACTAGAGGGCACCAGAGAGTATTTCTCTGCATTTTTCTGACCTGCTGGTGAAAACGGAATATGTGATGTGTAACAGGATGGATTACTTCCTTGTCTGCAGCAACCATAGTTGCTGAGAATGAGTCATACAAGAAACCCCTTTGGAAAAGTAATGTTCTGATCTCAGGAAATCCCATTTTGAATTCTGTCGGGCTTACGTCTGAGAAAACATGTACAGGTTTGCGTTTTTCAGTGAAGTAGCCATTTTAGTTTCAGCATGTTGGCAAAAGAAAAGAAAAGAAAATTAATAAAAGGCTGAAGATTGAAGCACTTCAGTGTTTGAAGACAAGGGTTCTTTTTTTAAAAAAGAAGAAGCTCACACTGGAATAAAAGTATTGCTCTTTAAAGTACTACAATATTTTGCTTC
Source organism: Intellagama lesueurii (assembly GCA_037013535.1). Taxonomy (NCBI): domain Eukaryota; kingdom Metazoa; phylum Chordata; class Lepidosauria; order Squamata; family Agamidae; genus Intellagama; species Intellagama lesueurii. Next base: position 163,224,446 of record JBAJHW010000001.1, on the reverse strand, counting down.
CTTTTCTTCTCTTTTGTCAGCAGGTTTGTGTTTGAATCCTTTTGATGTGCACGTGGCCACTCCATTTTTTATCTCTATCTCTGACTCGGTCTGTTTTTAAATGCATTTCTATACTGTGCTACATCTGAGGAATAGCAGGGCAGTATACAAAGAAATAAAAACCAACTTATACTGACAGATGAAAACAACAGAACAATATCACTATAAAACCCAAATGAGAAGATAAAATCCCGGAGTGTGTGTGTGTGTGTAGGGGGGTGTAAGGGGATCATGAACAGAAACCCATGACATACTTTAAAACATTTTTACAATCAATACCATGTTGAAGTCTATAAAATCCATACTTGAGCATATGTTATTAGAACAAGCCAAAATAACTCTCTGGAAGAAGTCTTCACCCAAAACTTTTCATCAGGCTGGATGGTACAAAATTACCTAATGGGTGAAATAGAAAAGCCCACAAGTTAGGTGTACAGGTATCAGATTATACTTAGGAATACCTCTTGGGACAGAGAATTAATGGGCTGCCTCCAATTCTGTGCTGAAAAACATAAGATGTGCTATGGAGTAAGAAGGGATAGCCTAAAATTAGGTGAGATGCCCAATTTGAAACAATTCTGCTGGAGTTCTTGCAACCTTGCATGTTGCCTCTAGTAGGTATGGCTGAGAGGGACCTTTCTGGGCTGGGGTGACTATCAATCTGTCCAGCACTACCATCGTTCCGTCCCTGTGTCTAATTCGAAGAGAGCCACTCCTCTCTGCTAAGAGTTCTTTTCCTCTGACTAAAGGAGTCACTGTTGAATCCTGTTGCTGAATGTCAGTCAGCCATGTTTGTTCAGTTTGCTGTCGATCTGTTCAACTGTAAGTAAATGAAACTTTTTATTCTTTCCAATGTGTCTGAGTAAGTTATTGAGTCTGCAGGTGCCAGTAAATGAGAAAAAGGGTGAATCAATCTGGGGAACTTGAAGCCATTCTGTTCTGTGAGTCCCTGCACCTCTGCTGTGCAGATAGAGGAATTTAGCCAAAAATTCAAAAAACTGCAACAAATCCTACCTTTCCTCACACAGTAGTCCACCCATTGCCCGATCCTTTGGGTAGCTTTGTGCCCTGCAGGCCCTTGGGGGAACTGGAGGAGCTACTGTTGGGAGAAGGGAAGGGGAAAGCAACTTCTGCCAGCTCAGGTGTACCACAGTCAGCAATAAAAACATCACAATAGCAACAAGGAGGGTGGTTATTTATTATTGAAAAGACGGTACTGTTATTTGAAGTGACAAGGTGTGTAATGTAGCATTTGAGCTGTTCAAAATGGAAACATTAGCCCTATGGAGTTGTTCAATGGAAGGGTTAAGTCTTGCCTCCTCTAGTGAGTGAAGAGGCTAGCCGTGCTCCCCTCCACCCTTGCTCTCGTGTGCAAAGGGCTCTGTTTGTGTGTGTGTGTGTGGGGGGGGGGGGGGTTGCCATGTTGTCAGAAAACCAGGGTTCCCTATCCAGAGCTTTGGTAGGCACTGTGCTGCTCTTTAGATAGAGCTCTCCACACACAACAGGCAAGATGGAGGAGGCGGAGCTAGCTTGCTCCCCTTGTTCATAGGTTAGTACTGAACACCTTAACAGGGTTCTAGTGATGCATTATAAGACTAATAAATAAAACTGATGAAGCTCATTTGCTCTCTAGTTCCTCATTTTCCTTTCAATATCCTTATTTATTTTGCTTCCATATTTCATTCACCTTGTACAGCCAGTATGCACTGGAACAGTCAAAAAGGATGAAATGCAAGTTTGTTCCCATTTCCATACTGTGAGGCGTTGCTGCTTACATGGAGTGACTCAGAAAGAATTAAAGGCTGCAGAAGCCCATTTACAAGTGTCAGATTAGCAAAGGGTGATTGTGGGAAATGTGTCATCTGTAAAAATCCGCCAAGGGAGAGGAGCATTTTACCATATCTCCTCACCCAAAAGAGAATGACAGCTTGAGAAACGAGTTTGCGGTACACCATGGATTAACACTTTGTAGTATATAAAGTTCAGAGGAGGGCAACAAGGATTATCAGGGTTGGAAACCAAGCCCTATGAAGAAAGACTAAAATAACTGGGCATGTTTAACCTTCAGAAAAGAAGACTGAGGGGAGATAGGATAGCACTTTTCAAATACTTGAAAGGTAGTCCTACAGAGGAGGGGCAGGATCTGTTCTCGATCATCCCAGAGTGCAGGACATGTAATAATGGGCTCAAGCTACAGGAAGCCAGACTTCGGCTAAATTTCAAGAAAAAAACTTCCTAACTGTTAGAGCAGTACAACAATGGAACCAATTACCTCAGGAGATGGTGAGCGCTCCGACGCTGGAGGAATTCAACAAAAAATTAGAGAACCCTCTGCCTGATCTGCTTTGATTTGGATTCCTGCATTGAGCAGGGGGTTGAATCTGATGCTCTTATAGGCCCCTTCCAACTCAGTTATTCAATGATTCTGTGATAACAAATGGCCAATAAAAAAGGTAGTTAACAAGATACTGGTGGAGACAGTTGTGAACTTTTGTGGGCAGAGCTTATGGTGTAGCCTCATAGGCCCTTTCAGCTTAAGTTGCCTTTTCACACAAGCAACGCATTCTGAAAACTCACAGTGTTTTTGAATCTTTATAGGAAACACTTAACTTCCTTGAAAAGGCCAGGATCTATTGAACAATGTATATATGACAAGGGTTTATATATGTGCCAAGTATGGTTTAGATGGGGTAATGTGGGGTTCTCCCCTTTTTATCAGCATAACAATACTTTTGATCCCTACTGCATGCCAAATTGCTGGTGGGGTGTGTGTTTCCAGATCCTAAAGTTCTGAGCGCAGCATGCAGTTTTAAAGGCCATGCGGTGGAGGGAGAGAAAGAAGGGGTGTCCTGCCAGAGTCCAGATATGCATGCAGATGTGATAGACACACTCTTTTTGCATGCCACCAGATGTGCCAAGTGCTCAGTTTTCCAATTAACCATAGCAAATCGTATTGAAGGTTACAATACTATCTTAGTTACAATTTCCAGCAGTACTTGGCTAGGATTTTTCCTTGGTTGTCTGGGCATTTTTGTTTCCAAAATAAAAGTTACATGAGTTTTATTCCACTTTTTAAAATAACCACTGATTTGTTTACAGCATCAGATCCATGTGAAGGCCACTTCACGTGTCATTCCTCCGACATGGAGATTAACCTCCCTGTCAGGGGTGGGAGTGGGGAGAGGAACAATGCCTCTTGTGTGAGAGAAACAGCATCCTTCTGGCAGTTTGCAGACAGACTGAAGAAGTGAAAATGCTATTTAAACAACCCCAGCCATAATTTAGCTTACATTATCCTGTCTCCCATTAGCAGCTTTCCTAAATGTTTGTTACTGGAGTATGGATTGACCAGATACATTTCTGGAATACGCAATGCTAGACTTTGTTTCATCTCAAGCCCTTCCAAAAGAAAATAGGTGGAATATGGAACAATTATTTAGTTGTCTTAGACTCGCATTACGTTGACGTCCACCTGGCTATTCAGTGCATACCATACATACACAAGGTAAACTTGTTTACATAACCGTCTGTCACAGATACATTGTGGTGTTTTTCCTTGTAAGCCATTGTAAAGTGACCTCTTTGAATAAAGCATTCAAACTGCAAGCAACAAGCTGAGGGGGAAAAAAGATTTTAACTGATGAGTCTCCTACTGACATATCATGAACTGCTGCGTGAGTTCATATGCTGTTCTGTAAACACATGACTATCCAGCGTCTGGTCTACAGCTGGATCTGGCCTTCAGAGCAAACTGTGAAGTGGCCCCCAGCCTGTCCCAGCAAAGGGGTCAGGGATTTCACAGTTTTGCTTGAGAAGAGCTGCAATTTCTTGTCAAAATTGTAAGATGGAAGGCACTCCATGTCACAGAGGCTGCTTTTGCCTCCAGAACTATGATGAACCCAAGAATATTCCCAAGCTATGAATCTGCTCCTTCAGGGAAAGTATGGCCTCCAGTTAAAACTAGTTTCCCCACACACACACACTCATTTTGGTTGAGGAAATGCTTGTTAACAGTTGTTTTATACTGATGACAACACACTCCAAAACTCTGAATGATTCCACTCAGTGTTTAATATAGATTCAAGTCTTAAAAAAAAAAAAACCTCCGGTTTATGAGTGTGGGATATTGTGCTTCTGTACTCATAATTCAAAAAGCCAGGAAATGGCCCAATATTGCTGCAAAATATCATGTCCACATTGCCAGCAGGAAAAAGGATGCCAAGCTTTACATACCTAAGGGCAGCCTGAATGTTGACAAAACCCAATGGCAGCCCTCAAGATAGTCTACAGGATACCCTGTTTGGGTGAGAAGTGGTTAACTGATAAAAAAAAGGAGTCAGCTTCTGGGGTTTTCCCTTGCGTGGTGTCGCTTTTTGAATGGTAGTGGTGCTGGGGGGACTCCTGTTCTACACCTTGACCACTACTAGCCTGTGGAGTGTCTCAGGGTTCCATGATTCCCCATACTGTTTCACATAGACATGAAAAACCTGAAAGAGGCTGTCCAGAATTTTATGGTCTGGTACCACCAGTGTGCTGATGACACCCAACTCCATCTGCTTTTTAAGATCTTCCAGGATATATATGTATATCTAGCTCTAGCTCTAGCTCTAGATAAAGAATATATATATATTGCACTGTAGACCAGAGTACATTCCAATAAAATCAATATTGAACAAACTTTAGAGCTAGATCTGCACCTAGTGCTTCTCAGACTAGATCTAAAGTTTGTACATTATTGATTGAGCTAGATTTGGATCCAGATCTATTTCAAGATCCATTTTAGATCCTCTAGATCCGGGGTTGGTACCGGGCCGTGGCCTTGGCAGGACCGGGCCGCAGAGACAGATCTCTCACTCCCCTCACATGCACTCCCCCACGCACGCCCACACGCATGCATGGCACGCCCACCCGTGAGCATGCCACGCCCACCCGTGAGCACACCCCACCCATCAGTGCATGCACACAAGCACACCCCACCCACCCGTGAGTGTGCCCCACCCACCCGCTCATGCGTAATCGAGCACCCTGCCCATCCGCATGTGTGGGGGTGCCACACACCCCATGCACGGACCCCGCCCCTCAACAGGTTCGCGGTTTGGAAAAGGTTGGGGACCACTGCTCTAGATCATTTTTCTAGGCACTTTTCTAGACCCCTTCTAGATCCTCTTTGAGATATTCTTCTAGTTCCTTTTCTAGAAGAGGGTCTGGTAAATGATCCAGAAAAGCCATATCGAGATCCTTTCTGGATCCTCATCTAGCTCTGGTTCTAGAGGAGGGTCTAGAAATTAAGAATTATTTGAAAAGGTCAGTTGCCCTGTCAGTTGACACCATTCTCTGAGGTAAGCATTTAAGGTAAATGCTAGGAGAATTGGTTGAAAGCTGTGAGACAGCTGATCCTATGACAGAATTAACCAAGAAAAAACAACCTGAAAAGTTTATTTGGTCACCTGCAAGTCAGGAGGCTTTTGTAATATTAAAAGAGGCTATAACATCGGCACCAGTGCTAAAAGCATCTGATTTTTGAAAAATAATTTACAGTAACAACTGATGCTTCAGATATAGGTATAGGAGCTATATTAAGTCAACTTGATAGGGATGGTTCATTACATCCAGTTGCAATTTTGAGTAAAAAAATTCGCAACCCAGAGAGAAACATTTGTCCACAATAGAGGAGAGGTGCCTAACAATCATTTGGGCCATAAATAATCTAAAACTGTATTTATGGGGCCGAAAATTTAAACTATGCACAGACCATTCACCTTTATGTTGGTTAAATAATTTTAAGGGCACCAAGAGTAAATTATTAAGGTGGAGTTTATTACTCCAAGATTTCAACTTTGAAATTCAAACTATAAGAGGAAAAGACAATGCAGTAGCCAATGCTTTATTGAGACGATTGGAAGAGGATATCTAAGGAGATGTAAGGTAATATAATACATGTTATAATGTGATACCCAGACTGTAATGCAATACAAGGTGATATAAAGGTGTGTGATGTAATGTATTCTTTAATATGAATGTTTGATGTAGTAACATGTTTAGGTAAATATAAATTGCAAATATGTAAAAAGTAAATATTAAGATATGTTAAAGGTTTAAAAATATATAAGTACTGTGGATTATATTTCTATGCATGATCCATGATTCTTTGCTCAATGTAAAGAACCATAAAAAGGTTCTCAATTACTCAAAGAACTTAAAGGGGGAGGAAAATGTGACAAAACCTTTATTAAAGTTTACCTGGCAAGCTGATTTGACGGATGAATGCCAGAGGAGAGTCAATCAAGATTTGCCAGGAGAGCATATAAAAAGAAGAAGAGCTGACCAGATGGGTGGTTAGAGAATGAGTGGTTAGAGAGGAAAAGTTACAGGAGAGCGGTTAGAAAAGTGCAGTTGAGAGAGTGGCTGAGAGAGAAAGAAATATGTTGTTACATATATAGAGAGATGGCTGAAGAACTGAGAAAAGTAGTTAAACTGTAACTATAGACAGGCAATGAAGGTTTCCAGGAAGATGCAGAATGTGATAACTTTGTATCAGAAAAAGATAAAAGTCTATCATGGGAAGGCTTACTTCTTTAATTATTTGTAACTTTCAATTTAAGAATGTGTCTTGTAACCATTAAGCTTTTTAAATAAAGAACTCATTTTTGTCGTTTCAAACTTAAAACAATTTTAGCGCAAATATTCTGGGGCTTAAGGTTAGCCCAGTGAAAAGAAGAGGCAAATCAAAAAGTGATTAGCCGGGTTGGGCTGGTCACAATCCTCTATAAAAAACATATGGATCCATGAAGATCCATATGTTGGATCCATGTTTTTACACTATTGCAAAGCCATGCACTGGTGGACCCATGATTTATATGGTGTAACCTATGAGCCCAACTGGGCTTATGAGTGGACAGTGGTTTGGAACAATTCTGCAGAAAAATCATGTGGATTCATGGGCATCTCCTACTTATATTTGTGTTTTGCGTCACTGCAAAGCCATGTGCTGGGGGAACCCATGATTTCTGTCTTGTTGTCTGTGGGCAGAGATGGGACCTATGACTGCAAAGTGGTTTGGGGATGATCCTGCAGAAAAATCATTTGGATCCTTGAGGATGTGTGCTTTGGATCCATGGTTTTGTTTGTCTGCAAAGCCATGAGCTAAAGAATCCACAATTTCTGAATTTTAGTGTATGGGCAGAGATGGGACCTATGATTGGACAGTGGTTTGGGGAAGATCCTACATCAAAATCATGGGGATTCATGGGGATCCATGCATCAGATCCATGTTTTTGCACCACTGCAAAGCCGCGCTCTGGGGAACGCATTATTTCTGTGGTGTAGTCTGTGGGCACAGATGGGGTCTATGTTCGGCGAGTGGTTTGAAAGTTACTCTGTGTAAAAATCACAGATTTATTAGGATCCATGCTTTTGATGCATGTTTTTGTGCCACTGCCAAGCCATAGGTTTGGGGATCCCTGATGGATGTGTTGTAGCCTATGGTCAGAAATGGCTTCCGCAAAATATATGACACCACTACTGTTAGTTATCTTAAACAGTGTGGGGGACATGACAGAACCCTAGGGAAGCTAGAGGTTTTCGGTGGCTTAACAGTGCTCTCCCCCCCCCCCCACCCGCAATCAACAGTTCCGGGCACTGGTCCTCAAAGAAGAAGGGCAAATACTGTAAAAGGAACATCCCTGACTCCCTCTCCCTCTCTGTCCAAGAGCTAATCTGTAACAACACCTTGATAACTGGTATGGAAAGCTGGTGAGAAGTCAAAGATGATCATCACATGATGTGACCATAGTAGCAAGCAGGGATGTTGATAAGTCTTCAGAACTGAGTCCGAAGTCTAAGTCCGAGTCCAACTCCGAGTCCAAGTCTCGGGGCCCAAGTCCCGAGCCTTGAGTTGGAGTTTCAAATCCTCCCCACCCCCCCAGGCTTGGGTCTCAGGACTTGGATGGTGCATGCGCTGCTGAGCTTGGTGCATGCCCTGAGATAGCAGGCCAACTTCCTTTCCCAAGGCTAGCCCCCTCCTCTGCAGATGCGCCGACCTCTCAGTTGGGTGGAGAGTGCATGGGCGGAGGCAGCAGCCAGCTCCTGGAAGGGAAGCTGGCCCTGCTGCCTCTCCGGATGGTGGTAGTGGCAGGTAAGCCCATCCCTTAGGGACCTGAAATGGGACTTCGAAAAATGGAATCCAAGTCTGCGCCCCAAACCCCCGAGTCGAGTCGCTGGTGCGACTTGAGTCAGACTCAACAGTGACTTGTGACTTATGAGCCCCAAATTTCCAACATTAATTTTCTAAACCCATGTGGGGGGGGGGGAAACATAAGAAACCCCAAATATACCGTATTTTTCTGTGTATAAGACACCCCCCCCCACTTTTCTAACCCAAAATTTCTTTCTTTGCAAGAAAGTGGAGGGGGAATGCAGGGATCAAAGCGCTTTGATCCCTCCCCCCTCCTTACTACCATGTATAAAACAACCCTCAATTTTTCCTCTAATTATTTTAGGAAAAAGTGTCATTTTATACACAGAAAAATACGGTAGTTTCTGAACAAGACAATTTCCGTTGGATTTATCATTTAGGAAAAAGAAGCAGGCAGTTAAAGTTGACCATGCTGATGAATTCACGAGTGGCTAACAGGCCCGGTATGAGCTTGAAAGATACAGGAACATTGAGGTCAGATTAGCTTTCTCTGCTTTCTCATGTTCTGCACGTTTTATTCTTTTTATTTCAAAACAATATTAAAATGAGTTTAACCATTCAAAACAAATTAAATACAGATTAAAAGCAAATTAAAAACAAATTAGAGAATAAACACCATTCAAAGCATTGCAATAAATAAACCATTACAGTAATAACAACAGTGTATAAGCACATTATTATGTAGGATTAGGCTCAGCACACACAGCGCTGTCCCCTGCCTCCAAAGGAAGACATCTCATTAACCCCCATGTGGATATTTTAAACACACACACACACAAGCAGTGTGTCTACTGGGGTGTTTTCTGACCTCACAGGAATGAAAAACACATCAAAAGTTATGGTAAGGTAAAAGGTAAAGGTTCCCCTTGACAGTTAGTCCAGTCGTGTCCGACTCTAGGGGGCGGTGCTCATCCCAGCTTCCAAGCCGTAGAGACAGCGTTTGTCTGAAGACAGTTTCCGTGGTCATGTGGCCAGCACGACTAGACATGGAACGCTGTTACCTTCCCACCGTGGTGGTACCTATTTATCTACTCACATTTGCATGCTTTCGAACTGCTAGGTTGGCAGGAGCTGGGACAAGCAACGGGAGCTCACTCCGTCGCGTGGATTTGATCATACGACTGCTGGTCTTCCGACCTTGCAGCACAGAAGCTTCTGCGGTTTAACCCGCAGCGCCACCACCTCCCTTTTATGGTAAGGTAGAGAGTTACAATTATTGGGTTTTGTATTCCCGGAATTTATTGAGAATTCCAAAGTCCCTGAGATCAGAATATACCCCTTCTGTTTTTTAGCATCATATTCTGCAAAAACAACAACATGGGACATTCCCCTTTGGCTGGTCGAGGGGAAAAAATGTCTCAGTAACAAAATGCAATTGACCTATTAAGAACCCAGCTGTTCTTTACCTGTTAGAAAAACAAAACAAAAACTGATGCACCACAACAAGTGGCTTGAGAATATCGTTCACAACTCTTCAAGTTACTGTGTCATAAAATGGCTGCCTGCTAGGTCTAGTCAGTACAGATTCTGCAACAAAATAGGATATATTAAAAAAATCCCATCTCTTCTCATCAATATATGTCTGATTCAGCTACAGGCAGGCTTTCAACGGAAGTTTTAAAAGAAAAGTAAAGAAAAATTCCCCTTGTTTCCTGCTCCTGTCCCCTCCCACTTTGGTTTTTGGTTTAGTGCTGTAATACACTTAATTTCCTCCCCCCACTTCCTTGGCCCCTCCACAGAGCCAAGAAAGTGTTTAATTTGCCAAACCTGAACCAGCTCTCTTCTTAAGCCACTTCACCATATTGGCAAATTGACACCAGGCTGCTGCAGACCAAAGAGGGCCGCTTGAGGTCCATAAGCCTCTTTAGCCCAATCCAGCCTGCTCTTTTGAGACCATGTAGACAAGCCAAAAGTCTACTAGATAGCAGCAGGGCCCATCGATCACTCATCAGGGTCCGTCTTGCCTTCACCCCTAACCTACTGGAAACTGTACTGATCCTTGATGTTAATTCAAGGATCCTATCAATGACCTCCATCGCCTGACTTCTGTCCTCCTCCCTCATCAGCCTGGCTCCAGTGGAGGGTCATTTTCCTTTTAAACACACATTGATAACCCTTATGTGATTACAAGGTGAAGATGTGCGTTGGGTTCCGTGGGGTGACATAACTAGCAGCCTGATAATTAAATAATTGGATTTTGAAAAAAAAAAATACAGCCAAAATGTTCCGTATAATTGATTTGCTGTTGACCTAATGTGAGGATATACAGTCTTTATTGCTGCGTCTCCAGACAGAGGAGATATTCAGAGGATTCATGCTTCACATCTGCTCATGGCCACACTGCTGTTCTGCAAGAGGCAAGAGATGCCTTCTCTTCTGTTATTTAATCTTCCATCATTTCCCCTCCTGCTTAGAAACAGGAAAGACAGAGGCATTCCTCATTTTCCTCTCAGAATTGCTTCCTGAGCAAAGAAGCCTGCTCAGAGGAGAACAGCTACATCCTTGGGGCGTTCCTGCACTGCGAAAGCCAGCAAATATTTGCCCGCATGCATTCTGTCACAGCCGATCTAAGGCCAAAAGCCTGACATCATGATGCTTGATGTAATGTTCAAGAGAACATGATTCCAGCGTGGACTAATTATGTGTTACCTCTACCATTTTATTAATGTAGAGATCATTTTCTCTAAGGGGGTTTCTGTGGTTTTTCTCTTTTTTTCTTTCTGTCTCGGTCATGAGCATGGTTTGTCCTTCCTCTCATGGTGAATGCCCTTTTATTTTCTTTCTGTGGTTACCCTTTATTAAAACAAAACCCACCTCTAAGACTTCTAGTCTTTTTTTCTTGTATTCTTTCATGGCTGTCTCTGAACTCAGATTGGATGCTTGGTCTTAAGGCAGCCAATTCAGAATGCATATCCCTGAAAAGGCTTGGAAAAAAGCACGGACTTCCTCTTGCGAGGGCCACCCACTCGTTTGTGTGGTGCGACACTAGAAAAGGAGGCTCACAGAAAATTCAACAGCCGCTGTGAACAGAGTATGTTAAGAATACAGAACCATTTGCTCACAGCCCCTGGCCATGATAACTTGGGGGATTCTGTGGGTCATAATCATCATAATCACAATAAATCTTCCTTAACTTCTGCAGCTTTGATGACAAAGCTTTCCTGAGAGCCAATTCATATGTTCCTGCTGTGGCACATGAGCTACTCCCCAGTTCATGGTGTGTCATATAATCTTATTTGGCTTTCTCAGTAAGTGTTCTTATCAGCTGGTAGCATATGAATTTTCTCCAGTGCTACCCTACTCACAACCATGAACCAAGCACACAAGTAGCTATGAACATAGATAAGCTAACCCCCTCATGTGTTCAATGAGCACACAAGGAGGGAGCAGGGATGTGGAGATGGGTTATGACCCTTGTATCCCAATGCACTCATTGGCCACACCATATGGTGACTATGTTTGCAGGGATGGTGATGATGATGATGATGATGATGAAGAGCCCTGCTGGATCAGGCCAAGGGCCCCTCTAGTCCAGCTTCCTGTATCTCTGTGGCCCCACCAGATGCCTCTGGGAGCACACGAGACAACTAGATACCTGTCTCCTGATACCCCTCCCCTGCATCTGGGGAGGAGTATCAGGAGGGGTATCAGGTATTTTGAGATAACTTCCTTTTAAGCCTGGAGATTATACATCCCCATCATGGCTTGTAACCTGTGGTGGACTTTTCCTCCAGAAATTTGTCCAGTTACCTTTTAAAGTCATCTAGGCCAGATGCCATCACCACATCCTGTGGCAAGGAGTTCCACCAACTAACAACACGCTGGATAAAGAAATATTTTCTTTTGTCTGTTCTCATTCTCCCAAGACTCAGTTTGAGTGGATGCCCCTGGTTCTGGTATTGCGTGAGAGGGAAAAGAGCTTCCCTCTATCCACTTGATCCATCCCCTGCATAATCCATAAGAGGACCTGCCCTTATGCAAACACACCTAACCTTATCCACTCACTATGGAGTTTTCTCAGCAGTCTTTGGTGAGGGACCACGTCAAACGCCTTCTGAAAATCCAGATAGACAATATCCACTGGTTCGCCCGCATCCACATGCCTGCTGACCTTTTCAAAGAATTCTAAAAGGTTTGTGAGGCAAGACTTACCCTTACAGAAGCCATGCTGATTTTCCCTCAGCAAGGCCTGTTCTACGTGTTTTAAGATTTTATCTTGGATGAGGCTCTCCGCCATCTTCCCTGGAACAGAAGTTAGGCTAACCGGCCTGTAGTTTCCCAGGTCCCCCCTCCTTCCCTTTTTAAAGATTGACGTGACATGTGTTATCCTCCAGTCCTCTGGCACTGTGACCGTTTTAAGGGACAAGTTGTATATTTTAGTTAAGAGATCAGCAGCTTTATTCCTCAGTTCCTTAATAACCCTTGGGTGGATGGCATCTGGGCCTGGTGAGGCATTATTATTATTATTATTATTATTATTATTATTATTATTATTATTATTATTATTATTATTATTATTATTATTATTATTATTATTATTATTATTATTATTAAACACCAGGCACAGTCAATCAAAATCATGAAAACTACTATGTCTGGGGTGTTATGTTCAAGGAGTTTATCAGTTTGGATCCTGAAATCACACAAGATCTTGACATCGTCATTTTCTGACACCTTCTCTACCTGATGCATGGGAACATCAGGTAGAGAAGATGTCAGAAAATGATGATGTCATGTTACATAATAATAATAATAATAATAATAATAATAATAATAATAATAATAATAATAATAATAATAATAATAATAATAATAATACTAATAATAATACCGGGTAGGTGGGGCTCGTCAGCCGTGGAAGGCAGCCCATCTAGGAGAAGGAAAACTCCGATCTCAAACCTCCACTGCCTTGTGGCTATATCCACTGATGGAAAAGGCTTCAGGAGTTAACCTCGAGGCAAAACCCGGAGCCGGAGTCCCAGAGGCAGTTCGTGTCGTTCTGGCAACTCCTGCGACGTCGCTGGAACCAGTTGTATTGGCTCTTGCCTTTCCACTGGACTATCTCAGTGATGTGGAGAGGGGGGATTTGCTGCTTGGGTAACAGCCTATCCTCCATATTATTTTACCCAGGCTTCGTGCTCTGGAGAGGACACTCCAGCTTCGTATACAGCGTCGAAACAACACGGGAAGTAGCAGTTACCGGTTATAAGTCTTTGCTCGATTGGCGTAGAGCATGGCGCCAGGGGCTACTTCTGACGGTGGGAGAGGTCATTGCACCTCAGTAGGTAGATACCACCCGCCTTAAGCTGGGCAGCCCCCAGTCAGTAAGGTGCTACCTCGCCACGGTCTGTTAACCTCACGGGGTGCGTGGGGTTTAGGGTGAAAGCCGACAAGCAGATCGATAACCCTGCACCATGCAACAATCATAAGAAAACTTCTGCCCTAAAGCTGGGCACCTGGAATGTACGGACAATGACCCCTGGCTTTTCTGACCACGGCTTTTCTGACGACCTGCAGGAAATAGACGATGTGCGCAAGACAGCTGTCATCGACATGGAACTGAGTAGACTGCAGATGGACATTGTTGCCCTGCAAGAGACGAGATTGCCAGACTCGGGATCTGTCAAAGAAAAAAACTTCTCATTCTTCTGGCAGGGAAAACCATTGAATGAGACCAGGGAATATGGTGTTGGCTTTGCAGTCAGAAATACTCTTCTGAGATCCATTGTTCCACCTACTGTGGGGAGTGAAAGAATCCTGTCTCTGCAGCTCCACTCATCAGCGGGACCGGTCACCCTCATTAGTGCATATGCACCAACACTGTCATCCACTACAGAAGTGAAAGACAAATTCTACGACGATCTGGCAGCTACTATCAAAAAAGTCCCTGAAAGAGAGGCACTGTTCATTCTCGGAGACTTTAACGCTAGAGTTGGTGCTGTTCACAATTCCTGACCCACTTGTCTAGGCCGTTTTGGCATTGGAAAGATGAACGAAAATGGCCAACGCTTGCTGGAGTTTTGCTGTTATTACGGTCTTTGCGTCAGCAACACATTCTTTAATACAAAGCCTCAACACAGAGTTTCCTGGAGACATCCAAGATCCAAGCATTGGCATCAGCTCGATTTGATCCTCACTAGACGTTCTAGCCTTCCTAGTATTACGATCACACGCAGCTACCAGAGTGCTGATTGCGATACTGATCACTCCCTGGTGTGTAGTAGAGTAAAACTGCGAACAAAGAGATTATATCACACGAAAAAGGAAGGAAGACCACGTATTGACATCAGCAAGACTCGCGATCAAAGAAAAGTGGAGGAATTTGCCCAAGCGCTTGAGGAAACCCTTCCAGGCCCGGCTGATGCAAATGCACCTGAACGATGGGAACATTTCAAGAACGCTGTGTATAACACCGCCTTGTCCACATTTGGCAAGAAGACCAAAAAGACGGCTGACTGGTTCGAAGCCCATTCGGAGGAGCTGATGCCAGCCATCGAGGATAAGAGGAGAGCTCTAGCAGCATACAAAGCCTGTCCTAGCGAGTACAACTTGCAAGCTCTTCGAGCTGCTCGTAGCCAAGTCCAACAGGCTGCCAGGAGATGTTCCAACGATTATTGGCTTCAGCTCTGCTCTCAGATACAGATAGCAGCCGACATAGGTAACATCAAAGGAATGTATGACGGTATCAGGCAGGCTTTAGGTCCAATACAGAAGAAATCTGCTCCCTTGAAGTCTGCTACAGGCGTGATCATCCAGGACCGAGCACAGCAGATGGACCGCTGGGTGCAGCACTACTCTGAGCTATATTCCAGAGAGAATGTAGTAACCGAAGATGCATTAAATAACATTGAGTGCCTGCCTGTCTTGGAAGAGTTGGACAGTGAACTAACCTTAGCGGAAATAAAAGCGGCCTTAGATTCCCTCGCCTCCGGCAAGGCACCTCGAAAGGATAACATCCCTGTTGAAGTGCTGAAGTGCTGTAAAGAGACCATCACTACCGAGCTGTATGAAATCTTTTGTCTTTGCTGGAGGGAAGGTGGAGCACCACAGGACATGAAGGATGCAAACATCGTCACATTGTACAAGAACAAAGGAGACAGGGGCGACTGCAATAACTACCGTGGCATCTCTCTTCTCAGCGTTGTAGGGAAGCTGCTTGCCCGTGTTGTGCTGAAGAGGCTCCAGGTGCTCGCAGACAGAGTCTATCCAGAATCACAGTGTGGATTTCGAGCTAATAGATCCACCACTGACATGGTATTCTCCCTCAGACAGTTGCAGGAGAAATGCAGGGAACAACAACAGCCACTCTTTGTCGCCTTCATAGATCTCACAAAGGCCTTTGATTTGGTTAGCAGGGATGGCCTTTTTAAAATACTTCCCAAGATTGGATGTCCACCTCGACTCCTTAACATCATCAGGTCCTTCCATGAGGGAATGAAGGGCACTGTAGTTTTTGATGGTTCAACATCAGATCCCTTTGACATCCGAAGTGGAGTGAAACAGGGCTGTGTCCTCGCACCAACCCTTTTTGGGATCTTTTTTGCTGTCATGCTGAAGCACGCCTTTGGAACTGCAACAGAAGGTGTCTATCTCCGGACTAGATCAGACGGAAAGCTCTTTAATCTCTCTAGATTGAGAGCAAAGACCAAAGTCCAGCTGAAATGCATGCGGGACTTCCTCTTCGCCGATGATGCAGCCATTGTTGCCCACTCTGCTCAAGACCTCCAACAACTCATGAATCGTTTTAGCAAGGCCTGCCAAGACTTTGGACTAACAATCAGCCTGAAGAAAACACAAGTCATGGGCCAGGGCGTGGACTCACCTCCCTCTATTACCATCTCCACACAAGAATTGGAGGTTGTTCATGACTTTGTGTACCTTGGCTCAACGATCTCTGACACTCTCTCTCTAGATGTCGAGCTGGATAAACGCATTGGCAAAGCAGCTACCATGTTCTCTAGACTCACGAAGAGAGTATGGCTCAATAAGAAGCTGACGACATATACCAAGATCCAGGTCTATAGAGCCTGTGTCCTGAGCACACTCCTGTACTGCAGTGAGTCCTGGACCCTTTGTGCACGGCAGGAGAGGAAGCTGAACACCTTCCATATGCGTTGCCTCCGACGCATTTTTGGTATCACCTGGCAGGACAAAGTTCCAAACAGAGTAGTCCTAGAACGAGCTGGAATTTTTAGCATGTATACATTACTGAAACAGCGACGTCTACGTTGGCTTGGGCATGTCGTGAGAATGGCTGATGGTCGGATTCCAAAAGATCTCCTGTATGGAGAATTAGTGGAGGGAAATCGCCCCAGAGGGAGACCACAGCTGCGATACAAGGACATCTGCAAGCGGGATCTGAAGGCCTTAGGAATGGACCTCAACAGATGGGAAACCCTGACATCGGAGCGTTCAGCCTGGAGGCAGGCGTTGCATCACGGCCTCTCCCAATTTGAAGAGACCCTTGTCCAGCAGACCGAGGCAAAGAGGCAGTCACGGAAGCAGCAAAATCAGGGAGCTGGACAGGGGACAGATTGTATTTGTCTTCAGTGTAGAAGGGATTGTCACTCTCGAATTGGCCTTCTCAGCCACACTAGACGCTGTTCCAAGTCCTCCATACAGAGCACGTTACCATAGTCTTTCGAGACTGAAGGATGCCTAATACTGAATATACTGAATAATAATAATAATAATAATAATAATAATAATAATAATAATAATAATAATAATAATAATAATAATAATAATAATAATAATAATAATAATAATAAGCTTCAGAGCTGGAAGGGGCCCTAGGGATCATCGAGACCGGCCATTGTCAAGGAGGCCCAGTGGAGAATTGAACTCCCAACCTCTGGCTCCGCAGCCAGATGCCTAAACCACTGAGCTACCCAACAGTTCTTGAGAAGAGGGCCTTACAGACCTAGAACTGTTTGTGTAGAAGTGGCCCCACTTAATATCTGAGATCCATTTGCATGGTTATGAGAATTATCTGTTGCATGTTGAGTCGTGAGTCTCAGTGTACAACAGATAAAGTCTAAGATTCCTTAACTTAAGGCATCTCATATCTAAAAGGCATGCCATGGACATAGCTGTGCAACAGCATTGCAGCCAACGTGTAGCCATGGGAGTTGGCAGCTGCTAGGCTGACATTTGAGGAATGTGGGTGAATTATTTCTTCATATGTTGAATGGATACCTGAGGGAAGTCTTCTGGATACCTTTATGGTTAAGCCACATTCCTTTTCTATAGCTTAATTTACGTTTGCTCGTGGGACATTGGTGACCCGAATCAGGAGGATAAATGCATCGCCCATCAGCAGGATGGTGTGGATTGCTAAAGGGAACCAGTATTTTTTCTGTGCTAAAAGAGGGAGAAAGACACCGTTCTGAAACCAAAAAAAGGAGACAGCAAAGCTGAGGTTTGACTGTTACAAGCAATCGCAGTGGGTGGCTGGAATAAAGCAATGTATGCTTTTTGTTTTAAGGGGGCTGACAGTGCTTAAAATGCTAGCATTCTCTGTAAGGGTGATTTATCTTGTGTCCGTGACTAAATTTATACATTTATCCACAAACATATTGCAAAAACACAAGAAAACACTGATGTTTTCTCCATACCAGAAATCGAACATGAAAAGGTATGGCCTTAGAATTTACCAGTTGAAGAAGGGGGGGGGGGGGGGGCGGCTAAGATTACATTCTCCCAGGATTATCCAGTAATTCACTTGTTGAATGTGACAGCCTAGGACTGAGCTTGTGACTATTGAACAGGAGCAATCACTTGGGAGATGACGACTAAAGCCAACATGTAACCTACTGTTTATGAACCAGGAAATGTATTAGGATAAAAGGAGAAGATCTCAAAACTGGGTCACAGAAGTCCACTTGCTGCTTCCATGTGTAGATGTTGCCTCTGACTAACTATGAGTTGCTCAGTGGTTTAGGCATCTGGCTGTGGAGCCAGAGGTTAGGAGTTCGATTCCACACACACACACACACACCCTGTGCCTCCTTGAAAGGGGCTAGACTTCATGATCCAGAGGGTTCCTTCGAGCTCTGCAGTTCTAAGAGTATTATTATTATTAAGACTCATCGCTCCCAGAATACTGACAGCTGCTGGTAGGAAAGCAGCTATCACAATGAAGCCCTTGCATAGTACATAAAGGTAGGAGAAAATGACTTTAGCTGAAGAGGTGGGACATGGGGGCTGAGTTAACAGAGTTTTGGAGGGAACTAAGTATGCATGGTGTTTTAAAATGACCAGCAACGACTCTCCACCCCCTGCATATCCCTTAAAACAATAAACATTATTCTGATGTCCCTGCTAAACCTACAGATGGGTTTGTGTATGTTTAGCTGCTGGAAAACCTTCTGAGCCTCCAAAGTTGACGTTTCCTTCCCTTTCTGGCAGTGCTGTACTCTGCTGTAAAAATGGCTGTGGCTGACTTAACCTTTCTCATGGAACAACTAGACACGCAGCCAAGTTTCATAATTCAGTGGTTCAGAATACAACTTGTGGTGACTCATGACACTTCTCTCAGAAACAAGGCAAGCATTATGGCCCTGCTGCCCCAGGTCTTCTGAGGTTCAGACTTTAATCCGAGCCAAAGCAGAACTCCATTCCTCCAAACCTGAGGAAAACTGGGGGTCGACTCAGCCATTGCTAGAAATGCCCATTTAATCCTTCTCATGAGTAGTCTTAGTTGTTAAAATTACAGTGAGAAATGTCACCGAGAGAAGACCACTGGATGTTACTCAGAAAAAAAAATTCCCTTTTGTGCACTTCTTATATTCACAGAACAAATATTCTGAATGGCTTACATGATTTGCTGATTGATAATGAATATTACAAGTTCAATATTTTCGGTAATATGGAAAAATGAACCATTAAAAATTCTTTAGGGGGATTCATTTTGGGACATGCAGTGGAGAATTACAATGACTGAAGTAAGTTCAGAGCCCCAGAAAACTGGCTGCCAAGCAATACACAACTGGAGTCAAGTAATACACAAGGACGCTCCTTGCCTTTTGTAAATCTAACTCTAACTCTAAATCTATCTACTGGATAATCCTGACAGAACACAGGTAATCTTGGCCGCATTTCTTCAACAAAGAAGACAATTTTGTTTTAACTCTGTAGCCAATAATACAATATACACTAGGAGAAGTGTAGAAATCCTTAGAGGGGTACTTCAAGACATGCAATTGGGGCTCTCATGTTAAAGAGAGGCTTTTAAAAATGGCAAGATAGGCAGTGGAAATACGACATGGCATGCCAAAGAATGTGAGGATTGAAAGACACATGCCTTACACAATAATTTTAAGGGTGACATCAGTCCTGTGTGGAAGAACACACACATCGCTTGCCAAGAATGATGCTTTGGTGGAATTTAATGACAGCACTGAATGAATGTCATTGCACACAATGCTAGTGGTTACAGGTAATCTTGAATGCAACTGGCTTACCACTGTTTGTGATTATTTGCCAGCAGGCATTGTCCAAAAAACACACATTCACCCCCCGGGTTGCAGGCCTAGTCAGTTTGAACTGGCCTGCCATAATGTTTTTGCAAAAGTATAACCACCCTATAATGCAACCTGAAAGTGCTTTTAATCAAATTGTGCTTCCTGCCTTCACCTTGAACTTGCCTTTATACACCATGTGCGCTTGAATATGGACTCTTGGACTGAATAATTGATCAAGATGACCTGTGGGAAGACATCCTTGTCCTACCTTACTGATCTTATTACAGGGCGAGTTCCATAAGAAGATTGGACATTGAAAGAGAAAGAGGAAGAGGAGGAAACTCTTATTTTCTCTGAACTGCGGGCATTGCTTGTCTTCTACCTACCCTTAGAACCCAGGTGAATGCATAGTTAGGATCTAGGCCTCAAAATTGCTGGGAATGACAACCAATGCTTGCTGTGATTGGAACCAATAAAGTCAAGCAATACACAAAGAGACCAAACAGGTATACTTTCCCCCTCTTGTCTTCTACATCTATATCCAGATTGCCACTTTCAGACCTGAAGCTATCCAGCAGTTCACTCTCCCTCAGCAGTTTGGATGTTCGTAAATATTCCATGAGACCATGGCCATTCAATCTATCATATAAATACATGTATAATGTATACCTAACATATAGATCACAACAGTTCGATAAAACAATTCATATAAAATACTTCAAAGGTATTAGTTTGGAATTTTGGATATGGGAAGTCACAATATTTTATGTTTAATAATTAACAACATGAAACACAACAGATTTTTTTGGGAAATTTATTCCAAAGAATAGTGCCAGAAAACTATTCAAGGAAAATATTTACTTGTCTTTGAAAAGCCAAGACTGTAAATGGCTTGGACATCTTTCAACAGCCTATCATTTTTTGACCATGAGTCAAAAACTATGCAAAGCCAGCTGAGGCCATGGATTGGAGAAAGTTTGGATTAGTGGCTTCCTGTACATGAAACAGCTGCACAGCAACATCAGGAGCCCTTCCTCTCTCTGCAAGCATGTCTCTAGGTAGTTGTGAAATAGCACATTGTGATCAGAGTCTCCACCTTTTCATCCACCCTAACCTCCCCAGTTTTCTGGGGAAATCCAGCAACGCACAGACTATGGCAGATCAAGATTTGCAAAAAAGGTAAATTTTTAATAATGGATTGCTGATGAAAATAGGGTTCGATCTTACTGAGCATGAAATAGCATGGACACATGGACAGGAAATAAAGAAGTTGCTTTTTTTAAAAAAAATGTCACTACAAAACAGGCTTATCATGCAAATCCAGTGCAAATGACTAAAATCATACGAAAGTAAAGAATGACAAGAATTGAATTCAAATAAAGAGATGCACTTAAAACATACTACCACTTTTCCCACGTAGATTTATCAGAGTTACATCACAGCTTCCAATCTATATGTTGTGAATGGGTTGGGCCCGTCTGAAAGGCTTCTAGCACCCACCCTTCGACCTTGGGATTAGTTTTGAAGGCCCTTCTTTCTGGCCTGCAACAGATTGACAAACCCTTGAAAAATGGCCTTTCTGTGGGTGGAGCCACATTGCTGCAATGTTCTCTCTAAAGAAGTGCATATAGTTTCACCCGTCACGTTTATTTTAACCTACCCTGAAAACTTTTCAATCTCCTCCAGCATCTAAACAGTGTATTAATGTTGCTGTTGATTGCATTTGTGTTTCCTTGATTTCATTGCACTGAAATTGTTATTCACTCTTCTTTCTGGAGAGACCTCTAGGCTCTAGGTTACAACTGCTGTTCCAGAGGGGGAAAATACAGAATTCTTACTTAGCTATCAACATGATCTCTTTGGTAGGCATGTAGACAAAGAAAACGTGAGGAGGATTAAGGCCCATAGACGTTGAGTCAGTAGACCTGTCCCCGGAGCATACTTTACAGAGAGGGACAGTGGGACTTCCTAGGACTACAGGCATGTGTTAAGTATAGGCATAGAAGGAAAACTAGAAATTGTCTAGTGAATTTGTGGGGCAACTGATGGAGAAAGGCTTAGCATTTCACCCAACTGTATTTCATCTTGGAGGACCTTCATGATGATACTGAAGGCTTAAGCACGAAAGGACTAGCAAAGGTCAAAAGCAGCATCGGTACACAGACAAGTTCTTTGGATAGGTAAAAATGAAGTGGGAGATGGTTTTGTCCCCGCCACCTCTCGTGCTTTCATTGAAAGATGCATCCTGTGATGCCCATACATCCAAATCAAGCCACAGTGAAGTGAATAGAACAATTTCCTCTCTCTCCCTTGCCAACTGCAAACTGCTTGGAGGCGTTTCTCTAATGCTGAACAGCTGTGTATTAATTTTGATTTAAAAGGTTGTTGGTCACAGCAGGAAATTTTTTTAAAAAAACACAACCACACACACAATGCAGAATTTCCCCTCAGGTTCTGTATGGGGCTGAATACATTTGGGAGCACCATGTTTTCTTTCAGTTTACAATCTGTTCAACTCTAAGCATGGAGAATTGTGTTGGGGCTTCCCAAAACAATGCAACACACTTGTCTTACAGTGAAATGTTGCAGAGAGCATAGCTGCCTGTTTTCATATTGTACCTTAAAATGCAAACTATGGAGAAGGAGAGGCCATCCAAACTAAGTGTTAAGAAAAAGCTTGAAATTATTTGCAAACGGGGGAAACAGATGGAAATCTGGCTGCAGAGGAAAATAACAGTGGAATGCTTCACTTTTCCTGCATATTTTAAACAACATCTAACTACTAATCCCAAACTCCAAATGAGACGGATAGAATACGTTCCTCCTGTTCTCCATCTACAGTCCTTACTTCCTAGGAGCTGTCCTTGAAACCATTTTTCTGGATCTCGTTCCTGGTACATTAATGTGGGCAAAGTATTAAAAATGTGAGTTTGATCAGCTGAGCGGCCTGAGAAAGGAAGGGAAAGGGGACATTTTACTTGGGCAAAGGAGATCCATGGGGATGCAGACTGATCATAGGGACTGTTCATCATGGATGTGTGTTTCCACATATCTAAGTACTGTACTGATTATCCCAATATTGTGAGATTTTCTGGAGCTAGTCAGAGAGAAACAGAGAAAAGACGTCTTCAGGACAATGAATGGCTAGATCTCGCCTTCCCTGGAATATGAGTGTGGTTGTCCACTTACCAGTAAAACTGGTAACTCTTTTTATACTGTGGTTTTAAGAACAGTAGACTCTAACCCACCCACCCCCTTTATTTTCCTACTCAGTGGCCAAGTGGGTAGCCAAATCTAGCTGCCATTTTCATTTTCAGCAATGCCCAGGACAAGTGCTACGTTGGGGGTTACTCAACATCTGAGACTGGAGAAGGGAGTGCTTGTGACATCACAAGGTGGTCAGGAGTTGAGATGGAGTAAAGTGATCCTCAAACAGCTGGCTATGAAGACGGTAATGAAAGGAATCCAGGTATATTGCCCCAGAAGCGGAGCAGAACACTAGCCCTATTCTAGCATTTGCCGGAATATGTGAAGGGCCATATTGTTGTGAGGATGTGAGGTTTTTTCATACTCTGCTGGTGGAGCTTGTGGCTCTCTTACCTTCTGCCTATGGGGAATTTACTTCTAGGCCCTGAAGGGCCTCACTTCACTTTGGACAAGTTCTTCTGAATAAATTCCAAATGTAACACATACTGTATCTCTAGCCTCCAGCTACGGGCCATGCACTACGGGCCATTTTGAACCAGAGGGGGATTGGAGCACCAGCATCACAATTCATAAGCCGGCTTGTCGCCCAATGTCTCACAGCATTTGAGCATTTTAACATGGTAGGAAATATAATACTCATTATTTACATGCAGTGGTGTAGCATTGGGGGTCCCCACAGGGGTGGTAACCCCAGGAACAATTTTTTTAGGGGTGCAAACTTTGGCTGATGCAGAGCTGCCTCCCGCTCCCTCCGTCCAGGGCCTGCCCCTGCCAGAAAGCGTGCACCATGGAGCTGTGGAGCTAGAGGGTGGAGAGGCAGAGTGCTGGCCCAGGAAAGCGTGCCAGGAGGTCTGGAGATCAGGTGCCAGTGGTCCCAGGGTCCCACTCAGTCCACTCGCTTGGCCCAGGCAAGCCCTGCCATGCCCAAGCTGTGCAGCCTCTTTCAAAAGCAGGCAGACAGGTAGTCGAGAGCGCAGCAAGCTCTACCCTGGCCAGGTGGACCCTCTGCAGCTTGCCAGCCCTCCCTCCCGCTCCTCTGGGTGCCTGCGCTCCTTCAGGCACTCACAGACCTGCAGAAGGAGCAGGCAGCCACATCCCACCCGGGGCTGACTCTGGAACCTTTGTCTGCCCCTCTGTCCCTGATTGCTGGCCAGGTGGTGGAAGGCTGCTGGGCCCCAGGCATGGGGAAGCAGGGTGTCATGTTGGAGGGGGCGCCTTAAGGCCTCTGGCCATCTGGGCCTGCCTTGAAGGGACTCCCAGTCCAGGGGGAAGGTGGGTCAAGGCACGGCTAGTGAGGCGGCCTCCTAGCCTGCCAGCTCCTGGAACATGTGGTGGGTGGGGGCTTCCACAGACCTCACCTGGGAACAATGGGGGAGGTCTGAATAATGGCCCAGAATGGAGCAACTTGGGAAGGGGACCTCCTTCCTCACCAGGCCAGGGTGAGGTCTGGCCCACCAGGTTGGTAGACCACAATTCCCACCAATGTTCCCTCTAATTTTTTTGTCCTGCTATGCGGGAGCCTCACTCCATGCGTGTGGGTGTGGGTGGGGCTTAATTTGAAATGGGAAGTAAATAAACTGGCTGCTAGCTACCCATGCACAGCCCCGATGGAGCTCTGGGCGAGTGCAGCTTAGAGGGAACATTGATTCCCACCATCCCCTACTGCTGGCCAGGCTGGCTGATGGCAGACCTGGGTCTAGAGATCTGGCAGGCTCCACCTCTGCTCTAAAGACCCTCTGCCGCTTCATGGCACCACTCTGGGGCCTTCTCCCACCCCTTGCACCCCAGTCCACTCTGGAGTTGCAACACATGCCCCATGCCCCAGAATACTTGCCTTGTCCTGGATGTTGACCACCCAGGCTACACCACTGTTTACATGTTTCATTTATGCCTTCTGACACCTTAGTGATGATGACTGGTTATTACATTGGATGCCCATATACACTTACATAATAATCTTTAATTCAAGGCAATGAGGGTTAAAGTTATATTTCAAAGATTTGGGATGCTCTTACTACGGACAAACGCTGGCTCTATGGCTTGGAAACGGGGATGAGCACCGCCCCCTAAAGTCGGACACAACTGGACATTTGTCAAGGGGAACCTTTACTTTTACCTATACATTCCCTACAATCTGTACACTACAGTTTCATCTGGCTTAAAATATAACACACATGGGTCTAGCCTAAAAATATTTTTCCAGTCAAAACCATACACACATTTATTCATTTGCTTTGCGATTTATCAGCAAATCCTCTGAATTTTTTGTTTTGTTTTTACACAGTTTGATTGTCTGGAATGAATTGTACAAGCATTTTCACATGTGATTAGTTTACATCGTGGTAATGCAATGGCCTGCCTATTGGGAGAGAAGGCATTTTGAAATGTGAATTGAGGGGCAGAGGACTGGCAGGGAATTGCAAATGAATGCACAGCATAATCAAGGCTGAGTCAAACTGACTCACACGGTCTGAAGTAAACCTAGTCATTTGTTTGGCTGTTTGTATATTTGTACGTTTGGCTGGTTTAACCAAGTATAAGAAGCACATTAATTCAGTTTTTATATAATGAAACAGAATATCCCATCTTGTTCCCTGAGCCCAGGGTGGGTCTCTGCTATAGTAATATGCTGAGGATTTTACAGTGGTGTAAGTCTCTGGCAGATGCTGCTGCCAGATTAGCACCAAGCTATATATCACATTAAATTCATAGTTTGATATTGCATTATCCTTCTCCCACCTGGTAGACTGGGAGATCAGGGTCAGGATTCAGGAACAGAGAAAAAAAATTTGCAATGAGATTTATTTCCATCCCAAATATAAATATTTAGTACATTCTTATGAAAACAGAAGAGAAACAAAGTTCTTATTCATCTTTAGAGAAACGGCTTTTAAAGAAACCCTATTTGGGTATGCTCTGCGAAGTCTTTCTCTAGCTAATTACAGTCATGAGGGTTTGGAGAAGAGATGGGACTTTATTGGAATACACAGTAGGTAGGATGAAGGCTTTTGTCTTCGTTCCTCATGGCAAGTAGTGTCCACATTTCTATAGCCCTGTTTAGGTCTTACTTACCCAGTTCTGCCCAGCATGCAAGCAGGGCAACACCTAGCCCTTCTCTTCCTTGCCCTCCCTTTCTCCCTGGGGAGAACAATGTGGCTGCAGAGGAGGGGTCCCGGTTGCAGGTAGTCTGTCAACAGAAGCCAGAACTCTAATTTTTGAGGGCTGTCATTTGCACTGAGACCCAAGAGGCTGACAAGGACCTCTGGCCTGTGGACATCTTGCTTTGCACATGGAAGAAGTGATAGATAGAGGAGGCTTCCATGCTCCCCTTTGAGCACACTGGAGAGAACTGGGTAAGTAAGGCCCAAGTATTGCTTCACTTTCACTTTCTTCCCAGCCAGCACTCAAACCTCCCATACAACTGAAACATTGGGATATTTTCCCTTTACATTCCAGTCCCATGCAGTGCGAGGAGGCAACTTACATTCCATTTGCACAAGCGACTAATTCCACATTGCCTCAAATATTCACTTGAGCTGAGAAATTATTTAGAAATATCAATCAATCAACCTATCCTGTCTTGTGTTTTGGATAAGGAATAGGGATGCATGTGGGTTTTTTTGGACTAGAGATTCCATAATTCTCCATGCTGGGAGTTCTACCTGACAAATGGACACCTAAATGTGGCTCACCTGTGAGCAAGGCACAAACTGTAAGGCTATGAGGCCCAGCTTCCTGTTCTGGCTGTGGTGCTAGCTGGGAGCTTGCTTTCTAAACAGGAAGCTAGGCAGAGCCGGGTATAGCTAGGCCTCAAAGCCTTCTAGTTTAGGTACTTCTCCCAGGTGAGCCACATTTAGGTTTCTATCTGTCATACTGCTTGGTTCATTTTTCTGAGGATTTGTGATGGTTCGCAGTGGTGCATGGTTAGCCACGAACTATCACAAACCACTGGTTTTCCGGTTCATGCCCATCTCTAGTTTTGATAAAACTTTATCAACATTAACAAATTTCTTCATATTTGGAATGGAAAGAACCTGAGATTCTAAAACACCAAATATGTTCATTCATGGGATGGGCTTCCAGTGGCAGTTCTTAAAAATCTGGGTTTAAATCTCTCTTTGTTCAACCATGTTTGTGTTGAGTTACTGTTACCACTTCTCTTTCTTTTCTTTTCTAAGAAGCTACTCAGTTTTATCACCTAGGCAGGTACAATATGGTCCTCCTCTCCATGCTGGGAACAACTGTACCTACTGGATTTGGCTGGTGCATATAAAGAAGAATTTTGTTTCAGTTTGTTTTTATGATTTGTAGGATGTGCGGACTTTGTTTAAAGACTGGAAAGAACTTCAGGGTTAAAACATTTAATGCAGAGAAGCAATACCTAGGCAGACTCACACATAAATGGACAGAGTTTGTGGGAAACCATGTTAAGCATAATAAGCACAGCAAGATCAAGGATCAGCTGTATGCCTCAGTGTAGTTAAAACGTTTATATGCCAAGTTATATTCTCACAAAGGTGCAATTTGTGCTATTTAATCAACACAATCTCTCCACAATGCTCCTTTTAAAAATTGTGTGTCTGTGTGTGCATGTGTGAAGATCCTGGGTATGTTAGAAGGAGTAAAAGTAAAAGAGGGAGGGAAATTGATAAGTAATGTGTTATAGGGTTTGTCCAACAATATTATTCATATTTGATGTTCATATATAATGATAAAAAAGTCTGATATCTTAGTTTATAAGAGTTCAAGATGTGTGAATGTCTAAAGCAATCTAATGTTCTCTTTCTGTCTCTGAAAATGTGTGGTTGATTCAGTCAACAGCCCAAAATCAAGTGATCAAGAACCTTTCATCATGCAAGAGGGCTATTAACCGTTATCTAATTGCAAGGAAAATATCCATACAGGCATTTCTGGCTTGGTTTCTAAAGGAGAATGATAGATAGTAAAATCAGGCATTTTGTATAATAAATTATTTGCTTTGAACCCTGGCCAATAAGAATAGTAACCACCAGTACAGCCATGAGCAGACGCTTCAGACTTGTCTGTGCCCATCTTGATTAACATATTTTGTGGGTATTTGGCAGATTATCTGAGGTAATTTTTAAAGTCTTGGAGGAAATATGGCTACTCCTTCATGTTTGTTAGTACAGCCAGAACATTCCTCTTGAGGAATGATTCAAGAAAAGTTCATGAGTGAGAGATTATATTCCACAGAGTAAATTGTTAGTGATTATTATGGAAAGGTAACACATTTATAAACTACCCTGATTGCTTTTTTTATGTGTATCCTTGACTCTCACAGACAACAAAGCAGCAACACAATGAAAGCAGGGTTTTAATTTACTCATTTGGAATACTGCAAAGTGTAACCCTCATTCAAGGACCAGATGCAAAAGGTACAGAAACTGCATTGGGGAGCAGCGGAAAGACCCGTACCCAGTATTATGGAGACATCATAGAGGAGAAAGGCAAGACAAAATCTGTACAATTAGGTAATAAAATGTTTATTCACTTTCTTAGTGCCATGGGGCCTGCCCATACTGGCATATAGATATGGTATATGGATCACTGAAGGCACAATTTAGATTTTTAAAAGGACTTCATCCACAAGTGTTCTACTTATAATGATCCATCCTTCCCCTTTAAGAGCTATCACTTGTTAGCAGCCTCCAACCACTGCAGATTCCGAGGGAGAGTTTGAGAGAGAAAGTGGGGAGAGAAGGAGGGAAAGGAAGCAGGGAGGGAGCAGCAATGTAGAAAACGGAAAAGCACTGACAGAGGGAGAGAGGGGCAATATATGTACGTGTGTTTATATATATAAGAAGCAGCACAGGCTAGAGGCAGAGGCAGGAAAATGAAAATATCCATGAAACCAACTAGTCAGATGAGCACATCAATTTTACATGAATACATATTTGCTTCTGTTCAAACATTAGTTCTAAAAACCTTAGCAGTTGTGAAGCATGAACATTAAGAGCTCATGGTATAAGGTGTGAGGTGATCAGTCTGTCTTCTGAAGGCAGATCTGTTCTAAGACAGACACAGAGCCACCATCCCTTCTCTCTTCTCCTTTTCTGTCATGGTGTCTAGTTTCGTGAGAGATGGGCACAAACGGCTGGTTTGTTTATTGGCCAGACAGGTATTTGGCACTTTGCAGCTCCACCTCCTCTGGCGGGTGCCCACTCAGAGACAGCACCCAGGCTTCCCTGTTCTGCCTCCTCCAGGCACTGACTCTGAGTGGGCGGTTCGTGCCCATCTCTAATTACCACAGTATATGTTGTGGCGTCGTTGCATCCTGTGTCACTGCATGCTCACCACTGCTGACCGATGAAGAGGGGTGGGGCATGGCAACCTTGCATCTCATGTTCAGGGAAGCATTAGGAGGAAGAGAGGAGCAAGTGGTATCAAAACCGGGGCACCTCCATTTCTCTTATAAGACCTAGCTCCATCCATGGATTTGTGTGGTATAGCTGCTGGAAGTCTGTTCAGCTGTGCCATAAAGAGGCACCGTGGCGGCCAGTTCTACCCAGTCACACTACCCCAGCTAGTCAAAGAAGAAAGCCTTGATACTCAGGGCCAAACCCACTCATGGTGAAAACTGCTTTGGAGCAAAATAAGAACTGAATGTGCCTTCCAGATGAGCTATAGCTCTTGCGAAAAGATGAGAAAGTGTGTATGGGGGCCTTCTTAAAAAACACAAAATAACATGTGCATTTCTAGATAATAAATCTTTTTTTTCTCTCTCTCTTTTGGAGTGGGAAAGTCACCTGTATCTACCTTAGGTATTTTACTGCCTTGAATAATGCAAGAAATTGACTCTACCAGAATCATTAAATCAGTCACTAGATCTTTAGGTGCTGGACCTGCATAAATTGAAGCCATAATTCTAACACAAACAGATGAACTACTTTCTAGACTAGAAGCCTCTGAATCCCCATCTCAGAACATAATAGCCCAGGGACATTACTCATCTTACAGCACTTGTATTTTGCTGTTAAACAATACAATTGGCCACACTTTTCACATAAGAGCAAGGTTTAGTCATTAATGCTGTGAACCCTGTGCCAGGGATTCAGGCTGGCTTGATCTTCGGAGCACTTCCCTTGAAATGTATTAAATAACACACACACACAAACACACACACAAAAAGAATCAGGCTGGCAATTTCAAAAGGTGAATTTGGAACTGGAAGCATTGGAAGGTTTCTGAAGTATATGACCTCTTTCAGACCAGCAACACCAGCTGCTAGTTCATCCGAAGTGCACTTCGAAGTGTTGTGTTACCTTGGTATCCGGAGTGCCTTAGAACCAGGATACGAAATGAATCATTTCTATCTTCATTGACCATGCTTGCTAGGGATTTTGTAGTACATAAAAGTAACTTTTCCAGGCTCTTCTTTGAATCTGTCCATCTGTGACAGTTAAAAAGAGAGGCCCATTGCTGTCAGAAGGACAGTTAGCAGGAACACGGGAAAGGCCTTTCCTTTAGGAAGGCTTTTGGCTAAAAGTTTCTATTTTGTCAGAAGCTGTTTTATTATAATTTTAAAAGTATTGTTGATATGGTTTTGTGTGTTTCACTTATGTGCCATCAAATTGATTCCAATGTATGGAGATCCTGTTGCAGAGTTCTAAATTTCTGGTAAAATTCCTTTTTGTGATGCAGTAGAAGTACAGAGATCCACAGAGAAAAAGTAACCACAAGTTCCCCAGAGTCCACCCCTTTCTCACTAACTGGCACTTAGAGTCTCAATAACTCACTCAGAAATTTGTAGGCGAAAGAATGAAACACATTTCTTTACTTACAGTTGCTTGAAATTACGGACTTATGTATGTTTCTTTCTTTACTGCACACCTACTTAGAAACCATCAAAACTGATCAATGGCAAACAGAACAGCTGCCAGCAACCCACGAAAAAGAGGTCAAAGAACACTCAGCAGAAAGGTGGGGTTCTCTTTGAATTCAAATGCTGGAAGGAACAATTCGTTAGTGCTTGGTAGACAGTCACTCCAGCCCAGAAAAGTCGAGAGGGCGAGCGAGCAAGGGAGGTTGACCGGGCAAGCAAAGGAGTGACCGGCTTTTTCAGCAAGCCCAGTATTTTTGGTTGTTTTAAAATCCCTGCTATCTAGTATCTGGGCATTCACATGTGCAGAATCCAATGAATCGATTCCACATCCACCCCAAAATAAATGTACCTCTTGCAGGGGGGCAAATAAGCACTCTCTCCTGGCACAGTGCCTTGTGCATGCATGTACCTCGTGTCCGCACTGAAATTTATTTATTTACTTATTTTAAGGACGACCTGGTAGAACAGCTGTTTTTCGTGGTCAGTGGGATTGAGCCCTGACAGTCAAGAGAATTGAAGCAGGCATGGACAAGTAGACTACTTCATGCACATAACAAAGACACAGTTAAAACACAAAGATGGTTGTTAAAATAAAAATAAAAACAGATTCCGTGTCTGGATTTCCATCAACTGAATCACCTAATTGCTACAGCATGGCTTTCAGTCCACCTTTGAACCCCCTTCCAGATGCTTTTCTTAGAAACACAGCAGCTGTAGCTGATGCTGTCCAAGAATGTATTTAGATTTCCTCACCCTCCCCATGATTGTTAATGAAAGATGTTCTTTCAAAAGCACGGTGCTCTTTCCAGCATGCATTCCTTTGCAGAAGGTGCATGTTCAGTAGATGACCTCAAAACATCCTGATCCAGCAGAGGAGAACCACATGCAAAAGATCTCATGATTGTGTTTTTTAAAGCCAATGGCCAGCACATCCCATCAGGATTTCTAGTTATGAGCAACTAAAGTGGGCTTTAGAGTGGCCATGTGGCCTGCTTATGGAGGTCAGTTGTCTGTCTGGAGGGTTTATCGAAATGGCATCCATTTGAAATGCTGTTCTCCACTCCAAGTCCACTTCTTTTCCTTGGCCCTGTGATTTTAAAATCCACTTAAAAAAATAATAAAGAGCCATATTAATAACAGAGATTAGGAGCCTTGGAGTTATCCATTACTTGAGCAGCAGACTAAGTAAATACACGTTACCTGATCATAGTCCTTCCTGCTATGATGAGTTTAATTGTATTCCTATTTCAAGTACATTTGTCAAATATGCATTGATGCATGTAAATTAGTATATAGAAATCTTATTTATTTGTCTCCTTTGTTTGATGATGTGTTTCTGCTCTTTGGGCAATGATCACTGTATTTGGACTGGGGCCAGGGATGGCTTTATAATATATATGTATTTTTATTGGTAAAACTTGGTTGAGATTTCAAAACATTGCATTGGAAGGTCTGCTTGGGTCAGCTGGTCCAGGCTGTGAGAAAGAGGGAAAAGGTACAAAGACCTTTGTCAGAGGGTCCATCTGAGATCCACCAGACAGCCCTATCATTGGATAAGTACCTCACTAACAGCTCTCCTATAGATAAGTATCAGTAGTCCTCATGGGGGTTACTTAAACCACAATGCCAAGGAAAACAGGAGTTCCAGGACCATTGCCTTTTGGGGAAAATAAGATGGCGCCCCAACTACAGGCATTGGAGACCTGTCAGAGAGCAACTAGGGTTGACCCGTTCTTAGCCGTCTGTCATATGATAGGAACCAGTGACACCTGCATTGGCGCAAAACATATTCCCAGATCCATGTGCAGTTGATAACTTTATAGACCAATGGAAAATGTACAATAAAATTGTGCAGAGGGTGCAAAATGTATACCTATTTGAGCATATATTTCCTTACTTAGGTAAGATATCAAACGTCTGTGTGTGTGGAAGTAGGGAGAAGGTTGTTCTCAAGTCCTTGCTTTTTGCCTATTGTTTCAGACAGCACGATATATACAAACTCAAAGCAATGGGTTTCTGGTGTTAGATTTCACCAGGGCTAGGCCACAGGCTCACCAAGAACTGGAAAATTAGAAATGTTAGGTTCCTAACACTGCATATTTTGACAACAGCGAGGATTACATTCACACAATACTGGAAAAATGAAGAAGTACCAACAGAAGAAGAGATAATCAAGAAGACTTTAGATTGCGCAGAAATGGACAGACTTACACTGAGGAGAAAGGAGAAAGAAGATTCAGAATACTTCAAAGTGTGGAATTTGTTCTATAAATGGTTAGAAGAACGGAGAAGGGATTAAGGCACCAGAACGGAATAACAGATAGTTATAAACAAAATCTATGTAACATGATGTTTTACTAAGCACAAATCGAATGTGGTAATAATTAAAAACTAATAAAAATAATAAAAAATATATGTTAGGTTCCTCATTTTAGACAAGATAAGTTCCCCACAGTGACACAGTATTACATGTGTTCTGTCTAGGCAGAAGGACTCTGTGGTTGCCAGAAAACCAGAGGGCCGCTAGCCAGTAGCCAGTCTTTGCATTGTTTATACTGAAGTTGACTTAAAATTCCTGATTTTAAGAGGATCCAGGAGGAGGAAAGAAAACCTCAACAATAAAGATGGACTAAATGAATAAAATGGTTAAAGATTGTAGGATATAATGGGTATAAAATGGTAGAAGAATATTAATGTTTAAAAATCAGTAACTATTAAAGAAAATGTAGATAAGATGTTTTATAGATGATACATGATTTATTGATGATACACAATGCCCACAAATATATTTTTTTAAGGTACAAAAATGTTTTTAAATAGTGTGGGAAACGTAAAACACAGGAGGGCACTTTTATTATGTTTGGTGGATATATAGGGAATAATTTCATAATTAGACTCGAAAGATAGCTTGGAAAGCATAGATTAAAGAAGAATGTGAAGGAATAGAGAGATTAGTAACTGTAGTAATATTGGGAAAATCTGTTTTTCTTTTTATCTTTCTTTGTAGTATAAGTGTACAAGTTGATGTAAATGCACTATCTCACTCTCTGGAATTTTACCCTTTCTCTATCCATACCTACCCCTCTAACCCTAAATTCCTTTTCCCCATTGAGAAGAATAAAAAATTAGAAAAGAAAAAAAAATTCCTAATTCATCTGTTCTCTACCTTTAGGCTCACTTATTGTTTTCCTAACTGCTGGTTGTTTTACAGTGCTGTTACTCTTAGGAACAGGCCTCCTGGCAGTTGTGGCAGCTAGAATTTTGGAAACCATGCAGCCTTCTTGCAACCCTGTGTGATAACACTCTCCTTATAGATGATGATGGATGATCTGCAGAGGTCTGGAGGATACACAGGACCATCGCTGGGACCTTAGAGAGCTGAACCTCTTTCTGTGACCGCCAACTCCCAAAATGGTTTCTTATATTTTTTAAAAATCTAAAAAGCCTGCCAGGCACACTCTAGTGGGCCAAAAATATTTCGTAAATGGGGTATATAGGGGTCCCCAAAACATGACATAATTGCCATTGTAACTCCTAGAAGGTACACAAGACTTTCTTAGGCTGCCTCCACTTTTTAAAATTTTTTTAACTGGTAGGAGTCGTGGGAGTGCTGCATGGCTCTAAGGGTGCTGGGGGGGGGGGGGGTTTCTAGCATCCACGTTGTCAGCGCCCCTGCCTCTTATTTGGTGGAGTTTCTGAGCTTCCTGCAGAATTAAAGGAGAGTTTGTTTGGGAGACTGCCAGATCTGCTTTATCCTGACAATGTTTAGACAGACTAAACACCATCCTTTTCTAAGCTGTGTTTTTTGTGGCGATAATTACTGTGGCTGTCATACAATAAGTCATGTAAATACTTTACCGTTTATTTGTCTCTGTATTCAAACAATGCCTCCTATTCATGGTTTGTTCCAACATGCCTATTCTCCTTAATTACTCATTAACTGCCTATAATTACAGTTGCATGGCTTTAAACCTGTGGATTTGTTCTAATCAGCAAAATGGTAATCTCGTATTTTCCTGTCCATATATTGTATACCTTTCCAAAGGAAGAACATGCATTCAGACTTTGATCAAGGCTTCCCTTTAGGTTGGGAAGAGAATACATCAGAGGGCTTAAAACTAGAGATGGGCATGAATCAAAAAAAGTCAATTCATTTTGATTCGTGATTTGTCAAGGTTGACGAATCAAAAATAACAAATTTATTAAAAAAATTCTGATGATTTGATGAAACAATTTATTTTCAGTTTAAGAAACTAAAAAATGGCCACACAGGCACCTAGAGACACCAATATCTTAAGGAAGCTTTTCATGACTTTTGTCTACAAGACCGGCAGGTTTGGTGAAGTTTGGGTTTCAGATGTCTGAATTATACACCCACAAGAAGAGCCACCCCAGGAAAGATCCCCCCAGGCACCTAGGGACATGAAAAGCATAGAGAAGCTTTTACTGACTCACCTCTCCAATACCTCCAAGTTTGGTGAAATTGGGTTTCAGACATCTAAGTTATACACCCACAAAGTGGATCCCCCAGGAAAGTACCCTTTAACAGCTAGCTTGGTGCCAGGATTAGGGTTGGGGTTAGGGTTAGGGTTTCGATTTTTTTATATATATATATATATATCCACTGCTTCCCCTGTTTTGGCTTCTTCTTCCCTTTGAAAAGACAAGACTCCTAAAACTATCAGGTTAATTACACTGACTAGGGACCATGGGACTTGCCAATTCTTTTGACTCCTTTTTCCTCCATCTATCTTTTTTGATCCTTTCCACCCATTGTTCGGCTCTGTCCCCAATAACACAGTTTCAGCTGTTTGATCCTGCAAACAAGGCCAATCCAGTCTATTTGCTAACATTTCCCAGAGGTATTTTTTAGCAGACTGGCATTCTTTTACAAAATGGGAACAAGTTTCCTTTACAGGTTCCTGACCCTTGTCCCTACACCTAGTACTCTCACATTGCACCCTTTTACACCATTGGTCTTTCTTCCCCCCCCCCCATGGATTTGTCATCCCCACATTGAGAACCCGATTATATGCTCTCCATCACGTCTCCCACAGGGAGAAAGGGATCTGTTGATCTTTAAATACTGCCAATTCCTCTCTTTCAGGGTGTTGATACACAGGGTTTAACTCCTTTCTTGCTTTGAAAGATTTAATAATTTTCTCCTCCACCACCTCCCTATAAATCTCTCTTTTAACAATCTGTTACAGGGCAGTCACTTTAATGGAGACCACTTTCACCCCCTGTGAGGTTGAGAGTAGCCCCAGGGGTACTCTACAGAGTGTACCATCTGTCTGTCCTAGCAGAAAGATAGAGGATGAGGCGGAAACCATTGTGGGAGAATTAAAACAATTGAAGATAGAAACAAAAATGGCAGAGGGCGCTAATTGGGCGGGAAAAGAGGAAGGGATAAAAGGAGATGACAGGAAGGAACCGGGAGGAACAGAAAAGAAGGAGGAGGAAGATTGTTGGGCACAGGAGGAGAAAGGAAAGAAAGAGGAGGACTTAGTGGAAATAGTGCAAGAAGATCCATGGACAGGGGAGTGGGTAGAGTTTAGAGTCCCTAGGGAGTATGCAGAAAAGGAGTGGAGAAGACAAGTATACAGAAAGCCACCTTATTGGGGAGAGACAGAGGAAAGGAAGCAGCATAAAGAATACAAAGCTTGGCAACAAAGAGAGGCCAAGAGCAGAGAATAGAGGAGATGTATGGAGAACCCTGGGAGACCCCGAGGTTCCAGTCCCTTCCAACCACCATGGAGAAAGAACAAGGGCAAAAAGGTTTGGAGCCACAGGTGGGCTGGGTTTACTACTCTCAGCAATGATGTTAATGGAACAGACACCTGAGGTTTCGGGCACTGTACCTAAATGGAGTCAAGAAGTTGACAGTTCTTTACCCTTGTCGTTCAGAAAGGATTTATCATGTTATTCAAAAGTTAAAACTTATGACTTGTTGGTTAAACCAGAGATGGAAGAAGTTAATGTGAATGAAGCAGACGATTTGTTAAATAATAAACATGTTTTATTGGAAGACTTTGGCGTTCAGCATTTTTCTTCAGGAGCAACTAAGCGTAAGGAGGTAAAAGATATAGGACAGGATCACAGTGGTGACCAACGTGGGGGCAAGTCTTTACCTCCTGACATGACAGAAAGATGGATGCGGTAGGCGACGGAACAACAAGACGCCATTTTGACCCACCTAGTAACTCAACAGAAAGAGATGATGGAACAGATGATGAAAATGCCGGGATGATCGGAAAAGAGACTGATGGAACCGCCTATACAAGTGGACAAATTAATAGTGGCACCCAGCTTTGCACATACAAAAGATGGGACTGGGGGACGATCCAGAGGGGTTCCTGCACACATTCGAAAGAATAGCGATGGCAGCGAAATGGCCGTTAGAAAAATGGACACTAATCCTGATGCCATACCTAACAGGATTGGTGCAAGAAGTCATAGATACGCTAGAACCAGAAGAAATACAAGATTACGCCAAAGTAAAAACAGCTATACTGGGCACCCTAGATTTGTCAGAAGAAGCCTATTGCTGTCGATTCAGAGGTCTGCGTTATAAATTTGGCACGTCACCGCATACGCTATCGCAACAAATGAAGGCCAATGTGATAAGATGGCTACGATCGGCAGTACTCAATGCTGACCAGGTGGTGGAGCTAGTGATGACCAAACAACTAATAACAACCCTCCTAATTATTTCCCACCAATATGTTTCCACTTTGGGGCAAGAGATCCACATGTGTTCTAGTGTGCCTTTACTTCCACAATTTCTCCAGCACCTATCTGAGATTTTTCCATTAATTTTGTGTAATTTTGTGGGGTGCGAATACCATCTATGGACTACCTTCAAAACTATTTCTTTTGTTTTAGCTGATATTGATTTATATGGATATGTGGTCCATATTTCCATCCATTCTTTCTCTGATATATTAATATTCAAATTTGTTTCCCATGTTATTTTAGATCCCATACCCCTGGGAAATGCTTTCTCAACCAAATGTTTATATATTACTGAAGTTATTCCCTTCCTTTTATTTTGATCTATTTCTATACTATATTGTTCTAGTTCCGTGAGCGTTCTCATAGGTCTAGAACTGTGGTATAAATGAGTTGCCAAATTTCTTACCTGTATTAATTGTAGCCAATTAGTTTTTATTTCCTTTGTTTTGTCCTCTAACTGTCTAATTGTTATTGGTTTCCCTGCATCAAATAGGTCTCTTATTCTATAAATTCCAATTCTTTTCCAATTTTTGAATTGTACATATTTCTCTCTTGATTTAAATTTTGGATAATCCAGTATGGGGCATAGAGGGGATATAGGCGGAGCAAATAATCTCATGTAATTACGCC
Source organism: Intellagama lesueurii (assembly GCA_037013535.1). Taxonomy (NCBI): domain Eukaryota; kingdom Metazoa; phylum Chordata; class Lepidosauria; order Squamata; family Agamidae; genus Intellagama; species Intellagama lesueurii. The sequence goes on along the minus strand of JBAJHW010000001.1, from coordinate 163,186,333 downwards.
ATATTTTCAATGTCTCACAAGTATAAGGATTTTGCACTTGTTCCTTCTTTCTGATTGGTTCCACTTTGTAAATATAAGTGTTAACTACACCATTATCCTCTTCTCTTTCCATTTCAACCCAATCTGGGATTTCTTCTGTCCGTATAAACTTTATTGCTTGAGTAATTTGAACGGCTTCGTAATACTTTATTAATTGTGGTATCCCTAGCCCTCCCTTTATGCTTTGACCATATTTAACACTGCTTATGAACCTTAGCTTTTTCCACTTTCCGCAATAAACCTTTCCAGGTTTTTTTTGCCATAATTTTATTTTTTTAATTTCAGGTTATAGTGATTTATTTTGAAATAAAAATACACATTTTAAATCTAAATGTAATATGAGGTGTGGATAGGTTTAACCATTACCATCAACTTCACTTACACCATAACAATCACCCTCACCCTCACCATATCCCTATCCCTAAATCTCACATTCACCCACACCCTCTCCCTCACACTAACGCTAACACTTTTCCTACCTCCAACCACAAAAATATCCCTAAATCACACCTTATCCCTACCTTTAGCTATAACACTGAAAGTAACCCTGAGCTTCCAGTAGTCCTTACACTAACTGAACACTTTCACCCATCCTGACCCTGTTCTCCCCCATCCTGACTCTAACCCTGACACTAAAGCTAACTCTAACCGTGACCCTAACCCTATCTGTAATTCCAGCCCTCGCCCTAACCTTAACCCTAACCCTAACCCTAAACCTCCCCTAATGCTAACCCTTACCCTAACTGTAATTCTAGCCCTAGCCCTAACCCTGACTCTAATGCTAAACCTAACGCTAAGCCTGAACTAAACCCTAAGCGTAACCCTAATCATAACCCTAACCCTAACTGTAACCGTAACCCTAACTTTAACCCTAACCCTAAAACTCACCCTTCCCCTAACCCTAACCCTATTATTAGCCCTAGCCCTTACCCAAACCATAACCATAACCGTGATGCTAATCCTACCCCCACCCCCACCCCTACCCATAAACTCATTCCTTATGTTACCCCAAGCTTTTCATCTATTGGGAGTGCTAGTATTTGCTCTGGCTCTAACCCTAACCCTAAGTCTAACCTTCACCATAACCCCAACCCTAACCGCACACCTCATGTTACCCTAAGCTTTACACTTAGTACAAGCCCTAGTATTAAAGCAAAGCAAAGCGTGCTGCTTATATACCGCCCCATAGCGCTTCAAGCACTCTCTGGGCGGTTTACAAGTTAATTATGCAGGCTACACATTGCCTCCCCAGTGAGCTGGGTACTCATTTTACCAACCTCGGAAGGATAGAAGGCTGAATCAACCTTGAGCCGGCTACCTGGGATTGAAACCCGGGTCGTGAGCACAGTTTTGGCTGCAGTACAGCAGTTTAACCAGTGCTCTAGCTCTAACCCTAACCCTAAACCCTAACCCTAATCCTAATCTTACCACAGGTAACCCGAACCCAAACCCTATCCCTTACCATCACCATAGGAGAACCTAGAACGAGTCCTAACATGAACCTCAACTTGAACCCTAACCTTAACCCTAAACCTAACCCCATCTCTAACCCCATCCCTAATCTTATCCCACACCCTTCACAAGCAGTAATATGAGTCTTTACCGGTAGGGTGGTTCTTAATACCAACCCTTGCATTAAGGGGTCTGTAGGGGCACTGTTTCAAGCAAGATTGGGAAAAGTTTATTTGGTGGGGGTTTTACTATATGTCCTAGATTCTCTCAGCCAACAGTGCTACTGGCTATGTTAGTTGCAGAATCCTGGGAAACATAGTCCAGAATAGTAACTTTCCAAGCTCCAGCTTTCAGATAATACCAGTCCTTTCTAGAAGATGCTATAAACTGTATCTGGGAGTGACCAGGCGGGGGGGTGGGAGTGGAGACAGGATGGGAGCTGGCCATGGCTGGTTACTGGGGTAACAAGTTGATATACTGGAACTGAGGTTAGGTCCGTTAAGTTGGGAAAATGGAGAAAAAGAGGCAGAGAATGTAGTCAGCCATTTTGAAGATATGGGAGTTGCAGCATTAATTCTGCAGCTCCTATTTCTCCAGTGATCAACAAGAGAAACTTGTGGAGAATTCAGCACTATTTCACAGTAAACTATTTAAATGCTCAGTCCAAATTGTTTATTGTGAAATAATACAGAATTCTTTACAAGTTTTCTTGTCCATCAAAAACACTTTGATCCTATTAATTTTAAATTTTATTCTATTTCTGGTTTAGAGAAAACAGCCCACAAGAGTATTTTCTGGGGGGGGGGGATCCACCAAGAGCATTTGAATACTGTTTTGTAATGGAAATATAAGGTTTTATTATATGTACCAGAAAGTAAAGTAGGAAGGCTGGTGTTATGCCTTGTGGCTTTTAGTTTGTGGGTTGCTCTGGGAGTCTACCTTGTCTCCCATGCCTTTTCATTTCGATGTGAAAGTCCTGAGAGAATTAATCTGGGTGTTTGGAAACACTGTGATCAGTATGTAGGTGACATTCGGCTCTCCTTCTCCATTTCTTCCTCCCCTTTGTCCTCATTCACATCTTTTTTTCCTATTTGTTGTGCTGTTAGTATTGTGGTTTTATTGCTTTATTTTGTTTGCTATTTACTCTTTACTTGTTTTATTACTGTTTGATTTTTTTAATGGCTTGTTTTACTACTACTATTACACCATGGCGGGTGCTTGTGGTTGGGAAGTCAGGCTACAAATATTTTCAACAAATAACCAAATGTTTTCAAAAATTCCAGATTAAATATTTAGGGTTACATTCAGGTTTTTAATAGATATGTTTGTTCGCCTCAGTTTATGTCCTACACAATTATTGCACCCCACACAATGTCTTACTAGCATCGCATGACCTGACAAAACCAACAAATATGTCTGAGACTGCAGCCAATCAGTATACTCAGAGGAAGCAGCTGAGATATATTCTGACTCCCATAAAACCAGATCATCCTTTTCTTTACAGTACTTAGGATTTATAGAGCATTTCCCCATCTCTCTCTCTCTCTGTCTCATTTTCTTGTGATTCTTAAAATAGCACTGTAAAACAACTCTGTCCCTCCAGCTGCTGCTGGACTGCATGTCCCATCACACTTATCCAGCATAACCAGTAATTGAAGGATAATAGGATGTGAAGTGCAGGAACATATAGAAGACCACAAGGTGCGCACTAGAGATGGGCACAAACTAAAAAAACGAAGTAGGATGTTTGTTAAAAATTGCTAGCTCATTGGTATGGATTGGTTCAGGTTCGTCAAAACCAATGAACCAGAACTGACCCGAACCACAAACTTTTTTTACGATTTAACCAAACTTCCTTGTTCATCCCCCCCCCCCCCTTCCCAGGCTTTGTTTCTTCATTGGTCATTGATAGGGAAACAGGCTTGTTTGGAAGCTTGATCATTCAAACCTACAGCTCTGAGTAAACTCACCTCTGGAGGGAAAATGTATGATCAGCTTCTAATTGCAAGCCCAGGGTCTTGTGTGGTTTGGCTCTCGGTGAGCTATGAAATCAACTGAAGATCAGCCCCCAGTTATGTGCTTGCACCTCAGTGGCTTTTCCCAAGGAAGTTTGCTTTAGAACTCCCATAAAGGTCTGCATTTTATAACATGTGTGTTGGTGTTACATGCTATCAAGTCACAACTCACTTAGAGTGACCAAATAAGAGTTTTCAAGGTAAGGAGTGGTTTTACCAGTATCGGGTTTACTTCTGTGAGTTCCCATGATGGAGTGAGGATTCCAGCCTAGGTCCTCTGAGTCCTCGTCCATCTGTGCACTACACCACACTGGCTATTTTATACTACAGTATATTTTAAAAGCTTTCATGCAAGTATCCAGGGGAAAATTGATCACACATGTTATAATCGTAGGCAACTGGAATGAAAACCTAGGAAATAAAGTGGAACAAACACTGTCAGAGCATTTGGCCTAAAAGTGTGAAATGGAGCAGGAATACAACACATAGAATTCTGTGAAGCCAATAATTTGCTTATTGAAAGTACATGATTCAGGCATCTGAACAGATGACTGTACACATGGACATCACCTGATGTTCAATACAGAAATCAGAAACTATATAAGTAGGAACATCTGCTCACAGGCTCTGGAACTCATTTCCCACAGGAAGTCAGGCTGGCCCTCAGTTTGCTGTCCTTCCACAAGCAGTCAAAGTCTTTTGTCTCCAGGTAAGCCTTTTCTCACCATCCATCCGTCTGTCTGTCCAGAATATGCCTGACTTAGTGAAAAGCACTACTCTGAGCAATTAACAATAAATATAAGAATATCACCCCTACCAAACCAAACGTCACACAATAAACTCCCATCATCAACATCAATAAAAATAAATAAATAAATCACAGACAAAAACCCAAATGATGGTGGAACAGGCAATTCAAGTCTGTAACTAGTATGTGGTGGCGATGATGTCTTTAAATTCTATCTTCGACATCCTCTTAAAGATTGGGATGGAGGAGGCCTGGTGGATCTCTAACAGGAACCCATTCCACTAACTGGCTGCCTATGAATGGTTCTTCAAAAAAGGGGGCTGCTTTGTTTTTTAAATTTATTTTTAGAACAGTTTTGAATTGTCTTTATTAGTTTTTAATCTAATGTCTGTTTAATCCTTTTTAAGATTGTAATCATTTATTGTTTTTTAGCTTCTTGTTTGTTTTAATTTTGAAAGCCACCTTAGCTCCTCTTGAAGAAGGTGTGGTACAAACAAACAAACAAACACAGAAGATGGAGAAGCCCAGTTTCTCCTACCGAAGTGAGACTAGGAACAGATGGTGGTATAGATAATGAATAATGAGTATGAAAAATAGTGTAAAGCTGAAGGAGAACACCAAAACAATCTTAGTGCCAAAATATAATTTAAATAATACCTATTAAGAATGTAAAATATCATGTAAACAACAGATTTGCCTTACTCAACTGAATTGGCCATGAACTGTGGACTAAAACCAGGGATTTTGGGGGGAAAGAATGCAAAAAGACTATTTCTCTAGTCCAAAGAAAATAAAAGCCTGAATTAATGATGGATGAAACTCTTAAAACTGTTAACAACTGACAGGAAGGAGAAGTTAACTGTGATAGCAGTAGAGTTAGAATCCTAAGTGGAAATTTTCAGTTACTCACACATAAGGAAAAAGAGAAGTATTATAATAGTCATTGCAAATATATAGAAGAGATCAACAAAAAAGAAGAAAATAAAAATGAGAGATCACTATTTTATGAAATCCAAGAAATCAATGGAAAATTTAAGCCAAGGTCAGCAATGCAGAAAGATCAACAGGGATTTAACGGCTGAAATCCTATTGTGCAGCTCCATATGCCAAATGGTGATGACATCAGCAGCAGGAGGAAACTGCCACTGATTAAAGGTTTCCCTGGAGAATTTCATCACATTGTGTATAAGCTGCATACACCCAAAAATCCCCCAAAGAAGAATTTAATCAGCTGTGATTTGCCACTGCTGATGACATAATCCCTATTGTACACATGGAGCTGCATAACAGGATTTCAGCCCTTATTTGATCTGGACATAGCTTTAAAATACATCTATTTTGAGAGGCTTTCAAAGGCTCTTTCTTTTGAAGTTATTTGCCTCCCATTGCCGCTCAGATATGTGATGCCATTAGGGCTTAATGGGCAGTCTATTATTTGTTGTTGTTGGTTGGATTTCATATTTTGCTTTGTGTCTGCCACTTTGCTGTTTCTTATATGTACACTGCCCAGAATAGTGCTGTGCACCAATGGGGTGGTATACAAATAAACAAACAAATAAACAAACAAACAACTGAAAGGAGATGTAAACAATATCCTGATGAACTATACACAAGAGATAGAAAGATAAGATATTCCTTCAAAGAAAAATCCTGTGAGGAGGACCTGCAATTTTAGAAAGCGAAGTGAAAGCTACTCTTAAAGCACATGGAACAAATAAATCACCAGAAATAGATCGAATGTGAACATAACTATTTCATGTTATAGAGATGAAAGCTAACAAAATTATAAGAAGAACTTTTTTTAAACAGGAAACAGAACAATAGCTCACAGCCTGGAAATGTTCAATATATATTCGAGTCCCAAAGAAAAGAATTGATAAAGATTGTACTAATCATAGAACCATTCCAGTAATTTTCCATGCAAATGAAGTGATGCTCAAGATTTTACAACAAAGATCGCTATCATAGATGGAATAAGAAATGCCAGATGTTCAATCTGGGTTCAGAAAATGAAGAGGCACCAAAATCATGCTTCAAATATATGTTGACTACTGGAGTGCGACAAAGAATTAAAGAATAAAATCAATTTGCACATTATAGATTACAGTGAAGCCTTTGACTGTGTAGATAATGAGAGACTATGGGTTGTTTTGAAAGAAATGGGTGTGCCACATCATTTGATTGTTCTGATGCATAACTTTCACTCTGCACAAGTGGCTACTTTTAGGACAAAATATAAAGAAACAAAATGTTTTCCCACTGGCAAAGGTGCTGGACAAGGCTATATTTATTCTATATGCAATCTATATACAAAACACATTATACAGCAAGCTGGATTAGATTTAGATGAATGAGGGGCAGAAATTGTTAGAAGGATAGGTGGCACCATATTACCATTTTGTTGGTAGATGATTGAAATAATGTGAAACAACTACCAGTAAAGGTTAGAGAAAGTCTGAACTCACACTAGAAGCTAAAATTTTAAACAGCAACTATCGTACTTTGGGTGTCTCACGAGAAGATAAGACTCACTGAAATAATGTTAGGAAAAGTTAAAAGTGGTAGGAAAAGAGATGGATTGACTCAATGAAGAAAGCCACAGCTTTGAGTTGTCAAAACCTGAGCAGAACTGCTAATTTTAAGACCTTTTGGATGTTGTTAATTCACAAGGTTGCCATAAATTCCAAGCAGTTTGATGGCACATAAGAAGAAAATATTACCTACAGTGTACTGTATCTGAAAACTTCTAAAGTGCCTTCCCACATACGAGCAGTGTGCAGGCCAAAGACTTATTTTAACGAACTTTTATAATTGCCAGCAATAGAACACAAAATGGTGATGTAACAACAGGAGCGATTAGGAATATCTTTACTTTTTAAAAGTAGAATGATCAGATTGGAGAAGAGAATCCTTCCAGCATTAGAAGGATATTTCTAAGCATCAGTTGAAACACCAACAAATGAGCCTGTTTCTATGCTCACCCCCAGCAGACGGCAGGGTCTTTTGCACACTCGTACCCTATAGTTAAAAGGAGTCACATCTGAAAATGCAGTTGTCAAAATGTATGACCTGGGGGAACACTTCAGTATTTCCTCAGGTGCCAGACGATTACTAAAAAAATATTGGGGGAAGAGACCTGGAATGGAAAAGGTAAAAGCAAGAGTAGAAAGAGAGACATTGGAAATAGATGGACTTTTAATGACTGGTTTCCTTTGGAAGGGACACACCAATAGGATGAGAAGGTGGGCCTCTTTGAACAGGGAATTGCTTCTGCACTGCTTAACCTGTGGAAGGGAAGCCTGGTGCCTCATGAGATACTTTGATCAGTAGATTCTGCTGGTCTTCTCTGGCATAAGGTGAAGCTGTTCCTTGGCAGCCCTAGGCTGTTGCCAACTGCTGTGTTGGTACCACATCTAGAGATGGGGCAGTATTCGTTCATTTCCTCTTCAATTGCGATTCTATTCACTTTGCACATTCCGAATGAATCAGTGAAACGAAACTCAATCACCCTTTGGTACAGTGGTGCCTCGACTTACGACCATAATCCTTTACGGAAGATGGGCGTAACTTGAAATGGTCGTAAGTCGAAGCACCATTTCCCATTGAAATGCATTGAAATGCAATTAATCCGTTCCGGATGAAGGAAAAAATCACCCCAAAAAATATAAATCACTGCAAGACCCATCGGAAACGCGATTAATCCCTTCCATCCAAAGTGGGGGGGGGGGGGGAGAAAAGCAACCAGAGCATGCAAGACAGATTGGAAATGGGGAAAAAGCAAAGCAAAGAGCAAGCGAAGCATGCAAGACAGATTGGAAATGGGGAAAAAGCAGAGCAAAAAGCAAGCGAAGCATGCAAGACAGATCGGAAATGGGGAAAAAGCAAAGCAAAAAGCAAGCGAAGCATGCAAGACAGATCGGAAATGGGGAAAAAGCAAAGCACCAACAAACAAACAAACCCCCCAAGACCCATCGGAAATGGGGAAAAAAACCTCCAACAAACAAACAAACCCCCCAAGACCCATCGGAAATGGGGGGGGGGGACCAAAAAACAAACAAACTCCCCAAGACCCATCGGAAATGGGGAAAAAAATTACCAAAAAACAAACAAACCGCCCAAGACCCATCACAGCACAGAAACATAACCCCCCCAGCCCAAAACCACGCTGCAAAATCCACCCAGAACAGTTTTTAAAAAGCAGAAAGCAGCACCTTACCTTACCAGGCAGTCCAAAGCCTCCTCCGATCGCACTCACTCTAACCGTTGGGGCGAAAGAAATACAAAGAAGCAGCCTCTTCGCCTACTAACGGTTAGCAATTTGAATTTCCCACCTTTTTCCCCTGCCTTTTTCCGGTTGTAACTTGAAGCTCCGGCCGCAAGTCGAAGCAAAATTTTGTGGCTGGAGCTGGTCGTGACTCGAAATGGTCGTAAGTTGGGACGTTCCTAAGTCGAGGCACCACTGTATTTGATATTCTTTGAGTCTTGTGATGTGGTTCTCTAATGACAAAATTCATATATTCGTGAAAATAACATTAGACATGCATCATGTTAGAGAAAATTGCTTGCAAAATAAATATATTTAGCAAAATGGCATTCAAAATGCACATAGTACAAGAAAGGCACACAAAGATACATTCAGTTTTTTGTATCTACTTTTTTTTTTTTAAGTGCAAACTTATATAGAACCAAAATGAAACACATGTAGGGATGGGAAAAAGGGAAATGAATAGGAACCAACACTGATGGATTTGTCTATCCCCAAAACACTGTGGCCTAGCTCGGGGCTTAGAAATTACAGATAAATAGGTACTTGCAATTAATATCCTTTTTTCTAAAATGACTACTGGAGCTGTAACTAGTAATTTTGCCTGGGGATCTATCTATCTATCTATTAAAAAAAACCCTCTGGTTTCTCAGTGTGGGATATGGGACATCTGGATCCATTATTTGAAATGGCCCGCTATTGCTGCACAGTATTGTGCTTGCGTTGCCAGCAGGAAAAAGGATGTCAAACTTTAAATAGCAAAATGCAGCATGAATGCTGATGACACCAGTCAAGATAGTCTACCCTCTTGTGCTCACTACCACTTGTAAAGTGACATCAAGCAAGGGAAAATCCCAGAAGCTCGCTCCTTTTTAAACAGTTAACTACTTCTCACCCAAACACAAAGCCAGGGCTTTTTCTTTCTTTTTTTTTTTTTTGACAAGTATGGGGGGGGGGGGGTTAGTAGGAAGAGAGAAAGACCTAATATGAGGCTGATTGTCTCAATAACGGAACCCAGAGCTCTTACTTTGCAAAATCTGAGCACAAACTTACTGGAAAAGACAATATGGCTAGGAAAGTGGGAGCAGTAGGAAGGGACAACAACCTAACATGAGATGTTGTTGGTTTGCAAGAAAGTCTGTTTTACCTTTTCGAAAGGCCTTTTTTTGAGGATCAACGTTACAGCACTTGTAACCTGGATTCTTTCCAAATTAGACCAAAATAAATAAATAAATAAATCAGGTGGGTCAATCATTCTTTTTCAACATAAGTAAGATTGGTATTTTCAATTTATTTGATGTTTTTAAAATCTGGAGCCATCTAAGGTCACTTGTTTCTGCATGGAGGGATAAAACTGTTTTACTTTTAAAAACTCATAACTTGAAAACGCCTTGCCCAAACTATCCCTGAATTTGGCACAGAGCAAGTGCAGACTGTCTGCTACATCTGTGTCATATTTGGGGTTGATCCAAAGTCCAGTTTCAAAGTTATAAATTCTTTTTGGGGGTGTTTCCCCTATTTTTAGAATTCCCTTGTAAATTGTTGATTTGCTCTGCTGGCACAAAAACATCCCTGTCTTTCTATCTATGAATATTCACCTTGCCACTTTGGTCCCTGCTCTGAGCACAGGCCACCCTGCAGTGCTCACATTTATGAGTTTATAATTTAAATTAAAATACGTTTATCATTTTCCATGTTGGCTGGGTTGTACAAAGTTTTAGCTATATCTAGGGTATGCTGGGCAGGCGGGTGTACACACACACACAGAGTTCTTACTAATATGGTTGTTTTCTCACCAAGCCCACAAAGCATGGTTTAGTTCTATGCATGCTTATACAGAAGTAAGTCCCATCAAAACAGGTTTTGGCAGTATCCGATGTATGCATCAGTTCCATGCATGTCTAGACATGCTTCTGATTTGCAAGGTGAAAATCAGTACATCTGCTCAAATATAGGCCCCAGTACAACAGATTTTGAGAAAGCAAAGCATAGTTCAAGTGAGTACATGTCTGCTAACAAGTAAGCCCCAGTGAAATAGTATCAGGCGTGCAAAGCCCAGCTCATCAATTTTTTAAAGAGAAGGATATTTGAAACATAATGCCTTTAAACTAATCAGAGGTAAGAATGGGCTTCCCTAGTGGGCAGCTGGTAAGAGCTGTCTCCCTGATCCCAGTCAGAATTCTGGAGCAGCTAATAGCAGTAGTCTTTCTCCTTGGTTAATGTGGTTGAGGAGAACATGGGTGGGATTATGGTTCCAAAAAAAAAAGGGGGGGGGGGGGAATCCAAGCTATGCTTTTAGTTCTTCCTTTTCTTGCCTCTCCCCATGTCTCCTTTTCAAATTGACCTCACTGATACCGTGTTTCCCCGAAAATTAGACAGGGTCTTACATTAATTTTTGCTCCAAAAAACACATTAGGGCTTATTTTCAGGAGATGTTTTATTTTTTTCATATACAGCCATCTACATTTATTCAAAGACAGTCATGTCATCTTCTTCTGGTTGCTGCACAATGGTGGAGGGCGGGGTTTCACTTAACTGGGTCTTATTTTTGGGGTAGGGCTTATATTACGAGCATCCTGAAAAATCATACTAGGGCTTATTTTCAGGTTAGGTCTTATTTTAGGGGAAATGGTATTTACTCATGAACGTCTAATTTAAAAAAAAATCCTATAAGAGAAAAGAGACTGAAAAAGAGACTGAATTATAATGGCATGGAACAGAAAGATGGGATGAAAGGGTCAGGAGTTCTCTCTCTCTCTCTGCGTGTCTGTGTGTGTATTTATCATTTAAATACCCCCCTCTCTGCATTCCTAATGTTCTTCACCAGGAAGTGACCTTTCCTCGTCTAAACGGTCTGTCAGGCTACCAGCTACACACAGTTGTTTGTAATGCATGGTTTGGGCCTTAGTTTGCACCTCTCTCCTTGGGCCATATCTTGCACTCCATTTTCACCTCTGACCTGCCCTTGAGGCGTCCATTCATTGTGTTTGGATTTGACTCCAGCCTGTCAGATTTCAGAAAGGAAGCTGGATATTGTCTTTTTGTTTAGTGAACACAGCAAAGGGCAGTTTACAGTTGGCTGCAGCCTGCCTGACCTTCCCTTGTTGTAAGTTAATGTATTTGGCAGGAATCCTTTAGACACTCTGCAGATGTTCTGGCTTCTCCCCTCCAGTCCAGCTGCTTTGGGAGCAACTTGCCATATCCTTGCCTTTCTCAGAAATAGATGCATCAAACCCTTTCGTATCTACAAATGTCACACCGGAGAGACTTGTGAGTAAAATGAACCATGTATAGGCTTAGCAGGCCAAGAAACATACACGTTACAGCTGAGCTATTGTCCATTTCTTGTTGGAGAGATGGAAGAGATTTGGACAATGGAGATTTGGCTTTGGGTCACGTTTGAAAGCATGACTTTTTCTGGATGACAACTCCCAAAACTGTAGCCATGCCAGGTGAGAGGTTCAGGCATTGTCATTTGAAAAGTCACTTTTTCAGGTTCTCTTTTGGGTCAGCTTTTGTGAAACATGCATGCAGTTGCTCTATCATTCTCTCCTATCTGGATATCATCTATGTTTTAGGCATCAGTGTCCTCTGGGTCAGTAGTTTCCAACCCTGGGTCCTCAGATGTTCTTGGACTACAACTCCCAGAAATCCTGGCTGGCATAGCTAGTGGTGAAAGCTTCTGGGAGTTTTGGTCCCAGAACACTTGGGGGGGCCAAGGTTGGGAACCACTGCTCTGGGTGAATTTCACACTCTTTGCCTGTGGCATTTCAGGCATGGAGGAACAGGAAGGGAACAAAAGGACCACCTTCCTGGTTGGTGAGAATTGTGGCATAAGCACTCTTACTTCCCTTGTTCCAGGCCTTGCTCAGGTACTTGGCATCTTCATGAGGTACATCCTCGAAGTGGCTCTGAAGTGGAAGACTTTTCTCTCTCATCTCCTCTAGGTCACGATTAGTGATTCTGTATATTCTTTTTGAACAGGAACAACTAAAATATCCCAGATCAAAAGTGACCAGAACAGATCTATCATTTTCTGCTGTTGTGATAGCTCTTTGTGATAACATTGGGACAAAAATGTCCCATGCTGGTTTTTTAATTTTTTTTAAAAAAAAATTATTATTTTATGCACCATGATGCCGAGGAGCAAAAATGGTAGGCACTGGTTCTTCATAGGTTACCCCCATTTATGGAAGGGGGAAGATATTCTGAACTTTGCAATGGGTTCAGGAGATATGAGTAGGATATATTTATTTAATTCTAACTCTCAGTACAGTACCAGCCCTAGCATTGATCCTCTGTACCTTGGAAGTCAGAAAATATTGCAGTGTTCACTCCATATATGTTTAGAACACAAACGTGGTGCATTAGGATTAAGACAATTTCTCATAACAAGTCCATTCTTTTCTAGGTGTCAAAACGTTTTTGCACACGGATCCTGTGGATACTAACTTATCAAGGAAAGGCCACTGCAGTAACTGTGTAAAGCTGCAGTTGTGTGGGCTAGGCTGGCCATGTGGGACTTGCTCACCCCATGGATCCTTCATCAGGTAGAGACTGCTGATCAAGTAGGAAAGATGCATGTTGAGCCATCTTTGTGACTGCAGCCATGAGGGAGGGAACCCACATGGAAGTACAAGATGGCTGGATGGGTTAGTCTGGTTGTAGAAATAACACCACCTAGTGACTAATACAATTCCATTTTCTGTGAATCTTCCATCCCACCCACCAGCTTTGTTTCTTGTTGGCTCCAAGAAAGGACCTCAGTAGCTTGAGAGTCTGCAAAGGCCAGAGACTGACAAATATATTTTGGGTAATGTGATAAGTGGTAGTAAGTCTTACCCATATTTCATTGCAGGTGTATTCACCAACAGATGTGTTAAATTGGACACTACCTGATATGTACGGAGGCTTTTCTTAAGAAGCAAATGCCTATATTTATTTATTTATTTGATTTATATATATATGCACTTAAACTGTGTATTACTTAATGAGACAATTGGCCTGATTTTTCACCCGTGATGTTCGGGGATGTTAATATTTACAAGATTAGCATATTGCCAAATTGTTGGCAATTGGGGTTTTGGGGTTTTTGGCTTTAGCTGCATATTTTCCTAGCTTCAGTCCAAACTTATCTTATTGAGTCCAGCTGCTAAACTCACATTTAACAGATGGAGGCCACAGTTCCATGTAGACTGTAAAGCCATGGTGTCAGAAGGGCAAACTTAAATAGTCAAATCAAGCTGCAACATATGAAGTTGTTCAGGACAGAATTCTTCTTATGCTATATTGAAAAAAAAGACACAGCGCATGTTACTATGAATGGATTAGTCAATACTTCTTGTGAAGAGAATGAAAGTGTGTACAATAGGACTCCCATATCCACGGTTTCACTTATCTGCACTTTGCCACAGCTCTATATACAACATACAAGGGCGTCCCCTTGTGTTTTTTGTCACACACCCTTGTATGTTGTTATAGGGATCACTAGTATCCGCTGTTTCAGGCAACCACGGTAGATCATTGAACCGATCCCCTGTGAATATCAGGGTCCTATTATAGTTTGGGAAGGGATGTGGTGGCGCTGCGGGCTAAACCGCAGAAGCCTCTGTGATGCAAGGTCAGAAGACCAGCAGTCGTAAGATCGAATCCACGCGGCGGAGTGAGCTCCCGTTGCTTGTCGGAGCTCCTGCCAACCTAGCAGTTTGAAAGCATGTAAAATGTGAGTAGATAAATAGGTACCACCTCGGTGGGAAGGTAACGGCGTTCTGTGTCTAGTTGTGCTGGCCACGTGACCACGGAAACTGTCTTCGGACAAACGCTGGCTCTATGGCTTGGAAACGGGGATGAGCAGCACGCCCTAGAGTCGGACACGGCTGGACTAAATGTCAAGGGGAACCTTTACCTTTACCTATTATAGTTTGAAAGAAAGCATAAAAACAGTTATAATTAGCTTGGTGATGATTACTGGTTTGAGTTGACTTGTACTAATAGAGTCAATAAGGCCTTAACTCTTCTTTCCCCATTAAAATAATCAGAAACAAAATTAAGGTTATTATCATGTTATTTATGTGTGCTGGCATCACTTCATCGGTGTAAATTTCAGTGGCAAATGGCTACAAGTTAAGAAGCTGCCATGTGATAGCAACTGCCTACATTAACTTCTTAACTTTTGGCGACTTGCCACACCATCACTGATAGAGTGATGCCAGTGTAAATAAATAATAGGATTCCATCTGTTGGAAGTTCTTATTGTTGTTGGCACCAACTTGTCCTGGCTCACCAGTATTTCTGGCCAAATTATTTCTTGGCCTTGTTGTTTGTTGTTGTTGTTGTTGTGTGCTGTGAAGTCAAAACTGATGTACAGTGACCCTAATATGGCTTTCAAGGTAAGTGACATATTTAAGGAGTAGTTTTACTAGTTCCAGCTCCCCAGTCAGTTTCCATGGTTGATCAGGGATATGAACCCAGGTCTCTTGAGTCTTGGACTGTCACTATCCACTACACCACACTGGGGATTCACTTCTCAGTCTTATCTTGGGATTTTGTCAATGCTGGGGTTTTACTCTGGGACTTTCTGCAAACCAAACTGGGGCTCTACCATGGAGCCAAAGCCTCTCAAGTAATGGTTCTTGGTACCAATAAATGGGGGTAGATGAGTCAATCATGCCTCTTTTGTGGGGAAGAATCACTTGGACAATCATCAGAACAGAGAGAGATGGGCTTGCATTCTGTTCTCTGATAGGCTCCAGGTCCCAAAACAGTGAATTCTAGTCAAGAGCTTGGGACAGTAACTTTATGGGGCAATTAATTCCAGGCTGTTTTCATCTCTTAATGAGTGCTGTATCTGCCAATTACAAATCAATGCAGGCATACAGAAATCTTCACATCACCACAAGCCCAGTACTTTGCAATGGGGGCAATTCACACCTCCAGTGCTCAGTCCCCTGCAGCTTTTCAAGATGTTCAACAGAACTATATGTTTGTGTCTCTATTAGACACACTGAGATAAGGGGAAGAGGGCATTGGATTAGGACTTCTGCATCTTTGTCCCTGTCTTTGACCTTGAGTCCATGCAGTGCATCTGCCACGTATCTGTGATCACAGCCCCTTCAACATGCAGAGTCCCCAGCTGGGGTGGGGTGGGGTGAGTCCTCCAACATGTACAGCTGAAAGCTGATCAGTGGGGGATGTGAGGTTGGGGAAGAGCCAGAGGGGAGGGGACAATTTGGTTCCTCCATCCAGGACACTTGCAAGCTGAGCATCTAAGAAGAGCTCTGGTCTTGCCTCTACAAAGAAGTCAAGGGCATGTCTGTAGGAACATGTCCTTTAGCAGACTTAAGCTGTAGACCCGGAGAAAGGAGGAAGGCGGCTGGCTCTTCATGCAGTTCTTCACACTGAGCCTATCACTTGGCTCATCCAGTCTTCTGTTTCGGAGTAATTTGATTTTCTTCCTCTGTCTCTCCCTCCCACCACTTATTTCCCCCAAAACACATACGCAATTTCCAATGCTCAGAAAGAGGTGAGAGTTAGCCAGAGGACAAATGAGGAAGGCTTGGGAGCGCTGCCCGTTTGGGGAGGTGAGGTGCTATCCCTTTGAACCAGAGTTTAACTTGAGCTTGGCCTCATCAGAGCTTATCCTCAGAAACAGTTTCCAGTGCCAGGACTTGGGACTGATTCATGACAAGCAATAAAAGAGTAGAATGTGTCACTGACCATATGGAAGGCCGTCCCTGCCCTTGCCATGAAATCATCTCCTCAACATTTCCAGCACCCTGGGTGTGAGTGTTGTGGCTTATGGAGTCCAACCAACAATGCCCATGCACAAAAGGGAAGTATGGACACGTTCAGGGGAACCCCAAGTTTCCAGAAGTACGTTTTTAAAATAATCCAAATCCTAAAAGCAGGGGGGAGGCCTCTGGAATCATTCACTGATGACAGAGTTTGCCAGAGTGGCCAAGGAATGCTGAGTGGTTTTTTGAGGGGGGCTGGAATATTGTGGAGAATGGAATAGGATATAGTGGAAGGGAGCCTGATGAATAGACTGGGGCACTGAAAAGGAGCAGTCAGCACAGAAGCACTTTGTTGCAGTTCCCAAGTCACGTTAGATCTTCTTTCATTTGAGATTAGGGAACAATTTTCAGGGCATTACATAGGCAACTGCCTTATACCAGGTCTGTCTGCAGGAAAACAGAGGGATAAAAATATTTCAAAGAAATAAAATACATAAATAGGTCCCGAGAATTTCAGAAAGAAGTTCTCTCAACCCATCTGATCTTTTCAACTACCTGCAACCGATAAAACACCGTCTCTTTCTTAAACCTCAGCATCTCTCCTTCTTGAAATCCAGAAGTAATTCCTGGCGGGAAGGAAGGGGCGTTTGCTATATTAACTCCCCACCCCACCCCATGGGAAGATTAGCACAGAAGGCAAATTAATCTCTGCCGCCACAGTTCCTCCAGGCATATTTCCCCACTGTTTTCTAGGGTGACAGCACCACACTGAGGAGCAGAAGAGAAGCGGAAGCCAAGGAGGCATCGAGTGGGGAGATGCACTTAAATGGAATGGAAGCAAGCAGAACAGCCTGTGTGACTCAGCTGGCAGCTAGGTCAACAACACTCCGTTCTCCCACAGCACTGTGGAGCCCCCTTCGCAGGAAGGTATTGGCACCTACAGCTCTGTGTATGCGGAGGGACTTGGTGCGTGATTCATTTCCATACAGTTTTCTTGTGCTGAAAGCAGCAGAGGCAGAACATATCTCAGGATAAGACGCAGAGAAACTAGAACAAATAAACTAAAGATTATGAAAGTGCCACCTGAAGGCAAACCAAAGAGGCTCAGAGGCAGTCTGCATATCACACTTTCTAAGATGTCTTAAACCTCATGGGAATATAGTACATATTATTTCTACATTTATAAATGCATTTATAAATATATAAATATATTTCATTTATTTATAAGACACCTAAAGTGGCTTGCAATCGATCTCTCCATCTTCTTAGCTTTCCTCAGATGTTACTGTTGTGCAGGGAAGCTATGTCATAAAACATTAGGCAGAAACAATTGGGCATGATCCAGATTGCTCTAATAGTGTAAAAGGTGTGATCTCCTTATACCAGTGCTTAGGAACATAATCTTGAAATGGGGGGAGGGTCTTCTTCAGTTGAAAGCCAACACTGATGCTTAGGAAAAGCAGGTGGGAGAGCTGGCTCAAGACAATTTGAGACAAAGAACAACCCACCTCTCTGGTTCTCTGTTCCATATAAAGGCCCACCTGAGTGACAGCTGAATCTCTCTTAAGCATTGGTGATGGGACAATGTTTTCCACTGCCCTTAAAGATGGCAGGCTAGCTGAACATGTTACCGAGTAGGCTACCTTTTTCCAAAGCCTGTCTGCTCCTCAAAATAGCTGCCATCTGAGGTGACTCTCACTTTATCTGATGGAAAGGCCAGCATGTGGTACAGCCCTCTTGTGATGAAGCCATTACAGATTATATGGGTGAAGGCAGAACATCCTTCCACACTGACTAGAAACAGTGTTATCAGGGACAATGGCTTAAGTTAGAGCCCATGGAGCTTTTTACACAGTCAGAGGGTTTGGGAAGGCTGCTGTGTCCCATGCTGTTTGGAACGACATCGGGCCCCAGGAAGCTCGTAAAACATGACTTTCCTAAAATGTGCTGGGTAATAATGTATAAAACATGAAATAAAAATGGCATTCTAATGGTCATCACCAGCTAGGAGAAATAATACAAGAAACACAGGGCCCTGTGGGGTTTAATCTTTGATTGCTATTTGCTGATGCTTAATTGATACTGGAAAGTGGTATATGATTGAAAAGGGAAGCAGATGAAAATAGCTTATACACATGCGAGTCTTCGCAGCCTCATGTAGCCTCCTAAATTCTTATTCCTAAGGAGCAACAAGGTAGGAGGAGGCGGATGAATTATTACCCTATTTCATTTGAATACCTAATAACTTTGGTGCATGGAGCACATTTCTCAGGAACACACATGTACTACACATAGGGTGTACTCTTCCCTCAAACCGGAACATCTTAAGAAGCAGCAGGGGATGTCAAAGAGCTGTTTGGGTTTGCTTGATGTAGCCACACCCTTTACAAAAAGTTGTGCTGAACAGAAAGGATTCTTTAAAATGCTATTTTCATGGCGGCATTACTGTAAGATTTCTCTTGTGCCCTAGAGACCAATAGTGTTTCAGAGACGGAATACTGCAGGGGCCTATTGCCTTTTAGAAGACTCCAAGTATAAGGGTGAGAAATGATTTCTGCCATGCCATGTTAAATACATGAATACACGTTTTAAAAACCCTTAGGATAAAGTCTGCAAGATATTGTATAAATTTGTTACAATGCACAGCTTTAGGAACTGATGAAAGTTTACAGCATCTAGAAAGCCACGTATTACACTCCTAAACATTCTTTGTGAGCTGAGGGTAGCACCAGGAAGTCAAAACATCCCAGGAAATAGTTCCTTTGAAAGCTTTCTTTCCCTTCTGACTCAATTTAATGGTTTCCACATAGGTCAACAGCTAAACAGAAGGAACACTTAAAGGCCAAACACCCACCAGCTGGGAATACCCTGTGAGGAATAAGGAGGGTGGAACCCAAACCACAGCTGTATTTCTCAAACATGCTTTCAATTAGAAAGGTCCAGGCTCTGATTCTGAAAGGATTTCATTAACATAACCCTTCCTCAACTGAAGATACTCACTGAAAACATTAACCCTGCTGGATTGTATCCCTTAGCTGCAGTTATTCTGCTCCATGCTAGTTTTAACCCTGCAGATTTATGTGCGTTTTTATTTCAACCTCTTTTTGAAACAAGGAAAAAATGGAAATCATGCACCATGTCAATCCTCACAACAGCCCTGAAGTGTAGGCTAGGTATAGGGGCAGTGATTGGTTCAAGTTAGCTCAAAATGCTCCATGACTGAGCAGATGATTAGAATCCCTGTGCTAGCCAGAGCTCCCTTTTGCTCTGACCTTGTCACCAGGTTATTTAACATGAAGGGTGATTTTTGAAGCAAGCCTGAACCTTCAAGCAACCAAAGGGCCACTGTGGCAGCTGAAAGAGTTTGGGAGAGACTAATCTAATTTCCAGGGGAGAAGTATGCACATGGTGAAGCAGTGTGGTACAGTGGTTAGACTGGACCAGGATTTGGGAGAGTCCAGTTCAGGTCTTACTGAGCCATAAAGTCAGGCTAATCATTCTTTCTCTCTTTCTCAAGTTGATCTAGGGAAGCTTTAAGAGGTAAGGCATACATAGGACTGCAGAATACCCACATCAAAATAGACTATTAACGTGTATTTTTGCAAAATCAGCCACAAACAATAAGAATTTAAGTCCCTGTAACCACAAATCACCAGGAACTGGTTCTGCCTCCTGTAAATCATATTTATCTCCCCACCAGCATTTCCTGGGTGCCTAAACACCGGCCTCTCAACCTTTCATAGAAACCTTTTAAGGGTGCAAGCACTTACATGGGATAGGGAGAGATGCAGGACTGTTATTCCATGAACCTTCTTCTTTCACTGCTCTTAGGTTCTAAACCACTTAGTTTAACATCTTTTTAACCCAGCATTCAAGGATGATGATTTTTGGCTTTTATCAGTGCATGTCATAGGCACCTGACCTTGCTCAGATCATGAGCCACCCCTGTTTGTGTGCGGTTTTGTGCATGTATGCACTTGGGATCTCTTTGAAAGTAATTCTCCATAAGTGAGCTCATTGTTATTGCATTCAACACAAAATCAGAATCCTGGGCTGAGGGAAATCAAATTGCCTGATACAGAAAATCCTTTCCTATAATTCTAGAAGCCGAACTTGTTCAGAGAACCTACATGATGGGAGAATCCAGGCAGACCAAAGGAAGTATTTCACACACCACCATGTTAATCTGGACTTTGTGTTATCACATTATGTAGTGGTGGCTGCCAGACTGGACAGGTTTAGAAAAGATAAGACAAATTCAGGAGACCCCTGGCTATTGTGCATAATGGGTATATATTATCCCTAGGATCACAAGATGCCGCAGTATATCTTTTGTTACTAGCTACTGGGGAACATTTTGTGAGAGATCAGTATCATTCCTTTCTCGTTCTTCTTCTTTCTTGTTCTCCTTTCCTTTTCTCCTTCCTCTTTTCCCATGGGCAGGAGTTGTCTTCTCTTTAAATTTCTGCACAATACTTAGAACATTTTAGATGCTTTGTCAATGTTAAATAATGTATGAGCTCAATAAATAAATCACAGCACTTCTCTGGCTTGAAAAAAACAACGACCCAACAGCCCAGTGGCTTATAAGAAACGTGTACTGTGGTGAAATAGATTCATGCCTCTTTTACTGCTAAGTGTTAATTTGGCATTAATTATGGATGGTTTCATAATTCCATCCCAAACAAATCCCAAGATCCTTGCATGCTCTGACCACTGCCTGAACTCTTCCATGTGAAGAGCTGGTTCCAGTTGTGCTTGTTCTTGATGTGAAATAATATTCTATTTCCAAGGGTTTTGTCGAAAACAAAATCCAAGCAAAATCTTAGCAAGACCCAAGGCTTTGATCCCAGGTGAACAGATGGCTGTACTGTAAAAATCCATTGGCTAGTGCAAAACAATAGATTGCCCAAAGTGCATGTTGTTGCTGTCACAGAATCAACTGTAGATGATGATTCACTAAAAGTCAGAGCCTTTCGAAGGGGGAAATGGTTGAAAGTTGACCGATGCAAATTGCTAGAAATTGGAAAAATGCCCAAGATCTTTCATTGCATGCATTTATGAATAAGATATGGCATACAATGCTGATGGAAAAAATGACTAAAAAAATTAGATTATATAGAGGAGAAATAAGGCATAGTCAATTCACTGAAAGCTGGAAGCCTTTATTAAAATATGCCAATAAAATAAATGTGGAAACACGTGGCTCAGAAAACAGTTTGGAACATTTAGATTGTTGGTCAATATTTTTCTAAGATTAAACCGGGAATGGTGTAAATGTGACTTTATGAAATGTGGGAATAGCAGGTGGTCAACAGGTAAATTACTTAATAAGTAAGATGATAGATTACTATGTTAAGCCTTGTATGTATTACTTGTAACATGATGGATTGTCATGACTTATATAAGTTTAAAAAAAGAAAAAAAAGTTGACCGGGTGCAAATGAAAGTGTGAGAAATCACATAAAATGAACTGTCTTCTTGTGACTAGGCAAAAAACCAGAATAGAACAAATCGTAGTGGTATCTTCATAGTAAAAATTGATGCCAAAATTATTGGAATGTGATGGGTGTGCATCAGAACTAGAGATGGACACAAACCGCTGGTTTGGTGGTTCATACCTGTTCATTTATCTGCTAGTGTTTCCCAGCTCTGCCTCCTTCAGTGGGTGCCCACTCAGAGGAGGCAGGGCTTTGAAGCACTGAACACCTGTCTAGCCAATAAACAAACTGGTACGAACTGCCAAACTGACGGTTCGTGCCCATCTCTAATCAGAACAATATTATAGAAAGCAAACAACAGCAACACGGTGCCTTCAAGTGAATGCTGGCTTATGATGACATGGTTAGTTTGTCTTATATGGAACTAACTGTTCCAGGCCTTTTTGTTTTGTTCTGGTTTATTTGTGGGCATTAAGTGATTAATAAAAGAGTAATATTTGATTGTTTTGTTTTCTAAAATACAGTTCTGACGTGTGTGCATCACATCCCAATTTTTATTAGCAACTGCTGGCTTTTGCCTTGTCTCCATCTTATAGTATTTGCTGGATGCATCATTTCAGGGTTCATGCTAAAGAGACCATTTAAAAATGTCCCTGCTATGCATATACCCTAGACCCTTCATCCAGAAGCCACTACAGAGAATCAAATAATTGAACATACAAGGAGCATGTCTGGAGTAGACACACTTTTACTTAGCTGGAATTGGGTACCAGTGTGTCTACTCTGCACATGATCCATGCCAAAATTGAATGAAATCTTTTCCCGACACAGCCTAATAACTGAAAGGGGAAGGGGGCAGACAATCAGAGGAGGGGCAGAAGGGAGGGAAGATGGAATAGAGTACCTGGAAGTCTGAACAAAAGCAGGGTTCCAGTTACTATAACCTCTTGTTTCCATTCCCTCTGAAATGAACACGTTTCCAAGCTTATTTTATGTTAGATGGCCTCTCTTACTAGTCTTATTAGCATACGATTCCCTTTGGCCATTGGGCTTGATAATAACGTTTAGGCATCGAACTGTTGCTATATGTGAAAGTCTGCGTTGGTTATCTTCGAAACCCCATGATAAACCACATTAGTGCAATGGCTGTCAGGCAGACCTGGCAAACAAACATCCACCAGGGTTCTTATCTAAGCTCTGCTATTCTGGGAGACTAATTTATGAACCAGTGACAGGTTTATCTGCTTTGGGAAGCAGCAGCAGCATGCAGTGAATTTTTAAATAAATACTAAGGACTTTTGTCTTCTTAGCAGTAAACTTTGCTTCTTCAGACTGTCATCGGTGAGGAAAGCAAGGAAGGAGGAGGAAGAGGATTTGGAACAGCAGCTATTTTAGAAGGTCTATGCACAAGAAGAGAACTAAACTAACAACATATGAGCAATGGTATGAGTGTGATGGAAAACAAACAGGACAACTCAGGATAATTTGTGAGACAACTATTTGGTTCATATGGGAATTATATTATGGAAAACTGCAAATTCTGCAAGAAGAGAGAGTTCATTATTTAATGCTAGTGTTCTACTATTGCATTGTGTACAGCATATATCCCCAAAATGAAATGGATAGGTTTCATAATGACTAGGGATGGGCATGAAATGAACCACGAAGCAACACCCCCCCCCCATAAATCGAGCCATTTCGTGGTTCGTTTTGGGGTGCTTCAAAGAACAAAGAACCTGCCCAGAACAAAATGCCAAACTCTTATTGGCTTTGGCGATTCATATGCTTCATTTTGGGACGTGTCGTCCCTGGCCAAACTGCCTGGTGCCACTCAATCAATTTCCTAAGCAACCTATTGAAAACTTTGCATAGGATTGATTGTCAGGTCAGGCAGCCAACCATGGAGTTCCAAGTCCGCTTTCTGGGAGTAGCTGGTTACAGCAGCCACACACCCTGGGCAGCTCAGCTGGTGGTTTCACTTTTGCAGCAGCTGGCATGAGAGGAGGACTCTTAGCTAGCTAGTCCATTAATCCTGCCTACTTTCTGTTCCCTTCCCAGTCCACCTTACAAAGAGCAACACCTTGTCTCAAGTTCCCTGGGAAGAACCACTTGTTTAATTTTCCCCAAGACACTTGCTAAAGAGCACTTTCCTGAGGGAATCTGCTTTTGGGGGGTATAACTCAGACATCCCAAATTCAATATTTGGTAAACTTGGAGGGGGTGGGGAGGAGTCAGTTGAAGACTCACTGTGAGTTTGGCATCTCTAACTTGTGCGGGGGTCATTCTACCATTCCCAGAATTCCCAAATCGCATGAATATGAAATGGTTTATTTCATTGGAAAGTTTGTGATTTGTAGTTCGTGAATAGTAACAAACCGTGAATCATCACAAACCACTGTTTTCCCAGTTCATGCCTATCTATAATAATGACTATGGGGATGGCATTTAATCTCATTATACAGCCAGCTCACTTCCCTTGGTGGTGTTCTTTACGTAACCAGGTGGGCACCATTGCCCATGAACAAGAGGGAGGTATCAGCATGCTTGACAGAGGACTGTGGAAGAAGAAGAGGAGTAGGAATAGGGGTAATCATGATCTTGGGAGTGGGAAGTTCTCCATGGATACAGCAAACTCCTGTCTGTAGGGAGGGAAACTTGGGGGGGGGAGGTAAGAATGTGAATGTGAATGCAGTGGACTACCCTAGGAGAAGGCATGGCTGAGGGGCTAGAACAGGTGTGCATTCCACACTGCAATGTTTTCATGCAGGTCCTCCTTGACCACAAAGAAGGAGGAAGTGGAAGTGGAGCAAAGAGTGTGAGAACTGAATAACAAATGACTACACTTACATCTTGCCTTACTTAAAAACTCTCTAGGTATCCATATCTGCATTATAGGGATGTTGAAGAATACTAGCCTACGTTACTTGGCTGCAACGTTCCCTCTAATTTTCCACTAGCACTGAACAGACACCCCCCCCCCCCGTCTCCCTGTGCATGCAAGTCCCGGCTGTGACCAGAACCAAATGAGCCATAACATCAATACAGTGCTGTGCAGCCATGCAGCCACATAGCTTACAGGGAATGTTGCTTGGCTGTCAAAAGAATTACTGAGAAGACTTTGGGAAAGCACTTGGAATTAGACAGCATTTAGAGCTGGCCCTAAGATTAAGCAAATTTAAGTAGTAGACCCTAGGTTCTTAAGCTGTGGTCCGCAGACCCCTGGGGGTGGCCACAATGTCCTCACAGGGGGTCCATGAAGGCTTGGAGAAATGTTATGATCTTTTGCAGTTAAAACAGAAAGGATGAAAGAAAGAAAGAAAGAAAGAAAGAAAGAAAGAAAGAAAGAAAGAAAGAAAGAAAGAAAGAAAAGGAAACAGAAAAAAAATCTTAATTTCTCTTGCTTGTTTGTGTAAAACCTGACTTTTCGAACCTACCACTTCCATTAAAAAGAAACAAATGTAAAAATTGGTTATGAAAATAACTGTTTGATATTTCTGCACATGGTAAGAACAAGCAAGTGAATGATGCTGAGTGGATGAGAGACAGTGCGTGACATTTCTTGCTGCTGTCAGAAGCCGTGAGGAGAGTTGGAGTCAGTCAGTGTCAGCTTGAGTGAGTGTTTGGACGGACTTCGTGATCGTGTTTCTTCTTTGATTTCTGCTTATAAAACCATTTGGTTTTATGTGAAAACCTGAAGCGCTAGATGGGTTGTTGGTAACTTTCTTGATAGTCATCCAGTCCTTTTGTGCATGCTCTCCGTGTGCATATGTCCTCTGCATCTTATAGGCAAGGGACACTGGAGATATTTAAGACAAAATAGAGGGAACTTGAGAGCTGGCACCTTACAGGAATTTTTAAATCCTTGTTGAAATGCCTTGCCATGTCAAGAAAGCTTAACCTGAGAAGAATGAGTTGTTTATTAAGTATTCTTTCTATCTCTAGTTGGCAATTATGCTTTTATATCTTGTAAATGCATGGATAATAAGTGAATGGAAGTCACATCCTGGAAAATGTCAGGAAGCAATTACACAATGGGAAACGCTGAAGATGTTAAACTTCAGTATAAATTCTGCAATGGAAACAAAACTTTTTTTGTTTTTGTTTTCTTGAGTGTACACATACATTGACAAAACTGCAAATAAGCAGTATGACTGTACACAGGACTGCATCATGATTTTTCTTTATGTGCCTTCTTGTGGATGGCAGATGTATACCTGCCCATTTGTAAAGAGCCACACAAAAAAGGAAATGGGTTCAATTCTATGTTAAACACCTCTTTCTGTCGGAAGTTTAGTCAACATGCGTGTACACATCTGCTAAATGAAGGCAGCCCGTGAACACAAGTGAATGATAGGCAAGCAAAACTCCAAGCGAACTGCACATGCATGGCAGCCTTTATGTAACTGAAGATAATAAATTAAAGAATAGAGGGTTTCCATTCCCCATATGATCAGTCACTCTGGGAAAATATGACCAGACAAATCAGAACAATTCCAAATTCTAAGAATGAGGTAGAACTGGAATCGCAGGGTTTAAGAATGAGCATTATTGAATGGGCATCTCATTCATTCATTCATAGGCTGCCTTTCATCCTATAAGAGGGATCATACAAGCATTCATTTCATATTCAACAGTGAATATTCCAGCATTTTTTTCATTCTAAGAAAATTAAAGTTAAAGGGAGGCATGTCCTTTCTGTACTTAAGAGGAACTAACCCCAGAAATATTTTGGATGAAATGAGTTATTTTGATTACATAAATTATATCAATAAAAACAAAAAGAAGCCCCTAATAATTGGAATCCAGTCTAAGAAGGAAGTTTTTTTTCTTCAAGTGCTCCACATGTGGATCCTAAAGTCAAAGTCTTGCTTCTGGCATCCTGGCTTTTTATCAGGATTTCACACCACTATTCACTCTCAGTGGTGGTCTTATAAATAGTAACCGTTATCTATAGTATCCTGCTGCACCCATATAACTTTAGATTGGGGCACACATTTTGTATGTCTGCTGATGGACTCACATATGTACATCCAAATCCTCCACTCACTACAAAAGTCAACAATATTTTTTTTAATGAATATCTATCTTTTCACACAGGAACCAACCAATCTTTCCACAATTTCCTTTGATTTTATATTTACCATTTTCTCCACACTGAGCATTGGCATTAAATAAGGATGCCATTCTACAAGGCAAAATTATTTAAAACATTTATTTGAAGCAAAATAAAACAGACAGTTGAGATTACATAGAAATACAAATTTCAACCAGAGGACTAAACCTTTTCATTAAAAATGTACTTTCTTACTGAATTCATTTAGGTGTTCTTGTACTGACCCAATCAGTTAGCTCACATTTAGCAATTTGCAGAATCAACCTCTGTAAAAATCAGTAAAACAAAGATTTCTTAAAATGTGCAAAGATCTTCTGACTGTTTTTTTAAACCATTCATAGTAAATGGCCCCTGGATATATGCTTATTACATAAAGCTTTCTTTAAAGTACGATAAAAATACAAATTCTATTTGTTTAAAAAAGCCATTCATATGGCTACTAAACATCCTTGTTGTACAAATTGCAAAATACGATATGACAAACAAAATGATAGCCTTCTTTCTATGAAATGCAGTCTACTTTATACTCCTTTGTGATCTCATATGCATCCATATTGACAGGCACACACAGGCCAGTCTCCAAAGGGCCCCCCCTGGGGGGGGCTTGCATCCTCACTCAACCTTTTCAGTCCCCTCCCTTTTATGACAAGCACTTATCTTCTTCTTCCCAGGCTCCTCTTGAAACTCAGGGGGACCCTCCAGAATGGCATTCAACATGAAATGAGGGTGCGTCTGCAGCCGTGAAACACTTTCCCCACGCATACGGTTCTCTTTGGATTCTGGCCACAGATAGAGATATACATGCAGATCCCCCCAAATAACATAGAAGGAAGACTTAAGACAATGCAAAACAATAAGACTCAGTGGAGCCACATACCTAAGCAGGTGCCCAATTTTAAGCAAGTGAAGAATCCCAGACCATCCTGGGCATCTGCTTAAGGAACTTTCAAGGCTAGAACTAAGCTTTAAAAGGTAATAGTATTGCATAAATGCATTCTATTTTCTGTGTAAACTTTGAAATATAAGGTCTAAAACTGTATTTTCCAAACCAAGTATCAGAAAACTAGTTCTCTTCCCCTGCTTCTAAAAGATAAAACTACCAAAATAATCTCTTTCTTTTTTCCCCCCTCTCTCATTTCTCCCACTCCTTTAGGTTTTTCTGTTTTCCCCAGTGAAAAGGTCCTTAAAGAGAAAATCTCCCAGAAAAGTAAATGTGGTATTTTTTGGACAGCCATTGAGAAAGATTATGGCAGAAATGGAGACATGGAGAAGCAAGTTATTTGGCGAACACAAGGAATGCAGAAACAAATTGTTCATATATTGCTAGCTCTGAAGACTAGTGCAAACAATGCGCAGAGATGTGGGCAGCAAGTCACCAATGCCCAGCAATTGGCTCCCCTCTGCCACAAATTACACCGGGCTCACCTCTCCATACTGTTATTATGGTCCTAGTCCTTCCCTCAGTAAATGTTCTCAAATTATTCATCTGTACATTTTGCCTTAGGATGCAGAATGAGATTATGTATTCATTTATCATACTCCAAGTAAATTGTGTCGGGTTTCTGGGGGGGGGGGGAATCTCAAATTACCTTAGAAGGCTCAGTCTAAGTGGCAAGTATATAGAGCGAGTACCTTCTCAGCCATCTGAATATTTCCCCACGGCACCCAGCAGTCTAACAAGCACCAGCACTCTAAGCACAGTATTAACTGACCTTTTTCTGAAATTGAGAAGTCTTCCAGAAGTCTTCTGTGCTGGGGACTAGAATGTAGGGCCCCCATCATAAATATGATTTTCAGCACAGACAATGCTTGCATGTAAGTGTAGGACTACAGAGAAGTAATCACCATATGATTGCCACTGAAAAATGATGTTGTAACTGGGTCATAATTTCAGAATCAGAAACACCTTTTGGAGTTTTTTTAATAAGCTTACCTACAAGATATCTTCCCAGCAATCTTTAAAGACTTCTGATGTTTTTTTTAAATGAACAAACAAACAGAAGATCAGTTGGCATTCTGGTATTAATTACTATTGGAAATTGAAAGCAACTCAGTCTTAGAATCTCTGGTCAAGGCCCCTGCTCAGCTGCAACCATATCTGTGACCCTGCCTGGGGATGAGAGTGGCTCAGATATCTTCCTTTAGGCACAGTCGATGACCCAGAAGACTGTGTGGCTTTCCAGCCCCAAGGAATATTCCCAGTTCCCAATTGCTAGCACAGGTTAGTGCTGTGGCGGCAGAGCCTATGGAGTAGACCTCAGAGGCAAAGTTCCCCCTCTGGTCTGCTTCTGGGGTATTGAAAGGAACCTCATATGGGGTGCCAGCCATTTGTGTTCAATGGAGCTCTGTTCAACAGAGCAACTGCCAACAACAATCCCATTGATTTGGAAGTGCACAAACAATCCCAAGGTTGTCTTCATCTGTCACTTTTATGTCTAGGAGTCCTGAGCATGCTCAAAAACCATTCACAGCAAGCACCATGAATGGGAAACAGGAATCTGTTTCGAGGCAAATGCAATCCATGTGTGCTATACATGGTGATTTCTGTAGCTCTTATGATTTTTGTCTGTACAAATACTCACGTGCGGTACAGATCTGGAGTTAAAAAATGAGTTGGGGGTGGTGGTTTTCGTTTGTTTTGCTTAAAAAAGTGTGGTCATTGGCAATCCAAGTTCATAGGATGCTGCCTACCAACACAATGTGCTGTGCATGGATGATTTAAAGAACTTCCCACAATACATGGTGAGTTGCCGTAAGGTACAGGTGACAACTTCCAAAAAGTGGAAGGGAAGGAAAAGCAGCCGAGTGATTTCATGTCCATTTCATATACATCTGTGACTTTTTTTTTTTTTACATTTGTACAGGGATAATACTGGAAACTCTCCGGAGTTTTACAGAAGCAAACTTCACAGAAATTAACATGTTGGAAAACATTTTTGGCACATTAAGAGTATTTGTAATATATTTTTTAAACTTTTTTTAAAAAAAGATCATTGTATCTTTCGAAAATTCTATGCTTGACATCAGCACCTGCTGTCTAGCGGGTCGAGACAGAAGACTGTGCCTTCCAGAGTCAGTCCCATTTTGAACCCCTCCTGGAACAGAGAAAGAACAAAGGGGAAAAAAGTCAAGTAAGAAATCTTACAGAGTAAGAGTCTTCTAAAAACATTTGTGCCCGTTTACTGGCATGTTTTGTTGTACTTGAACCTGCATCAAAACTACATTATTCGGTCTGCCGAGTGCATTTGGTGAGAAGAATCGAGTGCTTTCTTTAAGAGTCTGGGATCGCCATTTATGCATCGAAGTAAGGCTGGATTTCTATGAAGCATTTAATAAACTGGACCCGTCTTCATAAAAGACCTTTGGTGTCTTATGTGCTATTTCGATCTGTCAGCTTTTGGGCATGGGCAAACCAGACATTATATGAGGTGGTATAAGGTATAAGGACTTGCAGTCGCTTCCTGTGAAATGCGTGTCATCTCACTTGCACATCTTCCTATTGTGCATCTAGAGATGCAGGACAGGAAATATATGCGTGGCAGCATGACATCATTACATACATGTGTTTCAGGCAACACAAGCAATTGAGAATAAAATAGTTACAGGAGGATGGCATCCTTCACTATTTTGACCCTAAATCACTAATATATCAAAATACTGGACAATGGGAATATGTTGATACGGACTCTGGGGGAAAGCCTTGTATAACTAGAGTTCAAGTTTTTAAAAAATACACTATTTGAATGTTGAAACACTTCTGAACTGTCTTGTAATGGCTGGAACTAATCAGCTTTCTATGTGTGTGTGCACTTGTTATGTTTATATCACAATTCTGTGCTGTGTCTTCAAAGGTAAGTCCAGTGAGCTCTATGAGATTTACTGCTAAGTGGGCCTCAAGTAACACACTAAGGTTCATTTCCCGCCCTGCTTGTATTGTACATGTGTGGCGATCGCCCACGTCACTCATGGCATTCATATTCATGAACTGATTTGCATGAACCTATGAGAGGACTGGAGAGGCGGAGTCAGCAGCTACATGAGGTTTGGCAGGAGAAGGAGGAGTCAGATAGAGATTGGAATGAGATACTGATAGAGAGAGGGCTGGTTAGTCAGAGAGATAGAGCTGGTTAGGAAAATAGGTAGAGAAGGTGGTAATGGGATTGCAAGAGATAAGAAGTATGTACTGAGAGAACTGTTGATGATTTGCTTATGTATAATGTGTATCTGAGAAACTTCTATTATTATTCAATCTGCTTCACTTCAATAAATGAGTTCTGTTTCTGTTCACAAGACAAGTGTCCTGACAAACGTCATTTATATTGTGGATCGAAGTAATCCACTGGTGGCAGCGAGAAGAAAACGCGACGTGAGCCTTTGTGAGGGAAAAACAAGCAAGGGCCACTAGGGCAAACGTCACAACATGACAGACGGTTTTAGGATCTAAGCTGCCTATGTCCACTGCTTAGCTAAATTTATTATGGATGGCCAGTGTACAAAATATAATTGACCAGATAGGCGGGGTATAAATGAAATAAATAAATAAATAAATAAATATATTGCCAAAATCTAATCAATATACTGTCCTAACACATATAATGACACCAGAGGATTGCTCTCAAATCAAGAACAATATTCTCACAAAAATTCTGCCAAATGTAGATTTCAAAGCAAATTTGCAATTTCTTCACTGGGGAAAATTTCTGGAGGATTTAGTGCATAGCTGAGTCTTAATAAAATGGGTGAAATTTTGGAGGTGGCATATCTGTATTTGAGATGCTGCTTAATAGGAAGGGTAATAGGCACTTGCTATTTGGGTGTGGATGGTTAAAACAGTGACAGAATACTCCCGAAATATTTTAGTACAAGAAATGAAGCCAGGTGGAATTTGATAACAAGTGAGATGTAGGCAACAAAAAGGCAATTTTAAAGCTGTGATTAATCCTTCCTCACTATTCACTTCACTGTTATAGGAAATGCAATATGGATCTCTCTCTTACAACAGGAAATGAAAAATGAGTAGTTACAAAACACATGCCAAGAGAGACAAGACAATGTTTGTATGATGTATGAATTAGGACTGTTAGCTATGCTATCTTGTCAATTTTCCAAAACTTTTCACAGCTAGGTACAGAAAAACATTACACATGCATTACATCTTTCAGTTCCTGTGGCAGATTATAGATCAGGTCAATCATGTTTCAAAATATCTAAGGCATCTGTTAGAACTGGGAGTGCCAGAATCTTTAATGATTCCCAGCTGAAGTTACCTGTCGACAGGAAACTGACAATTAGTAGTATAATATTGAAATGATAGGAATAATTAAGAGAAGAGTTGTAAGATTTTCCTGGCAAAATTGTAACTAGGAACCATCTCAACTGTAGTCACCCAACTGCTGTCTAGACATAGACATATAGATGGTGTACATGAGGGATTTAAGGCCTAAACCTATCTTCCTTGTGATCCAATCCTACCAGGCTAGTGTTAGCATAATAATAATAATAATAATTGTGTGCCATCAAATTAATTCTGACTTATGATTACTCTTTTCAGGGTTTTCAAGGTAGAGAATACTCAGCAGTGGTTTACTATTCCCTTCTTTTGGGGGCGCACTGGGACTGTGCAGCTGGCCCAAGGCCACACAGGCTGGCTTTACTTGCAGGAGGCACAGTGAGGAATCCAACCCCCAACCCCTGGCTCCACAACCAGAGACCTAACTTGCTGAGCTATCCAGCCAGCTACAATGTTAGCATACTGAGAAGGAATGTGTCAAGTTCTAGTAGATTAACTTTCTGCATAAACATCTGGACAGATATTTCTTGTGGGTGAATACTAAGGTGGCCACTTATTCTTTGCCAAAAGAAGAAGAAATACATCATCAAAATGATGTGATTGTTAACACACATGTTATAATTTGAAGAGTACTTTTCACTATAGTAGAAATCTACCTGATTTTTCATAGCTTTTCATCCATTTGTGAATGTGCCATTTTAATGTATGACTCTCTTATAAGCTATTTTTAAAATCACTCACATATTCATGTGCTGTGAATGCATAATTCATTCAAGCTTTCATTCAATTTTCTTACTGTAATATCACAATCCATTATTTATTTCATCTCAGCAATCAACCATTATTTTTCCATTTGTTGTTATGTCTAGCCCAGTGTTTCCCAACCTGGAGGTCATGACTTCCAAAGGGGTCACAAAGTGTTTTTGGGGGCGGGCGGGTATGGTCTCCTTACATGTGTTGTAACCCCTGTTAAATAATTTCTTCCTTGACCTTTTGGAGTGGACTATTGAGTATGTATGAGAAACAGGCCCTTTGGGGGAGAAAGAAGCCTTTACTTTCCAAGAAGAATGACTTTAAAAATGCATTTTTATTCAAACATGGCCAGGGGTGTGTGTGTCACAGGTCACTTGGCTATTATAAAAAGGGGTCGCAACTTGAAAAAGGTAGGGAACCACTAGTCTAGTCTAATATGCATATAGAAATTAACTCCCTCCACAATGATTTTTGCGAAATCATTTTGCAAAAATGTATTTAAAAAGAGTTATAACTGACATTAACATATTCTACAAATTTTTGTATCTTCATATACCATGGTGCAACTAAGGCTTAATCTTACGATCTCTATGAAGTCTAATCTTCTGATGAAGCTATTTAGCAACCCTGAGCACTTTAGAGACCCCAGAACATGGCACCTAAACAAGAGCACAGGAAGACACACTGTAAAATCACTTTTCATTAAATAATCTGTAGTTAAAAAACTATGAAACAAAAACAACCACAACATACTTTCAGATTTTCCTTAATGCACTTTACCTGTTTTAAAATTGTTATGTATGTAAGTAATGGATAATTTTTGTTTCAGTATGAACTTTCCCAATTCACTTCATATGTGTTATGGGTGTTTTCAAGAGGATGAAGAGATGGTTATCCTGCCTTAGAATCCTAAACTTCTTATACTATTTTAATATATATGGTCACACTTTAAAAGTTGACCAATTCCAGTCAAACAGACTGAATTGACTCAAACAACGTACAGTGGTGCCTCGCTAGACGATGTTAATCCGTTCCACGAGGATCGCTGTCTAGCGAAAACATCGTCTAGCGAAGCATGTTTTCCCATTGGAATGCATTGAAATCGCTTCAATGCGTTCCAAGGGAAAACGCAGTCGTCTAGCGAAAATTTCCCATAGGGAAACCTCGTCTAGCGAGTGCGGGTCCCCATAGGAATGCACTGACAGCTGCACTGACAGCTTTTCACCACTAGTCGGCGCACTCCTATGGGGAAACCGCATCGTCTAGCGAAAATCGCCATAGGGAAACATCGTTTTGCGAAGCGCAGTAGCGATCGCAAAAAGGCATCGTCTAGCGATTTCCTCGTCCTGCGAGGCAATCGTCTAGCGAGGCACCACTGTAACTGGTTTAGCTTCCAAGTAAAAACTTTAATAAAACAACAAAAGACCAAGATTTTGACAGGAAAACATATCCTGTCATCTTCAGGATACAAACGGCATACGGCAGAATGTTCTTTTTGGCCCAGTCTAAAATAACGCTGATGCTCCTTGCCTCGAACTTCAATACTTATTCCCATCTGTCCAAAATATGTCAAACCACTATGATTAATAAATGATGTCCTTTATGCCCCATTGTAAACACCAATGGTTCCCCCACCTATAAAACTGCAAAGTATCTTGTAAGTTTATTGAACCCCATGCTGAGTCAAGCTGAGTTTCATTTAAAAAACTCCAGGGCATTTGCACAAAAAATTCAAGATATAGTCATATCCGAAAATGATTTATTGGTAAGTTTAGATGTAACGTTGTTTACTAGGGTCCAATTGGAAGCGACATTATCGTTATTAGAACCGTTATATACTCCATCTGTAGCAGAATTGTTTAAATTTGTCCTTAGATCAATTTATTTTATGTCTAATGGGAAGTTGTTTGAACAGGTAGATGGAGTAGCAACGGGGTCCCCCTTGTCCCCAGTAGTAGCTGATTTCTATATGGGAGCATTTGAAAAGCAAGCTTTAGCATCCGCACCTTTTAAACCATCTTTTTACAAAAGGTATGTGGATGATACCTTCTTGATTTGGCCAAATGGAGAAGAAAATTTATATGAATCTGTAGCATATTTAAATAAGATCCATATTAATATATAGTTTACAGCAGAATGAGAAAGAGATAGAAAATTACCTTTTTTGGATGTGTAGGTACATAGGAATAAAGATGGTTCTTAAGGAGAAGTGTATATAGGAAACCAAGTTATACTAATCTCTGTTTCAGCAGTGTTAGCCATCATTATCTAGTGCAAAAATGTTCAGTAATGTATACGCTAATACACAGAGCAAGAACTATATTGAATAAAGATCATATAGAAAAAGAACTGGGTTTTTTAAGGCAAACCTTAAGCAGTAGGTTGATTAAGCAATTAGTCCACCTGGAATGTTGTGTGATGTAATCACATTGAGTGTATATTACCGTATACAATGTAGTTAGTATGCCGTTTGTGTCCTGAAGATGACAGGATGTGTTTTCCTGTCGAAATCTCGATCTTTTACTGTTTTATAATTTTTTTTATTTGCAAGCTAAATCCAATAAGCTGTTTGGGTCAATTCAGTCTGTTTGACTGGGATTGGTCAACTTTTATCATATCCCAAGAAAGTAGAAAGTTTTTCACAGACACACTTTATTATAGCAGCATGCAAACTATGGTAATGTATCAGAATGCAGCTCTAACCAGTTCCTGCAGATACCTTGTATGTACGCCAGTAACTGGAAGAATAACTGTCGCTCAAACCCTGGCTCTTCTGGAGTCTCCCCTGCCCCTGGCTGCCTCAGGAATGTAGTGCTGACAGATCTAAGGTGGAAGGTTCATCACTAACTTTCCAATCTGACTGCAGTCGCTTACTTCTATTGTCCAAAAGCCAGTGGCTAAGCTGTTGTCCCAAGACGGCCACACATTCTGGCACCGCAACAAGCACTGCCCACAATCACCACCACATTGTGCAGGTTGCTGGTCCACCAAAAGGTGCTTCAGAATGCCCATTTCAATCCTCTGTATGCTTTCGTAGGTCTTCCTCTCAGGCCCTTTCTAGAGTCACCCCTTTCTCTTACATTAAGCAGGAGGCAAACAAGGAAATACTGTCCTATCAGAAGTTTCTCTGCTCCTAAATCTCATATGGCTTTAGAGCTCCATGATGTCCTTTTTGTTTTATCTCTACCTTTTAGATTTGATTATTTATGTTCATGCTCTTGTTTTATTTTATTTTACTGTGGTTAGTGGTATAATTTGTTTTAAACTATTTTTAAGCTACCTCAGGAGTCACAGAACTGAACTGTAAATGTTTCAGAAAAATAAGAACACCATATGTATCTCCTCTTCTATATTATTTGCTGAGGGGATAGGACAATATGAAGAGAACCTCACTGGACTGTTATACAGAGCTTTTCAAAGCCATCAGGCCTACATACTTTGAAAGCAGATTGTGTGCATTTTGCTGTACACTGTGAGTCATTCAACAGTCAAATCGTCATGACTCTGCTCCAAGATGTATCGACAATGGGAGTCTGCAACTGCTTCATAGGTGATCCTTATCACGATGAGCAATGCAGACCAACAGTAATAGTCTCAGAGTTCCCATTCTGTATTTTAGTTTCCCATCTTCAGTAACCTATTGGAGATAAGCTTTCCTGAATAAAACTATTTTTCATGACTTGTACCGTGTTTCCCCGAAAATAAGACAGGGTCTTATATTAATTTTTGCTCCAAAAAACGCATTAGGGCTTATTTTCAGGGGATGTTTTATTTTACAGTCATGTCATCTTCTTCTGGTTGCTGCACAATGGTGGAGAGCGGGGTTTCACTTAACTGGGGCTTATTTTGGGGGTAGGGCTTATATTACGAGCATCCTGAAAAATCATACTAGGGCTTATTTTCAGGTTAGGTCTTATTTTCGGGGAAACAGGGTAAGTTCCTCCTGCATTCATAAGTTGAAGGAAATTTGTTTTTTGTTTTTTTAAATCCGGTTAGGTATGAATGTTCATTCTGTACCCTATTCCATTATCATTTCAAACACAGTGGTCCTGCTTTAACAAAGGCACCTGGCAAAATATTAATTTTGGACAGCTGAAAAGAAAAAGCATGTTTGTTTGATATTTAAACAAAAGAGACTGGCTATGGCTAATTAAGTCCATTTAAAAACACTCGTTTCGCTAAAGTCATGCATGAGAAACAGCTTTGGAAATCAGCGAAGTACCTTAAGGAATATGCAGAACTTGTATAAAGAAAATCTTCTGCATAATTTCTTTTTATTGCTTAGTATTAATGGTAGAGCTCACCACTAAAGTGAAAAGGAAATAGCACCCAGTGAACAGGAAGAGAAATGTAACTCCTAAGGAACCTGTCTCTAATATTCCTCTGTGCAACAGAGTATAGAAAACCCCGCTAGAAAAGATACAGTGGGTTGTACCAGTTTCCTTTCTAGCTGACTTGCAAATAGAGAATCACACAGGGAATATCTATTGTTGAAGGGTATTGGCATATGTTCATTTCCAGCTGGAACAGGCCTCCCTGGATGTGGATCTGAGGAGGAAATGGCTCTCTTTCAGCAGAACAACAGATGCCGAAGTAAACATTAGCTAGAAAGTGTCTTACAAGGTAACTGTAAAGATGAGAAGTGTTTCTTGACTAGACAGGGACACTTCGGAGCAGTTCATTTGTATAGAATGCTACAGTGAGGGCTTATTGGAAAAGTCCAATTTTCAAAGTAAAAGTCTTCTGCTTTTGTTTCTGACTGACTGCTGGAAGGTATTCATGGAGAAACCTTATTGTTAGATGTTTAGAACTGAATGTCTATGTACGTATACAGGATTTTGCCATTTTTAATTTTATTATTGTTCTTGCAGGAAAGATCTGGTAAAGTGACCACGGTTACATAAAGTAAATCATGAATACATACCCAGTGGTGGTGAGGCTTTTTGTACAGGCACACCATGTCACTTCAGCCTTCAGGTTAAAGCTTAATAAAATTACTCCTTTCTGTTCACAACAGGCATGCCCTGTATAGTCTCATATGCCACCGTGGATGGATACAGGGAATGGAAAATAGGTCAGTGGCTGAAATCCTGTAACCTTATGCCACACAAGCTGGATGGCATCATCTGGTGATGGATGTCTTTAATTTAATTAAAAAAACAAACCAAAAAACCCCTTCCTTTCCTCACCTTCAGTAGTCCCGATCAGGCAGCTGCACTATCGGCGGCAATTTCCTGATATTAAAGACTCACCCCACCCCCAGGTTCCTAATAGGCATCTCGAGGGCAAAGGGATCCCTAGAGAGCCTTGGAACCTGAAGGGGACTGGGTAGGAAGTTTTTAATTTAATCACCATCTGTCACTGGATGGTGACATCATTTGGGTTGCATGGCATAAATTTATCTCAACAGGATTTCAACTTATATCACACACAGAGAAGCCAGCATAAATGTACTGGACACAAACTCACACATTTGTCTAAGATGTTTTGAGTTTGTGCTCAGCATCTAAGTTCTCCACAACACTGCTCATTCTATTTTTCATGATACTAGATCTGAAGAACTGTTTTGCTGGTTCCTTTCTGTGCAATATTGACTGATCAAGATCTAATTGTATGCTTTCACTGGATCCTACTGCTTGCACCGGAATCAATGCCTTTCCTCTACCTTACAGCCCCCTATGCACTCAAAAAAGCTGTTCCAAACAACTGAAAATGCAGGCGTGTTTGGTGGGGACACAGGAGAGAGAGCCTTCTCTGTCGCTGCTCCCAGACTCTGGAACTCCCTCCCACAGGAGGCCAGACTGGGCCCATCTGTGCTGTCCTCCTGCAAGCAGGCAAAGACCTTTCTCTTAGTGATTGTCTCTCTGGGAGGGGTTTTTAAATTGTGCCTTGTTGTGTTGAAACTGTTTGTGGCGTTGACTTTGTTTACCATTTTTAGTATGTTATTTGTTCAGTTCTTTTTAATATATGTATAATTACTATTTTTTTGCTTTTAAATATTGTCTTTTATTGATGTAAGCCACCTTGGGTCTTTTTTAAGAAGAAAGGTGGGGTAAAAAATTCTAAATAAATAAACTGAAAACCTTTTTGGAACACATTTTGGATGGCTGGAGAGTGAGGGGAAGACCACCCCAATTCCACTGAGGCAAGATACTAAAGGAATCTGGACAGTAACACTACAAAATGGAGCTTTTAGTGGAAAGAAACGAAAGTTTATGAAAAACTGTATACCAACCATCGCTGACGCTGCATATCCATGAAAGCATTAAAAAAACAGAATGAGTATTAGAGCTTTTGGTAGTTTGATTAAAATAAGTAATAAAATTGCTAATTCAGTTATGTGTTTAATACACAACTAAATTGAATATTACATCAGAAAACATGAAATGAACACTGATTTTCTTTTAAAGATATTCACATTATGAGGAGATAACAGAATATGTACAGGTATCATATAAAGTTTCTTGAGCCTGAGAGACTTTACTGATCTAAGGTTGCAATCCTATACACATTTACAAGGTAGTATGCTTCACTGAATTTAACAGAAATTCTACAGGAGTAGACATGTATAGGATTGCACTTAAATGTTCCCCACCGTCAAGATTTGAATTATAGTACAAATCTCTTATGCAATTAGATTTCCTTCCTTCCTCCCTCCCTCCCTCCCTAATCAATGTATCCCAATTAGTTTCTCATTTTGTAAAGATGGATAATGTTACAGAGGCTCAAATCCAGTAGTAAGTCACAACTACAGTAGGCCCATTGAATCAGTGGGGATTAGGTCAATCAATTCCTCTGTTAAATTCCATGAATTCAGTGGGCCTACTCAACTTGCAAATTACTGCTGGATTTTAGCCAGAGCGTTACAAAGCCTCAGCCAAAGAGTTCTGAGGGGCTTGAAATGCAGTGTAAATAAGTGTCAGGCTGTCTTAAGAACACTTATGGAACAGTGTATGTTCTTGGCAGACAAATAATAATGGCACCATGGTAGCATTCAGTATGGTAAACTGAAATCAAACTCTCAGTGTAGCTCCCATGAAGTCACTCCTTCTTTACCAGAGATAGCACAACTGCGCACTAGACACGGTGCCTCTGGAAAAATCTTGCACAAGCGTGTACAACAAATGTTTTAGATGACAGTGAATATAAACCACCAGGAAGCGGAGAGGTTATCCTACAGATCCTGAATAGTTCTCTGTTAATAAAAGCACCAGTCCTTCTGCTTTCTGTTGCCCTTGTTGTATTGCTGTATTGCCACATAACCT
This sequence comes from Intellagama lesueurii, assembly GCA_037013535.1. Lineage (NCBI taxonomy): Eukaryota > Metazoa > Chordata > Lepidosauria > Squamata > Agamidae > Intellagama > Intellagama lesueurii. Next base: position 163,146,220 of record JBAJHW010000001.1, on the reverse strand, counting down.
ATAAACCCCCTGCCCATGGCATGATCTATTTCTTAGGATGTCTGTGTTTACATAGTTTGGGAAACATTTGGGTTAGTGGGTTGTTGTTGTTGTTTTTTTTTTTTTTTGCAACGGTAAATATTGGATCACCTGCATCTCATCTAATTTGGACTGTATGTCGGGAGGGAAATCTCCTGCTCCGCAGATAAAAGGGTCAAAAGGCTCTGCTCCAAAGAGGTCTCTCTCTAGAAAGAACAAAACGACAACAGTGAGTTAGCAACACATGGGAGGTAAAGCATACAGAATCTCAGAGATGAAGATGCCCAGTCAACTTCTCACCCCATGTGCCCCTAATGTCAACCTCTAATGCCAGAGTTATGGTGGTTTTTGTGAACTTGGAACACAAATAGTTCAATTTAGCAGCCTGCTGCAGACCACTGCATTGTACCCCCTTTAAGAAGTTATCATAAAGTGGTACTGATCTAATTTTCATGTTCACATTTTGCTCTCTAAATACGTTTCCAGGGCAAGTTTGATCACACGACATGTATAGAAATGTCATGTCATGTACGGTCCTCTTTGTTTGATCCTACAGAATTATTATGCAGTGTTATTTTAGCGATCTGTAAACACCTGGGCTTTCATTTGCTTTTATACAGCCCTTGTGAGCCTAGCAATTGGAACTGATCTACAAGTTCAGAAAAAAAAAAAGTAGGTGGGCTTGTATCCCAACAGAACAGATTTAGAAAAAGGAAGTACAGGTTTTATGTGCTTGTCTACATTAAAAAAAAACCCACAGTCTTTTCTCTATCATTGTAAGTTTTCTTTTTTACTCTCCTAGATCAGTTTTCACCAGATGTCTCTCTCTATCATAAGATTCCATGATAAATCATTTTAGCTTTCAGATACGATAGAGTGACTGCATATCCTTCCAAACAATCCCAGTGAACACTGTCATGTATATAGACTTCTTAACTACAACTGTATCACAAACAAGATAAAAGTATAGAAGCATGTCCTCTGAACACTTATGTCCTCTGAAGATGCCAGCCACAGAGACTGGCGAAACGTTAGGAAGAAAAACCTTCAGAACACGGCCAAACAGCCCAAAAAACCTAGATCAACTATAGAAGAATGGTTTGTGTTGGTCATGACGTTTTCAGGACCAAGAAGGTTGGAATTTAAATTTGTACTTTATAAATCTTGAGTGATGATGGCACCTTCTACAATTACAACCAATATATATAAAAAATGATCTGATTACAATGCATCATAACAATAATGCAGTGGACTACAAAATTCAGTGAAATTTTAAGACATGTTGGCTTACATCTTATGTGGGCAAGAGATTCTAAGAATAAAAACAGCACTTTCTACTGGTAACACATCACTTGAGTGCTGTTCTTGACAATTTATTTATAACTTAATCATTGATTAATAATCCTTACAACAACCCTGTAAGGTAGGCTAATATTATTCCTCATGTTACAGATCATTGGGGTTCTTCACGTCTCAATTCTGAAAAAGAAAGTGTCTCATTTAAATCCCCGACCTGCAGTGTTATTGTGTGAAGACAATGGAACTTGGAGATTTCTTTTAGATTCTCCTGAAGAAAAGAGCAACATTTACACAGACATAATTCTTCTGAGGAAAATCTGGTCTGTGGATCTCAGGACAGCCTATGGGATGGCCTCAAAGGAAGCTATTGCTTCAGGTCTTGAGATATATCATAAAAGCAAGAGGGACGAGTGGAGACCAGCCAATTTGTAAAGGAGATAGCATATGATTTTGACCATGGCTGGATTTTATATATTGTAGGTGTGAATTCACAAGAAAAGCTGCCTCTTGACATCAAGGCCATGAAAGCTAAACATAACTGTGGGCCTCTTTCCTCAGCATCAGTTGCTGGTACGCCCTTGCTTATTTCCTTTGATAATTCTAAAATCTAAATAATTGGACATATTAATTAATGTTAACCATGGATATTGCATGATGCATGATGAATGGAAAATGATTTGGTAACTTTATTATGTTAAGTAGTAATCACAGAAGCCCAGGGCGAAATTAAAATCAGTAAATCCACCAACATCTGCTTCTCAGAAATGTGAAAGGCACTGTATGGGTGCTTCTGAAACAGAGCATGAATTACTCCTGTTCTTTGAGGCAGAAGTAACTGGGCAGTGTGTTCTTCACAGTATCCTTTTAACATTCTGTGTCTTCAGTTACTAGATTATGGGACAATAGTTACTTATGCAACATAGGGGTATATGAGAGAATAGTAGCAGATGAATCATAACTAACTTGGAATGATAAAGAATCAAGAAGTGCTTTGCTCAGATTCACATGGGATTCAAATGCTCCTGTTTCAGATGTGAAAAGGCATCCTATAAAACTTACGAACCAGATGCAAAAATAAATACGAAATTCCATGCTTCCGGGAGCATATCACTACATCCCAACCCTGTGCCCTGTGGTATGTATGTAGTTTAACATACATATTATAATACTCAATAAGGAATTCAATATAAATAAATACAGCAAGAGCATTCTTGTATGATTTTTAATAAGCCAGGCAGGGCAATCAGCAGGAGCAGGAAATAGTTCCTGGCAAAATAGGATCAGACTATGAAGAACACTTTAATTTCTAACCTAGGTTGTGCGATTATTTCAACTGCATGTATGTCCAAGCGTCACATTGTGCAACATCGCAGTGAATCCCCCCACCCAAACACTATCACTATTAAATGTATGGTTTCCAAAAAAAATCCAGAAAACCTTGTGTTTGGCTTAGCATGAAGATGGAATTAAAACCTTCTTATTGCCTGGAAAACACCCTCCCCCTCCCCCCCCCAATATAATTAAAAAGTTAGGTCATTTGTTACAAAACTTACTGATCTCTGCAGATCTACTTGGCACTGGTGGAGGCTGTGTGCCATTGCGAGTAGGTGTTGATGACTGAGGGGATATGGGAGAAAAGGGAACCATATCAAAGATGTCAGTGGAGGGTGATTTAGGTGTCACACTGCCTGCCTACAATAAGGACAATAAACAGAGCAATATTTGACATGAAACAAAATCACAATATTGAACTTTTTATTTTTTGCATGCAGAAGATAAAAAAGTTACATGATCAAACGAAGTGGCATGCGAAAACAAATAGCCAATACTGAGGAAATAGCATTTGCAGCCCAAAGTTTATGAGCCATGCTGAAGCCTTCATCCATACAACTAATGCTACAGCATTTCAAGTTTTCTTTATATCCTGTACGTCTATGAAATTACACGGCTGATAGATACAAAAGAATGATATAAGCCTATTTTGTGATAAGAAAAATTGAGAGACAATGCTCAGTAACCAAGGTTACAGGTTATAAATGAGAACTAGTACCCAAATGAAGAGACAGACCTTCAATTTCATTTTATTAACTCCATTTTATGCCATAATAGGATTAATTTTCTGACAAGATGACAGACTACTTGTTCTCAATGCTGGGAAAACATTCTATCATAGTAAATCAGCAAGTTTTGCTATTTTTTGCTTAGTGCTTCAAATATCTTATTAAATAAAGCCCAGGAAAATCAGGCTATAGAAAAAAAAATTGTTGTATGATCTTTTCTCTGATTAAGAGTAATACCAGATTTGACAGTCATTTTATCATGACCATTACCATCAAAGAAACTAGACAGTCCTAAAGAGAAAGTAGCCAGAAATAAGGTAGAAATAGAATTGTGACCGAAACAAGACACTAAGTAAGGCCACAGTGGTCTAACTGTGGGAATAAGGCTATCACCATGGTGGGAACCTGAGGACACACGTAGACTCTCCCCATCAAACTTTTCTTGGTTGAGCCTAAAGTTCTTGCAGAGAAGACAGTCAGCACATTTGCCTGCACTCCTGATTATGGCAGGTCTGTATGTTCAGCTGAACATCTAGGGAACTTCATGCTTGATGTGCAAACATCGAAGGCATTTTTGTGTGCATGGGTATGTTGGGCTTATGTGTGTGTCCAAGTCTACTGTACCCATTTAGCTCTCCATGACCTCAGACAAGTTTTACTTGTTAACAATGGTACATTTTTGTTTATGGGAGGGGGAGCCTTCCAGTTGCATTTCACTGATCCTGGCAGATGGTTCTGGTGGTAAAAGGGGTGATTTTAACCAATTTCCCCTCCCCTTTGCAGCTCTATCCCATCCTCCTCCCATTACTGTGCAGCAGATATTCGTAGGAAGTTGAAAATCACTTTCCCTCTTCTATCAGGCGGATCTTTCACTGTGAATCCTCGACACTTTGTGTCACTGAATAACTGGAAGTAATTTATTTTTTATCTACCGTATTAATAGTAATACTCAGCAAACACAGCATGGAATCCGCAACAGTACCTGAAACATATATCTTGATAAAATACAATGTCCTACTGAGATTTACACTTGCATGGAAATAGTTGCATATATCATGGCACTGAGTCATCAAGTTGCTGCTCACATTCCTTGTCAAGGGCCAGTCATGGACTCTGATGCTCAATAAGAAATGCAAGTAGCATCTTGTTAATTAATAGTAATTGGCTACCACAACTTATGCATTTATATCTATGTCAACATGAATCCCTAATAGGATTCTGGCCGCCTAGAGTGGTCACAATTGACCAGATAGGCGGGGTATAAATGAAATAAATAAATAAATATGGGAACGAGGGTTTTGCACTACCATAGACATACATATACACTTGAACACCTTCTGCTTCCTATATATTTAATGAGTGCCCCCTGCCCCACATACCATCTTTTCAATGAGTTAAGACATTATTGGTTTTGTTGCTGGGTTACAGACAGAGTTAGGAGCTTGATTTATGATAAGAATCAGGAGGCTAACACAAGGATTGCCAGTCTCCTAGGCATACAACTAGAGGAAGCATCAGCATTTTCCCAGAGTACCCATGTGCACGGAGTAGTTTGCTCATTATAAGATCTCTGGAAATAGGTCATATTTCTAGTGGTCTGTCAGCAATATACTGGTACGTGATCTAGTGTGAAGTTTACTGTATAGGAAACCTGCTAGATGCTACATCACAGAACTGTGTAGTTAGAGGGTTTTTTAATTCTAACCCCTGCCAATGCAGGAAATCTACAGCTAAAGCATACCTGACCTTGACAAATGGTCATCAAACCACTTAAGAAAGAAGCAGAGCCCACTATCTGAGGTAGTCTTGATGAGCGGTGACAAATCATATAAAGACCTTCCTGAAGAATATTGTGAAAGTTACAGCAACACTTTATCTATAAGGCATTGTCCCAAATCCTGTTACACAACACAGTAAGTTGCACTTGTGTAGGCCCATAGAATCAGTTGGGATTTGGTGAGTCAACTACTCTGTATGTCCAAATGATTCAAATAAGCCTATTCTAGTTGAAACTTACTATGTTAACATACATCACAAGCAAAGTAAGCCAATTTGAATCAACCAAATCTATGGAGAATTGACTCACCAAATCCCCACTGATTCAATGTGCCCACTGTAGTGCAATTTACTAAGCTAAACAACAGGATTTCAGCCATTAAGGAGGTCCTTCAAGCTTCACATTTTACCTAGAGAGTTAAGCTGGTTTGACTGCTGAAGTGCAACTTACAGTTGGCTATTTAGCTCCTGTGAAATATTTTTTTCTGTGGGCTTCCTGATTTTATGTGTTGCAATGAACACGACTAACAGTTTTAGAAATATAATGTCATTGGTGCTTGTGCAGGTAGATAGGCTTAATCTGATTGTTTTCTATGGAAAGTACAATGAGTGTTATTTTTATCTACCTAAAAATAAAGCATTATACAGGATAATATCAGAATATAATTAATATTCACAAGTCTTCTTGCCCCCACAAAAGGGAATTTCAATTCAGTGATCCCAAAGAAAGTATTGTCAACCACTGTGAGACTTTTTTTGCTCAAGTATGAGAGCAAAATGACCTGTGTTTCTTTTTGCTCAACAACAACATTAGTGAAAAATGTTACATTTTGCACACAACTTGTAATTTGTGCAAAATCACTTTTCTCTCCTTTTTTTTTTGCACATAAAGTGTCAAAATAAAAAATACACAACGTGTTACCCAGTTGGGAGAAAAAAATATTTTTGTTGTTCTCAGCTTGAATGAGAACAAAAATCTTTGCTTATTTCATTCTTCAAAAAGAATGAAATAAGCAAAGATCTGTATTGTTTGTATGCCATAGCTTTTAGGTGCGTTATTGCTAAGCTCTGCATATTTAGGAATATCTTCTTGTAAAAGATACAATGAATTTCTTTCAAAACGAACAATACGCTAATGAACGCTTCTACATCTGGCTATATTCAAGTACAAACTAGTCTGTTTTTAAACAATGTGTCCTCCTCTTGTGCAAACAATATTAAAAAGCTGAAGCCTGTTAGGAGAAAGACCCATCAGTATCCCCTCCTTTATGTATCAGATTGGTAGGAAATTATTGGCAGCATACTGTAAATCAGTGGAACTTAACTGTGTTTATTTCTGGCTGCACTACTCTCAGTGGCCAGCATCTAGAGAAGCACAAAGCTTTTGCCATGAGCCTAAGATGCATTCAGAGCCTGTCCCCACCACCCCAGACAAAATCATTTCAGCCTCAAGAAGACTGAAATGAAGAAGATAGGATCTAGACCAGTGCTTCTCAAACTTGGGTCTCCAGATGTTCTTGGACTACAACTTCCAGACATCCTGGCCAGCACAGCTAGTGGTCAAGACTTCTGGGAATTTGAGTCCAAGAACATCTGGTGACCCAAGGTTGAGAACCATTGATCTAGACCAAAATCCTATTTATGCATTAAGGAAGTGCCTAGGGGTCCATACTTGTTGAAGGCCCCACCCTCTTTTTTTGTCATATTGAAAATATAAATGTATCTGAAAATGGGGAACTTGCTGTACCGAGACAGCCTTTGCACATGATCTCAAACCCCAGGGGTTCTGACTCACCGGGAGAGGCTACCTAGATAAAGCAGTTTCCCACTCTGCAGATTATCATGTTTCTGTGTTCTAGACAATGATGGGATATGGGGGTTACTGTGTTTTTCTTAGTGTATGTGGCCTTCACGAGCTTTCATAATGACCAAATAGAAGTGTCGTTAGTTGAATTCTGTTGGATTTGCTGGGTTCAAAGCTGCTCTGGTTCCCCAGTTACAATCTAATCTGGACCATCAAATAGACCAGCCTAGAGTACCATAAGAGAATTGCCTGTCATTAAGACTAGGAATAAGGCATGAGAAAGAAATGTGGTCTGCTGGATAGAAAGTAAGAAATGCTATTCCCTACTGGATGAGAGAGGAAATCTACTGTACTTTGCCATTTCCAGGCCCCAGTTAGGATTACTCTGCCATTTGCTTCATTAATTCCAATGGGAACCAAGGTTACCTTAGTCCAGATCTAATGCATGGGGCTTTTGGAAATCAGGTTATTTTCAAAATGAGTATAGAAGCCTTGCTAGACACATGCTAAAGCAAGATTATAGTAGCTTTTTGGATTCTTACTATTTTAATTTATTCTTTAGTTAAAGGTATTCTCTATGGATTCATAAACAGATCACCTGCTGATATTTATAACAAATTCTAGTATGTACTATGATAAATTAATAGAGTTGAAGCTATTTGGAAAATTAAGACACAACAGTATTATCTAAATCTCTTAAACCTCATCTGTTCCCATCCACACACAGAAAACACATATTGATTTTTGTGTTTTTTTTTAAGTACATCGACACTAATGAGAACTAGTATTTATTTTCAAAGAACTGTTTGCAAGCACTACCTGAATAACTAGAAGAAGCATTTTTATTGAATAAAACCATGCATAAAGCGAAAACATTTGCCAGGGACAGCCAACGTTTAATTGCAAATAGAAATGAAAGGTGGTATCAGCCCACTTTTTAAAATAAGTAAGCACATTACAGCTCCTCTTTTGAATAAACAATGGACAATCTTCATTTTGCACAGAGTTAAAAAGAACTTTGTAAAAGAAATTAAATAATTCATGCCTCCTTTTGACTCCCCATACTTTCCTGAATAATTTATGCTGCTCAATGACAACTCTTTAGACTTGTTCACTTTTAGGAGGTGAACCTGTCAATATGTGTCATCACTCATTTTATCTTATAAAAGTCCCTTGATTTATTGAAGCACTGTATAAAAACAATGTTCAGCATCATCACCCTTCATCAAGGCAGGACTGAGAGGCTAAATGAACCCACTTAGAAATAAATTGCCTTCAGCTCTGTGGACCTTATTTCTATGTCAGTGCCCTTTGGGTTGAGGTATATGAGCATTAATTACTCTCCAGGTACAACATATCTACCCAAGTAACACAGCACAAGTTCATTCTTAGACATTTCTGAAAGAGAAGGCACTATAGGCGTTGGAAACACAGTGTTCTTTTACGACCAAGATAAAGGAGGGCAAGAATGCGTATCATTTCTGAATTACCCATAAGGATATGAAGCACATCTGGTCTGTCCTTTAACCACTGTACAAAATGTAGCCATTTGATATAATTCATACACAAGAAAGGTAGAAAACGTGGGGGGGAAAAGACTGTTTGGGCCCAGCTGGATTACACGAGGTCTTGGGATGCTGTGTTCATGGACTGGCTTTGGAAGACCACTTTTGGAAGGTGGTGGTGTCAATAGTCCAGATGACTGTCTGGAGTCAGGAGAGCTCATAGGTGTGAGTGTAATGGAAGAGATATCTAAACAAGGAGCAGAATCCTCACTGTCACACCAGAAAAAGGTGGAGGGTCTTTGAAACATGTGGCATTCATAATCAGACTGTATGTGCAGCAGCTGTAAAGGAATCAAGAAAAAGAAAGAGAAAAATGTTCTAAGGAGTGAAAGGTCTACGAGAAAGGTAAGAAAAGAGCACTTTAAAAAAATCTTGTAAACTCATTTTTAACAATATAGGAGCAAAAAGTATATATAGATATACTTGAAATATATATCAGCAACAATGAGTAATCCAGTTCTGCTGGCAGGAGGCAGTTCAACATGTTCATCTTTTTTAAAAAAGAAATTAAATGGAATTTTCATATTTGCTGCATCCAAAATAACCTCAGTTATCAAATATGCTTGTGAATTTTCATGGCTGGAATTATTTTGAATATAATTGGCAAATGTGGCTGGGTGGTTAAAGCACAGCCCAGTATTGTTGTGTATTTAATGCAGCTTCACAAACCACTCCTCTCACAAACTGGTTACACAAAAGGAGCTTATTACAACACTCAAGTTGACTAGGCTATCTGGGCTCTTTGATGCAAATATGTATAAATATTGTGCTATACAGTTTAAGAGTCTATAAATATAAATTAAAGCAATAGATTTGTATAGATTGTATATCAGACCATTAATTAAAAATATCTATTTTTGTAATGTAAAAATGGAGGTGTTCTTCTATTACGGATCTAGTTTTTCCCCCAGTCAGATGAAGAGTGAGTGAGTGAGTGAGTGAGTGAGTGAGTGAGTGAGTGAGAGAGAGAGAGAGAGAGAGAGAGAGAGAGAGAGAGAGAGAGAGAGTGTTTTGGAAGTGCAATGTGACTACACAGAAGTTGTATCTGGTCGTGTGCAGGCTCTCCACAAGAGAAACAACTCTGATTTGCAGGAGTTCCTCTTGTGCACTACTTAAGTAGTGACTGTTAAATGTTGACTATTCTTCTAGCTACTGGTACTGGTTGGAACAGAAAGATACTGTTCTGTTCATTAACTGCCAAGCAGACCTCCTAATATGCTTCTTTTAAAATAACGACTGCAAATCAATTGGCAGCAGCCTTCACAGATTTCCAGAAACATCAGCAGGAAAAGGTTATCTTGTCTGTTCAGAACAGGTATGGAACAATTCTTTCAGGACTCCTCAAAGTATGCCGACTAGCATTTAAATATCATTTTGGGATGGATAAAAAAATTATCTTAAGAATCAAAACGCTTACTGCAGTATGAAGAAAAGTTAACTACCCTATGGGAGCAGTAATTTTGAAAAAAAGTACTGTGGTCAAATTGATAATAATGAACATGTACCATCAAGTCAACTATTATGGCAACTGTTTTCAGTGTTTTCTGGGCAGAGGGTGCATAGAAGTGGTTTACCATTCCCTTCCTCTGGGGGTGCCCTGGGATCGTGCAGCTTGCCAAAAGCCACACAGGCTGGCTCTTCTTCATGGAGGTACTGTGGGAAGTCCGACTTCCAACCTCTGGCTACACCACCAGATACTCAAATCAACTCAGCTATCCAGCTAGCCATGGTCAAATTATTAGGATGAAAACCAGCAAAGGACTCTGATTTAACGTCAAAAGAAGTCTCAAAAATGAGCAGCACACACAGAGTAAAAGAAATCCTACTCATAAGGATCACTGTTAAATATAATGTACAATTGTGGTTGTACACTCAGCAATTCTTGAAGTTTTTGCTGGTGCTCCTCTCCTCAGTGAAACTTTTCATTTTGTGGGAAGACTGAAGAATACAGCTAAAGTCTGCACCCAGTGATGGAAACCACATTATAACAGCCATCGTTCAATTTTATTAATGCTTCTTACATACTTATTCAGGAAATGGTTGGAACAGCATTAGTCTATATTACATACAAATGTGCCTTTAATGTATACACGTTATAATAACAATGACAGCAAAAGGAAAAATTTGCTAAATTAAAAAAAATGTATTCAGGTTTGTAAAAAACATAAACAGAAATGAAAACCCTCCTTTTGTATTCTTGGTGAGGATCTTATTGAAACGTTTGTGCTCTTCTGCTCTGGGAGTCTCATTTGTTGTAATATTCATCAATACAGATGAAATACAGAGAAGCTGCAAAGTATCCTCACACTAAACTTCACACTTAACTGAAACCCCAGATTATTAAATAAGAAAATATGAATTTAAATTTTAAAATTGGGTTAACATTTGTCAGAGAAAAATACTTAAGATGCTATGAAGGATGAACGAGGAAAGAAACACAGGCCTAAGTAAAAGGAATACCAATGCAACATGTTTATTCTCGAAAGGATGCAGCTGACAAAACTGACAGCAAAACAACTGATTTGCTGGAAGCTTTGCCAATAGAACTAACCATCTAATTGCACTGGTATTTTACCAGCAATAGTGGAATAAGGTGTAGCTGGTACAAAGAATATGTTTGCTGACTATGACAGAGAGGGGACATTAGACAAACCTCCCCCACCAACTTGCTTCACTAAATGTATGAGGAATCATCAATACTGTGGAAACTCTCTCTACAACTAGCCTGAGCTCGTATAAATACCATTGATCTATACATGAAACATGGACGGGGTGGAGTTTCAGAGTCGTGAATGCAGACTTTACCTTTATCAGATTACAGGGTCAGCAGCATATGAAAGGAACACATGATATACATGGGGTGTGAGTTGGGGGAGAAATATGGAGGAAGTAATAAGGGAGCAGTTACAGCACAGCATCTCCATTGTGAACTGTTTCGAGATGTCTACTGTATAAACCAATTTCACACAAGTTCCTTGTTTTCCATATGCAAAGACTCAAAATGTATACTTATTTATCTTGTGTTGCTGAAAAATTCATTGTAAATGTAATCACTAAAAAGAATGTCAACGCTCCAATGTGTTTTAAAATCCTTATATTAAAAATTGACCAAAGAGGAAAGTTGAAAAGAGAAAAGTTGTTTTATTTTTAATGTGAAATTCAAACCACACAGAGCTTTCTTGCTCTTTCTTTTGATGAGTGATGTGATTTTGAACTTGCAGAAGTGTACAGCAAACATATTTTTCTAGCGCTTGAAGTGCAATGCAAATATCACAGCTGGCCTTATTAATCAGAAGCAAAAAATGGAGTATCTTTTGGATAATACTAGCAATTAATATTTAACATTTGTGCAGGACAGACCCTAACATCTCAGAAAACAGTTACTTGAGAGTTTCTGGCTTCTTTAATGGTTTGAATCCTTTCCTTTTAGCTACAATGGTTCTGAACTGGCAGAAGGGATGGTAGTACTGGGACCAGTGGTTTTTACAAGTAACACCAGGCTTAATACTATGTAGCTCACAGTTTTCTTAACTATTCATAGAAGGTTTGTTTTCACGCCCAGGCGTTCAGCGCTCCAAACAATAAGAGGGATCTCTGTGCTAAATGTACATGAGAAAGTAAGGGGGATACAGGGAGGCGGATGAGCTGCTACCAAGGTCAGAAGGTGAGTGGAATTAAGGAACCCTGTCTGCTTGTTTGAAATAAACCTTTTACTCTCTACTCTGTTTTAAATTAAACATTACAGAAATGCAGAAATCTATTTGGAATCTCTATACCTTAGAACCTCCAACCTTGCAGTTCAGATATGTGAAAAGTAAGAATCTAGCATAACATCATCTTCTTCTGGATACAAAATTCCAAAGCCTAGAAAATGTACTTCTTGAAATACAATCAAGAGGATTCCTCAGCCAGTACAGTCAGAGGCCATGCTAAGCTGTGGAAATCTGGGTGTTTTAACTCTCCAAACAAGTAACTCTCTAAAGCTTGTAGAAATCTTCCTATTTAGTCAATTAGAAAGCATGGTGAGAAAGCCTCCTTAAGGTTTATTACTTATTTGTTTGATTGATTTATATCACATTTTTTTCTCCCAGAACAATATACATGATTTTTCTAATGTTTTCTTTTCTAGAAAGCAGGATAGAAACTAAACTGTCCAGTAGGTCAATGAATAGGCATGTGTTCACACAGATTCATATGTTTAGAAATTCTCATACAGAGAAAAAGTCAAGCTTAGGGACTGGGTGGATGAAGAAAGTCTAGAAACAGAGGGAATTGAAAATGGAATGAAAACCACCAGCTGCTAGTGATACTTGGAAGGAGGAGGACAGAGAAGAGAACTAAAGAAGATTAGCCAAATGGAAGGACGTAAAAATTAGTGAGAATGTAGGGATTTTTTTTAAAAAGTGTGACAAAGTAAAATGAATGAAATGCTCGATTTGTGCAGCAGAGGCAGGATGGTGACATTCTCACTTTCAGTAAATATGCTTCTCATGGTCTGTCACAACTGTATTATTCTGAAACCATCTTGATGCACTAGATACTTTATGAATGATTCCATTATTGACACAAAACTCTGTTATAACTGAAGATTATAGTAGTAAAGCACCATTTGAGTATCACTGTCAAGACCACGTAAATCTGTGAAAGGAAGATGCTCTTATAATTTGGGGATGCAGAACTCACGATTCAGGTGCCACTCCCAGTACACTATCACTAGGTTCTTCCCCCAAATGCACTGCAAAGACTAGGATCTCAGCCAGGACTGGTGTTTTCCCAATACCAAGAGTGGCGGAGAAACAGGAATCTCACTGGAGAATGCCCATGGTGAGGTGGCTTTCATATCTCCATTCTCCACTGAATATTCTGAGTGGAGGTGAAACTGCCTCCCCAGGCCCAGTAACTGGGCTTCTGAGATTGTGGCCCTCACATTAATGGTAGCAAAGAATGAACAATCTCAGTGATGGGCATGTGGATGAGCCAAAGCTGCCTCCTGACTCCCAGGAATCCCATTACTAAGATCTCTGCTTTCCCCAGCACTAGTAAAAGCATAGACAGAGCAAACTTTGTTGAGATCACAATAGTGTTGGAGGCTTTCACTTTTCTCCACACTAGAGATGGGCATGAATTGTGGTTTGGCGCCTCGGCAGATTGGGGCCACAGGTGTTGTGCAAGCCCATCCCAGATTCCTGACTCTGGCTCCTCCCATGGGTGCCCACTCAGAGGAGGAGCCACAACAGCACTGCCTCTAAGTGGGTGCCTGCAAGAGGGGGTGGGACAGGGAATCCAGGGCACCCACATAACAACCATGGGTCCGATCCGCCAAACCACATCGAAGCACTGTTCACGCCCATCTCTACTCCACACAGTAACTGCTAGATCTCTTTGGCTAGGAAGGAAGGTGTATGCTTGTCCATCAATGTGCACTAAAAAGAATACTGCAGTGAGGCAAAAAGCAAGTCTGGGTACAATGAGGTATTTGTGTAAGGAAGAAAGGGCACTAGGGACATGCAAGGCAAAAACTTGTTTTCTTTTCTTTTGCTATTTAGTGGGAAATGCCCACATTTGGCGAAAGAAAGGTCAATCAAAAGAGGGGAAATGAAGAAGAAGAAAAAAAGAACCCAACAGCCCTGAAATGTCCATGTACCTTTCTCTTTAGTTAATACTATCATTCATTTTTAAGAGGTGCATTTCTGGACACCATTGAAAGATCACAGAAATGGGGGGAAAAGAGCCTCTTCCATGGGCTTTTTCATTTGTTACAAAATGTCCCATCCCTAACATGTACACCTGTGTTTGGTCTCTGGGGCCCTGAGTCATACAGTAAAAACAGCTGTGCACCTCTCTTAAAATGTATCCATTTATTTTCAACTATATTTACTATTGAAAATAATAATATTGAACTGGCAAACTAATCAACGTTTTGGAAATATCTTAATTTTAGTCAACTTTTATACTGGGGAATTGTTATTGTCCTTGCATGAGATCAGTACAATTTCATAGACTGAATATATATGACCTCTAAGGATGAAACTGGACATAGTTTTTTGAGGACAGAAGCAAATAATTAAACCATTGTGATTGTATTAATATAGGTAATTAAAATAACATGTAGGGTACGTTCTCAAAGAAGGGGGTACACAGAATAATTATAATTATAATTATAATTCTGCCTATAATTAAGCAGTTTTTAAAAAAAGTTGTATTGAACTTTCAAAATGAAATGTATTGAAATTCATTAAGATGTGTACTTTGGGATTTGAAACATCACCTAGATGCAGTCCCATGTAACTGAGTGTCTTGATCAGAACCTTTACAGGTATTCTGTTTTTTTTAAGTTGGTCAAATGGTTTAGATTAGAGATGGGGATATCTGTATTCATAAATGAATATGAACATCTCCATCCCAGCTGGACCTAATGAGGGGTCTGGCCTCTGGGACTGGACCGTCCACTCACACATCCCGGCGCTGTGAAGGTCTCGCTCTTCCCACCATGGTGCCTGGAGCTCCGCTGTCTTCCTGCTCGGCTGGCCACTCCAGGCAGGGGGCGGGAGGACAAGTCTCCCTGCGTGGCTGCTGAGAGCAGGACCTTTGCGGCGCTGGGACATGTGAGCGGATGGTCAGGTCTCGGGGGCCGGACCCTCATTTGGTCCAGCTCAGATGGGAATACTCGTATTAATTTATGAATACAAATATGCCCATCTCTAGTTTAGATAATATGTATAGTATCATCACAAACCATAATGTTACTGTCTTAAAATGGTGTAGGTAGCATGCAGACCCTGGGCACATGTAGTCTCCATAGACTCAAATGCGGCACTTCAGCATGAATGGTGGCCTCCAGACTCTTCATCCCCAATTTTTATTTTATTTTATTTTTAAAAAATATTCCTTATGTATCATTTTGCACTCTCGAGTCTGGGCAGCACCCCATACATCTTCCCTCAATTTGCATTTTTTAAAATAAATTTGCCACTAGAGGGTGTAAGAGTACTTTGTCAATCTTAAAATGAGTCTTTTTAAAAGAAAAATATATTTTTGGTGGGGGGGGCATGGGTGTGTAGCTCTCCAAAGTCTGGGAGTGATTGTGTGCAGCTGTCACACCTCTGGACATTGCCCACTCCTGTCATAAATGGATATAATTACCCTTATTTTTTAAAATTCCAATGTATCTACAATCAATTACTGAAACATGAATTTTTAAAAAAACCTCCAACAG
The DNA here is from genome assembly GCA_037013535.1 of Intellagama lesueurii. Classification (NCBI taxonomy): domain Eukaryota; kingdom Metazoa; phylum Chordata; class Lepidosauria; order Squamata; family Agamidae; genus Intellagama; species Intellagama lesueurii. Next base: position 163,130,482 of record JBAJHW010000001.1, on the reverse strand, counting down.
CCGAGTTACTACTGCAAATAATTATACAAAGAGTTGAAACGAATGATATTAAACCATCTAGCCCCTAAAACTGACCCTCTTCTAATTCCAGGACAGACAGGCATTAGACCTGGCAAGAGCTGTATGGCTGAAGTTTTAAATCTAACCCAGCACATAGAAGATGGTTTTGAAACACAAAAAATAACTGGAGCAGCATTTATTGACCTTACAGTGGCATATGATACTGTCTGCCATCAATTGCTGCTCAAAAAGTTCTACTTCCTTACTAAAGATCATGGTCTTTAGAAATGGTCACCATTCTACTTCAAAATGGAAGATTCTTTGTTGAATTTCAAGAGAGGAAATCAAAGGAACGGTCTCCCACAGGGTAGCATCCTGGCACCATTATATTTAACATTTACACAAATGATCAACCAACATTCCCATGCTCCACACTGATGATCTTTGCCTTGAGAGTCTGGGGAAAACTTTTGAGGCCATTGAGCACCAGTTATCCTCTGCATTAGAAGATCTTTTCTTATATTATAAAAACAACCAGCTGAAATCAAACCCTTTCAAAACACAGGCCTGTGCCTTCCTCTTAAAGAACAAAGAGGCAGAGAGGAAGTTCCGAGTTAGCTGGGGAGGTAAGATATTGGAACACTGCACTACCCCAAAGTATCTGGACATTACTCTGGAGAAAACTCTGATTTACAAAAAAAATTGTATAAATATGAAACAGAAACGTTCCTTCGGCCCTCAAAAATATAAAAAATATATTATGTGGCACTCTGTGTGAAAGGTTTGGAGACCCTCTGCCCTAGATGAGGAAAAATTTTCTGCACACATTTCATGCTCTAAATATTAAACCAGAAGACGGTAAGCTGAACCTATGGAGAACAAAACCAACACACCTTGCCGAATGGATGAATGCTTACGAGAGTCTCCCACCACGACAAGACTCTTGCTGGACCATGTGGAAGTCACTTAATAGACTTCAAAGTGAAGTAGGAATATGAAAGAATAATCAAGTAAAATGGGGCTACAGGACAAATTTTCAGTGACTGTGGAGAAATTCAATCAGTACAGCACTTATGTGCATGCACTTTATGACCTATCATGTATACAAAAGAAGTTCTAGCAAATGGCTGAGATAACACTATTGAAATCATCTGTTACTGGTCAAAAACAGCCTAATTGTCTTAAGATTTTAATTTGCTTTTACTTTTACCTGTATTTCATATGTGTCCATAGTTTTAAATTGTGGAATGCTCTGATACGAATAAAGAAAGACTGCAAATAATAAACTGGCGAGACATATTACAAGGAAGCACACATGGTTTCCCAGTTCACACACATTTTTAGGAAAGTTTGGGGGGGAAATATAAAGGCATTGCACATAACACATACAGACAAATAAGCAACCATATGCTTGTGACACAAAATTCAGGAACATCCAAGCACGAATTTCAAACAGGGTGTACATTTTAAAGAGAAGAAAGATGGCAACCATTTTCTGATCCGTGAGCTCTCGCTCCTAAACTATGATGTTTTGGCACTCTCTGTTAGCTACTCTGTAATTAGGCAGATAGGTTGTTTATCTGTAGAAGAGTCCTTTCATCTATTTTTATTTAATATGTTTAATATTTAGTATATTTCATTTAATATGTTCCATGGTTGAATTTCATATTGAATCCTGACACTGAAAAAAAGATATTAAGGCTTACATCTTGGCACAAGTTAACCCCTTCGGAAAAGTCAATCAACATTCCCAAGAAATGCAGGACAAAGCAATTAGCTGTGCTACTTTGGTGCATTAGCCAGAATACTGTACACTGTACAGCAGCTGCAAATGAAGCGTGATTAGGAATCTTTTTCACTTGTCACAATCTTACAGTTATTTAAACACAGTACCACACATTAGTTAAATCAATTAATAAAAGTGCTTTACATTTATTATGGAGCAAATCAGGTGTTAAAGATGTTTAAGTTATAAAAGTATATTAGAAAAGTAGCTTCCTCAAGAGTACTTACTGGTGATGTGTGTACGTGGGCCATTCTTAACTGGTTCTCCAAGTCTTGTACCTTATTTTTCAGCTCCATATTTTCTGTTTCTAATTCATTAATCTAAAAGATATGCATTTATCAGGAAGATGAGTACACCTACAGATTAATCAGCAGTACTGTGTAATTAATGCACAAGAGCCCAAATAATCTTAGAAGAACAAATTATCATGGAATAAAATGCTTATAACTTTTCAATAAAAGCTTGTTCAGAAGCAAGATGCTGATATTTACCTATCAACTGGCTCCTCAAGAGAGTGCATAAATATTATCTTACTTATTGGCCCAGATTATCTTCTCTAATTAGAGTAACACAAATCTGCCTTGCTACAACTTTTTAGCAAAACTGACACATTGCTTTTCTAAAATAAGATGGCTATGGAATTAAAGTGGAGTTTCCAAATGGCAGTTAACACTTCACTATATTACCTTTCCATGACTAAGATTTTTCTATAATGTTTATTCATTTCTAAGTGCTATTCCACAACATCTTTTCTATTGCTAATTAAAAGACCTAAGCTATGTCTAAGCAGTATCTCCAATGACAGAAGGTGTTGTAGGCATTTCCTAACTCAACAGAATAAAAGGTGTGTAAGGTGCAGGCTACCTCACAGAGAAGAAAAAATAATAATAAATCTACATTGCATCAGAGACTTCCACTAGCAGAGGAACACTGGATACCTGTTTCCAACCTGTTTCCAAGTTCAGGTTGTATTGCTTCCTGTTCCTCCAGGATGTGGGACTAATGAAGAATCACTGTCAATTTGTGCAATGAATTAACCTTCCTGTTTTTTCCTTCCTTCCTTCCTTCCTTCCTTCCTTCCTTCCTTCCTTCCTTCCTTCCTTCCTTCCTTCCTTCCTTCCTTCCTTCCTTCTAAATCATGTACAAGATACCAATTATGAAACTTCCAAAATGGAATAAAAGTGAATCCTCCATTTCCTTTGGATGATTACAACTATTAAATGAAATTGCTGTTCGTTATATTGCTGTTTGGTATATTGATCTATATCAAAAGGCAGAGTCTCACACTTATGTCTATAAAATATTTTATCAGCTAAAATCTTGTTGCTTATGTAGTCAATAGGGATTTGGTGAGTCAACTCCTCCATAAGTTCCATTGATTCAAATGGGCGTACTCTAATTGTGACTTACTATACTAAAGTAAACTGAGATCAGAGTAGGCCCATTTGAATCAATGGAACTTACAAAGGGGTTGACTCACCAAATCCCTATTGATGCAATGGGCCTTATCTAGTGTGATTTACTAAGCCAAGTGTAATGGAACCCTAGCCAATTTTGCATGGTAAAAGGAGAAACAAGGTGATTGGCTGGAGGAATGCAGGAGGTGAGCCTATCCAGGAGATCCCAGAGGAGGAGGGACCAGAAGAGCTGGAGAGAGGGAAAGAAGTTAATTTGTAACTGAAGAGGGACGTTGTATATTTTGGAGGTTGGGTACTTGTGACTCAAGAGAAGCTTATGTTGAACTTTGTTTTCCTTACCACTTATGTTGTAACAAAGAATGTATCATGTTGAAGACTACACATCCTCTCCAACAAGGACTGGATGTATTTATGGTTATATGATCTAATTTAACTGTCATTAAATGTACCATGTATACGTTGGCTTGGGCATGTTGTGAGAATGGCTGATGGTCGGATTCCAAAAGATCTCCTGTATAGAGAATTAGTGCAGGGAAAGAGCCCCAGAGGGAGACCACAGCTGCGATACAAGGATATCTGCAAGCGGGATCTGAAGGCCTTAGGAATGGACCTCAACTGATGGGAAACGTTGACCTCTGAATGTTCAGCCTGGAGGCATGCAGTGCAGCATGACCTCTCTCAATTTGACACTTGTTCAGCAGGCTGAGGCAAAGAAGCAGTTTCGAAACCAGCAAAATCAGGGAGCTGGACAGGGGACAGCTTGTATTTGTCTTCAGTGTGGAAGGGATTGTCACTCTCGAATTGGCCTTCTCAGCCACACTAGACGCTGTTCCAAGACCTCTATTCAGAGCACGATACCATAGTTTCTCGAGACTGAAGGATGCCTACTATAAATGTACCACCTATAAATAATCTTAACTGTAGTCTCACAAAAACTCATGGAAGTGAATCAAAATCTTTTTTTTTAATTTCCAAAGCTTGTTACAGTCTTCTGGAGGCAGTCCAAATCCTGCGCCCATGTCATTTTTAAGTCCACTGGGCCTTAATTAGCTTCATCTGGTGGCATACATTTATGAGGCTGTAGTGGGGCAAGTGGATGGATAGATATGCAACGATCAAAGACATGAATGCTGTAAGGTTTCACTTTGCTTATTTCTTGACTATTTCCAAGTCAATGAAAGGTAGGGTTTGATTTGATTAGTTTTTTAACCATAGCCCAGGGGGAAAAGGGGGTATATTCTGCTCTTGCTGACCACTGAATTGTTTACAATTAATAAAGAAATCTTAGAATATATAAAGACCTATATGCTTCCAATCTGCAAACTGAAGCTTTTTGTCTTCATGGAAGGATTTTCTATTGCTGGAGTAAGTGGGAACATACAGACACTAACTAGGTTTTTAGGAAACCAGATAGTCAGCATTGCTACTGCTATGCTTTCTTTTGCTGTTACCAAATCCCACTGTTCTGCCTATAGGATCTGAACATTTCTCCAAGGATTGCTCTGTGTCCGCAGCCATAAAAAAGACTTAAGACTTGCTTTTTATAAAATCAAAGGTAGAGTGCTGATTCTACTATACTCCCATAAGATCCCTAGAAGTCTAAATGGTATCACAGAAAGAACAACCATCTGCAACTTACTCTTTTCTGTAAACCTGCAATCTGTTTTCTTGTTTCAACATCTTTTCCTCCAGATTCCAGAAATTTCCTGTAAGCCAGGTCAAATGCTTGACCAATAGTTAAAGTTATTTCTTCTGCCTTGATAGAAAACAAATATTACTATTAGTATGCAAACTCTATTTTATATAACAAAGAATAATTTTAAAAGCACATACTGATTTAATATTCATAACCATTTACACAGAGACAGGTTGGAAAGTGTACAAAAGGCTGAATCTGCCAATAATTTATTAGTCTAATTACAACAGAAAGAAATTGGCAGGGTGCAATCCATTACCTTTTTAAATAGGTTATAATTTTGGTGAATTTCTTGTTGATATATTTCAGATCAGTGCCAACAACGAGTGAATCCAAACCATTGTTTTTAGAGGCATGTATTTCTAATTAAAATGTGGCAACAACACTTATTACATGACTTATTGCAAGACAGTCTAATTACAACAGTGAGGTTATTTTGGAGCTGGTAGTTTAAAAAAAATGAAAACCTTATGACAACCAGCCTGCTTTAAATGGAATTGCTGGAGGCAGAAAAACTAAAATGAAAGCTGGGCTAGGAAAACATAATGAAAAAAGACATGGCATTCATGCCACCATCAAGTGCTGGTAAATAAAAGATGTTCAGGTGGGACTAAGACATGGCCAAAACTGTGGAACGACATCTAAGCAATGGCCTTGATGACTGAAATTTGCCTTTGAGAGAACTAAAGTTGGTTAAACCAGAGGGCAATTCCAAAGTCCTGGGATTGGCACGGAACCTGATTTGTGTTTGTTGTTGCATTATGTTTCTTGACCAGTGACTATGATTCATTTTGAATGCCAAGGCCTTCTTCCAAAACAGAACTGGACAATTAAATCACATTGCGTCAATTCTGTGACATGTCCCATAATACGCCAGTCTCATCTGATTTTGGAAGCTAAGCAGGGATGAATCTGGTTAGCATTTGAACGAGAGATTACAAGAGAATCATAGGAACCTTTAGCTAAGGCTAGGAAGGAATCCTTCCTGAAATGGCGAAGAGCTACTGCTGCCTATCAGAACTGACCACACTAGGTTAAGTGGTCTGACTTAAGTGTTAGGTGGTTCCTGTGTGAACCTATCTTTATACAGGTGGTAGAACAGTGTACAGTGGCAAAGTACATTAATATCTGGAAGCAAAAGGGGAAAGAGGTATGATGCAAGAGAACAGAAATAACCAAGACATTACTTTAACCATTAAGCAGCAGTAAATTCCTAACAGCTCTGTAAATGTAAATGGTTAAGGCCCAAGAGCAAGGTAGAAGACAAACTTTTCCCAGTAGAACACAGACAAGCATTTTTCACATGCTGTGTGTACATTATGATTCTAATGGGTGGTAAAATATACAAATGTTAGCTGGCCTGGGCACAAACACTTATGTTTTCTGCAGTCCTTTTAAATAAAAAAGCAACACCCAGTTCAAACCTGGTCACTGCCACACAGAATTTTAAAATACAAGTGCAGTGTGACACACAAGCAGCTGTCATGCTACATAGGCTCTGCATATGCATTTTGCACTAGGTTGTCTTGTCACACAAAGGAGTGTAAACAGTGGCTCAGGTTGTATGCATGCTATCTCTTGTTGGAGACATGAAATGGTGTTGATCAACTTAGTGACAAATGCAAAGTTAGTACATTAAAAAAAACCCAGAATGTTAGATAGCAATTTGTATGATAGTTATGTGTGTTGTTAACATTATCAACGATAGTTAACTTGCGTTGTGGGATTATTACTGCCACAAGCTAAATACATATGGGAAAAATCTGGCTTCAGAGACACAAATTCTAGCATGCTTTCTTCTCTAGTCTGTTTTTGGATTACTGAAAGAAAAAGGGAGACAAACATTTGCAGCATAAAGACACCTACATACAAACCAAAGCAAATATGACATACTTACACACTTTTCACTGTCAAAGACATAGCACAAGTGTTTATTTGATTCAGAATCTTTGCATATGAAAGTGAATATCCTTTTGTCGGTTTTGTCATCAGCACAAAATGATATCCTATGGAGCTGGCAGTTATGCTGCACTTCCTAAAAACAGTAATTGCTTAATTACATCTCATGAGTTACATTATAGGTCTTGAACATCTTCTAACCCACTACCCTAGAATGAGGCAGAGTCCTCTCCTACAAAAGAGAATACTTCATTAAGTATTACTTTTATTGTGATGACTTATAATACTGTTTTCTAATATTAAAAGTTGTTTTTATGCATAAGTACAGTGACTTCTTTCGATTTGTTTGCAATGAGTATAGGCATCTGGGTCCAATTTTGAGCTGCATAAGGCAAAAAAAAAAAAAAAAAAGTAAAAAACCAAGATGTTCCATTACAGACTCTGGGAAAGGTCCAGCTTCATTTACAGGGCTGTGTTGCTGGATCACGGTCAAAGTACTTTCTGCACAAACATCTTACTGCTGCACATAATGTTCTGTCCGTTGACATGTCTGTACGTTTACTGTAACAACTAGAGGACAACAATGTCACATTTTCAAAAAGAAAGAAGGGTGTGATCTTGGAGTATATAGCAAATGAGGATTACTGTACCTTATTTTAACAACCCACTCAAAAGACATGTTAAATATATCAGGCACTCAAAACATAGAAAATGACTTTTGTAATACTCCAGTTAACATTCATTGCAGAATATTTTAATTAAAGTAATTAAGATAACTCTGCTTTTCATACCTGTTGATAACTCACTGGCTGTAATGGCACTTGCGAGTTGTGGCCTACATATAGGAATACCCAGGGCATAAGCTTGGTTTCAGTGCATGCTCTGACCACTCCAGTGGTCCTTTACTTTAGAATACATTTCCCAAGAGTACCAGATGTTACCAGATACTACTGCTACTAACCATTGGGCTTCTGCTGCACTACTAGTGTGAATTGCAACACACTGTTCACACTTCTATGGTGTGTTCCTCCCTAGATGTATGCATCATGCTACATACCATCCACTTGGCATATATGTCATAGCTGTGTGGATAATATCCTCGGTGCTTAACAGGCATACTTTTCTCCAAACATTTTGAAGCAGGTGCCAGGGCTGTACCATTCTTCTCTCTCTCTCTCTGGACTCCAGATCCCAGAATTCTCAGGCCTCCTTCTTGGCAATATTTCTTGGGGGTGGAAATCTCATTGCCTTTCTGGTCTACCAAGGGTGCCTCCTGAAGAACCACCACCTCCAGGAAGCATTGCAGCAGGAAATAAGCCCTGGAAGGAGGCCTCAGCCCTTTTCCAGGTGGGTGAAATGGAGATGTCTTCAGATGTGTATGTTTGTGGGCTGGAACTCCCAAAATTCTGCCTCAGGAATTCTTGGATTGGTAATTTACAAAAACACACCAGATGGCACACCCTAGCAGGTGCTTGTCAGGGCTATTCTGCACTGTATTTGCACTTCCTAGTTTTTGAACCAACAACATTACAAATACTACTGCTACTATGAAGATTTTTTTTCTTAAACCCCACTAGTATACGCTACACAGGGTAATAGGACTGCACCTAAACGTCTTAGAGGGCATGGCTAGAGATTGGATTTCAAAGTCCCATCAATTGCACCGCTTCTAATCAATTTCACAGCTACCTCTAACCAGACAACTCCATCTAATTGGTATTGTGGTTGGGCTCCGACACATGCTAACCTAATTTTTCCTGGTTGTTAGCTGTGCTGTCATACAAGAGCACAACCCTAAAAAGACTTTTAAAAAGCCTGCCACATAAGGCTAGAGATTACAACCTGACAGGCTCAGAGCCAGAAGTTACAGATCTACATGTTAGATGTAAGATGTTTTCAGTGTTTCTACAAATTAAGTGCCTAATTGGTCCATCTGGGTTAAGGAAATCTCATTCCAGGAAGCAATTAATGAAGCCTGAGAGTAGATCAGTAGATCAGGAAAAAGGTCTTGTGGTACATTCTCCAGCAGGACATACAATGGAAGAAATAGTGGGGATACACCAGGGGATAACATTGGACTTACAGTGCTGTCTGTATAATGTAAAAATTGAATGAAGAAAGCCTCATTAGGAAGCACATGTTATCATTCTTACCATGTGAAGAATGGGAAGGCGAATACAGTAGCAAGTGGTAAGTCAAGGTCATTACAGTATGAGACTTTTAGAAATTTCAGCGAGCCTCGAACATGTTTATCCCTATTTTGGATAATAAGACCATATAGAGATGGGCATGAAGAGCGCCTTGGTGGTGTCTGCATAGGTATTGTGCAGGTGCTGCACACTTCCCTCCCTCGTCTCCTTTGCACATTTGCCCACTCATAGCACACTTCCCTCACCCTTGTCCTCCCGTGGCCATCCACTCACCAGCAGCAGCACGCACTTCCTTCCTCCGTTTCCTCCAGTGGTTGCCCACTCAGGCAAGGAGGCAGGGGAGGGAAGCACACTGCTGCCCATGAGTGGGTGAATGTGCAAAGGAGGCAGGGAGGGAAGTGTGTGGCACCTGCAGAACACCTGTGCGGGCGCCATGCTGAACTGGGACGAACATAAAATGAGATAGGCCACCTTGAGACTATCAAGTAAGGCTACAGAACATCAAATGAATAAATCCTTAAGTAATATGATCTTAAGGAGAAAACTTAAGAGAGAATATCTACCCTCTCTTTATCAGGCAACTCTCGCACTTGGTTACCTGCCAGCTTCCCTCCTGTGTATGCAGTAGGATGCAGATATATGTAATTGCAATGCACAGCTTTTGCCATTCCCCATGAAGGGTTTCAGTTGTGCATTAGATGTACTGAGATGCTACTCCTTACTGCCATGAAGTGGATGATTTACATTTGGAAGATAAAGCAGTGTAGAATTAAAAAAAACCCAAGAAGAGTACTTGATGGTACTTCTTTGTTTTCCTCTCCAAGCGTCTCCGCAGCTCTTTATTACTTCTGGCTAGTGTCATGGGAAAGCAGCTCTGATCATGAAGAAAAATATGTGGCTTGCATGGGGGACCCTCTTGCTTTAAGAAAACATGACCGTTCTTAATTCCTGTGAGAGTTCTGGGGAGGGCTATTATTCTTCGTGTTTTCACTCTTTCCATTGGCACTGGAATTCTTCTCATTTTCATGTTGAAAATCTGTCAGCATGAGATGGTTCTACGCCACACTATCCTTGGCTTTTTTTTTTTTTTTTTTTTTGGCTTCCTTCTGCCATTCTCCTTTAACATAGTTCAACTCTTCTTTGGTCATTATTTTTCCTCTTCATGCTGCATTGCCAGCCACATGACTAGAGATGGGCACGAATCGCTGGTTTTGCAATCTGGTTCAACAGTTTGGCATGGTTTGTTTCCTGGCCTGGCCAAAGAACTGATCTGTGCTTCAGTGGCCTGCCTGCTCCAGAGGGCACCCACTTAGAGGCAGTGCCTGGAGGAAGCATGGCATAGCACTGCTGCTCAGCGGGCGCCCATTGGAGGGGGCAGGGCACCGAATCATGGACCAGCTGTTCAGTCAGAAAATGAACCATGCCGAACCAGCGGTTCATGACCATCGCTACCCACGACATTTATCAAATGTGCTGCTCATTTCTGTTTCATTACACTACAGGCATTATATTTCTTTGGCAGTTATCAAAAACCATAGATTGAAGTGACTTTCAACCATTCCTTGAATATATAGATAGCGGTCTCTTTTAAAGACAGGCAGACTCAATGATTTTTCTCTGAAGGTAGAATGGGCTGAAAGATTGTGCACAATTCAGTTGTTCTCAGCACACTTGTGCAATGAGGGTCAGAATCCTACTGGTGTTTGTGCCTAAGGACTGCGTAACTTGCTATGCTTAACTGACAAGGTGTGCTGGGGGTTTGTCTTTGTCATGTGCCTCATCACAAGCTTGACTGCACAACTGAAATGTAACTGAGCAATACATCAATTAGCTGTAGCAAGTTACACAAATCTTATGTGAACACTCATACCACCTGGGCTGCTGTTGAGTCATTTTGCACTTGGTCCTTGGGAGATTCCATGTTGGGAGCCCAGTGTTGCACAATTGCCTGCCTGATGTTTCTTTCTACAGGCACGGCTAACAGCAAGCAGCTGCCTCTTGTATGCTAATCAGTAGGATACCGTAAAGTCCTTGTTTATATTAATGGATTGCCTGTCTGGGTCAAAATGTTAAAGAAAAAAGTGACAAACGAAGATTCCTACCTTTGTTTTGGGGTCTAAAATTTTTACTCCATATATTGAGATTTGTAGTTCAACCTTTGGTGTTTTTTGACCTTCGGACTTCTTAATATGTCGTGCAAACTGGAAATGAGAAACAAGAATATGCAAATATTCTAAGGTAAATAAGCCCTAACAGAAACAGTACTACACTTTCCTTTGCATTGTGATTTATGGTAGATTACATTTTGAAAATACATTTTGTCATGAGATTTTACTGCTTCTGTCATATGCAAGGATTCTTCAATGGCCAGTTGAGTTTCTACACGGGGGACTTTGCATTTATGGAATTCCATTCCATCTCGTACTCTCTAGATTTGAGGACACAACTGTCCTTAGTTAAAGCACTTAAGATCTTCCTTTTTCAGGCAGGCATTTCACTTTTAAATGTGCTAGAGACTTCAATCGGGTACTTAATAATTTCCCCATGTTAAATAATTAAATTATATATAGATTAATTATTGCTTTCCATTCTATTCTATTTTAAATTTTATTTTATGTTTCCTGCTTTGATAATTTGTATTAATATATTACATTTTATATAAAATGTAATATAAAATTTAATATATTAAATATGTATATATAAATATATATAATATATATATAATTTTTAATATATTAATATATTAATTATTGCTTTCCATTTTATTCTATTTTAAGTTTTATTTTATGTTTCCTGCTTTGATAATTTGTAGAAAATGAAAATCTAGTTATATGTTCTTAAATAAGAGATAGGAGTTGATGAATAAACCAAAACACAATGTGACTATAAATTACTTTCCTTGTACTCCAACCCAACACATTTACTGTCATTACCGTGCCAGTGAAAAACACACTGCAGTAGTCAGTAAAGGTATTAACAACTCATTGAGAACACCCTCAGAATTTACAACATTATTTCCTCAAAACAAGACCAGAATGCCACATTTGGCATGGCTGTTTCTGACTCTGTCACCTACTTCAATGAATTGTGCCTTAACGGTAAACAAGAGCACAATTTTCTAAAATTGTACTGGGAACAACTGAGTGTTCTTGATTGTGTATATATAATTAAATGTCTGAGATATCAATTAGGAGAGCAGTGAATGTAACTTGTTTAGCAGATCAAAAGAAGAGGAATTTCAGAGTAACTTGTTTTAGCAGATCAAAAGGAGGAAACTCATGAAAACATTTGCTCTGTTTCAGTAGCAAATACTACTGTAGTATTACAGGTTACAATAGTCCCACCACTAATGTGTTCAGCACTACTCAAGGCCTCCCTCGTCAACTTGCTGCCTCTTTTGCATAAAACCTGCACAGCATTTCAGCTCTTGACTACATTATTACTTCACTATGGACCATTGCTGAGTTGACTTTAGCTCTGAGACCAACAGCCTTGAAGTGAGTGCTGTGAAACATGGAGTGGGTAACCAATGCCATGTTTGCATGGTTTAACCCTAGCCCTAATCCCTGCTGAAAGGAATAAATAATATTTAATATGATACAAAAATCACAGAAATCAGAATAGCTGAGTCGGAAGGGGCCTATAAGGCCCTCAAATCCAACCCCCTGCTCAAGGCAGGAATCCAAATCAAAGCAGATCTGACAGATGGTTGCCCAATTTTCTCTTGAATGCCTCCAGCATTGGAGAACTCATCACTTTCCGAGGCAATTAGTTCCATTGCCATACTGTTCTAACAGTTAAGAAGTTTTTTTCCTAATTTTCAGCCAAAGTCTGGCTTCCTGTAGCTTGAGCCCATTGTTGCATGTCCTGCACTCTGGGATGATCGAGAACAAATCCTCTACCTCCTCTGTATGACAACCTTTCCAGTATTTGAAGTTTGATATCAAATCTCCCCTTAGTCTTCTTTTCCGAAGGCTAAACATGCCCAGTTCTTTCAGTCTTTCCTCACAGGTCTTGGTTGTGGGAAGTAAAATCTTGCATACTGCCCTATGAGAAGAAATCAACCAACTTAAAGAAAAATGAAGTCTGCTCTCAGACGCTTCTTACCCAATGCCAATCCATTATTTTTATTTACCCTCACACTGCTCTATACTCCATGCTTGTGACATCTCAGACTAGACCTACTGCTGCCTTTGACTCTGCAGGAGACATGGAGAGCAAACGGAATAGGGAGGGAAGGAGATCATCACTGCTCAAGAGAAGAGACAGCAACTTTCCTCCACCCAGACAACGGGTTGAGAGGGTTAACACTCTTGTTTCCAAAGGTATTCTTCTCTCCTTGGATATTCCACCCACCATCACCCCCTTTATGAAATAAAACTTATCACCCTCAGTCAGACCATATGTTTCTGTTCAAGGAAAAAGGCTCACTACAAAATATTTTCAGAACCCCTTGTTTTAGACTGCCTTGTGATTAGAATTGTGGAAAATATTACTTCAGAAACAATGTTCAAATTAAAAAAAAATTGGAAACATGTAAGAAACAAACATAGTAAATCACTAAGTTTTCCTGACATTTGTGGTGTGCCTGGTAGTTACGATTTATACTAGTTTCATATCAGTCCAAACAAACAGGAAACATTCCAAGTAAAATGAAATATTCCAGATGGAGGATGCTGCAGAAGGAAGTGAATACTGCTAGAAGGGTTTATCTTCTCAGTAACCTAAACAATGACTGGCTCAGTACAGAACCGACCTTAGGGAGATAAACTAAAAACTGGAAGAGAAATAGAAAGAATTAAGCTTGCCAACACTTCTTTTTGTTGTTGTTGTTGTTATGGAACATGAGCACCACCTGCTGGCAAAAATCAAATTATATAGTGTCACGTATTACAGTTTTGTAGATTGAGAGGCGTGGTGCAGGGGAAGGGGGACAGAAAAACGTTAAACCTTCGGCATGCCTAGGTTGTTGATCCTACAACCAAATGATCAGAGATGGCTAATTTGGATACACTGCTCTGACATGGCTGAAATAATTACAGTACAAGATATTATATGAATATAAAACTATGTAGCCATCTAACAGCAAATGGAGCTGAGAGTGTGTACTTCTGTCTCTGTACATACTTAGCTCTTTGAAGTATTAAGGCTTTTGATGAAACAAGTGTCTTGAATGTGGATTACAACCCAAAATATATGGAACACGGGGAAAAAAGCCAGACGTTTTAACAAAGCAGAAAGATTGATTTTTCCTCCACTAATAGAAGCCTAAACATTTGAAACACGTTCCTTCTCTTCTCCAATTAATTCACTTCTTTTTGAAGTTGTGATACTTCTGTGGTCTCATGAAATTTTAATTGACATTTCTATTTTTCTTCCTAATTATGAACAGATATAAATGCATCTTTATTTTTAACATTCATAATTATTATGCAGAGCGTGCTTAAGATAGATCACAGAACTTTTATGATTTATCATTAAAAAGGGGATGGATATTAGCCATATTAGCAGAAATTACTGGGTATCTTTTCATTTCTCTAATTGCTTGACTCCATAGCTTAAGAGAGAAGTTCTAGTTTCCAGTCATGGAAATACCCTTCTCCAATCCTCATTTGTGCTTATTTATCCCCTCCCCCCCCATGACTTTTTGCACAAGTGCAGCCTTGCATAAAATAATCCTCAAACTTAAACAGGCAAAGGAAAGGATCTGCAATGCCTTGGATTCAACATATCCTCTCTCTGTTATAGGATGGATCTGGTGAGGCCGCTTCCTTAACATTATAGTGGTTAGAAATAAATCCTAGTTGAAGTGGCAAAGGATTTGTGTAACTTGCCATTGTTAATTGTGGCTGACTGATGAGATACCAAGATGCAACCAGATAGCTGACTAGAGACATGACTAAGACACATCCAAGCACTCCACCAATTAGCCACAAGTAGCTGCAAGTTATGCAAACCTTATGTAAGCATCAAAAGCATTCTGGCCAATCTGTATGGACTAAAAGTGTGCACAAGAAGCAATGCTGTGGCTGCTGCAGAGCCGTGGAGCTCCTTACTACAAGACACGGGACCATATAGGGCCTCTGGGGGATGACTACACGGGCATTTAGTCTGCAGTTTGGTCTGCTGCAGGGACAGACAGGTTCATTCCTAAAGACAGCAATCAGACAATGTCTTTTTTGGAGTGAACCAGCCTGCCTCCAGAGAGATTCTATCTGCACCTTTCTGGCCTCTGTCAGGGACTTCTATTGTTTTGGTGCAGGTAGGATTGCTCTGTTTGGCTCATTTCCAGCACATGCAATAGCTGGAAACAAACCAAAAGCAAGCCTTCCTGTTTGAATTGCTAATATTGTGAAGTGGCTTAAGAAAAGAGCCACTTCAGAATTTTGGTAAATTAAGCACATCCTTAACTCCTCGGAGGGGATGAAGAACTGATTTTTTTTTTTTAAAAATTGTATTTGGGCAGCACATATGTCCTGCAGTACTTTAAAAAAATAAAAGCCAAACAGAAAACCTCCTCCTGGAAGCAGGAGAAGGAAGATGGTAGTAATGAGGGGGATTTTTGTTTGTTTTTCTTGACCAGACTTTTAAGAGAAAAGCAAACAAGAATTCCCCTTGTTGCCCCTGTCATGATGATGGCATATGTAGTTAGAGAAGTGTCATGATGATGGGATATGTACTCAGAGAAATGTAAAATGGAGTCAGATAGGTTCTGTGTGGAGATGATTTGAGAGACTTTGGAATGTGTTTTTCTAAGCACCATGAGAGTGTTTTCTTGAAGACCGTTACAGCCTGGTTCGAGATAACGATGAAGGCCAATTTGAGAGCCCGTGGAAGACTCAACATTCCAAGCTCATTGAAGAAGAGATAAACAACACCTGGACTCTCATGGGAATAAGGGAAGGAGAGAGGTGGTACAACCTCTAAAGGTTAATTGGTTAACAGCCAGAAAGGCCATGAAGAAGGGAGGAGTTTGGGAATGTAGAAAAACGGACGATGGGTTATGTGGAGGTATCTAACTGAAAGTAACGGAATGTGATTCTGATGGTTCGTGTGTTGTTCTGATCTGGATTCGAGAGGATGTAAGTAAAGGAGAAAGAAGATATTATCAATTTAGGCTGTCTTTCTGAAACTGGAGCTAATTTGACATGAGAATTAGGTTTAACACAAATGTTTTACTGAAGCAGTCCTATCATTTGCTCTGAATGTTCCACTGTAAACGCCTGATAGCTGATGATAAATGCAGATAAAAATAATCTATGTGCCTAATGTATCTTTTCGTTCCACTCTATGCTTGTAAAAAGGACCTTGTTCATTTTATGCTGGAATCAACCAGAACTAAATTGTAACTATTTTTAAGAATATGAATAAAGGATATTTGACTATGACTCTGATTTGAAATAAAATATAAATTAATTTATTATGAATAGATGCTCATAACAAGAGGTCAGAGACTGATGATAGAGGTCGGTGTTAATTTCTATGATATTTCATGATACTCACATATTTTCCATTTAACTCAAGAGCTGAAGCTATGAATAAAAAATAGGTACAGTTCTGCATTTCAGAATTTTGTTTGAAGCAAAACTTGAAATGCATGTTGAGGCTGATCTTGTGGCAGGGCATGAAGAATTCTGAAGGAAAGCCAAGGAATATTTGTAAGACCAGGGAAGCCTGGAGGGGGGGGGAGGGGTCATAGAATTATAGCGCTAAAAGGAACTCTGAAAGATATCAAAACCAAACACTGAAGCAGGGAATCCATAGCTAACGGCATCCCTGACAAAATATTCACCCAATCTTTGTTTTAAAACCTCTGGTGAAGGAGAAGCCACCATCTACCAAGGTAATTCATTCCACGGCTGAACGGTTTTTACGGTCAGGAAGTTTTTCCAACATCTAGTCAAATTTTCCTTTCTTCTCATTTGAACCCAGTGGTTCAGGTTCTACCCTTGGTAGGCACAAAAAACAGATGACAGCTGCTCGAAGTGGGTTCCTAAAGCCCTATGGGTGAGTAAATGGCTCTCCCTGTGATTTTTAAAAGCATTAAGAGGAGATGAGGGGGTTCATCAGCATTCAAAAGAGAAATGTTGCCTCTTCTGCACGTTCGTAATGTCTCAAAGGTGCAGGGAACCTGCCTATCGGTTGCGCACCTCAAATGCTTCTTCTGAATAGAGTTCCTGTTTCTGGCTACTTCCTGCCTCTTTGCAAAGGTATGCTGTTGCTGTGTGTAGACTTTGCCACAGGGCAGGAAGACTGGGAAGGGGGAAAGTAGCAAAAGCACAAAGCAAAGCATACTACTTATATGCTGCCCCATAGCACTTAATGCACGGTTTACAATTTAGTTATGCAGGCTACACATTCCTTCCCCCCCCCCCCCCGCCCCGCAAGATGGGTACTCAGTTTACCAACCTCAGAAGGCTGGAAGACTGAGTCAACCTCCAGCTGGCTACCTGAACCTATCGAGATCAAACTCAGGTTGTGAGCAGAGTCTCTACTGCAGTACTGCAGCTTAATCACTCTGCCACGAGGCTCCTTGCGGCAGCAGAAATGGCAAACGCTGTCCAAACGTGAAGGAGTCAGGAAGCAATTGAGAACGGAGTGGGCTGCTTCAAAAGGAGAGTTCATATTTTGAACATTCTTTTCCTTTAAATATGCCAGCATCACCAATGCAATGCCACATTAAATCCACATGAGACTGAGGGCCAACCTGGACATTATTCATGCTATTAGCAACTTCGTGAATAGCTTTTTAAAATACGGAGACATGGAAAAAGCCTCCTGAGGAACATGAAGCCTGTGAACACATTCACAGGGCGATGGTAGCACCCTGTCACTTGATCTTTCCACTCCAGCAGCACCACTGGCATGCTTTCAACATGACTGAAGATGCTGCTTTAAATATATATACCGTATATGCTTCCTGGTCTCTTCCAGGGTTCTTGCAATGTGTATATATATATATACACATTGCAAGAACCCTGGAAGAGACCAGGAAGCAATATAGATACGGTGATTTTAAATGTCTGGTTTTGTTTTAGACCCAGCTTGGACCGAGGCCCCTATGCCTGCTCTTCGCACTGGGGAGGGAGAAGTTTATGTTTACTCCACTTTGCCGCAATAAGCTTGATTATGATTTATCAGAGGGGTTTCCCAACATAACATCTGCATTTCTCTTGCCCATCCCCTGCTAAACTTTATGGAATCAAACCTTTATTTTGGCTTTTGGAATACTGGATATACCTTCTAACTTAGATGGAACTGAATTAAGAAGCACAATGCTGCTATATTGCAAATACGTGCAAAATCCTTTGATTACACATATAGGCTTAGAACAGACTGAGCATTGCTCCCAACTCATCATACTGAATTGTAGAAAAGACTCCCATACCTTAAGCTTTCTAACAGCATCTCTCACGACTTCTGTGCCTTTGGGCTGCTCCACTTCAGTACTGCCAAGAAACTAAAGACAGGGCAATTTGTGAGAAAAGTAGTAAGTAGTAGTGACTTTTTAATACATCGGGTATAAACAATGAGAGTTTTAGTTGCAAAGAAAGCTCTGGATATTATTATATTCTAAAGCATCATAAATATCACCTTTCTTTTTATCCTAGACCAGCCATTCTCAGTGGGGTCCATATGACACCCCCCCGGGGGGGGGGGCTGGAACATTTGAAGGGGGGGCCACAAATTCATCTGTTTGTGTGGTATTCTTATTCGCCCACAGCCAAAGGTTTTCCTTGTTTGACAAGAGCTCTTGGAACCTGAGAAGAGCTCTTAAAAGAAAGTTGAAGAAAGTCTGGCTGTCCCAGACTGAAGATCTTTTCACTCAATTATAGAGGCTTCCAGATACTAGACAACAATTTCATTCCCTCCCCCCGCCCATAATTAACAAGTACTATCTTTTTCTCTCCAGTCGTTAATGTCTTGGAGATGCCATGACTAGAGAAGTGAAGGATCACAAGGGAAACACATATGGAAGATGTTGATAAATTTTACTTTAGAATGATGAATAAAATAGTTAAATGTGTTCATATATTGCTAACATGGCCTTTTCTCAACCACAATATCCTTTAAACACACATAGGGGTGTAGTTTTGGGTGCAGGGACTTTCAAATATTCCAGAGACAGATTAGCTTCAGGTATTTGGTCCAGGACTGCACCTGGGATTCCACCAAGCATCTCCTTCCTTCCACAAGATGCCAAGGCCGTTCCAAGACATGGCCTCTGACACTTCTTATAAACATAAAATTGCAGAATGATATAACTGTACAGCCTAAACTTACCCAGTTCCCTTAATTGTTCACTACGGGAGTTGGTTTCCAAACATTTTATGATATTGAGCTCTCCTCTCCAAACAATCTCCAGCTTCTCTTTATTTTTCTAAAACCACGGTGCCCACAACTGAGCACAGTACTACAGGTAAGCTCTGAACAAAACACAGTAGTGGAGCACCACACTAACCATGACCTGAATTTCTGTTGATCCAGACTAGAATTGCATTAGCATTTTTTTTCCTGCTACATCATACTGCTGACTCCTGTTTAGTTTATGGTCAACTAAAATCCCTAAATCTTTTTTTACACATACATGCTAGCAATCCAGAACCAGCATTATTTGTCCATCTGTTTCTTTTCTGCGTAAATGGAGAACTTCACATTTATCTCTGTTGGCATTCATGTTGTGTAGATCTGGCTGCCCCGCAGGAATGATGTCATCAACAGTAGCAGACTACTATTGATTAAACGCTTCCTTTTTCAATTTCTGGGTGAATGTGGCCTGTACACAATGAGACAAAGCACGTGCACCTTGAAAGTGAAAGTCTTTAATCTGCCACGTGTTATCACTCCTGTTGTGAAGGCAAAACATAGCCAACAGGATTTCAGCCACTTTGTTTTGGCCAAGTTCTCCAATCTGTTAAGGCCATCTTGCTTCCTGATTCCATCTTCCGAAAGTTCAGCTACCATTCCCTTTTGATGTCATCTGCAAATCTGATGATAATTTAATCTACTCCTTCATCCCTATCATTAATAAAAATGGTGAAGAATGTAATGCCCATGATAAAATTGTGCGGTATTCCAGGATTGTGCCCTGGGCTCAGTGTTGTTCTGGATCTTTTATTGATCTCAATTCAAGCTTCTCACATGCTTCAGGTTCCTAAACGTTCTACACAATATGAAAACATTTGGGGATACAGCTGTAAACACACTAAATTTAAATAAAAATTGACATATGAAAAGGTAGGCAAACTTGTCCCAAATACGAACATTCTGTGAGCACACCATATTATATAAAGCACATGTTATGTTTCTACAATAATTGGTATAGGATGCTAAAGAAGTACGTTTTGCATGGTTTTTCCTGCTGTAATTTCTGGAGTTTCTTTCTCTGGGGAGGGGGGAATCAACTACATTTACAACAACAAATTACATGACACAATATTTCAGTCAAATGTCTTGGGGTGTGCCAGAGGTTAGGTCAGTTTCCAATATTGTCTGCTTGAAGAAAACCATAAAATAAATGGATCAGTTTCAAAACCTGTTGTGCCAGCATGGAGCTTAGAGCCAACACATCATAATAAATAATAGTGTTATGCCAGATCTCCTGACATGTGCTGGCACAAACACTGAAGATCAAGGAGAAATCCAAAGAGCACTTAAAATGGTTAATAGTGTTGCTGACTTCAGTTAAAATCATAACACTTCATTCATGGAGTTACCACTTAAATGGCACAGGAATGACAGATATGTGGTATATTCAGTGCCTTGTGACGGGTACATCATGTGTGCCTGTCTCAAGCTTCTGGTATCCAACTGGCATTGGGTTTTGTGTGAGCAGCAGGAAGTCTCGCATGACATTTTATGGAAGTAATACCAATACTTTGGCTTGGCTGCCTTTCTGAACTTCCTACCTTTCCCTAGTTCTGTTAACCAGTGACAAACCCACACCAAGACTAAGATGCTTGTATAATGTACTATAAAGCTATCTTGCACTAAAGGATATCATAGTGGGAAAATGTGGTACTTTCTTATACCTTTGACTTGCCACAAAGGCTGGCCATTGTTACTACTGAACTCTCTCCTGGTAGAGCAGATTCTAGAGATGGGGGTATTCGTATATGAATACGAATAACCCCGCACAGGTGGAAATAACAAGGGTCCGGCCCCATGGGGCTGGACTGTCCACTCACAATTTTGCCGCTGCCGCTGGCTCCGCGGTGCCTTCCTATCGCGCCATTGTCTGCAATCGATTACCCAGTCCTGGCAGGAGGCGGGATGACAAGCCTCTCTGCTAGGTCGGAGAGTGGGCTAATCCATTGCGGAGAAGAGCGCGATAGGAAGCTGCCGCGGAGCCGGTGGCAGCGGTGAAATTGTGAGTGGACAGTCCGGCCCCATGAGGCCAGACCCTCGTTATTTCCACCTGTGTGGGTATATTTGTATTCGTATATGAATACCCCCATCTCTAAAGCAGATGGTGAGGAAGAAAGGGTAGGAGGTGCTGGGTTATGCCCTAGTACGGTGTCTTATGCCTCCACTGGGGAAGGAGTTCTGAAAGCATAGCAACCTTCTACTTTTACTTCTTTGGCAGGCAACATGCAGCCCCCAAATGTTGTTGGACTGCAACTCCCAGCCTTCCTCATCACTGGTTAAGCTAATTTGGCTTTATGGGAGCTGTGGTCACACAATATCTGGTGGGCCACAGGTAACTCATCTCTGTTTTAAATGGATAGGGAATGCAACCACTTCCACAGGATGGAGGGAAGATTAATCCCCCCAGAAAAGCATACCACAGGTGGCCGAACAGGCAATGTGCTTGCAAAGAGCTGTCTTCACAAACAGAGGCACCACTCATCACTCACATTTACTTTTAATATTACTTTTCCACCCAACCATTCAAGAAAATAATTACTTTTAAGACAGTGAAAAATCACTGGGATTTAGGCTATTAGCATGCCCTAAAGAAGTAAAATGAGAAAGGTGTCATGAATTTATTTCGATCATACAGTAGCAGTATTCACAGGTTATTTCAACACTTCGAGAAGCGGTGTTAAAACAATCCCAAATAATCAGTGGATGCATTAGCAACCTTGAATACTTAATAGGTTTACAGTTGAATCTTCCAGCTGCTTTCCACCATTAGGCAGCTTCATGCAAAGGTGAGGAAATGGGCAATGAGAGCTTGTTTATCACTCCCAGTTATGAGTAATAAAGATGTAGTTACAATGAACAAATTCACTTCAACATAAAAAATGTCACTGCAGAAGAAGGACAAATGACATATATGATTTTTTTTGAACTGCAGTACAAAAGCTTTCCCCTTCACAGATTGCTGCCTTGTTGTGGCGAAGGGGCTTGAGTAATTCAGAGAAGCTATGGGCTATGCCGTGCAGGGACATTCAAGACGGACAGGTCATAGTGGAGAGTTCTGATGAAACGTGATCCACCTGGAGCAGGAACTGGCAAGCCACTCCAGTATCTTTGCCAAGAAAACTCCATGAACAGAAACAAAAGGCTAAAAGATATGACGCTGGAAGATGAGCCCCTCAGGTCGGAAGGCGTCCAACATGCTACTGAGGAAGAGCGGAGGACAAGTACAAGTAGCTCCAGAGCTAATGAAGTGGTTGGGCCAAAGCTGAAAGGACGCTCAGCTGCGGACGCGCCTGGAAGTGAAAGGAAAGTCCGATGCTGCAAAGAAAAATACTGCATAGGAACCAGGAATGTAAGATCTATGAACCTTGGTAAACTGGATGTGGTCAAACAGGAGATGGCAAGAATAAACATTGACATCCTGGGCGTCAGTGAACTAAAATGGACGGGAATAGGCGAATTCAATTCAGACGATTATCATATCTACTATTGTGGGCAAGAATCCCGTAGAAGAAATGGAGTAGCTCTCATAGTGAACAAAAGAGTGGGAAAAGCTGTACTGGGATACAATCTCAAAAATGATAGAACGATTTCAATACGAATCCAAGGCAGACCTTTCAACATCACAGTAATCCAAGTTTATGCACCAACCACCGATGCTGAAGAGGCTGAAATTGACCAATTCTATGAAGACTTACAACACCTTCTAGAACTCACACCAAAGAAAGATGTTCTTGTCATTATAGGGGACTGGAATGCTAAAGTAGGGAGTCAAGAGATAAAAGGAACAACAGGTAAGTTTGGCCTTGGAGTTCAAATCGAAGCAGGGCAAAGGCTAATAGAGTTTTGTCAAGAGAACAAGCTGGTCATCACAAACATTCTTTTCCAACAACACAAGAGGCGACTCTACACATGGACATCACCAGATGGGCAATACCGAAATCAGACTGATTATATTCTCTGCAGACAAAGATGGAGAAGCTCTATACAGTCAGCAAAAACAAGACCTGGAGCTGATTGTGGCTCTGATCATCAGCTTCTTATAGCAAAATTCAAGCTTAAACTGAAGAAAGTAGGAAAAACCACTGGGCTAGTCAGGTCTAATCTAAACCAAATCCCTTATGAATACACAGTGGAAGTGAAGAACAGATTTAAGGAACTCGATTTGGTGGACAGAGTGCCTGAAGAACTATGGATGGAGGCTCGTAACATTGTACAGGAGGCAGCAACAAAAACCATCCCAAAGAAAAGGAAATGCAAGAAAGCACAGTGGCTGTCCAACGAGGCCTTACAAATAGCAGAGAAGAGAAGGGAAACAAAATGCAAGGGAGATAGGGAAAGTTACAGAAAATTGAATGCAGACTTCCAAAGAATAGCAAGGAGAGACAAGAGGGCCTTCTTAAATGAACAGTGCAAAGATATAGAGGAAAATAATAGAAAGGGAAAAACCAGAGATCTGTTCAAGAAAATTGGAGATGTTAAAGGAACATTTTGTGCAAAGATGGACATGATAAAGGACAAAAATGGTAGGGACCTCACAGAAGCAGACGACATCAAGAAGAGGTGGCAAGAATACACAGAGGAATTATACCAGAAAGATCTGGATGTCCCGGACAACCCAGATAGTGTGGTTGCTGACCTTGAGCCAGACATCCTGGAGAGTGAAGTCAAGTGGGCCTTAGAAAGCATGGCTAACAACAAGGCCAGTGGAGGTGATGGCATTCCAGTCGAACTATTTAAAATCTTAAAAGATGACGCTGTTAAGGTGCTACACTCAATATGCCAGCAAGTTTGGAAAACTCAGCAGTGGCCAGAGGATTGGAAAAGATCAGTCTACATCCCAATCCCAAAGAAGGGCAGTGCCAAAGAATGCTCCAACTACTGTACAATTGCACTCATTTCACACACTAGCAAGGTTATGCTCAAAATCCTCCAAGGCAGTCTTCAGCAGTATGTGGACCGAGAACTTCCAGAAGTACAAGCTGGATTTCGAAGGGGCAGAGGAACTAGAGACCAAATTGCTAACATGCGCTGGATTATGGAGAAAGCCAGAGAGTTCCAGAAAAACATCTACTTCTGCTTCATTGACTACGCAAAAGCCTTTGACTGTGTGGACCACAGCAAACTATGGCAAGTTCTTAAAGAAATGGGAGTGCCTGATCACCTTATCTATCTCCTGAGAAATCTATATGTGGGACAGGAAGCAACAGTTAGAACTGGATATGGAACAACTGATTGGTTCAAAATTGGGAAAGGAGTACGACAAGGCTGTATATTGTCTCCCTGCTTATTTAACTTATATGCAGAATACATCATGCGAAAGGCTGGACTGGAGGAATTCCAAGCCGGAATTAAGATTGCCGGAAGAAATATCAGTAACCTCAGATATGCAGACGATACCACTCTGATGGGAGAAAGTGAGGGGGAATTAAAGAACCTCGTAACAAGGGTGAAAGAGGAGAGTGCAAAAAATGGTCTGAAGCTCAACATCAAAAAAACGAAGATCATGGCCACTGGTCCCATCACCTCCTGGCAAATAGAAGGGGAAGATATGGAGGTAGTGACAGATTTTACTTTCCTGGGCTCCATGATCACTGCAGATGGTGACAACAGCCACAGAATTAAAAGACGCCTGCTTCTTGGGAGAAAAGCGATGACAAACCTAGACAACATCTTAAAAAAGCAGAGACATCACCTTGCCGACAAAGGTTCGCATAGTCAAAGCTATGGTTTTTCCAGTAGCGATGTATGGAAGTGAGAGCTGGACCATAAAGAAGGCTGACTGCCGAAGAATTGATGCTTTTGAATTGTGGTGCTGGAGGAGACTCTTGAGAGTCCCCTGGACTGCAAGGAGATTAAAACTATCCATTTTGAAGGAAATCAACCCTGAGTGCTCACTGGAAGGACAGATCCTGAAGCTGAGGCTCCAATACTTTGGCCATCTCAAGAGAAGAGAAGACTCCCTGGAAAAGACCCTGATTTTGGGAAAATGTGAAGGCAAGAGGAGAAGGGAACGACAGAGGACGAGATGGTTGGACAGTGTCATCGAAGCTACCAACATGACTTTGACCCAACTCCGGGAGGCAGTGGAAGACAGGAGGGCCTGGCATGCTCTGGTCCATGGGGTCACGAAGAGTCGGACACGACTTAACGACTAAACAACAGCAACAACAAAAGCTTTTCACGAGAACCTAATTCAGTATCTACCTATCATCATATACATTTTCCTCCAAATTCCTCAGGGTTTAATTTCCAAGGAAAGAAAGATTGAGTTGAATATTGACTGAGCCATGCTTACATGTTTCAGATAGAAACCAGGGGTAGTAAGAGAAGTTTTTGCCAATTCCCTCTTTCTTGTGCATGTACCCTTGGAACCTCCCTCAAAATCTGTTCCAGGTGACTGAAGGATCATCACTGCATTTCTTTGTGGAGTCCTGTCCTTGACTGAAGTGCTTTTCATTGAACTGCACCTGTGAGCTTGTATTCAGGTGTTCCTTGAGCAATGTGAAGTGCCACTTGAGCTGTGATCCATAATCAAACTCTCAGGATAGCTATGATGGCCTAAGCACTAGGCAGCTTACTTTAATTAGGTTGTATCCTTCATCCCTCACTAAATTTCCTTTCTCCAGGGAAGTACTCAAAATTTATATCTAAAATAGGAGTCTTATGTGTTGTGTTACGCATGGGTTTAAGAAATGCAGATCTGAAAATCAGCATCTTCGTTTCCACAGCAAAACCACATCCTACAAGGAACTCGGGTAGTAACTCAAGATATTTAACTAGCTTTTTCAACCATGTTTTATAGTTGTTTCTTCAGCTCCTAGAACAGAACAGAACTCACCATAGCTCCTTTTAATGCTACCTTTTAACCCAACCCTTCAAGAAAATGATTCCTATAAAAATACTGAGAAATCATCAAGATTTATACTATCAGCATGTCTTAAGAAATATAGTGAGAAGGTATTCATTTATTTCAGTCATACACTTGTGACGGTCACTTGTTATTTCCACATTTGTGGAAGTTGTATTAAAAAATCCAGATTCTTCCAGTCATCTGAAGCACCTGTCCTGGTGGAGAAATATAAACCAGGAGACCATAGCTGTGGCTTTTATCATGAATAACATAGATTCGCAGATAAAAGAGAAATTTAGACCATAAAAAATCGAAGAGGTATATATAGCATGTTAACACTATAAGCCCACATATTGTTTCTTTGAGACCAATGACTTTTTTTCTTTTAGCGATTTCCCATTTT
This sequence comes from Intellagama lesueurii, assembly GCA_037013535.1. Lineage (NCBI taxonomy): Eukaryota > Metazoa > Chordata > Lepidosauria > Squamata > Agamidae > Intellagama > Intellagama lesueurii. The sequence continues at coordinate 163,103,912 of JBAJHW010000001.1, read as the reverse complement.
TTTTGTTGCATATAAGATTTGATTACGGTATTCTCTATCAACATTTTTAGCCATTTTCTAACAAGGTTTGTTAGCTCTCTCCTTTTTTTCGTTCCCAATGCACTAAAGAGACCGTGAGGAAATAGGAGGAAACTGGGACTTATAGTCCTACAAAGATGGAGTCTGTTCGGTTCTGTGTAAGATGGATTTGAAAGCACTGAAATGTTCTCATGAGATTGTTGTTAGAATTGTGCTGCCAGGCATGAAGATATGGAAGCAAGGCCGCGGAGGCCCAGAGAAGATGAAACAGAGCATACCGCTTAATTGGGGAAAGATAAGCCACCTGGGCTTGGAATCTTCTCATGTGAAATGTGGGTGGTGAACTGTGTTACACCCACTTGCTCTTAATTGGTTAACAGCTTGGAAGTGTCAGAGAGAAGGTGGTCTAGAGACCTGTAGAAAATGGTTGTTCATGTATGTGACTGATGTTCGTTGTTCGTTGGTGGATGTGGTGGAATGTGAGAGGTTTGTCTTTTGAAGGAGGGGGGCAAAATAGCCCAGCCTCTAGATGCTAACATGTAGGGAGAGCAAAAATGTTTACTTAGCTTAGTTCTAGTTGTTATTATTTTACTTAGAAATAGTAAGCTTATTTGAAACACGGTAACTGCTGGATATGCCAAATACTTATGCCTTTTAAAGCTACAACTGTATTCTAATGAAACTTAAGAACAAATATAATTCTTCAACAGAGGACTGGTCTCTTGAACAGCAGGGCTTACACCTAAATCCAGTGAGGATTTGAGAAGGTCAATAGTTGCTACTGTAAATTGAGAGGTCCTACCTGGCCAGGCTGTTGTGCTGTCAAAGGAAGCACATAGTCAATGGTTAACTGCCTTGTAAGCAGGCAAGTGTTCTCTTTTAGGTCGGGCTTGTCCATGGGGCATGTACTACGCACTTCTGAGGCCTAAAGGACCTACCTCAGGTACTAAAGGGGGTAGTTTTGCACCCACAGTGACTCCCTGACCGAGATCATTATCTCTTTAGGGAGAGGTGATCATGACAGAGACATTGGCTCGGTTTGGTATATCAACACTTGAAGTACAGTGATTTTAAATACGTAGTCTGTATGTCTGTGTCAGAGAGAAGGGCATCTTCTGCCAAATGCAAATAAGAATTACTTCATCAACCACACTCAATATGCTAACCAGGCAGCTTTATCCAAATTGCGGATTATTCTTACGATCAATTTGCTAATTATTTTCTCCTTGCTATCCTATATCTATGTGCTCTTCACATTTCTAGGAATCTAGGATAGGCTATTTTGGAAAATATGCATATGAACAATTAAGAGCTACTGCCGTTTTGCTAATGAACAAGACTGATTAATGAAAGGCCATCTGGGAACTACATGTAAGCTGCTCCGAACTCTTGCAAGTAACTGCAGGTTACAAGGGTTAATAATTTTTTAAAGTGTGAGACGCTGGTTTCCAACATGAGCCACATCACTTTGGAAATTAAGACCTCTCTGGAGGCATGCTGATGCCCAACCTCATGCCCTACGGTTACATATGCTGCAATTGCAGAATCAAAAAATGAGTGGGAAAAGGCACATTTATTGTCATTATGTTAAACACAACGTTTTCTTTTCATTTTTAAACATGATACACTGGCAAGAATCCTGTTACTTACATATGCCAGTGTTAAGCCAAACAATCATTTCTCGATCTCTTAAGATAAGATCAAATGAACTGCCACTAGCTAAGAAGTCAAGGTCTATATTCCTCAGCATGCGCCAAGTCATGCAACTGGCACACAATGAGAAATAAGTCTTAACTTCTCAACTAGCAGCTATTCACTGCTGTGGTCTATGCCATTTGCCTTATGTTGGAGTGGATAAGTGAATGAATAAACAGTTTCTACTGTTTTAAAACATTTATTCAAGAGACTATGCCACATCTTGTGAAATAGTGTAATCCAGCTTATCTGCACTTCCTTAGTTTTGTCAGATTTATGCCCTAATGCAGACCTGGGCAAAGTGCGGCCCTCCAGATGCTGCTGAACTGCAAATCCCAACACTCCTCACTATTGGCTGTGTGGGCTAGGAATGCTGGGAGTTGCAGTTCAGCAACATCTGGAGGGCCACATTTTGCCCACCCCTGCCCTAATGTTTTCCTTGTGAAAAGGCACAACCTCTTGGGCAACTGCATCCTCAATTCTTTGTGTAAACCCCTTGTGCAACAAAAACTGCATTACTACAATTGTTATGCTGATTGCTGTTGTTCAGTTCAACACCACTTAAAAAACACACACTGAAAATCAAGGAAGTCCTCTTCAAACAGATGTGTCATTAAGATCTGCACAGGTATTTACAAACACTAATGACCAACATTTGTCCAAGGACAAGAGATTTCTGTTAAAGCAGAAATCAGAGAAACTGCTCTCCAAATAGGCAAAAGTGTAAGACATGAGTTTCTGTTCAATTAAAAAATGGTGAAAGAAATATGAATAATGTAAGACAGGCAGATGACACCATATTACTGGCAGAACATAGCAACAATGTAAATTGACTATTGATGAAGGTTAAAAAACAAAGTGTAAAAGCAAAATCACAGATGAACATTAAAAAGACAACATCACAGTTACAGAGAAATTACAAAACTTTAACATTGACAATGAAAAAAGGGAATTTAAAAAAGATTTTATGTACCTCAGTACAACAGTTAATCAAAATGGAGGTTGCTGCCAAGAAATGAGAAGGCTGAGGTCTGGAAAGGCAGCTATGAAAGATCCTGGAAAGATCCTTAAATGTAAGGATATACTTCTGGAGACCAAGGCCAAGATCACCTTGGGCAGGGCTGACAAGGACAGGAACTTTGAACTGTCTTGATTTCTATATGATTCAGTTCCTCAAAAACCCTCCAGTTTATGAATGTGGGATATTGTGATTCTGTACCCATGATTCAAAATGCCAGGAAATGGCCCAATATTGTCGCACAATATCAGGCCCACATGGCCAGCAATAAAACGGATGCCAAGCTTTACATAGCCAAGGGCAGCCTGAATGTTGACAGCATCAACGGCAGCAGTCAAGATGGTCTGCAGGATAGCCTCTTCTGCCCACTGCCATTTACAAAATGACACCAAGCAAGAGAAAATCCCAGAAGTGGACTCCTTTTTTCATCAGTTAACCAGTGGGGAAAGTTTGCATGATATTTTGCACCAACATTGGGCCCTTTCCTGGCATTCTGAAATGTGGATACAGAAGCAAAATGTCCCACATTCATAAACCAGAGGTGTTTTTTTTTTTTGAAGAACTGCATTTCCTGGCTTTTTAAAATGACAGCTTACATATACATACACTACATGCAAATTCTCGTCCTTGGGGGTGGGGTCAAACAAAGGCAGAGAAGGGCCCCACATCTTGTTTTAAATGAGAATCGCTGCTCCCAGTGCTCCCGGCTATTCCCAGGATTCTAGGTTCATAATAGCGTTGAAGCCTTGAATTCAGACCATCTCACCTGCAGGTGTAGAGGGAAGCACAAATGCAGTAGCAATAACTGCATAGCTGGTACATTCTGAACACAACAAACGCAAAGAGCAAAATCCCCCAACCAAGGACAGCTTTCTCTATCATGCCCAGCTTGGGAACTTCAAGAAGCACCCTGTGCCTGCTTGACAAAGACTGCTGGGCGCTACTCTGACCTCATCCATGAAGGCAATTCTCCCAGTGTTGGGACCCAAGCAGGGATGCCTTACAAGTTCTTTGGCAGCGTTTTACCCACATTTGAGGCAGGCAACCCATGGCCTGCTTAGAGCAGCAGATGGCCTCTAGATGCCAAACTCTCATTCAAAAAAAAAAAAAAAAGAAAAAAGAAAAAAGAAAAAAAAAAAGAAAAAAAAAAGAAAAAAAAAGAAAAAGCCAATCTTTGGCTCTTCCAGAACCAGAGGCACACAAGGCAAAACACACAGCCAGTATTGTGGCTAAGCACTTTGCAAGTCACAAACCTTTCAATTGGATTAGCCTATGACTAGAATCACCTGTAATTTCACAAGATCTCAGAGATTTATACATTGTAGAAATTAACGATTCATGGGTAAAAGTGGCACAACTGCAAGAAAGGCTGCCCCAGAAGCTTTGCAGATGGCTGAAATCTGTTGCAAAGCGACCTGAAAGCAGGGCACAGAAAGTAATGAAGCCCCAAGGGTGAATGCTGCCTGGAGGATTGTGGGAGCTGCCATCCAAAAAAGGAACATTTCTAATACTACATATCTTATTAGGCTTCCAGAAAAATCAAGTTCCATTTTTATCTTCCCATAGTTTCTTAGATCTTAGCTGGGAGTTAAGCCGGGTGCTTCTCTGAGGAAAATAAAGAGTTGGGGAAAACAGGAAAAGGAAGAGGAGAAATTATTAGGAGCTTCTGTTTATTACTGTTGTCTATAGAGGAAGAGGAGGAAAACATATTACAAGTATCTGCTTATCACTGTTTTGCTGCTATTGTTATTATTCACCTTGTTTATTAGTAAACTTAGTGGCCGGAATCCTGTTAGTACCGCTCTGCATACATAAGGAGGAGGATGCCACCAGCCATGGCCTTTTATCTTTAATTAGAAGTTTCCTTTTGATCTGGGGAAGCCTTTGGGGGCCTTAGGAGGAGGAAGAGAAGCCTTTCGTATCAAAAAATAACCACCACTCCCAGTGAATTTTCATGGCCAAGTGGTCATTTGAACTCAGTTCTTCTGAGTCCTAGTCTAACACTGGGTCCTCCGCACCATGTTGGCTCAATCTACATCTCTGGAGGAAATCACACCTTATTTTTCCCCTGATTTATTAAGCTCACCCTAACTTTCCTTTGCATTTTTATCCTGCAAATGACAGCACACCATTTTCATTCTGTAATATTTTTCTGCCGTCAATACTTGATGGCATAAAAATAATAAAATTAAAAATACAGGCATTTAACGAGATTATTTCCAGAAGCCCTTCTGCATGGAGTGGTAATTCTCACAGTAGTAACTACCCTGATATCTACTGGCAGCTCAAACTCTGCCAAGAACGCCAACAAACTCCTCACTTGCCTTGCTGAGAATGTCATCTTCCAGCAGGTGGGAAAAGTAACATGAAGTTTGGCTATCCTGGATCTAATCTTGAGTGATAGGAAAAAAAGCTGGTCAATAATGGAAATAACGGGAAATTTGGGTGGATGGGGCCATGCCCTCTTGGGATTTGTTACAGTGGCTGTAATCCTGGCTTGTCTAAGTGTAGCATAACTTTACCCTTGTATAAATGTGACAGATTTTCTGTCCAGGCAACAAGGATTGTGCAATTATATTGTGCAATTGGTCATCCAGTTCCTGGTTTGATCACTGCAAAACATGCCTGCAGATGTGCTTCATGAAAGGCACGTCTGCCTTGGAGCAGTTAGTAAAAGTTATGCAAGTGTAGTACTCAACAGGATTGCAGCTACTGAGGCAAGGGAAAGCTAAAAAGAACATAATTACAGTGGTGCCTTGACTTACGAACGCCCCAACGTACGAACATTTCGACTTACGAACAGCTCCGTTCGCAAAATTTTGCTTTGACTTGCGAACAGAGCTTTGACTTACGAACAAAAAAAACGCGGGGAAAGTGGGAAATGGACTTTGGACTGCCTGGTATTGCCTGGTACTGTAATTTTAAAATGTAAAAAATGGTTTAAAAGGTGCTTGGTTTGGTTTAAAGCTGCTTAGTTTTAAAGGTGTTCTGTTTAAAAGGTGTTTGTTCCCTCCCTCCCTCCTTTCCTGTCCTTTTTTAACCTACCGTATATACTCGAGTATAAGCCGACCCGAATATAAGCTGAGGCACCCAATTTTACCACAAAAGACTGGGAAAACCTATTGACTTGAATATAAGCCGAGGGTGGAAAATGCAGCAGCTACTCGTAAATTTCAAAAATAAAAATAGATACCAATAAAATTACATTAGTTGAGGCATCAGTAGGTTAAATGTTTTTGAAGATACTGCCCTTCTGAGCTGCGAGACACACTTCACTGCCTGCGGAGGGAGGACTCATACTGGAAAAGTTTTCATCTACAGCTCCTTCATTTGGACATAGACTGCTATTATCCTCCCAGCACGGTGTCTGCCTGCAGAGTCTGAAAAATGCAGTGTACTTAACCCGGGTCATCGGACCACCCACAGAGGCTGCAGGCGCCCGTAGATGAGCGGGGGAGTCCGGAGTACACCCACACTGCAGGGGAGAACATGTAATTTTGACACTGACTCGAGTATAAGCCGAGGGGGGTGCTTTTTCAGCAAAAAAAATTGTGCTGAAAAACTAGGCTTATACTCGAGTATATATGGTAAGTCATCTTAGGTTAAAAAAATATTCTCCCCCTAGTGGTAGAGGATGGATTAACTGGTTTTGCATTAGTTCCTATGGGAACTAATGCTTTGACTTACAAACGCGCCTCGACATAAGAACAAAAAACAGCCGGAACGGATTAATCGGTTTTCAATGCATTCTTATGTGAAATGCTGATTTGACTTACAAACGTTTTGACTTATGAACATCTTCTGGGACGGATTAAGTTCGTAAGTCAAGGCACCACTGTATCACTCTGGAATTTAGGAAAGTTGATTTCAATAAGCTAAGCGAAAATCCATCCATCCATCCATCCATCCATCCATCCATCCATCCATCCATCCATCCATCCATCCATCCATCCATCCACTCACCCACCCACCTACCTATTTTTACCCCGTCTTTCTCCTTAAAAAGGACCCAAGGCAGCTTACATCATTAAAAGACATTATTTAAAGCTAAACCCAGTAAGTATACAAATACTAAAATAGATCAAACAAATATCACACTAAAAGACAGTACACCAAAGCAACATCAAAAACACATTCAAAGCAGTAAGGCACAACCATCCATTTAAAACCCCCACTCAGGTGGCCGTTCACTAGGGGAAAGCTTGTCTGAAGAGAAATGTCTTCACCTGCTTATGGAAGGACAGCAAAGATGGGGCCAGTCTGGCTTCTTGTGGGAGGGAGTTCCAGGGTCTCAGAGTAGCAACAGAGAAAGCTCTCTCTTGTGTCCCCATCAGACACACCTGTAAAGGTGGAGGGACAAAAAGAAAGGCTTCCCCTGATGGCCTTAAAACCTGGGCAGGCTCACAAAGGGAGACGTGGTCTTTGAGACAGCTTGAACCCAAGCTGTTTAGGGCTCTACAGGTTAGAACCAGCACTTTGAATTGCACCCGGAAACAGATTGGCAGTCAGTGGATATGATGTACCAAGAGGGTTATGTGATGCTAGTGATCAGCTCCAGTTGGCAATTTGGCTGCTGTGTGTTTTGGGCCTGCTGACGTTTCCAGACACTTTGCAGAGACGAAGTGAAATCCCATGGTCAGAAATACTCAAAAAGAAGGGAGTCAATGATGAATGAGAGTTTTTTAAGGTGAGATACTGAGAGCACACTCACACAAAACATACTCCTGTTTCCACATCCTATTTATGAGGTAAATTAACATTACATCTTAATTTAGTCTAAGCATATTGCTTTTTAAAGTAAAGATATTAAATCATCATTTATTAATTACCTTCCTGATTTGAGAACCATGTTAAAGATAGGAATATTTACCAAAATAATACTTTTAAAAATCCTTAAATTGTGAAGTCAAGTTTTATGGGTTTCAGTTTTTTAAATGAGCAAGAAAAGTGTGGCAAATAGCAGCTCTCCCCCAACTTCCTGCTTCTAATTTTTTGACAGGGAAAATGGATGGGTCATAAAAAATGTTCCCCTGGAAGTTATACACTATATTATGACAACATGTTGGGAAGTTTCTTTTATGCCCACAGCTATGTTTTCTATGCAATCACTGAGAACCTAATTTATCACAAGCACTGTATGAATGAGCTGCAGGATGCCTTCCCCACTTAGCAAGCAAGAAAGGCATCTATTTGTTCACCTTGAGATATCAATTGTTTTACTATCTCAATTTTTTTCCTGGACTACTTGCTCTTCAACTTGCATATATTGATTTCTATACTCCACACATCTTCATTTATGAATAAAGTACAACTTATTGCTCTCAGCTGAAGAATATGCACTTTCATGACCCATGTAAGACACCCCTTATCACAAATTAGTCACATATAAACATCACACTTTTGCATTGAATTGTGCTTTCAAGTTTGCTTGGATCTTGTTTGATTCTGAATTCTCCTCATTCCACACCCAGAGGTCACCTTATTTGTTCCCTCTTCTAGCTCAATTACTATTACCGGCAAACCACTTAGTAATCTCTCTACTGCACTATTATTCAGAACTGCTGTGTTATCTCACACTTTTAGCTTATTGATTTTCCTATAAACCCAAGAGATGAAAACATTTTCCCTTATCATTATCTCAACACTAAGTTGTCAAATCAACTTTTCCTATGCTTTTCTAACTTTATGAGAGTTTCAACACTGCACCTGAACACCTACAAACACAGATGTAGATTAGGCATTTTTCATTGTTATGCCATTATCTACACAACCATGAATAGCATGCCTCTGCTTGAGTGTATCAGTATTGCCAGAATAGTGTGTAAATGTGCATTTATATTCTGGAAAACCCCTACCACAAACACTGATTTTCTAGACTATGGAACCCATATTATTCTAAGGGCCCCACAATTGCCATGAAAGAACATAGGCACCAGAGGGATGTGAATGAATGGAATGGTATCAAAATTGCTTTCTGTCCTAAATGGATCTGATCACCCTCCTAACTGAACTCATGTACCTCCTACTGTCTAGTCCAGAGATACTGATATTTTCCTGCATCCTTGGATACCAGAATAAAGCAAATATCTTCTCAAGAAATATCTTCTGGTTCCTCTTTCATATGGTGCTTTGTACATCTCTTCTGCCATTCCTTTTTTCTCTTACTACCTTTTTTCCTGCAACTCTGCATTTCTGTTTAAAATCCAAAAAAGAATGAAAAAATTAGCTACCTTCAGGGCTGGCCTTCCAGTTAAGAAGAAAGTTCCCACCCTCTCTCTGGAAAGCCTCACTGACTGCTCTCCAACTCCAGTGCAGGTAGCTCACCATGCTCCTGGGGGCATTTCTGGGAGCGCTCAGCTTTCCCCGAAGTTCCTTGGGGAGCAAGCCTTGTGTGCTCTATTTACAGGCCTATTAACTCTTCAGGGAGTGCTATTAGTCCTGTGGAGAACTCGTTTTGGGAAAACTGCAATCTTGCATGCCTTAACACTGAGTATCAATGGAAGGGGGCATGCATCATTGTTATTTGCTACTTGCCACTAATTTGAATGGTAAATTTTTTCCTGCATCTGTCATTGGGCCAGCCCCTTCTTCCTGTTTGAGGGTTTTTGGAGTCCCTTTGTTGTTGTTTGCCCGTGTCTTTCCTGACCACTTTGGAAAGGCAAGCACGGAGAATTCCTCTATTTTTGCCTATTTTCTTCTGATTGTAACTAAAACTCATAAGAATGAGTAAACTCCACTTCTCTCTAAAGATTCATCTAAAGTGATCACTTTTTACTTCCTCTCCTGTTTAGATAGCTGTTTAGATCCATATTTTACACTACATTGTATTGTTTGATGTTTCATTATGTACTTATCTACTGATGCTACAATTATTTCTAATTGTCTCCATTGTTTCTGAATTATTTTATCTATTGTTATTTATACATTAACAGCTTTGACTCACTGGGATACAAATAAATTGATGAGGAGGAGGAGGAGGAGGAGGTAGCTTGCAAACAGTTAGTATGGGAGGTTTTCAGAGAATCATAGAACTGTAGATCTGGAAAGGTCCGAAAAGGTAATCAAGTTTAACTCCCTGCCAAAACAGGAAACACGGGGTAAAGCATCCCTGATGGGAAGGCATCTAACCCCTGTGTAAAAAAAAGGCCAGGGAAGGAGGAGTCTGCCACCCTCCAAGTCTGGATACACAAACCTAAGAATTGCATTCCTGGATCAGAAAGAAGCTGATAGAAGTTAAGCCTAGAGTGTAATACAGCTTTGTCTCATAGCCTTGCACGGCACTTTGCTGAACTGATATATCTTTTGGCACTCTGAGTGTCAACAACGTCTTTAGTTTATTGTGTCAATCCATCCATCTATCCATCATCTGTTAATGTCTTGGGACTTCGTACACTGCGGTTCAGCAAATGCTTCCACAAGCTAGGGTTGTGCCTCTAGCTTCCCAGTCCTACAGATTTCAATGGGATTTTCTGCCTTTTTTCTTCACCCTGTTGGGACTTCCTCACCAGAAAATGTCTTCAGTTTCTTTGAGTAAAATCCTGAGCATAATTCCTAAGCAGGAATCGAAGCCATTCTCTCCAGGATTCCTTATTAGCATCTAGGTAAATCTTACCTACTGCTATGAAAGCAAACAATGTATGTTAATCAGATTTCCCTTGAACATCAGTCATAAAAGGTCATTACTCAGCTATTAACAACAGAAGAGCAAACCGTGAAGGCTGTGATAACCCTCATTTTGCAGAGAGAAAACCACCAATGGGCCCTGCATTGCAGGATTCAGTTTGTTATTATGGTATATTACATTACATTGCATTTGGAATGCATCTTTACATTACCTGTCTGCCATCCTCTAGACTTAAAAGAAGCACTTTCTCACTGATTTCTTGCACAATATGAAGTTTGACAGCCGTGTTATCCTGTTATATCTCTTTGCTGCTTTTGTCATTTTCAGGCTTTTACACTAGCTAGTTTCAAATCACTGTGCATCCTCCAGTGCATGGCTGAGTAACACAACCACTTGAAATTAACCAGTCTTACAGCTTGAAATTGACAATGACAACAACGAGAAAGAAAAATCCTGGGCCGGATAAAACCTTTGGCACAAGCAAAGCGGGACTATCAGACTTAATCTTGCACAGGAAATTGGGAAAGCAGGAGAAGAGAGCTCAGCATTTCAGGTCATCTGCTGCTCTGGAAAGTCTCTCAGTCTCTGTAGGGATCCCAGAAGGATTCCTCACTGGAACAAAATGCCCCAAATCACGGGGGTTTCATCCCTATCTATCACAAGCCACTGAGCCAGTGGAAAATAAGAGAGCCAACCAGGCAGCCAACAGTAGAAATTCAATCCAGTCTCTTTGACCAAATCCAGGCCACAAACAGCAGCTTTACAGAGGCAGACTGTGACCGTTTTGAATCCTTTCATTTTCTGATTCCAGCTGGGCTATAATATCATCTTTGAACCAGAGGCTGGAAATAGGTTTATAACTAACTTGTTACTTGCAATTGATTCCTTATTACCATAATAAAGATATAACTATATTACAACTACAACTTCATAAGGGATAACTTCACTTCTTAAAAAGTGTAACTGTAACTTTAATGGCATGCACAGTTCCACAGGAAGTGGTGATACTAAATAATGGAGAGGGCACATCACACTCTTGAAGTACTGCCTTGTTCTGTGCCTCATGCTCTGTTTTGGATGTTGATGTGACAAGGAGGTATAGGGGAATGGACCACATTTTGCATCACAGGTTAGCAGTCTGTAGCATTCAGATGCTTTTTAAAAAAGAACTGAAAATTAGCTATTCTATTTACTTTTGAGAAAGGGGATTCGTATACGAATATCCCCGCATAGGTGGCAATAACAAGGGTTCAGCCCCATGGAGCGGGACAGTCCACTCACCGATCCGCCGCTGCTGTGGATGCCGCAATTCTTCCAATGGCTCCGCAGATCACGATCAGCTAGCCACTCCTGGCAGGAGGCAGGAGGACAAGCCTCGCTGCAAGGTCGAAGAGTGGCCCGCAGAATGCGATCTGCAGAGCCATTGGAAGAATCGCGGCGTCTGCGTCTGTGGCGGATCAGTGAGTGGACCGTCCGGCTCCATGGGGCTGGACCCTCATTATCACCACCTGTGTGGGGATATTCGTATACGAATACCCCCATCTCTAGTTATATGCTTAATGTTAATGTGTGGTACTTCAGAGGACCATCTTCAGCAATATGTTTTTTTAAAAATGAAGTCTTTTTTTAGACTTAGATGTTTCAGTAGACAACAACATCTTAAGCATTACAATTCTGGGATATTTCCAAACATCACAGTTTCTATTTAGACCCTATATTGTTTATTGCTCCTTCATGCTGCCTCTTGATTATATCAACATCTCTCCCTTCAGACTCAACCTCCTAATTACCATTATCATCCTTCTCTTCACTGTTACAAGCATTAGGGAGGAAAAAAAAATCTGAGATCTGGATATGAGAAGCAAATGAAGCTAAGCAAACAATTAGATGCATTTTGGTTATTAAGAGCATTTTTTACAACACATTTTTTAAAATAAATACAAAAGATGAGACCACAGAATTATTAGTTTGGTCCCAAATAGTTTAAGACATCCAGCAATTACATCAGACTATCTTATCGGTCTATCTATTTTCTAATCAGCCTCCCTATATTTAGGGATGGACAAATTCTTCCAAGTTTGTTGTATATTAGAACTTGTGATTATAGATAACATGGGAGAATACTCAGGGACACTGATGCCTTTGATGTCTGAAGTTACCAAATCCAGTCTCCCATGACCTCCATCGTATTTGTTAACATTAACTCAGTAAAGAAAAATAATATATTAAAAATAAAACATTAGGATGATATCACAATATTAGTTAAATTAATAATTTCATCAATCTGCTATATGGCTCAAGCAAAAAATATGGAAAATTATAAGGAATGACCAGTAATAGAATTAAGAAACAAGAACTAGTAATTATTACTAAAAGTTAACAGAATTAGAGGTAAATGTTCATTGTAAACTTTTTATTTTCAAGCTCCGGGAGAAAGTGAGGGAGGACTCTTATCTCTTCCCTTCTGCTGCTTGGTGCCTAATATAGTAAGTGTCATGATTCCACGTGGCCCCTGCTTGTTTCACCAAACAAAGAGCTCACGCTACGTGCCCCTCAGCTGCCACCAGTTGATTACATCAACATTTCCTATTATTAATAATCGAGGTCCGGGCCATATGTCATTTTAAAAGAACCAAATCGAAATTGTTTATTGATACAGGTGTTGACAGAACAAGCAATGTTATTAACTCTTAAACAAACATTCTCCTTTATTCCTCTCAACCACCACTCTCCCGCCCAAACTCCAAATCTCTCTATCTCAAAACCCTATCTAAACTTCTCCTCCTCCTGCTGAGTTTCTTATACCTCGTGACTCCGCCTCTCCAGCACTCCCATTGGTCTATGTAAATAGCATACGAATATTCATGACCTGGGTGAACGCCACAGTAAGGTTATAGTATTATAGAGGGAAGAGGAGGAGTGGGGGAGGGAGAGAGAGAGAGAGAGAGATCCTCCATCACTACAATAGCAACAGTCAGAATTTGCATCCTGAATTCTTAATGTCAAAGCCATAGAGTGAGTGGTAACTTTTATGAGAAGGAATGGAAAGCAAGACTAGAATTCAGACAACTACTAGCCTTCAGTCTGGCTGAAACATTTGTAAATAAGCAGCCCCCTCACCTTTGCATTGTAGGGAATATAGTGCTTTGATAAAGCCTCAGGAGTGTGCATCCACGTTTTGTCTGGAAAAGGAAAGACACACAAAATTTAGGCTTACATGTTCTCATGTTCATGATCTTTCTGGACAAGAATTTAATCCATGCTTATGTTTTCCTAATGTTGAAAACAAATTAGGAGAGTATATGTATTTGTATGAATATCTATTTAGCTGTCTATCATCTCACATTTCTCTCTATACACTTGTATGCATATACGTATATATACATAATTAGAACATTCTATACACATATAAACATGGCAAACATAAGGTTAAAGGAAATGTGTTGCACAAAGACTTGAAGAACTGCTATAACAGTGAAGAATTTTAATTGCTGCTCTTTGACTGTTCAAGGTAATTCATGTATATGGACAGGTTACTTACCTGTAACTGGTTCACAGATGACCACTCAAAGAACCACAGTTACTTATTTGTAAGTGTGGTTCTTCAAGTTGTCATCTGTGCATACACACACGAGTACTTCTGTGGCTGTGCAGATTCTCTTGGGAACATTTTAGAGTTTTAATCCCTCCTCTTAGCTAATATACCACTCCACCCAACCGTCAGTCCTCAGTTCCCTCTATCTGACACACAGGATAAGTGGAAGCAGAGTGACAGACAGGGGGCAGGTTGGATGGGTTGGATGTACTCACAGATGACCACTTGAAGAGACACAGTTACAGGTAAGCAGCGTGTCCTTCTTATTTGTGGTCTCTGTGATTCACATGCATGGGTGACTCCCAAGCTAACTTTTCCGCTGGTGGGAAGTCACTCAATCATACAAGATAGCACTGCACAACCTAATGATGCATCCAATTTGGCTCTAATGTCCAGTTTGTAATGGTTCACAAAAGTCATAGAGTGGGACCAATTTGCAGTCTTGCAAATATCCTATAATTGGACCCCTTTTTAAAAGGCTGTTGATGCTTTCATTGCTCAAGATGACTGTCCCCTTCAGGAAGTAGCTAAGAGCCATTTGGCTAATTCATATGAAGATCTTAACCAGCCATATCTCCTCATTACCACAGTTGCAGACATGTTCTTAGTGGTACAGTCAGTAGAATGCCTGGCTGAGTGTATCTGCTGCTTGCTGGCAAGCTTTGCAAAAGGTGCTGCATCTTATCCCATATGAAGTGATGATAGGCTCCCATTGCCACTTCATAGTCAGTAGGTAACCCTAATGCCCAAAGCAGACATGGAATAAATGTGTTTTCCTATAAAGTCCATTTTGCAACTTTCCCCATTCATAGGTGTAGAATGTAGCTTATCCTTGGACTGGGAGGCTTCCACAGTTATGGAGTTGGGCTGTGGATGTTTTAATAAGAAAGATGCATTCTCTTCTTGCACTTGATACAAATGTTCAATTCTGTTTTTTTGCCAGAACTCTTTAACCCAATTTGACAATGTCTTGAGCAGCTAGATTTGATCTGGTTGCACATTGTTCTGTTGAATCTTCTCGAAACGCGAGATCTGTTTTTGGTGGTGATGGTCTGTGTAACTCAATCTTTAAGGATTTTGCCATCCTTGCCATCATGTTGGAATAAGAATGGATATAGTCAGAAGGAGACAGAGCGTTAGTATCTCCCATTTCTGAATCTGAAGATGTTAGGGAGACAGATGGGGATAACACCTGCTGAGCTTCTGTGTCAAATTATTCTGTGTCAAATTATTCTGTGCCAAATTATTTTCTGCACCAGTTGAGGTCTGTCACCATGCTCTTCTGCAGACTCTTTTTGAGAGACATATAAGCCTATGATCTTAGACTTCATTGGTGCCAATATAGCGCTTTGGAATCCAATTCAACCACTTTTGCATCCAAACTGCTATCCTTTACTGTTGAAACTGACTGTTCTTTCTTTGGTTTTCTGATCTGGAATCATCCGGCATAATCACTTTTCTAGTTTTGTTTTTTCTACATTCAGTGTTAAAGGAACTTGGTTTTGTTAATCATCTGGATCAATTACAGACTCTGTTTAATGCTTTTTGGACACCAATGCTGAGCTGGTTCCAGAATCAAAGACCAAGATTGACTTCATTTCAGTGTTGACTTGGGAGAGCCAAACTATGGCCTCATTGGTCACCAATGACTTTGATGTCAAATATGTTCTTAAGGGCCACTTTCATGAAATTTTGGCAGATTTTACAATTCTGGGTTTGTTGATCCTCATCCAGACAGCAGAGGCATGTCTTAGCAGGATCTTTCTGCTGCAAGACACAGAGTGCTTAAACAGGGCCTTAGAGACCATAAAAGGCAATGAAACGACAACAATTATTTTTAAGGAGATAGACAAAGACAAGAACTAAGTAAGAGGAAGTAAGTCAAAGGGT
This sequence comes from Intellagama lesueurii, assembly GCA_037013535.1. NCBI lineage: Eukaryota > Metazoa > Chordata > Lepidosauria > Squamata > Agamidae > Intellagama > Intellagama lesueurii. The sequence goes on along the minus strand of JBAJHW010000001.1, from coordinate 163,088,072 downwards.
AAGTAACAGGAATTTTTTAGAATGCTCTCAAGACACTGCCAAGTCAGCAGTTAGTGAGGGGCGACCATTGGGTGGAGTGATATGTTAGCTAAGAGGAGAGGTTAAAGCTCTGGAATGTTCCTGAGAGCATTGGCACAGGTGCAGAAGTCCCCATGTGTGTGACTCACAGAAATGACGACAAAGAAGAATGTTTAAGGCAGAGCTTCAGGTGTTATTAGCCTCCAGTCTCCATCTGGCCTAGCCAACATAGCTAGTAGATGAGGATCATGGCTAGAGGGCCACACATTTGCAATCCCTGGTCTAAGTAAACCTCAAAACAACATTGTACGCTAAGTCATATTGCAGTTAGAGCATCATGATGAGGCACCTGAGTTTTATTTGTCAAGATGAAAAACTCATCACATATTTTTATTCACTAGGCACAAGCTGATCTATATTTGCAAAGTTTAGGTAGAGGTTTTTCTACGATACAACATGAGGTTTATGCACTGCTTTTCTGCTTTGAGAAATGGAAGGTAAGAATGCAGATAGAGATACTGGAAGCAGTTGAGGTTTGATCAGTTTCTAGCTGGCTGGAAAAACAAGAAAAGGGTGCAGAAATAAATCAACACTTGACAATGGATGGAGGCAGTTCATTTATTTATACATAGTTCAACCCATTCCTAAAACTCAAGAGCATACAAAGCAACCCTTTGGAGAAAACAATGTTTTTGCCCGTTCACTGAGATCCCCCCCCCCCCGCACAGTCAACAGCCCAGCCGAAACACCTTGGTATTAGAGTGTTTTTCAAAGGTATTAAGGCTTAGACTTTGTCAAGTCTGCACTGAGGAAGCTTTCCCTATGATGTGCTCTCTGAATCTGAGCCCTAAATGGCAGCACTAAAGACCAGCCTCAAAGATAAAAATAGAGCACCTCAGAGGGAATATTCTTTTTGAATAAGTTAAAACCTAAGTCACCTACAACAACTAGGTGTCACATTTTAGTGCTGACTATTAAAAGATTGTTCCCAACCGGTAGTATTTGCATAAAACATATCTGAAACTCTCTTTATATTTTCCATCAAGATAGTTCCTCCTTAATAATTTCATTATTTACTTCTACACATGAAAAAGCTATACTATTTTGCTTCTGGCTTAATATGACAGCAAGCACTAACTGCTTTTTCAAATATATTTCCATTTGAAGCAAGGGGTTGGACACAGAATAAATTTGACAAGTAGTTTCTTAGCAAAAAATGAGCAAAACTGAAACGAAAAACCCAAGGGAAATATTTTTAATATTATTGGTAAACATTAGTGGCAGCCTAAGCTTTTATGCTGCTGAGCTGGGAGAGGTACAGTGTCCCCATTACTGCTCTTCATAGCTCCCCACTATATACGCATGCCTCAGTCTCAGATATCCTTACAGAGGTCTCCTCCGTCCAACCCTGGCGTTGCTAGTGGGATGCTCCGGGAGACTTCCTGTACTGTTGCACTTTTCCCCCCTTGGAGATCTAGAATGGACAGGCCTGGTGAACATATAATCCTGTTTCTCTCTTTCACAAGTTTTCAGGAGGCATTTCTGGCTTCATCTGTGGTTTGGAGTTGGTACTTTAAGCTTTTTTAGAGCTGATTTACAATATAAATTCAGCTATAAGATTTTTCTCTTTCTAGTTAACTTGTGGATTGTAGAAAGCCTCAAACCTGATGCATCAAAGCATTTTTTTTCCTCCAAAAAGACACATTTTAAAGAGAAATTAGAATAGGAAAACTATCTGATTTCTCTAAAAAAATAATATGCCTTAGGCATGCATAGGCACACTCAGGTGGGCTATACTGCAGCCAAAGTTTGTCATGTTAATAATTATGCAGAACTTAATATAAAATGTTTTTGCAGCATTACAGGGCTTTGTAGATGACAATAAGTTAATTCTAAAATAACCTTAAATTTAGCAGCAGTTGCATTTAAGAATTGTTTCTCTAACACAAACACAAACCAACAAGGATATTGGAACAGACTCTGTATTTCTCGGTGAGCTGTATTGTAAATTATCATCAACTCTATTCCTGGATCATTGTAAGGTACCAGGCTCACCAAACAGTTAAAAATATGCTAGTTGAGATGTTCTGTAACTAATAAGACACAGTGACCCACTGGGGGGAAATTGGAAGAATTTTGAAACAAAATGCATAAAATTGAAATTTGAGGAAACACTAGAACAAAACATAAAATCTCTTCTCTGTTGAAAGTATTCTAACAGCAGAAGTATTTTTTGTCTCACCAAAGACAAGAAACTCTGAGAATACTGTCAGAAACCTGGGTAATCAGTGGGAGGTCAAAAAGCTTATAAACTAAAGGCTCTGCCATTAACCTCAAGTGGTCCCCTTCCAGCTTGCTCCATGAATGGGCTGGACTACTTAGATCAACTCTGTTTATCCCACGTATCTGCCATCTGGGCATGAATTAGATATTTGTGCAATAGTCTTAAAAGTCCTTATTTACAAAGAAATGAATTTTTTAATTGGAGAGATTAGTTGTAGATGTACCTTATGAGAGAAAATTTAGTTTCAAAGCAACAGGAAAACAAAGCTAGCCAATGTAGGATTATGAGGTTGAAATACATGTTAAGAAGTTTAATTGAAGATTATGCACAGGGATTTTGCAAAAGTTGTATTCAATTTAACAGATGAATGGGTTTTACAATAAAACCCAGATAGTCATGTTTGTTTACCCATTTCTCTTGGAATTAATTTCAACATGGGTTCAGAGTTCACTTTTTATTTCTTCATTTGGAAATAATAAACAGACTTCAGCTTTTCAAAACAAAATGATCTAAGACAACCAGTCCTACAACTGTGTTTACCTCTAAGTCTGCATTCTAAGGCTTCCACAAATATCCAGATTGTTAAAGTTCTCCACACAAGAGCTTAAATGCCGATTTAAATAATGGCTAACTAGTAAGACAAGGAAAAGGCACAATAAATTCTACAGACATGGAGTAAAATCCAACTGACGTTTGACTAGATATACTAAGACCAATGGTGATTCCACCCTTTATAAACCTCCACATATACATGTATTATAAGTAACATTACCAGATTTGAATAGGAATAGCTTTGTATGCCTGTAAAGTGGGCATGCATGGGTGGAATGCTAGTATGATTGGTAGCTGAATGTTTGAAGCTTGTTCTAGTTGACATGACTGGAGTGTAACGCAGAGGGTTCTGGTCAGTGTGAACAGTTTTTAGGATAGAGTCAGAGTGGGCGAGAGGAAGAAGTCTGTTTTAAATTCCATCAGGAGTAATAGTTCTGTGCTAGAATTCATGAGGAAAAGTCTGTCTAGACAGCCTAGTGGGTGGGTGTCTGTCAGAAAGTTAGAGTCTGTAAAGAAGTTATCTCGATCCTGAATTACAGAAAGAGTAGTTGTGCATTTTATTGTTACTTTGACCTTTATCATTCATGCCTTAGAACCTACTTTTCCTTTCATACCAATTATCTGTGGTACCTCCATAACATTCCTTTTTTTGTTGTTCAAACCAAACTATCCTCATTATTCATTTTATGTGTAACGAAGAAGAAGAAAAGCAGACTACAAAAAGACAGCAATACACCCACATCATGCAAAGCCGTTGCCAGTAAGAACAAGCAAAGTGATTAACTAAAGCAGAAAAACCTTTTCATTAAACATCCAAATATAAAAAGAAACCAGCTTGGGAAAAGGGGGATCTGGCTGGGGTAGTATAGAAGAAGCAATCCCAAAACACGAGCCTGGGGTTTTTTTGGGGTGCAAAGCTGCAAATTCTGCTGCAAAGCTGGGATTCAGGAAAAGCTGATTAAGTATCCTTTTATGCTAGTCCTGGGTACCCAGTTTCCCCCATTATTTTCTTCACAGAAATCTCATAATTCTAATTTTCCAGCAGTAAGGCAAGGCAGTAGTAAAATCACTAATAAAAGCAAGGCAGTCAGGATAGCTGGATGTACTGCGTAAACATGCTACGTCTAATAATACAATGAAAACTTCTAGGCTATAGGCAAAATCTCTATATTTCCTTGAGAACCTCTGATATGATAATCCTTCTGCAAATAAGCAGGATTCAGAATATAAAGCTCTGAACTTACACTGGAACCTAAGTATGGTCTGGAATGTAATGCCAATAGATGACATGTTACTCACAGGACACAACTAGAGATGGGCATAAACCCCAAAAATGGTGATTCATGGTTCATGGCTATCCACAAACCATGAATTTTCACAACTTAAAAAAAAGGAAAAGAACCATTAACTGTTGTTTTTTTTAAGTTCGTGCTGGGGGGGGGAGAAGAGAAAACTACCTCCACACCCCGCCCCCTACCCCCATTGCCTCCCTACCTGGTCCTGCCACCTGCTCCTCCTCCTCTACCACCATCTTGAAAGACATCAGGCCTGGCTCCTGGAAGGGAAGCCGGGCCACTGTCCCTCGTGATGGCATCAGCAGAGGAGGAATAGGAGGAGGCTGCAGCACAAATTAGGGAGGCTATGGGGGCAGTGGGAGGGGGCAGGCTGCGGGGGAGGGGAAAACAAACCAGGCAGTTGGTTAGTTAAAGTTGCAGAAAAAGTTTCTTGGTTTGGGTCGGTTTGAGTTCATCGGTTTGGACTAACCAATGAACCAGTGATTTTTTTTATGGACTTCCTGGTTCAATTTTGGGTTCGTGTCCATCTTTAGTCACAACTGAAGTACAATGTGCAAAGCAGGAATCTATATGTCTTTGATACAGTGAAATGCATGAGTCCCTCTCTTTGCATTGCTACACAAATACACAGATCATTTGCAGTACTTCAGATAATGCTCCTTTTCAGGTTAGGTCTTATTTTCGGGGAAACAGGGCATAAGCTCATCAACTATCTTTTCATATTTATTTAATTGTCTGAAATTCTTAGGGCACAATCATACATTAATTATGTGATAATTCTCATATGGGACTGACAAATGGGAAAAATAGTTAGCGATTTATAAGTAGTGATGCATGAATCAATCACATTTTCACTATTTCCCATATTCTAAGCTTTTAGATATTAAGCATTTTCTCCATCTTGTTTATAATGAAATATATAGATTTTGATTAGTTCTTATAAAAGCAAATAGATCTTCTCATCCATCTGCACTGGCCAAATTCAAGAGGTCCTACTATCTCTACCCATGTACAAAGGGTTGGAAACCTGTCAAGAAAAAAAATAAACATTGACCTTAATTTCACACTAGCATGGTTGAATGCGCAGGGATTTGATTGCTGAGTTTTCAGAACCAAGTAGTTAACACTCTGGGCCTGAATGGACAATTTTATTGATTTGGGTTTCTTCCACTTTTATAGTTTTAAAATCTCAAGTTCCTTCCTCTACAGATATGAAGAAATCCATGAATTACTTAATTTTGATCCATCACAATCCTTTCATGGGCAATGGATATAAAGGCAGGTTGTACAAATCAGAGCCCACAGAAAAACAGAGTAGAAGATGAATTTCTCCTTGGATCAAGTTTTTGGAAGCTAATTTGTGTACTCTTTACCCAGTTGCGAAACTTTGTTGCCAGTGTATAACAACCATAAGATGTGACTCCTATTTAACAAGATCATTGCTATCTGCCAACATTTGGTTCTTGGGGACATTCTACAGAATATATGTGAAGCATCTCAATTTTTTTTGATGCAGCTCTGAATTACAAAGCTTACATAGAGTATGTGGATGCCTCTTTGCTCTCCACTTGATGTTCTTCAGCAGTTAATGTTCAGGAATGTTCTTCAGAAGACAAGTGAGCTATCACACTGCTGTGATTTGTCTTCTAACATCTTCCCACACCTATTTTTCTTAAACTCTTATAAGACCTGCATTGTTGCGAGTTTGTGGTGGTAACTCTTCATGGTGGGTTTCAAAGGCCACTATTATGTCTTTCTATATTTCCACAGCTTTCTTGACTATGTATCACTTTGAAAAATCCAATTATGTCTGTGATATGACATGGAACTGGGGACTGGAAATGGAAGGGATTTGTTAAATGTCACATAGCCAAGTATATAACTATGGCTGAATACAGAGGTATTCAAAGAGAAACTTCTACATTTCATTTTCTCCTACATTCGATTTTTGCTTTTAATTGCAAATAATATTTCTAATGCCACACAATACTGTTCTGCAGCATCAACACAGATTACTCATAGGTCACATACTATTGTCATTATTTTATGACTGACAGAAGATTTAGTCCCTCAACTGATCAAAACATGTCAACAATGCAAACAATGGCAAGCAAGGAAACATTTTTGATCCTTAAACATTAGGCAGTGTTCTGAAGCAAAATCAGGAAAGTGAAGGGCTGGAAAAATCGCAATGGTTTCCGTCACCCAGGGGGAAAAACACAGGGAGAAGAATTTCTCCTGATTTTTTTTTCTTTTCCCCCTGGGGTTTCATATTTCTAAGGTAGATATTCTCATAAGATATCAAATGCTCTCAATATCACACATATTCACAATTTGTATGTAAAAAATAAATAAGAAGTGTTGATCTCTTACTTCAGTTTCTAAATGAACTACTGTGGGCCTAACATTTCTAGTAAAAGTGTTTTAATAATATTATTATGAAAAACTGTGATTTCACATGACAAGAATTAGGGATCCAATGTTGTTCTCAGGTAGGCATAGGCAATTCCCGATGTAAAAAGGCCCAATTAAAAAGACTTTGCAAGTAAGCATTTTCAGCCACTATTCCCAGCAATTATCCTTGGAGATACATAAACGCACTCTTGTGCCAGGCTTCTGAAAGCCTTATCTTCCTTCTGCAGAATATCTGCTTCTTTTATAAAACACCAATTTTTATAAAAGAATTTATATGGCAGCTTATTAAAATGGCAAAATGCCATTAATTCCAGCATTAGACAAAGCCAAACTGGCTCATTCTGTGTTATTTAGGCTGCAGACAGATTTCCAAAAAAGTCTCGAAGTATAACAACACTTAGAGGTTCACACTGGGAAAAAATTGTGATAGGCCAGTTAGTATATTTACACAAAAACAGCTGAAAACTGAATCAAATTGCCTCATAGCCTTATTTCTATTTTGAAATATCTCATAATAACCCTGAAAATGTAAGATGGCACTGGCTCCCATCCTTCCTCTTTTTCCGTGGACGAAATGCTTATTGGTAAGAGTCAGGCCAGTGTGCGTATGTCCTCAGAGTATGTACTGTATGTTGCAGTGTTAAACTGCAGTATTACAACCAAACAGCTTGAAAACCGTGCTTCTAGATTTTTTAACACTGAGTCCTACTAGAAGAGAATTCTTGGCTACACTCAAATCCACAGACAGCACTGGATTTGCCCATTCCCATGTGAGCGACTACAGAGTTCTCACAAACATGAACAATTGATGAAGTATTTTTTTGTAAATTTAACATAGCCAGCTAAAACTGTACTAAAATGATAGAAGGAAATACTTCTTGAGAAAGGGACTAAGCAAAAGGACCTTGAAAGTTCTATGTGGCATACTGTGATGTAATTATTCATAGATTAGCATTACCCTAGACACCCCTAAAATGTTCTTAATAGCACTTGAAAAGTACATCTTTCTAAGCATTAGAGAAAACGGGGATGATTCTTTTATTCAAGAAAATGAAGGTAGAATACTTTGTACACTTCCTCTAAATTATGTTGTGTCAGGCTGTGACATGATTGCATTAATCTTCTGTAAATATTTTGAATACTGCTACAGAAGTGCTCAAGAAGACACAACACTGTGTGTGGTATTATCCACATAAACAGCAAGTGGCTCCTGTTTCCTTTACAACATCTCAGCTGAGCTTTAGAAAGTGGTTTTCCACGAACTATGATGCCCTGCCAACAATGAAAGGGTTTATTTACTGGGTTGTGGAGCCCTGTGGCTCAGTGGTTCAACTGCAGTACTGTAGCCAAAACTCTGCTTACGACCTGAGTTCAATCATAAGTAGCTGGCTCAAGGTTGACTCAGCCTTCCATCCTTCTGTGGTCAGTAAAATGTGGACTCAGATTGCGGGGGGGGGGGGGGGATGTATATTCTGCATAATTAAATTATAAACTGGCCAGAGAGTGATTTACACGCTAGAGGGTGGTATATAAGCAGCACATTTTACTTTGCTTTTTGGATTGTCCAGGGATCTTAAAATCAAAGTAGTGTGATCTCAAATGATCTGCTGAGGCACATCCTTGTTTGTATGTGTACTCAACTAGTAAGCAGACTTGTAACAAGCAACCAGGTTTTCAATCAGAGGCATAGTACACATACAGTGAATTTTTATATTAAGCTCTTACTCAGATGGAGAACACCAACTGTAGAGTAATCTGACTAGCTCAAGCTCACTAATTAAGAATCCAAAAGCAGATTTAATTTTTACACATTTTGCTGATCAAAAACACATACGTTCACATTCATTACAAAAGAGAAAACTGTCTTGGCTGGCTGGCATCCTCACTCCCTTGCAAAGAGATGGGCATGGCGAAGCCCCCCTACCCATATACCTTGGGCACCACAACTTCCCCCATATATATATATATTTGCGCTCTCTTGGAAACACTGGGGAAATTTCATCTCTGAGATCCAGGGACAGGTACGCGCAGCCTCCCAATCTCTTCACCTCTGCCTCAGCATGAGTCCTTATAACAAATCTTAACAAAACTATTATGTAGGAAAAATGAAGAGGTGGAGAATTAGCCCTTGTCAAATTTATTTGTTTGTATTATTTATATGTTGCCTTTTCTACCCTAAAGGACCCAAGGCAGCTCACAACAACCAAAACTCTAAAAATAGTCAACAGTTTAAAACACTATATAAATATAATATTGAAAAACAAGTACACATATATTAAGATTAAGTACAAGATTAAAAACAATTTAAATCTGTAAGATTTAAAACAAAGTGTTTCTGAGACACCTGCTGCTTAAGAGCCTCCCTGAAGAGGAAGGTCTTTGCCTGATGATGGAAGGACAAGAGGGAGGGGCCCAACCTGGCTTCTCAGGGCAGTGCATCCCAAAGCCTGGGAGCAGCTACTGAGAAGGTCCTCTCTCATGCCCTCATCAAATAAGTTTGGAAGGTGATGGGACCAAGATGAAGGCCTCTCCAGAAGAACTTAAAAGCCAAGAAGGCTCATATGGGGTGATACGATCCTTTCAAATAAGAAAGTGGAGGTGGTGCAAAGGAAATGATAGAGCAGGGGCTACGAAGCTGTATAATCGGGGCAAAATAGCGGGCTATAGGGGCAGAAATGGAATTGGGATGAAAAAATGTCAGCTTTGCTTATCCCCACATTTGACATTTCTAAACTTCAAGTTCTTTCTGTCCTAAATATGTGATTGGCAAATTTTGATAAACTCTTGTAAATTCTTATAAAGATGTAATAAATAAATATACTGTGCCTCCCTGACACAGGGCTGGACTCATTGATCCATTGGTTCCTTTCCAGCTCTGCAGTTCTAAGATGATGATGATTATGATGATTTGATAATTTACACTTTATGGCATTATGGTGAGACCAGAGGAACGATGAGGCATTATTTGGGAATCTAAAGCCACCAGATTCTTATTTAAAATTGGTCTACATGGAGACTCTTGCCATAATTCCAAAATGAATCAAGAGATGTTGTGCTCACTCAAGCTTGATTGACAGCTGCTTCACAATATTTCTCACTCACTTCCTGACCAGCACCAGATTCAGAACTGGATTAAGGACTGAGAACATACATGCTTACTTGTCCTCATTAGTCATAATGTTGCAGTCCTGTGGAATGTAACAGCCATACTCCGGGGGTTTGTAAAAAGAGTTCATTGCCTAGACACCCATTGTTTCTCTAAGCAAGAAATAGAGAGGTTGAGTACAAAAGATCAAGATGATGTTTGGCTAAGAAATGTGGGCTTGTTGGCAGATACAGTAGTGAATGGTGATAAGAAAAAGTCACAAGAGCATTAATAGAAACTAAGCAAATCAATCCTGGGTTTATTTCTAGACCTGAGATAGGATAGCAGAAGGGATGCTCAAGCAGAATGAATGAAAACTGATTACCTGGTTTCCAAAGTTAACTGGGTTTCTAAAAATGCGGCAACTCAGAGGGTGTATCCAAAAGGAACTGAAGCGACAGGAAAAGAGGTTTCCTTTTGAGTACTGAATAAAGGGTTTTAGGAAGCTCTCTGCTTCTTAATTATGCATCCAGCTATCTATTCATGGGAGCACAGCAACATATTCAAGTCCTAAGAAGAATAGTGAAGGAAGATTGTATTTGGGCTGGGTGGGTTATTGTTTGGCCTCCCTGAAGTGGTAGTAAGATCACTCTTCCCTTTTGACTGGCCATTTTTAAAGTCCCTTATGTTAGCTGGATAGATTACACGGCAATTAAGTAGACATCTGTAGGCTCTGGCATGCAGAGAGAACAGCAATAGAAGAGATGATTGTGTGGGTAACAAAGGTAGGTGAAAAAGGAGAGTAACAGGGTGACTACACAAGCATTTAAGCCACTGTTTGGTCTGCTGCGGGGACAGGCTAGTTTGCTCCTAAAGCTGGTGATCAGAAAATCTTTTCTGAAATGAACCAGCCTGTCCCCAGAGTGGTCCTCCTGGCACCTTTTTGGCCCATCAGGGGCTTCTAGTGTTTTGGTGTGGGTAGGATCATTCTGTTTTGGTTTGTTTCCACTGTGTGCGTTCACTGGAAACAAAACAAAATGAAACTTCACATTTGAATATGCTATATCCTGAAGTGGCTTAAAAAGAAAATCACTTCAGGATATTTGCAAATTATCCCCAGTCTTGGCTTGCCTTCACTGGTTACCTGTTGCATTCCAGATCAGATGCAAGGTCATCCACCCACTCCAATAGATCCTCCCAGTCAATGATCCTCCAGGTTGTCACTCCAAGGGAGGCCAGGAAATAATCCACTAGAAGCTGGGCCTTCTTTGTTGTGGCACCTACTCTTTGGAATCAACTGCCAGTGGAGCTGCATCTGGCTCCCTCCCTCCCAACATTCAAAGGACTCTTGAAAATACTGCTTTAGAGAAAGACCCTTTTTGCCAACCCTGCTTAATGTGTCCCTTGGCTGCTATGTTTGTTTATATGCTCTGTGCCTCATTTTATTCTGCAATTTTCACCTAGACATTATTGTTTTTGTCTTGTTCTCTGCTGTTTTTACTTTACTTACTTTCATTGTGTTTTAACTGACTGTAAACCACCCAAAGTAGTCCATTGCACAAAGGGGGCAGCAAACAAACAAACAAATTCTTAGTTCCATAGAGGGGCAGAGGAAGTGAAACATTTTTAGGTGTATTAGGGCAGCAAAGATATGCTGCATCACTTTTTTAAAAAAAGCAATGAATGCAATTTGGATGGAATGATCAACGTCCTTCAGTCTATCCTTCAGAATCCCTTCACCCAACCCAGCTTGAAGTCAGAGCATTTATCAGAAATCATTTACCATCCTGTTTTAATCTGGTGCAGATTAGAAACTTGTCCTTTTAAAAAACAGCAGCTCTAGTGCCTCAGCTGTACTCAGCCTACACAAAGAAGTAATAGGAAATGCCAAACGTTTTATTGGCCATTTCTACTAGACAATTTTATTACCAATGCATTCAAATGCAATTGTGTTCTACAACCATCTCTTAAGACACCCTTATGCTGTTCCTCACTTGTTATCATTAAACTTTTGTCTCTGTTTGACAAATGCCTGCCATAAAGAGCCATCATGATCTGATTGGGTTGTCTGGAGATGTGCACCTTTCCAAACTGCATCATTTTAAATAGGCAATTACTTCAGCAGATCACATTTAGAGCTCCAATCTTGCTGTTGTGCACCATATTGATCAGGTTTTGCATAGGCCTTTAATTTCTCAAGCTTGCCATTTGTAAAAGGCCAATACATCAAGCCATTCTACTTAATGTTGCTGTGTGTAGCTTTCACATTATTTATTTATTTATTTGCAAGATTTTTTTAGCCGCGCCATTACCAGTGATCTCTGAGCGGCGCACAACAATATTAAAACTTTAAAAACATTAAAACCATTAAAAATAGGCAATATTATAATAATATCCTATATTAAAAACAATCATTAAAACATTAATATTAATAAATCCTGCTGCTCATATGGCCAGCTAAAGAATACTATTTAATTAAAATGCTGGCTAAACAGAAAGGTCTTTGCCTGGCACCGAAAAGCCAAAAGTGTTGGAGCCAGGCGGATCTCTATAGGGAGGGCGTTCCAAAGTTGGGGGGCAACAGCCGAGAAGGCCCTATTTCGACATGTCATCCCCCTCACCTCTTTCAGGGATGGCACCTTCAGAAGGGCCTCCTGGCCTGATCTTAGAGGACGGGCAGGCTCGTATGGAAGAAGGCAATCCTTTAGGTAACCAGGTCCTAAACCGTTTAGGACTTTATATGTCAAAGTAAGCACTTTGAATTGGGCCCAAGCAGCAACCAGCAGCCAGTGTAAATTTTTCAGAACCGGCGTGATATGAGTCCGTGCGGCGGCACCACTTACCAGCCGCACAGCCTGGTTCTGTGCCAGTTGCAAGACACAGTTAGCAGGATGCAACTTGCTCCTACATATACAGATGAAAAAAAAAAAAAAAAACCACCTCCATTTGGTGCTCCAAGGTCCAGTTTCAAAGTTATAAGTGTTTGTTTGGGCTGCCCTCATTCTTAGAATTGCTCTGTAGAATGTCGATTTGCTCTGCTGCACAATAACACATAAACATGAAGCTGCTGTGAGAGGTTGTCCCGAGCTTTGGAGCCTGGTGCCATCAGTATGCTAGTGATACCCAACTCTATCTTTCCTTTCCATCCAATTCCAAAGAAGTTGTCTTAGATCTAAACCAGTGGCTGGTGTCAGTAATGGGCCAGATGAAGGCAAACAAACTGAAACTTAATCCAGACAAGACAGAGGTCCTTATGGTCAACTGAAAGGCCAATGAGGGAATAGGGAGTTTTTAAACCTTCTTACATGCCACTGATGTTAAGGTCCCCTCCTGGCTTATAATAGCAGCCAGAGGGGAGTGGTGAATGCCTCCTTGCAGCAAGGCAGGAGACCCGCATGTTTAAAGAAAACACAGGGCTGCAGCTTGGGTGTACTCTGGGACTCATTCCAGAACATGGACACTCAGGTTTCATTGGTGGACAGGAGTGCATTTGCACCATTAAAGCTGATGTGCCAGCTGCACCCACTGAGATGTTCAATTTGGATACAGTGATACACGTCTTAGCTACATCCTGCTTTACATGGGCCTGTGTTTGAAGACAGAAACTTCAGCTGGTACAAAATGCAGCTGCCAGACTGATGACTGGGGCCAGTTACAGGCAGCAAATAATAGAACTCTCCTGCTACAACAGCTTCACTGGCTGCTCATCCATTTCCCAGCACAATTCAAAGTGCTGGCAATCACCTATAAAGCTCTATACAGTTTGGGTTCAGGCTATCTGAAGTACCATATCTCCCCATATGAACCTTCCCAGCCCCTAAGATTCTCAGAGGAGGCCCTTCTCTTCTTCCCAATGCCCTTGCAGGTGCATGTGAGAAAACCCCTTGTCTGTGGCTGCTCCCATGTTGTTGAACGCTCTCCCTTGGGAGATTAGGTGGTCTCTTTCCTCTTGTCCTTTGAGTGGCAGTTAAAAACCTGCCATTTCAAACAGGCTTTTAATAACTAAGATTAAGTCTTTTCTAGATGCTGTGCATATGTTACTTTTAAGCATGTTTGAAAAACTTTGAAATGTTTAGATGGCATTTTTAATTATTATTATATGTTTAATTGCTTTTTAACCTTTTAATTGATTGTGTTTTCAGTCCAACTTGTTTTAATAATTTGTGAATCTCCTTTGGTGCCTTCAGCAGGAGAAAGGCGGCACAGGAATGAAGGAAACAACAAATTTGCCAAAGTATTTTTGGCAGTAAAATTCCCTACGCTGAACATGCATCATGAGACCTTTTAAAAAAACTTTGGCCTCAACAATTTTAAAAATTAATTTTAGGCAGGTTTATTTTCAATTTGCAACTACTCATGATGTTATAAACATCGGTAAGCATTATCCAAAATTGAAACTGTTCATGAGGACAAATCCCAAATGAATGAATACATATTTTATGTAGGTTTCTAGTGACTAAACAATTAGTACTTTTGAGAATACCAATGATATCCAGCAAGACCTTTTACAGCTACTTAAGAGGCGGTGGACATCCTGAATTGCTGTCCGGGCACAGTAGAAGGCTGAATATAAATGAGTAAGTGGAGGCTCCCTCCAAAACCGACAGCAAGCCTACTGCTAAGGAAAGAGGTCATTCTGGGACTGGAATATAACCTGATCTGTGAAACTGGCCCCGATCCCCCTGGTGGCAAGGGTGGGCTTTCCACCTTCTGGAGAGCCAGGGCAGGATTCCCGACCTGCAGTTCAGCTGTGGACTGGGGCGTCGGAAGTGTAGACGTGGACAACAACACCTTGGAGGCCACATGTGTAGCCAGGGTGAGCTGGGGATTTAAGGAGGAGAGCAAGGGGGAAGAGGAGGACTGCTGGGCGGACGCCGTCGACGGGGAGGCGTTCGAGGCCCAGGAGGTGTTGGTGTTACCAGATAGCACCACTGCCGGCTGGGAGACCATCTGATGCCAGGATCCGGATCTGTGGTGTTGGGAAGAGTTATTTGTGCTGCTGGAGGAAGCTGCCTGGGTCCGCTGAGACGAGACGAGATGACACAAGGCGAGAAGGCTGGAAAACCAGTGGCAGGCATGCTGCCGACAAAGGAAGCAGCATTGGCAAGTGGCCCCACCACCAGGGCCTCCTGGTTAGCATAGTTGATGCCAGTCGACCAGTCCTCCCATTTCACCTCCCTCGGCTCCTTGTTACTCTGGTGAGCCCAGCCATGTGCCTATAGACTTTGGCCATGCCTACCAAGGCATAGCCAGGGAAGGCGCCCAGGTTGAGCTACTCCAGGGACACATGACTGACTGCATCCAGCATCCATACCTTGCCCAGCTGCGGGGAGTTCTGGAACTGCTAGAGGAGGCGGGGCTCTGCTCCTCACAGTGAACGACTGGTTGTGGACTAGGTCTGTTTGTTTGTACTGTTTAGGACTGCAGGTCACCCCCTGGCGTGCTACAACTTCTACGTTTTAGAGTTGAGCCATGTCGGTCCATTCTACGTGGTGTTGTTCGAATAAAAGCTTGTTTCTGCAAACGCTTGCTGTGTCATGATGGAAGGGGGCATGGAAGCCGCTCGCAGTCTCCTTTCTCTTTTAAAGATGATGTCAGGGGTGCAATGCAGAGCTGCCGTTTCAGCATTCATTTACCTACAGCTAACCACACTTTTTTGACCAGGATGCTCACGTCAACAGTTAATTGAAATAATGTTAATTTTGTCCTGGGTTTACCAAAACCTTTTTAATAGGACCCCTTTGATGTAGAAAGTCTGGCACAGACTGTGGAGATGATTAGCCCTTTCCGGCTTCCTCTTCCAACCTAAAAGGTGTGAAAGGATTTTTTTTTCTCACAAATTTGTCATGTGCCTGATTGGTCAGCCACCTCTTGTACCACCCTGAGCAAAATCAAATCAATGTGAGATAGATTTCCTTTATTCCTTTGTCACTCTGAATCCTTGTTCCCTTTAAAAACTAATCAAGGATGCTGCAAGCATGACCCCTACATTGTGAGTAGTTTATCTCAGGTTAGCACAGTTTAGTAAGCTATACTGTTTTTTAAATTTTTCCCCCTCTGTTGTTGTTTTTACATGACATCAAGTTGCCTCCAAGTTATGGTGACCCTATGAAATGTCCTGTCCTCAACAGACCTGCTCAGCTCTTGCGAACCGAAAGCTGTGGCTTTCTTGATAGAAACAATCAATCAATCTCATATTTGGTCTTCCTCTCTTCCTGCTGCCTTCAACTTTTCCCAGCATTATTGTCTTTTCCCATCTATTCCAGGTGATTTATTTTTCCCCCAGTGCTTTCAGAGCAGCTTTCACTACACTTTCTAGAAGCTGGTTATTCATCATAGGATTCTTATTCAAAGGAATCCTTTATAATAGTTCTTTATGTCTCTATGTGACAGTCGCTGAAAAGCTGCATTCAGGATTCTGAACCCAATTCTGTCACCTTTTAATTTTGCTTCTCTCTTAACAATTTTAAGTGCTTCTTCCATCACCATCTAGCCTTTTCTTTCCTTTTTACTACAGGAATTATCTTTTTGCATTCTTCCCTGGTAATACAGTATCTCTGGTTTCAATCCACAGTTTTTCTGGATCACAGTCAAATGAGTTGTAAATCTGTGCTTTATGTGGACTTCATCACATTAAGCAGAAATGTTATTTAAATTATATTTTGGCACTGCAATTCCTTTAGCGCTCTTCTTCAGCTTTATTCAAATGTTTGATATTAATAGTAATATGAATTACTATTTGCTCCTGGATTTGTTTTGGTGGGAAAAAAATACAGCTTCACCTTTTCCTGCTTCCAATTAGGTAGTCTATTTGATTTCTATCTTGGCCATCTGGTGATGCTACATGTACAGTTGTCTGTTCACTTGAAGCATATATTTGAGATAAACAGATTGTTGGCTTCACAGAACTGTATAAGTCATTCTCCTGCTTCTTTTCTGACTCCTAGGCCAAATTTTCCAGCAATATTTAGTTCTCTTTTTTTCCTGCTTTTGTTTTCCAGTCATCTATGATTACAAGCATACCTTGTTTTGGTGTGTGATCAACTTCCTCCTGGAAGCTTGCATAAAAGCTTTCATTTTCATCTTGCTCAGCATCTGTAGTTGGAGCATAGACTTGAATTATGGTTATATTGATAGGTTTTCCCAGAAATCTGATGGATATTTTTCAGTTAGACCTTGCATTACTGCCTTTAACTGCCAGAGCTACATCTTGATTAGAGCTACTCCATTTCTTCTGAGTTTCTCATTTCCAGAGGAAAACACTTTGTAGTTGTCTAACTCAAAATATCCTGTTCCAGTCCACTTTAGTTCACTGACACCAAGGCACTGCAATGTTCAAATGTTCCATTTCTTGCTTTACGGTTTCCAGTTACCCTTGATTCATGCTTCTCATGTTCCATGCTCCAATTGCGTCAAACATTTTTTCCCACCTCTGTGCACGTCAGCCACTAGATGTCCTTTTAACTTTAATCTAATTGTGTCTTTAGCAGCAGCGCTATTTGTACTTGTCCTTTGCTTTTCCCAGTAGTAGACACTTTGCTTTCTGACCTGGGAGTTTAATCTTCCAGCCTAATCTCTTGTTTCATTTTGGATTGTCTCATCATAAGGTTTTCAAGGTAATAAAAGTTCAGCAGTGGTTTATTTGACTTAGTCTGTGCAGTACTAACAAAAGTTAGCAAGAGTTTCACTGCTGTTGTCTGTGTAAGATCTTCTGCCATTGTTACTTTCATCTACTGCTGCTGCTGAGTAGTTGCCCTTCAGAAGTTTCTGCCCACATCACCACTGGAACTATCCATTCTCCTCTGCTGATACAGCCATTGCTGAAGAGGGTGGATGCTTCTTAGCCTGGTGTCTCAGCTGTGAACATTCCGCCTTGGATGACTCTGCTACTTGTCCAGGCTTATAATGGGAGTCTAGCCTCCTAACGGCATTGCTCTCAGCTCCTCTGACACAATCAAACCTCCTCAACCCATTATAAGATGTGCATCCAAGAAAGGGGATTTCCTTTGTACCTGTCCTGTTTTTCCTTCTTCTTTCTCATTAATTCCTTTAGTAACTATATTCTTCTACTCTGGACAGGAACTTTAGTTTTCTGAACAAATCTAAGAGAGATTTTTTTTCTCCTTTTCACCTAAATCCCACAACTAGGTTTATTGTACTCATGTGTTCAAGGTGTCAGAGAAGAACAGAATCTCCCTGCTTGTGAGAGGAAGATTCAAGCTTGGGGAAATCCGTTCTCTAGGATAAATAACTGAATATACCCTGTTTCCCCGAAAATAAGACCTAACCTGAAAATAAGCCCTAGTGTGATTTTTCAGGATGCTCGTAATATAAACCCTACCCCAAAAATAAGCCCTAGTTAAGTGAAACCCCGCCCTCCACCATTGTGCAGCAACCAGAAGAAGATGACATGACTATAAAATAAAACATCCCCTGAAAATAAGCCCTAATGCGTTTTTGGAGCAAAAATTTATATAAGACCCTGTCTTATTTTCAGGGAAACACAGTAGTATATGGAACACAAGATTTTGGATGCAGTGCTATTTTTGGATAGCTAGCTGGCAGAAGTGGCCAGGACTGCCTCCGCTCAGCCTTGACTGCTCTGCCAGCTGCTGCTGCTGCTGCCTGAATCAGGACCACTGGTGGGAATCCAGTGGCTATTTTTGTCTATTAAAATACTCTCCCTCCCCCATCTCAAGGCTGCCAAAAGCTTCCCCATGGCAAAAGGGAGCCCTAGAGAACCTCAGAATCTAAAAGGTGGTGGTGGGAAGCTTTCAGTTAGTTTAAATTAATTGTTTCCAGTGTTGCATGTGGTTTACACTGGCACAACTTCATGCAACAGGATTTTGCCCACTGTGTTTAGATTACTGTCTACGTATATGGGGCTGTTCTTGAAAAGAATTCAGAAATCAATTATAGATTGCAAAACTTCAGCCTTGTAATAGCTTCCTTGGCTTCTTATCCATTTCGAAGCCCAGTTGAAGATGCTGGTTCTTACCTATAAATCCTGAAAAGCTTGGGAGCAAGATATCTGAAAAGCCAGCTCCTCTTATATATGAACCTACTCACAATCCATGTTGTTTCCCTGAGTGACAATTCCATGACTCAGGTCTTGGAAAGAAGAGGACGGTGGGGACTTCTCTATGACAGCACTTTGCTGTAGACCTCTCTTCCCAAGGAGTTGGTCAGGCTGGCTTCTGTCTTACTGGTCTTTAGGAAGCTGGTAGAAACTATACTACGTTTTTAATAATTAATGGTGTTCCCTGATTTTAAAATATTCTCACATTTCACTCTAATAGATAAACTGTATTTGTTATTTGGAATGTGTACTTTCAACTGTATGATAGCTGCAGCTGCCCAGAATTCACTTATCTATTTCAGTGGATGGACAAATCTGGGAGTTAGATTAACCACACTAACAGTGTTAGCCAGCCAATGGCTTCTAAGAATTTTGGTGAAACCAGAACTAAGCATCACATAGGATATCATGCTATATTTTCACTTTGAATTTATCGTATCTGTTAAGGGTACACTACTTAACAGCTGGCATTTTGTGACATTTTAGATGGGTAAATGACCCTAAGATGATACGTTAAACCACAAATGTTGTTATAAACTTTATTCTCATATGTCCACTGGACTTCAGTCAGCTCTGTACAACTGATGACCAAGCATATGAAACACAACTGCAAGCTGTATGCTTAGGCTTGACAGATTTCCATGAGCATTTCCATTTTAATCATCCTAAGCAGGGAGGGGAGAACAATGAAAAGAAAGTAAACACACAATCTCATAGATGGTGGACCATCCCAAATGGCAGGGGAGCTGGGTTCTTCTTGATAGAGCAATTAGTACTAATTATCTTTGTAGGCGTGCTACATTTTTAAATCTTTTTGCAAAAGTAAGGTTTTAAAAGCAGAGTAAGTAATGACTGAACTGTGGCACTTCTGCTCCGTATCTGGCATCCATCTAAGAGTGCTGAGTGCCATAAGTGTCCTAAGGAATACTGCCATTACGACAATTCCATTACTTCAGTTTTATTTAACAAGCTTCTACAAAAAGGAAACACAGAATGCCACTGGATATCAATAGTTAATATTTGTGTGCCTTTTATTTCAAAGAAAACTATAAAAAATAAATATAAGCTTCTAAATATTCTAGTATTTTCCATCAGTGATCCTTCTTCAGATAACAAAATTATGAGCTCCACCTTTAAACAGCAGCAACACAAACGCCGATCGGTTCCTCCACAAAGAACTGGCAGTGGCGATCGAGAACAGGAAGGAATCCCAGAGACTGAAGGCCAACAGTGCTCCTCTCCTAAACGCTGATCCCTAATTCTTTCAGTGTCTTTTTAAAATATTGAAAGAAAGCAAAGGCTTTCTAAACCTCTGTTCACTCAAGTTCTATCTCATCTGAACTACCAGCAACAGGCTGAGAATCACTGGTTGTTTGTTTTTATCCCAGGATATTTTGATTAGTTTATGTCTGACTGTATTCTTTACATGAGATATGAAAATGGAAGACCCGAACACCAGCCAGCATTAAAGGTTAATTAAATGTTGCGGACTGCATTTGAAGAAGGATAGCTCAAGGCCTTGGAAACCTAACAGATAAACGTAGCATTGTCTTTGCCCTACAGAATTTTCAGTTCCTTCTATTCGCCTTTGCTTTACTCCCTCTGTGTGCTGGCTCATTTGCGATTTCTTTTTAACTATACCAACACCTACTGGCTTGATCTCAGGCAAATGAACATTCTTTAAAGATGTGCTGGCTTGATTTACTTTGTTAGTTTCCCTCCCTTCACACTCCAGCTTTTGACATGACTTGAGATCACCAGGATAACTCCACAGGAACAGTCTATAAACCGACAATAGGCACAATTCAAAAGCTCTCACTTCAGAGGAGAGCAATTGACTCTTTCAGCATTTTAATGGGCAACGTTTGCTTGCAATTCTTTGCTTCAGATTTCTCCCATTTGCTGCATTCTGTCTCTTCTTCTGTAGCTATGAGACTTTCGACCCTTTTAAACCACAAGCCTAACAGCACCTTCTGAATCTTGCTTTTTTGGCAGCATTTTTCTCTTAGGATTGTGGCACTGAGAGTGCCATCAATATCATCAAGATGTTGAGTCCAATTGCACTCTGGAGGCTGAGATACTTTGCTCTCCACACTTTCTTCTCTTTCCTTGGGGAGGGGGGGTATTATTATTCCTCTCTTCCAGCAGGTCTTTGGAAATTCTTGATTCCACAGGACAGATTTTTGAGAGAAGTCAAGCAGAGCTTTCATTATCTTTAGGACCAGGCACAATCAGATCTCTCACTAAAGTGTTCTACAGCTTCTGTTGAGGCCGATGACTCAGGACCAGCTGAGTCATCATGCTAACCTTGGACAGGACTTGCTAACCTTGGACACAGCTGGTCAGTATTCTTTAACCATGGATAGGCTGCTTTTATATCTAAGGTACAATCACAGACCTTCCAAAGGATGGGAAGTAAAGAGCAAATAAAAAACATATTAGGACGGGAGAAATTGTCATGGTTCAGTGTGTTGCAGTTAGAGAGTTGGACAAAAGACTGGTTGAGGAAAAATGGTAAATATAGGGAAGTTACAAAATTTGAGGAAATGTTATTACAAAAGGAAAAACTAGCAGAAAATAAAGCATTGAAAGGTATAGTAAGTAAAATTTACAAAATAATTGAAGCAGAGGGTCAATAGGATCCTCTGAGAGTTTTATTGGAACATGATATGAGGGAAGTGATAAACACTGAGAGATGGAAGAAAATATGGGATGTAAGAACAGGGAAATCCATGTCTATAAGAATTAAAGAGAATTTTTATAAGATTGTTTGGCGATGGTATCTAACTCCAGTGAAACTAAACCAAATAAATAAAAATTACTCTATGTTGTGCTGGAGGGGATGCCAGAAAACTGGCACATATTTTCATATGTGGTAGGAATGCGATAGTGTGTTGAAATTTTGGCAAATGGTATTTGGAGAAATAAGAGAAATAACCAAACAAAATGTAGAAGTATGTCCTAAAATAGCACTTCTATCAATATTTGATAAGGTGGAATATATTTGGACAACTATAGAATTAATTTCTAATTTAGTCACAGCTGCTAGATTAATTATAGCTAAGTATTGAAAAATACTTCTTTAGGGCTTTCCAGGGCTTTTGATGTTGAGCTCAAGCTCAACATAAAAAAAACTAAGATCATGGCCACTGGCCCCATCACCTCCTGGCAAATAGAAGGGGAAGATATGGAGGTAGTGACAGATTTTACTTTCCTGGGCTCCATGATCACTGCAGATGGTGACAGCAGCCACAAAATTAAAAGACGCCTGCTTCTTGGGAGGAAAGCGATGACAAACCTAGACAACATCTTAAAAAGCAGAGACATCACCTTGCTGACAAAGGTCCGCATAGTCAAAGCTATGGTTTTTCCAGTAGCGATGTATGGAAGTGAGAGCTGGACCATAAAGAAGGCTGACCGCCGAAGAATTGATGCTTTTGAATTGTGGTGCTGGAGGAGACTCTTGAGAGTCCCCTGGACTGCAAAGAGAACAAACCTATCCATTTTGAAGGAAATCAACCATGAGTGCCAACTGGAAGGACAGATCCTGAAGCTGAGGCTCCAATACTTTGGCCATCTCATGAGAAGAGAAGACTCCCTGGAAAAGACCCTGATGTTGGGATAATGTGAAGGCAAGAGGAGAAGGGGACGACAGAGGACGAGATGGTTGGACAGTGTCATCGAAGCTACGAACATGAATTTGACCAAACTCTGGGAGGCAGTGGAGGACAGGAGGGCCTGGCGTGCTCTGGTCCATGGGGTCACGAAGAGTCGGACACAACTTAACGACTAAACAACAACAACAAATTGAAAAATAAAACATAATTTTCAATTACGTGAATGGTATACAGAGGTATGGAATATAGCTATTAATGACAAATTAACATGCAATATTAAAGTAAAGGGAGGGGGATCTGCAAGACTCAAGCTCATTCTCATGGCTCTAATGCTTCCCAACCATGGGTCCCCAGAGGTTCTTGGACAAAAGCACTCAGAAGCCTTCATCACCAGCTGTGCTGGCCAGCATTTCTGGGAGATGTAGTCCAAGAACATCTGGGGACCCAAGGTTGAGAAGGACTGCTAAACCATAGTTCTACTTTAAATCTAAACAGCAGCTTTGCATTTGATACTTAAAACCTTAAAAAAACAAAAAAAAATTAGGCCTTTGTCTCAATAGCAAAGACTGATACTATGTTCTGTAGTTAGGCAGGTAGGAGTACTACATCTAGTCTACAGCAAATAAATTCTACACACAGAATGCCATTGTTTCATAGATGGATGCATGGGGGAAGAAGATGTTTCTAAAATTATTTAAATAGCTATTCAATTAAGAGCTTAATTTAAAAAACAACAACACCTTAATGAATGAATTCCCTCTACAATACATGAAGAGCCATCCTCAAGCTGTTTCCCACATATAAATATTCCTGATTCTGTTAGATATAAGCCAGAAAAGACTTGATCAATGAAATCAAAATTTCAACAGATGTTTAGTAAGTCACAGTTTGAGTCGGTCCATTTGAATCAATGCAACTCATACAGGAGTTGACTCAAAAAATCCCCATTGATTCATTGGGCCTACTCTAGTGCAATTTACTATACTATGAAAAAAGCAATAGGACTTTGGCGATAAAAATATATAACTGAAAGGCAGTTGCATTTCAAACATAATAGACAAATAGGGAAAATAAAAGCAAACTTCCAAAGGAAGCTGACTGGAGAATTTTATACCTGCCCAAGGGTTTAAGTAAAATGTCTCTCTCAATGAAATTATGAAACATGTGGAATGAAATTCTGAGGAGGCACCTCTTTTAAAGAAGACAAATGCCAAGCAATCAGCCCTAATTGTAAGCAGTAGGACAGGTCTTTATTGTTCCCACTAATTCAATAATTTACTGTCCAATATTTTCTTATAGGTGATTAAGAAAAGCTAAGTGTTATGATTAATGTGGTATTTTAATAAAAGCACTCTACCTGATACATTTTGCAAATGTGTATTCTTCAGGGTCAGTAGTTCCGCATTCTCCTTTTCAAAAGGCACATCTTCAGTAATCTAACTTACATTCAACATTTCACCCATCCCTTGAACAGGTATTTTATCACAAAAAATGGGCAATATCTTCTATTAATAGATGCCATATGGCACCACTTCAAGGTCTGCCTTTCTTTTCAGCACTGTTCCTCTCTTTGCTTTTCTAATATAACACAATTCAAGCTACTTACCTTTCTTTCGGCTAAAAGCACGATTCATGGTGAGAAATCAGTCTGTGAAATTTAATCTAAAAAAATACATAGAAGTTACAATTAAACATGGAATTAAAAGTGCATCATCTCTGCTGTTAGCTTCTTATGTTATATTCAACAAAACTTTGAAATCAGAGTAAACCAATGAACAAATGAAGGAATCAGTCATGTTTTCAAACATCATTAAAGATGGACTCTCAAAACAAATCTGAACAAAAAGATTACAGCTACAGTCTGGAACACGTAGTTGAGATTTGACTTCCTTCAGTGCAAACATCCATATCTGTAAAATGGCTTAATGCAGGGCTAAGGAGTCTGTGGCCCTCTAGCTGTTATACATCATTGGATTTCTATTTCATCAGGGATGTTGGCAAGTCTTTGGGTCCGGGTCCAAGTCCTTGGTACCAAGTCCTGAGTTCCAAGCTCAAGTCTGAGTCCCTATTAAAAACCAGTTTTTTCCCTATATATAAAAAAGGGAAGGTGGGTAATTTCCAAGTCATGAGCTGAGTCTGAGTCATTGGAAAAACAAAAATCAAACCCTAGCTGAGTTTGAATTGAGTCACTGGTGCAACTTAAGTCTGACTTGACTGTGACTCCCATGACTTGAGTCCCCATCCCTAACTGCTGGATAGCTCAGTGGTTTAGGTCTCTGGCTGTGGAGCCAGAGGTTGGGAGTTCGATTCCTCCCACGGTGCCTCCTTAACAGGGGGCTGGACTCAATGATCCAGAGGGTCTCTTCCAGCTCTGCAGTTCTAAGAAGATCCTTCCCTCAAACGTTACTATGGCAACTCCAAGGAAAGCAAACCAATCGGTTCAATGGAACCGATCATCAGCGTTGATGAGCCATTGAACAATTGATTAAGTGGTCCTGCTCTCCAGTTGAGACTAGCAGTAGGACACTGGCCAGCATATCTCACAAAGAGGAATTTACTATAACAATACATAACTGTACAGTTTAATGATCTAAACTGAGACGAATAAGTCATTCATACTTTCACAGGAAATCAGGAGAAAAGAAAATGTATTGTAGCATTTTTTCAGAGTGACTGCACTTTCTCTAGCCAGAGATCCAAACAGGCTTGCAGAACCAGTGTGCTGGATGGTAGCCATAGTATTTGGACAAGTCAACAAATGACTGTTTTTTGTTGGGCTGAGGAAACTGGACACCGATTTTTGACCTTCTGTTGTTTCTGTAACTACAAAAAAAAAAAAAAAAAAGATTCCAACTACTATATATTTTGAAGAGACATTAAAATTAATAATAAATGTAAGTGTTGTGGCAAGTCAAAATAGTCCTGTTTCTTTATGGTGACTTGGTACTTCCTTTGTATTGTGGCTACTGTTTTAACAAATTTTAAAGTTGCAACTAGAGTTAGGCCCACTGAATCAATGGAACTTAAGAGGAATTGACTCACCAATATAGTACAAACCTTTCTTGTTCTTTTTAAAGAACCACATTGGTTTAAAAATATAAAGCCTTCAGTACCTTTTTTAGAATTTATGAACCTTACATTTTTTACTACCCATATCCTATCAAATTGTTCCTTGTTGTCCATGAAAACTATTCTTGTTACATATTTCAGACTTTGTGTTCCATCATCATTACAGTAGGGATTGAACATGTACAGATCACTGATCTTCAAACATTTATGTATCTAATGCATTAAGTTTGGCCAGTTTACACCTTGTGGCATGCATGCATGCATGCATCCATCCATCTTCGTGTATGCATGTGCGCATCTGTCTGTGTATCACTGAGGATATGGTGTAAATAACATACCATGCTTGAAGGCCTATTGAAACAAATAAGTCTCACCACAGCTTTTAAGAAGAAAAACAAAGTTGCCAGATGCAAGGCAGCTAGATTACAAAACGGCTGTACTCTCTTGTAAACATGCAAAAAACCATAAAGGCAACTGAATAAAAAAAAAGTTTAACAGTACTAAACAGTGTTGGAATAAAACAATTTCTTTTTAATAACATTATCCTGGATCAGTCCTGGGAAAAATGATTTCATGCCTTAGAGACCTCAGAGGCAGACAGCAAGATCCTGGTTGCTTGGCGGCAAATTAGTAAAGCCTTGCTTCTGATACACACAGAGCAATCTCCTTGCTACCACTCACATTTCATTTCAGAGACTGATATTTAGCTCAAATATTCAAATTGTGACAAGCCAAGTATTGTTTTAAATATTTTGCCTGCAAAAAGCTGGCAAGCATCATCCGAAATTGAACTGATGTCAAACTACATTATCCAGCTTCAAAATGCTACACAGTAAATTCAAAACCAAGCTGCCAGAAACAGTTTCCTATGTGGAGCACTACATAAATGATACATCCAGTATCATTTAGAAAATACCAACATGAGAGTTTTAGCTTTGTAGAAGAGAAATAAATCCAGTTAAACCAAACATAGCAGCACAGGGTTGTGATTCTGATGAATGGAACGAAACTGTGATGTGCACGTGAGGTGGCTTCATTCTCACCATTTCATTCCTATTGATGTATTTATTTGTTTGTTTTCATTTGCATGTTACTTTTCTTCCATTTAAGGGAGCCAAGAACAGCTCTTAAGTTACTAAAGAACAAACCAACTGAACCCACCATAAATTATGACACACACACAAAACAATTAAACATAACCCCATCAATACAACTGGTGGAAACATTTCCTTCCTGTACGGAGTCCCCCCCCCCCCCACATGAAAATTCATACACATCTCCCCCCCCCAAATGTTCGCAGTTTCCAAATGTGCCCCTGTAGTAGTATTAATACTAAGAAGGGTGTTTCTCATGCATTTTTAACCCTTAAGCCTAAGGAAAGCATTACAAATATCCCACTTTCAGTTCATGAGCAAAAGGAGATGGCACAGAACTGAGTCCAAGACAAACAGATGTCCATTCTTGAAACAGGATTTTTCCTCCTCCTCCTCCTCCTCCTCCCCTCTGCATTCCTGCCATACACCCTTCAAACCTGCTCTAGAGGCTCAACCCCATCTCCCAGGGTGGATTTGGCAGACGTGCAGTGGACTGCAGAGGGAAGGAGAATCAGAAGTATCAAGAAGAATATATACCATCTTAAGGTGCAATCCTAACTGGCCAAGATGGGGTGGGGTGGGGGGGAGAGAGAGAGAGAGGCAGCTGGCCCGACATGAAGCCAGTCGAAGCAGTACTGAATCCAAACCCTTCCTGGCCAAGGGTTATAGGAAATTACTAAGGACTACCTTCACATGGGTCTAACTTTGTGTTGCATGGTAGCAGGAGGTGGTTCGGATGTGATGAAGCTCAGCTAATCCTTCTGCGTTTCCCTTTCTCACCTCTTCTTTTGCTGATCTTAGCCAGTATAGCAGTTGGGCCAGTAGATCTTTCTGCTGCCAGATCTCGGAGATTTGCTAGCACAAGAGGCTTGTGCCATTCCCGACCCCCTACAGTTAGTACACCTTTGAGTCAGGGTTGCACTCCTAGTCTTCTGCCTATGATGCTATATGGAAAGCATTGATGGCCCGTAGTCTAAAGACTATGTAGTCTACACCAACAGCCTTTCTTTGCTGCAGTGGGAATCGCATCAGTCCCTATAGACGGTTTTCAGTATTTAATCTTCTATCTGAAAAAAGATAAGCAGAGCAAATGAAGGAGAAAAAGAAGCACCATAAGGCCACTATTATCAAGATTTCCTTAAGGAGGGAGTACCCTTTTTGAAATATAGCTAAAGATATGATATTTCAGAATCAGATTAAATTATTCTTGGAATAAGGCCTTTCAAAAAAAAAGAAGAAGTAGAACTTTATTGAAAAATGTGCAATAAAACTTCAGAAGTCTCATTATGTTTTTATATCAACACAAGACTGCATTAAAAAGTCAGTATGAGAAACCCCAACCATCTTATTATTTCAAATTGTTTGTGGAACAGATTTACCACAAAGAGAAGTTCTGGAGATCAGCTCTGGCGAAAATTATGTTCTTAAAAATTTCCCTAATGCGGGATATATTAATGCCACATATTTCTAGGCTCAGTCTAGAAGGAGCATGCTTTGTTTTGTTTTATCGAATTTGAACTGCTGAATAGCTCAGTGGCTTAGGACTCTGGCTGCAGAGCCAGGGGTGGGACTCAATGGTCTATAGCAGCGGTCCCTAACCTATTTGGGGCCGCGGGCCGGCTGGGGGGAGCGAGCTCCATGCGCAGGGGGAGCGTGTCGCGCCTGTGGGGGGCGTGTGACACACCCACCGCGTGAGTGTGACACACCCACCACGGACACGACACGCCCCCCGTGCAAACGTGACATGCCCCCCACATGCATGCAGGGGGTGGAGATCCATATCTGCAGCCCAGTTCCGGCAAGCCCATGGACCGGCACCGGGCCACAGACCGGGGGTTGAAGACCCCTGGTCTATAGGGTCCCTTCCAGCTCTGCAGTCTAAGACTATTACAAAGACTGTCAATTTCAGAATCGTGCTATGGCCACAACACAAAGGAGCTTTGAGTAAACCTAGATTTAAAAAGTTGGTTCAAAGACGGTTGCATCCTCTACCACCTTAACTGATTTGTAATTCAAATCCAGACTCAACCTTTCCAACTAAAACAGAAGAACTTCTTGAGAACAAGTGACTCCATCTTGAAGTGCAACAGGAGATGATGATGTGTCTAAAGATACAGCTTGGAAACAGAGAGGGTGGAAACCGTGGGATGTGTAGGTTGGTCTTTGAGCTTCCCCAGCTGAGAAAACAGGAACTAATTACAAGTTGGACCTAAACCTTCTTAAATTTCAGACAAAGTGTTCTATTGTTTCCAGATGGAGGAGGGTTCCCTGCCATCAAATAACCCACTCTGCCAAAAACTGACCAAAGGAGGGGAGAACAGAGAATGTTTCTAAGGAGACCTTGCAACAGCATTAAAGATAAAGGTCTGGATTATAGATGGATCAGAGATGAGAGAAGTTAAAAACTTATTTAAAAATGCTCTCTGGCTAAGATCTTGTACAATGGTTGTTGTAGGTTTTTCGGGCTGTTTGGCCGTGTTCTGGAGGTTTTTCTTCCTAACGTTTCACCAGTCTCTGTGGCCAGCATCTTCAGAGGACAGGAGTTAGAAGTCTGTCTGTGTTCTGGTGTAGTTTGTGGGATAGTTGAATATTTGTAGCTGTGGGATCAGCTTTTTGTCCTTTTCAGGAGATTGGGTGATTATGGTGATCAGGGTGTTTTTTGTTATGGGTGTATTGTTGTGATAAGGGGGGAGATGATCTGTCACTGTGATTGATGGGTGTCGTTAGCTAGTCTATTGTGTGCAGTGATCACCGGTCCTTGTGGCTGGGTAGCGTTCGTTGACCTTTTTGCAGGCTGTATTTTTCAGTGCTGGGAGCCAGGCTTTGTCAACAAATGTACTTAAATGTGTATATGAATGGATGCTTGTTAAAGAGAGGTTTTCATGGCATTTTCCAGTGGGCACTTGTTCTTAAGTGAGATGCTAATATATGGTGGTGAATGTGAACAGTGAGTTAACATGTTCCTTGCAGAAACTTGAAGTATCAATTTTACCTTTAGAAAAAGTCTCAGTGATCCAATTTCCGTAATCTTCTATCATAAACATGCAAAATGAAAAATTATGTTGTTTCTTGCACATTGGCACCATGGGCTCTTTATTTTGGAAAATAAGTCACCATGAAAGAAAAGTAAGTGGTCCCCGGAATTTGCTTCTTTCTACCGTAATGAAAGCCTTCAGGATCTGGCCTGATAGGGAGCCTCTATGAATTTCCATTGTGTATGCCTTATTCATTCATCCAGTTCACATTTGACATTTCAGCAACCTCATCTTTATACAGTACTTGTTTTACTTTAAAATATTGTCCTGGTTTTCCAATCCATCAAAAGAGTTTACAATCATGTTTTGTTTTGTTTTAAAAAGTCTCTCAAATAGTGGACAAAACTAACCTGCGAGAAAAGCAGAGCATACACTTTTCTTACCAACCATGTTTGTGTGTTTCTGTTGGCATCAGAACAGTGGACTGACGGCAGCAAGGTATTTGCTACATGGTAGTGTTTATCAGCTTTCTTGTCCATAGCAGAGAGGTATTTAAAAAAAATTAATTCAGGAAAAATGTTTTTAACTAAATGGTGTCTCTACTGCATGAATTTTGAATTGCAACAACTGGCTTAACTTTGGAGAACAGGGAAGAACCAAATTTCAAGGAGGCAGCAACAAGTTATGTGCTTTCACTATTCAATGTGGAATGAATAGCTGCAATTCAAGATGGGCACAAACTGCCAGTTTGGCGGTTCATCCTGGTTTGTTTCCCACTGCAGCAGGTGCCGGGCGGTTCAGCATCTCACCCCTTCCATGAGGCGCCCACTCAGATGCAGCACCTGAAGGAGGCGGGGCAATGAAGCTGGGATACTGCTTCCAAGTGGCCGCTTGCCTGAGGGGGCAGGTGCCAAACTGCTGAACACCTGTTGCAGCCAAGCCAACCGGCACAAACTGCTGCTTTGGCCATGTGTGCTCATCTCTAGTTGCAATCCTAGATGTCAACATCAGGTTTCTAGCCACCAGCAAACAGGCTGCAATCCTTTTCATACTGGCCTGGGAAGAAGAAAAGACCAATCCCAAATAGCCCAAATGGCTGCAGACTGGCAGAGCTGATGACAAGCCAGACAAGTCTGTACTGTATCCAAACCAACAAAATCCTGATCCTGCCCTAACTTTGTTTGGGAACAGTAGCTGTGAGTCTGGCCTAAAAGCAGCTTGGATCTGGTATAACTTAACTTCTCCACTGCACCTCTCCTTCTCCAGCCTGGGGTGGGGGCTTCTGTTGTTGTTTAGTCGTTTAGTCGTGTCCGACTCTTCGTGACCCCATGGACCAGAGCACGCCAGGCCCTCCTGTCTTCCACTGCCTCCCGAAGTTGGGTCAAATTCATGTTGGTTGCTTCGATGACACTGTCCAACCATCTCATCCTCTGTCGTCCCCTTCTCCTCTTGCCTTCACACTTTCCCAACATCAGGGTCTTTTCCAGGGAGTCTTCTCTTCTCATGAGATGGCCAAAGTATTGGAGCCTCAGCTTCAGGATCTGTCCTTCCAGTGAACACTCAGGGTTGATTTCCTTCAAAGGGCTTCTGTTATCAACCAGCAATCCAGATTTGTTGGTAGATTCAGTTGTATCAGCAGCCATGAGATGAGGCCACCAGACGTTCTTCTTAGACCTCTCAGTGGCTTTTTATACCACTGAGAATGATATCCTTTTGGATCACCTAGCTGGAAAGGGACTTCTTGGCACTGTCTTACGGTAGTTCCAGTCCTCCCTGTAGGGCCAAGTCTCAGGAGATGGTGTTGAAGGACTCCTGTTCAACATCTTGGACATTGGCTTGCAGTGTCCCTCAGGGTTCTGTTTCATCCTGTACGGTAATTTTACACACATTGGTGCCTCGACTTACGTACGTCCCTACTTACGACCATTTTGACGTACGACCAGCTCCGGCCGCAAAATTTTGCTTCAACATGCGGCCGGAGCTTTGACTTCCGACCAGGAAAGGCAGGGGGAAAAGGCGGGAAATTCAAACTGTTGGTGGCAAAGAGGCTGCTGCTTTGTAGCTCTTTCGCCCCAACGGTTAGGGAAAGGGATGCAGCGGCAGCGGCTGCCCAGCGCCAGGAGCCTGAGCCTGGCCAGGATGCTCCGGCCACTCGCCTCCCGACGGGCTCCTATGGCGGCGGCGGCTGCCCAGCGCTGTGAGGGTGAGCCTGGCCGGGATGCTCCGGCCACTCGCCTCCCGACAGGCTCCGGCGGTGGCGGCAGCTGCCCAGCACCGGGAGGCTGAGCCTGGCCGGGATGCTCCAGCCGCTCGCCTCCCGATGGGCTCCGGTGGCGGCGGCGGTGGCTGCCCAGCGCCGGGAGGCTGAGCCTGGCCGGGATGCTGGGCAGCCACCGCTGCCGCCACCCGTCGGGAGGCGAGCGGCCGGAGCATCCTGGCCAGGCTCAGCCTCCCAGAGAGGGAGAGGTGGAGAAGGCAGGAGGTGATGTTCCCCTGAAGAACAGTGTGGGCACTTACCAACTTGGTTTAAGTAGTTGAATTTCAATATGTTGTGCAGAACGGGCACTGGAAGAGAGAATCCATATAGCTATGTGATACATTTGTATGAGTATTTTATGTTAGGGCTTTGAAGACTGTACATTTGGAGCTGCTTCCTTTATGTTGTTCATCTCCTACCTCTGTTGATAAATATATCTGGGGCTTTGTTCCTATTCAAAGAGACCTTTGCATTCTCCCTTTAAACAACTCACACTCTTGTCTTGGAGAAAAGAACTCAAATTGTAGCACCCAGTTTTGGGCTGTGTTTATATTACTGTCGTTGCTTCGTGTGTTTTTGTTTGTTTGTTTGTTTTAAAACACATTTTTGTAAGGTTTCCATTTGAAATACTCTTTCAAAAAAAAATATTCAGCTGACCCCACAGAACCGGAGTGTTACAAGCCAAAATGCCCTTTAAGCGTACAAAGCAAAGGCAGCTACAATGGACTTAAAGGGAACACCAAAACTTGTATTAGTTCAATGCCTTTAGTAAACTAACTCAATATCAAAATATTGTGCAGGGCTCCTATAGGTTTTCAAAACTCTACATCCATCCAAAGGATGCAAACAGCACCAGTGAAATGGAGAAAAATTCCACCTACCTCTCCAGTGATTTCGGGTGGGTGGGTGGGAAATCTCTTCATGGCAGAGGTGAAATTGAGAGGGAAAGCGAAGCCATTTGTCCATTTCCAGTCTACAGCAAAGCCTTCTGGCATCTCCCAACCCAAGTTTGCCAATTTTAGCAGTGCTCTTTGCATGTAGTGCCATTTTTGATAAGGATTAAGTGAAATGCAAGATGTTCAGAGTCTGTGAACTTTGTACAAGGCAGAGCAGTGGTGAAGCTTAACTGTCAACAGGCCTCTTTTTAAAAAAAATCTCCGTATTTGCTGCTATGATCAGGCTCTTCAGCTAAGCCATAGCATTCATTTGTGTCTCTTTAATATTAAGATTTCTGACAGATCCCCTGTGCCTGCCATCTGTATGTGACCACCCGCTCCAAAGATATATCTTTTGTTTTCTAATATATTTGTGGTTCTAATAACTTGCAGTTTTCTTGCAGGAGTCATCATGTCTCTCTGCAGCACTATGGATTTTACATCCCACCCGAACAGCCCGGAACACCAATCGAGCAACATCTCACGACAGCAGCAGTCGTACAAAGCAGCTCTTTGCACTGATGGCACTAAAGAATCTGGCAATTCACTAGCACTGCTAATGAGACATTGGGGCTATAATTTCTATGCATAGGATTAGATTGCAGAGTCATTCTTCCCACTTCAGTGTCGCTAAGTATAAACGAAGTTGCAAAATTGTGCTGCTGTTCAGTCCCAGCTTCTACAGTCCCACTTACTGCAAATGTATCATTGACAGCCAAGCCCTCAAATACAGTTCCATCTGCTCGGACTCCCAAGATAGAGACTCCAAACTCAAGAGTCTCCAAAATGCATTTCTCAGACTACAATATATAACCAATATGGTTAAGGAACAAATGAAATGCGCAAGGCAAATACCCGGAAGCAACCTACTGCAAGACAGACTCAGAAGAGAAAATGGCTGAATGCTGCTAATTATCACTTTCAGCCAACAACTGAGACCAGTCACACACATCATAAATGATCTCCAGTCCATCGTTGAGAAGAATACTTCACTCTCCCAACCCCTTGGTGACATATGTCTGAAGAAGTGGACAATGCTTCACAAAAGCTTACATCAACCTATAGTAGTTAGTCTTTAAAGTGCCACAGTATCCTCTCTTTTTTTGCTTTTGTTTTGTTTTGTGTTTTTTGTTGAAATTACTGCAAATAGCAGGCCACTATTTTTCATTTTACTAAGATACCAAGTACAAATGCTGTTCATGCAACTCAAACAACTATCTAAGAAGATGAGATCTGTAGAAAAACATTTTTTAAAAAAAAACATTTCTTGTTACAACAGTAAGCTGATGTTGGATTGATCAAATGGGAGGAAAAGGAAAAGGGCAGGGGAGCAATACATAAGGCTGTGTGCTACTATCTTTCAAAAAATGGACCAAAGCAGGAATATTTTTTAGTGTTTTAGGAGACTGTGGGGCAAACAATCAGCTGCTGATCACCTTGGAAGCAGAACAAGACCTCAATGGCTCTTCCATAACCTATTCAGCATTTCTAGGGTTAAAAAGATGGTCTGTGGCCATTTGAAATGAGGGAAGAGGAAATGGAAGCTAAAACTATCATGAAATGGTTGCAGGATCAGCTGCAAGAGAAGACATGGCCAGGGTTCTCTGAGGCCTCCATAGGACCTCTGTAGTTGGACTGCTCACGGCAGATTTTGAGCTTCCTTGAGGGTCCAGCTTTTAAAATTCTTCATCAGCACCAGGAGATTGTCACTGCCTGTGGGAACATGATTGCTGCATAGGTTCTGACTGGACAGGTCACACAAGTAGGCCACTACACTCTGTCTCTCCTCTCCCCACCTTTTTGTTTCCAGTCTTTTTTGTGGTGGTACAGATACCAACCACTTCCTTCTGGCACTAGCGCCATGGTAAGCAATCCTTCCTCTGCTAGCCATTTTAGTTCATCAGGCTTCTCTGGCATCTTTGTGCACTTTGTGCAGGCTTCTCTGTTTCTTTGTGCAGTTTTGGAGGCAGTGAGGCAATACGAAGCAGGTCCTGTTGGCCTCAGTTCCATAGGGCACTACTTCTCAAAGTGGAGAATGTCTGGAAAGGGGGCGTCCACCATGTTTCTCAGAGAGTTTGTGACAACTCTTTCCCAATGACTATATCAACTCTTCCCCAATTATTTCTGAATGATCTTATGGTGACAGCCAGCCCCACCAGTCAAAGAATGAGATTAGAAGCTGTCAATAACAGTGGTAGTATCCCTGCCCCTCAGTGGTGAACCTACATTGGTCTCTGCCACACGGGGTGGGGGGTGATTTGCCAGTCTGTTACATTGGACAGTTTGAGAATCACTGCCATAGGGTATATAAGGAAGCTTTCATCTACCAGTCTTCATAATCACTCCTCAATATAGTAAGTCCTGTGGCACAGTGATTAATCTGCAGTCAAGCCTCTGCTCATGACCGGAGTACGATCTCGATGGATTCAGGTAGCCAGCTCAAGATTGAATCATCCTTCCATCCTTCTGAGGTCAATAAAATGAGTACCCAGCTCGCTGGGGAGCAAAGTGTTCCGTGCATAATTATGTTGTAAATCACCGAGAGAGTGCTACAGCACTATGGGGCAGTATATAAATCAAAACAATAAATAAATAAAATAAATCTGCAAGGCTTTCCAAATCTCTCCCATATTTTCCTTCTCTTTTCTAGTTTCTGATGGAATGCCCATTTGCATTTCTCCCCCACACGGAGTATTTTAGGGTGGTGACTGAGAGACAGATCATGTCAGGGCTCTGACAGAGTTGGGTCACCATGCCTCTTAAATGGTGCAGAATGAGTTAGTCCTGAATTGATCTAAATGCCCAATATTTGGGTATAGATCAGATCAAGGAACTTCCACACAGATCAAGAAAGGAGGAAGCAGTTAATGCATTCTGCAAAATGAGTCTATTCAAGTAATTTGCTCTTTGGTACATGAATAATATATATATGGCATGTACTCAATATTGTGGGTTTAAAAAACAACAACAACCCAGAAGGCATGCTTTGTGCTTTTGCAGATTCAGCTTTAAAAAAAAGCTACCACTGATAGTAAAATTACATGTAATGAAATCTAGGCATTATAATAAATTATTCCATTTAATATATTGGGTTCTTTTTAAGGAGAAAGGCAGAATAAAAATATTTTAAATAAATATTCTATAGATGTCTGCTTCCTGTGTGTTCAGCTGCGCATTTGCCCCTTGATCCAATATATATACCAATCATCAGTTTTAAAATAAGCAATTAAAGTACCAACATACATTTTTAATGGCACATATTTTCAAAAACACACAATTGGATAAATGAAACCAAATCAAACACACACTATCAGTCTTCCTAACATGACCATACAGAAGTATAAATGAACAAACAAACAAAAAAACCCAACCCTGTTCTCCAGTGTGTTCCACTTTGGGGCCATCATAGTCTCTTCTGAAATCAGTTTAATAGTGTATTTCCTATTTATTTCAGACCAACTCAAAATATATTCTCTCCTGAAACGGGCTGCCCTGACATACAGAGTTGGTACGGTTAGACTTCATTCAGAATGCACTACTTTTCCATAGCATATCTTCTCCAGCTTATGGTGACTCTATGAATAAGTGATCTTCAAATTATCCTGTCCTCAACAGCCCTGCTCAGCTCAAATTCGTAGACTCAAATTCATTCTCAGCTCTATTCAGCTATGGTCCTCTCTTTCTCCCTCTCTGTCTAATGCATTTATATACTGCTGACTTAGTGCAAGGCACTACTCTAAGTGGTTTACAACAAGGAAGTACAACAAAAACCCCTCCATCCAATACACCAACATTAAACATCTCTAAGTAAGTAAGATATTAGACAAAAGTCCAAATAATGATGATGCAGGGAACACATACAAGGATGAACTCATGTGAGGATGTCCTTGAATGCATCTTGAAATAGGAGAGTCTTTAGCATCCTCTTAAAGGATGGGAGGGAGGAGGCCTGGTGTACTTCCAACCAGGAGCCGATTTCATAAGGATGGGGCCACCACCAAGAAGGCACGAGTTCTGGTGACAGTCTTCTTTGCCTCTCTTGGTGTGGCAATCCAGAGAAGCAAGGCTTGTGAGGAATGAGTGGTATGGGCTGATGTTCTGAGGGAAAGATGCTGTGACAAATAATGGGGCCCCAAACCATTAAGGGCTATATATACTAAAACAAAACCTTGAACCTGGCCCAGAAAACCACAAGAAGACAGTGCAGGCAGACCAGAACTGAAGAGATGTGATTGAACTTGTTCACACCCGACACCAGTCTAGCCACCGCATTCTGCACCTGCTATAGTCTCTGGGCCAACCTCATTGGAGTCCCATGTAGAGTGTTACAGTAATTGATCATAGAGATCTCCAGTGCATGTACCAGTGTTGTCAGCCCCTGCCCCCCATCTAGATAGGGGTGTAACTGGGCAATAAGTCTGAGCTGGTTAAAAGCTGACCTGGACATGGCTGAAATCTGATGTTCCAAGGATAAGGCCAGGTCCAGGAGCACACCCAAGTTGCAAGTACAGTCTCTAAGAGGAAGGATAACTCAATTTAACCTAGGAAGATAACCCCCTAGCCTTTCTGGAGGACTGCCCCCCCAACAACATAACCTCAGTCTTCTCCAGATTCAGATTCAGCCTATTGTTGTTGTTTAGTCGTTAAGTCGTGTCCGACTCTTCGTGACCCCATGGACCAGAGCACGCCAGGCCCTCCTGTCTTCCACTGCCTCCCGGAGTTGGGTCAAATTCATGTTGGTAGCTTCAATGACACTGTCCATCCATCTCGTCCTCTGTCGTCCCCTTCTCCTCTTGCCTTCACACTTTCCAAACATCAGGGTCTTTTCCAGGGAGTCTTCTCTTCTCATGAGATGGCCAAAGTATTGGAGCCTCAGCTTCAGGATCTGTCCTTCCAGTGAACACTCAGGGTTGATTTCCTTCCAGGGGACTCTCAAGAGTCTCCTCCAGCACCACAATTCAAAAGCATTAATTCTTCGGCAGTCAGCCTTCTTTATGGTCCAGCTCTCACTTCCATACATCGCTACTGGAAAAACCATAGCTTTGACTATGCGGACCTTTGTCGGCAAGGTGATGTCTCTGCTTTTGAAGATGCTATCTAGGTTTGTCATCGCTTTCCTCCCAAGAAGCAGGCATCTTTTAATTTCGTGGCTGCTGTCACCATCTGCAGTGATCATGATTTAGCCTATTAGCATTCAGTGATTCAGCCTATTAGCATTCATCTATTCCAGAAGATGTAAAGGAGAGATAGAGTTGTGTATCATCAGCATACTGATGAAAACACACCCCAGATCTCCAGATGACCTCTCCCAGTTGCCTTACATAGATGATAAAAAACACTGGGGAGATAGACAACCCTGTTGTACCTATAATTTAAGATCCAAGGAGTCAACAATTCCTCCCCAAGCTGAACCTGAATCTGAATCTGGCCATCAAGGGAGGACTGGACCCAGCTAAGAGCCAGCCCTCCAAACCCTACACCTGACAACTTGTCAAGGAAGATGGTATCAAAGGCCACTGAGAGATCAAAGAGCACGAGCAGGGCCATTACTCCTCATCGGCCTCCCTTAAAAAGTCATCCTGCAGTGTAACCAGTGCTATCTCGGTGCCATGGTGTGGTCTGAACCCAGAGTGAAATGAATCTAGAGCTGTTATGAAACCACCTGCTCAATCGACTTGCCCATTTTTACCAGGTTACCTACTTCATTTCCAAAACCTTTACCAAAAGTTTGAGTTCAAAATCAGATTTCATGCTCTTATGAAATCTGATTTTGCAATTTAAACATAGTACGTGGTGGCGCTGCGGGTTAAACCGCAGAAGCCTCTGTGCTGTAAGATCTATAGATCTGCAGCTGTAAGATCGAATCCACGTGACGGAGTGAGCGCCCGTCGCTTGTCCCAGCTCCTGCAAACCTAGCGGTTCGAAAGCATGCAAATGCAAGTAGATAAATAGGGACCACCTCGGTGGGAAGGTAACAGCGTTCCGTGTCTAAGTCGCACTGGCCACGTGACCACGGAAGATTATCTTCGGACAAATGCTGGCTCTATGGCTTGGAAACGGGGATGAGCACCGCCCCCTAGAGTCGAACACGACTGGACAAATTGTCAAGGGGAACCTTTACCTTTACCTTACCAAAGTCTTGCTTCTGCAGTATATGGTTTTCCCCCAGAGCTTTATTATGTGGAAACAGTTCAAGAATTAAACAAATATGAGGGAAAGGTTTGAAAATTAAAATAGATTATGATAGCTGGTTGTCCCTAGGATAAAAAGCTTCTACAGCTTTGATATTCTCCAGAATGAGAGAATGTTGTACTAGATGTATAAATACATAGTAACTGACTCCCATGCATGTCATTTATTAATAACGGTTGAGCCCCTGTTGTTTGAGAAAATATAAACAATTTGGAACCTATGAACATATGTGTTTCTTATGACCTTTGGTACATTCATTCAGGATGACAAATGAAGTGTTATGTAACTGGTATAATTCTGCAACGCAGATACACATCATGTTCCTAGCCTTTGTAGAGGACAAGATAGGGAGCAAAAATGAACAGTCATTAATATTTTGCCAAATGGCTTACCAAGGAACAATTCAGGAGAGTGGGTAAACATCCCCTTTCAAAGTCACTTTGATTTTTAAGGCTGCAATTGACCCTACATCCAGATGTTTGTAAGCCCAATTGAATTCAATGGTACTTAATTCTGAATAGACATTACACACATGGGTTTCTGAGATGCAAGTGAATTTATTGTAAAAGTGTGAAGCCTTTCATGCCTGTTCAAACAACTGGTCCTCAGGTTTAAGTTTTGAAAACAAAAGCCAGTTTTTTGTGTGTAAGAAAAATACAGTGAAGAAGAATTCTTTAATTCAAACCTGCAACTTAGGAAAAGATATGTACCTTTGCTAGTAAAATATTAAAAATATTCAAACACACACACATTAAACAGGGCCTACTTCCACCTTTTGGTTTTATTCAATTATAGTTGTGTTTTATTTTTTCAGAATGCACAACACACTCACGACTCAGTAAGACCATTGTCAGAGCACAAGTCAACCTTCCTCCTTCCTCATCCCCAATCCTGGAAGCTATTCATGTTGTTTTGTTCCTGGACATCAGTTCTCTTGAAGCCAAACTACAAAACAATCACCTTGTGTAACAGCAATTTTAATGATTCCTGCATGTGATCTTACATTTCCTATGCT
Source organism: Intellagama lesueurii (assembly GCA_037013535.1). Classification (NCBI taxonomy): domain Eukaryota; kingdom Metazoa; phylum Chordata; class Lepidosauria; order Squamata; family Agamidae; genus Intellagama; species Intellagama lesueurii. Next base: position 163,048,190 of record JBAJHW010000001.1, on the reverse strand, counting down.
CAATTCCAAAATGATTTTGCACATTCTGCTAACACAGCACCACAAACCCTATATCATGTTGCAAGACATGGGATTTCTAATTAATTACCAATAAGAACCGAGCTTAAGAGGAAATAATTTAGCAATACTCTAGAGCAGTGGTCCCCAACCGCGGACCGGTTCAGGGGGCCTGGCACACTCACGTGGAGGCGTGTCATGCTTGCGGGGGGCGTGTCGTGCTCATGCGCATGCACTTGGGGGCGTGTCGTGCTTGCAGGGGGCGTGTCATGCTCACAGGGGCGTCTTCTCGCAGGGGGCAAAGAGCGCTCACGTGCATGCACGGGGTGCGCTTGCGGGGGGGCAGGAGTTCTGTGTCCGCGGCCCAGTCCTTTCCTTTACCATGGACCTGCTTTAAATATCTTTTGTTGCCACGGACCAACAGGATTTAACTCAAGATTTAAAACCCTAAAGTGCATCAATATTCATTTTAACATTTCTTATGAAGAGTCTTCAAATTTGGAGAGAAGGGAGAAATAAATTAATCTGTTCATGCACATACTCCTATTACATTATTTTTATTGGAATAACTCCATACATAGGCATGTTTTACACAAACAAGCAAGGGAAATTAAGATTGTGTTCTTTCTTTCTTTCTTTCTTTCTTTCTATGCTAATGCCAAAAGATCGTAACATTTCTTCAAGCCTTTGTGGACCCCTTGTGAGGACATCGCGGGCCCCCGGGAGGTTTGCAGGCCACAGGTCAAGAACCTACGCTCTAGAGATTGAAAGCCCTGGCCTCCTTGGGCTTTTCCCACCATCCTTCTTTGACTAGTCCATTTACAGGCCAAGAGCTAAATACCGCTTCTGTATTACTAAATAGATGAGTTCATTTTACACGAAATAAAAATTTTCAGAAGTGCAAATATACTTGGAAAAATGTGCTTTGGAAATATGCTTCATTTCACCACACCTTATTGAGCCTCTTTTCTTCAGGACAAGTTCCTGCTGGCTTGAGCGATGCTCATAAATCAAATGACGATAACCAGAAATGGTGACATAGCAGCATTCAATGTGTCAATTAAGGCCTATACTGAGACTCTACTCCTTTGTACAAGCTAGGGCAAGATGACCTGCATCGTTTGACACCGTGATCTCCAAATGAGATTTTTGAAAGGAAAAAAAAAAAGATATGCTTTGGACAGGATTAATCAAAGCTCTTCCCCAGTTTACAAGGGCAGCTGCTCGGCGTATCCTGACTCTATCCACTTGATATTTGAGAGAATTTGCACACAATGTATCTTGGACTCCTAAAAGATGAATTATTATACATGGTGTAATTTCAATAGTTGGGGCAGACAATTTTGCCACTAAATACATTTAATATTTATGGTTGCAAAATAGTGGCAAGGAATTGAGAAAGTGCAGCACATATCTTTTTTCAGTGAAGTCCTTTTACTTTCGTCTTTGTTCCAAGCACGCTCATTTGGAGATAAGAACGAAGCTCAAGAAATTTACACATCTTGTGTAAATTACATCTAAAATTTGAGCCTTCAGCTCAGTGGTGCTTGTGCTAACCCAATTCAGCACACAATCAACTGTAAAGTATTGTTGAATTTGACCATACCTTACAAGAACTGCATCCAATTATGAATATAAAGAACTATTTTGTAGGGAAATAATCACAATAAGAACAAAAATAGCCTTTAGGCAGGTATTATCTCTTGTTAAGGTTTCCATAATTTACATTAACTGTATCTATGCAAACGTAGCATGCTTTTTCTTTTAGAATTAAAGACACAGCAATGACAGAATTATTGGCTGATTATTGAAAGAAGTGCAAACAAAGCCTGCTGATGCCTTTAATCCTCAGAAATCCATGCAATAAAGCAGCAGTCATAGTAATGTCATAGCAATATCATGCACCCCCAAAACATAACTATCAGAAGGGGGGAAAGAGGCACGAGCTCCCCCCCCCCATGGAATAGTGCATCGTGACCTCCTCTGACCCATGTCAGCCCCTTGGTATGCCCTAGCATTCTCTGTGGCCTCCACATGGAGCCACCATGCCAGGAGAAGGGGCCAGCTGGGTTGGTGCCATTGGACCGGTGGGCTGCCACACCCCCAATAGCAGAGGACCTCAGTAAGCCCAAGACCCAGCTTCTCAGATCACTTCCTGGAGATGAATAGCAGCACAGTATTTATTGAATATGCATGTATATATGTATTTATTAGGGGGCAGCACCCGAGCAGCACCCAAACCGTGCTGCTTGGATCTCTGCAATTCGAGGGAGAAGTGGATCACTCAACAGCCCCTCTCTCATAGGCCAATGAACAAACTTCTGTGATTTTTTATTCTTGCAAGTGAGATGCAAGGTGTATTTATGTCCTCCTTGCCCTTCATATATCACAGCAATCTTCTCCATTTTGTGCGCATACCCCTTGTGCAAATTTCCTAATATAGATCATACAGAAGCCACATCAACAGAGCAATCAGGGCAAACACGATACTGTGATGGTTGCTGCTATTTTAAAAATTAGCTAGAAAAGAATTTGATAAAACAGTCTTCAAAATCTTGATTCAAGTCTAAAATAAGATTATTTTAATAAAACAAAAACCTTCACTGAAAACAGTGCTTTCAGGCCTTTTTTCAATGCATGCAGAAATTAGCATGAGATTCTGAAGCAATTTTCACTTGCTATAGTATAACTCAAACTGATACAGTTCCTGTTAAGTAGCAAATACACTGTGATATTACCACAAGAACAAAGAGTTATTTCTCACAATTGAGAAGACAATTTCTATAGATTCTGCTATATGTTATTCTGCTATATGTTAGTGGAGGTCACTACCTACTACATGCATTACCTTGAAGTTAGGATAAGAAGTCATCATCTGAACTGCTAAATGTATTCAACAGCTGTATACGCCAGTTCAAGATTACATTACAGTTTACTTAATAATTAATAACACTTCATTATCACTCTTAAAAACCAAATTTTCATTCTGAGTTTATTAGAGTGTTTCAAATACACTGTGCTTTGTTTCACTTGAAGGAGCACAGACTCTCTGGACCAGAGGCCTTGAGGGGAAAATTGGAAGCAAAAATAAAATGTATTGTTGTGAAATTAAGACAGATTTCCCCATACAATCCACACAATATTTGAAAAAGGCCCTTGTTGTAGTCACAGGCCATAAGGGACAAATTAGAAAGAAAAAAAAATGTATTGCGAACAAAACAATAGTAAAAAGAATAATAAAAGGAAAACTGAGGTAATTCTCTTGCTCAGTCTCTCTCACATTAAGTCTTACAGTGAGTGTGCCCACTCTGGTAAGATAAAACAGAATGAAGGGAAAACAGCACTGCACACGTACAGGAGTGAGGCTATTTTAATGGTTCCTGGTGCACAACGGTAAGAGAAAACCCCTTAGATTTTACTTTACTAAATCCGTATCAGTCTAAGTAGGAGAATGACGGACAATTGACTGACAGACGTTTCGTTTGTTCCCTGCCCTAGAGAACCCCTTGTACAGATCTGTATTATTTGCTTCAGTCCTATATTCCAAGAGAGAAAAGGAAAAGCCTTCTCAGTCCACGTTTTCTCAGATTGATTCTGCAGAAGTAGCTGTAACCATAAGTACTCAGCACTCAATAAAAGCCAAAATGCTTTTTCACCTTCATTTTTCAAGGAATGTCAAAATCCAACATTTTAATGAAAACATACTAAAATAAGGAAAGAGAATAAATAAGGGAGGGAGAGAAAGGGAGGATATAAAGCTGCTTCCACATTAGGCCACTTTAGAAGAGGCATCAGTTCTTCCACTCACAGCTGTGAGCAGAATCAAAACGGTGGTTCCACAACGAAGATTCTGATTGATCTCCATTAATGCCCAGCAGTACTTACTCATATAGCGAAAAAGACACAGTAGAAAGGAAAGCGGCAGATGAAGGAATATCTTTGAGGGGGAGGGGTTGTATAAATGTTTCTCTCACCCTTCCCCATATTTCTGTTGGAAAAATGCAATCTTGCATGTGTCTCCTTTAACACTGGATGTCTGTGGGAAGGATGTTCTGTATCTGCTACTAAACATAGAAGGATTTCCCACCCACCTCCATTCTTTAGAGTCTTTGAGACCACCCATTCTTTCCTGTTGCTTCCTTTGTTAGCCACCTTTCTTCCATAAAGCAAAACTGTTTGATACACAATTTTGTTTGACAGTAAGGGTCACAGTATCTCTCTGCATGTTGGCAACAATCCTGTAGACGTCAATGAATAATTAACACAAAACTCTTACCGTGATGACAGCAAATATTCACCAAGGATCCAATTCCTTGCTTCTGTGGGAAATTAATCATTTGTTTGTCAACGTGTTTGACCTCATTCTGTGGTTTTCGATTTTTCAATTAATGCCGGATGTACTGAAAGAATGAAGAATAAATAGTCAGCGAAAAGGTAGCATGCCTCAAAGCAATCATACTTGCTTGCTTCTTTTCAGAAAAAACTATTTCCCCCCTAAATATTGAAGAAACTGGGCATTATCCATTACCCTCAGAAAAATAAGAAAACATTTGCTTCCGGAGAATCATAAGATACTACTTTCTTAAATTCCCTTTGATAAGAGGCAGTTGTGCAGAACAGAAAGGACTGGGTTCTGAATCTTCTTTCTTATTTAAAGAGGCAAGGCAAATTTGCTAAAATTTGCAGTACGGAAAACAGATAGAACAAGTGGGACTTTGCTAGAAGCCTTGTGCATTTCCCCTAATGAGGCTCGAAAACACACTTGATAAAGTTTGCTTAAACAATTTGCACATTTTGCTAGTTCTGGAACTGCTCTTCACCTTGGCTCAAAATCTTGGCAATGAAGTTCCAGCAACCATCCCACATGTTCTAGCCAGCCTTGGAGCACTCTAAGAGCCTCCCTGCCTGGCCTCCCAAACAACATTCTGCTGTGCCTAGCAACCAACAGTGGTGCAGCCATGAGTAATAGCCCACAGGGAGGAGTTTCGCCATCTCCTCCTTCTCCCTTACTTCATATGCAAGCATGGTTCTATGAAAAACTTTGGGACAACATATATGTAAACATTGGTTCTCACCAACAACTGTCAGGTAAGTGAGTTATGGGTGCACTTATGTTTCACGGTGTGGATAGTCAGGACTCACAAAGTCTTGGGGGACAGAAGGGAGCTTGATTTTCAGCCTCTTAACTGGCTGGAGTCCTACCTTTTATTGTCGTTCCAGCTTTTCAGGGTGGTGGAGGAACTGAGATAGTTTTCAACTTAAACCGGAAAGTTTGCCAAACTTTCACACAGCACATGTACCCATTTTTAACATTTTGAAAGGTGTTGATTGGAAAAAGGTCTGCCTGCCTATCTGAAATGGGGAAGAGTATGCTGATACAGAAAACACATCTCAGAAAAGCTTGGATTAGCAATATAAGTGAATTATACAAATAATGCACATTTAGGCAAATATGGATGTTTTCATTTATATTATATGATTTGTTCTATAGATTTTATTATCCTGCTCAATATACTGTGCTTCTGCTGGTTATGGTGAGAGGAAAGGAATCCATGAGGCACTTAAAGATGCTGGTGTGTCGCCAGTTTGTGTTACCAGTGCAATATTGTTACTCTGTTGGTACGGCCAATTATCATGAACTATTCTGATATCCTAGCAGTCATGCAGCCCACACCCCTAACATTACCCTTTCAGGAAGGGAAATCCATGTAAAAACAGTCTGGCGTTATGTCCCCATTACACTAGAGGGGCATGGCTTGCCATTTAAAGGTTATTTCAGCCCTTGCAAGTGCACTCCACTGAAGTCTAGGGGAGGATAAAAAGATAAGACATTTGGCAGCTGTTCAGCCATACGGTGCCCAGTCCATATTTGCATCCAAATAAGCTAAACAAACAAAAACATTTGCAGACAAAAAAAAAGGGGGGGAGAGCATATGTCTGTTATGAGCCTACTTGATTCTTCTTCCATTATGAAAATGTGACTGTGTTCTCATAACATGACAAGGAGACACAGTGGAATGAAATTACAGCACAAACCACAATGCATTTGCATGTATTTGTTAGCTGTGATCTACTGTTCTCAATAGTTTTAGCTGGAGTAAAATGCATCTTGACTACCATATGCACTGAAATTGTTTGGAAAACCATGAATATCAGGGACACATGGCAAATATTCAAAAAAGATGCTGAGTCAAAGCAGAAACCATGCAGAAAAGAAGATTTCTGCATATCCCTAACAACTCTGAAGCTTTAAATATTTCTGACTACTAGAAAACACATCCACACATGTTTTGGCTTAAGAGTGATCCTTCCTGTTCTGCTCCTTTTCTGGCACAGTGGTAGGGCTACATTTTTGGTGTGATTTGGAGCGCTCCTGATTATCCCATTCTCTGTGTGTGTGTGGTGAGTCCACACCAAAATAGAGCTGTGGGCAGTGTTATCTGAGGTGATAGCCCTGTGCCATATTTGGTGGGTTGTGGCACTGAAAGGGATGGCGAAGAAACCCCTCCCCTTCCTCTATTTTCATCTACTCTACCATTATAATTTTAAAAATATATTTTCCTATTGATGTAGCACTATGCTAGATTAAAGACATAAATTTGTGATATTATAAAGAGTGCATTTTCCTCCTTTTTTCTTTGACACAGGATGGAAGTGCAGTAGCCATAGTCAATTCTACACCCACCCACACCCACACCCCCACACCCCTGGGGTGCTGTCTGGAGGATGTACTGTATACTCTAACATACTAACATTATTCTTAGATTGTGCCACTGTAGTACTATTTTTGAGGATTTATTTATCAGTTGTGAATATGCACTCCACCATTTATCCAATTATTTAATATCACTAGGTTGTTTACAGAAAATTCATTTTATAGTTGATACACAATAGCTCAGTGAGTTAGATATCTAGCTGCAGAGCCAAAGGTTGGGCGTTCAATTCCCCACTGTGCCTCCTGTGAGTACAGCCAGCTTTTGCAGCCTTGGGCAAGCTGCACAGTCCCAGAGCATCCCCAGAAGAAGGGAATGGGAAACCACTTCTGAGTACCTAGAAAACCCTGGAAGGGTTCACCATATATTGGAATCAACTTGATGGCACATAATTATTATTGTATTTTAATTATATACCAACTAACTCTAAGTCAGTGTTGTTCTTGCATTTAAAATGTGTTTTAGTAGTGCACTAAATATTCTTAGTTGGGTGATGCTGGAATGAAATGCATTTCTAGCTAGTGTGGTTGCTGATAAATTAGAATGGTCTACTCTTCTTACAAATGCAACAGGCAGAGGGAGGCCTGGACGTTAGATTGGCCACATGAGACAATAAATGGTGAAGCTTCTGTGAGTTCTTCAAAATCTAATCCCACAGGTTGCTCTGTCAGTTTAGGCCATGTTTGTGATGAATACCAAATGTCCACCATCCTTCATTTGATGGGGGTGGCACAGCTGTCTGGCACATATTACTAAAACCTAGGTGGGGAACCGAGGGAGGGGGATAGATTTATTTCAGCTTTGTCCATGTGGATATTCAGTGAAGCACAAACAGGTATCAATGGTCAAGTGGAGCCAGTCAACATGATCTTGAGGAATTCTGTCTCCCTTTTTAGAAAATCAGTTTATAGAAACTCAGTGTCTCAACATCTGTACTTGGGTTTCGGTTTTGGTTACAGGTTGGGGAGTCTGTTGGAACATGAACCACATGACCTAATATCGGGGAATCTCAGTATCTTTGCTGAAGCTGCTTCATGGGGCTATTTCCAAATTTCATAGCTGCCACGTCAAACACGGAATTGTATGCTATTGGCACAACACATAAGACAAGTAATATAGTAGAATCCGTTTTCTGATGCATAAAAAAATTCATATCTAGATCAGTAAGAGTTATGCTATGTCTGCTGTGGTGTGCTTGTTTGTACCCTCTGGTGGTTGGTCTCATTTGTGACATGGAGAAGCAATGTGATCCATTTAGCTTCCTGGCACTGTAATTTCCAGGGTCCATTTCAAATAAATTTCTCATCAGTGTGACTAATACCGTGGGTTGAAACTGAAATGGCTAAATCTGCAACTAGTTGACTTCTTAGTTTGGTTTTCAAAGAAATGCCGTTCATGTGTAAAACATATTTATACTCTAATCCAGTAAACAGACTGGTAGGATTAAGGATAAGCAAGCCCTTTAATCCCCATCCTACCGTCGGGACATCTGAACCAAGTTTTAATTAAGTGATGCTCAACTCCAGTCCAAAATAAGTCCCTGTCACATTCCTGATGCTGCCACTAGCTGCATAACCTGGAGACATTGCCCTTCTTGCTTTCCTAAGCTTACTAGAATACTGCACTATACTAAATATTAAAAATCTGATGTTAGTATGTATAGATCAGTATGTATACATTTCCTTTACCTGGTCAACAAATTAGTGCATTCTGCCTGATACATTTCTAATTCCAGCTGCTAGCTGGGAATCTTAGCTAAAAAAACAACACTGGTTTAGACTTGCATAGTTATCTATGGACACGCTCCGTCTCTCAAGCCCAGTGAGTTTAAACACAGAGAGAAAATTTGAACCCAGACTAAGTCTAGCATTGACTGGACCACACCACACTATGTTGGCTAGGTTAGTGAAACATACTCTCCACCTGCTGAGCAGTCCATACATTATAGCATTGTTGGGTTATCAAGACAGAATAATAACTGGGAGCCTGTTCACATTACAGCATCAATTTTTCCGGCAAAAAGGCATGTACATTTGGTACCTGCATTGGAATCAGCATAATGTACAGAGCTGAGGTTTACAGAGATGGAGGGAAACAAGTAAAATGCATATTTGGTGAAATGCAATCAATGGCCTGCTCCCACCTAGATGCTTTCAGCTCCAAATGGTTAATTTTACTCGCAAATGAACAGAGAGCATTGAAACGCTTAGTATGTACTGAAAAGCACTAAAAGATAAAGCCTTAGAGTTGCTTTGAACACTCTAATAAAGAAAAAAAATTCAATGATGACAATATATTTTCCTTGCAGGCAAGAGATATATCTTCCTTATCTAGACATTTCATTAGAAGTGGAGAAATATAGGTATGTAACATGTATCACAATCAAAGCCACTTTACCAAGTTTAAAGATTTGGCATTTACTGTATTTAATTTTTCTTTGCTTTTTTTAAGCACGCATGTTTATTTTCCTTTTCACAAAAGTACATCGTCAAGGTAATAATACAATTGCCTGAGCTTAGTCCTCAAACATAGGAACTACCTTGCTGAGTGGCAGCAGATGCCTGTTGCAAGTGGTGGGGCACCAGAGGGCAATGGTGGATGTGAAAGTGAAGGTCTTGCTAACCGTATGTGTGTATGTATGTATGCATTCACATATATACATGCCTAGATTCAGGCAGACATTTTCATAGACCCAGATGTGCACACAAACATTCAGTCATTAAAGTATTGTCTGTCATGTACTTTATTGCTATTTTTCTCTTTACACACAGTGGAACACACCACTACCTCAGGAAGTGATTCCTAAATGTCCATTAACTTTAGGCATATATCCAAAATATAGTATTCAAATCAAAATAGGATGAAGAAACAGGAGTGGCAAGGAAAGGAGATTGAAACAGAGGTCGAGTTTCTGGACATTAATTAAAGGATCTATGGGGTAGAAGGGAAAAAGCACAACTTTGGCTGAAATCCTGTTTCACAAATTGCGACTTGTAATGTGTATGAAGTCAACATTTGCAGCTATGCCACAGTCATTGGGGGGGGGGGCATTAAAAGAATCATCCGGCTGCAGATGATGACATGATGAAAGTTACGAGTCACAACTTGCAAAACAGGATTTAAACTTTTATCTCTGACCCCATTAAGAACAAACTTTCACTAACAGACACTGATCAACCTTTAAAAGGAATTATCATCATGATGATCATTTCACACGTATATTGTGATCCTTATTTTGACCAAATCCTCCACCGACTACACTGGGAACCTGTCGCCCCTTTATACCAGCTTCCAGCAAAGAAATCACTTGGGAAATTTCCTTCAACTTTGAGACACAGAAGTTACGTTGTAATAATAATCCTATGCAGACTGCAATAATCAAAGTTGTCTACAGAAGAATAATAGGTACTAGACCAATTTCCTCTTCCTTCCCCTGCCCCCAACACATATCTACCCATCACCAAGTTCAGCTGATTTCTCCCTCTTGTATTCCATCATTATAAACTGAATTGCTTCTGTTCCACCCTTATGAAGTCTGAATCTTATGATGTCCCCAAGCTCAGTAGTCTTGTGTGTTGTATTGTGAACAAGGGACAGTAAACTCTAACATGTGCCAAGTCCTCAAATGATTTATGATCCCAGGAGCAGAACCCTTTCATTGTTTGTAATCCCCTATATCACCCTTCTTAATTGACAACTGTTGGCATGTCAAAAGCAAGTCCTTCAGTATCGGGGTTATGTGATCATAATACCCTGCACAGGTTAGCAGCCTACCTACCACATAGTGCACCAATAGCAACTGCATGTTGCATCAATTGAAGATCCCAGATCAAGGGTAGCACCATGTACAGTGCATTACAGTAGTCAATGCAAGATTTATGTAACTGAGGCATAGATGACTGTTGCTACGTCAGGTCAACTCAAGAAAGGCTGCAGCTGGAGCATCACACAGAAATGTGTGAAGGCACTCCTTGTCACTACTGCTACCTGGGAATCCAGCAACAGGGCAGGGTCAAGGAGCACTCCCAGACTATGAACCTGACCGGTGCGGTGGAGTGCAACCTTTCTAGAACAGGTTGAATCCCATTTCCTGAATCAGACTTTCTACTGATCAGCAACACTTTCTTTTATCAGAATTTAGCTTCAGCATGCTCAACCCCAGCCAGTCTATTATTGAGCTCAGGCAATGTTCAAGGGTCCTGATGGCTTCCTCCATGTTAGGGACAAGGAGCAGCAGAGCTGGGTGCCATATTGGTGACACCCCACTCCAAAGCTCTGAGTGACCTCTCTCAACTGCTTCAGGCAGAAACAAAATAATTCAGGGAATAAGAATGAGCGAGCCCTGAGGGACACCAAAGGCCATGGCTTATAGTTAATAAAAACGTCTGGGTCAAGGGTAAGTTTCTTTAACAATCGTTTCATGACAGCTTCTTTTGGGCAGGAAGGGGCCGACTCTTCCTTTAAGGTAGTATTTATCACCTCCCTTAGCCACGGCATCAGTCTCACTTTGGCAGATTCCATTAGGCAGGAGGGGCAAGGATCAAGCGTTCTGTCCCCAGTCTCAAGATCTACAAGCTAACAAGAATTTCAACTAAAAGGACAAGCAGTCACCGGGTTACATCAGCAGGACTTGCCCTACTATCAAGTCCAAGTCAAGATGAATCTGACAGACCTTGACTGTAAAACATAAGGAAAAATGTTACGGCGAGCAACCGACTGCTCTGTCCTTCCCTGCCCAGTACCCTGGTGAAGGAGACCTTGCACAGTTTGGAAAAGCTTGGGGTAACTCAATGCCATATCAGAGATTGCCCCAGGTAGCTTGGGGAGGGCAGCTGGGTGGACAGTACACTAACAGAATCCCTATGCAGTTCTGACCACCTAGCTGCAGCAGAATCCATTCAACATGGGCTGACTGCTGGATGGAGCATTTGGCTCAGACTGTAGCCGCACCATCTCCCTGCTCTGCTGCGCCACAGAGTAACCTGGTGGGCACAGCTGGGTAAGACAGACTTCCCCTCCTCTTCCTTGTTAGCATCCAAGCTGAAAGAAAGGAAGGCCAACCAATGGTCATGCCTTACTTTCCTTGTCACAGTCAGATTGGAATCTCTTCCTTTCTCTCTCTCTGGCAGTATTTACCTGAATAGGGGCTCCAGCACTCCCCACAGTGTTTCCACTCTCCTAAACGCATCTTCCTGGCCTATTAGGGCAGCAGTGAAATTAAACTCTTCTTCCTCAGTTCATTTAAACAAGGCCCTGACTCTGGGCCTTTTGACACCTCTAAGTAGCTCTTTCGAAGGGATGACCCCCCGCTTTGGTGTAGCTCCTTGGGGGATGATCCTGCCAGCAGCCACCCTACTCCTTCAGCAGCCTCAAACCAATGTATTAATTAGATCAATCTACCATGGAGTGGCTTTCAATATGCAACTGAAATCATGATTTCCATAGAATATCCTGACATACCACATATGCCCTTCTTACAAGAATAGATTACACTAACGGGTACAAGTTGTAAACATAGTTTTAACTTTGACTGAAGGAGTCTGGCTGGAGAACATAATCATAAATGTACATCCTCTCACTGAAAACTACAGTAAATCTTCTCTCAGTGCTACAGCCAGGGCAAAGATAAAAAGATAATTTTACTAAAAAGCTATCATTATCCTTCTTCAGACAGGCATATCACTACAGAACACAAATTTGGCATCTACCAACCCATTACCAACAAAATTGCTCATATTTGGAGTTCTTAGCAGAATATGAGTTTCCTCAAGCAATGCATACTCATTAAAAAAAAACTACAGTGGAATTTGCAAGGCAGCCTATGGTCTCCAGGCATCATTCTGTTTATCCCTTCAGCCAGCGCCTCCAATAAAAGGCTGCCCGATGCACGCTAGTAGAGCAGAGATTTACCTCCAATCTCTTTTTCAATGCTGCACCCCAGGTCACACAATTATTTAATATGGTGAGAAGAAGTGCACTTCCCCTTAAATTACATCAGGAATGTCTAATTGTGATGATATCTGTATACTTTATTTTAAATCAGCAGATGCAAATTTAACGTCAAATTGTCCTCCTCTTTTCTGTGAAGATTGACTAGATACCCACCCTTGGGCTCAGCACTGGAAGAAAGATGAGATATAAATCAAGTCAAGAAATAATGCATACTGTTTAATAACTCTCTGAGATGCCCTGTGCCTTTTATTTTCTCCAGTTTACTGAAACTGAATATATAAAGAAAGGAAATAAACAGAGCACACTGTAGCTGTGCATCATGATCAATCATTTTAGAGGAACGGTCTGAAAGATGCTTTCTGAATATTCACTTCTGGGACTGACCTCACATCTAAAGTTCACAGACAACTGACATGCCGTGCCATAACCTTCCTGCTGTGCATCAGTAGTTATATTAGTGCGTGCAATTTGTGTCTTTTCTTACACAATGACCTTCTGCCAGAACTATTTCATTTAAAAATGATTAAATACACTTACCAGTCAAAGACTATCACACACAAAGATCTAACTCAGTGTTTCCCAACTTGGGGTGTGTGAACCCCAAGGGGGGTCGCAAAGTGTTTTCGGGGGGGGGGGTGGCAGCATCACAAATCACCTGATATGTGTTGTAGACCTTGTTAAATAATTTCTTCCTTGACCTTTCAGAGTGGGATGTTAAAATTAGCATATTATGTATATATATGTGAAACAGGCCCTTTGGGGAATAAAGAAGCCTCCACTTTCTGAGAAGGGATGACTTCATCCCCATTAAAAATGCCTTTTTATTTATTTATTTATTTACAAGATTTTTTTAGCCGCGCCATTACCAGTGGTCTCTGAGCGGCGTACAACAATATTAAAACTTTAAAAACATTAAAACCATTAAAAATAGGCAATATTATAATAATATCCTATATTAAAAGCAATCATTAAAACATTAATATTAATAAATCCTGCTGCTCATAGGGCCAGCTAAAGAATATTATTTAATTAAAATAGTATTTAATTTATGCATATATGGTGGTGGTGGGTCACAGATTACCTGGCTGTTATAAAAGGGGGATGCGACTCAAAACAGGCTGGGAGCCACTGACTTCATAACTTCATTATTCATAACAGCCAAGTCTCAACGTCTAAGCAAGATGATTTTGGAGAGTCCCCTCCCCCAATAAGATTTGCAAAGTCCAGCCTGAGGAAGAGTTCTGCAGGATGCAAAAACAGTCTGTTCTTGAGATTTTATTGATCTAATTAACATATCATCTGATAGCCAGTGTGGTGGAGTGCACACAGTGGCAGATGCAGAATCAGGAGACCTGGGCTCCAAGCCCTGTTTGGCCAGGGACACTCACCAAAAAAGGAGGGTGTGAATCACCAAAAAGGAATGCAGCTTCAAATGGAAGGACCATTCTCCCTAAAAGAGGACATGTGGCCACCGTATATCTACCATTGCAAAACAGGTTTCATAATGTGTGGATTTCTCATTTGGTATGTCATTATCCTGTTCGTTTGTTTCTTCCGTGCATGCAGTAGCTCACTGTGTGTAGCGTTGCCTTTTTTTAACCAACAGCACAAGGAGGCCATCTCAAGGGAGTATGCATGACCTCCTTGTGCACATGGAAGCCCCTTTCTGTTCAATACGGTATTTCTAACTTATGTAACTGCAAGCTGGAGATCACAGGAGCAACTGCACAGCCAAACATTACAGTGAAGTTTCTCATTAATCAGTTCATTTTAATTGATGTTGGTTCTTTTGGGCTTTTCTCTTCACTTTTTGCTTTGCTTCAGATTTTTCTAGTCCACGTCACTGCCATCCTTGTGTCAATTTTGCTTAGCTTCCTTATTACCATCCTTTCCTTTTTCCTTCCTTCCTTTTTATTGCCTCCATTAATGATATTGACAGTCAGAGCGCTGCTGAGCCCTGTTGAGTCATTCATTGATTCCCCTTGTCTTTAAGCCGGAGGCGTTTCTTTACAACCGACTTCTTTCTAGCCAAAAAAATGTGACAATGGATTTCATTATTTCTAGTGTCAAACACCACACTATTTCAATTAAGAACAACAATATTATTACAGTAATGGAGATCACTTGATAGGATCACTAAGTAGTCATGCTTGGCAGATTATTGGATAAGTCAGAGAAAATAGTACTATAAGTGAAAAACATATAGAACTAAAGGAAAAAGATATATAAAGTGTAGGTTTAAGAGCAGTACAGTGTGGTTGGAGGGGACATCATCCACTGGCAAAGTTCCTGCTTTCCACGTGGAAAGTTGTAGGTTCAGTCCTTGGCATCTCTGGTTAAAAGGATGTCAGGCGGCATGGATGGTCCTCTTGGTGAGCCCATCACAGTGGCTGAAATCCTGTTGCTCAGCATAGTAAACCACACCACAACATATGCCCATGGAATCAGTGGGGATTTGCTCAGTCAACTGTTCTGTAAGTTCCACTGATCCAAATGGGCCTACTCTACTTGCAACTTACTTTAGCATTGTAAGTGGAAGTTTGAGTAGTCCCATTTGAATCAATGGAACTAACAGAGGAGTTGACTCACCAAATCCTCATTGATTCAATGGGCCTACTCTAGTGCACCTCATGATGCTAAGCAACAAGATTTCAGCCAGTATTGAATTAGGTAGATCCATGATTTGAGAAACAACCCCTCACATTCAAAGAAAATACAGTAGGACCCCATATCCCTGGGGGATCATTCCCCGCAAGTCAGATGCTGAAAAAATGCAGATTACAGCAAATGCTAAAGCTATATATAGCATGATCTCTGGCTCCCTGTAGTGGCCAGCTCCGGTAATGACATTGTAGAAATATATTTCTCTAGCAAATGTTATACATAGCCTGGTCTCTGGCTCTCTCTAGTGAACAGTTCTGGTAACTTCATCTCTCTCTCTCTCTCTGTGTCTCTCTCTCCACACATGCACACACATATACACACTATATGGGTAACTCTAACTCTACAGAATCAACCTAAGTGGCTACATATGGTCATGGAGGACCTTATTCCTCACCTCCAACTCCTTTAGGGAGGAGTATGCCAAGAAGTGACTATCTAGTCACCTTGCCCACATTTTAGTGAAATAGACAGTACCTTTAGTTCAGCACTAATCATGCTGCCTGCAAGTGGCTTCTTCAAAGGGCTGTTTAAAGGCACAGAGGACAGATGTATAATCATTTCTCAAAAGGTGCTTTTAAACAGGGCTTTCTGCTCTGGGAGGGGTACAGTCCCTGTGGCTATGACTATAAATACTTTCACGTCCAATGTCAATTGTGCAACAATTGATATGAAATTCCTACAGTTTTCTAACATAATTCTGCATTCTACACTAGAAAGTGGTTATTATTCTAAAAAGTGGAAACAGATTTTAATAATCAGGATTCTGACTCCTCTGGAATAAAGAAAACACAGTGAGATTGTATTAAAATTAACCAGCAGTCAAATTAATCTGCACATAATTTGTAAACATAAAACAGTTTTTTTAAGCAACTCTTTCAATTGCACATCAAGTGTGTCCCAAAAGTCCTCATTAAACAGAAAGAAAATTTACGTAAATGCTACTCAGTAAGAAGAAATATTATTTAATTTTTCTACAGACACAATCCACAATAGCTTGATTTCATTTAGTTAATTTCCTCTCGACGATATCCTAATGTCCTACTTCTAAAATAAAAAAAAATTAATTCCCTTTTCCAATCATAATTCTCTCCATTTCATGAGAACATCCCCTTAGGATTGGTGATAAGTGATCTTGATGTATTTTTACACACTTGCCAGATGGGAATTTAATTTGTTGTCTGATCTCTCTTTCAACTGAAACTAACTTGGCTTAAGGTGCAAGGATGCTGTTCATTAGCCAACTGACCTTTGTTTCCACAGCGATTAACTTGTAAAATGCAGTTCCATGGCCAGGTCAAAGCGAATAAACTAAATATGAAAGCATGAAACTCAGAGAGCACTGTTGCTATCAAGTCCTGCTTGTCAGTTTCACAGAGGCAGGTGGTTGGTCACTGTGTGAAGAACACATTGGACTAGATGGCTCTTCGATCTAATCCAAAAGGCCTCTTCCTTTGTTTTTAGGTTTCTAAAAAAAAAAAAAGGGGGGGTACAAATTTATCTTATTACTGAGATACTCAATTCTTGTCATAAAAAATCTCCTCCCTTTGGTGTAAAAGTGCTGATCCCTTTTAAAGGGTATCTTCATAAACTGTAAAGTGTATATTCTAATATATCTTCCTCACTAGGAAACTCTGCTTTGTAAAATTTACAGTAATCCAACAACTTGTTTCAAATGTGAATGTTGTTGCTGTAGACAATTATCTGGAAACTTTCTTATTCCAATTTTTATGCATCTTCTATACTGTTGTTTTATGCCATCAAGCAGCTTCCGATTTATGGTGACCTTCTGAATTAATGACCCCAAAGGGTCCTGTCATTAACAGTCTTGCTCAGGTTATGCAAACTAAAGGCCATGGCTTTATTTTTTGAGTCAATCCATCTCAATTTAGGACTTCTGCTTTTTCTACTGGCTTCTTCGTCTCCTAACATTATTGTCTCCTCCAGTGAATCCCATGTTTTAATTATATGTCGAAATTATGATAGTCTCCGTTTAGTCATATAAGCTTCTAGTGAGAAATCCGGGTTGGTTTGATCATTTGTCTTTCCAGCACGACATTTGTAGAGCTCTCCTCTGACATCACAGATCAATTGAATATACTTTTGCCTCATCAGACGTCTTTACTGTCTAGTTTTTGCCTCAGTCCATAATAACTGGGAATACTATAGCGCAGATTATCTTTTCATTACTGCGTGCAAGTTCCACGCTGAGGAATACTGGAATACCTGGTCAAAGGATTCCCTGAAATTCTGCAGAACCAGACTGATCTTCACAGACACATCATGGGAGCTTCAACAAGCACCTTCTGTTTCCTGCCAAGAGTGCACAACACCAGCAACTCTGGCTGTCAATTTTTTGGTGGGGGGAATGGCACCATTATGGGAACCTTGCTTACCAATTCTGGTTGTCATGCTTTTAGAAGATACAGTCCCCACCCTCCCTCCCTTTCAGTTTGTTGCTCTTGGTATCTGCCAGACTGTTCACAGATCATTGACTTAGTACCTTTCTTCGGACTCTTCCACTGTCTCTTATTCCAGAAAACCAGGCAGGCCGCTGGCATTCCACTGGACTCAAATGCATTTCAGCTGTTTACAGCTAGAGCTGTATCAGCATGAATATGGGTGAATGATGAAGATGAATAATATGCAACATAAAGTGCAAATGACATTTTGAGCTTCTGGCTGCTGCTTTCTAATATCCATCTTGCCCTTGGAGACTGACTTCCCTTTTTGTCCCTTTCCCAAACTGAACAACCAGGCAAGGTAGTAAAATCACGTGAACACCATGGTACAACCAACAATATTAAGTGTGTCCTGACTCATCACTATAATGTTCATCAGTCTGCACATCATACTTTTTTTCTCCCTAGAAACAAAAAAAAAGCAAAAGAATCATTTCCTGACTACTGGGAGCCCAGGAACCCTGGATTCTGGAATTTCAGCAGGCATTGCTCATGTGTTTTCACATACATCTTTCACAACTGAGCTTTAAATCTGAAGGCAGGGAGTGTTCCCCTACTTCATAATCGTTAATCTGAAATTCAGGGTACTTCAGAAATGGCTTCAACAGTGCAAAGGAGTATGGCACTCCATTGTTTATGTGTGGAACTGCTTTCAAACACTTAAGAAATTGAACCCCTTTGAGTCAGGACTTAATTCTATTTTGTTCATAGAATTATAGTCCAATTCTATGTATCAAGTGAACTGTGTATAGGACTATACACACACAAAAGAAACCCAAACAATTATATGTATGTAATACACTCACAGCTTTGGAGGTGACTTTTCAACTCAATTTACGGCAAGCAAACAAGGAGATGATAACAAAAATTTTAGTTTACAGTGTGAAAATGAAGATTAATTCATATACTATTCAGCATTTTTTGCAATTACCACTGCAACATTAAATTTATGACCCTATTTTTTTGCAGTTGAAGATGCAATATACATAAAGTTCAATTTACAATCTCCCTGCTATGTTATGATAGATTGTTCTGAATATTTCCGAATTACATACAAATGCAGTGTTAAGATGATATTATTTTAGGTTATGCAAGTAAAAGACAGAACTGCCAACAAATTATGCTTGTTAAAAGATTCTTGTTAAAAGATTAGGACCAGTGAGATGATTCCTTTTTAAAAATATTTACGGAAACACACCAGTTTGTTTTTTCTTCAAGAGTGTCAAGGGAAAAAAGCCACAAATTATGAATGAGAAACAAACAAGAACGGTGAGGGAAAGGATAGCTATAGCCATTCAGTTTCCTAGAAGCAGGATCAACAACCTGGTTGACAATGAAATTACATGACAGCCATCTAGACTTAAAAGCGACAATAAAGGATAAAGGACAAAGATCTTTGCAGTGTAAGACATACTGTTAAACTATGCAGTGCATACTGATGTACACTTGATTAGGATAAGATGGGTGAAGAGAGAAAAACACAACTGGAGATTACAACCTAAAAATAAAATGAAATCAACCCTCTTTGTATACAACCCACTCTTTCTATGGAAATTTATGTACTCAGAATTAAAACCCACTGAGTTCAACAGACATATTCCCAAGTAAATATGTGAGGATTGCATTCTTAATCTGTGAAGCAGTGTTGTGCAAAGCAGAGAAACAACCAGCTTTATGAAAACAGTATTTGTTATGAGGTAACAGAACACTAACTTGAAAATAAAAGCCAAGGAATCTTGGAAGAAAATAAAATACATTCCCCTCAATCAATCCTTGTTTTGTTTGTTTGTTTGTTTGTTTTATCATTGCAATGGACCACAAGTCAAGTGTAAGGAAGCAGCTGTGAAAATCTTATCAATGTGATGCAGGTGTCCAGCAACTTAAAATGTTCTTTGTCAGCCGAAGAAGTGCCTAACAATTTTGGTATTTGTCTTGAAGAAATCAATGTCGAGTCCTGGAGTTTACAACACAGCTCCATCCCACACACAGAGGTTACCAGCAAGTTTATAATGATGGAGACTCTTCTTGACTGGTTCTCAGAAGGGGCTATTACTCTTTACTAATCATCTCAGATAGCTGAGCCAAATACGGACAAGGCTCAGAAAACCAAACAGCATGCTACTCCCCAAAGCTAAAATCCAGCAAACATTTCATTCTAAAACTTAAGCAGCAAAGCTATGAGCTTATAAGTTACATTTATATCCCACCTTCCCTCCAGTGAACTCAAGAAAACATACTGTATATGGCTCTCCTCCTCTCAGGTCTCCAGAGCCCTAGTCCAAGGGATTTGTATTTAAAGCATATCCAAAGTGCTACACCTTCATGACAGAAAATTCACAATTCCTCCCCTACCAGCTGTTATCATTATATTAAAAAAAACATTTTATACAAAAATGTTATGCCCCAGCACTTCTACACAAACAGATGAAACAGTAGTGATATTATACCTAAGCAAATGTTTCAGTGGCTGGTCTCAGCAGGACACCCCAGAATAGAATCTTCAGGCAATATTATTGTTATTTACACCCCACTTCCTAGTTCTTACAAAAATTCAAAATAACAGCTTACTTATTATTGCCATAAAAGGGGGAGGGGGAATCTTGTGCATCTGTGCTAAAAATGCTGCACTGTTCAACATTAAAGAGGATTTGTACAGAACCGTTTTTTGGAAAAGTGCTATGCTTCTTCCTGTCATTGCTAGAAAAGAGAACATAAGTCAGTCTCCTTGACTTCAAAAGGAACTGTGCTATCAGGGATCACTAAGAAACCACCAGTCATTCTGAAAATCCTGTTTTAAAAGCCCTTAACTTGTGTAATGAGCGTTTCAGGATCTTCTCTAGCTAACCTTAACAATCCTTTATCTTGTCACTTTGCTTCTATTAATCAATGCATTTAAGTAAGGAATCTAGGTAGTATTTCAGGATACAGTCTGCACTGTAGCATTTATTTCTGATCTAACTAGACAAAGAAATTGTAATCCATGATGAGTAAGGATAATTATGTAAAACTTTGCTCTATTTTACTCAGATCCATTTATTCAGCATTCTTTTCTCTTTTTTTTAAGTTTCCAAAGCGGTGCCTCTGGGAGCTCAAAAGAAAGGAATGAATGTGGTCTGCTTCCTATTTGTGAACTATATAATATTGTGAAATATATACATTTATACATACAACATAAGAAACTGCTTTTCCCAAGTGAAATAAATAGCCTATCCAGCCTAGCAGTCTTTTCAATTTATTTTAAATTTATTTTCAGATAAAAATATTAGGTCTGTACTACATCATACAAGATCTGTGACCTAAGATGAAGTTGGAAAAATATTAAGTGCTTCTGTTTCCACCCAAACTGAGTTCATTACATCAAACTGTCAAAATGTCCTTGATGCTAAATCGCTGGGTATTTATCCACTCCAGCAATGAATACATTCCATTTTTTCCCCTGAAAGATTTATCAATTTCTCCTTCCCCACAAATGTTTATCTGAGTACTAATCTTTTTTCATTACTCCATTTAAAAAAAAAATCCACTGTCCAAGATGTAGGCACAACTCTTTCCTAGGGTTTTGCTAGTAATATATATTGACCATCACTATATGTTTTCTTCTAATTTGTCCATTTATTTATCCTAAAAGCATTAAGTTATATCTTTTTATATCTAATAGCCTGTGAGATATTTAACCATTTAAACACATGGATATAGTTCCACAAACGTACCTCTTTCCCTTTCACGAGAGATGGGCATGAACCATTGAACTGGCATCCTTTGACCACACAAGTTTTCAGCACTTCCCAGCCCTGCCTCCTCCGGCAGCTACCCACTCAGAGGCAGTGCCCAGAGGAGGCGGGGCAGGGAAGCCAGGGCACTGCCTCTGAGTGAGTACCCGCTGGAGGAGATGGGGCTGGGAAGTGTTGAACACCTGTTTGGCCAAAGGACGAACCAGCACAAACTGCCAGTTTGGTGGTTTGTGTCCATCTCTATCTTTCACATCTGCAATATATATCAGACAAACTTAGATACAGGAATACATTACTACTTATATAGCATCTTGTAGACGTTCTTCCTTAAAACTATAGTTACTTTTAATTGGATGCTGAAAAAGCATTTGATAAAATACATTGGCGATTTGTTACTTTAGAAAAATCTAGATTTCTGCAAGAATTAATAAACCAGATTAAATTTTTATATAAGTAAGGATTAATGGATGGCTTTCTGATCCTTTCATTTGGGGAAAGGTGCAAGATGGAGTTGTCCCTTGTCTCCATTGTTATTTATGTTTGGAACCACCAGCGTGTGCTGTTAGACAAAATAGGATGATTCATGGATGGTTTTGTTCATGAACAAACAGAATTTAAATCAGCTGTATATGCAGATGATTTATTACTATTAATTAGCAAACTGTAAATATCTATAGCAGAATTAATAAAAATAATTATAATTTTCGTAGAATCTCAGGATGTAGAACTAATTGGTCAAAGTCTGAACTAATGCCAGTGGGTAATTATGGAACATTTACATTGTATAGTAAATGGCAATTTTGTTGGTTTCCAGATACATTATTTAGGTACTTAGGTATTTAGACTCCAAAAGACCTCTCTCAAATGATTACATTGAATTTAAACAAACTACCACTCAAACTTGGGGAATGATAGGCAGGCGCATGCTGATAGGCAGGTGCATGTGCAGAGACAGCTGGACTGGCTCCAAGAAGGGAAGCCAGGGAGCTGTCTCAAGATGGCGGTGGAGGACAAAAAGGAGGAGACAACAGGACCAGTTAGGGACGCAACAAAGACAGTGGGAAGGGGGTGGGGAGACAGGCTGTGGGGACAAGGAGGACAAACCGGAATGTTTGTGGAATCACAAAAACAATTGTGGTTTGGGTCAGTTCACATTTGTTGGTTTTGACAAACCTGAACTCACCAGAACCAATGAACCAGTGATTTTCATGAAATTCCTGGTCCGTTTTTCAGTTCATATCCATCTTTAATGCAGACACTGATTTCATGAGGACATTTACTGGACATTTGGAAGGCCTTTATTAATTTATATGTATAAATTGAAAGTTATGCAGTAATGGTTACAACTATATGTTATTGCAAATTTAAAATGGTGGTTTATAGTGAGTACTAACATTATTGTATTTACTGTTCTTACTGTTTGGAGTTTTTTTTCCCCTTCTCTTTTCTATATTAGTTCAACTTATTTTTTTAAAGTTAAATTCGTAAAAAAAAAAGCCCATCTATGTACTTGGGGAGCCAGGTACATCTGGTATACCGGCTGTTGTGGACATCTCTATTATGGGGTGGTTTAACAAGGTGGTTTATAACAAAAGAAACAAAAAAAAAGGTGCTTTTTAACAGAAGGATGTGTTGGGAAGAAAGGACGTAGTAGCTAGCCATCTTGCCACAATATAAGAATGTTAATGAGAGATTGCTGTTGCAGGTGCTCTGGGATGGTAAAGAAACCTCAATTAAACAACAGACTCCTCAAAGGATGCAGCACTCAATATTATATTTACTTGATCTTATTTGCTTATAACATATATGTATACCCAATCTTTGCTAACGTTAATATTAATATTAACAACAGCATTAATCTGAATATTAAATTATTTCTCCCCACTTTCTGTCATTCATATTGGTAGCCCAGTGATACTTACTCTGACTTACCTTACAATCTCACAAAGAAATAATTTCCATCCCATGTGTATGAGATATTTTCTTAAACCAGAAATGCCAGTGATTCAACTGAACAAGATCTACATGCAAAGCATTCGTTTCAAAAAATATATTTTTCCAAAGTGTAAATTTCCTTTATGGTTCCACAGAAACCAGTTAACTTAAGAGGAGTCTGGTTTATAAGTTTAGCGTCTGTATTTGAGTATTCAACAGGGGGGATACAATTAAAACTAAATTATGTCATTTATGAAGTGTGAAATCAACCTTGTAAGTTGCCCTCAGCTATACTTTACTGTTCCAGCTCGCTCTGTTTTACATGATATTCTCTCTACTATAACACAATTATAGCATATAGTTATTACACTTAACTCAGATGCCCAATCAAAGTGTAGGACTGTTGATGGCAAAACACTGAGTCAGTAAACATAATGGATTGTTTCTGCAAGCAGCAGCAATTGTAAAAAAGATACCAGAGAGATAACCATCATTTATAAAAACAAGCAAGGATGTTGGCAAGTCTTTGCGTCCGAATCCCAAGTCCAAGTCTGAGTCTTTGGTACCAAGTCCCGAGCCCCCAAGTCTGAGTCCCTATTATAAACAAGCTTTTTTCCCCTGAGAAAAAAGGGAGGAGTGGGTGAGTTCCAAGTCATAAGTCAAGTCCAAGTCCTTGAAAAAAACAAAAAACAAAAAACAAGTTGAGTCCAAGTTGAGTCACCAGTGCGACTTAAGTCTGACTTGACAGTGAATCCTATGACCTGAGTCCCCAACCCTGAAAACAAGAAATATTAGAAAAAAATATGTTTGGGAACAAACTTTTATAAACTGCAATCCACTTTTTCAGATGTATCAAGATTTAAATATGAGTTAATTTTAAACCCGAAACAGATAGGCAACATTGAATGCTGTATCTTTTGGGGTGTATGTTGCTTAATTGAAGTTTCTTTACCATCCCAAAGCACCTGCAACAGCAATCTCTCATTAACATTCTTATATTGTGGCGAGATGGCTAGCTACTACGTCCTTTCTTCCCAACACATCCTTCTGTTAAAAAAGTACACTTTTTTGGTTTCTTTTGTTATAAGTTCACCTTGTTCCCCCCCCCCCCATAATAATGATAACCACAACAGCTGGTGTAGCATATGTGCTTGGCTCCCCAAGTACAGAGATGGGCTGGAGTGGGGATCAAGCCAATGGCACTCCCTAGAAACACATGGAAGAAAATGGTGTTATAAGAGATTTGTTTGGTGAATGCATCTTATACAGCTATTATGAATTCCAAGGAGATTGCAAGGAAAAAAAAGACTTAATGGAAGCAGGAAAGTAACACCACTTGGCTGAGCAGTTTTTGGCAATGAAAGAAAAAGAGGTTCTCTGCATAGCCTCCTCCAGGTTTCAGTAACCTTCAGGAAGAATGCCAGCCAGTCTGAAATCATACAGAAGGACAGGAATAAATAATTCCGACAGTTCACTGTGCTATCACGCTGTGCATTCTATTGCACAGAAGCCTGCCACTATACAATAGCTGTGTCGTGCTATTTTTCCCCAATTATAATATAATTTGATTTTAACACCATTGGATCTTATGACAGGTACTCCGTATTTGCCAGGAACATTCTGAGACGATTTAGATAATTATTTTTGAGAAATTTCCTAAATCATAAAGGATACATCTGAGTGGCCTTTGGTCACTGAGTTTTTAAAACGTTTGGAGGACAACAGTACAGAGAATCCCTTATATGTACTTTTAAAGCACACTAGCCTGTGTTTTGCAAGAAGACTGCTGGCAGAGGCATCTTGGCAATGGAACCAGTTCTATAATTTTACAAATGGATCAAAATTTTTGCACTGTCACCACCACCATTTGTGAACTTCAGCAACAAATTTTATACAATAAGTTCTATTCATGAATTATATTTTATTTATTATTATCACTATTTATTTTTAGCTGTATCATCATATGTAGTCCACCTTTTTTCTGGTGAAGGGATCTAAGGTGAGCTCACAATGTTAAAACAGGCAAAACTAAAGAAAGAAAGAAAGAAAGAAAGAAAGAAAGAAAGAAAGAAAGAAAGAAAGAAAGAAAGAAAGAAGGAAGGAAGGAAGGAAGGAAGGAAGGAAGGAAGGAAGGAAGGAAGGAAGGAAAATTAGATGGCAAGGAGAGATAAGAGTTGGGTGTCATCCGCATACTGGTGAAACTGAACCCCAATATTCTGGAAAACCCCTCCGACTTGTTTCATGTAGCTGTTTAAATAACATAGGACAGAACCTTGAGGGACATCAGAGGCCATTGGCCAGGGTACTAAATATGAGTCCTCCTCCAGCACCACCTTCCTGGAATGACTAGAGCCACCATAAAACAATGTTTCCAAGTCCCAGCCAAGAAAGATATCATAGTTGATAGTACTGAAAGCTGCCAAAAGGTCCAGAATAATGAACAGGTATTATACACTCTCCCTGTCCAGTTCCAGGTGCAGGTCATCCACCAAGGCGACCAAAGCTGTCTCTGTCCCATGGCCAAGCCTGAAGCCAGACTGAAATGAATATAGACCAGTGGTTCCCAACCTTGGGTCCCCAGATGGTCTTGGATCACAGCTCCCAGAAATCCCGGCCAATACAGCTAGTGGTGAAGTTTTCTGGGAGTCCAAGAACATCTGGGAACCCAAGATTGGGAACCACCGGTCTAGTTAATCCACTTAATCCAGGAATCCGTGGAACTGAAAAACTACCACAGACACCTTGCCCAGAAATAAAATATCTAAGACTGGCCAACAGTTGTCCAGTAAAGCAGGATTCAAAGAGGGATTTTTCAATAATTATCTTAGTACTGCCTCCTTTAAACATGCTGAGATCCTACTCTGCTACAAGGAGGCATTCACTACTCCGCTGACCGACTTGGCCACTTTCTTTCTGGCTACTTTTATAAGCCAGGAAGGACAAAGATCTAGCACACGTGTTGGCTTTCACCACGTCCTCAGGCTGCACCAACTGAAACGTATCCATTATAATGGGACAAGCAGGGGCCAAAGTTATGTCCACAGGACTTGTATCCACCATAGCATCTAAATCAGAGCGGGTCCCAGTGACTTTGCCTGGAAAGTGTTGTGCAAATCCCTCACAGCAGGTTGGAGATTAATCTTAACCATTTTTGCCCAGCCCCTTTAACATTTCCAGTACTAGGTAGGATGCCAGATCCAAAGTTCAGGGTAAGGGAGTATCCCAACTAAAAAAGTTACTGGCAGGCACTCCTGCTAATTTACAAGAGGGGCCAGTTATAGAGCCTCATGGCACAGTGGTTAAACTGCAGTACTGCAGCCAAAACTGGGCTCATGATCCAGGGTTCAATCCCAGATAGTCTGTTCCAGGTTCACTCAGCCTTCCATCTTTCCGAGGCCTGTAAATGAGCACCCAGCTACCTACACGGTCAACGTGTAGCCTGCAAAATTAACTTTTAAATCTCCCAGAGAGTGCTTTAAGTGCTATGAAGCGGTGTATAAGCAGAACACTTTGTTTTTGTCAGTTCTAGAAGAAGAAGAATGCAGCTAAAAGGAAGGGATCTGCCAGCAACTAAATGCCACAAGGGAAAGACTGGGTCTCTAGTTCTATTCTACCTTTCCCCCCTCAAATTTACTACTATTTCTGTGAAGGGTGAAGGAGGAGAAGGAGGAGGAAGTAGAAGAGGAGGAAGAACAGCTGTAATCAATAAATAACTGTTCTGAATTCTCCATTTGGGTCCCTCGTAGCTCACCTCTATGATCAGAAATTAAGCATCCCAAGCAATTATCTGGTACCCATCCTATTTTTAATGCATACAGTATCATATCCTGATAATGTGGCCACATTTTTAGTACTCTTCAAAGTGCTCTTCAAACACAATCTATGGGTCCTGGTTCAATATGACAGCCTCTTCTGACCAGTAACTTCTAACACCATTTGTGCCACTGAATAACTCATCTCATGTTCATTATTTAAGCTACACTGACAGTAATTGTGTTATACCCAGGGCAGAAAAACATAAATTCCTAACTACAGCAGCTGCTAAAAAATTTAGGCTCTGTTGACTCAACAATTTGATGATTGCCAAAGCAACAGTATTCCCTCCCCATCTAACACCTGTTTGCATCTAGTTTGAAATGCAGCAACATGCTTAACTTTCTCCAACCTCATTACTTCTACTGAGTTGCAATTAGCCTGAGGATCAAGCTTCCGATATAGGTCTTCACAGTTATACATTCTTTGCATTTAAAAGTGCCACATTATTCTTGTGCCTGCTTTCTCTGTACAGTCTGGAATTCTTAACATAACAATCTTTTGTGGTGCCTACAAAGTGTATGAATATTGATTGGGAACGCGACTTTGGATGAGGGAAGATAGCAAATCTCAACTGACTAAACAGCGTAGAAATTAGTTCAGCCACAGTGCACCACTAAATGAAAACAATGCCAGCTATGTTCTTCAGAGATTATTTATCTTTTTTTAAAAATCTTAGGAACAATTTAAATGGAAAAAGTTTAAAGCATGTTTTCATTCTTTATATGTGACAACCCCATCATACGTCACCTCATATCAGGGCCTAAGTGATCCATCTCAGACTCGCTGTGCCCTCCTCCTTATTCCCATATTTGTGCCTCATACCATTCTGGTGCTTTCCTTTCGTTTAAACATTTTGTCTCGCCTCAGGACAATTTGCCCCCTCCCCAATTATTTCCTAGACTGGTTCTAATTCATACCCTCATGCTTAAGTTCTGCATTATTTTATTAGATTTACATCCCTCATTTCTGTTAAGAAAATATTTCAGGTTAGATACATGGTTTTCATGTTCTGGTGCTCCCTATTTACTATTACAATAGTTCCATCCTAAGGTGATAAGCAATACTCACAGATGTTCCCATTCTTGATGAAAAAAGGATGTGTCAAAACGACTGGGGCAACCACTGCAAGATTTCTTTTTTGTTCCTAAGCAAAAGCATAAAGACTCTCTTTTCATGAGCAAAAAACTGGCAGGTTGGCATGTAAAATTTTGCACAAAATAAATTTTCGGTGTAGAATATGGGGAAGAAAAAGTTGCACACTAAAAATGCCCAAAAAATTTTCACAAAAAAATACCAATGTGTGAAAAAAAAGGCATGAATATTCTCATAATTGTGCCCAGCAAGAAGAAAACATTTGGTATTTTTCATTCCTGCCTGTTAGAATGATATAAGTGAAGATTTACAGCTCTGTGTCATTCCAGTATAGTGCCTAAGAAACAGAACCCAGGAAAAGATGGTAAGTATGTAAGAAGATACCTGTCTAGTTCAGCAGTTGATCTACAGTGATTAACCAGAAGTCACTGAAAAGCTCACAAAGATTCGCAAGGACATGAATTTCATACGATCTCCAGCAAATGGTATTCAGAGGTTTACTACCTCTCATGCTGGAAATGATACACAGAGACAGATATCATGCAGGAAAAAAGTTGTCTCCTTCGCTCCCACTGAGATGTATTGGAGAATATAAACAAGATATAGCTAAGAAAAAATGTAATCTCATTCCTGATGTTGAAATAGCCAGAGGTGTGTTAGGCTCCCACCCATTACAGCTTTAACTATTCAAGATAAAGACTATCATGATACTAATGAAGACTGTCATTCACACATAAGAGGAAAAGTAGGAAAAGGTCATTTTCATGCAACTGTGCTTGTTCAAGAGGTCATTTGTGAACCCACATATATGGACTTCTTCTGTGCATGTGGAGAGCCTTCTGGAGCTGAGCTATGTGGAGGTTTTGTGTGTGTGTGTGTGTGTGTGATATCTCCATCTGTTTCGAGTGGATATCCCTTGTTCGGACCCAAATAGCAAACAAAGTAACAGCTGGAGGATTACGTGTATAAATCACAGAGGGAACGAAGAAGAAAAATGGAAGTACAGTTAGGACAAGTAAGATACCTGGTTGCAGGCCAGACGAGGGGTTGTGCGTGTCTGCCCTAAAAGGGACACTATGGGAGTGCAGGACATGTATAGGCTCCTTCTGAGTTCACCCATCACGTATTAAGAGCTGTGCTCAACCAGACCAAAGGTTTATCTAGATCAACTTTCTTTTCCCAGACTGGCTGACCAGATGCCTGCAAGCAAGACATGGCACTGGTAATCCTAAGGCTGATGAGCATTTTGTTGATCCCTTTCATAAGGGATAATGGAAACTCCTTGCTGCAGTACTATTTTCTGGTAGGATTACTTTGCAATGTATATTAAGTCTTAGAAGCAGGGGAAGAATATAGGTACCTATAAAGTTGCATGGGCAGTAAGGCATAGTCAAGAGAACATTGTTCTATAAAATACATTTTGGTCCTAGCAAATTTCAAATGGGGATTCTGTTGTTCAATTTATAAGCTCATTTATAACACAGATAAGATAATAGTATTTGACAAGTAAGGGACCTCTGCTACGGAAACAGAACATTGAGCTGGGAAGCCATCTCCCAAGTAACATTTACGCTTGTGTGGTTTCATAAATGAATATGCCACATCCATTTTGAAGGCTCCTGTCGTGTGCTACTGCAAGCTCTTAAACTTTTTAAAGCTAAAATATTTAGACCCCTTGGATCAGCAGTCAGGTTTGCTAGGGTGCCATTCCGTTAAGGCTTTGCATGGGGGGGGGGGGGGAACACGACTCTAATTTACCATAACAGAAAAGTATGACTATATCTATTGCTAGTGAAGTTACTAGATTAAAGCCAAAAGGATGTCTAGTGAGTGATGTGTGCAGAGGCAAAAGGAACATCCAGTAATACATGACACATACAATTGGAACATGGAATGTGAGAAGCATATATCAAGGTAAACTGGAAACCATAAAGCAAGAAATAGAACATTTCAACATTGCTGTACTTGTGAGTTAACAAAAGACTGGACTGGAATAGGACATTTTGACCATGACAATAATGAAGTGTTTTACTCTGGAAATGAAAAAAATCAGAAGAAATAGTGTGACTTTAATATTAAGGCAAGACATAGCACACACAGTTAGGGGCTATAAGGCAAAATTTGACCGAATACTATCAATCAGACCTACCAACATAACCATAATTCAAGTCTATGCTCCAGTTACAGATGCTGAAGAAGACGAAATTTAACAGTTTTATGCAAGCTTTCAGAAATAAATTGATCATACATCAAAACAGTATGTGTTGATACTCATAGGTGACTGGAACGCAAAAGTAGGAAGCAACCTAGAATGAAATACTGATGTAGAATTTGGCCTAGGTATCAGAAATGGAACAGAAGAAAACACATAGAATTCTGTGAAGCCAATAACCTGCTCATTACAAACACATTTCAGGCAACCAAACAGATGATTGTATACATGGACATCACTAGCTGGCCAATATAAAAATCAAATAGATCATATAATTGGAATCCATACATGGAGAAGCTGCATTCTGTCTGCCAAGACAAAACCAGGAGGATACTGTGGTACTGACCACAACTGTTAACATAAAAAATTAAAGCTAGAAAACAACATTATATAATTTCAATAACATTTCTGATGAACATAAGGTAAAGGTTCCCCTTGACATTTAGTCCAGTCGTGTCCAACTCTAGGGCACGGTGCTCATCCCCGTTTCCAAGCCATAGAGCCAGCGTTTGTCCGAAGACAGTTTCCGTGGTCACGTGGCCAGCGCGACTAGACCCGGAACGCCGTTACCTTCCCACAAAGGTGGTACTGTACCTATTTATCTACTCGCATTTTTACATGCTTTCAAACTGCTAGGTTGGCAGGAGCTGGGACAAGCTACGGGAGCTCACTCCGTCGCACGGATTCGATCTTACGACTGCTGGTCTTCTGACCTTGCACCACAGAGGCTTCTGTGGTTTAACCCGCAGCGCCACCATGTCCCTAGATGAACATAAAGTCCATAAAAAGAACAGATTTGCATTACTAAGCTCAAATGACTGTGAAGCAAAAGAACTATAGATTGAAAGCAGAGACATTATGCAAGTATGCAAGAAGACTATTCCTATAACCAAGAAAAGGGAGCAAAGCCTGAATGGATGACTGAAGAAACTTAAAATGATTAATGACAGGTGAGAGGCAAAAGTAAAAAGTGACACAAATAGGGTGATAATCCTGAAGTGAACTTTCCAGCAACAATGAGAATGAGACAAGGAGAATTATTACAGTAACCAGTGCAAAGAAATACAAAAGAAAAGAAGAAAAACAAAAATGTCTTCCATAAGATTCAAGAAATCAAAGATCAATGTAAAGCTAGATTAGGGATTCTGAAAGAACATACCTGACTACAACAAAATAAAAAGAAAGTAGAAACAATAAACTGAAGAACTATACAGAAGACATGAAAGAACAGACTCCTTTGAAGAATGATTTTTGTCTTTAAAATCTCATTGCATGCCTTCTACCTGGAAGGGAAGTGGCTGGCAATCATGGAGCTCATAGGTGTGGGCAAGCTGGGACCTCCAAATGTTCTTGTGCTAAGTGGGACAACAGCTCAAATGACCCTTCCCCACTGGCTATGTTGCCTAGGGCCAAAGAAAGTTGCATTCAGACAATACAGGGAGAATCACATCTTGCCTTATCTCAGGTACATAGCAAGAATAGGTCCTGGGAAAGCAAGAGGGCAGCTTGAACCCTATATCCTGAATTCTTGTATCCTTTTCAATGTATGCAGGCAGATGTTCTGCACTATAGTGGTACTCGCATTATTTGCAAAGTATGCTAGCTACCACTATGTAGCTTTTTTTGACCCCTCTGGTAAAGGTCCTCCTAACATGCTTGATTCTAAGGAGGAAGAACAAACAAAGCAGGAATTTATGTTTATTGAAATGGGCAAAGTCTAGCGATGTGAAAGCTGCACATACCAGTCCTCGGATCACAGATGGCCATGCCCACTCCCACAACTGCTCCCATAACTTCTCACAAAAACCATGGGGATTGAAAAAGCCCCCTGTTGCCCCATTGCTGCATTCTGAAGTTTGTTTGTTTTTTTAAGTTTGGTATGAGAGAAACAGCATGCTGGGAGCCCTTCAAATATGGCAGAATTGTTTCTGATGCTCCTTAGAAGATACAAGAAGACTTTTTAAGCCAACAGCCTCTTTCTTCTTAAAAGATTCAGAAAAAATGGGATGTCCTGAGATACTGAACATCACCTATGGTCCCCTGAGGGCCACATGCCATCCACCTCTAGCTTATAGCATAGGTCTCTAGCATGCTGTGGACAGACAGTAACCTCACTGAAATTCAGTAATCACTTCAATTCCTGAATGCATGAAGAATGTATGTAGATACGTGCAGATGTCTGTATCCTACTAAAATGTTGTGCTTCTCTATGTTCACAACGGCATCTGCCTTGTATCTTTATAAAAATTCAAGGATATAATTCAATCAACAGTGCCAAGTTACCATAAGGCTGCCACCCTAATCGCTTTACTTAGAATTAGGCTTGGAGCCACTTCATACAGCTGTGTGAGTATCCATGTTTCAAGTACTGCATATGTCAGCTCCCTGCCCAGCGCCAGCCAATTACTGGCAGCTGCCACACACTAAATGGTGGGATTTTTTTTAACTGTCTGGAAAATGGTCTGGATGGAGGTATGTAAAAACTTGTGCATGCCATTGATTGGACTTAACTAGCCACAGGCACAAAAACAAATACAGTAATTTCATGTGTACAAACCAAAATGCACACAATGTGGGCATTCACTCTTTCTCCCATGGCAGATGCACTGAGCAGTGGGATCTGAGAAGAACTACTTGGAATTTTAAGTGTCTTGAAGATATTATAACAGTAGACAAAGATTAAGTAACCAAATATTAACCTCAGGAGGAAATCGTGTAGATTATTAGGGATGTCTTAGAAATATGTTGCTTGCTAACACAATCTTTATCTTATTCTATACACACTATATATATAGCTGTTCCAAAACAATAAAATAAAACCGGCTACTCCAGGTTTTTTTGTGTATTATTTCAGTGCCACAGTTTCAATAAAATTGCTACTTTTGCTCTCCTTTATACATTTTAGAAAACAGCTCTAAAAAGTAGCTTCAGCCAGCCCTACAAATCAGTTAATTTATATCATACATTGTTCTCATTTATTGCAGTCACTGCTTTTAAAACTGGACTGAAGTACTGAACTACAGGCTTGTCAAATACTACTATGGATGTGAAAAGGAGATCAAAATAAAGTTTCAGTAAAAACTAAAACAGTCAGACATTTGACTTTGATTCTACAGATTAAGAGTATATTTCTTTTAAATAAAAGCAATAATCACAAACTGTTTTTACTTGGCTTGAAAAATGGATGTATTTGTCTATGATTAGTTTTAGTTAAATGGTAAACTCCCAAACCATTGTGATGCATATGGTTTGATTTCATTACTTAAAG
Source organism: Intellagama lesueurii (assembly GCA_037013535.1). Taxonomy (NCBI): domain Eukaryota; kingdom Metazoa; phylum Chordata; class Lepidosauria; order Squamata; family Agamidae; genus Intellagama; species Intellagama lesueurii. The sequence goes on along the minus strand of JBAJHW010000001.1, from coordinate 163,014,351 downwards.
ATGGTTTCTATGTTACTGAAAAGTCAGGAGTCTGTGGTGACCCATAACTTTTTAAAAAACGTACTGCTTAAGAATACAAATATCTCTTTATTTTACTCCTCTCCTAACATAGGTTGGACATCATCATCATCATCATCATCATCACTATCCTGGCTTTGGATGAGGCAACTCTAATTTTCCTATTCATACTGCCTTGAATAATCAGATGTGACAATCAGTACTCTTATTTTCTTGTTACATGAAGTAGTTCAGCTTTCTTATTTTTTTCTCAGATTTTTTTAAAAATTTCATTAATTTGATGTAGTACTTCTTCACTGGATATCGTCTCAATTCAGAAAATTCTTAACATCCTGTGATAAATCTACATTTCAAATACTTGTAATTTTTGTCTTGTAGCAACATATGTTAAAATCTACAATTTCATGCCATACAGTAAAACCAAGAATTCTCAAAGCAAATGTTAACTTTTCTTTTTTTTTTTTTTTTTTTTTTTTTTTTTTTTTTTTTTTTTTGCATATTGCATTCTTCATCTTATGGAAGCTGTTTCAAATCATCTCTATTCTACCTTTTATTTGGGTGGCTATGGTCTTATTAGCTGGCTGGATAGCTCAGTGGGTTGGAGCAGAAGCCAAGGTTAGGGACTGAATTTCTCTTCGTGCATTCTTGAAGAAAAGGCAACCTGTGTCCCAGAGCACCACCAGGAGGACGGAGTGGAAAACTACTGTTGAGTACTGGAGTGGGTTGCCATTAGTCAGAATTGACATGATGGCACCTTCCTATTTTATTATGCAGTATGTTCCTATTGTTCACTCCTGCTGAAATGCTAGGATATCTACAATAATCAATAAGTGAAATTTTGTGGTCTGCATCTTATGCAGCTGCAGTGAGATGATGCAAACCACACTGTCAAATCTGTGAATGCAGTACAAGATTTTGCAGCCAGATTTTGTTTCAGTGCACTGAAACTGCAGGCATCAGGGGTTGGAGTGGGGTGGGATGGGGTGGGCTGACCCAGACTGGAACCAAAGTAGAGGAGAACAGATCTTTGAATCAGACGGATGGAGGCTCTGAGTGGGTCTGACCTCAAATCAACATAGTTAAGTCCTCAGGAAATGTCTTTACAATGAAAGTGCTTATTTACTTTTCTTTGATTCTGACAGAAACTGATAGGATGCTGACAATCCTTCTTTCCCTAACTACCGTAAGTGAAACACCAGGAGAAGGAGCTCCTGCGCCACGTGGGGCTTTACAAAAGATTTCAGCGTATTTCAATTTGCTTTAAAAGAAAAGAAACCACAATCTTGTACTCTAACTAAAAGTCATGTGCCAGAAACCTTCTAGTTGAGGAAAAGGAACCAAAAAAAATCCAGAACTCTGGAGGAAGATTTTGTCTCTCAGAGAGGAGAGGGCAGAAGGGTAAGAAACCTGACAGGCAGATCCTCTCTGCCTGTTAAGACAGGGGCTTGAAAGAGGTGGTGGCAGCTATCATAAATCATTCTCATCCCACTGGAAAAAGAGGTTAAGGGAAGATCAGTGGGTTGTCCCTATTTCCCTCAAAGGAAATGTCAGAGGTTCAGTATTCATTGGGAGTTATGAGATTAACTACGGTATTTTACCTCTGATTTTTTTTTCCTATTTATGCCCACACGAAATGCATCTTTCTTACAGCAGCCACCCACTGCACCAGCAATTTCATCAAGCTATCCACCAAAACCGTAACATTTCTTTACTTGGTCAGTCACCACCCTTTCAGATCTTCAGTGCTTATGGTGAATATGAGTGGATTTTTAAAATTCTTATTCTTGTTTAGCCCAAACATCCATCATTGGGCTTTGGTTATTTTGAATGCAGTATAAATTAAAAAACACCCTCATCTAAGTTTCTAAGTATGAGGCGAGACCTCAGTGGAAGTATACAGGCAATTAAAGTGACCTTTGAAACATCAGCAGCCTAGGCAACAATGGCCTTCAGCAACAAAATTGAAATAATCATGTGAATTCAACCAGAAGGCTTACACATAACTTCCATTTAGCCAGGAAATCAAAATCTCATAACACATTCCCAAGAAATCTCACTACTTTGTTTCTGCAGACCTGTAGGCCTAAAAATAGTACTTTAGTTCTTAGAGTACACTTTCTAACCTTTATACACTTTCAGAAACTGTGGTTATGTAACATCAAACACACTTTCCCTGTCGGTAAGGATACCAAAAAATATCTCAAAGGCATGATGTTCAGATAAGAGATAATAGCATATGAGGTAAGCATTGGGCCATTATGTTTTAAAAGTACTGTTTACACAGATCTGAGCAGTAGTACACAATGCTTAGTCTACTTCATCACAATAGTTCGATGTGAAAATAAACGATGTATGTGGATAAATTACTGCACTGGTTCTTGCAGGTACTGTTGCATAGAGATTCCCTAAACACATTTTTGAAGCAGCATTATCTGCAATTTTTTTTACAGTTCTTCCTGGAAGGCAGATATTAGAAAATGAGGTGATTTTATTTTCTCACATAGACAGTTTTTAAATGCTCTCCCCTCGCTGCTCTTTTCATAATATCCTTAGAGAAGGGTTGAAAGCTTCAGTCTGTGTCTGGAGTCAATGTCTAATAAAATGATCAAGCTAGAACTTAATTCAGAGAAGATAAAAGTTATACAGATTGGGAACTTGGCTGATTAGAAAATGATAAAGCATGTGTGGGATAAGATTGTACCTACCCTAAATGTGAGGGCCTAAAAACTCAAGGTCCAGTGGTTCCTGTGAACAATAATATAATGTATTATTGCCTTTCATTAATCTGGCCTGATTTACCATCTTCTTTAAAGAGGAGGAGGAGGAAAATAGTCAGCAGTAGAGATGAGGGTATTCGTATACGAATACCACCGCACAGCTGGACGTAATGAGGGTCCAGCCCCCTGGGGCCAGACTGTCCACTCGCATGTCCGCTGCTGCTGCTGGCTCCGCGCTCCCTTCCTATCGCTCCGGAGCTCCTGATCAACTATCCACTCCTGGCAGGAGGAGGGAAGACAACTCTCCCTGCCAGGCTGACAAGTGGATAGCTGACCGGGAGCTGCGGAGCGATTGGAAGGGAGAGCGGAGCCGGTGCCACCGCCGGCCCCTCGTTACGTCCAGCTGTGCGAGAGTATTTGTATTCACATACGAATACCCCCATCTCTAGTCAGCAGCAGCAACAACATTAATTGATATTGATATTGGAGCCACCACATTGTTGGTTAGATTTGGCTACTTGGAAGATAATCCACCAATCTTGCAACAGCTGTCCAACAATTATCTTCTACGTCAATGGTTCCCAACCTTGGGTGCCCAGTCTTGGACTACAACTCCTAGAAATCCTGTCTGGCACAGCTAGTGGTGAAGGCTTCAGAGAGTTTTAGTCCAAGAATATCTGGGGAGCGAAGGCTGGGACCACTGTCCTAGATGATCTCTGGGTTCTCTTTCAAGCGCTCTCATTAACGTTTGTGATGGTTTGGATCAGAGATATCTGAAGACAGTTCCTCCTTTATATGAGCATACCACATATTAAGATGTCCCTCAGGAGCACTACTTCGGTTGTCCTCACCCTGTGACACACTGTGGGGTAGGGTCTTCTTTACAACACCAGCCCTGGTTAACTGCCTCCCCAGGAATTTGTGTCAGAGTTCTCTTCTGGTGTCTTTCACACCACTGACTTAAGAATGTCAACTCCAGCAGGCTGTATGGAATCAGCACGCAATATCCAAGCGAAACAAATAGCAGGTGAATTCAAACCTATACCAGGAGTTTTACTCTTTCACTTTTGATAATGTATGTCCCCCCCCCCCCCATGGTGTAGCAGATATTTGCCTTCTTGTTCTGATTATTTTGTGATAGGATAAAAAGTTTATTCCCATGTTTGGGACTGGCAAATTACCACAAATTCAGAAGCACGGAGAACAGTAATGCAATTTTAGATGGGGAGGAGGGAGACACTAAGGTTCAAAGGCCACTGTGGAATATACTGCGGATGGGGAAGTATCAGATTAGCAACATATTTTTAAAACATTTGTTTTTTTGTGTTTGAACCTTACATTGCATAGCTACATTGATCTGCAAGGTTGTCTAGATCAAGGGAACTCCACAAAACTACAGGTATCAGCCTCTAACTGCAAATACCTCTGCAGAATACAGCAGCCGTTAAGAAAGCCGAATATGACTGCAACTGCTAAATAAAGTAATATTGCCTGAGAAGGTTACCATAGGAATTTATCCAGTCTATCAGGAAGCCTGCCTAATTCTTTATGACAAGTATTGTGTATCGCTGCTGAATAAATCAAAGCTTTATCAAAGGCTTAGCAATCCTCACAGCAATGTGCTCGCAAAGCCCAACTGTACTAAATGGAACCTAAACCAATGCAGAATGTCCAAGTGGGAGCTGGAGCAAGATGCTGCAACCTTGAAGCCACTTAAGAGTTTGGCCACAAGTAGCCCTACTCAAGGCATTGTTACACATGAGTAATTAGCTCCTGAACTACTCAGCATGCATGTAAAGCTCACTGGTACAGTTTCTGATAGAATAAATGGAGCGAAAAATAATGTCCAGCCATTCTGTGTTGCCTGAACAGCAATTAGCATAAGTGCTAGGAAATAATCCTATGGCATGTCACACTGTCCTCCTGCCTGCAAACAGTTCCCACAGGGCAAGCTCCTTCACGTTGGACAATTTGCTGCTGTGGAATTCACAGTCTGGATTAGCCGGCAAGGGCCAGATCACACATTAGGCATTTCAGCGCTGTCAATCCTTAGCTCAAAACCTCTTAAGCACTGCCAAGTACACATCACACCACTCAGCAAGATGTCACTCACTGACAAAGCAACATGCAGTCAAAAAATGAGCAAGGGTATTGGTGGGTTTGTTTGAATACAGCATCTGGAGTAGAGAGGAATGAGCAATAAGGCTGCAAACGAACTGAACTATGTTGCATTGGTTGCTGCAGGGAGTATTTTTCAAACGAGGTTAAGGCATTTTCTGCTAGCCATGAAAAATGGCATTGTATAATGGCTAAAAGTGTACATTACTGACCTGGGAAGTCCTGGGTTCAAGCCTTAACTCAGCTATCAATTCATGAGTTTGCCTTCCAAAAGCCAGTCTATCTCAGCTTCTGCTTCCCTCTATAATAATGAATAACGATATTGCCTAACTATATAAAGTTAATATTAAGACTAGTGAGACTATATGCAATGTATTAGGAAGCCTGCCTAATTACATCATGAATCTTTGAAGTGCTACATATATGCTTAACAGCTAGAGAGCCATGAAACAGAGAACTTTCTTTTTAAGGTTCACACATTAAAGTACATCCATATTGGCACGGCCAGCAATGAGAATATGTCAGCAGGAGTTACAAAAGGAGTGCAAAAAATTAGTAAAGCATAATTCCTTCTAAAACTGCTGGCTTCTCACCACTGCAGTTGGGAAAAAGGAATGAAGCCCTTTGCAAGCCGGCTCCGTTTTGCTGTGAACAGGGGAACGTCTCTCTCCTGACTTTCTCTCCAGAAACTGCCACATCCAGGACACAAAACACTTTCCTCCTGAGATGACCATAGCTGGCACAACAGATAGGAGAGGAGAATGCTCTGCTCTTTCTTTGCACAGGGGCGGGGGGGGGGGGGGAGAGGCAGGCTGAACAGAAGGGAAACTGCACCAGCCTTCCTCTTTCCCGGTTCCTCTAAGTCTCCTTTTACACACACAAACCCCAACACCATTATTCCTCTAGTCCAGACTCAACTGAGTCTAGTGAAGCCAAGCAACTGACACCAGGCGTCACTACTGGGTACTGCGCAAAGCCTCAGAACCATTCTCCTGAGAGCCTTTTAAGTAGCAACTACTAGGTTCTTCCCAAGCGCTGTCCTGCACTTACACAAAACTGGCACAGGTACCACTTTGCTCTCTCTTCATCTTACCAGCAATTCCTCTTACTTCCAGTTGTCCCTTCTCTGAAAGACCAACAGTCACTTCAATCTTCTCTGGTTCCCATGGTGACGGTAGTTGACCACTTCTGTGGTGTGAAATGCCTAGAGCCAAGTCACAGGCAATACTGCCAAGCCAGCTTTTCTGTTTGTGCAACTGATTTCTCCTGCTTAAATGTAGAATTTTACATTTTCCTTGTTGAAACTCAGTCTGTTTCATTTGGCCCAGTTCTCCAATCTGTTAAGGTCATTTTCAACCCTGCTTTTCTCTTCGGAAGTATTAGCTACCCTTCCCAGTTTGGTGTCCTCTGCAACTCTGATGACCACCTCTTCCAAGAAACCAAAGAAAAACAAAAAATAAGATGTTGAAGACTAACAGCTATATTTTAATGTGAGCTTTTGTGGATCAAGTCCACTTCCTCAGACATAAGAGTGAGACTATATGACAATCATTAATGCATGTCCCCATGACCAAGGACAAAGTGACAATGGTTGACTAGTATATCAGACACAAGTTGCAAACTGTGTGAGTCAATGTGGCGTTTCACACTTGGTGATGACTTAAAACCCCTGATTGATATTCATTCTTTTACAGAGGGTTTCTTTCCCTTTGAAATCTTGTTCTGTAAAAAAATGACATCAGATTGGATAGCAACATCAGAATTGACACAATAACTGTAGCATTTCACACTTGTTAATGACTTAAGAACCCTTAAGTAATATTTAACCCTTTCAAATAGGTCCCCAGCATCCATATCTCAGTTGTTTCCCTTTGAAGTATTGTTCTGAAGTATTGTTTCTTTTCCAGGATCACAGCTTTATAGTTCAAGTTTGGTTTTCAACGTTCTTTCTTTTTATTAGTCATGTATTTTTCAGTAAACTTCAGGGATTGTAACTCTGCATCACATCATGAAGGCAATTCATTCTCTCAGAAGTACCACATTGTTTTCCAGTCTGCTAGGAAGTTACCTTTAGTGTTCTGAGGGAGAAGCAAATTGGATGATTTAAGGGATCTAACCAAATACATAGTCCCTGTGAGATAATACGTATGCATCCTTAGTTTTTAAAAAACTGCAATTTTGGAATCTTAAATATTATAAGTGTGCTACATATGACAAAGTAAGACAGGGTCACAAAGTCTTTGTAATTTACCAAAGTTAATTTTATAACAGGATTCTGTCTGAAACATTAGACAAGCGGTTATTAACCCTTTATTTACCACAGACCCCCTTTAAATATTTTTGTTGCCATAGACAACCAAGACTTAACTCAAGATTTAAAACTCTAAAGTGCATAAAATATTTATTTAAAGTTTTTCATGAAGGTTCTTCAGATTTGGAGAGATGGGACAAATAAGTTAATCTTATTTGTCCCACTCTTATTATAATATTTTTATTGGAATGATTCCTAATAGTAGTAGTAGTAGTTAATTCTTGCTGGAGAAACTGAAATTACAAGCCATCCATTCTGAGGCTCAGCCAAAATGTATTGTTACAAAATTCACTGTGATAATATTGAAAAGTTACTTTACCCAACAATAACCAAATGGTTTTATTAGCAGAAATCAAAGAAGAAACACAACCATGAAGTTTGTCTGAACACTCACTCACAATGACACTGACTGACTCAGACTGTCTTCCCGCAGCTTCTGACTGTCTGCACAGTAGCAAGAAATGTTACATGCTCTCAGCCACTCAGTGTAATTCACTTTCATGTTCTCACCATGTGCAGAAATATCAAACAGTTATTTGCTATCAAACTGTTATTTTCATAACCGATTTTTACTTTTATTTCTTTTTAATAGAGGCGGTAGGTTAGAAAAGCCGAGTTTTACATGAACAAGCAAAGGAAATTAAGATTTTGTTCTACGTTTTCTTTCTTTCTTTTTTTCTTTCTTAACAGCAAAAGATTGTAACATATCTTCAAGCCTTTACAGACCCCCTGTGAGGACATCACAGGCCCCCCCCTGGGGGGGGCTGCAGGTCAAAGGTTAAGGACCTATACGTTAGATAATCAGGTAACATTAAGAGTCTTAAATTTAGATAATTACTTTGTCTGTATCACTCTTCCTCCAATGCCTTCTCAGTATGATATCCTGACAGCATCCCTGTGAGGTGGTTTTATTAGCACCTACCTGGTCTTCCACTTTGGGCCAGATAGGAAAACGCCTCATCTGCCACCAAGCAAAGCAAGGGGCAAGGAAGCAGTGGCACCATTGCCATCACAGCTGTAATTTTTATTCAAAAGTAAATTCATGTTAGTGATTACTTCGAAGAAAATATTAAAGCAGACTTAATAATGTTAGAATATTATTTGGCAGTGAGGGCTGTCCAATACGTTTATACAGCTTGCTCCTGAGCCTGTCTATTCAGGAGCAACACTTACTGAGTTGAGCAGGACTCCGTTTATGGCATCCTACATATGCTTCTTGGGAATAATATCACTGAACACTGTGGTATTTACTTTCAAATAGAAGTGGATTATACAGTGGCTCTAGACAACATAATTACTGCTGATAAGACATTTCCATGTTAATCTCCCTTATAAAAATTAATGGTGGCAACCTTCTTTTTATTACGGCTATCATTTAACGATACTTTATTTGCACCTCTCAATCCTGACAATTCCTGAAATCCTTAAGTCTCTACTTCAACTTCCATTAACAACCTGGAGTGGCAATTGCATGGTGAAAATTGTGGCTTGTACATACCATACCCAGCCATACCCAGGTTTTACAAACTAAAGGCCATGCTTCCTTTAATTTATTTTATTTCATTAACTTATATACTGCCCCATTAGTGTAACTCTGTAACAACAGGATTTTAAATAAAACCAAGAGACTATAAAACAGAGGACAAGAGTCTTAATATCAGTTACACATGATGTATCTTTTAAAGAGGGAAACTCAACTTATAGCTGTCCTCCTCTGTAAATGGACATGGTTTCCTTAAACTTATTTTCTTCTTATTAAGTGTTTTGGAGGAGTCAGTGAGTCCAAGTTCCTTTGCTGCTGTTGTAGATTGATTGATTGATTGACTGACTGATTGAATTGAATTTAACTTAATTTAATTTAGTGTATTACAAAAATCCTGCATTCCTAAATTTTACAAACAAGAGAAATTCCCAAAAGAACAAAAACATTGGTTTAAAACAAAAAGTTATGTTTTAAGCTCTTATCCCTAAAAACACGGACACTGACAGCTCAGCCCCTCCACCTCACTGAAAACATGGCCATACTAATGTAATCTTCATGTACATTAACTGCTCCTGAAATAAACACTACAGCATATTTCAACTATCCTACTCCCTATCTGGCACAACAGTAGTGGCTATGGAAAACCAAAATGAAATACTGATAGTGTCAGCATCCACTAACAACAGAGCTGCAGTGCAGTCCTGCACAGTTTCTTGTTGCGTTTACTTTTGTCAAGTTGCTTTGGACATATGGCAACCCTATGAATTAACGACCTTCTCTCAATCACAGCCATACCCAGGTTTTACAAACTAAAGGCCATGCTTCCTTTAAGTTAATGAACCTCATGTTCAGTCTTCATCTCTTCCTACTGCCTTCAACTTTTCATTGCATCGATGAGTCTTCTCTTCTCATGATATGCCCTAAGTACAATTTTAGCTTCCAGTGAGAGTTCGTATTTGATTTGATCTAAAACCCATGAATTAGCCTTTCTGATGGTCCACGGCATCCATAATTGCATCATCTTGGCTACCCAGTCCAACTGATTTATATTTGACGCAAAGAAGACTTGTAGTATCCAATGGGCTTACTCCTAAGTAAGCAGAGTTTTTTGCTCTTTTAATGACTTGAAGAGTGGAGATCACATCTTGTGTTTACTGGGTGGAAGCTAAGGTACAAGAAGGGTGTGCCCATGTTCTGATTAAGGGAGGGTGATCTGGAGTTTTGAATTTCCTTATTTTTGAGGTTACAGTTTTAATCATCACATTTTGCACTGAAGTAATCTCTGACATTTTCACTGTTAATAGATCTAAATGGGATAGATTCAAAGCTAAATATATGAACAAGCCTTCTTTATAACTTACTACAGATTGTACAGTAACAATTTTCTGTGTACATGCATGCACAGGCATAATACCAAAGACGTCTCATTAATTACTCAGTCCATTTAATTGCCTCTAAATGGCCTTTAAAATATTTTGTTGGCCAATATATTTTAACAAATATTGACACGGATTACTTCTATTTTCAAAACACAATTTATAGTGTAGTTCTCTATAATAACATCTTAAAAAGTTATCCAATTCACTGTGGATTGTTAACTTATACAATTATGGAAAAATGCTACCTGCCTATAAACTCATTTTATGTGTGAATGTTTATTACTACTGCCTTCATTTTGTTAGATTGCCTGAAATATACAGCAAATGACCCAAATCAAATTATAAGTACAAGAACCAATACAGCCCAAACAGTTTGTATATACAAAACATCCCATTTAGGATTATTTCATGTTATCCTATGATTTTATTATTTATTAATTACAATATACTGCCTTTCCTTCAATGATCTGGTGACAATGTCCACATCTATTCTCCTCCCTCTTATTCTCACAACAACCCTGTGGGGTTGGTCAGCTGGAGAAATCATAACTTGTGTGTTGTTAGTCTGTGGAACCCCTTGCCACAGGATGGCATCTGGTCTAGATGTCTTTAAAAGGGGATTGCACAGATTTCTGGAGGAAAAGTCCATCACAGGTTACAAGCCATGATGGGGATGTTTAATCTCCAGGCTTAAAATGAGGGTACCTCAAAATGCCAGATGCAGGGGAGTGGTATCAGGAGACAGGTACTGTGTTTCCCCGAAAATGACAGGGTCTTATATTATTTTTTGCTCTGAAAAAACACATTAAGGCTTATTTTCAGGGGATGTTTTATTTTTATTTTTTTCATGTACAACAATCTACATTTATTCAAATACAGTCATGTCATCTTCTTCTGGTTGCTGCACAATGGTGGAGGGCGGGGTTTCACTTAACTGGGGCTTATTTTTGGGGTGGGGCTTATATTATGAGCATCCTGAAAAATCATACTAGGTCTTATTTTCAGCTTAGGTCTTATTTTCGGGGAAACAGATTATCTAGTCTCATGTGCTCCCAGACGCATCTGGTGGGGCCACAGTGAGATACAGGAAGCTGGACTAGATGGGACCTTGGCCTGATCCAGCAGGACTCTTATGTACTCAATTAGCTTTGTGGCTGAATGGCGATTGGAACCTAAAGTCCTTAGGCCTAGTCCAGCCCTCATCACTTGTGAAGTGCAGCTTTCCCAAGGCTGCACAAGTAGCTTCACTGTCAAAAGCAGTGTTCAGGAAAGTACCAAAGAAAACCCTGATTAGAAAGTTGTCCTTAGTTTGTCTTGTTTGCTGGATTTAAGCAACAGTGCCTCCAAGAATCCAAGGAATCCAGTGCAGCCAAACAATCTTGTCTTCAAGAGTTTCGTTTCAGAACTGAAAGTCCTCGGAAGACTTACCTTTTTTGAATCACAACTTTCAGAATCCCCACCTGTAGCTTGGGGGTGGGTGGGTTTGGGGAGTTTCTAGTCCAAAAAGCAACTATTTCTAAGCTTTGAAGGGGAGACAGCCTCTTCCCAAGAAGCCAAGGTTCTGATTCTGATGGAAATGCTATCCAGATGGAGGAGTCCTCCTCTTTTCAGAAGCAATGAAGGTGGCAGAGGTAGCATGCTGGACTGAATCCAAAACTGTCTGCACACAAAGTATATGCTCAATCACCGAATTATTATCTCTCTTACTTCTGGCAATCTATTGTAGCTTCATCAGTGTGGCATATGCAATGAGGGTGAGGAGAAGCACAAAACTCATACGCAAACTGCTAAAGTATCTTCATTACAGCTAGAGATGGGGGTATTCGTATTCGTATATCCCCACGCAGCTGGACTCCACTCATGCGTCCTGCTGCGGCGGCAGCCCCACTCATCCTTCCAATTGCACCCAGAGTGCTGCTCTCTTCACACTTAGCTGGCTATTCAGCAGCAGTGCAGGGTGACTGACTGGAAGGATGAGCGGGACATGTGAGTGGATGGTCCAGCCCCAGGGGCCAGACCCTCATTAAGTCCAGCTGCACGGGGATACAAATACGATTACCCCCATCTCTAATTACAGCTCAACAAAGCCCAAGTGCAGATTTCTATAAGCAATAAAATCAGTCTATGCCCATGCATGTGTGTTCTAGAAAGACATAGAACATGGGGGTGGGGGTGGGGAGCCCACATAAATAGCAATGGTATTTCTAACAAAAGCCTCTACTTGTTTGCTGCTGTGAAACACAAGGTTAAAAAAAGATGAAGCAGATCCAAGGCAATGTGGCAGGAAACAAACAGCTTATTCACTTGCTTATTCAGTGAAAGATATCAAATCTCTGATATGAGAATGATACCAACCCCATACAAACATGATATGTTTGCCTTGGAATACAGTAACAGCTAGATTCCTGAGGGGTATGGCTCTAATACCCTGGAATTCCTTACCCACAAATGCAAAGATAGCCTTCAAGAGAACGCCTTCAAATTCATTTCATTGCAACTATCCATTCATTGAAACCATTTCACTGCAACCATTTTGCACTGCTCAGCAGGGGGGGTTTTGTATGTGTGAAATGCAGCCATCTAATTTCACTATGAACTCTCCAGTGAACTGAGTATGAGTAGGCTTGCGTAATCCGGTATAATTTCTGATGGAGGTTGGTTGGCAATTTCTGTTGGAGTTTTTGCAACTTTGCATGCTGCCTCTAGTAGGTGTGTCTGGGAGGGATCATTCTAGGTTGTTGTGACTGTTAATCACTAACAGTAACCACCAATAGTTCCCTCCTGCCTCTGAATTCAAAAAGAGTCCCGCCTCTTTGCTCTGTAGCTCTTTCCCTCTCAGTAGTCAGTGTACTCACTTGAGGCCTGTTGCTGCAAGTCAGCCATGATTGTCAGTTTGCTATTTCTCTGTTTACTGTAGGTAATGAAGCATGTTTTTATTCTTTCTATTACTAATGTCTCAGAGTGAGTTATTGAGATTGCAAGTGCCAGTTAATGAGAGAAAAAAAGGGGTGGACTAATCTGTGGAATTTGAAGCTAATTCTGCTTTGTTAATCCCTGCACTTCTTCATAGATAGAGGAAATTTAACTAAAAATTCAAAACTCAGCAACAATTTCTGCCAATCCCTCCTTTCCCCCATAACATCTGACATTTCTTCCTGACTTTGTTTCAGAGAGTTCCCAAACCCTTCAGAATGGGATGGGTGGAGTTGGGGGAAAAGGACAAGTAGGTAATCCTCATTCCCAGGATGGTAATCCTCATTCCCAGGATGCCCACGAGCTTTGTAACTTGCCTCTAACTGAGATATGGAAGAACCAGACAAATCAGAAGAGCTCCTTATAAACCAAACCAGGTCCCAACCAAGCCCAAATGGGAAGCCCGAACTGCTTAGACTTTCAAAAATGGTTCCTACGTAAGTCATATACAGAATGGTTTGCCTGCCAGCAAACCTATACAAAAGAATAATGCGCCTTAGTCTTTCTTCTTCCTAAAGACCATAGGAATTGGCCATGCCCTCTTTCTGGAAGTATAATGAATGAGCAAAGAATGTGCATTGTTGCTTAATAATTTGTCCCTTCTTTTGACTGAACCCTTGTGGACAAATATATTATAGTTGAAGCCTCATGGTTAAATCTCTTGTACTGGAATTTAGGGACACAGGAAGAAACTGAAAGCCCATCTGGTCCAGCATTCCCACCTTGGCGATCTTGGTGCCCCTGAGATGCTCCCAACCAGAATATAAGCGAAACAAAACCCGCTTGCTCACATTTCACTGCCACTAGTACTGAAAGGCATACTGCCTCTGATTCTGAAGGTACCCTCTGGCCCTTATGGCTACAAGCCACTGATTGTGTGAGAGCTTTATTATTTTGATAAATAATAACTGCAATCGTTTTTCCATTCTATTCCCCTTCCCTGATTACACCATTTGGATAATCCACTAAATGTCAATGCATACCAACTTTTCAAAGTGAAAGCATCTCCAACATTTCCACAGTGCTTCCAGGAGTCCAGTCACTCTCCAAGACCCCTGCAATTAGTCTAAAACCACTGCATCTGTGCCTGTTGCTTGCTTTGCTACCACAGACTTCCATCTGTCATAATCAAGCCTCTAATTCATTCAGTGGTATAGCCTGCGTTTGCCAGGAGCCATTTGTAAATTTCATCAAGTACCAAATGAAGCTTTCCCATCCTCTGGTCACCTTCATTATCTCAGGTACCACACTGATTGGAACTGCTGTGGCAATTTATATTTTGGAACATGTAGCACCCTGAGATATCCTCACAAGGGATTTCAAAGGCCTACTAAGAGAACGCAGAGCTGTCAATTCTGGCACATAAAATAAGATGTTTATATTATTATTCTTGGACCCCTTCTACTCCAAGGTAAGTATACCGCATTTATGCTGCATCGCTGGCCATTCTGCTCTGATAAATATTTGCTAAAGCTATGTATAAATATTAATGCTTGCCTTCCAACAGAATCTGAAGATCATCCAAAACCTTATTTTACTTTACTTGACCTTGGCATCATGAATATTATGCACTTGTGAAGCAACAGCTGAAGTCTATGAAGTCAAACAAACCACAGCAGCACTGAAATGCAATATAACTAGAGATGGGGGTATTCGTATTTGTATACGAATACGAATATCCCCACACAGGTGGCGTTAACGAGGGTCCAGCCCCATGGGGCCGGACGGTCCATTCACCAATCTGCCACAGACGCGGACGGTGCGATTCTACCAATGGCTCCGCAGCGCGCAATCCGCTCGCCACTCTTCGACCTTGCAACGAGGCTTGTCCTCCCACCTCCTGCCAGGAGTGGTGAGTGGATCGCGTGCTGTGGAGCCATTGGTAGAATCGTGCCATCCGCGTCTGCGGCAGATCAGTGAGTGGACCATCCGGACCCATGGGGCTGGACCCTTGTTAACATCACCTGTGCAGGGATGTTCATATTCGTATACAAATACCCCCATCTCTAAATATAACCAGTCAAAGAAAAAGAAGTTACTCAAGGTCATCTCCTGCCAAACTACTTCTTGTCGGTAGGAAATTTGTCCATCTTTTCACTAAACACTGCTTTTGAAAACAATATTTGATTTCAGAGCCTGACAGCTGGATGTATCAAAAACATCATTTCACCTTTAGTGGCTGGAGTTTTATTCTTTATTATTTTTTATACCAAAGACATTCTTCTAGAAATACATTAAGGCCAGAATCCTATGACTCGCATGTACCAGCCTAAGTCCAGCAGAAATAAATCTCACTGGCAAATTGCCACTAGTGAAGAAGTCAGAGCTTGCATTTCGACTTGGTGAGCAACAAGAAAATACTGACTATCTAGCAGCAATTTGCTGTGGAAATTTGAACTACTGGACTTAACACCAGCATAAACTTTCAACTGAATTCTGGACAATGCGAATTAACATTCTAAAGAATAACCATGTTAAATACCTGAAATAATAATTCCTCCAGCTTCCACCATATTGGGTTCCCCCCCTGCTAAAATAACTTGAGAAAATTGAGTTCTGACAATCTTGATATGGACTACGGACGCCATTCTGAGCTATGGATTTACTTTTGGACGCAAAAATGCACACACAGATGTTTTAGCCTATATATGAGCAATGTGTTTGTTCCTTGCTCTCTTAGGAGAACTTCCTTGAAACCGCAGGTCCTCTTTCCATTCCCCCATTGAACTGCCTTGCCCCTCCTTGCTCATCAGCTGTTTGGTGCTAGCCATAAAGTAAAAGTAAAAACAATATTACCTAGTGGTTGCAGTCCAAGGGCTAGGCCTAGTGTGTTTACTAGATTTTACCCCAATTCCCAGGTGGAGGACATGGGTTTTTTGCATCACCCCTGCTTCCCTGGCCCAGCAGACACATGTTTGTTTCAAAGAAGAGCCAAACGGAGAGGAGGTGTGTGTGTGAGTACAGGACCTGTGGCCCTTTGAAGAACTGGGGTGTGAAATCCAACCCACAGCTGCCTCAGTTGTAACTTTAAAACAACTTCCTGCCTCATCTAAGACAGAGGTGCCTGGTGAAGTTCATTTTGCCAAGAACTTTACATCTAAGAGTAACTTTACATCCTGTCAAAGTCCATCTCACCACAAACATTTGGACTTTTGTTACTTGCTTTGGACTTTTGTTACTTGCTTTGAAGAAACGGGATTTATCCATGAAAGCTCAAATACTGTATGATTTTTCATTTTCTATTAGTGGCCTATAAAGGTATTGCCTATTCTTGCATTTGTTTTTTGTAATGGCCACATGGCTCCCCTCTTTTATTTCAATGGTTAAAACTTGTTTCTGTTATATAATACCATTCAGTGTTTTTATAATTTTGATTACCTGTGCCTGGTAGTTTTAAATATTCATAATAATTCACTGCAAAGCTGGAGATCAATTGAGATAGTATGCCAGGTTTAAAAGATAGTATGCCAGGTTTAACATGACTTCAACCGAAGTCATGTTATGCAGATGTTTGAGATATCCCTCATTGTAGATTAGTCATTCTTAGATGTTGAAAATAGAGAGGTTACTTTCCTGTAACCATGGTTCTTCGAGTGGTCCTCTGCGAATCCACACAAATGGGTTATTCTGCGCCTGCGCAGGACCTCTTGGAAGTTTCTAGAGCTTAAAGACATTAGTGTGATGTTCCCGTGAAGCGAATGCTCCATCCGCCTGAAGTCTCCTCAGTTCCCAAAAAGTCCGCCGCTGTCAGAAAAGTAAATAGAGACGACAACGTGACAGACAGAGGGGAGGACGGGTGGGATGTGTGGATTCACAGAGGACCACTCGAAGAACCATGGTTACAGGTAAGTAACCTCTCTTTCTTCTTCGTGGTCT
Organism: Intellagama lesueurii; assembly: GCA_037013535.1. Taxonomy (NCBI): domain Eukaryota; kingdom Metazoa; phylum Chordata; class Lepidosauria; order Squamata; family Agamidae; genus Intellagama; species Intellagama lesueurii. Next base: position 162,997,476 of record JBAJHW010000001.1, on the reverse strand, counting down.
TTGTGAATGCACACAAATGGGTGACTAGCAAGCTCACTTACCGGTTGGTGGGACGTCACGTTAAGAAGGAGGTAAGAACAGCTCTGCCAAAGCCAGCTTCATTCTTCGCTCTGACGTCCAGATGATACTGAGTCACAAAAGTCGAGGGTGTAGACCATGTAGCCGCTCGACAGATGTTGGAGACATCTATACCGCGAAGAAAGGCAGTAGAGGTAGAAACAGCCTTTGTGGAATGGGCCTTAACAGTGTCCGGTGGCGGTTTCCCTGCCAATTCATAGGCCAAGGTGATTGCTTGGACTATCCACCTTGATAAAGTCTGTGAGGAAGCTGGAGAGCCCATGCGAGGACCGTGATAGCAGATGAAGAGACGTGAAGATTTCCTAAAAGATTTTGTTCTGTCAACATAAAAAGTGAGAGAGCGTCTAACATCTAGAGTGTGGAGCATGCGCTCGAGATCTGATGTTGGAGATGGAAAAAGAGAAGGGAGGACCAAAGGTTCGTTAAGATGGAATTCTGACATGACCTTAGGTAGAAAGGAGACGTCCGGATAGAGGGTAACCTTGTCAGGGTGAAACTGGAGATACGGTGAGTCCACCCTGAGAGTTGCTAACTTGCTAGCTCGCATGGCTGATGTGACGGCAACGAGGAACAAAGTTTTGAGGGAAAGAAGTTTGAAGTTGGTAGTGGCAAGCGGTTCAAAGGGTGGGTGGGTAAGAGCATTGAGGACTGTTTGTAGAGACCATTGAGGAAGTGGTGGACACTGAGGAGGACGGCTGTTTTGGAGGCCTTTAAGAAATTTCTTCAAGGTAGGGTGTGAGAAAAGTCGAGCAGAATCAGAGTCCGGTGGCTGATGTGCTACGTACAATAGCAGAAACGTACACCTTCAAGGTGGAATGTGACAGACCAAGATGAAAAAGATGGAGAAGGAATGTAAGGAGGGTCTCAAGGGAGACAGGTGTTGTCAAGAGTCCCTTAGAAGCAGCAAAAGCAGAAAATGTCTTCCATTTATAGTGGAAAGCTTTCTAGTCCTGTCGAGAACAGCTGCTATGGAAGGTGAATTATCCACGCGGTGAGGTTGAGGGACTCCAGGTCTGGGTGGTAAATCCTGCCTTTGTCCTGAGTTAGCAGGTGTGGGAGGCGAGGGAGGTGAAAGAGGTCTGTCGACATCAGTTTCAGGTGGGTGAACCAAGGTTGCCGCAGCCACCAAGGGCCTACCAGGATGCTGTTGGAGCGAAACTGGCAGAGCCTGACCACTGTCCTTGATGATAGCAAGTAGCTCGAGATGGTTGATATGCAAGGTTTGTTCTCTTTTTGTCCACAAGGCATGGACCTTGACAGTGAGCACCCCATCCCATGGGGCTGGCGTTGGTGGTGACCTGAATCGTGAGCTGGAGTGAAGCGAACAGACAGCCAACTGCAAGATGCGGGAGGAAGGTCCACCAGGTAAGTTGGTGAGCTAATTCCCTGGAAACTGTCAACTGTTTGGAGGGGTGTGTGTCGATCATCGGGCTGAAAAGGGAATGGTACCAGGCTTGAAGGGATCTCATTTTGAGTCTGGCATGTTGGATAACTGATGTAGTTGAGGCCATGAGACCGAGAAGGTGCTGGGCCCAATGCGCTGAGACTGAGGCGAGGGAACGGAAAGACTGTATTGCGGATTTTAGCTTGGTTATTCGCTCTTGGGGCAGAAATGCCCTGGCCTGAGATGAGTCGAGACGAGCCCCTATATAGTCCATGGTTTGAGAAGGTTCTAGTCAAGATTTGGTGAAGTTGACCTTGAGCCCAAGGTCTGCTAACGTGGAGAGAGTGAAACAAGTGTCTCTCAAGGCATCTTGGTAAGAGTTCGATACGATTAACCAATCGTTGATATAGGGAAAAACAGTTATGCTTGTAGGCGGAGATGTGCCGCGACTGGTGCAAGGCATTTTGTGAAGGTCCGTGGAGTGGTAGAGAGGCCGAACAGAAGAGAACAGAACTGGTAGGCGATGCCTTCGAAGCAGAAGCGGAGGTACCTGTGGTGACGTGGATGGATGGAAATGTGAAAGTAGGCATCTTGGAGGTCTATCACAATGAACCAGTCTCCTTGGAATGATAGTATCGAGTGTAACCATCCTGAAATGTCTGGGCTGGATGTATGCGTTGAGGTGTCTGAGATCGAGGATGGGAAGGAGACCTCCGTCTCGCTTCGGAATGGTAAAGTAACGGGAGTAAAAACCATTGTGAAGATCGTTGTTCTGCACTTTGGTAATGGCTTGCTTCTGAAGGAGGAGCAAGACTTCATCTTGAAGGGTCGGTGAGTATGGAGTGTGTTTGACATGACCGATACGTGGAAGTTCTTTGAATTCGAGAAGATAGCCGTGATGAATGATAGACAGTACACAATGGTCATTTGTGACACGTGACCAAGAGCAGAAGAAAGGACGAAGACGGGTTTGAAAGGAAGAATGGAGGCAGACCTCAGGCTGAAGAGAGTCAAAGATATTGTTTGCCTTTTTTTTTGAGGGCGACAAAAGGGCTGACGATGCTGAGCCCGAGGTCGAAAGGTGGAAGATGTGGAAGTGGAGGGTCCCGTAAAAGGTCTGTCTGGGACTTGAGTTTTGTATGGACGATAATGTTGTTGTTGATATGGCTGTTGGAAGAAGGTGAGTCAACACCATTGGGGGTGTTGATATCCATAGGGTTGCTGTGTAGAATCTGGCTGTCTTCCTGATCTTGTGTAAGTTGTCCATTACTTCATCAGTCTTTTCATTAAAAAGACCAGCTCCATCAAAGGGAAGATCTTCTATATGAGACCTGGTATCATCCGTGATGCCTGTGAACGAAGCCAGGCATGCCATCTAAGCATGACTGCAGTAGCCATAGCCTTGGAGGTGGCATCTGCAGTGTGATGGGCAGCTATTCGCTGTTGCTTTGCCAGAATGGATGCCTCTAGATGGACATTAAGAGCCTCTTCTTGGAGTCTTCAGGAGCAGCCTGTAAGATTGGGAGGACCTTGTTCCATAGCTGCCTGTGGTAGGCACCCATAGCAGGTTGGTAGTTGGCGACCCTCATGATGAAGGATGTTAAAGAGTAGAGACGCCATCCCAGGATGTCTAACTTTCTGCCCTCTCTATTTGTTGGAGTCACTGATGATTTGTTGTGAGCTTGGGATTGATTTGATTCCACAATAATCAAATTGGGAATCGGGTGCTTCATAAGAAAAGAAGTATCGGAACCATGAATTTTATAATGGTTCTCCACTCATCTGGAGATTTGAAGGGAGGACGGTGGTTTATCCCAAGACTCCTTTATCAAATGAAACATAGCTGGTATGAAAGCCAGACTGAGTAGTGGGGTTTTATCTTGATTGATATCATTGAATACTAGGTCTTGTTTTGGAGGTGGAGGCTGTTCAACCTTGAGTTCGAGGGATTTGGTCATGCGGAGTATAAGCTGAGAATAAGATGTAAAGTCCTCAGAAGGTGAAGGAGGGTGGTTATCCACAACATCGGAGTCAGGATTAAGTAAGTTGGAGGGTGATTCTTGAAAGATTTCCGAAGGGGGATTGTGAGCTTCGGAAACAGTGGACTAGGAAGACAGTGACTGATGTCGAGGTCTAGACGTCGAGGTTTTGGATGTGGTAAGCGGAAGAGCCAACAACCCTCTGTCGGTGCCTGGTGGAGGGGGGCAGAGCTCCTTTATAAGTGGTATTGACCTGAAGAGATGAAGTATGTAGGTGAGAGTGAGAAGTAGAAACCGGTACCGAAGATGTGCAAGAGTGTTTGGAGGCGGATTGCTCTGTTGAGTGGGAAAAAGTACATTTGAGGGCTGACTTGGAATGTAGAGAAGCCGGGACAGAAGGTTGCAGTTGGGATGTATGAGGCTGATGTCGGGGTGGAGATGGCAACGGAGAAGGTTCAGGCGGATAAGCGAAGGTATATTGGACTCTCTTTGGTTCATCATAATAGGATGATCCAACATGCAGGTCGATATCGTCTCTGCGATGGCGGTACCAGTCATACACAGCATAATAAGGATCACGGTAGTCTGCCCAATATCAAGAAGGTTCTTGGAGGTAGTAAATTTCTCGATGTGGAGGATCCTGGAAACTGGGAGAAAGATGACGTCTCTTCGATGTGTGTTTGCGAGGAGGAGACCGGTGCGGAGAAGACTCCGAGTTGGAAAACTGCACCATAACTGCCTGCCCTGAAGATGCAGGGCTAGAATGGGCCGAGGCCGGGCTGGAGAGAACGTCAGCCACTGAAGGGCCAAGACTAGGCGAAAGGCTCACCACAGAAACAGGAGCCTGGCCAGGAGGTAGTGGGAGTGGATCTTCCGTCTCCGAGAAAGAATCAGGAGCCTCTCTGGACGACTCTTCCAGAATCAGAGAGGGGATTTTTGGTTGAGGTTGAGTAAGCTGAGTAGGCTTGGATGACTTCTTAGCCTTTTTTGATCCATCCTTATCTTTTTAGGTAAGTGATCCTGAGACCAAGTTGAGGAGGTTTTCGACACCAATGCCGACTTCGATTTCGAAGAGGGCTTGGACTGCTCCTTGGTCTTTGGAGATGGAGTGGTTGGGCTCGATACGGATCTAGGTACTTCTTGTGTAGGGACAGGAGGCGAGGTAGGCACCATTGATGCAGTGGGTGGATGAAGGGATTTCTCCCAGAGGAAGGAGCGGAGACGTTGGAGACGGAGTTTGAGGGCAGGTTTAGTGAGTTTTTTACACTCCGGGCAGGAATGAGTTTGGTGTTGCTCCCCGAGGCAAAAAAAGACAGCAGTCGTGGCTGTCTGAAAGTGGGATCTTGTTCGTGCACAACACGCACTGCTTAAATGGGCCCGGGGGGGGGGCATAAAAAGGGCAGGAAGATAGGGAAGGGGGGGAAATGGGGGGAAAAAACAAAAGCAAAGGGAGCAAAAAGAAGCCACAAGGAGAAAATGTAGAACTAAAAAGAACTTACGGGGAAACGTCAAATAAATGAGGTGAAGAAGCCTGAGAAGGCACGAAGGAAAAAATAGCAATCATGATCAAAAGTTGCTCTAGTCATCGAGATAGGTCTGACCTAAGAGGTGGCTAAAAGGAACTGAGGGGACTTCAGGCGGGTGGAGCATGCGCTCCACGGGGGAACGTCCCACTAATCACGTCTTTAAGCTCTAGGAACTTCTGAGAGGTCCTATGCAGGTGCAGAATAACCCATTTGTGTGCATTCACAGAGACCACGAAGAAGAACCAACCCTGCACAAGCATTATCAGTAGCAAACAACAACAACAACAACAAAAAACTGTGCATTAAGCCACATAGTTTAAGGGGGGAATAAATCAGAGTGGGGCAACACCTTCTCTTTCCACCACTACAATTGTGTAGGGGAGTTCTACATTAGGGTCATGTAGCCTCAGATTCAAATAATTACTTAGTCATACAACTCCCTGGATGAGCTTAGGCTGTTTGCTCTCTCAGCATTACCTACTCAACACAGCTGTTACAAAGGTTAAGCAACATAGCCTAGTACAGGCCTCTGAGCAACTTGGAGAAGGGCTCCAGAAAGAATCATAGCTGTTCTTTTTTTACGAAGATGGCATTTTGTCAGAAATGTGCTCTTTTTTAAAATTCTAATCCAGCAGACATTCTTCATGAGTTTTCTGTCCAGGAACAACAAGAACATCCAAATCTTTTCTAATATTCTGTTTTTTAAATGTTTTCTTTTATTAAAGAGGGGGGAAAGAGGTTCTCCTTATATTTAAGAAATGACTTCTATTCATGTATTTCTTTCCTTAATCTTCTAATTGAAGATAAGCAACATGTGAAAGAAAGACGCTGCTTTTGAGAGCCCCACTATCTAACACAGAAGAGTTGCTGACACGTATCAAGCAGAAATTTTAAGCAGACTAATGAACCAATGAATGCTTGTGCAGGGTGAAAAACCCAGGCTGACATCAAGAGCTCTGTTTGAACTTGATGGAACAGTAACTTTATGAAATACTTGTAAATGAAACACAGGTGTTATGGTAATTTAAGGAATAACATGAAACCCTGCCAAACCTTACTTTAAAACAGACGAGATGTAAACATATGCTTAGCCTGGCTACTGAAAGTGTTGACCTAAGCCTAAGAGTCTCCCTCTAGGTTTCACAGTAGCCAATTTCTTTCTAATTTGTCTATTAAAGCTTGTCAGAAACAAAACGCAGCACTGCGCAATCTTGTTAAGACTTGGCATGTATCACCAAAACCTGGGAGGTGGCAAAATGACTCATCTTTGGCCACCTGGGTTCTTGGTGGAGCACTAGCCTAGGTGAGCAGTTTGGAGGGATCAATGTGACCTACATGGATACCAAGCCGATCACCAAGGCTTTGAAGCAATGGTGAGCTTTTTGGGAAGGCGCCATCTACTCTTAAAAATGTTTTTAAAACATTTTAAAACTGTTTTTAATATTCCTTCAAAAATATTGTTACATGTTTGTGTTTTTTTTAATAGTGTAGTGTTTTAATAGTGTAGTGTTTTAATAGCAATTTCTGGCACTTTGCAAACTACCCACTGCAGTTCCATGCAACCTTGAACCTGCTCTTCAGGAGATTCACCAGATCACCCAAGAAGCTTTTCAGGGAACATAAGAGAATGGAGGAGACAAAATATTCAGACTGCCTTCTGCTTAAACAACCACAACCCATACCATCTGTAACATTAAAAAACTCACAATTTTAAGCTGAGAGGCATCGAGCGTTCCTAGATTTTGGGGGGCCTAGGTGAAATTGTTGTTGAAAACTCTGCTGCAGTTGTTTCTGCACACAGATTATCTTAAGCACTGCTATAAATTTCAAGTGTGCATTTATAAATACTTATCTAAAGAGACAGAAACTCATAACAAAAATATCAAAAGGGAACAATCAGATATAATGAATATGCCCAGGAAAAGTAATTTTTATGGCATTTAGAAGAAAATTATAGCTCCCTCACTGTCTATTATAAATGTAGATTCTTCACTACAGCAGCAAGATATATCCTCACTCCTAATTTTGATGAAAATTGTGGTTTCAAAGGATTATGAATCTCAAGAAGAATCATCATTCTCTCCTGTTTTTCTTACCATGTTATCAAAGACTCTTGGAGAATTTTAAATCAAATCAAAGCAAGAGTACAGAACACAAAGGTTTTATTTAAGATCGTTTATAAGTCAAACAATATTCCATGTGTTCAGTGAAATATGATTAAAGCACAATGTGCAATCATTACTTTTAGTGGAAGCAGAAATGTAAATAACGCTTCTCTGTTATTTAAAAAGAGCTGAACAAATGGCCATGTCTCAGAGAATAATGGCTGAAATCCTGTGGTACAGCTCTACATGTGCAATAGGGACGATGTAATCACCAGTGGCAAATTACCACTGATTAAAAGCAAATCACCACTGATTAAAGCCAATTTTGGGAGGCACATGACTTACACATAATGAAATGAAGCTGCACCATGTGAACCCCAAAATTGCCAAAGGAAGCCTTCAGTCAGCAGCAAAGTGCTGCTGCCGCCGCCAAAATAATCCCTATTGCATACACTAAGCCATGCAACAGGATATGGAGTTGTAAGGATAGTATGAACTAATCTGATTGAACAAATAATAAGAAAAGTACTTGAAGATGGTTTATTATGTTGCTAGAAAGATGATCACCGTGTTCAGCAAGACAGTCAAATTTACTGCCTCAGGATTCCAAGCAGAATTCAAAATGCTGGTTCTAACCTATAAAGCCCTAAATGGCTTAGGTCCAAGCTATCTCAAGGACTGTGTCTGCCTTTATGAGCCTGGTCCAATGTTAAGATCATCAGGAGAAGCCTTTCTCTTCGTCCTGCCACCTTCACGAGCATACTTGGTGGGGACGCAAGACAGGACCTTCTTCATCCCTGCTCCCAGACCGTGGAACTCCCTCTCATGGGAGGCCAGGCTGGCCCCATCTTTGCTGTCCTTCTGCAAGCAGGTTTCTCTTCGGGCAAGCTTTCCCTCAGTGACTGGCTATCTAAGTGGAGTTTTAAAATGGATTGTTGTACCTTGCTGCTTTGAATGTGTTCTGGTATTTTTTTTAGTATGGTATTTGTTTGATCTTTTAAAAATATTTGTATACTCACTGTTATTAGCTTTAATATTGTATTTTAATGATGTAAGCCACTTTGGGTCCTTTTAAGGAGAAAGGTTGGGTAAAAAATAGTTAAAATAAATAAATAAAAATTTAAAAGTGCCTTGTTTTCTAGTGATGCACTCCACTTCTCCAGCTACTTCCCTATATGTAGATTCTTATCAGAGACTTGGGCTTCTGTCTACACATGCAGAAAGACACAGTGGCAAGAGACATTAGACAGTGGAATTTACCAATTTATGATTCAGGAACAATCAACAGGTTCCTTGCCCCTATGCATGGTTCCCCCACCCTAGCAACAGTCACTCAGCATTTTGTGGCCAGTGAATGTGTTCAGCTGTCATTCGGCTGCTGAAAGAGTTTTCCCAACCCCCCATTTCACCTCTGAAGTCCTTCCCCCCATTCTGGTACATCTGCGAACCTTGGGATTCTCTCAAGCATTTTTACATTTTGTGCTTGCTACTCAAGGGAATGGCGTTGCTTTGGCTACATAAGGATTTATACTCAGAGAACTAAATTTACCATCAGTATATACAATAGTCCTCCCTCCCTCTCTGTATTATAGGTCCTACCTCCAGTCATGCCACTCCATTCTTTTTAAAAAAACAAGACAATCTTCCAAGTGACCTTTGGCTCTTTTCTATTCATAATTATTCCTACACACACATCTAAAGATTTATACAGATCTCTTTTCCTTATTGCTCTCTTCCTATCAGCAGTGGGTTCCAGAAAGCACAACATGGCTACCAGATGCTTATTGCTGCACTGAATTCTCTTTATCTCAAAGGATTCTTTGAGACAGACACACACACACACATATTTCCGACGAGGGTAATTCACAACTGGTCTCCAGACTGGCCCAAGTTCTATGGTTGCTATAGCTCCTGGGTGCCCTGTATTTTGGGGGTGGGGTAGGGAATCTGATCTTGCACTCCTATAGTGCTTCTAGATTAGGCTTTTATGAGGCAATCACCCAGCATCATTCACAACATTTAATATGGTATCTAGATTATCACCTCCAATCTATAACCCTCCTGTGTTTTACCAACATTTTGTCTATATATTTTTCCTTATCACAAATTAATAATAATAATAATAATAATAATAATAATAATAATAATAATAATAATAATAATAATAATAATAATAATAATAATAATAATAATAATAATAATAATAACTGTTAAGGAGGGGAAGAAAGAACAGCTGCACCACACACCACCCCTTGACTTGCGACACTAAGATTTGCTTGTGCAGAAGTACCCAGTGCAACAAGGGTGTCATTCCCAACTCAAGTGGGCAGATCTACACAAGGAAAATAACAAGCAAGAACAAAGAGCATTTGTGTGTTTTTTATAGGCCTGCTATTATTTCCAGAAGAATTCATTACAATAATATATTTCATTTTTAAGAAACAGGCAACTGCATATAGAAACAAGCCCTCAGGTTTTCAATATTGAAAAGCCTCTTGTCAACTAGGAATGGAAATAGACATTCTATGTTTATGGTGCTTCACTGAGCCCTTAGCAAATGTGTTCCGTTTCCAAGAAATCCAGCTGGCTCACACAAAGACGTAGACAAGAGGGCATAGCATACAAAGATGCAATTTATGCCTGTGGATGGAATCTAGTGAAAACAGTCTTTATGAAGTTAGAGACTCGTAATCTAGCTCAAGTAGCATTACTTCCTCCTCAGTGTCATAGACGTTGGCCTCAGAAGCATTCAATCTCTCATTTAGTAAAATCCAAGTCTCAGAGGCCCCAACATACATCAGGAATGATAAGAGCATTGCTGCTGCTTTGAGTCCGGAAAATGAGACGACCCAAGAAACATTGAGTGGCTCATTGACGGAGCACATGCTTCGCAAAACATCCTTTACAGATCCATCACTGTCATTTGGCAGACTAACTGATCCTTGGTGAGGCTCACTCCCCTGTAATGTAGAAACTGAACCATGCAGCTTCTTCAGAAGGAACAGATGCAAGGAGGAGGAGAAAGAGAGTAGCACTAAATGTCAAAAATGGGAAAAACTCAGGAATTTGTGAGCAAAAAGCCGGCCCCACAGAGAGCCTTTGGATAAAAACAGAGAAGGAATAAAACACTGTGATCAGAGTTTAATACAAATCACTACACAAAAGAGAGAAACAGATTATGCTCTCCTGGAGCAAACTGCAGATGCTTCAGCAAAGTCAGTGTGGCTGGGATGGAGCAAAAAACTTCAAAAGGAAACCAGAATGGAAGATCACAGAGTTGCAGTTTATGGAATTGTAATTTATATCTTCTGTGCCCTGAATAGGAATAAAGATGCTGTTATTAGTTATCATGCACACACTGGCTTACCCACTGTCAAGATATTTGGGTTATCAGTTAGTAGCTGCTTTTTTAATGGGCCCTTTTAATAACATGATGGCCAGTGGCACAGCATGGGTTGCCAGCATCCGGGGCAAGGCAAGTATTACGCTCCCTAACCTGTGGACAATTAACACTCCCTGAGTCCCTTCCACCAATCCAGTATTGAAACCATTAACACCCCCCCCCAGCACATGTACTGTATTTTAAGAAAATACTGATGTAATTAAAGTAAAATGCACTTAATGCCAGTATACACAAAATTATTTGTGCAATTTCTTCAACAACAGTATTGAAATCTACATTGAAATCTCTCTCAGTTGGAGGCGGGGCTTCGTCACAGCGAGACGGGTCAGAGTTCAGGAGGGCTCCTGAAACTGACCGAGACCACTCGGTTTTGACCCATCCAAACTTGGGGGGGAAAGACTTTTACTAAGAGAAGTGGAAGTCTGAAGCAACAGAATCTGACTGAGAATTGAGGAGGTCTGGGAGATTCCTGGATTTGCCTCTCTTTGGAGTCGTATCTGAAAGCAGAAACCGTCTGGGCACCATCTTGGCACAGAGCTGTGAATGCCCCAACGACAGGGAGCGGAAAAGTACAGAAGGATTTTGGAAAATAATCTTGACCAAAACTTGAAGTAAGTGGCTTGTTTTACATATGGAACTTTTAAGGACCTAAACAATGAAGAAAGTGGGTGCAATCTGTCAGATCTACGTATATTTGGCCAGACCAGCGAGCATCCCCCCCCTTCATCTGAGGCTTGACTGGGAGAGAGATAAAGGAGAAAAGGGGGGGGGGGAAATGACTTTGCCTTAATTGTGGCAAGAAAACTTGCTTCTGCAGGACAATATAACCATAAACTACTGATGGATTTAAATTGGTGAAGCAGTCAGAATCAGTCTTGAGAAAAGATTTGAAGAGGAGGAGGGCACTTCCCCCTCTCAACCATTGCTAACTACGGAGATTGGAGATAAAGATTGAATTGTAATGTTTTCTGCCCCAAGAGATAAGCTACCACTGTGAACATCTACTGTGTTTACTATCTGCTGGAAAGAAATCCAGATAATACTTCCAACAATGGAACAAGACATTCTCAAGAATATTCAAAACATTATATTTAATGGAATACACCAGATAAAAGCAGAATTAAAGACGTAGGGACACAAATGAAATTTACAGTGAAGACGGAGAAAAAAACAGAACTGCGACAGGAAATTAGCTTTTTAAAACCACAAACAGAAGCAGACAATTTTTATATTCAAACCCCAGAAGCCTTCAGAAGAAAAAGATGAAGACACAGCACAGCAGAGAGCCAGACTCTCAACCCCTCTAATGGAAATATCAGTAGTAAAAGTGCAACAAATGCTGAACTTTACTACAAAAGTTAAGAGAATGGAAATGGTGGGACATGTGTTGTGGCAGATGAGACAAAAAAGGGAACAGTACATGGAGTGTATGAAGCTCTTGGGAGCAGACCTGAGTAAACATAAATGATCAATAAGATGGAAGATGGAATGATAAAAGAGGCACAAAATATTGGCTAGAATACTGATGTATAGCAGTGGGTATAAATTTGACAGAATAAGATAAGATGTTCTATAGATGATCAAAAGATGGAAATGTTAAATTTAAGAGGGTATTTTGTGGTGAAAGAATATATGTATCAAAATGGACACAAACTAATAGTTATACAACATTGATTTAGAGCAATAGATATAAACTTGGCAGAATAATATCAAACCTATAAAGTCAGTAAGCTTAAAGATAAAAAGAAAGATGGTCCAAGAAAAGGGAAGATTAGTATATCTTGGAAAATTGCTATAATGTTTCTTTTTTCTTTGTATGATTTCCCTTTTTAATATAATTGTATAAGCGGATGCAAGAATACTTTTCGCTCTCTGGAATTTTACCCTTTCCTACCCTTCCCCCTTCCCCTTCTACCTGGTCCCCCCATTCCTACCATAACTCCTATCCCTATGAAAATTAATAAACCAAAAAAATAAAAATAAATAAAAAATAAAAACCTAAAAGAAAAAAGAAATCTCTCTCAGTTGACAGTATTGCTAGGTTGTTACTCAGTCTTTCATTGTAGATCTCACGTGGCTCTTGCTGATCGCCAGCCTCAGGTACTACTCCAGGCAGGCCCAGCAGGAGATCTGGCCACAGGCTAAGAGCACCAGGAAAGCTGAGGGCAGCAGGGCCAGCAGGCAATCCAGCAAGCCCTTCGCCTCTGCCAGAGACACATGGGTCTCCCCAGCTGGGGTGGGTCTGGTCCACTGGAGGGCCCATCACCACTGGTGGCTCCTGCTCTGGTGCGAGGGGAGCCGTGGGCATCCATCTGAACAGGCCCCAGGATGGCGCTGACCAGGGAGGATGGAAGCCCCACCTTGGTCCGCTTCATGCTGTCTGTTGTGGATTGGCGTGCCTCAGGGAATTCCGCTGTCCAGCTCAACGGGCAGGCGGAGGAGGAGCTGGCAGATGGCTCCAGCCCCATGCCTGGCGGTGGCAGCAGAGACAAAGGCAGGATCCCATTGGCGGCTCTCTCCAGCCAACCTCCTTAGCTCAGCGGCACTCGGCCATTGGCCTGCCACTTTGCCACCCTGGCCTGCTTCCTTTCTTCCACTCCGCCACCTCCTTGTGTTCCAGGGAAGATGGCACTGGGCAGGAAGCATAAGGGAGCTCCGCTTCTCCCTCTGGGGCTGTGCGCCATGTATCACCCCTCAATGGCCTCTACACCGACCTGTCACTCACCCTGCCCCAGGAGGGATGAGGAGCACCAGGCCAGGAGCTGCCTGGCTCTCCTCTTTTCTGCTAGCTCCCAGTTGAGCGCCCCCACCTCCCCAGCTCAGTCACTGCACGGCATCCCGGTGGTGGGGGAGAGACAAGGAGCAGTTGGAATCCCGATGGAGCCTTGCTTTGAAAGTAAATCCAATCAGCGATGTTAAGTGGTGTGCACGAAGGACGTTCCCACTGCACTGGCCCCCAAGGGAAGAAGGCCCATGGACCTCTTCTGCCCCCCTTCCACCCATGGCACGCCAACCGCAGTGGAAGGAAACCCGAGGTTTCACCACTGTCCTGCTTAGGCACTCAACCGGCTGGGCTGGAGGTTGTAGACTCTCTGCTCTGGGGCAGAGAAGGCGCTGAGCCAAGCAGAGGCTGGCCCTGCAGGACCTGAGCACAGTGTTCCTCCAGCAGCACCAGCACCAGCAGTGCTTCCCCAGGTGGGTCTGAACTTCTGAAATTTTACGCTCAGGGCAACTGCCCCTGTATCGCCCCCCCCCCCACGATATACCATTGCCAGTATTCATATTTTCTGCTTTTCATATCTTCCTTTCTCCTTCTTCCCATCATTGGAATATAAACCCATAACTCTGGGTAGCAACTGAAGTGGTTTATAGTTCATGAAAACATATGCCATAATAAAAGTGCTAGTCTTTAAGGTGCCACAAAACTCTGTTATTTGTTCCAACTCGATAACTGCTTCAAGACAAACGAACTAAGAATGGCCTTTGCAAATATAATAGACTGACCAATGGTCTCACTCAGGATAAAGCAGCATCCTGTGTTCTTGTGTCTAATGCTGGACAGATAATATCACTGTCCAACTAAAGTGTTTTGAGGGGGTGCTTCAGCACTCTTTCCTATCCAGTATTTTTCAATATTTTTAATCAATATTTTAGATGAATGGATGAAAGGAACATGTGTCATATTGGTAGCTGAAACAAACCTGGGAAGGACAGCATGCACAAAGGATGTAAATTCAGACTTATTTTATTTTTGTAGGTGAACCACAAAATGTTGGACAAGATTATATTACTTTATTAGTGCTTTTTTGTATTTTGGGATATCTTTGTAAAAAATTAATAGAAGCAGTTTTCTCGCGCACACACACAGAGATACAGACACTGGAAACACATATTTCAGTGTTTTTATTGAATATAATGCCAGAGATCGTTGATAAAAAAATATATAGTAGACTATATTTTATTTTTATTATATTTTATTTCTATATTTTATAGAATATATAATATATATATATATATATATATATACAGCAGCCAGGTTACTCTGAACCCAAAAATGGAAGAATGGAGAAATACCAACGATGGAGGAGCTACTAAAAAAGCTATTGGACACTGCAGAACTAGACATGTTTTCAGAGGCATTACGGGACCAACTGAGACATTTTGTAAAGGAAAGCTGGAAGCTGATGTATAATTGGGCCCAGAAAGAGACAGGAAATTAGGGGGAAAAAAGACTGTGGCAAACCAGTACTTACAAGAACCCGTTGATGATATTAGATGACATAGATGATGGCGAAATCTCAGATCTATATATGTAGTATGGATGTTTTGTTTTTGTTGTTTTTGTTGCTTTTGTTTTGTTTTACTTTATTGTTTTGTATGTATGAATAATAATAATAAAATAGATTAAACAAAACAAAACAAAAAGAAATACATATTTCAGCAAAATGCAAATATTTGGAAAAAATACACTTTTGCTCCTCCACCACCCTTTTTTTAAAAACTAGTATTGCTGCTGATAAAAGAAAAAGTTCTCATGCAGAAACAACACCACCACCTCACAGTGGCTAACTTTAAAAAAAAAAAAGGTTGCCTCAAAGTGTTGAGACATGCTTTTTCATTGAAAATATAATGAATATTCCTTATATCTTTAGTTTACATCTCAGAAAAAGGAAAATAAAATCTGAAATAATCTTGGTAAAAGTGGAAGTTGGACTAAAATTAGCAAAATGAAATCTAGCAAAAACAAATTAAGTTTCCAAAAATGAAATGCATCAGTATCGAACAGGGGAACACTTGGCTTAGTAGTTGTAAGTCACAGAGGATCTTAAGATTGTGTTTTATCACATAAGTCAGCAGTCGATGCTGCTGAAAAAAAGGACAAATGTAATTTCAATCTATGCAAACACACCCATTGGTTTCAAGTCACAAGAAGCAGTAATTTCACAGAAGACCAGACACCCAAAGTTGGGAGAAATATGAAGTATAAATTAGAGAAATAAAGCATAGTACTTATTAAACCTCTGAAATTCACCTTGTATTTTCAGTGAACTAAAGATGAATGTATGTGAAAAGTAAATATTACAGTTGTTGATAATGATACCACATATTTATAAAAATGACACTATAATTAATAAATAGTGTTAAATAAATTAAGGTAAGTTGCTGCTTGACTGAGCCTTCTACTTCTATGACTGCTGATATATGGATTCTTTAAATATTTGCACAATTTTTACACCACAAATAGTCATTTGCTTTAGAGTACAGACTAGACGTTAAAGACGTTATGAAGTCTGATAATATTTACACATGTCATTGCTCACATTTTATATTCTATGTACAGACAGCAAAATGTGTTACTAACTACATTTTTAAGTGGTTTTATAGCCATGGTTCTCAGTCCCTCCTCTGTCTAGTCTGGATAGGCATGCTATCGGTCCAATGGAAGGACAAGGCATGAAATGACAAACCAATAGCCATGTTAGTATTTTATTTTATTTTTATTTATTGGACTTGTATGCCGCCCATCTAGACACAGTCTACTCTGGGCGGCTCACAACAGAGAATATAAAACAATTAACATATAAAACAGTTATACCACCATTTACAGAGAATTAACAATTATTCAAGATGGAAATCAAAGATATTATGTGGTGCCCGGAGGGAAGGCTTGTCTGAATAGCCAGGTCTTCAGTTGGCTTTTGAAACTGCCCAGCGAAGGGGCCAGACGGATCTCAGAGGGGAGGTTGTTCCACAGACGGGGAGCCACTGCCGAGAAGGCCCGGTTTCTAGTTTTTTCTTTCTGGACCTCCCTCGGTGTTAGGCTCCTCAGTCACCCCTCCTGGCTAGAACGAGTGATACGAGTAGATCTAGGTGGGAGGAGGCGTTCCGCCAAGTATCGAGGTCCTAAACCGTTTAGGGCTTTGTATGTAATCATTAAAACTTTGAAATCAATGCGGAAGCGAACGGGCAGCCAATGCAAGGCGGCCAGAGTGGGAGTGATATGTTGATGTTTTCTTACCCCGCTGAGAAGTCTGGCCGCCGCATTCTGCACCATCTGAAGCTTCCGCATCAATCTCAAAGGCAGCCCCACGTAGAGCGCATTGCAATGGTCTAATCTCGAGATTACAAGTGCAAGGACCAGAGTAGTGAGTGCCCCAACATCAAGATAGGGACGCAGCTGGGCAATCCGCCAAAGATGGAAATAGGCGGAACGGACCACTGATGCCACCTGAGTTTCCATGAAAAGGGATAACTTTACCCCATTTTATACAAACATGACAGGGGATCACAGGTTACTTGGCTACTATAAAAAGGGGTCATGACTTGAAAAGGGTTGGGAACACTGATGTAACCTGTTGGAAACAATCCGGAAAACATGGAGTTAACACATCAGTCAGAGCAGAGGTGGCTTCCTGTAAGTGTGCCCCTCCAAATGTTGTTGTTCGGCTACAACATCCCTCAGTCCTAGCCAGCATAGCTAAGAGTGAGAAAATGTGGAGGGGGGCACAGTCACTCAACTCTGAGTTTGAGACTCCTATTTAAACATGAAATGCCTTTAATTAAGATTTAGGTATCAGCCAGATCGCAGTCAGTTGCCAATTGAAATCCCTAGAAATTGGGTGTGTAATGCAATTCTTCTTGGATAGCAGAAAACAATTCTTCTTGGATAGCAGACTGTGGAGCCAGAGGTTGGGAGTTCAATTCTCCACCATGCCTCCTGGGAGAAGAGCCAGTCTGTGTGGCCTTGGGCAAGCTGAACAGCCCTCAGAAGAAGGGAATGGTAAACCACTTCTGTGTATTCTCAACCTGGAAAACCCTGAAAAGGGTTGTCATAAGTCAGAATTGGGTTGATGTCACATTATTATTATTATTATTATTATTATTATTATTATTATTATTATTATTATTATTATTATTATTATTATTATTAACAAAATGTGAAGGAGACAAAATTTACTTTGATAATTTAGAGGGAAGGCTTGTATTCTAGCTGGAACAGAAGGTTAACCCACTTCTCCACAGATGTGACTGCAATGTGCCAATAGCTAAAGATAAAACTTAAGCAAAGAAATTTGGATCTGTTCCAGCTCCTGAACCAATGATCAGCTAATTGAGCAATTCTATCATTTTCAGTCTGCTATAAAGTGAATAATACAACAGACCGCAATTACACTTACTGTAGTTGAGGGGGCATACAATTGCAGTTGAATGCTACTAAGCTTAGTACCACAGGACAATGTTAGACAAAAAGACTTTAAGAGCTGGGTTATTTGGTGTAAAATAACTTCAAAATGGCTCCCAGAGTACACTTTATTCTGATGGAAACAGCATCCTTCTGGGCTTTTCAAGAAGACCTAGCCACCAGAGCCATAAAACACTAGACAACTATGTGACTTCACTTGCTAACTGAAGTTACTAGAATTTGATCCGTTAAATACAAGGGACTGTTGTGGTGTAATGGATAAAGTGGTGGACTAGGACTCTGGAGAACAGGGTTCAAATCACCACTCAGCCATGGAAACTCACTGGGGGAGTGGAGCTGGTAAAACCAGTCCTTGAATATCTCACTTACATCGAAAGCCCTATTAGGGTCGCTGTAGGTCAGTTCCAACTTGACGGCACAGAACACATGCACACTTATCAAACACAACCATTGAATGGCAGGGCAGTAGATGTGAAAACTACAGTCATTCAGGGCCTGATCCTGCATGAGCATGCTGACCTGGCTTGCATTACAGAGACTTGGTCAGATGAGGCTGGGGGTGTTAATCTCACTCAGCTTTGCCCACCAGGGTTCTCTGGGCGGCAGCAGGCAAGACCTGAGGGGTGGGGAGATGGAGTTGCAGTGGTTTATCCTGATGCCATCTCCCTCACCAGATTCATATCCCCCCAGTTTTCCAGGTTTGAATGTTTGTATCTGAAAGTGAGAGCCCAGGATAGTGTCGTGTCCATCCAGTCTCCTTTCCTGAGCTAGCCAAGCTGTTCTTGGGGGTTCGCGTTGGGCGTTTCCTCGGCTTGTGCTGGTGAAATTCAATGTCCATGCAAGGCAGCTTTGTAAAGAGTGGCTCAGTACTTCATGTTCTCCATCACAACCATGGGTCTGCCCAAAATGGTTTCTTGCCCCACCCATGCCACAGGGCACACTTTAGACCTAGTTTTCTGTACTAGGGTAGAGGTTAGTGATTTGTGTGTGGAGGAACGATGTGTTGTCATGGACAAATCGTTATCTGGTGGGGTCTAGACTCACTGAAATTCAAAACTTCTCCAGGGGTGGGGGACTGATTAAGATGGTCCATTCCAGGAGGCTGATGGATCTAAATGGTTTCCTGATGGCTCTTGGAGAATTTCCTGTCACCTCAGCAATGCCTCCCTGTAGCAGGGTAAGTTCCCAGCATGCTTTAAAAAGGCAGTAGTAAGAACACTGCTAATGTCTCTAATTCTTTGCCTGGACTGTTGTTATTGTTGTTATGTGCTGTCAAGTCAGAACCGACTTACAGCAACCCTAACAGGGCTTTCAAGGTAAGTGAGACATTTAAGGAGTGGTTTCACGAGTTCCACTCCCCCAGTGAGTTTCCATGGCTGAGCGGGATTTGAACCCAAGCCTCCTGAGTCCTAATCACTCTATCCACTATGCCACACTGGGTAGTCCCAACTGTAGATGCCTAGTTTAACACCATGGTAGGCTTACTAAATTCCACACAATTATACTGAGCCAGCATCACTCAGTTAATGTAATGTTATATTTCCCTTCCATTCTGAGTGTTCCTTCTACTGTGATGTGTGCAGTAAAGCATATGCCTTAATGAGTATCCTTAACATCTCTTTCTCATTCAACCTCAGCTGGCCTTGATGTCTTCCCCCCCTCCCACCCAAGTCATTTCAAAACAGTGTCCTAAAGCACAGCTGTGTTATCATCAATCTGCGCTCTTCCTCTACTACCCCCTCAACACCCTGGAACCCTCTCTGCATACAGTTTATCAAGAACTAGAGGTGGATTAGTTAATTACAAAGAAAAATCTCTCCCTGTATAAATCAATGTAATCAGGAATGAAGCTTGCCCTTGCCTACGAACACTTTAGCTCCTATTTTATAGCAAGCATGTCCCAGAATCAAAAATACAAAAGCTTATCAGAATATTAGTGAGGGGGGAAAAAAGGAAAAGACCACTGTGGCAAACTGGAAAATAGGAAAGCACACAATAGCACACAATGGATGTGTTGTGGGACTTCATGAACAGAAAGGGCACTGATAACCCTCCCTAATGTTTCTTAAAATCAAAGACCCAAAGCTGCAAATTAAATTAGAAATTAGGAACATGGTAACAGCAAAGATAAAGGCCTTAAGAAGCATCGCCTCCTCATGATAGCTCATGAAAGGCTGTAAACAATACTGGATGATGACCCTAAGGATTGTTCTTTCTGTACAAACTAGAACTACGTAAGCACATTCGGGTCCTTTTGTTTATATCCATTCTGCCCAAACCACTATTATTCTTTGGATTTATTATCTCCTGTTCCTTATAGTACACACTTAGCTCCACCAGCTTTTGGCCACTGCAGACAAAGCAAAGCACTGCACACACTTTTCTCAGTCTTCAGAACCTTTCTCTCCTTTCGGCTTACCTTAATAAATTTCAGAGGGATATATTATTTATGAAACCAGGAGCTTAAAGAAAGACTAATATGGGTTTAGCAAATATGTTAAGAAGAGAATCCAGCAAATTTCTTCTATTTAACAAATTAATACTGTCTCAAGGAATGGTTACATTCAATTACAATGTAAAACTTGAGAGAAAAGGGGAACACTTGTGTATTTATTTGCAGTCCTCCCAGTCCTCTTCTTAACACAAAAGCCTGTCTCTGTCTAATCCAACCTAGGATAAATTCTAATCAAAACTCTTCAAAGGCAGTGCATATAATTATCCACCTTTCAAAGCATTAATTCAAAGACAGGTCTCTGTGGCTATACTGTTTTCAGGACTCAACTGAAGGAACAAACCAGATGACCATATGCATGAATTATCTGTGAGTAACTTTTCCAACTGAATGCCAGCCTAAGAGCAGCTAAGAGGTAGAAGAGTTTACCCCACCTTCCTGCTGAGGGTTGAGAGATTAGTGTTGTCAGAAAAACTCCAGATTAAATGCAAATATTAGCTACTCGGCTCTACCCTAAGTGGCACAGGTTTATGCATAACAATCTATTGATGCATTCAAGCATATCCTCCAAGTACCACATTACTGCCAAAAAGAATATTTTGACATATAATACACAGAATCTTGAACCATCTCAACAAGAAAATGCTTTTGGAAGGATTTAGAAAGTGGTTTATAAATTGGCAAAGACAGCAGAGTCACTTTGGGGAAATTATTTAGCGAAAACTGTTTCCTCTGGAAATTCCCAACAAATAAACATGGCTGAGCTTCAACCTAGATCCATGTCCAAGCTCAGTCATGGACTTTTTGATCTCACCATCCCAGTTCCTGGCCTATAAATAAATGAACAATTGCCACCCATACTGTAAAAACAATACTGTCAGGCTGGAACACTGCACAGCTGTGGGTCTCTGATAATCAGTTCTTGCCATTTCCATTAAAATATTGACTTTTTAATTTAAAAGGATCATAGATCTGCTCATATTACTGGAGATACTTCTGTTAATATAGACATATTTTGTTTTCTGATATTCAGCGGCTAGTGAGATGTCATGTGGTGGGATGGGGAAAAGCACACTGAGAATTTCAGATGCAGCAGAATTCCTACTTTCTGGAAATTACTCCTCTCCCTGGAATTATACATCATGTGATAACCATAATAATATGATCTGCCAACTATCTGGAGAACTGGAGATTCAAGGCTTACCTTGCCTGTCCCCCTCAACAATGCTGCTTGGAGAAGCAAAACAATAAAAATGCATGTATTAATTAGGCATGTACATTCAGAAATAATGCTATATTCAGATAGTTCCAAATATATCTGAATCCGAATTTGATAGTTCTGAGTATCTGTAATAATAATTCCTAATATTTAAAGTCCCATTTACTTCTACAGATTAGAGAGAAAAAGGCTGTCTCTGCTTGCTAGTGGTAGAAGTGAAAGTGAACCCTATTTCTCAAGCATCCTGGACTGATTCCTTGAGAAATGATGCTTAAGGTCACTCTGGCATCAAGGGGAGTGGGGGCAAAGAACTCTGTGTCTCTTGACTGAGGTTGTCGTGGTTTCCCCCAAGGGAGTGGGGCTGGGGTGAGAGCAAAACCTGATGTCTGTCTGCACCAATGAAATCTAGAAGCAGGCACAGACACCAGAAGGTATTTTTTCACATTTATTTTTTTCAGTTGAAAAGTGAACATAGCTGCTTATAAATTCCCTGAGCATTTGCAAGCCTGCACTGCAGCAATTTTCTCTGTGTCCTTTTCTGAACCCTCAACTTACATTTACATTCTCCACAATTCCCACCCACCACAGGTTATCTGCTACTCCAGTCTGCCTGCCAGTGCTGCCCAGGGTATCTGCCCACTGCCGCCTTTCACAACGCTGCTATAAATTCCTGCTGGCATCCCCACTGTTCAGGGTTCAATCAGTATGTCTATTACAGTCATTTCCTAATACTTAGGCACTGCTGGCTGTTAGTGTGCACTCTTTTTGTTTGGCACAGTCACAGGGAGATCCTCCAAAAAGTTTTCTCTGTGTTTTTCTTAAAGGGAAAATAATGACTGAATTTTGATGCTATTGCACATCCCTAAAGAAGACTATGCACACTGATAAAATTAAAGGGAAAAAAGTGAAGTGGGGCACCAAAACAGGATGCCCTAAACAAAATGGGCATCTTTTGATGAGTTTCCAGCCATGTTGTATTGAAACCCCATGCTGAACCAGCATACACATCATCCCCAGGTAAGAATGCAAGATGAAAATCACCATCTGGTGGCCCACCTGCTTTGCAAGCAAAGATTACTCCCCTAGAAAGGGACAGAAAGAATGTTGTAGGGTTTTCTCTCTTGGATATCTGTTAATAACACATAAAGGATTATCTCCGTATGCTTGGGGTAAGTCAAAATAGAGAGCCAATTTTTTGACTGGAATTTTTCCTTTCCAACTATTACGCTCTTAAGATCTAAACTGGTACCACAGATCCACCTGAGTCTCATGTTTTCTCCATTGTGTCGTCTTCCTAATACTTATCCCCCAACATATGACCACAAAGGTGTTCGATTTTGGGACAGGTGACAAAAAGTATATGAAAAAACTTTCTTGAGACAGAAATATTCAGTGTGACAGTGTATACAAATTATTTATATAACGAATACTCTCATTCATATATTTACATCCAATTGTGTCAACAAAATGAACACTTAAATATAGCAAATACTGCTGTCACAAAACAGATCTGTAATAACTTAACAGTCCTTTTCACAGAATTAAAAAGGAAATAGGACTGTACGACTGACAAAAAATAATAATAATCACCATTTGCAAAGTGATCCCACTGAAACTCTGAAGGAACATTCCAGATCCTTCATGCGTTTGTGAAGTCAGTCAGCAGTATAGCACCTATGCTAGGCAATGTAATATTCAGGTCATTTGCAACTATAATTTTCAACCTGCACGTGAACCAACAAAATGTAATCATGGTGGGCGAGGGGGAAAAAAGATAGCTTCTATTGAAGTAATGTTTTAAATTATGCAAAGAATTAAAGAAGACATGCATGAAGGCCTTGTGTACTTCAAAGACACCTGGAGTCAACTACTCAGAGATATACAGCATAAGTCACTTTTGGCAGGAGCATCACTGAGTAAAAAGCAATCCAGCATTAGGGCTGGAGATGGGATGCAAAGTCACATCAAAACATGTTTGTTCCTGGGACAAATGGCAAAGTCTTCTATCTATTCTGTCTTCAGCCACGAGTGTGAACCCTCACCATGAAAAAAGGGAAGCAGAATGTGGTGCCCGGAAAAGTTTATGCTTTCAAGAAAAGGGGATGAGAACAGAGACAGGAGGCCTTTCTGTTTATTTTCCTTTTACCAACCAGTAGGTTCACATAATTTTGGTGCTCTCCTGGAACAAAGCTCTAGTTGCACTATCCTAACTGTGGCCCTAATGGTTGGCTTTATGGGAAGGCTTTATTTTTCCCCACATAAATGAATGGCAACCACTGGCATAATATAAAGCCATGCACTGACAGTGCTGGGGTATATCACTGTTTTTCCCAGTTAATCCAACCCTTGAAGCAAAAAAGCAAAAGTGTGCCACTCATACACTGCCTCATAGCACTTAAAGCACTCTCTGGGCAGCTTACAGTTTAATTACGCAGGCCACATATTGCCTCCCCAAGTGAGCTGGCCACTCAATTTAACAATCTTGGAAGGGTGGAAGGCTGAGTTAACCTTGAGCCGGCTATCCTGAGGGGCCAAACTTGGGTCATGAGCAGAATCTTAGCTGCAGTACTTCAGTTTAACCACTGCATCATGAGGCCCCTCTCAATCAAACGTGCTCTTTGGTTCAGGCTTCAGGTTTCTAATTCTATGGAACAAATCAGACATTGTGACAATAGTTTCATATGTGTAAATCTGGAACTGCCCATTTAAGCAAAGGGAGATATCCATGAGAGAAGTGGAGATCCCTCCGTTCAGCTTTTCTTCAAAAACTTATTTGCTCACATGTTTTTAATCATCACCTAAACTCTGATACCTGAAGTTAACCTGGAGGAGAAATGGAGGGAGGAGAAGCACCTTAGGAGATGGTAAAAGCCACAGACGGGGGAGTGGTTACATATTTAAGCACGCACTTACTTGGCTCTTAAAACTTGACCAACCATGCCTTTTGTTCCATGATTAAGAAGTTCCATACTTCAACACCATGACATCAAGCTGGACTCTTTCTCTTGCTAGGATGTGCTAGAAATGTGAAAACTCTCACATGGAACCGGTATGGGGTAATGGAGTAGGATGTGGGACATCTGGGTTCAAATTCTTGCTCAACCATGAAACTCATTCATTGGGTGACCTCAGGTCAGCCACACAGTCTCAGCTGGGCCTAATTCACAGGATGGTTGGGAAGATAAAGTCAAGAGGAGAAGAGCCTTGTATGCTACCTTCTGTTTGCTGAAGGAAAGGCAGGATAGACACATGCAATAAAGACAATAGGCAAATAACAAATAAATGGATCTATGATTGGCACATAGCTCAAAAGATTCTCTGGAATCTCTCTCTCTCTCTCTTTTAATTTTGTGCCTCCAGCGCCCCTGCCTATTTTCTGTGTTTTGTTTTATTGGGTTTTTGAATATCCAGACTCTCAGCAAGACATTAAAAATCTCCCGAGGGATATTTATTATTTCTTTCTTCATAACATGGACACAAAACACTTGTGGAAAGCAGTATCAATGAAATGCATAATTTAAAGTAGCACTTTTATTTAAGTGTCTACTGACACAGGTTTTGGGAGTAAGGTTCATTCAATGCTTAAAGTACCAGTGCTCCACCATGCTTAGAAATGTAAACTCCTGAAATAACTTTTTTCCCTTAAACCTAACACGGAATTGAGGAGAGAGATAAGATATTATAGAATAAACTAGAGATGGGCATGAACCAGTTCATCCCAGTTTTCTTTCCCCCCCCCCTCCTCTGGCTCAATTAGCCACTCACCCAGCCCAGCATGCTAGCTTCCTGCACCTCCTCCACTGATCTTCCAGTCCTGGCAACAGCTCAGGCTTCTCTGTCCCGCCCTCTTAGCTGATCTCCCATTCAGACAAAAGGGTGGGGAAGAAGTCTATGCTCCTGCTGGTGACTGGGAGATTAGCGAAGGAGGTGGGAAAAGGAAGCATGCTGGGCCTGGTGAGTGGCTGATTGAGACAAAGGAGGTGGGGAGGGGAGCAGCAACACCTGTGCTGCCACCTTTATGAACTGGGACAAAACATTTGATGCTCATCTCTAAAACAAACCATTGTTTTTAGCATGAACTTGGTAAATATTTGAATTATGTTACAGAGGTGTTCAGCTATGAGAGTTTTCTGTTGAGGGATGAGACAATATGCTCCCCATTTTCAGGTGCTGAAATGAGGGGCATTTCAATTGTTGGTGAGAGGTACATATTTTCAAAAATGTTGCTGGCAGTCCTTGCCATCATGTGTGGCTTCTCTCTCTCATTCTTTCTTTGCCCCTCTCTCTCTTGAACTGGTTGACACTGTCTATAGGCATGATGATGCTTATTGGTGGTGTCAGCTAGCAACCATTATCTCATCTGCCCCTGCTGGGCAGAAACCTCTCGGCAACACAACAGGCTGCTGAGATCCATATATTTTCCCAAAGTCTAACTAAAACAAAACAAAACAAATCCTTTTGCAGTTCCTTCCACTTTTCTCAACTTACCTGCAAAAAATGGCGCACTGATTTACTTATATTTACATTTATCTTCTGCTTTTCTATAAAACCATCAGTACATAAACAGTTAAAGCAGCGTAGAACAAGATGAAAAACATTAAAACATTAAAACCAATGAAATCATTAAAAATACTTTAGTAATTAATAAATCTAGCAAAATAATTCAAAAGGCCATTTCAAAAAACATTTTAACACACCTTTTTCAAAAGTAGCAGCAGTGCAAAACGACCAAAATTCCCAAAGGAATGATAGTAACTATGATAGTTACAATGAAAGAAAAACTCATGCATTATGTGGCTCTCTGTAGACCAAATGGATCCTTCAGAAGGCTTCTCCTAGGTTCACGCTTAGCATGCCTTAGAATGTAACAGGTTGCAGCTCTTAACACCAGTGATTACATGCCACTGTTTACATTGATTACATGCCATGTAACCATTGTTACATGCATTAGTTTAGTCAAAAACTAAAGAACGTTGGAGCAGGCTGGATCAAGCTAAATAGGGTTGCTTGTCGCACAGAGGCAAAGAATGCCATTAGGTGTGATACTTGCATCCACATGCAAGGATTGGTGGTTTGGGGTCAGGAAACCACACCACACCTCAAGTGACCCTATTTGGCCCACCTGCCTTTAAAAGGAAAGATAAAAAAGGGAAAAATAACAAAACACCAAAAAATGATCTCCGTCATCCCTTCCTTTCTTGTCTGCCCTTCAGTAGGAAGCATTCAATTTTTTATATATATATTTTCTAAAAGCCACACTCTGGGTGATTTACAAGTTTAATAAATACAGACCTCTTTCCACTAATGGTTAGAGTTCATGCTTTCACTTCCTCTACGACTACTAATTTACTATGTGCAAGCTTCATTAAAATGTGACACATCACCAACAATCTGAAATGATACCATCCATAATTCTACTGCCTAATTCTATACTACAGAGAGTTTCACTCTTGTGAATTTGCCATTATATAGGTAATTCACAGTACACTCTATTCAACACTGATCAATAAGCTAGCAATATTTTAACAGCCCTGTGGTGGCATTTATTTCCATTTGGGTGATGGACCTTCTTGAGTCATCATAACGTCCACTCCGCAGGGATTCCCCAACTCACTGGAGTAGTGCTGCCGATGAGGTTAACGTTGCAGAAAATAAATCATTCACTTTCTAGCTCTGCGAACTTCAACACTATTAGATTCAGCCCATAAGACTGTAGAATCACATGAACTTCTAAACAGAGACAACACTATAATCCTGTAGACAAAAGTTCTGTAGCCCACCCTGATCTATACATTACCTTATAAAAAGCCTCACATATACCTCCGCATATAGACAATATTTTAATTAAACTGAAATTACTATCCTAAGTTCTTTAGAGATAAGTCCAAAATCCCTTCTCCAAACTACAAGTGGTTCCAGACACAGTTTTAATTATATCATCACCCTGCCTCATTCAATAAATTTTACAAATGCTTCAAAAAAACGCACTTGGCTTACAGCTTCCCTTATTTTTCCATCACTTCTCCCATCTTTTTCCTTATTGCGGAAAATCCATTATGGGGAAGAAGAAAAAAAGGCAGCATAGCTGCATGGCTGCCTTCTAACTGCTAGCATGAGAAGCCCTTCATCTGGGAATATCCTAACTTATAAAAGTCCTTTTTGCTATCTTACATTCATATATTTGATTTCTTTTTGAATGATTACAGCTGTGTATTAAATTCCTATAATCCACACACACTTATTTTCCTCAGTTAGAAATACCTTCTAGTTTGTTACTCAAATTTTACATTTGCATTAACAGGTTCTTCCAAGGTCCAAAAGTTTTCAATACTTTCCACATGTTCTTCAGCATTGCAGTAGAAAAGACTGTCTATATAATTATTCCACATGCTAATGAAAACATACGTAAGACTATAATTTACAGAATCAGTTCAAAGAACATATCATACAAAAGGCCATTCATGGAAAGAGTTGCCAAAATCTTTGGGAACCATTAAGAGAAAAACCCAAAGATAAAACTGCTCATATCATAATATCTTTATGCTAATCTATGGTACAATCACACGTGGAACAGAGAGTGCAATTTTGGACAGTGCATTTTGAAAAGGATATCATAAAGCTTGAAAAAATACAGAAAAAGGAACGGCAAATGATCAAGAGAATAAAGAAACTCCTCTATGAAGAAAAATTACAATGCTGGGTATTGTTTGGCTCTTTTAAAAAAATCCTATCAGGAATCATAAAAGTGGATTAAATGCATGCATGCTGTGCCAGAGTGAATAAGGAGAAATTTTCCATAGTTCAGCTTCACACCACTTTTCTGCAGTGATGGTGCAGAAAAAAACTCAACAGGTCCAAAAATCATGCTTAGATATGAGTACCAAGTCCTCTGCTACAAGCAAATTGAAAAACAGGATCTACAGGTAAGAGGTATAGGCTTAGGTTTTCACCTCTGGCACTGTGGATTGGAATGCCTCTCTCAACCTAGTTAGATAAACCGTTGCCAGTCATAGGTTCTCTTTGGAGTCAGAAATTGAGAGTATAATCCTCCACTGTGAAAACAGCCAGACTATGTAGCTTTGGACAAGCTGCACAGACCCAGGATGCTCCCCAAACAAGGAAATGGAAAACCATTTCTGTATATTTTCTACCCAGAAAACTCTGGAAAGGGCCACCATAAGTCAGAATTGACTTGACGGCACATTATCATTATAATAATCAGTCATTCCGCATCCACATGTGATGAAGACTAGCTTACATTTGAGATTTTTAAAGTGAACTAATAAAGTTATCATCTGCCATTGCTTTTGGAAGGAGAAACTGGTTTCCCTCTCTCATACTAATAGAGCCAAGGACCATCCAAGGGAGCTCAAGGGTGGAAGAATTAAGATTTTTAAAAAAGCAATTCATATTCACACAACACTTGCTTACATTATGGATTTTGCTGCCACAAAATGCAACGGTGGCTGCCAATTTGGGTGGCTTTAAATAAGGATAAATGTATTGATGGTTACTAGTAATAATAACTAAATGAACACTCTCCACTGTCAAGAGTCAATATGTCTTTCAGGACTAGTTGTTGGAGAACATGGTGGTAGATCATGGTAGCATCCTGCTTGCAGGCTTCCATTAAGCAACAGGGTGCCTCTTGTGTGAACAGAAAGCTGGATTAAGCTTGAGCTTGGCTGTTCTTTTCTAAGGAAAAGATATTTCCCAGTGAAATGCGTTAGCTTGATCATTCCTGTTTATATTTATACACAGTACAGTATCTGGATTTCTCTCTTATGTTCTTGGAGAAATTTCTGAATATGTGGCCAAATCCTTACTGGAAATCATAGATAAACTTTAAGCAACTTCTAAAACCAACTTTTAGGATTCTCGGTCAATTGTGATATTTCAGCACAGAATCTTTACAAAATGCAATTATTTTGGAAACAATAAAATAATTAAAAATAGTTCAAAAGAGGTTATCAGAAATTGAGGCCATGCTATTACTAGAAACTCACATAAAAAGTTCTTCCGGTTTGAATGACAGATCAAAGGCAACATTATATTTCTCCAAACCTTCTCATTATGCTCACTAATGTTGTCATCTTGCCCTGTTGACATATTGCATTCACACACCAGAAGACAGAGCAGAAACAGCTAGTACTAATTAACCATAATTACTGCATGGTACAGAGAGATAAGAGTATTAGTATTAGCATCAAATCTGGCTACAAAATTATCTTTTCAGAACCCCTTCCCTTACCACTGGCACAACAGGTGCAACTGGATGCATTACAGAATTAAAATATTAGTGCCAGAATTTGTAGGGTTTTTTCCCTCCAAAAGATTTCTTCAGACTAAAGCCGCAAGCAGGCAAAAATGTTTACAAAGACACAGCACTCTTTCAAGTAGGTGCATGAGAAACAGATTAAGGGGCACTGTTGTGGTCTTGGGCTCCTTGGCTACCTCTGCTTATGAGTGACATTTCCCTTTATTCTCTCTGTAGCAATTATCCCAGAAAACAGTTTACTCACTCCTAGCTGCATTTTTTAACAAGCTTCAGTACTACGGAATGTCTCTCTCTCAGATACTGATGTAATAATTTGTTGCAGTGACTTTAAGGTATCACCAGCAGTTGTTTTTTCCCTCCTCGAAAAGCCTCACTCATAGTGTGAGGATGGTAAGCAAAACAAGCGTGACCAGTTCTGGCATTAATTTATCCCCTAAAAGTAAACACAACACATTATGTTTTTGTATTTAAAGCAGGTTTAGAAAACTTTGGCAGAGCCAAGGTTCCTTTTTCAGAACATCCAAATGCTCAGGAGTCTCCTTCGCAGGAGGAATGTCAAAGCTTGAAAGGGTCGTGGCCAAAGTGGTTCATGAGCACAACTCATCTTTGGTTGGTGACTGGTTTTGTTTGCTTGTTTTTAGTTTTGAACAAAGGATCAAATTGTATGGCATATCTATAACTTATTTTTATTTCATAAATACAGTATGTGATGTGTAAATAAAAATAAAACCTGTCCATCACATGAAATCCATTAAATTACATTTGTGCAGCAAATCTGTTTATTTATTATTCAAAAGAAAAAGCACAAAAATAAACTGCATCAATAATACTTAATGTTTGGCAGGTCTGTGGTTCTCAAATGGTTAACAGTCCCCCACCCCACCCCCCAAACCTTAAAGATCCGGAGCAGGAAAGACAAAAGTGTCGAACTAGTAGAACTAGTGCACTGACCCTACAAGGAAGGGGATGTTCCCAAGAGATTAAACACAGCTGAACACTCCTTTCTTGAGTGTGGTTGAAAGAAAACATATCAAAAGTAAATTAGTGGACTCCTGAAGTCCATTAAATATAAAAACACCTGTTTTGTAAACACTATGGGCTCACAGTGGACTTCCCCTTTGCTACTGATCTTTGTGGAGAATAACACTGTTAATTTTCAGTAGTAGTAATTTCTTAATGATTTTTTCCAGGGGTGTTGAGAAGTTATTTGGGGCCCACATATGACCTAAGGATCACAATTTGACCAACTGAGTTTAGAATAAGTTACATCCTTATCCTTCAAAATAACATTCATTCATTCATTCATTCATTCATTTCTAATGATGGTTTACTTTTTCCAGCAAGTAATGTTACAAAAGATGGACAAAATTAAATGGAAAAAACCATGGAGACATATATAACAAGACTGTTGTTAAAATCAGGTAAAAAGCGGGGGGCATATACATAGGGCTGTATGTGTGCCTGTGATTGCCATTCATTTGGACTGTGGCCCTATAGGTGATCCAAAGCATGGCTGCAGCAATAGAACACAACAAGGCACAGCAAGAAGAAATGGATGCTCTTTTAAAAAAGCAGAGAGCAGTGGGGCACCATTAGTGGTATGTTTTTATTTTATTTCATTTTGTTTCTATGCCATCTTTCTCCTGTAAACAGAACTCAAGGTGTTTGTGTGTCTTTTTGGGACCATTTGTTTCTTTTTGCTTTCTTGGAGTCTATCAAGTTTCTGTATCTGTGCTTCATATGAGAACACCTCTTCCCTTCCCTTCTCTTTCTCCCCCCTTTCCCCATAACCACCCTCCGAATCCTCCTTCTGACTGATCTCCTGCTGGGGCAGCAGGTGGTTTTTCTTTTTTCTTTTTTTAAGAGGAAACTTCCTGGCCTCCCTCAGTCTTTTGCTGCGACCATGGATCCTGCTGAGATGCCTCCTCCTGCTTCCTGCCCATCTTGGGCTCTGCTCTCACAGAGAGTAAAGAAGCATCTCACCAGCCACAGGAATACCTCTTTCTTCTAAACAAACAAACAAACAAACCCAAAAACACTTAGTGCTGCTGGAGAATGGGGACAGGGGAGGAGAAGACCACTTGTTTTAGGCTAGGCCTCTCTGTGATGACTTACTGGCCCAGTTTCCTCTCCTCATGCAGTTCTAATTCAAGCATACCTCAGCTGACTCTTGACTGCTGCATCATTTCTTGCCATGGCACAGGGAGTCAAAACAGAAAGAGGAGCAGCACTGCCAACTTCTTGGCCATAGAGGAGTGAGAAGGATTACAAGTCCATAAGCCCTTCCCAAGGACCTTTCTACAAATGAAATCCAGAACAAAAGGGATTCTTTGGGACAGAAGGTTAATCCCTCTAATCAATTTATTTCAGTTCTTCCAGATCAGGTAACTACCTTTTTTTAACAAAACGATTCTCAGAATATAAAACACTCTTCATGTGTGTCACTGAAGCCTTCACATGAATAAGAATGCAGGTCACTGACCCTTTGTCTTGATTTTGATGCAGGCATACTATACAAAGGAGCCCAATGCAGCAAGTCTATTCGAGTTACAGTAATCATGTGCAATTAGATCAGAGTTGCACTTATTAGCTTAAAGTAACATATTCAAATTTAACATAAAAATGTGTCCTCCTTTTGAGTGATGAGTGTCCTCCTTTTCGGCTCACCACGTCCTAATTTTCGGTGGTGTTTTAACAGCTGCCCTACATCTATAATAAGGACCTGCAATACAATGCCACTTGCATTTTTCAAGGTCCCAACAAGTCATGCAGTCTTCTACCACATGTCATTCTGTTTCTTTCCTCCTGCCTCCCCCAATGCCCCCACTCAAGGCTAACTGGGAATGTTCAGTCTTCATTGGATAGTACCTGAATTCTCCCCATCATGTTTCTTCCCTAAAAAAAATACTGCATACTCAAAAAGCTGAGGTTGCACCATAGCTTTTGGTTCAGAGATTGCATCATCATCATCATATCAGAACCTAAACACACAAAAAATGGAAACATTGCTAGTATAAAGATTGTCTTGTCTTGTATTCAATGTATTGCATTGCATTGATAGTGACTGTTAGCTACAGTATATCACAGAAGTGAGTACACCCCCTCACATTTCATAAATATTTTAGTATATCTTTTCATGTGACAACACTGAAGAAATGACACTTGGCTACAATGTAAAGCAGTGAGTATACAGCTTGTATAACTGTAAATGTGCGGTCCCCTCAAAATAACGCAACACACAGTCATTCATGTCTAAACCGCTGGCAACAAAAGTGAGTACACCCCTAAGTGACAATGTCCAAATTCGGCACAAAGTGTCAATATTTTGTGTAGCCACCCTTATTTTCCAGCACTGCCTTAACCCTCTTGGGCAGTGTTCCCCAACCTTTTCTGTAGTGCGGACCGGCGGAGCCTCTGAGGGAGGTGGGGCGGCCCCTCGCGCTTCTGCTCTCCGACGCACGCGCGAAGTGGTTGGGGAGCGCACGCGCGCACTTTCCCCCACCGCTTCGCGCATGCACAGGAGCGCCTGCCCACCCGTGCACCCACCCCACCCCTGCGCGCGGGCGCATGCTTGAAGGGGTGAGGGAGTGCGTGCCAGCGGCGGCAGCCTGGGAGTCTGAGCATGGCCGGGGGGCTCCCTCTGGCCGCTCGCCTCCCGACGGGCTCCAACGAGGCTGGGGGCGGGGCTCCTCGCCGCCCTCCGCGGGAAATTCAAATGCAGCCGCTGGTTCCGGAGCTGGAGGCACCAGCGGCGGCATCGGCCTGCTCAGGGCAGCGAGGAGTGCCGACCCCGGCCTCTTTGGAGCCTGCTGGGAGGCGAGCGGCCAGAGGGAGCCCCCCGGCCATGCTCAGACTCCCAGGCTGCCGCCGCCGGTACGCACTCCCTCACCCCTTCAAGCATGCGCCCGCGCGCAGGGGTGGGGTGGGTGCACGGGTGCGCAGGCTGGAAAGGCAGCAGCACGGAGCGATCCCGAGGCTGGAGACAGAGCCCGGGGAAATCAAAACACCTCCCCACCGGGATCCTGCCTGAGGGTCTCTCCCTGCTGCTGACTTTCCAGCCAGGCTGGAAAGGCAGCAGCACGGAGCGATCCCGAGGCTGAAGACAGAGCCTGGGAAAATCAAAACACCTCCCCACCGGGCTCCTGCCTCCTGCCTGAGGGTCTCTCCCTGCTGCTGACTTTCCAGCCAGGCTGGAAAGGCAGCAGCACGGAGCGATCCCGCGGCTGGAGACAGAGCCCCGTGGGGAGGCCATTTGAATTTCCCGGGCTCCTATCTTCAGCCGCTGGGTCCCTCCGCGCTGCTAGCTTTCCAGCCGGGCTCCGGGAGGCTGCGCCGCCATCTGCGCAGGCGCAAACAACCTTTGCAGGGGTGAGTGCGTGCGGGGGGGGGGAGGTATGTCTTGGCGGCCCGGTGGGGCTTAAGCCACGGACCGGCAATGGGCCGCGGACCGGGGGTTGATGACCTCTGCTCTTGGGCATAGAGTTTACCAGAGCTTCACAGGTTGCCACTCCTCCATGACGACATCACAGAGCTGGTGGATGTTAGAGACCTTGCGCACCTCCACCTTCCGTTTCAGGATGCCCCATAGATGCTCAATAGGGTTTGGGTCTGGATACATGTTTGGCCAGTCCATCACCTTTACCCTCAGCTTCTATAGCAAGGCAGTGGTCGTTTTGGAGGTGTGTTTGGGGTTGTTATCATGTTGGAATACTGCCCTGCGGCCCAGTCTCCGAAGGGAGGGGATCATGATCTGCTTCAGTGTCACAGTACAGTACATGTTGGCATTCATGGTTCCCTCAATGAACTGTAGGTCCCCCGTGCTGGCAGCACTCATGCAGCCCCAGACCATGACACCCCCACCACCATGCTTGACTGTAGGCACGACACACTTGTCTTTGTACTCCTCACCTGGTTGCTGCCACACACACTTGACACCATCTGAACCAAATAAGTTTATCTTGGTCTCATCGGACCACAGGACATGGTTCCAGAAATCCATGTCCTTAGTCTGTTTGTCTGCAGCAAACTGTATGTGGGCTTTCTTGTGCATCATCTTTAGAAGAGGCTTCCTTCTGGGACGACAGCCCTGGAGACCAATTTGATGCAGTGTGCGGCGTATGGTCTGACCACTGAGAGGCTGTCCCCCCACCCCACCACTTCAACCTCTGCAGCAATGCTGGCAGTACTCATATGTCTATTTCCCAAAGCCAACCTCTGGATATGACGCTGAGCACAGGCACTCATGGTCGACCATGGCGAGGCCTGTTCTGAGTGGAACCTGTCCTGTTAAACCGCTGTATGGTCTTGGCCACTGTGCTGCAGCTCAGTTTCACGGTTTTGGCAATCTTCTTATAGCCTAGGCCATCTTTATGTAGAGCAACAATTCATTTTTTCAGATCCTCAGATAGTTCATTACCGTGAGGTGCCATGTGGAACTTCCAGTGACAAGCCCGAGAGAGTGAGAGCGATAACACCTGCTCCCGCCTCACACCTGAGACTTGTGACACTAACGGGTCTCATGACACCAGGGAGGGAAAATGGCTACTTGGGCCCAATTTGGACATTGTCACTTAGGGGTGTACTCAATTTTGTTGCCAACGGTTTAGACATTAATGGCTGTGTGTTGCATTATTTTGAGGGGACAGCACATTTACACTGTTATACAAGCTGTATACTCACTGCTTTGCATTGTAGCCAAGTGTCATTTCTTCAGTGTTGTCACATGAAAAGATAATACTAAAATATTTATGAAATGTGAGGGGGTGTACTCACTTCTGTGATATACTGTATGTGTTACTCCTCTTTGAAACTCCTAAAATTATGTACTTATTTTCTACACAGGCAGAATTTGTTCTAAACGTGTTCCTGTAATGATAAAATTAAAAGGTGTAGCTGTCTGTCTGATTAACTTTCTCTCCCATAACTACAAAGCCATGAAATCTAGGCACCAGATCTTGGCATACATTCTAAGATGACCCTGAGCATGTGTCTCTCCACATAATCAGTTTTAAATTTTAGATTTTTTTTTAATGTATGAATTACTTATGATTAATCTAAGTGTGTCTGTAGTGCCAAAGCAGGCTCCTCTGAAATAAGGGCTCCTAAAGAGGAGGACTGTTCTCAAGAGCAGGGCACCTTGCAATTTGGCCCAAATGCTTGCAGCTTGAGAACTGGGCCATTTAAACCATCACTTCTCACCATTCCACTGCTGGAACAACAGAGATCCATCCTCTGTGTAACCCAGATACCCTGTAAACCTTACATGCTGCTCACTCTATGTACACACATGTATTATGGGTGGGTGGGTGTTTGTAGATGCACATTTATGCATATAAAGAGACAAAAAAAAAACCACCCTGGTTCTCAGTGGGTGGGGGGAGAAAGAAAAGCTCAGTGAGGGGACTATTGTTGTCCACTATGGTTGAAGTCTGGGGAAAATAAGGTGGAGGAAAGTAAGAAAGAAAGAGAGGAAAGTAGGGTGGCAGCATTGCCCATTTGGTTTTAGGTGGATTCTAGCCATGATACCAGGGCTCATTCACACCATTGGCTTCCTTCAGTACCTGGCTCCCATTTAAAAACTAAGCCTCTGGCCGCTGTAGAAATCAACCTATGAAGTAATGTATATGGCCACTTTTCATCCAACAGCCTTGTGAGAAAGAAGACTTCCATTGCCCTTCAGTATACCAGCGAATGAACAAAATGACAGCTGCCATTAATGTCCTATTTGGACCTCTCACAGACTTGAAACTCTGGACTCGTACATTGATCTCTGCACCGCACAGACACTGTGTGCATCCACACTAAGTGCCATTTCTTCTAGGCACCTAAAGTGACATCATCTGTAAGTGCCAGAACAGTCTCAGCATCCCCCCCGTGAAGCATACTCCTACTGACGGTGCTACTGCTCGGGAGGCAGAACTACATGCCAACTGCTGTCTCTAACAAGGTATCCCAAGGTATGATCAGATGCTGCCACCACCACCATTCTCCTGGAAGCAGCGAAAAGCACGTAGAAAGAAATATTTTTTCCTCTCTGTATCAGTGAAAACACAGGAAAGCAAGCAAAAGACCCTGGTGTCAAGACAGAAAATCAATGGGCAAAATATTTTGTGCCAGATTCTCTTCAAAGCAGCCCATATCCTTGCACACCCCCACTCATTCAATGCAGAGCTCTGCTTAATAATCATTACCACATGAAACTCTTTACAGCTTCATGGTAATTTAAATCATATATCCTAATAAACAGCTCCCCCTACAATCTTTTGCATGGATTGGACTCTTTGCCAGACCCTCCAAAGTTGGAGGTGAATGATACCTTTATTAGACCACTGAAACAATCACCCATACCTGCAAGAGTTCAGCCTGGAAGGAATCTTCCCTTCTGCACATCACAGCAAGTGTGAAACTATCCATTTAGACAAGGATATATAATCTATCAACATTCCTACAGTTAATTACTTTTGTCAATAATACCATTGCTGCCACTCTATATCTACCATGTATATACAAGCAATTTCATTTCACACCACTCTGATATAGGCACAACTCCTGCCCTTTTCTGGACAAGGGAGGGAGGAATCCCTCCTAGAACTCAAAAGAAAAGGAAATGGAAGGAATGATAAACACAGGAGAGCCATTCGCTCTTTTTTCTTGCAGGGCAAAGCAGTCTGTTATATTGACTCTGCCAAGGCATGAAGCAGAGGGCAAGAGGCAGCTATGCTGGGGAAAGCAATCTCCATTCCCTGCCCCCATTTAGAGAAGCAACTAGAAGCAGCTTTGCTCCATGTTGGGGAGGACACTCCCAGATATGACATCACAGCTGATATCAAGGGAATTCTAACCGTAGTTCTAACATTCATAGGAATGGGGCTTGTTCAAGACAAGGGAACAGACGGGCATAACAAATCTGGAAATTTATTTATTTATTTTATTTATTTATTAGATTTATATCCCGCCCTTCTAGACAATGTCTACTCAGGGCGGCTTACAATAAAACATATCATAAAACAGTTAAAACAATTTGAGTCAATGGTATTAAGACCTGAGTTGTACAGAAACTCCAGGTCTCAAGCAAGAGGAAATAATCTGGAACCTGATGGGAAGAGGAAAAGGCTCAAGGCTCAACTAATGTCATGTAGATCTTTTAAACTATTCTGAATCAATGGGTGACTGAACCATCTCACCCCCATCTGCCTTCTTTCTACATTATTAAATCTTCTCACTCTCAGCAACCTACCAAGGATGATGTTTATTTGCTCTTTTCTCTACTTTCTCAAGTGCCACTTTTTTAAAAAAACAAAAAAAACAGACCAGTGACTAGCACTCATACTAAATGTAATAGCATCATATTGCTTGCAGTTCATTATTCTTAATCCATGTTTTAATAATTCTTTATATTAAATTTACATTTCCTTTGCAAAGCTAAAGCATAGAACTTCCTATGAGATTCAACTTATGGTCCAAATCCAATTCTTTATCGTAACTAGAACAGACCTGTTGAGTGAGTGAATGGGGTGGGGTGTTTTGGGGTTTTTTGATACCGATCATGACGTAAGTCTTGATGTCTTAAATCTCTTCTCTGTTTTTTTTTAAGTTATTCAAATTCCACTAGAGTTCATGCTGAAATCAGGATCACTTCATGCAGCTCCATGGATAATAGAAAGACAGTATATTTTGTGGAGAGTTAGCCTTTGCCTTATCCACTGATCATACAGATACAAAAGTAATTACAGTAAAGTTAGTTCTGTCCTTTCAAACTGGAACCTACTTATAGTGACCCTAATAGGGTTTTCGAAGGGGAGATATTTAAGGAGTAGTTCTACCCCTTCCACTCCCCCAGTGAGTTTTCATGGCTAAGTATGTAGCAAAGT
Organism: Intellagama lesueurii; assembly: GCA_037013535.1. NCBI lineage: Eukaryota > Metazoa > Chordata > Lepidosauria > Squamata > Agamidae > Intellagama > Intellagama lesueurii. The sequence continues at coordinate 162,958,978 of JBAJHW010000001.1, read as the reverse complement.
AGTTTCTAGGTAATAATGAAGAAAATGTATGGGCTCAGTGCAATTCATGCTGCAGAGGCAAGGCAGAGAACCAAACTGAACTTCAGAATGTTAAGAGCATAACGTGTACAACCAGGTCTCCACCCACTGGCTGCTGCCGTAAAGCCCAGTAGGGTCTGGGTGCCTACCTGCACGATGCTTCCCCACTCCCAGCTCATAAGAATGTAAATAAAGCAGATGTTACAAATCCTCCCTCCAAGTTTCCATATTCTTTCTCCAAAAAGCTGTGTGATCATTCTCATTCCTGCTACTCAAGAAGGAGCAGTGACTTCCAAAGCATTTCCACCACTATGAATTGTAATATAGAAGTTTTGTAATACAACAATATATTTCTTTATGAAATAAGAACAGCATTTAACTCTCCTGTGTGTCACTGATTTATGACTGCATGTACAGAGACTCCTTTTATACTGTATATATACCCTGTTTCCCCGAAAATAAGACCTAACCTGAAAATAAGCCCTAGTATGATTTTCCAGGATGCTTGTAATATAAGCCCTACCCCAAAAATAAGCCCCAGTTAAGTGAAACCCCGCCCTCCCCCCTTGTGCAGCAACCAGAAGAAGATGACATGACAAAAAATAAAACATCCCCTGAAAATAAGCCCTAATGCGTTTTTTGGAGCAAAAATTAATGTAAGACCCTGTCTTATTTTCAGGGAAACACGGTACAATCTCACTCCTTCCCACTGTTCCCTACCGAGGCCTACCGAATTGCCAGGATGAAATATAGGCACGAGATTGCTAATTCCAAAGTGTATATAATTTCATGATTAATTAGTTTAAAAGCGATAGTCAGTATAAATTTTAAATGAATTTTGCCTGATTGCACTCTATATTACACAGAACTGAACTGAGCAAATTTGTTCTGTTTTCAATTCTGTGCCAAGGTGCAACATGCAAAATGTGTGATACGGCCACTGCTGATGTGCATATTTTAACTGAAAGCCACTGACCGAACAGAGCAAGCAAGCCCTGCATGGAGGTGACAACAGAGTGTGCACCTGTGCATGACCCCTGCTTACTGACTAGCCTCTGAAGGAAGAATGGAAAGACCCAGGTAACAGTCCAAAGGCTACAGAGGACGAGAGAACAGGTAATCAACCCACTATGATTTTGAAAACCAAAACATCCACAATATAATCACATCATTTATGCTGTTGCGCTGCTTCCTCCGGGCAGTGTGAGATGGAATGCAGCACAGCTACGGAGCTATAGCCATGCAAAACCAATTACTACTTCTATTTGCCATTTTGAAAAAGAGAACAGTGCCACATTTTTCCATTGAGATTACCTCTTGTTTAGTTATTTGTTTGCCTGAGGGCTACAGACCCTTCCTCAATGCGCATGCACAGCTGAATGATTCTCCAGTGGCTAGTGGCTGCTTGGTACAACATACTGTACCACTTTTTTTTTTTTAAGGAGAGGAATAGAGTAATAGGTTCGGTTGCTGGAATGGGAGGAACATGAAATGGACATCTTGATTTCCTCCTAACACCTTCGACTTTTAAGACCACTACTGTCTGGGTGGTTGAACACTCTTTCTACTTCCACCTCCCACTCAACTTTTAGCAAACAAAAGAGACTTACAACAAAATCACCCTAGTCACCTTAATTGCCCTATTCTCCTCTCTAATGGTGGATGTGTTCACCACTCTAATTCTTGTTTTCAAGAGAAATGATTCACACAATAGAATTACTATGGTTAAAATAAATATGACCTCCATTTACAAAACTTTTTAAACTATAAAAACTTTTCAGAAGTAGATATATTGAAAATAATGCCATCCATTAATTCTACTAGTCCATAGCTTCTTAATAGCTGACTGGATAGCTCAGTGGGTTAGTTATCTGGCTGTGGAGGCAGAGGTTGGGAGTTCGATTCCCCACTGGGCCTCCTGGAAGAAGAGCCAGCCTGTGTTTAAATTTTGTTTTCACAAGTTTGTTTCAGTAGATCTTCTTGATTTGGCAATAATAGGTCACGTATGCCACTAACAAAATTAAAGAAGTATGAAAGAAGCATTTCTCTATGCTTTAACTCCCCCCCCCCCTTGCTGCCCCATTTGTTCTGACTACAATTCCAGAATACCAAGAGCTCAGGTTCTTTCCTGCAGCCATTCTTGAATGAGAAACTACTGCCCCATTCCACAAGCTCTATGTTTTATAGCCTTGAGTCACATGGGCAGCACAGTTGTCTACAGCTGTACAGCAGGCTGACTTTGCAGAACTATCCTGTGTTCATTAGTTCTTGCAGCGATTGTTATTGTCCTCAAACAGTGAAATTCTTTGGCTAAGCCAGCAGAATACTGTCACTGTAGGACTACCAAAAAACCAAAACAAAAACAAAATCCTATTTTATTCCCACTTCCAAATCATGAGCCATTACAGCTTTCTGTACTTTTGAGAATTTAGGAATTTCCCCCCTTCATATTGTGGTTCAAATCACTCTCTCTTTCTCTTTCTGTCATTGTTTCCCCTGAATTCTAACCATTTTCTCTCTTTAATTAGGAGAATATTGAATCAAGTAAGTCTGATACATTCAGAACATGCTTGCCAGAAATTAAGTATTACTGGATTTAGAAAATACTGATTGAGTAAACATGCCAAGGACTAGACTATCAGTGTCAGATTATTATGCCTCACTAAGAAAAATTCAGATATTTACGAGGGGAAATGCATACCCAGCATATCTTCCTCTGCACAGAAATTTAAGATTAAAAGCATATCCCAGTGAAAGAAGACATCGTTCATCATTCTCACTGCCACCATCACATGAAAGGGATTACACCGAGAAATGAGCTACAGCAGCAGCCTATAACCAACCATCAACGAAGTTTTACGTGATAAAAGAACAACCCTGGACCTTGATACTCGGAAGCAGGGCTCACTGATTTCCACAGGGCTGGCGTCCAGGTAAAGCGGCATCTGAGCGCCTAGGTAAGCTGCAACCCACACTGGCACATTTGCCAGGTAGTAACTCCCCCGATCTCAGTGGGGCTCCCTTCTCCATATAAGCATGCACGGGGCCAGACCACAAGGCAGCAAGCCTTCCTCCCTCTCGTCTCAAGCATCTTCCCACCTCCAGTCATTTTTCACAAGCACTCCAGGGACATTACTCGCCGGGTTGGGTTCCGTCGCCTTCCTCCTCACCCCAAGGCTTCTTCAGTAGGTGGTGTGTGTGTGTGTGTGTGTGTGTGTGTGTGTGTGTGTGTGTGTGTGTGTGAGGATACCCCCTCCCCCCGCCAGCCGCCCTGAGAGGCATCCAGTCACCTACTGCGGAAGCCCCGGGGGTCCCTGCCCTGCCCTCCCGCCCTGCCCCCCCCGGCTCAGGAAGCAGCAGGCGAAGCTCGCGCCCCGCCGGCGCTCAAGCCCGGGGCCGCGGCCGAACTCGGCGGCGGCTCTTCCCGGCCAGGCGGCGCCGAAGCTCTCCGTGTGGCGCGGAAAGAAACCGCCGTGCCACCTCCAGAGCGTATCGCGGGAGGGTCGCCCCCGAAGGGTCCCCAGGCGGACCGGAGAGCAGAGAGAGGGACAGGAAGAAGCCGAGGGACCCCCCCCCCCCGACCCACCCACGCCGCACCCACCCTCGCTCACACGCACAGCCGTTCATTTCTTCACGCTGGGTGGGCGGGGGGGGGATGAGGAGTCGGCCCGTGTCGTCCTCCACCGGGATGCTCCCCGGAGCGCTAGGCGCGGAGCCGCCTGGAGGGACGAGGCAGCTCAAGAAGTTTCTCTCCCGCCGCCGCCGCCGAGAGCCGAGCGCGAGGCAGGGAGGGAGGGAGTGGAGAGGGGCCGCGGGGCTTCACACCCACCCCCACCCCCGCCCCAAGGCTGCCTCCGAGCGGGGGCCTCCGCCGAGCAGCCCGCCCGCCCGCCCGCCCTTCACGGGGGTCCTCCAACTCTCTCTCTCCCCACCCACCCCCTCCTGGCCGGCCCAAAAGTTTCGAGGCCAGCGTTGTGTGGGGGGGAAGTGCGGGAGAGAGCGCGAGAGCGAGCCAGCGAGCGCCCAGGGCGAAGGCGCTCGCGGCGCCGGCCCTTCCCTCGCCCTGCGCAGCATCCCCGGGGAGGAGGTGGGCCCTCCGGCGCTTCCCTCCGGGCCGAGGCGAGGGAGGCAGGCGCGCTGCCGGGCACTGCCACCACCACCACCACCACGCAGGGCCAGCCCGCCCGCCGGCTCCTCTCCCGGCCCGCTTTGCTTTGCCTCCCCTTCCCTGAAGGGAACAATGTAAGTGGACAAGACGCGCGCGTGTCCCCCCCCCCCCCCTCGGCCCCGTCTGGCCGCCCGCCTCTTCCTCCTCCTCCTCCTCCTCCCGTCGGGGGCAGAGGAAGGCATTCCAAAGGCGCGGCCAAGGCAGCGCAGCCGCTCCCCCGCTTCGCCTCCAACTCCGCGCGGAGTTGCGGCGAGCCAACCCAGCCCGGCGAGGCGAAGCGCTCGGCTCCCCCCGGCGAGTCCGCGCGGGTCGGCGGACGCCACGGGCGGAGGAATGCGACCCCCCCCAAAGACGACACCCCCCCCTCCGCCTCGCAGAGAAAGGCAGCCTCCCCCCCCCCCCCCGCCGCCTCCACAAGCCTCCCCAAGCAACCCAGCCTGGACCGCTGGCCGGCTTACCTCGCCCGGGGGCCGGGGCGGCAGGGAACAGCCGGAGCCGCCGCCTGGAGCCCGTCGGGCGGCTCACCGTCTGCGCGAGAGCCGAGGGAGCGCCGCGCGCGCCGGCAGCCGCCTTGGCTCGAGCCTCGCGTCGGAGCCGCCGAGGAAAAGTTTCCTGACGTCACACGGCCCGGGCGGGCGGGCGGACTGGCTTCCCTCCCTCCCCGCCTCGCTTTCCCCCCCCCCCCTCGCCCTCCCTCCCGCCCTCCCTCCCTCCCTTCGCCGGCAGCCCCGAGCGCCGGCTGGATCGGCTCGCTCTCGTGCCGGCCCGCCAGCAGCGCCCCACTGGCCCTTTGGGGCCCTCCCCCGGGAAGGAGAAGGCGGGGCCTCTTTCCCTGACTCCCCCCACCGGGGCCTCCCGGGGCCACGTTCCGGCGAGTGTCCTGTCCGGGGCCGAAGGCTGCGGTGCTCCACGGGCGGCTACCCCCGAGGCGCTGAAGGCTAGCGGGCTACCAAGACTAAACGCCTCCCGCGCGATTGGCAGGTGGAGCCCGGTTGCTCGTGTGCAGGAAGGCGACGGGAACTTGGGCTCCGGGATTTCTGGGGCGATGCTGATGGCTCTTTCTCTCTGCCCTGGGTGACAGGTTAAACCTCCTGAGGATCACTTGGAGGAAGCCTCCCTTCCATCCCCCGGGGTGCCAAACCCAGGCTCTTAAAAAAAAGAAAAGAAAAGAAGAGGAGCCAAACGTGTGACATTCACGATCCTCCGCCACGGATGTCATTAACTCAAGTGGCAGGGTCGGAGGAGAGCTAGGATCTGTGGCTCGGGGACAGGCAGGACATGGCAGAGTCTAGCTGGTCAGGGAGCCTAGAATGCCTAGCCATCCTACCGAACACCCAAAACTTTTCTCTAAGGCGGGATGTGTGATCCTGTTTGATCACTAAGTGGCATCAGACTTAGTTGCCTGGATCAGGAGGTTTATACAGGAGTTCTGTTCTGGTTGGGGAAACACAATACATCTTGTATGGCTTTCTGACTGGTGTGTCCTTTGCTTCAACTTCCCACCAGCCCCCCTCCCCAAAAAAGCCAAGGGTATAAGATCATAAGAGTTGAAGTCCAAATTTATCCAAAGTAACGGCTCCCCACTTCTGTTCTAAGCCCTCTGCGCTGAAATTTAGCAGCCTGCATCTTTCTTTAAGGGCCTTACTCCCAAATTACGGTGTTTACGGTTAAAGTCATGCAGCCCAGTTCCCTTACATGTTTTGTCTGTTCAAATAAGTGTCCTCCTGAGTTAAAAGGCACACATTTATGGTCAGTCTGATGGAGAAGGAGAATCAGGTTATTTGGAATCAGGTATTTGGTACAGGTAAGTGCCTGAAGCTGGGTGGTGGATGGTTCGGTGGGTTCAGAGTTTGATTTCCCACTGTGCCTTTCAGGAAGGTACAGCCAGGCTGTGTAGCCTTGGGCAAGCTGCACAAGCCCAGAGTGAACCCCTGGGAGGTGGGGATAAAAAGGAGTGGTAAACCACTTCTGAGTATTCTTTACCTTGGAAACCACAGGTAGGGAAAGGGTTGCCATTAAGACAGAATCAACTTGACAGCAAGTTGATACAGTAGTTATTAACTATCTGAGCAATGCTGTTTACTGTAGCCGTAACCTTATTGTAGTTGTGGGATGGGTATGGATGTGCTAAAGTGAGGTCAGATATTACGAATGAGTAGTTCCATGTGAACAATTTTTACCACTGCGAATCAACAGGCATTCCAAAGCTCTTCTATCTCTCCCTCCTTTACTCTGGGGATTAGAAATATTTTGTTTCCTTTGTTTGTCTCCGCCTCTTGGGGTGGGGGAACAGAAGATACAAGAATTGGTGGGGAAACATGGAAGGTTGGAAATAGAAGACATTGTACTTCCGTGAATGTAACTGAGCAATGGCATGGCAAAAGTATTGTCTCGAAACAAATCAACAACAACACTACCCTTTACTGTAGGCACTGATGTGATTGCATATTAGATGCTCCTTAGGAAAATGGTTCTTATCCTTTATTAGCTCACCAGATATCTTAGACTTCAGTTCCCAGTAAACCTGACCATTGATCATGCTATCTGGGGTTTCTGGGAGCTGAAGTCCAAAATATCTAAAGGATGAGAGGTAGAGCCCCCACTGCTTAGAATATGATCAGGGAGATTCAAGAGAAAGCAGACATGTTTCAGTAATGGATGTGGCAGCTTTGTTGTTGTTGTTTTAAATTATTGCTTAGGGATACCAAGGTAAATTCATTTCCATTTAAGATTGAAAATGTTGATAAGATTATCATTTTGGTGAATTGATTTGTTAATTCACATTCCTGTACTGTGCTTGAATAAATGTAAGCTGAATCGTGTTTGATAATGTATGGAATATATGGCTTTACAGTCTCAGTCTAGAAGACAATTACATCATTTATGACCATTTTTGCTTTCTTGTCCCCCATCAACAACCTTGTGAAGGAATTTTGCAAAGATAGGTGTTTGTCTGTTTCAACATATCTAACAAAACAAAAACCACTTAAAAGACTAAGAAATTTATTTCTGTGTGAATTTTTAATGGCTTACAATCCACTCCCTCAGTCCTCAGACACATCTGAGAGGGACTTCAGATGTATATCTGTGGAAAAGAACTGTATTCCATGAAACACACTGACGTAACTCTCTTCATTCGTAAGATGCCACAATAATCTTGTTTTGCAATTCTTGCTGTTGTTGTTTGGTCACTGTTGTCTCCCATGAGAAATGGGAAAATTTTTATTTGTACAAAGCCACCCCATGTATTCCTGGCTGAGGTGAAGTGTGATTGGAATTGAAGTTACATATTTCCTCACAGTTAGAAAATCTTTGTGTTGGTACCCACAGGATGGCTACAATCTAAGGAAGCATTGTTCCATGACACCAACGCCCAGGGCATCCAGTACTTCTCTGTTCCTCACAAATGAGAGCAGAACCTCACTAGAAAATTGAAGGCCTGTATAGTCCTTCCTAGTACTGATACTACCCTAGTACTGATACTCCCTAGTACTGATACTCGTACTCCCTTCACGGATTGCTGCCCCTTCACGGATTGCTGCCTTGTCGTGGCGAAGGGGCTTGAGTAATTCAGAGAAGCTATGGGCTATGCCGTGTAGGGACACCCAAGACGGACAGGTCATAGTGGAAAGTTCTGACTAAACGCGATCCACCTGGAGCAGGAACTGGCAAGCCACTCCAGTATCTTTGCCAAGAAAACTCCATGAACAGAAACAAAAGGCTAAAAAATATGATGCTGGAAGATGAGCCCCTCAGGTCGGAAGGCGTCCAACATGCTACTGAGGAAGAGTGGAGAACAAGTACAAGTAGCTCCAGAGCTAATGAAGTGGTTGGGCCAAAGCCGAAAGGACACTCAGCTGCGGACACGCCTGGAAGTGAAAGGAAAGTCCGATGCTGCAAAGAAAAATACTGCATAGGAACCTGGAATGTAAGATCTATGAACCTTGGTAAGCTGGATGTGGTCAAACAGGAGATGGCAAGAATAAACATTGACATCCTGGGCATCAGTGAACTAAAATGGACGGGAATGGGCGAATTCAATTTAGACGATTCTCATATCTACTATTGTGGGCAAGAATCCCGTAGAAGAAATGGAGTAGCCCTCATAGTCAACAAAAGAGTGGGAAAAGCTGTACTGGGATACAATCTCAAAAATGATAGAATGATTTCAATACGAATCCAAGGCAGACCTTTCAACATCACAGTCATCCAAGTTTATGCACCAACCACCAGATGGGCAATACTGAAATCAGATTGATTATGTTCTCTGCAGCCAAAGATGGAGAAGCTCTATACAGTCAGCAAAAACAAGACATGGAGCTGATTGTGGCTCTGATCATCAGCTTCTTATAGCAAAACTCAAGCTTAAACTGAAGAAAGTAGGAAAAACCACTGGGCTAGTCAGGTATAATCTAAACCAAATCCCTTATGAATACACAGTGGAAGTGAAGAACAGATTTAAGGAAGTCGATTTGGTGGACAGAGTGCCTGAAGAACTATGGATGGAGGCTCGTAACATTGTACAGGAGGCAGCAACAAAAACCATCCCAAAGAAAAGGAAAGGCAAGAAAGCAAAGTGGCTGTCCAACGAGGCCTTACAAATAGCAGAGAAGAGAAGGGAGACAAAATGCAAGGGATATAGGGAAATATACAGAAAATTGAATGCTGACTTCAAAAGAATAGCAAGGAGAGACAAGAGGGCCTTCTTAAATGAACAGTGCAAAGATATAGAGGAAAATAATAGAAAGGGAAAAACCAGAGATCTGTTCAAGAAAATTGGAGATGTTAAAGGAACATTTTGTGCAAAGATGGACATGATAAAGGACAAAAATGGGAGGGACCTTTCAGAAGCAGAAGACATCAAGAAGAGGTGGCAAGAATACACAGAGGAATTATACCAGAAAGATCTGGATGTCCCAGACAACCCAGATAGTGTGGTTGCTGACCTTGAGCCAGACATCCTGGAGAGCGAAGTCAAATGGGCCTTAGACAGCATGGCTAACAACAAGGCCAGCGGAGGTGATGGCATTCCAGTTGAACTATTTAAAATCTTAAAAGATGACGCTGTTAAGGTGCTACACTCAATATGCCAGCAAGTTTGGAAAACTCAGCAGTGGCCAGAGGATTGGAAAAGATCAGTCTACATCCCAGTCCCAAAGAAGGGCAGTGCCAAAGAATGCTCCAACTACCGTACAATTGCACTCATTTCACACGCTAGCAAGGTTATGCTCAAAATCCTACAAGGTAGGCTTCAGCAGTATGTAGACCGAGAACTCCCAGAAGTACAAGCTGGATTTCGAAGGGCAGAGGAACTAGAGACCAAATTGTTAACATGCGCTGGATTATGGAGAAAGCCAGAGAGTTCCAGAAAAACATCTACTTCTGCTTCATTGACTATGCAAAAGCCTTTGACTGTGTGGACCACAACAAACTATGGCAAGTTCTTAAAGAAATGGGAGTGCCTAGCCACCTTATCTATCTCCTGAGAAATCTATATGTGGGACAGGAAGCAACAGTTAGAAGTGGATATGGAACAACTGATTGGCTTAAAATTGGGAAAGGAGTACGACAAGGCTGTATATTGTCTCCCTGCTTATTTAACTTATATGCAGAATACATCATGCGAAAGGCAGGAATGGATGAATCCCAAGCCGGATTTAAGATTGCCGGAAGAAATATCAACAACCTCAGATATGCAGATGATACGACTCTGATGGCAGAAAGTGAGGAGGAATTAAAGAACCTCTTAATGAGAGTGAAAGAGGAGAGTGCAAAAAATGGTCTGAAGCTCAACATCAAAAAAACTAAGATCATGGCCACTGGTCCCATCACCTCCTGGCAAATGGAAGGGGAAGATATGGAGGCAGTGACAGCTTTTACTTTCTTGGGCTCCATGATCACTGCAGATGGTGACAGCAGCCACAAAATTAAAAGACGCCTGCTTCTTGGGAGGAAAGCGATGACAAACCTAGACAACATCTTAAAAAGCCAAGACATCACTTTGCCGACAAAGGTCCGCATAGTCAAAGCTATGGTTTTTCCAGTAGCGATGTATGGAAGTGAGAGCTGGACCATAAAGAAGGCTGACCGCTGAAGAATTGATGCTTTTGAATTGTGGTGCTGGAGGAGACTCTTGAGAGTCCCCTGGACTGCAAGGAGATTAAAACTATCCATTTTGAAGGAAATCAACCCTGAGTGCTCACTGGAAGGACAGATCCTGAAGCTGAGGCTCCAATACTTTGGCCATCTCATGAGAAGAGAAGACTCCCTGGAAAAGACCCTGATGTTGGGAAAGTGTGAAGGCAAGAGGAGAAGGGGACAACAGAGGACGAGATGGATGGACAGTGTCATCGAAGCAACCAACATGAATTTGACCAAACTCCGGGAGGCAGTGGAAGACAGGAGGGCCTGGCGTGCTCTGGTCCATGGGGTCACAAAGAGTCGGACACGACTTAACAACTAAACAACAACAAGTACTGATAACATAGAAACCAATTCTCTTTAGCACATATCTTCTCAGGTGACTGAACAGGGGAACCTGAGAGGAGAAAGCAGGAAAAGGAAAAGAAAGAAAGAAAGAAAGAAAGAAAGAAAGAAAGAAAGAAAGAAAGAAAGAAAGAAAAAGCAAAGCATGTTGCTTATATATTACCCCAGAAAGCACTCTCTGGGCAGTTTACAATTTGATTTTGCAGTCCACATATTATTCCTGTGCCCCAAAATGAGCTGGGTACTCAAATGTACTGATTTCAGAAGGATGGAAGGCTGAGTGAACCTTGAGATTGCACCTGGGATTGCACCTGGGTTGTGAGCAGAGTTTTGGCTGCAGTACTGCAGTTCAACCACTGCACCATGAGGCTCTTCAGGCCAGGGCATTTATTGGAGCAAGGTTTCCCTTCTGTGATTAGAAAAAGCCCCAAATATTTCTACTTTTGGAGGAGAAGCCACAATCTCACTAATTTCCTTCCTGTGTGTAATCATGTGTGTAATTATATTATAAACCAGAGCCAGGTATGATAGAATGTAAATAGGCCCACTGATCTCATCAGCCTATCTCTTTCTCAGCTTTGTTTGTCAAGTTATGTTTTTTAACCTGTAAACTCTGCAAAATCGAAGGAGAACCTGTAGCCATCCAGATATTGTTGGAGTGTGACCGTCATCATCCCCGATAAGGGCACCCATAAATCAGAATTTATTTGATGGCATACAGCTGTAAGATACCCACTGTGGTGTAACAAACTAGAACTCAGGAGGCCTGGATTCAAATCCCCGCTCAGCCATGGAAGCTCATTGGGGTAGTGGACATGGTAAAACCACTCCTTAAATATCTCACTTACCATGAAAGCCCTATTAGGATTGCTAGAAGCAGTTCCAACGTGATGGCACATAACAAAAAATTACACACCTAGTTAATCTGTAGTGAGATGCTCACCTTGCATTGTCTGGGATAAACAACTTCTTAAGATGCAGGTTATATACCAGTATACCTGTAGTTTAATTCTGGTTTTATTGAAACTGAAAGTATTGTCTCACTTGATGCTTAGAGAACAATCCTTTCCTGGCAGCATCTCATTTCCAAATCAGGAAAAGATTGGATAACAACTAGGCAAAAGTGGCAGTCTGCTCCTACAGTCCTTCACAGAGCGAGTTGACAATGGCAGTTAGAATCCATGCATGAGGGAGCTCAGTATGGGAGCAGCCTCTCTTAATAGTAAGGTTTCTGTCTGTCATGGCCCTAGCAAAAAACCCTCCCTGGGATGATGTGCCCCTTAGATGAAAGCTGAAGGAAACTTTGAATCGACCCAACTCAACTGAGGAGAGCTTCCCTGTGGAGTTGCACCCAATGTTAAGAAATCTGCAGATTTTCAGCCCTACAGGTGCAGCAAGCTTGCGAAATACCCTGACTTGGAGACCATCTCTCAAAATTTACCACAGTGCCCTGTAAGCAAAGGGCGATAGGTGGATATGAATCAGTATTCTTAGTGACAGTGTGTTTGTTTGCTAATTTGTTAACTTTTTATGCCCTTATCAACTTAGAAAGGCTTTCCAAGTACCCAAAGAACTAGCTGATTGGATCAAATCATCATGATCCAAATTATCCACAATTACAAGTCATATGAGTAACAAAACAAAAGTATTAGAAGATGCATTTAAACTGTGAAATGAAGCCAAAATCGCTACAAAGAAACACAGAAACCATACTTTTGTTGTTACTATTTAAAAGTATATCAAATTATGTAAAATTCAATTTCTCAAACTGGATTCAACAAATCCTCCTGTTTTGAATACCATAAGTCTCAGCCAAGCATGGTCAACGATAATCCTTTATCAGTGACCATACTGGCTGGGACTTCTGGCATCTTAAATCCAAAGATTTGGAGATCCCAAAGTCTCCCTCCCGGCCTAAGCCATACTGTGCTATAATGGTGGAGTGAATTGACATGGGGCACCATCTAGGTCCCCCTTTGAAGCCATTAAGCAGTGCTGTCAATAAGAAATGGAAACCTGTCAGGCAATTGCTTTCTTATATATATAAGCATTTTCTCCCCACACAAACAGAATATATATATCTGACATTAAGCCAGAATATATATGTATTCTGGCTTAATGTCTGCAAAAGCAGCAACTCTTACAATAGCATTCATTAAAAGCAATAGAAGACAACCAGTAGATAGAATTAGCGAGAGCTCCGGAAGGGTGCTATAGAAATGGTGAGGTAGTCAGCACATTGAGGTCACCCAGGGCAATCAGTAACTGCTGAGATGAGACAAGAGTCTCTGGTTTGGCAATATTAATTAGTAGGAATGGTTTCCTTGATGTTTACTCCCAAGAGAGGATCTGAAGGTTTCAGATGGGAGAATTTGTCTGCAGATTTACACAGCTAATGGTTTGGGGGTTAATATGGGAATCTGTCAATTCACAATAGCTCTTTGTTCATTTGGTTGATTTTTTAAAGATCCTTTTCACGATTCTGTTGCCTGTTTTTAAAGGCCACTATGAGCAGTAATATCTTGGGGAGGCAAGGTACTGGGCAGTAGATGAACGGGAAGGTACTGATGAAATGTCTACAGTAAATATATATATATACCACTGAGGGGGTTGGTGCTCTAGGTACAGTCTGGGCTGCTTTAGAATTATCTGCCTCTCAAAGAGAAGGTTGCCTCTTATCTTCCAGCGTGGAAGGGGCCAACAGCCGTCTTCTTGACTGCCAGCAGTATCTTGAGCCTCTAGCGTACTGCACTTCCAGATGTGGTAGAGAGGTTTCGGTTGCCTTTTAAGAGAAACTAATCGTACTGTATTTGTGAAGATGTTTGTTCAAATTTCTAACAGTAGATAGAGTTAGGATACACAGCAAACACATCTTTCGTATTTCCACCTATAGGTTTTCATCCTAAGACAAGTTAACTTAAGGAGGTTCATTGTAAACATGCCAGGTACAGTGGTGCAGTGAGACCAGGGCTCACAAGGGCTCACAAAGACCCAGGGCTTTATGAGTACAACAACAGCAACCTTAGAACTGTGGAGCTGGAAGGGACCCTCAAGAGATCATGGAGTCCAGCCCCGTCAAGGAGGCACAGTGGGGGGAATCGAACTCCCAACCTCTGGCTCTGCAGCCAGAGATCTAAACCCCTGAGCTCTCCAGCAGTTCTTTTAGTAGGGATTGTGATATAACCTGCCACCCACCTTGTTCCCTCTGAGTTCAGCTGCAGTACCTGGGAAATGGGATTTTCCTAAGACCAGTTATAACCTTAACCTTAGAACTGCAGAGCTGGAGGGGACCCTCTGGATCATCAAGTCCAGCCTCTGTCATGGAAGCACAGTTGGCAACTGAACTCCCAACCTCTGGCTTATTGCTGCAAATTAGCTCTGTTGTAATGTAAAATATTTGAGAGTGGTTTAGGACTTAATGGGTACGTAAGTAAGAGCAATTAGCCTTATAAAATATTTCTTCCTCCTTTGTTGATCAGGATTTATTCGGCTGCCCACATTTTTGCACTTTCTGGTGCTGGCAGGCTGGCCCTGAGGACTATCATAATAAGCGCTGGCACTTCTAAATTAAATAGTATACCACTGACTAGCAAGATCAGTACTCCAGTGCTCCATACCAAACCTATGTCAGTTCGAAGCCACTGCAGTGGGAAAAGCTATGGCAACTACTGCTGCCAGGCAAAACTGGGAAAGACTGCTCTAGAAACACTGCCAGTCACCGTAAATGATTCTGAGCTGCATGGACCAATGACCTGACTCAGTGTATCAATTCAATTCCAGCATCCCTTTTGCTAGAGGTGATGCATGGGCCATGCACTTACCTTATCCTTTTCTCTATCAGAGGAATGGAAACATTTCTGGCGGCTATGGGTGTGAAGAAAATTGTGTGCATTCCAGAGGCATTCTAGGTGGCTGGAAATCAAAACAAGTCACAGTGGTCTGAAACGATCACAAGTGGTAGCTGTTTATTAGAGAATAACCTCCTTTAAAAAAGATTACAGGAAAAGACCTTGGATCTGTGAGTCTGTTCCTTTAAAAATGGGTAATGTGCATAGCATGAGAAACAGAAGGACACAGGGGTGTGCTCTACACCAGGAGTTTAGATTATCAGACAGGATGAGCATGCAGAGCCTTCCTTCTGTTTGCCAATCCCTTATGGATGCAAAAGGAGGAGGAATGTTACAAACCTATGTTTCCATCCAGGGATTCCTCACCCCCAAATTTCCTGGGGTACCCCTTGACCCAACTCATGAGCTGTCTGTGGTTTCTCTCCATACATAACATGTTAAATAGAATGGGGGACAAGGTGAGAAGCTGCCCAAAGTTCTGGGCTTTAGGGCCCACTGATAGGCTCATAAGTCTAACAATTGCTTAGCTGTGTATCTACATCCAAACAGGCTTTTCTAGAGCAGGAGCTGATGATAGCAATGGACTGGATGAAGATAAATAAATGGAAGGTTACTGACACAGGTATTCTTGGACAGTCAGAAGGCAGATCAGAAAATAGAGCCTCAGTTTGGGTTGGATGGAATCACATTCCCCTCGAAGGTTCAGGTGGGTAGTTTTTGTGTACACCTGGATTCATTTCTGAACCTAGATACCCAGGCTTTTGCAATGGCTAGAGATGTGCATTTGTACTACTGCACCACTCTTGGATGTGGTAGATCTCCATGCCTCACTTAATATTTGGAATATTGTAATATTCCATACATGGGGTTGCCTTTGCAAATTATACATTCAGTAACCTCGGCTGCTCCAGGGTTTCACATCCATACTGTCCACTGGAGCCAGTTACATGGCATGTGTGACTCCCTTCTCACAACAGTTGTATTAGCTACTGGTGTGTTTCCATGCACCATTCAGATTATTGATTATGTTCTAAAAAGTGGTATACAGCTTGGGATCAGGTTATTTCAAAAACTAGATTCTCCTGTACAAACGAGACTAGCATTGGGGATAGGTAAGCAGGGCAATAACCCAGGGTACTGGACTGAGGGGGCACTAAGATGAGCTAAGGGGTGGATTTGTCAAACTGATCTGAGGGAAGGTGCCAAACTAAGCTCAGGGCCTGCTTTATATCGAGACAGAGCTTGAGATATAAATATAAATATAGATCATCTGCTATCAAACTATAGGAGCTGCTATAAAGCAAGAGGTATTAAAGGGGAAGCCTGTCCTAATCCTGTTGTGTCGCAAAGTGCATTGCCACTGCTCAGTGTATGACTTTCTGAGGTTTCACCTGTGCAAACTGTAACATGAGGCTGAACTTTTGAGCCATGCCATTCTCAGCGGCTAGTCATTCTTTGAGAGTCACCCACCTCACATGGCAGAGACTCCCACAGGATCCTAGAACTGAAAAAAGACTGCTTTGAATGTAGAGCCACATATAAGGGATAGCTAGTTCTGGGTCACTTTCATAGCAACTGCTGGTGGAAAGCTGCTGAGTAGCAGAGGGTTAGGCTGCTGTGCTCTGCAATCCTTCACCTAACCTGGTTGCCTGGCAAAACTGCAGGAAATGCTGTATTAGAGTATAAGAGGACACTGAATCACAACATGCAGTTGTGACATAATGGGGTGAGACACCACAGTCATGATGTAGTTATATAGTTATGTGTGATGCAGGATATATTCTCATTTGAGGCTCAAGAGATTGTTTAAAGTGGTGGTGTACATTCACTCTGTCAAAGAGCAGATTAAATGAATTATATTTGCTTCTTTGCTCAAATTTCAGCTGGCTGTAAAATATATCCTTGGAAGGGCAAAGAGGGGCTGCATATTACCTGGGCCCTTGGACTATCTATAAAGGAGTGCAAAGCCATCACAGTGAAATAGAGTCTTTCTCTGTACCTGGGCAGCAATATTGGTCAGACAGCCTTCAGATTAGTCCAGGCCAAGTAGCTCAGTTGCAGACTTTGCACAGAGGAACAGGGAATGTTTGAAGGGTGGATTTGATGGCAGGGCAGGTGGCCTGTGTTTGTCACAGAACAGTTTCCAGGGAAGAGAGGGAATATGTTAAAGCCATGAGTGAGTAGGTGGATCCAACCAAGGTATCACTCAAGAGTAATATTCTGGGGCAAAGGAAAAGGTGCTGGAGTGGTGTAAAGCCAGTCCTTCAGAGACGTATTGTTCCTGTAGTGGAGAAGACCACCACCAGCAGGCCACAACCAAAAACAAGTAAGTAAGTAAGCAAGCAAGCAAGCACCGTTTCCCCTGAAAATAAGCCCTAGTATGATTTTTCAGGATGCTCGTAATATAAGCCCTACCCCAAAAATAAGCCCCCGTTGAGTGAAACCCCACCCTCCACCATTGTGCAGCAACCAGAAGAAGATGACATGACTGTGTTTGAATGAATGTAGATGGCAGAGGAACTAGAGACCAAATTGCTAACATGCGCTGGATTATGGAGAAAGCCAGAAAGTTCCAGAAAAACATCTACTTCTGCTTCATTGACTACGCAAAAGCCTTTGACTATGTGGACCACAGCAAACTATGGCAAGTCCTTAAAGAAATGGGAGTGCCTGACCACCTTATCTCCCCTGGACTGCAAAGAGAACAAACCTATCCATTCTGAAGGAAATCAACCCTGAGTGCTCACTGGAAGGACAGATCCTGAAACTGAGGCTCCAATACTTTGGCCATCTCATGAGAAGAGAAGACTCCCTGGAAAAGACCCTGATGTTGGGAAAGTGTGAAGGCAAGAGGAGAAGGGGACGACAGAGGACGAGATGACTGGGCAGTGTCATCGAAGCTACCAACATGAATTTGACTCCGGGAGGCAATGGAAGACAGGAGGGCCTGGCGTGCTCTGGTCCATGGGGTCACGAAGAGTCGGACATGACTTAATGACTAAACAACAACAACAACAGATGGTTGTACATGAAAAAAATAAAACATCCCCTGAAAATAAGCTCTAATGCAGTTTTTGGAGCAAAAATTAATATAAAACCCTGTCTTATTTTGGGGGAAACACAGTAAGCAAGTCCTGCCAGAAAAGGGTTGGAATTTGGAGAAGGTTCTTGGGAGAAACACTGTCCAGTTCCTATTCTCTTATCCTTATACTTGGGGGGGGGGGGGATGAGTACACCCGTCATTCTGCTTGATTCAAAGGCAAGGAAGAGCTGCTGACCAGAATTCTAACTTGCAGTCCATGTGTTGAATAATTTTTGTATGTGGGCCCAAGCTTTGTATATGCATGCATGGATTTTATAGTCATGGATCCCAACAGCGCGTCTGCCCCAGGTCCCATGTACTCTCTGTGTGGCCCTGCAAAAGTGTGTATGGAAACAGAATGACACCAAAGGCACTCTTTTGCTGAGGGTGGTGTTTTTCCCCATAACCCGCCTTGCATTAGAGCCTGTCCATGTTTTAAGATAGTTAAAACGTACCTTGATCCTATCATTTACAGAAGCACTTTTGATGGGGATGTAAGAGAGGGCCTTCTCAGTGCAAGTCTAGGCTGGCTCCATCTACAGTCCTGTTCAGGTATTACTTATCTGAGTGGAATCAGCACACCTAGAAAGAAGTATGTAGGCCACTCTCCTCTCCATCACCACTTTTTCCATGTGGAAAGTCACAACTCTGAACAAGAGACATTTGTGCTCGTGTGTAGAGTGAAGATGTAAGTTCCCGGGAAAACTGGAGCTCTTGGTCACTTGTAGAGCCTACATGCAAGCAGAAACATCTCCTCTACATATGTATGACTTTCCATGTGGAGAAAGTGATGAGAGAGAAGGAGAGAATAAGTCCTCCCTCTAATCGTGTGAGTCTGTCTATGGAAAGAACACCTGAAAAGGGCATTTATTGCCCTTGTGCTATCAGATAAGGACATATTTATTCAGACAGGACTTCAACATTTATGCTGTTCTGTTGTCAAATAGAGGTTTTAGTCTCATTTCTTTTTATGGTTGCATTTTTAATTGAATTTTCACACGTTTTAATTCAGATTTGAATTTAGTATTTGCCTTATTGTCAAAAGCAGCCTCGAGCAGGATTCTTGGCAGAAAGTCAGGATATACATTTAATAAACGAATAAGCATGGGTGACAAAGGCACAGAGTATTTGAGAACACATCACCATATAATTTAATTGAGAATTAGAGAGAGGGAATTGAATGGAGCATTGAACGTTGACATCCTGAGCCTCTGACTGAGCCAAGATGTTCAATGTCATAGGGGAAATAAATGAATGAATAAATAAATACATCTTCCAGCTGTTAAAAGGACTATGGCCCACTGTGCACTTAATGTTAAGGTCATGTAGGTCACTTTCAGATCTGTCTAGCAAACCTTTATTTCAAGTAAGGCACAATTAACATTTGTTTCTTATTTCAGGCTATGTGATCATGGAAACTGGCACTGAAATTCTCATAGTATTTGTAGAAAGTGGTTAAACTGTCATTCGGGATTCACATTCAGCTCTTTGAGAGTTCAGCCATCAAGTACAGCCATGAGATTCCCAGCTGCCCTGAGAAGCCAAAAGACCGTATAGTCTGTCTTTTCTAGCCATTTGGGCTACAGGTAGACCATGGAGGATGAAATCACATATAAAAGGAAATGCATACTCAGTTTTTTTCTCTGGGTGTGCCTTTCCTTTCCCCCACATTTAGACTTGTAAATGAAGAAGTTTAACTCCTAATCACCAGTCACAAAACTAATATGCCAAAGGAGGAGTGAGGTGAACGCGCCCTAGGAGAATCACATGTCTTATATCATTTCCAGGAGCTATGCTTCTAGTGATGTGCTAACTGTATCATCTAGTTTGGGCCTAAGAATAAAAGTGGTAATATGTGGAACACAGGAGAATGAAAGGGGAGGTAGCAGTCAATGAAAATGGAATAACGAGAAGCAGAAGATGCTGTCTCGGAGGTGTGCATAATTTTTTTCAAAAAAAGCAACTTAGCATAAAATGAACAAAGAGCAGCACAGGACAGAGAGAAGCAAGAGAGGATTACTGTGGCCACCATGCAGGAATTAGCCTCTCCTTAGACCCTTCACCTCAGCCTTGTTGTTCAAGCCTGCAGGCATAGACTTTTGCTAAAAACGGCATGCATTATGTAATGTTTCTGCATCATTTGGGGCTCTCAGAATTTTGGAGACCACATTCTGTGGTCTGGAGGGCCTGAAATATTACCTCCTCTGCTCTATTTACATCCTGGTGTAATTATCACTGTTGGGTTTTCCACAGTGAATCCTGTGTCTGCATGAGGAAAACAGAGTTTATGCTGCTCCCTGCCTCCCCCAGCTTCTCCGCAAATAATTTACGAGCTTTAGTCACATGCTGGGGTGTTCTAAGTAGGTTATGAGGGCTTTTTTGTGTCAGGCCAAAGACCATCCATATACACAGAAGGTGGACGACATGTGAAAAGTGTGCCTGTGTATATGTACACACTGGGTTTTGTGAAATCCTAACATTGTTTTCACTTACAGCTGAGTTCTTACGTGACTTAACTACCAAAAAGTGCCACCACTTTAAGGAAGAGTACAGAAGGCCTGGAAATAAAATCAAGAGAATAGAAAGGAAACTTGTGGGCAAGCAGAAGGAGCAATCGGCGGGCATCATATTTCTTATTCTGTCTATAGCTGTTGCGGCTTCTGGTTAAGTCCTCACAGCACTGAGCTCCCGGGCTTGTGATCTGCAGCTCCACTGGCAGTGATTTTTATTGCTGACAGCTGGTCACCTGTCTGCACATGAGATAAAACTAGCACAAGCTGCTCCACAAGCAGCTTGTTAGCGGGATGACTTGACAACATCATTGCTTGCCATTCCGAGCCGCTTTATTTTAGTCTGACAATGGGGAGAGTTATGGTGCTCAAGAACTCGGAGGAGGGAAGAATAATTAGCTTTCATGAAGGCTACAATCCCTCAGCATGTCCACTTGGAAGCAGAACTCATCAAAATGTATGTAAGCTATAATTATCAATAGGGACAAGTGAGATGCACAGTAAGGTATAGCCTCACCTTCTTTATACATGTGGATTTCTCTTCTGGGTTTCAGCTAGCCAGTTATCCATGCCCATCTCCAGAATGCTCCATGTGACTTCCTCTGTCTGGTTTTCCCTTATTTATTTCCCAATATATAGTGTACGTTCCACAGCTGCTAAACATACTTAGTTTTCATTGTATGTTTTTTTAAAGTTCCCTTGAAAATGTTGACACTGCCCCCTTGTGTCTCAGGGGCACCTTTTGGGCTCTATTCTGTCAGCACCCTGTCACACCCAAGTTTGGTATTGGAGGGCCTGATGCTTCCAAAATTTTCATCAGAATTTATGCTTGAATATAGGAATTGCATATTACTCTAAACACTGAACCAGAACTGATGATGCTGGTATCCATGCATATTCCATATCTGTTTTTCTGGAACATCCTTGTTATATCTGACAGCAGAGATGTTTTTGCAAAGCTGTAGAAAATCTGTTTGGGAAAGCATATTTATTTACTAGCATACGATCCTAGCTTCATCTGGTTTAGAAACCCATCAGTTCCACTTGGCATCCTGATGTGTTATTGCTCCTCTTCCTCTAACACTCCCCTCCAACCACTTCTCTTTTTTCTCACTGTCAAGTTTCAAAATTTGGAATGTATAGAGTGTTAAAATAGTTAAAGGGACTGTAAAAAATGCAATACTGAAAATCCTGTACATTGGGCTTGAAAAATGAGGTTTGAGCAGCAGTTTACTAAAAGTCAGTGCAAAACAATCAGCTCTCCATCCAAGTATGAAAGCAAGGTCAATGTAAAATAACATTGCCTTGCAAAAGAACTTCTTCCATACCTAACACTTGAGCGTGGAGGTAAACATATGATAAGGAAATACAAAACACTTGAGAAAAAACGCCTAGAGTCCTAAAATGTGGAGAGAGCAAATTGGTACCTGACCAACTTTGTTCACCAGCACTTGAGACTCATGACAGTTAAAAGCTATAATGTCTTTTACCTTTTAATGATGTATATTAGATATTTTCTCTCCTTTTTAGGCTATAATTTCCTGCATTTTTAGAATGTAATTAAAACAGTATTTTTGATATTTTTATTGTATTTTTTATGCTCCTGCATTTTGGATTGAAAGTTGACTGAAGTATTTGCCTGCAACGTAAGTTTAGTTTTCATATGTTTTTAAAGCTTTTGTGCCTACAGTTTGTCCATAGATCTAAGACTGATTGTAACTGAAATGTGCTTGGAACTTCTCAAAATGTTTTCAGTGTTCTTGTATTTATATGCATAGAAGCAATGTAGATGAATAATGCTTGTAGAAACAGACAAGCTGATGTTGCTTGGAATTATTCCAACAACGGAGCAAGTTACTTTACTTGATACCCAGTAAACTGTACTTACTTGATACCCAGATGAATGTTGATATGATTGGAAATGGTTATCTGATTTACACTGGAATTAGCCCTTTTTCAGGAATAAATGCCAGTTGTGCAAACACAGGCTTCTGATTTGAAATGGGCTCAAAACACTGGTTTGGAAGTTCATGCCAGTTCAGACACCAGCCACACAGGTGTTACACGGTTTGGTTCCCTGCCTCTCTGATGGGCGCCCACTCAGAAGCAGTGCCTGGAGGAGACAGGACAGAGAAGCCGGGGCACTGCTTCGGAGTGGGAGCCTGCCAGAGGGGGCAGGGTGCCAAATCGCAAAACAGTTGTTTGGCCGATATCTGAATTGGCCTGAACCACTGAAATGGTGGTTCATGCCCAGCTGATTTTTCTTAGAGTTGTATAAAGGTCTATAGTGTTCTTAGGAAGGTGTTCAGGCATCAGACTTTCTGACCTAACACCACAGTGTTTTCTCTGCCTATTACTCACAGAGGAATTAAGCTTCCTTTTTAGAAGTCTAGTGCTATTGATTGCAGAATTGCAGTCCTCTAATTAGGATAGTTAAAATGGTCAAAATTTTCAGCCTATATTGTGTGAGATTTGTTTATAGACATAGCATATTGACACTCAGTTTTGTGAAATGTTGACTACAATACACACGGTTGTGTTTTTTTTTTAAAGGAGAACTGACAGAAGGTCAAAAGTTAGAAGAAAAGGGTCTCATGGAAGACATGTTTAACAAGTAGTAGCCCACCCTTGATTAAGCACTATTCAAAGCTAATGATCAGCAAGTCCAATTTGAGCTCTAGGGAAAACAGTTTCAATATATCATTAATCTAGTTGTTTCATTTGGGGAATCAGTAGTATCCATGCAAAATTTTGTTTTCCTAGGGCTTACTTTTCAGAGACTTTTCAAGGGAAACAAATAAGCCAAGAAACTTTTGATGAGATCAAGATATTATCAACCCAGGTATTTTAGCTGGGAAATCTACTGATCCATGCAAATATTTATGTGATTTTAATATCTTCAGATTAAATACTTATTTGTTGCTTGTTTTGATATCTTCCTATTAATGACTGAAGTGGATCATGCCTATGCAAATGCACAGATTCCAATGCTGATTTAGAGAACTAGAATGGAATTCAAGATGTAAGGAAGATGTGGAACAATAATTGAGTGCAGCTGGAGAAAACCACTGAACATTTTTACTGTTATGGATCAGCGCGTACAGAGAGCTTTGGTGGATGAGTGAGGGCCAAGGCAGACAAAACGGGCAGGTTTGCAATTCGGAGATGGCAACACCTCATCCTTCCAGACATGCATCTTTAAAGCTGATATGTTTGCAAAAGCATTACTTACGCAGAGCCCCTTGTTTCCTCCTGATGATCAATCAGCAAATAAAAGAAAGCTAATCAACTTGCAAAGCAGTGAAAAATCTTTGTGAAAGAGGACAGTGACACAACCTTTATTGCATAAGGCCACTGTGATTCTGATTGACAACCCCCTTGGCTCTCCTATTTTGGCCCTCAGTTATTACATTGTTATATGGAGCAATTCTAACACTTATTCCACTGTGTATAAGTGACTCATGCAAGTGGTGTTTTGGGGAAATCTGTCTGCACACATATATCTCCCCTGCACACAGAGAGAGAGACTAGTACCCTGCTTTTCTGCCTAATGACAAGTCCTTTATTACTGCTGACAATAAATGAGACCAAATAATGAATACATGGTGGTGCCTAATAAGATTTTCTTTCTAACGGGAGCTGTGAATTATGAAAGTTGTGCTGGGACATTGAAAGAAAATATTCAATCCCCAGGCCTTAAAATGCCTGGTGGTGGTAGGGCTGTTTTCATTATATTATCAAGAGAGAGTATGTTTTTGTATGTATGAGTTTCTGCACATACAGATATGTACACATATAGACACTTCCTATGCAGTCATTTATTTGAATCAATAGTATAACTTTCCTGTTATCATGGACTTGAACCAGAGATCTGGAGCTCCAATTCCCATCTGCCTGTGAAGCTCACTGGAGAACTTAGATCCATCACTCATACTTTCAGGCACCGAAATAGTAGTATTCTGAATGAGAGATAGGCACAAACTGCCGGTTCAGTGGTTCATGCTGGTTCATTTCTTGGCTGAACGGGTTTTGACGCTTCCCAGCCCCACCTTTTCCGTCAGGTGCCCACTCAGAAGCAGCAACCCAGCCTCCTTGTCCCACCTCCTCTGGGTGCTGCCTCTGAATGGTCACCCACCAAAGGAGGCTGGGAACCGTGAAACATCTGTTTGGCTTGGAAACAAACTGGTACGAACTGCTAAAACAGCAGTTCATGCTCATCTCGATTCTGAACATTTTGGAGGGAGGATGGGCAGCTTTCCAACACAGTCTACTTCATAATAAATCCCCATAAAAATTACAGCACAGAATTTGGTCACAGGAAATGCAGGCCCACGGTGGAACTGTGAAGGTCAAAAAACCAAGCCAATGGTGTGTCAGGAAAGAACCTTTTCATTCATTCAAATACTGCCCTTTGATAGATTTGCTGAACATACTGTCTAAACCAGTCATTCTCAACGGGCCCCCTGGGCATCCCTGGCACATTTGAACGGGGCCACAAACTGGAAACAATTCTTCACATGCCATCTTACAAGGTTCATTATGCAGATTATACAATCCTGATTCAGCCTATTTTTTTTTCATATTGTGTTTATGTTGTTGTTGTTTAGTCGTTAAGTCATGTCCGACTCTTCGTGACCCCATGTGTTTATGGCCATGGCCAAAAAAAAAAAAAAAAAAAAGGTTGAGAATGGCTGGTCTAAACTGCACTGCAGCATAAACAAAAAGTGCATCTTGTACTGATGTATTAAGGGCACAAAGAAGACATTTAATTAAAACAAATCCCGATGGGTCACAAAAGTGAATTGCAGTTCAAGTTATGGGAAACGGAAACTCTCAAAGACAGGAAGAGTGGAACAAAATGGCTGCAACCTTGCATTTTGTTGAATTCTACTCAGCCTGTGACCTGCCAACCTAAAGACAGTTATATATTATGGTGAGTCAATTGCTCGACAGCTTTCCAGTTTTGTTTTGTTTTTCAGAGCTAGAAGGCAGCAAAAACGGGGGGATTTAAAAAGCCAGGGACTTATTGTGTATTAAGCTTTTGGCAATACATGACTAGTGAGTCCCATTTGGCTTCTGGTTTGCAAGTTGTCTGAGCCAAGTCTAATTACAGGTGTTCAAAGTCCTTTAGCTGCAATCATGCAGTGATATAATACACGGTCCAACTAGCCTTACTCAGGTAAAGACTGCAGTGAGGCCTGGCTGCTCATTCATTAGAATGAGGTAGCTACCTCAGGCAGCAGCTAGTAGGAGGCAGGAAGTCACTGGCAACTATTAACTAAGGAGTTGCATGCTCCATGCAAATACAACTCTTCGCTTGTACTACCGACATAGTAGTTGGCTGCCCTTAGAACTTGTCCCATCGTAAGTGTTAAACTAAGAATCAACTACTGTATTGGTCTCTCCTGTTCAAGTTAGGAGAGGCACATCTTGTTCTCTACCTCATGCTTGTGACTGGGATGGTGCCCCCAAAACCTTGAGGTGAGATGTCCTACTCAGACAGCAAAACACCTTGGGCTAGTCGAGATATCAGCCATCGATCTGTGTGGAATTCAAGAGTATGGAACAGCAAGCATCTTGATATTCTGAGTGACTCTATTTCCACATGCTCATGATTATTCCAATAAAGGTAGGGTGTGTTAAAGTACATTCTCAGAGCTTCACACACACACACACACACACACACACACACACACACACACACACACACACACACACACGTGTGTTCTGTGCCATCAAGTCAAAACCGACGTATAGCGACCCTTATAGGGCTTTCAAGGTAAGTGAGATATATGAGTGGTTTTGCCAAGTGGGGATTCAAACCCATGGCCAAGTGGGGATTCAAACCCTCCAGAGTCCTAGTCTGTCACTACATTGTACTGGGAATCTTGTTTCCTTTTAATCAATATAAAATAATAACATACGCTTGTTCCATGCATTCTTTCACAAAGTTACAAAAAGAAATAAAAATGTCAGTCGTGAACAGTCAATCCAATAAACCATGATGGAATATTTTTCTGGAAAAGAATAGGCTTTAGTCTCAACCTTGAGGCTTCTTTAGGGGGGGGGGGGGGAGTGAAATATTGATTGATAACATTTGCAGCCAGTGATGGCTCAAGTATAAGACGCAAAGGACACCATGGCATGAAGAGTGATGCATACCAGAAAAGCACTTCTCATTAATTTATGGTAATAATAAAGCCCAGTTACTTGACAATAAAATAATGGAACAATGTGTTCATTTCTTTCAGGTAATGCCTTTTAAGTGAGGAAGTACTCAGAGCTGGGGGACTCCTTAAAAACATACTCAAGTATTTAATATTCTTCTACTCTTTTAATTGCTACCCTCCTTCTATTGCCTTTTATTTTTTGAAATGGGGATATAAATAGAATAGGATAAATAAATGGGCTTTGTTGGAAAGTGTACTGTCTGCCTAAGACCAAGGGCTTTTATGATGTTTCTTCTAAGTGGAAAATCTTGCTACTCTTATTTTTCCCAGTTCATGACTCAGCTGGCTTCAGGAGTTGGTCTCGTTGGGCACCTCCCAATGTCCACACTTCAGAGGGAGTCCTGCTGTTAGACCTTTGCCCTGACCCAGCGCCTTTTCACAGCTGCGACTGGCTCACTTCCTTTCTTCAAGCACACAGGTATGAGGAGATCAAGGAGAATGATCCGCAGCCTCCACACCTTGTCTTTTATCCCTGGGCAGGGCTGTGGATTGAGCTAAGTGGGAAATAGTGGGTGGTGAAATGGGCAAAGACAGGAGTTCACTCATAAAAGCCCACCCGCCCTCCAAACTGAAGCCACATACTTACACATTCCCCAGCCATTTCTCGGAGGTCAACACACAAGTGAAGACCACGAATCCTCAGTAGCAGTTGCAACAGTCCTGCAGCACAAAAGCACTGAAGCTGCACTCTGCACCGCATTTCAGCATGAGTCTTACAGAGCTCAGGGAAAATTAGTTCTGAGCACACATGCCTAGGATGACACTGGCCAAGTCCAAAAATATTAAACACTCAGTATTTTTAAAAGAATGTGAAACTGTTATGTCTCAAGCAGACAGAAACAAAGCAGACATCCTGCACGCCCAACCTGTAACCCAGCCATTTGGTCAGCATTGTTGCTGCACAGCAGTGCAGCACATGATATTGTGCAGCAGAGCAAATCAACAGTCTACAAGGCAATTCTAAAAATGGGAGCACCCCCAACAAAAAGTTATAACTTATAAACTGAGGTTCAGATCAGCATCAAACATGGTACAGGAGGAGTAGACAGTCTGATGTTGCTCTATATCACATTTTGTGATATTTGGTTAAATAATTTGAGAGTTATGGGGTTTTTTTAAAGTATACATGTGATTCCCCCCCCCCTTCATTCACAGGTAATCATTTTTGTCAGCAGATAAGAAATTGCTAAAATATATTTCAAACACCTAACTTTTTACCTTTAAAAAATAGTAATTACCTAACCTCCCTTTTTAAAAAAATGTGCATCAAATCCATCCAGTAGTTGTAGAAAAAGTGTTAACTTAAAAGGCTCCTTCAAGCACAAAAAACAGGCCTTTAATAACTGTTCAGCATGCTCAGTAGAACCTTGCTAGAATGATGACGCCGCTGCGGGGGCGGGACTCCAGCAGCGAGGCGTGCCTTTGCCCCGCTTCCCCGGATGGCATGCAAGACCCCGAGGCTGTCTCGCGAAAGCAGCTGGGGAGGAGGGGCGAGCAGAGGGCTTATAAGGTTGCTCGCCCCTCGTGACTTCCTCCTTGTTGTTGGCATCTCACCTGCCCGCCCCATATTCTAGTGTGAGATTAGCTGGTCGCCTGTGGGGGCCGGATAGGAATTTTTGACCCGTCTCCTGATTGGCCGGTGGAGGCGGGAATTTTTTGCCTATCCCACACTGGATTAGGGGCGTTGGCCTGTTTAAGGGTGAAAATTCTGTTGGTCACACTGGCGGGTAGTGCGGATTAAACAGGTATTGGAACTGGAATTTTAATGGTAATGGTAGGTAATTAGAGCTCATCGGAACTCCCAGCACTGCGGATCAGGCGATTACAGTGCTTGGAGGGAAAGATGCGCGGGGGACACACCCGGACCCTGAGTCGGCACAGAGAGAATGGCATAGGGTCCGGAGTGGTCAAATTGGGGCCGGTAGTTCTCCCACTGTCGTCAAGAAGGGGAGAACTGAGGCCAGGGGTTAGCCCATTGGCTGTTTGAAGGGTCAATTTTGAACCCAAGATGGAAACCTGAATCCGCACTACAGCAGGACCCCCCCTTTGCCAAAGGATTGGCGATAATGATGATAATTGAATAACATTGAATAAAGTGTGGCCCGTGTTTAACCCACATGCTTGGTCTTGCATGATTATTCCGGGGTAAGGGGGCAAAGAACAATGGTTCACAAGCATTTGCTTGCCCTTCATTTGCTCCATCATCCCTGGCAAACTGAATGAGGAGAGTAACAAAGACCTGGGCTTTTGTGAGTTTTTGCTCTTAAAGGGCTAGGCTCTGCTGAACAGTCTTCAAAGTCTTCTCTTTCTCCACTTTGAACAGGCAGAAATTCAACCAGAGCAGCTCTTATTTTATCCGGCTGGAGGACTGGCATTTCCTCCTGTCTGTCTGGCTTTTCATTTTTTAAAAATTTCTTCATTTCTTTTGATATTTTCCCCCCACCTCTGATGATCACATTTAGAATCATATACTTCTGGACTGTGGGATTATCAGTGGCATTTTAACATGTTAGAATCAATGGTTCCATATTTTTAGGCAAGCTTCCTCAAATGTGAGTGGATGGGAAAGAATAGAGCACATGGGGAAGAGTTCGTCCAAGCAAAGCCTTCTAGCCCAAGCTAGGACACTAGATGAACTCGGGGGGGGGGGGGTGTCCTGATCAAATATGGCAAAGGCACCTGAGAAAGGAGGAGGGTAAGGAGATCTTTAGTGGTACTGAGCATTGGTTGTGGGGAAAGGGGTCTTAGGACTGCAGTCTGATCTGCAGTTGCTCGTGAATAAATCCTAGGAAACTGGAAAATTGCAATCTTGCATGAGTTAACACTCGTTATAAATGGTTTTATAGCCTAATGTGATTGCCCTTTGCCATTAACTTGATTAGTAAAGTTCCTTTCCTACCTCTGGCATTTCAGGGAAACTCCCTCTGCCTCCTCATGTTTTGCCTGCTTCCATCGTATTTCTTGTTGATAGCCTTCTGACTTCCATCCAAGTAAGAAGCATGGAGGTCTCTTCACATGGCGCAGGCTCCATTTTCCTTTTTTTAATCTTCTGACTGTAATTACCAATGGTAACTGTAAGTAAAGATACCTTTTTGTACTTTAAATACTTTCTAGAGTGATTTTATCATGCAAAGCATTAGTTAGTGTGGAAAAGAAAGCAGAGGTGATGAGACTGAGCTGATCTCTCCATGTGTCCACATTGCTATTTTTTCTATCTCATACTCCACTAACTAAAAGGAATAAATAACATTCCCAATAGAAATCCAGCCATCCCTAAGCAAAATTAATAGAATGGGTAATTTATTTGGCATGGTAATAAGGGGTTCCTTTCAAGTAAGCACGGCTTTAATGCATTATTTAATTTTTTTGATCCCAACCTTCCCCTTTGGCAGGAAATGAGGATAAAAAAGGATTTTTAAAAAAGGAGTAAAGGGGTGATGAGAGTGAAAGAAAATAGAATAGAAAGAAAGGGCACACACCCCTGTACTTCTTTTGCACATTAAACACCTTTTGCCAGCAACCTATACAAAAACCTTCTGTTTTGTAATTAAACAAAAATATTAAGAAATATTTGAGGTTTATCCAGACCATTCCAACAAGAATGGAGTTGAACTGGAATGTATGAGTGTGCACAGATTAAGCATAACAGGATTTATCTGGGGTACAATGAAAGCAAGGATCTGATGGTAGAGTAGGGGAACCAGTCAGGTGGTTCAGAAGGAGGAATGAGGACCTGGTCAGGAAGAAGGTGTGTACTTAGACAGATGTCAGCAACCAGTAGGACATGTGTGAAGCATATCATCACAGCCAGAATCGGAACACAGACACAAAGTTACCAAGACAGCATGTTGGGAAACCAAATGCCCCCAGGTTTACCTAAGTACTTTATCATGCTGCTTCTTGATGGTTAAAAAAGTAGAGTGAAAAAACTGCAGTTCACAGCGGTTCACTCCTGGAACGTCGCGTGTGTGTTTAAAGCCAAAACACTTTGCAAAGCTAAAGCATAATAACCCTCCCTTTCAGCTACTTTCTTGCTATATTTCATTTCTCACAATATATGCCACACATTAGCCAAGCAATAAGGAGCAAGCCTTTGGCAATACGTTTTCAGGCATAAATGTATGCCTCCTGAAACCATTTCAAAATATGATATGGGAAGAGAAAATTGACAAAGCCTGCCAGGTAATAAAATAAAATAAAGTAAAATAAAATAAAATTGTGTATGAATAATCAAGCAAGTATATTGGCTCTTAGAAACAGAAAATCCTAGAAGTAGGAATGTAGAGGTGTTGTGGATAGATTAATGGACTCGGACTCAGGAGGCCTGGGTTCTAATCCCCGCTCAGCAAAGGAAACTCACTTGTAGGGGGTTGTAGAACTGGTAAAACCACTCCTTAAATATCTCACTTACTTCACAAGCCCTCCTAGGGTCACTATACATTGGTTCTGACTTGGTGGCACCTAACTAGGACTGTAAAAGCTATGTAGGCAAATAAAACTTGTGAAAAAATACAAGAAGAGTGTGGGAGTTGCTGGAACGATTTTAACAAAGAAAATACTTATTCCAGGATACCCAGATTAAGTTTGGAAATGCTTGTCTATGCTTGTCCAATTTGATTCTGGTATTAACTCTTTACTGGGATATTGTCAGCTATGACGGACCTTGAAAATGTTTGCCAGCTTTAGTCCAACAGCAGGTTTCTGTGATTTGCCCTGTAAACCTGCCTTTAGGTTGACTTGTAAGGAGGTTGCACAGAGTGTCTCCCAGTGAGGTCAGATAGAGAAGGCAAACTTGGTAGGACCAGATGTAATTCTGAATAGTTTGAATATTATCTCACAAAGTATACAAAGCACAGCTCAAGTCTCTGCAAGCCTACTCAAGAGGAAGCCTTGGTATCACAGCTGTTGTCTATGCAGTAGCTTTCCTGTCCACAGCCCAGCTCAGTTCTAGGCAGAATATTTAACGCTGAAAAAGATTTGAAGACCTTCATAGTGACGGTACCCTCTCCAGCTGTGGATCAGAGATAATACTATACAAAGCTTGAGGGCCCAGCGTTTAAACCCAATATGAGTCACATCTGCCCTCTGTATGCCATGCCCAACATACTCAGCCATAGCTATGATTTGCAACAGGAAAATGGAGCAAAGAAATAGAGGTGCTACTGAAAGGTTATCTACCAATAAAAAAATATATCAGTCCCTCTGAAATAAAAGTTTGTAGGGTTTTGAGAGGATGCTTCACGGGTGGTTTTATGAGTCCCTTACTAGAAACTCATTTAATGCCACAATACTGTAGGTCAAAAGAAAGCAAGCTAGTACCCCCCTCCCCAGATGTTTTTGAGCTCAATTCCAACACTGCAGGCCATGTTGGTTGGTGTTGATAATTCCAAAAGTTTGGAGGGAAAGGCACTCATCTCTGCTACAAAATCCCGGAGCCCACCAGAATGTATTCCCCCCACACACACACAAAGAATCAGGATGCAAATTTTGCCAACCAGTAGCAAAATTTCCTACTAAAGATTTTGGTATTCCTGCCACCCAGAATGCACTTCTATTCTATAATGAGTAAAAGACAGGCTTACGAAACCTAACTCTATTTAGAGCAAGTTGCTTCATAGCCACTCCAGACCATTAAACATTCAGAGCGTTAACAATAGAAAGTATACCCTAGACAACAATGATGATTGCTTTAAATTGTGTGGAACTCCACAGGCTACTGTCTGCAGCAAAACAAGTGTTGGTGAAAAGCACAGCACAACTAGGGAAGACCAATAATATAGCCATCATCTTGATGCAGCTACTTTAAGAAAGAGTTCTGAGAAAATTTATATACATTTGTTTCATAAATAAACAGATAAGCTGGCTGGATAGCTCAGTGAGCTAGGCATCTGGCTGCTGAGCCAGAGGTTGGGAATTCAGTTCCCCACTGTGCTTCCTGGGCCACCCTCTGTGGCCTTGGGCAAGTTGCACAGTCCCAGGATGCCCCTAGAACAAGGGAATGGCTAACCTCCTCTAAGTCCTTGATACCTAGAAAACCCTGAAAAGAGTACCATAATTCAGACTTGACAGCACACAATTATTATTATTATTAAATAAAGAGATATGGGGTCCAGACTGATTGTTTTTTTAAACCAATTTAGCTATGTTGTTATATTTGAACTGTGTTTCCGCAAAAATAAGACAGGGTCTTATGTTAATCTTTGCTCCAAAAACCGCATTAGGACTTATTTTCAGGGGATGTTTTATTTTTTTCATGTACAACAATCTACATTTCTTTAAATGCAGTCATGTCATCTTCTTCTGGTTGCTGCACAATGGTGGAGGGTGGGGTTTCACGTAACTGGGGCTTATTTTTTGGGTAGGGCTTATATTATGAAAAACCTGAAAAATCATACTAGGGCTTATTTTCAGGTTAGGTCTTATTTTCGGGGAAACAGGGTAATAGAACCTGCCAGAAAGTGAGCAGGTTCTTGCTTGCTTGCTCGCTCGCTCATACTGCTTTCCCTTTCATATTTCACCTTCTAAGCAGATACTCTGACTTTCCTGTTCTACCTTTATTTCATCATTTACCTCGTCCCTTGCTGGATCATCCCCATAGTTCCTTCCAGTTTTCTACTCCAGAGTGACCAATACAATAGGATATTTCAGCCTTTTCCATTTTCCATCCAGGCCTCTTAACGTCTAATGTAGGACAGTGAAAAGAACTCTTTCTCTGGCTGTTCCAGCTTTAGAATACCTTCCCCTCGTATTTTCACAACAGAATGGAAAGCTGTAATAATTAATTAATCATATCATCTAATACACAGTGTTTGCTATAAAAGCCTGGGACAAAATCCTGCTTGGAGAGAACATATGCACAAGAATAACCGTGCAAACAGCTTCTTCTACATTTTATTTTATTTTTAAAAAACTTCAGTTTTCCCCATCCCAAGCATGCAAATGTTGGTAAATTCTCATAAAGAAATGGTCTGAAACAAAATTCCCATCCATCCCTATTGTAGACTTGATCCAACTTAAAAAGGAAAGGAATCACTAGCAAATAAAACGAAGGCCATATTCTGGTGTTCAGAAAAAAGCTGCTTTTGTTAACATGCAACGAGGAGAGCAAGCATGCACACACCAGCTTCACTCTTCTCTGCCCCTGCATGTTCAAAATTGAGAATAGAACCTGCAAGAAGAAAACACTCTCTCCAATGCAGTCAGCTACCCTCAACACAGAAAGAGTACCATCGGAGGGAAGGGTTGAACCTCACACGTCTGTTCTCACTCTACCCATTGAGAGGGATCCTAGACAGGAACACAGCACCTCATACCAAGTCAGGTATTAATATATATCTCAATATGTGTGAATGCCCCCAGCTGCCCCAATGTGTCCCACTGGGCTGTCCTCCCTTATGGGTGCCGTACTCAGAGGCCACGTGCACTTAATAAATGGGGTTTACTGAACTGGTGACAAATGGGGAACAACCATCAGTAAACAATATTAACAACGTATTCTCGAAGGCTTTCACAGCCGGGATCTGATGGTTGTTGTAGGTTTTTCGGGCTGTTTGGCCGTGTTCTGGAGGTTTTTCTTCCTAACGTTTCGCCAGTCTCTGCGGCCAGCATCTTCAGAGGACAGGAGTTAGAACTCTGTCTGTGTTCTGGTGTAGTGTGTGGGATATCTGTTGGGGCTCCCCCTGCTTATGCTTGATGGACTTCTCAGTGTGGCACCTCCTTTGCATCTTTCCAAATGTGCTGACTTAGTTTCCTCCCCCTTTTTGTTCTCCCCTTGTTCCCTCTCATCTATGGGACTCTTGTCCTGTTCTGGAACTTTCTCCTCTTCCCCCTTCCATCCTTCCAAGTCAGAACTGGCCCATCCTTTATCTATGGGGGAGCTGGCTGTGGGGAAGTCCCTCCTGGAGGTCGAGAGGTACCACCTGGAAGGACAGGAATGTCCTAATCACCATCCTTGCAGTATGTTAACCTGAGTGTTCTTGAATTTAACTACAGCACAGTTGCTAGAAAGAGTACTGGTATTGTTTAGGATATGTATTTAATGTTCAATCGTAAATGCCTTGATATTCACATGTGTTTCCAGAATATGCTGTTTCAAGGATAACTTGTATGCTAAAAAGATCAAATGACTTCGAGAGGAAGCCTTTCAGACCTTCTTTAAAGGGATTTTCTGGAGCAAAGTACTTCTTAAAAGCTCCTGTCATTGTGCAGGAGACCCAGCTGACTACAGAGTACTAACTTCATGGTGCCAAATCCTTCTTTTGAGGTGTAAAATGTGTCTCGGGAACAGTGTCTGTGCTCATGAATGTTCCTCAGGTACAGTAGACATGGAAGGAACAGGAAATGCAAGGGGCTGAAGTGGAAGCAGATTAACAGGAAGTGGAAGTACGACTGAAGATTCCACCTTGCATCTGAGCTTTTCTACAACATCTGAAGATGGGCATCATGTATGGTGTTTACATGGAGAACACACACAGCCCCTGCAAAGCTGCTTGAATAACTTTGCAAAGAAGCCAGTGTAAGAAAATAGGGAGAGCAGTTTTCGCCAGTTAGTTGAAAAAAACCTGCGAGTGTTGACCCAGTCCAAGGAGACCCAGGAAGGAATTGCTATGAAAGGGTTTTTGTTGCCCTAAGCGTAAAAAAACCCCCCAACAACCCCAATTTGCTGCTCTTCCTTGGCCATATTTTCTTCTAGCTCAAGTCCTAGGTACTTGTGCACAACACTGAAGCCTCCAATAAAACTGCAAACAGAACCACTTCAGGAAAATACATTCAAATAATTGCACATAAACTGATAAATTCAAAGCACATAGATAGCTGAAGCTACCTAAAGTTGTTCTGAGGGCAACCTTGCATTAGACACAGAGGTTTTCAAAAGACTGACTGTTTCCAGACCCATTCAAGGGTGTGTATGTCTGCATTTAAGGAGGATACAGGAAGACAGCTGTTTATCCACTCTCTTGTCTCAGACATCAAGTGATTATTTCTTCAGAGTGTCTGTCTGTCTGTCTATCTATGTAACACGGAGCTGTGGAGCTGGTTTGGGATCTAGCAGCACAGTGGAAGTACTATTCACAAAGCACTTTTGCGTGCATGCTGCAAAACAGTCAGAATCCAATGGCACAATGCCTGGGAAACTTACCTCGATATAACTTTACGTTATACAAAGACAAGCAGTACTTCAACCATTTAGTCAGTTCAGTGAACTGTCATGCTGGGTGACTATTGTTTCAAGTATGAGATCAGATTCTCGCCTTCCCCTTTATTGTACTAGTTGGGGGCGGGGGCACCTAAATCAGTCCAAAAGTACAAGAACGATTACAATAGAGTATCAAATATTTTGCAGCCTTAAAGGGTGTATATAGAAAGACAAAGGGTGAATGTCAGCAGTCAAGGGGAGGCACAATCTGAGTACACCATGTAATGGAAATGGGGTTTGTATCCTTGGTGGCTCATGGGCCAAATGAGAGCCAGGAGGGTGATGCACACCCTCGGTCTCAGGCCATGAGCTGCTGGGCTTTGTACATATGCACAAAAGGGCATTCTTAAACTTTATAAAGAATCCCCCCCCCCCCCGCTGTAGCATGCTGTTTGTGGAGAAAAGAAAATACATGCTACAGATGGGCATTAATGATCCTTGCTGGAAGATGAAATCTAAATTTATAGTTGCAACAAATGAGCCTCTGCTTATGCTGCATAGCTCATTAGCTAGAACCGCTGCTCACTAGAGATTTGTCTGAGTAAATAACAGTGAAAAGTATGCATTGTAACATTCTCTATGCAATGTTCTCCCTTTAAAAACTGGCAGACATGACCCCCTGCCTGAAACATATCTGGAAAGCCTCGCACATTCGGTAGTGCAGGGAACCGCTCACAAAACCCTCCCATCCTCCATTTCAGATCATTCCTAGTGACAGCTGAAATTGAGAACTCTTTTTTTTAACAGTCTAAATTTAAACTTTTATGAATACCAACAACAAAGGCATTAT
Source organism: Intellagama lesueurii (assembly GCA_037013535.1). Taxonomy (NCBI): domain Eukaryota; kingdom Metazoa; phylum Chordata; class Lepidosauria; order Squamata; family Agamidae; genus Intellagama; species Intellagama lesueurii. The sequence goes on along the minus strand of JBAJHW010000001.1, from coordinate 162,922,650 downwards.
TTAAAAACATTGCTGAGGAATGGGTATTTATTTCCAAGAGAGACTTCAGAAATCTAGCCCTGGTAGGGGGAAAACATTCATAAAGCACACAGCAGCCCACAGGTTTACACAGCTGCTTTTAGGAAGGCTGGAAGTAGGTGTGTTTTACTTCAAAATATTTGTGTTTTAAAAATAAAAGTTCCAGAATAGAAGTGCCTGCAGTTCTAAATCAACAGATTAGATTTATGTCATTATGGTGCCCAAGCTTTGGCCGTCATGTGGTGAGAATCATCTGAACACACACAATCCCTAGAAATGAGTGAATAAGATTTTTTTTTGTTCTCATAACAAATCATTCTTTCAGCAGTTCGAATCCACGCGGCGGAGTGAGCTCTCGTCACTTGTCCCAGCTCCTGCCAACCTACTAGCAGTTTGAAAGCATGTAAAAATGCGAGCAGGTAAATAGGTACCACTACGGTGGGAAGGTAACGGCGTTCCGTGTCTAGTCACTCTGGCCACGTGACCACGGACAAACGCTGGCTCTATGGCTTGGAAACGGGGATGAGCACTGCCCCCTAGAGTCGGACACAACTGGACAAATTGTCAAGGGGAACCTTTACCTAGAGGCAGATTTTGCCTGTTATGAGTGGACAGCTTTCTTCATCCACAGAATGCTTCTGATGAAGTGGACAGAATGGAATGGAGAAGACCATTTTCATGACTTTTATCCTCTCTTTATACTCCTTTACTGCCCCCCACACTTCTTCTGCAGAAGATAGGACAGCCCTTCAGAGTGCTGCGGACTGCAATCATGCTATGAGCTGCAAGGCCCACACGACCATCCATGGGTGAATGCTGTTAAAAAAACATAAACATAAAGAGAATCAGGCAGGACAGACGTCTGTGAGGATGGTCCTTGACATCTTCCTGAGGATGACCCATGGTGATACTAGGTGGGCAATACCTGGAGATCTGACACAAAACAGTGTTAGAAAGAGCCATGGGGATTGTTAGCACAGAGCAAGCAGAGGTTAAACAGATCGCTTGCAGATTCAGCCCCCAAATATTGGAATGATTAGCACAGTGTATTTCCTGCTTTGGAAAGAAAAGACATCTATTTCTTATTCTAAGAAAACAAGGAAGCCATTGTTTATTGAAAATAATACACTGAGATAAAAAAGGCAACAGGAATGTGAATTCTAGCTAGCTAAAGGGGAAGTGCAGAGAGCCTTGGCTGCCTCCTCATCTCTCAAGAACAAAAGGCAAGATGTCTCTATCCTCTTCCAAGGGGAGTCTAAAAAAAGGAAATCTTAGAAGGAAAGGGACATCAGTAACTCTATGCATATGAAGGAAGGTCAGCATAGGTCAGACCAAGTAAAGGGCAGTCTAGGCAAGGCAAAGGAGTCCTCCTCTTTCTCTCTCTCTGTCTCTCTCTGCTTCTCCCCATGCAGAAGTAGAGATCTTCTTCATGTGACTTGCACTCAGTCACATCCAATGCTTTGAATCGGAAAGGGAAAGGACCGTTTGTGCAACTTCATTTGCACAACTTATGGGGAGCTTGATGAAAAAAAAACAGCTCATTCCTTGCCTTGCTGTAGCCTGCAGGTGAGAAGTCTCACAGGGCTTGAAAATTCCTCATCAAAATGTCAAGTTGTTCAGACAGCTTAGGCCAACAAGAATAAATAGTCGAGCAAGTATTCTGAGACTTTCTGCCAGAACCTACTTAGATCCTTACAGTTGAAATCTTGTTAACACAACTTATCTTGCATCAGTCATAATGATTCTTTGGAAATTACAAATTTCCAATTCTCCCCAAAGGTCTGGATGCAACTTTGCGATCCCTTTCATCATGGGGAATTCATTGGGGTCAAAGGATGGGGGGGGGAGTATTTAATGCTCAAAAACCACTGCTACAAGTACTGTCTCCCCATCATCACCATCATTTCTCCTTCTTTACCCAGCTCACCTTCTTCCCCTCTCTCCACTCCTTTTGTCTTCTCAGCTCACCACTCCAATCCCTCTCCTGATCCACCCAGGTGATTCTTGTCAACAGTGTCTACCCACCTCAGGTGACTCCCATCACCAGTGTCTGATCCTCTCAGTTGACTCTTATTACCCATGGGCAGGTCTTCTTCTGGTGCATCTGAGGCTCTGGCACCTCCTGGGCCCAGGGCAGGCCTTTCCCTAGGAGATGTCACTGAGGATTAGGTAGATTGATTTGATAATTCAGTTTGAGACAAAACAAACTTCTTCCCTGCTCCTAAATGCAATTCCCATCATCCCAACCATTATAGCCATTAAGAAAGAAGTTGGCACTTAGGCTGGCTTTGGAATCGAATGTTTGCCCTGAGAGAGGGTTCAGAGGAGGCAAAAGAAGAGGAAACGGGGGGCCACTGAATGGGCGGATGCCCCTGAGTGGGCAAGTGACTCTGATAGCCCATTGATCTACACCTCCTTTTCTGGATTTGTTTTTTAACTAGTGAGCGTTACCCAGTTGCTTCCCAAGGCAGCAAGGGCTAAACTGGAATATGAGCTTACCCTGGGTCAACATGAGGTCCTGCCAACTGTGCCTGGTGAGACCCCTAGTATAAAGGTCACACTGACCTCAACCCAATTTCTGTTCAGACTTTTTAAAAATCAGGTTCAAGTCACACTTTATTTAGACCAGTGGCCGCATTCACACACACTGAATGTAAATCAATTTATTTCTGGCGATTTAAACTGCTTTTGGCATCTACATTGCTGAAATTGACTCATTTCCTTAAACCCACATTGAATTGAATCGATTTTAGAAGTGTTTTAAAAAGCTGGTTGGTTGAAAAAAACCCCTCATAAATAGATTTCACCCTTGTATTGTGTGAACAATAAAATCTGAATCGATTTAAATGGCACTTAAATGTTGTTCTTATTGCCGGTGTGACTGCAGCCTCAGATAGCCTGGGATTTAGAAGAGGGAGAGATCATATCATGCGCTATTTCCCTCCCCCCACTCCACTTTCTTTGTGTGTTTAAGGAGCCAAACCCTGAGAAAACAATCCTGAGGAATTTTGGATTGATCACCCTGTCACACCAGAGTGTGATGGCATCAAAAGAGTTTTAACCAGCATCAAAAGAGTCCTGGATTTACTCTCAAGGTAAACATGGAGTTCTTCTCAGGCAATATTCTGGCTGTTTGCTTTTGAAAGGCAAACTGAACCTAAGGAGAAGCGAGAGAGGAAGTTGATATTCTTTAGCAGACTCATTATTCACAAGAATAACAGCATTTGATCTTGACGTGTGTGTGTGTGTGTGTGTGTGGGAGTAACAGATAAATTTCTGCACAGAAATAAAATCCAGTCACCTCTGATCATTACCTTGCAGAAGGAAAGGATGGAGTGAATTTTAATAAGGCTCACCAGCTGAATCATAAATGGATCTAGATATCAAAGCTCACCACTCCCACTGTGATTTGGAAAGACAACGACATGCCCAGAAGTCTAGCTGGAGGATAGCTATTGCCTCAGAGGATCTTAGACATAGTCCTTCTATAATGTATTTCTTCACTGTGGAGCAGCATGCAGTATTTTTTTTACCTCACAGGCAAATGTTTCCTCACAGAGTTTACAAGGAAAAAATCAGATGAGATAATGGTTCCCTCCTCCTCTTCCAAGACATCTGTTGTGTACTATATTTTCATGCGGACCTTGACACCTGCATCATTTAAGAAGGAGACAAAAACAAACTGAATAGCCAGATTGTTTTCTGGAATACCAAGAAGAATAGGACTCCTCGGCATAAACGTGGCACCAGTACATGCTTTCTGGCCTCAGTGGCTGTGATTGGGTTCTTTGTCTGCTGTAGGCGGGTCTTTCCTTTCGGCGGGAAATATAGACGGAGATGATGATAACGGTATTGACAACAATTCTTTATTCTTTTTGCTTTCTTGAACATCAACATTAAACGGATCTTAACCACTTAATTCAGATAACAACTTGTAACTCTTAACATTCGTTATGTCCCTTTCTTTAATAACGTTCCTTCCTTCTTCACCCCACATGGACTTTGTTCGGTTCTGTTCCATGTTGGAAAACTCAGGACTGCACATGTCGTCCCGCAGCAGGGGTGCTTCACATAGTTCCCTTCCAGATATGGCAGGTAGTTGGTAGTACCAATGTAAGTTATTTTCTTCCCTGTATCCGGAGGACTTGGTACCGCTACCATTCTCCATCCCGGTTTCTCTTTTATCTTGTCCTTCTCTACTAAGCTGGGGGGGGGGGGTCGGGTAATAATCCTCCCCCTGTTCTAAGATTAGGGAACTCCCGTACCAATTCAACTGTCTTGTACCTTAGTGGTTCTTCCGTCTCCGTCTGTGTGCTCTTCTCTTCCCTTTCATTTCTCTCCCTCTCCTTCTCCTTCCTCTTCCTTTATATCATCCCATCTCATTAAATCTAGCTCCTCCCACTTTCTAGTTTGCCTGTTTTCTGCTAAGAATATTTCTATGGCCCTATTCCTCCCTGTTCCTTCATCTTCTATCTTGATCAGCTCTCCTACTGCACAACCAGTCATCATCTCCTGTCTACACTCCTCGGAGGACAGCACACTATGCTGCTCTCCTTCACACGCCCCCCCCCGAACGAGTGGGCCGTCCTCTCTTCTGTACTCGTACCCCTTTCTCCCTGTCGGGAAAAATAATCAGCATTAGCATGGGCACTCCCTTTTCGGTACTATATCTTGAAGGTAAATGGTTGTAAACTCAGATACCATCGTGTTAACCTGGGATTTGTATCTTTCATGCGATTTAACCATTGTAAAGGTGCGTGATCCGTTATCAATACAAAAGGAGCTCCCAATAAATAATATCTAAGTGTTTGTATCGCCCATTTCACTGCCAAAGCCTCTTTTTCTATAGTGGCATATTTTTGTTCTCTTACACTTAATTTCCTACTAAGATACATAACTGGGTACTCTGTTTCTCCTTTCTTTTGTGACAACAGTGCCCCTATCCCTCTATCGGAGGCATCTGTTTGTACTATGAAAGGTATATCAAAATCCGGGGCATATCTACTAGGAAGTTCTGCCAAAATCTCCTTTAACACTTCAAAGGCTCTGTTCTCTTGACGTCCCCACACTACTTTATAAGATTTCTTTTTTCGGGTTAGATCACTAAGCGGGGCTGCGATTTGCGCAAAATTAGGAACAAACTGACGGTAGTAGCCTGCTAAACCCAAAAATTGTTGTACCTCTTTCTTCGTTTGTGGTTGTGGCCAGGCTGTTACTTTGTCTACCTTGTCCGACACAGGTTGTATTCTTCCCTGGGTTACTTAAAACCCCAGAAACTTTACTCCTCTGCGTGCCACCTTACACTTGGTAGGGTTAACCCTTAGCCCTGCCTTCCCCAGTTCAGTCAAGACTTCTTTGAGATGTTTCACATGCTCTTCCCAGCTTTTACTATATATGAGAATGTCATCTATATAAGCTCCAGCAAATTCTCTTACTGGTTCTAACACTTTATCCATTAGTCTCTGGAAAGTGGCTGCTGCGCCATGTAACCCGAATGGCATGCACGAAAAATGGAACAAACCCTTGGGGGTGACAAAAGCAGTTTTCTCTTTGTCTTCTTCTCTTAGGGGTATTTGCCAATACCCTTTGGTCAGATCTAAGGAAGTTATGTACTCGGACCCTCCTAGACGTTCTAGCAGGTCATCTATTTTGGGCATGGGGTAAGCGTCAAATTTGGATACCTCATTTAGCCGTCTGAAATCTATACATAGACGGGTGCTACCATCAGTTTTAGGTACCACCACTGGATAGCTCCTCCAAGGGCTATTAGATGGTTCTATTATCCCTAACTTGAGCATGTCTTCTATTTCTTTATTGATAGTCTCTTTCAGATGATGTGGCCAATTCCTACTCCCGGACCTCACAATTACTTGAGGGGTAGTATTAATGGGATGTTCAATCAATGTGGTGTATCCAGGTAAACCTGAAAACACCTCCTGGAATTGTTGTTCGAGCTCCTCCAACTGTTTTCGTTGGGGTTCCTCTAATTCAGGGTCTATCTCCATTTTAAGGTTTTGTTCGAGACAATTACTAGCCTCAGGCCCAAAATCTTCTTCCCCAACTTCCCCCCACAGAGCTTCTCTTTCTTTCCATTCTTTCAGTAAGTTCATGTGGAAAATTCCTTTCTTTTTCAACTTATCTGGCATCCATATCTCATAATCTACTGGACCTACTCTCCTAAGTACCTCGTAAGGCCCTTGCCACGTTCCAAACAGTTTGGCTGATTCTGCAGGCATCAGCAACAACACTTTCTGTCCTGGCTCGAACTGTCTTAATTTAACTTTAGCATCATATCTCCTCTTCTGTCCTATCTGTACCTTACACAAATTACTCTTGGCTATTTCAGACACCCTCCTCAGGTGTTCTCGCATTTCAATTACATGTTGTACTATTGATTGTGTCTCATCCTTACCACTTTCCCACTTTTCTCTCACCAAATCAAGTACACCTCTAGGATTCCAACCGTACATCATCTCAAAAGGTGTAAACCCTGTGGACGCCTGTGGTACTTCTCGAACGGCAAACATCAAGGGTGCCACCAGTAGATGCCACCTCCTAAGTTTTTCCATAACTAATTTTCTCAACATGCATTTTAAGGTCTTATTAAATCTTTCTACTAGCCTGTTGGTCTGTGGGTGATAAACTGCTGTGTGGATAGGTTTTACCTCTAGTAATCGCCACATCTCTTTAAGGGTCTGACTCATAAAATTAGTCCCCTGATCTGTCAAAACTTCTTTGGGGAATCCTAACCTAGTGAATACTTGTAACAGCTCTTTTGCTAATGTTTTTGCTGTCGTAGAACATAGGGGAATGGCTTCAGGATATCGTGTGGCGTAATCTATAATTACCAGGATATGTGTATGTCCTCCTGCAGAATGTATTAGGGGTCCTACAATATCAATCCCTATTCTCTGGAAAGGTTGGTCCACTCGGGGCATGGGGATTAGCTTTGCTCCTGGTCTAGGCTTGTTCTGCGTCTTCTGGCATTCTGGACACGTCTGACAGTAATTATCTACCTCTTTGTCCATCCCTGGCCACCAAAACCTTTGTTTGATCCGTGCTCCCATCTTCTCACTGGCTAAATGTCCAGACATTGGAATATCGTGAGCTAATTCTAAAATTTTGTGCCTCCACTTCTGAGGGACAGCCAGTTGTTTACCTCCTTCTTCATTTACCCAATATAATAGTCCCTCTTCCATCACTGTCCCTTTATCCCCCTTTTTTACCATTCCCACCTCTCTGGCAGCTTGAAGGTGGTCTTGCAGCGTAGGGTCATCCTGCTGCCATGCCCGCGTGTGTTCTCTGGATGTCTCCTGTAAAAAATCATCCTCATCTTCAATCTGTGCGCATTCTCCTTGCAAACCCTCTCTTGAGTTCAGTAGTGTCTTGGACCCCACCCAGTCTCTTCCCAACAACATTTCTCTGGATAGTCCCGGAACAATCCCCACCTTCATTCTCCGTGTCTCTTCCCCCACTTTCACACTTGCCCAAGTTGTTTTATATGCTTTAGTGTCGCCATGTATGCATTTTACCACTGGCCCCTCTTCTAATTCTTTTGCTGTAAGACTTCGGACCAGAGTTTTCCCGCACCCCGTATCAATTAAGGCTTTCTTCTTTTCCCCATTAACCCATGCTTCCACCTCCCAACCTGTCTGTTCTACCCCTGCCGGTGATTTTGTTGCACTTTGGCCTCCTACCCAGGAGCAATCCGTTCCTGGGCAGTCTCTTTTCATATGTCCGGATAACCCACAGCCAAAACATACGGGTCTCCCATTCGGGCCTATTTTCAAACCCGTTCCTGGAGCATACAAGCATTCATCAAAGGTAATGGGTCGCACCGGTCGGGCCCATAGGTTCGAAGAGACGGCCACAAGGTTTCGTTGTCCCCTGCATCTCCGCGCTTCTCCGAAAGTCTCCTCCCCAGTTTGATGGAGCGTTTTCTCACGCGTCCTTCCACGTTCTCCCATAGGGGTGGAGTTTTCCTTTCCTATGTCCTCAGCCATGCTGTAGTCTTCCACTAGGCGGAGCGCTTCCTCTAACTGCTTGGGATTGTTCTTCTGTACCCATCCTTTAAGATTCCCACTCAAGGTCATTACTAGTTGCTCCATGATAATTATTTCTAATATTTGTTCTTTTGTCTTTTCTTCTGGTTTGATCCATCAGGTCAAGTTAGCCCTCATCCTCTGTACAAGCGTGCGGGGATGTACACCTGTTTTCATTTTTAATTCTCTAAACCTTTTCCGATACGCTTCCTCTGTGAGGTTCAGTGTTCTCAATATAGCGGTTTTCACTACTTCATACTGGACCGCTTCTTCAGGGCTCAAAGTGTCCACCACTTCTTGTAGCAAGCCTGTCAGGCAAGGAACTAAGATCAGAGTCCACTGTTCCTTCGGCCACCCTGCCGCAACAGCTACTCTTTCGAAGGTATGTAAGTACGCTTCGGGGTCATCACTGGCACTCATCTTTTGAATATGAATAGGAGCTGGTCCGGCAACCAACCCATTTTTAATCATTACACTGTTCCTCACACCTTTTTCTTCCTCTACTTCTTGTTTCATGATCTTTTTGGTTAACATCGTTTGTTGTTCTGTCAAATTCTCTATCAGTTTTTCTTGCCTTTCAATAGTCTTCAACAATTTCGACATTTCTTCTTTTCCCGCCTGAAAGCCCGCCCCACGTTGGGCGCCACTGTGATTGGGTTCTTTGTCTGCTGTAGGTGGGTCTTTCCTTTCGGCGGGAAATATAGACGGAGACGATGATAACGGTATTGACAACAATTCTTTATTCTTTTTGCTTTCTTGAACATCAACATTAAACGGATCTAAACCACTTAATTCGGATAACAACTTGTAACTCTTAACATTCATTATGTCCCTTTCTTTAATCACGTTCCTTCCTTCTTCACCCCACATGGACTTTGTTCGGTTCTGTTCCATGTTGGAAAACTCAGGACTGCACATGTCGTCCCGCAGCAGGGGTGCTTCACATAGTTCCCTTCCAGATATGGCAGGTAGTTGGTAGTACCAATGTAAGTTATTTTCTTCCCTGTATCCTGAGGACTTGGTACCGCTACCATTCTCCATCCCGGTTTCTCTTTTATCTTGTCCTTCTCTACTAAGCTGGGGGGGGGGGGGGTCGGGTAATAATCCTCCCCCTGTTCTAAGATTAGGGAACTCCCGTACCAATTCAACTGTTTTGTACCTTAGTGGTTCTTCCGTCTCCGTCTGTGTGCTCTTCTCTTCCCTTTCATTTCTCTCCCTCTCCTTCTCCTTCCTCTTCCTTTATATCATCCCATCTCATTAAATCAAGCTCCTCCCACTTTCTAGTTTGCCTGTCTTCTGCTAAGAATATTTCTATGGCCCTATTCCTCCCTGTTCCTTCATCTTCTATCTTGATCAGCTCTCCTACTGCACAACCAGTCATCATCTCCTGTCTGCACTCCTCGGAGGACGGCACACTATGCTGCTCTCCTTCACAGTGGCAAAAAAGACTTTAGCTGCAGAATAGCATCCAGCTTTGTTGTTCCTCACTGTGGAGTGTTCCCTTTGCAGTGTAGAAACTGGACATTAACAACTGAGCACTTATGAAAGGCATGGCATGAATATGAAACACAATAATTTGGATCTTGATGGTGGTGATGTTCCTGTTATGGGATTCCACTCAGAAGGGATCCTAAAATGGTAGAAGAAGTTTCATTGATTCCCCCATTTCTTCTGAAGTCCCTTGCTCCCCAATCTACAGAGAATTGGGGGCTGGGTTCCAGGGAAGCATTGCCATAAATAGCTGCAGGGGGAAGTTGCTGGAACCCCTCCCCTTTTTCCCCTAGTGGATGCTTCCACTGAGGTGGAGTCCCATTTGTAGGAAAAATAACTCTTATGTTTACAAATCATTACCCAAGTTCTTATTAAATCCGAAGTCCTGGTTAAATTAATATAGGGCGTTGTAGGAAATTTTCCAACATCTCTCCACCTCCCCACAGCCAACCAAAACTCTGAAAACCTCTCAGAAGGACAGGGGTTCTTCTGAATATTGAATTTGGTGGGCTGCTGAGAGAGAGAGATGATTTCCATCTTCTGATGCTCCACCCAGGCTTTGACGCTCGTGAAAAACTTGATGAAGGAACAACTCTGCCTGTAGGGAGGTGTCTGTAAATGTTCCTCTCATGAATTTAGCTGAATCCAAAATACACTGGATTTGAATATATTCTAGAAGACCACCTCATCAGGATGGCTTGATATTTGCAGAGAACATTAACTTGTTTTCAGAGTGTGCACAACTGTAATATATTAAAAGGAACAAAATGTCTAGTCCCATTTGTGAGGGTTCTAGTGTAATTGATAGATTTAAGCACATTATCTTCCACAGCCTCATTAGCTCTCTTTACTTCCTAACAAATAAATCAAGAGAAAATTTGGAAGTTTTTTTTTACCTTAGTGAACTAGTATTTTGGTTTGCGAAAGTGGAAATATATTCCTAAAATAGGAAAAATATTCCTTTTAAGATTGCTGTTGGTTCAGTATTAAACAGGGCCCTCTAGTATGTCAACTTTAGAAATGTTGTGTGGTATTAATTTTACAATTTGCAGTGACAACTCAGGGGAGATTCTCAAGCGAGTCTTTTTCAAAGTAGAGACGTTCTAAGTTAAAACTTATTGAAAAACATCCCATTTGAAAAACAAATGAAATTTAATTCCATACACAGATAGACTTTTTAGCAAGCAACATGGAGAAAGAAACTTAATAGCAGAAGACAGTCCTTTTGAAGCTGACCTGGGGCCAACTGCACATTACATTCGAATATATTTACCTTTTTATTTTATTTATAATCTGCAACCATTCATATCAATATTTACTCTTGTAGGTGGGGGGGGGGAAGCAGCTGAGAGAGGAGCTGCCATGGAAAATAGTAGGTCAGGGAATGGCCAAGCTCCCCCTTGACCCTGCTGCTGTTCCTTCGAACTGGCATTGTCCTTCTTAAGTGCTGATTTTAGCAGCCTGCCTTCCAGGAATCCATAGTAGGATACTCTGCTTGGGAATGGATGGAATTTATTAACATTCAGGTCAGTTTTTATATATGCCAGAAAGTTTAATAAGCACAGGGAAGCTGGAAATGTACAATGCTTCATACTGTTCAGAAATTGGATCCAGATGTAGACCTATGCAATTGTGTTGTCAGAAAAGTAAGTCCAGCTCTCCTGAAAGTGCTACACAGAAAGCCTGTGGACCCTGCTGAATGGGAGCAACATGGATGCAGAGTGTACCAAAACACAGACAACAAGGCCAGACAACAAGGCTCATCTTCTTGTTAATGACTCTCCGACTGGAGGCTGGATGTCATCATCAGTGTTTCAAAGTTATATGTGGTTGCTCTGAAGAATGATGTTGTGTTTCATCTAAAACAGTTTCCCAGTTCTTCAGTCAATGAGTTGTTCTCTTTCTTCTACCTTTCCCCATTTATTTTGCTTTGAATTGTCAGCTGTAATAACCCATACTTTTCATTTCTCATTACGCGACTAAAGTATTCTAGCTTTCTGCATTTTATCTGTTTACGATTTCCTGGTCTTTCTTCATTCAGTTCTCTGTTTCTTCACTAGGCTTTCAATCAGTCCTAGGAATACATAGAATCCTGGGAGAAATCCATGTTTCAAATGCTTTTGTCTTTCATATTGTAGCTTGTGCTAGGTTCACATTCTGTCATAGTAGAAATTACAGTACATAGGTAATACAAATGAAACCCAAGGTGTAAAAATCCAATGAGTAGAAAAACATATCTGGTGTGTAGGTGTACTTGGATGGATTCGTTTTCTGTTGTAGCAAAGTTTTCTATTCTGATTTTCCTTTACATTTTTTTGTAGAACAAGGAAGGCAACTCACAAAAGTCCAAGTCCACAGAATGGAGCTAGTGATACTAAACATCCGGTAGAAGACACACAGAAACGACCACAGAGTATTCAGAGAAAAGAAGTGGTTGAGGCTTAGATTCATGGAACTGCATGTAATATGTAATTTGACCTGTTCAAGAACTGATTTTTGTAGAGCTGAACTCCTACATGTATTTAATTGATAATCAGTCCCATGAACATCAGTAGGACTTGCTTGGGGGCAAATGTGGTTGGGATATGTTTGCAAGGAGTATTTCTATAAACACACTCTAACGTGTAGTGGACAACAAAGCTATATTGATGATGTGATAGGAATCAAAGACTTCTCCCTCTGTGTGTGTGTGTGTGTGTGTCTGTGTCTCTCTCTGTGTGTGTTTTAAGTCTGTCTTTATTAATGTGTTGTCTACTCCTCATTGTTATGGGCCCATATGAATACCCATTACAACAAGTCAGTAGTGTTGTAACTAGAGATGGGCACGAATTGCTTTGTGCTGGGTTGTCCTAAGTCATTGGCAACACACCCCAGGTGCTGCACATTCCCTTCCTCTGCCCCTCCCGGCCTGGCTTCCCCACTTACAAGCTGGCACGTGCTGCTTGTTCTCTTCTTGTCACACGATCTTCCAGTTCTGGCAGGATCATGGACTTCCCTGCTCTGCCTCCTCCAGCAGGCACCCGCTTAGACAAGGAGGTGGGTCAGGGGGTGGGGGAAGGGAAAGTGCAGCACCTGGGATGCCGTGCTGATGACATAGGACGATCTGGCACAAAGCAATTCATACCCATCTCTAGTTGTAACTACTTTTGAATGGATTCTTTGCCATTCAGCATTATTGAATGTGGTTGTTTAAAGGCCTCTCACAATGCAAGCAGCTCCAACTATACAGCAGGTAAAGTGCTGTCACTGGCTTGCTGGGATTGCCAGAGTTGTTCAGGTACAACTGGTCACATCAAGATCAACATGATGGTAAATATTTAAACACCATCGTTCATGCTGGTTTAATGAAAATGATTGTTTCTTGTAGCCTGTGGAGCACACCTAGTATATGCTCAAAGACCTTACAATAAATGGCTGAAATCCTGTTGCTTAGCATAGTTAAGTAAAGTGTTCTGCTTATATACTGTTCCATAGCATGTAAAGCACTTTCTGGGCAGTTTACAACTTAATTATGCAGGCTACACATTGCTCCCCTCCCCTCCAGCAAGGTGCTCATTTTACAGCCTTCAGAAGGATGGAAGGCTGAGTGAACCTTGAACAATTTACCTAGGATTGAACCCTGGTCGTGAGCAGAGTTTTGGCATCAGTACTGTAGTTTAACCACTGTGCCACAAGAATCTCTTTTATGTCATAACTACAGTTATGACGTAGTCATATCTCTGACACTCTCTCTCTAGATGTCGAGCTGGATAAACGCATTGGCAAAGCAGCTACCATGTTCTCTAGACTCACAAAGAGAGTATGGCTCAATAAGAAGCTGACGACATATACCAAGATCCAGGTCTATAGAGCCTGTGTCCTGAGCACACTCCTGTACTGCAGTGAGTCCTGGACCCTTTGTGCACGGCAGGAGAGGAAGCTGAACACCTTCCATATGCGTTGCCTCCGACGCATTTTTGGTATCACCTGGCAGGACAAAGTTCCAAACAGAGTAGTCCTAGAACGAGCTGGAATTTTTAGCATGTATACATTACTGAAACAGCGACGTCTACGTTGGCTTGGGCATGTCGTGAGAATGGCTGATGGTCGGATTCCAAAAGATCTCCTGTATGGAGAATTAGTGGAGGGAAATTGCCCCAGAGGGAGACCACAGCTGCAATACAAGGACATCTGCAAGCGGGATCTGAAGGCCTTAGGAATGGACCTCAACAGATGGGAAACCCTGACATCGGAGCGTTCAGCCTGGAGGCAGGCGTTGCATCACGGCCTCTCCCAATTTGAAGAGACCCTTGTCCAGCAGACCGAGGCAAAGAGGCAGTCACGGAAGCAGCAAAATCAGGGAGCTGGACAGGGGACAGATTGTATTTGTCTTCAGTGTGGAAGGGATTGTCACTCTCGAATTGGCCTTCTCAGCCACACTAGACGCTGTTCCAAGTCCTCCATACAGAGCACATTACCATAGTCTTTCGAGACTGAAGGATGCCTAATACTAATACAGTAGGCCCATTTGAATCAATGGAACCTACAGGAAGTTGCCCCACCAAATCTCCACTGATTCAATGGGCCAACTCTAGTGTGACTTGCTACACGAAGCAACAGGATTTCAGCCAGAATGTTGTAATAACTTTGCCCATTGCCCCATTCTTATATTTTATTCCTTCTACAAGCTTACATAACACATTACCTTAATTCTGGCACCTAAGTCACCCCATGAGTCTGTAGCTCTGCAAGGAAAATATAACACCTCTCTGAAAACTATATTGCTTTGATCAAGCCTCAGTTGACATAACTAATAGACTTAAGATTTAAACAATCTAAGTCTTGTCCGGTCATTCACATTCTTTTATTTGATGAGTTTGAATGAAAACAAGGTGGAATACAATTCAGACAGGAGAGTAATGTGACTAAATACTTTCTGAGAGATTATGATCTCGATATTTACCAAGGATGGAAATGTTAGCCTGTCTACAGTCAGTCTGCTGGGAAACCCTATCCAAAGAACAGTTAATGGAATTTTGCATACCTCATTGCTTTTGGTAGCTGTATTTACCTTCATCATTGCATTTACCTTTGTCACTGAGCAAGTCAGAATTTTGCAAAAGCCTTGAGTCCTAAAAGGGAACACATCCACTAGGTATCAACACTCATCACTTGTCATTGAAAGTCACCCGAAAGCTTTAGCAAATACTCTCCAGAATTATTTTTGAAAAAGTAGGAGAATCTGTGTAAGCCTATCATAAAAACAAACAAACAAGAGATAAAAACATTGTGGCACTTGCGGGAAAGGATCCAAAAATTATGCAGGCCTTGAAAATGTTGTCACCTGGCTCACCAACCCTTACTGGGTTAGGTGTGATTGCCATGGATATAAGAGGTTATCCTCAAAAGCCCAGCCTCTAAAAGTCTGATTCTAACTCATTAAGATGGCCAAGAATTAGCTCAGCCAACACTAGGCCAGCTGAAGTTGTCCTGAATCTGAACTTCTAGCCTACAGATGTTGGGAATTACTTTGCACTAACTTTACTCTGGCTGAACTCTGTGCTGGCATAGTGACTATGTGCCTGGATTGGAGGAAGCTTTGGCCCACCAGAACCCAACTCCTTACCAGCCCTCTCTCTTATCTGCTCCCCACTTTCTTGTTCTTCCGTTCGTAGATCTTAGCAGTTCTACTGGCTGATCCCTCTGAGATCAACTGGCAGAAGAGGGATCTCTCAGCACAAAGGTACTCCTGCTAATATAAGGCCAGTTCTGTTACTAGAAGTGGTTTCTTTCTATTTCTAAAGTCCCAGACCTGGCACATATTTGAATTACAACTGCTCTGTTATTCTCTGTTCACACCATTCTCTCTCTCTCTCTCCCCCCCCCCCCCCGTTTTAATATCCTTTTGGGCAGTGTATTTTTATATGATTTTATTTGAAATATTGTATTTTTCATAAAGGAAACTTGAGTTCTTAGATCTCTGCATCCTGAGGTACTCTTCTTTTCAGAGCTATCCAGAAAGGAGGGTTTAATTTCAGCCCCAAACACCTTCTTCCCCATAGAAAAGGGTTTGTTTGCTTAGTAATTTGAAGAAGGCTTCACATGCATCGATGAAATTAGCTGCTCTTTTTTCTCTGTTCTTTGCCTAACCCAAACATGTAAGAGGATTAAGTTATACTAAAAAACCTAAGATGGAAAAACAGCAGTGGAAAAAAAAAAGAGGGAGGGAGAGAACAGGCCACCGCTTCCAGAAAGGAATGCCAGCAATACACCACAGAGAAGCACATGACAACTCTTTTAAATATCATAACATTTTTGTTCAGAGTGGATCATATTTTCATCATGAGCTTCAATGACTGCAGACATTTGAAAGAACACCAATATGAAATGCTGTAGCTTTGATATTTAACATCTGCACAAGATATAGAGGCAAGATTCAAAAACAGACTGGAAATGTGAAAGCCCCGTGGTTGACTCCTTTTCATATTTCTTGGGCATGCCCACTGATAAATTTTTGGAAATAGTTTAAAAATAGAATTGCCCAAAGATTGGAATGCAGGATTGCATAAGATCCCCCTGCTGGGTTATGTGAAAAGAGGTTGTCTGTCTGATCTATCATGAGTTAATGCAGGCCTGTTGCTAACTGAAGACAAGAGGCAAATAACTACAGAAGAAAGCAAGCATACAGTATGGTTAACTAAGATATGGCAAGTGGCAACCTTGTCAGAAGTGAATTCGTTTAAGAGAAGGGATTATTAAATAAGAATGTTTTCTCAATAACTGGCAACCCTTTTTAGAATATATGAAGGACAAGTATGGATTAAATGTAAAACACAATTTAATTTACTAAGACGTTGGATGCCTACTTCATCGGGGAAAAAAGTTAAGAAGTTGCACAGTATCTATATGAGTGTTGTAACTGACTTAATGTGTCTAGATTTGAGCTGTAGATAAAGACAATAGCATGCTATGCCAGGGCAATGTTTTTCACCAGTACCATGTTAAAGGACAATGAAAGGGAGCAGGGCAAATAGCTGAGAAAAATACAGAAGAGTTGACAATATTTTGCAGGAGGTCTGAAGGAATGAAAGGGTTGGGATGGGGCAATGGTTAGTAGAAGAGGAAGAACAAGAAAGCCGTAGGTCTGCTGCATGAAGTTAAATGGGGAGGTGCAAATGGCTGCCAGAGAGAAGATGGACCTGCCCTATACCTTCTTTGCCACCATCTTCTACCCAAATGGTGTTAAAACCTGGCAATCGTAGGGGGGAAAGGATGCAGTGGGGGGGCTGCTATTCAAGATGGACAAAAAGGTGGAATGGGAACACCCAGTTACTTAAAAAAAAATTCTAATCTCCAGGGTCAAGGATACCAGAGGGTCTTATAAACGTAATTTTAGAGGCTCTCCCCATAATCTTTTGAATTCTTAGAGACGAGGTAACTGGAGTGACTATTGATGAACAAATATTGTCTCCATCGTCAACAATGGGAGAAAAGGGGATCCATGCTACTACATGTTGCTCATAGTCTGACATCAAACAGAGGAAGCAGATAATTTGAGACCACTTTAGGAAAAGAATACAGTGATTGCTGAGAGCCAGCACATATTTAGCAAAAACAAATAATCTCAGATGAATTTTGTCACTTTTTTGATAGAGTTACAAGTTTGGTAGATGATGGAAATGCTGTGGGTATAATGTTGCTTGATTTCAGCAAAGATTTTGACAAGGCTGCCTGTTATGTTTTCCAGCAAAGCTGGTAAAATGTGCAGTGGGCAATGTTACTGTCAGGTGAACAGGTAGCTGGTTGAACTGCACCTGTTTTTGTTTGTTTGTTTCCCACCTTTCTCCTTAAAAGGGTCCAAGGCAGCTATAAGTGCTCACTATTGGTTCTTCATCCTGGAGAGAAGTAATAAACGAAGGTCACCAGGACCTCTCTTAAGCCCACTGTTGTTCAATATCTTTCTGTCTGCTGACTCCTAACAGAGCACAGCAGAAGAATAAGACTGAGAAAGACCACAGAGAGATCGAACAGCTATGGAAAGTGAACAGGACTTTGAGGGGAAGGTCCATAAAAAACATTTTTGCTTTCTGGGCATAATTATATATTAGTGGACTTTCCTAACATCCTTCAAAGCAGAGAAGACAAAAGAAAGAACACTCATAGACAAACAGAAGAAAGTAAAAAAGATAACAGGGATTACAGAGGGAAGAGAGACTTCTGTGGTAATAAAGTGCAAAGTGTGTGCAATGTTTGTCTTCATGCCTGAGAACAACATGGCGTACACATGCAGCAAGTGCACTGTTGGAAGAAAAAGTGAAAGACCAGGAGCAGCAAATGGCCACACTTAAGTCTATAAGAGAAGATGAAGAGTACATAGACAGAACTCTTGAGCAGCAGCAGCAGCAGCAGCCAAGGGAGGCACTGGAAATGGAAGAACAGCAAGACAAAGCAGAGGTGGAGAATGCTGGGGAGAGAATGAGCTTAATGGAGGGAGCACCATGGAAAAGAACCACAGGAGTAAAAGAAGGAGAAGAAGACACTCTTCACCGGTGGAACCACAAAACTGCTTTCAGATTCTTGAAGAGGTCTGGCAGACAATATGCAGAGGGAGACATACATATAGGAAACCCTGTGAGAGGACATGAGAGAGACTGAAGCTCAGTCAAGCAGATTCACTAAGCCCACACCTTACAAAAAGAAGGATGGAAGATTCGTTTTAATAGGAGACTCCCTACAATATAGTGTTGAATGTGAAATATGCCAATAAGATCCATGGACCAGCCAGGCATACTGTCTCCCTAGAGGACTGATTAGGGATGTGATAAAAGGATTGCCATTGCTCATAAAACCCACAGATGCATATCTCTTTCTTCTCATCCATGTGGGAAGAAATGACACAATCAAGAGGAAGTACAAAGAAATCACATCAGACTTTGGAGTTCTTGGAATGAAAGTCAAGGATGTCGGGTCCCAGAGAGGCTTCTCGCCCATCCTACCAGTACTCAGAAGAGGAATAGAAAAAGAAGATACCATTGGTGAATGACTGGCTATGAAGTTGGTGCCAATGTGAGGGATTTGAATTTTGGGACCATAGACTATGCTTCCTGGCAGATGGACTGCTGGCAAGTGATGGGCTGCACCTCACAAGAACTAGGAATATTATGTTTGGCTACAGCATGAAGAACTTTATCAGGAGCGCTTTAAACTGAATTTGGAGGAGGAGAGAGATACAAGCTCAGAGACAATGAGGAAGCCTTATGCACCATAAGAGGAACAGAGCAAACAGCTCTAATGGGGCACAATAATAGTATTCTAAAAATATATGAAGAAAAGCAGGCCACAAATCACACAATCTCCGGTGTCTATATACGAATGCCCAGAGTATGGGAAATAAACAAGAAGAACTGGAAATCTTAGTTCAGGAGGGTAAATACGACTTGATAGGGATAACTGACACTTGGTGAGAAGACTCCCATGACTGGAAAACAGCAATTGAAAGATATAAATTGTTTTAAAAGAACAAAAAGAATAGCAAAAGAAGGTGGAATTACAGTTTATGTCAAAAATACATATTCCTGCATAGAAATAGAGGAGGATGAGGTTGATTGTCCCATTGAGAGCATATGAATTATTATAACTGGAGCAAAAACCAAAAGGAACATGGAAGTTGTAGACAAGCTGGAACATGTCCTGGGGTGGGGGTAACCATGTGTTCTACTACTCCAGAGGGTAGGACTCACAGCTGTGGATTCCAATTATGAAAGAGGAAATTGTGGTTAACTACAGTATTAGGAGGAAGTTCCTGATGGTAAAAGCTGCTCAACAGCAAAACAGATTACCTTAAAAGATGGTAGGTTCTCTCCACTTGATATTTTTGAACAGAGTTGGATGACCGTCTGTCAGGGATACTTTACGTAAGATTTCCTGCATTGACAGGGGACTGGATTTGATTACCCTTGGGGTCCTAAAATTCTGTGATCCAAACCCTGTCATGTAACACAAGCAAAACTGTAAACTCCTCCATGGTAAATAAATAAAGAGCCCCCACTGTGGTTCTCAGGAAGGTGTGCAGACATTGGCTTGGTGCGGGTATGTGTGCCCCTGAGAATCATGGCAGGAGGGCTTCATTTGCTGGGGAAGGGATGGGTGAAAACTTAACACTTTGCTTATGTTACACAACAGGATTTTGGCTTATGATTCCTTGCTACTGATTAACTTGTTCAGTGTGAATAGTAGACTTCACTGTCTATTACACACACTTATATGTGTTCAGTATTTTTCTATATTAGTCATGATGGATGTTTCAATGATTTTTGGTTTGCTCATCTGGATATAAGCATGCTTTATAAGAGCTTGTATTTTGTGTAGACAATCCAAAAATATATTTTTGGGGGAAAAAAGTTAAAATTAAAAGAAGCTGAATTTAAAAGCAAATTAAAGCTAAAATAGATTTTTTTAAAGCTCAGTAATTGTTTTTTTTTCCAGTTTCTGAAACAGCCTATTTTGTAGAAGCTATGCAATGTTGTATCAGGACATCTGAAGGAAAGTCCCCCCCACCCATGATCTCAAGCAAAAAAAATGACTTAAAGGTCAAAGATCAACACTGGGAATTGTCCCCAAAAGCCGACTGGCAGCTAGTGAAGATGGCCATGATATATATCGCCCAGGTCTAGTTAGCCATCTTGAGAAAAAGTGCTGACCTATTTTGAAAGGCAGACCTATATACGATCCATTGCAATTTTCCAAACGGGAGGTTCGCAATATCTTTGCCTCATAAGAACGTAAGAAGAGCCCTGCTGGATCAGGCCAAGGGCCCATCTAGTCCAGCATCCTGTATCTCACAGTGTATCTCACCAGATGCTTCTGGGAGCACACGGGACAACTAGATAGCTGTCTCCTGATGCCACTCCTCTGCACCTGGCATTTTGAGGTACCTTCCTTTTAAGCCTGGAGATTTTACATCTCCATCATGGCTTTTAACCTGCAATGGACTCAGTTTCCCATTAGCAAAACTGGGACAAGTAGCTGCCATACAAGGTGATTCGAAGAAGGGAACTGAAGCACCTTGAAAGCTTTGAAAAGTTCAGTTCCAAACCCTGGAAAAATTAATTTCTTTGGATTCCAAGTCTGAGATTCCTCAAGTCAGCGTGGCCACTGGTC
Source organism: Intellagama lesueurii (assembly GCA_037013535.1). Classification (NCBI taxonomy): domain Eukaryota; kingdom Metazoa; phylum Chordata; class Lepidosauria; order Squamata; family Agamidae; genus Intellagama; species Intellagama lesueurii. Next base: position 162,901,960 of record JBAJHW010000001.1, on the reverse strand, counting down.
ATACTTGCTTGAGAATTCTGACCGTTGTAGTCCCCAGAGGTAACTTTCCTGAGCTCTTAAAAGTTCTAAGAAGTACAATGGATTATCAAGAAATGGGGAAGTGGCACTTTAAGAAGACACAGGGCCATTCCTAAGGGGTGTTGCAGAGGTCTGCAGAATAAATAGTGCAAGAAGGAAAGGAATTAGAATCTTTTGTTGCCTTTTTTTAATGCAAGGAAATATTCAATTATGCTGAAATATCACTTTTTTAAAAAGTAGAATGGGCTTTTCAGTACATATTTCATTTATAATTTACCTATTGAACTTCATGTCAAAAGGTAATCAGAATCCAAGAGCTTAGCAAAACTCAGACAAAGTATTAGGCGTTCACAGAGGTAATGAGAACATGCCTAGCAGTATTAGATGGGATATTAAAACCAAAAATTACGTAAAACCAAGGACTTTGGACCTGAGCTAGCCTCTGGTCATAATTAAGAACTCTCACCCGTGGTATTGCTATAACGTAATAACAGTATGGGGTATATTTACATTTTTGAATGATCTGAGGAACTATTACGGCTGCACAAGGAACCTCTGAGAACATCTTGATTTGACTCATATTTCACACTTCCTAAGATAAACAAGCAGTGAGGCACCCTCTCATCTCTATTATTGTTTTTTAATATATATATATATTGACTTGTCATTCTCAGAATAATTGTCTCATGGAGAAGTTCAAGAGTAGAGCTGCTTTGCCACATTCAAGCAGATTGAAAAGGCAGGGAGTCGCTGGGACTGGCCTGACTAGCATTCCTCCCACTGGACAGCTTAAGCAGCAGTGAGGATTCATGAGGATGACAGGAGCAGGCCTTGAGTTAAGAGACCTGCGGGTCACAAGAATTAAAAGATGTTTTCATTCTTTGGTAAAATAAGCAAACAAGTCTGAATGCTCTTTGCTACGGCATATTTCTAAATATTGACAAAGAGATGTCTTGGTTGCACTGAAAGCAATGGAGAAGGGAAGGGTATGTTCAAGAGAATCTCTTGGCAGAATGTCACACCCTATAACTACCTCACGTTAGTTTTAGCCCAATGGAATTCCTTGTTGCTTTCTAAATACAAACATAGAGAGGTGCTCCATGAAGCATCAGAAAGAGATGTCTTCTTCTTAAATGGATACAGGCAAGAGTTGGTTGCCACTCTTTAGTCCAAACCAGTTTGTTTTCAAACAGATGAGAATGATAACAGAGTGTCAGGTTTGTGAAAGAAGATGCATACCTGTTTTCTCTTTCATTTCCCTGAGGTATGAAATGGGCTCCCCTTTGCTACAGACAATTGATTATAAACAATAAAAGGACTTACTATCACTTTTGACTAAGGAAAGGGGAGGGAAACGAAAAAGAAATATTATGCTAGGCATCTTGACATATCACCTCAAAACAAAAGATTAGAATCAACATTAGGCAGAATTAACGGTGGTTCGACTGACTTCTGTGCTATGGTTTTTCCAACTATCTGACAAGAATCACTGAACAATTTCAGTTTTATTGGGGCACATATCTCTAGCACACATTCCATTCTTGAAAGAAGGTCAGATTTTATTTGCCAGGTCCACACATTCATCTTCCAAACAATACAGACATGAAGCTGCTTTTAGAAAGGTATCATTCTTGTGGCATTACTCTGGGTGAATGACATGACGTCATTACAGAGTGCACCAATTAGCTAAGAGAAGCTCTCCATTTTCCTTTGTAAAATAAAGGCTACTAATTTTTTTTTAACCAACACTTATTCACCTTCACATCATTTAAACTTCTAATTCCTTCTCTCTTTGTTCTGATTAGAGTCTTTTATTGGCTCCTTTCATAAACAAGCCAACAAAAAGTAAGGCAGCCAAGTTCCATTGAAGTGAATGGTCAAAACCCTATTGAGGGAAAACTTGACACGTAAAAGTCCCATCCCACCCCGGTTTCCAGCTTTCTGTCCATCACATGGCTAGATATGTGATTGGCTGGCTGAAGAAGTAAGATTGGTTGAATGATTGGCCTTCAGTCAGTTGCATACAACAGTGGGATTCTAGCCAATGAGACTTAAGGCAGGCACAACTAAATCCCATTCTATGATGTCCCATAGAATTTATACAGAACTGGATGTTGAACATACTGCGGATTGCTTGCCAGTAATCTCGGGACAATTTGTCCCACTGGTTTCTTCACCTAGATGTTAAACAACATGTGGACGGAGACAGAAACTATTGGAACCCCATAGCATAAATGCCAACAGTTCGAGAGAACTGACAACAGCCTGTGAACATGACCCACATGTGGAAAAACCCCTTTATGTAGTGCCTTTCCTTCTTAGGGGAGGAAAAATCTGTCAATGTTGCTTCCTCTGACATTCCAATTCTGTGAATGTTGTTAGATTCCGAACAAAGTTGGACAGTACCCTATAACTGCTTCCAACTAAAAGTAGACCCATGACATCAATTGCTGAATGGTAAAGCAACACTTCTGTAAATCCCATTGAGTCAATGGGTCTACTTTGGTTGGGAGTAGCCATAGGATAAGGGACGTGCTGGCGCTGCAGGTTAAACCGCAGAAGCCTCTGTGCTGCAAGGTCAGAAGACCAGCAGTCGTAAGATCGAATCCATGCGACAGAGTGAGCTCCCATCGCTTGTCCCAGCTCCTGCCAACCTAGCAGTTCGAAAGCATGTTAAAATGCAAGTAGATAAATAGGTACCACCTCGGTGGGAAGGTAACGGCGTTCCGTGTCTAGTCGCGCTGGCCACATGACCACGGAAACTGTCTACGGACAAACGCTGGCTCTATGGCTTGGAAACGGGGATGAGCACCGCGCCCTAGAGTCAGACACGACTGGACTAAATGTCAAGGGGAACCTTTACCTAGACATAGAATACTGGCCATTTTTCTGAAATGAGGATATAATCTTTCCATTCCCATTCTTGAAAGGCAGTCCAGAAGGATTTAATGATAAATGGCTATAAAAGACCATTGCAATATTTCTGCTGTATCTCAGCAGAAGTAATCAAGTGTAGAAGGGATGAGGTAGATGTGGACTTCCTTATGTAGCTGAAATAGAATCCCCACCATCCATCACTACTGCTTATGCTGCTGATTGAATTTTCATACCAACAGCATGTGGAGGGTCACAAGTTCCCTATAATTCCACCCCAGGACTCTGACCCAACAAAAGGGGTTTCATGCCAATAGCTGAAAATATTGAAGAGGTCTAATGTTGGGATCTTTTGGACTTGTCTTACAACAATCTCTGAGTGGTAGCTGAGGTCTCACACAACTGCTGCGCTGACCCAGATATTTCAGCAGACATATAAATCTCAGGGCAGCAGAAAAGGGGAAAATTTGATGTTACTATACAAGGTTGTTTTAAATTCTGGGGAGCCATCTTCTCTACTTCCAACTGGTGCCAGGGCTTAACGGCATGTTAATATATGCAAGGGTGTTTATGTATGTGTTGCACTTTGCAGTGCAGGGAGGGCTCTCTAGGGAACTGAGTGGGCATATGCACTTGAGTCCATCCAACCATTTGGAGCTAGGCACAGAATGGAACACCAGTGTGCAACTCTTGAGTCTTGTTGTTGCATACATTCTTTCTCAGTGGTTGCATATGGACTCCCTCCTTAGCATCACCGCGGTATATCCTATGACATAGTAAGTCTCTGCCTCTGTGACATCACAAGAACCCACCCCCTTCTCTCAGGTTTTGGTTGTGAAATCTGAAGAAAACTTTCTCACCTGTTTACACTCTTCTTGGCCCAAAACCTGCTTTATGTGTAGTGGAGATAATCTTCTATGACATCCATACTCAAACACTGCAGTTGTTATACATTTCTGAAGAAACTGATCTGGATGTTGAAGACCTCAGAATCAACAGCTAAAGAAGTGGCAGCTTCAAGGTTTCTTGAATGCTACATTGACTGTACTCAATATAGAGAAATCTGGAAACCCTCTGAACCCCATTCAGAACAGATATGGCTGTTGCTGTTTGACAGCTTGTGTTAATTTATAATGGCCCAGGAGTGACGTCTGTTTTTGAAATCACAACCTGATGTCTGTTTTGTAGATGTAAAGAAAGTTTACTGAACTTGCTCCCATCTTAAAATGAAAGTAAATAAACAGGCTGGATGTGTTTCAGAATCTTAAACTACTTTCATCCTTAAATTAGCTTTGCATTTAATCAGTTCTCCTGCGATAGGACTGCAGCTTTGGCAGGAAATATAAGGCAATTTTTGTGTACTCATTACTTATGTCTTCTCCCGTTATTTACTCGAAATCACTTCCTTGTAATTTAGTTTAAAGTTGCCTATAATGTCTCCAGAAAGGTGGCTTGTACCTAAGCATAGCCAGAAATTTAGACAGCTTGGAAAATAGCATTGGAATATAGAGCTTTTGGAGGGAAAACCTTTTCCCAGAAATCGGTTAAACAGGAGGGATCATTCAAAGCATGGCTACTTGTCATTCTTAAAGGTGTTAGAGAATGAGCCAAGTAAAATACATGATAAAATAGCTTTTCATATAATGCCCTTACTACATCTTACTTTGCACAAGATTTTAGATGCCTGGGGAAGGGTTGCCACAAGTTGGACTTGACTTGACAGCACATAGTTATTACATTTATATTTGACTGGATTGAGTTCATTTTATTTTGTTTTACTTTGAATTTATGTATATTTCTTTGTGTGCCACCCATTTCAGCTATAGGGTAACTTTCGAGTTGAACAAACCAGAGAAAGAAGGAAATAAGCCTTTATATTTGTGTTGGCTTTCCTTTTATCACTTGGAGAAAACTGTGATAACACAGTGGATTTCTGTGACAGCTAGGATTTGTATATGCGTATCTATCATCATACTTTCCATAGGTCCAACAGCACTTCTGTGCAGATCACAACAATGCCTTGCTTCATTTAACAATATAAGAAATGTAGTTTTTGCTAATCACAGAAGGAATGGTGGTACATGAATCACATGGCACTGCTATAGCTCTCAAGACTGGATGTGAGCTTTATTTCTTTCTTTGGTTGGTCTTCATTTTTCCCTTCATGTTGATGCTTCTGCATTCATCTTCCAGTATCTTATTTGACACCTGGCAAGACCCTAAGAATAAGGTGTTACTTGGTTATATTTGTCATACAATCAGAGCCAAATAAACACGAAAATGTTAAGCGTATTACCAGAGCTGGCATTAGGTAGAAGCCATCAACTTCCTGCGGCTGTGCTCTGTCATTACTGTAAGAAAACCAGGGACGTATGCTCATTTAGCTATCTTCAGTTACACTCTAAAGGCAATTTGGGGGCCATTTTATGCCTTGCCATAAAATATATGGCTGGACTAGCAGAAGACACGATGGAAGCAGTTGGGAAAGCCAAACAGTATTACAGAAATGGCTCATCAAATCAGGAATGTTTCTCAGAATAAAGCCAGGCATTTTATAAGACCAACTGTTCCTGGGAGCAGGTGCTTACTGGTGCCAAATTTGGGTTTTCTAATGCAGTGTTTGGTCTTTGTTACTACAAAAGCAATGTAAGAATGGTTTGTTAATCATGGGTTTTGCAGTACCAGCAGAGATGAATATCTAATTCCCTTAATTGTACAATGAAAACACTAGTAACTTTTGGAGTTAAAATAAAGTAGCAAGTCCCCAAGAAACACACACACCACAGCATTTAACCAGTTGAAGTAATTGCTCAGACACTGCTTATAAGAAAAAATGAAAGAATTTTTTACTCACTGATCTTGCAAGTTACAGGCTTGAACTTGGTTACAGATGTTTCAATAAGATACACAGAAAGAGTAGAGGCTATCAGAGGTTCATAGAATGAGTGAAGAAAAGATTAAATGGTAAAATGAAAGTGGGTTCTCTCAGGCCACATGGCTGAGAGAAAATGGTGGACATGAAGAGATGCTCAACAGAGCATCCTTCCTCTATCCTGTCCCAAAACTTGTGGTGCCCAAAAACAAAGACAACTGAAGATAGAGGAGGGGGTCATCTTTGCCTGCCAAAGAAAGAGTGTTAGTTGATTGGTCAAAAAGAGGAAGGGGTTGATGCATGCTACCCAGCAGGTTAGTAAACATGCACTTCCTTCCTCTCAGGTAATCATACACAAATCTGCATGCTGAATTGCAAATAACTCCAATAGTTAACTCATTGAAAATATTCCTGTATTTTGAAGAAACAGAGATTTAACTTGATGGATCAGACACTTTTACTTAAGGGTCAGGACCAACCAACAACAGTTTGTTTGTTTTTTCCAAGGGCATTGTATGAGATAAAGATTGTTCTGTTAAGTTACCTTTACTTATGCTTTTCAGATTAATAAACATAATTGGTTTAGCCATAGAGTTCTGGATAATAATAGAAGAAATATGTTAAAAGAATGAATATCCAACACATGTAGAGCAAAATTTTGCAAGGGTGTTGAAGTGCTTCAGATGGGTATCTAACTAAAGTGAACCAAAATCAAAATTCATAGAAAAGAGAAAATGTGTTTTATCCATCCATCCACGCATTATGCCTTCTGCTGGTGTACAGCAGAAGAAATGCAATTCAATACCAGATACATGATTTTAAAAAGAGTTTGTGTATTATATTTTATAGGTTATATATATATAAAATTAATGGTACCGTGTTTGTATGGGAATAGCTCTGATGACTTGAGTTGTATGTATACAGGTGCAGAATGCTAGTCTGAATAGCAGTTGAAGGGTTGAATGCTGATTGGTGGCTGTGATTTGAATGTAGTGGGGAGGAGTCAGGTTGGTGGGTTAGTTTTAGAGAAGACGTTTGAGTTGAGGGTTGGGGGAGAAAATCTATTTTAGAGTCAGGGCCTGATCACACGAGCCAAATGAATCCCAGTTCTATTGATTCTTTTCATACCTCTGTTGAACTGAATCATGGTCCCATGGTACATATACTGGCGTGAATGTTCCCAGTTGTTTTCACATTATTTCCCCCCATTTGAAACATTATGGTCAGCTACACTGTAGAATCTATTTATTTTCTCTACTGTTTCCTGGGGCAGTGCTGCCCCTTACTTTTATTTTTTTTAAAATATAAAATCTGTGGTGCAATAGAGAGGTCCTCTCCTCCTCTCCTTTCCCTTTGCAAGGGAGCATGAACAGATTGCAGAGAAGAGATCTGGCACAAGGGCGGATGGGGGGCCAGGAAGAACTTCGGATCATGTTTTTTTCCTCTCTGGCTTGTGCCCTCTGGAAGAGCCTGGATGAGATTCCTACCCCCTCCCCTGGCTGCTGGTCTCCACGTCTCATCCACCCCATCCCATCCGGCAAAGAAGCGAAGAGGGTCGATCAGGGAGAGGCAGGACAACGCCTGACATTCGTAGTGATCGCCCTGCGGTTCATACACATTGTCCCTCTTAATTTAATCTGGTTCCCCCTCCCTACAGTGCCCAGAAACCCAAGCCCTTTGCAAAGGAAATAAATTGACAGCAGCATGCACACATGCTGAACTGGTAAGGAATGAATTGATATATCACTGGTACAAATTAAAGCAACCCTCTCAGCGAGGGGAGAATAAACCACTGACCAGGAAAATGAATCAATGTTGACCCTGTGTCGTGTGACCAGAAATTTATGAAACGGTCTAACTGGGGTACAACTGGGGTTCATTTGGCTTGTGTGATCAGGCCCTCAGTCAGCAGAACTAGTCTGTGCTACAGTATATTAGAAAAAGTCTGCCTTGAAAGCATAGAGCAGCCATTCTCAATTTTTTTAATTTTTTTTGGCCACGGCTGTAAACACAATATGAAAGAAATATAGACCGGATCAGGATTGTTTAAGTCACATAACGAACCTCCTAAGGTGGTGTGAGAATTGTTTCCAGTCTGTGGCCCCCTTCAAATGTGCCAGGGCCCCCAGGGGGGCATATGGACCCCATTGAGAATGTCTGGCCTAGAGTATGTGTATCAGAAAGTTAGAAAGTCTGTGAAGAAGCTATTTTGATTTCGAATCACAGAAAGTACTTTTGAATTTTATATTTTACTGTTGTTTTGACTTTTATCAGTCAAACCTGAGATCCTACCTTTCCCTTCATAGCAATTATCTGTGGTCCCTCCATAAAATCATTTTTCTTTGTTTAAACAAAAGAGTCCTCCTTATTTATTTAATATGCAACAAGGGATGTGAATACCTAATAGAAAGAATGCAAATAGATCCACTATGAGTCACACCCAGGGCGTCAGGTTTCCCTGGGTTAATTTGCTTCAGCTGACCACACAGAAAGAGAAAATTGACACTCAGCCTTGTTTGCAGTTTCTCAAGGTTACTCTGCCCTGGCTCTTGAAATCCGAAGGAGGCAGAGTTATAGCAGACCTAGCTTAACAAGCTGGAAACAAGGCTAATTGGTAAGTTCCTCTCTCTGCTGACTCTTCACTCTTTTTTCCTCCTTTGGTCACCAGGCTGCCCTAGTGCTAGGACAGCAAGCCATGAAAAGGAAAATAAAGAATGAAGGAAGAACAGGAAGCAAAGAGGAAAATTAGCACCCACTGGTTAAGGTCGTGTCCTCTGGAGCTACAGAAGACAAATTTGCTGCATCTTCCACATGATTGTTCTTCAGATATTTATAGATGGCTTTGATAACACCTCTTGATCTCCTCTTGTTCAGGCTATGTTTGCTGCCTTGAGGTCCTTAGAAGGAAGGAAGGAAATAACAATAACAAGTAAACATATACGTTTTGCTTTTGGTCCATTCTTATTTCTGCTGCCTGGCATTACATGGCCTGGATTTATGGAAATGTCTATCATAATTAGCAGGTTTAGACCTGAATGTAACAAATGTGTTGTCATAGGGTCAGCCCTGGTTCTGTGTCACCTTAACTCCCTGGGCTACTGGGCTGAACCATGGTACAGATGTGCCGTAACTCACACAGTCAACTGAGCTGAACATACCACTTGGCCAGCATATGTCCATGCCCATTATACAAACAGTATCTGAAGGCTGATCTATGTTAGCTGCCTGTTTCCTGCCACTGATTTATAGCTGCATGAGCTTCATTGAACAGCCTAATGACTGCCACAGGAGGAGAAGGTTACTTCAAGGAAGACTGTTTGCTCCTGCTAGTGGTTCGTTGGCTGAAATGCAGTAGTCAGTCACACCAAGGGTAGGCTCATTGAATCAATGGAACTAACAGAGGAGGCGACTCATCCAATCCCCATGGATTCAATGGGCCTACTCTAGTTGTGACTTACCACTGGATTTCAGCCAGTGGACAAAATGGAAGGCTCCTTTGCAGGATCAGCCTTCTTGTTAAGCAGAGTGGGCATGCAGGGAACACAGTTGAGAATAGGTACGCTGGTATGGCCACATGGACAATCTTCCTGGGCATCCCACTCACAGCGCCTCATTCTGAAGAAGGACCAGGCAACCAGAGCATGGTCCATAGGGCAAGCACACCCTCTAGATCAAAGATGGAAAAGCCTTTCAAGCCCAAGTGTCAGATTCAATTTCCAAGGGGGGGGGCGCTACATTCTAGTAGAAGTGGCACCAAAGGGGAAACAGTATTGTCGTATTTAGCTTAAACATCTTATTATCAACAACAAAGTCTTAGAAGAGGCATTTCAGAAATTTAGATTGGGGGCATATAATATTCAAAACCTGGGAATGATAACATGGGGGTGGGGAATATGGCTATCTGGGGAACCAGAATTAGGAGCTAAGGATCAGGGTTTGGCCTCCAGGACTGAGGTTTCTCACCTCTTGTTCCAAAACTGGTGACACAACAACATGTCCCAGTGTACCCGAGGTCAGAAGGTTAGCTTAGGGATCAGGCAACGTGGGACACACAGACATGTCCTCCAATGCCTCGCTGCCTCCTCAACGGAGACTGGGAAAGGGGGTGTCTATATGCAGTGGGGGGGGGGTCTGATTCAAGAGTCCAGAAGGGAATGCGTAGACAACTCACCCCATTCTTTTCTCTCATCAGTTGAAGTTGTCTCAACCCAATGGGACACCTCAGCTGAGAACTCTGAAGCCCAGCAAGATGCCTCATCCCCAGGGTGAGACTGAAATGAACACTACTTTTTTTTCCTCATTTACATTTCCATAACTTGCAGAAATGGTCTTATGTCCTAATGTTTTTTCCTTTCAGAATGGATTAGGAACTTGTTTTCCTCCTGGGCAGAAATCCCGTGGGTTTGCTTGCCTGTTTTGTATCTTCTTTTTTTTTTTGCTACCAGATACATTTCTTTTAACTACTGATTATTATCCAAATGTATGTGTGGCAGAATGCCCATGTCCCACCTGTCCATCATGTGGAGCTCTAGAGCTGGAGCCTAGACAGGAGGGCGGAGTCAGGGAGACAGCTGGAAACTGAGAGAGAAGGAGAGAGGAGGTTTAGAGAGGTTTATGAGAGAGATTGGAAAGTTGGTGTGGTATAGTTGGTTTATGGATTAAAGAATAGTTAAAAGATAGAAGTAAAAGAAATAGACAGGCAGCAGATAGTATTCCAGTGATTAACAGTGATTTATATGAAAAGTAATACCAATAAAGAAGCGTGTTTAATATCCAAGTAATGAGTGCAACATAATACAACATGTATTATTATACTTATGTGATTCAACAACTACACAATAAATAATCAGTTATATTTGACAACACGTGTCCAGGCAGCATTATTGGTAAAGTGTGGCTAAAGATCCACTGGTGGCAGTTGGTGTATGGAGAATTAAGAAAGTCGTGCCCGAAAGTGGTCCTGGGTTTGAGGGAAACAAACTAGGGACACTGGGGGTGCGCGACAGTATGTTTCTGTAAGCAGAAGGCACTAATGCTTTTGTCTGTTTCATTTTTATTTATTTCCTATATTTCATCTTTTTCAGACCCCGAGATACTTAAGAATAGCTTGTCAGGGACTCTCAAGGGGAACCAACAGAGAGTGTTTACTCCATAATACCCAGTGCTTGGAGGGTGTGTGTGTGACATCCAGACTACCATGGCCAAGCAGATTATTATAATATAGTTACTCTTCAAAATATTTATAGGATATTTACATGTGTAGCAATATATGCCTCCTCCATGATTTATTCATCATTCTTATGATGAATGGAATAGAGTAAGGCAAAACAGTTACTACAAAACAGTGTCTTACATGAATGATATCTAGAAGGAGTGGCAGAATGCACCACCTTTTCCACAAATAAAACATTTAAACGAATGGTACTGAACACAGGATTGCTTGTTTAAAGTCAACATGAGTAAAGTCAACCCATAGCAATAAGTATTGCCACTTCCACAGCAAGATGGCAACCTGTCTCGTGAATGCTGCTTTATCATTAAGTAACAAAACCCAAACCATTAAGTAACAAAGCCCAATTTCAAATGTCAGGATTTGAAATTTTGTGTGTAAAGAGTGTTAAAATAATGAAGAGGGGGCACAGAAAAAGTAGCCCTGAAAATGAAAGTGCTTTTAAAATTGAGGCTTGAACAATAATTTGCTATAGTCATTTCAAAACACGTAGCCAGCTCTCCAATCGAGCAAGGTCACTGAACAATAACACCCTGACAGCTGAATTGTTTATGTTACAATTTGTAAACATAGAGGTCACATTTGCAGGTCTTATATAACATGCACTCTTTGTAGTTTCAATATCTTGGAGCTACAAGGTTCTATCATGGGAAGATTCTGGGATTCCAGATCTTTTGTACTACAGCCCGTTGTTACTCCAGGCTCTCTAATTTTTTTAGTTATAACAATGATGTTATTGTTGTTGTGGCAGTGTACCAGGCCTCAAATTACAAAATTCTGAAGTTACAGTAGATGCAACAACAATTAAGATTCCCATTACACTTTTTCTCTTAGAGCTCAAGATCCCTGGATTGCCAGGCCCCTGGAGAATGAGATTGTTTACAGACTGGGGAGAGGTGTGAACATCTGAAAGAATTATAAATATAGGGAGATAACACACATGCAGACAATACCAGCATTCAGGAATTCATCACATCATCACAACTCCACACCACATGGGTCACCCGACATCAAGGAACAACAATCTTGCAGCAGCAAAAGTGGCAGGAGATGATCAACATGGATTTTCTTCTATAGATGGAAGTTGGCCTGGCTGATTGAGTACTCAGAATAATTTCTCTGTATATGCTCCTAGTATGTTTAGAGGCTAAGAAAGTCATTTTCTTTATCATATTTACACTATAAGCTCTCGTAGTTTTAGAATGTAATCGAAACATTCTCACTGTTCTTTTTTACTCTTAAAAAAGAGTAAAAAGAGTACATACACAAACACACACACACAAAATTTTGGATTGAATTCTGATTTAAGTACTTGCCTACAACTTACATTTAGTTTTCATATATTTTTAAGCATTTGTGCCTACAGCTTTCATAAGTGTAAGAATGTTTTCAATCCATGTTAATTTGTTAACTTTTTGAAGTATTTTGTGCATATGGAATATAGAAACAATGTAAGAAATAAAGCTTGTAGAATTAGACAAGCTGATGTTGCCTGGAATCATCGCAGCAATGAAAAGACTTATACCATGATGCTCAGAATAATTTTGATATGATTGTCGATGGTCGTCTGTAGTTGTAACAGGGGTAGCTGTGTTAGTCTGTGCCAGCATTACAGGTGAAAACAAAATAAAAAGTAAAAGTAAAAAAAGACAGAAACATGATGGCACCTTAAAGACTAGCCTTTATATTTTTTAATATGAGCTTTCATTGACAAGTCCACTTCTGTTTTCACCTATAATGATAAACTGGTTTCATTCTGGAGTTAACCCATTTAGAGGGGGGGGAGAGATAAATGTCACCTGTGACAAACACAGGCTTCTGATTTTTCCCTAGAGATTTATAAAGTCCTGTAGGTCTCTTAGGGCACTGGAATCCCTGATCTGGCTGGCACATAGAGCAATATGTTGAGACCTCTGTGGGAGGTGTGCCTCAACCTCCAATGTCCTTTGCCCACCCAATCCTGGAATGAAGACGCAAGACGACAGTATTGGTTGAAATACGTGCCACACTTTATTAATTAATCATCAAATTGTATTTGCCCTCCTTGGCCAAAGAAAGGGGGGGGCCTGCTGTAGTGCGAAAACAGGTGAAAAGGTAGGGGTCTCAAAATACCCCTTGCTTGATCAATGGGTGAGTCCCCAACCTCAGGTTCCAGCGGTCTAACAGACTGCAGAAACCCGGCAGGCCGCTATTAAACACCCCCAGACCTCAAGCCATCTTTATTTGATGACTGTTGGTCCGGAAGTGGCCCAGCGCATCTTTCCCGCACCGGCCCTGTAATCGCACGATTCCCAAAGCCGGGAGGTTGGATGCGCTGTTGGCTTACCTGATATTACAATTGGGACACACCAAAAATACCTGTTTTCCACACTACCCGCCTGTGTGACCAAAAATTACCACCACGATATCAACAGCCCTGCTCCAGTGTGGGATAGGCGAAAATTCCCCCCATCCAAACGCCAATCAGGATGAAGGTCAAAAATTCCTATCCGGCCCCAAAATGATGACCATAAAATCACACTAGTATTAGGGGGGGCGGGTGGATGCTCAAAAGGAAAAAAGGAGGGCGAACAAACGGAGAGCGCTCCTTTAAATACTTGCCCTCTCCCGCCCACGCCATTAGCTTACCCAGCCTATGTTGCATCCTCCAGGCTGGTGGGCAAACGCTAGCGGCGTTGTTCCAGGTCGGTAAACCGACCGTCCAACGGCTGGGATCTTGCCCACCCAATCCTGGAATGAAGACGCAAGACAACAGTATTGCTTGAAATACGTGCCACACTTTATTAATTAATCATCAAATTGTATTTGCCCTCCTTGGCCAAAGAAAGGGGGGGGCCTGCTGTAGTGCGAAAACAGGTGAAAAGGTAGGGGTGTCAAAATACCCCTTGCTTGATCAATGGGTGAGTCCCCAACCTCAGGTTCCAGCGGTCTAACAGACTGCAGAAATCTGGCAGGCCGCTATTAAACACTCCCAGACCTCAAGCCATCTTTATTTGATGACTGTTGGTCCGGAAGTGGCCCAGCGCATCTTTCCCGCACCGGCCCTGTAATCGCACGATTCCCAAAGCCGGGAGGTCGGATGCACTGTTGGCTTACCTGATATTACAATTGGGACACACCAAAAATACCTGTTTTCCACACTACCCGCCACTGCATAGGGACTAGCCTGGCTATGTCCCATGCCCGCCACAGAGCCCACCTAGCTCGGCTAGCAGGCCCCCTTTGATATCATTCAAAAAGATATCCAAGCCCGCATCAGACAGGTGGGCACCATCATGTCTAAACAATTCGGCATTGCTCAATTGGATCCTGGGGTGACAAATCACCGATCCGAGGCTGCCAAGGCAGACCCCTCTACAAACCTCCCTATTAACGCCCTGTCGGGCCTTGTTGACAGCAACAACACTCCGGGCGCCTCTCCAGGCTAGCCGCGGAATGATTGTGGACCAGACAATTCGCATCGGCGGAAACTTGATCTTCAACCATTTAAGGTCTCTCAAAATGTCCAAAATCAGTGCTTTTCCCGGTACTCCGGGAAAATAATTGCCTCCTAAATGGATTACTAAGACATCAGGTGGGGACTGGTGAAACGCCGTCATCCTTCCAAGCTGGATCCAGTGTAAGCCACACACGCCTCTCCAAGACACATGAGCATGGGCACCAAGCCCCAAGTCAGTCCCAAAATAGGACTTGGCAGCATAACGTGCTGCCCAATGCACAAAGCTGTGGCCGACGATCAACACGTGCTTCCGGCTTCCAGTCCCCAAAGCACCTGCAATGACAAAAACAAAACAACTTCCCCTACACATTAGGTAGGGCTCTGATGTACCTTCGATAACTGGACGAAGACCATTGGCCCAACTTTTTGATTTGATCAGTGCCATACCCGAGGGCTGCTGCTGTGGATGCTGCTCCTATCCTAAACGAATGTGTCCCAAATCTCATGCCCTTGACCCCTACTCTATCCAAAGCCAAATCTGTGAGTTTCCAAAATTGAAACTTCGTCAATGGAGACCTATCAGCATGCTGCAAAAAATAACCAGGCTCCTGGCCTCTACATGCCAGGAAAGCCTGGGTGGCCTTGACAGGGCAAATAGGCTTAATACCACATTGTCCCAGGATCAATAACTGCCCTTTACCCTTCTGGTCAGCCTTTGATCTTCTGATTGTAATCTTTAGGCTGCCATCCTGAATAAACACGTCACTCAGCTGCAATGCACATCTGGAGGTGTCCGCCTTTCCCTTAGCCACTAACTCACTAACCCGAAGGGCACCAAAAAAGGCTATCAAAGCCGCTGCTTTAAATAACGCCACTTCATATTGGTCCCTGCACCATTTTTCCCATTGATCACATATTTTTTCAAGAAGGAGCGGGGAGATGGGTGTCCTGGAATCATACACCCTTCCCCTCTCCTTGGACCACCCTTCCAGCATTTTCTTTATCCTATAATCGCCAGTACCATCCGCATGGCCATTGATCTTAGCATAAAAGGCCAGTGCCGACAGTTTACCCTGAATAGTACTTGGCGCAAGCCCTTTCCTATGTAGAAAAACCATAAACTGTTGTAAGTGGTCTACAGGAGCTGGCCATAATTGCTCTAGTGCCATAGAAGCCCTAAACTCCTTAAACTCACCTGCTGTAATCAGATAACCCTTCCTAGTTCTGGGAGCCAATGCCATACCTATCGCTCTTGATGCTTCTTCACGCCAATCTGCCAGACCTCCAATGGAAGAACTTCTGGCAATTCTCTGGCTTCTGGGACTAGCTCCCTGAACCGATCGATCTGTTGGCGTGAAAGAGCATCAGCGATCCTATTATCCAATACCTGGGACGTGCCGGGCATGCACCAATACATTAAATTGCAATGCCCTTAGAGTAAAAGCTCTAACTAGCTCCATGACCCTATCAGAGTGTGATGATAGGCTGTTTATGATGTAGACAACCGCTTAGTTGTCACACCAAAAACGAACCACGGCATTGGACCATTCTTCGGCCCAAAGCCAAAGAGCCCCAACTATTGGAAAAAATTCTAAAAAGGTTAAATCCCTCGTGATGCCCTCTCTGTGCCATTCATCCGGCCATGTGCCGGCACACCAACGACCATGGAAATAAAAACCAAATCCCCATGACCCAGCAGCATCTGAATGCACTTGGAAGTCAGCTCTCAAATTGAGCTCAGATCTCCAAAATGAGACCCCATTAAAGTCTTCCAAAAATTGCTTCCAGACAATCAAGTCTTCTCTCATACCCTTGGTTACCCTAGTTCTATGCATAGGTCGCTTAAGACCTCTCATGGCAGAACAAAAACGCCGCAGAAAGGCACGGCCTGGAGCTACCACTCTACACGCAAAGTTTAAATGCCCCACTAATTCTTGTAACTCTTTGAGAGTCACTTTTTTCTTCCCAAATATCTCACTAACTCTAACTCTAAGGGCCTCCAATTTATTGTGGGGCAACTTTGAAGTTTGCTGCATTGTGTCCAGCTCAATCCCGAGAAAAGTGAGGGACGTGGCCGGTCCCTCCGTTTTCTCCTCCGCGAGAGGTAAGCCAAGCTCCCTCGCCAAAGATTGGAATTCCTCTAAAATCATCCTACACTTCCCAGAATTCCCTTCACCACAAAAAAGAAAATCATCGAGGTAATGAGCTGTCGAATTGCAGCGCACCCTCTGTCTGATTTTCCATTCAATAAAGGTGCTAAATTTTTCAAAGGCAGCGCATGAGATCGAGCAGCCCATGGGTAAAGCCCTGTCCATGTAGTACAAACCTTGAAACTGAAAACCTAATAGATTGAAATCGAGGGGGTGAACTGGCAAAATCCTAAACGCTGATTGGACATCACATTTCGCCAGCTCAGCCCCTACGCCGCAGGCCCTGACCATATTAACCGCCTCATCAAATGAGGTGTATCGTACTGTGCACCATTCTGAAGGGATGGCATCGTTAACCGACTCCCCCTCCGGAAAAGACAAGTGGTGAATCAACCGAAATTCACCTGGGGCCTTTTTGGGCTCTATTCCTAAAGGGGAAACTCTCAAATTCACTACAGGAGGCTCAGGAAAAGGTCCTAGGACCCTTCCTTCATCCACCTCCTTACCAATCTTTCTCTGAACAATGCCCTCCATGCCAATTACTGATCGGAGGTTTTTTGCCAAGAACGCAAAATGATCCCCTAACGCAGGGATCCTAAAACTATAACGAAAACCCTGAATTAAATAATGTGCATCACCCCTTCGTGGGTACGTCCATACCCACGCCTCCAACACCTCAACCTTGATTGGGGTGGGTCCCCTTAGCAGAGGGACCGCTACCCCCTTCGGGCTTTTCCCCACCTCCTGCTCCCTTGGTCGGGCGCTGCCCGCCAGATTTGAAGCAAGATGAGTTCGGGTGCCTGCCTCCACATGTGATGCACTCATGTCTAAATCTACATGGGTATCTAGAGCAGGACCCTTTGTAATTTTAATCGTAGCAGGGTAGACGGGGTTGAAGCATCTGCCCCGCTCCAGGGCAGGATGTAGAAGTGCCAGCCGATCTTTTATTCAGATGGCTGCAGTCAAACCTATCTCCTGCCATAGGCCTAGCTGGTGTCATGTACTGCAACCATAACCCCGGCTGTGGCTCATCCCATCGCAGATTGGGATGAATGGCACTCCTCATTCGAAAGGCTTGGTCATAAAGGAGCCAAGCCTGCCCCGCAAAATCTGTGTAAGCTCTACATATTATGTCAAAATATTGCAATAGTGCAGAAGCCCTCCAAGGTTGAACCTTAACCAGTACCCCAGCATATATTATGAAGCCTGGAACCCAATTGGTCCAATTCCTTTCCGGTTTCTTACGTCTAAGCTTCTCTTTTTCCTTCTCATTGTCTTTATCAATTTCTTTGATGTCCAATTCACGATTCAGAAGATCAAAAAAGTCCACAAATTCTCCCCCCTCCAAATTTTTTCCTTTGTGGCCGGGGTCAAATGATCTCCCACAGGAGTAGAATAATCCCCGTAAGGCAAAGCTGTCAAGGGGACAGTATTAAATCCCGTGTTGGGTACTGACGGGTGCTGTGAAACACAGCTGCCTACTCCACAACCTGATGTATTTGCTGAGGGCATGGTCGTATGTTGCATACCCCAACCACAACACTGCGCATTGGCATAGGGCCATGCCATACCGTGTCTTCCCATGGGCGGAGCATTGCAAGGTGTGTGTGCCGCGTGACAGCAAGGAGAACCTCCTGCCCATGGCTAGGCGGAGTAAGGTGCCGGAGCGCTGTGTGAATTGTGCGACTCACCAGATGACCCTGCCGGTGTCGTGTACACTTCCACCGCCTGAGAAGTGCTAGGGCCAGCCTCCGCCGCCACATTCTGCTCCGTATTCTCAGCAGCCAATGCTTCCTGCATCTCTGTGGTATCCCTCTCCTGAACCTGTATAGACTCAAGAGCAGCAAAACGGTCCATCAGGTCTTGAGTCAAAGCCTTTAACTCATTCTTTCTGTGGCTCTTAGTGTCCCTAACTGACCAGCGAGGAGATACCTCATGTTGTTGAGATGCATGCTTTGCCTCTGCACTTCTAGGGCTACCATTTTCTCTTGCAACCCTTTCAGCATTGACCATGATTCATCCTCAGAGGATGACTGCTGTGGTGACACTTGTGGTACAGGTCTCTTTTTCGCCAGGGTTTTGCCTTTACCTGTACCACGCCCCTTCTTTGAAGCCATTATGACCCTAATGGGTCCAAGTCTCCCTTACCTGTTCAACTGAACTAACACACTGAAACTGTTCACTAATAAATGTCACCCCACAAAGCTTTATCCTTGTCCCAATCCAATACTAATAACACCCTGACATATAAATAAACCTCAATATCTACTGATCAATCAATTATGACAACTAATTAACTGTAGGCCAATATATATATATCCAAATTAATTAACAATTTAATTATTCATTATTGATATATAGTACATAAATACTCTTATGTATTTATTTGTATATATAAATATGTTGTTATTATTATTATTATTATTATTATTATTATTATTATTATTATTATTATTATTATTATTATTATTTATACTATATAACTTTTAAATCTAGCCCCTCAATAAATTCTATCTACCAAGTACATATAAATTTATTCCTGTATTAATCTACCTATTGATTT
This sequence comes from Intellagama lesueurii, assembly GCA_037013535.1. Classification (NCBI taxonomy): domain Eukaryota; kingdom Metazoa; phylum Chordata; class Lepidosauria; order Squamata; family Agamidae; genus Intellagama; species Intellagama lesueurii. Next base: position 162,882,814 of record JBAJHW010000001.1, on the reverse strand, counting down.
TACTATTATAACTATAACACTAATCAAGAGATTCAATGACCTATAGATATTATTATTTTAGCAATTAACCTGTGATGAAATTTATTCAATGCAATGCAATCAATATAAACAATCTTAATATTAGCAATTAACCCAAAATCAATTTATTCGAGGTAAACAAACAACCAATATGATTAATATTAATTTATCACTTAGCTATCAATTAAATAGTCCTATAAAGTAAACAATTAATTAATACAGCTCACAAATCAAAATGACGGGCGAGAGAAAGGGCGGGAAAATTAGAAATATAAAATGGTGTCCCGCAACTACAGACCAGGCAAACCAAGCCTAATTGACAGCTCTTCCCACCCAATATCTTTCAAAAACACAGCTAACCAGAATAAATTAAACCTCAACACCTACAGGGTGACTTAAAATTCCATAGGGCACTCTTTAAGGACTACAAGCCCACTAAATTAAAATAACACAGCTATTCAATGGATGGAGGGCTGTGGGGAAATCCATCCATAAAGGCTCCCTCCAAATGCCTTCTGTACTTAAATAGCTCCTCACAATTGTTAACCCCTGATTATACAGATTTCAAGGCAGCACAGGACGTAAGTAAAAAGATTCCTGCTGGCAATATATATATTTTTTTGACAGGTTGCCTCCCCACAGCGGACGCAGACCGCGCCACAGCTTCCCTTCTCTCTCGCTTTGAAGGTCCCACAAATTAACTCAATTAAAATTAAAAGGCTCAATATAATTAAATTAAATAAATACAACCCGGGAAGGGAGCGTGGGGCTGCCCTTCCAAATCCAAAAACCGCTGCCTCCTCCTAAATCCTGGAATTCGCCGCGATCGCTCTTCCCAAAGTCACTGTCACTCCGACCCTTCTGGTGTTCAAAAGGAAAAAAGGAGGGCGAACAAACGGAGAGCGCTCCTTTAAATACTCGCGCTCTCCCGCCCATGCCATTAACTTACCCAGCCTAAGTTGCGTCCTCCAGGCTGGTGGGCAAACGCCAGCGGCGTTGTTCCAGGTCGGTAAACCAACCGTCCAACGGCTGGGATCTTCTGCTTATGGGAGAATGAAGAAGAAGGGAAAATGGCCTCTCATGATTTAAACTAGATGAAAACCTCCTCGCTTTAGAGCAAACTATTCTCAAGTAGTAGAGAGAAGAATTGAATACACTGAACAGCATTTTTATTGTGTAAATAAAATGTTATAGTGGAGCTGCAATTACGGAAAATAAAAATACACGAAAGACCCATTTATTCAAGTTGTTGAGGATAATGTAGAACATTCACTTAATCATCAAATTGGCAACATGATTGTAAGTTGCCTTTTCAGTGGTAGTAGTGAGTGAAACAAAGGCTTGTTCCCCTTTATGTACAGCGGGCAACAGGTAAAACCAATACTCTGCGGTTGACTGAAGTAAGTGCCCCGAGACAAATATAATTATTTTGATATATCAAAGGTGGGGAATGTGTGGTTCTCCAGATGCTACTGGAGTACCACTCTCATCATTCTTCATCATTGGATAAGTTGTTTTGGGATGATGGAAGTTGTTGTCCAGCAGCAACTGTAGGTCTGCATGTTCCCACATGTTTAGTGAATGATTTGAAGCCATGCAATCCAGACAGATTCATGTGTGCCCAGCTTCACTAATCACCACTGCACGAGGCGACAGTGTCATAAAGGAAGGACCTGGAACCTTGAAAGACCTGCTCTCTTAGCATTAATGGTGCATCCCTTTGGACTAGAGAAACCTCATGCCCCGTGCTAAGTATGGCTGGCTGGGGCAAAGTAATTTGGGTGCTACTATGGCAGGCTTTTTCCCCCCTGGTGAGTGTTTCTACTGTAAAGCAACAAGCTATATAAAGTATGTTCAGATACACTGTGATAGAATCGCTTCTCCCTGTGTGTGTGCCTTAGGCTGTATCCCTGTTAGTGTTGGGCTATTTGTATTTGTATCCCTGAGGAAACAAATACAAATATCAGCACTACGGGAGCCACGGAGATCCAGTCCCTCCCCCCCCCAACCGTCCACTCACTGGTTGTCACGTGGCGTGCACGGATGTCACCTGCATCATTGCGCCAATCGTGGAAGCAGCCTGGTCGGTGCTTCCCCACCTCCCCACACAGCCAACCACTCAACAGCTAAGAGAGGATACGCTTCATCCTGCCTCCTCACTGGAGGGGTTGGTTGCGCGGGGAGGTGGGGAAGCACTGGCCAGGCTGCTTCCACGATTGGCATGATGACACAGATGACAGCTGCACACACCGTGACCAAATGAGTGGACTGGCGGGTTCGGGGGGAAGGGTCCGGATCTCCGCAGCACCTGTCGTGCCAATATTCGTATTCATATCCCCAACTCTAATCCCCGTATTTCTTCTTCTTTACCTATAATGTGCTTGCTACAAGCCAACATGCCTGTCAAGTGGACATAGGCTCTGAAAGATTGTTTACATCTGTGGCACAGAATCTGTGACTCTCCAGATATTGTTCGACTTGAACTCCCATCAGCCCTATCCAGCACAGCTAATGGTGAGGAAGCATGGGAATTTCAGCTCAGCAATACCTGCAGCCTCACAGGCTTGTCCTACCTGTAAAAAATAATTATCCTGTCTTGGTGAATGTAAACTAGAAGCGAAAAGATAGCATCATTCATGGTATTCTGTGTTTCATCCAGTGCTCTTCACAAAATGAAAATGCCTGGCTAGCTGTTACGAGAAAGGAACAATGCCACTGCAGTGATTAGGTATGCTTGTCAAGTAAGTGATTGATGGCAGGCCAGCTCAGCCGCAACGCAGCCCGTTTCACCCATTTTTGCACTTTTCGCTCTAACCAAAAGGCCTTGCTTTCCATTAAGCGTTCATCATCAACCAATTTGCCCTTTCCTTTTATTAAAGTTGATGGGCTTGATATTAAGATTGTTCATTCTGCAAAGCCAACAGACTGCAGGATCGCGTCTCCTTTCTCCTGTCCTGAGGAAGAGGACGGGAAGGGGCACGTTTCAAGGCTGCTGCTGAAGTTGTTTCTGTTAGTACGAACAGCACATCCCCATGTCCTTCAAGGCTGAGCCATATAACCACTCTTTCCTTATCAGTAACTAAGGTGAATTCAGCCTCTGTACGGTTATTAAAGAGGCACCTTGGTAATATCGTACTTAATCTGATTGAGGCTGCTGGAAGATGCTGTTCGTAGAAGGAAAGGGTTTATAGACTGAGTAACTCCTGTGTACCTACATAGGGGACTGTTGAGTTAAAGCAGGCACTTAACTTGCTTGAAATGACTGTATATGCAGGCACTGGCATGGCTGCATAGTTTAGCATACAGCCATCTGTGTACTGAACGGCAATCCTTTTATGTCAAGTGGTGCAGACTCCTGGAGGAAATAATCAATGCAAGCTTGCAAATGCACACTTTTCAATTACTTATCATAATTGATCCTGCATAAATGATAAATTTACGCAGCCCCAAAGGGGCGCCAAAGCCATCCTCTCTTTAAAAGCTCATAATTTAGCACTCTTACTTATTATCCCCATCGGAGGTCAAAAGCTAATGTCACGCTGGCATTTTAACCACTAACTAGGATGACTGAACTTTCTGCCCCTTCCCTTCTGCAGCCTTCCAAAAGCTGTCTCCAAAGGGGTTTCCCCTCTTTTGGAGCTGAAATACATGGATGGGGAAGGAGATGTCTGCAAGAGAAGAAGATTTCCCCTTCCTAGTTTCAGGAACAGAAGTGGAATCAGCCTACTGAATACTAGCCATTGATTGCATGGTAATGTGATTTATGAATGTAGTGGACTACTGTCTGCTCCGGAATACTGTCTGGTATTCTACTCTGACTGTTTGCAGATCCATAGGCTCTCAAGAAATGTTTGTCTTCCAATACATTGTACCTGAGACTCGTACAACTTGAAAGCCCGGGGATTGAATCTTGGGTCTTATAGAACCATGGTATGAGCTGTGCTACTGAGCTATACATTTTCCACTCTCAAACCAATGTATCCATGCAGTTTTGGACTGGGCAGTGAAAAGGTTTAGATGCTCGCAAATGTTTGTTTGAGTTATGGGTTGACAATGGGCTTTGTAGTCCCAGCAGAGAGGAATATCTTTAATTCCCTGAAATGCACTGCAAAAAGGCTAGCAACCTTTGGAGTTAAGATTGATTAGCAAGTCCCCAATAAAAGCATACACACATACATCTAAAAGCATTTAACCAGCTTAAGTAATTATTCAAAAACTGCTTTTAAGGTAAAAAGAAAATAGATCTTTGTTGTTGTTTAGTCATTAAGTCGTGTCCGACTCTTCGAGACCCCATGGACCAGAGCACGCCAGGCCCTCCTGTCTTCCACTGCCTCCCGGAGTTTGGTCAAATTCATGTTGGTAGCTTCGGTGACACTGTCCAACCATCTCGTCCTCTGTCGTCCCCTTCTCCTCTTGCCTTCACTCTTTCCCAACATCAGGGTCTTTTCCAGGGAGTCTTCTCTTCTCATGAGATGGCCAAAGTATTGGAGCCTCAGCTTCAGGATCTGTCCTTCCAGTGAGCACTCAGGGTTGATTTCCTTCAGAATGGATAGGTTTGTTCTCCTTGCAGTCCAGGGGACTCTCAAGAGTCTCCTCCAGCACCACAATTCAAAAGCACCAATTCTTCGGCGATCAGCCTTTTTTATGGTCCAACTCTCACTTCCATACATCGCGACTAGAAAAACCATAGCTTTGACTATGCGGACCTTTGTCGGCAGGGTGATGTCTCTGCTTTTTAAGATACTGTCTAGGTTTGTCATCGCTTTCCTCCCAAGAAGCAGGAGTCTTTTAATTTCGTGGCTGCTGTCACCATCTGCAGTGATCATGGAGCCCAAGAAAGTCAAATCTGTCACTGCCTCCATATCTTCCCCTTCTATTTGCCAGGAGGTGATGGGACCAGTGGCCATGATCTTCGTTTTTTTGATGTTGAGCTTCAGATCATTTTTTGCACTCTCCTCTTTCACTCTCATTAAGAGGTTCTTTAATTCCTCCTCACTTTCTGCTATCAGAGTGGTATCATCTGCATATCTGAGGTTGTTGATATTTCTTCCGGCAATCTTAATTCCGGCTTGGGATTCCTCCAGTCCTGCCTTTCGCATGATGTATTCTGCATATAAGTTAAATAAGCAGGGAGACAATATACAGCCTTGTCGTCCTCCTTTCCCAATTTTGAACCAATCAGTTGTTCCATATCCAGTTCTGACTGTTGCTTCCTGTCCCACATAGAGATTTCTCAGGAGATGGATAAGGTGGTCAGGCACTCCCATTTCTTTAAGGACTTGCCATAGTTTGCTGTGGTCCACACAGTCAAAGGCTTTTGCATAGTCAATGAAGCAGAAGTAGATGTTTTTCTGGAACTCTCTGGCTTTCTCCATAATCCAGCACATGTTAGCAATTTGGTCTCTAGTTCCTCTGCCCCTTCGAAATCCAGCTTGTACTTCTGGGAGTTCTCGGTCCACATACTGCTGAAGCCTACCTTGTAGGATTTTGAGCATAACCTTGCTAGCGTGTGAAATGAGTGCAATTGTATGGTAGTTGGAGCATTCTTTGGCACTACCCTTCTTTGGGATTGGGATGTAGACTGATCTTTTCCAATCCTCTGGCCACTGCTGAGTTTTCCAAACTTGCTGGCATATTGAGTGTAGCACCTTAACAGCATCATCTTTTAAGATTTTAAATAGTTCGACTGGAATGCCATCACCTCCACTGGCCTTGTTGTAAGCCATGCTTTCTAAGGCCCACTTGACTTCACTCTCCAGGATGTCTGGCTCAAGGTCAGCAACCACACTATCTGGGTTGACCAGGACATCCAGATCTTTCTGGTATAATTCCTCTGTGTATTCTTGCCACCTCTTCTTGATGTCTTCTGCTTCTTTTAGGACCCTACCATTTTTGTCCTTTATCATGTCCATCTTTGCAATATCTCCAATTTTCTTGAACAGATCTCTGGTTTTTCCCTTTCTATTATTTTCCTCTATATCTTTGCACTGTTCATTTAAGAAGGCCCTCTTGTCTCTCCTTGCTATTCTTTGGAAGTCTGCATTCAATTTTCTGTAACTTTCCCTATCTCCCTTGCATTTTGTTTCCCTTCTCTTCTCTGCTATTTGTAAGGCCTCGTTGGACAGCCACTTTGCTTTCTTGCGTTTCCTTTTCTTTGGGATGGTTTTTGTTGCTGCCTCCTGTACAATGTTACGAGCCTCCATCCATAGTTCTTCAGGCACTCTGTCCACCAAATCTAGTTCCTTAAATCTGTTCTTCACTTCCACTGTGTATTCATAAGGGATTTGATTTAGATTAGACCTGACTAGCTCAGTGGTTTTTCCTACTTTCTTCAGTTTAAGCTTGAATTTTGCTATAAGAAGCTGATGATCAGAGCCACAATCAGCTCCAGGTCTTGTTTTTGCTGACTGTATAGAGCTTCTCCATCTTTGGCCGCAGAGAATATAATCAATCTGATTTCGGCATTGCCCATCTGGTGATGTCCATGTGTAGAGTCGCCTCTTGTGTTGTTGGAAAAGAGTGTTTGTGATGACCAGCTTGTTCTCTTGACAAAACTCTATTAGCCTTTGCCCTGCTTCGTTTTGAACTCCAAGGCCAGACTTACCTGTTGTTCCTTTTATCTCTTGACTCCCTACTTTAGCATTCCAGTCCCCTATAATGACAAGAACATCTTTCTTTGGTGTCAGTTCTAGAAGGGGTTGTAAGTCTTCATAAAATTGGTCAATTTCAGCCTCTTCAGCATTGGTGGTTGGTGCATAAACTTGGATTACTGTGATGTTGAAAGGTCAGCCTTGGATTCGTATTGAAATCATTCTATCATTTTTGAGATTGTATCCCAGTACAGCTTTTCCCACTCTTTTGTTGACTATGAGGACTACTCCATTTCTTCTACGGGATTCTTGCCCACAATAGTAGATATGATAATCGTCTGAATTGAATTCGCCCATTCCCATCCATTTTAGTTCACTGACGCCCAGGATGTCAATGTTTATTCTTGCCATTTCCTGTTTGACCACATCCAGCTTACCAAGGTTCATAGATCTTACATTCCAGGTTCCTATGCAGTATTTTTCTTTGCAGCATCGGACTTTCCTTTCACTTCCAGGCTTTGGTTTCGGCTTTGGCCCAACCACTTCATTAGCTCTGGAGCTACTTGTACTTGTCCTCCACTCTTCCTCAGTAGCATGTTGGACGCCTTCTGACCTGAGGGGCTCATCTTCCAGCGTCATAACTTTTAGCCTTTTGTTTCTGTCCATGGAGTTTTCTTGGCAAAGATACTGGAGTGGCTTGCCAGTTCCTGCTCCAGGTGGATCGCGTTTAGTCAGAACTCTCCACTATGACCTGTCTGTCTTGGGTGTCCCTGCACAGCATAGCCCATAGCTTCTCTGCATTACTCAAGCCCCTTCGCCACGACAAGGCAGCAATCTGTGAAGGGGATATATATATATATATACATACACATACATCTAACAGCATTTAACCAGCTTAAGTAATTATTCAGACACTGCTTTTAAGGTAAAAAAGAAAATAGATCTTTACTCACTGAAAACTCGCAGACTGCAAGCACATGCTTGTTTCAAATTGCAGAAAAGCACAGAGAAACAAGCAGTAGTAAACAGCAGCAAACATGCTCTCTCAGAGCGTAGCAAGAAGAATAAATAAAAAGGTTAAAGGAGTAAAAGACAAAAGTGGGGTTTCTTAGACCACATGACCGAGAGAGAAAAACATGGTGGACATAAAGAAGTGGCTCAGCAGACCGCCCTCCCCCTATCTTGCCCCCAAATCCTTTCTGGTACAAAAAAAATAAATAAAATAAAATAAAGGCAGTAAAGCAATTGAAAACAGAGGAGGGGGTACCCTTGTCCATTAGGAAAGAGTGTTAGTTAATTGAGCAAGGAGAGGAGACAGGTCAGACTAACTACCAGCTTGTTAGTAAACAAGTACTTCCTTCCTCTCAGCAGAATATGCACTAATTTACGTGTTGACTTGTTAATTAAACTCAAACAGTTTCTAGTACACTGAACACACTGCTTACTACCCCACTCATTGTATGGTAGGTAGGACTGAGGATCCATGACCTGTCTGAAGTTGTTCACTGTCATGGTTCCCTACTAGTCAGGCCTTCCTCCTTACAGCTACTCAGCCACGCTGCTTTTGCTCATTCTGGAGTGGGAGAGCCTGGTCAGACGTGGTGAAGACTGTGGAAGTTTGACTGGAACCACATCACTGCCAACACCTAGTCTCCCAGACTTGGAGATGCTCCAGGGAGTTTAACAAAACACACACACAAGAAATGACCAAGGCTAGGTAGGCACTGAGGATGAGGGCGCCAACCTTGCAAAGTAGCTGCCATCACTCCTATACACACACTGCAAAAATCCCAGTAGCTGGTCGAGACAAGGACTGGTCTTAGTATCATCAGCCCTCTCTGTCAGAAATCCTAATGTCTGCTTCAAAGGATTTTTGCAATTTATTTTAAAAATAAAGAAATAAAACTCCTTCAAAAGGACAAAAGGGATAAAAGTTCCAAGCAGTTGCAAGAAATGATTTTTCAAAATTTAGGAGCAAGCGTGGACAGACTTACAGCACTCAGGAAGAGAAAGCACCAAAAATAATAAAAGCTGATCTACCCTATGCATACAAACACCTGAGTGGAAAGATAGCATATTTCTGGAGCATGCACAGAGTGCAGACTCCCAGCATGGCTTCGTAGGATGGCAAACAGACCCCAAGTTTTCTCGTGAGTGAGTCTGAGTCCTGAGCAGGAGAGCAAGGCATCATTCTCAGGCCAGATGCCTGGTTTCCCCAATACCTTTTTATACATGTGAATGAGCCATTAGGCACCTGATGTCAACACATCTAAAGTCCCTTTCATGTTCGGTCAGGACAAAAGGCAGCTTCTCGACTTGATGCCGCTCCCATCGCCAAATCTGTATACCTCTCTGGAAAAGCCTCAGTTTGACTTATTTCAGATAAGGATTACATATAAGGTGTTAGGGTCCTTTCGGTGTGACTTTGATATGTCCTCTAATAAAGATAAGCATGGAAACATCTTCCCCCTTGCTCAGTCCTTCCTCTGAAGTGTTCAATAGTCAGAGATTTTATTTTACTTATTTGAAATATTTTTCATCCCGCCTTTCTCCTTAAAAAAAGGACCCAAGGCAGCTTACATCATTAAAAGGCAGTATTTAAACAATGGTGAGTATACAAATACAAAACGGATCAAACAAACATCATAACAAATAAGCACCATCAAAACCCACTCAAAGCAATAAGGAACAACTCCATTTAAAAACAGAGGCAATGCACACCCACAACCCTTCAAAGCAATAAGGTACGGCAATCCATTTAAAACCCCACTCAGGCAGCCAGTCACTCAGGGAAAGCCTGCCTGAGGAGAAAGATCCTCAACTGAGATGAGTTGAAGGTATAAACTGCCTGTTTCCACATGGACCTCTGCCCGTGAGGTCAGCTTCCCAGGCTCACCGAAGCATAGAAGAGTCCAGCAACTGAATTTCAAATTTCATACACCCCAAGTTCTCAATTTCAGCACCTTCATTAGAAGATATATGGATGGAAAAAGAAATGAAGGTGTATGTGCTAGGCCCAATCCCACATGCTCTCAACGTACCACATTGGCCTTCTGGGCTCCTCCCTGGGAAACATTCTATGGCTGTCATCTTATTGCTCTGGGACGTCATTAATGGAGAGGGCACCCTGTGGTCCGAGGAAAAGAGCAGGCTTAATTGGCTGGTACAGTCTCTACTGATTTTCGTGATTGCAACATATGATGTGATTCTTCACTGGCCTATAGAGTAAATATATATATATAATCAAATCAGATGTTTCTGATTTTATTTCTATGACACCTATCTTTACGTTTCTCATCCCAGGTATTGATGACATGAAACTACAGCCAAAGGTGCACATCCTTTATATCTTGCATTGTGTCACATGTGGACCACCTGTAGGCCACACGTGGCCTTTGAGGGTTTCAGTGAACTCTATATGGGTGCTTATATCCACCCGCCTTCTCCTGCTACTATCAAATTAAAGCCAACTTGTTAGTGGTTCAATGAGCGGGGGGTCAAGGAAGCAGTGTTTTCTCCGTGTATGTGCTGTTATCTCTCCTTCTCTGTATGTGTGTGTGTGTACATGAGGTGGGAAAGGGGAATGCTGGTCACAACCCTCTTTCTTGGTCGAATCAGTTTTGGAGGATGAAGGCGAGGATAACCCGGCTCTGCAGCACAAAAGCAGGGTGTTGGTGGTGAGTGTGGGGAAAAGTTCAGTGCTGAGGTTCAGGAAAGTCAAGGGAACGCTCCAGTAGCAAGGGCAACCCTAATCTAAGCTTGTAGTCTAGGATTATTATTTTTCCCTACAGAGGGAGAGCAGGAATGGAGCACAAACAGGTGTTGCCGTCACTACATCATCCCGGTATGAAAGCAGAGATTCATAGTGCTTCCCCTTTGCAGCCTGCAATCCAGGCTCTTTGAAAGGAGTGCTCAATACTGCTTTGGTTTCTCCACCAGTGTCTTCATCTGGGCGTGGCCGGGCTCTCTTCATCCTTGGAGGGCAGAGCCCTCCATTTGCTGTACCGACATTCTAAGGGGGTGCTACAAGAGCTGCTGGGACCTGGATCACTCTCCTTGGCACCCTCTGTAACTCCTGAACATCCTGTTCCGAAGAGATCTCCACTGGTTGAGGCATGACACAGGGCCAAGGAAGTTCTTGATGCCCTAATTGGCAGCCCTCTCCCAGAAGCACTTCCACAGATTGAGGAAGTACCTGGCCCTGCCAAGGAAGGACCTGTCCTTCCAGGAGATGACGGCAGCTTGATGAACTGCCAGCAATCTCCTGATATGAGAACAGGGCAAACAATGAAGGCAGAAAGAGGGTTCCTAAGGCGAACTACATGTAGTAAATAACGAAGTGGAGCTAGCTGAAGAAGGGACGTATCCCAGGCCAAGGGCAATAAACATAACCCTTCTAGCTAAATTGAAGAAACACATATCTGTGTGACATTCTGTTCTGCCTTTCTTTGCATCATGTCAGCCTATTGGTTTAGACTGCTGCTGACCTGCTCCTGTTTGTTTCCTCTTAGCCCTGTTGAATTCCTGTGTGTATGATTTACTACTTGGCTACAAGCTGTTGTCATTCATTCACTTCACTCTTGCACACTTCTTGAAACTTGGCTCTGACTGCTTAGTGGTTGACTTGGATATGTTTTTGGCTCTTGCCCACTCCTGTTTATAGACATCTGCTTCCTCTGACCTTGACAGCTATGCCTACTACCCACCTCCACCCCTCTCAGCTCCATACCTGGCCACGCCCATTAGCATAAGGTCTTCCACTCACTGCTGCATGCAGCCCCCAAGGCCAGAAGTTTGTCTGTCCTTGTGATTCACAGAAAAAGTCAGTGCAACTATATGGAAGGAAGGGTTTTAGTAAGTTTATAATTAGTTTTAGTTAATAGCAGCAACTTCTTAAGAGGGGGATACATTCAGTACTAATTATGCCACTAGGAAATTTTTATTTAATTAATTTTTATGGTAATAGCAATGCAGGTCCTCGGAATAACACTTTTTATGGGGTTTTTTTTGGTTTATTTGTATTGTGGATATTGGTAACTGACTGTCTATCTATCTATCTATTGGTATGTCAAGCATGAGAAGTCTCTTGTGAATGTATGAGAAACTACTTATTGTTACCACAATATTTTAATTGCATCTTAACCAGATGAAATTCTTGCTCCAGTTCATGCACAAGCTTTTGAGGAATATTACTTTAAAAACAGCATTTTGGGGGGCACTGAGAGCTACAGTAGGTGTGTACGTGTGAGAACCATGTGCCTCATATTATGCTACTGGAAAACGTTTCTCCTCATTCAAAGCCACAACTAGCTAACACTCATTGCATTGCTTCTATATTCTGAAATCAAAGCTCGCAGGCTTGAGAGCTGAGGGAGATTTCAGTTTGGGGATTTTAGCTAATGTATATCTCTCTGGAAGCATTAATTGGCTAGAGAGTTGGAAAAAGCTTTTGAAAAAATTATGATTTTACTGTGTGTAATCATCAGCTTAAGATAAATGGACATTATGCTGTACAGTTAGAAACAAATGGGCTGAATGGAGGAATCTGAGAGCATAATTCAGGCTTAACTCCAGCAAAGTGGCTCATATGGCATCACATAAAAGACTTATCGGCAAGGTCAATAAGTACAATTACAGGGTGTGGTGGGCAAAGAATTTGTTTCAATATCAAAGCCAACATTTTTTATGGGGAACAGGATAATTCCAGTAAGCATGCAAAGCCATTCTTATTTATAATTAAATCATTAGTTTGGCAGATACAGAACATGATGTGAACTGATAAATACTGTTATGGATGACTTAATAATTTAAGCGCTGTGACATATTTTCATTCCTCGAGCATCAATCTCTTAGATCTTTAATGTGAACAATATTTCATGTTTTACTCTTTTTTTAAAAAATGAAATCTGGCCAAATGTGTCATTTCCAACACATTTTGAACCATATTAAGTATCCTGGACTGGCTATAGGTATTTAGATTATCAAAAAGCTCAGCCCCTGTGCCATTGTTCTGCAGATATGGTTAACACATTGGCTTTAGAAACTTGCACTTAGTTTAGGTAAAGTATGCCAATTAAACACTTTCACGCATAGGGCAAATGGGCACTAAAACAGAAGTTACTCGCTTCTGGGATCTTTTCAGGCACTGAAGTTAGAGATAACCTGAAGAGAAGGCGCAAGCTAGCATTACCTACCTCAGTTTTATCATTCTGTTCCTGTGGAGTCTGATAGTCTGAAAGGTAAAGCCATTGTTATTCTCATGGAGGCCCTTCAAACAATTTAGAACCCTGAGAAATCTACATTTCTGATCATGTGGCGGGGTTACATGTGTAGAAGACACCATGTTCTTTAAACGATCACTTTCCATATGAGAGGAAGGGTGAAAGAGTTGACCCAGGCGATCCACCTCGTTTTTCCTATACATTCCGCTACAGAAGCCGTTGGGAAAAGCTGAGTAAATTTTTCAGTGGGTCCCACTTTAAGATGTTTGAGAAGGACTGGGTTCAGTCCTTCCTGCTCAACACCTGTGCTTTGCTAAAACTGGATAAGAGACGAGAAAGAGTGTGCTTTTCTTTATCCTTCATCTGTGGAGCAGGGAAATATCGATTAAGCCATGAAAAGAAATGCAAGTCAGATAACAATACTTATCATGCTTTTATTTCCAACCTTAAAGGTATTCCTGATTAGACAAACTTGTGAACTCTTCCACAGGGGAATAGTAAATAGAGCAATTAGACGGGTTTTGTGGTTTTGAAAAAAGAGAGGGCTTTTTTAAAATAGGTATTTAATGCTGATCAAGTGGCAGACAGAATTGTTTCCCAGTCTTAACCGTGGCGATAGATTTGAAGCAGGCAAACAAGTGCAAAGCAGTGATGGGCATTAAAAGATGACAGAATGTGAATGCTAAACAGGAGGACAGCCCATGAAAAAAACCCAACACTCCAGCAGGATTGGGGAATCCGACTGCCGTCAAGGAGCGGAGTTCAACCATATCAAGAGCAGTGAAGTATAGCTGTGTTTGCATTCGCTTTACATCCTGTTCATTTTTTAGTCTGCATGTATTCAGATGATTGGAACAGTCTTGAATGAGTTGTTTTGTAGAACCATAGAGACATTAATAATTTTCAAGGATAGAAATAGGCGTGTTCTTTTTTTCCTTTTAAAACAAAGTGAGATTAATATAACGCTCTGCTTCTTCTTTGAGGTTTCTCTGGAGTGCTCTTTACCTTGAATTTTGCCGTAGGCAAAGCTGAGGGAGTGCAAGGAAGTTTCATTTTGTTGTGGATATATCTGCGTGCAGAATTATCGGGTTGTTCCTGTTTCATCGTATATACAGACTATTGCTTGAAGGCATTGTATGCAGCAGTTTTACTGAAGCTAAACTGTAAGCCGCCCAGAGACCTTTGGGTAGTGTGGGCGGCATATAAGTTAAATAAATAAACAAACACATCTGGCTCTGCTCTAAGACTGGCTAAGAAACCCCCATCACCACCACCTATGCATATCAATTTAAGAAGCATGGGGGGGGGGGGAAGAACTGTGACGTATGCATCAGGCTGCAATTCCATATGTACCTGCCACAAACATGACCTGATGAACATACTGTTGAAGTGTTTTGAAATTTGTGTTGTTAACTTTCCTCAGCTGTGCAGTGAAAGTGCAGGGACTCAGAGGGTAAAATAGCTACAAGTTCCCAGATAGTTCACCCCTCTCTCATAAACTGGAACTTGAAGTCTCAGTGACTCACTCTGAGATATTAATAGTATAAAGAATTAAATGTTCCATTTTACTTGCAAATGTGAATATATCAACAGTAAACTAACTAACAACACGACTGCTTTTAACAACTGTGTTTCAACATACTTTTAACAGACATTTTCTACCAACCACCCTCAATGGACATTAACAGACTCTCTGAGGAAAAAGAACTCTCAGCAGAGAGGCGGGGCTTTCTTTGAATTCTGAACACAGGGGAGAATGCTGGAGAGATTGAGAGTTACTCCCAGCTTAGAAAGGTGCCTTCCAGTCAAACAAGCTGGAAAGCAGCATGCAAGGTTGTAGTAAACTCCAGCACATACTGGGACTGATTTCTAGGAAGATATGGCCATCTTAATTAACACATAGGCTGAAATCCTATTACTTTAACTTATAACATGTAAGATTGATGATGTCATTAGCCATGATGAATTTCCAGAAATTAATTTCTGATTCTCTTGCCAAGTTCCCAGGCTCACTTGGGATTTCGTTCATCATGAGGATGCTGTTGGAGACTGCAAGACAGAGGGGAAGTCTTTCGTTTCTGAAAATCACCACCTCTGGGATGATTTTGCTGACAGTGTCAATTTTCAGGAATTAAAGACTCCCCTACCCAACCCCAAGGCTCCCAGCGGTTTTCCTGTGATAAAAGGGATCCCTTTGGGGAGAATTGGACATTTTTAACTTCTGAAAAACTGCCACAGCACGTGGTGCAAATTGCATGACAGGATTTCAGCCAGAATTTCTGAATACCATATTTGCTCACAAAGAGAATTTAATATTCCAAATGTACTTGCAAACTGAAGTCATTAACAACATCAACCCCACCCCCCTTAAGGATGTTGAGTTGCTAAGTGTTTTGAGAACTATGTTTCCAATGTACAGTGGTGCCTCGCTAGACGATTGCCTCGCAGGACGAGGAAATCGCTAGACGATGCCTTTTTGCGATCGCTACTGCGCTTCGCAAAACGATGTCTCCTATGGGGAATTTTCGCTAGACGATGAGGTTTCCCCATAGGAATGCGCCGACTAGTGGTGAAAAGCTGTCAGTGCAGCTGTCAGTGCATTCCGACGGGGACCCTCACTCGCTAGATGATGTTTCCCTATGGGAGATTTCGCAAGACGACGAGTTTTCCCTTTGGAACGCATTGAAGAGATTTCAATGCATTCCAATGGGAAAACGTGCTTCGCTAGACGATGTTTTCGCTAGACAGCGATCTTCGTGGAACGGATTAACATCATCTAGTGAGGCACCACTGTATATCAGTTAAGTTTATTTTTATTTATTTATTTATTAGATTTATACCCCGCCCATTCAAGGCAGCATCTAGCTATAGTTCACTGCTCTTAAGTCTTATGGATGCCAGCAGTGGACAGTTAAGTGAACACTTAACTCTCCCATTGAAATCAGTGGAGTGACAAAGAGCTTAACATTGGCTGGCGTTTTGCTTCTGCTGTATAAAAACCTGAATCAAACCATTCACTGTATAGCATCTGTTCATAGATTCTCCTTTGAGAAGACATAACATTGTGAACTGGATTGTACAAAAGCTATCTTTCTGTGTGTCTTCTTTTCTACAACACTAAACAACTTTCTCCACTTCTGAAAGAAACTACCTTTCTATTCTCTTTGATTACACTTTTCTCAGAGTCTTAACGTGTTATTAGCCGGACAAACATATTCCCAAAATAGCCCTCCTGATGTAGATTGAGAAGCAGCTTCTTAGAAAGTGCTTCTTAGATGGTGCAGCCACACAACAATTTGCCTTGATGATTAGCATAGTCATTTTGGGTTGTTTCAAGAGCAGGACTGCAGTCTCATAAACCAGGGTGGGTGATCTTTGCTTGGGATATGCATTTGGATTCAGAAGTATTTGAAATTCACCAAATAATCTGAATTTAATACTTCTGAATCTCGATAATAATTGCTAATATCTGAGGTTCCATGTACTCTTATAGATTAGAAAGCAAAAGAGAAAAAAGTGAAAGTGAAACCTCTTTCTCAGGCATCCTGGAGTGATTTCTTGAGAAAGGAAACTCCAAGGCATTTTGGCACAGAGGGTAGTGTGTGTGTGGGGAGAGAAAACTCAGTGTCTCCCGATTGGGGTTGCCATGGGTTTCCCAAGGGAGGGGGCCGTTGTGCATGCGCCCACCTATCAGCCGATCAAGGTGATCAGCTGGGGGTTGGACGCTTGTGCACAGGCAGTGACCAGCGAGCGAATGCCATCCTAGGCAGGGGACATTGTCAGTCCACACCACTCATGCCTGGAACCTGGATCTGAACAAAAACTTATTCTCCTTAAGGTCAGCCTACCATTGCTGGGCTTCCCAGAATCCCCCCTTGAAGGAAGAATGTTCCACTCTGCTCACAGGACGAGAGAGGCCATGCTTCAGTCTGTGGCCCCTTCCTTCTGCCCCTTTCCTTCTTCTTCCATCTGCGACTCCAAGATGGTCCTCCCTCCCTCAACTCTGCCCTGCCCCATGCTGTGGGCACAGTTCCCACCCACCACAGGCTGTCTGCAGCTCCAAGCTGCCTGCCAGGGCTACCCAGGGTATTTGCCCGTCCACTCCCCAGTGTACCTGTCTTCCGCTTCCCCAAGGCCACTGGCATTTCCTGCTAGCTGTCAAAGTCCAAGGCATACCAGGCAGCCTCTCACCAGGGAGAAGGGCACCAGCACCAAGTCCGCCACGCAGAGTATTGAGTCCTAGGACACTCACTGCGCAGCTGGCCATGACCAAGCAGAGGCAGGAGCACCGGG
The DNA here is from genome assembly GCA_037013535.1 of Intellagama lesueurii. Lineage (NCBI taxonomy): Eukaryota > Metazoa > Chordata > Lepidosauria > Squamata > Agamidae > Intellagama > Intellagama lesueurii. Next base: position 162,865,692 of record JBAJHW010000001.1, on the reverse strand, counting down.
CTGGGAGCCAGGTCGCAGGACTGGGAGCACAGAGCCGGAACAAGGCACCGAGATGCAGGAGACCAGCAGAAGCAGGCAGGAACCAGGACAGGGGCAGGAACACTGGAGTTCATATGCAGAGATGCCGGAGACAAGCAGAAGCATGGGCACTGGCATGCAGGGGCTCAGGAGCAGCAAGGCACAGCACAACCAAAGACCTTTATGGCTGAGGCCAGTTCTGGGAGGGGGAACCACTCCTTAAATAGGCCTTCCCTCCCAGTTCGAGGTGAGCCTCATGAGTGGCCCAGCAGCTGCTACACAGGCCAGGGCCTGAGCCTGCAAACACCAGGCCATTCCTGGGTCAGGCTGGCCCCGATCCTGCAGCTGCCAGGGCAGTGTGGGCCAGATCCTGACACTGGCATCAACATTGCTCGGGGTTCGGCCAGAATGCCCATTCCAGTTGTTTCCCGATACCTCGACACGGCTGGCTGTTGGTGGGCACTCTTTTTGTTTGGCACAATCACGGGGAAGGTGTCAGAGGAGGACACAGAGAAACCCTTTTAAAAGGTTTTGCATGTTTGTGTTTTTTAAAAAAGGGGGAAATACTGGCTTTGTAATATCCATATAGACTGCAACAGATTTCCAGATATCCAGAAATTCTGAATTTTTAAAATTCCAAAATCCAGAGGGCTGTGATTCTGAATCTGAATTGTTGTGCTAGTACACACCCCACCTCTCCTCTTATTTGGGACCACCGTTCCTACCATCACATGCCACTGGGCATACTGAGCTGGGCTCAGAATTTGAGTGCTGAAGATCTGAAGAGCTAAAGGATCCCACTGCATACTTCCTCAGGAAGAATGGACCTCAGTGGGAGGGAGGTTTGGTTCTCATGTTAATGCAGATTTGCCTGATTCACACATGCTGAACTATGGGGTGAAATGAAAAGCAATAATATTTATACACACTTCCTGAATTTTGCCATGCGACATCACATGTAGAGGCTGGAGGGAATGCATGTGAAAACAGACAAAATAATGAAAAGGATGTGGGGAAACAAAGCACATGCCGGCAAATTGTTTGGGGAAATACATACATTAGCCATATGCCTGGTGAAAGGGCATGCAAAATCAAAGACACACTAACTGGTGCAGAAATGGGACAAAATAAACTCAGCGTTGGAGAAAGAGGAAACTGAGCAAAACTGAAATACACAAAGTCATCCAGCCCTCTTCTAGGGCTGATTTTCCAGTCGGCCTGAAAAAATCCTGGATCATCCAGCGGATTTGCTCCAGCACCAGCAGCAAAGGTTTACAGTGAGAGGCTATGTATGTCTATTCATACCTTTCCAGAGGGAGGATTTTCCTCATTTGTATCCTATGTTTTTCCCCATGGTCAGGGCACTGCACATGGGTTTTATCCTTACAACAGTTCTATGAGGTAGACTAGGCTGCCCTTTGGCCCTTCCTGAGTGTTTCTGGCTTTTTAGGGCACAGTATCCCCAACATCATATTAGTTCGCAAACACTTTAGTTAAGCTATTGGTCGAAAGAACAAAGATATTAATGGAGATATCTCACATGTATAAGGCAAAGTGAGGATTGCACACAGGAGGGGAATGTCAGGTGAACTCCTTATGGCCATTCGGATATTTTTTAGACTATACTTGCCACTATACGGGGAGCCAGTGTGGTGTAGCCCAGTGGTTCCCATTCTTGGGTCCCCAGATGTTCTTAGATGACAGTTCCCACAAATCCTGGCCTGCACAGCTAGTAGTGAAGGCTTCTGGAAGTTTTAGTCCAAGAACATCTGGAGACCCAAGATTGAGAACCATTGATGTAGGGGATAGAGTGTTGGGCAAAGATTCAGTAGACCTGGGTTCAAATCCCTACTCACCCATGGAAACTCATGGGGGGGGGGAGTGACACGGGTAAAATACACTCCTTAAATATCTCACATAATTTAAAAACCCTATTTGGATCACCATAAGTTGGTAGCCACTTGGCAGCACATAACACATATAACTCCCCAAATCCTTCACCGCTGGTTGTGCTGGGTAGGACTGGTGGGAACTGTAGGCCAACAGTCGGTATCCCACCTGCTGCCTAAGTCGGAGCAGCAAATGGTGTCCCCACTCACTTATTCTTGTCCAGGTGCCTTGTGGCTTAAATCAGTCAAGTTACTCCTACAGATAAGACAGAATATCCCACAGGTTCCAGTCCTCGACAGTATATTGTATCATATAAAACAATGAAATAAAAATTAACTTTCCGTTTTCTGCTTTTCCGTGACACCTCACATCTGCTGCTTGTGGAGGCTGCCTCACATGGCCTAAGAGTAGGGCTGGTCCTGCCTGTCAACTCAACACCGAGCAAGTCCTTATTGTTATTCCAGTAGACAGCCATGTTTGCTGCTTTGTGAATTCTGCCATCTCTCTCATTAAGATGCTGCGTCCCCCCATTCTTCACAGCTGCTGAAAATTGCCAAAAGGCTTGGGAGGGGTTGAGGCAGCTGAGAATTGTACCCATAAATTGTATACCCTTCTTCCATTTGAAGTCACTGAGGTATATTGGTAGAGCTAGCAAAGCTTCATCCCCCGGCGTGTGGCCTCTCTGCCCCAGACTCTGAGTGAAATGGCTCCAGCAGCCTCAGCTGTTGCCCTGAGCTCCTGCAGCAAGCAAAAGGCTTGAAATATTTCTTATTTGTTTCTAGCTGTCCCAGGAGAGGACAAAATGTAGAGAGCAGATTCAGCAGTACCTTCCCTGTCTGAGTCAAGACAGAGGTGAGGCCAAGGAAGAGTAGCCAACATCAGCGTCAGAAGCTGTGTCCGTGTCTTTTACAACCGCATGATAACACAAATACAGTGGCATAGCTTGCCTTTTCTTGTCAGTTAAGATGGAAAAATATGTCCATTTAACTGTTGTTCCTTGCCAAGTTCTAGTTTTCCAGATTCTATAAAAAGATTAAGAAATAACAGATTTTTTTTTTTTTTTTGCAGGCTTGCAATCCAAGAAACTCAGCATAAAGCAGGGAGGTGGGGGTGGGAAGAGGGGGGAGTGAACAAGCACATTCAGCTACTAAAAATTTCCAGTGGTCTAGTTCATGAGGACAACAGTTCTAGGAGAGCAGAAGCCAGGGCTCAGCCAAGACAATGGAACAGGTTTGCCCGCGGCTGGCCTCTAACAAAGTTGAGCAAAAAAACAAAAAACAAACAAAACAACAACAAAAAAACACAGCTTTCAAGAGGTTGGGTTTGTGTGCCATCTCACAAATGTCCCATTCTTGTTGGCTCCCCCTATACAAAACCTCATTTGGATTGGAGAATTATTTTGTCACTCTAACCGCAGCACAGCCCCTTTAAGAAAAGTATTCACAGCTCTGCGCATTCAGCATATGCCATCAGCTATTTTGGAGGGGATAATACCCCGTTCCATCAAAGATTCTGTGTTTGTAAATCAGGAGAGGTTGAAGATGTTTTCCATTATATATTAAGTTGCCCTTTACATGAGTACCCCCAAAGTCAATTTATTGTTGGCATTCTTAGACCTTTGTATGATAGATCCTTCCTTGGCTCAGGTTTGTATGCTGCTTGCGGGCAGAGATGTAGCCATAACCTCTCAAATAGCAAAATTTGCTTTGGCAGCAAAGAAGATACATGCCAAGCATCAAAAGTCTTAAGGAAGGAAGGCACCTCATTTTATATTTATGTGTAAATGTGTGTTGCCAGTGCCATGCATGTTTTGAGTTGTTGATATATTGTGATGACCTATGGTTTATTAAACAATAAAGTTTGTTCACAATATGCTTAGTGGCTGCTCCCTTTCATTTCTGTGTGGCCAGAAAGGAAAACTTTCCAGTCCTTGTAAATAACTGGAAGGGTAAGAAGGCAACTGTCGTCACTTTGTTACACCAAATGGTGTGTCATTTCTACAGCTCAACATTACTTGATTTTAAAATTTATTTCTTGCTGGTCACTGTACGTAACAGAACTTAAGATCTTCATATTCTTCTCCTTTAATTGAAGGAACAGGGCAGTGGGAATGTGTGGGAGGAGCTGGGGGAAGGAGAGAAATCTCCACACTAGACAAGAGTTGATCGAATGCAGCTGCAAACACTTAATTTTGGCAGGAGTTCTGAAGCTGATGGTGGCTTGGCAGGAACTTGTCTGGGAAGATGAACTGGAGCAGCAATGAACAAAAGAAGACGCTGAGGAAGAGATCCTCGAACACAATGGGATGTCCCGCTGTTTCAGGAAGACAAAGCCACTCTCTTCTCGCCCCCTGTGAACCATCTGGCAATCTTGCCCCATCCAAAGTCGTTTGAATGAAACAGTCTGGCCACTTAAACATTTTCTTCCCCCAAATGATGCCACCACATCAATGAGAAACATTGGAAAATCTGCAGTGCAGACGTCTCTGTAGGACAAAATATATGACTCTCTCTTACTGGAGCTGGAATTTATGTAATTTATTATGCAGGACGTGTACGTAAACAAGGTATGTGAACAAACAGATCCCAGTCTTCCCTTTGACCAATGCATTATGGAGAAAGAAACTGTTTAGAGGTATTTATTTACCTGAGATAAGCAAGTTTAAAAAAAGCAGTTTAAAAAAAAAAGAAGGAACACGATCATTTAAAAATATGATTGAGTTTTTCCTTCTCTAAGGGGGGGAAAACACTTCTCTGTCTCCAAACTTTGTCAGTTTAAGAATTCTGTGAGTGTATTGTTTGGATGAAAACTGTTAAATGTAAGTATCTCTAAGGAAATATAACTGCTTCCATCTGCTGGTTTCTAATTCAGTTTATGTAAGAGAGACCCACAATCCACTCCCCAATTTTCTAATTTGCAGGATCTTCTTTTTCCCAGGCAAATAACTTTATGTGTGAACCCCTTGTGTGCAGCAAACCGTTTTTCCTCACCATGATCTTCCTCTTCCATGCTTGGGTCCAAAGGGCTGCATCAACATCTTGAAAACTTCAAAGACAACTTCCAGCTGTGCTTCTGTGGCTTGTGCTAGTGTGCAGATAACTGCCTAACAAAGTAGGATTCTTGGTGTTGTTGAGAAGGAACCAGGCAAGCTTTGAAGGTGGCGTGGTGTAATAGATAAGATTAGACTTGCGGTGTGTCAGGGGAGTGTTGCTAGAGACCTGTGTTGAAAGCCTTCCTCAGCCACAAATCTCAGTGGAGGACTGTGGACAAGTCACCAGGTTGCCATTTAGTTTCAAAGTTCCACAGCTTGAAAAGATTTATCCAAGATTAAATAGCTAAAGCAGTGTACTTCTAAAAATGACCAGCTAAAAGAGTTTTCTTTTAAAAAACTAACTCACTCCTATCTTCAGCAGCATCATCACCATGGGTCAAGTCCAGCTGTTGGTTTTTTGTAATCATTTAAATCAAGATGTTACATGCTTTTGGAACTCACAGCTCCTTCATAAGTCTATTTCATTGTTTATAAGTACAGTCACTGGGTGTAATTCCACCATCTGATCACACAACAAGACTTTTCAAGCTCTGTTCAGTAGGTATATGGATGGAATCCATCAGGAATTGGAACATGCCTCTTTCTGCCATAACTGGCTGCCCTATATTCATCATCATCATCATCATCATGGAACTGCAGAGCTGGAAGGAACTCTATGGATTATCAAATCCAGCCCCTGTCAGAAAGGCACAGTGGGGAACTGAACTCCCTACCTCTGGCTCTGCTGTCAGACATCTAAGCCACTGAGCTATTCAGCAATTGCTTTGAGGAGGAGAGCTCCCTCTGGTGGCTCGCCATGTGAGTTGGAATCCTGCAGAGTCAGGGGGATTCTACCTTATGTGGAGAGGCTCCATGGCTAATGGAAGCTCTCCATGTCCAACAGTGAAGCAACAGTAGCTAGCTCCCTCCTTCTCATGTGCTTCATTTGCTTGCACACTTAACACCTGAGTAGGACTCCTGTCCCCTTCCTTTCCTTCATTCACATTTTACAATCACCCTCAAAAAACCATCCAAATGGTCCCCTAAGACCTTGGAAATGTTATGTTTGGACTGTAAGTCTCAGATTTCCCAGAGAGTCTCATGCAATGTCAGTTAAAGATAAGAGGAACCTTACCCAGCCTCACACAAACATATATTCTAGTTTCTTGAGATGGAGGGGTTTAACTTCCCTTCCTTACTACGGTCTAAGGAATCACTAGAGCGTTGATGAGAGGAAGACCTCTCTCTCCCCCCCCCCCCCAGTGAATCCCAGTGAGAATACAGTTTCCAAGACTGCTCAATAGACCAGTTGGTGCTGTTGGGAGGGAAAATAGGTGGGGACCATTCAAGGAGTAGACAAGGGAGAGTCTGATTTAGAACCAAAGATTTGGGCCGATATTTAGGATTCTTGGGGCAAAAACACAGCCCAGTTTAGGAGACTAGTGAATGTCAAACAGATGGGACCTCAACCCCTTTTCTCTGCTGCCACTCTCTGCTAATGTATCTGATCATCTGCACAGCGCCTGAACATGTTCATTCTGAACAGTAAAATGTAGGGTAGAGGCAACTGTTAGCTGGAAAGCAAGCTTGCCTAGGGGCCATGGGGGGGCGGGGCGGGTGGTTTCCTTTGGTGGCTCATGACTGCATGGGAGCAGCTATGGAGCCAATGCATATATAAAAAAAGAAACAATACCTTTTCCTCCCTAGGGGTCATGGTAAAATTTATCCCATCTCCCAAGTGACACTTGTAGATAATGTAGTACATTTAAACACCAACAGCCATAGACACGGCGCTTTAAGTGCCATATTTAGCCTCCTACTTAGTTTGGCTCTAAGTCTTGCTTATTTCGATGGCACTTGTGAAGAGAACTCAGAATATCATTTCCACAAAAGGAATTCCACAAGTAATTAGTTACACTTTACTCATTAAAGAAATAATTTATCAATGGTACTCATTGTGTGTTATTTAAAGAGTAATGTGCCAGTGACATATTCATGTGCACTTCAACATAAGAAGAGACACCAACTGAACTGCTGGATAGCTCAGTAGTGTAGGTATCTGCCAGATATTGGGAGTTTAATTCCCCATTTTGCCTCCTCCACAGGGGCTGTTCTCAAGGATCCATAGGGACCCTTCCAGTTATGCAGTTCTAAGTTTATTATAAATTTCTCCAAATTACTTCTCCGGAAAGATTTCTGAAATAGTGAATACACATTACCTGTTGGTACAAAAAAAAAAAAAAAAAAAAAAGGAGAGTACAAATGTTGTTGTTTAATCGTTAAGTCGTGTCCGGCTCTTTGAGACCCCATGGACCAGAGCACGCCAGGCCCTCCTGTCTTCCATTGCCTCCCGGAGTTTGGTCAAATTCATGTTGGTCGCTTCGGTGACACTGTCCAACCATCTCGTCCTCTGTCGTCCCCTTCTCCTCTTGCATTCACTCTTTCCCAACATCAGGGTCTTTTCCAGGGAGATCTCTTCTCATGAGTTGGCCAAAGTATTGGAGCCTCAGCTTAAGGATCTGTCCTTCCAGTGAGCACTCAGGGTTGATTTCCTTCAGAATGGATAGGTTTGTTCTCTTTGCAGTCCAGGGGACTCTCAAGAGTCTCCTCCAGCACCACAATTCAAAAGCATCAATTCTTCGGCGATCAGCCTTCTTTATGGTCCAGTTCTCACTTCCCTACATCACTACTGGAAAAACCATAGCTTTGACTATGCGGACCTTTGTTGGCAAGGTGATGTACAAATTTAGACTACACAATATTGGTAACATTTTTACCCCCCAAAATAATGTAGTACAGATAATGGTGTTACCAGTAATATATTCTTTCTCAGCTTTTGAGACGACGGTCTTAAAAATCTCTGCTCTTGAAATTCTCCTCAGAGAGAAGGAGGTGTAACATATACTCAGCTTTTAAAGTTCCAAAACCAGCTTGAAGGCGTATTTGCAATCTATCTTGATTTTGCATTGAGCCTAAAACCTTCAGGTTCAGGACCTCCTCCTACTCCCCACCCCCCAATCTTATTTTTACAGCAACCTAATCAAGATGCTGCTGGTCTCTTCATGAAGAGTGTGTTTTGTCTAAAAGTAAAAGCTCGGGTATAATAACATTGAAAAGGACACAACAGCAGCAGCTGGTGAGTACCTTGCTGATTAGCACAAAATGTCACTAGAGTCAGAACACATTTAATCTGTGCAGCGCATCTTCACATATTTAGAGAGTACCTCTGCACTTCTCCTCGGCTATTTGACACAAGTTCGTCTAAGCAAAGACATCTGAGGACTCAGCTGATGACTATGTAGTTGAACTTAAAGATGTACCAATCTCCTCGACTCAGTTTCTTTGAATTCCCCCAAATCCCACCTGCCCAGTCTTGCTTTGTAACCAGTTGGCAATGTTGTTGTTTTGAGTGCTTGGCTGTAACTAGTTATCGGTAATGTAGTTACTTGCAAGTTGTTACTATTTGGGTATCTCATTACATTCAAACTAGTTATTATTTGAATTACCAGGTGTCACGCACCCCCAGTTCCCCTGTTTGTTTTTCTACACCTCCAGGTTCCCTTTCGGGCACGACATGTACTTCTCTCCCTTTTTCGCTGCCACCAGAGGATATGTTCCTCTCTGTACCAAATATGACTATTAGATCAGTGTTGTCAAATATAACAATGTTTATTTATGGGTTTGTAAGTAAATCATATAAAGACAATCATGGATGGTCTTTTATTATTCATTCAATAAACGTTGCTTTGAATACATTTATGTTTGCTTATGTAGATTCACTTTAATCAAGGTATTTATATATTCAACTCTTTATTTATTTCTTAGCACTTTTAACTCTTTCCAATCTTAACCACATAAACTTTCCAAGACTTGTCCTATTCATATCTCTTTGTCTATCTCTCTATTACTCTTCTCTCTGCCACAACTACGGCCCTAACTGCCTAAACTGTCTTTAACTGTCTTTCTTTCTCCTTTTATTTCCTTGGTTCCGCCCCTCCTGTCATGTCATTGGCTACCACATCAGAGCTCTGACCTGACTGACAGGAGTGTTCTGAGAGCTGTCCGTCACACCAGGGAATAAGAAAATTAGATTACAAAAATATGGAAGTATTTATAACGTTACTTTTTGGAGCAACAAATGTTTTTTAGGTGTTTTCTTTTTCAAAAGTCACACTGAAAGGGCAATTTTTAGTGGCTTTTAGAACATTTTTATTTCAAGTTTTATGGCATTTTTCTCCAATCCTAAGTGGCAAGGAGAAAATTATTTTGTTCACTCTTGCAAGTATTTTCAAAGTGTCTGGATTGACCACTAGAGAAAACTAGAGAGTTCTTTCTGACCTGCTGGGTAACATCACAACATATTAATAATGGATAATGTAAGGAACGATTTTTAGGGATGACACAATGAAAACAATGGGGCCAACTTACCTATCTCATGGGAGTAAGTAACAGAACATGATCCCTTTTTTAAAAAAAGTGTTCTGACTTCTGGTTGTCCACTCATGGAACTTCTTTGTATTTTGGTATACATTTTTTTATTTATTTATTTGTTGGTCTTATTTATTAAGTATTAAAAAGAATAGAATGAAAAACAAACTATAAAACTGATTAAAATACATTGAATGATTACAAACATGTAAAAACGTTAAAAACTGCCTTAACTGTCTTAACATATTCACTAATGATATGAATCTTGCAGTTGTATTTTCAAATTGAAAATTGAAAATTGAAAATTGAATTATTATTATTATTATTATTATTATTATTATTATTATTATTATTATTATTATTATTATTTATTATTATTATTATTATTATTATTGTCACCTTCCTTGTTTCCAGCAAAAACTGGGACCATTCAGAGTGAAATCTATGACCTGAAAAGCCTCACTGCAATTCATCCCGGTCATCAAGGTTCTTCCATACACTTATTTCTAACCTCATGTCTGACTAAGGGCGCAACTGCATTAGAAGTTGTTCCTCTGCACCGCACGCAGTTCAGTGTTCATTTCACTGAATTTTCTGCCAACTGCTGGATATAAAGCTAACTGCAAGTCCATCCTATGTGATACTTTTTGTCCGGTCAGGACAGCTTTACTTGTCTAGTAATGTCTCCACTTGTTTCACTTTCTGACTTTTGTGATCACCATTGATAAATCTACTGGTTCTCAGAATTTGGAACACTGTTCCCCCCCCCCCCCTTTGACTCAGTAAAGGAAGCCCTAGCCGTTAGTTTGCAAGACCTGGACCAGGTTGTTAATACTATAGTCTTTTGGAAGTTATTAATTCATAGGGTCACTGGGAGTGAGAAATTACTTCCTGGCACATGGGAACAATATCAATTAACTATTCCATAATGACCTGGATTGCCCAGAATGGACAATTCAGCTGCAAGAGTGGGGACGTAGACCAGAACCTGGCAGGTTTTGTCTGTGAGGCAGGGGGAAAAACTGTGGTGCTTGCTATTTGATGGATAATGACAGAGAGATGAGACTATCTAACCAAAATTACCTAGAATGCCGATAGGCTGGGTGCCTTCTGGGACTCTGCTTAAGGAATATCTGTTTGCATCAAACAGACACAGCATGCAGATTTGCAAAGCATATTTCATCAAAAAGGACATATAGGCTGCAATGTTATGTTGAACCTCCTGGGAGTAAATTCCACTGAACACAGTAGGGCTTCTCTGTTAATATGGGGACTAATTTCCTTCTGTTTCTTTTTTAATACGACTAAAACATAAGAATAATGCAGTTATTTTTTTGCTTGCACATTTCTCTGAATGTTGTGAACCACTCAAAAAGGGAATTGATGCAGAAAATGGAATAAATGCATTATGTATTAAAAAGTGTGGATGCTATGGAAAGTGAAACAGGTAACATTGTTTCATCCAGTCCAGCAACTGCATAGAGATTTATCCTATATGTATAGGATTGTCGTCATGACAAGTTCTCGCTGAAGTCAGAACTACTCTGAAGAGACAGGCATAAGATTGCAATGAAAACCATGAAGTATCCCTTCAGCTTCTCAACCTTCTCAATAATGTTTATTGAAAACGTTTCTATATGCTACTTTCCTTTTAGAAGGCATGCAACAATAGCAAGTTATAACAACCGGGACAAGATATAATCACTAAAAACTGAGCACACAAAAATACAAAGCGGCCGCTGAAACCAGCAGGCATCCTTCAGCTGTGAAAATAATTCAACACACTAAGTTAAAAACAATTCAGCAGAGGAGCTTAAAATATTTCTGTCTTTGTTATGGACTTGGAATAAGATACAAAAACAAATATATAATAAAATTCCGGGCTGGGTGTCACCATTCGAAGCATTCACACAACCTATCTTAATGGACTCAACAAGACTGGTAAGATACAGAGATTTGCTTAATAAAGAAGGGATGTTACAGACTAGAGAGGAGTTAGAGGAACAAAAAATCTTTTTAGATTGGTGGACGAGATTACAATTAGATTCCAGGTACACAAAAGACAAAACAATGGGTTTCTATGAAGAACAAATGACATTTGATAAACTACTGTTAGAGACAAATGATAAAATAATTAAAAGAATGTATGAATATCTCTTAAAAATGAAAATGGAAGATGAAGTGGTAAAAGACTGTATGATAAAATGGGCACAAAATGTTGGTCATACAGTGGGCACAAATTTGGCAGAATAATATTAAGTGTACAACATCAGTAAATTTTAAAGAAAATATAAGATGTTTTATAGATGGCATATGACTCCAACTAAATTGTCTAAAATGTACAAAAATATCTCCCAACAAATGTTGGAAATGTAAAATGCAGAAGAGTACTTTTTATCATATCTAGTGGACATGTAGGGAAGCAAAAAGTTATTGGAGATCAATACATGAAATACTACAAAAAATCTCATCTTATGTGATACCATTTAAACCGGAATTGTTTTTATTGAATGTTATGACTGAAATTGTAGATAAAGAAATGAGATATTTGATAATACATGTAATCACGGCCGTGAGGATACTATATGGAAAACACTGGAAGAAAGAAGAGGTACAGTCTCTGGAGGAACTGATAGAAAAGATACTGGAAGTGGCGGAAATGGATTTACTAACAAGCATTAAATGAAAGATCATCTCAAAAAGGACTAAAAAAATGGGAACGGTTTTATAATTGGATTGGAAATATGGACTGGAAAGTATAGATAAAAGAAGTCGGAGAAGGTCCAAAGGAATAGAGAGAGTAGCAATGACAGATAGTCTGGAAAAATTGTTACATTGTTTACTTATGTGATTTCTCTTTTTAACATAATTAAGTAAGTGAATTTAACAATATTCTTTCGCTTTCTGGAATTTTACCCTTTCCCCATCCTTATTCCTTCCTTATTCCATTGTACCCACACCCCAACCCTTACTCTTACTGAAAATGAATAAAACTTTAAAAAAAAATTCTGCCCCCAAAATCCAGCTAGACAGGAAGGCAGGAGAAGCTCCTGTTGGCCAGAAGCCAAATTCCAAAATGGATATGGTGGTACCACTTTTACTAAAATGACACAAAAGGCTTTCAAAGCTCTTTTTAAACTACTTTTTTAACTACTAAATTCCAGATTATTTACGATCTTATTCTGGAAGAGGATGCAGACCTGGCATGCATAACCGAAACCTGGATTGGCAGGGAGGGGGGTCCACCTCTTGCCCTCGCCTGTCCTCCCGGCTATGCGATCCAGCACCGGGGTAGACTGGAGGGACGGGGGGGGGGGGGAGTTGCCATTATATATAAAAACACCCTAGAGGTTACTAGGCGCTCCGAGGTGGTGAAGCCAGGTTTGGAGGCCCTCCACATGTCGATAGGGGCTAAGGATGGTATTGGGATTTTGCTGGGTTACCGTGCTCCCCGCGACCCAGCCATCTCCCTACCAGAGCTGGTGAGCTTCGTCTCCGCGGCTCTGTTGGAATCCCCGAGGATTTTAGTCTTGGGGGATTTCAACATCCATGCGGAGGCTGAGGTATCTGGTCCAGCTCTTGAGTTCCTGGAAACCATGGCTTCCTTGAACATGTCCCAACATGTTAACAGCCCCACCCACGTGGGTGGCCATATGCTAGACCTGGTTTTTTCCACCAACTGGAGCGAGTGTGATCTGATGGTGACCGACCTTGTGTCGGTTCCCTTGTCATGGTCGGATCACCACCTAATAAAATGTAACCTCTTAATGGCCCTCCCACCTCGCAGGGAGCAAGGACCTATTTTAATGGTCCGCCCTCGAAGGCTACTGGATCCTATAGGATTCCAGGATACCATGAGAGGGATACCGGCAGATCTGGTTGGCGCTCCTGTCGAGGCTCTGGTGGATGGTTGGGCTACGGCCGCCACTAGGGCTGTAGACACGATCGCTCCTAAACGCCCTCTCCAATGCAGAGCTCGTCCAGCGCCCTGGTATAACCAGGAGCTACGAGCAATGAAGCAAACTAGGAGAAGGCTAGAGAGCAAATGGAGAAGGAAACCGACGGAGTATAATAAAGAAGCTGTTAGGGCCGCGACTAACCTTTATCTGGCTAAGATAAGGGCTGCTAGTCGAGCTCACCTCGCTAACCGGATAAGTGAGGCTTCAAATCAGCAGGCGGAAATTTTCCGTATAGTTCGCAACCTATCCGGAATTGGTCGGGGCAAAGGGCCTCCCCCTAACATCTCCCCTGACCAATTTGCAGCATTTTTTAAAACTAAAGTGGAGGCCATCCGCCGGGAGCTTTCTCCTTTTTTGGTTACAGTGGATCGAGCAGAGATGTCCAGCGCTCCGCCTTGCCCGGTGAGTTTTGACCACTTTCAACCTGTGACGCCTGACATTGTGGACAAGGCACTAGTTCGCTGTCGGGCCACCACCTCCTCCCTTGACCCTTGACCGGCCTGGCTAATCAAAGCAGCCAGGCCTATAACAACCGAATGGGCTACAGCGATAATTAATGGGTCTCTCCAGGAGGGCAGGTTTCCCCCTGCCCTCAAGGAGACACTCATTAGGCCCATTCAAAAGAAACTTAATTTGGCGACGGACGATATTGGCAATTATAGGCCCATCGCCAATGTTTCTTTCATGAGTAAAGTGGTCGAGAGGGTGGTGGCCGATCAGCTTCAGGCGCACTTGGATGAAACAAATGCCCTGGATCCATTCCAGTCGGGCTTCAGGCCGCGCCATGGTACAGAAACGGCATTGGTCGCCCTGTTAGATGACTTCTTGAGGGAGGCCGACAGGGGAAAAACTTCTCTGTTGGTCCTCCTCGATATCTCAGCTGCCTTTGATACCGTTGACCATGGTATCCTCCTGAGGAGGGTCTCCGAGTTGGGAATCGGTGGTCAGGCGTTGGCCTGGCTCCGGTCCTTCCTGGGGGACCGTCCTCAGAGAGTTCAGCTTGGGGAGCATGAGTCGGCCCCGTGGAGCCTCAATTGTGGGGATCCGCAGGGTTCAGCCATCTCTCCAATGCTGTTTAACATCTATATGAGGCCGCTGGGCGAGGTTATCAGGGGGTGTGGAGCATCGTGCCATCAATATGCCGATGACACACAGCTCTACATCTCCTTTTTGCCAACTACAGTGGATGCCGTTCTGTCCCTGCAGCGCTGCCTGGGGTCTGTATTGCAATGGATGCAGGAAAATGGGCTGAGGCTGAACCCGGACAAGATGGAGGTCCTGAGGGTCGGGGGGCCTACCATCAGCGGTTTGGGAAACTCCCTCTCTTTTGGGGGGGTGACTCTCACCGCGAAGAGTGAGGTGTGCAGCTTGGGGGTCTATCTGGACCAGGCGCTCGCCATGGAATCCCAGGTAGCGTCAGTGGTCCGCACCGCTTATTTCCATCTCTGGCGGATAGCCCAGCTGCGTCCCTATCTATATGTTGGGTCGCTCACCACTTTGGTCCATGCGCTCGTAATCTCGAGATTAGACTACTGTAATGCTCTCTACTTGGGGCTGCCTTTGAAATCTATGCAGAAACTCCAGATGGTGCAGAATGCGGCAGCCAGACTTCTCAGTGGGGTAAGGAAACATCAACATATTACTCCCACTCTGGCCGCCTTGCATTGGCTGCCCGTTCGGTTCCGCGTAGATTTCAAAGTTTTAATGCTTACGTATAAAGCCCTAAATGGTTTAGGGCCTCGCTACCTGATGGAATGCCTTCTCCCACCTAGATCTACCCGTATCACCCGATCTAGCCAGGAGGTGAGGCTGAGGAGCCTAACGTCGAGGGAGGCCCGGAAGGAAAAAAACAAGAAACCGGGCCTTCTCGGCAGTGGCTCCTCGTCTTTGGAACAGCCTCCCTCCTGAGATTCGCATGGCCCCGTCGCTGGGCATCTTTAAATGCCAACTGAAAACCTGGCTGTTTAAGCAAGCCTTCCCTCCACCCACCGTCTGAATTTTTGTTATTTTGTGTTTTCTCCCATCTTGGATCATTGTTTATTTAGTAATATATTGTTATGATTTTAAATTGTTAAATTGTTAGATGATATGTTGTTACCCGCCCAGAGTAGTCTATATCAGTGGTCCCCAACCTTGGGCCTCCAGATGTTCTTGGACTACAACTCCCAGAAGCCTTCACCACCGCCTCTGCTGGCCAGGATTTCTGGGAGTTGAAGTTGAAGAACATCTGGAGGCCCAAGGTTGGGGACCACTGGTCTATATGACTAGATGGGCGGGCTATAAATGTAATAAATAATAATAATAAATACTTGGTTGTGGTCTCACAGGAAGTTGACTCACAATGGCATGTCCTTTTATAGAACACACCCTGGCAGCTTGTCCCAGTTGAATTGTCACCCATAGTTCACATAGAGATGTTTCATAATCCTCAGAAGGTGTGTTTCAAATGTCTACACAAAGTGATCGAATCAGCTGTATTTATCCCCTATTGCACACGGCCCATTTCTCCCTCAGCTTCCTCTGCCACGGTCACTGCCACTTCCCCACCCCTTTCACTGGCCACTTCTAATAGTTATTGCTGCCAATTCATCTGCAAACAACTGATAGGGACAGAAGAATTGATCCCAATTTTTCATAACTCATAGTAGGTGTACACATATATACAACCCGTGCAGAATTATTGTCCCTATAGCCTATAACTAGACAGTCAAATCCGCTTTTTTAAAAAAAATGTTTTGCAAGTGATGTAGGCCTGATCTGAAATGGTCCTGAGGTGGAAAAGAGCATGGCCAGTCTAGTGAAGATAGGCACTCCCTCCCATCTTTCATTCTCTCATCCTTTCTCCCTTTCCTCCTCCTGCCTTCTGCCAGCACTGCCCGGACGCCTTTTAGAACTGCCACTAAGGGGTTGGTTGAGGTGATAGAGGATTCATTATCTCTCTCCTTGTCTCACTCTTCTGTCACCCTACAAGCCTATTAGGTGCAACAGTATGTTAGTGACAGTGTGAGTTGGTGGGTACCTGTGCTTCAGGCAACTGCATGCTCAAAACGCTCTGCGTCTGAAGTCCTTTGAGCAGTCCCAGTTATCCAGTGATCTAACATAGCACTCAATGTGGACATCAACATTTAGAGAAAAACTTTTCTTAGGAAACCTAAGAGGAGGTTGGCCTGAAGTGCATAAACCCGAAGAGAACCGTGCTGAACCGTCTCATGCCGCCCCGCTGAAGATGTCATCTTCAATATGGTCAAAACACACACACACACTGCCCCCAAAGGACCAGTACAGATGATGATATGGTGATGATAATAACAATAACAATAAGAGAGATGAGCTAGCAAGTTGCTTAACAATTTGTCTTAATCTGACATGTACAGCTTATGAACCCATTGATGGTAAAACATGAATCTGAAGTTCTGATCCTTATATTCAGCCCTATTCTCCTAACCTCTCCAAGTCAGTGCTGGTAGCCTAAGGGCCTACCATCATGGCAGAAGAGACGATCCAGCTCTTCCCCGGGGTCTATTGCATTGGTTCCCAACCTTGGGTCCCCAGACATTCTTGGACTGCAGCTCCCAGAAATCCTGGCCAGCACAGCTAGTGGTGAAGGCTTCTGGGAGTTTGAGTCCAGGGTTGGGAACCACTAGTCTTCTGGCTTCCCCAGCCAGGCAAAGAACAGCTACCTTTTTCCCAGGCTGCTAAGCTAAGGATCTTTTAACAAGCCCAATTGGCTAAGACTTGTGAATCACAACTGACACCAATAACGACCAGTATCAAGTGTTTGGCATCATCATTGAGTCCTGGAAAGGGAGATGACAGTCACCAAAGAACCTGGTAAGAAAAAAATCCACTCAATTAACATAATAAAAGTACAGAAAAACAATTTCAAATAAAAAATATAAGCACACACAATGTCAAATCACCGAACAGGTTAAAGGAAGGTTACTTAAACATAAAACAGCTGCTGCAAAACAGAAAACAGCTGGGAATTAGCAGTGCTGCATTTGGGCAGTAGGTCAAAATGTCAGGTTTCCGTTTTTGAGCCTGCTGACCAAATTCAAAATTGGCCCTCATCCTTCTTGGAGATCATCACCACCATTATATATCATAATGATATTATATATACACCGAGGCTCTAGAACTCCCTCCCACGGGAGGCCAGGCTGGCCCCAACTTTGCTGTCCTTCTGCAAGCAGACAAAGACCTTTCTCTTCAGGCAGGCTTTCCCTGAGTGAATGGCTGTGTGGAAGATGTGGTTTTTTTGCTTGTTTCTTTGTTTTTAAAGAGTGTTGTGCCTTCTTGCTTTCAATCTGGTTTTGGTGTTGATTTTGTTTACCATTTTTAGCATGGTTCCATGATTCTTTTTCCTTTCTGTATATTTACTGTTTTTAGGTTTTAAATATTGTCTTTTAATGATGTAAGCCATTTTGGTTTCTTTTTTTAATTATTATTTACTTATTTATTTTATTAGATTTCTACCCCACCCATAAAAATCAATCAATCAATCCTTAATTTTATCATGTACTTCTTTATACTCCATGTAAGAAGCAATAGCCTCAAGGCAGTCAAATGCTTCAGACCTGATCTGTTCTGCAGTGCCATGAGATTTTTCTGCTGGCTTAACATATGTATATTTCAAGAAAAAATATTCAGGAGGACTCATCGATTACAGCCTTTCTAAATAATTTCTTCTCTCGTGAAGCTGCTGCTTCTGTCAATTTTTTACCCACTTGCCGAGAAAACTAGATCTCTAGAGCCAGTCATTTTATTTGTATCTGCCTCTTTGGAAGTATTACTATTAAAGTTTAAAGCTCCACAAAACCTTCAGAGGGCAAACCTTCCCTCTGTGGCAGAAGATTTACTGTCCGGCATAAAAAAAGTGTGCTTCATTTTCCTTTCAAGCCAAGACCTACCACTTATGAGAGCAAAGGAAAGCTCAGCTCAGACATTTTGTATGCCTGAGGCAAGCATTACGTGAGGGGAAACGAATAGCAATCGTAAACATGGGTTGCAACAGGGACTAGAAAATTTTCTAACAATGATTTTCTGAGCAGTCATTATCTGACAAACCACCTGTGTCCTCAAGTTTTTAATGCCACTATCTGTAACACTGGATTTTTTAAAATGAGGTATTCCCACCCCCACCCCCACCCCCAGCTCATCCTATTACTTTTATCCCCTTCAGTGGTGGCTGTTCAACCATCCTACAGCATTTGTTTTACTGGAAACAGAAGGGGGGAGTAAAAGTTGTTACGGTTAGCAATTTCTCTGTAAGTCCACTGGGTCAAACCCCCAATTTCTACCAGGGTTGCTTAAGAATTTATTTGCAGTTCTTCTTCTTCTTCAAATAAGAGTTCGCTGATTTTTAGTACTTTTTTTCATACTCAGGAGAGAAAGAATTAGAAGTAAAAAACTATATATAAAAGAATGTGAGAGAAGTTGAAGCTGACAGATATTTGTGTCAAGGCTCAGGCCTTTGAATGCTTAACTTGCAAGAATCTGGTTTTACCTCCCTGTATATTCAACCACATTTGTAGTGCTGAATTAGCTTCACCCCTGTATTCAGAAAGCTCCTTATCTTTAACATCTCTGTTGCAGCCAAATTATGATATTATCCTCTTAATGCTCAGAATAGCTGTATCTGTTGAATTTGGGAACAAAAATAAAGTTTCCTCCCTGACTCCCTCATCACAGCCCATATGCTCCATTGACACATTTGTTCAGAGAGCTCCTGGCATTTCCGATAAGCTTTTTGATGGTTGGCTGTGGTAAAAAGAGGGGAGACTAAAACTCCTTTCCCGAGGGTCCTTAGGTTCAGTTGTCTCAGGACTCCCACAAGTTAAACCAGGAGAACGGAATTCTGTTCCTTTTCCGTACAACTGGTATAGGTGCACTGTTGTTTTGCCAGGAATCAGGGCTAGGGGTAAACCTTTTTGCTGAATAGGATGGAGCTGCATGGTGGGGATATGGAAGCCAATGTCTGGTGCTCTTCACCTGTCTCTTTCCCAACCACAAAACAAGCAGCTCCACTGTTGCTGCTCCAGCTGACAGGGTCAGTCTGAGGGCTGATGCCATCCTTGTCCTTCTCTGGCACATCGGCTCTCTGGGAGAAAAGTGCCTTCTTCACCACCTTTTTTGGCCCCCTGCCTTGCTTGCCCTGACTGGATTGCACAACAACATCCCTGGAACATGTCCAAGGTTCACTCCTGTCTGTCCCACCTTGAACCAGAGGCCTCTCGGCCACATACACCCTGTCCTGGCAACATTCCTGTAGCATTCCCCAAGTGCCTACCACACTCACAGTGTGTGGGCAGTGGGGGTGGCAGTGGGGTGGCGGGGGCATGGCAGTGGTAGGAACAGATAGGCAGCAGGGGGGGAGCCTGCATAGGGCCTGCTCCAGGAAGGGAAGGCAGGCACATGTCCCCGCCGGCCTTCCCCTGAGACTTGGGACTTGCTACCAAAGACTCAAGACTTGACTCAAGTCTTGGTACCTTGGACTCAGATTTGGAACTCGGGCCCAAAGACTTTCCAACATCCCTGGTAAATGGGACTCCAAATATATGGGATTATTATTACAGATATTCAGAACTATCACATTCGGATTTGGGTATATTCAGAGCTATATGTCATTATTCAATGAATTCTGAATACGGTACTTCCAAATCTGCATTCCCTAGTTATTATTATTAGGCATGTTTACTGACACTAGCATAGTGCTGTAGCCTCAATCTAATAACAGACTAGACTAAATCAGAGTAGTTAAACTGATTTAATGTAACTTACATAAATGTTGGTCTTTCAAGTTCCCATTGATTCAATTGATCAGCTTTAACAGGGACTAACAATTAGTTTTAGGCCTATTATGTGTATTTTTATTTTCATTTTGGATTTTTTTTTACCATAGGGTTTTCAATGTATAAAATATTCAGAAGTGATTTACTATTGTTGCTTTCTGCATAGTACTAACAAGTGTTTGCTTAAGTATCACTATCGTTGTCTGTGAAAGATTCTATGCCAGTGTCACCTTTCATTACTATTACTAGTATCGAGTGGCTGCCCTTAAGGAGTTTCTCCAACACCAATGATGGGTATAGGTTGGAATGGGGAGCAGCCTTTCCCGCTCTGCTTACAAGTCAACTTTGGTCAATTCACTTCTGCTTAGGCTAATCATTATTACCTGAAACGGATGGATGTATCTCAATCTGGTATCTCAGCTTTGATTCCACCCCCACTCTCAATCTTGGACGGCTTTGTTAGCAGTCTATATACATAAAAGAATCTACTAACCTCCTGGCAGCATTTGTCTCTGTTTCCCGAACACACTCAAATCTTTCACCATGTTGAAGTGTGCATCCAAGGCGAAGAAGAGAGGCAAAGAGGAAAACAAAAATGAGGCAGCAGGAAAAGAGGGAGACTGAAAATAAGATGGATTGACTCAATAAATGAAGTCATGATTACTTTTGTTTTGCAAGACCTGAGCAGGGCTGCTCATGATAAAACATTATGGACTTCCATAATTCATATGATTGTCTTACGTTGGAAAAGTGACTTAATGACATATCTTAACAACAAAATTATTATCTGAAGGAATATGTATGTATATTTACATATGGTTGAGTATTAAAGTATAATGGAGCATCAATGGGAGCGTAGTCTCTCTGTACACTGTCAAGTGCAGATTTCTGCATACTGCAGAATGAATTTGCATTTTTAAGCTGACAATTTCATATTAAAGATGACATTTAATATGAAATGCAAAGAAATAAATTACTTCCCCACTATTTTTAGTAGAGTTTCCTACTATGTTCCATAAGTGCTTTACATAGAAGCTTCTGTGAGATTACTTGTGTAATATCACATGTCTGAAAATGTGCTTTCCGAGATGACAGATGAGGTGCAGGCTCTCATCTCCAGCTCTGTGCATAAGAGACTACCTCCTGGAGGCCTGATGTGCCTGGGTTAAAACATGTTGATGTAATCTTCCTGTCCAGTGTTGACATTGAGATAAATACTCTAGCACAGCATTCCAGCTGTGCTGCTTCCCTTGTCAAGCTTCATCTGTCTCATGGAATCAGGCAGCTGAGCAGGTATAATTTTGTTCACTACAGCTAGCAGAAGGAGAAGTAAAAGCTCAACGCAAATATTTGGAACTAGATACTTCTTAGATGTGGTCAAGGCAGAGTAAATGTGTTGTATATTGTCTTCCCCTTGAAGGATTTGCATGGTAATGTTCCTGAAATGCCCAGCTGGCTTCAATATGCACCTGGCCATCAATGCAGATTTCCCTGAAAAGCCAAGGGGTAGAATGGCCCCTAGCCACAGCTTTCCTTTAAAACAGAAGTGGCCAAGTGCATCCCACAGATGTAGACAGTGGTCTACATGCAACTGCTAGGGGCTGAGTGCCTCTGGGGACACCCACCCACATTCCTTTTTAAAATTACTATTTGCTTTTTTGAAGAAGAAAAAATGTCCGGAAAGTTCTCTTGTGTCCTCTAGGAGACATGGGGCAAATTTGTAACATCTAGGTCCTGGGGTGGGGATAGCTGTTCCAATCAAATACCTGAGGAAGGAAGAGGCCCTCAAAATGGTTCCTTGCAGCCAGCCAGCCATCAAATAAAACAGGGTTGTTTCAGGTTGAAAAAGAAAGAAAGAAAAGAAAACTATTTGAAGAGGGGCACCGGAGTGTGGCCGTCTAACAGTCCAGAGCTGGCTATGTGGAACCCCCGGCTCCCTGGAAATACCTGCTGCTCCTGCAAAACAAGATTTTTCCAAGAAACAGTTAGGAATAGGATTGGGAGTCTACTGGAGATTATGATTCAGTTTGGCTTCTCAGTTCCACAAGACAGAATACATGTATTGATCCTCACTCTTTGCTGCTTCTTGTCAGTGCCACCCTATGCTTACTTATTCTATTTATTTGACTTCTATACCACCCATCTGGCTGCCAAGGATATGCTAGGTGGTTTACATATTACATATTTGCTTTAATTGGTGGGCTTAAGACTAAAGGGCCTGCTGGCCTAACTTTTAAACCATCTTGGTTCTGATGCATTGGTGCAATCAAAAATGGAGAAGACGGCATTGAGAGTGACCTTGTCATCTAATGACAAATTGCCGCTTTTGCTTATTGATTTGCGAGTTACTTCACACTTCCTTGTCTGCCCTCAATTTAAAGAAAAATGGGGGGGGGGGGGGTTTAGGCAAATTTATTGAAACACAATGATGAACTGGCAAAATTCATTTACAAATTCATTTGATTTCATGGGATCAATTAAAATAGTTTTATATCTCAATAATCCAGAAAAAGGGTGTTGTAGAGTCTCGTAGTACCTTGGTGTGGTGTCTGATACAGACTGAGGTTCACAGAGGGCTGGATCCAGCACTATCCTTCTACATATGAAGGATGGAGATGTGCAATCTCCAAGTGTCTTTGGAGCACACCACAAACCAATGCACACAATCATAAGGGATGATGGACTTTTCAGCCTAATTATTGAGGCCATGCACTCCAAGTCCCTGGTGAAATGGAAGGTGACAGCAATGCAGTAGACTTGGAACAGGTGTTCCTGTTGGAAGAAGGGGAGGGAAGGAGGCACTTTTAGCCAGTTACTTTTCCCTTCTACCCCATAGCACAAGCTCCCACACACTCCTCTAGAGAAACTTGACATTTTTGTAGCTAATTTTTTGGATGTCTTTAGGTGTTCCACTCATAGTCATGGGCATTCGGGAGGAAGCCAAAGGCTTAATTCCCACCACCTATCTATCACTGTTGCTGCTTGAGAGTGAAAAACTTTCCCAGGGATTATGGGAATTGTAATCCAGAACATTAGTTGAAATCAAATTGCCCACTCCTGCAAATAGGTGATATTGATAACAACTAGAGATTGAAGGATACTTGTCAAATTCTTTGTTCCCATTGATAGAAGTCTGTCCCAAGACAACAAAATATCAAGGAAATTCAAAGCCTTGTGAGATTTCTTACTTTGAGCACAGAATGAGAACGGGGAAGTTGTTGTCTGTAACTTGCATAAAGAATCTGTGTAAGAGCCGGCTTCCTTTCACTTTGAGAAGTAAAAAGCAACCATGAAATAATTATTCAAAGAGATGCAAAATCCACCTGCTGTTTAGTCCAAGTAACAAAGCAGCAGCCGCCGTTATCCTTTTCTCCAATGGTGTTTGAAGAGGAGAAAAAAAGCTTTTCACCAACGCAAGAAATCTTATGAAGAGTACCAGATAATATCTCGTCCTCTCACAGGGTAAAGGAATAATTCTGATGTGTCCTGCCAGTGTGTGTACAAACAGGAGAAGCAGGAATGTACATTCCTATGATGAATGTGGTAAAAAGAGGATTAATCCATTCCCCCTGCTCTGTGACAATGTGTGCCTGGGAGTTGAGTTAACAAGATGGGAGGGAGGAGCAGCACCTTCTACTCAAGATAATTGTTTGTAGCTGTTGGCATGGGGCACCTTATCTGGGAGTTTCAAGGCCAGAGAAAGCTGGAGGAACCTCTTCCCCTGGCACCTCCATTGTCCAGGGAGGTGAATGAAACACGTCACTTTTGCAAAAGGTGCCTACCAGAAGGTTCTGTGAAAAGAGGAATATGATTTACAGAAAGGATCAAAACAGCTAGAGAGGGGATGATGGGATATAAGTAAGGGCCAAACAGGGGAGCACTCACGCTTTTACCAGGCTAGCTTCTGCTTCCTCAACTTCATCGCTTAGGGGAATGTAATCTTTGTTTGCTACTCTGCATATGCGCTGGGACTGTGCTACAGGTTTTTTGCTGGGGTATAGTGGACAGAGTGACGGACTAAGACTCTAGAGATCAGGGTTCAAATCTCCACTTGGCCATGGAAACTCACTGGAGAGTGCAACAGGTTACGCCACTCCTTAAATATCTCATTTACCTTGAACATCCTGTAAGTGTTGCAATAAGTCTGTTCTGACATGATAGCACATAACTAAGTACATATGTAGATAGCTAGCTTTATTATTATTTTTTAATGAGTCTTGTTCTAAGTTGCTTGGTCTCTGAATAGTTTTTCTTTTGCCTCTTATTATGGATTTGCTTCACATCATTTTGATCCTTTGGGAAGCCTTACATCTGCTTTTGAACATGCATGCCTTTTTTCAATGCTCTCAATAAAAATCATAAACATTTTCTAGCTGTATGGTCTCTCTGGAAGAAGTAGTACTGAAGAAGGGGCCTTGCACTTGGACTTTTGAGACCTGTCAAAGTCCAAAATATCCTAGGCAGCCTCTCACCATGGACAAGGGCACCAGGACCCAGTCCGCCATGCAGGGTATTGAGTCCAAAGGCACTCACTGCACAGTTGGTCATGACCAAGTGGAGACGGAAGCACTGCAGACAGAACAAGGTGCCGAGATGCAGGAGGCCAACAGAAACAAGCAGGGACCAGGGCAGGAACACTGGAGTCCACACTCAGAGAAGCCAGAGACAAACAGAGGCAAGAGCAGGGGCCAAGGCAGGAACAGGTGCAGGAACACTAGACCGCAGGGACTCCAGAGCTCAAGAGCAGCAAGGCACTAGGAACAGTAAGTACAGCATGGCTGAAGACCTTTGTTGCTGAACCAGGTTCTAGGAGGGAGAACCACTCCTTCAATAGGTCTTCCCTCCAGGTTTCCAGGTGAGCTTCATGAATGGCCCAGCAGCTGCTACACAGGCCAGGGCCTGAGCCTGCAAACACCAGGCCGTTCCTGGGTCGGGCTGGCCCCGATCCTGCAGCTGCCAGGGCCATGTGGGCCAGATCCTGACAAGTCCTTTGTGGCTGTTTTGGCATTCCTACTTTGGCAGGGTTGGTTTTCAGTCACAAGCAACAACCATATAGTCTGGTTGGTCTCTCCCTGGAGCACTGAAGGAGCAAATAGGCTCAGAAGGGTTGGGACGGAATTACACAGGAAACTCTTCCCAACCATCAACACACAAGACCCTTCTGGGAAGCACCCACACCAAGAAAAGCAAGGGTAGTGTGGCTTAGTGGTCAGTGGCTCCTTTCTGTGTTAGTAGTGTGACAATCCCTAATAATAACACATCAGGACAAGTTGTTGTGTGTGCTTAGATCATAGTAGGAAAACTATGAAACTTGTGCATCAGAAATGTGGATAATGAAAGACAAACAACACACATTTTAGGGCTATTTTATTTTCAGAACAGATAAATTAAAATCTCTGTTTGTTGCAGTAGTATGTCGAATTGATGGGTGATAGTCACAATATTCCTTGGGATTAATGGGTTCCTCAGGAGTAAGAGGTTTACTGAAGAGTATGAGTCTTCTCAAAAGAGGGATACCTTGTGGCAGGGCCCAAATACTTCCACCTGGGTTCAGATGGGTCTCTGAACCCTTCTACAACACAAATCCTATTTTTGTGCATCCAACCACCTCATGATTTTTTGCCAGTTTCTGAGTCTACATGTGCAATCATGCACCCATGAAAGAAGAATTTCCCTGTGGTTGAGGACTTCAGGTTTGAAAGCTCTTTTCAGTACTGCAATGGGCTCTTGCAACATTTTGGCCAGTTTCCTACTGCTAGCTTCAACTTCAAAGCAGATTGCGGAATCCACTGTAAAATGGTAAGTCCATGTTTACAGAAACCCATTGTGGCATGGCTCTGGTGGGGATAGCCATAGGATGCTGACCACTATACTGTGTTGATGATAATTGACTTGGTTTTGCTCACATGGGCTTTCAACAGGCTGTAGGAGTGTTCTTTGCAATATATATTTTTTTTTATAACCTGGAACAGGTAGTAGAATGTTGTTCCTGAATATGTTTTGTGATTGGTTCCATCAGCCCCCTCTAGCTGGATGGAGCAGGTCAGTTTGTTTGGCTGGCCTACTTGGAAGTCTCCATTCCAGGCTACTTTTTCACAATATTGGTTTTCTGCCCAGAGGGGGTACCAGAATCTTGTTTCTGCATACGATTTGTAGCTTAATGCATGTGTTTCATCCAATCATGTGTGTGTTGTAAAGTTGGTTGGGTTATCCTACCCTGTTTCCCGAAAATAAGACCTAACCTGAAAATAAGCCCTAGTATGATTTTTCAGGATGCTCGTAATATAAGCCCTACCCCAAAAATAAGCTCCAGTTAAGTGAAAACCCACCCTTCACCATTGTGCAGCATGGTGCAGCAAGCAGAAGATGACATGACTGTATTTGAATAAATGTAGATTGTTGTACATGAAAAAAATAAAACATCTCCTGAAAATAAACCCTAATGTGTTTTTTGGAGCAAAAATTAATATAAGACCCTGTCTTATTTTCAGGGAAACACGGTACTTAGAAGCTGCTGTTCTGGGCCATTATATTCAGCTATAGCAGGTTTTTGAGGAATAAAGGGTTAATGAAAGAGAGTTGATGCCTGAACTATTGTTTGGGTGTTTGTCCAGTACATCCTACTGTCTTTGCCATTGATTTCTATTAAGAAGTCCCCATTCCACTCCTTTTCATTCCGGCTTTTATCTAGTCCCTGTGCAGTGGCCTTTGAAGATACAGGATCCATGTAAAAGGCTGCTGCTGTCGTTCCAGTTATCTCTGGCTGCTGCTGTGAATGCCCATTTCCGTTTTCAGGACCCGGGTGCCATAGCATTGCCAATATGAGTCCTACTTTTTCCATACTCTGCTGTAAACATGTATTGCTGCTGCTGGGAAAACTGCCAGTCACAAGAACTATATTTCCCAAGATTCTTAGTTCCCTGGCAAGCTACTGGGAATATCTCTGGTAGCATCCATTACTTGAGGAAGACCTTAACACATCAGTGTTGATCCCCTCATTGTCACAGGATGTTAGAGAAACAAATCCGTTGTTTTGAAAAATTCTCCGCCCCTTCAGAGCCTGTGGGCTAATACTAAGCAGATTTTACTTTTGCATTCTCCAGTGAACTTGATAAAGTTGCTTTGACATTTTGCTTCTTTTAATTTGTGAAATGGTGAATTTGTTGTCTTTTTAGCTGACTGGACAGAGCAAAATGCCAATGCCGTAGTACCAAATGAGCGGGGGGAGGGATAGAAAAAGAAAGAGGACAAAATGGAAGCAGTGGTTTTGGTCTATTCAAATGTCTATTAAAATCTTTCACTTTGTACATGCAATATGAGTTACGATAGGGCTGTGAGTTAAACTATTTTATTTGTCTGAGTTAATTGTAGAAGTGTTTCCAAAGAACAGGGAATGTAAGAAAATTGCAAAGACAATTATTCACAGCATGTCAAAGACCAACCGAAATATAAAGTTTCTACATTGCATTGTAAAACAGCAGTACTCAAAAGCTGCGTAAGCTCATGTCAACATAGGAGAGTTTAATTTATTTTACTTCTGGTTTTCATTAAGAATATGTTCTCCAAAGCTGTTGTCACTATGCAAACAACAGCTTGTGAGTTTAGCAATTTGTTAAGGAGGAAAAAAGCTTACAAACAGAGGAACAAAGCAAGTCATTTCCCAGAGAAATGGCGGGAGAGGCAGGAGTGGCAGTTAAATGAGAATTGCTTTCAGCAAAATGAATTGCTTCTCAGGGAACTTTTTAAATGCAAAATTGACAACTGCTGTTCGATGCCTGAAGTGAATAAAAGAAACATATAAGACAATTAGTGATGGGCAAGCCCCCCTTAGCGTGATTTGGAATTGGATTGCTAAACAAAAGCATTTTCAGGAGGGGGGGGAGCGGGATTAAACAAACAGAATGGAGTTGGGTCATCCCACAGCCCTGTTCTGGGACAATTAATTGACTTTAACTTTTTATTTATTAATTAAATCTTTCTCCCAGCTTTCTGGCTCTAAAAGGCACTTGACATGGCAAACAGCAATAAAATCCTTAAAAAAAAGAAAGAGGGCAATTAAAATAAGTGCAGATTAAAACATAATTAAAAACAGACTGATAACAAGTAGTAATAGCTCTTTTCAATTAAAACCCGGCAAAATGGGGTTATTCAACACCTGTCTGAAGAAAAAGCTCTTTGCTTATCAGTGGCAGGACACAAGGAGTGAAGCAGGCTAGCCTCCCTTTGACAAGGCAGTCCAGGACTCAGCAGCTGCCGGTGAGAAGGCCTCTCTCTCTGGAGACGGGGGCCAAAAGAAGCCGTGAGGATGGGTAGCAAGGGCAGCATAAGGACGCCCACTGCTGAAGATGGGGATGGAAGTCTTGCCAGTTATATGAGGGCCGTTGCTGCATGGTCCCCATCTCCAATGCACATGATTGTACAGCATCAATGGCAGCAGTGGGGGTGGTGGCCTGCATGCTACCACATGAAAATGAGGAACACCGGTAGAGCTGTTCAAACAGAGGACTGTCTTCTGTAAAGTAGGACATATGGTATTCTGTTTAGGGTCCATATTGGACCATCTTTCCCCACTTCAGACTGTCCACTCAATGAAGTCTTGATGAGAAACTCTCTTCTGGGTGGCCTTGTCTCCTGAGAGAGTCTTCTTGGTTGTGGCTCCCTCCCATTCAAATGCACTCTTTATTTTCTGATGGAATTTAATCTCTAGACTAACAATTTTTATTTTCTAAGGCTTTTAACATTAATATTTAAATATTTAAAATATTATAGTTATAATTAGCTGCTATCTACCATTCCTATGTGTTAGATCTGTACACTTGGGAGTGATTAATTTTACTTTCTACGTAGAGATGGGAACAAATCACCATTTTGGCGATTCGTCCTGCTTCGTGATTCATCAGAGTTGAGGAATCACGAAGCTCCCCCCCCCCCCCCCATGAACCGATGAAGGACAAATTTATTTGTTGGTTTTTTTTTTTTAGATAGCCAGAGGCTGTGTAGTGACCTAAATTTCCCTTTTAAAGAAGGATGAACAACATATGGTCCCCAGAAGCCCAAACACATTATCCTTAGCCCAGCACACATTCATTTTTTGTGCCAAAAAAGAAAAAAGGCAACTGAGGAAGTCCCCTCATGTTGTCTGAGGTTTGGGGACAATTTTGCTATGTTTTGAAATCTGTCCAGCACCCCAGGACCTCTGAAACCCTCACTTCCTAATGCATTTTTAATTTGGACACTAGATGATAAAAGGGGCTTTTTCAGTTTAAATGTTCCAAATTTGTTAAATTCTTTTTTGGCTGGGGTGTCATGGGAGCAGATGCAGCCATCTTAAGATCCAGGGTTGGGGGTGTGCAGACCCCGGTCCTCTGAAAGAGGCTCACTCCTGCTTTAAAGCACTTTGAGTCACGTGTGTGACAGAAGAAGCCGAGCCGTAGTGATTTTTTGCTGTCACCACACTGCCAATGTTCAATGACAGGCAACTTCAGTACTATGGCAGCAGGAGGACATATGGCCACTGGTGGGTCCAGGGAAGGCCAATGAACCACCACACTCTTAAAAGATACCCATCCACGGTCTGCACTGACTAGCAACAACTGGGACTGGGACAAGGAAGACCCCAACCTCATGATACTGTTGAACTTGTTCCCTTAGCCCTAGCCAATGTAGTCAATGGTGGGTGCCAGCAAGAGCTGCAACCCAACAACACTGGCAGAGCCACAAGTACCCTGTCCTAGAGATAAATGGTAGCTCTCCATGAAGATGCCAAGGATAGAACCTGGGACCTTCTGTATGCCGTAACTAGTATTGAGTAAGGCTTCACTTGAACCGCTGGACAGCTCAGTGGTTTAGGTGTCTGGCAGTGGATTCAGAGGGCTGGACCTGATGATCCATAGGGTCCCTTCCAGCTCTGCAGTTCTAAGATGATTATTAATCTAATGTAAGTTACTAAAATAATATGTGCTCTATTAAACTATCCAAAAGCAATGTTTAGCCTAGTGTGATTAAACATAACACATAAAACAGGCTTCGCTCAAAATGAATCAGAATTCTTACTTCCTGTAGTTAGCACGCAGTAGTTTTGCTAATGCCAACCAAACGCTTCCTTGGCTGTTTGAGGGAAGGAGTGTTGTGTGTTTTGGCCTTTGGTTTAGGAAGAAGTGTCTTTGAAGACACTTTGAAACCCTCCCTTCTAGAGATGAAAAATAAATGAAAGCGTGCAGAAAAAGGATTTGTTAACTAAGCAGTGCAAATGTTGATCTGGGTGCCATTAGACATTCAAGACATCTGAGAGCTTTTCATGTCACAGGCTAAGCTCCGAAGCCATAGCACTGCTCGGCAAATGGTGCTACTTGTTTCACTTGATCTGTACTGACGTACAAATATTGGACATGAAAAGACCTCGTGATAGTTAAACTATTTTCTCTGTCTTTTACAAAGATCATAAGTGCTACTATAGCTAAAGATGTGCCGTGCCTTCCACGGTCAAATATCATTAATACTGTCAACATTATTTTAGTGTCTCTAAAAATTTCTGTGTATTATCTGTCCATGACCTGTCAAGTACACTTCAAGTTTTGAGCTACGTGATAGTCAATGGCAACCATGACTAAAATTAAGATTGCTGTCTAACAACAGAGACATCAAATACATTCCTTTAACTCTTCAAATGGAATAAGAGAACAATCAAATCATTGAGATGAAGGTGCGATTTGGACTTTTGGTGTTGTGTAAGCCCCCTGCATGACACAGAGAGTCCAAGTCTTGGGCACCTTCAACAGCTACGTCTCCAGTCTCTGCCTGAGGACCTCAAATGTGGGAGAGCTCCCCACCCCTTTAGTTAGTTTGATTATTGACTTTTACATCAAGCGTTTCCCTTCATATTCACCCAAAATGTCTACCCATTTGTAGTTTAAGCCTGTCAGTATGTGACAGTCCTTTGAGTATCCATAGAAGCCTGTCATGTCCTGCTTTGGTCTTTTCTTCAGCCCTTTCTCAGAGGACTTGTTTTCCATATCCTTGACCACTGAAAGGGCAGTCAACCATCATCCACCCAAGCATTCTGTGCCTAGGTGTCTTCTTCACCTGCACTGAAAAGGCTTCAGATTATGTTTCCTGTGCATTTCTCTCAGAGTAAGTCAAAGAAGTTCATGTGGAACTGTTTTTGTATGGCTGAGTGAGTGCTTGGTTTGCATTAGTGGGTCATTCCTGGGTTTTCTACTTATGCTTCTATGTACATGTTTTGGAATGCACTCCCCACAAAGATGATATTAATTCCCAGCGTTTAGGAACAATTTGAAGCCACACCTTTTTGAATTGCTTTGATGGTTACTCTGTATCATGAGGATTGTAACTTTTTTGATCCTTCTGATATTGCAATAGCCTTTCTATCTAAAGGGTTTTGAAATTTCAAACCTGTTTTTAACGATGTTTGCTAGAAGCCTTAAAGGCTTTTTGAAGCGGAAAGACAGGATTAGGGTGTAAATAAATAAATGAAATGTTTCAATTGAAACTTCATTTTTTAAAAAAGGTTAGCATGCAGCGACGTACGGGCACGAAATCCGTAGGGCTTGTTATTCGTTTTTGGAGAGGCACTGAATCAATGGCTCAGTAAAAGCCAAACGCCTCTTTGGGCAAACTGCTGCTAAAGATGACTCTGTTTTTAATCATGCCTGACAAGAGAATAGTGAGATAATGTTTGGGTTCTACTTTGTAACATTACCTTCTGATGTCTTCTCTGTCTCATGGTGTGGGGTGCTGGCACTGTCATATAACTGTCCATGATACATCATACCTGAAATGTAGAAGTTTTGTGAAAGGAGTCAATTCCCAGACTTCTTGGTCTCACGTCTCTGTTTGATTAATGAGGTGACTGGCTGTCTAATGCCACAAAATCTAAAAATAGTATGATTGTGTTAGTTCAAAGATATGGTTAATGACACTGACCTTGACATTATTGAAAAGTTACTTGTAATTAGGGCTATGGATGGCTATTACCAGAAAGACAAAGAAATTCCAACTACTTTTCCTTGCGGGAGGATGGTGAGGAGCATCCTGGGCACTCTCAATGGAGTTATCCTATTGGCAAGAACAATGTCAGTTTTTCCAGAGAATTGTCTGGAAAACTGACACCACCACCACTTTTTGTACAAAATTCTGCCATTCGTACAATCTTGATTTTGGACAACCTGTGTGAATTGCCCAAAAGGAGAATGAATACCACGTTATTTAAGAGTTTGAAGCAATAGAATGATTGCATCCTTCTTAAAAATTAGTTAGTTCTTCTGTGCTTCTGGTGTGTATATACACTTTGTGGCTTAAAAGAAAAGGACGTTAGATTAGAGACCTTAACCAGGTTAAGGGTATGTGTGTGTTTTGGGGGGGGGGGGGGAAGATTTTTGTCTTTCAAGCTCTCACCTGGAGGCAAGAAATGTCTAAGGTTTTCAAATATCTTCACCAATTTTCTTGTCTTTTTAAGATAGTATGAACGGATGAGAATAAGAAACTGAATGAATATTCTTTCCGTCTCTACACATGACTGGCCAAATGTGCATAGCAGCCAGTTCAGGGAAAACAGGCATCAATTTCTCCATCAACTTCTGGGTAGTAAAACATAGATAAATGCCATTTATCAGAACTGACTTAACATAGATGATCAGCTAATGGAGAAATAAATTTATTGAAAAATGTGATTTATTTGCAGTGGACTAGAATAGTAAATGTCAGGCCAATCCTTGTTCTTTAAACATAAGAGTACTTATCAGATCTTCCCCCTGAACTGTTAAATTTACTTAGAATCCTTTGCTTTGACTAACATACTGTAAAATAACCTGCCTTTTTAGGCACGGTTTTAATAACTAATATGGGCAAGTTGTTCCTTAAATTGTAAGTTAAAATGTCCCTTTTAAGTGTGTTTTTAAAGGTTTTTAAAATGACCATTTTAAATTACTCTTATGTTTAATTGTTTTTTACGCTTGCAATTTATTGTGTTTTTAGTCCAACTTGTTTTAATCATTTGTGAGCCACCTTGAGTCTATTCACTGGGAGAAAAGCAGTACAGAAATGAAATGAATACTAATTGAGCCACTGGAGCTGGCTGGATAGCTCAGTAGTTTAGGTGTTTGGCTGCGGGGCCAAAGGTTGGGAGTTCAATTCCCCGCTGGGCCTTCTGGGAGAAGAACTGGCCTGTGTGGCCTTGGGCAAGCTGCCCCGGTCCTAGGGCACCCCCAGTGGAAGGGAATGGTAAATCACTTCTGAGTATTGTCTACCTGGAAAACTCTGAAAAGGTCACCATAAGTCAGAATTCTTCTTCTTCTTAAATTCTTAAATTGAGCTACCATTCTTTAAAAATGTTGTGCATTTTTAAAAACATAAATGTCTTTCTGTATATATTTATTCCTCTAAAAAAATTAGGAGGGGTACAGATTTTTGAAGATGCAACTACATTGCATTAACCATCTTGGGGATATACAAAACAAAATTGCTAGCATAGGATAAAGTTGATGAAGTTTCAGGCCTCAGGAGAAAACCTTAATAATCATGTAGTCCAGCTTCTACTGAAATCAGCACTGATGCTAGAGATGTGGGAATCTGTGAAATTCAAGTTCATTGAGGTTGCCTGATTTCCACCTTAAAACTAATTCTGACTCTGGGTCTATATAACATTGCAGGTTCTCTTCATCTGCATGAAAATTTCTGTTCATTTCCAGGCACATTTTTCAAAATACATATTTTTGGTACATTCTTGAAATGAACACATTTGTGTCCCAATGGCTACAGACCAATTGGGCACATTTTCCAGATGTGAGCATCTTTTCTTGTACAGGTTTTCCAGTTTTCTAAAACATATTTTTTGAACATAAATTTATAGCTTGCCTCTTTAAGTATTTAACACAGTTGCACCTACTCTTCAGACAAAAAAAAAGCTTTCAGAATTCCACTTGCAAATTGCATTCAAGGCTGTGCTCAGATCTGGGCATTATAAATTTACTAATCCAATGACTTTTTCATTCATCCATAGGCGGTGCTCCTGTAAAATTTAGCAGAGTTCAGCTGTCATCTAAATATGTTAACACATCTTTTATTTATTTAATGGATTTGCACCTGCACTTCAATCCAGAAAAGTTCCCAGAACATCATACAGAAGATCCACAGCAGACAATTTTTTTTAAACTCACAGGCGTACTATCTAAAAGAGACACTTCAGAAGGCGGGGGGGGGGGGGAAGGCAGGAAGGGAAGAGGGGAACAGTTCTTAAAAGTTATGCAAACATTCTTAGCAAAATCACTAGGAACCAAAACAGTTCAGGAAGAAGAGCGACCAAAGGGATATGTTGTCAGAGCAGAAACAGGAAGTAGGAAGCTGTATTAGCTCTACCTCTTCAGCAGCTCAACACAGTCCTAGGTTCAAATAACATACTGGATTTTATCCGATAACAAAATTTAAGCAATGATCTTGTACAGTATAAAATAACCATTGCCTTTTGTAAAATGATAGTGATGTGGAAGAAATCAAAAGTAGGTACACAATCTCAGTTTCTCAAGTCTCTGGACACTTCTCACCTCTCTTCCATCATCGTCCGTCAGTTCATGGATGCCCTTAGCTTTAATAACCCTGTTCGTGGTTTTATATTCTGGCAAATACACTATTACTTTTCACATGCTGTGTCTGAACAATATGCATTGGGGTGCTGGGGGTGCGACTAGATGGGGGAAAGATCAAGTGTGAGAACTGGAAATCTGATTTGTAGTAGAATCAAAATGGAGGCATTTAATGACTTTTACTTCATTGCCTTGAATGGAAGAAAGCATATGTGTTCCTCATACGGGTCTTGCATTCTTCTAAGGTGAGGAGGAAACCTGATGAGAATCTTCTGTCTCTGTTCAGGCTGTTTACCTAGCAACGCCACCTTCTGTCTCTAAGATCTTGGATCAAATTGATTGCTATGGGCAAGAGCGAGAGGTTGCAATTTCTGTTTTTACAGATGTGTTTGCCAGAAAAAAGGCATCAATGAAATTCCAGCCCTTTGCTCTATAAACATATTAAAACTGCAGCCGTTACTTAATCCCTGTTTTATGAGGCTAGATTTGTCTACTGCTGAAATTTGCTAAAGCCTGTTATTTGACAAGGTGGTCATGGCTTTTTGCAATCAATTTTAACCTTTCTCAGAAATTCTATTCCTAAATTGCATCCTCCATAGCACGGAAAGATATGTACCTTAGAGATAACAAGGAAGACAATAAGCCATTTGGAACCATTTTTTTTTGGGGGGGGGGTCTTCTGCCTATCCAAGTTTAAGTTTATTTTACTGGCTAAAAGCCGTCACAATTGATTGAAATATAAATATGATCAAGTAAAATCATGATAAAATCACAGACATGTAAAATAATGAGAGGCCTATCCACAGGAGGAAAGATTAAAAAAAAAAGAAAAAAAAGGGGGGGAGAAAATCAGGGGGTGCCCCTTCATATCTGGGAGTCCCCCGCACAATTGATTGTGATGGCTCTCAGGAAATTAGTGCGGATGTTTCTGGCCGCTTTTGCAAACAGCGCCGTTCTGTATGTAAGATATGGGTCACAGTCCAAAAGTAACTTGCCCACCTTTATCTGAGGGTTTTCTTCCTGTAGGGCAGCCAAAGTGTTTCCCAGGAATGTTTCTCTAGGGTTTTGATAGAGCTGTCAATTGAGTAAATAGTGAACAACATCCTCTATCTCACCTGATCCGCAAATACATAGCCTTAGATGCTTAGGGACATTCATGTACCTGCTGTCTAAGACAGCAGTTGGCATGGTTTGAAAATGAATTTCTGTGAATGCGGTTCTCAGGGAGGCAAAAGTAAGTGTATGTAAGTATTGCGCCCTTGAATGGTTTGTTTTCAGCAGATGGTACCAGCGAGAGAAATCTGAAGAGTCTATTAAGGCTAAGTCCTGGTCGTTATCCAATTTGTAGATCAGTCCCTCATGCTGCCCATTTCTAAGGATGATTGCTCAGCTAAAAGTTGCAGCAAGTGCCGCTCCACCTACTGAGCAATCCTATGCATGTGCACCTAAAAGTAGTCTCCACTTGCTCCGGTGGGCCTTACTCCCAGGGAGGTGTACAGAGCATTGCAGCATTAGTCCGTTGAAGCTTATGGCTTTTGGGGTTTTAATCTTGCGTATGTTTATTGAGAAGGAAGTCAAAATTCTGTTCTGTACTTAGGCCAGCAGAAGTGAGATGGTATAGCTCACAGCAGCAAATTAATGAGTTCCCGGTTGGATTTCTTCTTGCAGGTGACATGGCAGGTGGCCAGGAATCTAAGCAGAGATGTCTTAGTGACATTTTGCCACTGTGAGATCCATCGTTTCTTTTCTGCTGTCATAGGTACACAATAGCGTTCTGGCCACTGAATAAGATGCTCTTGTGAAATATTGTGTGTATAACAGTGTGCTTTTTACAATTTGCTGGCTGCCAGCTGGACACCGGCTTACCTGACCGGCCACATGCCAGTGGTACCAGTAGAGGACTATGAAGCATGTGACATAGAGACTGCACATGATCTCCTGTTAGTTGTCCAGTTGCTGTTACACAACCCCATAAGCCAACAGGATTCTGGCCACTGCTTTCAAGAAGACTCACCCTACTGTAAATGTGTATGAGAATGCCTTGCTCAAGTACATTCACTGTGACCTGGCAGTGTGTAGGAGAGTCACATTGCATTTCAATGCCATATTCTTCAGAAAGAGTATGGCTCTCTTTGGTTCTGGCAAATCGCTGTTGTTCAGCTGTCTAACAACAATTCAAAGTAACATGTGTCTTTTTTTGCTGCTGCTGAATTGCTGAAATATGGCAGTGAATTAACAATGGCGGCAGCACAGTGGGATCCCCAGCAGGTTGGAGAGACCTAACAAGAACCTTCCCCCCCCCCCCCAATATGAACCAAAGAAGCCCTTGTGGCCAGTACTGTCTATAGAAATTGGTGGTTCTCTGAAGTTTCAGACAGTTTTTCCCAGCTGCATCTGCAGATGCCAAGGACTGACAAGGAGACCTTCTGCATTCAAAGCATATGCAGTGCTACTACTCAGCTATGACCCTTCTTCACAATCCCTTCATTAGGAAAATATATATACAGTGATTATGACATTATTAGGTTTGTTTGATGTCATGTGCAATTCTTAAAAACTGAAAGGGAAGCCACGGGGATCATTGAAACTAAGGTACATCACATGATAATGTTATACTCTCTTCTGTCTCACCCTGAGTTGCAGGAAAAGGGATAAAGCAGTAGCTGCCCCACATGCTTCCAAGTGGACTTCCACGGTTTCCTGGCACAAACCGGCTTCAGCACAAAAAAGGCAGGAGGTCCATTTTGAGGGGCAAGGTAACATCGCTCTACTTTCTGTCCTTGCTGACTGCCCCAAAGTCTCTCTTTTGATACGGCTGCCTGTACAGCGGGAGATTTTCCTCAGCACAGACGCCACAATGCATAGAGGAAGTGTTCTGCCAATTGTAGTGGCTTCTCCTATGCAGGCTAGGAGGCCAAGCTCCTGGACGGAATGTCACTCTGTATTCCCTAAGAAGGAATTGATTGCGTCCTTGAGGTCTTGTCTCAGATGTCCCACCAGAATATAAAATAATATTTTTGAATGTTTCCTGTGGGTAGCGCTTCATAGGCTTGAACCCTTTACCAAATGGAAAAGAGGTTGCCCTGGGTTTCACCTGGTGTTTATTCTAAGCACTCCTACCAATTAGATGTAGTCGAACACTCTTTGAAGAATGAAGCGGTGCTCTTTGATCTTTGCAATGCGGCAGCACAGCCGCTGTTTTTGGCTTGTCCAATGTGGTAGGTTTTGTCCTCAAACTGGCAGTGTTCTCATGTCTCGAGCCATTGTTCTCATTCTGAAACCTTGTTTTGATTGCAACGGTGAATGAAGAAGGCACAAAACTGTTGCTAGGAAAACACTTGCATGATAATTAGTTTCCTAAGGCTGAAGTCAGAGGGCAGGTTTTCATGAGTTACTCTTTGAATGTGAACAAAATTACATGGGCAGCCCATGTAGCCCTCCAAGGAACTCTTCTCCAGCCTCACAAGGTATCCAAATCAAAGAGACCGCCTGGAGAAAAGGAGGTTTATTTTCCAGCCTTACATTCTCTTTCTTGAAGCAGGAAAGAATACAGTTGGTATATTAACTATCTTACTGAGCATTGCTGAGGTGGAAATTCCTACTAGCATGGTAATACAGCAGGATCCCTGTATCTGCAGGATATTGATTCCAAACCCCCCCCCCCCTCCGTGGATGCTGAAAAACATGGGTTATAGTGAATTGTATTATAAGAGCAAATGCTATACATCGAATGGCCTCTGGCTCCCTCTAGTGGCCAGTTCTGGTAACTTCATGGTTAGAAATATATATATGGGTTTTTTAAAAAAAATATTTTTAATATTTTCAGACTGTGGATAAGTGAATCAGCGGATACTGATCCTGCAGATAAGGGGGTCGTACTGTACAGGATTGCACTTACCCAAGCTGTGCAAGCAGAGGGCAGGTTTTCTTCATGGAGATTGGCTTTTGTGTAGTGACAGCACTGCACAAACAGTGCAATCCCACAATATTATTCTGGCAAGACTTCTCAGTGGAAACTCAATATGATGCTGGGTTGTGTAATTCTACTGTGCATCAACTGTACCAAAAGGGGACAGTTGTGGCCATCCAGATGTAACTGCTCTGCATCTCTCAGCAGCCTTAGTCAGTATAGCCAACAGTTAGGGGTGATGGGAATCACCCACCCCCCGACCTACCTGACAGAGGGTTCATGGGCACAGGGAAAAATAATGCTGAGTACTTGATCTGGTCATGTCTGCTTACCCCGCTACAGTATGTATCTCAGGTAGCAATGGCCTTTGCAGGCTTTGCTCAACAGTGCCAACTAATGGAAAGTATGGCCCTTTTGAGGCATTAACAAATGTAAGTCTAGGGCTGTTCTGTTTTGAAAGCAATTGGTTCCCACAGATTATCTGTCTGCAGAATTAGAGGCAGGTTCCTCTTATGTCACTGTGCAATGGGCTATAGTGCAGCAGTCTGACATATTTGCAGCCTGCAGAGGAGCTATCCAGGACCCTGTTACATAAGCAGAGGCTGAGTTTTCTGAATAGAGATCACTGCTCGCACAAGCAGCAAGAGATGTCACATGGCTACTCTGACAAGACTTTCTCCTCAAGAGAAGTTCGACAGGCCACGGACATCTGGTATTTGAGCATCCTGTGGCCATACTTCAACAGTTGAGATATTAGAGGATCCCGTCCCATTTTGGAAGCCCCCTTTAATAGAACATCCTCCTGGAATAGAAAAGGGGAACCGGTCACTAAGCTGAAAGAGAACAGTTTGTGACTGAGGTGAAGAGGACTTTCTTTCTTTCCACCCAGTTTACTGCTTGTTTGTTTATCTCAGCTTTCAGCAAAAAGGTGACACAAGAACACCTGCAGCAAATGCACCAGGCCTCCTGTTTCAAAGCAATAGGGCCTTTGTAGTCTTGGAAAGCATGAAGTACCTGCTTCTTTCAGGAGCATATTCCAAAAAGTGCTGTACAAATCCCTTTCCTTCTTGATGCTGTCATTGAGATGCCAAAAAGCGAGGTGCTCAGAGAGAGCAGGAGTGCTCTGAGGCTCTCAGAATAGTCGTGAGCAGAGTGTTGACTGCAGTACTGCAGTTTAACTACTGTGCCATGACACTCTATTACAAATTATAAAAAAGGAGATTTTGACAAAACATTAGGAACAGTTTTCTGATGATAGAACTGTTTAATAATGGAAGAGAATATCTCAGAAGGTGGGTGGAACCAGAAGTTTTTAAACAGAGATCACAAAGGTTAAACGTCTCAGGAAAGCTACCACCAATACAAAATCTATCATCTGGGTCTGATGTTAGGCGGGGTTGAGGTGACAGTGAATCTGAATGTCCTTTCCCTTGTTCCACCTCTAGCTCCCTGAAGCCCTCTGTGCCAGCTCCAGACAGTTTCCCTGTCTTCTGGTTCCAATTTCAGGGGCACCCAAGGGACAAGAAATAGAAGGAGGGATGACCACTTCCAGATCTGGCGTTCTGCTAGCAGAAGTCCACTGTTTGATCCTAGTTTATGAAAGGCTACAGCTAAGCATTGATTTTCAAAACCTTTTTTTTTTTGTAAAATAAAGATCAAATATTCTCTTTCTCCCCTCCCACTCCAAAACTGTAATATTAAGAAAAATCAGAGCACTGTGGTTAAATAACAGCCAGCCAACCAATTATAACTATTTTATAGAGTAATCTGATCACCTCCCAGTTTCAACCTTTTGTACCATATGTCCCACCAATCACCCTATTAGGCAACCTGAGTCCCTCCCTGACAGAAAGGAAAAGCCCGTTTTGTCAAAGAAGGACATGCAGGGGCTTACAGGCACTCTCCTTTATCTTATTTTTCATTTAAGGTCAGTTGGTGGGCAAAGGAAGTGGGGGATAAGGAAGAATAGATGGATGGATGATCTGTGGCAGTAGGGTTGGTAGGGGACAGGTCACCACCTTTTCTAAAGGACATAAGGACCGAGGGAGAGTGAAATCTTAGTTATTATTAAGAAGATTCTACTACAAGGTTGGGACTGATGTCATCTGCTCTGATAGTTTATCACTGGCTGTGGACCACTGCAGAAAAGCATCAATACAGATAAATAACACAGAAAAATGTCTTCTACCTGTGAACACCTGTCCTGTTGACAGGTGTAGCTTTCAGAATATCCCCATTAGTGCTCAAGGCATTTCCCCTAGAATCCTTCATTCTTTTTAATCACATTGTTCTGGGTGTTAATTACTCTTATTCCCCCTGCCCCCTGGGTAGTATTCTCTCATTTTCCCCTTAGGAATCATTACTTTTGAGCTGCTTAGTTCAGC
Organism: Intellagama lesueurii; assembly: GCA_037013535.1. NCBI lineage: Eukaryota > Metazoa > Chordata > Lepidosauria > Squamata > Agamidae > Intellagama > Intellagama lesueurii. The sequence continues at coordinate 162,824,684 of JBAJHW010000001.1, read as the reverse complement.
TCCAGTTTTATTTTTTAATTTGGTTGACGTCTTCCTTTTTTTCAAACACAGACAGGAGTGTAAGTCAGAATGACACATTGCCCAAAGCAATATTTTGAATGATTAACAGTGTTTTGTAAGTTTGTCAGAAAAGCAAAGCGAACGGCGGAGGAAGTGAGTAGGCACGAGCTCAATGCTGGCATTTTTCAAGCCACCTGAGACTTATAAAAGTAATAAAAAAAATAGAATTAGGTCTTTTTAGAGACAACAGCAATGAAACAAGGATGACAGCATGCACAGCTACCAAGTATTAGTTGTTCTGAAAGAAGTTGGTCCTAGCTAATGTAAATAATACACCAGAAAAGTAAGATGTAAAAAGATAAGATGGCTGTCTTCCTCCAGTGAGTTTTCTTACAATTTCCAACATTCAGCAAGAAATTGTGTACATTCTTCCAGAACACTGGAACTTCACTACCTTGCTGGCTCAGCTTGGGCCACATGGGATTGGCATACAGAGTGGGGAGGGATACCTGGTTGAAGTACATCATTGGTGCTGTGCTGAACACACACCCACACCCCATTTTATGTTTCCTCTTACACAGGGAAGAGAGGTGGGAGGCAAGGCACACATTCAGGGTGGGCAAGTTTACAGCAGCAAATACCAGTGAATGGGTGTGCATACTTCCAACTGTTAATTTTTGCACCCTCTCTATTGTGGCATTTTAGATGAAAATCTCCCTGGCTTAGTTACAGCTCTGCATTATTCTCTGGCAGTAGTCTTTATAACCACATTCTTTCCATCCTGCCTACTGGTGGGATTGGCTGTGCTTTTCATGCACTCTTTTTAAAATATATGGTACCCTGCTCCAGGGCTTCCCATGTGGTGTGGCAGATAGAGTGACGGACTAGAACTCTGAAGAACAGGGTTCGAACACTTGGCCATGGAAACTCACTGTGGGAGTGGAACTGGTAAAACCACTCCTTCAATATCTCACGTACCTTGAAAGCCCTGTTAGGGTTGCTATAAGTTGGTCCTGACTTGATGGCACAGAACACACACACATCTTGCCCCACCAAGTCATGAGGCATTAGCAGCTCAAATGCATGGCCATAGAGGCACTGCTCATCAGAACTCTGTACACCTCATTTGTGAGACATACTATGGAAGGCTTTCACCCCACCTCTTATGCCCTCTGCCTATGGGGAAGACACAAGAGACAACGGGAAGCAGGTTTCTTAATGAAGACCCCCACATCCAAAATGCACCGACTCCAATTATATGGGCCTGAAACCGTGCTTTTCTTTCATCAGGTTTGTCAAGCAAGAAGAGAGACCTCCTGACTGCTTTATGTACTGATGGGCTTGTTAAATTCCGAATGGCTAATTGGCAAACAGGGTTCCTTGTGTTCAAATAACCAGGTGGCAGCCAAGATAATGCGCTACCTGGCTCGTAGATAATTGTAACTGTGTGACTATAACTTAAGCATTAAGAGTAATGGAGCCATTTTCAACAAACCAGTGAAGGGACTCTAATGGAATGCTTCCTCTGATGCACATTGCTGGTTGTTGAAATGGAACCAGACAGTCAAAGTAATTCTTGGGGGTGTGTGAAGGTGATTTGAGGTGTGTATTTTCTAAGTCTTGAAATATGGCCTCAGTAGTGAGAGTTCAATGACAAATAAACATGGAAATACTCAAGAAGTATCTAAAGTATTGCTAAGGCCCTCTTACCAGAGAGGAGGTACGTATAGTGGGTGATGGAGGAACATGCAATGCAATCCTACGTGCATTTATTCAGGAATATGTTAAATTTAATGGGCCTAATTCCCTTGCAGCTGTGCATACCTGTAAATAATTAACTGGCACTTTGCACAAGTACAGGAAGCTTTGCACCTTGCAGTGGAGTGTGGAATGTCTTGCTGTCCAGACAATTCACAGACAGCCAATCCTGTAATTCTTCTGCATTAGTTGTGCTGATGGGAGTTAAAGTCCAACAAGATGTGGAAGCCCACAAGTTGCCCTGCATTGCTTTATAGGAAGCATTGAGAAGTTTAGAGGTGATGGAAGATTGGTGACTCTTGATCGGTCTCCTTTGTGTAACAGGAAGAGGAAACATTTCCCTCTCTATCTGCCCACATGGTATCTTGTCCCACATCTGGCACCTCCAGAGATACACATCTCAAAAGATCCAAAAGCAGATTAAGTTAACTCTGTGGCTTTATATGAGAGTGTTACTATGCAATCTGCACTGGTGCATGTTGGATTATGCATGATTAGATGTCTTAAAGTTAGGCCTTCGGGTGTGAGTAGGCACACTACGGGGATAGGGAGAAGTCATGCTTTCAGTACCTTCTGTGCATAGGGGAAGCATCCGGATCAGAATGATGTTTGATATATTTGTGAATTTTATACTTAACCAAACTGGCTATTTATTCTATATTTATTAATTGAATGTGTGTTCTGTAAACTTTTGAACAGAAAAGTTGTGCTTTTATGTGGTGATCACTGAAACAAAGGAAAAGCTAATTGCCTTGGAGAGAGAGAACAAAGGAGTCAACAATAGTTGTCTGAACCAGCGGAGCCTCTCAGCAACGCCTCGAGGGCTCTTTTTATTGACTTAGCATGATTACACAGTATGTTATGAGAGAAACAGATAGGATAGTGGTTACCTAATCATTAACTAGGATTGGCTAAAATAACTCTTTGATCTTATGCTCTACCTCTAAGCGGAAGGGCAGAAGAAGGGGCTACCCCGCCTCTTGGCTGTTACTGCATTCTGTCAGAAGTGTATGCACTTCACTGAAACAGAATCACAGCCACAACCTTTAGGCAGGAGTTTCCCACACTTTTATTGACAAGAAAGTCACATTGCCTTTTGATATTACTGGATATGTCCTTCTATGATGATGTTAGCTGCTCTTGACTTCCATCTGGGAGGAGATGCAGAGCATCAGTATATGACAGTAATGGGGAGAGAGGATGGCGAGTACCTAATGTGTCTTGTTGATGATCAGGAATAAACATGGGACAAATATAAAAATGAATCAGGATATTTAACAAATATCCCTGATTCATCAGATATTCGTTGCTTCATATTCCTGGAGTCCAGAGGCCCCAACAAATACGAAGCAACGAATATAACCCTTTTATATATACCCATGGGGGCATAGGAAGAGGGGGGAAAGGGATCAAAGCGATCCCCAGCTCCACTGCCTTTGCAAAGGCAGCAGGGCTGGGGGATGGCTTGGGTCGGGCTTTCCCCCTCTTCCTATGTAGGGGGAAAGCCCAACCCAACCCATCCCCCACCCCCCAAAGACACAGGGGCTGGGGGAAGAGGGGGAAAGCCCAACCCAAGCCATCCCCAGGCTGGGGGATCACTTTGATCCCTTTCCCGCTCTTCCTACGCCTTTTTTTTTTTATAGCCCCCAGGGGCTGTCTAAAAAAATATGACCTGACAAACCGATGAATTGAGTCGTGGTTCATCAGGGCAACTGGGAGGCAATTCATGGTTCATGGTTTGTCAAGTTTGATGACCCATGGACCAAGACGAAGCACCATTTTGCTGCTTCGTCCCCATCTCTAATCAGGAATAATGAGTAGAAAAACACAGAAACAAGTTGGTTTGCTTGACAGTGGCATCCAGTATTGCCCAGTATCCTGTGCAACAGTGGAACTCTAGTGGCAGGAGCCTGGTGGCCTCCAGAGAACCAACCACCTCTGGGTCCAAGGATGTGCAGACTTGAAAAGATGCTGTCATCATTGGCCAGAATGCCAGCCCAAATAGGACAATGTGAGGCAATATATAGGGTGCCTCCTTGTAGTTGAAATTGAGTTGTGCCCATCTGCTAATGAATGGAGTATGCTAGGTGAGCAGATCTTGTTCTTCAGATCCCAAACGGCTCCAAATTTGTGTTGGGGCTCATGGGATCCCCCATATAATATTGATGGAGGAGATGCAGGGGAGAAATATCCATTGTGTGAGCCCGTCAATCTCTCTCCTGTGGGATATGTTAAAGTTCAGCTTGGGAACTTTATTGTTTTGCCCCATTTCTATCAATATCTTGTTTCCACCTCTTATGCAAATTTTATTGTTTCTGTGCCTCTTGTCTGAACAGAGGCTCTGTACGAAACATAACACTATGCTCAAAGCAGAGCAAAAGACCGAATGATAATTAGACCGGGTTCCTTCCCAATATACTACTGGATCGCTATAGTTATTAAATGAGGAAGTACAGTCTAATTATTATGATTCAATTATGAAGGCAGATAAATGTTACTGATAGGAGGTATTGGCTACAAGCCTTTGTTCCTCTTTTTCTGTTTTTCTTTCCAGAATTAGTTGCCTTTACTGGTGTTCAGGCAAGATGGAATCTACTTCCATTCCATTTTCTTCATAGACGGTTGTATCGCAGACTGTGCAAGTTAGTGGGAAATATGATATGCTTTGTGATAAATAATAGAGTTTGCTTGAGTGACTGCAGAGAGTTTCTAATACACCTTGGGAAAAGAGCAAAGGAACACTCCATGGAAACTGACAACGGAGTATGGCTCAGGGAAGAAAGAAACCTTCAAAGACCAGGATCGTAGACAATGTAGGTGCCAAAGCCAAAACTCAACTGGCAAATTCCAGGTGGAAGACAAGCACTAATTTGACATCATGGGTTTAAATCCAATGGTGAGTCCCAAGCAGAGTAAACCCATTTAATAAATGGGATTTATGTAGGTGCTGATTTACCTTTCATTCACTCAGTGCCTCTGCTTTAGCTGACAGTCACAGCCAGATTTAGCTCATACTGTTTATTTTGATTTCAGAAGTCATATCAGGGTTGTTTCAGAAAGACTGAATAACTTCCTACTATCTTTACAGGCAGCATCCCCCTCCCCGGCTTCCTTTAAACTATCTCAAGGATCACATCTCCCTTTATGAACCTGCCGAGTGCTGAGATCATCAGGGGAGGACTTTCTCTAGATGCCACCTCCCTCACTGGTGCACTTGGTGGGGACACAGGAGAGGGCCTTCTCTGTGGCTGCTCCCAGGGCCTGGAACTCCCTCCTACGGGAGGCCAGCCTGGCCCTATCTTCGCTTTCATTTGGCAAGCAGGCAAAGACCTTTCTCTTCAGCCAGGCCTTTCCCTTAGTGACTGGCTGTCTGAGGGGAGGTGTTTTTTTTTTTAATGGATTGTTGTCCCTTGTTGCTTTTAAATGTGTTTTTAATGTTGATTTTATTTACTGTTTTTAATATATTTGTTTAATTCTTTCAAAATATTTGTCTACTTACTGTTTTTGCTTTTAAAATATTGTCTTCTTCGTGACGTAAGCTGTTTTGGGTCCCTTTTAAGGAAAAGGTGGGGCAGAAATATTTTAAACAAACAAATATTTGCTGCTAACTTCATAATAACCCAAAACCTGTTGTGCAGGCAGGAATTATGTAATTAACATTGGCAGATTGTTGCATCAAAGACTTCCTTTCTTTATTTTAGGGTGGCTCATACATGATGAAATGAAGTCATGTGCTCCCCCTCAAATGGAAAAAGGAGGCCTTCCATCATCAGCAATCTGCCACTGATGATGACAGCATTCTCATTGCACATGCAGGACCCATGTGACAGGACTTTGGCCAGTATTTTCTATCTTTAACCTGTACCCCTAGGTTTTTAAACCATCACACTTCCATGCATCTCTGCAGCCAGCTAGATTGCCCCTGACTTGAAAAAATTAAGCAATTAACTGTGAGAACACACACTGAAGTTGAATTTTAATTAACCAGTGGTAGAAGTAATAGCAAAATGGTGAATTATATGGAGTAAAATAAAGGCGTGTTCTTAGATTCAGTGTCAAGACAGTCCTGTTAATGAGAGGGAATGAAAAAACACAGGCTTTTATCCATGACTGGAAACGGGGGAAATTAAGAAACAAAAAGACACCGTTCCTATTTGTAATTACTGTGCTCCCATTTTCTGATTTAGACTTAACAAGATGTCACCGGGACTTTGGATATAACTGATGAGCTACCTAGTCAAGGAAAGCAGCGGAGGAGAGAGAGAGAGAGAGACGGAGAAGGACTCCGTCTAGGACCTTGCTTTCCAAACTGAATCACGACGGCGCCTTTTTCTTTCCCTCCGTAACATTTGCTGAGGAGTGGCAACTGGTAGAGTGAATTTACAAGCTTTGCCACTATTATCATCTGTATTTCAAAAGGTTAAAATAAAGGGGCTGGTTGGGCATTCAGCAAATGATGTGCAGCTGCTGCTAAGGTCGCCTTTGAAAGCCCTGCTACTGTGGGAGCCCCAAGTCTTCTATTCAGGCAGAACAAAACCACGGAGGAATGTTTCCACACAGATACAGCTTATCCCAGCGGACACGGCCAAGCCTAGCCTGCCAGCTCAACCTTATCTCAGAAGGACAAACACAAAGACCTGACATCTATCAAGGCAGACCAGTCGTTCCTCTCCTTCAGCACGGCAGCTGTTCTCGGCGGCCTTGGGAAGAGCAGTGTCTCATCCCATGCTGTACATTGTAATGGAGATGCTGGTCATTCCACCTGGAATGTGCTTCATGGGAAGCGTGCCCCTCTGCTACTCCTTGAGGGGACAGGTTAGGGGAAATGGTCACAATGCAAAAGGCACAAACCATTATAAAGGCTGTTTCTAACTGGATTTTTCGCTGTGAGGCTTATCTGAAGCTACGTGATGGATTTTCATTTTCAAATCCGTTTTCACTGTTTGCAAACACTGTTTGCAAAAAATAGGCATACATAGACTGTTTTGTTTTTCTCTCTGAAATGTTTGTTTTGGATTTTCCCTTGAGGAACACAGTTATATGGGAGGTGGCCTTATCCTGAGCCAGATGTTTGGACCATCTAGCCCTCTAGGATCTATTCTTACCAGCTACAGTTTAATTCAAAGGCTTCAGGGTTGTCTCTTTTCTATTCCTAGCAAGAGATTCCTGGCATTACCTGGTTTCTCTTCCAAGTCTAATAAGTTCCAAACTGCAGAGCTGGAAGGGACCCTATGAATCATCAGGTCCAGCCCCTGTCAAGGAGGCCCAGTGGGGAATTGAACTCCCAACTTCTGGCTCCACAGCCAGAGGTCTAAACCACTGAACTATTTCTCTTCCCATTAGCACAGGCAAACTTCTTTGGCCCATGATTCACCGTCTTGATCATGTGTTGATATTTATGGCACAGTACTCGGATGACTGGTACTATCAGTGCCCACCCCTTGTCTCATCTCATTTCCAGAGTGAGTTAACGTTTATACAGTTGGCAGTTTTTCAGAGTAAATATAGGTGCCAGGATTTGGTCTGTACAGGGATCATGGTGTAGCAGAGAAGGGTTGACTTTTTATCATGATTGTGCATGCAACGGACCATTCCGTGAATGCTGTCATGTCTAGTTTGGCCCTCAATATGGCTCAGCTGTATAATATCCTATGGTTTCAACTGGAAGCCATCACGTTGCGAATGTATGAAACTGTATTGGAAAAAGTAGGGCATCTGAAACCAGTGTAATCTCCATATGATGTCTGCATACAGCAAATTCAAACATGAATACGTTCAGTGTCAAAAAGCCCTCATCCCTTTAAAATCAAGCATTGCCTTGGAGAGGACTGTCTTACACACATGAGATTCTGGTTGAAATCCTGTTGCTTTGCATAACAAAAGGTGTAATATTCACTTACTTATGTGTTGCAGGTGCACTGACGTTGCAGAGAGCAGATCTCGCTCCTGAACTTTGCATATTTATTTAAAGGCTGGGATGGCCTCTATGTGCCTGTAAATTGGAAACGTGTAGGCTATGCCTGCCTGATCAGGACCCCTATGTTTTGGAGGTGTCTGCATACAGTGTCTTTTGTAGGCTCATTCAGACAATTTCAACCTTCAAGTAAATGCACATAGATAGGTTGTCAGTTTGATTCCACATCCTTACCCATGCATTTACTAGGTGTCATTACCATTTGCTTTCTTAGCCAGACAATGTAGCAGTATGATGAATGAGATCTATCTTAGGTTCCGATTCCTTTCCAATTCAATAATAATTTAGATTGTATTAAATTTACTAGCCTGGTTTAGAAATGCATTAAATAATAATTTAGGATGACAAGAAAGAGTCAGAAGGAGCCTCGGCATCACATATAATCCCATTTCCCTCACCGCCCAGTTTAATTATGGCTATAAACTTTATTTCCCATCTTAGGTTAACTGCAGCTTGTGGTATCATCTAAACCCAACAAACAATGATTCATTATCGCTCGTTAGAGACAAGTCATCTTCAAATGAAGGATTATGAAGCCAACCTGTTTTAAATGAAGCATAAATGTTAATAATAATTGTCATAGTTCAGATTAGGATGACACACCAAACAGAAGCAGCTTCCCATCTCCTCCTCACATCCACTCTGAAGGGTGAGTGAAGAGAGGTGGCTACTCCAGGCTTCATGTGGTTCATTTTCATCACACTAAAACTACAGCTTAGCTTGATGTCCAAATTTTGCTGGTGGGTTTTTAGCATCTTGGGGCCATGGATTCCTGCTCAGCTGAGAAGCACACCTTCTTTTGTACCCATTGACTTTGAGCAGATGAAGGGTTTTTTTTCCCCGAAGTGGGAAAATAATTTTATATTTCTATATGGCACAGTATTTAAATGCAGAGGAGAATAGTAAGTTTAAACAAGACTGATGTTAGTTCAGCTATGAAAGTACATACGTATTTACATTTTCCCCACCATGATCAGTATATTTTTTACTCAGAAGTCATCCCTACCTTATTTAGTGATGTAACTCTTTTCTTTTCTTGACACTCACTTTCTCTTTTTAGTGTTTTACTTCATCTTGGTTGCATGATTATTTGTTATACTGCAAATTACTGCACTCGAGCTTAAAAATGTTTATGTGTCTATGTGATGTTGTTGTTGTTGTTTAGTCATTAAGTCGTGTCCGACTCTTCGTGACCCCATGGACCAGAGCACACCAGGCCCTCCTGTCTTCCACTGCCTTCCGGAGTCAAATTCATGTTGGTAGCTTCGATGACACTGTCCAACCACCTCGTCCTCTGTCGTCCCCTTCTCTGCTTGCCTTCACACTTTCCCAACATCAGGGTCTTTTCCAGGGAGTCTTCTCTTCTCATGAGATGGCCAAAGTATTGAAGCCTCAGCTTCAGGATCTGTCCTTCCAGTGAGCACTCAGGGTTGATTTCCTTCAGAATGGATAGGTTTGTTCTCCTTGCAATCCAGGGGACTCTCAAGAGTCTCCTCCAGCACCACAATTCAAAAGCATCAATTCTTCGGTGGTCAGCCTTCTTTATGGTCCAGCTCTCACTTCCATACATCGCTACTGGAAAAACCATAGCTTTGACTATGCGGACCTTTGTTGGCAAGGTGATGTCTCTGCTTTTTAAGATGCTGTCTAGGTTTGTCATCGCTTTCCTCCCAAGAAGCAGGTGTCTTTTAATTTTGTGGCTGCTGTCACCATCTGCAGTGATCATGGAGCCCAAGAAAGTAAAATCTGTCACTGCCTCCATATCTTCCCCTTCTATTTGCCAGGAGGTGATGGGACCAGTGGCCATGATCTTAGTTTTTTTGATGTTGAGCTTCAGACCATTTTTGGCGCTCTCCTCTTTCACCCTCATTAAGAGGTTCTTTAATTCCTCCTCACTTTCTGCCATCAGAGTGGTGTCATCTGCATATCTGAGGTTGTTGATATTTCTTCCGGCAATCTTAATTCCAGTTTGGGATTCATCCATATGATACCCAGAGTAATGGACTGGGACTCAGGAGGGTTCAAATCCTGTTCAGTCATGGGGACTCACTTGGGGAATGGAACTGGCAAAACCACTCCTTAAATACCTCCATTACCTTGAAAGCTCTGTTCAAGTCTCTGTAAGTTGCTTCTGAAAATACATAAAAACAAGGTACAGGTATGTATGCATTTATGCATATATTTGGATTGCAACTCCAAAATCCTTCAGCCAGTTAATATCTAGGTTTCCTTCCATTTTCTGTTTCTTCAGAGGCAGCCCTTCAATCAAGTTGCCATATTCTGAGTTCCAACATAATGCCATTTACTTCATAGTTCTTTGTGATTACCAGGGGGCTGTGAGGCTGGGATACTAAAATGCAACTATGCCATTACCAAGCTGTAAACTTCACTGAAATTGCCTTCTGCACCTTCTTTCTTTTCCATAAATGTCTTAACAATAGATTTCCACCTCTGAAAGAAACTCACATTAGAAGGAAAACAAGAGCAAGAGGTCATAACCTCCAAGTAACTTTCACCACTGAAAACCATAATAAGTCATGACATACCTGGGAAAGGGAAGCTTCCAGGTCAGAAGTCATTACTTCCAGGTCCTCTTGAGCCCCATTACTTTCCACTTCTGCCTAACACACTAGTTAATCCATCTGTTCTTAACTGTGGGGAACATTTGAGCCAATAGATTTTCAGCATAGCTTGAAGAAGTCCTATGGAATAGGTTATTATTTTATGTAGAGGTTTACTCCTGTGTACCTTAAGGCCTCAAGGTGACTGTAAGTCTGACCTCGGCACTTTTTCCTCTGGAAGTCCAGTGCAGCAAACTTGCAAAAGTTCCTTTTTTGGACAATAGCCACAGAGTTCCACAGCTTCTGGCCAAACTAGCTGGAGAATTCTGGATGTTGTAGCTCAAAATGTAGTTTCTCTGAACTCAGAAAACCTCTGCTGTTATCCCAACATAGCTTCAGGCCATACTTAGCTAGACTTTGGAAAGAGATTTTCCTCAGAGATTTCAATTCTCCACTGAATGCCACCCTCATTAGCATTTAAACAAGTTAAATAGCTCTACTTCAAGCATGTGCCTGGTAAAGGAAGGACATACCAATTTTCAAGATTTATTGATATTTTTAGCAAGTCAGTTTGATGTGCATTTCTAAACTGCAGGATAAAAAAAAAGATTTCTGTTACTGGTGACTGGAACGGAGTTATTGGTATGAAAACGCCACAGTTAGTGTAGTTCTCACTCCATGTTATTAGAATTAGGATTGCTTCTTATTAGCTTAAATGTTTAAATTGAAGTTTGCCTGAGAAGCCTATATCCTTAGCCATAGAGGCAAAATGATAACGATCTGTTTGCATAAGAAGTGTGTGTGTGTATTTTTTAACATCTGCTATATCATATAGATGATTGAGTGTTAAGCGGAGTCCAGAAGTGCCATATTATGTTGTTTGATAATAACAGTGCCGTCATAAATAAGAAAGCATTTATATTGATTATGATGTGAGAAACCATCAGCAACTTAGAAAGCTAAGACATGCTTCTTCAAAGTGTTTAAATCGATGAAATGAAGTTTACCCAGGAAGCTCATAATTTGAGCAAGGCTGAATTCGTACCTCTGCACACACGCTTATCCTACATTTTCTCAAGACCACTTATCCAACACAAAAGTGTGGCTGTGAAGATTATCAGCAACTTCCAGACAGGTAAACCCAAACAACAAGGCAGCTGAGTTGTTGTTTGGTATCAAAATGAATGTTGTCCGTTATTCTGGAGGTGGTGTGGCAGTTTGTGACACACCTGGGAAAGTGGAGATATATAACATATATATAGCATTGTCTGTCTAGTGGCCAGTCCTAGTAATTGCATCATGGGAATAGGTATAAATATGTGTTTCTGGGTTCTTTATTTAATATTTTAATATTTTCAGACTGTGGAGAAGTGAAACCGTGGACACTGATCCGACGGATATGGGCACCCTACTGTACATGAGATTAGCACTACCCTGTTTCCCCAAAAATAAGACCTAACCTGAAAATAAGCCCTAGTATGCTTTTTCAGGATGCTCGTAATATAAGCCCTACCCCAAAAATAAGCCCCAGTTTAGTGAAACCCCGCCCTCCACCATTGTGCAGCAACCAGAAGAAGATGACATGGCTGTATTTGAATAAATGTAGATAGTTGCACATGAAAAAAATAAAACATCCCCTGAAAATAAGCCCTAATGCGTTTTTCGGAGCAAAAATTAATATAAGACCCTGTCTTATTTTCGGTAGATAACCTTATCATTAGTGCTGATATAAGAAGAATGCTGTCAGGCTGCTGAAGGCTGGAAGCAGAAGCCACATTTTTATGGTTCTTAAAAGCAAGCAAACAACCGCAAACTATGTCATTTCATTTTAAGATCAATCTATCTCCTCGCCCTGATTTTCATCTACTCCCACATCTGGTCTCTGACTGGCAGGACAGGGAACCATTGTTGACTGACTGGAGACATGAGGAGACCAGCTTCCATGGCCCCAGCAACATTTCCCCTTAAGTATGGTCCTGGGGAGCAGGGAGAGTGGAAGGAAGCTGGCAGGTGCTTAACTTATGAACTAAAAGTCTGCCATGTTCCTAAAATGGATGGCCCTGGGTGTAGCACCCCATTCCAGGTCAAAGCCCTTTATTCTCCATATTTTCAGACCCCCACCCCCACCCCCAATCCAGAAACTTACAAATGTCTACTGCTTATGTACAGACATCCCAAAACAAATAATTTCAGACCACCTCCAAATCCACTTCAGGGCAGGTTGGTACCTATCTCAAATGACAAATATTAGACAGTATTTATATACCCTAGCTGCAACATATTCTTTAAGTCTGTCAAGTATTTGATCTTTTTCCTTTACAAGCTAACATCAATATATATCTTGAAAAACCAACCAAATAGCAACATACTTACTTGCTCCTAGTGACGCTACTACTGGGCATCCGTTTCAAGGGGTGTCTTCCCTTCCCTCTGCTTTGCAAATGCAAGTCTAGTACCCTTGGCTTTAACGCACTATGTACACCTGCTTTCTGCCTTGGAGAGTGTAGCTTTCATATTGGTGGCTAAGCCCCCTTTTTCCAGATCTTCTAGTTTAGAAATATCTTTGTAGCTAAATCTGTGATGTCATAGATGCCTGTATTCATTGGTGGTACAGCCTTTTACTGCATTGGCTTTTTCAGTTCTCCACTGTAGTTCATGCATGCCCTTTGTTTTGGAGACTACACAATAAGCTACTTCGTGTGTGATCACACCTTGATCTCCTTCTGATTCAACTTTACCTCCTCTAATTGACTTGCTGATGTAAGCTTGTTTGTCATTTCTGGTACGTAAAACACACCATTAAACATTGTATCTTTGGGACTGCCTGGAGAGCTTTACAGATCAAAATTGCTTTGCCAACTCCTTCCACCTTTAGCTCTCAGGCATCGAGAAGCAGCACATGTTGGCCTCTGTTTTGTTCTAGGTGTCATAAAAAGTCTTTACCTGTACATGTATCTTTTGATGCTCCTGAATCCCAACAGAAAGTTTGTTCTCTTCCCTCTGTACCCATCTCTAGTGGATTTCAGTGGGTAAAACGATAGGCACATGTATCTTCATTTTTGTTTGGAGTTTGGAGTTTGCCTGGGCTTTGGAGCAATCTGCTGAGAATCATCACCACATGGAATGCATTGGGAATTTTTAGCTGTAACACTTCCTTGCCTTTTTCCAAGCCTCTTCCTGTGGTTTCTCTTCTGAAATCAGTTTGCATCTGACGATCTGTCTTTTAGCAGTTGTAGCAGAGGCAAAAGGACCACCTATGCGGGCTACCAAATTCTGCTTGTCTCTTCCAAAGTTTGGCTCTTACCGCTGCCATGAGATTTGACTGAAAACCCGTGATTCTTTTTCTGCCTCTGTGACGAAAACAAATGGTCCTTGGCATTTTTGGAGGTGATCCAAGGAATGCTACCTCCTCCTTCTTTTGATTCATTTTGCTCAAAGTCCAAGAATCAGGTTAAGTGGCCTCAGGATGGTTCTCCCTCTGTCCTCTTGATGTCAAGGACAGATCTGTTCAGCCAGAGAACGTGAGCCCATCCTTCTCTTGCACGGGCTGATTTTAACAAAAATTCCACATTGATTTAGAACAATGACACCCCTGAATCTGCACAATCTGGGTGTCTGCAGTGTTGTGGCATTTTTCTTCTATTTCAGCTCTTGGTTGGCTATACTTGTGTCAGCTGAGGGAGATTCCCTTGTTATAGCATGAGGGGGAGTTTCCTTTAAGATGCCCTTGCCTGAGGAAGGCAGGTGCTCGCTGTCAGCTAGGTCAGTGGCAGCTGTAGGTGCTCCCTCAGGATTCTTTATCGGCTTCTCTCCTAATTGCCCTTTGATTGTTCTCTTTGGAGGCGGGGAGTGCTCTAAACTCCAGTCTTACTTTGGTTGCCTTGGGTTGCTCAAACACCGTTTGCCTGTTAATTTCAGATGGCCAATTCTGTGTTCGTTTCTGAGACTGGAGTCCATAATCTGTTAGCAGATAAAGGAACCGCAAGCAACAACAAGTTTAACTTGGTCCCAAGATATTGGAATATTTGGCAAGAAATCTGCACACACTTTATTCTGAGAATTCTAAGGTTTATTAGAGACGGAAAAGGTAAGAAGAAGAATAGATCAAGGTTACTACGGCAGAGATACAGGGAGCCACAGCGGCTCCTTCAGTTCTCACAGAGACAGGAAAGATTTCTGTTCCTTTGTTTACCAGAAAGGGTCCATGAAGGAAAAGGTGAGAGGAAAAGGAAGTGGCATCGGCAACCTTAAGAATATCAGTTGAGGTTGACGGAACGTCAGCATAGATCAGAGCTGGTAAAGGACAGTCTAAAAAGACCTGACGAGATCCTCCTCTCTCTCTGCTACTTCCTAGATAATGACATGCATTTTTTCAGTGTAAACCAAAATGCTCCCATTCACCTTCAACACAAATAACTTGTTGGCTGAAATCCTGTCTACACAGCTATGCCACATAAGGCTGATGATGTCATCAGCAGCAATTTTTCAGAAATGAAAAAGTTCCAGTCTCCTCTCAAATGGAACCTCTTTTGTTGTGGAGAGGCTGCTGAGGGCCCCTGGAAGGGGGGGGGGGCATCTTTAATTTCCAAAAATCACCTCTAGTGGTAAAGTCATCATCAGCCTTATGCAGCATAGCTGCACAAACAGGATTTTAGCTGTTAGATTTATCTTAACCTTAACTATTGAGTACAGAGGCATTATCTGTGACTTACATCCTATAGTCCAAACCAATATTTTCTACTTAGTTTCATTCTGTGCTGAGCCTTTTGGCCTTTGTCTTTCCATACTATACTTATCTTAAGTATATGCCTTCACACTTACAGTCTGTGTGCCTATATATATATTTACATCTAAAAGCAGACCATTTTCAAAACTAAGAAAAAGACATTTCCCGAAGCCTACATTAAGCTCATTAAAAAATGGTAGGATATAAATGTAACATGTGATTAACCAATAAAGAGTAACCTAATGTCCAGAAACAGGCTTTTCATAGAAGGGACAAAGAGTATAGAATTCCCACATGCTGGATAACAGCAAAAATACAGGGATAACAGGATGTGTAGGAATGGCAAACCTGCCCTTAACAGAGTACCGTATTTGCCAGCGTATAAGATGACTGGGCGTATAAGACGACCCCCCAACATTTCCACTCAAAATATAGAGTTTATTATATACTTGCTGTATAAGACTACCCCCTCTTTGCATTGGACCTGCTGCTCTGCCATCTGAGCTGCTGGCTTTCCAGGATCTACCTCCTGGAAAACAAGCAGGGCCAATGGGCTAAAAAGATCAGGGAAAGCATAAATGCAATCCCCCATTACCACAAATTATGCAGTTGAGTTTCCCACATTTGGGGAAATCACAGGGATCAGCACACCCGAAGTGCAATGGATGAGCCTCACCCTGGGAAAACCACTTTCATGACCATGGTATTTCCCCTGCAAGGTATGAATTGGAGGGGCCCTTGCACCTCCTGCCCCCTTCTGTGCCCTGCCCCCCCAAGGCATGGTGACCCCCTGGCTGCACCTCCCGCTCAGAACAGGGCTGCACAGCCCCAGTCCCGCCAGAGGCCAAGAGAGCTCCTCAGTGTTTTGGGGTGCCCCGCGGGACCCCCATCAGGGGCTAGGTGTTCCTCCCACAATCACAAGGTATTATATGCTAATACCTGTGCACTAGAGGATTGTGGGAGGAACACCTAGCCCCCACTTGGAGGCATGTTTTTCAGGGCAAAAAAGTAGTCTTATACGCCAGCAAATACGTATCTCTGTGTAACATTTTTAATCACATGCCACCCATCCTGTTGGAGCATCTTTTTCTAGAATTAAGTGTATATGGCACTTTTAAATCTATAAACTCTTTTTCTCCCTTCTATCTTTCCTTCCTTTGCAACCTCTGTATCAGATGGATAAGCAGAAGAAAATAGAAGTTATAGATTTATGGGATTTAGATAGTAGTTTAATTATTCAATTCTTCAAAAAATCTCCAGTTTATGAATATGGGATATTATGTTTCCGTATCCATGATTCAAAATGCCAAGAAATGGCCCCATGTTGTGTGCTCATGTTACCAGCAGGAAAAAAGATGTGAAACATTATTTAGCAAAGGGCAATGTGAATGTTGACAAGACCACTGCCAAGATGGTCTACAGCAGTGATGGCGAACCTATGGCACGCGTGCCACAGCTGGCACACGGAGCCCTTTCTTCTGGCATGCGAGCCATAGGTCACTACTCCCCCCGCCCCCCCTGTGCAGCAAAACCTCATGAGGAGGCTGCAGCCGGGATTCCCCCTTCCGCCGCCACTTCCAGGGCCTCCGGGTCCATCGCCATGATTCCCCCTTAAACTGCCACTTCCGGTTCTGGGTCCTCCAGGTCCGTCGGCATGATTCCCCCTTAAACCGCCACTTCCAGTTCCGGTCTTCCGGGGCGGCACGCCACCCGCTGTGTCCCCCCCCCCCATTTTGGGCATGCGAGCCCAAAAAGGTTTGCCACCACTGGTCTACAGGATAGCTTCTTGTACTCACTACCATTTACAAAGAGACACCAAGCAGGGGAAAATCCCAGAACCCAACTCTTTTTCATCAGTTAACCACTTCTTACCTAAACACAAAGCGATTGTCATGGCTGGTTTTTTGGGTTGTGTTTTTTTAATACATTCTCTAGGTATCAGTTTTAAAGTTACAATGTTTTTGTTTGGGCTGCTCCCATTTTTAGAATTGTCTGTGTTGATTTGCTCCACTCCACATTATCATAGATGCACTCTCATGCAGCTATAATCTGTTTCTAATGTATAAACTGGTTCTCTTTTTAATACATTTCATCATATTGCAGTGTCAGATTCAACTGAGAACAACCCAAGTCAAAGGATGGAATTCATCAGGCAACAGGGTCACATAATACAGAATTTGTTATGGGCAATAGTCTCCAAACCACTTCATGGCTTCAACGTGTGTATTATTCGTATGTTAGGAAAGGCAGATTCTGATGCAATATATTGTATTTTTCACTTCACATTACCATTTTAATATAATTAGCAAGTTCTGTTGCTCAAGGTGAATGTAGACTGAATACATGAATATATGTTGAGTTTACAGTCAGATCAATCTTCATCTAAGTCCATTGTTTGCCATTTGATAACGGGACCATTTTTTACCTGGAATATTATAAAATGATATAAGATCAAAAGCTGTCCCCCCCCCCCAAAAAAAAACTTTTTGCCTTCTGTTTCTCATTGGGCTCCTGAAAAACTCAACAAGTTCAGCCTTTCCCAGGATGGAGCTGCAGTGAGACTACCTCACTGGTTGGATTCTAGCCTGTAATGTTGCTAACATGCGCTGGATTATGGAGAAAGCCAGAGAGTTCCAGAAAAACATCTACTTCTGCTTCATTGACTACATAAAAGCCTTTGACTGTGTGGACCACAGCAAACTATGGCAAGTCCTTAAAGAAATGGGAGTGCCTGACCACCTTATCTATCTCCTGAGAAATCTATATGTGGGACAGGAAGCAACAGTTAGAACTGGATATGGAACAACTAATTGGTTCCAAATTGGGAAAGGAGTACGACAAGGCTGTATATTGTCCCCCTGCTTATTTAACTTATATGCAGAATACATCATGCGAAAGGCTGGACTGGACGAATCCCAAGCAGGAATTAAGATTGCCGGAAGAAATATCAACAACCTCAGATATGCAGATGATACCACTCATAATGTGTTAGAACCACTATCAATAATAGTACCTTGCAGTTAGTTTAATCCCACAGATGTTTACATATAGATGAAAGTATCAATTCTGAAACACTACTGTAGTCCTACATATTTATATGCCTTTGTAGACTCAAATTGGGTAGAATTACATGGTGTAATGAGATCTTCCATTTCTCCCTGTGTGGTGCCACTCTCTGGGAGACTTTCACAGAATTAGTTCAGTTGTGGTAGTTGCCTGAATCTAAATATTATGGGGGAATCAGATCCTATTACACATAGATTTTATAGCCTTAGAGATTAAATTCTGTACTAAAGTTGTAAACGTACTAACTTTGTAGAAAACAGATATTAAATGCTAGGGAATGCAAAGGAGAAATGGGAGGGTGTGCCTTCTCGTTCAACATTGTACCTCTACTAGATCTGTGTTTATAAAGAGAGGTAGGAAGTGGGAGAGCACTTGCTGTGCCCTCAGAAGGTCCCTGCTATTCTGGGCACCTCCAGATAGGGCTAAGAAAGGATCCTGTCAGTAGCCCCAACGAGCCTTTGACAGCTGCCTGCCAGGATTGAGCTCCTGAGACCAATATTTTGACTGAGTGTAAGGCTGTTTTTCCTCAAGGCTCAGTGGTGAAGCATGCTGTACATTTTAAATTCCTGGGCTGGATTTCGCTAGTAAAAATACCTTCTGGAGTTCCGAACTATTGCTGAGTTTTGAAACTGAATGAGCCCATTTTCCAGTTATATGCAATTGGTACCTTTTTGTCTTGTCTTTGCCTGAGAATAGTCAGAAACTATGTCAGTGAGCAGGATGTCTAGAACTTTGCTGTCAACCATTGTTCTCACATGCTACCTACTCCTTAGAGCTTCTACCCTGAGATGATTAGTTTGAGAACTTGAAAACTGAGACCTCAAAGAGGTCCTTTTATTACTTCCGTTGTCGCTGAAGAAGGAGCACAAGTTCCAAGCATCTCTCCTGGATTCACTTATTTAAAAAGTCAGGTGTTCAGGCTCCTCAGGACTCAATTTCACAGCCTTCAAGAGCCTTGCAAACCCATCCCGTTGGCTTTAAGTATCTAATCTAAAAGATGGTTTTCGTCTTAGACAGTTGCCATTTTGAGTTAAGGAGTGTGCAATACTCTTATCACATTACTCGTCAATTTTTCTACTGCACAGCAAGCGGGAGGGGAAGTGATCATCTTGACATGCTTCCCTTTTATTGTGGAAATCAGAGAGGATGTGACACTACAAAGCACCTTGTAAGTCAAAAATACAAAGCGTTATGAAATCTCAGGGACATTGCAAGCACTCTCGTGGTAGCTTCTACAATCCATCTCAAGGCTGAAATGGAAGAACGTGACCAGGGTAAACAAAGCCGTGTATCTCGCCAACAGTGCACTTGAAATTGGCATTGGGCTATATCTTCCCCTTCTTTCTCTTTGCCCTCTTCATCCTTTTCTTCTGTCTCTTCATCCTTCTCTTTCTCTTCCTCACTATCTTCGATTGGAAGTTGGATATCATCATCATCAATCTGTTAAGATTTCTTGGGGGGGGAAGACACAGGGGGGGCACACTAACGGAAAAGATAAATCCTAGTAGGTAAACCTTTTCCAGTCAATAGTGTTTAAGTCTGTTACTGTATAATTCCTCATTTCAATTAAGAATGGGTTTGTATTCAAATTGCAAAGAGGAGAGGATCTCAAAATGTGAACCTCCCTCTCGTGAGAGATAAGTTGCTCCTTATGTGAATCTAGAGAGAAACACAACACGAATTGCAAATTTGAATCGTTTCTCCTTGTCTATCAGTTCCTCCATTCCCAAGCAGGCTCCCAACAGCTCAGGTCTTTCTTTCACTTGTTGGGCTGCAACTTCCCAGGATCTGCCCCCTGCAGGGACTGCCTCACTGTTCCTAAGGATGGTAGGGTCAGCCCTGAATGGGAAAAGAGAGAAGGAATTATATCATGGCTGAAATACTTTTGCTTAGTATAGCAAATTGCACCTAGAGTAGGCCCATTGAATCACTGGAGATATGGTGTGTCAACTCCTCCCCAACTTCCATGAATTCAACGCACATCCTCTACGTATGATTCACTATGCTAAGCTATATAATTTCAGCCTATGCATTTTGATAACATTCTTAGGAAGTTGCTTACATCCCCCAGAAACTTTTTAATAGTCTGCAATGAATTACCACATTTTTAAAAAATCCATTAAAAAAAAAAGGCAGATCACCTGTCCTTAGTTACAGCTTATATTCATAATTAAGCCTTTTGCTCCCACTCTTCTGAAGAACATCCCTTCCCGACTCCTCTAACCTTTTCAGGATATTATGTATAAATATTCATGTTGCACTGTTTTAGACTGGGTGGTAGGCAAGGAGGATTGTCAGTTGTCAAGATGGCACTGAGCGTCCATTTGTGGTGACAAGCACAAGCATCTACTCCGTAACTGATAAAATGATCAGACCTTGCAACCATCATTCTAACTGGAGACGGCTATCAGTATCAAGACTCTTACATTGCAACCAATACGAGTGTCTCTTTGTTTTCATCTTGGCTCAGAATTAGGAAGCAGCAGTGTTTTCAGCTGGATCAATTTTACATGGTGTCTGCTTGCCAAAATGACTTCTAAAATGATTTAATGCAGGGGGGGAAATTGCAGCCTGGTTTAGAACATTTCTTAAATGTGCTTTTCCGGCTGTACCTGTGAAAGGAAAGAATGTTATTACTGGGTGTTGATTTCACATATAGGCCCATCAGAGCTCTTATCCATGTACAGTTTCAAATGAAAATGAAGTTTGGCCTTTTCATTGCTGAAATATATGATTGTTTTCTCAATTGGCAAGATGTTCTGTAGAAGACAAAAGCTTGAATGTGAATGAAAACAGCGTTCTCAGTGCTGACTTTTCATTTGATTTAACACAAGCGACGTTTCTTTTTCTTTTTTAAAATTGTCACTATTAAAGGGAAGGAGAAGAAAAATAAAGTATATAGACACAAGCAAGGATGTGCTTTTATTCATGTGTGTGTTTGTTCTGGATTCCAGCTCCCAGGTAGGATTTGGGGAGTTCCTGTCTACCTACATTTCACTCGCCTGGAACAGGACCTCTTTTCCAGACTGTGTCAGGTCTACTTCCTGTAGAAAAATGAAACTGCCCCGTGGCTTCATGAGAGGCCTAGTTCTTTATGGAATGTGTAGTTCTTTGCGAATGCCCTCTATGCAGTAATAGGCAGCAAAACTACACCTCCCTCTACAACCTTCCTAGGAAACCCTAGGGCTGTTTTGTTTTTGTACAGGAAGTAGGTCGCAGACAGCCTGGCCCTTTCCAGAAGAGTGAAAGATAAGCATGTGTCAGTGTCTGTTGGTGTGTGTGTCTGTGGGCAGAGTTCCCTGAATTCTTTCTGGGGAATTCTAGGAGGTGAACTCCGGAAAGACTCAAACAAATGAATTGCACACTCCTAGACACAAGTCTATTGAAAGCTAAAACCCAAACCCAAAAACGCATCCCTTGTCCAGGGGTGGAAACAACGGGGGCCACTAGAGGAGTTTGTTGAGCAGAGTCACTGTTTGCCAGGTGTCTCAAGTATGATGGGTCACAAGGAAAGGAATTCCCAGAGTGCCCTGTAAACACAAGAAGGCAGTAATAGAGACAGTAGTGCTGCTGTCAGCATTCTGCTTCCTGGCAGTTTTCAACCTCTGCATTCGGGCTTGCTCTGCAATCAAGTGTCCAGGCCTAGGTGGTGCTGACTGCAGCATCCCCACCCTCTATCGCTACCTACCTGTGGACACAGGTAAGCTAGCACTTCCCTTCCCTGCTTTGCCCTGGAGCAGTGACTGCTCATCCCACCTAAGGCCAGACAGAAGACATTTTGCTGCTTGAGACAATGGACAAGATGGCACCCCCCCCCATTCCGCATACAGACACTGACAGGAATAGGAGTTAAATAACACTTCAGCTGTGGCAACAGGACAGCAGCCTGCACCACCTCTGAGAGCAACTGTCTAGTTTGGAGGGCATGGGGCAGGCTCCAGGGGACACAACCGGTCTGTCATTGAAGAAAAGAGCATGGCCAAAGGACTCAGGAAGAATGACTGGGGAGCATAGGCAAAATGTCTTAATGTACATCACCTCCTAAAGTATTGAAAACTGGCTCTTTCATTTTTTTCATTAAAGAGTTGTCATTGTTGCTAAGAAGTTTTTTGGAACTGGCATTTACTCTGCTTTGCTTATGAAACAGCCACGGTACTCTTCTGCTTTCTTAATTGCCTTCTCCGTTGGCAACCAATTCATTTGCATCGACTTAATGCTGCAACCTTGTAGGCACTGAACGATGCCCCAGTGCACAGGTCTCCTGTTTAAATTCTACTGGAGTTCTTGATTGTTCTGAAAGCCCCGTGGGGAGTAATTTTGCAGTCATGAAACACTGGGCAGAAATAAGAGGACATTTTGGAGATGCTTTAGAAGAGAACTCTCCTAACTTTCTGCCATTCTGTATCACATGTAAGACATTTTCTTTTTGCAATCAATCCCAAGAACAGGAACCACGCAGCCCTTCTGTGGCCTTTCCATTTTTTACTTCTCCTTCAAGGCTGGATGGAAATATCAGTGGACAGAACACATGTTGTATGTCTCAAGTTCACTTCCACCTTACAAAACCAGGAATGGTAGGATCTAAAATGGAGCACAACTCCTGCCAAGTGTTAAGTGAGTTGCAGACAATAGGGATGGGGGGGGGGGGCTATAGTAAGTCAATAAGCATGTAGAGGTCTTGTGTGGATCGTACCCATTGTTCATAGACACCACTGTCTACTTGGGAACGATTTTATTTACAGGGGTGCCAGGGTCAGGAAGCTTTAAGGGGGTGCACAAAAGGCTTTGATGGGTCTCCTGCAGCCTTGACTTTCATGTCAAGGTCTGTCTCCCTCAAACATGACAGCTGCCCTTTTTTTGGGGGGGGGGAAGCGAACTCTTTTCCTGTGCAGTACTTTGGCATTCTTGCTCAGAGCATCCCTGCTACTCTTTCTGCCCTCATTCTTCTTGCTACTAGGTTACCTGAGGATTGATTCGTATATTTGTATGATGTCTTCATTATTCTTCACATTTTGACAGCTTTGAGAACTTATCAATGTGTAATTTGTGAAAATAATCAGAGTTGCTTTGCGAAGTGAAAATACTTTTTTAAAAAAAAAATGATTTCCCCCCCTCTAGCATACCAATCCATATGTGATTTAAATCGGATCCATTTTGTTGTAATAATTTTGGAGTTATGTGTGGGAAAAAGGTAAAGGGATAAAATAACTGACTGTTATCTGTTGCTTCTAAAATACCTTCTGCTCTAATCTAGCTTGTTTTGTAATGTTGTCCCATAAAGAACAGAAACATGTCAATGATTTTAAACTAAAGTGTGCATAATTGAACAAAGCTAGACATAGCAAATGCTTTGTCCAATACTGGGAAACTAACGGAGAACTGGGAGATGGCTGATATTGTTGTTTAGTCGTTAAGTCATGTCCGACTCTTCGTGACCCCATGGACCAGAGTACACCAGGCCCTCCTGTCTTCCACTGCCTCCCAGAGTTGGGTCAGATTCATGTTGGTAGCTTCGATGACACTGTCCGTCCATCTCGTCCTCTGTCGTCCCCTTCTCCTCTTGCCTTCACATTTTCCCAACATCAGGGTCTTTTCCAGGGAGATTTCTCTTCTCATGAGATGGCCAAAGTATTGGAGCCTCAGCTTCAGGATCTGCCCTTCCAGTGAGCACTCAGGGTTGATTTTAGGTTGATATTAGGTATTGACAAATGCTGACAGAGTAATTTGAGTAATATATGAACTGAACAAATGATTGCGCAAACTGAGTTAATGTAGTTTGACTCTAAAATGAGAGAAAATGACTTTTAGACTTTGGGAACTTCTGGGACTAACTTTAACATTATTTTAGTGGAGCAAAAATTCCTGTTAGCACAGTTGTGTTGGATTACATCATTGTGGAAGCAGTTATACATCCAGGCAGCCCCAGACTAGCCATTAAGCAAACCAAGCATGTGCTGAGGGCATCAACAAGGGAAGGGGGCATCACAGAGTTTTTTTTTCCAGTGCTGGGTTTACCATGGGCCATGGTGCAAAGGGTGCACCCTCCTTAACAAACCACATCCAACCATCCAGATCCCTCGGCTCCGTCCCTCCCTCAAGAGCCCCAAGAAAACCATCTCCCTACTTAAAGCGAATATGAACCAGTCAAAACTAAAAAGGATAAAGACTCACCTAGCGAGAAAACTCATGTTTTGAGTGAAATGACCAATCGTCATCATCATTGCTTGGGGTGTGTGTGTGTGTGTGTGTGTGTGTGTGTGTGTGTGTGTTTATTTTTATTTTTATTTCTGTATTTTGGGAGTTTGGGTGGGAATAAGGATCAAAAGAGCTGCTGGTTTTTTAGAATCTGTGCACGATATGTGCAAGCCAAAGAAATAACAGCCACAGTCAAAAAAAATGACCCAAAGGGGTTTTTAAACTCCTGTTTGAGCTTTTCAGTTTACAGATTTTGACAAAATCTGTCTACATTAATCAAAGAGTGAAAGCGCAAAATTTGGCTGGAAGCTGGTAAGTTGATTGTACATATGAATTTGCATACAATGTATAGTTCTTTTTTTGCCACATGCTTTACAATATTTTCACACATATAGTCTGCATTATATTATTTTTTCCAAGCCATGAGACCTGCTGCTTCTTATATTCGTAGGGGGCACCATAATCTTTTCAATGCTTAGGCCCTTTGAAGGTCTTAAACCAGCCCTGCATCCAGGTGTGCAAACAATCAAACAGTGGATGTATAACTGCTTGCACAACCAGTTGCACACTCTATACCTGGTTGTACTCCCCTCTTGCACATGACCTCTTATACAGCTTCTTGTGCAAACCTGTATTGGATACCCTCTTTGCACTAGCTGATAATGTACAGCTTTTAGCACAATCAGTCTAGCAGAATGACACCACTGAATACAGGCATCACAGATATACAAAAATTAGACATTGTGTACACTTGTCAAGTGAGAAAGAGTGATAATATCCCACAGTTGGAAGAAGTAAGGGGGCCAGCAGAATATTTTGACCATATATCCTACTTTAGAACTTGCTACCAATTAGAAAAGTTACTTGGGTGAAGACAAACACAAAAGAGTACAGTACCTATCCCATCCACTTTAAAATGTATTGTTCACCAAATGTACACAATGATGTGCTGTATTAGTTTGGGTTGGCATAATTGGGAAAGTACAGGATTTATCACATGAAAGTTATCTCATTTGAAAACCAGCTATGATGTCTCAGAAAGCAAAAGGGAATGAATGCTGTAGTTTCTTTGGCAATCCCCTCTTGAGGGAAATCTTGTTCCATCCAATCTGCTTATTTGGAAACCAACTGTGGTATAGTGGTACGATGCTGGATTGTGACTTGGAGTTAGAGGTTCTCAGTGATGAAACTTACTAAGTTTCAAAGTCACTCAATAAGTTTCCTGTTACCTTCAGCTTTTCCTAGCATTATTTTTTTCCAAACTCACTGAATGACTTTGGACCCATTACTTTATCTCAGTGCGACCTACTTTCCAAGGTAGTTGTGAGGATAAAGTGCAATGAAGAGAAACACATCTGCCATTTTGAATTTGCTGTAGGATGATTGTGACTAGGACCTCTGCACTTCTGAGTGTTCTGGGAGAAAAAACACACACATCATGTTCTTTCAGTAAAGTTCTGGCCTTTATAATCTCAAGCTTTGTATCATCTTTTTTACTTCTTTTCCTTGCAATGTTTGCTCTTGAAACAAATGAGAGATCATTTAATCAAGCAGTCATAATGATCCTTTCCATGGGAACATTGCTGTTATGTCTCTAGTTTCAGGCTGTCTAGCCTATCTTGAGAAACTCTTACAGTATGTCTAGGCGAATAATGTCAAAGTAAAATAAGCTGACGTTAGTTCTTTGCCACTGAACCAATTTTTTTTTTAAAAAATGGAGACAGTTGCCTGTCAGAAAACATGAGAATTAAGAATTCATTGGCAGTGGAGGAAATTCTCATTACTTTGACACTAATTGCCAGCTGCATCTTCCTGTGTATATGCAAGGCACAAAATTTGTTTCCATTCCAAATTGCGGTCTTTGAGAGGTTGAAAGCCAAATCAAACCAGATTTATTTCTTTCTAGTTGCTTCTTTAGCGAAATGCTCTACACCAACAATGGCAGTGTCCATGCAACTTACCTCACCCCTACCCAACATAGCCACTGGTAAGGTATGATGGGGCTTATGGTCCAATGACATTTGGAGGGCTGTGTGCTCCCTGTCCTAGGTCTCAGGTGCTCCTAGTAGAACTGTTGATTATTATTTCCTTGGAAATGCCCCTTTCCATTCCACCACAATTTGTACCTGGAACATCTCTATGGGAGAAATTGCTATTTGAGAAGGAATTTAGCTCCTTTGATCAGAAGGAATTAAACACATGGTCCTCTGGACCAAGGCCACAGTGGAAGCCCAGGTTTCAATTATTTAATTAATGTATGGCAATTAAAGGAATTCAGAATGAAAATATCCTTCCTGAAAGGTAGGTTAGACTGAAAGACAATTACTTGTCCTTGAGTCCCCTAGCTAATGTGAATTTTAATGTGATTTTCCCACATCCAAAAACCCCTGATGAAGCTGACACTGTTTGGACATATCATGAGAAGACAACACTCCTTGGAAAAGATAATAATGCTAGGAAAAGTTGAAGAAAAGAGGAAGACCGAATATGAGATGGACTGACTCAATGAAGGAAGCAATAGTCTTGAGTTCACAAGAACTGAACTGAGGTATTAATGTTGGAACATTCTAGAGATCATGTTCATAGGGTCACCATTAAGTCAGAAAGGACTTAATGGCACTTGATAACAACAACAATATGTTAATACCCACACTGCTACGACACCACACTGACACACTCAGAATTTCTTATGTGTGGATAGGTCCTACTGAAATCAATTGGCGTTATGAGGATGGATTGCACCCTTAGTATATGAAAACAATTGACCTGTTTCTGGGGTCAGAGCAAGGAGCTCTAGTTAATCCAGGCAAAGAAAATCAGGAGCTGAGTTAGAGAACAGAGCAAAGGACAAAAAACAAATCCGACCTACCAGAGAGTAACAGGAACCAAACAAGGAGGATCTAGAACTAAAGGCCAAAGCACAGGGCCTAATGAGACCTGCTCAAGCAGCAGGCAGGCAGGGAGCTTCCAAGACCTGAAGTAAAAACATAATCCAAATCAGGTGCCAGCAAATGAATCACAACAGGATTCACAAGGTCCGAGGAATCAGGCACAGTCAGGAGATTAGGAAGGACATTCTTTCTCATAGTCATATGGTTCAGTTCGAATTATACATGGCTGAGCTTTGGGAGCCCGACCTGGAGTTGAGCTGTAGGCATTCTGGCAGTTGCTCAAGAAGATTTCTTATACCTGAAGTAAAGTCTCTGAGCTTGAAGAGGCTTCCCTTGTTGTAGAACACTTCACCTAATATCTTCAGCACAAGCCCAACCTGAGCTCATCATTCTCATAGACTGGGAAGAGGCCAAGCCTTTCCTTTCCAACTCCACAGAACTCTTTCTGTGTAGGGTTTCGGGCTTTGGTACTCCTGGGGTCTTGGATCAGCAGTGGCAGTGCCAAGCAGTTCCACTTCACCCTCAGGTTCCTGGGGATGCAGCTTGTTCTCGTGGAAGGAGTTAGCTGGCAGGGCCATGAAAGCAACAGTGTTTAACATTCTTCAACTGTGCATCTCCTTCAGCCTGTCAGTGAAGTGAACAACCCTCTTTTCCATCTAAAACTCATCTGGTCTATTGCCCCTGATTAAGAAAGCTCCGCTTAACTATAATTAATAGTTAATAGGTCACCTCCATGAATGTAGTCCATTGAGAATGCTGGTGGCCATTGCCTACTACAACCTCATTTGTCAGATATAAGCTAGGTGGAGAATCACTTTCTATTATCTTGCAGAACCAAAGCCCAATCAATTTCATATGTACACAACAGATCCTAGGCAGAGCTAGGAAAAGTCACTTTTTAAAACTAAAACTCCATGGATCTCCCCTGGTTTTCATGATTATAGACTGAGGTTAGTTTCCCTCTCTTTTAACCTGGGGAAAGCTCTTGGAATGGTTCATGAAACACCAAAGTAATTCAGCAGACAGCAGCAGTGGCGGCTGGCTGGAATCTGTATTATACTTAGGGATCCCTTCTCGAAATGTCATGCTAATTTTAAATTAAAATTCAATGTTTTCTATATCTATTAATCATTTCAGGCACTTGCTAATGCAAGGAAGAACCACATTTGGATCAGCTTTGAGGGTACATGAGCTCGCTGAAAAATTGATGGCTAAGCAGGCAGACGGATATTGCTCAGTTTTCAAACACCAATGATGTGACCTTAGATGTCGTTCATTTCATCTGCTCCTGCCTTGTAATTCCAGAAGAGCTCTCTATGTGTCTTCCTTTATTCTCTTTCTGAATCCACTCCAACGTTTGAACTGACTTCTTTCCAAAGATGAACTATTCAAGAGTCCCTATTTCGCTCAGTTTTGATCTCGGCATAGTCTATTCAAATTGTGGTGCCAATATGCTTTTAAGAATATGATCTTCCAGCATATTTGCGGCCACCATGGATGTTTTACTGCTGATTAATTGCTTAATAATTGAGGACATTGACCCCACACACATTGATTTTACTTCATAGTATCTCAACTTTCTAACAAAGTATTATTTCAGTATATTAATTTATAACAAAATAAGGGATGGTTTGTCATCAGTTTGCCATTTTTCTTTCTGCCACATTCAGTTTAAAACAGGGAAACAAGCGATCGCTTCAAGTTCTTTCCATCGAATTTGTGAAGGAATTTGTGAACGTTGGTCAACTTGTATGGAAATGCATCAAATATACTTCTCAGCCATTGCACTGGCTGAATTCAATAGTGCGGCTCCTCTCAGCAGAGAAAGAGGGCCACAAAATAGCTGCTTGCTATGTAGCTGCTAAAGATGAGGAGTCACTCCAAAAAGGGAGAGACAGAGGGAAAGAAATGGCAACCTTATTTCAGTACTACAAACTTAACTCAATGCATAGGCAAGCCCTTCTGCCAGAGTGGGGAAGTTCTCCAGTTTCCATCCCACATTCCAGTTTTTTAATGGAAGGGGTGGGGTTCTGTAAAATTTATGAAGACAAATTTGGAAGTTTTTGTGTGTGAAAACAACAACACAAATAGAATTCTCATTCATGAACCTAAATACCACTCCCCCTATGTTTCCCAGTGGGGTATATGGGCATTATTTGTTATCTGTCAACAGACACTCCGGAAAGGATTCTAGGCTGAGATATGGTGTAGCAGTGGTTCCCAACCTTGGGTAATCGAGATGTTCTTGGACTGCATCTCCCAGAAGCTGCGCTGGCTGGGATTTCTGGGAGTTGCAGTTCAAGAATACCTGGGTTGCCCAAGGTTGAGAACCATGGTATAGGGATGGGAAATCTGCCCGTTTTGTAGTCTCTTGAAGGAGCCTTGTGGCGCAGTGGCTAAATTGCAGTACTGCAATGAAGACTCTGCTCAGTTGGATCTGAGCTGAGTTCGATCCTGGGCTCAGGTAGCCGACTGGAGGTTGATTCAACCTTCCATCCTTCCGAGGTCGGTATAGTGAATGTCCAGCTTGCTGGGGGAGGGGAGCAATATGCAGCCTGCCTAATTAAAGTGGAAACCGCCCAGAGACAGCTTTAAGTGCTATGGGGTGGTATATAAGCAGCACACTTTGCTTTCGCTTTGCTTTAAACTCAAACTTTGTACATTTTTGTAGATTGGAGTTTTTGAAAACTCAGTCTGAAAGGCAGTTCTTCTCCTCTCCTACTAGATGAAAGGAGCTTTGAGTACTGGGGAAAGATCAGAACATAAAACTGTTACTTTTGGAGAATAGAATTCCTAGTAGTCCCAAGACCGAATGGCCCCTGGCTGTGGCATTCTGGGGGTTTGAAAGGTCATTCCTCCAAGCTCTGGTGAAGGTTTGGTCCTTGGGCTGCCTTGCCCAGTTCCAAGTCTGTGTCAAAGTTTGTGCAACAGTACTGTCTCTGAGCGAATAGGCAGGTCTGAAAGAAGACCAGCAGCTTTATTCCATGCTTTGGTTTCTGTCGTGTTATTCACATCTGATCAGTCCCGACTACTGTTGCTGAGACTTGGCTTAACACTCCTGCTCCATTGTTCCCGTTGCTTCCTTTCTTTTCAGTCCCCGGGTTGGCTTTTTGTTTTCCCGCTAGATCACTGGCATTCCCAACCTCCTTTTACCTTCAAAGCCTTTTATAATTAAACATCCCTTCAGTTCCTTCCTGTATCACATTAGCATTCCATTATCCCTCCACTTGACACTTCCAGCAATGCCAGCCCCAAGAAACTTCTTGACAGTAACTTGCTGAGATTTAACTCTTTTTAAAATGCCTTCGATTATTCAGCCATACCCTTATGCACATGCTTTTTTCCAGCCGGAAGGAAGGAAGGAAGGAAGGAAGGAAGGAAGGAAGGAAGGAAGGAAGGAAGGAGGGAGGGAGGGAGGGAGGGAGGGAGGGAGGGAGGAAGGAACCAAGGAACCAAGGAACCAAGGAACGTGGCCCATGGTTAGAAGACAGAAGGCACTGGTCAATGTTTAAACACGTACACACATGTGCACACAGTTGTGCCTGAACAGATTGTTATGGGTTATGGGTGCAAAACTATAGGAATAATTGAGGGGCGTGTGGTTTTTTTTTGGGGTTTTTTGTGGGAAAACATTTTTAAATAGAAACAAATTAGCACTGAGGGAGCATTCCTTGTGATGACTGGAATGCATCATTCACCCTCCCACGCTGAATTGTGAATGATTGAGGGCAGGGTGCCTGATCCTCACTCATTTAGCTCAGAAAGGCACTAAGCAATGACAGAGCATTATTCTGAAGTTCCTCAGAGTTAGGATAATGCTTTCTCTCCTGTTTCTAAGGAGCCTCCTGGAAGAACACACTAGTGGTCGCCACCAAGGAATACAATCCACTATGAAACAGGTAGTACCAGTGAGGAGAAGTGAGAGCCAGTTATGGTTTGAGGGAACCCTTCACACCCACCCAATAGCAGGATTGGGGGACAAGTGGCTCTCAAGAGGTTGTCAAATTACAACTCCCATCATTCCTTATCACTATACGTTTTGCCAGCTAGGGCTTCTGAAGTAGTATCAGTTGGGGGGGGGGCACTCTGTTCCTCAGTCCTGCCCTGCAGCCTTACATAATTGAGACAAAACATCTGAAGAGAACTTTCAGCCGAGCCTTAGAAAATGCAGTTCACCACAGCAGAAGTTCCACCTTGAAGAAAGGTCTGAGAATCATGAGCAGCAGTTGGGCAATAATTGCATGAGAAAGAGTTAAAAAAAAAAAAAAAAACAAGAGGAAAGAAAAACGTCTAAATTATCCAACACCATCATTCTTTATATCTGCATTGCACCTGGTTTTTATCCTTCATAATGAAACAATAACTCAGAGAGCAATTACACCCTGTGCATTCTTACATCTGATTAGATTAGAATCCTGTCTCCAGACTTCCCTGCAGAGCACGGCTTAGAAGCAGACAGAGGTGAATTAATTTTCACAAGTAGCATGGAGGACTGATGGATTGAAGTGAGCAGTTAAGGGGAGGATTTGCCGGTGGCAGCCTCAGCAAACCTTGTTCCTTACTGGAAGCAGAGAGGTGATTCCCAAGGAGAGTTGCTAGGACTCAAGGGTATTGTATCCAGGAATTGCTAGGCCTGTCTGGGGCTCCTGTCGGCAAGGAGACAAATCTCAAGACAAGCAGCACTGTAGAAAGAAAAAGGCTGTGGGGTTTTGTTTGGGTGCAAAATGACTTTCTAGCCAAAGTACAACCTCCATCCATTCTCAGCTAATGCCAGAGCTCATGGTTTCAGTGTGGAAGTGTTTTTGTGTGCGTTCCCCCCCCCCCCCAAACCTTGCCTGCTGCACCTCTCTAACTTCTGCGTCTCTGGGTAGTGTAAGGATCTGCTCCCTACCTCAAGTTGTGGCTGGAACTCTCAGGGTACGGAATGGTGCTGACCGGGCAGCTCTATTACCTCTATTATTTCTTTCAAAGTGCTGAAAGGCACTTAGAAAAATGTAGTCCCCATGTTCAATAGATGGCTGTTTTAGATGATCCTAGGAACAGAAAGTCCCTTTACAGCCTCAATTTTCGCGTTTTGGACAATTTATTAACCATAGTTTGAGAGGTTCAGGGAAATCCCAGAAACAGGGAAAGGGGAGTCTACATTTTGCTTTCTCTCAAATTCATTTTTTTAAACCTTGAAGTTCTTTCCTTTCTGAATAACGAGAAAAAAAATGTGCACATTCAAATACGAGAATTCTCTTCATCTGTACCAGCCAAATTCAGTGAGCACAGCTGGACTAAGCAAGAAAAGGACCACATTATACCTCCCTGCCAAATATATGTTAAACATGAGGAGACTTTTGGGGGTGGCAGAGAGGGTAAGAGGCAGCAACCCTAATTCAGTCCTGTTGTGTCAAACTCGGAATACACTGGGATTCAATCCCAGATGGCCAGTTTCTGTTTTTCCAGTATTCAAATCTCAGATTCCTTCCTTCTCAAATAGAAAGAAATACCCAAAGGCTGGGAAATGTTCATCAGACCTAAGGAGAAGTTAAATTGTGACTCATTCCTGCCTATCTCTCATCACTGAATAGGAAGCAAATTCTGAATCTTGACCTTCTGGCAGAGGAGTGGATTAGATGTAAGCCAGCACATTATCCAGGCTATTTGAAGTAGCAAGGGAAAGGCTTGACCCTGAGAGCTCATTGGCAATATTATTTTTGAATGAAGAAGGAAAGAGGCGTTGGCCAAAATCCAATGGCGTGCATCCTTTTGAGGCCAGTGCACCTGCTAGAGTCGGCAATCCTCCGTGCAGGCCCCAGTGCGCTCTAAAACTGGAAAAGGAAGGAGAGGAGAAGAAATTTCTTCAATGTGTTAGATACCAAAGTATACTGTCAGATCTTGGACATTTAGGTTCCATTCAGGGGAAACAAATGTATTTGACGTAACTGCAGTTTAGGAAACACTGAAGTGGACGAAATACAACATAAACCAGGACAGGAGGAATATAAAACAATGGTTGCAGGCTGGGAATATTTACTGTCTTCAAACCAATGTTCAAACACAGTCTGGTTTGAGGTGAGGAGAGGTCCAAAGTGTGGCCCATCGTTGTTTTGTGAGTCCTGTTATTGGTGGATGTTGTTAGCATGACCCATCCAGGTCCCTGCCCTTTCTTTGGTGTGAGTTTGGGGTCAATTTGACTCAACGTCTAGCACTTTGCTCAAATCCTTCAATTTTGTGCTTCCAGGGTTCCCCGTTTATCCTGTTTGTTTGTTTATAATTCTGTGAACTGGATGAGGCAAGTTCCAGGGTTCACCAATCTTCGTGCATCCTTTTCCTTTTCTGCACAAACAGACCGACATACCTGCTTACGTCACCCTGCCTCCGCTGTGGTGCCCAAGGGGGGAAGGGCCCTTGTGTTTGGTTTGGTTTTGGAGGACGAGGAGAAACACCCTGCCTGTTCTTCTTGTCGGCCTTATAGTTGCCTTCTGGGTGAGCAGCAGATGTGACTGGCAGGGCACTAGCAGGATCTTGCCCTTTATTCAGGTTAACGTCTTCTGATCTCTTTATGCATCTTTTTGGCCTCTGCAAGGAAAGAGGCCAAAAAGGCCTGTGTGAGTCTGGGTTGGTGGGAGGTGGGCAGTGTTTCACAAGGAAACCAGGGGATGAGATCACACTAATATATATCATTGCCTCACATGATCACGTCAAAGCTGTCAGAGCTATTACAGACAGGCGCATGAAGCATGTTTCCTCTGTCCCACTCTGTCTCCGTGGAGCACAAGGAGACGGCACACTGTTACAGGCCTCCTCCTCCACCCCCACCGTCTGCATTTCCATTTTCCACCTGAGCCTCCACCAGGGCCTGCAGGACCTCCCTGTGTTCTGAAAACTTTTCCAACTGTATGGGCTGCCTGTGAGAGCGTGGTGCTGCCTACCCTTCCTCCAGTTTTCCAGAGGTGGCACTTTAGTTATCTAAATGGGGTGCATGCCTGCAGGCCACCTATAGGTTTTCGCCAAGAGCTTCCCTGGGGCGATACCTGTGCATGTCCCTCCGCTCTCTGCCAAGGACAGCGCTGTCTGGTCGTCTGTGGCTAGAGGGATCTGTGCCCTCCCAAGCAGATCCAGATGAACTAGCTTCCTTGGCGTGTTCTCTCCTAACCTGAGCCTCTTTGGTATGGTGTCTCCAGGCATCGTCACATTCCCTACAAGGGAAGGACTGGGAGGCCCATGTGGACCTGCATTGGAGGGAGACAACTTTTGGCAAAGGAAGTGAATGCAGAAGATGCACGCTTTGCACACACATTATATGTTAGTAGCATTGAGCCATGCCTGGGGAAAAACCAAGTAACAAGAAAAAAGTTGACTGGGGCTTAGGGCAGCTGTGTGGCCCCTAACCCCCAGCCAGCTTGCAGTTCAGAGAATGGCAGCCAGGCAGCACAGGAGTGGCTCCTTATGGGAGATGGGAAGAAAAATGGCATGAGCATCAGGCAGCAGGCTTTCCTATCAGAGGACCCAGTGGCAGCCGGCAGCCAGGCAAGGATTGCCCAGCTGACCAGGGGGCAGGGTGCTGGGCCCTGGGCCCCACACTGAGAAAGTACATGTGTGCAACATAGTACATAATGAAACCGTGTTTCATTATGGTCTGCCATGTATTTGAAATTAACAGCTCTACGTAGTCCAGAAATACACAAATAAAGTCACTGAACCATGCAAGGATCAGGCCCAAGGGTCACCAAGAGGTCCCTGGGTGGGTGGTCCCTGGGCCTTTTATCTGGGCACAGTCAGGGGAGGGGAGGGGGTGCTTTGCACATTCCTGCCACAGGGCATTGATGGTGGATGTGAACCTTAAAGTCTATGAAAGCATGAGATGGAACTTCAACGGGTGATGGAGCAGTACGTTGGGATATGTGAGGTACATAAGAAAAGAGAGTTACAGATTATTTGTCCCCCCCTTCCCCCCCCCCCCCCCCGAGCCATGGGAGAGAAAGATTTTTCT
Organism: Intellagama lesueurii; assembly: GCA_037013535.1. Taxonomy (NCBI): domain Eukaryota; kingdom Metazoa; phylum Chordata; class Lepidosauria; order Squamata; family Agamidae; genus Intellagama; species Intellagama lesueurii. The sequence continues at coordinate 162,789,532 of JBAJHW010000001.1, read as the reverse complement.
GGATCAGGAAATGCCTGGACTGCCATTCGAAACTGCTGGACAACAGATCACCCCTCTTTTCACCTTGAGATCTAAATAAGGTCAATAATAATTTAAAATCCCATATTTAAAGAAAGCAGGTTTAAATGAAGTACAAAATGTATCAGTCTTATGTGACAAGTAAATGTATAAAGGATATTTGCTTAAATAACTTTCTAATATCAAAATGGATCTATTTTCCATTTATACAGCAATTGATGGAGCACTACAGTAATCGGGATAATTCATTAGCTGTCAGCTCAGAGTATAATTCAAATTGCTGCGAAAGATGCAAAGCTTGGTGGCTATTGTTCATACAGTTTCAATCAAAGAAGATTAGTAACTTGATTATATATGATCATCCTAATTTTATCTGACTGGCCCATATATTTTTCATGCTGTGGCTTATTTAAGCAAACAGATCACGGTGGACTCGCTTTTGGCTGTTTTGCTGAGAATGTCTTGCTGAGGTACAAACCTCATAGGCACTTATTTCAAATAAGAGGAAACCATTGTTTGGGCTTAAACAGCTGTCTGAGTTTAAAATACAATATAATACAAACATAGGGCCCAACCTAGGCTCAGAATGCACCATTATCTCATGGGCATGACACGTTCATCTCCACAAGTTAAAAGCTCAGTTTGAGAGGCTCCTCCTTTTGGGGCAAAACCAAAAGATAAATAAAAAATAAAGAGACCAAAATGTTGTGGCACTTCAAAGAGTAAAGGCTGTGTTTTCATGTGGGCTTTCACGGACAAGTCAACTTCTTCAGACATAAGAGTGGGACGAAATGGCAAATACAGTGGTGCCTCGCTAGACGATTGCCTCGTTAAACGACGAATCCGCTAGACGATGAGGTTTTGCGATTGCTGTTGCGCTTCGCAAAACGATTTCCTATGGGCGCTTTTCGCTGGACGATGTTTGGGGGCCTCTCCCGTGACCCCCCCACCCCTTTCAGAAGCCTCCCGGGGCGCAGGGGAAAAGCGGAATTTTTTTATTTCCAGCTTTTCCCCCTGAATTTTCAGGGCAGAGAAAGCCTCTTTTTAGCCCGCCCATCAGCTGTTCGTCGGGAGAGGGGAGGGGGAAGGAGGGGAGAAGAGGACAAAATGGCTGCCGGGGCTTCTTCAGCAGGTAAACATGCAGTGGAAATGCACCCGGCAAGCCTCTGAAAGCAGCGCTTTGCTGTGGGGGTGGTGTGGGGGGGGTGGCAGGCCTGCCCCTGCCCCCCCACCCCCACCCCCACCCCCACCCACTCACCTCTTGGCAAAGCCCCGCTTCCAGAAGCCTCTGGGGTGCTTTTCCACTGCCTGTGCTGCAAAAGCCTCCTATCAGCTGTTGGTTGGGAGAGGGGAGGGGGGGAAGGAGGGGAGAAGAGCACAAAATGGCTGCCGGCTGCCTGCTGCCTGCCGGCTTTTAGCTGTTTGGTGCTCTTTTCTGGATGTTTCGCTGCTACCAGGCACTATGAGAAGCCGGGCTCAGTCTACAGTACCTGGTAAGTGACTTTCTTTTAATTTTTTTTTAAGTTTCTGTGCTTTTCTTTCCCATCGGAACGCATTAATTAAATTCCAATGCATTCCTATGGGAAATTTGGTTTCGCAAGACGATGTTTTCGCAGGACAGCGATTTGTCTGGAACGGATTAACATCGTCTTGCGAGGCACCACTGTATTTGTTCATTTATACATGGGACCATTGACACAAGGAACTATATTTTTTAACAGAAAGAGTGGATTCTTTGGGCACAAGTTATTGATAGTGTGGCATTTCACACCTGGCAGTGACCTTTAAGATAAGACCCCTTTTGATATTCAGTTTCCCTCCCAAGAAGCATTGTTCTGTGATGAAAACTGTTGAATACAGTGGTTGGAGAGAACTGCAGGTTTTGTGTTCTCACAATGTTCTGTCACTTCTCTCCTCTTTCAGTTGAAATACTCAGATTCCCATTTAAAAGTCGAAGACCCTTGACTATTTAGTGATGACTTTCTGTCCATTGTTGAAGGTTGTGCATGGCCCCTGGACTTTTCAGGCCTACGGAATGAATATACCTCACGTGCATTTCCTCTTCCCAGATTGGAATATGGATCAATCAGTTTAAGACACAGGCTTGTGTTGTTTTTATTGGACAACACATCTCCTCATGCAGAAGTTGCCTAAGCTTTCAGATAGGGCCCCGGCTGCTTCTGCTGGTAGCCTAAGCAAATAAAGCAGTAGGTTGTGCCTCTGACCCTTGAGCTGTTGTCGAACCTAAAACTCTCATCCTATTTCACCACTAACTAATCTTGTGGGGTTGATGGGAACTAGAGTCCAGCAGCATCTGGCAGGCCACAAATTTCTTAGCCAATCAGCCGTGAATTAAAGGATCATCTGATTAATCTTCAAGGGCTAATTCAAATTAATAAGGATGAGTGTTAAGACTGTAATTGTGTATTTTTCAACTATTTTGTTCTTTGTGCATTACTATAGGAGGGCTTAAGAATAAGGTAATTCAAATGATCCTTCTTATAAAGAATTATAGCTTTTTAAAAACATCTGAATTTTCAACACTTCCTTCAAACATCAAAAAGACACCATATTGAATGTTCGGGTAATTAACAAATGGACAACAAATTGATTCATATGGCATACAATTAACTAATAGTTATTTAAAATGCAATCAACTGGGTTTCCTCTCAGACAGACAGACACAGGACTGCAGCCTTGTTCATTTCACAGTATGACTCTTGGAGATACGGAGCTGCTTTAAATATAAGTCTTGTGCAGGTTTAGACCTCTGGAATCTAAGACCTGTGGTATCATCAATCCCAGTGTTCATGATCATTCAGGTCCTGTTCCATGATGTTTATGATCAAGCAGTTAGGTCAGTCCTTCCCACACCTATGAGCATCTGAAGACATCACCAGGCTTTAGAAAGATTTGTCAAAAACATGGGTCATGAAATGCATTTGGAATCCTGCTCATATATACCACAAGTGGCTGAGACATCAAGGACACTGAGCAGTATAGCAGAATTAACCAACTTTGTAGATCCCAGAGGCCAATTTTCCACCCCAAAACACACCAGAGAAGCCATTGGTCTCCCACAAATCTGGAAAGAAGTCATTGATGGTTTTTGCTGGATTCTCTAAAAGGATGGTCGTTACCTGGTTTCCTAAATTGCACTGCTGGTTTGGTTTTTGTGTTTAATTGCATGGTTTTTTTCCCCTGAGGTTTATTTATTGACAATATGCATTTTTGCATACATCATGTTATAAAATGTGTGCATACAGATAAAACACATGTAGAAATAGGTTCTTACATTACAAATACGAGAAAATATGTTCAGGAATTACACATAGATACACATACAAGTAGAGGTTTGTTTTTGTTTTTTAAAAAATACATTATTGAGGAAACAGAATAAAACAGACATAAATGAAGATATGTGAAATTGACACAAACTGGAAATAGACTGATCTGTTCATCCTGAGTGATGTAGCTGAAATTTCTGGCTAATCCTTTTATCTTGGTTATCAAATACTTCTGACTCCAGGACAACTCAGGCTTTAACTGTGCGCAAGCCATCAGTCTTCACTAGATCTAGATAATCAATGACGGATGCTTAGCATGAAGACTTTGTCCAGCTTGATGTTAAATCTTAGAGATAAGATGTGGGGGGGGGGGAATAGAGAAATCCTAGTGACATCATGTGTTTGCTGAGAAGATGAACTCTTCTCCTGAAAACAGACTGAATAAAGAAATGATATAGCAGATTGTGGTGGTTATAAAACAAATAGGATGTTCTCATGAGAAATTGCCTCTACTCATTTCTGTTGTTTGTTTATTTAACTTCTACCCCGTCTTTCTGCCTATATAAAGAACTTTCTGTATGTACTAATACTAAAATTTAGTAAATAAAATAAAACTGAATACAGAACTAAAAGTGAATCAATTAAAACACAGTTAAAAACACAGTAATAGAAGATATAGCCAGACTGAATACTGAAACTGTTTGAACAGGAAACCAACATGCATGATAAAGGCCTGGCTAAATAAGCATAAGACATGCTGGTAGGAAGACAACAAACCTGTCCGTTCTTGGCAGAGAGTTCCAGTGGCCATCAAAAAAGCCCTTTCTTGAGTCCCCACTAGACGTGCCTCCAAGTGTGATGGGACTACAGACGGTTTTATGATGCGTAATGGATTCTGCTTTTGTATATTGGGTTATGGTGGCTACCTTAATATTGCCCACCCAATCCCGGAATAAAGACGCGAGACCAAATTATTGGATTAAATGCAGGCCACACTTTATTGAACAGAAGCAGCATTTGCCATCAATTGGCCAAATATAAGGGGCCTGCTGTAGTGCGGAAAAAGGTGACAAGTAGGGGTAACCAATACCCCTTGATCATAAATTGGGCGAGTCCCTGACCCCAGGTTCCAGCAGTCTACCAGACAGCAGGAACCCGGCTGGCCGCTAATAAACACCCCCAGACCTCAAAACATCTTTATTTGATGACTGTTGGTCCAGAAGTGGCCCAGCGCATCCTTCCCGCACCAGCCCTGTAATCGCATGATCCGCAGAGCTGGGAGGTCGGATGCGCTGTTGGCTTACCTGAAATTACCATTGGGACACACCAAAAATACCTGTTTTTCCGCACTACCCACCAGTGTGACTGAAATTTGCCACCAAATTGCCAACAACCCTTCTCCAGTGTGGGATAGGCGAAAAATCCCCCCATCCAAGAGCCAATCAGGATGAAGGTCAAAAATTCCTATCCGCCCCCAAAACGGCGACCAAAATCACACTAGAAATAGGGAGGGCGGGTGGGTGCCCGAAAAGGAAAGAGGGCGAAACGCGGGGAAGCGCTTCCTTAAATGTTCGCGCTTCCCCGCCCCTTGCAATGACATGAGCGGAGCCGTCTCGCGCCATCCGGGCTGGTGGGCAAACGCCAGCTACGCCCTATCCAGGTCGTTAAACCGACCGTCAGGCAGCTGGAACCTTATCAGCTGAAACTGCTGCAGAGCATTATCTGATGTCATCTTGGAATATCCATCTGTTCACATCATTCATTTGCTCAGGATGTTCATTTGTTCAGGGTGAGGTATTTAAAAATACACACGAAACCAGCTTTCATCTCACCTCAAGCAGTATGCCTGGCGGACCTCTGCCATAACCATTTTGGGACATTCTTTTATAATTTTTCTGTCCTATGCCTGATGAAGTCAATTGTATTCATGAAAACTTACAATGAATGTTTGATTTTTATTGGTCTACATAAACAGTATCACCTTTTTTACATTTAGTTTGTTCAGGACAGGAATTCTTATCTAAAAATAGATTGAATACACAAATGACAAAAGCAAACTTCCAGCTATGGGAACACAATCTCTGAACAAGATACTTTACTGCAGACTATTTGGGGCATTTTTAGGTCTCCCATGTTACAATTGCATTGTTTTTCATCATGCTGACTTCCTCCATTTTTTTTCACTCCTTCTACAAGGTTATCTTGTGTTCTGAAGTAGATTTTGCTCCTGAGGATACCAACGATCACTTGTGATCATATTTGATTGCTTGTTTATCTATAATATATGAATACTTTATTGCTTCTAAGCCAATCAGTACTCATAAAGAGTTTAAGCCACCTCTTCATAGTAGAATGCTCATAGCACACATTGTAATATACAATGGACTGTGTCTAACATTAACTCTACATAAACTCTATCCATTGAGACTCGCTGGCTACCTGAATGTCCTACTGATTTAGAACAAACCATTCTAGTATGAATTAACACTAGATTTAGCCCTATATTTTATAAAACCAATAGAAATTCACAGCAATAAGTCAGTATCAAAAATTCCATATCCACGATCCATCAAGTATTTCGCTTAGATGTAGTAGCCCAGTTGTCTAATCTAATAGTCTACAAACCAGGGACCCAAATGTTCCCAGACTACAACTCCCAGAAGCCATAGTGAGGATAACCAATGACCATGATTTCTGCGAGTTGGTCCAAGAATAAATGGGGCCCCAAATCTGGGAACCACCAGTCTAATTGAAGACTTCTTGAAAAATGATTGTTTTCACCTGGCAAAGAAAGCAAAGACCCTTTTAACAGTTCCAGAGATCCATAATTCGTTAGATGGTGCTATAATGAACAGTTTCTCCAATGGATACAGGGAGAAACACTTCAATAGCAATCCAAAGCCAGAGCCATTTAGGGCTTTACTTGTCAAAACCAGCACCTTGAAGGGGGCTCAGAAGCAAATAGGCAATCACCCTGGTTCTATGAACTGGTCTTAATTGCTCTTGTGTAGCCATACTAGTGAACACCTGCATGACTGCATTTTTCACACGATGTAATCTCTGGACCAAAAAGCAGCCTTCAATCATTTTTTTCAAAACTTCAGATTCTGAGACTTCTATGAAGAAATTTGTGAATTTTGAGGAGTAGCTATCAGAAATCAAATTAAATAACCTCATCTATACCTGGTTGTACTGAGACATAACCATATTTTATTGCTAATGCTTTGGCCAGATTACATCCTGTCAGCAAGTGCTCTGTCTGTTTGTACCTCCACTTGTTCATTTAAAAAGCCTGCACAGTTATTGCCGGTCTTCAAGAATATCTCCAGAATGTTAGCCAATCCTGAATCCTTATTTAGGATGCCTAGATGTCTCCCTCTGCTTAAAATTACCCAGAATCAGTCTCAGCCCATAAGAATTCTGATCACCCGAGTTGCTCAGCACATTTCTAAAAAAACAAGCTCCACTATACCAACAATATATATTTGGCTGCGTAAATAAGAGATTGCCACTTTGTGTGTGTGTGTGTGGTTTTTTTTTTAATGATGAATTCATATCTCTGTCTAGCTGATTTGGAATAATCTTTCATAACTTGAGCATCTCACGAGAGCCAGTGGAGAGTTCCATTCTGTTCTTCATGAATTATTCCTTTATAATGTTGCTGGTGCCTATTTGTTCATAAGATCTGAGAGAGCTATTTGGTCTTTTGAGTACTCTATCTTAAGAGCTTCTGATCTAAGTAGGAAACTCAGTTTTAGTAAAAGCCCCAAAGGGACATGAAATAAAGGTGTGAGAGAGAATGGAACCGTAGATTTCATTTTTCATTGCCAATGGGTGGGAAAAGTCAACGTGAATCCATTCATTCAAAATGTGAAATTACTTTTAGCCAATGCAAGGCTTTGCTGATAGAAAAGAGATGATGATTCATTGTCCCTGGTCCTAGCTGAGATTCAGGCTGATGTGCTTCGCCCACTTACCTGGAAAAAATGCACAACTGAACTCAATGGGACTTTCTTCTGAGAAGGCATATCAAAGAGTGCAGTGTCACGGTCTCCCTACTGAAGCGCTCTTTAATTGTGTAGAGCAAACAGTGGACAGACTCTAGCCCTGCCCGTTGGTCACCACTTCTGTCAAGTCTGAGGATGAAAGCTTCTTTTGTGCTTTTGTCCTTTTCCTCAGGTGTTGATGTTCACAATCAGAGAACACGACAACAGGGAAAACACATTGGAAGTAACATTTCTGCTCTCCTTAGGTAAAGAATGTGCAGTCTAGCCCTTACCCCCTCTTTTTTCCAAATGGGGTGTTATAAGTGTACTGTTTTCTTTCACAAAGGAAAGTATGAGAATGGATCAATATCAGAAGCTTTTGCTGACTCAATTCTCATTGAACCTTCCAGGAAGTATAATATTTTAAACACCCTTGCAACACAGAATGTTGGAAATCTAGTTGAATAACTGCAGTTAGGCTATATTTATCTATTACATGCTGCAGTAACCAAAGTTATTGATTTGGTGAATAATTTTGGCAGGGTTTGGGTGATTCCCTTCCTCCGCTTTTCTTGTAAAATAGTTGATTTATTTACTTGCCATCACTTGCCCTCAGTGATGACACTGGCTGTTCTGATGAGATATTTAAGTCCTGTGATGTCACCTCATTCTTTGTGCAATCTCTAATTGGCTGGGATCACTAATACATTCAAACATTACTACAGTGCAGTTGTCTCTATGAAACAGATGGTGGCAATCAGGAATAAATGGGTGCAGAAGATGTTACAACAAAGTAAAACCAGTAGAACCAAGATTACTAGTATTTGATTTTAAAAAAATGAAACTGGAGAACAGTCAGCTCACATGAAAGCATCCTAATGTAAGAATGCAACAAGTGCTCATAAATTTTCTCATCCTCGAAAAAGGGTGTCTAGACAGAGCAGAGACAAAACTTTTGAAATATTTTATTCCCACCTGTGAGAATGAAATAAATGAAGATGAGCAGCTTATTGCCATCATGGCCCTTAGGTATATGGCAGACCTTTGTGTAGTATGTTATGGTTGTACCCGACAACGTCCACCCACTAGTAGAAGAGATGCCACTGTTAGAATGGATTCCCTTCTATGGTGCAGCCCAGGAGGACCTCACAAAGAGGATGAGAGGCCATCAGGAGCATTTTGGCGGGCAGACAGGATGTTAAAGAAGCGGATGAAGGGGGAATCCCTTTCTGGAAATGGAAGCCTGTCCATGTAATCTTATATGTGACCCTGAAAATATGTTGAGGTTTAAATAGTTCAATTAAACTGTGTTACAGATTTGAAGACCATTTCTCAGTGCTTGCATCTTGGCTGCTGGCTGGATGAGTAGGTGCAAAATAAATTATTTTACAGCTTCAGCGACAATCTTTCCTCTATAAGAAGCATATAAATGCCTGACCATATTCAAATGGCACCCCTTGGGAGTACTATTTATAAAAACCTGGCATATGGAGATTCATTTTCATAACAAATTAATTGCATATCTAGTTTGAAATTACTTATGACATATTACAAATCCACATGAGGCCTGCTCTAATGGAGATTAGTTGACAAACCTCTTGATGTACTCTCTAAGTATATAGTTTAAATGATCCTGGGCTGAGCACCAAGCTGGATAACCTCCATGCACAGGTTGGAAAAGTTACTTTTGGGGGGGCTAGAATCCAAGTGTAACTTCACCCTTCATTTGGTATTATCAATTAATTAATTCCATATAATACGTTTCTTTCTTGCTGTTGGATTACACATCAGCTCACCTTTCTCATTCTGATCTCACTCATTACACTGATGAAGGCTAATCCTTATTGCTAATATGCACAGCCTATACTTTAGGAACCTGGCTGCATAGCCCAGAGCGTTGGAGTGCCTGGCTGTGGAACCAGGGGGCAGGAGTTTGATTCCCCACTGAGTGTCCCAATAGAAGAGCCAACCTGTGTGGTAAGAGAATGATGGTAAACCACTTATGAACACTCTATACCTCGAAAATCCTGGAAGCATTGACCATAAGTTGGAATCTTCTCAGCAGCACTTAATTATTTTTTATTATTATACCTGAGGTACTGGAGTTTGTTTGCTGAGCCAATTACAGCTGGTCACATTTTTCCTTAGTGTTACTTACAGTGGCTGAAGAGATATTCATAAAGAAGGCATACCAAGACCCGAATTCAAAGAGCAAAATAAAATCACCTACCATGAGAATGGTCACTGCTTTGGTTCAAACTTCCATGCTGGAGCCCATGGAGTTATTGTCCTGGGGGCCCCTCCAGCCACTGGGCTCCTGGGAGGTGAGGCCGGTGACACATCTACTATGGTTTATTTATTTATTTTATCTCTAACCCACCTTTCTCCCAGAAAGGGACCCAAAGCAGCTATCTATACCTTTTTGATGGTATAAAAATTGACCATTGTTTATTATCCTGTCTATCAACCATGAAATAATCCATTTTCATTCATTTTTACACCTTTTTAAACTGGTTTGTATGAGTGCTAAGCTGAAAATCCTTGTGGGGGGGAAGTCTTACATTTGAGGGAGGAGGGTACAAATGGGCCCATGAAACTGAAACTCGTGGAGATGGCCACTTATTTTTTTTTTCAAAGGGGGCTGAGACAGGGTTAACCATTACTGAAGGGACAAACTGCAACTTTTAAAAAGGCCTAGGATTATATGGTTACAAATCTATGGCTATAAATCTTGTGGTAAACATACCTTACACAGAAATCTAACTTACACAGGAACTCAGCATAGGTAGCCTTTTAAAAAGCAAGTGTTGAGAAGCAGAGATATGCAGTAGCCTCATGGTCGAGACTATGTCAGGATAGAGGCACACAGAGAGATGTCTGAACTGCCCTCTGTCCTTTTGATGGCACACTAGCCTGCTCTAGCCTGCTCTTTCTTTGGGTCCATAAAGCTCTTTGTGACCAGGACAGGATGTCTGTGAAAAACCCCAATCCTCCATATGGGGGAAAAGTAGGGGCTACATAGAAGCACTAGTTTCAGAGGAGGATTTTACTTCTGTCTACAGTCACCCTTCTAGCAACTGCACAAAGGCCAGCAGGAGTGGATAAAGAAGAAAAAGGCGGAGGTTGAGTGGAACAAAGACAGACCCTGGGGCACTAATTCTAATTTAGCCAATCAAATCCCTTAGAAGAGAAGTGCAGGCATTAATCCACAGTCACACGTGCATTCAATCCCAGTAGTAAACTACTAGGAATTTAGTTAGTAAACTAACTGAGCTAGGAAAGGAAGAAAGAAAATACTAGTATGTGAATCCTAACTAGCAAGGGCAACTTGAGTCTTTCACTTTGCCCCTCACCAACATAAAATAAATAAATTTGCTTGTTTTTTGTTTATTACATTTATATCCCACCCATCTAGTGGTGAGCCACTACTCCGGGTGGCTAAAATGACAGCAGAAATGCTGCAAGGGACTATGTATAGTGGGGGGGGGGGTGACCTCAGTTTGAACCCCAGTTAGTTCTTCACTAGTTGGAGTATTCAGAGGAGATTTGGGGTTTTATTGTAAGAGTTCAGCAACATTCACCTTCTCATTTGGTGCCAGCTGTTCCATACTGAAAAAGTTTTGATTTTTACAGTTCAGATTGCTGGATGTTGTTCATTAAAAACTTTGTAATCCCAAGAATTCTGCATAGAATACAAAGAATCACTGGTGGCATTGCTCTGAACCTTGCTCCATCCCATAGTTGCTCTATAAGTCACATAAAACTCCCTAATTTGGACTGTTTGTACATGTTTCTGAAGTCAGGGCACATCTCTACTGAGAAGGCCTTGCTGAACCCGATGTTGGCCTCTCTCAAATTCCAACGACAGAATTCCAAAAGGTGGACCTTACTCTACACCAGGGACGTGGTGGCGCTGCAGGTTAAACCGCAGAAGCCTCTGTGCTGCAAGGTCGGAAGACCAGCAGTCGTAAGATCAAATCCACGCAACGGAGTGAGCTCCCGTTGCTTGTCCCAGCTCCTGCCAACCTAGCAGTTCGAAAGCATGTAAAAATGCGAGTAGATAAATAGGTACCACCATGGTGGGAGGGTAACAGCGTTCCGTGTCTAGTCGCGCTAGCCACGTGACCACGGAAACTGTCTACGGACAAGCGCTGGCTCTATGGCTTGGAAACGGGGATGAGCACCACCCCCTAGTGTCGGACACAACTGGACTAAATGTCAAGGGGAACCTTTACCTTACCCTACATTCCTGACATAGCAAGACTATGTTCTATTATTCACAGAACAGCCAATAAGGTCTCCACTGAAGATATTGGCATCCAACTTTAGATGCATAAGGGCAACGTGATCTGCTAAGTACTCTGGTCCTAAGGGCTTCAGATGTGAATAAGAAAACACTGAGAAGGCAGCCAGTGCAGACAATAACAGGGCTCCCATGTTGGCTGCCAGATTCTCTTTTCTGTCAGTGTCTGTTGCTGGCTCCATGATCAGCATAATCCCCTAGACAAATTCCCCTGCAAGACTTTGCAGTATTGCTAAAGTGTTCCTTCCCAATGTTTCAAATGCTACATATTTAATGACAGCAACCCAGTTTCCTTTTAAGTGGCTTCTGCATTACCTTTCTTTGTAGCACAAAGATATTTGACAGGCTGTCATTTCCTTGATGGTTTTATTATGCCATTCACATTGGCTCCCATCTATTGGTTTGCCATCTATCTGCATAGCCTTTGTTTATTTTTACATTTCTAAGCAGCTGTTTTGGATGCCTATGCCTCCGATGATCTTCTTTAAAAACTTCTGTTTGGAAAGAAAAGAAAGCCTAAAATAATACTTTTCCAAGATCTGAAGCTGCCCCATACAAATGATTTTAAGGATGCCAAACACACTCAAGCTGTCGAGATTCTATCCACATTTGTATGGGTGGGGTGGGGGTCATTTACCAGTCTGTCTCAGGCAGCAGAATTCTTGGGCCCTTACACATGTCATTTCTCCCAGAGATGGGAAATGTAAGTTGTTGTTGTTGTTGTTGTTTTACACTATACCTCATGAAAAATCACTCCCTTGTGGGCTGAGCTGTAATCCCCCAAAGTTAACTTTTCCCCTCCCTGATGTCTAGTCAGAGGTAAGTCCCAGTGATGCTTCTTTTCAGGCAAATGGGTATAAGATGGTTGTTGTCGGTAGCTAGTGCAAACAGGGCCAGCCTGAGCTATTTTGCCACCTGAAGTAAAGAGCAGGGTTCCCCACAACCTCATACTGTGTCCATCAGCCAACTAAATTGCAGAGATGTTGGCAAGTCCTCGGGCCGAGTCCCCAAGTCTGAGTTGCGAGCCCCAAGTCTTGAGCCTGAGTCGTGAGCTGTTTGTCCCAGTCGTGAGCTGTTTGGGGCTCAGGACTCGACACTAAAGACTCTTCCTCCCCTTTCAACCTCTGACCCCACACATATAGCAGCCTCACTCTGCCCCATGGCAGCACGAGCACGGACGCCCAGGCAGCATTCTATCCATTTAATTCTTTAAATTCTTATTGTATTATTCCATAGCAATTTCAGCGTATGTAGTTTTACAATGAGTTTTACAGTTTAGCATACAACATTAACTTTATAGTCCTTACCTCAATTATCCATTCTGGTGAGTGTATTATCCTGATACATTTTAGTGAAGCCTGTGATGTTTGCTTTTCTTATTCTGAAGGTGAGAAATGTTATGTGGCTATACTCTGACACAAACTTACCTGAATATGTGTGTGTGTGTGTGTGTGTGTGTGTGTGTGTGTGTGTGTGTGTGAGAGAGAGAGAGAGAGAGAGAGAGAGAGAGAGGATAGCTCCTTTGTTATAACTTGAGAAATCTTGCTCACTCTGTATGTTCTTGGGCATGACCTGAAGAACACCCTCCAAAACATCACAAGGTTGGGTACATTGTAGCCCTCCAGATATTGTCGGACTCCAGTTCCCATCAGCTTTAGCCACCAGCCAACATAATCAAGAAATGGTGGGAGCTGCAGTTCAACAAAATCTGAAGGGTGTGCCACCAGATTCCTTTGTGAAGGAAGAGTGGGAGACATCTAAAGAAACTGGGGTGGCTGCATAAGGAGCTTGCTGATGAGCTGAGATTTAAAAGGAGCATGTGTAGGAAATGGGCAGAGAGGCACTCACCAATGAAGAGTATAAACTGGTACCCAATTATTGTGAAGAGAAGGTTAGGAAAGCTGAAATTCAAAATGTGCTCAGACTTGCAAGAGACAAAAAAGTTTTTTTTTTCCAGTTATGCTTGAAGCAAGAAAAAGGAAAGGGTAGAGCTGCTGCACAAAGCAGACAGAAAATACTAATGGGCAACAGAGATAAAGCAGAACTGCTGAACACCTACTTTGTCTCTGTCTTCTCCCAAAAGCAGAACAGGGCTCATCCTAGTGCCAGTCGAATAAAGAAAGTAGGAAGGATAGGCAAGGTGAAGGGGTGCTACAGGAACATCTAACTACCTTATATGAAATCAAGTCTCATGGGGCAGATGAAGTGTATCCAAGGATATTAAAGGGATTTTTAGATAGAATCTTTGAGCCTCTGTCTATGATCTTTGGTAAGTCTTGGAAAACAGGTGAGGTCCCTGAAGACTGAAGGCAAGCAGACATTGTCCTCATGTTCAAGAAGAGTGGGAGGAAAAAGATCCAGCATGTACTGGGTGGTCAGCTTGAAACTCATACCAGGAAAGGTTGTAGAACAATTATTAAACAGTTGGTCTGTGAATACTTAGAAAAGAACATTCTGCTTTCTAAGATCCACCAAAGGTTTCTCAAAATTAAATCACACCATACTAATCGTATCTTATTTTTTTTATATAAAATCTAAAGCTTGGTAGATCAGGAGGATGTTATGAATATAGTGCATCTTGGCTTCAGCAGAGCTTCTGGCCCCTTATGATATTGTAGCCAGCTTGACAAAATGTGGGGGAGATGATGCTATAGTTAGGTGGAGGTTTAGCTGGTTAATGGGCCATATCCGAAGAGTGTTCACCAATGGTTCCTTGTCGTTCTAGGGAGAAATGACAAGGGGGTGTCACTAGGAAAAGCTTCTTGACTGTAAGGGCTGTTTGACTGGAATGGACTGCCTTCGAGAGTGATGGGCAATCCTTTGCTGGTAGTTTTGAAACAAAGGCCGGGTGGTCATCTATCAAGGGTGATTTAGCGGTGGGCTTTATGCTTTTATAGGAGGTCCCTTCCACCTCTACAGTTCTATGATTCTTTTATTCTATTTCAATGTTTTATTATAGGGTTTAGTCTCTTGAATAGTCCTGTCGCTGTGGGCTTTGATTATTTGATTTGACATAGAAATGCTAATATCGGAGACATTATGGGGATGTCCATTAATGGAAGTTAATTGTTAGACTGAATCAAAGGTATTGTGTAATCCTGGAGTGACTACAACAGAGGGAGAGGAAGCTTTAATTAATTTGAATTAAATTATGCCAACGGGATTTTGCCCAGCCTGTGTCTGCTTGTGAAAAGACAATAGCTGTATAGGCTTTGAGTCACACAATTTGGGCACTCTGTAAACCTCCCTTCCCCGGGTCATGGACGTTTGTGTTCCCTCCGTTCACATGTATGTCTTTGTTAAGTTGTACTGGAGATCTGGAAATGCACAGATAATGTTGTGGATGCAGGGATGGAGTAGATGGGAACATCCCCTAAATGGTATAGGGCAAGGCTGCCCCATTGTGTATGCCCTTCATTTGGGTGCAGAAGGAGCTGGGGGGGAGGCTTCCTCATACCCTATAGAAAATATTCCAAAAATACCTTAAGTTTCCATTGAGCTCTCTTTCCAAAGGAAACCAAATCTAGATAAGTATTGCACTATGTAATAAACTAAACAGGAATATGGTCTCTCAGATTACTAGAGGAGGGAATTGGCTTCACTTTCAACCGACATTACTATAAAGAAAGTACAGGGAAGCCAAATAAAGGTAGTTCCTGTTAAAGAAAAGTTTGCCCATTTCTAAGAGATTAGGGCTAGAATACACAGGTCTCAGTGGTTATTATTCTTTTATTATTGTTATAATTATCATCATCATCTTAGATGTGCAGAGCTGGAAGGGACCCTATGGATCATTGAGTCCAGCTCCTATCCAGGAAGTACAGTGGCGAATCAAACTCCCAATCTCTGGCTCCACCACTGAGCTGTCTTCTTTTATTATAGTTTCTCACTTACTCCCTCATTCCAAAATCAAACTAATAGAAATACTCTGAAAGACTGAAAGAACTGGGCATGTTTAGCCTTGGGAAAAGAAGTCTGAGGGTAAATATGATAGCAGTTTCCAAATACTTGAAAGGTAGTCATACCAAGGAGGGGCAGAATCTGTTCTCAGTCATCCCAGAATGCTGGATACATAGTAATGGCCTCAAGCTACAGGAAGCCAGATTTCAGTTGAATATCAGGAAAAACATCTTAACTGTTAGAGCAGTATGACAATGGAACCAGTTACCTTGAGAGGTGGTGAGTGCTCCAACACTAGAGGCATTCAAGAGAAAATTGGACAACCATCTGTCAGATCTGCTTTGATTTGGATTCCTGCACTGAGCAGGGGGTTGGACTCGATGGCCTTAGAGGCCCCCTTCCAACTCTATCACTCTATGATTCTAGAAGCTTAGCTGGGGTAGTTCTGTAAGAACAAACTGATGGCTTTGTAAGAACGAATAAAAAAACCGTTTGGTACTGTGCAGACTAAGAAATAACACGACGTTGGTTTTGTGAACCACGTCTGCTGCACTAGCATCCATGGGTCCGTCTGTCTGTCTAGGGAAAAGTCCTTCCCTGAAGTTTCTCTTTTAAACCCTTTTCCAGAGCATTCCTCATGCATTTATATGCCATTCAGTTTGGGGCGGGTTCCATATAAAGTGTTGAGCAAAACAGCTGCAACAATTATGATAAATCACGGTTCATATTGTGTTGCACACCTTGAACTTCTACCACGTAATGTAGATAAATTTACCATGCAGTCACAGCATGCGAATACGCAAATCTGTAAGCAGTGCTCTTAGGTGGAAGCAATCTGGTGAAGTACAGGGGCTGTGTACCCCATATATACTTCGACTGAATTCTTCCCATAAAATGACAAGTTGAAATCATATATAATTGAGCAGTGGTATGATGACAGTCTGGGTCCTAATGGCACTTCCTGCCACTACTAAGTTATGGAGGGATTCCACTTTTGATTTGTATTCATTCTTCATCAAGGAACTTCCCAAACTTTGCTCATGAAGAACACATGTTCTGCATTAGCAATGTTTTTATCTGTGATTGTCAGCAAATTGCTTAAGTGGTTCATTAGGCCTGGGATGGACCTATAATCACAGACTAGTGATTTGACAACTGAAAAATGCCTGGCTGGAACACTGCAACTGCAGACAAGGATGGGACTCCAATATAAGTACCTGAATAAATTGCACAGGATGTTGATTGGCTCAAGGGAACAAGTTACTGAAAACAACTTGTTGCTTTATATAACAAATGATACTCCTAGTTCTTGTGCAAAAGATCTTGTCCAGCACTTGTTCTTGAGATTCCTTCAAGTCAAAGGAGTACTAGGGATTATTGCCAAAACTGATTACACTGCACAGCACCCTCCATTATAGGTCATAGCCTTCTCTTGTCTTTATTGGCATCCCCCCACATCCAGTAACATACAAAGATCTTCCCGAACCCAAGAACAAATCTATTCAGGTCCTCTCCAAACCAGCTTAGGACAGGTCAGTCTTGATTGGCTCAACAAATATTTGGACACAGATTTATTTGAATGGTGCTCACACACCTCTATTAAACATGTAGGGTGGGATGTTTGTTTGTGTATGTGTGTGTGCGTGTGTGTTTAAGCCTGAGCCAGTCCTTCTGTACATTTTGTGCTTTGCTTCAAAAGAGAAAGACCCTAGTTTAGCACAGAGACACTTTACACAAATTGCTGAAAATTCAGTGGCAAAATGTGTGCTTCTTGTATCACTCTTGCACTGGAGATGAGATTTCCAATCTCAAGAGGCTGTCTTGACAATTGAGTCTACCTGTCTCAATGATTATGAGAAATTTAATGAGATTTTTTCACATGCCTACTCTTCAGTTGATTGTCATTCTCTTGACATCTTATGCAGACTTTCTATTGAGGTTTTTCAGTGAATGGGCCTTTAAGCTGTACAACTGAAGTGATGTACACAGATACCTGCCCCAAGCCTTGGTCTCAGTAGCTGTAGTTTTGAATTGTTGTATGTCAAACATCAATGCCTGAGAGTTTTGCTCAGTCAGCATTTTGAAGCAAATCTATTTGATGTGCACGTACTAGACTAATATATGGACCAGAATGCGGTTATTCCTTGGATTTCATACTTGTCCAATTTTTTGTGATGTATTTCTTGGTTCACAGAAGTGGCACAATTCATATAAAAATGGGTATTTTAGGATAATAGACATTTAGAAATGCGTAATTTAAGAGCAAATGGATTTTGAAATGTGCAGTTGTGAGAAAATGCGCTAAATTCCACATCGGAGAAGAATGTTGGTTTGGGTTTTGTTACAAAATTGCAGATTCAAGTGGAAATGGAATGGAACAAATCAGTAAATGAGTAACAGGCAAAACTGACAGGTTGGATAAAGGCTGCTCTACTTATTCGTACCTTGAGTATAGTTGAGAAATGCATGTTCTAGTCATCTGTGATGATCTAGTCACACACAATGCATCCTTTGATATTGAGGATTAACAATAGGGTTAAGGATGACTTGAGACACATATGAACATATATTCACATTTTTCCAGGCACAAATAGGTTCCAGCCATGCGATATGCATGGGATCTTGTGCTGATGTTCTAATCAATATATAGTTGCCAGACACATGAAAAATGTAGGTCTGCAGCTGTGATTGTAGTCCTTTTAGATGAAGGCTGAATTGATCCTTGTTTGGTTTTATATATGTTTATTAGTCACCTTGCGAACTTTATTATAAAGTTTAATCTTCTGTGAATTTGTTTATTTTTAGTTATATATTCATTTATCCATTTTTAAAGTTTTAAATGCTTTTAAATTAATTAATGGATTTTTAATTCTTGCACGTTCAATTGGTTTTTAATCCATAATTTATTATGCTTTTAGTATTACTTGTTTTAATGTTGTGATCCTCCTTGAGTCGCCTCAGTGGGAGAAAGACTGCCTACAAATGATACTAACTAACTAACTAACTAACTAACTAAATGGAGAACAGAATCGCTCATACTGATGTTGGAGGTGGTCATTTCCCTATCAAAACTTTATAGCTGAGACCCAGAAATATGTGCAGTTTATATAGTACAGTACCTCTAGCATTCAAAGGCCTTTCAGATGAGGAAGGCTTTTGTTGCTTTGGTTAAGTTCCTCTAGTCGCCAGCAGCCAGAGGAACAGAAACAGCTATACAGTAGTAGCAGGAGAATTCCTTTACAGGTTGATGGCTGTTCTGCAGGGAAATGAGAGTAAATAGCAAATCAATCCACTTCATTTCCACTTCCTTCTGTAAGCTTCCTTGCTGTTCTCTTACAGCAAGATAAATCCTGACTTTTACATGATTAAATATTCTATTTTTATTTAATCCCTTTTGGTAAGAAACAGAGAAATGTTACCACAGAAGCATTTTCACTAATGGCAATCAAATGGCAGCTGCCAATCCTAGTGACAAGATTCCTTCCTCGACTTGCTTAAATGTCCTTGTTATTAGTGGCAGTGTAGCAACTCAGAGGCAAGATAGCGGTAAGGCCTCCTGTGGCTTTTTATGTAATAGAGTCTGCTGTTTATTACACTATATTTCAAGCACACTGTCTTGATCCAGATATATTTGCAAACAAAAGCTAATGACCTAGCACCCTAGAATGGGTTCCTCTGATATCTGAAAATATAACTGGCTAATTTAGTCAGCCCTCTGTTTATAGGGTTACTAGAGATGGGTGCAAACTGGAAAACCAGTGGTTCATGATGGTTTGTGGTTCGTGGCAGCCTGCTGCCGCCTCTGAGCATGGGTCTGCCGCCCAGCTGATACATGAGTGCCTGCTCAATGCTCAGAGGCAGCGCCCAGCTCCTGGCAGGGAAGCTGGGCCCACTGCCTCTTAGGATGGCACCAGAGGCAGTGGCAGCAGAAGCAGGTAGGCGGAGGTGAAGGGGGCAGTGGGAAGGGGTCAGGTGGGCATCACCTTTTGCCAAAGCAAGCCAAATGCCAAAGGGGGGGGGGAATTCAGCATTTCATTCAGCTTTGGTAAACAGGATCCCCAAACTGGGTTGTGAAACAAACCACAAACCAGCCAGGTTCATTGGGTTTTTTGGTTCATGGTTTGTTTTGTGCCCATCTCTAATGGTTACAGTGGCAAGGGTTCATGGTTTTGCTTATGTTTAGGCATGCCAGTAAGTATAAGGAAACTAATGACGACACATTAACTAAGGATTTCCACATTCTAGATACAAGATGCACATTCCAAATTAGATCTTGGGAACAGTCCCTTTTTCTTAGCACAAATCCCAGGATTCCTCACCCAGCATGACCACTAACCAGTGGCCATTATGGCTGGGGATTACTGAGCATTGTCGTAAACAAAATGTAACATTTCCAAGCTCTGCTATAAATTCACTTTGAAGTATGGGTGCAGAATTAAAACCAGCGACTGGTTTGCATTCACAGCAGGCACTCATGGGAGAACCTACCTTCACTGCTGGATCACGATAACTATAGGCTTTCTTTCTCCCCAGTCTTTGATGCAGCAAATGTGAGGGTAGGGAGCCATGCTAGGAAAATGTATAGGTGACCCTTGTGTGTATTTCCTTCAATATGCACCACGTTTGCTTGTTTAT
The DNA here is from genome assembly GCA_037013535.1 of Intellagama lesueurii. Classification (NCBI taxonomy): domain Eukaryota; kingdom Metazoa; phylum Chordata; class Lepidosauria; order Squamata; family Agamidae; genus Intellagama; species Intellagama lesueurii. Next base: position 162,769,403 of record JBAJHW010000001.1, on the reverse strand, counting down.
TTCCCTCATTTAAGTGAGAGTCATGAAAGCAGGAGGCTTGGTGAAATGATCTTTAGTTCTCTCTCTCTGTAGCGAATTAGGCTTTTTCTCATTAAGTTGCTTTGTAGCCCTTGTTCATTCCAATTACATAACGTGCTTGCTTTATTGATCTGTGACCACATAATTAATTCACAAGTGAGACATTCTGCAGCTGTGTAGAAAATTTGCTTGCCTCCGTTCTGCGGGTTGCGGGGAAATCGCTTGTTAAACTGATGTATAACAGAAAAGCACAAAGCCAGATAGGTTAATTGAAGAACCAATACTAGTAACTCTGCTCCAGATGGAAAATATTTTGCCATTAGTTTCTGACACATCTTCTAACATATTGTCAGACTACGAACCCCGCCTACAGAAGAAGACGGTAATACATAATGTCAGGTCTTTGAGCCATAAAGTCTATTTCTGCACACTCATCACAGGCAGGGAGGCACACTCCCACCCAATCTCCTCTAATCTCAGTGTGGATGGTGACACGTCTCAAAAGGGAGGCCTCTGCTACTTGTGGGGGCCCTCCACGAGAGTCACAATCCGGATTTCCCAGGGTTGTGATTCATGTGGAGAGTACTTATAGGTAGTGCAGAGTAACAGAAGTACTGAAAAGGGATATGGAGCTACATCCTCCACTTTAATCGGGGTGAGTACACACAAATTGTTAACAGCTGAGTAGAGCGGTGGTCGAACAGATATGCTATGTTAGCTGGAATGTATAGATAGCCATATATTCTCCCACTGTTGGCTGAATAGTGTCCTGCCTTAGGTGCAATAGGCTTAGTAACAAGTTTGGAATCCAAAATACACTGTAACCCCATTGGCTTTCTTTGATACAGCTGTGAGGATTCCAGCCAGTATCAGCTATCATAGATACTTAAATGTCTGAGATAAAAAATATGGCCAAATTCCTGTTGCTTCACAAATTTATTTTTTTATTTATTTAAAATATGTTATCTCACTTTTCTCCTTAAGAAGGACCCAAAGCAGCTTACATCATTAAAAAAAGACAGTATTAAAAAGCTAAAAATAGTAAGTATACAAACATTTTTTAAAAAATTAAACGAGTATTATATTAAAAATGGTAAATAAAATTAATACTAAAACACATTAAAAACAACAGAGCACAACAATCAATTAAAAAAACCCTCTTAGACTACCAGTCATTAAGGAAAAGCCTGCCTGATGAGGAAGGTCATTTGCCTGCTTGCGGAAGGACAGCAAAGATGGGGCCAGTCTGGCCTCCTGTGGGAGGGAGTTCCAGAGTTTGGGAGCAGCGACAAAGAAGGCCCTCTCCCATGTCCCCACTAAGCACACTTGTGAGGGTAATGGGACCGAGAGAAAGGCCTCCCCTGATTATCCTAATGCCCATGCAGACTCATAGAAGGAGACACAGTTTTAGATAGCTTGGACCCAAGCTGTTTAGGGCTTTATAGGTTAAAACCTGCACTTTGAAAACCAGCACTTATTAGACTCATTGAAAAAAATGGGAATTGGTGAGTTAACTCTTCCATAAGTTCCAATGATTCAAATGAACCTACTCTCACTCAACTTACTATGCTAAAGTAAGTCACAATTAGAGTCAACCTATTTGAATCAATGGAACGTACAGAAGAATTGACTCACCAAATCTCTACTGATGTAATGAGCCTATTCTAGTGCACTTGATTATGTTAAACGATTGGATTTTTGTCAATAAGTCCTGTAAACATATTGGTCTAAAGTCCGATTTTATTTATTTTTGCACAGGAAAATAAGATGCTTCTAAAACACATGCCTGAAATGTGTTTTCTGTATGACCAGTGCATGCCCAAATGTGAGCACTTCTGAAGGAGGCAGCCTTTGCTAGACAATAAATACTCTGTTTAATTCAATATTTGCTCTTGGCAGACACAAATTCTAAAGGACATTTGGGGTGGATGGTAGAGTAGAGACTGAACTACAACACGTATTGATGACCAGAAACTTGTACATCTTTAAAAGGGGATCAGAAATACTGATGGAAGATGAAGCTAACAGGGGTGGTGAAACTATTCATGATGGTTATACGCCACTGAAATGAAATATTAGGAGAAAAAGGCACCTGGTTAAGCAAGCAAAAATGAGGACAAAGACTCTAGAGCGAGACAAAAACCTTTAATGATTGCTCATTAACTCCCCAAGGCATTTAGGAATTAATTTAGGCAGTGTGATGGGGACACTCCAGGAATCTCTAGCGGGCCAACTGCCCTCACCTCTTACCCCCTTGGTAGCACTGAGGGGAGCTTTTGCAACTAGGCAACTGGGAGGGTACAGAGAGGGAAATGGAGGGTCCAGGTGGCAGAAAGAAACCTGAGGTAGATGAGCCTCGCCTAGGTGAGGGGCAGAGGTCAGCCTCAACTGGAGGAAGCCCAATTTAAGCAAGGAAGAGGAGAAAGGTACGGAGGACTCATGACGCTCTACAGAATCAGAGATGGAGGAGTGGGGAGAGTTAATGGAGGAACTGGTCTCTTGTGCCTTGGGTGGGGAAGGACATGCTGACTGTCAAGAATCCCTAGACAGGGGTATGAGTCCAGGTTGCCATAACTGAGGGACAAGGGCATGGAGGAACTGCACCAATTTTCAGCCCACCATTGACCCTGGCTCTCTCATTGATCCCCTGGAGAACATGACGTTCTGGGACTAGAAAAGGTCAGAATAGACTTGATGGCAAAAGGTGATTAGTATTATGAAATAAAAATATTGGTTCAATTTAAAGATTTAATTCTGCTGAGAATAGCATCATGAAACACATTTCTGCCCACTAGACATGGGATATTTGAATATGAATACGAATATTGGCACCACAGGTGCCTGGGAAAACCACACCTTCCCTCCCTGAACCAGAGCACCCTGGCCGGCACTTCCCTGCCTCCCCGCAGAGCCGACCGCTCAACAGCTGAGTGGGGAATTTGTCATCCCACCTCCTCACCGGAGTGGTCAGCTGTGTGGGCTGCTTCCTGGATTGGCACGACAAGAATGATGCCAGCTGTGTGCATTGCACAGCAAGCAGTAAGTGGACCTGCTGGTTTGGGGGGGGGGAGGGTTTGGGTTTCCCAGCCACCTTTGGTGCCGATATTCATATTAGAATCCCCAGGGATATGAATACGAATATCCCATGTCTACTGTCCACACAATTCCCACTAGAGGAAGGGATTTTACAGTATTTCTCCTCCATTATACTGCTCTCCAAGGACTACTTCTCCCAGTATATACTGGAAAATATTTCCATTGAAAGTCTTGCACAAAGAGGATATAAAGGAAATAAATCAAAATTTCAAAGAGGAAATGAAGCAAAGAGGAAGTGAAGCAAGTAGAAATAGCTTCCTTCTCCACTAGGCCAATGGAAACCTGCTGTATCAAGAGCTATGTATTACTGGAAATAGCTTTTCATTTGTGGTAACCTTTTATAATCATATTGGCTATGTGAAATTATACTTCAGTGTTATAATGTTGTTTCATATTCCTCTGTGAACTGAAAAGAAAACTTAGACCAGGTTGGACATGTGACAGATCATTAATAATCAGCTGGACAGGAGGATGCGGTCTGCAGCTTCTTACACAAGCAAAAAAATTGATCAGTTAAGTTACTTAGAACTATGTCACTTGCAAATTAACTTGGCAATATGTCATTATGCTTTAGTAATGAAAATTACCTGGCAAATAGAAGGAGAGGATATGGAGGCAGTGACAGATTTTACTTTCTTGGGCTCCATGATCACTGCAGATGGGGACAGCAGCCACGAAATTAAAAGACGCCTGCTTCTTGGGAGGAAAGCGATGACAAACCTAGACAGCATCTTAAAAAGCAGAGACATCACCTTGCCAACAAAGGTCCACATAGTTAAAGCTATGGTTTTTCCAGTAGTGATGTATGGAAGTGAGAGCTGGACCATAAAGAAGGCTGACCGCCGAAGAATTGATGCTTTTGAATTGTGGTGCTGGAGGAGACTCTTGAGAGTCCCCTGGACTGCAAGGAGAACAAACCTATCCATTTTGAGGGAAATCAACCCTGAGTGCTCACTGGAAGGACAGATCCTGAAGCTGAGGCTTCAATACTTTGGCCATCTCATGAGAAGAGAAATTTCCCTGGAAAAGACCCTGATGTTGGGAAAGAGTGAAGGCAAGAGGAGAAGGGGACGACAGAGGACGAGATGGTTTTACAGTGTCACCGAAGCTACCAACATGAATTTGACCCAACTCCGGGAGGCAGTGGAAGACAGGAGGGCCTGGCGTGCTCTGGTCCATGGGGTCACAAAGAGTCGGACACAACTTAACGACTAAACAACAACAACAAAAATGAAAATTATGATCCTAATTGTGCCACCAAGTCAATTCCAACTCATGTTGACTCTCCTGGGGTTTTCTAGGCATAGATAACTCAGAAACGGCTTTCCATTGCCTCCTTCTGGTGGTGTTCTGGAAGTATTCGCTTTACCCAACACCTTATTGGTGGCAGGGCACATGACGTCATCTGCCTCACAGGCTTCTGGGTGATCTCAGGTGGCTCCTCTTGAAGGAAGGACAGTGAAGATTCAAATTTCTGACCCTGGCATTCCAACCCACTGAGCCAGACTAGCTGCAGATCTGGAGAAACTGCTGTTTCACTTTCGCGCGAACTGCAAAGCAACAAAATAAAATAAAATGTAGCTGCAGAGGAGGGCAGAGAAAGTGAAGTCACGAGGGCTTGGCTGCTCAGTGACTGTAGGAGGAAGCAGTAAACAGACACTGTCCCTCCTTCCTGGAGGTGAGAATGGAAAGTTCAAAAAGGATAATTAAAAGCTTAAGAGAAGGCAGTGAAATAATTGGAAGCAATTATTTTTTAGTGGAACACCATTTGGGCAGTCTTAAAGAAGAGTTCATAGAACAATGCAGTTCATTTGTGCTGCTATATACTTAGTTTTTGGTCATTATTTAAACTATGTGAACAAAAAGTCTTAAAGAAGCTCTCCCTCCCTCTCAGCTCTTAGAATATGGGTTGGTGGCAAAACCTGATTCAGTTGTGCAACAAAGTATGGCTCTGAGTAAAACAAGAAGTAATGTTAAGCATGTCATTCCTGGGCAAGTTTTCCCTCCCTGGTTGAGTAAACAGGCTAAGGGTCCTTGTCTTATTTTCTGGTGAGCAGGCGCAGGTGGGCTAAGAAAGCGGGACAACTTAAAGACTTAAGAAGACTCATGTATTTCAATCAAACAGATCAGGAATTCAGTAGCACCTGGCAGGAGGTAAAAGGCATTTGAAGGGTTTTCTGAAGGATATTTTAAAATGTGAGCTTCTCTTACTGTCTAATAGCAGCTCTGGCTTGCCTTTTTTCTAATCAGCCAAATGATTAAGCTCTGCTTTCTGTGAACTATTTCAGCCCCCAAATCTAATCAAATGCTGTTTATAGAGTAATCTTCATCTTAAGTGAAACTTCAATGTCAGGCGCACATAATATCAAAGCGTATGAAATTTTGATTTACATCCTTGATGCACAGGACAGTTTTGATAGAGGGGGATGTTTCTGAATTTAAATCAAAAAGAACTGTCTTCAAGAACATTTTAGGAACATTAAGGGAAAGTTTAAAGCATTAATGGCTAGGGATACAAAAATCTCTTGGGGCCTCACTAGACAAGATGCTGATTCTATATCAGGGATGCCATATCCACCATTAAGAGGAAAAGACTGTTTACTTTTCTTTTTTTTTTTAAGGAAATAATTCCCAACAAAATGAATATAAGCAATGCACAAATTGGGGTTTAATAATACAAATGAAGTAGACATCCCAAGTAAAAATTCAACCCATTACCTTCTCAGAGTTATTTATACAAAATAATTTATTTTGTAGATTATTTTGTGTAAATAGATGGGGGTGTACTGGATTAAATTTTTACTTTGGATGTCCAATTCTTGCCTTGTTTGCATTAGTTTACATTGACACATGAGATTGCCTCAAAGGCCAAAATAGTTTCCTTTTGCTTTGTGACTGGACAATTAGGAGATAGCATGCTTTGGCTTGCATGTTTGATATCTCAGACATGTGACTATGAAAGATTTGCATGTCTGGAGCTATCAGGTTGTAAGTGAATGAGATGTGCTTTTGTAATAGGAATAAATAATAATCATGTGCAGTCAAGTCAATTTTGACTTAGGGCCAGGGATGTTGGTAAGTCTTTGGACCCAAGTCTGAGTCTTTGGTACCAAGACTCAAGTCAAGTCCCAAGTCTTTGATACCAAGTCCCAAGCCGGGAGGGGACATGTGCATGCGCAGAAGCGGCAGTTCTGGCTTCCCTTCCTGGAGCAGGCCCTTGCCTTTGTGCATGCTCAGAAGCAATGGGCCTGGCTCCTGTCCCTCCACTTACTACCTGCTCCTGCCACTGCCCCCCCATCTCCCAGCAGCTACCTGCTCCTGTCACCAGCTCCTGTACACTCCCTGCTGCCCCCTACTCCCCTGCTGTCCTCCCCTCTCCCGCTGTTCCCCGCACCTGCCTGTTCCTGCTGCCACTGCACATCACTGTCCACAGAAGCAAGCAGGAGGTTCGTCATCCTTTCCAGGAGCCAAGCTTGCCGCTTGTTAGAAGTCTGAGCATGCTCAGAAGCAGTGGGCTGGCTCCTGGAAGGGAAACCAAGCCTGCTGCTTGTTTCTGAGGACAGTGGTGTGTGGTGGTGGCAGGAGCAGGTAGGTGCCCGGGGGACTTGACAAACAACTCAGAAAAATGGTTCCAAGTTGCAAATCAAGTGCGAATCATTGGGGGGAAAAACCCAAGTCAAGTCACTGGTGCGACATAAGTACGACTCAACAACGAGTCTCAAGTCACAAGTCCCCATCCCTGCTTATGGCAACCCTTTTACAGGGTTTTCTAGATAGAGAATACACAGAAGTGGTTTACTATTTCCTTCTTTTGAAGGCACCCTGGGATTATGCAGCTTGCCCAAGGCTACACAGGCTGGTTCTTCTCCTGGAAAGCACAGTGGGGAATCAAACTCCCAAAGTCTGGCTCTGCAGCCAGATACCTAAACCACTGAGCTATTCAACCAGAGATGCTTAAGCTGACTTGTGCTCCATCTCAGTCTTGTGGTGACTTTCAGCACCCTATCTGCATTTTCTCCCTATCCTTGTTTCTTACTAGATCACAAGACTTTGTGTGTGTGTTTTTCCATTTATGTATGTTTTTCCATAAAGACTTTCGTTCACATTTTGTTTACACATTTTTCCTAATGTGGACAATTATTTCTGCATTTTATGTAACACACACTTTCCCCATGCCCCTGTTGACTAAAGCATGTTCATTCATATATTTTCAGCTGGGTGCATGGGAAAGTGTGTGTGTGTTGTTTTGGGTGTACTTTATTTCTCATCAAACCTTCCAAGTGTGGTCGTTCTGCAGGTGAGGCTCATTTCTTCTTGCAAAAAGTCTTGAGAAATAAAAAAAAGACTTCTTCATATGTGAACCCAATGAAACCCCCACTCCCTTTGTTATTGGTCTTTTTGGGATGAAACTGCACATTATGGCCTCTTGTAAAGCCTCTAATGAAAAAACATTCCTTGTATATATAACATCCTCTATTCTGCCCGCCGCCCAAGGATCACATGGCTCAAGGCTTGACTTTGTCATCCCGTGTGCTCCAATGCCTCTCACCAAGAGCAGTCAGTTATGTGGGATAGAAGGGGGGGAACTCAGAGACTGTGCGGCACATTGGCGACGTCACTGGGAACCAAAGCTCCATCTTCCAAAGAAGAAATGGGAAGCATGAGACTCAGGAAGGCATTTGGGATAGCAGTGCTAAACCTTCCACAGACTGTTTTCTGGCCCAATGTCAAAGGGCTGTGCTTGCTTTATATTCTCTATTTAAATTTTATTTTTGTTTTGTCTTTTCAGACATGATAGCTGTGAGGGACTAAGCTGTGGTTCTCTATTTTAAAATCTTATTATTTATTTATTTATTTATTTATTTATTTATATACTGCCCATCTGGCAGTCAAGGCCACTCTGGGCGGTTTACAACAACTAGATAAAAACAATAAAAATAACAAAATAAGACAACATCAATAAATTAGAAAGTACAAACCAAAATACCATAAAATACAGTGGAAGACATAGTGAAATATAGTGCAATACATTACATTTAATAGCGTAAAAACATGGCAGTATGTTGAATGTTATATTATTGGAGGCACTGTTGCATCAGGTTGTTATTTGTTCAGGAAAGGCCTGTCTAAATAGCCAGGTTTTTAATAGCTTTTTAAAAGTGCCTAGTGAGGGGGCCTGGTGAACTTCAGGCGGGAGGGTATTCCACAATTGTGGGGGTACAGCCGAGAAGGCCCGATTTCTGGTGGCTGTTTTCTGGGCCTCTCTCGAGGTCAAAACTCTCAGCCGTCCTGCCTGTGGCGATCTTATTGGACGGGCAGACCTAACTGGAATTTTTAATATTTATTTCCTGTTCTATTTCTATAGATCTCAGGGTAAGGTACAGAAAGTCAGAAAATTTAAATCATTATAGAAAATTTTGAAACAAAAAGCTTGCAGCATAGAATGGAAATGTACAACTAACCAACTTGGTGCCAAGCAATGATCCCTGGCTGTCAAATGCTTGAGCAAAGAGCCAAGTTTTAACTTGACACTGAAATGAAAAGTACATTTGGGTGCTTAACAACTGGTGCAAACACAAACGGCAAATGCTCAGAGTTCAATAAAAAGAAAATCAAGGTCATCCCTAAAGATATTTGCATAGCAAAGATACATCAGGTATCATGATATTGTCACCGACCATTTAGTTGACAGCAGTCATTTATGTCTGAATTGTGAGGCGTTAATCCACTGCAAGTTTTTTTCCCCAGAAATAGCCAGAGTGCTCTCTTCTCTGGATAGGGATCCTGGGGTGGGTCGTAGAAGGAGTTTAGTCCTTTGGTGTCCTCTGTGGGATCATGAGGTGGCCGATAGGACACATTTTGTCCTTTGCTCCCTCCCATGAGATCCAGATCGAGGTTGGAAATCTTGCACCTGAAATTTCCAAGGGGAAAGGTCATACTGAAGGAAATAGGAAGCCCCCAACTTCACTCATTCCACCTGTGGCCTCCGAGATCTAGAACAAGGCCATATTGCAGGGCAAAAAGCCATGGCACCTCATGCCAAGAGCAAGATCTGATTTTCCCTTCCCACAACAAGTCCTGGAAGAGCAATTGCGCTGTCATCAGGAAACCATACCATTAGTTTCTCTTTGCTTCTGACCTCCATAGCATTACTCGCTGTCGAACGACACAAGCTTTCCAATTTATTATAACTGTTACTTAACCTCTGGTTCTCGTTAGATACAGCAGCTAATTTCTGGTGAAACCCAGTGACTGGTGTCTCTAGATTCTTGGCAATATGTACTACTGACTGTGTAATGTCATAATCTTACTATATGAGATGGTCTATGAAGAAGTTGTTAAGTACCCACTGGTTTCCAGGGTACAATGTGGTATGATAACAGGATATTTTTTTGAAGGGGTTATTTTGTTTTCAAGCATATGACTTAGTAAAGTGTTTCAAAAGATTTCTGCTGAAGTTAAACTAGTACTTCATCCAGAGCAGGCACTATGGGTGGGTGGGGATGCTCAAATCTACAAAACAATGGCAACATGTTAGACAGCCACGCAGACCCACTCTGGCTTGCTGTCCTGCATTCTGTCAGCTCCAATCTGTGAGATGGAGTGAAGGTGTCTTGTCATTTGCATCAGGCAGCAACATGCTGTGGGCTGGTCATAAATTGGCGTGGGAGGGCCGATTTCGGATCACTGTAATAGAAATATGGGTGGATAATATCATAATCTTGAGTTGTTGCAGGGTTGGAAGAGTGCAAATTTTAAGGGGCCTCAGCCACAATATTTGTTTAAAATATTCTCTAAATAATGCCCAACTTTAAAAATTTTCTGCATGTATCACCATTCATTTAGCGTTTCTCTTTCTTCCAGTACCTAAATATTGTCTTCAGCATGGTAATATGCAATTTCAATGTGTCCCTCTTAAAATGATTTATCCCAAGCAACCGTGAAAATAAGTGGGAAGTTAACAATAATTCAAATGCAAGTGTTATTAAGCTGGAAAATTTCTCATAGGGTGACTTTTCTATGGGTTCATTTTCCTGTTTAATAGGCTTGAACTCAGTAAAAGTAGCTGCAAAATATACGTGTCTACCTCAATACACATTTTCGCTCCAATTCATCTCATTTTAGCTGTAATATGCCAGTTACCAGCTCTAAATGCATGGAAAATGTTGAAAAATTTGCTTGCTTAATAACATATTTTAGGGGGAGAAAAACAAAACAAATTATATAAGGCTGCCTTTCTGTACAGATTTACTGGGGGTTAGTCCCAGTGAAATCAGTGGAGCTTATTTCTCAGTAGACATGTATAGGATTGCACTGCAAGTCAATCAAAGGCAACCAGTGACCCATCAGCAAAGCTTTGGCAGTAGCAAACCTTGTCATAAACCATCTAGGTGTTGAAGATGGAAAAAAAATAAGAGTAGGAAACAGGATTCAGTACAAATCTCATGCCTTGAGACCAATTTCTACCTTCTTTTCCTCTTGTTTTCCCTGCAAAAACAATTGTAATATCAGTATGACTAACCCGAGAGTGATCATAATGACTATTTTGGCTGTGGTTATTAAACCTCATAGATTCAAATATAGAACAGAACTGAAAGTAGTACTAATTTTTTTTGCCAGTAAGCTGGCCAAAATCCTGTTGCTTAGTACAGTAAATCACACTAGTGCAGGCCCATTGAGTCAATGGGGATTTAGTGAGTCAACGTCTTTGTAAATTCCATTGATTCAAATGGGCCTCTGACAGCATTGTACATTGTAGTTAGAGTAGGCCCATTTGAATCAATGGAACTTTCAGAGGAGCTGACTCACTAAATCCTCATTGGATCAATAGGCCCACTCGAGTGTGATTTACTACATTAAACAACAGGATTTTGGCCATTGAGTCAAAAGCAGCCAAGTTCCACTGTCTCTCCATTATTAATTGGCCACACTGGTTTCCCGAGTTTATAAATGTCTCTTTTAGGTTAAGATGGTACATTGAGTCCTGAACTGTGGGAGAAACAATGGAGGGCAACAAGTACCTTTTATCTAGATGACTAGTAAACCTTGAGAGGGTGAAGGTGCACCACACAAACAAAGGGGGTTCCTGTTCACAGGGGCCAAGCTATTCATTGTTTTCCTTAATGTAGTGTTATTTCAAAGCACTGTACTTTAGTTATCCCTTGGAGTGAATGGCAACTGTTCCTTTCCACGAAAGGAAATAAATCTGAGCACTCAAGAGACATCAATGGTATGGTCCAGGGATGTCATCTGCTGTTTGTCTCATCCTCACACACAGATAAGGAATTGCAACATTTTTCTCCTTGGCAATGAGGGTATAGAGCAGAGGTCCCCAACCCCCGGTCCATGGCCCAGTGCTGGTCCGCGGCCTTAGCCAGACTGGGCCATGGAGACAGACCTCCCCCTCATCCCCGCACACACTCCCCCCCGCACAGCCCCTTTGCGCTTGCGGGCACGCGCCTGCGCCTGCACGAGTGCTCACCCACCCCTTCGCGCATGCGCACGAGTGCCCCTGAGCGCCGCACCACCCTTTGCGCATGCGCATGAGCACCCTCCCGCTCCTTCGCGCATGCGCACAAGCTCACGCATGCCCCGTGTGAGAGCGTGCCCGCTCCTTTACGCATGCGCACAAGCGCGGGGGTGCCCCGCCTTGCCAACCGGTCCGCGGGGTTAAAAAGGTTGGGGACCGCTGGTATAGAGGAAACTCCTGGTTATATCAATTGTGTTGTTATTGGTGAGAACAATGATTCAAATAAGATTGTCTCCTTTTTTTGTTGCTCAAAAGAGGGAAAAATTATGGAAAGTTGTTAATTTCCCCAAATTATGATGACTAATATTTTGTAAAAGAATCTGAAGCAGGGGATGGGATGTTTGGATCTTTCTTAATAATGAGGCAGTCTTTCTGTGCTGACCTATCCATGTACTTTACTTCTGAAAGGGAAAGGACGCTGACAACATTGTCAGAGACTCGGGGGGGGGGAAGTACTCTTTAGTTCGTTCCTAACTGGAAGTGAGGTCGGTTGTACAGCTTTAAAATTCTTCTCTGGGGTGTTCCATAATGTTGAGACAGTCTCCATAGATAAGGTCAAGAGAGTTGTTCAGTATTCTTTCCAAACTGAGAGCCAAATTTGGTAACTATCTTTGATGACTCCAGCCATTCAGGGTTAATTCTCCACTGGGCTGCTTTTTCACCTGAGTCGTCTTGTTCTGTTTCTTAGTCACAGAGAGATCTAGTCAGTCATTATAAATTATTGTTCTTTCAACACATGTACTGTAGAAGGGGGGGACTAGTCCCTCCATTGTTGGTTTTTCAAGAGACGTTCCTGCTTTATGTAGGCTCTGTATATGAGCAAGATATCCGGGAAACTGGCATTCTTCTTCACATATAGGGCCTACGTTTGGGTAGTGAGCTCTCCTTTTCAGACTCACTGTTGCTTGCATGAAGAAAGTTGCAGGGGTAAGGCTAGCCACCTTTCTCAAGATGTGTTGAAGAAATTGCATTCTGTAATGCCTGAATAGGATTAAGAGTGGGGACTGCTGCCTTGGGTCCTTTTAAAAAGAAAGCCGGGGTTAAAATATTTGAAATAAATAAGTAAATAAATTGTGTAGTGCTATACTACATTCTGCAGTGGAGTAGGAGCAAATGAGATGATATGCTTAGCGCATACTGTATTTGGAAGAAGTGCTCCCTAGAGTGGCGGAGAAGAACTGTCATAGCATACTCTTTTCGTTACCGGTGCAACTTGCATTTAGTTTGCTTTGGTCTGTGATTGGTTATTAGAAGGTAAACATGGGCTTAATTTACAAGCATCATTGCTGAAACATGGACCTCTGAGGAATTCCTGTTGCCAGACGGTTCTCCTTAATATCAAATTTGATTTTATGCCCCAAAAACGGAGACCTGGCACTGTGTGTTTCAATGTACTCTTGGCTTGAAACAGAAACGTCCTCGTTGAGGTTTTCACCAGCCAAGTAACCAGTTAGTCCTTCCTCCACAGTATTGTCTCCTGTAGGAGGATCAAGTAGGCCAAGCCACCCTTTCCCCCCCACCTGTCCTCAGTTTCCCACTGCTATTTCCCACCTGACATTCAATATTCTGTGCTTTTTAGAGGCTCCTGTGCATGTTCACTATGCACTGGGCTTTTTAAAAAAAAGTCTTTTGGCACAACCTTTTAAAAAGATTGCATATTCCTGTCTACCACAGAATTCTTTTGAACCACTTGAGTTCACCCCTATTGTGTTTCATTTGCAGAATAAAGCATTAAGGTGAGATGATCCAACAGATGTCTGTTTATAAAATTCAGTTAGAGCTGGGCGAGATTTTGTTTGGTTTGTTTTTTTGACAAGAATTTCTTCTTAATGTTTGAGGATCAGAACAAAGCAGAACTGAGAGATCTCATCCAGGCAGAGAGCTTGAAGTGTTCAGCTCTGAAAAACCTGGCTTTGAGTTCAAACATTTTTGTGGTGCTGAATTAGAGTTACGTCCTCACTTTTCTGGCAAGCTCATTGTCTTTAAAAGCTACATGGCAGAAAGACATCTTGCAATTTTCTTTGTAATGGGAAAAGCTGTACCTATGAAATCGGGCCAGTGTGGGTGACTCAGAGTGTCATTTCATTTACTGAGGTGTTTTCCAAAATGCAGAAGTTCTTTGATGTCTTTGATAGAACACAATCCAAAGCATTGAGATTCCAAAGCATTTGAATGGAGGAGGAAGCAAAAGTGACATATTTGCCCATCGGTCAGACACCATGATGCTGTTGTTTTGAGCAGGACCTTAATGCACTTTGACAGCATTGGTGGGTTATGCTAGATTGGACTCTGTGAACATTTTAAAGAGTGCCCAGCAGGCATGGGCTTTAGAACATCATACAAATATTTGCATATGTGAAGACCTGTATCTTCATTCTCAGTTTTTTTTCTTTTTGTTTTTGCTTGGCGTGTGAGTAATGGGTAGCTGTTTTGAATTTATTTTCCAACTGTTTGGCATTTACAGTATGTCAGAAGAAGTTCTCTGTTCCAATTCTGCAGGGGGGCTAATTATTACCTGCTAGGAATCTATTAAGAAGAGTACAAAAGAGCTGAGATTCTTAGAACTGTCATTTCATTTTTCTAAAAAACTAGTCTCAGCAGTTCCCTTACAATACAAAACGGGAGGAAAATATCTTAGCAGCTGATTATTAATATATCATGAGAAGCTTATGTAAAATCAAATTGGCAGTGGTGTAGAATGCGTTCCCTCCCCCCCCCCCCCATTCCTTAAATTCTTATTCAGTGTTAAATCTTACTGGGTCACAGTTCTTTTACAATGTATTTACTAATAACAAATTCTCTAGCTCAGTTTTAGCTCCGTGAATATTTGGATTTCAGCTCTTCTTGATCACCAAACCAGTTTGTTGGTGTTATATTTTCTGCCTGATTTGCGGTTCCTCAAAGTTAAATGGAGTGTCTTTATGGATTTTGGAGGTAGTTCTGTTCTGAGTCGGAAAGCCTTCCCATTGAGAACATTGCCTTCTGTGAATGAAGAAGGCTGTAAGAAAAGAAATGGGGGGGGGGGGGAGGGACTGCAAGAAGTATCCCCCTCCTCATACTTTTAAAACCTGTTTTTAGAATGCTAAAAATGAAGCTGAATAAGATAGCAGCTAATCATTCCCCAGTTTGGAATTATTATTTTTTTAAAATTCAACATATTCCTTCCCTGATGCACACACACACACATGGTAATGCTTTCTAAGAATATTTTTGTAATATATGTGGCTGTTGTTGCTTTTTGTGTGACCCTATTTTGTGAGAAGAGTAGTGTGACTTGGGATGGCCATGTGTCTTTCGGGAGGATGGTTCTCCATTTGAAGAAGTATCCTCCTTTTTGGTGTCGTTTAAGTGGCCACCCTCCCACCCCGTGAGTTTCCTTGATCTAGCAGGGAAAGCAGAGACTCTGATTGGTAAATGGAATTAATCATCCCTCTCTAATTTTTCAAGTAAAATTGTTTGTGTGTGTGTGTGTGTGTGTGTGTGTGTGAGAGAGAGAGAGAGAGAGAGAGAGAGAGAGACATTTTCTAAGAAGAAATGCAAACCATACAATTTCATATAACTACTGATGAATGGCAGGAAGGATGTGCCATGGCGTGTCAATTCTGTATGAACTTCTGAGGTGAGGTCAGTCCTTGGAAAGCACTGTTCAGACCATTCCTCTGAAATAACTGATTGTTGCCTAGCCAGATATTTCAACAAAATTACAGTGACCTTTGCTTATTTTCAGTCTATATATAAACATTTCCAGTAAACTGCAGAGAATACCAGGCACAGGACATTTCAGAGAATTTATTAAACACCGTGCCTTGGTTATGTATATGATTTATTTCCCATCTTTCTCTCAATCCTGCGGCTCAAAATGGTTGCCTAGTCACAGTCCTGTGCAATATGGTGGCAGAAGTGTATTTCCACTTAAATTATAGTCATAGAGTCTAACTGTGATGATATTTGCATATGGTGGTTTAAATTAGCACATGCAAATTTAATGCAGAATCCCCTCCTTTTGAATGAAGAATGATCTTCTTTTGGTGATGGAGCAGTGTGTGACCCCCTCCCTCCCCTCCAACAAGGGAAGGAAACATCTCAGAGATTCCTAAGTGGTTAATGCAACTTCACTTTTATTGTGCCTCACACATAGTGTCTCAATTCATACAATCCCTCCAGGCTCTGCAGAGTGCCATCCAGGAACATGGAGGACCTCCAGTCCACAACTGAGCAAATGAGCACTGGCTGCAGAAACAGTGAGTCTGCTGAGCAGCAGGACCATGAACCGGGCCAGTGTTTGCAGGGTGTGAGTAAGTACTGCCTGACTTAATTCTTATCTTCAGGCAAATCTTGGCAGGACCCCAACTGACAAACAGAGAAGTAGGCTAAGGAGATCTGTGGAGCCCATGACAACTTCAGCCATCAGAGATGGTGGAGGACTGCCTGTCCGGTTGGTAGCATAAGGCCAAGCATGGATGTCTGGGGAAATGGAAGACAAGGCCCTCCTCCATTGTTTCTGTTCTTTCCTGAGGAGCCCTAGTCTCTTGACCCTCATCCTGGCTTTGGTGAGATCTCTGCCCTCCTTCCTCCCTCCCTTATCCTCTTGGATACAAGCACACACATGCACAAACCACACAGCAAGCACAAAAGAACAGGTTGCTTGATCAAATAGATGCAATCAACCTATCCAGTGCTACTACTCTTACCTATGTAAAGAGACAACAGGCACCATATTCTACGTGGGTGTACTATTTTCCCCAACAACAATCAAGAGTCAGTCTTGCAAATGTGCAAAATGTTTCCTCTCGCGTTGTCATGGCCAGGAGAAAAATTCCTATGTTTCCTTGCCCTTAGTTTAGGAATGGAATAAGTCAGCTTTCACCTCCTTAATGACGGTGGGTCAAGTGAATTTTAGCTGAGTCTTACCGTGAACTCACAAGATCTTTATACGGTCCCCTGTATGTTATAGGCTTGTTGTAAGGATCACATTAAGATTAGGTCTGTGGATTACTCTGAACACCCAAGCTGTGCAGTGCTAAGCAATGAATCTTACATTCCTTTTTATTAAAAGGCTGAACAATACTGTGTCCAATCATTCTTTCTTCCAGACTGATTCTTTGGTTTTTGCTTTACATCAGTAATTGAGGGGCTATTTGAGACTTATGTTACAGAGTCTGTCATCTCTCTAAAATGAACCATTTACTACTGTTGCTATGATTTAGCTAATTATTGGCTGATACGAGTTTATTGCACAGAATAGATAAAATGCATGCTCTTAGACATGACTGGCTTATATTTAGGCTGTCATTGTCTTACATGAATGGGTGGACCATCTTAACAAACTGGCTCCATTCCTATGCCACAGATTTTGAACTGAATCAGCATTCTGCTTGCTACCGGCACATGGGCTACAAGGTTTGATTTGGTCCTGAAGGTACCAAGAAAAACAACAATGCCTTGTGTTTACAGTCAAGATCCCTTAAGTCAGATTTTTGGTGTCATCCCATGTACCTCTGCTTTGAAGTAAGCCCTGATAAAACTTACTCTCAAGAAAGGGTGCATAGGATGGCCATGTTAAACTCCTATACTCTCTATATCCTCCAGGAACATAGGAATCATACCACAATACACTGAGCACAACAGTCTCATCTGATTCTGGCAATTGAGGAGAATCAGGACTGCTTAGCCCTTGGACTGCTCAGACCATGAGGCAAAAGCAGGGATCTTCAGGTGAGGCTAGTAAAGAACGCTGCCTGAAACTCTGGGGAGCCCCTGGAGGTCAGAGTTGACCATACTGGTATCGGAAAACCCATGCATTGACAGAACATAAGGTGGCTTTCTATGTCCCTGCGAAGAGCCCAGTTGGAATAAATCAGAGATCTCCTTACTCCGGCACTATGTTTCTTGCAGTGGCCAATGTGAGGCCTCCAGCAAAGCAAGCCTGCAAGAGAGCTGGAGAGGGGTCATGCTTGTCTGCTGTCACTCCCTAGAGACTGGAATGCAGTTGCTGGGCACAGGCCTTATTAAGTATCTCCCACCAAGTGTTGTCCAGAAGCACATTCAGTGGGACTAACTCAATGATCGGACATGGCTCATCATGAGAGTCCCCACAGCCAAGCCCTCCATGGAGGGTCCAATGATGCAGGCAGCTGCATTGACCCAAGTAACCCGTTCTAGCAGTTTTCATCTCCACCAGGTACAGGTCTTTTACAAAGTTAATAGGTCTTAATTTCCTATGCAGGACTGCACCACAATACAGGTTTTCGGGGGATTGTTTCCCCAGCTACTATGAAATTGCAACTAAATTCATCAGGAATATTCTCATCCCTATTCAATGAAGCGATTGCAGATAAGCTTAGAGGAAAGGAGGCTCCTGGGGGGTAAAGTGGCAGATGATGTCATCATTCTGCTAACCAAAGAATATATTGGTACTCCAGCTCTGTGAGTGAGTCCTGGCCCTGCTACACCACTGGACTCACCATATACAGGATCAAGCAGGACAAAGCACCATCCGTTTTGTCTAAAGTCACCTGTTGGGAGTGGGACTTGGCAAGGCTGTAATTTACAATGCAACCCCCTGCATAGCAATAAGAAATAAGCCCCACCGAATCCAGGGCTGTGTGTAATTCTAAGGTAAATGTACATGATTGCAGCCTTAATCTTATGACACATGATAAATTCATCTGTGGATAGAAAAATACACAACAGCTGGCATTCAAAGTATTTGATGAATGCATATTTGAACTAATTTCTGTTGCAATCATCTTCTGAGTAGAAGGATTTAGGAAGGACTGAGATGCAATTCTAATGTATGAAAATGTATTTGTATGTGGCCGATAGAAGATGATATCTGAAATTAAAGCACGTAAGTGCAGCTACTTCTGCACTCAGCACATACTATTGTAGCTAACAGCTTCATACGTCCATAGCCTTGAATTATAATTGGAAGGCGAATCTGCTCATTTAAAGCTCTTTGAATTCTGGTCTGCAAAATCTCAGCAATTCCATTTGCGGGAGCCATCACACTCCGCATTTCTCTTTTTTTAACCATTTCCCTGTTTCGCATATCTTACTTTTCAAGCTTCTTTTCAGTAGCTGCAGGATAGTTAAGCCATTTTTAATACTCTGATGCGCCTCATCTTCATATGATCGTACTATAAACTTTCACGGTTCAGTTATATAATTCATTAAATACCTTAAAAGCTTGAGAGTCCAAAGCACTTGAACTATGTGAGATTTCACACCCCCAGCTGACTTTTCTACTCCCAGCATCAAACATGGCATAGGGCTGTTTCTTCAAGGAGAGAAAAGGGAGTGAAAGAGTTTAGAAGGAAAGTCTTGAGACAGATTACTGTTATGCCATTGTGAGGCAACTCGGTTAACATGGGTTGGTCTGCTAATCTGAGCAGTGCAGTGCTGAAGGAGCTGATTCGTGGAAGCTGCTGTGACTTCTTCCATGATGGATTGTAGGGCCAAGTGTGAAAGTTATCGGAAGCTCTTTTCAAGGTGCCGTTAGTGTCAGTTGAACGGTAGCCATCTTGCTGCATGCAAAGGATCAGAAACATATGTGCCGCTCCATATATTATTGAGCTCAGCTCTCATCGTTCGTGATTTTTCATTTCATGTTTCATCTCCATCAGATTCATAAAGAATTTTGCAAATGATGGGAAAGTGCTTTTCGGAAACAAATCAAGGGAAATGCTCTGTTATCTCTTCTGGCTGCATTCAACAGGTACAGCAATTGCTAGTAGGGAGGCCACCACAGTGTGTTTGTTTGCCATACAGTTCTTTCAGATGAGGACTCAGAAAAAGAGATGTCGACTAACTTGGCACCCCAAAGGATTCAAATGCAGACTTGTCAACACTCCATGTCCTCTTCTTGGATGGGGAAATATGTCAAATTTCACTTTGTCCCCTCGTCCAATATTTTTAATCCTAAATTCTTGATATTCATTTTAAAGAAAGAAGAGAATTTTTGAACATTCTTATCAAACAAGAATAAATCAAATGAAACTATTGCCCGTCCTTAGTCATAAAATGTAGGAACCTGGTCTAACTGCTGGATTGGACTGACATGACCTAAACTTCTTCCTTGAGTTGCTCTCCAAAGATCCCAGCTTGGGGTCTTTTGCTTTATTGAGAGTTCTGGCTGTTTGTGACTATAAAATTCAGTGAACTCATTTAAATTAAATTAATACTTTTTTGTAATCTCTGGTTTTCATTTGTAGCTATGAGTGATCATGTCTGGTGGGTAATATTTCTAGATAGGATAAAATATTACGGACACTGTGACAAATTACAGTGGAGTGCATCCAATAAAGCACAGTTTGAAATTCTCTCTCAGAGCTGTGTTTCATTGGCTTGCTGATTAAGTGGGTTAATGCATGTAATTATTATTTGCTGAATAACTAATGAACTGACTGATTACAACTCATTTGTTGGCCTGCTGGCGTCCAGAAGATTAGCAGAAAGCTGTTTGTTACACTGGCTCAGTGCAAACCTATCACCCATTGATAGACCTCATTATTTCAATGCCGACTACCTAAATCTGGTACCATCCAGATGTTTTGGATTTCAGTTTCCATAATCTCTCACCATTGGTCATGTTATCTGTGGCTGATGATAGATGGGGCTTGAAACATCTGCAGTGCACTTAGCTGGGAAAGATGCATTGCTTCTGTGCATCTTTTTGTCTTGTAAGAAGCTCTGACCTTTTGTGAGGAAGTATCCTTGTGTCATCGAAGCTACCAACATGAATTTGACCAAACTTTAAAGGGAGGCAGTGGAAGACAGGAGGGCCTGGCGTGCTCTGGTCCATGGAGTCATGAAGAGTCGGACACGACTTAACGACTAAACAACAACAACATCCTTGTGTATGTTACCAAGTAAACTTAATGAGAAACAGTAAGAAAGTGCAAATTCAGCTGTAGTTAAGGCCTTTCAAATCTTATTGATTTCAGGAAGGAAGAGATAAGCACAGGCTTTGAAATCAATGGTACTTTGATGTGCTTAACTTTCACTGATCTTCTTCCAGAAGCATCATTTCAAGCATGTGGGGAATGCAAGATGGGTGTGGGAGTTGGGATGAATATTTGTCAAAATTACTTCTTGGTGTATCTCATACTAAGTTCAAGTACAAATGCATCAGAGAAACATTCCCAAATGCTTCAAAATAGGAAGAAGATGGATGACAGCCTGCCCAGTCCTGTTTTGTCTTAACAGGGCCTCCTGTTACATCCAAATAAGGAATGTGGACAGGGTAACCATACTTACTCAGATCCTTTACTTTTTTTGGTCTGCCTCTTAAGCCTCCAAATCATCAATGTTTTGTATATAATACTGTATACCTGATATTGATACTTACACTCTTCTAATGCTTCTGGTTGCTGGAGAATTTGGGTCAAACTACACATTACTTAAAAAATGGGATGGGAAACTGGAGGTGGAGAATCCATGGACTAGACCTGCTTCCAATTTCCACACCTTCAAACCTCTATAGGTCACATCTACCATTCTGAAAATGGAAGTGCGTAGAAGGTTACACACAGCCTGTAACACCATCAGAATGGACAACCGTGGCCCCAGAGGGTTCTGGGGAGTGGGACTGCTCATTTTAAATCTGATTTTTTTTCCAGTGATGGAATATCTATGGAGTCAAGAAGTGTGGTTGGGGACACACTGGGGCCATCAGCAAATCACATGATTTCCACATTTGTTTTAAATACATGACCATGGCAGAGTTTCTTTATCTTTCTCTTCTTTTAACTCAAAAGCAAGCACCAGGGATCCTAATACAAACTGAATTATTCGCTCCCCTGATGGTCCTGATCCACGTAAGACTGTCTATACTGGTAATTCATATCTTCCAAAAGTGATCAGTTCAAACAAATGGATAGCTTTTGGGCAAATGATTTCTGTAAAACTCCTGTCTTTGTTTAAAATGAGTACTTCCCCCCCAACAAAGCTAAGCCAATATACACAGGAAGCACAACAGAATAGGCTAATTGATCAGAAAGACACAATCTCATCCAAGTCTATGTCTTTGATCAATTTATGCCACTAACGGTTATCACATTTTTCAGTCTTGTGCATTTTACGGAAATGCACAGAACCCACTTGTGGAAATGTGCAGATTTTCTCTGCGGTCAGCAACAAAAACAACAAAAAGTGTATCGCTTCATGGTGACTTATGTCCAGGAGAATTTTTTTGAAGTTTTATCATGAAAAGACAAATCAAAGTATGGTTTACATCCCTAACCTGGGATCAATTTTAGTGGCCAATGGCATTCTTGGTCCAGGTATAGTCTAGACCAGCCATTGTGAATGGGGGCTATATGGGCCCCTGGGGCCCCTGGCACATTTGAAGGGGAGCACGGACTGAAAAATGTAAGAAGTTTCTAAACGATCTCTGTTTGTGTGTATCCTTGTTTGACCCTGGAACCTGAGAAGAGCTCCTAAAAGGGCCATGGCCCCAAAAAAAGTTAAGAATGACTGGTCTAGACAGTGGTTCCCACTGTAACCCAGGTGTTCTTGGCCTGCAGTTCCCAGAAGTCTTTACCACCGGCTGTGCTGGCCAGGGTTTCTGGGAGTTGCAGTCCAAGAACATTTGGGTTACTCAAGGTTGAGAACCACTGGTCTAGAAGACAATGTGAATTAATATCAATGCATATTTATTTAAACAAATTCCAAATGGATTGTGGGTACTTGAGCACATAATTGTATATCATAATTACTTCTATTTTATAATATAGGTATAGCAAATTGTGTCACAAAAGCAGGGAATAGTGCTATTGATAAATCAAATATTGGTCTGAGACACGGGGGTTAAACCTAGAATTATTTTATCCAACATTCTCCTATATGCAGTTTATATGAAAATGGTGAACATTTAATTCATTTCAGTTCTGGAAAGAGCCCAACAGAAAGGGAGGTTTCTGATGAGGGTTTCTGTATTATACTCTGAATGATAGATGAGCCACTACAGATGATGAATGGTTCATAACTTCCACTCGAAATAACATCCTCCAGAGTAGTTCAGCTCTTTGCAGTTGAGATTATAGTTTCATATTTGGATTCCAGATAGCGAACAGCTCATGGTACTATAATAATCATTTCTACAGCAAGAATGAATTGAGGGCCCAGATTCACATGGCAGTCAGTTTTAGGGATATGCAAATCTGTAAAGTGAATTCACTGAGATTTTCCAGTTTCCACCTTAAAGCTCATTTGGACTTAGGTCTCTATCGGATTCTGTCCCCATAGAGAGAAATTCTGTGGATGTTTGTCAAATTCAATACAGAATGTCAATGCCCAAATATATGCATTTCCCCCCTCCAACGTATGCATTTTAAATAAATATCTTTTTAATGTTTGGATACATGCTTTTGTTGAGCAAATTACATTGGAGGCTTATAAATGCTTACATTTCCAATCATGAACTGTGCTTGTGTGGGCATTCAGTTCTGCAGTTTCTCAGTGGAGCTAAGATTATATAACTCTGCAAATGAACTAGTTTCTCATATATAGAGATGGGCGAGGACTGCCGGTTTAGCAGTTCGTAATGGTTTGTTCTTCAGACACACAGGTGTTCTGCGGGTGCCCTGGCTTCCCTCCTTTGGCTCCTCTGGTGGGCAACCACTTACAGGCAGCGTCCTGGGCTTCCCTGCCCTGCTTTCTCCTTTGAGTGGGTGCCCACTAGAGGAGGTGGGGGAGGGAAGCCAGGGCACACACAGAATACCTGTGCATCTGAAGAGCAAACCATTATGAATTGCCAAACTGGCAGTTTGTACCCATCTGTACTCGTATATCCCTAGTTGGTGTTTCCACTTCTCAACAAACAGTCTTTTAGGTTCTTCTTCACCATCATGTTATTTGTTGTAAGTCTGCGCTGGTCATCTCTCACTCATTATTGAACTAGTTTACATGTTGGTTTTGCTTTTTTTACTGCTAGACTTTGACTCCTTACTATCAGTAGCAGCTGTGATTAAGGGATGCTGCTAAAACTGTTTACTGCTTTTTGCCTGTTTTTATTCAAACAGCAGAACGAAATTCGTATGACTGTAGATTCCACATCTAAGGGCTCAATAACACGTGCCAAAAGAACCCTAGATATACTGATTTTTTTTTACCCCTTTCTTGAATCAGTA
This sequence comes from Intellagama lesueurii, assembly GCA_037013535.1. Lineage (NCBI taxonomy): Eukaryota > Metazoa > Chordata > Lepidosauria > Squamata > Agamidae > Intellagama > Intellagama lesueurii. The sequence goes on along the minus strand of JBAJHW010000001.1, from coordinate 162,745,628 downwards.
CATATTTACTTGCAGTCATGTGGTATATATACCATTAGGCCTGTTCACATGGCTGTCAGTTCAATTGTTACATTTCTTGCTATTTGTACCAGTTCTGTAGGCTACACATGCCATCTCATATAAATCGATTCATTTGCCATCCTGTTTTTTGGGGATTCCCATTGCCCTAAAATTTTCTCTTTAAAAAATAATAATTTGTAAGTGAAACATCACTATTTGGCACTTCCAACTGTTAGTCAATGTGCAACCTGGTGGTATATGTCACCTGCAGCCCTTTCTTTTTTTCATTTTCACTTCCTGATTCCTTTCTCCACTTTCCATTTTTCTTCCCCCTTTTCCTTCTCTCCTGCTCCCCTTTTTCCTTCCCTCCTTTACTCACTCATGCCTTTTTTCCCTTATTCCCCTGCCTATCTCTTCCTCTTAGTTCTTGGCTTTCATTTTTCTTTCCCCTTTTGAACAGCATTGAGAGGAGGAAGTGAGTTTTAAAAGACTTGCAAAGTATTGTGAAGTGCCGGGTTAAAAGAGAGAGAGAGGAGACATTAATGCAATGCCCCTTTCTTTACAATTCAAAGCAAGAAATGGCCATTTCTCTGCTCGAGCCCTCTTTCCCCTTAGGTTCCTTCAACCCACAAGGGAGAGGGGAAGTCTGTCTCTTTTTGAACAAAGTATTCATGTTGTTTTTGTGGTGGCAGTTGCCACTCCTGCTAGTGATTTATCGATATGTACAAGCACACTGTCCATGAAGTGGCTACAGCATTCAAAACCCAACTCCTTCGCAAAGTAAATAAATCAACAGCAATGTTTACATGCACTGAAACAATAAGAAATGAAACAATACATGATCGGTACATTTTAAAACAACCATCCCGGTGCGGGGGAAAAAAAAACTGATTGGCTGGCTAAATGATTCGATCTTACCTGTGCGTCATGTGAATGGAAATTATTAAAACAATTTTTTAAAAAAACAGCAGAATCAATATAACTGGGGTTCTTCTGGCATGTGTGCTGGAGCCCTCAATAGATCTATCCTTTTCAAAAATGGAACAAGGTAAGATCTCTTCAAATCCCCCAGCCTATGGCCATGCTGGCTGAGGGATTCTGGGTGTTGCTATCTGGAGGAATAAATTTTACAAGTTTGGCAGTGGCTGGTGAGCCTGATCTTCTAAAAGCCAGCAAATGCTCAGTACAGTGGTGCCTCGCTAGACGATTGCCTCGCAGGACGAGGAAATCGCTAGACGATGCCTTTTTGCGAGCGCTACTGCGCTTCGCAAAACGATGTTTCCCTATGGCGATTTTCGCTAGACGATGAGGTTTCCCCATAGGAGTGCACCGACTAGTGGTCAAAAGCTGTCAGTGCAGCTGTCAGTGCATTCCTATGGGGACCCTCACTCGCTAGACGAGGTTTCCCTATGGGAAATTTCGCAAGACGACTGCGTTTTCCCTTGGAACGCATTGAAGCGATTTCAATGCATTCCAATGGGAAAACGTGCTTCGCTAGACGATGTTTTCGCTAGACAGCGATCCTCGTGGAACGGATTAACATCGTCTAGCGAGGCACCACTGTATATGTTAGATGGGTTGCCTCTGATTCCTACATGTATCATTCCCCTTCACAAAACAAGGTGGAATGGCCCTCTGGTACTGTACAAGCAAATTGCAAAACGGTGCTTTACCACACTCAGTGCCATGTCTTATGATTTCCTGGTGTATCATGATAGCATGCTGTCTGGTCATGCAAAGAGATGTTCCTCTCTCTAGGGTTTGGTGAAGCCTAGTAGTTGATGGCTGGATAATCTATGTTAATTAGTGGGCAATTAGAAGCAACATGAATCTTCCCATCGTGCCTCTAAGAACAGTTGGGGAGCCATGCCTGTCTTGGAGCTATCGATTGGAACTGAAAGCAGCTTGCATGCATAAGAAATCATGTAGCTTATTTTGAGAGGCATTTGAATTTGTTGTATTTAGCTAGGGTGACTTTTGGAAGACTGAAATGATGTTTCTTGACAAATTGCACAGATCTAGGGCTTGCTTTTTTTAAGAAAAGAAAAGAAACAAAAAGCTATTAATCATAAAAGAAAACACTCCCTCCCTCCCTTGGCCTGGTCTTTCCTCTAATGGACATATTTCAGATAATGATCATGTTATGGGCAAGTCTTTGAGGCAGATGTCCAAGGCTTCTCTCAGCAGAAAATCAGCAGGACGTCCACCAATGCAGGAAGATTTTCTCCCCAAATTAAGCCCAGTCTAGTTTTCCATAACTATACCACTGACTTCTGACTCAGAACCGCTGTGAATCTGTGTTATGAAGCCAGAGCCCACAACATGACCTAAGAGTGCAATTACTTAATTCAAATGAATCGGAGACCAGACAGAATCCTCTTATGCTCACCCAAAAACCACATCCCAGACTCTATCCTACCCAACAAAGTAGTAAGCCTTCAAGGGGACCCACTTCTTCTGCACAGGTAGAGCTTAAGACTCCTCCGTCCTACTAAGATATCTTACAGGAGTGCTGCCAGAGCCCATATGTTGGCTCCATAGAATGTGGAGCTCTTGAAGATGGATGTGGTAACCACAGTTCTCCATCCTGCTTGAGGAACTCATGCCTAGAGGTCTCTGGTTCCACAGTGGTGCACAGGCTTCATCTCTCCACTGTTTCCTTGGCCTCCAAGTCTGTGGTCAAGGTCATTTTTATAAACCTGCTTTTAAAAAATAAATCAGGGAGTTCTTGTGGGGGAGATTCATCTGGCAAAGGAAGGACTAAGCACACCTCCACCAGCAGGTTCTCCTCTGCAAGATACATCTATGAAAAACAAGGGGATCCATGCTTTCCTCACAGCACATATTTCTCTCAAGTCTCCAGCGTCCTATAAAATGTTGCCCTCGGCATCCCGCTGTTCCAGGAAAGGGGCCTTGAAAAACTGTGTACCTTACTCTAACAACTGTGTGCAGTGTTGCTTTGAAAGTACAATATGACAAGGGAAGTAAATGCTAATAGGTGATACATAATTAATGCTTGGCACCAAGGCTTGGCAGAAGTGAAAACAGATAAGCGAAAATTTATTTCTGCCTGTCTGGCTTCTTGCTTGAGTTTTGTTTGACCTTAATAAGATGAACATTTGAAAACAGAAAAAGCATCAACTCAGCACTCTCATTGATGAGCTCTGGATTGTAGAGCTGAGCTCCAGATTCCTTAGATAAATGGTTCAATGACTCCTCACTTGATGACCTGTCAGACCCAGGAATGAACATGTGAACCACCTGTCAAGAAAATGGCAGGACATTGCAGGCTCATTTGTCCTCTAAGGTTGTGGCTGTACTGAGTGGCCCAGCCTGGCTGTGGGCACAGCTGCTGCAGCAAAAGTTAGATGAGTGTTGACATCCAAAAGGGGAGAAAAAGGATCAGAGGACTCTGAATGAGCTGTTATTTCTTGTTGTGAGGATTGCAACACAGGCCGGCTGCTGGCGGCTCTAAAGAAAAAGGACCCGGCCTCATATGACCTTCTGCCTGTAAGGGAATAAAAGCATATTAGATGGGCATATTCCTTGACCAGTTTCCTCTGGATACTGCAACTGAGTTAGACTTTCCAGATGTGAGCTTATTCCAGAGGATGACCAGTTATTAAAGGCTAGGGTTTTCTTCTTCATGTTGGTTTGAGCTAAACTTTGTTCAGTTGCCATGCATTAGATTAGATTAGGCATCCTTCACTCTTGAGAGACTATGGTATCGTGCTCTGAATGGAGGACTTGGAACAGCGTCTAGTGTGGCTGAGAAGGCCAATTCGAGAGTGACAATCCCTTCCACACTGAAGACAAATACAATCTGTCCCCTGTCCAGCTCCCTGATTTTGCTGGTTTCAGGACTGCCTCTTTGCCTCGGTCTGCTGGACAAGTGTCTCTTCAAATTGGGAGAGGCCGTGATGCAACGCCTGCCTCCAGGCTGAACGCTCAGATGTCAAGGTTTCCCATCTGTTGAAGTCCATTCCTAAGGCCTTCAGATCCCGCTTGCAGATATCCTTGTATCGCAGCTGTGGTATCCCTCTGGGGTGCTTTCCCTGCACTAATTCTCCATACAGGAGATCTTTTGGAATCCAACCATTAGCCAGTCTCACGACATGCCTAAGCCAACGTAGATGTCGCTGTTTCAGTAATGTATACATGCTAAAAATTCCAGCTCGTTCTAGGACTACTCTATTTGGAACTTTGTCCTGCCAGGTGATATCAAAAATGCGTCAGAGACAACGCATATGGAACGTGTTCAGCTTCCTCTCCTGCCGTGCACAAAGGGTCCAGGACTCACTGCAGTACAGGAGTGTGCTCAGGACACAGACTCTATAGACCTGGATCTTGGTATATGCCGTCAGCTTCTTATTAAGCCATACTCTCTTTGTGAGTCTAGAGAACATGGTAGATGCTTTGCCAATGCATTTATCCAGCTCAACATCTAGGGAAAGAGTGTCAGAGATCTTTGAGCCAAGGTACACAAAGTCATGAACAACCTCCAATTCTTGTGTAGAGATGGTAATAGAGGGAGGTGAGTCCACGCCCTGGCCCATGACTTGTGTTTTCTTCAGGCTGACTGTTTATCCAAAGTCTTGGCAGGCCTTGCTAAAACAATTCATGTGTTGTTGGAGGTCTTCAGCAGAGTGGGCAACAACAGCTGCATCATCGGCGAAGAGGAAGTCCCGCATGCATTTCAGCTGGACTTTGGTCTTCGCTCTCAATCTAGAGAGATTAAAGAGCTTTCCATCTGATCTAGTCCGGAGATAGACACCTTCTGTTGCAGTTCCAAAGGCGTGCTTCAGCATGACAGCAAAAAAGATCCCAAACAGGGTTGGCGCGAGGACACAGCCCTGTTTCACTCCGCTTCAGATGTCAAAGGGATCTGATGTTGAGCCATCAAAAACTACAGTGCCCTTCATTTCCTCATGAAAGGACCTGATGATGTTAAGGAGTCGAGGTGGACATCCAATCTTGAGAAGTATTTTAAAAAGGCCGTCCCTGCTAACCAAATCAAAGACCTTTGTAAGATCTATGAAGACCACAAAGAGTGGCTGTCGTTGTTCCCTACATTTCCCCTGCAACTGTCTGAGGGAGAATACCATGTCAGTGGTGGATCTATTAGCTCGAAATCCACACTGTGATTCTGGATAGACTCTGTCTGCAAGTACCTGGAGTCTCTTCAGCACAACACGGGCAAGCAGGTTCCCTACAACGCTGAGAAGAGAGATGCCACGGTAGTTATTGCAGTCGCCCCTGTCTCCTTTTTTGTTATACAATGTGAAGATGTTTGCATCCTTCATGTCCTGTGGTACTCCACCTTCCCTCCAGCAAAGACAAAAGATTTTATACAGCTCGGTGGTGATGATCTCTTTACAGCACTTCAGCACTGCATCAGGGATGTTATCCTTCCCAGGTGCCTTGCCAGAGGTGAGGGAATCCAAGGCCACTTTTATTTCTGCTAAAGTTGGTTTGCTGTCCAACTCTTCCAAGACAGGCAGGCACTCGATGTTATTTAGTGCCTCTTCGGTTACTACATTCTCTCTGGAATATAGCTCAGAGTAGTGCTGCACCCAGCGTTCCATCTGCTGTGCTCGGTCCTGGATGATCACGCCTGTAGCAGACTTCAAGGGAGCAGATTTCTTCTGTATTGGACCTGAAGCCTGTTTGATACCATCATACATTCCCTTGATGTTACCTGTGTCCACTGCTATCTGTATCTGAGAGCAGAGCTGAAGCCAATAATCGTTGGAACATCTCCTGGCAGCCTGTTGGACTTTGCTACAAGCAACTCGAAGAGCCTGCAATTTGTACTCACTAGGACAGGCTTTGTATGCTGCTAGAGCTCTCCTCTTATCCTCGATGGCTGGCATCAACTCCTCCAAATGGGCTTCGAACCAGTCTGACATCTTTTTGCCAAATGTGGACAAGGCGGTGTTATAAACAGCGTTCTTGAAATGTTCCCATCGTTCAGGTGCATTTGCATCAGCCGGGCCTGGAAGGGTTTCCTCAAGCACTTGGGCAAATTCCTCCACTTTTCTTTGATCGCGAGTCTTACTGATGTCAATATGTGGTCTTCCTTCCTTTTTCGTGTGATACAATCTCTTTGTTCGCAGTTTTACTCTACTACACACCAGGGAGTGATCAGTATCGCAATCAGCACTCTGGTAACTGTGTATGATCGTAATACTAGGAAGGCTAGAGCGTCTAGTGAGGATCAAATCGAGCTGATGCCAATGCTTCGATCTTGGATGTCTCCAGGAAACTCTGTGTTGAAGCTTTGTATTAAAGAACGTGTTGCTGACACAAAGACCATAATAACAGCAAAACTCCAGCAAGCATTGGCCATTTCCGTTCATCTTCCCAATGCCAAAACGGCCCAGACAAGTGGGCCAGGAATTGTGATCAGCACCAACTCTAGCGTTAAAGTCTCCGAGAATGAACAGCAGCTCTATCTCGGGGATTTTTTTGATAGTAGCTGCCAGATCGTCATAGAATTTGTCTTTGACTTCTGTTGTAGATGACAGCATTGGTGCATATGCACCAATGAGGGTGACCGGTCCCGCTGATGAGTGGAGCTGTGGAGACAGGATTCTTTCACTCCCCACAGTAGGTGGAACAATGGATCTCAGCAGAGTATTTCTGACCACAAAGCCAACACCATATTCCCTGGTCTCATTCAATGGTTTTCCCTGCCAGAAGAATGAGAATTTTTTTTCTTTGACAGATCCCATGTCTGGCAATCTCGTCTCTTGCAGGGCAACAATGTCCATCTGCAGCCTACTCAGTTCCATGTTGATGACAGCTAGCTTGCGCACATCTCTTTCCTGCAGGTCGTCAGAAAAGCCAGGGGTCATTGTCCGAACATTCCAGGTGCCCAACTTTAGGGCAGAAGTTTTCTTATGATTGTTACATGGTGCAGGGTTACCGATCTGCTTGTCGCCTTTCACCCTAAACCCCACACACCCCGTGAGGTTAACAGACCGTGGTGAGGTAGCACCTTACTGGCTGGGGACTGCCCAGCTTAAGGCGGGCAGTAGCTACCTAGTGAGGTGCAATGACCTGTCCCACCGTCGGAAGTGGCCCCTGGCGTCATGCTCTACACCAATCGAGCAAAGACTTATAACCGGTAACTGCTACTTCCCGTGTTATTTCGATGCTGTATGTGAAGCTAGAGTGTCCTCTCCAGAGCACGAAGCCTGGGTAAAATAATGTGGAGGATAGGATGTTACCCAAGCAGCAAATCCCCCCTCCCCACGTCACTGAAATAGTCCAATGGAAAGGCAAGAGCCAATACAACTGGTTCCAGCGATGTCACAGGAGTTGCCAGAAGGACACGAACTGCCTCTGGGACTCCAGCTCCGGATTTTGCCTCGAGGTTAACTCCTGAAGCCTTTTCCATCACTGGATATAGCCACAAGGCAGTGGAGGTTTGAAATCAGAGTTTTCCTTCTCCTAGATGGGCTGCCTTCCAAGGCTGATGAGCCCCACCTACCTGGCCTGCTCCCTAATAGTACAGAGATTAGAAACACAGGCCTCCCGCTGCCGGACCTTGTCTTCCAAGAGGACCACCAACTTACACTTAGAGCATTTCTACCCAGGCAACTCATTTGGCAAGAAAACAAACATGCCACAGGTGTTACAAGTGCAACAGATCCTGCACTCTCCATCTCTACTGATTGGTCAGTGAATTAAAAAGAGAGGAAGTCTGATCCTACCCCTAAAACTTTCCTGCTCCCCCAGGTGTATGCACTGCTGTTTGTCTTTCCTATTTACCAGGTTAGAGTCTAAAAATAGAATCAGAGAAAAAGGGCTTAGAGCTTCTGCTAGCACTCATTTAAAGCTAAAACCCCGCCCCCTCAGACCACGCGGTCAGGGAGAACAAAGGTCAGAGCAAACGCATCCTTGCAAGCCTAAAACTCCACAAGCCTAGAAAAAAAAAAAACCTCACCAAATGAAATGTCTTCCCAAACACAGCTCACCTTCTGCCTCTGCTTGCTCTGCAGGAAAAACTGCAATGTATACTCCTTTCATAAAGAACTTTGTATATCCTCTTCATCCATCTTGCCTTGCAGTTTGCTGCAGCAATGTGCAGGGTGACAATACCTGATCATATAAAATGGCTCCATCTCTTACCGGAGGATAAGTTCCATTGAACACAATGGGTTTTACTCCCGAGATGTACAGGAATGGGCTGTTTGAAAAGGAACTGGATGGGCATAAACAGAACCAATCCCTTACCAATCTGTCAGGCCCTTTCGGCAAGAACAACAGACTAGGCTAAAAGGAAGAAAGTTCCATGTAATTCTGGACCAGGTACCCACTTCACATGGTGCATAATGCGGTGTTGTTGCTTTGGATGTGGCAGAACCCAGTTTTAGGCTTAATCACCCAAGCAGAGTGTTTGGAAAAGGAACAAATGATTCTGTAACTTATTTTGGTAAATTGGATATATATGCAAAGTAAAAAGAGCCCCATTTTTACTCGCCTTGCCATTTCTTATCTCAAATCAGCATTTCCTTCCTTTTTCACCTGCCACTGTGGTAGGTGAGATTTCCCCCCCCCCCCCGCCCCGTTGTCCAGGCTTCCCCAATGAGGTCATCTCCTAAGGCTTTGAACCATACCTCCCATATCATCCCTGTGGCCATGCTAGCTGGAGTGGAGGGGAGTTATAGTCTAGACCCTCTGATGGGCATTCAGTTAGAGAAAACTGTCTTCCCAATCCTCAGTAATGGAGGGGTTTGCACAACACGTAACCTCCCCCCCAAGAGAATCAGGAATAGAGTGGGAAGGGTGAGCTGTAGTTGCCTTTTCTTCCATTAGATTGACAGAGTGAAAGGAACATATCCAGGAAGAGATACTAGTAGAAACATTAGGCATAGTTTGGCATCACGTTTGACAGCCACGGGCATAATATTTAACTATTAATTTTTTTGCAACCTGGCTCAGATGAAATAACTTGGACTTTTAAAAAGCTTATGTTCCCCTCAGCTAATGGTCAAATCTAGCCAAGTTCCTAGTGTGCTGTCCTATGACTCAGACCATTAGCTTAAATATTCCCACAGAAGGGCCAAGGAGAAAAGCCAAACTGATATACAATGAATGAGACAGCATATAGCTTAAGGCTGAGATTTTTGAGCGTGGAATCGTGTATACACTCAGAGTTTCTAGGACAAGGGTGGTGAAGCTTTGGCACTCTAGATATTTTGAACTACAACTACTACCATCTTTTAACTTTGGTATAACAGGCTGGAGATTGTGCTCAAGAACAAGTTAACTGACCAAGGTCTTTTAATGGCAGGCACTATTTAACCTTCTGGATTGACAAGCAGGCAGTCTTAAACTGTCTGAGTTGTATAAATATGAGGAGCATAGTTTTTTTCTTTCCTACTCTTCCTGGTCATCACAGCAGACATGTCTGCTTGCCTGTTGCTTAGTGTTCAGTGTTTCCACACTGTTCTCAAAACAAGCCTTGAAGCCCATTTGCAAGAATCATAATTGCCTTAACTACATTTGGGTATACCTACCCATAGCTTTGAACTAGCTCTGACATCCATGCTAAAAAACTGCAGTCCACTATTTTAGAACTGGAAATCATCTTATTATTCTGTGTATTATTTAGGTCATAATTCCTCAGATTTAATACTGGATATCAAATTGAAGGGATGGGGTGGGGGAACCAGTTTCCTTAATTGTTTTTCATATGCAGTAACTCTACATATATGCCCATTGCACACAAATTAAACCATGAATCACAAAATTCATTTAAAAAATCACTAAGTTGTCAGTTTGTGTTCTTATGAATCAGTGACCCCAACAAATACGAATCAATGAATTTTTAGCAGAGGGATTGTAGACGAGAGTCAGTAGAAGCTTCTCTGTGATTTTGGTGTCTCTAGGTGCCTGGGAGGCACTTTCCTAGGGGCCCCTCCTTGTGGGAGTATAACTCAGATGTCCGAAGCCCAAACTTCACCAAACTTGCAAGATTTGTAGATGAGAGTCAGGGGAAGCGTCTACTTGAATTCGGTGTCTCTAGGTGCTGGGGGAGGGGTGTTATTGGACTTTAAAGTAAAACATGTATTGACAATTCATTGATTCATCAGAAAAAAATGCTAAATCCGTAATTCATGATTTGTCGACCATGACAAATCACAAATCAAAATAAATCACCATTTTTCTGATTTATGTCCATCTCTACACGTAACCTTTCTCCTAAAAATATTCCGAGCAAAATTGCACAAATGAAATGTGAAAGAAAGTCTGCTTCCACATGCAGAGCATTGGGGGATGAAATGTGGAAAACATTCAATGATGAGGTTTTGTTCCAATTATTGTTTTAAGTCAGGTTTTCCCAAAATGTCTCATTGGACTCATGAGAATAAGATACAACAGTGGTCCCCAACCTTGGGTTCCCAGATGTTGTTGGATTAAAACTCCCAGAAACCTTCATCACTAGCTGTACTGGCCAGGACTTCTGGGGGCTGTAGTCCAAGAACATCTAGGGACCCAAGGTTGGGAACCACTTAGACGGAAAATTGCAGTAGCATCTAATGCCTGTGCAGTAATATTTGGAAAGGAATTTTGTGTAGTTTAGTCTTGGCTTTGCTGCAGTTGGGGCATATCCTAGTGAATGCTAGACTGTGGTCCACTCTGCTACTGTAGAATGCAAAGAAATAAGAGTTAGCATGTCAGGAACATTCCTTCTGACTATTACTTTACCCAAGTACTGTGCGTCTCTTGTAAAGGTAAATAGACTCGGCATCTGGTTGATCACCTTGGTTCTGTAAAATGGCATTGCATTTAATAGAAGGACAGAACTCTTCTCCCAAATCTGAGGAAGATTTATAGCAGATGACAAAAAAATAATTATAGTTGTTATTACCTTCATGCATCATTATCACCTAAGTGCCTGCTGCTCCGGTAAGCCTGCCATGGGGCTGTGCTAAGCCTGTGCTGCAGTTCTAGTCCGCACAAAATATAATACTAGGCTATTGATATAATCTTAGTTCCCACATGAACAGGCATAGTAACTGTATCTTCCCCATTAACACTGCATGTAGACCTACATGGAGATTTACACTGGGCTAAACATGATGGGCTTGAGGATGATGATGGAATACTTCTGGATGAACTCTTTTCTGTGACTGTTTTGTTATTTTGATATGTTGATAATGAATTAAAAAGTTCAAAAATTGTGTTGGAATCATGCAAGACATGCATGGTTCTATATTTTTAATCACTCATACACTCAGACATATTATATAACATATAACCCACATTCCTGTTTCTTAGTGTAGTAAATGACACTAGTGTAGGTCCATTGAACCAATGGGGATTTAGTGAGTCAACTCCTCTATATGTTCCATCGACTCAAATGGGCCTGCATTAACTGTGACTTGCCTTAGCACAGGCTTGGTGCTGAAAGACAATGTGAGAATCAACGTTCCATGGGGGTTTCCTCAGCACCACGGCCGCAAAAAACTCCTCCCCTGATCTCACCATCTGCCTAAGTGGAGAATGTCCTCAGGTTGTAAAACTTGGGAAGGTTCATGTGGAGGGGGTCGGTCCCAAACGATTTAAGTCTTTGAAGGGTAGTATTAGGAAACTTTATCCAGCACCATAGTAGTACAAAGCCAAGAGTTGGTGGATAGCATTTTGTACATGACTTGTATTGATGATCTTAATGCTGTGTAGTTTCCTGAAACCGTTCAGAGGTAATCAAAGGCCCAGCAGTTACAGTTTCTTATGCACAAATATGATCTGCAATGAGATCGGAAAGAAGCTGGCTTATGGAGCATCATTTCCAAGCTGCCAAGTGAGTAGGTGGTTCTTGGCAGCAAATAATATCCCCATGTTATGGCCAAACATCTGTGAATGAACATTTCTGGAGTCTCCTGTGGACTTCTCTTCTGTAACTTATTTATGTATTTTAAAAGGCCTGGTTTGATAGAGCTGGTGTTATGGAAAAAATTATGGAGCTTTCCAGAGCATGCAGGAATCTGTGGCACTAAGTCACAAGACTTTGCACATTGAAAATGAAGAATCACTGTTTTACTTGGCCCTGGGAAATGGGCCCAATGTGTTCAAGGGAATGCCTTGATTCTCAGTTCCTATAATTTCACTCACAAAATTGAATTTAAGCTTTTCAAGAGAAAGACAAAGCATTGGCAATAATGGCCTGTATTAAGACGATTAACTGGGTAGGGTCACTAACTCGAATTGTTCTATCACAGGCTGAGCTGACCCGCTCAGATAAGAATTAGATTTGCAACTATTTCAATTTTAGCTGAAATTATATGAACCTTTTCAACATAGTTTCATACCATAGTTTCAAGGTAGCTTAAATGAAACTGCTTCCCCATCTGGCATGCTTGTAGAAATATTCTGCTGGTATTTTGAACTGTGGGGCCTTTTAGTGACATTTTCAACAGATTCACTATTGCATATATGTTATTGGTTAGATAAAAATGAGTCAGACCTTCAACATCAGGACTAGTTGGGGCCTGATTGGGTGTATTGAACTCAATGGCTTGATTTCTTGATGGTCTGAATCATCCTGGATCATCATGCCCATCTGTTATATAGATGCTGTTTGGTGCAAGGTACTGGATTGGTTGCTTGAAACCACATGACCTTCACAGATGTAAGTAGCAACTACAAATGTTAGAGATGTGTACGCATACACACACACACACACACACACACAGTGGACAATTTGGAGACAAATATAACTGTGAACACTTTTGTACAATAGAAAAACTTACCAAATGAAAATTTATATTCTGAATTTATTTATTTTTTGAAGAAAATATCTAATATTCTTCATGCATTTACATGGCACAATGTGGCACCGCGAATATACTTTGCAGGTCTTAAAAGATTGGTGAAAGGTTGTTCTGTATATTTATAAAGAGATTGTACCACAATTATGTTGTGTTGTAAGATTAACACCTTATGTCAGCCTTATGCCAGTGCCTGACAGCTAGAGCAATCGGCCTTCTTCTCTACCCCCCCCCATCTCTCTGCCACCTTCTTTACCAACCAAAAAGCCTACCCAGAAAGGTTCTGTTGCTCTCTGGCTCATGTTTTCAGTGTACACAAATAGCTGAAGAGAGAGGGTAAAGCCTCTTTCAAACCCCGCTGGATACTGCCTCACTATCAAGCAAAGTATTATTCAAACATTTCACAGTGTTCATTTCTCCTGTAGCTGCACTCAGCAGAATGGAGGAAGACTTCTCACAGATAATTTCAAGTTGAACCTGATAGAGGATCTGACATTCCCTTGGATATCACACACCTGAAAATGATAGATGATCAGAGCCTTGAGCAGAGGTGATTAGGACTGCAGTGTAAGCCTACTCGTAAGCTACCCCATTGGTGAGCCACCTTAGTATCAGTGTTCAAGGGTGTTAAGTATTAACATTTATATATCTCTATTTTTAAAAGCCTTCAGTTTAGTATTCCTGTCTTTGACTCAGGGTTGGCTGGAGCTGTTTCTCTGCTTGAGGCAGAGCAGCAAAAAGGGGTGGGTGGGGAAACAACCCCTATAGTAAGGTGAATAATACCAAAATCCAGTAAATCCTGCCTTTGGCACATGAGGCAGAAAATCCTACAAGCGTCTCTCCCCTATCCTTGGGTATAAGAAAGGTTATATCAATATAAATAACGGACAATTTACTGCCCTTCTGTAACATCAAAACCTGAGGCTTGAGGTACCTCACTCTGCCAATAATACCAGGGGCTTGAGCCACCTTACTGTGCCTAATAATAGGGTTGGTCCTGCCCCCCAATTTGAAGCTAACTGATCTCATCCTGTCACACTACATGGAAGAAAGTAAAATCCAACTTTATTGACAAAGCTCTTCCATGTGGAGGTGTGAAGTCTTTGATTACTTTTCCAATACATCAGACTTCTGTATAAGGCTTCATGTTTTAGATATTATATTTGTAGTTTTCCTCTGATGTTTTCAGGACCCTGAAGGTCATGAGTGGAGAATTTTGGCAGGCCTGGGCAAACTGACCAAGTGTTACACAAACCATCAAAAATGCAAAGAAAGAAAGAAAGAGAAAGGATGGAAGGAAGAAGAAAGAAATGGAACAGAGATGGGGATAAACCACTGGTTCGGCAATTCATGCCGGTTCAGTGGATAGCTGCACAACGGGTACACAGTTGAGCACCCAGCTCCCCCTGGTGGGCACCCACTCAGAGGCAGTGCCTGGGGGAGGGGAGGCAAGGAAGCCAGGGCAGTGCCTCTGAGTGGGTGCCCACTAGAGGGAGCAGGACACCAAACTACAGATCAGCTGTGTGGCCATTGGCTGAACTGGCGGAACCGCCGAACGGGCAATTCGTGCCTATTTCTAAAATGGAACCACAAGAGACTGGATGTCCGTTTTCAGTTTTGAGCAGTGGGCGTTTGGGGATGACAAACTATGCACAAAGGAGAAGTTACTTATTTAAAAGGCAAATTGCCATTTCTGGAGGCTGCAAAGAGCTTTCAGAATCGCCTTTTTTTGCCAGAAAAAAAGGAGACTAGAGAGAGCTGGGGCCACAGAAACCCTATGTAGCCCCAGTCCAAAATTTAGGTATCTGGCTGTAGAGTTCAGTTCCCTGCTGCATGTCCCAAAAGGAAGCCAATCAACTTGGTCCCATGGCATCCCCCAGAAGAAAGGAATGGGACACCAATTCTGAGCTTTTCATACCAAGAAAACCCTGGAAAGGGGTCATCATAAGTCTGAATAAGGACACCCTTATTAGGTCATTAGCAATGAATACATTTTGGTTGATTGTACTTAAAGGGTTTGAAAATAAGAGAAGTTTATTTCCTTTATTTAATCTTCCTTGTGGAAGATCTCTGTATTCCACCCCGACCAATGAAACAGCTGCTCACCTTCAGATTTTATCAGTGGCTTATATACAATTGCTACAGCTGCCTTTCTTGTTCTGCTGCCGTAGACAAATGACACAATTTGCTTGCCCTATGTGTGATTAGCATAAAGATTATTGTCAACCCTGCTGTTTATGTCATTTCTTCTCTTTTCCAGAGACCTTATCAGTGGAGATGAAGTTTTTCTTCTTCTTTGTTCACAAAACATTCCTCTGCTATATAGACATGATTTGCACCTAACCTTACAGCATCACTCTGAGCTATTGAAATGTGAAGGACAAAACAGGACACTGATCTCAGTAGAACTTGGTCTAAACCAGAATACTTGAGTTTAATTTAGTGGGGATTCCATCTTGGGTTTTTTAAAACTAACTTAGAGCTGTACATTTCAGCTTCACTGTATTGCTGTAAATCCAGGCAACGTTTAGCTGGTTGTTATGCTCTTCCTTCGAATATATCAGATTAGAGAATATGGCCTTTATCCTTTTTTAAAAAAAAGTTTGCTGAAGGTAATCCAGTGAACCTTATGGCCAAGCAATGTTTTGAAGCTGAGTCTCTTCACAGTCTGTCCCCTATACCATGTTATCTGTCCTGTTTTGCTAGTTCAAGTGGGACTGACTCTATGGCAAACTTATAAGAACAAACAATTATCTGCTTGCTCAAAATAGCTGCTCCACTTCTTTTTACTTATGTCTTACTCCTACTGCATATTATTAGTCAGTATTAGAGATGGGGTGGTGCTTCCTCTTGGTTTGTGGGTCGTCAGCCTTGATGACCCATGACCCACAAATTACCTCCCAGTGGCCTGACAAATCACGAATCAATTCGTTGATTCATGGGGTCTTTTTTTCTTTCTTTTTTCTTTAGACAGCTCATGGGAAGGCATAGAAAGACAAAGGAAGTGGGACCCAAATGATCCCCTGCCCTGCTGCATTTGCAAAGACAATGGAGGTGGGAGATCGCTTTGATCAGGCTTCCCCTGTCTTTCTATGCCTGGGTGGACATAGGAAGAGAGGGGAAGTGGGACCCAAGCGATCCCTCACCTGCTGTCTTTGAAAAGAGGAGGGCTTTGAAAAGACAGCAGGGGTGGGAGATCGCTTTGATCAGGCTTGCCCCTTCTTCCCCCTTCTCTTGTCTTTCTATGCCCAACTGGGCATAGAAAGACAGGGGAAGCATGACAGAAGTGATCCCCTAACCCCACTGTCTTTGCTAAGACAGCAGGGTGGGGGATCACTTGGGTCCCTCTTCCCTCTTTTTCTATGCCCCCCTGGACATGGAAAGATGGGGGAAGCCTGATCAAAGCAATCTCACACCCTGCTGTCTTTGCAGGGGGACGCCTGACTGAAGTGACCCCCCCCCCATGGTTTTCAAAGACAGCGGGGAGAAGTCTTTTGGTCAGGCTTCCCCTGTCTATGCTGCAGGTGGATAGAAAGACATGGGACGCCTGAGCAAAGAAATCCCCCCTGTCTTGGTAAACAGGGGGGTGGGATTCCCTTTGGGCAGGCTTTAGCAAGCCACCCGAAGGGAAAACCCCTCTCTGCGGCGGCATAAGCAGAGAGGGATAGATGAAGGGATGAATATAAAAGGGTTATATTCTTTTCTTCATATTCGTTGGGGTCTCTGGACCTGAAGAATATGAAGCAATGAATTTCTGAAGAATCAGCAATATTCGCTAAATATCCTGATTTGTTTTTATTTTCATCCCCATGTCTAATCAGTATCCCATTTGGAGTGTAAGATCATTCCTCCTCTAGTGGGCTCTCTGTTGCAACTGGTTGTACAACCAATCTCATAAGCAAGATGCTTACAAAATTGCCCTTCCGTGTTTGTGCTACACAATGTTGTTGTCAAATATATTGAGGCCACAGAGAACCGACTTATCAAGTTGAAATTGACTTATAGTGACCCTAATAGGGCTTTCAAGGTAAATGAGAGGCCTTCTGTTAAGAAGGCAGCTTGCAAAAAAAAAAAAAAAGTAAACGGGAGCAAAATATATTGAGGCCAGGGAGTAATCCATGGGGTTGCAAAGAGTAGTTCACAGCATTTGAGACTCCAGAGCAGAAATATGCAAGATAGGAGGGAGAGTAATAGCTGAATTCAGAGCCATCTCTGGAGAAGAAAAAGATAGTCCTGTGTTCTTCCACTATCCATTTTTGGATTATGGTTTGAACCTGTTAATTATAGCTGGCTGAATGTCAGCTTCTTTGCACCATACAATCACATGGAAAGACGACCTCCCAAGGACATGTTTCAGTGCTGACCAAGTTCATTTCCCCCAGTTCAATCATTGTGCCTCTTGTGAAGAACGCATCGTAGAAAGGTAGAAGTCATGCCTGGAGATGCCACACTCCATTCCTTTGCTCCCACAGCCTGGAAATGGGTGTCCAGCTTTGGTAGTACCAAAACTTTTCTTGAAGATTTTTGTATATTGTAGTAGGAGGGCTATGCTAACCTGTGCAACACTGCATACTTCTGCTAGCATTTTAAAAGCAGAAAACAATGGTTTTGATCCGGACAGCCCAAGTGGTCTGGAGCTTTTTCTCCCCATTTCTTCTTTCTGCAGGTCGTGTGTGTGTGAGAAGTGTCAGCAAGTTGAAGTCAGCATATAGCAACCCTGATAATGTTTTATTTATTTGTTCTATTCATTTTGCATCACTTGCAGGCCACCTTTCTCCCAGTGAAGGGACCTAAGGCAGCTCAGAGTGTTAAAACATAAAACTAAAAACACAATAAATTACTGATTAAAGAGTAAACTACATTGCTTATTAAAAACCCATTAAGTAATTTAAAAACATTTAAAACTATACAGCAAACTTAAACAAAAGACCATCCTTCAAGAATTCAGGTTTCATTGTAAGATATTTAAGGAATGGTCTTAAGGAGCCTCATGGTGCACTGGTGCAGTACTGCTCACGACCCGAGTTCGATTCTGGGCTCAGGTAGCTGGCTTGAGGTTGACTCACCCTTCTGTGCTTCCAAGGTTGGTAAATTGAGTACCCAGCTCAATTGAACCCGAGTCTCTTGAGTCCTAATTTGTCACTCTACCCACTGGGTAACACATTTCTTGCTCCTTCCACACGAAATATTTTCTTCAGATGCCAAGGTCCTTTTGGAAGAAGGTGAAACACAACAAGGAGCACAGCTTGGAAAATTAAGTTCTTTGGAATAGAAGTCCCAGAATATCCTTGCCAGCATAGTAATCTCAGGAATTCCATGGGTCCAAAGAAGAGATTTCTCCAAGCTCTGCAGTTGGGTTCCATAAGGGTAGCAGCTAGGTCAGAGCTTGGAAATTTATTTTCTGGTCTACAACTCCTGGAATCCCTAGGTACCATGACCAGTCTGGGCGATGGAGCCCCAAAGGGCTTTGAGATGGAGCTGCAAATAAAAGCAGATTAGGGACTCCCTTTCCCCTTGCAGGGACGTGGTGGCGCTGCGGGTTAAACCGCTGAAGCCTCTGTGCTGCAAGGTCAGAAGACCTGCAGTCGTAAGATCGAATCCACGCAACGGAGTGAGTCCCCGTCGCTTGTCCCAGCTCCCGCCAACCTAGCGGTTCGAAAGCATGCAAATGCGAGTAGATAAATAGGTACCACCACGGTGGGAAGGTAAACGGTGTTCCGTGTCTAGTCACGCTGGCCACGTGACCACGGAGGATTGTCTGCGGACAAACGCTAGCTCTATGGGTTGGAAACGGAGATGAGCACCGCCGCCTAGAGTCGGACACAACTGGACAAATTGTCAAGGGGAACCTTTACCTTTACCCTTTCCCCTTGCACTGGCAGAGTGACTTCCATTCACTTACACTCCTGTTTAGATCTTGTTAGTGTGTTAGTTGCTGTCAAGTCAGAACCGACTTATCGCAACCCTAATAAAGCTTTCAAGGTAAGTGAGATATTTAAGGAGACCTTTTAACCAGTGCCAACCCCACCTCCCCAGTGATTTCCCATGGCTGAACAGGGATTCAAACTCTGCCAGTCTGGCAGTCTATCTGCTACACCACACTAGGAACCCTAGCCTGATAAATCTTTTCTTTTAGTCATTATTACCTGGGCCTGATTTAAATACAAGAGATGAAAGAATTTACACATTTGCTCTTTTGTTACATACAGGACGGTTTAGGAAGCTTAAAACTGCAACTGAGATGGATGAGGAGCCATGATTGCTGTCCAATAAGTGGTGCACAGGGGCGTGTTAGGGTTCCCGTCAAAGCAGACTCTCTGTTAATGAGATCCTTCCAAATAGGATTGTGCCAGAGGAGACATCTTAAATGCTTAATTTAATATTTTGGCTGTTACTTTTGGCTGGATTCTACACGTAGCAAGATATTCCATACTGACACCCTCCAGCTCTTACTACTATTTCATGTTTCAAGTCATTAAGATGATTCATTAAAAGTGAATCCACTGATACTAATAGTTCTGCCCTTATAACATGATTTCTTACTAATGTGGGCTATATTTCTATGCACACTTCCAGTGGAAAACCACACATGACCTTTCATGATTTCCCTCTCCTATGGCTTAAGTATTGATTTGAAGGTTAGTTATCGAACATGATAGCAAAGACAAATCAAAACCCTAAATCACCTAAGCAGAGATCTGTTGGCATTACAGTTCAGCCTGTTTCCATTGAATTGATGAATCCAGGGGCTAGGGAACATCTCTTCTGCAGATGTACAGGCATAACTAGCCGTTTTGGCACCCAGGGCTTCTCTGCTGAATTGGTTCAGCTTGAGTGAGATTGATGGAAATGGGAAAGAGGAGCTGGGAGGAATGCCTGGATCCGAACATGAGATGGCCATATCAGTTCCAGGTTAAACCCACCAGCTTCTTATTTCTTTCTGGCCAAGGAGGAGTAACTGGGAGCAGTATATCTGCTGGGAGTGGGTGGATTTCCATCCTTCCAGCAGCAAGTCTCTGTGCCCTGGGTCAAAGCCCCAGCTGCCTCACCTTTGTTGGCAAGTCTTTGGCAAGTCTGAGTCCCAAGTCCAAGTCTGAGTCTTTTTTTTATCAAGTCCTGAGTCCCAAGCCCCAAGTCGAAGTCCCTATTAAAAACAAGAGTTTTTTTTCTCCAGAAAAAAGGGAGGGGTGGGTGGGTACCAAGTCGTGAGTTGAATCTGAGTCATTTAAAAAAAAAAAACCTGAGTCAAGTCACTAGTGTGACTTAAGTCTGACTTGACAGCGAGTCCCACAACTTGAGTCCCCATCCCTGCTACTTACAGCTCTGCTTTTGCATCCCCTAGTGCTGTATAGAGTTGTAGAGCTGGAAGAGATTCCAAGGGTTTAACACCCTGCCGATGCAAGAAATCCACAGTTAGAACATTCGTAAGAGATGGCCATCATGTTGCTCTTTAAACTGCAAGAAGGAGAAGTCTGGCAACTTCTAAAGAAGTTGCTTCACCATAGAACAACTCTTATAATCAAAACTTCTGCCAACTGTTTAGTTGGAAGCCTTCTTCCTTATAGCTTGAATCTATGAGGTGCTTCTCCAAGTCTGCATTATATCCAAGGTACTTATAAGTTCATGTGCACCAGCCTGAAGATCTCTTGCATAATTTTATGTATGCAATCACACTTCAAACCTATGACTACATTACAATTAGAGATGGGCATGAATCAGGAAAATGATGGTTTGTTTTGATTCATGATTTGTTAAGGTTGATGAATCACAACTTGCAAATTTATAATTTTTTTCTGACTAATCGATAAATTGATTTGTCAATTGGGTTTTGAATATAAATCCCTATAAAATGCTTCCCCTAAGCACCTAGAGGTTTTGGATGCCGGAGTTATTCACTCACAAGGAGAGCCACCCCAGGAAAGTCCCCCCCAGGCACCTAGAGACACCAAAATTATAGATAAGTTTAAGTATAACCAACCTTCAAATCAATACTTACTGACTCTCCTCTACAATCTCTCCAAGTTTGGTGAAGATTGGGTTTCAGACATTCAAGTTATATACCCATATATTGGGTCTCCCCAGGAAAGTGCCCTTTAGAAGCTGACATGGGGAAACCCAGCCTTCACCAAACTGGGAGATATTGTAAGGGAGAGTCATGGGAAGCTTCTCTGTAATTTTATTGTCTCTAGGTGTTGGGGGAAAAAAACTTTCCTGGGGTCCTCTCTTTGTTCATGTTTAACTCTGAGACCCAACCTTCACAAAACCTGGAGGGATTATAGAGGGCAATCAGAGGGAGCTTCTCTGCTAATTTTTGGTGTCTCTAGGTGCTTTGACAAACAAATCAACAAATCAAAAATCACTAAAAATTCATTGATTTGTATTTGTTGGGGGTATTGATTCATATGAATACAAATCGACAAATTAGTGATTTTTGAACAAATTTGGTGGTATATTTTTTAGTTTGTGTTAATATATAATTAGAATTAATTGTAATTTGTGTTTATGGAACACAAGTATAAATAAAGGTGAAAATCTGAGCTAAATGCATAACATCACCATTTCTTAGTTGGCCCTTAGATTATCCAAAGGGTTGGTTTTATTGAATTCTAGAGCCACAGTTCTTTAAGCTCCCGTACATACATTCCATTAGTTTCAATGGCACATGCATTCCATTGAGAATAATGAGACTAATGGCCATGTAATAGCTTATGATGGAGTAAGGCTTTTAAAACAAAGGCAGATTGCTATGGTGAAACTCATTTAAGCCACCTGAGAAGCTAAACCATTATAATTCCAAATAAAATGCTTACCTCTTGGAAACATCTCAAACTGAAGTGGCAAAAGAATAATCAACTTTAGGTCATAAACCTGGGCTTGGGTGAAATGATGCATGTTCAGGATTCTTGGATTAGCAGCTTGGTATGAAATATCATTATTGGGCGAATGGTTCAGTAAGCTAATGAATTGGGTTCACTGAGGGGTCAGGAAGGTGCTTGCTGGGTTTAAATCATATCAAGCCACCTTCCAGGAATACCTTTGCTGCCTGACACCTGAAACTCCCATGACATTTGTGAGAGATTTTGCAATGCTACGGCTTAGCTTCACTAAACCTTTTCAAAACAAGCATGGCTTCCAGTTGTGTTACCTTGCAGTGTTATTTCATTGAACCATAAATCCTCCAGTGTACTCCTCTCAGGGGAATAGTGAACCAACTCAGTCTTTCCAGATACCTAGATAATTGGAAAATATTACCTGAATGGATATATGGGAAACAAACAACACCAAGGGGAACAGTTGCATATATAAACTTGAATTGCCTAACTGGATATGGAAAAGAAGAAATCATGGAGCAGAAGGGCTGATTTTTAAAAACTTGTCTTTCTCTAAATCTACAATTTTGTGCAGGCAACAGCCAACAGATTCCTGCAAAATGTGTTTATTTTGACCCTAAAATACTAATTATTTTCACTCATATGCTGCTATTAGTTAATTTCTTTCCTTTCCATTCCAAACTAAAGTGCAGGCGGAAACACCAGCCAGTGAATCCAGGAGCTAAGACACTACAGAAGCTGAGTTTTTGCCTACATTAATGCAACAGAAAGAACAGGAGAAGGGAGTCTGAACAATGGGTTGTCAGAGCTTGAATAGTTATTTTTCAGATGAATGAGTATAATGGCATGCCAAAACTATTAACAATTTAGCAGTGGTAGAATCTAATTTCGGTTGACTACATGACATAAAAGTCAATGCAGATCCTCTCCTCCCCACACTCGATGCCTGGGGTTGCTTTCATTTTCTCTTCCCACTCAGTTTCTTTCTTTTTCTTTGAAATGCTTGCTAACCAGTGTTAGGGCAGCTGGTGATTACAGTTTGAGGGAGGGAGAGAGGGAGGAAGTTTTAAGGAAGCAGAGGTACCTTAACAAGCTAGAAACAAGGTTGAATTCAAAAAATTCCTCCTCTCTCTGTCTATTCATCATGTTTTTATCTCTTAGATCAGTGGTTCTTAACCTTTTTAAAAGAATCGCCCCCTTGAGCCATTGAGGAAGTTATCATCGCCCCCCTCCCCCAACATAACGACGGCGCAGCGGCGGCGCAGCGGCGGCGCAGCGGCGGCAACAGATCTGCTGCCAGCACCACAGCTGCAGCCGCCTTCTCAGGTTTGGCGGCGGTGGTGGTGGCGCGGTGGTGGCGGCAACGGATCCGCTGCCAGCACCAGCTGCTCTGGATCCGCCTGCCGGATCCCCTGCCAGCACCGCAGCTGCAGCCGCCTTCTCAAGTTTGGCGGCGGTGGTGGCGGCGCGGCGGTGGCAGCAATGGATCCGCTGCCAGCACCAGCTGCTCTGGATCTGCCTGCTGGATCCGCTGCCAGCACCGCGGCTGCCGCCGCCTTCTCAGGTTTGGCGGCAGCGGCAACGGATCCGCTGCCAGAACCAGCTGCTCTGGATCCGCCTGCCGGATCCGCTGCCAGCACCACAGCTGCAGCCGCCTTCTCAGGTTTGGTGGCGGCGGTGCAGCAGCAGCTGCGGCAGCACTGGATCCGCTGCCAGCACCAGCTGCTCTGGATCCACCTGCCGGATCCGCTGCCAGCACCGCGGCTGCCGCCGGCTTCTCAGGTTTGGCGGCGGCAGCAACGGATCCGCTGCCAGCACCAGCTGCTCTGGATCCGCCGGCCGGATCCGCTGCCAGCCCCGCGGCTTCAGCCGCCTTCTCAGGTTTGGCGGTGGCGGTGCAGCGGCGGCTGCGGTGGCACTGGATCCACTGTCAGCACCAGCTGCTCTCGATCCGCCTGCCGGATCTGCTGCCAGCACCGCGGCTGCAGCCACCTTCTCAGGTTTGGCGGCAGTGGTGGAGGCGCGGCAGTGGTGGTGGCGGCAACAGATCCGCTGCCAACACCAGCTGCTCTGGATCCGCCTGCCAGAAGAAGGGTGTAGCATACACCCTTGTTATGCAATAAGTTATGTATTATTCATGAGTTATATGTTAATGTGGTTAAGAGGCGGGGCTGAGAGAGATGTTAAAAGGCGGAGCCTGAGAGAGAGAGAGAGAGAGAGGCTGTGTTAGGAATCTGAGAGATAAGGATAGTTTGGGGTCTGAGGAGTGATTAGTCTGAGTGAGAACTGTGGTAATTAATATAGAAGGTTAATATTAGAGCTTGATGAAACTTGAAGATTGTGCCTATGAATTGTTCCAGAAACCAACTGTAATCAATAAACCTGTTCTATTAAAGTCAGTGCTGAATGGACCTTCATCTTTTCTGAGTAAAGTACGTTGATAAGGAGATCACCTGGTGGCAGCGTGTCAAGAGGTGTTTTGGTTTGCCTTTGTGAGCTCTGTGTTTGGGTAGACAAACAGGGGCCACGAGGGTGAACATCACAATGGGAATGGTCAATCACTAGTGCTGAGTATTCTCTACCTGGAAAACCATGAAAAAGGTCACCATAAATCAGAATTGACTTGATGGCTCACGATTAGGGTATTGCAGGAAAAGATAAAGGCTGATGCAAGTGCACAACACATTGAATGTCTGTCACACACACTGTGGCACCAGGTATACTGGAAGGAGCCACCAGGGGACACTCAGACCACACCTCCTCACATTTCTGGGTGTCGCCTCTTCACAACCACCCTGTGAGGAAGGTTAAACTGAGTAAGAGTAACAAGCCCAAAATCGCTCTGTCAGTTTTGTGACCAGACGGGGGTTTCATTGCCCCTCACCCGAGTCCTAGGCCAACACCCTCGTAATAATAATAATTGTGTGCCATCAAGTCAATTCTGACTTATGCTGACCCTTCCCAGTGTTTTCCAGGTAGAGAATATTCAAAAGTGGTTCTTAAGTCCCTTCTTCTAGAAGCGCTCTGGGACTATGCGGCTTGCCCAAGGCTGGCTTTTCTCCTGGGAGGAACACAGAGGACAGAACCAAACTCCAGTTCAGGTGCTCAACTCAGTGAGCTCTCCAGTCAGATAAATACTGGTGCTCAAATGGCACATGCACTCCAGTAAACATGCATAGAACTCTATTACATGGATAAAAATGACCCTGGATTTTTTTGAAAACAGCTCCACTACAGGCAGACATACAGTGACACCATTTTGGTAGTCGTTGTATCCTTGTGCCAAGAAGGATTTCCCCTCTTGCCTTTAATAATGACAAAGGTATTTCTTTCTTGGTTAACCCATTAGAAGGTGCATAGTATTTTACTGAGAGCAGGTCTCTTCCCCAGAGAGCCTCCAGTTTAAAAGGTATTGTGTGTGAGAGAGAGAAAGAGAGAAAAGGAAATAAATAGATGCAGGGAAAGCAGTGGTACTGCAGTTAAATGTACATAGGCATAGGTGTGGCAGGAGAGCTTTTCCACCCGGGTGCAAATGACCCTCCTGGCTGTGGATGATGGAAGCTGTGATCCAACACATCCAGAGCTTACAAGCTTTAGGACACCTGATGTGGGACATGGCTCATACACCTGCCTTATGTGGCACGGACCCAATGAATCAACAAATGAATGAACAAAAGAACGAATGAAGATAATTAACACCTGATGAGTTTACAAAACAATTTTTTGGTGTCATGCACAATGTGAAGGGTGGCTACCGGCATCTGAACATAAGCATAGCAGATGCTAAGTACAGCTTGTTACCATTTCATCATCATCATCATCATCATCTTTCAACTGTAGAACTGGAAGGAACCCTATGAATCATGGAGTCCAGCCCCTGTCAAGGAGGCACAGTGGAGAATCAAACTCCCAACTTCTGACTAACTTGCTATTAATGAAAGAGTAGCTCCTTCGGTTTTAGGATGGACACAGAGTGTGTACAATGAGATGAAGCTGAATGTACCTCGAAACGGAAGTAGGGACTTTTTTCAGTGGCAGTCTACCGGCGCTGTCAATGTTCTTCCGGCGTTATCCATATAGCTTTGCAACAGGATACATGCCAAGATGTTCTGGCTATAGAATCATATGTAAATTCTGACTGAGCCAGTGTAGAGTATAATTGTTTCAATATTAGATTTGGAAGAGGAGGATACGGGTTGAGAACCCTGCATAGTCAAAAAGCTTCATAGGTATCCCATAATATGGATGCTGGGTTTTGGTATCCATTTTTATTGATAGCAACAGAACTTCCTACAAATCTATGTGAACCCCAGTGGGACCACATGCACACAAACACAAACACAGACACAAACACAAACAAAGTCATTTAATTTTGTAAGCCACCAACGGCCCTTTTCAGAAGGAAGGCAAAGTAACAATATACCGTTGACCACGGTATCCTCCTGGGGAGGCTCTCCGAGCTGGGAATCGGTGGTCTGGCGCTTGCCTGGCTCCGATCCTTCTTGGAGGACCGTCCCCAGAGAGTACAGCTTGGGGAGAGTGTTTCGGTCCTGTGGAGCCTCAACTGTGGGGTTCCGCACGGCTTGATTATCTCCCCAATGCTGTTTAATATCTACATGAGGCCACTGAGTGGGGTCATCAGGGGGTGTGGGGCTTCGTGTCACCAGTATGCTGATGACACCCAGCTCTACATCTCCTTTTCTCCAACCACAGTGGATGCCGTTCTGTCCCTTCAGCGCTGTCTGGAGGCTGTATTGCAATGGATGCAGGAGAATGGGCTGAGGCTGAACCCGGACAAGACGGAGGTCCTGAGGGTGGGTGGCCCCTCCAGTGGTGGTTTGAGGGAGGCCCGGAGAGAAAGAACAAGAAACTGGGCCTTCTCGGCAGTGGCCCCTCGCCTTTGGAACAGTCTGCCCCCAGAGATCTGTCTGGCTCCCTCGCTGGGTGTTTTCAAGAGCAAACTTAAGACCTGGCTCTTTAGGCAGGCTTTCCCTCCTGTCATCACTTGAATATTTTTTCCCATCTTGAGCTATGTTACTACTGTTGTTTTTTATTTTATTATATTGTTTTTATTTTATCTATTGTTGTTAGCCGCCCACAGTAGACTTCGGTCTAGATGGGCGGGGTATAAATTTAATAAATAAATAAATAAACAATATTTAAAATAACTAAAAAAAAAATAAAGATATGTCTTTACTGTGATTTTGGTTAGAAACATTTCCTGGACTCCTCTTTCAGAGACCACCCAACCAGTGTCTCTCACAACCTGGCCTGACCCAGGCTTCCATTGCAACAGTCCAAAGAATTTTTAAAATGATGGTTCCAAAGCAAAGACAAGTGCTTTCTGTATACTTGTGTCCTTGTTTCCAATTTGCGACCAGTAAGGAAAACAAGGCAGGCCTCCCATGTTTCAGGTGCAGGGGCAACAGTACCTTGACCACTCTTTGTGATGTCACTTTGTGATGCAATTCATCACCTTCATAAACCTCTGGTCCAGGACAGCAACCATCCATCTGGTGGGTGACCAGCGCTCAGTCAGCTGTGTTGATCCAGTGATGGTGAAGACCCAGCGCAAGCTCCTGGTTGCTCTCAGGAAAATGTTGGCAGCCCCAATCAGATATCTCATCTTTCTTCTTGTTATCACTTTGATAACATTATGTTTTCATTTTATTATCCTTTTGAAACTTCTGCAGAGTTTTCCTTTGGTTCATAACACGTTTGAATCCATGATGAGGCTCTTTGCTACCACCATCTACTTGATGGGTCACCCACGCTCTGGCAGCTGTGTTGATCCAAGGATGGAGAAGACCCAGCACAGGGTTCCGGTTGTTCCCAAAGAAGCCTTTGCAACCCTAATCAGATACCTCATCTTTACTCTTATTCTCTTGTTCATAACATTATGTTATCATATTGTTATCCTCTTGAAACTCCTACAGAGTTTCACTTTTATTCAAAAAATCTGTGAATCAATCAAGAGATGTTTCAGGTGCCTCTTTGCTGTCCGTGAAATGCCACCCCAGCTTTCCAGCGCCCAAGCGAAGGTAGGTTGTTGCATTACTGTTATTGGCTTGCTTTCTATATGTAAACAAAATGCATAGAGACAGGAAGCGTATCTGGTGTTCATTCTCCAGAAAAAGAAAATGGGAAAACTAGTTTTTCTTTACTCTTATTAATGCTGGACCTTTCTCTTCATTTTCTCTTTATGGTAGGTCTATCAGCAAAGACCAGCAAAGGGGCAAGTGCCTGAGGGAACAAGGATTGGGAGAAAAGAACAGAGGACAAGTCTCTCCACCCCCATTGAGGTCTGGCATCTCCCATTCCTGAACCTCCCCAGAAAAGAAGACCTGGAAGCTCACTTGAGGAGAAGAACAGCCTGGCATAGGTGGGGACTTCCCAAATGGGTTCTTCAGTCCTTGAGGGTCCTTCTGCCTCCTGGAGCCCCTTCCAAAGCAGAGTTGGAACACAGAATGTGGCTTCAGAGGTCCTCGCAGGCCCTTACTGCTCAGGATGAAAAAGAGAAGGGGCGAAATGAAGAGGAGGAAGTCCATTGGGATTGTGTTCATCTGAAGCATCAAAAATCTCCTCTGGGGGTCCATCGACACAGGCCTCCGGCCACAGGGATAGTGACAAAGAAACAGAGGACAAGTCTCTCCACCACCATTGAAGTCTGGCATCCTCCATTACTGAGGATCACCGGAGGGGGAGACATCACTAAATCTGAAGAATGCCAACTCATGGAGCCCATGAGAAAAAACAAGAAAGCCAAGCAGGTAAAGGGCCTATTCAAGCCATTGCCATCATTATTAGCAGGCATGAAAAAACATTCCACCTCCAAGGCCTCCTGGGATGAAGAAAGCAGAATGGGAGAAAGTGACTTTGTTCCACGAGAGACACAGTTTGAGGCTTCAGAAGGAGAGCATTCAGTGTTTGGGAGGAAGGACGGTTTTTGGAGAGCAGGAGAAGGCCATGAATCTCAGAATGGAGAGGTCACAAAGAAGAAATGGTGGCCAGTACCAGCATCCTGGATAGGAAACTGCATCTCCTGCGTCGAACGGAAGAATGGAGGGGTAAACAAGGAATCTCAACGTTCGCTTGGAGAGAGAAAGATGGGAAGTGCCAGAAGGAAAGGGGTGTTTCAGCTGCCGTGGAGGAAGAAAAGGTCTCCGAGAACTGTTGTTGGAGAGCCCTCCACAATGGAGACTCCAGCTGGAGATGATTCAGTTTCTAGGAAAGACAAAGAAGACCTAAGTACCAGAGCAAAAGAGGAATCCATCAAAGCCCATTTTTCAGGCAAAGTCCCATTCATCCATAGTGGACCCAGCCAAGCGTTTGGGGTCACCAGAGAGGCAAAGGCCCCTGGGTATGAAGAAGGCCAACATAAGCAGCCCGTGGGAGAAGTCCATGTAGGCCGGGCCTCAGAGAAATCTCTGAAAGAACAGCTTTCTGGAAACACCCCATCAATCCACCATAGGGTCTGTCAGGGCAGTAGGATGACCAGCGGGGGAGAGGTCCCCAGGTCAGAGGAAAGCCAAATCATGGGAAACAGCAAAGGATGCCATCAACCTCCAAACGCAGGGAGTGCGGATGGAAAAGAAAAGAAAAGGAGTTCCATCATTGGGAGGTGCATATGCACCTTCTCTCTGTGCTGCATCTGTGTGCGTGTGCGAAAATCTCCATCAGGGCTGCACACCAGGAGTCGCTCTTGATGCCCATTGTGGTGTTCGCCCTTGTGGCCCCTGTTTAATATGCCCTCACAAATGCTCACGTCGCTTTCTCTTCTCGCTGCCACCACTTTGTGACGTACACCCAGTGTCCTTTGTTTATTTTCCCTTAAACACAAGTCCACCCTCTGGATGTGTCCTCACTTCACGCTGCCACCAGGTATCATTCCCTTAATACCAAATATATCTTAGACACGTGCTGCCAATTCAACAGATTTATTAATTTTATAGATGTCACAGTAGTAAATCACAGATGTTAAGGCTTATTCATTAAATATCATTTGCTTTCACGTTGGGTTTGTTTGTTTTTATTCACTGTTATAATATTCTTTGACTATCTATATATTCACTATACTATTAAACTCTTTCCTATTCTCTCTAGCATTCTCTCTTAACTTTCTCAATACAATCTCCTAACTCTCTCTGCAATTCCCTATCAGCAACCTCTTTATTTCCATCCTCTTCCCTAACTGTCTGCCTAACTGTCTAACTAACTCTTCAACTGTCCTTTTTGTTCCGCCCCTCCTGTCCTCTCATAGGCTCCTGCCTTTGAGCTTCCCCTGATGGACAGGCGTGACGTGGGGTTCCGCTACACCCATTTAGTTCCAGTTTGGGATGACCCCTTCCCCTGTGTGTGCCGGATCCGCTGCCAGCACCGCAGCTGCAGCCGCCTTCTCAGGTTTGGCTCGCTCCATTGCCCCCATATCGCCCCCCTTCTGTTCCTTCGCCCCCGTGTCACCCCTTTTCATTCCATCTCCCCCCTGAAAAATGAAATCGCCTCCTGGGGGGGCGATATCGCCCAGGTTAAGAACCACTGTCTTAGATCACCTAGTTGTGGACATCAAGGCAGAGAGAGAGAAAGAGAGAGAGAGAAGGCCCAATGAATGAATGAATGAATGAATGAATGAATGAATGAATGAATGAATGAATGAATGAATGAATGAATGAATGGGAAGGGAAGAGGGAACCAAGCAGACACAGGTACTAGGTGTGAGGAGGAGAGGATTCAAACAGTTAACAAGCTGCAAAAAAGTCAGATTTCCTTCCCCTCTCTACTGACTCCTGTGTGTTTGGCTGAAGTGAATGAACCTGGGGAAACCCGATTTCCCAGGTGTAGCTTCACAGCAGATCCATTCATATTTTTCCTGCGGTGTAGTCACATCCTTAGCTGGGGGTTTCAGTTGTGCTTTACTTTATTTTCTGCTTACTTCAGAAGGGAGCCGCCTTGTCTCACCTATGCAGCCATCAGTACATTTTGTTTGGTTTTAATATCATGATGCAACACCAATGTTATCATTGCAGTTTACCTATTTTATTTTAATAGCATGACATTGTTGATATATTTATTGTTATTTGCACCATCAATACTTGTTACACTTTCTAAGCTCCTATTTTTGATGAAGGATGGAGTGTTAGAACTCTGAGGTAATAGTAAATAAGCCCATAAATTTTACCAGAGTAAATGGCTATAGTAAAAAATCATGTCCTTTATGGAGTGGATAATATTAGCTGATTTACACTCTTTGGGATGTTTTATGGCCTAGTTCTCATTAAGGCAGAGTGAAGAGTCTGGATAGTATCATTTAAGCTGTAAAGTGAGAAATCTTAATCCTCTCACAGAGAAATGTAGATGTGAGGGAGAAGATGGGGTAGAACCTTTCCCCACACATTCATGCATTTGCTGTGTACATATTTTTTCCTTCATGGAAGAACTATCCATTAGATGGACTTCTGTCTACCATTTGGAGAGGTACAGCCCAACTATGTTTTTAATCATCTGACCCTGTTTTATCCATGCATCAGAAAGTGCGGGCAGAATCTTGAGGCGACTCAAGTTTTGGGATGGTCCCTGCCGACAAAAACCTTCTGCAGATTAAAAATTATGGTAGAAATTACAGGAACACAATTGTGTTTGAATCTGATGAAACAATTTTACTAGAAGAAGATTATTAATAATGTCCAGTTGCAACAGTCCTTGGACCTAAGGCATTGTGGGAGAGGGGTCCCCACGTAATTTTTAAGGCAGCTTCCCCCATAAAGCCTTCACCCTGGGGATTTTCAGAGCCAGGCATTATTAATACTGCCAAGACAGGAGTGGCCATGCTCTTGGGGTAGCTGTTCAAAGACAGAAAGCTCCAGGTTAGGCAGTACTGAGTATGGGCGATGGGTGTCAGCTCTGCCACCACCTCCAAACTCCCCCCCCCCCGAGTGCTTTATCCCTTAAGGGGACTGCCTCACCCAGGATGGCCCTGACAGATGCTTATGGCATTTGTAAAACTAGTTTGTCTTTGAAGGTTCAGTCTTTGTTTTTGCTGTGACAGACAAACATTGCTAACCTCTTTCTATTTGCATTGCTCTTTATTTTCTGAAGTGTGATAGTTATAACTTATCTAGTGATTATTATTATGCCTCTGTGTCACTGAGGCAATATCGCACAGGGCACATATCCCTTTCTTAGAGTCAGAAATGTATTTATTAGTGTCGGTGTCTTGTGTTTGTTTTACTAGTCAGATCCTATATCTATACAGTATGTGAGTCATTTACAGCACACGGGAAATATATATAATCCAAACCCAGAGAACAGTCCATGAGTAATGTATTGTTTTGGGGCACTAGTTTGATACTCTCTTTCTATTTGTCTAGCATATCCTCTTCTCTCTTTGCAAACAAGAGGCAAAGAAAAAAAAAAATCCCCTGAATACAAGTCAGCAATATACTTGCTCCCATGGTATCAATGCTCCATGTTTTGCTTTGTTAGTTTGAGACCAGGAGAGTGTGGGAAACTTCTGCTTAAAGGTTGTAGCTACATTCTGTTCCAGTGACGTGCAAACACTCCTGGCAGGATGCGGCAGCTGCCAGCAGGCGGGGTAGCCCCTTATTCTGCCCTTTTGCTTAGAGGTAGAGCATAAGATCAAAGGGTTATTTTAGCCAATCCTAGTTACGATTAGGTAACTAGTATCCTATCTGTTTCTCTCATACTATGTAATCATGCTAAGTCAATAAAGGAGCCCTCAGGGCGTTGCCAGTTGGCTCCGCTGGCTCGGACTTTCGCTGTCGACTCCTTTGTTCTCTCTCTAAGGCAATTAGCCTTCCTTTGTTCCGTGATCACCCACAGGAGAGTGTCATGTTGATCTAGGATAACAAAACAGATAAATGTCTTGATACATCCAGTTCTTTTAATAAAGCAACAATAAAGCAAGGAAACCAACACACACATATAAGCAAAGCCTGGATTCCAAGACAATTTGAAGATGACTAATGGTGGCATCGTGCTTGCTGGTAACAGTCTTCAACGAGGGCCTTATTTTTAATTGCTCCAAAGCTTAATGGGTCAGCATGGCCCACTGACTTCAGCTTTGAGTCATGCTGAGCAGCAGAAGCCTTCCACGCTATTTTCAGGCAGGGAGTGGGCTTGATTATCTGCATTGTGAATGTCTTTACAGTTAATAACTGAACACAACTGTCAACTCTTGATGTGAAAAAAAGTTGGAGGCAGTGAGCAAGACATTTAAGGAGCAGTGGAAAATAATTAATTACTTATTCTCATATGACTAGCTTTTTGTACGCAAGACCAGTTTCTATCTCTCTCTCTGTCCCTCTCACTCTGTCTTTCTCTGTGTGTACTATAAAATGCAACATTGGTGTCGTTGTGACATGACATCAAGTCACCTGCAACATGTAGCAGCCCTATGAATGAGAGATCTCCAGATTGTCCTATCCCCATCAGCCCTGCTCAGCATTTGTAAACTCAAGCCTGTGGATCCCTTAAGGCAGTGGGTCCCCAACCTTGGGCCTCCAGATGTTCTTGGACTTCAACTCCCAGAAATCCTGGCCAGCAGAGGTGGTGGTGAAGGCTTCTGGGAGTTCTACTCCAAGAACATCTGGAGGCCCAAGGTTGGGGACCACTGCCTTAATGAGTAAATCAATTTTATATTTGGTCTTCCTCTGTTCCTGCTGCCTTCAACTTTTCCCAGCATGACCATCTTCTCCAGAGAATCCTGCCTTCTCGTGATGTGCTCAAAGTAGTACAGCCTCAGCTTTCTCATTTTTGCCTCCAAATATAGTTCAGACTTGCTTTAATGTAGGACCTACTTGTTTATCTTCCTGGCAGTCCAGATTATCTGCAAAGCTCTCCTCCAGCAGCACATTACAAATGAATATATTTTTTTCCTGTCAGCTTTCTTTACTGTCCAGTTTTCACACCCATACATGTTGATTGGGAATACAAGAGTGGATGATCTTGGTCTTGGTCTCCAGTGACACATCCTAACACTTGAACTTTTCTAATTCCTTCATTGCTGCCTTTCCTAGTCACAGTCTTCTGATTCTTTGGTTGTAGCCTCCATTTTGATTGATCATTTAACCAATGTATAAAAACGCTCTATTTCAATTTCTTCATTATCAATGCTAAAGTTACATAGTTCTTCTATAGTCATAATTTTTGTCTTAATGTTCAACTGCATTCCTGCTTTGGCACTTTCTTCTTTCATTTTCCCTAACAGTGGTTTCAAGTCATTGCTGCTTTCTGCCAGTAAGATGGTGTCTTCTGCATATCTTAAATTACCACCAATTTTCACTCCTCCTCCTTCTGAATCTAGTCTGCCTTTCTGTGTGATATGTTCTGTGTACAGATTGAACAGAGAAGGCAATAAAATGCACCTTTGTCTGACACCTTTGCCTACAGGAAACCATTCTGTCCCTTCATATTCTGTCCTAATGATAGCTTCTTGTCTCCAATACATCTGGACAATCAAGTGTGGAGGCACACCCATTACTTTTAGATAAACCCATAGTTTATCATGGATCACATAGTCAAAGGTTTTGCTGTACTCTATAAAGCATAGACTGATATTCTTCTGGATTTTTTTGGTGCTCTCCAGTATCAGTGGATATTTGCAATATGATCCATGTAATAATATGGGGAATTGAAAGTAGAAAGTAAATTTAGAGCCACAAGCTCACTTTGTTTCATTTCCAGTGATTACACATACTGGAAATGAACCAAAACAGAGCAATCCTTCTCACATAAAAAACAGAAGTCCCTGACAGGGAGCCAGAAAAGAGCAAGTAGGAACACTCTGGACACAGGCTGGTTTGCTCCAGGAATTACATCATGTGATTGCTAGAGAAAGGGCTGAGCCTGTCTGTCCCTCCGGTGGACCAAATTATGGGAAAACTGCCTGTGTAGTCACCCTCTAGGTTGTCTTTTATTTATTTAAAATATTTTTACCCTATTATTCAAATATTAAACAAATTAATAACATTATATTAAGAATGTTAGGTAAAGCATTACTAAAACAGATTAAGAAGCAACAAAATGCAAACCATCTCATTTTAAAACCTCTCCTAGCCAGTCTGTCACTAAGGGACAGCTTGCCTGAAGAGAAAGCTTGGACCCAAGCCGTTTAGGGCTTTATAAGTTAAAACCAGCACTTCGAATTGTGCTCAGAAACAGATTGGCAGCAAGTGAAGCTGCTGTCACAGGGGGGCTTTGTGATCCACTTATAATCCGGCTACAGCATTTTGGACTTGATGAAGTTTCCAAGCACTTTCCAAAAGCAGGCCCACATAGAGTGCAATACGGTAATCCAGCTGGGATGTAATTTAGCTTTATGTCCCTGTGGCCTGGTCAGACCTCTGCAGGAGCAGGCAGAGCTGGTATACTAGTTTTAACTGTGCAAAGGCACTGCTGGCCACCAGCAAAACCAGGTGGTGAGCATCTAGGCTCAGAGATGAATCCAGTAGTACACCTAAACTATGCACCTTTTTCTTCCAGAGAGTGTGTTACACCATCTGTTGCTGATATCAGACACTGATCTAGTACTAAGATAGCCTCCTTGAATTTTAATAGAAAGGAAAGGTAGAATTTGGTGTCACCCACATAATGATGACACCGAACCCTAAAACTCTAGACAACCTCTCCCATTGGTTTCATCTCAGATTAAGAGAGCTTCTGTGCATTTGCCACGCTTCAGTTTTTTGCGTGTTTTTTTGGCCAAAACATCAAGGATGTAATTTTTGCACAAAAACAGTACTGAGCACAGAAAACCTTGTGTTTTGTGAGAAACCCAAGGTTTAGATTCTTGCTCCTTTTTCAAAAATGTGACCGCTTTGTGGATGGAGTGCCGTGCCTAAGGCCTGCCAATGTCCAGTTTGCAGTGAGCAAGCAGAACATTCCCCGATTGCATTAAACCTTCCCACTCACACAAGGGGTTGTTGGATTTCCCTTTTGCACAAGCCATTGGTTGCCAGGAAAGAACCATGTACGGAACTGATTGCCCTGGCAACAGGTTATTAGCCAAGATATAAATGCAAATTACAAGAGGGTTTTAATGAGAAAGGTTTTTACACAAAACCTCCACTGTTCTTGGTGCCATTGTTGGTGACCAAAACAAAGACAAACACAAAAAGAACTGCTAGCATTTTGTTGCTGTGTTAGAGCAAAAAAAAATCTCATAGTGGTTTCCCATTTTTTGACAAACACAAATTGTGTTTGTTACATTGTTCGATTGAAGGATATGTTGCTGGTGGAATTATATTCCACTGGCTGACATTTCATTCTGTGAGCACGAATTGCAGTGTAGAAGGTGTCTTGTGTGGGAGATGGTGTTCCATCTCTGAGTGGTTTGCTTTGCTTCAGTTGCTCTGCAGATTGAACCTTCGCATTGTTTTGGGGAATTGCTGTGTTTGGTGTACTAAGTGAATTAGAATCAGCCATGGACTCTGTAATGATTACTTTGAATGGTGTTAGAGGTAAGATAAGCTTCCAGAGTCAGCTGTTGCACAAAGTCTTTGGCAATTTAGCCCAGAGTATAATTTGAGGCTCCATTACTGCATAATTGAAAAGGGGAATGAAGTGGTTCGAAGAAGATGGCTCTCTTGACGTTGGAACAAAAGGGTATGAGACCTACCACAAAGGGCTAAGAAATACTGGATCATCACAAGCATATCGGACAGAACTTTTAAAAACTCCCTCTCAGTAAAAGTGTGAGGGAGTGGTGGGAATGTAGGACGGGGTCTTTGGACGCTAAGGTTGGGTTGCCAAAGAGCCATTGGGGGACATTGGGCCTATCTCATGGTCACTCAACCTCACCTACCTCTGAGGGTCACTGTGAAAATAAATCGTGGAGGAGAGATATGTACACCCTGTTGAGCTCATTAGAAGCAAAGCAGGACATCCTTATAAGTAATAAGAAGAATAATAATGAAAAGGCTTTGTTTGTATATCAGAGGAAAGAGGAGCTCTTTCGTATCTGTTGTCCTAGACAAATGATAAATGACTGACCTTGGGACTGAAATTATAGCCTGTGAGTCATGTCATCTGGCTTCGACACACTCCGCTCACCTTCATGGTATTTGAGACAAGGCATTCCTTTCAGTGCTCAGGAGCACACACTCAGGAGCATGATGCTGCTTCTTGTGAACCAGCATATTTCCTGGGCAGCTGTGTTTTGGGATAGGTGGCCACATGCAGCTCGTACGCTGAGCACGTCTAGCCTACAGACCCCTCAAAGGTCATCATCTCTATCCCCTGCCCCCAAACATGTCACATAATTTCTTCCCTGTTCTAATGCAACACGGAGTGAGAGTGTATTGGCAGGGTGGATTTGTATCTGAGTTGCAAAAAGTATTGTGGGTGTGTAAAAGGATCCAGTGCCTTCACACAGGTGAGAACGAACATCTGGAGTGACATTCCCATGGATTTTATGGGGAAGAAGGTTGAATAGTGTATAACACCCTTTTAAACTCACCTAATCGCTATACAAATTCCATACTAAATGTGACATCTGGAGCGCTCCTCAGCAAAGACAGCCCTCCCCAGTTTTCCATCGTGTTAAATACAGGTGCTTAGCAAAAATTGGGATGTCATTTATCCCCCAACTTTTAATGGCCCTTTTCAGTGTACATGACATTTCCTTTTCTTCTGTTCTTTCCTGTTTGGCCAGTCTTAGAGTGCTGAATTATTTATAACAATAGGTGCTTGTTTTGATGGTTTTTGTTTTTATTTCTTTCGAGACATTTTATCACATGTTCAGTTGCTGGGATAATAGCAGTCCTGCATGCTCTAACACTAGGTATCAGTGGGAGAGGGCTTTACAGCCTGATGTGATTGTCCTTTGCCACTAATTTGATAGGTAAAGCTCTGTTCCCACCTCTGGCATTTGTGACAAGCCTCTTTCCCTGTTTATTTTTGCTCTCATTGTTTTATTGATAGCTCTCTCTTCTTCCTCTGATCATCCTCCAAGCAGCAAGCATGCTGGAGACTCACTTTCCCCCCCCCCCCCCTCAGACTGTAACTACAGATGGTTGTAAATAGATACCTTTTTTCTACTTCAAATTCTTCTAGGGTGATTTTTACCATATAAAGTGCTGGTTTTGTGTGCAAATCAGGGAAGGTGTGAGACTGGGCTCTCTCCATCTTCCTGAGCTTTTTTCTGCCTTATGCTCTGATAACTAAAGGAACAACCAAATTCCTAGAAACCCCTTTTGTTACTAATATTCCCCAATATAAGTTAGTATGTCTTCCATAGCAGAATAAAGCTGTCTTGCTACTTGTGAAAAGACAAGCTCTAAGACATTTGAGACAGGTAGAATCAGCTGCTTCACGGGCTGTTCCTCAAGCTGTATTCTAAATGCCACCGTTTAAATGAAAGATGGTCATGAATGGGTTAAGATTATAAGAAATAAGACTTAAGAAATCATATAGGTAAAAGCAATAATGATATAAATTGTTCTCTGCCACATTCTGTATTTTTATTTACCCCTTATCTTGTTCCAAATCCCCCTTTCCTACGATCTTCCCCGACCCAATGGAAAATGAATATAAACAAACAAATAAATAAATAAATAAATAATGAAAGGTGGTCTTTTTCACACTCCTATGAAAGGCACTGATATTTGCTACATAGAAATCTCTCATATGCAGAGGAACAAGGACTCTCTTGCAATTTGGTATGAATTGGTGTTTTTGATTCTTTTCTTAATGAGCTGTCCATCTTGATTAATTGCTTTTCATTTCTCCTTGTAGTCAACATACTCCATTAGCCTTATTTTGAACCTTTATAGTCTGCTAGGTGTGTGGTGTCATATATGAGAAATTATGCTCTAGGTACCCTGTCATGTTCCTGGAATGGGGGGCTTTCACACAATCAGTGCTGAAGAATTACAGATTCCCCTGAAGGCTGAGAATTGCATTTGAAATTTGAACATTTCCATGAAGTAAACCAATAATCATAGTTATTGCTAGCATTCATTCTGTAAATCTGTAATCTTTGTTCATTACATTTGGGCAAGAGTATCAAGATTCTTTCATAGTTGCTGATTGTATCTGCATTTCAGATATCATAGGTAAACAGCTGGGAAATATCACAGTTGATGGTAGATTTCTGAAAGCAAAGATCAAGCAATTAATAAGTGAACACAAACACACCAATCAGAGCCCAAGCGCAAGCCCTCAGTATCGCCTCTTAATGTGATCCCTGTGATTCTTGTCAAGTCTTCAGTCTTCATAGATCGTATATCTTCGCAAAACTGCATCCCACAACACTATGCAAATGCAGCCATTAAGTAAATTAATAATTGTATGTTGTTGATTCCAAATTATGGCAATCCTCCTCAGAGTTGACTAGGTATGAGAAGTAAGTTATCAGCCCCTTCTTCTGGGAGTGCTCTGGAACAAGGTAGCTTGCCCAATGCCACACAGATTGGCTCTCCTCCCAGGAGGTGTACTGAGGAACTGAACTCCTGATCCCTGGCCCAGGAGCTCCAACTCCGTAAGCTATCCAGCCAGCTGAACATCTAAGTAACATGGAGGGCTATTTAGAAACAGAGGAAGCTGCCTTATACTGACTAAGACTATTGTCAACCTAGCTCAGTAATGCCAACTCTGAGTGGCTCACCAAAGATTCAGACAGAAATCTTCTCCATTCCTTTCTGGAGATACTGCAGCCTTCTGCCTGCAGAGCCTCTTCATAGGTTTTGAACCCAAATCACCTTTTAGTGGGATGCTACTTGTCCCCACCACCATAACTGTAGCCATTTCAGTGTTATAGTCTGATCTTATAAACTGCTGCATTCAAGAAGAATGTTGTGGGATAAATGGAATCGTCCTAGCACTAGCAGATGGGGGCAAGTCTATGCATCTGTGTCTTTGCTATGATATGACCAAGCCCCAGGACTGGGAAGGCAACAGCAGTAACCATGATGCTTTTCAGTATGTGTGAGCCTTCATGTTTTCAATGGCAATGGATGCTAATGTTCAACTCCCCCCCCCCCAAAAAAAGATGGTGTGAGGCATTCCCCTGCTTAGTCCATGAGCTATCCTTGCCTTGAACTGTTTTCTAAACTTAAACAACAACAACAACAACAAAAGGGATGTGACAAGAGCAATGAAACTTTTCTGAACTATTCCATGGAGGCAGCACATCAAATGCATCCACAGTGAATAAGCTTTTTGTACGACATGGTTGCCTTAATTCTTTTGAATTCAGAAGATGTGTCATCTTTTGGAAGTAGGCAGGGCAAACAGAACAGCAGTAGAGATTGGCATGAAGCACTGATTCGGTGGTTCTTGCCAGTTTGTCCTTTGGATGAACTAGTGTTCAGCGGTTCCCAGCTCTGCCTCCTCTGGCAGGCACCCACTCAGAGGCAGCGCCAACTCCTCTGGACACTGCCTGTGAGTAGGTCCCACTGGAGGAGGCAGGGCTGGCAACTGCCCAGTGCCCGTTTGTCTGAAGAATGAACAGCATGAAACACCAAACCGGACAAGACGCAGGTCCTGTGGGTGGGTGTCCCCAGAACCTTCTTTTCCTTTGTAGAGGTTATTCTCTCCACTAAGGATGAGTCCGGGAGGCAGTGGAAGATAGGAGGGCCTGGCGTGCTCTGGTCCATGGGGTCACGAAGAGTCGGACACGACTTGTCGACTAAACAACAAGGATGAGGTACACAGTTTGGGCATACTACTGGGCCCAGCACTGTCAATAGACACGCAGATAGTGTCTGTGGTCCGTTCTGTCTATTTCCATCTTAGGCTGATTGCCCAGCTGCGTCCCTGCCTTGGGACCTGGTCCCTCACCATGCTGGTCCATGCATTGGTAGACTTGAAAATAGACTACTGTAATGCTCTCCACGTGGGGCTACCCATGAAGCTGATACGGAAACTTCAGCAGGTTCAGAACATGGCGGCCAGACTTTTGAGTGGATTAAATAGATACCAGCATATTTTCCCCATTCTGGCCACCTTACATGGGCTACCTGTTCATTTCCATGCCAGCTTCAAGGCGTTGACACTAACATACAAGGCCTGAAATGGTTTGGGGCCTCAATACCTGGCAGAACACCTGCTTCTAATGAATTCTGCCCACCCTACTCATTTGTCTCAGGTGGAGTGGTTGAGGAATCTGACCCCGAGAGAGGCCTGGAAGGAGAAGACCAGAAATTGGGCCCTTTCGGCAGTTGCACCGTGTTTGTGGAATCAACTCCTGCCTGATATTCGCCTGGCCCCTTCCCTGGCTCTTTTTAAGAGATCACTGAAAACCTGGCTATTTAGACAGGCCTTCGAGAATATACCACCAACAGAACACAGAGCATTTACCAACCCCTAAGTTAGTGATCCCACCATCCTGACTGCTTTTATTAATTGCTGCTTTTTGTGTTATATTTTTAAGTTCATAATGCTTATAATTGATCTATAATGCTTAGTGTATGTCTATTCTTCTATATAATTTGACATTATTTTATTTTAATTTATTGTTGTCAATTATTGTCCTATTTTCTGTTGTGAATTGCCCAGAGTGACCTTGGTAGCCAGATGGGTGATATAGAAATCAAATAGATAAACAGATAAACAAACAGACTGACAGACAGACAGACAGCGGCAAAGGAAGGCAACACCCACAGCAGATAGGTTTTTGTTCCATGCATATGGTTCCAGGATCTCAATTCTTTTTCAGTCTCCTTTCTTTAGCTTTTGAAAGAGTTATTTTGAAATTTTCTTTAAGGCAGATAAGAAACCCCACCACCACCACCATCTTTCTGTTTGCAAATAAATTAAGACACAATCACATTTTGCTCCTTTTTATTTAAGCTACTTGGATGGACTTCAGTGAACTGATTCTTTAGTATGTTAAGATGTTTGTAAGAGGATTTTTGTATTTGTTCTCTACATTCTTAATGAAGCACAAAACAGCTTAAAAACAAGCTTCTGTGTAGTTGAATATCATCAGCAATTCTAATTAATGTTGAGCAGTGTATTAATTAGGTGCTAAATTCTCCCCTTCTCATCCTCATTACTAACCAATGCAAATCAATCATTTAAATGATCATGTCTAAAATTCCAACATTATTGCTGATTGGCAAAATATACAGGTATGCATTATGGTGAGAAGACCTTTATGAGCAGCGACGTGCACCAAAATTCAGATTC
Organism: Intellagama lesueurii; assembly: GCA_037013535.1. Lineage (NCBI taxonomy): Eukaryota > Metazoa > Chordata > Lepidosauria > Squamata > Agamidae > Intellagama > Intellagama lesueurii. Next base: position 162,703,870 of record JBAJHW010000001.1, on the reverse strand, counting down.
ACTATCCAGTTTTGGGATTTAAAACAATAGCCCTTCAGATTCAGAATTTGGAATTTCTGGATTTCTGTAATTCCATTACAGTCTGTATGAGTACTATAAAGTTGTTATTTTTTTTCCCTTTAAAAAGCACAAACAGGCAAAAGCTCAGTGGCTAAGGTCTCTGGCTGCAGAGCCAGAGGTTGGGAGTTCAATTCCTTGTTGTGTCTCCTTGACAGGAGCTGGACTCAATGATCCATAGGATCCCTTCCAGCTCTGCAGTTCCAAGATTATTTATTATTATTAAAACATTGTTAAAGGATTTCCCTGTGTTCTCTGACACCTTCCCAGTGATTGTGCCAAACAAAAAGAGTGTGCATAACAACCTGCAAAGCCTAGGTATTAGGAGATGACTATAATAGACATACTGATTGAACCCTGAACAGTGGGAATGCCAGCAGGAAATGCCAGTGGCCTTGGGGAAGCAGAAGACAGGTCGCCCTGGGGAGTGGGCAAATACCCTGGGCAGCCCTGACAGGCAGGTTGGAGCAGCAGGTAGCCTGTGGTGGGTGGGAATTGTGCTAGCAGCATAGGGGCACAGCACAGTTGAGTGAGTGATCACAATCTTGGAATAGCAGGTGGAAGAAGGAAAGAGGCAGAAGAGGGGGAACCAGACTGTAGCATGGCCTCCCTTGTCCTGTGAGCAGAGTGGGCCGTTCTCTCTTACAAGCCCAGCAATGATAAGTTGTTGACTAAGGAGAATAAGTTTTTCTACAGATCCAGGTTCCAGATGTGAGTGGTGTGGACTGACAATGTCCCCTGCCTGGGAGAACACGGTCTCTCACTGGGCACGCTAGTTGGTGGGCAAGAGAGCAGTCCCGCTGCCGCCTTGGCCTGACCTCCCCAAACAGACTCCTTCTCAGCCCAGGAAGACAAGGGGGGTCGGTCTCTTTTGGGTTGCAGGGCTCCTCTATGTACCCTTCTACCTTGGCTTCTGCCATGTCCTTCCTCCGGGGATGTGTGTCTGGAGGACAGGCCCCTGCCATGCTTGTCAAGACAGTGTCCCAGAAAGCTTGCCCAATTGTCGCAGGGATGAAGGACTTGGATGCAGAATACGACTGCTGATACTGCTGTTTGGGGTATTGTAAAGATTGCTAGTGTTTTCCTACCTCAGTGCTAGCTGAATCTTCTTCGCTGGCTGGTGTTGTATGTGAGGGAAACTTGGCATTGCCAATTGCTTTTGCTTAATATCCGTTGCCTGCTGTTTAATTTGGGTATCAAAGAGGATTTCTAGAACATAGTCCTCTTTCTTCCACAAGGAGGCAAACCTATAATGGGGCAGGTCCTTTAGCTTGCTCATCAGGGCTACCACTTCAGATTGGAAAATATGGTTTTCTCCCACTATGCAATCCCCCATCCACATAGACTGTCCCCTCATTATGCCCTCCGTCATGCCAACCAAGCCCTGCAACATTGGGCTCTCCTGGCTAAGGATGGCTGCCTCCCCACTAAGGATTTGTATTGCTCTCTCAAAGCTTCTGAGGACATAGACACTTTATCCAACATGTGCCGCTCTTCTCTGCCCACACCAATGGAAGTCTCCAGTGCCAAATCATGGAATGCCCTTTGTGGCTCCATCACTCTTCCAAGCAGGTAGAATGTGGAGTTCCATTGAGTTGCCACATCCTGGATTTTGTGGTGCAGTGGCAATCCCAATTTTTCTTGCCTCTGCTGCATGTATGCAGATGGACAACTGTGAAACATACTCTTTTTATGAGCAACTGATGTATACATGAGAAATGTCTGTGTATGGGCTGAACCTGGGTGGGCATAAGCAAGCAGGGGGCAGACCCTAATTTCCTGGGCAGGTACAGGAATGCTTCTTGCATGTGTGTACAGTTTGCTTCCTTTACCACAGACCTGGTTCCAGCTAGCTTGCTTCTCCTTTCTTGTCCGGACAAAGAAGTTCAAATTCAGAACTTCCTCCCATGTATGCAGTTTCTTGCTGATATAGAAACTTTATCTCTTGCACCTCTTTGCAGATTTGTATCAGGCTCATCATCCCATCTTCCCTTACAAGTCTCCATCTTCTTTTCAGTCCTGGGGTGCTGGTCTTTCTGGAACCCACACACTCTGTCACTCATAACAGTACTTAGGACTCCCTCAAGGCGTCTTGACACTTTTGACAAGGACAAGGTGGCACACCATCCAGTATGCCACACAAAGAAATGAATTGGACTACCAGCAGAGTCTTCCTTCAGTATTAATAATGGGAGAATAACTGACTTCACACAGAATTTAGGAGGTTGGGACATCTCATATGATATACACAGCCCTGATCTCTAACAAAGAATAATGGCAGAGATGTTCAGAGAGAATAGCAAGGCAGCTGTTGCTGCCTGTCAGCATCACCTCCCTGAGATGAAAACAGTAGCATTGCCTTTTCCTGATTTTCTGTGTATTAAAAGGAACTACTGCAGTTTCTTCCCTGTATGTCTGAGGGAGCACTCAGGTATCAAAATGTGCCATAGGGTGCACCTCAAAGACTCATGCTACTTTTGAATTTTGTTGTTAGAGATAAAACCAGAGGCTAGTTTTATTTTTGTGATCAATTGCCATAGGTTGCCTTTGGTAACATATTTCTCCCCTGTGGAGGTTCATGCCATTCACCTTTTCCCACCTATTCATTTTTATTTGAGGCTGCCTGTCATCCACTTGTTCCTCTCCCCAACCAATCTTTAATGATCTTTAGATTTTTTTTCTTTTTCTCTTTATTTAATTAGATATTTGTGAAATTTGTATTAAGCTGGCTGGATAGCTCAGTGAGTGAGGCATCCAGCTGTGGACCCACAAGTTGGGAGTTTAATTCCTGACTGTGTATCCCAGGAGAAGAGCCAGCCTGTGTGGCCTGGGGCAAGCTGCACGATTCCAGAAGCAGGGAATACCCTGTTTCGCTGAAAATAAGACCTAACCTGAAAATAAGCCGTAGTAGGATTTTTCAGGATGCTCGTAATATAAGCCCTACCCCAAAAATAAGCCCCAGTTAAGTGAAACCCCACCCTCCACCATTGCGCAGCAACCAGAAGAAGATGACATGACTGTATTTGAATAAACGTAGATTGTTGTACACGAAAAAAATAAAACATCCCCTGAAAATAAGCCCTAATGCGTTTTTTGGAGCAAAAATTAATATAAGACGGTGTCTTATTTTCGGGGAAACACGGTAGTAAACCACGGCTGAGTATTCTTTTCCTAGAAACACCTGGAAAGGGTTGCCATGAGTCAGAACTGACTTGACGGAACACAATTATTATTATTAGCATTTGTATTGATTCTGCTACACACCCAGCTGTTCCACTTTCTCTCCCCAACACAGATCATTTGGATTTGCTCTTTGGTTAAATCTTCCTATTTATGCTGGTGATTATGTCATGGCTTTTGTTTTGCCTTTTAATTGCTCGCTTTCGGACCTTGAGCATGTCTTTTTCTAAGTCCGAGCAGTCATTTCTTGGGTGAGATGAGAAGACATCTACTCACACAACCGTTCCATGATGCTTTGGAGTGCATTTGAGATGTGCACAAGGGAGAGGGACTGCAGGGAGATCCATTCTGTCATTGGTTGGATCCAGTCTGGTTTGCATTTAGCTTAATTACCTATCCTCATTAGCTGCTTTTTCTCTTATTTCTATAATGTAAGACAATTATTGACCTGACTCTACCATTTCACTTGTAAGAGGCTTTTTGTTTCCAATTATCCTCTTTGGACTCATTCTGTTTGTCTAACCTTCAGCCATTCCTCTTTATTTTCTAGTATGCTTTGTTTCTTGACTGAACAAATTCTCTGTTCTCTGTGGCTTGACATTCTTTTTGTCTTTAAATTGTGTTCCTTGAGGTGGTGCAGTTTTCGTCCTCTTCACTGCACAAATATTACACTTAATATATGTTTCTTTAAATAAATAACATGCTAGCTAGACATAAATAAATAAACATGTTTTGTCCTTCTCCACAAAATCTTCAATCTGTTCAGAGTTTACATAGTTCTGTCCACAAATTAGCTTTTGTACTGGCAGACATTTTCCCTCTCTTTTAAAGCAAAAGTTGGCTTGTTCCTGAGGTGAAGGAAGCGTCCTTCCTATATTATGTATGCAAAAAACAACCAGATTGCAAGTTAATAATTAGAGATGGGGGTATTTGTATACAAATACGAAAACCCCCATACAGCTGGAGTTAACGAAGGTCTGGCCCCCTGAGCCCAGACTGTCCACTCCCACGTCCACTGCCACCGCCTGCCCCGCTCTTCCTTCCAATCGCTCCAGAGCACCCAGTTGGCTAGCCACTCGTCAGCCTTGCAGGGAGACTCGTCTTCCCTCCTTCTGCCAGGAGTCACTAGCCGACCGGGCGCTCCGGAGCGATTGGAAGGAAGAGTGGGGCCAGCAGTGGCGGTGGACACGTGAGTGGACGGTTCGACTCCAGGGGGCCGGACTCTTGTTAACTCCAGCTGTGCAGGGGTATTCATATTCACCCCCATCTCTAATAATAATCTTAGAACTGCAGAGCTGGAAGGGACCCTGTGGATCATTGAGTTCAGCCCCTGTCAGAGGGACAGTGGGGAACTGAACTCCCAGGCTTTGACTCTGCAGTGAGAGAACTAAACCACTGAGCTATCCAGCAGTTCTCATTGAACTTTACTTCAACACTAGCAATGGGACAGTGCCTTTTTCTGTCCTAAAAGGCAGCAGGTTGGCTTGGGGAACAACAGGCAGGCTACACAGCCCTCATAGCCCTGTCCTATGACTTCTCACTGATGCTCTCCATACCCCCAGCACCTGATTCCTAATGACTGGCCCTGTGTTTAGTACAAAACACACCTGGCCTGCAGTCTGGGAGTTGAGTCATGGCAACTGGACTTCTTTCTTATTAGGTTGAAACGTTTCGCTAGTCATCCAAGTAGCTTCTTCAGTCTGAGAAGAGTTGGTAGGAGATCCCTGATATATCCCCCACATAGGTGGTTTGAGACAGGAGGTCAGGGAGGCCATATATGTGCATATAGAAAATCCCTCATTCAACAGAGGTGGAGGCCTTAGATACAATCTGTATCCTACTTATCATGCTGCCCTTTCATCCTTCCTCAGAAAGATCAGGGCCACACACACCAGAAGGACTACTGTTAACGACCATTAATGACCCATGACAATGGGTGGAGAAGGACTGCAAAAGTGGGATTATCCCTCACCCCCAGTCCTTTGTCCTTTTAATGAGCCTATTCAGACCAGGGGGAAGTGAAACCAATGTGGAGGATATATCAGGGGTCTCCTACCAACTCTCCTCAGACTGAAAAAGCTATCTGGATGAGTAGCAAAATGTTTCAACCTAGTAAGAAAGAAGTCCAGATGCCATGACTCAACTTCCAAATAACCTCACCTTGGATGACTGAGAATCTTCACAGACTGGCCTGCACAGGTTTCTCAAATCCATTTTATAATATTTTAGAAATTTGTTGAAAGTTAATTGGAAGGGAGAAGGCTGGACATTTCCCAAGTGCAGCTTTTGATCATTTTCAAAGACACTTGGCTTATAATACATGCACAATATTTTCACACAATGACTCTCCCTATCATGGGAGGGGTATGTTTTGCAGGCCAGTGAGAAGACTAGATGTCAGGTGCCACCAGGTCACCTAGTACATTGCATGGGGGTTGCTGCTGCTAAGTGTATGTCAAACCCCACTGCTTGCTTATTTTCCCATTGTGGCTTCCACCTAGCTTTCCTGTCCTTCACTATACAATTCGCTGGTTGCTTCAGGACCCAGTATGAGTTTCTGGCTTGACGCGAAGCTAGCTGGGCCAGAAATTTATTTTATTTTATTTTGGCTTATGTCTATAGTGAATGGATAAGAACTGGTAGGGATTAGGAATCAACTTTTGCCTCATCTGGATTTGGCTTCAGTTTAATGAAGTTGATGGTAGGCTCAGGTGGTGAGTTAATGTTCTTCAGAGATGACATAAGGGGTAAACATGTTAGCTTAAATTAGCCAGATTTGGCTGGCAGGTACATGTAGGCTGTAGATGAAGTACCTTTATAGTAACAGGCAGTTCAGTAGGGCTACTGCTCAGGGCTGTGGGTTGCTGGGCTTGTTAATAACGGGTTATTCTTGGAACCAGCTCACCCCATCCATTCATTGTTTTGAGGCCCAAGAGGAAGTGACATGGGAAAGTCCCCTACACCTTAAGTAGCAGAGCCTACAGGAAGGGGATGAAATACCCAACTTCCTCTGTAGACGAGGGTGGTTCCCCATTGCTGGTGTTAAGTTAGATTCCTTCTTGTGATAGGGTGCCCCTGGTTCTTCCTCTCTGCAGGTCTATCTACTTGTACATCAATGATAGTGGTCCTTGTTCTACAACTGGCAGCACCTCATCTCGTTACCTCCATTCTCTGCTCACAAGCTTCCCTTCCCAAGTCTTTGCTTTTCCCTTCTCTTGTGCAGCTTTCAATCTGTTAACTTGTGGATTTCATTGTTTAGCCTTCAGCTGCAGCAACCTCCCAAATACAAATAATAAGCGTCAAACACAGCCATCTGCAATGGGGGTCTTGGCAGGCTTAGCTTTCAGCTTTGTTGCTGTTCCAGCAAACAAAACAACTTTAATTGTAATGGGCTCAGCCATGGCATTCCTGCCAAGAAGCAGCTCCATATCATGACAGTTTGATCAATACATTGCTATGATTAAAACGGGAGAGAATGTATTTCTCTCTCTCTTTTTTAATGGTTCTTCCCACATTTTGAGATAGAAGATACAATTACTTTTAAAAAGTCACTCTAAACTCTTGCCTTTCTCATAATTGCAATAGGAAAGTATACTTCACACTCACACCGCTGGCGGGTATTCATGTACCACTTGTTTCTCTTACTCTACAGATCGTTTGGAAGGTACCTTGCCTTGTCCTCTCTCATCTCGTTTCCTCAGGCACACAATCTGATTTCTTAGACTTTCAGTATTAGCACTTGAGCTTAGAGTTGTCCCTGTCTGAAATCTGACAGTAACCAAGCTGTTACTAATGCCTCACATTGCTAGACGTGTGATTCTCAGCCAATAGTAGAATCAGCTTCCTTTACTCCCTTCCTGACTGTAGGCCAGATTATTTATATTGCTAAATGGTGACTAGAGGTTTTTCTCCTTTAAATTACTACCATGCGTGTGTGTGTGTGTGCGTACGCACGCGCTGGAGCCCCTGGGCTCTGATTGCTTATTATTTGGCTTCCTGTAATATCCTTGGTTTTCGGGGGCTAGTGTCTTCCTTCCCACCTTAACAGTGCAATCCTGTACATGTCTGCTCAGAAATAAATTCTCTTGACAACTCATGCTCAGCCTTCAGTGAGCGAGTACACAAATTGCAGCTTGTCTTTCATTTTTGTGTAAACGTGCTATCCATGTTACCTATCTAGCCCAGTTCTAACTTTCTGACTTGCCCCCATTATTCCACTGACTACTTACTGTCCTTCAGGTATAACTGGTTATATGTGTTACGATTTCCTACATTATTCTTAAGTGTGCATAATATTTTTCTCATTCTTTCCCATCCCTTTTGTGAGGTGTATGTAGCAAGGGAAAGCGTTCTCTGCTTTCTTCTCTTCCTCCAAACCACTCCAGCTCTCCTGAAATGCTACATTGAAGATTGAGGGGGTCCTGCTAAATCAGTGGGTGTGATGTGGAAGAGTGTGATCCTCCCACATCGGGGGGGGGGGGGAAGCCCCTTCTGTGAGGTCTGTTCATCTCAGGTTCCTCTGCCCTGTTTTAGAGCCCACCTATTCCCCCTAAGATGAAGCCCACTCTGCTTCTCCATGTAACATCGGATGTATGTATAAGGCTAGAGCAAGGGGAAGAAGAAGTGGTAATGCCTTCTTCTGCCACCCCTATTGTATCATCATCATCATCATCATCATCATCATCATGATGTGCTGTCGAGTCAGTTCTGACTCATGGTGAGCCCTTCCAGGGTTTTTCAGGTAGAGAATACTCAGAAGTGGTTTCCCATTCCCTTCTTCTGGGGGCATCCAAGACTACACAGGCTGGCTCTTTTCCCAGGAGGCACCGTAAGAAATCAAACTTCCAACCGTTGGCTCTGCAACCAGATACCTAAACCACTGAGCTATCCACTTACGCATAAGAGCAAACACTTACACAATACATACATTGTCTGAAATAGTAACTTGTGACTTACTATTGCTGGGCATAGTAAGTCACAACTATAATAGGCGTATGGAAACAATACAGAGGGGTTGACTCACCAAATTCCCATTGATTCAATGGGGGACTTAGTACGCTCGGCAACAGGATTTCAGCCATTGAGTTGCATGACTGGCTAGATGCTGAGTCATTTGCATATTTTTTTAAAAAAAATATATTTTCTAACATAGCTGGAGGACACACTAACAAAGGTAAGCTTTTGGGAACTTCATTGCTTCCCCTTTGCCCCTTAGGAACTTAATTAATAACTTACCACTGGAATTCAAGGTGTTTGGAAGTTATTAACAAAGCTGAATTATGTCCCTAGGGATATTTAAGCAACATGTAAATAAATAATAAATAAGAAAATTCAAAATATTGGTGATTTATTATGAATATTCTAAATTTCTGTGAAGATGGATATATTGTTCTCCTATTTTTCTATTACCCCAAATCCAGTTTGTTGCAAAGCAGCACCTACCTGCACATCAAGTAATGAATTCCTTCTGTTTTTTACTCTGCTTCCTTGCTGGCCTGGCTTTGTGCACTTCCCTCAAATGTCCTTGCCCAAGGCAGGAGGCTGTGAAACAATATTATCCAAGCTGACAACAATTGCCTTATAGGATATGGGAGGAGATGGTTGTAAGTGCCAATTAAAGAATGATGTTTTTCAAAATAGTGTGGAAAAAGTTTGAGGCAGGACATTTTTAACACTGGAGTTCTGAGTGAAAGTGAGTCCTAATCATAGTTACAGCAAAACTGAGACTCAGGACGAATGGTAACAACTGAAGTTGCCCATATAGGCTCCTGATTATGTATGTGTGTTTTACAAACATCTCTGTGTGTGCTGTGTGTGTTCTGTGCCATCAAGTCAAAACTGACTTATAGGGCTTTCAAGGTTTTAAGTGAGGTATTTAATCAAAGCAAAGCAAAAGCGTGCTGCTTATATACTGCCCCATAGTGCTTAAAGCACTCTCTAGGCAGTTTACAAGTTAATTATGCAGGCTACATATTGCCCCCCTCCCAGGAGCTGGGTACTGAATTTACCGACCTTGGAAGGATGGAAGGCTGAGTCAACCCTGAGCTGGCTCCCTGGGATTGAACTTGGGTTGTGAGCAGAGTTTTGGCTGCAGTACTGCAGTTTAACCACTGTGCCACAAGGCTCTAAGAGGTGGTTTTACCATCTCCACTCCCCCAGTGAGTTTCCATGACTGGGCAGGGATTTGAACCCTGTTTACCAGAATCCTAGTCCATCACACTATCCACTACACCAGGGGTCTCCAAATTACAGTCTGTGGGCCACATCTGGCCCACCTCCCTTTTTATTCGGCCCGGTCCGGTATGCTGGGGGTCCGCAGCTGCCTAGAATGGATGGTAGCAACTCTAGGACCTTTCCCACCCTGCCCCCGCCTCCCCGCCTCCCCTAACAGCGCTTGGCAACAGGATCGGTCTCCTGCTCATCCACCTGCCCTAAAGTGCTCTCTCTCTCTCTCTCTCTCTCTCTCTCTCAGCCTATCCTCAGTGGGGAAACAATGAAGCTCCCTCCATTCCCCAGGCTTCTCTCTCTCTCTCTGGCTTGAAAGGTCGCTTCTTATTGGGTGATGACGGTACACAGGAAAGATACAGACCCCAAGAGGGATTTTTCCCCCCTTCAGCCCTCGAAAATGTGTAAAATATATGATGTGGCCCTCATACTGAAAAGTTTGGAGACTCCTCCACTACACTATACTTTACAAGCATAGGAAGGATGACTTGCTCATTAGTGTGCCCTCACATGAATTATTGGGCAGAGCTAGGAAGTTAAGCTGATAGATGGTTACTTAACCAAAATTACTTGTGATTGCACAGGGACTTGAGTTTGGGCCACTCTTGTCTAGATCCAACATTCTATTAGGGATGGGCCAGCTTTCCTTAGCTTAAGCCAGAATCTGATTGCCCCTTTAAAAAGAAACTTTAAAATTGCATGTGGGGCTAATTTATTTTATGAGAGCGCTTTCCTGGCTCATAGTTTGCATGTTGTTGTTGTTGTTGTTGTTGTTGTTGTTGTTGTTGTTGTTGTTGTTGTTGTTGTTGTTGTTATATATCACCCAGTTACCCTAACAGGGTTTCTGAGGTAAGTGGAATATTCAAACAATGGTAGTTTACCACAATCTCCTGTTGGTTTCTATGTCCAAGCAAAGATTTGAACACAGATCTCATGAGTCTTAGCCTGACATTTTGTCCATGACATCACACTAGCTCTCCTGGAACATTACAGATGGTTACTGTTATGACCTCTCAATATTGTAAGCTGGTTTAACTTGCCCTATTGACCCTATAGGAATGAATACAAAAAAAGAATTGTTGAGAAATTCAGCTTATCTTTCCACCCAAAAATAAACACAAAGGGTTTTACATTGGGATGGAGGACAATGATTATTGCTGTGCAAATAAGCAACATTTGAGTTTGTCGGGGGTTCTCCAATTTCTACTCTGAAGTGGATTCAGACTTAGGTGCCAGACTAGATCTCTCTCTCTTTATGAAAGCTGGTACACACACTTGTGTTTATTTTTCTTTTGTGACTGACCTTTCTCTCTCTCTGGGTTTCTTATCCCATTTTGTTATAGCATTTTAATTTTCCTGATTTTTTTCATATACATTTTTCGGAAGCTCTGTGTTGTATTTTATACGTGCATAAAATACACATAGGTATGTCTCCTGTGAATGGATTGGATCACCAGCATCTGGATGTATAGATTTCTGATTGTGTTTCAGGGGGTGCAGATTAGATAAATTCTGGTTTAAAATGAAGGGGACATCTTCAGGAAGGAAGAGATGGATTGGCCCAAATGGAAATGATACTAACCAAGCGAAAGGCTGTTACCTGGCCAGTATAGGGATATTGGTAGCAATCCATAAATGCATGTGTTTCATTTTTCCTCCCAGGAGCTAAAGGAAGCATACATGGTTCTCCATTTTTATTCTTGGAACAACCCTGTGAGATAGATTAGGTTGTTGGGCAGTGATAGCCTCAAGTCATCCAGGAAGCTCCATAGTTGAGCAAGGCTTTAAATCTAGATCTCCTTCATCTTTATCTGACACTAGTTTCACTAAAACTAAGAGGTCAGCTTTAAAGCATTGGCCAGAATCTTGCTGTAGAGGTATGCTGGAAGAAAGGCAATGGTGTCACTAACAGCAACAGATTGCCAGTGATTAACATGATATTGCTTGGATTCCTGGTTGTACACCAAGCCATGGGGTTCATTTAATAGTAGCAATGCACTGCTAGGAGCCACATTGTTGTCTGCTGTAACTCTACAAGAAGGTTTTGGCCATTGAGGCACACATGGCAATAGAAGAGCTGGCTCAAGGTGCCTTGTCATCTAAAAGGTGGTTTGGCTGTGCATGAACAGAATTTTATTTAATATTCAAGAAGGTGAAATGTGGCCCATAATACCGATGAGTATTATCATCTGGACAAATTCTTTTTGGTGACTTAGAAAATTACAGACTTCAGTGGCACTTTGTACACAATCCAGTGTATCACACTCATTTTCTCACATAGAGGTGGGGTACATTTTTCTTTCAGCAACCCCTGGTTAATTATTTTAACACTCATTATTGCATCTATTCTCAGCAGGACCCATATGGCCCCTTGGGGGGCTCTGGCACATTTGAATGGGGCCACAGACTGGAAGCAATTGGTCACACACCATCTTATAAGGTCTTTTTTATGTGCCTTATACAATCCTGATTCAGCCTATATTTCTTTCATATTGTGTTTATGGCCATGCTAAAAAAAAAAAGGTTAAGAATAGCTGGTTTATTGTATTTCTGTGCTGCTTCTCTCCCAGAATTGAGACTCGAGGCACCTAATAAAACAGTTAAAAATCAGTAGAAAATTGCAGTACAGCAGAATTACAAACCTTAAAGTAGGAATGAATTTATTATAATATTAAAATTAAATCACTTTAAGATATTTAGTTAAATTTTTTAATCCACCTTAATTCACCTTTGTGTTTGCTTACACAACGAGTACATAAAATTTGGGTCAGGACTGTTTTCTTTAACTGCTAACAGGAAGAGAGGATCCAATTAGCAGCTCCAGATAGGGCCAATGAAAGGGGGCTTTGCTGCCCCACCCCTCCCAGTATAGATGAGTTAGCTATTTTCTTAAGCCAGGGAGGATGCAAAGTAAAAAAACTAAAAAACAAAACATAGCTTCTCTTACATTGTCTTCTCCTCCCCTTGTTCTAGATCAGAAAGTCAGTCAAAAGGAATTATTTCCTTCTCTTCTCTTCTCATTTTCACCTGTCTTGCATCATGACTTTGAGTTCTCCTGTGGGTAGATGCATGCCAGGCTGAGGCTTATTGATAACGAACATAGAGGCTTTTTAGAAATCGGAGCTGTCTCTGTACCGTGAATTGTCTTGAGCTTTGACGCAGCTCTGGGACGCTCCCCCTCTGACATTCTCTGGGCCAGATGCTGCGTCAAGTGAGTGTCAAGATGTGGATGAGTGTAGTTTCACATGACACATCTATTGCACCTTGGTTGTTCTTCTGAAGACATTCCGTTTTTGAAGAGAAAATTATTTCAGGAGTCTGCTGTGATGAAAAACATCGGTGAACAATTTCAGATTAATTTACAGTAATCTAAAGTGTTGAGCAGAACAGGGACATCTTGACATGACTTGGTAAATGAGGCAAGAAGTCCAAAGTGCCCCCAAAAGTAAAAATGTAGCAAAGTGAGTGGGCCGAGCTGGTTGAATCTTCCAGCGAGGTGAGCCAGGTCCCTTCAAAGCTGAGATAGGTGAGGAACTGTTGGCTCTCACAGATGCTGGTCTCTTACAGCTGCAGGAGGCCAAGCCCTTGAAGACTATGCTCTCTGTGCCTGGTCTAGGACTTTGGGGGGTGGGGTGTCAACAGTCTGAGCCCACTCCCAACAAAGACATTTCTGAGGCATCAAACTGCTCTAGCTCATGAAAATATCACAGACTGAAGGCATGAGTCCACGGAGAAGCTACCAGACAAAGTATCCAGGTGCAGGGAAACACTTTTGGGGCAAAGAGGCTTCCCCAGAAGTAAAAGCTTTCTTCAATTTTAAGTACTTCCTCCATCCAAGAGCAAAAAGCTAAATCCTTCATCCCTTACCAGCTACAACACTGCTCAGTAGCCCAGGTGTATAAAACTCAGCTTGAGATTGTGTTTTCGCTCGAGGCAGTATCTCTGCTGGTTCCTGCTCTTGCCTGGTATGTATCCTGACCCCTGTTGCTGGTTCCCTGGCTGCATGTGACTTTTTGGACTGACTTGTCTATGCTCTTGGACTCTCCCTATCTGTTTCTGGTGACTACAAGTGTCACACAACACTGTCTGGTAGGGTTTTGTTTATTAGATCTTTGCCTGTTGCTACACATGCCTCTGCTGGCAAAGTCTTTGCCCTTGGACTCATCTCATCTGGGAGAAGGACAAAGTGGTTGTTTTATTGGGGAATGGAGAACAGGAGAGAAAAAAGTGCAGATTACCAAAGTAGAGCTAGGGAACAGGCAACAATTGCTAAGCTGAACTTTTCCCAGCTATATATACTGATGTATGGTCTCCGTTATAGCAGGATGCTAGGAAGGCAGCAAAAGTCAATAAGGCAAAAGGAAAAACAGACAAAGGATGGACTTTATCTTCCCAATTTTATTATAGCTGCACAATAGTAGAACTTTTTAACTCCTTCCTGACCAAACAGGCATTCATGCTGGCAAAGGGATTCTGTGTCTGGGTGTATAAATATTTTAAAAGATATATTTTAAAAAAGAACAGAGAACATATTCAGAAGCTCACTTGTAGCTGTGAAATTACTGTTTGTTTGTTTTTGCTTTGAGGCTGGGGATGGTATTACTCAATTTTAGAAGAACTTTGGTGCCTATATCCTGTCATAGTTTCAATCACTTCACTCATCTTACCCCTATACAATAGTCTGATAATTAAGAAAAAAACTCCGAAGATGTTATGTGCCATCAAGTCACTTCTGATGGGTGGTGACTATATGAGTTAATGACCTTCCAAATGTCCTATTATTAACAGCTCTGCTCAGATCTTGCAAACTAATAGCATCACATGTTAGATTGCTCTGTCTTCTTACTGCACCCACCAGCAATATTGTCTCATACAGTCAGCTACGCTTAAAAATATGTTTTTAGAGCTTTTGGTCTAATATAGCTTTGAAGGTATTGAATACCTTTCTACTTTCTTAGAGCATAATAAAAGTTGACCAGTCCCAGTCAAACAGACTGAATTGACCCAAAAAACTTAACGGGTTTAGATTCCAAGTAAAAACTTTAATAAAATAATAAAAGATCAAGTTTTCAACAGGAAATCACGTCCTGTTGAAAGCTTGATCTTTTATTCTTTTGTTAAAATGTTTACTTGGAAGCTAAACCCATTAAGTTTTTTGGGTCAACTCAGTCTGTTTGACTGGGACTGGTCAACTTTTTTTTGGAAAGTATTGTTGTTATTGTTGTTGCTGCTGCTGGTGGTGGATATCTCTTTAAATTCGGGCCACCCATCTCAGCTATTCCTGATTGGATCCAGGGCTCAGTACCAAGCTGTTCACAAGCATGTCACTTTGGCTTCTCTCTCATCACAGGGGCTTCCCCGTGGCATCCCAGGGACATGCCCCATATGCCAGGTTTTAGCCCTGAAATCTCTGGGAACGGGAAGCTGTTGACTAGGCAACCACATTTTTCAAGAAGGGCTGTTTGTATTTCAGCTCCCTCATCCATCACACACTGTTTTTGCTATTAAGACACAAGCAAAGCAAACAACCTCAGGTTTTACTTGGGAGTCTGGTCACGTCATTGGGAGCTATATTTGCTCTGCATGCAGCAAAAGGGAAGCCGTACTCGCCTCGTGTCAAGTGTAGTTGCAGATAGTCTGCTTTAAGAGAGCTTTGACACAAGCCAGGAAGGCAGCCCATATCCCTCCAGCTGTGCATGGCATCAACAACTGTCACTCAGATAGCTAAACCCCTTGTACTTTCAACGTACATGTGAAAAAAAGGGCCGTGTATATTGGCCCTTTATGCAAAAAATAGTTGCCTTAATTGTCAAAGGTCCTCCCAAGTCTGTTCATTGGACTGTTCTGGCAGCTAGACTTGATAGATATTTTTCAGCCATGGCTCCTTTTTCTTTTATATCCAAAAACAGAGCTTTGAGAGCTTATGTGAAAAGCTGTGGTTTTCCCTTTGTCAAGACCTCACACACCTCTGTTCACAGGGTTTTTTTTTATGGGGAGATGTGTGCAGGATCAGTGTCATTATCTAGTATGGGTGGGCCAGATCCTGTGGGAATAGCACTACAGTCAACTTCTCTTTCTTTTTCTTGTTCCCTTTTAATTTGAATAGGATAGTGTCATCCTATTCACACTGTCATCTGCCAAGTGAGGCTGAAGTGCATTTTAGCTTGGAACTGCAGAGCTGGAAAGGACCTTTAGATCATCGAGTCCAGCCCCTGTCAGGGAGGCACAGTGAGGAATGGAATTCCCAACCTATGGCTCCACAACCAGAGACCAAAGCCACTGAGCTATTCCCAGAATCTATGTGATCTGTACTATGTCAGCTACCCCAAAAGCATCTTGAGTTAAAACATTGCAGGTAGTTTCAGTCTCTTCCAAAGCTTTGCTTTCCAATATTTCCAGCACCCTACTAAAAAGATCACGCAAGCATTGAATGAGAAGGGCTTCTGTTTATTAGCAATGATCACTTGGATGCCTTTCCTACAGAACTGTAGAGTTATAGTGGTTCCTTGGAGGAAGGTTCTCTTATCCTTTACCATCATCCTGGAAGAGGATCCTCATATGTGTCCCAGTCTGGATCAGACAGCACATTCTTGGCCTGTGCAAGAAGCAGGTCCTTTGCTGACCCATGCCTTGAATAAGGACTATGTTAAGTTTATAGATGACTCAGCACAAGTGATTAAAGGACATCCAGTGCGTGCTGCTGATGCCATCTGTGTGGATCCAGAAGTGGACTTCAGACAACAGTTATAGAGAATGCACAATGATGTGAGGTATATGCAATTTTGATGGCCCTCCGGGCCACATCTCTTGAGACTGGAATCACTCTCCTCTTCGGGGTGCTTTGTCTTCTTTAAAATGTGTTTGAGCATTTTGCCACACTAAGGCTCTTCTTTTAAACCAAGGGAATAAAAACTGGCACCTCAGTATGTCAAATCTTCACCCAAACAGTGCGTTTCCCTCTTTCATACTGGCACAACTACCACTGCTACTTATGAGCATCAGCAACGTCCAAACTGCAGATCTAGTACTGACAATCAGAGATGTTGGCAAGTCTTTGGGTCTGAGTCCCAAGTTCAAGTCCAAGTCTTTGGTACCAAGTCAAAGTCTCCTTTAAAAACAAGCTTTTTTTGCCTAGAAAAAAGGGAGGGGTGGGTTCCAAGTTGTGAGCTGAGTCTAAATCATTTGGGGGGGGGGGGAGAAACCAAGTCAAGTCTGAGTTGAGTCACTGATGTCCATGTCAATCTCTAGCCAGGAACAACAGCAGTAACAGCAGCAGCAGCTGAATTGAATTCAAATGGTTAGGCTCTTGAGAAACCAGCCAGGATGAAAGCAAGCTCTGCTAGACAGACCAGTTTCCACAACCACAAGCCTCAAAAGCTAGACTTCACCCAGGACTATATGATTCTTTGTTGTCACCAGTTCTTTTAATTCCATGCCCTAATTCAGAATATATCAAAACAATGAACAACTTCGCACATCCAAGTCACAAAAGGAAGCAGCAACCTGATATAAAGGAACATTCACTTGGATCTGTAGATTGATTTACCAAAAGAAAATACAGAATGGCAAGAAAAGGCAAAACGGCCCAGTGTCACATAATCCAAAGTGGAGTCCCCTTTTCCTGCTTGAATTCTCAGCCTTGTTGTTGTTGTTTAGTTGCTAAGTCGTGTCCGACTCTTCGTGACCCCATGGACCAGAACACGCCGGGCCCTCCTGTCTTCCACTGCCTCCCGGAGTTTGGTCAAATTCATGTTGGTCGCTTTGATGACACTGTCCAACCATCTCGTCCTCTGTCGTCCCCTTCTCCTCTTGCCCTCACACTTTCCCAACATCAGGGTCTTTTCCAGGGAGTCTTCTCTTCTCATGAGATGGCCAAAGGATTGGAGCCTCAGCTTCAGGATCTGTCCTTCCAGTGAGCACTCAGGGTTGATTTCCTTCAAAATGGATAGGATTGTTCTCCTTGCAGTCCAGGGGACTCTCAAGAGTCTCCTCCAGCACCACAGTTCAAAAGCATCAATTCTTCGGCGGTCAGCCTTCTTTATGGTCCAGCTCTCACTTCCATACATTGCTACTGGAAATACAATAGCTTTGACTATGCGGACCTTTGTCGGCAAGGTGATGTCTCTGCTTTTTAAGATGCTGTCTAGGTTTGTCATCGCTTTCCTCCCAAGAAGCAGGTGTCTTTTAATTTCGTGGCTGCTGTCACCATCTGCAGTGATCATGGAGCCCAAGAAAGTAAAATCTGTCACTGCCTCCATATCTTCCCCTTCTATTTGCCAGGAGGTGATGGGACCAGTGGCCATGATATTAGTTTTTTTGATGTTGAGCTTCAGACCATTTTTTGCACTCTCCTCTTTCACCCTCATTAAGAGGTTCTTTAATTCCTCCTCACTTTCTGCCATCAGAGTGGTATCATCTGCATATTTGAGGTTGTTGATATTTCTCCCGGCAATCTTAATTCCATCTTGGGATTCATCCAGTCCAGCCTTTCACATGATGTATTCTGCATATAAGTTAAATAAGCAGGGAGACAATATACAGCCTTGTCGTACTCCTTTCCCAATTTTGAACCAATCAGTTGTTCCATATCCAGTTCTAACTGTTGCTTCCTGTCCCACATATAGATTTCTCAGGAGATAGATAAGGTGGTCAGGCACTCCCATTTCTTTAAGAACTTGCCATAGTTAGCTGTGGTCCACACAGTCAAAGGCTTTTGTGTAGTCAATGAAGCAGAAGTAGATGTTTTTCTGGAACTCTCTGGCTTTCTCCATAATCCAGCGCATGTTAGCAATTTGGTCTCTAGTTCCTCTGCCCCTTCGAAATCCAGCTTGTACTTCTGGGAGTTCTCGGTCCACATACTGCTGAAGCCTACCTTGTAGGATTTTGAGCATAACCTTGCTAGCGTGTGAAATGAGTGCAATTTTACGGTAGTTGGAGCATTCTTTGGCACTGCCCTTCTTTGGGATTGGGATGTAGACTGATCTTTTCCAATCCTCTGGCCACTGCTGAGTTTTCCAAACTTGCTGGCATATTGAGTATAGCACCTTAACAGCATCATCTTTTAAGATTTTAAATAGTTGAACTGGAATGCCATCTCCTCCACTGACCTTGTTGTTAGCCATGCTTTCTAAGGCCCACTTGACTTCACTCTCCAGGATGTCTGGCTCAGGGTCAGCAACCACACTGTCTGGGTTGTCCGGGACATCCGGATCTTTCTGGTATAATTCTTCTGTGTATTCTTGCCACCTCTTCTTGATGTCTTCTGCTTCTGTTAGGTCCCTACCATTTTTGTCCTTTATCATGTCCATCTACCAAATCAAACTGTGTGCGTTCTGTCTGTTCCTTCCATTACAGTGTCTCTAGGTCATGGGCAAAATTCAGTATAAGCCTCTGTTGCCGCCACTTATTTATGAGGATAATGATTAGAGACCTCTAAACCAGAGTAATATTACAGCTGGAAAGTTTTAAAGGTAATTTCAAAGGCAAAATTGACAATCAAGTCTTCCAAGGCTCCAAGGCTTTGGCATAGCTCCTCTTACCTACACGTCATCTCTTGGAGCTTCTAAACTGGCTCCCTGGCTCCAGAATGTAATGCTTCAATGTACTGTGGCAGAAGATTTAACAAAGCTTGTTTCAAGATCAGCTCTGGTCCACTGTTTCTTGGCCAATGCACCAATGAAAATGAGGTCCTTTTTACCCCATTGGGTAGAAGGGCATAACAAGAAATGACATGAGGCCACTTGCAGGTACAGAGAGAAACTGTGAAGGTCTTCTGTTAGTAGAAAAAGGATGAAACGTTTTCAAGTGTGTATTTGATCAGGATAATTAAATTCCTTTATTACGATCAACAGATGAGACAAAAAACAGTAACAGAACTATGCAACAACGGGAATTACTAAATATAAATTAAATATACATTGTATATTATTAATTCTTTAAAAAAGAAATTTCATAAGATAATCATATTTCTTGCTGGCAAGCTAATGCTGCCACACAAAAGCTGGCTACTTTAATTGTTACTGATGGGCACTGGTCTGCCAGCAGATAGTGTATATAGTGTTCATCATCTCTTCTTGGGATGATTTGCAGGATTGGATGAATAAACATGTGACAGAAACCACTATAAAAGGAACAATACAGCAGTACATTTTCAAGTAGAAATCAAAACAGCAACATTTTATGAAGATGATAAATTCACCAAAATCAAACCAATTCGTTACATACAGAAATTTTCCCATGCAAAATAGATGATCATTCCACTCTCACTAAAGTCATATAAACATATATGATCCCAAACAAACTAAATTAACCCTTTAAATGGAATATCTGTGGCATGCAGGATCAAGACATGTGAAGTGAGCAGCCACTTGAAGTGTAATCTAGTACTACCTAAACTCCCACCAGCTCTGACTTTTAGTCCAGTCCGAAAAGGAAGAAAGGAAGGAAGGAAGAAGGAAGGAAGGAAGGAAGGAGGGAAGGGAAGGGAAGGGAAGGTGAGTTTGGACAGTGCTTTATCTTGTGTTTTGGACCACTTCAGGAATGGGCTGGTTCACTCCCTCTTCTGGGGATCACATGATCATAATCACGAATCAACCTGACTCTTATCTATGCCTAGTTTAAAGTTTTTGGATACCTAGTGTGGGCTATTAATGTTATTTTATTTTTTAACACTGGTTAAAAATATAAAATTTTGCTTTGGTTTCAGGCCTGTGTGATCGCTGGTATCGAACCAAAGTGGCACTGGAATTCAGTGCTATTTCACTTGGCATTGTGAAATAGCTTACAATTCAGTGCTATTTCGCTTGGGTGGCAAGCTGATGCAGTGATGTCACTTACCAATAATAAACAAAAAAACCCACCCAGCTTTCCCCTGCTGGCAGATAGTGATCTCCCATGCCTCCTTTTTTACTTCTGTTTCACGCTGGTGGCAAAGCAATGGAGTGAAAAGTCACTTACAAAAAAATAAAAATAAAATAAAATCCAGCTTCTCCCGATGCCTGCCGAGAGGGAGAAAAGAGTGGATGTGGGGGAATTCAGACTGAGAAGGAAGAACGGGCTGAAGAGGGTCATTTCCAGGTGCAGTGGGATTTCCTGTCCCCCAACTGCTTTGCCTGCGGATGCAAGGATTGTTCTAAATCTCAGACCTCACATTCAAGTAGCCCAGTTTAACCCAACCCGGCCTGGTAAAACTTCATTGTCTAGTTGCTCCCTACATTTGGATGAAAGAAGTAGTTGGGGGAAGTATTATTATAAGTTGCAATGGAAATGGAAATTATGTAATTAAACATTTCATTTCATATATGCATATGCTATAAATGCTTACATTTAAAAGGAGTTTCTTAAACCTCATTTCTTTGCTGTTTAAACAGAGTTTTGTTGCTTTTTGCTACATAATAATAAAAGAGAAGTGACAGACTTTAATGCAGCAGGTCAGTCCTGTTGGCTGAAAGATGTTTCAGTGAATCAGTGGGAACAAGTGAAGTCAAGTGCTTAGCTCTATTAAAGAAGGGGAAAAAATGACTTTATTATTACAGTCAGTTGAGAAGGTGGGCTCCATTTTTGATGGCTGATTAAATTTATTGAAAGTGGATTTTATAACATAACCTGCTCCCAAGTCTCAACGATGCAGCAGGCAAGAAGTCTGCATGAATCAATCAGTACATGGATTCATTCATTAGAAGAAAGGGCACAAAAAAGACACTCACAAAATCCCAAAGCTATACTTTATAGAGCTAGTTCTCAGGCTACATTGCTGGTTATAGAGCTTTGATGATTTTGAAGTCTGATTTTTTTTTGAATGTTAGTGCAACAAATGTACTATAGGAGCTCATCATGACAACCCCAAAAGCCACATCAATCTAGGATATATTTATTTATATCTTCGTTTTCTGTTATTTAAACTCCGAAGTGAGACACACCACTAAGGAACTCTTGCAATGATGTTTTGGGGATTTGACTAGAATTCTGTGCACAGTTACATGGAACTAAGTTCCAGTGAACTGAGTAGAGCTTACTTCTGATGGCATAGATTGAACCAATCAATCATATTCAGAAATTATTGTCAGTCACCTGAGCTACAACCATGAGCTTCCATTTAGACATGCAGACAACCTACCAAAGAAATGTTAGATTTTGACTTGTAGCACAGAAATGGACAACTGGTAACCTTCCAGATGTTATTGGACTACAACTCTCATCTGCTCTAGCCAGCATAGCTATTGGGAAGGGATCATGGGATCTGAAATTAAAGAACCTCTGCAGGACCACAAATTATGAGCATATTATAGTGCGATCTACAAATCTGGTGAAAAAAAAGTATTTGGCTTCTGTTTAATGATTCTCAGCAGTTTCTTACTTCACCTATGCCTATCATCACTGGGTTCAAGTAGTCTGTCACTCTGGAGCTCTGACATATTATGTCATCAGTCCTGCTCTGAAAATATTCAGAGATGCATCCTTTGCATTATCTCTACTGCACTGCTGGAAGTGCGTGGGACATTCATGTGTGCTGAGTAGACAACAGTTATTGCTATACAGAGTTATTGCTATACGGTACATTACTTGTATAGAAGTACAATGCCAGTGTGTTTCAAAGAGACTTAGCAGGGAGTTTGGCAAGTCCTTGGGCCCAAGTCCCAAGTCCAAGTCTGAGTGACTTACAGGAAGAGGCCGGTCCGAGGACTGGCCCTCTGACTACGGCGGGTGAGAGCATCACCGTGAAAGGCCTCTGAGGCAATGCCGCTGAAGATGGTGGTGGCGGCAGCAGGTCAGCCAGGGGTGGGTGGGGTGGAGTCAAGGGGACTTGGCCAAGTGGGTTTGAGCCATGGATTGAATTGCGAGTCGCCCCAGGAACCCCCAAGTCAAGTCCAGGTGAAATCACGGGTGCGACTTACGTCTGACTCGACAGCGAGTCGCAAGTCCCCGTCCCTGGGACCTAGTATAAATAATACAATTATTTCTATTCTGCACTTCTTCTTTTGAACCCAAAACAACTAACCACAGATGCTTAAAATAAAAGAAGCCAGTACCATGATAATGAAATACAATATAAAAATCAGAACAACCAACAGTGGTGATATAAAGCAGCAAATCCAATTAACGTTAAAACAGGCAACATCTGTCAGACCCTCTTGATCATGTTAAAATGCCAAAAAAGGGAAAGTAACTCATATTTCAGGGCTAAATTGCAAACAAAGTTAAATATGTAGCACGCAGCTCGTCCTCATTTTCTTTCTTCTTTCAAAACAAGGATCCATGGGACCTTTCACACAGGTAAGAAGGGCTGTTAAAACTCACTCCTTCCCCTGAGGAGGCGAGAGAGAGAGAGAGAGAGACTCACCATTGAAGTCAGTAGCAGTAACTCCCTCCCTCTTTTAACAAGTGTTTTCATCCTCAACAAAGAAGGATATCTTAACATATAGAAACATGGTGCCAAAAATGGTCAACTGTTAAGACATTTTTTGCTTTAGTATGAGAGCTGGTTGGATAGCTCAGTAGTTTAGGTTAGAGGTTGGGAGTTCAATTCCTCACTATGCTTCCGGTGAGTAGAGCCAGGCTTTGTGGCCTTGGGCAAGCTGCACAGCCCTCAGAAGAAAGGAATGGTAAACCACTTCTGTGTATTCTCTACCTGGAAAACCCTGGAAAGGGTTGCCCTACATCAGAATCGACTTGACGACACATCATGATTATGAGAGCAAAAAGATCAGCAAATGTTTTTGTTAGCAACAGCATTGGGATAGTAATTGGGGGAGGGGTTGCAAAAATTTTGTATTTTGCCCAAAATATGAAGTTTTTAGCAAAGTAGAAGGGGATCTTAATGAAAAATACAAGTTTATAGCAGAAAAAGATTGCTACAAAAATGAGCCACAGTATGAAATTACACAAAAGTAGAAAAACTCTTCTATTTCCCGTGAGTGATATTCCTGCAGTGTTTCTTCTCCATGTGTGCAAGTGAATTAAGCAAGCAGTGAAAAATTTTAATTTCTTTCCTCCCTCTTCCCTCCCCCTGCCATGTTCTTTTAAAGGTGTTATTTCACATCTTTTGGAGACACAGTATCCAGACTTCTTTTGCAGTAGTTTCATAACGGGATTGCTAAAATGCTCTAAATTGCTTTGGACCCATTCAGTGTGTTTTTGAATCTCCGGTCTGATCAACCTGAACTGACTCAAACCTGATCCAAATTAGTCTAAATTGACCCAGTTTGGTTCAATATTTGCGATTTCAGCTGAATCTATTGTTCAGTCTTGAGATTCTTATCCTGGTCCCATCATGAGCCAATGAATTTTCCATATGGGGTTGAAAGCTGACTCAGAAAATCAAATTAAAGATTATGACACTGACTATTTTAGGCATAAAAGGAAAAACAGAACTGTAAAACTCAAGATCTAGACACCCTAGTTGTAGTCATTTCCAGAACTTCCACTTAGGGAAGGATTGCGAGTCTGTGGTAGAGCGTATCCTTTGTAAGTAGAAGTAATTTGCCAGAATCCTGTTGTGTATGCTAACAGACATCCAATGATGCAATTTGTAATGGCAAATTGTTAGTGAAGAAGCTGACACTTCTGTTTCTTGTCATGTACCGTGTCACATGTGGCTAGCGGCTTAAGTAGCAACAGTCTGCTGCCACGATTTATGCTGTTTGACTCATGGGATATGTAAGCAACAGGATTCAGGTCACCATGTTCAATTCCATATATTTCCAATTTAGCACAGACCAGGTAGCAGTTGTTGTGAAAGAGCTCTCTGCCTGAAACTCTGAAAAATTGCTGCCATAAACAGCATGGGAATTCTGTTGTAATGCAGTTCCCTGTGTTGCATGTTTGTTGCATTCTTGCAATGTCTTAAAACATTGAAGAGAAAACATACCAAAATCCCAGTGTTTAAAAAACAAGCTGAAATGCTCATGGAAAATCCAATAAAATCAATCTGCAGTCTCATCAGTTCAAATGTCTTTAGCAAAAAGAAATGAGTTCACATGCCTTCTCAGGGGACCAGACAGATTGGCTTCTTTTGGGAGGAAAATCTGTAAGGTGTCCCTTGACCACTGAGAAGATACATGATCTCCATGTCTTTTGAGTCATAGAAAATAGGAGGTGTATAAAGCTGTTTTGCAGAGCTGTGACAAGCAATTTTGGTACTTCTGGCTTCCCTGTCCTAGTACTTAAGCCATGAAACTGTGGGGAGATGATGGAAGAATGG
Source organism: Intellagama lesueurii (assembly GCA_037013535.1). Taxonomy (NCBI): domain Eukaryota; kingdom Metazoa; phylum Chordata; class Lepidosauria; order Squamata; family Agamidae; genus Intellagama; species Intellagama lesueurii. Next base: position 162,679,209 of record JBAJHW010000001.1, on the reverse strand, counting down.
AGAGGAGTGCCTGGATTTGAGCACATGAGGGTCTTGATGATTGCACTCTGAACCAGCCGCCATTGTATTTCCTTCTGCCCATGCAAAACCACCTGGAGGCGGTATAGGCCCCTAGGGTTGGTGGGTTTGCACCCTTCCAGCAGCAAGTTTTGGTGGCCTAGGTCAAAGCCCAAGTTGCTTTGCCCTAGTTACAGCTCTACAGGTCTTCAAAAAGATCTCTATGTATACAAGTTGTCCCCCAGACATTTTTATGAAATGAGTTACTAAATGCACATTTATAAATCACACATAGAGAGAAAGAGAAAGGAAACATTTACATATAGTGTTTTAGAAATCTGACATTTCAGATGACCTTTAAATACAAGGAGGACATATGAGAGGCTCTATCCCTTCCCCTGTCTCAAGTGGATTAAGAGGCAGTCTCGCTCTGAAGTGGTGCAAGGGGATGGTCTTCCATTCTCATCTGTGAGCTGCCCAGAGTTCCTTCCCATACAAGGAGCCTAGATCCAAACTTATCAAATAGTTGATCTTATCGTTGGATTCAGTCCTCATAGATCGGTGCTGTGCACACCTCCCTGAAGGCACCCTTTTCCTGGTTATGCTCTACTGCTGCTTCCATTATCCTCAGCTGATGGGGATGCTATGTGAGGACATAGAAAGTAGTTGTCTGACAAATCTGGAGAGGGTGTGACCTTGGGGAAGTTTGCCCAACCAGATGGTCAGTTCTGACCAAAACAACCACTTGTTTGAAAGATTGTGAGTCAACTGATCCAGGACTCTCCAGTGCCTACCAGGCAACAGCCGCTGTCTACACGGTGTGATGTCAGCTGTGTTGGTGTGGCATCTGCACATGCACCTGTTTGTGCACAGCCTGCTCGTGTGTGGAAAGAGGGGTAGACAAGAGCAGTGGTTCCCAACCTTGAGTAACCCAGGTGTTCTCGGACTAAAACTCCCAGAGATCTTCACCACCAGCTGTGCTGGCCAGGATTTCTAGGAGTTGACATCCAAAAACATCTGGGGACCCAAGGTTGGGAAACACTTGGCTAGAGAGTAGGAAGTGCACTGGTTAAAGAAAGCCGTTTGCGCCCATGCATAGTGTACAGTATTTTTCCCAACCTTTAGTTAAATAATTCCCTCCTACACCATGAGTTATTCTGTGTAGGGCATTTTAAAAGCTGTGAAACGAATAAGACAGCATTTGTTTATGGCTGTTCTTTCTCAACATTAGTGCTGCACCCACTATCTGAAAGGAGGAGGGGGAGATTAGTATAAGCCAGAGTTAATTCCTACAGTACTGTAGGCTAAATAAATGTGTGTGTTTCTAAACCTTCCATATTTAAAGAGTTGAAGACTAGATTAGCTTTTTTCCCCTTCTTCTCAGCATTTTTCTGTTGAGTTAATAGCACCCGAGTATTAACAAGATTGTCAAAAAAAACCTAAAATCCTCTTCTTGTTCAAGCATTAGGCTAGATTCCTTACATCTGCCTTAAGAACATAGGGAAGAATAAAAGAAATTGTTTTCCTTGCAAAAAATCAAGTGATTGTTTAAGACTGCAACTTATGAGATAAAGCCCCCCTCCATTCACTCCATAAAGACTACTGCTTGATTTTTCTTCTAATGCATGATATCGCAACATTATTAGTCCTGTTTGCAAACTGATAACTAGAATTCTAATAGAGTTTGGAAAGGGGCTGGGGGTCTAAATAGTTACTTTCTGAGTAAGTACTGTACGTCTATGCTTGTTTACTCATCCACAACTTTTATCCTAAAAAACAAAGAGACAATTTTCACTTTAGGAGTAGAAACTCCAGATTTCGACTGGGTATGGCACAAGGATACTGCAAAATTGCTCAACAGCTGTGTGTTCTGTGAACAATAACTAGAAAACAAGGCTAGATAACATCTTTCTTGTGCATGAAAATAGCATTAAACATCTGCAAGTTTTCAACACATCTGCCTGGCACTGTAGATTAGAGATGGGCGCTTTGTGCTTTGTCATGCTTTGTATGAAGCACAAAGTGCAGCATCACAAGTGGTGCAGAGGCCCATCTCTCACCCCCCAGGTCGGCTGGGCCACTTACCAGGCTATGCATGCTGCCAGGGTCCTTCAGTGGCAACACTCCAATTCCAGCAGGAGTCCAGCCGGCCCTTTCCTGCCTCCTCAGCCAGCCAACCACTCCAATGAGGAGGTTGGATGGGGAGTCTCCCTGTGCAGCCAATGAGTGGTCGGCTGCCTTGGGAGGCAGAGAAGGGCTGTCTGGGCTCCTGCCTGGATTGGAGCGCCACTGCTGATGAATGACCCTGGTAGCACACAGAACCTAGTAAGTGGCCCAGCAGGCCTGGGGGATGGGAGATGGGCCTCCATACCACCTGTGGTGCTGTGTTTCATGCTTTTTATGAAGCATGAAGCACCCATCTCTACTGTAGACCTTGAGATAGGGGAAGAAAGAAACAGGAAACTCAAAACTTCAACCTGGCTAGATTTACAGCATCAGATACCTATAGGATAAATTGAATCTCTGACTTTTCTGATGTGGGCGTTTTCATGTTTCTGGGTGCTTCTCTTTCTTCTGCCCCACATCTGCTTTTAGCTTTCCAATCCGATGAAACCTCAGCAAAAAAGGAATTAAAAGGAAAGGATGTAGATGAAGATGTGATGTTATCAGGGAGGGAGAAAGGGAAAGCAAGAGACAGGTTTTGGTTGGGCGAGTGAGAAGTGGAGTTTTCTAAAATCCATGCCCCTGTCTCCTTTTCTCTAAGCTCAAAACAGGAGAGTAAAGTCATGGGAGGGATATTTCATTTTCATTCTGGCAGGACTTTTGACACCATGATGTAACATAAGTTTGAATGACTTTAAAGTGTGTCCCTTTGAGAGTGAACAGAATTTAATTAGGTTTTTTTTTTTAGCAAATTAATAATTAAGTTATGTCAGAATCCTGTTTGCCCTTCACTGTGCATGTAACTGTTTCTTATGTGTGTAGTGCCTCTTTTCTCATCACTTGCTCCAGGGGGAATCTATTCGTCATTGTGCAAGTAGAAAACTGAGTTCCGTCAATGGATGGTACAAGCACAGAGGGCTCCACAGGCGGAGTCATTACACACCACATTTGCAGTTACGCCTTTTTTTTTTGCACATTTGAAAATCTGCCTTTAATGCATCATCTTTACCCCACTAACTTTCCTATCTCTGCTCCCTTTTTTAGAGTCACTCTCAATTTAGAATTTAGTGTTTTGAAATAATTGTTAATATTTCCAAGTATTTCTATCTGAATTTAGTCCATTTATTAATTTTTATTTATTTTAATTTTTATTTATTTTGTTCATTTATATACCACACTATTAGTGCAATGCATCAGAACCACTTCTCCCTAAAGAGATAGTGTCTTGGGCGAGGAGTCACTGTAGGCGCAAGCGACTCCCACTTTTTATACCTGAGACAGGTCCTTTAGCCTCAGAAGTGTGTAGTCCTTGCCCTGTGGACAAGCTCGACCTAAAATTAGAACTCTTGCCTGCTTACAACGCAATAAACCATTGACTGTGTGCTTCCTTAGACAGCACAACAGACAGACCAGGTAGGACCTCTCTGTTATAGTAGCAATTGGTGACCTTTCCAATCCACACTGGATTTAGGTGCAATCCTGCTGTTCAAGAGATAAGTCCTGTGTTAGAATTATAATTGTTTTATTAGGAAAATAAGATAGTTCCATTAGAATACAGTTGTAGCTTTAAAAGCATAAAGCATACAGTGGTGCCTCGATGTACGAATGTCCCGACTTACGACCATTTCGAGTTACGACCAGCTCCGGTCGCAAAATTTTGCTTCGACTTGCAGCCAGAGCTTCCAGTTATGAACAGAAAAAGGCAGGGAAAAAAGGCGGGAAATTCAAATTGCTAACCGTTGGTAGGCGAAGAGGCTGCTTCTTTGTAGCTCTTTTGCCCCAACAGTTAGAGTGAGTGCGATCGGAGGAGGCTTCGGACTGCCTGGTAAGGTAAGGTGCTGCTTTCTGCTTTTTAAAAACTGTTCTGGGTGGGTTTTGCAGTGTGGTTTTGGGCTGGGGGGGTTATGTTTCTGTGCTGTGATGGGTCTTGGGGGGTTTGTTTGTTTTTTGGTATTTTTTTCCAAATCAAGTTCAAGTTTATTGTATTAGCTAAAAGCTGTCACAATTGTTTAAGATACAAATATGATCAAATAAAATCATGATAAAATCACAGACATATGAAATAATAAGAGACCCTTCATATCTGGGAGTCTCCCGCACAATTGATCGCGATGGCTTTCAGGGAATTAGCACGAATATTTCTGGCCACTTTTGCAAACAGCGCTGTTCTGTATGTAACATAAGGGTCACAGTCCAAAGGTAACCTGACCACCTTTATCTGAGGGCTTTCCTCCTGTAGAGCAGCCAAAATATTACCCAGGAACTTTTCTCTGGGGTTTTGATAGAGATGACAGTTGAGTAAATAGTGGACAACATCCTCTATCTCACCTGCTCCGCAAATACATAACCTTAGATGTTTAGGGACATTCATATACCTGCTGTCTAAGACTGCGGTTGGCATGGTTTGGAAACGGAGTTCTGTGAATGCGGTTCTCAAGGAGGCAAAAGTAAGTATTGCGCCATTGAGTGGTTTGTTTTCAGCAGATGGTACCAGTGAGAGAAATTTGAAGAGTGAATTAAGGCTAAGTCCTGGTCATTATCCAGTTTGTAGAACCAGTCCCTCAACATTCTTTTAACCCCAGAAAAAACAAAAATATCTGTGGAGAGGGATTTAGATTTTAGTAGGGTTTGCCCAGCCGCCACTCTTCCATTGCTCTACCATACAACGTTTAGGTAGACGGTGGTCGGGCATATCCATCACTCTCTTGTAGTAAGAGAACATGGCTAGAGTTGCCCTGGCTTTAATGGACACCATGTCTGTCTCTGTTCTAAGAAAAGCTGCTGGAGTCCCCTGGAGTGCCGCGAGGATGTGTCTCAGAAATTTATTCTGTCCTACTTCAAGATGGTCTAGGTTGTTCTGATTCATACCCCAGATCTCAATTCCATAAAGCATTTGAGAGATGACCCTCCCTGAAAAGACTTTTAAAGCTGGGGTTACTAGTTTACCACCTTTAGAATGGAAAAATTTGACCAGAGCATGGCTAGATTTCTGAACCGATATTTTCGTGCTCTGTATCTGGGATTTCCAGCAGTTTTTCTCATCAAAATGCACTCCTAGGTACTTGAAGGTCTGGACTTGTTCTATTTTATTTTCGCCTATAGTCCAGCTAAATTTGGGGGGATGCTTTCCAAAAATCATCACTTTAGATTTTGTGTAATTTATTTTTAGTTGCTCTAGGTGGCTAAACTCTTGGAGCTTATTTAAGCTTCTCTTCAGTCCCTTTTTGTTCATAGATAATAATACGATGTCATCAGCATATATAAGGCTTGCAATCTTATAATTCCCAATTGAGGGGGGAAAATGATCTGGATGGTTTAAAGCTGTTACAATATTATTAATATAAAAGTTAAAAAGTAGGGGTGCGAGTAAGCACCCTTGTTTTACCCCTTTGTTAGTATGAATTTCCTCTGTCAGCCTTCCATCTGTGCTAATCCTTACCCTCAACGTTGTGTTGGAGTATAGTTCTTGTATTAGGGTTAGGAGTCTCTTATCGATGTTGGTCTCTGTGAGCTTATCCCACAGGTGGTTTCTGGTGATTGTGTCAAATGCAGAGGAGAAGTCAATAAAAGCTGTGAACAGCTATTTGAATGGCCTGGTGGTATATTTGTATACAAGATGATGTAGCACGTAGATTTGATCTACTGTGCTATGGCCCTTCCTAAAACCTGCTTGTTCCTGGTGAAGGATATTATTTTCCTTCATCCATTTATCCAGCTTCTGAAAAAGAAGGTGGGTATAGAGCTTGGAACTAATATCCAGTAAGCTGATTGGGCGGTAGTTCTGGGGGATGGATTTATCGCCTTTTTTATAAATTGGGAAAATTATGCTCTGTCTCCACCCCTTGGGAAAAATTCCTGTAGCATTAATGTGAGAGAAGAGCTGTGCTAGGACTGGGGCCCACCATTCCGGGTTGTTCTTATACACCTCTGGCGGGATCATGTCCTCGCCAGGTGCTTTGTCTGTTGCTAGAGCGTCAATAAGTTTATACACTTCCTGTTCTGATACTGGGGGCCATTCGGGTATGGAATTTAGTAGGGTCTGGGGGGTTCTCACTTAATAAATAAATAAATAAATGCCAGAAATGTCTTGGTACTCCTGACCAAAGTAGACCCATTTAATTAATGGGATTTATCCAACTGTTGACTCATAATTCATTAATTGATCCAAGGGGTCTATGGTAGTTGGCACTAGCAATAAGATTTGAGGAACATAAAAGTTGCCCAAACTCCAGTCAGATTTATTTTTGTTTTTATTCTAAGTGTCTTATCGCATAAGTGACATCATGAGAAGCTTAAATTTGCTTTGTCAGAACACCAAACAGAAATACTTTAATAGCATGAATTCTTGTATAGAACTGAGAAAAATGTTGTTTCAGCAGAAGATAGAATGAGAGTAGATTGGTCAGGATTTTTGATTCCCAGTTGTTTAATGATGGGAAGAAATATGAAATGGCTTGTATTTCTTGGAAGAAAATGTGGCAACGTCTCATTCTTTGAGACTTCTGAGCCAAGGGTCTCCTGATTTCCTAGATCAGTGGTTCCCAACCTTGGGTCCCCAGATGTTCTTGGACTACAACTCCCAGAAATCCTGGCCAGGACAGCTAGTAGTGAAGGCTTCTGGGAGTTTTAGTCCAAGAACATCTGGGGACCCAAAGTTGGGAACTACTGTCATAGATGGCAGAACAAAAATGCCCACAAGTTACAGCAGTGATGCTCCACTCCATGCCCTGCTCCCAATGGCATGAACAGCCCGAATGCATGCCACCCGCTTACTCTTCTCCTCTAGCACCACTTGCCCTGAGACTTATCTCCCTACCTGGAGATACAGAAAAGCACAGCAATTCCCTATGACCTGGCCACCTTATGTGTGAATTTCTGTGTGAAAGGAATATGAACCTAGTTCCATCCTGGACTCAGAATTCTTTAATTCGATCCACATGCATTTTGCTCCTGGTTCTTCTGTGTGTAGTTGAAATTTTAAGTTAACAAAATTCAAGTGGATATTGAAATTCAAGTCAACAAAAACAGATCTTGCAATCCTGGCATCTACAATTCTTCATTCAGTAGACTGCACTGTTATTTCTTTGGTCAATATAAAGCATTCATGAGGTCTTGGAGAACAAATGCAAGTACAGAGTGTAATGTGTGATTGGATGATCCAGAAATAAACTCATCCAGGAACCATTTCCATATCATGAGAACTGAAAGTATTCGATATGGTGTCAGCATTTGTTTATCTGTTTATCCGTCTATTTCAGTATCATTTGCTCTAGCTGGCAATAAGCCTAAGGTAGGCATGTTACCTAATCTAGCTACAGGAATTAATATGGTACCTGAAGCTGTGTGGGGTTGACTTTACACACATAATTTGTGCATGTGTTCTACTAGTGTGTTGTGGGCCTTCATCAAGATGTTTCACTTGTATGACCATGGAAGTCACTGCAGAATTCCTGTGCATGGGCTGGTACAGTGATTACATCTGCATGCTCACCAGTCATGATTAGTCATTGCATCTCACATTATGGGTTTCTGCATAACCAACAATGGTTCTAAGTGCACTTACATGGAGTCAGTTTTCACTTTTTGAACTTGCATCCAGGGTTTATTTTGGTAACTGCATTTTATACGACCTTTGACAGGTTACTGGTTTTGTCTGAGAAGGATAATGTATTGGGGTTTTCTGTTCCATTAGATATCACATATAGGGTTGCCAGGTCAGCACCATCCTGTTCCTTGAGATTTGAATGCCTGAGGCTGGGAGCAGGCTCTTTGACGATACTGAGACGGGTCCTTGTGATGTCACAGAGATGGGGGGGAAATACGGGGGGAACAACTGCTTCTGAACCGGATGGTTTTGGAAAGAGTCATAAAGAGAATCAAGTTAAAACCCAGATAACTAGGAAATATGACAGCCCAGGGTGTGATCTCATAGGGAAGCAGATCACAATCTGGAATGCTTGTGGAGTGGTTGGATAAGATCTTTTCCCTGGCGCTCACAGGATGCATGGGGAAATGCACTCCCGATGGGCTGCAGTCCATCCGCAAGCTGGACCTTTGGGTTCAGCTGCAGGGCTTTTACTTTTTGCACTCAGACTGGAACAATTCCCTGGTGAATGGCAGGGTCAGGCGCCTGCTTTTGCAGCTGGATAAAATCCAGTTTTTTTGCTGCTCAGCAGGAAGCAAAGGGTGTCCAGCTGTTGCAGCAGTTGCTGCAAAGCCTGTTACATCTTGTATGGTCTTACCTATAGCATACATGATATGTAGGGACTTTTTCCTATGTGCTGTGGTCACTAAGCTGTGTTTAGAAAGAAGGTTCATGAGTCGCTATGCTGGTGCTCTACACCCTGCCTGGCCTGAAATGTCATGATGGGCCAAACCGAATGCACCTAGTGGCTCTCTCTCTGTTTTTCTCTTTAGGCCTTTTAGTGTGAGAGATTTGGACAAGCACAGAACACACTCAGTGGCTTGGCACCACCTTGGAGTGGATGGAAATTGGTGCTCAGACCATATCTGACTTTCTTCTTCTCTCATGCCTTTCACCCTGACATTTGTCTCCATTCCTAGAGACCTGGGGAAGTATTGCAATTGACTAGGGCTTCATCCATGCCCTGAGACCTGGCAACCCAAACTGTGTATGGTTTGCAATCTGGATGATATTTTTCCATAAGAGATGCTGCATGAGGATACTTTGAAGGTTCTTGGAAGTTTCAGTTGGTGATAAACTGCAGCCTTTTACCATACTAAAGGTGTACTTGCTTTGAATAGTATTTCAGTGCGGAAACTGATCCCACAGGATCTGAGTGTCAGTTGTGTGGTTTATTCTCCACAGAACACACCATGCTTTCTTCTTCATTAGCGTTACTACAGATTATGACAAGGGCAACTCTCTACCATTAATCATGACTAGTGGCTCATTTAGGATTCACATTCCTGAATCTGCAAGCCAGTTCCTACTTAGATGCCCAGAGTGAAGGCAAATGTTTTGTTAAGTTTGGCAGAACTGAATAGCCCCATTCAGGGAATTTACTAATCGACTCATGAGGATCAGTTAACAATTTGGGGCTAGCCAGAGCAGGCTAGGGCAATGCTTCCGCATGCTTCAGGATGTCTCTTCATTGAAGTCCTCCGGCTACCGCTATTAGAATCCATGTGTTACTCTTCCATATGACCTTTCTTTCTTGTGAATTCTGAATTCAGTTGCTCTCTGCCTTGCTCTTGACTTCTCCCCTCCAAATTGTGCATCAAGTCATAAATTCCTTGTTCTGTTTTCTCCAATTAAAATATTTCCTTTTCAAAATGGGGTGGGGTGGGGTTTTCACACATTTTTAAAGTCGGCTTACACAATGTCTGACGTGTTCCTGAAACAGCTTTATAGACTCCCCACCATTTTAGTCACAGGAAGGGCAAAGTTAGGTCAACCCCAGTAAGCCTCCAGAAGCGACTAGTGTTGCAAATGGTTTTTCCATCCAGTAAAGTAAAGCAACCCTCAAACACCTATTACAATTTATTATATAAGATATACACCGTTGTTTTCTATGCATATGATAAAGTATTTTGCTACCTCAGGACTCCCACTTTCTGTGTCTCTCCTATACTATCTTGGTGCTCTTTGTTAAGTCACTTCTGGCCGGAGTAGTCACCGGACCAAGTGGAAGATGAGGGGGCTCGAAAAATCTGCTGTTGTTGTGTCAGTGAGCCTGCTGCTCATAAGGCATTTTCATGGCTCTATAAAATGTTTTGAGGATAACTGTATTCGTCCCATGGTTTTCTTCCAGTACTTGTCTTCTTGTTATCTATTTCAGAAGTGTAGCCACTGTTTAGAGACAGTGGAAGCTAATGCCTAAGTAATGAAGAGATGGTAATGATTATTGAATGAAAATGTTTTTCCCTTAACATATGTTAAATGTATGCATAATTTACTGCACAATGCTTTTTCATCTCATTTTCATTGCATTAGACAAGATCATTCCATTAGCACTCAGTGCTCTGTTCTGCATTTATGAGGAATTGAATAGAAACTTCAGCATATTTTCAGGTTACCGTATATATCTGAAAAATCTTCCTTATACAGTACAAGGCACTGTGCAGATTCATGTACTAGCAGAGCATGGAATTTACTTTTAGAATGGGATTAATAATGTAATAGTACCTAAGCCCTCCACAGTAGTAAGTTGCTATTACAGTTATAATTTTTAAAACCCATCTTCCTTTACTTCGACTAGCTTTTTTAAATTTTCCAAATGCTACAAACTGCTGGCCTGTGGTATGAAATACATGTCATTTCAACACCCACAGAACAACACAAGATAACAGCTTGAGGCAGCACACAAACTGTGTAATGTCCGACCTCTACTATTTAGCATATCCTTTTAACTATAAAAGTAACTGAAAGTTACAGGTATAGAGCAAATGGACTGAAATTATCCCTTGCTGAATTACAATCTTAATGGCCAATATCCTTTTTTACAAACATGGTGCATAAGACCAGGAGCCTTCTGCGTCAGCCATGGTGATCTCTGGCTTGCAGTTATTACACTAGCTGGAAATGGCCTCATTAAAAACAACAAAACTTTATACTTGTGCACTGAGCTCAGTTTTAGCTATGAAGAGGAAGGATCTACAGTCACACAGAAACTCTTTGCCCAGCATTTTGAAGGCCAGTAGCAGAAACGTGCTGCCATGCCAAAAAGCTAAGACTGCTTAATTTGTGAACCAGATGACACGTGAACCCTGCACCCTGCACACGGCAGATACACCATCAGTCATGAAAAAGGTATTTCTGCCCTTTCCATTGTGACAGAGAAAACTGTGCTTGCCTCTAGTTCTACAAGATTATTAATAATGTATTGGATCCAGAAGTTCCCTCAAAAAAAACCCTTGCATCAGAAGAAGTGGGCCGTTGAATCTTACTGTTATTCAGCTCACTCTTACGTGTGCAGAATTCTACTTGGCCATGTACATGGAATCAATAGGCAGGTCTTTACCAGAATAGCTGAACATCTGGTAAGCTGTGATTTTAAAAAGCAGGAAAGCAGTCTTACTCCAAAGTCTGAGAAAAATAGCTTTTCTTTAAGATTGCCAGTTCTTGAACTATGCTACCAAGCCTGACCCAAGAGGCAGAGCCTTCTGGGTCTAAGGTTGAGAGCTTGGTCTTCGAGTTGATCCAGGGCAGAGTCACAAACTGTCTGCTCATTGAAGATGCACACCTAAGGGGCAAGAGGAGAACAACCTAGAGTTGGGAAGTAAGAAGTCACAATTAGCATATTTTCCAGGAAAAAGTTACTTCTTTGATATTCGATGGAGCAAAGATAAAGTGGAATGGAATGAGTGGAAATGATGGTACTTTCTTTGAAGTAATGAGTAATGTTTTCGAATTAAAATTCCCTTTAAGGGTCATTTTAGAGTTATTTTGTGTGGGATGTTCTCCTTCTTATGCAATTCTCTTACTAATAATTTATTAAAGAAATGAGACTGTAATGAAAAAGAAACTCACACTGATATGATTAATGTTAACAGTAATGAATTGTTTCCCCTATAACCCTTCCTGTGACATAAACAGCAAACTACTTTTACAAATTAACCTAACAAGCTTTGAAATGTCCTTATACTTTTTTAACGAGTCAACTGAAAGTGAAAAACAATCTAACAAACATCTGTCAATCCCCTGCCCGCCCCCCAATTTCATTGTAGAACCTGTTTTTCCAACAGCAGGCTGGAATAGTTCCGAACCAGTCTGATCTAGAAGGCAGGAATCCAGAAGTACCAGTGGTGCCACCCAAATAATGGAAAGGGCCAGACAGTTTCTCTCGTGTCTTCTGATGAGTGGCAGCTTTGCATGTGTAGCTGCTTTAGATATGGAAACTGTGCAGGGGTACCTGTACATGCAAGCATAATGCATGGCTTATACTTTTCATTTTTAACATATGAAGTGGCTAAAACCTTATACCTTTGAGAAGTTGTTTTATCATATTTTTTTAATGGCTGAAATTTGTTCTCATGAAAGCAGGGATATACACAGTCACTTCCCAGATTCATGGGGTGAGGGCTCTTCCAACCCACAATATCAACTGTGGGTCCTGATGGCATTTTTTAGAGTATCTATTTTAATTGTATTTTAATTGTTTTATCTTTTTATTGTATTTTAATTGTATTTTAATTGTTGTAAGCCGCCCAGAGACCTTTGGGTAGAGTGGGCGGCATAGAAGTTAAATAAATAAATAAATAAATAAAATAAACCCTCTCTATCTCTTTGTAATTTCCATATTCATTTTTATTTCCACCTATTAAAATGATTTAGAAGCCCAGAATGTGGACACAGGAAGAAGACTGCCCTGTAGTCCGGTTTTACAAGATGGGATGAACATTGGTAGGCCAGACATCCTAACCAAATGTGAAGAAAGGAAGGAGGGAAGGAAGGAAGCCAGCCAGCCAATACAGAACATATTACATGGGATGCTGTGTTGCATTCAGTTGGGCACACAGTCATTTAGTTATAAGAGTTGCTGAACTTCAGATTCCCCTCTCTTCCTTGAACTAAAAGAAACTGTTGCTGTAGTCCTTTGAGAAGAGCCCTGCTGCAGAGCTGCATGTACTCCCTTTTAATAAACTACGGTTGTATCCTGCACGAGCACTAGCAGTATGGATGTGAAACAAGATTTGATCCGGAGGGGAGGTAATCTTAAATGATGTTTCAAGTAGATCTGAAGTGCGGCTCTCGGTAATATTGAGGTCAGGACTTTGGAAAGCAAAATCATCATCTCTGTTTAGCAGGATTGGTGTTGCGGGCACGTCTATTCTTCCCTATTCAGCATCAGCGAGAAAAACTTGACCAGTCCCTTTGCTGCACCAGAGTTCTGTCACTGTCTATTCAAATCCTGTATTGCTCTGGTTTGGATTTATGTGTCCCTTCATTACACGAACGGTCCTTCTGAGACTGTCTGTCAGGGCTGCCTTCTTAAACTGGGCTCTGATTGCTCCCATCGGTTCTTGTTCTACAAAGCATTACCATGTGTATTTATTATTCACTGTCAAGGCTGGAGTCAGATCTTATTTCCTGTTTCAAATGGAAAGAACAGGCCTCGCATTCATCTTGGGGTAAGGAAGCTATTTCCACTGACTGCTGGCTGCCCTGGCTTCCAGATCCCAGCTGTCTGCCCTGTTAATGTCTTCCGTTGTCGCCCTTCTATTGCCTGTCTGTGTGCATTGAAGATGAGGTTAAGCATCATGAATGTCACACTGTTAGACAGAGTTCATAGTTCTGCAATAAGACACGCATACATAAATCTACTGCTATCGCCGCCCAGAGTAGTCAAAACGACTAGATGGGCGGGATAAAAATGTAAGAAATAAATAAATAAAATAAATATTGCAACACAGAGATAGTAGCTTGAAATGACAGTCACAAAATTTATTATTTTTTCCCTATGACTCTTTCCCTCCCATCCTCTTCAGCAGTCATGCCAGACTAAGGGCTTTAAAGCAAATCCAAAAGTATGAATTTACCGTAAGGCAGTCCTCAATGCAAAGCTATATAGGCTTGAGGTTCCCACACAAAGCCTGCACAGCATTTGGTTTGCTGAACCAAATAGAATCATAGAATCACTGAGTTGGAAGGGGCCTATAAGGCCATCGAGTCCAACTCCCTGCTCAAGGCAGGAATCTAAATCAAAGCAGATCTGACAGATAGTTGTCTAGTTCTCTCTTGAAGACCTCCAGTGCTGGAGAGTTCACCGCCTCCTGAGATAATTGGTTCTGTTGTCATGCTGCTCTAACAATTAGGAAGTTTTCCCTGATATTCAGCTGAAATCTGGCTTCCTATAGCTTGATCCCATTATTATGTGTCATACACACTGTGATGATTTAGAACAGATCTTGCCCCTCCTCTATATGACTACCTATTGAATATATGACAGCACATAAAAGTGCTATCATGCCTCCCCTCAGTCTTATTTTCTCAAGGCTATGCCAACTGTATGCCATGGACTACAGCAGCAGTCTCCATGTTTTTAACATCCTAGATAGCAAAAGTAAGAGGTTTGTTGAACTCTGGTGACGACCCAACACATCAAGCTGGTGGGTTGCCAGCACACTGATGGATCAAAACCATGCACAAGTATGACCCCACTGATAAACTGAAAGCATTTGGAGTGCAGGAGTTGCTGGGAGCTGCAGTCACAGGTTTGAGGCACAAGAATTTGAAGCAGCACAAAGGTGTTTTATCTGAATGAAATGTGGCGAGTTGAGGCATGAGATAAGAAATCAAAAGTTCTGTCTGAACATGTGTGTGGCAATTGTTTTATGAAGTGGTGTGTGTGTGTGTGTGTGTGTGTGTGTGTGTGTGTGTGTGTGTGTGTGTGAGTGTGAAAGATCCTTGTGTGATTGATTGCTGTGCTGGTGAGACTGCTTCCAGCTGTAGAACTGGAAAGGGAGTAATTCACCTTTCCCTTCTAGCTCCATGTTTCTTCAAAACTACTTCAAGTGGAGGAAAACCTTCCAGAGTAATTTTCTCCAGTCACTGGAAGGCGGCTGAGGGAAGCGAGTGAGAAAACTCCCACTGCACTAGCAGTTGCCATTGTGTGTCATTCTGTATGACTGTATATCTATAAGCTGTAATTTTATCTCTGCCTGAGCCTATTGATCTATCTAGAGAGGGTCAATGCAATCTTTTGTTTTAATGTCCTCTCCTCTTCTTCTACTAACTTTATCAGTTCTTTGGTCTGGGATGAAAGCTGAATGTGAACTCAGAGGGTCTTATTTTCCACTAGGTTCATATTTTCCCTTCTTTTATGAGCTTGGTGGATTCAAGGAGGATGCCAGTTGCAGTCAAGCTTCTGCACACAATTAACCAAAGTTGGCTTGTAATATTGAACATGTTTCAGGAATCTTTATTTCCCATAAACATTTCTGTGATTGTGGAGTAAGTTATGCATGGTGCCAAATGTACCACTACTGCAAAAGCCATTTTTAAAATCTGTTTCTTTTTCTCTGTTCTACAATATGTAAAACAGCTTATACCAGTCTTTCCAAAATTGGTGTCCTCCACAATTTATTCATTTCTTATCCCATCTTTCTCCCAAGAAAGGGACCCAAGGCAGGGTATTAAATGACTGAAAAACAGGTGTATCTAAAAGCACAAGTTATGATACTACAATGGGATTAAACATATCATATTGAAATGACCACTACATGTAAATAATCTAAAACAATTTAAAAACACATCATAAAGTGCAAGTAAAGAGAAATGGCATTGTCCACTGGGCATCTCCCATTAAAAGACTAGAGCATCTGTCAGTCCTAATGAGTTAGAAATTAACAGGTATACAGCTGTGATCTTGTGTGACCACCCAAAACAACATTCCCTATATAGACAGATATAGACAGATATAGAATATAGACAGATGGGCTTGCCCTGTGCCACATTTGGAAAAGCCCAGGTAATTACTTTTAAATATATAATTTGTGATTTAAAAAGTAAAACACATTCCTAACCTCCCTCCTTCATACGTTTTGCTACCTTCTTTGTTGGCTTGTAGCAGATTCAGGAGGTATTTTTCAGATTCCAACCACAGTGTCCTACTACAAGACAATTTGGATTTCAGAAGATATAGTACCTTAGAGATGATTATTTTAAATAGGATATCTTTCATAAAAAGGAGTTAATTGATATAAAAAAAAGTCAGGTTCTAGGATTTCTCCCTACTTGGTCTCTCTTTGTGAATGGTACTAAGCAGAAGAGGGTATCCTGTCTAGACCATCTTGACTGCTGCCATGGGTGTTGTCAACATTCATGCTGCCTTTGGCTATGTAAAGCTTGGCATCTGTTTTCCTGCTGCTGCATGGGCATGATATTGCAAAGCTAATGCTGAATTTGCCTTGCAAAATGCCAAACGTGCCCTGGTATTTTGAATCGCAGATACAGAAACAATATTCCACATACATAAACTGAACTTTTTGAAGGTTTGAATTTGGCCAGTTGCCAGAGATGGACAGAACGTGTGGCCCACAATATCTAGAGAGAACCAGGTTGTGAAACTTACACCACACAGTGCATTACGTTGGTTTTGCGGTTTGTTTGTTTGGTGTTTTTTTAAATGTAGTTCACGTAAACAGAAGCTGTTGCATGACTCTGACACATAGTAGGAAGAAACTCTGAATGTTTCTTGTTCTGCGATTGTATCAGGAACTGTTGCAGCTGGAATTTGGAGTCTCCAGGTTAGTGATCTAGTTGTTTTTCATGGTCATCATCATTTGGGAGCAGGGGAGATGGTGCCTGCTGTTTTTGAATAGGAGGTATTCTCCTTGCTCACTCTATGATCCACCCCGAGTGATGGCCCAGGAAAACAATATCTCTGTCCATTCTCTCCACTCCCACTCTCTTTGCTCCTAAACAATTTGGGAATCTGACTTTTAAAATTCATTTTTATTGTGCTTAAATCATAAAACAATAAGGACAAAAACCCTAAAACATATAAATGAGGAGGGGGGGGGAAAAATAAAGAACAACGTGACCCAAATAAAAAGGAGGAAGAGCCAGGAATAGAAGAACCATAACAACCGTTCCATAAGAAAAAGAAGGGGAAAAAAGACTCTAGGCATACACTTTGATGAAAAATGGTCAAATATCTAGGAGTTCTGGATTCTGACAAAATCCTCAGGCTTCAGAGTAAGACCCTTCACCCAGGCAGTCAGCTGGTCTGATTTCAGCCTGCCCGGAAGATTCTGGAAATCTATATGGGCTACAAGCAGTATTCTTGTCAGGTCTTGTCAAGACTAAAGCCCACCGCTCAACAGATTGTATCCATCCCCCTGTTGCTACAAGTTGAAGTCTAAAGCATAGACAGGGAACCCACAGTCCAGACACCTACTCTGGTTGACAGAAGGTCCTTAATCCCCCCCCCCCCAAACAGTGGCTCCTTCTGTGGGTCCCTCTGCCTTCACTGGCCCCACTCTTTCTATTCCTCACCCACTTCAACAAGGTCAGGAGTCCCTCCCCTTATTTCCAGCCAGTCATCAGAGGCAACATTAGGGATTCCTGGTGATGATTCCCAGGAGAAACACAGGCATTATCTATGTTACGTGTTTCCTGATGTAGGAGGATGCAGGGCAAGCCAAGTAGTACAGTACTAGTAACCAAGCCACATAGGCAAGAGGAATGCTCCTCCAGGCTTGCCTGGCTCAGTTAGGCTTTGTCTGACTGTTCCACATTCTCCTGAATTGAGAAAGGTCTTGGCTGGGCAAAACTGATTCTATCTGTGTCGTCCATGGGAGCGCTCTGGCAGGGCACGCTGCTCCGTTGTTGCTCTGCCTACCCTACAGCCTCTCAGAGCAAAAAAAGGTAATGGGCAGGGAGAGCTGGAGCCCAGCTGAGCTGCATGTCTTGGAAGAGGGCTGAAGCTGGCACTTCCCCAGGCCCGGGCCCCTCCCTGACAGAGGAAAGTGGTGGTGTCGAGGAAACGTTGTCCTACACCCTGTTCTCATCCAGCCCAAAGGCACTGTTTCAGAAACAGTCCTCTTTAGAGAGTAAAATGTAATCTTTAACTGAGCAGGCACATAAGAAAATTAACATGGCCTGTTACATCGTCAGGAAATTATATAGCATCATTCTGGAACATACTCATGTATTGAAATAAAGAGGAGGAAAGCAATTTGTAAAAATTAAGGTAATTTGGGCTCTCACTACCTTTCGTAGCATTGCCTGTTGGCAGAAGCAAGTTGGTTTATTATCTTACTGGGACATTTCAGTTCTCCCAACCTCCTAGATGATGAATACTTCGGCAGAAAGCTGCAGTATTCCTGTAATATTGATACATGCACTCCATATAATCTGCAGCTAGGAATCTCTGTGGAAATGGAAATGTATTTTCTTCCATCCTCTAATCTTGTTTTTAATCTGCAGCCAACAGCAGGCATCAATGGATCACATATCGATATAGCTGGTGATCAAACAGCGTACCAGTCTAAGTGACCAGTATGAAATGTTAAATGCTTGCGGTTCCAATTCCCTTGGACCACACATGCAATGAGCTGTTCAGTCATTAGAAAACACTGAGGCATAGTAATGGAATAGCATAACTTTCTGCTGGGTTTCCTCTCCTGTCTGCTTCCCACCTCCTGAATTAAATGTGTAACTTCAGACAAAGAAGAACTGCATCTCTCCCGAGCTGGTGATGGCAGTTTCCTGTTTTGTATGTTTTCTTGTGCATACACTGATCCTTGTGCAAGGTGCTAAAAGATGAGTAAGGATGTGTGTGGGGAAAAACTCATCCTTAAATAAAAACAAAGAAATACTGATGACCCCTGGCAGCAATTGTTTCCCTCTGCATCTTGCTTCTTGCAATTCTATCTGAATGTAAGCTCTGCATCTTAGTGGTATAGCAGAGTGGATAACAAGGGTAAATAATTCGCACATGCCAAAATGCATTTCATTAGGGTGTATCACTGCATGGATACTAGAAGCTCTTGGGTTCAAGTCACATAGATTTGCTTTTATCTTTATTAATACTACTGCAGCCACTGTCAAACTATATAGATTTCTACCTGCTAAGGTAATGGCATCATGAAGAAATCTCAGAGATGAAATGGCTTTGATGGAAAACTAATTCCAGTTGACACTGGCAGTCACAACGAGACTACAACAGTGAATGCAAAATAAATGGTTGTTTACAACGAGCTTGTTTTTGGCTGTGCTGATAATTACAAATGGAAGAAAGTGCCAAGGTGCTTTGAAGATCAGTCCCCTGCCTGTTTTCTCTCCCCAGCTTTTGCTAAATGTTTGTGGAGGCGTATGTTCTCACATTCTACACAAATAGTAAAACTTGTCCTTCGCTTCTGTTAAACTAGACGGAAGAGCATATGGAGTAACATATTTCAAGGCCATAGCTCTCAATGGCATATATGCTGATGTTTGGGATCTGGGTTTTGTGCATAAACTAATTGTCACAGCTTCTAGAGGTCAGTCATTCTGTTCTGTTCTGTGTATTTGCTACATTTATGTCCTGTTTCCCCCCCTCATTGGAATATATATAGCTCTTCTCATAGCTATCCTGAGAAACAGGTCAGATTGAGAGACAATTGTCAAGGTCAAAAAACATGACACTTGAACAATACCTTCAGAAGTATGACACTCAAACAATCAAGGTCAAAAGTATGACATGCTAATAATACCTTCAGAGTACTAGAGAACTTTATTACACTCATTGGTAGTTTGAGTCTGTGGTGGTCCATCACAGCTAACATTTATCCCTGAAAGTGTTAAATACCAATGTGAATCAAATAATCATGATAATCTTATCAGAGTTCATATGGGTATCAAGGTGTATGTCATTTACTTGTTCCTGCCTGGTTCATTAGGAATATCAAGGTGCAATAATTAATCAATCTGGTTTCCTGGCTGGCTTGCCAAAAATGTAGCTTCTGATCTTGATCCACCTCTCTTCAGAGGATGAAAATAAACCACTGTTCTTGCTCATGGTGAAGTAAACAGAGAAATGAGTCCAGGCAACATTAGCTTGTCTAATTCTACAAGCTTTATTCATCCATATTGCTTCTATGCACAAAATCTTGTTGTTGTTGTTTAGTCGTTTAGTCGTGTCCGACTCTTCGTGACCCCATGGACCAGAGCACGCCAGGCCCTCCTGTCTTCCACTGCCTCCCGGAGTTGGGTCAAATTCATGTTGGTCGCTTCGATGACACTGTCCAACCATCTCGTCCTCTGTCATCTCCTTCTTCTCTTGCCTTCACACTTTCCCAACATCAGGGTCTTTTCCAGGGAGTCTTCTCTTCTCATGAGATGACCAAGGTATTGGAGCCTCAGCTTCAGGATCTGTCCTTCCAGTGAGCACTCAGGGTTGATTTCCTTCAAAATGGATAGGTTTGTTCTCCTTGCAGTCCAGGGGACTCTCAAGAGTCTCCTCCAGCACCACAATTCAAAAGCATCAATTCTTCGGCGGTCAGCCTTCTTTATGGTCCAGCTCTCACTTCCATACATCACTACTGGAAAAACCATAGCTTTGACTATGCGGACCTTTGTTGGCAAGGTGATGTCTCTGCTTTTTAAGATGCTGTCTAGGTTTGTCATCGCTTTCCTCCCAAGAAGCAGGAGTCTTTTAATTTCGTGGCTGCTGTCACCATCTGCAGTGATCGTGGAGCCCAGGAAGGTAAACTCTGTCACTGCCTCCATATCTTCCCCTTCTATTTGCCAGGAGGTGATGGGGCCCGTGGCCATGATCTTAGTTTTTTTGATGTTGAGCTTCAGACCATTTTTTGCGCTCTCCTCTTTCACTCTCATTAAGAGGTTCTTTAATTCCTCCTCACTTTCTGCCATCAGAGTGGTATCATCTGCATATCTGAGGTTGTTGATATTTCTTCCGGCAATCTTAATTCCGGCTTGGGATTCATTCAGTCCAGCCTTTCGCATGATGTATTCTGCATATAAGTTAAATAAGCAGGGGGACAATATACAGCCTTGTCGTACTCCTTTCCCAATTTTGAACCAATCAGTTGTTCCATATCCAGTTCTAACTGTTGCTTCCTGTCCCACATATAGATTTCTCAGGAGATGGATAAGGTGGTCAGGCACTCCCATTTCTTTAAGAACTTGCCATAGTTTGCTGTGGTCCACACAGTCAAAGGCTTTTGCGTAGTCAATGAAGCAGAAGTATATGTTTTTCTGGAACTCTCTGGCTTTCTCCATAATCCAGCGCATGTTAGCAATTTGGTCCCTAGTTCCTCTGCCCCTTCGAAATCCAGCTTGTACTTCTGGGAGTTCTCGGTCCACATACTGCTGAAGCCTATCTTGTAGGATTTTGAGCATAACCTTGCTAGCGTGTGAAATGAGTGCAATTGTACGGTAGTTGGAGCATTCTTTAGCACTTCCCTTCTTTGGGATTGGGATGTAGACTGATCTTTTCCAATCCTCTGGCCACTGCTGAGTTTTCCAAACTTGCTGGCATATTGAGTGTAGCACCTTAACAGCATCATCTTTTAAGATTTTAAATAGTTCCACTGGAATGCCATCTCCTCCACTGGCCTTGTTGTTAGCCATGCTTTCTAAGGCCCACTTGACTTCGCTCTCCAGGATGTCTGGCTCAAGGTCAGCAACCACACTATCTGGGTTGTCCGGGACATCCAGATCTTTCTGGTATAATTCCTCTGTGTATTCTTGCCACCTCTTCTTGATGTCTTCTGCTTCTGTAAGGTCCCTACCATTTTTGTCCTTTATCATGTCCATCTTTGCACAAAATGTTCCTTTAATGGCTCCAATTTTCTTGAACAGATCTCTGGTTTTTCCCTTTCTATTGTTTTCCTCTATATCTTTGCATTGTTCATTTAAGAAGGCCCTCTTGTCTCTCCTTGCTATTCTTTGGAAGTCCGCATTCAATTTTCTGTAACTTTCCCTATCTCCCTTGCATTTTGTTTCCCTTCTCTTCTCTGCTATTTGTAAGGCCTCGTTGGACAGCCACTTTGCTTTCTTGCATTTCCTTTTCTTTGGGATGGTTTTTGTTGCTGCCTCCTGTACAATGTTACGAGCCTCCATCCATAGTTCTTCAGGCACTCTGTCCACCAAATCTAGTTCCTTAAATCTGTTCTTCACTTCCACTGTGTACTCATAAGGGATTTGGTTTAGATTATACCTGGCTAGCCCAGTGGTTTTTCCTACTTTCTTCAGTTTAAGCTTGAATTTTGCTATAAGAAGCTGATGATCAGAGCCACAATCAGCTCCAGGTCTTGTTTTTGCTGAGTGTATAGAGCTTCTCCATCTTTGGCTGCAGAGAATATAATCAATCTGATTTCGGTATTGCCCATTTGGTGATGTCCATGTGTAGAGTCGCCTCTTGTGTTGTTGGAAAAGAGTGTTTGTGATGACCAGCTTGTTCTCTTGACAAAACTCTATTAGCCTTTGCCCTGCTTCGTTCTGAACTCCAAGGCCAAACTTACCTGTTGTTCCTTTTATCTCTTGACTCCCTACTTTAGCATTCCAGTCCCCTATAATGAGAAGAACATCCTTCTTTGGTGTCAGTTCTAGAAGGTGTTGTAGGTCTTCATAGAATTGGTCAATTTCAGCCTCTTCAGCATCGGTGGTTGGTGCATAAACTTGGATTACTGTGATGTTGAAAGGTCTGCCTTGGATTCGTATTGAAATCATTCTATCATTTTTGAGATTGTATCCCAGTACAGCTTTCCCCACTCTTTTGTTGACTATGAGGGCTACTCCATTTCTTCTACGGGATTCTTGCCCACAATAGTAGATATGGTAATCATCTGAATTGAATTCGCCCATTCCCGTCCATTTTAGTTCACTGACGCCCAGGATGTCAATGTTTATTCTTGCCATCTCCTGTTTGACCACATCCAACTTACCAAGGTTCATAGATCTTACATTCCAGGTTCCTATGCAGTATTCTTCTTTGCAGCATCGGACTTTCCTTTCACTTCCAGGCGCGTCCACAGCTGAGCGTCCTTTCGGCTTTGGCCCAACCACTTCATTAGCTCTGGAGCTACTTGTACTTGTCCTCCGCTCTTCCTCAGTAGCATGTTGGACGCCTTCCGACCTGAGGGGCCCATCTTCCAGCGTCATATCTTTTAGCCTTTTGTTTCTGTTCATGGGGTTTTCTTGGCAAAGTTACTGGAGTGGCTTGCCAGTTCCTGCTCCAGGTGGATCGCGTTTAGTCAGAACTCTCCACTATGACCTGTCCGTCTTGGGTGTCCCTGCACGGCATAGCCCATAGCTTCTCTGAATTACTCAAGCCCCTTCGCCACGACAAGGCAGCAATCCGTGAAGGGGCACAAAATCTTAAGGATACTCTAAAGTTGTTGAACACACTTAATAGGCATGTTACCAAAAATCATTCTTGCAGCTACGAAAAAAAAGCTGTAGGCACATATGATTAAAATATATGAAAACTGAACTCAAGTTGTAGGCAAATACTTAAATCAAATACGTTTTAGTTGCAGGCTTTTAGCTAAGAATATTACAAACTAGCACTTAAATATTTGTTCAGTCAAAAAATGCAAGAGCTTATAGTCTTCAAAAGCACACATTGCAGAAAGTGAAAATCTATAAAAGTAGAAATATATTTCGTAGCCTTTTAGCATATTTGAACATACACATGGAAAAATGCTTTATTTTCTACATGTGCACCCAGCCATTTGCCAGCTTAAATCTATGGAGGAAAATCCATGATTTCTGTGTGGTGACCCTGTACTGCTGTTTCTGCAGCTGCTATTTACCTTTTTCCTTCCATTGGCTTCTCAGCTCAGTTTGGTTTGATTTCATTATGGCTCAGCTTTCTTTGCTGATTCTGTCATGGCTGACAGCTTGCTTATTTTATTCTAGCCCTTTTGCAGGCATGGGTGTTTATATATCCTTTCCTATTGTTTACATGTTCTTTCTATGTATTATTATATATGTATTGTGTGCTGTCAAGTCGATTCAGACGTATGATGACCCTCTCTGGGTTTTTTTGAGGTAGAGAATACACAGAAGTGGTTTACCATTCCCTTTTTCTGGGGGCATCCTGGGACTGTGCAGCTTGCCCATAACTACACAGTCTGGCTGTTATCACAGGAGGTACAGTGGGGAATTGAACTCCCAACCTCTGGTCCTGCAGTCAGAGGCCTAAACTACTGAGCTATCTAGCCAGCATATTCTTTCTAACCAAGTGGAGCAAGATATTGTTACTTTGATTCCCCACTGTACCTTCTGTGAGTATCACTCCCAGAGGAATGGAATGGTAAGCCACTTCCAAGTAATCTCTACCTGGAAAAGCCTGAAAAGGGTCACCATAAGTCAGAATTGACTTGATGGCATATGATTGTATTCTTTCTAACCAAGTAGATTCCAACAGTAGAAGGCTAACACAAATTCTCATAGACTCTGCTTCAGTAGTGGACAATTTACTGATTAGGGAAACAAAAGCATTCCTCCTTATCTTCATTTTGTCCTAATCTTGCAGACTCAATGCAAAATCTCAAGTCTGCTTTGGTAGCAAACACCGTAGATTCTCTATGGGAGTTGCTACAGTGGCAGACCTAATAGACGTTTCCATAGGCTCTGTTATTCACACAGATAACATGGATTAAGACACAATTTTGTTTTTCACTCTGCAATGGCCTCTAATGGGCATTCAGTACATTGCAGGCAGTACTGCACTGACACTGAAGGGGACCTAAAGACAAGGAACTACTATGGACTCTGTTCTCAATGAGGGGTGGTGAAGGGATGCTAGGAAATTTGTGTGCCTAATTTCTGGTGGCCTGATTCCTTTTTGCCATGTCACATCTCCAGCTGCCCTTTAATATTTTGTTAGATAGGCTTCATCATTGATTAACAGGTTCTTTATATAAATAGCTGCAGTACTAGGTTCTTCTGTGAAACTTGGTATTTCAGTTTTTTTCAAGGCTACAAAATGAGGGAGACAGACATTTCTCTGTTCTAACCTTAAACCAGATTATTTAATCTTAACTATCGTGTGGATTGTAGCCAAATGTTGTCACTTTCTGAAATGAAAGGAAAACTTTTTGAGCTGGTCAAGCAATTTCAAGAAATGAACTTTTTTTCTTTAATTTATTGAATGTCACTAGAGTGTCTTTCTTCAGAATTATTATTATTATTATTCAAAAACTCCAGGCACAGTCAAAATTTATGAAAACATTGACTGGTATTATATAACAGATACAGGTTTTAACCAAAAACCTGAGTTCTGTTAAATATCAACACAGTATGTATGCTGTTCTTAATATTGCCGTTTTTTGTAGCTCTGATGGTGTGATTTCAGAGATCTGCAAATGCTTATAGTACTGTGTGAAATTTCTTGATATTGTTCCCAAAGCCCCAATGACTACAGGGACCACTGAAGTGTGTTTCTTCCAGAGGCGAGATGTTTCGATGGCCAGGTCTCTGTGCTTTGTTAGTTTTTCCAATTCTTTATTTTCAACTCTGGCATCACCTGGAATTGCAATGTCAATGATCCGGACATTTCTTTGTTCTGTTACTACTATGTCTGGTGTGTTATGTTCAAGGTGTCTGTCCGTTTGGATCCAGAAATCCCACAAGATCTTGACTTTCTCATTTCTTTATACCTTCTCTACCTGATGTTCTCATGGGTTTTTAGAGGCCGGCAAGTTATATTTTTTGCGTAATGACCAGTGCACTAACTTTGCCACTCTATCATGTCTAACTTTGTAATCTGTTTGTGCAATCTTTGGACATTCACAGATGAGGTGTGACACAGCTTGGCTTACATCACATTGGTTTGGAGTGCTTGTTCTTGTGCAGCAAAAATCAAGGCTTTGGTTTCTTTCTTAAGGGTCCCCAGTTTTAGCCATGCCCGTGTTGCATTATGATCATGCTTTCCATCAATCTTTCTCAGGTGTTGTCCATGTAGTGGTTTATATTTCCAGCTGTTTAATTTCTTTTCAAATTGTTGTTCCTTATATTGAACCTTTGTTTCTGTTGTTTTCAAAATATTCTCCATTTTCATTGCTTTCAGTAATTTTTCTCTGCTTGTACTGATATAATCATTTAGGCTTCTTTTTTCTTCCTCTACTACCTCCTGTATTTGCAGTAATCCATGGCCTTTTTCATGGTAAATATAATCTGTCCACATTGCTTTTTGGATGTAGTGTGTGATGCATGTTCATTAGTTTCCGTGTTTTTCGATCCAATTCTTCTAGTTCGTTTTGAGTCCAATATGTTATTCCAGCTGGGTATCTAATTACTGGAATGGCCCATGTGTTTTTGGCTTTGATTGTATTTTCCCCATTTAATTTTGATTTTAAGATTTTCCACAGTCTTTTGATATATTCTCTTTCTGTCAGTTCTTTAACTTTCGTGTGCCTGATATTATCTGCTTCTAGTATTCCAAGGTATTTATAATTTTCATTGCTTGAGAGTGTTTTTATAATATTGCCATTTTAAAACACTATTCCATCTATTTTTGGATCTTTATTATTATTATTATTATTATTATTATTATTATTATTATTATTATTATTATTATTATTATTATTATTATTATTATTGAGAGGCCACCTGTAAATTAACCTTTCCTCAGGAAAAAAACAACCCTGCATTCTCTTGCTTTTAGTGAGTTTGCAGAGTGAATAATGCGCAGTATGGCTCTAGGTCAATGGCTCAGATGTAAGCATGGATCTCATTCCACACAGTTGTAAAGCAAGCAGTACTCTGTCTGTTTGGCAATGGAATGTTTACCATGCACATATGTAGAAGCTGCCATCACCAAAGAAAGAAGTAAATTATGGTGCATGGCTGTATACAAACTAATGAATATTGTGCTGAATAAACAAACCCACAGATTCAAACAAGATCAGAAAACACAGAGCAGGGCATTCTGCCAAAATCACACTCTGAACTTGATCCAGCATTTTGTATAGGCACTTTCAATGCATCATTATCTCTGTTAGCTCTTCAAGAACTGCTTTCATCTACTACATGATTTAGAATTAAGCATTCCAGGAAGCTTCCAATGAGACAGATTGCAGAAGAATGGCAGTGCTAACCCTGTGGCACCAGAAAAACCCATTATCCTAGCAACAGCTTTTGCACAAGTAAGTAAGTACTTCTTGTGACGGATTCCTTTGACTTACACTGGTTGAAATCGTGTTACTATGCAAAAGTAAGTTGCAACTAGAGTAGACAGATTTGAATCAACATGACTTTTGGAGGAGTTGACTCCCCAAATCCCCATGAATTCAATGGCCCTGCTCTAGTATGGTGTATTGCGCTAAGCAATGGCATTTCAGCCAATGTGTTTGTGTGCACATTTATGTTTTTATTTACCTAATTTGTTATAGACAAAGACTGAGAAGTTAAGTAAACAACAATTAAAAGTTAAGTTTATCATTAATAAGATGAAAAGTCAAATTAAATTCTGTTGATGTTAGAAAGGGAACGTGTAAGCATTTATGTTAATTTTTAATTGTCAGTTACAGTAAATTGGTGTTACTCCATTAAAAACCTTACCAGTCCAGAATGAAGGTGAAATATCTCATTTTTATGTTATTTCTCCTCTCCAATTCATCCCTGTTTTAAGCTTTGGAGTGATGCAATTGCATACATTTTTGAAAACACCATTTTAGCCCATTCCACCACAACCCCTTCTCTTTCTTTCCTGAATTGACAAATAACAACAATAGTTTCCCAAAGGAAGAGAGGTCAATGGATTTCAGATTCTAAAAACCACCCCTTTAATTTTTTTTCTCCTGTTCTCTTATCTTCTTTTCCATCTTGCCTTCTTTGAGCCTCCTTATATTTTCTCCTCAAGTCTATGTCTCTTCCTCTCATACACACCAGCTTGAAGCATTTCCAGGAGATACATAAAGTGTCTCCATAAATATCAGAAAGATAATTAGATCTTCCTGCTTCCTTAGTGCTCTTTGAAGGACTGCAGAAACCATCTTCGTAGAATTTCATGACAGTGGGTGGAGAAGGACTGCAGAGGTAGGATTTTCACTCTCTCCCCCCCCCCCCCGTCCTTTGTCCATCTAAGGAGCATGCCCAGACCAGGGGGAAGTGAAACAAACCTGGAGGATATATCAGGGATCTCTTACCAACTCTCCTCAGACTGAAGAAGCCACTTGGATGAAAAGCGAAATGTTTCAACCTAATAAGAAAGAAGTCCAGTTGCCATAACTCAACTTCCAGATAACATTCCACTACTTCCTCTTTCCACACAGTACTCACTGTAAATAACAGGTGGATAGTTCTTTATTCACGTTGTTGTTGTTGTTGTTGTTGTTTACACTTGTCAAAAAACAACACTGACAATTGCTTTGTGTTTGGATGAGAAGTGATCCTTTTTACTGAATAAAAAAGGAGTCCACTTCTGGGATTTGCTCCTGCTTGGTGTCATTTTGCGAATGGTAGTGAGCACAAGAGGGTATCGTGTGTAGACCATCTTGACTGCTGCCATTGGTGTTGTCAACATTCAGGCTGCCCTTTGCCATGTGAACCTTGGCATCCTTTTTCCTGCTGACAACGTGGGCACAATATTGTGCAGGAATATTGGGCCGTTTCCTGGCATTTTGAATCGTGGGTCCAGAAACAAAATATTCCATGTTCATAAACCAGAGGTTTTTTGAAGAATGATTTTATAGACCAATTTCCCTTACAGTTCAGCATCTATAGAAGCAGAAATCTGTATGACGATCTTGTGGGGTAGGTTCAGCATTGCCCTTTATATCTTACAGATGAAGGGGCAGAGAGAAAGGTTGAGGGGCTTATTTTTGACCAAGCAGTGAAATTGAAGCAGGGTTGAGACTGGCACAGCAGACAGGCTTTTGATCCACTGCCATTTTTAAAAAAATGACTCTTGGTCTGGATAGAGCAACTGAGACATACATTGCGGGTGCCAAATAACTGTACCTAAAAACCCCAACATTTTACGTAGCATGAACTGCCAATCCTGAGCTTGTTATCTGTTTTTCCAGCTGGTGTTAGAAGCCTTGGGGTGTAGGTAACTGCATTGCAGAAGTTCCACTGCATGTGATAGAACAGAAAACTCTACTGAGTACAACATCCATAGCAAGATTAAGCTGGAGGTGAGGGAGAATTTTGATTACTTTCTGTTTTGTTGCCACCATCTCTAAATTACATTTGTTGGACTTATATACAAACTGGAATTCAGCTGCATTTCAAAATCCACACTGTCCTGAACACTGTGATCAAGTGTAACTTTGAAAAAATGTGCACAACATACATGTATTAAGAAATAGTGCACACAAAATGTGTGTTTTGGGAAAGCCTACACAAAGCTTTTATATAGTATTGAAGGGAGTAGAATGCATACATTTGAAAAGGTGTGTACAAAAATGTATGTATTCAGAAAAAAATGCATACCTGTGCAGAGAAATTTGCATATTGGTGGAAATTTGGTAAAGTACACTAAAAGGTACATTTTCTTTTCTGTAGACTTTTATGATACTTTTTTCAAACTTGGTGGTTAAAAATCTGACAATGTGGGTGAAAACTCCACTGTGCATGATAGAACAGAAAACTCTAGTGAGAACAGCACCCATAACAAGTCTAGGTTGGAAGTCTGTTCACTACTAGTTTAGTAATAGATTTATCTGTTTACCTATAGTAGAAATTTATCTACCACTATTTAGTCATTTATTTAGAGGGACATGGTGGCGCTGCGGGCTAAACCGCAGAAGCCTCTGTGCTGCAAGGTCAGAAGACCAGCAGTCGTAAGATCGAATCCACGCAACGGAGTGAGCTCCCGTCGCTTGTCCCAGCTCCTGCCAACCTAGCAGTTCGAAAGCATGTAAAAATGCGAGTAGATAAATAGGTACCACCTCGGTGGGAAGGTAACGCCGTTCTGTGTCTAGTCGCGCTGGTCATGTGACCACGGAAACTGTCTTTGGACAAACGCTGGCTCTATGGCTTGGAAACGGGGATGAGCACCGCGCCCTAGAGTCGGACACGACTGGACTAAATGTCAAGGGGAACCTTTACCTTATTTAGTTACAGTAGGACGTTTACTACTAACTACTAGTCAGTTTACCTATTGCACTGATATGTAGTAGTTGAAATCCTGTTGCCAAAAGTTATGCCACATAAGGCTGATGATGTCATCAATTGCAGCAGTTTTCCAAAATTAAAAATTTCTGACCCCCTCTGAAGGTCTTGAGGTTTTCTTTAGGCTCCCTTTCATTATAGTGAGGCCATGTGGGGGAGGCGGCGTCGGCGTGGGGGGAAATCTTTAATTTTTGAAAATTGCTGTCATCAGAATGATTTTATAAGTGACTGTACTTTTTCAGAAATCAAAGACCCCTCTACTCTCACCTGGCACCTTGCAGCTCCTAAAGGCTTCCTCACAACAAAACAGATCCCAAGGGCACCTCAGAAACCATAGGGGAGAAATTAGAAAAATTTAATCTCTAAAAATCCACTGCAGTCAATGACATCATCAGCTTTCGAAGACTAACTTCCGCTACTGGAATTCAGCCAGTAAGATATTTGATAGTGCATTTTTCCTTGGCCTTCTCCCAGGTGGCTCAACAAAGGTTAGCAACGTTGTGCTCACAGCTCTCTCTAGCAACCTTTTGTCCCTTTACTCTTGAACTTTTTTTTTAAGCTCATGGCTTGCAATAGATTTCCCAAAAAGCCCTAACAACGGTGACGAAACTGAGGCGTGTCTACTAAGAATTCCTGGTTTGTATTTAATTATGACAAACGCACAAAGCTGATGAGGAAGACTGGTCTGCTGCTTTCCTGGCATGGCACCATATGGGAAACTATAGCTGTTGTATTAAAAATAAGATGTTTTCCTGTGGTACAGCTGGCTAAGCATAATGTTTCTGTAATTTATCTGACCATAGCATCTGTTTCTTTTCCGACTGCCTAAACCCTAAAAATTGTTTTGCAAGAAACAAACCATGAGCGTGCTAAACAAGGAGAGGATTGATTTCTTGAATAGAAATAAAATGCATCAATTTCATCCTTCCATGTCGCAAAGACATTATGCAGGAAGCGGGGGTGTGAGTGGCAACAATTTCTCCACTGAGATCTCTGTTAAGACGATTTTCCTCTGCCTCTCTTCCCATTATAGAGCACTTCATGTTTTTTTCCCCCCTTCTTTGCCATGAAATGTTTGAAGGCGAGGCAGAATGCTGGAAAAGAAGTTTGTCGGGGAACAATATCCTCCAGTCAGAAGTGTTTTCTCCTAATTGCTAGTGTTTAGGGACTATTTGGTGACACGCTGGTGTACGAAAATCGCACTGATGCTACCTCAGGGGCTCTTTGATTTATCTCCCTCGTTGCTGACAAGAGCTCTGTCATGGAAAAGAAAGGCTAGGACTAAAATCCTGTTGCTGCTTCATTTGGGGTGGGGAGCCAAGGAAGATGCCGATACTATGGATGTAACGAGTTTCTTGTTCCTGATGATTTCCCATGTCTCACCATGCTGAGACTTCCCACCAAGACTTTCCTTTGCATCATTAAGACTTCTTGGTTTCCAACAAAAATAGACCATGATGTCATCTCAACTTTCCTTTCCTTTCCTTTCCTTTCCTGTCTTGTCCTGTCCTGTACTTTTTTGACCTTGGTCTCTACAGGAAACTACCAAATTGTGTGCAGTTGAATATCCTTTATGGTGAATTCCCAAGTGGTAAGATGCCATTCCCCAGCAATTGTAATGCTCTCACACAGCTTGGTATTTCTCCTGCCTTGAATCCTGTGCAGGAAAGATACACTCCTGTGTAGGCATCCTTCAGTCTCGAGAGACTATGGTAATGTGCTCTGAATAGAGGTTTTGGAACAACGTCTGGTGTGGCTGAGGCCAATTCGAGAGTGACAATCCCTTCCACACTGAAGACAAATACAATCTGTCCCCTGTCCAGCTCCCTGATTTTGCTGGTTTCGGGACTGCCTCTTTGCCTCGACCTGCTGAAGACTCCTGTGCATGAATTGCAATAATCCTACACAGTGTGGCATTCCTTCCAAGGTTGTGGAGGAATGGCCACAAAATGTCTAAGAAATCTTGGGAGATTTTTCTGCAAGATTTCAGGGGCAGGGAGACTCACACAGGGAAATCTTGCTTCAAGGAGAAAGGAGGATTTCCCCCTTCCCGTCAATTTCTCCGCAGGAGTGAGAGGCTCTGAGATTGCTGAAGGTATTTCAATGTCAGCAGTCCCTGTTTCAACCTTGTGTGTTCTGACAGTCTCTCAGATATCCAATCTAATATGTAAATAAACTAGGAAAGCTTGCAGCCATGTAGCCATGCAGCCATGAGGGAGGGATGGACAGGTACAAACAAGATTCAGAATCGAACCACTAACATCTTCATCCAGGCTTCCATCTGCAATTTATCTTTTTCATGACTTTTCCAGTGGGGCCAGTTTGTGTGAACAAACAATTTCCAGAGCTATGTTGATTTCCCATCTGCTTATCTTCCACACTTAATTCCCCACTGGTGGTTCATTAACCTTCCAGGCTGTGGTCTTCTCCTGACCTCTATTTTCCTCTCCTCCTTTCATTTTTAGGTCATTAAATCTCAGGAAGAGGTGCTCTCTTCATCGAGGTCAGAGAAAGAGGTTATGGCCTAGGTTGTTGGGAAATGTAATGTCTAGGTATTGTGGCAAACCTATGGCATTTCAGCCAGGAAAACTTCATCGAGGCTGCAGTCCATTCTAAGAAGTGACTTAGGAAATCGAGTTAGGGGCATATCATCAGATGCAGACAGAAAGGACAAAAGGAAACGGGAATCATCCCACTCTTTCTGGGAGTTTTTAATTTATTTATTTATTTATTTTCCATTAGGTAAGGGAAGATTATAGGGAAGGGGATTTGGATCAGGGTATTGGGGTAAATAAAAATACAGAATGTGATAGAGAACAGTATATATCATTATTACATTTGTCGATATGTTTCTTACTAAGCTTACTTCACACTTATCTTACCATTTTTTAAGTCTTTAAAATCTAAAATTATATCTTATATCTTCTTTCTCATAATTTTAACCCATTCATGTTCTCATGTCTCATCCAATTATACAAAGGTTCCCACTTTTTTCTAGCCTCAGCAATTTCTTTGTCTTTTAATACTTCGGGTAAAATATCCATCTCTGCTGCTTCAAAAGTTTTTTCTATTAACTCCTGGGTTGTTGCTCCTCTTTTCCCCAGTATTTGGCATATAAAATTCTTGCTGCTGTAGTTGCATGTATGATCAAATATCTTTTTTCTTTTTCTATCAGGTAGTATTATAGTCAACAAAAACAGTTCAGGTTCATATGGAATTATAGAGGATAACATTTTTTTTGTAAAAACTCATGGACTAGTTTCCAAAAGTTCTTAGCTTCCCTACAAGTCCAGCACATAGGATAAAAACTATCTTCTTTTGATTTGCATTTCCAACATTTGTTAGAGGTACTTCGATATATTTTTGACAATTTTTCAGGTGTCATATACCATCTATAGAACATCTTACACATATTTTCTTTGTAATTAATTGCTTTTGTTAGCTTAATATTACCTTCCCATATTTGTGATCATGACTTTAAGTTAATATTGTGGCCCACATTTTGGGCCCATTTTCTCATACATTCTTTAACTATTTCATCTTGCATTTTTAATTCTACTATATAATTATACAACATTTTAATCAGTTTTTCCTTTGCATTCAGAAGTATCTTATCTAGTGGTGTATTTTTTTTAACTGCTGGGTTTGGAATTCTGGGAGTTGTAGTTCAATACAATTCTGGGAGTTATAGTAAAAATAAAAAAAAAACAACCCCACAACATTTCCCCATCTCTGGGTAACCAGTATGGATTGGCCAAGCTGGTTGTAAATGCTGCAGCATGTCTTATGCATTTTTTCTGTTCCATCCCGTGTCTACCCTTCTTTAAGCTTTACCTCAAGACTCTAGCAACTGATTTCAGGGGTCCCTGGTTTGGACATTCTCCATGTTCATCCCCAGATTTTATCACCCTGTCGTGGTCCACACATATTTGACTGTATAGTTTATTGATTTTATTTATTTGTTTTATTTATAGGTTGCTTTTCTCCCAATAAGGGGAGTTTGCAATGCTTTTGTTAGTCTTGCTGTTGCCGTATCTGCTGGGCAGATTGTGGGTGTCTTTCTATGAAGAACTGGTGGTGGTGAAACTATCAGGGATAAATAATGTTGATGGCTGCCGTGTTGACTCTTCCAATGATCTGTCACTTGAGTGGCCTCTGGGAATGATTTCGGATTCTCATGTTAGCTATATCCCATTTCCTGAGATTTTGCAGGCATCCTTGTGACATCATAGAGGCAGGGCAGGCAAAGGTTGTGGGGGCTGGAATTGCTTCTGGGTAAACTGGCTGTGGAGACTGCATAAGGAGAACCTGGACAAATATATTCAAAGTCCAGGAAAAGTCCAGTTAGTGTTGCTTGCTAACCTGGCGTCCCACATCTGAAGTGGTGGTAGTGGTGCAATTTTTGGGCAGCCTGGCAGGTTGCTGCCCTTCCTGCTAGGACTAGAATCTCATGCAGCATTATCTACAGGTCATCATGACACATGGGGGATGTGTCATCTTCCAGGCCCTATGCTGCTTGTAACCAGTGCAACACATCTCGAAACACCTTCATATTAAGCTTGTGAGCTCTGGAGCCAGTTGGAAATGGGTAAAGGTGGCTATACAGGCTTTAAAGTTGTTTCATACTCAAAAATCACACCTTTTTTCCTCACTCAAGACTGTCTCTGATTGTCTCCCTGGAAACCTGAAGCACAGCAGTTCCTTCAGACTTCAGGTGGTGCACTGAGAACTGGTAACCAGCACTGGGAGTACTTATTCACGGGTAATGGAATTCTCTACTGATTAATATTTTATTTCTGGCCATTAACATGCTGGCTGGGAACTTATCTCCCTTCTGACACTTCATCTTACAAAGATCTGACTCTGCTTTTGTCACATTAGTCAAATTTGTGTGCTTCCTTTGTGCGTATGAAAGATATTTAGCACAAGACTAAACTCTCCAAGGCAAATAGTTTATTGCACTAATTCCAAAGAAAATCCGTTTAGGACTTGAATGACACCAATTTGATCCCTCCAGTAAAATGAATAGGTAACAAAATGTTCTTAATGGGGAAAAAATATATGTGAAGGCAAATCAGTTACATCTCTCCCCACCATTCCAGTCCCTCCTCCTCCTGAGTCCATGAGTGATGGTATTATTCCTGTCCCTTAGAGGCTAGTGTAAATTCTGTGATTCCCCATAACTAAACTGTATTTGTATATGCTTATGAATATTGCAGGATTTGACATGGCTTGGCATGCAAGGAATGTTCCTTTTGTCAAGGGCCAATCTTTCTGTTTCTCCAATACAAAATAAAGAGAATTGTTTCATTAACAAAGAAGGGAATGAAATGATCATATAGTGCCAACCTATAAAGCCCCAAATGACTTGGGTCCAAGCTATCTCAAGGACTGTGTCTCCCTTTATGAGCCTGCCCGGGCTTTAAGATCATCAGGAGAGGCCTTTCTCTCGGTCCTGCCACTTTCACAGGTATGTCTGATGGAGACAAAAGAGAGGGCTTTCTCTGTCGCTGCTCTGAGACTCTGGAACTCCCTCCCACTGGAGGTCAGGCTGGCCCTATCTTTGCTGTCCTTCCGCAAGCAGGCAAAGACTTTTCTCTTCAAGCAAGCTTTTCCTGAGTGAATGGCTGCTGAGTGGGATTTTTGAATAAATTGTTGTACCTTACTGCTTTGAATGTATTCTGTTGTTCCTTATGTTTTTTAGTATGCATTTTGTTTGATCCTTTTTAATATTTGTACAACAATATGTTCTTTCAGCAATCACGTATAAATCGTGCAGCTCACAGCTTCAGTTAAACACTCTGCCAGACGTATCCTTCCATTTACAAAAGTGGCTCAAGTAAATAGTTCCTTTGGCTGCAGTCATTTTAAATGAGTCTTTCCCACTAAGAAAGTATTCTGGCCTCTTCACCCAGTGTGTCCCTGAATAAAGAGACACAGGTTATTGCCTGACCCATCCTGTGGCCTTTTGGTGGCACTCTGACCTGGTCCATGCCTGAGTTAGTGACATTATTTGTCCAAGTTTTTTTCTTCATGAAAATCCCCATTCCTGTGAATGGGGAAATACAAATGACAAAGTCAACTTACAGATTCAATGATGCATTCAGAACAGAGGGACTTCTGGCCATGACGGTGCCAGCCTGCAGAGTTGGGTGCTGTATTTTATTTACATTTTCCTCCTTTCCCCCCTAGTGCCCAGGAGAAACCTTGTTCTCACCAGTGAGCAGAGTGGCTTCCTAAGGCAGCCATAGAGGGGGGAGAGTCAAGGGCTTTAAAATACAAATGGGCACTTTTAAGTCTCCTCCTTAAAAGGCCAATTTATGGAGTCATTTCTTCTCTATACTTTCTGCCCTTTCTCTCTCTCTCTCTTCCTCTTTTCTGGATCTGTAATTAGTTGTATTAAGGCCATTGTATAGAATTTGGTTTTTTAAATTTTTTAAAAAACGTATGAATTACTTACACAAAAACCTTAGCTGACACGGAAATACAATAGGCCTAGAAACAAACTGATATTATTTCCCAAAAGGAAAAAAGAAAAAGAAAAGAAAGGAGGTTTCTGTAAAAAGCTTCCAAATATTTAAAAATATATCCATACCTAGTTGTCACCTATAAGCCATGTGTCCATATGCTGAATTCGATGATTTAATCAGCAGTTTTGTACCAGGAAAAGAAAAGAAAGCTCAGGCTTGCTGCAAACTCAGTGTCTTATCTTTTCTTTCTGTTTCCCTACTTCTAATCTTGAGGCGTGAATGCTGGATTTAACATGAGGGATCCACGTCCATGTGACGGGGTTCATTTAAAGGTTTGGGCAGTTCCTCATCTTGTAAATGAAATGACAATAAAGGAGTATCATTAAATAAATCTTTATTAACAAAACTGGGTTGTTGATCTTTAATTATTTCACTTGTAACATTAAATAACAACTTTTCGGGAGAACAGTCCCACAACAACATTAACAGTTTCTCCAACGGTTCTTCTATTAATGGTAGGTTTTCCCGAAACTCTCTTGGTCTGTGGGCTTCCTCAGGCACCCGCTCCGAGTAGCACAGATAGTCCCGCAGCACGGGTGCCTGGCCCATTCTCCTTCCAGAGGTTTCTTGCTCAGTTGATGAAGTTTGGGACGGTTGACATATTTCTCCGGACCGTGGCCCCTTGGATAAACCAGAACAGTCCATTCTTCTGGTTGGAGTCCTTCAATTAGCAGATTTCCCCTTCCTTTGATATTCACTCCCTCTTGTACTGATTTCACTCCTTCTCCCTTAATTCTTAATCTTCACTTAACTCTTTCTTTGGTATTCTAAATAGCTTTGGTTCATACGGTTCAGTTTCTTTCCATTCATCATCATACACATATTTTGCATTTCTCGTGATTGTCCATTTTCCTCCGTTGTGAGGAAAACGTCCAACTCCTTCGGAACCCTTTCCTCCGACTCCTCCCCTTTTTCCTCCATCTCTAACTTCTCTACCCCCTTTTCCATCTCGCGCACCTCTGACTCTGCCTCCTTACTTATCACCTTTAACTCTTCTATCTTTTCCTCTGTTTCGCGCGCCTTTGATTCCCCTTTTTCCTTTCCCTCCTCTTGACTTTCCCTTTTAGATGGCTGAGGGGACAGCACACTCTCAGCAGTTTGTTCTGGCCTCTGCTCACAGTCCAGTGCCACTTTGCTCTGTCAGAGCCTCTGGGTTTTTTGTCCACCTCATGGTCACCCCAGAAATGCACAAATGCTCCAATTCAGTTGGGGTTAAGTTGAACAAATGTCTTAAGATAGTGCACATTCCTGTTTTTCAGAACATGTCTCTGTCCTTCCAGATGGTATGTTTTTGAATTGTTCATAATTCATAATTCACTTGCTAAGTATCAGTTATAGTGAACACACACTTATTGATGTACAATACTGGAATATTATCTGATTTGCAGCATGGATGTACAAATATCTGTTCAGAAATCCCCTGATTTCAGTGTAGCGTCCTTAGGTGAGTGTGAACAGGATTACAGATGTAATGATCCACTGTAATAGATGTATAGACACTGTTAATGAGTACTAATCAAGCTATTAGGTCCATTATTAGGTCACTGCCTTTTATTACATGGAGTAAGAAAAAACCCTTTCTTTCCAGGGAACGTCCATCATTTTGGCAAGTTGTCCAGGCATGTCAGATCTAAATCAGTGATAGGCAAACTGCAACCCTCCGGATTTTGGGTAGAACCCTGATCCGCTCAATCTGTTGCCTTACCATTGCATGGAATTTCAGATGATGCCCTCTTATGCCAATTTGAAATCAATTGCTGTGTAAGAACGTTGATTAATCAAGATCCTCACCATTGGCAGACTCAAAAACCCCAGACCAGAAGAGACATGGGTCAGACTCAGGAATAATGACATTTGGATCCTGAACTGAGAGCTGCAGTTTTCTCCGCCAGCCTATCCAATGAAATGGAGGAGAGTGGCTTGTCTGTTTGATCTGAGGTTTAAAACTTGTATGAGAGAAAGCCTGAACCTGGCCTTTCTATGTGTTTCTTTCCCATAAAGGCGTATTACTTCCAGCTAGCAGATAAATATTTTAGGTAAGGTTTGCAGCGTGTGTGTGCTGATTTTCCATGCTCCTTTTCCAAGGAGCTTACAATATTTGTCACTTTAGATGAAGTGATTCAAAGCAAGGTGATTTTCTATTTCCATAAATGTATATGCCTTTTTTTTTTTTCCTTTTTTGGTGTTCCTATGTTTGAGAAAGTAGATTTTGGCTTCATCACCATGTCTTCATTGAAAATTCACGTTTTTTGCTGAGAAGGGTGGCAGCGGATGCAGATCAGTTTATATATTACTCTCTTTAAATGAGCAAACAAAGGAGCCTGTTGACTCTGCTTTCTTTCATAGAGGCTGGGAATCTTCTCCAGATTTCAGTTTGAGCTTTACAAGAGCTATCCATGGTGCTGAAATTATTTTCATGATAGGGTAAACATATGTGCCTTATATACCTGCACTCAAAAGAACTTGTATTTTGGTTCAAGATACAACATGCCATGTTCAGGAAGATAACAGAGATAGAAATGGCACATGGGTTTTTGAAAAATAATGGGGGGAAAGTAGGGTGAGATAAGTAGGATTGCGCTTTGAACATCAAATGTCCATTAAACCTTCTGAAACAAGAGTCAGACATCCCAGTAGAAGCTACGATTCTGGCTGTACATGGAAAACTAATAGCCCAGTTCTGTACTTTCCTGTTCTATCTGCAGGAAGTACTTTATATGCTTGTTGATTTGCATCCTGAAATTGTGCAGGCCACTCTCCTGCCAGTGAACCTTCCCTCATTCTCCTGCATGTGTACATACAGCCTACACTGCATGCTACACATCACAGACTGGGCTGGTAGAAGGTACATATGCTTTAGAAGGTATATATGCTTTACATACATGGTATGTGTATGGAGGTTGATGACATATATTTGAACATTTCCCTAGGTAAAAAGGAATATTCCCCTTTCATATAGCACATCAGTGTCGGGGCTGTGGGGATAAACTTTCCCTTCTAATGCTTTTTTTAAAACAGTGAGATCATTTTTAATGTGGGAAGAAACATTAAAAAACAACAAACAAACTAACAAACAAATAAATATGATTGATTTGATTTGATTTGATTTATGTACTGCCCATCTAGTTGAAGGCCACTCTGGACAATTTACAACTGTTTAGAGGTTTTTAGCTGTGATAGAAATCTAACTTGATTTGGGTTTTCCCCCTCATACTATAGTGTATTGAATTGTACTGTATTGTACTGTCTTTATCTGATGTACTTTGCAATGGCCTGTGTGCCACGCAATAAACTTATATGTGTGTGTGTCTACAACCCAGAAAAACAAAAAATAATCAAAATCAAATTATGATCATAAATTTAAAAAAAAACCCGAAGCATCTATAACTTAGACAGTGGATATAATAAACCATTAAAATATATACCACAACACAGTAAATAACAGCTAAACATTTAAATTAAATTAAATTTATATTTCAGCTATAGCAGCAGTTTAGGTAAACTCCATTAAAAGGGTTATTTTGAAATACCTGTTGAAATAACCAGGGCTTAAGCTTTTTCTTGAAAATCCCCAATGAAGGGACCAGGTGAATAGTGTGTGGTAACTGATTCCACCACTGAGAAGTGGCCACCAAGAAGTCCCAGTTCCTGGGTTTTTTTTTTTTTTTTTTTTTTTGCTTTTCTTTGTGGGCCTTCTTAGATCCTCAGTCATCCTGCCTGGGAGGAATGGGTAGGGTGGGCAGTCCCATTTGGGAACAGGTGTTTTGCCAGGTGACGAGGCCCTAAACCATTTAGGACTCTGTAGATTAACACCATCAACTTGAAGCTGGGACGGAAATGGACAGGCAACCAGTGTAAAGCAGCCAAAATTGAGGAAATATGTAGGTATATTTTGGCTCCACTTAGAAGTCTGGCCACCATGTTCTGGACCTGCTGGAGCTTCCATACCAGCCTCATGGGTAGCCCCATGTAGAGAGCATTAAAGTAGTCTATTCTTGAAACTCCCAATGCATGGACCATCGTGGTGAGGGACCCTATGTCAAGGTAGGGGTGCACCTGGGCAGCCCATCTAAGGTAGAAGTAGATGGACAAGACCACAGACACTACAGTTGACAGTGCTGGGTCCAGTAGAATGCACAAGCTGTGCACCTCATCCTTCTTGGAGAGAGTAGTCTCACCAAAGGAGAGGGAGGCACCCAAACCACAGACAGCAGGGGCAACCCAGAGGACATCCATGTTGTCTGGGTTCAGCCTCAGTATGTTGTCCCTCATCCAGCCCAGCACAGTGGCCAGGATGCGCTCAAGGGACAGGGCAGCATCTGCCTCAGGAGGATGGAAGGAGAGACAGTGTTGGGTGACATCTGCACATTGATGACATGAAACTCCAGATCCTCTAATGACCTCCCCCAATGGCCTCATATAAATATTAAATAACATTGGGAAGATGATTGACCACATACTGTATGTCCTGTCTAAAGTATAACAGGAGTCTTCTGCTTTATTCGTAGTAACGTGAACAAGGGCTCTGAGTCATTGGGAAAGCAATGAATTACAGCAGTGAAGTGCTTGAAGAATTCAGACCATAGGGTGAGGGGCATTTTAGATTACTGAGTGCTCTCCAGCCCTATTCAGGCATTCAGTGTTATGAACACAGAAGAGAGTGCCTGCCTTCTCTATTGGCATTTTCTTCATAGCTACAGTACGTAGTTTGAAGAGGAGAGGCTTCTGCTTATGTTCAGAAGAAAACATGGGTTCTTTTTTGTGTGTAGAGGCTACCCAAGAGTCGGACTATTCCCTTCAGGGTGGAAACTGAAATCCTGAAGAAGATGGTGACAGAGAGGGCAGGGCTAGGCCCTTTCCTCTAAGCATATTCACAGCACTGGGTTAAATAATGCCTGAATAGGGCTTCACTTCACAGGTTCCGTTTGTGAGTGGTGCTTCCGTCATCAGGAGAGGAATCTTGTAGACTTGCCTTCTCACTCATCTTTGGAAGCCTGCCTTCTGAAGTTCTGTGGAGCAAAATGGTTTGTCTGAAGTGTGATTTCTGACCAGCGATTTACTACAGATTTACAGTAGTACACAAGTAATCTGTTCCGTCTGGAGAATAAGCTGTGAGGACACAGAGATATCCTTAACAATATCCTTATGAATATCTGCTACCCACAGATAAGGAAGAATAGCATGATTTTCTTTTTGGGCATCCAACTACTAAAGGACTTCCAAGAACAGAATAATAATGTGTGTCTGTCTTTCTGTCTGTCTGTGTAATGTGTGCATGTACACACATTACAGCCAATTTTTCTATTTCTTTTGGAAAAGAGATAAATGGCTACATGCATATTCAAAGTCTCTCAAGAGGTAATAGGTGGATATTAGTTGCATCTTAATTATTTTACATTTTAATGTCACTTCTCTTTTTGAAGGGGAGGGGAATATTATGCAGTTGTAATCACAATGATATGTAAATATGATGGCATGTTCTTTGTCCACCCCACCCTCTCCCAGTTCTGCTTAATTTAAACAGAGTTCAAGCCCTTGCCAATTCAGGGTGGATTCAGCTGACTTGTTAACAACCAAGTCACATTATTGTAAAAAAATCATCTCATTATGCAAGCACTTTAATTCCATTGACAAGTATAGCTTTTAAAAGGCTGAACAAAGCTTTTGCCATGAATTACCATGTGACAATGAAGCTCCTATGTGATAATTTCCATTGTCATAGATGTAGCATAGCTTTCTGAACCTACCTATAGATAACGACTAGTTAGTAGAGCTGTTATGTGCCTTCTTCTTTTCTTCCTTTTTTAAATTTTTTTTCATCATATAACAAACAAACAAACAACACTCAAAGGAATACAAATACGGGGGGGGGGGGAACAGGAAGTGGTTACAATAATACAATATATAGTATAAACTTCGCTCCATGGCTGTGTTACAATACTAAAATCCATAACATATGCTATATTCTCTACTCATGTTTGTTTCTGGGCCCAATCATAAAACATTTTCCAGCTTTCTTTAACATATGTTCTCGGGTTCTTACATAATGCCTCTGACAGGCTATCCATTTGTGCAATATCCAATAATTTTTTAATCAGCTCCACCACCTTTGGGTTTTCCTGATTTTTCCATTTTGGGGCCCAAATCAGCCTTGCAGCTGTAAATATGTGCAACAACATATATTTAATTTTTTTATCAACAATTTCTGGCATTATATTCAGCAGAAACATTTCTGGTTTAAAGGTTATTTTTTTGCCTTCTTCTTTTCTTAGAACCAGCATCTTTGATTATTGGCCTTCTGTTTTCTTGCCTCTGGTAGTTGTCTGC
Organism: Intellagama lesueurii; assembly: GCA_037013535.1. NCBI lineage: Eukaryota > Metazoa > Chordata > Lepidosauria > Squamata > Agamidae > Intellagama > Intellagama lesueurii. The sequence continues at coordinate 162,636,654 of JBAJHW010000001.1, read as the reverse complement.
TTTGTAGGATTATAGATTCATGAAGTTTGCCTTAGTAAAATGCCAATGGAAATACCCCTCTATTAGGGCCACTAGATGGAATTAACTTGATAGCAGTACAATCTGCGATTTTACATAATTTGTATGTATGGTGTGGGATAGAACCCAGATTGAGAACTGCAGAATGCAACAGCATGGAAGTAACTAGTTATACTTTAGTTTAATGTACCTAGTTCCTTGTTTGGTAGCAAGGGTGCAACAAACAGCTACAAAGTTACCTTTTTGGTGTAATGAGTCACATGTTTATAGTTTTTAAGGACGTTTGAAAGCATCTTCAATAGGCAAGTTAACAGGAACTTTTTTCAAGTTTTTGCCAGTCTGTTGTCAATCCTATGCAACAAGAGATGTCTTGTTTTCTTTTGTCTTTTGTTAAGTATTTTCAAAGCGCATTATTAGAATTGGCTATCAGAGATAACCTGAAAATATTTCCCTTTATTTTTCTGTCTTGCTGATGAGGACAACATAATATGTTAATACAATGCATAATAATAAATGACCTTTGCAAACAGATGAACAATAATAACTTGGCTACTCTGAAGTAATGAATGGCACAATAAGTAACTTAAATCATCAGGAGAGGCCCTCCACTCAGTCCTGCCACCTTCATAGGTGAGTTGGGCGGGTATACAAAGGAGAGTCTTCTCTACTGCTACTCTCAGACTTTGGAACTCCCTCCCACCGGAGGCCAGGTTGGCCCCATCTTTACTTTGTCTTCAGGCGTGCTTTCCCTGAATGATTGGCTGCCGAGTGGGGTTTTTTAATGAATTGTTGTACCTTACTGCTTTGAATGTGTTTTGATGTTGCTTATGTTTTCTAGTATGCTATTTGTTTGATCCTTTTTTGGTATTTGTATACTCACTGTTTTTAGCTTTAATATTGTTCTTTTAATGATGAAAGCCACCTTGGGTCCTTTTAAGGAGAAAAACAGAGTACAAATATTTTAAATATTTAAGTAAATAAATAAAAATACTTTCTATCCTGAATAGTCTTCTGCTGAGCCACAGAATGACATCTGTGACACTGATCATAAGGCTTAGGAAAGCTCCTACAGGTGCATGTGGTCCTTCAGGAAGTTTAGACTATGAAGAGCTGTAACCAGCATATGTAAGACCGGAGGTGAGAGTAAAGTCGCTCTCACGGGAGTGCCGTCCCTCCCGCCTACTGCCCATAAGGAAATACAGACCCCGCCAATTCCCCCTCCCAGGAAGATAAAACCGCCTGGATCAGACCAGGGGAAGATGGAGGAGAATTTGAAAGAGTTAACAGTCAAAAAGACCGGGACTGTTTTGGCGGGAACTGAGCGAAACCCGCGGGTAGAAGTAGAGGCGGGTCTGGCAGATATAAAGGGAGGAGAACCAAAAAGTGGAGAAGAAAATTAAGAGAGGAGAAGGAGAAAGTTGAAAGGGAAAGGAGAGAAAGAATAGAATGGAAGGTGTGGGAGTTGCAGACGAGGGGGGCGTTCGGAGAACCCTGGCAGACGGGCTCCCCTTCCAGAGAACCGGTCTGGTTGGATGACCGGGACGAAGACACCGTCCCCTTACTGGAAGGGGAAGCTGGACAGTTACTAGACCCAAATTTAGCCCTGGACTGGCCGGGACCGTGGAACGTTTCGGGGGAAAACCCCTTCAAGGTTGACAAGTGGAAGCCTAAGTCTAACCTGTTGTCAGAGGGGGCAAAAGGTTGGAACACATTTGCTGACACTGGTTTCCTGTTAAACAACACAATAAATGTTACACCAATTTCTAAACCTCGCAAGTCTAATGATTTATTTGAAGCAAAACTGGAGCCTGACCTCGAACCCTCACAGCATATCACAGCATATCTGTGTGGGGCACAGGAAGCTGATGTGGAGGAAGGCTGAAAGTGACCACCTGAGTGACAGGCAAGTGAAATGCTCTGTATCGGTGCGGCATTTGGAGAAATAGTTTCATTTTCTCCCTTTCTTTTTGTGGGAAAGTGGAAAAGAAAAGAAGGCAGTCATATTGGATGCATCCCCGCCATTAGCCTCTCCCCAGTCAGCCGAATGTGGGATGTTCTGTCAGACAGTTCTCCCATGTGCTAGCGTTGCAGCTGAATGTCTGGTCAGCTTAACATAAGTTCTCAGTTATCCCGCATATGACTATCTATGAAGCAGCCAACTGAGACCTGGTGTGCATGTCTTGTGCAGGAAGGCTTACATAAGGTTGATCAGCCACAACTACCATATGTTCACCACAGTATTTGGTGCTGTAGAAGCACAGATCGAAGGGCCCAGGACTAGGAGGCCTTTAGGGTGCATAGAGATTCAGTTGCCCTTTGCTGATGGACTGCTCAACCTAAGGACTGAATTTGAGGCCCTGGACGTGGTGCTGGGGAACGGAGGTAGGCTACGACTCCTGCTACTCTAGTGTCCATCCTGCTGCCCAGCTAGTATCAAATCTGAGCTGGCAGGGGCATTCTGTGGTGAGAATCTCCCCCTCTTCCTGCTTTGGAACTATGGAATTTGAATGGGCTGTAACTTTTAGAAACAGCTTTGGAATGGATATAATGGTGAATCTGATTTAACCACAAGTCTCATAGAAGCATAAAATAATGAAGTTGGAAGGTGCCTATAAGGCCATTGAGTCCAATTCCCTGCTTAGTGCAGGGATCCAAATCAAAGTTGATTTGACAAAGGGTTGTCCAATTTTCTCTTGAATGCCTCCAGTGTTGGAGCGCTCACCACCTCTCAAGGTAACTCATTCCATTGTCGTACTACTCTAACCATTTTTCCTGATATTCAACTGAAATCTGGTTTCCTGTAACATGAGCCCATTATTACATGTTCTGCACTCCGGAATGATCTGATCCTGCCCCTCTTCAATACATCACTGACTCAACACACACTCTGGACATGGTCTTTGCTGCCAGGTGGTGAGGCTCAGGTGTGAAATTGGGAGGGTTTATCCCCTCCCAATTATCAGACTATTTCCAACAGAAATGAGCCAGCCTACTCTCATCTTCAGAGGTGCAGGACAAATTAACTTGGCCTTGGAGACAAACATAATCTCTTTTCTGGCCTTATGGATATACCATTTTCTTTTCTAAGAAAAATTTTATAAGACGCCCCTGTTTATAAGATGCCCCCCCCACTTTTCTAACCCAAAAATTAAGAAAACTGAGCTTTGAGTATATAGCCTCTGGGATCAGAATGCTCGGACATTACGAGTCCCTGTTGCATCTGAGCCTACAGGCTCCATCTCCAATTAGGTGTGTTCCAATTGGTTTGTTCAGCATCAGCTGATGTCAGTTCCATAAGGCTTGTGACTGGAGGAAGCTAAGTCTCCTGACTGTAGGAAGCTAAGCCTTGTGATTGAAGGAAGCCTGTTTACAGAGGCAAGGTACGGACTGTTTTGTTCTCTCCTCAGCTTACTTCCATGCATAAGACACCCCTAAATTTTTAGTGTAGTGATTTTAGGAAAAAGTAGTGTCTTATACATGGAAAAATATGGTAAATCTTGCATCCTGTTTTTCTTGGGGAACAAAATGGGAGTGGGGGCTGTTATTCTCCTTGTAGCAAGATTTCGTTGCACAAGGTTTGTGGGACTTTTCTTGTGGAAGAAATGGAAAGGGTACAGGATTATTCTTGAAGGCAATCTTTCCTGGGCAGAATACACTGGAAAGGGTACAAAGCTGTGCAGAATTAGGTATATTCCTCCGCAGAACAACAAGAAGTCCTTGTTTTCATGAAAACCAGAAAATCTCAATGATGCAGTAGACCCGGCATGATGAGACTTGGCAAATTGCAGAGAATGAGAACTTTTGTGAGTACTGATCACATTCCTGACTGCAGTGAATCCGACAAGATTATGGCTTGAACAAAAGTGGCACATGTCTCAGAGTGAATGCAACCAATACTGGTGAGACGATATTATGGCATCTACTGTGCAGCTGTGATGGTAGCCTGTTCCGGATGAGACTCCACCCACTTGAAATAGCTGGAGTATCATCTGGCGATATTGTTAAATTCAGCTTTGTCACTGGCAACTTAGGTGGACCTCAATGGCATAGAGTGTCTTTGCCCAGCTTTGCCTGCTGGCAGAAGAGCAGATATTCCTCAGTTGAGATACTTTAGCCACAGTGACAGACAGGCTATGATCACCTTCCTTTGGTAACGATACTGTAATGCACTTTATGTGGGGCTGTCCTTTGACGGGGATATCTGTAGGGGACATATAACACTGATCCAGAAAGAGCTGTGCTGCCTTAATACGAAGTGTTGACATTGATCCCTAAAGCTCTAAATTACTTGAAGCCAAGGAACTTGCAGGACTGTTTCTCTCGGTACCATCCTGCCCATGCTCTAAGAACTGATGGGAATCCCAGTTTCCATGGTGGCACTGTGAATTTGGAATAACTTTCCCCAGAAGTACACCTGAAGCCAATCTGTTTGTCCCTTTGGTGCTAAATTATTACCTGTACCTCTCTGGGGGAGGAGATGGGTTCCCCCAACCCAACTGAAACAAATGCTTCTTAAGCAGTAAGTCATTATTATATGCAACATGCCACCTCCAACTTACCACCCCCAGAACAAACTGTACAAAAGATTCTTTTCATTTTCTTTACACCTCGAGTTTCCTTTCTCGTGTAATTATGAAATTGCCTTTCCCTTATTAATCTGCTTTAATGCAGCCTTTGTGACATAGGAATAAATTATTAGCTGCTGCTCACCTTTGTAACAAGGCAATCATTTTATAGAGAGCTTCACTTCTCATTTACACTCCCGACATAATTTTGCTTACATTAACTTATGCAGAATGTTGAATTTTTTTTAAAAAAAAATTCTCTTGTTTTTAGGATTTCAGTGGGGGGGGGTGTTTAAAAAGGGGGAAACTCTGTGTATACAGAAGGAGGAATATGATGCCTTCTTTACCAGAACCTGACTTTTCCTCTCAGTGAACGGTAGACCCCTGTGTCCATTTCTTGGTAACTGTCTTCTATTCTCCCTGCTTATATCTGTTCATTGAATCTTGTTTTCCCTGATCTATGCAGTCTTAAAACAAAACAGAATGATAAGCAGCAATATGTGAGTAGCTGGCATGTGATTAGCAGTGTTTAGTAGCACTCTAGAGAATGAGTAAATGTTTTACTGTACACATTTCTACTGCAAAATATGAAATAAGCTAGTATTTTAGAGGTGTCATGCTGAATCACAGTGCCAAACATGCAGATGGAATATTTCACACTTCAGGCATAGCCTAGCAAAAGCTGCTTTCATTTAAGGCTACAGTTCTAATCACACAGATTTTCATCTGTTCCATAAATTATGCTACATAAGGCTGATTATGTCATTAGCGGTAGCCATTTTAAAGAAAATGATATTTCTGATTCCCCCCCCCCCCCCGCAACATCCTGAGGTTCCCACAAGGTTCCTTTTGCTGTGGGGAAGCCATTGAGGACTGCAAGATGAGGAGAAAGTCTTTAATTTCTGAAAACTGCTGCTGTGATTTCGAGAAATGAAATACCTCCTCCCCCCCCCTTACCACAACCCCCAAGAGCTTTCCTATGATGAAAAGGATCCCAAAGGAGAGTTGAGACCTTGCTTGGAGCAGGGGGTGGGGCTTAGAAAAGTTTTTTTTGTGAAAAATCACTGCCATTCTCTCTCAGTCTCTGCAGGTACAGGTGTTTTCAGGTGTTAATGTCTTTCAAACAGATTGCGTTGAGAGTATCATGCTGAGTATCCCTTACAGGAGAAGGGTAGGATTAAAAGACTTCCATGGCAACCAATTAACATCTGCCTCTATACAAAGTATGTGGATGGCCATAGTCTGGAGCTATCTTTCCTGGCCAGGATGAAAGTGATCTATGGTTGTGGGGGGGGGGGGGGTGTTAGACAGAACCCGGTTGTCATGGTCAGATCACTGTCTAATAGGATTTAGGTTTGCTATGATTCTGGATCTCTGCACGACTGAGGAACCCACAAAAATGGTTGGACCTCAGAGACTAATAGATCCAAAATGATTCCTCGAGCTCTTGGAGGAGTTCCCACTTGCCTGTTTATACCCTATTTGATACCTGTTGATACCCTATTTGATCTGTGGAATGGGGAGATGACGCAGATGACAGACTTGATCTATGTTAAATGTCATCTATGAAAATTACGAGCTCCTTTATTTTCTGAGGAGGTAAGACAACTGAGTGGTGTAATGGATAGAGTGACAGACTAACAATCTGGAGAACAGGGTTCAAATACTCACTTGGCCATGGAAACTGGGTGGGGGTGGGGGAGTGAAACTGGTAAAACCACTCCTTAAGTATCTCACTTGCCTTGAAAGCCTTATTAGGGTCAGTGTAAGTCGGTTCCGACTTGACAGCACTGAACACACACATGCAAAGAATCAAAGCACTTGACTAGGTGATCAGGCAATGGTGGGGACAACAAACATGATATGAGCATAGCTTAGGGCCCATTTTAGGTCCTGCTGTGCAGTGGAGAAGACAGTGAAGATGTCTTGCTTCTTCTCTTTATATTTTATGCTTTTAACTATAATTTATTGTATTGTACTTGTTTTACTGCACTTTATGATATTTGATTTATGCCCCAATTGTATTATTATTATTTTGTATATGTATTATTTTGTTACTCTGTTGTTTTATCTGCTGTAAACTGCTCAGAGTGGCCCTGGCTGCCAGATGGGCGGTATATAAATCAAATAAATAATAATAATAATAATTCTTTGCTCCCACCTTGGATCAGCACAATCTTGTCCAGTGGAAATGTTCTGAGTACTAAAGGGCCCGTTACATCCTAGACGCCTGAGTACAGATCAGGAGCCCCCAGAAGGCCAATGGATGAATTTACAAAACATTTTGCAGGGGGAAATCATTTGTATCCACTCTGATTGAAACTCCACATTAAGGGTAGATAATGGAGAGGGAACTCGGACATCTTTTTGCCCACTTCAGGTGAACAATTTCAATTTTTTTAAAACCTGATGATGTGAATAAGTGGCTTGGAGAACTGAGATCAGCTGCTTGTTCATTAGACCTGTGTCCATCCTGGCTGAGAACAGTTGATTTTATTATTCACCTCACTTGCCATTTCAGTGTTTTTCACCCAAATAATTATCTCAGGAATGTGAATACCACTGTGCTCAAAGAGGCAGACAACCTAGATTTCCTTCATGTACAAGGGAGTGAAGATTGGTATATTGCCACAAGTATTATCAAAGACACCACAAATTTGAACATGGAATCAAGAGTACTGGAACTGTTAGGGAAAATGTCAGAAAGCAACTCCTTCATATCATCATCACTCCTCCGGAATGACATCTATTGATTCCATGACTGAGGTGGCTGGTTTAATACCAAAAAATACTTTATAACTAGAAGCAACTATTTTAAAAAAATACTTTATTTTTATTTAAAAATATTTTTACCCCACTTTTCTCCTTAAGGCAGCGTACATCATTAAAAGACAATATTTTAAAACTAAAACCAATAAGTATACAAATACTAAAAAGGATCAAACAAATACCACACTAAAAGAGGGTAAACCAAAGCAACACCAAAAACACATTCAAAGCGGCAAGGTACAACAATCCATTAAAAACTCCCACTCAGCAGTTAGTAACTGAGGGAAGGCTTGTCTGAAGAGAAAGGTCTTTGCCTGCTTGCAGAAGGACAGCAAAGATGGGGCTAGTCTGGCTTCCTGTGGGAGGGAGTTTCAGAGTCTGGGAGCAGCGATGGAGAAGCCCTCTCCCATGTCCCCATCAAACTTTATCAGTTCCATCATCTCATGCTCTTTATTTCAAGATTCAGGAGTTGATTGAAGGAAGATTTGGCTACGAGTTCAGCTGGCTTCTGCACATGGGATGCAGAATAGCTCCAGTGTGTCCATTGTACTTGGAGGCGCCGGAATCTGAAGTGAGGCCTTTACGTATGCAAACCATAAGCTGTGCTATAGAGCATGAGACACTCTCTGATATCAAATTGCTGATGAGAAACGGTACTGCACCATTGGGCCCCTTATCCAGTCCTTTGCATAGCAACTAGTCCTGCCCTCTGAAATGCATACCTACAGTGTAAACATCTGTAGGGTCTGGAGCCTTCATGTATATACAGTGATAGGCATAAAAGGGTTGGTATTCCCACTGCACTAGGAATTTGAGGAAACCTTCACAAATTACCTGTTCTTGGGGAGACAGGCTGTCTTGACACATTCAGCCCTTCTGGCTAGAGCTTGTTGATCTTGCCAGGCTTCTTCCCTGAGCATGAGAACAAGTCTCGTTTTTGAAAACAGGCTTTCTGCAATTTGCATAACACATCCTTGTACATCTCCTGATGAAGCACATCACGTATAAGCACACACAGCACAAGCACAGAAGGACTGGCCAAGTGATCAAAAAGCCAACTCATCTGATACACCTGATTTTTTTGAATGTCCATGTAACACCTCAGAGCAGCTATTGTAATTTAACTACGCAGTTTGTGCAATTTATATATAGAAAAGATTAGTTGTCTTGAAGATGAGGAGAAAACGTTTTACATTTCGTCTTGTCATTCTCGCTTGTGAGGAGAAGATGAGCAGGACAACTTGGCATGCCCATGCTCACCTGTGGGTGCCATGTGTGCCCACTTCATGTGAAAGTGAAGGTGGCAAAAAGCAGTTCTTCAGCCCTCATACAAGGTTCATGTTTGATGCAAGTTAGAGGTGCACACCAGGGCTTCATTTCTCAAGGGCAGCCTACCCACTTGCAACAGATTTTCCTCTTCAGACTGTCCCCAAATATGATGGGACTGCGACTTACACACATGACAACATTTTTGGTCTTTACGCAGTCTGCATCACATGGTGCCTAATTCTCGAATTACTCTGAAATTAAATTCATTTTGTTGATGCAGATAGATTCAAATTTACTTCTTTCACGTTGCTGTATCAGTATGACACAGAGTGGCTAAAATCCAGGAGTAAGTTGCAACTACAATAGGTCCGTTAAATCTGTGGAGACTTGATGAGTCCAATCCTCTGTAAGTAACACTGATGCAGCAGCTGGATATAGTTGGGACTACTGCTGGATTGCAGATTGTGATTTGGCTTTTGCCATGAGTCATCATGTGTTCTGTATTTTTCCACTGCGCCTGAAAAGGACAGATATATAACTTCCTGAGACAGAAGATATTTTCAGTTCCTTTACTTGCAGAGAAGCCTTATTTCTGAGCTGAGCATAATTATCTCCATGTTTGCCAGCCCATCATTAAAAATTTGGGACTGGGGAGCATTTGAGTGTGTGTGTTTTTCCCCAAGTATGAACACTTGCAAAAGTGTGGGCTTATCATTTCAAGGTGGCAACAAATTTGCTTCTCCGTCTTGTTTTAGAAATATGCAGTCATTTGGCTTTTCTTCTCTTTTGTTTCTTTCTTATACATTCAAAAAATTAAGTCAATAGGTTGTTCTTCAAATAGGGGAAAATAAAGGGAATTGGAAGAACTGCTTTCATTGCAATAAATTAGGTATATCAGGTGTTAGGAAGAAAACAACAAACACCAGTATTTAAAAAAAAGAACGATTAAATATGACAATATGGGTATGTTCACTAATCAGATGGTATTTTACACCTGATAACTCAAAATTTTCTTTATTTATTTATTTTATTTTGTTGGACTTCTACCCCGCCCATCTAGACCAAAGGTCTACTCTGGGCGGCATTACAAATTTAAAAACAGTTAAAACAATGAACATATACTATAAATCCAAGATGGCAAGATGTGAATTTAGGATACGGCAGGAAGGAAAGCCTGCCCAAATCTTTACTTCTAAAGACACCCAGAGAGGGATCCAGGAGGATCTCCACAGGCAAGTTGTTCCAGAGGCGAGGGGCCACTGCCGAGAAGGCCCGGATACTCGTTCTTTCCTTCTGGACCTCCCTCAGTGTTAGGCCCCTCTGCCGCCCGGCCTGGCTGGAACGAGTGACTCTGGCAGAACTGGGTGGGAGGAGGTGCTGTGCCAGATATCGAGGTCCTAAACCATTTAGGGCTTTATATGTCATCGTTAGGACTTTGAAATCAACGCGGAAGCGAATGGGCAGCCAATGCAAGGCGGCCAGCGTGGGGAAAATATGTTGATACCTTTTCACCCCTGTAAGAAGTCTGGCCGCCGTATTCTGCACCATCTAAAGTTTCCGCGTCAGTCTCAAAGGCAGCCCCACGTAGAGCACGTTACAGTAGTCTAATCTCGAGACTACACGCGCATGGACCAAAGTGGTGAGCGCCTCCACATCAAGATAGGGACGCAGCTGGGCAATCCACCGAAGATGGAAGTGTGCGGAACGGACCACTGACGCCACCTGGGTTTCCATGGTGAGTGCCGGGTCCAGATGTACACCCAAACTGCGAACCTCACTCTTGGTGGTAAGAGTTACCCCCCCCAAAAAGAGAGGGAGTTTCCCAAACCACTGATGTCTGGGGCACCCACCCAAAGGACCTCCGTCTTGCCCGGGTTCAGCCTCAGTCCATTCTCCTGCATCCATTGCTGAACGGCCTCCAGGCAGCATTCAAGGGACAAAACAGCATCCACTGTTGTTGGAAAAAAGGAGATGTAGAGCTGAGTATCATCAGCGTACTGATGACACGAAGCCCCACATCCCCTGATGACGCCTCCCAGCGGCCTCATATAGATGTTAAACAGCATTGGAGAGATGATTGAGCCCTGCGGAACCCCACAATTGAGGCTCCACGGGGCCGAGAAACTCTCTCCAATCTGCACTCTCTGGGGACGGTCCTCCAAGAAGGAATGGAGCCAGGCAAGAGCCAGGCCACCAATTCCCAACTCAGAGAGCCTCCCCAGGAGGATACCGTGGTCGACGGTATCAAAGGCGGCTGAGACATCGAGGAGGACCAGCAGAGACATTTTGCCCCTGTCACTTGCTGTATGGAATAAACCCTCACTTCATCTACTCACTAAAATCCAAGTTCTATGTGTAGATCAGTATGATGTAACTTAATTGGATAAGCTTTCTCTCATTTCAAATATTTATTTCAGGAAATACAAAGAAATGGTGCTAAAGCACTGGCATTAGCACACTGACAATAAGATCACAAAGGATACCAAGTATCTGGGTATTGCTTAGTTCACATGCTTTAATGTTCAGTGATTAAACCCCACTAACCATCTGTCTCCCCCCACTCCCTTTTTAATGTTCATGACATGTCTACTGTTGTATCTATAGAAACTGTATTTTGTATAAATGGGCAGAGTCCCAATCTTTCATATTTTTCTGAATGTTGAGGGAGGGGTAGCAGGAAAGAGGTGTGGAAAGAGTAAATTGCAGTTAATATGAAAACAGGGAGTGGTAGTGTTGGCTGCTTTCAGGGGCTGCTGGAGCTGTCCTTCCATCTGAGGTGGGAAGAGGAGCCCCACACCAGACATCAGACAGGGGCTGCTGCTGCTTGGCCACATCACTTGGACGTGTGGCTGCATGCATCCATCCATCCATCCAACCAACCATCCGGTTGTGGCACCCTGGATGAGGAGGCAGCTCTTCTCCCTCACTTGAGCAGGGAGCAGAATTGGGAGCACCTCTGTAGATGTAGTTAGCCATCCTTCACCACTCTTGATAAAAGAGTACAGAAGAGAAAGCGGAGGTAGTGTGATGATACCCCTATGACTGTTTCTGGAATACTTGGTTCTGAGGGTCCTTGGAACCAGGATGCTTTGGCAGAGGTGACCCAAGAAACCATACGTACTCCAGAACCATGCCTGCACCATGGAATGCCTTGGAGCCAGATGGCTGGAGAAAAGCTACCCAAATAGCACATTTCCCATCCCTGTGCTCAGGTACCTGAAGCCAATGTCTCATGGGGACTCAATGTAGGACTGGCCCTGACAGCTGTTGCCTGCTGGCTAAATTTCTATTGCTTAATGTAGTAAGTTGCAACAAGAGTAGGCCCATTGAATCAATGAAACTTATGGAATAGTTGACTCACCAAATTCCTACTTATTAAATGTGCCTACTCTACTTATGACTTGCAAGAATAAGCGACAGAATTTCAGCCATTGTGTAGTAAAGGTGGTGCCATTTTTGCTATCCTTTTGTGTAGTTAGGCATCCCATTTCATAACCATGGGGTCAGGCAATAGCATAGGCAATGAGGAAATCAGACACATTCTCCTTCTATCCCCCAAATGGTTGTCTTCACTGTAAGAAGGCGGTACCCAAGGGAAGTGCTCTTGATTCCTGACCGGGATCCTTCTTATCTTCTAATATCAATTCCACAGTTTTAAATTAGGTGCCGGTTGTAAGGCGTGGGGTGCACTGAAGCCAGACCTGGCCCTGAAGTTTTTCTTAACCTGCATGAATGTCTCATAACTCTACTTTTGCCTTTTGTCCCAAATAGGGAATAGTTTAAAGTCACGGTGAAATTATATTGGTTTCATACCCTCAGAGGAGTTTAACTGTATGGGAGCGAGCCGTAAATTCTGACAATTGCTTGATACATCAGGGAAAATAGCTGAAAGACAAGAGAATTGTCAGGTGCTTCCCTTGTGTAGGTGATTTTCCATCTATAATGGAATTTGAATGCAAATGCCTCTGACAAGTGCCAGGGGTCTCAGGATGTGAGATTAATAGCCACATGTTCAGAAATTCTATCTGTGCTGCCTCCCTCCAGCCTTATCCCTTTTGTACCTTGCCATGGTTTGGTTTGCTTTCTTGCACTTCCATAGTATTTTTCTACCATCCAGTGGTTCTTTAAAACTAAGCTTTATGATAACATTTGCCTAGAGTGAATACCTTGAATTCTATAACATGCAGAGACCTTTCTGAAATAAACATGAATAAAGACACTTTAAAGCCTATAGAACTACAATCAAAGAAAGGCTACTTCACACCTTTATTTTATTTTATGTTTTACTGAAGAATTTATATATTGTCTTTTATGTCCAACAGTCAGATTTTGAAGAGTGCCCACTGCCTTTACAAAAATCTGCATCTAAAAGGTCATCTAAACATTCTGCAACTACATCAGAACAAAGCATCAAAACATCAGCAACTGTACATCAGCTTCTCAGGTAAGACACAATGGCACGTTGGCTGTACTTGGTCATTACATGAATAAGCCAAGGCAAGATTTGAGCTTGGATACTATTCCTTCTCTTCCTTCAGAGTCGCTATGAGAACCAACACCTCTGCTTCCATTTTACAGAAACCATGGTTTATTGTGATGTTCAGATGCAAAACTGTGGTTAATCTCAGCCATGGTTTGCTAAAACAAGGCAGCTTTGTGAAGTATCATCTAACATTCTCTTGCTTCAACAAACATGTGATAAATGACTTTGTTCTGATTGGACATCAAAGCAAGATAGAATTAGGAAAAGAACTGAACACTTCTAAATTCCTTGTGGTTGTACTGGGTGAGAAAGGAGCCGGTATGTGAACCCAAGACCCATTGCAGCTCCTTGTTGTAATGCACTGAGGGGTGCCTTGGCACCTGGTGATGCAACTGGAGCCACACATAGATGTGCATATTCATTCACATGAACATTGCATTGTGCAGAGATAGGGAAAGCATACATCTCCCCTTTTTTTCTACAGATATCAGGGGGCAGGATAGGGAGAAGTTTCATAAGTTGTCTAAACTTTATTTTTTCCCAAGAAATCCTGATTCAGGCCCCTGTAATTGTGGGTTTCTTGCTGGTGGTAGCAGGGCACCACTAATCAGAATACTGCTGGATGGACTAGAGAGGCTGAACCTCGCTGGCCCCCAGCAATCCTGACACAGACTACTGTTTTCCTGCTACTAATAACAGAAGGAAAACAGTATTTTATGGCTGATCAGCTGGCCTGTGGGGAAGAGTAGATGGGGCTCCACACAGTACGCAATGAGGAACACACCATTCCCATGCTTTGTCCATATTTGTTGCATACCTTGGGGATCTGAAACCTCAACCGATGGAATCTATTCTTGGGAAGCACCGGTGTCAACTGATGGTCACAACAATATATTCTTCGAGTGGTCAAGCCTGAATTCCATAACGTTTATATATTTATTATTTATTTATTTAAAATATTTTTACCCTGCCCTTCTCCTTAAAAGGACACAAGGTGGTTTACATGATTAAAAAGACAATATTAAAGCTAACAACAGTGAGTATACAAATACTAAAAAGGATCAAATACCATAGAAAAAGCATATGCAACACCAAAACACATTCAAAGCAGTAAGGTACAACAATCTCCACTCAGGCAGCCCGTCACTCAGGGAAAGCTTGCCTGAAGCGAAAGGTTTTGGCCTGCTTGCGGAAGGACAGCAAAGAGGGGGCCAGCCTGGCCTCCAGTGGGAGGGAGTTCCAAAGTCTGAGAACATTTTATCAAATGTTAACAAATCCGTTTTTGTTACTTACTACTTCAGTTTACAATTGGTGCAACCCTGTCCACAGCTTTTCTCCATTAATTCAGCAGTACTGATTAAAATTCCTTACAGCATTCACAGCAACAGGAAATGATGATTTCTTGTTTCAAAAATGATCTATGAGAAGCCTTGGGATGATCTATTTGCAGTCTTTCTTCTTTCTTTGTTTAACTGTAAAAAAAAGGTGACTTAAGTTTTGAAAGACTGAAGATTACTACAACATAAGCACCCACTTCCAAAAAATTGTTATGTAACATAGACACATTCCAAGACTACTGTAAGTATACTGTAAGTATATCCTCTCCAGTGTTTAATGTATAAAGCATACACATCTACTTACACATTTCCAGTTACTAAATATAGAGCAGTCTCATCAGCTTTCTCTGCTGCCACTGAACTTGCATGAAACAAATATGAACAATTATAGTACAAAATCAATGCAAATATGAAAGGAGAAAAATATTATAAAAACAACAGATACATTATATTTTGCATCCAGAAATGCTATGAAATAGTTCGGCCTGTCCTTATAAATACAAAATGAAAAAATCATGCATGCATAAACATACAGTGAGCTATTTTCAGGAGTAAATCAAGAAGCTAATTTCACCTCAATTAGTAGGCATGTTTTTAAAATTAGGATGGAAACTGTTGGTCTTTCCCTTCTCTTCTGGTATGATGGCTAAAATCCAAGTTAATTAAATTATCTGGACAACTCCAGATGTGGTTGACTGAACTTCCACTTTACAGAAATATATCCATCTTAGTTTCAGAAAGATTAACATTTTGGTCACTTACTCTTGCTAAATCCATGCCAAGTTTGAGGTGAGGCAGATGTAAGATGATACTACATTGTTCTTCTACGGCTCCAAAGCCATCTTCTTCGTTATCACATGTATCCTCTACCTCCTCAACCTGGGTTTGTTTCCTCTGGTTCCCTGATTATAAGCTTTGTCACCAAGGAAATGTTACTTTGCAGACTCACCGGCCTTACCTCAGATCAGAGACGGAAACCTATCCATGTTGGGTGGCAAGTTCCAGAATCCCACAGCCAACATAGCATGGGCTGTGCTAGGTGTGCAGTCTGGGGAGTTGTGTCCACAAAACACAGTATTTCCCCTGCTGCCTCAAGAGAGCAGTGAGATATGAAGCTCCTGTGGTGATCTAAGCCTGCGCATGCGAGAGAAGAGGGGCCTCAAATTCAGATTTGAGTCTATGTGTGTGGGGGTAGTATCTATAGGATAAGGCTTGATATTATAACATGATGTACAACCTAAGACAGGAAGAAGAGCACACAGATACTGTTTCTCAGTTTGAGGATATTGTTGAAATGGCAAGGTGCATTAGTGCAGTGGTCCCCAACCTTTTCCCAACCGCGGACCGGTTGGGGGGGCATGGCACACTCGCACGGGGGTGCATGGCATGCTTGTGTGGGCGTGGCACACCCGCAGGGGGCGGAGTGCGCTCGCGCACATGCGCACGGCGGCACTCAAGCGGGTGCTCATGCGCATGTGCACAGTGCACTCGCAGGGGGTGGAACGCGCTCACGTGCATGCGTGCAGAGGCGTGCACAGGAGATCTGTGTCTGCGGTCCAGTCCTGTCTAGGCCATGGACTGCTGCCGGGTCGCGGACTGGGGGTTGGGGACCACTGCATTAGTGGAAAGAATGCAATGCGGCATGAACATTAAAACTGAAATGCTGAGGGACAATTCTTATGTGATTGAGTTCTCTGGCAGTTGTCAAGATGCTGGAAGGAAAAACACATGCTAAACCTGTGGTACATAAAACTTGTCGGCAGCCAGACACCTAGCGTTTTTTAAATTAAAACTTTTCCATGCAAAAACACAAACAACAAAGCCCTATGAAATATGACAGCACAACATGCTAAACTGTAAACAGCTGATTTAGAAAGTTACTAACAGAGCCTTTTGTATTTGAATCATTACAGTGACTACTTCCATAACTCTGTGTGAGTGAGAGGAGGTGAAACAGAGCAGTACCCCTGAGTTCATAAAAGTGAAGAAAGGAAACCATATGCCCCAAAAGCTGATTGGTTATGGGACAGTCCTCGAGTCCATCATGGAGAGATTATTGTTTTTCCATTAAGTCTACCCACCAGACTTGCTACTATGAGAACATGAAATGTGCCCTGGATTTCCATCTAGTTGTAGTCATTAGTCTTGCTGCCGAGCATAAGAACGTTATGTTAACAAACGTGTATGATTTAAGGATAAGTTGGCACCTGCAGATGGTGATAATAGTGCCAAAGCAAGTGTTAATGCTGTTAATTTGTGAGATCTAATTTCTTGCTCTTTGAAGACCGCTTTCCAGAAAAAGGTCTCCTGTGGGCAAGACCGTGTATCATGTATGCAAATATGACCCTACACTCCCACAGTGGCTTCAACAACTGGATGACGTTTGTTGGAATAACTAAGGCTCAATGGGGTAAAGCACTATCTAGGGCAGCGATGGCGAACCTATGGACCCTTTCTGCCAGCACGCGAGCCATAAGTCGCCAGATCGCTACTCCCCCCTTCCCCCCCGCAGCCAAACCTGAGCAGGTGGCTGCAACCGCAGTGCTGGTGCCCGGACAGGCGGCGGGTCAGGATCTGGAGCAGCTGGTGCTGGCAGCGGATCCCGAGTGGGGTCTCAAGGCACCTCCGTGCCCGGGATTCCCCCTTCCGCCGCCACTTCCAGTTCCGCCGCCCGCCTTCCCCCCCCCCCCCCCCAGTTTGGGCACGCGAGCCCAAAAAGGTTCGCCACCATCTAGGGGCTATTTCTGGGCAGTGCTCTTTAAAGGTTGTGGAAATTAGCGAACAGTGCTTTCTGCCATATCGCCTGGCAATCCTCGGAGGAGACTTCTACATTAGGGTCCCTTTCCCAGACTTTCCTCAAACCTGTTACAATATCCCATGTTGACTCAAGGATAATATTATGGATTTCTGAAGTAAGACCTTTTTTTTCTTTCCTTTTTTAGTGAGTAGGATTAAGGAACCAAAAGTTGTGTATGGATGAATAAGCTATGGTTCAACGGATTTGCTGGTTGTCCATCTTTTATGGTTCACAAAGTATATTAGGGGTGGGGTTTTTGCATTTTCTATCTGGGAATTCTGTCTATCTTTCAGGCGCTTTGCAAATATCTTTGCATAAAAGGGATGCAGCTGGAACAGAAGGCTTTGAGATTTAGCGAGGCCAAGTTCCACCCAAGTGTCTTGCTCAGAAAGAAAGAAAGATGATGATGATTTTGGCCTTTAATGGGAAATCATCCCATTTCACAGACATTAAGAATACACTTCATTTCTAACTAACCAAATTCTTAGCAGTGTCAAAGAAAGCAAGTATATAAGATCTGCTCTTTTTGTGTGTGTGTGAACTATGATGAATTAAATATCCACGAAAGAGTCATCTAATAGGATCTGAAATTGATGGGTTTCAAATGAAGTCAAATTGTTTGGGGTGAATATAACGATCACTAACTCAGCATAGAAGCTTGGCAAAAATGGAAATAAACATTTTTAAAACCTAATTCATAAGAAATATGGGTAATGGAATCTGATGCTTCCAGACGTTGGTCCAGCATGACAGTTATTTGAGTCACCTACCAGGATTCTGCACTTGGGTTAACCCACATAATAGAATGAAACCATGGCAATATCAATAGAGGGGCTGGAGTGATGGCCTGGTGAACCTGACTTTGGAGTCAGAGATTAGGAGTTCAGTTCCTTACAATGCCTCCTGGAAGAAGCAGCCGCCCATGTTGCCTTCAGGAAGCTGCACATCCCCAGATGCTCCCAGAAGAAGGGAATAGTAACCCCGTTCTGAGTACTGTATAAATAGAAAACTCTGAAAGGGGTCACACTAGGTCAGAATCAACTTGGCAGCACACAATCATCGTTATTAATAGCAATGGTAGTAGCTACTTTTCAGATGTTCTATAAAATGTTGCATCACACTGTTCAAGAACTAGGAGTTAAATAATTTTAGATTACTGAGAATCTCTTGAAGTTCCTGAAGAATGATTTATTGAGAAAGATGTAATGTAGGCTCTTTGGTGAACTGGGTACAATTGATCTGTCTTGAAAAAAATCATTAATTTCCATTTGGCTGGGAAAAGATGAGGAGTACAGACTTTTAATAACTCCTTTGCAATTTCATTAATTTTAGATTTTATCTGCATCTTTTTTTGTCTTTATTAAGTCCTTCATGATATGTAACTCTCTTCTCATGTATCTAATTAAATAATAATTTGGATTTTTTGTTCCTAAAGAACACTCAGATAGCACTTAAATAACACATAACACTTTTGGCTCATGTGCGCTGTACTCCTATACATTCTGTTAAGTTCCAGGAAAGTGAGTTCCATTCCCTTAAAAAAAACTTCTGAAGAGTCTCTGAGTTACCAGTTTGTGCTGGGTGTCTGCTGCACTGGTTTCCCCCATGAGAGATGTCTTCAGTCTGAATGCTTTTCTCTCTCTAAAAAAAAAAAGACAACTGAATTCTCTTATACATTCATCTCTAATAACGGCCATTAGCATGTCTCAGTTTGCAGATGCCAGTATCTCCTATGAGAAATGTCTTTAATGAAGTTCTCTATGGTTTCAGACAGCTTTTCTCCGGAATCTTGCCTTGCCTTAGAGGCAGTACCTGATTCAAAGGCCATCTATAAGCTGAGCAACACGCGCTGGAGTACTACAGCATTGAAGGAACTGTTGCATGGTCGGCAGATACGATTTGACTAATCCTGATTTCTATGATCATATTGCCCCATCCTTTAGGATTAAATACATCATTTAAGTGTGGAATAAGTGTCATATCATTTCAAGTAATGTCAGTAGTGTTGAGTCCTAGTGTTAGCTTCCATCCACAAGCTGCAAATTAGGATCAAGAAGAAGAGTGTTGGCAGCTGGTGCATATATTTAATACAGTCTAGTGTGGTATACTGGATAGAGTGATGAACTAGGACTCTGGAGACCAGGGTTCAAATCCCTGCTCAGCCACGAAAACTCACTAGGGGAGTAGAACTGGTAAAATCACTCCTTGAATATCACACTTGCTTTGAAAGCCCTTTTAGGGTCACTATAATTTGGTTCTTACTTGATGGCACAGAACAACAACAACAACAGTACAGTCTAGTATGGTGAGGTGCTGGCTGGATAGCTTAGCAAGTTAGGAATCTGGTTGGGAGTTTGTTTCCCCACTGTACCTCCCCAGGAAAAGAGCCAGACTGTGTAGCTCTGGGCAAGCTGCACAGTCCCAGGGCACCCCCAGAAGGAATAGTAGACCACTTCTGAGTACTTTCTGTCTTAATCCCCCTCCCCCAGAAAGATCACCATAATGATCTCACCATAGCCGCCCAGAGTAGACTTCGGTCTAGATGGGCGGGGTATAAATTTAATAAATAAATAAATAAATAATAAATAAGTTGAAATTGACTTGGTGGCACATAATCATTATTACTGGCTTAGTGTGAGAGAAATTTAGACTGCTTCCTGTTATAATCTTCCTCTCCAGATGTTTGCAGCTGGTGGAATATTTCTTGCAACAACAAATCCTAATTCACTTTAGAACGATACACCAAAACATAGACAAGAGCAACGTTATTTAAGGTTCCACTGATAAAATCACAACAACCTTTATGGTTTCTTAGGAAAACCTGAAAGGTAAATTGGGAGCTAATCCTGGGAGTATCTGCTGCAAATCCTGTTTCATAGGTACTTGCATTTTTGCAAGAATATCCCATGATGCATTTCTTTGAGAAGGAAGATACCTAGATGCTTTTGTTTAACAACTCCCTGAATCCTGCTGTATTTTATTGGGTTGTCCATCTCACTGACATTAAATTAAAATTCTTTAAAAGTGTTGGGCAAGCAACCTTCTTAAAAATAGTTACACAAGAGGAGTCTTGTGGTGCAATCTTTAAACTGCAGTACTGCAGCCAAGACTCTGCTCACAACCTGAGTTCAATCATGATGGGCTCAGGTAGCCAACTCGAGGTTGACTCAGCCTTCCATCTTTCCAAGGTCAGTAAACTGAGTATCCAACTTGCTGGGGGGGGGGGGGGCAATGTGTAGCCTGCATAATTGAATTATAAACTGCCCATGGAGTGCTTTAAGTGCTATGAGGCAGTAAATAAGCAGCACACTTTGCTTTGCTTTTTCCCTGTGATCAGCTGGTGTCTATATACCTGGCTAAGTCTTGCTCCATTTTATACAGACTAGAGATGGGCATGAATTAAGTTGTGGGGCTTTGTATGAAGCTCTCCATGCAGCACCACAGGTGCCGCACCTTCCCTCCTCCCAACTCCTGGCTGGCTGGACCACTCACCTTGCATTGCGAGCCACCAGGATTCTCCTCTGGTGGTGGGCCAGTCCAGCCAGGAGCTCATGCTGCCTTTTCCCACCTCCTCTAGCAGCCACCCACTGATCAGCTGTGCAAGGGGAATCCCCATCCTGCCTCCTTGTCAGAGTGGTCGGCTGCCAGAGGTGGCGGGGAAGGGCAGCCCAAGCTCCTGACCAGACTGGCCCATCACTGGAGAAGGAGGAACCCAGCAGCACATGATGGAAAGTGAGTGGGCCAGCCAACTGGGAATGAAGTGAAGGAATGCGTGGCACCTGTGGTGTCACGCAGAGAGCTTCGTATGAAGCCCCACTACTTAATTTGTGCCCATCTCTAATGCAGACTTCCCTTAGGTGCTGGTTCCTGGGGAAATGACTGTCATGACTTCAGCGGAGAAATCCTCTAGTGAGGAGGAGGAGGAAGAAGACCCCATGACCCCCATAGCCCTGGTTCCTCTGGGTTGCAAGTCATCATGTCTCCTGAAGACCAGGCTCAGGCCCTGAAGGCAGAACATCTGCACTAGACAGGTAGGCCCTCAGATGTACTGCCCAACTTCAGGGAAGGCTTCTTCTTGAGTAGGCAGATGCCTCAAGTCAAAGATCTCAGTAAGAGCAAGCCCCTATCCACACAGAGACTTTCGCTTTCTCGGCACACACCTGAAACTTGAATATTGTTCCCAGCAGCATCACCATGTAAGTTCTAATTTCAACTTTATCCAGTGCAGGATACAAATGGTTCAACCTACCTTGAACTTGAGCTTGAACTTATGCCAAAGCCTGCTGGATTCCTCATTGCCATGACTGACCTGAATTGTTTATCATTTTGCTCTGTATTTTCCCCATCGGGCCATTGCTATCTTGCCTGACTAATTACTGTAGCTTGTTGACCTTGGCCTGGTTATTACCTGTTGGATTTCATGCTACTGTTAGGACTTCATTATCTTCCTGTTCAAGGATGTATGGCTCCCTTCTTTCTATTAAGAGTCTCTTTGATTGGCTTCAAGCTGAAGTACTCCTATTGTGCTATGCAGATACCCCAAGCAGGACGCTAAACTTTTGCAATCATATTCTTTCTTAAAATTACTCTGGTATCTTCTGTGACCCAAATTCAAAGGGTTCCAAATACTGTTCCATTTCTTAGACTGGTTTTGCACACTGTATGGTATTGTATTAAATACTGAAGCACAATCAGATATTGAGCTCAGTGATTTAGGTATCTGGCTGCAGAGCCAGAGATTGGGAGCTTAATTCCCCATTGAGCCTCCCAGGAGAACAGCCAGCCTGTGTGGCCTTGGGCCAGCTGCACAGTCCCGGGGCGCCCCAGAAGAAGGGAATGATAAACCACTTCTGAGTACTCTCTACCTGGAAAACCCTGAAAAGGGCCACCATAAGTCAGAATTGACTTGGTGGCACATGATTATTGTTATTATTATTATAGGAATATCAGCCAAAGGTACTAGCAGTAATGGATCATGTCTAATGATGCTGGAAAGAGTTTACTAGGAGTAATCTCCTTTAAAGCAATCCTGCTGTGCATACAGGAAACGCTCCAGCCCAGATCAAGAAAAAGTAGCCTTGCAGCCAGACTAAAAAGTTCTGGCTTCAGCAAAGAACAAAGCTGGGCTGGTTCATAATCTCTGGTATTTTGTCTGAATGCCAGAAATAGCTTGCACCAGACAATGCCACAAGTGGGCCCAAACACGAGCTATTTCTCCGTCTAATCGACTCTGAATCTCTCCTCCTCTTCAGTACAGCTAGCAGCAATCCCTGGCTGATTAGGAATGAAGGGTGGGGTTCAAGAAACCCCAGAAGGAGTTTTGTGACACCACCAAGGTTAGTAAATTCTGTTGATTGTAAGCTCCTGTGGATGTAGCCCAGTTCTTCATAGGCATGGAGTATATATAGCCTCAGTAGACAGATATTAATGACATTTATGCAAACATGGAGAGTAAGGGGAAAAATAGAAGAAAGCAGTATACTTCCCCTAATAATAATTAAGTGACATAGCCAAGTTGGTATTGACCAACCAAAGAGTTGGTCAATACCAACTTAAGGCAACCACCCACCCCCTACCCAGGACTTCCTAGATATAAAGTACTCAGAAGTGGTTTACTATGCCTTCTTTCTAGTGCTCCACTGGGACTGTGGAGCTTTTCCCAGCACCACACAGGTGGCAGGACAAGTAACCCCATCAGCCACACATGCTGCAGGTGATCTCAGCTGGTTCCTCTCTGGGAAGCACACTGGGATTTGAACTCCTGGGCTCTGGCTCCAAAGACCGATACCTCCTGCCCAGAGCTAATCTACTCCCCCCCCCCCCATAGTACTAGAGCAATCTGTGAATAGCAACATTTCATGAGGATAAAATGGGAAGGAGGGAGGCTCCTTGGAGGGAAGGTGTGATACGACGGTACAAATGAATAAAAATGGCCTAAATGCCAGGTAATATGTCTTGGTTGCTACACTGGGAGTGAAGGGAGTTTGTGTATTTTGAATCAAGGGTAGGAATAGCATGGCTTGCCATTTTGGTGGCCTCTGGAGCCTGTCTCCCAGTAGTTTTTTTCTGCAAAAAAATAAATAAATAAAAGAGGAGGAGGAGATTCTTTTCTTTAAAAAATCTTGCTTGCTCAACACTTGGTTTTGATAGAAATTCCATTTTGAATAATAAGAATAAAAATAATATCCATATGTGACCAGAAAATATGACTCTTGGATCTCTGGAGCTTGCCCATTCCTGCTCTGAATATTGCAAAATTGGCTTCAACCCATGTTCTTTGATTTGTAAATAAATGCTGTACGTTACTGACCATATTATGTCTACACCACATAGACTATACCTCTGCATAAGATGTCATTGCTTTGAAGGAGGTAAATGCCTACATACAGGTAGGGAATTGGAAGGTACAGAGGAAGAACATGACAAACTCTGTTGAAAGGACTAAAAGAGGCACATTTTGTTTATATAATTTCTGCCCTGTAGAGATGCCTAAAATATGGAACACTGAAAGGGGAAAAAAACCTTTAGTTTAGGGCTACATTTCTCAGTTTTATTGCTACAAATGTAAGATAGCAGCAATCACATAAAACTGTTTTTCTGCCATAGCCAGCTGAGAATCTAATCTGATCATTATCGAGAATGACTCGATTATTATGTTAATACTTAACATGGAATGTATGTTGAGTCGTTTCTTGTAATTTGCATTTCGGGAGAAGGCTAGTACCAATGGCAAGCTATAAGGAGCTACTTTGTTTATGCAGATGTCTTCTTGACTTGTAGCCGACTATTTGCTAGGGATGGAAATACTGATGTACGGCCAAGGTCCTGGGTTTGCCCTGCAAACTTCATTAACTGGTGTAATTGTAATTATCATTTTGGTATTGTGGTCTGATCACCGTCTTGTGTAATTTAGAGAAGAGGTGTTTATGCCTTAAGCACGTTCAGAACATTTGAGCTATAATCACCTCCCAAGTTTTGAGCTGTATAATTTGGGAATGATGAACTGGGTGCTGCTGTAAACCTGGACTTGCTAGGTGGTGATTATTCCTAGGTTCCAGTGGGTTGTTGTCACCATTATCCTTGGAGATGTTTAATGGGAGACTATATATAAAATGAACAAACTTTGTCTACTGGTGTTAGAAGGGAAGTGGATGAGGAGTGTTGTAGTTGCCTTCAAGGATAATTATTTATCATCATGGTTATAGGGCCCTGATACGACTTAATTTCAAGGCATAATTTCTGTTATCACAATGAGAATTTGTGATACAGTGTATTGAACTGATCTCTAAGCTGTCCATGCAAATGAGGTTCATTTGAGGCTATTGTGTGCCAAGTTTGAAGCAGGATGGCTATGAAACGGCTTATTTATTGGGGTTTAATGAATGACCTTCAGCACATTGGCAGTGAATTCACTAAGGTCAGGGAAAAGGTCTAGTATTTTCAGTGCCCTAGCAATAGTATAAGGTGTTTTAAGTTTTTATTACAAGGGCAAGTGTTCATCCCATTTTTTCCCTGGTGGCTTCATAAGATTTTTTTCAAACATGCTCAGCTTGTGTTTGTTATCTAGTGCAGCCATTCTCAATGGGTGCCATAGGGCACCTTCAGGGTCCTGGCACATTTGAAGGGGGCCACAGACTGGAAACAATTCTTCACACACCACCTTATAAGGCCCATTGTGCGACTTGTACAATCCTGATTTGGCCTATATTTCTATCATATTGTGTTTATGGCTGTGGCCAAAAAAAAAAGGTTGAGAATGGCTGCTCTAGGGAACCTCTTGTTGTCTGAGGGGAGGGATTATGAACAGAGTGGGCGTGGCTTGTTTCCAGGGAGACGGGGGAAGTAAAGATGGGAGAGGGGAGCCACTGTAGATCCATAATAGATTTTAGAAGAAATCAAACCAGCCTATCGTGGTAAAGAAAGTCATCTTAAATTTCAAGGGCAAAGATTACACTTGGGTACTGTTTTTACTATGCTGGATGGTCTACCTACTTCCAATCTACCTACATATTTTTATCCAGTTGTTCCCAAAATGAACACTCCTCGTATTCATGAGAAAAAGCCCAGAGCTGCACTGCCTTTCACATAGAATTCATGTTAATGTTTGTTACCCACCCTCCAAACAGGACATATTGTCATAATGTCTTCAGAATTAATGCCTAAACTTATTTTGAGCTAAGATGCATGACAGGACTCACTGCTGCAAAGAAATCACTAGAACAAAAAATTTAGGCAGGAGGACTAGAAACCAGTATAGGGTGACATCAGTATTTGCCAAGTGATAACAACCAAACTCCACTTGTAGTGTCATGCCCCTACTAGAAAGGTCCCTTTCAGATCGGGATCCAGTGACTTCAGGCCCAGATGACAGGCAGTGCCTGAAGACTCTGGATCCTCAGAGAAGATGGCAGAAATCCCTTCTGAAGAGGCCTGGAGCCCAGGTCAGAAGTCAGAGGATGAGGCAGAACTTCCTCCCAACCCAAGAGGGCAATGCCAATTGAAGGTACCCGCGAGGGGTTAAGTGCCTGTTTTGGTGGGTTTCCTTAGAACTGGAAGCCTCCTCATGACTCAAGGGTCTTCTCTGGTTCCACCTGACTAGAAACAGGGCATCCAGGATCTGTTATCATTTTGACTACAAAAAAACAAAAGCAAACCAAAAACAAAAGTGTTGTGCTACCTTTAAGATTAACAAATTTATTTCAGTAGTAAAATAAATCTGTTGGTCTTAAAGGTTTCCCACCACCTTGTATTTTGTTGTTGCTAAAAGAGGCTGACATGGCTGCTTCTCTGGAATGGCTACATTTTGGGACTGTCTCTCACCCTACACAACAATTTCCCCAAGAGATGTTTAAAGAAAAAGATGTTTACTCCCACAGGGGAATTTGATGCCCCAACTTTAATACATGAGTGTTCAAAACTAGACGTGTGTGTGAAATTACTTTTTTTTAATCAAAGGGCAAAAAAGAAAGAGCACCTGGCAAGCTTGGCTAATAGCACATAACCACAACACACACACACAAACAACCTGAAAGTACTGGAACATTCATGTTATCTAGAAAGCAGCAGAAGTCCTCTACGCATCTTTATGGAGAGGTCATTTGTGACGTGACAAAATACCAACAGATTTTTAATTTAAGTCCATGAAGGTGAGATTACTGTTGTGTATTTAAGGTGTGATCATGATAATGATTCAAAATGTAGTCTCTCAAATTACTGTTCTCTGTGGGACGAAGGGGCTGAGCATATCATTAACCTTGATTTTAAGATGTGCAGTTGCACATCTCATATAATTTTAAACAGTCATCCTTCCCTGACCCTCAAGAGAGAGTAACCTGGCAGAAGAGGAAATTTCACTGACCTGTTTGAAACAACATCATTATAATTCTAGGTAATCTTTTATGAGAGGCAAACATAAGCTAAAATTTACAGTTTGTTCTCATTCTCAAACCAGGAAAAATGTTTTGGTGTTGTTGGGGCACACAAGAATGGTAGCATTTCTGGCAAAGCTGCCTCTGTAACACACCTTTGCCTGACATCAATTTGAGTAGAGGAGAGTGAAGGTTCTAGGCAACCTAAAATCCAAGTAAATCGGGGGGGGGGGGGGAGGTGGTGTTTTTTTTTTTTTAGTGTGCTTTGGTGAGAAGTTGGATGTGACTTTCATGTGGTGTCACTGAAACCACTTTGGTCCTCATGTGGATGACCCACACCAGGAGCAAAATGAGGAGAGTACAAGCCTATCAACTTTCTTGAGACTCTCAGTAACTTATAGTACCACTGAGCATGGAATTCTTCAGGAGAGTTTGTCTGAATTGGGAGTAGGTAGGGTAACATTACAGTTATCCTGCTGGTTATAAGAAATATGCAACTCACCTGTTACAACAGCTTCACTAGCTGCTGGTCTGTTTCTAGGCTTAGTTCAAAGTGCTGCTTATGACTAGAGATGGGCACAAACCATTGAACCATCAGTTCATGCCAGTTCATCTTTTGGATGAACAAGTGTTTGGCACTTCCCAGCCCCACCTCCTTTAGCGGCTGCCCACTCAGAGGCTGTGCCCAGAGGAGGTGGGGCAGGGAAGCAGGGATGCTGCCTCTGAGCTGCCTTGGGTTCCCTATGGAGAAAAAGGTGGCATACAAATACCATATTTTTCCGTGTATAAGACGCCCTCATGTATAAACCCCCCCTTTTCTAACTTAAAATTTCTTTCTTCTCAAGAAGGTGGAGGGGGAAGGCAGGAATCATCAAAGTGCTTTGATCCCTGCCTTCCCTCTCCACTTTCTTGTGAAGAAAGTGGAGGGGGAAAGTAGGGATCAAAGCGCTTTGATCCCTCCCCCTCCTTACTTCCGTGTATAAGACGATCCTCAATTTTTAATCTAAATATTTTAAACAAAAGTATCATCTTATACATGGAAACACATGGTACATCATCATCATCATCATCATCATCATCATCATCATCATCATTATTATTATTATTATTATTATTATTATTATTATTTATTTATTTATTTATTTATTTATTTATTTATTTATTTATTTATTTATTTATTTATTTATTTATATATCACCCATCTGGCAGCCAGGGCCACTCTGGGTGGTTTACAACAGAGAAACAAACAACAGAATAACAAAATAATACAATATCAATACAATTGGGACATAAATCAAATATCATAAAGTGCAGTGAAAACAAATACAATACAATAAATTACAATTAAAAGCATAAAATATAAAAACATAAAATAATGAATGAATGAATGAATACAAATGAAAAGAAAGAAAGAAAGAAAGAAAAGGAAGTAATTAAGGAAGTAGGTAGGTGTTTGGAGAACTACTGATTCCCTTGGATTTTATGCTTTCGGATCCTGCAAGTAACCTATGGTGAGATCAGTACACTGACATTGTGAAAATTAGTTTCTCTTTTTCGTTAGACCCAAATGAAGCAGCACTGCATAATTAGTGCTAAATTAGATAATGGACTGAATGCAGACCCACAGATAGAGTAAATCCAGATAAGATGGAAGTGGGTGGGTCAGCTATCTGAGACAGTGCTGTTCCATCTTTAACATAGTAGGACACAGTTAGAGTAGACCCATTTGAATCAGTGGAACTTATAAAGGAGTTGACTCACCAAATCCCCGTTGATTCAATGGGCCTACTCTAGTGTGATTTACTATGCTGGATTTTGGCCAACAATGTCATAAATCTGCAAGGTTTATACAGGATTGTTGCTGGCTTTGGGCAAAAAGGATACAGTTTGCAGCTGTTGAATCTGCATGCTTAAAAGGACAATATTGCATAATCCTAGTAGCATTTGCTCCTCTCGCCTAGATCAGGACACAGTTTTGACTGCAGAGCTTTGCTTTGTTGTAGCTGCAGATGCTGAGCAGCAGTGGGTGCTCATTTAATTCTCTGTGTCTTCCATTTATCCATAATGCCAATGGGATCTCCTGTTAGGCTCAGAATTTCCCCAAGAGAGCTATTAAAATCAGTGGGAGTTTTCCTCTTGACTTCACTGGGAAGAGAGCATGGTTTCCAAACAGCTGTTGCTCCACTAAAAAAGGCATTAGCTTCTCTTCATTGCTTTTATCACATTTTTGCTGTATGTAGGGAAGGGTAAAGATTAGCCACAGAATAAGAGGATAGAATAAAAGCTGATCATGAATCCAAAATACATACAAACATATAGCCTAATAAAAAATGTACAAGAGTTTTATCTTATAAAGGTCACTACAATAAAAGTATAAGCACAGACAACCTAAAGCGCTTCAACAACATTTCCGTCATAGAGGTGATACTACTGGTTGGACTCTGCTGGAGGTGATCAGGTTCCAGAGAAGCTGCTGCAGATCCTATCCTTCTTTGAATTAGGGCAGGAGGGAACAGACAGATACAATGCTAAACAAGAGTTCTTTATTGAATACAAGGCTAAAGAAGAACGAAAAGCACTGTGTGTGTAGCCACACAGAGGCCCAACATAGATAGCTGGTTACCCTAGAGTTAGCTTGTTGCCTGGGAACAAGCCAGCCAGAATATGACTTCTGTACAGTAGGACCCCTCAGGTGGGTGGTGGATAAATGGCCCTGACCTCTGGGTATCCTTTAGTTTTTTTGTGTTTTTTTACTAGACTTTGCTTCCTATTGTCCATCTTCCTCTCTCACTGAAATGCTTTGTCCTTACAGTTAGGGTTGCACAGGGAATTATATGTGAGGAAAGTTGGTGAGTACCTGTGAGACGGACCTTTGTCTGGAGAAAGCAACAAGACATCTCAGCTGGGCTGGCCTTGATCCCATCTCTTTTCAGATGGTACAGGAAATCCAATACCATCTAAACCACAGTTTCCCAAACTGTGGGCCATGATCCCCCAAGGGGGTTGCAAAGTGTTTTCTGGGGGGGTCACTATGGTTATTTTCAGTTACAATTATTTTTATATGAAATTTCACCATAGACGTTTTCAACATTTACGATGATCTCTTCCTACTCTATACTTCCATGATAATCTGAGATGACTCTTTGCCTTGCTGTTTTAAACTGAGTCTCATACATTGAGTTCAATGCTGTTTATTCCCAGCCAAGGGACAAAGACATCAACGTGTGAGACACCGCCATGAACTCCCCCTCCACCTTTTTCTTTTCATGGGAGGTGGAAACTTTCGCCGTGCTCTCTGGTGTGCTGACTGGCTTCGGTTTTGGCAAAGGGAGCGCTGCAGTGCCAGCCAGCATCCACCAGGGGAAGTCTGCATTGATTCTATCCCTCATTCAACAGTGCCAGTCCCGCCTCTTTATGCAAATGTGGCTGTGTGTGTGTGTGTGTGTGACAGATTACTTGGCTATTATAAAAGGGGTCACAACTCGAAAAAGCTTGGGCAGCCCAGGTCTAAACATTCTGTTGTGGACACAGAGTGCATTCTTTTGCAACAAAATGGACCATTTGACCCTCTTTGAGGGATGCTGGCATGTAGGCACTTTTTTTTTTTTTGCCTTTTTGAGGTGGCACAGAGGTTAATAAAGCTGTGCTCTGGCTCAGTATGGCACCCATAGAAGAGAGGAGAAAGTATAATTTGGGGTCCCAGACTTCTTTATATGCTGAGAGTGCGGACCCGAAACATACATGATAAAGGGTCAACTCTTTTGTTGTCCACTGGCGGGGTGGGGACAAAGGCTTTAGAGAATTGTCTGGTTGCCTTTATACTTGAGCCGGTGTTCAGAGCTGATTGGCTCTTTAGCTCTGCTGTCAAAACTTTTAACTACACAACACAAGGTATTAATTTGCATTTAATAACCAATTTAATTAATCTGCAGTTAATAATGCACAGATGTTGTTGGAGTTTTAACAACCTTTGTATGCTGCTTTTAAGAGGTTTTGCTGGGAGGGTTATTTCTGGGCTGCGTTGACTGTCAATCAATCTAGCAGCAAACAATTATTCACTCTCTGACTCAGATTTTGAAGAAAGCCATGCCTTTCTACTTAAGAGTCCCCCCCCCCTGCTTTTTCTATCAGTGATCAGTTACTGTTATGTCAGTATTCTGTCAGTATTATGTCAGTATGCTGTCAGTATAGCTTCTTAGGTGGAAATGGCTGCAGTCCGCAAGAGGCCTGTGGGGGGAGGGTGTGGCTTCAAGCCCCTCCACAGCCCGTGTTTTTGAATTGTATCACCCAATTCTTCAAGCAAAGGGCAGCCCAGCAGTCTAATCTCCCCTCATTTTCCCCTTCCACCTTCTTTTGAAACACAAAGCATTTCTATATGGCTAAGGAAAACAAGAGAACCCCAGAAGCATGGCCAGCCTCCATCAGAGTTGGGATTTTTTTAAAAAAATAGTGAAACCACTAGGAACAGCCAATTTTAGCCAACTTAAAGGCAAATCAATAGTTATACCTGGTGGATGCGTTCCTCCCCATGCATCCATGATGTTCAAGAATTCATGTTGTTCTTCAGTTGGTGCCCTGACCAGCCATTCTGTGATATCTTACACAGTTCAGGAAAAATCAGGAAAAGGCCACGTGGCCCCAGAACAATACAAATACAGGAACGGGCGATGCCTTTATTGGACCACTCGTTTATGACAAACTTATTTGCATGTTGCACGTGACTTTAAAAATCCTCCAAAAAGGAGACATGTGTTTGAGAATTGTTAACCACAATTTTCTCTTCATTGCCTTTTTGGGACACATTCAGCAATTGCTGTCTTCTGCTGACATATTGCTCAGTTCCTAATTGATTCCTCACTCATAGGAGGCAGTGCGTTCAGCTTTCAGTTCAGATGTGTATGACTCATAGAAGCAAAGGGAGCAACCTAATTATGATAATAAAGAACGAAAAGCACAGATACTGCAACCACACAACTCCAGATTTTGGAGCAGGCACTCTGAAGCTAGTAAGCTGGCTCAAAGCAGAGGGGGCAAGGGTACTGTCCTCAATATATCTCCTCTTTTGGCCATTCTCAGGATGACAGTTCCGTAATTTGTTGAAGAAGCTTTGTTAGTAAAGAATAACACCATAGTGAAGATGGAAAGAGAACCTACGGCTATTTTTATGTATGAAAAAAAGGGGGGGGGGAGTATACCACCAATGCAAGAACCTACATTTCTTGGCTGCGTGCCTTTCTATTTCACTTGTTTCTGTAGTCTCCCCACAAGAAAGCCCTAAACGGCTTGGGCCCTGGATACCTGAAGGACCGCCTCCTTCCATATGAACCTACCCGGCAGTTAAGATCTAGCCAGGGGGCCCTTTTGAAAGAGCCGTCCCTCAAGGAGGTAAGAGGGATGGCTTGTAGACAAAGGGCCTTTTCGGCAGCTGCCCCCAGACTATGGAACGCCCTCCCAACTGAGATTCATCTGGTGCCGACGCTGATGACATTTCGGCGCCAGGTCAAAATCTTCCTGTTCCAGAAGGCTTTTAATTGAAATAATATCAACTGTGGGTCTTGATGGCAATTTTTAGAGTATATATTTTAATTGCATTTTAATTGTTTTGTCTTTTTATTGTATTTTAACTGTTGTAAGCCGCCCAGAGACCTTTGGGTAGTGTGGGCGGCATATAAGTTAAATAAATAAAAATAATAATAAATAAATAAATAAGAATGTTTTAGAGGACTGTAACTATTTTTCCAGCATAATGTGCAAATTTGTTGGAAATTCATATCAGCAGGACTTTACAGCATGAGTGGCCTTGCAGATGTTGCTAGATTCCAACTCCCATTAATCCCAACCTACTTGATCAAGGAGCATGGAGGAGGAGAGCTGTAGTCCAAGAGGATTGGAGGGACAAGGTACACTATCGGGTTTAAAATAATCATCATGCAGCAAAGTTAGTCTCTTTGCAGCCCCTTTCCCCACCCCACCCATCACATGCACCAAAAAGTAAATTCAGGTCAATATCAGATGTAAAAGTGTGTGTGGTAAACATGAATTCATATGAATGTGTTATAATGGCAAGCCCAGACCCTACTTATGACAACAGAGTGGCTTATTTCTGCCACTATTCCTTCTTAAACCTGCTATATCTCCTTTTGATTCACATCTGATTCAGAGTCTTGCAGGGCGGCACTCACAGGATTAAATTGGGCTGTCTTTCATTGTTGCACCCTTTTTGAGTTACTGCACTAGTTTTATTCCACACAATTCATGATGTGCAGCATCTCTTTATCCAATCCCACTGGCCTTTCGTCTTGCTTGGTGGCCTGCAGAATTGCACCCTCAATGTGCTGTGATACCGACACCATTGTTACTCAGAAATAAAACCCACTGGCCAAAATCCTGCTGCGTACTGTAGTAAATTGCACTTGAGCAAAACAATGGAGACTTGGTAAATCAGCCCCTCTTTAAGCTCTTAATGCTAACTTACTTTAGCATTGTAAATCACGACCACAGTAGGCTGATTTGAATACATGGAACTTAAGGAGGAATGGACTCATTATAGCCCCATTGATTCAATGGGCCTACCCTAGTGTGATTTATAGTGTTAAATAAGAAGATTTGGGCAGCTGAGTGGAGTGGAGCTGATTCCTAGGCAGGTACAACTAGGCACTGCAGCACTAGAGGCTGATTCTGTTGCAGGTTTACTCAGAAAACTCCCACTAAAATCAATCTGGTTTACTTAGAATAAAGTAAACCAACAGCCCTTTACTTTTGAGTAAACATATGTAGGATCCATTTCCATCATGTGACTTTCGTTCAGCAAAAACAGCCAACAATCTTGTATCACCTTGAAGACCAACAAGTTTTATTTGGCACAACTTTTCTTGAATGTGATGGCTTGCCCAGTGAAACTTGCTAGTCTTTAAGATATCACAAGACTATTTGATGTATAGGTTCAGGCTGTTCTGTGCTGCATTTTCCACAAATCCATTGTTGTTCCTTATTAAAGTTTGGTTTGGTGTTACATTTCACATCCAGTATATTAAGAAAGTGTGTGTGTCTTTTTTCCCCATCTATTTTTTAAAAAGAGTATCTTGCCAGAGCCGCATGCCAATAGAACATCTATAAAAATGGCAAAATTGATGAAGAATTGCAGTGCATGTATGCTGGCCGCATTTCAGAATCCTAATTATGGCATTATTAGGGCTTTATTGCTTCTTATTGTGACAGTTTCAGTCTGTCTTCTTTTCCAAATGTAAGACAGCCTGGGGTTCCTTATGATCTTTGGCTGGAGGAAACAAGCTTGTTAAAAGTCTGCTTTTCCTGGTTATTTTTAATAGCAGATATTGAACCGCTGGCAGGTATTTTTTGGAAAAAAATTTTTTTTTTAAGTGTTCGGCTTTGCTGATGTAAGTTGAAAATCCCAAAAGGCACTCTCTCTGAAGGATGAGAAAGTGAGGAACAAAGGGATCTGCTAATTAGACTTAATTAGATAATTTTACCAATGCATATTAACATAATTGATTTAGCTTGGAAATGAGCCCACGGGGATGGGGTATTACCATGGACACACTGGTTGGAGAGGATTAAAGAGGATAGCTAAGGGTGTAGGGAGGAGGCAGCAGGAGTAACACTGTGCTAAAAAAGGAGGGGAGGGGGCTGGCATTAAGGTTTCCAGGTCTCAGGCCTTTGGTGGATGTCTCAGGAATTGCTGTGTTCACCAAGCTCTCTAGACAGGAGGCAAACCCTTAAGGGAAATGGTGCTGAGGAAGGATCAAATTTATCCCCACATTCCCAAGTGGCGACAGGGCTTCCTGGCTCAATAAAGGAGGCGTTGTTGTTGTTGTTTAATGTCTGATCTGCTTGAACAACGGTAGTACAAACCAAAGTTAGGAGCAACAAGGAAGGCCTGCCCTTGTGCCCGTTGTGCTGTTTGGAGCAAGTTAGGAAGGAGAATTCGAGCCTTGTTCAGGATAGGAACCTCCCCCAGATCCTAGTAACACAATCGACCTGGTGAGCATCACAGAATCCTTGGTCTAGGAGAGAGAACTTCGCAGAATCATCAGGACCAAGCTAACAGTGGCTTTAAGTAGAACACATGTGACATGTTTTTTCCAGACCTCATGCTCTTTCTGGGGCTTGGGAAAGGCTTACCATTAGCTGCAGCAGATTTTTTTTCCCTCCAGTTCCTGCACTGCAGCATCAGCCGAGGCGCATGTGATGAGAAGGCTCACAAGTTATAACATTGGTGGTCCACTCCTTGTTTGCTCCAAAGCAAAGCAAACTGTGCTGCTTATATGACACCTCATAGCACTTAAAGCACTCTCTGAGCAGTTTACAATTTAATTATGTAGGCTACACATTGCCCACCTCCCACAGTGAGCTGGGTACTCAATTTACCGACCTTGGAAGAATGGAAGGTCGAGTCACCCTTGAGGCAGCTACCTGAGCCCAGGAGGTCGTGAGCACTAATGCAGTTTAACCACTTTGCCATGAAGCTTCCAAAAGTTTGCAAGAGGTCCAAGCAGACTGCTTTCTTCCCAGTTCCCTCCCCTCATGCCTGATTTTTTGGGTGAGATGACATGGTGCAATCATAATACACATCTGAACATCTTCGCACTGAGTGGGATGAGTAGCAATGGGTGGTCAGAATTTACAGAAATAAAAATGATCTGAAAAAATATCCAGTACCCTAAATGGAGTATTTTGATCCACCACATTAAATTTGATTCATACTTACTAAACAAGGCTTTTTAAAAAATTATCCCGACAGAATTGAAACATACAGTGATATAGTGGTGGTAGTATCAGACTAGAACTAAGCTGGGGAGACCTGGCCAATCAAATACTTGATTGTCTGTCACTCTCTTGCACTCTTACCCCCTCAATGAGATTCTTAGCATGCTTTTTCTTGCATTGAAAATCCAAAACACACCAATGGATTGCATGGAATGTGAAGAGAGCTAGTGTGATGTAGTGGTGGTTGTGAAGATGAAAAACTACCAAGTAAGAAACAAAACACACACACAGAGAGAGAGAGAGAGCAGCACGAAAGAAGCAGAAAAGAAAAAAAGTGAGCCCGTTCTGTGTGTTTCTTGAGAGTGAAACAATCACTACTTGGTTTTGTTTTTTGTTTTAACCTGTGCAGCCAAAGGGTGAAGTAATGAGTGGTTATGGGCTTGAATTCTTAATATGTATTTGTTGTTTTATTCTACCTCGTTTGTAAATCAATGAAATGTAGATGTATTCTCCCCCATACTTCTGAGGGATGACCACCTGAAAAACATTAACCTAGGGCACAGTCCTAGGTTTACATTCATAAAAACACAAAACATTAACCTGAATTCTGTCTTAAATTTTGTTTAAAAATATAAAAATGACTTTGTTGGCCAAGACAAGTTTGAACTGCCAGTTTTGTATAATATTGTATTGTTTTCCATTCATTCTTACTAATTAATTTTGTTATACACAGAGGGAGGGAGAGACCTAGGAAAACAGCTATATATATATGATAAAGAGAAAATGTTCTTCGAAAAATTAAGCTCTGAAATTATTTTTTCTGGGGAGAAAAAGTCCATTGAAGGAGGTTTTCTATTAGACATCATTGTCTAATAGAAATATCAAACTTTCCTCTCTTAATAGTGCCTGTTCTCCTGAGTCTGCAGGAGATTGGGGAAGCACAGCAATTACCCAAGGCTTCTGCCCGAACACTGAGACTTGAATGAACAGCTGGATAGCTCAGTGGTTTAGGCATGTGGTTGGGAGTTTGATTCCCCGGGGGCTGGACTTGATGATACATAGGGTCCCTTCCAGTTCTGAAGTTCTAAGATAATGATGATCATGATGACTGACAACCCTAAAACCACTAGTGGCCAGAATTATTTTGGGAGACAAGTGAAAGCAGCAGGACAAAATCTGATCATGGATGGATAAAATTATTTTCCTTTTTGTTCATCTTTATAAAGTGAAATTCTCAAGTCTCTCTCTGAGGGTTATTCCACTGACAGCAGGGGTGATATGCTACAGAAAAGACACTTCCCTAGTAGTTGTCAGAAGCACTATTGTTGGCAACAACATCCAGAGAGGGTTGGGAAAAGCCTATGAAGAAAAATTTAAGTATGGGTGCACAGAAGCCCTAACACATTCTGTAGCCAAATGAAGGGCATATAGCCCAGAGTCAACCCACCTTGCACTCTTTAGGAGAAATCATTTAGATAATTTTTCTTCGTGCTGTTTATTTTATTAATATCTTAATTTTTGTCAAACCATTATTTATTACTGTATATTTTAATAATTGTAAACTTCCCAGAGTAGTGCTTTGCTCTAATGGGGTGGTATATAAATCAAATAAATAAATAAATTTCAACTTTTTTTTTCTTCCTGGGCCTGTGACATCTTTTGTGCATTTCTGAAACTAGAAGTCTTGTAGCACCTTTAGGATTAACTAGTTTTTATTTTCTCATATGTTTTTGTATGGTCAAGCACATTTTAAATGAATGGAGTGGCTGTGTCTTTGGGGGGAGTTTAAAACTGTTGGCAGAGTAGGTGCGTCGGAAAGAGCAATCGGTCCTGGGTAAAGAAGATCTATTGCTGGCCTTCCCCAATACACCCTTCCTGCCAACAGTTTTGGGTTGAGTTTTCAGTGTATTCACTGCAGTCGGAGACCAATACAGAGCTAAAGGTTAAAGAGAACCACTGTCTCACCTCACATAGATGAAAATATAAGGCAGAGTTGAGCTTCATCCTCATATTAATGGCCCCTCACTTCACCCCTCGAGGGACAACTCTAGAGAGTCATCAAAAGTGAGGTTTTACAAGACAAAGCAATGGTCCCCTTGACAAGTCAGACACAAGAAAATGTATGTGAGTTATTACTTACAAAATTTGTATTTATAAACTCCAGTATGATATATCAGAAATAGACTGATAGAAACTCAGTTAAGGTGAGATACTGCAAAATTATTAAAGTAATAACTCTCAATTAAACTAGTCACAGTAACCTCAATAAATTTGATGAATCAAAGAATAAACCAAAAAACCCACATCATCAGCAGTTTGCAAAATAAATTCTTACTGCCCAGAAATCTCTACCTAGTACATGTACCTCCATCTAACACTCCCAGACTGCTATTTATACGCCTTTTTATCACTTATTAATTCATCAACTCTCAACCATTTTTAGTGTTCTAGTAAATTACTTACATTTTATACGTGCTTTCTATATCTTCTTATAGAAATTTCTATTAGTTTTGCTAGGGTAACAAATCACAATTCTTGTTAATTGTAAGACTGGCAAATAGCCACTTAAGCAAATAACGGGATTTGCTTTGATTAATCTGACCTTGCACCTGCACGATATATGGAATAAAGCCGCTGCAAATTAGTAAAGGAGTATATTACTAATGTGGTAATGCACCACATCTGTAAATATCATGTGCTGGATTTACATATATATTTTAACATTTTAAACAATGTGAGCTAGATGTTATGTTACAAATACAATATCATATCCTACGCATCATCTACAACCTTGACCCCCTAGTGCTAACTACTTGGCCAAATGCAAACAGAACAAACAAAGAAACAAAAACCCACAGTGTTTCCAACTTCCCATTCAGGCACCAAAAAAATATCTGTTTTAATATGAAAAGAAATTGAGAGGTTCAAAAGTGTCAATAGGAACACACTCCTCCTGTCTTTCTCCCATCAAAAGTCATTTCATAGGGTCACCAGAGCAGACTCCACTCCAGAAACAAGGCTAAAATGTGATCGAAATGAATCTAGAAGGTCAATATGCTCAAGAAGCACCTGACATTGAGAAGTGACAATCCAGTCAGTTAGTTTTCTCCCAAATGGGAGATTGATGGATGGTCTCAAATTAGTCAGGTTCTCTGAATCTACCTCTAACATCTTCAAAACAGGCCAAACCCATGTGGGTTTTTTTGGGAGCTGGCCATCTCTAAGGGAAGAGTCAGTTATTTCTTGGGTCTAAGTATTCAGGTGAGAAATACGTGTTATAATCTGCCAAGGTGGTGAAGAATCATGAGCAAAGATAGCTGGATGGAGAGATCTAAGTCTGTCTACATCCTTTGAGCCTCAGCAGATTGGATTTATCCAACTAAACAAGTCATTGGACTGACTGATCATTTCCTCTGTCTGGTTTGTGTCACCTATGTATCACTCATGGACTCTTCATGGCAGATCTGAACTTTATCCTCAATTTATATCACAAGGCACTTAGAATAAGCCATCAAGTATTCACTATGATTTTTCCTCAGAACCAAAAGCAGTGTGCAGGGCAAGCCTGTGAAGATGCAGTAGTGGTGGGAAATAAATTATTAGGTTTGATAATGACCTCTAACCTAGAGATCAGAAAAGCTCAGGGATTTGTAATCTAAAGAAGTATTTTTCCAAAAAAGGTTCTGTCAGTAATTTAAAGTTGGATTCTGTATGGGGCTTTCACCTTCTGCCTTCAGTCTGCCTGCCTCTTTCCTTCATTCTAATCAGTTCCACTGTACAACAGGCTCCAAATTATCTGGACCAAACGGTACAGACTAGTCAGTGATCAGATTCACCTCCCTGATCACCTTGCACCAGAAGACCATGGCTTCAACAGAAGCACATTCTTCTCACTAGGAAAATCTCAAGCCCTCAGAGGTCCTTCAGGTTCTGTATTCTCTGGGAATGGTTAATTGTAACAATTCCATTAATTCTGAAAATGGGAAAGGGACCCCAAGTCTAAATCTCATTAAGTTGCTTGCAGAAAGTTTTGGGGTGTTTCGAGGTTCTGAGAGGTGAAGGCATGACATTGAAGCCGGTGTTTTGCAGGAGGAGAAGATGGTTGCATTGCCAGGGCACTATTTTCGGGTTTTACCACATTTGAAGCATTGCCAAGGCTTTACTGACTAGAATAAATGAACCTTCTCCTTTTCAGAATGATAGGTCTCCACCTGCTAGTACATTTATAGCATACGTTGTACTGTTTAAATTGTGTTGTTTTTGAAAAGCCAACAATAACATTTAAAAAAATTGGATTTACTTACTTCTATAGATTCATTAAGTATTTTGACTGATATATATCCTTGTTGACTTTATCATAGTGTTGGTACTTATTAATGATAATGATAACAGTAATTAAAATATTAATTGCTAATATAAAAATAAAATATTAAATTCTTGGAGTACAACCAAGTATCAAAAAAACACCACTAATAAATTTCTAAGAAATTTAGTTTTGGGAGATAAAAGAATGCTGCTGTTTTAATTTACTTTAACTGTATAATTCTGGCTGGGCTGAACCTCCCCACCCCCTTTCTCTGCTATTTCATTAAATGCATACATACTTAGGTAAAGGTTCCCCTTGACATTTTAGTCCAGTCGTGTTTGACTCTAGGGTGTGGTGCTCACCCCCGTCTCCAAGCCGTAGAGCCAGCGTTTGTCCATAGACAGTTTCCGTGGTCACGTGGCCAGCGCGACTAGACACAGAACGCCATTACCTTCCCACCATGGTGGTACCTATTTATCTACTCGCATTTACATGCTTTCGAAATGCTAGGTTGGCAGGAGCTGGGACAAGCGATGGGAGCTCACTCCGTCGCGTGGATTCGATCTTACGACTGCTGGTCTTCCGACCCTGCAGCACAGAGGCTTCTGTGGTTTAACCCGCAGCACCACCATGTCCCATGCATACATACTTACCAGAAAGCTATTATTTGTTTTTCAGTTTGAGAGTTAGAAGTCAGGGAGAAGGCCATTCAGGAGTAAAAAAAACACAAACCCATCAAATCTGAAATCATAAAACTGTCTTGAAACCCAAGTTTGTCATTTCAGAGGGTTTGGAATGAGAGCTACTTAACAATAGGGCTTTGCTAACTCATTGTGATTACCTTTGCTCCTCACACAAAGAGAAGGCAATTACAGTGAACACTGTGCAAAGTGGCTCTTGTCATGTCTGGGAGGTTTTGGGCCCTGTCTCATATTGTTCCCATTTAATCTGGATTGGAGGGTGATTTAAAGGTCAGACTGTAGCCTAAGATGCAAAGCCTTGTCCCTCTGTTTCTGTCAAGGCAAGGGTCCTCCTTGACATGTGCCTGGCCTTCAAGCAAAAACAGCTGGGGAAAAAAACCATTTGTCAGATGGTTAGGTAACTATATGAGACAATAGCTTTGTCAACTCATTGATACAATTGGAACAAGAAAGAGGCCTTATCTCATCACTTAGCCTTTTGTCTTATAAATGGGTGTTTTACATCTTGCATGTATCAGAAGACAAGTCACTGGTGCAGAACTGCATCCATTCCCCCCAACCCCCCCCCCCGTGATCGGGATTGATGCTTGTTTTCGTGTGGCATGAACCCGAGGAGACCAGATGTCTGTCACATGTTAGTCAAGAAAAACTGGGCACAGGATATCGCCACTGAGTTTTAACTCAAACCACTAACCTAAGGAGAGCAATAGGAAATATCGATGAAGTTTTGCAGCTATGTCAATCTTTGTGATGAGTAATTATAAAACTTTTTTCTCCAACCTAAAAAAATGACAAGAATCATTGATGGCATTAGCTCAATTTTTATGCAGTTGTGTAACTTGTAGAAATTATCCATATTGTGTATGTTGTACATATTGGACAAATTCCACAAAACCACAATAGCTACCGTCTTGTTGCTGGGACTTAAAAATTAAAAGCATTAGTGTGAGCCCTGCCAACCCAGGCCGGGTCAATGGGGACTTCCTGCTCCATCCCTTGATCTGTAGACAATGGCACAGTGGGTTGAATCAAAATAGGGTTTCTTGTGACAGGCGAGGATTGATGTTTGTGCTTTGCATTTTAAAAGCAAAGGACCTTAATCTTCTGCAGACTTCTGCAGAGACATTTTGCACATACTGCAGAAACCTTGATGAGGAAGAAAGCATTCTTTGTTTCACTTTCTTGCTGGAGGTAATGAATCTCACAAAACTTGCAAATTCTTCATCATGTTCCATTATGTTGAGACAGTGTAAATTGATGAGAACAAGGAATGTCGTGCGTATTTTTCATGTCCCGACTTCCAGGAGGGGATGGGCATTTATTTGAGGCTTGAGGTGGGTGGTAGAAGAGAACAGCTGAAGTTATGGCAGTGGAAACAAGAGGGTGGAAGTACAGCAACTTTGTGAGAAATACAAATTCACTCAACCTTGTATCACTACCAGATATGGAAATAGGACAGCAAGACAAACAGTCGAGATCAGACAGACAGACCACTTGATAGCAATGGCAAGTACAGCATCCTGAGGAATATGGCCAGCTGATCCATGGTAGGTTGCACAATGGATGCGTAGTTACCTGTGGGCTTTGAAGAATGGTAGGTCATTTCTTCTTTCACTTATCATTTTGGGATCCATGGTTTAAAACCAGCTCACAGACAAAAATCAACCCATCTTCTCCTCCACCACTGCTCACCCTGAAAGTTGACTCTCTGGCTGGAGAACTGGAGAAGCATGGCAATGCCCTGAGACTTCAAATGCTTCCCTGAAGCCAGGCAACTCTAATGCTAATATTTATCTAGGAATAAGACTCCTTTTGGGCCATGTCTTCTAAACATGCACATAATTCAGTTCTGTGGGCTGAGAAACCACAAAACATTCACAAAGTGACACCAAGCAAGGGAAAGTCCCAGATGTTGACACCTTTTTAAATCAGTGAGCCATTTCTCACCCAGATGCAATGCAATTATCATACCCGTTTTTCAGCAAGTGAGAATGGTAGTGAGCACAAGTGGGTATCCTATAGACCAGGGAGTCTCCAAACATTTCAGTATGAGGGCCACATCATATATTTTACACATTTTCGAGAGCCGAAGGGGGAAAACAAATAGTTTTATAATGAATGAATAAGTTTTATCTGGATCAACAGACTTGTATACTACAGTATTAATGGGAATGATGGAACTGCTTGTTCAATTTCAAAATATTGCCGAACTGAGATTTCAAGCTTGAGGAGCCAGTTATTAGAATGCTCATCGGATAAACTTGCTTGATAGTTGGACTTGACATACTTCATTATTGAAAAGGTTTGTTCACACAGGTATGTTGTACCAAAACCTGACACAAATCTGCAAGCAAATCACTTCAAATATGGAAACTGCTCAGGCTGCAAAGATTTATAAAACTGGATCAGATTTCCTTCTGACCCCCAGCATACTGGACTGGGCCGGGTAACAAGGCAAGGTGGGCCAGATGTGGCCCACGGGCTGTAGTTTGGAGACCCCTGCTATAGACCATCTTGACTGCTGCCATTGGTGTTGCCAACATCCAGGCTGCCCTTTTGCTATGTAAAGCTTGGCATCTGTTTTCCTGCTGGCAACATGAGTACAATATTGTGCAGCAATTTTGGACCATTTCCTGGCTTTTTGAATCGTGGGTACAGAAGCACAATATCTCACATTCATAAAATGGAGGGGTTTTTGAAGAATTGAATTTCCTGGGAGTTTAAATACACATATGCTACAAACAAATTCAATTAGAAATTTTCCTCATATAGAATTACCTAATGGTAGAGGATCCCAGATGATGAGCACATATGGTTGCTGGGAGAGGACAGAAGCGAGAACAGCTGAGATGTGGCTACAGTCCCTCTGTGCCAAAATATTTTGAAGGGCTGCTTTGGACTTCATGAAATGATGAAACAAAGGTGTGAGCAAGTGCAACACATACAATGGAGAAACATACACATCCTTTAACCTCTCAGGGAAATTAACGTTGCCATGCCCACTCAGCAGAATGCAGACTAGAAAAGTTATGTCCCAGTTTCCAAACCCTTTCTTTGAGGTAGGCAAGTTGAAGAACCAAAAGCTCTACAGACATGTTGTATGCATGTTTTCCAAAAGATCTCTCCTTACCTTTTTGAAATAATAGTAATAATAATAATAAAAAAGGGAGGGCTTGGAAT
Organism: Intellagama lesueurii; assembly: GCA_037013535.1. Lineage (NCBI taxonomy): Eukaryota > Metazoa > Chordata > Lepidosauria > Squamata > Agamidae > Intellagama > Intellagama lesueurii. The sequence goes on along the minus strand of JBAJHW010000001.1, from coordinate 162,593,134 downwards.
TAGCAAATATTGTCACTGGAACCAAAGTCATAATCATCCATACTATGTGAAAGAAAGATGGTGAAGAAAGACAGGGCCAAAATCAACTCATTTTAAATGTGGTGTTGGAGGTGAGCCTTATTGATATCACAGATAGCCATAAAAGCAGAAAAGTGGGTGCTCAATCAAGTCAAGTCCAAATGTCTATTATAGCAAACATGAATCATTTGAGGCTATTCTACCAAGCATATATAATGAAAATACTAAACTGACCAGAAAAGACAATATTGCTGGGAAATGTGGGAGCAGGCAGTAGGAAGTCCTAATATGAGAAATTTTGTTCCAATAAAGGACACCACCATTTTTAGTTTGCAAGACTGAGCAGAACTTACTGGAAAAGACAGTATTACTAGGAGGGGAGGCAGGAGGAAGACAGAACAACCTAACATAAGATGTTGTTGGTTTGCAAGATCTGAACAGAGCTGTTAATGATAGGATATTTTTGGAGGTCATTAACTCATATAGTCATCACGTATCAGAAGTGATGGCACATAACATCTTTGGAGTTTTTCTTAATTACCAAACAATTGTATGGTGACAAGACAGGTGGAATGGTTGAGATTATGATAGGATATAGGTACCAAAGCTCTGCTAACACTGAGTAAGACATGTTCCAGTCACAAAGCAAAAAAAGACAATAATTTCACAGCTTAAATGAGTGAGCATCTGAATATTTGTTTGCTATTCTTTTTATTTTTAAAAAAGATATTTTTAAAAATATTTTTGCAGCCGGACACAGAATCCCATTCCAGCACTCACCCATGTTTGGCCAAAAAGGAATCAAAAAGTTCTTCTCTTGAGAGTCAGCTAATTGAGTCCTGACTGATACAGTCAAAAATTCAGATTGCCCCAGACCTGGAGCTGATTTCCCTTGAAAATGTTGTGTCAGGAGCCTGGTCTCAGACGTCCTGAGAGAACGTTTACTGAAAGCACTCAGGCCTGGGACAAATACAACTACTCTGTGCCTTTGTAGTGCAGAAATATTTTGAATCTGCTTTACAAAATTGTGTGCTAATTCCCTGGAAATACATGGCAAAATGTCACCCTTTCTGGAGGCATGTCACTCCATTACTTTCTTTAAATCAAACTATGTATTTTACGCTTTCCATAATGGCTGTGAACTTTTGTTGACCTGTGATTCTCATTCGCCTATATGTTACAGTGTATCATCTGCCTGGCAAACCTGTACAACACATGCTGAGTTTATTAAAAAAAAAAGTTGCTGTTTTCCCCATTTGAAAGGCCTGTTCTGAAGATCAGTATTTCAGCCCCTTCAGCCTGGATTCTTTCCAAAAAAAATTTTTAAAAATGTGTGGGGTCAACCATTCTCTTTCAAGATAAGCAAGATTGGTCTTTTCAATTTATATGAGCTATTTTAATTCTTTGACGTATAGGGTTGCCTATTGCTAAATGGGGTAAAACAGTTTTACTTAAAAAAATCATAACTCAAAAACCGGTTCCTTAAACCTCCTCAATTTTGGCACAGAGAAAGAGAATACTGTCTGCTACACCTGTGCCAACTTTGGTGTTGATCCAGAGTCCAATTTCAAAGCTATAATTTTTTATTTGGGCTGCCCCCATTTTTAGGTTTGCCTTGTAGAATGTGGATTTGCTCCACTGCACAATAGCATATAATTATGAGCTGTGTGAAAACGGCCTCTCAATATTCTCCATCCTTCTTCTGGCAGAGAAATTATAGGTCCCACTTCACTGAATTTGTCCAGAAGCGGGAGATAAAAATTCCACCCTGAGAATTCACAATAAGTCACTGTGTTAAGGCAGCTTCTTCATTTGATTTTGTTTGCCGAAAGGTGTGTGCATGCTTGCAAATGTCTTGGCAGCATGACCATAATTTTAAACTCTCTGTAAGGACCCTACTGTTGATTTTTAAAAATATATAATTATCTGGATTAGCAGCTGTGGGATGGAGGAATGGTGGTTATCAGCATGAAAAGGGTAAAGACTATACAGAGAAAATTCCTTAAAGTAGCTGTTTTGTCGATCTGAGATAGGGCTGGTGATGAGAATATGAAAATCTAAGAAATTGTCTCAGGAAGCAAATACGCACACACACCCTTCTGAAAAACCAGTTTCGCTCTAAAACTAAACCTGCTTCATGTGGTTATAACTGCAAGGATGAAATGAGTACTTAGTCATGCTCATGAATATTTTTGCTGGCAAGACTCTCATCTGCCCTTAACATTGATTCAAAAGGGAGCTATTTGCAAGAGGACAAGTGCTAAAGGGGAGAGATATGGTCTCACTAGCAAGGCAACTGAACCAGAACAGCATTTCCTTGACCATTTTCACATAACTCACTACCAGGAGTAGAATGTGTATGTAAACGTCCGTTTTTCAAGGGTTGACACCTTTTTTCCAGACCCTGTGTGACGTTTGCCCCTTGTTGCCCCTGGTTATCTTCCAAACACAGAGCACATGAAGGCAAACCAAACACCTTATCACATGCTGCCACCAGTTGATCACTAAATCAACGTACTTTGCTTAAGAAAGATGAAGGTCCATTCATCACTGTCATCACAGGTTTATTGATTACAGATGTTTCTATAATAATTCATAAGTATCTTCTTCAGGTTTATCAAGCATCAATAACAATCTTCTATTTGATCTTACAGGTTACTATTCACTCTTCTGACTAATCACACCTCAGATCTCCCCACTCTCTCTCTCTCTCTCTCTCTCTCTCTCTCTCTCTCTCTCTCTCTCTCTCTCTAACTCTGACTCAACTCTACTCTGACTCCCTCTTCTGACTGAACTTCACTCTCAGGCTCCGCTTTTTAACCTAACTGTCGGCTCCGCCTCTCCACCACATCAGCATAAAACATGAATAATGCATGACTTATTTAACATAAGGGTGAACGCCACACCCTGCTTTTTTGCCTTCAACAGACAAGCAAAACTTATAACAGATCAGGCTCCTCCAGTGTCATCTCAAGCCAGGCTTCTTCCCTCCTTCCAACCTCCCAAACATCTGTCAGCTTAGCTAGTTCTAGCCACCTGCACGGATCCTTTCCATGAGATTCAAGGCAGCCTGGGGCTACCAAGCATAGGCCCAGACCAAAGACTGTTCTCTTGGAGTTGGGAAATGGAAAGAGGGATCCGCTGGATAGCTTTTAGATCACAGTTGAAACAGGCACAGGTGGGGGGGGGAGCACGGTGGGGCGAATCCAAATGTTCTGGTTTGGATTCTTTTGTTCAATCACCAGGCAACATTCCCTTGCCTTTTATAAAGCTCAGCGTCGTTTGACACAGTAAATATTTATTCTGGAACAGACTGTTTTGTGCAAAGGTTGTAGTTCAGATGATCTTGGCTGTCTTTGAAGAACCGTTCCATTCCATTTGTTATATAGTTTTTCGCTTTGGAACTGCAGAGAGAATTTGGGAGACGAAGTACAGGAAGAAATTGCTAGCTCTGAATATTTGATTTAACAAAGCGTTCCCATCTGTCTGACCTCAGGGCGGCTCACCCTATTAGTCCACCTCAGAAGAGAGTACAAAGTGTTTCTTTTAGTAGCAGGGCAATTTAACTAGTGGGACCAGAGCAGCAGCTGCTGAGGTCACTAGACACGAACGTTATCATCTTTGTTTAGGATTCACCTTCCTTCGCTCTTGCCATTTAGTTCTGGAAGCTGCCAAGATGGCTATCTTTTCATTTATTTGGAAGAAATGACTGCTTGGCTAGCAGATGCTATTTCATTAACATCTGAACAATGAGCTTGCTAAAGAGCAGCTGAGATACAAACAGGCCTCCAAGGCAGGCTCCTTTCTTTTAAGCAAAACTGGACCCAGGTGGGTGTATTTACTGTGTTTCCCCAAAAATAAGACAGGGTCTTATATTAATTTTTGCTCCAAAAAATGCATTAGGGCTTATTTTCAGGTAATGTTTTATTTTTTTCAAGTACAAGAATCTACATTTATTCAAATACAGTCATGTCATCTTCTTCTGGTTGCTGCACAAGGGTGGAGGGCGGGCTTTCACTTAACTAGGGCTTATTTTGGGGGTAGGTCTTATATTACAAGCATCCTGAAAAATCATACTAGGGCTTATTTTCAGGTTAGGTCTTATTTTCAGGGAAACAGGGTACACAGCTAGGAATTGAAGGAGAGATGAGGCTCCAGTAACCTTGAGAGAATTAATTACTGTCTCCTGCAATATTCTCAGGATCTCTCTCCTTTAAATGGAGGCCTGGACTTACCAAAGGTCCCCCATGTTCCTGTTGAGGAGGGCTCTCGGGGTTTAGTGGGCTGTAATGAGTGGGGTTCCCCTGTTAGCCTGGTATTGGCCAGAAGAGGAATACCAAAGAAGACTGTGGGGCAGGCAAACCGGAAAAGTAGGGTTTCCACTCCAGGCCACCTGTCAAGTATATAACCAGGGATGCAGCTGACCCCCATCCAGGCCACTGCTCATCGGATCCCCTCATTTTCCCTCCCCCCTCTTTTATGGTGGTGGAATGGGATGCTGTTTTAGGTTAATTCATAAGCTGCAAGGGTGAAAGGTTGGGCGTGTTCAGTTCGCTGATCTTATGTCGTTAATTAGGTTTGTCTCAACTTTGTTGGTGGCTGGGGCATTAGGTTGGATCTGGATGGTAAAAGGGTGAAAATGGGTGCCTGTTCACTTAGGTTGGTGAATGAACGGCGCTGTATGGGGAGATGGAGGTAGGGCATGGTCTGGCCTAATTTGGGGGCCCGCTGGCCCAAGCCCTGCCTTCAGGAGTCAGAGAATCACGGAGTGGCATATGCTTGGGTGGTCCCCAGAAGATGGATACTTCTGGAGGGGGGGCACCTTTGGCAGTTCATGAAGCAAACAATGGTGGGCATTGGGAGATTCTTGGTGCACTGGATCCAATTCCCCAATGCTGGCTGGGGACTGCTGTTGTAGCCAATAAAGCTGAGCGCCTTTTTTATTCCAATAGGAATTGTGTGTGTTGTATTCCTTTTGTATAGTTTAGAGAGCCTGTTAGGGTCTGTTCGGCAATAGGCCAGCAACCACTGACTCCAAGTACCCTGTCTGCACAATTCAACCAACAGGGACTGGTGAGAGTCTTGTTTATGTTCATGTTTGATGATAATTTAATAGCATCTACACACGTCTTTGTATTTGGAATGGAGATATTAAACACACACTCCACTTTAAGTCTTAAAAGTTTGGGTTTGAATCCTTCTGTATTCAGCCATGCTAGTGCTGAATTTAGGTTCACCATCCCTTTTCTTCCGAGAAGCTCCTCGTCTTAAATGCCTGCACATAGACAGGTCCAGCCTTTGCTGGGAATTTGGCCCATGGAAATGGGACGAATGAGATTTCATTTAGATTTTGAAGGATTTACCAAAGTGCATGCATTTCTTCATATGTGAGACAAAGAGATCTTGCAGTTTAAAAAATCTGTGTGTGGGGAAAAACTCATGGATTTCTCAAATATGAATGCAGGACTCTCAGGCTTCAGCCTAAATCCAATTGTTAGCCTTAACTAGAGTAGACCCATTGAATCAGCTTTACTTGCTCAAGTCCCATTGAGTCATTGGGACTAGCAGTTAAATTTAGGCCATCATTATTAGGTTCAGGCAAATTCAGTAAAGTCAGGGAAATGCCTTGAATCAAGGGTTGGGGGGCAGCAATCCATACTATCAATGCACTAGTTTCCTAGACCAGTTTTGATGGATTCACTCCATAATCGTACCGCAGAATTTCAGAGCACCCTGATGGCTCAGCCCCACCCACTTTGTTTTTTAAATTACACTCTAGTAAGGCAGAGGCAATGCAGAGAGCAGAAGGAATCTTCTCTTGTATGCATGGAACTGGAGACTTGAATTGCATCTGATATTTGAACACTTTGCTCTGTGTGTCTATTAATTTTGTGAGGGAACCACTGCAGCCACGCCCCCTGCCCCAACTGATAGCTGCAACTAAATCCAGGCTACTGACTATACTGCTGGGGGGTGTGTGATTCTGTGATGTCTGATAAATGAGCAAATCAGTAGACCCTTAAGAACTAGTTCTAAAGAGAAGCTCCTTCGGGAAGGCTTTATCCATCAGCAGCAACATCAAGAAACAAAGAGAAAGAAAATGAGCTGTACTCAAAATTTTACTCAGTAGAAGAGATTTTTCTTCTTCTTGCTTTCAAAAGATTAATGAGCCAGTGCCCCAGGCTCCAAAGCTAGTTATTTTATCCTGCGGTCATTGGAATAAAAAGCACAAATGTTTTCTCTGAGGCTATTGGTACCCCCATCGTAACGTTTTATCAGTGTCACTCATATGTCACTCATATAATAGTTTTGTCGCAGCAAAATGGCTGTGATCTGGCAACAGCTCCATTATAATTTATAAAGCTTATTAAATTTCAATAGATTCATTCCTTTTCTTTCCAAACAGACAAGGCAGTGAGGCAAATGAGAATGGAGCCCATTTGTATAGGACCATGAAATGCACAGTTTTAAATTAAACAATGTCAGATATCCTTCTCTAGCCACCTTTTCATCCCTTTTTTTAGTGTACTCTTTTTGGCTTCTCTCTCTTGCTTCCTAAATTCCATATGCTCATCATCTTCTCTTTCCCACACCTCCATCTCTTTTTTTATTGAAAGAAGGAAAAATTCAACTTCATGTCTAATTGCCAAACGTTTACAATTGTAATTACCAGTCATTCAAACCCAATGATTCCTTGTCAATTAACCCTGTTAATTCCTTATATCCATTGTATTTCTTTCTCCCCCATCTTGCCTTCTTTCCAACAGGTGTGCTCAATGATGCATGCCTCTGTGTATCGTGGAATTCATCCCCTGTTTCTTTACAGAGCAAACAAGCAGGTAGCAATCAAATCAATCCAACCTCTCAGGTAATTCCAGCCTTTTCAACCGTGTTGACCTTGTTCACCTTTCTGTTAAGAAGGAGTGTCACTACATCCCAGGCTTAACTAGTCATGCAATCTCTCGACAGAATTCCTGGGAATGGCAGTACTGACGTCCTGAGTGAAGGCGTTGGCAGGGATCCCTAATCTTTAGGGACCAGGATAGGACATTTTTGACCCCTGGAGTCAGGTTTCAAGACAGAACCAGACCACATTGTAGGCATTGTGTTATATTGTTATCTGAAGAACAAGGTGCCCAAGTTTCAGCATTTGCCATGTAAAGTCTTTTTTAACAAGCAGATAATCATGTCAAGCCAGCATAAACTGGATCTGGCACCAGGAAAAAAAAAAAAAGAATTTCAACCATTTGAAAGCTTTCTATCCCATCCCCTTCAAATTCTGAGACTCCCAATGGCTGCCATTCATTTTTCCTTTCATTAATTCATTCGATTTCTATACCTCCCACCTAGTGGCATGCCACTACTCTTTTGCCATGGGGAAGTCTTTGGGAGCCACTTGGTGTGGGAGGGAGCCCTTAATAGTAAAAAGGCACTGCTAAATTGCTGCTGCTGGGCTCTGGACCGCTAATGGGAATTTTTGCATATTAAAGGCTCCCCGCTCCATCCTGAGGCTCCCAGAATCTTCCCCAGAGCAAAAAAGCAGGAGCATGCCACATCCTGGCAGCACCTTAACAGCTAACACATCTGTTATAGTATAAGGACACAAAATCATATGCTGTAATGAATTTCTATGTCTTCGTGGAGTCACAGAATTCTTCAATGAATTGGTGCATAATGTGTAAGATTATTTTTTCAATGATTTTTTTTTCCTGTATGGAAAATTATTACCCCGTGGTTGTGTACAACAAGCTATTGTTAGACGTATTTGCACAACGTATTTGCATATACACTGAGTTGTAAATTGAGTAGAACATTTCAGTACTGCTATCAGCAGCAAAGAAAAAGCCAGTGCAGTTGTTGAAATAGGATCTGTTCTCATGGCAAGTTGTAACTAGCAGTTTTGGTGTCTGGGGCTTTGTCACCCATTGGTTAAGCCTGAGCCTTGTGAGACTGGGATAAGCAAAGGGAGGATGGAAGAACAGGAAGAACACTTGGACCTGAACACACAGTGGCCTACTGGTTCTATACTGGACCAAGCCGGTTTTGTGTTTCTTCTAGAGATGGGCACAAATTTAAAAATTAATTGCAAAATTCATAAAAAATCACTAATTTGTCAGTTTAGATTCATATGAAGCAATGCCCTTGACAAACACAAATCAATAAATCTTTAGTGGTTTTTGATTAATTGATTCATTGGACTATAAAATGCTCCCTGGGGCACCTAGAGAAACCAAAATTTTGGTTGTCTGAGTTATACACTCACAAAGATGGCTCCCCATGAAAGTTCCCCCCAGGCACCTCAAGACACCAAAATCACAGAGAAGCTTTGCCTGACTCTCCTCTACAATCCCTCCAAGTTTGGTGAAGATTGGGTTACCCCAAGCCAGCTGCTAAAGGGCACTTTCCTGGGGGGACCCACTCTGTGGGTGTATAATTTGGATGTCTGAAACCCAATCTTTATCAAACTTGGAGAGATTGTAGAGGAGAGTCAGGGGAAGTATCCCTGTGAGTTTGGTGTCTCTTGGTGCCCCAGGGGCCATTTTATACAGTTGAAAGGGCAAAATGAATCAATGAATTGATTCATGGATTCATCGGGGAAAAATTGTAAATTAATTCTTTGTGATTTATCAACCTTGACAAATCATGAATCGAAACGAATCACTATTTTTCCAATTCGTGCCCATCTCTAGTTTCTTCTCATAGGGGAAGTGTGGCTGGAGGTGGCATATGCCCCTTCCAGCAGCAAAGTCCACCTTTCAACACCAGTTTTTTCTATGCTCTATATTTTTACACTTTGAGTCATAGCCCTGGTTGTCCCACCCTAGTTACATCTCTGGGAAGAACTTCTAAATGAATGTTAGGCTGTAATTATACTGGCAAGCCAAATTGGAGTGATTTGACTTTGCTATGGCTTGGTTCACAGCCTATTTTATGCTTCTGTTCAGATTTGGTGATCACATGGAGATGGCAGTGTTCCAGCGTCAGTGTCCACACTGGTCTCTCGGTATGATGCAGTTGGACCTGCACCACAGCCCTGCGTCCTTTGATCCCACCCTGTGCTGATCCCCGATTCCCCCTTTATGGTTCATTGTAAAGCCAGTGGGTTGTCTAAAATGTTGCACAGCACTAGGGAAAGGGGACAGTGTTCGAAAGTTCTTTTTAATGTACAAATACATATGCCCTATGTGAAGGAAGCATAGTAGTCTGCTGTATTATGTTGAAGTTGTTTCTCTTTAATGTCAGTGTTTATCTCTCTCTTTTTCCCCCCAGTCTGTGTAGATGTAAGCTAGCACTACACTAGTATATCAATGTAGTGACAAGGTGATCTAGTCCCAAACGTGGTCGTTTTTTTAAAATTAAAAATACTTTGGGGTGACTAAGGAGAAAGATTATGGGAGTGGGTTTCCCACTGTTCAAAACGTCGCACCCAGCTTAGTACGTCACCAGAATGCCACCCACAGTTATGCCCCCTGTCCTTCTGGAGAATGAAACAACTGATCACATGGAGAAAAGTCCGTTCAAATTGTTCTGGATTGAAAAAAAATTAGAAGTCCCCAACAGCAGAGGGGGGGGGGGAACCTCCAAGTAGGGAGCAAAAGGGGCCAGAATGATTTGCCTTTATGTCGTGTACTCAGTTTTTAAAAAATGAATTTATTCATTTTACACCCACAGCAAATCCCATTTGACTGTGTAGTTGCAGCCTTAACTTTTTTATTATTATTATTATTTGGTCAGCTAGGCAGAACTAGATCATAAGGTCCAGTGAATCTGGGGACACAAGGAACAACAGACTAATTTAGGTGGCACAGATAGCAGCATGACTGAGAGTTCCCTTTCTACCTTCCAGTGGAGGGAATGAAAGAGGAAATGTGTTGAGGACTAGAATGCTTAATGGAAAGCAGTCTGTTTTGAGAATTAGCATAACATTTTTAAATTTTACTTTGGTGGAATCCTTCCGCTGAAACATTCACAAATGGATAACATAAAAGAAATGCCATTTAAGAGCGGAAAAACATCTTCCAGAAAACTAAACCTCACCTACCTTCTTTCAGTTACCTCTTAGAAGACGAAAGTTCAATAAAACGAATGTGTTCCCTAGTTGAGTTTGTCAGGATAACCTTAAGGAACCATGAAGGGCGTCAACAATGCAATTTCCTCAGTGTTAAGAAAACAATTCCTTCAGTCCCTAAATGTCATTTTTTCTTGAGAAGCTAATATTGATCACTCACCTAGGCATCACTGGCCATTTTAAATGGGTTAAATCCATTTAGAGAAGATGGATATGCTATCTTAATTGGAGGAGGTTTCAGCCTTCAATCACAGTGAAAGGTGAGGTGGGCCAGAAACTTTATTCCTTGTCTTGTCTGTGGTGTTTTATTAAAAACCCTTTTCCTTTGAGGGGAGGGTCTCTTTTTTCTTCTGCCTTAAAATGGATCATATTCTTTCAGAAATGTTGGCTGGCAGGAAGATAGAAGGAAAGACAAAACTGTTGAAGTATAAAGTGAGGCAGGTGTTTGAAGGGAAATCCATATTCTTTCAGTCACTTTGGCAAAGGTGAAACTTACTGTGCTCCCCTCAGCCAGTTACTCACCCTATATAACAACTTCATTTTGAATTCTCACGCCAATCCCTGTAAAATATGGTCAAGCTAATGTATGACACAGTGTTAATCCACATACTCTCTCACCTCCCATTCTTCTGTGATGTGGGATAGTATTTTAAAAATAGTACTTGTGATGATTTTACATGATGGGGTGAGGACGACGAACTTGGTACAGGGCTTGAGGTTTGGCTGGCAGCTCCTTAATTCCTGCTATACCTGTTTATGGCTTCCCTTTGGCCACCCAGGCGGCTCTTAAGGCATTTCTGGACTCAACACTCATCATTCCTCCATTGGCTTTTTGCACACTTTTGACGCATCAAATCTATAGTCCGTATTGGCCTGTTCCATTTTATTTAATGCTCATCATTGCAAGGAATTTAATGCACTGCAAGAAAAAGTTAGAGTTTTTTTGTACTTGAGAAGATTAGCAAGATTAGTTATCTCATAGGATGCAAAATCCAGCAGCTGGGCTGCTAACTGCTACACACTCTTGATGTATTATTATGCTGGCTCTGGTGCCCATTTGCTTTCTGGTCCTAATTCAAGGTTGATTATGAATTTCAAAGCCCTAAATGGCTTGGGAAGTGGTTGTTCATACAGTAAGAAGAGGGACAGCTCAATGGTTTAGGCATCTGGCTGCAGCACCAGAGGTAGGGAGTTCGATTCCCCACTGTGCCTCCCTAATAGGAGCTGATGATCTATAGGTCTCTTCCAGCTCTGCGATTCTGAGATGATGGTGATGATATTAAGAGTGCTATCACCTGGAGAGGTTTGCTTGACAGGTTTGCAGGAGGGGGCCTTCTCTTGTGTTGCTTCCAGACTGTGACATGTCTTCACCTGAGAACTTCCATTTTCATTCTCTTTGCTTTTAGCAAAAGTGTGAGATGCTTTTTTTCAATCCTACCTTTTGAGCTGTTTCATTATTGTGATAATTAGGGGGAGGATTTCTATGACATTTCACATTTTTCTCTGCAACCTACATTTGAACTCATAAGTAAGTTCAAATATGCTTATGTGTAATCTGGCCTTTCTCACCAGATTGCTCATAAACAGGTTCAAACCTACCCATAATCTCAAACATAGGTTGCAGGAAAAAAATGACATGTCATAGAAATCCTCCCCCTAGATGACTGATGATTTAAATGGTGTTGATGGTTTAGGTTGGTTTTAGTCGTCTGTTAGCAACTTGAATCCCATTTTTTAAAACAGAAATTCAGGCTACAAAAGTAGCAATAATTAAATGAGTAATTATGTGCTGCTATAATGAAATAACAATATTTATATGCTTGGCAGCCTTTAATTTGCTATTGAGGTTAGCTAAAATATTTTTTTTAAGTTGTTCACTGGGCTGCATTATCAGCAGATTCTCTCCTCCTGCTGGCTTTTGATTTTACTTGCAAGTGGCATATTTGTAAATGAAGGCAGATGTTCCCTTTCTGAGGAAGCAGCAGAAAAGGGAGATAATCAATAAAACTTTATTAGTCTGAAAGATGCATTTGCTGCACTCTGAAGTAACATTCAGACTGGTTCTGACTCTTCGGGGTAGGGAGAAATCTACAACGTCTTACTCAAATGCAGCAATTTTTGTCAGCAACAGATGGTAGAATCTAGTCTTCTACCTCTGGTCATCAAAATAAATTTGGTTAGTAGGTGTGTAATCAAAAAATGAGAACAAAACACTTCTGTGATTCCAAGCAACAACACAGACATCACCTGAACTTGGTTGGAAGCAGCTAATAGATAATATTTTCAGGAACTAGGGTGGAATGAAGAAGACTTGGTGGCTTGTGTTATAATGTCAGTGCTAATGTCACTTTCTATGAAGAACAGGGATTGCAGTATTTCAAAAACTTTCCTGTTTCTTGACCAATGTACCCCTCCACTGTACCCCTTTACTGCTGTTGGACTCCATTATGAATAGCTCCATCCATTCTGGCCGCTGGGGAAAGATTGTGAGAGTAACAGGTCATGAAAATCCAGAGAGCCACTGACTCTCCAGTCCTGCTCTAGACCAGTGGAGGCAAACCTTTTTGGGCTCACGTGCCCAAAATGAGGGGAGGGAGAGAAACCAGTGGCTGTTGTGCCGCCCGGAAGTCCGGAACTGGAAGTGGCGGTTTCAGGGGGAATCATAGGGACGGACCCAGAGGACCAGGAAGTTGCAGCGGAAGGGGGAATCATAGCGATGGACCCAGAGGACCAGGAAGTGGAAGCGGAAGGGGGAATCCCAGCTGTAGCCGGCTCATAAGGTTTGCCTCCACAAGGGTGGAGGGTGGGCCACTACCTCGCGTGCCATAAGAAAGGGCTTCGCGTGCCACCTGGGGCACGCGTGCCATAGGTTCGCCATCACTGCTCTAGACTGACCTTCAACTATTAACCATGCTCAGCTGTCTAGAGGCTTGTCCATCTAATTAAAGTATTTGTTTCTTGCCATTTCCTTGCAGCTGAAAAACATATCCCTTATTGAGGGCCACTATGTAAGACATAGCCGGCTGGATAGCTCAGTGGGTTAGGTCTCTGTCTACAGAGCCGGATATTTGGAGTTTGATTCACCATCTGTGCCTCCTGAGAGTAGAGCCAGCCTGGGTGGCCTTGGCCCAGCTGCACAGTCCCAGGATGTCCCCAAAAGAAGGGAAGGGGAAGCCACTTCTGAGTAGTCTCTACCTAAAAAAACCTGGAAAGAGTTGCCGTAAGTCAGAATTGACTTGATGGCAGACAGTTATGATCAGAGATGAGCATGAGCTGGCACAATGGTAGTTCATGATGGTTCGTGGTTCGTCAATGTCCATGAACCATCACGGATATTTTTTTCCATGAATCATCACGGATAATTTTTTTAAAAAAATGAACCGGTTCTAAATGAAGGGCTGAGCGACACAGAAAGCCCCTCTTTGTGGGTTTCCCACACAACTAATTCCTTCATGGGCCCCAGCACCTACCTTACTTGCTCTGGGCCTTCTCCTCCCCTCCACTGCTGCTGGACCACCCGGCTGAGTAGGCTGTCTAGGGCCTACTTCCTGCCCTGGTGCTTCCTGGAAGGCTTAGGGCATTGTGGGAAGTGTAGACTTGATATCCATTGGGATATATATAGGGAACCCTCAAAGAACTTCACTTCCCACAATGCCCTAAGCCTCCCAGGAAGCACCAGGGCAGGAAGTAGCCCGCAGACAGCCTACTCAGCTGGGTGGTCCAACAGCAGTGGAGGGGAGAGAGCAAGTAAGGTAGATGCCGGGGCCCATGAAGGGGGACTTTCTTGGAAATGAAGCGAAATGAAATGCCAGCAATGAAAGTTTGGCTTTTCATTTGAACCATGAAAACATGGTTCCCCAAACCACTCACAGGTGTTTTTGGTTCATGGTTCATTTTGTGCCTGTCTCTAATGACGATGGTGATGTAGGACGTAGCTTCTACTTGGGAACGTATTTCCAGCATTCAAAAAAAGATGTCATGCCTATTTAGGTGGAATACTCCTCACTGTACTCACTGGGATGACTTCCCATGAAGGAGCAGAACATAATAAGACATACAGAAATGATGTGATTTGTTGTACTTCTGTTTAAATTCTAGATTTTTTTTCTACATTTACCTATATACACAAGCAGGGTTGTCTGCAAATTTTATGCATTCCTGTGACTTTTTTTTTGTGGTCCATTTCTTCTTTGTTAGTGATTTGTAAGTGGCCGTTTTTTTCGTATTTAGAAATCCTATATATGAGTATATGTGCATACGGTAAGCACGGATATAGGTAAAGGTAAAGGTAAAGGTTCCCCTTGACAATTTGTCCAGTCGTGTTCGACTCTAGGGGGCGGTGCTCATCCCCGTTTCCAAGCCATAGAGCCAGCGTTTGTCCGAAGACAATCTTCCGTGGTCACATGGCCAGTGCGACTTAGACACGGAACGCTGTTACCTTCCCACCGAGGTGGTCCCTATTTATCTACTCGCATTTGCATGCTTTCGAACCGCTAGGTTGGCGGGAGCTGGGACAAGCGACGGGTGCTCACTCCGTTGCGTGGATTCGATCTTACAGCTGCAGATCTATAGATCTTACAGCACAGAGGCTTCTGCGGTTTAACCCGCAGCGCCACCACGTCCCACGGATCTAGAGTTTAATGCAAATACCACCCTGAAATTCTCTAACCTATTGTAAGCATAGTAATTGAGGGAGGAGATTTTTAGTCAAATTCTTCCAGAAGTTGAGGGAAAACCTTTGCAAGTATCTGGGATGGGCTCAGGAGTGGCAATAGCCCAGCGTCCCCCGCCTTCCTCCTGCCCTTCCTTTTACTGCTACAGAAGCAACTGTCCTGACAGTCCAGGTACTATTTCACATTATCCTCAATGTTCTGGACTTTGAATGGTTCCAGGGCATTGTGTGTACTGTGAGGAAGAATGGAAGCCCCTAATGATAAGCAATAGAAGATGTATAGATGGATTATTATTTTTTCAAGGATTGCAAGTAGAACAAAAATAAAAGCCTCAGAAATGTTCTGAGGGAAAAAAGGGGTCTCTTGATAAGGTCTGGTTCATCGCTAGCAGATACTCTGTTGGGCATGTGGCATTGGGGATCAAGAATAGTATACAGTCCTGCTGTCCCTTCTCTATGTGTTCTTAGTAATGTCTCGACAAGGTTGCAGCTACAATTATATGGTACTGAATGCAATAATAATATCTGTGCTTTCCCTTGAAATCCTTCAGTCATCATACATGATCTTATTTATTTTAATTATGGCTAAAACCCTGGTGCTGTCAATAGCTGGGAAGCCTCCTAACAATTATATGCCCTGCAATAAAAAGATTTGCTGCAGATTAAGCAAACATGTAGTTCCTGCCTATGAAAGAACAGATGCATGTCCTTCTTAAGAATGGGTAAGGATTTCAGTTCACTTCATATTTATTAGAATTTACCCAACCCAAAAAATGTTGAATGGGGGGGGGGAGGCTGTGGGGGAGGGCAGTGAACCAGGAGGTTCAGAAATCACAAAAAATTCATTGGTTCTGGAAAGTTTGGGTTCTCGAGTTTGGGCAAACCGGAACCAATCCAAATCAATGAATAAGTGATTTTTGACGAATTTCCTGGTTTATTGTTAATTTCATGCCCATCTCTAAATGAAACATTTCTCCCTGCTGCAATTTGTCTACAGGGTTTTGTAGATTTTCAAGAGGGATTTTGTGTATGTGCACGTTACCGTAAAATATGCAAAGCAGAAAAAAATCTGTTAACTGTTGGTTTGGTGTATTAGCTAGTAAAAATAATGGCAGTGGATGAGTTGTTTTTGTCTTGTGATCAGTCAGCTTGCCCTTTTGTGCTAGTTATATTTGTATTTAGTGTAACTGGGATCAGCTGTTCAGCAGGCGCATAGACAGAGAGGGAAGGCTAGACTGCCGGAACAGAAGCTGCCGTTCCGGTAACCTAGCCTTCCCTCTGGGGATGAATAAAAAACAGGTAAATATTTGTCCCTTCATATTTGTCAGGGTCTCTGGAATTGACGAATATGAAGCAATGAATATTCAATGAATCAGCGATTTTCTATGAATATCGTGATTCATTTTTTTATTCGTCCTCATGTCTAATACTGACTAACCGGAGCCACAAACTTTCACAAAGATCTGCTCTTTATCAGCTTTGAAAGCAATGGCACATCTAAAAAAAATAAAAATCCTGGATTTGACATGGCTAATTCTTCTTATGCAGAACTGGCAAAGATTAAAGTTATTTGATAAAAGAGGAAGAAAAGCTTTTTATAACCCACTTCTAATCCTTCTACTGGTTTATGGCATAGGAATTAATATATCCCTTGGCAAATTTGCCTTGTAAGAAACCATAAAAGTTTTTTTTTCAGAGTTTAAGCACTAGAATTTAACTTGAGAGTGTCAGTTTATGACAGAATAATGCACTTTTCTTGCTGTGGCACTGTATACAGAGGAGATCTGAATCATAGTATTCATAAGTACTCAAACACAAATCACAGTTTATAAGATTATATACACGTGTTTTGCACAGACACACATTTGGACTGGCAGTTATTTGTATAATTGTTGATGGCATTGTTTAATCCACTGATTTAATTCTGAGTGTGGTTGAAAAGTAAGGACTTGTGCTGTCTTCAGCCACATGCTGACAAGTGAATGGAATCTGGGCTATTGGTACATTTCCATTTGACCACCAGGGGGAGTCAAAGAGCAGCAACCCCCATGGAGCCTGTGTGTTAAATCTGACATTGGTAAGGATAAAAACGTTAAAATAAAGAAGATGTAGCACTATGAAAAGTGGGGAAATGGGAATTAAAGCTGTCAATGCCTTATAATGAAAATGCTGAGCTGGTGCTCTTTACCTTAGAAATTGAGCTTCCTTGCCTTTGCCCGCCCAAGCCCGGAATGAAGACGCGAGACGACAGTATTGGTATTAAAATACGGGCCACACTTTATTTTCAAGATATCAAATTAATCATCAATTGGCTCAAGGAAAGGGGCCTGCAGTAGTGCGGAAATGGTAACAGGTAGGGGTAACCAATACCCCTTGCTTGTCAATTGGGCGAGTCCCTGGCCCCGGATTCCCGCTGTCTCACAGACAGCAGGAACCCGGCCTGCCGCTAATAAACACCCCCAGACCCCAAGCCATCTTTATTTGATGACTGGTGGTCCGGAAGTGGCCCAGCGCATCCTTCCCGAACCGGCCCTGTAATCGCACGATCCGCAGAGCCGGGAGGTCGGATGCGCTGTTGGCTTACCTGAATTACACATGGGACACACCGAAACACCTGTTTTTCCGCACTACCCGCCAGTGTGACCAAGAAAGACCCAGTTTGCCAACAACCCCGATCTAGTGTGGGATAGGCGAAAAATCCCTCCATCCAACCGCCAATCAGGATGAAGGTCAAAAATTCCTATCTGGCCCCATAATGGCAACCAGAGAATCACACTAGAATTAGGGCGGGCGGGTGGGGTGCCCAAAAAGGAAAGCGGGCGAACTGCGGGGAAGCGCTTTCTTAAATACTAGCGCTTCCCGCCCATTCAGCAGGAAAAAACTTTTAAACGCCCGCCTCGCGCCATCCAGTCTGGCGGGCAAAAGCCAGCGCGCCAATTCCAGGCCGTTTTTAACGGCCGTCAGGCGGCTGGAACCTTGCCCGCCCAAGCCCGGAATGAAGACGCGAGACGACAGTATTGGTATTAAAATACGGGCCACACTTTATTTTCAAGATATCAAATTAATCATCAATTGGCTCAAGGAAAGGGGCCTGCAGTAGTGCGGAAATGGTAACAGGTAGGGGTAACCAATACCCCTTGCTTGTCAATTGGGCGAGTCCCTGGCCCCGGATTCCCGCTGTCTCACAGACAGCAGGAACCCGGCCTGCCGCTAATAAACACCCCCAGACCCCAAGCCATCTTTATTTGATGACTGGTGGTCCGGAAGTGGCCCAGCGCATCCTTCCCGAACCGGCCCTGTAATCGCACGATCCGCAGAGCCGGGAGGTCGGATGCGCTGTTGGCTTACCTGAATTACACATGGGACACACCGAAACACCTGTTTTTCCGCACTACCCGCCACGGCACAAGGACTAGCATAGCTAAGTCCCATGCCCGCCACAGAGCCTCTGAAGCTCGGCAAGCAGGCCCCTTCTAATATCATCCAAAAAGATGACCAAGCCAGTATCCGACAAATGAACGCCATCGGTGTGAAAAAGAGCAGGATTGCTCAGCAGAATCCTGTGGTGACCCACCACAGAGCCAAAACCATTACAGCAGACATACCTACACACTTCACGATTAACACGGCGCCGAGCCATGTTAACATCACGTACATGTCGTGCGCCACGCCATTCCAGTCGCGGAATGATCGTGGACCATACGATCCGCATAGCTGGATACCTGGCATGTAGCCTTCCAAGATCCCGCAAAATGTCCAAGATCAAGGCTTTGCCCGGAACCAAAGGTAAATCGTTGCCGCCCAAGTGAAGAAGAAGGATGTCCGGCGGGGACTGATGAAAAGTTATCAGCCGTCCAAGCTGGACCCAAAGCAAGCCGCGCTTACCGCGCCAAGAAACAAGAGAATGGGCACCAAGCCCCAAGTCAGTCCCCAAGTGGGACTTGGCAGCGTAATGTTCTGCCCAATATACAAAGCTATGGCCGACGATCATCACATGCCTTCGACCGTCAGTCCCCGCTGCACCTGAAACGACAAAAGCCACTACCTACACATTAGGGAACGTCCTGATATATCTCTTATAGCTAGAAGAGGACCATCGACCCAATTGCTTAATTTGTTCGGTTGTATATCCCAGGGCGGCTGCAGTCGAAGCTGCACCTATTCTAAAAGAATGAGTGCCAAATCTAAGGCCAGAAATGCCTACCCTGTGCAAGGCTATGTCTGTAAGTTTCCAAAATTGAAACCTAGTCAATGGTGACCCCCCCGCATGCTGTAAAAAATATCCTGGTTCTTGGCCTCTACATGCCAGGTAGGTCTGTGTTGCTTCAACGGGACAGATTGTCTTAATACTGCATTGGCCTAAGACCAGTAACTTCCCTTTGCCTTTCTGATCCGCTTTCGATCTTCTGATTGCAATTTTCAAGTTGTTATCCTGAATAAAAACATCACTCATCTGTAACGCGTATCGTGAGGTGTCTGCCTTTCCTTTTGCTACTAGTTCACTGACCCGAAGGGCCCCAAAAAATGCTATCAATGCAGCTGACTTAAACAAGGCCACCTCGTAGCGGTCAGTGCACAACGTATCCCATTGTATGCAAATTTGCTCCAGAAGGAGAGGAGAAATAGGTGTCCTTGAATCAGACACCCTTCCCCGTTCTTTAGACCATCCTTCCACCATTTTCTTTATCCTATAGTCGGCCGTAAAGTCTCTATGGCCATTAATTCTAGCATAAAAGGCTAAAGCTGACAATTTTCCTTGAATAGTACCCGGTGCCAAACCCTTTCTGTATAAGCAAACCATGAATTGTTGTAAGTGTTCAACCGGAGCCGGCCACAAGTGCTCCAAGGCTGAAGACGCCCTGAACTCCTTGAACTCACTAATTATGTTCATGTAACCCTTTCTGGTTCTAGGAGCCAAAGCCATACCTATAGCTCGTGATGCTTCCTCACGCCAATCTGCCAGACCTCGGGTGGAAGAACTTCTGGCAGCTCGTTGGCCTCTGGAGCTAGCTCCCTGAACCGTTTGATCTGTTGGCGTGAAAGAGCATCAGCTATCGTATTGTCAGCTCCCGGGACATGATAAGCATGCACCAAAACGTTAAATCGTAATGCCTGTAGGACAAAGGCCCTAACTAAAACCATAACCCTGTCAGAATGAGAAGATAGTTCGTTTATGATGCAAACCACAGCCTGGTTGTCGCACCAAAAGCGAACCACTGAATTGGCCCATTCCTTGGCCCAAAGCCAAAGAGCGCCAACAATTGGGAAAAACTCAAGGAAGGTTAAGTCCCTCGTAATCCCTAGCGTATGCCATTCCTCAGGCCAGGTGTCAGCACACCATCTGCCTCTAAAGAAGATTCCAAATCCTAATGACCCAGCTGCGTCAGTATGTACCTGAAATTCAGATTTTAAGCTCATCTCAGCTCTCCAAAAGGAAACACCGTTAAATTCATTCAGGAATCGCTGCCACACGCGCAGGTCTTCCCTCATACCCTTAGTGACCCTGGTCCTATGCCTAGGGAACTTCAGTCCCTTCATTGCAGAGCACAGGCGCCGAACAAAAGCCCGGCCCGGAGCAACTACTCTGCAAGCAAAATTCAGGTGTCCTACTAACTCCTGCAGTTCATGAAGGGTCACTTTTCTCTTACCTAAGAAATCCCTAACTCTAGCCTTGAGGTCATCCAGTTTCCTCTGTGGTAGCCGAGACGTTTGTTGAAGTGTATCTAACTCAATGCCCAGGAAAGTTAGAGACGTGGCCGGGCCTTCTGTCTTTTCTTCAGCCAACGGCAAACCAAGCTCGCTTGCCAAAGACTGAAATTCTCCTAACATCCATGCACATTTCCCTGAATTATGCGCTCCACATAAAAGGAAATCATCCAAATAATGGGCCGTTGCCTTGGAACGAACCCTTTGTCTGAATTTCCACTCAATGAATGTGCTAAATTTCTCAAATGCCGCACAGGAAATAGAACATCCCATGGGCAAGGCTCTATCAATATAGAACAATCCCTGGAATTGAAAACCCAAAAGATTGAAGTCGAGTGGGTGCACAGGCAAAATACGAAATGCTGATTTCACATCACATTTCGCCAGTTCTGCCCCCACTCCGCAGGACCTAACCATGCTCACGGCCTGATCAAAGGATGTATATCTGACTGTACACAATTCAGAAGGTATGGCATCGTTAACCGATGCCCCTTCCGGAAAAGACAGATGATGGATGAGTCGAAACTCACCCGGGGCCTTTTTGGGCACTATACCCAATGGGGAAACTCTCAAGTTCTCCACAGGAGGACAGGGAAAGGGACCAAGAACCCTGCCTGCCTTAACCTCTTTACTAATTTTATCCAAAACAATGTCTTCCAAATTCCTGACCGACTTCAGGTTCTGCGCGATGAAAGCCGTCCGTTCCCCTAAAGCAGGTATACGAAAACCATCGCGGAAACCCTGAAGTAAATATTGAGCCTCCTCCAACCTGTGGTATTCTTGCAGCCAAGCCTGCAAAACTTCGATTTTAATTGGTGTGGGTCCCCTTACCAGCTGTGTTGCTGCCACCACCTGGCTTCTTTCCGGGTCCATTTCCTTTGTTTTGGCGTTGGTTCCCCCCTTTAAAACAGGTAGCCTTGGGGTGCTTTCCCCCACAGTTAAGGCATTCGTGGCTAAACTTACATGGGTTCCTGGAACAAGAACCCTTGAAGTTGAAGTCAAAACAAGGCAGGCGGGGTTGAACCACCTGCCCCGCGCCAGGGCGGGGAATAGCTGTCGCCGCCAGCTTCCTATTCAAATGGCCACTATCAAATCTGTCCCCTGTGTTAGGCCTAGCCGGGGTCATGTGCTGTAGCCATAAACCCGGGTGAGGTTCGTCCCAACGCAGGTTGGGCTGAATAGCGCTCCGCATCCTAAAAGCCTGGTCATACAAAAGCCAGGCCTGCCCTGAAAAATCCGTATATGCTCGGTATATAATGTCAAAGTACTGTAATAATGAGTGTACACGCCAGGGCTGGGTCTTTGCAAGTACCCCAGCATAGATGACAAAACCAGGGACCCAATTGGCCCAAGTCCGATCAGGTTTTTTGCGTCTATGTTTTTCTTTCTCTTTTTCATCGTCCTTGTCAATGTCCTTGATATCTGTTTCCCGGTTCAAGAGGTCGAAAAAATCTAAATATTCTCCTCTCCAGATCTTCTCTTTAGTAGAGGAGGTCAGATGATCCCCCAACGGAGTAGAATAATCCGCGTACGGCATAGCTGCGTAAGGCACCGTGTTGTAACCGGTATTGGGTACCGATGGATGTTGGGAAGCCCCTACGCTAGTACCTACACTAGGTGTCCCTGTTGTGGGCAAAGCCGGATATGGCCCACCCCAGCCCAATGGTGAAACATTGGCAGGATACCAAGGTACACCAAATCCCCCTGCAGGAATAGCAGGGTATGGTGTACTTGCTGTGTATTGTACGGGAGGCCCACCGGCCCAAGGCCAAGACGTAGTGATAGGGTGTGATGTGTGTAACAAAGAAGACTCACCAAAAGACCCGATAGAAGACTTAGAAACATTGCTACCACCGACCGAGCTTGGCCCAGCTTCTTCTGCAAGTTCACGTTCATCCCGAACTGCCGCCGCAGCCTCAATCGTTTCCGTGTTATCAGGAAGAGTATTCTCATGCTGGACCGGAACTGTGCTGGACGCAGCTAATGCCTCTGTATTAGGTTGTTCCACTCGAACCACAGCCTGGGTAGACTCCAAATTAGTAAATCGGGTTAGTAAATCCTGTGCCATAGCCCTCAGTTTTGTCTTTTTACGACCCTTAGTCTCCCTAACAGAACGGCGCAAGGACGCATCCTCTTGCTGAGGTACCTGAGCTGCAGACCTTTGTGCTTCAAAAGCACACATCTTTTCCTGCAGTACTTGCCATATTGGCCATGATTCCTCATCAGAGGAAGAACTTTCTGGAGAAAGTTGTGGCACTGGCCTCTTCGCTGGGGTCTTGCCCTTGTTATTTCCGCGTCCTTTACGTGATGCCATTCTTAACCTGTGGTGGAACGGAACTCTAAAGAAAGCTTAGCAGTCCCAGAACCCAATTTTTTTTTTTATATATATATATATTAAAATATATATATATTATTGTTTTAATATATATATTAAAACAAACAAATCCCAGAAAATAACAGCAGGTGGCGCTCTAAACAGTCAGCTGTATCTATGGAAGGTGAACTGCCTCTCAATATGCTATATTCCTATAATTCCCTATCAATTGAGTCATGTATTGAATTGGAAATACACAGCCAGGAAAAGAAGCAATGAGCTCAGCTGAATTGGCAAAACCAAATTGTGAATACCTAGTATGCTGAACTGAAACAGCTTTAGTGCAAAGCACAGAAAGTATCAAAGTAAAATAGCTGAGCTATACCTTATATTAACTTTTTTATTATTATTATTATAATCCCCCCAATAAACAAATGGCTATCTAACAAACCAAGCCAATATAGATGAAACCCAAATATGAAATGTGTAATCCCAGAATAATAATACAGTAATTTAAATATCAAAAGACTTTAAATAATGAACTGATGATTGTGATTGGCAAAATTATTCCTTGAAGCCTAATAAACTGTTCAAGTCAGAAATAATATCCCAAACCCCCTTAACAACAAATAGCTATCTAATGAACTGAGCCAATATAGAGGAACAACAAATATGAAAGGGGTAAACCACAAGTAATAATGATTTAATATAAATATCTAATAAACTTTAAATAATAACAATACACCACTGGAAACAAGGAGAAATGCACCAGGCAGTAGCTGAAAAAGGGGAGGGGAAAGGAGGACTGCTGAATCAGTGCTTAACGAAGCAAAAGGAGGACAGGGGAAACGGAGGGTGAAATGTGAGAACACAAAATGGCGGATATAAAATAAAAACACCCAGACGTGGCAACTAAATATAAGGCACTACAGAGGAACTCACGAACAAAAAAAACACCCCAGGAAAGGACAACTAAAGGTAGGAGAAAGACAAACAAAACCCAGAGAAGTTGGTAGCCACACACCCAGATCCTAAGATTGCGATCGCAACTCCTAAGTCTATTGTTTACCAGACAATGTAGATAAATATAGAGGAATGCAAACGAAATTTAAAGAGACAGTAAAACAATTCTAAGCCTGCAATAAGCGCCCCGCGCCCCCGCGGGACGGGCGAGCGCCCGCCCTAAACCAGCAGTCCCCTTGCCCTATATGTAAAGTAAACTCAAAACAAAGCAAGGAATAATCAGAAAAAAGGAGTAATAAAATTAAAACAACAGACCCAGGGAAGGGGCAGAGCCACCTTCCCAACTCCAAACAGCTTCACGGATCCCTCAGCCAGCCACCGCTCGCAGAGTCTACAGCAGAGCTTCCCAAGTCGGTGCCCAAAAAGGAAAGCGGGCGAACTGCGGGGAAGCGCTTTCTTAAATACTAGCGCTTCCCGCCCATTCAGCAGGAAAAAACTTTTAAACGCCCGCCTCGCGCCATCCAGTCTGGCGGGCAAAAGCCAGCGCGCCAATTCCAGGCCGTTTTTAACGGCCGTCAGGCGGCTGGAACCTTCCTGCTGCGAAGTGAATGATTAAATCAACAAAGGTTGTGAATTCTTAGAGTTCATAAGACTTGGTTCTGCAGCCATCCAACATTCTGCACCTTTGCAGAAATTAGCATTTCTAATTTCATATCTCAGGAAGAGGGGAAAGAGAGAGAGAGAGAAAGGGTACAAGGTGTAGACAGGGCTGAAAGGCTAACTCCTTTTTTTTTTTTGCTATAGAGGGCAGCCCCGGAAAAAAATGCACCTCTCATAATGAGGTAAAAAAAAGCAAAAAAAGAAAAAGAAAAAGTGTGCTGCTTATATACTGCCCCATAGCGCTTCAAGCACTCTCTGGGCGGTTTACAAGTTAATTCTGCAGTCTACACATTGCCCCCTCCCCCAAGTGAGCTGGGTACTCATTTTACCGACCTCAGAAGGATAGAAGGCTGAGTCAACCTTGAGTCGGCTACCTGGGAGTGAACCAGTTCTGGCTGCAGTGCAGCAGTTTAACCACTGCGCCATGAGGCGCTTCCTAGGTAGATCTCCTAGGAAGCGCTGGGTCAGTTTCCTTGTTTTGTACAGGAAGCTGGTCAAATACAGAAGATAGGGCCACTTCCAGGACAGTGAAATGTCAGTGTCTGTATGTGTGTTTCCATGGGCTGGAACTCCTAGAATTCTCCAAGAATTTAGATTTGCTTTCCATAACCTGCCAGGTCTGTCCCTCCGTTTGGGCACCTCACCACAGCTACATTTAGGTACAGTCCAGAGAACAGAACATTAAAGGAGGATGTTGCCGTCTTCTCCCTGCCCAAGATGTAGACTTCCTGTCCTCATAGGATTTTTAAAACCAATGTGGATAATGGGGGATTAAGTGCAAAGATTTTGTAGGCTGAATGGAAAAAGAATGTTCAAATGTGAAATGGTTGCCAGGAGGGCCTGGTAACAGGAGGTTTCAGGCAACAGAACTGTACAAAATGTTATCATGAGCCAGATTGAGCAAAGTCTTGTTGTAAATCTTGAGGGACTGTGCTATTCATTCATTCTGTTTATATTCCATGTTTCTCCCTATACCCTGCCTTTCTTTTAAGTTTTTTAAGCTCTTCACAAGGCAGTGAGGAAGTTGAGGCCGAAAGACAGCGACTGGCTCAAGGTCAATCAGTGAATTTCATGGCTCAGTGGAGACTAGATAGCTCAGTGGTTTAGACATCTGGTTGAGAGTTCAATTCCCCACTGTGCCTCCTTGATAGGGTCTGGATTTGATGATAAGGGCTGACCTGGGGCTGACTCACCCTATTAGTCCACCTCAGAAGTGAATACAAAACATTTCTTTTGGAAGCAGGACAATTTGATGATCTATAGCAGGGATCCCCAACCCCCAGTCTGTGGGCTTCCTGGAACTGGGCCGTGGACACGGATCTCCGCCCCCCTGCACGCATGCATGGTGGGCGTGTCGCGCTTGTGGGTGGGTGTGTCGCACTCGCGGAGGGGCATGTCACACCCGCATGCATGCGCATGAGTGTGACACGCCCCTCCGCAAGCGTGACACGCCCACCCACGAGCATGACATGCCCACCCACGAGCACGGGGGTGCCCCCGCCACCCCGCACACAGAGCCTGCACCCCCCAACCAGTCCGCGGTCCAAAAAAGTTTGGGGACCGCTGATCTTGAGGACCCCTTCCAGCTCTCCAGTTCTAAGATGACGATGATGACGACAATGACGATGACGATGACGATGATGATGATGATGATTGAGGATTTTATATGTACTTTATAAGTACTCTTTACTGGATTACCACTTTACTCAAGTGGCTGTGGTTTACCAAGCGTGCATCCTACTGTCAGAAGGATGAATAAAGTTTGTCAACATGTTATGTGATGTCTACTTCCTCCTGACTTATGACAATCCTAACAGCATTTTCAAAGTATGCGAGACATTCAAGGAGTGGTTTGCCATTGTCCCCGCCAAGTGAATTTCCATGGCCAAGTGGGGATCTGAACCCAGGTCGCCTGAATCTTAGTCTGATGCTCTGTCCACTACACTACACTGGGCCTTTTATTTAAATACTGAGTGCCTAAGAATACAGAGCATTGGAAGAACTGATTCAATAAGCTAGGTCCCTTTGGAATGGCTTCCTAGTGTCAGACACAGACAGTTTGCCATTGCATTAACACTTTCTACACATATAAAGACTCCTAATTTCTCTGTAAGTGGATCTCCAGGGAGTTCAGGTCAAGAGTAGGAGTGTTTCATGGTTTACTACCTAGCCAGCTCCTTGAATTCTGTCTATTTTCCTTTCCTTTCCTTCTGGAGAGGTACCTGTTTTGCATGCTGCTGTATAGTCTGTTGTTCTTTTCTAGAAGTCAAGGTCTTGATAATTTGGCTTTTAATTTGTTTGAAGAAAGTGTGAGATTGCCACTTTTTAATGTCGTTCAAAGAAAATCCATCTTAACACACTTCGTATTTAGAATCATTAAACAAAGATACAGATGGCATGTGTGTCTGCATCAAAGGGCAGCCACTGTGAACTCCTTTAGTTGTATGACTGCTCAAGATATTTTGCTGCCTGAAGTGAATGAACTAATAATGCTTCCCCACACACACACATGAAGGCTCATAACACCTCAAGCTAGGCCAATTATTTTCCAGGCCTGGACCTACTTTTAGGCATAGGGAATGAATTTCTTGAGCAGATGATGCTGGAAGGGAGCAGCAGGGTGATGGAAGTTGGATAGCCTATAACCCTGAAATTCACTCAGATCTTTTCTTCATTGAGAAGCTATGCAGTTTTAGTACTTGGTTGTGAGACCACAAGGGATCTCCAGGTAGGAAGGAATCTTGGCTGAAACCTTGGAGGATCACTGTTTGTTAGAGCTGATAGCATTGGGCTAGCTCAGTGGTTCCCAATAGAGATGGGGGTATTCGTATTCGTACTCATCCTTGCAGCAAGGCTCGTCCTCCCGCCTCCTGCCAGGAGTGGCTCTCAGACCACAAGCTCCTGATCGATAGGAAGGGAGCGCGGAGCCCACGGCAACAGCAGAAGGTGAGTGGACGGTCCAGCCCCAGGGGGCTGGACCCTCATTATGTCCACCTGTGTGGGGGTATTTGTATTCCTATACAAATACCCCCATCTCTAGTTCCCAACCTTGGATCCTTAGGTGTTCTTGAACTACTGCAGCTTCTAGAAGCCTTCACCACTAGCTGTGCTGGCCAGGATTTCTGGGAGTTATAGTCCAAGAACATTTGGGGACCCAAAGTTGGGAACCACTGGGCTAGATGAACCAATGCTCAGACTCAGGATAAATCATCTTGCTGTGTTTACAAGGGCTGCATGCCTTGTAAGTTGCTCTGCACCTCCTAAGCTAGACTGTAGCCTTCAAACATGCCAGAGTATTACCAGTGCTGAAGAAAGGTTTAGCTGGCTTGGCCTTTGTACGTGGAATGGGAGAGCACCATCTTGTTTTGTACCTTGGGAAGCAAAAGGTCATGGGCCAGGCCTGTTATTTTGGGACTTGAGACAAAACATCCACAGTTATTTTTTCCTTTTCCAGCAATATAAAAGTTGGTGCCTTTTCATGGTGCTGCACCCACATCAGCTGACTGGGCAGTCACCTCACCAGGGCTGGTCCTGCAACCAGAGAAATTAAGTTATTAATCGCCATAGCCATTTCTCTCTCACACTAGTCATTAAGACACCTTCACACTGAAGAGAGACCAAGGAGATGAACTCAGGTGTTATATACATTTGTACCAAGGGAACCAGAACAGTAAGCATAAGTGATGCGCACTTTATGTTCATAATAACTCTTTATTGGAGCTTATTGACGTTCTAAGGCTGCCCAATGTGACACCACATTTAAGGAGGATTTCAGCTCTGATCTTACGTACTCCTGGTCTGAACCAAATGTTTTATCAAACAGCAGGTCTTTATTGGTGCAGTGCTCAATGTGAAGAATGGCCGTAACTAATCATAATTATTATGGGCTGTCAAGTCAATTCTGACTTATGGCTACCCCTTCCAGGGTATTCTAGGTAGAGAGCACTCAGAAGTGGTTTATCATTTCCTTCTTCTTAAGGTACTCTGGGACAGTGTAGCTTGCTCAAGACTGCACAGTCTGGCTCTTCTCCTGGCTTGTGGATAATGGGGAATCAGGTTCCTTAGCCCTGACTCCACAGCCAGATACGTAACTATCGTAAGCTACCTGTGCCATTCAGAACATCTGTAATATTCAAATGGTGAACTGTTTAAAAACTGGAATGGCTATAGGGTCTTCCTTGCTTGTAAAATTGCCAGTGATAACTTGACTCATGGTAAGCTTAGTCTTTCTCAGACTTTTGTCTGAGAAGGGGTTTAAAAATGTTACCTTTTAAGGCAACGAGTCCCATCCTTTGATTCTCTAGCTGTTTTGGAGTTCAGTTCCCAGAAGTCCCAGCCAGCATTATCAAAGGTCAGGGATTCTGGGAGTTGAAATCTGGAGGACCACATTTTGAAGACCACTCTTTTTATATATCCCAACCCAGTAAGGATAATCTCTTACACAAGTAAATTAACATAATCATGCATGAACAGTCAGTTACATACATGTATCTGTGAACAACAGTACTAAATCCTATCTATTAGAAGAAGATAGGATGGGAGACCCTCTCCCTTTCTAGAGTCAAGCATAAGAAAGTTCATCAAGGGAAAGTTCATCAAGAGTTGAAGTTCTTTCCAAATCTCCTTCCAAAACTGAGTTAGAATGATGGGTCGGTAATGTTAGCATCCCTCAGAAAGCCAATATGGATCAACAAAGGTTCTCTCCAGAGGACATTCAATCCACCCCACTAAACCTACTCATGACCAGCATCAGAGGAAGGTACTTCCCTCCCTTGAATCTCATGCGTTACTTGAGATGCCCCGGTGAGGTGGTCTGTGAACCACTGGTTTAGCAAGAGGAACAGTAGCTTGTCTGATGCACCAGGTGGGTTATTTTGTGACCCACATATACGTGATGGTTGCTAAAAGGTTTCTTTCAGTATGTATTTTGCAGAAGTAGAAAGACACACCTTTGCATAACTGTATAGTCGTCATCCACATAAATGTAGATTATATGAGATCCATGTGATGTAGTGATTAGAGTCTTGGGCTGGGGCTTTGGTAATCAAGATTCTATCACCACCAAATCTTGATAAAAGTCATGAAAGTCACAGGGGGACCTTAAGGTTGTCACACACTTCCAGAGTGATCTAGGTCACTAAGTTGTTGTGAGATACAAGTGCAGAGAGGATGAGAGGTATATACATTGCCTTCAGCTCATTGGAGGAAAATGAAATAAGATTGAGCATTTGTGCTAAAGATTAGTGCTATAATGCCCATGTGTATTGCAAAGATGGAATCTATCCCAGCAACCTTATAGAGATGTCTAGGACAGGAATAGCCATGCTATTTTGTTGCACTAAGGAGAACAGGGGGTCTTCTGGCAGCTTAAAGATGAAAGATGCATCTGATGAAATAGGCTGCCGTCCCAAAACTCATGTGGCAAATAAAATTTGTAGCTTCTTTTTAAGTATTAAGTCAGACAGAAACATTTTAATTGCATAAATAGTGGCTATCACAACAATGTATTTGTAGGGCCTGTTATCATATCAGCAATAGCAGAGCATCTGAAGAAGAGCAGAGCAGCATCCTTTTAACAATGCAGTTGATCTCTTAATTAGCCTACTGTAAAGCAACCCTATTAATTTCAAAGGTTATTTCATTCTTCATCTATGTGGCAGAGTTAATACAAAAGCACTTCTACAGTTACAATAAGCTTGTGAATTCTTAATGTGTCATGCATTATCTAAAGATACTTAACTCTCCAATTAACAACATAGCGTTGATATGGAAAATGTTATGTTTCGAATGATTGTGGGCTCAGTTGTGCTTCATTGTGCTCAGTGGTGCTTTTAAATGGCCCCGGTTTCAATCGGATTTGTGCAAAGGGTGGGGCCTTCTGTTTTACTGGTATACAACGTATGATTTGATCAGTGTCAGAACTGCAGTGCTTAGGGATCGGCTGGGAAGGAAGTAGGGTTGTTTCAGAGGAAAATGGAAGTGCGATGGTCCAGGTCCACTGACATACTGCACGTTTACCTGAAAAAATGTGGGCTAGTTCTTGGTCCATCTAATAGAAGTTGGATGAAATCCCACCCCACATTCAGCAGTTTCTTCAATGTCACTGGTCAGACGAGATTTACTTCCCATCATGGAAAGTTGTACTTTCATCCTGGGAGGAAAGCATGGAATATAGCATAATGCTGAGGATTGGAGAAGGTGCAGGTCTCTGCTTTATTAGGAAGTTGGACTTAATGGCCCTTTTCTGCCCATTCTAGCTCTACAATTCTGTGGTTCCGTAAGCCCTCTGTACCCAACAAAACTTATTCCTTAGTAAGGGTGTTTACCACTTTGCAGTAGTTTCTAGATATGCCACAAGCTCAGCTGAACAGAAGAGCAGTCACCCTCGTGCCCTCCAGATGTGTTTGGGCAACAAGTGCCATCATCTCCAGCCAGCATGGCCATAACGTTAAAGATAATGGTTTTCATAAGAAACTAAGAAGGCTTCAGCTCAAATTCAAAAGTATATTGTCCTAGGTCCTTCTAAATACACTTTTCAGCCATAATTTTCATGGCATGATACCTTGCAGGCAACATGCAGCTGCTCTCTATGCTCCATGACCCCTTTTTTAGAAGCTCAACAGAGACAAAATGACAAGCAGCTACATCAATGGTGGTAATCATGTTATACTGGAGCCTTAAGAACATTTTTAGAATGCAGAAAATAAAAAAAACCCGGTGTCTTTCCTCATGAGCAACATCTCACTGGGGTAATCAGTTGCCATAATCGAAAGACAAGGGTGGGCAATACCTTTATTAGACCAGTCAAAAATGGTGAACAGAAGTTCTAGAGGGCCATCGGGCTGGACTGTAGATACTGCGTAGTTAGCTCTGCTCCTTCCATGGTTTGAAGTAACCGGTTACAAATAAGTTGTTGCAATTCATGTAATAAACAAAAATTGCCCCACCTTTCCGCTACAAAGTAGGACTCATGGTGACTTCCATAAACTCTTCATAAAATAAATTTTAAAATCAATAATTAATTAATACTTATAGATATGGAAGGAAGTTATTTTTGGACCATAACTCCCAGAAGATCCCAGCCAGCATGGTTGGAGGATTCTGGGAGTTGTAGTCCCTATCTCTGCTCAGGTGTCATTAGTTCCTTTTCACAATGACAACTGTACAACTGCATTACATTTTGATCATAACATAAATAATAACTTCATTATCTTTGTGGTATAGCAGTAACTTTTAGCCACTTGTATAGTTATAGTGCTGTGACCTTACTAAATGGTACAGGACGAATGTTGCATGGTTCAAATGCCAGCTCATAGTGTGTGTTCACCTGCTGTGCTGTGAATGTTGCAGCAACAGTGGGGTGAATGGGAGGAGGGTGTGTTTCTAGTACTTCGTTATTTAAAAAACAACTAAAGGTAACAATTATAGTTGCTTTCAAGAAATGGGAGCATGGCAGGGGTACTTGTAAAAGAATGATAATGTTAATGGTTACCAACTACATTTCTGCTCTTGGTATTATAACTGTAACTCATTACTTTTGAAAACTAACTTCCCAAGCTCTGCTACCTCCATCTCCATTGCCTTCCAGAACATGTAGGGCAAACCTATACAGTGGGGAGCCCATTCTTTCCTTGTAGGCTTCCCACTCTAGATGCTTACCCTCCAACATGTTCAGTGATGGCAACAGAAAGGATGGAGACATGTCCCAAGTGTCTGCATTTCTAATCTTCTGGGTCACTTCAATGCCTGTGTAGGGCTTTTGAAGTTCATAGACACAGAGCTCAGTATATACAGCTTTGCGAATAATCAATTCCATTAATGTCCACTGTTCTAACATAGTCCATCTGGTTATGTCAATATTAATTGTGTAATTATTTTCCCCCTCTCAGCCCTTGTGATAGATTAACATGCTGAGCTCTTGAACGGGGAAGGATATTCACATTGACAACAATGACCTCTCCGCCATTATGCCAAGTCATAGTGGCAGGGAGGCTTTGCCCTCCCTCCCAGAAAGGCGGTGTCATGGTTAAATGATGCCACTTCCAAGGGGAGGAGGGACGGAGGCTTGATAAGCCTCCGTCATCCTAGCTCAGCCTCTTTGCTGGTTTTCCTGGCAAAGAGGCAAGCTGTGCAGTCGAGCGAGGAGAGGTTTCGCTTTCCCCACTTTGGCTTATCTCTGATCTCTCAGCGGATGACATTTCAGCGCTACCCAGCTGTTTCTTACTTATTTAATCTGTTAATATTAGATTGTTTTATTATTTTTGGTGATTTTTGGCTTCCTTGTGTTCTCCAGCATCGGATTGAGGTCACGCATTGGCACGACCCAGCTGGTTTCCTATTTTAATTAATCTAATTAGAGGCTTCCTTTTATTATTAACTTTATTTCTGTTTGTTTTGAAGTAGTGGGGGGTTTTTGGGCAGGGGATCCTTGCTCTTTCAAAAAAAAACCTTCCTCCCCCCCTTGATCAGTTGCCTTTGTTCCTGGTGTTTGATTTAATTGGTGGGGGGTGGGGGTATTATAGTTCAATAGTTAAGATAGTTTGTTGTATTTTAATTTTATTGTTATTTCCTCTCATTAATTTTGTGTTTTCTTTCAGTAATTGGTTGGTTGGTTTAGGTTATCATAGGAGTAGTTAAATAAATATTTAATAAGATTAATTTAATTATATATATATAATACATCTAATTAGCAGGGGTGATTGTGGGGATTTTAGGCATAGTTAAACCTAGGTTAGGTGGTTGTAGTCTTTATATTTGGGTTTCTCATTCCCCCCTTTTTTTCCAAAAACAAAGTGGGGGAAGGGAAGAGGGGATTTGAACAGTGGTGTTGCGCCATCTGCTTGGGCCAATTGGGATATAATTTTTTTTAAAAAAGAAGAAGGGGTCCACATAGTATGCCTGCGCCCCCTGCTGGACTGCATTTTGTTGCAATTTATATATAGTTATATAAAGGGTGAGAAAGGGGGGTAGGAAAGACAATTATTTGTTTGTTGCGCCCCTCCTGTGGGCAGCAGCTGAATAAAGCAAATAATTTTTTAAAAAAATTGCAATTTAATATTTGAAATTTAAATAATATAGTAAACAACATATACATCTGTCTCTATTCCAGTTTGATAGATACAATAATTAGCCATGGGACCTAAAAATTTCAAGCTATTAAGAAGGGCAAGCAGTCTGCAAAACGTAAGGCTCCAGTTAGGGTTCAGCCGGCAATTTCCTCCTCGGACGAGGAGGATTGGCCAGACTACGGTTCAATACTCGCTAAGTTAAGTGAACTTGAGCGAAAGAGGGCCTTGGCTAGACAGGCTGCTGACACTACTACACCAAGAAGATCAAATAGAGAATCAAAGGCACGCAAGATGGAAGAGTTGCAAAAGCTTGGTGATGTAATGATGTCATGAATTGCTCTTTTAGAAAAGGAGTGCTCGGCGGCCACCAGGGCAGCAGCTGCAGCTACGATTGAGGTTGGTCATCAGCCCATTCCTGTTGAGGTGGAGACTGAAGAGATGCAGGAACCAGTGAGTGATCCAGCTGGTGATGCAGGAGTCCAATCAAGGTATCTACCGACTCACCTTGGAGCAGGCCTTTTGACTGGCGGGCAATTGGGTCCGGATGTGGCTTCCATCAGCAGTAGCCAGCAGGGGGCTGATTTTCTTCAGGCCAGCACAGCACTGCTGGCGTTGGTGGCTTCAGGTGAGTCTGCACCCACACGACATACACAACACTGGGGTAATACATGGCCTTGGGGTGAAGTCAATACCCTGAGTTTTTCTTCTACACCACCTAGTTTCCTGCCCAATTATCCCGGCAGTAGCCCTCCAATTCAATTTTGGCCCGAACCGGCTTCCAAGCCTTGGACGGCACCATGCCCACAGTGGCCCTATCCTAGTCAGATGATGGGATTCATGGAGGGTTTGCAGCAGTCTAGCTATCCTCCAATCCTGAATACGGGGAATAATTCTGTTCCTGGTAGTGCACTCCCTTATGGTGACCAGTCACTCCCATTAGGTGACCACCTACTCCCTGCCACTATTGAAAAGATTTGGTGTGGCGAGTACGTGGATGTATTCACACTTTTGAATAGAAAAGTGGAAGAAAAGAAGGGTTCTAAAGGAGAGGAAAGGGACAAGGAGAAGTTTAAGAAAAAGAGGCCCGAAAGATGTTGGGCAAACTGGCTGCCTGCTTTTTTTATTTACACAGGCACAGTAGTTAAAGCGTACCCGGCCAGGGCTCTTGCGCGCTTCCAGTATATTGATCTAATTTATAGAGCGTATGTAGATTTCCCAGGCCACGCATGGCTTCTTTATGATGAGGGGTTCAGAATGAGGGCCGCGATAAATCCCCAGTTGCGCTGGGATGCACAACACCCTGGTCTTTGGCTGCAATTGACTACCCCAGTGCACCCTATTTTGGGCGACCGGTTTGATAGTGGTCATTTAATGATGAAATCCAACATCAGCAATGCTCCCCACGCTGTGGTGGGGCATGGGGTTCAACCCCGCCTGTTTTGCTGGGAGTTCAATGCAAAGGGTTTTTGTAACAGAAAGCCTTGTAGGTTCCGACACCAATGCTCCATATGCGGGGGGATGCATGGTTCAACGTCCTATTTTAAAGGATGCCCTGGTGCTGGGGGAAATAAGGATGGTGGAGGACCCAGGAAGCCAGCGGCTGGATCGGAGACCGCTGCAAAAGGGTCCCAGCCCAATTAGATGAGATGTATTAGCAGAATGGCTGTGTGACTACCCGGATAAGGAAGCAGCCTGTTATTTATTAGATGGGTTCAGGTTTGGTTTTA
This sequence comes from Intellagama lesueurii, assembly GCA_037013535.1. NCBI lineage: Eukaryota > Metazoa > Chordata > Lepidosauria > Squamata > Agamidae > Intellagama > Intellagama lesueurii. The sequence continues at coordinate 162,557,937 of JBAJHW010000001.1, read as the reverse complement.
GAATTCTCATGCAGGGTGTTAGGCAGGCTGCCTCGGCTAACAACCTCAAATCCATTAAGGGTATGGAAGAGGTGGTGAGGCAGAAGATCGAGAAAGAAGTGACAGAAGGCAGAGTGGCTGGTCCTTTCAGGGAATCGCCCCTGCCTAATTTGCGGGTTTCTCCCCTTGGGGTTGTTCCTAAGAAGACTCCAGGGGAGTACCACCTCATAAACCATCTCTCATACCCAGATGGAGATTCTGTAAATGATAAAATCCCATCGGAGCTCTGCACGGTTCGTTATACGTCTTTTGATGCGACCATATGGATGGTCAGGTCCTGTGGGCACAGAGCTGAAATGGGAAAAGTGGATATTAAATCTGCCTTCCGTTTGCTTCCTGTTCATCCTGACGATTTTGAGTTGCTGGGTTTTCAATTTGAGGGTTACTTTTGGATGGATAGGGCATTGCCGATGGGCTGCTCAATTTCTTGTGCTGCCTTCGAATGTTTTAGCACATTCTTAGAATGGGTTTTTAAGCGTAGGGCGGGGCTTTCCCAAGTCATCCATTATTTAGATGATTTTTTATTTTGTGGGAAGCCAGGATCCAGGCAGTGCACATCCCTCATGAGCATTTTTCAAGTCATGGCTAGAGAGCTCGGTGTACCCTTGGCAGATGAGAAAACATAAGGCGCAGCTACAGTGATCACATTTTTGGGGATTGAGTTAGACACTGTCCAGCAATCTAGCTGGCTGCCAGAGAATAAATTGATTGATCTAAGGATTCGAATTCGGAACTTGCTGCAGTGCAAAAAAGTTACACTGAAGGAGCTCCAGGAAGTGGTGGGCCACTTAAACTTTGCTTGTAAGGTCATTGCCCCCAGCAGGGCCTTTTTGAGATGGCTTTGTGAAGCCATGAGTGGTTTGATGAGACCGCATCAGATGGAGAATTTCAGCAGGCATGAGGGATGACCTGCACATCTGGTTACGTTTCCTTGACAGCTTCAATGGGATCTCCTTTTGGAGAGATGAGCTACGCTTAGGCGCTGAATTTCAGGTACATTCTGATGCTGCCGGATCATCGGATTATGGAATTTATTTTAGAGGCCGATGGTGTGCCGGCCTGTGGCCCGGGGAATGGAGTGACTCCGAAGTCACCCGTGACCTCACATTTTTGGAATTTTTTCTGATCCTTGGAGCCCTATGGCTTTGGGCAGATTGTTGGGCCAATTCAGCAGTCACCTTTTGGTGTGACAATTTGGCAGTGGTTCACATTGTGAATACACTTACGTCTAGATCACCAAGAGTTATGCAATTGGTAAGAGCGTTCACACTCCGGTGTTTGGAATATAACATTGTGTTCCAGGCCAGACATGTACCTGGTGTTAAAAATGAGCTGGCTGATGCCCTGTCCCATCAACAGATCAATCGGTTCAGGGAATTGGCCCCGGAAGCTCAAGCTCGTCCAGAGACATTACCTCAGGAGGTCTGGAGCATTGGAGGATTGAAGCCAACAGGGCATTCAGTTTAGCGATCGCTCCCAGTACCAGGCGCAGCTACGCAGCTGCATGTGAGGAATTTTTTGTGTTTTTTAGCCGGGTAGGATTGGGACAACCATGGCCTGTAACAGTTGATCATTTACAACAATACAGAGTTTATCTTCATCGGAAAGGTTTGGCTCCTCACACTATACAGGGAAAGATGTCGGCCCTTGCATTTTACATCAAGGCACATGGTTGCCCGGATCCTGCCAGTGATTTTAGAAGTTGAAAAATGATTGAAGGGTGGAGTAAAGATAGGGGTAGGCAGGACGATAAGCGCACACTGATGTCATCTGAAATCCTTTTTCAACTTAATCAGGTTTGGGAGGCAGTGTGCACAGATTTGTTTGAAGTCAAATTATTTAGGGCGGCCACTCTGACTGCTTTCTTTGGGGCCTTCAGGGTTAGTGAATTGGTAAAGGCATCCAAGGATAACAATTCTAGGACGGCGTTGCAGATCAATGACTTATTGGTCTCCGAAGACAAAGTCATGTTCCATCTCCGCCTCTCCTAAACTGACCAGTACGGGAAGGGCCAAATTATGTCCTTGGGAGTTTGTTCTGTCAAAGACCTTTGCCCAGTTAGGGCTATTTCTGAATTTACCCAGGTAAGGGATGATGCAAAGGGTGATCTTTTTTGCCATAAAGATGGCTCGCCCCTTACGAGATACCAATTTTGGGCGGTTATTTCTCAGGGTCTTCAGGAAGCAGGTATCGTGGGTTGGAAGTTTGGGACCCATTCCTTTAGAGTAGGTGCAGCGTCCACTGCAGCGGCTTTGGGTTACAGGGAGGAGCAGATAAAGAAGGTGGGAAGATGGTCGTCACACAGATTCAAGTCTTATGTTCGTTCTGTCCTACATTAGATCTGAATTTGTTTTCTTTTTCAGATGACAAGGCAGCCTCCACTCGTTTCCGTGTAGTTATATTTGGCCACAGTTATGTTCACTGAGCAGCGAACCATGCCTTGCAGACTGGTTGGGGTCGCAACTTAGGTTTCGGGGCCAGAGCCTCGTTAGACTGGAAAGGACAAAGGGGTATGTTATGGCCTGAGCTGCTAGAGCAAGCTCTCAGATACATTACCGGCAAGCCCCCGGATATATTTGTGATTCACTTAGGAGGAAACGACTTGACTGTGAGAACGGGCAAGTCGTTGATATTGCAGGTGATTCAGGACCTGCAGACATTAAGGCATAAGTTCCCTGCAATAAGAATCCTGTGGTCTAATATTATTCCACGATTGGTATGGAGAGCTGAATGTGACCCCAGGTGTATTGACCACACAAGTCGTGGTGTAAATCGTGAGGTCAGTTGTGCCATGAGGGCTGGTCTGGGATCCATGATTCGGCACCCGGGCATAGGAGTGCACCGGTGGGGGTTATACAGAGAGGACGGTGTTCATTTGTCGGAATTGGGTATGGGCCTTTTTCTTAGGGACCTGCAAGGGGGTCTTCGTGCCAAAATTTTTGGCTCTGGTGGTGGGCCTGGGGCATATAAATAGCCCCTGGCCGTGGCGGGTAGTGCGAAGACAGAGATGGGGTGAGTTCACAGTTAGCACGTGATTAGACTATGATGCCATCTCTCTGTCAGATTGAGCCAATCAGGCATCTGAGGAGAGGTGGTTCCATATAGGGGAACCTGCCTAACAGCAGCCCACTTAGGGTCACGACACTCGGTGGGCTGAGAAGGTGGGTTACCCTTAGCACTGAGCACCTGAAGGCGTGCTGTTCAACGAACAGCACGATTCAGAAATAGGAGCTCACCCTGCTCTACTTGAATCATCCGGAGGTATAGGTTACTCCGGCCTCTAATAGGAGATTGCACTATGGTCAGGCCCCCTTGTAGTTGGGGAATTAGTTTAAATAATTAATAAAGCTGTGGCCCAAGTTTAGCCCAAACAACCTGTGTGTCGCCTCTTTATTTCTGGACTGGGGGGACAAGTGCATTTTGGTGAACATCACTGCTGGGAAGCTTCAGTAGGACAGCATTCATGTCTATTGCAAAGAGATGAAATCTTTCACGATTCCTTTATATATCTATATTTTTAATGGTTGGTTCTGGCAGAAGCATCTTTCTTGTTAGAAGAGTATAATCAAACTGTAATAGTTTACCCTCAGGGTTTATAATTATATTGACAATAATGGTGAAATTGAATAAAAGGAAATCAGCATCCAGTTATGCACTTAATCAGTCTGTGCTTTATAGGATTCCAGACAGTGACATGATAATTTATCTCTAGAAACTGGAAAATAAAACAACTATAGCAAAATCTTACACATCACCACTCTGATATAAGTTCCATTGGGTTCAGTGAGACCTATTCCCAGGTAAGTGGGCAGAAATCTGAAGCCTTGAACAAAAGAAAAGAGCTGACAAAATGTGATAAACACTTGTGGGTCTCTGTACTGATTCAACTTCCTTTGTATCAATGCAGGGCTTTTTGGTGGTTCTGTTACTGGAGTAGAGTGATCCATACATTAGCAGAAAAATATGAACACATATTTGGAGGAGAAAAGAAGAAGACTGGAAATTAGGCTGCAGTTTCTATCAGTTTTGCATATATTTATCCACAAGTCAGTCCCATTTCATTTTACTATCAAATTACTTTTTTTAAAAAATGCATGAAAAGTTGAATTTTAAAAAAATAATTTATATCAGTCCCACCCCCTAAAATTCAGCTTTGTACACTTTGGCTGAAACTCTGTTCACACAACTGTGCCCACAAAAGGCTGAAGACCTTCACCTAGAGGGGATGATTTTCAGTAGTTAAAGACTTTCTCCTCCTGTCCTGTGGCTCCCACATCTTCCATGCAATGAAAGGGATTACATGGGAGTGGAGGAAGCTACGGGACAGAAGTGGGAAGTCTCTGATTCTGAAAATTGCCCCCTGCTGATGAAATAATCAGTCTTCCATAGCAGTAGTTGGGTGAACAGGATTTCAGCCATTATATCCTAGATAAATGTTTCTGTATATATAGTTCTGCGGAGACCTGTACAGTAAAATAGGAGAAGTATGAAATCTAAAGAATAACTATGTTTTGATCCATGTGTGGCCTGGAAAATATGAATTGAGTAATTTCACTTAAAATACGACCTTAAAAAACCCCTTCAAGCATCTATAGTAGTGATAAGGTTAGAGGTCTACAAATGGGGATAGGTGAAATTAAGCATGTGTCGTAATAATTAGGTGGTATTTAAGTTTAACTGCAATTCAGAGTTATAGTAGTTGCTTCTTAAACTGTCCAACAGATGTGAGGGTGACTGATGTGTATACCATTCTACTAACTCCTCCTGACTATTAGAATTGACTTGTGTAACCTTCCCTGGGATTCACTTCAATTCATGTCTCTCTTTTGCTATTGCTTGAAGGGAGGTGTGTGCTGAACCAATTTTCTTTTGTTGAAATAATATGATTTAAAAAAAGAGGGTTATCCGTGCCCAAGGCACCGCTGCAGTCAATGAAGGTTTCATCAAGTAAAGTCTGTAATATCAGTATCTTTGAGGGATGTCTGGAAGATTTACTTTATGATCATGAGAAATTTCTGGTGATGTTTTATTCCTGGACATGTCTTCTATACTGTCTATGGCACTTTGATAGCATAGGAAGGTTTAAACTATGTGATCCCATAGGATGAAGACAGTTCATAATCGACAAGAAAATGTGACTGAATGGAATGGTGTATGATGTGGCATTTGAAAATATGAATTAATGCATTAAATGTTTTGCTTTGAACTAAACATGCACCATCAACTGTCCTAGTGATATCAGCAAGGCTTTTGTAGTTAAAACAGTAACATCAGTCTGAAGTGGTAAAAGTAGTCAATGATTTTACTTATTGCCCCAGGAAAAGGCAAGTGAAGGATACGTCAGTTACAATAAAACACGATCAAAACAGATTCTTTTTCAGTTTATTTTTGTTTAGAAATTAACTGCTACTTTCACTCTATCCCAGAGCTTGTAAAGTACAGTTTTGGAAAAGGAATTGTTTCAAAGCCCCCCCCCCCAATTAATTTGTTACTGTCCCTGTTCTTTTGTTTGTTGTTCCTTACAACACTATGTTACTTTTTCATTGCATTCACGACACTTTGAGGGGATAGGAATGAGAGAAAATGAGGGGGAGAAAGCCCACCCAAAATGCCTCTAAAATGACCTCTAAAAGTACCTTTTAAAGGTAACTGGAAAAATCAAAACTGCACCTGAAAATCTGCGGCAAGAAAAATCTGCAGCAAAAGATGGATGATCAGCTGAGATGCAAAGAGGGGTGTGACGGGGATGTGTTGTTTCTCAGAACGCCAACTGAGATGCTGTGGGAAGAAGATACCGTCTTCTCATGCTCTTCCTACTGCTTCTTAATTTATACTCTGAAAATAGCTTTAGAAAAGAAGCACTTGCTGATCCAAGACAATGGTATACTTGTCCATGGAGGGCTTATCAGTAATTTCTAATATGCAGACAAAATAGTGATATTCTAAGTTAGAATTTGGATTGTGTGTAAAAGTTACTGAAAGGTTTCCATCGACTGTCTCCGCCCGCATATAGATTAATGACATGTCATTGGATGCAATCCTCTTAAAAGATGTTGGACCAGAACATGGGCGATGGAGCCCTGTTTGGGTGTTACTTACTTAGTTCTCTCCAGCTCACAAGGAAGGGAGTACCTATCCCCTCCATCGTTGCTTTCTGCATGTGATGAGTGATGCATCTGCAGAGGAGAGCACTCTGCTTGCACGTTTGTTCTCTCTGTACAAACAAGAGCACAGATTTTTTAGAATCCTTGCTTATGTGGAGAAACTTCCTTTGAACAGGAACAGCCTCTCTTTGGATATGGAGAGAAAAGTGGTCTAAGCAGGCCCCTGGTCATGTGTCAGAAAGAACTAGGCAAGGCACTTGACCATGCAGTTCATTTTATGACTGTTGACTAGTCAGCATCTGTTAGCCTAACGCGTGCATGGGGTTGCCGTGGGATTTTTAAAAAGGGAGGGAAGACCACATGCACCATCTTGAGCTTCCTAGAGGAAAGTGAACATGTGACTAGTAAATAAGTAAATAAATCATCTAGTTGACAAGAGTTGTTACTACATAGCACTCCTTTCCACTTAATTCTTCCTGGCACAGAGAGACTCCATAACTGTATTGTCTGCCATCTGGTATGAGACCTCTAAATCAAGTGGAGTCATTCTGTGGAAAGTGACAGAAGTGAAAATCCATGCAGAAAGTGCATGGAGGGTGGCTGAAGTAAGTTGACATGTTCTCTTCTGTGGTAGTGAGGTTGTCTTCAGTACAAAATGAGAGATGTCAGTGTTCTTTGAGGACATTTTCACATAATATAAAAAGCTGAGCAACTGAAGAGACATGTTTGACTTTTCCCCCTCCTTTTTTAAGGGCTAAAAATGTATGGCCATATGGTATTGAATGTGTTGCTGAAAGAAATTGACATATTGTGCCATCACTATTACACTAAGAATACTGACATATTCTGGGGGGAAATCAAGAAGAAGAAAAAGAAAATTGAATTTGGCAGAAAAGGGTGAGGTGAAATCTTTCTGTAGTAATATTTGCATTTTTGTGCTGAAAGGATGCTTCCGAGCACAGCTCTATGTTTCTTGAAGTTCAATGACAAAATATAGGTATTGCGTTCCTCAGGCTGGAGCTTCAGTTCTTGAGATATTTAGGTAGGATTGAAAAAGGATCTCCTTTGAAGTCTTGGAGAGTTGCTGCCAGCCATTGTAGACAATAGCAAGCGGGATGGACCATAAGCTGAACTTTAGCCTCATAGTCTTAAGCATCTGCTCACCAGTGCTGGCAATACATGCAATGGTGGCAGAGTGACAGGCAAAAGCCACAGCTCCTGAGGGCTCTTCCTTGTTTAGGAGGAGGTGGCACCTGGAGAAGATACCGTCACCTAGAAAAGATGGAACTGCTCCACTGAGCTCGACGCCTTGCTACAACTCCAATCCTGCCTGCGTAATTCACCCACAGATGTCCCTCTTGCCCTGTAGGCTCCAAATTATGAAAACAAAAGACAACATCACTGCTTTTGCAGTGTAATTATAAGTTTTACGGTTGAAGGGGTATGGCTTCATTAAATGGTGGAAGAGGAATATCACATAACTCAAATGCTATGTTGTGGGCATTGAGATGACCCTAGGGCAGAAGGGAACAGAGTGTCTTTTGTAAGTAGAGATGGGTATGAATTGCTTCATACCAGGTTGGCTCGAGTTGTTGGTGTCGCAGCACAGGTGCCACACATTCCCTCCCCCCGCCCCCTGGCCGGCTTCCCCGCTCACTAGCCAGCACACGCTGTTCGGCTCCTCCTCATCATGCAACTGTTCAGTCCCAACAGGAGCACCTGCTTCCCTCCTCCACATCCTCCGTCAGCCGCCCACTCAGATGAGGAGGTGGGGCAGGGATTCCTGGAGCACAGCCTTTGAATGGTCAGCCCCCTAGACTCAGGGTGATCTCCGTTGACCCCTCTCCCAGGAGGTACAAGGGGAATTCAAGCTGCCAGTCCCTGGCTCCATAGCCAGGAGCTCCAGCACACTGATGAAAGAAAGAAAGAAAGAAAGAAAGAAAGAAAGAAAGAAAGAAAGAAAGAAAGAAAGAAAGAAAGAAAGAAAGAAAGAAAGTCATGACTATTTAGTTGCAATGGGGAAACTGAAAAGTTAATGCTGAATACCGTAGCTATAATGGCAACTAACCTTGGGGGAGGGGGATTTTGGACCTACATATAAATGTAATTAAATTACTTTTAAAAAGCAAATTTCCAATTTATGGGTAGATATTTGTCCTTGTATAGTCCAGTAATTTGAGTGCCCTGTTTGCTAAAGTCCCCACCCCTGTGCAGAAGACACTGGTTTTATGTTTTAAATATTTCTGGAAGAAAAAGGGCAAGAAACATGGTTTTGTTTTAACCAAAAACCAAGATTCAGACTTCTGCATCAGCTGTATTTTGCACATACCACCATCCAGTAATGTGCAGATGCAGAATGTTTTTGGGCTAAGTGGCTGTTTATATACGTAATTGAATAAGTTCATGAATGGGACAAGAAAGAAACCCATGGCTTGCCTAAAAGGCGAAAGGTTTTTCATTGGGTTGTTTTTCTTTTTCATGGGTATTTTACCGCAGGGTGCAAAATTAAAACTCCTGTTCAGGATGCCGGCTCTGTTCTCCTTCCCCACCTTTCGTGAGGAATTCACAGAGAAAAGTTCACTTCAGTCTTTTTCCCTGACTGACTTAGAAGTTTTCAAGGATGTTTAATCAGTAAAAGAACAGAACTCTATTGACCATGGAAGTCAAGAACAGCATCTTAAAAGGTCTATAAAATGTGTCTCCTTCTGATTTCTAAATGCATTGTTCTTTTAGAGTGATGTTTATTTCTATTGCACAGAAACAAAAATAGCATAAGGATCAAAGTAGGGAAGTGAGTATTCCAGATGACATTCTGTGGCATTATAAACTCTCACATGGTTCTTGCAGTTAGAGCTTGTGAAAGCTGTCCTTTTAGGGTTCCTCTCCCCACCCCCAACCCGTTGGAAACTCCATTCTTTATCTTAAATTTTCAGAATGCTGGGTACTGTATAAATCACATTCACTTCTCCAGAGGGGATGGGACCAATATGCAAGTGTAGTGGAAGGAGAAATGTGACCCAAGATAGCTAGACAGAGCCTTGAAGTAGAACACAGATGCTCCCTGTCTCTTGCTAGTCCTTCACTTACTTACATTGTCAAGAAGGCAATCATCATGGCTGTGGAAGGAGGGGTTCTCAGCACTGCTGCATATGAACCCTGCCATGTTTTGTAGTGGCGACTGCCCTGTGAGCTGCCAGGCAGCATCTTCCCAACCCAGAATGGGACAAGGAAAGAGAGACAGAGGGATGCCTGTGGAATTTGAGCTTCATGAATTTAAGTACAAACTGCTCTTTTTGTGTTCCCTAGACTAATCTGCAGATGAGAAGTTGACTATTGTTGCATTTCTCTCTCTTGAATATTTCCAGTGCACTTTGCTGTTTCATTTGTGCCTACGTGTGTATGTTTAATAGGGGAAAATAACCCTGAAAGCTATACTTTATAGTGTGAAACAGCCTCTGAACTTGTACGTAGAAGAACAAAATTCTTTGTTTTTTGTGTTGACTAGAGACACGGGCATGGACAACCTAAATGGCTGACCAGAGATTTACAATTTTTTCCCAAATGAACCATGAATTGAGTTGTTGGTTCATTCAGGAATTTTAGACAGCCTGGTGGCTACCAGTTTTGAGCAGAGACAATTTGGGAAAATTGCAGAGATGTTCCATGCACACACACATGATGGAGCCACATATCTGTGAAAGCTGGGCAGAGCCAACACGATATACACACCACATTCAGACACATCCATCCACCTACTTACTGTTTGTGTTGGGGATATAAAGGTATTTCACCAGTGTGCTCCAGCATTAGAATGAGATGCTGAGCTAGTTTTCCCCCACTTCTGTTCTGGTTTACACAACTTGCCCATAATGCCTCTACTGTGGTTTTCCTTTCTGAAGCTAAGCACGTATGTACGCTCGCTCTCTCTCTCTCTCTCTCTCTCCAAGCACAAAAGAGCTGGCTGATCAATGACGAAGATGCAAACCATCCATTTAATGCATCAACTTTTCAAAAACTCCATGCCACAAGGCAGCAGTTGTCATTCTTTTAAGTTTTGTGCAGCTGCAAATTCTGTCTCATAAATGTGCAATTTCTCTCTGAGAGCAACATTATAAAAAGCTTCCCCTCAAGCTATAAGAATAATTGGTGTGTTTTTTGGGAGGGGTTATGCCTCTTCATTCAGCATGTGATGACAAAGTAGGTTACGATTTACACCCTTGGTTCACATACATCCAATTTGACTGGTAAGCATCACATTCTCTTACTGTCACATTCATCTGTCTATGCAAACTCCCTTCCAACTCTCCTTCCATCCCTCCTTCTATCAACACTTCCTTCCATCTGTCCTCAACCCCAAAGAAATTCAAGCTTCCAGAAATGTAGGGACACAATAGCCTATGGTTCCTGTCACTTCCCTATATCCTTGTCCTCTATATCAGCCAGATAGAAATTCACAAAACTCTTTGTATAAAGTTTAGATGTGATTGGGAGGGACCTGATAGAGAAGGGTGCTTGTGTGGGTGCGTGCGCATGCATGCACATTTCAAAGGGTGGAGCTCTGTAACTGAACAGTTGCTACGTGGAAATCCCGACTTATTCTAGAAAAGAATGACCATGCACAAAGAAGGCAAGAGCAGGTTGCTGTAGAAATGCATGAAAGAAGGTATATTTAAACACAACACAAGTAAAGAGGGGCATGAATTTAAAAACAAATTGCAAAATTCTTCAAAAATCGCTAATCTGTTGATTCGTATTCATCTGAATTCATCCCCAATGAATATGAATCAATGAATTTTTAGCAATTCTTTATTTGTTGATTCATTGGGCTATAAAATGCCCCCCCCCAGGAACCCAGAGACACCAGAATTGCACAGAAGCCTCCCCTGACTCTCCTCTACAGTCCCTACAAGTTTTGTGAAGATTGGGTTTCCCCAAGCCAGTTGCTAAAGGGCACTTTCCTGGAGGGATCCACTTTGTTGGTGTATAACCTGGACTTCTGAAACCCAATCATCACCAAACTTGGAGGCTTAGTAGAAGACAGTCAGGGAAAGCTTCTTTGCAGTTTTGGTATCTCTTGGTCCTTTCAAGGTCATTTTATAGGGTTTTAAAACCAAAATGAATTGACAAATTGAGTCATTGATTTGTCAGGAAAAAAATGTAAATTTGTTGTTTGTGATTCATCAACCCTGATGAATCATGAATCAAAATGAACCATCATTTTTCCAACTCTTGCCCATCTCTAAGCACAGCACTTTGTCAGGACACAGAGTTCAAGAGGCATATTTTGTCCCAATTCCTTGTGAATTTGAATACAAGGCAAAAGGGAATCCAAAACTAGGCACAGAAAGAGATGATAGAAGGGATCCGTTGGGGCAGGTGAGGGGGCCTGAGCTGGCTGGAGAGCTGGTGGGTTGACTTCTAAGGCTTGGCAAGGCAGGTGTCTCCCACCACTTTCCTAAGAAGTATGGCACATTGAAACTTAAATTTTAAACCATTGGTTCTGATTCTGGCTTGGAGACAGGCTACGAAATCAGGCAAACAAGAGTTTGCTAATGTTGGGGCATAAAAATAAACCATCCAGGAGGGAGCTGGTACATGAGAAAAGCAGACAAACTTTAGGAATTGTTTGGATAGCCAGGTTATGGCCTGTTTCCTGTGAATTGAGAAAAGACTGTACATTCTGAAAGCTACTTTAGTCTGACAGAACAATTTTCAGAACCTTCCATAAAGCTTTTTTTAAAAAATTATTACTTGGACTTCTTTTCAAAATCTGACACTCCTTTTCTTTTTAAAACCTGCAGAGAGTTGAACTGCTTGTTCAGGTACAACCCATTCATTGTTTAGATTAATCTCCACTCTCAAAGACTCTTGTTTCCTATAATTAATCTTGGGGGGAGGTGTGTGACTGAGCAAACGACTCTGTTTACCTTTTTGATGAAATATTCTCTCATATCTGGTTCAAAGTAGTAAATCAGCTGCAAGAAGGGTCTGTAGAGGTTCAACAGAAGTTTGAAAGTGAAGAGGGCATGAAGGAGGCATGCTGCGTTGTGGCCATACTGTCCTCTACCACATCTAGGCTGAAAATGTAATTCTTATTTTTAATCTAAGAAAGTTAATGTGAGCTTGACTCTTAAATCTCTTCCATGATCAGTGTTTCTATTCCCTCAGCTTTTTCAGTTTCTGTTATCTTGACCAAAGAAAACAAGGTAACAAATGTCATCCTACAAAATACAATGTTACACAAAATGTCATATATTTTTTTCAGCAAAAAAGGTCCCAAAAGGTGTGTGTTGGGGGGAAATGCTCAAAAATTTTCAATTTCACCTGCAAGAATTAAGTAAGATTTACATCCATAATTTTTAATTGGGTTCTGTATTGGCTTCAGTTGAAGCCCAATTTACTGTGATTTGAATAGATTTAAATTTCGCTCCAGGATATAGTGAAGTAAACTTACAAATCATTTCAGTCCACTAAGATTTTTTTAAAACCAAACTGAAATATACCCAATATTCAAATCCCAGAATCTAGCTGTCTGAAATCTTGACAGATTTACTCATTTCTTTAAAGTCTATCATATTTCCAAAATTCATATACACCAATGATAAAATAGAAAAGTTACAGCTTTTTTCCCCTGTGCAAATCAGTGGGAAGCTGATGGTCCGTATTTACAAATGGACTCAAATCTGATACAAAAATCAATTTTGATGGGACACAAATCATTCTTGACCAAATCAAGACACATTCCAAAACAGATCACCACTATTTCCATCTTACATATGGACTCTGCAGGCTATGTAGCCAAGGGAAAACAGCTGATTTCTATTTTCAGGCTACTTTTGCATATATTACACTACTAGTCATTTCCATCCAATTTATTTATACATTTACAAACAAGACAAACATTCATGTTTATTTCCGAAGGCAGTTTCCCCTAAAAAATGTACTTTGGATATAGCTTTCTTTAATATATGCGTTTTTGTGGATACCATCTGAGTGAAGATGAGTGTCACAGAATTCAGAAAAATAGGCCATTTTAGGGATAATGCTTTCAGTCTACATATTAATCATATCAGGATCTGGCCCACACTGCTCTGGCAGCTGCAGGATCGGAGCCAGCCTGACCCAGGAATAGCTTGGTGTTTGCAGACTCAGGCCCTGGCCTGTGTAGCAGCTGCTGGGCCACTCATGAGGCTCACCTTGAACTGGGAGGGAAGGCCTATTTAAGAAGTGGTTCCCCCTCCCAGAACTTACCTCAGCAACAAAGGTCTTTGGCTGTGCTTACTGACTTGCTGTTCCTGAGTCCCTTTATTCCTGCATCTTGACTCCAGTGTTCCTGCACCTGCTTCTGTTCCTGCCTTGACCCCTGCTCTTGCTCTGCTTGCCTCCAGCATCTTGGTGCCTTGTTCTGGCTCCATTCTCCCAGCCCATTGCTCCCGCCTCCGCTTGGTCATAACCAACTGCACAGTGAGTGCCTTTGGACTTGATACTCTGCATGGTGGACTGGGTCCTGGTGCCCTTGCCCCTGGTGAGAGGCTGCCTGGGATATCTTGGACTGTGACAAATTAGGAAAGTGTCAGCTGGGCTGGTTTGCTTGAAAATGCTGTCAAAATGACATCATCTGGTGTACTTGGCTAAGAGACTGACTACATAGGCATTTAGCCCACCGTTCGATCCACAACAGGCGTGGGCTGGTTCAGTCTTAAAGACAGCACTCAGATGACATCTTTGTTGGAGCAAACCAGCCCACTCCCTGAGTGGTCCTATTTGTATCTTTCCGAGCCCCTGTCAGGGACTTCTATTCTTTTGGTGCGGATAGGATTGCTCTGGTTTTGATCAGTTCCAGCACGTGTGATTGCTGGAACCAATCCAAAGCAAGCCTTACAGTTTGAATTTGCCAATAGTGTGATGTGGTTTATTAAGCTAGCCACTTCCGCATTTTGGCAAATTAATCACTTCCTCTGCTCCTTAGCAGAGGAGCAGGAGAAGTGAATTTTTAAAAGATGGTAACAGACCATCACTGATGTGACGCATCAATTAAAATTCTTTTATTTGCCTTGCCTTAATGGGATGGTCTGAGTGCTCACTGGAAGGACAGATCCTGAAGCTGAGGCTCCAATACTTTGGCCATCTCATGAGAAGAGAAGACTCCCTGGAAAAGACCCTGATGTTGGGAAAGTGTGAAGGCAAGAGGAGAAGGGGACGACAGAGGATGAGATGGTTGGACAGTGTCATCGAAGCAACCAACATGAATTTGACCCAACTTCGGGAGGCAGTGGAAGACAGGAGGGCCTGGCGTGCTCTGGTTCATGGGGTCACGAAGAGTCGGACACGACTAAACAACAACAATGGGATGGTCAAGAAACCACCCACAGTCAAATCCACTGTGGTGCCCTTTAAGAGAAGGCAAAGATGGGCTGCAATTTCCATATAAATGGGAGGGCTTGATTAGATCACACTTATCAAGCTCAACCATTCCAAAGCAGCCCACACTATCTAGTTCGCTTCCTTCCACTATTGTATCCTCACCCTAAGTGAGAGAATGTACCTGAGATCACTGTACTCTTGAGATCATACAGTGAGGACTGATTTAAATATACTGTTTTCTGGTTGCTGCCAAGAATTGCAGCTGAATGGTGGGGCTGCAACATGGCAGTGAGAACTTTTATTTGTTCTTTCCACAAAGAATCACATAAAGACTAGCTACGTCTACAGTGGCACATCCCAGCAAATGTACACAAGGAAGAAGCATTTCAAGCTCCCCACCGAATATCTGATCAGGTAGGCATAATAATCTGGCAGCAACTGTGCAATAAAAATAATAAAAACAAATCTATAGATCTGTGTGAGGTTTATGGAAGAAGAGACATGTATGTAAACTGGTTTGAGAGCTTTTGTAGCCACATAGAGATGCATAGTCCTCAACAAATAGTTTCTTAATAAACTTGAAGCTTAATAAAACTGATGGTACAATCGAGACTGCACCAAGTTCCTTCCTGAGACTAAGAGGTGTATACCCCACCACAGATTAAATCCAGGTCTATACTATCCAAAGCCAGAGAAAATATTTTGGTACCGGAGGGAGAAAATCCAGCACCACTCCCCAGCCCTGGCAGCAAAAATGTCTTAACACAAACTTAAATAACTAAGAAATTGCTGTCTCATGACACCCAAAATTTGCTGCCTGAGGTTGTCACCTCATTTTGCTTAATGGCAGGACTGGCACTCCGTCAGACACAGCTCATCTCTCTGATCTATATCTAAGCTTCTGCTGGACAACAACACCAGCTTTTAAGACTAAAACTGATTAAAACGTTGCTGTTTTTTCAAATCACTATATATGTTTTGCTGAATTAGCTTTCACTATATAGCTATGCTAGGGGAGTGCATTAAGCTGGTCTGCCAAAAAGAAAAGCCAGTTTTTGAACTTTCAAAACTTAGTTCTGTTGGAAAATTTCATACTTTCTCAATAGTTCCCCCACCTTCAAAAAATGATGCCTTCCTTGCCAAAGATACTATCGTTAGCCACTGAAATGAGCTCGCAGTTCTTCTGGTCACTACATTTTGGGCATTAGACTGGTACTGCTATCTTTCCAACACAAGGCATGTTTACTTCTATATAAATGCCACTGTGTTTAGTGGGGCGGAGTACTTGAGACACACTGCTAGTTATTGTAACTATAGATCTTTAAACAAATCATTGTGTGCAAGAGGAAGTATAATTGGGCAGCGGGGATGCTTTTCCATTAATATTTGGGTTGTACATTGAAGACATATGTATCCCACTGCCTAAGCATTTAGTTAGGCATCTGGCTGTGGAGCCAGAGATTGACTCCCCACCGAGCCTCCTGGGAGAAAAGCCAGGCTATGTGGCTTTGAGCAAGCTGCACCGACCCAGAGTGCCTCCAGAAGAAGGGAATGGGAAACCATTTCTAAAGATTTTACGTATACCTAGGAAACACTGGAAGGCATTGCCATGAGTCAGAATTAATGTGGCAGTGCATAATATCATCTCCATTATTTAAATGTTACTGTTTTGTTGAAAACAGCCAAATAGGTATGTATAAAACTAGTCTGCTAGATGGGCTTGAGTTGAGATAAATGGTAATGAAGTTTCTTTCTTGGCTGCTCTAACTTTGAGTACATGGATGGAATTGTGTTAGGACCCATCAGTCAGTATTAGTTTGCTTACATGAAGGGCTCTTGAAATGCACCCCAAAATGTAGACAGTACAGAGGCATTTTGTTTGAGGAGAAAGAGCATATCCTCCACCACCATCTCCCCCCTTGGTCTAGTCCTCACTAGTTTCCAATCATATTGACTTTGAGACGTGTGCCACCTGTCATCCGGCTTGTTTCATCACCCATCGATTTTCTGTAAACCAGAATTACAGGCTTTGCTAGACTGGAATGGGTGTTTGGGGACAATTGGATTGGCTACCCTTTCCATCTCACTATTCCACTGTGAGAACAAGGCCTCAACTGAATCACAAGCCCTATCAGCTGGAAACTCTCCCAGAGCATTCAGGAATCTTTTGGGGTCCATAAACCTCTGAGGGTGGACCATTTTAATAAGTCCCCCACCCTTGCTAGGAGGGTCTGCTGCCATCAAATCAAACTTTACAAGGAAATGATCTAACCATGATAATAGAGTTATAGCACAGCACCACACCACACCCTAAAGATCATCCTTTGTTCTTCTAGTGGCAAATTTTTTAAAAAAAAAATCAAAATCCAGAGAATGACCTGCCACAGGTGTTAGGTCCACAATGGGTCGAGACAGTTCCATGGTTGCCATGGTAGCCATGAAATCCCAAGCAGGACCTGTCAGGATAGCCTTGGTGTGGATGCTGAAGTCCCCCAGAACAACAGTTCTGAGCTTATCCAGCACCACCCTCAAGATTACCTTGGCTAGCTCAGACAACGAGGCTGCTGGGCAGTGGGGTGAGCGGTACACCAGCAGCACTCCAGTTCTGTCTCTTTGGCCCAGCACAAGGTACAAGACCTTCAAATTGGTGCCAGGCATGAGAAATCTTATGGGTGATGGCAACTCCTTCCCCTTTCCCAGCCCTTCTGTCTAGGCTGATGCCAGATCAAATATCCAGGGGGGCAGAGCTGAGACAGGGCCACCCCACCCAGCTCATCTACCCAAATCTCAGTAATACACGCCAGGTCAGCTCCTTCATCCACAATCAAATCGTGGATGGTGCCTGTTTTATTATGGACTGACCTGGTATCTAGCAGCTGTACCAGCAGACTGGAGAGTGGGCTGACAAGGACAACCTGGAACTTGAGGGATGGGGAGGGGAAGGACTGAAACATGGGATAGATTTCAAAAATCTAACCTGCCTCTCCCTCACCTGGCATGTGGGTCCCCCAACACCATATCTTCCTCTGCCTGGTATAATATAAATAGGAGCACCCATTTCCCTCCCTTCTTCTGAGATTCACCCAGGCACATGTACCATATAGGTACAGGATCAGTGCAAGTGTAAAAGTGCAGCAAGTGGAGGTAACAGCATTTCCCAGCAAGCATAACAACCATTACAGGGGAAGGCACAGAGAACTGCATGGAACACAGAAAGGGGAAGGGTATTTCTCTGGTCACCATCACCTCCCACCTCAAGACACTCAAGGTGCTCCACTCTCAGCTAGGCACCACACAGCCCGTCCCTTTGGAACCTGCTTCTCACACAGGGATTCTGGAGGCAATCTCTAGCATGTTCAATCTGCACTCCCACGGTGGGTGATTCCACGGAACCTGATCTCCCACCCAAGGTCTCTGTTCCCCTGTCCATTCCCACCCCCTCCAAGCGATAAACCAAACAACAAGCTTAGCCTTTTTAATTCTCAACCTCCCAGGAAGGTTATTGGGGTGGGAAGAACAGCTGGTCCTAATCAGCTGAGAGCTTCCAGCAGCAGCCAGCATGGTCCCAATTCAGTGGAGAAGCAGAAACCTCAGAGAGAAGGTAGACAAGGTGAAAAAGCCTTTCTCTCTTCACTTGTGTTGACCCAGTTGCCAGCACCCATCATGGGTAATGAATGTGCATTGTTCCATACCCATTCACAATATGTGAATATTTGAGAACTACTAGTGACTTGACAGATAGAGATAATAATACTACAACCCAAAAGTACAAATCTGCTGGATAGCTCAGTGGCTTAGGTCTTTGTCTGCAGAGCCTGAGATTGGGAGTTCAGTTCCCCGCTGTGTCTCCTTGAGAGGAGCTGGACTCGATGATCCCTAGAGTCCCTTCCAGCTTTGCAGTTAAAAGTTTATTATTATCAAATGAAATAGTCTAACATTCAAATATTATCTGATCTTTCTTTCATTGTTCAGCAGAATCCAATATTTATTTACTCATGTCAGTCCCATTGACTTGACTGGTGCTTACTGTCAAGTAAGTGTACATCGAATTATAGGCTGAGTTTTTAAACTTCTGATTAGCAGCATGACAAAAGATGGATTCTGCAGTGCGAGGAATTTTCCTTCTCACTGGGCAGAATAATGGGGAAGTTTTTGGTGCTCTCCACAGAGTTGTGGGATTGCAGTTTTTTGAGTCAAACCCTGCCATTCATGCAGTTGCTTGAATTGTGCAAATTGCTCGGAAGTCTGGCTGCTTCAAGAACTGGATGGGTTCCGTGCATCTTCATTAGTAATCAGGCAGTCCTCCTGTGCTTGTTGTGTATCTGCCTTTTGCTTCTCCGATTGGCATTTTGCACAAATCACAGAGAGTTTGGGGGAGGGGAGGGAAAGAAACATTTGTTTCATCCTCTGCTTGCCGTGAGGAATCTCACAGTCTCGATGTTTCATACCGAGACATTGATGAGCACGAGTGGTTTAGCAAGCATTCTTTCCACACTTGATGATTAAATATTGAGTACATGTGAAACTGACATGAAAACAAACTTGGTTCTTTCATTTCAGCTGTAAATGAAAGATTCTTATCTTACTGCATCCTAAAACCTGACTTAAAACTTATAAATCATGCCCTCTTGTACTTTGGTAAAGATTTCAAATGGCTGTGGAATTGTGTGCTTATTTTTTTTATATCTTGGAAGTGCTTCCACTGGAACCTGCCAAATCTTCAGCCACCTGAGGGTTCTGGGATTTGCAACCCACAGAAGTAGATTTTATGAGTTTTGTTCATTTGATGCTCAAAGTTTTAAAGAAAGAAGCGGGGGGGGAGCTGGATTGGGGCATGGGACTACGCACACAGGCATTGTAGACTTCATTTGCAGATATTGTTTGAGGGATGTGAATGAGTAATTCATGAGCTGATAGGCTGACTGGGTATTTAGGGCCCTTGATTACTTCAAGAGCTTTCAAATTGTGCTCTTCTAAATGAAATGCTCTCCAGGCTGATAGCCAGCGCATGAAATAAAATCCATTTGCATATAATGAATTTATACTACTGCCACTTGTAAGTGATAATAAACAATGCTTACACATTAAATGAACACTTCTGTTCTTATTAAATGCAGATGCTTGAAGAATGTTTTTATTTGTGAAATCCAATCCACAGTATACCATCCCAGTGCCATTCTGACCCGATTAGAACCTCCTAAAATCATGTATGGATCAGTGCACAGCTATTTTTAGATTTCCATGCATCTCTGAATATTGCAGTGCCATTCTCTGCCCCCAAAAGTATAGAAAAATCTGTAGAAAATGCATATATGAGAATAAAATGTTTTTAGAACAGTGTACCCTTGAGAGGAAACGTATTTACAGATGTATATCTTCAAAATTCTATCTTTGGAAATACAAATGTTCATATACGTTTTTAAAAGAAATAATAATTCCAGATTAATTCAGAGATGGGACAGAACAGTGGAACACTTACGAATGACTATGTACAAAACTGTCTTCATCCAGTGATCGTCTGATTCCTCACTCTTTAGTTAACTGTTTTTGATAAGATCTTGTTATTAACTCAATGTTTTTTGAAAAGTGAAATGTCTGTTATTATTTTAATTGAACCAGTAACAGCTTTTTAAAAGCAAATGATTAGAAATATATTTGAGCATGTGAAAAGAGAAATATTGTGTCCTACATTTGTGCTCCACTTACAACTGCCACATTGAAATTTTACCCCAATTCAGGGCAACTCAGGAGGAAGTCAATCGACCTGTTCCTAGATGGGTGGGTCTAGGATTGCAGCCTAAGCAAGTGCGTCCGTTAATGATTATGGTTAAGCTTCAATCGGTTGTGTGTGTAGGACACTGCACAGGCACCCCAGTGTGATCCTTGTCCAAAACAGGGCATACAGATCAGGACCCAAATTTCCTGTGCCCTTTGTGGGATGCTCCTGTTTGGTCTGCGTTTGTGTCCATGCTGGTATGTATATGTTACCAAGTCTTCAAGAAAAGTTATATTCCCATGAGGGGAACTGTTGGATAGCTCAGTGGCTTAGTTATCTGGTTATGGAGCCAGAGGTTAGGAGTTCAATTCCTCCATCTGTGCCTCCTTGACAAGGGCTGGACTCGATGATCCACAGGGTCTCTTCCAGCTCTGCAGTTCTAAGGTTATTATTTATTTATTTATTTATTTATTTATTTATTTATTTATTTATTTAAAAAGATAAAGAGCTAACCGAATTATTTCCGGCATAATTATTTGCTGGCATGAACTGGCATAAGCTGAGACACCAGACTAAGACGCATCCACTTTCTTCAGGACTAACAGCCGCATCAGCAGAAGGGAATGGATAGTTCCAGTGGTGATGGGGGAAGGAGGAACTCCTGGCGGGCAGCTCCTGGGCAGCGGCAGCAGTAGCTGAAGGTAACGCAGACAGAGGATCTGTCGCAGACAATGGAACTGACACACCAGGTAAAAGTGAAATCTGGGCACCTGTTGGGGTTGGATTTTGCTAACCTGAGGTTAATCCAGTCTTCTGCAGTCTAGGAAAAAAGACTGAGTAAGGAGTATTTAGGATGTTCCCTGCGAGTCAGTTTTTTCCTTTTTCTCTTTTCCTCCTTTCTTTCATATTCATTTGTAGCATTTATTGTCCTCAGTAATATTGCCTCCATGTGAATCCAACCGAGCTGTGAGTAGACTCAACTGACTGGGAGTGGGAAGCTCATTGTGATCTGAGAATCCCATTTTGACATGGTTTTCAGTTGCATGGGACTTTCTGTTCATGTGGAACCCAAGTAAAATCTCCCTTCTGACCACACCATTCCATGCATCAAGGATAAGGAGACAAGGCCAGGTGCAAACAAGACCCTGGATGCCGGGTGTGTGTGTGCCTGTTTAAAAATCACTACTTAAACCCTGCCAAACCCTGCAGGAGAGCCTGGAACACATGCTGCACCTACACAGGACACAACTTTAATAAGATGAAATAACAGAAGAGGAGTCCTTGCTGACGGAAAAGCTCCTATGTTAAGCTTTTTGCCACTGCCCGAATACTGAGCTGGGATCATACTGTGAAACTGGGCTTTGAAACGAGCTGCTGCTTGAGAGGTTAATCCCATCGACCTTAGCAAGAAAGCCTCTTAAAGTAAGGATTCCCAGCTCACCCCTCTGATTGTAGTGGCAATTATTTTAATGTTAGAGTACAGCTCTGAAGCAGGGAGATGCAGTTTTACATCCCCACCCTTAACAAAGATCTTGTATAATATCTGAGATCTTGTATAATATCTGGAGTTGAAATACATTAGCGGCAGTGCAGTTCTTGATCACTTTAAGCTGTACCCCCCTGAATGTGAAGTCAGTGCAGGCTTTCTGAGTATGTCTGAGTGGGGTTGAGGTGGGGAAGATAAATAAAGGAAAAGTAATAGGAGATGATTAGTAAAATAATGTAGTTTCCTTTTATCCTATGCCCTGGAAAAGGTTGCTTTCCTTTGCATAGATTTCACTGCTTACGGCAAACATCTGGAAGAAATGTGCACCTTGTGAAATGTGTACCTTTTGAGC
This sequence comes from Intellagama lesueurii, assembly GCA_037013535.1. NCBI lineage: Eukaryota > Metazoa > Chordata > Lepidosauria > Squamata > Agamidae > Intellagama > Intellagama lesueurii. The sequence goes on along the minus strand of JBAJHW010000001.1, from coordinate 162,535,876 downwards.
TTTCCTCTGTAACATAGATTCCTGCCGAGAGATTGGTCATTAGCAGCTGTGCAGCCTCATCTTTTCAGGTTATTCAGAAGGAAAAATGGCCAATTACTGTTGCATTTGAACTTTTCAAGCCAAGGTGAAAGAACAATAAGATGCAGGAAGGGAAACGGAAAGCCTGTGCATATCATATAGGGCTACTTGGACCTGTCTGTGAAATAATTCGTATTGAAGAATTCCGGGTATGATTTAATTGGATAGTTGAAAAGGAAAGAGATGACAGCTACACTCAGATGTAACACTAAACCACAGTTCAGAATTATGAGAACAAGATGCAATACGACTTGAACCCACATGCTACCTCACTAGTATATTCCTTTGGCATAGCTGTGAAGAAGTGGAAATTTACATTTTAGAGAACTACAGTTAGTATCAAATCCACCCATAAAATATTGTTGACTTTAATTATGACTTGCTGAAATCAGACAGCTTCATAACCCAAGCTAGCATATTCCAAGAAAGGACAGTTAAAATTATTAATTAGTTAAAAATTACCCAGTTTGCTTGGATTTGGATGATGTTTCAAGCTGCAGTTAATCTAAAAGGGGAATGAAAGTTCACGTTAAATTTAATAGCCACACTAGAAGAAGAGGAAGGAAGCCCAAAGTTTGTTTAGAATCTTTCTTGTAACGATAAACTTTGTTTTAACACTTATTCCAAACCATCAATAATTTGTATTCTCGAAGGCTTTCACGGCTGGGATCCAATGGTTGTTGTTGTAGGCCCGAAAAACCTACAACAACCATCAATAATTTGTTTTGCTGAATTTTTAATCTTTGGTCTCTTTTACATCAGAGATGACATTACTTTCAATAGGTTAGTCCCTAGATGCCATAGCTAGTGCTTAGGTAGAGAAAATGTACAGCACCTGTTAAGAGGGTCCTAGTAATTAAAATAGGTATTCTCGAAGGCTTTCACGGCTGGGATCCGATGGTTGTTGTAGGTTTTTCAGGCTGTTTGGCTGTGTTCTTAAGTTTTTTCTTCCCAACGTTTCGCCAGTCTCTGTGGCCGGCATCTTCAGAGGACAGGAGTCAGAACTCTGTCTGTGCTCTGGTGCAGTTTGTGGGATAGTTGAGTATTTATAGCTGTGATATCAGCTTTTGTCCTTTTCAGGAGATTGGGTGATTATGGTGATCAGCATGTTTTTTGTTGTGGGTGTATTGTTGTGATAAAGGGGAGAGATGATCTGTCCCTGTGATTGATGGGTGTCATTAGCTGGTCTTTTGTGTGCAGTGATCACCGGTCCTTGTGGCTGGGTAGAGTTCGTTGACCTTTTGCAGGCTGTATGTTTCAGTGCTGGGAGCCAGGCTTTGTTGAGTTTTAGACTTTCTTCTTTTTTGTTGAAGCTCTGCTGGTGTTTGTGGATTTCAATGGCTTCCCTGTGCAGTCTAACATAATGATTGCTGGTGTTGTCCAGTACTTCTGTATTTTGAAATAGAATTTCATGTCCAACTTGATTCAGGGCATGTTCAGCTACTGCCGATTTTTCTGGTTGTTTTAGTCTGCAGTGTCTCTCATGTTCTTTGATTCTGGTGTGGATGCTGCATTTTGTGATTCCAATATATACCTGGCCACAACTGCAAGGTATCTGGTATACTCCTGCAGTGGTGAGGGGGTCTCTTTTGTCCTTTGCTGACTGTAATATTTGTTGTATTTTTGTGGTGGGCCTGAATACTCTTCAGTTTGGTGTTGTTTGAAAAACAGTTACCCACAAATAAAGTATTTCTGCCATAAAGGGGTCACGGACCGCATGGGGAAACATTTGAAAAAACACAACCTACAAACTCAACAAAGCCTGGCTCCCAGCACTGAAACATACAGCCTGCAAAAGGTCAACGAACTCTACCCAGCCACAAGGACCGGTGATCACTACACACAAAAGACCAGCTAATGACACCCATCAATCACAGGGACAGATCATCTCTCCCCCTTATCACAACAATACACCCACAACAAAAAACACGCTGATCACCATAATCACCCAATCTCCTGAAAAGGACAAAAGCTGATATCACAGCTATAAATACTCAACTATCCCACAAACTGCACCAGAGCACAGACAGAGTTCTGACTCCTGTCCTCTGCAGATGCCGGCCACAGAGACTGGTGAAACATTAGGAAGAAAAACCTTAAGAACACAGCCAAAAAGCCCAAAAAACCTACAACAACCAATTAAAGTAGGGTTTGACCTTTGCAACCATCTCTGTGTAATAATGAATTTATGCCAATTATATCTAAGATATCAAGGACAGGTTTTTGCTGGGGGTTTTTTTTAGCCAGATCAGACCTGGTAGCACTGAGCTGCCAGAAGTCTCTTCCTAATAAGTTATGTGCCTGCATTTTGTTGCCTGCAAAGATTGTTAAAGGCAAAACTAAAGTTTATCTGGATGTCATTCCTAGAGGTTAAACTTTCAGACTATATAAAGAACCAGTTAATTGATCCTGATTTAGACGGAGTATTTGGACTTATGTTTTTGACTATCTAACTGGAGTCAACTGTCAGGAAGAAAGGTCAACCTGATTGCAACTGGGAAGTGACCTTTAGGTTTTGCTCACCTAATAACTAAATGGTACATTATTGCTGTCAATCTTCTTCAAGCAGTATCCCGAAGACAGGATTTATTTTCTTCCTGTGCAAAGTCAATTGTTTGTTAAAGGTTGCTCATCAGACTGGATTTAATGCGGAGCAAATTTATGCAACTACATTGTTTTCCAGAAAGATAAATATTTAAATAATATTTAAAATTGTTATTGGGATGTTCAGATGAGGTCCAACTATTAAACTATAACCATACATCCTCTGAACATTACAGTAGCAGTTTTGATTATCTGATGCATGTGCTGGTATTAATGGGCAAATGACTTCACAGCTAACACAGAAGCAGATGAGGACATTCTGGGAACAGGCAAATATGGATGCTTGCAGAAGTGATTTCTGAAACCAGCAGAGCCCTGTTCACAGGTTGTTTGGAGCTAGAAGGTCCTTACCTTGAAACAGTGAGCTACCTCTGTTCTGCTTTATCTGTTCCCAATCTAAGAATTCATGTTCTGTGTAGACCGGGCAGGAAGGCTGCCTCATCTCATGACACCGGCTGACATCTCAGGGAATTTCTATGCTTCGTTGGTCTCCAGGTGGACAGGCAAATCTCAAGGTGGGAAGTGGTGAAGGAGGGCAAAGTCTGATTGTTGTTTGTAAGGTGGCTTTAAAGCTTGCATACATCACTCCATGCAATCCCAGCTAGAACCAGGGCTCCCTGGCTCACCATGATGAAATCTGTGCATATGTTGTGGGTGCAGGATTTATGTGGGAGGGAGCACAAGAAATTCTCTCTCTCTCTCTCTCTCCCCCCCTCTCTCGTACACACACACACACACACACACACATACACACACACACACACAATTCACAAAGAATGGGAAGCTGCCGACTTGGCAATGAGAGATGGCACAGGAAGTCTCCAGCACATGGACTTAATTGGGCCTGCTCCAGCCCATCACATCCCCCAAGCACAACCTTGCCATGGGGCAGAGGAACTCCACTTGTTATCTCAAGTCACTGACTAACAATAACAGCAGGATTCTCTTGCACACAAGTTGCCCTCACTGAGAGGGCAAGTAGCATGCAAGGGAATCTGTTATCTCCAGTCACTGATTGGAGACAATAGAAGGTTATTTCTTCATTCACTGCTTGCTACCTTTCAGCAGAGGAAGAGAAGAGCAGTGTGCTGAGCTTACCCTATATACTCACTAGGTATTTGTAGGCACTGTCTCCCTGTTCTCAGGACTCAGCTTGTGCCTGCCAGTGCTGAGTCAAAGTGCTTCATGGTTCTTCTCCTTTTTGTTTTCCTACATGAGGAAGTGGGAGGAAGAGCACAGGTTGCTTGTTGAAATGCCAAATGAAGAAGCTTCTTCACATGCTAGTTGGCCTGAAGAGAGAATTCTTCCCTTTCTATTACAGTTCCCTAGCCCTGTTGTAGCAGGAATCCAATAAGGCTTTTTCCCCCCACATCAGGATACTTGGACTAGGATTACCATAGGGATAGAAGAGTCCTTGTCTTCTGTGGGAATGTCATCATTCCCACAGATGACAAGACAATAACGCTGAGAAAAATTTAAGTCAACAGGTAACAAGAAGGGCCAAATATGAGATGCATGGACTCTATAAAAGAAGCCATTGCCTTGAGTTTGCAAAATCTGGGCAGGATTGTTTATGACAGGACCTTTTGAAGGCTGCTAGTTCATGGCATCAACAAGAGTCACCTAAAACAACATCCTGCAATGCAGGATTAATACCAGTATTAATGGTGGTTGACAATACAGCCTATGCTTAAAGACCTCCAGTGAGGGAGAGCCCTTCACCTCCTGAAGCAGCCTGTTCCACTGTCAGTTCTGAACGTTATGACATTTCTCCTAACATTCAAATGACATTTGTTTTCCTACAGTTTCTGCTCATTTCCTGTTCTCCAAAGCAAAGGAGAACAAATCAGTTCAATCTTCTGAATGGCAACCTTTCAAACATGTGACCACTGCCTTGTCTTGCATGAATCTTCTGTTCTCTAGGCTGAACAATAACCCACTTGCAAAAATTGTTCTTCATAGGACCTGGTTTCCAGATCCAATGCCATCCTGGCTGCTCAAGTCCAGTTTATCAATGACTTTCTAAGAATATGGTGCCCAGAACTAAACACTGTACACCCAGAACTTCTGGCAGGTAAGTGATGTAATAAATTTGATTTCTCTCATAACTGGGGAATGCTTTTGAATACAAAGGTGAGACACTCTTTTGATTGTTGTGTTGGACTTGGAAACATTATATAGGTTTTCTCAATGCTAAGAGACTCAACTCAAATTTCAAAGATGTTGTGAAGACAGCTTTGGAAAGCTCTTCCATATACATTGCTGAAATTTCGGTTTGCAAAAAAAAAAAAAAGGAAGGTTCTATATAAGCAGTGTGTAAACAGTCCTTGAAGCAGAATAGTTTTCTTCCATTGGCTTTCTGTTTAATTTCTGTGCGACTCAAACAAGAAAAAAAACTTTCCATATATAGAATCATTTTTGGCAAATAGAGGTGATAACCCATCTACTTAGAGCAGAAACAGATGAGAACCCATTTCATAATTCAAACATTGATAAAATATTACCCTCTAAACATACTTTTTCAAAGCATTGTGTCTGTGCAGTTGATGTGCAAATGAATCCCATGCTTAACTCCCGGTGACCAATCACAGGGCAAAAGCAACCTAATTCACAGCTTGTACAGGTCAGAAACCTTATTGTATGAAAACAAATGTCCTTTAATCCTTAAGGAATGTTTGCAGTTAAAGTCAAAGCTGGTAGGTCATCTGTGTCTGCATTGCTTCAGCGAGGATCATCAACACCAGATGTTTTTCATTGCCTCTTTTTTTGCCCCAAACTATTTTGAGAGTGTATTTGTTTAAGGTTGCAGAGATATATCTAATGTTGTGTTGAAACAACAATATATCTTGCAATATACCAACACCCCTTCTCAAGATCTAACATGAATATATTTGGGCTCAATAACATCAACTATTTTGAGAGTGTATTTGTTTAAGGTTGCAGAGATATATCTAATGTTGTGTTGAAACAACATTATTTTGCTTTACAAAGGCCAGAATCTTATCGTTTTATGGAATCACATAAGGCGCATTAGGCAAATAATTCTGCCTTTTCAGTCCCCTCTGTCTACTACTGGTCTCATGATGAATTGTATGCCTGGTGTGACAGATTGCAAGCCAAACAGGAAAACATGACTGCACCCTTGCCCTTAAATGCACAGGGTTCCCAGTAAGATTTTGGCCATTATAATGTTGAACCGCTTGATAGCTCAGGGGTTTAGGTCTCTGGCTGCGGATCCAGAGGTGAGGAGTTCGATTCCCCACAGTGCCTCCTTGATGGAGGCTGCACTCGATGATCCAGAGGGTCCCTTCTAGTTTTGTGGTTGTTGTTGTTGTTGTTGTTGTTGTTGTTGTTATAGAGCAACAGATGCATGCCAGGGTGTACCATAGGAGACATTATTTGGGGCTATCATAAGAGGTCAGATTTGTATGGGTTTCTAAATTGTCGCTTTTTAGGTTAAATTATAAAATTTTAGTTATTCCCCTGTAATTCCTCTGAGATACATAGAATGTACATTCCCATGTGTGTGCATGCATGCGCATGCACACACACACTTCTGACTATAGCAAGAAGTAATGCTTCTTACTGAGTACCAATATTATGATCCTATATCCCCATAAACTGAAGAAAGGCCCTTTGAATTGCATGCTTACTATCTTTTTAAAATACAGTCAGTGACTGGAGATGTGTTTAGCCATGGATGGCAATGGTGACAGTTTTAGAGAGGGTATGGTTTTCTCCATTCATTTTTATCTCTTGCTTACTTTGCAATAACTTGAGATTGCTGCTCCTTGTCACTCAGTGACTAAACCTAATTGGAAAGAAACTCTGGTGCCTTTCAGACGGCTATAAATCTTTGATTGTCGTGTACTTCAGGGATTATTTTGAAGCCTGTAAATGGAATGATCTAAAGGTTCCCTATCAGCTATTTCCCAAAGGTTAAATACAAAGAGAAGTATCACGTGCAATCTAGTAGGGAGAAAAAAAGGAGACATTGTGGAACTGCGTGTTGGCATTTTTTCCAAGGACATTGCATGGCCGGGTGCAAAAGAGGGTACGGCTCTTCTTGCTTCTTTTGCTGCTGGTACTGGAGATGGCATTCAGGAGCCCTCTTCTGTTTTTGTATCTGGCCGTCCTGCAAGAGCATCAAATAAGGCAAGCGTTGTCTTAGCTCTCGATAAACAATTAATACCAGTCCAGAAAACCTAGAAGATGAAACATAGCTGTGCCTTTTTAAAAAAAATTCCTCAAAACGATTAGGATAATCTTGGTCATATTATTATGACAGTTATTTATTCCAGGATTATCATGTTTCACTCTTTTTGTACCTGTTTTTTTGATATTTTTTATCTCATCCTGCAATAACCCCACCACCATATTCTCTGTGTGTACATATACATTATCCATATTTACTGTTTCTTCTATGCATCTAACAAAGTAGTCCGCGAAACCTTTTGCAATTAAAGAGAAAGAGAGAGAGAGATAAAAGCAGATGGCCAAATAGCCATGGAAACTCACTGGGGGGGTGGAGGAAGCTGGTAGTCATAAACCATTCTTTGAACATCAGTGACATACCTTAAAAACCCTATTATAGTTGCTCTGAATTGGAAGTGACTTGAGGCACTGAACAACAAGAATAAAAAGGATGTTTCCTAGAAATATGTATTCTGAAAAATTTTGGCTTAACGCTTGTTGCTCATAAGGCTCCACAGCCATTTTTGTTTTAAATGAATTTTTTATTGAATAACCAAATATTCCAAAAGCAGGGGGAAAACCTAAACAAACAATCCATACATAGAAAGTATGAATTGGAGGGAGACTGTGATATAGAGCCTACTCTTTTTCTGTAGCCTCCTTGCAAAATTAGAAATCTCTAAAAACTATGGTTTCCAATTACATGAGGGGTGTATGTGAAGTCCAGGGCTATTGCACTGTATTGGCTCAAACTGCAGAAATCTAACTCGGTTGGATCTATTAATACATTTCCATGTGACCATTGGGTGGAGCACATAGGAGTGACTGCAGTGCATAGCAGCACCTCCACCCCACAATTCTTTCTGTTTTCCATTTTGCACAATTCAAGCACCTTTTCACTAGCATCATCTTGACTCAAATAATACCCCCTGGAAGGAAGTATCTTTGATGCCTGTGGGGTTATTATTAACATTTATTTGTTGGTTACACTTAAATTTTATTAGTTACACTTTTGTCCTTTTTCTCCACTGAGCTCAAGGGAGTGAACACAACTCTCTTCCTACCGTTTTATGACAGCAACCCTCCAAGTGAAGTCAGGCTGACTGGCCCAAGAACACCTAGTGAATTCCATGGTTGAGTGGAGACTTGAACCTATATTTCTCAAGTCTCTTTTTAGAACTTTAATCATGATACTACATTGGCCTTTTCCTATATTGGTGCCTGAGATCTGTTCAGCAGGATCAGTGCTGTAGTGTCAGTAAGTGTTCTATAATCCAGTTGCTGTTTGACTCTTCAAAAACAGACAGCCAAATAGGTCTCTTGGCCCAAGATATGTCATTAAATGTAATGATGACCCCAGTATCACCATTAGTTCTAACATACACCCTAATAGTCTTCTACATCAATCATTATTACGGTCATGAATCTAAGACTAAGACAAAGCAAGTCAGAGGTGTCTCTGCAACCTCAAAGACCAACATGCTCCTTTCAGGACTGGCTACAGTTTCCCCCAGCCCAGATTCCCTGGAGGTTGTACTACAGTTCCCAACATCCTTGACAATGGGCCATGCTGGCAAGAGAAGGACTACAGTTACAGTCTAAACATTCATTGAGGGTGTGGAACTGGTTGAAAGCTCTCCTTAAGTTGCTCACTTACCTTGAATGCCCTATTAATGTTGTTATAAGTCAGTTCTGACTTGACTGCATAGAACACACACACACACTGAAGTTTGCAACATTTTTGTAGGTGGCATCAAATATCAGACACATTCAGTTGTAACAATCAAATCTGTCCTCTGTGGGTCCTAAACCCCCTTTCATAATGTGTCCTCAACAGTGAAAGAGAGCTGTTTGTCAGGGTTGGCTTAAGATGTTTTGCTGCCTGAGGCAAAATAGCAAATGGTCTCTCTCACACACAGAGAGGGGGGGGGGGGAGAGAACCCACACACATCAGGTTAAAACCATAGTACCCAAATTCAGCCAATGTGTTTTGGTACAGGAAGGAGAAAGTCCGGCAAACATCCGTTTCTGGCAGGAAAGATACAACTGTGCAGAACCAGTCTCTCAAAACTCTCCAACCTACTTATGGGAAGAGAAATGTGGGAAGTGGGGTATTTCACCAAATTTCTCCTGAGGAAAGAGCCATTTTCCAGCAGTTGTTCAGAAGCGGGGATCAACATTAGCTGTAGTCCTAGTACAGGTTTCATTTCCTTCCTCTCCTCCTCCCCCTCAAATGATGTTAGTTTTTGGCACTGCCGTGGCAAGTGTTAAGCGCAGCAAGCCTGTGGTCAGCCTAGCAGTCATTTTGTTTCTTCCACAGTGCCGTCTATCTAGAGTTGCTCGAGGTCCTAATCATGGAAGAGGAAGAGGAGGAGGCAGCTACCAAAAATGGGGATGAGTGGCCTTCTGTTTCTAGCAAAGGAAAAAAGAAAAAAGGAGCGAAAGCCAGCATGGTGTTGTAGATACAGCACTGGATTAGGACCTGAGTTCAGATCCCTAGATAGCCATGGAAACTCACTGGTGGCAAGGAGCTGGTGGCCGTAAACCATTCCTTGAATTTCACTCACATATCTTAAAAACCCTATTATAGTTGCTAAGAGTTGGAAGTGACTTGAGGCACTGAACAACAAGAATAAAAAGGATGTTTCGTAGAAATATGTATTCTGAGAAATTTTGGCTTAATGCTTGTTGTTCATCAGCATTGTTTGTAAAGCTTATCTTGGAAACCGACCGTGTGAATTAGTCATCCTGTTCATTAAGCTGGAAATTGCCGATTACAAAGAGGCCTCTTTGGCTGCCTGCCTCATATGCCTTTGCCACAATTCTCCATGTAATAATAAACAAGTATACCAACCGAAACTTCCCTGAAATTCAAATATAAAGTTCTCAAAGCAGCATAGAAACAGTAGGTTATGGATTCACTACTGTTCCTGTGTGATGTTTCAGTCTGGTTCCCCCACCCATCTCTGATGCCTTCTTTGCACTTATCCTGATTGCTTCAGCCGAGTGTGACAGAACCTTCTGTTAACAACCCTCTTTTGTATCTTGGCCCTATGTGGAAGCACTCGACTAAAACTGACAAAAGCAGAAGCCGTCTGAAGACTTGTGGAATGGAGGAAAAAAGGAGAAAGGAAAATCTCTCCTGACCTTGCAAGCAAAAAAGGATCAGCAACACATTTTACTTCAGAATGAGGAAGAAAAAGAAAAAAAGCCATAAGAAAAGTGCTCAGCCGCATGGTGTGCACTGGGATAATAATAAAAAAGAATGAAAGAAATGTCACAAAATCCCCCAGGATCCAAAGTATCCTTCCAGTTTCCCTAGGAAGTAGATGTCATTCTCTGAAGCGATTGTGATCCTAGCTCTGAGATTTCAAGGGTCATTGATGTGAACACGCTGGCTGCATCTGCTCCCCCTGCCCCCGGATAGACAACAAACAAATTTTGAAGCAATTCCTCAGCAATACCAAAATGCCGTCCTATTTGTTAAATGGTTCAGCCAGAAGAGATACTTCAGATGAAGTAACACAGATCCATCCCTTCTGAGAAGATGGGGCTTCAGAGAAGGGGAAAGTTGCATCTGCTTGGGTTTGCTGTCATGGCTGCCTCACACTTTGGAGCACCCACCTAGTCATGTAGCAAGACTGCATGAACTTTGCGTACAATTCCCATCACCACCAAAAAATCAATAAATATACGACTCCTTGAAGACCAGATATATGTGGTTTCTGAAAGATTCTTCTACTGCTGTGATGAAATGCTTACTGCTGGAGCTTAGCACATAATAGATGCAGCTCTATTTTCACTGCTGTTTCGTTGTTTTGATCATTATCATTATACATATACATACATGCATATATATACACACACACACATATACTAATATATATATATATATATCCTGCCCTTTTCCATCTAAGTTGGTTCTCTCTTAGAACACGTGAAATTAATGGCTACCAGCTACTTTGTAATCTACAGATGTCTTTAAGGAAAGATGGGAATCTGTGGAGGAGGAAAATGGTCTAAGAAAAGAAAGCACAGACCGTTCATTTAGACAAGGGAGTTTGGACTAGTGGGATTTATTGTGTAAAGTGCTTGCCTGGAGGATTCTTCTGAGCACTCCAAGTTCCTGCAGAAGAGCATATGCCTTGAGTTCACTTCAGATCATAAAGGTGGCTCTCAAGTACTTTATCTCCTCACATCATTGCCATTTCCTAGCTTGAAGTCTGATGAATAACACCCTCTTATATATATTTTTTCATAGGGTCCACTTCACCCTTTCAATCTTGCCATGTGGAAAGATTATGATTTATCTGCAAAACACTTTGGAATGCAACACCAATATCCCAAAATGAAACGATGGATATAGTTTAAAGAAGCATGCGCGTTTCTTTCTCATTTTACGGAATAGGCTGGGTGGCATAACTGGCACATCACTATAAATCACAAGGGTGTTTTTTTTTTTTTTTTTTTTTTTTTGTGAGCAAAGGATTATATTGCAAAAAGGTCTTATTTTCTGGCATGCGCATTGTGCTCCAAAGAGCCTGTCCAGGTCCTCCCTGCCATTAGGCAGACAGGGCTGGCAGCACATTTTGCATCTCATGAAGGGACAGCACCATCTTAGTTAATTTGTTTTGCTGTCACTGTATTTTTGCTGTCACGGATGGGGAGAGGTCTGTGGTGGCGTTTTTCTTGGTCTCATGCTACAAGAGGTTGTTCCGTTTGTGTACTGTGTGTGCACCTTGATCAGGAGGAACAATTTGCCCCTGTCGGCAAGATGTCATCATGCAACAGCAATAAAACTCAGATACTAGCTTAATTATATCTTTTTAAAGCAATATCATTGGCCTCTCAAATTTTAGAACTTTTGAGGCAACTCATATTTTCTGTTTGTTAAAAATATGGATTGCAAATGTGGAAACACTTATAAAACAGTCAAACCTCCATGGATGCAGTAAACAGATCATGCAAGCAAAACTAGGTATGGAAAAGGAATCAGAGAGAGGAACTGGCGTGAAGTTAAGTTCTGTTTCAGAAAGTCTCGGTGCTTTGCAGCAAGGACTGGACAACATGGAATAGATAAGTTTTCCACAGGCTAAGCTTTGCTGCAAAGCATGTTGTCCAAGAGTATGGAATCAAACAAGGATTTGCAGGAGGTTGATCAGGATATACTGATGGATTACGTTGGATGATTTGAAGTAGATTGTCAAGGATCTCTGACTCCCAGATGTATAACACCAGCAACAACAAAATGATGCTCACACACATACCTTCATGCACCTGAAATGAAGGAAGTTGGGCTTAGGGAAGTGGTCTTTTGGAGTGTACATTTATGTGGAGGGATGTGGAGCTATGTCCAATGCAGGTACCCAAAACAAATTCCTGGGCTCAGAATTCTTTGTTCGAAGAGCATCTTTTAGACATCTGCTCACCCCTGGCTTCAATATCTTAAAGGTACATGATTAATAGGCAAATCTCGGTCGGGTTTTGCCACATCAGCAAGTGGAGCCGGGTGAACATGGAATTGTTTTCCTCCCCACAACACCCACTTTGGGGGCAGGGAGTGACAAAACTTTGCAGAAACTTTGAACAGTGGTGACTAAGAGAACTCCCCCCCCCCCAGTACAAACCTTTAAAAGGCCATTATGCTGACACTCACAATGGCACAAGGTTATACACAGAGATTTTTTAAAAAAGAAAAATCTGGCAGCACATCCTAGAATGACCATGTGATCACACAACATCATGGGATCATGTGACCATGCTGCAGAGCACTGGCAAATTGGGGGGGAAATCTGTATAAAGAATGCACAAAGCATTTTCAACACACACACACACACACAGGGAAGAGATTTCTCAAACACCTTCTGACTCAAGCAACTGCAGCCTCCACTTTTCTCCAACTTAGCAAGTTTCTCTGAAGTTTGTTCCGCAGCCTTTTCAGTTTCCCCCTCTCCCACTTGAATTGCACCCAAGAGATGAGAAAAAGCTCAGCGTAGTTCTAGAAAGACCTATTGTTCTTCTTTGGTTCTATACATTTGCCTAAGGCCCCCAGAAACAAGGCTTGCATTCCTGTGGCATTTCCCCTTCCCCTCTCACTGTCCCTCTCTTCCTGTCTTTAGACCCAGAGCTGACAACAGGTTCTTCCTCCCCCATGAGCTGCTGCTCAGCATTCATCATACGCCTCTGCCTTGAAGGAGAATTGTCCATTCGCAATACTTCCAAGGTCACTAAGTTACATTAATGCCATATTGAGATACAAGGTTGGTAGTCTCTAGCATGTAAAGCCTACTTCCCAAGTGCAAATGGAGTGGTGCTGGTTTATGGGGTTCTTATTTCTTATCTGACAGCTTTAGAAGACCTCAGGTAGAGTGTTTCTGCATGCTAGGCTCACTATCTTGCCCTCAGCAAAACTCCAGGGCGGATCCTTGGGAATTCGTTGCCAGCAAAGGTGCTGCTTATGTTCTTTTGTGCTGTAACTTCTTCACAGAGCCGAGAGATCATATACTTCATCCCTTTCTGCATCAATTTCAGGGTCATCGTGGGGAGTGCTTGGTTATAAACTATCTATGGGACTGGAACTCCTATGCAGAATTCTTAGTTGCGGACTGAAGGCAGTTCAGTTACTGAATGATATGGAATTTCTCCCACCCCACTTTGCCGTGTGCATCTTGTCTGCTAGGAGTAAACAGTTTGGGCTGCACTTTGAAGGGGTTGTCCTGAGCTTTTCTTGATCTGAGAAAACATTAACATTCTTTCATCACCACCTGGAGGCTGATCAGGCTTGCCATTGGGCAGGGGGGAACCAGCAGTGATAAACTCAGTCATCATCAAGCAACACGAGTGTGTGAGCCCGCTAATTTCACCTTGCACTACTACTGTTAAGTGTTAATCTGTTCTACTCTATACTTCCCTTAGTTATAGAAAATGAACATTTTTTTTTCATTTTTTTAAAATGTGGTGACTGACCTGTTTTGGGATATTGCCTTCTGCAGTATATTGTTTTTCTTGGAGGGAGGATTGCTCAGGGTGCCTTAGTTAGCCCCAATACTTCACTTCTTGGCATGATATTATATAGCAGGAATCTGTGGTCCTCCATATGCTGCTAGACAACACCTGTAAGCATCCTTCAGTCTCAAGAGACTATGGTAACGCGCTTTGAATAGAGGTCTTGGAACAACATCTAGTGTGGCTGAGAAGGCCAATTCGAGAGTGACAATCCCTTCCATACTGAAGACAAATACAATCTGTCCCCTGTCCAGCTCCCTGATTTTTCTGGTTTCAGGGCTGCCTCTTTGCCTCGGCCTGCTGGACAAGGGTCTCTTCAAATTGGGAGAGGCCATGATGCACCACCTGCCTCCAGGCTGAACACTCAGATATCAAGGTTTCCCACCTGTTGAGGTCCATTCCTAAGGCCTTCAGATCCCGCTTGCAGATATTCTTGAATCGCAGCTGTGGTCTCCCTCTGGGGTGCTTTCCTTGCACTAATTCTCCACACAGGAGACCTTTTGGAATCCGACTGTCAGCCATTCTCACGACATGCCCAAGCCAACGTAGATGTCGCTGTTTCAGTAATGTATACATGCTAAAAATTCCAGCTCGTTCTAGGACTACTCTATTTGGAACTTTGTCCTGCAAGGTGATACAAAAAATGCTTTAGAGACAACGCATATGGAACGTGTTCAACCTCCTCTCCTGCCGTGCACAGAGGGCCCAGGACTCACTGCAGTACAGGAGTGTCCTCAGGACACAGGCTCTATGGACCTGGATCTTGGTATATATATCTTCAGCTTCTTATTAAGCCATAATCTTTGTGAGTCTAGAGAACATGGTAGCTGCTTTGCTAATGCATTTATCCAGCTCGACATCTAGAGAGAGGGTGTCAGAGATCGTTGAGCCAAGGTACACAAAGTCATGAACAACCTCCAATTCTTGTGTTGAGATGGTAATAGAGGGAGGTGAGTCCACGCCCTGGCCCATGACTTGTGTTTTCTTCAGGCTGATTGTTAATCCAAAGTCTTGGCAGGCCTTACTAAAACAATTCATAAGTTGTTGGAGCTCTTCAGCAGAATGGGCAACAACAGCTGCATCATCGGCGAAGAGGAACTCCCTCATGCACTGCTAGACCACAGTTCCCATCATAAAGTTGTCATCAATGCTCCTTCCTCCCATTCAGGCTGTCAGGATCTGGCCCACATGGCCCTGACAGCTGCAAGATTGGGGCCAGCCTGATGCAGGAATGGCCTGGTGTTTGCAGGCTCAGGCCCTGACCTGTGTAGCAGCTGCTGGGGCACTCATGAGGCTCACCTGGAAACTTGGAGGGAAGGCTTACTTAAGGAGTGGTTCCCCCTCCCAGACCTGGACTCAGCAACAAATTCAATAATTTATTTATGGTTGTTAACCCAATCTTACATAATACTAAGAGATATAATACAATAAAACCTTATAAAGATATATTAGTAAAAAGATACACAGTTTACATAATAAAACCATTTATAAATAGAGCACTATGCATGGTTTACGGAACTAAAACCTCTAGCAATCATACATCTGCGGATGAGCATAGCAGCACTACAGAATCTGGCAACACAATTTGTGGTCTGTAACGACCTGTCCGAAAGAAGTAGCTTCAGATAGAATTCAATGGGCCTCCCCAGAAATTTGTGAATAACAGGATAAATAAGTTCCTTACGTAGTTCTTGATAGAAAGGGCAGCATAGAAGGACGTGGGTCACGGTTTCTACTTGATTGCTTTTGCAAGGACATAAACACTCTGAAAAGGGGATATTTTGGAATTTCCCCTCCAGAAGTTTGGAAGGGAGCCTATTCAGTCTAGCTAAGGTAAAAACTCCTATTATCTTTGTGGACATTAGGCTAGAAAAATATGAAGACATTGTAAAAGCACTATATGTAACTATACTGTTAGTACCCATCTGGCTCACATGATCCTGAAATTCTATATCCCAAATCCTATATTTGACTGCCGCTTTGGCGTTGGTGTAGCCCATCGCTATAAGGGTATTGGGAGAGAAGCCAATTTGTTGTATTTCTTTGACTACAAAGGATTTCCAGTCTGACTGGAAAGGATGGCCTCAGCAACAAAGGTCTTCGGCTGTGCTTATTGTTCTTAGTGCCTGGCTGCTCCTGAGCTCCAGAGTCCTTGCATTCCAGTGTTCCTGCATCTACTCCTGTTCCGGTTCCTGCCTTGCTCCCTGCTCTTGCCTCCTGCTCTTGCCTCTGTGTCCAGACTCCAGTGTTCCTGCACCTGTTCCTGTTCTTGCCCCTGCCGTGCTCCCTGCTTACTTCTGCTGGCCTCCTGCATCTCAGCGCCTTGTTCCGGCTCCGTGCTTCTGCCTCTGCTTGGTTCTGACCAACTGCACAGTGAGTGTCTTTGGACTCGTTGCCCTGCGTGGTGGACTGGGTCCTGGTGAGAGGCTGCCTGTGATATCTTGGACTTTGACACAGGCCTCTACTTGTCTCTCCCCGGGCCCCACTGTTCTCTTTCTCTCCTTTCCTGACTGAGCCAAATGATCTGGACCCCCGTTATGCCACTGTCAATCTTCATGATTCTATGACAACCTATCTGACGTAGGTAGCCAGCAAAATTACTTAAAAGCACAGAAAGGACTTTCTTTGACGAGACACAGAAGGGGCCATGAGGTGATCTGGGCACTCTGAGTGGTTCCTCCACCACTTTTCTGGACTCAGTCACACACATTATCAGTACGTTACACTCAAAGTCACAGCCAGTTCACAACAAAACTGGGGGGACAATAGGGTTGTCAATCAACAGTGCACAGGCTGCATGCATCCCCTCAGAGACCCAAATGTGGCCCCCAAGCAATTGTTTTAAATTTAAAAGAAAACTTTGGCCCACTTTGGGGTGCAAGGAAAAGCCTTTGCTTGTTTTTTTAAAAATAATATTCTTTTGGGTGGTGTAGATTGTGGGAACAGATGTGGCCCGTGAAGGTCCCAGGATGAGAGTGAGAACTCCCAGGCCTCTATTGGCTGCTCACCCCTGCAGTAAAACATAAGGGGTTTTGATTGAAAGAACCAAAAACCAAGACTCGGTGTCCATTGCACATAGAATCCAGCACTGGCCCAAAGTATCTTGCTGCCTGAGGCACAGCTACAAAGGGTGACCCCCTTCATCTGTCAAAGTATTTAGTACCTTAAACCAGCCAAATTATTTTGGCACCTAAGACAGGACATCTTACTAGTGATCATGTCCTTCATAGTAGTAACAAATTAGACAGTTAAAAGATGTGCTGCCCTTTCGTGGCAGCCAGCACCTGCTTCTTGAGGCAGCTGCCTCGTCCTGTCTGATGGGAAGTCTAGACTTGACTGACCCGACACACTCAAGTGCTCCTAAGACAATACATTAAGGTGGGGTATCCCAGTGTGATGTAGTACAGTGGTTCTTAACCTTGGGTTACCCAGGTGTTTTTGGACTGCAACTCCCAGAAGCCTTCACCACCAGTTGTGCTGGCCGGGGTTTCTGGGAGTTGCAGTTCAAGAACACCTGAGTAACCCAAGGTTAAGAACCACTGATGTAGTAGATAGAGTAACAGACTAGAACTCAGGAGGCCTGGGTTTGAATCCTCACTCAGCCATGGAAATTCACTGGGATGTGGAACTGATAAAACCACACCTTAAATGCCTCACGTACCTTCAAATCCCTGTTAGGGTCACTATAAGTCGGTTCCAACTTGACAGCACCTAACAGTATCTGCAGTGCAGCTTTATTCACACACAGTCACATACCCACACACACACACACCAATATACACTTACTTTCCCACTGAGAGCGGCTGCTTTGTTTGCATTTCATGTTGTGTCAGCTTCTCTTGATAATGCACTTCTTATATCAGGCTGGTCATTTTTTCAAGATTTAGTTCAGGGGAAAAAAAGCTCTAATCTGATTCTTTGAAGTTTGGCATGAAAGAGAGAGAGAGAATATATATTAGCATCCTATCATCTGATGCATGCAAGGTCTGTGCTTCAAGGTCATGCAAAAGCACTGAAATGTTTCCTTAACCTTAAATTATATTCCATGTCTGATGTTCTTTTTTGTATCAAGTATACTATTTTTCTTGTTGTCGCTCAGATCTTTTACAAGTGGTTGTTTTCTTTCTAGCAAATGGCCTTGTGATAATAGTAGTAAAAATGCCACAGTTTTGTGTTTTCATTTATTTTATCTCTGAGTGCACATTTTCTTTTTCTTTTTTTTTAAATTAGAGTTTTGGTTAAAGAAAGAGCAGACTGGCTTCAGACCTCAAGAAAAGAAGTCTTTTAAAATAAGGGGTTGTATAACTCGTAGAATGTATTGTATTTCTTTAGCTGTGCATTTAAACTTTAAGTACTATCTTGTGTCCAAAGTACTGTGATTTCAGACCAAGCAGACCTGGAGACAGAATTAATTTTTCTATCCAGTCAAGTTTCTTCAGACTAATTTCCAACTGATTTATATTAAAATAGTCATCTCAAAGGAAAATACTTATTGGTTCAGCTGCAGTGATACAGCTGAGACTTGTATTCTATATTCAATACTGTTAACTTCAGAGAACACAATCATGTTTATTTCTAATATAGTAGGACACCTCCCCAATCCATGGGGGAATGGTTCCAAGCCCCCCTGGAGATGCTGAAAACAAATGCTTTATATAGCATGGTAAAAGAAAAAGAAAACCCCCTGGAAATAATATTTTCACAGTGTATTTACCAGAACTGGACACTGGAGGGAGCCAGAGACCTTGCTGTGTATTCTTCAACAACAAGAATATATAGCATGGTCACCGGCTCCCTGTAGTGGCTAATTCTGGTAAATATATTATGAAAATACATATTTCTAGTTTTTCTTTTATTATTTTTAATATTTTCAGACTGGGGATAAGTGACTGCAGATACTTATCCCGCAGATATGGGGGTCCCACTGTACTAGGAAAACTTTGGCCCAGCAGCTCTTCTGCAGCTTGAATTTCAATTTCATCTGGAAAAAACATCCCCTCCCATTCTCTCTCTCTCTCTCTTTTTTATTAACAACTTGGGATAAGGTAAGGGGTACAGAAGGTAAAGGGGGATATGGGGGAAGAAAAAAGGAGGGGGAGGAGAACATAAAATGTACTGACATCCAATCTATTCATGTTGCAATATCAAATCGACTTTCCGCTTTTCTACAATTTGATTGCCCTCCAGGTTTTAACTTACATTTACATCTTAGTTTAAATCTATGTTATTCAAGCACTATCTGGGGACTCAAGCCATTTATATAATAGATCCCATCGTTCAGTTGCCTTTTGTATTGGACAGTCTTTCAACACTTCTGATAAAATATCCATTTCTGCCGCTTCCCGTATCTTCTCAATAAGTTCCTCTTGTTTCGGTATCACCGATTTCTTCCAATTCTTGGCATAAAGAATTCTGGCTGCAGTGACTATATATATAGCTAAGTAGTTCTTTGTCTTATCCCATTCTCTTGACAACACCAGCATCCCCCCCCGCCTTCTCTTCACCCCACGTATCGAGCTACGGCTTCTCCAGTGGTAAATCCCTTACCTGCCTTTCTCACTTTCTGGATTGGTAGGTTGAGTGAGGTTGAGCAGAATTCCCATGGTCAATTTCCATTTGAGCAATCAGTGCTAACATGGGGATTCCTCCAACCACCTTGCTTTCACAGTTGGGTCCTTGAGAAGAAGAGAAGCTGATTGGTGTCCTTTGGACCACACATCACAGCGTAGCTGCCTGAGGAATTTGGGGGCTTGAAGCAAAACAAAACAAAACAGATCAGCACACCTCTGTGTCTTCCTCTCTTTTTAAACTAGATCTGAGTGTTACACTTGAACCTCTCACCATGTGCTTGTTGAATTGGATTATAAGAAAACTTCTAGTCCCAAGGCATGTTTCCTCTTAAATATCTGGTAGATCTTGAGACATGTTTTATCTTGAATATTAGGTATGTCTCTTGACTTTTGTCTGGGGCTGATAGTTGTGTTCCAGATATGACTCTGAAATGTCACTCGTGATTATTGTTACGATAAAGATACCCTGTTTCCCCTAAAATAAGACCTAACCTGAAAATAAGCCCTAGTATGATTTTTCAGGATGCTCGTAATATAAGCCCTACCCCAAAAATAAGACCCAGTTAAGTGAAACCCCGCCCTCCACCATTGTGCAGCAACCAGAAGAAGATGACATGACTGTATTTGAATAAATGTAGATTGTTGTACATGAAAAAAAAAATCATTTACTGAAAATAAGCCCTAATGTGGTTTTTGGAGCAAAAATTAATATAAGACCCTGACTTATTTTCGGGAAAACATGGTATGTACGTATGCCTGGACAACAAAAGTAGACATGGCACCCAGTTTTCATTCTGGGTTGTTTTTTGATCAGGAATTATGCAGGAAATGAAAGTAACAGAAGTGGGTCAGGTGGTTCTCTGGTGGGAGATCATCTGATGTTACCAGCAGCCTGTGGTTTGTGTGGTGGGCCGCCTCATCCTACTGCTGCAGGCGGAGCTACTGTCCCTTGGTCAGGCCATGGACCAGTGCTATCTTCTGCCACTACAGGACAGTTGGGAAGACCCAGGGGTAAGAATAATTGGAGCTGGGGGCGGGCGGAGGATCTTTGTACCTTATACATTGTTGCAGACAAACTAACACCTCTGCCAAATATCAGCAAACTAGGCCACCAAGCACCACAGACCTGTGCATTAATTTAGGTGTCTTTTCTCTCACCAACTCCTTCAGAACATTGCCAGGAAGGATGTTTTCTCCTCCCTCCATGTGTCATGCTCTCTCTGCAGTATTGACAAATGCTTCCCACCAGAGAACCCCTTTATCAAAGGCCACACTGATGACCCAACTGCGGGAGCAGTCTCCTGTAACAGCTCTGTTAAGAGTTCCTATAGAAATAGCTTTTAGAGTCGATCAGCAACAGGGTGTTTGCAGCTGGCTTCTGCTTGCAAGGCCAGCCCATAATTTCACTTGTTTCCTTAGTTTGCCATTCAAAACCCAAGGCGCAGCAGATTTCCCTTGACCATGAAAGGTACCAAGCAAATGTGTGAGTCTTGACAATGATTGCTCATTAACCTTTTGTCCCAAGGGCGGTAATTTCTTTTTTTGGTGGTGAAACCTTGTGGGTAGTGTTGAGAAGGGAAGAATAGGTGGGAAAATAAATGGTAGCGTGTATGAGCTATTTGATGGTATATTGGGGTTTTATTTCACCAGTCCAATGACACAAAACATTGTTATTTTCTAGTGTCAAGAAAACACTGTCTGGGATCAAGAGCTCAACAATAAAAAAAAAGCAATCGTTTTAGAACGGCTGATCAGTCATCACAGTTTGCTTTAAATGTCAGCCAGTGCCATGCTTTTAGATGAGAAGTGTGCAATATTAACGATAACCGTGTGTGTATGAACGCAGGTTGTAATGCAGTTCGAATTCATATGCTATGTCAAATTTTAGACTTACGTTAATTGAAGATGCTTACAAATGTAACATTAATTCTCTGCTGCTGTCATTCTGGTGCCTTTATGAAAATCTTCTGTGAAAATGTTTATTGCCTCTTTGTGTTACTGGAACATCTATTTCACAGACTGCTGTTCAAACAGCATTCCTCAGAACCTTCTGTCAGCCATTAACAGGTGTGTGGACTGATATTTGCCCATGTAAATTTCCTTCTAGATGTGGTGCTGAGTTTGCACCCCTGATAAACCCATCAAGCTTTGCTTAAAAATGTCCTCAGTACAATAGACACTCATTTTGCTGTGGGGTTTTGTTTCCGCTGTTGTGTTTTTCTGCACTCTCTCTTTCTGCTTCTATACATGTTAGCCATCTTTAGAACTGTGAAGGGTTGTCAAGCTGAAACTTCCTCAGTCTCATAGGGGACAAAAGGATGGCAGGGAGGGCAAAGATGAACTATTACACAGTCCACCACAGAAAAGTTAAAAATTAGACTAGGGTTTGAGGTTATTTTGTACCATTGCTGATGTATGTAAATTAGAGAGGGGGGTATTTGTATTTGTATACGGATACGAATACCTCCGCACAGGTGGAGATAACGAGGGTCCGGCCCAATGGGGCCGGACAGTCCACTCACTGATCTGCCGCTGCTGCAGGCATCGCAATCCCGTCCTATCACTTCGGAGCTCGCGATCGGCTCGCCACTCCTGGCAGGAGGTGGGATGACAAGCCTCTCTGCCAGGTCGAAGAGTGGCTTGCTGATCGCGAGCTCCGGAGTGATAGAACGGGATTGCAATGCCCACAGCAGCAGCGGATCAGTGAGTGGACCGTCCGGCCCCATTGGGCCGGACCCTCGTTATCTCCACCTGTGCGGAGGTATTCGTATCCAAATACGAACACCCCCATCTCTAATGTAAATCTCTTGAGGCACCAAATGAATTAAAGTGTCTGAAACAGAATTCTCACCCGGTTCTTCTTTCTCCTTGACTATAAATCCTCATGGGTTTCCTCTGGGTGCCATTACACTTTTGTAAAAATTCATGGGGAAAAAACGAACAACGCCATGTTTTCTGCTGAAGGGTTTTTGTTGCCCATGTGTTTTGCCACAGGGATCTGTACCAGTCAAGACGATTCTGTTGCTCTGAGGACACCCCAAGCAGAACAGCCTCACTGAGACAAAAATAGTGCTAAGAGTGAGCAGCATATGCCCATTCTTCCTTCAAAGTGTTATAATTTAATGTGCTTGGCTTGTCAACAAAATTGCTCACGGTTGCTCTGCATAATATATCTTTCATCATGAATATATCATTTTTGGTTCTCGTGCTTGGTAAGAAAATGTGAAAGGTTGCATCCTCTCTATTCATTTTGGATGATGTTGTTCTTAGATGATACTGTTAAGTTGCTTCTGAGGGTGGGATCACACTGGCATATAGCCTACATTTTGGAGTGGTTGTGGCCCCATCCAGTGTATGCTCTTTCCTGGTGATCACATAACATGTGAGAAATAGTGCTCCAGCTCAACGCTGATCCATGCCCAAGCTGCACCTTTTTGGTTCAGCAGTAGGGCTTGTGCTTTTTGAAGCCAAACTGGAGTGATGGGCAGAGACCAAGAACGATGCTGGCAGATTTGTAAAAAAATCATAAACAAGTGGTTACTTTAAGGGAGATTGCTCCTTGCAAACAACACTGTCAGGACACACTTTTCTTGCCATCAGATCCCACTTTGACTTATAAATCATTGACTTCCAAAAGGTCCTATCGTTAACAGCCCTGCTCAGCTTTTTCAAACTCAAGGCCACGGCTTCCTTTGTTGAGTTCATTCCTCTCATGTTTGGTCCTTCTGTGTTCCTGCTGCCTTGAACGTTTCCCAGTGTTCTTGGCCTGTCTAGTGCTTCTATTAGCAAGCCCTATGGCACAATGGTTAAACTGCAGTACTGCAGTCCAGCCTCCGTTTACCACCTGAGAGAGCCTCATGGTGCAGTGGTTAAACTTCTGTACTGCAGCGAAAACTTTGCTCACGACCCAGGGTTCAATCCCAGCTAGCCAGCTAAAGATTCACTCAGCCTTCCAAGGTCAGTAAATTGAGTACCCAGCTTGCAATGTGTAGCCTGCATGATTAAATTGTGAACCACAGAGAGAGTGCTTTAAGTGCTATGAGGGGTATATAAGCATCACACTTTTTTTTTTGCTTTTTGAGTTTTATCCCAATGGGCTTCAGGTAGCCAGCTCAAGGTTCACTCAGCCTTCCATCCTTTCAAGGTCACTAAAATGAGTACCCAGCTCGCTTGGGGGGGGGGGGGGGTGTGGCGGTGGCAAAGTGTTATTTGTATAATTATGTAAACCACCCAGAGAATGCTCTAGTACTATGGAGTGGTATATAAGCTGAAACAAACAATAAATGAAGCAAGCTGCTATAGAAGCAGAATTTTTTTAAACTGGCACTGTGCATATAATTCTGTGCTTTTCAGACATTCTGCACACTATTGTGGTCCAACCTGTTGGTGAGCAAAGCTTTCTCATGAACAATATGATACAGTCCCATAAAAAATGCTTTGAACTCGGGATTGGCAAAGCCTTTCAAGAATCATTTGTTGTTGTTTAGTCGTTAAATCGTGTCCGACTCTTCGTGACCCCATGGGGGAAAGTGAAATAACACTTTCAAGAATCATACATTTTAATAAACATTCAGCTATGCCTAGTTTTTTAAAAAAATTAACATTCAGACTGCAGATCCAGAAGAGAATGACCTCTGAATCAGAGAAATTTAGATAACAGTGTGTGTGTGTTTGTAATAATTTTCTCCTTTATACAATACAAAGCTGGGAGGGTAAAGAACAATGCAATACACTCAGGATTCCTAGTGCCATTAAGTTCTCGACCTGTTCTTGTGTGCCTTTGGCAAAGTCATTGTCCATCTTTTCTTGAGGTTTCCAGTTAAGTGGTCCTTGATTGTTCTGTCACTTAGATTCCATTCACATCCCACTGACCACATTTTAAATGTAAGACTGATGCCGTAGGGCTGCAGACCGGTTTTTGAGCTCATTCATCATAACTTTCAACAGAGCTGCAAGGAAGAATGTATTGGAAGAGAAAGGTGCTGAAGACCAACAAATATGCCAGCTGATTTATAATACATCACTGTGAGGATGAAGGAATGGGCATTTCAGTCCCTGCCAAGGGGCTGTGTCACCTCCCAATGGCCACGGAAAATGTTCCCATCTCTAGCTGTCCCTTAGATCTAGGGGAAGCTGTGTCCGACACAGAAGAGGAAGAAGTGATAGAAAAGGCAGGAAAAGAGGCAGAGAGGGAGGGAGGACGCCTCAGTGAGGGAGGAGGAAAGGAGGAGAAAAAGGAGGAGGGAGGAGGAAAGAAAGTTCCAGTGAAGGAGGAGGATAAGAAGGAGGGAGACTGAGGAGATGGTAGAGGTATGGAGGAATGCTAAAGAAGAAATAGAAGTTGAGGCTTGCCAGGCTGAAGTGAATGTCCTGAAGGTAGTGGATCTTCAAGAGGGTTGGAATGTGTGGAACATGAGGACTCTTGGACTGGGCAGCATGTCACATTAAGAGTTCAAAGGGCTGAGGTGGAAAAGCTGCACCAATCAAGACCTCCTCATGAGCCCTCCTTTTGGAGTGAGAAGAAGGAGCTGTGAGAGCGGGGAGTGAGAAGAGGTTCAACTCAAAACCCTTCAGCCTGGCCAGTCAATCGGAGGCGGCCTGTCAAACCCCCTGCTCCTACGAGAAGGAGAGGGAAGGTGGGATAGCTACCCCTGTCAAATAGTCGAGCATAAATATAAACCATTCCTGTTGCGACACCCCTTGCTTAGCGTATCTCAAGTGGGCCTTCCAGTTAACGGAGGGACAGGGGATGATTTGACAGGGACAGAGAGAGGGGGAGTAAGTGAGGAGACCAGTAAAGAAACTGTGCTTGGTTCCAGTTTAGAAGAACCTGGAACCCATTAATAATGGTCCTGTTTTACAAGTAAACTCAAATTTAATACATGCGGTTGTTGATGAGCATACTCCGTCTCCAGTGGTAGATTCAAGTATGGAAGGCAGCGACATAGGAAGCCTGGGAGCAGCCAGGGGGAATGCAGAACCACACAAAAAGCAAGTCTCTTCTGTCCTTTTACATGTAAAGTATATGTGTTGTAAAGTATATGTGATGAGCTTCACTGTTTCACAATTGGCCATGGTTGTGTTTAATCAGTTTTTTAAAAATGCCAATCCGAAATGTGCACTTGCATTGTCAAGCATTTTACTAATCTTTACCTTTGACGTCAACATTCAGCAACAATTCAATACACTTCGTCCCTAAACCAAGGATGGAGATCCTGTGACTGTGATCCTTCAGATACTGGATACAAACCCTATCATTGGCCATGCTGGTTGGGACTGATGAGAGCTACAGTGCCACAATAATTAGGGGGAAGTTATATTTACATTTGTTTCTTAGTTGTATTTATCTCCTGCCTTTTCTCCAGTGAGCTCAAAATGGTGTATATTGCTCTCATCTCTCCTCACAAGAACACTGTAAGGAAAGGGAAGCTTTGACGCTGACTGGGCCAAAGTCTTACCTAGAGAGTTTTAGGGCCAAGTAGGGATTTGAACCCGGGTCTCCTGAGTTGTAGTCCACCACTCTAACTACACTATCCTGAGTCTCATAAGGGATGTGTCTAATTATTAGGCAAGGATTGTGGCTCAGTGTTGGAGCACATCCTTTGGATGTAGAAGATCCCGGGTCAAATCCTTGCTATCTCTAAGAAAGGCTTAGGAGGAATCCTCCCTTAGAGAACTGCTGCCGGTCAGTGTAGACAGCACTAGGGTAGATGGAGAAATGGTCTCATCTCAAGATAAGGGAGCTTCCTAACATCTAGAATTTGGGAGGTTCTCCACTCCTGACTAAATTCTGAAGTGAATGGGCTTAAGTGTACCTAAGCCACAATTAGACTGTGGTTGAAGAACTATATCGTATTGATGGGCCGCTTGTACGAACAGCATCAAAAAGTTATTTTGTGCTTTCTGAATACACTCACCATAATTTTAATAAAACAGTTGATTTTTTAAGCATGAGCAGAGAGGGAATTCTACCTCTGGTCACAGTCTTATGCTGTTTCCATGGGAAGAGGGACTGTCTAAAGAGGAAAGCTTCTGTGACAAATAGGAGTTTTTCTACGCAGTCGAGGATCCTGAAAAATCAGGATTTTCAATTGAGTGGAGAAGCTCCATCAGTAGCAAACTGTTTCCTCTTTGGACTCTCCTTGGCCACCTAGAGACAGTGATGGGAAGTCAGGGCTAGAACTCTGTCCCTGCTCACACTTTGAAATTGACCCTGTTTTGAACACCTGGAGAGGGCTTGTTGATCTTTGATTCTTGTATTCAGAATGGGCAAGTTCATAGACCAGAATCTTCAACCCAAGTTAGAGCTAGCAAAACAAAACAAAACGGAATAAATGAAGAATAAATACCTGCAAGGATGAAGGGTAGTAAAGTCTTACCTTGTCCTTTTGCTCACTCTGTAGACTGCATTATAGGAAGAAACAGCTTGTGACTGTACAGTGAGAGCAGTCACTGATTGGTTTGACATTTGAGTACGTCGGATGTCCTTTTAGATACATAGCAGCTAGGAATATGGCAGGCACTCTCCTTTCCTGAAGGTTAAAAGAAGTACAAGTCTCTTTCAAGTAGTCAACTTGAATATATCGGAGGTTTATTTTGGTATACCATTAGCTGCCTAGGACTGTTTCAGTCTGCTTTCAAAACAGAAGGAAGTGCTCCTTCAGACAGCATGGAATCCAACCAAGACATTTGCTGCCACAAGTCATAATGATGGCTGCCAACTTAGATAATTTTAAAGCAGAATTCATGGAGGATAATGCAGTCAATGGCTACTATGACTTGACTTCCAGCGGTTAACAACAACAGTTACTAATGATATTACCTCCAGTGCCTATTCAGGAAACTTCTCAGTGCCTGTTTGCTGGGGAAAAGAAATAAAACGGTACTGTTCCTCTTCTTATAAGAAATAGTTTGTGGGTTTTTTATAGGAATATGATTGGTTGCCAAAGAAATGCTAGAGGTCTTATGTTCTTAATATGCATCTGCTGCATAATGTTGTCAGAATTTAGCAAAATATGGGTGAATTCTGACCACACAACCATAAGGCGGGTTAGTTGATGATCTCTTTGAAGGGATGTGCATCCACATGTAAAGCCATTCATCTTTAGTGCCTGACCATATGATGTTGTGCTTTGCTATGTGGCAAGAAAAAGGACATTGGTGAGATTTCTTCACAACCCTATTTTTAATGCATCAGTTCCAAATTTTTGTTGAATCATCCTTGCCCTCAGTCCCAGGCTTAATCAGCCTATTGATCCATCTAGCCCAGCAATCTAGATCTTGCCTGGCAGCAGCTTGTGAGGATTTTAGGTAGAAATCTTTTCAACCTTACCTGGAGATAAGTACCAAACCTGGAATCTGCTGCTTAACTACCACTGAATTGTGCTGTTCTCCAAACTCAGTGGGTGATCTTCAATAGCATAATGGCCTAGCATCCTATTCAGAACATAAGGGCAATCGTGTAATCATTTCCCCACTCCACCAGGCCCGTGTTGTGCAACCAGTCACACCTCCAGTTGCACAAACAATCTCACAATCAGTGGAAGACAAAAGGAATCCTGCCAATTGGGGGAATGTTTATTGGACTGACTTTCAGTGATCATGTAATGCGAAAGGATACTGGCTTCTATCTGTCAGCCTAATCTAATTCCCAAGATTATGATGACAAAAGGCATTGTAGTGTTCTAAAGAATGACACTCGAACAATACTCTCAGAGCACTATAGAACTTTATAACATCCCTTGGTAGTTTGACTCTATGAAGGAAAACCCATGATTTCTCTGTGTTGCTTCTGTGCTACTGTATCTGAAACTGCCATTATTATTTTTCCTGCCCCTGGCCTCTTGGCTGAGCTTGGCATGGATCTGTTGTGGCTCAGCTGGTTTTGTTGAATCTGTGCTGGCTCGCTGGCAACATGCTTAGATTACACCAGCCCTTTTATAGGCATGGATGTTTATATATCTTTATGTATTGTTTACACTTCCTTACCAAGGAGATTCTAATAGTAGAAGGCTAATGCAAAATGCATAGCTTCTGCTTCAGTAGTGGACAACAGATCGATAAGGTTTATGTCAATAAAGTCTCTTATCTATGTCTTCTCCTTCTTTACCAGATTCAATAGGATTTTTCATTGACTCTGCTTCTGTAGAGACTTTAATTCACTTAACATTGCTCTTTGCATGAGAAGCAAACCCCATGGAGAAACAATGGGTCTCTGCTTAGTTAGAAAACTACATGGAATTTAATATGATTCTGTTTTTTACTCTACAGTTGTCTCTAATGGACATTCAGTATATTGCTACTTAAACTGTAACCCCCCCCCTTTTTATTATTATTATTTTCTAGGTTACATTTCTTTATCGAAAGGTAACCTCTATCAAGCAGTTCATTAATGTTCAAACCTCCATGTTATAATCACATTTCACATTTCCAGGGTTACAATTCTTATACTTTTAATCATTTAATACTTTTGTTGTTGTTGTTTAGTCGTTAAGTCATGTCCGACTCTTCGTGACCCCATGGACCAGAGCACTCCAGGCCCTCCTGTCTTCCACTGCCTCCCGGAG
The DNA here is from genome assembly GCA_037013535.1 of Intellagama lesueurii. Lineage (NCBI taxonomy): Eukaryota > Metazoa > Chordata > Lepidosauria > Squamata > Agamidae > Intellagama > Intellagama lesueurii. The sequence continues at coordinate 162,506,859 of JBAJHW010000001.1, read as the reverse complement.
TTGGGTCAAATTCATGTTGGTAGCTTCGATGACACTGTCCAACCATCTCGTCCTCTGTCGTCCCCTTCTCCTCTTGCCTTCACACTTTCCCAGCATCAGGGTCTTTTCCAGGGAGTCTTCTCTTCTCATGAGATGGCCAAAGTATTGGAGCCTCAGTTTCAGGATCTGTCCTTCCAGTGAGCACTCAGGGTTGATTTCTTTCAAAATGGATAGGTTTGTTCTCTTTGCAGTCCAGGGGACTGTCAAGAGTCTCCTCCAGCACCACAATTCAAAAGCATCAATTCTTCGGCGGTCAGCCCTCTTTATGGTCCAGCTCTCACTTCCATAAATCGCTACTGGAAAAACCATAGCTTTGACTATGCGGACCTTTGTCGGCAAGGTGATGTCTCTGCTTTTTAAGATGCTGTCTAGGTTTGTCATCACTTTCCTCCCAAGAAGCAGGCGTCTTTTAATTTCGTGGCTACTGTCTCCATCTGCAGTGATCATGGAGCCCAAGAAAGTAAAATCTGTCACATTTAATACTTTATTTATCCAAAATTCAAACTGTGAGTTCCCTCTCCCTCTCTTCAGTCAGGTGAGTGTGGGGATGTCTTGCTTGTATGTTTCCTCTCTTGCTTGGCATTCCCGTTTTGCAATATTGACATTACAATATAAATGTTTAACATCAAGAAGAAGAACAACTGTCATAGTAACATCAGCTGCAACAACAACAGAAACAACAGTAGCATTATTAACATCTATGCTAGGTTAAGGATGCGTGCAAATAATTCCCTTTAAATCTCACAGCCTAGGATTGCAAACTCACACATGTGCATGGATTTGGAACTAACTACTGAGATCAAAGGAGTGTGCCACTGATCAGGATTGGAGAAGATTGCAGCCTCAGGGCCCACATCTTCAAAGCATGGACTCCAGTGTAATACTGATCAGTGCAACGGGAATATAGGACAAACAGTGATTGATGAATCCCAAGCCAAATTTGAAATGAAGAAGCTGAGAAAAATGACATCCAGGGAAGATTGAATCAGGTAAGCTTTATTAAGCAGTAGAAGTAGAATGTAAAGTTACTAAGAAAAATGATAGCAAATTCCAGTTTTCAAAAAATTCAGGCAGGGTCTGAAAAATACTCTAGCAGTGAAATCAGATGGTTGGGTGTTAATTTAAAATGGATTTTATTGTCAAGAAAGTGACGAAATACACAGTGACTAAGCAGACAATAAAATTTGAAGGGCACTGAACCTTCCTCCTTTTTTGGCTATTTTTGTTTTGTTTTTTAAGTAGCTATTTTCTTTTGATTTCTACCTACCAAACCAGAACATTGACATAAACATATAATACTTCTGATCACAGGTTAGTCCTGAGAACCTAGGCATGATGTTACTTGTACACAGTGCAATTAACAGAAACATGATTCGGTTATTCAAATCATAGTCATGAGAAGTCTGGGCCACTGATTCAAGGGTCTCCTGAGATTATGCCAAAAATTGCCATCCCAAAGATGCTATTTTCCATTCAGGGAGTGGATGCCAATTTGGTCCATGGTGATCCAAGTCCTGCCTAATGCAGTTTATGCCCCCAGAACCAGGTCGAGAGTCAAATCAGATCACCGGCCCTCCCACTGACTTGTACCAAAACAGGTACAACATTTTCTTCTTTTTGCACTGAAATACAATAAATTTAAAAACATGATGGACCCTAAAGAGGGGAGTAAGGCACCATGTTTCAGACAACTAGCTTCAAGGACTTGTGTAGCAAGCAGCTTTAAAATTTGCTCCTTGAAATCGGAACTGAAATTCTGGCCTGAAATAACAGATAACAGCTGCCACTAAGCAATGGCCAGCTCTCCTCTTTTCCTCCCCGTCATCCATTCACATTAATCCCACCTTGCAGTCTGGCTTCCACCCTCATTTAAAATGTTCAAATAACCAATTTAGTCTGAATGCCCTTAGCTTCACCCTAGAACCGAATCTGCTCTTTTTACTTCCATCTGGATGTCATAGAAATCGGCTTCTGTCAGACTGATCATTTTCTAGATTCTGCATTTGGCCAAAGATGACAGGCAGCCCTGATTTAAAAATGGTATATGCATTTTAGGGAAAGAGAAAAAAATCTTTGGCTTGATTAATCAACGACAGCTTTCTAGACAAGTAAAAAAGCGTTGTTTTTAATTTGCTGATCAGCTGAATGTTGCAGTGCTTATATTTCACAACAGTCTAACAACATTGCTATTATCTGTCCTTTGATTCTTCCTTGAGGTGTTATGTTTTCCCTCAAGCAGACAGCGGGCAGAATCCCAAGAGGAAAACCAATAGACACCATAATGGGAAGATAATGGTTAGCCTATTTGGAAAGTCTCACCTGACTTGGAAAATAACTGATGAAGGGAAGCATTGCCCTCTCAAATAATTGTAGGATATATGCTTCTTATAGAGCTAACTCCAAAGTTAAGGTAGACTGGTTCTCAGTCTCATTTTACCTTAGAAGTCTAATTATGTTTCAGCTCAATCAATTTCATATGGTGAGCAGTTCATACTTCATTTTCTTTGCATTTGTGTGGGACAGGGGATCAATAAAGCATCCAAGCACTTTTAATAGATGTATCCTTGGGAGATTCCCTTCATCGCACCTTTAAGGACTTGAGTTTATGCCATGAGAAGCGTATGCATCATTTTCAGAACTTACAGGAATAGGAGAGGGGTTTGGAAAACAGGCAGTCGGACAACATCAGAAACAGGTAACCATTACTACATGTCACCAAGGGGCCTTAAAGATACTTTTCTAATATCAAGAAGATGCACAATCCTTCAACATCATATTCTAACCTGCCAAAATCAGTCTATCAACCAACATGAATTTGTACTAGAAACTAATTGCAAAGTTCTCCTAACAGCTTATTGGGCCTCCTTGAACAAAGTGTTCTGCACTCAGTTCCTGAACTGGTGAGGCTGGTGCGCTATTCCATCCTGCTTTAAAGTGCATGAAGCTCACATGTGTTGAAGAGGAGCATGAGTGCCCTGCCCTCGCCATCTGAACTGGGGGAGGCTGCTGTGGCCAGGTAAGCTCTCCGCCAGAGCCAGAACCACCCCCGGGGCTACTTGGGTAGGGCAGCCTCCTCTTCTTCAGAGAGTTGCATTTCTGTGGTTAAAGTGACATTGGAGGGCTGGCAGAATGTCCTCAGTGTATGTGGTCTCTACAAGCTTTAAAGCATGACTGGAAGAGGCTCATGTAAAGGCTTCTGTGGTATCTGAATAGCTGAAGCTCATTTTAAAAAAAACCCTTTTTATCTGTTTACTACATAATAGTAGCAAGCTATTCATTTCAAAAGAACCTTGTGGCACAGTGATTAAACTTCAGTATTGCCGTGAAGACTCTGCTCATGACTTGAGCTTGATCCTGGGCTCCAGGTAGCTGGTTCAAAGTTGACTCAGCCTTCAATCCTTTTGAGGTTGGTAAACCGAGGACCCAGTTTTCCAAATCCAGTGTCCATATAGGAGGTTTGCAAGACAAAGATACAGCAGGTGACATGGCCAGACTAGGGATGGGCACAAAATGAACCACGAACCAAAACAACAACAACAACAAAACCACCTGATGAACACGGCGGGTCGATGGTTTGTTTCACAACCCAATTCAGGCATCCTGTTTGGCAGAAGCAAAACAATATGCTGAATGTTTCTCCTTTTGTTTCCCTTTGTTTGCTTCAGCAAAATGGGATACGCACCTGCCCCCTTCCCACTGCCCCATTGCCTGTGCCTACCTGTTCCTGTTGCCATGGGTGCCCTCCTCAGAGGCAGTGCCCAGCTTCCCTGTCAAGAGCCAGACACTGCCTCTGAGCATCCTCCCAAAGAGGCAGCAGGAGCAGGTAGCGCCCCTCCCAGCACAAACTGGAAAAAAAATGAACCAGTTTGTTTTTCTGGGGGTTTTCCAGTTTGTACTCCTCTCTAGTCCGAACTAATAGCATTCTTTTTTTTAAAGCTCTACAAAAATACAGGATAGTAATGTACATGACTACTGAAAAGCCAGTCCCCCTTTGATCCGCTGGACATACTTTTAAGTAAGAGGGTACAGGATTTCCAGTAAGTCCATTTTTCCAGATGATGCAGCAGAAAAGTACTTAATTCTCTTGGGTATCTTTTGCATACTAGGCAGCCCCCAGCAGGCAAACAGAGCTTAGAAAAAAGATATTGATGTGTATGACAAGGAGAAACACGCTCAGTGCATGTGCAGAATGCCAATCTAAAATGAAGTTTATTTAGAATATAGTTCTAAATAAAGGTCGGAAAGAAAAGGAAGAAGAACAATTCAAATCAATGAGAAATGTAACTGCAATGCGGCATAAGATGAAATCCCATTATTTAGGAGAGATGGTTTTCCTTAATCTGAAGGTTTCCAGATGTGTTGGACCCCATCATCCCCAGGCAACAAGTGTATGTGAAAACAATGCCAAATTGGAGAAGGCAACGTTAAAATGAAAAAAGGGAGAGAGGTTTTGAAGGTACCAGTAGCAAATGTGCCACTAGGGGTCAGTTGGCAGCCATCCACGTGCCATTCTCTGTAGGATCCCACTGTCTACTGAAGAACTAATGATTTAGCCATGAACTACTTAGAATCAGTTCAGTGAATTAAGTAATTTCATCCCAAACACTAACAATAACAAATTAATCTCCCTCATGTTTTTTTAGTCAAGAGGATTAATGAATCATTTTCAAACTAACATTCCAGGCTCTGGTTCGTGATCACATAAATGAACTCTTGGGGGGAAATGTACGTATGTGGGTGCAGAAACGTGTGGGGAGACTGAGTGTGTACAGGAATACTTCATTTCTTTTAATTGGTACACTTTATGACAACAAGCATTTTGACTCTTAATGGTTACAAAGGTGTGCAAGTAACAGGGCAAACTATTTTGAGCAACGGTTCAACAGGAAGATTCTGCTGATCTGACTGTTTCTATTCTTGGAACTAGGGGGGGGGGTGATACTTTCTGTTGCCCTAGTGTGCTATCCAAAACCTGCTCTAGAAGACTTGGTATCCCCCCAAACTGGTATTCCCCCCCTCCATGCAGAGGGCTTTAAGAGGAGAGAAGTTCCATCATGTTGCCAGGTCTCAACAAGCACAATCCTGAATGTAGATCCTAATGCACTTTTTGGGTAGATTTACATGACTCACATCCAGAAAAGAATGTTCACAATTTTTGACTGCCAACATCCATTCTTACGTTCAGTGCTGCATAACAACAAGAGCATTCCTAACTCCACTAGATGTTGCACTCTGTCTGTGCCAATGTTTTGGACAGGAAACTGTACAATTTTGCAAATGGTTCACCTATCAGTCATTTCCATGAGATGATACCACGTGATGCAATTCTAAATTTGGCTGCAATTGGATAGAAAAGCACTCTGAAGGGGGGGAGGGAGGAAAAACAAACCGCACAATGACACAAAGTGCAAAAACAAATCCAGGATTTGCTATGAATATATATAAGCAGCTTGTGTTTGCTCTCTATAGGTTCACCTTGGCAGGATCCCCTAGAAGATTTTTCCATGTCTCTGCCACTTTTTTGTATATTTGGTACTTTTAAAATTACTCCCTTTTTCCAAAATTCATCGTGCATCTTGCCATGTCATAGAATCATAGAACAGTGAAGTTGGAAGGGGCCTATAAGGCCATCAAGTCCAACCCCCTGCTCAGTGCAGGAATACACATCCAAGGATATCTGCCAGGTGGTTGTCTAAATTTTTCTTGAAGGCCTCCAGGGTTGGAGCGCTTACTACCTCTCAAGGTCATGGTTTCTAATGTCTCAGAACCTTCCGCTGAGTTCACATGCCTTGCTGTATTTGACCCTTCTGATATTATAAAGACTGAAGATTTACTGATCATGCGTGTCTAGAACTGATTTTTTTCATTATGTGTTGTGTATTTTGTGCTTTTGCTTGTCCAATGGCAAAGATGAGCAGGTTCAAAGGAAGTGTAAGAGATGAACGGCCAAGAAGACACCTACCTCTCCCCTCTCCCGTCCTTTAAAACCTACAGATTGTCTCTCTATATGTGTTTGTCTATGTGTTTTGAGAAACACTGTAGCATTACTGCCTGCTCCCTCTTTCCAAAATGGTGGGCATAGTGTCATGGGAGACTGGGATATAAGAGAAAACCCTTCCTGACTCATTTCTCAGCTTTCTGAATCTTCTTTTTGTGGATGTTGATACTGTTAAATCCCATATTTTGAAGGTAAGTAGAATTTGGGGGGGGGGGGGGGGGAGAGAGCAGTAAGGAGTGGTGCAAATTGGTCCTGTCTGTACTACTCACAAATTCAGCACTAACATGGTTGAATGCAGGCTCTGATAAGTTAAGCAAAGCCCTCAGTCTGGAAGGGCGAATCCATCAGCTTCGGCATCCACATTCAAATATTTTAAATATCAAGTGCTTTCCGTCTCAAATTTGAAGACACTGGAGAATTACAGTCAATACTGATTTTAAAATGAACTGAAATTTTCACCTATGCCCCAGAATATCCCACCCCATTTGTGGATGGTAAACTGAAGGGAGCCCTTTTACTTAATATTCTCCGGGGGGAGGAAAATGCTACCATCTGTTTCTTGGGACAGGACTTGCACTGGCTGCCGTGGCATCATTTTCCTCCGGCATCATTTTCCTCCCTCCTCCCTCCCTCTTCTGAGGGTTTTGCTGACAAAATAAACAAGAGCAGCAGTGGATTAATTAGAGAAGGAGAGCACACACATAATGGTAGGACAGGTGTGAGCCCTACAGCTTAGCTGTCATGCGTTATGTGACGAAGCCACAGCAAACAGCCTCATGTTTGGAAGGTTTTCCAGTATTGTGCCAGAAAGAGCAGGCTTCAAAACTCATTGTCTCCAAGCAAAATCAATCATTAATAGATGTTCAAGTTGCTGTCTTTTTGTGTGTGTCTCTTAGTCGTGTCATGCTCTAAAACTAGAAGAAAAGTTGGAAAGGGAAAGAAGAGGCCCAGTGTGTTGACTAGACCTCCCAATCTGTCCCCCCGCCCCCTTCAATTCAGAAATAACAAATTCCAGTTATACGGAGGGAGAAGCTGTGATATTGAGGGTGCTTTTTCAGGTTCTTTAAAAACAAACAAACAAACTGTGACCAGGATAGCCGTATGGGGAGGAATAAGAACACATTTGCTTCTATGCCTCCTTAGACTAAGGGATGAATATCTGGCAAGTCTGTTTAGAACACACAACCTTTTGCCTCACCATGTTTTGGGATTATGGGGTTATATAATTTACAGGGTGACTATAAAGTCATTGCTAGAGATTTAACTGTTTTGCTTTGTTTTCATTTTGGAAAGATAAGGTTTCGATAGTGCTGAGAAACGTTCCAGTCAGTTATTACTTAAACCACTTGTCATCAACAAGGTCAGAGAGGAGCAATGGGACCCTCTCATCTCTGTCATTGCTTTCTCCACATATTTTAAAATGAGGAACTCCTGGTTATATGCAGGCTTTACACATGAACAAGATCCCCGGAAAATTTGGGGTCTTGTTGACATGTTCAGCCCATATGTGGACCGTGTAGAAAAAGCAACCCAAAAACGTACATTGTGCTTCAAAAATGATGGTCGAACAGCAATTTGCTAAAAATCTTTGCAAAACAGTCAGCTCCAACCAAGTCTCAGAGCTAGGTTACTATACGATAACATTGCCATGCCTGAAAATCAAACTGTGGAAGTAAACAGAGGAGAGAATTGAAAGTGTATTTAAATAATTGTTTTGTAATATGTAAAATGTAATTGGCATTTGCAGTTCTAGTGATTTGCTGTACCTTATTTTACTAGGCCCTGTATTTTAGAATCATTGAAATCCACAGGCTCTGTAATTGTTAGCCAAAATAATAATGCTTATCATCATGCTGGCAGTTTGCCAGATTCTGATTTACAAGCCATTGTACTTACAGGAATTGTAAGAGCGTTAGAAATTTCCATTATAAAATTCCTGACTGTGTATTCAAGACCCTGTAGGTTACAGGTCCTGCGAACGTCAGTTGTTTATAGTTTGAAGGGAAATATAAACATCTGAGAGAAATATAAACATAGGGAGGCAGAAGACACATATCAACGCAAGACAACACAACATGCCACACCACACACACCAGATATCAACAACACAGATAGCAAAGAGCAGCATGATGTAGCAGCAGCAGATGAGGACAATATGAATTTTCCTCCATAAGTTCAAACTGACTTAGCTGAGTGAGCACTTAGAGGAATATTGTATGTGTGTTTATAATATGCTTAAAGGCCAAGTCATTTTCTTTAATATATTCTTACTTTTAAGAACTTTGGTATTTTAGATATTTATTCTTTGCTTTTTAATTGTGTTATAAGCTCAGGCTATAAGCTCTTGTATTACCTGAATGTAGTTAAAACATTTTTTTTTTTTTGTATTTTCTTGTACTTTTTATGCTCCTGTCTTTTGGACTGAATTTCGATTTAAGCATTTGCCTGGAAGTTTAAGTTTAGCTCTCATATATTTTCAAAGTATTTGTGCTTACAGTTTTTTATAGCTATAAGACTTTTGGAAGTTTTCAATATTTGGGATTTTATTTTTGTGCATATGGAAGATAGAAGCAATGCAGATAAATAAAGCCTGTAGAATTAGACAAGCTGATATTGCCTGGAGTTACTGCAACAATGAAAAGACATTTACCTTGATAGCCAGATGAATTTTGATGTAATTGGAGATTATTGTCTGATTTCATTCTGGAATTAGCCTTCTTTTGAGATAAATGCCAGCTGTGAATAACAAAGGCTTCTGATTTTTTCCAAGAGGACTATAAAATTCTATAGGGCTCTTAGGACTCTCAGGCATCAGACTCTCTGACCTCACAAAGGCATAAACTGAAATCTTTTAAAAAAACAACACTTTTATTCTTGTGAGTTTATAATTTTCAGACAAATGCATCTGCCTTAGAACCGAAGAACTGAGATAGATGAGATCTGTTGTTTTTTTAAAGTAGTAATTACATGCTAACTCTCATTACCATCAAAATGGAAGAACAGAGATGTCCAGCCACTTTGTATAAATAGAGTATGTCCCATAAAGAAGCTAATTTTATTAGGCGAATTTAATATTCATACCAATGTTTGGTGTAGTACAAAAGTGAAAGAACCAACATTGTAATCTCAATTAACCATTCAAGTGAGTACTAATCATACACCATTCTGTTTTACTTTAGAATCCATATATAAATTGTTCCATGTCATTGCACGTCTGACTGCACCAGGCAACATTATGGTGTGTGTGTGTTTTTTCTTCTTAAAGGCAAGTTCACAAAGTTATGTTGACAAGTGATGGACTCCTGGAGCATCTCTCCATTTGGAGTAGTGAGGTGGGCAGAAGAATACGTTAGCCCTATGTGTGGTATCGGCACTGAGCAGATGATAAATACATGTGTACCAGCTGTGTCTGCTGTGGGCTTCACATATAAGGACCCCAGGTTTAGTTGCAATTTCTCAGAATAGGTCAATTGAAATTAAAGATTTGTTGGGGGAAAACACTATAATTGTTACAATGAAAACTATATAGGTTTTTCTGCTCTGAATGAGGTGACCTAGCTTGAACCATCAAGAGGGCTTCATTGTCTGTTGAATGATTGCTAGCACCTGCAATGTGTTTGTGTGTGTTCTGTAGAAGTACATGAGCTACCGTGTAATGAAGGGCAAACATCCAGTCCATAGGCCTAATGTGGAGCACAAATGGTCAACAACAGGCCCATTGATGATCTGGATCTGCCTGTCCCCTCCCAGTCATTGCCAATTATCAGATACAGCAGAGATTCCCTGTCCTGTTTCTCAGCTACTGCTTAGGAGCCGCCGGATGTGTCAGCTGAAAGCTCTTTGTTCTTCTGCCTCCGTTCTCTTGTTTTGGAGAAAGGGGAGCAAAACCTGCTGTTTCAGTGGAGGGATGAAATCATATTCCTCACTGAAAGGCCATGTGAGGGAAAATGCCATTTTAAGGCCATTTTCCTGATGATGTTAGTGGGTGAGACCAAATAGCCTTGGGTGTCTGCAGGTGGTACGATCCAGCCCTCGTTCTGTTCTAGTTATCCACTCTGATAGAAAGACTGAACTCCTGATGCAATGGGTCTGTTCTAGTGCAACTTTATGCTCAGCAACAGGATTTCAGCCAATGCATGATTCATCATAGGCATCCTTCAGTCTCGAGAGACTATGGTAACGTGCTCTGTATGGAGGACTTCGACGCTGTATGTGAGGCTGGAGTGTCCTCTCGAGCGCACGAAGCCTGGGTAAAATAATATGGAGGATAGGCTGTTACCCAAGCAGCAAATCCCCCCTCTCCACATCACTGAAATAGTCCAATGGAAAGGCAAGAGCCAATACAACTGGTTCCAGCGACGTCGCAGGAGTTGCCAGAATGACACGAACTGCCTCCGGGACTCCGGCTCCGGATTTTGCCTCGAGGTTGACTCCTGAAGCCTTTTCCATCAGTGGATATAGCCACAAGGCAGTGGAGGTTTGAAATCGGAGTTTTCCTTCTCCTAGATGGGCTGCCTTCCCAGGCTGACGAGTCCCACCTACCCGGCCTGCTCCCTCGCCGCATGGGTGATGGCGGCGCCTCCTCCTCCTCCTCACGCCATGGGGGTTTGGGATCAGAGTTTTCCTTCTCCTAGATGGGCTGCCTTCCCAGGCTGACGAGTCCCACCTACCCGGCCTGCTCCCTCGCCGCATGGGTGATGGCGGCGCCTCCTCCTCCTCCTCACGCCATGGGGGTTTGGGATCAGAGTTTTCCTTCTCCTAGATGGGCTGCCTTCCCAGGCTGACGAGTCCCACCTACCCGGCCTGCTCCCTCACCGCATGGGTGATGGTGGCACCTCCTCCTTCTCCTCACGGCATGGGGGTTTGGGATCAGAGTTTTCCTGCTGCCCGCGGCACCGGCGCCTCCCCTGGCGGTGGCGTGGAGATCCTCTTCCAGCGGGATCCTCCAATTAAAGGAGGCATTAGTTTTTCCCCACTCTTTCCCGATAACTTCTTTGTATATTGGACTTTAAAGGAAGTGTCAAGGATGTTCTAAAATATGCACAAAAAGCCTGTTACCAGACTGTAGGGGAAAATGTGAGTTTCAAACAACAGAGACTAGTTCTTAAGGCTGGAGGATACAAGATGAATGGTCACAATAAAATTTGATTGATATAGGGATAGAGAAAGAGATGTCTACTTCAGTACTGACTAGAGACCTATAAAGGTTGCTAGTATGTACCTGATGAGAGGACTAACATGCTTCTGTCTCTTAATTCAAGCAGAAGAAACTTCCCTCCAAGGATAAGCCTGAAAATGTTGACTGGTCATCCCCACCTAACATATTTCATCCTTATGGCTTGTGTTCTGTGATCTCTGTGTGTAACTGCACTATAAACACAATTTTCTACATCCCACAACACAGGAGTGTAAGATGTATTTCTTCCCCTTCTTCCTTGTTCAGGTACAAGAAATGAAACAGAGTGGGCTTAGTGATTCCCCCACCCACCCCCCACCTCAGCCAGCTCATTAGGTGCAATTAGGAGAGAACGGTCCGCCTGGGACCAATGCCTCAGAGCTCCACTGCAATGAAGATACACGAACATCCATCTCACCTTCACAATTCTTCTGTAATGTAGTTTGAAACTTCTCTTCTGGAACTAATATTAGTTTGAAATCCTGCCTGGGAAAGAATTTAATATCACTGATGGTCTTATACGAAACCTTGTGATCCGACATGATTTCTGTGTCTTTCCCTCACTTGGTTCAGTAACAGACGTGTTCATTTCAGGAGGGAACGTTTTTGGAATATTTCAGCTAGAGATGCTCCCTTACTGGCTTGACAGAGAAAATTGCTTATGAAGGAGACCCTTCTGTCCAAGATGCAGGATATAGATGTAAATATGTTATACACTGATTGATAAGGAGTTAGAACAGTAGCAGTGCAATCCCATATGTACAGAAGTACACCCCACTGACTTTACTGGGTTTTGCTTATGGGTCTAAGTGGGTATACTGGGAGTATATCCCACTGAACACAGCGGTTATTCTGAATAAGGATGGGAGACCCATTTTAATGGATATTCTTCACTCTCTTTTTTTCAAATTGACATACAAATAGACACTCATCTATTCTTTCAAACACACACTAGAATTTTTGTGCAGTGGAGTTCTCTGGTTAAAGAAAAAAATACAGTAAGTATAAGGGTGAAATCACAGAAAAATCAGGTTAGTGACAACATTCAGAATACATTCTGTTAAGAAAATTGTGTTTGTATGTTAGACAAAATTGAAAATCTTAAAAAGCAGATGCATTTGGAGAGATTCCCATTTTCATGTGAAGGAAAAAGACGCTAGTTTTGTGCGGAGACAGTACAGAATTGTGCATGTTTTGTATTTGGAAACTGCAGAAACCAGGCTGATCTGGCATCTCCGTTTTGTGTTCAAGGTCAGATCTCTTGAGGGGTCCGATATTCTTCAGAAAGCTGCCTCACCATGTAGAGATGCCTAATCCTATCCCTTGTTTAATATCTCTGGGTTGGAAACAACCATTGTATTAGCCTTCAGACTTGTCACAGCTTGAGTCCAATTAAAGATAGAACTAGATCTTATTGGTTGTATTGAAGAAGTGCATGAGATGCTGAGCTGAATACTCATGCTATTATTGTTATTCTTTAAAATTAATCTCTGTAGTTATTGGAAAGTGATACTACAGTCACCCAGCCATCAAATTATAGCTATATTTCTGTACTATTGAAAAGGGGCAATGTTTGCCCACATGTAATAAAAGATTGAGTGTCATATTAAAAACTCAGTGATAGAGTGAGAGATCTTTATGAACAAATTTCCTTTCTGAATATAGTCCTACTTCAAGTTGTGATCAGATTTGGCCTCATGGAAACCTGGATTTATACTCTGTTTCCAAAGTACTGTATCCCATCTCTTACTCTCCTCCTCAAAGGGAAAAAAGCTCCTCTCCCAACAAGAAAGCAACCACAGGGCTATGCTTTGGTTGCAAATTCAGCTCGGTATAACTCAGAAGAGCCCTGCTTGGCCTTTCCTATCAGTACTACAGTCATTTGATGTCTGCTGACTAGAGATGGGCACAAACCAAACCGCAAGCCAGAAAAGCCGACGAACCAGGCTGGTTGGTGGTTTGGTTTGTGACCAGCCTGAAGCAAAATTAAATGCCAACCTTCCCCCCCCCCCACTTCCCGTTGCCCCAGTCGCCTGCCCTGGCTGCTCCTGCTGCTGTGCAATCAGGTGGGAGGTGGGTGCGTACTCAGAGGCAGTGCCCCGGCTTCCCTGCAAGAGCCCAGTTGCTGCCTCAGAGCAGGGCACCTGGGGAGGGGGAGGAGGAGGGGGAGGTGCATGATAGGAGCAGACAGGGGCCCCTCCCCTCCACGCATGGACTGAAAACCCAATCATGAACGGGTTTGGTTTTCCAGATGGTTCATTGTGGGTCATGGCTAGCTCTACTGCTGACCCATCGTTTTCCACAAGGCAACGCTGTTCTGGTTTGGGAAAAGAGGAGGGGAACAAAAAGAAAAGAGGAGCCGAGGCTCAATTGGCCTATTTCAAAGCTTGACACAAATGCATTAAAATCATTTTCTCGGCAATAACAACATTCCTTTTCAACAGTGGGAGAATGACCTTCTCAAACATTACTGCTGAGTGTAATGAGAACTACTTTTATTGTGTTGTGGTTATCACCTGTTTTTATTTATGTAAGCTGACCTGGTGTGTGTGTTCCACTGTTAATGATGTTATTCGTTGGATAATCACCATTGCTTGCCTTTATTTAGCACAGGCAGGCCACGTCTCTCCTATTTCAAGTTTTACTTGAAAATAATGATTCCATGCCACTCGGAGCAGTGGCCTACACAGGTCCTGGAGTGTTTTCAGCCTCTCTTTGCTCTGTTAATGGAATTATTTTATGCCAGATGTGGGCAACTTTGATGGCCATGAGTAACGCGTTTGCACCCCCATGACCTACCCTGGGCTTCATGAGTCTCAGAAATGCCAACAAATAGGGGGAAATGAAACAGGCATTTTCTGGGTGGCCATTTACAGTTCTTCTTTTGGGGTGCTTCCGGTACTGGGAATGCATGGCAGCTTTCCCTCTTGCCCATTGCAAAAAATGCTGGCGTTTGACTCCAAATCCAAATGGCAAATGACAATTCAAGAACTATGTCATTGAAGACGTGGGTCAGAAGCCTGATCTCAAAAATTGAACATGTTTACTGAAAATGCTCAGGACTGCGACAAACACAAGTGCTCTGTGCTTCTGTAATGCAGAAATACTTTGAATATATATGCCTTACAACATTGTATGCTAATTTCCTGGAGATAGATGGCAAAGTGACCCTTTCTGGAAGACTGTCATTCCATTGCTGTCTTTAAAACAAGCTTGGGTTTGTTTGTTTTTTACTCTTCGACGAAAATCTGTCTTTTGACTGTTTCTGTGAACTTTCACTGTCCTACAGCCTTCTCTGCCCATGATGCTGCAACAGTGTATCTACTTCACAACACTTATGCTGGTAAGCCTGTTCCACATTTGCTCTGTTTATAACAGTCACAGTGACAGCGGGGGTGGGGGATCACCTGGGTCCCCCTTCCCCCCTCTTCCTATGCCTGGGCCAGATAAAAAAGCAAGGCGGGCCGGATGTGGCCCACGGGCCGTAGTTTGGAGACCCCTGGTTTAAGTCCTAGGCCATTGTTCCCTATCTGCCTATTCAGCCTAAACAAGAAGAACCACAATACTCTGAAGTTATCCAGTTCAACGTGGGCTGTCTCGCCACAGTATCTCCTCAAGCAGGCTACTCTAATCTGGTCTAAACAAAGCTGTCACACATTTCTCTGGAGGTGAGGGGCTTCCTTTCATGTGTGTGTTTAGTTCAGCATTCAGCAGATTTCAACATTCCTAATATTTAGCTCAGATGCTTCTTTGGTTCTCTTTCTTGTGCCTGCTTCTGGTTAAATTCCCTGCACATGCTTCTGAGCATCTCCTGTCCCTCCACTGGGCTAACACAGTGCTCTTGTCAATACATGTTGAAGGCTGTACTTTTAATATCCACCTTTATTTTGCCATCCTAATGCTCCATCGAAATGATGGTTTCTCATTCTGACCTCTGACATTCTGACATGCTCTTCCATGGAAAAAAAATATAAGGGCCTGTATCCTACCTGAAAGCTATGCAAAATAAATGCCTGCCTTCAATCAAATCCCTGCTTAGGGGAAGTTCTAATCTAAGGTATGTAATTCTGTACTGCAAGCTGTAAGTGCAAGCTACCTTTTATTGTGGCTGCTTGTAATTACTTTTTAAAAATTGACTTTGGTCCCTGTTTTATTTAGCAGTTGATTTAGTCCTTTAATTTCTGATTCCTTGCAATATTAGTGATAGGTGCTCACTAGATCAGACATTTATTCTGTATCTGGAAGCAGTGCACCCTTATGAGCCAAAGGTTGCCCAATTATTCTATTACAAACATGCCTTATTTCACATTTGGCAAATTACTCTGCATTTGTTTTGTAATTGTCAACTGGAGGTTAGCACAGTTTTGTTTGTATGGCTGATGTCTCAGCACTGAAAAGTTTGTGTGTCTGTAGGGGTAACTTTGCAAGAGAAAGAAATACACTTCTCCTGTAATGTGTGACCTAACCCGTAATTTCAAACTGGTCTCAGGTCCCTCCATGGATTAACATTCAGATATGGTCACATTAAATTGTACTAAATTATTCTTTTGCTCACAAATTTCTTCATAACTGTTGTATTTCCCTACAAAACACATTTCATTTAGATTTATCTATAAAGATTGGTATGCATATTGACTGTAGGTACTCTACCTTCAAAAATACATTAAAAAGCTAAAATCCTGTTGTTTAGTGTAGTAAGTTGCCCCAGAGTAGGCCAATTAAATCAGTGGGGATTTGGTAAGTTTACTACAGATCTTGTAAGTTCCAATGATTCAATCGGCCTACTCTGGTGGTGATTTACTTTAGCATAGTAACTAGAGATGGGCATGAACCTGAGCTTGGAGGTTCATGCTGGTTCATAAGCACAGCACGATAGGTGTTGTGTGTTCCCTTCCCCCACCTCTCCAGCTAATGCCCACTCACCGTCCGGAGTGCACTCCTCTCCTCCCCCTCTTTGGCTATTCAGCCAGTCCCTGGCAGGAGCAAGAGCTTGCCTGTCCCACTTCCTTGTCTGAGTGGGTTATCAGCCAAGGACATGGGGCAAGGCAGCCCGTGATTCTGCCGGGGACTGGCTAAACAGCTGTAGAGGAGGAGGAGAGGTATGTGCGCTGGTTGGTGAGTGGGGGAATCCAGCCAGGGAGGGGAGGAAGGTTAATGCTCATCTCTAAATGTAACTCATTGAGGAGTTGACTCACCAAATCCTCATGGATTCAATGGGACTACTCTAGTGCAACTCATGCTAAGCTACTCGTGTGTGTGTGTGTGTGTGTGTGTGTGTGTGTGTGTGTGTGTGTTATGGTGGGCAAACTCCATAGAATGAATTTAGAATAATCTCAGTAGAACTTTCTTAATGAAGTTTCTGTTGGGTAGAGGGAATCCCTTCTTCTAAGAATTCCCTGCCTGATCTTAACATACTGTTTCTCCCCTATACACTAATAGTGCAATGTATGGATGCCTTGTATTACCTACTAGTAATACAAATGCAAGAGTAGGTGGTATCTTTATAGACCACTAAAAATGATCACACAATATGCAAACTTTCATGGATCAAGACCACTTTGTTGGGCTTGTACCAGTGTGAAGAATTTAGAAGTCCAGACGTTCTAGGCAAGATGGATTACGCCAGGCATCTCTTTCTTAGATGTATGTCAGGAAAGATACAGTCAGCATTAGAGTTGTTTCCAAGTAACAGCTGAGGCAGATGTGGATTGGATATCACACCCCAATTCTTAAAACAAAGAGGTACAGGCTATTCACACACACACACACACACACACACACACACACACCTTTCCGTTTGGCCTTTCTTTGAAATGGGCTTGTTTCTGCTTGGCCAGGGTGGGGAGGGGTGGGGGAATGGTCCTTTCTACCATGGCAACTGAGCTCATAGGTAATTTAATGACTCCATCTCCCAAAGATAAAGCCACTATTGTAGATTTCCGTGCATGAAACTAACATTGTGCAAGTTGTTGTGTTATTGACAAGGTGTCTGTTGCACAACTGGTTAGCTGTGTGTGTAGAAATCCCCAGCTGCATACTAGCCCAATAAACTGGAGATAGGAGGGAATTTTGATCAGTTCATCCCCTGCCAAGTTCACAGTTTGAGAGTTTCTTTTAAATAGCAGTTAAATTGAATTTTCCAAGTTTGAATGCATTTAATTCGAACTGTTTTATGTTGAATTTATGATGAAATTTGTGGATTCTGGAAAGTCTTTACCAAACCAGGTGAATTTTTTGTCCACCCCTAAAAATGAATGTCATTCAGTGTTTTTCTTTCCTTGACACTCCAGTACACCATCACAGGTGGAGAGATAATTAAAGGATATGCAACATTCCAATTCATGCAGTTCTTTTCTGGCATAGAAGAGGATAAAATGTTTCACAAATCAGGCCACTGTACGTATGGATCTCTGCATAGAACACATACCTCTTGCAGTGTACTGTATGTATGACTGTTGTATTTTTTGTTTCAGTTATTGACTGATTTATTAACAACTTAGCACAGACAACAGAAAAATGACCCTCCCTCTGCAAAAAAAAAATAATCTTAGTCAACTGTGTCTTTTCCATTTTTTATTTCTTCATATTTTCAAGCCCATTGCCCTTAGTCTCAATGAGTCACTGTGCAATGGCCATTGGGATTTACAGTGACTGTGCCTATTCTCCTGTGTGATAACAGGAAGGTACATTTTCAGGAAAAGAAACTGTACAATTATTCTCCTCACTCAATGAGACAGCAAGAAATGTTGTGGATGCCTTGACAAGAGAGAGTGAGAGTTATTTTTTGCTCAAATTAAGCAAGATTGCACAGCTAATGAATGATTTAACTGAAATTATGCAAAATGACAAATCAGAATCATAGAAAAGTGAAGTTGGAAGGGGCCTACAAGGCCATAAAGTCTAACTCCCTACTCAATGCAGGAATATAATCAAAGCGTATCTGCCAGGTGATTATCCAAGTTTTTCTTGAATGCCTCCAGTGTTGGAGCACTCACCAACTCCCAAGGTAACTGGTTCCACTGCCGTACTGCTCTAACAATTAGGAAGTTTTTCCTGATATTCAACCGAAATCTGGCTTCCTTTAACTTGAGCCCATTGTTGCATGTCCTGCACTCTGGGATGATCGAGAACAGATCTTGCCCCTCCTCTGTATGACAGCCTTTCAAATATTTGAAAAGTACTGTCATATCTTTATTTATTTTATTTATTTATTTATTGCATTTATACCCCGCCCATCTAGTCAATTAACAATATCACCCCTCAGTCTTCTTTTCTCAAGGCTAAACATGCCCAATTCTTTCAGCCTTTCCTCATAAGGCTTGGTTTCCAGCCCCCTCATCATTCTTGTCACCCTCCTCTGACCTTGGCCATGACTTTCTCTTTTCTAGATTAGAAACATTGGAGACAAAGTTTTTGTTTCTTTTAACCTTCAGCCCCCCACTTGTTCTGGGTTTAGCTGTGTGTGTGTGTGCATGTGTGCATGCACATAAACCTGTACTTTGCCTCTCAAAGGTAAAGGATATTGGGTCTGTGCAGAAACAGTTTGTGAAGACCTTGATTTAGGAAAAATCACTCCTTGTCCTGCTGTTGCCTGGAGATGAGGAATCTCAGAAAGCTCAAAAATTCATCATCAAGGCATGGATAAGGACAAAGAATTTCATGAGTATTCTTTATATGCCTTAGGGGTATGTTTGTATCATATATCATCGGAAGCATTTTCCTGGCATGGAGTGAAAATGCACTCAAACATTGTGCCAGGTTTATAGGTTTGTCCCATGCATGCAAAATGCCAGACTCAACCCCACCATCTGCTGCCATGATTCTGTTAATTATTTCCACCACAAAGGGAGGTATTGCATACCCATTCATACACTTACCCATTGTCTGTCTAATGTTTGAGCCAGATGCACGGCTTTTGAAATTACAGGTTTATATTGGTGACAATTCTTGGCCCACTTATCTAGGCTGTTTTGGCATTGGGAAGATGAACGAAAATGGCCAACGCTTGCTGGAGTTTTGCTGTTATTATGGTCTTTGTGTCAGCAACACGTTCTTTAATACGAAGCTTCAACACAGAGTCTCTTGGAGACACCCAAGATCGAAGCATTGGCATCAGCTCGATTTGATCCTCACTAGACGTTCTAGCCTTCCTAGTATTACGATCACACACAGTTATCTGGGTGCTGATTGCGATACTGATCACTCCTTGGTGTGTAGCAGAGTAAAACTGCGAATAAAGAGATTGTATCATATGAAAAAGGAAGAAAGACCACGTATTGACATCAGCAAGACTCGCGATCAGAGAAAAGTGGAGGAATTTGCCCAAGTGCTTGAGGAAACTCTTCCAGGCCCAGCTGTTGCAAATACACCTGAACGATGGGAACATTTCAAGAACGCTGTTTATAACACCGCCTTGTCCACATTTGGCAAGAAGACCAAAAAGACGGCAGACTGGTTCAAAGCCCATTCGGAGGAGTTGATGCCAGCCATCGAGGATAAGAGGAGAGCTCTAGCAGCATACAAAGCCTGTCCTAGTGAGTACAACTTGCAGGCTCTTCGGGTTGCTCATAGCAAAGTCCAACAGGCTGCCAGGAGATGTTCCAACGATTATTGGCTTCAGCTCTGCTCTCAGATACAGATAGCAGTGGACACAGGTAACATCAAGGGAATGTATGACGGTATCAAGCATGCTTTAGGTCCAATACAGAAGAAATCTGCTCCTTTGAAGTCTGCTACAGGCGTGATCATCCAGGACCGAGCACAGCAGATGGAACGCTGGGTGCAGCACTACTCTGAGCTATATTCTAGAGAGAATGTAGTAACCAAAGAGGCATTAAATAACATCGAGTGCCTGCCTGTCTTGGAAGAGTTGGACAGCAAACCAACTTTAGCAGAAATAAAAGCAGCCTTGGATTCCCTCGCCTCCGGCAAGGCACCTGGGAAGGATGACATCCCTGTTGAAGTGCTGAATTGCTGTAAAAAGACCACTATCACTGAGCTGTATGAAATCTTTTGTCTTTCCTGGAGAGAAGGTGGAGTACCACAGGACATGAAGGATGCAAACATCGTCACATTGTATAAGAACAAAGGCGACAGGGGCGACTGCAGTAACTACCGTGGCATCTCTCTTCTCAGCGTTGTACGAGAAGCTGCTTGCGAGTGTTGTGCTGAAGAGGCTCCAGGTGCTTGCAGACAGAGTCTATCCAGAATCACAGTCTGGATTTCAAGCTAATAGATCCACCATTGACATGGTATTTTCCTTCAGACAGTTGCAGGAGAAATGTAGGGAACAATGACAGCCACTCTTTGTTGCCTTCATAGATCTTACAAAGGTCTTTGATTTGGTTAGCAGGGATGGCCGTTTTAAAATACTTCTCAAGATTGGATGTCCACCTTGACTCCTTAACATCATCAGGTCCTTTCATGAGGAAATGAAGGACACTGTAGTTTTTGATGGCTCAACATCAGATCCCTTTGACATCTGAAGCGGAGTGAAACAGGGCTGTGTCCCCGCGCCGATTCTGTTTGGGGTCTTTTTTGCTGTCATGCTGAAGCACGCCTTTGGAACTGCAACAGAAGGTGTCTATCTCCGGACTAGACCAGATGGAAAGCTCTTTAATCTCTCTAGATTGAGAGCAAAGACCAAAGTCCATCTGAAATGCATGCGGGACTTCCTCTTTGCCGATGATGCAGCTGTTGTTGCCCACTCTGCTGAAGAGCTCCAACAACTTATGAATCATTTTAGTAAGGCTTGCCAAGATTTTGGATTAACAATCAGCCTGAAGAAAACACAAGTCATGGGCCAGGGCATGGACTCACCTCTCTCTATTACCATCTCAACACAAGAATTGGAGGTTGTTCATGATTTCGTGTACCTTGGCTCAACGATCTCTGACACTGTCTCTCTAGATGTCAAGCTGGATAAACACGTTGGCAAAGCAGCTACCATGTTCTCTAGACTCACAAAGAGAGTATGGCTTAATAAGAAGCTGACGGCATATTCCAAGATCCAGGTCTATAGAGCCTGTGTCCTTACACTCCTGTACTGCAGTGAGTCCTGGACCCTTTGTGCATGGCAGGAAAGGAAGTTGAACACGTTCCATATGCGTTGTCTCTGAAGCATTTTTGGTATCACTTGGCGCAGGACAAAGTTCCAAGTAGAGTAGTCCTAGAACAAGCTGGAATTTTTAGCATGTATACATTACTGAAACAGCGACATCTACATTGGCTTGGGCATGTCGTGAGAATGGCTGACGGTCGGATTCCAAAAGATCCCCTGTATGGACAATTAGTGCAGGGAAAGTGCCCCAGAGGGAGACCACAGCTGTGATACAAGGATATCTGAAGGCCTTAGGAATGGACCTCAACAGATGGGAAACTTTGACATCTGAGCGTTCAGCCTGGAGGCAGGCAGTGCAGCATGGCCTCTCCCAATTTGAAGAGACACTTGTTGAGCAGGCCGAGGCAAAGAGGCAGTCCTGAAACCAGCAAAATCAGGAAGCTGGACAGGGGACAGATTGTATTTGTCTTCAGTGTGGAAGGGATTGTCACTCTTGAATTGGCCTTCTCAGCCACCCTGGATGCTGTTCCAAGACCTCTATTCAGAGCACGTTACCATAGTCTCTTGAGACTGAAGGATGCCTACACAGATATTGGTGACCATCAAAGTTATATAACAATAGCATGTATAACTACAGCACCTATCAAGAAGCACACATACATACATATTTATTTATTTTCAAGCACTTTCATGTGAACACAAACAGCCACTTTAATGGATGCACAGAAGAGCTTTAAGCCAAAAAGTGAACCTTCTAGTTATTACCATTGACAGAATGAGAGCATGTAAGTGAAAGAGTGTTATGTGGGGGAAATAATACCAGATGGAGGTTGAGGAATACAGGACACAAGGAAGCCTATACAAAATAGTCTGTTATGGGGAAAGGGGAAAAAATGGAAAACTGAAGTAAAATAAAACATCAGAACAGGATAGATTTGCAACTGGAAATAGTAATGTTTGTTGGATATATCAATCTTCTTTTAAAAGGGCAATTCTATGAAATACAAATTGTGACAGATTCTGTGAAAATAATGTAATTGCTCATGTAAATTATTGTCATTTATCTTGCTTTTCTGAACTCTAGACTTGACATTTGATAATCCACAGAACTGAATCCGCCCTCAGAGTGTCTTTCCAAACTTTGAGTATAAGAATCTGACAGTCTCACTGTCAGAAAGCTACTCAGTAAAATAATTGAGAATAAGGGTTCATTGTTAATAGAAATTATCACTGCACGAGACTGTAGCATTGTTATTGCGCTGGCAGAGCAAATCAACATTCAACAGGACAATTCTAGAAATGGGGCAGACCAAACAAAAAACTATAACTTTGAAACTGTAATTCAGATCACCACCCATTTTGAGACTGATGTAGCAGACAGTCTGATCTTGCGCTGTGCCATATTTGGAGAAATTTGGGCAAAGGGTATTCAAGTTACAATTTTTTAAAAGTAAAACTGTTTCCTCTATGCAGAAACGAGTGACCTTTTAATGTCCCTAAATTTAAAACTGATCAAATAAATTGATCCTGCTTATCTTGAAAGAGGATGGTTGGCCCCACTTGCTTTTTTTATTTGAAAAGCACCCTGGCTTCTGGGGCTGAACTATTGATCTTCAAAAAAGGCATTTTGAAAGGGAAAAACAACCACTTTATTATAAACTGAACATGCTTGGAACAGGATTACCAGCAAGAGCACTGCAAAGTAGATTCATTGTTGCAGCTTCATGTTGGGAAGTCTGCAGGGCAATGAAAGGTCACAGAGGCAGAGTCAAAAGACACAACTATCCAGGCTGTGCTGGAAAGTGGGTGATTCTTGAGAGGTAGCCTGGTCTCCTTGCAGAAGGAGCCCATGAAGATACTGGGAATTGGGGTTTGAATCACTTTGTATCATCTCCCTCTGTTTTTAGTGTTTAGGGAAGCCACATAGCACTAATCTTTGCTCCTTTTGGAAACAGAGAGACTACCAGTTTATTCCTGTTTTAACAGAGCAAAACTATTTCAAAAATATGAAAGGACTCCAACTTCCCTGCTGAAGCTTGTCTCCTGCAGTAATTTTTTAAAATGTACTATTTTTGTTTACTTGAAAGCAATCTAAATAAACAAAGAGGCTGTGACTGCAGAAAAATCTAGCTTCCTCTGGGTAGCATTAAATTGTGCTCCCCCCACAAGGAACAAAGTGGTTTTTAAAACACTTTTCTTAAGATGAGGCAAAAGGACACACGGATGTATGGATCTGTCACTATGGTTACCAAGACATACTGTATATTATGTTCTCTGGAAGGAGGGAAAAATACAAAAACCTGGTGTGATGGACCAGGATACCTTTACAGCAACCAGTGTTCCACCTGGACAAGACTTTCGTTACCACAGTTAACTTCTACGCTTCAACCACATTGTGGCCAGTGCAAAGATGAGAAGCTCCTTTCATACACCAAGGAAATCAAAGAATTGTGACCTAGTAAGTTACTTTTTGCTCACATTGATTTAAAGCCAAGAATGTCTGATTCATTATGTTGTGGAACTAGCTGGGAGTGGACATCGATCCTTTATCCATATGGATGACAGGACCATAGATGCCCCTGATAGTGAGCTGTTGTGCTCTGACCCAAGGCCTGAGTCTCCTGCATCATCCACAACAATGTCTTCTGAGGGATCCAACCATTCCAAGCAGGGACAAGGTAGCACTGAGACCCCTGACAGTCTCATGAGAGTGGGACCCAGATCGAGGCCCTTGTGGTGATGTTGGTTCTGGGGATCAGGGGATGACCCTTAGGGGAAAAGAGGGAGCCAGTTTACCCCTAGTAGATGGTGGTTATAAAAGCCTCCTTGGCGCCAGTGAAGGCAGAATCCCAGCAGAAGCTGACCAAGGGAGAAGCCAGCTGTTGCACTGAGAAAACAAGGGAGCAGCAAAGGCCCCATGGGAAGTAGCAAAGGACACCATGTAGGAACCCAAAGAAAGGGATCTAGAGTCCACTGGGGAAGGCGAGGAAGACTTTAGTGAAGGGCTTGCGGGGGGGGGGGGTGTCCAGGAGAAGTGCCCTGAGACATTCTAGGCAGAGGGCTCCCCGGGAGAACCAGAACCCCCAAGGGAGTGGGACTATGTTTATAAGGAGGACCCATGGATGTGGGGGTTGGGTCAGCTCTGGGTCCTCAAAGTAGAGAGGGAAAACATGAGGACCCCAAATTCTCTCTGTTGTTTATCTGTCAGATTATTTTCCCCCATCCAAGTTACAATAAATCCCATTCATGTTGCGCTTTTATGGAACAAAGAACGGAGGAGGGATGCCACACAGACGTGAACAGGGCTGGTGGGGCTCACAATCCACCTTACAAAATGTTAGAGAAGAACTTTGATGGAACAAAAAGTCTGACTGCAATCAGTTTCAAAGCGGAACAGATTAAAATTGGGCTAACAAACTGCCAAAAGTGCCATAATGTATCTTTGTAATTACTAGGCTGTTTTAATAATTATGCACCTCTTCAAGATGAAAACTTCTGCTTTTATCAAAGAGGAGATGAAAGGGAAGCACAAAGAAAAGAACAATAGCACCTGGAATGGTAGAGTAAGGCATGTGAAGTGTCTCCCCAAGGTGGATTTGTGGGATACTGAGAATTACCGCTTCCACCATATGCAGGACATCATAAGAATTTTTGCTATTGTTATTTGCAGTGTTTATGCAGCATCTTTATCCCAACCCCCTGATGTTTTTTGCATATGCTTCCGATATTGACTGAAGGCACTTTGGTACAGCATCACTGCTCCTCGAATAGGCTTAGGGCACAAGTCAGATGGGAGAGGAATCAGGACAAATCATATATTCTGCAATAACCGAAGGAGAAGGAACCAAAGCAATTAAGATTAATCACTCCGGATGCCCACAGTGAAGGTAAGAGGGGAAATGTACATGTTTCCTTCCCACCCCAAGAAAGCCATTGAGGATAAGACAGGGCAAAACACAGATCTGAATACAGAGCACCCTAGAGATGGCCTCTCTGAGTATAAAAGTGATCAAGGCCAACATGGGGTTACCCTCACGGGCTCTTCATCCATTCACTGCAGACCAAGGGTAACAGTAAATAAATTATTTCCTTGAAGAGGGGAGTGTGATCTAAGAAGAAAATGATAACAATACAGGTCAAGATTTACAAGATGCCCAAGCCCTCCTTAGCAATCATGTATGATCCTGGTTACTTTAAAATTAATACAACTTTGCTGTATTCGTTTTAACCAAAGGGGTCTGTGAAATGGCATGAAGAAACAAACAAACAAACAAAGAGCCAAGGAGGCAGGCAAAAGGCAGACCATCTGCCAAATAGCCCCATGGAAGGGAAGCCCTCACAAAACTACCATGCGGAAGGAGGAAGCAGTGGAAAGAGAAAGAACAAGCGTTGACAACTGGGAGAGAGATAATGGCCAAAATCCTGTTGATTTGCTAAAACGAACTCATAACCTTTGGACTGCTCGTCCCCTGTAAACAAACCATCCCTACTGCAGTTATCGGGAATGTGCATATACACACACTGGCTCTTGGTGTGTGTGGCTCCCCTGAGAATCACAGCAGGGACACTTTGTATACCGTGAAGGAACAGACCAAAAATTATGGTTTGGCGTATGCTAGGCAGCAAGCATTTGGCTTATGGTTTGGAACACAAATACAGAAGGAAAGGTAATGGCAATTGCAGAGTAGGGGAAAGAGTTACAGCAGCCCAACTCTAGCTACTGTACCCCTTGCAGAGAAGGAGAAATAAAGTGGAGAATGCTGCAAGCAATACCCTGGGCTCCACAAGAGTTGTCTTTACATGATTATCCGAGGTTCTCCCACCCTCTGCGAACCACAGCTTAACCCATTCGGCAGGCCCTGCAGTATTTCATGTGACATTTTCTGCGGATGGAGGGAGGCGTGAGGAGGAAGGATGGGTGGGATAATTCCACTTCACCAGCCCAAATCTATGTGCCCAAACCCAAATCTAGGTCTAACTCATCCTTTGTTGCCAATGGTGTGCGTAATCTTTCGATTTTAAAAATTGTCTGAATGTCAGAGTTCCGCATGCTCTTATCAGACCAGCGGTCTCCCTCCAGTTTTGCAACAATGGCAAGGTAAAGGTAAAGGTTCCCCTTGACATTTAGTCCAGTCGTGTCCGACTCTAGGGGGCGGTGCTCATCCCCGTTTCCAAGCCATAGAGCCAGCGTTTTGTCTGAAGACAGTTTCCATGGTCACGTGGCCAGCGCGACTAGACACGGAACGCCGTTACCTTCCCACCGAGATGGTACCTATTTATCTACTTGCATTTGCATGCTTTCGAACTGCTAGGTTGGCAGGAGCTGGGACAAGCGACGGGAGCTCACTCCGTCGCATGGATTCAATCTTACGACTGCTGGTCTTCTGACCCTGCAGCACAGAGGCTTCTGCGGTTTAACCCACAGCGCCACCACGTCCCTTACAACAATGGCAAGAGGTACTGTGAAATTAATAGAGGTCCAAAATATGGAGATATTGGTAGAGATTTGCATGAGAGAGTGTATTTTATTGTCATGCTTAATTGTATTGCCCAGGACACATTTCTGAGGGTCCTGGTTAGTAGAAGAGAATATAATTCCTCAACACTTTGGGTTTGTTCATTTGATTTCTAGAGACCAATAATTGCTTTCCTGAGCATTCCCTAGAGTATTTTTTTTCCCTTTCTATAAAATCAAATGTACACCAATTTCACTTTTATTGATAGTTTAAGTTCAATGCAGAACAGTAATTAAGCTATTTAGCACTGTAACTTTGGAATACAACACTAAGAAATGCAAACAAAAGGGACAATTTGCTGATAAGCTACTTTATCTGTATAATTTTCCATGTATACTTCCGATTTTCGCCATTAACACAGGTCACCATATTCAGCAGGGAAAAGTGTGATGACAATGACAAATCTATCTAGGTGAAGTTCATAGTGTCCTATGTCAGATGTGGAAAAGTAACACAACTCAAGTTAGTTATGGCGGCTAGCTTTTAAAAATTGGTTTTAATTGACATCACAGCTAACTCTTAGCTAGATTTTAGAGCAGAAAAATGCTACTGTCTGCAAAAGCTCGCCCTGCACCTAAGAAAGAAGCTCTACGTATGCAAACTGTACAGATGTATCTAACTTCTTCATTGACATGAATGAGAAAGCTTGCATACAAACAGAGGGTCCTCACAGAATGGGATTGTGAGGTGTCTCACCCCAAAATTTTGGGGTGCCCTCCGATCTAGTGATGAGCTGTTTATACATGCAAGTGAATGAGGCAGCATGTATGTTTTGATTATAGATATGTGTTAAAAGACACGTGGGAAATGTGGCTAAAATGATGGTTAGATTAGGAGAACAGAGCTCAGTACATTGATGCACACTACCCATAGATGGTTGGCAGAGCAAGCAGCCCCAAGCAGCAGCTAAGGGAGCAGTTAGATGAGCATATAGCTCACTGTCTTGTTTGCTTTTTTGGCACAGTTTGGTTCACTCTATTTCCTGGCAACCACGTGTGTTTTACGTAAGAGTGATTCATCCTGTCCCATTTGTGAGCTGTTCCACTTCTTTCTGGCACACCACTAGGGCTGCATTTTATTTGGTGCAGTTGGGAGCACTCCTGATTATCTCGTTCTGCAACCTGTGTGGTTGCTTAATTCACTCCCAAACAGAACTATGGGCAGTGTTCTCTTTGGTGACAACCCTGTGATGTATGCAGTGGGTCTAAGTTGAGTCACCGGGTGCGACTCAAGTCTGACTTGACAGCGAGTCCCACGACTCAAGTCCCCATCCCTGCAGAGTACTATATGCTGTGGGTTGTGACAGTAGAATCATATAATCACAGAATAGTGAAGTTGGAAGGAGCCTACAAGGCCATAAAGTCTAACTCCCTACTCAATGCAGGAATACAAATCCAAGAATATCTGCCAGGTGGTTGTCTAAGTTTCTCTTGAAGGCCTCCAGTATTGGAGCACTCACTTCCTCTTGAGGTAATTGGGTCCAGAGAAGGATGGCAGAGAAACCCTCTCCTCTATTTTCCTCTTCTCACATTTTTTTTAAAAAAATTCTCCTAAGTGAAAGCTTAGGAGAAAGCGCCTAAGTGCTACTTCAGTTTTCATTCTGCTCCATTCCAACTTTTTCCTAGTCCCCCAATATTTTATTTTGTGTAAACTTTCATGGATGCATCTGATGAAGTGGACTGTAGTCCACAGTGGTAATGCCAATAAAATTAGCTTCTCTTTAAGGTGTCACAAAGAGAGATAGGAGAATTTCCAAAAAGTTGAGCCATTTGGAAGCCCATTGCTTAGAAAGAAGCCTTCTTAATCATTCAAACAGTGATAGAAAGTGGTAAAAGACAAACCATTAGCTATTCCTGCTCACTCTTTTTCTGTTTATAATGTACTGCTTTTCTCATATGGAGGGATATACATGTTTCCACTCCATGCAGAGCATTACATGAACACGAAAGCCACCCTTGCAT
The DNA here is from genome assembly GCA_037013535.1 of Intellagama lesueurii. Classification (NCBI taxonomy): domain Eukaryota; kingdom Metazoa; phylum Chordata; class Lepidosauria; order Squamata; family Agamidae; genus Intellagama; species Intellagama lesueurii. Next base: position 162,478,109 of record JBAJHW010000001.1, on the reverse strand, counting down.
CTGGTAATCCCCCAGAAGAGCCCTGAGCTACCCAAGGAGGGGAGGGGATAAAACTATCAACATTTCACAGCAGTGGCTTCAGAATTTTAAAAAAAGAAGTTCAATCCATTTTGGGGTACTGTAATTCAGGATTGTAATGCCTTCCCTATTTATCTTTTTCCATTTCCACATACCTCAGACCTTCTATTTCTGACACAGAGCTTGATTGATACTAACCTCTGCACTGGAGGCAATAAGAAACTTCTTGACAAGAAGAACACATATATAACTAGAATTTGTTTAAAATTATATTCCAAAGCCATAAGTAAAATATATTACCCTACTCCTTATAAGACAGCAACCCGCATTGAACTGCAAGGGCATTTTCCTGTCATATTACTGCCATAACTCAGCAGCCCTCAGCTGCAGGCAGGATTGCTGCAGCAAATTTGTCACATCCTCTCTACAGCCTCCATCTTAAATATTATACCCCCTTATAAATATAAATAAAGGCATAGAGATTGTCTCGTTTGTGGAGGATAGCACAGTGTTGCTTCGAGAGATTCATTCGTTCGTTCATTCATTCGTTCATTCATTCATTCATTCATTCATTCCCCACTCTTGCTAGCCTCTTTGCTTTTCCTTCTGCCTTTTGTTTGGCAAGGTTCGTGAGGACCTTGAGGCTTTAACGACTTTGCCCAGGAAAAAACCAGAAAGAGCAGCCAGAGCAGTAGATCAATTAGCTACTGGCAGAAACTTCTGTTTCCAATTTGGCCAGCTATTTCCCAAAAACAATATTTCTGACATACTTTTCACACCGAACAGCAAAGCTTCAGACCATATGAGAAGAATTATCAGACGGTTTGCTACAGCACTGGTGCATTGTTCCCAGATATACAGCGTGTGTGTGTGTACATATACATATGTATATGTATATGTAGCAAACACTGGAAAAAAAGCTGAGGCATTCATATCATCTTTCTCATTTTCCCTCTTCTTCATCTGATCAGTTTCTCCCCCCCCCCCCTTTCACCTGATCAGTGTCCAGGACAGAACGATGGATAATGGGCAGAAAGAGTACTAATCTCCTAATCCCTTGCAGCTCCCACAGAATTTAGCCACTCCCAAAAATTCTTCACAAGAACAGAACAGCCGTTGTGCATGATGAATTGCTTTGTGAACAATTACTTTAGATCAAGATGGGAATCTATGGCTCTGCACATGACGTTGGGCTCGGGCTCTCCTCTTCCAAGACCATTGGCCATGCTGGCTAGATCTGGTAGAGTTGGAGTCTAACAATTTCACGAGGGCCACTGATTCCACACTCTTATTTTGAAGAAGTTTATTTAAAAAAAGAAACAGAGCCACTCCTTAGGAGTGGTTCAGAAGAACCGTAACAGTTATATCGGATTTGCGGTACTCCCCTAGAAGCAGTGTGTTTACAACATTTCTAGCTTCTTGATCAGATGAAAATGTTGTCCTGTTCCTTTCAAAACAAATGAGATGCAGCAGCATAACATCAATTATGAAAACCCACATGCAGACATAGCAAACAGAGGCAATTAAAAACATTATGGAAATAATTAAAAAGAGCTTGGGTTATATAAACTGAACTCTTTCTCAAGATCTGTCCATTTTGTCAATGAGAGATGCCAACTTTTTAGCCTTTTTTCCGGCAGTGCAATCACTCTGGGGCTTCTCCTTCCACAGTGTTTGCAAACAACTTCCGGCAACTTCTCTCTTTTTACGGAACATGAGCGCTGATATTTTTATTAAAGTATTATGCAAGCGTGATGAAATTTGAAGCTCTGCCTTGCGGTCCTCACAAACTAATACAGCCTCGAAGCAGCGGGCAGCTATTTTTGTCCCAAATAAAGAAAAGTGGCACACGTTCTTCTCTATTTATAATTCATTAACTGCTGTAACACGTTTGTGCTGAATTTTATCCTGCAAGAGCCTCTTGCGGAGAAAGCGCAACAGTGCTTTCCTTATTTTGGAAGAAAAAAACTGCAATGACTTGCAGGCATGCTGCAACAACTGGAAGAACCTCATTTCACATTTCCTCCCAGTTTTTAGTGTGGTTGCTAAAATGAATTAAATGGAAAATGTTCATACACAAGGCCTTTGCTCTGTGTAGCACCACATTCTGCAAGAAAACACCAGCCAAAATCCGTAGGAACTCATCAATCTGACTTTTATCCTTTACGCTGGTCCTCTCCATTTTCTCATGGTGAGAACTTAAGTTTCATGGTGGTGTCAAATAGAGGAAGAGATCCAATTTGGATTTCTCTCAGTGTTCTTTTTCTTCTGATCTTAAGTCTGAGGTGTCTCAAACTGAATGTGTGTGTGTGTGTGTGTGTGTTTAAAGCTGGTTAATGGATTTGATTATTCCAAAATGTCATCTATCAAGCACTAACGTTATCTTAGTTACTTGATACTGCCGACTGGGAAACCCAGTACTGTAAAAAGTGCAATGCTTTTTCATCACCTTGAAAATACTAGCTCTTTAGTGTTGATAGTCTGGAACTGGCACAGACTTCACTTCCGGTAAGAAATTATATCTTAGTAACAGCAGAGTATCTCGGGGTATCTTAGAGCTTATGGCATAAAGCATGTGAATCATAGCTCTTGTTCTGTAAACTAAGAGCCTGTCCTTACTGGCATATAGTTATGGTGTATGGTTCTCTGATAGTGCTGTTTGGCATGGGGAAAAACAGACCTTGTCCCCTGGTGTTTCTACTTAAAGTTATCCATACTTCCTCTTTAAGAGCTGGCCTGTATCTTTCTGGCACAGGGCTAGGGCATGCAATCTTTTGGGGACAATTCATTGAGATGCAAAATAGCTCTTTGTTCTTCGCAGATGAGTACAGAGAGTTAAAATAGATTTCACTGAAGATAAGGAGCTTTTAAGCACTGGCCAGATTATACCAAATTTCACAATATGGACAGGCTGTAATTTACATTAGGGATAAGCCCCCAAATGGCCTTAAAATTAATAACCATACCTCCTTGGTGCTTTGGGGATGTATTCCCTATGCTGGGGATGGCTTTTGGGGGGGGGACAATAGGTGGCATGCTGGGGCCTCAGACACTGCAGTGGGAACTTTAGGCTGCATGTGACTTGTGGGGTAGAGACAAGTTCCTGATAAAATATGAGTTCTGTCATATTTTGAGGTCTCCCAAGCTGTCAAGATTTGAAATTTTGTATATATGTGTGTTAAAGTAATTAAGATGTTATAGAAAAAGTAGCCCTGAAAATGAAAGTGCATTTAAATTTGAGGCTTGAACAATAGTTTACTATAGTCATTGAAAACATTTAGCCAGTTCTCTAGTCAAGCAAGGCCACTGTACCATAACAATCTTGACAACTGTACTAGAACAATCTTGACATGTAAATATGCAAGTAGAGTTTGCAAGTCCTATAGCTACAATATTCTGGTGTTCCAGGATCTTGGTGCTGCAATACCTTGATGTTACAATATCCTGGTATTACCCTATTTTGGTGCATCATATGCTTTAAAAGCCTTATTACTCCAAGCTGTGTAAAATTTTAGTCAAAACAATGACATTATCATCATAGTGGCAGCTTGCCAGATATTAAGTTACAGACCATGGAGTTACAAAAAACTGTAGGAATAATTTCCTATTGAAAAAGTTTTCATCGATCTCCAGGCCCCTAGGAGAGAGATTGTTTACAGATTGGGGAGAGGTGTAAGCATCTGAAAGAATGATAAATATAGGGAGATAAGACACACACACATGAATTCAACTCTTCATCACATCTTCACAACTCCATGCCACTTTAAGGCACCTGACATCAAAGAAGAACGACCATGTAACATCACAGCAGCAGGCTTCATTTCTAGAAGTTGGCAACAACAGTCAACATGTATTATTCTCCATAGATTCATACTGATTTGGACAGGTGAGCACATAGAATTATTTTGTGTATTATTAATATGCTTAAAGGCTAAGAACTGCTTTTGACTTTACATATTCTTACTTTTAAGAACTTTGGCATTTTCCCATGCTTTTTAAATGTGCTTTTGAAGGCTATAAACTCTTGCATTTTTAGAATGTAGAGACATTATTCTTGATATTTTATTGTACTTTTGCTCCTGTATTTTGGATTGAATTTTGACTTAAGTATTTGACTACAACTGAAGTTTAGATTTCATGTATATTTTTAAGTGTTTGTGCCTATGGTTTTTCTCATAGTTGTAAGAATGTTTTCAATACATTTTAAGTAGTTACTGTATTTTTGTGCTTATGGAACACAGAAGCAATGCAGATAAACGAAGCTTGTAGAATTAGAGAAACTGATGTTGCCTGAAATTATTGCAACAATGAAAAGATACCTTGATAGTCAGATGAATTTTGATATGATTGGGAAAAGACTGGTTTCATTCTGGAATTAACCCCTTTTTGGGATAAATGCCAGCTGTGACAAACACGGGCTTCTGATTTTTCTGAAGAGGTCTATAAAATTCTGTGGGGCTCTTGGGAGGATGTTCAGGCATCAGAATTCCTGACCTGACAAAGCTATACAAGGTTTTATAGGTTGACTATCTATTTTAATGAGCCATAACATCATGATCATCAAAAGGTGATTTGACAGGTGTATAAATAGGTACGATGCCACTGTTGCAAACAATTGTCTCTCTTCTGAGGAAAAAGGACTGGTACTGCCAGTGGCAAATAGCCTAATTGGTATAATAGGCCGATGGCTTCCTTTACGATATACCTCTTATATTAGAGGTTGCTATGTGACACCTGGGCTGTTTTGCATGAGTTACTTTGACTCATTGATCAATCAAAAGCTCTAAACCTTAAGGAGAGGTCTGTGGCTATAGGTGTGAGCACTACTTCACACATTTCCTCAGCATGTGGACCTCTCAATGTTTTGTACTACAACTCTGTAAACCCCAGTTGTCATGGTCAGGGATTATGTGAACTCTAATCCAAAATATCTGGAGGGCATCTTACCTGGTGTGAGGAATGGTGGCAACACGACTGTGTTCCTCTCAGCTCTTTTGCTCCATGTGGTCTCCGCTGCAATCACACGGAGGTGACCGTCTGAAGGCAGGAAAAAAGATGAAGTGCAAATATAATGGCTCACTTTATACAACACAAATACACTGGGAATGTTGAGACTATTAACATGCAGACCATAATCATGAAAGGGGAGTATACAGTGGCGGACCCATTTCTGTCCTGCCTAGTAAATGTACACGTGCAGTTAAATCAATGGCTCTTGGATCTTCTGCTTTCATTGAGAACAAAAAGCAATGAAACTGAAAGGCCACAGGGTGACCGGAATCAGTGCGTGTGTTCGCCTGAGCCATAACAACACTTTCAGAAAGCTTGCAAATGTAACATAATCTTCCTTTAAGCGTTGCAATGACAGGTTCGTGTTTATCCTTTTCTTTTATGTTCTGCAAATAATTACTTAATGCTAGCTGCTGCTATGAGAGACTTGCTAGAGGAGGGCATGATAGAGATCGTTTATCAAGCCTGTCAATAGTGCAAATTTCCTTGGCAGGTGATAAAACACAAGTGCACAGCTTGTAATGCGGGTAGAGGTTTATGTGAATAATTTCAAACAATGGCAGACCAATCAAAAAGCATTTCAAAGCCCTGGGATGAATCTTCCAGAATGGAAGACATTTTTACGATTGGCAGTGCACTCATTAGGTAATATCCTATAAAAACCCAGGGGCTGACAAAAGAGACGGATTTTCATTGCAAAGCCTTCTGCTGAATTTTAAAATGAGAAGGCCGTGGATCAATTGTTTTGCTTTGCTTTTTTTCCAAGGCGTTTTCCATAAAATTCAACATACATTAGGATGTGCTTTCTGAGATGCAGAGGTGTCAGCTCAGAGATGGGGGTGACTTTCAATCCCATAGTGCTTTATACAGAGCAAAGGAGTTTTAAGGGTGTAGATATCACCAGAGGGAGCAGCAGCACTGTTAGTTCAATAACTCTAGTCTATGGCAAGGAAGATAAAAGATTAGCATGTTTAGACATTTAGAACTGGACTGAAAGGGCAATCCCTATCAGGAATGGCAAAATCAGTCAGTTGCACTATCGCTTGCATTCACCATTTTTCACTCAATTTTACTTCCGCCCTGAATATGAAGGAATTTGCCAATTGCTGTGAATTCTTCTAAAACAAAATTACTGTCCACTTGCACTGGGGAAATCAGCTAGGGATGGGGTTACTGGATTGCTAAAGCATTCCTGACAGGTTCTGTATCTTCCTGGCTGGTATTGGGCTAATTAGTCACCTGTACATCCGATAGCATGCCACTGCTCAACCTTGAGTGATCACTTCATCCTTTTCCCCCCCTAAATGGGGAATCTGAGTTTGATGGGGATGGTCTTCTTTGAAAATAAAGGGTGAACTATTAATAGCTGTGGTTTTCCTGAACTGGCAGGAAGCTAGAGGAGATTATCTCTGTGGTCCCTTCCTATCCTTCACTTCTATGACTGTGTGGCACTTACTATAGCTTCTGTCCAAAAAGAGGTGATGATTTGACATTTATACTAAAGGTGTATGAGAACTTGTCTCTTCTTGTCCACACTTTCAGCACGTGTTCTTTAATACAAGCAGGCAAGTAGTGCGAAGGAGTCTGGATAACATTCAATACTTTATGAAGGCACTAGAGATTGATTTAGTTAGTTGTGTTAATAATAAGAAGGAAGGAATAATTAATATGAACTTCACAATATAGTTTTAAAGAGCACGTCTGATTAAAATGGCCTCAGAAAATCAGTGTTATGTGTAAAATTATAATTCTCAGAGCAAGAATACATTAGAGGGAGGGAGGGAGGGAGGGAGGGAGGGAGGGAGGGAGGGAGGGAGGGAGGAAGGAAGGAAGACACAACAAGATGAATATGAAAATTGTGCAAGGCAGAGTGAATATACCAAAATTCCTGAGAGACATGTTTGCTAGGGCTCTGGACAAATGTTGGTGAAATCTCAAATTCTGAGCCCAATTGAAGTGATTTGGACAAGATCAGAATCAGTTGAATCAGCCCAGTTTACATCTGGAGCAGATAGTCTCATTCTGAAGAAGAATTGGATGATTCTGGACCAATCCACAAAAATCTATGTACGTTTAAAGCCAGTCAGTGTTATCTCCAACAGTACCATACGTATACAGAAAACACTGTGATGGTGTGAAGGGGGGGGGGGGAGGAGGAAGACTATGGCCGAAATCCAGTCACACCTAGGGTAAGCCCATCAAATCAGTGGAACTTACACTGGTGTTGACTCACCAAATCCCCAGTGATTCACTGAATCTCCTCTAGCTGTGACTTAACTATTGGATTTCGGCCACTGAGTCTTTTTGGATGACAGCTTATTTCCAATCTAGGACAACAAGTTTCATCAGCACCCTCCAGTCACCATGTTTGGGTGACAGGAATGGTATGAGCTTGCTGGATTCTATGGCCAGAATCCTCTTGGTGCTCATGTAAGATCTGAGGAAATTGTCATGGCTAGTTGAGAAAGTGCCAGGCATCAGTTCAGTGCCAACACCTCATAATGTAGCTGCAATCAGCCATGGCAAGTTGTGGAAGCCTTACACAAATGCTAATAAGATTCTCTCATATAGGTCTGTCTGCGCTCCTTTTTTAAGATGTGGCCCAGCTGTATCTGTCAACTACTGCTACCTGCCCATACAGCTAGCACCCTCAATCTTGTCTCTCAGTCACTAATTGAACTTTGCTCATTACTTCAGACCCATGGCTTTCCACTTCAGTGCAGCTGTACTTGAACGTTGAACCTTTGGGATATTCTTACTGGTTTACCTTTAGTACATCTCCAATACTTGGTGGAGGGATGCTTTCCTAAAAAGAGTGGCTTTCTTTTGTTCTTTCTCTCATCACTCTTCCTCTTGTGTCTGTTCTGTGCTCTATGTGTGTCAGTTGCACACAAGTACACTTGCACACACATAAACATTTACTCTCTTACTGCCCAAGCAACCTTCATGAAAGGCTGGGACTGAGCACTCAACTGCCTGCCTATTATTTAAACGTTTTATTCCACACAGTAAAGGTGACCAGCCCAAAACTAAGATGGAGCCTCCTCCCTGCCCATTGAGAGGAGAGCTCTGAAGGGGACGCTACACCCCCCACCTTGCATCCCCTTGGCTTTTTTTTTTTTTAATCCCAATGCATATCTGTAGGGCAGTTGAAGTTGCAGATTTCTGTAGCTTGATTTAGAACCTGCATCGGATATTTATTTTATTTATTTATTTGATTTATATACCGCCCATCTGGCAGCCAAGGGCACTCTGGGCGGTTTACAACAAATAACAAAAAACAACAGAGTTAACAAAATAGCAAATCAAAAATCATAAAGTGAAGTGAAGATAAAATTATAATACAATAAATACAATTAAAAGCGTAGAAAAATAAAAACATGAAGCATGGCAGTATGATAGAAGTTATATTATTAGACACTATTGTATCAGAGTGTAGTTTGTTCAGGGAAGGCCTGTCTAAATAGCCAGGTTTTTAGTAGCTTTCTGAATGTGCCCAGTGAAGGGGCCAGGCGGACTTCGGGCAGAAGAGGGTTCCATAGTTGTGGTGCTATTTGCCCCAGGCCAGATTAGTTCCTGATTTGAATCTTCGGGTCTGACTCTGCTCCAAATGAGGGAAGGAGCCCCAACTTTGTGAATTCAGAGAAAGGGGAGGAAAGAGAAGAGACAAAAACGTAAGTCCCTCTGCTTCAGTTTATACCGACTCTTGTAACACCTTAAAGTGAATCTCTCTTTTTCATCATAATAGGTATGAAATACACATGATTTGCTATTATTTCTTCAGACAGAGGAATGGGTTTTACTTTTTCATACAGGTATATAACTGTGCAGCAAATAGGCTGCAGAGTTCTAATAATTCCATAGCTGACTATTAATGCCAAGTGAAACAGAGAAAAGAGCTGTGTGACCTTTATCATCTGTTATCATTACCACTACATGAAATTTTATTCGTGTTTCAGTAGCAATTGACTAACAGTAGTTCAAGACATGAAAGTGATCTTTCTTTCTTTCTTTCTCTCTCTTTCTTTCTTTCTTTCTTTCTTTTCTGAATATTCAAATAAAATCTTAATAGTTGGGGATGAGCTAAGTCAGAATAAACCAAACCTAAGACCAGGAAAAGGAGAAATCAAGAGAAAATGAAATCAATAGATTCACCAGCTCCAAAAGCAACTAATTTGGTTTCAGTGCTTCAGTTGTTTAGCCCACCAGTTGTAGATTAATTTGATAAATGCCAACTATTCATTTATTAAATACCCTGTTTCCCTGAAAATAAGACAGGGTCTTATATTAATTTTTGCTCCAAAAAACGCATTAGGGCTTATTTTCAGGGGATGCTTTATTTTTTTCATGTACAATCTACATTTATTCAAATACAGTCACATCATCTTCTGGTTGCTGCACAATGGTGGAGGGTGGGCTTTCACTTAACTAGGGCTTATTTTTGGGGTAGGGCTTATATTACAAGCATCTTGAAAAATCATACTAGGGCTTATTTTCAGGTTAGGTCTTATTTTCAGGGAAACGGTAGTATTCATGGATCATTTATACTAAGAAAAAATTCTGAGCATTACACAACAGTGTGTAGTAGAATTATAATGAATGACATACTTTTATAAAAAGAAAAGATAACTGCACAACAACTAGGCTGAAATAAGAAATTACCTTTCTGAGGAAACTGGTCAGAACAGGGATATTTTCAGGGGATACTGACATGGCTGCCCCACCCTCACAGAGTTTCTTTGGCATTTTAGTCCAAATCACAGTCATTCTCAAGCTTCATTTTGGAATATTAGCAGTGGAACACATAGAGGTTTTATTCTTCTGTTTTGACTCTCTGACCTTTGCACAACACTGTAAATGAAAGCAGATTATTTGAATTTCCTATCTCTGGGGAGAGATTTCACTTTATAGCACTGAGAATGGCTTTATACCTACTTGGTAATTTTCTGATTATGACTGTGTCATAGTCTGCTGATTATATATATAAAAGAACTCAGAATGCATTTATTCCTCATTATAAAGGTGCCATATCCCTTATTTCAAAAGTACTGTTTATTAGAAAGTATTATTTGGGTAGTCTTAAACCACAGCTGCTAGGATGAAACCTGCAAATTGCCAAATAGTCAGATTATTGTATTAATGTACTGTTATTGGGATAACGATGGTGATTCATTTGTGGGGCAGATAGTTTGCTTGAGTCCAGCAAGCCTAGTAATGCCCTAGGAAGAATGACTATGGTCTTGACTTGAGGCATCTTGTTGAAAGCTTGGCACATAAAAATAAATAAATACATCTTGCTTCATTTTTTTGCTTTTTTTTTAGTATGGTATTTGTTTGATCCTTTTAAATATTTGTCCACTCACTGTTCTTAGCTTTGATATTGTCTTTTAATGATGCAAGCTGATTTGGGTCGTTTTAAGGAGAAAGGCGGGGCAAAAATATTTTAAACAAACAAACAAAATTACGTGTCCTGCCATCCTTTCACTGCATCCCAAAGAGGTGAGAGTAAGTGGGGGGGGGGGGGGAGCATGAAGGCCAAGGGTCATATGACTCTCTCTCCTCTCTGACGCTCCTATGGTTGTGGGCAGAAGCTGAAGCTATTGGGTGAAGTGGGGTTTTCTCCTTGCCATCTCAATGGGGTGTAAGCAGGAGCACAAGAAAAAGAAGAAGGGGGCATACAGGGAGGGGGAGGGGGAAGAAAGGGGGTCCAAAACAAAAACTCCCAAGCACTTTAAAAAACTTTGCTGCAATTTGTCTTGAGGTGTGTGTTGCGTATGTTCCAGGGTTGGGGTGAGATGGTGTGATCTGAAGGGAGGGAGTGCTTACATAGGGGAAGCTGGAAGTGTAATTCAAGCACAAGGGAAGGAGAGATGGGGAGAAGGCAGATCAAGCCATGAAACTGTATCAAAGCCAAATTCCTAAGGGGTTTGAGTGGGGAAGAATGCAACCAGCCCCTCTGAGTTGAAGTTGTTCTGCTGGTCTTTGGAGGATCTTTAGAAAATGTGAAGAATTTTAGAAAAGAAAAAAGAAGAAGAGAACTCTTGGTATGCTTGATGTACTTCTACTTTAAGCAACATAGTGAAAAAACACTTAGACAGTCACAGGCTGCTGTTTCAGAGCAGAAGCCCTGTTGTGTGGCAAAAGACCCATCCATTATTGGTGACTTCTAATAAAGCATGTCCAGTAAAGCAATGTTAGTGAAATGGCCCTGTAGTAAAAGAATTTTACGTATCCATCATTATATTTATACCCCACCAGTGAGCTCAAGGTGGGGTACGCAGCTCTCTTCCCCCTTGCATTTTTTCTCACTAAAACTCTGTGAGATAGGTCAAGTTGGGAAAGAAAGCCTGGCCCAAAATCATCCAACAAATTTCAGCGCTCAGTGGGGAACTTGGATTTTTCGAGTCTCAATCTGAAACTCTAACCATTGGTGTTTTTTATGTGGTTTTCTTTCTAGCCAACCAAATGGATAATCTTGTCAGGTTAACAGGAGTGTGAAATAATATTTTGGAGGTTGGGAAGTAACTATGTTATAGCAGGAGGCAACCAAGTGGACTATATCATTGTGAAATGTGGTTTGATGGCAGGAGACCCTCTCTGCAGGGGTGGGGTAGCAACTAAGATGGTTGGCCCATGGAGATTCAGTTAGTCTCTGTGATACAAGCAATAGCGTCTGGTCTCTATGATACAAGCAATAGCGTTTTCAATTACACCAAGAAACAAAACTCTTTGGTGTACAGAAGAGCTGTAGGCAATGAAACAAGCTCAAAGACAGCTAGAGCACGTCACATGTGTCACCAAGATAAAATTATCCGAAAACAGTGAGAAAATGGAAATGTGCTAGGGAGGAATAAAAAAGAAGAGAAAAATGGGCAACAGGGATGATAAACCAATGGAGAATGAATGTTTGCAACCCAAAAGTAACCCAATCCAGTTGTTAGCTAAGTGTGTGGGACTCACAAATGAGGAGGGGAGTGTGCTAGCCCTGCCCGTTTTTGTCATTGCTTTTAATATGCAGAAGTGACAGTTTGAAGACTGTCCATCTAACTTCCTCATGTCAGTCAACACCCTTTTCAGAGTGTGTTGAAAGCAAAGATGACTAGCGCACACCCCTCATTACACATCGGCTCTACATACTTACCTAACAACTGAATATAGTTAGCACCTATTGTGTCCTCATAGGGGAAGAAGAAGGTATAGGAAGCAAAGCATCTCTGATTACTTTTTCTTATTTTTACATGGCTGGCAAGAAGGCCCAAAAGTATTCACCTGCTTGGTGAAAGGCTAGTGGCACAGCTCCCCATGAGCTAATGTCCACCTCAGGAACCAGTCAGCAATACTAGTTGGGTCATGAGGTTGGGCTCTGAAGCAGTCCTGAGGTGGAATGTTCTTCTTCCATTCTGAAGGGAAGCCACAGATGAACATGAGCATGGTCCTTAAGACTGTCCTGTGGCCTCTGAACTTGGTTACTGACACAGAGGTAGTGGTGAACATTGCCCCATCGTCTGTAGTGAAAATAAATTTGACAGTGAGTCCAGCTTGCATCTGGGAAGGGGACACCAACTTGTCCTTCACCTCTGATGGGAGTATGTCTTTGGTTGGCCTTGTTGTCACATGATTGTTTTAATTATAGAACAGAAAACCTTCTACATTTGCTTTCCAGCAAAAGCAATTGGCAGGAAAATTCTGTTTCCTTTCCACAGCTTTTTGAAAAAGATAAGAAATGCAATTGATAATAATAAATGAAAATGAAATGAGATTTTTAGTGTAGTCAAAGGAGACAGGTCAGACGCTGCTGTCTGTTTGGATAGGAATCTGTTAGAGGTTTCCCTTCCCTTGTCAAAGGAAAAAAAGGTCCACATTTATATTGAACTAGATGAGAAGCAAAAATCCATGAATTAGTCTCCTAAAATATTCTCTGACATTTCAAAGCAGCTGTGAGAACAAGCAAAGGTGGGAAATGGATCTGAGCTGTGGTGTTAGAAGGGATAAAACCAACAGAAATTCTCTCTCCACATACGTTATGGACCCCGCTGGGAAAAGTGTGCATTTTCATATTAGGATATATGTTTCTATATGTTTTGCATCCCAGTTTCTTGTGGCACGTGGCTTTTTGTTCCACAAGGAAGACTGTTAATATTATGCAAAACATAGGAAGTTAAACAGATGAAGTAACTTAATCAAGTTCTTATGCCCCAAAGTTGCCCTAAAATGCTATGTTCTCACTATCTAAAAGTAACCAAAACTATTACTTTTTAAAATCAGAATACTGCAGGCCACTGGTCTGTGGTACAGAGCACAGCTAAGTAGCAAGACCACTCACTCACTGTAGCTGTAGGAGCCACAAGGAAGCCTAGAACAGTTACGCTGCAAAACTACTGATGTTATTCTTCATTATTTTAATGTGATGTGGCTTTACCTTAGTTGCTGCAAGAAGGAATTAAATGCAGGGAACTTTTTCTAACTAGTTACTTGCCAGCTCTCAACATTGTATATGTGTATGTTTGTCTGAGGGGGGGGGGGTGTGAGAGAGAAAGTTTCCCTTAGCATCACCACTCCAATTCCTATTTGGGCTCCAACCATTGTTTTTAAGCTTTGGGGAGAAAATATGCTAGTATTTCATGGATCTCTGCATTGCCTAGTTTGGTCCTTAGAATGACATGTTTTTTCTTCAGCCCAGTTGGGACCCAGAGGGACATTTCCAGGTAATACCTCTATGCAGGCGTTCGGCTTATCCACTTGAGGGTTGAAAGGGTCCAGGAGCTGAACACATGCATACAAGCTCTGTCCCCAATGTTGCCATCCCCATCCCTTCATTCCCCAACCATCTGATGTTGAGCTAGGAGATCGGAAGGCATTTCCTGCTCATGTTCTCTCGCTCTAACAGTGGCCCTGTGATTGTACAGAAGCTTCTCCTTTCATAGAAGCAGCCACAGATAGAAGCTCCATCAGACCTTCTCAGTCAACAAGGTCAAAGATTGAGCCAACAGGGACAGCAGAGGTGGGATGGGTGTATTGTACATCCTTTCCAGAACCATCCTTCTACATGAGCAAGTCTGAGTAAGGCGAATCTGCATGCTGTCCAGCTGGTTGTTGTTGTTGTTTAGTCATTAAGTCATGTCCGACTCTTCGTGACCCCATGGACCAGAGCACGCCAGGCCCTCCTGTCTTCCACTGCCTCCTGGAGTTTGATCAAATTCATGTTGGTAGCTTCGATGACACTGTCCAACCATCTCATCCTCTGTCGCCCCCTTCTCCTCTTGCCTTCACACTTTCCCAACATCAGGGTCTCTTCCAGGGAGTCTTCTCTTCTCATGAGATGGCCAAAGTATTGAAGCCTCAGCTTCGGGATCTGTCCTTCCAGTGAGCACTCAGGGTTGATTTCCTTCAAAATGGATAGGTTTGTTCTCTTTGCAGTCCAGGGGACTCTCAAGAGTCTTCTCCAGCACCATAATTCAAAAGCATCAATTCTTTGGCGGTCAGCCTTCTTTATGGTCCAGCTCTCACTTCCATACATCACTACTGGAAAAACCATAGCTTTGACTATGCGGACCTTTGTCGGCAAGGTGATGTTTCTGCTTTTTAAGATGCTGTCTAGGTTTGTCATCGCTTTCCTCCCAAGAAGTAGGCGTCTTTTGATTTTATGGCTGCTGTCACCATCTGCAGTGATCATGGAGCCCAAGAAAGTAAAATCTGTCACTGCCTCCATATCTTCCCCTTCTATTTGCCAGGAGGTGATGGGACCAGTGGCCATGATCTTCGTTTTTTTGAAGTTGAGCTTCAGACCATTTTTTGCGCTCTCCTCTTTCACCCTCATTAAGAGGTTCTTTAATTCCTCCTCACTTTATGCCATCAGAGTGGTATCATCTGCATATCTGAGGTTGTTGATATTTCTTCCAGCAATCTTAATTCCGTCTTGGGATTCCTCCAGTCCAGCCTTTCGCATGATGTATTCTGCATATAAGTTAAATAAGCAGGGGGACACTATACAGCCTTGTTGTACTCCTTTCCCAATTTTGAACCAATCAGTTGTTCCAGATCCAGTTCTAACTGTTGCTTCCTGTCCCACATATAGATTTCTCAGGAAGTAGATAAGGTGGTCAGGCACTCCCATTTCTTTAAGAACTTGCCATAGTTTGCTGTGGTCCACAAAGTCAAAGGCTTTTGCGTAGTCAATGAAGCAGAAGTAGATGTTTTTCTGGAACTCTCTGGCTTTCTCCATAATCCAGCGCATGTTAGCAATTTGGTCTCTAGTTCCTCTGCCCCTTCGAAATCCAGCTTGTACTTCTGGGAGTTCTCGGTCCACATACTGCTGAAGCCTACCTTGTAGGATTTTGAGCATAACCTTGCTAGCGTGTGAAATGAGTGCAATTTTACGGTACGTCCAGCTGGAATTTGACTCAAAATACAGAGTGTTTGGGTTCTCTTATTCATTGGCCTTTGTGAGTAGGTACAGAGACCTCACTAGAGGGCAGTGTCCATCTCTTCTCATGGAGACATATTAGTTTTGAATGCCAGCTGATACATCTTCAGTGTGTCACAATATAGCCCACAATTCTCAGGGGAGGGGAATGCTGCAAGATTTCTGATGAGCAGTTTCCCTTCGGTGAACACTGACATTCCCCCATCTTCAAATAAAGACTTGTATTTCATCACAGCAAATCCCTGGATGAACCAAACACTCAGACTGTGCTAGACAATTTATATAGCATCTTTAACAAGAAGAAGAAACAGCATGGCTCTAAAAAACAAACTGACAATGTTGTTCCATCACACTTACTAGTGCAGAACAGTGGTTTAGGTCCCTGGCTGTGGAGCCAGTGGTTGGGAATTCGATTCCCCCCCACTGGGCTTCCCTGACAGGGGCTGGCCTGGATGATCCATAGGGTCCCTTCCAGCTCTGCACTTCTAAGTCAGGTATAATAACTAATATACAACTCTTTGTAATGTTTTGTGGGATTCATGTATGTCTGAGAGAAAGAGAGATGCGACAAGTGTGCTTCCCCAATTACTGAAATTGCCATTTGGAAAGCTGTGGCTATATTCATGGATACCCTGAACACTGTTTATTATTCTATGTCCTTTTACATATAAATGTGTGTCTTTGTACTGTATATAAATGTGAATCTGGATATATCAGGGAGGGCACATAGAAAGATTTGGAGCACTTGAGCCAATCCTTGATGGAATGGCCATTGAGGACACACATGGTATTGTTGTTTATTTTTAAATAACGGAGCTGTGCTAGGTTTTGCCTTCCTGATGATGCTAGACTGTCTCTATCCTTGTCCCTAGACAACAACACCAATGGAGAGGAATGCTGGCTGTTGCAGTCTGATGATACCCAGAGAACTGGCTTTACTGAACCCTATTGTACAACACAGTGACCAAAATCATGTTCCTTAGCACAGGAAATCTCACTAGAATGGGCCTATTGAATCAATGTGGATTTGGTGAATCAACTCTTTCATAAATTTAAATTGTCAAATAGGCCTATTCTAGCTATTACTTACTTTAGCACAGCAGTTGGGCTTATGAAGGAGTTGACTCACTAAACCCCCATGGATTCAATGGGCTGACTCTAGTGTGATTTACTATGCTAAGCAACCGCGTTTGGGCCGTGTTTGGTTGGCACCTCTTTTCTCCCTGGCTGTTCCCACATCTACAACCTATAACTTTCTTTCTGAAGCTGTGCTGACGAAAGCAGTAGTTTGACAGGCTTTACCTGTGGGTTATTTTCAGAAGAAGGAGGGTCATTCCATTACCACAGTTCAACTTTCTGTCTTTACGCACTGCAGCGCATGATAAGCAGTAAGGAAGGGGTGCTTTGACAGAACAGTCAGTTGTAATCAAAGCCGCCGAGGTTGGATGCTTTCTCTGTGTCAAGCAAAAGAGACCCAACAACAAGGTGCTTTTGGTTCAGAACTCCCCTCAGGAAATAGGTGACTTGCAATCAGTTCTCTCTCTCTTTTCCTCCCCATGGATATAAATCAGGATAGCTAACTGAAAAGTGCAGAACAAGGAAGAGCAGGATGTGGCCTCTACTTCATTTCCTTCCAGATAGCTTTTCACGTATGTGGCAACCTTGCCACATTTATTTATCTGTTCTGAGGAGAGGACAAAGCCTCTAGACACACGCCTTGTTTACCAAAGTTCCAAAAAAGCAAGGTACTAATGTAGCAGCAAAAGAAGAAATTCCCCAGAATAATGTTTTCCTCTTTCTTTTACCATGTCGCTGCCCTCTGACAATATAACATGAAGGAACTTCATGGTGTGCTTTTATATATGTGTGAAGACCCTGATTTATATAAGAAGTGCTCAGGGGTTGTTCGCTGATGAAAAGAGTGATTTTCATTATTATGAAAAGCGAGGAAGACAGTCATTCCGTTTGCATTTTAATACAAACTTAATTTCCAGAGTGAAACTACTGCACAAAATAAATACACAAACCAAAATTGACTTTACCCTTGCAAATTCATACTCCTCCACTAGACTTTTTTCATTAAAAAACGTGTAAACATGTCACAAATTCAGGGAAAGTGCAACAAAATGAATAAATACCTGAAGGTGGACACCCAGATGGCAGTGGTGGCAAGGAGTACTTTTGCACACCTTTTCTTAGTGTGCCAGTGATGAGCTTTCTTGAGTTGACTTGGCAACAGTCATCCATGATTTAATGACATCATGTCCTGACTACCGCAATTCATTCTGTGTGGGGCTGCTCTTGAAGAGGGTCTGGGATGCGTCTGCTAAACTGGTGACTAGTACATGGTATTTAGATCGTATGAGTCTGATACTGAAACTCTGCCACTGGTTGTAAGTTGCTTTTAGGACTCAATTCAAGGCACTGAGTTTAAATTTTAAGGTCGTAAATATCTGAGGGCTAGACTTTCTCAGAAACTGTATTTCTCATTATCATCCTGTCCTGATCTTTAGTTTTTCTGGAGAGGTCATCCCAAGAGTGCCATGGAGGCCTACGTGAGGTGCATAAGGGAGAGAATTTTCTCTCATACTGTTCCCAGACTCCAGAATGAACTCTCCTTAGAATCAGGATCAGTTCCCGTTCTCACTATTTTTATGAAGAGTATGAAGACACATCTCTTTAATCTTGTTTAAGAAAACATTTATTGTCATGATTTTAGCTATCTGTTTATAGACTAAGCTGATCTCAATGATTCCTCTTGCTGAATCAGTTTTCCGTTTGTTGTTCTTAGTCTGTTTTATGACATTTGTAAACCCCTTCACTATTGATCTGTAATTGAGAAATAATAGAAATGTTGCTGCTGCTGCTACTTCTACTGATGGTAACAGGTAATAGATAATGTTCAAAGCTGCATTACATTAGGAACATTAGCTATGAAAAGTGTGTGCATCAAACAAAATTGCATGTTAAAAAGCATGCCGTAGGAGAAGTGCATACAAAATGTACACGGAATTTGCTACCTTTCGGGGGGGGGGGGAATTAACATTTGGGATTAATTAAATTTAAAATTGGAAAAATTCTTAACCTTTGGATAAACCAAAAGTAAGGTTGCAGAAATAAGTACTGGAGAGAAACTCACACCGGCAGAGTTGCCCGTTCCTAAATGAACCTAGCTAGCCAGAAAGAGAAAGCTGGATGTGGACCTCAGCAAAGACGTCAGTCAACCCTCTGGCCCTGGCCACCCATTCAGGATGGCCATGTCTCCACTGCCAAATGAAAAACAGGACCGAAGAGGATGCATATCAGTATATTTATTTATTTATTAGATTTTTACCCCGCCCCTCTAGACAACGTCTACTCGGGGCGGCTTACAAGAATATCATAAAAATATCATAAAACATCATAAAAACATTAAACAGTGCATACAACAGTAGCCACCAGCTTTACATTGCACAAACATGGCTGAGAAACTCCCAAAAGAAAACTCTATTTTCTTATACCTGTAAAAAAAAAAAAACTGCAGGAGATGCTCCTCCCAATGAAAACATGTACTGTATTTCCATGCTGGGAAGTCAAAAAAAGAAAGACATACAGTGGCTGGAATCCCAGCATAGTAGCAAAAGGATCAGTGGAGATTTGGCAAGTCAATCACTCTGAAGTTCTGCTGATTCAGTGGACCTACCCTAATTTTAATTTACTATGCTAAGCAACAGGATTTTGACCCCCCCCTTGCCTTCCCAGACTTCCTCCACCACCCCCCGCGGGCCCAGCGGGGCTGAAATCACCCCCCTTGCCTTCCCAGACCCTTCCCAGACTTCCTCCACCCACCCCCCGCAGGCCCAGTGGGGCCGAAATCACCACCACCCCTTGCCTTCCCAAACCCTTCTCACCCGTCCTCCACCACCCCCCGCGGGCCCAGCGGGGCCGAAATCGCCACCCCTCCTTGCCCACCTGGACCCTACCCGGCCTTTATTTTCATTTGGGGGGGGGTATTTTTTCTTCGGCCGGAACGGATTAATCGATTTTCAATGCATTCCTATGGGAATATCATTGGTGCAGACTCATTTATATGTATACATGCAAATTTAGAAATAATTTCCAGGGGTTACGTTTAACAGGCAGCAAGCCTATTTATTTCTCATGAATATCACTGTAAATAATATCACTGCAAATCAGACATTCTCAAACCTAGGTTGGGGTCTCCTCTTAAATGGGGGTGACCATCTATGCATTTTCCCCTCTGGTAACATCTTATTCTTTGCAGATTAATTCTTGAGCTCCCCCTGTAGGAAATCTGAAAGACTGTGGTTCATCCTTTTGCCTAAAGGTTGGTTTTTTAAAGAGGGAATTATATTACAAACCGTTACTTATAATTTTCATTGACCATTGCTGTAGGTTGGCTAATGGGCTGTTTACTACATAAAACCTCCACGCTTCCTCCTCACAAGGTGGCCATAACAGTTACAGCATGAAGGATACTGGGTCAAGTAGCAGCTGTGGCAAGAAACTCTTGAAAGGAAATGCACCTCAGGAATTGAACATGTATTTCCCTGAACCCTAATGAGTAAGCTGTGAAACAACACAGTCATACCCCCTATAACTCTGTTCTTTGTTCCATTTTGCAACTGAATGAAATTTTAAAAAATAATCACCTGAAGAAATCAGCATTGACTCACTCAGCTTATAAGTGCCTCTATCCAAAATCATGGCTTCAGATGCCAAATATGAATTTAATTTAGTGTTTTCGTGTTTCCTATTAAGACTGGAGTGTCCTCTCTCCACTGAGAGCCTGCAAAAGCAATTATAGCTCTTTTTTCAGCATAGAATGCAAAATTTCTAACTTCTACAGTCTCAGGGAAGAGGCGACTGATAATGAGTTCACTGCCTAACAAGGACATCCTATAGGAGGAAGAGGAAGTTTTAAAAAAGGAAATAGATATGCTTTTTACTAGGAGTGATTGAAAGGTACTTTCCAAATTGACCAGCATCCTATTGCTAGTTACAACTTGAATAGATCCATTGAATCAGTTACTGAAAGGTTAATCCACACTTGCGTAAATTACATTGATGTAATGGATGCACACTAACTGGGACTAAGCAGTGAGGTCCTGCCCTTTCTTGCTTCATTGAAAGACAACAGTGCAAAATATGCATTGCTGAAACCTGAAATATGACAAGATTAGATTTTTGATGGTGGAAAAGTAAGAGCCAATTACTGGGGGAGGTGCAAAGCCATCCTCGCCCAAGATATCAAGTCTTTTGCCGCGAGGGGCATCTCCATATTTGCCTAGAAATGCATGTTGCTCCTTAATCTCACCTATGTTGAGGAGTGGATCCTTGATCAAGCCTGAACAGTCTCTGGAGGCAAAAATGTTGAAGCTGAGGCTGTCCTACTTCGGGCACATCATGAGAAGGAAGGATTCCCTGGAAAAGACAATAATGCTAGGAAAGGTGGAAGGCAACAGGAAAAGAAGAAGACCAAATATGAGATGGACTGACTCCCTAAAGGAAGCCACAGGCTTGAGCTTACAGGAGCTGAGCAGGGCAGCTGAGAACAGGACATTTTGGAGATCACTCATTCATAGTTCATCATTAGTCGGAAGTGAAGATTCTGAAAGATTTGATTCCATGTTTCCCATGCATAATGTGAGCTTTCCAGGCAGGCATACATACCCCCTTTGCCACTTGAGATAGTCAAAAGAATATTATATTTTTTGACATGACTCCTCCGGAAATACAAAAAAATAATAATAATTTTAAAAAATCTTAAAATTCCACCAAAGAGCATCATTTGAAAGTAGCAAGAAAAGAAGGTTCTGGCTCCTCTTTCTCCCCTAGAGATGATGGCTTACTTTCTTTGCTCTCCTCTCCCTTGCCCCCTCTCACTGGCATTTCATTTCTTCTTTCCATTTGTTTTTGAGGGAGGGGGAGAAACGTCTGGTAGGGGAAGGGAAAGGCTAGTCAGCACTTTACAAGGATCTGGCCAAGGCTCTCTGTAGAAGAAAGGTGAGCATCTTGGTGCGATCTTTCTCTCTCCAGAGAACGGCACAGGAAGGGCGTAGGAGGCAGTTTTCCATTTATTCTAAAGTGAGGAGGCATGTGTATGTTGCCTTAAATACACTTAATTTTTTTTTGTCTGTTTGTTTCACTCCCTCAACCCTTATTGGAAACATTTAATCTGCCTATATCGTGAAGCAGCTTTCTTATTACGCCACTTCATGATATTAGCAAATTGAAAGAGGAGGTCCTCCTTTGCTCTCTTTCCGGTGATCACACACACTCAAGACAAACCAAAGCAGAGCAATCCTCCACACCAAAGACGTAGAAGCCTCTTGACAGGAGGTGTAGAAAGGTGCAGGCAGGACTGCTCTGGAGGCTGGCAGTTTCACTCCAAAAATATTGTCTGATCATCAGCTCTAGGAGCAAACTAGCTTGTCCCTGTATCAGACCAAGCTAGACACCCAAGTGGTCTCCCTATGAAATGCATTTTTATCTCGTATCCTCCGTGTCTGTTGCATTCACTGCAAGAAAAACCAATGTTCTTCAGTTTTGCGTTTGGTAGACTGGGATATCTATTATTAGTACAAATGTTTTTTCTCTTCAGTTTTCAAGACGTTTGGCTGTCTCTGAAATCCTGTGCATAACCTACATTCTCTGGCTCCTGCTTCACTAACAGTGCCGCTGTTGGGCCATTTTATATTTGCAACACAAAGTCAAAATGGCACCCCATCTTCCAGCTTATTTTATAACCACGCTGTGGGAATGCAAAAGCAGGACACAGTGGCCGCCTAGGAACCAGCTGCTGAAAGCAACTGCTCCACATCCCTTCACGAAGAGGTCAATCTCCACTTTAACTAGGAGGTCAGACCACCAGTTGAACTTCCCTCATGGCTGTTCTCAACTTGATAGCTTCTACAGACAGTTGTGACATCTGTGAAATATTATGTGGTGTATGTCCGAGATGAAGTAGGAGGGCCCGTCTAATCCTTCTGCAGAGCGTGGAAAGCTTGGGCCTGAAATTCCCAGAATTCTGCAGTCAACGTATTCCTATTGTCTGGGGATGTACAAGTCGGCTCTGGGTTCTTTGAGGGCTACCCTCAGCCCCAGTTGATGGAGAGAGAAAGGTGGCCTTCAGACAGCAGTAAGTGCAGAATGGAGTTGGGTCTTTTCTCACGGTTGCTCTACAGTAAAAATGCCAGTTTGCAAGATAATGTTTTTCCTGAAGCAATCAAATTAAGAAAAATAGCAAAACTCACATATCTGAAGCATTTAAGACCACTGGAAAGCTAACACTTCCAGTCTAGTTCATGCCACTCACATTGTGCCTTTAGACATAGGGCTGCGGCCACTGTCATGATCTTTGCCACCCAGATTTTTCAAAAGACCCATGTCATGACTCAGCTTCTGCAGAGCTACAGCATCAACATAATTTAATTAACCAACACTAATAAAGTAATAACAGGTCTTGTTACCTGTTTCCTCCTGGAGTACAAATGGAATTTATTTTTAATTTTTGCTCATTCTGTATGCATTACAGTTTTCCAATGTCATTTGGGCTAATGAAACAAGGTCCAGCCAGGTCACTTCTCCTATGTGTGAGATTGTAATTGACTTCTGATTTAACATTATACCTGCCCTTTCATGCTACTGAGAATAAGCTCAAGATTATGAAATTTAATGTAGGGAATTTGTTGTAGCTGTTTGGTTGCTTTGGTGGAACAATTTTGACCATGGGAAATCTCGCAGACATATGATAGAAAAACAAACTGCTAGATAGCTCAGTGGTTAAGGCTTCTAGCTGCAGAGCCTGAAGTTGGAAGTTCAATTCCCCACCGTGCCAGCTTGACAGGGGCCGGACTTGATGATCTGTAGGGTCCCTTCCAGCTCTGCAGTCTAAGATCATGATGATGATGATAACATGCATTCTGATAATGATTATGACAATGATGACATAGGCAGATTATCACTTGAGCGGGGGGTAGGGGCACACCACCAAATAACTGGGATTCTCCAGTACCACCACCACCTGGTTTGGTCCACTAACTAACCCCACTAGTTGTCCTATTTCTTAGTCCCATCAGCAAGGTGATTTTGCAAAGCCAATGTGATTTGCCCGAATGAAAATGATGTGATGGCCATGGTGTATATTGAAGTCTTTATGACAAGGAAGGTAAATTTGGGCTTGTGGTGAAGGGGAGAACAGAATTATAACACCATTCCACAACTCAACAACATGGTTTCACCTTGGCTTCAATAGCCACGCCATCTTTTTGCTGGAGAAGGAAGCAGCCCAGATAAAATAGATAAGAACAGCCGGTGTGATTAGAGACATGAAAATCCTTCTTTCTGAGGTGAGATTTAAAAGATATGACTGTTTAGCCTAGAGAGGGGCTAAATAAAAGATAACCAGACAGAGGGAATATGAAATAGCTAAAAGTAGAGAGAAGGTCATTTGGGAGTACTTATCCTTTTCCTCAGCACAAGAAAACATCTAGTAAGCCAGAACAACACAAAGTAAAAAAGAAACAAGAGATATATTATTTTAATATTTCAAAGGGCAGCAGAAATGGTAACCGCAAGCCATCCTCTCTCAGGCAATTGCAAAGAATCTTACTATTTATTTTATTCCGGCAGGTGACTTTCTGGCTCAAAGGAGTAGCTGTGAGGCTGTTACAAACACACAAACACAAAAAGGAGTCTTGCAGCACCTTAAAGGTCAGCAGCAGCTTTTATTTGGCTGCTGGCTACTTCTTTAGAGGCATCTGAAGAACTGGGTTGCATGAAGGTTTATGACCAAGAAAATTTGTTAACCTTGAAAGGGTCACAAACTCCTAGTTGTTTTTCATCTCAAATTTTGTATTTCCGGAATTGGCAACTTCAACATGGAAAAGAGTAAGAGTATCAGGCAAATATTCCCTTATCAAAAGAAAGGAGGCCTGTAAAGAGAGACAGACAGATGAACGGACGGATGGAGGAAGGATGGACAGACAGACGAACAGACAGAGAGACAAATAGACAGAAGGACAGACAGAGAGATAGACAGAGAGACGGACGGACGGAGAGAAAAAGACAGACACAGATAGACAGACAGACAGTTAGACAGACAGACCGAGAGAAGGACAGACAGAAAAAGAGACAGAAAGACAGATAGACAGAAAATTAGACAGACACACTGACACAAAGACAGACAGACAGACACACAGACAAACAGATAGACAGACAGATGAATGGACAGAAGGACAGATAGACAGCCAGATAGAGAGACAGACTGAGAGAGAGAGACACACATGGGGAGATGGACGGACAGAGGAAGGACAGACATAGAGAGAGACAAAGAGACAGACACACAGACAGATGGACAGACACAGATAGACAGACAGACACAGTTACATAGACAGACAGACACTGATAGACTGACAGATGGACAGAAGGACAGACAGAGAGACCGACAGATGGACTGACTGACAGACAGATGGACAGACGGATGGACTGACAGAAAGACGGATGGACAGACAGACAGACAAAAAGTCAGACGGAAAGACAGACGGATGGACGGACAGACAAATTCATAGACTGACGGACAAACAGACAGGCAGATAGAGAGACAGACGGATGAAAGGACAGACATACAGAGACAGACATAAAGAAAGATAGATAGGCAAACAGAAAGACAGACGGATGAAAGAACGGACAGAAAGAAGGACGGACAGATGGACGGACGGACGGACAAACAGAAAAAAACAGATCGATAGGCAGACGGACAGTCATACAGGCAGATAGAGAGACAAACGGATGGATGGACAGACAGGTAGACGGACAGATTGACAGACAAGCAGAGAGACAGACCAACAGACTGACAGGCAGACTGACAGACAGACGAACAAAGGGACAGACAGACAGAGAAGCAGATGGACAGATGGAAAGACGGTCTGACACACAGACAGAAAGACAAACTGACAGATAGACAGGTAAACAGAGGGACAGACAGACAGAAAGATAGATAGAGAGACGGATGGACGGATGGACAGACAGAGATAAGGCACCCAGATAGATAGATCAATAGATAGATAGACAGACAGACGACCGGATGGACGGACGGACAGACACATAGACAGGCAGAGACAGATGGACAGACACAGATATAGAGATATACAGACAAGAAGAGAGACAGACAGACAGATGGACGGACGGACAGACATACAGACAGATGGACAGGCAGGCAGACCATCAGACAAACAAACGGATGGATGGACGGAGAGAAAAATGGATGGACAGAAAGACATACAGACAGACGGAAAGACAGATTGATAGACAGATGGACGGAGGGACAAACGGAGAGACACACATAGACAGGCAGATAAAGATGGACAGAGACAGAGAGACACAGATAAGGAGACAGACACATGGACAGACGGACAGCTAGACAGATGGATGGACAGAAGGACAGACAGACAGATCTATAGATGGACAGACAAAGACATGGTTGGCCATAGAGACAGACGGACAGATTGAAAGACAGATGGACAGAAAGACAGGGAGACAAACAGATGTACAGACACAGAGAGAGAGAGATTGACAGACTGATAGATGGACAGATGGACGGTCATAAAGTAGGACGGAAAGACGAACGGACAGATGGACAGACATAAGGACAGACAGAAAGGCAGAGAGAGAGAGAGAGAGGGACAGACGGACGGACGGAGAAACTGAGATAAACAGATAGACAGACAGACAGACTGATGGACGGACGGAGAGGCACGCATAGACAGGCATACAAAGATGGACAGTCAGATAGACACAGATAACTAGACAGACAGATGGACAAATGGAAAGACAGACGTACAGGAAGACAGAGAGACAGATGGACTGATGTACAGACAGACGGATAAATGGACAAACAGAGATAGACACCCAGATAGATAGACAGGCAGGCAGGCAGGCAGACGGAGGAACGGACAGACAGACAGACAGATAGACCGACAGACGGAGAGACAGACAGATAGACAGGTAAACAGAAAGACAGATAGAGACACGGCCGGATGGATGGACAGACAGACGAACAGATGGACAGACGGACGGACAGACAGAAATAAGACACCCAGATAGATTGATCGATAGACAGAGAGACAGACGAACGGACGGACAAACAGAAAGTCAGACAGAGAGACAGACAGACAGATGGACAGACAGAGATAGAGACCCAGGTAGATCGATAGATCTATAGATAAATAGACAGACAGATAGACAGAATGACGAATGGACAGACAGACAGAGAGACAGACAGAGGGATGGACAGAAAGATAGACGGACAGAAAGTAAGACAGAGAGAGAGAGAAGGACAGACAAAGTGACAGACGGATGGAAGGACAGACAGAGAGACAGGCAGAGATAGTCAGACAGAGAAAAAGATAGACAGACAGGCAGATGGACTAACGGACAGACAGAAGGATGGACAGACGGAGGAAAGACAAACAGATGGACGGACGAACAGAGAGACAGACAGATAGAGAGACGGATGGACGGACAAATGGGCATACAGACAGACATAGAGACGGGCAGTCAAACAGATATACAGAGAGACAGACAGCCTGACAGACAGACTGACTGACAGAGATGGATGGACGGACTGAGAGAAAGATGAACGGACAGACGGATGGACAAACGACTGGACGGACGGGTGGACATAAAGACGTACTGACAGACAGACAGATGGATGTACGGTCATAAAGTAGGACAGAAAGACAGATGGACAGACAAATTGTTTCTTCTTCTATTCCTAACAGGCATATTCCTATCTCTAATGAGAACTGGGATGGACATGCCCATTGAGGGGCCTGAGACACCCCCCCCCCCGCCATTTGACTGGTGGACTGAACTTCAGGATTCTTAGTTTGAGGATTCTGAGAGGGCAGAACTTGTAATCGGGCCTTCAGGGTGGCAGGCCATGTGCCCTGTTGAGCTGCGCTGTTAATTGGTTGTTTAGTAATTCTGTCATGGTGTCTTCCGGAGATCTTCTCTTGTACTACTGGGAGAGTAACTCTTGGCTGGCCTTTAGTGTGGTTGTTGTTAGGCTGCAAATTTTTCCCGGTTTGCTTCTCCCTTGGATTGGTAGTCATGGAATCTAACAATTTGTAAAGGGGTTTAAAGTTTATACCTCTTGCTTTTTTACCCGTACTCTTACAGGGGCCCTTATTCTTTGGAAGCTTTTGAATGTTCTTTCTTTTTGGGATTACCGTAGTGGATGCTTTCCTCCCTGAATGGTCAATGTCCTTGACTATGCTGGATTGTGGGTCCAGTGCTGGATAAGCAGCCTCAGCAGTTTCTAAAGCATCGGTGAATGCTGCAGCAGTAAGTGGAACCTGGATGTTCCTACATTGTTGACCGCCTTGAATGGAGCAGTGACTATGGCATCTTGAAGGGGGTCCGTGGGGAGGGGGGCACACAAAGGAGTAGTTTGTCCAGGGACAAGCTTTCTATTTTGTTTATAGTTTTAGGGGATAAATTATAATAGTCCGTGTTGCCTTTGCAT
Source organism: Intellagama lesueurii (assembly GCA_037013535.1). Lineage (NCBI taxonomy): Eukaryota > Metazoa > Chordata > Lepidosauria > Squamata > Agamidae > Intellagama > Intellagama lesueurii. The sequence goes on along the minus strand of JBAJHW010000001.1, from coordinate 162,450,129 downwards.
TGAGAGGGGATGTCGTTTTTATTCTGCCTTTATATTCTCTCATGGAGCATCACGGTGTGATTCGCAGCTTCCTTCATGGCCCCCAGCATGACGTGCATAAGTTGCTTAATTTCTTGTAGTGTATCTCTAATTTCTGCCAGGCAGGCCTGGGTAGGGCAGTTGTTGTCTTCCTTTGCCGTGGACCCTGGAAATATTAACAGGGGAAACGGGTGGAGTAGTGCTAATAGACGGAGCATAAACATGATCTATTTTGGATGTGTCGGCACCAAAAAGATCAGGCTGTGAGTTGCTCAAGCTCCATAGTTGATTGATCTCCTCAGGGTTCTTCATCAAGTTCTCTGGCGGGATAGCCAGGGGTGACATAAGATTATTCATTTTTAGTTCCTCAAAATCTGTATTCACTGTGCTATTAAGTTGACTAAGACTGGATGGTACTCCATCCAGAATCTGATCGTCTTTAGAGGAAAGCTCCATCGGATCTGTCTGGGAATTAGCAGGATCTCCTAAAGGGCAGCCACCCCTAGTATCGGGTATATAACCTGCCTTGCATGTGGGGGACATATATACATTAGTGAAATCTGTTATCTTGACTTGGCACATTTTCCTCAGTGTGATGTTTCGAGCTCCTGACTTTAATTGAGTATTAGCATCATTTAGTGTAGAACCACCGGGCAAAGAGGAAGATAAAAAGCCTGTACTCTGGGATGGAGGTTGGTGCTGTTGTAAAGCCTCCCTGCATCTGACTAAGGCATGTGTGGGTGTAATAGCAATTGGGGTGTGCATCTTTATTTGGCGTAACACCGGAGGAGAAAGAGTAAGGTCCAATATTTCCAGCATCTCCGCATCCATCAGGTGTGTTGAGCCACAAACACAAAAACTGCAAAAGCTGCACCAAGGAATCTAAGTAGCAGCCATATAAATCTGAGGGCTGGGACACCCCCTTGGCACAACGATTCCACAGGGGGCCCAGCACTAGACCTTACGAACGCCTGATCCAAGGCAGCAAGTAGTTGGCTGATGTTTATTCAATTCCAGTTGCAGTTCTTAACATTTGGTTCACCACCAGCCTTTAAGGTCCTCCTATCACTTTGGCTTTTAAATTCAGCTGTAGGAGTACAGACAAATTGATAGACAGAAGGACAGACAGAAAGGCAGATAGAGAGGCAGAGGGACAGATGGACAGACAGACAGATGGACAGAAAGACAGAGACGGACAGACAGACAGAGAGGCAGATGGACAGACAGACGGATGAATGGACGGACAGAGATAGACACCCAGATAGATTGATCAATAGATAGACAGGCAGGCAGGCAGATGGACGGACAGATAGACCGACAGATAGACAGACAGACAAATAGACAGGTAAACAGATGGACAGAGAGACAGGCAAAGAGACAGAAAGACAGAGAGAAATAGAGGCAGACAAACGAACAGACTGACGGACAGATAGACAGACAGGCAAGCAGACAGACAGACAGAAAGAGAGACAGGTAGATGGACATATCGATAGAAAGAGAGATAGACAGATAGATAGATAGACAGACACACAGACAGAGAGAGAGAGAGATAGACAGATAGACCAAGAGAAAGACAGACAAAGTGATAGACAGAGGAATGGACGGAAGGACAGACGGCCAGGAGGGGGGATGGGCAGGCCGATGGGCAGGCAGGTGGGCAGATAGATGCATGGACGGACAGACGGACAAAGAAATGGAGAGACAGACAGACGGTCGGACAGAAAGACAGAGAGACATGGATGGACGGACAGACAGACAGAAAGATAGATAGAAAGAGAAAAGCAGACGGACAGACAGATTTATATAAAGATGGAGAGACAGGGAGACAGATAGAGAGACGGATGGACATTCAGATGGACAGAAGGACAAGCAGACAGACGAACAGAGACAGAGGGACTGACGGACGGACGGACAGATAGACTGACAGGTGGACGGACGGACAGACAGATAGACAGACAGACAGATATATGGACTAATAAGTACATGGACAGTGAGACAGAGAGAGGCAGACACAGACAGAGAGACAGAGAGATAGTTAAACAGACAGGCAGGCAGGCAGGAAAGCAGAGAGACAAACAAAGAGACAGACAGTTAGACAGAGACAGAGAGAAATATAGACAGAGAGACATGGACAGACGGACGGGCAGATGGACGTACAGACATACGGACAGACAGAGAGACAGACAGACAGAGAGACAGACAGAGAGAGATGGATAGAGAGACAGACAGACACAGAAATACATACAGACAGATAGATATACAAATAGACAGACATACATGGAGTGAGAAAGAGAGACAGACAGACGGATGGAAGGACAGATGGATGGATGGACGATCAGCTGGAGAGACAGACAATCGGACGGATAGATGGACGGGCAGATAGACACAGGGATGGAGAGACGGACAGACAGAAGGACAGACAGAATGATGGATGGACAGACAAACAGAGAGACAGACGGGCAAATAGACAGACAGACGAGACGGACAGACAGACAGTCAAACAGATAGAAAGAGACAGACAAAGAGAGAAATAGACAGACAGGCAGGCAGGCAGAGAAACAGAAAGATAGACAGACCGAGAGAAAAAGAGGCAGACAAACGAACAGATGGATGGACAGATAGACAGAAAGATAGACAGACAGGCAAGCAGACAAACAGGCAAGCAGACAGACAGATAGATAGGCAGACAGGTAGATACCCAGACCAAGAGAAAGAAGGACGGACAGTCTGAGAAAGAGACGGAGAGACAGATGAAAGAATGACGGACAGATGGACGGACAGACGGACAGATTGATAGACAGTTGGACAGAAAGACAGACAGAGAGATAGACGGACGGACAGATAGATGGACCGATGAATGGAGAGACAGACGGATGGACAGACAGACAGATAGACAAGCATATTGATAGACAGCTGGACAGACAGACAGAGAGAAAGACAGACGAATTGACAGACAGACACACAGAGACACTCAGAAGGATTGACAGACAGACAAACGGATGGAACGATGGACAGACAGAGACAGACAAATGTACAGACAGACAGATTGACAGAGATGGACGGACAGACAGATAGAGACAGATGGACGGACGGAAGGACAGATGGACAAACGGACGGACCAATGGACAGACGGATGGACCGATTGACAGACAGATGGACAGACAGACTGAAAGACGGAAGGATGAATGGACAGGCAGATAGACAGATGGACAGAGAGACGGACAGACAGATAGACGGACAGACAAGCAGACGGACAGAGAGACAGACAGAGAGACAGAGAGATAGTTAAACAGACAGGCAGGCAGGCAGGAAAGCAGAGAGACAAACAGAGCAGTGGTCAGGGAACAGGAGTAAATTACCCCAAATGGGATAAAAATGAAAATCCTGGGGGTAATGAGCAGAGCGCTACCCCCCACCCCCACCCCCTGCAGCTGAACCTCAAACTGTAAGCCACCTATCCCTGCTACCTTCCTTGGTTGCAGCACTTGTAAATCAGTTCTTTTAGAGATCGGAGATAAGGCTGCTTTATTGTTTACGGCTGTAGAACAGCCCGGGCAGTCAATCCGGCTTGTGAATGACTACTTCCCCCGGAGGTGGAAAGCTCCAATTAAGGCGGGAAGGAAGGTGCGAGAGAGGGACAGGTGGATTCATCAAGCTTGTTTAAAGGTAAGATTGTAGAAAATTTAGGGAGGGAGGGATGGTGGGTGTATGTGAGAGAGAGACAGACTTTCATAAAACCATGAAAAAAGGACGTGACTGCAAGGAGAGAAGGCTCCAATTAAGGCGGGAAGGAAGCTGCAAGAGAGGGACCGGGTGGTTTCATCAAGCTTGTTTAAATGTAATGAGAGGAAACAGACATACTGAACTGAAGCAACTGATTGTTGAAAATTTAGGGAGGGTGTGTGTGTGGTGTGTGTGTGTGAGAGAGAGAGAGAGAGAGAGAGAGACAGAAAGAGACTTGACTCTTTCATAAAACTATGAAAAAAGCAACCTTCCAAATTTAGTCTCCACTGCATTTAGCTCTGTAGTTTCTGCTGAGAAGAGCAAGTACTTCAAGATTCTGTTTAGACGCTGAATTTGTACTGGGCAGAACCGGAATATTTAGAAGAGTCTCACTAACAGCAAACACCTAGTAAAAGACAACCGACACACCTGGGACTAGATGTCTGAAGTGTGTAGCAATTGCGTTTCTCTATTTCTCATCCCCAAAGCAGGCAAGAGTATCATAGTTTATTCCCCAAATCTGAATCCCTGTCTCTCTGCTCCTGGTCCTGCTTTGACTGCAACACCAAACAAAAGGTCTTACAAACAAAGACTGTGGTTTTCTTTATTGAGTCAATGCATCTCATGTGCATTCTTCCTCTTTTCCTACTGCATTGCACTTTTTCCTGCATTGCTGCCTTTTCCACTGAGCTTGTCTTCTCATGATGCCACTGTAGCACAATACCCTTTGTTTGGTTATTTTAGCTTCTAGTGAGAGTCGACACTTAGTTTGCTTTACTTATCTCTCTGACAAGTCATGCTATCTGTAAAACCCTTTTCCAACACTACATTTCAAATAAGTGAAATGTGTGTATACACTTTATGTATTGTATAAAATGTGTATTAAAAGTCTGCACTCCTATATATAGCTGCTTTTCTGAGGGTGGTTTACTTTGGAGGAAACAAGTTCAGGATTTCAATGTACTTAATAAGCTTTATAAATGTTGTTGTTTAGTCGTTAAGTCGTGTCCGACTCTTTGTGACCCCATGGACCAGAGCACGCCAGGCCCTCCTGTCTTCCACTGCCTCCCGGAGTTGGGTCAAATTCATGTTGGTAGCTTCGATGACACTGTCCAACCATCTCGTCCTCTGTTGTCCCCTTCTCCTCTTGCCTTCACACTTTCCCAACATCAGGGTCTTTTCCAGGGAGTCTTCTCTTCTCATGAGATGGCCAAAGTATTGGAGCCTCAGCTTCAGGATCTGTCCTTCCAGTGAACACTCAGGGTTGATTTCCTTCAAAATGGATAGGTTTGTTCTCCTTGCAGTCCAGGGGACTCTCAAGAGTCTCCTCCAGCACCACAATTCAAAAGCATCAATTCTTTGGCGGTCAGCCTTCTTTATGGTCCAGCTCTCACTTCCATACATCACTACTGGAAAAACCATAGCTTTGACGATGCGGACCTTTGTCGGCAAGGTGATGTCTCTGCTTTTTAAGATGCTGTCTAGGTTTGTCATTGCTTTCCTCCCAAGAAGCAGGCATCTTTTGATTTCGTGGCTGCTGTCACCATCTGCAGTGATCATGGAGCGCAAGAAGGTAAAATCTGTCACTGCCTCCATATCTTCCCCTTCTATTTGCCAGGAGGTGATGGGACCAGTGGCCATGATCTTAGTTTTTTTGATGTTGAGCTTCAGACCATATTTTGCACTCTCCTCTTTCACCCTCATTAAGAGGTTCTTTCATTCCTTCTCACTTTCTGCCATCAGAGTGGTATCATCTGCATATTTGAGGTTGTTGATATTTCTTCCGGCAATCTTAATTCCGGCTTGGGATTCCTCCAGTCCAGCCCTTCGCATGATGTATTCTGCATATAAGTTAAATAAGCAGGGGGACAATATACAGCCTTGTCGTACTCCTTTCCCAATTTTGAACCAATCAGTGGTTCCAGATCCAGTTCTAACTGTTGCTTCCTGTCCCACGTATAGATTTCTCAGGAGATAGATAAGGTGATCAGGCACTCCCATTTCTTTAAGGACTTGCCATAGTTTGTTGTGGTCCACAAAGTCAAAGGCTTTTGCGTAGTCAATGAAGCAGAAGTAGATGTTTTTCTGGAACTCTCTGGCTTTCTCCATAATCCAGCGCATGTTAGCAATTTGGTCTCTAGTTCCTCTGCCCCTTCGAAATCCAGCTTGTACTTCTGAGAGTTCTCGATCCACATACTGCTGAAGCCTACCTTGTCGGATTTTGAGCATAACCTTGCTAGCGTGTGAAATGAGTGCAATTGTATGGTAGTTGGAGCATTCTTTGGCACTGCCCTTCTTTGGGATTGGGATGTAGACTGATCTTTTCCAATCCTCTGGCCACTGCTGAGTTTTCCATTGATGATGATAAAAAAAAAATAGCGCACTGGTCCTTTGATGTTGGGCTGTGGCACCAGGGTGGGTGACATGACCTTTAGCCTGGTTTGTTCCTTTTTGCACACCACACACAGAATGATTAAAGTGGTAGGAAAAGCCCCCCCCCCAACTCTGCCTTGGCTGTCTCTAGCAAGCACGTCATTGCTAGCACCACTTTGGCAGCCATTGATGATGATTAAATCCTCTGCTAGCTAGCAAAAATTTAATGCAACTTGCTAGGCACGTTGGACACATTACTACTCCCTATACCACCCCATGGCTGGTGTGCAATGTGTTCCAACAAAAATAGTGCACATCTTTATTAAATTTGGTGCATCCTGCTGGTTTGGTACATAGCCTGGCAGCCATTGATACTGATGATATATCCTGCTAGTTCGGTACACAGCCTGTGTAGATTCAATAAGATTATGAATTCAAATAATGTATGATTTCCTTCCTTTCAAATCAAGGGGGTAATGTCGGCGTATATACATTTTTTGGGGGGTAAAAGGTAAAAAAGTTCCCTGACCCCTGAGATAGAGAGACAGACAGAGACAGAGACAGAGACAGAGAGAAATATAGACAGAGAGACACGGACAGACAGACGGACGGATGGGCAGATGGACGTACATACATACAGACAGATAGACAGAGAGAAAGACGGATGGACAGATAGACAGACAGACAGAGACAGACAGACAGAAACATAGACAGACATATAGACAGATATACAGAGTGGGAAAGAGAGACAGACAGATGGATAGAAAGAGAGACAGACAGATAGACAGATGCAGTAAGACAGACAAACACACAGAGAGACAGACACACAAGCTGACAGACAGATAAACAGGTGAACAGACGGACAGGTAGACAGACAGACAGATGGACAGACGGACGAACGGACGGACAGAGATAGTCACCTAGATAGATCGATAGATAGAGAGACGGACGGATAGATAGACAGAGACAGACAAAGAGATACAGATTGACAGACAGAAAGAGAGACAGATAGGCAGACACACAAAAAGACAGATAGACAAAGAGAAAGACAGAGAGACAGATAGATAGACAGAGAGAATGACAGACACATGGACAGACAGACGGACAGACAGACCGATGGATGGATGGATGGATGGAGAGCCAGACAGAGAGACTGACGGACGGACGAACAGACAGAAAGATAGATGGACCGACAAGCAGGCAGGCAGACAGACAGAGACAGACACAGAGATAGTTAAACAGACAGTCAGACAGACAGGCAGGAAGACAGAGAGACAAACGGATAGAGAAACAGACAGATACACAGACAGAGAGAAAGACAGACAGATAGACACACACAGAGAGAGAAAGAGAGACAGAAAGACGGACAGATGAACGGACGGACAGATGGACAAATGGACGGACAGATGGACTGGTGAATAGATGCAGGGATGGAGAGACTGACAGATAGATAGACAGACAGAATGACATACGGAGATGCAGACAGAGAGAGACAGACAGAGAGACCGACGGATGGACAGATAGATAGACAGACAAGGAGACGGACAGACAAACAGACAGAAAGAGACAGACAGAGAGACAGAGAGAGAGAGAGACAGACAAATAGACAGAAAAATGGTCAAACAGACAGACAGGTAGAGAGACAGAAACATAGACAGACAGAGAGAAATAGAGGCTGACAAACGAACAGATGGATGGACAGGTAGACAGACAGATAAGCAGACAGACAGACTCACAGAAAGAGAGACAGATAGATGGACAGATTGATAGAAAGACAGATAGACAGACAGATAGTTAGACAGACAGACACAGACCGAGAGAGACAGACAGACAGATAGACAGATACACAGACCGAGAGAAAGACAGAAAGAGAGACAGACAGACAGAGGAACGGATGGAAGGACGGACGGGTGAGTGGGCGGGGGGACGGACAGACGGGCGGGTTGGTGGGTGGATAGATTCAAGGAGGGACAGACGGACAAAGAAACAGAGAGACAGATAAAAAGATTGATGGACAGACAGACAGACAGAAGGACAGACTGATAGACAGCCGGACAGAAGGACAGACAGAGAGACAGAGAGACACACACAGAGACAGACAAACAAAAGAGAGAGAGACAGATAGACGGATGGAAGGATGGACAGACAGATAGACCAACGGACGAATATACAGATGGACAGACAGACAGATGGACAAGCAGACAGATAGATGGAAAGATGGACAGACAGACAGACAGACAAGGAGAGACACAGACAGATGGACGGACGGACGGAGAGAGACAGGCAGGCAGACACAGAGAGACAGATAGACACAGAGACAGACAGACAAAAGACAGAAAGATAGACAGAGAGACAGACAGATAGATAGACAGACAGAGAGAGATGGATAGAGAGACAGACCGACACAGACAGACAGAGAGTAGGAAAGAGAGAGAGACAGATAGACAGACACACACGGACAGAGAAAGAGAGACAGATGGACACACGGACAGATGGAAGGACGGACGATCAGACAGACACACGGACAATTGGATTGACAGACAGGGTTGAGAGATGCAGGGACGGAGAGACGGACAGACATGCAGACAGACAGATTGACGGGACGGACCGCCAGTGAAGGAGGGAGACAGACAAAGGGACGGACAGACGGACAGACAGACAAGGAGACGGACAGACAGACAGTCAAACAGACAGAAAGAGACAGACAGAGAGACAGACAAATAGAAGGATGGTAAAACAGACAGACAGCCAGGATGAGAGACAGAAAGATATACAGACAGAGAGAAATAGAGGCAGACTAACGAACAGACGTACGGACAGATAGACAGACAGACAGACCGTCAAACAGACAGAAAGAGACAGAGAGACTGATAGGCAAGCAGACAGACAGACAGTCTAACAGATAGACAAGCAGACAGACGGAGAAGCAGACAGACAGAGACAGACAGTCAGACGGACAGATAGATAAATGGACCAATGGACAGATTGACAGATTGACAGACAGACAAGCAGAGAGACATCCAGACTTACTGATGGACGGATGGACATACGGACAGGTGGACAGGCAGATTGATAGATGGACTGACGGATGGACACACAGACAGAGATTGACAGACAGACAAACGGACGAACAGACAAACAGATTGATGGACGGACGGACAGACAGAGATTGTCAGTCATATGGATGGAGAGATGGACAGAGAGATGGACAGACAGATAGGCAGACAGACAGAAAGACGGACAGACAAGCAGACGGACAGAGAGATAGGTAAAAAGACAAGCAGGCAGGCAGAAAGACAGACAAATAGAGAGACAGACAGATAGACAGATACACAGGGAGAAAGATAGTCAGAGAGACATGGACGGACAGGCAGACATACGTATGTATGGACAGACAGACAGACAAAGAGAAAGATGGATGGACAGATGGACAGAGCGTAAAATGGACGGACAGACAGACATACGGACAGACAGACAAACAGATTGATAGACAAATGGAGGGACAGAGAGACAGATAGAGAGACAGACGGACAGATGGATGGACAGACAGACAAGCAGAGAGAACGAGACAGACCGATAGACGGACAGATAGACCAATGGATGGAGAGACAGACAGACAGACCGATGGACGGACAGACAGATAGACGGACAGATTGACAGATAGGGAGACCGATAGACAAACATAGAGACAGACTCTATGGACGGACAGATGGACAGATTGATAAACAGATGGAGAAAAAGACAGGCAGATAGAGAGACAGACGGACTGATGGACAGACAGACACAGACAACAACAGAAAGATTTACAGACAGACAGATGGATGGACAGACAGATAGATGGACAGACGGACAGATTGACAGATAGACAAGCAGAGAGACATACATATAGAGAGACAGGGACGGACGGAAGGACAGATGAACAGACAAATAAATGGACCGACGGACAGACAAATGGATGGACCGTGACAGACAGACAGACTGACGGACAGACTGATTGATAGACAGATGGACAGACATACTGAAACATGGATGGACGAATAAAGAGACAGACAGATGGACGGACGGACGGACTGAGAGACGGACAGAGAGAGATGGACGGACGGACAGAGAGACAGATAGAAAGACAAAGAGACACATAGACGGAGGGATGGATGGACAGAGACAGATAGACAGACAGACACAGACGGACAGACAGACAGATAGTCACCGATAGACAGACAGAGAGAGAGATCGACCCACAGATAGACAGACAAACTGAGGGACTGTCAGACACACAGACAAGACTGAGAGATAGACAGGTAAACAGACGGACAGATAGACAGAGAGAAAGACAGAGAGATGGACAGACAGACAGAAGACAGACAGACGGACAAACAGATGGACAGAAGTAGACACGCATATAGATCGATCGATAGAGACGGACAGACGGACGGAAAGACAGACAGACAAACAGATAGATACAGATAGACAGACAGACAGAAAGAGAGACAGACGGAAGGACGGACGGACGGACAGGCACACAGAGAGAGAGACGGTCGGTCAGATAGACAGACAGATGGACAGATAGACAGACACAGACAGAGAGATAGAAAGAGAGACAGTCAGACAGAAAGTAAGACAGACTGAAAGAGAGATATACAGACAGAGAGAAAGAGAGACTGGCAGACAGACGGAAGGATGGACGTACAGATAGATAGACAGACAGACAAGCAGACAGACAGACAGATAGATAGAAAAAGACAAAGAGAAAGACAGACATGCAGACAGGCAGACAGACAGGTGGAGAGACAGACAGGCACACGTACAGACAGACAGACAGATAGAGAAAATGCCGGACGGATGGACGGACAGACAGATAGACCGACTGACCGATCAATTGAACGATCAATAGATAGATAGATAGATAGATAGATAGATAGATAGATAGATAGATAGATAGATAGAGGGACATGCAAAGAGGTCCAGGATGTTCTAAAAAGACCATGAATTGCTTGTTGTGCCTTCATGTTGTGTTTTCCACTCAGTATTTTTCATGTTCATTTTCTGAATGTCATGATCTTTTCAACCTAATTTTGAAGAAATGTTTATACATTTGGTAAATTTGGAAAACAAATTGAGAAATAAAAATGAACAAATGTGAAGTTCGGACCCATCTATACATAATTAATGTTTCTAAACAGTCTTCAAAGGCAACATTATTTATGATACATACGGTCCAGTGATCAGATATGGGGGTTTAGTGAGATATGGATGTCTTGTGCCAAGCTGGATTTGAGAAGAACTGGTATAACTACCAGAGATACTGAAAAGCAGTATGGCCCCGGAAGAACACCTCCCCCCCCCCCCCACAGGATGGGAACCATGGAGGGAGGGAGAGTAAAGGAGAGAGAGAGAGGTACCTTTGGTTTGTTGAATCTTATTCAGCCTATATCATATCTTTGCCCAGAAGCTCATTAACGGAGTATGATGTTCTGATGAGAATTGGAAAAAGACAGAGCTGATTTTTAATCAGTTTATTGATTTGTATACTCGTTCCCCCCTTTTTGTGATTTTAAAAGGTTGATGACTGGAAAAATTGAACATTTATCTTAATTGCACCACTATTATCCATCTGATGTTATCCACCAGTGGGGGGAAAAATAATGTAGGCAAATTACATTTGTATGCAATCAAATAACCTTTTCTGTTTCTTTTTTCTGTTTATAACACTGCTTTTCAAGCCTGCCTCATGTACTGCTTTTATGAAATATATTGAAAAACTGAGATACTACAGTATATTCAGTGCACGGGCTGGTGAAAACCTACAGAGCTGGTGTTTTCATTATATAGTGAGCCTTGCTGAATTGCCAGCAGTTTGGATTGTGATACAACACCTCCAAAATGTTGTACAAGATCCTAATTCAGCTGTTCTCTCCCGGCCCTTACCAGACATGTGTAGATGGGAGATCAGAGATAATACTCTTACTCTGCTCACCTTCTTGTCCTGATTCCCTGTTTATCCACACATTAGAAAAGTAATGCCTCCTAACCATGACTCAGCCATTGACTCTTCTTGGATGCTCCCAGTGGTATGCTGGTTATAATTCTGGATCTCTGCTGAGCCATAAAACCCAATGGGTGACCTGCGGTCATTCACTCTCTGACCTACTTCAGAGAGAAGAGGAGAGTCATGTATATCAGTGGTTCTCAAGTTTCCCATGATTTTGCTTTCCTCTGACCTGGGGACCTCTCCCCCGCTGGTCATCCTACTGCCCTGACTGACCCTATGGTGGATTGATGGGGTGTTTCCAGAAAGCTGTTCTTTCAGAGGTTTCTCTGAGGCCCGGCCTACATGGACTTCTCCCATGGGCTGCTTACGTTGGCCTTCTTCATACCCAGGGGCTTTTGCCTCTCTGGTGACCCCAAACGCTTGGCTGGGTCCACTATGGATGAATGGGACTTTGCCTGAAAAATGGGCTTTGATGGATTCCTCTTTTGCTCTGGTACTTAGGTCTTCTTTGTCTTTCCTAGAAACTGAATCATCTCCAGCTGGAGTCTCCATTGTGGAGGGCTCTCCAACAACAGTTCTCGGAGACCTTTTCTTCCTCCATGGCAGCTGAAACACCCCTTTCCTTCTGGCACTTCCCATCTTTCTCTCTCCAAGCGAACGTTGAGATTCCTTGTTTACCCCTCCATTCTTCCGTTCGACGCAGGAGATGCAGTTTCCTATCCAGGATGCTGGTACTGGCCACCATTTCTTCTTTGTGACCTCTCCATTCTGAGATTTGTGGCCTTCTCCTGCTCTCCGAAAACCGTCCTTCCTCCCAAACACTGAATGCTCTCCTTCTGAAGCCTCAAACTGTGTCTCTCATGGAACAAAGTCACTTTCTCCCATTCTGCTTTCTTCATCCCAGGAGGCCTTGGAGGTGGAATGTTTTTTCATGCCTGCTAATAATGATGGCAATGGCTTGAATAGGCCCTTTACCTGCTTGGCTTTCTTGTTTTTTTCCCATGGGCTCCATGAGTTGGCATTCTTCAGATTTAGTGATGTCTCCCCCTCCGGTGATCCTCAGTAATGGAGGATGCCAGACTTCAATGGTGGTGGAGAGACTTGTCCTCTGTTTCTTTGTCACTATCCCTGTGGCCGGAGGCCTGTGTCGATGGATCCCCAGAGGAGATTTTTGATGCTTCAGATGAACATAATCCCAATGGACTTCCTCCTCTTCATTTCGCCCCTTCTCTTTTTCATCCTGAGCAGTAAGGGCCTGCGGGGACCTCTGAAGCCACATTCTGTGTTCCAACTCCGCTTTGGAAGGGGCTCCGGGAGGCAGAAGGACCCTCAAGGACTGAAGAACCCGTTTGGGAAGTCCCCACCTATGCTGGGCTGTTCTTCTCCTCAAGTGAGCTTCCAGGTCTTCTTTTCTGGGGAGGTTCAGGAATGGGAGATGCCAGACTTCAATGGGGGTGGAGAGACTTGTCCTCTGTTCTTTTCTCCCAATCCTTGTTCCCTCAGGCACTTGCCCCTTTGCTGGTCTTTGCTGATAGACCTACCATAAAGAGAAAATGAAAAGAAAGGTCCAGCATTAATGAGAGTAAAGAAAAACTAGTTTTCCCATTTTCTTTTTCTGGAGAACGAACACCAGATACGCTTCCTGTCTCTATGCATTTTGTTTACATATAGAAAGCAAGCCAATAACAGTAATGCAACAGCCTACCTTCGCTTGGGCGCTGGAAAGCTGGGATGGCATTTCACGGACAGCAAAGAGGCACCTGAAACATCTCTTGATTGATTCACAGATTTTTTGAATAAAAGTGAAACTCTGTAGGAGTTTTAAGAGGATAACAATATATGATGTTAATGAACAAGAGAATAAGAGTAAAGATGAGGTATCTGATTAGGGTTGCAAAGGCTTCTTTGGGAGCAACCGGAACCCTGTGCTGGGTCTTCTCCATCCTTGGATCAACACAGCTGCCAGAGCGCGGGTGACCCACCAAATAGATGGTTGTAGCAAAGAGCCTCCTCATGGATTCAAACGTCTTATGAACCAAAGGAAAACTCTGCAGAAGTTTCAAAAGGATAATAAAATGAAAACATAATGTTATGAAAGTGATAACAAGAAGAAAGATGAGATATCTGATTGGGGCTGCCAACATTTTCCCGAGAGCAACCAGGAGCTTGCACTGGGTCTTCACCATCACTGGATCAACACAGCTGACTGAGCGCTGGTCACCCACCAGATGGATGGTTGCTGTCCTGGACCAGAGGTTTATGAAGGCGATGAATTGCATCACAAAGTGACATCACAAAGAGTGGTCAAGGTACTGTTGCCCCTACTCCTGAAACATGGGAGGCCTGCCTTGTTTTCCTTACTGGTCGCAAATTGGAAACAAGGACACAAGTATACAGAAAGCACTTGTCTTTGCTTTGGAACCATCATTTTTAAAATTCTTTGGACTATTGCAATGGAAGCCTGGGTCAGGCCAGGTTGTGAGAGACACTGGTTGGGCGGTCTCTGAAAGAGGAGTCCAGGAAATGTTTCTAACCAAAATCACAGTAAAGACATATCTTTTGTTTTTAAGTTATTTTAAATATTGTTTATTTATTTATTTATTTATTAAATTTATACCCCGCCCATCTAGATCGAAGTCTACTGTGGGCGGCTAACAACAATAGATAAAATAAAAACAATATAATAAAATAAAAAACAACAGTAGTAACATAGCTCAAGATGGGAAAAAATATTCAAGTGATGACAGGAGGGAAAGCCTGCCTAAAGAGCCAGGTCTTAAGTTTGCTCTTGAAAACACCCAGCGAGGGAGCCAGACAGATCTCTGGGAGCAGACTGTTCCAAAGGCGAGGGGCCACTGCCGAGAAGGCCCGGTTTCTTGTTCTTTCTTTCCAGGCCTCCCTCGGCGTTAGGCCCCTCAGCCGCCCTTCCTGGCTAGAACGAGTGATTCGGGTAGATCTAGGTGGGAGGAGGCGTTCCGCTAGATATCGAGGTCCTAAACTGTTTAGGGCTTTATATGTCATCATTAATACTTTGAAATCAATGCGGAAACGAACGGGCAGCCAATGCAAGGCAGCCAGAGTGGGGGAAATATGCTGATATTTTCTCATCCCACTGAGAAGTCTGGCCGCCGCATTCTGCACCATTTGAAGCTTCCGCATCAATCTCAAAGGTAGCCCCACGTAGAGCGCATTACAGTAGTCTAATCTCGAGACTACAAGCGCATGGACCAGAGTGGTGAGTGCCCCAACATCAAGATAGGGACGCAGCTGGGCGATCCGCCAGAGATGGAAATAGGCGGAGCGGACCACTGATGCCACCTGGGTTTCCATGGTGAGCGCCAGGTCCAGATGGACCCCCTAGCTGCGAACCTCACTCTTCGCGGTGAGAGTCACTCCCCCAAAAGAGAGGGAGTTTCCCAAACCACCAATGGAGGGGCCACCCACCCTCAGGACCTCCGTCTTGTCCGGCTTCAGCCTCAGTCCATTCTCCTGCATCCATTGCAGTACAGCCTCCAGGCAGCGCTGAAGGGACGGAACGGCATCCACTGTTGTTGGAAAAAAGGAGATGTAGAGCTGAGTATCATCAGCGTACTGATGGCACAAAGCCCCACACCCCCTGATGACCCCACCCAGCGGCCTCATGTAGATATTAAACAGCATTGGGGAGATAATCAAGCCCTGCGGAACCCCACAATTGAGGCTCCATGGGACCGAAACACTCTCCCCAAGCTGTACTCTCTGGGGATGGTCCTCCAAGAAGGATCGGAGCCAGGCAAGCGTCAGACCACCAATTCCCAGCTCGGAGAGCCTCCCCAGGAGGATACCATGGTCGACGGTATATTGTTACTTTGCCTTCCTTCTGAAAAGGGCCGTTGGTGGCTTACAAAATTAAACGACTGCTTGTTTGTGTTTGTGTGTGTGTTTGTGTTTGTGTGCATGTGGTCCCACTGAGGTTCACATAGATTTGTAGGAAGTTCTGTTGCTATCAATAAAAATGGATACCAAAAACCAGCATCCATATTATGGGATACCTACGAAGCTTTTTGACTATGCAGGGTTCTCAACCCGTATCCTCCTCTTCCAAATCTAATATTCAAACAATTATACTCTACACTGGCTCAGTCAGAATTTACATATGATTCTATAGCCAGAACATTTTGGCATGTATCCTGTTGCAAAGCTATATGGATAACGCCGGAAGAACATTGACAGCGCCAGTAGACTGCCACTGAAAAAAGTCCCTACTTCCGTTTCGAGGTACATTCAGCTTCATCTCATTGTACATTGCCTGGGTCTACACGGCTGTACCAATAACCAGGGAACAAGAGTGCAGCTAAGTTGCTGAGGCTCTTTTAAAAAATATAGTCCTGCTGCATTACAACAACAACAACAGCAACAACAATTGTGTTCTATTAAATCAAATCCAACTTATGGTGACTCTTTCCAGGGTTTTCTAGGTATAGAATACTCAGAGGTGGTTTACCATCCCCTGTTTCTGGGGGTCTCTGGGACTATGTAGCTTGCCCAAGACTACAGTGGCCGACTCTTCTCCCAAGTGATACAGTGGGGAAATAAATGCATGACCTCTTGCTCCCCATCTAGGTATCCAACTCACTGAGCTGTCCACCCAGAGAAGTTATTTCTGAAGCTGAAGATGTGTGCTGCATGCAGCTGTTTCCTATATTCAAAAGAAGCAGGTCTCTGCATTTAAAATGGCACTCTCAACTAAGAATGAGAATGAAAAAATCTTAATTAATTTCCACATATGGCAATGGATTACAAATGGGACTGACCCTAACATTTGACAACCTGAGGAAGGTACCACAGGCAAGAACTCCTCATTTGGATTCTCCACACAACTTGAACTTAGCGATGTAGCCCATCATGCAGAAACAGCAATGGCAGTGGCTCCCATTTGCCACCAAATTAGGCCCTGGTCTTTCCCCCCGATTCCATGATTCTTCCTTTGTCTGTGATTATGTGGGCTGGTTTATTCCAGGCTCTTAGGAGACCAACTAACAATTTTTTTTGTGGGGACCACATCTCCCATTGGGTCTTGTTTGTGAGGACCTCTCACAGTGAGGTCTTACTGAAGAAACCATCCTGTGACCTTGGAGCCAAAGGGAATGGCGTGGAACAAAAGGAGAAAGCCAGCTGTTCTTTTGATCTAGTGGCTACTGCTGCTAGTTTGGCAGACGTCGAATAGTGTGTGGCACAGTAGTGGTCCAAGTGCAAAGAGGGGTGAGACTTGATCTCCTGCCTCAGATGTTGCCCCTGATTACAAAGTAACACAAATGAACAGAACAGGGATTAGCATAACCCTTCACAGTGTTTCTTGTTGCTTACACTTAACGATCCCAACACCACAGCTCTGTGCAATCAACTCGGGATGATTCTGGATGAAGGAGATTAAGAATAAAGCTGCCTTTAAAAAAAAAAGTCTTTCAGACCATTTCTGTTACGTTCATATAATTTCCTGTTCGACTAACCTATCTTTAATATCAGTCAATGCAGTCAGCACATACAGTTCCACACTTTCATCCAGACACCCTTTGTTGAAGTTTAATAAACCTGTAATTCAAGATGTTGTATATGTCTTATGGTTGAAGGCCCAGTGCCTTTAATATTAATAGGTCCATATTGGCTGCCATCTTCTAGGCAGATTGTCAGTTATCTGTGTTACAATTTTCATATGTGTAGGCCTCCAGTCCTTCTTTCCTCTTGATAACTTTCTCACAGAAGAAGCACAATAACCGGTCATTTCTTCCTCCACTTTCTCTGGGAACTTCAGTGTATTATTCTGTTTCTAATTTATATACACCTATCTCTTTGGCATTCTGCCATTACACTGCCAGTAATACACACATTTTCTTCATCTTCATCATGTCTTTATTGCCTTACCCATTTTTAATTTAAATTCCGCATTTGCAGATACTGTAGAGAGATTGCAGACACAGACAGCTGAGATTAAACAACTTAAACCTTCATTAAAGAAAAACTTCAGGAGATATGAAAAAGCCGTGTTCAGAATGTGCTACAACCTTCCTTGTCATAAAGCCCAAGGAAGACGACATAAACAACCATCCAAGTTGTCTCGCTGCCACCCAAGATGCTTTTTTGTGTGAAGCAAAGCAAGAAAATGCACACACTTCCCACTCAGTAACTGTGCTACTAAAAACTGGCCAGATTATTTATTGGTTCCAGAGAGAGAAATTCCCAGAGATACCTTCTACCTCCCTGGCATGAGGAGGAGGAGGAGGAGGAGGAGGAGGAGAAGGTGTTCATTTGTATTAAGTAGCATTAGAAAGTAATTATGAAGCAAGGTATAAGCAATATATGTGGGACCTCTAACAGATTATATCATAGCTGGATGCCCCAAGCTAGCATCAAGAGGTTCTATGTGCAGGAATAACCAAAGGGCAAAGATAATTTTTCAGCAGTTAGCAATTACTCACATTTCTACTCCATATCATGAATTCTAGTCACTTCCAGCTTTAGAAAATGAATCTGCAATATAATACCAGGACAAGCCAGTTATCATGAATAAAACAATTGATTTCAGTAAGTTCGATGTTACCCTTTTAGATAAGGAACCAACAGAAGCATACTTTGTAGAAGCTGGAGTTTTATCAACAACCTCAAAGGGATAGAAAGGAGAAAAATTGCAAAGTACAAAACAAAACTGCTGGCTAGCTCAGTGGCTTAGGTCTCTGGTTGCAGAGCCAGAGGTTGGGAGTTCGATTCCCCACCGGGCCTCCTTGACAGGGGCTGGACTGGATGATCCCTTGAGGGTCCCTTCCAGCTCTGCAGTTCAAAGGTTATTATTCAAACAAAAAAAATGCAATATCCCCCCTAAAAAACAAAGTGTACTGCTTATATTTAAAGCATTTAAAGTACTCTCTGGAGTGTTTGCAATTTGGTCTTTAATAGCCCAGAACCATCTTTGCTTTGGGCCTTTTTTGTTGTCCTTAGGTTTTGTGTGTGTGCTTTGCAACTTACAAAAAAAAAAAAAAACCCACACCAGAGGAGCAGTCAGGTTCTCCAAAAAGTTTAAATAAAACAAGAAAGACAAAGAAAAGTCAGGCAGTAAGGAAGAAGAGGTGTTGAATATTGTTCCCCAGCAATCGTGTCCATAATTCTGTTGGGGAAAACTTGACATGTAAGGTTCCCCCCCGCCGCCCCGTTTTCCCTTGTTTGCTTGCCATCCATTGCCCAATTGAGTGTGAATGGGAATGCAACTATCTTCCCGACCAGAGGAAATGGTGGAATGTGACAGCTGTCTAGTAGCCCAGGAAGACTTGCGTAAACAATTGTTTACTTAAATTATGTCGAACCCAACAGGATTTTGGCCGTTTTCTCTTAAATATCTCCCAGTTGCTTGAGGCTATGGAGAAACTGTCCCTAATTTTACAACCTAGAAAATGCAGGATGGAAAGTGGGGACACACTCTGATTTTGGGGTGGGTGGGTGGGTTACCATGATTGTCCTAAAAGCTTTGTGGAAATGGAAGCTTCATGCGGTCGCAAACAGGAGGTCTGCTGCAATTTGCTTTCTTTTTTTCCATCTGAAACCAATGTATGCACATTGTGGTGCATCAACAGTGACATCCAGTGACTGGTGAAAGAAATGTCCACATACGAAAGCTGAAATGTTAAGTTAAATGTTCAGGAACGCAGTTTTGTCTTTGGGGTCAAGGACACTGACAATGCATTACTGTGGAAGGAAGTTGCCCCCTGAAATTTTGGGATAAGGTGCCCCCAATTCCAGTCCAGTCCATGAGCCACCACAGTCCAAAGCCTATCTCATGTAACAGAATATAGCAGAAAGACTGCTCTTGCTTCGTGCCAAATTTGGGGATGTTTGGCCAAAGAGTTTTCAGGTTGTGAGTTTAAAAAAATAATAATAACACAGCTTTAGGGTGCAGAACCAAGCTACTGTTTCGGCAGCTGACAGATGAAAAACATAGATAAGACAAAATTTGCATACCTGGGGAGAAAAGCCTGCATTTTAACCTCTTTCTCTTCATCCACAGGAATCTGGCCATTCCTGGCTCTGATTCAGACCCTTTAATTACTGCTTTTTAACATTTCTCAAATTACTCCTTTTTTAAAAACTTCTGAGAATTCTGAAAGAAGGAGTTATTTGCATAGCAGAGCATTCTGGCCAATCAGAATGTGTCTTCAGGTAGCCCACAGGGCCATTGGAAGGGAACAGTTGGACCCTGCCTTGGCCTTCAATGTGAAAGAAAACATTTAACTCCTTCCTGGCCACACATCCTTAGCTTCTGCCTGTGGAAATATTTTAAAAGCTATTTAAAAAAATAGATAATAATATACATCAGCTCACTCATTTAAGCTGTGAAATTACTGTTTTTCCCCCTTTGTGGCTTTGAATGATCTCAAGGCACGTTTAAACTGGTTTACTCATGAGTAACCTCACCCAGTTTACTGATGAGTTTATGAATCCATATGATTTTTAGATGTTATCCTCCCTAAACCAATGTCAGATCATAGGGCCCATCTGTACCCATAGACTACACCACAGAAATCATGGGTCCCCAAGCATATGGCTTTGCAGTGGTGCAAAAGCATGGATCTGATGCATGGATCCCCATGAATCTACATGATTTTGATGAAAGATCACCCCCAAACCACTGTCCAATCATAGGTCCCATCTCTGCTCACACACTAAAACACAGAAATTGTGGGTTCTTCAGCGCATGGCTTTGCAGTATGTATAGGTTCTGAGGTAGACTGCCTCTTAACCTGGAGGTTCCATTGTAACGTTCAGAGACAGACTGCCTCTTTACCCGTTTTATAGGTTTCCTAGAAGTATCAAATTGGCTTCTAGTGAGGAAAAAAATATGTATAGGTTCTGAGGTAGACTGACCCTTAACCTGGATGTTCTCTTGCAACAGGTTCAGAGGTAGACTGCCTCTTAATCGGGAGTTTCCATTGCAGCAGGTTCAGAGGTACACTGTGTTGTACCTACTCACACCATTGCTTCACCATTTCATTAAGTCCAAAACAGCCCTTTAAAATATTTTGGCACAGAGGGACTGCAGCCACATCCAAGCAGTTCTCGCTTCTGTCTTCTGCCAGTAACCATAATACAGATCATATGCTCTTCTTCTGGAAACCTCTACTGCTGGGTAATTCTACATGAGGGAAATTTCTGATTGGATTTATATGTAGCTTCTGTATATTTAGACTCCCATTTAAAAAAGCCAGGAAATTCAATTGTTCAAAAAACCTCTGATGTATGAATGTGAGATATTGTGCTTCTGTACCCACCATTCAAAATGCCAGGAAATGGCCCAATATCACTGCACAATATCAGGCCCACATGGCCAGCAATAAAACAGATGCCAAGCTTTACATAGCCAAGGGCAGCATGAATGTTGACAGCATCAATGGCAGCAGTCAAGGTGGTCTGCAGCAAAGTTTCTTAAATTGTAGGTCGAGACCCCATATGGCTCACGTAACTGAACGTGGGGGTCGTAAAAAAAATTCGCAACAATAGAAGGTTTCCATGTGGAACCAAACTTGCATTTTCTGTTTTGCCTTGAGGCGCTTGCGCTGAATCTTGCCTTCCCTTCCCATCTGATCTTCTCAGCCCTTCCCTGCGTGTGTGTGCCCCTGACCCCCACTGGGCCATCTTTCCCCAGACTCACCTTGGCACCAAAAGCCAAGCCTCTGAACCGCAAGGTTGGTGGGGCAATTCAGCCTTTGCATTCGCAAAGGGGAGGGTAGCCGTGGGGGAGGGAGAAGGAGTTGGACGGGGCCACAGGCACAGCCTTTGAAACACGGCATGGACTGCTTCAGAAAGGTTTACGGGCACTTGTCCCCGGTTCTGCCTGGGAAGAGGTGGCATTGCGACCAGGCTGTGGAGGGAACCGGAGCGAGAGAGAGAGAGAGAGAGCTGGTATGGGAAGTGACTGGTCTTTTCTGCCCTTTGGTGACACCTCCCCCCGGTACATCTAGCATGAAGTGCTTTATATATGGGCCAAATAGTTTTCCATGTGTTGGAGGGTAATACCATTTATGCCCTCTCTTGGCCATCTGAGAAGGTCTTGCCCTAGATGGTAACTGGGCAATGTGTCTCTGCAGAGTTTTACTAGTTTGCGCTTCTTACATCTATTCCCGGGGTCAACTAGATTCTTAAAGTTATCTAGTGCACATCTAAGAGGTGTCTTAGACACTTTCTCCGCTGTAGCGAAGTTGTTGTTTCCCATGGCAATTGCTTTTCCCAATTAACCTACCCTTAAAAATAAAAAAAAGGCCTGGCCTTCAGTGAGTTTCCTGACATGGCCTATGTCCTAGTGATCCCAGGAACAAATTGCACGTCAACGGCAGCCTTATCCCCCCCCCTCGCTATTCTTCCGGCTCAGGATCCCCCACCTCACTCACATGGACCCCGCTTGGTAGGTCCTTCCACTGGGTATGCCCCCCCCAGACCTCACTCACCCTTGGACCCTCCCTCTCTTGCTCACCCTCTCTCTTCAGCTGCATGGGTTTTTGGACCCTCTTGTTGGGGACAGCCCCCCACTCCTCAATCACACACCCTTTGGGGTTTCACTTTATGTTCCCCCAGTCACTTTCACACGCACGGGATCGCCAGGCCAATCTCCTCGTGGAGGTATGGAACCGCTAGCTCAGTCTCCCGTCAGGCCCCTATTTCCTGATCCACACTCACTCCTCTCTTTCAGATTCCATGGAATTTACCAATTCCTTCCCTTTGCAAGCGCTTGCCTTCTGGGTACGCCAACCCTTCTACTTACCAGTTTCAGAATTTTTCCTTTCGCCATTCCAGGGATTCCCTCAAGATGAAGTCTCTCATGGCCGTTCGTTTGTGGCTTCTCAGGGGTCTGCTGCAGGCTAGCTCAGGTTGCCCTCCCAATAAAAAGAGGTCAGTGCATGCTGAGGGTCACTAGAGCGAGCCCTCAGTTTCTCCCTGGAGCCAGTCAGAAAGGATACCCAAAACAGGCAGGGTTAAATAAATCTGGAGATAACCCTAGGAGCCTGAGAAAAGGTAAGAAAAGGTTATTTCCATCTATGGCGGATTGCCCAGATGCGACCATATCTTGATGGGGAGGCCCTCACTACTCTTGTCCATGCGCTCGTAATCTCGAGATTAGACCATTGTAATGCGCTCTACGTGGGGCTGCCTTTGAGATTGATGCGGAAACTTCAAATGGTGCAGAATGCGGCAGCCAGGCTTCTTAGTGGGGTGAGGAAATTTCAGCATATCTCTCCCACTCTGGCTGCCTTGCATTGGCTGCCCATTCGTTTCCGCATTGACTTCAAAGTGTTAATGATGACGTATAAAGCCCTAAACGGTTTGGGACCTCGATACTTGGCAGATCGTCTTCTCCCACCTAGATCTACCCGAATCACCCGGAATAGCCAGCAGGGACGGCTGAGGGGCCTAACGCCGAGAGAGGCCCGGAAAGAAAGAACAAGAAACCGGGCCTTCTCGGCAGTGGTCCCTCGGCTATGGAACAGCCTCCCAACTGAAATTCGTCTGGCACCCTCGCTGGGCGTTTTTAAAACTCATTTGAAAACTTGGCTTTTCAGGCAGGCCTTCCCTCCAGTCAATTGATCTTTACTCTCATCTTGGTATTGATTTAATTTAATATAAGTGTTAAAATTATGATGTTTTAAATCTTATGTATTATCATGTTTTATTATGTATGTAAGCCACCCCGAGTAGACTTTGTCTAGGGGGGCGGGGTAAAAATCTAATAAAGATAAAGATAAAGATAAGCCTTTCACAGTCCCATCTGGGGTGCCAAAATGTTGAAACCAGGAGCTAGTCTCTGGAATAGCGAGTCAAAGTTTGAACGCCAATAACCTTGACATGAGAGAGAGTTCAAATGGTTGCTGTTTTATTTAGCTAAATAAAAGGCAGACGGAAGTCATGCCTCCAAGTGTAGGCAAGAAAAACCATGCCATGCACAGGACGACCAGGACTTTTATAACATTGGTTACACAAGGGAATGGGAGGAGAAATGGGTGGTTCATGGTACAAGGAGTTGGGAGGAGAAATGGGTGGTTCATGACCTATTGGCAGAAGGGGTGGGATTACAAAGGAATCCAAACTTTATCGGAATGGGAATCACAGAAGGGATAGAATTTACAACAGGGTCTATAGACAGCAGATTATGGAAATACATGGTTACATTGTTGTATTGTATTGACAGGAAAGCAATTTATTATCTTGCAAAGAGGTTACAAGGTTGGGTGAAAAGGAGACTTCCAAGGTGGAAAGGAAATAAATGCTTGTATAGGAAAAAGATATTGTGCAGTGACTGTCCAGGTTCTGGAGTTCAATTCGTATAAGATTGGTCCTGCTATTCACCTGGGGGAAGAGAGTCGAAACCCAGCCATTCTTATTCTTT
This sequence comes from Intellagama lesueurii, assembly GCA_037013535.1. Lineage (NCBI taxonomy): Eukaryota > Metazoa > Chordata > Lepidosauria > Squamata > Agamidae > Intellagama > Intellagama lesueurii. The sequence goes on along the minus strand of JBAJHW010000001.1, from coordinate 162,425,626 downwards.
TACAGAGACTCTTTGAGGGAATGAAAAACATGTACATATATATGTATAGCTGGATGTGTTTTATCTTTCCAAACTGTATTCTGTGTGATCTGATCCTTTTTCAATTTTATTAAAGGTGTGTTCTTCTTGCGTGTTTCATGTTCATTTGTGTACACAGTCTCTTCATTCCTCCCTTTTTCATATTCAGGGACCCTGACCCTGTCAGGTGTCCCCACATGACCCTATCTGGTACTCCTCCCTTTTTCATGTTCCAGAGGTGATAGGCATCACACATTTACTCCACGAGAGAGAATCTCTTGGCGGCCATTTGTACAGCACATGGTATTAAACAACAGGTAGACACACTCAGGAAGATAAAGCCAATTATTGCTATAAACAGCTGTTTCAGCCAGCCAAAATTTGGAAGCCAATATTTCAACCCATTTGTACAAAGACTCTCCTGCAAAGGAATATGTTTTCTGGACCCCTGATGCAATCTAAAATGGGGGGTCCAAATCCTGGGCGGGCTGATCTCTTGGATAAAATTGGAGACCAGCCAGAACCAGAACGCCTAGAGTGCAGGTCCCATCCCAAGCCTTGGGAAGGATGCGTTCAGCCCAAGAACCGCAGACCTAGAACAGATCAGGGGAAAATCGGGGATGACCTACTGCTGCTGTGTGTTGTAAAACTTATTGAGGGACATGTGGTCTCTCAGGTCCTCCTGAATGAAAGATGGGAGACAATTGTTATTTTGGATGCCCCCCCGGGTGCGAATGGTGCAATTTCAAAGGGGGTAGTCCCCAACCTGGCAAAACAGAACCAGAGTTTGGCGGTTTGGGGAGATGAAGGTCATAAATGCAGACCGGTTGTGTCACTGGACACAGATAGGGGCAAGGGGCCAAATGTGTTGATGGCTAGGGGAAAACTGATCTGGATCAAAAAGCTGCCCGTAACCTCCGTTGACTCTCCAGACATTTGGGGTGTGTGTGTGTGGAATACAGGTTAGTTACGTTCCACCCTGCAGTGTCCAAGCAGGCTATAGGCATGATTGGTCAGCCTTGTTGGTGGTAAGTGGGTTCGTGAGAGCGGACCCAACAATCTCCCACGTTAAGCGTAAAAGGGACATTGTGTACGAAATAAAAGAAAGGTGTTCCTCCCCTATCCTGCAGTGACAAAACCAGGACAATTCAGATGCACAATTCTTAATAAATACAGTTGCATAAATGAAATAAGAGCAAGTGCCATAGCTGGCGAAAGGGAAAGAAAGAAAAACCTGTAGAGAGAGAGAAAAACTTGCATGGTTCTTGCCAGCCGCCGTCACTTGGGGATGTCCTGGGGTGATATTTAAGTTTAAGTCTGCAAAATGAATGTTAAACCCTCATTGCCCAGGCCAGAAAGCTGCGCTTCGGGTGTAGGCTCAGCCATTCCTGTGGATTAGATGCTCACCAGTCCCCTTTTCGCTGGATCTTGACCCTGGGTGTTCCTAGTTCCTTGCAAGCCCACTTGTCTCCGGGAGGTTGAGCTGTTCTCACATGGGACACGTGGATCCAGGATTGCTGGATTGTGTTCTTCTTGCGTGTTTCATATAGTGCTTTTGTGTACACGGTCCCATCACCCACCACAAGATACCCCTTTGCCACCACTGGATTTGGAAAGAAAGAAAGAAAGAAAGAAAGAAAGAAAGAAAACTATTTACCTCTAAAAGCACATTTTCCCCCTTTCCTCACTTATGTACCTTGTTTACAAGCTCCTAGGAGCAGAAGTTCTTCACAACTGACTCTGTCAGTTGCGACTCTGTCCTGCCTGTTAATGTGGCATTTGGAAAACACCCATCTTATTTGAAGATAAGAAGCTGCTTTTAACATTAAAATACTCCCTTTGGCCACTTGTTGGAATGTGGGAGGGGGGGCAAAGGACTGGAAAATGAATGCTGGTGTGCACGCAGCCTGGGAGTTGCAAGGGGGGGGGGGGGTTGTCACTGCTGCTGTAAGAGATGTTGTTAAATCCCTTCTCACAATATTAGCTGGCTTACATTGTCGCATCTATAGGTTCTATAGATTTGTGATGTTCCATTCACACATAACACCACACCAGTATCAAAGATAACAGTGGGGAAAACGAGTCCCACACAGCTAACCTATCCACTCTCTCCTTCTCTAGTGGCCCCAGAGCCCTTGGATGAGGTCACTACACCACCATCCACCACCATTGGAAGGCTAGGAGTAGGATCCTCTGGATTCGGCTATCTACACCGCTCATTTCCCCTCTCAGAACAATATTATCTACAGCAACATAGTTGCAGTGCGAGCAAAAATATTTCCAAATACTGTACAATCCCTCTTTCCCCAGGATGTTTACTGTGTCGACTGATGCCGAGACATTTCACATTAAGGTAAAATACTATGGATTTGGGGCCTTTAAAGGGGCTCATCTGCTTAATTGCCTCCATTCCACGCCAGCCTTAGGAACATTCCTTGAAGCCAATGAAGTGATTTAAGTAGGCATTAAGAAAATGGGCCACTTTTAAAAAGCTATCTCCCCATAGGAGGCAATTTAGATAAAGCACCAGGGAGAGCCAAGCTACATAAATAATTGTATTCCCTCTCCTCATGTTAAATGTCACACCATGGTGCTCCTAGATAGAGTCACAGGGTCCACTAAATCAACAGAAGCTAAAGCAAGAGCTCGGTGCCCCCTTAAAAACTAACAGATTTATTTCGGTTTTTGCTTTCATTCACAGGTCTTTTTGAAAGGGGTCTATTCCTGGCTGAATTATCTGGCCCTCTCCAGCCCACAGAACACAAGAAAAAGAGACTTGAGGAGATGTTGTGAAGAACTTTCACAGTAACACCACTGGACCAACAAGAAAAGATACACCGAGGTTTAGGAGGAGAAAGACAGAAGCTCACACCCTAAAACGAACCTCTTGAAATCCACACAGGAATGTAGATATGCATCAGCATATGCACACATGTGCAAAGAAAACCACACCTACATATAGACCCCAAGGAGTGTAATTAAGTTTGTTTTTTTAAATGGGGAGGAGTGAATAAAGAAAACAAAATCTGAGAACACAAAGCCTGGTCAGTATTTTACCCCAAAAGAAGTCCCTCATTTTGTCCGGCAACTTTTAAAAAATAAATCAATCCAGAGAGTGTTTGCTGAAGCCTAATGCCGTTACTCGGAGACCTTCAGCAACTGGAGAGTGCAGGAAATATCTCCTTCTCTGGGAGGTAACCCTGTCAGTCCCTCTCTCTTTCTTTTTTTTAATGCTGGCTCAGCACCTTCCTTATAATACGTTGATCACACAACATATTGTTTCATTTAACATTTTGAGCCCCATGCATGTTAAAATGAACATGGGTGATCTGTGGCAGAGCTGCTGTTCTGCCCTATGAGTGCACCTGGGTTCGCTGATCTGCCCTAAGATAGATAGATAGATAGATAGATAGATAGATAGATAGATAGATAGATAGATAGATAGATAGATAGATAGATAGATAGATAGATAGATAGATAGATAGATAGATAGATAGATAGATAGATAGATAGATATGGCAAAGAGAACTTGATGTGTTCCAGAATAATGACTGTGTATTGTTTACATTGCTTTTAAATTATGACATAACTCATGGCTGTCAGGATCAAACTTACTTGTAACTTTGTATAGGTAGAAAGATCTTCCCTATCTTTTTTAAAAAAGAGTATATATGTAGAAAACACCACAAAAGACAACAGTGCAGATTTATCATCAGCCTCATATGCCAGCAAAACCCATCTTCAGGTAATTTACTTTACGAAATATGAAGAATAAGTGGAGTGCTGTGATGTTAAGATCTGTCAGTAGAGGGCCACAGAAGACAACATATGCCTTTGTACATTAAGACGCAGAAACAAGCTGTAAGTAACTGGGTTGTTACACTCATTCCACAGCTACCTAAGCTGTAACCATCAAACAGCAACCAGACTCCCGACTTCCACCTAAGAAACCCATCTTGCCAAGAGCTGCTGGACTTAACATCTAAGAGCAACTGTCCTGGCCAAATCCATCTTGCCATGGATGTTTAGACTTTAAATCTGGGACTTTAAGTTTGCAGTGCAAACACAGGTCTGAACCAACGCCTAATGTGTGTGTGTGTGTGTGTGTGCGCGCACGCGCATGCACTCGCACGTGTATCTATAAAAAGCAAGACGGTGGTTGGATTGTTAGCGAAAAAGCAGTGAGTAGCGGGGAGGCTTAAACACTTCTCTGATGATAGAGATCACCTTCTCCAGAGGATGTTTTACATCTAAAGAAAAGGTACATTTCTGGCTTTTGTTATGTGTGTGCAGCTGCCATTTATGCTACAGACTCCAGTGCACACTCTATGTCAGTATTGTAATTCATTACTATACTGTAGCTTCAACACCCTGCTTGTTACAGAGAGCTCCCAGTTCAGTTTTTTTGAATCCTCATACCTCACTGTCTTCTGTTATCTCTGTCTTGCTGAAATTTTCCATGCTCCACCAACATCTCAAAGTAAATACGTTAATGATGGAACAGATAACAATTCCACCACCCTGGCGTGCACAAACCAGTCACTCCTAACAGGAGGAGATAAATCATTGAAGAGTGCTACATCTACAGGATAACACCACTCAATTACAAACAGTTTATCATACTTTCCGAAAGGGCCAATTCCTGACATTTTGTTGTCTCAAGCAGGGAAGAAAATGGCAGCCCCTTCTCATGTCATGTACCAAAGTTCAATCTGTCTTCACCCCAAGTGATGGGAGAATATTCTCAACCACGCCTAGAGTCAGACGGGTAACTTGAGGATGCAGATCAAGTTGGGTCACACAGTTTTGTGCCCCGATACCTGCAGCATGTTGTTGCTTAAGGCAACTGCTTATCTTGCTTGATGGTAGAGCCTGCCCTGGGTATTATTTATGTTTTCTACTGAAACTGCGCAATAGCATTTAAACAAAAAGCAAGGCCCTGTTCCTGTGTTGAAGGAGCATCTGTAGGCCACATGCAAGGAATGGTGCACACCAGGCACAGGCTCTCTGTTGTTGTGCTCATGCAAAAACAGCACATCTGGAGAGGAGAGCCTATTATATCCATAAAGGCTCTGTGTGTGAACCAAACCCCCATTTCTCTGTGTTTTGGCTTGCATTCCGAACCTTCACAGACGGGTCTTCTCTTCAAACAGATGCTTTTGTGTGAAGAAAGCAAGGGTGGAGGGAAGGGTCCGGTGTGCCTTCCTCCTTGCATAAGGAGTATACTTGCCCCCTTAACATGTGAATAAGGCTTAAGAGATTCTGGTATTAATCAGGAAGCTCTTGGTTTGAAACACATCTCTGACATAAACTCACAATATGGCCTTAGGGAAGCCATTCCATCTCAGTCTCAGTTTACCCATTTATGATGAAATGGGGGAGAAGAATAAGTAATGACTTACCCTAAATTTAAAAAAATAATAATAGTAATATGCCTTCAAGTCAATTCTGACTTATGGTGACCCTTTTCAGGGTTTCCAAGTAGAGAACGCTCAAAAGTGGCTTCCCATTCCCTTCTTCTGAAGGTATCCTGGGACTGCGCAGTTTGCCCAAGGCCTCACAGGCTGGCTCCACTCACAGGAGACACAGTCAAACTCCCAACTTCTGGTTCCACAGCCAGATACCAAAGCGACTGAGATATCCAGCCAGCTCATGATTTGCCTTACAGAGAATTAATTAAGAATCATCATTATCAGGTACAGTAAACTCATTTCCAATTTCCAAGAGTTTTTTTCATACACAGAAGTGATTTTCCAGCCTCTCGTCCGGTGATGCTATGAGACTGTGGTACTCTTAGTCTTAAAGGTCTCTATATTAAGAAGGGCAATGGGTATAATTAGTATATCCTCTTATGATTATTATTATAACTTTTCTTCTGAAAGGATGAAAATGGCCTACAGAAAATCTTGAGCTGAGTTCTTTTTCAGAAGCATCATTTTCGGAAGTTAACACACATATCCCTGTACAAGAACTGCTGGATAGCTTAGTGGCTGAAGTATCTGGATGTAGAGCCAGAAGTTGGGAGTTCGATTCCCCACTGTCTCTCCCTGACAAAGGCTGGACTCAATGATCCATGGCTCTGCAGTTCTAAGATTATTCTAAGATTATTATTGTTACAGGTAAAATTATTTTCATAGGTGCTTTTCTGTCTAGACAAGGGGAAAGCTGTACATTCTGAAGGGCTGATCTACACATGGCCAACCAGACCTGTGTTCTAGGTATGCATACCAAACACAAACACATGCCTTCCATTAAAAAGGAAAGGGTGTGTAACCTTTTGCTCTTTCTTCATAGCCCTGTAGTATGCTGAGGAATAAACAAAGTGCTGCGAGTCTTTGCAGGAACAAGCTCTTTTATTGGAGCAACACAACTTCTTAATGAGCCAACATGGCTCAACAATAACACTCATAAACTCATAGGGCACTAGGGAGTTAACTTTATTCCCAAACAGTCCAAAACAAGGAGAGCAATATTACAACTGTCCTTTACTGGGAGGAACAGAGCCCTGCCTCCTGTACCAGTTCCAGAACCCTTGGCTAAACACAGAGTGCTGCAACAAAGGGGGTAGATGTGAGATAGGAAGAAGAGGGCCAGCTGGGTGACGTCAGGGATGCTGACTGGGAGGTCCTTGTTGTGAGGCCCTGCTACTTCCTCCCCTGGCAGCATGCCAATCAATGGGTCGCCTGTCTTCTCACCTCACCTCAGAATATTTGGGCTGCTTCCTCGGGCGGCACCAGGAACTTCTCCCTGTATCTGGATCTTGTCAACAGATAGCTTCCTAACTGGCTGTTGAGTGCTCCAGTAATGCCAACACCTCCTGGGCCTCAAAGGCCTCCCAATCTTTGATGTCTACCTAGCAGTCCTCGTCTAACCCTAAGCTCTCCTCCTTAAATCCCCAGCCTGCCATGGCTACACATATGGCCTCCAAGGGGGGCGGGGTCTGCATCCACCTCAGTCTGCAGGTGAACTGTGGCTTGGAAACCTCACCCTGTTTCTCAAGGAGGTGGACAGCTCACTCTTGCCAGCAGGGGGATCGGGGCCAGTCCCACGAGTGCCAAAAATGTGTTGTTGGTGGGTTTTTTGGGGTTTTTTTAATGTGCTGCTCCCCCATTAATCTTGAATTGTATCCCAGCAGCAAGTCTAAACCATGTTAGGAAGTGTGTGTGTGGGGGGGGGGTTACTACTCATTCATATATTGATGGTGGTTAAAGCTTACCCTACTGTATCATACATTGAGCTAACCACTTCAAACAGCAAATATTGGATATTGCTGAAACTAGAAGGGTAATATGTGTTGTTTTATTACTTATGGTTTACTACTTATGGCTATGCAGAGACGTCAGGCACTAAAAAGAGTCACGCTTGGGGATATGGGGCTTGCATACTTTTCAGTGGTTCCAAAACAACCTGAAGGGCCCATAAAAGGTCAAGGAAAAGATGCCCTACTATGACCTCATCTGGGTAGTGTGACAGCAGCAAGTTGCCATGGCACTGTTGTCATGAGGCCATGACAGAGTGACTCTCTAGTTTCCTGAGCTGGGGTGCAGATCCTGGCATGCGAAACTTGAGGTTAGCCCTGGTGTGAGCCAGCTACAGCCGGCGTGGGCAAGTCCCCTCATCAACAGCAGAAGGACTGTTATTGGTTGGGGAAACACCTGAGGCAGGGAAGAGTGGAGGGACACAGCTGTAACCGTGGCCAAAGTAGAAAGAGAGGGGAGTGAACAGGGAGAGGAGGAGGCATTGGAACTGGACATCTGGATACCGAAAGAGGCTTCCAGAGGCTGGTATCCTCGGAGAACTGTCTGATCGGCTGAAGACCAGTACCTGAAGAGGGGAAGGCAGGTGGGAGACTAAGGGAAGGAAAACTTCCAAGGACTGCTGGGACCGCATGGGCTCCCCCGCCTGCAGGCTTCAAGCTGAGTTGCTTTAGACGCCACGCCAGAGGCTGGGCTGGCAAGGACTGTTTACCAGCCAGAACTTTTCGTATCAGCTGTAATGGGCTGCCGCAGGAGTGCTGTAACTCCCGAGGAACTGAGGGGCAGAGACTGGATGTTCCCTTGGCTCTAAAAGGACTGAAATTGCAGAGAACCACCATTCCCAACCTTGCTAGATAGAGTTGAGACCCCATCCTGCAAAGGACTGTAGAAGCACTGTATTTCCTTTTTTTTTTCTTTGTGTGCTGAGTCCAATAAAGTTAAATAACCCCCCAGAATTTTGCTGTTTCACTATTAAGGCAGCAGTCGGGGCCGTTCACACCTGGAAAGAGCAAACCATCATGTGTGAAATCACTCAATCCACATGGTGTGCTCTCAACCCCTCCTCAGAAGAATTGTGGTTCCTCTATTTCAACAAGCTGTTTGTTTGTTTGTTTGTTTGTTTGTTTGTTTGTTTGTATACCGTCCATCTGGCAACCAAGGCCACTCTGGGCGGTTTACAACAAGCAACATAAAACAACAAAGTAACAAAATAGCAAATAGTGACATTAATACATAGGGGTGAAAATCAAAAATCATAAAGTGAAGTGAGGATAAAATTACAATACAATAAATACAATTAAAAGCGTAGAAAAATATAAAAACATGGAGCATGGCAGTATGATAGAAGTTATATTATCGGGCATATCAGAGTGTAGTTTGTTCTGGGAAGGCCTGTCTAAATAGCCAGGTTTTCAGTAGCTTTTTTAATGTGCCCAGTGAAGGGGCCAGACGGACTTCGGGCAGAAGAGAGTTCCATAGTTGTGGAGCTACCGCCGAGAAGGCCCAATTTCTAGTGGCTGTTTTCCAGGCCTCTCTCAGGGTCAGAACTCTCAGCCGCCCTGCCTGCGATGATCTTACAGGACGGGCAGACCTAACTGGAAGGAGGCGCTCAGATAATGAGGTCCCAAACCGTTTAGGGACTTATAGGTTAATACCATCACCTTGAAACTGGTACAGAAGTGAACAGGTAGCCAGTGTAAGGCAGCCAGGGTGGGGAAGATATGTTGGTATTTTCTAACCCCACTCAGAAATCCGGCCGCCACATTCTGGACCCGTTGCAGTCTCCGTAGCAGTCCCAAGGGCAACCCCACGTAGAGGGCATTACAGTAGTCTAATCCCGAGACTACTAGTGCATGGACCAGCGTGGTGAGGGACCCGGTGTCAAGGTAGGGACGTAGCTGGGTGATCTGATGTAGGTGGAAATAAGCAGATGGGACCACAGACGCTTTATGAGGTGTCATTGATAGCGATGGGTCCAAAAGCACGCCCAAGCTACAAACCTCATCCTTCATGGAAAAAGTGCCCCCCCAAAAGACCACAGACACTAGGGGCCCTCACTTGCAGGATTTCCATCTTGTCCGGGTTCAGCCTCAGTCTGTTGTCCCTCATCCATTCCAGCACCGCATCCAGGCAGCGCTCAAGGGACAGGACGGCATCCACTGCAGAAGGATGGAAGGAGAGAGAGAGCTGAGTGTCATCCACATATTGGTGACACAAAGCTCCAAAACTCCTGATGACCTCCCCCAAAGGGTGATTTTTTTTCCAGGGGACGTTCACAAAGCTCACCCTTCCTTTCTCAGCACCGACCCCACTCACATGAGAATGTCCCTAAAGTTATAATTGTCACTTTCTGCAGCCTGGAAGCCTTACTTGTCCCCAATAGAAAGATTGTGTTTTGTTTGTAAAGCCTTGCTGCGTCGTGGAAGAATGCACAACAAATCTCATATCTCTGATCATTCTGGCAGGCTGAATGGGGCCTTTTCACAGGCAATACGGGCAAATGTGGCCCATGATCCCCCATTTCTCGTCTATGGGATACAAAAAACATGGACCGCGTCAAGCATTCAATCATATATAACCCCTAGCTTTACACAGCTGAAAACACAGATATGTCTGCCTTTGTTAACATCTGTTGACACACCAAGCACAAATAATCTCTCTCTGTGGTTGCACTTGTATTCACTGATTGTGGAAGAGTCAATTCTGTCCTGCTTTTTTTGAGGGAAATGTGTTAGTAAATGGCCACTGCAGTTTCTTCCCCCAACCTTCCCACTAATTTTTAAATTAATAATGTTTAACTACATAATAGATCTGAAAGAAGTTATGGAGTAGCTGAAATTTAATGCAATCAGCCGCTTTTGCTTTGGAAAAACTTACATAGAATAGAAACGAAGAAAAACTGTATCCCTTGTATTTTTTGTCTGGAAGGGCAGTTCAACACATGATAGCATTGAAAACATATTGAATGTGTTTTTCTTTGCAATGTAGCAACTGTGCAGAAAAGGGCCCATCACCTTTGAAACTGCACTGCCTGAGGAGGAGGCACCAGCCAAAGCCCCAATTGGCAATTTTAGTATTCAGGACTAGAGATGGGCACGAATTGAAAAATGAATTGCAAAATTAATCAAAAATTGCTAATTTGCCAAGTCCTCTTAATACGAATCAATGTCCCAGACAAATATGAATTACAGTGGTGCCTCCACTTACGAACGCCCCTACCTATGAACATTTTGACTTACGAACAGCTCCGCTTGCAAAATTTTGCTTCCACTTGCGAACGGAGCTTCCACTTACGAACGAAAAAAGGCAGGGGGGAAAAGGCGGGAAATTCAAACCGTTGGTGGTGAAGAGGCTGCTTCTTGTACAGCTCTTTCGCCCCAACGGTTAGGAAAAGGGATGCAGTGATGGCGGCAGCGGGGACCCAGTGCTGGGTCCGTCCCTGCTGCCGCCGCCGCTGCCAGGAGGCGAGCCGCCGGACCATCCCGGCCGGGCTCTGCTTCCCAGTGCTGGGTCGGTCCCCGCTGCTCGCCTCCCGGCCGGGCTCTACTTGCCAGCACTGGGTCCGTCCCTGCTGCTCACCTCCCAACCGGGCTCTACCTCCTGGCGCTGGGTCACAGCCGGCCGGGAGGTGAGCAGCGGGGACGGACCCAGTGCTGGGAGGAAGAGCCCGGCCGGGAGGCGAGCAGCGGGGACCGACCCAGCACCGGGAGACAGAGCCCGGCCGGGATGGTCCGGCGGCTTAGCTCCCGGCAGCAGCGCCGGCAGCAGCGGGGTAAGGTGCTGCTTTTTGCTTTTTAAAAACTGTTCTGTTTTTATTTTAAATTTTTTTAAAAAAAAATTAAAATGCTGGAACGGATTAATCCCGTTCCCATGCATTTCAATGGGAAATGGTGCTTCAACTTACGAACATTTCGACTTACGAACATCTTCTGGGACGGATTAAGTTCGTAAATCGAGGAACCACTGTAATGAATTTTTAATGATTTTTAATTTGCTGATTTGTGGGGTTATGAAACGCGCACGCCCCCAGGCACCTAGAAACACCACAATCACAGAGAAGCCTCCCCTGACTCTCCTCTACAATCCCTCCAAGTTGGGTGAAGATCGGGTTTCCCCAAGCCAGCTGCTAAAGGGCACTTTCCTGGGGGGGACCCACTTTGTGGGGGTATAACTCGGATGTCTGAAACCCAATCTTCACCAAACCTGGAGGGATTGTAGAGGAGAGTCGGTAGAAGCTTATCTGTGATTTTGGTGTCTTTAGATGCCTGGAGAGAACTTTCTTCGGGGGGCTCTTTGTGGGTGTATAATGTGGACATCCAAAACCCAAACTTTACCAAACTTGCAGGGCTTGTATAGGAGAGTCAGAGGAAGCTTCTCTGTCATTTTCACGTGTCTAGGTGCCCGGTGGGTGTTTTACAGGGTTTTACAGTAAAAAATAAATTGACAAATTTGTCAATTCATCAGAAAAAAATTGTATATTCATTTTTCATGATTTGGCAACCTTGATGAATCATGAATCAAAACAAATCACCATTTTACTGATTTGTGCCCATCTCTATTCAGGACTATTGGGTAAACTTGAGTCATGTGAGATTGGCATACCTAAGGAGAGGATGGCAGAATGGGAAGAAATGCCTGGGTTTGAATGATTGATGGTTGTATTGGTTCATAGTATCATAGAATCATAGGCTAATGTGGTTGGAAAGGGCTATAAGGCCATTGAGTCCAACCTCCTGCTCAATGCAGGAATGCCAATCAAAGTATATCTGACAGGTGGATGTCTAACTTTTTCTTGTGTTGGAAAGCTCACTGCCCCCTGGAGTAACTGGTTCCATTACTGTACTGCTCTAACAGCTAGGAATTTTTTTCCTAATATTCCGCTGAAATTTGGCTTGCTGCAACTTGAGCTGGTTAGTACATTTCCTGCACTCTGGAATGATTGAGAACAGATCCTCCACCTCCTCTGTTTGACAACTTTTCAAGGCTGAACATGCCCAGTTCTTTCAGTCTTTCCTCTTAGGGCTTGGTTTCCAGTCCCTTTATCGCCCTCCTCTGAACTTGCTCCAGTTTGTAGGCATCCTTCTTAAAGTGTCATGTCCAGAACTGGACACAGGACTCCAGATGAGGCCTAACCAATGCTGAATAGAAAGGGACTAGTATGTCATGGGATTTGTAGACTATTGTTAATGGAACATAATGTCTTTTTTGCAGCTACATTGGCACTGTTGGCTCATATTCACCTTTTGAGCTACAACAATTCCAAGATCCTTCTCGCATGTAGTATTACGGAGACAGGTATCCCCCATCTTGTAACTGTGCATTTGGTCTCTTTCCTTAGAAATAGAACTTTGCATTTATCTCTGTTAAATTTTATTCTGTTAATTTCAGCTCTGTCCACATCATTTACTACTGATCAAGCCCACTTTGTGTTTCCTTCTGTCCAGGGAGAACCAGCTGCAGGTAGTATAGACACTCAGGTGGGCAGGTATGCATCCACCTAGCAGCAAGTAGGAGCTGGCAGTTTTGCACCTTTCCTGCAGCAGTAAACGTTTGTACTCTCTGAATTTTAGTGCCCTGGATCAAATCCCTAGTTATGACTCTGGCACCAACCACTCCTCGTTTGGCTTTCATTTGAACTGTCCAGTTTGCTTTTCAAGACAAATACCAGATTGGTGGTGGTTTCCCCAAAAACTGGGAGGAGGAAACAATGTTTAAATTCTTTGTAGTTCTGATCCTGATGCCACCACTCACGGGATAGCTCCGTGGTTTAGGCTGGGTGTTTGATTCCCCACGATGGCTCCCTGACAGGGGCTGGACTTGATGATCCATAGGGTCCCTTCCATCTCTACAGGTCCAAGATGATTATTCTTGCTGCAATTAAAGACAAAACCAGGTTAAACACATAATATATATCCTGGCCCTATACACATCGCCATTTAGTGATCAGTAGCATGGACATGCATCCACATCTTTGTTAGACAGTTTACCAGCAAAACAAGGATAGCTCAAAATGGAAACCTGTATATTAACCCTGGGTAAGAATTTTGTTTTGGTTCACTTTGGATAAGAATTTGCCAATGTTTGTAAATTTCTTTCTGGATGGAGAGAATGAGACTAAACAAATGTGAATGGGGGAAAACCCAGAACCGACAGTTCCTTCCATATTTGCCAGCTCTTTAGTTGATTAAATACAAACGCTCTGGCTTTTGATACCTATCTATTCAAGCATGGTTGTATTAGCGAGCAACTAGATGGGCTTTTGTCTGTGCATGTTTCCCACAGTTCTTCTCAATGTGTTTTCTGTTGACTTCATGACTTTAGCACTCATCGCAAGTAGATCAGATCTTTTGGCAGGAGAATGGGGTCTATGTTGTTTGGCTGGCAAGGCTTATGCTTTTTAATAGCATTCCCACTCACTTTATTTTGTCTTGTTTCGGCTTCTGTGATCACCTATATTGATCCCCTGAAGCTGTTGTTGGGCATGTCCTGATGCCATCACGGAGCGCGGCAAGGTGTGGGAGTGAAACATACCCCTTTTGCCTGCCTTCTGTTCACACTGGCAAGGACTAAAAACATTTGTTCACCTACTACAGCACTAATTGAAATGCTTTCCATGTCTTGTCGGTTCAGTGCAATTTCACTTGGCAGACCTTAAAAGGAAGAAGGGATTAAAATGCTGGTGGAAGGGGTGGGTAAGAAGGTGGGGATAATAGCAGAGAAAAGTGGGGAAGAAGGGGGGCCCTGTGACATGTGGAGACTTGAAATGTACCTTCTTGGAATATTTTAAAATTTCTGTATGAACCGTGACAATGATTCAAATGCCACATGGTGGTATAAAGAAGTACCCATCACCCCAAGGCAGATTCCTCTGTGAGCATGCCTTGAACTAAGATTGCCACTCTCCCCCCACACACACACACACACTCCTTCTCTTTGACAGTTTCAGAATTGGAAGGTACAGGTTGACCCCCTCCATGCTAAGAACAGCTGTATCAGTAGAATTTGGCCATAGCAAAGGGAGCCAAAGTTTGTTCCATTTCATCAGTGGAGAATATGCTCACATTGGCAAATCCTACATTTGTTATGGAAATAACTTTAAGGTGTTTTCTTTTTTAGTTGAATAAAAAAGAAACTGGTCAATTTCCCTATCCCTAGCAGAGTAGTACTATTTTTGAAAGACATGAAAGCAAAACAGAAACCACCATTGCTTGGCTACAGATGGATAGCTGTCCGAAAATACCAGCTGTCCCTGATAAAACAGGGATGTTTGGAATTCACAGAATCTACCGGCGTGCAACCAAGTCTGAACATGCTGTTATGCAGTATTTTGGATAGCACTAAAGGCCAGTTTTATATTAACTCTTTGAGGAACAAGAAAGGTGGTGGGGGTGTCTGTGAATGCAGCCAGCTATTAGTCAGATGGTTTCTGTTCATCCTGTTTCCCATACATTAGAAAGCAATGCATGTCCTAGGGAAAGCTGGCAGGGGGAGGGGCAGGGGGAATCGTCTAAAGACAGGCAGGGTCATTGTGCTCCAAACAGGAAGCTCTGATATTTCCTCTTTGCAGCTGATATTTTGGAATCCCGAAGCCACTCTGGAGCAAAGAGGTGCAACCTCTGGGCTGTGTAACCACATCAGGCTCTTGCAGCTGTAGTGACAGCTGGAACAGAAAGATCAGATTACATTTCTCCCATTGTTTCCACACCTCTCTCTCTGTGTGTGTGTGTGTTTCTGTCTCTCTCTCTCTCTGCACCCACAGCCCTACATTCTGAAGCTGAAAGGAGAAGAAGCAAACACAACACTCCTTGGGGAGTTATCTCGCCTTCCTTTCGCAAAGTATTTAGCACTGCCAACTGCTGGGTGAGTAGTTGATCTTGTTGTCTTTATTTTCAAGTCTTTGTTTTGCTGGATAAGGATCTTTTCCCCCACTGAGGTGCACGTTAGATGTTTGGGTGGTGGTCGTTCTTGTTCTTGCTGTTTCGTTTTAATGTACTAGAATGACATTAAAATGGGTGAATAAAAAATGGAAGGGAAAAATTGACATCCAAATGAACGCTGCCACCTTCCTCTGACGACTAAACTAGAAGTGAACTGAAGGCAGAAGCACTTAAAATAAAAGAAGATTTGGATTCTGTTGTAAATGTGGGGAGACAAAAAGTGAGCGCTGATGAAAAGGCGGAGTTAATTCTCCAGAGTCCTTGTGGAATAAGACATCCTTTTGTCATATTTGGGATCCGGATTCAGGGAAGCTGTGTCCATGCAGTACAATCCTGAACAAAATATCTCCAGGATTCTCTGATCTACTTGCGGAATCTACTCTCATGTAAACTATTCCTGGGACTGCAGCCTTAGTAAAGTTTTGATACTGCAATCAACTCATGAACAAGCTTTTAGCTTTTGACTTTTGACAAGGAGTTACTCGTGCAGCTGCCTGCATTTCCTGAAATAATATTCAATAGGAAGAATAGCAGTCAAGTATTGTATATATTTATAGACAACTACCTTTGTATAAAGGCAAGCCTTTCAATGCTGATTGGTAGGGTTTAGGCTGGAAAACATACCTGGAAGTACATCCCATTGAATCTACTAGCCCTATTCCGGCATCCTTAAATTATTCATTGAACAGGTGGGGAAGAGAACATGCCATCCCCATCATCAATACAAACATCCGGAGGATGTTGATTTTCCTCTTTCTGTCCTATGTGGGATTCCCAGGGTGGTGTAGTGGATAGAGTGATGGACCAGGACTCTGGAGAACAGGGCTCAAACCCCTGTTCAGCTATGGACACTTGACTGGGAGAGTGGAACTGGTAAAACCACTCCTTAAAATGTCTCACTTACCTTGAAAGCCCTGTTAGGGTTGCTGTAAGTTGGTTCTGACTGGATGGCACAGAACACATGTGCATCCCACATTGACAGCCTTCACAGGCTGAAGTTTTTCTGTTCAGATCTGTTGCTTTCCAAGCAGGCAGATGGAAAATGGAGGGGTGGGGGCTATGGCATGATCCTCCACATGTGTTGAGTGAGCACAGTTAAGCATGCCTGAGCACAGGGCTACTCTTCAGTGCAGGGGAACAGAAGATTTCCAGGATTTATTAAACGTCCATCGCTGTTGCGTCTGACCTAGGAGATCTAATCATGGCTCTCCACTGTCTTTTCAGGGACTCAGCATAGGATTGTAGCTACTAGGACAGGGGGCCCATCTTCCCCTAAAAACCCTTTCCCCTGAATTGGCAGCTTTTGCTTTAGACACAAGTCTCAGACACAGCAGTCCTACGAGGGGAACGGATTGGTGTCACTGGAGCATACCATGGAAAAGGTACTTTTTTGGACTACAACTCCCAGAAGACTCCAGCCAGCATAGCCAGAGGGCCACCTTAGCTGAGAGGCTCTGGGAAATGTAGTCCAAAAATATATATATAAATTCTGGCTGGAGAAACGGACACAAGTTGTGCCTGTTTCCAGGGCAGAAAGTGTGGAGGAACGTCAATGGATTTTCTGCCTCTTTGATAGACCACCCGGCTTCTTATTTCCATCACTTTGCCCTATTCTGATGGTAGGGGATTGTTTCTAATGGGAGGGTAAATAACTTGAGCAACTCTGGGGACATGTCTGAGGAACAAGGGGGCGGCAAATCATGTGGCCCCAAAGCATCCCCTGACCCACCTCTGAAATGGTCCAGAGCACTCTCTTTCCTGACCTTTCCATTCTCAGTCAAGGGCGGGGGTATCTCTACAGTCAAGCTGCCCTTCAGGGGACCAGTGGTTTGCATCCTGATCTTTTTTTCTTAACTTGTGAAAATAAGGAAATGTATGTAGAGAGGATATGGTACCGTTATTCACTAAAACCTGCTCTCAGTATTCTGCTCACTACATCCAGTTGTAGTCAAATAACTGAAATATATGATGTATTTATTCATGAAGGCAATAACCTTTTTTAGTTGGATTACATAGTAAGGCAATAAGCCTAACCATATAAATACTAAGCAGAGCCTGGAAAAGTTACATTTTGGATTTCACCTCCCAGAAACCCCAAACCAGAATGGCCTCTTTGGTAACTTGGTACTATTTCCAGGTTTCAATGCTAGGTTACTTTCTCTCCTCTCTGGATCCCCTTCTTCCCACCCCTGCCTGTACTATATGATACTTCATCCCATCACCATAACATTCCTGGCTATGGGTTTGATTTAATTGGGAGATGAGTCCCAACTGAAATGACTCATTCCTGCTGGCCTTGACATAGCAGCAGTAGATTAGATGAAGAACATAAATGAATCTGACTTACAAGGACAGAAATAATGAAAAGGAAGTAAGGCATAAAACGGAGGTCACACAGGATGATTCAGTGCTCTGGAAATTGGTCATATGCCTATGTAAGAACAGACATTCACTCTTTTTCCTAATAGCTTATGCGTAAAGGTTAATGAAGGGGAAGCTCAACAGTCAACATATCATGAAGGAAAGGGTCACCACCAATTAATAATTATCATCTGTCATCAAGTCAAGTCTGACTTATGGTGGCCCTTTTCAAAATTTTCTAGGTAGAAAATTCTAGGTACACAGAGATGGTATACTATTCCCTTCTTCTGGGGTGCTGTGGGACTTTGCAGCTTGCTCAAAGCCACACAGGTTGGCCCTTTTCCTAGGAAGCACAGTTGGGAATCAAACTCCCAACCTCTGTCTCTGCAGTGAGATACCTCAACCGCTGAGTTATCCAGTGAGCTTTTAGACGTATGGTATCTAAAGAATGATAATCTCAAGTTCAGTCAAAATGGGTACAGTGAGGTGAAAATTTGCAGAACCTTATGGACTACTTCTCTCTCTCTCTCTCTCTCTCTCTCTCTCTCTTTTAGCATTTCATGCAGAGCAGCTGAGCATGAAAACTGCCCATTTTAAACTATGATACTTTGTTGGTCTTCTACTTTTCTATCAAAATAACTGTGTCACTTTTTAAGATTCAACTGCACTGGCTTGTTTATTTCTTTGTTACATTTATCCTTTCTTTCCTTCAAGAAGCTCATGGTGGCATACTTCGCTCTCATCTGTACTTTATCCTCACAACAACCTAGTGAAGTAGGTTAGACAGGCTGAGAGAGTTTCATGGCTCAAAGAGAACTCGGACCTGGATCTCTGAACACTAACCATTGTCACCTTATTTGTTGCCCTGAGCTGCATTGCAGTGGTAACCTATTATTTATTCATTATGTATTTGAAATAGTTTTACCTCATCTTTCTCCTTTAAAAGGACCCAAGGCAGCTTACATCATTAAAAGACAATATTTAAAGCTAAAAAGAGGAAGTATACAAATATTTTAAAAGAATCAAATAAATACCACATTAAAAAACAGTAAATAAAATCAGCACCAAAACACATTCAAAGCAGTAAGATACAATAATCCATTTGAAACCCCACTCAGGCAGCCAGTCACTGAGGGAAAGCTTGCCTGAAGAGAAATGTCTTTTTTCTGCTTGTGGAAGGACAGCAAAGATGGGGCCCAGCCTGGCCTCCCGTGGGAGGGAGTTCCAGAGTCTGGGAGCAGCCACCGAGAAGGCCCTCTTCTGTGTCCCCACCAAGCATGCCTGTGAGGGTGGTGGGACTGAGAGAAAGGCTTCTCCTACAAATGTATCTACCACATGTTTTGGTCATGACTAGGGATGGGCCCAAACTGCCGGTTCATCCTTCGAGCGAACAGGTGCTTGGCAGTTCCCAGGCCCACCTCCAATGGCAGGCACCCACTTAGGGGCAGTGCCTCGGCTTCCCTGCCCTGCTTCCTCCAGCCGCTGCCTCTGAGTGGGCGCCCGCTGGAGGAGGCGGGACTGGGAAGTGCCAAGCTTTCTGCTTGTTCGAAGGACAAACCATCATGAACTGGTTTGTGCCCATCTCTCTTCATGACCAAATCTTGCACTGTAGAAATGTGATATCTGCATCTAAACATTGCAGGATTACCTATCAACTAGTATACCTGGCCTCAAGGAAAGAATACCAGCGGCAAGGGTAAGCCCTAGGTCATCAATCCATTCAGGATTATTGCTTCATTCATTTTTAGGTATTATAGCCATTGCACAAGATCTCTCCCTCCATGTGGAAACAATGGAAACCCTGAAGAATTTATGTTTAAATTGTCCTACGAGATCTCTGTATCTCATTTTCCACATTCTCTATTTTAAATGCATTCAGTGGCAGATACAGACATTTCCTCTAGAATTATAATAAGATGACAAGGCTAGCCAAGATACCTTTCACACAGTTAGCTATTGTATGGATTTTCTTTAACATAAACTAAAGGCATGGAAGAGGGCATGATGCGGGTCCAGACCCTGAAGTGATGGGTAGCAAAGCTAAATCAGATTGGTTCTCCAATGTTTCTAGTGCCTGGGATCCAAAAAGCTCCCATTCATTCCAAAGGAAGAGTTTCCCAGTTTTTTTCCTATCTACCAAAGGGAGATTTTTTAAAAAAAGAGAGAGACATGGGGACATAGGAGACTGGAGTCAAAGGCATCAGGACTCTACTCATTGGGGCACTACACCGAAGTCCTTATGCAGATTGAACTGGCCCTTCCCTGTGATTGCAGTTTGCTTTCCAAATGTTATCTGTGCACTTGCAAATTGTCTATGGGCTGACATGGTCCTCTACTTTGGCCCTCACAGCTACAGGCCTGAGTCCAGTTGGCAGTTCCAACTAGACCAGACCCACTGAGCTGTTTGCTGAAACATACAGTACATCAACAATTATGTCCATGTTTATATTCCATGTGCCTCTTCTAGTTGGAGCTATGAAATGGATTTCAGGTTAAGATTCCACATTGGTAGAAAAACAAATGAAGGAAGGTTTTGGATGTTGATTTTGGGGGTGGGGGCACTATGAGTGATGATCCTTATCTTCATTTATATAAGCATACTATTAGAATGTACCCTTCAAGCTCATTGTTAAGAAATTGTTTCATTAAAAGAACGTTTTATCAGAAATCAGAAGAAGTGCACCCTTTGGACAGAGGGTGCACTTCTTCCAATTTCTGATAAAACGTTCTTTTAATGAAATGATTTCTTAACAATGAGCTTGAAGGGTACATTCTAATAGTATGCAGTCATAAAGCTCATACTCTGTTTCCAAAAAATATGTACCATCCAACCCTGCATTCCCCAGTAGTGCTGGGAAAGGCTTCTGTGTGGAAAACCCAGAAAATCATTGCTAGTCAATGAGAACAATGGTGATCTCTGATGTGCCTTGACACAATGTTCCTTCTGCAGATGGGAACTTCTAAGCATAGTCAAAAGTATGCTTCACCATCTAAGCCCACTTGCAGCTCCAAAGCTTTCTCTGTTGTTTGCTAAGGTTACAAGCAAAGCTCTCTGTTGGAATTGCCCCTGCTCTCCCCTGCCCAAAGGTGCCTGTATGGATTTTCCCTAACTTCTTTAGTTTGTTTAAGAAAAAAAATCCCCAAAGAGAAATGCATGTGCAACTACTTTTCTTTAGAATTCAAATAATACTTCCAAGCAGAAGTGAAAATCCCTTTACCGTATACTGTTAAGTTTTCAAAGTCAATTTGAGTTCAGTCTAATATTTAACCTGTGGTAACCAGTAATGAATTACTCACTGAAAACAGAGTCTGCTTTAAAAACAAAGGGTAACTTTCCCTCCTTATTTATTTTCTCATGACTCTTTCCTCCTATTTGATAAAGTAATGACCGTTAATCAGTGTGAATTGGGCCATTGCAAATAAGCTCCACCGATGAAACGTGATGTATCACTCACTTTCATCCATATAGGACTGTCCCTACCATTGGGTAGAATAAGGCAACTACCTCAGGTGGCAGATACTGTGAGGTGGCAGCAGTATGTTGGAGCAGAAGTTTAAAACTCTGGCTATGGTTAGGAATATTATCCAATTGCTATAGCTGGGGAAACAACCCTGACTGCCAATCCAGTCAGGCTCTATACTGAAATGAGAGGGGTGACATCTTGTTCTTCACCTCAGGCAACACAGTGTTTTGGGAAGCACTTAGCCATGGCATTCTTGAAGTGTATGATACTTCAGTGTGGACATATATATCTGTATTTGTATCTATCTTGTACCTGTGCATACAGATATATAGGTATGGAAATCAGAGACATAAATTCATGCATGAACTAGGGATGTGCCTTTCATGTTTAAACAGAAGACCCAAAACAAAGATTTTTTTTGTGCAACTCGTGTTCTTTTGTTGATTGCTGAAACAGAGCCTCTCAAACATGAATCCCATGTGGGATAGTGTAACTTTTATTTTAACCCTCTATCTGTCAAATCACCTAAGAAATTTTTCATCCAATAGTGTTGTGAGGGTTGCTGTCAATAGACAATCAGAATATCTGAGGGAGTGGGATTTTTGAAATTGTAAAATGTCCAGGATTGGTAGGAACCCAGTAAGGAGTGTTCTTTACTTCAGTCATTCCTGAGGGGTGGGAAGTTACTGTGCGCTCCTGGTGCCCTCTGTCTTGGATACATTCCTTTCTGCTTTCCTTTTTTTTGATTCTTTTGAGATTCCCCCTTTCTTGAATTAGTTTTGCTGCCTAGTCCTGGCCCACCTTCTGCTGCCTGCTGGACTCAAAGAAGAGAAGAGAAGGCATCAAATGGTACAGGAGAGCAAAATCTCCTAATATTCTACTAGTTTTGCTACCTCGCTTTTCTTTGTTTTTGGGAGAGTAGGTGGTATGTATCTTTTTAATTCTGCTATTTTTTTCAATATGAAGGGTTGTTTGATTTCTTTAAATTGGTATTTCATTAATTTACTGTGGACTTACCCTGTTAAAAGAGAATGGGTTTGGGGGAAACTCTTTTGTTGGCTTCTGTAGGATGGTGTGGTCTGTGGGGTGGACTTTGTGATTGTGCCAAAGTGCCACTGGGCTCTGTCTGTGGTTGTTGTTGCTGCTAGTACTGTTGCCTGCTTCTGGAGTAAGACTGATTCTCTATTGATTCCCTCTGCTTTTTTGGAAAAGCTGTTAAGGTGCTTTAAGGCTCTTGGATTACCACATAACACAAATGGGGAAAGTTGATACAAATGACAAGAAAGAGGCTTTCTTTTTCATGTAAAATGAAAATGTGAAAACAAAAGAGGCACAAGAACCTGTTAAAAGAAACTGAAATGGAATAAATATGAAAGCTTTCATCTTGTACATCGCTAGTTTGGACAATACGTTGGTTTGTCAACTGTGAATTTTAGACTTGGGGTGGAGGGTTGAATAGGTCTTGCAGCAAGTGGTATACCCGAATGCTTCTTGTTTTATCTGTATGGTGAAAAGGATAAACAAACATAGCATTCGATCTTTTATTATATAAGCAGATAGTTTCACATACAAATGATATAACGCTACAATGAAATACTACAATGTCTGTATACATCATTTTATACTTCAGTGAGTTTTATACTTCAGTGACACCTGGTTGTGGAGCCAGAGGTTGGGAGTTTGGTTCCCAACTGTGCCTCTTTGGAGAACAGCCAGCCTATATAGCCCCGAGCAACCTACACAATCCCAGGGTGCCCCCAGAAGAAGAGGGTAATAAACTACTTTTGAGTAATCTATACCCAGAAAACCCTGTTAAGATTTGCTATGAGTTGGAATTAGTTTGATGGAAAATAACCAATTAATAGAAGCCAAAGGCATTTTGATGCCAAAGTCTTCATCAGTGGCCTAAGATAACACTGCATGATTCAGCACAATTACTTTACTAGAGTCTTGCCTGACCTGCTGCTGTTTAAATGTTTTGGATTACACTTCCATCATCCCAAGCCAGGAAGTCGAAGCCTATTTGCATTTCTGTTACTTTATTCCAAAGGATCCTGTGTGGTCTTCACTTATTCTTGTCTCCTTAACTCTGTGTCTTGATTATATTCATTTCAAGGAATGTTTTCTGCCTTTTGTTCTTTGCACATCGTTATGAAGCCTACAAGTCCTCTTGCAGAACTCCATTTCAGAGCCTGTGACATAACAGTCATCTGTGAAGACTTCTTGATTGTTCAGTTACAATTTGGTTGAAAGATAAAGAAGCATAGAAGGTTTCTCTCCATGGACGCACCTAATGGCTGAGTGGGCAGGGAGTCTTTGCCTGCCCCCCACAATGGGGAGACAGGCTCCTTGGGCACCCATAGGCTGCTCAGAGCTCACCTGATGGAGGGCGGGCTGAGCTGCTATCAAAGGCAGGCCCAAACTCCTTTGGGTCTCTTGCAAGGTCCAAGGACATGGCCTCCCACCCTTGGGTCCGATGCAAGAGTAGCTGGTTGCTTTGGGGTCGGATAGGAATTTTGGACCCATATCACCTGATTGGTGTATTGAACAAAAGCTGTGCAGATAATTTTTGCCTATCCTGCATTGGCTACCCAGAGGGGTGAATACGTATGGGCAATCAGGGGCAATGTCACACTGGTGGATAGTGCAGAGGGAGAGATCAATAACCATGAGTCGCCAAGGATCGTTCAAGGATAATATTGCGCCCAACATTTTGGCACTGTGGATCGTGAGATTCAGTTGCCAGGATGGGGAGGGTGAACGAGGGGGGGGGCTGGCCATGGTCACTGGCTGCCAGAATTTCACAAGTGTGGTGTGGCTGGCAGCTGGGGGGGGGGGGGGTTCAACCAGGTATTGGCCAGCTGGGAACAGGCTGTCAACTTGACAGCACAGACCTGGGGTTTGGGACTCGCCAGAGGGGGAAATATTGTAGGGGTAGGAAGGTGCCCCTATGCTGGCCCCAGGAATCCACACTATAGTAACCCCCTCTGCAGCAGGTTGGGGGTTATCATTAACATTTAATAAGGTGGCCACAGTTAACCCATCACCTGCGTCTATCTCCTTATTTGGGCTGGGTGGGCAAAGGGAGAACATGGGCAGTGAATAAGAGCCAGAACAGCAGACAGAGGTCACTATGTTCCCTGCAAAAATCTGTCTCAGTAGGAATTGCCAATGCTGCCATCAGCCCCTGCTGCCTGAGCCAGTTGCTTTACCCTGCCTAATGGAAGGGTGGGCTCTGGTGAGGACTTTCTTCTCCTTCAAGACACTTGCTGCACTTGTAGGTTTTGTCTCTAAAGACATGGCTGTTTAGGGTTTGTACAGTGTTTTCAAAAGGGTTCAAACAATGGTAACTGTGAACATGCTTCCACTGTAGTGCCCTTTTCTCTCCTGTGCACATTCATAGTAACGTTTGAACATAGCCCACTCTTCTACAAATGTGCATGTGGGGATGGAGGCGAGCGGAACCTAGTTCGCTTTTGATTCCATTCGGAAGCTTGGATGAAGTTAAATAAGAAAACAGAGGCCTAAACACAGATGAGAGTCCCAACCAAAATAGACCTATTGAACCAATTGCTGAAGGGTGCAATAACACCTACAAAAATCCCATTGATTCAATGCATCAACACAAATTGAGACTACCAATTGTATTCGGACCACTATCAGGAGATGGTCACCTGTTTCCCATACCAAATATATATTATCTCTTTTTGTGATCCTGGATACAGGTGGTTGTAAGAGCCCTATATTAAAAGTATAAGATTTTGTGCAGGGACGCAGTGCCATTGTGGTTTTTACTTTTGTGTGTTTGTGGGGGGGGGGGGGGGTTAATGATAAGCAGTTACAGTTGACATTTTCCAGAGAGCTGAAGTCACAATTGTCGTCTAGAAAGACCTTTTCAAATCTTACGTTGTTGTTGTGTTCATGGTAAATTCAGACCACCGTCATATAATTACATCCCTTATCTTTTTGTTGTTGTTGTTGTTCTGTGTGTCCTTTTACCCTATCCTTTCCTTTGAGCTGTAGCCACAGATGTGACTCATGCAAAATGACAGCACAGGAAATAGGAAAAGAAAAACACAACTCAGTATCATCCAGAGACATTTGCTGGCTGGCTCATAATCAGAGTGAGACCTTTTCTTTTGCTTTCCATTCTGTCCAATAGGAAACACGCACACATATATATATATACACACAAAACACAGAGAAAAATGGCTTTTAAAGTTTAGTTGTACTGTGGAAATGACACCTGAACCAAAAAGAAAATCCTAAAGGCTTGACATCATGAGGTACTGATACATATGTTTGAGGCATACACCCAATGTCAATCCATTACTCTTGTGAAATAACTGATAAATATTGATATATTTGCAAGTAATACAGTAAGGATAATTCCCTTCTTTGCATTACATTTTCTCAGTCTTTTATTTGAAAGGAGGTGTGCCTGGGATTCCCACATGTTCACATCAGGGTTAATAGTTTTGTGAGGTGGAACAAAGAATTATGTTAGCATGTGCCTCTTTAGACTTTTGTACACGGAATCTTAAAGCCAGAATGGTGTCACTAAGCATGTTTTGCTGACTGCTAACACAGCTCCCTACAATTAGGAGACGGACATAGCCCTCTTCAGGCACTGAAGCTGAAAGTGTTTAGGGAAGAGAGGGCAAGTGATGAAGGTATACACATAAGAGGTCATGCCTCCAATGAGCTGCTGGATAGCTCAGTGATTTAAGTCTCTGGCTGCAGAGCCATTGGTTGGGAGTTCAAGTTTGCACTGGGCCCCTTGACAGAGGCTAGACTCGATGATTCACAGGGACCCTTCCAGCTCTGCAGTTCTAAAATTATTATTAAGTCTTCAAGTGCAGATCAGCTGAAAGTCCCTAAACCTCATATGGAGGACAAGCTGTTCGATCCTGCTGACCCTGGACCCTCGGGGGTCCATGTGGCTGAACTTTCAGAAGTGGGTGGCCCTGTGCTTGAGTCAGAGGAGAAGGATGTTATAATCTCTCCCAGTGAGAAAATACGCCACAGGGTGAAGATATGAGCCTGGCTGGAAGAGAAAGACTCTCTTGTGGCCTCCTCAAGAGTAGAGCATCTTGAGGGAAAACCACCAGATTGAGCTACAAGTGTGAAATCATTAACATGAATTAAACTTTTGGTGTCTTGGGGAAGTAGTTGATCATTGGCATATATGTTAAACAAAACAGAAAGAGAAATCTGGATATGTATATAGTCTTATGTGCACAGAGTCATCTCATGACTTTGCTGAAGTTTATTATTTTCAAAACTGTGTTTCGGGAATTCAAGTGAGAAAGGGTTTTATTTGAACAAGTATATTGAGTAAGATAAGAAGAACCCTGAAGGTGATTAGCCTCTGGGGTTCTCACCTCTCTGCTCACTTTCC
Organism: Intellagama lesueurii; assembly: GCA_037013535.1. NCBI lineage: Eukaryota > Metazoa > Chordata > Lepidosauria > Squamata > Agamidae > Intellagama > Intellagama lesueurii. The sequence continues at coordinate 162,399,189 of JBAJHW010000001.1, read as the reverse complement.
TCCCTAGAGCTGCAACAGTTGAGGAATTGTTATTGGGAAATTGGGTGAAAACGACAAAAGACGTTTCAGTATCGGCTTGTGCAGCAGAGTAGGCGTAGGATGAGAAATTAGTTCTCAGGAATTTCATCTCTCCCTCTCCTCCCTCTCCTTTCTTTCCCAGCATGAAGTTTAAGAGAACAAATATGTTGTGCAACTTTATCATGAATAAATGTTTTCCTTTTTTTAAAAAAACAGAGGCATTTTTCCATGAATCCAGCTCCTCATAATTACTACTGGATCTGTTGCATCAATATTATGCAGAATGGTCACATTTTTTGTTGCTTGCAAATGTCTTTTCATCGTTTATTGCTATTTTCTTTTTTCTTCTTCTTCTTTTTAAGCTGCATGGCTCAAAAAGATATTTGCAAACTTTCCAGTAACTCTAGTCCAAAATATCCTAAGGAGTTTATCTAGTAAGCATTATGTGTAATATATGATTGCATATTAAGCCATAATTAACAACAAAATATTACATTTAATGGCTGGTGGGCATTAATCCTAATCCTAATTACATTTGCAAGAATAGTTGTTTCCAAAATGTTTATTTTGCCATTACAGCTGACTCAGCAAACGCCCAGGAGCCATGTCTCCTGTTTTCCTAGAATAGAAAGCAATCTTACATTGAACTAGTTCAGCATGATTGGTGGTGTCAAACTGTTCAGCAATGTGGTCTAGACATCTGGTCAAGAAAGACATTTACGCGATGACTAACCCAACTTGTGTGCTATGCAAATTATACAGCCTGTAGCGAGATAGTAAGCGTGTGAAAATCAGCAAAAAATAGAAGTAGGAGAATAACGTAATGACATTTTTAAAGGCTGTTTTGGACTACAGTTTTCCACCCGTGTGCATCATTCTGAGACAGGGGCATGTGAGCTACCATCTGATCTGATTTTGTATCCAAATATTTGTTATGCCAATTTGGACAGATCCTCCTTGAGCTGGTTTGGAGGAAGCCTGGACTGATTTGTTCTCAGATCCATGCAGGTGTTTGTATGCTTCTGGGTCAGTGTTAAACAAACAAACAAAGAAACAACTTTAAAAAAAATGCTATGGCCTGGGATCGGAGGTGCTATGCAGTGCCATCAACTTTGGGAATGTATTGGCCTTTCATTGTGAAGACAAAAATCCTACCAACTTCTTTCCTTCTTCCCTACTTCACTCTGGGAGCAACTTATCACATTTTCTGAGAATGCCCATTTTACAGATTTTTCCCCAAAACATGTTTAGAAAATATGGAAAAAAATATTTGAAAACAACAACAGGAAAACTCATCATTTTGTGGCAAGGAGAATGTGTGTGTTTCTGTGTCTGTGTGACTATGTATTCCTCTACTGAATGCTGACAAAGCAGTTCAAGATTTACATTCCTCTAGGAATGAGTGAGAATTGTGCCTAGTTCATTTTTTCCATAGAATTTATCAAAATTTTTGAAATTCAAAAATTTTGATAATTTCCTCCTCAAAGGAGGAAAAAAGTGAAACTGGCAGATCTGTCCTTCCTTTCTCACAGAGTAAGTTCAAGAAGAGGGCCACTGTTGGAGGTGAATGGGTTCACTTCAAAGATGTATTTTCCCCACATACTAGACTTCATTCAAAAGATTCAACAGGTTCTTTTCTTTCTTTCTTTCTTTGGCTGACTCAGGCCTGGAGATTGACCAAGGCTTTTACTCACAATTTGGAAGGGTTCCCAAAGAAATGTGTGCTCTTGGCAAAAGAAACCCAAAAAAAGCCCAGCAAACTAGGGCTAAACAGCAACTTTCATTTCAGCTCTGACCCGGCCTTTACACATCCGTCGCCTGGCAATCTTTGGTGCCTGCATCTAATTTTAGTTGTGAATTTCTCTGTATGGAAACCACGTTGGCTAGAGATTTCTGTAGGTGACTCAGGTGATTCAGCAAAAGGATCTGCTGATAGCAGCCTATGCTGTGCCTCCCCTAAAACAGTGTGATCGACAACAATACCGGGAAAGGAGGAGAACAAAAGAACTCTTTGTACATTTTTTAAATTCTTCCTCTAACAACAAATGGGGAAGTGTAAAGTGTGCCATTCCAAGGTCTTGGCATAATTCCTGTTTGGGGCTCGCTATTTATAGAGTTCAAGGAGAATGCTGGAAGTGGTGCAAGTGGTGGATGCAACAAACAAACCAGAAGTACATTGGAAAGTAATTTTAGAAACAAGACATTAAACTAGAGTAATCAGTGCTATGGGATTAATCGGATGCAAGACAATGCTGGAAACTGCTACATCACACAGACTGTGACAATTACTGGTGTTGCATTAATTCTTCTCAATAGATCTATTTGGGGAGATATTTCAAGGTGCCACCATTAGTGCAGTCACATTTCACACATTTTGGGAAATTCAAGGATCAGCACAATCACAGTGCAATGCATGAGTCTCACCAGGGCTGTAACTAGAGTGAGGCAACCTGGGCTTTGCCCCAGAGTGCCAAATGTTAAGGGCATGCTCCTTCCCCAGTGATTGGTATTGGCTCAGTGGCCTCGGCCATAGGAAAAGATAGTAGACTTCATGCTGGAGTGGAAGAAATCAGCCCCTGAGACAGTAGAGGGCAGATCCACCCAGAACTTGGAAAAACAGGGTTCTGCCATGGAATTAAGAGGAGCCATCTAGCTGGACAACTGGTCTACCTGGAACGTTGGTAGACCAGCCCTCCCTATTGAAGGGTCTACCTGGGACTAGGATATAACAAGCTGGCTTTGGACCTGGATATATAGAATCTCAGTTTTATTAATATATATTGTATGCTAAACAATATTCTTTGTGGAAGAGAAGAGATGCTGGCAATGTTGCAATCAGCTTTTGTATTGTTTTCACATCTTGAATTATAATCGGGGCATAGAGTTTGTGATGTTTGCCATGTGTGCCAAAATAGTTAGTTATGGCTCTGAGCCTCGCTGTGGGAAACATTCTTTGTGACTGAAGTATGCCTCTGCCAGGAAGTCTAAAAATGTGCCAGCCAATTCAGGAAACGGTGTCGTAGTGTTCTCTGTGTTTGGTGTATTCCCACAATAGTATTTGCATTTTTGTGATATTTTAACCCTTTTGCGGCAAAGTATTCAGCTGCTTGATACAGTATGTTTAAAATAATTTCAAGACCTTCTATGTTTAAAATAATTTCAAGACCTTCTTAATCCGACCCAGATTAAGAAGTGCTGAACCTGAACCTATATCAAGTTTATGAGTCTCCATAACGTTTTCCCAAGCACAGTATTAGTCTAACTGTTGCTGTTTAGAAGCTCCTCATAGTCTGAGGTCCTAAAGTGTGACTCCTCTAGTTTGTGCAGAAGTCTGACACTGGTCTTCAATTGTCCAAGCAAAATATTCTGAACTAAAACTACTTCAGTAAATTGATCGTTGTTGTCATGCAAGGCAAACAGGTTTGGGTTTTGTTTTATGGTTTGTTTGAAGGAGATGGCCCTTCTTTGGCAGCTCTCTCACGGTTGCTTCACTGTTATATTTCAAAGAAGTATTAGTCATATACTGTATGTAAGGTTTGCTATGGATTTCTCACCAGAGATTGTGTGTGGGAAAATGTACAAACCTAAAATGGTGTGCTGGGCCTTGCATTTTTGCAGCCCAGAGAACTTTGAATTCTTCAGACTGGGGTCTCTCTCTCTTTTTCTTTTTTGGAAATCTTGATGGTGCCCAGAGAAGTCTTGGCAGGAGGTCTTAACATGGGGAAAACTCTGAAAAAAAAGTGAGAATTTTTGCTGAGTTCCTCTTAGGTGTGAGGAATAAAGGATTAGAAGAAACACCGAATTTCCAAAGTTACTACTTCTAGCATGCCAAAAGATCACAGATGGATAATCCATGGTAGGTAGGGTTAAAAGTTAATGGTATGTGATATAAGAAGTTGAGGATCGAAGGAGACTGAACTGTAATTGTTATGAACATTTTGTGTCCCATCAAAACAATTTCTGTGTTCTATCAGTGACACCTGGACCACTGAGAGAGATACACTGCTCAAGGCTACACAGAGTCTTACTCAATACAATTAAAAACAGACCATTAAACCCAAATTTCAGTTTTAAATGCACCCTATACAAATGCCTTGTATTTTCTTTTATATACCTAGGAATGTTGCGTAGAGTGAAAATGGGTGTGCTCCTGGCTGCCATCATACAGCTTACGTTCAGTTTTGTGGCTTGTGAAACAACGGAAGCTTCTGAGGATGAATATGAATACGGAGATGTTGTGGGTAAGATATTTGATGTAGTCATAAACTAAAAATACCTTGGGAGAAATGTCTCTGAACAGCAGAGAATGCTACTTCAAGCCCATTCCCAAATCAGTCCATTTCTTATGGTTTTCAAAGAATAGATGGCTCAATGGATTTCAAGTTTATGTCCATGGGATGCATACGTCCAGTTTGTCCTGCTACCACACAAATCGGAGTGGGTGGGGGGAGGGTTGCACATTTTTTTCCTGTCTATTTCCACAAAACATATTTTACCTTGAAGTAGGCAATTTAAATCCATTTTTGTATATTTCTGAAGCAAAGGCCAACTAGATAGATTTCAAAAATATGTTAAATCTGAAGGATAATTACCAATTGACCTGAACATTCCTCTGGGAGATGCAGAGTAGAACAGTTTGCACTGGAATTCATCACACTTCAAAATGTTCTTACTCTTTTCCCTGTCTGTGTCTGTGTGAGCAACAACTTTGTACACTTTTCTTCTTCAGTGAAAAGATGGGGTCAAAATAGGCAAAGACCAGACAATGGACCCACCTGCTTCTTCTTCACCAAAACCAAAGCATCCTTGCCAGAATATCCAGAAGCACAGGCAACGTGCTAAAAACTGCTTATGCTAATGATTTGGCATCTGCTTCCAAAGAAATGAAAGGGTTTCAGTTGTACTAGAGGAAAGCATTCCTCAAGCCACCCAGCCTCCCATCTAATATACATAACTCTAACCTTTCATGGCAACGCTTGTGCAAAAATGACAGCAGATGCTCCTTATAGATGTCCTTTAGAAATCATTCATCCCGTCCATGGGAGGGGAGGTGCAGGGGGACCGTTTCCCCAGATTTCTCCAGAGGAAGCAGTAATTCTCCAACAACTTCTCTAAGGTGTGGCTCTCCGTTAGGAGTAGTGGCTGTAACACAGCATTCTTCCCTCTCCCCAAAATGTGTGTCTTTTCCAGCGACACTAAAAATGTATGCAACAACAATTGTGTTGGCACCCCAGCCACCAATTTGCTTCTTCCACAACGCCATCTGTGTTGTGTAATTATGGATCATTGGGATGATGGTGCCACATAAGCCCTGCCCACACACCCACCCCCAAAACTGTGAGAGACCTTTTGATGCAAGACTGCAAATGGCCTTCTGTTTCTGGAGAATAATAAAAAGAGAATCCAAGAATATTTCTCAGAATAATGTTTTCTAGCAAAATTCTGGCTCAGCACATGTTGTAATTCTTCAGGGTTCAACCTTCCAAATGCTACATTTCAGAAAGGTCATGGTAGATCAATTAAACACACCTCCTTCCCTATAAGCCCTGTGACCAGCCTGAGAAAGGTCAATGTTCTGTGCAGGTCCAAGAAAAAGGAGAAGCTAATGCCGTACCATAACTTGTTCTCCAGTTTCCTCAAAGTTTTATCTCCCCTTGAAAGGAACTTCCACTTCTGCCTCATTCTCAGAGCTTTTTAGAATGGCTTTTGGTTGTATTTTTTGACCTTATTGTAACATTGCTGGCTGCCGTGTTTGTTTGTTTCTCTTACACATCTCATCCTGCCTCTGCAGCTCCCTTGGTTGCCCACACGTCCTGATGTGAAAAAGCTATGTGGAAAGGAGTGACCTCATGCCATTTTCCCCTTGGGCTTTCAAGAAGTGTGGGAAGCTGCGACCGGGTCAGAAAGGATTTCAGAATGGGAGACAAAACATGCAGGCACACTCCTCCTCCTCCTCCTCACACACCTCAGAAACACAAACATCCCGAATGTCACCCACGAGAATTTCTCCAAGACTTCCTTTCAAAGGGAATTGCTTTTTAATCCAGTTCCCTGACAATGGTTGAAATGGTTCTCATGGGAGACATTTTTGGCTCAACTCTAGTGCTGCTAAAGCTCAGTCTAACGTGTGTGCACTAGCTAGAGGCTAGGGATGGGCCCATACACGGGAACCAGGCCTTGGGAGGGTCCTGTTTGACCTGGCGGTTTTCTCCCCCAGGCTCCATCTCCCCTTCCAGGCCATGTTCTTTCCCCAGACCAAAATTTCAGAGGTACAAGTTGGCAGCTGGGAAAAACTCTGACCCCCTGCTCCCTGCAGGGCAGAGTCACAAGACATTTCCCCTTGACTCACCTCTGGGCTGCACTTAGGCTTTTAGAAAGCTTCCAGTTTTGCCAGTGGAAGCATTTTTAAATGAGCAAGGCTGCAAAATCACCCCAGTAACAAAATCTTCCAAAGGATACCAGCCAATCTGTGTGATCTTTCTTTGGGCATAGAATGTGTCATGGGACTTCTGTGTACCCCTGTGCAAAATTATGTAAATTGCCCCAAACTAGGGTTCTTTATTTAGGAATCTGCATCGCAAGATGAGTTGTTTGCAAAATGTGTGCAGACACAAGTACTTTGCTTCTTTAACACCAGAGACAGTGAAATTATGTTTCACTCTGGAGGTGAAGAAACTTACAGGGATTTAAAATTCCCCATGAACTTTGCTGGTCTTTGGGAGATAGTCTAACTAAAAATTAGGAATTTAACAAACATTCTTTCTGTTGCTACCTAGGGGTCCCTCGCATTCATAGAAGCTTCATCTTTTCTTTCTTACCGAATTTTCCATTAAATTTTAATTCTATCCATGGTAGTATGGCTGCTGCATGGAATACTGTATTTGTGTTAGCTGTCTGTTCTGTATTAGATACATCTATATCCTGTGTTTCTGAGCTTAAGATCATGTACATGCCTTTTCTCCTCTCCACTTTGTCATCCTGACCACCCAGTGAGTTAGATCAGATTGACAAGGAATGACTAGCCCAACGCCACTTAGTGAGTTTCATGACTCATTGGGGATTGGAGCCTCCATTGTCTGAGTCCCAGTCCAGTTCTCTAATAACTACATCACACTAATTCTCTCTATAGTAATTTTAATTAACATTGCTGATTTGAGGCGAACAGATATGGTGTACAATAGGAAATTATTATCAAACTGTGCTGAACTCAGACAAATGCCACATAATCACACACATTATTTTGTTCATTGTAAAAAAAGAACCCTGATGTGCTGGATAAGATTGACAAGGAATCTTTTGGCAATTTATAGGCCCTGAAATTTTAAAACTAAGAAATGGGCTGCAGATTATGAAATTAAACTTCTTAGTCTTTAAGGTTCCACAAGACCTTTCTTGGTTTCTTTCCTGCAACAACAGACTAACATGGCTACCTCCAAGTGTGACTAGCAACCTTTGTCCTCTGAGCCACACTTCTCAAAGAGAATGAGCCACAGCCATTGAAACTGCACTTTCTTGTAAATGTGAAAGCCCATAAAGATTATTCAGCCTCACAGTCTGAACATTCTGCGTGTCTAACGGGGAAGGGTTCTAGCAGTGTGCGGGTAGGTGAATGAGTGGGAAGCGAGTTGTCAAAATTCAGCTATTGTGAGGGACAAGGAAGAAACCCATTTTCTCTTGCAGTGACAAGCTGTTTTGCCTTGGTAATGCTCATCAATGAAAAGTATTTGAAAAGAGTATTCTAATCATGGCATTGCAGTTATCTGCACAAACAGAAGAATTCAAATATGAAGCATTTCACTCAAGACAACCAATGAATAGCCCACTGACTTGTACCTATTTCAAGCCAATTTCTAACAAATTGATGGACATTTAACGATGACATTGAACAAAGAGGTAGGTTTGGCTTTGCTGTGTGGGAAACATTTGCAAATTACAGTAACATGGGCATGGTTTGGTTTATTGCACATTTCCAAAATGGAGAGAGAGAGACAGGAAGATGCAAGATGGCAGCTGAAGTCTTGTTCCACGTGTCTGCTATAGACAGTAAGATCACGCCTCCCTTTATATTATATTTCATTAGATGGCTTGTGTGAAGCATGAAAAAGTACTTTTGTTGATTTTTTAAAATGGATATACTCAATTCACACTTCACAGATTTAAAGGTAGAACTGAACACTGTTTGCATTTGGAAATCTGTACATTTTTGAGTTTGTGATATTTTGTGAGAAAGAAAAAAAATTCAACAAGGGCAAAATTCGAAAATGCACAAAGAAAGCTACATTTGATTCATATGCTTCCATGATATGTATGATACAGTCTATATATGACACATATGATTCTAAAATGTGCACATATATGTCTTTGTTGGTGGATGCAATAGGTTTACAAATCTGTGGGCATTTAAAATATATTTAAAATATATATGAATTTCCTAGAAACCATATTTCTTTGGACAGAATGAACCTGCAGTGAAAAAAATTAGACACTTGCCAATCTCTATGGTGGGTGTAGCTCTGTATAGCCATGTTTTCAGTGACTCAGATGTCTGAAGAAAGAAATTTAATATGGTTTGATTTTGGCTTGGCTACAGTTCCAGCCCAAGGGCATGATATAATACTATGCGAGTCCTGGTAAATAACGTAATACAGTTTCATCACAAAACTCTTTTAGCCGTTTATCTGAATCACAGGGATGCATAAGCTATATATAAATCAATGTATTTTTGCCTTTATTTGTTTGCCTGCTTTTCTTGATTATGGGGAGAGGGGGCTCTGTGTATATTTTTGAGGGGGAAAGGAGATGCTGTCCTAAATGTATATTTGTATAGAATAGAAACAATGTAAGCTTCGCATAAATATAATACAAGCCATATTAAGAGGTTTTCTGAAAAGTTATGGGGAGATAGGATCCATCACACAATATAAGAAAATACAATTGAGAACACAGGCTGTGGTGTTGGCCCTGGAAAGGTCTCCAGAATGTGCAATATTTTTCACAACAGTGTTGCTTTGGATGTGAGACCACGTGTCTCAGTAACTGCCTTCATCATCTGAAAGGATTTTTTATAAGTAGCAGGACACATCTGGATTCAACCTTCAGGCAGTGTGAATGCCTGAAAGGGAATAGGATGTGAAGCAACTGACTCTGATGAAACCGACATATCTGGTTACTTCAACTCATCAGTATCCATGCAACGTTTTTCATGACATCTCCGTGCAACAAGCCATCTCCACCAATACAAATCACCCGAGCTGCTTTCTGTGAGAAAGTCATGCAGCTAACTGTAGTAAAGTACTCTGGGCTGCTTCAGAGGTTGGGTTCTGTGCAGAGCACTCAGTTACACATAGACACCACACCAGCATTCACAGGAACAAATAGTACACCCAAATTAGGTTTTGCTTTCGGTCTAGCCATTCTTTTTCCCCCTGATTTTTTTAAAAAGCATTTTTGCAATGGAGGAGCCTCTTGTCCACCCCTCCTCCTGAGTACGTAGTAATTAAGAACTGCTTAGTGGTTTAGGTGTCTGGCTGCAGAGCCAAATGTTGGGAATTCAATTCCCCCTTTTACCTCCTTGACATGGGCTCGACTCAATGATCCATAGGGTCCCTTCCAGCTCTGCAGTTCTAAGATGATGATGATTCAGAAATACCATGAACAGTCGATCAAAATTATGAAAACATTTACTGGTATTATATAACAGATACAGGTTTTAACCAAAAATCTAAGTAGCTGTTAAATATCGGCACAGTATGTATGCTGTTCCTAATACTGCCATTTTTTGTAGCTCTGATGGTGTGATTTCTGAGATCTGCAACTGCTTATAGTACTGTGTGAAATTTCTTGATATTGTTGCCAAAGCCTCAATGACTACGGGGACCACTGAAGTGTGTTTCTTCCAGAGGCAAGATGTTTTGATTATCAGGTCTCTGTACTCCTTTAGTTTTTCTAATTCTTTATTTTCAACTCTGACATCCCCTGGAATTTCAATGTCAATGATCCAGACATTTCTTCGTTCTATCACTACTATGTCTGGTGTGTTATGGTCAAGGTGTCTATCCATTTGGATCCGGAAATCCCACAGGATCTTGACTTCCTCGTTTTCTGACACCTTCTCCACCTGATGTTCTCATGGGTTTTGGAGGCCGGCAAGTTATATTTTTTGCATAATGACCAGTGCACTCATTTTGCCACTCGATCATGTCTAATTTTGTAATCAGTTTGTGTAATCTTTGGACATTTGCAGATGAGGTGGAACATAGTTTCATCTCTTTCTCGGCAGAATCGACATTTGCTGTTAGCACTCATTCATTGAATCTTAGCTTTCATCACATTGGTTTGGAGCACTTGTTCTTGTGCAGCAAAAATCATCATAATCATCATCATCTTCTTCTTTAGGGTAAATATGAATAAGTCTGCATATCCCATGTTCCTTCTCCCCTATAGTCTTTCTCCTCAGGCAACTGAAATGCTACACTTCATTGCATACTGAACAATGTATAGTAACAGCATACAATGTGTGCTCTCAACATAACCTATCTTACTAGGCTCCTGTGAGGGGAAAATGTAAGCTGACTCGAGACAACCAAAAGCAATACATCAATATAATTCTCCTCCTTTTCCTCCTCTGTGTATCTGTGTCTGATCCTTCACATTTTCTTCCCTTCAGAAGGTGCTCCTCCTGAAGACCTTCAGTAACTTCAAGGGAAAACGTGAGGAATGTGCCTCAGGCGAGAGCACCAGCTTCCTTTATACTCTTCTTATGCCCAAGCCCAAACACCTTTGTTTTGGTTTGGGTTTTTGAACATGGGTCAAACGTTGAAGCACAGTCTGAAGTCTAGCCACTTCTAATTAGGAAACAGCAAGATGTAACACCTGGGAGTTTAATCTACTCGCAGCTTGTTGAGGCAATATTAGCTGGAGTCAGACTGCCCTCTAGAGAACATTTGTGTTCATCAGAATTCAAGGCCAGTGCATTCTCAGCTGAATTATTCCTAATCCTGTTAAATAAATACATGTACATATTTAGAATGTTAGGCATTTTTTGCGCACATGCATATGTTTAAAAAGTTATCTCTTGAGACTGAGAAATGCTGAATCCTGCATTGCACTGTTTTGGGCAACAAATCTGAGTGATACACATTATTGTCTCCTACCTCCCCAGGAGAAACAGTGTACTCTTACTTAGATAAGAAATTAGTGATAACCATGTTGGCCCCTTTGATAAGTACTGAGAAGGTGTCTTTATGTGCATATAAAGAACTATTTGGCCACAATGGTATCTGGACACTCGCCTTTCACTAAGTAGCTTATCCATGTCATCTGTGTGTCTCTGTGTGTGTCTCATTTGCTCCAGACTCAGGTCTTATATTTTTATATTTCTTTTCAGATATGGGTGGGGAAGTACTCTTTTATCTCAGGCTTCAAACAGTTCAGACAGACCTACTTGTGCGGTATTGTGGGGGGTGGGAAACATCACCACTACTTCCCTCAAATGCTGGAGAAATATTTGGAAGATAGAGAAAATTCTGCCAAATATCCTTCAAATTTAGGGTCAAATTTAGGAAATTTAGAATTTCCTTTGTCAGTGTTTAATTGTTTATTTAAAACATTTGTAGCCCACTGCTTAGCTCCCCTGCTCTTAAACATGATGGATGTTATTTAAATTACTATAATATTGCAACAAAGAGGCTGAGGGAGCTCCATGTTTCCTTTACTTCTATTATATAGCTCTCTAGCACAAGACACCTTCCCTAGTGCCCATGCTTCCATCTTGATTTCTTTTTTTTAAATGCCCCATGGGAAGAGTTACTTGATGACTCTTGAACTGATGCACGTCATGCTTGGAAGACTGCTGGATAGTGGGGAGATACAATGAAAGACATGTTTGTACACCTATCTCAGCCTCCACATGAGATGAGATAAGAACTATGAAGTGTCTTATTGGCTTTCTCATTAGAGAATTTCTCCAAAATATTCTCCTCCTCTGAAGGTTTTTTAGAAAAACAATATTCATTGTGCAGTAAATCTGTTCTAAAATATGATCGCTAAATGTGGAAGAAAAGTTTAGGTGTTAACATGACATGTTTCCAGTGTGCTCCTGAAGGATATTCTTGGTGACCAAGATAGGAAAACCCTTTCCCTCCAAACTTCTATATCATCGTTTTCAGAACTGATCCCGAGTCCCAACACTTATATCGGATCAAGACGGGAAAATACGGACTAGTGAACCCAAAGAATGAATGTGCTGTAACCACTGGATGTACTGACTAGTTGCGGACAGAGCAGGCATAGCGCTACATGCATAGAGCAAGACTTGTTGTTAAACCCAACCTTAAGTCAAGCATTGATATTATACAGATTTTCCAGTTCTGCTAACTCAAAAAGCAAAATCAGCTTCATGGCTCATACAAGCCCAATATGCCATATGTCTCATTTAAGCATTTAACAAAAAGCTAAATCATATGTTAAGGGGAAAGTGTCTGTTTTCCTGTTATTACAATGTCTAATTATTATTATTTTATTTGCCTCATTCATAGGCCATCTTTCTCCCCATGAGGGGACTCCAAGCAGCTCACAGTGTTAAAACAAGTAAAATTAAAAACACAATAATTTATACACTAAAAAACAATTAAACTATAACAGTAGTTCAAATACATTAAACATTTAAAATGTTTAATCAGTTCTTTCGAAGCACGGAATTGGAAATGAAGACGTGAAATGAGGTTAGGTTTACTTTCCAGTGACGACTCGAAAAACCAAACCAAACTAATTTGTAAAACTGAGAGTGAGGGAAGCTTGATATGAGCATCAAATGTGGGTGTTGACTGTATCATTTATTCTAGCCCAAGAAACTCCAACCAACTGATACACCGGTTAAGTATAGTGGCTGGAGTGTTGAACAGGGCTTGGGTGGGATGCAAGTTCAAATTCCCACTCATTCATCAAGCTTACGGGTTTACAATGGCCAGTCACATTCTTTTAGCCTGAGCTACCTTGCAAAGCTGTTGTGAATGAAAAGTGCAGAGGAGAAAAAGGCTTTCTGAGGTCACAAGAAGCAAGGAGGAATTTAAATGTGATCAGTCAATGCTGCTTTAGTAGTCCATCTATCCTGTGGAAACTTATTTTGTTGTTATTCCGTTGGCCAGTTCCTCTCGGGATGATACATTATGCCAGAGGATTCTTACATGCAGTTCTTTCACTTACTCTCCTCCAGGTCCTGCTTTAACCCCCCTGAAACTAGGCATGTCAATCTGCGGCAAGAAGGCAGACAGCGGCCCATGCAAAGCCTTACACACCCGGTATCATTTCGACATTCAGACGCGCCGTTGTGAAATTTTTAACTTCGGTGGATGTCAAGGCAATGAGAACAACTTTCTGACTCTCGAAGAATGCCAGGAAAAGTGTGTAGTATCAGGTCAGTGCATTCCTTTATTTCCTTTTCAAAGTTTAACAACAGCAGCAACATTATTAATGTGCTGTCAAGTCAATTCTGACTTAAATCAACACTTCCCAAGGTTTTCCATGTAGATACTACTCAGAAGTGGTTTCCCATTCCCTTCTTCTGGAAGTGCCTTGGGAGTGTGCAGCTTGCCCAAGGCCACCCAGGCTGGCTCTACTTGCAGGAGGCACTAATGGGGAATCGAGCTCTCAACCTCTGGCTGCGCAGCTGGAGACCCAACTGACTGAGCTACCCATGATTTGGCTAGTTCCCAATTTCCAGCATAGAAAGGCGCTTTCAAATTGGGTGCTGATTAAGAAAGTCCAATTGTCCAAGTTGCAATAAATCTTTCCACAAAACACACACACACACATTGATGAAAGTGGGGCTAATGAGAGTAGTCCTACACTTCAAAGGCCAATTGTATGTTGCTGATAAAATGTGAGTGAAAGATACTGTGCATAAGTGCTGGGGGAGGTTAGTCTAGGGTGCTTAAGCACACATTCTTGTGATTCCCACTGTAAGTGCTTAGCCATACGTGATCTTAGCAGCATCAGGAATCACATGAAGTGTGTTTAAAATTAAATACCAGACACAGTTATAGGAGAAAAGATAGCTACAAGATCACAGGACATGGAGAAGGGAAGTTTAATTCTCCCCTCCACTGCCACCTGATTTTAATATCTCTGAAATCCCTTCCTGAATTTAAAAGGTGCAAAACAATTATCTGGTGTCACACTGAATAAAACACTGAATAGGGAAATGTCTACTATCTTTATAATGTTCCAGGCTTCTACTTTCCTGGAATTTTATAGACTTCTTGAGGGCTCTAGAACCCAGTTCAAGTATCAAATGATTTGGGTGGGCAAGGTCATCATCCCTTCTAGAGATGGGCACGAACCGCCAGGTCAGCAGTTCATGCTGGTTCATTTACCTGCTGAACCAGTGCTTGGTGGCTCCCAGCTCCACCTCCTTCAGCAGGCGCCCACTCAGAGGCAGTGCTGGAGGAAGTGGTGCAGGGAAACCAGGGCATCTGGTTTCTGAGTGGGCGCCTGCACCTGCTGGAGTGGGCAGAGCTGGGAAGTGCCAAACACCTGTTCAGCTGGTAAACAAATCAGCATGAACTGCCAAAGCGACGGTTTGTGCCCATCTCTGATTCCTTCTGACCAAAAGGTCTTTGTACTTGAATCTGTGAGTCCTACCTTCACGGTCTCCCACACAACTGGGCAAGATTCCAGATCAGATAGCACCTCACTTTTTTATGGAATGGCAGGGCGGTGGAGGAAGAGGAAATACTTCACCAACTCCGGGCATCACTCAATCTGTCAGTGTCTCTGTGAGCATCTTTTTGGGATCTGTACTGTAAGAGCTTTAAGATGAGAACTTCCTCATTCCCATCACAACTGAGCAAGCAGGTGAGGAGGGGAGGCAAAAATATGGTAGCACTTTAAAGATAAATAGTTTCATTTCAGTATGAGCTTTTATGGATCAAAATCCACTTCCTCAAATACAGGAATTCAAACACATGGCCTGCATGTTTTTATACATATCCCCATTACCTGGTGAGGATGCAGACAATAGACAGAGAGACAGGGATTCATTAACACAGGAATGGAACTATCAAGCTGTTAATTACTTCGTGTTGCAGGTCCTGGCCAGGGCAGCAGCTGGGAACTGTAGGCGACTACTAATGGTATTCTGTCATTCACTCTATTGGGTCTATCTCGTAGCAGGTTGTTTCTGGGCACCAGTATGACTTTGTCAATTTGCTCCATGGGCAAAGGAGCAAACTTGATGAGCAAGCATTTCTTAAACTACAACACCCACTCAACATGGTGAAAAAGCAGATTGGGCAGACGAAGAGCACTTTGCCAACCACAGACTCAGTCACAGCTCAATAATTGACTGATCCTGTCCTAGATGTGCCTTAGACTATTCAGGTGAACACTTGTATGCACTGAGGAGGGAGGAGGCTTCCATACACAGTTGTGCCTCGATGGGTCCATTGGCATTGTCCTCTAGTGCAGTGCACTTGTTACAGGAAGGAGGTGACAGTAGGAAAGCTGCATGCCTATGAAGGAATCCTACCCACGTATACCAGTGCTAAATATGCAGCTGCCCGGGGCACGCAGTGTAGCACGGGCCTTAGATATGGCTCTGTTCCTCCTTCAGTTCATGTGGGCATTTATCTGAATGGATCTTACACGAAAATGTTATGAAGCAAAGGAAAGAAAAAGAGAGAGATCCACATGTTTGACAAGAACCTGTCTTCTTATCCCCTACCTTTATCATCTTTGAAATAAATGGCAGGTATAGTTTCAAAATGGAAGGTGTAGCCATTCTTTGCTGTGCAACTTCATACCGTTTCAATTTTTTTCTAATCTAAACATATTTTGTTTCAACTACAGATTTGCCTGAAAAGAAAAAAAGATCAAAATTCAAGAAAGGTAACTTCCTGATTTGTTTCCAAATATTTTGTCACCTGTCAGTGTTTCAAGCTCATTTCCAAGAACAGTATAGTTGAGATAAATTACTCTAACAAATTCACTGAAATGTTTCCAAAACAATTATAATGATCAGAGCAGATTGTAACTGGAAGGATATTTTTCACTTCCTTTCTTCAGTATAAAGGAAAGAGATTTACATTATTTTTCAGATGGTATTCAGCTGTTATGTAATGGTAGGAAGAATGATTTAATTAATAACATCCAACCAGAAATATTTCTAATTAATTATTAATTTCTAATCATTTGAATTTTTTTCTATTGAAGGACGAAATTAAATATTTTCTTGCACATTCCTGCAAAGCTCCATGGAACTTATAAGAGATTATGGGGCAGGTAGGTTTTTGAGAGGGATCCTTAATAGAGCCTAATGGGCAGAGAGACTACCTGTCCCTTAGTTCCTTGTAGCTCCCATGGAACCTTGCCAGAGCACAACTCTGGAGAGCCACAGAAGCTCACATATGGGCAATGAAAACAGATCTAGAGACTTGATTGATTGATTGATTGATTGATTGATTGATTGATTGATTGATTGATTGATTGATTGATTGATTGATTGATTGATTGATTGATTGATTGATTGATTGATTGAGCTATACTCCCAGAATTCTGGGTGAGGAAATTTCTGGTGAATTTTAGAGTTGCAGTCTAAAAAATCCTGAAGTCCCATGCCAAGTTAGGACATCACACATCTATAGGCTCTCTCTCGCTCTCTCATTGACACCTAGTGTACCTGAGGAAGAGCCTGCCCCAACAATCTTGAGTCTTATGCACACCAGCAAATAAAACTTAGGAAAAGATAGGTTGACACAGTAGCTATTTTCCAGGGAGCATGTGTCTTCCAGGGTGCCCAGACTCTTCTGTTACTGTGTAAATTCTTGGGGCTGGACTTAGTCTGTATCGTGGGCCTCAATAATGACCATCAGCAGGATCCATAGACACAGTGGCCTTATGATCTGCAGGTTAGTTAAAAATGTAGTTATATGTTAGGCTAAATCTTTCATTTATCTTTGACAACTGAATAACATAACTTATTTATGTATAGATCTATATATAGTGACCATGCCCACCCATAGGTTGAATAGGAGTCTTCTCAACACATCCCACAGAAATCTCCTAGGAAAACTTTCCATACATGCTGAACTTTCTTTCCATGGTGGTCAAACCTTCTGTTCCAAAGGTTTTTCACAACATAAACAGCAGCCCAGCTGCTAAGTCCAGATGTTCTAATTTATCATCTATGGTGTGTAATGTTTACTAGTTTTATAGCAACAAAGAGTGGAATATTGAGCCTCTGGGATAAGAGATGTTTGCTCATATGGACAAATAATCTTGTTCTTTAAAAGTCATAATCCTAAATGGCTTTGATCACTATGAACCTCAGAGACCACTTCATACCTGGTTATCTCTGATTTCATTTCCATCTGATTACATTTCATTAGGTTAAAAGAGGAATGCTCAGATATTTGATTTGCTGTATAAACACTGTAACATTTATAATTATTGGTGAATAAGTCTCACATAACAACAATGCTTAATGTCTTCCAAAAAAATGTTATAAATTTGTCTTGTGTACAAAATGAATACCATATGGACAGTGATGTTTTTTCAAGATGAATAAGTACTATTCATCTTTGTATTTGGAGCATCCATCCTCACATGGCACGCCACACCACTTTCATTGTCCCAGCTCAATTAATTTGCTTTTGGATATTTTTCTTCTTGGCTTCGCTCACAATCATCTTGAATTAGGAAAGGAGCCCACTGGGATGAAACCCATGGAGATCAGCATGGCTTCCAACAGCGCAGTGATCTGAGGACTTGAAACACTGTGTTACCAAGGGCTTCCTTTTCAAACTGTGAAAGGGGAAAAAAACTACTGACTTCTAATAAGCAAGGTGATTTGCCCCAGTAGTGTGGGCATCCTTAGGCAGAGCAGGCCCCTGGCAGATAACAGCAGCGGTTCAGGCAGCTTGTCATTTTGATAATAAAATGCACAAAATCCCCCAGGGGGGGAAAAAACCTCATATGACAATCTGAAGGTGCCACTGAGTTTTGATATTTCCAAGCAGACCTGGAAACAGACATAACCTTTTATAGTGCCATCTCCTTATAGAGCCTTATGAAGATTCCATTCCTTTACTAGTTCTAGTGGATTCAAATGGCTACAAAAACCTGGAGGTTGATAGTTTTACCTCAAGAGCTGAGGAGAAAGTCAATTTCATAATTTTCTGAAAGACTTGGAAGTAGGGTTCAAGGATAGGGTGTGGGTGAAAGAATTCATTAAACTTCCCACTCACCTTTTTTTTTTATTGCCACCTATTTTTATGGCCTGGTTGGCAATGGCAGCCACATTTCAAATGGCTGTATGGCAATCTTTTCTCCCTTCTTAATTGTGAGACTCCAGAGTGAGGACATAAAATATTTGAGCCATAGTATAGTTAGTATTCTGTGGATTGTTTTATTTGTGTATTTGGATATTGGTCTTTGACTGTATCAAAGGTGATTGATTGATTGATTGATTGATTGATTGATTGATTGATTGATTGATTGATTGATTGAGATTGAAAATGGCAGCAGCAACAGGTGAAAGTTTGATGCCACTAACAGTAAGTTTGTTCCATACTAGGGATGGGAAAAATACTGGCTAAATTCCTTTTTGTTGATGATTTAAGCTATCTCAACATGATAAACCCCCTCAATGAGGAATTTTAAAGCCCCATGAGATTCTTTACCTCAAGCCAAGAATGAAAGAGCTCTTTCCCACCCCACAGGTGCTCTGTAATTTGTATAAACTATCTATACCTCCTTTTCATTTTGAATAAAGTATTTGTGTGAGCATGCACTCACACAGAGATAGAAAGCACAGAACAATGAGCTGATTTTTTTCAAAAGGGCAAACAACTCATCTAGTATTTCAGATCATCAAAACAGATAGCATCCTACTTATGAGCAACTTACACAAAATAGGCAGTTTTGTACAAAAATCGGCAGGTATTTTGAGCAAAACATCCTTCTCAGCTCTAACCAATGCAAGAATTCTTCTGATAGTATCAAAGGATTCCCTGCATCCTCATTCAGGAGGACGAGAATGTTACAGTTCCTCATCTTTCCCAGGGAGGATGAGGCAAGTAAGGAGTTACGTCCTCCCTAACGATTCGTTGTGCTTTTCTGATCTTGTTTGTCATTTACTTACAACTAGTTGTGCCTCCGGTATCACCAAAGTGCTCTCCAACAGAATGAATAGTTTGAAAACTGGATTAAGAAACAAAGGTTGAATTCAAATTAACCCTAATCTATGAAAATCTTCCATTATTAAAACTGGAATATTGAACAGTTGCTTAGATTTGTCCCAGTGAAATTAATGAGACTGAGAAGTGTTTAATTTTTGGTGATGTGGTGATTTCATCATCCAGTCAATAGATATCAATAAGGCTAATCATGGAAAATCAGACAATTTTTTTTCTTCCTGAAAAAAACCTTATTCCCAGAACAGCCTGATTACTGCCTTGTGGAGAATGACCCTGGAGTCTGCCGTGGATTGATTACCAGGTACTTCTACAACAGAGAGTCACAGAAGTGTGAAAAGTTCCTGTATGGTGGTTGCCTAGGAAACCAAAACAACTTTCAGTCTTTGAAGGAATGCCAGGATACCTGCCAAGATACATGTAAGTGGTCTCGTCTTCTGGGACTAAATGCCTTGGTGTGCCTGTAACATGATGAATAGATCAAGAAGCTGTTGCTCCACGCTTATGCTGGAATGACGAGCATTGGCCCCACTTACTTGGACTGAGAGAAGCCACCAACAACACCAGGGGCCCACAGGCATAACTGTATAGTTGATACCATTCCAAAATGGTTGCAAAACAGTTCAAGCTCCATTTGAGGCGGTGATACAGATTCGATTGTCTCTTTTCTCTAGAGGACTTCCCTGCTGCTATGGCCAATAAGGAGAGCTGTACTATTTCATATCTCAAAGTAAGGGTTGCTTAGTTGGATATTCCTCTGATTTGCAGAGGTTCCAGCAGCATGGAAATGCATAATGTTAGGGCCGCCCAGGGCACAGGGCATAATGGATTTGCCTGGCCTGGGAATTTGCTCTCCGAGGTGTTCACCACATCCTGGCTAATGGCAGAGCCTGCCTCGCACACGCCTTTCCTCTAAAGATTCTATATGCACACACTGTAGCATTTTTATTCCTTAGCCTGGGAGTGAAGCAAAGATGGAGGCTAATTATTAAATCATCTTCGGAAAAGCTGTGTGAATCACACAGCAGCAAAGCACAACATTTCTGAATATGAGATGGGAATAAATACGGCTTTTGTAAAATATAAGTGAAATAGAATTCTAAAAATATCTTGTGTTTAAATAATATTGCACCCAAATGTATTATTTTTATGAAACACCTTTTTCATCCTCATGGAAGTCTCAAATAGAGATGGACAGAACTAGCGGTTCATCCCCAGTTTGTTTACCTCTGCAACAGGTGTTCAACTATTCGGTGCCCCACCCCTCTCGGAGGCAGCATCCCTGCTTCCCTTCCCCCCACCTCCTCCCAGTGCTGCCTCTGAGTGGATGCCCGCCAAAGGGGACAAGATGCCAAACCACCAAACACCTGTTGCAGCAGTAAATGAACCAGGATGAACCGCCAAACTGGCGGTTTGTGCCCCTCTCTAGTCTCAAATGCAATCCTTTGATTCTGTTTGCACAAGATGTAAGACTGCTTGCTTGCTTGCTTGCTTGCTTGCTTGCTTGCTTGCTTGCTGGTTTGTTTGTTTGTTTCAGATATTCATATACTGCACAAATGGGTGCCAGGCAGTTTTAAAATGAAGGAAAATTAACCCATCAAACCTCACATCACAAACTAACATTGATAACCAAGTAAAAATTAAAGTTTAATTTAAACTAAGACAAGGCATTGCAAAACTAATGACAAGGCCTTGCTCACCATATAATGCCCACTTGCTCGGGTGTTGCTTCCGTTAGTTGCGGCTGTTGTTACAGAATTTGTGTGACCTCTAGCAGAATACCATGAATGCTTGTGATTTTTCTGCTTTTTGAACCTTGGATATAACCCATAGTAAGAAGAAAGATTAAAATAATGTATTGATGTTGTACTAAGTATGTGGCAGTCATCATGTTCTCTTCCCAATACAGAGCCTCTATATCATTGTTTCTTTCTTCCAGACCCTTTAATCAATGCACTGCAAACAGAGGAGGACAATTTGCCCTTTAACGAAGCTGGCAACAGTACTCCAATTGTGCAGCAAGGTATACATTTAAAAAGCTTGTTGTGGAATAAGAATTAAGGAAATTCCCATCATTCTTCCTTGAATTTTGATTCCTAGGAGAGACAATACTGTTTTTCATTTCAAACGAGGCTTTGTGGATCCAAATCTTTCTCTCACTTAGAGAATCCCAGGCACATGGAAAGCTACCATGTCACATGGCAATGAGGAAGGAGAATTTTGTTTGGTGCATTTGTTAAATTTCAAACATTTCTTCACAAAAGTGAGAGAAAACATGGGAATGTGGGAGAAAGCAAAAGTGAAGGATTCACACTAAAGGATGAGGAAGAAGGCACTTAGTTCCCAGCTCTTCAAAATTTGGCCTTCAATCCCTGTGTATTCAGCCATGTTTCTTCTGCCACATTAGAACTGCTATTCATTCTCCTGACTGGCTACTCATTTTTAATAGTTTCATGGCAGGCAGGCACATGGTGGTTCTCTCCATATTGAAAATAGCTGTACCGAGTGAATACAATGGTATGGTTGTGTTTGGTTAGTTGGTTCATTTTGGGGAAGAACATCAGAATGCAGAAATTTCTTCATAAATTCAACAGTAGGAAAGTGAGTTTAAAAAAACAAAACACCAAATGTGGGAGGAAGTGAAACTGACAGATCCACCTATCCTTCCCAGAGAGAAGTCTGGGGTGAAACTCTATTTCCTGAAATGCAAAGGATCACACACACCTTTTAATCTGTTCTATCAAAAACAAAAAGCCATTCAGAATATACCAGCCGAGTCCTGACCCCCTACCCCACGAATTTGCATGAATGTACTGTAAAGACAACGTTTTTCCTTAATATGGAAGAAAAGAAAAGTGGAAGGGTACTATTTAAATCCTTCTTGAAGAAATTATGTGAGCAACATGGCAGCAATGAAGTATATTGCTGAGCGCAGAGTGGGAACACCTTTTGTAAAATGTAAATTGTATTGTAAATGAACTGAACAGTGGTGACTTTTTAAAGGACAAGGAAGGAGGAGATATTGTGCAACAGAGCAAATTACTACCATCCACAGTGTTGAAAAACAGCCCTGACCATTGCTTTGTGTTTGGGTGAGAAGTGGTTAACTGATGAAAAAAGGAATCAGCTTCTGGGATTTTCCCTTGTGTGGTCTCACTTTGTGAATGGTAGTGAACATCCTCTAGACCATCTTGATGGCTGCCATGGGTTTCATCAACATTCAGGCTGCCCTTTGCTAGGTAAAACATGGCATCCTTTTTCCTGCAGCCAACACAGGGATGATATTGGGTCATTACCTGGCTTTTTGAATCATGGGTACAGAAGCACAATATCCCACATTCAGAAACCACAGGGTTTTTTAAAAAAATTAAATACATCAGTCACCCCTTCCTGACCCCACTACACACAATGTTTAAAACCTGTTTTATCACTGACTCTTTCCTTCCAGCTCCTTTAGTGGCCATGTCTCAAGCGGAGAATGACAGCTTGCTCTTTAGCACAGCAGACAGTAGGACTCCACATGTCCAGCAGGGTATGTATGAAAAACATATTGTCCAGTAACATTACACAGGGTTTCAAAAAGGAGGGTTTAACATTTCCCTTCCTTCTTCTGGGGTTCCAGTTCATAAGCTAGCCTCAGATCTCAGGAGAGGAGTTGAATGATTTGCAGAATTCCAAGTCTGCAGAAGTCCAAGTTAGAACTTTGGTCAGTTGAGAACTCCCCACATTTCCCGACCAGTAGGGCCACTGGCCTTGCTGGCTAAAGAATTCTGGGAGCAGTGTTAAAAAAAGAAAGTTTCTAATCTTTGTTGCAAACACATAGAAAGCCAGCATGTTGGGGGAAATGTTGGGTGGCAAACTTGCTACTTGAAAATGCTGACAGGCAACCCCTCACCGTTAGTCTGAAGTCATGACTGTCCCTCCTCCACAACATCTTTTGATGAAGCTTTTGAACTGACAGCATGCAGCTAGTGTTTCTCTCTCTCTCTCTCTCTCAGTTTTACTCTGGGGGAAAAGCAAAAGGGAAGGATAGTCATTAAATCTTGAAGAAATGATGGGAACACTACAGTAGCAAATCAATGGACTGCTAAATCTTCAGTGGGAATGACTGGCTTTGAAAAATGTGACTGAATTCCTAATGAAAAGGAAATATGTACAAAATAATATCATGCTTGCTAGCTCTCGCTCTCTGTGTGTGTGTGTGTGTGAGAGAGAGAGAGAGAGAGAGAGGGAGGGAGAGGGAGAGAAAGAGAAAGAGAAAGAGAGAGAGAGAGTGCATCTATATATGTACTGTATAATATGTAAAACTATGGTTTCAAATGATGCACTGCCATAATATTGAACTATCCACAAGATGTGGGTGCACAGCCTGAAGAAGATGATTTATCATAAAAAGCTAGCTGTTTGATTTTTTTTAATGGTCTGATAAAGGTATTACCTGCTCTTACATTTGTATTGTTTTTGGGGACCATGCAGTCTTTTTCCATTTCCCCCCCTGCCATAATATTAATTACGTGCCAATAAGATGCTTTCTGTGCACATGATTTTAAAAACCTCTTATCTTTGCGTCTGTTCCTTCAGTGCCTTTATCCAATGGACTGAAAACAGAGGATGATGTGCTGTTTAGCAGAGTGAATGAAAGCACCCCACTTGTCGAACAAGGTATGCATTGTTTCAAAACGATTAGGAATACCGCTGTAATATTTCTTATCTGAATCTCTTTCTGAAGTTCTGATTACCCTGTCTTATTTCCAGAGAAGAACCATCAGAAAGCAGAAGTTAATACAAAAGTAGTTAGTATTATGAAAAAGATTTGTAGAGGAGAATGGAAAGAAATTGGTAGAAAAGGAGATACAGCTTAACTAATGGTCAATCAGTGCAGCCCAATATCTGTCAGAGGAAGAACTCGCTAATAGTTAAGAAATTATGAATCCTTTAAAAACAACAGCAAGCAAGTTTTGCATCTGTGGGAGTCAAAGACTGAAATCCTGTTGGTTAGAGTCGTAAGTTGCACTAAAGTAGGCCCATTGAATCAGTGGAGATTTGGTGAGTCGACTCCTCAGTAAGTTTCATTGATTCAAATGGACCTATTCTAATTGTGACTTACTACACCAAAGTAATTCACAACTTGAGTAGGCCCATGCGAATCAATGGAATTTATGGAGGACTTGACTCACCAAAGCCCCACTGATTCAATGGGCCTGCTCTAGCATGACTTATTATGCTAAACAATAGGATTTCAAAGTTTTCTGCTTTGCATTTGTTTATTTATTCAAAGTGTTGTGAATGCCGCAGTTTGCTGTAAATTTCAGTCCTGTGGGATTTTCCTCTCCACTGCACTGCCAACATGGAGGATTTTTTTTTCTTTCTAAAACTTGGAGCCAAGATCTTTGTCTGTTGATGGTTGTATTGCAATTCTGTGCGGTGTATTGGCAACATGGGGAAGCATTTGGGAGACTCATTAAAATACCAGACAATTGATTTTGGATAGGTTTGTTTTTATATGCAATCATACGTATCATTGCATCAGGATTACTTTGTGGGATGATTTTTCGGCCTGTGACCGATGCCCTCAAATTTGCATATTGTGATAGGAATTAAGTATATACTGTGATGACTTCCTTATCTTAAATCTTGACTTATATCTAATCTGAGAGCGGTGCTTTAAGGATGCACTACAAATATTTCTCCATAGATCTTTACTCTGTCAAATACTGAGGCATGTCATTTTTAAATTTTTTTTACAATTCACAGTTGTATGGGAGGGAGAAGGCAACAGCTGGAAAAAGACTGATCATTTTCATCACATTTTGCTCCTGGCAATCTGCATTTGTACCCATATGTGCTTCTGGGGACTGGCAGGCAGTTTCTGGATTGTGCATACTGGCTAGAAAACATGGGAAGTGTGTGGGAGCAACCAACAAGATCTTCTCAATAAAGTTTGGCTACGTGCATGTTTGGAAAGTGTTGTGTCATTTTTGGCATTGCAGCTGTAGACATCATTCAGGTCGCGATCCAATAACCTATTTATTTATTTATTTATTTACCACTGACTTAGTGCAAAGCCCTACTCTAACTGATTTACAACAAACAAAAAAGGGAAATAAACAATCAACACAAATCCTAAACCCAACCACACCAACACTGAACATACATAAGTGAGACATATACAATGTATTAAAAACTGCAAGAGATGGCAGAAACATGGAACTGTTGGCCTAAGGGAGGATGTTCCTGAATGCCTCTTGAAAGAGGACCATTTTCAGCATCCTCTTAAAAGATGGTAGAGAGGGGAACCTGATGTACTTCCGTTGGGAGCCTATTCCAAGGGGAAGGGGCCACAACCAAGAAGGTGTGATTTCTGGTGACTGTCTTCTTTGCCTTTCTTGGTGTGGTAACTTGAAGAAGTGAAGCCTATGAATAACGAGTGATATGGGCTGATGCTCTTAGGAAAAGATGCTCTGACAAATAATGGGGCCCTAAACCACTGAGGGATTTATCGACTAGCACTAAAATCTGGAACCAGGCCCAGAAAACAAAAGGAAGCCAATGCAGGCAAACCAAGACCTGAGAGATGTGATCCAACTTGTTCACACCTGACACCAGTCTGACTGCTGCATTCTGCACCCATTGTAATCTCTGGATCAGCCTCAAGGGCAGGCCCATATAGTGTTACAGCAGTCAATCTTAGAAATCATCAGCGCTTGCACCAATGTTATCAGGGACACAGCATCTAGGCAGGGGTGCAACTGGGCGATCAGTTTAAGTTGGTTAACGGCTAAACTGGACACAGCCGATATCTGATGTTCTAAAGACAGGGCTGAGTCCAAAAGCACACTCAAGTGACATACATGTTCCCTAAAAGGATGGGTAACTTCCTCCAATCCCCTAAACATTCTGGAGGGCCTCCTAGCAACACAACCTCTTTCTTCTCTGGATTCAACTTCAGTATATTAGCCTTCATCCATTTTAGTACAACAGTCAGACAGCATTCCAACACCTAGATAGCTTCCACTGCAGAAGATGTAAAGGAGAGACAGAGTTGAGATAGAGTAACCTAGTAATGGAATAAAGCTTTTTTTCTTTAAAATAGCTAATCTGAAAAGGATAAAGTGTGGTATACTCATGTTTTAAATAACTAGTTACATGGGATAATGGGATAAAGGTCTTTGTGTCCAAAGTACTTGAATAGCACTCTGACAAATTAATACTTTTCTTGTCTTTTTTTTTTTTAAAGGACAAAATTTTTAACTTTCGTGTTTGCACATTGGTGTGGTTTGCACACGAGGAATAAGCATGATTGCATTTTGATGCTTCAGTGTAATTTTTTTTGCTTTCTGGTAAAATGAATCCTGATCTTGATTTTGAAACACCCAAACAAAGGATAATCAAGCACAATGAGGCATGCACAGCTAGCAACCATTTGTGGGAAAACATTGTATCTGTGGGAAATTGCGAATGCTTATTGATACCTAGGAATGGGTCCATCATTTTTGCTTTCTCCCATATCCAAGTTCAATCTCAAGTTCATTCTGTCCTGTTTATGAAGAAATGCAATAGTTTGTGGGAAGTGTTCAAAAAATGAGCCCCAAATTCTGTAGGTACAGCGGTTCCTGACATGGAAAAAGATCTTTCTGTACCGTACTTGTCACTGAAGTGTTGGGGATCAGAGGCCTCTAAAAACAAAGAGCTGGTAGCCTTAGTGTCTTTGCTATGCCAGTCTTTCATGGAAGCTTGTGCTATACAGAATGTAGGACCATGATCTCTGTATTTTGATAGCTATCCTTTGATGCCATGTATTAATATTTGCCATGCTATATCTCCTTCTCTTATGTCTAATGAAGTGGACTTGTCCACAAAAGCTCACATTAAAAAATACAAAAGTTAGTCTTTAAGGCGCCACCACCCTTATGTCTTTCTTTTTTTTACTTTTTATTTGTATTTTATTTTCACCTATAATGCTTGCACAGACTAACTCAGCTACCCCTACTACAACCACAACTATGAAAGGCACGTGGTTAATAAAACAAGCCTTTAAACACAGATATGTAGAATTTAAGCACTCAACATTCTAACCATGGCTGTCTGGATCTGTTTGTGGCAGTCCCTCCTGCACTTGAATGCTTTTTACTCTTATGTTTTAGGAACCCTAAACATGGGGAAGTATGAAGCTTAGCCCTACCTTCAGTTAATATTGCATACTCTCTCTTTTTTTGCAATTTAAACATATCTAAGATTATTTTGAGCAAGGTTATGCTCAAAATCCTCCAAGGCAGGCTTCAGCAGTATGTGGACCGAGAACTCCCAGAAGTACAAGCTGGATTTCGAAGGGGCAGAGGAACTAGAGACCAAATTGCTAACATGCGCTGGATTATGGAGAAAGCCAGAGAGTTCCAGAAAAACATCTACTTCTGCTTCATTGACTACGCAAAAGCCTTTGACTGTGTGGACCACAGCAAACTATGGCAAGTTCTTAAAGAAATGGGAGTGCCTGACCACCTTATCCATCTCCTGAGAAATCTATATGTGGGACAGGAAGCAACAGTTAGAACTGGATATGGAACAACTAATTGGTTCAAAATTGGGAAAGGAGTACAACAAGGCTGTATATTGTCCCCCGCTTATTTAACTTATATGCAGAATACATCATGCGAAGGGCTGGACTGGATGAATCCCAAGCCGGAATTAAGATTGCCGGAAGAAATATCAACAACCTCAGATATGCAGATGATACCACTCTGATGGCAGAAAGTGAGGAGGAATTAAAGAACCTCTTAATGAGAGTGAAAGAGGAGAGCGCAAAAAATGGTCTGAAGCTCAACATCAAAAAAACTAAGATCATGGCCACGGGCCCCATCACCTCCTGGCAAATAGAAGGGGAAGATATGGAGGCAGTGACAGAGTTTACCTTCCTGGGCTCCACGATCACTGCAGAGGGTGACAGCAGCCACGAAATTAAAAGACGCCTGCTTCTGGGGAGGAAAGCGATGAGAAACCTAGACAGCATCTTAAAAAGCAGAGACATCACCTTGCCGACAAAGGTCCGCATAGTCAAAGCTATGGTTTTTCCAGTAGTGATGTATGGAAGTGAGAGCTGGACCATAAAGAAGGCTGACTGCCGAAGAATTGATGCTTTTGAATTGTGGTGCTGGAGGAGACTCTTGAAAGTCCCCTGGACTGCAAGGAGAACAAACCTATCCATTTTGAAGGAAATCAACCCTGAGTGCTCACTGGAAGGACAGATCCTGAAGCTGAGGCTCCAATACTTTGGCCATCTGATGAGAAGAGAAGACTCCCTGGAAAAGACCCTGATGTTGGGAAAGTGTGAAGGCAAGAGGAGAAGGGGACAACAGAGGACAAGATGGTTGGACAGTGTCATCGAAGCTACCAACATGAATTTGACCCAACTCCGGGAGGCAGTGGAAGACAGGAGGGCCTGGCGTGCTCTGGTCCATGGGGTCACGAAGAGTCGGACACGACTAAACGACTAAACAACAAAGATTATATGAAATCACCTAAGCTTGAGTTTGCTTTGCTCTTTCTTTTATAGTCCAATCTGTTGCTGGCAATCAAAAATGCTTCAGTTTAGCCCCCAAACAACCTACTAATCTTCCATGAAAATTCAATAGGACAAGGCAGGGTGCTAAGAAAATAGAGAAAGGGAAGCTGGGCACAGAGATATCATGTATAGATATCATGTGCTTTGCCTTAAACTCAAGTCCACCATTGCTGGTGTTCTAATTGAAATTAGCAGATGGAGAGCACGTCATCCTGCGATGGTGGAAGTGAAGCAAAAAGGGAGAGGATAAAGATGGGGTGGGTTCTTTTGGTCAAGTCGTAACACATGGATTAGAGGAAGTGACTTAACATTCATATTGCTGTAAATTCACAAGAATAGAGCAGATATTCATGGCTTTCTGAATATGTTAATTTAATTTAATTAATTAATTTTATTAATTTAAATAGATTGATTTTATTTATTAATTAAATTGATTAATTTTATTTAAATAATTTATTTATATGCCACCTTTCTCTCCATATGGGACCCATATGCTTTAAATGAACAGATGGATATATATATATATTTTAAAGTACCAATTTTTTTTCTGGACATGAGATCTTATACTGGTAAGGGTAATCTGTCCCCAGGTTAAGGATACCTGCTGTGATACCAATGTTTCAGCAGAACAAATATGCATATAGTTCAGAACTGAAGTAAACCAGGAAATCAAAGAAAAATAACAGTTTTTAAATGGGTTTGCCTAAGAACAGAATTGACTTCTATAGACTATCTAGGGTCTGCCTTACTTGTCACCCATAGTGATCAGCTGTGTATGGCTTTTATGGTCCTATTCGTGTGTTCACTGTTTGCTCTTTGGGCAGTGGGAGCTCCTTCTCCTTCACAAATGGATGTAGGTCCCTTACAGAGCCAGTTAAAATTAGTTGGGAGAGTTGATTGGGATGGCCTGTTTTCTTCAGTGAATCCAAATTATGTCACTGTTGACTGCTCATTTTGCTTAGTTATATGGTAGCTAATTTATACAGTGGCCAGAATCCTACTATATTCACATACAGAAATGGGAAATCACGCAAGCATTAATGCCTTCAAATCTGGCTTTCGGTTGTGGTCCTCCACACTGCCAGGTCACAAAAATGACTGCACACCTGGTTGCACACCCAGCCATGTGATGGATGGCAAGTAGGAGGGGAACACCACTTGTGCAATTGCCCTTGCACATGGTGGTTTTCTTCAATAGGATTTGGGCCAATGAGATTTCCTTCATCAAATACAGATCAGCTGAACTGGGCTATAGTGACTGGGTGACTATGCAGAGGACTGTGCTATCAGTCTGCTGTTTGTAGATGCTGACGCTGGCGAAGCCTGTGCTTGACTTCAAGTCTTGCACACCACTCATATATGGACAAAGGGGTGGCTATAATAGAATTAGTTTTCTATGGAACTATAATC
Organism: Intellagama lesueurii; assembly: GCA_037013535.1. Taxonomy (NCBI): domain Eukaryota; kingdom Metazoa; phylum Chordata; class Lepidosauria; order Squamata; family Agamidae; genus Intellagama; species Intellagama lesueurii. Next base: position 162,369,012 of record JBAJHW010000001.1, on the reverse strand, counting down.
ATAGTTGTGATGGAAATCAAGCTTCAAGAAGTGATATGTCACAGTGATCAAGTGATCAAGGGGTCAGTTGATTTGTGGCCTGAATTTCCTTGGTTTTGGAGAGAGAGCATCAACCACAACTTTGGAAACACATACACACACAACAAAACATGCACACAACAAAACAAAACAAAACAAAAACAGAACCAAGAAAAAAACCAAAGGTTTGTTTTCAACCAACACTTTGTGTGCTCAGGCTTACCACATATATCGAATTTCTAAAGCAGCAAAGTGTCTTGAGCTGGTCCTTGATTGTGCTTGATATAATGGACAATTTTTAAGCACTACTGCTATATTTCTTGGAGGGTGGAATGCTTTTGTATCCAGCACTGATTTCTACGTAATGAACCAGATTTACTATGATACAATATATTTACTAATGTAAACACTAGCCACACTTTTGTCATGTTAGTTTGTTTTTATCACAATTTACTCTGCAGTTTTTGATATTTTTAATATATGTGTGTCAATTCCAGTGTTGATATTGTTCATGTGGAAGCAACTCCTTCAAAGGGAAACAGAACAATTTTCCGCCTCCTGTAGCCCCGCCTGTGCCCTCACCTTCCCTGCACATAAAACCCTGTTCTAGAGGGTATATAGACCGGGGCATATGTAGATTGCTCTGGATAATCTGTAAGAGGAAGGCTCTGAAAGTTCGAACATGATCATGGTGATTTTCAAGTTGGATGTAGGCCTTGGGATATTTCTATTTTAATATTTCTAAAAAGTGTATTAAAAAAAAAAGGATCTACAGCAGTCTTGGGCTCGATGATATTTGCCAGAATCCTATTGGTTAGTTACACTGGCATAAGTGCAATTGAGGCGTGAATTGGTGCTTGTTAACAAAATGTCATTTGTTTCCCTCATTGTACAACAACCAACATGCAATTTTAAAGGCAAGTGAACTAGCAGCAACGCTAGCCAGCAACAATGCATGTCTACAGCTTATGCCATTTCACTCAACACTAGTGTAACTAACCGTTAGGATTCTGGCCTCTAAATAGGAATTAGCCATATGATAATCTTGATTATTACTGAGGTGGGTGAATTTGTCATGTTGTTGCCTATGCCCTTTTGGCATGGTTTATGCATAATTCCATTCCTTTTAGAAAGATTTGTGTTTTTTCTTATTTTTAGAATAACCTCTTAAACAACTTTAAATGTATATATTCCCTCAAAATATAAATACAAGTGCATTTGAATGGCAGAGAATTGCCTTGCAACACTCAAAGAAGTGTGTATTTGTAGCAGGAGAAACATTAAAAAGCAGCCTTAAAAATGCAGTTGTTTCTCACCGTACTTCCTCCCTATGTCTAGAGCCTGTCCTTCTGCCTTCCCTCTGCATGATGCACATGGATCGAGGTCTTTGCGGAGCCCAAGCAAAAAGGTTCTTCTACAACTACTCAACTGGAAAGTGCCGCCCCTTCAGCTACAGCGGATGTGGTGGGAACGAAAATAACTTTACGACGAGAAAGTCATGCCTGCAGATGTGTAAGAAAGGTATGGTCACGACGACAAATGTGAGACACGAGGGTGATTATTTTCTATCCAGCTGGGAGAAAGGTTATGCTCAATGCATAAGTCACACCAAATTCTCAACCTGGTCCCCAGGTCAAGCTCACCACCAGCATGTTCACTTTGGCCATGCAGTTTGTCAATCACCCAGAGTGCGGAGCCATAAGCAAAGTAGGGCTAGGAAGGACAGAGAGCTCTGCCTTGCTGGAATTATGGTTGCATCTGGGGTGGCTCAGAGACGGAGCTGGGGAAGATGCCTCATTCTAAAATATGGGATGAGGGTGGCTCTCTCTGACCCATTCACTAGATTTCTACAGCTGCAGCAAACCAGCCTGTAGCCTGTGTGACAATTTTTTACATATTAGGATGAGGGTTCACTCTAGATATGCCGTCTGTATCTTGCCAGCTCTAGACTGGGCCATTAATTGAACATACTCAGGTCACCTCTTCTAAAGGCCACCCTGAGAGGCTTTACTGATGCACGTACCTAGGTATAGGTTTATACCTAGGTATAAAACATTGAAATAAAACATTAAATTAAAACATTTAAAAATATTAAAATAAAACATTAAAGCAAAGCATGCAGTTTATATACTGTCCCATAGTGCTTAAAGCACTCTCTGGTTGGTTTACAATTTAATTATGCAAGCTACACATTACCACACCCCAGCAAGCCGGGTAGTCAGTTTACGGACCTAGGAAGGATGGAAGGCTGAGTGAACCTTGAGCCGGCTACCTGGGATTGAACCCAGGTTATGAGCAGAGTTTTGGCTGCAGTACTGCAGTTTAACCACTGCACTAGGGGGCTCATTAAGGAGTCATTCTGATACCAGGCTTCAATTCATTTCTTTATTATAAAACATACAGTATTGGAATGTGAAGCAAGAATTCAACAAGTCTAGAAAGCAAAGATACAAACATGGCAAAAATGTAATTCCACACAAATTCAAGAATCCCCATTCATCAGATCTGAAGTACCAGACTAATTTGAGGCACCCATCTGGTTGTTTTCATTTTATTTGGAAAGTTTACAAAAAGACACCCTTTGAGCAACTCAGCATGTTATGTCCTGAACTGGGTGACTCTATGAAGCACCACTATTTTTTTTATTAGATTCCAGAAAATTGTGATCTCTGTCACTTGTCTACATGAGAAAAGATGGCTGTTTTAAGCAACAGGTACCATAAACACCCTTCATGGGAAAGAGTATTGGTAGCCTCATGAGAGAACATCACCTGGAATGTTGGTGGGCAGCCTGTTATGTTTTGCTGTGTAACCATACCTTTATCTTTGATTGCACATGCAGGCTAGAACCTCTGCTAATTGCACTAGTTCACACTTTACCGCTCTTATGTCAAGGAGTTATCAGAAGCTCATAATTTGTTGTGCCTTGTTCAAACCCAAGCTTTTGATTAGGATTTCTTGAGCACACCATCCTGTTACTTTTTCCAGCTGGCTAGCCAACCCAGTAGTGTTCTCATTCCATATCCAATCTTTTAAAAAAGAACTAAATTCTGAATCCTTTATACCCTCTCTTTTATATTTATTTATTTATTTACATTAATATTCATTTATTCACTCATCCATTTATAAATTATGTTTGAGTGTCAATGTGGTATAGGGGATAAAGTGTTGAACTCAGGCTCAGGTGATGTGGGTTCAAATCCCCACTTGGCCATGGAAATTTACCACAGGGTAGCAATGGTAAAACCACTCCCTAAATCTCTCACATATCTTGAAAACCCTATTAGGATCCCTATAGCTCAGATGCCACTTGGCAGCTCTTAGCAAACACATAAACATATTCGGTTTACTTTTCTTATGAATATCATAAAGACAAAATATCCTCAGCCCATCAAACATAATAAACAATAGTTATGGGCCATAACATCAATTTTGACTTATGGTGACCTTTTTCAGGGTTTTCTAGGTAAAGAGTACTCGGAAGTGGTTTATCATTTCCTTCTTCTGGGGGCATCTTAGGCCAACCAAAAATAAGAACCTCACAGTTTGGAAAAACCATGTTTTTAAAAAAACAAAACATTCTGGTTCTCTTTTGTTCCATCCAGGTTTCTTTCCCAAAAAAAAAGGTGTAATGAAAATCCGAAGGAAAAGAAAGAGACAACGAGTAAAGCTGATTAATGATGAAATTGTCATTGAAAGGATATAATCACCACTCAAGTGCTCTGGAAATTTATTGTTTTGAAACATTGACCATATCATTTGTATTACCTGCTTTATTTAACATTTTCCATACTCATTATTTACCAGTGCTTTTGTGTTTCCTTTTCCTTTATAATTAAAAAACAAAACAAAACTGAGGAACTGCATTTTTTTTTAAATGGTTAAACTAATATTGCAATCATATCCTTACTTACACAGAGGGCAATTTGCATGGTTACTGTGACTACAGAATGCAAGACTGTCATCCTGACTGTCTGTATCATTCATTTGCCTACTGAGTTGCTTTTCTTAATCGAAATAGAAAACTGTAGCGACCGAGAGTTCCCCCGAAATGAAGATTAGAAGACCCACAATATGGACTTTGCCAGAGAAGTGGTTTTACGATTGCAGACGTCTTCCAAACGATTCCCATGCAGTGTGATATCTGGTGGTCAATAGACCCAATCCCATGGTTAACCCTTTTGCAGACGTTGACATGTTTGTGGAAGTCTCTACTCTACAGGGGATTTCTGTTTGTACCTCATGGAACTCTGGTGATCTTTGGGTTTGGACAAAGGTACATAAATCTCAGGACTTCCATAGACTTGAAATTCTTGGAATTTTGTGACTTTCTAAATTTGTACATGTTTTAGAATCGTAAATCTGCTCCGATAGTAATTTAGGTCTGAGAGCTTTTCCAGAATCTGGGTTCATCATGGTCTCTACCACGAGAAGCCCAGAAAGCCATTGTGATGTACCATAGGACTGACTCCAGGATTTTGTGGGCTCAGAATACACGTGGGATACTCTTTCATTATCAATCTGACAAATCCTGTTCCTTTTCCAGCCACACCTTTCCCTCTTTGCCTTCTTCTTTTTGGCCCCACAACTTAAAACAAAAGCAAGTCATGTCCAATATGTCAACCCCATGCTGTCAAAGAAAAACAGTAGAAACACTTGGATTTTACTGGTTTCCCCTCATACAATCCAAATGTTCCTAAAAGTGGTTAAGACTGTGACACCAGCTCAAATGTCTTGTACATATAGTTTTTATCAATGTTAACTGCATATGAGAGTTTTGTCTTGCTTATGCAGGATGCTGTGATTTATATTACAGGTTAGTTGGTGACTACATATTTACACAGTCAAAGAAATACTTTGCATTGTGATTGAGGTATGAGTAGAAATGGCTGCCCAAAATTATTCTGTATACTGAGGGCAAAAACGCCATTTTGTTGAGTGTTCTTAGGTAAGGCAGAATTCTTCTGAGTGTGGAAGTAGGAGGAAAGTAGTAGGGAGTAGTGCAGTTAATCTATCAGAAAAGCATATTGTTAGTGGATAAAAGGAAGGTATGAGTTAAGAGAGAGGAGTAGAATGAACAGCAGCCAAGTCCCTTTCAACAAGATTAAAACAATATTAAATAATATTAAAATTGGAATTATATTTGTACCTAGAATTCTCCACGCAGTTCAGGAATGAAAAATTTGGGAAGTCCAGCTTCTCAAATAATCTGCAGAGGACGACTGAAGTTTTCCAATGTGAGGAAATCCAAAGAAAATATTTAATAAAACATTGATGAAAAAGTGTCCACAAACGAAGTAGACATTTATTGCTGGATAGCTCATTGGTTTAGGCATCTGGCTGTTGAGCCAGAAGTTAAGAGTTCAGTTCCTACAGGGTCACTTCCAGCTCTGCAGTTCTAATGACTAATTACTTAGTCAAAATGGAGCAACTTCCATATAAGGAAAGGGTGAAGTATTATGGGCTTCTTTATTTTTGGGAGAAAAAAGGAAACCTTTGAAATTATAGCTTATTTAAGTAGTCAATATACAACTAGTATCTTAAGAGGTACTTCCACTGAATTCCACTGATTCCACCAGAACTGGCAAATGTTCCTTTCACCTGTTGACTGGCAGATATCTTAAAACCAGCTGCAGAAGGCTGGGGAAGCCTCTGGATCAGTGGCTTTGACACCATTGTGGACTGGAAGAAGAGAGAGAAGGAGGGGAGGGAATCACCATTCTGTTCTCGCTGAATACCAAAGTACACCAGTAGATCCTGAATCGCTGGTTTATTTTTTAAAAAGACATTGTTTTTATGTAGTTTCCCTTTTCCTTTGTATACTTCATTGCTGTCAATGGAACTAAAGTTTAGAATAATCATTAGACAAACTACATACTGAATAATCTCTTTTTTCAAAAGATGAGTTCGACCCCTCGGGATTGCAAAGAATTGTTGGCTGCAAAAATAATAAATGCTCAAAAATTAAGATGGTACATCATTCATGCATGGAACAAAAACAAAAACAAATGCCCAGAGGAAATGAAAGATCAAAGAGATGCTTTCCAAGAGTTCAGATTTAATGCCAGCAAGAGTAGCCTCAGGGAAGGAAAGGGAATTATTCAAACCATATGTCACGTTCCTGCCTGTCCCTTGGTTGTTTCACCAAGCAAAGGCACAAGCTACATGTCGTTCAGCTGCCACCAGTTGATTACATCAACGTTATTCACTATTAATGACAGAAGTCTGGGCAACGTATCATTTAAGAACCAAGTAGAAATTGTTTATTGTTACAGGTGATAACAGTCCAGTCAATATCATTAACTCTCCACTAAAACAACCTTCTCTCTTCACTCTCAACCGCCTCCTCTCATTCACTCTCTCCCTCCTTTTCTTCACCCCATTTAACTCCACCCCTCACCAACTCCTATTGATGCATGCAAATCTCATCATAAATATTCATGAGCAGGGTGACCGCTACATCCCTCTCCCCTTAATTAGTTTGTTTTAGGAGGGGAAATGTAATGGTTTGCCCTCATAAACAAACGAAGATTCCTGGAAGAATGCAAATATTAACCTCTTACATTACTAAGCATACTTACTATTATTTTTACTATCACTGTACTTAGTTTATTAAGTTTATTAGTTTATTAACAACCAAGCAAATTTTGCACTTTAAGCATATCACATAACTATTATACAAACAGAACAGTTAATATTGAACTCACATAAATACAAACAAAAAATAATGTTCTCTAGTCATTTGGCCTTCTAGACAAAGCGTCCGTGACCACATTCTGAGATCCTTTTACACTGCGGATTTCAAAATCAAAGTCTTGCAAAATCAGCACCTATCTCGTAAGTTTGCTGCTGTTAGATTTCATAGTTCGTAGCCACACCAAAGGGGAATGGTCGGTGCAGAGGACGAATTTCCTTCCCCAAATGTAGGGAAGGAATGATGTCCACTGAATGTTTTCAGCTTGCTTCTTTCGGGTTAAGTCTGTTAACAGAGCAGCTATTTCACTAAACTTCGGGACAAAACGTTTATAATATCCGGCTAACCCAAGGAATGCTTGGATTTTCTTTTTAGAAGTCAGGGTGGGCCAGGTATCAATAGCTTCTATCTTTGCATCTAGGGGGTTGGTCATCTCTCCTCCGACTAGATGCCCTAGGTACTTTATTTCAGAGTTCCCAATTTCACATTTAGCTGCTTTCACTGTCAAACCGGCATCACGTAACTTTTGCAACACGACTTCTAGATGGGATTTATGTTCCTCCCAGGTCTGGCTAAAAATACTGATGTCATCCATGTATGCCATAGTGAACTCTCTCAGGCCATACAGAGTTTTATCTATCAGCCTTTGAAACGTGGCTGGTGCATTTTTTAACCCAAAACTCACAACTCGAAATTCATATAGCCCTAAAGGACTGCAAAAAGCTGTTTTCTCTTGGTCCTTATGATCCATGGGCACTTGCCAAAACCCTTTAGTCAAATCCAAACTAGAGATATATGGAAATTTCCCTATAGTTTCAAAAAGGTCATTCAGGTGAGGCATAGGGTAGGCATCTGCCTTGATAATATGATTTCATTTTCAATAGTCCGCACAGAACCTGATGCTCCCATTAATTAACGCATCTGCCACAGATTCCGTCTCTATGTGTCTTAGGGAGACCGCTTCTGGGTATCTAGTGGCAAAATCAATAATGGATAAGATATATTTATTTCCTCATCTAGTCGCCCTGGGTCGGGGTCCCACCAGGTCTAGACCTAAACGTTGGAAAGGGGTCAAGATAACAGGTAATAGGCATAGTTTAGCTCTAGTTTTGTCATTCCCAGTACCTCACTTCTGGCAAGTATCACAGGTTTGACAATATTGCTTAATTTGCTGCCCCATCCCTGGCCAATAAAAATTCTGTGCGACCCTTTGCTTAGTGCAAGAGATTCCCAAGTGTGCTCCAAATACATCTTTGTGTGCTTTTTCCATAATCTTTTCTTGGTATTTAACAGGGACAATTAGCTGTTTGTGGGGCTCTTCTCCACCCCAAAAAGGTGCCATTAAAACCTCCCTATATAATAGGTCTTGGTCCACACAATAGCTCTCTGGATGTTCAGGTGACAGTGGAATGGGATTCTCTTTAACTTTTTCAAAGCAACTATATAAGGTGCTGTCTTCTTTTTGTTCCTTAATAAAGGAGGAATTATTAGGATTTTTCATCAGCACCAAATCAGCAGTCTCCCTTATTTCAGGTTGTTCCCCTAAACTGGGTCTTTCAACGAGAGTTTCAGTGGTTGGGATTCCCATGCTTTCCTCAGCGGCTACAATCTGCCTTCCCTGAAAGCAGGTTACCATGCAAACACTCTGCACATGCTTTGAGAGATCCAAACCAATCAGACAAGGAGCTGGAATTTGATCTGACACAGCTACTTTCCATATACTAGACCACCCATGGTAATTCAGTGCTACTCTAGCCATTGGCAATATTACAGAATCAGAACTGATGCCTTTAAGAGTAATCCTCTCCTGCTCCAAAATGTTTTCTTTAGGAATTATGTCTGGGTGACAGATAGTTACTTGAGAACATGTGTCTCTAATGCCTAGATACTTTTTTCCATTGATTAAAATCATTTCTCCAGAGCTTTCCTGTAAGTCTTGGTCACACTGGATTAAATAACACTGTATCACTCTGCCCTAGGGAAGCTCTGGGCTCTCTGCCAAGTCCGTTTCCTTAGCAACAGTGCAGCCGTTAGAGGCCTCAACTGTCGATGGCTGAAGGCAGAATACTTTTCTAGGCTGACTGAAAATTTTATTTTTATAAGTTTCACATTGGAACCAAAAATGTCCTTCTTTACCACAAGCATAACATCGCTTATTTGCCCTATGTTCAGGGTAAAGGGATTTATCAGCTTTTCCCTCAGGGTTATTCGATCTCGGTAGACTTTACTCTGAGAATGAAGGTCTTGCTTTAAAATGGTTTTCCCTAGTTTGAGTATGACGGGGTTAATTTTTACTGCATGAGGATGCTCTCTTACTGATGTCCCAAACTTTTCTGTCAATTTTTACCTCAGAGAATCGAGGATCTTTGATCCCACTAATAAAATCAGCATATTCAGACGCCTGTTCCACATTTTTAGGATCCTTGACAAGATAATGCAACTCCCCTGGTAAAATTGAATAAAATTGTTCTAACCCAAACACATTTTTCATTTGGTCTAAGGAGGTGACCCAAGTTGAGCAAAAGACTCCTCAGGTTTCTTCAAAATTATTAAAATCGAGATAACTGAACTCTCAAACTTTATCCTGAGATGCTCTGAATTAATCCCAAATCGGGAATACGCCATCTTTCGGTAAGCCTCAAAATCTCTAGCTTGTTCAAGAGGCATCTGTGAATAGATCTCAAATAAAATTCCCCCTATCTGTGACCTTAAAATTATCATCTTCTCATCATCTTTAACCCCAAAGTCCCAACAAGCTCTCTCAAAGGAAATCAGGAAAGATTCAGGACAATGTCCTTTCTGATACTGGGGAAATTTCTTTAGATCGATATTTGAGGGATTTCCCACACTGGAATTATTATTATTATTATTATTATTATTATTATTATTATTATTATTATTATTATTATTATTATTATGGGCAGCTAATTCCAATTTCTTCATCTCAGTTTGAAACTGCATTTCTCTTTCTTTTTGCCTGGTTTCTTGCTCAAATTCCCTTTGCCTAGTTTCTTGCTCAAATTCCCTTTTCCTGTTTTCTTGCTCAAATTCCTTTTTGCTTTCAAGTTCTCTGATTTTTTTTCCTTTTTCCAATTCTAATTGGTTTTTCTCTTTTTCCAATTCTAATTGGTTTTTCATAGCTAACTCCTTCAGTTTAAATTACTGTTCTAGTTTCCAATTTTCAAAATCTTGGGAGCTTTGGATATTTTCTCCTTCTGAGACAATTAATACTGGTCCCTCAGTTTCTTCATCACTTTGAATTTGAGGGTTCCCATTTCCCTCAGCACACTAGAGCTCAACCTGTGCCTCCATAACCAACTTTTTACTTTGTTTGGGCAGCATAAACAATACAATTTCTTATTAAATTGGACTGGTTCTTTTCCCTCACAAGAGCCAAAAGGACCTCTTCTTTGGATTCCCCAGAACTGGGTTCAGAAGCCCCGAAACTAAGTCTTCCACAAGACTCTAATGGGTAACCACTTCTTACACCTCAGATCCTAACCCCTTTCCCCTCCAGACTCAAGAAAATTCAATTTCATACTGGATTGTATTGTATCCCACCGCTATGCCACCAATTTGCCACATTCCCACCTGTCCCTTGGTTGTTTCACCAAGCAAAGGAACAAGCTATGTGTCGTTCAGCTGCCACCCGTTGATTACATCAACGTTATTCACTATTAATGACAGAGGTCCAGGCAATATCATTTAAGAACCAAGTAGAAATTGTTTATTGTTACAGGTGATAACAGTCCAGTCAATGTCGTTAACTCTTAACTAAAACAACCTTCTTTCTCCACTCTCAACCACCTACTCTACTCCCCCTCTCTCCCTCCTTTTCTTCACCCCACTTAACTCCGCCCCTCACCAACTCCTATTGGTTCATGCAAATCTCATCATAAATATTTATGAGCAGGGTGAACGCTACACCATACTTCTATAAGTTCTATTGATTTAATGGATCTTTTCTATTTGGGACTATTAATTAGACTTAGGCCCAGGTAATCATATTTTGACTGAATTTTTTTTTTTTAGTCCTAAAGAGCAGAAATTGGAAACTGGGTTGCATCTCTCTTTCTCTTCCTCTGCTGTCTCTCTACCTTCTATAGAACACATTTCTTATAAAGCCATCCAAGGTGGCTCACAATCAGATTAAAAACAAAAACAGATGCAAATAAAAATAAATAATAATAGATCACCACTAGAGATGGAGACAAATATAAAAATGGATCGGCTTTTTCGATGAAAATAGCTGATTCATTAAATATTTGTCCCTTCATATTTGTGGGTTCCAGAGACCCCCATGAATACGTAGGGATGAATATTTACCCATTTTTATTCATCCTTCGTATTACCAAAAAAACACACCATTCTGCCTACTGGCCGCCAGTCGGCAGATAGGAAGCCACCCCCCACAGCCACCCAACCCCACAGTCTACCCCCCACCCCTTTCCTTGCCCTACTTTAGCCCTCCCCCACCCCCACCGACACCCCCTTCCTATTAAAAAAAAAGAAAAGAAAAACACCATTCTGCCTACTGGCCGCCGATCAGCTGATTGGCGGCAGATAGGCAGCCACCCCCCCAGCCACCCAACTCCACAACCTACCCCAACACCCCCTTCCTCTCCCTACCTTAGCCCCCACCCCCACGACACCCCCTTACCTTAATGGCTGCTGCCGAGGTCTCCTTCTGGCCTCCCAGCCATGGCATGTAAAAAGGGAGACTGGCTGCCCTTTGCAAAGATGGCGGCTGGGGCTTCATTTAGGGTAGGGAAGCTGCAGGTGCCATCTTTGCAAAGGGCAGCCTGGATTCCCTTAAGGCAGGCTAAGGGAATTGGTTGTTTTTAATAACCCCCCACGAATCGACGAATAACTTCGTTATTCATCGCTTCATGGGGGCAACTTTGTGCTTTGTGAGTCATCAACTTTTGACGACTCACGAAGCGGGACGACTCGCCAAAATGGTGAGTCGTCCCCATCTCTAATCACCACTAAACAATGTATACAATCGAGATAACTGAACTGAAAGTTTTTTAAGAGGGCATCAATAATTATAATAATAATAAAAGATAGAGCACCAGTTCATTAAAAACCCTTTCTGAAGAGCTACTAAATTTCCAGAACCCCCCCCCCCTAAATAAAAATGGTCTTGGGAGAACAGAAAGTGAGTACAGCTTAGCCTCCCTCAGAAGGAACTTCCACAGCCTGTGGAATGTCCTTCAAAAAAAGGTAACCACTAGGAAAGCTCTCTCACATACAAAAATGTGTGTGCTCTCTCTCACACGTATTTTGTATATGTATTATTTTCTTACTCTGTTGTTTGTTTATCTGTTGTAAACTGCCCAGAGTGGCCTGGCTGCCAGATGGGTGGTATATAAATCATCATATTATTATTATTATTATTATTATTATTATTATTATTATTATTATTATTATTATTATTATTATTATTATTATTATTATTATTATTATTATTATGTGCATCTGAAGATGACAGAAGATCTCTAGCCCAGCCAGGCCTACATGTAAATGAATTCAGATAGACTGAGGTCATAATGAGTCTTTATAGTTCTTGAGCAGCACTTTGTTGTTTCTGAATGGTCATTTATACACAGGTATATATTAAACTTAGTTTTTGGCTATGTTTTCCACACTGAAGTCTGCTGTCCATCTCAGTATGTATACTATGGATTTATTGCATTATGCTATCGTAAGTGTAAGGGCATAAATCGCAGCAACAGACTGCTGCTAACTAACGTGTCGGCACTCACATTCTTAGTCATGCAACAAGTTGCATAACTGGCATGCAACTAGGAAGGCAAGTGGAAATAGAGATGTGGGTATTGGTATATGAATACGAATATCCCCGCACAGCCAGACTTAACAAGGGTCCAGTCTCCGGGGCCAGATTGTCCACTCACGAGTCCTGCTGCGGCGCTGGTCCCGTTCAGGAGAGGGAGTGTGCAAATCATCCCAGCATCTTCCACTTGAGGTCAAAGCCTGGTTTTGCCCCAAATGAAAATGTCTAAAAGTGTCTCTGCAACTAAATTATCCAGGAGAGAGTGAGAGCCAGTAGTTTTCAGTTATAAAATTATACTGTACTGTATTTCAAAAATAGCAAATCCAAATAGAATGAAAACAGTCTTACAGTTGTGAGAAAATCCTTAAATCTTACAACTATGGAAAGTTGTAGACATTTAAATACAAAACTCCAACTGTAGGTAGAATAAAATATAGAATAAAACTTAATAGCCTATAAAGGAAGAGAATACATCTCTACAACATTTCTTTGAAAAGCAAAAACATCATATGCTATAAAAGCTTTCCTAAAAAGGCATGAAAGAATATTAAAGTTCTTATAATGAAAAAATAGAAAATGAAAAGCATTATTGGGCCTCTAAGCAGCCTGTTAACACACACAAAACCAATACAAATGATTCTCACCCTATCTAGCCAGTACAAAGCCTTTCTGGTGCTGCGTCGTTACCTCTTCTGCTGCTGATGTTGGCCTGGCATCATTTTCATTCTGTGTTTCACATTCCTTCATCCTCCTTGGACAAGATGCCCTATGCCAGTGCATGATTTATTCCCCATATTTATACTTTGTGTGTGCTAATCAAAATCCAAACAATTCTTATCCCTGCTGAGGGAGCTGACAGCTACAATAGCAAACAGCTGGGATAGTTACTAACTACGGGTGCCACTTGCTAAGGGAACTACTGGCTAGGTCTGCTGTTTTAAAGTGATTCATACTAATGCCATTAGATGGTGATACAATACAGTGAAAGATATACAAAGACTTTGCTTACAAAAATGTTTTCAAATTCCATAACCTTGATCTGTGATACAGCTAGTTAATTGTTTCGGTCCACTTAGAAATGTTAAGAAATGACTCATAGTACCAGTTCTAGTAGGCATCCTTCAGTCTCAAGAGACTATGGTAACATGCTCTGAATAGAGGTCTTGGAACAGCGTCTAGTGTGGCTGAGAAGGCCAATTCGAGAGTGACAATCCCTTCCACACTGAAGACAAATACAATCTGTCCCCTGTCCAGCTCCCTGATTTTGCTGGTTTCGGGACTGCCTCTTTGCCTCGGCCTGCTGAACAAGTGTCTCTTCAAAATGGGAGAGGCCATGATGCACCGCCTGCCTCCAGGCTGAACGCTCAGATGTCAAGGTTTCCCATCTGTTGAGGTCCATTCCTAAGGCCTTCAGATCCCGCTTGCAGATATCCTTGCATCGCAGCTGTGGTCTCCCTCTGGGGCGATTTCCCTGCACTAATTCTCCATACAGGAGGTCTTTTGGAATCCGACCGTCAGGCATTCTCACGACATGCCCGAGCCAGTGTAGACGTCTACGTACCAGTTCTAAGCTGTGGGTTTAAACTACACTTTGATCGTAGGGCTTTTTCCTGCACCCTCCATAAAACACAACACTTCAGATATTGACACACTGGTATTGAAAATTACATTCAGTATGGCATAGTGGATGGAGTGACAACTTAGGACTCAGGAGACCAGGGTTCAGATCCCTGCTTGGCAATGGAAATTGGTTGTTGTTTTTTCAACCTACTCCTATCCATAAAACACACAGAGACTAAAAGAAAAATCACTGACACCATTAATCTTTCCTGAAAATGATATTCTTTATTGGCCCTGGTGGGCTCAAGATGCAACCAGAGATGATCTGAGGCTATTCAGAGGTGCAAATAATTTGAAGATTGATGGAAATCACAGCAGATAAACAGGAAATAAGATCCATGAAATGAAGGCACAATATAAAAGGAACCAGATGAAAATCAATTAACTTCGGACACAACACATTGCAATGATGAAATGAAAACTGCAATGCAGAACAATCTAGATTGAAATATTTTCCTGCATTCTGGTTGGCTTCCTTGCCTTCACCCCTAAAATTCAGTTCTATGTCAGTAGATGGCAGGTTGGGAGAAATAGTGCATTGGACCACCTTTCTTTATTCTTTATTCCCAGAAAATAAATCATCATTTTGTTCTGCGGTTCATGATGTAGTTGCAGTATCTTATTAGGTTACATTCTAGGCCTGGAGCCACTGAAAGTATCCAACTTTATAGATTGCCCATACTGTTACATTGTCTTCTAGCTCAGCCACAGTCTTCTTGCTAAAGCAGTTATCTATCTATCTATCTATCTATCTATCTATTTGCTCATTCCATTGTGCAAAAATCTAGGCTGGGAGAAATCCTCAGCCTTTTTGTAAACAGGAAATAGTCAATCATGCTGTTTATGAAAGACCAAAGATTTACTCAGTGACATTCAACAGGCAGGCCATTCCATAGGTACACAATCCAATCCATGGGTCATATATCTGTAGGCCTGTTCAATCTGCAGGTGCACAGGCCTTCTTTCTAGTGGACCCTTGTACTTTTAAAGTAGGACCTGATTAACACCTCCTACTCTGCTTAGGTGGAGAACCAGTTGGGGGAACGACTTATGTCCATATGCTCTTACTCGCAAGTAAAAAAAGGACTAATGTTGAACTGCACATTGCCCTTTTAACATGTCATGTTGTTTAATCCACAGTTGATAGTGAATTGTTTCTCAGTGTAACTTCTGGTTAGGCACATCCATGACTAATACAGAGGGGTGGGAAGGAAAAGCCCTGGGGCCAGAAATTCTTTGAAGTCAAGGAAAGAGGTTCCCTTTGACCACAGTGTCAAAGTCATTGCATTTTGGCCCCTACTGCTCACTTAAAGACAACTGTTGTGAAGACATGCCACAGTTGATCAGGGCAGAATGAATGAATATGGGAAACCAGCTGGTGAAGGAGTGAATCAATAAGGCAAGGAATACATTCCTTGGCAAATTGCCTGTGTTTGCTTCAGGAGGGAACCCCACAGACTGAGAATGTTGCATCCAACAGCACAATCGTATTCATGCACACTCCACATGTTCAATGATCTGTCCTCACTGACTGAAATTCTGTGGCTTAGTGTAGCAAGTTGCACTACAGTAGGCCTATTGAATCAGTGGGGATTTGGTGAGTCAACTCCACCATAAGCTCCTGATTCAAATGGGCCTCCTCTAGTTACAGCTGACTATGCATTTGAATCAGTGAGGCAAGGAACACATCCCTTGGTTTACTGGACAGAGTTGACATACCAGAATTGATTCAGTGGGCCTATTTTAGTGTAACTTACTACGCTAAGCAACAGGATTTCAGCCACTGCGCTGCCCAGATCTTATAAACATCCCTATTCAAGAATTAATTACTTCTACCTCAGTACACAATCAAACAAAAGTTTAAAAGAACAAAGAAACCAGTTATACACAAACACACTGAATGATGAGATTAATGTTGTTCAATCTGTACTTTCCTGCCCTCTTTAGTAATGCAGTATATATGCATATGACATTCTGTATGTTTCAAAAAACAAATTAGCAGTTCTTGGTGTGTTATTTGTCAGAGTGATGCTGCCCTCTGGTGGACACGTACTCTCATCAGGACTTTCATGACATTCCTTAGATTAGGCGGTGTATTAATTTGTGAAATAAATAAAGTAAGCTCAAGGTTCATGCATGCTTGTTTGCTTCTATTCCTTTGCGAAAATTGTCTGGACTATATAACATAATCCATATAATTTCTAAATCATGATGCCTAACACGGGCAGCATATCCTGAAACCACAACAGTTTTGGGAAGCAGAAACACAATCAGTTTGAGCTCAAGCCTCTGGGCTCAGGATCCCATCACGCACAGAGGAAATCATGTCTTTCCTGCTGTTTTCCCTCCAGGCATGTAAAGCTTCAGGTTTAGGTGCCAGAGCTGTCAGAGGCTCAGTCGAAACCTATGTTTCCCAAACTAATGAGCAATTATAAAACTAAAGCAAGCTAATTGAAAGAAAGAAAGAAAGAAAAGAGATTGAGGCAAGGTCAGGTTAGAATAAACAGGCAGTCTTTTTGAACCTCAGTGAGACATAACTGCTTAGCACTTAGGATTCGTGTATTATTTCATCACTCTGCAATTTAGTTTGATGACTTTTAGATGAACCCAGGAACTACTTGTTTTATCAGATTAGAATAAATCTAGATCTCTGCTCTCAGGCATGCCTGTCCAGCCTCTGTCATCCATGTGCATGGGACTTTGGAGAGTGCAATGTTCTGCAGGGTGGCATGGGCTCTCACGGTTCCCCCAGTTCTCCCAGGATTCCCATTCAGGGATCCTTTTCAAGGGCACAAACGAAGAGCTCCTCCACTTCCTTTTGTGATCCCTCCATCCCAGTTTCTTCTGACTCTTGTTCTTTCTCCCCCCCCCCCCATACTTCCTCTGCCCCAATCCTTATAGCCTGTGCCTGCTCATATAGCACAGCCTCTTCAGCCTGACTCAGGTGTGAGTCCTTATTCCCAAAACTGCCTCTCCTTCCTGGGTGGGCTGACCATTCCCAGTGCCCTCCTGAGGTCCAGCATTCTCCAGGTCCGGCGGGGCTTCCAGGGGGCGCCAGGAGAACTCGGGTGGCCTGCTCAAGGTGTTGGCCACAGAGACACCCCACGGCACAGCAATTCAAGCTTCTTCTTCTTCTTCTTTTTTAGCATCTTAGAATAATGTTAACCCAACACACAGTATTTAAAGACATAATTGAGCAGCTAACAGGGATAACATCATTAGGGATAAGGTGCCCTGGGGTTTTAAATTAAAATTATTAGTATATTATAAAGAAGTGAGCTATATCTTGGCAGAAGAAGGTAACTGCTGGGAATATGTATGAAAATAGCTACAGAAGAATTTGTAAACTGTGATGGTGGGGTTCTCTGTGGGTATGTACATATAAACAATATCCCTAAAATCAAACCAAGAAAATAATGGGGGTGTGTGTCAAGAAAGCGACTACAGGAAAAATGTAAGCGACATGAATGAGCAGATACTCAGGTCATTAGGAACAGTGAAAATGAAAGTCCATCAGATAGAGCAAAGAGAGCTATTTAGGAGCGTATTAAAGAGATTCTATGATGGAAATCCTGTTGCTTAGGGCCCTAAGTCACACTGGAGTAAACCCATTGAATCAATAGGGATTTGGTGAGCCAGCTCCTTCATAAATTCCATTGATTCAAATGGGCCTATTCTAGTTGGGACTTGCTGTGCATTCGAATCAATGGAACATACAGAAGGGTTGACTCACCAAATACCCACTGAGTCAATGGGTCTACTCTAGTGCGATGTGCTATCCTAGATAACAGGATTTCAGCCACAGAATACTATGTATAATGTATAAGGAAAATAGATTTGGGAAAGAAATTTGATCTAATAAAGAGATAGAACTGGGCAGATAGTCCAATTTAAAATGATCTTGATATGGAAGAATGAAAGTTAATGAGATGATCTTCCCTTACAATAAAGTTTCTTCTTCAGAGTATTCTGATAACAATGACAGAAAATAAGAGAAGAAAATTGCTCCTCCTGATTAATGACTTCACTTGCTGAAGGAAGGGAGGAAGTGCTTCGATGTCGTAGCAAGAAAGGAGGAAGACATTCAGGAGCTGGAGACTTAGTCCTGTATTTCCATTCAAATGGTCTCACAGCAAAGGAGATGGAACAGGCCTTTGGTAAGATGCCTCTGAATTCTGAACAGTCATTATTATTTAGAACAAGACATACACCTATAATGTACGATTTAATAAAGGATGCAGTATGGAAAGCTCAGGAAGAATCCAAGGAAGATTTCTGTCCAACTTAATCCCCTTTAATCATTTTCAGTCCTAAATTCAATTTTTAAAAGCCATTTCGGTGTTATTTTGATCACTGGACTACCCATTATGACCTACAATTATATAAAGACTAAAATGTCAAGTGAGACCTTTGATCATATTCAATAGTATATGAAAATATTACACCCAACCTCTGGCTATTTATCTGTTTATATAGCATTTACACCTTATGTACTTTATGATAAGAGGAAGTAAAAAAGAACAGACAATTTAGAGAAATCTAAATCTAAATTAGAAAATAAGCCCAGGAAATCCCTCCTCTTGATACGGTACATGACCTTTTCAAACCAGTTAGAAAGATAATCTAGCATATATACTAAAATGGGCAACTGTTATTGAGATTTCTGTGGAACTTTGGAATTATTTCTGAATAACCATTAATGTGTACAGTGATTTATTGATTTATTGATGTACTGATTTATTGATTTGACTTCTATACCGCCCACCTGGCTACAAGGCCACTCTGGGTGGTTTACAACACAGTAAAACAATAACACTTTAAAAATATGGAACATAGCGGTTATACAGAAATCAAAACGAAAAATAAAAATTCCAACATAACAATCACAATTTCAGAAGAATTGCTTTTAAACGATACCTAAATGGTAGGAAACTCCAGTTAGAAAATTAAATATATAGATTTATGTTATGTTGTGTGCTGTCAAATTGCATCTGACTTAATAGTAACTCTAGTAGGGTTTTGATGACATGTAAAATATTTAAGGAGTAGTTTTACTAGTGACACCCTCAAGTAAGTATCCATGGCTGAGTAGGAATTTAAACCCAGGTTTCCTGAGTCTGTCACTCTATCCACTACACTACACTGCCTCTCTAGGTATAGATATAGGGACACTGGCAGCAAGGACAGTGCTTTGCTCTTCTCTTCAGGAGACAGGCAAGCTTGTTCCCACCAGATTATTTGATAGTCCAAAGGCCTTTGAGGAATTTCAGCTCTTCTGGGAACCCACTAGATTCCTGTGGTCATATTTTGAAGTATATTTCAAACAGAAAGAAGATATAATAACAAAAGGGATGTTAGTCAGACAAACTGAAAACCAAGAGCAAAATGATGGGCCCAATTTTTAAAAAGTTCATCATTTTTAATTATGTCATGCAGATCCAATACCAAGTAGGGAAGGCCATAGATATGGTTGCATTTCCTTAAGGGAAAAGGGACTTTTAATCTGATGAAGAACCAAATGAGAATGATCTTCATGGTGGAAAACAACAGATACAACCATGTCTTTGAACAAAACATTGTTCAAACAGCTTTCTTCCATTGTTGATCAGAAGTACAACAGTGCAAGAACTTTATATTACACCAGAAGCATTTGAGAAGAGGACTAGTTCAGCTTCTTGTCTAATCAAGGAATTCACTACATGCAATGTTCACTGTTCGGTGCACTTCAGCTTGCCTCTAGATTTGGGTTTCAGCCAACACATCAAGTCCTGTTACTCCTTCTTGCTCATTCATCTTCTCAAAAGGCTCAAATGCTTTTGGCTCACAGTGCCAGGTTCTACTGCAGTTGTTGGTGCATCCCTTGAATGCTTTGCCACAAACCTGGTCAGATGTCAACTTGGGAAGAACGAAGAGGAAATGTAGAAGAGGATGCCTGCACAGAACAGAACACATCCTGTGTACAGGGCAACATTTTACTGAATTCATAGTGAAATAAAATTATTTTAAAAGCCACATTGTATGCCTAAACTGGAGTGTGAACATTTGGGTTGAGTGGGTTTATTTAAAATTTGTCTACATGCCAGAGGTTGCTGGTGACTCCAAGTATACAGGGTTGGAGAATCCACTATGGGTTTTAATCTCAATATACAGGAAGTATTCAAGCTGCCCAATCTAATTTGGGGATAATGTTCAGCACCTTGGACACCTCCTGGGCAGTTCTGACTAAAAGCTGGAATTGATTCACTTCCCTCACAAACCAGGAGTCACTAGCTGTTGTAATTCCATGCTTAGCTTAGATCAGCATGCACTCGCCTGTCTCATCTCAGCTACCGCTGAACACGACGATGCAGCGGACTCCACTGAAGTGCAATTTGGTATTGTCTTGTACCAATCTGTTCCCTGTTCATCCTCATTATCACCTCGTTTCTCAAATCTTCATCCTGCCTGGGGATGTTAGCTGACAAGGGCTAACAAATGAGGACAGGATGCATTCACAGATCCCACTGACAACCCCTTCTAACATAGGAAAGAGAGCAAACCAGCTTTATACATTAGTTCTGAAATTCCAGGAAACATTCACGTTTCCTCTCCAGCTTGTGTTAGTTTTCTCTTTCCAAAGTTGTAATTCAACCATAAAATAATAATCTTAGAATATAATCTATTAATAATCATAGACTTCAGAACTGGAAGGGACCCTATGGATTATCGAGTACAGCCCCTGCCAAGCAGGGACAGTGGGGAACCAAACTCCCAACCTCTGGATCTGCAGCCAGAGACCTAAACCACTGAGCTATGGCAGGATTACAAAAATCACTCATTCATAAGGTTGCCATAAATTGGAGGTGATTTGATGGCACATAACAACAACATGTTTGCATTATGAAGAAAGTGGCCCCTTTACATAGAATACATATGGTCATTTTAAAACACCAGCCCGTTTCAAATAGGAATCTGTACAGTGTATTAACAGAATAACAGATAACCCCTGATCCATTTCCTGAAAGAATCTCTTACGCAAATTTTCCAGCAACGTTGCACCTGCCGGGCAATCTTTCCATGGGGGCCTGACTTTGCACTCTTCAATTTCCAGAATGATAACAACAGTTACTCATCTAAGCTCAGCTGTTGGGCTTAATCATCCACAGCATGCAATGTTTACAGTGTTTTATAGTAACTGAGATTTGAATATTGGCAGGAGATGGCTGCTCAAGTATAAAAAAAATGGTCATAATCCTAAAAGACCTTAATCATCATAAATCTCCCACAGGGCCAACTACATCCACATTTCTCTGCTTCCAGCTTTGTCTGTTTAGATTTCATCACACACTGAAGACTTTGCCATCAGCAAATGGGTCTCACATGCTATGTTTCCTCTTCAGTTGTTCTAGAGTAAACTTATTATTTTTAAAAAATATTGAAAAAAAGAATAGAGCAATTGCTTTTAAGATAAATCCCTCCCGGTGGAGGGGAAAGGTGGGGGTCATATAACTCTAGAACTATTTTCATACCATGAACCAGGAAGATAATGGAGAGCTCTTGCTTTCTGTCCTATTGATTTAAAAAAAGCCTTCAGTTTTCACTATTGTGTATAACAGATTAGCATAGCTGAAGCCAAAGAATGAGGAGAACAATAAAGGATACTTTTCTTTGAGAGAGATCAACCTTCATGCTAGCAACTTAAATAGTAAAACATCTTTACAAGATTTTCTTATTTTAATTAAAAGTTAGAAGTTGTGTTTTTACTGACCGGAGCCACTATTTTCTTCTTGCTACAACCATCTTTCCTCGTCTTTTATAAGATTTGTGGCACATCTAATGAACACCAAAACTTGAAGATCAGCACATTTCTAGAAAAGGTGTTCTTTCTTGAAGTGAAAAATGTCTGCCATAGCACATTATGGTTTTTGACTACATATCTTGCATTGAGAGTACTTTTTATGATAGTTTGGTGTAAGATAAACAAATAATCTTTCTACTGCAATTGTTAACCTTGAGAGTTTTTTTTAAAAAGCAGCAGTTTTTCTTTCTCCTTGGCGTACTCCTTTCTATTTTGGAGACACCCACTCCAGATGTTCAGCCCCCAGTGGGTGCTGGAACATGCAATGTCAGCAGCAAGTGCCAAGCACAGTGAGACAACCCAAGTTAAGCCAACAAAGCCCCACAAACAGTAACAAAGCAGTCAAGGTCCTGTGACGGGAATGGGTTTTCCTCTATCCTCCTTCCTGAGAGCCCCAGATTCTCCTGTGTGGTCTCTGGGTAGATCCCAAGAGCCCGGATAGGTGGGGAGGGTCTACTTTCCAATCCATCCACAGTATGAACATGACTCTGGAAGTGGTCTCAACCCAAACAATCCTGTCCATTTCTGCCTTCTACAGTAATAACCTCATGAAGGAAATTACTTGATTTCGTCAAGCAATTTAGATATAGGTACTAATGGAAAATCTAGCATAGCTTTTTCTTCCTGAAGCACTCCTCATTTCTAGGAAAGTTTTCTTGACTGCCTTCTGGACAACAACCCTGACATCTGCTAAGGTTTAGTTTCCAAATGCTGCTACAATGACAACTCCCAGACCTGCAGCTGTGGGGTAAATGATGATGAAACCAAAACAAATTAGTTTGTTTTAAGGAATGCTAAGATACGATAATAGTAATTACTAAAGGTTGCCTTCTGGTACTGAATGCCTTATTGAATCTCATGATATTACAATGGCCCAACCCTACCTTTGGAAGTTGGGTTAGGGTTAGTAGTTCTAATTCTGTTTCAAATAGCGGTTGTAGACCAGATTGTCCGAGAATATTGTTCTGTTGCTACAATTTGTAGAGGGAATTACATGTCTTCACCTTTCAAGTAAAGAGGTGTATATCTGAAAGTTTCCTCAAGAATAATAAGCACATGGAAATCTAGCTGTTTAATACATTAGTATTGAATTTCTACTGTCAGTGATGGAGTGAAGAATGTGTAGGATTTCTAAAAGTTTGGAAAAGTTACCTCATTGATACAATCCCCCAGCCAATATGGCCAGTAGCCACACTGGCCAAGGGGACACAGGGCTATAGTCCAATAATGTAACTTTCCAGGCTCTGGGAGTTCTTGCCTCATGTGCCCAAAAACATGCCTTGGTTTGGGGTATGATGTTGCTTGACTTAGAAATGGCACCATTTAGTGCTTTCTTTTCTGCAGCAAAATGTCCGAGACCAGTTTTGTTCATTACATTCAGCTATTTCCTTCATCGTACCTACTAAGAGAGCATATTTTGAGATGCTCTGGGTTTTCTTTATTTGACTCAGTCCTCAACATTCACAGCTGTCCTTATTAATATGGCTGACAGAGGATCTGTTTTTCTACCAAGACGTGTGTGTCCTAAACTTTCAACAAAGTCTTTTTCAGGAAGGTGGCTGAATGACACAAGAGAATATATTGTAGAAATGTGACAGAAAACAGCTATCCTAGGACACAATTCCTCCTGAGACAGATGCTATTTGCCCCCTCCAATCAAGATGTATGACAGCAACAGACCAAATGGCAAATCAAACCAAAGGCTCCAGTCCAGCATTACATGGTGGCCAGTCAGTTCCCTACATGAATCTCTCAACCAGGCCATAAGTACAACTGCACCCTGCATTTCAGTTCCTCAGCAACTGACACACAGAGCTCCAGCAACAAATATACAGAGTACCTCAGCCCAATTTAAGTTATTTTGGCATGTGAGTCAGAAGTCCTATAGGCACATCTACCTGCCCCTGGCAGTAAAAATACAACAGTGGCTGAAATCCAGTAGTGAGTCGCAACTTGAGTAACCCCATTGAATCAATGAGACTTACAGAGAACTTGACTCACCAAATCCCCACTGATTCAATAGGCCTGTTCTAGGTGCAGCTTACTACTGGATTTCAGCCAATGACAAATTAAAGTAACTGTTTGCTGCCCTGTCAGTCACAGCACCCAAACCAGCTATGTGAGTTGACCATCTCCATCTGTCTCATGGTAACAATATGTGGCAGAGTATAATATGGGGATACGCTACAGCAAACGTAGGAGCTGATGAGCCTACAAAACCCCATTTTCTTGAAGCAATGAGGCATGACAGTTTACCACTATTAACTATACATCAGACAGTGTTTTCTCTGCCTGTTACACGATGCCTTTATTATAACTCTTCCCATCATTTCATTCCCTTCAGTTCTTTCATTCAGTTTACTGCAGACAGATGACTATTATGGCGTAATGTTTCTCTGGCTACTGAGTACTCCTGCTGTAGGACAGGTTTTATGTATCAGAAGCTTTTTGTTACGTTAAAGCAGTTACGTTGGTGCAGCTTGCCTTGACGCATTCTTTTCAAAGTTGTAAGAAGAAGAAAAACACTATTTTCTATGCACCCAGTTCAAAAGCAGAGGAGGCTGTAAAATATTAATGCAACTGTATTTCCATTTGTTCCCTCCTTTGTCTTAGTGTCTTTAGAGTTGTCTTCCCTCCCTCTTTTTGCTTGATGCAGATGAAAACATGACAGTGGATGTCTTTTTAAAGAGAAAAGTGAAAGAAGTGGTGACAGGCAACACTTGGTTGCTTTCTCAATGCTCTTAAGCTTTGTCTATGAAAAAGAAGAGACAAGACTAGCTAGAAAGAATTTCATCATGAATAATAATAGGGGTGACACTTTTCCTGGGCTGTGTGCCATCTCCCAAGAATTTCCCATCATCCATAGATTCATAAATGTCAAATTTGCTTCACCCACTTACCAAAGATTGTATAGTATCTCAGTGTTCAACATGTCTAAAGTAGAAGCCAGTGCAGTGGTACCAACCCAACACATCAGTCTACCATTTATTTGTTTTTATTACATTGATATCCCATTCTTCTTTCAAGGGATAAGGTGTCCTCTCTTGCAAAGTACAGTCCTCTGTTCAAAGGGTTTTCAGATGGCAGCTCTGTCTTCGAGGTAATCCTTGGTTTGATGGCTGTCTGACTTTAGCTGGAGGAGAAAAGGAATGAAATGCATAAACATTCCCCTTAATATCTGGCTTGACCCTCACTGTTTGTCACATATACTGCATGTGTGAACATAGGAAAGCTGGCCAGCGCTTGTACGCTAGATGGCAGCATTACATTGGCATACCAATTCTGCTTCTGAATTATGCTAATTTCTTTACCCTTGGTCTCAACCACTGAGGACACTTCTCAGTTTGCTACTGTTGCATGTATCTGATCATTTATTCTTCCTTGGTTAGTCTGATCCTGAGTTAAAGAACTCTGCTTACTCAAGTCTCTTGAAAATTAAAAAAAAAAAGACACACCAAAAAAACAGGTTGTGTTTGATTTTACTGCATTGTAATAACACAAAGATCCAGGTTATGTTCAAGTCTTTATGTTTTCTGACCATGTAGACAGCACAGGCCAAACCCCAAAGATGTATTAAACTGAGCTGAATGGTCTACATTTCCATGGAGGTATACCTTCATCAATTTTTCAATGTGTCAGAATCAAGAAGTCTATCTAGTAAGGAAATAATGGTATATGTCACCTTTCAATGCATTGATGTGCCATATTAGACTGAAGCAGCTTGTGGTTGTTGACTTTAAAGTGGCTGACTGGAACTGGGGAGATCTAGGTCTTATTCCTGACTGAGTAATGAAACTCACAGTGGTGATCTTGGGGTTGCCAATGTCTGAAAGCCTAACCTACTTCACAGGTTTCTTCTGTGCAACATGAAGGAAAAAAGATAATTCTTCGTTACATGAGGAGGGGATTATCTTCTTTCCTAAAGCTGTTGCACCAAAGCTATAGGCTGGGGAATCGATGGCCCTCCAGATGGTGACAGACTCCAGCTCCCATCTTGACCAACAGAAGGAGATTAATGGAAGAGTATTTCACTATGCTCTAGATGGCCACAAGTTCTCATGTCTGGCTGTGTAACAGAAGATCCCCCAATTTAAACCAAATGTATTGCTTATTGACCTTGTTGTTTGTTTCCCAGCAGTAAAGCAAAAAGCAAAGAGTGCTGCTTATATACCATTCCATAGTGCTTAAAGCTCTTTCTCGGTGGTTTACAATTTTTAATTATGCAGGCTATACATTGCCTTCCCCCTCCCCCGCCTCACATTTCTGACCTCAGAAGGCTGAGTCACCCTTGAGCTGGCTACCTGAACTGATCGGGATCAAACACAGGTTGTGAACAGAGGCTTGGCTGCTGTACTGCAGTTCAACCACTATACCATGAGGCTCAGTAGATGTGTTGTCAGCTCCCAGCAACAGTCTTATCATCCTAACTGAAGACTTCTAAATTCCTTTTGCTCATCTTGGAATCTGATCACCTTTGGTGCCACCATTGAGTCTTATATCTCTCTTAGTTCTGTAGCATCATCACTACTACCAGTTTCTGGTACAAAGGCCACGGAATGGAAAGACAAAGGAGTAGTGGAGAGGCTAACTCTGCAGCAGTTTTGGTGATGAGAGTCTGCAGCCATTAGGATGGAAAAGAGATTTGTTGGACTTATACCTCCAAACAAAAAAATCCATTTGGAACCTCCAAAAAGTTCCAGGAGAACCTTCTCTTGGAAATTCATTCATTTCTAAGGTTTGCAATGAGTTTCAAAAGGGGAAAAGAACACTCAGAGCCATGCAATTATTAGCGTGGTAAAAAACTAAAACATGTACATTTGAAAATGCAACCAAAAATGAGCAGAAAGATATGCACAAGTGTCCATGCGGGAAGGGGAAAAAAAGTTTTTGTAACTCACAATGGAATTGGACCAGGAAGAAAATGTTGATGGGTGGCGAGAATTGCCATGAGAACACGAGTCACAGATTTTTCACATCCCTATCTGAGGCTATTTCCAGAAAGCTGGAAAGTGGAGATTGCCAAAAAATATGCTTGGATTAAGTTGCCTGGCATTCCCAAACATTGTGGGTGTGTCTGTCTAGGAATGTGGCTCATTTCCAAGGAGGCACTTGAACTGCAGAACTATATAAGAAGCCTGCGATGTTCCCATGCAAAGAGTTCTTAGTCAATGCTAAAAGTAAATCAGTGCAATAGGGCATGGGGATCCCCTACTGTGCAAATAACAGAAAGCCACCTGCAGATTGGTTGTGGTTCATCACAAGCTTGCATGGTCTTAGGTGCTTTCGAGAAAACGGCAAACTGATCTTATACATATTTATTTAGAGGAAAATCCTACTTCAGTCAGTAAGGGTTACCGTCAATAAACATGTTCATAGGCTTGTACTCTGTATGACCTAGTCAGATCTGAGAACAGTCAAATTGTCTTTTTTGCTGCTCCATTTAAACATTCAAGCATTTAAACAAAGACTTTATGTGAAATGAATTTTTAAATTCTCCCTAGCTAACTTAGTTTCTGTCTTTGTAGGCATTTGAGCAACTGAAGGCTTGTTTTTCTAAAAAGAAATATTGAGAAGAAATCTCGAGAAGAAGATATTTGTACACAGATTTACAAATATACACATTGGCCACAGATTATGTAATGCAATAGGTATAATTCATATCTGGTACAGCGTATAATTAAATTTCCGAACTTGGCTTTTCATTGCCATCTAATAATTCGTTTGCAATCTGGCATCTTGAAATGATGGAAAAAATGAAAGAAAAACTAATTGTAGCATTCAGAATTCCAATTGCCATTATTTTAGATAGATAGATAGATAGATAGATAGATAGATAGATAGATAGATAGATAGATAGATAGATAGATAGATAGGTAGATAGATAGATAGATAGATAGATAGATAGATAGATAGATAGATAGATAGATAGATAGATAGATAGATAGATAGATAGATAGATAGATAGATAGATAGATAGATAGATAGATGTAAAATGCAAGGAAAAGTAATTATCAATCATAATGAAAATGCTACCATATTTATCTCCATTAAATGAGTACCCTGCTCTTAGCAGAACATTATGTCCTCTTCTTTTTTCTGTCTTGCTTATTCCTCTCTCTCCTTCTGTTATTGTTATGAACCTAGAGGCTTTTCAGTTTCACAGCTTTCTATGGGATTTTCTGGCTTTCTTCTTCTCTCTCTCAGGATTTCCTGGCCAGCAAAATGTCCTCCATTTCTTCCTACAAAATCTTGTGCATAATTCCTTGGGTACGACAGAGGAATTGATGACATTCTAGACTGGATTCCATAGCACCTGTTGTCAATTTCAGATTCCTACACTGAGTGACTCAACCATTTGAACCTGAGCGGGATAAAAGTCTGGCAAAAAGGATACACCAGTTCTCTGGAGGCTAATACTTCCGGCTCAAGCCAGGTAACACTGTCAAACTTAATCTTGTGCAGGAAATCTGTGACAAGGGAGAAGAAAAAAACGTGCTTAGCATTTTCTCCACTGCTGCCCCCCCAAATCTCTCTGTCTCCATCAGGGCCTCAGAACGAATGCACATCAGAGTGAAATATCAGAAGTTACCTGCATTTTTAAAATTTCTGAGTACTTGTTACACCTCTACCTCATGTAGTACTTTACCAATATTATGGGAGCAGCTGTCTATAGATTGTATAGATAGATATGGGCTGACCTTACCACTAGGCAGAATGATACACCTAATCCTGGACGTGATGAAAGAGGAACAAATGTTTAGTTCACATTTGAAATAATGGAAATTGGAATTCTGAATGCTACAATTAGTTTTTCTTTCATCTTTTCCATCTTTTCCAGATGCCAGATTGCAAACGAATTATTAGGTGGCAATGAAAAGCCAAGTTCGGAAATTTAATTATACGCTGTACCAGATATAAATTACAGCTATTGCATTACATAATCTGTGGCCAATGTGTATATTTGTAAATCTATGTACAAATATCTTCTTCTCGAGATTTCTTCTCAATTATTGTTGCTGTATTTTTGCTGGCAGAGAAGGAGAGACACATCTGAGGGATTTTCTGCATCACGGGTCAGAAGTACTCTACCAATATTATGAACCTGACTTTGGAGATGGGGCAGCATTGGCTGCTTCGGACTATGGTAGTAAGAACAAGCTTAGGGTGTGTCAACCATGTTTGGGTCGTGCAAGTTACCATTGCAGGTAGAGCCATGCAAGCTACTGAGATGAATGAGAGAGAGAGAGAGAGAGATGTCCCGTCTCCAAAGAGACAGGGGCTACCCCAGTTATTGGGCTGCCTGGAGCAGAAGGCAAGCAGCCATCCAACCCCCAGCCCACCTCACAAGCTGTGTGGCACTTAAATGGCAGAGGAGAATGGCTGTGGAGATCAGAAGTAAAAGGTGGCATGGGTGGGGAGCCATGCCCTGTCTGTGTGCTGCTTCCTCACTTGGCTGTGTGATGCTTCTCCATTCTGGTGCTTGATTTCCAAAAGGAAAGCTTCCGGGCTTCACACCTCCCTCCCATAACTTTGCCTCCACTAACAGTCCTCAGTATTATCCAGCGGATTGGCATGGTTACTGAGTCAGGAGAGAAAGGAAATCTGCATG
This sequence comes from Intellagama lesueurii, assembly GCA_037013535.1. NCBI lineage: Eukaryota > Metazoa > Chordata > Lepidosauria > Squamata > Agamidae > Intellagama > Intellagama lesueurii. Next base: position 162,339,437 of record JBAJHW010000001.1, on the reverse strand, counting down.
TGCTCAGAGGAAGTGTGCTTCGTCTACGCACTAAAGGGCTGAAACATGGGTTGTGAGAAGAGGGTTCTGAGGCTCAGCTTTCCTGGCACCGGTTTAAAAATTCATTATTTGTTAAACAGAAATAACAACAGCCTGCAGTACAGGCTTGTCGCAAGGCCAAACACACACAGTCAGGCTGTAATTTGATCCACTGACGTTCCAGAGGAACTTAATTCAGAGAAACTAGCAGTCCTAACTCGAGGCTTTGAGGAGGCATCCATCATCCTCAAAACAAACCTGCAAGGTAGATTGTAGGCTAATACCGAAAGTGTTCTTGATCACTTTGGTTTAAGAACTTAGACTGAATTTATTCAATACACTCATGAATTGTATCTTCCATCTAAGACGATGATTCTTGGGTGATCTGCTCTATGGTCCCTGTGGAGCAAACAGAAGCTTTGAGGAAAATTCAGCCTGAGAATGCATGTATTTAAAAAGGCCACCTCCTCCAGCACTGCAATTGACACATGGTCACACATCTGCTTTCAGGTTTGGGACCTCCTCCTCAGGCCCTGGACTCTCTCAACACCACAGCTAAGCTGGGGCAGACACTGTGGGGCAGAAACAGCCGCCCCTTGGGGGCTCCTCCTGTGCAACCCCTCCAGTCCGCTCCTCTCCATTGGAGGAAAGAGCTGTGTGTGCCATCCTCAGCCTGGGAGCCAACCGAGGTGGGGTGAGAGTGGATGGGGGGGACACATACCACAGCCCACAATTTTGGCAGAGTTTCCTACTCCCTCTCCCCAATCATGAGCTACCCCTAAGGTATGGGCAAGCCTAACCCAACTTATAAGGATAACCATCATCATCAGCTTAGAACTGCACAGCTGGAAAGGACCCTATGGATGGTCAAGTCCAGCCTCTGTCAAGGAGGCACCGTGGGAGGAATCGAACTCCCAACCGGTGGCTTCCACAACCCCGATGTGGCTGAAGATGGCCTTCAGTGGTTTTTAACTTAGGTTTTAAAATGTTTTTGAATTGTTCTTGAACTTGATTTTTTAAATCTCATACATTATAAATATAATATATAAATCTCACGTATGTTTAATTTTTAAAAAATGATATTGATATAGTGGTTTTAAAATGCTGTTTTGTCTGTTGTGAGCCTCCTTGTGAGAAAAGTGGCGTACAAATTATTTAAATAAATAAAGGCTTTTTCATCAGGCGAGGCCTTTCTCTCAGTCCGGCCACCCTCACAGGTGCGCTTGGTGGGGGCACAGGAGAGGGGGCCTTTCTCTCTTGCTGCTCTGAGACTTTGGAACTCCCTCCCACTGGAGGCCAGGCTGGCCCCATCTTGGCTCTCCTTCCCCAAGCAGGCAAAGAAGACCTTTCTCTTCAGCAAGCTTTCCCTCAGTGGCTGCCTATATGAAGGAGACTTTCAGATCCATTGTTATTGCATTAGCGCTCTGACTGGGTCTTTAGTACTACTTGTGTTTTCTATTTCTCAGAGGGGCATTTTTTTTCCCTTTTTAATATTTGAACACATATTGTTCTTAGTTTTAATATTGCCTTTTAATAATGTGAGCTGCCTCGTTCTAATTGTTCTTAGCGTTAAATATTGCTTCTTAATGACGTGAAGCACCGTTGTGTACTCCTTTGCTTTCAACTTTCAATACTGTCTTTCACTGTTGTAAGCCGCCTTAAAACCCACCCGTGTCGTCCTTTGGGGGGGGGGGAGGAGAGAGCAGCCGCGTGCAGGGAGCCCCGTCCCGCTCCCGCTGCGCCCTCCGCCTCAGTCCCTCGTCTTCAGGCGCCAGAGACCTCTCCGGTTCCTTCGCGCCGGCTGCGGGTGCGAAAGGCGCGCGCGGAGCCCGAAGGGCAGGTCCCGAGGCAGACCTTGCGCCTACCCGGGGCTTCCCGCGCCTCTCGCCCCGGCCAGGCCGGGAGGGCTGCTCCTCCGGCCCCGGCTTCCCCCGGGCGGGGGCGGGGGTGGGGGGGGCGCCGCTCTCGGAGACCGGGAGGCATTTCAGCCCCGCGCCGGGCGGGGTTTGGGCCTGATGTCACAGGAAGCGAGGAGGGCTCCCCTTCGGAGCTGCCGGGCGCTGCCAAGCGGACGCGGCTGCCGAGGCTTCCGCGCAGCGCAGCGGAGCCGAGCCCAGCGAGTCCGCGCCTCGCCTCAGGCCAGCGTGCTCTTCTTACGCCTGCCGCCAGGATTGGACCCCCGCTCCTGGGATCCCCGGACAGAGTCTAAACGTCGCCCTTGCTTGACCCCCCCCTTCCCGCCGCTTGCTTCCCCCCCCCCCCCCACGGGGCAGCTGGAGAGCTCCGTCCCAACCCAGGAAGCACCCGCGCCCCCGCCGGATTGTACACGCCTCTGATTTTACACACATCTGACTGGCTTTTTACTTTTCAAACTGTGCATCTCAGAAGGGGAGCAGCCTGCGGTGAGTACCGGGCTCTGAGCCGATCCCGTATCTTGCGGTCCGCAGCGATCCTGGGAAGAATGCGGCCGGTCCACTTTCTGAAGTTCCTTGCCGGGCAAGGACGCCGGGCTTTGGCGAAAGGGGAGCGGGGGTGGGATTTTATTTTTTGGCTTCCACTTTAGGAACCCCAGCCTTGGTGAGAGAATATGATGTGAGAGAAAGGGGCGTGCGTGTGTGTGTGTGTGTGTGAGAGAGAGAGCGACCGCTCCAACCCGGGAATGCGACTCAGCCCTTCGCAGGTTTCTAAATGGGGCGATCCACTGGGGTGCGAGAAAGCCGATCCAGAGTTGCCTCCGGGATGCGATCCCTTTCGACACATGCCTCGCATGCTGGCGGCGTAATCCTTCCCAGGCGCGCCTCGAGTTTCACGCTGGGCATCTGGACACCTTCTGGAGTTTTGATCTGGTTTGGCTTGTTTCAAGCGTGAGAAAAGTAATCTGGTAATAAACCCCCAGAGATCGGGGAGCCCTTGCACCCGTCTTTTCCTGCGCCCAGGTCTCCGCTGCCCGCCCAGGTTGAATAAGCTTGAGATTTGGGGCCATGCGGCAACATGGTCAGAGCAGGGGGGCCGGGGGTGGGGGTGGGCGATGAATCGAAAGGCCACCGGGGGAGCTGACCTTTACTTCTGAGTAAAGCTTGCACTAGCTGCGGATTTCCCACTTGGAGTGGACTTGCTGACCCTGGAGGTCCTGTTGGGATTTGCAATCCTGTGACTCTGAGACCAGGCTTCCAGTATAAAGCGGGGACCCAGTAGTCACTCCATTTTTATTACCCTGCATGATTTGCTTTGTGCTTCTGGAAGTAAGCCCCTCCGTTCCATTGGTTTTGGTCGGTCTTATTCGCAAGAAGCCTTCCTTGCTTTCAGCTTCATTGACTCCGGACTGTGAAGGTGCCTGGCTACAACCGCTGCCTGAGGCTGTGGTTCTGTGCCTACCTACCTGGGAATAAACCACAGTTAATTTAGCAGCACTTCAAAGTAAGCGTAAGTTGGGTCACACTGCCTAGTTGCAATGTGAAGCATTCTTTTGCAGAAACACCACATTGCAAAGGCACAGGATCAGCTTCTCCGAGCAAGCCTCATGGGGTGATACTTCTCACTAAAGTCTCCTTTCCCAATCATGGTTTGGGTGATACTGCCGCTTATTCTCCAGCAACTTCAGGCTTGAAAGGTGCTGAAATTGGGAAATGTGTGATTGCGAACAGGATGGGTTAATCCAGGGCAATTTATTTTTGCCTCGAAATTGACTTCTCTGGTTTGGACACAGTATTGACATGCAAATTGCATTCCTGGGGCGGCAGTAGCCCCTCAACTTTAGTCCTTGTCTTTCTGTATGCAACAAGGAGAGCATGAAGAAGGGAGGAAAGGGGTGATGAATGACCGGTGGCAAAAATCCCAGAGAAAAGGCACACATTGTTACTCAGGAACTGTCTAAAGTCTGCTCTAGACAGTCTGGCTAACCAAAGAGAGCAGCAGTCCTGTGATAAATCTGCAGAGTCTTACTGGAGGGTTTGTGGCTCCGGGATGTGAAAAGCCAGGGAAGGTTTTGCTGCTCTTCTGCTGCTACTTGGCATTCGCCGTCTAATGCCTGGAGCACAACTCTGCTTAATACGGGGTGCCTGGCAATTCATGCAAAGGACATCAAGGAACCCACTAGAAACAGCTGAGGTATGAGATCTAGAATTAAACGCTTCTGCAAGACTGTTCCCCCCCCCCCCCGACCCTTGGAAATGTGAATAATGCTAGTTGTTCTAGCCACCTGAGGCAAAGGTGATTTTGTGAAAGTAATGAGTGAAATGGTTAATTAAAAAACGGGTTGGAATTAATGTGTTGGAGCCTTAAGTGACCGTTGCTGTTTATTTGGAAACAAGGGCCACAGGGTAATTCATACCTCTGAGTTTTGAGGGGGTACTTCTTAACGTAAAAGTTTCCACGTTGCTTGGTAAAACTCATAGATTTCTCGTGCTCAAACCGGCACCTTGAGATGGGGCATGCCAGGCTTCATCTATGAGGCGCAATTCGTCTTCCCCTTGAATTCATCAGTCGTGAGAATAGAAAGCTGCATTAGCTAATAAGCGGACTGGATGCAGAAATGGCTTCTGCTCCCTCAAAAGCTGTTTAGAGGAGAGACGTTCAGCAGGTATCAGTTTAAATGTCTAGATGGTACACAGAGCTTCTACACAGCGACTAAAAGTGCCCCAAAGTCCGGTCCTCTCGTCCATTTGACCGTGCAGCATGACCAGTTTGGTTTCTTCACTGCATTCTGTCCTTCAGTAATATTAAAACATAACTGCAGGCACATTCTACTTAAGCATTGTTCCCCCCCCCCCAGTGGTCCGTCACAAAGCCTGTAAAAGTTCTGAAAGCAGGAACTTAAAGAGTGACTCCCCCCCCCCCCCGCGCATCTAATGAGGAAGTGGTGTTTATTGAGCTTTTGTGGTTAAATCCCTGAGAGAAACAGAGAAAGGATGAACTTGGAGGTCTAAATTGAACTCGAAGAATAGTTCGAGTGCAAGGATGTGTGTGTGAGAAACTACATCTTTCAACTTTTTGTGCATTATCTGTTTTCTTCTTTAATGTGTTATATAAACTTTGGGAAGGAAACCTACATGCAGCCCACCCTGCGTCTTATTTCTGTCGAGACAACCGGCAAATCTATGCCACTGAAACATATGTGGTTTTCTGCTGTTGATTTAGCATTAATGAAGGTCTCCCTTCTGTTAATTTCATTTGCAAAGTTTCCTTTGCCCTGGGATGAACCTGGAAGCCTTTGGAAGTATTTGTCTTCCTAATAAAGCTGTTTATGCTGACGTTGGTATCTTCCCTCTAGACCTACCCTTGGATTGAAATGCCTCTGTTCTTTATTTGCACTTTCCTTGCCCAGTAAATTTGCCCTTTATTTACCCAGTGTTGTTCTTTTACAAGCTGTTCTGTAAAACATTGTCTGTGTATATTGTCAGGCGTGATTTATGGCAGTTGCCTGTCGGGTGTGTGTGAGAGAGTGAGAAGCAAGAGTGAGCATGAAAGATGCAAATCTGAAGGGAGTTTGGGGAGTAATAAAGAATACGTTAATAATTGCAAAAGTGAATACAAGTGAAGCTAGCAAGCGGAACTCTGTTCTCAAGTCTCGGGCTCATTGCATGTAAAAAAGATGTTCCTATTTTTCACTGTGATATTCTGGGATCCAGGCAGGAAATACTGTGAAAACCAGTTGGGGAAGGGCAGTTGTGACTGTATCTGCTCTGGTATCATCATGACAAAGAAACAGGCTATTTCAGATTTGTGTCTCTCTGTGTGTATAACGTTCTCAGTGTACGGCTGAAACATCCTACTGTCTGTGGTGATTCTCATAAGGGCATTTACCAAAATATACCATAAGGGTTAGCCATGTCTGACCAAACACACAGAAATGAAAATCAGGAAAGGCATGGGTCTCCTATTTTCTGTGTATTTTCCTAAAGAAAAGTGGCCATTCAGATATATAAGGCATGGGCATTAGGCTTCTAAGATTAGGCTACTCAGTCGAAAATGCAGCTGGCATTGACCTCACTTCTCACAGAAATGTCTTGTGCAATGGATCTTGAGAGAACCTTTTCCTACATGGGTTTGTAAACCAGGCAGCTAGGAATCACATTCTTTAGGCAAAAGAATGAGGTTGAAATCCTTTTGTATGCAGAAGACACATGTTAGTTTACTTTTAAAGCATATCAAGCTTATTCAAATAAACTCCAAAAACTTTAAACAAAGAGGTTAAATAAAGCAAAACGCTGTTCCAGCTCCTGGACATTTTTTGATAACAACAACAGCCATAGTTCCACTGACAAACACCATTTCCCAAAAAACCAAATCGTGGTTCCTTCTGCAATATATGAAGTGTGTGGATTCATTATAGGTCCTGGAACAGTTTTTTTTTTTTTTTTTTTTTTTTGGACCTGGCCAGTTTCTCAGTAAAGCTGCAACGCAGGACAGGATTAATTGCAGCAATGTAGGGAGTTAAACAAATAGTAAATAGAGGGTGTTTGTTAGCTTGTAAAATAAGGAGTTAGAGACAGGAACATAGTTGTGGTCTTACTGTCCACTTAAAGTGAAGAATTTGGATTAAACCGTGAAGTCCCATGGTTTCTGACAGGCTGAAGGTGCATTAACTGCATCCACTCTAATAAATCCATGGTATAATGAGGAGTTAGAGATGAGAACATAGCTACGTCTTACTACCCACTTAAGGAGAAGAATTTGGATTAAATCATGAAGTTCCATGGTTTCTGTCAGGCTGAAGTTGAGTCAACTGTATGGAGTTTTGTTGTTTCTTAGAACTAGTATCTTCGGCACTAGGAAGGTTTTAACTCAGCTCAAATTTCTCAGAAGTCTCTTTCTGAGAAAATTGCTGAAACGTTTTTCCATTTGAGAAGACAAAGGCCACTTCGCTGACATTTCTTTGGATCCTGTCCACCATTATTGAAACTGGCAGCTGTCCTCCCCATGCTCTGAAGGACATCAGCTTTGGGATGCTGTGGGAAATGTAAAATGGCGGCCAGCCTCCTGACAAGAAAACAACAAGAAGAAATACACAGTGCTACTATGACTCCTGAAGGTTATTCCCACCCTACAGAAACTATTGGAGACTTTTCCCGCCTCCTGGAAAAAAAAACTGAGTGAAACCTCTCAGCCCACAAATAAGTGGGAGGATTTTGAGAGGCCATCGGCATGCTGCTCTTGCTTTCATACCAGCAATATGTGACATGGTCTGGTTCCAGAGAAGTATGAAACTTCTCCCACGTACCTAAGGAGACCTTATTCTTCGTGCTCCATACCACACCACGTGGCAAATGGAGGGACGCTTCAAAAGCTGTCTTACGCGATGACATGAGAGTACGGGACACACACAGATTCTCATGGTGAGCCTAAACAGCGCATTAGCATTCAGCTTCTGTTTCACACTGTTTGTAATGGAGCAGTAACGGGTTGGACCCGAGACTTGCTCAAATCAGTGGGGCAAGTCAGTGATAAAGCCCCATTGGTTTTGGTGGGAATGATGGGCAGCTAATTTTCTGTGGACCCAACCCACAGAAAATATTTTAACTCCAAAAAGAAAATGTCCTTACAGTTCAGTAGACGAATTGTTGACAGGACAAGAAAATGTTAGTAAGAAAACGGCTTTTGTCCTTTTTGTGAAATCCTGTGATTAGAAATCTACTTCAGTTTTGAATATTTTTTTTGTCTGTTGATACCAGCAGGTGTCACTCTGGAGACTAATAGTGAATGAGGTGTTCAGAACAAAGTCGGTTTTTAAGAAGTCTCTTTTTTATTGCTGTTTTCTTTCTTCCTTTTATTGTGGCATTATCTACTTCCTTTCTGCTGGAGATTTTATTCCTTGTCACAAATGGTCATCATAACTTTGATGTGTGATCTACTTTAAGAATGGCTTCTCCCTCCCCCCCCCCCCACATCTATTGTTATGTTTATATTTGTTGGTTATGAGCAGCTGTTTTTACTATACAAACTTGCACACTGATTTCCTGTGCACAGCAGTTATTTGGGTTACAGCTTATCCCTTTATTCTGTTTTACTAGACGGCGGCCACAGAATGCCTTATGGTAAAAGGGATGTGTATATATTTAGCTATAACAAAACAAAAAAAAGTTTAGGATGTTTCTGGCATCTGATAGCAATTACAGTGAATGAGAATTCTCTCTCAAAGAGTTAATCGGAAGCCAGTTTCTTGCCTATAATATGCAAAACGTTACATTAAGTCATGACAAGAAAATATACACTTGTCCCATATATTTTGTGCTAAGGTACCTTTAGCCTTCTGGTAGAAATTTACTTGGAATAATCTTCTGGACTCAGTGAGGAACAGATCTGCTATTACACTCACACTGTGAAAAAAAGAAAGCCTATTAAGTAATTTGTTTGCACTATGAGTTACTTCTGCTGGTTGCTCTACAGGTTAGTTTGGCAAAAGAAAACCATTTGAACTGAGCTAAATGCACCGAATTTGTTAACACAATTATGGCTCAGTCAGTTGGAGCTTCTGACTATGGAGCCAGGGGTCAGTAGTTTGATTCCCCACTCCCCTTGTGGGAGAAGAGCCAGCCTGTGTGGCCTTAGGCAAGCTGCACTGTTTTGGAGGCCCACCACAAGAAAGGACTAGTAAACCACTCCTGAGTGCTTTACACCTAGGAAACCCTGAGAAAAGTCACTTGGAATCAGCTTGATGGAATGTAATAAATTACAATGAATGTGTGGAGCAGAGGACCAGACCACACAAGTGACAGCTGACGGATGTAAAAAAAAGAAAAAGAAAAAAGTGTCGACAAAATTGACATACTACCACAAGGAATATAACTAAAAACTATGATTATCCTATATGATTTGAGGCTATAAGTCAATGTGTTTATTTGACCAAGTGTCTCACTTGCCGGAAAGCTCCACTGTGGTCATCAGTATAAGGCTGCAACTGACTGCACATTATACTGGACATCCATGGAATGCATTCCCAAGGACATATGCATGTACAATCTGCTCACTCATCGACTTGCTGTTCCTCGGAATGAAACATGCTGAAGCCTAGTTCAAAACCTCTTCAGTATATGATTACACTTAAAAGTGCTACGCTGAGTGCCACCAAAGCTGCAGACTATGCAGAAAAGCTATAAAATGTGACCTCGGAAATCTATGATATGCTGATGTGATACTAAGACATTATTAGAAAGTTGGCGCATTCAGTTGCTGAACTAGAGAGAGGCAGTAAATATAATTAATCATATGCATGTTTCCAGAAGTTGCAACCACAGGCCATATAAAACATCCCTGTTTCCTTTATTTCCTGTCTGAGTCCATCCTGTTCCTTTCTTAGTTTTGTTCCATTTCCTGTTCAACAAGGGTGGTGAATGAGTCACTTTGGCAGGCGTGAAAAATGTCAAACTTTCTAAAATGTCTGTCCCATACTCATTTCAGGTATCACTGTTGCTTCGGCATGTGTCCCTAACATACTAGCATCAAATTGTGCAGAAAGCTCTTTCTCCATTCACAAGAGTCTCATGGGGTGGCAAAAGACTACTAAGTAATCACTGATTGAACATTTGTGTCAAAAAACTGACCTTGATGTAGTGCCAGATAAGGAGTTATGAGTAGTTTGGCATTGATACAAATGATCTGTTTTGAGGAGGATAGGCAAGTGAGTTTGTGATGGTATGGGCATCTGCCAGTCAGTGCCATCCAAGCCATGTTTTGGTACATCCAAGAGAAACCCAGTATGAGTTTTCCATGATCTATGTCAAACCCAAAAGCTCGTCAAGATATGCAACAATATACGAAAACATCCTTTCTGTTTCCATGGAAAGGGAAAAGCTATCCTGTACCTGCGACAGAGCTATAATTGATCTGTTTTATTTAGACACAGAGATAAGGCCATGGATCTGCTGACAAACTAAGCTTCTCCTGGAGTCACATTACAGCACATTGAAGGACATTGATGTAAAGACCGGCTCAGTTGCACCATAGTAAAAGACCTGCAAAGCACATTCTCTCCCAGGCAGCTGGTGTGCAGCCAGGGGCACCTGGCCCTTTGGAAGGAGAGCTGATGTTTCAAAATGGATTAGCAGCTAGAGCCCATGTGTAGTTGAAGTGTGTAGTTTAAGAGCTGGGGTATTTCCAACTGCAACGGGTGCTGTGTGGTATTGTAGAAAGGCTTGCTAAGCCAGTTCCTAAGAGGTTGCCTCTTCTCTCTCAAGAAAAGTTGAACTGTGCAAGCTGACAAGATGAAAGGGAAACCCACAGTCAGCCTGTAGAAAACAATACAGTTTTGTTTCACAGTTTGGTAAAGTTACTTTTTTGGGCTACCACTCCCAGAATCTCCCAGTGACCATGCCAATGCGGTCATTCTGGGAAATGTAGTCCCAGAATAACTTTTCTAAACTCTGCAAAACAGGTCTCCCTCCCCCCCCCCCCCAATGGAGTTGTTAGGACTGTGGCTACCATTAACATAGGAGCCTGAGAATGACAGCTGAACCAGGTCTGTATGATTCATCCCTGAAAAGATTTACTGCAGTGTTTGTATAGGCTAGTACGGAGACTCATGTACTAGAGACCAGTCTGCATCTGCTGGTACATGGCAGGCTGGAGAATGAAATCAAGAGATTTGAGGACCAAAGAACACATTGCAGATCAACTGTTGTTAGAAAAGAGAAATCCTTAACTTCTGAAAGAGTATAATTGTCCTAGTAGGTAGGAGCGCTTCTTACCCCCTGCAGTCTGCAGATAAGCTTGCTTTGTTTTGTGATTGGTCTTTGTCAGCTGTATTTGCAGGTCGTGTTTCTGAAACAAACTCATCTCTGGGAAACTAATGCAATTTCAGCTATAATGACAAATAATGTATAGTTTGACCCTCTGTGAAAGAAGCCTTACCTCTGACCATATTGGACTGACAAGGAGTGGGCCAATGTGACACCCGACACATGATTATAGCAATCGTAACTCAGTGAGTGGGCCAAAGCACTCTCGGGGGTTCAAAAAATCCTCCAAGACAAAAAGAAGATCACTGCTGCCAACTGAGCCATCTATATCCACTAAATATTATTAGTGTAGTTTTAATTCTGAGAGCCAACGTAGTGTAGTGGATAGAGTGTCAAACTAGGACTCAGGAGACCTGGGTTCAAATCTCTTCTCAACCACCATTTCAGGAAATGTGTGTGTGGTGATAATGGTAAAAGCACTCTTTTAAACATCTCGCTCAGAAAAACCTACTAGAGCTGCTGGAAGTCAGAATCAGTTTGACAGCACATTGCAAACGTTTTTAATTCTAGTCCTGTGCCCTCAGGAGGTAGTATTCAGTTGCGATTTTCTTAAGAAGAAAAGAGGCAAATAGTAAAAGGATACATAAGTCCAGTCACAGAATCAGTCTTTGAAAAGCCCCATCTCCTGCTGGGCTCCTGTTGAGTCAGCTCCACTTAGCAACACAGAAGTATTCTGCAAGTTTTCTTTCTAAATGGAAAGAAATTTAATGACTACTTGGGATGTGATCAGCAACTTTAATTCAGGAAACGGAACCCCTGGAGCCATCTTAGTTAATAAAGTCCTTTTGCTCAAGGTGTCAGGTGTTAATCAGTACTTCATAGCTGTCACCCCACTAAAACTCTTAATACTTAACTAGAAATCTCTGAACTCAGTGGCCAGAATCTTATCACTTACACCCACCAGTTTAAGTTCAACAACAGAAATCTCAGCAGTGAATTGCTGCCAGTTAAGAAGTCAAAGCTTGTATTTCTTGTCACGTACCAAGTCACATAACTGGTGTTGCCAAGAAATGCAAGCACTAGCTACTTAACCAGCTGCATTTCACTACTGAGATTTACACCATTGGACTTAATGCCAATGAACGTAAATAGCAGAAGACTGGCTACTCTGGGAAAAAGCAAAACAATGCAGAAATTGCAGTAAGTTTTGGATTTCATTTCCCAACTGATTTTTGTCCACCTCTTTCTTCTTTCAGGTTCTTCCTCCAGGTACAGCCATCAAGTGGCTTTTCTTGATAGCAAACATTTTAACTGCTTTTCAGCAATTAGTGCGTGGTTGCCATTGGTATAAAATATTAGCTGAAATTATCTTTAAAGCCCTTTTCATCAAGTAATTGAGGGAAGCAGTACTGCGTAAGGAGGGCCTGCTAGTGGTGGGATCTGGATGGAGTGCTGAGGTGAAGCTTCAGCTGAAAACAAATGTCTTTCTTTTTATGACATGCTGCTTGGGACCCAAGGTGCCTGAGTCACCTGAAACAGGATCACATCCTGGATGGTGGAGTCTTGACTATGCCCCTTGATGTTTGCAGGAGTGGGGCATCTGCCCTTCACTTAAATTTGCTGCCCTCTTCCAAAAGACACTTTCACAGAAAAAGAGTTCAGATCTTGGAAAGGAATGGACTTTTTTTTTCGGGGAGGGGGGTCACGACAAGCCTACAGCATAGTTCTTAACCAACTCTAATGCTGCTATGGAGCTGAGAACCCTTCATTAGAGCTGCAATCATCTTAAGTGTTCAAGAGACATGGCTGAAATAGTCTTTTGTGTCTGAGAAATCCGATTTGCCAAGGAGGAACATGGTTCTGTCCTAAAGACCTCTTACAAAACAGAGCAAGCTAATTTGCAAAGTATGGGAGGCAAGAAACCCCCCTGCTGTGGTAATATTGTACAATCAGCACTGAAGAAATTCCCTCTTTTAGTGATGGATTATCTGTCATGTATTGATTGACCCCTTTTAAGAAGCATGCAGCCCTAGTACTAATAACTCCCTGAGCTGATAATGCAAGACCTGAAATCAGAGCCAATGTTACAGTAATGTCTGTCCAAGAGCAAAGAGATCTGTGATGATGTTTCCACCATTATCAGAGGAGGGGTGGATGAAAAGCACAAAGGAAGTGCCAGCCTTGGGGATCCAGGCTCCAAACTCCTGCTCAGCCTTGAAGTTGACTGGATTGCACTGGTCCCTTTACTACCTATCTCCCAGCTCTACCTGCCTTATGAGAGTAGTCAGAATGATAAAATACATGGGAAACCAGGTATGCTGCCCTAAAATCCGGAGGGGGAAAAGTGAGGTAACAATGTGGTAGAATAAAAGTTTTCAAGATGCATTCAATGTTTGACCGTTACCAGCAAAATACAGACTACAGGCTGCTAATGGTTTTGGATCCAACTTAGAATACTCTTGCAAAACCTGCTCTGCAGAGAGTTTAAAAAGTACCGTATTTTTCGCTCCATAAGACACACTCCCCCCCCCCAAAAAAAGTGTGGGGGGGAAGTGTGTGCGTCTTATGGAGCGAATACTGTAAAAAAAAAAAGTTTAAAGTGACAGAAGAAGAAGGAGAGATGGAGCGGCACGAGACAGAGGAATGGATAGAGGAGGGGGAAGTAGGAGAAGAGAGGGAGGAGTCACGCGAGGGGGAGAAGAGGGGGATAAACGTTTTTCTCATGAGAGAGGAGGGAGGACAGTTGAAAGAAACGGAAAGAGTGGTGTTAAGGAAAGACGTATGGGAGGAAAGTGATCCAGGGGAAGAAAAGGTGTTTAGAGTACCGGAAAAGGAGGGGAAATCACGCCGCCGCCTGACTTTCCCTGCCCCTCCACACGCACACCCCTTCACCCCCCGATGGCGCCTCGAATGCAAGGTGTGTCTTATGGTCAGGTGCGTCTTATGGAGTGAAAAATACGGTATGTGAAATAGAAAAACTGCATGTGTGCCCACGCACAAAGATTTTTGAAGAAACATGGATAACATATTGGATTAGCAAAACAGCAGCAAGCAAGATGTATGAGAAGGCTGCTGTCACAGGGATCTAGCTGCTGGTGAAGGACTCCAAAGGAAGGAAGGAAGTTTAGTAAGTAAGTTAAGTAAGTAAGTAAGTAAGTAAGTAAGTAAGTAAGTAAGTAAGTAAGTAAGTAAGTAATCTACAGAACTAGGCTAGAATCTTTCTCCAGAGAGACTGGAAAGGCCATAACTTAGTGGCAGAACTCATGCTTTATATGTACAAGGTCCTAGTTCAATCTGCAGCATCTCCTGAGGTGACTCAGAAAAATATGTGTCTGGAATCCCAGACAGTTGCAATCAGTCAATATAGACAGTAGCGTCCTGATGAAACTAGTGGTCCGATGTGTCATACAGCAGCTCTCTCTATTCATAAGAAGAGACGGAAGGGAGGAACTTTTCAGACTTAAGGTTCCAGAGCACCTCACCCAACATGACCGGTATGGGAATTGTATTCCGAAGAAGGAATTTCCCATTTCTGTTTCTAATCCAGACACTGGTTCACTGCCATGGGGGAAAGTATGTGTAGACTCATGTACTTTAATATTTTGGAAACTGCAATTCCTAGCATGCTGGGTGGGTGAGTCAGGTCAGTTCTTCAGCCAAAGCTGGAACTGAAAACATCTAAGGTGGTATCCTTTGTCTGCAAAGCCACATTTAGGTACTGAGTGGCATCAGGATGTGAATGCACAGTTGTCTAGTTGCAGCTAGCCTCCTGCTTTGCTTCAGCACTTTTGTCATCTTCTGGAGCCATTTGCCAGCCTGCCTAACTTCCTGTACATGCTTCGTTGGAGCTGGGGGTTTGTTGGCCCTGCCCTTGCTTGTTGGAACATCCACCTTACTTAGTGGCTGGACTCTGCTCCCTGCACACCCTCACTTTAGCTGTTCTGGTCTGTCTTTGCTGTGAGGAACGGAAAGAAGGCACTTGGCGAAAATGAACCCTAGAATGTCACACACCCTTGCAACCATGTGGCCCATGACTCCTTTCATTCCTGACCATTGGCTGTGCTAGCTGAGGATAATGGGAGTTGAAGGCAACATTCTCTGAAGGGACCTGCATTGGGAGAGGCTGCCCCATGGCATCATGTTCAATGCCTAAAACCTAGGGCAGGGCTAAGTATGCCAGTAGGGCTGGTTTCAGTTCTCTGTGACCCCTTTGGGGGGGAAAAGGGAACACTCCCACCTCACGTTCATGGGCCTTCTAAAAATAAAGTTATTAATTCATCCATTATTTGATTGTTCCTTTTGAATCAACCTCTACAAAAGAATGGCTATCTGATGAGACTACAAGTTTCATAAACAACTTGGTAGATTCTTAATGTATAATGTGCGTGTGTGTGTGAGAGAGAGAGAGGAGATGTGCTTGACGCTAAATAGTTTTAATGGTTTTTAACTGAGTGGAAAACCAAGTTGAAGTAAAAGCCATTTCTTACCTGTTTTCTCCCCCCTCTGTCGACAAATAGGGAACTGGGAAGTATTCCCTGTGAGATGGTTATATTCCAAAAGTTTCTTTGCACGTCTCAACTCCCAGGCCACAAATGGAAAGAGAACAATTAAAATGCTGCTGCTTCGCCATTGCTCTCTCTTTTTTTTTTTTTTGCCTCTTGCATTATTTATACTGTGGCTGATTAATCTGGCCAGGAAGGCCATTCTAATGAGCTCCCTGCCCTAACCTTTTTGCCTGAGCAATTTGGAACAGCCTTTTCTAACAACACGGCAGCGATTTCATCTGAATGCGGCAGAAGTGCTGAGTCGGAGTGGTCCCCTACCTTGTCTGTCTGGACCACCTCCATCCTCCCCAAACCTGATGTTGTTTCCATAAGATTGGCACATTTGGAAGAAAACATCTTTGTCCTTCCTTTGCTCCTGGGCTTTTTTACCCATCAACAAAACAGCTGTGTACCACAGTTTCCTTTTCCTTTCTCAGACCCTGGTTTCATAAGATGACTAAACGTTTCCATAAAGTTCTTTAAAACACACAGAGAGAGAGACAAACACCCCCGCCGCCGCCCACAACATACAAGTTAAAGCATAAATAAGAGTATGGTTTTCATTTGTTAGAGGGCAGACATCTAATGGAGAAGGAACATAAACATTTAAAATTTGATCAAATGATTCTTTAGCCTGTGAATGCAGTAACTTTTTACAGCCAACAGTGGGCCTAATAAATGCAAGTTTGGAAATAACGTCTTACTAGTTAACCCACCCACCCCGCCGCCCATAACAGTTACATAATAATGTACTATTGAAACAATTCTGACTTATGGCGACCCTTTTCAGGATTTTCCAGGTAGAGAACACTCAGACGTGGTTTCACACTCCTTTCTTCTCGTGGTGCCCTGGGACTGTGCAGCTGGCCCAAGGCCACACAGGCTGGCTCTTCTCCCAGGAACCACAGTGGGGAATCCAACTCCCAACTCCTAAACCATTGAGTTATTCAGTCAACTAACTTACATTATACCTGTCATTTTACAAGGGACCACTTCATTCCTTTATAGCATATGTTTATCTTTTGGTCATTTTAAAGGGAAGGGTAAACCACTTCTGTCTATTCTCTACCTAGAAAACCCTGGAAAGGGTTGCTATAAGTCAGAACTGATGTGACCGCATGCTATGATGATGTTAAGAAGAATATCACATGCTACACATTCTGCCTCTTGCTGCTGCCTTGTTCTGTTGTGTGTGTTGAGATGATGGTGAGGGGGATGGGAGGAAAGCATCTCCTGTCCCACAGATCAGCAGCTCGTATCATTATGAAGTTATGAACCGCCCAGAGTAGACACGTTCTAGATGGGCGGTATATAAATCTAATAAATAAATAATAATAATAATATAAGTTGGGCTGAAATATTTTAACTGTTGTCAAGAAACAGAGTATTGAATTAAAAATTGCAAACGTAATGATCCATATACGACTCTGGAAAAGGTCTTAAACTATAAATGTTGCTCAAAGACTTTTTAAAATCAACTTTCCAAATGCTGAAAAGTATTCTTATTCCTACGGAGCTTTTCAGAGAGTGCTTTCTAGTTGATACTGCTTCAGCAATCTCGCACCATAAATTAGGCTGAGGGATAGTGGCAGCGTTCCACTGTTACACTAAACAAGGTGTAATTAGCTAGATGCAAAGAAAGGTACCCTCGGAACAAGCCTTCCAGGTTCACCATCCCCCTCTCCTTCTACTGTACAAGCTACCAACAAGTGTCTGGAAGCTTTTGGGTTTACTAAACCACAGCTGGCTCTTTTGTTTGAAGTCAGCAAACTGGGTGAGTCTTACACAGTGTCAGTTTTTTGTCTCTTGCCACAACAAGCCATCTTGCTAAAACTGTGCTGACTTTTCCCTGCCTTCATCCTTCCTTTACCATCATCCTTCCCTTGGGCAGCAGAACATTCTTGTTCTGCTACGCTGTATATTTTTGGGGTGGGAGGGAGTCTTCAGGAACCACAAGGGTAGCCCCTCGGCTAGGATGATGGGGCCACAAATAAAAAAATCTAAAGGGATGGGTGCTATTTTGCTTGCTTACTAGCCATCTATGGGAAGCTGTTGTTAGGTTACTCTGTGTGTTGCATCAGCACCCGGCTTTTCGTGAGCGTGACATGGAAAATTCCAATGTACACTCATACAAAATATGGATTCACTGAGCATATTTTAGAAAAGATTTCCTCAGCACATCATGGAAGGGCAAAAGCATAATGATTCTGCCACAGCTTTAATTTCAATGTGTATTTCCTAGTGGATGCTGTTGATATAATTCAGTTTCCCCAAACCTCGTGGTCTCTCAGTGTGTTGGATTGCAACTCCTTAGACCTCGTGGATTAGAAATGATGGAACATGTAGTCAAGTACAGCTGGAAGACGTCAGGGTTGGGATAAGCTGAAACTAATTGCCTAGGGTCACTTCCTGTATAAGCAGAGTGCTACAGACACTTGTTCAGATAAAAGTGTATATTCCCTGTTATCAGCATAGAAGCTCTAAAACATTTCCATCTCTCCAGATTATTTTCTGGAAATAACAGTTGCTCTGTCCTGCTTTTCAATTGTTTAATCTGTCTAATAAAGCTGTTCTAGGATTGCATGAGACCCAAACTTGAACATTCTGGTATCAAACCATTGAAACTGAGGAGCAGTTTGTACAAACTGAAATGATCAGATTGTTCCTGGCATAAATCATTTCAGACTGCTGGTTGGCCATTATATGCCTTTAATGTTGCCTTCAAAATATTCTTACGTGCAGAATAGCAACAAGTCAGAGAGAAGACTGAATTAACACTAAATTAGGCTGAAATTGTAAAAACACCCAGATGAAAATATGATCCCAACATTGCTTCTAGCTGCCTTATATTTTTAGGTGGGCATGGGGGCAGAGTTCTGTCTCACTTCTGAATAGATGTTATGTTTGCTTTATTTTGACCTGCATAACTACATGTCTTACAAATGACAATGCTGTTGTTCAGGACTGCCTTTGTATCTCCTGCCTCAGCAAGCCATAAATATAGATATTAAGTATGCCCCACTGAGTTGGAGCACCTGGCTGCGGAGCCAGGGGTTGGCCGTTTCATTCTCTGCTCTGCCTCCTGAGAGAAGAGACAGTGTTCGTTGCCTTGGGCAAGCTAGACACCCCCGGAACAAGGGACTGGTGAACCGCTTTTGAATATGCTATCCCTAGAAAACTCTGAGAAGGGTTGCCATAAATCAGAATGGAAAAACAGCACATGGTTAGTATCATTCAACGGTAGCCTTCCAGTCCTCCATACCATGGTCTCTTACAAGTCAGAGGAAAATATAGCTTTCCAGATGTTGTTGAACTGCAGTTGTCCTTGGCCTGGTCAGCCTGCCCAGTGTTGAACTATGGTCTTTCTTTATTCATTTCTGAGCAGTGCACAATTTAAAATTATGGACATATCTGAAATACAGGTAAAAGTAAAAGCAAATTAAAATGTTAAGACAATTAGGCTATTTTTGACCAGTAGCAGATGATTTCAATAGTGTTATCTCAGCCATCTGCTATATCTTCTTTTGTATACATGATAGGGCATAAAGATGGTCCAGCGAGAGTCTTGTTAGAGGAGAACAATTCATCCATTCGGCAAGGTATGTTGCTTTTGTTCTCCATAGGTTCAGCTTACCCTCTTCTGGTTTAATATTTAGAGCATGAAATGTGTGCAGACTCGATTTTAGCCATCATCTGGGGCAGTGGCGGCAAACCTTTTTGGGCTCGCATGCCCAAATTGAGAAAAACAAAAACCAGCAGGTGGTGTGCCGCGGCGGCGGCAGCAGCAGAACCGGAAGTGGCGGTGGCAGAACTGGAAATGGCGGCGGAAGGGGGAATCCCAGGCACGGAGGTGCCTCGAGACCCCACTCTGGATCCGCCACCAGCGCCAGCTGCTCCGGATCCGCCTGTCAAAGCACCAGCACAGCAACTGCAGCCGCCTTCTCAGGTTTCATGCGCAGGAGGGGAGTAGCGATCCGGTGACTTATGGCTTGCGTGCCCGCAGAAAGGGCTCTGCGTGCCAGCTGTGGCATGCGTGCCATAGGTTCGCCATCGCTGATCTAGGGGTTGGTGTCCATGAAGTGGATGGGTTTGGTGCTGTTTTACCTTATTTCATTTATTATTTGCTGGAATATCTCAGTGTACCTCTTTACATACTTCTGGAGGGGCAATGCCAGCCAAATAACAGACTTTTTCAATGGGGTAGGTTTCAGGCAGCCAGTAATAATCCTGCATGATTCATTAAGAGCTAAATTCACTTGTTTGGCAATTATTATAGTGTATGGCACCAGAATATTCTGCTGTGGAGTAGCACAGGAACAAATCTGTTCTTAAGGTTTGTGGGTGTGCACCCCAAAGTGACCCAGCCACAGGGCTTGAAAAATGCACTCATCTACTTGTCTGTGACGAGTGAAAAATGCTGCTGGATGAGTCACAGCTCCCTCCCTCCCTGCCTCCTTCCCTCTGCCTCTCTCTCTCTCTCTCTAATCCTGTAGTCCCTCCCTCCCCCTCCCATTGCAAAAGGCAAACTGCTCTCTTCTCGCGAGAAGAGAGTTTGAGCGGCACATAGAGATATAGCTCTGCAGGAGAATGTAGAGTAGTCCCATGCTGGAGAATATGGAGATTCCCTGCTCCCAATTTCAACCGAACGAGGACACATCCTGGGGTGGGAGGGAACCGTGGCTCCTTAAGAGGCCGGGCGCTTTTGCTTTCAGTTTTATTTTTGCTGGAGACATTCAAAAGAAAGGCATTCAAAATACAAGCTTCATGACCCCACAGACACGCGGGTAAGAAAGCAACCCAAGTCTGAGGGTATAAATCAGTGATTCCCAATCCCAATAAATTGCAAGGCTATAGTCCGGTCATGCTGACTGGTGAAATTTTTGACTGACTGGTGAGACATTCTAAAAATTTTCAAGCCCTGCCCAGCCAGTTTACTAAATATGTTATTTTGGTGGCAACTTTGTGATTAGTGTTTAGACAGTGTTTTTTGTAGGTCAGGGTTTGATCCAGAGTGACATCCAAACACTTTGGGGCAGGGCAGCATTCCAAGATCTTGACTTCCCAGCTAACTCAAAGCTTCCTCTCTGCTTCTCTGTTCTTTAAGTGGAAGGCATAGACCTGTGTTTTTAAAAGGTTTGGCTGAAGTATGGTAGAAGCCTTATTTACATGGAAGGTCCTCCATCCTTGGTCTGGGCAATTAGACATACACTCTGGGCTTGCATACTCCTTGTTCCCTCAGGGCAATCCCTTCCCTTCTTGATCTCACAGGCACCTTCCCCTGGTCTTTCCTATCTATGTTGTGAAAACCAGAGTGACATCTGAACTGGGCAGACTGTGTTAGGACAAGCATCCAAACACGAGTTTTCCGAGCATGATTTTTGGTTTTCAGGTGACTCCCAGTGGTCCAGGTTAGCAACACAAAACCTGTGAAATGGATAACCTGGAAAGGGAGGAGCAAGCCTGTCTCTAAAAGAGGATGAGGGAGTGGGAAGTGGGAGTCCATGACAGGTTCCCAGTGGTCAGAATCTGAGCCCTCTGCTCAGAAGTAAGTCCTACTGAATTGCGTGATCCAAAGAGGCAAATGCATTTAACTTCATCAAGTGTACATTCTGATGTGTTTCTTTTTGATGTAAAGTTTTGATGCAGGAAAGGAATGTATTTGAAACCCTTATTTGTTGTTGTTGTTCCACCAAGCTTTTGATTTTCTTGCTGCTTAGATTTTCTTTCAAGATATCTTCAGGTTTTTAATTTTGTCTGGATCCCTACTGGTTAATAGCTGGGTTGTTATCTGTTGCTTTGATATTCAAATTGATTGGGTAGCTGTCGCTTTTACTGTTTGTTGATATGTTTGGTTTTTAACTAAAACTAGCCTCTGGGGGCTGCAGGAGAAAACACTGAACACATTTTATTGTTAACAAACAAACACACATACACCATACACAGAGCCTCCAGCTTTTCCACTTGTGTATTTTCACAGCTTAAAATGCCCTCTAAATTAGAACAAAGAAGTGCAATGTTGACCTGTCTGCTGTCATCAGTAAAGAAGATAGCCTAGCTGAGCTTCAGGTTGAAGTCCTTCACAATGCCATTTTAATCCTATCTTATTTATTTATTAAATGTATTCACTTATTTTATTCCCCCCCCCCCACACACACACACACACTTTGTTATCCTACTTCTCAGGGCCCTAAGGCAAGTTACAAAGCTGTGGTGAGGGGCAAATTATACAAATATACAAATTATATATGTATACAAATTATAATATTAAATTATATATAAGATATACAAATTATAATATTAAAAGTGCAATGAAACATAACAATAGTGAAGAATATAGGAAGTATCTTGATGAGCTGAGTGGCAAGTCCTGTCAGCATAGAAACACAAAATCATGCTGTTGGCACAAGCATTGATGTTGTGCAAGTGGTGACCCCCATGATAAAGACCCGCCCTCATTTGTGCAGTGGCAATGCTTGCATAAGTAGTGTGAGCCTACATGGGTTCACTGACAGATTTTTCCGCTCAGTGGAATTTCAAGAGGATATTGGATAATTACCTCGAAAAACAAAAGTACATTTTTTTAAAAAAAAGGATTTTTAAAAAAGAAAACTACAGCATTTCTACTTTAAAATGCCTTTCTCTTCAGTCTGTTCAGTTGCCAAAAGCTCGCCGGAAGCAAAGGCTTTAACCTGCAGCTGAAAAAGACAGTGTGCAGCAGCGCATACAGTGTGCAGTGCGCATACCACTGAATACTTCTTCATGTCTTCACCAGGTGTGCCCGTGAGGGTGGTGGGACCAGAAGAACCTCCTTTTTGGAGGATCCTAAAACCTGGGGAGGATAACGTGATATGTGGTCCTGCAAGTGGTGTGCCTGGCTTCTTTTTTATTCTCACAACAGCCTTGTGAGTGAGGTAGATTAAACTGAGTGTTGGTTACCGACCCAGTGTTAGAGAGGGCCTCATAGGTGGCTAGGAGGTGGACACAGGTGGGCACACGGAATCCCATGCGGACTGGACCCCATTCCTCCTCTGTGCCTAGGACAGAAACCAAATAGGCTCTAGAAAAGGAGAGACTCTCTTGCCTGCGCTCAGCATAAAAATACTGCTCTCAATCCCCTTCCCATCTCCTCTAGACAGTCACTTTTGGGGGCAGGCTGATATACTGGGGTAATAGTTAGCGGTAGTGGTATCCATCACTTCTTCCAGTAGACGGTATTTAAAGAAGAAGAAAAGCATGATGTTTCTTTTGGTCTTTGAGGATATCTTTTTCTAATGGATAGCATATTTTGAGAAGCAAAATATCGTCTTTTCCGCTTATAAATATAAAGCTTAGATCTGCATAAAATGTCATTTAGCACATGCACACACATCTAGTTTTGATGCTCTCATTGCTGACACCTCCAAAAATATTATCTGATTTTCAAGGTGAATGTTTCCTACTAGCTTAGACAATAGGTTAGAGAATAACAACAGTGTTTTTAAAAATAGTGGGGAAATTATTAAAATGACAGGGTTTCAGATTTTTCTTATTACTCTCAGGGGATGAATCACAATTGTAATGGTTTTCATCCCCCCTCCAGCTGACATATCTGTCTCTTAACTTCTCCTTTCTTTTGCGTTTTTTTCCCTTCTAAAATTCAATTTTTACACTTCTATAGACACTTTAGAGCAAGACAAGAGAAGAGTTATAAGAGAAGGAGGCATTGTTAGTAGACGTGCTTTTACCAGCAAAGGCTCTTATTTTCAGTCGTAGAAAATAGTGATCTAGCAACTCAGTGGTCCCTAGAAGCATGATGGAAATGGGAGGGGTCTTGAAGGTCCTCTGGTTCCACTCCTATCTCATGTAGGATCTGTGATGCTAGGTAGAACATTGTCCATCTTTCAGGCAGACCTAATGGGATAGTTGCACCGTGGAACACAGCTATGGGATAATTTTGAATTCTTAGTAGAACCTATTCTGAATCAGTACTTGCGGATGGCACTGCAGTTATCTGATAGAATTTCATCTTCCTTGTTGTCAGCCAAAGCTAATTAATCAAAGTTGGTAAACAGTAGGACAATTATTTCATACTTTAAACAAAAATAGCCAAAGCTTTTCAAACTTATTGTTGATTAGTATCTTAGACACTAATTAAGTAAGCTGGTAGTTCATGAGGTTCTCATCTGATTTTCTGTTTAATTAAGGGGAAAGGGCAGCTTTGGATTTAGTGACAGTCTGGATTTTGATTTTTATGAGCTGTTAGGAGAGACTGATGGCCAAACAATATTCTGCTTTTTCTTAAACTAGATGCAGGGAGCTCTCTATCCATATATAGCAAACCTGTCCACCCAAAGTACTAACAAGTAATTATTTCAATAGGAATTAATTGTTTTCTTTCTGTGGTTTACCTTAGCATGGATTGGAGGAACTTTCCAGAGGCACACAGATGTCTGTGTGGAAAATGCATAGCGCGAAGCCTCAAACGTGTGAGCCATAGTCAGTCATTTAAAAGTGAGGGAGAACATGCTATTCCCTTCTCCATTTCGTGTTGTGTTGTTCTCCTGACTTTCCAGAGTTCCATTTCATACTCAGTCTCCTTTTCAAACATTTCACCCTCTACGTATAGAAAGGCACCATCAATGTTGACAAAGAGCACAGGGTTTTGAATGACTCATAAAAATCGAAATCCAAAATATGCTGGATCACTGAGTCTCTAAGACTGCTTTTCACCCTTAATTAAACAGAAAATCAGATGAAAATCCCATGAAATACCAGTTTATTCAATTAGTGTATCTAGCTGTTGTATTCCTGTGTAGTTTATCTGGTTTTCCCAGACAGAAATTTTACAAGGGACCAGAGGTATGTTGTAGGTGGGGATGGACTGATCTCCTTGCTGGCAAATAGGGTTATATTTGATTTAACTAGTCTGTGCCTTTTTTTAAATTGCATGTCTGTTAAAAAAGAATGACTGCCAGTATGATTCAGAATGGTGGAGGAGGATGAAGAATATTTAATAGGATGGGATTGTCAGTTGCCGAGCTATTTTTGCTAATGGTTCTTACATCAGAACTATTTTTGTTAATTTCTCTGTTCGAAATATTTGGGTTGTTTTAGTATTTCTGTATTCGACATGTTATTTCCTGTCTTGCTTTTTAAGCTATTAGTTATCCTAATAATTATTTTTACCATTACATAAGATACCAGATATACTCTGGACAGAGTAATGAACTGTATTAGGCTACATTTTAATTATATTATGGACATTGTGTCCCTCTTTTGATTGCATTATGGAATGATGCAATAGTTAGCCTTCGGCTTAGCAAAACAGATTTGGACTTGGAATATCTCCTGGATGCTCCTTTTAACTCCAACCAAATCATTCCTACCACCACATACACCCAGTGCTGTGGTCCTAGAAAAATCTCTGTTGACTGTCTCCACATGGAGCTTTTCCTCACTGAGGGTAACAGTCGTTTAGCAGTAGAGATGGACAAATTAGACACCTGCTGCTCACATTTCCTGCCAGTGTTGCATATGTTCATTCCTAAATAAATTCACTCTGTCCTCCTCTCCACAGGAACCTGTGGGTTCCTTTTTTTAAAAAAGCCCATATAAGAATCCATATTCTTACGGCTTTTAATCAGTAGGTTGTCTTGGGAATGCAGGCTTTTAATTTACAGATTTTTTTAAAAAAATAATTGTTGTGAATCTTGATTTTTAATCTTTATATAGGTTTAATTGTTTTTAATAAGATATTTACATAGTGTTTTAAAATGGTGTTTATCTTATAGTTTTATCTGTTGTGAGCCGCCTGTAGGGAGAAAGGCGGCATATAAATAATGAATTAATTAATTAATTAATATTTAGATTTATTTTTTAATTGAAATATTAGTTTCACAACTATTTTAACTGAAAATTGGCACTTTGGGTGCATTTTGTGCATTTTAGTGCTATTTGGCAAAACTTGAGTTAAACGTTTGTGTAACATCTGAAGGAGAATTCATTCAGAAAATGTGGGATGTTATTTCGCAATGAATGTTTTAAGTAAATTTATTTGAGAGTTAGTCATTTGCCCAAAAGCCAGTTGGTTAACTTCATGACTAAACCAGAATCTGAGGCCTAGCCTCCCCCCCCACCCCCCAAATAACAAACTCACCTTCTAACCACCATAACTTTACACTACATACATCAGTTATTTCAATCAAGGTAACTGAAAGCAACAAAAAGGGCTATTTTAAATCAATAATTTAAATAATTTGCCCTTAGGACTTCGGAAAGAATGAAACATTCTGAGTAATTTAGTCAGTAATTCATGTCAGTTTATAACTAAATTGAGCATTTATGCTAGTTAGGAAGGTATAATTTGTATAATTGCATAGCTCTAATTATGTTTTTACTAACATTTAAGCACAGTGTGCAGAATACTGCTGTATAAAAGGGTTCATCTGCCTAACAGAGACTATTTGTGCTGAAATGTTGTAGCTGCATTGAGGGAAATGGTTGCATATTCTCTTCAGCACTACATCGGAATTATTCACATGGTGGGCAAGAAGGCTTCCATTCTACCAAACCTCTGACAGGACCTAGGCGGCTGCTGCTTATCCCTCCCTTTCATCAAGACTGATTTAGGCAGTATAGGCACCCAAGGCAAGAGTGAAATATATTTGGTTCATATTTCAGTGTGAGCTCTCCTGCTTCCATGTTTTCAAACCAATGAATGAATTGTTATTCAGTTCTTCTTCAAAGTATGCACATCACTGAATTTTTGGTGGCGATCTCTGATGTAAAGAAAAAGCAACACCCATCTACAGTGGGGAAATGCATGCCCAAATGCATGTATTCATGAAAGCAATGCAAAAATTATATTTGAGAAAATTGCTTGCAGATAGGTGGATGACTATCAAAATTGCATAGAAACATGCATGTCTTAAGGGAATGGAATGCAAAAATGTGAATGGGTTTTTGCGCAAAATTGTTTTTAAAAGTTACCACAATTTGGAACAAACAAAATTTAGGGCTAGAAAGAGGGAAACAGGAAGAAAAGGAAATGGAAGGTTATGCCCATCCCTAGTGTGTACTGGGATAGTTAATTCTTACTGATAGGCAGAGCCAGCATCTGGAAGTGGCAGAACTGGTCACTTACCCATACCTTTGCAGGGGCTGACCATCAGGAGGCCCTTTTTCTCAGGAATGCTGATGGTTTGCCCACCCATACATGTGAATGTATTTTGTTGCCATTGTATTATGTTGAATTTTTGTAAGGGGTTTACATGGAGTTTTAGCTGAATGAGTGATGCACTGTCTGGATAGCACTCTGGCGATTTTGTTGCACATGCAATGACAATAAAGTGTTATTCTATTCTATTCTATTCTATTCTTTCCTTCTGGCCCAGAAAGGATGAATAAGTGACTCATGAAAACAGAGAAGTGGAGGCCTAGCTGCCATCTGTTGGCCATCTATCACTCTCTTTTCTGTACTAAAGCTAGTATTCTGGATACACTTAGAGGGAAATGCCCAATCTTCATGCTCTAGAAGGGTCTGAAATGGAGTGTTTCCACTTTACACACAGATTGGTGCCCTAGATCAGGGGTCCCCCACCCCCGGTCCACGGCCCAGTGCCAGTCCGTGGCCTGGGCCGGACCGGGCCGCGGAGACAGATCTCCTACCTCTCCGCACGCACTCCCCCCTGCACAGCCCCTTTGCGCATGTGTGCGCATGCACGAGCGCCCCCACCCCTTTGCACACGCGTGTGAGTGCCCCCTGAGCACCCCCCTCCCCTTCACGCATGTGCGCAAGCGCCCCCTGCCCTTTGCGCATGCGTGCGAGTGCGTCTGCGCCTGCTCAAGTGCCCCCGCTCCTTCGCGCATGCACGCGAGCGCAGGGGGTTGCCCCGCCTTCCTCAACTGGTCCGCAGTGTTAAAAAGGTTGGGGACCACTGCCCTAGATGATCTGAACATCCTACATATGAATCCAGAGGTGGTGAATCTAGAGGTACTCTAGATGTTTTTGGACTACAGTTCCCACAGTCCTTTAGCTTCAGCAATACAAACTAGGGATTTGGGAAGTTGAAGTCCAGAACATCTGAATTATCGAAGGTCTGCCACCCTTGCACTAGTCTGAGCTTTCCTCCTCAGACAGTGCTGAAAGCATAAAGAACGTGACAGTGGGGGGGTTGCGTGTCTAACTGTCCCCTTCTAAGCACGTTCAAGATCCTGGCTTTAGTAACAGACACATAATGGCTTCTCCCTGGCAAGCAAGCTGGCAGCGGTGGTGAGAAGAAGCAACAACAAGAGCAGCTCCCAGTGCGAGGGGGAGCAAGGAGGAGATGGACCCGGTCAAGAAGGGGGCCCCACTGATGATAAATGTTGGCTAAATCTTCCTCCTCTCCTGGAGCTGGCACCGCTTTCCCTTCTTTCTTTGACATAACGTGGTCTTTTACCATGCTACAAAGAAACCGTATCTGGACGGGACAAAACTGAAGTGCACTTGGCTGTTTTCCTGGGCTCCTAACAATTGTTGTAATAGCTTACAGCTGCTGAAACCGCAAAGCGCAGATTGCCAAGTCTTCTCCAGATGTCTTCTGAGTCCTGACATCCCTCCCAGTCATGTTACTTCAGTCCCGTTGCTGGGCTTCGGCCGAAAACTTTCATAATAATCTTTCTGGCTGTTCTCGCCTGCTTCTCTTACATTTCATAATTCTTTGTGTACGCTCGTCCCCTTTGGCGGGGGGGGGGGGGCTTCTGTTTTGTTCCTTTTTGTTCTTTTTCCCCTCCACATTCTGTGCTTCAGGGTGCGTGGACGCAGATGGATACTTAAGAGTACTTTTAATGTTTTAAAACAGAGGGTTTATTTTAATGAACATAGGGAAGCATTGTGTGTGCTTCCATTAAGTCAGCCTACTTATTTAACAAGTCACTTAGGGTGTAAAAGAACATTACCGAGTGAATAATACTAGTATTTGTTGTGTCTCCAACTGGTTTATCCAAGGACTCCAACATAATTCTCTCAATTAACCCACGTTTAGACGTCCTGAATGTAACTTGCTGGGAAATACATTTACACAGATGTAAGTCTCTCTAAGTGGAGTAGGGTGTACACCTCAATGGATATGTCAGGGGTTGCAGCTTCTGGCTGACAAATATATAATTTGTTTGAACCTTGTACTTCAAAATGTTCCAATTACTGTTCTGAAAATGTTGGTTTTTGAGTTTTGCTGTACTTAATTTCGTTGGCCCATTATTTCTTGGGATTCTTTGATATACAGGTTTTACATTAGGATTTTGGGTGTTCCTTTAGTTAGCATAGCATAAGGGGGAGAGAGAGAGACTGAAAATGTGTAGAGATCAGCTGAGTCTCACCAGCCCCTCCATCACTGAACAGAACATCTAGCTTTTCTCTAGTAAAAGTCACCTAGAGGCATCTTTTAGTAGGAAAAGTAACTTTACAGTCATCAGTAGTTAAAATCCAAAGGAAAAAGGTTAAACAGTGAACATCCTGACCTAAAGGATGGTCAGCGCAAAAGTGAGGCAATCAACAAAACAATAGCATTCCAGGTATACAGGAAGAGGAGGCTTGCTCCAGGCGTCAAAGTCGGGAAAAGCTTTAACAATCAAATTAGCGGAAAAGAACAATCATTTTGGGCTGTAAAACCCTCTCCCACTGATGCCCGGTGTTAGTGCATGCAAGATTGCTGTCTTCCCAACATTATTAACCTACGAAACAAGAAAAAAAAAGTTTTGATTCTTTAAAATATCAAGGAGTGTGTTGTGCAGTTCAAACCCTTTTGTATCAAGCTGCTTCGTCTGATCTGGACCACTTTCAGTATGCTGTAGCAGAGGATACGTTTGCTCAAGCACACCTGTAGATATCTGACCAATAAATATCTGGTCCTTTTGCCTTCTTAAACACTGCAACCCCTTGCCCCCTTCTGGTTGCACAGACTGTCTTGCAGAACAACAGCAAAAGAGCCTGGGTGTGTGTGTGTGTGTGCTCCCAGCCATTTGGAAAGACTCATCCAGCCTGTTCGCTTCCAGTGTGGCCAGTATGAACGTTGCCGTCTAGGTGCAAATGAACACCCATTTTCACTTCCGCATCTGATTTGGCGGTAGAGCAGCATTGGCTCCCACTGTCCACATCTGGATCTCCTTGGCTGGACTGGGATAGTTGTTAAAGAATATCGCTGTGCTTTTCCGGTATCAGAAATATGTAGGCACACACACACTCACAGACCCATTCAATTTCAATATCCTCCTGAAAACTGTCTCTCTCCCCCCTCCCC
Organism: Intellagama lesueurii; assembly: GCA_037013535.1. Classification (NCBI taxonomy): domain Eukaryota; kingdom Metazoa; phylum Chordata; class Lepidosauria; order Squamata; family Agamidae; genus Intellagama; species Intellagama lesueurii. The sequence goes on along the minus strand of JBAJHW010000001.1, from coordinate 162,309,944 downwards.
AAATGTGGACGGATGTCATAACGTTGGGCTGCTCTACCGTACGTGCTGCAGGTATCTTTGTAGTACTTCCCTTCCCTTCCAGCATTCTCTAACATTCTTCCCCCTCTTCTCTCAGAAAACATTGTCTGTGTAAGAAAAATTCCTTCATCCTTACACTGAACACACACCACTGGCACTTGACGCCTCTCTGTTGTCCCTGGATTCTTGCCGATTCCTTCCACAGGGCTTTCACACACTGGCTTTACAGAATCTGAATCAATTCATGGTGACAATGTTTTGCAGCAGGATATGGAATGACAAAATTAAAAGCGTCTTAGAGGTTATCTAATCCAGCCCCTCTTGCATGATTAATAATATTGGCAACTCCAATATCCAGTGGCGTAGTGTGGGTTGCTAGCACCCAGGGCAAGGCAAGTATTGCACCCCTCAAGGTCACCTTGAGAAGCAGCAGAGAAAGGGGCTCGGTGCCAGGGGATCCCTCTGCCTGCACCACCTCCTCCATTTGGCCTGTCTGCCCACTTTGTTTATGCCGGGGGAGAGAGGCTGGGCTGCTCTGGGCTGCCCTTCGCCCTCTGGGCCACCCTCTCCAAGGAGGTGGGTCTGCTCGGCCATTGCCAAAGCCTGCCACCCCCCTGCCCAGAGGGGGAAACGGAGTGAGCAAGGCAGCTGCAGCCAGAAGCAGGAGGCGAGGCTCACACACTTTCTCATCTGCTGTGCGCTCCGCCTTGCCTGATGACTCCGTGGCAGGGCTGAAATTTTGCACCCCTAAGAATTTTGCACCCAGGGCAACTGGCCCTGTGGCCCCGCCCATGCTAAGCCACTGACAGTATTCCTGCCAGATGGCCAGCTTGCCTGTGCTTCCATGTGCCAATGAAAAGAACGTACGTATGCCACCTTCTAAAGCCATTTCCTCCATCATGGAACAATTTTTGCCATCAGCATGTTTCTCCTATTGTATAGTTTGAGATAGGTGACCTCTAGAGGTGTGTGGGCCACACACACACCACCCCAGAAATTTGAATGGCCGCAACCCCTCCAGTGACCCCCATTAAAAACATTTTAATGCAAAGAAGTTTGTTTTGTTTTAATGGCATTCCTTTAGTGCTTAAAAATCCTTTTTTTTACAAAAAATGAGAGGGTTTTTTGTGGAGCGGGGGCAAGACTACTGGGCTGCTGAAAAAAATGGCAGATTTGCCCTTCACCACCCCTTGCAAGGCAGAAGGAGACCTTTAAAGCCATTTCCAAAACATTTTGAAAAACCTTTAGGGGCTGCGGGGTGGGGTGGGGGACAGACTGGAGAGCTGTCCACTGCTCACCCCTGGCTCAGCCAGAATTGCTTCGGTGCAACTTCCAGTCCATTTGCTCTGGGCCTGCATTCTGGAACAAGAGAGAAGTCTTCTATATGGCAGCCCTTCAGATATTGGAAGGAAACTATCCTGCCTTTGTTTCAGAGCTAGAAGAGTTAAATTTAAAAAGAGTTTTAAGAGATGAAATAACTGTAAGTGAGCTCTCTGTACCTGTCTCAGGAGGAGCTCTCTAGCCGTTAACTATTAACCTTTCTCCATCTCTGTTTCCGTGAATCTTCTCTTCCTGAGGCTGAACATAACCCAGCGCTTTCAACTGTTCTTCTTGGGGATGGTTTCCAAATGGTTCACCATCCTGTCTACCCTCTCTGGACTCACTCCAGTTTGTCTGTGTCCTCCTTGAATCGTTTACTTGCAACTGGACTGGGTTCTCTGGATGCAACACAATGCTCGCCTATTACTGTGCAGGATCCAAACACTGTACTTCAGTTTATGCAGTTTAGAAATGCATTCAGGGTTTTTTTAAGCAACCAGATTGTGCTTTGGGCTCAATGTGAGGTATATTAATATGTCATTTATTGGTCCATTTTTATTTTTTCCTCTCTCTGGCTTTCAGGTCGTTCATGTATAAAAATAATACTGAAATGGCAAAAGGCAGGAAAATTCCTGAAATTGGATTTTATGGGAGAGGGGTGTCATGTTCACAACATTTGGGGAATTTTCTACTGTATACTTCATAATCTTTTAGGGTAATGCTTACAATGGGATTGGCAAATGACTTGAGGGAGGGAAAAACCCATTATGGGGGGGGGGGAACCTTTAAAAAGCTGATCACCAGAGGCTGACAAAAGATGTTTCTTTTCCTTCAAGGGGCAGGCTGCACAGAAAGACTTTCTATGTTTTCAAAGAATGCATGTTATTCTTCCATGCATATTTTAACAAGTTTCATTCAAATACCCTTCCTGGCCTTTTTTTTTTTTTAAGACTTCTGGTCTGCTCCTGCTGAGTAGTTGTCTCCTACAGGCGCCCTATGCCCTGCCCAGCCCCACATACCCTGTTTCCCCCGAAAATAAGACCTAACCTGAAAATAAGCCCTAGTATGATTTCTCAGGATGCTCATAATATAAGCCCTACCCCAAAAATAAACCCCAGTTAAGTGAAATCCCACCCTCCACCATTGTGCAGCAACCAGAAGATGATGACACGCCTGTATTTGACTAAATGTAGATTGTTGTACATGAAAAAAAAATAAAACATCCCCTGAAAATAAGCCCTAATGCGGTTTTTGGAGCAAAAGTTAATATAAGACCCAGTCTTATTTTCGGGGAAACACAGTACTGATTGGCATGTCAGCAGTGTGCCTAGTGATGCATAGGCACATTGGGGAGCCACTGAAAAGTGTGCATATAGTAATCGTATTATACACGTCTTCAAAAAGAAATGCTTAGGCGCCTCTGAAACGTGCCACTTTGTTAAGATAGCTACTAGATTACAGGACCTGCTTTCAAGAATTTGTATGAGAGGAAGAGAGTGAAATAAACGTGGCTGTTTTGGACCAGAAGAAAGAAAATGTGAGGAATGGAGATACATGCTACATTTTTCTCAGTGCCATGTCGGTTCTTGGAACTGGCAACGAGAGGAAGGATTTCTATGACATGCCTTATTTTTTCCTGCAACCTATGTTTGAGTTTATGGGTGGATTTGAACATGTTTGTGAGTAATCTGGTGAGAAAGGCCATGTCTTTCTCACCAGATGTTTGAACTGGGGTTCAAATGTATGTTGCAGAGAAAATGTGAAATACCACAGAAGTCCTCCCCCTACTGCAAACACTTCTGAGTACACAGACTATTTGCTTTGTGCTAAGACTTCTTGTCCTCATTCCTTTTTTTATGACTTGCGGAAGAAATAAAACACAGTAGAGACGGGCATGAATCAGAAAAATGGTGATTTGTTTTGATTTGTGATTCATCAAGGTCTAGGTGCCTGGGGGCCCGTTTTATAGGCCAAAGAATTGACAAATAAAAAATCATTAAAAATTAGTTGATTTGTATTTGTCGGGGGGGGGGGCATTGATACAAATGGATGAATTGAGAAATAAGCAATTTTTGACAAATTTTGTAATTCGTTTTTTAATTTGTGCCCATCACTAATACACAGTTCACTAGAAGAAGAATGAATGGGTGAAACACTTTTTGTTTTGGTATTTGATCATAGTGACTTTTCTGGCAGAAAATCTTCCTCCATGGAGTGTTTTCTGTTCTAATAAGGGAAGCTCCAAAAATAGGATTCTGCCCTCACCCCACCCCCACCCCTGTCTTGTCTCAGCTCTTTTAATATTTTCACTGGTGATAAATTTTAAAGCAACGCACACATATGTGCACTTTTTTTAAAATTTGTTCTTGCTCCAGACAGTACTCCAATCTAGACATTTGCCTTTTGCCTTTCCAACCCTCCACGTCACGTTTCCAATAATAGTAATAGCAAGTTTGGAAACACCGTTCAGAGGGGAAAGTGCTCTCTGTCTTGCAAAGCAGTTGTTCTATTCTTACATCTTACTTCAGTAGGCTTTGGTAGGAATAATAGACACTGTCTAATTTGATAGAGACATCAAAATATTTCAACTCACTGACAAACAAGTTGGATTTAATTGAGGGAATTCAAATTTTTAACCACACACCATTCACTCCATGGTGATGGAGTGAGGTTGTTATCTGACTAATCATTCAGCAGTTTGTTTTCCCTTGCTTATCTTTATGAGTGTTCTGTTTTTCTAAACTGCTAAAAGATAGAAATGTACTTGTTTAGAATGTAGATTATTCTACTTTGTTATTTTAAGTCATGGAAACAGGAATCTGAGGAGAGAGTAACTCTGTCTGTGTATGTGCGTGTGCTTGTGCACATGTGTACACACATACCTCAGGGGTTCCTTTTACATGGTTATTTTGCCTTTGATAAAGTACCTTGAGGTACAAAAACTCTATCCAAGTTCCTAAGGAATATAAAGAAAAGTTTTGTTTCCTCAGTTATGCAAAGTGGATGCTTTACACCCTGCCATATGTTTTGGGTGTCTTGTGGAATTTATTCATGCATTTGTTTATAATTTAGATTTGCATCTTATTTTTCCTTCTGTGGCACAGCAGTTAGAGGCTTGTGGCATAGTGGTAAAACTGCAGTACTGCATTCAAGCCTCTGCTCACAATCTGAGTTCAACCTCAATTGGCTCAAGTAGCTGGCTTGAGGTTGACTCAGCCTTCCATCTTTCTGAGGTCAGTAAATTCAGTACCCAGTTTGCTGGGGGTGGGGGGGTGGAGAGAGCAAGCATTATGTAGTCTGCAATTACAGTGGTGCCTTGAGTTACGAACTTAATCCATTCCAGAATATGGTCGTAACTCAAATTGGTCGTAACTCAAAGCACCATTTCCCATAGGAATACATTGAAACCCCATTAATCCGTTCCGGCCGGGGGGGAAAACCCACCGAAAAACAAAAAACACTGCAAGACCCATCGGAAACGCGATTGATCCATTCCAGCCGAAGGGGAAAAAAAACACCGAAAAGCAAACAAAGACTGCAAGACCCATCGGAAACGCGATTGATCCGTTCTGGCCAGGGGAAAAAAACACAGAGAAAAGCAAAGACTGCAAGACCCATCACAGCACAGAAACATAAACCCCCCCCCAGCCCAAACCCACGCTGCAAAACCCTGTACTCACTCAGAACAGGCATTTTAAAAAGCAGAAAGCAGTACCAGGCAGTCCGAAGCCTCCTCCGAACACACACTCTCTAACCGCTGGGGTGAAAGAGCTACAGAGAAGCAGCCTCTTCGCTGACCAACGGTTAGCAGTTTAAATTCCCCGCCTTTTTTTCCGGTCGTAACTCAAAGCTCCGGTCGCAAGTCAAAGCAAAATTTTGCGGCCGGAGCTGGTCATAACTCGAATTGGTCGCAAGTCAAGACGTTTGTGAGTCGAGGCACCACTGTAAATTGTAAATTGCCCAGAGAGTGCTTTAAGCATTATGGGATTGGAATATCAGGCTGAAAAAGAACAGCCCAAAGTCATCCAATGGGTTTCATGGCTCAGTCAGAACCTCGATCTCTCATTCTTCTACTGTATGGCCTACACTCTTGTGACAATCCCACACAAGCTCTCCAATATTGTGTGTGTCATGGAATGTGTAGATAGAATAATCAAAAGTACTTGACGTTCCCCAGATCTTCAAAAACATATTGCTCTATCCTCATCACAGTTTGACACAGAATAGCATCCCATATTCAGTGTAGATAAATCCAGAAATACTGTGGACTGCTTACTGCTTCTGTGAATATCTCACTTCAACACTCAGAGGAAGCTGATAAAAAGCTATAGGCCTTTACCTTTAAAAAAAGTTGGCACTTGATTTACTGGAGGAAGTAAATTTAGGAGAGCCTTTCACATCCTGGTCACATGACATGGGTCCCCAGGTGATACTTCTTCAAGGCTATGGATGATGAAATCTTTGTTGTAATGTTTCCAGCACAGCCTGGAAAATTTTCTCAATTTCAGAAGGCTGCCAAGCTAGCAACTGTGAACAAAGGTGTTGGCAAATAGGATTTGATATTATACATGTCCCCATTAGATAACAGAAAACACAAATGAGCTCTTAGCAGGCCAGTTCAGAGCTTAGGACCAAAGGCAGCCATTTTGTCATCACTGTGGATGACTAGAGAAAGCTCCCTATAGACGCAAGGCAAAATAAAATAGTTTGGACCCAGAAGGGTTTTAACAAATTTTGTTGGTAAAAGCAAAATAGAAGTAAACAGTAAAAAAAGACAAAAACGTGGTGGCAACTTAAAGACTAACTTTTATATTTCTTAATGTGAGCTTTCGTGGACAAGTCCACTTCATCAGACATAATTTCTCTTGTGTTTGATGAAGTGGACTTCTCCACGAAAGCTCACATTAAAAAATATAAAAGTCTTTAAGGTGCCGCCACATTTTTGTGTTTTTTTTTACTTTTTACTTCTATTTTGCTTTTACCTTCAATGCTTGCACAGATTAACACGGCTACCCCTTCTACATTAACAAATCTTGTTAGTGACCTTAGTCACACACCACACTTTCCTTCCTGTTCTGTTAGACTTTTTTTTTTATTCCCCCTACTCAGCAATTGTTTTCTAAAGGCTTCTGGTAGGATATTTTTGCTCAGGCTTCACCCATTGTGGATCTTACTCACCTATAATTCCCCACCATAATGCAAGTGCTTCCCGCCTCATCTTGATTTGACAAATTAAATGTTTATTCAGTCATTTTTCTCCTCTCCTACTTAAAACTATCCCTCTTAAGGAAGGAAGGACGTGTAGCTTTATGATTGACACAAGGCTTAACAATTGTTCTAGGCTAGGTGACCACAGAGGATGATGACTTTATGGTCCTTGTGACAGTCAGTCCTTTGCATAGCCAGCTTCTGATGAAAATAAAAAGAACTTATATCCTGTGTGTTTGACTTCCTGAGGAAGATTGTACGCCAGACCAAAAGGGAGAGCTGCTTCTAGGGACCGGCCTTTCATATTTTAATGAAAGACAAAAACAGGAAAGAGGCTCTTTTTTCATTTTCATGTTCTTTTGTTGATTCCCGAAAGAGAGCCTCTAAAACATAAATAATTCGTGTTAACAAAGCGGGATCCACAAACATTGCGTGTTCTCTTTTGTTTCCCCCCTTTCAGTTAACCTTTCTTTCACCCTTCGTCTGCCCAACGACCAGGGAAATTTCTCAACAAATAGCATCACGAGGGTTGCTATCAGCAACCAATCATCGAGGAGGGGGAAGCAGGAATTTTAAATCTGTAAAAGGGCCTGGATTGGTTGGAACCCAGTGAGGACTGCTCTTTCTTTGTTTCAGTTGTTCGTGTGGAGGAGGCCCCTGGTGCCCCCCACCTTGAATTGTGCTGCTTACCTGCTGGCCTCTGTGCCTGCCTTTTGGGTTCATTCCTCTTTCACCTTTTGCTTTCATTTTTAGAGGTGATTCTTCCCCCCCCCCCCCCCCATTTCACGAGTATTTTTGCTGCCGCTTGCTCAGGCTGACTCCAGATGCCGGCTGGATTCAAAGGAGAAAAGAGAAGGCATCAAGTGCAGAAATCTCCACATATTCTAGTAGTTTTGGTTGCAGGCAGGCAGGCGGGGCTTTGATTGTATTTATTGCCTTTATTTGCATAGTTGCTTTTCTTCGTTTTGGGGAGAGGGGACTGTGTGTGTGTGTGTTTAAAAAATTGCTGTCTGTGTTTGAGTGTGTGACATTTTCCGTTTGATTGGTTTTGTTTTTAAAAATGTCACTTCATTAATTTACTGTTTATTTATTATGTTAAATGTGTACATTTTGGTGGGTTTGGGAGATTGTTTTGTATTGCTGACCAGCTGCTTTCTTTCCTTTTTTCTGTTGTGCTGTGTAGGTGGCACTGAACTCAATTTATTCTTTTCTCTTTCCTAATTTTTGGTTGCTTTTCAAACTGGTTGATTTGTGAGGTGAGGCATTTTTTTGCTGTGTGTGTAGGACTGGTAGAGGATTTCTTGGCAGGATGAGGATTTTTGTGTAGCCTCTGGTGGTGGTGTGCAGTGAGAGGTAGGCACTGCCAGGGGGTTTATTTTTCTATAAATCAGTGCATGCATAAGTCTGATGATGATTTTTATTTTTCATGTACTGTTGCCTGCTTTTGGAGAAGATTGTTTCTCTGTTGCCTTGCCTCTCTGGTTTTTTGGAGTATTTTTAAGAGTTTGGTAGGGCTTTTATGGAGGCCAGAGGCTTTCCCTTTAATTTTAAATGAAAAGACCAGTGTGTGAAAAACATTAATAGAAACAAACCTGAAATGAAAAACCATGAAAAATGTCACCACGTACATCCCTATCTGCTCCTGACAGGATTCACCAGTTATATTATATAGGTACCAATTTGACTGGATCAGATACTTTGACAAGACTTATGAAAACCCACTGAGATTCTTGACCTCAACCTGACAGTAAGACGAAGAACAGTTCTTCCATGTTAAGGTCCCTCAGATTTGCACAGAACATACCTTTGCAAAATTAGTGTCCCTTCTCCTTGAGAAGCAAAGTGTGCACAGCAACCTCAAAAGGACTGACTGATTGTTAAGGAAACTGCAGACACCCCATCCCATGCTTCATAAACTTCAGTGCCCATAAAAAAATAATGATCCAGCAATAGCCCTAATTTTATTGAAATTGTGCAGTTTATTCCAGTTGCACAGTTTTGTACGAAGGACTGGCAGTTTTGTGCAAAACATACTTGCTGCTGTGAAAACACTGTCAACACCTGGAAATGCCTTGCGGATGAAGAGAGTACTGCACATGTTCCTTGACTGTTCCTTGTTCTCGCTTGAGAGGATGAGACCAGTGGGAATTTACATCTCTAGTGTGCAGTTTCAGTATTTAATGTATGCTGTGTTGAGCCACATTATATAGTAATTCCTTAGACATTTTTTTTTAAATTATCTAAAATCAGAACAAAGTTGATTCTCCCCTTGCTGTCTAGAACTATGTCTAGGTCAGAACTATGGAAAATAATCATGCAAGCCCTGTCAAACTGGAACGTCACCCAGCAGGAAGAAACCATGTAAGAAAGGAGCACTGTGTCTTTTTCAATTTCTTCCAGATCTGATCTTTTAAAAAAAACAAAAAAACACCTCAGTTTCTTTCTATCCCAGATATGAGGAAATGTGCCAATTTTAGGTCCTTCCCCCCTGCCCCCCCAAAAGTGAACTGAAACAGGGTTTTTCTCACCCATCCCTAAAATTTATGCAGAGGCTTCTTCAACCACTGTGCCGTTGAGGGTGAATCGGTCCTACACCGGTGACCATCACCACTTCTTCGTGGCAGTACTGAGTAACAGTTGCACAAAGAGATTATTACTAGTTGCTGTTGGGAGCCTACTGTACATTTTCCACTAGATAAATGCCTCTCAATGCCTTCTCGTTAATTTATCTTGGATATGATACTTCCTGATGCCTACAGAGACAGAAAAAGAGAGAGAGAGAGACTTAAAGATATTTAAGGGAAAAATGAACATTCTTAAGTTCAGCTGTATCCCTAAAATCTAAGCAGAGTACAATCCTTCCTTTCTGTGTTCAGCTAATTGTGCCTAGACCTATTTTTAGCAGCATACACAAGCACAGCCAACTTTATTACTCCACTTTTAAGTTTGATATTTTTTTATTTTTATTTTTTGGTCCCCTGGCTGGGTGCCCTGCGTGATTTTCAAGGCTGATTCTCCACTTATCTAGAATTCTCCAATGAAATATTTTTCAGTTCCTGCTCCGTGCGTTTCGAGTTGTAATCCTTCGCCTAATCAGGTAATGTGACAGGGTGGAGTAATGCAAAAGGATATGGGGGAAAAAATCCACTTGTGCTCTGGAAGAATGCTAATTAGGCTTTGGGGACCAAGGCGAAGGATGCCCCGGACTTTCCCATGGACACACCTTGTTCTTATGGATCTGAACCAGATCCCTCCCAACATTCTTCCTGCTTCTCAGACAGTGAAGTATTGGATGCCATGTAGTGAAGCAACTGCAGTTCGTGTACTGACGTATGGGTAACTGTGTGTGTGGTGTATACATATGTGTGGGTGATTTATTCACCAGTTCATTTTTTGAATGTTTATTCCCTGTGTTCTCAGATTTCAAACTACAGGTGATGGATGGGCACTAAAATTTACTCCTAAATTGAGGGAGAAAGCCTCACCATGAAATCTGGTTTATTCTAGCATCTGTGTTTTTATTGAAGGGAGGCAACTTGAAAATGTACAGGTGTCCATTTTCAGTTTAAACTAGTACAATCCGAAGAACAAGTTATTACTGGATCTTGTTGTTTGTATAAAAACATCCAAAGACAGAGGAAGGGAGGTCTTCGATAATTTCCCAGACTGCTAGTGGCCAAAATACAGTGAACATTTGACTATAATTTTGTGGACAGATATCAGTATGAAGAAACTACGTATTAATGCAGAGAGAAAAAGAAAAAAAGAAAGCTGGTGTTTAGTGTTATGATTGGTTGGGAGTTTTGTATCATGTTTAAATAATTCCACATGAAATGAAACAGAAAGGTAAAGTCAAGGATGCAGGTTTTCGCTTATTTGGCCCTTGCACCTGAGCAGGAAAAAATCAAAATGTTTTGTCCCTGCTGGGTGCATTTAAGAGGGCTTTTGTGAATTTTTTGTAATTTGAGTATTTTTTGCAAAAAATAAAATAAAATTGTACATAACCTCATTTTCTTGCCAATACTGCAGTGACAAAAGAAAGTGCTGGTCCTTTTGATCTGTAGCAGGAGTGAGAAATCATGCACCAGCTGATTTTTTTTTTAATTTTAATTTTATGGGGAATCTCAATGTGTAAACACACCATTTTTTTGTTGAGGAAGGCAAAGGAAGTATTTGTCACATCCTTATTATGGTCACATAGGTTAGAGTTTGCTAAGAGAAGCTTTAGGCAAACGAAGGCATCACCTTTGTCAGTCAGCAACACTCCCGTGATGCTCAGTACTTCTAATGGTTATCTTGATCAGGGTATTGGAAGGGAGTAAGCTGACAGCCATCCTGGACATCGTTTTAAATGAATTTCAGTTTGGGATAAAAACCAATTAAAAGGAATCCTGCAAGATGGTATTGGGTGCAGGCTGCAACCAGAAACTTAAAAGGCCCTGTCACGGCATCTTCAGGAGCAGCTAGAGACGGAAACCGACAGAGGAGGCCCGACATACACATGTACACATGCACACAAACACACCCCCAAGCAAACAAAAAATGGCCAGAAGAAGAGAATAGTGTGAATTATAGAGGAAGATTGAAATGCACTGTCAAGGGCCAAGGGCAGCTGGAGATGGAAACCAGCAGAGAAGGACCCCGGAAGGAGAAAACACAAAATTAAAGAGGAAGGAAGGGGAAATGTGCCAGAAAACTATCAGTGGCCAAAAGAAAAGAGTAAGTATATGGAGAGTATATACTCTATATACGGGGGGGGGGGGGGGACTATATAAAAAGTTAGAAGATTGTCATTATACTAACAATTACTAGTTTAAAGTATCTTAATCAAATTTGCATAGTAAGTCACAATTAGAATATGCCCATTTGAATCAATGAAACTTAAGGAGGCATTAATTCACTAAATCCTCATTGATTTAATGGGCCTCTCTAGTGTGATTTACTATGCTAAGCAACAGGATTTTGGCCAATGGAAACACTCATCCAATTAACTTTCTATTATCTGTTACTAAAACATGAATGTTTACTTTATCAAGCTGCCTTTTGGCATGCGTTATCAAAACAATTTGGCTGGAATCATTTCCAAAATGTACACAGCACTACCCAATCATAGTGCTCATAATGAGTGGAAGAAAATATTCTCCATTTTTTTCTATTTGCTGTTAAGGACTCTGTTTACAGTTTCCCCTAATATCCTAACAAGAAACATAATTCTAGTCTAAACATTCTCACCACTGTGGACTTAGTTTTTTTTTTCCAACAAAGATTACCATTGTTTACTATATCTGCCAAGAGGCTCAACTATAAAAACATTTCAAGTTCTGTTTATGAATGCTGCCAAAAGGCAAGCATTTGTCCTATAGTGGGAGAAAGAAAATAATTTTATCTTTAAATTATGTGTGTACACATTTCTTTTTGACAAAGGAAGTAATAGTCTTTTTAAACATTAATTGTATCTTTTTTAGAGATGGGCACAAACCAGTCTGGCAGTCCAACAGGTGTTCCGCATTTCTGAGCCCTTCCTCCTTCCCCAGGCGCCCACTCAGAGGCAGTGCCCCAGCTTCCCTGCCCCGCTCCTTTGGTTACTACCCTGTTTTCCCGAAAATAAGACCTAACCTGAAAATAAGCCCTAGTATGATTTTTCAGGATGCTCGTCATATAAGCCCCATAATAAGCCCCAGTTAAGTGAAACCCTGCCCTCCACCCTTGTGCAGCAACCAGAAGAAGATGACATGGCTGTATTTGAATAAATGTAGATTGTTGTACATGAAAAAAATAAAACATCCCCTGAAAATAAGCCCTAATGCGGTTTTTGGAGCAAAAATTAATATAAGACCCTGTCTTATTTTCGGGGAAACACGGTACCTCTGAGTGGGTGCCCACTGGAGGAATTGGAGCTCAGAACCATAAAGAGCCAAGGTGTACTGTAACTTGGGAAAAATGCAGAAAATTGAAAAAAGCCTGTGGTCTTTATGGTACATGAACCTCCACAGAAGTTTTGAATGTATGTTGCACTCAAAGCTCATCAGAGGCCATCATATGATGTGAAAGTGAATACATAAAATACCATGTTTCCTCGAAAATAAGACAGGGTCTTATATTAATTTTTGCTCAAAAAAAAAACGCATTAGGGCTTATTTTCAGGGGATGTTTTATTTTACAGTCATATCTTCTTCTGGTTGCTGCACAAGGGTGGAGGGCGGGGTTTCACTTAACTGGGGCTTATTTTTGGGGTAGGGCTTATATTACAAGCATCCTGAAAAATCATACTAGGGCTTATTTTCAGGTTAGGGCTTATTTTCAGAGAAACAGGGTAGGGATGTGAATCTCACCGCCATTTGTGGTTAGTGAAAAGCTGAAGGGGAGGGAAATCCCTCTTTTCCCCTAACAGTGAAATTTCTCTACACAGGATCCTTTCCCCAAGACATTTAATGGACAGTCTTGCAGAATTTCTTGTAATTTTTGTTCTGAAAGAAGTGCCAAACTGTGCAGGATTATTGCAGTACAGAATGGTGTCTTTTCTGTACAGGATTCAGCTGGAAAGGGCAGAAGAAACCCCTGCATAGTGTGGCATCTCTCTACATAGGATTCATCATATAGATTTTTTCTACAATGAAAGTTGCAGCTGTTGTTATTCCGTGTTTAATGAAACCAAAACTTTGGCTGGGTTTATGGGATATGAATGTTAGTAGAAGGCTTCATTGACAATAGTAGAATTTCTTCTTTTGTGCTATTGTAGGTGTGCAGTTAAAATACTATAATAATTATGTGCCATCACGTCAATCTGATTTATGGTAACACTTTTTCAGGGTTTACCATTTCTGGTGGTACTCTGGGATTGAGCAGCTTGCCAAGGCTACATCGTACTGAATTCATTGAGAATTGCTCCCAAGTAAATATGTAATAGATTGTAGCTGAACAAAATTAAAGTTTAATCTAGAGAATTTGGTGAATTGAGCTGAGGGTGTATGATTCTGTAGCATTCAGTGGTGCTGTGTTTGTATTACTGTTGTTGTTGCATTTGTGACCTGAGTTAAACATTCAAATCTTTGCAAATTTTTTTTCACAATGCACGTTTAAAAAGAGAGCCGCACAGAATCTATAGAGTAGAAGGCATGCAGTACTTGGGATGTGAGATGTGTGTGTGTGTGTGAGAGAGAGAGAGAGAGAGAGATTGTTTTATTGGTCACTTATTCAATTTGTTACATTGAGAAAATGATGAGCATCTTATCTGTTCCACTGTCTTATTAAGTTAAACTCATGAATTAATTTATGACCCAGCCATATCCGCTTCTTCACTCACAACAGTTTATGGCATTTGGCATAAATCTTACAATAGGTGCACTTGTTATTTGTGTGGCCATATACGACACAATAACTCACAGAGGAAACACAGAAAATACATTAAAAAAAGAAAACTAACTAGGAAATTCTGGTAGCTGTCGTTCAAAAAAATAACTTTCCCAGCTATTGTACTGTAACGCTGCGGAAACAACTCACAAGAATTGTAACACACAGCATCATTAGACTTCAAACCAGTGGTGGCTAGTGCCCAGTGTGAGTGGTGGGGTGGAAAGCATAGTCAGCCAATAGGATGCGGACCAAGGGCTGAGCCAAGGTAAAAAATATATACAGGTAGGCAGGCATATACATTTACGCTCAGAGTCAGGCATTCAGTGAGCCACTGAGTCATCCCCACCCCATTCATTCCCTTTGTAACTAAGCCGAGGAACAGTAAAATACAACTTGCTCCCAATTAGAAATTTTTTTTTTTAACCTACTGCAGCTTCCCTCTCTCTCCCCTCTGACACTGTGTGATGCTGGGAGCTTAACAGGGGGGAAGAACAGGTAGGACTGGACTCTCTGGTGGGGACACAGGCAGGAGTGGGCAACTGAAGATATCCTGAACATTGAGGTGGGGCAGTGCTCCATCTCCTGTAATGGACCTTCCATTGCTACGTGAAAGCTCAACCTGCCGTCATGACTTGAACACTGGAATGTTGGAAAGAGTACACCCCGAAGTTTCCTCTGGGTCTGTTATTGGTTTAAGCAATAACACGTACACCTGGATAAGTCATCACAGATCCCTACTATTGCACTTCAGACATGCTTTTTTAATTATTATTATGCATGCATCCACTCACACAGAGATGAGCATGCATGTATGAGCGAGCACCTCACATTCCCTTTGCCGTGTGTGAATATAATACTGGCTTGGAAACCTTGAAACATGCTTGGCTTCCTTGCCATTTGGTTAAAGTCCAACAATAGTATGGGTCTCTTCTGCCAATAAAGACATTTTAAAATAGAAGACTGTTGTTTTTGTACACCGAACTGGCTCTGATGCTAGCAATTTATGAGGACAAAGCATTAATTGAATTATGTACAAGGCCTCATTGTGTTTGAGTACAATTAAGATAAAACAAGCAACATGATGATACCTAATTACTCAGCCCTACTTAGGTCGATTTAAGTAAAGGGTCATTTATCCTTCTATGTGGACAGATATAATCAAGTCCATAATTCTGCCTAACTGCTTCATTTCCTTAGTGACAATTCAACAGTTTACTATCCGTCTAGATTAGCATTGTTGTCTTCACTGATAAGGTAGAGCCCTGCTTTGATACTGTGGGTGAAATATTTCCTTCTGTTGGAAAACTTTCCCCAAAACAAGGCTACTCTCTCTCTCTCTCTTTTTTTTTTTTAAAAAGAAGCTGCTGATTTGAGTAAATTCAGCCTAATTTGCTAGAACTAAATTTGGTGTGACTTTTGTGATAATGTTGAGATTAGGGCTTCTCCTCTGTTTTGTCCTTCCCAGGCTCCAAACACATGCTCCAGAGGGTTTTGCAGTTTTCTGAGGCAGCTTTTTAGGACAACCCTCCATGCTCCCCACTGCTTGGACTTGCAGAAGATGTTTTCACAAGGATAATGACAGCTTCTGTCTCCCCCACCTGCCCCCACCCCACCCCCTGGAAGTCTAATTCTACGAAATATCAAGGGCCTTGCAAACTTTCCTAATAGGTCTGAGGTCAGTACTCCTCTTTAAAAAAAAAAAAAGACATTTAGCTTCTAAGATGTAATGCCTGCTCTTGGGAGTGTTTGGGTGAGTATCGTAATGTCTGAGGTAACTTGCACCTTTGTACTGAGCAGCAATCTGCTTTAATATGGAGTCATTCTAATACCACATTTGCTCACTCTTGTTGCCACCATTGAGCAAAAGCAGCCCTAGAATTCAGCCAGAAATGTAGTTGATTCACATTTAACTAACCATTTTCAGATGGAAGTCTGTGAATGAGGAGCCACCTCCTTCTGTAGTTTTTACCATTTATGCGCATCTCCACTTCTTCCAGCCAGCTTTGAATTCGGAACTGTATGTTGTAATCAATTTCATCATCACTGAAATCCCCTCGACTTACTCTAAGATTGTCCATGACTTAAGCTAACAAGCAAGACATTTTGCTAAACGTCTGGTCTTAAATATGCATTACAGTATGAAAACTTCCGGATCAAAGTAGAACTACTTACTTCTCTATAAATAGGACCTGCTTCGTAGCTCAGATCTGAGGTCTTGCAAGTTCATCTGTCTTGTAAAGAGCAGAACATACAAAACTTTTCTGTATAGCTATAATCCATAGTTCAGTCCTTTGCTTTTACTGTGACTTAGGGTGATAACATCTGTAAGAACAAACATTAATACACACAGAGAGAAAGATATTATTTGCTTTCTTTGGCTTTGCTCCTGTCATGGAAGCAGTAACTGGTGTTTCAGATCCAAGCACTAGAAAAAAACTAGAAGGTGAAATGAAAATCTTATTGAAAAACAGAGGTTTGACAGGACCCTGGGCACAGAACTTTTTGCCTCTTTTCCCCGGCACCACTTTTGCCTCCTTTTTTTAAAAAAAAAGCTGGTGAAAGCTTCTCATCTCCTAGCCAAGGCGTGGGGGAGGCAGCCTTGTGCAATTTCGATCTGAATTCCCCCCCCCCCAAGTTTCAGTAGCAGAAAACTTACCCAATGAGGCACTTCTCTGGCGATCTGACAGCCGACATGAATGGCAGTGGTGAGGGGAGTTTTCTTCTCATTGTTCCGCCCACTTCCAAAGTCTCACCTGGCTGGTTGTCAGCCGCCAGTGGCACCTTTGAGGAAGGTTGTTTGGGGGCCGCTTGCACGTCGTGAACGAGCTCCAGCAGTGCCTTCGTTTCAAATAGTCAGACAGTCTTAAACGTTCTCTTGCAAACGGCCGAGGCTTTGAGTCAGATGTCCTGATAATGAAATGGTTTGTCCTGACAAGGAAATGGTGTCTCTTTGGAAACTGATCCTGTCTGTTTCCCACATAATTTTGTCTAGTAATGTGTACACACTTCGAGGGGGAAAGAGTCTTTGGGAAATCTGTTTTTCCTCTCTCTCGAGTATGCAAATCTGATGGTACATTTCATTTTTAGCAGGTCTTTGTTTTAAAATGGTGTGTGTGTGTGTGTTTAAAAAAAAACACCTAATGCTTGGCGCTGAGTTGTACAGGAAAGGAATTATTTTAAATGTCTACTTGAGGACATGTTGATAAAACAGGAAAAAACATAGCACTGAATTTATAATAGTTTGCTGTAAAGACTAGTACAACTTAAATGGGTTTGCCATCTTTTTGAGATGGAACATGCTGTCTTAAACCACTTTTCAGTTAAGAATAACAAAATTAAGGGAGATAGTGTTTATTTCTATGGAGTTTTGGGTCTTCTTTAAAATGCATGTTAGCTCTTTTGTCATGTGTGAAGTAAGGTGAGAAGAAAGTTTTGTAAAGGGGAAGACAGTTCAAGCATCCTAAGGCAAAGGAAGACTTGCGCTTCCTCAACAAAACAAGGAACAAATCAAGGCCACTTAGTGAGAACCCAAAATGTAAATTGTGTAACCACAAAACAATTGTAATCACAACTCCAGTACACCACTAATTTTGTGAAATTCATTTGTACAAACATGAGATATGAGACTGAACCGCAGTTTAGACAACTAGAACCAAGTTAATCACATAGAACCGAACTATAATAACAAACGTATACAAGGCAGAAGAAAGCTCAGCCACTTAAAGGAACAACAGGGAGCAAATCAAGTCTCCAGGTCAAGGCCTGTTTTTTACAGCATCTTTTTCGGCTTTAAATTTTAAATATCCAAGAATAAAGAAATCTCTTGATACTTTTAGGTACTGTAAATGATTTTAAACATTTTGCCCTTCAGTAAGAACATATATAAAAGGGAAAAATCAAGGTTAAAAAATGTTGCAGTATACTTCAGTTGAGACTGAAACCTCACCCTGGGTTATGTCGATTTAATTCTTCAGTGCAGTCTTGTCTTTTTTGGAGTTGGAAAATATCCTGAACAGCCAACTGGGGTACCATGTGCTTCAGTCTAGGCAAACAAGTGGGGAGTGGGGGTTAAGTAGCAGCCCTTTCTCCACCAAGATTGGGAAGGACATTTGGATCTACATTGCCTGCGTTGAAACCTGAAACATGTGACTCTGAGCCAAAGCTGTCCACTCCATTTTGGAATTTGCTTTCAACCAGAAGAACTTGGCCCCTACGTCTGTCCATGATTTTTGGAACATTTCCATGGCTTCTGCACTGCCACCAGCTCGGCCCATCCTGACAAAGGGTTCTGCAGGCCTCCAAAGCCCGCTTCTGTTTGCAAGATTTAATGAATGTATCACCCACCTTTGTTTTCATATTGTGTCCAAAGACCACATGCCTTTCCCCCATTTTTTATTGGACTACGGAAGATTCATACAGTAGTGGCCCTGTACCCAAAAACTGTAGATGAGATTATTCAAGTGGCTTATTTTATGTCAAATAGCATGGGAGACAATATGGTGGTCTGAGGGACAAAATGCAGAGTTTGTGGATACCCACTCAATAAGGATTTGTTTTGGAACCTGAGTGTGGGGCAGTTAAAGCTATTATAGTGGTTTGCAGAAAGTGGAAGCAAATGCTTACATAAGAGGAGGCCCATGAAGTCAAATCCAAGGCCAATCTACTCGGATATCCTGTTTGCCACAGTTGCCAACCAGAGATGGGAAGCTCACAAGTAGGATGGCGAACAGGAAGTGATGGCGCTCTCTCTCTCTCTCAGTGTTACTCCCTAGCACAGTGATGGCAAACCTATGGCACGCATGCCACAGCTGGCACGCGGAGCCCTTTCTGCTGGCACGCGAGCCATAGGTCGCCAGATCGCTACTCCCCCCGCCCGCCCGCCCGCCCCCCGCGTGCAGCCAAACCTCAGGAGGCGGCTGCAGCCGGTGCTGGTGCTTCGGCAAGCGGATCCGGGGCAACTAGTGCTGGCAGCGGAGGGGACTTGAGGCACCTCCCTGCTGCGATTCCCCCTTCCACCACCACTTCCGGTTCCGGTTCCGCACTTCCGGGTCTGCCGCCGCCGCTATTGCAGCGGCGGCACACCACCCGCTGTTGTTGTTGTTTTCCCCCAGTTTGGGTACGCGAGCCCAAAAAGGTTTGCCACCACTGCCCTAGCAACTGGTATTCAGAGCATACTGCTTCTAATCCACAAAGGCAGTTTACAGCCACTGGGACTAGATCCCTTCATAGCTCTATCCTACACTCTGATCTCCTTCTCATGGCTGCCCCAGAGAAAGGGAGCCTAGGGAGACAGGCTGAACTACCTCATGAGTTAGTAGTGCTACTTAATCGTGTGCCATCAAGTCAGTTCCCTTTCTCTGGGGTTGCCCTGGCACCGTGTAGCTTCCCTGAGGCTACACAGGTTGGCTCTTCTCCTGGGAGGCACAGTGGGGAATTGAACTCCTGACCTCTGTCTCTGCAGCCACAGGTCAACTCACTAAACCCCCCAATACTGCTACCTATGTCCAAACTGAGCCAGTGAGCAGAGTTCTTGGGACTAACTGCCAGAATCCCTCCAGCTAGCCAGTCATTTTTCTCAGGTCTTCAGATCTTCCAGAATGAAGAGTGCTGAGGTTTAGAAAGGAGGGTTTTTTTACAAGTAGAATCACAGATTCTAACCCAGTCTCCTACTTTCCCATCTGCCACAGTTTTATAATAATAGTATGCCACTCCAGAACTGTGGAGGAGGAGGAGTTTGATGCTGTGGGCTGACTTGCCTGTCCTTTAGAACTGCAGAGCTGGAAGAGACCCTAGGGGTCATCAAGTCCAACCCCTGTCAAGGAGGCACCATGGAGAATCAAACTCCCAACCTCTGGCTCTGCAGCCAGAGACCTAAACCACTGAGCTATCCAGTCAGCTAATAATTTTAGAACTGCAGAGCTGGAAGGGACCCTATGGATTATCAAGTCCAGCCCATGTCAAGGGGGCCCAGTGGGGGGAATCAAACTCCCAAGTTTTGATTCAGCAGCCAGATACCAAAACCATTGAGCTATTCAGCAGAGAGGTGTATGTTTTGAGGTTAATGTTTCCAGATTCATTCAGGGCATTCTATGGGAGCCTCCCACAAGGAGCTAGTTGCTTCACAGCCATATTAGGATGAGTCCCTTGTTCACTTAAAGTAGTAATAAAATAACTAATTCCAAAAGATATGCCTTTAGGCAAGAATGCTTTAAAGTGCTGTTCTTAATTTTCCCATGCCAACATCAGATAGAAGCCTATAAACTATTTCAAAACATGCAAAATGTCTGATAGCATTTCAGCCAGAGAAAATAGTTCTGGAAATCTTGCCAGCTTATAGCTTCTAAACTTAACAGAAGGTTCCAAGTGAAATGCTACGTGAATGTGATCCTTTTACCCTCTAACACAGCGGTCCCCAACCTTTTTAACCCCGCGGACCAGTTGGGGAAGGCGGGGCACCCCCCACGCTCATGCGCATGCGCGAAGGAGCGGGAGGCTGCTCGTGTGGGTGGGCGTGCACTCATGCGCATGCGCAAAGGGCTCTCAGGGGCACTCGTGCACATGTGCTAAGTGGTGGGGAGCGCGCGTGCATGCACAAAAGGGCTGTGCGGGGGGGAGTGCAGGCAGGGGTGGGGGGGAAGATCTGTCTCCGTGGCCCGGTCGGGCTCAGACCACGGACCGGCACCAGGCCGCGGACCAGGGGTTGGGGACCTCTGCTCTAACAGAGACAGGAGTCAACCTTGTTAACAGGGACTATTGTGAAATTATCCCAGATGCATTTTGGCGATTCTGTCCTTTTTTCTGGATACTTTAATAGGCAAAGAAAAATTACCATTATAAGGTGGCAGATATCATATAACTACCCAAGAATGGAACACACTGCCACATATAGCTTCCTTTTAAATAAATATTGTGGGGTTTTTTTTTCTTGTACTTTCCATATCAGTAAGTGGGTATAAAAGGAGGTATTTGTGGAAAGGTGTAAAAGATTGTGGTGTTTTTGTCTCAGAATTTGGATGGGTTAATGTAGGTGTGACTGCTCTTGACTCATTTGCATTGGTTTTAAAATAGACCACCCCTGTTTTATCTGGAGAGTTACAGGGGCAAATCATAGAATAATGAAGTTGGAAAGGGCCTCTAAGGCCATTGAGTCCAACCCTGTACTCAGTGCAGGAATACAGATCAAAGGTGGTTGTCTGTCAGGTGGTTGTCTACGTTTCTCTTGAAGGCCTCTGATGTTGGAGCACTCGCCACCTCTTGAGGTAATTGGTTCCATTGCCATACTGCTCTCACAGTTAGAAAGCTTTTCCTGATATTCAACTGAAATTTGACTTCTTGTAACATGAGCCCAAATCAGATGTGATATTTTCTCTTTCTACATACATTTCATTTGCAACAGAGAGCCATGAGTCTATGATCTTCTGCAGTCTGTATGCTTCGCTTGCCCATAAATGGCAAGAGGAAAACCATGCAAGGTTGGCTTCAGACTTGAATGAATTGTATATAGATCTCAGTGAAATGCAAAAAGTGATAGGTCTGACTTGACTTGGCTGGGAACAAAGTGCAAGTGAGTTGAATTAGTTTGAGAATGGTTTGTATAACACTAAGATACATGCAAATCAGATGCAAATGAGAAATGAAATAGAATTACAAAAGATTTAGCCCAGGTGGGCAAGACTGTGGCTGGGTGACCTGTGTGTTGGGGTTGCTGCCCAAGTTCTGAGTGTGGAAGGACAACTTTAGGTCTCTGATCTCTTTCCTTATCATTCCTTTATTTAAATCCTACTTGCTTGGACAGGCCTGTCCAGATTAAAGTGGAAGACACTTTCAAAAGGAAGACATTGCTTTGGCAGTCTTTCAAAGAGAGGACTGCCCTCCCTAACAGAGGATACATGACCACTCCAAAATAGAGACACACAATTGTGCCCATCTTGGCTATCACAAATCCTTTAAAGCCGTTTGGTTTGGCAAACCATCAAACAAAATTGTGCCAGAAGAGGGTCAAGAGTCGTCAACCACATCTGTCTCCAGTTCCTTGTACTACATCCCCTTTTCTCCACTTTGCCCTACGTGCAGGAGGTAGGTTTTTGGGTGGCACAGAATGCTGGGACATGAGAGCTCAATGGCCTAATTCTTTCTTTGGGGAACTGCCATAGCTCTCTCAGCTGAGTCTTACAGGCTAGAGTCCTTCAGACCCAACATGGATGAGGAACAGCTGGATCCTGGTAACCCTGGACCTCCCGAGTGTCTCTGTACCCAATCCTGATCCTCCTGCCTCCCCCAACAAAGGAGGCTGTGAGAATCAGAGGGAGGGTAGCCTATCCCAACCACAAGAATGCAACAAAGTAAAGGACAAGCTCCAGTAGAAGCCCAGAGATAAAGTGTTTGGCTGCAGGAAAGGACTTCTTGGAAGAAGAAGCTTCTTCAGGAACAAGGAGCCTCTTTCAGGAAAAGATTTTCCTCCTCAGGATATTAGTGGGCCAGATATCTGCTCAGAATGGGGCTCCAGCCGCCCAGCCAGGCAAACGTCAGCTTGGTATTGTGAGTTTGGTGGCGACAGAGTCTCTTCTAGTTCCTGATCTCGCCTGCCATGTATCTTGATGGTTGTTGCTGATTCCATGGCTAGCGGTGACTTTTGGGGCTGGCTGGACTATGCTTCTTGGACTCTGCAGTGTGATTGGCTTAGCATGTCATTGGGATTCTTCTTGGACTTTGGCATTGATCACACCTAGTTTGTACACATGTTCAAAAAGTGAAATACGAATTGCTATGTTCTTTAAACAAAAGCAAAGACCAAGAGGTGGTCATCTTGTTTCGTAGCTGCGGATAAGCGATCCAAATGGAAGCTTGTGCGTGTTAGGATTACATGGTAAATTTTTGGCAGATCATCAAAATGGCAATGACTCCTGTGAGGAAAAGGAAGGGGAAAACGGAAAGCAGAAACAGCTGCTAGCACTGGCAGGGTGCCTCTGCAGAGCACAGGGCAGGAAAAATGCCAACACATGTTTGAGCTGCCTGAGTAATGCATTGGTAGTGTGCAAACTCTTCTCCAGTGGTTGGCCCATACCATCTGCCAGAGAGATTTGCTGTATTCTCCATGGGAAACACTGCAAGATTTTGAGTGAAAGAGATGGCCTGGTTAAGAGGAGTAGACAAAAGAGGAAAGGGGCATATTCTGTCTGTGCAGCTGCACAGCTTTTGTAATAAACCGTTCCCCAGCTGTTGACCTCTTTCACCAGCTCTGCACTTTTCTGATGTAAGCCTGCTGAAGAGTCTGAGAGTTTGGGCAGGGCGGTTGGCAGATCTAGGTGGATTCAGGACAAGCTTGCACACCTTACCATCTTCAGTGAACAGCTTGTAAACGGATACTTTTGTCACCTCTATTTTCATGTAGAACTTACACTCCGTTTCGACTTCCTGGCAGCCTGACTGCCTGAGACACGGCCACCACATTTGCCCCAGTTTTTGGACTTTGGCATCGCTATCTTATCACTCAGTTCTATACATGTTTGACATAAATCCAACTGAGTTAAATACAGCTAACTCCCAGGTTACTGAGTATAAGATATCCGCCTTAGATTTCCACACACGGTATGACAGTTTATTCAGAATTTTAAACTTTTTTTTGGGGGGGGTGTTTGTGGACCACTGGTTGAACATTCTCTTTTATCTTAATGTCCCCTCCCCACTCCTGAGGTCTGAAACAGTTGGCTATTAGGCATTCACTATAACCCTTTGGAAGCTGTCTGCCCAGCACCTCTTTCCACCCAGTGTCACTTATGTTTGGATACCCGTTTGTTTCTTTCCTGCAAAGTCAAACAGAAACACCTCTTTCAAAGTGCCAGCCTATGCTATGCTGTGCTACAATGGAAATGCACCCATTCCTCCTTTCTACCAACTTGTTCTGAAGAAAGATTAGGTATTTGCAGCCAGAAGAATAACTTTTAAAAGTGCAACCTTATACATGTTGATTCACAACTCCACTAAACTCTGCATGGGAGTGTCAGAAAAATACTTTTTAATAGCCACATTAATCAAGAAATGCATTAATGATAGCCACCCAGTTTGTGGGAACTGTTTGGGGCAAATTGTGTGTAACAGTGATAGGTGCTGTTCTGTTGCACAAACTTTCAAAAATTAGAAGCATGGTATCTCCTTGTCTTACTGAGGCAGTGGGACGGGGCTTTGTGGAGTGTGTATGTGTGAGTGAGTGTTTAAGGCTGGAAATACAAACCTACTTGCGAGGAACTCTTGTTGAACACATTTGTCAGATAAATAAATGCCCACAAACCTAACACACAGCTTCCCCCCCCCCCCCCAATAGTACAGAAACATTTGACAGATTCCCTGTATTTGTTGGGAGTCTTTCTTAACAGCTGCATCCTTGGTTCAAACTGTTCAGACTCAATTCATTTATGAAATTCTCATAAAGAATCCTTCGATTTTTTGACAGACGCCTTGTATACACAGATAATAAAATTCATGTAATCATAGGCACTCGTACTTGGAATAAGCCCCATTAAAATTAATGGCACTTACTTCTAAGCAAACATGGATAGAACTGGGCACGGTGCTGCATACTCTTGACTCCAGTCTGATGATAATTTTATTATGTCTATTTAGAAAGAAGAATTGTAGTTGTCAGAAATAGTATCCATTGGAGTCAATTATTTGTTTACTGTCACAAGTCTCTCTTGAGGCTCGTGACTGTTGCAGAAAAAAGCTCTGTGGATTAGAGGGGATGGAACGCATGTGAAAATGCTCTTTGAGTCCTGACAGAGCTTTATATGTACGTGTTTAGTTTTCCATATTCAAAGTTAAATGGAGCAAATGTAACTTTGAAAAATAACAAGTAGCTATAATTCCTAGGTTGTACGTGACTCGTATTCAAGGTTTAGTGGAGGTTCCATATAGAGAACTTGTGTTGGTAAATTTTGTCCTCCACAAATTAGTCTGATGTTCCCAGTTTGCCGAAACAAAATGAAACACTGAACTGCTTTCCCCTTGGCATTTTGCTTGCTTTGGCAAGCCAGGATTGCCCCCTGCCCCCTACATCACCTCAACCTACCTCCTGCCGCTGTCGCCCAGGGTACCCTGATCCCCAGGTGCCATCCTCAGAGGCAGCAGCCCTGGCAGAGAAGCCTGGCCGCTGCCTCGGAGCATGCGCCAGCCACCCAGCGCCAGGCTTCCCTGGCAACCATGTGCAGAGACTGCAACCCGGCTCCTCTGTCTGACTTCTCTGCCGCTGCCATCGCTTTTCCGGGCCACTTGGGAAGGCTGAGGTGGTGGCGGCAGCAATAACAGCAATAGCTGTGGCCCCGGCAACGCTGGCAGCAAGCAGGCCGGGCAACAGTGGCAGTGGGGGGGGGGGCGGGGGGGCTGAGATTGGCCCGAACCACCATGAACTGGTGGGCATTTTCTGAGCAGTTTGTGGTTAGCCGCAAACAATGAACCATCACGAACCACAGTTTTTCTGGTTTGTGCCCATCTCTGGTTAGGAAGAGTTAGTAGAGGAGAGGAAGTTAAAGGGAAAAACTTGAGTGGAGAGGACTCAGAAGGAGGCTTGAAAAGAAGACCACAAATAAGCAAGATATCACAAAATAGTAGAGCAGTAAATACGGGCAAGAGCATTTTCTATGACAGGGAACAACAGCTGTCTAACTAATTTATAGGGCAGTCACTATGTTAGCTTGTTGCTGCACTTTGAAGGCTAACAAGTTTTATTCGGTATGACCTCTTGTGGACCGCAGTACATTTCTTCAGATGTATGGAAGGTAGCCCACGTGAACAAACAGTTATGCAAAACTAGTGGATGTGGATCTTTGTGTGAAGGGGAGGATGTAGCAGAAATGAAAAAGGTGCCAGCGTTGTGATGGTATAATGATCATTCAGGGTCATACAGTACTCACTGAGAGATGACAAGTCCAGATCTTAACAGAGGCTGTTAAGAGTGATTGAAAGATCCTTGGTGGTTGACAAGCCTATCCAGATAAGCAGATTATGCTGGAGTGATAGAAGAGTTTAGCCAGTAGATCCAAAATGATCCCTATTTTTTTAATTATATGCATGCTACAACATGTCAATATTTATTGCTGTTAATTTTTAAACTCCGTTTGTTAAATATTTCCTGCACAATCCTGGCAACATTAGCCACTTTGAAATCAATGGGATTAGATAGATTTATGGTGCAATTTTACATGTTTATTGAGATTTTTAATGTTTGTTTGTTTGTTTGAATTTCAGCGGTACCTCCTTGTTGTAGTGTGAAACGACATTGCATAGATTACATGATGGAGATAAACTGGATCATACAACTGCTGCTCTTCTTAGCTCTTAACCTGGTGAGTCTGCCCTCCCTCGCCAGTTGATATAATACAGTAGAGATGGGCATAGAAAATATATTTTACATGTTTTGATGCTACCATGCTTTGTGTTTGTTTAAATTATTTATATGCTGCCTTTTTTCCCATAGGTAATCCAAGGCGGCTCACAACAGATAAAACAACAGATTTAAAAATACTTTATAAATACCATATTTAAAAAATAATTAAATGTATGTTAAGATTTAAAATCAAGTTTAAAAATAATTCAAAAACTTTTAAAAACTTGTAAGTTAGAAACCAGCATTCCTGAGATAAATTGCGGCTTGTGTTGATTATTACCTTGATGGTTGCTTGATTTTATCTCATGTTTCGTGGGAATAACCAATATGCCCACTTTTATCGGGCAGTGCATCAGACATTCTGGCTCATTGGTAAACTTGTTGATTTCCATGAAGGAGGTTCCAAATTCAATTGTCTGACCCCTCCTGGTAGGGCTGGAAGGACTTCGGTCTGAAATCCTGGAGCATTGCTGACAATCTGAGTCAAGTTACTTGATCAAATTGAACATGGGTTAATGCATTGATGTGGCATCTTTTGTCCTTAAATTAATGCACGTGGTGGAGAAGCATAGGTGATGCTTAGAAACTGATTTCCTCCATCTAAGATGGCACCTGCTCCCAACAGCTTCTGAAATGACTATGAATATCTTGAGTATTTATGATTTTATGGTTGCAAATGTGTATGACTTCCCATTGATGAGGACTGGAACAGTTATACACCACCACTCCATGGACAGTTGCTGTGGCCAGTTCAACTTCTTGTTACCAAGCTTTTGTTAATGGGAATCTCTATACTTAAGCTATGTGAGTCCCATCGATTACATGGATACAGTCTTCCAGAGGGGCTACATTTAGTGCCTTTCCAGCTTAGCGGAACTTGCCTGACCAGTCACCCAGCTGGCATGGGCTTCAAGATCTCAGGATTACATTCATGCCATGATGAGGCAACAGGATAGGGCTTTGTGAAGGGTATCTCAGTTTTTTCCAGTTCCTTGTATTAAAATGTCTTGGGATCTTTAACATTCTCTCCCTGTAACCTAGACATCTTGTTTTAATCATCCAAAGTAGCAGATATTAGTTCATCTAAACCAGAGATGGACAATCTCCGGTGGTCTGGGAGCTCCACCTGTCCATCCTTAGAGCTAGATTGGGGCTACAGGCCAAAGCTTGCCCACCCCTGGAGTGATCAATTAATATATTTTATGTTCCAGCTCTCTTGACAACTGCATAATGAATTTTCTGTTCAGGTATTCGTTGCAGCCATTCCGGAAGAGAAACAAGGGAATTTTACTGACGAAATGTATCTCAAGGCTGACAAGAATGTGACCGACGACCTCCATACATTGGGTGTAACTACGTACAAAATCATGACAGCACAATATGAATGTTACCAGAAAATCGCACAAGCTTCTCCACACAGCTATGACGGTAAACCCTACTCCCTCTGCTGTTGTGTGTTTTATTTATTTATTTTATTTATGCCTTTATTCTCACAGACAAACTCGTCCTCTGTGGAATGCTATATAAAGTACTTCTTGTAAACAGAGTAGAAGAGAGCAGGTGGCTCTGCTCCTTGCCTGCTCCTTGCTGATCTACACAACTCACAGTGCAGTTTTTCACCTTTAAAGCCCTCAATAGCTAGGGCCCTACATGCCTGAGGGAACTCTTCATATCCTAGGTGGTTTTATGGTGACCTTATATGTTGGCGCAAGGGCCTACTGGTCATTCTTCATTTTACACTGAGAATCTACAATAGGGCTTGGATTTTTTTATTTTTATTTTTAAACCCATCATGGCACTCATCCTCTAACCCTCTCCATTCAGGCAGTTCAGCATAGTTCCTTCCTTGCACTTTCTCTGTTGTTTTCTGAAGACTGTTCTATGTTTCCGGGCCAAAGGGTGCCTGAAGGTAAATTTGGCCAGTATTCCACTGACATAGTTCAGGCTGACCTTAATGACTGAGTAGCTACATTTGCAAAGATCGTGCTTACAGATGGCCAGTAAGAAAACAAAGCAAGTTAATTTCCAAACTGTGGAAGATGTGCAGAGCTTCTGCTGCAACCATTAGATATTTTCAGCACTTAACACATTCTCTCTTCCCATGACCAAATAGCCAGCATTCAGGAACTCAGTTGTGGTGAATGGTGAGTAACTAATGAGCCACCATTCACATTGTTGGGCGTAAAATTCTTCCAAAATCAGACGTACACTAAATCACCGAGAAGACTCTGGCCATTCTAGGTAACCCTCAGAAGTGTGCGGAATAAAATTGGGGCAATGTTTCGGATGTGCTGATGTTTTCCATCTTCTTTATTCCGAGGCTTAAATGGTTGCTTTTAAAAATGATATTGAGTTTTTAATTATATTTTCAATTTTTTCTGTACATATCTTTGAATATTTTTAGACCGAGAAGCCAGTCAAAATCAGTGGTAGATCAGTTAGTCGGTCACAAATACTCTAATTATTCTGTGGGAAATATTTAAAAGAATTTTGCTTCTGAACTGTTCAAAATTACCAGAGCCAACATCTTTTTAAGTGAGCTCAGGCTATTGTATTTATTTATTTATTTATTTATTTATTCATTCATTCATTCATTCATTCATTCATTCATTCATTCATTCATTCATTCATTTATTTATTTATTTATTTATTTATTTATTTATTTATTTATTTATTTATGTATACCCCTCCTTTGGTGTACTCCTTGCAGAACATGAGGTAACTTGCACTAATATGAAATAAAGAGTAAAATTAAAACACAGGACAAAATGAAATATTAAAACAGTATTGTTGTTGAATCAGATATGGAACTGGTCTAAAGCCTGTTTGATGGGTATATCATTAGCAACAAACTGGAAGTGGGGGGGAAACTATTTTCTTTTCCTGGATGTGTACGAAAAAAACAGATGCTCTGGATAAAGGTTCAAGTGAAAAACGGGTTGGGATTTGAGAACAGTTGCCTGTTTATTGGATTCCATCCAAACTTCTATTTCCTGAAACAAAAGGGGACTTTTGGTCAGAGAAAGGATTTCTCTAAATGGACACTTTTATCCGGTCCTTGAAGAACTAGTACAGATGACTCTGTCATGTCTTCTCTCTTTGTGTAGAACCTCACTGCAACAGCACCTGGGACGGCTGGTTGTGCTGGGATGATGTTGCTGCCGGTAAAACAGCAGTGCAGAATTGCCCTGATTATTTTCAGGACTTTGACCCATCAGGTAAATCTTGTTTTTCTATTTAATAGCAATCTGAGCAGTCCTCAAAGAGGCATCTCCAATGTTGAGATTACATGAGGGTTGACACAACTGGTAGTACAAAAGCAGGTAGTACACTACCCTTCTCGTTTCTTTGTTTCATCACTGTGACACTAAACGTGGGTTTTTTCATCTCCTGTTGACTCTTCTAAATCTTGCAGTAGGCATCCTTCAGTCTCAAGAGACTATGGTAATGTGGTCTGAATAGAGGTCTTGGAGCAGCATCTAGTGTGGCTGAGAAGGCCAACTCGAGAGTGACAATCCCTTCCACACTGAAGACAAATATAATCTAAATCTTAGTGTTTTGGATAAATCGTTGGGCTACAGCTCAAGTGATCTAGGTTCAAATTTGTGTGCCGCATGGAATGTCACTAAAGAACGACAATCATAAAACACTACTTGACAGCACCTGGCAGCAGAACAGCTTACAACTGTAAGCACCTGATACAAGGCAACAATGTCTTTGTCTTCCTTGGGGTGGATACAAATGATCTCCTTCAGACCTAATGATGATGTAAACGGATAGAAATGAGATGAGATGAAGGAACAGGACACATGAAATACCTGGAATGTAAATTCTGAAATCAAAGATGGCTCATGGACTGAGTGGGTGGGAGCATCTCCCCAAAATGTTAGAGTGAGGCATCTCATCCCTGCTCAGTGCACAAACTAACGTGGTCTGAAACCGCTTAAAAATTGTGTTTGATTATGATATTTTTATGTCCTTAGCAGTTATATAAACAATTGGTGATAGAAAGCTAGCTATGTTATAGCCCAGAGGTCCCCAACCCCCGGTCCGCGGCCCAGTGCCGGTCCATGGCCCGGTGCCGGTCCATGGCCTGAGCCGGACCGGGCCACCAAGACAGACCTCCCACCCCACCCTGCACGCACTCACCCCTGCACAGCCACGCACGTGCTCCAGCACGCCCGTGTGAGCGCCGCGCCGCCGTTTGCGCATGCGCATGCGCACGGGGTGCGCGAGCCCAGAGAAGTGCCGCGCCACTGTTTGCGCATGTGCACAGGGGCGCATGCCCAGAGAAGCGCGCGCACTTGATCGCGCATGTGCGCGAGCGCGGAGGATGCCCCGCCTTCCCCAGCTGGTCCGCGGACCGAAAAAGGTTGGGGATCGCTGTTATAGCCTGTCTCAGTCTGTTACTACACAATAAAATAGTGTGAGATTTGCTGTGATTATAGTAAGGGTCAATTCAAAGTATTTTCTTTCTGATCACATGACTCGTAGGCCGATTTGAATCAGTCCAGCCCTTTGTATTCCCAGTGTGCCTTTTTTTCTCTCTGCCACTGGGACCTTCTACTTTTTTGAAACTGGAATGATTTGAATGGACTTCCCCCATGTGATCAGTTGGTTCATTCTTGTAAAGAGGGGGATGGGGCAGCATGTCTGTAGGCAGTGTTTCAGTGATATAGGCAGTTAGGTTGTGACATTCAGGATTGTGGGGACATACAAAGCAATGTTATTTTCTCCTGATCATCGTCCTTTTTTTTTTTTTTAACATATATGAGATTAGCACTAGTTCACCTTATCACTTTATCTCTAGAATATATATACTGGTTTAAAACTAGATCATCTCTGGACACGAAAAAATAATATATATATATAACACTGTATAACCCTTAGTAGTGTTTTAAAGTTAAAAATGATGTGACCATTAGGTGTCAAGATTTGAATTGTTTTGTGTATAGAGTGTTAAAATAATTAAAGGGATGCAGAGAAAGTAGCCCTGAAAATGAAAGTGCTTTTAAAGTTGAGGCTTGAACAGTAGTTTACTGTAGTCATTACAAAAACAATTATCCGGTTCTACAACCGAGCAAGGTTGCTGTACAATAACATCTTTACATATTTATGTTAAAATATGTAAACATACATATGGCATTTGCAGGTCGTATAGCTTACGCTCTTCATAGTCCCAATACCTTGGAGCTCTAATATTCTGGCATTCCAGAACATTGGCATTATAATATATTGGTGCTCCAGGCCCCTGGTACAAGAGGCTTTTATTCCTCCAAGCTCTGCAGAATTTTAGTCAAAACAAGGATGTTATCATCATAGTGACAGCTTGCCAAATTCTAAGTTAACAAACCTCTGGAGTTACAATAGGTACAATAGCAATTGAGATTCCTATTTTAAAAAATTCTTGGTGCTCCAGACTTCTGGATCTCCAATCCCTTGGAAAAGAGATTGTTGACAGATTGGGAGGAGGTATGGACAAATGAAAGAACTATAAATATGGGGAAATGAGACACACAAACATGAATTCAACACATCATAACAAGGCAACTTCCTGCTACACCACACATACCAGGTACCAACAACAATCACCATGGATTTCCCTCCATAGATTGACACTGTCATGGTTGGGTTAGCAATTGGCATAATTTTGTGTGTGTTTTTTTAATGTGCAAAGCTTTTAGTTATGCATTTTAAAGATGTATATCTTCATTTTGTTTTTTAAATGTACCTTTTCGGGCTGTAGTATTTTGAATTTTTAGGATATATACTCCTGTAATTTTGAATTCTGACTGAAGTATTTGCCTGGAACTTAAGTTTAGTTTTTATGTACAGTATTTGTAAGCATTTGTGCCTGCAGTTTTTTCATAGCTGTAAATCCTTTGGATGTTTTGAATATTTGGTATTAGAGATGGGCACGAATTGGAAAAATGGCAATTCGTTTTGATTTGTGATTTGTCAAGGTTGACAAATCACAAATACATTTTTTTTTTCTGATGACAAATCAAGCTTCTCTGAAATTTTGGTGTCCCTGGGGGATGGCATTTTATAGCCCAACAAATAAATGAATAAAAAATGGGTTAAAAATTCATTGATTTGTATTTGTCGGGGGGCCATCCATTCGGAAAAATACAAATTGACAAATTAGTGAATTTTGACAAATTTTGCAGTTTGTTTTTTAATTCCTGCACATCTCTATTTGTAATTTTATTTTTTTGCATGTGGAATGTACAAGCAATGGAGATGGATAAAGCTTTTAGAATTAGACAAGCTGATGTTGCCTGGAATTACTGCAGCAATGAAAAGTCTTATAGCTTTATACTCAAATGAATATTGATATGATTGGTAATGAACTGTTTCATTTAAGAATTAATCCAAAATGGGATGAATGCCAGCTATGACAAACAAAGGCTTCTGATTCCCCCCCCCCCCCCCCTTAGAGGTCTGTAAAGTTCTCTAGGGCTCCTAGGGACATGTTCAGGCATTAGAACCTCTGACCTAGCATAGGCATATTAGGTGGAGAAGGCCTTCATAAATTTCCTTGAAATTTTCTCCATTTTCAGTTACTTTGTTATCAGAAGTGAAGACTGCTGGAGCAAAAATACTTCGAATATTTCACCTGCACATGCATTTCCTACTTGCATTTCTAAATGGCCATTCTAACTCATGGTCCAACTATGCAGATTCTTTAGATCTCCCACAGTTTTGATGGCACTGGACAACCTTAACATTGCAAGGGTGCCACATTGTGAAGAAAAGGTATCTTCATGAGAGAGTACAAGCTGGGCATGGATACAAGTATGGAAAGTGGTTGTATGGGGGAGGGCAGTATGAATTAGCACAGCTGTAAAGGAAATTTCCTGGTGGGTAATAAGGAACTGAGCAAGAGTGCCAAGGAGGAGGTAGTTGAGCATTGCAGAAATGGGGAACAGGAACACCTTAACTAACCACTTGTGGCAGGGTCCCGTGTGAACGAGTTCCCACCAGTCTCACAACATACGGGCAATAGCGATCCAGCCTGACCCTGATCCATGCCCAAGCTGGACCTTTTTGGTCCAGCAGCCTGGCAACTCTTTTTGGGAGCTGAGCTGGGGCAGCCCCTGCATGGACAGAACAGTAGCTTTAAAGGATCCTTTCAAGTACAATCAGACACAATCCTTTTTCATTGTCTGATTGTGGCCCATCAAAGTACCTGATGGTCTCCAGTTTGGCGTCTCCAATGCAGGCAGCAAATACAGGAAACTCATCAGGCTCCAAGTCAGGCTCCGCATTTGATTGGTGGACCTTGTTTGGGTTGGAGGGTCACAGGATGTGCTGGCTAGAACTAGTTTGTTTACATAAGCATTTAGTACGGCGGTTCCCAACCTTGGGATCCTAGAAGTTCTTGGACTTCCATTCCCAGAAATCCTGGGCAGCACAGCTAGTGGTGAAGGCTTCTAGAAGTTTTGGTCCAAGAACATCTGGGGATCCAAGGTTGGGAACCACTGCTTCATTATCTCCTTTGGTAGTTCTGAGAAGTGCCAACTGATGGTCAAAATTGTTATTAGATCAGAAATAAGATAGGCAACAAGTACAACTAAGCAGTTGGAGTCAAGCTTTTTAAAATGCTTTGGGGACTCTAGGTGGGGGAGCCATGCAAAGCTGACTGATTTGAGATTTTGGTCACATTGATTTCTCAGGCTGTCATCTAAGATCATAGCCTGACCAGAACACTAGCAGACTTAACAGTATAATTTCAGCCTGAAGCTTTTACACTGTGCACACTGGAGTTCGGGGCCTTGACGTCTATATGACAATAGGGAGTTTCCATTTTCTTTGAAAAGTTGTTCCAGTCATAATCCAACATGCCATCTTCACAGTGTTTTGTTATCTCATTGTGAATGATTTAAATGTATTTAATACTGCGCTGGGCTCGGAGAGGAAAAGCTAACAGAATAATGATAGGTGTATGTGTTTTTCTTTTTTCCTTCATTTTCGTCAATCAGAAAAAGTATACAAGACTTGTGAACAAAATGGACGCTGGTTTGTACATCCTGATAGTAACAGAACATGGACAAACTTCTCACAGTGTAATGCAAGAGTCAAGTTTAAACTGCAGGTAGGCTTAAAAAAATAAATGTTCCTAACTGGGTGTCTGAGTGAGAGACATTTGCAGAGCTTGGCTTGGGGAAAACATATTAAATTTTATTTGTTACTTTTTTCAGACCAGTGCCAGAAAAAGTCCCTCAAAATGTAATGTTTTAAAATAATGATTTAAGAAGAAGCTTTAGAAGTTGTTAAAGGTCTTAGTTGTAAATCCTTCTATAGAGGGAAGTGTGTGAGAGCTCTTTCTTCCCCAAAAGGAAAAAGATATATCATTCTTTCAAAAACTAGATTTTCAATAGTGAGTTAGCAAGCTTGGTTTTATATGTGCATTTGGACAATAATACTCTGAAATCTTCATTAACATTGCCAAGAGTGTGTGGTTATTTTTTGGTGCTGTAGTGTTCCATTTGCAGCCAACTGTGGGATTCAGTGTATAATATATTAGCTGTGTCTGCCAGTAGAACAATACTGCCTCACCAATTTCAAACAATCAACAAGGCTGGCTGGCTAGCTCGGTGGTTTACGTATCTGGCTGTGGAGCCAGATGTTGGGAGTTGGATTCTCCACTGTGCCTCCTCCGAGTACAGGCAGCCAGTGTCTCCTTGGGCAAGCTGTGCAGTCCCAGGGCACCCCCAGAAGAAGGGAATGTTATACCACTTCTGAGTATGCTCTGCCTAGAAAACCCTGAAAAGGGTTGCCATAAGTCAGAAAATGACTTGATGGCACATTATTATTAATAAGAAAAAGAGACTTCAGTTGCACCAATAGAAATTTTGCTGTTTTTCTTGTTTAAGTTCATTAATCAATAATTTCATGTTGTGTTTCATTCAAATAAGCAAATTATCAGGCGCTCATAGGATCGGCCATTCAACCAGTTCTTCCTTTCCCATGTACGGAAGCGTTTAGGGGAGTGGCCATGGAAATTATCTCTCTCTTATCTTGCTCGGAGGCTTCTGGTTTGTGGTTTGGCTCTACTAATTTCCCCCCCCCCCCCCGAACATCCGTGGGAGACTGAAACAGTTTTTATTTTTCATTAGGGGAACACTACAACTGATCTGTTTTAGGTCCAAAAGAAGTAGGATATGACCTCAGTAGCAGTCTGAGGCTAGAAAGGTCATCAGAGGAGAGGAGGGGATGGGCTCGATGAAATCTGTCCTTTAAAGAGAAGGTTGTTCTAGTGCTCTGCAAAAGAAATTTAGGGGTCCTGTGTGTGGTATAGCAGGCAGAGTGATGGACTAGGACCCAGGAGACTTGGGGTTAATTCCCTAGTTCTTGTCATGGGAACACACTGTGAGTGGTTGTAGAACTAGTAAAGCCACTGCTTGTACTGTATACCTCACTTATCTTGAAATTAGGGTTGCTATAAGTCAGCTCTGACTTGATGACACATAACAATAAAAGAAGTTTAAAAGCAGTAACTAATTATTTTTCTGCAGAGGCAAAGTTTTTAGTTGTTACCTGCTCCTCATGTTAAGGTATAACTTCTAGAAATTTAAAGAAAGTATGTAGATGGTTAGCTGTTTTGACTTAAGATTTGTGAGGGTTACAGATTATTTTTCTTTCTCTTTAAGTAGATTAAGCTGTCTGTTACAAACCTGTTTTTTAAAGGAAGGTAGAGATATTTCTCCCTCTGCAGTATATAAATGGACACCTATTGCTTTTGGAGAGTTCATTAAACAAATATTTAAATGAATGTGTTAATAACACCAGTTCAACAAGTTAAATATTTTCACTTTAAATAGTGACATCAACGAGTTCATTTCCCAATTTGTAACATCTGACTTTAAATAATTTTTAAACTTCATGTTCCAAATTCTAGAAATTTCAAAACATACACAACCGGTTTTTTTTTTACTTTACTCCATGTATATTTCCTTCCCGATTCCATTGAACTGCTATTCCAGCGACATTGAAATGCATTTAGACTGAAGCTATATACCTGTTTGCCTAGAGTAAGCACCAAGTATCTGATTTCCTTTTAGTTATGCTTACTTACTTCTGTCCTAGTTATCCTGTTCGTCACCCCTGCTGGAAGCAGGTGTGCTGTGGAGAATGGGCTTTACAAACAAGCAGGGTGAATCATCAGACAGGAATAGCTGGCAGGAGAGTAGCTTTTTAGCCATTCTTGTTAAGAAGCAAATGGGGACATTTTTTTCCTTGCTGAAGATATACCAGAAAGATGTTCAGAGCTTACTAAGCTTTGCAACTATTTATTTGTGTCTTTTATCCTCAGTGGATGAGGACTTGCGTCAGAAAAATTAGTCAGTTTTCTGAAATAATGGAGAGGAACTGATTTCCTCCACAGAAAGAATCCTTTGGCTGTTCCATTAATCCTAAAGTAATTCATTTTTGTCTAACAGCGCACACCCTGGCTAACGAAGAGATTATACATAGACTGGGAAGAGAGTTAATTAGTTTGCCTTACATCCTGGTTATCCCACCCAAGTTCACATGTGTACTTGATCCTTATATCCACTTTTTC
Organism: Intellagama lesueurii; assembly: GCA_037013535.1. Classification (NCBI taxonomy): domain Eukaryota; kingdom Metazoa; phylum Chordata; class Lepidosauria; order Squamata; family Agamidae; genus Intellagama; species Intellagama lesueurii. The sequence continues at coordinate 162,273,099 of JBAJHW010000001.1, read as the reverse complement.
TGTGGAAGATTAGACACATAAATTGGCCCTATAGGACACAATTATATCTTAGGGTTGTATCCAGCACTGGGCATAAAGGGGCAAAACAATGAGTTTTAGCAGAATCAGTTGGGGGCAGCCTCCTTCACTACCACTCCATGCAGCCCCAAAGACAGGTTTTGAGGTCTTAGTCAAATTCTTTGGAGCTAGTCCTGACGAAGTGGAGAGGGGCTGCAGGGGGAAAGAGAGGAGAAGACAGTTCCATGTCAACCTCTGATGGAACTTTGGATTTGGACCTCAGATTGCAAAGGGAGTGGAGAACCTTGTGCCAGCCCTACACGGTGGAACTATGTACTAGCATTAGAAGGCAGCACTTGTGTACAAAGTGAAGAGAGATGTGGGGAGGGGGGCACAGATGGCATAGCACCAGTGACCTAGGTGGCTTCTGCTGCAAGACTGCCCTTACCCATGTGCAGTTCATGGCCACAACAGGGAATTCCTCCCTGCCTGCCAATATTTGGGGTGAGGCAGCCCTCCTGCTCAGTCTATCAGCCACAGTTCCACATACTGGGACGTGCCACTTTCCAATTGTGGTTGAAATGATTGACAGAGAGAGAAAGTAAAGCCAGTCTGTGGTGCAAATGAATTTGTTCCAGGCATATATTCTATTATTTGCAATTTGTATCACATAATCTCCTCTTGTCTTTGTGTCAGTATTCGTTTACTTCTCCTTCCCCAAAGACATGTCTGGAAAATTAGCAGTTCTGTGTTGATTACAGTTTACTTAGATGTCTTTCATGCACTGCTTTAATATCCTCCCACAATACACATGGATTTTATGAAAGCACCTCAGAAGCATTTTGTTTGCTGAGTGTCTTTCAGAGGCACAGTGTGAAATGATTCAAGCGGAAAGCCTAAACGTGCTTTTAAAAGCAAACAAAGTATTCAGCAAAAGTAGAACTGGTTGTTCTTTTGCTGTGCAAAATGACATTCACAGTTCTCAAATTATGAAGCAGTCCCATGACTTCAAAGAGCCATGCTGAAAATAAGCAGAGTTGAACAATGAATTAGTAAATTCTTTGGGATAGATAGATGTCATATGCAGTCTATGGGGAAATATGGTACCTATGGATGTTTTATGAGGAGGAGAGATAACCCCTAGGATTTGATTGAGCCGATCATTTGCCTTGAAAACTTGGTAACTTTCTTTATAGGTATTTATATATGTAAACAGGTTGGTCTGTAGAAGTTCATCCATGTATTCATTTACATTATTTTTAAACCAGCCTTCAGGGCATGGTCAAGGTAGCATGCAATAAAACATTTAAACAATATAATAAAACCAAACAAAGAAGGGCTAAAACAGTGGAAGAATGAAACAGATGAAAACCAGCCACTGGTCATTGAAATATCTGGCAAAAGAGAAGGGTCTTTAGGTTCTATTTTAAATTCTGAAATGAGGGAATTTGGTAGATGGCCACCCTTGAAAGTGTTCTGGTGACAGTATCCACCTTGGTGATTTCTCTTAATGGCAGGCCAAAGGTCAGGCCCCCTGGGATCCATCAAAAGGGCCCAAGTAGACTTCAGAAGGGCATAGGCCAGGGTGGGAAACTCAGAAGTGGCTAGAAATACTCTTCTACTTTGGAGATAGGGCAGGGGCGGGATGGAGGTTATTTTGTGTTTTAGTAAGGTGCCCCTAATGTTTCAGAAGGTGAACCGCCAGTCCTGGAGGCTTCTGATGGCTATAGTGGACTTAATGTTGCCAGAAGAGGATGGGGCCATGGGAAGCCGGGGTTCTGCATAAATACATAACGACCACATGTGGCTCTTGAGCTGCATCTTGCCCACTCCTGGGATAGACCAACCTTCCCCCTCCTCATGTTCCCCAAATATTTGTAAGTTGCAACTCCCATTATCCCTGATTGACCATGCGGCCTGACATGGAGAGTGGCAACTGCAGTCTGGAGCAGCCGTTCTCAACCCTTTTTGTGGGGGAGGGAGCACCACCCTAAACACAATATGAAAGAAATATAGGCTGAACCAGTGTTGTGTAAGTCAAGCCTTACAAGGTGGGGTGTGGAGAATGGTTTCCAGTCTGTGGACCCCTTCAAATGTGCCAGGGTCCCCCAGGCGGGCCATATGGCCCCTGTTGGGAATGGTTGGTATAGAGCAGGCAAGAACCAATATGTTGGGGAAGGATGTTACAGAAACGGAAGTGTTGCTAATGTATGATAGCTATGCTCTGTCTCTGACTGGCCATATTTTGTTCAGAATATGTGGGGTTGATGGAGATTGTATGTACTCTTTCTATTTGAATTTTCAGCCCTTTCTCTCTCTCTCTTTTTATTGCAGACTGCACTCAATATGTATTATCTCACTATCATTGGGCACAGCCTCTCACTCGTTTCACTGTTGATTTCTCTTGGCATATTCTTCTATTTTAAGTAAGTGTTACTATTTAACCGTAATATTTAATATGGCACCCACTTCTTTTGGTTTTAGCCTTTATATGTAAAATGAAAGAAAACCAGGCGAGAAAAGAAGTCATGAGTCAATCTTTCCTTTGCTTTGTTCAGGTCTCTGTAATGGAAAAATAACGTTTGGAAACTTAATCCAATTGCTAATCCCAACCAGAGTAGAGTAGATGGACTGAATCAATTTCTGCATTGTGAATCAATACTTATGTAAATCTTATTGAGTCAAAGCATCCATTATGGGTCTCCTTGGACTACAGTCCCCAGAATGCCCCAGTCAATGGCCATACTGCCTGCGGGATTCAAGTTAAGATAGTCCACAGAAGTAACTTTTTCAGGTTTAGAGAATGAGGAGTCCTAATATTTTTCAGTGAGCATTACTGACCCACTTCCATCACAAATCCAATCAAGCAGTTCTTAATGTACTTATAGAACACACCCTGTCTAAAAATGCTTTGAGGATATGCTATCCACTGTGCCAGTCATATAAAATTTTTTTCTGAAGCAGTAACATTTAAGAACAATTTACATTGGTTTGTGTTCAGACAATCATATCTTTGTCTTTTGCCTTCATGTGCAAAGCCTTCACTCTTCCCTTTGTAGTACAAGTAGTCACACCAAGAAACATCTGATTAACCTTAGTTTCCTGCTTTGTCTACACCAGACAGCTGTGGCCGAAATTATTCCACACATCAAATAAGAAGCATGCGGCTGATCCCTTTCCCCCCCTTTCTCTTTTTAAAAAAACATACAACAAGGGGACAGGCCTCTGATCTAGACTGAGGTCCCAAGATGCAGTAGGAGATATATAAACCTCCCCCCTCCTCAACCACACATTTTCCTTAATTACTATAACGACCACCACACAACGACTAAAAGAAAGAACAGGAAACCTTTATTGCCCCCCCCCCCCCACTTTTCTTAGTAAGAGCAGAGGGGTCAACTTCAGGCAAATAAGGGTTTCAGAGGTGAGGGGGAATTTTGACCTGTTCCCGCCCCCATGTGGTAGTCCTGTTCTAGATCAGGTCGTTAGCAAATTGTGTGAGACGCCATTTTGTAAATGGTTCTGGAAACATCACCACAAGATCAAACAGTGGCATTACCAGGTGGCATTTCAGAAAATAAAGAAGGATTCTGCCAGCCAGAGGCCATTTCAAAGACCCTTGCAATTGCTGCCAGCACAAAGGCCTCTGTGTCACACGTCACCCCGGTATCATTCTTCCCCTCAGTTCCACACTCTTCCTTCATGAATCAGAAAAATCAATGCCCCAGTTTTGCCGCCTGAAAAAAGGGACAGTAAAAACAGGCCATTACATGCCTGTTCTAGAGAGCATGATTTAACTCACATCCTGTTCTGGTGTTTGTAAAGTGTGTGGAGCCTGTCTGTGATGGAGTGCATTAACCTCTCACACCCCAATCGCTTTCAACACACAAAAGCAACTGTCTGAAGAGGGGGAGACTGCTGTATTTCCCCCCCCCCCATAACCCATGTTTTGGAAGTGGCATTAGGTAGGTGCAGGGCCACCTCGCTTCCTGTATATTCCATAGGTTTCACAAATGCCCGAATAGGGCTTTCAGTCTGTACCAAGAATGATTAGGTGCTGAGACCCCACTGTCGGTCCTTAAAAGTGCAGTGACAAAAACGTTGACAGAGGAAGTCCTCAAAGGGCTAAAGATGCTTTTGGCTGCTTCAGCAGGCTTATCTATTTTTACTCAATGAATATATCAGAGGTGGCTGGTCTCCTTTCTTCAGTCAGGAGGCAATACTGTTTCCAACACAAAACTGTCTGCAGCTCTCTTTGGAGTAGCTTGACATGAATAAGCTTCCCAGATAATTCGTTATCTTGCAGCACTTGGATCATCTCATATCAGGACTGGCCACAAGGATCTGGATAGCGTAAGGACAAAAAGAGGTCATTGCCGAGCGCTTCCTTTTACAGACTGCCCTATTTTGTGCTGTTTTGACAAAGCAGAGAATCAACAGGAAATTTTGTGACTGCCTATATGACTTTTTCTTGACTACCCACGTGTTTCCTTACAGGAGCCTGAGTTGCCAGAGGATCACCTTACACAAAAATCTCTTCTTCTCTTTTGTTTGCAACTCTGTCGTCACAATTATTTGTCTGACAGGAGTTGCCAACAATCAACAGCTCGTTGCGGCTAATCCAGTAAGTGGACATGACTATAGTTACTTTGCTGTTTTGTAAGAAGCAGCATTTCAGCGGCAGAGGCAGAAAAGGTGCAGCTGGTCTACAGTCTCAGACGCATGATGTGAGAGTACTCCCATTTAAATTAGTGGCACTTACCTCTGAGATCATATGGTTTTGATTCTGCTGTAAGGAAGAGACTGCCTAATCAAGGAAATTCTGTATAACAAAACCGAAACATGCCCATAAAAGGCCTTTGGGACTTCATGCCCCTGGCTTTTCCTGTGCTGATGCTGACCAACTAAAGTGGACACTCCCTGTGAACCTGATGGACAATTGGGCCCCCTGGCGATGTGATTCTACTTGTAAACAAGACAGAAGGGTAATGTAAGTCTGGTTTTGTAAGCAAAACTATAGGAAGCAGTTTAAAAGAAATATGGAAGTGGAATTAGGGACAAGAATGAATTAAGACAGCGGTTCCCAACCTTGGGTAACCCAGGTGTTCTTGGAGTGCAACTCCCAGAAACCCCCGCCAGCATAGCTGGTGGTGAAGACTTCTGGGAATAGCAGTCCAAGAACACCTGGATTACCCAAGGTTGGGAACCACTGGTTTAAGAGATACAAGTGCACCCCCACATCCCCAGCAGTTCTCCTCCCATGCTCTGTGTCCATCCATTGCTGGTGATTCCCCATCATGCACGTCCTATGCATGACACCCCATGAGAACTGTGTGATTGCCAGTACACAATCAGTATTACTCAACTGGTGCAGCTGAAAAAGTGTCAGAGGAATTATCGAAATTATTGTTGACTATGTCCATGTACATTTGCTTCACATTATACCGTTTCCCCGAAAATAAGACCTAACCTGAAAATAAGCCCCAGTATGATTTTTCAGGATGCTCGTAATATAAGCCCTACCCCAAAAATAAGCCCCAGTTAAGTGAAACCCTGCCCTCCACCCTTGTTCAGCAAACAGAAGAAGATGACAGGACTGTATTTGAATAAATGTAGATTGTTGTACATGAAAAAAATAAAACATCCCCTGAAAATAAGCCCTAATGCGTTTTTTGGAGCAAAAATTACTATAAGACCCTGTCTTATTTTCAAGGAAACACTGTATTTGTGTACAGGTGTGGATGCCTTCACAGGACTGGGGACTGTTTGCTGGTAGACCGAAAGCTCTTGTTCCCACAATTTCTTTAATTGTTGGGAAGATACAACCCTAGGTTATTTGAATTCTGAACCATTCCATTTATTGGCCAAAATCTTGCTACATAATTTTACATGCAGAAGGTAAATGATGTAAACGTCAGCAGCTTCTCGCTGCTAATTAACAAGTGCACACTTGTATTTTTGTGCACATGCCAATCCAAAGAGTTGCCGCATACCCAAAAATCCAAGTGGGGAGTTCTTCATTGCCAGCAAGAAGGCACTGCAACTTACGCTGTTTGCCTTCCACAAGTGAAATTATGCAATAGGATTTGGGCCATTATAGCAGGAGTGAGCAATGTGCAGTCTTCCAGATGTCATTGAATTGCAGCTCCTGTTGTCCCTCCACATTTTCAGGGTTAGCAAGGATTGGTGGGATTTGCAGTATAATAACACAATTATAGAATTGAGTGTTCTTTTGACACATTCACATGCTGTTGTTTGATAGGATCTGGGAAATGTATATGACAACTTTATATACTCCTTGTGTGAGTGAAATCATACATGTCTTAGTGGGAAATTGCCACTATCCATGAGTTGCTGGTTGCATTCTTGGGCACACGCCCGATCACACAATCAAGCATGTGCCCAGGAACCCAGCCAGCACCTTGTTAATGAGCAGCAGTTTGTCAACATGATGTACAATTTTTTTCCTTACACAAGCATAAATCTGGCAATATTCTGGCTGTTATTTTGGGGGGGGGGGGGGGTGGATTATTGTGTGCTTTATTCCTTCCCAGCAATATAAAATTTAAAACAACTGTAGGTATCCAGAACAGAGATTCAAAGCATTCATCAAGAAATGTCCCTTGTTTCATGGAAGATTAAATGATATGTTTCAAAGAAAAGAAGAAAAGTATTCTGGTGCCAAAATAAAATTTAAACAACATTTCTGAGGAATTTAAAGTCCACATAAAGAACAGATTTGCATTACTAAACTCAATTGACCATCAACTAGAAGAACTGTGGATTGAAACCAGACATATTATTATGGAATAATGCAAAAAGAAAATTACTATAGTAAAAAGAAAAGAAAGCTTAGATGAATGACAGAAGAAACACTTAAAATTGTTAAAGACAGGTGAGAAGCAAAAATAAAAAAGTGACATTGTGAAGCCTAACAATGATGGTTGCATCATACACTAGATGATAACATAGTATGGTATACACTAGTGGGGCTCAGAGAGCAAACCAGATGATAAATGTCTGAATTCTAAATACTTGGACATAAAAAATCCAAATTTACATTCCTAGCCTTCTGTTAAGACAATGAAGTCTATATGGTGTCCATAAATGTCAAGTTGCCTATTTTTCGTTGGTATTGGTGCAACAGCCTCTGATGACACACTCATTTTTTTAGTGGCTGTGATTTTGATCCTGGATAAGTTAGCTTACAGCAGACGTCTTTGCATGTTTATTCAGAAATATTCAATGGGACCTACTCTCCAGTAAGTTTCCACAGACGTACAGCCTCATGGATGGAGGGATTTCTACACCCTCCGCTCTGCTCCAGCAACCTGTTTGTCCAGAAGTTTAGAGAGGTCCTCTTGAAGAATGTGGTTTGGGGCTTGAGAGTATTTGCGGAGAAAAGCATTAGCCAAAATTGGGGTTGAAGTCAAAGACACCTTAACTTAAAGAAATACATGGGAGGAAGGTTCCCGATCCCTCCTTGATTCCATCCAGCAGTGTCTAAGAAGCCCCCTAACCCTTCAGTGAGGCCTTTTGGAAAACTGAGATGCAGAGTGGAGGAAGAATTTCTTTATCTTAACTGACATATATGGTGTTGATACAGCACCTGGGAGGGGAACCACAAAATAATTCAGATTTTTTTTAACATCTAAATTGTTCTTAAATCAATTAAAATGCAGCTTTTTTTTCCTTGTCTGTAACATAGGAAGAGGTGTGGTTTGAACCTGGGATAAAGCCTATGGTATCTTTTCCTCACAGGTTGGATGCAAAGTGGCTCACTTCCTACAGCTGTATCTGTTGGTGTGCAATTACTTTTGGATGCTCTGTGAAGGCGTTTACCTGCACACTCTCATTGTGGTGGCAGTATTTGCGGAAAAACAGCACTTAATGTGGTACTACCTTCTTGGTTGGGGTAGGCTCATTTCCTTCCTTTTATTGTCTTCACCTTCTTTTTTATTCTCTTCATTCCTTTTTATGGTCTTCCAGTCAGGTATATAAATGTCTGTTCGAGGACAATAGGCTTACGGGAATTTGGATTGAGGAGAATTTGGATAGACTTTATTAAACGGAGCACATAAGCAGATGGTAATCACAGAAGCTTTACTCCCATAACTAAAGAATCAAAGAAGCAATAAATTATGTCTTGCTTATTTGCCCCTTTGTTTCAACTGGAGAATAAACTTTTGCTACAGCTTTGGAGTGTGTGAGGTAACAACCAATCTTATCTTGGCTAAAAGAAACAGGCTTTTAGTCAAGCCAGGAAATGACTCCTCCTTGATATAGAGAAAATAGTATTTGATTATGAAAAAGGCAATAAAGGGTAATTATTCATTGTTTCTCATCTTAGAGGTGTTTATACAGGGATTACTGTTTGTTTTCAAAGACGTCTGTCCAGTCCTAGGGTAGGAGGTTGATCCACTGTTTATTTTCTCAGCAGTTCCTTTTGACTTGCTTGTTCGAACAGCCGGGGGGAACATTGCTTGTGATGAAACAACTCAAGTGCAGAACAGTATGGAAGGCAGGGAGCCATTCATTTCTGATGTAGGCGGACATTTTACCGCCGTTAGGTTTTTATGGTTCTTTGCTCATTTGCTTATTAAAACAAATTAGACCTACTTGGATTCCCTTAGCCCTCTGAGAATAAACACTGGCGAATCCAATCCACAAAAAGAGATAAGTTCAACTTGGATGTTGGTTGGCTGGTTATTCCTTTCTGCATTTTGCTACCTCAAAATGCTGGGGGAAACCACATTATTGGACATAAAGCGAATTCCAAAATCCGTATTGTGGTAATATCTTTATTAGGCCAACTAAAAAGGTATGTAATTCTTTGTACGGACTTTGGGGATAATATATCTCCTTGTCAGGCATGGTGTCAGGCAAAAAGCAGAAGTACAGGAGAGGTTTAATGTTAAAGCCATGTAGTCCTCATACTGTCTCAAGCGGTAGTAGGGAATTAACAGCAGAAATTCAAATAGAGTTAATTAAGAATTACCTTTCACCATGAATGGCCCCCTAGCTTTACTGGGGCAAGAAAGGCCATAAAAAGGTGACTTTTCATTCTGACCTTCTGTTTCTATCCAATATGGCACTCAGAGTCCGATTTGCAGGAAGAGAGCAGAAAGGCATAAGCAGTGGCCCATAGTTATAGCTCCTTACCTGGACAAAGGATATGGGGGGTTTTTCTGATGGACCAGCACAGCTTACTTTGCCGTTTCCTCTCATCAGTCTCCGCCACACACTTGGAAATACACAAGACCCTCTTGTTCAGAGCCCTGTCATCAAAGTAGTCTAGAAAACGAGATGTGGGGAGGAACTAAGCAACAGAGGTGTACCTCTTTGCTCATTGCATTCTCACAACTCTACGAAGAAAAAGGCATTAAAGGGTTCATTAGTCATTGTTTCTCATATTGGAAGTGTTTGTACAGGCCATTACTGTTTGTTTTGTGGGAAGGAACAATTGTTTTATGGAAATGAAAAAAAAAGGTTTTTTTCTCCCATTGAGGAGAACATTTTTGTGCATTTTTACTTCTTATGTACCAAATTTGCAAAAGTATGTTTCTGTGCCAAAAAAAAAGAAAGAAAGAAAGAAAAACCCACCTATTTACCACCCAATCTTTGCATTTGGTACACAAAAGCTTGTTTTTGTGCAAATTGAAAGGGTTTTGTTTTGAATGTGAAAAGGGGGGAGGGGTTCCATAAAATCACTTTTTGCTCCTATGGCTGTAAAAAAAATGGAAAAAAGAGCCTTGATTTTTTCACTGGAGTGTCTTAATGTTCTGAGACATCTTCTGTCATCAAGGATGAGAAAATTTGCAAGTATTCATTTCATTCTTTCAGAGCAATAAAATAGAATAGACACTCAGCTCTGCCTGACTTTCTTGGCACAGGATTGAACTTAACCCACAGAATTAGATGGCCAGTCCATGCCTTTCAGTTTAAAGATGGTGATACATTGGCCTTAGCCATATTTGGTTCCAGGTCATTTCTAGCTCATTCCCATCATGTGCACAAACTTAAGCCAACGTTCCGAGAGTCCTCCATCAGTAAATTCAAAGTGCCTACAAATCCCGTGATTGTTTAGGCTGGAACCATGCTTGTTTATGTGGCATAGAACTCTGAAGCACAGATATAGTAGTCACATGAGGTTTTACTGTGTGCTTCTACTGCAATTGGTCATCTTAGCCCTTCAAAAAAAAAAGTTGAACAGTGGAGCACACTGGTCCATGATCAGAGACATGACATTTTAGGCATGGTCAAAAACTGAGGGGGAGCTACCATGGGCAAGTTGTCACATGAATTATCTCTTACCTTTAAAAACCCACTGAATAAGATTTAGCACATCTATTTTTAAATAGGTGATATAGCATGCCTTCTAATAGTTTGAGATCCATTTTTATGTACATGCTGAGTGTGTACTTCTCGCAATCACGTGCCATATCTAGAAGCTTTAAAAACAAATATTGGCAGCTTTAATTTATGCATTTTCATGTATTCAGACATTTTTATGTCGCTTTTATTAGAGTCATCAAGACTTAATCTAGCTTGGATTTATAGTTGAAAAATGTCAGTGTTGTTAAAATATTCTGCTTTATGTTAAATCATTCCTTTTCTATAAGGTTGATTTTAGTGTTCTATTGTTCCAATTAGTCACGTATAAGGAGAAATCCTCCTAAACAATTTAACTGTGTGTATGAGTTTGTGTGGGTGTTAATCCAAGTGTTGGAAACTGACCTGCAGCAAATGTATACAACCAATGCTAAATCTTATTATTCCGTGTTATTTTAGAGTAAGGATGCAATGAACACTCATGAGTTTCCACATCCTCAATGAGAAAGGATGCTAAAAACATTGTCAGCCATTGCAAGATTTTTTTTTTCCATCTGCAGAAGAGTGTAAAGAACAACCCCTTTCTTAAGCATTAGTGGCATCAGCAAAAAGTGGAGTGTGATGTTTTGTGGTTCTTGTGTTTTTGTTTTGGGGTTTTTTTGGGTTGGGTTTTTTTTGGAGGGGGTGTTTGTTCATTTTCATTTTGTAATTTACACAAACTAGAGGTTTTTACACAAAATATGATTTGTTTTTCCAAAAAGGTTCCAACATGCTAAACTGCACAAAACCTCTCATAACGCCGTCTAATATGGAAGAAAACTTTTGAAATTTTTCATTTGCATCCGCAAAACAAAATAAGCTGGTACTTACATGTTTATTTCAAGTGTATTTAAAAAATAAAATGGTAGAAATAAATCAGGATGGGACTGTTTGACAACCTAACCTCCGTTTCATAAAGTTTCTTCTGCAGCAAAACCACTACTTAATATATAGTCTACCAATCACTGCCTCAATATTTGAATTTGTTATTGCTTTCACAGACTCTAGCAGCTCCCAGTAAAACCTTTGGCTTCTATCTTTACTGCCTGACATCCATAGCATTATAGTTCTGTTCTGCAGGGAAGAACTACGGACGTCAAATTTCAGATCAGATTTCTTCCACCTGTTTTTATAGCCACATGTGTGGAATCTAAATCCAGCCTGAAGCTAGATGAAAGGAGCCCATCAAGATTCAGACATGTCCTAAGATTGGGTTTAGAGGTGGCCAATTCAGTTTTATTTTGGAATTGATGAAAATGTGATCCAGCTGCTAGTGAAACCTAAAAGCAATGAGCTTTTTTCAAGCAGAAAAAAAAAAAGAATACTTCTAAACCCAACCTCAAGGCCTTATTATATCAGTTTCTATTGAGTAAGAATTGACTGGTGTTGTAGTTCACAGCCTGTCATATGTTGCGTCTCACCAAATGCTACATCAAAACATTTGCATCCTACCATGATTTAAGAAAAGAGATACCTCTTTCTCCAGAAGGACGTAGGTTATTGGTATTATGTTATTCTGTTTCTAAATTGTGGCAAGTTTTGATAGGCAGGGAAGACAGGTGATTAGGAGAAATACTGAGGCCAGCATCCTGTTGGTGATTTCCATATGCACAACTTAAACTGTGTAACTTGCTGCAGCAAATTACTACTAACAAGGCATGGGTCACATTATTGAGGTATGTACCCAATTGTACTGCAGTCATGTGCCTAGCAATGAGGCCAGTCTCATTAGCAACAAGTTGCCACAGTAAGTAATTTAACTTATGTACATGTAAATCACATACAGGATACTGGCCTGAGTATCCAAAGTTGTCATTAACATGCCAGACAAATCGCAGGTGGATATTCCATGGCAGGTGGGGTAGGTTGGAGGTTGCCTGCCAGTCTTATGGATGGAGGTGATGAATTCTTAGTCGTTCTTATGAGAACCTGGCATCCTTTCTAGACCAGAGGTCCCCAACTCCCGGTCCGCGGCCCGGTGCCGGTCCGCGTCCTGAGCCGGACACGGCCCGCAGAGAGAGACCTCCCCCCACCCCCGCACGCACTCCCACCTGTACAGCCCGTTTGCACCTGCGCACAAGCGCTGTGCTGCCCTGTGCGCATGCGCACGAGTGTGCGCCCACGCGAGAGAGAGAGAGAGAGCACTCTTTCGCGCATGAGCACAAGCTAAAAAGGTTGGGGACCGCTGTTCTAGACAACTTCCGTGTTTCACCAGTAATACACATATCATTGGCTGAGAATCATTGGATTGGATTGAAAGCATGGGTTCTTTTGTGTAGCATTAAGTTTTGGGATATTTCACATCTTCAGCAGTCATCCCATCATTACTAGGATAACCAAACTAGGGTGTCCTCAGCCCATTTGGGTTTGTGTAAGAGGGACATTAAAACAGCTGTGGGTGTTCTTCTTTTATGGATTGCCTTCCAGTAAAGCACTTAAATGTTTGCCTTAACTCCATGTACTCATCAGCCTCACTGTGAAATCTGGAATAATTCATGTCACAATAATCATTTCAATTTAGTGGATTTACCCATCTGGCCATATTCAGGCCAAAAGTTCCTTTGAGTCACAAAGTTAGTTGAAACAGACCTATTCAATCAAGTGCCATTTGTTGAATAAGAGAATTAGTGGTGCCAAAACTGAAGCTTGAACAAATCGTGGCTTTTCATTCATTTTAAAAAAAAAAAAAGGGGGGGGGGGGAGAAAAAGAACAAAGGCTTTGTTGTTTTCCTAATAAGATCCAGAAGGATGACTGCAGACCCAGAAAGAACAAAGGTCTCGTTCTATCTTAACAGATATATTAAGAGGTATTCTTTCAGGAGATACAACCTGTTTTGTGAGATGGTCACCTCGAAGACATTTCAGGTATCTGGCAAAGTCCATGGAGGTTTACAGCTTGATAGGTTTGCCGGACATTCTATAGTTCCTATCAAACATTTAAGGTCTTTTTTTCATGTTTTTCATTTGGTGACCCCTTTGGTATTGTCCTCATCTCTTGACATGGACAACAGGCTTATATCTGCCAAATGGAAATGTATCTTCCTTTGACAAGTGGGATAATATAATCTGCAATAATCTGAAAATTCAAAATCAAGTGGCCATTTTTTCCAAATTAGAAATAATTCCCCTGCTACAGCAGAATTGGGGCTTCTGGCGCATGTTCATGCAGTGATCTTGCTCCACCCCTTTTTGGCTGCGTTCTTAGAAACCATTGTCAAAATTCTTCTACCCTTATCAGTTTTATGATAGGCTGTGTTTAGATAGTGGGGGTTGCCTAGAAGATGTACAGCAAGCACAACGTTCATTACTTGTAGAACATCTGGACTGACTCTCTTTCAGGGGCACTATAACATACAGACCTGTGCTCTAACCACTGAAGGTACAGGCTGGGTGATGATGTGTCTAGCCATTTTATTTCATTGTTCCTTTGGGTTACTTCTGCACAATTTATGTTTTCCATGGAAAAGTCACTTCCCTAGCTTGTGGTATCAAGAACACTCTTAGTTTATACTTGGGATAGTTTAAGGCTTACATGTGCGGCAAACATTTGTGTCTCGGTTAGAAATCTTGGTACTGTACTTGAAAATGTGAATATTCATTCCTGGGCTATTTCTGCATTGTTTTACTGTGATTTAAGTACTGCATTTAAGGCAAATAATATATCTGTAAGCAGTTTTCCAATGGAAACATTTCATTCCACTATTTAAAAAAGGGAACATAGGTCCCACTACAGGTATACAAACAAGACAAGAGGCACAAGAAAAGAGGGAACATGGCCTGTGGCTACACTGGCTGAGGATTCAGGGAATTTTAGGTCCTAAAAGTAACTCTCCCAAACTTTGATCGGAACAAGGGGATGTTTTGTCAGCAAGATCACCTTCCCTGGCTCCTCCACCTGCCTTGGACAGAAGTGCTTGGACTGAACCATTCATTCTACTTCCCCTGGCTGGTGGCTGAGGCTAGAATGTGCTTCCCTTTGTTTTTTTGCAGTCTGAAGCTGACTGGCAGATAGGAGATGAGTTCCTCTGGACAGAGGGGAAGAAATAAGCTTCTTGAGTCATGGTCTAGCCAAGAGATGGGGCCTAGCTTTTCTTCCCTTGCCATGATGCTGCCCATTATCGATGAGGGGGATGCAGCACTTCAGGAGTCCTTGTTTCTATCATGGTTGAGGCCACAGTCTTGCTGTCCTTGGTTTTACAGTCACAGAATGTAGAAATCTTAGTAAAAAGCATGTCCTTTCCTGTTTACAGGATTCCCACTCATTCCTGCCTGCATACATGCTGTAGCGAGAAGCATATATTTCAACGACAAGTAAGTTGTAACTAAATTCATTCTGCTACGGTGTCACAATTTTTGATATATCTATAGTTCTATCTATATAGAAGGGCAGATTAATTTCCTTCCTTAAATCTGATATTTTTTTTCTCTCTTCTGCAGCTGCTGGATCCGTTCAGACACTCATCTATTGTACATCGTCCATGGTCCAATTTGCGCTGCTCTCTTGGTAGGAACTTTTAAATAAGAACATTTTGCATTGTTCTGCTTGCCCATTTCGAAAGCATATCACAGAACTGGGAAAGATGCGGAAAAGGGCAATGAAAATGGTTGAAGCATCTTTATTTAAAATGTTTGAGGATGTTTAGTTTATTAAAAAATGACAGATAGCCGACAACAGATTCCCCACGCGTGCTTATTTGGACTAAAGCTCCTGTACCCATGGAGTGTTGACCAGCAGGGGTAACCTAATGTCTCCAGTGGCTTGAGGCAGAAGTAAATTCTTTGCTCTAGCCTCTTTATGCAACCCCACCCAGCGCATGTCTGTCTACAGTGCATTACTCACAGCCCGCCCCCCCCCCCACACCATGTGGCCCCTGCCGTCCGTCTTGTCTCCTTCTTCACTTCGTGGGATTCTTCCTGCTGGCCTGAGGTGCCATTGTGTTGGTCCTTCACCCTTCAGTAATAGGCACAGAGGGAAAGGAAGAGAAGGGGAAGCAAAGGAAGAGCCACTATCACTCCAGGAGAGGGCGGGAGGCTAAGGGTGGTAGGGGAAGCAGAAGGAGAGGCACGATGGGCT
Organism: Intellagama lesueurii; assembly: GCA_037013535.1. Taxonomy (NCBI): domain Eukaryota; kingdom Metazoa; phylum Chordata; class Lepidosauria; order Squamata; family Agamidae; genus Intellagama; species Intellagama lesueurii. Next base: position 162,257,657 of record JBAJHW010000001.1, on the reverse strand, counting down.
ATAAAGGGGGAAAGGTAAGCTGCTGTGGATGGGGAAATCCGTTCCAATTGTCAGCAGGGCAGAATTTGCTGCCCTTCTGCCTCCTCACATTCCACTGCCTGCAGCAACCACTTCATTGCCCTGATTGTTTGGCCAGCCGTGACCCCTGGTTAAGTCTGCTCCGTAAGATAATAACCTAAGAAGTGATGATACAGATTGAAACATTTAGTATATGACGCAATCATTAATTTTGTCCGGGTTCTATCAAAAACGCAGGCTGGTGACCTTGTGATAAGTAAGCCAAGGGCACAACCTCTGTTGCTGAGCCCCTATTCACACCCCGCCTGTAAAGAGAAGTCAAAGAAAAATCCAGACATAGTGGGCTTGCACCCTCACCAATCGGTTAGCATAGATTGATAACACTGGTGTTTGGAAAAGTTCTTTTTTTAAAAAAAAAGGCGATTAGATGATTCTAGATTTTATAGTCCAGAAAAGAAATTCCCAAGCTCTAAATGAGGCACTAGATATAGTCCAGACGGATAACTTCCTTGCCTATTTCTGCATCCTCTGCCATGATTAAGGACTGGCATGTCCCTTGTTTATGCTCTTGCACTCTCTTTTGAAATACGTAGGCCTCACTTTTCTGTCCATATGAAATATGCATTTATTTTTCCTTTCCGCTCCCATGAAAAGTCGCAGAGCTGTATCTTAATAGTACCGTCACGCTAAAGCAGTGGTCAAGAGGCCTAAATATTTGTGCCTCAGCTCTGAAATGCATAGCTCCCAAGACTATTGTGTGGAGCAAGTGGAGAAGTAAGGAGTCATGGAATGTTAATTTTAACCTAATTAGGAAGGGTGTGCAGTACGCTTAAGAGGCAAATAAGTGATCTTCAATCTCATTGAATCCCATGTGAGCAAATGAAAGGCTTTGCTCAGCTACACAGATTGAAAATTTGGTCATAGTTTTTGGGAAGAACAGAAAACTAACTAAACTTACGGCAAACAAAATGTACTTAATTCAGGGTTAACGCATACAGCATAGCATAATGAACCTGCTTAAAGGGGTAGAGATATTTTCCTTCTTGTCATGGACCTGAAGGCCAGCTCCTTCATCTTAAGCAGTGACAGGTTTTGTGCTAATTTATCATCTGTTTTAGAAACTGTAGTCTTGTTCCCACAGAGATATTCCAGGCCCCTTTCTAGGATGTTGAACTTCCCTTATGAAGGAAATGATTGGCTTAGCAAGTGCTATTTGACATGGAAGTTTGGCTCCTTGTTTGTTTAATTAAGGCAATTATAATTAGTAGGTTATTTTTTTATTTTCCTTGCAGGTGAATCTGTTTTTCCTCTTGAACATCGTTCGTGTTCTGATCACCAAGCTCAAAGTTACCCACCAGGCCGAATCCAACCTCTACATGAAGGCTGTCAGAGCCACACTCATTTTAGTGCCACTTCTTGGCATTGAGTTTGTACTCTTTCCCTGGCGACCAGAAGGCCGGATCGCTGAAGAGATTCATGACTATGTGATGCATATCCTTATGCACTATCAGGTATCATGTCTAAAGATGTCGTTGTCGTTTTCAGGGGTTCATTGTTAAACTTTCTGCAAAATGAGTGATAGGCACATCTTAATCAATCCCATATCCAAACTTCAAATGTGAGCCTTGAAAGGTTTCCCAGTGTTTCATTCTGATATAATGAATTTCCTGGTATTTTTTAAATGAATGCTATGAATTTTCACATCATCTAGATATGCAGTGCAGTTCACTGGGCGCTTTTTGTCCCAGAGAAATTCAACCGGTGGAGAAATTTTTCGAAGGATCTGAAAGGGGAGTAAAAATACTTGCTTAGTCCTTGATCCACACGGAGGCTTTCCTTAGTACCTAGTATCTTGGCAGTGCCACCTGTAAGAAGGAGCTCCTTGCAGGCCCTGTCGATGGCAGATTTGGCCCTATTCTTTTACTTGTTTGTAAATGGTTCTTCTTCCTAACATACAGCAGTGTTGTGTGGCTAACCAGATTTGCCACAGAGGCAAATTCAGAGGGAGTCTGTTTCCAGAATGAAGCACGACAATTTACAGACAAGAAAACAAACAAGGCACCAGACCTGCAGTTTCATCAGGATGCAAAGGGCCAGCAAGAGAGAGGTCAACTTTGGGGCTCTGTTTTAGTTAAACCAAGGCAAATGGGAATATATCTGCTTTGATTTGGTCCAAATTATTTGTCTTACAAATGATCTGCTTTGAACCAAATCGTAGCCCACACACTTCAGTCTGTGTCCTAATATTATGAAATATTTACATATATTTGTATTTGTTCAAGTAGTTTAAAACCCATGAACATGGGGAAAATGAAGTGGTCTGACCTGCGAAAGGTGTAATACTCAGTGGCATTGCCTATTTGCTGGATCTCCAGTCTGCTGGCATATCTACCCTTTTCTTTCTTTCCTACTAAACAGTTCGGCTTTATGGCACAAGAAGTTCCTCCTTAAGCTTTTGTCTCTTCCCAACATGAATCTTCGGGTGGGATGCAGGGAAGAACCAGCAGCAGGGCTTCCCTAGCTCCCCCTCACCTATTGCAACTCCTTCTGCATCCCTCAGTCTGTTGATTGAGAGCTGTTATGGAATTGCATGGAATGATAGACAGGGGACCACACTTGGACAGTAAAATGGAAGGCGTTGAGCAGAACTGCCTTGCCCATGTGGAAAGCCCTTCCCATTCAAGCTCAGCTCCTTTGGACCTAATCAAAGCCGTTCAGTTTTTTTTTCTCTCTCTTATCAGATAGTGATGATAATGCTATGTTTTTTAAAAAAAACACAACCTGAAAATATCTTGTTTTATTCTGCAGGGCTTGCTGGTGGCCACAATATTCTGCTTCTTTAATGGAGAGGTACAGTAACAAATTTATTTTGCTCTAGGAAAGGTTTGGGGAATTCCTTGAAATCAAGTGACTTTAAAGTAGGCCTAGTCTGAGAATAGCCAAACCTTTGAAGAAATTCCTTATCACTCAGCTTAATGTGACAAAGAACCCATGAGCATTTGTTTTTGTTTGTTTTTCAATAGCAGGACAGAGTTATATTTTGCTTTCGTTCTGGGGTGCACTCTATGAAATAACATATGGGGTCAGACCTATTGGGTCTGGATGCTACCTCATAGCAACTAAGCATGTGCCCTAAAAGGTATTTAAGAACCTCCTGTAGGTTCACAAGGTGGAACTGAGCATTCCTTTAAAAGGAAGGTTTGTCTCATCAAGGAATGCTTGGCAAGCTGGCCACTTTTTAAAAAATCAGGATTAAACAACTTTAAAAAATCAGGATTAAACAACTTCAGGTGGATCCAATTTTCACCCACCAGTGCCTTCAAGCAGGCCGCCTGTTATTGCCTAGAAATGGAAATAAGGAAGTAAGTACATAAATAAACTTTTTAAAATGCCCAATGAGAAGCAGAAAATTAGAGGTAAAGACCCAGTATCTTTTGGGTTGGGGCAGTGCCCTGACCAGTCTTATGTAAAAGCTGCAAGTCCACAAACAAACAAAACTCCACCATACTTTTTATATCACACATGCACAAAAATGAGAGGCCCCAAGGGAGCCACAAAATGGCCTTGTGGGCCACACGTGGAGCAGAGACTGTGCTTGGTCCACCTGTGAGCCAGATGAAGATGGCAAGCCATTTGCGTGGTGTACTCACCACGTGGCACTTCCATTGCCTACCGGGTGATTACAGAACAAGTATTTTAGCATGGCAGAAAAAGAAAACCCAGACCATTCCCTGTTGTGAGCTGTCACCTTCAACAAACAATTGATACTGAACACCTTCTGTTGCCACACTGAACACTTGTTTGTGTAAATTGCCATTTTGTGTACTTGCACAGGCTAGGATTACTATGCCCCGTGAAGGCCTTCAGTAAACAAACCAAAATGGCGTCAAACTTTGAGAAGGGGGCCCTGTTCCTGCCACCCCTTAGCCCTATTCAGCCACTCTTACTAAAGCGAAACTGAATACATGAAGAAGAGGAGTGCACTCGCCCCAGCCCAACCGTCCTTCATCCCATGGAGAGCCGCAGTCTGGAAACCAGGCTCTGGCTTGGATCCTGAAGGAAGTTGAGGAAACTCATGGAGGCAAAGTTTCCTGCCCTCTCCCCTCTCCCTGCAACCACCTGCACTCTTGCCTGAGAAGCCTCTCCAGGAGGTTGGTGGTCCCTAAACAATGTAGGGCCAGGCGAGGGAAGAGGCCTGTGAGTGGGGAGAAGAGCCAGGAAGCCTTCTTTCTGTCAACTTCCTTCACCCTTTAAGATTTCTTACCTCTTTTTGTAGCTGGCCCTGCATAAACTAGGTGCAGAAGCCTACCGGTGCTCCTGGTTTTTTTTTGGGGGGGGGGGGAACTATTTAACATCAGACGTTATCCTTCATATGCTACAATCACAGTGATACTTTGCTACAATTTATGTGCAAACATGATATTGCTATAATTTATGTACAACAACGGTAACATTACTTCGGTGTAGCTGACATGTTTGAAGCACAAATGCTCTACTCCCCTCCCTCTGGGGGGAGGGGAAAAACACACCCTCTAACAGAGCACTTTTTGCAGCATGTCATTCCTCATGTCAACTGTTTCTTGGAAGAGATGGATTTTATGTACATTTTACCAAGGTCCCTACTAAATCAAACTTCCTGTTGCACAGGTGGCCTGCCACATTGTTTAAACGGAAACTATTGTAAAACAGAACATCCTTCCAAAGCAATGGATAAACAAAATGCAGGCGTCATATGCCTTCAATCTATTTTATCCAATGTATTTTTAACCAAGGTAGAAAAGCAGGCTGAACTCTATACAGGAAACAGTTTTTCCACCAGCTTGATGGAAATGTGACTCAGGCTTGCTGATTGAAAAATTCCTGCCAGAATTAAGCCAACACATACCTCTTCATGCCTTACCACCGGCTGAGCATCTGACAGGGGTCAAGATCTCCAGGGAAATATAATAATATAATACTTGGATGTCAATCCAACCCCTACCCGTGGTTGCTCACAGCTACATACAGGACAGGCAGAATTTTGAAAAATTAATGTTAGGACTACATCACCCAGTATCCTGCAGTCCACAAGGTCACACTCGCAGGCCACAAAAGTAATTGTTTCAAGCTTTGGTACATAGGTTCCCACCAGAGACGGCCAGGTCGAGGCCAACCTCTCCAAGATACTCTGCTATTGAGTGCCTAGAGACCATTGCCTAGGCCTGCATTTGTGTTTCAGCTTCGGTGGGATAATACCGTGGCCAGGGTTGGATGGATGGAACCACTTCTGAGTGGAAAGTCTCACCAGCATAGCAGTGTGGGCTCATGCTGTGTGTGCAAGTGTTGCCATTGCCCAATAGGACGGTGGGTGTTCTTCACAGAGAATACTGCTTGTGCAGCAGCAGCTTTTATGGAAGCGGAGGAACCCTGCATTGCTCTACTGGTGGGACTTTTTCAGCAAAAGCTCAACAAGTTGGGAGCTATGTGGGTAACCTCTTGCTTTAACCTTCTCTTGCTTTTTTCCATTTGCCTCAGAAAACCCTCCAAAACACTGCATTTGAACTCAAATCGGCTGAGTCCTAGTCTGACACTTAATACACTGCAAATACATACTAGGAGTCAGAGATGTGAGTTCAAATCCTGTTTGGCTCTGGAAACTCACTGAGGGGTGGCCATAGCAAACTACTCCTTGAACATTTCCCATATTTGTTAGAGTTGGCATAAGTTGGAAGTGACTTGATGTCACATAACTACAGTATATCTATCTGTCTGTCCGTCCATCTGTCTGTCTGTCTAGTGTGTGTGTGTGTGTGTGTGTGATCATGTTTTGTTTTGTTTTTACTTATACCTATTCATTGTTTTCCTCCCCAATGGAATAGGTCCAGTCTGTTTTGAGGAGACACTGGAACCAATACAGGATCCAATTTGAGCACAGTTTTGCCCATTCAGATGGTCTTCGCTCGGCTTCATATACAGTCTCCTCCTCAATCACTGATGGTCAAAGCTTCACCTACAATCACGACTGCACCAGTGAACATTTAAATGGCAAAACCTTTCATGACTTGGACAATGTGGTCTTTAAAGGTGACAAATTGTATGGCTGATCATGGAAGACTCTTTTTTTCCTCCCGTACCTTGTAATGTGTTGAGTGGATGACTTCATGTACGCAGAAGAACTTTTCTTTGTCGGTCTCGGGGTGGTTGTCCATGAAGGTTGCAATGAATATCAATGTGTTTCTCACATGTGCCCATGCATTTGCGTAGCTTAGCATGTGAGCATTTGTTCTTAGTTGTTTGTACACTGGAGCAGGTCATGCCCATTAACTGAAATTTTAAATTTTTTCGAGTTCTGGATTTTCAACATTCAGAGAAACACTTAATAGGGATCAATCATGCTCTAGTTACACGCACATGTGTGAATAGGTCTTGTACATATAAATATCAAGGTAGATAGCTGTCGCCTCTTCAGTTTCTACTGTGTAGATAAAGTGGGCAGTTATTTCATATGAAGGGAGTGAAAGAAAGCTCCTTATTATAATTATTTTTTCCCAGCAGTTTGTATTGTGACTGGGTTGTTTTTTGAGGCCATTTTGCTTTTTCGCAAGAACCTGTACATATTGTATTAAACACACAGTACTTGTGTTGTCTTAAGTGCAGCCAACAAATGCAACCTTGATATTGAAAAACAATGCAATAATTGAACAGCATTCTTCTTATTGACTGTGCAACGTTTGACTCTGACAAAGATCAATACAAATCTGCAACGTTTTAAACTGGGCATGTGGCAAGGCTGCTGGAAATCCTAGGGCCAGCACTGTGCAAGATACATCTGCCTCTTCTCTATCTGCTCCTACAAGGAACCTGTCGTAAGAAATTAGAGATGAGAAGGGTCTCTCATGTCTCCTGCAGGCACGGGGATTTAGACCCTTGCATGGAGTTTCCGTGATCACATAGGCTTTCTTTGCTTGGAATGAAGGAGTCTGGTTTTTTTTCTCCATACATTGATGTAACCGCTTCAGTGAAGTGAATGCTTAAGCAGCAGTTCTGCGTGTATGTGTGTATTGGCATACATACTGATAGTGGGATAAACTCCATAGAGTTTATATTAATGACAGTGGCTGATTGGTATTTTATGAAGAAATTAGGCACTTAGCTGATCCCAAAGGCCTGTAGTCTTTACTTAGGGCCTGTCCAGACTGTCGTTTTTGGTGTGGGCTGGATTGGGCTGCAAAGAGCTGGCCGAGGTTGGGGGAAGGAGCAGTGTGCCGTTTCGTGCACTCTTTCCATCTGAACAGCATATCGACTTTTGTGTTAATTAAAAGCTTCCCTTGATTGTCTGCAGTCGGTCAGGGGTAGTGAAATTGTTTTTTGAAAAACATCTGTTAGATTGTCACTGATGTGATGAATCACTTTGATTAAATTTTAAAAAATGTTTTTCTTTGCTTGTCTATGTATTGCCAATCGAAAAACTGCCCACAGGCCCTGTTTCAATCGGCAATACAGACAGCCAAAGGAAAAAAAAAATTTTTTTAATTTAATCAAAGTGCTTAATCTAGCAACAATCTAGCAGATGCAGTGAAAAAATAATTTCAGTTCCCTTGACCCTCCACAGACGATCAGGGGAAGTGTTCAATTTCTGATACCCTGAAGAGGCTCATCTACCACTTCAGAATATTGGAAATTGGCACTGGAAGAAGCTGCAAGACTCTAGTTTAGTCTGTTCCAAGTGACCGCACTCACTTGGAATTGACTAAACTGGAGCCCTCCAACCTGCACCAAAATAGTATAACCCTCTAACAGTTCAAAAAGGTGTTGGTTGGGGGAAATTGGTTTGTTCCAGCAATGTCCATGTGTGGATGCTGGAAAAAAAGAGTGGACTAACCTGACCCATCAGTGCACCAAACAGTGGGACAAACGCCCATGTGGACAGGCTCTCACTTCGGTCCTTTCCCCCCCTAAAAAATGATGATACATTTAATACTTTGAAGCTGTGGTTTGTCTTCTCAGCCACATATTTAGGTCTCAAAGCCCAGGTTAGGAGGTAGTTGCAGCTGTCCAGTCTTGCTGTGATACAGACGTTTGGATGAGTACATACAGATGAGAAAGGCCATATAGAGTGCAACATGGCCCCAGCGCATTGGACTGTGCAGAATATCTTACTGAATCTCCCTGCCATTTATGGAGTGGCCACAAGAGGTCTGAGACCTTTTGTCAAAGACAGCAAAAATCAAGTAAAATCAGATTGCCAGGAGACTCGGTCAACATAGCTACTTACAGGTATCTGGTTATTAAAGACTCTGTAATACAGAGAATATAGAGGAGTGATGGTGCAGCTGGGCGACAGGATGGATGACTGGATTCATTATTTAATTGTTTCTTCCTGAGCAGAAACTGCCAGGGTGTGTGTGTATGTGTGTGCACACGTGCGTGTGTGTGTTTCTGTCATACTGGAAGCTGTTGTTCAAACCCTTTGGACTGATGACATGCTTAGTATGAGCAGAGACCAAATGGGGATAAACCAAGCATGGCTGGCACCTCAGCTCAAGCCCCTTAGCCAGATAACCCCTAAGCTTGGCATGTGTTCGCTTTTGAAAGGTTGAATACTTTTAAGGGCCATCATCCCTCTCCTCCTCTTCCTTTGTTTCCTTTTGTTCTTGCTTTGTGTTGTTTGAAGTGGATGGGAGGCATAATGATAAGAGACGTGCATATTATTTCACCTCAGGCAACACTGCTTAAATTCAGTAGAAGTCAGCGGGATGTGAAGGGACTTAACCGTACGCAGGAGAGTAATTGTAGCTTTATGAAGGATGCCTTGGGGACGTCTTCTGGGAGATGTGGTCCAAGAGTGGCCCAAATTAAAGAATCTCTTCTTGCCACATCCTGTTGTGTGACATGAACAGGTTTTATGTTTCTGCCTCCACTTAACACATAGCAGTACTTTTTTGCAATGGATAACACCACTACCATGATATTTTTAATGGATTATAGTTTGGGAAAATATTAAGTATATTTTAAAAATTCAAGCAACTCTGACATGAACTTTGAAATGCAGTATGATGTCCTTTGGTGAAATATTTTGATTATATAGATATTTCATATATGGTTTATTGCATAGCCAAGTGAAGATTTGGAGCATGTGGACTGAGGTGAAATAAATTTCTGTAAAATCTTAGGAACGTTCTTTTTAAAAATCTGCTGCTTCTTTAATAGGAAATATATCTTGCAACTATCACATATATAGGTTTTTTAAAAAACAAACAAAATACCTCCTGAATTGTGAAAACAACTGGCAAAGGATTAATAAGAAATTGTCCGTTGTCTTCCTCCGAACAACATCTGCTTTTTAAGTATTGTAGATGATGAAATACTTGGTTCCTTTCTTTCTGAGAGTTATACATTAATTGTCATAAGCAGGCTTCAGTTACTTGGCAGCTCATTTGTTAGCTGTTAGGATGCTCTGAAGGTTGGAAGCCTTTAAAGGATGGTTTTCACACTCATATAGTCATGTTTTTGGTTAGACCTATTATGAAACGCCCATAGGATGCCTGGTAGGTTGCTCTTTTTGGTTCACTATATTTCTGGATAGTATTTGACTGGATAATGAAATGGCTGGGTGCTCTTATTAAAGTCACTGAAATCTCATCGCTTTTATTTATCTTGAAAGGCATAGCCATGTTATACTCAGGGCTGTGTGTAGGCTGTGATTCAATACAGAAGGGCTATAAATTTTACCTTTCAAGGGTCAAACTAGATGATGTAAATAGCTCATATTTAGAGGCAGTGCTCCCTTAAATGGCATTTTCTCTTGCACACATGCCTTTACTTCACCTTCCTGTCTTGCATTCCTGTCTGCTTTTGTTTGTCATTGGCTACTCTCAGTAGAAACAGGCTTAACTGACACGTTTGGTTGCCCAGAGTTGTATTTTTGAGAAAATCTTGTTATGGGAAGGTGCATTTCCTTTATCATCCAGTTTGACCACAAAACAATCTCTCTTCAAAGAGTAGGCAAATTTTTAGCCTGTAAGAGTTATGAAAATGTCTGCTGAAATCTCAGAAAGCACAATCTTCCACTAAAAGAGCCTTCAAGACTCCTGTTTAGCAACTCCGCAAGAAGAGAATAACTTATGCAATTTTTTAAAAAAAAGTGTTGGGCAAATGTGCATAATGTAGGTCACAAATATCATTTTCTCATAAAGGAGATTTGAATTTGAATTTTTGTTAGTTTAGGGTACAGTTACTGTGCTGGCATCCTCCGGGATCACATCTAGGCCTACAGTTGCACAAAAGGTTGTGTTTTAATTACACATCATGCAGCTTTCTTGGCAAAAAGATGCAGACTGTACCATTAGCTCCAGCCATGACATCATGAAGGGCAGATGTTTGTCTTCCAGCTTGTTTGTTTTTTTTCCATGGAACTTTGGTCATGGGTGTGGTACCTTTGAGTTCATTCAAAAGGCTTTCAACAGCAGCACAAGAAGCAGGCCTCCAACGTGTTGGAATGCTCTGGAATATTACTCTGTTTGCAAATTTTTATCTTCCTGTCTTACTTGATCAGCACAAATTTGAGAAAAAGTCAGAACCACTTCCTTGCATTGAAGGCCAAGTTGGATCATTCAGCACCTGCTGTGACTTCCTCTTATGAATGGAGAACACTGCAAATGCCATCCGGAAAACCTGTGTGTATCTGGAATGTTTCTTCTGTTGAAGACAATGGAAATCTTTGGGAACATGGAGCTTTGGACTGTACCCGTGTCTGTCATGATAGATCTTACAGTGACCATTCTTATATATATTGCTAAGGCACCCAACTCTATCCTTCTTCTCTCTTTTTTTGAGACCTACCTATCATTTTCTTGCACTGACCTGGACATTAGAACACTTTAACCTCCATGCTGCGCTGTCTCCAGTTTAATGGCTTAGGGCTTTTCCACCAGCGCGTGCAGACATTACATCATATCTCATAACTTTTGGATTCTCAGGTGAACTGTCTCCATTAAAAAGTGTTGCATTTGAGGGGATCCCAGGTGATAAAAAAAAGTTCTCTCTGATGGTAAATTGAGACATGCGTGTCATTGGTTGATGTTCCAATCAACTTACAACCATGTATGTGAACCACCCGTTGGTAGCTTGAATCCAGGGATCAGCTTGCTTATTAGACAATATGTTGTTCTATGGGTGGTGTGATTAAAATGTGATTAGAGAACAAGCTTCTTGAAAAAATGTCCTCTTTGAAGTGGTTCAAAGTTCTTTTAAAGCTATCATTTTAGCTATTTAGTGAACGTAAGTAACATGAGGAGTCAAACAAGGAAATGTTTTTTAAGACTCTTATCTTACTTTTTTTTAAATCTGATAATGAGTATGTTAATTTTAAAGTTGATGGGTAATACTTCAAATGAATAAATATCTATTTTTCTTCAGATGGATTCAGTTAATAAAATATCAGAAACAACATTCCTAAGTAAATATGTAATCTTTGATGATGATGATCAAATTTTCATTATATCTTTGGACAACTAGTGTTATCTTTGCAGCAGTGAGATGCTGGTCACTCTCAGTATTGTAAAAAATGTAAACAAAACAGATAACACCGCTATAACCACAGATAGAATCATAGAATGATGGAGTTGGAAGGGGCCTAGAAGGCCATCGACTCCAACCCCCTGCTCAAGGCAGGAACGCAAATCAAAGCAGATCTGACAGAGGGTGGCCCAATTTTCTCTTGAATGCCTCCACCATTGAAACGCTCACCACCTCCTGAGATCATGGGATCCATTGTCATTCTCTCAACACACTTCCCTGCAAGTCAGCTGCAGGGAAACCATCTGAATAAAGCCAGGTGGCTAGGCCTAAAAAGCTTGTTTGTCTATTAGCAGCTATTTGGACACATTTATACTACCAAATCCTACCTATTCTGGGCAATCCTGAGCCGACTGGGACATTTTGAGCCATCACAGTAATGAATTTTTCCAGACCAAAATATCATGCTGTGACATTTGTCAGTACTTATCAGCAGTGCCACCAGGTTCTAGTCTAGTGATGGCGAACCTTTTTGAGCCCGAGTGCCCAAACTGCAACACAAAACCAACCACGACCATCCCAAAAAGTCCCACTCCTCCGGCCGCACAACCACCAGCACCTGCCCGGGACACTCCCCGCTCCGCCTCCGGATGCAATCCTTAAAGGTGCAGGCGGCAGGAGCTGGGTGTTTCCATGCCTGGTGTCCGAGTGTGTGTATGCGGGTGGGTGTTTGTGGCAGCTGTTGCCATCTTGGCTCTCCCTCCTTTCCCAAGAGTTCTTCTTGAAATCTGGGACTGGAGGATGGATAAGTATTTCTCGATGGCAACTTATGGCTCACGTGCCCACAGAGAGAGCTCTGTGTGCCAGCTGTGGCACGTGTGCCATAGGTTTGCCATCGCTGTTCTAATCCCTTGTCATGTACAGTTTTATTTGAACTGCATAGATCAAAATCGTTCCAGCAAATCTGTGGTATTTTGCCACTCAGATGTTTGGGTGAATGATGGTTAACAAGGTGTTACTGTCTGGTTATAACGTCAGCACAGGGGAGCCTGAAGGTTGGGTGTTTTTCCCCCCTGAAAACTCTGTCCAGGAGATTGGTGTTTGTCTCTGCGTGTTTTCATGTTGTTCATGTAAGTGGCCTGGGATTAATCTTGAAAATAAAAGTAGGGAAAATATGATGAACCATTATCCCACTTCTTCACTGAAGTCACTTTCTGAAAAACAGCCAATTTTGTTGAAGGTCTAATACAGAAGGGAGCCTGGAGAATCCAGCCTTCTTGGCAGGTCACTGGAAGATGCTGCTTTGGCAGAAAGATATTGTTGGTTGTCTCCTTCAAAACAGCAGGCTATCCAGATGAAAAATGATGGGTGATGCTCAGTTCTGTTTCTACAGTTTATGCAACGGAAGAGAATAGCTGCCCAATGCAATGTCCGTTGGGGCTGATTTACTGACACAAGAGAAAGGGGAATAAACTCACACGGTCAAATACTTGCTTTTTCTTTCCCTTTCTCAGTGACCAGGACAGGAGCTTGAGATTTGCAAGAAGTTCTCCTTGTTTTCAGACCCAGGTGAGAAAAAAACTGGGACAAGAAACACACACCTCCATCCTATCAGTTGAGAGACGCACATTGCTGACCTTAGATGCTTTATTGTAGAAAGATAGATAATAGTTTTTAAAAGGCCACTGCTTGTATTGGCTGCTGCAGCAGAGCACCAGGACAGCATCAGGAGCAGATCTATATTGGGTGACCCACCTGTCATCCGATGACCCACTGTCTCATCGTGTTGCCTGGTAACCACTGAGTTGGCAAGCAGTAAGGGATATGCACCCACCCCAGGTGAAAATCTCCTAGGGTAGAGAGAGCCCGCTTGGTTTCCACTGTGGGGAACTGTGGCAGCCCTCCCAAACCAGGCCTGCCCTTGTCAGTACCCACCACCACCAACTGCCTGCAGATTGGGGCAGGCAGCGGTGCCTATCCCAGCCAGAACTCTTCTCTGTTACAAGGGTGCTTGGGAAGACGATACCCAAAATGGAGGCCAGGTGGTGTCATCACTCCTTGCTGGGTTGCAAACTGTCCCCCATCCCCGATAAGCTTTCACAGGGGGTGATGGTGACCCTGGCTTCTTTCAATACTGTTTTAAAATGGGGCAACACAAGAACTGTACATTCAACCCTTCAGAGCCAAATGGAGACAATGGATTAGATGTGAATTGTGTGGAGTGGGAAAGCTTCATGAAGTGGATGATCCCATTAATGGAGAGACACTGTGTACGAAGATTCCCTTCCCTTCCCTGTTCCCCTTTGATGCCATCCCAAACACAGCACAAGAGAGAGACAGAATAATAAGTCTCCATCTTCATCAAAAGAGCCATTTAATTTTATGCCTTAGGCACTTCACATCATGCAGGCAAACAACTCTGTCACAAGGAAAGGAGGGTGGCATGGTATTCTCACCAGGGTTAACAGAGACTGAGCACATGCCTCTGCAAATAAGGTTACGTCCCAGGTGGATGGTTAACATTTCCGCATGTGTCTGTTCTCAGAACCTAAAAGAGATTTTTTAAAAATACAATGATAATTTAAAGCTTTTTCTAACTTCAGTAGCATTGCCTTGAAGCAAGGGCACGCAAACGTTTCATTGTTGGGGGGGAACAGGGGTAGGTGTTGCTTCCGATGAGTTTGTGGAAGGTGTTTTGCTACAACAGGAGTCAGTAAGAAGATATCCCTCAAAGACATTTTTATCCCAGCTCAACCTACTAGTGCAGAGCTTAGAAAAGTTACATTTTTGGGACAAGCACTCAAAGACGGCCCAGCATGGTCTGTTTGGGGGCTTGTGGTTCAAAAAAAGGAACTTTCCCAAGCTTTGCCAGATAACTAAGTTCTGTTTAACTTTTTTAGCCAACAACTCAATGAGAAGACGGGATTGACCTCTCCCCCCCCACACACACGCGAACTGGCATTCTATCCAATGGAGATGTGGCACTGTTGCTACAGGGGCACCACAGCTGGTGGGATGTTCTACATCAGGGAGGGGGAACATTTGTCCCTTTGTAAGTTTTGGCCAATGTCCCTCCCCTATCTGTTCATCATCTCAATATGGCCAATAGGTAAGGGACTGTGTGCTCTGTAGTCCAATACATCTGGAGAGACAATTCCCTACTCCATTCTCTACAGCAGTGGTTCCCAACCTTGGATAATCCAGTTGTTCTTGGACTGCAACTCCCAGAAACTTTGGTCAGCACAACTGGTGGTGAAGGCTTCTGGGAATTTTAGTCCAAGAACACCTGGGTTACCCAGGACTGGAAGCCCCTGCTGTACAGGAAGCAAATATTTTCCTTCTGGTGAGCTAGATTTTCCATAGACATAAAATATTTCCTGCTGTTAATTTAAATTGGTTTGCCCACCATTCCTCATGTCCTCCTGGGAGTCAGAGTTCATTTGAAAGCGACCAGGCCTCTGCAGATTATTTCCAGCATCTTATATGAGCTACTCTTTATTTGGTGAAAGAATAAAGGGCCTGTGGCTTTTCAAAATGTTCTAAGCTGCAATCCCCAATAGCATCCATAACCATTGACTATTCTTCTGGACATGATGGGAATTACAGTCTGTCAAGATAGGTGGGGCGGGGGCTGTACAGTCTTCTCCTCCTCCACGAGCTCTGGTGGGGTTTCCTAATCATGACACTTTTTCTCCGAGAAGAAGAGATTCTATAGGAAGCCCACTTGCCAAAGCCTGACTAGCAAAAGCTGCAGTGAGAGTAATTAAGAGCAGCCGTCAAGGGCAGCAAGGCTACACTGAGAGCAATCGTTGACTCCAGAGCTTAGAAGAAGGGAGGCCTATATAGTGGGGAAGACTTGCACGCAGAGCGCCTGAGGCCCCGGTGCAGAAACATGCGCACAGAGGAGTACTGGCTGGTGCCAGGAAGCTCTGGATTCTCCTACAGTTCAGCCTCAGACTTATTGATTAGGGTTCTGAACCATTAACTACCATCGGCTTGTTTGTTTATTTCATTAGCCCTATATACTGCTTTATATGCCACTGTGTTAGTGCAATGCACTATTCAGGGTGGTTCACAACAAAAAGAATAACAGATAAATAACAAAAATGTGTTGAACTATAAAAACAATAAAAACTAAATGCCATCAAAACAAACATAATATAAAGGCACTTCCCGTTGTAGTTGTTGTTTCAGCTTATATACCACCCCATAGTGAGCACCCTCTGGGCAGTTTATAATATGATTATGCAAGCAACACTTTGCCTCCCAAGTGAGCTGGGTATGTACTTATTTTGCCAACCTCAGAAGGATGGAAGGCTGAGTCAACCTCAAGCTGGCTACCTGAATCCATCAGGATTGAACTCAGGTCATGAGCAGAGGTTTGACTACAGTTTAACCACTGCAACAAGGGGCTCCTTGCCAAATTCTTGGACTATCTGCCATAGATGTAAGAACCTCTGAGGAGACCTTGTGTTGGTGATAAGGCTCAAGTACCTTAGATCAATGCTTCATAGGAAAGCAGGAAGCATACGTGCAGATTTTGTAGTTCACTGTTGCACTCACACCAGGCCAAGACAATATACCCAGCTTTAACACCTCTGTAGTGTTGCTCACAGGCTTGTTTATATCACAGTCTCAGGGCTTTTTAAAATGGGTGCACAGCCAGATACTTGTGTTAAAGCACCACTTCTGGATTGGACCAATGCCCTTTTATTCCATCATCCTGTACCACACAAAGGCTACCCAGATACCAGTCCTGAAACAAAGTCATTTTACGTAACCTTACATTAGCCTTTCAGCACACATGGAGTGACTTGGAGCAGAGACTGGGAAGCTCCTGTTTGAAAAAGTGACTCCCATGTCGCCTAGAATCTTTTCAGGCTTCCAATGACCACAGGGTTACACAGGCTCCCCTTGACAGCTGAAGTCTAAGAGTAGAGATGGGCACAAACTAAAAAACAAGCCAGGAAGTTTGTTTAAAATCGCTGGTTTGTTGGTTTGGCTTCGTCAAAACCAATGAACCTGAACGGACTCGAATCACAAACTTTGTTTACAATTTAATGAACTTCTTGGTTTGTTCCTCCCTGCATCCTTTGCACTGCCCCAGTCGCCTCCCTACCTGGTCCCGTTGCCTCCTGCTCTTTGTCCTCCACCTCTGCCACCATCTTGAGAGACAGGAGGCTTGGTTTCCCTTCCGGGACCCTGGCCAGCTGTCTCTGCACATGCCCACGCCTGTCAGCTGATAGGCGGGTGCATGCACAGAGACAGCAGGGCTGACTCTCAGAAAGGAAGCTCAACCGCTGTCTCTCAAGATGGCAGCAGAGGAGGAAGAGGAGGAAGAGGAAGAGGAGGTGACAGGACCAGGTAGGGATGGGGGGGGCAGTGGACAGGTTGTGGGGCTGCAAATGGGTGATCCAGCACCGCGGAGTGCCAGATTGGGGCTGAGCAGTGCTGGAATGCCCATTTGCAGTGATGGAGGAGAAGGAGGCAGCAGGACCAGGTAAGGAGGCAACAGGGGCAGTGGGAAGTTCAGATGATTCATGGTTCATGGGTAGCCATTGTGGTTTGTGCCCATCTCTATTTAAGAGCCTAAAGAACTGCTTTGAATAAACCTGTATCACCACTTGGCTCTAGACAGCATGACTTGTTATTGTTTTGGGCCAAGCGTTGAGGGAAATGTAGGCTCTTCCCTTCCTTGGCTGAGGTGCCACACACGAGAACTGCAGTTCCCAGGATCCCCCGCAGAGAGGAGACTGCTTTTCAAGCAATTTAGCCTGTGAAACAAATATGCCCATTGTATTTCCCATCAATTGTTATGTTTGGATCAAGGCTGACCTCTTTCTTTTGAGCCTCACAGGAAGACAAATATGCATCTTCCAATAATTCGACCATTGTTCTGTGCGCCTGTTGGAAACTATTGTATGATTTTGTTCACTGCCAGGAACTGGCAGTAATACTGGATGGAAATGTATAAAAAAATTCTTGACACAGCAGAAGGGACTCACACTAACTGCTGCACTGTGAACATTTAGAGCTACTGGCTAGAACAAAATTGTTCACAAAACCCCTGAAAGTAGTGACCTTGACAATTCTTGGCTGTTCTGTGTGTTTTGTGATCAATAATCTTCTGTGTTTGCATTTTTGATGTCTTCCAAGTCCCAAAGAAAAAGGCTTTTATTTCATGTCACCCTTTCACAGTTGATTGCATTGTACAGTACCATTCTCACTCAAAGCCCTTGGGCTGTTTTTATCTGCTTTTAATTGGAAGGTGTACTTTGATGAAAATAGAAGGTTCTCTATTTAACCTGGAACTCTTACAGCAAAATCCAGAAGTACTGTTTTCAGAATATGTTGGTCAGCAATATCCACTTATAAAGCAGAAAGAAATGTCCTGTCAAAATAGGGACACTAATGGGTGTAGTGTCCACCTGATGTCATTATCAGGAGTGCCTGCTGTACTTCTGGCTGAAGATCATCATCACCCTACGGCAGAAGGACCTTTCTGCTGCACAGAGCAGAACCAGAAACAAACCAGGATATTAATGTTGGCTCCACTGAAATCTGAAGCAGAATCAAGTGCAGCAGTAACTCATTTCATAAATAAGGATAGGATGAATACTCACAAGTTCTCAACAACAACAGCAAAAGATGTCTCAACATATCAAGGCCTCTCACTGAAAAAAAAATTCTCACCCACTGTGAGGTTTTTCATTCCTGTATGAGTAAAAAAGACCAGGACTTATTTACTCAGCAGCAACATTAAGGGGCTTTTGGACAAACAACGTTACAGGAGACAGAATCCTATTACTTACGCCTGCCAGTATAAGTCGAACAGCACAAATTCCTGTGGCATGACATAGTGAAGATGTCAAGAGGCTTGTATGTTTTGTCGTACACCAGTCATACGACGCGATGCACAGTGGGAAACGCAAGCGCTGAGTTCTTAATGAGTGGCAATTAACCACAGCAAGTAATTGGATCCTGGCCATTTTGTGTTACAAAATCTTCTACTTTGCACAACTGAGAGATTTTCTGCACAGAATACACGCTTCCTTTTCCCATATAATGTGCAAGGTTGTGTATGTGCAAAAAAAAACCACATTTGGCAAAATGTGAACAAGGAAGAAATCTCTCCCAAACTCACCCAGCAGATAGAAAACTCTCCCCCCCCCCCCCCGGTTCTTAGCTGGGCCTTTTTTAAATACCAAGGATGATGACATCAACTGCTCAAGCTTCCCTGTTCTCTCTAAGTTTAGCTGCAATCCCCACAGTAGCTAAGAGAGAAGATGATTTTCTCAGGAACAGTATACTGTCGCAAGCTATCTCTGTTGTAAAGCAAGGTCTCTTAGGATTGTTTGGTCTTGACTGAGCATTTAAGAGACATTAATATTGCAAAAAAAAGAAAAAGAAAAAAAATTTCCTCATGTGTTGATATGAACCAATCCAGATGCCTGCATTTTGGGGTAACCATGGGGGTGTCAGGATGAGCACCTGCACTTCCCAATGGAACCTTTACCTTACTGTTTAGGAGAGTCAGTTAATCAACATATTCCACAAAATGTTTATAACAAAAAGTTTCTTCAGGTGAAGAAGCCTCTCTTCATATGTACATGATGATATTTATAAACACAAATCTCAATTTTTAGAAATAGTGAAAAAGCTGCATACCTCTCTGGAAAACCTGGACTGTGTAACCAGTACAGCAGGACCCAGAACATCAATAGACGTTCTTCAAAATACCTTCATGTTTACTGCAATGTCATTTTGGTCTCGCTTTGTTTACCATATTTTAGTGTGGTATTTGTTTGATCCTTTTTAGTATTTGTATACTTACTGTTTTTAGCTTTAAGTCTTTTAAATGATGTAAATAATGAGACTTTGTTTATCATATTTTGTGGTGTTTGTTCAATCCCTTTTAGTATTTGTATACTTACTGTTTTTAACTTTAAATACTGTCTTTTAAATGATGTAAGCCACCTTAGGTCCTCTTTAAGGAGAAAGGCAGGGTTAAAAAAAATTAAATAAAATAAAGAATAGATACATAAATTTTCCACCTGCTCATCAAATGCAGATAAACTCAGAAATCCTCACTTCGAGCCAGCCATGGCAGTGGTGACCATACCTGTTTATAGGTCAGGGATGCTAAGCAGATGCAGTCAAGATTAAAGTGCGCACCACTATGTTGAGGAGGCTGGCGGTGGTGGTAGGAAGGACAAGCTCCTTGAGGTCAGTCTGGAGATGTCCTACGCTGCTTCCTAAGCCCATGCTGTGGTGGTGCATTCCACCACAAGTCCTCTTTTGAACCTCAGGAGGGTTCTGTGGCTCACATACGCTGGACAATCTCACTCACTATCATGTTCTGTCACAAGAAGACAAGATAGTCTGGTGTAGAACCAAACTTGTCACAGCTAATTCTACTGGATTTTCCCTTTCCTGTGTATGAGTATTCTTCTGCCTCAAAGAACTCAAACAGTGCGGGATTTTCCCCCCTCTTACTTACTCCCCCACTCCCATGAAATGAGAAGCTGTTCCTAGTTTTAGCACTTACAGCTGGCCTGAGTCATGCATCTTTGCTCATGTTGAGTAACAATATTATGAAAAATTGCATGAAATACTAAGACACGATGTTTTGAAAAATTACTTGAATAATGGCATTTGGAAAATATTTCTGTCTTTCCCATCAGAAGTGAGACGACAAACCAAACTGTAATTCAGTTCTTCAAAAAACCTTCAGCTGATGAATCTGGGATATTTTGCTTCTGTATCCATGATTCAAAATTCCAGGAAATGGCTCAATATTGCTCTACAATATTGTGCCAGCCTTGTGCTCACTACCATTCACAAGGAGACACCAAGCAAGGGAAAATCCCAGACTTCTTGTTTCTTCCGTTATCCACTTTTTACTCAAACATAATGCAACTGCCAGGGCTGTTTTTCAACAAGTGTGAATGGTAGTGAGCACAAGAGAGTATCCCGTAGAGTAAGACCATCTTGACTGCTGCTATTGGTTTTGTAAATAATGTTGCTGGGGAAAGTAGGGGGCAGTAGGAAGAAAGGAAGACATAACATGAGAGAGATTGGTTGTTGTGGGTTTTCCAGGCTGTTTGACCGTGTTCTTAAGGTTTTTCTTCCTAACGTTTCGCCAGTCTCTGTGGCCGGCATCTTCAGAGGACAGGAGTCAGAACTCTGTCTGTGCTCTGTTGCAGTTTGTTGGATAGTTGAGTATTTATAGCTGTGGGATCAGCTTTTGTCCTTTTCAGGAGATTGGGTGATTATGGTGATCAGTGTGTTTTTGTTGTGGGTGTATTGTTGTGATAAGGGGGAGAGATGATCTGTCACTGTGATTGATGGGTGTCGTTAGCTGGTCTTTTGTGTGTAGTGATCACTGGTCCTTGTGGCTGAGTAGAGTTTGTTGACCTTTTGCAGGCTCTATTTTCCAGTGCTGGGAGCCAGGCTTTGTTGAGTTTTAGACTTTCTTCTTTTTTGTTGAAGCTCTGCTGGTGTTTGTGGATTTCAATGGCTTCCCTGTGCAGTCTAACATAATGATTGCTGGTGTTGTCCAGTACTTCTCCAGCTTGTTTTAGGGCATGTTCAGCTACTGCCGATTTTCCTGGTTGTTTTAGTCTGCAGTGTCTCTCATGTTCTTTGATTCTGGTGTGGATGTTGTGTTTTGTGGTTCCAATATATACCTGGCCACAACTGCAAGGTATCCGGTATACTCCTGCAGTGGTGAGGGGGTCCCTTTTGTCCTTTGCTGACCGTAACATTTGTTGTATTTTTGTGGTGGGCCTGAATACTGTTTGTAGGTTGTGTTTTTTAAAAAGTTTCCCCACGCGGTCCATGACCCCTTTGATGTATGGCAGAAATACTTTATTTGTGGGTGGCTGTTTTTCCTCTTCAGTTTGGTGTTGTTTTCTTGGTTTGATGGCTCTTGTAATTTCATTCTTGGAATAGCCATTTCCCTGTAGGGCCCAATTCAGATGGTTGAGTTCGGTGCTGAGAAATTGAGCTTCACAGTTCCGATTTGCACGATCTACCAGTGTTTTGATTATGCCTCTTTTTTGTTGTGGGTAGTGGTTGGAGTTTTTGTGTAGATACCGGTCTGTGTGGGTGGGTTTTCTGGCTCCCAGCACTGAAAAATACAGCCTGAAAAAGGTCAACAAACTCTACCCAGCCACAAGGACCAGTGATCACTGCACACAAAAGACCAGCTAACAACACCCATCAATCACAGTGACAGATCATCTCTCCCCCTTATCACAACAATACACCCACAACAAAAACACGCTGATCACCATAATCACCCAATCTCCTGAAAAGGACAAAAGCTGATCCCACAGCTATAAATACTCAACTATCCAACAAACTGCAACAGAGCGCAGAGTTCTGTCCTCTGAAGATGCCGGCCACAGAGACTGGCGAAACGTTAGGAAGAAAAACCTTAAGAACACGGCCAAACAGCCCGAAAAACCCACAACAACCATCGGATCCCGGCCGTGAAAGCCTTTGAGAATACATGAGAGAGATTGTCTTGATAAAGGAAGCCACAGCTATTAGTTTGCAAGATTTGAGCTAAATTTACTGGGAAACACCCTATTTCTAGGAAGGAAGAGGGCAACAGGAAGAAAGAACAACCTAACATGAGATGCTATGGTTTGCAAGATCTGAGCAGAACTGTTAATTATAGGACATTTGAAGGTCATTAACTCATATAGTCACCACACATCAGAAATGACTTGATGGCATCATGGAGTTTTGTGTTTTTTTCATTTTCTTAATTATTAGGCAATTGTAGACAATATGAGTGGAATGGTTGAAACGATGACACCAAAGCTCTGTTCACATCAAGTAAGACTATCCCCAGCCCCAAAGGCAAAAACAGTAATTTCACAGCTTAAATGAGTGAGCCTCTGAATATTTGTTTTATATTCTTTTTTATTATCTTATAAAATATTTTTACTACCAGACACAGAATCTCTTTCCCAGCACCAATGCCTGTTTGGCCAGTAAGGAGTTAAAAAGTTCTCCTCCTGATAGTCAGCTAATTGAGTCCTGGCTGACAGGGTTAAAAGTTCAGATTGCCCCAGACCGGGAGCTGATTTCCCCTTTGAAGATTTGTCAGGATATTGTTCGTAGAAACCATGAGAGAATGTTTACTGAAAGCACTCCGGCTGGGACAAACACAACTCAAAAGCAGAAATATTTTTAATATGCCTTACAAAATTATATGGTAATTCCCTGGAGATACATAGCAAAACATCCCTTTCTGAAAGTTCAGTGCAGACATTGTCGTATTTGGGTGGCCTGTGAGGTTCTGGAGGCCTAAAAGTTCATTCAAAATCTTAACTAGGCAAACTGAGGCAGCTGCCTCAAGCTGCAGATACGGAGAGGGGGCAGGATTCGAAGCCTTCCAGCTCTCATTTCTGAGGCTGCTGCACTTCTCTCTCTCTCTCAAAAACGAAACAAAACAAAAGAGCAGGGGAAAATAAAAACACAATTGTGGGACTCTTAGACTAGCCTATTGCCCTCACAGATGGTGGAAACATTATATTCCATTGACCATGTTGGGTATTGGTGCATAACTAGTTAAATGGAATAAATAATGCAAAAAATGATCTCTTAGGAAGGCTGGCATTTTCTGTTTACTAAACGTCTGTCTGTCTATGATGAAAGAAGGATGTATTAAGATGGCCTTCCAATATTACAATCTGTCTTTCTGGAAGATTTGTCAAATGTATAAAACATTAGCTATACTAGTGTGGCTTTTTTGGAGGGGAGATAGGATAGACCTATAATATTAGAGTTGTGAGATACTAAAGAATGATTGTTTGTGTGTTGCGTTAAATGTTCCAAGAGCATTTTTTCCCCTCACCCCCAGGTTTATCTGCTGGACTGTGTTCAAAGTGTTCAGCTTACTAGTATTTATTTATATATTCATACTCATACTTTTATTCTATTTATTCTCATACTCATACTATTTATTTATTCATACTCATACTTACAAGCTTGTTTATTGGAAGACGGTATCAAAGCCAACAAAAATACAAGAGACACGAATACTGATTGACTACTTGTAAGAAGTGAGACTGTCCAAAACATGTGATATGGAGGTAAGGTGGCTATGTTTGGCAGAGAACAGACCTCTGTTCGAAGAACTGCCCGATGACAGTCCTCTTTTTGAAGACATCTTCTATTTGAAGGGCTACCCAATTCAAGTCTGATTTGAAGAAAATACAAAGAGGGAGAGTGGGGGTCTTGAAGTTGCCTTTCCACAGGTAGCACCTAGAGAGTGGACTCAGGAGATCAGGCACACACTCTCCCCACTAATGCGAGGTATACTGGAATTCTGGACACACAGAACATCATTTATAATTGTTCATATGTTCCTATATGCAGATTTATGCAACTCAACACCCTCCTTTGCCCCTCCTTCTGAAATGCATGTCCTTTTTTGGGAGGCGGTGTGTGTATATGTGGCCACCCTAACATCTGGAATTAAAAATATCCCAAAGATATCTTGAACTCTAAATGTGAATTGATTTTTTTTCAGTTTGTTGTAAAACTTCATGAAAGTGATGGAAGCTCTTGAGTGCTGTTTTCTAGTACTTATCTTTTTAGAAAGATGAGGGATTTTGTATGTTTAGATAGAGCGGGCTCAGTATATGAGATGGAATTTGCATTTTCCTGCTTGTTAAAACAAAGACATTTTAAAATAAACATTTCCCAGTAGATACATCTGAGTACAGCAAGATCCATAGACTCTCTCAGAGCATGAAGTTGCTCAGCAGTTTACGAGAAGGCATGTATCAGCTTGTGTGTGTGGGGGGGGGGATTGTTTGTTTTTTTGACATCTAGCAAGTTTTTCACAAATGTTACACATAATGATAGATATGTAAGTACACACATGTGTATGCGCAAATTTATGTGCATAGAGATACACACCTACACATGCTATAATAACACTTGTTTAGATATTCAGATTCTCCTCCCTATTTATCTCATGTTCCTGCTGAGGGCAAAAGTTCACATAGAGCAGAGGACTATCCCCTTTGCTCACAAGATTCCTGCCACCGGTTTCTTTTCAGTTTACATAGTTTTAGCTGCAAATAAATTCCTGTGAGAATGCAGTAATATGGTGTTACAGATAACAGAAATTTTGTAACCCCAAACTAACCTTAGTATGGTACCACATAATTGCAGCAGAGATTAGCATGGCTTAAGTGGCAGTAACATCTACATTAGAGTCGTTAAGTAAACCTCCCCACTGACCCAAAAAAAAGTGTTATAAGCCGTACCATGCACTGCAGGGTGTGCGATAACTCCACAACCAATCATTGTGAAATATGGAAGTATTTATCACTGTGAAGTATCTATCAACTTGTAAGAAAGAATAGCAAGAGACTGTTAATACATAGTAGCTGGCCAGGTAGCTCACTGCTTTAGGCCTCTGCCTCTGGAGTCCCAATTCAGAGTTTAATTCCCCACCATGCCTCCTGAGAGAAGAGCCAGCTTGTGTGGCCTTGGGCAAGCTGCACCGTCCCAGGTGCAGCTTGCCCAAGGCCAAGAAGGGAATGGTAAATCACTTGTGAGTACTCTCTACCTAGAAAACCCTGGAAAGGCTAGCCAGAAGTTTGCATTCATTTATTTATTTAAAATATTTTATCCTGCTTTTTTTCCTTAAAAAGAACCCAAGGCGGCTTACATCTTTCAAAAGACAGTACAGTGGTACCTCGACTTACGAACTTAATCTGTATTGGGACGGCGTTTGTAAGTCAAAACGTTCGTAGGTCGAGGCACCATTTCCCATAGGAATGCATTGAAAACTGATTAATGCGTTCCGAGGGAAGAAAAAAATACCAAAAAAATAAAAATTAAAAATAACATTTATTTATTTATTTATTTATTACATTTATAGCCCGCCCATCTAGTCATATAGACTACTCTGGGCGGGTAGCAACATATCATACAACAATTTAAAATCATAACAATATATTACTAAGTAAACAATGATCCAAGATGGAAGAAAGGAACAAGATAACGAAAATTCAGACGGTGGGTGGAGGGAAGGCTTGCTTAAACAGCTAGGTTTTCAATTGGCATTTAAAGATACTCAGTGAAGGGGCCATGCGAATCTCAGGAGGGAGGCTGTTCCAAAGACGAGGAGCCACTGCCGAGAAGGCCCGGTTTCTTGTTTTTTCCTTCCGGGCCTCCCTCGGCGTTAGGCTCCTCAGCCTTACCTCCTGGCTAGATCGGGTGATACGGGTAGATCTAGGTGGGAGAAGGCGTTCCGTCAGGTAACGAGGCCCTAAACCGTTTAGGGCTTTATACGTAAGCATTAAGACTTTGAAATCAACGCGGAACCGAACGGGCAGCCAATGCAAGGCGGCCAGAGTGGGAGTAATATGTTGGTGCTTCCTTACCCCACTGAGAAGTCTGGCCGCCGCATTCTGCACCACCTGGAGTTTCCGCATCGATCTCAGAGACAGCCCCACGTAGAGAGCATTACAGTGGTCTAATCTCGAGATTATGAGCGCATGGACCAAAGTGGTGAGCGACCCAACATCTAGATAGGGACGCAGCTGGGCTATCCGCCAGAGATGGAAATAAGCAGTGCGGACCACTGACGCTACCTGGGATTCCATGGCAAGCGCCTGGTCCAGATAGACCCCCAAGCTGCACACCTCACTCTTCGCGGTGAGAGTCACCTCCCCAAAAGAGAGGGAGTTTCCCAAACCGCTGATGGTAGGCCCACCCACCCTCAGGACCTCCGTCTTGTCCGGGTTCAGCCTCAGCCCATTTTCCTGCATCCATTGCAATACAGACCCCAGGCAGCGCTGCAGGGACAAAACAGCATCCACTGTAGTTGGCAAAAAGGAGATGTAGAGCTGTGTGTCATCGGCATATTGATGGCACGATGCTCCACACCCCCTGATGACCTCACCCAGCGGCCTCATATAGATGTTAAACAGCATTGGGGAGATGGTCGAACCCTGCAGAACCCCACAATTGAGGCTCCACGGGGCCGACTCATGCTCCCCAAGCTGAACTCTCTGAGGATGGTCCCCCAGGAAGGACCGGAGCCAGGCCAACGCCTGACCACCGATTCCCAACTCGGAGACCCTCCTCAGGAGGATACCGTGGTCGACGGTATCAAAGGCGGCTGAGATATCGAGGAGGACCAGCAGAGAAGTTTTTCCCCTGTCGGCCTCCCTCAAGAGGTCATCTAACAGGACGACCAATGCCGTTTCTGTACCATGGCGTGGCCTGAAGCCCGACTGGAACGGATCCAGGGCGTTTGTTTCATCCAAGTGCGCCTGAAGCTGATCGGCCACCACCCTCTCGACCACTTTACTCATGAAAGAAACATTGGTGACGGGCCTATAATTGCCAATATCGTCCACCGCCAAATTAAGTTTCTTTCGAATGGGCCTAATGAGTGTCTCCTTGAGGGCAGGGGGAAACCTGCCCTCCTGGAGAGACCCATTAATTATCGCTGTAGCCCATTCGGTTGTTATAGGCCTGGCTGCTTTGATTAGCCAGGCTGGGCAAGGGTCAAGGGAGGAGGTGGTGGCCCGACAGCGAACTAGTGCCTTGTCCACAATGTCAGGCGTCACAGGTTGAAAGTGATCGAAACTCACCGGGCAAGGCGGAGTGCTGGACATCTCTGCTCGATCCACTGTAACCAAAAAAGGAGAAAGCTCCCGGCGGATGGCCTCCACTTTAGATTTTAAAAATGCTGCAAATTGGTCAGGCGAGATACTAGGGGGAGGCCCTTCACCCCGACCAATTCCGGATAGGTCGCGAACTATACGGAAAATTTCCGCCTGCTGATTTGAAGCCTCGCTTATCCGGTCAGCGAGGTGAGCTCAACTAGCAGCCCTTATCTTGGCCAGATAAAGGTTAGTCGCGGCCCTAACAGCTTCTTTATTATACTCCGTCGGTTTCTTTCTCCACTTGCTCTCTAGCCTTCTCCTAATTTGCTTCATTGCTCGTAGATCCTGGTTATACCAGGACGCTGGACGAGCTCTGCATTGGAGAGG
Source organism: Intellagama lesueurii (assembly GCA_037013535.1). Taxonomy (NCBI): domain Eukaryota; kingdom Metazoa; phylum Chordata; class Lepidosauria; order Squamata; family Agamidae; genus Intellagama; species Intellagama lesueurii. The sequence continues at coordinate 162,230,103 of JBAJHW010000001.1, read as the reverse complement.
GCGTTTAGGAGCGATCGTGTCTACAGCCCTAGTGGCGGCCGTAGCCCAACTATCCACCAGAACCTCGACAGGAGCGCCAACCATATCTGCCGGAATCCCTCTCATGGTATCCTGGAATCCTATAGGATCCAGTAACCTTCGAGGGCGGACCATTAAAATAGGTCCTTGCTCCCTGCGAGGTGGGAGGGCCATTGAGAGGTTACATTTTATTAGGTGGTGATCCGACCATGACAAGGGAACTGACACAAGGTCGGTCACCATCAGATCACGCTCGCTCCAATTGGTGGAAAAAACCAGGTCTAGCATATGACCACCCACGTGGGTGGGGCCGTTAACATGTTGGGACATGTTCAAGGAAGCCATGGTTTCCAAGAACTCAAGAGCTGGACCAGATACCTCAGCCTCCGCATGGATGTTGAAATCCCCCAAGACTAAAAGCCTCGGGGATTCCAACAGTGCCACGGAGACGAAGCTCACCAGCTCTGGTAGGGAGATGGCTGGGTTGCGGGGAGCATGGTAACCCAGCAAAATCCCAATACCATCCCTAGCCCCTATCGACACGTGGAGGGCCTCCAGACCCGGCTTCACCACCTCAGAGCGCCTAGTAACCTCCAGGGTGTTTTTATATATAATGGCAACTCCACCCCACCCCCACCCCCCGTCCCTCCATTCTACCCTGGTGCTGGATTACATAGCCGGGAGGACAGGCAAGGGCGAGAGGTGGACTCCCTTCCCTGCCAATCCAGGTTTCGGCTATGCACGCCAGGTCTGCATCCTCTTCCAGAATAAGATCATAAATAATCTGGAATTTATTGGATACAGACCTGGCATTCAACAGCACCAGTTTTAGAGTGGAGGGTCGGCTAATCTGGTTACCTCGGTCCTGACAATTGGTCAGGGTCCCAGAACAGTGAACAGCTTTCAAGCATCTGCTCATCGTTCTTCTGACATGAGTAGGGGCCCTGCCAATGCCATATCTCCCTCTACCTGTAATCACCCGGATGTTCAGTGGCCCCTCGCTGGGAGGGCAAGCCTTCCACTCCATAGAATTAACAGAAATAATTTAAAGAGCAAATAATTCAGATAAAAAGACATAAAACAATTTATGATCAAGTAGCCTAAAAGAACAAAAAACAACAAGTTCAACAAATAAATTGACCTACAATAAAATAAAATAACATTAAATAGACCTTAAATGATATAATCAATAATATAATCAATAAAATAAATAGTGTATGAAAGTATTTACAACGAAAGATACCCCCCACCTCCCCTCACATACAATAAACTAACTAAAAATAAAATGAAATAATATAAATAAAGAAAAAGGAAAAAAAATTCTAAAACACTGCAAGTCCCATACTGGGACTGCAAAATAACAAAAACCAAAAACACACAAATCCAAAAATAAACATTGGAGCAAGTCCCACGCTGGGACTGCAAAAAAAAAAAAAAAAAAAAAAAAAAAAAAAAAAAAAAAAATCACCAAAAAACAAAACACAGCACAGAAACATAACCCCCCCAGCCCAAAAAAATCACCAAAAAACAAAACACAGCACAGAAACATAACACCCCCCTAGCCCAAACCCACCCTGCAAAAGCCACCCAGAACAGTTTTTAAAATGAAAAAACCAGCACTTACCCGTCCGAAGCCTCCTGCGGGTCCCCCGCCGCTGCGATCGCCGCCGCCGTGACCGCCGCCACCGTGAGGCTTGAGCCTGGCCGGGGTGCTTTGGCCGGTCGCCCCCGGCCGCGGTGGAGGCCGCGGTCGCCCAGCGCCGGGAGACTTGAGCTGGCCGGGTTTCGGCTCAAGCCTCCCGGCGCTGGGTGACCGCTGCCTCCGATCACGATGGTGGGGGACCCCCGGGAGACCTCCCCAGGGCCTGCCACCGCCATTGGAGACCTCCTGGGGGTCCCCCGCGCCGCGATCGGACCCCCAGGAGGCCTCCGGAGACCTCCGAAGGCACCGATCGCATTGGCGGGGGACCCCCAGGAGGTCTCCGATGGCGGCGGTGGACCCCGGGGAGGTCTCTTGGGGTCCCCCGCCGCCATCGGAGACCTCCTGGGGGTCCCCCGCGGCCACGATCGGACCCCCAGGAGGCCTCCGGAGACCTCCTGGGGGTCTGATCGCGGTGGCGGGGGACCCCCAGGAGGTCTCCGATGGCGGCGGGGAAGCCCTGGGAGACCTCCCCAGGGTCCCCCACCGCAATCGAAGACCTCCTGGGGGTCCCTTTTCCTAACCATTGGGGTGAAAGAGCAGCCTCTTCGCCACCAACGGTTTGAATGGAACGAAAAAAAGGCAGGGGAAATTTGAATTTCCCACCCTTTTCCCCTGCCTTTTTTTCGTTCGTAGGTCGAGGCTCCGTTCGCAAGTCAATGCAGATTTTTGCGAACAGAGCCGTTCATAAGTCGAAATGTTCGTAGGTAGGGACGTTCGTAAGTCGAGGTACCACTGTATTTAAAAACTAAAAACCGTAGGTATACAAATATTTAAAAAGAATTTAACAAGTATTACCAAAAAATAAAAAGTAATAAAATCAATACTAAAAACACATTCAAGCCAGTAAAGCACAACAATCCATTTAAAAACCTCTCTCAGACAGCCACAGAGGGAAAGCCTGTCTCAACAGAAAGGTCTTTGCCTGCTTGCGGAAGGACAAAGATGGGGCCAGTCTGGCCTCTTGTGGGAGGGAGTTCCAAAGTCTGGGAGCAGCCACAGAGAAGACCCTCTCCTGTGTCCCCACTAAATGTGCTTGTAAGGGTGGTGGGACCAAGAGAAAGGCTTCTCCTGATGATCTTAAGGCCCAGGCAGGCTCATAGTGGGAGACATGGTCTTTGAGATAGCTCAGACCCAAGCCATTTAGGGCTTTATAGGTTAAAACTACCACTTTGAATTGTGCTCAGTAACTGATTGGCAGCCAGTGGAGCTCCTGTAACAAGGGGGTTATGTGATCCCTGTATCCAGCCCCAGTCAGCAATTGACTTTACAATGGAATAGTAGTAAATTGTGTGACATCACAGTAAATACAACTGGTGTTGTTAACCTCCATCTACCAGAAGGGGACATTTTAGTCTCCCAAAGTCAGATTTTGTTCCAGACATCACCCAGAACTAGACCTGCCATGGAGGCAGGCCAGCAACAACACTGTTGCCAAAAGAATTGTTTTTTTAAAGAAGCAGCCCCAAAACAACTAATTTTCAATTGCCTGCAGTGTACAGGTTTTATTTTTCCAGACAACTTTCTAATGGGGAAAGGAAAGGAAAAAAAGAGCCTCAAAAAAGTGTGCATGTGTGCATACATGCATGCGCATGTGCATGCTGCCACAGGAAAGCTGCACCGTCCGCATTTCTCTGCAGTGTGGTATACTTTCATTAAGACTACAATCTTACAATATGTACTATTGCTAATTCATAAGACCCACTGAATAATCGGGGCCTACTTTTAAATGTATTAGCCTAGGATTCTGCTGTTACAGTACATGCATCCCAATGAAAAACTGGTGTTGTGAAACGTAAGGGTATTTCAGTCAGGCAAGTGGTTGTGTGTTTGTACCCTATGCCTCTTTGAGTGTCTCCTCACAGTTTCTTCCTGAAATGCTCCACTGAGATGGTAGGGAAGGAAGATGAGGACTGGGCTTCGCTTGTGGAAACTTTTAACGTTATACTTGGATTGGCCGACATCAAATAAAATGTGAATGGAATGAAAATCCCTACGAGGTCATTTGTCCTGAGCTACCATCTCACTAGTGCTTGTGCAAGGGCCTATTTCGACCAGTTATGCAACATAACCTGTATTGGGTATCACCCTTGTGCTAACTCTGTAAATGCACAATCACTAATGCAATGGGCCATGCATGAACCGGAGGTGTTTTTAGGCAGGATCCGAAGCCCCTCCAGCCAACCAACATTATGTGGTAAGAACAGCAAGTGGATCACAGCAAACTTGTCCAGAATTGCTGAAGGACAAGTGCCAGTGTTTTGCAGATATTAGCAGCTACTACATAAGATCCTTTCGCTCCTTCTGGACTCATTTGCCTCAGTATAAACGCCTACCATGATGCTAAACCAAAAGGGTAGCCTAGCAACTTAACTGATACTGTTTTCTCAACGTAACAGCCTATTCTGTCTACTTGGTGGCCATTGACTGCTTCTAGTCCTGATCCTCAAAGACAAGCTGTGGCAAAACACACACACACAAATCTCCCCTATTAGTCAGTTGCTGATCACCAAGGTTTATCCTGGAGGACAGTGCTGTGTGAGGCACACAACCATTTCCGTAGAAATGGAGTGTGATGAGCTGTTGAACTCACCCTGGATGCCAAGTAGCCACATTCACTGTATTCTGGGGGAGAACACAGCCTCCTGAAGCCCATGCTATGTACAGTTATGCCCTTTAGGTCTGTTTCAGCAAAACAACAGAATCTGGTGCCACTTCGGGATGTGCTTTTCTAGTCCACAAACGTATTTGACACAATACATTTGCGAGGATGTTACAGACATGAATAGTCAAGCCGGTGCCTATCTCCCACCCAACCCCCCAATGTTTCCTCGCTTGTGGCTTTGCCATGCAGGATCTGCAACATGAAGATTTTCCTGTGGCTTTTCAAAGGATTTCCTTCCTGGAAAGGAGGCAGACAGTATCCAGTCCACCACTGTGGGCTTGCCATCATGACTTGCATGCTACCCAAATGTCTTTTCCTGCCCTGTGTCCATACCTTCCCTGTTTTCCATCAAGAAGAGTCATCATCTCCTCCCTTCCCCTCTTCCAGCTCCTCCTTTTTTCTTTTTTCTTTTTTACATCAACTGCAGTATCCAGAAACATACATACGAACAATCTGAGTGTAGCTGAACTAGTAAATTATACCTTCAGAATGGAAGCTAGAATGGAGGGGTGAGGGGAGAAGAATGGAATCATTTTTTCTCTTGGAAGGTTAGAGTTTTCACAAGGGTAGGAATGAGGAAAAATGAACAATGTATATGCTTCCTTAAGCCTAAATGGCTTAGCTCTGGGAGTCACACTACTGTTGCGCTGTAAAAAAATCCTGCCTTCTCATTGTCAAAAATTAAGCTCATTAAGACACTAGCTATTCACATCAAAAAGATAAGATGGAGACAGGGAGAGAATATGAAATGCAAATGTCTTTTCATATAGAGTAGCATGACAGACCCAGTAAGATTTATTGGCACACAGGAGATTTCTGAAGAGTTCTTATAAGTATTCTCTTACTGCATTTTTAACACAAGAATTATACAAATTCAACTAATGATGCCATTGCTCTCGTATCTCAGTGGGCAACTCCTCTTGTTAATTACAGAAGTTTTGGGAAAGCAGAAATGCTGAAGATATAAATATAAATATTGTAGTCATTAATTTGAAAACTGAGCAATGGGGTTCTGTATTTCAAACACTATAGAAAGATGTCAGGTTTTTAATAATATACTAATCTGAAGGTCTCACCCTAATAGTATTTCAGAGTTAAAACATTTAGAAAATAAGAATTACAAGATTTATGTTCTGAACTGATCTGTTAGAGAGTGGTATTTTGCTTAGATACACAAGAGGATTTGGGCCAATGATGCTAATTTTATAATATTTGTAATTTGCATATAATGGCAAATGTTTGTATTTTTATCAAAACACTGTATTGTTGATGAAACAATTCATCCATAAAATTAAGACAATTCTTTAACATTTTTACTTCCTTATTTTCCACCAGACATTTATTTTCTTCGCAATCTTAATAATACCTTTCTTAATTCTTATTTTATATCCATATTCACAATCTGCTTTACTTTGTTTTTACTTCTGTTGAGAGCAGTTCTGCTTCTAATTTAAGCCTAAATCGCTTGGTACAGGTTTGGAATCTTTCTTCCATTTCTCTTTAAGATAACTCTTTACTTTCCCCCAAATTAAGACAATTCAAAGGATCTAAAGGGATTTTATATCTCAATAATAAACTTATTACTCATTATCCAACATCTTTTGTTTCTTCTGCTAATGTCCTTTCCCACCATGAGGTAAACTGTTGGTTAGCTTCTTAGAACTGATTGGAACATTCTTACTCAGACGTGATGCTTACCTATAAAACCCTTCATGGTTTGGGACCACACTACTTGTCAGAGCATCTCACCCCAATGTCATCTGCCTGACCCTTCAGATCCTCCCAGGCTCCTTTGTGCTGCCACTCCGAGCGAAACCCAGAAGTTGTCTATGAGGAGCCGAACCTTTTTCACAGTGGCATCAGCTCTATGGAACCAGCTGCTCGTGAAGCTATGCCTGGTCCCCGCCCCGCTAACATTCAGAAGGCAGCTTAAAACACTGCTCTTCCTTCCATAATGACCCTGCCTGGTGCTGTGCCTCTGTTTTCACCCTCATAGAAAAAAGTGCCTTTAAATCATTGCTGTTCTGATGGTTTTTACGTTTCTTATAATTTCACACCTTTTTGTTATCTATCTCTTATTCTGCTTGTTGTGAACTGCCCAGAATAGTACATTGCATTAATGGGACAGTATATAAAGCTAATGAAATAAATAAACAAATAAATACATTTTATTTATTTTAGCTGGTCTTATATACTGCCTGATCCTCACCTTAGACACATTCCTCTGAAATGCTGAACAGTTATCGCTATTGCCTTACATTATTCTAGGATTTCCATTGGAATGTAGTTTCTTAGGTTTTCACTACCAAGAAAAACTGGCTTATCAAATAAAGGAGCTGGATCAGGATTTAGTCATCCTGAGAGCAGACCCATTGATCGCAGTGGGTCTAAGTTACTCGTGGTAACTTACGTTCCACGGATTCCGTTGGGAGGGCTCTAAGCAGGACTAAATCTGGAGCCAGCCCAATACCAGATAGACATTTGGAGGCAAGGGAGCTGCATGCCTCTTCTAGGGTTCAATAAGACTATTTATCTAAGGAAACAGGAAGAGGAATGCGCCTGTTGAGTGGTATGAATGAACAAAGGAATTCATGAAAAGGAGGAAGAAACTAGATATGAAGTGCATGATACTGATATTCAGCAAGGCAGGAATCCATTGTCCTTTGTTGTCCTTACGAACACATGCATATCAAAGGGCTGAGGAAATGGGCAAAGGGGTTTGGGGAAAAAATAGTGGAGAGAATATGTTCAAGGTTCATGTCTTTATACTGGCAGATGTTCTTCCTCCCAAAGAGTTCTGGGACGTTTTGGAGGACACTTGCTGTAACAAGCCAAAAAATGAGCAGAAATGTCACTGAAAACTTAAAACAAGGAAGATGAGACTTTGGCCCTGTTGACACATACGTATGCATCATATCATATCTCTGGAGATTTTTGACAGAAATACTGTGACAGGCAGCCTCATGCCTATTGTGATTCCATTGTCAAAGCAATGTTAGTTTTTAGGCAATGTAAAGTAATAGGAACATTGTCTTTTTAAATCAGTGATGCTTCACTTGCACATGTGAGTTATTGGTCGAAGATTATGTGGATAACCCTTTCTTCCCCCAAAATCCAGGGATCCAGAAAAGAACTCAGTGCAGGCATCTTAGGATCATATAGCTTGCTCAAGGCCAAACAGGCTGGCTTTCCTCCTGGGAGACCTCAGTGGGGAACTGAACGCCCAACTCCTACTGCTTCTCACTGAGCTCTCTCCAGTCACTAGCATATTGCTAAAAAAGACAAGAGGAGTTGCCACAAGATGACAAAAGGAGGCACTGCTTTGTATAAAATCTGCATATGCTAATATAAACACACAGAAGAGTTTATATATATATATAATTGTAGTGGGAACGACTGTGGCTGGGGTGCACGCTCCATTTACTGTCCAGGTGCTAACTACTAGTGGACAAGGTTCCCTTTTCTTGTGGTCCTTTGTATTTAAATCAGATTTGGACTGGTTAACCATTCAACCATTCAAACAGGAAACACCATTAAAAAGAGGATTGTCCTCGGACAGCCCTTCAAATAGAGGACTGCGACCTATAAAACACGACACCTGGCCATCCTACATAAGATGCCTCTGCTTGATTTTCTACAACCTCCCTCCTCACCAATTGAATTCTCTGACAATTTCTGTGCTTGAATAGTTTCTTTAAAATGTTTGTTGTATTGTATATTTTCCCCTTCTGCAACCATTTAATTTTTTCAGTGAGCCTGTCTCATGTGTCATGTTTATTATCAGGAGACATCTTTTAATTAGCAGAAAGAATAAAAGCCTTCAAATCAGTACTGCATCTTTAGTTCTAAAAGAGAGCACGAGACTAAGAGAAAGAAAGAGATTTCCAAAACAAAACAAAACAAAAAGTGTCCTTAATGAGCTCTCTCCTGCGTCCCATTTGAGTTACACAGTAATATACTGTGGTTCTTAAACAGACCAGATTTAGGAAGTAATTCACTTTTTAATTCGTTACTGTTTGACTGAGTTACATTCTGCCGTAAGTACTTTTCATTCGAATGTTCCTTGTTCTCAGGGGAAAGCGAACTAAGCAGTGGGAGAGTAGAAAGAGTGATCACATGGATGGTTCTTTTTGAACCACTGTATCTACTGCCCTTCTTTGTGCCTACAATGCTCTCCCACTGTGGGGAGATAGGAAATAAGGAGAAGGAAAGCAAGGGTGGGGAGACAGAGAGCAAAGAAGCACTTCTTCTCTTTTGGGTCTCCCCTTCCTAATCGTGGGCTCACACCTTGGTTATTCAAACTAAGGGTGTGATCAGGTGGGCATTTGTCCCATGTTTTGGTCTGGGTTGGAGATGAGCTGGGTCACTCATTTTCCCAGTGACTGCACAATGCATGTGCCATCATGAACCACCTTGTCCCAATTGATGTCTAACTAGCACCTTTTTCAATCATGTCAGGGGCTACTGTTGGTTGGTTGGTTGGTTGGTTGGTTGGTTGGTTGGTTGGTTGGTTGGTTGGTTGGTTGGTTGGTTGGTTGGTTGGTTGGTTGGTTGGTTGGTTTCTTTCTTTCTTTCTTTCTTTCTTTCTTTCTTTTGGTGTGGGTAGGATTGCTCCATTTTGGTACAGTTTCAGCATGTGTAATCACTGGGACTGAACTAAAAGCAGATTGCTTAAACTGCCCCTTTGCTTAAGTCACTTAACAGTCTTGAGAAATGAAAACCTTCCTTGTTTCTCACCTGCAGAATGGAAACCTTCCTTGTTTCTCACCTGCAGAAGGGAAGGAAGAGGAAGTTTTCAATTTCTTTTTAATTGTTGCTTTTTAAAAAGCCCATTCAAAACATTGCTGATGTGTTAGCAACAATTAAAAAGAAATGGACAACTTTCTCCCCCTTCCCCTCCACAGGCAAGCAGCAAGAAAGCTTTCCATTTCTTAAGATGTTTAAGCAGCTTAGGCAAAAGACAGAGAAGGAGACAAGAGGGGAATTTTTTAGTTGTTGTTGTTTCCTTTCTCTTTAAGAGGAAAGAGATTAGTCTAAATTATCCTAAACAGGGTCACTTGAGGTGCAGTGTGGTTGATCCTTTCATGTGTTACAGCAGATCAATTTGTTTATTAAATAAATATGCTTTAAAAATGCCTGGCTATTGGTAGAATTCCAGCCCACCTAGAATACTTTTGTGGTGGACTGGAAAACAAATCCCGTCCCATCTCTAATTTGATTGTCTGTTATTGTAGTTCAAGGTGGAAAGAAAGTGGCAGGGTAATGTTGGCTTTCCAATGGGCCTCTCACAGTATTATCAACGTCCAGGAAACAGAGTTGGACATTTGGGGAAACTGATGAGAATGCTCATCCCCCCCCCCCCCATTTTCCTTGGAGGCGGAGGTTGAACATGTCACTGGGGCAGGAGACAGCACTTTCCTTATTGCCTTGGGTGGCAAGAAAGTTTGGACCACCTTGCACTTAGGTAGTGTTTTCTCATATACTGTAGAGTGTTCTATAGATCCATGGGTGCTGTGGACCACCATACGCAGAGCATAGAAATGTCACCCATTCAAACTACAGCTCCCAGAGTACTTCAGGCCATATGGCCACAAAATACATTGATTGAGGTATAGAGGGAGTTGTTCATTCAAGAAAGTAACTTTTCCCATCTCTGGCCATACCTGTACGAAGGGCAAAGACCACGTTATCTAACACAAAGAGCTACATAAATATGGTAGCCTAGGAACTTCAGTGCAGGCAGAACTAGTCCCTTAGGAAGCTTAATCCAGCACCCTGAGAAAAATCAACTTTTCAGCACCATCTGTCCTCCCTAATATGCACTGATTTTTCCTAAACGGTGCTCTGTGCCAACTAGCCCCCGTGTTCAAAGTGCTGTTCCGTGGCACACCTTTTCTTTTTCAAAGCCACTGAGAATGTTCACTGGGACGGCAACGTTTGAGGAAAGGAAGTTTCCTTTCTTTCCTAGCTACAACCCTACTGGAAATCATTTGTTCTATTAATCTCACATACCCAGTGTGGTGTAGTAAATAGAGTGATGGACTAGGGTTAGGACTCAGGAAACCTGGGTTCCAATCCTTGCTCAGCCATGGAAACTCACTGGGACTGTGCAGCTTGCCCAAGACCACACAGGCTGGCTCTTCTCCCAGGAGGCACAGTGAGGAATCGAACTCCCAACCTCTGCCTCCATAGATATCTCAACCATTGAGATATCCAGCCAGCTGAACTGGTAAAAACACTTCTTAAATATCTTACCTTGAAAGCCCTATTGGTGTTGCCATAAGTCGGTTCTGCCTTAATATTACATAACAAGAGCATTAATCTCAGAATGAAGCTCCCATTGCTGTCACTGGGAGATCTCTTTCACAGAACGCAAAGAAATGTGCCTCTGGGTTGAGTCACTGGAATTGTGGCTGGGGAGGAAAGCATTAACTCTGCCCTCTTCCCATATGGCATGGTGATGAAAACCTCCTTCCTCTTACATAGTATTAATTGTGGGCGACGGGAGGGGAAGATGCTCCAGCGAGATTTCTCTTGCATCATAGCTACCTTTACCCTCAGTGAGATGTGAGGAAGGTCTTTAGTTAGGCCCCTCCCTCCTGGCAGGTGAGACGCAATCTTAAGAACACACAGGGCATTCCAGGCAGCCGAGCGCAAAGCAGGCCGGCCTTGGGGGTGTTTTATTGAACATGTGTTCCTTTCACCTTGCAGGAGTCTCCACAATAAATAAATGAAAAGGAAAGTTTCTGCTTTGCATGACAGTGCCTACCAGTCTAACATCTGCTAGAAATGAACTGTAACTGTACATACATGACACTGTTGTTGTCGTTTTTAAATTAAAATGCCCTCCTCATTTGAGGAGGCGTTCTATTCCCTCTTTCCACCTTTCGCCTATCTCTTGTCATGGCACAAGAAGAAAAAATGTTATCTGCTCTTTATGCTGGGCAGAACGACGGGAATCCACAATCCGTGAAGTCCAGCATCAGAACTACTAAGGGTGTTTAGTAGTGACATTTTCTTTCTAATGACCAGAAATGTTTTGATGTTGGGTGGGTTCATAGTGTTCTAGTGCTTTCCTTAATTAACTTGATTACATTATTTCAACAGACATTACTCCTTTTTTTTTTTTTTTTTTTTTTTGCTTTCTTTTTTAACAAAAAGAACAGCCCAATATTGGAACAGGATATTCATTTATATACTGTGTTTTCCTCCTATTAACGTTTACTGTTGAAATACATGACCTAAGCCCCCAAAATAAAAATAAACAATGGTTCATATGTTCCCCTCATAAAATAAATGTGAATAGGCCCATTTCCTGCTTAAAATTTATGGTGATTAATATGAACTTTTCAAGCTATGAACCACCACTTTGTCCTGAACTGGATAGCCTTAATTTATTGAATATGGCAGGTGCAATATTCATCTCCCTTTGAAACCAATGGAGAAACTGAGTTGCCCTCAGATATGAACCATTGGTCCATCCAACCTGGTATTTTATGTTCCTGATTCTACAGGAGTAAGTCTCGTGTAGAAGTCCTGATCATTTTAACGGGCAATGTTAGGAATAAAAGTCAGTACCTTCTGTGAGTAAAGTTTACATTTTCCCATCAAGTGATGACAAATCTCCTATTTATTTTAAGAAAGCCTAATTGCATTGGGGCAAGCTTGAACTGAAAATGGATTCCACAGCTGCAATATGTACTTGACCTAGAAGACAGACCCATTGAGTTCAGTGGGACTTCTCATAAGTTGTGCATAGGATTATACTGGAAACCTTCCTAAACAGAGTGATGTCAAATGGTTGATCTCTGTTGGTCAGTTAGTGGATCTAATGGTAAGAAGCATCATGTACAAACCTTGATCTATTTCCTTTGATCTTTGGCCCACCTTGCAACTTTGGTTTCACATGATCTGAAGTGCCGTTTGGATCCTTCTCATGGAGAAATACACAGGTCCAGTATGAACAGAAGGATCAGTCAAGTGTAAGATAAAATACATTGCATTGAAGATTAGAACATTTAAACATGAATCAAATCACTCCCTCTTCCCCTGCCTAGTACTGCTCTGGCACTCAAACCAATGATTATAAGTAGACTATTATAAGTAGAAAAATCATGCCAACTTTTGTCCCCTTGCATACATTTCCCAGAAAGCAAGAAATGAATTGCTAAAGCGTTCCTCTTGGTTTCTCTTTGTTAAAGACAAAACTCAGGTGGGACTGAAACCTAATAGATATCAATGGGATTTGCTGCTGGTTAAATATCAACTAGTTATGTGACCCCCCCGAGCAAGGGGGACGTGGTGGCGCTGCAGGTTAAACCGCAGAAGCCTCTGTGCTGCAAGGTCAGAAGACCAGCAGTCGTAAGATCGAATCCACGCGACAGAGTGAGCTCCCGTCGCTTGTCCCAGCTCCTGCCAACCTAGCAGTTCGAAAGGATGTAAATGCGAGTAGATAAATAGGTACCACCACGGTGGGAAGGTAACAGCATTCCGTGTCTAGTCGCGCTGGCCACATGACCACGGAAACTGTCTACGGACAAACGCTGGCTCTACGGCTTGGAGACCGGGATGAGCACCGCGCCCTAGAGTTGGACACGACTGGACTAAATGTCAAGGGGAACCTTTACCTAAATATCATTATGGCCAAGTCCATCATGAAAGGTACATGTGTTTCTATGACTTTATTCTTCAAGGCTGCTGGTCTACCACTGCCTACGTGGCTCAGCACCAACCACAACTCCCTGGAGGAAGTTTAATAGAAGGACTGTAGGTGGTGAGCATCACCTTGCAAGCGAAAGAAAAAACAGTCTGTCTTGGTGGTATCCGATTGTATCACCATGTAAATGGCTTCTCGAAAGACCGAATGCACGCATCTCAAGCATTTGTTCCACATCTCACAAACGTACTCTTGTTTCTATAAATCTGGAATGGTTCCTACTTTGAGCTACTCCGGTGAAGGATGTGCAGGGCATTTACTCTGATGGTGTCTCTCTGCAGGCATCCACCAGGCTGCATCGCCTACGCTAGAGTGTGTTCTGGGATCTCCATGATCCCAAACAGTGGTGGTGATGTCCAATTTTAAAAGTGCCTAAAACGTGTTATTAACAATCTTTAGTCAGTGGGAAGACATACGAGTGGGTGCTATGTGTAATTAGAAAAACAAAAATTAGAATGAGCACGTTTTCCCAAAAAAGTGTGCTGGAAAAGGAACAGATTTCATTCTATGAAGAGAACAAATGAACCAAAGCAGGCATGGATTGGAGGTGGAGAAGAGGAAAGGAAAGGAGGAAGCCCCTGGACTTGAGATTTCTTCATGTCACCTTCTCCGTGGTGTTTTTTTTTTTTAAATATTGTTCTTAATTGCTAAAGTAATCAGGACCTTCAGGCGCATCCCTTCACCTGCTAAAAACTGGTGTGAGGCGATCTAATCTCTCGTCTCGCTCTCCCATGTTTGATCATGATTGTGAGAAGGGACCATATGCATACAATAACTTTTGTGTAGAACACCATCATAGAACTGAGGACCCTAATGGGACCATTATCTTGCATAGACGGATGCATGCATTGGACCCCTTCTCTCACTTGCCAAGTGCTTACCAGTTGTGGATATGGGGAGTGGATGCATCAGTCCTGGCGCTGTTGATTGGTGGCCAATGCGGACCGTCATCCCAAAGACATTTTCGCAGGTGAAAGCCCTCAAGTGAACCCAGTAGGACTTACTTCTCTGGAAACATGTGTATCATTACACAACACTTTCCTCCATTTTGTTTTTTTCATCCAAACTCCAACATCGCCAAACGAAGTGAAAGATGTGTTGTACAACTTGGGGGAGGCAATGTGACCCCCCCCCTCCAAAAGAAAAAACAGAATGAATGCAAAATAAAAAAATGAAAACAGTGAAAAGAAAGGACTAAACAGACATTGTTGAAGAATCAAAGCTTCAATGAACTCTGAGCTCGAGGAAACAAATGTGGGGAAAGATAAGAAGCCCAACATGACAGTCGTAGGAAAAGAAACAAGAAATGCAGTAGCCTGTAAGACACAGCTAAGAACAGAATGTAATTCATACGTGCTCTGCTTTATACAATGTATTTTATCAGATGGGAAATGTCTATGAGAATATATTTTTGTCCCACTAAAATAAAAGCAAATGGCACAATCTGTTCCTAATTGCAACAGAACTGATAATTTGCTGGTGATTGCAATAATAATAACTTGAAAAGAAATACTGTATGAAGGCCAAAAGAGAAGGACAGCAGCCCCAGAACCATATCTGATCCAAGAGAAGAAACAGAGGCCTGCCTCCGCTCACCCACCCACCTCACTGGTGTTTTGTGGGGAATAAGCAACAGCTGTGGCTCAAGAGGTGACAAGGTGGCGGAGTCCAGGGATCATCTTCCTGTCCCCAGGACCAATTTTGGCCCATACCAGTCCCCTTTAAAAATATCAAAACAGAAGTTGCCAGAAGTCTAGCTTCAGTCTGGTTAAACTCCCAGCGGTGTGTGTGTGTGTGGTGTGTGTTTGGTGCAATACAAGACATTTTGTGTGAAAAGAGAATCGCAGCTCCTATAGTCTATCGGGTCAGGTAAATGATTGAGGGCTGGAGTAAGGAAAGAGGCTGGGTTTAAGATGCCAGGGCACCAATATCCCCGGCATTGCTGGAAAAGATTTGCCAGCAATGGACCATTGTTTGCAAGGACGAGTATGAGGCAGTATTATTTAGGGCTGCATCGTTATTGACTTTCTTCGGTGCTTTGCGGATAAGTGAAGTGATAGCCTCAAGTAAGGGTGATTTGACTAGAGTGGCCTTACAGCAGCAGGACGTGAGGTTGGATGGAGATTTAGTGAGGATTAATATCCGCCGATCCAAGGCAGATCAACGTGGCAAGGGTGCAGATCTGTGTTTGGCAATGAGCTCGATGGAAGAGTGTGGCGGAATGCCCATGTCCCACCTGTCCGTCATGAGGAGCTCTAGAGCTGGAGCCTATGAGAGGACAGGAGGGTGGAGTCAGAGAGACAGTTGGAAACTGAGAGAGAATGAGAGAGGAGGTTTAGAGAGGTTTATGAGAGAGATTGGAAAGTTGGTGTGGTATAGTTGGTTTATGGATTAAAGAATAGTTAAAAGATAGAAGTAACATAAATAGACAGTCATCAGATAGTATTCCAGTGATTAACAGTGATTTATATGAAAAGTAATACAAATAAAGAAACGTGTGTAATATCCAAGTAATGAGTGCAACATAATACAACATCTATTAATATACTTATGTGATGCAACAACTAAACAATAAATAATCAGTTATATTTAACAACACGTGTCTATGCAACATCTTTGGTAAAGTGTGGATAGAGATCCACTGGTGGCAGTTGGTGTATGGAGAATTAAGCAAGTCGTGTCCAAAGGTGGACCTATGTTTGAGGGAAACAAACTAGGGACACTGGGGGTGCGCGACAAAGAGCTTTGTCCAGTGAAAGCAACGCGCGCATATTTAGATCTCAGAGGGCAGGAACAGGGTTATTTTTTCAAGCACAAAGACGGGTCGCCATTGACAAAATATCAGTTTTGGAAAATGACGGATATGGTGTTGGGTAAAGTGGGGATTCAGGGCCTAAAGTTTGGGACTCATTCGTTTAGGATCGGGGCTGCATCAACTGCAGCTGCTTTAGGTTATCAGCCTGAAGACATCAAACGTTTGGGGCGGTGGTCGTCTACGTCTTATCGCAGATATGTTAGAACACTCCCTAATGTCTAGGCAGGTGCCTGGTCTTTTTGTCTCTGCAGGTCCAGCAACGAAGGGCAGAAGGCGGCAGGTCGTGATTATTGGCCACAGCTTTGTTTTTTGGGCAGCAAAGTACATGGCCAGGTCTGCATGGGGGACCAATTTGGGTCTAGGAGCTGCAGCCCAGATCGTGTGGAAAGGCATCCTTGGAATGCGATGGTGCCAATTTTGTTGAGCGGCGGCATTTGGCTTACATCCCCCCGATGTATTGATTATACATCTGGATGGTAACGACCTGGCCGAGCAGGGCAGCAAGGCCCTGATTCTGGATATTATTCGTGACCTCAGATGGCTGAGGGCGACGTATCCCGATCTGCATATTATTTGGTCAACGCTCATCCCCTGTAGGGTGTAGCGTGATGAGCGTCAGGCGTTGCGGGTTAACATGGCTCGGAGAGGTGTTAACCACAAGGTTTGCAGAGAGGTATGTAATGGCCTTGGATTGGTGATTGGTCACCAAGAGATCCATGTGAATAGGTCTGAGCTGTTTAGGAACGATGGCGTGCACCTATCGAACATGGGCTTGGAGATTTTCTTAAAGGACATTAAGGGGGGGCCTGCTGTTGGAGCTCGAGAGGCTCGATGGCGGGCATGGGACTTAGCTTTGCTAGTCCCTATGCTGTGGTGGGTAGTGCAGATAGAACAGGTTTTGGTGAGTCCCATAGCAATCATAGGCAACGCATGGGACATCTGATCTCCCAGCGCTGCGGATCGTGCGATTACAGTGCTTGGGGGGGGGAAGATGCACTGGGGCTGCTCCCGGACCAACAGTCAACAATGAGGAGGGGGCTTGAGGTCCGGGGGTGGTCAAATTTGGGCTGGCCGGGTTCTCACTGTCTTCACGACCGCGGGAACTTGGGGCTCGGGACTCGCCCATTATCTTGGTTAGGGGTCCGTTAAGACGCCTCTGCAGAACCTGATTCCACACTACCGCAGGAACCCCCCTTTTTTATCAAAGGAATTAATTAATTATTATTTAAATAAAGTGTGGCCCATGTTTATTCCACATATTTGTCTCGTGTCTTAATTCCGGGGTAGGGGGGTAATGTGAATTGTGCAATTAATGCCTTAAGATCAAAGAGAAGCCTAGACAGGATTTATTTAAAAATGGTTTTGACTGCTCTCAGCATTGATTGGTGCAACATGCTGCATTGAAGGACATTTTCGGAGAGCTAGTGGCTCAAACCAAGAAATGGAAAAGTTATCTTTGGGGCCATAATTCCTAGGATCCCCTGGTCCATATGGCCACTGGACTGAACAACCGTCCACCAAAAAACGCAGTCTTTCCAACCTCTGATCAGACTAAAGGGTTAGTACAACAATGCAACCAGTTACCTCAGGAGATGGTCAGTGCTCCAATGCTGGAGGCATTGGACAGCCATCTGTCAGATCTGCTTTGACTTGGATTCCTGCCTTGAGCAGGGGGTTGGACTTGGTGGCCTTCGAGGGCCCTTCCCACTCAATTATTCTACGATTCAATGACCATCTGGCACAGTGTCCAGTTTTGCAGGTGTTTCCAGGAAGCCTATAGATAAGGCATGAAACCAACAGGCCTTCCCCATTATCTGCTAGGAAGCAATACAATGATCTGATGGACAGAATACAGTCATCATCACATGCAATATGTCAGGAGTACATAGGCAGCTATGGCTCTTTAGAGGTGTATAAGGCCCAGCATTACAAGACAGAAGATGACACTTTACTAAGTGGCTTGGCCATTTTGTCAGTCATCAACACCCATCAGGGGAAATAAACCATCCCTAGCACAGACCAGCTTCAGCATGGAAAGATGATTTTTAAAATATATGTTAGACGAGGAACCCTCTTAGCCCCTTCATGTGTTCCCATAGATCACTGTTTCAATCCTTTGATATTTTTCTTGAAGCAAGTGAACATGTTATAAGCTTTTCCCCATTTTATTAGACTTAACTTCAGGGTCCTGAAAGTGTAGAGGAGTTTCACTGTCTAATCAATGCCAGCCCAAGACATTTTATTTCCTGAAAGCAAGAGCCAAAGTGTATCCCCACAAGCTGTTAGTGTTAACCCTTTGGATGTGGATTGATACCTCGTGGCACTCCAGAGTGTTTTGTGCTGCATCATGCACATAGCAAAGGTGTGAGAACTTGGGGGTCAAAGTCCAGCAATATCTGGAAGTCCACAAGTTAACTGCTTCTACTTCTAGAAGTCTTACTGTGACAGAGTGACCAAACGTCTTGTCTTTATCTACCACTGCTTCACCCCAGAGCTGGTTCCATCTTGCTATATAGCTGGGATGGCTCTGTGACCCTTGAATCACCCAAATGATGGACTGGCATGCATGTTTGGCAGCAAAACAAGACAAGATTTATATACAAGGATGCCAGCCCTTCAAAATGGTTTATATAAAAACCCCAACCCTTCCAGCTCATGATATCCGGCTCCATTATGAAAGTCCATGTATGGCTATGATTATTCTGTGAAAGACTATGAATGTTTACCTGATCTTTTGCCCCAGCACATGCTGCATTGTTTCTTATCAATCTCTTTTGTTTCTCATGGAACTTTGTATTCTTTATAAGTTCTCAACTTGAAATGGTGACCTCATGCTCTTTGATATTTATTTGATATTTATGTAAACAGATGTTGGCTTCTTAATGGGGTAAAAATTACCAAAGGGTGTGGGCTCTGGTCCAACAGGATCTGGGAAGAGAAGTAGATCTATTCAGAGCTTAATTTATTTGGCCTTCAGTTCCCAGAATTTCCCAATCAGTATGGCCAGTTTGAGAGTCACTTGTCAAGAGCATGAGGGATGCCCCACAACAGGTCCCACCAGACCCAGCTTGAGATAAGTTTGAGTCAGAAAGAGAAGGGCAAGCCATGGTACAGGAAGCGCAGGCAATCTGGCCAATTCTGGAACTGGTCACCCCAAATCACACAACAGTGTTAGTATTCGTGCACAAACCCCCAACAGCTCAGGTCCCAGATACTGGATCAGGTGGCCACAAACCCATCTGAGATGCACAATCAATAAGAGAAGCTCTGATTTTGGTGCCCAGACGTAGTGTGACCCATGAGACTGCCACAAATGTCAGGGCTTTCTCAATGGTGTCTCAGTAATAGAATTCCTTTCCATTATAGATCCACCTTTTGTCTTTCAGAAGCCGGTTGAGAACATTCCTGTTCACCCATGTTTTCGTACAATAAGCAACTATTTGGTTTTCCACTGACTGCTGCTTGTCTTGTAAGGAGCCTCATGTCATAGTGGTTAAAGTGCAGAACTGCAGCCAAATCTCTGCTCACAACACGGGTTCAATCCCAGGTAACCTGCCTGAGGTTCACTCAGCCTTCCAAACTTCCAAGGTTGGTAAATTCAGTACCCAGTTTGCTGGAGGGCCAATGTGTAGCCTGCATAATTAAATTGTAAACTTCCCAGAGGGCAGTATATAAGCAGCAAGCTTTTCTTTGCTATCTGCTTTGTTTTTGTGTTGCTTTAATATCAATTTTAGCAGACATTTCAAGTGATATTTTTGATTTTAGGCATTTGCCTTTCAGATGCACGTGATCTCATCTGAATCAGGAGCATTGTAACTCAGCGGTTAAACTGCAGTACTGTAGTGAAGACTCTACTCACGACCTGAATTCAATCCTGAGCTCAGGTAGTCAGCTCAAGGCTGACTCAGCCTTCCATCCTTTTGAGGTCGGTAAACTGTGAGTGCCCAGCTCACTGGGGTGGGCAAAGTGTACCCTGTATGATTGAATTGTAAATGCCCAGAGAGAGCTTTAAACATTATGGCGGGGGGGGTATATTAGCAGTACACTTTGGTGTTTTGTTTTGTTTTTTAATCTAAGCTTGCAGATTTGCAATACTGCATATTTATAGCCTGGGATATAAATTGTATTTCTGTATGAATTGTTAGCTGCCTTGGGTTCTCATGAAGAACAATGGGTCATAAATTGAATAGATGAATAAATAAAAATAAATAGCAGGGGTGAGCAACTTTGGAAGGTCCTGGAGGCCAGATCTGCCCCATAATACATCACAAGGTAAAGCAAAACAAGATGGCTAATATCAAAATTAGCAGTATTGGGGGAGGCCTAGGAGTTGCCAAAAAAGAAAAAAAATGGTTGCCTCCAGGTGGTCCATCTTGCCCCCAGTTCTGAAATCCAGGGAAAGACAAGAGTTTTTCAATTGTAGTGAGACATTAATGACAGTGAGATGTTAATGTTGCTCCAGTAGCTTTAAGAACAGAATGAAGAGAGCACACGTTTTCGCACAGCACAGTTCACCGCAGGTGTAGATGTGTCACTCTGTTGGGTGTCAGTGTCTCCCTCAGCACCCACTTGGGTGTGACAATGATTCCATTTCCCAAGGAACGCTGGTAAGACGCAAGCTGTTGGAGGCGAGACACAAAGACGAGCCTTTTGCCAGCAATTCTTGGCCTTGTTCTTCCGCATGGATAAGTCAATTTGCAGGGAGCGTTTTGCAACACACCCACTGCAGTTCAAGCCTACATTTGATTAATGTCCTACATACTGAAATTTGAAGGCAGTCTCTTGGCTCGAGTAAGTAAAGTAGTAAACTTTAATTTATAGCTGCCAATCGCACTAAAAAAATAAAATAAAAAACAAACCCCAAACACAGTTGTAGTAACATATGTCTGCATTAAAGCCTTTACGACTTGTGCATGGACTGAAATAAGGAGCAGATACATTTCTAAGAACACAAGACAATCATTGTAACACATTAAAAAACAGTTTTTCTTGAAGAGATGTTACTGTGCCCAGGCATTGTTGACTTCGTGCAGTACATGGGACTGAATGCTTTCTGCATTTGTGTTTCCCTGCTTAAGAAACAAAAATGAGCATAAAGTTTAGTTACAGGCTGATCCAGCTTGAGACAGTATGTGGACTGATCAGGTTTCTTTGCATGGATCCCTCCTTAGCTGAGGAACTGGGTCTGTAGGTCAGTCCTTATTTGAGACGTGATCATAAATGGCAGAGTGCCCCCTCGAAGCCAATCTGGACAAAGGCGAATGCATACCAAAACAGACACATTCTATACTTGGTTTTTTGTCCTAAAATAATACTGAACTTCAGTCACCAGGGTGCATCTTGTGATTTCCCCAACTACTGTCAAAGTCATAAAACACTTAATTCCTCTTTTCCACACTCGGACAGGTTACGAGTCACGTACGCCTTCTATCCTCTGGGAAGACCCTATGATTAGGCAGTACAGGATGACCAAGCATATGCCAGGCGTCCCGGTCTCCCACCAGGCCTCTAGGCCTAAGAATCTGTAACAAGTGCATTTATGTCATTTTCTGGTTTCTCACACCACTTTTCTGCTGGTCGGGGTACAGAAAGAATGGGTAAATTCAGTTTTACTCCCCTCTCCCTTTCACATAGCTGGTTTGGGAAGGGTCAGGTTTTTGAATGCTTGGGACACTCAGTTCCTAAAAAGATTCCAGTATCTTTTTTGCAACCAGTCTAATTTTTTTCCATTTTTTGCAACCAGTCTAATCTGGGATTACGTATTTCCAGGGATGTTGGCAAGTCTTTGGGTCCAAGTCCTAAGACCAAGTCTTGGGTTGTTGTTGTTGTTGTTTAGTCGTTAAGTCGTGTCCGACTCTTTGTGACCCCATGGATCAGAGCACGCCAGGCCCTCCTGTCTTCCACTGCCTCCCGGAGTTGGGTCAAATTCATGTTGGTAGCTTCGATGACACTGTCCAACCATCTCGTCCTCTGTCGTCCCCTTCTCCTCTTGCCTTCACACTTTCCCAACATCAGGGTCTTTTCCAGGAAGTCTTCTCTTCTCATGAGATGGCCAAAGTATTGGAGCCTCAGCTTCAGGATCTGTCCTTCCAGTGAGCACTCAGGGTTGATTTCCTTCAAAATGGATAGGTTTGTTCTCTTTGCAGTCCAGGGGACTCTCAAGAGTCTCCTCCAGCACCACAATTCAAAAGCATCAATTCTTCGGCGGTCAGCCTTCTTTATGGTCCAGCTCTCACTTCCATACATCGCTACTGGAAAAACCATAGCTTTGACTATGCGGACCTTTGTCGGCAAGGTGATGTCTCTGCTTTTTAAGATGCTGTCTAGGTTTGTCATGGCTTTCCTCCCAAGAAGCAGGCGTCTTTTAATTTGGTGGCTGCTGTCACCATCTGCAGTGATCATGGAGCCCAAGAAAGTAAAATCTGTCACTGCCTCCATATCTTCCCCTTCTATTTGCCAGGAGGTGATGGGACCAGTGGCCATGATCTTCGTTTTTTTGATGTTGAGCTTCAGACCATTTTTTGTGCTCTCCTCTTTCACCCTCATTAAGAGGTTCTTTAATTCCTCCTCACTTTCTGCCATCAGAGTGGTATCATCTGCATATCTGAGGTTGTTGATATTTCTTCCGGCAATCTTAATTCCGGTTTGGGATTCCTCCAGTCCAGCCTTTTGCATTATGTATTCTGCATATAAGTTAAATAAGCAGGGAGACATCCTGGGCAGCAATCCGTGAAGCGGAAGTCTTGGGTACCAAGTCCCTATTAAAAACAAGATTTTCCCCCAGAAAAAAAGGAGGAAGTGGGTAGGTTCCAAGTCACAAGCTGAGCCCATGTTGAATCACTAGGTGCAAATTAACTTCAACTTGATAGTGAGTCCCATGCCTAGAGTCCCCAACCCCGAGTATTTCACCCTCTGTCTTGTTCAGACTTCATGTACACGAGGAATGCAATGTCCCTTGTAGCTCCATGAATCTTTCTTTCAGATGCAAATAGCAGCTGCCGGAGCCCAATGAGAATCCAGAACACAGTTGGCAAGTCAGAGTTGTTCTTTTCTCTCCCTCTCCCAGTCCTGAAGTAAAATCACGCACACATAAACACACACCAGCACTGCCATTGGCCCTGAGAGGGAAAACTCTCACTATGCAGTTGTAGTTAGGGACATGCAGAAGATGATTACTGCAGGGAGATTAAGTGCTATATACCCATGGGAAGGTGGAGCAGACAGGCAATCACATTGGCATTCCTTCACTCAACGGAACCCACACTGTGTTCCTGGTTTCACACTGGTTGTGAGATAAGTTGCACAGGTGGTCACATGCACTCTGTCCTCGGCCAGGTGTTTCCTAATGATGAACTTGCAGGCAGACATTGAGGCTTTTGTACGAAATCATCCTTCCATCTTTGATTTAGACCTCTTTTGATTTGGATTCCTGCACTGAGCAGGGGATTGGACTCGATGACCTTATAGGCCCCTTCCAACTCCATTACTCTATGATTCTATGTGGGGGTGGGGGTGGGGGGGGTGCCACGTGATTGCCTGTATGTACACGGGATTTTTTTTTAAAGGGGGATTCTGGACATTATGATTGTAAATCAGCCTTTCTCAAACTTAGTTCCCAGATGTTTTTTTTTTCCTATAAGTTCAGTCATCCATCTGCACTCAGCACAACTATCAACTACCAGAAGATACAGAAACTTTAATGCTACCATATTCCAAGGCTGGGAAAGGCTGTGTGAATGGACAAGTAAGATGCGGACCGAATGCATTCAGAATGGCAATTTTCAACCACCCTATGGATTACAAAAGGACAATTTTGTAACAAAGCATCGGCATTGTTACCGTCTTGACCATTCATTTATACAAAAGGAATTAGATCTCTTCAGATGCTGAGAAAAGGTCAAAGGTACTCTCTGTCAGGTTGGAATTGCATGACCTCTGAGAGTCAGACTACCAAGCTGCCAGTTTTGCAAATTGCCAGTGATGGCTTATTTCCCTTATAGGAATGCAGTCTTCTCAAATCACCATGGCTGAGCAGTCAAACTTCCAAATAAAATCCTTGCCTACTTTCCAGTCACCATTACAAAATGAAGGCAAACTGGTCTTCAGTATGCAGAGAAGAGGAAAACCTGTGTTGGGATAGGCAGATGTCTTTTACTTTTCAAGGGAGCTCTGCTTTTAACAACATGCTAACAGTATCATACAGTTTGACCCTCAGATAGCTGCAAGCAGGCACCTTGTTCTAACAAGGGCTGGAGTTCAATGGAAGTCTCTTACTTCTCTTGGGCAGCCGTCACAGGCTTCAGATGTTCCTGTAGAGACTTAGAGGGTAGGTGGTTCTCTACCCTGGCACCTAATATCCAATTGCCCTTCGTTTAGATCCCATTTTCTGTATTGTTGGAGAGTGAGACAGCTATTGAAACGGAATTGGTTTCACAGCAAGGTCTTGCGTAGGGCAGGGTTTCATCTTTGGGAGTTCCAATTCATTTGGCTGTAGTTAAGGAAGAGGTATGAATCTTGGGGCTACAGTTCCCAGAATCCCAAAGACAGCACAACCACCATATTGACTGTGGAATTCTGGGACATAAAGTCCAAACATCTCTATTTCTCCTTTTCCAGCAAGTCCCTCTTCTGTCTTAGGATCTCAGCTGCTTGAGTTCCATGTCAGGACTGGTAGAACTATAACGTTGGCATTTAAACCAGAAAAAAATGTTGTGATACTGCATTCAGTTCATGAACACAAGAAATCCTCCCTCCTTCAGCTTCAGTTGCCAAGATTCAATATCCAGTATATGGTTACAAACTATCCTCATCATACTTGTTCTCCAGGAAGCTTCCTAGAACTAGAATTGTCTCCTGAACGTGAAGCAGGGTTCTGTGTGCACCAACATAGGACCCATGGTTCCTCTTTCCATCTTCTTCCCATTTCCCCTCACTTGATAAAACTTCTCACATCACTGGGTTTTTTTTTCCTCCCGGCATCTAGTTTCTGGTGTGGCCCAGAGGACTGCTCCTTAGGATAAATGTTCTGTCTGTACAATGGCTGACACTCTTCTCAGTTATTTCTATTATTCAACTCAGTTTTATTATATCAGCGCTAATGCACTCTGCCCCCAGTCAGGTGTTTCCTGATAACGAACTTGCAGGCAAATATCAAGGCTTTTGTACAAAATCATCCTTCATCTTTAACTTCAGTAGGTTGTTTGTCTTCAGAATATTCCTTCCCAGAGGGCTAGTTTCACCAAGTGGATGACAAGCTCTCATCTCCTTCCTGCTCCTCCACCTGAGCATTTTAAACATCTTCATCATTATTACAGCTCAAGTGATTATACTTAAATTCATGGGGATTTTTTTTATGGATACCAGATGTAGTATTAAGCAATGTGATCAAAAATTGATTCTAGCACCTCAGCTGATACTTTGCTGATTATGATTTTTTTCATCTATCTATCTATCTATCTATCTATCTATCTATCTATCTATCTATCTATCTATCTATCTATCTATCTATCTATCTATCTATCTATCTATCTATCTATCTATCTATCTATCTATCATACGTACACACCACCAGAGTTAGTGACAAGCACTACTCTGGGGAGTTAACAGTAGACAAGAAAATCAACCCTCCTGAACCAAACACCACACAATCAAGTCTCATTACCAGCAACAATAAAAATTAAGCCAAAGATCAAAAACCTAAACAAAACCTAAATGATGGTGGAACAAGGAAACTCACATCCGTAACTTACCCAAGGGGAGGATGTCTTTAAACATTTCTTTTAAAAATTTGGTTTTTCACATCCTCTTGAACATTGGGAGGGTTAGGGTGTTCCTCCAACTGTCAAGGCAACTAGCTTTGGAGAAGCAACTCTCCTTGAACTTTGGTTATATTGCTGTGCCTATCTCTTTGTATTGCAGCTCTGCTTTGAAAAAACCTAGTACAAGAGTGTTCGGTCATCCTGGATGAGTCAGAAAGTGTATTGTGTGATCCATACATCTGACATTCTCCAACTTCTCCCCAACGCTGGAATTCTGAGAAATGTTGACAATAAAAAGGATTGATTTCTCTTTACAGCATCATTGTGAGCCAAAAAAAGCAGAGGGGAGACATGACTTCCAGGAAAAAGAGACTAGGTCTTTTCTTCTTTTTGTGCAATACCCCTGAGGATAGTGGCTTTTGCTCATGGGCCTCCCAGGTAATGGGTATTTGTTATTTAGCTCTGTTGTGAACTCTTTAGTGCATAGTTACATCCAAATGGCTGATCAAAAATCATATATTTCATAATCATTGCAAAAGGCACTAAAGAATATAAGAGAGGGAACGAAAATACACAATAATTTTTGATTTGATTTCTTAAACTGTTCCTGGCACAATAACCCTATGGATGTCTATTCAGAAGGAATTGCCATTGAACTCAGGAACACTTCCTCCCAGGTAAGCCTGCACAGAGTTACACCTCAAGTTAAGTGGTCATCGGATTGAATAGCTTCACATCTGCTCAAAGTCACTTAGCCTGGAAGTTGCAGAACAAAATTTAAAAACAAGCAAACAAACAAAATTTCCAGAAAATGCTGTGCAACAGCAAGAGGTGCCTTAAAAGCAGACTCTCGTCCCATTTTCAATAGTGGCACGGCGACCTTTTTTAATCAAAAGGGGAAAAAAAGGTGCTGTGATAAGATGACATGATGAAGAGCATAAACTTCAGGCTGAATAGTGTTGATGTATTAAAGCACACACAGGATGGGAAGGCGCCAAGCAGCAGGCGTACCTATCTAATCAGCTGTTGGCTGTGATAAAGGAGGAAGTCGGTTGAAGGGAGGAACTCTTAAACACTTCTAATAATCCCCAGGACTCCAACTTCATGGTAGTTTCGTTGTGTGCTTAGGATCCAGGCCAAGCACAAATTTCAATAGGAAGTGTCAGTAACCATTACTAGTTGACTGCATATTCATTACCAGATTGTGCATAGTTGCTAACACACACACACACAGAGAGAGAGAGAGAGAGAGAGAGAGAGAGTGAGAGAGAGAACTACTTAATAAAACTTTGAGCACTCTGTCACAAAACTACTTTGTGTGTTATTCCACTCATAAGAAATGTTGTGCAACAGCTGTTGAATGACAGATAGCTTGTTCCCATGAGTGTCCACTGAAGTGACATTTCTTGAGGCCCATCTAGCCAAAGTTAACTATTGAGATTACCCCTGATTTTCCTTTCTCATCCCCAGAGCTGAGCCTACCAGTAGACAAGTAAGAATTCTTTGGTGGCCTGATTATTCAACAGCAGTTGTACAAAAAGATAATGAAGACGACATACTAATTATTACTTTTGTCTAGATAACTTCCATGTTCTCATATATTCTCCAGATGTGTCACAGTTATATGTGTGTCATGTATATAACGATAATATGCACAACATATCTGAGTTATTTCTGATTTAGATACTATAATTTTTGAAATATTACTGATTCATCTCTCTACCTCCGTTTTTCCCTTGTCCTCTAATGTGTGTGTTTATGTTCACGTGAGATCGTGTCATTGTCACGAGACTGGAATGGAAATTAAGAAAAAGGAATTTCAAAAAGGGAAAACAGCCACTGTGTTATAAAAGTGAGGATGTGTAGTATGGGCTAGCCAGCAGATCTGTGAAATGAATATTTTCTTTAAAGAGTAAAAAAAAAACCAAGAACAACCCAGCTTTGCATTAAAGAAAGTAATGGAGTGATCATGTGTTTTCAGTAAATATTCACTCAGGATTTCTGAGATCAAACGGTCTTGTCACATATGTTTTCAAAGGGCAAATCGGCTACTAAGCTGGGGCAATCTGAAATTTTGACCGTGGCAATCAGGACTCAATGAGCTGATTCTCAGCCAGCTTTTAAACTTGTTAACTCATTCCTGGCCAAACAGGCTTATCAAAATCATGTTTGCAAGGGGAGTCTGGCTGTAAAAAGAGACACAAAAAGAATATTTCAAAAATAAAAAATGAAGATATTGGAAATATTTTAAAATATATATTTAAAAAAGAATACTGAGCAAATATTCAGAAGCTCATTCACTCACACTCACTGTGAAATTACTGTTTTTTACTTTATGGCTGGGGATGGTCTTGTCGTTATCCTGTCGTAATCTCCATTCCACCCATCTTGTCACTGTACCATTGCTTGGCAATTAAAAAAAAAATCCAAGTCACTTCAGATGTGTGGTGACTATATAAGTTACTGACTTCCAAAATGTCCTGTCATTAGCAGCTCTGCTCAGATCTTGCAAACCAACAACATCTCACGTTAGTTTCTCTCTCTCTCTCTCTCTCTCTTCCTACTGCCTCCTCCCCAGCAGTTTTGTCTTGTCTAGTAAGTTCTGCTCAGGTCTTGCAAACTAACACCTATGGCTTCCTTTATCGAGGCAATCCTTCTCACGTTAGGTATTCCTCTTTTCCTACTCCCCTCACACAGCACTTTTCCCCGAATTATTGTATTTTTGGGTCATTTCTATATTCTCATATGTGCAAAATAGGACACCCTCAATTTACTCATTTTTGCTCTAGTCAGAGTTCAGGCTTGACTTGATTGAACACTCACTTGTTTGCCCTGCTTCTGTGTTCTGTAGTATCTGTAAGGCTCTCCTTCAACACCACATTCCAAATGAGCTGATCCCGCGCCCCCCCCTTCATTGTCCATCTTTTAGATAGTATCGAAGATTTTTATCTTTCTAGTGACAATCTTGGCTAACTCCCAGCCCCCACTTTTTAATTTCAAAAGGCGAGGGGACATTTTTTGGAAAACATGTTGGCAACAGGCTTGTAGAGCAAAGGTTTCAAAACTGGAAGGTCACTTTCTAGTCTGCATTCTGCAGAATGGGCATGGCGACATTAGTTTGCCTGAGAGGTTAAAGGATATATATGTTTCTCTGTTGTATGTGTTGCCATTTAATTTAATAAATAACAACTTTGAGTTAGATGCTTACTTCCTGTCCTTTCATTTTATAATGAAAACTTTTGATTCCACCTTGCTACAATCAAGAATAATAAATCTTAGCATGAATTAGTTTTAAACATAGGGCATGAACCAGTCAAAATCAAGAATATAGGTCCTTTTGATTTCAGGGAAAGCAGTTTAAGCAAATGTTTTAACTTTCTTATTCAGTGAGATTTAGTTAATATGCTTAACTTTGACTAGAGTATATCCAGCATTTTGGATGATGGTGATGACAATCATAATCTTAAAGTAAAGCTTTCCTCAGAACACCTTGAGCAGTACACCCTATAATAACAGCCAGTATCTTGTTGCATAGCTAAAGTAACGTGGTGGGAATGATGTCACCACCAGTGGCAGATAATGAGATAAAGTAATCTGCTACCTGAAATTGACACAGAAACTCTTTAATTAGCACCAATTTACCACTCTGGGTGACATCATTCCGTCAAGCCAATATAGCTAAAAGACAGGATTTTGGCCCATAAATCCTGCAAAAGTATACAGTGCTTCCCTGTGAAGGATATTATTGTTAGTATTAATCGGATGTACATCTATACCCTGCTTTTCCTCTAGTGGTTTCAAGACAGTGTACATGTCTCACCTCTTTTTTTCCTTTCTCTTCACAACAACCCTATGAGGTAGGTGAAGCTGAGAAAGAGTGACTAGCCCAAGATCACGCAATCAATTTCATGGCTCAGTGGGGGCGAGAATCATCTCATGATCCTTGTTTAGCATTCTCACCAGTACTCCAGTCTGGCTTTTATTGGCTCCGACCTGATGTTCTCCTGTTTTGCTATCACTGAGTCAAATGTGTGCTTTTTAAAAACAGTGTGTCTCTGTGATGTAACACAGGCATTGCCTCTAACTGAGAGAAATTTATGTTCCTCATTTCCTATCTGCCTTTTCTAGATATATTCCTGGAAGTGAGAGACGCACCTGGCTGTCACTAGTGAACCAGAAAATAAAGAAAAATTAGATCATTCTGCTAAAGACAAGAGTTGCTACAGCTGTCAGGCAGGCTGTCACTGAAACTGACAGAAATTTAATTAATATATTTGAAGAGATGAAGAGCTAAAGTAGACATCACATGGCAGATGCATTTATCATTCTCCTGTTGGGATTTGTTAAAAAAAAATAGAAGGAGGAGGCTTGGGAGGCAGAACTGGGAGCTCATGATCCAGGTGTTTACAATCTTAACTGAGGAATAGCTGGGCTGGAGAGGCAGCAAAAGAAGGGAGATTTAAAACGCCGACTTCACAACTCAGATAGGACTCTGTACCCTGAGATACAACTATGGAAGCAAAGAGAATTTTTTTAATCAGATAGCTCCTCTTTAATACCAATATATTGTCACCCTGGCCTCTCACAAATGAGGAGGCTTATAACCCCTAACATTTTTGAAAAGATTGGTGTTATTAGATTAGCAAAGTTGTACATCAGTTGACAACCCCTTCCCAAAGAAAGATCACGTGGGCCTAGCTGGAATTTTTTAAAGGAGCAGTGTCAGAACTTTATTCATCGCTGATTGAGACAGATCTAGGCTCTTCACTGAGACAATGCAAGACGTGAGGACACAATCAGGATATGAAGGTTAATGAAGAAAAGTGGCTGGAGATGTTTAAGAAAAAAAGTATTTGTATGGAGGCATTCAAGAGAAATTTAGACAACTACCTGGCAGATATCTTTTGATTTTTATTTCTTTATCGAGCAGGGGGTTGGGCTCAATGGGCTTATAGGCTCCTTCCAACTCCATCATTCTATGATTCTATGGATCTGCTGCAATTAAGCTGAGAAACAGACTTCACTTCTAAGCCTGATAACGCCGTATGGTTATAATTAACCAAAGGCTGCATCCACATCATTGCCAATTATGATGGTAGAGCCAAAACCCAAGCTAACTTGAAGGAAAGGCGGAGCAGATAATGTTCCAAATCTGATCAGGTTCACTTCACCATTCAGCATTTTGCTATGAGACAAACAACAGTCCACAAATGCAAGAGTGGGTGGTAACTCCATAGACAAAAGACAAGGGCAGGAGACAATTATGTGGATGATCCAAGAGAAGGCACATTGTGTGTAGCTACCTCTCATCAGCATCTAGGTTTTGGCAACATGTCCAGGGAGTGGAAGCAGATGTTAGCGCTGTGATTATGTATCCCTCAAACTTACACATGGAGTGTTGTTTGGGAATGAGAATGCACCTTGATACTGTTTTATTTCCTGTACAGATGTTTGGCTTTAGGGGGGAAAGGCTTTACCAACCTAATGGAAAACTGAGGAGAGAAAATTAACCTTCCTGCATGACTAGCATTCAGAGGAGTACATACAGGATCAGAGGCACAGCAGCAAATGGTACTTGACATCTACTCATGTGCATAATACCCAAAACCACGAATGCTATTTTGGCACAAGAGAGAGAAAACCTCATGCATATGTTTTCCTATCTCTAGCAGTAAAAATATAAGACCAATTAAAGAATTAAACTTGTCTGCCCTTTCATCATACCTCAAATCTATGACCTGAGGTGGACGTCTCATGTTGCCGAATGGTCGATGATGTAATAGCAAATTTAGAAGTACAGCCGCTCATCATGACAGTCGCAACAGCCACCTCACTCATAACGAAAGTCTAGACATGCAAGATAATGGATCAGTGCATATCAGCAATCAGGTCTTTTGAAAAGCTAATGGCTCTTTATTGCCCATTCAAGATTAAAGCACATTCACATAACGTGCATTACAACAGGAATAGCATGCAGTAATATACTGTTCCTGGGAAAATCCACTTATGTTCCAACTGCTATAAGGATCTCAGGTAAACTGATAGATAACATGGGTGGAAGGTGGACGATGTCATAATACTTGAGGCTCAAAAAGTCCTGGGACCTCAACCATGTGAGCTCCTGGTTCTACAACTGGTCCTGTGTCCATTGCACATGGATGTCTACCATCCCATAAATGTCTTTGCCACCTCCATTGAAATCCAAAAGGGCCTTTTCTCAAAACATGGAGAACTTGATTTTAAATTTCAAAGAAGTATTAACAAACAAATAGGTAACAAAGCAAGTAAGCAACCAAACAGGAGGGGGAAAAACAGTTAGAAATCAGTTGTGGGACAATCAGAGGTATGTCTACCCAGAAATAACATCCCCCACCATGCCAGCAAGTTTGGAAAACTCAGCAGTGGCCAGAGGATTGGAAAAGATCAGTCTACATCCCAATCCCAAAGAAGGGCAGTGCCAAAGAATGCTCCAACTACCGAACAATTGCACTCATTTCACACGCTAGCAAGGTTATGCTCAAAATCCTCCAAGGCAGGCTTCAGCAGTTTGCGGACCGAGAACTCCCAGAAGTACAAGCTGGATTTCGAAGGGGCAGAGGAACTAGGGACCAAATTGCTAACATGCGCTGGATTATGGAGAAAGCCAGAGAGTTCCAGAAAAACATCTACTTCTGCTTCATTGACTACACAAAAGCCTTTGACTGTGTCGACCACAACAAACTATGGCAAGTTCTTAAAGAAATGGGAGTGCCTGACCACCTTATCTACCTCCTGAGAAATCTCTATGTGGGACAGGAAGCAACAGTTAGAACTGGATATGGAACAACTGATTGGTTCAAAATTGGGAAAGGAGGACGACAAGGCTGTATATTGTCTCCCTGCTTATTTAACTTATATGCAGAATACATCATGCGAAAGGCTGGACTGGAGGAATCCCAAACCAGAATTAAGATTGCCGGAAGAAATATCAACAACCTCAGATATGCAGATGACGCCACTCTGATGGCAGAAAGTGAGGAGGAATTAAAGAACCTCTTAATGAGGGTGAAAGAGGAGAGCGCAAAAAATGGTCTGAAGCTCAACATCAAAAAAACTAAGATCATGGCCACTGGTCCCATCACCTCCTGGCAAATAGAAGGGGAAGATATGGAGGCAGTGACAGATTTTACTTTCTTGGGCTCCATGATCACTGCAGATGGTGACAGCAGCCACGAAATTAAAAGACTCCTGCTTCTTGGGAGGAAAGCCATGACAAACCTAGACAGCATCTTAAAAAGCAGAGACATCACCTTGCCGACAAAGGTCCGCATAGTCAAAGCTATGGTTTTTCCAGTAGCGATGTATGGAAGTGAGAGCTGGACCATAAAGAAGGCTGACCGCCGAAGAATTGATGCTTTTGAATTGTGGTGCTGGAGGAGACTCTTGAGAGTCCCCTGGACTGCAAGGAGATCAAACCTATCCATTTTGAAGGAAATCAACCCTGAGTGCTCACTGGAAGGACAGATCCTGAAGTTGAGGCTCCAATACTTTGGCCACCTCATGAGAAGAGAAGACTTCCTGGAAAAGACCCTGATGTTGGGAAAGTGTGAAGGCAAGAGGAGAAGGGGACGACAGAGGATGAGATGGTTGGACAGTGTCATCGAAACTACCAACATGAATTTGACCAAACTCCGGAGGCAGTGGAAGACAGGAGGGCCTGGCGTGCTCTGGTCCATGGGGTCACGAAGAGTCGGACACGACTAAACGACTAAACAACAACAACCACCACTATACATATGTATAGAGCTGGCAGCAGGTGTGGTATAATGGATAAAGTGGTACCTAGGGCTCCGGGGGCCTGGGTTCAAATTCCTGCTTGGTCAACTACTTCCTGAACATCTCACATACCTTGAAAACTCAGTTAGGTTGGCCATATGTTGAAAACAACCTGACAGCACATTATAACAGCATGTAGAGAGGTGACTGTGTATAGGACTGCACATTCTAAAATGCAGTTTCCTGTGTGTTAAGCCCCCTGAACCTTTGACCAGAATCTTGTTGGTCAGACATCCCACCAGCTCATTAACATGGGATCCCCACTTGCACAGATCTTGCAAGTTGGCAAGTGGAAATTCCTTCTGCAAATAGTTGGTCGAGGGTTGCACTAGGGGGTCCCAGGTAACTCCTCGTATGAGTGGCAGAAATGCAAACGACTGGTGCAACCTCACTTGCACAGGCAATTTAATTAGACAGGATTTTGACCAAGGAAACTTACATTTGAGTAGACACATATGCTACTACAGCAGAAGTTGTTCGTTCCCGTTGCTTTAGTCTCCACAGAGTGTCCAGAACTGGTGTTGTCTGAATTCTCTGTTGCCGTTAAGCAGGTTCATAGTAAAACAGATTTTCAGATAACTTTAATAAGAATGTGTTACATTATAAATGTTGATAGTGCCTTATGTACATCCTGTTCCTTTTAATAAGTGTCAACTTTCTATTTTCTCCCTGTGAATGTAAAAGAAAATGAACAATATTTTATTAAACATCTGTTTCTGCTGTACTAAATAATTTTTCACTTTTCCTGAAAGCTCTTGGCTGCGTTCTTACATAGGGCTCTCTCAGGATGACATACAATCTCCTTTACATTTTCATCTTTTCAAGCACTTATTATCCTCAGTTTTGGCAACTTCTTTTCCTTTTCCCAGCTTTCCAGTATTTCCATCTTGAAGCTTCTTGCGTCTCCATCCTTCAATCAGCACATCTGTGTAAAACTATCTTCACAATACAGCTCAACTTGAAAGATGTGAATGCCAACAAAAAAATGTTCCAGTCATCTAAATATCTTCATTTGATAACTGACCCATTTTTTCACCACTTTAAGTAAGGAAGTTGGCTAGATAGCTCAGTGGTTGAGGTATCTGGCTACCAAGCCAGGTGTTGAGAGTTCAATTCTTCACTTTGCTTCCTAGGAGAAGAGCCAACCTGTGTTGCTTTGGGCCAAGTGCACAGTCCCAGGGAACCCCCCAAAAAAGGGAATGGTAAACCACTTCTGAGTACTCTGTGACTAGAAAACCCTGAAAGGATCACTGTAAGTTTGAATTGAGGTAATGACACATGAAGAAGAAGCAGAAGAAGAAGAAGAAGAAGAAGAAGAAGAAGAAGAAGAAGAAGAAGAAGGAAGGAAGGAAGGAAGGAAGGAAGGAAGGAAGGAAGGAAGGAAGGAAGGAAGGAAGGAAGGAAGGAAGGAAGTGGGTGTTCAAGAATGCCCCTTCTCATGCTGCCTTTGTGGTGTGGAAGTCACTCCACAGTGTCACCTTGTGGGTCCCAAAGGTAACATCTCAACTAGAGATGGGCACAAATCAGAAAAAAAATATAATTTAGTTTGTGAATGGTCAAGGTCGATGAGTCACGCATAATGAATTTATGATTTTTTCCTGACAAATCAACAAATTCATTTGTCAATTTGTTTTTATTTTTAAAACCCTGTAAAACAGCCCCCAGGCACCTAGAGACACCAAATTTGCAGGGAGGCTTCCTCTGAATCTCCTCTACAAGCTCTACAAGTTTAATGAAGTTTGGCTTTTGGACGTCCGGTTTATCCATCCACAAAGAAGGCCTCCCAGGAAAGTTCCCCCATAGGAACCTAGAGACACCAAAATCACAGAGAAGCTTCTACTGGCTCTCCTCTACAATCCCTCCAAGTTTGATGAAGATTGGGTTTCAGACATCCAGGTTATACACCCACAAAGTGGGTCCCTCCAGAAAAGTGCCCTTTAGCAGCTGACTTGGGGAAACCCAATCTTCACCAAACTTGGAGGGATTGTAGAGAAGAGTCAGGCGAAGCTTCTCTGTGATTTTGGTGTCTGTAGATGCCTAAATGGCTATTTTATAGCCCAATGAATTCAAGTCAAAATAAAAAATTGCTAAAAATTCATTGATTTGTATTCGTTGGGGGCATTGATTCAGATGAATAAGAATTGATGAATTAGCAATTTTTGACAAATTTTGCTATTTATTTTTAAATCCATGCCCATCTCTAATCTCAACCCAAGCCCCTTGTGGGAGGACCTAGTGGCTTCCCTCATGTTTTGGGTTTAGCCAAGAACAGAGCCATGCTTCAACAAGGACAGATAATATAGGAATTAGGAATTTTTTCTTTAGATAAATGTAGAGAGACTTTATAAACCCATTCACACGATCAACTGTGCAGACTGAACATATTGGGGGGGGGGGGAATCAGACCTGTTGGTTCCTCCCCACCCTCTGTATCAGGAATGAGGATTGTGTGGTGATCCAGATTCTGCTGTACTGAAACTTCCATCATGCCTCACATCATGACTGGATAAACTAGCTTAGGATAAGGCCAACTGCAATCCAGTAACATCCTGAGGAACCACACCTTCCACACCCATGGGCTGAGAAATCAGTCTGAAATGGGCTTTCACATACATACAGCTGGGCAACTCTTTACTTCATCAGAAAGGGTGACCACCACATTCTTGAAGACATGAAGCCAACACACAAATAGTCGTACGGACGTGGAAACTTTTCTACCAAGCAGGGTGTTAATTCTTTTCTTTTCTTTACATGTTTAGTCTGCGGCCAAAGGAATAGGTTTGAATGGAGCTTATCAATATGATGGATGTGGTTTCCAAATGCACATTCTTTGCCACAAAGACAGTAATGCAGCAAATGTGTGTTCTACACCACTTCCATCAGATATTAGAGTTGCTAACAATAATTATTGTTACCCTTTTTTTTTTTAAATGCTTTAAGTGTGTTGTTACACTGCCCTGGTCTCCAAAGGGACGAAGGGTGGCTTTGAGAAGTATGTATGTATGTATGTATGTATGTATGTATGTATGTATGTATGTATGTATGTATCAATCAATCAATCAATCAATCAATCAATCAATCAATCAATCAATCAATCAATCAATCAGTCAGAGGCGTCTTACTTTTTCAGATATTTTGTGTTTGGACACTGAAGTCTTTGGCCGTTATTCTACTACTCATCGCAACTATGAGTAGATGCATTGACTCTACTGCTAAAAGGTTAAGTCAACATGTATATAAATCCCACTGAGTCAATGGTTCTACTTGAGTTGGAAGGAGCAATAGAATACTAGCCAAGAGAGAAGAGTCATACTGGGGAGCCAGAAACCATGCCACCTGGTGGGTTCTAGGAGCTATACTCCAAAAAAGTAAATTTTTCAGCATCTAAATACTACATTGTATGTGGGCATCATTGCCAATGTAACATAAGGTGTTTGTTTTAGAACCTCTTGTTGATTTTGTGCTACATTTTCTAACACATTGGTGAGTAATCTTTGCAATTCTTGCTATCTTAAAACAAAGAGACATGACAAATGAAATCTTCCCAGCAAAACAGCGCACCTTCTTGTTGTTGTTTAGTTGTTAAGTCGTGTCTGACTCTTCGTGACCCCATGGATCAGAGCACGCCAGGCCCTCCTGTCTTCCACTGCCTCCCGGAGTTGGGTCAAATTCATGTTGGTAGCTTCGGTGACACTGTCCAACCATCTCATCCTCTGTCGTCCTCTTCTCCTCTTGCCCTCACACTTTCCCAACATCAGGGTCTTTTCCAGGAAGTCTTCTCTTCTCATGAGGTGGCCAAAGTATTGGAGCCTCAGCTTCAGGATCTGTTCTTCCAGTGAGCACTCAGGGTTGATTTCCTTCAAAATGGATAGGTTTGTTCTCTTTGCAGTCCAGGGGACTCTCAAGAGTCTCCTCCAGCACCACAATTCAAAAGCATCAATTCTTCGGCGGTCAGCCTTCTTTATGGTCCAGCTCTCGCTTCCATACATCGCTACTGGAAAAACCATAGCTTTCACTATGCGGACCTTTGTCAGCAAGGTGATGTCTCTGCTTTTTAAGATGCTGTCTAGGTTTGTCATCGCTTTCCTCCCAAAGCACAAAGGCTTGACTTGATTGAACACTCACTTGTTTGCCCTGCTTCTGTGTTCTGTAGTATCTGTAAGGCTCTCCTTCAACACCACATTCCAAATGAGCTGATCCCGCCCCCGCCCCCTTCATTGTCCATCTTTTAGATAGTATCGAAGATTTTTATCTTTCTAGTGACAATCTTGGCTAACTCCCAGCCCCCACTTTTTAATTTCAAAAGGCGAGGGGACATTTTTTGGAAAACATGTTGGCAACAGGCTTGTAGAGCAAAGGTTTCAAAACTGGAAGGTCACTTTCTAGTCTGCATTCTGTAGAATGGGCATGGCGACATTAGTTTGCCTGAGAGGTTAAAGGATATATATGTTTCTCTGTTGTATGTGTTGCCATTTAATTTAATAAATAACAACTTTGAGTTAGATGCTTACTTCCTGTCCTTTCATTTTATAATGAAAACTTTTGATTCCACCTTGCTACAATCAAGAATAATAAATCTTAGCATGAATTAGTTTTAAACATAGGGCATGAACCAGTCAAAATCAAGAATATAGGTCCTTTTGATTTCAGGGAAAGCAGTTTAAGCAAATGTTTTAACTTTCTTATTCAGTGAGATTTAGTTAATATGCTTAACTTTGACTAGAGTATATCCAGCATTTTGGATGATGGTGATGACAATCATGATCTTAAAGTAAAGCTTTCCTCAGAACACCTTGAGCAGTACACCCTATAATAACAGCCAGTATCTTGTTGCATAGCTAAAGTAACGTGGTGGGAATGATGTCACCACTAGTGGCAGATAATGAGATAAACTCTGCCTCCCGGAGTTGGGTCAAATTCATGTTGGTAGCTTCGATGACACTGTCCAACCATCTCATCCTCTGTCGTCCTCTTCTCCTCTTGCCCTCACACTTTCCCAACATCAGGGTCTTTTCCAGGGAGTCTTCTCTTTTCATGAGATGGCCAAAGTATTGGAGCCTCAGCTTCAGGATCTGTTCTTCCAGTGAGCACTCAGGGTTGATTTCCTTCAAAATGGATAGGTTTGTTCTCTTTGCAGTCCAGGGGACTCTCAAGAGTCTCCTCCAGCACCACAATTCAAAAGCATCAATTCTTCGGCGGTCAGCCTTCTTTATGGTCCAGCTCTCACTTCCATACATCGCTACTGGAAAAACCATAGCTTTGACTATGCGGACCTTTGTCGGCAAGGTGATGTCTCTGCTTTTTAAGATGCTATCTAGGTTTGTCATCGCTTTCCTCCCAAAGCACACCTTCTAGGCGGGATTAATTA
This sequence comes from Intellagama lesueurii, assembly GCA_037013535.1. Lineage (NCBI taxonomy): Eukaryota > Metazoa > Chordata > Lepidosauria > Squamata > Agamidae > Intellagama > Intellagama lesueurii. The sequence goes on along the minus strand of JBAJHW010000001.1, from coordinate 162,191,249 downwards.
AACATGGTGGTAACACTACTACATTCTTCACCCTGCCAATTGTTTGTGGTCTGGTTGGTTTGTATATTGGATTGTACTACAACATTTCATTACATTTAATAATTTTATCATCTTTCACAATTAATAGGTGCAATAATTTGGGTGAGTGTTGCAATTTAATATTTAATTTCAAATACGTTCTAGAGGGAGGATTTCTATGACATTTTACATTTTCTCTGCAACCTACATGTGAACCCATAAGCAAGTTCAAACATGTTTATGAGTAATCTGGCCTTTCTCACCAGATTACTCACAAATATGTTCAAACCCACCCATAAACTCAAACACAGGTTGCAGAAAAAAATATGACATGTCACAGAAATCTTCCCCCTACAAATAACAATTTACAACTGAATTGCCATGCAATACATACAAACATTTAAAATATATTTGGCATAAGTTATTTATTCTTTTTTAATATGTATGCCCTGTCTTCCTCCCAGAACTGGAAGCTAGAGCAGCCCACAACAGAATTTTAAAAAACTGATACAAAGAAAAACAATAATGATAAGATAAAACACAATTGAAGAACCAAAGAAGCAAAACTGAACTTTTTCTAATTGAGAGGAAGTGTTCCCCAGAGAGACTTGATTCACCAAAATATATTAGATAAGCATTTTGTATTTTCTACTTCCTGATCTTATTATGAGTTACTTTAAAGTACACATGCAATTTTTTTTTTGTACAGGATATTTTAAAAATAAATCTAGGGAAATCTGTTTCCTCTTATGTATCTACTTTTAGCACTTGGCTCGATGCAGCCCTCAATTTCCCATGATACAATCATTTTCATATATACATGTACTTTGAGAGAGGGCTGATCAAGAAGGCAGAACAGACATGTTTATTTCCCTTCTCAGCATGGCTTTGAATGTGTTCCCTCGCAATGCTTCTCTTCTGCTGATCTATGTAGATTGAATGTGTGTGATCTTGTAGAGTAAGCGAGTTATAGATAAATGACAGGGAAAACACATACCGTTTTCTTATTCCCATTCCTATGGTTTTTGTGGGTTGAAACACAAGAGGGCCATATATACAAACATTGTGATTGTCTGTACCCAGAACTTGGAAAGATTACCCCAGACAAGCAATAAAATAAAATAAAATAAAACAAAAAATTTCCAGGCCCTGTCTGTATCCCTACTATATTCTGTTGGACCTCACACATCCACCAGCGTTTTGTGTACCCTTCACGAAGCACCTTGGCTCAAAGCATTTTCCTTTCTGTTTGAACGTGAGTTAAAGACCTGCACAGAGCAAAGCAAATCATTTCCTGCTATAACCTTCCATTAACACAGATATGTGAATAACTCCCCACCACCACAGCTAACAAGTCAGCTAGTATGGGGCTTTTTGAATTCACAGATGGTGAGCCTTTCTCCAGGCCTTACCCAATGACTGAATGTAAGAAACTAGAAACAGCATAGTTACCCATAACTAGTTAATACCAATTACAGGCCATCAAGTCAATTCTGACTTAAGTTGACCCCTTCCACAATTTTCTAGGTATAGAATGCTCAGAAGTGGTTTACCACTCCCTTCCCCTAGGGACGCTCCTGAGACTGTGAAGCTGGCCCAAGGTTACAAAGGCTGGCTGCTCTCCCAGGAATTACAGTGGAGACCTGAACTCCCAACCACTGGCTCTGCAGCCAGATACCTAACTCACTGAGCTATCCAGATGCTTCAACCTAACTCCTATTGTTAGCCACAGTTGGAATAGACCTCCTGAATCAATTGATGAATGGTGAGTCAACACTTACAGAATCCCATTGATCAACAGTGCTAGTTTAGTTCGGATTACTAGTGGGATTAGTTGGATTCTGGCCTTTATTGGTGAGGAGGGTGTAACTAAGTTACATTTGAAAAGAAATGTACGAAGTAGTTACAGCATTACTATTTGGGTGTAAATGAGCAATGTTTCATTCACACTTTCTCTTAATAGATGCCCTAAAATGTTCCCTGATTTTTGCTGCCTGCCAACACACCCACCATGGGTATCTATCTGAACTACCTCCTTGCCTGTCCAAGGTCTGTCTGTCTGTCTTAAATTTGAGCCACCATTTATCAACCCAGATCTAAGGCTAAGGAGGCTCCCTTTTACCTCTAATATGTTATGTAAATATTATGTTGATACAAGTGTCATGTAATATGGAAAAATAACCTATGTAATTTGGAAATAGGGCTCACTTGAAAATATGATTTAGCCTGAATTGCACGGTTGGGTTTCAGCACACCTGCATACAGAGAAAGCAGCTGCAGAGACCTCAGAACTCAAATTGAGCTTTTATCCTCTGTTATGGTTAATAAAATGCATGGGTGGCAAATGCAAGGGTTTCCCCCCCTCCCCCCCACATCATGAGTATCCCAAGCAATTACTCCTTGACCATGAGCTTACCTTATTGCCTGCTATTATTGCTGCTACTAATTCCTAAGAGTGCTGATTTTAATACTATAAGCCTGCTTGGATCCTTTATGAGAAAGGTGACAGAAAAATATTTTCAATAAATAAATACATTTCTGAGGATCAGAAGAAAGGATCCTCTGTTTATAATGACCTCCCAAACAGATGGTTATCATTCCATGTGAGCCAGTCGGCCAGAATGGACATTTTAGGGTGGTTTCCCCTGAACGTGGCTTTTCCTGTACTAGTGGGTGTTGTGGATTACCCTCTAACAACACCAAACAATTGACATATGAGGAAGCTTTAAAAAAAAGCTTCTCCCTGCTTATGTGCTTTGGATGAATATAAGAAGCTAGAGTCAAGCTTGCACGGCCCTCACAGAACACCTCTGGTGCTCTCCATCCTGCCACTGCTTTTGGCTCTCCTGTTTTTTTTGCCACCAATTATATCATCCTGAGGTGATCAAACAGGAGCAGATTGAGCTGTTGTTTGGGATTTTTTCTTCTTCTTCAGATTGACTGCCCTCAATATTTGAATTCCACAAATGAAGAACAAAGATGCCTCCTTTCTCTCCACCACTCCATGTCCACAATTTGAGTGGACTGGCCATTGTATCAAATTTGAGCACAAGGGATGAAACAGCATCCTCCATGCACCTGAGGGAAGTAGGACATCTTTTGAGGTGCAAGGCTGGCCATGTGGTCTTGAAAAAGAAGGGAGAGCAAAAGGCAGGGTGAACTGGATTTCTGCTACCCCAGCAAGAGAGTGTGGCAGGTATTCTGGAAACCCATCACATCTCTACTCTCTCACTGCAGCCAATACAAACGAAGTGAGCTGAGTCTCTCGAGAGCTAGGCCAATCCAAAAGGACTTCCATGGTCATCTCTTCCATTATACCTCTCTCTGAGGATGGGCATCACTCAGAAAGAAACGCTTGGTCCTCCACAGCTTTCTGGAGAGAGCTGTCAAGGAATAGTTGGTTTGTCACAGACACCCACAGGACATCGCAGCACCCACTGATTGAAGTAACCACCTCTTAACAATATGGCTGACTGTGTGTATTCTCTTCAGATGGGAAAAGCCCTCAATAACCTACCATAACAAATGTAAAGATGGAAACAACCCCCTCCCATATTTATTTATTTATTATTTATTCATTTAAAATATTTTTGCCCTGCCTTTTTTCTTGAACAGGACTCAAGGTGGCTTACAACAATGAAAGACAATATTTAAAGTTGAAAATGATGAGTATACAATGGTGGTTAACATCATTAAAAGACAATATTGAAAATTACAAACAATGAATAAGGAGGCATCTTACATCATTAACAGGCAATATTAAGGCAAAGATTAATAAGTATACAAAAAATTTTTAAAATGCCACTCTGAGAAATGGAAAACACAAAAATGGAAAATACAAGTAGTACTAAAAATCCAGTCAAGGCAGTAATGCATAAAATCAAGTCAAAGCAGTAATGCATAGTAATCCATCTAAAAATCACGCACAGGTAGCTAGTTACTGAGGGAAGGCTTGCCTGAAGAGAAAGGTCTTTTTCCTGCTTGTGGAAGGACAGCAAAGATGGTGCCAGTCTGGCCTCCAGTGGGAGGGAGTTCCAGAGTCTGGGAGCAGCCACAGAGGAGGCCCTCTCCTGTGTCCCCATCAGACGCACCTGTGAAGGTGGTGGGACAGAGAGAAAGGCTTCCTCTGATGATCTTAACACCCAAGCCGGCTCATAATGCGAGACACAGTCTTTGAGACAGCTTGGATCCAAGCCATTTGGGACTCTATAAGTTAAAACCAGCACTTTGAATTGTGCCTGTAAACGGATCGGCAGCCAGTAGAGCCGAGGGAAGATTTATAACTAATTCTCCATGGCTTAAAGAATCTTCAGGGGTCCTATCATTTTACAACAGCTCACAACACTGTTAGCTAGAGTTCGTGGTGAGGTAAGGGCTTTTTCCAAGGAAGTTAAATCATTTGGGATTAGAAGCCGTTCAGTGCCGCTTTTCCTGTCAGGGCAGGAAATGATTGTGTCATCTCAAGTGTTCAGGGTTTGCTTGGTAAATGGGTGGAACAAGGTCTGCAGCAGAGGAAATCTTTTGAACCTGTATAATTAGCACTTTGGGTGGAGGTTGGAGTCAGGCATTGCTTCATTCAGTTGAGCTTTCACCCACAAAGGTGGAGCTCAGATATAAGCCAGCGTGCTGGAATGGAAAATTCCTTGAAGCCGGACTTTTAAGTCTAATACATACTGTGCCTATTGTGATATAGATAAGGAGAGCTAATTTCTTTCATAAGGTGACAGGCAGGCTTGAAAGTTTACACATGTTGCAAAAGTGTAATTAGATTAAAATATAACTAGAATTAGCCTATGGTATGGTTCAGCATGGAGACTTAGATTTTGTGAAGCGTCTAAATTTATTCATTTGACTTCTATACCACCCATCTGGCTGCCAAGGCCACTCTGGGCAGTTTACATATTAAACAAATATAACATCAAACAACAATTTAAAAGAACAAAAAAAACATAATAATTATAGAATCAAAATTAAACACATATGCACAAACAAATTTTTACCAAAAACAATTAAAATGAAATGGAGGCAATCCTACTGTGATTTATACCAGCATTAAATGTAATTGTATGAATAATGGTGGTGGGTTGCTGCTAATTTATAAGTTGCTACTTGCATACCTAGTCACAGGCCAAGCTGTGTGACTTTCACATGCCAAGGAATGTGAATGGCAACTCATGAATTAGTAACAATTTGCCACCATGATTACATGTCTGGTGTAAATACACAAAAGCATTATAGCCACACTTTTGAGGATCTTCCCCAAAATCTTCTCCAGGTCCATGATGGCATCTGTGAGGTTCCACATCTCTGGGGGGGGGGGACGCATTCTCACAAACCTGTGACCTCAGTCTGAGCCCTCCTGAGCCCCTCAGTAATGAGAGTGTCCCAGGGAGACCTTGGACTATAGTGGAAGGGGGGAGTCAGCTGTTACCTTTTCCTTTGGCACCAGCAGCTCAGCCTTTTTGATTTTAATTTCTTCATTTCAAATTGCTGAAATTGTACCCCAAAATTGTACAAAATATCCTCAGTTCAGTCTGTTTTTGTATGTTTGTCTGAAGACAGTGGACATCCAGAGAGAGAGAGAGAGAGATGTTCAAAATATCAGAATAATACACATTTTTAATAATACTATTAAAAATTAAACTTGAGATAACTTGCCCTGGAAACATTGCAGATCAGTGGAGGAGCATGCGCACGGTATACAAAGGGCACCAGGACTAACCCTTAGCACCTCCAGATCGGGCTGGGAAAGATTTCTGCCTGAAACCCTGACAAGTTACCAACAGGCTGTGTAGATGTTCCTCAGCTAGAGGGATCAACTACACTGGCTGATCAGGGTTCAGCCCTGCTGAGATGTGCTTGCTTGCTTGAATTTGTTCCCAAAACATTAAAATGGGTGTTCCATCTTGTCAGTTTAAAACAGTTCAAACCCATTCAAATCCATTTGGTCTTATTTTAACAACCAATCCAAAACGAAACTAATCTGATCTCATCAGAGCCAACTTAAGCCAGCATTGAGCAGGCTTGGATGCGATTCACCCAAATGGAACCATCTGGTTGACAGGATAGTGAACTTTGGTTGTTTGTGTTAAACACTTTGTGATATACAAGCAAGCATTTGGCTATTGTTTTCTATCCATCTGGCACACAGTTGTGAGTGATTCCTAAGGGTGTTGAGTGCAGTTCCTGGTTTGATCTTCGAGTCGCTGAGAAATACCCCAATGGGTATGTCTGTCTCTTAGACCAAAGTGCATTGCCTCATATCTTCTCTTTTCTCAGATATTATTATGTCCTAATTTAGGTCAATGTAAGCATCTTGTGTCCACCCAGGTCTCATCCTTAGACAGGGGTCCAAACCAGAACATGAACATGTCTTTAGTAGCAGAGCTCCCAAAGCAGAAAAAGAAAGGTTACTCTCACACAAACTTCCCTCAGCCTACATTCAGCAGATTAGTCTGCTTTTGTTTCATCTTGGTGTTTGGGAGACAAGCTTGGTTTTGTTTGCTTGTCTGATTGCTCAAACATGTTGTTCTAAAAGATTTACACGCCCAGAGGGATAATGTCACATATGGGCATATACTCATCCACTTTAACCTGTGATCTGACCCTCCCAACTGAGCCAAGAACAGAGAGAGGAAATGAAACAAGAATGCCGAAAGAACAGTGCGAAAGAAAGGGAAAGGCAAAAATAGGAAAGGGAAAACAGAAATGCTGCTGGGACCACCATGGAACAGAGGTGTAGACAGCATGCCTCAATTTCTGAGCCCTGGATTTTTTAATACCGGCATTATCAGATGACTATCTTGCAATCCTGCAGTCCAAATATATAGAAGATCATTGCACATCTGATGGGGAAATGTGGATGAACAAGAAATAGAAGCACAATCTGTTTGTAAAATATTATAGAAGCAGGGAATACATCCAAACCTTCCATGAGATCTAGCATTAGATAGTTACAATACACAGATTATGCGGTGCAGAATATTATGCTTCAACTGCCATAGCATGTCACGTAAAACAGATGTGGCACACACAAAAAATCATGCTTTTATTGTACTCAGGTGACTGCCTTCTGGATGATAAGACAAAATAAAATAAAAGCTAGGCTTAGTGCTGCCGCATTGGCGTTGATGTGAATTTCCACTTCACAAAATAATTCTGCACAGGCAATTAAACTTTCAGGAGAATGCCAAGTAATTCTTCCAGCGTTTTCTCATGTATTTCTGTGAAGCCCTTCCCCTTGGTGCTCTGGCTTCTTAAAGGACAGCCGATGAATAGCCTCCCGCTCCCGCTCCACTCCCAAGAGCCTCAGTATCTCAGATCTTCCTTTTCCTGTCCACGGTTTCTCTTCTGGAGCTTCACCCTTCACCTTTCCAGTCTGTCCCAAATGTCACTGGCTGCCCAAGTAAGTCCTTGGGGTTTGCCTGCCGCCGTGATGCTACCCAGGTCCCCATGAGATCAGCTTGCAGGATCCCTCCCCTGTCATTTAAATTTAAAAGCACGGTACCACCCAGTCTTACCGCATTGCCCTTGGCCTTGCTTCTTGACCCCCTTCTCCTGTTTTTCCCTTCATGTGTTTATCCTTTAGCAGTCACTATTTGCTCGCAGCATTCAGTCCTGGATGAAACAGGAGGGTCCTTTCTTTACCCCATTCTCCCTCCCTCGTGCATGTTTCATGTTTTCTTTTAATTCCCAGTTCTGCCTCTGTACAGATTGTCCTGCCTTGCTACACCAAGGCACTGCTCATCTGAATGGCAGCTTGGATCTTCTTGTTCTGTTTTCCCTGCAATGCAGGAGAAGGGAGGGAGCAGACCAGGAGAGAACTTGCAGGCAGAGGGTCACGCTTCAACCTTCTTACACCTACCACATTCCCAGCATCCCTCTGCCCAGCGTTGTAGCCATACGTTCCCCAGGGATGTTGGCAAGCCGTTGCGTCCAAGTCCGAGTCCAAGTCCTGGCACCAAGTCCCGAGTCCCAGGTCCCGAGTCTGAGTCCCTATTAAAAAACAAGCTTCTATCCCCAGAAAAAAGGGAGCAAGTGGTTGGGTTCCGAGTCGAGAGTTAAGTCCACATCACTGGAAAAAATTCCAGAGTCAAGTCACAACGGTGTGACTTAAATCTAACCTGACAGCAAGTCTGGCAACTCGAGCCCCCATTCCTGATATTTCCTATCTTAAATACATGCCCAGAACTTTTTTGGTGTGTTTCCAGTGCAAAGCAATGGTAGTAGAAGTGGGTTAAACCTCCTCCATCTGGCACTTCCCCTTTGTACCTCTTCTAAACAGTGAGGGCATGGCTTGAAGAGCTCACACCTTAGAAAATTGACTTTTCGGACTCTAACACCCAGAATCCCTGGCAAGCCTGGGCAGACTGTGGGAGCTGCAGTCTCTGAAAGCAACTGTTCTGACCCCTGCAAGAAGTAGAAGGGAAGAGCACCAGATTGAAGATGTTTAACTCGCTTCCACCACCATCTCTTTGTACTGGAAATGCACTAACAAAGGTTCCAAGATCCATGATGGCTATTAATCTCAGTTCCATATCAAGACGAAAATCCTACATACATTAATCTGGACATAAAGCATGCTGAACAAAGCTGGCGTTGCTGCTAAGCAAACTGCATGTGTAGAATTAGGCTTCACAGTGTCAAGGCATACCCTTAACATTCTTTTTTCATTTCAGCAGTTTACTTTTATTCCATGTTCCTCAGTTAAAATAAATAAAACTCAACAAATGGAATCTCTCTCCTTTTTTTAAAATTACTCGATGATCTCCATACTGCAATCCAGCACCTAGAATAATAAAAAAAAAGACATTTTCAAGCAAGCCCGCATAATGATGACCACTTCATGGCAATGAGTGTGTTGACCCCAAGTTTTAAACATGCGGCTGCCTCTCTGGCAAACAGCCCAGGGGCCAGGCCCCATTGATTTTGGTATAAACAAATGGGTGGGATGTTTTTCAACATCTGACATTTTCAATTGCAGCACTGATTCATTTTTGCTTGCCAAAAAACTGTAGCCCAGGGAGTCTAGCCAAGATTATATGGACTCTAAAAAAGAAAAAGAACATTTGTAGATAAGCTACCCTCACTGTCCGCTATTGAAACAGTGACAGATGAAAACAGGAGGAAGGAAATGATAAAATGAGAGAGGAAGACATGTCAGAGATGAATAGCTTTTACAAACCATTAGAACTGCTTGTTAACATTACAAGGCAGAGATTCCCTTAACCACTTTGTGGGGGGAAAGCTCATACGTTTGGGAAGACATGTCTCAATTGCGCACCACATGTAATGTGTTTTGCTGCTTTTATTGGGCAAACGGGAAAGAAATGTGGAAAAGGGAAATTAAATAACAGCCGCAAACTCTCTGGAGGCAAGCAGAAGACCCTACCTCTTCCACTACCCCCCTTTTTTTCTGCTGTACTTGCAAAAATGCTAGTTCAGCCCCAGTTCAGAGAGCACTTCCTGCCATTGTTAACATTACAGCCCCGACCCTTTCTCTAGCTGGGTTCTTCTTCTTTCTTTTTTTACACTGATTGCAGCACGAAGTTTGTTGATGAGTGTGGGATGGGTAGAGGACTGCGGGGCGGGTGAGGGTGGGTAGAAAGTGTCCCGTTGAATGTTGGGAAAGTTTTTCAGAAAGTCACAGAGGTTTCCGTGTTGTGCGTTGGAAAACGCATAAGGCCCTTGACCCTCGTTCCAGTGGACTTCAAGGATTTCTGCCATCGGGTACTTTGACTCAGAACATTTTGCTCAGAACTAACTGGTTTCCTAAATAAGCAACCACCACTGTGACCTGGGGGAAAGCTTCTGTTGTCTCCTTAGCATCACGGCTTCCATCGAAGCAGAATAAGTTACAGGTGGTGCTTGCATTTCATGCACTGCAAAAACTCAGGCCAGAGACCAAGGTTTCCTGCCTCTGACTGCAGCCAATTACTATCTGCATACTCCTACCTTCATTCAATGTTTTGAACATTTCTTCACTTACTATCATTCGTTTGTTTGGCCATCTGTCTGTCTTATTTGCAGGCCGCCTTTCTCCCAATAAGGGGACTCAAGGTAATATTTATTTAAAATTGAGATATTCCACTCCTTTCCCACTTGGAAGCCAAGGTGGTTTATAGTTGTGACGTTTTCTTCGTGGTCCCTGCCTGCTTCCCACACAAGGAGCTCACGCTACGCCTTCTGCCCACTTGAGCCGGTTCCTCTTTTTATCGCTGCCACCAGTGGATTTTCTTTTATCCACAATACCAAGAACTGTAGACAACCACTTGTCTGATTATTGTCAACAGAAGTGATTTATTATTTATTTATTTATTAAGGTATATTAAAGTTGCTCAGGATCACAGATGTTCTTTATTTAATTCTTATAATCAAATCATTCAAGTGTCAGATACTTTCCACATAAACAATCACCACCTAATATATTTATTGATCTTAACCAGCTTATTACAGTACTATTCATTACCTCTTATCACTATCTCTCTGACTATCTCTCTCTCTCTGCAATTTCTCTCCACCACTCTCAACAACCATCAACTACTATTTCCTCTCTCACACTGCCAAATCTAACTGCTCTTCTCTAACTGCTCATCCCTCTTCTATCTGTTTGACTCCGCCCCTTTAATCGTACAATTAAAAAACAATAGTTTTTGTAAAATTCATTGCCAATATTAAAATACAATCACATCAATTAATCACTGTAAACCAAATATAATTAAAAGCCATCTCAGACACCTCAGTTGAAAATAATAATTAGAATAAAATAAGGAAAAAGCAGTATACCTGTCAATGAGCTGATGAAGCCCTGCCTGAATAGGAAAGTCAACAGGACTTCAGAGAGGTGTTTGATCTAGCCTCCCTTGGTTAGTGTTCAGGCTAGGGCTAGGGCTAGGGATAGGGCTAGGGATAGGGCCACAGAAAAGGTGTTTCCATAGGTTCTGGCCCACAGTGTAAAGTAGGACCTGAAAACCTTCCAAAGTTTATTCAATTCCTGCTCTGATCAGTTCGGCCAAGGCTGACCAGGAAATTAGCAGCATCACCCAGAGTGCCAGATTAACAACATTGCCTTCCCTGAAACTTCAAGGCTGAAATCTTAGTCCGGGGAATGGTCCTTGTGATGTCACAGAGGCAGGGCAGGCAAGGGATCTCAGACCTGCCTCTGGGCCAGCTATTTGAGAAAAGGTGATAAGAGAAATTAAGGTAATGGGCCCAGAACTGGTGGAAAACTCAGCCAGCAAAGTAAGCCAGGAGAAAAACCCAATGGTTTTGGTAGCCACCCAGGTGGTAAAATGTGCCCAGGGACTGTGGCGAATGTTGCCATTCCTGCTAGGTTTTACATCCGGAGCTGCCTTAACTACAGCACACAAACACATGGGGAGCTTTGCGATATTCAGCACCGTTTCTGGGCCTTGTAGGAGGCTCACTGCTGGCCCATGAGGAGTTGTCTGTGTGCTTGTTATAAATAAGGTGAACTGTAATAAAAATTCAATCAGAAATGAGGTAGCACAATGAAGTAAATAACTATACGGTTTCTCCTGACTGTGCAGTTGCCACTGATTTCGTTGAAGGGTCTGAATGAGTAATGTGGGTTGGCTCCTGATTTTATTTGGACAAATTTGGACCTGATCTAACCTGATTTGGAATGGAACCCAAATCAAAATTTAGACATTCAAATGTTGGCATCTGCTGCTGACTTAAGAAGGGAGTTCCATAACCTCTTTATGCTCCTTTGTTTGCTGGTTTATTTTTCACACTCCAGCCAAATCCAACTGAAGGAAAATGAACACACAGGGCAACTCCAAAAGCAGTTTCCCTAGTCCTGATCATTTCCCTAGTCCCCATCATTTAGCAGGTCACACAAGCAGCCGCATGATTGATTGTACAATCCAGGAAGACCCTCACGTAAGAGACAGCTCTGGAAGCAGGTAACGTTCTTTGCACAATTGCCCTTACGGTACAGTACAGTTTATTGTTACGGTCCTTAAACCACTCACACAGAGGGGTGGAAAAGACAAATCTTTACAATTTTCAAAATTCCAGATACTTTGTAAAAGCATTTGGCATTCAAAGACAATTTGAAATCTACTATCTAGTTACTTTAAGATTTCCAAAATTCCAGATATGACGTAAAAACATTTGGCATTAAAAGACAATTTACAATCTAGTCTCTAGTTCACATAAAATTTCAAAATTTCTCGTACTTCATAAAAAAAACATTTGGCATTTAAAAGACAATTTAAAATCTAGTATCTAGTTACCATAGAATTTCTGAGACCTGAGTATCGCCATACAAAATCTGACTACTTGGAGTCTATATCAGAAAGAAGAAACTCAAGTCTTTTTTTTTCTTTTCTGAATGACCAGAAACTTTTTGGGTCAGTGGAGTGATGATCTCCTTATGTGCCCTTACAAACTGGCATAAGACCAAAGTATGACATCTGGAGACAGGAATACACCTTCAGACAGAACTAGCAATGTCAAATGGCAGATAGGGAGGTCTAGCAAATATCTAAAGTTTGCTTATATGTGTGCTACTTTTTGGTATGGTGGTGTTCTCCATGATGTACGTGTGTTGCTTGGGCCCTAAGATATACTGACCAAAATCCTACTGTGTGAATTATGCCAGTGTTAGAGAGAGAGATTCCTGGCAATTAAAGAATTCTCCTTCACTCTTAGGGCTCCTGCAAGTCACACACTGTCGATCTTACTGTGTATGAGGTGTGTGGACCCAAAAGTCAAAATAGGAACTCTTTTAATTACTGATAATCACCTCTTGCTGGCAACATAATCTCACTTATGCTGGAATAATTTACATGTTAGGATTTTGGCTGCTGTGTAGATGTTAATACATGTGTGTGTAACTCTTGCAAACAGATCAGGAAAATCCAAAAGAGAAAACAAACAGTAAGCTTTCAACAATAAATCATTTTCTTCAAGGTTGTGCATCAAGTTATTGTGGGTAGTTCCAAACTTATGTTCTGTTATTAACCTCCCAAATTCACAAGGCTGATCATGATGAGGCCCCTTGAGCTGCTTAATTGCAGTATGCCAGTTGGTTTCAAGCTCCTCCTCAGCTAGCAGTTTGGAATTTATGGCCCATCTCTTAAAACAGAGGACAGTCACAGGCCATCTGGGGCCCCCTCAGATAAGTGTTCACACCTATATATGTGTGTGTGCACATAGTACAGATAAGAGAAAAGGCTGAAGACTGAACACACTAAGCAAATGACACAAACTGAAATCCGGCTCAGACCTAGCCTAAAAAACCTGGGCTCCAAGGCTGGAAACGAGAATGAACAACATCCGCCTGTCCTGTCCCTCTTCTGGTGCTTTCCTTATATATGGTGCCATTTTCTAACCACTTGGACACTCATTGCCCTCTTCAGGCATTAGAGAATTCCAGTTTATCAACATGGTCAAATGGCAGTGCCTCATAATCCTTTTCCATAAGCAATCATCCGTGAGTTTGAAGAAGAGAGGAGGAGACAATACATGCAAACAAGAACCTTGGAAAATTAGGTTCAAAACTTCAGTTTGAAGTTAAGTTCACTGAGTCAGTTCAAATCAATTCCATCTTCTTTGCTCCAGTTTCAATTTGGATTCGGCTGAACTGGCATTGCTGCCCTAGACTTTTTCATTATAGTCAATGTTTTGTATTGCAATTAAGACACACAGAGAGAGGGGGGGAGGGAGCTTTAACATACTGCATTTAATCAGCGTGAGTGGGAGTCTTGTTTGAAATAAGCTGAAACATAAATAAATGATTAATGTAATTCTAAACAGGTTTGCAGTATGTGTGTGTGAAGTGATGGATCGTTCACACTGAGGGGGACAGACCTAACTTCAATACTGGGTTGGTTTGTTTTTTTAATGGAATTACAATATTTTGGGGAAACGGACATGGTATTAGAGTCAAAGCTGACCAGTACATAGAAGTACATAATCTCTGGATGAATGAGCTATAGTTTAAGAAGCAACTGGAACAAGTTAAGGCTGTCATGTCAAAACAGGATGCATAAATAAAAACAGTAAGGAATTGTTTAATATGAAAAAAACAGGAAAGAACAGGACAATGACTTGAAAAAAAATTACATTTCTGGGAAATTCAAAAGGAGAACAGAAAATGCCAGTGAAAATGTAGGGACCTGTCAGAGCATGTGTCTGGTACATATCTAGGGATCTTTCTGGAGCAAGCATTAGAAAACTTGTTCTGTCAGTTTAATCTTCATGGTCCAACCTCTTTTCCAGTCCTCATTGCTGGAGGTGGGGTGGGGTATCATCCGGGGTTAAACCTTCCCTCCTCACTCATTGTTATCCTGATAAAAATCACTATGCTGTTACCAAATTCAGGAAAAGGTGTCATGTGACATTTTGACGGGACAAAGCTATTCTGCAGAAATCTACCACGCTCTCACTCTCCGTTTCCCTCATGGTTCAAATACTGAAAGATCCGCATCTGGACATTTTGCAAAGGTGTTGATATTTCCTTGTGTGAAAAATGAATTCTGTTCCATTACTCTGATTTGGGGTAAAGTTTTCATAACAGGATCTGGAATATTTTTAAGACAAAGCGGAATCACTCTCGTGTGAGAACCAACCTGTGATCTACCTGTTTTCTTGAATTGTCTCCATCCTTTCCATTGGCCACTCCAAACAGAAAAATGTTATTCTCTTCTGTCCTTGTCTGCTCACTAAACTCCCTCAGGAACAGTAAAATAAAGCACAATTTGTCAAATTTCTTCCAGCTCCCAGGCTGCCACATTATTAAATACCAGGTTTCAAACCAGGTTACAATTGCCTCAGATCACTTGTTGTTTTTCTCCTTTTCTATTTTCTTTCTTTTTATTTCTTTTTCTGTCTTTTTTTTTTTTTTTTTGTATTTTTCATGCCATCTCCTGTGAGTAAAAAAAGGTCTTTGTGATAATAATATGCCTTACTGTAATTCTTTTCTGTCAAGAAAGTTTTCTGGGGAACATGCACCAGATGGTATATATAGTTATTCACTGTTGAAGAAGAATAAAAATGGTAAAACAAGGAATCCAAACATTCAAGGTGTGGATGCTTCAAGAGGAGAGTATAATGAAATCAAAACATTTGCTTTTAGCGCAGGAGGTGAGGGAATTCCTTCTCTGGGTCCTGCTACAATATGCATTTCCCTGTTCTGTCCAGTAGAGATAGCGGTCTTACGTTTGTTATCTTGCTCAGTTCCATCCTGTGGGAACCTTCCACATATACAAACTAGGGGTATAGCTGAAATTAATCCTAGCTGCATCCCAATAGTGTATCTATAAACTTTATCTATACCCCCATAAGTGGCAGAGTGCAGAGCGTATGGTACATAGACTATATATGGCTGTTCTGTGGCCTCCAAATGCCCATGGAACCCAATACATGCCTCCAATGCCACATGTGTTTTTCTTCCAAACGGGGCTTTCCTCTTCTAGAGATCTCCAGTATTTGCATGTTTTTTTTAGCTTTACTGCTGTGTTTTTAATGGTGTAAGCCACCTTGGGTCCTTTTTTAGGAGAAAGACAGTGTGAATGGCAGTGAGCAGAAGAGGCGATCCTGTAGACCATCCTGACTGCTGCCATTGGTGTTATCAACATCCAGGCTGCCCTTTTGCTATGTAAACGTTGGCATCCTTTTTTTTTCCTGCTGGCAACATGGGCATGATATTGTGCAACAATGTTGGGTCATTTCCTGGCTTTTTGAATTGTGGGTACAGAAGCACAATATCCCACATTTATAAATCAGAGGGTTTTTTTTAAGAATTGAATTATCGTCGCTGATGTATGATGATCAGCAGTGTTTATTAGTGGTGATCAATGTGGGCTGACTCTCACCTGCACATAATCTATTGGAGTTTGGGAACGTTACCTTTTGGACTACAACTCCCGGAGATGAGAGTTGTTGAGGTGTTGTTGTTTTTGTTTGCAAGTGATTGTAATGGTTGTGGCTGGGGCTTCTGGAAACTGTAGTCTCCAAATTAACATCCACAAGCTGTGACCCTCTGTCTTGCCCTGGTGGTCCCACTCTCAGCCTTTACGAAAGGTTACATGCCACACCATACAGACAATGTGCAGCTGTTCCTTCTTTGTGCACACACGCTCACACTGAGATGAAGCCTCTCCCCTCTCTATGTCCTTGAATTCCCAGGTTAAATATTATGGCTCATAACGCTAATCATTTGCAGAACTAGAGCCTCATGTGAGAACCTGACCCAGCAAAAGACCCCCTCCTCAAATATCCTATGTTTATTATTATGAAGGCCAGAAGTCAATTTGAGTCAACCAGAATTTCAGTCTTATATATGTCTATTCAAAAGTGACATACTCTTGGATAGGCATATGCGGAGCCTCAGCCTAAAAGTGTGTGTGGTCCGATCCACAGTATCTCATCTATCACAGCTGCTCCATACCTTCTGTTTCTCAGTTGCAATATAGGTATGGTTCCAGGAAAGACGGCAGCAGTTGAAGTCTCAGGGAATCTCTGTTCTTCTCCCATTCTCCCAGTGAAGAGACAAATGTTAGGGCCAGTGGTGCTGAAGAAGGAGAATTCGATGTTTGTATGTTAGTATGTTTTATATATCCACCAATTCTCAGCTAGTGCCAGAGCTCACTGGCTCAACAGAAAGATGACATTAGATGTGTTGACAAGAAGTAGAGCACCAGCACCGTGACTCGTGAGCCTTCTTGTCGCACCTATCCTAGAAGCAATAGCACAGGGTTTGAAAAAAAATGTCAAGGGCTGGCAGTGAGTTCTCCACAAGTCCCAGCTGCAACAACAGCACAAGGCCAGGCAAGTCTCTCCACCTGTCATATTTGGGGTAGGTAAGACCATACAGATACAGGCCTGAGCAACAATGGCCATCATGATAACTACTTCAGTTACTGGGTGTATTTTGCCACCTGGCTGATGACAAGAAAATGTGGGGGGACTTTCCTCCCTAGCTCTGGGCCATATTACTTATTTAGCTGAATTGTAACACTTTCTGAGCCTGTTTGCCCAGATACCTCTTGTGCCTGTTTCCACGGTTGGCTGAACCAGAAGCAATTCTATTTCTCCTTATCAGCCTTGTCCCTATGATATCATGAGGCCCCACTCCATGATCTCAGATTTGGGCCCTGAAATCTCAGACAATCAGATGCTGCTGGCCTGGCCACTATGAATGTGTGGACCTCTCCTCAAGGGTGTGGGTGGCACTCAGCGGAAACATACCGACTTTCCTGCCATGTAGGAAAAGCTGCAAGGTCTCCTCTTTGTCTCCTGACTGTTTTCTACTACTGCCTGCATGTCAGTCGATCTGAAGATGAACCCAAGAGCAGTTCAGACTTAAAGCTGGCAGAGGGGGAAGAAAATGGGTCTTTTTCCCAGTTTCCTTGAACTCCACGAATCTCTTATAGGACCTGTCTTCCCAGGAGGTAGATTGAAGCTATTCGCTCAGGCAGCAGGTGCAGCAAGGGGAAGGAAAGAGCTGTGGTAGGCAGCTTACGCTCTCCCAACATTCGCTCTCTGTCTTCAGGTGTGGTGGAGGAGGCTGTTTTTTAGACCACACAGGGAAGGGCATGATCTTGTTCTTGGCCTCAGGCATCTACATGTCTTGGACTGGACCTGAACTTTGAGCAATGGTGAATGTGTGCCAAGTAGAGATGGAGACAAAACGCCAAAATGGGGCTTCGTCTTGGTTCGTGGGTCGTCCCATGGCCCACAAATTGCCCTCCAGTGGCCCGACGAACCATGAATCAATTTGTCAGTTCACTGGGTCATTTTTTAAAGACAGCCCGTGGGGCTATCTTAAAAAAAAAAAAGGCCCAGGCCCCCACAGCTTTCCTATGCCACGCGGCATAGGAAGAGGAGGGAATGGTTCAAAGGCAGCGGGGCTGGGGGATCGCTTTGATCCCTTCCCTCTTCTTCCTATGTTGCACGGGTATAGGAAGAGGAGGAAAGGGGAACCAAGCCATCCCCCAGCCCCGGAGTGGGATTCCCTTTGGGCAGGCCTTAGCAAGCTACCCGAAGGGAAAATCCCTCTCTGCTTATGCCCCTGAGGAACAGCTGATCTGTGGGGGTATAAGCAGATAGGGATAGACGAAGGGACAAATATAAAAGGGTTATATTTGTTGCTTCATATTCATTGGGGTTTCTGGACCCCAAGAATACGAAGCAACGAATATCTGACCAATCAGGGATATTCGTTGAATATCCCAATTTGTTTTTATATTCGTCCCCATGTCTAGTGCCAAGCGCTCAGTCCTCTGAATAAGACTAGTCCAAGCTATGCAAAGAAGATGATTCATCAATTCCAGAATTTTGACTTATATATATTTGTTGAAGGACTCAGATGGAAAGAGGTTCAGAAATAGAAAACTGCTTCCAAAAATAAAATAAACTATAGGTTCAACCAAGTAGAACTTGCTTATTTAGGAACCCTACAACACCTTGTGTTTCAGAGCAGTTTGCAGGCTCTGTGGTTTGTTTGCCCTGGTTGGCAGAAGTCTAACCCTGCGAACAAATGTGTCTAATACAGCCAAACTCCATAGCCTTCCAGTTTCGTTTCTGTGACTCAATATTCACCATTTTTACTTGGAATTGGCCTAAACAGGACCCACTTCCAACAATGCCTCAGCCCTTCTAAGAAAAACATACACACATAAATTAATAGCTAGCTTTATTGGAGTAACGTCTTTGTTGCTGAAAAGTGCATGCAAAATTAATATGACAAGGCAATAAAGAAATATCTTCTCATGAGCTCTCAAGGGAAGTATCTAATGGACGAGCCATTGTTGTATGTATTGATAAGCACTAGATTTTAAATGCAGCTGGATTAGTACAAATGGGTGCTGACCCATCACTTTTGAAGTGAGAACAATTTTACTCTCCCCCACCCAGGTTTATGTAATATATTGTTTCTTTATTTTAGAATCTTCCATGCTGCCTTTCAAAACAAAGCATCTCCCAATGCTGCTCGGATAAACAAACCAACCCAATAACGTAAACGAAGAACACAATGATAAAATGTCAACATTTATATATAAAAATGAAAGGAAGATTTCAAACAGCAAGACGGAGGCTGCAATCTCAGGGTGATCTCGGGGGCTGTGGGATGTTTTGAATCTCTACCTCCGAGAGAGAAACAGCTGACCTCACAAATTCCTCTCCCAAAGAGAGAAGTTCTCATCTCACAAGCCCCCTCCACTTGACAGGGAAATGTCTGATGACAAAGAGGCAAAAGGGAGGCATTCCCATAGACAGGGAAATTGTTTTTGGAGATGAACGGTAATCTAAAAGGCTAACATTTCCCATCTCTGGGCAGGCCATGGGCAGGACAGGAGCAGATCAGGGAAGGGTCTGGCTGTGTGGGGGCCATAGCTTTTCTATTCCTGTGACAGATTTCCAGAACTAGGAGTGATGGATGGTAGCTCTGCTGCTAATATGTGTCATTTCCCACAACCAACAGGAGGGGAAGATGCCACTCTTTCTTTTTCTTTTGTCCTGCGGGCTCTTCCTTTCCTTTGGGATCGCCCATCTGTCCACCAGTAGGATTGTTCTGCCCAAGAGCATCATAAAGCTTATCGGAGCAGAGATCAGCACACAGAACCGCAAATTATTCCATTAACAGTGAAAACGGATGGGTGCGTGCTTTGAACAGCCTTGCTTTCTGTCTAGAATGTGGGAGGAAGCCTCTTGTTTCTAATGAACATGTGGGTGTTTTCACATCAAAGAGGTGCTGGGAAAGGGGAGTCAGAGAGAAAGCTTTTCTGCAATAAAGGGAGTAAAAATATCACTGAAAGTTAAATAGCTCATCCTTTTGTTCAATCTTTCTTCAGCAATGAGGAAGGTATTCCTCATAGTCATGGAAACCTATTGTGGGCTTCTTTATCTGGTTCACCATGCAAAATCTCAGAACCAACTATTTTATTTATCACTATGAAAGCTATTCTGTCAGGTATAAACTGTTGCTCCTAGAGAATGCCATCTGTTCACTCTCATCTCTGCATATGCATGGTGTGCATTTGTGAGGCCTCGACATAAGACTTATTTGTGCAAGGGCACTTCCCACATCTTCAGTTTGAGACCTCCTATGTATTCCCACTGCTTCTTCTGTCTCTGCCCATTTAAAAAAAATGAAATACCAACTTTTTAAATAAAAATAAATAAATAAATCATCGTCATCATCATCTTAGGACTGCAGAGCTGGAAAGGGACCCTGTGGATCATGGAGTCCAATCCCTGTCAAAGAGGCCCAGCGGGGGGAATCAAACCCCCAACCTCTGGCTCCACAGCCGGTTACCTAAACTACTGAGCTATCCAACAGTTAAGAAAGAAAAGATAGAACTACTACAGAATGCCTTCTGATTGGCCATGTGAGGACCAATCAGGCACCCACACTGTCATTCTGTGGCTGGCCTTTCAGCAAGACAATCTTCAACAGTCTATATCAGGGGTGGATAATGCATGGCCCTCCAGATGTTGCTTTTTTTAAAAAAAACCTACACCTCCCATTAGCCATAGACAACATTGAGGGATTGGAAGAGTTGTAGGCCACCAACATCTGGAGACAATTTTTTGCCTTCCCTTCTTCTGTCTTGCCCCAGAAATGGGAAAAGCAAGGTGTGGGTCCCAACATCTCAGCAGGGTCAGCTGCTGATGCCCACCCAATATACTACTTCTAGATTTTGTTTGTTATACTAGCCTTGCATCTCCAACATATCATCATTTCATTGCATCGTGAGAAATTAAAGGTGCAGCCACAGCCAGATGCCCAATGGTATTATGTCCTACCAGAGCCAGCTAATCCTTCCAGGACCCTTTGACTCAGCAAGAGTCCAGCAGAGGACACCAGCCAGGCTACACTCAGAGCTGGAGCTAAGTGTGGAAAGAAGGAGAGGGGATTTCTTTTCTTGTCTCAGAACCATTTAATGTCAGCTTTGAGGGCCTCCAGAGAATCAAGCCACTTCCTTTCGCAAAGATATAATATGTTTGAAGAAGATACATATAAAAAGAGGCCCAATGGATCAGGTCATCTTCTCAAACCTTTGTTTCTTCAGCAGTGACCATGTTCAGCTCAATGTTAAAGCCATCGCCTCCTGCCGATTTTATATGATGTCACAGAATAAGTATCTTTGTCCAACTTCAAACTTGAGAAATTTTCTTATCTTCTCTAGTGCTGGCCTCATGC
This sequence comes from Intellagama lesueurii, assembly GCA_037013535.1. Lineage (NCBI taxonomy): Eukaryota > Metazoa > Chordata > Lepidosauria > Squamata > Agamidae > Intellagama > Intellagama lesueurii. Next base: position 162,170,053 of record JBAJHW010000001.1, on the reverse strand, counting down.
CATCCTTGTGTTGTGACAGCCTTTTAAGTCTCAATTTATTGAGGGGGACAAAGGAGGCCCCTTGGTTGTGACAGCTCCATTAGTTGATGATTTTAAAAAGGTAGAGTGGGTATGATTCGGCTAAAATGGGATGAGTGGGAGACAAGACTAGTGAGGATTTGCATGCCTGTTCCTCTCTAGACATGCGAACTGATTTAAAAATAAAATAAATGTTTTAAAGAGGAAAAAGAAAAGAGGGCATTAAAAAAAAATCTAGAATGCACATTGCTTTGAACTGTCCTCTCCTTTCCACTCACAGTAGCATCTTCCGCCAGTGGAAAATTCCAAACCATTCACAGGAACCGGGGCCTGTAAATCAAACACCATAGGAAATGTATCTTCCAGTCTTCAATAAATAAAATCCAGCTGCAATAATTCTCAGAATGAAGGGTTTAGCATTTTCATTTTATAAACACCTCTCGTCATTAATGCTCATAATGTCACTACAGGTTCATTATGCGTCCATCAGAGTACATTCCACTTGGCAACTCCCAAGAATCGGCTGGATAAAATATTGCACTGTAAAATATCACCGCTATATGGAGTTTAATTTTAGTCTGGCAGAAGAGAAGTCGTGTGACCCCAGTCACAGGGTCAGCTAGCAGATTTTTTTCGGTGCCCAGTGTGATTTAAAGTGACAGTGCCATTTAAGCTCCAGTGAGGAAACCGAGGAGGAAAAAGGAAATGAGTTTACATGTGAGACAGGGAGAACAAACTGAACACAATCAATCACTTGCACGGCAACCTAAAAAGTGTAAACAATTCCACATAAGGTGATGAAAAAAGGATGTTTGTCCCAACCTTTCTTACACCACAGTCAGCATTTAATTTTGTGCTCCAGTTTCATTGGAACTGCTTTTCTGAGATCTGTTAAAACTTCCTTTTTCTCCTCAAGCAGAGCTGTAACAAGGATGGAGCAATAAGGGTTTCAACCCAGACCACCAAAATTGAAAGGGCACCAAAATCTAGAGGTGAATCCAGTAGTGAGTGTGAGGAAAATAAGCAGCAACACGTCCTGGCTCTGTTCACCTCTCTTTTCTTTTCTTTTAACGTAGACCAAACCCTTGGCATTGGAAACAAACGATCTGAAAGTCAGCTGCGTAATATGTTTTTGCAAGTGATTCCACAGTGCTGGCTTTCATTTCGTGATGTTGCTTTGTTTTCTTTGCAACTTGTGAGGAAAGCTATGGGTCTTGGTTAGCTTGCCCAGAAGGTCATCACGGTCATGCCAGTTGCTTCACAGGAGGATTTTATGAGGGGGGGAAAAGAAGAAGTTCAGGGAAGGAGAGATCTAAATCATCTGTGGATCACAATGATAAGGTAAAAACGTGTTTTGGCAAAAAAAATGTTCTTGTACTTCCTTTCACCCTAGAACATTTCAAAAACATGGCGTTGCATTTCCGTTTTCATTTGAAACAAGTGGAAGCTTGTTTGCGATGTAGAACATTCCCTTTCTATGTGGCCTGGATACTAAATGCTTCAGATTCAGCTGGTGAGCACCTCGTTAATTATCCCTGAACACCAATGTTCACAAACAAAGTGGGGATTGTTTTACCTCCTCGAAGGACAAAGAAACTATCTTTAACTCTGTTTCACAGCCACTTTGAGGAGGAGGAAAAAAGGGTGAAACAATCAATACGGAAAGAGCCGCTCAATCCTCAAGTAAAGTTTAATCGCTACTTTACTTTGTAAGCAAATAGGTTTGGGGCTTTTAGTTAGATGCTTGCTTCCTCCATTTCTCAAGCCATGGGATTTTCAAGATGGCCTTTAAAGGGCACGCTCTTTGGCTGAGAGAGAGAGAGAGAGAAAGACTGAGGGTGTCTCTGTAATACGTCTGTTTGTTTAGAAGTGCACAGCCTGAACAGAGAAAGAGTTACACAGGCCAGTAGCGCTACGTCCCAAAGCCAGATCCCTGGGGCTGGCCAAGGAGACTGGGATGTTGGAATGAAAAAGGCAGTTTTGATACGCAGCCATGGTGAAAAGTGATGGTAAATGAACAGACTATTGCCCACAATTTATTTAACTATGAGTCAGGGATGGGGACGTGAGTTGTGGGACTCACTGTCTTATGTTGCACCAGTGACTCAACTAGGACTTGACTCACAATTCAGACCCATTTTGCCAAGTTGCATTTTCAAGTCCCTATTGTTTTAAGGAAGGCCACCATAAACCCGGAAAAAACTGGTTCACAAGCCTCAGACTTCCCCACACACACCCCACACAGAACCCACTCCTTCCCTTTTTTCTGGAAGGGGAGGAAAGCTTGTTTTTAATAGAGACTCAGACTTGGGGCTTGGGTATCAGGACTTCGTACCAAGAACTCGGGACTTGGACCGAAGGACTAGCCAGCATCCCTGCTATTAGTTGCATGTTTATCCCACCTTTCTTTTGCTGAGTCCACAGTGACGTGCAAGGGTTTCCCCGGTGTAATCCCCTGAACTGATGTGGATGTGTTTGTAGCCATTCTGTCTGAAACCATTCCAGCCACAGCGTTAGTGAGAAAGGAAGGGCAGTGGGAAAAGTGGCTATTTTTTGAATTCTCTCCTCCTCACACCTGGGGCCTGAGTCTATTTGTTTCCCCTTTCCTTTCCTTTCCTTTCCTTTCCTCCCTCCCTCTCTCTCTTAAGGATTCCTAGAACTTCTGGGTAAGCATCTTGCATCTTTTTGGGATATTTATCAATACTACTCTTGTTATAAGTCACAAGGGATTGGCTGCTTTGCAAGTCTGTGGCCACAATGCCAACACAGAAATCCAAAGATATAAGTATGTTAAAGTCTTGTGCCTGGGATTTGATGATTATCCCAGTAAAACATTTGTTCCTGCATTTTACACCATCTTTCTTCCTATTACTAGTAAAGCAAGGATTCCTTAAGGAAACTAATAGAAAATATGCACATTTGCTCAAACTGCACAATTTATTTTCAGAGCTAAAACAAACCAGATCAAACTAAAACCCCTTTAGCTCAGGGAGAAAGTTATAATACTTGTAAAAGATGATTTTGGTGCACTGCAGGTGCCCCGTAAAAACCTACTGCGGCTGTAAGTTAAAGCTCACAGCTTAACATGTATGCCATGCAAGCAGTAAATGTCATGATACTGTGTGATGCATTGCACTTTTCTCAGCTCCATTTTATTTCTAGAGGCTGGGTGCAGTGCCAAAGTTGAGAACACCACAGAGCCTGTGTGTTCTGAATCATATCTATTGCAGCTATACTATGTCATGCAGTTCCTACACATCAAAGCTTTTCCCCTCTATTCCAACATTTCTGCACGTATGCAACCTTTCTCTTACACGTGAAGTTTGTTGTTTTTTATAGAAGGTTAAACATACACAACAAAAACACATTACTGAGAGAACTCTGTCTCATCCAACCCACCCAGAAGCAAGCTTGATTGCATACAAAACAGAAAGGGTTGTAACCAATATTGTCTGCAGCCTTTGATACCATCAACCATGGTACTGTATCCTTTGGGGAGGGCTGCTGAGTTTAGGGATTGGGGGCTCCATCCTCCGCTGGTTCTGGTCCTTCCTTGAGGGTCAATCCCAGATGGTACAACTTGGGGACCTCTGTTACGAGGTCCCACAGAGGGCAAACATTTCACCATTGCTTTTTAACATATACAGGAAGCAGCTAGGAGAAGTCATACAGTGATCTGGGGTTCACTGTCACCAGCAGGTTAATGGCATATAGTTCTATCTCTCCTTTGTTTCATCTGCAGGTGACGCTGTACAGGTCCTTGAGCGCAGCCTAGTGTCGATAACGGACTGGACGAGGGCCAATAAACTGTTCCTGAACCAAGATAAGATGGAGATTCTATTATTAGGAGGATCATCAGACTGGTTAGAGGGAAACTTGCCTGGCCTTGTAGGATTAGATCCACAGCCTGGAGATACTCTGGACCCAGCACTCTCTATGCAGGCTCAAATATTGGCTGTGGCCAAGAATGCCTTTCTTCAACTTCAGTTCATTGCACAGTTGTGCCTCAACCTGGAAAAGAAATGCTTAGCAACAGTGGTTCAGACACTGGTAGTCTCAAAAATAGACTACTGTAATCCTCTCTCTATAGGGCTGCCCTTGAAAACAGCATGTAAATTTCCGCAAGTCCAAAAAGCAGCAGCCAGACTGATACAGGGACCAGTATATATTGATAATGTATCCCCAGTCTTGGCATGCCTTCATTGGCTCCCTGTCTGTTTCTGTGCTGAATTCAAGGTGCTGCTTATGGCATATAAAACCTGTCACAGTTTAGGGCCTTGTTGGAACGTCTCTTCCCCAAAGCAGCTACCCATTTCACCCGCTCCTCTCAGTCCATGTTGCTAAAAGTGGCCACCCCAAGGGAAGTCAAAAGGGCAATGACAAGGAATCAGGCCCCTTTGGTGGTGGCCTGCTTTGAAATAAGTTACCAACTTAGATACGCAACATAAGCGTAATGACCTTCAGCCACAACAACCTTCCATTTTAAAAACTGGGAGTGGTGGGGGCACCAGAAGACCTTTTCCTTGGAACTCCTACAAACCTAGAAGTTGAATCCAGCATGTGACGGCAGTTGTACCTGACCAGCAAGCCTGCCAAGGTCAAGGGTGTAACTTGCATAACTTTTAAAAAAATAGTCCCATGTACTCTAAGCCCTTTTCAACAAGGCCATCACTTTACTTTGGAGAAATGAATTAGTGATTTGTTGAAAGTCTTGTTAGAACAGATGTGAGTCACCTTCCAATTAGAGAGGACCACTTCATATATCAGCAAATAGGTATTTTTCATTTCCAACTCTTCTTTTGTTTAGAATAATTAAACCTCTTCTTTCCTTTCAAACAGTTAATTTATAACAATAAAAGATGGCGTGCTTTCAAGAGACAAGTTCCATTAACGTTAGATTGCTTGACAGGTTAGCTCTTAGTTCATGAATGTTTCACTTCATTTTACAGGAATGGTTTTGAGTGTGCATTGTCAAGTCCATAGTTGTGTGAGAAAAGGAATCCCACAGGAGGAGAGAGAGAGAGAGAGAGAGAGAGAGAGAGAGAGAGAGGTGGCTATTTTAATTTGATAATAAGAGGACTGAATACATAGAGATTCAGACTGAGACATTTGGACGTTGAGCCCTAGGCCTGGATGGACAAAAATTTCAATTTCGTTCAGTTTTGAATATGATGAACTTTATGACTGCTGTGCTTCAATGGAACTGAAGTTAAAAAATACCTCCTAACCCTTAACTGCAGCCTGCTGCAAATGATAAATGCTTCATTTGTGAGATTTCAAAGAGGTAGCCATAATAAGTCTGATTTGTCATATACGAAACCCTGAAACCCTGTGGCACTTTAAAGACTACGAGGTTTGTCTCGGTGTGAGCATTTGTGGATTACAATCCAAAACTGCAAACTCAAGACAACGTGCAAACTTCCAGCCTTCATATGGCTACAAATTGCTCATAATTGCCAAGGAGAAAGCAGAAGCCAACCGACCTAGGTGGATAAAGTTGAGTCTACTGCCACTGTTGGGAAAAGCTGAAGGCGGCAGAAAAAGAAAAAGACAAAAATGACATAGATTGATTGGGTAAGGATGCCTTGGTCTTGAGTTTGCAAGGCCTGAGCAGGACTGTTCACGATAGCACCTTTGGGACTTCCTTAATTCAGAAACTGAATTAACTGCACTCTTATCAGCACATGATAGCAACCACACTGCCAGTGCAAGGTCTCCCACTGTAGGCAGCAAGAAAAGAACTGTCACACATGCCCCTTCCCCCAAGCCACTACATGGAATAATCACAGGAAGGGAGAAGGAGGAGGAAGAGGGAAAGGGAGAAGGAGGAAGGTGGAAGCCACCATATAACCCTCTTTCTTCTAACCAGCATTGTTGCCTTCCACCATTACATGGCTGCTTCTCAGACTGTTGGATAAACAATGCCTTGGGGGGGGGGGGGTCCTCAAGGCCAAGATAGTATGGGGAGAGGGCCCCCCAAAATTGTTTGTGATGGGTGTGGCGTTTCGCTCTTTGCTTGTTCACTTGTTTCTGTTTGCTTGTTTTGGCCACCGTAAACCCGTGGCCTCCTAAGAATCACATAGCAAGCCGAGAAGCCCCCATTCCTAGCTCTGAGGTTCTAAGTTCACATTGTTCAGGAATAAAGAAAGAATAATATGTTATGTTTGGTTACAAATTGTTCAGGCAAGTCTCCTTGGCCAGAATCATGGTTCAAACACTTGACACCTCTGCGTGCCATCCTGCATCACAATTTTGGTTCACATGTGATGAGAATGCAGGCCTGCTCATGCCTGATTCAAGAGAAGATAGGGACATAAATTGGGGTGGGGGTGGGGACCATTTGGTTTTCCATATGCTTTAGACGACCCCTCCCCCCCCAATTCTTTTAGTGTTGGCCATGATGGCTGAGGCTTCGTTCTGTTAAAATTCAAAATATATGGTCATAAAGGTTGCTCATATTATCATCGTAGAATGAGGTGTTAGCTGAAAATCCTGCATTACAGCAATAGCCTCAATGAATCTGAGCAAAACATATCTCTTGAGACCTTTCCCCTTCCATTTTTACTCATGCAAAGCTATTGAAGTTTATATGGGAACTGAGTCATTTTAAAGTGTATCTGCTTTCATGAACACCTCCACAGTTCGTTAACTACATCCCTATCAGCCTAATAAAAATCGTATTTCTAGAAACCTGTCAATGGTTCAGCTAAAATGAAATGACTTAACCTTAAATGAGTGCCCGAACTTGGTGGAAAAAAACTCGAATAATTTTACTTAAAATGCAGTTATATTCAATGACTCTGTTTCATTTTTGTTGTAATTATAAGGCCAGTTCCAAAGGTACTTTACTTCCTTTGAAAGGTTTGGATTTGCTCCTGTAGGCTTGCTTCTCATTTTCCGTCAAGCGTACTGTGGAAAGGATCTAACAGTTTTCAAGGGGAATTAAATGAAAAACAAGAAATAATCCTCTTCGAATTACCTTCTAGAATATTTTAGCAATGCTCAGTGTTCCATTTTATCACTGCTTGGCTACAGCAACTGGCCTGTTCTGCTTCAAAATAGTTTTTGGATTAATGTTACATGTAAAATGCAAGTTCTGAGTAACCCAAAGAAATAACCAATTGCAGTTTGTTGATTAAAAATTAGAGTGGTATTAAATTTTCTCCCACTTTATTACATGCTTTAAAAGAATTCATCTCAAAAAGTTTGTATCATTGTTTCACTGTTTTTTTCCCCTCAGCATCAGTCATCCATACTACCATTGATTCTTTTTTCAAAAACAAGTCCATTTATTCATCAACATTGTATATCAACAGCTGTATAACCATAATTCTATGGAGGGAACATTACCAGTTTTCTAGTACAGTATTTAGCTACCAAGATTCTTGCAGTGACAAATTAAGTATCATATGTTGGACAAACCAAACACTCTACCAGATTCAGTAAGAATTTTTTTCAGTTCTTGCCCTTGACTCTGAAAGACTATGGTAAGCCATAGTTATTTCTTTATGAGTAACCATGATGTTGAGCAATCCAATAGCTCGTTATCACCCATAGGATTAAAAGTAATTGCCACAGTTATGGCTAGTAGAGGTTAAACAAACAGAATGTAGTGCTAAGAATAAATGTATCAAAACAACATGAGAGAGGAAACTTTTTAAAAAATATATAAAAAACAAGAGGCATCTTTGTATATATATTTGTAAGGGCAATGGTGTTGAAGCGCAGTGTGCTTTTAAAATGAGGATTCCAAAAACCAGTGGCCTAAATCCTCTTGCTTCGCATAGGAAGGGTGTGATCCCATGGGGAAATAGATCACAATTTGAACTGCTTGTGGAGTGGTCTGGTACAATCTATTTCTGAGCGATCACATGACCTGTGGGGAAATGTGCTGTATCCCAACCCCGATCCATGCCCAATTTGGACCTTTTTGGTCCAGCAACAAGGCTGCTACTTTTGGGGACTGGGCTAGAATAATTCCTCAGGAGATGTAAAGGTTGTTGTAAGGGAGATCCAATCACTCCCCTTAAAGTGACCCTTTCTGGTGCATTCAGCATGCACCTCTCCAGCTGTCTGACAGCACCCTAAGTCACAACAAGAAGAGGCCCAATGAGTCCATGGAACGTAAGGAAGCATTGAATCATGAAATCCTCACTAATTCAGTACGCTTACTCTAGTTGTGACTTACTACACTAAGCAACAGGGTTTCAGCTGAGGGGTGTCTTTCTCCATCACCACCACTGCCCGCTGCTTGGTTTTGTTCATATCCTGTGCAGCGAGAAGTTTAAATGCACTGGACTAGGCCTCAAGCAAGAGTGAAGGTTCGCTGTAATACTACAGAGATTTACTCTTTATCTGGAAAGTCAAAATGTTACTTGAGGATGGTCTTGACTGGAGATGCCACACCTGTCAAAGAATTCCCCCTAGCACAGACCTTGGAAAAATTACTTTTTTAAAGGAACTCAGCGAGAATTTTATTGGTTGTTTATAACCTCAGAAGTGCAATGACATTAATTGCAGCACTGAGCTGCTGCTAAGTTAATGAATCAACACTTGAATTCCTTGTCATGTACCAATCAAGCAAGTGCATGCAACAAGGGATATAAGCAGCAACTCATTAATTAGCGGAAATTCAGCACGTCGACGTATGAATTTAAAGACAGCATAAATAACCCATAAGATTTTGTCCATTGCCTTACTGCTTTCAGATAAGCAGGCTGTCATTATCGTTATCATAGACTCTTCTGAAAATGCAATTCATTGCCTTGGGTGCCGCTAGTGCTTTGCACTGTCATTACCAAAACACCACAAACATGCAGGGAAAGTTTTCCCTAGCTGCCAATCCTGATACTGCACCCTGAAAATGCATGGTACTTTGCTACATGCCGTAAAGTCGCATCTGACTTGTAGAGATCCGAATAGGGTCTTCAAGGTATGTGAGATATTTAAGCAGTGATGTTACCTGTGCCACCCCTCAGTGAGTTTCCATGGCCAGGCAGGCATTTGAACTCAGGTCTCCTCAATCTTAGTCCATTCTGTCCACTAGCTTCCTCATACATTCACACAGAAATAGAAAAGGCTAAGCAAAGAACATTCCCACTTGCCAATTAGGATTTAAAAGGGTATGACAGGGAACTTGAAGAATTCCTATGGAACTTCCTGTTAAAAAAAATGCTTTAAAGTGCTTCTTAAAGCTAATTTGAAAAGTAACTAGAAATCATAGCCTATCATTCCAAAAAGTCACTTCGTAGCTGCATTTCATGTTGCTTTTGAAATGTAAGTTATACCCTCATTCACCTCAGGGCAAGAGTGTTGACTTTTCTCCTCCTCTTTGTTGCTGCTAATCAGTAGTAACAATACTGCTTTTCTTCTGAATGATTCAGTTCTAACAGATTTTTTTTTCAGCCTTGCATCATTGTAAAATGCTACCATTGTATTGCTCCCACGAAAACTGGAAAGGCTGAAATTCTATTGCTTGGCATAAGAAAAAACACAACATTCAGGCCATTCCTACGTAGGGTTGCCAGACGTCCGGTAAAAGGAGGACATGTCCTCCTTTTTAGCCTAATGTCCTCCGTCCGGCAGGCAAAGATAAAAACCTTTAAAATGTCCAGCTTTTGTATATTTTATGTTATAATTTTGGATGGGAGGGGGAGAGGAGGAAGGACCCCCTCCCCCTGTCTTTCACTGCCCCTACCCGCCCGCCCCCGTTCCCTGCCGCTGGTGCCGGAGCACAGCCCTCGCCCCCTCCCACTGCAGCAGCGGCTGCTCAGCGATCCACCATGTCCGCCCAGCCCATGTAGAGCCCAGAAAGGCAGCGCGAGCGAAGCGCCACCTGCCAGCCAGGCAGGAGCAAGCAGCGCCCAAGCACATCGATGGGAAGGCAAGTGCCCAGACTGTGTGTGTTCAAAGTCCCTTTCGGGGACTCCAACTCCCACACTCCCCAGCCTTGAATTTATAACCCTCGGGGAGGGGAGGGTGGCTCGTTCGGCTTTGCCCGGTGCTGCTTTCCCCCTGCCTGCGCCAGAGCCTTGTTTGGGCATCCAGATTAGCAAGGTTGCCTCTGAGCCTGTGCAGAGTGTGAGCGGTCGGAGGATCCCACAGCTGGGCTGGGGTGGGTTCGGGTTTATTTGCTTTGCTCCCAATTGGAAGCCACTGTTTCTTGGTAGGCCCCCTTCCTGTTTGTTAAATGAAACATTCAATACATCCTCCTCTTTTTTGTCTTTCTATGTCCTCCTTTTGGTACCCATGTATCTGGCAACCCTATTCCTACAGAACAAATAAAGAGTCTTCACTGTGATTCCTGGGGAATATGCGGGCATGCTGGCTTGGTGCATGTGAGCATGCCCTTGAGAACCACTGCAGGGACTTCTTATTTGTCGATAAGGAACAGATTGAAAGTGACAACTTATCTGGTGTTAAGCAACAGGATTTCAGCCAGTATGTTCTATCAAGAAATCTAGCCCATTGTTCAGGGCTGAAAGATGTTCACTGTTTGTTTTTAATACTCCATATACTTTAAAATTCCCCACAATGAGAATGCCAGCAAATTTGCTCTGGAATATTCTCTTAAAACTTCATCTTTGTGGAATTCGTTGAATGTTCTCCAGATCCCTGAGGGATGCTTATCATCTGGAGTTTTGATGTTCAGATTCAGCTCTCTGTGATCTTTTTTTCATTCAAACATTTGATAGTATTTGGTACTTGGCATGTGTTGCTATTGAGCATTTGACATTATTTAACAGCTGGCATATAGTGGCATTTAGCCTCTGATAATATTTTGTGGTTTGCAGATAGAAGGATGTACTAGGACTTACGAAACACAAGTTCAAACTTCTTCTCAGTCTTGGAAGCTCACTTGGAGGGGATGCCATTGGTAAAACCACTCCTTTCTCACATACCTTTAAAACTCTATTAGGGTCTCGATGAGTCTTGAGGGCACATAACAAGAGCTGCAGAATTGTCCCCAAGTTCGTAGAGCAGCCATTCTCAGCAGGGGTCATATGGCCCCCGGGGGGGGGACCCTGGCACATTTGAAGCGGGTCACAGATGGGGAACAATTCTTCACACCGCACCTTATAAAGCTTGTTGTGTGACTTATACAATCCTGATTTGGCCTATATTTCTTCCAGTTTGTGTTTATGGCCATAGCCAAAAAAAATGTTAAGAATAATTGCCCTAGAGGTCACTAGAGAATGCTTTAAACCACTTTTATGGGTTATAGAGGTGCTGAGAGAACCATGGTTTCTGTAAGGCACATTTGGTCCCCTGAGTGGCCACATGAAGACCACAGACCACATATTGCCCCACCCTCCTTTACATGTTCACTGCTAGGATTCTTGACACTTGACATTCATTTCCAAATAAAGACTAGCCAGATTGAATTCATTTCAAAGCCCATAAATGGCATGCAGGAATTTAATGAGTCAGATCATATATCCAAGCAATGATTTTGCCCAGATCAGTGCTTCTGGATGGTTCACATGTAGCACATTATGCCCTTAATGTCCATCATCAAGACATTTTGCATTTCATTTTCCCTCTATATAATATCTCTTTTGAATATTGAGACAGAAGATCAAAAGAGCTCCATGGTATGGTGGTTAAATAGTGCTGCATTCAAGCCTTTGCTCACGACCTGAGTTCAATCCCAGTAGACTCAGGTAGATGGCTCAAAGTTGACTCAGTCTTCCATCCTTCCAAGATCAGTAAAATGAGTACCCAGCTTGGCAGGGGTGGGGCAAAGTGTTATTTGCATAATTGTGTTGTAATCCACCCAGTGAGTGCTCTAGCACTCCGGGGCAGTATATAAGTCGAAACAACAACAGAATGTAGTTTGTATACAATTGTGTACAATTCATTGTACAATCCTACATTTCAGGTACAAACCTTTGTATAAGAGAAGGACATGTTAAATACAATAATCAGCATCTTCTTACCAGTTTCTACTAGAATAGATCCATTGATTCAATGGGATTTAAATAAGTGTTGTCTTACCATGCAATCTGTTCTAGTTGGAGCTAGCAAGAGGATAGTGGCCAATTCAATTCCACATTTGCCTTGAGTCCTGAGCTTTCAGGGTGAAGGTTCAGTTACAGGATTGTAACTGCAAATATTGGAAATGGAGATTATTGAAATAAGTAGGAACAGGTTTGGAACAAGGTTCTGCATGCCAGATTCAAAGACTGGCTTGACACGACACCTGTCTCAAAGGAGATGGAGTATCAGGCATGTCCAAAGTGCCTGAGATCCACAGATAGAAAGAAATCTATAGAAAAAGGTTATGTTACTAAACACATGCATACATGCACGTTCAGAAAAACTTCATTTGGAGAGCTGAGGGACTTTCCTGAACTTCATAACATAGGAACACAATGCAAAGGAAGGCTCATAAAAGATTGTGTCAAGCAAAGTTGTTTCTTGGTGTGAGTAGAGCACAGACGTTGTCTCCACCCTATTCTGAGCATTTCCTGCCTCCCCTATCGGCTGTATCTGATGCCATTCAGGAGAGTCCCCAAGCCTCTGGGGAGGCGTGGGGAGAGTGGGGCCATGAGGAAAAGGATGCATAGAATTCCCCTTCCATGCAAATCAATCTCAGGAACAGAACTATTGTATTTTGTAATAGGACTAAAATAAAATTTCGTGGAATAAAAAACATATTCAACATAAGAAGGAATGCCGTATTGTCAAAATTCCTTGCACACACATACCCAGGGTTATTGAATATATGTGTAAAACAAGGAGCAAAGTGCTCTACATAATGATTAGAGATGGGCACAAATCAGAAAAATTGTGATTTGTTTTGATTTGTGATTCATCAAGGCCAACAAATCATGAATTACAAATTTCTGCATTTTTTTCTGCTGAATCGATGAATCAATTTGTCAATTAAGTGTTTTACTTCAAAACCTTTTAAAATGCCCCCCACAAGCACCTAAAGATACCAGAGAAGCTTCACCTTTACATGCAAGTTTAGTGAAGTTTGGGTTTTAGGTATCTGAGTTATACACCCACAGGTAGGACCCCCCAGGAAAGTTTCCCCCAGGCACTTAGAGATACCAAAATCACAGAGAAGCTTCTACTGACTCTCCTCTACAATATCTCCAGGTTTGTTGAAGATTGGGTTTCCGACATCCAAGTCATACAACCACAAAGTGGGTCCCCCAGGAAAGTGCTCTTTAGCAGCTGGTTTGGGAAAATCCAATCTTCACCAGACTTGGAAGAATTGTAGAGGAGAGTCATAGGAATCTTTTCTGTGACTTTGGTGTCTCTATATGCCTGGGGAGGACTTTCTTTGTGGGTGTATAACTCAAGACATCTGAAACCCATTCTTCACCAAACTTAGTGGTTAGGGGAGAGTCATAGGAAGCTTTCCTGCAATTTTGGTGTCTCTGGGTGCCTTGAGGGCCATTTTATAGCCAAATAAATCAACAAATAAAAAATCACTAAAAATTCATTGATTCGTGATTTGTTGGGGGCATTGATTCATACAAATACAAATTGATGAATTAGCAGTTTTTGGAATGAATTTGGAAATTTATTTTTTAATTCATGCCCATCTCTAATAGTGATGTTCAAGTTTCTCATTGAATAATTGTATTATAAGACTGACAGTACGATCCTATGTGTGTCCATTTAGATGTAAGTCCTATTGAGTTCAGTGAGTGTCACACACAGCTGTGTGTACGTCTATATATACTTCCCCTTGAATATGTCCTGTAAGTGGGTCCTACTTCTGAGTAGACAGTCATAGGATTGTATTCTAAAGTATCAATATGTTAGTGTTTAATTTAAGGTGCATATGGAAGTTTTTTGGGGGGATTGGGGTTTGGTTGGTTTGTAATGAAGTTCCATTCCCAACAAAAATTCTGCTATTTTAAATTACTTTCTCTGTTGGCTGTAAACTTTAGCAAATGAATTAAGAATCACAATTTGTGTAGACCACATTTGCTCATACTACACCCTATCCTCCCATTTAATGTCACAACCCACCTAATACATCACAGGATTGTCACCTCAGATAACACTGCCCACAGCTCAATTTGGGTGCAAATTAGCCATCTGCATGGGCTACACAATGGAATAATTAGGAATGTGCTGAATTGTACTGAAAAAGCAGAAGCCCCTGGTGCTGTGCCAGAAAGGAGCAGGACAGGTCAATCTAAGTAGAAATATGTGTGGACACCATAATTTGGTTTACACCAAACTGTACCAATAGTAATCAAACAGTGATGTATATTACCTGTCTGTCAGTGATGGAGACCTCTCATCAACTGGAACAAAAGAGTTGCAATTAGATATGATTTTCTGCTCAAAATCAGCATAAATTTTGTTAAAACTTCAGAAGTACAAGATATAGTTACAATTCTGTTTCTAAAATAAGATGCAACTGGTTTATACTAAACTATTAACAGCTTCCAAGACCAAAATTTCATTTCAGAATAAATGGAGGTAACAGCTCTTCCTCAGTGCATTTGTACCTAAGGTTTACAAAATGTCTTTCAAAATGTTTTCCAAGCATTTTTCATGAACACAAATGCAAACAACTTTAAATGTAACACTCCACAAATATTTAGAGAATGGATCATTTTAAATGTTAAGGAACAGTATTTAAAGCACCAAAAGAAAGAACGTTTCCCAGCAAGTTTATAGTAAGTTGTTTGAAAATAATTAGTTGCCTAGGGACAGAGGTCCTTACATACTGTATTACCTTCTTGTTTAACAAGTTCCTTAATACTTGTTTGAATAAACTAATTCTCATAAGAAGTTGTCCTTTGTGAGCAGCCCCACTGGACTGTATTATTGCTGAATGTAAGTAGATCAAACATGAGAATAATCCATGGGCCAAATTCACACAATGGCCCTCGTGCGGTGGGCATTGTTTGCAGGGACACCTGGCTTGTGCTCTGAAGACCGTCTTTGCCTCTTGAGATTCCAAACAGATGTTTGTTCTCCTTGGAGGTCACAGCTTCTTAGGTCAGAAGCTGTTTCCTTCTTCAGAGCAAAACTTCTCACAGCACATCCTAGATCAGCAGGTTTATTTAGACACAGTCCACTTCTGTTAACAGTTAGGCCACAGATAGGCAACCAGGGGCTCTCCAGATGTTTTGGACAACCAATTCCACGATCCTTCAGCAATGGTCATAGTGGCTTTGGATTATGGGAGTTATACTCCAAAATATCCACAGGACATCTAATTGACTACCTCTCAGACAGGCTGTTCTAGACCAGCCTTGCTCAACTGGTGACTTACCACTTAGCTCACTTATTTATTTATTTATTTATTTATTTATTCATTCATTCATTTATTTATTTATTTATTTATTTATTTATTTTAAAAAAATTCTATTTAAAAGCAGCAGCACATGTCCATCCAAAGTTGCTTGGTAGGTCAGTGAATTAATCAGTATAGTTTGTAGAGAAACTGTTGCTGAGCTAGGAGCATTTTGCACCCACTATCTATTAAAGAAGGAGAGCCCAGAATTACCATATGTGCTTTTTAAGCTGTGCAGTAAGGAAGATGCTGGGATGTATTTTGGAAATTTGTTTTGTGTTGAGCTTGAGCAGTTTATAATTTGTGTGCTCAGAACTTTGTTTAATTCAGCACACTCTCAGAATGTACAGATAAATTTTAGGTCACTTGTCAAAGAATCTGTTGCACCATCACACAAAATGTTAACTTCTGAAAGCAAATTACCCTAAGTTCAGAAAACTCCATTGACTCCATCAACATGGTCAGTCCTTAAATGCTCTCTTTGGTGCAGAGCCCGATCCTCCCCATGGTTCACGGAGGGCAATGAAGCAGTTACAAAGACAGAGGGCAGATGGAGGGAAGCTCCCATGAAACGCAACCTGGTTGCAATCAAGGAGATGTCCTGCAAATATTGTAGTTTATACAAGACTATAAAAGGAGGCTGTTATAGCCAATGAATCAATGCAGCCTCTTTTGAGTTGTCCATAGCCTCACAAATTCCAGACAGAAACAAACATTACAGTCAAGTGTAAACAACTGGCCCCCATTTAGAGCATCCACTGAGATCTCAACTCCTTACTTATCCCAATAGATCACACTGAGATGTCCAATGCACCATCTTGTCAGGTTTTGTTGGATCAGTTTCAGTTAGTAAGGCCTGAAGATGTGGACAAGGCACTTGCACACTGCAAAGCTACTACCTCTGTTTTAGATCCTGGCTGGTCTTGACGATTAAAATCTGCTAAGGTTTAAAAGGTTGAATGGGCCACTCAGGTCATCGGTGCTTCTCTCCAGGAAGGCCTTATGACCGCCTGCTTAAAAGAAACTATCATAAAGACCATTCTTAAGAAAAATTAATTTGATGACAAATGACTTGAGCAATTACAGACCCATCTCAAATATTCCTTTGTGGACCAGTTGATCAAGAGGGTGAGAGATGACCAGCTGCAGGCATTCATGGAAGAAACTGATAGTCTGGGGTTAGGCTGTGACATGGTACTGGCATGGTATTTACTGTTTCTCTTCTGGACCAGGTAGGAAAATGGTGGCACCACAAATACAACTGTATAAACTCCTTCCTCAGATGCTCTAGGGAACTCCAGTGTGGGCTTTTTCAAATATCACAAAATTGGAATCTGTTCAGCACAAAATTTTAATCAGAGCACTAGCATACCAAGATCTATTCCCGTTGCCACAGTCCACTATGAGACATTGTGCTACTCCATGGCTACTCTTGTTAAGAAAGCAGTCGTGCTGTTTTGGCTCAAGATAGTGTACCATATGGCATCACTACCGGTCTTATTGGCCTATGAAGAGATGGGAAGGGACTCCTGGGTATCTAAGATATCCAGAATTATAGCAAAGCTGGGTTACTTCTCAGCCTACCTACATAGATATCATTAAAAGAGTATATAATATTGATCTCCAGACTACCATGGCCTCTGTAGCCTGTTGCCACTCCAATAGGATATACAAAGGCTTTTCCTTGCCTTTTGGAAAGCTGCCCCCTTATTTGTCTCTTATTAGCTCACAACTGCTAACAAGGTGCAGACAGAACTCGTTACAGCTGAAAGAGATTCAGGGACGTTACATGGACCAACATGGTACAGGCAGACATTGCCCAACAGGACGCTCTAAAATGGAGGACGTGGTACACTTTCTATCAGAATGTCCTCTGTACACAGATCTGTGGGACCAATATCTAATGCCCTTAACAGCTGGGATCAAGAACACTTCCCCTCTATGCACAGTCCTATCCCTGCTAGCTGGCACAAACTACTATATACCCTATAGGACCACTAAATTTGTTAAACGAGCCGTGGAAAGGCAGAACTGATTGCCTGCTTCATGAGTTCTTCAAGTTACTCTTTCATCTTGATCGTCTTTTTTCTTTGTTGAGAATGCTATTACATTTTATTACTATTATTTTAGCATTTGATGGTTTTTATGCTTGTTTGTATGTCCATGCATGAGATGCCGAATCCTATTTTATGATTGGTTTAACTTATGTTCTTGTGAATAGCCTGATCGGCTACAGAGCAATAAAGTACTTGGTTTATCCACTAGCAGAGTCCTAAGAGTCACGAACGACTGGTAAATTAGAGATACTTGTAACTCACTGATGGGATTCTGGACAGGCCCTAAACCTTAAGGAAGTTTTTAAATGGCACGTCTTGGCCCTGGATATCCTGATGTTGAGGACGTGAGTGAAGGAGAGGGTACGTTTCTTTTACACTGGAGTGGCTACAACCAATCCATTCACATCAGGCAATACCATCAACTCTCATTTAGAGGCTACAAAATGAAAGGAATCGATGCTAGAAACTGTGCTCACCCAAATGAAGCCAAACCAAAGGAAGTCCCCCTCCTGCTCATACGTGGTGTGTTGCTATGAGATGCAGTGACCTCTACCAATTTAGATGGCTTTTATATGGGGATTAGATCATGCTTGGGGTGCCCAGCCGCAGAGTTGGGGGCAAGAGACTGAATCCTGCTATGCTACCTGGGAGAAGGACCAGTCAAAATTACCTGGGGGTAGTGTGGTTTATGGGATTACATGCCCTGACTCCTGTGCAGTCTGACTCCCAATGAGATTACGTGCCCTGACGTTTGTGCACTTCGCCAAAAAGAGGACTAATAGACAACTCCTAGGTTCTTTATATCTAGAAAACCCTCAGAGAATCACTGCAAGTTGGTGTTGACTTGATGGCACATGATGATGAAGAGAGCTATAAATTGGCAGGCTGTTAGGTGAGCTATTAGATACTTCAGGGATCATAAATGTGCTGCCTCTTGCTGGCATAGTGGAGCCAGAGCTAGTAGTTTCAGAGTGCCATAACATCTTGACTATAAAGCAAAAAAGAGACCATCTGCCATCTCTTTCAGGCTTCTTCATTGCTTCTAAGCCTACCGACAGTTTTAAAAAGTAGCTCAGAATATGTGTGTTCCCAGCAACAGTATGCTCCTTGAACTGCCCTTGCCCGCCCAGCCCAGAATAATGAGACAGACACAGGTATATGGGATAACTAGGGGCACAACTTTATTAACTTATAATAGTTAATAAAGCCCCTCCGCCAGTGCGACACACCCACCCGCCAGCGTGACACGCCCACCCATGAGCACGGGGGTGCCCCTGCCCCCCCCCCCCACATGGAGCCCACACACCCCAACCAGTCCGCGGTCCCAAAAAGGTTGGGGACCGCTGCATTAGATAGTCAGGGGGAGTCAGAAGTGGAAGTCTGTTTGAGAGTCAGAGAGGAGAGTTAGTCAGTGAGGAGTTAAGGGAGGCAGTTGAGAGTGTGGAACTTAGAGTTACATGTGAAATAAGTTAGTACGAATCTACTGAATAGTTTAAAGTCTTTTAGGAACCTATTTATGTGAACTGTATCCAATAAACCTGTTTTGTTATAATTTACACACAGTATGGACCTCAATCTTTCTAAGTGAATATTGTTGACAGAGATCAACTGGTAGCAGCGTAAAAAGGGAACGTGGCGTGGGCCTCAGTTTAGTGAAATAATCTGAGGACACTCAAAGGGCACGTCACAGCCATACTTCTTGTTCCCAAGCCCTGTTGTAAGATCCGGCTGTGCAACCATTTCCCTCCACTTAGAGGCAGACGAGTAGTCATGAAATGTATACAGTTCCTGTTTAAACGAACCTTTCCTTCTTCTTTGTTTTCGAAAGCACCCAGCTTTGCAAGGGTAAGAGGTCCTGAATACTCATATGCAGCATCATTCTTAATTTTTTTTAAAATTAAGATTAATTTTGTATGAGGGTTACTACAGGAGAATCCTCTCCTTTGAATCTGGTCACCTTATATCAGAACCTGGCAGTGCTATTTTATTTTATTTTCCATACCACCCCATTAGTGCAAGCACTACTCAGGGTGGTTTACAGGTTAAAACAAAGAAACCTCATAACGCCCCACATGACATAGCAAAGCTCATCTCTTCCCAACACCCAGAGGCCCTCCTAGCTACAACCCTGGTCTGGGAGGTTTTTCTTCTTCCCATTAGCTCCATGGTGGGCAGGTGTATGAAGTAGAAATATAGAACTGCTGGAGAGCTCAGTGGGTTAAGCATCTGGCTGCAGAACCAGAGGTTGGGAGTTCCATTCCCCATCTGTGCCTCCTTGACAATGGCTGGACTCGATGATCCATTGGGTCCCTTTCAGCTCTGCAGTTCGAAGGTGGTTATTTCATTCCCAAGCTGCACAGTTGGTAACCAAACAATACCCCCATGTACACTCTCACCTTCTAGCTATATCCTCAATCCGAGGCCCAGGGGTGGGGGAGATCCAGTAGACACTAACGTCAGGTTTGACACAAAGCACAAACTCGGCAGCCAGGAATGGGAACTCGAGTCGCAGGACGTGCTGGCAAGTCGGACTCAAGTTGCACCAGTGACTTGACTCAGACTTGACTTAAGTTTATTTTTTCAGTGACTCACACTCGACTCACCCACCCCTCCTTTTTTTTGGGAGGGGGGAGCTTTTTTTAATAGGGACTGGGGCTTGGGGCTTGGGATTTGGACCCAAAGACTTACCAATATCTCTGTCAGCAACGGCCATCACCATCATCTCAGCTACAAGTGGGGAGATGTGGGGAGTTATAACCCCTGCTCCCTCCCAGTTGGTGTGGCTTATGGGAGTTGAAGTCCAAAATGGTGATTTCCCCCCCCAAAACCTGCTCCTACATATATTATGTTAGCATGCCAAGAGTGTTGGAGGGGTTGAGGGGGAGAGAGATTGGGTTCTGTCCCTCCTCTTACTCTTTAAGTATATAAACAGAGGAACGAATCTGATTAAACTTTTATTCTTTTGTAGAGATAAAGTGACAGAGAAAGGTTTGCCCATTCAACGTATGTTGGAGTTTTTCATTGCGCCAGAAGGAATGTCCATCAAACTGACCACGTTTGCTCCTGTTGATATATATATATGGTTCACACCTCATCAGCTTGTACAAGGACCTGAACACAATTTGTAACTGAAAGGCTGTACATTTTTTAATTCTTGATCTGATTTTCACCCCGTCTCCCAACATACAAAGGGTTTGATAACCATGTACATTTCAAATATGACTAAATGTACACCTTTAAAAATACACACAAGCACACTTTAAACCTTTTAAAGAAATACGTTCATTAATAAAGCTGTGAGACTTTCTGCCATCATAACAGGAAGCCTGGTTAATACACATCCCCTCATTTCTATAAAGAATGGGACTATATGGTTCAGATAGCACAACCTTGGAAGTTGAAGAAATGTCAGTATTGTCCCAAGCCACTTTCCTTCAAGCTCTGTGCCTGAACTTATCAGACTTGCAAACAAAGGCTGTGTTTACTCTTCCATGACCAATCACAAAACCGAGCAAGCAAATTTGCAACCTGAAGAGGTGAGAAATGCTCATACTTGGACAAGCAGGTCTTCCTTCATTCCAGGGAACACCATTTCCAACCCATGCTATCTCTGATGACAGTTTTGACCCACTGGATTCTCTAGTTCTGCTGCTCACTTTCATAACATGGGGTGCCCTGAACAGGTATCAGAGGATCTTAATGAGATGCTAGGCCCTCGCCAGTTATAGGTCCTAATAAAGGAATCATCTCTGCTGGTGGAGAATGTTCAGTGGAAAAAAAAACAGCAAACATCTCTATTGCCCTAGTAATGTATCTGTTATTTTAAACAGAAGCTGGCTTTAGACTTCAAGACAAAGAGCAACCCAGAGGCATTCATTTCTGGCTCCTTATTTTTGGATGCTTACTGTTGCCATTTTTATAGTCTGTCAGACAAAGATCTCTGGAAGGTAGAAAGAAAATATCTGGGTATCCATTGCAGCTGGAGGGAAACACGTACTCCCTGAAACAAGGAAAACTATTCCCTTCTTATACATCGGTTGTCAGCTGCTGAAAATCAACAACAAATTCTTATTTTTGAACAAGATGTTCATTAATATTCAGGGAGGGAAAAATAAAAAGTTGTGTCACATTGTAGAATGCAGACTGAAAGGGTGGATGCAGTTACAAATAATGACGTTACTATGTAGATTGCTTATGGGGGCGTTATTTTTGAATTCTGAAAACATAAACAGAGAGATCGAGATCTCACCCCTAGAGAAAGTGAGCAAGCCTACAAGGAAGAGAACTGCCCTGAGTCTTTCTCTTTACTCCATACAGAAAATGGCTTTATTAAGGTTTTTTTACACTAATATGTATTAAAAAGGCCATCCCCCACCCACCCACCCTGCCATCAAGCTGACAGAGCAGCCTGTAGTACTAAAATGGCAGGACACATACTTTGCATGAATATCACAAGTGGCCACTCCAGATAGGGCTAGGAAAGGATCCATTTTGAAATCCTGGAGAGCTGCAGCCTCTTCACTGTTGATCTGGTCAATATAGAGCTGGACACTCGCATTTGATTTAAGGCAGTATCCTATATGCAAAGTTTCCTACATCTCAATCCTTGGCAATAGAAATGAAACTCTGAAGAGCTGCTACCAGTCCATGCTCATATATCAATACTGCCTTGGCAAATGGCAGGGATTATTTAGGTTCCTGTGAGATTTGAAGCGTTATAAGTCTGGTACCCAGTGTGGTGTGGTGGACGGAGTGATGGAGTAGGACTCAGGATGCAAATCCTTACTCAGCCATGGAAACTTAAACTTAAAACCACTCTTTAAATATCTCACTCACCTTCAAAGCCCTATGAGGGTTGCTATAAGTTGGTTCCAACCCGGTGGCACATAACAATAACCTCCAAAGTCCCCGATCTTCTTTTATGTAATGGGAAGAACGGCTATTTCAGAAAATATTTTTAAAATTCCTTGTCAGTACAGATAGTATCAAAGGAAATGAGAGAAGTGATGAACCCTCCATAGATATAACTCATCTGAAACTGGATACCTGGCGGAACGCCTTCTCCCACCTAGATCTACCCGAATCACTCGCTATAGCCAGGAAAGACGGCTGAGGGGCCTAACACCGAGGGAGGCCCGGAAAGAAAGAACAAGAAACCGGGCCTTCTCGGCAGTGGCCCCTCGACTCTGGAACAATCTTCCATCAGAGATCCGCCTGGCACCCTCGCTGGGTGTTTTTAAGAGCCAACTAAAGACCTGGCTCTTTAGGCAGGCCTTCCCTCCTGTCAATACTTGATTTTCTTTTCTCCATCTTGAATGATACCAATATTATTGATTTAAATTGTTGTTCTAATTGTTTTTATGATTTTTAATGTAAGCCGCCCAGAGTAGACGTTGTCTAGATGGGCGGGATATAGATTTAATAAATAAATAAATAAATAAAACTAAAGCATCTGGAGCTTATTTCCTCACTGTGGTTCCTGGGAGAAGAACCAGCCTCTATAATGAGGAATGATGAGGAAAGTTAAGTACAAAATTCTAGCTGACCCTCACAACACCACTGTGAGGTAGATCAGGCTAAGAGACCAATACAGGTCCAACAGCATCCAGTAAATTTCATGGCTCAGTGGGGAATCTGAACCTGAACCTCTCAAGTCCTCTCATCCACTGAATTATGCTGGATATACTTTACTTTACTTTATTTTATTAGATTTTTACCCCGCCCCCCTAGACAAAGTCTACTCGGGGCGGCTTACAAATATAACAAAAACATCATTGTATAACAAATATTTTAAAAATCATTAAAACATCATAATTTTTAAACAATTAAATTGTCTTTATGTTGTTTTGAATCTTATTTCATAGCAAGTACAGATGGTTGTCCTACTTTGGGCACATCGTGAGAAGTCAGGGTTCTCTGGAAAAGACAATAATGCTGGGAAAGGTTGAAAGCAGGACAAAGAAGACCAAATACAAAATGGATTGACTGCCCAAAGGAAGCTACATGCTTCAGTTTGCAGGAGGTGAGCAGGGCAAACTGAGGACAGAACGTTTGAGAGATCTCTCATTCATAGGTTTGCCATACGCCGGGGCCAACTTGATGACATGTAACAACAACAATTGATGGGTGCTGGTTAGGTAGCCTAGTGAACTGTGTACCTGGCCACAAAGTCATGAGGTTAGGAGTTTGATTCCCCACAGAGCATACAAGAAGAAAAGCCAGCCACCCTGGGTAGCCTTAGATAAGCTACATAGTCCCAGGGTGCCCACAGAAGAAGGGAATCAGGAAAGACTTCTGAGTACACTCTACCTAGAAAGCCTAAGAAGGGTTGCTGTGAATCAGAATCGATTTGATGGCACATAACAATTATTATTAACTTGCATTTGGACTTGTTTTGCTTTCCATGACTACATTCAGTCACTGGCAAAGAGATGGGAAGCCAAGAGATGGGAAACAACTAATGGAAAAATTCACTGCCCTTTGTTGTACAATGTAGATTGGCCATTGTGCGGAAAGAACTCTGAAACAATGACAACATATTGCCTACTGCTAGAGATAATAGTTTTTTCTGATTTTCCCATGGGAAATTTCACCAAGTTCTATGTTAGGACTTGAGTGTGTTATTTAGATACTGTCCTGTTTTCTGAATGTGTTATAAGAATCAGGCTACATTGTTTTGGAAAGATCTCATCAGGAGGGCTTCTTAGATGTTCTTGACATAGAGAAAGAAATATATACTTCTGTGATCCTTCCTGGAATCTCACACATTTAACAGTGCTCAATATTGTGTGCAAAATAACTATGCTCTCTTACAAGAACACAGTGTTCTGTACCAGCGAACGAGTGAGCAAGAGAGCCAGTCTGAGTCTTCAGCATATCTGAAAATTCAAAAGCCTGATTAGAGAAACTTGAAAGGATCTGGTAGAAGCTAAGTCAGCATGCTCAAGGTGATCTCCTTGAACCACGTTGGACGGTTCTGGGTGGAAGATTCTGGGAGCTATAATCCAAAAAGCAAACAAGCCAATTTTTCCAAGCTGTTATCCTGGGTCCTCCAGCTAGGAGCTTGATGGTGGATACATGATGCTCTCTGGGCACTTCTCAGTTGCATCCTAGCACACTGTCTTGTACCCATTTCAAGACATATGCCAGATTTTTGTTAACAGAAATGTTCTTAAGAAAAAGAAGAAACAATGTTAGGAATTGACGGTTAAGCCAAGCAATCCACAGGTGAGGGGGTGGGGCAGAGGATGGAGAAATCAGCTGGAGGACCCTCCACTTTCCAAGCCTTGCTAGACTTGTCACTGCTAAGGCAGAAGGATTGTGTTAGTTTTTTTTACCCCTTCCACCCATTTCCACTCCTTTCTAATGCAAAGAAAGCTCCAGACAAGTTACAATTCCATAGCTTATCCAGGAATACATCTGGGGATGGGGCGGTGGCGATTCCCATACCCAGAGCACACTTCTTTTCATTGCTGTTGCAATAAGTTGTTGTTGGTGGCACTTTCTGCTAGTTCAGCAAGGATTACTCTGGGGATAGACTTCCACTTTTGCCTGTGATGCTTAAGGCGCCTTCCTGAGCATTGCCATTTTCAAGACTGACGTGTTGAAAAACCCATATCTCAACAATACAAATACTGGATGGTTTCCTGGGGTTTCTCATTACACTTCATAAGGAACAGAATCCACTGGGTGGGCAAGTGAATTGTCAGCTCATTCTTTTTTTTTCTGCAATACTGACAATGTTCATTGGTCTTACGGTGGCCAACTGTTTCAAAGATGGTGGACCTGTAAGTGTGGACTGCAGCTTCTTGGTGGCGAATGCCTAGTTTGAAGTGGAGGGGGCTTTTCAGGAAGAAGTAACATTTGTCAGTACTTTCAATCTGTTTGTGATAGTGGTGGCAGCTGAAGATAGAAGATTCCTAGTTCTCAGGGAGTTGGTCACATAGTTTCTTTCTTTGACACTGGGGCAGAGGCATGTGAAGTGTCCTAAATTTAAACACGTAAGGACTGTTGCAAAACTTAATTTTAATGATCGTATGACTCGGGTGACATGGGGCTACTACTATCTGGCAAGTCAATTTGGCTATGAAGTCACATTTCTCAATATTTTATTGTCTAAATCAGTGGTCCCCAACCTTGGGCCTCCAGATGTTCTTGGACTACAACTCCCAGAAGCCTTCACCACCATCTCTGCTGGCCAGGATTTTTGGGAGTTGAAGTCCAAGAACATCTGGAGGCCCAAGGTTGGGGACCACTGGTCTAAATCATTCTCTCATAATTCAGATTCTAATTATAGCCACATTCAAAGTGGTTCTCAGCCATGATTAATTTATCAGATAATAAGCATTAACTGGTGTTACAAAGCACTGCGTGCTCTAGATAGCAAAGCTATACACAGATCTGGCAGGAGCGACTGGCAAATGTTCCAAAAAACAGGTTTTGTTGCTGTGTTGTTTAAAATCTCCATGTATTTTATTAATACGTCGATACGGAATCTTTTCTGCTCAGTGGCACTTTGTGCATCTGTTCCCAAAAATTCACAAACTGGCTGACAAGGGAACAGGCATCTACAGCTGGTGGGTGAGGAAGAGAACTAACCAGAAACATAGGAGTCCAGAAAACACAGTGCCTTCTGCTGGCAAGTCCAAAACAGTGTTCATACAGCTCTCAAAACAATCTTGAGGGTATTTTTCTCAATTACAAACTGACCCTAAATGTTTGTCTCTTCTGATCATCCTTACAGCACTATAAGGCAGATCTATCACAAGCACCCAGAAACGTCTGGCACCTCTGGGGGCTCCTGTTCCTCTGCAAAGTTCAGAAGCACTGAAGCTTGTTTTGGCCTCACCACGCTTGGTTTTGGGCAGCTACTGACTTCTAGTTTAAGACTTCTCCCACTGTGCCTTGCAGTGATGTCATGGTAGCAACTCCCACATCCTATGGAAAAATTTAAAATGATGTCCTACAGCTACTTGCCTCTGCCCACCGCTAAGCCCATGATGTGGGAGGTAGCCAACAGAGGGCACTTTCTCCTGGCCCTCTCAAACTGAGAGATGGCTCACAAGGGACATCAGCCATCATCAAGCTTGTTCGCTGTCAGCTCTCTGTGGTTCTGCATGGGACACACAAAAGACAAGGCCCTTCCTCCCCGTACATCAGTCTACCCACCACCACCCAGCTGTTCACTAAATATGTTGAACTAAAACACTCATCATCCCCAGCCAGTAAGTCCATTGACCTATTAGTCTTTTTTTATTCAGTCTTTAGCGCTCTATGTTTGGCTTGGCATGAAGAACATTTCATGGTCAGATGGGCACGAACCTTGGTTTAGAAATTCATGCTGGTTTGTACACACACAGCACCACAGGTGTGGCGTATTCTCTTCCTCCACCTCCCCAACCCTAATCAGGATGCTTGAACTGCTATTAAAATGCAGCCTCAAGCTTGAGTCATATGTTGAAGTAAGTCAGTTAGAGTTCAGTCTAGACTTGGGGTATGGCTCCGTAAGCAGCAGGGAGAAAGCTAGTGTGGGGTGCTTGGGAACAGTCGAGCTTGATTAGAACAATCTAATCAAGCCTGACCATTCATATGGAAATGGATTCTGTCAATATCATGGCTTAATAAACAAACCAGTTCAGGATATTGGCAAATTAATCTCTTCCCCTGCTCAGCAAATTGACTGGGTGTAGACTGTCGCTGATATGCTGCATCAGGTATTTTAAAAATAATAATTGGGGGGGGGGGGCGTCTTATCTTACAGTGACGGTTCAGAAACTGCCTGAAACCAACCAACCAACCAACCAACCAACCAACCAACCAACCAACCTACCTACCTACCTACCTACCTACCTACCTACCTACCTACCTACCTACCTACTTACCTACCTACCTACCTACCTACCTACCTACCTACCTATCTATTCATTTTCCTTGCCCTTTGCTGAAGGGATTAATTTGCCAATATCCTAAAGTGGCTTGCTTATTAAGCCACTTCACAATACTGGCATATTTTAAGAGGAAGGCTTGCTTTGGATTGGTTCCAGCAATCACATGCACTGGAACCGATCTGAACTAGAGAGATCCTACCTGCACCAGAAAAGTCGAACCTCCTTGAGAGGGGTCAGAAAGGTGTGGGTAGGAGTCCTCTGGGGCTGAGCTGGCACACTCTAGCAAAGACATTGCCTGATCTCCATTTCTAAGAGCACTCCAGCCTGTCCCTGTAGTGCTCCAAACAGCAGGTTAAACAGCCACAGTTGGAGCAGACCCCTTAAAATCAACGAACCTCACATAGCCAAACCCCCCCCCCCCATGGAGCATTCTCCCTCCTCCTAACGTTGCTGCATAGAGTTGAATGGATGTGGGACACAGCGGTATATGGAGCCAAACTTCCTTTCAAAAACCCACTTCTGCTGTCTGATGTGCCTTCCCTTCCTGAATGTCCTCCCCACTGACTTGCAAGAATTCCTCTGCCTAGCTCTGTTCCCTTTCAATACCTCTGTTGGACTTGGCTCTGCCTTGCCTCCTAAAATGGCAAGGTAGAGGTTAGGAAAATGAAGAGGGGGAGAGAGAAATAAAAAAGCAGCTGCAGCTGCCAGAGAAGAGGTGGGAAAAGAAAGTCCAGGAAGGCAAAAAGAGGGACTTGGGCAAGCAAAGAGGGAGTGCAGGAAAGAGAGGGGCCAAGGCAACTCACAGGAGGCAAGGTCGGCAAAGGAGCGGTAGCAGCAAGTCAGCAGGGAAGGAAACTGGGGACGGAAGGATGATCAGGCAGCAGGAAAAGCAGGTTTTACTCCCACAGTCACTGCCCACTATACGTGGCTTTCCTAAAATATAAAGAAAAGGCTTGGGGAGAGTTTTTTCCACTGGATTTTGGTTTGGTTTGGTTTCGGAGTGGTGGTTTAGTGCTAATTGTAGCTTCCTATCCCCCAGTACAAACTAAAACAAAATTAAACTGTGCCATCGAAAGGAGACAAGAGGCTTGCAAAGTCACTGATCTTGTTACAAAGCGTACTGAGGCAAGCCCTGCGTCGTACGAATGGTGGGGAAGACACCAATACCAATCAGTGGCCAACCACATACAACATGGAGAACAAATAGTATCTGGACAAGCCCTTTGTTACCAGTTTAGTGTGCTTAAGTCCTATTGATTTTGGGGTGGGGGGTCCACTCTGAATGTGATTAAATTGGGGAATCAGTTTCTAGTCTTCAAAATGCTTCAAACCCACCCCAGGCCCCGGCAAAATTTTCCAAAGGGCAATGCCACTTGAATGCACGACTACTGTCAAGATGTCACTTTGTTGTGTTGTTTCATATTGTCACGTAAATGGAGCTAAAAACGGCCCCTAAAACTGTTTCTGGGCTCCAGTTCATGAATGGAAAAGGTCTACCGTCTGCTGTCATTCAATTAGCTGAAAAGTTTCCATGCGTTTTTGTACCATTCCATTGTCAATGGAGATGACAGGGGCTGACTGCTGCCCCTCCCTGTCCCTCTGGCGGTGATTTGGGTGCCGGAGGAAATGAAGCATTGCTCATTCCCACCTTTCCCCAGATACAGACACCCGTTTTTTCAGCTTGAGGCAAAACAATGGCAGGAAATGGTCAAGAGATGGGTTGGTTTGCTTTTCTTTTCTTTTTTTTTCTTCCTAGAAGGCGGCACTGGATGCTAGCAGGGACACACCTCATTGGTCTCCACTTATACAACCATGAAGTAAAGGAAATGGGGCATGGCTAATGGGCTAAGAACTGACAGACAGAATGAGATTGTTACTTCCTCACAGGGTGGCGCGCGCACACACGTACTCATTCTCTTTCCAGGCACACCTCCCTCTAACATTTCCTGTGGCATTCCTTTGTTATCCATTCCCGGGCAAGAAACAGCCCAAGAAGGTGCAATGTAAATGTCATAGGCATCATCATCAAGGCATGTCCTCTTGCAGATATCCCCCCAGAATAACAATCTGTGAACCCATGCTTCTCAATATATGCCGATAGCTTCCTTTGGGTGAGGGCAAAAAAGGGACAGGGACGTTCCATGCTTCCCGACACTGAAATTCTAAAGGGAATCTGAAAGCAGGGGCGGGAAGCAACTAGTCGGCTGGCCAGATCCCAAGATTGTCACATAGCCTAACAAGCCTAAGAATAATGAAAGGCCTCTGTGGGCCGAACTATAGGCTACCTATCACACATCATTAGATGAGGGGATTCTGCAACTGCTGGGAATTTCTGATCACCACAGAAAGTGTTTTTCCTCATCCCCTGTAATTTGCGAATTAGCTTACTTTGTTTCGTGTTTGACCTTTGGGATGTGAACAGAAGCTCTGTTTGGAAGATGGATTTCTCAGACATGAAAGGTCAGCCTAAAGCACCTCTCTGGGACACTAATGGGACTTTGGCCTACTGATAGGGTCCCAGACCACAACTGGGAGAAGGTTTTATTGAAAAGCATGAATCTGATCAGCCACAGAGAAAATGACACTAAAGCACACAGTTAGGAGCCTGGCCTATGTTGGTTTAACGGACAGCAAGGGGCATACAGTGTCAATACTGCATCAGTCTCTGGCTGGAGATGAAAGAGCTTATATGGGCTTTTACTAGACATGGGATTTTTGTATTTGTATCTCTGGGGATACGAGTACAAATATCAGCACCACAGGTGCCTGGGAAAACCAGACCATCCCCTCTGAACTGGCAGGTCCACTTACCTCTCACCGCATGGCACACACAGCCAGCGTGATTCTTGTTCAAGCCAGTTGCAGAAGTAGCCCATGCTTCCTCGCCTCCCCGCACAGCCGACCATTCCAGTGAGGAGGCGGGACAATGAGTCTCTCCACTCACCTGTTGAGCACTAGATGTGCAAGCCAAAGAAATAACAGCCACTGTTTAAAAATGCCCCAAAGGGGTTTTTAAGCTCTTGTTTGAGCTTTTCAGTTTACAGATTCTGACAAAATCTATCTACATTAATCAAAGCATGAAAACGTAAGATTTGGCTGGAAGCCAGTAATTTGATTGTACGTATGATTTTGCATACAACATATGGTTCTTTTTTGCCACATGCAATACAATTAAATTACTGTATTTTCAAGCATATAATACGTGCGTTATATGTACGTTGTTGTTTTTTAAAGCTGTGGGACCTGCCATGTGTTCTATTTGTAGGTGGCACCATAATCTTTTCAGTGCTTAGGGCCAATAATCCAGCCCCAGGGAGGTTAGAGGGAGTGCCAAGGACAGGATACCTCAGGATTAGCCCTGCAAGGATCCCTGAACTGACATGGTTGTTTTCTGAGTAGGGCAAATGCCACGACATGAGAGTAGCCAGTGAAGCTCTTCAGAGTGGTAGCCTGGACCTTTTAGGGGTAACAGTTCACTGGCCAGGTGATCTGATGCCTGAGGCAACAAGCTCATCATGTTTAATGAGAGAATTAGCCTGGATGCAGGGAGAGTAGTTGGCTCCTGTCACAGCTTGCTCTCTTCCCACACCCATTTCAGATTGGCCCAAAGCAAAACCAACCCAGAGAAAAAGTTAAACCATCCCAGTAGCCTTGCAGAAAGGTCTGCCCCCTCAGGCTCCTCCTGTTCAACTGTCACCAACTGTTCAGCCATTTGAGCAGGTGAAGCTGAACTGCTGGAAGACCACCTGCTTTCCCCCCTCTTTTCTTGTGATCTGGTGGTGGTCATTGTCATCGTTGTGGCCATGGCGGTGTGGTGGGTCTTTTAAAATATCTAAGTCAAGAGGCATCAACAGCATTTTCCTTTCCTTTTTAAGAAGCAGCAGAAGATGAATGAGGGAGAAGAAGAAGAGAAATAATGTAATCATCATCATCTTTGGAATTATAATATTAATATACTTCTGGATGAGCAATGAAGAAAAGTGTGTCTTACAGAAGTTGGATTTCCCTCAACCAGCCACCTCAAAAGTACAGAAAGTGTAAAAATTGCAAAGTACCAAATGTTAAGAAAAGAAATTAAAAGAATATGGAAGCAAGATACTAGATCCTTGCTGTACTAATTTGGGCAATTGGGGTTGCTCCAAAAACCTTGGTTACCAATTCAAAATGATTGGAAAACAATACAATTGGTAAAACAAGCTAATAGACTTGCTTCAAAAATCAGTGATTTTGCAAACAGGGTGTCATCTCACTAGCAAATGTTTATGATGCAACTCCTACTTTTTAGGCTTGATGCTGTCATCCTCCCCTATGCACCAGCAATGCTGAGAAATAAGAAGTGCAGTGTAACAATGACAACACAATTCGAGGCATAATGATGCCTCAGTGACTGGTTGCTGACACACTAGGCCTGTGATCTTGGCCACCTTCTGTGGCCTGTGGCCTGGGAGGTGCTTGACAACTTACTATCCTTGCATTTCCTGGTAAGTAATAAAAACAGGGCTCTCTTAAACAAGGTGTTCCATGGGCCATGAGGCAAAGTTCTAAAACAGAAGTGTAGTGCTCTACACTTTCAGTACAGCACAACAAAAAGCTGCCTCATGCATAAATGATATTCATTCAATTACTGCAACAACTAGTTGTGACTTCCATGTGTGAGAGCCAGCACAAATATAACTTCCATAATGTCTCCTCCATTGGAATGGGTCCAATTGCTAGTAGTTGCATGTAGACCAGGGGGTGGGCAGACTTGAAGCTCGCAGGATTGAATTGGATTTCCAAGAAGACCCTGAGGTCTTCTCAACTGGACCCGTATAGAAAACAGTGTTCAAGGAAGATGGATATTTAGGTGGCTCCAAGCACACACTCAGCCCAGAAATTTGTTTTTGTCACCAGAACTGTGCATGCATGCATTCAGACATAAATCTACACCTGTCTCCTGCCAAATGTTCTTGACTTCAGCAATCTAATTGAGGAAGGGAGGAGGGGGAGATTTCTGTTCTTGCTATTTTTAAACCAGTGGTAATTGGAAACTCTCAAAGATCTAGCGTACATCATCCAGAAATCTACCAGCAGATCCTGATCTCTCCCCAATGTCTATGTAGAAAAGTCAAGTGTGGCACATGGATATGTGACTCAGCTTTTAGTAACAAATAAACCAGTGGAGGAGAAATCAGTACATTCAAATGTGTAGCTGGGACTAAATTTTGCAGGTTATGCCTGCAACCTTCCCAAGGTATTTTGCTACCCAAAGTAGAATCCCAGTTGTTTCCCACTTTCCTCCAACACAATATTACCACACCATTCAGAGGCTAATTCCTCTATCCATGCTCCTTTCTTGGTGCCATCTGCAATACATTTCTTCTTCTTCCTGCATTCCATGGCTCACCTTGAGTGTAACCTATCTTATCTTTCTTTGTGGTGGATTCTCTCATCGAATCACGCACAAGATATATGTGGACAATGTGTGGACCAAGAGGAGAAGAAGCAAGTATAAGTACTATGCAATGTCTTTCATGGATGTATTGAAAGACTTACTTGTTTGTCTGTGGACTGTGGACTTATACTGAAATCTCAATGATGGTGGAAGAAGGGCATCACACGTAGGCACTCATAGGTGTGATTCTTTGTATTGCGCTACTGAATGATCAAGAATGTACCAAGATGGTCCTGAAATTCTAGTATGAAAACTCTTAATTAAATAGCAGCAATGGATACAAGGAACACTTCCTGGGGATTAGAGACCAGCTGGTAGGAACTGACAGCTTCTGAAGGGTATTCATAGCTTGAAGCTTAGCCAAGCACTGCCAGCTCCAGCCGGGCAGACACTAATCCTCAGGAAGTAGCCCATATTGTTATCATTATTGCTATTTAAGTATTAAATACATATTTTATGTAAAGGGCATCCCAGGGTGAATTCAGGAACTAGGCAATAGCAGGTTCCAATAATGCTCTGGTTCTGTATGTCACACTACTGCACACCCCTCTGGACCGACTGAAATGTCTGTTTGCAAAACGTTTATGCAGAAATGATGGGTGCAGTAATAAACTGAGCATGCTTACCTGCAAGGAAACTCTGTAG
Organism: Intellagama lesueurii; assembly: GCA_037013535.1. Classification (NCBI taxonomy): domain Eukaryota; kingdom Metazoa; phylum Chordata; class Lepidosauria; order Squamata; family Agamidae; genus Intellagama; species Intellagama lesueurii. The sequence goes on along the minus strand of JBAJHW010000001.1, from coordinate 162,136,738 downwards.
AACAGAATATGACTTATTTCTAAGTAACCACACGTAGGAGTGCAATGTTTTTAGGAGACGTGCCAATGCTGAAGGCCCTTTTCCATTTGGAGTAATGTTGAAAATGGAGAATAGCAACAGCAACAACAAAATTGCAGTCTACAAACACAATTTAAACCCACAGCAATAATGAAATCATAACAAAAATAGAATCAGCAACAACGTATCTCCACTAACAAAGAAATAAAAAACGCAGTTCCAGGAAGCTTCCAGTACATTAAAGATTATATGTTTGATGAAACAAGAACGCTCTTAATGGTGTGCAGAAGAAGCCAAGTGTTTTAGACTTGCAGAAAGCAACTGATTTCATGCACGTAGTAGCACAACTAGAAATCTTTCTATTGATGAGTTGACCTTCTGTGACAGTCAGACAGTCAGACCTTCAGAAGGGTCATGTGACCGGACCTTAGAGAGTTGGGGGGTTATGTGAGAGTTGATCCTGGGAGCCAAGCTGTGTAAAGGATGAAAGGCAAAAACCAGTGTCTTCAATATGTCTCAGAAACACACTGGTAGCCTACAGAACTTCTGCAATAATGAGGTGCACATTGCCTAATGCATGGGTACAGGTGCATTAGATAGCAGGCCATGCTAGATCAGACCCAAGCTTTATCTTACCCACAATTCTGAATATTCCCACAGTGGTGGACCAGATAATTAGAGGAAGCCCACAAACATCCTGCTAACATTCTCAGAAATTGATATTAAGAGGCACACTGCCACTTTCACAGGAGGTAACAGAGAGCCATCATGCCCAGTTGATAGTCTTACTGCTTATGAATTTGCTGATTCCTTTTTTCAATGCACTCCAAAGAGCTGACTACCAGTACGTCTTAGGTTAGCAAATTTCACAGTGTAAGTACGTACTGTGTGAAGTATTTCCTGTTACCTGTCCTAACTTTCTCACCATTCAGTTTCAGCAGTTGACTATGGCCAAAATCCTGTTGCATAAAGCAAGCAAATTATTAAGTTTGGGTCTATTTTTTTACCAGTAAATAAAGAGCCCTAGTCACAGTTTGGCAGCATGCACACGTAAGAATTGCAGCAGGGACTCTTTATTTACCTGTGAGGAATGGACAGAAACCTGTGAATTTGCTTATGTTACACCATAGGATTTTACCTTATGTGTCTATGATGCAAGGAGAAAAACTGCTCCCTATGCTCTATTTTTTTGTATCATGCATAAATTTGTATGCCTCTTTCATGTTGATCCTCTTGTATCTTTTTTATAAGCCAAGTAGCCCAAAATGCTGTTGTCTTTCTCAGGGGGGACTTGTCTCAGCACCTCCATCATTTTGATAGCCTCTTGGTGCACTCTGCTCAGTCTACAATATATTTTTCAAGATGCTGTAATCATAGGCAAACACAATACTCCAAATATACTTGCACTGTGGATGTAGGGTGAAATCAGGTGCGCATTTTTATCCTCCAGTTTGGTCCATGTTGGAGATGGGCTGGTTTCACTTCTTATCCTAATGACCACATGACATACATGCCATCATCAATAGAGATGGGGATGAATCGGTATTTTGGTGATTTGTCCAGCTTCGTGATCCGTCAAAGTTGACGAGCCACGAAGCACGAATCTCCTGCCCATGAACCGACAAACCATGAATCGATTCATCGCTTTGTTGGGGTTTTTTTTAGACAGCCAGAGGCTGTCTGGAAAAAAAATAGCTGACACCCCCACAGCCTGCTCCCCTGCCCCCTTCCCACTACCCCTGTCACCTCCCTACCTTGGCTGCCGCAGTCTGCACCACCACTGCCACCGCTGCAACCACCATCCACGGCAGCCTGTGCCACGGCACCCTCCGCAGTCACCATCCACCACCCCTCGCTGTGGCGGAAGTGGGTGGCAATGGATGACAGCAGCGCCAGGTGGTGGCGGATGGCAGCAGTGGCTAAGGTAGGGAGGGGAAAGGAGTGGGGGATAGGCTGTGGGGCTGGCTGGCGGGCTGCCTATCGGCTGTCGATCAGCTGGATCAATTGGCCCACAGGCATAATGGGAAGGCTATAGGAAGAGAGGGCAGGCTAGCCTTCCCTCTCTTCATATGGGGGACGAATAAAAATGGGACAATATTCATCCCTTCATATTCGTCGGGGTCTCTGGAACTCACAAATACAAAGGGATGAATATTTAATGAATCAGCTATTTTTAACGAATATCGTGATTCATTTTTTTATTTGTCCCCATGTCTAATCATTTGACCAAACTCCGGGAGGCAGTGGAAGACAGGAGAGCCTGGCGTGCTCTGGTCCATGGGGTCACGAAGAGTCGGACACAACTTAACGACTAAACAACAACAATGTCTAATCATGAACCAGCCTGCCCCTGATTGATACGTACCACACCTTTTGGGTCCCTGTCGGGGGCTAATGGTTTTTTGTGTTTTTTATACTGGTAGGATCACTCAATTTTGGCTCAGTTCCAACAAGGGTGATTGTTGGAATCAGACTAAAGCAGATGGTTTAAGCTGTCCTTTTGCTCAAGCCATTTAATGATGTTGAGAAATCGAAAGCTTCCTTGCCACTCACTTGCTGAAGAGACAGGAAAGGAAGTTTTCCATTTCTTTAACAACAAATTAAAAGAAACAGAAAACTTTGTCTCTCTTCTCCTCTACAGGTAAGCAGCAAGGAAGCTTCCCATTTCAAAACACCATTAAGCACTTTAGGCAAATCACAGAGGAGGAGACAAGAGGAGGATTTTGCCGTTCTTGTTTTCTTTCCTTTTTAAAGGGAAAGAAGAGAAGTCTAGGCCATGGTAAATACACTCCCTTGAGCTGCAATCTGGTTGATCCTTGCATGTGGATGCACACCTTGCCTCAAGTGACACACTGCATCTCAAAGTAACCTTGTTTAGCATGAACTAGACTCACCCAGTCCAAGATAACTGGGCCATCTAGTCTCACCCTTAGTTACAGCAGGCATAAGAGAAGGTATGAACTAGACCTGGCCTGTAGGGAGTTCCACATCTAGACCACCAGATATACACAACTGTTAGGGTTGCCAGATCAGCAATAGACCATTCCCAGAGAGGAGGGTCCTTGTGATGCCACAAAGACAGAGCAGACAAAGGTTGAGAGGGAAGCAGGTGTGACATCCATATAAATGCCTCTGTGCTGAGCCAGTGAGCCCTGATACTAACTGAGAATGAGTGGAAACACAGGCCTTACAGACACTCTACATGCAAATACCAGACTTTCTACTCCTCTAGTGATGCTCACCCTGCCTGAAGACTCTTTGAAGTGTACCAATTCCCTGAGACTTTGGCTGGCGCCCTGAGACTTGGCAACCCTAAAAAGCACTTCACCTTCTGTGATGACAGCACCACTTGCAGATTGGTTGGTTGCTGGGGCATCACCAGCCCTGGCTGTTGCATTTTTAGACCAACTGCCATTTTAGAACCGCCTCCATGGACAGCCCCAGGTGCTGTGTATTTCAATAGTCTAGTCAAGGGGATACCAAGTGTGCTGTAGTGGATAGAGTGACGGACTAGGACTCAGGAAAGCACAGCCTGAATCCCCATTCAGCCATAGACACTCACTAGGGATGCAGAACTGGTAAAAACATGCTTTAAATATCTCACGTACCTTAAATATATCATGTATAGCTCTACAAGGGTTGCTTATTAGTCGGTTCTGACTTGACGGCATGTAGCAGCAGCAAGTCTAGTCAAGAGGTTATCAACATGCACAGAACATTGGCAAGAACGTAGTCCTTTGTCCAGGAAGGGATGCATGTCGTGTTATCAGCAGATCCTGACAGAAAATGCATGACTGAAATAAATGACATGTGAAAACTGGCAGCTTAGATATACCCTCTGAAATATATTCAGTAGCACTGTGCTGTTGTTTCACAGATTCTGAAGGCGGCAAAGCAATGGCAATGAAAGTGGATTCTAGGTGTAGGTGTAGTAAGTTAGATGTCGTGGTAGAGCAAGACCTGGGATTGAATCCTCACTCTTTTTGTGTTTACGTGTGTTTAACTTTTAAATTTTACCTTCTCCTGCAAAATGCCCAGGATAGTCAACAACAGCAAAAATATAAAAGAGTCACAATTGAAGCAAATAATTTTTCAGTGAAACTTGCTGGATGATATTAGACCAGGCATTGTTTTTAAATCTAATTTGCCCAAGAGCTGTTGTGAAGATTAAATGAGGGGGCGGGGAGGAGAGCAAGTTCCCCTGAACTCCTTAGGAAATGTCTGGATAAAAATGCAGTGAATTGTCTTAACAAGCACTGTCTATTATTAATGTACACATCAAATATGTTTCCATGGAGGATTTATTATTTAGTTAATTGTTCAGTTACTTGATAGCATTTGTCTGTGGCCCTTTTTTGCCCACCAAGGCTCTAAATTTGATTTATAATAAATTAAAACAACAAAGAACAGATTAAACACATTCAAAACAAATTAAAAATGTGAAAAAGTGGATTAAATGTTTTTAAACTTCTATGGTGACAAATTACGATGGCTATTTATTAACACTGCCAGAGGCAGTATGCCTCTCTGTTACCAGGTGCTGGGGGAAATGAACCATCTTGCTGTCTTGCTTGTGGGTTTTGTGGGGGAATTTGGTTGGCCATTGTGTCAAAGGTACACTGGCCTATAATCTTAGAACTGTAGCTGGAAAGGAACTCAAGGGCCTCTGAGTCCAGTCCTCTGCAGAAGTAAGAGATCCACAGCTTAAGCATCCCAGATAGATGGCCATCTAGATGTTAGTCTTTTTAAAGATGTGACTACACAGCAGGAAAAAAGAGAAGTGATCTGCTGTGAATTTGCCCCCAGGAAGCTGGATTTCCCTGGGTGAATTTGTTTGAGCCAACCACACAGGAGTCAGCAAAGAGGAGGAAATTGGCAGTCACCCCTTTTCTGCAGCTTGTCAAGGCAGGTGTACCATAGATGTCCAGATTCGCAGGAGGCACAGCTACAAGTAGGGCTACCTTAATAAGCTGCAAACAAGGGCTCATTGCCAGTTTCCTCCTCTCTGACTCCTCCTTTCTGACTCAGAAAAGAGTCAGCTGATCTTGTAAACAAGGGCTGATTGCAAATTTCCTCCCCCTCCCCCTCTCTTTCTCTCTCTCCTACTGCATCAGCACTGGCACCAAGTCTTTAAAGGTAATCCAGGTTGGGAGACAAGGAGTGCTCAGTTGAGGGGAACTGATACCTTTGTAAGTGTCCCTTTGCTTCATCTCTCCCCACCTTGAACTACGATACTGGGAGAGACGGCTTCTGGTCATCCAAGCAGCCATGAAGAGGTACTGGCCCAAGCCACCACACCTAGAGATGGGGACCAATATAAAAACAGATCGGCTTTTTCGATGAAAATAGCCGATTCGTTCAATATTTGTCCCTTCATATTCGTGGGTTCCAGAGACCCCCACGAATATGAAGGGATGAATATTTACCCGTTTTTATTCATCCTTTGTATTAAAAAAACACAACCCATTCTGCCTACCGGCCACTGATCAACTGATTGGTGGCCAATAGGCAGCCACCACCACCCCAGCCACCCACCACCACAGCCTACCCCACCCCTTCCTCTCCCTACCTTAGCCCCCACCCCACCCCCACCGACATCCCCTTACATTAATCGCCGCTGCCAAGGTCTTCATCTGGCCTCCCAGCCACGGCATGTAAAAAGGGAGACTGGCTGCCCTTTGCAAAGATGGCAGCTGCGGCTTCATTTAGTGTAGGGAAACTGCAGCTGCCATCTTTGCAAAGGGCAGCCTGGATTCCCTTAAGGCAGGCTAAGGGAATTGTTTTTTTTAATAACCCCCCCCCCCCCCACGAATCGATGAATAACTTCATTATTCATCACTTCATGGGGGCAGCTTCGTGCTTCATGAGTCGTCAACTTTTGACAACTCACGAAGCGGGATGACTCGCCAAAATGGTGAGTCGTCCCCATCTCTAATCACACCAACTGAACTGATGCAAACGCATTCAATGGGGGGGGGGGGGAGTAGATATCCCAGTGGCACAAGGAAAAAGTACAGACTGGAAAGGGAAACTCTGGACTGATTTGCATTGACTTACACATTGTGTGGTCAATGGAAAATAATATGAATCTAACCACCCCAATACCCCAGAGCATACCTCGTATTATTTGTCAATGTAGTTGCTTCCTAAAACCTCCAGTGAAGGAGAATCTACCACCTTTCAAGGTCATCCATTCCATTGTCAATCAACTATTACTGCCAGGAAGCTCTTCTCAATGCTTACTGAAAATCTTCATCCTTATCAATTGAATCTGTTGGTCCTGTTTTCTGGAGCAACGCAAAACAAGCTTGCTTTGTCTTCCATGCGACAACAACCTTTCAACCATCTGAGCCACAAAAGGGCCTTTGGCCTGATCTAGCATGGCGCTTTTTATATTCTGAACTAAAGGATGCCTGTGATGATCTGCCATTGCGTCCTGGGATCTGGATACTGGATTTGGATATTGCCAAGGACAAAATAAACCTGGGAATAAAAAAGGCCCATTCCCCCTCCACAAGCATTCCAATTGTCGAATTACATCTCGTGGAAATATGCCAAGTATAAGAATAATCAAGCTTTAAAAGCTTTTTGTCTGGACTAGCTTTGAGTGGTCAAGTTAAAAGCAGGCACTTGGTGGGAAAGAATTTTCATAAACATTCCTAGTTCCCTCCCCCTTTTCTTTTCTTTATTTGTATTTTCTTTTCGTTAAAGCTCAAAAAATAAGGCAGCAATCAAAACGATCAGGTCAACGAATCTTCCAGCTTCCACCAAATACAAAACCAACTGCTACCTCACCTCATCTGCTAATCACTCAAAACGACATTGGGACACAAACAAGGATACTCTCTTTTTTATATATACCAGTCTCTTTCCCTCCCTGTCTTGCTAGCTGTCTTGAACATACAAAAGCCCTATTCGGGTGTTACAGGCTGAAACCAGGAAGGGACTCGATGTGTGGTCTTGATGTGGGGAGGCAGCTACGTCCCATCCCCACCTTCCCACCCCACCTTTGCGTGATGACAATGAAAGCTTGCAGTGGCGTTGCAAGAGTATTTTGCCAAATGTGCTCACAGCACTTCTGTGATCAGAATCTCTGGGCTCCAAATCACAGAAGAGTTGTAAATGTATTCCAGGCTCATTGTGGACCTCGTTTGCTGTGAACACCGTCATGCAGAATCGGGCTAGAGAAGTCATTTAGTGAAAACAAAACAAAACAAAAAACCAGCAGAGTCGAAATTGTCCCAGCAAATCTGCTCCATTTTGCTTTGGGGGCACTTTTTAACTAGTCAATTTGATTTAGGGGTGTGTGTGTGTGTGTGTTTCCCATGCCATTTTTCACCCAACGATGTTGCCTTTGCTGAGAAGTAGAGTTGACATTCCCCGGCTGTTAGCAGCCTGAACCCCTGTATGAGGAACACTGGAATCAACCGTGAGTTCAGGAAATACCAGAAGTGTAAATCTTAATCATCCTAAACCTAATCCTTCTGCTAACCTTCCATATACTGGGATTCCCATGTGGCCAGAAAATGTTTCAGAACTCTCTCAGTGGGAGGTTTTTAAAATCCGCCAGGAGGAGCATTCGGGTTGAGACAGTTGAGTGCATGTCTATGTGTGCGTGTGTGTGGTTCCTCCGTAATGGCTCACACAAGTTTTGCTCCGTCAGGGAGGAAAAGCATGTCGTCCAAGATAGGAGCATGGCGGCAACAGCTGCAGGGATTGCTCTCTCATCCACTTCCTCCTGCAGCCCCCTCCACTTCCTGTACTGCTCCAAGCTCTACCTACATGCCAAAAATCCAATACCCACCATCAAAACAACAGATGTTTGTAAGTCCCATTCTACAGGACTACTATTCCTGAACTGAAACTTTTTTTTCCTTCGGCACTTTTTGCCTGAGGCTTCCCTCCTACACAACTCAAGGGCAAAATAGCCTGGTTTATTCTCAGGCAATGTCTTTCAAGCTTAGACGTAACCGACACCCTTTACGGCCAGATAAATTAAACTGAACTGATGTGAACTCTCCCATAGAGATTTAAACTGTCTGATAGAGGGAAGTGAACCTAATCCACTCTGTGTGGCCAGTACACAGTTGCTCACAGAAACCCACTTACCAGATTCCTCTGGATCAGCACCTCTTCAGAAGACCTATAAATAGACCAAAGCACATTTTATTTATAAGCCCTGTTGCAACCAGTCAGCTTTCAGGACAGTCCTTTTGCCAGGTTCTCTTTGCAAGAGAGCAGAAGTGACTCAGAGTCAATAGGCAAGCGGTGTGCCCCCCCCCCCAATATTATCAGAGGTTGGGGAGAGGGGATATAAGGAACTGGCCTTTGAAGCTTTCATTCAAGAAAAAAAAAATCAGTGGGAAATATCCACTGGCTGAAATCCAGTAGTAAGTCACAACTAAAGTAGGCCCATTGAATCAGTACAAGCTATGGAGGAGGTGAATTTCCAGATCTGCAATGATTCAGTGGGCCTACTCTAGTTGTGACTTAATATTGGATTTTAGCCTTTTGTGGGGAAAAAAAATCTTAAAATGCTGATTGGAAGGTATTACATTTGTTATTTGTTGATTATTGCTCCTAGAGATGGGCACGAGTTACATCATGCCTCTTCATACAAAGATCTCCTTTGCATGTTCCTTTCCCCCACCTCCCAGATGGCTGCCCACTCACAAGCCTCCACTCACTGCCTGGGCCATCCTTCGTTGCTGGCTGCCCAGTCTGGGAAGGAGCTCGGGCTTCCCTTCCCCACCTCCTCCAGCAGCCAACCACTCGGATGAGGAGGTGAGACGGGGATTCTCCCTGAGCAGCTGTTGAGTGGTTGGCTGCCGGAGGAGGTGGGGAAGTGAAGCCCAAGCTCCTTCCTGGACTGAGCAGCTGGCAACAGAGGACAACCCAGGTGGCACGTGGAGGCTTGTGAGTGGAGCAGCCATGGGGGAGGCGGGAATGTGTAGCAACTGTGGTGCCATGTGGAGATCTTCACATGAAGAGGCATGACTTAAGTTGTGCCCTTCTCTAATTGCTAGCTATATACTATATGTGGACACATCTTAATAACAAAACACTGCCAACTTGATGTACATGTCTTGCGTCCCATCTCCATTTCTCTAATGCTGGGGAGATGAAGTCCATACATAAAGTTTAAAAGCTAGCTTATCCTTCCCTTGGAATCGTAATGCAATTGTCCAGATTTACAACTGGGCCAGAATGTTCACTTGGATCACCAATGCCTGTCCTTTGCTCCCTCTGAATGATTATTAGACCTTAACATATGTGAGAAAGGCCTAGGGGGCCACTTCAATTTCCTATGTAACCATGTCAGAGCCAGGATGCTCAAGCAACATGGTCAAAAAAGCAGAGAGATGGCGTGTTTTGCTAAGACTGCAGGCAAAACGACTGTATGAAAAGGCATATTTTAAAAGCTTTGGGAAGAAAAAAAATGTAAGCTCTAGGTTATTGAAGGCTTTTTTTCCTCAGCTCCATTTCATGCAGATATGATTTGCAACATCAGTCCCTTGGGTGACTGAATTAGGCCAGAAACAGATTTTAGAGAAAGCCTGTGATTGAACAGGAAAATTCTAATGTGAGAGTCTGAATGTCTCTCCACTAATTTCTCTCACCTCTGGAATTATGTATTCTAGGGGCATGAGGATTTAAGCGGGATTCCTTTGAAGTCTGATTTAATAAATGTGGAAGTACAGCCTTAATCACCTCTCTACAACATAGATGTGCTTTCAGGTCTAATTACAGGCTATCTCTAATGTTTCTTTCTGGCCTCAGAGAGATGTTCTAAAGGTGTTTACATAAGAACGGTTGGGACTGCAAACACAATTTTTATTTTTCCTCTTCTGATTTTAGTTAACATTTCTTGTACTGCTTTGTAATTAGAGAGGAATTTGTATTTTAGAGAGGAAAGAAAAATGGGCTTTCAAATACTCACAAATCTTCAGTTACGTAAATGCATGATGTTTCCTTTTTTTAGGAAATTATGCATGAATTAATGTCAGTAAAGTACCTCTTCTGTATCTAATCAAATCTAATGCACCATCACGAACTGTCCCACCCAGTTATGTCAACCTTTATCATGGGTTTATCATTGGGTGGAGCACTGTGATTTCTTTCGTAATTCGTAATGATGTGCTGCTTATTTTGATAGAATCAGAGTAAAAAAAAAAAAGAACAAAACAATAAAGTACAAAACAAGACCAGACACTCAAAAATGAACTGTTAAAGAAGCAAAAGTGCACAATGTGTTTAATTCATTCTGCAATACTTCTTCGCTTGCCCTCAGTTATATCCAATGAACTTTTCATCTTACCTAATAGAGAAAGAATTTAGTCTTGATGACCCTGAAGAGACAGGTTTGTTTGAAGTCGTGAACTCACATCAACTGTTCTGCAGAGAAAAGGGGTTCATTTTTCCTTTGGAAAAATATATATCAGGGAGCAACGACATTGACAAATAATGCTCTGGGATTGGACTGTCTGATTCACATTATTTTCTGTACTACATAACGTACAAGTCAGTGTGTATCAGTCCAGACTTTTCCCCCAATCTGTATTTCTTCCCTCTGTTTTTCCCCCAGTTCAGGCAGTATGATCACTTGCGCTGATGCTACATGGTCAACCAGAAGCTTCTCCAGCTCCTTCTCAGCTTGCTCAAGTTGAGGGAAAGAAAGCAAAGGACAGACATTGCAGAGCTACCTTGAATAAGCTGCAAACAAGGTGGAATGCCAATTTCCTCCCCTCTCCTTCCTAACTCCTGTATGGTTGACTAAAGCAAACATACCCAGAGAAACCCAGCTTCCCAGATGTGGCTTCACAGTAGATGTGTTTCCATTTTTCCTCCTGTGAAGTTGCACCTCAGCCTCAAGCCACAGACTCTTAAATGCAGCAGCAGACTGTTCAACCAAGTGAGATACGTAGACTAAAAGATCCTGTTAGGAAGAAGGCCCATGAGATCCATTCATAGCAACAATGACTGAGGTCAGAAAATACCTTCACCGTCTCACTAAAAAGTTAATGAATAAAAGAAGTTGTTGAATTCTCCGGAACTTCTCAGCAGACAAAGATGGTACAAAACCCAAGATGAAGGCAAATAGTTCAGAAATGGGGCCAGATGCAAAGCCCTCAGCTCATGAAGCCAGACTGCCGACAAAGCAAAATGGCATTTAGATGCCAAAAGAGACAGAGATGAGAAAGGTAAAAAAATTTCCATTTCCTCCCTGTGGTGCAGACAAAAGGCTGGGAGTCTAAGGATTCCTCCTAGAAACACATGGCTGAGGTTTGAAAACAGGAAGGGGGAAAGGTGGGAAAGATTGTCCAGACTCCATGGATGCCCTACCTTGAAAATAGAGGACTTGCCCAATAAACATAGAGAACTCTAAGAATCTGTGCAGGGTGTGAGCATGAGGTCACTAGCCAAGAAAAGCCAATGTTGCCACATAGGGCGCCCGTCAGTTCATGAGGGCTACATCCACATAAGTACCATGTACAGACCATTTTCGAAGCAATAACTAAAGGCAAAACCAGAGAAGAGGCAAAAAGAACCAGTAAGAACCACCAATGATCAGGAATTGAGCTTTTTAACTGGGACAGCAGCATACATTCAATCTTTCTGTTCTTTTGTAATTCCAGAGAAATCCAAACCCAGTCCCACCTGCCATTAGCCTCTAGGAGGGTTAAAAAATTACATTGGTTCAAAAATGACTCAAATTGACACAATTATACTGAACAATAATTAAATGCAGAATAAGAGCATGTGGAGAAATCACATGGAACAATCAGATTTGGGTTAAGTAGAACCTGAATCTATGCATAAAGAGCCACAAGAACATACACACGAGCCTCTGTCTTTCTTACCATGGTCTGCCAATGGGTAAAATATCCTGTACTGGTGCTTGGCTCCAAAGAGGAGAGTCTTGTCACATCCTAATCATATCACATAATAATCTTCTTGCATAATCATAAAGGGAAGTGTTGTCTGAAATGTTGTTGAACAGGACAACTAACTGCTCTGCAAAGCATTTGTGCATTGGAGCTGGGGTACTGAATAGCATTGGACTTGGACTCCAGATGGTTAGCTGGTACCTGCAGGAGTGACACCTCCAAGCACAGGAGGAGACCCACACCTTTCCTCATGTGCTGCTCAGCATCTTAATAGGAGCATGGAGTGTGAAGAGACTTTATAGCCTGCCCAAGAATAGGTTCTGTTGTGGCCTCGAAGTTGCAGCACTGCTACTATCTCTAATCACTGCTTGGAAATACCAGCAGGTTTTATTCCCCTTTCCTGAGAGAAGGCAGGGCCTCAGATGGTATCTTTATGGACCTCATGAAGCCTGTCATTCAGATATTCTCCACACTGATGTAAAAAGCAGGCTTATGTCCTATAAACCAGGGGTCCCCAACTCCTGGTCCGTGGCCCAGTGCCGGTTCGTGGCCTTAGCCGGACCAGGCCACGGAGACAGATCTTCCGGGGGGCCCCCGCACGAACTCCCCCCTGCAAGTGCCCCATCCCTTCATGAATGCGCATGAGTGCCCGCGTGCCCGAGCGCAGCCCCTTCGTGCATGTGTGCGAGTGCCCATGCGCTCGCGCAAGTGAGCGAGCACAGCCCCTTCGCACATGCGCGCAAGACCACGCAGCCCCTTCGTGCATGTGAGAGCTCAGGGGGTGCCCGCCCCCCGTGCACGGCCCATGGCCCCCTCAACCAGTTCGCAGTATCAAAAAGGTTGGGGACCACTGCTATAAACAACATTCCTTCAACAATTTGCCTCAGTAGAAAGAAACCAATCTTTTGTAATGAAATAAGATAATTATCAGGGATTCCTGATAATAATAATAATAATAATAATAATAATAATAATAATAATAATAATAATAATAATAATAATAATAATAATAATAATAATTGGGATTAGTAAAAACATTCAGAGGTTCCTCAAGAAAACATGGAAAAATTGAAAACCGGCTTAATGGCCCATGGTGAAGAAACTGGGGAAGTTAGCATCAAAAGAGCAATATTTCAAGGGGATTTTTTGTCACCACTGCTGTTTAACATCTCACTAATCCCCATGTCAATAATTTTAAATAAAACTGGATTTGGCTACCATATTTCAGAACAAGCAGGACAAATCAATCATTCTTATACATGGATGACCTAAAACTATATGCAAAAAAGTTCCACAGAAATAGAATCACTGCTAAACACAGTGCAAATATTTAGTGAAGTTATCTAAATGAAATTTGGAATTGACAAATGTGCAGCTCTGTCTATACACCATGGCAAGATCAAAAAACTAGATGGGATAGAGTTAAAAATGGCAATATTATAAAATCGCTCTCAAGTGACAAAAATTATAAATACCTTGGAATACTAGAAGCAGACAACATGGTGCACAGTTAAAGAAAGTTAAGTTAAAGAACTGACAGAAAGAGAATATATCAAAAGACTGCGGAAAATCTTAAAATCAAAATTAAATGGGGGAAATACAATCAAAGCCACAAACATATGGGCAGTTCCAGTAATTAGATACCCAGCTGGAATAATAGATTGGACTCAAAATGAACTAGAAGAATTGGATCGAAAAACACGAAAACTAATGAACATGCATCACACACTACATCCAAAAAGCGATGTGGACAAATTATATTTACCACAAGGCCATGAATTACTGCAAATACAGGAGGTAGCAGAGGAGGAAAAAAAGAAGCCTAAATGATCATATCAGTACAAGCAGAGAAAAATTACTTAAGGCAGTGAAAATGGAGAATATTTTGAAACCAACAGAAACAAAGGCTCAATATGAGAAACAACAATTTGAAAAGAAATTAAACTGCTGGAAAAATAAACCACTACGTGGACAACACCTGAGAAATATTGATGGAAAGCATGATCATAATTCAACATGGGCATGGCTAAAACTACAGACTGTTAAGAAAGAAACTGAAGGCTTGATTTTTGCTGCATAAGAACAAGCGCTCCAAACCAACGTGACGAAAGCTAACATCCAAGGAATTAGTGCTAAGAGCAAATTTCGACTCTGCCAAGAAAAAGATGAAACTGTGTCACACCTCATCTGTGAATGTCCAAAGATTACAAAATTAGACATGATAGAGTGGCAAAATTAGTACACTGGTCATTATGCAAAAAAAATATAACTTGCCAACCGCCAAAAACCCATGGGAACATCAGATAGAGAAGGTGTCAGAAAATGAGGAAGTCAAGACCTTGTGGGGTTTCCGGATCCAAACTGATTGACACCTTGAACATAACACACTAGACACAGTAGTAATAGAACAAAGAAAGTTCTGGATCATTGACATTGCAATTCCAGGGGATGGCAGAGTTGAAAATAAAGAATTGGAAAAACTAACAAAGTACAGAGACCTGGCAATCAAAACATCTCTCCTCTGGAAGAAACAAACTTCAGTGGTCCCTATAGTCATTGGGGCTTTGGGAACAATATCAAGGAATTTCACACAGTACTATAAGCAGTTGCAGATCTAAGAAATATCATCAGAGCTGCAAAAAGGGCATTAGGAACAGCTTACATACTGCACCAATATTTAACAGATACTTAGATTTTTTGGTTAAAACTTGTATCTGTTATATAATACCGTCAATGTTTTTATAATTTTGAATGACTGTGCCTGGTGTTTTTGAATAATAATATTCCGTCAGCTCCCACAGTGTAAACAGTGGACAAAGTGTAGCTCATGGGCCACATGCACCCCACAGCCATTTTGTAACCTCCTCCCAGATCCCTACAGAACCCCCCTGCACCCTCATGCAAAACTGTATTATTATTATTATTTTTAACCATAAAAAACACTTTTTCCAGTTCTGGAGGCCTTCAGGAGGGGCAGTTTTACATGGGAAGGAGTTGCAGCCCCCCAAGCTCACAATCTGCTAAACCCCCAAAATAAAACCAGGCATGCACCTCCATTCACCTATGGAGTCCCCACACACAATTTATTTTAGTATTTCCTAGACTAGTACATCCCTCAATGGGTGTTGAAGAGGAAAATGTCTTTTTAGGCCCTCTAAATTGCCCCCCCCCCCCTTTGTGTAAAGTATGAATATTTCCCCACAGTTATGAAGAGTTGCTTAAGGTGAAGAAACAACTACTTATTCTGGCACTGAGCAGGCAGCGATGCTTAAATATCCTGCTGGTTGTGTGTAACCTCAGGTTCTTTCATATTTTCAGGCAGTTTTGATGAGGCCTGAATGTTTGAATCCAAAATCACTGAAATTAACTCTTCTTACTTCCTTGAAAACCATTTATTATTAATTGCTGCTGGGGGAATCCTACCTCTTCAGACCTGAAAGAGGTTTAGGTCTTTACACAAAGGCTGAAATCCTGTTGTTTAGTGTAGTCAGTTACGCTAGAGTAGGTCTATTGAATCAGTGGAGATTTGGTGAGTCAACCCATAAATTCCATTGATTCAAATTAGCCTACTCTAGTTGTGACTTACTACATTAAGTAACCAGATTTCAGCTAAAGACTTGTGAATTACTCCAAACAGGCATCTAATCAGCATAAAAGTTATGCCTCCTTTAATTTCTGGGAAATTCTGGCTTTTTCATGAGAAATATTACATGATCCAAGCTTGAAAAAGACAACTAACATGCCCAGTTAAATCTATCTAGGAGATTAGCTGGAATCATGTTGCTGTCAAAGTTAGCAGCACATTTTCCCATAGATTAAATTTTATAGAAGGCTGTATGAAAGCGGGGGGTGGGGGTGGGGAATTATATCTTGTTATTTTGGGAGTGCAATCCAGATTCATTAATATTTCTTGAAGGTTTGCATTCCCTGCAAAGTAACAATTCATAGATTTCACCTGAAGAGTCATCTATAGAACAGAGTTCATTTTGGTACATACCGGCAGGTGCACGTCTGTTGGTATTGTAGGTGAGACATACACCTTTCTGCTCTGCACCTTGTATTTTCTATATGAGAAAGAAACTTCAGCATCTGTAAATTCCTTGAGAAACAGGTACATATACGTCAACCCAGAGTGTCATTTTTTGTTTAGCAGCTCCTTACCTTTTTTGTTCTTTTTTAATTAAAAAGATGTAAACTACGCTCAGTTTTTGAAAATACATTGGCACAATAAATTTATCTTTTCTATGTTCTGCATGCCTGGGCTCATTTATGATATCCCTCAGTGCACAAAAGCTAATGAAACCAAACCTCAAACATTTTCAAACTACTTGCTTAATATTAATGAAATTACAAATTTTCATGGAAACAAACAACAGCCTAATACTTGGATCTGACATCCATGTTAGATTTAGTAGATGTCAAAATCTAACACAAGTATATTTTATTTTAGTTTGATGCCAGTATCTAGAAAAACATCTGTTTTGATTATACTCCACCGTTTCTAAGTTAGCCAAAGAACACAATATCCTTCTTCGTGAGTACTGAATGTACCTCAGCTAGTTTCAGTCTAATTACTCATATTTGATAACGGCTGGGGTGGACTTCATTCTTGTGATGAGCCCATAACTTGGTGTTAGAAAAGATTTGCATGACAAACAGTGACTCTCTGAGGAAATTTGGAAATGACCAAAAAATATGGTATCCAGACTCTAGAATATATTTTGTCCCTACCATATTTCTCTAGAGATCTGGGATACAGTCCAGGAGAAAGTGCTTGTGGCTATTGAATTGGTGTCCTTAAACTGTGTTTTCATTTGGTAATCAGTTTCATTAGTTGTAAGACATTGTAGCAGCTCTGATCTGCAGACGTTGACCAACATGTCATTTTAAAAGTTACTATATGCATTACATGATTTACAAAATTATACCCAGTCCAGTTTGTTAGTCCGTTTCACCATCTCTGCTAGGGATTTGGACTGTTATCAGACAAACATATAAAGACATACTGACCTGGACCTGCACAACAATAAGGTCTGAGTGCCTCCAAAGTGGCACAGCAATGGCCAGGTACCAGCCAGTGTTCCTTTATCCAGGTATGGACTGGGTCAGGGGGCCAATGCACATCTCCAAAGTGTATCAAAAAGAAAGAAACAAACCAAGTATTGTTACAGTTCAAAGACAAATTATTTCAGCATATCTGAGCAGACGGCACTTTTTTTAGAGGTGTGGTCTTTAAACAACAGACTTTGCTGTGTATTCTGGATGGAAGCTGGAAAACTGTAATTGTGTATTACGATCGGTGGGGTTTTGGCACAACATGATTAGCAGCTGGACCGTGGTGTCAAGAAACTGAATTTGTTGTGGAGGCTGGTCTAGGCCCAGCTTGATGGTAAAATGAAAATTACTGAAATTCTGGTGGAACTTCTCAGGTGACTCCTTACTACAATAAGGAGGAAGAGAAAGATTTAGAAATTCACTTGGGGATGCCTCCAACAACAGGAAAAAAAAATATCTCCAGGTATAACCCAGTATTTCATTATACATGTCAAATACACAATGTTCTTTTTGGCTTAGGTTTACGTTATCACTAAATTTATTTAGTTCATATACAGTATATGAAAAAAGCATGTGGTTTAATAATGAAATCACATCCAGAAACACTACATACATTGGCTGAAATCCTATTGCTTAGGATAAGAAACTTTGTAATTTGCAGTCTGTTCTTAACTGGCAATTAAGTCCACAGCTGAAATTCTCAGGGACGTGTGTGCACACAGCAAGCTAGTATTTGCACATGTTCCCAAGAATCATGTAGCTGCCCTCCAGAAGTATCTTCACCTCCATCGCCATAGGAACAATCTATTCTTTTCTGCCGATGTGGCTGTTACCCATGAAGAGGCTGGGTGCATCTTAGTCTGGTGTCACAGCCGTGACCACTCTTCCTTGGGTGATCCTGCTGGGAGTTCAGGCTAGTAATGGAATTTGGCCACTGGACAGCATTGCTCTTGGTTTCATGGACTCACTGAAACCCCTTTACCATAAGGGGCACATCCAAGAAGGGGAAGAATCATGGCAGGGACTTTTTATTTGCCAGTTAGGAACAGACTGAAAGTTCCAGATTTTCTTATGCTGAGCAACAGGATTTCCAACATTGTGTAATCCAAAAGCTAAATTAAATTTGTCTCTCTTTCTTTTTCCTTCCCATAATGCTCACTATAATCAGAACCAAATGACTATTCTATGAAAACTGATGAAGGGAAGAACTTTATTTCTTTATTTATTGCATTTTAGACCATACTGTAACCAGAGTATTCTTGATAATGTTCAATATTGTACATTGAAAATATAAAATGCAAAAATAAAATAAAAAATAAAAAAAGGAAACAGAAAATAACAGCAGTAAAAGTACACATAATAAATTCAAACATGTACATATCCCCCCTAACATACCCAAAGGTTAAAAAAACAGGCAGGAATTTAAAATGGAGTTGGAAAGGCTAACCAAGAGCAACAAGTAACAAGTTAAAATGAGTGAAACAGCCCACTTGAAAAATAAAACCAAAGTCCTATCTTTTTTTGAGAGCTATGGCAGATTAGTATCTCACGGGTCACTGCTTAAAAAGTTCTAAAGTTCTTTCTAAAGTTTTGAATTTACCTAGTGACACCAGCCATGCCACATGCCTTCGCCACCATCCCCAATCTACAACACAAGGACAATAATACTGGCTTACACTGCAAGATTGTTGGAAGAATCATGGAGAGTAGAAGTGTATTTCAAACATGTTGAGTTCCCTGACCTGCTGTTCAAAGGTAACTGGTTTTGTATCCTTAGTCTTACCATGTCCTGTATTTTATATACAGGGTTCTTCTATTTGTTTTTATGTTGGCAAGACAAAAGGCTGGGTTTCCAACCTTACAGACTAAAATACTTGGAAAACAGTTTAGTCCTTTCACTTACTTGTGAGTCATCAAGGTCCAAGCTGCAGAGAAACATCTCAAACTGTAGAGAAGTTTAGAAGGAATAACTGGCATTCAACAGTGATTATACATCTGACTGTTTTTACCGTGATGAAGGAACCAGCCATCAGCTCCAGAATATATGCCCTGAAGTCTCCTCATATAGGTCCACAGTGCCAGTGGGCCTCTGAAGAGGAGTTCACGAGAAGTGAAACACACTTCTAAGAGATTAAGACAACGATTCTGTTTTGGTGAGTTTTGAGACTGGAGTCCTTAAAATTTCCAAAGCTCTGGCAGCAGGGAAACGGGAATGATATTAACTGCTCCCTCTTGATTCCCCCCCTTTTTTGACCAATACATTGTAATTTAACCAATACCAAGATTGGGGTTGTGGTGGGAGGGGCTAGGGAAGTTCAGAATTCTCCAGAGCCAGAGTTTCGCCCTCTGTGCCCCTTGCCCTTCCTCAGTCCACTCCACCCCCTGCCCCCTTTCCCGCCCCCCCCCCCAAGTTCAGGCTCCAACATCAGACAGGGAAGGGCTGCAAAAGGATGAGCTGGGGGGGGGGGAAGAGAGATCCAAATACAGAGATCTCCTCTCTGTTCTGAACTGTATCACTGAACTTGAAGGATGGCATCCAATCTTTCCTGTGGTCTTTAGGGCCACAGGGTTTCTCCGTGACACAATCCTGTGGTCCAAAACCAGCCACTCAAAACTATGTCTGCTGGTTAGAAAAAGCAATGTTGTGTTTTTTTTTTTGTCCAATTGTGAGGAGAAAGGAGAATTCATCGATTACAGTTCATGAACTATTGTCAACAGTGTTTGCATCTGTTGTGTTGTACTAACAGCCATCTATCATTATTTGTGATTTTGCAGTTAGCATGATAACTGTTACTGCATTCTAGATACCGGTTAAGCTGCACAATCAAAGTAATGAAGCGAAAGTAATCTTTAAAAGGTTGCTAAACAGAACAAAAGTGACACCTATTTTCTTTCTCCTTCATCCTTCTCAAGATGTTGCTTATGTTAACCCTCAGGAGCCAAGATGAGACATTTTAGTTCCCCACACCTAGACCTACAAGCTCGACACACCAGTACAGCTGTAAACAGTCTCTTTGAATTGCAGCCATTTTCTCTCTCTTCCCCCCTGCCTTCAAAAGAGAAAAGGTTGGAGATAAAAGAACTGAACAAATCTGTCGATTTGTGCACTGGGCCATAGTTTTATCCTAGCTCATATAATATATTGGGGAACGGAGTCCCATGATGGTTTTCCATGAACTATATCTCAAAATGTACCAGTTCTGTCCTCAGACCATCTGCAGTCTGATCATATTCAGAGGAGAGTTTTTCTTCTTCTCTGTTTTGGGGAAGGGACACAGGAATTCATCAGGGTCAGGAAATGCCCACTCCCAAGAAATGCACACTTTATTTTATTGGATTTCCTTTTAATTCTACTCCATTTGGCATTTTCTGGCTCTTGCTCTGGCGGTTTGGCTGAAACCCATTATCGATTCTCCTGTTGCCTACATACAGAGCAGAAGGGAACTCTCATTAGTTGTCTCCCTCTGGCAAGCTCCCTGTTGCCTGAACCATCTTGCAACCAGGGTGAGAACAGGGCGCGTGGCAGGGACCCTCTCTGTGCTTAAGGGACCTCCTTTCCACTCTCCATTTAGGCAGCAGGGTTCGTTCCTTTCCAAGAACAAGCACTCCTTTAAACCAGGGACATTTGTATTCCCCTTAAATTCATGGGGATTCTTATTGGATCAGAAAACTCCCAGCAATTCACACAGCGTGAGCTTTCTTCATCCTTCCATACTAGGATTAAATCTCAACTAGCTACACCATGGAGTGACAAGGGGGGGAAAAAACCAAGGACCTACATCCTGCCAAAACACAATTTGAGGAGGAATTAACGTGGAGAAACGATGGAAAATTCAGCAGCTCACCCAAGTCCTGCCTCTCCTCAAAGTGTGATACCGTGTTTCCCCGAAAATAAGACAGGGTCTTATATTAATTTTTGCTCCAAAAAACGCATTAGGGCTTATTTTCAGGGGATGTTTTATTTTTTATTTTTCATGTACAACAATCTACATTTATTCAAAGACAGTCATGACATCTTCTTCTGGTTGCTGCACAATGGTGCACGGTGGGGTTTCACTTAACTGGGGCTTATTTTTGGGGTAGGGCTGATATGACGAGCATCCTGAAAAATCATACTACGGCTTATTTTCAAGTTAGGTCTTATTTTCGGGGAAACAGGGTATTTATTCTTTTAAAATCCTTTTCTGGAAAGCTGACCAGCTGGATTCTCTGAAGCTAAGGCTTCTGTGCAGAGAGCAATAGCTGCTTACCATTTCACAGACATGATTTTCACCTGCAACTTCATATCATGCTTGCTTTGGATATGAAAGGCACCCTGCAGCTGTGATCCTATCATTACTTACCTGGCAGTAAGTCCCATGGAACACTTACCCTGTAATTTGCGTTTTGAAGAGAACTCTTCCATCATCCAAACATAAAGGACCCATTTGGAAGCCAAAGAGCATTTACAAAGAGAACATAAACGACTGAGAGAAAAATGGATAATGGATCTGATGGTGTCATTCCACAGACTTCCCACACAAAAGGGAAAAGAAAACGCTTGAAGAGCAGTTTTGGAACAAATGGTCCTTGAGGGCACTGAGGGCATAGACACCTTGCAAACTCTGAGTAGAGATTAAAGATGGGCACGAACCAGAGAACCAGTGGTTCATGATGGTTCGTGATTTGTGGCTAACCACGAACCATGAACTACCACAAATTCCCGTAAAAATGAACTGGTTCACAGTTCATTTTTCCATTTCATGCCTGGGGTGGGGGGGCTACCTGCTCCTGCTGTCTCCTCAGCTGCCCTGGACACATGCTCCTGGCAGGGAAGCTGGCCCGCTGCCTGTGAGGATGACACTCGGGGTGGCCGTGGCAGGAGCAGGGAGGCGGAGGCAATGGGGGCAGTGGGAAGGGGGTGGGCAGGCATCCCTTTTAGCCAAAGCAAATGAAGCGTCAAAGGGGGAAAAAAGTGTCGTGTCTCGTTTTGTTTTGGCAAAACGGTATCCCCAAACTGGATTGTGAAACAAACTACAAACCAGCCCAATTCATCGGGTCTTTTGGTTTGTGGTTCATTTTGAGCCCATCTCTAGCAGAGATTTTCCATGTGGCTTTATTTACAAGGCCCTTTATATACAGGAACATGGCAAATAAAATCAGAGGGGCTCCCATGCAAGCATCCTGGTTCAACAACAGCTTGGGAGGCGGAGGGGCTCTACTTTTCTTGTATCATTCCTGTAGCCTAGAAGGAAGTCTCCAGTCCCCTCAATCACTCTTCCTTGCCCTCTCCATTGACATTAGGGGGGAAGCTTGCATGAGGAGGCACAATGCATACACTGGTACCCACGTGGGTCTTTTAATCGAGGTTGCAGAGGTGGGCCCTTATTTGAACGCAAGACAACTGACCTGGTCAAACCAGACTCCCTAACTCCTCCTCTCTAAAAGCAGCCATGCCAGTCTCTACAAACCTACACAGAGCGGCAAGTGAGTAGATTGTGGTATCAATGGACTGAGGAGGAAGAGGAGATTCCCAGCCATCCCCAAACTGGGTGCAGGTGCCTTCTGTTAGCCAAGCTCCACTCACACCAAAGGTGTCTCCGCCAAGACAGATTTTCTGAGAGATTTCCCACACATTGTCACCTACTACATTTGGCCCTGGCCAAACATGTCCAGCACTTGAGGAGGATCAGAGCAGAAGTTGTGAGGAGCAATGTGGAAGTCCTGTCAGTTTAAATCTGGATCAAAACCACATCCTCTGGCATCAAGCTGTTAAAGTAGTGAAAACATTCATTTTCTTTTGGTACACATTTATTTTATTAGGGGTCTTGAGCCAGATATCTGGACATTCCCGATCAAAATGTCAGCATTATGAACTGATTCTTATCATCTGTCTGCTCCCTGAACACCTTCTGAACCTTGGCATTCACACTGCACTTGGACTAAGGACCTAAGCTGAGGACAGACTCAAACAAACAGCTGGTGTTTCTGAACGCCCGTTTCTGCCTTTGGATAGGTCTGCTCCCCTTGGAGATAATCAACACAGACTTGAGTTGGATTTTCTAATGCTCCCTATATCTCATAGCTGGCAACATCTTTCAATATTGTCTCTTTACAGCTGTCCGGTTCCTTCAAGACTGTCTGCATAGATGTATATTATTTTTTTTAAAAAAAAGGCTTCTCTTCAAGTGATTCTGTCCTTTTCTAGTTCAACACTGTCCTTAGTGAGGCTCCTCCTCCTCCCGTTTGAGAAATTAATCAAGAGAGACAGAGAAATATGTGACACAAAACAATGCATGTTTGTGCTTGGAGCTGTTTGCCTGTGTGGTGATGGGTGGGAGAGATTCTGGCTCTGCGCAGTTGATCTGACACAAAGCTAAAGACAGCTGCTATCGCTAGGGATTTAACGGAGATAGGCCTCAGAGTGGGACTGAACTGATTCTGGTAACAGATGCTTTACAAAGCAGACAGAGGTCAAACCCCATGAAGCATCATCATTCCAGTTGTCTCTCAATTAGATTACTGGAGATTCTGTAGTGAGTGTGTCTCAGCTCCTCCCTAGAGAAGGGCGATACACCAGCATCATTTTTGGAACATGATGAAAAGGGAGCTTCTTAAACATGAGTAATTTGGATTTTAAAAACAGGGGTACATTAAAGTCTTTCCCTCTTTCCTTTAACCTTTCTTTCACCCTTTGTCTGAGAGTTTATCTGGGAAATCTTTCATCCAGTAACATCATGAGGGCTGCTGGTAGCAGTTAATTTGAATGTCTCAGGGTCGATAAGAATCTTGAATCTGTAAAGGGGCCTGGATTGCTTGGAACCCAGTGAGGCAATCGTTCTTTCTTTGTTTCAGTCATTCTTCACGGGTGTGTGAGCTCCTGTTGCCCTCCAACTTGGACTGTGCTATCTGCCTGCCTGGTTACCTCCTTTCAAGAGGCTTCCTATGATGAAGAATGTGATGTTCTAAAAAGTGAAGAGAAAGCTGCTCTGAAAGCACTGGGAAGAAATAAATCACCAGGGGTAGATGGAATGTCAGTAGTACTATTTCAAGCCACAGAGACTGAAACTGTCAAAATCTTAACAAGGATATGCCAACAAATATGGAAAACAAAACAATGGCCCACAGACTGGAAACTTTCAATGTACATTCCAGTGGCCAAGAAAGGAAATGCCAAATTATTGTTTTTTAATTCATTTTTAAAAATTAAGATATAGAAAAAATAATAATGAAACAGAAGTGAGTTTACGTACAATTCTTGCATATCAAGAATACCTGACATTTGTAAACATGACTTATACTCTACATTTTATAATAAACATACTATTCTATTCTTTAAATTTACTCGACCTTTTGAAATATATGCTGTGCTCATTCTAAATTCTATCTTATTCTTAGTCCACATCTGCTTTCCTATTTACAAGTATTTTACAGCATTATTTCTGCATTGCTTGTTTAAATACTCAAAATAATTTTCCCACTTTTTTCAAATTCTTCAACAGGTCTTCTGTATAACTTTTATCCATTTTTTAAAAAGTATTTTGGTGTTATGTACCACCAATAATACATTTTATACCAATTCGCTCTTAGATTTTGACATGCTGTGAATTTTATGTTTTTTGTCCATAATCTTTCCCATTGTTGAAAAGTTATCTCTTTTCCTAGATTCTGCATCAACTTTAACATACTGATATTGACTGGTTCCATTTCTGTGTCAAATTGAAGTAGTAATTTATAGATATGTCCTAATAGTCGCTCAGTTTTTTGTATAATTATTCTCTCAAACTCTGTTAAATTTCTTAATCTTCCCCTATTTTCCTGTGTCGCCTCTTTATATCTTGAAATTAATTGATGATAGGATATCCATCTTATCTCTTTTCCTTTTTCTTTTATTACATGCCATGATTTAATTCTCCCTTGTGAATTTATTATATCCTGAAAGGTTATAAAATTATGACACATTTGCATCTGTGGGTGCCATTATCGGAGACACTATTGGGCTTCTCCTCAATTTTAGAGTCCCATGTTTTCAGGAGGCTATCCCTGATTATATGGCTTTTATAACGAGATTTAGTTCTTTTTTGCATCCATAAAAGATTATGTAGGCCTTCACTTTGTTTTGATGATTTCAGTTTCATTAACCTGTTTTTTGTTTGTTTTTAATCCAATCTATAATCCATACAAAAACTGCTGCTTGGCAGTCTAATTTAATATTAGGCACTGCCAGACCTCCTCTTTTCTATTCGTCTTGTAGTACTTTGAACGTTATCCTTGGTTTTTTACCACTCCATATAAAATATTTATTTGGTTTTGCCATTCTTTTAAGATTTTTTTCTTGAATTGTAATTGGAATCATTTGAAACAAAAAGTTGGTTTTTGGTAGTATATTCATTTTTATAGTGGATATTTTTCCCAGCCAAGAGAGTTTTAGATTGTCCCAGCTTTTTAAATTTCCCCCCGTAGTCTTCCATACAAACAATGTTTTATTGTTTTCCGTTAAATA
Organism: Intellagama lesueurii; assembly: GCA_037013535.1. Classification (NCBI taxonomy): domain Eukaryota; kingdom Metazoa; phylum Chordata; class Lepidosauria; order Squamata; family Agamidae; genus Intellagama; species Intellagama lesueurii. The sequence continues at coordinate 162,111,295 of JBAJHW010000001.1, read as the reverse complement.
CTTTATTGGTTTAACCGTGATTTCCTACCCTGTAAGTTTTATAAGATTATTTTCTTCTTGTTTTGTTTTTTAAAATTGCTATTATTTTGTTTTTTATTTTATTAATTTTAAAGTCAGAGTAGAGTCCAAACTTTGCTATTTGTTCCATTACTCGTTGCACTAAACCTAATGGGTTAGAAATAAACAAAACCACATCCTCTGCGCACCTTCTTAACTTGAACTCCCCGCCATCTATTTTCAGTCCTTCAATTTGGCTGTCTTGTCTTATTTTGGTTGCAAAAACCTCCATTGATAAGATAAACAACAAAGGTAATAATGGGCAACCTTGTCTGGTTCCCTTTTCAATGATAAATCCCTTTGTTAAAACTCAACTTATTTATATTTTTGTATTTTGTTTTTTGTAAATTCCTTGAATCCAATTTTCAAACTTTGCTTCCACATTCCAGATGCTGCAAAACTTTACTTAGAAATTTCCAATAAAGATTATCAAACACCTTCTCTGCATTCAGGAACATAAATGCTCTTCGTTGTTGGTTTTTTTCTGCATACTCTATCGTGTCTATTACAAATCTTACATTATTTCACATGAGTCTCTTAGGAACAAATCCCGTCTAATCAGAGTGTATTATTTTGGTAATACATTTCTTAAGTCTGTTCACCATTACTGAGGCAAAGATTTTGTAATCCACATTAAGTAGGGAAATTGGTCTGTATGACTGTGGTTGTAGTGCATTGTTACCTTCTTTGTAGATTAATGTTATACATATGCTTCCTGCCAAGATGGTGTGACAAAAAGTAATGAACAAAATAAGTGGAACAAAAGATGGTGGGAGTTCTTTTGTTCCACTTATTTGGTTCATTACTTTTTGTAGGATCGTAATTAGAGATGGAGACGACTCACCATTTTGGCGAGTCATCCTGCTTTGTGAGTTGTCAAAAGTTGACAACTCATGGAGCACGAAGCTGCCCCCATGAACCGACAAAGCATGAATTTATTCGTCAATTCGTTACTAAAATAAAAATGGGGCAATATTCATCCCTTCGTATTCGTGAGGGTCTCTGGAACCCACGAATATGAAGGGATGAATATTTAATGAATCAGCGATTTCTGATGAATATCGCGATCTGTTTTTTTATTCGTCCCCATGTCTAATCTTAATAAGTTCCTCTTCAAGGCTTTTGTAATAGGTTGCTGTCAATCCAACTATAACTATCTCTTGGATTGTTATCTTTTGATTCAAAATATCTCTGTTTTCAGGTAAAAATTTGGAACATTTATATTCTTTCTATATTATTCTATTCTTTCTTCTGACAGCTTTTCTTTCTTATATAACTGTGTAAAATATGAGATGAATTGTTCTTGAATTTCTTTCCTCATACATGTGATTCCCTTTGCTGTTCTCACACCTGTTATCATTTTTTCTCTACTTCCTTTCTTATACATTGTGCCAAAAATCGACCTGATTTATTTGCATGTTCAAAATATTTCCACTTGAACAATAAAAGTTTCTTTTCCATTTCTTCAGTTTTTAAAAGATCTAGTTGAGCTTTAAGCATCTTGATTTCTCTCATTATTTGTCACCACTTTTTTGTGTTGTCTTTCTAATAGGTTGATTTTATCTATTGATTTTCTTGTTTGTTCTACTTTTTCTCTCTTCTTTTTTTTACCGCAATGGAGATCACAGTTCCTCTCATAAATACCTTGCTTGTGTCCCAAATAGTTGTGATCGGGAGTTCATCTGTCATATTTATTTTGAAAAATTCTTCCAGGTCTTTTTTGCACTTTTAAAGAATATCCTGTTGCAACAGTAAGTTATCATTTAGTCTCCATCTTCTCCTCATAGTTCCTTCCTTCCTCCATGTCATCTTTAGAGGATTATGATCTCCCATGGTTTTTGGTAGGATTTCAGCTTTTTCTAAGATTTTAGTATTAGTTTTTGACAGCCAACTAGAACAATTCTAGAACAAGTTTGATGCCTGTCTGAGAAAAAGGTGTAGTCTCTTTTAGATGGGTCAATTTTTGCTTTAATTTCCCCTGCAAGCAAAGTGATGCTCAAGGTGTTGCAACAAAGGCTTTTACCTTATATGGGATGAGAAATGCCTGATGTTCAAGCTGGATTTTGGGGGGGAAAGAGGCACTTAACATCATATTGCAAATACCTGCTGGCTACTGGAGCACACCAAAGAATTTCAGAAGCTCAGTCTATGCTTTATAGACCACAGCAAAGCCTTTGACTGTGTGGATCACGAGAAGCTATGAAAGAAATAGGTGTACCTCAGCACTTGATTGTCCTGATGTGTAACTTGTATCATGGACAAGAAGCTACAGTTAGGACAGAACATGGAGAGACAGAATGGTTTCTTATAGGCAAAAGTGTCAGAGAAGAGTATATTTTATCCCCTTATCAGTTCAATCTGCATGCATATCATATGGAAAGCCATACTAGATTCAGATGAAGAGTGAAAATTGGTGGAAAAAATATTAATAATTTAAGACATACAGATGATGCCATTCTACTGACAGAAAGCAGCAATGACTTGAATAAATTTTTAGTGAAAAGGAAAGAAGTAAGTGACAAAGCAGGACTATAGCTGAGCATGAAAAAGACAAAAATCACAACTACAGAAGAACTATACAACTTTCATGTTTACAATGAAGAAATTGAAATGGGTCCTTTTTAAGGAGAAAGGCAGGATATGAATAAATAAATAAATAAATAAATAAATAAATAAATAAATAAATAAATAAATAAATAAATAAATAAAAGGTTAAAGATTTTGCATACGTTGGTTCATTCATCCATTGAAATGAAGCTTGTAGCCAAGAAATCAGAAGGAGACTGAAAGTCGGAAAGGCAGCCATAAAGGAATTAGAAAAGACCATCAAGTGTAAGGATGTGTCGCTGGAGACCAAGGCCAAGGTCATTCACATATAGAGATGGGCACGAACTGAACTACAAACCAAAAAAAGTTTGGTTCGTGCAAGCCATTTTGCCGAAACAAAACAAAGCCCCAAGCTTTTTTCCGCTTGGCGCTTCATTTTACTTTGGTGAAACAAATGCCCCCTGCCCCCCTCCTGCTACCCCCTACCCCTTCCCACTGTCCCCCCACATTGCCTCCCTCCCTGGTCCTGCCACCTCCTCTTCTTCTTCTTCCACCACTGCCATCTTCAGAGACAGCGGCTCAGCTTCCCTTCCAGGAGACAGGCCTGCGCCCGCCTATCAGCTAATAGGCCAACACATATGCAGAGACAGTGGCCTGGCTTCCCTTCTGGGAGTTAGGTCTGCTCTCTCTGTGCATGCACCGGCCTATCAGCTGATAGATGTGGGCAAGCACAGAAAGGAAGCCAGGCCACTGTCTCTGGAGATGAACTGTGAACCGGTTTGTTTTTCCGGACTTCAGGGGTGGGTTGTGGGTTGCCACAGACCACCTTGATCCATCATTTTTCCCGCTTGTGCCCATCTCTGTTCACACATATTCCCAGTTACTATATATGGGTGTGAAAGCTGGACAGTAAAAAAGACTGACAGGTGGAAAAAAAAATCTTTTCGAAATGTGGGGCTGGAGGAGAGCTTTGCGGATATCTTGGACTACCAGAAAGACGAACAAGTGGGTCCTAGATGAAATCAAGGCTGAATTATCCCTGACGGTTAAGCATGATGAAACTGGGGCTGACCTGCTTTGGGCACATCATGAGAAGGCAAAGACAATAATGCTGGGAAAGGTTGAAGGCAGCAGGAGAAGAGGAAAACCAAATGTGAGATAGATTGACTCCCTAAAGGAACCCACAGGCTTGAGTTTACAAGAGCTGAGCAGGGGTTTTGAGGACAGGAAAATTTGATGATTGCTCATTCATAGGATCACTATAGATTGGAGGCAACATGACGGCTGTAACAACAATAATTGTACAACAAACATTTATTGTAGGGAGAAACACTAAAATCATTCCTCTGACAGCCAACTGGCTACTTTCCATATATGTTTTATGAGTTTTGAATCTGGTCCTTCATATTATATTGTGTTTTAAATTTATGATTTCAGTTTCATTTGCTTATTAATACCCATCAACAAAACATAAGTACCTTGTAAAGATGGGGTATATTGGCAGGAGGAAGATGTTAGCACTTAGTGTAACGAGGAGAGCATAAAACCTGCCTTTTATAGACTTGGCTACAACCTTACATTGCAATGGACTCCTTAAGTTCTGTGAAATCCCATTGGTTTTAAGCAGCCTAGCCATGAGCAGAATGGCAGAATTTATTCTTTCTTCATCATATCCCTCAGAGAAAAAACAGAAATAGGAGGACATGCAGCCATTCTTATCAGCAGAAAAAGAGGAATGGATCAGTAACAGGAAAGATGCAAGAGAAAGTGTGATGAAGAACAATTATTATTTCATAAGGAAAACATTATTTCATTATTTAATTCAGAAAAAAGTTTCATCTTCTTCCTCAGAGCAATCTCCACCACGTTTCCAGAAATACATTTTTGCCATATCATTAAAAAAATGTAATTTAAAAAAAACCTGAACTAGAGCCAGCAGAAAATCTGTGCTGTGCTAATCCTGTACAAAGGTACTTGGAAGTGAATCATATGTTCAGCAGGGTCTGCTCTCCTGTAAGTGTGTTTAAGGCTCCCATTTTTAAATCAGAGATGAGGAAGCTCTGGCCTGGAGGCTGAATCTGACCCATGGAGGTTCCCTTCCAAGCTCTGCTCCTCGAACCTTCTTTGTGTCCGTTAGGGCAGCGGTCCCCAACCTTTTTGGGACCGCAGACCGGTTGGGGGGTGCGGGCTCCGTGCGCGGGGGGTGGGGGCACCCCCACGCTCGTGGGTGGCCATGTCACGCTCGTGGATGGGTGTGTCGTGCTTGTGGAGGGGCGTGTCGTGCTGCGACACGCCCACCCGCAAGCGCAACACGCCTACCCATGAGCGCAACACGCCCCCCCATGCGTGTGTGCAGGGGGGCAACGATCCATCTCCGCGGCCCAGTTCCAGGAAGCCCACGGACCGACACCGGGCTGCGGACCGGGGGTTGGGGACCCCTGCGTTAGGGAGAAGAATACCCACCATTCTCACTGTTCACTGAGCTGAGGAAGGAATAGGAATGCCTCATCAGAAGGCATTCGTCATGCCGATCAGGATGACACGCATGCCACACAGCAGGTACATGATTCAGCGGGCACTTGAGAAACAGTCTTCAAAGTCCCAGCAGAGTCGCATTGTGTGCTGAACATCTTCATCATCCCAATCTGGATGACAGATGTCACACGAGATAGGCTGCAACCTGGCTTGGAAGAGCTGTTACTCGAAGCACCTTTCTTTGTGCCTACTAGACTAGCTTGGTGGAGGCAGTGCAGATCTTGAGAACTGTAAGATCCCCTACTTTAAATGGTCCCCTTGTTCATGAATTATGGTTTCAAAAACCTAACACCCCCCCTCGATTTTCCACATAAAACTTGAGATCAATGCCAACTAATGCAGAAAAGGTTAAAATCCCAGCCATTTGCAAATAAATAATTATGCTGGGTTGGATCAAGACTTGGTTATGCTTATAGTCACACTGAAATCAGTGGGCAAAGTTAGTCATTGATAACCTCAGTTCTTCAGAGTTAAAAGTGAGGCTACACAAACATGACCAAGCCCAGATCCAAGCATTATGTGCACCTTAAAAAATGAATGAGATTGATTTGTAAAGGAATCAGTATAGACATGATGTGTCTGTCAACAATAATGAGAAACCCGTTATTTACCAACCATTACATGGAGAATCAGCGTTGGCAACAAAATTAATCTAAACTCGTTAAACGGCCACACCCCTGAAATCAGTGATTTGCCACTGGGTAGCAATGATCCCGATCTTTACCGTTAATAAATTTACAATTCCCAAGCAAGAGAAGAGCCTCCTCATTTCAATATTCCACCAAACTATCTTAAATGTGATTTCTCAGAGGTAAAGCCCCTGTATTTCAGTGAGACGTCTTCCTGAGTAAATGTGCATAGAATTTGTCACCTTCATCTTTCGCATCTGTTGCTGGGTTTTTTTCCTGAAATGTATCATGTAATCAAAAATATTTCTCATTTTTCAAACCTGTCTGCTTCTTAAACATTTGCGTTTTATTCACTCCTTCCGCCTGAATGCTAACTTAGGTTATAATTACTGCAATCACATTTTCAGAACCCCATTCCAGATGCAATCTATATTTAAAAATTTAGATTGGCAGACTCGCTTAGCCAAAAACAAGCCGGATCTGTTTTCTACAGGAGTATTCCAGATGGAAAAAGTGGCCAGCAAGCATACAGGAAGCCAACTGCTGGATTAGGTTCCTGCTATGTCAGGTTATCTGTTCTTAATAATAAAACAAGAAGAATCTCACTATCCTGATCCTGAAATTTGGGGAAAACATTCTTTCTTTCAATCCTCAAGAAGAGTTTCTCTTCAAAATGGCTTGGAAAAGGTTTTTGCTTGGTAACTGGTAATTAGAGATGGGCACGAACCACGGCTTAGAGATTCAGCCTGGTTCAGTGTGGTGCCCACTCAGGCGTTCTGCAGGAGTCATGCGCTTCCCTCCCCCACCTTCCCTGGGTGAATATCTACTCACTGGCAACAGCGCACTTCCCTCCTCCACTTCCTCGGACGATCGCCCACTCACCACCAGCAGCACAGGCTTCCCTGCCCTGCCTCTGGACAGCCGTCCGAGGAGGAGGGGAGAAAGCACATTGCCACTTGTGAGTGAGGGTTTGCCTGGAGGAGGTGACGGAGGGAAGCACACAGCACTTGCTGAACTGCCGAACCATGGTTCATGCCCATCTCTACTGGTAATCATCTTCATTAACATTATCACTCCTATATAAAGAAGAATCTGAAACACAGCATTATTTACATGTATACAGCATAACAGAATCGACTATGGGTGTGCAAGTACATCCTGGCCCAATCTGGACCTGAATATTTGTCGTAAAGATCAGCACCAGCCCATTCCAAGCTGTTTTGAAGGTGGCTTGAACAGATTTATTCTCCGGTATGTGGGGTCGTTTGTACAGTCAGAAAACAGGAGGAAAACAAAGGGTGGTGACCCGGAAGGAGGAGCACTAGGCAATGCCATCAATTCTGGGAGTGTGGTGGATCTCGAACTGAGTGTCGAATGTGCTTATATTTCCGACAGTCATGCACTTTTTCAGGTGCAGGGCAGAGTTGCTTCTCAAATCGTTATTTCATACCAGAAAAAGCATAGTCTGACAGACCACTTGAAATGGCAAAGCAGCAGCAGCTCATGGAAGAGCACCCAGGGATGCACATGCTCTGCAGGTAATTCCTCCCACTGGTAGCCCAGCTTCGAGAAACATGCCTAGGTAAGACCAGAAGAGTTTTCTTCCCATTGATGACAAAAGGAACTGGAGGCCTAACATGAACAGAAAGGCTGAACTGAACTGAGAAATATTTGGTTCTTCTTAACTTCTGCCGATGGATTACCAGAGGAGCAAGGACTGACATTTCTCTGTGGAGCACCAACCAAGAGAAAAGAAGGAGGAAGAAGAAAGTAGGAATGAGGGCAAGGGGGAGGCGAGCCCTTCATATTAATGTGATCTATTCAATCAAAGCCTGCGTAAGAAAAAACATGTTCATTCCACCAGTTCTCTCTTACACACAGTCCTGATGAAGTTAAAGTCATCAGGAGAAGCCTTTCTCTTGGTCCCGTCACCCTCACAGGTTTGTCTGATGGGGCCACAGGAGACGGCCTTTCTCTCTTGCTGCTCTGAGACTTTGGAACTCCCTCCCACTGGAGGCCAGGCTGGCCCCATCTTTGTTGTCCTTCCACAAGCAGGCAGATACCCTTCTCTTCAGGCAGGATTTCCCTCAGTGAACAGCTGCCTGAGGGGGTTTTTGTTTTTTTTTTAAATGAATTGTTCTGCCTTACTACTTTGAATGTGCTTTTGGTGTTGCTTATGTTTTTTAGTATGATATTCGTTTGATCCTTTTTAGTATTTGCATCCTCACTGTTCTTAGCTTTAAATACTGTCTTTTAATGAGATGGGCACCAATCAAAAAGCGAACCAGGAGGTTCGTTTAAAAAAAATCACTGGTTTGTTGGTTTGGGTCAGTTCAGGTTCATCAAAACCAAAATGAACTGAACCAATGAACTTTTTTAGCAATTCAACGGACTTCCCAGTCCGTTTACCTTCGACTCCCAGAGCCTGCCCCCACCTCATTTTCACTGCCTCTGTTACCTCCCTACTTTGTGCTGCCTCTGTTTCCTCTTCCTCTTCCATCATCTTCAGAGACAGCGGCCTGGCTTCCCTTCCATGAGCCAGGCCTGCTACCTCTTCACAAGTACCGGGATCCCATTTGATCAGGGAGATCAGCTGGGACCAATGTTCCCTGTAAACGGTGCAGCTTTTCTCTAAATGGAGTGCGCACCCCTAGAACGGATACAACCTCAATCTCCAGTCCAAACGTGCCAGGGTACCTAAAGTGTAAGCCAAGCCTTGGGACGTGTTTGTGGACATTTCACAACATTAAAGTTTTTGTTTCCTTCCTCAGAGCCCTGTTGGAATGAAGCCTGAAGCTTAATGTAGGATTTCAGCACTCTGCACAAACATGTTAATTTGCTTATTCTCCGCAGTGTTTTTCAGGGCCAACCCTCGCATAGTGCAGAGTAAGATGAGGCCTCAAGCAGCAAGGTTTGGGTGTTACGAAGGAAGAGTAAATGGCTATGCATTAAATTTGTTATTATTGTATTTTTATTGCCAGAGATGCAGTGAGCACTTGGGGGAATTTACTTGGCTGGCTTTTAGACACCGTGACACGGGTGGGCTGCTGCCACAAAGGAAAAACCAGAGCTGAATTGGCTGTTTTATAATTTAAAACATGAATATATATGAAATTCCAACTGTTTATGTTTCTTAAAAGTGGGTGCCAGAGATGAGCACACAGGCAGGTCCAGGAACAGAGTCGGCCAGATCTGGGGGGCTATGCTGGGGTTCTAGAAGCAAGGGTCATGTGTGACCTCAGTTACAGGGGGAACATAACACAAAGATACCACAGGCTTTCATGATCCTTAGATTGGGCCGCTAACCCCACACAGAGCTTGGAAACAATATTCGAAGAAAAAGCACTGTCTTCCTAGTTTGTATATGGCTTTTGCAAGTAAAATGATTCTGATGAGTAATGAAAAACTAATGCAATATTACTGCATTATTGTCAGTGTAATTTTGTTTCACCCAAAACATGGCCCCTAAAACCTCCCAAATCCCCTCAAAATAACCAACAAACAAAACTGTAACATTTATATCATTTTATTTAGAACACAAAAAAGGAATGAAGTTGACCATTCTTACTCAAAATACAGTGCCAATAATATTGTCATGTTTAAGGAATTATGCTTAAAAGTTCAATTTCAACCTGAGTGTCTCAAAATCCACATCTTTAAACACATTATCCTTTAAGATGCCTTGATGAAAATTGTATTTCATAAGTCTTCCAGGTTTTTAATACTAGAAAACTCTAGAAAATACTATTTATTTATTTATTTATTTATTTATTTATTTATTTATTTATTTATTGGATTTCTATCCCGCCCATCTAGACCAAAGGTCTACTAGAAAAATATCAAGACCCAAATCCTGTTGTGTAAAGTATGCTAGTACTGTATAACTAACATGTTATCACCAACAGGAGGGGATTGCCACTAGAGATGTAACGTTCAAGTTTACAAAAAACGGGAAAAGACATGAAAGAGGGTTTTTTTTTATTCAATTTCATTTTTTTTCTTTTTTCTTTTTTTGAGATTCCTGAAACAGAGCCTCTAAAACAGGAATGATTCGTATCGATGAAAGAGGGATACACAAACATTTTGTGTTCTTTCATGTTTCCCTCTTTCATTTAACCTTTATTTTACTTCTGTTGTGTACTTTGTGTTATTTCAGTTTGTTTTTCACCCAGATTAGTGGCTTTGCCACTAGTTGGGCAGGATAGATAGATAGATAGATAGATAGATAGATAGATAGATAGATAGATAGATAGATAGATAGATAGATAGATAGATAGATAGATAGATAGATAGATAGATGTACCCTATGTATGTCACCTTTCCTTCTCCCTTTTGTATGTCAAATTACCTAATAAATTTTTCATCCAATAGCATTGCAAAAACTATTACACAATATGAACAAGAAGACTGCCAGCAACTAATCAAAATGTCCAGGGGGACAAGGAATGTTGAAAACTTTATAAGGTCCTGGAACTCAGTGAGGAGTGTTCTTTTTGCTTCCTTTGGGGGCAAGATTACAGTTTTGCTGCCTGCCTGCCTGCCTGCCTGTCTACCTGTGTCTCCATCTTGGATCCTTTCCTTGTTCATCTTTTTTTCTTGATTTTTTTTTGGTGTGATTTCCCACCATTCTTTTGGATTATTTTTGCTTCTGCCAGGCAGCCTGCTTATGCCAGCATACCTTATTGGTATTATTTTTTGGATTTTCTCTCCCAAAATTTATTTGAAGATTCCCCACATACTTTCCTTTCCTGGATTATTCTGGCCTTCTGGATTCAGAAGAAAATGCAACAGAAAGCATTGAGTGGTTTGGAGAAAGAAATCTCCCCATATTCTAGTAGTTTTTGGGTTGGGGGAAGGCTTTGATTGTTTTTTTGTTTTTGCCTTTATTTCATTGCTTGCTTTTCTTGGTTTTTGGGAGAGGGGGCTGTGTATGTGTGTTTTATTTAATTTTCTATTTTTCCCCTTTGTGGGGGGGTTGTGCTTTCCCTGTTTGACTGATTTTTAAAAACCAATTGTTATTTAGTCAATTTAATACATATTCTTTTTGTTAAAGGTGTACATTTTGGTGGGGATTTAGATGATTTTTCCACCTCATGTACTGTTGCCTGCTTTTGCAGTAAATTGATTCCTTGCCTCTGCTTTTTTGGAGTAATTTTAAAGAGTTCTTTAGTGCTTTTGAAGTGCCAGAAACATGAAAGGGACCGCTGAAACAAAACAGCCAGAAAGAGGCTGTCCCTTTCATCTTAAATGAAAGAACAAGTACACAAAAAATACAAACATCAAATAAAATGAAGGAGCCACTACTTAAAAGAAACCAAAACTAACGAAACTGGACAAATTTCACCATGCACATCTGTAATCACTACTAATTAAAGAGATTCTGCTCCAGTTCTGGTGTTCACACCATTCACATGCAGTGGGGAACTCTTTAATTGCCAGCAATCTCTACTTCTGGAGGCACCATCTCTCTTACCCTGGCAACAGGATATTGGTCAATGTCTTCAAATGCAAGTTATTTGTTATAAGCTACTGAAAGACAAACAAACAATCTCTGATTATTAGGTGATGAAGGTCTCTACAGTTCCTACTAACTTCACACCAAAGTGAAAGCATTTTTTCCCATATGGCTTGTTAGCATGAAGGACTTTTGGGTTTGCTTGTCAAAGAGGCAGTAAAGAACAAGACAGGTGGAGAAAGAGAAGCAGTTGCTATGGCCACCACAGCCATTGAGAAGGAAGTGGAAGAGGAGGAGGAAGAGAACCTGCTCTCTGTCTGCTAGCACAGCAGCAATAGTTACCACATTAATATTGTTCGTGGGTCTGAGGGGAACCACTGTGAGGGGATCTGAGTACTGGCAGAACTATCAGTAGTTACAAGCAAAGTGAGAATCTATGTGAGTAAAAATAACACTTTGTGAACTAACTGAAGGCAAAAGAGAAGCATTTTGAATCAATCATTGGATATTCTTTAAAGTCTGAATCCAACACTATGTGCAGTGTAAACTCTCTCTCTCCCTCCCTCCTTCCCTCTCTCTCTTATTGCTCCACCACAAAAATGGTGAAGTCCAGCAAGCAAGAATAAAACAAATAGTGCATGGTGTAACCAATATATGATCACATCTGTCCCTTGCCATTAATTCTGCTGACTGGCATTATCTAAAACTTGTATTGGCACACCTATGATAGGCCTTTATCGTTCATTCATTCATTCATTCATAGTGTAAATAAATAATTAGATGCCATCAAGCTGATTCCAATTTATAGTGACCTTATCCAAGGTTTTCTAGATAGACAGTACTCCGAAGTGGTTTCCCATTCCCTGCTTCTGTCAGCATCCTGGGACTGTGCAGTTTGCCCAAAGGTAAACAAGTTGGCTCTTATCTGAGGAAGCACAGTGGGAAATCAAACTCCCAATCTCTGGCTCCACGGTCAGATGCCTAATTCACTGAACTCTCCAGCCAACTCCTCTACCCAACTCACATTTGGAAAACTCTCAGTTTGACTTAGTAACTTTAAAAGACAAGTCAGTTCCTGTCTTCCAGAAAGACACATCACAGAGAGAGAGAGAGAGAGAGAAAGGAGATGAGGAAATAAAGGAAAAAAAACAAGAAAACTCAAGCACACATCATTAATGTTATGAGGTTCCTCAGCCTGATTACATGGCTGCAGGATAACAGCAAAGCCTAATAGAGTTAGCTTTAGCAGAGGGATGATAGTGACTCTACTTTCGTACTCTCTCTTCCTAAACTTGGAGGATGGATGAGATTGGGAGTATTTTCTGTACTTCTTACTTACTTGCACAATGATACATGCAAACTGGTTTGGTAACCCTGGAGACTATCAGGGTATGTTTTGATATGGCAGTTCCATGAAAAAGTGTAAACAGAAGGAGTATTTCAAATGCTTGAATCAATCCAAGTGTAACACACCCATTTAAACCTTATATTCCTATCATTAACAATTAACACTTCATTTTAAAAATATTGTGCCCTGAACTATGACAGCCATGTTGTACAATGATTTTATTGCTGATTTCCTAACAGGTAATGTTGAAAAGTATCACATAAGGATCCTCTGAGCATTATGCCATTTGTTACTTCGGCTCACCCAATGGCCCAGTGCTTGGAGTACTTGGAAGAGCTGAGATGCACTAGATCCCAACCAGCCTCTCCCAGCCCAGATTCACAGTTGTGATGTTGGCACCAAGTTAGGCAGGGTCAAGGTAGGCCTTGGGAATTTCCAACAGCCCTAGAAAGCTAGGGCTTTGGATTCATCATAGCTTCAGATGTCTTAGTATCAGCTCAATGAGCTATCAACCAGCTTTGCTAGATAGAATTGTGCTCAAGAACTGGGAAATGTTTATTGTTCCGTAAAGATCCACAACTACTCACAGAAGTTACTGGTTGTTCTCAAATTTCTAATTATTTCTTATCAAGGCACCATTTGTGTGGCAGAAATGCATTGTCTCTTCCCAAAAACAATTAATGCAACCCAAATATCTATTAATGTGACTTATTGAATTAGTAGATTTAATAAATTATATGCAGCAACTCTTTTCTCTGTATGTAAATAGCACATTTAAATTATGCATCTGTGTTTGTGCAGTGTACTTCTATCACAGCTTGAGTTTCATCTTTGTTCTTTAATCATAAAGTTTATTATGTTTACTTATGTTTACATAATCTTTGTGTGGCAAAAAATGAAATGGCGCTGTCTTTTTGAGCATCCACTTAACAGAGTTATACACTGTTAGCAGCATATGCAGAAATTCATATCCTGGTAACCATACTTCCGTAAAACCAAGACTCTCTCTCTCTCTCTCTCTCTCTCTCTCTCTCTCTCTCTCTCTGTGTGTGTGTGTGTGTGAGAGAGAGAGAGAGAGAGAGAATATTAACATGAGAACAGCATTTTTTAAGGCAATCATTTTAGGAAACAATAAAGCACACTGTGCTGTGTAAGGAAACAGCATTTTGGTTTCACAAGCTTGAATTAAATTAAGCAAAATGAAGAACAATCAGTTTTCCATCACACATGGAATTAGCCATATGTCATTTGTACATGGCAGGTGGTGGTCAGTGGGGGAATCAGTGCTCAAATTATTGGCAAAGATGGGAAGTTTCTAATGAAATCTTTAACTCCATCAGTGTAAGCTTTTCCAGCAAGAACAGAATTGTTTAGGCATCCTTCAGTCTCGAGAGACTATGGTAACGTGCTCTCTATGGAGGACTTGGAACAGCCTCTCCAGAGCACAAAGCCTGGGTAAAATAATATGGAGGACAGGCTGTTACCCAAGCAGCAAATCCCCTCTCTCCATGTCACTGAAATAGTCCAATGGAAAGGCAAGAGTCAATACAACTGGTTCCAGCAACGTCGCAGGAGTTGCCAGAACGACATGAACTGCCTCCGGGACTCCGGCTCCAGATTTTGCCTCGAGGTTAACTCCTGAAGCCTTTTCCATCAGTGGATATAGCCACAAGGCAGTGGAGGTTTGAAATTGGAGTTTTCCTTCTCCTAGATGGGCAGCTTTCCAAGGCTGACGAGCCCCACCTACCCGGCCTGCTCCCTAATAGTGCGGAAGTATGATCCGACCCCTAAAACTTTCCTGCCCCCCAGGTGTATGCAATGCTATTTGGCTTTCCTAATTACCAGATTAGAGTCAAAAATAGAATCAGAGAATTTCGCGCGCCGTTAGGCTCACGGTTCTGCTCGCACTCATTTAAAGCTAAACCCCCACCCCCTCAGACCATGCGGTCAGGGAGAGCAAAGGTCAGCCTAGAAAAAAAAAACCTCACCAAATGAAATGTCCTCCCAAGCACAGCTCACCTCCTGCCTCAGCTTCCTCATCAGGAAAAGGGCTTAGAGCTCCTGCTCGCACTCATTTAAAGCTAAACCCCCGTCCCCTCAGACCATGCGGTCAGGGAGAGCAAAGGTCAGCCTAGAAAAAAAAAAACCTCACCAAATGAAATGTCCAAAATGAAATGAAAGAACAAAATAGCCATATAAAAAAGTATAACACTTTTCACTCAGATACCACTAGATAGATTGTCACCCAATGATTAAACTACACTATCCATGTCTACTAAAGATAAGAGGAACAAGCTCCTTCTAACCTCCACCCCCCTACAACTCAAGGTCAAGGCCCCAGTGGATGTGTTCAAACCATAGGTGACCCTAACATATCATGGGCCCATATTTTTTTGCAAGAATGCTATGAACTAGGATATGAGTCAAGACTTCAAACTTGCATAGTAAACAAAGTAATGAAACAAGAAACAAAAAACAAAAAAAACAAAAAAGCTTTGTGATCCTTGTACATGATACAAAGGGAACACAAGGATGGGTAATATCAGACCATTAAACATTCACAAATAGAAGCTTATGTGGTAATTTTTGGTGGCCTAATGAAGTAATGATAGTGGTTTAGGTAACTGGCTGTGGAGCCAGAGTTTGGCAGTTTGTGCCTCCCGGGAGAAGAGCCAGCCTGGGTGGCCTTGGGCAAGCTGCACAGTCCCAGGGCGCCCCCAGAAGAAGGGAATGAGAAACCACTTCTAAGTATTTTCCACCTGGAAAGGGTCGCCATAAGTTGGAATTGACTTGGCGGCACACAATTATTATTAATGAAGTAATTAAAGGTAAGGATAGCCATAACGTCAGGAGGAGTACTCAAAGGAAGGAGAACTCATAAACAGTTTTTTCTTACCTTTTTTTACAGCTACACAAAAGAGGGAATTTAAGCATGTGTTGCTCGTCAAATCCATGCTGATAGGATTTGAAAATCCTATACCTGCCAAAACCACTTCTTTTCCCCCCTTCTCCATTGTTTTATTTTTATTTTTTATTAATATAACAAAATATAACAAAAACATAAACGACAAATAGAATCATAACTCAGATATATAGTGTAATCCACCACCATTGGGGATATAAATTTACATTTCTCATTGAGATGTTTCATCTTAATTTATATCATGTGCCCTGTCTCTTTCCAAAAATATGATTCTTGTGTTGGGGTATAACCTTTATGTTTTGTAAATATATATTCTATACAAGGGTTCCAGATCCTATTAAAACTATTTTCTTTCAATAATACTTTTCCAACTTTCATTTCCCAAGTTAATTTCAATTTATCATTAATAGCTAGATTCCACATCTCATTATACCATTCTTCCAATATCAATTGATTATTATTTTTCCAATTCCTTGCAAATATAATTCTTTTAATATATCCAGCATATAAATGATATCTCTTTATTCAATGTATTCAATTCCATTGGTGTTAAATACCCTCTCTATATTACTTTATAACAGTTTTACTTTACCGTAACTGACATCTTTTTCATTAATCTTTTTCCTCAGATCCTCTGCCATACTTCTACACTAATTTCTTTATTGAAATCTCCTTGCCATATCTCTTTCAAAGCTATTATTTGGTATTCATCCGCTACTAACATCTTATCTACACTTATACACCAAAAACCCTTTTTCTTCCAAATGTTGCAGGTATGCCATCAGGCAAATAGCAATATATTCTAGTCTGAAGTTGTTATCAAATACATCAGACCCATCCATATTCAAATCAGTCTGCATGCTAAAGTAAACAGTTGTGAAAGCATGTTAATTTATTAAGAAGCATTTTATTTGCAACTCCCTGGCCTCACAGATTTTCTTTAAGCCTTGAAACAATGCTCGGTCCGCTAGTGAGCTCTTTGGCAGCACGGACCACCATTATCGGCATCCCACCCACCCGCCCTGTATGCTAGTGTGAGTTTTTCTGGTCGCCTTTTCGGGCCAGATAGGAATCTTTGACCCGCATCCTGATTGGCCTTTGGAAGCAGGGATTTTTCGCCTATCCACACTGGCCGAGGTGCGTGGCAGTTTAGAAGTGGGCAGTCCCCTCACAACCACAGGTAAGGTATAGGTCATCTGATTTCCCAGTACTGCGGATCGTGCGATTACAGTGCTTGAGGGAGAAGATCAGCTGGGGCTGCTCCCGGACCAACAGTCAACAAGAAGGAGGGGACTTGAGGTCCGGGGTTGGTCAAATTTGGGCCGGCCGGGTTCTCGCTGTCTTCACGACTGCGAGATCTTGGGGCTCGGGACTCACCCATAGTTTGGTAGGGGTCCAGTGAGACCCCTCTGCAGAACCTGATTCCGCACTACAGCAGGACCCCCCCTTTTTTTCCCATTTGAGGATAAATATGAATATTTAATAAAGTGTGGCCCATGTTTATTCCATAACAGTTGTCTCGTGTCTTATTCCGGGGTAACGGGATAATGTAATGTGACTGACTCAGACATTATTGTCTCCCTGAAACACAACATATTTGATTTGGTCCATAGGAAATTACTTTTGTTCATTCCTTATCTCAGTCTCCCCATCTCTACCCTTCAGAAAGCAAATAAATCTAGCTGAGAAGCATTACTAAGCACTCCGTGTATAAAATTTTAATCATTTCCACTGCACTTGGCCCTTGACATTTCTTTGATAAATCAGACCACATTTGAGTAGTAGAAAAGGGAATGTGTGTGCAAATTACTACATTTAGGACCTGTTTCTATGCTAAGTGCAATTGTTAACTGTAACAAAACTATCAATTCCATCTTAAAGGAACATTTACGATAACATTCATTCACTTTTTCAAATGGTACGGCCTAGAGATGAGCACGAACCAGAAAAATGGTAGTTTGTGGTGGCTTGTGATTTGTAGCTTTCTGAATTTTTTTTAAAAAATGAACCACAAACCAGTTCATTTTTTTAAAAGGTTTGTGCTTGGGGGGAAGGGGAAACTACCCCCACCCCCTCTGCCACCCACCTGCCCCCTTCCCATTGCCCCCATAGCCTCCCTACCTGGTCCTGCCGCCACCTCCCTCATCATTAAGTGCAGCCCAGCCGCACAACGCACAGTGAACATTGGTCCCAACTGAGCTCCCTGATCAACTGGGACCTTGGTGCATGCGCAGAGATAGCAGGCCCATGCTGTCTCTTCGCATGCCTAGTTGAGATGGGCCTGCTATCTCCTGCGCATGACACAAGGTCCCAGTTGATCAGGGGAGCTCAGTTAAGGGACCCAATGTTCACTGTCTCTGAAGGTGATGGAGGAGGAGGAAGAGGAGGAGGCAGCAGCACAAGGGAATGGGGCCAGTGGGAAGGGGGCAGGGGTAAACGAACCAGGAAGTTCATTAAGTTGTTTCAAAAGTTCATTGATTCAGTTGCTTTTGGTTCATCAGTTTTGATGAACCCAAATTGACCCAAACCAACAAACCAGCAATTTTTAACTTCCTTGCTGGTTCATTTTTTGGTTCGTGCCCATCTCTAGTACGGGCTTAATAAAGCCACTGTTACAGTGTTTAGTGCACTGAAGCACTGTCTCTATCCATCTCTGCTACAGTTACTAAGGTATGTTCCAAATATGGATGTCACTCTACCTACTGTCCAAAGTGGTACAACTCGGAGAAAACGTTACCATCACATTTGTTGTCTGTGAGAAGTAAGCCACGTGATACAGTGATGGTTCATGGAGACAGAGGTCCCTCCTTAAATCTCTGTCCCACCTGAGGCTTAATACTTACTATGTTAGTTAATTGTCACTTCAGATAGAAGTTGGGTTGTTCTCATATCTAAAATAAAATAAAAATCCCTGCATCTAGAAATGTAACTTGTCAAGGAGAAATCTAAGCTAAACCCCTGCTCTCTGGCATCTAGTGTTTGATATATATGGATCTTTTCTGCCCTCTGGAAATCATGGAAGCCCTTTCCTGACAATAGGAAGTAGCATACTCTGGATACAGGCAGGGCTGACCCTCCCATTTGGCAGAGTGGGGCACCTGCCTCCAGCAGCATAGCATGAGGAGTAGTTGCTCTTTCTCTCTCTCTCTCTCTCTCTCTCTCTCTCTCACACACACACACACACACACACACACACACACACACACGCTGCTGCTGCTGCTATCCTGAAGAGCATTGCCTTGGATCTCAAGTGGAACAAATGGTACAATAAATGGTCTAGGCCTCAATCACCTTGCTATGAGGTGTGCTTGGCTCTTAGAAAGGACCGTTCAGTGCTAAGCATTTGGCCATGGCTGGTTCTGTGGAGATGAGTACTGTAAGGAAATGGAAGGAAACTGGGAATTGTAGTTATACAAAGATGGAGTCTGTGAGGTGCTGTGTAAGATGAATTCAGAAAGAGATGTTTTTCATGAGCTGGTTGTGCAGAGTTGTTTGTCAAAGTCACAAGGTCGGACAGTCCAGAAAGAAGAGATGCAACAAAAACCACTAACTGGGAGAAGATAAGACACCTGGAGCCTGGATCATGAGAACTTTCGGCGGTGATCGGAGTGTTCTGAATTACGCCTACTTGGACTTAATTGGTTGACAGCTTGAAAGTGTAATGAAGAAGGAGGTCCTAAAGATACGTAAAATGAGAGGGTCTGTGTATGTGAAAAGAAGGTTCGGTGAATGCTGTGGAATGTGAGACGCAGAGGCTTGTTTTTCTTTTCAAGAAGAAGGGGGGGAATAGCCCAGCTTCTAGATGCCAACATGTAGGGACGTAGAGCAAAGATGATTACCTAGCTGTTTTTATTTTAATTAGAAATGGTAAGTTTATTTAAACATTGTAACAGATGGATATGCTCAATGCTTATGCTTTAAAGCTACAACTGTATTCTAATGAAACTTTATTTTCTTAATTAAACAAATATAATTCTTTAACAGAGGATCTAGTCTCTTGATACAGCAAGACTATCTAAATCCAGTGTGGATAAAAGAAGGTCAATGGTTGCTGCTGTAAGTTAAAAGGTCCTACTGTCCTACTTGGTAAGGCTGGTGTGCATTCTAAGGAAACACAAAGCCTATGTTTTATTGCTTTGGAAGCAAACAAAGGTTACTTTTAAGGTTCAGGCTTGTCTATGGGGCTTACTATGCACTTCTGAGGCCTAGAGGACCTACCTCAGGAAATAAAGGTGGTAGTTTTGCGCCCAGAGAGACTCCCTGACCGCAATCATTGTCTCTTTAGGGAGACGGGATCGTTACAAGCACCCGCAATTTTGTATGGCCAGCATGCCTCTCTTGAGTCCACAGGATAGAGGAGGCAGCAGCACTGCTGAAGATGGCAACAGGACTTCTCTTCCTGCATTAGGTGGTACGACAGTTTGTGCCAAGACTATATACAGATTTAATGTCTGATCTGCTGCTTTTTATATCTGGATGTAGGTTAAATATGAAAGACCCTTTGATAATGATGCAGCATAGGACTATGATAACCACACACACACACACACACACACAATGGGAAGTTGGTTGTTGTTGTTGTTGTTGTTGTTTCCCTGGCAGGACCCTTCTGCCTCTAACAGCTGTGCAAGGACATAAAAAGCCATCAGCGAATTCCTTTACTGACATAAAGGTGCTGTGATAGCAGGAAGGGCTTCATCTACTGGAGGTCTGCCTGTGTTCTGCCTAATACAAATGGCATTTGTATTTTTAATGGAGATGGTGTGTTTGACTATACTGTAAACGGCGTTGAGTCCCCTGGGCTTTATGGCATAAACAGAACAGAACAGAATGAAGTAAACATGCTGCAGCTTCTAAAGGCAGAGAAACCTGCCAGAATTTTTTTTTAAAAAAAAAAGAACCAAGATGGCAGCCCTCACGAAGAAAGATTCTAATGGTGATGGAGCTGAACAACCCCTCTAGTACACATTCGTCTCTTTTCAAACCAATGACTGTGTTGCATGTGTGGAGAATTTGTGACTCCTCAGACGTTGTGGGACAGCAGCTCCTCTCCCGCCCCCATTGGTTATCCTGGCAAGAGTGATGGGAGCTGCACTTCAGCAACATCTGAGGGCCAACAAGGTGCCCAGTCCAGGTCTAGAGAGTAAAGTACACTCACCTGCAAAGGTATCGTCACTTGAAGGATGCCATATTCCATAGCAATCTGCCAGTTTGTTGAGATCTACAGATCAGAGCAGCCTGGTTGTTCCTGTGCTTGCATGCAACCATCTAACAGCAAATACAGGGAGGGCTTGTTGGTTTGGGTGCCCTGCCTTTGGGATTCTCTGTCCCCAGCAACCTGGGAAGTGCCCGTTCTAACTGTTTCAGCTGCAGCTTGGAAATACATTGTTAAAGATTCATTCGCTAGACTTCATTAACATTTTTGATAGTAAATGTAAAATTAAATATTAAATATTAAATAAAAATAATGTTAATTTTTTTTCCTGTTTTCTGTTTTCCTGTTCTTTTACTATTTCACAGTATTTTAATTTAATTCTCACTTTTGCTGGTGACTTTATGGGGCTGGCTGTTGTCGCTCTTGGGTATAATTTCTAAAAAAAATTGTGAGTGAAGCCTTTAAGGCAGCTTTCTCCAACCCGGTTCTGTCCACATCTATTAGATTACTATTCATTCTTTCATTATTATACGGTCACAGATCCGAGTTATTAGATCACTATATCTCATGCTGTCAACAGCCAGATGATAAGGATGATGGATACGATGGGAGCTTTAAGGTCCCTGTTGGGGGTGGTTGGCAGATCTTTAAATCACAGAAAATTGCGTAAGAAGGCTAGGAAGCATGAGGACACATCAGTGTTTTACTGATTGAGTCATTTTTGTCATGAAATAACTGGAGGTGTGTAACTAACACCATACTTCAAGATCTGGGAATTAGGCAGTGATTCCATTTAATCTCCTATAATCCTGTTTTTGATGGTGAATTCTATCACGTAATTTGAAAGTAGAAGCAAGGCGATGGAGAACAAAATAGCCTTAGGTTTTTAATATCCTGTCCAGCCCACCGTTGATGCAGTTAGAGTCCCAACAGACAGAGCTAAAAGTACAAACATCCTAGCTTAATACAATGTTCCATTGCTTTTAATAACCCTTCCAATTGAGATAAAGGAATTACTTGCAAAATCATTAAAAGTAACCTTGTGTGTGTCTTTTTAGTGTCCCGGAGTCAAAACACTGAGCAGTATGTTCAAAGGCATATTGTATTTGTAACTGGCCCATAAGCGCTCAGAATGAGACCGGGAGTGGAGCCTGCCTGGTGTGACGATGAGCACAGTCTTCACCCACCTGGTTCCATTTCCATGTATTGGACAACAACTTCCATCATTCTCAGTTAGCCCATCTGGAGGGCACTCAGTTCAGGAGTATGGACCAGCATACCTGATGAGACTTGGGTTCAGTTCTGTATCAGCCACTGTCACTCAAACTATGCTACCTTGCAGGGTTTCTATGAAGACTAAAAGGAGGTTCGTGTAGTGCCTCTAGATGGGAAGATTGGAGGGGTTGAAATGGGTATGTATGTATGTTTAACACGGAGACAGGCAAATGCTGTGTAGAGGGAAGTTAGTACAGCTGGAGTGGGTAGTTAGCAAGAGAGATGGAGAGAGAGAAAGTGGCAAGAGATGGGGGATGGAAGTTGCAGCGTTAATTCTTCTTTAAGCATACATGTTATTTATGTTGTAGTTGGGCTGGGTTGCCTCCTTATCCCCTGTTCACCAAAGATATTTTAATCCAGTTCATTAAAAAATAAAAATCCACGATATGGAATTTATGTAGTCAGGCAGAATTCATGTGACCAGGTTTGAACCAGAACTTGAAAAGTTAATTTAAAAAGTGCTTAGTTACAATTCCAAGGCCTCCCCAAAATTGGTTTGTTGTTGTTGTTGATTTATTATTATTCAAAAACTCCAGGCACAGTCAAAATTATAAAAACATTGACTGGTATTATATAACAGATACAAATTTTAACCAAAAACCTAAGTATCTGTTAAATATTGACGCAGTATGTATGCTGTTCCTAATATTGCCGTTTTTTGTAGCTCTGATGGTGTGATTTCTGAGATCTGCAACTGCTTATAGTACTGTGTGAATTGTTGTTGTTGTTGTTGTGACACAATTTCATCTTTTTCTTGGCAGAATCGACAGTTGCTATTAGCGCTAATTCCTTGGATCTTAGCTTTCATCACGTTGGTTTGGAGCACTTGTTCTTGTGTAGCACTTGTTCTCTTTTTACAAATCAACCCTTCAGTTTCTTTCTTAATGGTCCCCAGTTTTAGCCATGCCCATGTTGAATTATGATCATGCTTTCCATCAATATTTCTCAGGTGTTGTCCATGTAGTGGTTTATTTTGCAACTGTATACTTTATTTTCAAATTTAGTAGGCATCCTTCAGTCTCGAGAGACTATGGTAACATGCTCTGAGTAGAGGTCTTGGAACAGCGTCTAGTGTGGCTGGGAAGGCCAATTCGAGAGTGACAATCCCTTCCACACTGAAGACAATTTTTTTAGTTCCTTGGGTATATGTACAACTACATTTAAACTAATAAAACATGAGGGACAGCTATCCTAAACAAACTTTTGAAAGTAAAAAAGCTAGAAGGGATTATGGAGGGTGGAGACAATTCAGTTGTGGTTCCCTGCAAAGTTTGTGGTACTAAGGTACTAAGCCCCCTCTATTCGGCAGTGCTTAGGCCTCTTGTAGGCATCCTTCAGTCTCAAGAGACTATGGTAACGTGCTCTGTATGGAGGACTTGGAACAGCGTCTTGGTGTTTCTTATATTGAGCCTTTGTTTCTGTTGGTTTCAAAATATTCTCCATTTTCACCGCCTTAAGTAATTTTTCTCTACTTCTACTGATATAATCATTTAGGTTTCTTTTTTCCTCCTCTACTGCCTGCTGTATTTGCAGTAATCCACGGCCTCCGATTTTCTGTGGTAAATACAATCTGTCCACATAATTTTTTGCATGTAGTGCATGATGCAGGTTCATTAGTTTCTGTGTTTTTCGATCCAATTCTAATTCATTTTGGGTCCAATCTATTATTCCAGCTGAGTACCTAATTACTGGAACTGCCCATGTGTTTATGGCTTTGTATTTCCACCATTTAATTTTGCTGTTGAGATTTTCCACAGTCTTTTGATATATTCCCTTTCTTGTCAGTTCTTCTGTGTGCATGATGTTTTCTGCTTCTAGTATTCCAAAGTATTTATAATTTTCATCACTTGATAGTGGATTTTATAATATTTCCATTTTTAATTCTATTCCATCTAGTTTTTGGATCTTGCCACAATGTATAGACAGAGCTGCACATTTGTCAATTCAAAATTTCATTTGAATAGCTTCACTCAATATTTGCACTGTGTTTAGCAGTGATTCTATCTCAATGCAACTTTTTGCATATATTTTTGGTCATCCATGCTTAACAGAGGATTGCTTTTTCCTGCTTGTTCTGAAATGTGGTAGCCCAATCGGTTTTATTTAAAATTATTGACATAGGGATTAGTGAGATGTTAAAGAGTGACAATGAATGCCCTTGAAATACTCCTCTTTTGATGCTAATTTCCCCAATTTCTTCACCATAGGCCATTAAGACAGTTTTCCATTTTTCCATGTTTTTCTTGAGGAACCTCTGAATGTTTTTACAAATCCCAAACAATTTTAGGTAGGTGTTAATCCAGCTGTGTGGCAATGAGTCAAATGCCTTTTTATATCCAGGCCATGTTAAGGTTTGTTTTTCGTCTTTTGGCATTCTTCAATATCATTTTATCAATAAGCAGCTGCTCTTTTGTGCCTCTTGACTTTTAAAGTTCACTCTCTGTTCAGCTGGGTATTGGGAGTTTTCAATTAAGTAATTATATATGGATCTTGCAAGTACTCCTGTGAGGAGCTTGAACATTGTTGGAAGGCATATGATTGTTGTTGTTTTTGTTTTGTTGTTGTTACAATTGTAGAAGTAATTCATCTTGTTATTCAAAAATAACTATAAAATAGATAGCTTTATAGTTATTTTTTAAAAATCAGAATATATCGTGCGGCCCCTTCGCTGGGCATCTTTAAAAACCAATTGAAAACTTGGATGTTTAGGCAGGCCTTCCCCTCAGCTATTATTTGATTTATTTATTTATTTATTTTTTCCTATTTCTTTCCATCTTGAATAACTCTATTTGTTGTTGTTGTTTAGTCGTTTAGTCGTGTCCGACTCTTCGTGACCCCATGGACCAGAGCACGCCAGGCCCTCCTGTCTTCCACTGCCTCCCGGAGTTGGGTCAAATTCATGTTGGTAGCTTCGGTGACACTGTCCAACCATCTCGTCCTCTGTCGTCCCCTTCTCCTCTTGCCTTCACACTTTCCTAACATCAGGGTCTTTTCCAGGGAGTCTTCTCTTCTCATGAGATGGCCAAAGTATTGGAGCCTCAGCTTCAGGATCTGCCCTTCCAGTGAGCACTCAGGGTTGATTTCCTTTAGAATGGATAGGTTTGTTCTCCTTGCAGTCCAGGGGACTCTCAAGAGCCTCCTCCAGCACCACAATTCAAAAGCATCAATTCTTCGGCGGTTACTGATGTTTAAATGTTATTATATTTTATATTGTTATTATATGTGTTGGAAGCCGCCCAGAGTAGTCAGTTTACTAGATGGGCGGGGTATAAATGCAATCAATCAATCAATCAATCAATCAATCAATCAATCAATCAATCAAATAATAATAATAATAATAATAATAATAATAATAATAATAATAATAATAATAATAATAATAATAATAATAATAATAATATAGGCAACTCACATAACTGTAAGAATAACCAGGAAATGGCATAGTAACATTTAAAAAGCAGTGAAATTCTCTCTTGATATAGTATTGAACAAACATAACCTTAGATATCAAGAAGAAGAATTAATTACAGTTCACTCAGTTCATTGCAGTCTATGTAACTTTCAAGAGCAGGCAAGTTGCTCAATATTTGTTAATTTGATTCATCAGCTTGTTCCAGTGTCTCGTTTCAGAGGATGCGATCCAAGAGGATGAGAGAGCAAGGGACAACGGTCACTGCAACAAGCCAGCTTTTCTTCATTATTATTTTTCACAAGGTTGCACAAAGGTAGTGGTGAACAAAAGCAGGGGTGGGGAGGGGAGAGACTTTGTGACTTCACCTGGACAACTCAGCTTTCAGAGAGATGAGAGAGAAATGCATTTTTTGGCCTGAAAGTCTGTAAGCAGTAGCAGCAGGAGGCTTTCGAAGGAAAACTGAATCTATGTATCATTGTGGCACAAAGTGCTCCTCCAATATAGCTGGAGGGAAGCTTTAATCTACTTACTATCTCTCTTTCTACAACATGAGCTGTATGAAGAGACTTCTCTGTGGTGTCCAATTCTACTTCTTTCCTTTCCAGCAGAGTCAGGCAGCCACGTCAGATGGCAGATGGCTTGAAGAAGCATTGTGTAGCAGGAAGACGTTGGAGAGCAAACCTTCAGTGTCCACTCCACAGCGCTTCAGATAAATTTAATTGTGACAAATTAGTGGCCATGGAAAACCATCATGAGGATAAAGTTCAGTCACCAAGCCAGTCAGCTTCTGCACTTTGAACGGATCGGGTGCCTCTTGTTTCCTTGCCTCAGGCAGCAAAATGTCTTATAACTTCCTTGTGTGCAATGGTACACTTTCTTGACCCTCGTGTTTCCAAACCAAAAGCTGTTTCCAGGAAAGAGAGGCTGAGAATGGAAGGGGGGTACTTCACTCTTTTTCAGCCCATGATTTCCCCAGTGTAATTTGATCCTCCTCACAACTCTCTCTCACACACACAAATGTTTCAAAAGAAAACTTTCAGTCAGACGTTCTTCTGGGGAATCTTATAGAAGCCTAATGGAGAAATGACCCATCCCCCCCCCACACACACACACAAACACACCCGACCACCACTAGCTTATGTGGCATAGATCAAGAAAGTATGGTGTTAAGGATCAGTAACTTCAGTGGGGCTACAAAGAGCGTCAGGGGCTAGCGGATTCATAAATATGAAGAAGGTAGTCAACAATCAAATAATGGATTAAATAACAGGTCTGATGAGCAGAGGATATTTTAAATGTTTGCTTCATGTATATTTTCATAAGCACAACACAGCAGAGTATGCATGGCATATTCAAGATTTCTCTACATGGAAGGGCTACTCTATAAAACCTTTCAGTTATGTATTTATAGGCAATATCAGCATTGCTAAAATAGGTTTTCCCCTTAGCTCTTGAAGAATTGAATCTGTGCTATTTATTGTGAGTATGGAACTAGGAAAATCAATTAGGATTATTTAATGCAAGAGGAAGGCAATGTATGAATAACTTCTGGTTCATTTTATGAAGACACAAGCTAGGCTTCATTATTAGCCATTAAGCGGGTGCTGGCAGAGAGAAAAATCTTCCCCTTTGTTCCTGTGTATCTGTCAAGATCACTCGTCAACCAAAACTAAGGCAGGTTTATAAAAGCAAGGTCATGTTTCTTATAAAACAAAGTACCTTTTATGCCCAATGCTATACAGAACTGCATAAGAAACTAAGACTGAGACATTTTGCATTGATTTATGCTTTCAGTCCTTAAGAAGAGGTGTATAAATAACTATGTATGTGAGAAACGCTGACCGTTTTTAGATAAGCAACCAAACATTTGGTTGTAATGCTCATTTGTTTTAAAAAGAAACCGGCACTACGTCTTATATGAAGACCAAAGCACATACCCTGAAAATATTTATATGACTTTTCTTCATGTATCAAAGTGAAACCACCTGTTTCCATTGTATCTTTCAACTTTGTCAACAACACAGTCTTACAAATGGTACGAGGAAACCTTTGAAAGGTCAAACCCTGCAGGAAACTAGGCCATTTTTAGGATTAAACGGATCTTTGTAGGATTACCTGTCGTATGACACTGCTCTGCAGTATTTACCTTTTTACCTCATTCGCAGTGATGAAATTTAGGGTGAACGTTTGAAAAAAAAAAGGGGGCGGAAAGAAACGCCACCAGAACTTTGTAGATTCGAGTCATGCATGACTCTCAAGTCTTGGTTGCTGTGATGGTTCTGATTAAAGTTGAGAAAACTGCTTTGGATAGAATAGGCTGCCACATTTCCTCAGGGTTTCATTCACAACCACAAAGGTTAAAAAGTTTCATTCATTTTCTTCTCTGTCACCACCCAAATGGAAACCGCCTTAGCTGTCAGGAGATAAGAGGCTTCATGTTTGTGGTTAAAAAGGCAAAAGCTGCTCTATGAAACCACTGCGTGACTCACAAATGTCTTGTTTTCTTTATCACATCTTGGCCTGGGATAAAATGAGACCCTTTCCTTATTAATATATCTATGTAGCTTCATTTCCTCAGTAGTACAGCATGGTAGTATCAAATGTGGTTGAGCAAAAGAGGGCAAATACTAGTCTCTATGTTAAACATATGGCCACAGTTTTATTATACCCAATACATATGTCAAGATCCAATTGTTCATTGAGGTAACTAAAGCCAGCATAATTGGAACATCCTCCACTGCCCTCTCCTGCTGTAGTCGCCAGAGGTGCTGAAAACTGTTTCCAATGCCTACATAGCAAATTTTTCGGTGCACAGGGAAGCTGCAGGAAGGAGATGGAGCCTCTAATTCTAGAGAACTGTTATCCAGCAGAAATCTAGCACTGGATTTTGGCCACATAAATCTTTTGCAACAGAGTGAAGGGAGAGGTTTGTTATTGGCCTCTTTCAGTGGTTCTCAAATTTGGGTCTCCAGATGTTCTTGGACTAAAATTCTCAAAAGCCTTCCACACTAGCTGTGTTGGCCAGGATTTCTAGGAGGTGTAGTCCCAAGAACACCTGAGGACTCAAGGTCGGGAACCACTGTCCTATTTCACCTGCCTGTGGGGCCAAATCTAAGATAGTTACCTGGATCACAAGATTGGATCCTATGAGTGATTGCCTCAAATCTGGCAATAAATCCTTCCAGGTATACCTATTGTTCCAAGTCTGATGGCTTTAGCCTATTCATTGTTTTCCATACTTTATATTATCACCTTGTAAAAAGACAAAAGATCACATGGTGTGAAGAACTTGAGGGAAATGGGCTACATGAAATTATAAAGTGTGAACAATATCTTAACCTGGGAACAGGTGCATGCTGTGAAGATCAAATGGAGGAAATCAAACATTTGAAGAAACCTTTTCACACCTTGCCACTGTGATTGCCAGGAAGAATTGGCCAGGATGCATTTCAAAGGAGCCAATCTATGGCCTTCCTATTTATCTGGTCTCCTTCACAGATTGCTGCCTTGTCGTGGTGAAGGGGCTTGAGTAATTCAGAGAAGCTATGGGCTATGCCGTGCAGAGACACCCAAGATAGACAGGTCATAGTGGAAAGTTCTGACTAAACGCAATCCACTTGGAGCAGGAACTGGCAAGCCACTCCAGTATCTTTGCCAAGAAAACTCCATGGACAGAAACAAAAGGCTAAAAGATATGATGCTGGAAGATGAGCCCCTCAGGTCGGAAGGCGTCCAACATGCTACTGAGGAAGAGCGGAGGACAAGGACAAGTAGCTCCAGAGCTAATGAAGTGGTTGGGCCAAAGCCGAAAGGACGCTCAGCTGTGGACGCGCCTGGAAGTGAAAGGAAAGTCCAATGCTGCAAAGAAAAATACTGCATAGGAACCTGGAATGTAAGATCTATGAACCTTGGTAAGCTGGATGTGGTCAAACAAGAGATGGCAAGAATAAACATTGACATCCTGGGCGGGAAAACATTGACATCCATTGACATAAAATGGACGGGAATGGGCGAATTCAATTCAGACGATTATCATATCTACTATTGTGGGCAAGAATCCCGTAGAAGAAATGGAGTAGCCCTCATAGTCAACAAAAGAGTGGGAAAAGCTGTACTGGGATACAATCTCAAAAATGATAGAATGATTTCAATACGAATCCAAGGCAGACCTTTTAACATCACAGTAATTCAAGTTTATGCACCAACCACCGATGCTGAAGAGGCTGATATTGACCAATTCTATGAAGAATTACAACACCTTCTAGAACTGACACCAAAGAAAGATGTTCTTCTCATTATAGGGGACTGGAATGCTAAAGTAGGGAGTCAAGAGATAAAAGGAACAACAGGTAAGTTTGGCCTTGGAGTTCAAAACAAAGCAGGGCAAAGGCTAATAGAGTTTTGTCAAGAGAACAAGCTGGTCATCACAAACACTCTTTTCCAACAACACAAGAGGTGACTCTACACATGGACATCACCAGATGGGCAATACCGAAATCAGATTGATTATATTCTCTGCGGCCAAAGATGGAGAAGCTCTATACAGTCAGCAAAAACAAGACCTGGAGCTGATTGTGGCTCTGATCATCAGCTTCTTATAGCAAAACTCAAGCTTAAACTGAAGAAAGTAGGAAAAACCACTGGGCTAGTCAGGTATAATCTGAACCAAATCCCTTATGAATACACAGTGGAAGTGAAGAACAGATTTAAGGAACTAGATTTGGGGGACAGAGTGCCTGAAGAACTATGGATGGAGGCTCGTAACATTGTACAGCAACAAAAACCATCCCAAAGAAAAGGAAATGCAAGAAAGCAAAGTGGCTGTCCAACGAGGCCTTACAAATAGTAGAGAAGAGAAGGGGGGGAAATGCAAGGGAGATAGGGAAAGTTATAGAAAATTGAATGCTGACTTCCAAAGAATAGCAAGGAGAGACAAGAAGGCCTTCTTAAATGAACAGTGCAAAGATATAGAGGAAAATAATAGAAAGGGGAAAACCAAAGGGAGGTATAAAGGAATCCCAGCAGAGGAGCGGAAGTGTGTCTATGGCTGCAATCAGACTGAGGACCTAACTCTGTCTTCTCTGTGAAAACCCCAGAGAAAGATTTCTGTCTCCCATTATTGCACCACATTGTTTTGGTGGATGAGACAGCAAATCCCAGAAACACCTCCCCAATTCACTGGCAGTACAAATGCAACCATCATTTACCACCCTTTAATGGCATCCCAAACCAGTGATCTAATGGAAAGCCCCCGCAACCAACCTCTAGAACAGCTATTCACAACTGATTTTCTTTTCCCAGCATTCATGTCTATGTGTTCTCATGTCTCAAAAAGCAAGTAAATTCCCAAAAGAAAAAGAAAAATCAGTTTAGAGGAGAAAGTTGAGCTATACTCCACCCCAAAGCAAGACCACAGATCATCTTCCCTCACTTCTCTTAACTTTTCACCCAAGCAAGTTAAACCAAAGAGCTTCAATGCTGATTCTCTAAAGCATCCATTTTCAAGTGGGGCCATATGGCCCCCTAGGAAGCCATGACACATTTGAAGGGGGCCACAGACTGGAAACAATTTCTCCACACACCACCTTATAAGGTTCATTATGCGACTTATACAGTCCTGATCCAGCCTGTATTTCTTTCATATTGTGTTTATGGCCATGGCCCAAAAAAGAAGGTTGAGAATGGCTGCCTTAGAACCATCCGTGTCCTAGAAGCGTGATGAGCCATGCCATAACAACCACAATGCCCTGAAGGTCCCGAGTTTATTATTTCTTGAAAACCAGGCTGTCTCCACACACAGACTCTTTCATCCACACATTCTCTCAGACACACAATCGAGATGAACACAGAGCAATGATTCTATAAGCCCTCGTACCGTCCCCCAAGTCTACCAAACCAGCAGGTGATGTTTTTGTCTGGTTTCTTCCTATGGCATATTCATCTCAGGCCAATGGGAGTGAATGGGGGGGGGGGCAAATCACCATTGATCACAGCAAAAGTTTGTTTGCATGATGTGTATCATTCACAAGCCAAGGAAGTCATGCATGGTGTAGATAACATTGTTTGCAGAACACGCTTGAGATATTACTGCGGGCTTGCCTTGAAAGGGTGTTTCAATGATGCGGGTACTTTGAGATGCAAGTTGAAGAAGTAAATAGAGAAAATGCCCTGATGTATGATCAGAGAGTTTATATAACTTTACTAGGAAAATACCCCCATGTCTATATCAGCAGCTGAAGAACAATCCACTGAAATCCCATGGCTTTGGAAGATTGGTTTTTAAGTGTGTGTGTGTGTGGGACCCAACCCACCATGAAATCTATTAGCATCCCAGAGGCATGTTTCATTCAGAGGTTCATGACTGAGCAATCTCACTTGCGAACAAACTCTGTGCTCAGCTTCCCAAATAATCACAAAACCAAGTAGGCTTCTTTCCAGACTATGGGAGATATGAAAAGCTCCTGCTGGGACCTTCCAATGTTATCAGCATTTCTGTATGCATCAAGCGGACTAAAGTGAAGCTTATGATTAGGATTATGTGTATTATACAGTTCCATCTGACCACAGAAACTACCCTGTTTCCCCCAAAAATAAGACCTAACCTGAAAATAAGCCCTAGTATGATTTTTCAGGATGCTCGTAATATAAGCCCTACCCCCCAAAATAAGCCCCAGTTAAGTGAAACCCTGCTCTCCACCATTGTGCAGCATTTTGCAGCAACCAGAAGAAGATGGCATGACTGTAAAATAAAACATCCCCTGAAAATAAGCCCTAATGCGTTTTTTTGAGCAAAAATTAATATAAGACCCTGTCTTATTTTCGGGGAAACACGGTAGAATTATTGTACACAAAAGCAAGCAGTGTGAGAATCTGATCTTGCTTTTTAAAACAGTATCAAGGTTCTAGTCCTAAATGTTAAAGTTTTTTTTTTAATGTTTGGGCAGTGCTCGGTGCACTCTCAGGGGGGGAAAAAAGAGGCTGGAGAAGCGGGGCTTTTATGGACTATGCAGCTGAATGTCTCCTGGCCATGAAACCTGGCTTATATTAATCAGTATGTCTTTACTGAAGAATGTTGAGTTTTCTTTGTTATTGTGGGGTAGGTGCAGCCATGCCTATGGTCTTCTCTTAGCATCTTTTAAAAAGTTAAAGGAAAAACATAAGAGACACAGATAGAATCCAGGCGGCTACCTCTCATCATGAAGATGAAGAAAGAAGAAAAGGAAATAACTAGAGAAATAAAGATTGCAAAGGTTAACCATGGGTTGCCCAACTTGTTCTTTAACAATGATCGCTCCTTGAGGCTAAACTGTGAGATAGCTAGTATACCAAACCTGAGATGCAAACAGTCTTCATGACTGAGCAATTGTACGTGTGCCTGAGCCTTGTTTTTACTTCCAGATGACCAATCACAAAACAAACCAAGCTAATGTGCCAACATCAGTCAGCATGGCGGGCTGAGACAGCGCCTGTCAGACATTTTCACCACCCAGTGACCTCCCTCTTCTAATGATGGGCTCTCTCTCGTTTGACCCTCTTTCAGCACAAAAAGTAACTCCATCAGCTTCTTAATACGGCATCTCATTTTCAAGTGCTATAGGAACATGTCGCCCAACCACCATCACTACTTCGTCTCTCAGGAAATGCAATGTTAACTTGCAGGGCTCAAGTTTTTTAAGTAAAAGAAGAAGAAGAAGAAGTGAGGACAATAAAGCTGTAGAGTCCCCCATCCGGCAAAGGGCCGCCGTCCTCCAAGTCAATACCATCTATAATATTAATTACTTCTCTGTGCTGGGTTCTGCTAAGGTTGACATAAAAGGGATGAAACCTTATCAGATTTAAACAGCTCTTATTAGAGACTCAGATAAAACTTGGCTTTGACTGGGGATTAGAACAAAAAAAAAGCTCCTTTTTCTGTAACCTTGAGGATACACACTAGCGGCATTCCTGAAATTTAGTTTTATGTAATGTGCTCAGGACAAGCGACAAATTGTGAGTCAGAACTGTGCCTTAGCATGTAATGAAGAAACCCAAAGATAAGGGTTTACATGCCAAAAGAATGTCCTATATGTCAGGAAGAATGTTCTATATAAATTCAGCAAGACAAACCAGTAAACAAAAATCCGAGGGCACTTCCATAAAAAGGAAATGAAGGAAACCTTTTTCTCTTTTTGTTTTTACATGTACCCAGAATGTTTTGATGTTGAAAGGATTTGTATGGTGAATATTCTGCAACTCATTCCTTTCGATGTTACGTTGTGCTGCTTTTCTAGTGATGTATGACTGTATTACGCATTAGCAAAATTTAATTTTAAGTCGTTGTTACGTGCTGTCAAGCTGTCCCTGACTTACGGCAACCCTGCGAATGAGCAATCTCCAAAATGCCCTGTCCTCAATACCTTGGTTCAGCTCTTGTAAACTCAAGGATGTTGCTCCATTTCGGGAGTCAGTCCATCTCATATTTGGTTTTCCTCTTTTCCTGCTGCCTTCAACTTTTCCTAGCATTATTGTCTTTTCCAGAGAATCCTGCCTTCTCGTGATGTGCCCAAAGTAGGACAGCTTCAGTCTCATCATTTTAACCTCCAGAGATCGATCAGGCTTGTTTTTATCTAGGGTCCACTTCTTTGTCTTTCTGGCAGCCAAGGGTATCCACAAAACTTGTTAAAAGACATTTTAAAAAGTGGAAGATAAATATTAAATAAAGTGAAAGATGACTTTGCTCTTAAATGGATTGACTACATCTTACTGTTTTTATGGAGTACAGGAATTGTATGCCTTACATTTTGTTTTTTTTGGGTTTTTTTAGCAACGTAAGAAACCTAAAATGTATACTCATTTTATACTAGAACAAACAGTAAAAAAATGAAACCAGACAAAACTCTGCCTGCCCCGATAAACAGTACATGAAGTTATACCTTAATGAATGCTCATGGATAATGATTAAATTACAAACATCCAAGACCTGTCAGCCTTTCGTAATTAACTTCACCAAAAAATAACAGTGAAAACATGTGGCTTTGAAACCCAAAGGATAAGGGCTTGTATCATGCAGCATGCCTTACACATACACCCCTGTCCTCAGAGTCATAACTGTTGCAGGTCTGAAAAGACGAAGGGTAACAGCCCCTCTCCCTCACAAACAATCTCCTCACACTAACAGAAAACTGTGTGGTGCACTGCTCAAATGTAATCCCCACCAAGGGAGCAACTGTGTTGACAAATAACACAGGAATTACTCTGGGATTGAGGCAGTCAGATTTGTATTATTTTCCATTGATTGCATGAAGTATACGTCAACGCGAACCACTCCTCCTCCATCTGTTTATTTTTATCTCTGCTGCTGTGACTTCTGCTCCTTTTTTTGACAGCGAATGCATTTGCTTCAGTTCAGGTCGTGTGATCACTTGTGTCAATGTTGAAAAGCAACGTGTTTGCAAAAGTGCTAGTGGTTGGTGGGTTGGGGGACGGGGGGCCAGTTCATCTCAGTTGTCTCCAAATTGTTTCTTAAAGGGAAAAAAAAGGCTTCATGCCAGCACTGGGACAAACATGCACTAGATCACTTAGGTGACCAATTCAAAAAACAGAGAGAGAGAGGAGGAAATTGCCAACCGGCACTTGTTAGCCCCTTGTTAAGGCAACTTCCGTAGCCACTCAGCTTTGCAGGAGTTAACAGGGGCAAAGGCATGCAGAAGCTGCCTTAACAAATTGCTAACAAGTGCTGATTGACAATTTCCTCCTCTCTCTTTCTGCTGACTCCTCTGATTGACTAAAGCAAATTTACCCAGGGAAACTCAGTTTCCTGGGTATGAATTCACAGTAGATTAATCCATATTTTTTTCTGCTGTGTAGTTGTGCCCTGAGTTCAGTGAAACATCCTCCTAGGTAAGACAGTCTTGGATTGCAACCTAAATATCCAAGGAAATCATGATGAATTGGTTGCTAACCTATTCATAGAGAATATCTGCATTTTGAGAGTATGTTTTATTAGTTGGTTATATGCCATCAAGTCAGAACTGACTTATAACAACCCTAAGAGGGCTTGCAAAGTAAGTGACATATTTAAGGAGTGGTTTTACCAGTTCCACACCCAGAGTGAGTTTCCATGGCCAAGTGGGGATTCAAACGCTGGTCTACAGAGTCCTAGCCCATCACTCTATCCACTATACCCTACTGGGTACAATGTATTTTATTCCTGTGCAACAATACAATTATATACTGTATATGTTATGAGAGAAAGAGAGAGAGAACAATTTGTGAGTAGTGTTGTTGATGCAGATTCCAGTTGTCTATTTCTTCACTAATGGATTGATACCGAAGCCCCAACACGTAGTCCATACTACCATAATAGATGCCCGGTGTGGTGTAGTGGATAGAGGACTAGGACTCTGGAGAACAGGGTTCAAATCCCTGCTCAACCACGGAAATTCACTGGGTCAGTGGAACTGGTAAAACCACTCCACTAAATGTCTCACTTACCTTGAAAGCCCTGTTAGGGTCGCTATAAGTCGGTTCCAACTTGACAGAACAGAACACACAACTTAATAGAAGATGTTACTAACCAGTAAATCCACTTAGACCCACCTTCAAACTACACTTTCACTAGACAAGTTCAGGCTGCTACAAAAAGGTTTAATGACTTTCCTACTTCTTGATGCACATCAGGAACTTGCAAAGCTGTGGAAGGAAGCGGATAACTTATTTGTGAATAACTGGTACAGAAAAGTCTGTGACTTTGCTTTGCCTGAACGTGTAACTCAAGAACTTGGGCAGACAAAAGACATATTGGATTCAAATAACTTTGATGCAACCTACTTTGCTTTCATTACTTATGTTTGACGACATGTAGACAAATATATCAATCCTTCTAACACTCATGGAACTATATGGAATAATAATAATAATAATGTTTGCACACCCTCAAGTTGACTCCTCAATTCTTCTAGGTACAGAATACTCAGAAGTGGTTTCCCATTCCCTTCTTCTAGGGGCACCCTGGGACTGTGCAGTGTGCCCACAGCTGCACAAGCTGGCTCTTCTCCCAGGAGGCACTGTGGGCAACCAAACCTCCAATCTCTGGCTCTGCAGCCACATACCTAAACCACTGAGATAGCCAAACGGCATACTGAAAAATATGCAGGCACACATCTTCTTCAGATGCCCCTCTTATTGTCAGAAACAATGAAATGTCAACCCTCACAACCATCATCTTTGTAACTGTAAAACAAGGACTTTTACTCACAGGAATGCACACATATTGTATCTGAAAATGGAGTAATACTTCCATTTCTCCTTTTCTCCCTCTTTCTCCTTCTCTTCCCTTCTGCAAAACGTGTTGTTATAATTTTTTTCCTAAAATTGATAAAACTGATTTTGTATCAGTTAGTTAATATTCTAAATAAATGATTTTTTTAAAAAAGAGTGCAGGCAGACCACAATTTCCTGCTGCTCGTAAATGAAGAAAAAGCATTCCTGCAGAGATCAATTATTGGTGCACAGGAGTGCACCAATATATTGTGGGACAGCAGAATTTAGCATTCCATAAGCCAAGTCAAAACATAGGGGTGCCCCAAACAAAAAAGTATAATTTTGAAACTCAGAAATTCACACTTGTTGAAAAAGCAGCCCTGACCATTGCTTTGTGTTTGAGTGAGAAATGGATGAAAAAAAGTGTCCGCTTCTGGGATTTTCCCTTGTGTGGTTTCTCTTTGTGAATGGTAGTCAGCACAAGAGGGTATCCTGTGTAGATCATCTTGACTGCTGCCGTGGGTGTTGTCAACATCCAGGCTGCCCTTTGCTATGTAAAGCTTGGCATCCTTTTTCCTGCTGGCGATGCAAGCATGATATTGCATGGCAATATCAGGCCATTTCCTGGCATTTTAAATCATGGATTCAGAAGCACAATATTCCATGTCCAGAAACTGTGTGTGTATGTGTTTTTTGCGGGTTTTTTTTTTTTTTTTTTTTTGGAAGACCTGAATAATGAAGAACCAAGCTACATGATGCTGGAAGACTGTACCACCTCAGACTACAGATAGGAGAACTGTACCTTCTTCTGCATACTTCTAATTTGGCCAGTGGGATCCTTCTGCATAAAGAAACCTAGGAGTTTAAAAGGCTTTAGCTGAGGCTTCTGCTTGTCATGCCAGATCTTATATGCAAGGGGGTGGAGGTTTGATTTTCCAAAGCGGGCCTCCATCCTCTGCTGGCAGCCAGTGCTGGTCTGTATCATCTTGCTCACTCATCTTTCCGTATCCATACAGTTGCCCCAGCAATCCGGGAAAGGGAGCCATTCCTTGCCATGATAACTATGCTGGGATCTTATCTTGTGTAGATGTTATGTTACCTTGCTGAGTTTTAACGTTAGTACCAGCCATAAGAAGCTAGGGCAAGTGAAGCTTGCCAAAGGCTCAGCTACCGTTCAACTTGGGCAAAATGATGAGACTCTCTGTACATTGAATTACACCATCACAATTGCCGGTCCAATGTTTCACATCTGCTCTTGTACTTAAATTTTGTTTATTTGTTTAAGAAACCCAGGAGACATATTTGTCTGGATAACCCCTTTGAAAAAACATGCTTTAAAACTGATGAATGCATTATATGGCTTTAAAAATCTGCTTGGTTAACCCAACAACACAGCAAAATCATATTTATATATAAGGAAGAGATTAGAAAAGAGGGTATAAACAATAGCAATAACGGCAACTATTAGTTAAGATAAAGAGAACAAGAAAGAGAGAGGCTCAGAGTGCAGAAGGTAAGGGATAGTATATTTTATTCCATCTGGAGAAAAGGAATACATTTTCTTGTGGGTACTGATTTTTAAATGTAATGCTATCAAATAAAACATAGACGAAACTGCTGGGAAAACATTTAAAAAGCACAGAGTCATAGGAGATACGAGGTGAAGACTGTGAGTCTCGTCCCCAAGGAGACCATGCGGGTGGTCAAAGAGGAAAACAAACTTGGCTGTTTCCAAAACATGAGGCAACTAAGGTTCAAAGCTAGCGCTGTGCTAGCTGGCAACTGGTCCTTGTTCCCTTGCCTTTCTCTCTACAGCCCTTCATGACAACCTCAAACCTGCTCTGGCAGGTTTCTCAGTCTCTGGCCCAGGTTTTGAGGGTTCTTGGCTGCAGGGAGAGGAAGAATTGCATCCCTCCACGATCTACGGGAGGATATATTGGATCCTGGCCTAAATATACGAGAATGCAATAATATTTATTATTGGTGCATGCTTTAAAAACAAACACAACTTTCAGTTCCATTGTGTGCTGTCAAGTCCGTTCTGACTTACGGTGACCCTTTCCAGGGTTTCCAGGGGGGGGGGGAATACTGAGAAGTGGTTTCCCATTCCCTTTTTCTGGGGGGCATCCAGGGACATGTGCACCTTGCCCAAGGCCACACAGTCTGGCTCTTCTGGGATGTACAGTGGGGAATTAAACTCCCAACTAGACACGGGAGCTTCGTATTTGTATCCTGGGGAATATAAATATGAAGCTTGGCACCGCAGGTGCCATGGCAGTCCATCCCCGCCCTCCAGAACCAGCCCGGTCCACTCACCGGGGCTCCTCGTAGCACGCACGCCTGTCAGCGGCAACATCGCGCCAATAGCAGATGGAGTCCCTCTGGTGCTTCCCTGCCTCTCTCCTCAGCCAACGGCTCAGCAACTGAGCAGGAAGAATTGTCTTCCCACCTCCTCACTGGAGCGGTTTGTGGGGAGAGGCAGAGAAGCACTGGCAGGACTACATCCACGATGGGTGCGATGTTGTCTCCAACAGACTCACACATTGCAAGGAGCCCAGTGAGTGAACCGAGTTGGTTCTGGGGGTTGGGAATGGACCTCCCTGGTACCTATTGAGCCGAGGGTCATATTCATATCCCCTGGGATACGAATACGAAGCTCCCAGGTCTACTCCCAACCTCAGATATCTAAGTCACTAAGTTATCTAGTCAATACTAGAGGCCCTATAAAACCATTTTTAAAACAATTCCCGCCTCACGTGGTTGAATTTGTCATATTGAAGTTCTTAAGGAGGTTGTACACCGTGGCCTACAAAAAGCAACTTCTCTGAGCTTAGTATGTAATGTTTCAGTTTTTAATTCATCTGCACCATTTTTTAAAATCCCCACCTCATGTGGTTGAATTTGCCATATTGAAGTCTTCAAGGACTTCAATATGGTGCAGATTAATTAAAAACTACATAATTAATTAAAATATTACATACTAAGTTCAGAGAAGTTACTTTTTTCGGCAGCGGCTTCCAAAACAGGGAATTCTAGGACTAAATGTCAAGCAGAACAAAGTTTGAAGCAAGTGAGAGATGTCTGTTGAACTAACTCTGAGACAGGTCTGTCCCTTCCAAGCACACACTTGCCATGGGGAAACCGGCTGGTGCATCCTTCCTTTTTCAACACTGGATGTTTTAGAATTCTAACCATTGAAGTGCATTGTTACCTCTTAGTGCCAGGAAGTTGAATGCTATGGCCCACCTGCTGCTCAAGGTAGCAAAGGGCATAGCACTCAGATTCTTTTCGCCACATGACTGTTCTCCCATCCCTCATCTCCCAGGGTCACAGAAGCAGACTTCCACTTGTGCAACGGGACTTGCCCTTACTTTCCCCCACCATGCAACTCTCAGTGCCTTCCTCAAATCTGCTCCAGAAGATTTGCTTTGCACTTCTCAGAGCAGATTTTTGCGGGGGCGGGGGGGGGGGGCTGGAGGAGGTGAGAAGGAATAGCTGCCCCACACACACACACACACCTACCTACCTTTTGTTCTGCTGACCAAATCCATTCTGTTATCAGGAAAGGATATCATCCATTGCTACACCAGGTCAAAAGTTTATGATTCCCAAACTAAGACTTTAGGAACTTCTGTCTCAGCAAATTAACTCTTTTCTTCTTCTTTTCTTGTCTTTTTCTTTAGTTATTTTTTTATTTTTTGTGTGCCCAGATTCAAAATTCAGATATCTTGTTCCCTGGCATGGTCATTCATCACAACGTTATAAGGAGAGACAGTAACCGAAGAGGCATTAAATAACATTGAGTGTCTGCCTGTCTTGGAAGAGTAGGACAGCGAACCAACTTTAGCAGAAATAAAAGCGGCCTTGGATTCCCTCGCCTCCAGCAAGGCACCTGGGAAGGATAACATCCCTGTTGAAGTGCTGAAGTGCTGTAAAGCAGGGGTCATCAACCCCCAGTCCGCGGCCCTGTGCCAGTCCATGGACTTGCCAGAACTGGGCCGCGGATATGAATCTCCGGCCCCCCCTCCGCATGCACACTCATGGGGGTGTGTCACACTCACAGTGGGCATGTCACACTCGCAGGGGGGCGTGTCGTGCTCACGGGGGGCCTGTTGTGCTGAAATGTGCCACAATGCTTTTGTTTCTCTTTTTGTGACACACAATAATTTAACAGGTTTCTTGAAAGGGGTTTCTACTTCTCCATGGAAATACTCTTATAGGGTTATTCCTAGGCCACAGAAAGGGGTGGGAAGGCCGAAGTCTGCATTTGATGAAACAAAATACATCTAATTTACAGTGCCCGAATTAAATACATTTCCCAGTGAGCAGAGAAAAGGAGGCAGGGGTTCCGAAGTGTGAACTGTTTCTATTTGTGTCCCCCCATGTTTTTGCCTTCAGATTTCTTACAGATTTCATGTCAGATCTTGCTTGTTACTTCACTATTAAGAAGTGTTGCTCTGGTTGTTATTGCTTTTATTATTAGCTGCAGTTTTACTTATTACGAAACCAGTTCCCAATTCTTCCAGGGCACCCTCTAATACCTCACTTCCCGCTTATAGTCTTCTCATTTACAAAGCTATTATATATCAGCTCAGCCACAGATTCACTGTTGTAACAGCCACTTCTGAAGTCATGATTTGTTAATAAGTGCCATGGTACTTGCTCTATGGCTTCAACAAAGGACTTCTGCAGTCCTTTCTCAGTGTATAGACTCTGGGAGAGTTTAATTATTTGAGCAGAGGGCCTTTCCTGCTGGCACTGGAGATTATCAAGGCAGCAACACAATAGCACAAAAATATTACAGAGAGTGAGGGAAATCATATAATGCTTCAGTTAGAAAAAATGCCACGATGGCATAATAGATTCTAGAGAAGCAAACTAATAAAAAGAAGATTTTTTAAAAAAATTCTAAAATATATACCCCACACTTCCATAATAGGGCAGTCCTATGTCTTATTTTATAGAGAACAGCTCTCTATTTAAAGTGTGGTTGTAACATTTCTTGAGTTGAAGGGCCCCCTTGTTTGAAGCAATATGCAATTCAAGTCTAGTCAAAAGGTAAAGAACCATGTGGGGTCACTTTGCGAATGGTGAATGAATCTGTCATTCAAAAATGAAAGAATGAAATCTACCTCTCTCTTTTTTAGGGCAACTGTCTAGGTAACAGATAAAGAAGGCTGATCAAGAGATATTCGGCATAACACCCTTCGGATGTGATTCAGCTCTACTAATCAACAAATACAACGGTGGGGGATGAATGGTTGTTTAGCGATCATCATACCTTTAGCTGATGCAAGTTTGTTGATCATTAAAATAAATACTGGTTGCATTTTGTTGGGGATGTTCAGAATGATTATGATTAAGCAATCATTACATCCCTTTTGCTCTGATACTGTAGATATAAATGGCAAGATTATCTTTAACATTGTTTCCTAAGCTACTTGGAACATATCTGGGAATAATAATCTGTGAAGTGATCACATTTAGTCCCAACTGATTAGAAAGATGGTTCGCAAAAGACGGCAATGGATGCATTTCTTTGGTACAGGGGGCACCTTTGACTACCTGATACAATGGCCCGTGCTGGGAAACAGAGAGAATGAGTATATTTCTTTTGACACTCCATGACTGCCACCATTGAAGGCATTCTTCTAGATTAGGGAAATGGGGGACAGGGAAGCAGAAAAGTCAAACTGTAGGGAAGTATGTAGTGGACTAAAAAGAAGAAAAGAAAGAGAGGGAGAGGGAAGAACTTCGATCACAAGGGAAATTCAGGTAAATGGGCCCAGAAACTAGGTAAAGGCCAATCTAACACGCAACACATGAGGCTACCGGGGTTGCAAGTCAAGTATGAGTCCATCAATATGTCTTCTTTTGAGCAGAGAGGGAGGCGAATCCATGGTGTGAATTTTCTTGCTGTGATGGTTTTTGTTTCAGGCATAATCTTTTACCTTAAACTGAAGGGGGGCGTAGTCTATTTCAGGAATGGAATCTGAAGCAGACATGAGGAAAGGGGTTCCATTTGGGAATTAGCCTGTTGCTTTTGTCATTCACCTCTGATGAAGGAGCTTTGTCATAGTGGTTGTTACAGGTCAGTGTGGGTTGGTCTACCCCCTACGGGCAGCTAGGAAGCAAGGGCAGCAGCTACTTCATATGAAAGCTTGTGCAGGAAGCCAAATCCACCATTCGCCGTGTAGAACGTCATTTTAGGAGCGGGCTTTGAAAGACTGCAAGTGAATGAGGGATTACATAAAAACACAACGTAGAATTAATTTGAGATCTCTGTGCTGCTCTGCAATATGATGACGGCAGTGAACACTGATGTGAGTGAAAGAAAGAAAATTAGAGAGTTGATGTCAGCAATCGTGAATTCTCCAGTGAATCTCCACAGCTAACTGCAGTGGCAAAAGCCCACCTCTTCACCTCACTGTGGGGAAACCACAGTGAAGCACAGAGTGATCAACAGGGTGGCATTTGTCAAGGTTTCAGGGAAGGAATGCAGGATATATTCTCCCTCTTGCTGCCTCTCGTTCTCTGTGGGTATTATGGAGGATTGGATAAGCAGCATGATCGTACAGATTTACTGATAAGTACGCCACAAAAAGCATACTGAGCCATGATCATAGGTAAGATTGCCACATTATGAAGAAGAAGGAGGCAAGGGCACCAGGAAAGTAAAATGGAATTGTGTGGTGTATCAATGGTGTGGGAACTTCTTAATATTAACCCTGTAATGGGCTGGGACTGAGTACCTTCTGCATTCTGCTTCAAAGGCTGGGGCTGATCAATGGCATACAGAAGCTGTTACTGTATTCTACATTTCTCCTGATATTGCTT
The DNA here is from genome assembly GCA_037013535.1 of Intellagama lesueurii. Taxonomy (NCBI): domain Eukaryota; kingdom Metazoa; phylum Chordata; class Lepidosauria; order Squamata; family Agamidae; genus Intellagama; species Intellagama lesueurii. The sequence continues at coordinate 162,067,881 of JBAJHW010000001.1, read as the reverse complement.
TTGATCTTTGGGATTGCTTCACAAAATATGGAATGGCAATTAAACATTACAAACCTATGATGCTGTGGACGCAGAGGAAACCCACATGGATTCGGGTGAGCTGTGCGCAAAAGGCCACAAGGATGATAAATGGGCTGTTGATGTGTGCCTGTACAAGAATCTCCTGCTGATAGTGGCTCTCTTTCTGGAGATCATTAAAGGAGGTGATTTGTGAAGTCAAACCCAGGTCACTGCTTTCAGTTGGATATGCCTGGCTAACACTTGCTACCTAGCCTGTTGCAACAGCTCATCATAATCTAAGAAACACATACGGGTGAAGGGCTGTGGGAGAAAAAGCCACCAAGGGCTCACAAGATACCTTTACATATCCCTGTAAATGGGAAAATAACCTGTTGGCAAGAGCTTGTTCAAAGAAAGACATGGTAATGCGCTATAACCAGTGGTACCGGTCAATACGGACGTGTATGTTAGAACAGGCTTTATACTTTACAGCAGAGTGGGGAGAAGTGGTTGGGGTTTTTTTGGCCCAAGGGCCAAATTTCCTAATTTCCCCTGGAAAATGTCTTTGGGTAATATGGTAACCATTAGCAAGGCCACCTGGTTCCAACACATGCAATTAACTTTATCTACCCCATACACACAGTCTCTCCCTCTTCCCCCCCCCCACATTTCCTAGTTCTCCTCATCAGCTGATTCATGTAGGCCAGCATGTGAAGATAAGGATGCAATTTGCTTCAAAAGCATTCAATGCCTATGAACTTATGCTGTGCCACCTTTCAAGATTATAACAGAGATACAAAACCAGCTTGTCTTCAGGAACTCTTTTTTCCTTCTTACATCTGAGCCTCTTTTATTGGTGAGGATCTTTCAAACTGTACATTCACAAAGGTGCAACTTTTTTTCTGTAGTTGTTGTGATGAGAAGTTCTTCCCTCTGAACTTTCTTCAGTTTTTTTATATGTTGCACACACACTCCACTCACTGATAGAGGTGAATATTTGTTCTTCTTTCTCTTAGAGATTTAATGAATTCCTTCCATGTCATTAGGATAAGAATTAGACATTCACTCATTAAACATAAACTCAATAAAGTGGCACATTCATAGCATCAATTTCTTAGAATGTTCATCATCTGGTTGAGCGTTCATAGGATTCAGCTTGTCTAGTTCGTAGCCCTAAAAATACTTTACATAAAATATTTTTATAAATCACAAAAATGATTATTCCAACAATGAAATTATTCATAGTTATTCCAACAATGAAAATACCTTGAGACCAGATGAACTTTGCTATGACGGACGTGATTGTCAGATTTTTACCTTTTAGAGATAAATGTCAGCTGTGACAGACCATCACAAACTCAAACTTCCAAAGGGAGTGTGATACCATTTTATAGTTCACCGAGGTCATTGTTTGAGTATCATGTCTCTAACCTTGGCACCTAATCCTTGCTCAGCTGATCCATGCTGGTCAGCTGAGAGACAGAGAGGACCTGATCTTCTGCCTCATCATGGTGTGCCAGGCAAGGGGTTCCAAATGGCACATACCACATATAACAGTGAAAATGAAAATCAGCATGCTGGGACAAGGGCCCTCGCCTGGGAAAGAGCAGTGGAGCCCATGATGTTCCCCATCTTGTTTATAGTATGCTCTTACTTTTGTTTACATTGACAAAAGCCCCATTGAGTTCAATCAATTCAGAAGAGTATAGGATTGCAACACAAGACATAAGTTCAAATGAAGTAAGTGCATCTTGTCTAGAAGTGCCTTATAAGTGATTTGCCATGCTGAGATAACAGGCAAAGCAAGAACTCTTGTACATTTGCATGTGAGCACAATGTGTGTGCAATGCACAGTCAAGTTGGAACTGACTTATAGCGACCACAACAAGGCATTCAAGGTAAGTGAGATATTTAAGAAGTGGCTTTACCAGTTCCACCCACCCCTCCGTGAGTTTCCATGGCAGAGTTGAAATATGAACCTAGAGCTCCTGAGCCCCACTCTGTCTACTACACCATGCTGAGTACCTCACACTATGTAATAATTGCCAGGGGAGGTTCCATAAGATGGTCTGTTTTTAGCTGATGATATCTTGACTCTGCCCACATTGTAGATACCATGGCCCTGTTTTCAGGAAAACAACAACAGGCCAGAGAACTGGCCACCATGGATTACAGCCTCTTAAATCTTGGCTGAAATGCCAGAACATAATTTTCTGATAAATATTTAGTGGAATTGTTTTATGGATTGGGAGGCCCAGCTCCTGGGCTCTTGCATGCCCAGGGAAAGGACGGCCATTTTTTTTGTCCTTGTGCCCCTGAATCTTTCCGCCTTTTTCCTATTCCCTCATTCAATAGTTGCAGTAGTGGTGTAGAGACTTCAATTTCCTGATCCCAGTGACATCACACAGGATCACTGAGATGGAAATGAAGTTAAATCCTCACCACCACCACCCATCCCAATGATCTTGATGCAGATGGCTAGGAAGTGGGAGTATTTTTAACACTGCCTTTTCACAGCAATTATGCTGGGAAAGAATGAGCAGGGTGAGAATAGCACAACATATCTCTCCTTATTAATAGTTCACATTTCCATTGTGAAATGAGAAGATGTTTTCCACGGAGAGTCAAAGAGTCATGATATCTCATCAGGTAATGTGAGACAAAAGAGGACAATCAAGTTAACACTGGCCCTTTTGGAGCAGGCTGGTGTGGTCTAAATAGGAATGTTTGAAATCGAGGAGGTTGGGGGGAAGTGGTATACCATTTGGTGCAAACCTTGCATCCAAATCGCATACTGATTTCTGGCTCCTTTGCTGTTGATTGAACACTTCCCCTGCCTCTCTGTAGAGGGGCAGAAAAAATGAAGGTATTATTTCTGGCTGTGCTAGACCACTGCTGATGCACCAGCTCACTTAGATCAGCAGTTCCCAAATTACACATGAGACAAAGAATTAATTAAAAAAAAACACACAAAAAAAAACCTTTATCTAAGTCCCAACCTTGAGTAACCCAAGTGTTCTTGGACTGCAGTTCCCAGAAACTCTGGCCAGCACAACTGGTGATGAAAGCTTCTGGGAATTGCAGTCCAAGAACACCTGGGTTACTCAAGGTTGGGAACCACTGACTTAGATATTGTGTTGTTGTTTTTTTATTCCTCGCATGTAGTGCTGATTGAGAAACTGCCCATAGCCCTGGTTTCAATTGGTAGTTCACACAAAAGCAAAGAAAAAAAATAATTTAATCTAAGTGATTCAGCATCACAGTGATGATCTAGCAGAGTCAAAATAATAATAATCTCACTTCCTCTGTACCTACACAGAGGAGCAGAGGAAGGAGCCTTGACAGCTGCAAGGCTTGGTTTTAGTCTGTTCCCAGCAATCACACATGCTGGGAACAGACTAAACTAGAGTGTTCCAACCTGCATCAAAAATGTAGAACCCCAGACAGGGGCTGAAAAATATGCAGGTTGGGGTGCCCTGGGGGCAAACTGGGGCAAATTGGTCCACTCATCATGTGGCTGCTGGAAAAAAAGAGTGAACCAATCATCTCCACAGTGCACCAAAGAGCAGGACAAATGCCTGTCTGAGTGAGCCCACGGTAAGCTGAAAACTTTAAAATGTACTGTATCATCAACACCGCTTAGCACCAGTGCTTTTAAAATGGCTGTGTAATGGTGCAACATTATCCTGTGTTTTGTATTGCAACCGTCTGAAAACAGAACTTGTCAACTGTTCCCCACCTCCTTCTCTGTAAAAGAAGATTCTCATTCAACTCTTTTTACACCGTGCAGATGATGTGGCTATTTTAAGATAAGAATTAAAAAGCGTGCATTGCGGATTCTCTTTTGGGACATTAACAATGGCAGGAAGTGCTGCCCACCAGCTTTTCTGCTTTCCCTTGGGTCTGATTACGGTGATGAAGGACTTCATATTTCTGTGTATGTATTGAGTTCACAGGGTTTGGTCTGTAACTCTCATGGTGTGTGTGTGCGCCCGTGCACACATGCTGAATTCCTGCCAGATGCCATGGGCATCTATCTGATCTGTATTCTTTTCCTATTGGCATGTCAGTTCCGAATATATTTACTTGACATTCAGCATTATCTATTTCAGTCTCTTCTGAGGAAAAAGTTTCAGATCACAAAGCCACACTGATTTCATTTATATAACACTACTGTCTAAAAATACCCTCTCTTCTGATGTACTTACACTGGCTACTACATGAATGCATCTTAAATTGCTGACCCGTGGTTGTCACACAATTACATCTGAGTACTACAATAGCTCAGGCATGTAGCACTTCATTAAAAGATCCAATTCTGCGGCAGTCTAAAAAGTCTTTCAGCTAGTGCAGGGGTTCCCAACCATGGGTCCCCAGATGTCCCTGGTCAGCACAGCTAGGGGTGAAGGCTTCTGGGAGTTTTAGTCCAAGAACAATTTGGGACCTACAGTTGGGAACCACTGAGCTTGTGCATCGGAAAGGCGTCTTCAATCCGTCTGTTATTAATTTTTTTTCATCATGTTTATAGCCCATCGTTCTGCCATTACAGAATCAAGGCCACTCCTATATGGTCTCCTGCCCAGGCACTGGCCAGACCCTGTCCTGCTTAGTTTCAGTGAGATTTATTTATTTATTCAATTTATACCCCGCCCATCTAGACCGAAGTCTACTCTGGGTGGCTAACAATAAAACATAAAAATAAAAACAATATAATAAAATAGAGGCAACATTAATAATATAAATCAAGATGGCAAAAGTAATCAAGTGATGACAGGAGGGAAAGCCTGCCTAAAGAGCCAGGTCTTAAGTTTGCTCTTAAAAACACCCAGCGAGGGAGCCAGGCAAATCTCTACGGGCAGATTGTTCCATGTCTGTACAGTGTGCTTTCAGACCATACCTTGCAAATTCTCCTCAGACACACACTTCTTGTGTAGAAAAAGAAAAAGAAAAGAAAAGTGTGCTGCTGATATATTACCCCATAGTGCTTAAGGCACTCTCTGGGCAGTTTGCAATTTAATTATGCAGGCTACACATTGTCTCTCCAGTTTGCTTAGTACTCAATTTATCAACCATCGACCTTGGAAGGCTGGAAGGCTGAGACAACTCTGAACTGGCTACCTATGCCCATCAGGATCGAACTCGGGTTGTGAGCAGAGTCTTGATTGCAGTACTGAAGTTTAACCACTGCACCATGAGACCAGTGACTGTAAATGTTCATTCTTTTAAATGGAATGTATTCTGCGCTTACCATATACAGCCCAACTAATAAAGCAATCACAATGTAAGTTGCATTTACTTTCTGCCATATCACAGAACTTAAATGCAACTTTCAGCATTGCCAACTTAGGGACATAGACATCTGGACATCACTTTATCTTCATATCAAAGCAAGTAACAACAAAAGTAACACAAAACAATCACCCCAAATCCTATCAAAATATACACACCTTTAACATTTTAAAAAATCATAGTAAATTAACAACATAATTTTAAAACATCAGTCAGACAGGGAAAGCACCTTAATACATGGGGGAGATAGCAAGATTTAACAAATACACACCCAACCATCTCTCCCAAAATGCAAGAAAAGCAACCAAGCAAATAAAGGTTAAAAAAAAATGCAATCAAAGACCCATCACCTACTAGAATATGAGGAGATTTGTATCCTCCTTGCCACCTGATGCCTTATCTTCTCTTCTTCTTTGAGTCCAACAGGCAGTCCAGGCAGCAGTAAAAAGTGACCCAAGAAATGAAAGAAGTGGGGGGAAATCCCCAAAGAGATCAGCAGGTGGTCCATAAACAATCCCAAAGAGGCAGGGTGGTGCAGGCAAGCTGCCAGGAAGCAATAAAAATAATCCAGAGAAACGGAGAGGGTGGAGAATCACCCCCAAAATCAAGGGAAAAAGGCAAAAAGGAACAGGATACAAGATGGAGGTGTGCCGATTCAGCAGCAGAGTAATTCCACAAGGAATAAATAAGCAAAAAACAAGTCCTCATTAATTTCCAGGCCCTTCTACAGATTCAGAATTCCCTGCTTCCCCTCCCCCATCCTGGACATTGTGATTGGCTGCTGACTGCCCTCACCGATTGTACCCCCATGCTTTTGCAATTATCTTTGCAACACTATTGGATGAAAAAAAAAATATTGGTACGGATGAGCACGAACCGAAACACAAACCAGAAAAACCAACGAATCAGGATGGTTTGGGGTTTGTTTCATGAACCAGTTGGGGGATGCCGTTTTGCCAAAGCAAAACAAAGCGCCAAACCTCCCCCCCCCCAGCGCTTCATTTTGTTTGGCAAAAGGGGATGTCCACCACTGCCTCTGAGGATGGTGGCGATGGCCTTAGAGGAGGTGGAGGCGGTGGCAGGACCAAGTAAGGAGATAACGGGAGGCAGTGGGAAGAGGACGGATGGGTGGCAGAGGGAAGGAGCAGGGAGTTTCCCAACCCAGGCACGAAGCAGGAAAACAAACTGTGAAACAGTTCGTTTTTCTGGGGGTTCGTAGTTCGTTGGCTTTACAGTTCACATCCATCTCTAATTATCAGGCGATCTGACATACAAGAGTGAAAGAAAGGTTTGATTTACATAAGGTGTAAGAAAGATAAATGAAAGAAGAAACCTGAAACTTACCCATGCCCTTTCTTTATTAATATGAATAATTTGTATTTTAAGGCCTCTCTTTCAGGAATCAACAAAAGAACATAAAAATGAAAAAGAGAGTCTTTTTTGTGTGTTTCATATAAATGCTAAAGTCCCATCCCTATTATACAGGTTCTCATGCTTTGGCTTGTCCAGGAGCTTGACTAAATGGAAAAGCGAGTGGGTTTCCTTTACCTTTTATTTTAATTTTTTTCTTTAAAATTCCTCTTTTTTATTTATTTATTTTTTTATTTCAAGGGTAAAGGGAAATAGCTCGGGATACATTATCACATATTGTCTGTACTTAAACATATCTTTACATTAAAGACTTCTGTGTCTGTTAGTTGCCTATATAATTCCAGCTAAAGTTGTTTGACTATTTTGTATTAAAATTATCACATTTGGCTTTCAGGTTATAGAACGGATCCAGTTCTATATAGGGTCCCATTTTTCAGTTGCTTCTTGGATTGAATTGTCTTTCAAAACTTATGTTAATATGTCCATCTCTGCCACTTCCATAATCTTTTCCACAAGTCCTTCACGATTTGATATTTCGGTTTACTTCCATTTTCATGCATATAGTATTCTGGCTGCAGTTATTACATGTATCATCAAATGGATCTCTCTCCTATCTAAACTCTCTGGCAACATATTTAATAAGAATAATTCTGGTTTAAATAGTATATTACGTAGCAGAATTTTCTGTAAACATTCATGTATTAGTATCCAATAATTTTTTGCTTCACTACATGTCCACTACATATGATACAAGGTTCCCTCTTGTAATTTACATTTCCTTTACCTTTTAAAAGGGCATTGTGTCATTCTAGTTTATACTATACATATTATGTGGATACAATGCAACAGGTGCTGTATGTATATCATACAAAATTAACTTTCTTTCTCTGTAAAGGCACCTTTATCACTCAAACGGGAAGCTCTGGGTTCATCGTGCAGGCTTGCCACACCTCACTGGGTGCCTTCTACTTAATGGCTCCTCCAAAAGACAGCATTTTAATCAACCATTTGTTGGCATTTAAAAAGGACATCATTAGGCTAAAGGGTGTAATCTTCACCCATTCACTTTAATAACATGGGTGATCATATCAAGGCTCTGTCAAAGTATCACAGTAGCCTCTGAAATAATGAGCTCCAGGAACATAATAATAAATAGAATACATTTAAATGACTATACAGTACAGTGGGAGTGATAAGAAAAGTTTATTATTAACAAAAGATTCCTGTCTTGCTAACTATTTAGAATCTGTGCAATAATGAAAGAGGCTCTGAGTATTTTTTTTTCCCAAGAAAACACTGCAAGATGTAAATAACCCCCACATGTCTACAAAGCTAATTGCTCTTTTATAGGCCATCACAGACAACCATAAAACTAAATATATTGATAAAGTTCAGCACAACTGACATTTAAATCATTGCTGTGCGGTATTTCTGATGCATGACCTTTGGTATCCTTTATGGTGAAGTCAAATCTGTTCTTCCTCATGGTATTTTTAAAAAGCGATTTCCTTTATTCATTTTTCTTAAGCTCAAAATTAATTGGTGGTTATTAGCACAAAAACGAACTCTGAAAATCAATGGGGCGACTCTCGCCAGTGTAATGGAACTTTGCAGCCATTAACGAAAATGCTCCGTGCCCTCTTCTACTATTGCTTTCTGCAATAAGGTACTAATGTTTTGGACTAATGGCAATATGTATGAAGAACAAAGAAAATGCACATTATCGTGGTTGGACTGGAGAAACCTAACATAAACCACATGGAGATACACTGACAAACAGAAAAACCCAGCCTCGCAATTTGTCGAGGGTGCTGAGAATAATCTTAGCCCCCTGGATAGAGTAGGATTCTTGAGAAAAGAGAATGATTGGACAACCAAGCCTATAGGTTGGAGAGGATTTGAATTCCCCTTACTGACACTAGCCTGCTTGAATTACCAGTAGCTACCTCTTGGGGTGATGTGTGGTGGTAATAAAAACCTGAGTCCATGTAACCTAAAAATATGGAACAACAACATTCTTACTTGAGAGTGGAATAAAAAACGATGAAACAAAAATATCATAATAGTGTGCGGACAGTGTCTTGTGAGCATTGTGCAGTGAAGGACAATGGTCACTAGGATTCCAACAGGAAGGAAATGTTCAAATGTTCTGCTACAGGGCCTAAAGTTGTCATGAAATAAAATATACAAATTCTTGATTTCTACCATTCTTGCAAGACCAGCATGTCAATTTTTTTAAAAATACAGCGGTTTATATTAATGGCTCAAAAAAACTACAAGCACTGAAGAAAAAAGAATAAGCAAACAAAAAACACCTTAATGGCCATCCATCTCAAGAATCATTCCATACTTATTTTAATGGCTCTCAACATTTCACTTGAAGACAGAACATGTGCTGCTTTAGTTCTCTTTACCAGAGTGAAATTAGAAATGTGCTATAGCCGTGAAATCCAGTGTGGTGTATATGGTTAGAGTGATGCACCAGGACTCTGGAGACAAGGATTCGAATCCCCACTCAGCTTTGGAAACTCAAGGGTGGGTGGGTTGTGGAACAGGTAAAACCCCTTCATAAATACCTCACCGATTAGGGTCGCTATAAGTCAGTTCTGACTTGGCAGCACATGACTAATTAACTAGCCAGCTATAGCCAAGAAGCAGGAATGACATTCAAAATATTCCAAAGAGTGTGCGTGCCATTAGTCAGAAGGATGCCTCCTGTAAACATAGTGCATAATCTCCATATAGAAAGTGCTTGAAGTCAGCCGTTAACCCTTCTTATTGTTAAAGATGTAAAAGCTAATATGTTAGAGGAGAAAAACACAAACTTACAATTCTGGATTGGGGCTAGCAAAGAAAATAAAGTCAGTCAGTCAGTCAGACTGCCTGCCTGCCTGTCTCTTTTAAAAGATGTACACAAAGCCATGTGTCTAAAATATACCATGCCTCTGGTTATAGATGACTGAAACATAATAAAGACAACAAGGGAAGCTCACATACATGCAAGGAAAGTTTGTTCTCTCTGTCCATACAATTGTGTACCCAAGTATCTGATGGCTCAGAGAAACCTAGGCTTGAGCTAGAATTGTCAAGGCACATGGCTGAGCAGCAACAAATCAAACCATCCACCAGAGAAGACCCTTGGACTCCATGGCATTTAAGTACGTGTTGACTTACCATCTAGCAATTGATTCACTGGGTCTACTCTTACCTGGACCTGGTAATAGGATACTGTCCAGTATCTAAAGTTAGGGAAGTTTAGAACATACAGCAGGAAAATCCACATGCTCTCCCTATATTTTGTCAGTGAAAATGCAACAAAAACCTTTCAAATAACTACTGTACCAATTTGCAATCTTTTCAAGATACTCAAGAGCTGCTGTCTCATCGCAGCTGCCTCATGCCACCTAATGGTAGAGATGGCCCTGACTGATACATAAAGATAGCAGTTCCTTTGGTTTGGGTAGCTGGACAATGCAGGAACTGTCCAATAAACAGTAGTTGGCTGTGGCTATGAATGGACAGAGAAAATAATGGAACATACATGTAATTTGCCTGTCATCTTAATTCTGCAAGTGTGTGACTCAACCCACTTGACAGCACCAATTAGAGGAGACAATTATGATACCTGTGTGTTTAAGCAAGCGTTTTTCTCAGCAACCAACAGAGAAGCAACCATCAAGCAAGGGCAGAGGCCCTACTTCGGTGTATTTTGCTAGAAGAGGTTGTGGTTCAATGGTGGAAACATCGTTCACCACTGAATGTGATTGTATACTTTGAAACAGACCGCCTGTATCATGCACAAAAAGAAACATGAGTTTATTCCCCTGGGTTTTTCACTTTCCTCTCCTTCCCCCTTGAGTGCTGTCTCAAGCGTGTCGACACAGAAGCAAGTCCTATTGTGTTCAATGGGACTTTCTCCCATCTAGATGTGAGTAGGATGACAGCTTTAACAGAACACACATACACACACATCAGAGAGCCTGATATAATGAGCAAATACTAACAGCCAAAATTGTACATTCCCTTCTCCTCTTAGCCTGAGCTCTTAAAGGGTGTGTTTGTGCAGAAATAAAGACATTGTTCAGATATAGCACCAGTGTGCTCAAAGTCTGTGGGGAAGAAGGGTGTTCATTTCCCACATTCAGAAAGGGTGTTCCCAGAGGCAAGGGTAAATGCACGGCTAAGTAAATGGCAAAAATAGCTCCATAAAAAAGCCTTTCTCACAAACTTTCTATGGTAGGAAGGAAGACGGGGCTTCTGCAAGTACAGCCAACATCTGAACTTTAAAATCCCATAGCAGTCTCTGCACCTCTAACCTTTTCTACCCCTCCTCTCATTGCCTTTGAACAACAATACATGATTATTTGTGGAAATGTGTCTTTTTATGAATTTGACACATTGGCAAATCTTTGTGTGTTCTCAAAGCAATGCAGGTTGATTATGCTGATGAATAAAGCTCTCCACGGGAATCTCTTTAACAGAGAACGATTGTAACAGTGTGAATGCCTTGATGAAATAGTTGCATGACGATGACAACGACAATGATGTACTTGGCAAAACATGAAAATCCATGTCCAAAAGCCTACATTTTTGTTGTATGTGCATGTTATTGTTATGTGTTATCAAGCTGCCTCCAACATATGATAACCCTATGAATTAGTGAGCTCCTATCATTAACAGTCTTGCTCAGGTCTTGCAAGTTAAAGCCATGCCTTCCTTTATCAACACTCCATCTTTTGTTCACTCTTTCTCTTTTCCTGCTACCTGCAACTTTTCCAGCTGTCCTTTCCAGCAAATCTGATCTTCTCAGGTTATACTTTAAGCATGAGAGCCTCCACTTAGTCATTTTTGCTTCTACCAGAAGTTCAGACCTCCTTTGCTCAAGCATGCTACGTATGTATTGCTTCCTCAAGCAGGCTTACATCAGTGCCATTCTCCTATTGGTTGTAAACACGCAGAGGCCAAACACATGCTTGTATGTTCTAGAGGATCCCAAAGGGGACATTAGAAAGCTTGGGAAAGAAGGGGCCTGGGAAAGCCCTGTGCTTTGGAGAGATGGCACCAGGGCCGATGAATCAGTCCACTTCACCCTCGTCAGGGCAGCTTTATAGGAAACAACCCGGCCAAAAAGCCACTATTAAAGGAAATCAGATCGATGATGTGAGAGAAGAATCTTCCTCTTTAAAAGTTGCAAACAAGGGTACAATGTGGTTTAAATTAAACTAGATGTTATGTATTACAGAAGGAACACCACATACATTATGAGTTGACAACTTTGCTAACCAAAAAAGGGGGGGGGCGGGGAGAGAGGCTCATGGAGGAAACATGAGGCCACGCTCCTGCTGGCGATGCTCGCGTTGGAACGGACAGGGCAGGGCCTGGGAGTGAACTCCGACACTTCCTGTCAGGGTGGATTTGATTTGAATCAAATCCGTTGAAATCATGATTCAAAGCAAAAACAAATTTGGAGTTTTTGACGATTAAAATTTAAAAAAATCATTTTTAAATTTAAATCGTGATTAAATTTTTAAAAAATGATTTAAATCGTGATTTAAAATCATAATTTCAATCAAACGTTTAATTTTTTTTAAAAAAACATTCATTTTTATCCACCCTGCTTCCTGGTGTGGCAAACCTGGTGGGCCGATATATATTGCAGCCAATCAGTGCCATTTGGAACCTGCCAAACCAGCTGCCGCTTAGCAACCAGATTGGGTGGGCTGCCAAATGCAGTTAAAGCAGCCATTTGTGTTCAGTTGTCTGGACCTGAATAAACACATGGCTGGCATACATGGCTAAGTAACACATGGTGGGATAGACCCTATCTATGGGCACTGTGGTATCCCAGCATTGTTCAAACTCTTTCTTCAATAACTCTACAGCTTTGGGACCTTGCTGACAAGAGCTGGATACAGAGAGGATGTGAATCCGTTTTTATGGTAATTTCACTGTTTTGAGGATTGTTTGATTATTGTTTCTGGGTCCCTTGCAAAGTGAGTGTGCCCTACAAGATCTGGGACTGAGCAAATTCTGGACAGCTCCGTGGCTTAGGTCTCTGGCTGCAGAGCCAGACGTTGGGAATTCAGTTGCCCCTCTGTGCCCTCAGACAGGGGCCGGACTCTATGATCCAGAGGGTTCCTTCCAGCTCTGCAATTCAAAGGTGGTGGTGGTGGTGGTGGTGGTGGTGGTGGTTGTTGTTGTTGTTGTTGTTGTTGTTGTTGTTATTGTTGTTATTATTATTATTATTATTATTATTATTATTATTATTATTATTATTATTATTATTATTATTATTATTATTATTATTATTATTATTATTATCTTGCCCTAGTATTAAAATATTCAGGGGAGGCCTTTCTCACAAGCCCCATTCAATGATTATCTTATCCAGGATCATGAATATGGTCAGAAGGGAGGGCAGTTAGTCCACTTTCATGCATCTTTCAGATGAACAGCAACAAGTGTGAAGGAGAGTGGCTCCCACTCATGTACGTATATGCTCTACATGTGAGCAAGAAGCCAGGGTTCTGGGGTTCTTGCTTGTGTGTAGAGCCTACACACAGTCAGGAACTTCTCTGCAGAAAACAGAAAGACCAAATAGGGCTATAGTCTCACTCTCCCTGGAGGCACATTTTGTGGCAATGTGGGAAAAAGTCTCCCACAGTGGCTGTTTTTCAGCTCTACAGGAACTTGCCAAGGGAGGCTAGACCGGTCCTCTCCCTGTTCTACTTCTCCTGGCAGGCATTCCACCCCCGGGCAGGCCTTTGGGGGTGTAATTTATTCTGTCAATGAAGCAGAGTTTTAAAATTATTATTTGGATGTGATTTCTTTTATTATTGTTCCTGCAATTATACTTTAATTGGTTTGTTTTCATGTTATGTTTTAATTAAGAGTTTGTTTTTAATTTTATCATTGTGGGCCAGCTTGCACACCCTTTTTGGTGAAAAGACGGGGCATAAATTTGTTAAATAAATAAACAACCTTCTGTTGCCACATTTTTCTTGCTACCTCCAATTCCTTCTGTTCTGCTCATTTTGCAACAGTCCATTTTGTCATGTACAACAGAGGTCCTCAACCTTTTTTGTAGTGAGGACCGGCGGAGCCTCTGAGGGAGGTGCGGCGGCCCCTCGTGCTCTCCGACGCATGCGCGAAGTGGTCGGGGAGCGCGCGTGTCTATGGCGTGCGCGTGCGTCCCCCCCACCGCTTTGTGCATGCGCAGGAGCGCCTGCCCACCCAAGCGCCCACCCCACCCCTTCGCGTGGGCGCATGCTTGAAGGGGGGAGGGGGTGCATGCCGGCAGCGGTGGAAGCCTGGGAGTCTTTTTTAAAAATTTTTTACTAAAAAAAATTTATTTTACTCCTCGCCGCCCTCCGCAGGAAATTCAAATGCAGCCGCTGGTGCCGGTTCCAGAGCTGGAGGCACCAGCGGCGGCATCGGCCTGCTGAGGGCGGCGAGGAGCGCCACCCCCAGCCTTGTTGGAGCCCGCCAGGAGGCCAGCAGCTGGAGCACCCGGCCATGCTCTGCCTCCCAGCTCTTGGCCACCCACCCCGCCACCGCCGGGCCGCAAAGACAGACCTCCCGCCCCCCCGACATGCACGGGCGCTTGCGTGAAGGGGTGAGGGAGCGCTCACACCGATGCTGGCACACGTGCGCGTGCACAAAGCAGCTGTGGGGAGGGGAGTGCATGCGGGGGGGGGGGGGCGGGAGGTCTGTCTTGGCGGTCCGGTCGGGCTCAAGCCACGGACCGGCATTGGGCCCCGGACCGGGGGTTGATGACCTCTGATGTACAAGGTGGAAAGGTTATTTACTTGTAACTGTAACTCTTCAAGTGTTCATCCATGAAGTCATACACTTATCGGTATTGTGTGTGCAAGACCTGTTTGTGTGTAATTCCTAGAGACCACAAAGAAGAAGGCCTATACAAACAAGCACAACGATGCTGCCATATTGGCTTGCATCAGGTGATCATTTGAACAGCTGAACAGATATTGGCACATAGATCATCTTCACAGAAGACGTGGAAGCTTTAAAAAGTAATGTGAACAGGGGGAAACTGAGGTCCTCCAGAAGTTGCTGGACAACATTATCCAGTACCTATCACATTGAGGAACAAAAAGGTCACCTACATTTTTTGTCACTTTCCTTTGGCAATTCTTCCTTTTTAAAGAACATCTACTGAGACATGGATGTGTGGGAGGCCCTGACAATACCAATCAATCCCACAGCATGATCAAATGGTTGAGGCAATGGGAATGGCAACCCACAAATATCTGGAGTGCCACAGATTCCCCAGCTGTGAAATAATGGGGAACAGTGAATGGAAAGCCCTTCTTCTGGCCTAGTGCAGCAGGAAACCAGAGATCCAGAATCGAAACATCAGTAGAATCCAATCCCAATGCATGCATTGCCCCCCTTCCATCTGTACAGCATCTCTGGGCTATCTTAATTCCATAAGTAGTGACATAACAATATCGTTATGCAAGAATATCTCTCTAACCTTTAAAAAAAAAGGAGGAAAAATCTGCAATATAGAGTGACTATGATCTGCCATGGTCACTTAGTTTTTGTTGCTGCTGACTCATGGGCTGAACTTTACAGATGACAGAAGAGCACAGCTTAAACATCAGGAAAGAACAACATGTTTGTTTTAGATAAAAGCCCAGCCATCTTTGTTTAACCTAATATTTGGCAGCGTTGCTTGGATATACAGTAAGAACAAAGCTTGCCTCTGTCTTCTCCAGTAGTGCTGTGTGAGGAAGTGTTTGGAGATCCTGCTGCCTCCAGTTATGGCAGGCAAACCTTCTTGTCTTTGGACATGGGGAATGGGGAGGAAGCAGAGGGAATGGCAAAATTGATGCCCCCTGTACTCTGCCGCCTGAGGCAATTGCCTCAGTTCATCTCACAGCAGGGACACCTTGATTCTGTGCATAATTACTTTAGTCCGTTCATAACCAGCCTTCTGGAGAGGAGCTCCTCTGCAGTTTGTATGATGGTTCCTTGGGCAACCAGTCTACAGTGGTGCCTCGCTAGACGAACGTCTTGCGGCACGAAAAACTCGCTGGACGAATGGGTCTGGCTAGGGTTTTGTGCCTCGCAAGACGATCGTTCCTATGGCCGTTTTCTGCAAAACGAATGTTGCGGGGTTTTTTGTTTGTTTGTTTGTTTTTGTTGTTGTCCAGCACCATTTTTGAAGATCGCACCCTTTCCCCCTGCTTCGGTAAGGCTCCGAACGGAAAAAGGGGGGGGGAAAAGAAAGCCTTTTTCCGTTCGGAGCCTTACCGAAGGCAAGGGGAAAGGGCCCGATCTTCAAAAATGGTGCTGGGCTAGCCTCTGCAAGCGCCGCTCGCTGGCTTTGGGGGTCCCCCAGGGCTTACCTTGCACCATCCCAGGACTTGCGGGGGTCCCTCCGCGCGGCGATGGGCGTTTGCAGAGGTTTGCCCGGCACCATTTTTGATGTTCCCGCCCTTTCCCCCTGCCTTCAGCAAGCATCGGAAGGTTAAAAAGAAAAAAAAGAAAGCCTTTTTACCTTCCGAGGCTTACCAGTGTTCCGATGGTGCAGAGAAAGCCATCGGAACACTGGCGGGGGTGCCCTGCAACCGCACGCGCCGGCTTCAGAGCACTTCGGAGGCTTTTCCTGCACCATCAGAGGACTGGCGGGGGACCTCCAAAGCTGGCAAGTGGCGCTTGCAGAGGCTAGCCCAGCACCCCCGCGAGTCCTCGGATGTGCTCTGAAGCTGGCGCGCGCGGTTGCGGGGCACCCCCGCCAGTGTTCTGATGGTGCAGAGAAAGCCATCGGAACACTGGTGGCGGTGCCCCATAACCGCGCGCACCGGCTTCAGAGCACTTCGGAGGCTTTTCCTGCACCATTAGAGGACTGGCGGGGGACCTCCAAAGCCGGCGATCGCGGCGAGGGGACCCCCCCGCCAGTCCTCCGATGGTGCTTCCCCAGCTCTGGGGAAGTGACTTTTTTTAAAAAAAAATTCCCATAGGAATGCATTAATTAGATTTCAATGCATTCCTATGGGAAAACGCGCCTCACAAGACGAATTTTTCGCAAGACGGCATTGACCGCGGAACCAATTAAATTTGTCTTGTGAGGCACCACTGTATATGCAGGAACACACCTGAAGCGTTTACCATTCTGGCACAACCTTTGAAAACTTGCAAGCCACACTGATACTGTAGGGTAGGAATTTATGGAGCTAGAATAATCTCAGCTCTGTAGTATAATCAACAGGAAAGTTCAAGATGAGTAATTTTATCCTCTCTCTTTCTCTATGTGTGTCTGTGAGGATCACTACATGGGCATTTAGCCTGCTGTTTTGGTCTGCTGTGGGGAGGGGCTGGTTTGCTCCCCATTGCCAGCAATCAGATGTAATTGAGCAAACCAGCTCACCCCAGCCAGAGCATTCCTTCCTGTCAGGGGCTACTCTTTTTTAGGTGCACTCTCTTTTGGTTTGTTTCCAGCACATGTGATCGCTCAGATTGAACCAAATTGGCGGCCTGGCTGTCCCTTTGGAGAAGCTGCTTAGTTAGAAACTTCCTCTGGGCTCTCCTTTGGAAGGGTGATGTTTTAGATTTCTCTTTAATTGTTGCTAAGGTATCAACAATGCTTTGAAAGGGTTTTTTTTTAAAGAGCTGCCAAAGCATCACTGATTCACTGTATCAGTTAGCAACCATGAAAAAGAAATTGCAAGCTTTGTCTCCATTCCCCTCCAAAGGCAAGAAAGATTTAAAACGAAAGTTTCCCATTTCTCAAGGATTATTAAAGCTGCTTGATGAAATGGAAAACTTTCCTTTTAAATCTTCTTTATCTTTGGAGGGGAAGGGGGGGGAAAGCTTGTGATTTCTGTTGGTGTATCCAGGAGAACAACTTTTTGTTCAACCAGATAAACAACGATTAGTCAGAAAAACGTAGCAATGTGAGTGCTTTGCTCTCAGGTACTGCTAGTTTCTTCCTGACACTTGTTGCTTTAGGATCATGAAATATCCTTTCAGCAGAGGGCCCATAAGCAAAAGTACATTATTTGAACAGCTGAAGATGACTTCTGAGAGTTTACGATGGGAATACTCTGACCTCCAGACACCATATATTGGCAGCTGTTCTAAAAAGCTGGGGGGGGGGGGGAATACAAGAGGCATAGAATTCTTTTATTCATTCAATGAAGATTTTAAAGACATTTGGCCAAGAAACCAGAAATGTATTTTATCTATTTAAAAAAAGCTGACTATTCTAATAGATTGATAGCAAAGCTGTGAGACATTCTTGTGTACAGCCATATTGTCCATCCTGAACAAGATAACATCATGCCATCATAACAGTATCTTCCACCCTCAAACGGGGAATGAAACATTTTGCTTTCAAAGCAAGAAGTCACGATTGAAACTGGAGCAACAAGAGCAAGGGAATTCACACCAGAGATCATCCTTTCCCTAGCCTTACTGGAAACAGGGCACATGGATGCATCCTCCAGAGGACTCCTCCTAGTTCTCAGTTGACAAGGACTCTTCCAGTAGAGGTGTGACATATACATTTCTAAAATGGAAGGGGCTCAGTGTGCTCATTCCAAAGCAGGCAACCCAGTTCTTGCCTGCACACCCAGATAACGTCTGTGACCTCGCAGGCTTGGATAGTAGCATCCTGCATGACTGGACCACGTGCTCTACACTACACCCCAGAACTCTTGACCATGATCAGGTGCTCCTTGGTGGGTGCCTTTGTGCTCTTCACTGGACAAGCCTGTGCGGACATGTTCTTGAAGGCAGTGTGTTTGAAAACCACACTGTGAGGACAATAGATGTGGTAAGAGTTGGAACGGGGCATCACACCAGGCAAAGAAAGAGAGAACCAATTTCAGTGTTGCATTTTTACGGAACAAAAGGCCACAAGAGCAGGTTGAAACACACTTTTAAAAATACCCTAAAGACCCGCTTTAACAACTGAACTCCTGAGAAAGAAGGGTGAATTTTCAAAATGAACTGATGTTGTAGCGCAAAGGGGGTGGGGTTTAGGTTTGCTTAGGTTTAAGGAAGAAGAAGAAGCAATATATGTGTATGACTGTGTTGCAGAAATAGCTTTGTGTAAGTTTCAGGAAGTTTAGGTTCATAAGAGAGGATCAGTGTATTCTAGAAGGAATATAGCTATACATTGGGCACAGCCTTATGGAATGGAATGTATAATTTGCACAGCCATAAGAATTTAGAAGCAAAGCAGGTTTAACTAGAACAGTTATACTGGAAATGGTGGCACTGTGGGCATTTACTCTGAATTAGTGGAAGATTCTGACAGTCTGAATTAATTGCCCCTTTTTTTATAGAAAGGGGGAAGAAGATGCAAAAACATGACATGGTATGTGCAGGGATCTTCCGTCGTTGCGGTCATGTGAGATTGTGTTCCATAACAGCACTTCCCTAGCTATTTTTACTCAAGTATTGGATGACATTTGGTGCAGTGGAAGTTGGATTTTTAAAATCACTTATTTCTTTTATATCTAAATGGTTTCAGTGCATGAAGTTGAGTGGAATTGGGTTTGAGTCTGTTTCTTCCTGCAGGAATAAGATCCTACTGCACCAGAGCGGGGAACATAAACTTTACAGTTGACACTGATGAAGAAAAGTTTGTCTGTGTCACAAACCCAGAAGAGACTGACCTCAATGGAGGGCAGTAGATTTGTGCACTAATACGAACAGGCTACCCTGTGCACTGTAGTGTGGGAAAAGAAGGGAGTGTGGGAAAAATCCAAAGAGCGCTGGGAGGTGACATAACTTAGGGTGACCTCTGCTGCACATTCCCAGAGACAAATTCAAAGTGTGCTGTAACTCATAAAATCGGGAGTTCTTTTTTCTCAAAATCACCACATTTGATTTGTGAGCATCATTCACTTCCTTAAAACAGTATTATCAAGAGGAGAGATTGGGCACATTTTTCCAATAGACAACAAATGCCTCCAGCCTTAGAGAGAGAGAAAAAAATCATTTTTACATCTCAGTGTGACCTGTCACCACTGTTAGCCTCCCCACCCACACATGAGATATAATAAACAGAATCAGTGCTTAAAGATCAGCTATAGATCTACATTCTTACAGATCCTCCCACTTATTTTCTCCTCCCTGCATTACTTATATGGTCTCTACCATTTTCTTCTTTAATACAATTCTGGCCAACTCCTTTACCTTCCCTTGTAGCTCCTACTATAGTTTGGAAAAATTCCATTTTTTGGGGATGAGAACTCCCAGAATTCCCCAGTCAACATAGCCAGCAGCCATTTCTACTCAGCAGTTCTCAAGATGTGGTCCAAAACAGTAATCCTTGCAAGCTTTAATTCCTTCGACTTGTTTGCTACGTGACCTGGTACCTGCTTCAAATGCTACAGGCCAAATGGTCTTTGAAGTGAGGGGCAACTGAGTTCCTTTCCCTTCCCCATCATTGTGCCCTTAGTATGTCATGTGGGAGGGAGTTCCGCATTCAGTGATCACACATATGGACCTCTTTGTATATGTTACAGCAGGCATGTGTTGTGTCTGGGCATGCAGGCCTTGCTGAGGGCATTGTGCTGCCCAAGGCTAAAAGAAAGCGGCATCTCTTCCCCATGCCCATTCCACACAAAGAAACCAGTCGGACTATGGGCAAAAGTATTACTTAAGCATTAGTGGCAGGACAGCATCTTCCCCTGCTTCTGAGTGCAGCAGCCACAGGCTGCTTTCCCCCAAATATTTCCACTGCTTTGTGATAACACCTCTCCCAGCATCTGCCACCTGATGTGGCTGCAGCATTTTACCTAATGGCAGGGGGAATCCCACTATGCTTCCACCAGGCTGGGTAAGTGCCTGACTCTGAATCATAAGTGAAAGTAAACTGCCTTAGATGGAGTCCGTTCATTGGTCCAACCCACCTAATGGCTGAGTGGGGTCCTTCAGGGCCCTTGGCAGAGTTTTCCCCCAGAACATTTCCACTAGAAATGTCAGGGATGGAGTCTGGGTCCATCTGCACACGTAACAAGTCCTGCTCTATCACTCCAGCACCATCTCCAAATCGGGGGGGTGTTGCATCGGCTGAAGCAGCGGGAAGGATTCTGATCCAAAGATTAACATCTGACCTGAGGTCAATTAGAAGGGAGACAGTTTCAAGGAGCACATTGGAAGATTTATACGAATTGGACGGCTGCCATCTGCATATGAAAGTTAAATCAGTCCTAATTGCCAAGTTCATTTTGGAGAGGAACTCTGCTCCCAGGCGAGCCAACAGAGAGGAGCATCAAAACTTATGAAAACATTACAAACACATGGCTCAGCTGGAAGGTTCCCTGTGTGAGAGCTAAGGGCTTAAGAAACCACACTTCAAAGAGATATGAATAAATGCTTCCTAGAAGCAAAGAGACAAGAGAGGCTTATGTTTCCCCGCAAATAGACACGGGCTTCTGCATACCATCTTTCACCTTTCTCCTTGCCCAGACCAGTTGTAGCCTGGTGGTATTAACTGATGCCTTCAGTTTAAATGGGGACAGAATGAGAGGGGAATGCTCTATGAGCTGGGCTGAAGAAAATGGCTCCCCCTCCAACTGAAAATCCACCCCTAAGGTCTTTCCCTTTTCTGCCACGCCTGATCACTTCAGGCTATGCTCTTTCCATACTTTCACAAATTGATACGTCCACTATAAAGCTGGGAAATGTTATTTTTGGGGGATTCTGGGAGTTGTGGGGGTTTTTAAGTAACTTTTCCAAGCTCTCATCTACTGGAATTGGGCTGTCCAAAGACTTATTAAATCAAATTATGGAATGTATTAAGAGCTAGTGTGGACTGGAACTAATATGAGATGCATTAAGAACTATTTGCAGAGTGGTTCTTTGCCCTCAAACAGTTTCTGCTCTAGAGATGGGCATGAATTAAAAAATGAATCACCAAATTCATTCAAAAATCACTAACTCGTTGATTCATATTGAATCAATGCTCCTGACGAATACAAATCAATGAATTTTTAGTGATTTTTGATTTGTCAATTCATTGGGCTATAAAATGGGCTTCAAATGCAAAAATGAATCAACAAATTGATTCATCAATTCATCAGGAAAAAATGTAAATTCATTATTTGTGATTTTTTGACCTTGACAAATCATGAATCAAAACAAATTGCCATTTTTCTGATTCATGCCCATCTGTAGCCACTTCAATTCTCTAAGTCTGAGTTAAAAAGGGAGATGTCAACAGATGTTTTCAGTAGACAGAATGGATGAGGAAGGAGCCTTGAAATATGTAGGTGGGGGGGGGGCAGTTTCTTCTAAAGAACTAGAGAACGGGCTGCTTAGGTAATGCCATTCATACCTACACACAGTTCCTTGTGGGAAGCAGTAGTGGGTGCATCTAGGGCTTGACCTCAGACCACATTGTAGGGACCCACGTCCCAGGAAGTTCCTGAATGACTATCTCAGGAGCAGGCGATAAGTCTCAGTGGCAAACAGGCCTGACACCATCACCTAGGTTACCATGAGCCTGTTGTAACCTAACCCACTAAATATGATTTCTCATGAGAAGACTCCCTGGAAAAGACCCTGATGTTGGGAACGTGTGAAGGCAAGAGGAGAAGGGGGACGACAGAGGACGAGATGGTTGGACAGTGTCACCGAAGCTACCAACATGAATTTGACCCAACTCCGGGAGGCAGTGGAAGATAGGAGGGCCTGGCGGGCTCTGGTCCATGGGGTCACAAAGAGTCGGACACGACTTAACGACTAAAC
Source organism: Intellagama lesueurii (assembly GCA_037013535.1). Classification (NCBI taxonomy): domain Eukaryota; kingdom Metazoa; phylum Chordata; class Lepidosauria; order Squamata; family Agamidae; genus Intellagama; species Intellagama lesueurii. The sequence goes on along the minus strand of JBAJHW010000001.1, from coordinate 162,045,489 downwards.
AACAACAAAAAGATGATTTAGGTGAGCTTAAAATGTGAAACCTTACACATTCTGGGTATTTCTTTTTATCATGGTTGGCAAACCTTTTTTTTTTAAAAAAAAGAACTACTCTGCTGTAAAATATTAGGAATATATTAAATATTAGGAATGACACGGAAGCAAGGAGATGAGAAATGTTACTGGTGTATTTCACAGGTGAAATAATTCGCAGGGTTGTTTAAAAACCCCTCACACTCAATAAGATCATTACCATCAGCAGCTAAAATGGTTTGGAAATGGGACGGGGCCTGGGGCTCAGTCAAAGCACAAGCTTGCTTCCAAGTTCAAGGGCCCAATCATTCTTTATGAGGGTCATGGAAGAATCCAGGAATTTACCAAGGAAGCATACAGCTTCTTGAAACCTGGGTCAGCGTCCTGCTGAGAGAATGCAAAGGCCTTCCTGAAATAACCCGAGACAGGGCTGCAGATGGCACGGGTGTTGGCACAGTCGATTTTGTTCTGGCTGTGTTTGTTGCTCGGTAACGGAAGCTTACAGAAGCATTTGGGGCTGGCGTGCGCAGAGTTTCTTACTCAGAATCTGGAGGAAGGAAGGGAGCAGCTGTCCTCAGTCTGGCTGGTTGCATCAGACGGCCAGATCCCCTCCTGCTTTTGTTCACAGAGAGGGCACCCCTGCCGTTCCTTATCAACCTTCAGGTTTCCAGGTGAACAGAGCCCCTCTCCCCTCAAATGCATCAGGAAGCCTCTAGCCTTTCCTCTGAGTAGGTTTGCCAAACCGCAGGGTACTCCTGGCTGAGGGGATTGCTATGCTTTTCTGGGTAGTGAGACCAGTCTCAAGGCAAGTGATGCCCAGAGGAGGGGAAATTTAGATATTTGTATCTGAGAGTTTATTTGTTTTTTTATAGCCTGGTCACCCTTTGGTACTCATGCCCTGATGGTGCCAGGACACAAAAGTGTTGGAACAGCTGTTGTGCTTAGTGTCCTCCCAAGCCTTGTCTGCCCTGCTTCTATGACACCACAAGGAACCACTCGAGTGTGATCACCTTCCCTATAATTTCTCAAGGCCCGACTCTCGTCTTAGGTGTTGGCCCTGAAATCTCAGGGAATGGGAGACTGCTGCCGTGGCAACCCTGGATCAAAGGCAGCCTTGGGAAAAGAAGGAGTGAAGACGACATCTCTATGTGGTGGAAAAGAGGTCGGTAACTTTTTAAGTTACGAGAGCCAAGTTACATGATTGTAAGGCATACATCTAGCATCATAGTAGTGGCCACCTGCTAAGGAGACCAGTGCCTCTTCCCTTCTCTTCCTCTCCGTACTCCTCTGTACCACCCGTAAACCTCTCCAGAATGTTTCTAAGGGCACTGAGGAGAGGAATACGCTGGGGGACATGGCCTTGCCTCCCCTTCCAGTTCCCTAGACAGAGGCATTTCCCTCTGCGGAACAACAACACGAGATCCTGAATTAATTCTCAGCATTCATGCAGCACTTGCAACCATGTGCTCAAAGAGTTTCAGTTCACTACATACATTATTCCAAGGCTCTTCGAGATGGGGTGTTGGTTCTTCGTACTATGCCTGGATTGTCCCTGGCAGTGCCTGTATTCTTCCTGCCACCTGCACTGACGGAAAGCTTGCTTCGACATGTTTGCTGACAACATTTTTGTCCTCTTCTGAAGTTCGGGTTTCATTTTTGGTTTGGTGTGTTCGAGGAGGTGGCGTTTAGCCCTGTGATAAGTGCTATTTAAACTTTGTTGTTGTTGAAGTTAAAAACAGTAAATGTACCCCCTTTGCTGCCCTTTTGTGTCTGAGAGGCCAACTCACAAAATCCTGACACTTCTCTCTTGCTTGCAGCCTGACTGCTGTGCCTGCGAGGAGACTGTGCTGGCTATAACCGGGATGAGCTGAAGCTCAGCTGAAGAAATTGCCGGGGTTGCTGCCACTGCTGCCAGCTTGTCGGTGACCCTTCCATGGCATCCAGCCACTTTGCATTGCCTCGCCTTTAGCCTTCTCTTCAGTGCCACCCACCCACCCACCTCCCTCCTTCTTCCTTGTCTGTCACTATTTCTGCCTCAGTGCCTCTCTTAGGCCAGGCAGGAGCAGTGCCAATTGGCCCACTCTTGTTGGTGAAGCCCTAGTCCAAGCAAGCAGCCTGAGTAAGAATCAGAGAGGGCTTGCACTCCTTTGTAAGGAACAAATGGGGGTGGGAGGGGGAAAGAGGTCTCCCCTGCCTGGAAATGAGCCCTCAGTCTCCTGACACACACTCCTGTCAGGCCGGTTGTTACTTAGGAACAAAGAGAAAGCAAAGTCCTTCAGATAGAATCAGTGCCAGTTACTGGAACAAAAAAAAAGGACCCCCCCCCCCCCAAAATGATGACAATTCCTACTCAAATTCTCTCAAACAAATGTTCTTCAGTATTTCTAAGAGCATGAGAAAAGCCATACTGGATGTGGTAAAAGGCCTGCCCAGTCCAGTCCCAGGCCTGACCCTGGTCAAGCAGATGTCTGTGGAAAGCCCACAAGCAGGACATAAGCACCAGAGTTTGGAAGTGTTGATGTTTTTTTAATGATAGCTCCCAGAGTTCCCAAGTGTGCATGGCCATATCCATGGTGAATTCTGGGAATAAGAGTCCAAAAATGTAATGTGTCTGAGCTTTAAGGAGTACAATAGCAGCTCATAACTGGTAGGCACAGACAGTTCAGGTTGGCAGCCAATTCCATAGTTCTAGCATAGGCTGTGTCAGGAACCACTTTTGGTTTGCCCCGAATAGGGTTGCCAGGGCTGAAATGTGAGACATTTGTGTTCAGGCTGGTGTATCAGGAAAAGGTGAGAAAGATTTGGGAAACGCCACCCCCACCCGCCAGCCACACACTTTGCACTACAGATACCAAGGTTTGTGCAACAAGAATGCTTGCAAGTCAAGATGGTGGTGCTCCACGCCCTTACTTGCTGCAAACAGCACAAGGTTCCTAGGGTTAGCACACCAAAAAGCCAGGAGTGAGGGGGATGGACCTAAGAGGGAGACGGAGAGGAATACACACTTAAAGACTTCATGCTGAGACAGCAAATTCTGGTGCCAGCTGGGAGTGGCAAAAGGTGAGTGCCCTGGGTTCAAAGCTACCTCACACACAGAAATCAAACCATTCCCTCTTCTTGTGCTCCTCACTCTGTGATTTGGACAGGCATAGCAGTTTGCTGGGATTTTATCTGGTGGCCTTAGATCTGGCAGCCCTAATCCCAAATCTCTTATACGGCTGTTAAACCTATGAAGAAATACATATGCTGGAGAGGAAAATGGAACCTGTACATGAGAACTTGCCATTCAATAGATTTCCTGGAAGATCAAGTATGAGTAACATTGTGCACTCTGAACTTTTTTTAAAAAAGGGAAATATCTTAAATTAAATGCTATATATATTTGTTTTATGTATTTTTAAATTGGTACTACTGTGCAGCGATCTGCCTAGGAATAAACTTTTTAAAATAACAGATACCACTAGAGCCAGGATCCAGTTTGGTGAAGACCAAAACATGCTTAGTCTACCGCATAAGATGCATAAGAGAAGTGGGAAGTTTCCTGTGCTCTGGCAGAACCCGCTAATACAAAGATCTGCGACTCCCTCTTGTGACGGATTAGCTGCAAGTAAAAATGGATAAATTTTGTGGCCGGTGACAGCATAAATTCCACAGTAGAACTTGGACGTAAGGAGACACAGTTCTGTGTAATAAGTTGTTTTTGAAAAGGTTGGGTGGGAGAGTGCTAAAGTTACATTTCGAGTTATCTTAGAAGTGAGAATGAAATAACTTCTTTGGTGTAATGGGTACTCTTTTCTAGTTAGTTAAAAAAATTACTTTGAAGAGCATTTTATGGTATTTTTGGACAGTTTTTAAAAATCTTTGTAAAAATTCTTTTGTCAAATCCTAAATTCTTCTACCTTTCAAAAAATATAATGGAAAAATAATGTGCAAGATAAGTTTTTTTAAAAACAAACAAACAGTATAACGAGTAACAACACCAAATTACTTTTTGAGCACTGTACTGAGTAACAAGATTGAGTTGCTTTTTAAATGTACCTTTCCAAGTTTTGTTCCAGAGAGCACCAGTGGGGTCTAGTGAAGAGTATTGGACAGTGACTGAGGACACCTGGCCTCAGATCCCTACTTGCCTTTGAAACTCACTAAATACAAGTACAGAGTCAGGGTCCTGTCCGTGTTTGCCTCCTGCTTAGTACGCATGCATAGCTTGGCTGGCTGGTTGGCTTGTATGTGTGTCTGTATATCAATACCCACTTTTGCCCTTGGCTCTCTCTCACACTTCTGGTTCTGCCTCCCACCCTAATAACTGCTATGGACCCTGGCTGCCTTTGGGTGCCACGTTTCCCTTCTTGATCTAGACTGTATTAGCAAAGCGTGCTCTTTGACAGGTACTGCCAAGGTGCCCTCTTACCTATCTTCAGAAAGTATGCAGTTGCATATTAGCCCCATTGCTCCTGTGTGTATCTGTTTTAGGGCTGAGTGAGAAATTTACCTCATTGTGTTATCATTTGTATATTCAGTTGGTTGAGCTGGGAGTAAAATGCATTTGCATCACACACAACTTCCAGATTGAGGGGGAAAATAATCACAATTTGTAGTCAGTAATCCATATATTTCAGGAATGGTTCTGTAAAAAATGGTGTGCCAACAATATGGGTGGATATGAACAGTGTTAACTAGACATGGGGACAAATAAAAAAATGAATTGTGATATTCGTGAAATATTCGCTGATTCATGGGATATTCATCCCTTTGCATTTGTCAGGTCCGGAGACCCTGACAATATGAAGGGATGAATATTTACCCATTTTTATTCGTCCCTTTGTGCAGGCTGGCTGTGGGAATTGAAACCAGGGTTTGCCTCCCTGCAGCCAGCCTGCTTGTCAGTGTCTCACCAATCAGCTGATCAGTAGGTCATTGACAAGCGGGCTGGCTGCTGGAACTGAAACCGGAATTTGCCTTCCCGCAGCCAGCCTGCTTCTCAATGTCCTGCTGATCAGCTGTTCAGCAGGACATTGTGTTTTAATGACAAATTGATGAATCATCGCTAAAATTTGGTGCTTTGTCGATTTGTCCATTTGTCAGCTTTGGTGAACGATAACACTGTTCATAACTGCACATATTGTTGGCACACAGTTTTTTACAGAACCATTCCTGAAATGTACAGTTGTAATCATAATTATTCAACTCCCATTGCAAATCAAGTTTACTGTCAAAATGTACAGACTTTCAGCTGTTTGCAATGAACAAATCAAACAAAAACAATTGAAATTGCTCAACACAATGAATGTTTCAAGTGCTTTCCTGCACATATACCATATGTTTCTAAAATGCTCACAAGTGCACAGTAGTAGTGAGGGATAGTCAACACACCCACACTGTCCATTTCAACATCGGACATAGACGTGTATTATCTTTCTCTGTTAACCAAAAATCTGCATAGCACTGGTATGGAACATACTTGGCAGGGGATACAATGAGGACAGAAATGGGACTGGTAGATCTGCCCATCCCTACATTATTTGCAGGTGTATCTGCATAAAACCGAAACCACAGAATTCAAGTGCTCCATTAGCTACATGATGAGGTTGCTAAAATAGAGGAAGGAAAAGAGAACCTTCATTACACACAAACAGTAAAATAAATTCACAGAATAACTTGAAAAATAATGCATAATTCATAAGATCCACCCAGAAAAGACTCCTTTTTTTAGTGTTAAAGCCATCTGATTGCTGATAGGCACACAGTTGAACCCAATGAGATTGCATCAGTGGAAATAAATGACTATTCATGTTCCTTTCCATAAACGAAAGGGGCAATTTTTATCATAGTTATTTATTCATTCAGTTTATTAGTCACTTTCTAATAAATCATTCTACGTTTCCCAAATCAAAACTTAGGAAGTCCCCAAATCAGGATGACATATGCATTTTGGCAAGTTAGAATATAAATATATTTTTTAAAAAAAACCTCTATAAAATCCACATACGTTTTTCCATTTTGCTGATGCAAAGAGAACCAGAATTGTACATTGCTCATCTCAAGGACATTATTATCTCATCAATACTAGGAAAGGCTCCTGGATCAATGATCCATCAGTTGGAGTACTATTTTATTACTGGCAAAGCAATAAATACATTTCTGAGCAGAATGGGCCCAACTGTTGCATTGGTTCCCTCTCTTTTGGCATCAGCGCAAATTGACATTAGATTCAACGTTTTCTCAGCACTGTGAAACATTGCACACCCATGACTGACAATGTCTAGCACAGTGAAATGTTTTGTGTAATTTTTTCTATTTATACGGATCCCTGGTAGTTTGTGTTGTTACTGAGTGTAGTGTAATAAAGTGTTAATAGCAAGGGGGGGGCACAATTGAAACTGTGCTGCTCTCACACCAGCGAAATGTCCCCCTCTTGTACGGAGACTTTTCATCCCTTACTTGTATTGCTTCATGGTCACGTGGCATATATACCAGGATGTGTATCCCAATGTGATTGTGCAACATTTCCTTAAATCTGATACATTATGACCAGCTACACTTTGGGCCGGGATATTTCTCCACTTGGTTTCTTATGGTACTAGCGGCCATTTTTGGTTTTTAAATTCTGTATATTGATGTGTCAGCCACATTTCCATGATGGACCGTGTGCCGATGCCAATGCATAAGCACAAAGTGAAGTGCGGAGGCAATCGACATAATTTTTCCAATGCATTGACACTCTGGCCGCAGAAAAATTAAAAAAGAAATTAGGGACAACCAAACAATAATAGTGGCGACAGCCTCCCATGGCAACTTTCCCTCAGAAAAGTTTTGGTACAGTTGTGCACACATGCCGTAACAGAACTAAATGTTTCACAATGTGACCGGAACAAAAACATTTTGGGCAGGCAGGAAATGATGCATGGTTGGGGGACAAAAGATTCGGAAATGGTCATGCATCGTGTGACTGCAAAATTAAGATGAGAACTCAATGGGGCATAACTAGAAAACATTTCGCTGGTGTGACCGCAGCCACAGTTGTGCCTTTAACATCATCATTATCAACAACAGGCCTTCGTTTGTCCAGGTAGAACTATTAATAATAATTTATGGATACATAGCATGCCTTCATATTTTCCATTTATTTTTTTGTACATTTGTGGTTTGTGGCTATTGATCCTTTGTTCCTGAAGCCTCTGGGTAAGTCACAAGGTTATTCTTGTTGCGACAACCACCACACTTGAAGGAAAAGCTGCAGCTGCTGTTTTCGGCATCCTGGTGCCAGGAAGAAACTTTGGAAATGGTGTGGAAGTTGAAGAGTTGTGTCCTGGGTACCATGTTTTCCCCAAAATAAGACAGGGTCTTATACTAATTTTTGCTCCAAAAAACACATTAGGGCTAATTTTCAGGGGATGTTTAATTTTTTTCATGTACAACAATCTACATTTATTCAAATACAGTCCTGTCATCTTCTTCTGGTTGCTGCACAATGGTGGAGGGCAGGGATTCATTTAACTGGGGCTTATTTTGGGGGTAGGGCTTATATTACGAGCATCCTGAAAAATCATACTAGGGCTTATTTTCAGGTTAGGTCTTATTTTCGGGAAAACAGGGTATTATCACAACTATAGAGACAGAAATATTTGTGTAACACTTTATGAACAAGAAAAGGAAACCATTCCTCCAAAGTACCAGGCGAATCCACACTGGCAAATTTCTGGTCCTTGTTAAGAACAGTATTTTGAAGGAGCAAGTTAGAAATGGATAGATAGCATGCATTCATATGTGTCATTTATTTTTTATTTTCTGAAGGTTAGAGGAAGCAGCCAATGTTTCACTGTACATTTGTGGTTTGTGGGTATTACTTCCTTTCCCAGTAACTTATAATTATGTTACATTACCATTACAACTTAATGAGGGATAACTTTACTCCTTTTGGAGTGTAACTGTCAGTCTTAATGTTACTTTTAGACTTTTGGAATTGTGCCTTCACTAAAAGGAAAAGAATAATGTGCCTCCCCTGCTGTCTCACACTCCATCCTGGGTGTTGAGGTGGCAATGAGGTGGATATGTGGAGATTGTGTTTACTACTACGAGCCAGCATCCCTAGTGTTTACTAAAAGCAACTAAAATAAATGTTTACTTTTCAGAACAATAAGCAGAAGTGGTTTTTTTAAAAAATGTAACTATAATAGTAATGGTAACCAAACACACTATTACAAGATGGTGGATACTTGGCTCAGTAATACAACGAGCAAGAAGAATCTTGGAATCGTTGTAGATTACAAGCTGCATATGAACCAACCGTGCAATGTGGCTGCAAAAAAAGCAAGGCTATTTTAGGATGCTCCAAATCCCGAGGTACTAGATCCTCTCTATTTGGCACCAGTTAGGCTTCATCTTGAGTTCTATGTTCAATTCTGGACACCACACTTCAAGCAGGATGCCAACAAACTGGAGCTTGTTCAGAGGGGGTAACAAGGATGTTCAGGGGGCTGGAAACCAAGCCCTAGGAGGAAAGACTGAAAAGAACTGAGCATGCTCAGCCTTGAGAAAAGAAGACTGAGGGGAGTTTTGATAGCACTCTTCAGACACTTGAAAGCTTGTCATGCAGAGGTGGAGAATCTGTTCTCGTTCATCCCATAGTGCAGGACACGCAACAATGGGTTCAAGTTACAGGAAGCCAGATTTTGGTTGAATGTTCCAACGACCTTGGGAGGTGGTGAGCAATGCTGGAGATATTCAAGAAAAAAAAATAGACAAACATGTCTGATATACTTTGATTTGGATTCCTGCATTGAACAGGGGGCTAGACTCGCCTTACAGGCCCCTTCCAACTCCATTACAATTCTATGAATATATTTTTTGTTGTTTTGTTTTGGTGCTGTAATTGTAATTAATTACTTATAGAAAGTAGCTTTCCAGGCTCCAGCATGCAAAAAGGACATACCATACCTCTGTGATATTGCCTTGTTGATGTTTTTCAGCATGTTCATGGGACTGACTAGAATACGTGTACTCTGGAATCTGCTTGTTTGTGAGTGCCCCACTACATAAAGCCTCACGGGGTTTAGTGCTTTAAATCAGTGTTCCCCAACCTTTTCTGTATTGCGGACCGGCGGAGCCTCTGAGGGAGGTGGGGTGGCCCCTCGCGCTTGCACTCTCCGACGCGTGCGAAGTGGTTGGGGAGCGCGCACGCCCCCACCGCTTCGCGCAGGAGCAGCTGCCCACCCGCGCACTCACCCCACCCCTGCGCGCGGGCGCATGTTTGAAGGGGTGAGGGAGTGCGTGCCAGCAGCGGCGGCGGCAGCCTGGGAGTCTGAGCATGGCCGGGGGGCGGCAAAGGGGGGCAGACTCGGACAGGAGCCGGGGAGGCGGCCCCGCTCTCTCCTCCGCCTTCTGCAGCAGCACCAGCGCCGGGGGAGGCGGGCGGGCGGGCAAGCAAGCGAGCGGCCTGCTCCCAGCAGAGAGGCGGGCACGTGGGCGTGGCCTCCGGTGGCGGGTGGGCATGGCCCCGGGACGGCCTCTCGAGAACCCCCTTCAGGACCAGCAGGGCGACGCAGGGAGGAGAGGGGAGGAGCAAGTGAGTGGGGGGTTGGGGTCTTGGAACCGAGCGCGCAGGGGCGCCGAAGACCGGCCGAGGGGAGGGAGGGAGCGAAAGGAGGTGTGGGGCACGATTTGAGCGCCAGACGGGGCGGGAGGTGGCAAAGGAAGACGTTGCCCGAGTTCGCCTCAGGGAGGAAAATAAAATAAAACGAAGGCGACCAAGCGGCGCTCCTTCGGCCCCCTCACGCCTCATGCAGTGAACTGAATGGGCGGGAGGAGGAGGAGGGTTTCTTTCCCCGGCTCGCTGAGCGGAAAAAAACAGCGCCCGAACCCGGCCAGAAGCTGGGAAATGGGGAGGCGTGAGGGGGCGAGAGGAGGGTTTTGCTCTCTGTGTTTGTGTGTGTGAGAGAGACACATGCTCTTGCCTCCCGGCTCTTAGCTACCCCCCCCGTCGCCGCCGCTGCCGCCGGGAGGTGAGCAGCCAGAGCACCCGGCCATGCTCTGCCTCCTGGCTCTTGGCTACCACCCCCCACCGCCTCCGCTGCCGCCGGGAGGCGAGCAGCCATGCTCTTGCCTCCCGGCTCTTGGCTCCCCCCCGTCGTTGCCGCCGGGAGGTGAGCAGCCATGCTCTTGCCTCCCGGCTCTTGGCTACCCCCCCGTCACCGCCGCCACCGCTGCCGCTGGGAGGCGAGCAGCCAGAGCACCCGGCCATGCTCTGCCTCCCGGCTCTTGGCTACCCCCCCCCCGCCACCTCCGAGTACGTGCGGGGGGGGGGGGCAGCGGGAGGTCTGTCTTCGCGGCCCGGTCAGGGTCAAACCACGGACCGGCAATGGGCCGCGGACCGGGGGTTGACGACCTCTGCTTTAAATGTGTGTGACGGTATGATTTTTTAAAAATTGTATCCGGTGTGGTGTCGTAGAGTAACGGACTAGGACTCAGGAGGCTTGGGTTTGATTCTCCCCCCCTTGGCCATGGAAACTCCCTGGGGGAGTGGAACTGGTGAAACCACTCCTTTAGTATCTCACGGACCTTGAAAAACTTGTTAGAGTTGCTACAAGTCAGTTCCAACTTGAAAGCACATAACAAATCATGTTTTTTGGCATGGGACTTGACTGACTGCACCTCTTTTTGGTAATTTTGCACTTCTTAATCTGGGAAAATCTGCAGTGTTCCCAAAGTTTCTACGAGATTCCCCACATTTGGGCCCAGTTCAGCAGTGACATGGCGGCTTGTCATCCAAATCCATTCTCCTTGGTATTCTTTCCAAGGAGTCTTGGGAATATTCAAATCTGCTTCCCACCAATCACACAAGGAGTAGATGCATCAGCTGTGGGATATTTCAACAGCCACTGGTTGCTTGAGACAAGGGAAGGAATTCCTGTACTAGCACTCTGTTGCCCAAATGTGTGAATGAAGTGCCAGACCTTGAGCCCAAAGCGAAAGCTCTCCACTTCAGGTACTTCCAGGTGGACAATAGTCACGCCGGCTCAGTCTGGGAGAGGCTATCCAAGAAACCAGTTTCCCTGAACTCTGAAAGAGGGAGCTGACAGGAAGCAAGTCAGTGAGGAAAAGAGTTGCCAGGAAGAGAGAGGAGTAAAAAAAAGGGGGGGTCACAAAGGGGTTAGAGAGAGAAAAAACTCATAATTTCTGTCTATTTTTGGCTCCAACCTCATCCACTCCTCTTTTATAGATACTGAATGTATCACCCCCAAGGAAGGTTGTCAGCAGGAGAAGAAAACAGTTCCCCACTCCTTTCTTAAGCAGTGCAGCCCTAGATGTATGGAGTAGTATTAACCATATAAAGATATTGGGGATACTTGCAAGTCCCATTTCTGCACCAAGCAGAAAATGTAAAACTGAAGATTCATTGGTGTAGTTTGTTTCGGTCCAGAAAATAATTCCATTTTTTATATATGAAAGATTGTGAACAACTAGAGATCTGACGTTCTATTGCCCACTTATCTGAAAAACCCCACTTTTGGGGGGGTTTTGATGGCTTTGCAGTCTCAGAGGAAGGAAGGAAGGAAGGAAGGAAGGAAGGAAGGAAGGAAGGAAGGAAGGAAGGAAGGAAGGAAGGAAGGAAGGAAGGAAGGAAGGAAGGAAGGAAGGAAGGAAGGAAGGAAGGAAATAATTCACTTGGACAAACACCACAGACATAAACCAGAAACAGTTTTATCTAATATTATTTGTTTCTACACAACATGTAGAGCTCAAAATCCTATTGCACAGCTCTGCATGCTCAAAGACAGTGCCACATCATGGAAAATCACTGCTGACTGAAGGCAAAGTATAATTGATTTAAAGGCAATTTTGGGGGTGCACATGACTTGCACACAACCCAACAAAGTCACATGCACCATGAAATCACCAAAGGAAACTTTTAATCAGTGGCAATTTGCCATTGATGATGACATAATCCATGTTGCATACACACAGAGCTGCACAATAGGATCTCAGCTATTATGTGCTACAGATACCAGGATTTTCCAAAGAGAATTCCAGATGTGTGATGTATCTAGCAGGGAGCTTAGAACCAAAAATAATATTACCTGTCATCAGATTATTTCCAATTGGTGACCCTTTCCAGGTTTTTCTAGGTTTCGACTACTCAGAAGTGACTTAACGACTGCCTTCTTGTGGAGGTACTTTGGCACCACAAAAGCTGACTCTTCTCTGGGGAAGCACAGTGAAGAATCAAACCCACAACCACCCAGGCACTCCATCACACTGAAATATCCACCCAGGTAAGGAACATCTGTGGGTGCGGAACAAGAGGAAGAGTATTAGGCTGTACAGTATCAATTTCATACAATTTCATACTGAGACAGGCCAATGTCAGACTTTTAGGACAGGCACGGAGAACAGATGTGGCCCTACTTCAGCTCTCATCAGTAGAAAGGGATGGTGGGAGTTGCACTCAAACAATATGGAATCCTATCCCAGCAACCGGGAAATCCCAATTATCCAAATTACAGATATATGTCATCTTGTTTTCAACTCAGTGCTTCATGTCTGGTCCAGGCAATCCCTTGCAGCTTCAGATATTGTATGGCTGAGGTTCTGAAACTTGGGATGGATTATAAAAGTGCTTCAAAACAAAGCTTTCATTCTACAACAGCACTGCTTCATTCACAAAAATTCACAGGGGGTCCAGATGACATCTTCAGTTTGTAATTTTCCTCTGTTGTTCCACCAGTTCTTTCTCCTTTTTTGTTTCCCAGTGGAATGAATTAAACTGGGACAGAATAGCTGCCCAGTGCCTTCTGAATGACAGCGCTATGACCCCGATGTCTAGTACAAGGTTTGGGAAAGTTATTCTTTGGACTAGAGTTCAGAGAATCTCCTAACCAGCATGATATGAAAGCAGCTTTTCTTTGCTCTTGCCTAGAAGAACCCCAAATGAAGTCCACATATTGAGGTAATAATGTAAACTTTCTCCCATTTTTATTGCATTTTCCTGTTTTTCTTGTATCTGATAGGAACCTAAACATTCTAGCTCTAAAACAGAGCATCGGCAGGCAGTCTGGCTTTTGTTAACCCTCACCAATGTTCACCTAGAAAGAATCGCTCCGTAGCAGCAAACACTGCACAGAATAGCAGGGAGGGGGGAAAAAAAACACCCACTGTTGTACGGCACAGTCCAGTGAACAAAAGAATGCAAATGGACTCCTGTGAATTGTCCAGAAACAGGTTGAGAATCTTTCATTGGATTTAAAAGGATTAATGGTGCCCTGAGGAACTCATCACAACTCCTAGTTGGTTGAAATGCCTGCCACAGAAGAGAACCCAAGCTAAACAACCACAAACTGATCTCAATGGGGTGGATTTTATTCCTAATCAATGTTTCGTCTGATCCCTCTCAGGATGTGTTAAGGAGCAATCACGCCCACATTTTGATAATCACACATTAGAATAATAATTTGAAAAAGCAATCACTCACTTTTATAAGAATATACTATTGAAATGAGCCTTTCAAATTGGAAAATGCTCAAATTTCTTTAGAAGTTCATTTTAAAACCCACTGATATATTTCAATTGGAAAAAAAACAACATGCAGGCACGTACCCCAATTTGCACCCCATCCATTTCTAAATTGCTTACTTTTCCTTTCATAATTTTTTTCTCCACAACAGCTTACCAATGTGCCCTTGCCTGACAGCCTCTCTATCGTAACCACCGCCCCCGCTTTTGTGTGGCTTACAGGGAGGGGGGACTTGCAACTTGTGAGTCACTGTCAAGCTCCACTTAGGGTGCACCGGCTTTTTGTTGTTCTAAAGACTCAGACCCATTCGTCTTGAGTCCTGTGGCTGGGTCCCGAGGAGGAATGGGCCTCCCTACCTGCCCCTTCTCCTGCCACCGCCACCGTCCTCAGAGGCGGCAGGTCAGCTTCCCCTTCCCAGAGCTGGGCCTGCTGCCTCTGCCCACGCACTTGCAACCCAGCTGACAGGCAGGCGCAGAGGCAGGAGCTGGCTCCGGGAAGGGGGAAGCTGGCCCACTGTACATGTGCCTCCATGGCAGCTGAGGAAGGAGGGAGGCAGGAGCAGCAGGGCAGGGAACAACAGCTACCCCTTCCGGCCCTGCCCTTTTGCTGTCCCTGTCGCCTGCCGGCCCACTCACTCCCCTGAGAACAACGGTCACCACCTGGGCACCCAGTCTGGACCCGTCATGTTGGAAAAGCACCTCCTGCCCGGGGGAAGGCGAGGCACCAGCCAACACATGGTGGGCGCAGCAGCAACAGCCGGTCCGCCAGCCAGGAGCTCAGGTGAGGCAGAGCGGAAGGGGGCCGCCTCACCGCAGGTGGGCAGTGGCAGGACGGAGGGCCCACCCTCAGGGGCTTTCTGGCCCCTGGAAAGGCTCTGTTGGCGAAGGAGTCCTGCTGCCTCGGCAAACTTGGCCTTGCCTTCCGGAGGCAAGGAGGGGAGGTGGGTCTTTGTGAAGATCTGCAGCCACAACCAGAGCAGCAGCAGCCTGAGGGTGGATGCGGAGGGACTGCCGCTTTGGCCAGGCTCACTCTCCCCAAGACAGAACACCCACCTCTGGGTAGCTGGTGGGTCTGCTGGGCCCACGCTTGGCAGCAGTTCAGTTCCTCACCACCCACCATGTGTAAATCCCCTTTGCAGTGCAGACAGCAGGCAAAGAAGGGAAGCCAGGCCTGCGGCCTCTGCCCATGCAGCTGCAGCCTAGCTGACAGTCCTGCACATGTGCAGAGACAGGGCTGGCTCTCAGGAGTCAGCCCACTGCTTCTGCATATGTGCATGTTGTCAGTCCTGGCTTCCCTTCCAGGCCTGCTGTCCGCGCTTGCATCCCTTGGGGTCGGGCGGGGCCATCAACACAAGACCTGGACTTGAGGCTTTGGATTCGGACTCGAGACTAAGACCAGAATACTTGCTAATGTCCCTGGTGGCTTACAGTTATTTTTTCTCCTAGTTTTTGAACAATTCAAATCCTTTTTTAATGCTGCCCTCCATTTATCAAGTGACACATCCCATCAGGTAGGGTTGCCAAACGTCAGGCAAAAGAAGGACATGTCCTCCTTTTTAGCCTAATGTCCTCCGTCCGGCAGGCAAAGATAAAAACCTTTAAAATGTCAGGCTTTTGTATATTTCATGTTATAATTTTGGATGGGAGGGGGAGAGGTGGAAGGACCCCCCCTCCCCGTCTTTCCCCGCCCCCACTCGCCCACCTGCCCCCCATTACCTGCCGCCGGCACTGGAGCGCAGCCCTCACCCCCCTCCCACTGCCGCCGCGACTGCTCGGCGATCCGCCATGCCCGCCCAGCCCACGTGGAGCCCAGAAAGACAGTGCGAGCGGAGCACCGCCCGCTGAGCCAGGCAGGAGCAAGCAGCACCCAAGTGCATCGATGGAAAGGCGAACGCCTGGACTGTGTGTGTTCAAAGTCCCTTTCGGGGACTCCAACTCCCACACTCCCCAACCTTGAACTTATGACCTTCGGGGGAGGGGAGGCTGCCTCGTTCGGCTTTGCCCAGCACCACTTTCCCCCTGCCTGCACCGGAGCTTTGTTTGGGCGTCCAGATTAGCAAGGTTGCCTCTGAGCCTGTGCAGAGTGCGAGTGACCAGGGGATCTCGCAGCCGGGTCGGGGTGTGTTCGGGTACAATTGGCTGTTTAAATAATGTTTTTTGTTTTTTTGAAAAAAAGCCTCCATTGAATTTATTTTTATTTTTTAACATGACTGTTTCCTGGTCGGTTCACTAAGAGACATTTATTGGCAGCTATTGTAATAAAATTGTATTGATTGCGGGTTTAATCCGGAATGATTCAAATGAAACATTCAATACGTCCTCCTCTGTCCTCTTTTTTGTCTTTCTATGTCCTCCTTTTGGTACCCATGTATCTGGCAACCATACCATCAGGTGGCACATCGACTAACAATTGGAAGTGACAGGAAAATGGCACAATTTGGCCAGTGGTCAGGGCTGATGGGACCTGCAGACCTCCTGTACCTGAAAGGCTACAGGTTTCCACCTTGTTCATCACATTTACAATAAGAAAAGCAGGGGTCCACAATTCGAGATGAAGGCTGGATGAGTAAAATCAATATATCTCAGTTGCTCTGAGTATATGACCCTCCCTGCGGGATTGGGGCCCTTATTGGCCTTTAAATCCCATCCAGGAACCAGTGCGCAGCCTGAAGAGATGCCTCCCTGTTTTTTCCATTTGTCAATCCAACCCAACAAGAGGATGTGAGCCGCTTTCACGTAGCAGCCCCTAAAATATATAGGCTGCTGCCTTAGCTGTCAAGCCATTATCACGCTTACAAGACTGTGTAATTAACTGAATATATCTCAGCAAACCTTCATTAGGTTTTAACTAACCTGATATTCTTCCTGTATTTGTGCTCCATTGAACACAAGCCAGTACATAGTTTCCTGTGTGATGCGGAGAACACATGCCTAGCTTTGTCACTGGCTGCTGAAGTGAAGGAGAAGCCAGTGCCTTCTGACCCCTGGAAAGTGGCAGAGTCTTATCAGATCCTCTCCAGATAGTTCTGAAGGAAGTAGACAAGGAGGGTTGGTCTTGCCAAGGAAATGTGCTTTCCCTCCCTTGTGCCAGTAATAATCTGTTTTATACTATCATCACTTAACTCCTATACACACCAGACCTTGCAAGACAATGGACTTTGTAGTATGTCCACCAGAGTAAACCAGCATGTCAAATATTTGACTAAGCACATTGCATATAATTTCTTTGGTGATAGATCTTCTGACACATGTGTTTCACTATAAGGTGCCAGAATCCCAGTCTTTCCATCCGTTCTTCTAATTCTGCGCTTCTTACTTATTCAAAGGTTTCCTGCTATTTCGTGTGCCTTTGTCTTCTCTTTTTTGCTGCTCCATAGACTTGGAACCATCTTCCTAAACCTTTGTGGTCTCCTCCTCATTCAGTGTCTAGTATCCTATTGCCTAAAACCAGAGTGGAAAGGAAATTCCATAAGCATCCTTCCCGCCCAGGGTAGTGCCCTGTTGTGTAACCAGTGACATGACAGATATGGCAACTCCCGCAAGAAAAGGCATGTAACAGGGAATCTGCCAGAGCAGCAGGGAAGGATGCTCACACAATTTTCCTTCTGCTCTGCATTTAAACAACAGGACACTAGCCAGTGTTTAAATCTCTTTTGTAAACCTACCTCTTTTCTGAGATTTTTCAATTCTGAGTTTATTATTTCATTTTTATTTGAATTGTTTTAAATGACTTGTTAGTTTGTATTTTATTATTATTCCCCCCCCCCCCCCCCCCGGTCCTATTTCTGTTTTGTGTAATAGATTGCACACCCCTTGGGGCACATCTTTCTGATTCCTGTTTAATTTTTCTATATGGAGTTATGTGCACTAATTCTGCTATATAAATTAATAATAATAATCAAAATAAACTGCTCTGGTATATGTTATTAAGAAGCCCTTGTCTTTGTTCAAGCCTCTACATACAGAGTGGAACTTATGGATATATCCCAATTCTGCTCTCGTTCTCTCAAATCTTGCTTTGAAATTCTTTTCCTCTAGAGCAGTGGTCCCCAACCTTGGGCCTCCAGATGTTCTTGGACTTCAACTCCCAGAAATCCTGGCCAGCAGAGGTGGTGGTGAAGGCTTCTGGGAGTTGTAGTCCAAGAACATCTGGAGGCCAAGGTTGGGGACCACTGCTCTAGAGTAGTGGTTCCCAATCTTGGGTCCTCAGATGCTCTTAGACTAAAATTCCCAGAAGCCTTCACCATTAGCTGTGCTGGCTAGGATTTCTGAGGGACGTAGTCCAACAGCATGTGGGGAAACAAGGTTGGGAACCACTGCTCTAGAAGGTGTCCTGGAATGCTGAAGTGTTTTGCCTAGGCATGGGACTTTCGTTTCCTTTGGACTACAACTTCCATAATTCACCAAGAATATCCCACAGACAAAATCCTGGGAGGTGCAGTGTAAAAATAATATTTTAAAGACAAGGTTTTCCATGTGGGTCTCCATCACCATTATACTGGCCTTTCAAGAAGAAGGGAACTGATTCTGGTAGTGCCTGGGAGTGGCTAGGGTTCATGGGAGTCTCGAAAGACTGTGGGATGAGTTCGCTCATTGTCTATTAGGTTCAAAGAACTCGCTGCCCAGAGTAGTCAAAACGACTAGATGGGCGGGATAAAAATGTAAGAAATAAATAAATAAATAAATAAATAAAATATCTGTGCCATGGTCCTTTGAGACCCCCATAAACCCTTGCATTCCCAGCTTCTTCTTGAAAGGCCAATATAATAGCCTTTCGGTGGCCTGGCGCTTGCCTGGCTCTGATCCTTCTTGGAGGACCGTCCCCAGAGAGTACAGCTTGGGGAGAGTGTTTCGGCCCCGTGGAGTCTCATTTGTGGGGTTCCGCAGGGATCGATCATCTCCCCAATGCTGTTTAATATCTATATGAGGCCGCTGGGCAGGATCATCAGGGGGTGTGGGGCATCGTGCCATCAGTACGCTGATGACACACAGCTGTACATCTCCTTTTCACCTACTTCAGTGGATGCCGTTCTGTCCCTTCAGCGCTGCCTGGAGGCTGTACTGCAATGGATGCAGATGAATGGGTTGAGGCTGAACCCGGACAAGACGGAGGTCCTGAGGGTGGGTGGTCCCTCCATTAGTGGTTTGGGTGGCTCCCTTTCTTTTGGGGGGACGACTCTCACCGCAAAGAGTGAGGTTCGCAGCTTGGGGATACATCTGGACCCGGCGCTTACCATGGCAACCCAGGTGGCGTCCGTGGCCCGCTCCACCTATTTCCATCTATGGCGGATTGCCCAGCTGCGACCCTATCTTGATGGTGGGGCCCTCACCACTCTTGTCCATGCGCTCGTAATCTCGAGATTAGACCATTGTAATGTGCTCTACGTGGGGCTGCCTTTGAGATTGATGCGGAAACTTCAAATGGTGCAGAATGCGGCAGCCAGGCTTCTTAGTGGGGTGAGAAAATATCAGCATATCTCTCCCACTCTGGCTGCCTTGCATTGGCTGCCCATTCGTTTCCGCATTGACTTCAAAGTGTTAATGATAACGTATAAAGCCCTAAACGGTTTGGGACCTCGATACTTGGCAGATCGTCTTCTCCCACCTAGATCTACCTGAATCACTCGGCATAGCCAGGAGGGACGGCTGAGGGGCTTAACACCGAGAGAGGCCCGGAAAGAAAGAACAAGAAACCGGGCCTTCTCGGCAGTGGCCCCTCGGCTATGGAATAGTCTCCCAACAGAGATCCGTCTGGCACCCTCGCTGGGTGTTTTTAAAAGCCATTTAAAAACCTGGCTCTTTAGGCAGGCCTTCCCTTCAGTCAATAACTGATTTCTATTTTTGTCTTTTCAATTATTCCCATCTTGGTATTGATTTAATTTAATTGTTTAAAATTATGATGTTTTAATGATTTTTTGATATTTATTGTACAATGATGTTTTTATAATATTTGTAAGCCGCCCCGAGTAGACTTTGTCTAGGGGGGGCGGGGTAAAAATCCAATAAATAAAAATAAATAAATAAATAAATAAATAGCAACAGAGGCCCACAAGGAGGTTCTTCTTTAAAATGTTATTTTAGGCTGCGACTCCCAGGATTCTGCCTGGGGGGGGGGGGGGTGTTCTTGGTAAATTCTGCAAGTTGCAGTGCAGAAGAATGAAAGTCCCATGCCTAATTCTGTCACTAGCCTGTGTGCTGCCATTTCTGATCTCAGATTAGTGCCCATTTATTTTTATTTTTTTGCAGACTGTCCTATTGGTTGTATGTAAAGCACAAAGAGGAACTGTCAGCAGAACATAGAATACATGCTAGAAGATGATTTGCCCCTACTAATTTAGTGTGGTGTCAAGACCTGTGCTCACTTACAGACAGCCCTAACCTTAGAATAGATAGCTATTTGGCCATAATGAACCCCACCCCATGGAGGAAGGGGTAGGGACAAGAACCTGCCACAATTCTAAATGCCAATTCTATCCACACACACGTACTTTGGCAGCATCCGTACATATCCTTATACTTTCGCCCACAACATCAGGAGGTCCTTCCGTCCTTCCTTCCAGCTCACCTTCTCCTATGATATACACCATCCTCTGCCAGCATCCTCTGTTCATACTGAAATAAATTTGTCAGTCTTGAGGACACGACAGGAAATGTTTTGGTTTGTTTGTTTTGTTACACATATTGAAAGAGATACCATATTTTTCCATGTATAAGACACCCCCATGTATAAGACACACACCCCTTTTCTAACCCCAAATTAAGAAATCTTAACTTAGCTTTGAGTATTCAGCCTCTGGGCTCAGAAGGCTCGAACATTACAAGTCCCTGTTGCACCTGAGCCTACAGGCTCCACCTCCAAAGAGGTGTGTTCCAATTGGTTTGTTCAGCATCAACTTGTCAGTTCCATAAGGCTTGTGATTGGAGGAAGCTAAGCCTCCTGACTGGAGACAGCTAAGCATCATCATCGAAGGAAGCCTGTTTACAGAGGCAAGGTAAGGGCAGTTTTGTTCTCTCCTCAGCTTACTTCTGTGTATAAGACACCCCTCAATTTTTAGTGTAATGATTTTAGGAAAAAGTAGCATCTTATACACGGAAAAATACGGTAACATGTTTACATCTTTGAAGACAACAGACCTGTAACTTAAGAAGGAAAGGTGAACAAAGGAACCTTCACAACCACTTACTTAAGAAGTTAAGAATATTTGGAATGTAACAGAATGTGTTAAGAAATTAACAATGTTAAGATCAGTCCGGTCCAATATACCAGTGGTCCCCAACCTTTTTCGGTCTGTGGACCGTTTGGGGGGTGCGGGCTCCGTGCGCGGACCGGTTGGGGGGTGGGGGCACCCCCGCGCTCACGGGTGGGCATGTCATGCTCACAGGTGGGCGTGTTGCGCTTGCGGAGGGGCGTCACACTTGCGCGCATGCCCACCCGCGAGCGTGACACGCCCTTCCGCAAGTGCGACACGCCCCCTGTGTGTGAGGGTGGGGGGGCGGTGAAAAAGTAACCTCCAAAATAGCCTGTCTTCAACGGTCCTGCTCCTCTCCTAGAGCCTTCTTCCTTCACGGAGTCAATTGACTTTGTCTTTGGTCTTCCTCTGGTTCTGCTCTCTTCAATGTTCCCCGAGGTTGGGAAGGTCGGCCCCGCAGCCAAGGCTTGCCCGCGGCTCTCAGCGGGCCCACGTTTTCTTCCAGGTGACAGGCGCCAATCGACCAACAGGGCACTCTGCGTGTGCTCGGAGCCGCGTGCGGTCTCCCCGAGCGGGAAGCAGGGTTCGCCTGGGGTGCCGGCCGAGGCCACCGCACCGGCTCTTTCCAACCCGACCTGCCCGACGGCAAACAGCAGCAGACGCTGCTCCCGCCCCGTGGCCCCCAGCGGAGGCAGGGCCAGTGACACCCCTCGAAGGCGCCCCGCCCCTTCCGAAGGGGCGGCTGCGGCGCTGCTGGATCCAGAGTCGCTCCGCTTCCTTCACGCCAGCCGCCCGAATGGACCCCCCGGTCAAGGCGGGGCCGCTCCTGCTCCAGCAACCACAAGGGCTGTGCCTCGGGGCCAAGGTAGGCGCGTCCCCCTCCCTGCCCGGGCGGCTGCGCGCCGTCCGTCGGCGAGGGAAGTGGGGCTCTGGCGGCGGGGGGATGCTTCCCCTGCCGGAGAAGGAGGAGGCGAGGGCTGCCGGGCAGGTCCGCCATGAGCAACAGAGCCGCCGCTGCAAGGGCAGGAGCGAGGCTCCGACGGGAGGCCCCAGAAGGCGAGCCGCACTTGGGGGGGGGCGGCCACGGGGAAGCCGCCCTCCCGGAACTTTGGAAGCCGCCCGGGAAGAGTCGGCTGGGCAAGAAGCAGCAGGATTGTGCGCGCGCTCCCGCCCGGCCGCTCGCCCTGGCTGGGGTGGCACCGAGCCCGGTGGCTGGCCGTGGGCGCTTCCCAGGTGGGCTGCCCCGCGGTGGCTTCCCCGCAGGGAAGGGGTGCTGCTCTCATGCGAGGGGCGCTGGGGGAACGGTTAACACGAGCGCGACACGCCCACCCGCAAGCGTAACACGCCCACCCGCAAGTGTGACACGCCCCTCTGCAAGCGCAACATGCCCCCCGTGCATGCAGGCGGGGGGGCGGAGATCCGTGTCCGCGGCCCAGTTCAAGGAAGCCCACAGAGTGGCACCGGGCCACAGACCGGGGGTTGGGGACCCCTGCAATATACAATATACTCTGCCTATCTTAAAAAAACAAAAAAACAAACAGGAGACACACCATTTAAATACTTTGCTGCCATCTTTCTGCATTAATGGATTTTCTGATAAAAATAAATAATAAACCAGAATTCTATTTTTACTCAAATTACTGGAAGCATAACTGGGAGGATCAATGGAAATTGGAAGGAAATGGAAAATATTTTAACAGGATACAGGGAGTCATAAAATGCATGACTATATACAGATACAGATCTAGATAAATAAAATGGCACTAACAACTTCCACTGAGTTACGTGATGTTTACCTTAAGGCATATAGCTAAAGGAATACACCCTTAGTCCTTTACCTTTCTAACCAGTCTAAAACTCATGATATTAATTTCCTTATTCAATGAGCATCTATGACCATCACTGAACTCAAAGAAGATTTAACCAGCAGGACCGCTCCCTCATACCATACATTCTTCTCTGCTTGCTTATTTTCAGATTTCTGGCCTGTGTTTTGTGCCACCAATAAAGCCTTTTTTTTTTCTTTTTTTTTAAAGTGTGAATTCATTTCTCTGCATCCTTTCAACATTATCTGTTTCATCCTTTCCTCCATTTCCGGAATTAGAAAAATAATTAATTCTACTAAATTGTCACCATGATCCTTTTGCAAAGCTGGAAACCACTCTTTCACTCCAACCCGGAGGCGTTCCGGGCTCGTTCAAGACAGGAAAGGCATTCTGTGGAGGCCATATATATATTTACTGTAAGATGAATGTTAAGAAATGTGCTCTACAAATATAACACTGTAATTCACATTCAACGTTATTTGCCAAACGATCCACAGTGACTGCATGAAGAAAACTGAAAACATGCTGACACAGAGAAAAACTAGATGTTCTATTGAGCAGCTTCAGAGCAGGTAAGGTAAAGGTAAAGGTTCCCCTTGACATTTAGTCCAGTCGTGTCCGACTCTAGGGCGCGGTGCTCATCCCGGTCTCCAAGCCGTAGAGCCAGCGTTTGTCCGAAGACAGTTTCAGGAACCTCCTAAAATAGCTGGATATGTTTGTGCATTTTCAGTGTTTTCGTGTTTAACATTACATTTAGGTACTGATCCCCCTTATCATACACGAGATTACTAAACACTGGCAGGCCCACGTCTTCAGGGGAACTGCTATACAGCGTGGTCCTTTTCCTCCACGCAGGTGATGTCAGTAAAATTATTTAAATCCCCCAATACACCTCTTCATTAGCTATTTGGTAAGACCAGGAAGCGGTGCACCACCACCTTGGTGGTGGGTCGTTCCACACGCATTAAGAACAGCACCTACGTTTGGAACGACCCACGAAAAGAGGCTGGGAGTTGGGAGTCCAGCGACCTCCCAAGGGCTCCGTTTGCCCACCCCCGGCTGGGGGGCGGCGGGCACTCCTTCCTCCTCCTCCTCACCCCGGCCCCCCCCCCCAATATTCGATGCAGGCGGCGCCCCGAAAGGACCCTCCGGAGGCGACCTAGAAACTCATACCCAACCACGCGAGTCTTCGCTCTCCTCTTGGCGCAGGCACGCGGGCTCCGTCTCCAAGGTAACCACTAGCACCTCCTCCTCCTCCTCCTCGTGCCCATCATTCTCAGGCCGAGGGAGGAACCGAGGCGGGCGGGGAGGGGCGGGACCTCCAGAGGGAACGCCCATCGACCCGCCCGTCCCTCCCCCGTCTCCATGGGAACCGCCGGCGGCGTCCACCCGGAGGAGGCGGCACCTCCAAGACGCCGTTGGGCCGAAGGAGCCGGCGGCGGCCTCTCCTTTTCCATCTTCCTCCTCCTCCTCCTCCATGGCGCGGCGGCGTGTCTCGGCTAGCGCGGCGCTGAGCCGGCGGCAGGAGCAAGCGCTGGGCTGCCCGCTGCGCCTGGCGAGGGAGCTGGGGCCCACCGCCTTCGTCCTGCGGGAGGAAGGGCCTCCTCCTGCTCGGGCGGCGGAGCACCGGGTACGGCCCGGCTACCGGCAGGCAGGGAGGGAGGGAGGGAGGGAGGAGGGCGAGGGACCGAGAGGAGGCCTCCCCTCCCTGAGGGCCGCGGCTTCGCCCCACGGGCTCTGCCGGAGCGCCCTCTTGCTCGCTCGCCCGCCGTCACAACCCCAAGCCGGCCGGGTGGGCTGCCGGGCCGAAGGGCCGAGCGTCCCGCCCGCGACGGGGCTTTTCCTCCAGCGACCCGGAACGAAGCGCAGGGGAGGCCTTCACGCGAGGCAGCCTCCGCCTCTCGCTCAAGGGCTGCTCAAGGGCCCATTCGCACGGCCGGGCCTTTCTCCTCGGGGGCCTCCTGGGTGCTGGTCCAACTCCAGCCGTTGGAAAAGCGGGCCGTGCTCCGCAGACGGCGTCCGGCGGCAGCAGCTGGGCTTCCAAGGGCCGCGACGCCCTTTTTCCTTCCGTGGGGATCGAGGCTCACGGTCGAGGCCGTCGCTCTTCGCTAGCCGTGGCCACCGGGGGGCTCGGCTAAAGGAAGATACCTCGGAGCGCGTGCAGAGCGCCCTTGGCGTTGGGACAAGAGCCCTTCCTCCCTTTGAGCCTGGGGCTCTGGGAAAAGCCTCGCTGCGAAGGAAGGGAGGGAGGGTTTCTCTCCCAATAGGGGGGCCTTGGGGGTTCCAAATACGTTGCTTTCACCTGGAAAGGGGCGCCTTTCAGCGGGCACACCTTGCTTGGGACAAATTTATTACTTATTTACTTAAAATATTTTTATCCCGCCTTTCTCCTTAAAAAGAACCCAGGGCAGCTTGGCCTCATTAAAAAGACTATGTGTAGAAGCTAAAAACAGTAGGTACACAAGTATTAAGAAAGAATTAAACAAGTATTGCATTAAAAAGGGCAATAAAATTAATACTAAAACACGTTTAAAACAACAGAGCACAACAATCTATTTTAAAACCCCTCTCAGACCACCAGTGATTAAGGGAAAACCTGCCTGAAGAGGAAGGTCTTTGCCTGCTTAGGGAAGGACAGCAAAGGGGGGGGCAACCTAGAAAAATAGCAGCAAAGGGGCTGGTACAGGAAATGTATATGGCCCTTTCTGTCAGTTTTCTTCCATCTTCTCAGTCACTTTCACCTTTTTGAAAAGAAGAACTCCCAAGTGTTTCTGGAGTTACAACTTTTTTGGAGTTACAACTTTTCCATGCCCATTGGCCATGATGGCTTTGGTCAAAGGTGTAGCCCAGACTATTTAGAGGGTACCATCCACTGTGAACACTCATGCTATAATGTTTGAGGTGGTTCATCTTCATCTGTGAGGCAGAAGTAATCCCTGAGACTCTGGTACAGTTTATGTGATTATCCTTAAAGAGAAAAATAATGCATTTGGGCAAACATTGCAGGCACTATGTGTATCTTAAGAAAGTGAGAGAAGTACTTATGGCAGCCTCGTGTGGAAGCAGAGCATAGAAATGTTACTTTTTCATCTGTAACTAGAGATTCTGGGAGCTGTAGTAAAAAGGTTAACTTTCACATGCTGTAAAAAACTTGTTTTAAAGCTACAGTGTGGTACACCCTTACACACAACAAAGTCCCAATAAGATACATTGGGCTTCACATAACATCCACGGGATTGTGTTGCAAGTCTAAAGTAGCACTTTTTTGGTTTGTTGTGGGGGTCATTCACTCCCCTCTCATCTCGTCCCTAGAGCTATCTCTTCCTTCCACCTGACCTTTCCCAGAAGTCAGTTGTTGATTTTTTTGCAGGATCTTTCTACAGGTTACTTCTCTCACACCCTTCCTTTTCATCTTCTTTAACGTCGTCACCCTGTAAAACCACTCAATAAATAGTTCTCTTATTTATAAACCACAATTATGGTAACTTTACAGGTACGCTTACCTGCACACAAATTATCTTTGCCCACCCTGTATAGCTTTGGATGACAGTCACTGATGTTTGGCAAGGAAAAAAAAAGCTATTTGTAAAAAAAAATCTGTGTCATACAGCTCAGTGAAGCTCAACACTCAGAGGTCTTTATTCCTCCTATACGAGGAATAGACCCTAGCTGTTCCTGTCCTGCTCAAGCTTCTCTCAAAGACCACATTATGTGACTTTATCTGAATATTTCTGCATATATATACCCTTTCTCCATTTGAGTAGATACACATATTGACCTCTATGGTCAGTCTCTTTCCTTTAAGTACAATATCAGCTCCTTGTAGTCACAGAGAGGAAAATCTATGAATCCTATGTTGTAAAAGCCAGTCATGAATCATATTTCTCAAGTACAGGCCTATGACTGATTTAAAGTGTCTATGTATAAAAATACTATTTGCATGTTCTCCATTAGTCATCTTCTGATTTCTTAGAACTTGAGTAGGATCATGATTCCATTTGAAGATTTTCAAGGGCTAGACAAAAGCTTAGCTGCAAAATAACAAATAAGTGCTTGAATTATGTATTAGGAGATGTAATGCTTGCAGGAAAAGAAGAGATGGTTACACAACCACCTCTTCCGTGCCTAGAGAATAAAGCTGAGGGCGCAAGCTGAACAGCAGTTTTTTCCAGCTGGGAGGTATATGAGACATAATGTCCCAGTCCAAGAAAGAGGCATGTATGTGAGAAGTCTGTGTATATGGAGAGTCTTTGTGGAAGTCATCCAGAGAAGTGAAACCCAGACTTCTATCTTCTGGATGCAGCTGGTGATTCTTGTTAAAGCAAATCTGTGTGTGGCCCCTTCAATACATTTTTATAGTAATTTATTCTGAAACCATTAGTCACATAATTGAATCCAATGCCCCATTTTCTTGCCACCACAGATATTTGGTACTTATAGTACAAGCCTATTTGTCCATGCATGCAGGTGTTACAGGTTTTGTGAATTAGGAGCATTTTTAAAAAAGAAATATTGTGTAAATCCACAGAAAAAAATGTTTCAGCAATGTAGTTAACAGCTTTGTTCCTCACCTGTATGTAGTCTTTAATATTCTCCATTATGTAGTATCTGCGTTATAAAATTTAAAGTGTGTTTTCTCTTTCATTGATACAAGGTTTTCCTTGGGAACCCTCACACATGCAGCTGTGCAGTATTTGTGAACGAGAAAGACCTCTGTAAACATATCTGCTGGTAAATTGATCTCTCTCTCTCTCTCTCTCTCTCTCTCTCTCTCTCTCTAATCCAAGTGATATTTGAATTTTTATCTTAAAATTTGTATCGATTTTTATCCCTTCAGCTTTTTTAAAAAATGGTACTTATTCTAATAGGCAGCTGACTGGATAGCTGAGTGGTTTAGGTATCTGACTGTGGAGCCAGAGGTTGGAAATTCGATTTCCCACTCTGCCTCCTACAAGTAGAGCTAGCCTGTGTGGCCTTGGGCAAGCTGCACACACCCTAGCCAATCCCAGGGTGCCCCCAGAAAAAGGGAATAGTAGACCACTTCTGAGTATTCTCTACTTGGAAAACCCTGAAAAGCGTCGCCATAATTCAGAATTGATTTGATGGTAAATTATTATTAGTTATTATAAAATCAGAGAGTAAATGGGTAGCCTCAAAAGGGAGGGAAAGGAGAAGGGGGTTTAAGAAAGCAGGCAGTGGTTAAAGAATTAAAATGGAATGAAGCAAAGGAATTGAGTGAAGACTTGTGTGAATGGGGAAAATGGAGATGGAAAATTATAGGATTGCTGCCCAGGGTATCCTTAAGTGAATATGTGCATTCAAATCAGGCAGTTACTTTTAAGTAAGAGAGCTAGTGTAGCATGGTATAGAGGTCTTCCAGCTTTTTCAGACCCAAGACCCACCTTCATCTGAAACATGTTGTAGGACACTTGCAACATAATTTATTATTGTATATTTGTATAGCAGAAAGATGGGGAATGTATGGGCCTCCAGATATTTTTGGACTGTATTTTCCATCAACCTTAGCCGAACTAGCCAGTGGAGAAGGATGGTTGGTGTTACACTCTTGATGATATCTGGAAGGGCAATGTTGTATGCTGTCCCTGATAGTGATGGTGCTGCTGTTGGAACCCTGCTTAGGTCAGGTTGTGACCTAGAATGTGCCCTAACCAATCAACTGAAGGCATAGTGACTCCTGAACGTCCCTACTTTGCATCTTGTGTCTTTCACAGATTCATTAAATCACAGCAAGAAAGATGCTGCTCCTTAGGCTCACCTCTTCAATTTACATGAGTTTTGTAGCATCAAAAATAGTGGAACAGAACAGATGTGTTAAGAAGAAAAGGATTTTTTAGTTACAATCATTTTTATATAATAAAATGTTTTTTTCTGCTGTGCCAAAAAATTATAATATAAATTTAAAACTGAATATCTAGCTTGAAGTCCATTGTTAAGTTAGTGAAGAATTTCTTCTCTCCCCCCCCCCTCACTATTTTATATGTAGGTTATTGCTGAAAAAATTCAAAGTTCCAAGAGACCATGAATGTAAGTACTGACAGTCCCACATTTTTATGTCACAGATTGGTACATTGAATTCTAGTTTTATATAATAGATCTGCCTCTTACAAGAATACTTTTCAGTGAATAATTTTGGGCATTAGTCAGCATGGAGTCAGTTCTAACTGGTTTTTTTCATATGTATCACAAACAAGATTTCAAAACAGCTTCATGTCTGTAGTAACTCCAACACATGCTCTCAGTGTGTGGGAAATCTGGCTTCCTAATGAATACTGAGTGGTCTCCATGTTACTACACTTGGCTTTTGAATTCAGTTGGGAATCAATTACGACACTATTATGAGATATTTCTATTTTTAAACTTTTCTATAGATGCTTTACAGTTGGGTCTTGTGGAAAGCGAAATAAATTACATGCTTCAGGGCCTGCAAGTCACTTCCCAACCAAGAGAAACCGTTAATTCTGCTAAGGAGTTGCAGATAGCTGATGATGGGTACATTGCACAAAAAGAAATTGATACCGAGGATGTATGCCCTATTTGTCAGGACACACTTCTCAAGAAAATGCTTCCTGTCACATATTGCAGGTGAGTCATCTCTCTTATTTACAACAATGTAAACTGGTGTGGAACACTAGCATGTTCGTGAATGTTCCTTTTAGCCAACCTATCAGAAGACAAAAGCCTAGGAGGCATATGCTCTTAATACGAGGGGCTTCCTTTTCATCAGCAACATGCAGGGAAACCTGTACACATCTTCTGAGCCAAAATTAGGCCCCTACAGGTTGATTAATAATTACATGCCATCAAGTAGATTCGAACTTATGGTGACCCTTCTCAGGGTTTTCTGGCTGTCAAGTATTCAGAAGCAGTTTACTAGAGCCATCTTCTTTCTGGTGGTGTTACAGGACTGTGCACTTTGTCTGAGGCTATACCACTTGGCCCTTCTCCTGACCCTTGGCTCCAGAGCTGGGTGCCCACCCTCATTGAACAATCTTACAGCTTAGTTTCCTCACAAATCCAGGCACCAACAAATGGACCAGATTCTCCTGTCTTTGCAATAACACATTGCTTCTTCTCTTGTGCTGAGAATCTAAGTTTGCCGTTAAAATAAATCTCTAAATGTTTTAAAAATATGTGGCATAACTTATTCAGAGAAAACGGAGAGACAGTAGACCTCCTTGGGCATTACAACTTGTTTAACTATCCACACAAAGAAGGGGACTGTTGTAGACCTACCCCAATCTTGCTTTTCTTACACAGAGAGTAACAGTCAGAAGTGGATAGCCTCTCAGCATGGAGGCTTACTATAGGAAATATGTCAAAAATCAGGGTTAGGAATTGCATGAGAAGCATCCACATGTTGTGGCAGTCCTCCATTGTTGCCTTCCATATGAGGAGTGACATTGGAGGGGTAGGTTACAGTGCTCTGTCCTCCTCATGTGCTTCCTTAAATCGGTTTGAATATAATGCTTTGGTTTTAGTGTCTGGCACTCTTAGTAAATGAAAGAGAACTGTCTGTTTGCTAAAGGGAAGTTAGACACTGTTGGGTTAAGAGGTGTTTCCTTGCTCTTGTTCTTTTAAGTTTGGACTAGTGTATATTTGTAACAACACTTACAGCTTCATCAAACATTTTGTATATGAATAACTACTGATACAATTGATGTTGACTATCCCATAGGTTGGGTTGTGGAAACAACATTCACATAGTATGTATGAAAATCTGGACTGATCATCAGAAAGAGTTAGAGAAAGACTCTTTGGTGAAGTGCCCTCTGTGCAGGGAAGACTTTGCGCCTCTGAAGCTCATCTTGGAAGAATTCAGAAACTGCAAAAGACTTGTGACTGTAGCTGAGAAGCAGCATCTTGACAAACATCTTGGAATCCCTTGTAACAACTGCAGAGTGTGCCCCATTGAGGGGAATTGCTACAAGTAATCACCTTGAAGCAGTTCAATTCTTATATCCTCACCAATTGTTTTGTAATACTTTAATCCTCCCCCGCCCCCCTGTCAGTAATTAGCAGGCAAATGTTAAGGGTTGTCTCAGGCAGTGGCAGGTGGTGACTCCAGCTTTTGGGGGTGCTATGAATCCACTCCAGGTGGACCACATTTCATAGGAGCTGTCTAAGCTGCTGAACCCCCATCCCCAAAATAGGTTTAGTACTATGTGTAGCACCTGTAAAGTGCAGTCTAAAGTCCAGAGTGGATTCACAGCATGCCCATAGTCAGAGTCACCAGTTGCCGCAAGAGTCAGGGTCAAACATGATGTTAACTGGGAGGTGCATTTCCTTTTCTCTAACCCTTTTTAGCTCCCTCAACAAAATTTCAAGCTACATGCTTGAGCAGTCAAATTTGCAAATTAAGTCTGTTTATTTTCTGTGATCAACTACAGCAACAAGCAAGCTAAATGACATATGTAGTTGAGGAAAGACATCATGCGATAGACAGACATTTTTCTTTATCTAAAGGAACAACTCTTTTAAGTACGTTCTAACTAGACAAATCTAGCAGAGTGAAAGTGAGGGACGAGAGGACTGGTTTTAAAATTCTATTTTATTATTTCCTCTAATAGTTTATATCAGCTTCAGGGCTGGTATAATTTTCTCCCAGGGCTGGAGAAATGTTTGGAGTTGGGAAGACTTGGTAGATCCTTCCTTGGATTTCCTCTTCTGAAGTTGGGTTTCCTCTTTGATTGCTGAGGGAGAGATCTAAGGATTCCAGTGATCTTTAGGACGCTGTGCCAGGGGCTACAGGAATGCAGCACACAAAAACATACAGGTGGAACTTCTGCAATTATAGATCTTCTTGTATGGGAGTTACTTGTGTTATAAACCCTTACATTTTTAATATGTTAGGTATGTACAGAATTTCCATGCTTGCAGTGGAACTTGCTTCTCATTAAATAAATGTGCACAAGATCCAAGCTATTAGAAGAAAAACTTCCTCTTACTAAGAGCAGTGACCAAGCTATCATTTACATGTGAATCTGAATCCTAGAATCAAATATAGTGAATCCTTTAGTTAGTAACGTCTTTTATATAGGTGGTTAGATGAGATTTATCAGTGAGAAACCTTAAATGATAGGTGTTAGAATTAGCACTCTATTTCACTTTTTCTATTTTTTATTTAGATCTCTATCAATGGAAAGTGGCCAGTTTGAGAACAAAAGTAAAACCCAGTTATAAAACATGTTTGTATACAAATATTTCAGTGTAAATTTAGAAATTATAATAGTCTAAATCAAGTATCCCAAGAACGAAGGATAGAAATTAACATTTAGAAATAGTGGAAGAAAGTCTCCATCTAGTGTCCATTTGAGGATTTGTCCCAATTTGCTCTTTGCAAAGAGAGAGAACCAGGCAGCATAGTGTTGTACTGGAACTCAGGAGATCTGGGTTCAAATTCTTGCTCAGCTATGGAAGCTTACTGGAGAGTGGCAGTGGTAAATTGCCCCACGAATATCTCACATACCTTGTTGGCACATAACATACAAAATAAGACAAGTTTTAGAAGAGGTAGCCACCTTAGTCTGTGTTAACACATCAGGCCAAAAACAAAAGATTTTTTTAAAAAAGCCAAATAAACGTTGTGGCACCTCAAAGACTAACTGTTATATTATAATGTGGACTTTTGTGGACAAATCCACTTCCCCAGAAGTAGGAAACTAAGGCAAGTTGTACATACAGACACTGCCCATCTTGATGGAGACCTAAATGTTGCACCTTGCACAATGAAGAATATAAAAAAATGAAGTTTTGAGTTTTTAATTCTGACATTCCCAGATATCATGGTACAGGCTAGCAGATTTTACATGCCCATCTATTTCCAAAGGCAGGCAGATGTGTATTAAATGTAAGCTGAAATAGCTGCTTTCAGAATGATCAGTTTTGAGTGGAGATGGAGAGTTTTCACCTTTGAAAACAGTATTATGTATACTCATGCTGGGAATGTCTAATATTTTATTGATAGGATTCAAAAATATCAAAAGATTCTCAGGCAGATGAAGGTATATACTGTTTCACCTACTAAAATAATATGTGATATTCTGTTTATATGCTGGCAAGTGTCAATTACATTTTATGACATGAATTTTAATGCCAAAAATGAATTGAATTTAAAAGTGAAATTAGGAAACTACTGACCATTATAATTTTGTTCCAGGTGCACTGACTGTAGTGAATACCACCTGTGCCATGGATGTTTTAGAAGCTTTTGTCATCCTTCACATAATTTTGCTTTCAGAGAGGTACAGTACAACCCTGTCTTTTCAAAAGTTATCTTAATGCAGGGGTATCAAATAAGAAGACATTAATACAGGGAACCATTAACTCAGCTTGTCAGATGTGTCTGTCAGTCATCTGTATAGAAGAAGCATCTGTGGTGCTTTTTCTTGTCATTTTTTGACATTTCTAAAGGTCTTCCATAGATCCAGGGGTTAAAATAGAGACTAAGGCTGAATTCTTGAATACATTCGCTGCAAAATAAGCGCCATGGTGCCCAGCAGGAGTTACTTCTGAGTTACTGTGCATTGAATTTGGTCTATACAGCAAACCAGAATGGTTTGAATCTCTGCCTATGGTTTGTTCTGTTATGATTTACAATGCGACTTTTTCCTTTTGACCAAGTCCTTGACTGCCTTCCACTGTGTTCTTATCTTCACGGGATGCCCGAGTTAATACGTTTCATGTAAGGCGCTTCCAGAATCCCTAAAATTAATTTCTGTAAATGTGGAAATTTGAAATAGCTGAAATGTCCAATCTTATGTGTGTCACTACTTATTCACAGGGCTCCAGCACAGTGAGCCTACTTCTCTGCCCTAAAAGCAAGACGTCACAGAAAGCACAGAAGGGTTCACAGTTTCTGAAACACATGCCAGGAAAACACACACTACTTTCCTCTCAAGTTTAGGCTCTGAAATCCAGAGTGTGATAAATAAAGGGCGTGCTGATATAGTGTTTTTACAGGAAACACATCAAAAAAACGAGGGAGAAAATGAACTTAAAGGTAAATGGATTGATATATGTGAAAAATCATTTGGCAACTCAAAATCCAGGGGAGTGGCCATAATAATATCAAAAAATTGTGAATTTGAAACAAAAATAGTGAAAAAAGACCAAGAAGGTAGATATATAATGATACAAGGAAGACTTAAAGGAGAAGAATGTACACTGGTTAATGTACATGCACCAAATGAGAATCAAGGAAAAAAATTTATTACAGTGTTGGAAGTAATGGATTAAATTCGATCAGGTTATGTTATAATGGCTGGAGATTATAATATGGCTATGGATAAAATTAAAGACAAGACGAAACTACAAAAAATAATGAGGGAAGCTACAAAGAGGGAACTAGAAGGAATTCATTTAGAAAGAGTTCAAATAAATTTAGTATACTTGAAAAAAGAATATTTTGAATTAAGTAATAAGAACTCTAAACTACTAGCAAGACTTACACAGGTAAAAAAAGCTAAAAACAATAGGTACTATTGAAAATGAAAAGGGTATCAGATGTAATAAAATGGGGGAAATTGAAGCTTTTCAAGAATTCTTTAAGAAATTATATACTATGAATAAGGTTTCCATACACAAAATTAATATGTATATACAAAACAACATAGTTAAGAAAATACAAAGGGAAGATATGGAAAAAATGGAACAAGAAATAACTGAGGAGGAAATAAAAGAGATAATAAATAAACTAAAAAAAGCTAAGACGCCAGGATCAGATGGAATAGGTCCTGAATTTTATAAGATGTTTAAAAATCTACTCCTACCAAAAATAAAGAACTTATTTAATAAAATATTAATGGGGGAAGAAATCCCAAAGTCTTGGAAACATTCAATGATAGTATTAATCTTGAAACGAAATAAAGATCAAATGAATATGGATTCCTACAGGCCAATTTCATTGATCAACCAGGATGCAAAAACTTTTACAGCAATTTTAGCAAAAACATTGAATGGATTTGTTGATAAATATATAGGTAAGGGCCAAAATGGTTTTATAAAGGGTAGACAAATGGGAGATTTAATGAGAAGAGTACTTGATGTAATAGATATAAGTAAAAAGATAAATATAAAAGCAGATATACTATCATGCCACACGCCAGGGACGTGGTGGCGCTGCGGGTTAAACCGCAGAAGCCTCTGTGCTGCAAGGTCAAAGACCAGCAGTTGTAAGATCGAATCCACGCGATGGAGTGAGCTCCCGTTGCTTGTCCCAGCTCCTGCCAACCTAGCAGTTCGAAAGCATGTAAAAATGTGAGTAGATAAATAGGTACCCCCCTCGGTGGGAAGGTAACGGCGTTCCGTGTCTAGTCGCGCTGGCCACGTGACCACAGAAAATGTCTTCGGACAAACGCTGGCTCTATGGCTTGGAAACAGGGATGAGCACCGCGCCCTAGAGTCGGACACGACTGGACTAAATGTCAAGGGGAACCTTTACCTTTACCTATACTATCATTGGATATTTTTAAGGCCTTTGATTCTGTGGGATGGACAGCTTTAAAGATATTAATAAAAGAATTAGGGTTTAGTATGTTTTAGAAACACTATACAGCAACTATACTCCGAAAACACAGCTACAATTAGAGTAAATGATGGAATGACAGAAAAAATAACGCTAGGCCGAGGAACAAGACAAGGATGTCCGTTATCACCAATACTGTTTATTTTGGTAATAGAACTATTAGCAAATGCAATTAGAGAGGATACCAAAATAAAAGGAATAGGGAACACCAATAAAATTAAGGTCAATCTATTTGCAGATGACATGTTAACTATTGAGGATCCAATAGATTCTATAAATAATATTAAAATGCATTTAAAAATATTTGAGGAAGTTACAGGGTTAAAGGTAAATTGGAATAAATCAGAATGTATGTTAATAAATTATGAGAATGATGATAAGAGTAAAATGAAGCAAAAATTTGAAGGGAAGATAAAAAAATAGTATTAAATATTTGGGAATAAAAATTACTTGGAAAATGCAAGAAATTATGAAAACAGATCTAGATAATGTGAAGAAACAAATTAAAGAACAAATTCAAGATTATCAGAGATTGAAGATATCATGGTTTGGAAGAGTTGCAATAGTAAAAAAGAAGATAGGTAAAGGTAAAGGTTCCCCTTGACATTTAGTCCAGTCGTGTCCGACTCTAGGGGGCGGTGCTCA
Source organism: Intellagama lesueurii (assembly GCA_037013535.1). NCBI lineage: Eukaryota > Metazoa > Chordata > Lepidosauria > Squamata > Agamidae > Intellagama > Intellagama lesueurii. The sequence goes on along the minus strand of JBAJHW010000001.1, from coordinate 162,009,745 downwards.
TCCCCGTTTCCAAGCCATAGAGCCAGCGTTTTGTCCGAAGACAGTTTCCGTGGTCACGTGGCCAGTGCGACTAGACACGGAACGCCGTTACCTTCCCACCGAGGTGGTACCTATTTATCTACTTGCATTTGCATGCTTTCGAACTGCTAGGTTGGCAGGAGCTGGGACAAGCGACGGGAGCTCACTCCGTCGCGTGGATTCGATCTTACGACTGCTGGTCTTCTGACCCTGCAGCACAGAGGCTTCTGCGGTTTAACCCACAGCGCCACCACGTCCCTTGGGATTATCTAATGAAGATAATCCCTAAATTAAACTTTTTATTTTGGATGCTGCCCATAAAGATAGAGGATAAGGAATTAAAATAATTGCAGAATTTGATTAATAGATATTGCAATAAAAATAAAAGGGCAAGAATAAATAAAAAATTATGGTATCTACCTCAAAGAAAGGAGGATTGGGTATACCTGATATTAAATTATACTATACAGCTAACCAATTGAGGCATGTCCCAGAAATTATAATAAATAGTAAAGGATTAATATGGAGTGACCTGGAACTTTGTAAGATTAGGGATAGTATAACAAATATGTTCTATAAGGAAAATCTAAAAGAATTGATGAAAAATATAGATAATCCATTCTTAAGTAACATGTTGGAAGAAGTATAAAAGAATATTAAGTCCAAAGACTTCTGCACTGACGAGTGTGGTGGATTTACCTAATTTCCCAGAAAATTTGAGGAAAAATTTAAGTAAGGTTTTGATAGAACAGAGAGCAATTAAAATTAAAGACTGGGTAAAGATCTTTGATACAGTGAGAATAAAAGAAGTATTAAGAAAAGAAAGATTTACTTGGCTAAATATAAGACAGACAACTGGACTAAGGTTTGGATAAAAAAAGAAAGAGAATGTAGGGCAATCACTGAATTCAAAGAAATTATTGAGAAAAGAGAAGAGATGAAAGATCAATACCAAAGAAAAAGGATAATAAGTGTAATATGTAAGATGTTACTTGAGGATGAATATAAAGCAACAGCATTAAAACAGGTATGGCAGGAGACTTTAACAAAGAAATTAAGGAAGTAATTTGGAATGCGATATGGGGGAAAAGAATAATGAAAAACATATCAGTGAGAGTAAAGGAAAATTGCTATAAAGTTATATGGAGATGGTACTTAACACTAGCAAAACTGCATATGATGAATAAAAAGGTATCACCTCTATGCTGGAGATGTAAGAAGTTAAAAGGAACATATCATATGTGGTGGACGTGTGAAGAAAAACAAAAGGAATGGAAAACAGTAGTGAGATAAAGGAAATTATAGGGATAAATATAGAAAAATGTCCAAGGATAGCTTTGCTAAACATAGTTAGAAACTGCCAAATAGAAAAAGGGGTAAACGAACTGATTATAATTATGGTGACAGCTGCAAGATTAATAATGGCAAAGAACTGGAAAAATAACAAGCAGTTGAGTTTAGAAGAATGATATGATGAAATGTGGAATTTAGCCATCAATGACAAACTGACATGTGAACTGAAAGTTAGAAAAGGGCAGTTGAAAGAGAATGTTTTTAGTCAAAATTGGAACAAATTTATAGAACATGTATTTTTAAAACATAAAGGATATACCCCACTAGAAGAATCAATACAGTTTTGGAAGGAGATGGGATGCACAAGTTAAAACAAGAAACGAAATTCTGAAAAAAGTTGTAAGTACATGTAGTAAATGTATTGTTATATAAACCTGAGGGTGGAGGGCAATATAGCACAAATGTGTTGTGGGGAATATATGTGTTATTTATGTTGTAAATTTATATAATAATAATAATAATAAAAACAAGTTTAGGCTCTGATGCAGCCGTCTATGTGGTATCTGGAGAACACTTGGTCCTCCAGATGTTAGACAAAAACTCCCACCCAGATCTTGGGCTGTGACTCCTTCACAATTGGATGTGCTATTTAGGGTTTATGGGAATTGCAGCCAAAGAACATCTGGAAGGCCCCTTCTTCTCCACCCCTCCTCTACAACATTGTTTGATACTATTTGTCACAGATCAATTGCTTTGTTTTGATAAAAGAAAGAAAATATTTTTCAATTGTCAGGGTCTTTGAAAAAGCCAACATGGTCAATTTTTGTCAAGTAATTTTTGCTGTGGCTTAATTTTCATACATCCTTTGTCCATTCTTTAGAAACGGAATCAGAAATGGAGGTCAGTTGAACCAGCAGTAAAACCGTCAACTTCAGAACAGCTGCACAGGGTTGATGCAGAGCAGAATTCAAATGAGAAAAAGAAGTAATAAGACAGTTCATTTGAATCTTTTTTAATTAAGGGAAATGAGTTTTGAGAAGCCATATTTCTGAGGACAGTAGTAAATCCCCCATAATTGAAGCCTGATTTAAATATAGTGGCCACTATCTTGTTGTGCTTTGCGATCAGGGAAGGACAATTGTATAAGCATCCCCCCACTGCTCCAGGAGCTCTCAGTGCATGCCTGCTCTCATGTTGCTTGCGAGGTTGGTCTCACAACCGATTGTGGGATTGGTTGTGCAACAGTGGCCCTGCTAGAGTAGAGAACATTTACACAGTTACCAAATACAATACGGGCTATTATAGATCACTAAATCCTATGGTCTTGCTGAAATAAACACTATTGTATTATTTACAAGGATTTATATAAAATTCATGTTGGGGGGAAAAACCCTATGGGATATAGAAGAAATCCATCACAGACCTTACGTTCTAATTTCAATAATATTTCTTTTAGCTGTAATATAACTTTGCTTGTGCTAACTTTTACAAATGAGTTCAACAACAGGAGTATGGACTAACTAATGTAGCTTGTTCTCTTATTTGCTTTTCAGGATTAGTTGCGTACCAGTGCAGATAATGAACTCATTACCTACTATGCTGGTTAGGAAATGCAGCAGTTTACTTGATCCAGGTTTGCAATGCAGACTCTGCTTGAAGAGTTTTTGTGTTGGCCAGGTCACAAGATTCTTGCCATGTGAACACAAGGTAAATAAAAAATGGTATCTCATTAAAGAGCTGCCTAGCATTATCCCCTTCTCCAATCCAGTTTGCACTGATTCAGTGGTGCTCTTCAGCAGAAGCAGTTCACACTTTCTATTGACTCAAGTTGTAAAAATATAAAATAATTGTATATGCCTCTTAACATTTAGTCTAAAAACTGACAGCTGCTATAGCACCTCTTTTTGTTGTCTTTTTACATTCAGGTAGTGTTGTGCTATGGTATCTTGAGACATTCGGTCAGTTGCACAGAGGAAGATATGCTCAACTAGCTTGTAAACATTTCCCCAGGGTCAAAATATTCCTTGTTAGCCTTGGGTGGAGGAGTGCCTAGCATGATACTTTTTGATTTTTTCGATTTGTAGAATCTGAGTTTCTATGCATAAAATGATTTGTTAACTGCGATGCAATACCAGTCACATGTGCTCCTTATACACCAGAACACACATATGGCACAGGATATTTCCACACATGCATGCGATGTCCAAAACCCTGTTGTTTAGTGTAGTAAATAACATTACAGGCCCAATGAATCAATGAGGACTGGGTGAGTTAAATTCTCCATAAGTTCTATTGATTCAAATGGGCTTACTTTAATTGTGACCTACTTTAACATAGTCACAGCCACAGTAGGCCTATTTGAATCAGTGCGGCTTACAGAGAAGATGGCTTACTAAATCCCTACTGATTCAATAGGTCTACTCTAGTTGTGACTTACTATGCAAAGTAACAGGATTTCAGGCATTACAGTGGTGCCTTGACTTACGAACGCCCCGACGTACGAACATTTTGACTTACGAACAGCTCCGACTGCTTTGACTTGCGAACGGAGCTTTGACTTACGAACAAAAAAACGCGGGGAAAGCGGGAAATGGACTTTGGACTGCCTGGTACTGTAATTTTAAAATGTAAAAATTGTTTTAAAAGGTGCTTGGTTTGGTTTAAAGCTGCTTGGTTTTAAAGGTGTTCTGTTTAAAAGGTGTTCGTTCCCTCCCTCCTTTCCTGCCCTTTTTTTTTTAACCTAAGTCATCTTAGGTTAAAAAAAAAAATCTCCCCCTAGTGGTAGAGGACGGATTAACCAGTTTTGCATTAGATCCTATGCTATGGGAACTAATGCTTTGACTTACAAACGGCGCCTCGACATAAGAACAAAAAACAGCCGGAACGGATTAATCAGTTTTCAATGCATTCCTATGGGAAATGCTGATTTGACTTACAAATGTTTTGACTTACGAACATCTTCTGGGACGGATAAAGTTCGTAAGTCAAGGCACCACTGTATTTCCAAAGATTTTGCTCTCATTTTTCAGATTTGCAACTTGTATGAAGGTTACTGTGTTTCACATCTGTTAAGAACACTAGCTGTAGACCACACACTTGAGATGCAGTGGTTTACAGTCACCCCTAGGCATCCTCAGTTGAAGGACCTTGAGAGAGCAGAGCCCTAGTAGCCCGCTGCCAGAGCATGCAGCGCTTGACTATGCAGACCAATTGTCCAACTGAGTAGAAGGCATCTGGTTCAGTGTTTCATGGTTCATTGTTTAATGCTGACCGGATTTTAATCAGTTTGTTACTGGAAATTATATTTCCCATCACTTTATACCCCCTTCCATGTTAGAATGTCCACCAAGACTATCTGGTCCAACCCACCATCTTTTCTGTGCAGCAGAGTTACTGCTTCCTGTTTCTTCCTCTTGTTCAGAACATAGTGAGTTAATGTTCAAAACATTAGGGCTTTGTAGTGCTCATGCCTTAGTTACATCCCGTTTGGATTACTATAACACGCTCTATGTGGGGCTGCCTTTGAAGACGTTTCAGAAACTTCAGCTGGTGGAAAACTCTGCAGCCAGACTACTGACTGGGGTTAGCTACAGGGAGCATATAAGTACCTGTTACAAGAACTGCACTGGCTAACAGTCCGTTTCCGGGCCCAATTCAAAGTGCTGGTCATTACCTATAAAGCCCTATACTGGGTCCAGGCTACCTGAGGGACCGTATCTCCCTATACACGCCTTCTCGGCAATTAAGATCAGCAGAGGAAACCCTCCTCTCGGTCCCATTGCCAGCACAAGCACAGCTGATGGGGACACGGGAGAGGGCCTTCTCTGTGGCACCTCCTAGGCCAGTGGAGGCAAACCTTTTTGGGCTCGCGTGCCCAAAATGAGGGGGGGGGGGAGAAACCAGTGGCTGTCATGCCGTCTGGAACAGGAAGTGGCGGTTTCAGGGGGAATCATAGGGACAGACCCAGAGGACCAGGAACAGGAAGTTTAAGGGGGAATCATAGCGACGGACCCAGAGGACCAGGAAGTGGCAGCGGAAGGGGGAATCCCAGCTGCAGCCAGCTCATAAGGTTTCCCTCCACAAGGGAGGGTGGGTGGGCCACTACCTTGCGTGCCATAAGAAAGGGCTTTGCGTGCCACCTGGGGCATGTGTGCCATAGGTTCGCCATCACTGTCCTAGGCTATGGAACGCTCTCCCTCGGGAGATCAGGATGGCCCCTTCCCTGTTATCCTTCTGAAAAAAGCTAAAGACCCATCTCTACAAGCAGGCTTTTAATAATTACAACTGAATCCCTGAACCCCATTTCAGCAAATAATTTTAATCTTTTCTATGTTTTAATGTTTTAATCTTTTAATTTAATTTTTAAATCATATATTGTTTAATTTATCTTTTAATATTTAACTTATTGTGTTTTTAAATTGTGTGAATTTTTTAATGTTGTGAGCCGCTTTGGGTCCCTTGTTGGGAGAAATGCGGCATATAAATAAAATTAATAATAATAGCTTGTAAGCCAAAAGATCTTATGGACATCATCATCAATATTTGGAAAGCATCATTTCAGTCAATAAATTTATTTTAAAACTTCATGACTATTTAAGTGTATTGATTTGCAGCAGTCAGTTCCATTTGAGCTAATGCATTTTCCACAGTAAATTAGCATGTGTAGGCTTAATTCTCCTGAGATAAGTAGATCTGCATCAGTATTATTCCAGTGAGACCATGTATGTTATGCTTGATTTTCTCTAATGGGGGAGGAGAATCCTGCCTCATTGCAAGTAATGTGTTGGTGCTCTTGCCCATAAGAATTGATTAAAATTTTATTCAATTGGGAAACGAGTGTCTTTTGATGAAACTTTACCAAGGTACAGTCCCTTATGCGTGTGTTTTCTCAGTTCCACAGGAATTGCATTGACCACTGGTTACACAAGGAAAATGCATGCCCTATTGATGGACAAACTGTGTATAATCCATTAACCTGGGAGATGGTACCAAGAAAAGACAAAACAAATTTGTTAGCACCTCAAGCGAAGAACAGTCCTACAAAGCAGACTGAGCAGCAGCTTTTTATACCAGGGACAGGATTGCTTGCCAAGCAAATGAAGCCTGGCCATATTGGTGAAAAGACACAGACTAGCCCTCAAGGATACCATAACAAGAACGTTCCCTCAGAGTGTGTGCAGAATTTAACACTGAATGGCATCAGTTACACTTCTACAGGAGACTCTGTCCCTAATCTGTACAGCACTCAGAAGGCTAGAAGTTTGAAGTTTTCTAGGTATTTTAAAGGTTTGGTCCTTATTCCAAAACCGGATGCTAATGTGTTTATGCAGAAATCAGTTGGCACTGGCTTAAGAGGTTTATCTGTATATGGAAATACAGGCTGAAATGTATCATACATTTGCTTGGGATCAGGATGCAAGCTTTGGTTCAGCAAGTCCAGACAAATGATGGATGCTTTTCAACATTTAAAAGTCTCAACTAGCAGTACCTTTTGATCTTAGTATATCAACTGTAGTTATTTTTGGCGACACGATGCTTGCATTTATTTCCATTAATATATAAAGTTGTAAGGGTAAAAAAACCCCTGATTATCATTTATGATCATTGAGACTGTTAAACCACTGTCCTGGTCCTAATTCGGCAGTGTATAACTCCTAAACTAGGTACAGGAACGATTGCTGCTTACGTATATAGATCTGCAGCCTGACTCAGCAGCTAGCACAGTATATGTCTACTCCTTTTTTTTTTCTTTCTAATTTTGAAATTCCACACAGAAGCTGTTCAGAAATGGATAACAGAGCTGGCCGAATCCTCCTCTCCAAAAGCAGTATTTGTAAAAAAATTGGTCTGCAGTGTTGAATTGGGCATTTCCTTGTACCAAGTTTTAATCAAAAGGCACACTGTGGATAAAAGAACTAAAAAAAAAAATCTACCATGCTTATGAACAAGGATGTTTGAAGCAAAGATTCAGAGCTTGTAATAACCTGTAACTGCATAATAGAAAATACTACTTAAGAGCTGTAATTTTTATCCTTTTACCTTGAATTGTGAAATATGACATTCTTGTGCAAACATGTAGGTATGATGCAAGAGGAGCTGTGCCAGAACATTCTTGGAACTCAAGCTTGGCATTTATGATCTTGCTGTATGCTGCTCAGTTACTGCACAATATTTATTTAAAACAAATGAATTTCATTTGCATATCTAATGTTGCCGTATTTATACTGGTAAATGCAGGCCCTGAAAAAATAGAAAGCCATTTGATAACACCTTTATTATTCATAGACATAGAAACTAAAATAAATTAAAACCCTAATTTTCTGCAAAAGAAGGAAGTAGCTCTTTTAATTTACAATGGCCAAAATCCTATTGCTTCTGTAAAGTGTACTAGAGTAGGCTCTCTGTATCAATGGGGGATTTAGTGAGTCAGTGCCTTGGTAAATTCTCCTAATAGAATATACTGAATAACTACTAGGATTCTTTATCACTGCCAGTAGTGGCTTGCCTGGGAATCCTAGCGGGTATCTTACTGCTCATTCCAGGTTGTTTAGGTTGAGAGCTGACAAAAATAGATGCCAGTGTTTGAGAAGTCTGACACCTGTATTTTATTCCAGCTTTATCATGATTTCCCTGATTTCTTTCTGTTGCAAAAGCTATTGGATTATTACATACAAATTCTCATTTCACATTTGATTTGATTTAACACTGTTATTAATTCAGCTCTAAACTGTCCTGTTCATTGACTAAGCAGTGATTTTTGCCTTTTAAAATTAAATATCTACATGTCATCCTGGATGGCAGGTACCACTAACATCTGGAGTGGTTTCAAACACAAGAGTTAGAATTGTAGTTAGAAACTAGGATATAGTTAAGTTGGCACAATGGCTAACCCAACACTTTTGCTGCACATTTGTGAGCTTCCCTTCCTTTCTTACGGAGGGGACTTTGCCATTTTCAAGCCAAAATGTTTCAGTTTGCAAGAACAATTATAGGCTTCTTCTCTGTTATAGGCCAATATTTTAGCAACGGTGCCTCACATTTTCTTTTACATCCATCTGGTACTGACTCTAGAGTTCACATGAAATGTTCAGAGCAAGATGGATGCAAAAGTGAAGACCTTTTTAAAAAGCATTTCAGTGCTCTATAGAAATTCCTTCAGCCCCACCATGGACCAAATTGCCACTAACAATTTCTTTAAAGCCGGGCTTGGGGGGGGGGGGGGGGGAGAAATAGATTTCTTTACTTTAGAGTCAGTTCACAATGTTGTGTTCCACAGTGATACAACTGCATGGAGAAATGTTAGCATGAACTGTGTTGAACACGTCGACAGCTTTCTGTGATGGGAGATGCTAGTAAAACTAGTCAGGTCACAGAAATAGTTGCCAGCACCTACAGGTTGAAAGAGTGATAATTCCACCATTATCAAATACTGTACTATATTTGGCTAATTTTCAGGAAGTTAATTTTTTTTGGAAAAAGACAACTTACACTGTCTTATTCCTGAATTCCAGCTACTAGCTTTTCTTTTGTAGTATCAAAGAGTAAATGACAACACAGAGATCTGTATATAGCTTCCTGTGATTAAAAAACCAAACCCTAAGGCAGGATAGGTAGTATATTTGAACAAATTAGATTTACCTTCCATGAGAAGAATCCACTGCTAATTAAAGTACAATTAAAGCATGCTTACCCATTCTAGATATTTTAATCAATAAAATTATTCAAGGATCACAAAAGCCAAGAGGAAGTTTTTAAAATTATTTTATTTCATGAACTTTTCCAACATCTTACAAATTTGAGACGCACTATAGCACTAGATCCATGAGTACCATAGTACATGCACAAACATGAAAAGCCACCCGTGACAGAATAGAAAAACAATGTAGGCACACTTTTTAAAAGGGTCTCAACACTTTTGAAAAGAATATCGTTGGGATGAAGATCAAACGGAATTCAAACTGTGGCAGTGGAGTGCTTGTTCTTCATATTTACAGTTGAAATCTAGTAACCAGTAACCAGTGCAGTCTTAGGAACACTCTTAGGCTGAAGCTGGCCTTTTTGGGAGGCGTGTATGTGCCTGGATGCTAAAAGCAGCAGCTCTGCAGTATTCCTCGCGTTCTTCCCCCTTCACAGCTAGCTCTACAATGGTGGTTTGTGTCTGTTGGGGGAGAGTTTCTACACCTGTACATACGTGCATGGATTTCTGATGCTAAACAGCAATGATGTACAAGAAAGCCCACACCCTCTTACTTCTGGGTATTAACTGGTAATGCAGGCTGGCCGATGTACAGTTCAGAACAGTTATCTTCTCAGCTCTGAAAAACAAGGACCAACTGTGGCTGCAGCTAGGGGGCTCCCGAAAAGCCATGGCCAACATGATGAATCCCCACTTTGCTTTAGTAATACTAGATCTTACCAAGGGCGCCTGCCTGCAGTGCCAGCAACACAATTCCAATGATGCCTAATGCCAGAATCGGCAATTGCAGCTCTCAGAACTGAGCAGTCCTTGCTCTGTTGAGGTTGCCTTCCTATAGATCAGTGATGGCGAACCTATGGCATGCGTGCCACAGCTAGCACGCAGAACCCTCTCTGTGGGCGTGTGAGCCATAAGTCGCTGGATTGCTACCCCCAGCAGCCAAACCTGTGGAGGTGGCTGCAGCCACAGTGCTAGCGCCCCGACAGGCAGCGGGCCAGGATCCGGAGCAGCTGGCGCTGGCGGCAACAGGCTGGCTGAGCTATAGGTAGTGGTGAAGGTTGGGCACGACTGGAGGCGGATCCGTGCCGGGATTCCCGCTTTCGCTGCCACTTCCGCGGCGGCCCGCTGGGTTGGGTTTTTTTTGGGGGGGGGGAAGGTTGGGTACTCGGGCTCAAAAAGGTTCGCCATCACTGCTATAGACTTCTACCTTTCTACCAGGTCAGCTCCACTGAAATAAGCAGAGCTTTATTCCAAGTAGATGTGTATAATAGGACTGCACTGACACCATGGACAGAATAAAAAGATTTCTTCAATGAGCTGCTAACATGTAAAAATACCCTTTTTAAAAACAAGGATTCTGCGTTTGCCAAACTACAATAAACTGTTGTGCTTTAAAGTTGTAGAACAGTGAATCACCAAGTGAAAAAACGTACAAATATTTGACAAATCTTTCATCTGCAAAATCCTGTTCAAGTTTCAGTTGGTAAAATTGATCGATATAAAATTTCAAAATGTTATGAACCTTAGGAATTATTTCAGAAATATTCATTATGAAATGATGGACTATAAAGGGGTGGGATGGCTTCAGTTGCTCGCCATCAATAATGCTTCAATGTTCTTTAAAAATATAAAAGAGCAAATTTTAAATAAACATGTTTTCTGGCCAAAAATTATTTTATAATTCCAAATGTTAGAATGTTTAGCCTATCTGAACCCAACAAATCTCTTTACGTGTCACTCATTAAGGCTGCAATCCCAGCATAAACTTGAAAAACTGGATTTTTCCTGCCCTCACCCCCACCAAGATAATGTTGAAACCATCTTGCGGTAAACCATCTTTTATTCAGACTCCAAGGTCAGTGTCAGAGAGCTAGCTTCTACAGATGCAACAATTAAGTGTCATACTTTTTTCTGGAGTGTTCCACTAAGCAGCAGGTGGTGGTACAGGTATTTTTGGAAGAAAACAATAACCAAATCACAAGCAAATCACAGATATGTTGTCCAACAAAAGATGCTTATAATTAAACTTGGTTTTGTGGAATATATATGACAATGAAATTGTTATGAAATCTGTTTTCAAGCCAATGACCAGCAAATAAACTAGCTGGAAACCAGGTCCAGAAACGTGGACCTGTAAATATTGCAAACAACACGTTTATAGCTGCTGCCGCCTCAAAAAGATCACATAAGAAATAGGACACGACCTGAATGCTCATCACATATCAGAGACTGTGCTCACATAGATATTCTTGTACGAGTATTACCATTTCATGCAGATGATTTGGGTCACTTCTTATATACAAACAATTAGGTATGTGTTTGTATAATCTTATTACTAAGTAATGCAACAATTGTTAGTTGCTTACTTCAACACAAAGCAATTACAGGCTTATTGGTTTTAATGCATTTTATTTACTATTCTTTTGTACACCCCTTAATCTTCTGCTTAGTCACACAAAATTTTTACAGGCGGAGCAAAATATATTCTTTTACCTACCACAAGCTGATGTGTTTATTTCATAGCAATTTCTGCACCCTACTCATTCCACGTGTTTGTTTCTAAGTATTTCTGTGTTGAACATATGAATGCAAAGACCGATAAAGTAGCCCTGTGGATGTAGAAAACTACCATGTCAGAGAGAGAGAGAAAAAATATTACCTTACCATTTCTGACACACTAATTTTCTGTGCACAGAAAGCCTTCCATATGAGGAGCATTCCTGCTTACCTCCAAGCCCAATATAATCCAGGAACAGCTCGACAAAGAATCCCAGTAATGCCACCCTGCAGAAAGTTCCACCAAACTGGATCCATTGGGTTGGATCCTGTTCTGCTGGTGGGAGTGTTCCTGAGCACAGTTCCTGCTCAGTATGCTACTCACTGCTGGGGAAAAGGGGAAGAGGACTTTTTTTGCCAACTGTCCTCTTCTCCTCCAGCCCCCAAATCCAACCTCCCCTCCCACAAACACACTGTTCCTGAAAATTCCCTCTGACCCTTTGGGAGAGGAAAATAAGCAACAGTCATATCTTGCTGTATTTGGCCACACAAGCAGCTTTGCTAAAGGAGGGTTTCTGTAAGAGAGAAATCCAGTTCCATGTGTCCAACTGGACTTACATCCTTGCAGAGCATGAAAAGTTGCTTTTCAAAGAAATGAATGCAAAGACAGGCAAAAGCCACCAACGCCTCCTCTTAACACTGCTAGTTATGGATGGCTTCAGCCTTCATTATATTCTTAATTCCCTAAATTCTGCTCCCTGGTAAGCATAGGATTGCAACCTAATATATAGAATATCCATATACAACCAATAAGGAAGCTTTTGAATATGTTAGCACTGTAGGATCCAAACCAAGAATATGCAATGAATTTCCTATCTCTATGCAAACAATTAATGCTGGCCCAGTTTACCCCAAACCCTACAAGAAAATCCCTTCTAGACTAAGTCATGTCTCTTTAATACATGCATATTTCCATTAGATATACTGTGCCACATTTTGACAGGTGTGTTCCTGTTCTGACCCAGTAAGGGTAAGCCAAATACAGAAACAGTATTCAACATGAATATTGTCTTTCGCCCTAGTTTCTTCTGACTGTGTTAGGAGGTTTCCAAGAATCTACTTTTGCAAGCCTGAGAGCTTTGAATGATGTTCTGCTTTTTTTCTTCCTTGAAAGGAAAGCCCACCGTTCTGTGCTACGCCTTTCGAAAGAGGCTTGCCCTGTGAAGGTTTCTGTTTCTAATGTACCCCACAGAACTCCTTTGGGCAAAGCAGCTTCTTGGATCCAGATTGTAAAATTTTAATAACAGACCTGTTGCTTAAATTGAACATATCATTTTTGCCCAGCAAAACATGGCTATTGCTTCAAAGATTCTGTCCGGCTTTCTAAAGTTAAAGAGTAAATGGAGTTTTTAATAATTATTTGCATGCAATATTCCAACAATGAGACAAACGGCACTCCCCGCTTCTCTCGCCCCCCCCCCCCAGCAAAAGGGGACAAAAATCCAATGTTTTACAGCAATTTTTTTGGCTAACAGAAAAAGTGCACTTCTTCCTCAGGGAACTTTAACAGTTTAAATGGCAGCTACATTATGAAGACAAATTCTAAAATTTTACTCAGTTTTACTCAAGTAATCATTTCACAAAACACAAAAGAAATATCTGGTTGCCAAGAAGACACTCCCAAATAATGTAATAATGTGAAGAGGAATAATATTTCTTATCTCAGCCATTTGGGAGTGATTCTTTCTTTGGTTTGTATACCTTTGTGATCTTTCATGTATTTTATTTAAGAGATTAGATGATCCTTGATTTACTTACTACAACAGCGCTGATTTGCTATGTCAGTGTACCAAACCTATATACGTTGTTTCTGTGTCAAACATACAACTGAATTGAAATGTAGCCTCATTTTTGTGCTTGTTTTAGCATAGTGGATAGAGCGACGGACAAAGACTCAGGAGGCCTGGGTTCAAATGTCTGCTGGTCAGGGTGGCACTGGTAAATAATAACTGTGTCATCAATTCAGTTCTGACTTACAGCAACCCTTTTTCAGGGTTTTCCAGGTAGACAATACTCAAATGTGGTTGACCATTCCCTTCTTCTGGAGACACGTCTTGGACTGTGCAGCTTGCCCAAGGCTACACAAACTGGTTCTACTTACAGGAAGCACAGTGGAAAACTGAACTCCCAACCTCTGGCTCCACAGCCAGATACCTAACTTACTGAGACAACCAAATATCCAGGCACTGGTAAAACCATTCTTTAAATATCTCACTTGCCTTAGAACCCTATTAGGATCACTAGCTCAGATGCGACTTGACAGTGCATAACACACAACAGTCTATTTTTTATACTCTATTGTAATATTGAAATAAATGTATTTTAGATTGGGCAGGGCAGGATCCCTATGTATATTTACTCAAAATTTAAGCCCCAAATATATTTGGTGGCTCTCTGTGCCCAAAAGAGACATCAAATGACGGCCAATCAATCCAGCACGTATGGCCTCTAAATGACTATGACCGAAGACTGTCGGCCAAATTTCCTAGTGCATGTAGCATGGCCTTCATTCTACTCAGGTTCTTGACTGTTGTACTGGAAATAGGAAATGGAACCAACATTATTTGATTCTATTAGATTTACTTTGAAAAAGACATAATTGCTTTCCAATTAAAAGTCACAGTGCTATGAAATACTTCTGCATGTAACTTTCTACAAGAGTAAAACACTTCTCTTAATACAGACCAACTTTTCTGCTAACCAAATATGGATCCACCACTGGCAAAACACACGTGTAAAAAGAGATGTTCCTTTACAGACGTTCCTTTCCGCTATACATTTTCTTGGTTTTCTTCTCATGCAATCATTTCCTTTGGTGACTGTTTACAACTCTACAATAAATTCAACCCCAAGGATGGGTGTTGTCCTAGAGGTCAGACCCACGGCTTGCCTACTTCAAGAAGTGCCAACAGGTACTCCCTGACATGTTCATCATAGTGCACAAATTAAATCAGGAGACACACAGGCTGTGTACAGACATACACAACAGGGGCAGCAAGCCAGCAGGGGAAGCACGCTTGTCCTCCATGCTTTCTAGAAATGGACAATCTTTTTTCCCAGGAGGGAAATAACCTCAGAAATAACCTATTCTGGCGTCATCCTCTTCCCAGCAGAACCCAGTCATGCAGACATGCTAATTCTTTCATCCCGGAAAGGACATGCCAACTCCACCTCTGGCTTTCCACAGGAGTTTTACAACCTTTAAAAAAGATTGGGGGAGGAGGAGGGAGAAAAATCTTCTATGTCAGGGCTTGGGAACCTATGGCTCTCCAAACTGAACACTAAATCCCCATCAGGCCCAATTAGCCCAGCTAACAGTGAGGCATGATGGGTGCTGCAGTTCATCAACATCTGGAGAGCCAAAGGCTCCCACTTCCAGTCAACAGTTGTTTTCCTTTAAAAAGCCAATCAAAAGCACAGGAGGTGAAGAGTCATACAGATCAGCATCCACACTGCAGACACACTGGTAAATACAGTTACATGTAATGCAAAGTGGAGAGAACCCAGACTTGCTGTGTGTGTGGGGGGGGGGGGGGATGCTGTGATCCATGATTTCAGGTGAGTTTGTTTGCCCCCTCAGGCTTTCAACCTGGGCACTCTCGCTTGGAAGCACATCCCCCTGCAATCAGCTGGATTGACATCCAGATAACTGTTTCAGATTAGGAGATCTCATATTCTCTCACAGAGACAGATTAAGACTAAAGAACAGAATACAGATTCCTCACAAGACCAATTCTGTATTACAAAGAAATCTTACCACAGAGAGCTATGATCATGACTTATATGAAGTCACACCATCAATCCCATCAGGCTTGGTACCCTGACCATTGGCCATGGTGGCTGGGGGTGATGAGAGTTGTGGTCCAAAACCAAGTTGGGAAGGGCCGGTCTACCCTGACAGGCAGTGATTCTTCATGGTGTGTGTTAGTCAGGGATCTTACCTTGCCTTAGCTGGAGTGGCCTGTTGCCTAAAATGGAGGTCTTCTGCATTCTGATCAATTTTATTATACTGCTGACCCCTTCCCCCTCATTACACCCTTCTGACAGGTTTACTCTCACATTAAGAGACTGACCTATTGACTAGTTTGTTCATGCCAAAAACTAACTTTTGGGGTGTAGTTATTTTTATTCAGCTCACAGTTATGCCCAAGAGATTTCCAGTGGAACTTTTCATACACAACAGAAGACTTTTCAGACAGGTGCCAAAGCTAACAAAAAAGAGGCACATAATTCAACTGCTTAAGAACAATACTTTTGTTTTAAGGCTATGAAATAGTAACAGGGCATTGTTTCCAGAGGAAATATTTTCTCCAAAGCCAAACCTTCGGGAACATTTACAATAATATCTACCGTGGACACTGAAGGCCAAGAGGTGCCCTAGCTGTATTTAATATAAATCTAGTTGTTCTAAAAATGGAGCACAATTTGGCTCAATACCTACTGGAATAGACGATGAAGAGACACCTATACACCTGACATACCACCTGCATAACAAGCATGTGATTTTCTGCTTCCCCTAAAGATTCCACAGAGAACAATATGGTGGAATATTACAAAAGATGTAAAAGAAAAGCATTCCTTTAAGGTGAGAACTAGTATTCTCCATCTTGCTAGTGAGCATGGCATCTTCACCAAACAACATATGGTAAGATATCCACTATTAGACATGGATTGTAAAGACAAAAACATCTTTTTAAAACTACGTTATCCACCATGTACTCCTTTTCCCACTGCAACGCAACATTGCATCGCTCATGCTCCTTCCTTCCCAAAGGTCAAATTCTGGACCAGGCAAATAAGGGTACATTTTAGCTCCTTCTAAGTGATACGCATGGTCCCCTTCCCCCAGCCAGAAGTATCCCAGAATATTTCCTCTTTTTAACAACCTAACACTCTGTTCATACAGCTATTGAGAGCAAGGAACACAGCCTGTAATTCCACTCTTGTAGTGTCATGTGTTCTGTTACTTTACCTGATTCTGGTTGTCCCCTATTAAAGTGAACACTGCAAGTTTACAAACGAGAAGTGGGGGAAGGTAAACCGGACACCACTCCCATCAAAGGACAGAGACCGCTGTATTTTTAATTTATTGGAATGAGTGGCCTCTCTTCTCTCTTCTTCCAGATGTTGTTTTTGCTCTCCCTCTTTGTCAAAGGGGGTCTTCCCCGTTTCTTTGGTGGAGGAGGACTGGTCTTCTGGTCTTCCGTTGTGGTTCTCCTCTGAGGCGCCTCTTCTGTGGGCTGTCCGACGACTGGATCGTTCCCTCCCTCTGGCACATGCTTCACAGTCGGATCCTCTGGGGAGCACACAGTGGTCCCGCTTTCACTGCTACTCAGATCCAAGTCTTCCAAGTAAAGGACCTTAGAATGCTGCACACTTTTAATGAAGGTCTTCTCCCTCTCCAGCTTCCGACCAGGGTTATGCTCGTTCATGTCCACACCCGAATCCAAACTTGTGTCATTACTCTCCGTCTTCCTTCCCTTCTTGAGATCAATGAAAGAATGCCTCACTTGAGCTATCGGCTTGCCATCCAGGGACACAAACCATGCTCTTGGGTGGGGAGACTGTTTCCCTTTGGAAAGCTCCAGTAAGGTTTGCTCCGAAATGCCTTGAAGTTCGGAGGAAAACGGCGTCATTACCACTGCTTCGTTTAGTGTCCCTGGGACAGAAACAGACTCTAGTAAGCTATTGGTATAACGTCCCCAGTTGGCACCTTGAGGAGACAGGCCTTGCTGCCTGTCTAAAGCCGTTGATTCCTCTCTGGAGGTTGGTACCTGCAGGTGAGAGTGACCCGGCATTTTGGGCAGTGTTTGGGTGTAACTCTCTCGACTCATGGGCTCCATCATCGGGCTATAAACTAACTGCCCTTTTCTTGGCAAAGTAGCAGACTTGGCAGCATGCAGTTGCTCCTGGGAATGGAAAAGGTCAGCTGTCTGAAGGATGGCAATAGGCTGGCCATACAGGTGTATTAATTGTTCTGGCATGGGAGAGAGCTCGTACATTTCTTCGTTCATTGGGAGATAGCTGTTCTGTTCCTGTGAGTCTCTAGACGGGGGAACACTTCTACTGATGTGTTGGTCTGGCTGTAAAGGCCTCCCCCCAATGTGAGGTTCCAGAGACTGGGGCGGCTTCCCACAGTGATTATTCTTGATGGAGGATGGATAGGAAGACCCTTCAGTATAGATTTTAAGGCTGTCATGAGTTTTCCTCTCCTCTCCTTCTGCTGAAGTCCCCCTCTGAGGGCTGTAAGATGCTAATCCTGGTGAATACAACTGAGATTTGTCCTCTGGCTTCAGTGACACCTTGGCAATGCCTAGGTGGTTGATGAGAGTTGTTGATGTTGTCTGGTCCTTTCTTAAGGTGTCTGGTTTAGTTGCAGTTCTCCTCTTCTTTTTTGACTGACCACACTTATCCCTGAGAAAGAAGGGGAGAACAAGGAAGGCTGAAAATTCACCTTGCACATTATTTGAAACTCTGGATGCAGTTATGCATTAAATGGAATATGCCTGCTTTCAGGATTTCAGCCTAGATACACCAAACCTACATTTTATTTGGGATTTTACGAAATGATGCCTGTGTATCTGCATATGTTTTACCTCTTCATAAAACAAACTTCACAGAAAACAGGAAAAGCACAGAAAACTCCTTAAGATCATAAGAGGACCTTTGCTTGACCAGACCAAAGACACATCTAGTCCATAATCCTGTTTCTCACAATGACCCACAAGCATCCCAAAAGCAGGGCAATAGCCCAAAAGCAACCTTCTGCTCATGCTGTCTAGCACCTTATTTATTTTATTTATTTATTTATTAAATTTATACCCCGCCCATCTAGACCGAAGTCTACTCTGGGCAGCTAACAGTAAAAAATAAAATAAAAACAATATAATAAAATAAAAAACAACAATAGTAATATAGTTCAAGATGGGGGAAAAATATTCAAGTGATGACAGGAGGGAAAGCCTGCCTAAAGAGCCAGGTCTTAAGTTTGCTCTTAAAAACACCCAGCGAAGGAGCCAGGCAGATCTCTGCAGGCAGACTGTTCCAAAGGCGAGGGGCCACTGCCCAGCAGGCCCGGTTTCTTGTTCTTTCTCTCCGGGCCTCCCTCGGCGTTAGGCCCCTCAGCCGCCCTTCCTGGCTAGAACGAGTGATTCCTTGTACTGAGAGACATTCTGCTTTTGATAGCAGAGGTATTGCATAGCGACCAAGACAAGTAGCCAGTAAGAACTGTATCCTCCACTGAATGCATCTAACTTCCTCTGCTCATGGCCCAAGGGGCACGCACAGGTCATAGTTGAATTATCTTTCAAGCTGCACAGCAATTCCAACATTTTAACTACTAAGGAACAAATGCATCTAGGCATGCCAGAATTGGCTAACACCACCACCTTACCTGCAGTAGCAAAGGAGAACTGCAAAGAACCCAATGATGATGATGATGGTGCCTCCCAATATGGCTGTGAGGAACACTGTGTGATATGCAGTTATATCCTGAGTAACCACTGCAATGATGGAGTCTGTATTTTTCATAATTTGGGGGAAGGAGAGAAAGAAAGAGAACGTGATTTCGTGTGCCATAACAGTATTGTCTCATCTTTCTCCTACTTCTGCAATACAGAAAGGTTTTTCTAATGTTTTACTTATTCTGCTCATTTTTCACACTCTAGCCCATGTCACTTAATACAGTGGTCTCTTAATACCTTGGGCCTCCAGATGTTCTTAAACTACAACTCCCAGAAGCCTTCACCACCACCTCTGCTGGCCAGGATTTCTGGGAGTTGAAGTCCAAGAACATCTGGAGGCCCAAGGTTGGGGACCACTGACTTAATAGACAACTGGGTTTGTGCTGGCTAATTCTATCCCTCCCCGCCAATACCACACATGTGACATCAACCCCTGCTCCCAGTACCTATTTCCACAGGAAGACAACAAGTACTGGTGAAAAGAGTATCAATAATCCAGCAGAAACCGAGAAGGCGTTAAAGAGCCCCTTTACACAGAAGGGAAAAGGTAATCATGTAGCAGCTCGGTTCATGGTTACAAATGTCTCTATACCAATGCACAGAGCACAGGAAACAAACATGATGAGCTTGAACTCTTTACACAGAAAGGTGAATATAATTCAACAGGCATTACATAAACCTGGTGGGATGACATTCAGGGTGAGAACGTAGGGACTGAAGAGTATAGATAATTCAAAGGGAAAAGACTAAACAGGAGAGGAAATGAAATGGCATTATATATGAAGCATCTATGTGCTTGCAAGGAGATTCATTATCCTGGAGCATGGTCGGCTGGTGGAGAACATCTGGGTAAAAATCAAAAGAGAAGACAATCGCAATGCCAACACTGTGGCAATCTGTTGCGAACCTCCAAGTCAGACTGAACGCGTGGATTATTTTATCCTAAATCAGATCACCATACTTTCAAACACGAGAAGTATAATAGTAACGGGAGACTTCAACTACCCTGATACCTGTTGGAAGCCCAACTCTTCCAAAATCTAAAGTACAACAAATTTCTCACTCGCCTTGCTATCAACTTCATTTTCCAGAAGGCAGATGAAGCAACTAACGGATCAGCTATCCTTGATATGGCCCACAGCAATAGAGAAGAAGTGGTCAAGGAGAGGACAGAAGGAATTTTGAATGGAGGTGACCACAGTTCTTCATTATACTGAAGAAAGAAAAAATGGGAGGACAGTACAATACATATTTTGGACTTCAAAAACAGCTGAACTCAATAAATTTTAAGATATTTGATGAGATCCAAATATTCAAAAAGAAGGAAGGTCACAATGGATGGGAATCTTTTTAAATGTGAAATACTACAGAAGCATTCAAAATTTCTGCAAGAGGGAAAAACGAAAGGCATCTGAAGAAACCAGGATGGCTGCCTAAGAAGCTTTCTTGAGATTTAGAAGAGGAATGTAGATAGGAAACGGAAGGGTGGGCAAATCACCAAGGAAGAGTACAAATTACAAACAAGTTGCCCGTCTGTGTAGGGAGACTGTCAGGAAGCTGCAATTCAGAGGTCTAAAGTGAATTTTCAGTCTCAGCAAGAGTACACCCGTTGCATCAATTCCTGAACTGTCAGTTGAAACTCATGCAAATCCCACTGGTTCAATAAGATTACTTTAGCTCAGACAATCAACTGGATTTAGGCCAGAATGAGCTCAGGCTTGCAAGAGATAAAAATGACCAAAAGAGATTTTCAGCTATTTTTGGAACAAAAGGAAGAATAAAGAGGAAGAATAATAAACAAGAGGAAGAATAAAGTGGTAGGTCTACCTGGAAAAGATGGAGAAATGATCACCGATGACAGGAAAGAGCAAAGGTTGTTTTAAAAAAACAAACAACAACAACAAAAAACACCCTCCTGTGTCTTCATCTTCTCCTAGAAGGAAAACAGTGCTCAAGCTAATGCTAATAGGATAAAGAAGACAGTGAGAGGCTGGAGCTTAAGATAGTGAAAGAGGTGATATGTTAACACCTAGATACTTTAAAATAAACTCAAGCCTCCTGGGCCAGAGGAACTTTATGCAGGCATCCTAAAGGAATTTTCAGACGTTGTCTCAGAACTTTTGTCTATTATCTTTGAGAAATATTGGAAAATGGGTGGGATACCTGGAAACTGGAGATGGACGCCTTCCAAAATAGGAAATAAAAGGACCGGGGCACTTATTGACCAGTCAGCTTGACACAGCTACCACAAAAGCTTTCAGAACAGATCACTCAGCAGTTGATCCGTAAGCACTTAGGAAATAATGCAGTGATTACTAAGAGCTAAAATGGGTTCCTCAAAAACAAGTCATGCCAAAACTTTCCTTCCCCTCCTTTTCTTCTTTGACCAAGGCCAAGATCACCCAAACTCTTGTATTTCCAATTACCATGTATGGGTCTGAAATCTGGACAGTGAAGAAAGATGACAGGGAAAAATGGATTTGTTTCAAATATGGTGCTGGAGGAGAGCTTTATGGATACCCTGGACTCCCAGGTAGACCAACAAGCAGGTCCTAGATCAAATCAAGCCTGAACTATCTCTAGAGGCAAAAATGTTGAAACTGAGGCTGTCCTACTTTGGTGGACGATGCTACTGTTCCATGGACTTGTAGCTGGTCAACAGGCTGTACTCAAGAGTGTTTACTATTGTCTTCTTTTCATCTTGGAGAGAGGTGGCAAATGGAGTACCATATGGTTTTGTACTGCACCCAGTGTTGTTCAATGCCTTTATAAATCAACTGGATGGAGATGAGGAAGGGTTGCTCATCTAATTTGCAGATTACACCACTTTTGAGAGGAATAACTAATACTTTAGAAGACAGACTCTGCATTCAAGATGATCTTGATAGATCAGAGAACTGGGCCAGAATAAACAAAATCCACAGGGGAAACAAATGTAAAGTCAGCATTTAGACAGGAGGATTAGAGGCACCAACATGGGATAGATGACAACTGGCTTGACAGTAGTGCACATGAAAAGGATCAACTGATCTTAGTAGACCACAAGCTGAGTATGAGTCACTAGTGTGATGCAGCTGCAGCAAAGAAAAAAGTGAATGCAATGCTAGGATGCATCAGCTGAAGTCCAGCCTACAGATCAAGGGAAATAATAGTACCATTCTATTCTATTTCGGTCACTGTGTCCATTTCTGGGCACCACAAAGAAAAATATTGAGAAGCTAGAATGTGTCCAGTGGAGGTCAATTTAGGCTGTAAAAGGTCTGGAAACCAAGCCCTATGGAGAACTGTTGAGGGAACTGGGCATGTTTAACCTGAAGGATAGAAGAATGAGAGGTGATATGATAGACAACTTCAAATAACTGAAAGGCTATCATGTGGAAGATGGCCCAGCTTTGTCTTCTGCAGCTTTAGAGGGTAAGATGCAAACCAACAGGTTCAAGTTACAAGAAAGGACATCCTAATCGTCAGGAAGAACTTGCTGACAGTAAAGAGCTGTTTGACAATGGAACGGATTACCTCAAAAGACGACGAACTCTCTCCTTCACTCAGAGGAAATGCTTCACTTATCAGGGATGCTTTACCTCATGATTTCCTGCTTTGCCAGGGGATTAGACTTGATGACCCTTTGGATTTCTTCTAGATCTATATTTCTATTATTCTAATTAACAACACAAATTACCGAAGGAAGGAAGGCAACCACACAAAACTGAACCCCCACAGTGTGGGTGTCTCTCTTGTACAGAAGTCCTCATGTCTACAACTGTACACATGTAGGATTCCTCTTTTCGGGCGTTTTCATGGTAGACCTGGATGTTGAGATGTGTCCGGCCAACAATTTTACAATGTGCAGGTGGTGGCAGTGGGACTATGCAGCATGACCTTGCCCCTGCTTGCTTGTTTACCTAATCCTGAGGAATGTCCCCACCAATGCTTTTGTTAACAGCTATTTCAGCAGTGCGGAAAGCCCCAAATTATCAGGAGACTGAAATTATAATCTGAAATAAATCTAGGAATGAACTCTTCTTCCCCACATTCTCATCTTCATGTCACACAGAATGACTGCCCTAAAAAACAACAGTCAATAAAGCAGATTCCAAATTATCTCACGATTCCATGATATACCTCTGGAGCCAGGCAGAGGAGCAGCTATCCAGTAGCCCAGGCTTGGAGCCGTGTATGTCCACACTAGATGGTCACCAGCATCCTTCACCATCCCCAACCCACGATTTACCCAAGCACCTGGGAGAGGAGAAGAAAAAAAAACTGGAGGATCAAATGGATTTAACTCAGAAAGAACCAAAGTAACCCAACACAAAACCCTGCAGACTTCCGATGTGCACATGATGTTCTTGGCTGGATGAGACTAATTCCTGTCTCATTCAACTTCCTGTTTTTAACAGCAGACTGTGAGAGACCTCTGCATTAATGTTCATCTCCAGCATCTGGTGCTCAGAGCGGTACTCCTCAGAACATGGAGGGTCTATTTTGGTTTTAGATCTTAAGCATGATTAAGAAAACAGATCTTTTATAACTGCACACAGGCTTCCAAAGGATGCAGGTCAATATAAGTGAGACAGTGAGCCTCAGGTATGCTTTTAAAAAAAAGGTAAATACACAAAGCCTCCTATCTAGGTATACTGGTGTAGCACAAACACCAGTTGAGCACAATTCACTTTGGGAAGTGAATTGCCCCAAGTTAAGAAATTGCTGTAGACATTGTTAGTTGCATACAGAGTTGCGTGGCTCAGATTGCAACTGATCTTTATTGTGATTTCTTATCTGGGGGCAACTTGCCTCCAAACGCCATACCATTTGTGCAAGATACGCAAGAGAATTTTGACCACCGTCTGATACTGGAAGTGTCTTGGATGTTGTGGCACCATCTGTGTATGCACTCCACAGGAATCTTCAATCCACTGTGCTTGATTGCCTGACCTAAGAGAGGACAGAGAGCACCTACCATTTTTCATATCAAAGGTCCATGCTGGAATGGCGTCTCCAACTTCTACAGCACTCGTAGGCAAAATAGGTAATGTTATATGAATGGGCCCCTCCACTTCCAGTTCTTTCCCAGCCGAAAGCAGGTTTACACATATTGCAGCAAGAGGGGTTAATTCAATACTTTTGAAACCTAGAAGTATTAAAATAAAATAAAAGTGTTTTAGTTTCTTTCCTTCCTAATAAATAACAGTAATAACAATAGCTGCTATTCTGCTTCCTGAAATTCAATAATCAGTGATTTTGCAAACATGTCATTTCACCCAGAAAGCAGCCTCACACTGAGGGTGAGAGTCAGATCACTGGTCCACCCAACACATTATTGTAGGCAATGATGGAATACACCCACCTTATGCGATTTCAGACAAGGATCTTTTTCAAAAGCATGTGTTTCACATTTAACTGGATAAAACTGTCTACAAAAACTGGAATGTATTGCACTTGTATTGGAATAGATCCATAATCAGGAACTACTGAACATAACAGAAATTAATTAATTAGGCATTAATTAAATTAATTAATTAATTAAACTAAAAGCTAGTTAAAGTGCACCCATTAAAGTACACACGCTGCTTACTAGCATTAAACTGTGTAGCGTGTACTGCTAAACTTTACTTTCTTTTCACTTGTAAATGGGCACATGGGACAGGGCCTCAGTTCTGGGTCATATCCAACACACAAAAGAGGATTAAAACTTTTCCCCACAGCTGACCACAACCTCAAATGTGCCCTCTCATGGGGCATTAAAAAAAAAGAAGTCCATTTACACCAGTGTAAAGGTAAAGGTTCCCCTTGACATTTAGTCCAGTCGTGTCCGACTCTAGGGCGCGGTGCTCATCCCCGTTTCCAAGCCATAGAGCCAGCGTTTGTCCGAAGACAGTTTCCGTGGTCACGTGGCCAGCGCGACTAGACACGGAACGCCGTTACCTTCCCACCGAGGTGGTACCTATTTATCTACTCGCATTTTTACATGCTTTCGAACTGCTAGGTTGGCAGGAGCTGGGACAAGCGACGGGAGCTCACTCCGTCGCGTGGATTCGATCTTACGACTGCTGGTCTTCTGACCCTGCAGCACAGAGGCTTCTGCGGTTTAACCCGCAGCGCCACCACGTCCCCAGTGTAGTTCCACAATACACAAAATGAGATAGAGTAGCACTCCCCCCCCCAAAAAAAAGCACACAGTAATCTTCAAAGGCTAGGTTCTCCAATCCAACTCTATCAGCTTTGATTCTTTATGTACCTTCCTATAAGTTAAGTACCATTACAGGTAACAGTATTTCCCTGCATATGATTGTTCTGCTAGTCAGCTCTCCAACATTCAATAAACACAGGTGTAAGTCAAACAGAGGCAACCCCCCCCCCCAAAAATAAAAGCCTTGGATAGCATCAAGTTGCAAAAAGAAGAGAAAAGAAGAGAGTAAGAAACAGGAAAAAAGAGGGAGGGAGGAAAAGGAAAAAAGAAAGAAAAGCAGACCTTCACTAATCTGCATGTTTCCCTGCAGGTTCAGAAAACTGAGTATTTTTAAAATATTAACTTAATTGACTGAAGTTGTTAATGTTAACAAGAGGCTCCTGTAATTAACCTGCTCCTGTAAAAATGCAAAGCTTCCCCCCCCCCCCCCCCAGCCTTCAAAATGTTGTAAAAAGCACTCGGCCTTGTGGAGTGATGCTGCACAGTAACATATGTTCCTCTCACATCCTATAATATTGCAAAGTCTGTGCACAATGAGTAACGTCTGTATACCTCGCGGGGGGAAGACGATCAGAGAGAAAGGTTGCCAAAGAAAAGATAAAGACATAATTTTGACATATGATAACCTTTTTTCAGATTTGCAGATCATCAGATGGGGGTGCAAAGAAAATTGTCCAGTTTCATGTATCAATTAACTTCTACCTGCCCCTTGGATAAAACTTGTTTTCTCATGAACACATAAATGATTCAAAAGAACACATCAGAGAGATTTCACGAGAGTGAAGGGGAAGAAAAGAAAGCTGCTTGGTTGGCTTATTCTAAAAATGAAGAGGTTCAGATATGCATTGCTCTGAGGAGGCGCAGAATTAACCCATTTGTGTGCATGCACAGAGACCACGAAGAAGAACAGGCAGCAACACTTATGCAAACATGGATACACGAGTCAAAGGGCTGACATTAGCACTTATTTTGTGAATGTGTAAGTGCTGGTCATTAATGAATCTGATATTCTATGGATGACGTGTCACATAAAACTGATGGAAGACAAGCACAAGTGCACAGAAACTTTAATGAAAACAAAACTGGTTTAACATAGACTATTTCATATTAATTGCATTTCTTGTTCTTTATGTTCTTTACCTGGTGTTTTAGAATTTGTGAGAACTTTCACAATGGTCTTGAAGCCAAACAAAAAGAAATCCTGAAAATTCTACCACTTGCTGTCCAATCCAATGGAAAGCAACAGAAGGAGGGAGCATTTCACTTCCTCTCCCCTATACCCTCTTGCAGCAATCTCAAGGCTACAATATCAACCAACAACCAAGCTGTACAAATGTTTCCAAGCAATGGAATGTGTCACGCAATGTATACGCTACTCCAGCTCTAGGAGCTGGGCCTATTAAATCTAGTGGCAAAAATTTCTACTGTGATATTGAAAAAATGTCAAGTGGTATAATCCTATCTCAAAGATGTAGGGGTTTTGAAATAGCAGAAATCCCCTTGATCGATATTTTTATCCACCCTTATTCGCCTACAATAATGTGTTTTTGTAGGCTTAACTTCTGCCTACAGGCCCTAGAGAAATCCTGTTCGGATCTCTAAGGGACTAGGGATTTTACTGCCAGCGTATGAGTTTTAGAAGAACATGGGGAAGGGGTGGGGTGGAAAGAATTATAAATATTCAGGAGCTGGTAGTGATTCTGACATACCTGATTTATTTAAAAGAATTCCCATTGTGTAAAGGAAATGCTCCACTTTCAAAAACTGTTGTGGTACAGTCAGATAGGCTGTTATATTTGTGATATGGTGGGTGATAGGAAGTTTAATTAAGTATTTTGGAAACTGAACACTTGGTTGAGATTTGGCATCTGAAAGAGAGGGGAAAAACCTAAGTCAGCAATTCAGAAATGCTTCATTCACATAACCAGCAGAATTATTCAAAAAGCTCATGTTCAAACAAGCAACATTTTGTTTCCACACCTATCAAGCATTCATATTCACAAATATTCAAGTAACATGGTGAATTTTTTAAAGATAATTATCTAAAAAATGACAGTCATCCACGAAAACCATGTACAAGATCTATAAAACCAACACAGATAAAAATAATTTCTGATTGCTTAACTAAGATTATAAGACCAGAATGGGTCATGAGTTGATGCCCTCACTCTCAAGAATTTCCTCTCTCTTCTCTTATCAACCTTCACCACAGTCCAGATTGCTAATTTACAACCATACTTGAACAGTGATTTGAAGTTAATTTACAAAAAACAATCTGGCTAGCATTGATACAGCTATAAAGTTGCACCATAGTAAATAACAGTTGGGAAAGAGAGACAGCATCTGTGCAAGCCAGCAGGCAAACAAGAGGAGACCATGTCTTACCTGTGATTTTACCAATGAGAAGAACATGCTGTCCCCCCTCTGGCTGGACAACCAACTGCCATTGGACCATTGCATCACCTCCATTCCACCAAATACATCAACAAGAAAACCAGTGTCTTGACATCATTAGGATATCTCTAAACAGCCTTTGTTTTATCTGCATTGTTAATACGCTCTCGCTCTTCTCCCATACCCATATCATTCCCCTTAAATGAAGGCTACATAACAAGACCTGCTTAAGCGGGGCAGGGCAGCAGGGGTCTGTGTCTATGTATATATACTCCACAATGAAATAAAAGGATATGAAATCAAAGAACTGTTCCTTGGAATATGTAAGCAAGACCCACTTTCCGTACCACTTTCTCCTCTCTCTCTTGTGAACTGTGAAAATGGGCAGGTGAGGGACAGAAGGAAAGAAGGCAGCTCCATTGTTGATCAGAAATAGATGGAAATGAATGACAAAACAGTAGGAAACCAGGTGGAAAACAAGCTCATCTCTGTGTTTTGTTTTTGTCTGTATCTGTATAGAATAAGAGGGTGAAGAGGGATGGGACATAAGCTAACTACCTTGTTCCATTAAAGCAGCCCAACATAATCCTACTTCCATGCAAAGGAGCTTAAAACGCTAAGACAGAAATTAACTTGTAACATCCACGTGCAGACAAAATCCAGACCAGATAAGAATGAATTCCCATGACTAGCGCAAAATGAGAAAGAAGCAATCTATGAAGTCAACACTCAGACCCGTTTCTTGAGCTACAACCCACATGGGAAAGCAACATTTGTTCAACACTTCCTCTTCCCCAAATGTTTCCTGAAGACCTTTTCTTTATGTGCAAATTCTCAAAACAGGGTCAACTGTCACAGCTCCTTGTCTCCATTACCCATGGCAGTCTAAGAGTGCGGGGAGTACAAGGAGTGTCATTCTCCTGCACTTTCTGGTTCTCTCCTTCTTCCTTTGCTTCTTATTATAATCCCTGGATGGTTCTCCATGGGTTCCACAGAGACCTAGGCTGTCTTTAGAAAGGAATCAGAACTCTGAAACCATCACATTTGCAACAATCTGCGAAAGAAATCTTGCTTGATGAAAACACGTGCCCATATCCTTCTCATAATTGAATATATAGCAAAACTGTCACACATCCATTTCAGTATAACATATTACCTCGAAGGAAAAGATGTTATAACCTTGTCTATTTATTGCTCCTACTTACCAGATAGTTTCCCAGTAATTAAAATTGTATCCTCAAACAGCCATATATTGGCCTGGCTTTGGGGGAACAGAGAAAGTGTAACAGATGAATATACTGTGGGAAACAAAGCATTAAGAATACATTATTACACAGAGATGCATTGGAAATGAAGGCTAGAAAGAATTAAGTTCTCGTGAATGGTTAAAAATGTAACTTTCATCTGGGAAAAAGGTTTATTGGCCCAAATCCTAGAATCATAGAATGATGGAGTTGGAAGGTCATCGAGTCCAACCCCCTTGTTCAAGGCAGGAATCCAAGTCAAAGCAGATCTGACAGATGTTTGTCCAATGTTCTCTTGAATGCCTCCAGTGCTAGAGCATTCCTCCTACTGTATAAATTTATGCCTGCATAATTTATGCTCTTTTGACCTGGGGAAGTCTTTGGGAGCCTCCAGAGAGTTTAGGCTACTAAACTGTAGTAAAGTAGGCCCACTGAATCAATAGGGATTTTCTGAGTCAACTCTTCTATAAGTTCCCTTGATTCAAATGAGCCTACTCATTTGAGTACTGTGACTTCCTTTAGCACAATAAGTTGCAGCTACCGTGTTTCCCCGTAAATAAGACAGGGTCTTATATTAATTTTTGCTCTAAAAACGCATTAGAGCTTATTTTTAGGGGATGTTTTATTTTTTTCATATACAACCATCTACATTTATTCAAATACAGTCATGTCATCTTCTTCTCGTTGCTGACTCAAAATTTTTTGCTGGCGTAGGCCATTGAGGACTGAAAGCCAAAACATCCAGGGTGGGGAACCCATTTGGGGAAACCTGGTTTGCTGTTATGGGCCATTATATACGCAAAAACAACAAAACTGGAAAATTGCTGTAGGGATTTCCAGAACATTGTGTTCGTCCACAGATTTATTCTGATGTGGTACAGGAACCTTTTATTAATTATTAGAATCATTCAATCTATAAGTTTAATTCTACACCTAAACTGTTCTCTTTACATATTCTTTTTTCAGCCTTGTTACTTTATAAAAAACATTTGGAAAAACAGAAAAAATGCATTTTTTCTTTCACTTCTATTCCTTTTCAAGGACACACAGCATTTAACATACAGTAGCAACGGGGATACAAATGCAAAGGTTCTAAGCAGAAGCCCAGGAAGAGAACTGCAACTTTCCACATAACCTTGGCTAATGTCACTTACATTCCTCCTACTGTTCAAAATGCTGAAGAGGTTTTCACCCTTCAGCAAATCTGCATGTATTGGGAAAAGATCTTCGGTAATTAAAATCATCCAATGGATCCATTTGGATCCATTTCATGTCTTTTCCAAGACAATGACATTTACCTTTCCTGTTGCAGTTAAAAATGACCTACTTTGGGCATATTTATTAAGTCATAATCATTTGGTGACAATTAGATGGATTACCCAAGGGAAGAAAGGCAGTTCAAGTGCACTCGGTTTAAAAGTAGGGTTTTAAGAAGAGGATTACTTACTTGGCATTCTCCCAGTCTTCCATGGCAAAGGTGTTAACATATAGCCATCTTTATAAGAGACAATAGTTAAACTCAGACCAAGCTGATAGGGAACTTGGATCAATACTGCTCCATTGTTTCCAGTGAAGGTGGAATTTGTTTTTGTGTAGTTGACAAAGACTTCCACTGTGGCTTGGCGTAGATACTGATGACTGATGATGTCATTGACTTGCACTTTCAATGTAAACATAGATCCTGAATAAGAGCAAAAGACACAGAAGATTATAGAATTATAATATCTGTTATATTCACATACACTTCAGAAGGACAATATTCAATCTGCTAGTGATGGCATGTGTGAATCCTAGATATAATTGTTTAACTGGAAGAGAAGATACTCGACTAGCACACACCTCTCTGTAGTAAAACACACCTCCTTTACTTGGTGCATTGGCTTTGCACAGCCACATAAAAAAAATCCAGGTTTGTGCAATTCCACTTCCCTCCTAACAAGAAGGGAGAAGAAGAGATTCGAACTTGGCTACTGCGTTTCCCAACGCACACTCATCTATGCCATATACGACAGGAGATGCACAGGTGTATGTATCCTCTCCACCACTCAAACCTGAACTGTCCTGCTTCTTGTTAAAAATTAATATATTTTTCAAATAGGCATGCCGTTTCACTGGCTGCTGTTATAGTTGAGACGTATTAACTTGCAAGTCAATGGAACCTTTATACCATTCTTGACCAAAATGGTATGCTCCAGATACACTGGACTGCTGGCCACAAACTCCCACAGGCCATGATAACTGGGGTTCATGAGGGATGTAAAAAGGTAAAGGTTCCCCTTGACAATTTGTTCAGTCGTGTCCGACTCTAGGCGGCGGTGCTCATCTCCGTTTCCAACCCATAGAGCTAGCGTTTGTCCGCAGACAATCCTCCGTGGTCACGTGGCCAGCCACGGAACACCGTTTACCTTCCCACCGAGGTGGTACCTATTTATCTACTCGCATTTTTGCATTTTGCTTGCTTTCGAACCGCTAGGTTGGTGGAAGCTGGGACAAGCGACGGGGGCTCACTCTGTCATGTGGATTCGATCTTACGACTGCAGGTCTTCTGACCTTGCAGCACAGAGGCTTCAGCGGTTTAACCCGCAGCGCCACCACGTCCCTCATGAGGGATGTAGTACAACTGAAAAGCAGCTGGTTAGGAAAGGATGCTTTTTATTATTCAGAATCTTAATGCAACAGGCATAAGCTGAAATCCTGTTGCTTAGTATAGTAGGTCACACTAGAGTAGCCCTACTGGATCAGTAGGGATTTGGTGAGTCAGCTCCTATCTGCATTGATTCAAATAGGTCTACTCTAGTTGCCACTGTGAGAAGGAGCAAACCTCCACCAGAAAGAAGGAGGGTGAGCTGTCCCCTCAAACAACTACCACGGAGGGTTATGAGACCGTCTATACGCTGTTACCGGTGAGGACTTATTTGGGAATACAAGAGGCAAAGAGCGAGAAAGAGGAGGAGAAAAAGAGCAGGAAAGCAACGGTCGGGGCAGAGACACCAACAGAAGAAGGGTATCTGGTGACGGAGGTGGAGGGAGAGATAAAAAGGGAAGTAGACCGGGAGACAGAGGTAGAACAGGAGGAGGAGAGGAGAAAGAAGAGTGAGGAAAAGGAGGAAGATATACCCTTGGGATGGGGATGGCTGGAAATGGAGGATCCATGGACCAGAGAGAGAGTCAGGATGAAATTACCTCTTGAGGAAATAGGGAGGAGACAGCTGCTCTGGCCGAGGCTAAGAGAGGGAGAGAAGATACACAGAAGAAAGGGAAAGAAGGGATAGTCATGCAATTAGGAGAAACAAAACCTGTAGAACGGGCTATTTATGTGTATCCGAAAGGGGAGGATCTCTGGAAGAAGGGAGCAGACCGGTACCGAGCAATCGACCAACGACGCCTACAGAAGGGGAGTGGGCTCAACACCCTTGTTGTGGGGCCATTTGCCCCAGCCTCTGGAACCTGACCCGGAACCCGACCGATCGCGAACACTTTGGGGTGAACCCCCGTTGGTGAAGTCTTTCTTAACACCTGAGTTCAAGGATGGTTGGCATAAAAAGGACCTATTAGGCAGAATAGCCTATTAGGTTGGTCCTACAGAAGTTGTTGTTCATGGTTCTCCGTTGTCAGTTAATAAAACGTTTATGCACCTTGAAGAGTCGTCACCACTTTCTGGGGAACGAAAGGCAGGACGGAGAGAGCCCAAGCTTGAACCCAGTTATGTTAGTGTAGCATGTATGTATGTAAGTAGCAACTACAGTAGGCCCATTTGAATCAACTGAACTTATATAGGAGTTGACTCACTAAATCGTCACTGATTCAATGGGCCTTCTCTAGTGTGATTTAAGTTACTACACTAAGCAATGGGATTTTAGCCATAAGTTCATTCTGAAACTGTCCAGGACACTCCACATGCAGGGTGTCGTAGCAAGTAAGCAAAATCACATTCATCCACAAAATGAAAAAGCTCTGTCCAGATTGTTTGCTTAGTAAAGTTTTCATCAAAGTCCATATTTTGAGAACAGGAAGATACTGCTATGCTGAGGCATAGAGATATAAAAAGAGTGCAAGATCATTCTATGGGTGATCTTTTCTCCCTCTCCTTTCTTTCCCTTACATTTCTATAGGCCATCCAAACGGCAGGATGTTTTACACATAAACAGAACACAATCTGTAAAAGCACAGATAAAAAATAAGTTGTCTGACAAAAAGCGGGGGGGGGGCATCAAAATATTAGGAAGTTAGCAATAAACCTGAAATGGGAAGAGCAACAATAAATATAAAATCCTAGCTTCTAAAGGAAGACTTCACAAGTTCTTCTTGGAAAGGTATCCCACAAACAAGGGGAACAGCATTGTGATGGCTCTTTCTCTAGTAGTCGCTGTGAGCACCGCCAGACCTTTCTCCAGGGGTGCTGATGGTGTCTTGAGTCTCCTGGCAATACTTCCATGGGCTCCAGGTTGTCCAGCACCCAATTCTTCAAAACCCTTCTGCTGAAAAGCCTCCTTTGATGATTTGAGAGTCCACGTGACATGATCACGTTGTGCACATTTGCAGGCCCCCAAAAATCACCAAAGGAAGGTTTTAATCAGTAGCAATTCTGACAACATTGTTCCTGTTCTGCACGTGGAGCTATACAACAGGATTTCAGCTTTCATGTCAAAGGAGTTAAGTATTTGGACATCCCTCTGAAGCCCCATTTTAACTCATATTCCAAATAATAACTTCCATGGAACAGATCCCCCCCCCCCCAGAAAATAAACATTAGACATGTTACTTTTGTATTTCTTGGACATTAGCCCTCAGAATTCACCAGGAATTCCCCTAGCCACAATTCTGGGAGCTTTAGCCAAAAAACTGAAGTCCTCACAGGAGTTTTTCAATTAAATACAGGTTGATAATGAAGGTTCCTACAACTATTATCTACTTATGTGAAAGAAAATGGAAGGGGCTGGAAGGGGCTAATCTCCATTTATAGAAGGCAGATTCTTGATCCATACAAGTTGCTCTCCAGGTGGATGGGCTGTAAGAACAGAAAACTTAGTAACACCGGTACGTTCAATGTATATGTTTTGCAAAGGACTGCACTGTGAGTTATAGCATAGCAAGTTCACTATAAGCAGCTCATGTAAAACAGACATAGCCTGTTCTCTTTTTGCTGAATACTACAGTGCACACATTACACAGTTGTTGCAACATCTGGAGGATAATCCTGTTTGCAATATTTTGGTTTTTAATCCCTGCTATCTTAAAATTCATACTATTGAAAGTATGCAGTCAGATTAAATACTTTTAGGTAGCTTATGTATTTTAAAAAAATATTGAAACCAACATACAGGATAACAATATCAAAATCAAATAACTGTTAAAAAGAACTGCTAAAAAGAGGGTCACTTCACCCTCTGGGAGCAGAGGAATATTCTGAATATATTCAATGTATACATAACGGCGGGGGGGGGGGAGAGCAAATACATAAAACCCATGGAAACAGGCTTTCCAAGAAAAATAAGATAACAAATAAACTCCATATTTATTTGAAGCCTAACACAGACAGCTAAGAATTCCAAATATTTTTTTCCTGTCTTTAACTGGCTGATATCTAAATAGTAGTAACAAGAATATTTATTTATGAGATTTAAAAAAAAATATTTTGCCATAAAATTCCACAGATCCCTCAGGAAGTTTGAGAAATATGTTTTCAGCTTTGCAGCAGCCTAACTAGCCTACATTTTAAAAATCTTTTGCTGTCATTGGTAAAATTACTTCTTTTTTTGTTGAAATAATAAAAATCTTTCCACCCCTTACTCCTATACCCCCATTTCTAGGTAACAAGGACTGATTAGCAACGCAACAGTAAGCAAAAAGGTACATTGCTATGTCAACATCCATTATTTCCTCTTCAATTTACAGATCCTCCTTGAGGCACTCAAATTATATTTAATAAACCTCATACAAAACAAGTAACATATTTGGTTGTAGGCAGATCTGTAAGAATGACACAACAGGTGAAGAAATACAGACTTTAAAATGCTGAATGTCAGGGGGAGAACTTTTTCACTCTTTCCTGGGCAAAAGAGTTTGCAAGCATAAATCCCAAACAAGGCATGCAAGGTATGATAGCCTCAGTGTACTCATTTATGCTCTAGTGAAACTTAAGACTTGACTTGATTCCCTACTTTTCTGTCTTTTTGGTGGTCTATGCAACATTCCCTCTAATTTTCCACCAGCACTGAGCAGAAACCCCACTCCGCACACGTAAAGTTCCAGCCGTGTCCAGAACCAAATAATCAACACTAACTGCAGGTGCGTGGCACCAATACAGTGCTGCGCAGCCGTACAGCTTAGAGGGAACTTGGGTGCACGATATCTGTAAGGCTCTTCTGCAACACCACATTTCAAATGAGCTGATTTTTCTCCCATCTCTTTCTTCACTGTCTGTCTTTCACATAGTATGGATGATTTTGACCTTGGTTCCCAGTGGCAATCTTTGCTAACTTCCAGATCCCCATTTTCCCCCCCAAAAGGCAAGGAGACATGCTTTGGAAACTGGAGGATAGATATGTACTCTGCATTCTGTGGAGACAGCATTAGTTTACCCAAGAGTTAAAGGGTGTGTGTTTTTCCTTGTCTGTGTTGCACTCCCTCATACTTTTGCTTCACTGTTTCATTAAGTCCAAAACAGTCCTTCAAAATATTTTGGCACAGACAGACTGCAGCCACATCCCAGCTGTTAATGCTTCTGCTCCCACTCCCAGCAACTCAATCACATGACCACCTTCTGGGATTCCCTACCACTGAATTCACAGAAGAAATCGGTCCATATAAACTGAATGCCGTGCAATTTGAGGAAATAATAGAGTAAGGACACTAAAATATTGCAAAGTAGTCATGGATATCCGGAGAACTCTGTGAGGACAACCACCATCATCATGTCAGACACTGAACGTACTTTAGAAAATATAAATCTAATAATCTATACAGAAGCCTATGCAATCTTATAAAATTAAGGCACCAATCCAAGAGCAGTGAAGCCTAATTAAGAAAACTTTTTAAAAAGAATATTAATATATTGTGTCACCATATATTATTAGAACTGATAGTCTTTGTTCCTTAATGAGCTGCCATAATCTGGCTGCACATGAATTTGAATCCCCAAAGCGCCACTGGGAAAGGAGCTGGCTGAGATCACCCAGAAACTGTGGGGATGGTGCTGGAGTGCCCCTGCCACTAGCACACCCTAAAGTAAGGTGCACAGTTTCAGAGAATCACCCGAAGGAGGAACTGGTAAAGCCCTTCTGTGTATTTTTTTTTAATGCAGAAAACTGTGGTCACCATAAATCAGAATCAACTTGATGGCATGTAACAATAATAAAGGTAATGACTCTGTAAAGAGATCTTTGGGATACATTACATTTTACACTAAAACTATACTCACATATATTTTTTAAGAAAAAAAAGGTGTTTTCACAATAAGAATCTGTTAAAATCTGATTTAAATTTTATAAATCTGGTTTTAATCAAAACAGTGGATTTATTTTTTTAAAGTTTTAATTGACGTGGCAAATTAAATTTAAATCTGGGTCATATTTCTGATGCAGTTAGCATTTGAGAAACTTATGTGACCTTTAGTCATTCCTTAAAAATCCATTTGATAACCCTGGTTATGACAACACACACCATTAAGTTTACTAATGGTGCGGATTTGTAAACACAGCCCAGAATATTCTATTCTAATAACTCCTATAACTAGAACAAAATAGCATAACTTGGAAATCTTTATATCATTGAAGTGGGCGTTTAGGATGCTATTTAACAAGAATAGCCCAGCCTCTATAGCACATGACATGATCCAACATGGCACTGCTCCATTCAACCTATTCCACAGCAAATGGAGCCAAAATTTCCATTGTCTGTAAACAATGGTATATACTTTACTAATTTTTTAATATTTGGGAGAGAGTCTTCCTACAGCTCAGAATTTATGGCTGAATGTGTTTTGCAGATCTTGGGTGTATGGGGACTGTTTGAATTGTACATTGCATGCATCCTTATTTTAAGGAGACAGGCTGGTCAAAACCTCTCTCCATGGAGAGAGAGAGGACCGTGAGGAAATTTCCACCTAGTTTTTTAAAAAAGTATGAGGACCACCTTGATGAGTTCAATGTAGTCTATAGGCTACAATTTATATGATTTACAATTTAAATACGGTATTATCTTTATTTTTACTCTAGAACTCAGAATATGCTTGGTGCTCCACAGAGGTCTCTGCAGAAAGGCCTTACAAGTTATATAAAATGGAATTCTAATCCATTTCACATTAAGTTTTGGAGAAAGCAAAATGGTTGTTTCAGGTGCTTTCTCCCCTCATACCACCAGAAAGGGAAGGGGGCAAAAATTACAGAGACTGGCTTTACAATTAGGCAGCGTGAAGGAACTGCCAACTCTTGTTTGTTCAATGACTGTGCTTTCCAGACTAGACTACTGGCTGAGGTATGGTGAAGACATCATCCCGTCAACACTCTTGAAGAGAAATAAAATTCAGCTGCAAGTCAGAATGTGGAATAAAACTCAACCTCGGTTCAGCCTGCGTTCATATCTCACCCCTTGCCTCAGTCAGTGAAATATCTCTCCCTCGCTCTGCAATGTGACATCAGCAGACCAACACAACAATATTCACTATCTTCTCTGTTTTGGACATGACTTCCCAACCTAATGCTGACAAACCGCAAGCCTGTTCTATGGAATGGTAGGAATCTGTCCGGAGGATTGGCACAGACCCTGCATGCATAGCCTGCGGGCATGAGCGCTGGAATTCTCCATGAACCTGATGCTTAAATAGCCCTCGGTTTGAAGGAGGCAGGATCAGATCTCAGAGTAAAGGCAGAAAAAACAGTAAATTTCCTCTAACAGATGCTGTAGGTACTATACACAACACTGCCGTATAAACAGCTATTTTTAAAGTGATGTCAAAAATAAAGGTGCAAACAGGACTTGTGAAAAATAACTGAATTCCAACAAAAGCAGCAATTTGATTGTTGTTCCAGGGGTAATCTGAGTGTCTCTGCTTCCAATATCCTGTTGAGCAATCGGAAACAATTACCTTCAAGGACTGATCAATTGAGCTGTTTTGTGTCCATTTGCTGTTAGTTAAAAAGTGAGGAGAGCTAAAGATTTTGAAACCAGTAGGAAGTAAACGGTTAAATTACCATTTGTCTGACAGGAACTCAAAGTGTCTGCATGAATACCAGATAAATGATTTAAAGCAGACTAAAGTTATTATTATTATAATAATAATAATGAGCCAAAGTGGCTCAAAGTTGTTACAAAATCTCAAGAAAAAATGTAAATACGTTCATGCACATCTCTGTGTGTTTGTGCTTGCGTGCACGCACAGAGAGAAAAGTGCAAAAATCAAAGGTTTTGTTCCTTTGGGGCAGGATTAGAAGAGCTTTTGTGCATATTTTGTTTCCTGTTCTGGGACCTTTTTTTTTAAAGAATCTGAAGCATCTTTGCAAAAAAATATTTTGCAGAAAAATGTAATTTGTGCAAACTACAGGGTTTTATGGATAAAATAAATGTTTGCACTCCTAATTTTTTAAAAAGGGGGGGGCTAGTGTATTAGCTCTTCTGTGGGAATAAAAAATATCTTCCTGTTTTATTGGACAGGGTGTCTCCATGTGTTTGCAAATAGTCATTACCAACCTTACTATACAGCTGATTCGGAAATGCAACTTTCTTCCTTGGCTTCAATCCTTCCTTTCCATTATCACAAGCAGCAGCTAACTATCATACATTAAAAGACAACCAGTAAAGAATTTTAAGGGATTAAGATATGCAGAGGGTTTTTCTTTTATGACATACATTTTTAAGAGCAGGCAGCAGGAATGCCCTTGGCCAGTTTAAAAGCTTGCCAGAATAAAAACAGCTTCAAAAAGGCATCCCAGACAGCCCTCAATGGGCAGTCATTCTACCACTTGTGCACTTCCATGAGAAAGACCTTTTGAGGCGTATGTTCCCACCAAGAGATGACGGCAGAATGGACAAAATAGTCTCTTCTAGCTTACAGTGGATGGTGAACATCATACAAGAGAAGCTGGTTATTTAAATATCTAGATCCCTGGGTATTTAGACTTTGAATGCCACAGTCGATGCTTTTAATTCTATAGTAATGTTGATACACGAAGCAGAGGTTTTGCTTAAAACTCTAAAGGGTGGAAGATCCCTCTTGCAGCCATGTGTGCATTTCTTGCATGGGCAGAACATTCAACTCACGGCAGAAAATACCTCTCTGTTTCCACATTGACCCTATCCAGAAGCTGACACTACCATTTCCATATGTCACTAGAGGGCATTGAAGAGCCAACATATTTAATGATTTTGCTCAGCCCAAAGGGCTCCTAGAGCAGCTCACTAATAGGATTAAATAAGCAAACATTAAAAGAATTAGGAATAGAGGGATGGGAAATGTGTGATCTTCCCCATGTCGGACTTCCATCATCCCTCTGCAGTGTCCCTGCTGGCTAGGGCTGATAGAAGTTGCAGTCTAACAATATCTGGATGGACACACATCCCCCCAACCCTAAATTAAAAGATCACAAAGGTCTCTGCAACTAACAAGGTATAAGAGAGATATGAAACATAACAACAAGAAAGTTTGTCTGCTGAGAATCCTTCCAGCTCACAGCAACACACAGCCAATGAAGTTCAATCACCACCCAGCTCATGTCTGCTTTGTGACATAGATGCCCCTTTGGTTCACAAAGAGAAGACGCGGTCTAATCAGCACACTAGGACTGTGAGCTTCATCCAGTCTATAACAAATTCTACACCACCACCCAAGAGAAAAGAACCAACTACAAACAATATCTCAGTCTTTTCTAAACTGATCTTGAGCCAGCTCGATCTTGACAACTGGCCCTGATCCAGCACTTCCATAACTTTACCTGAATCTGATGATAAGTACAACTGACACAAATGGCCCATGGACAACACTCTAAATCCCCAGTCACTAATCACTCAGAGGTTTCATGTGGATAAGAAATGCAACAGGGACAGAAGGAAGCCAGGCAAAATACCACAGGAGGAGACCAACGGACCCCGATCCATCACTTTCTGAAATGACTACACACGGAAGAACACATTTACAGCTAGTCGTTCAGACTGACTGCCAGAAGGAGATCCAACTGGTACCTAAACAGCCTGAGGTCCAGGTAAAATAGCCAGTTCCTCTGTCAGGGCAGCCAGTGTTACTTTAGAGCAAAAACTAGGCCTGTATTTAGATGAATGGATCCAGAAAACCACTGTCTTCACAGGAATTACCAACTTGAGTACTCTACCATAAAAAGCAAGGGGGGGCGGATTTGCCATCAGCTGATACTGTAGCTGGAAAAATCACTGAGCTTATCTGCATCTCTGTGCAATATGTAGCTGTGACTGTTTGGGAGGTGCAACAGCCCAGCCACAGGGCATATATTTTAATGCTAGACTGGCATCTCTGGTTTGCAAATTTTAAAGAGCAGCTTTGGGAGAGATCTCTGCCAAATATCTCCTGCTGTCAGGACTAAGTGGACCAATAATCGGACTCAGACAGTAACAGGCAGCTTCAGATGTTCATGGTTTTTAGTCTGAAACATGAAATATAAATATTTTAAATGTAAAACAAAGGGGAAAAAGCATTCTTATAGAAGCAAGACCTTCAAATCAAGCTCAGCGTCAGGAGACTAGTAAAACTGGATGTTCATAAAAACAGCCGACTCTTAAGAGCAAGTTATAAATAAGAAGGCTTATATTCCGAGACTGACTCTGTTATGCCAAAATAAAGTTTAATTGATGGTTGAAAATCTCTAGTTTCCTGTACTCTAGGTAGACCAGTATGCCTCAGCTAGGACCCTTGTATCACATTTTTCAAAAGAAGCAGACAATCGTCATACAGTCAACATTTTAAAATGTCTCTTGAGTGAACTGGCCATCTGTCAACATTGGAGGAGCACAATAACGCTGAAACCGATGCATGGTCAGAGCAGAGACTTCCAACAATTGGCTCTTCATAGGGCGAGAACCACTGAAGGGGACATGATTTTGTGAAGCAGCCAATAACTGTCACCCAAGGAAAACTGGAGGGAACACCCTCATCAGGAACTGTTAATGAGGAAACAAGTGATGAGGTATCAGGTGCTCTCATCTTCTCCCTGTCTTTTCTGAGACAAATTCACGTGACAATGAGCTACGGCAGATATAACCATGGTGCCCAAAGAAACTGGTACCAATTACGTTTCCAGAAGCAGCTTGGATGCTTCCAGAATGGTTCAGATGCATGTGCCTAGAGATTTCCACATGAATTACCAAAGCTGAATGTCATGCACATTATATTATAGGATTCATAATGAACGAAAACTGTATCACACACATGCATGAAACAGGGCATGTCTAAAAAATTGCATCTCCTGACATCTCTTTTTCTACTTCAGAAATGCTATGCAGGAGACACCTGCTGTCAAATTAATTCAGAGACTGGCCATGAAACATAAAAGCTACATCCACTGTAATAAATAATACATGTCTGATAAAATATTTACAGGCCAAAGTTGATATTTACAAGAAAGCAGGATGATTTGCAGAAACAGTATGTTCCTTCAACATTGTTCAATAATTTTTTCATGGAAGAATAATCAATGAAGGCAAATATCAAGGCATGAATAAAGATGTGAACAGCCAATAAGCTATAATTCATTGCCTTTACTCCTGATGTACAGTCTTTGTGAAATGCACTCCCTTAAAAAGAACAATTCAAGGGGAAAAATGAATTATGTTCCCTAGTTTCAACAACATTTTGAGGCTGCCTTAAAAACTGAGAAATGTTGTATATTATCTGGAAAAAAAAAACCCAAAGCAATTCGTAAAACATTATTCTTACCAGATGATTGTAGAACCAGAAGAAGAATTTTTTAAAAAAGCAAAAGGCTTCCTTACATAATCATTTTTCCCCATGCAGTAAAGACATGGTTCAGTTGTTCTGTCACATTCAGGCAGCAGAGCAAATCCATCATCACCAGGACATCTGGGTTCAAAACCTTTCCAACCATGAAATCCTTGAGATGGGCAAGGACCATCTTCAGGGTTGCTATGCAATAAAATGAGTTCATCTCATGGACCCGATTTGAGGTGTCTTGACAATACTGCAGGATACAAAAGCAAGGACAACCTCCTCCTTCCATGTGAGGCTGTCACTCTTGTGGTGAATGCTGTGAGCAGTCAGAGGTAAAGCTTAGGAGAGTTCTCCATTTAGGACTACAACTCCCAGAATCCCATTCCCCCCCCCCCGGAA
Organism: Intellagama lesueurii; assembly: GCA_037013535.1. NCBI lineage: Eukaryota > Metazoa > Chordata > Lepidosauria > Squamata > Agamidae > Intellagama > Intellagama lesueurii. The sequence continues at coordinate 161,967,582 of JBAJHW010000001.1, read as the reverse complement.
ACTAGAGAGAGGCTAGTACATTTTTCTGATGGCATGCCTTTTGATACTATACAGTCACAAAAGACCTTTAGGACCTCGTTGGCAGGATCCTACACTGGCCGTTGTCAAGGATAAGCAGGGTTCTCTCAGACTTTCCTCCACAAGTCCCTAGGCATGGAAGTTGGATCGGATTCACATAAGGGTAGGAGATGCACACTAAACGCTACGAGGGACCCCCTGGAACTTCAGATCATTTTTCTGAGTATCCCAGTTCATATTTGGAAAACTCCCATTGGTCTATCCTTGTTTAAAAACTCTGGTTCCTACTGTAGACTAAAACATGTGGACCCCACAAAACCAAGGAGCATCATCAATCGCTTAAAGCTTACCAGAACAGCACCATCCCCATGCCTAATTTAAAGGCCTATAATAAAAACCTCCCCAGGAAATGAATTCCACAACCAGGGTGCTGCTACATTAAGCCCTCAACGTCACCTTCCCAGAAGGCAGGACATGTAACTGAACCTTAGAAGACAAAGGTTCATGGGTGGGGAGACTTGATATATCAAGCAATTTATAATTTTCTAAGAAACAACCCTCAGTCTGAGGTGGGTTCAGAAAAAAAAAAAGGAAGCCATCTGAGCTGTTTTAAGACCAGTGTTAGGGAGCCTAAATAACATGCAATGGACAAGACTCTGGCTGTGGTCAATGTGTGTGCTAAAGCTAATACCAGGGCTCAATGGCTTAATGAATGCACGTGTGTTGTACCTGTGCAAAGGCAGTGCCAACACACCAAAAAGCAAGGAGCAGAAGTGGGTGAGAATGAAAGCTGGCGTGCACTTACAGCTGCACTCATCGTGCCCTTTGGAACAAGGCAGGAAGTGGACCAGCCACATCACCAATTGTGAGCCATTGCTTGCAGAAGCCCTGAGATCAATGACACAGAAGCTGGGGGGGGGGGGATTCACGGGGGGGGGCACATGAACGTTCCACAATATCCAACAGCAATGTAAGGCATGGAAAAACTGCAAATTCCATGTAGGTGAGGTTGTGTGGAATGCCAGCTTTAGGGGAAACGGCAGGAACCGCTGGTGCTTTTCCCCACCTGCCTGGCTTTTTTTAACCCCCACCCACCCACCCACCCCATGCAGTATAGAGAATAGAGATTTTTTTTGGAAATTCTAGGTACCTGAGAAAAAGGAATTATTGCCCATGGATATGAGTTGTCGTAGCAGCTTTTGATGCAATCTCTAAAATGCAGATATTCTACAGCTATCAGAAGGGTGATTAACTGTTTTTGCAAGGCAGTCAAAAGTCTTACTTTTGGACAAAGGCCAGAAACAAAAAGTTAAGATTGGAGCATAAGTTCAGAGACCTTCTGAGCTCTGCTACTGGATTAATTTCTTTAGCTCAGAAAAAAAAAATTCTGTTACCTTAAATGACTCCACATTTCAGATGCTAGCATTTACACTATCCCATTAATGCTACAAAAGACATAACTGTCCTGTGCATGACAAGTTAATGTCTCAGCTGAATGAGTGGGATTTCAAAATTATATTTTAATCCTGTCTGAACATTAATTGAGGATACTGGACATTGAAATGAAGATATGAAATCTGTGGGTTGCAATCATATACCAAACTTCACCAAGGAGTAAACTTCTTGAATTCAAAAGGACTTACATATGATCAGCTGGCTGGATAGCTCAATGGTTTAAGTATCTGGCTGCAGAGCCAGAGGTGGAGAGTTCAATTCCCCCACGGTGCCTCCTGCAATAAGAGCCAGCCTGTGTGGCCTTGGGCAAGCTGCACAGACCCAGGGGGCTGCCAGAAGAAGATTATCTGATGTGGGGAAACCACATCAGATTATTCTCTTTCTCAAAAAAGTTGGAAAGAGTCACCATAAGTCAGAATCGACTTGAAGGCACACAATACATACATACATACTTCTCAGCAGGCCATTTACAGGCTTCTACAGACACTATTTAAAAGAAGCTAGTAAAAATGTGTAGTCCTTGACATGGAAGCAGTGACCAAAATCATTAGCTAGTGACGAAAATGAGACAGGGAGGTGAAGGCTGCAGATTTATTTATTACATTTCTATGCTGCCTGATAGAAGCTCTCCAGCAGTGTCACAAAACAGATCATAAAGCCACAAAAAATATAAGAGCATAATAAAACATAGCATAAAAACGAAATGAAATAAAATTAAAAAAACCCATCACAGAACAAAACAAAAATACACGAAACTGAAAGTGCTTTGGTCTAATTCCATGATGCTGAACACAACATCAGAATAATTTCCTCCAAATGTCGGAAGACATGTCATGAAAAAACCCATCCCACTTACCATGTAGCAAACCCTCCTCCTTTTGGAAATAGAGAAGAAGGAGACATCAGGAGCAGATGGTGATATGGCATGTAACGGGAGCTTACTCTTCCAAGAAGATGTTTTGAAAAGATCCCACCGGGAACGCCTAAGGTTTTGGGTGTAGTTCTTTGGATTCCAGCCAATCAATTTTCTTAGATGTCAGTGCCAACAGTTCCACTGGAGTCTGCTTCCAAACTTTGCACGCTTAGGATTTCATATTACAACGTATTTTAAAAGCTGTTACTTGTTTTCTTTCTTATGACCTTTTAAGGATCACAAAGCATCAGAATTTGAACAAGCCTACAAAAATATCTCATCACAACTGAAGACGGGGAGAAGGGATTACAGAATGGTTAAAACAGAATTGTTCTGGACTACAATAAAACAGGAAAAGATGAGGGGGAGGGGGAGCCCTACTTAATGGAATAGTATGATTTATGTTGTCATTTTAAATTCTTTGGCCTGAGCCATAGTGATATTCATGAAAAGAAGGTTACTTACCTGTAACCGTAGTTCTTCGAGTGGTCCTCTGTGAATTCACACATATGGGTATTGTCTGCGCCTGCGCTGACAGTTTCAGAAGATTCTAGAGCTAAAGTAACAATTTTATGGTATGATCTCCCATGAGGCACATGCTCCGCCCACCCAACGGTCCCCTCAGTTCCTAAGATATGTCCGCCGGGCAAGGTTATAGAAGTATTAAGGCACCGTGACGGACAGAGGGGAGGACGGGTGGGTAGTGTGAATTCACAGAGGACCACTCGAAGAACTACGGTTACAGGTAAGTAACCTTCTTTTCTTCATCGTGGCCTCTGTGAATGCACACATATGGGTGACTAGCAAGCATCACTTACCGGTAGGTGGGACGTCACGGTAGGAAGGAAGCCAAAACCGCTCTGCCAAAACCGGCATCAGTGCGTGCTCTGACGTCAAGCCGGTAGTGCTTGACAAAGGTCGACGGAGTGGACCAGGTAGCAGCACGGCAGATATCAGGAATGTCAGTTCCACGTTGGAATGCAATTGATGTGGAGAGTGCTCTAGTAGAGTGAGCTTTAACATGGTCAGGTGGTGTTTTTCCTGACAATTGATAAGCAAGGGATATAGTCTGGACTATCCATCTGGATATAGATTGAGAGGAAGCTGGACTTCCCTTGGTAGAGCCATAAAAGCAGACGAATAGCCTGTTGGTGGTTCTGAAGTCCTTAGTTCTATTCAGATAGAAGGCCAAGGATCGACGAACATCAATCTTGTGGAGCATGTGTTCTATAGGAGATGATGGAGATTTGAAGAAGGAAGGTAAGACTATTGGTTGATTTCTATGGAAGTTAGTTACAACCTTTGGAAGGAAGGAAACATCAAAGTAGAGAGTAACTTTGTCAGGATGAAATTGAATGAATGGAGGGTCCGATCTAAGAGCAGCGAGCTCAGAGGCTCTCTTAGCCGAAGTAACAGCTACCAAAAATGCTGTCTTCAGGGTCAGTAATTTGAGGTCCACGGAGGCCATGGGTTCAAAGGGAGGTCGCATAAGCGCATTAAGAACAATTTGTAAGGACCATTGAGGTGTAATACGCTGGGTGGGAGGGCGGGTGTTGTTAAGTCCTTTAAGGAATTTTTTCACAGCTGGATGAGAGAAAAGTCGTGCAGATGAGGAATCGTCGGGCTGGTGGGCGACGATTGCTGCAATACAGACCCGCAGAGTTGGAAGAGATAAACCCAGATTGAAGAGATGAAGAAGGTAAGTAAGTAAAGTTGTGATGGAGACAGGTAACGCAGGTAAGTTGTTTTCCGTCATATATTTAAGGAAGGATTTCCACTTGTGTTCATATAGGAGTCTGGTGGACGGTTTGCGAGCTCGATCTATGATCGATCGAAGGGCGGGAGTATCCTCCAAGCTGTCAAGTGGAGGGACGAGATGTCTGGGTGGTAAACCATCCCGTTGTCCATCGTCAGGAGATCGGGGCTCAGGGGGAGTCGGAACGCGTCTGTCGAGATCGATCGGAGGTAAGGAAACCAAGGTTGTCTCGGCCACCATGGGGCTATGAGGATTGCGTTGGAACGGAAGTGTCGAAGCCGAATGACAGTGCGCTGTATCAGTGGAATCGGGGGGAAAAGATAGAGGAGCCCTCGCGTCCAACTGATCATGAAAGCGTCCCCGATGGAACCGACATCGGTTCCAGCTCGAGTGCAGTATATCTTGCATTTTGCGTTCAATCTCGATGCAAAGACATCGATGTCTGGTACGTTCCATCTGCGACAGAGGAGGTGGAAGATAGAAGTTTTGAGGGACCATTCGTGTGACCTCGACGTGAGGCGGCTGAGATGGTCGGCCAGACAGTTTTCTTCTGTGGAGATGTGGACCGCAATTGGAAAAATATGGTGTTGGAAACACCATTCCCAGAGGTCGATAGTCAGGTAGAGGAGGGAGGAGGAGTGGGTGCCACCCTGTTTGTTGACATAGAAGAGGGCAGTAGTGTTGTCCGTTGCCAGTTGGACAACGCGGCCGCGAATGAGTGGTAGGAAAGCATGGAAGGCTTTTATGATCGCCATGAGTTCTAAGTGGTTTATGTGTAGTATCGATTCCGACCTTGTCCAGAGTCCATGAATTTTGTATTGCAGGCAATGAGCGCCCCATCCGTATGGACTGGCATCCGTAGTGATTTGGATGGTCGGTTGGAGGGGTCGGAAGGGACGGCCGAGAAGAAGATTGGACGGCGTAGTCCACCAGGTGAGTTGACGGGAAAGTTCCGGTGTGACCCGAAGTTTTTTTGATTGGTTGTCCGCTTGCGGATCGAAGTGTGCCAAGAACCACGTTTGAAGGGACCTGAGCTTGAGCCTCGCATGTTGGATTACTGACGTTGTCGAGGACATAAGTCCCAGGAGGTGTTGAGCGTGTCGCGCTGAGATTAAGGCTCGAGGTCGAAACGGAGTTATGGCACGGTTTATCTTCTTGATTCGGTCTGGTGGAATGAAGGCTCTGGCGCGTACGGAGTCCAGTTGCGCTCCGATGAAGGTGGTTACTTGAGAGGGTTCGAGGCGAGACTTGGAATGATTGACCTGGAGACCGAGGTTTTGCAGAGTGTGTAGAGTAACGCGGGTGGCTCTTATGGCGTCGAGACGGGTGTGTGACACAATGAGCCAATCGTCGATATAAGGATAAATGTGGATGCCTCGAAGGCGGAGGAAAGCTGCAACTGGTGCCATACACTTTGTAAACGTTTTTGGAGCTGTTGAGAGTCCGAACGGAAGGGAGCAAAATTGGTAAGCCGAATTGTTGAAAAAGAAGCGAAGGTACTTGTGGTGTTCCTGATGGATGGATATATGAAAATAGGCGTCCTTGAGATCGATGAGGACGAACCAGTCTCCCTGTGAAAGAAGGGGAATAACGGTGTCAAGGGTGAGCATGCGAAACTTTCGAGGTCGAATGTACGTGTTAAGTTCCCTTAGGTCGAGGATTGGACGGAGGCCGCCGTCCTTCTTCGGGACCGTGAAATATTTGGAGTAAAAACCATTAGGGAAGTCATGTACTGAAACCAAAACAATGGCCCGCTTGTCAATTAAAGTGGCGATTTCCTCTTGAAGGGTGACAGAGTATGGAGTAAACTTAAAGTTGCCCAAAGGGGGAACGGAATGGAATTCAATGCGGTAGCCAGATGAAATAATATTAAGAACCCACTTATCGTTGGTAATATAGTCCCAAAACGGGAGAAAAGAACACAATCTAGGGAAGGTCAAATCATGCAAACTCAGAGGATCAGAGAGAGGGGTATCAATAACGTCGATAGCCCTTACCCTTCCCTTGATTTTTTGAGAAAGGTTGGCGGTGTTGTGGCTGGTTCCAAGGACGGGCGCTCGGTGTCGATTGCCCTGGTGTCGATAGAGGTCTATCCGATTGCTGCTGTCGGAAAGGTCGGTAGGGTTGGTATCTTTGAAAAGGTTGAAAAGATTGTTGGTAGTATTGGGGCTGTCTGTATGGTGGCTTGTAGGAACGAAAGGATGATTGATTCATATAAGTTTTGGCTGTTTTACGGATTTTATGGAGATTTTCCATAGTATCATCAGTTTTTTGGTTAAAAAGTCCAATACCATCAAAGGGAAGCTCCTCTATTCTATGTTTGGCATCATCATTCAGGGAGGTAGATCGGAGCCAAGCGTGTCGACGGATGGCTATAGAAGATGCCAAGGCTTTGGAGGCGGCTTCAGCAGCGTGCCTTGCGGCAATCTTTTGTTGTTTTGCCAAAGAGGTTGCTTCTATGTGGGCATTCATGAGGTTTGTTTTTATGGATTCCGGGGCCGACTCAAGGAGGGGCAGGATTTTAGCCAACAGATGTCGCTGGTAGGCGCCCATAGCAGCCTGATAGTTTGCGGTCCGAAGTAGAAAAGATTGTAAAGAATAAATCCTCCTGGCAATAACATCAAGTTTTCTCCCTTCCTTGTTAGTGGGCGAGATGGCCGATTTACCCCTTGATTTAGGTAAATTAGACTCGACTATGATGGAGTTTGGGGCAGGATGTTTTGCTAAAAAGTCCATGTCAGGGCCATGGGTTCTGTACATGTTGTCAGTACGTCTAGACATCCGTAAATTTGTGGGAGGCGTATCCCAGGCATCTCGTATTAATTGTGTCATGGCAGGAATAAAGGCCAGGCTCAATGGTTGTGACTTCTCACTGTGGAGGTCATCGAAGATGATATCTGCTTCAGGGGAAGGAGGTTCTTCAACCTGCAGCTTGAGTGCAGCAGCCATGTGGCCAACGAGGTTGGAGTATGATGTAAAGACCTTCGATGGAGACGATGGGCGGCCATCGATAGGGTCAGAGTCAGGAGTAGGAATATTTGCAGGAGATTCAGGAGATGATTCTGCATCAGTGTCCTGATCTGATGTCAGTGGAGTAGTTGAGGAATCATCCTCAGTTGTCTGAGACACGTGGACGTCAGAGGTAGTAGGCTGGGCTACCGAGGTTGGCTTCACGTGGCTGTCCTTCAGGGAATGTCTAGGTTGTTTTGGTGGTAGGGCGCCAGTGGTGTGAGAATGGCGCTTCTTCGATGTCGAAACTGAAGTCGAGGTCGAACGGTGTTCTGTCGGTTTCGACATCGAAGGTGGAGCCCGAATACGGTGTGATGGAGATTCGTGTCGAGATTGCTTCGTCGGTGCTGTTTGAGAAAACCCCTGATATGCATCCATTGAAACTGATTAGTTAAGGGAAACAAATGCTCCAATCCGAGCTGCTGAAAGGCAAGCTGTTGATAAGCCGGGAAGAATGGGAGTTGGTAGCATTGGTTAAATGGAGGCATTGGAGCAGCAGGTTCAATATGCTTCCTCTTCTCCTTCCGCTTTTTTGGAGACTGAGGAGGAGTCTCGGGTTCAGAAGGCTCGGTGTCGAAAGCCCGCCCAGAAGTTGGGCTCGAATGGGCAGTGGCCGGACTGGATGGACACTCAGTCCCAACATGGCCGGTGGAAGGAGAAAAGCTACCAGCCAAGGCTGGTGCCTGTGGAGAGGAAATATGCGCCTCATCCCTTCCAACCATAGGCGCAGGAGCCTCCATAGAAGATTCTTCTAACATTGGAGAGGATGGTCGCTCTCCTGGTGGGTCCAATCGGACAGATTTGACCTTTTTAGGCTTTTTGGTAACAGGTTTTTCTTTCTGTTTCTTAGGTAGCGAATGCGCCTTCAGGGCTTTAGGTTTTGAAGCCCTGGACGTGTCGGAACCTGTTTTGGAGCGGGGCGAAGGAGTCGAATGCCCCGGGGTGGTGGACGGAGCTTGCCTAGTGGGAGCCCCTTCTGCCTGTGGAGCGTCCCCAGGAGCCAACGTGGCAGGATTCATCGCTGCTTCCCAGAGGTGAGATCGTAATCTCTGCAGCCTGTGTTTTAGCGCAGGTTTGGTAAAACTTTTGCAGGCCGCGCAGGATTGGGTTTGATGTTCCTCACCCAAGCAAAATAAACACTTTTCGTGGCCGTCCGTAGACGGAATCTTGCTATTGCAGCCGACGCAGCTCTTGAAAAGAGCTGAAGAGGCCATAAAGGGCGGGAAAAAAGGGAACGGGCGGTTGAGAGTCCCGGGGGAAGGGGAGGAGGGGGAATCGAAGAAATAAGAAGGTTGATCAAGGAAAAACTCACGGGAGATCAATAGGAAAGGTTTTTGATTGAAAAAATATAATTTTTAAACAGCACAAAGGCCGAAATATCGCTCTCTCTCTTCCGTAGAACCTTATCGCACAGCGGAAAAAAGGAACTGAGGGGACGGTTGGGTGGGCGGAGCATGTGCCTCATGGGAGATCATACCATAAAATTGTTACTTTAGCTCTAGAATCTTCCGAAACTGTCAGCGCAGGCGCAGACAATACCCATATGTGTGCATTCACAGAGGCCACGATGAAGAAAGATATGCCTAGCTTGTAGCAACTAGTTGTAGCTAATTGACATAATGCTAGGGCTTGTCCCAACCGTGCAGGTAGCCATGTGACCAGGTACCTAGCAGCACAATTAGCTGCAGCAAGTCATGCAAACCATACACACACACCAGTAAGATTCTGGGCTTTACCTTAGAGGAAACATAAAAAAAGTCCTCCAAAGTTCCCTTCAGTCTAACATCTTGCTTCTCAAATAGGTAGTCCCCATGGTTTTGGCAAAAATGCTAACATGGCTGTTCAACAACCCAGGCTCGGAATGCTGCTGCTGCTGCTGCTGCTTCTTCTTCTTCTTCTTCTTCTTCTTATTATTATTATTAGTTTCATTATTATTAGTTTTATTTATATTTCTAAAGGGATTTGCTGTGTTACTTTGTGCAATGAGACAGTTAGGGATTGCTCCATTCACCAAAACAAGCAAATTTTTAAAAGTAGCACAGTAAGTTATTAACACACTGTATGGTCCTTGCCTTTCTAACAGTAGACAAGCCAATGTTATTGAAATGATCCATTTCTGTTCCTTTCCTTCAATTTGAGAACTGTCGGAAAAGAGAAGCTCACAATGCAGTGAAAGAGAGAGGGGTAAAAGGCCAGCCAATGCAAATGACAACCTAGAACGACAAAGGGGCAAACTCCAGTATTACGTTGCAACCAGAGTAGGTCCAATGAATCAGTGGGGATTTGGTGAGTCAACTTCTCCATAAGTTCCATTCATTCAAGGATCTATTCTAGTTGCAATTTACTACTGGATTTCAGCCACTAAGTCATTAAAATTTATTGCAGCACCTAACTCCATAGCACAGTCTATAAAGGACACACAGCTCAAATCATGTTATATGGACTTTTAATTTGACTGACAGCTTGAAATGGGAGACCATGGGAAGACAATTCAGAGCAGCACTGCTGTAACGGTGACATCTGCAAAGGTGGACCGTCAAGCTCATCCCCAGCTGTAATAATAAACAATTTTTGAAGGCAGTTCCCACAAACACTAACCAGTAGCTATTAGTATCTAGGGAACAAATAACCAGATCATGTTCATGCAGATACAAGGTTCACAGAGTGCCTCTTCTGAAATAGTATGGCTATATATATCTCCAGTCTGGTAAAAATCCACACTTGATGATGGGAAAACAGGTTAAGTTAAAACACTGTCCGCATTATGCAGTTCTCTTTAAAATTACACTTAAAAATCTGCATAGAACATTTTAAGTGTTCAGTCTGAACTCCCTCTTTCCTCATCACCTACTATGTCAGAGATATTATTGTAGGAAATTACTTTCACAAGTGCTACTGGCTTTGATAGATAATACAGTGTTATTGACTCTGTTGTTTCCACCAAGAAGAACTGGCACAACACAGGAAACTAGCTCATGTGGTGTAAAACCCATTGACTTCCAAATGAATTTGGACTTTTTCTTTCAAAGCTCCTTATTGCTTAAGTGTGAAAAATGCTTTCCAATGTGTAACCCCAATGAAACAAAGAATTCTTAAAGTTATAATTTCATTGAGTTCCACAGGTTTTTATTATTATTATTTTGGTTTTGTTATTGCCATGAAAGGCATGTACTCACTTCTCAAGAAAAAGAATTCATATCCACATAGAGAGTGAGTATTATATTTTACAACACCAAATGACTCCACATCCTCTCCATGATTCCACTGGGCTACCTCACAATTTCTTTTTCTTTATTTGAGAGTTACAATGCCTTGGCTTGTAGCTTTATTACGCTAATCTCCCATCTTCAAGAGGCTTTAGTGTTCATTTTATAACATCAGTAAATCTGATCTTCCATTTCTGATATGACTATATTCTTTAAATGGGTTTAAACTGATAACTCAGTGGTTTATGTATCTGGCGGCAGAGCCAGAGGTTGGAAGTTCGATTCTGCACTGTGCCTCTTTGAGAGGGGCTGGAGACTCCATGATCCACAGGGGCCCTTCCAGTTCTGCAGTTCTAAGATTATTATTGCTACAGTATTAAAATAACAAAATCACACGAAGACCAGTACTAAAATCTCTGCTGCAGGTATCTAACAAACAGTGCTACAAGAAGGCAAAGTCAGGTATCTCAGAGTTTGGAAAAGTTATTATTTCTTTAGACCACAGGTTCAAGGAACCCCCCCAGTTAGCACAGCCAGTGACCATATTTTGGAATTTTAGCCTAAAAATATTTTCCCAAGCTCTAGATATGTGCCACGTGCCTTGTTCCTATTTCAGTGTTGCACTGTAATGAGAACAGCTTGATGAAGCTTAGCTGGATTCCCTCATTTCCATCTAAAAGCAAAACCGGGGAGGGGGGTACGAGTCAAAGGTGATGTGTCCCCCTTCTCCAAAAACCATGGCAATCCCCCAGAAAACACTTTATGACTCCCTTGGGTGTCACAACCCACAAGTTAGGAACCCATGGTGTAAACAAACCAGCAAAACAAAAATAGCCCAGTTTTCTTCACCATGCACATACCTGTCTACATTTCTTTAACTGCAGAGCTACAAAAATACTTTTTGTTATAACTTGACAACATCAAGCCCCTCGATTAGGTAATAATACAGTGGGAAAAGCTATCACATTACTTTGTTGAATTTTTAAAGCCACATCATTCCATTATGTTCACTCACTCACTCTGTTTTTATACTATATTATTACACGTAACTATTATAGCTCAGTGGTTTAGGTATCTGGTTGCGGAACCAAAGGTTGGGAGTTTGATCACGAACTGGGCCCCCTTGACAGGGGCTGGACTCAATAGTCCAAAGGGTTCCTTCCAGCTCTGCAGTTAAAAGAGATCATCATCATCACCATGCAGAGATATGGAAAGTAATTTAAGTACAGTGGTGCCTCGACTTACGAACGTCCCGACATACGACCATTTCGAGTTACGACCAGCTCCGGCCGCAAAATTTTGCTTCGACTTGCGGCCGGAGCTTCGAGTTACAACCAGAAAAAGGCAGGAGAAAAAGGTGGGGAATTCAAATTGCTAACCGTTGGTAGGCGAAGAGGCTGCTTCTTTGTAGTTCTTTCGCCCCAACAGTTAGAGTGAGTGCGATCGGAGGAGGCTTCGGACTGCCTGGTAAGGTAAGGTGCTGCTTTTTAAAAACTGTTCTGGGTGGGTTTTGCAGCATGGTTTTGGGCTGGGGGGGTTTATGTTTCTGTGCTGTGATGGGTCTTGCAGTCTTTTTCCGATGGGTCTTGCGGGGTTTGTTTGGTTTTTGGTTTTTTTTTTCCCATTTCCGATGGGTCTTGCGGGGTTTGTTTGCTTTTTTTGCATTTCCGATGGGTCTTGCACGGTTTGTTTGCTTTCTGCTTTGCTTTTTCCCCATTTCCGATGGGTCTTGCACGGTTTGCTTGCTTTCTGCTTTGCTTTTTTTGCATTTCCGATGGGTCTTGCACGATTCGTTTGCTTTCTGCTTTGCTTTTTTTGCATTTCCGATGGGTCTTGCACGGTATGCTTGCTTTCTGCTTTGCTTTTTTTGCATTTCCGATGGGTCTTGCACGGTTTGTTTGCTTTCTGTTTGCTTTTTTTTCCGAAGGGTCTTGCACGGTTTATTTGCTTTTCTTTTCTTTTTTTCCCTTCGGCTGGGACGGATTAATCGCGTTTCCGATGGGTCTTGCAGTGTTTTGTTTTGTTTTTTGGTGATTTTTTTCTTCAGCCGGAACGGATTAATTGCATTTCAATGCATTCCTATGGGAAATGGTGCTTCGACTTACGACCATTTCGAGTTACGATCGGAGTTCCGAAACCAATTAAGTTCGTAAGTCGAGGCACCACTGTATCTGACTGCAAAGCCAGAGGTTGGGAGTTTGATTCCCCACTGTGCCTCCTAGGAGAAGAGCCAGCCTGTGTGCACTTGGACCAGCTGCAGAGTCTCAGGGTGCCCCCAGAATTGACTTGACGGCACATGATTATCCATGCTCATACTACAACTCATGTTTCTGTAAGCTGTAGCTAAATATGCTACTTGGTTTGTCAACTATGGGCTCAGGTTTTGATGAAACAAATCCTCAGTTTGAGTCAGTTCCAAAATATGAACAAAGCAGAGGAGGAAAGACAAGCATACAAATGAAGTTAAGTGTTCAAAGAAAAAATAAGAACCATTTCTCATACCCTGTTTCCCCAAAAATAAGACAGGGTCTTATATTAATTTTTGCTCCAAAAAAAGCATTAGGTCTTATTTTCAGGGGATGTCTTATTTTTTTCATGTACGGCAATCTACATTTATTCAAATACAGTCCTGTCATCTTCTTCTGGTTGCTGTACAATGGTGGAGGCTGGGGTTTCACTCAACTGGGGCTTATTTTTGGGGTAGGGCTTATATTACGAGCATCCTGAAAAATCATACTAGGGCTTATTTTCAGGTTAGGTCTTATTTTCAGGGAAACAGGGTAAGAATGACCAACATGGACTGCCCAACATCTGGCTAGTAATCTCCTAAATAAAAATCTAAACATATTCCTGGATGAGACTGAAGGCGCATCTTCTACTGCAGCTCTCCTTAATCTGGTGAGGTCCAGATGCACTAAACTAAATTACCATCTTCCCTAATCATGAGAGATTAGAACAATGAGAGTTGTAATGCACTACATTTAGATCCTGATGAGTTTGAGAAGATTGTTGTGGAAGCCCACAAACAGGGTTACAAATACTGTACAATAATGCCACCAAGTGTTGCTTCCTCCACTTTCAGCAACTAAACTTTGATGGCTTACAGCCTTAGTACAGACTCTACAAAGTTATCTTGTATAAAAACCACTCGTGGATCGACCCTTAATCATCTTGTGGCAGTGAGTTCCACAAGATACAGATTGCACTGAAATGTTGTTTCACTTGTCCTTTCTGAATCCATTCCTAATCCACTTCACTGGGTGCTCCTTCATTGGGTGCTCTTGTTGGAACTTCTTTATATATATATATGTGCCATTTCAATTATTTCTCTAAGAGATATTCTCCTATGTGTTTAATCATTCCCACTTTAAATGACGTTGCCCACCATTTTATATATCTTGACCTAAAAGATCTGCAGTTTCCTGGATCCACACTCTCTCTCTCTCTCTTTAATACTGGGTGTCTTCAGATAATCTGATGACCTGACTTTATTGGAATGTCTATGTTTCTGATTCTGTCAGACAATCAACATTTTTACATCTGAAACCTTTAGGAACACTCAGATGTATACTATCTAGAACTTGCTACCTTATTTATATCTGTCTACAAGCCACTGCATTTCATCTCCTTGTTCCCATCTGACTTTGGTTTTAAGTTCCTTCCCCCGACACACACATACAGCTCAGGCACCAATTCAACAACTGAATTAGATTACCTTTGACGTCCTTTCTAATTTAGGATTTCATTTATATCTCTCTTGACACCAAGAGAGATGAAAATAATGCATTAATTTTTCCATAATCTCCTCATTCCTTTCACACTCCTGTACTCTTAACAGTCTAACTGCCAGTCAGGTTTCCCAGAAGAAATTGTTATTGACTAGAATCCTATTGGTGAGTTAGGCCAGCTCAACAATGGAATGCAATATAGGGCAGCAATAAACTGCTGCTAGTTGAATGAGCCACTGCTTCCGTTCATCCTCATGTACCACATTAAGTAACTGACATGCAATGAGGAGTACAAGCAGTATTTCATTAACTAGTGGCAATTCACTTTGTGACTTAATACCACATTACTCATACCTGAATATCTCATACAAATCTAGCCACTGACTGTCTTAATGTTATTTTTAAAAATATGTTCATTTTGCCTTATTGCCAGACTACATTTCTTCTACAATTTGTGCTTCTTTTTTTATTGTCCTTAAGACTCCTAATTTAAAAGGTGCTCTCCTTGCATTTAACAATTTCTGGTATATTATTCAACCACAGTGCAATCCTCTTGGACACCATCATATATTTCCTAACATGAGGTGTTCATTATATATGAACTTCCGTGATGGTGGCGCAAACTACATTCTAAGTCCATTGAAGAACATTTTTTCATGCACACACAGAGAGAGAGAGAGAGAGAGAGAGAGAGAGAGAGAGAATTAGGTTTATAAACCTAGCAAAAATTCAGAAAAAGCCTTTAAACGACCTCCCCCCAGTGACACATATGCGGCATACATGGATACAAGACACAAATGAGATTTGGTCTCCTTCTCTATTTTATCCATATTTTGTTCACATTTATTTTAGGAAAATAAAATAAAAACCTTTCCATATTTAAAGGAAATATTACTCAAGTTCAATAAAGCTGTAAAATGCTTATTTTTTTCTGAGCAGTAAAACTGGATAGGCTTTCTCCTGAACGTATCTAGTTATTGTTATGTGATTATCAAGTCACTTCCAAGTTATGGTGACCCTATGAATTAGTGACCACTGGAAGGTCCTCTCATTAGCAGGTATTGCAAACTAAAGGCTATAGTTTCTTCTGTGGAGTCAAACCATCTCATGTTCAGTCTTCCTTTTTTCCTGCTGCATTCAACTTTTCCCAGCACTGCTCTCTTTTCCAGTGAGTCTTACCTTCTTATGACATACCAGCACTCATCTCCCTCTGGGGGGAAAAAACTTTTCCTGGGGAGACCTCTATTTCTTTCTTTCTTCACAGCTTTATGAAGGAAAGCGGGTTTGCAAGATGAGTTCATAGCATTACGGAAGACTGAAAGCCTTCTTAAAGCACTTCCCTTGAATCATGCCATCAACAGGCACTTCACATAGAACTGGAGGGTGTTTTTTTTTCTCCCCAGCCTATGTGGCCACTTATATTGAAGAGAACCAAATGTCCTGGCACAATGTCACAGCAAAAGAATGCAAGTTAATTTGCATTTCTCTCGCTGTGTACTCACACCGTACATGTTACACAGGGATACCAGCTTCCTTGCAGTGTAATTTTAGGCATGTTTATGAAGAAAATTCCACTGACTTTCATCATACTTATTCCTAAATAAGTGTACATAAGACTGCAGTCATAAGCATTTGAAGAAGACATCATGACTTCAGTAGAGCAAAAGCATCTTGAGTCTCCTGCAGAAAAGAAAAGGAATCAAGGTTCATAGAATGAACACTCTTCTTCCTCAGGGCTCAAGGCATAAATAATGAGTATCTGAAAGAAGTCCACTGAAAAGTATTTTCATGTTAACACCAGTTATTCCTTATCATGAACATAAAAAACATAGATTTCACAACAGGGCTTCAGGTACCACTCCTTAGTTACCAACACGGTAACGTGCAAACATCTGCAGTGAAAGACTGACATATGACATGCCGAGTGGATAGAACTAGTTTTTTTAAATCAGATTTTAACATTTATATTTTTTTCATTTCTATTGTTAAAATTATTCCTTTTTCCCTCTCTTTTTTTAAACAGCCTATATGATAGTTTCAATTTACAACAAGTACATGACTGAAGAGTCAGAGTTTGGCAGTTCAATTCCCCCCTGTGGATCCCAGAAGAGACAACCTGTAATGGCCTTGGGCAAGCAGCACAGTCTCAGGGCACCCCCAGAAAAAGGGAATGGTAAACTGCTTCAGAGTACGTACTTTTTACCTAGAAAACCCTGAAAAGGGTATAAGTCCCTTTTCACCATAAGTCAGAATTGACTTGACAGCCTATGATTATTATTTATTATTATGGAGCACAGCATTGGACCATCTGGCTGCAGAGACAACGGTTGGGAGTTCAACTCCCTATTGTGCCTCTCAGGAGAGTCAGTTTATGTGGCAAGTCACATCATCCCAGAGTGCATGCACACTCACAGAGAGAGAGAGAGAAGAGACATAGACAGAAAGACAGAGACAAACAGAGAGAGAAAAAGGGAATAGCAATACTTTGCTCTCTACCTTGAAAACTCTAAGAAGGGTCACTAAAAGTTGGGCTCGACCTGGCAAGACACATTATTATAGTTCAAAGAGCTAATGAAGGTAAGCAGATTATAAATTCTACGTATTTCTATACTAATTTTTAAATGTTTTATCAATAAGGTCCAATAGAATTTGGGGCCTCAATCTTTATGGGGTTCTAAAGGCTCATGTAAAGATTATCCAGATTATCTGTCTCTCCCCTTGTATTATCACCCCTCATTGGCACCATCAGAATAATTTACAATTCTGAAACTGCTTCTGTGTCTCCAGAGATAACACTTGGTAACAGCAATCTATGCTAATGAGAAGTAACAGGCCTGATCAGCTCCATTTTCCAATTCTGACTGAATTTACAGTACTCCTGAAATTTTATTTCCTACAAGAGACACTGCTGGAAATATTCAGGACTGCTTTTAATGGTTTCCTCAAGTGATGCAGATTCTTTTAGAGTGGCAACCAAAGCTTTAATCTCTTTCCAACTTTGTACAAAATCAAACCCTGCCTTTCTCTCTGTAAACAACCTCCACTCTCAGGAAGTGAAAATAGGAATGCATGAAGGACTACTGGAGGTGGAGTAAATAAGGGCAAGGAGATTGTGAAAAATACATATTAAGGTTATGAAGAGCAAGACTTTTTAAAACAAAAATTGCACAACGAAATCAAATTTCTCTCACAAGTGATTTAACATGACTGAAATATATTTGATTTTAATCAGATCCACCCTGATGGCATTAGCCACATTTCTGTATTCTGTACTGCTGGGATGGAGAGATTACACAATTTTCCTGCTCAGCAGAGTGCTCTCAAAAACAAGCAAGATCATAGACTGAGCAGGCCACTGAAGGGAATTAGACATATGGGTAGCTATTACAGTCTAGATGAATTTGCTGACCAGATAGCATTATTTTATTATCCAAACAACACTGCCCTGAAGCTGACCTATAACGTGACCTTCCCTCTGGCCCTTTTTCGTTTTTTGTTTCCAAAAACGAAGAAAAACAGCAGTGGGTTTCAAGATAAATTCTGATTAGTAATTAAAACAACACAATTCTTTGGCATGAGAAAATGCAGACAGATGTGCCAGAAACCTGCACTTCATTTGTGCAAATTAGATCATCAATGATGCATCACAGATTGCTCGGATGCACAAGTTCCTCGTTAGATGTGTCATGCACTGCATGCATTCAGGCTCGCTCCAACTAAGAGCAAAAGATCCATTTTGTTTTCTCCTCGAACCGGATTTAAAACCCAACCTTTTCCGCAAAGCACAGCACTGAGGACGTCCAGGAAAACAACAACAACAAATGATGGAGGGTGGATTTTGGTACGTTGATCAGTGGTGTATAAATCAAATAAATCAGTTTTTGAGCATCAAGAAATCCAACTCCCTTCCTTCCTCCTGCAAGATGCAAGGATTTTCCTTCCTCTGGTTAGGGGGCAGTTGCCCAGGCGGTTCAAGTCACAGTGTGGGAACAGAGCCGCTCTCCTATAGAAGCTTCACAGCACCTGCTCTTCTCAGGGAGCCATGAAACCTCGCAGAGAGGGGAAAGAGCAGCAATTGGGGGGGGGGGGGCTCATTTGCCAACCCAAGGGGCAAGAAAGCCGCTTCACTAAACACACACACACACACACAGAGCGCAGCCCAGACCCTTCCCCAGCAACACTCGCCATAAATAACCAACGGTCCATGCCTGTCTGGGATGCTCCTCTGGGGAAAAAGGGAGGCTGCGGGCTTGAAAGGGGAAGCAAGCGGAGGCTGTGAGAAAAACAGGGAAGGGGCAGGGCGTGCAGGGGTGCCGCTATAGAGGAGAAAGGGGCCAAGATGCAACGGGGGCAGGGTTACCTGATGAAAGTGCAATGAATGGGGCCCACGAGGAAGGAGATGCCACGGGGGGGGGGGGAGAGGAAAGCAGGAGGAAGGCTGCAAGCAGGCTGTCCGATCCCCCCCCCACGGAATCCTTCCCTGAGGAAGGGGGACCCCCTCTTCTCGCCAGGGCTGGAGCACAGAGCCCCAGGCGTTTTCCTCCTCTCCGCCCCGGGCCCTCTTCGGCTCAGGGGGAGGCCCTTTGCCACCCCGAGAGGGAACTGCTCCGTCTCTGGAGGGACGCAGGAGGTCGGGCTTCTTGGGGGAAGCCCTGAGAGGGAGCGGAGATGGGGGAGCGGAGATGCTGAGGAGACACGGGGAGCGGGGGCAGGGCAGGCTCCGGGGGGGGGGGGAGAACTGTCAGCCCTGCAGGGGGGCCAGGGGTGGGTCGGGACCCTGTCAGGGGCCAGGGGGCGACCCCTGCAAACCCTCCCGAGGTCGGCAGGGAGGCGGCGGCTACGCGGGTCTCTTTCCTTCTTGCTCGGCCGAGACCACGGCCAACCGGGCAGCGCGGGGGACGATGCGCGGGCTGACCTGGCGGGAGCATTTCGTTCCCCTGCCCCGTCCCGACCCCACGGCCCTGAAGCGACCCCACAGCGTGACACACACACCCCCGCCTGGGCTCCAAAGGGGGAAGGGGCGTCCTAGTCGCGTACAGGGGCCCGGCGCAGCGCTAGCGGGAGCCGCCAGCACCAACTGAGGGGGGGCGGAGGGGGGGCGCCTCCCCAATGCTCCCCCCCCAGGCGAGCAAGCAAGCAGGAGCCGGAGCGGAGCCCCGCTGCGCGCCCCAACGCCGACGCCACACGCGAGGGTTGCGGACGTACCTGAAGGAGCCACGGCGGCGGCGGAGGGCGCCCCGGGCACGGCGGTTCGCGGCGGCGGCGGCGGCGGGCGGCGGCCGAAGCTCACCTCGACGGCGGCGACGGCGGCTGCACCGGCGCCGGGGCAGCCCTGGAGGAGCAGCAGCAGGAGCGCCAGCCCCGGCCAGGAGGAGGAGGAGGAGGAGGGCGTCCCGCCAGTCCCCGGCATGGCGGCCAGCCAGCGGGCAGCCGAGGCATATTGCGGGCGGGCGGGCGGGCGCCCGGTCCACCAGCTCCCCGCGCAGGGAGAAGGCAGGCGGGCAAGAAAGCGAGGGCGCCGCTGCCACTGCTGCTGCCTCCGCCTCCCTCCCTCCTTCCCTCCCGCTCGCCTTCACACGCGCCTTCCCGCCCCCGGGCACGCAGGCAGGCGGGAGGCGGCTCTCCGGCGCCCACGTGACGGGCAGACGCGGCGGAGGAGCGGAGAGGGGGCTGCCAGGCTCAGGCGCAGCCCTTCCCTGGCTCGGTTCATTCCCACGTGCGGGGAACGCGTCTCCCAAGGCAGCGGCAGAGGCTCCCTCCTCTCTCGGGAGGCGGCCTCTCTGGGCCCGGAGAGCTGCCGAAGGCTTTCCTGGCGGACCCCTTGCCCTTCTCATCCCTTGCCACGCCGGGTGTCTGGGTGCCGGGGGGGGGGGCGCTTTTCCCGCCGCTTCTCAGCTTGGTGAGGCCGACCCCCACACGGAAGCTTTCTCTTGGGGGGGGGGTGGTTCAGCCCTCGCCACCTGCCAATAAGCTTGCATGGCCGAGCGAGGAGGGATTTGAAACCAGATCTCGGGAGTCCTGGGCTGACCCACTGCACCATACAGTACTGGCTTTTAAAGGAAGGAAGAAACGTCAGGTGTGTGTCTGTGTATATAGGTGGTTGAAAGAGGGGCAGCCTATGCCCCATCACCCCCCTAAAGGAAGGTGCCTAGCATCCAATCCTAGCGAAAACAGCAACCACGTTTTGCGGCCGATTGGGGAGTAACGCGTTTTCATTACTACTTGGGTGGATTGCCACCCATCCCATCGCCTGCAAGTGAAGCGTGTGACTGTCGGGCAGGGAGGGGCAACCTCCAGAGGTCCATGGGTGGCACCGTCTTGGAAGAGGGCCCCTGCGCCTTCAGCCCCATGCTCAAAACCTTTTTTTTCTCTCAAAAGCCCACTTGCACCTCCTTATAATTAAGTCATTATAGGTCATCAGGCCAGTTCTTGGGGCGACCCTTTGCAGGAGATTCCAGGCACAGCACTAGTCTCTTTCTAGGGGTGCTCAGAGACTGTGCCGCTGGCCCAAAACCCCACAGACTGGTTCTTCTCCCATGTGCCATGATGGGCGCTTGAAGGCCTGGCCCCTGGCTCCACAGCCAAGCGGTCCAACTCACTGAGCTGTCCCGTTAACTGCACCCTCTTACAGACCCTTCCTCACACTTAAAAATGGTTTGGGGTGCGGAGCTAGTATGCTTGGGGCCCCTTCCGAGCATGGCAAAAATGTACTTCACAACACTTGGTTTGGCGGGGGGGGGGGGGATTTTGTGAATCCTTTTTACTTCATTTTTTAAAAAATAAACATAAAACGCAACGTAAAACACTTGATGGTAAAAACAGGAATTAAAACCCTGCTAGTTTAAACATATACAACAAATGTTCAAATAATAAGTTGTTAAATATAGACACACATAAGAATTAGATCAAAAGAAGGATCTATATTGAAACAGAAGCGTAATACCAAAAGGCATATTAGTACTGTAAAGCCTATTGTTCCATAGAAGTGCCTGGGAGGAGGGTGGAAAACCTTAATATTTTTAATGGCACATAGAAGTGCTGAAGGGCCCAGCAGGGCTGGTGGCCGGAACAGATTTTTCAGTGTTTTTGCTGCAGAAGATTGGGAGGCTAGAAGAAAAAGGTCCTTCTTTTGATTTTGTCAACAATGGCAGAAAATCCACAATCTGCAAGCACAGTTTCCCACTGCTGGCAATAAAAATGCAGCAAATGAAAGGAAGAGCAGCAGCTCACAAGCCTCTGCCTTCCTGTGACCCCCGAGGCCAGTTGCCTGATAGGACGGATGCTCCCTGCCTTAAAAATCTAACATGTTTGTGCCATGTATTGTCAGGTGCATTGCTGCCATCTCTCCATCCCTGCTGGAGCAGGATGTAACCCGTTGGACCTTTTGCCACAATACTTTTGTTAGTCTCTAAAATAGTGTGTGATAGCTCTGTATTTTTCTGTAAACAACTTGGCTCCTCTGTCACTGTGTGGCAGATTTTATATTATTGCAGTTCTTGTTAATTTTTTCTGGTTCGCTCAAAGATGGAGGGCTCAGCATAGAGTGAGAGTGGAAGGTTAGGTTTGTTTGCCATCACACAATGAACGTTTTTCTCATGTTTGTTTTTCGAATTGCCAGATAACTGGGAATTGATCAAAATTCAGCTGTTGTTTGAGGGAGTTCAAAGAACAATTATGTAGCAGTCATCTTTGTCAGTTAGGCTGGAAAAAATCTACCTTCTCAATTGATGATGAGGGAAACGAGGGTGATCTGGAAACCAAGCCCTAGGAGGAGGAAAGACTGGAAGAACTGGGCATGTTTAGCCTTGAGCAAAGGAGACTGAGGGGAGATAGGATGGCACTTTTCAAATACTTGAAAGGCTGTCAAACAGAGGAGGGGCAGGATCTGTTCTCAATCATCCCAGAGTGCAGGACACGCAACAATGGGCTCAAGTTACAAGAAACTAGATTTCCGTTGAATATCAGGAAGAACTTTTTAATCGTTAGAGCATTACAGCAATGGAACCAGTGACCTCAAGAGGTGGTGAGTGCTCCAACACTGGAGGCATTCAAGAGAAATTTAGATGACCACCTGGCAGATATCCTTTGATTTAGATTCCTGCCTTGAGCAGGCGGGGTTGGACTCTATGGCCTCCTAGGCTCCTTCCAACTTATTCTATGATTCCAATCATTCTATGAAAATTTTGTTGCTGCACTGTAAAAATGCAATGTACATTTTTTGCACATTGCATTTTTTATGCCAGAATTGTTTTTAAAGATGTATTTGTACTTAAATATACATTGCTTCGTGTGTGTGTGTGTGTGAGAGAGAGAGAGAGAGAGAGAGAGCTTCACAGGTTCCATTTCATAGAAACCAGACATTCTGTTTTTCTATTTTGCCCACCATGTGGAAGACATGTTGAATAGATTTTGTGGAGAGATAGTAAAAGTTATATTCTTGGGCTACAAACACCCCACTCAACGTGGAATTGTAAGCAAAAAAAAAAAAAGAAGTCATTTCCTGTCACTAGTTCTATATAAGAACTGCTCCAAAATTGTACCTTTAATGTGTGAGAGCTGTTCGTTATTATTAATTACTATTTCCAAATTTTCATCCTGCCTTTCTGCTAAAAATAGCATCCAAGATGGCCAATAAACATAGCTAAAAGCAGGTTAAACAATGCCGTGATTGAAATCACAGTATTCAGTGATATTCACCTTGAAAATTGCCTTGGGGCAGGACTATTTTGAGGTCAGTATGTTTGCCATTGCAACATTGCCAACCCAGAAATGCCAACCTGCTTTTGAGTACCCATATCATTTCCCATTAGCACAAAGATTAGGCAGTTCATGGCCATCAGGATGTTGTCTGGTCACAACTTCCTGTCATCTATTACTGTTGGCCATGCTGGCCGAGACTGACAGGTGCCAAGATCGGAAAAACCTCTTCAGGGACACAGGTTTCCCCCCATAGCCTTAGCAGGGGGCATTCATGGCTCTAAATGGGAGTACAAGCACAGCAGATTAACATTCAACAAAAGATTCAAGGATTGAAGAGCAGTCAGCGTTTTGATGGGGCCATGTTACAGCCCATCTGATGAATACGGAGCAATGACATAAACACGTGTGTGGTTCAGTCCCTTTTGTCTGGCACTTACAGGTTTAGGATGTGCAGAGCATAAGGCTGAACCCTAAACCATCTGTCTGTTAGCCACTAATGGCCCTATAACCCAGATGTGTCCTTAAGCACTGCCCCCTTTCAGAATCGGGTGATTAGAATTTCTCAACAATTCAGCTTTAAGTTTAAAGAGACAATAAAATCCTCCTTCAAAGCAAGCAGTTTTAAGCCTCAGACACTGGAGCAAACAGAAGACGATGTTTCAGTCTGACAGTTTTAGGGCACCAGGAGTTGCAAAAATGGAGATTAAACACAGACAATGCAGAAATCTGTATGTCTCTATCCTAATAAATGGGAAATGCATGTTTGCCATCCCTCCGCTGCTGATCAAATTCTTCTTGCTACTTACAATGCAGGACGTTGCAGATAACTGGTTTAGAAAATAGCCAGATTATACTGTGTTTATCGCATCCCACATTCTGCCTTTCCTCCATAAAACTCAAGGTAGCTTAAGTGGCTGTTCTTTAAGGAGCCTCCTGGTGCAGTGGTTTAACTGCAGTCAAAAATTCTACACACAACTCTGAGTTTCATCCCGGCAAGCTCAGGGTTCTCTCAGCCTTCCATCCTTCCGAGGTTGGTAAATTGAGTACCCAGCTCACCGGGGGGGGGGGGGGGGGGCAATGTGTAGGCTGCCTAATTAAACTGCAAACCTCCCAGAGAGTGCTTTAAGTGCTATGGGCTGGAGTATAAGCAGAACGCTTTCCTTTGCTTAGTCCTGTGAGATTGGTGAGGCTGAGACAGTGACTGCCACAAAAGAAGCCAGTGAGCTTCGTGGCTGAGTGGATTTTGAACCCAAGTCTCCCCAGACCTATCCTAGCACTTGAACCATTCTACCATACAGTATATGCCATGGACGGGCAACATGCGGGCCATAGAGTACAACTCCCATCGTCCCTAGCCACTATAAGTTAAGGGTGAGAGATGCTAGGAGTTGCGGGCCAATAACAACCAAAAGGCTAGGAGTTGCCAACCCCTGATCTAGCTTCTCCAATTTAATACAGAGAGCAACCATTTAGTAAAGTGCCATCTGTGACCATCCATCCACCCATTCCCGAACCCACCAACATAATGCGACTTCAGCACAGGGAACTCCAACCAAAGGCCGCTGCTTCCACCAAGATCAGATCGGGGTCAGGTGACTATCCCTCCTCCTGTTTCCTGCAACTCCATATCCTGACCTAAGGTTCTCCTTATAGGTGTTCTCTTGGGGATCTGGGGCAGAAGATGATGTTGGAACTGGTTTGCAATGTGAATTCAGCATACATAGGCTTGAAGGATGATTGTGTGGTGTATAAGCCACTCTATGGTCCACAGATGTTTAATATCCAACCTGAATTACATTTGCTAAACTCATGTCATCACAAGTTAGATCTAGTGTCTTTCACATCTGACAGACCCCAAGGCCCTGTTATCTTGGGCAAACCCACTAAAAGTATATTGGTGATCCTCAGGGTCATATCCCGAGACTGTGCTTTGCAGCGGCTGGCTAGTAAGCAACTGCAAATTACAAAGAGTGTGAAAAGCATTTTATTCACAATTTTTTCAACATTAATTATCCTACTATTTACAATAAAATGATTGCTTAATTCCTTTCAATGAACAGTTAAAAAGAGATATCAGATGTTCTTTTCCAAAATAATACGTTTTTAACATCAGTGGTTTATGGGATAAAGGAAAAATCAATTTAGAAAGATAAGGAATAACGTGTCCCTGTCTGCTGTAGTCTGCATTGACTACTGCCGTGAGCTACAAGATAAGTTTACATTATTTGCTACCAACAGTTAAGACTCACGCAGCTTTACATAAGGCTTACACTGCAAGTGCCGATTAATGTTGCTTATTGCTTCTCTTACATGATTTTTTTTTAAAAAGTTTTTTTGGCGCATAACCAATATGACCCTGCTTTCCTTACAAGATTAAATTCTCCAGCATGTCTGCTGTTTCAGTGTAATCTTTTGGAGGGAGAAATCAGTTCAACTTCTAAAAAATTCCACTGGTACAAAGTGCATTGAAGACATTGACCAAAAGGATCGAACTAAAACTATTTTGAGGTTGATCTCCAACTTACCTTGAAATTGGTATAACAGCTATTCCTTTTTTTAAAAGGAGTCCTGAAAACTGCGATCTTCAGATAGAGGGGCTACAGATTTAAGATTGTTCTAAAAATGAACAAACAGCACAACATTTCCCAGAGTTATTTGGGGGCACCCATGGTAGTTAACCTGGCATGACTAATACATGGATTTCAATTGCATGCATAGATCTCTCTTTTTGGTTCATACACAGTAGGACCATGGTATCTGCAGGGGATCAATTCCAAGCTGCCGCAACCCCCCCCCCCCACGGATACCGAAAAACGTGGAAATATGGAACGCTATTTATTGCCTGTTCTCTGGCTCCCTCTAGTGGCCAGTTCGGATGAATACACCCTGAAGGATTCATTTAGTACAGTATTTTCATGCAGCCAATAAATGAATCAGCCCATACTGATTCTGCAGGTGAAGGGGGTGGTCCTACTGTATTGTACAATGTCACATATTCCAGTAGGCTGGGAGACTTCTGAAATACTTGGTGACATGCTTGAATGCTTGACTAAATAGAAGGATGGCTTCTTTAGCATTATGTGATCACGAGACAAGACGACCCAGAATGTCAGAAAATTCACATTATCACATTCACAAAATGTATTTGTGATATGGATGGTGGGCAGTTCAACAAAGACAGATGTGTGGCAGTTATTTTGTCAGTAACCTGTAAGCATAAACAATGTGTCATAAGTGTTTTAACAAGTAGTGCCTATATGGAAAAATAAAAACATGCTGGGAAATGGTATAGCCAGCATGGGGCAGGGCTGGCTGAGCAGTTCTGGGCACTGCAGTACAAAAAAATAATAAGAAAACAATATAAAACAGAGCTTTGTACACAGGAAGTTTCTGGGTTAAAAAAACACCCTGTAGACAAAAATGTTCCATTGAGTCAATTCATACATTCAGGGTGCAGTTCATACCTTCAGAGTTCACAAGTGTACTCAAGACTTGAGTGTGTGTTCATACACAGATTATTTCATGGAAAATTCACACATACATGACATTAATATTAAACTGTGGCTTCATATTGCATTTGAAATTGCCATTGAGGGCAAAGGTTCGTGGATCATTTCAAAAACAATGCCTTTTTAATGAATGCTCTGTGACACTGAGCAATGAACCTGCTTGTGTGAATCAGCTTGAAGTGACTGGAGGTTACGCATAACAGCTGGCTCCCCAAGGGAGAGTCCCCCCCAGGAGAATTACAGGCTACAGCTTTTTGGTAGCGATGCCTGAGAATATGGATGATAATGTGAGAAGTAAATTAATTGAAACTGGTTTTAAAAGATGCTTTGTGCATGTGATTTGCATGTATGTGTGTGTGTTTTTTTTAAAAGACCACAATGAAACAGAGAAAGCATTCCTGTCGCCCATCCACTGACCGAGTTCCAATAACATTAGCTATTCTGCTGAAGTCAGAGGGAATTGAATTATAGGAGTACTTCTCAAATTATGGTATGAAAATGAAGCCGTGGGGTGCTAGTATTAAAGTATAAACACATTATCAATGGATAAATAACACCCTTATCTAAAATATGATGAGAGTCTTAGGGAGATGACTTAAAGGATTATTGAAGGGGATTTTTATGAAGACATTGCATCTTTATTTGTCCTGGGGCACTTTAGCTCACTGTGTAAAGCATCTGAAAAATGCGAAGGGGCTATCACAGAGTTACAGATTCACCAAGAAAACATTTCACCACCGCTCTGCGGTCTCACTAAACAGATTTTGCAGGTTTTTATAGCGGTTCCAAATTGGTTAAACCAAAGATGACAGCATGACCAAAAAAAATAAAAAATAATGCAAAGACTTTCATTATTATCTTTTAGATAGCTGGTAGAAACTATATTGTTCTGCCAAGCTTTTACTGACGAAAGCTGCCCTTTGATTTTAGAAGGCTCCTTGTTTCACTGCTGCAATTAATTTTGATTTAATTTTTGTGCACAGCTGTATTTTAGTGAATCTAACTTTACTGTAAATTGTCTTGAGCACTGGAGGGAGAATTCAGAAATACGCCCTTTAAATAAACATACTACAGCTTGTTTGGCTCTCTCATACAGTTTGGCCTCTGCCACCTGCATACTGTCAACTAGATCACAAGGGAGTCCCATGTTAACAAACACCTATCCTTTGGCACAGAGCACTTTTTTTAAACAACATAATGGCTGAAATCCTGTTGTTTAGCATATTAAGTTTCACTAAAGTAGGCCCACTGAATTGGAGGATTTGATGAGCCAACTCCTCCATATGTTCTATTGATAAAAAAATGTAAGTCGCAACTACAGCAAGCCCTTTAGAGTCAACTGAACATATGGAGGCATTGATTCATCAAATCCCCACTGATTCAACAGACCTAGTGTGACTTACTACATGAAGCAACAGGATTGCAACCAATACCTCTCCAACTTCACGGTGCATATGTGTCTCTACACGCACACCCTCCTACATAGGAAGCATACCACTTTAACATGCCGTGGTCAGTTGTGAATTGAAGGTACTCCTTATGACAATCTCCACAGCCACACTCTGGAATCTAGACAGGCAAGCACCTATGCTGACTGACATCACTAAACTAGTTCTAAGACGTTCCAGCTAAGCCCAGGTTAAAGCCCCGGCGACACAGTGGGCTCATGTGCAGGTCTGTGAGTACATTATGCGCTTGTTTATTTTAGATCCGCCATTTCTCCCAAAGACCGGCACTTTAGGGGGCGAGCAATATTAAACAGAACAAGTATCATTAAAAACATAAAACACTCCAACATGAAGCTGCAACCTTGGCAGTAGGAAGCAGCATACATGGATCAAAATGGCACTTACTTCAGAATGGACTTGCATGGGGCTGTACGTAAAAAGGTAACATTATTGACACCTCTATGTTTTGATGGGTGTGTATTATGTGCTGTCAAGTCCATCCCAATGTAGGTCTTCATCTTTTCCTGCTACCTCATTTCTTCCTAATCTTACTGCCTTGTTTTGACATTTTGGTTTTTTGTTTTTGTTATTTACACTGATTGCTTGGGTATGGACCAATAACACTAGGAAGAAAGAAAAGAGTTTTTATGGGGACCCTGTTCTTTGCTCCTTCTGCTGGATTCTGTATACAATATATATTATGGGGAGGGGAGGAATGTTAAGTATAAAAAACCTACCTTTTGTTTCAACAACTCTGTAATTTTTCCTTTAAAAATATTTATATCCCGTATAATTCATCTGAATGTCCCAGGGGACCTCCAAGAAGGAAGACAGTTAGATAAACTAGACTATTATTTACACAGAAGTTACAGTATCACTGATCTACCTGGAAGGATACAAGACGAGAGTGGCCTACCAAAGATACCTTAAGAATCTTGGAATGGGAAACTACAGCGTATACTGCGGGGGGTTTTTTTTAGTTGAACTTTCTGGCTAGAGCACAAGCTTCTTCTTCAGCCTAGTGCTGACAATTATTTATGAAACACAGAGAAGCAACTGGTTGGCGTTATTGCCTCACCTTCATTCGTCAGCTGATAACTGACCCATCAGCTGGTGACCAAGGCAGCATACATCTGATTGGACAGAAAGAGCTTTCAAATCTCTTCGCATCTTTTCATATTCTCCGTACCAGCCAGACATTCAGCAGCTAATCATCAATGCCTCAATACATTTGTTAGTCCCAACAAGAACAGACCTTATTGAATCACTGGGGTTTTGGTAAATCAATGATTCCAATCTAGTTGGGACTAACATCTGAATTTAGGCCTCAAGTCTACAGTAACCGATAGCATCAAGGTATGTACTGTACATGTGTATGAACTAGACCCGGGATAAAATTCAAACACATTCGCTTTATATTTCCCTCAGATGTGTAATACAAAAGAATATTTGGAAACAATTCCTAGTACGGAACCATGCAACTCTGATAAGCAGACTCACTTGTAAATTTTGGCAGCTCATCTATCTGGCATACGTGTGCTTTAACCGTTCCCATCAACTGTGGTTTTAGCCGTGTGCAAAAAGCAAACTCTTAAACCTCCCCAGTAAATAGCCATATTGGATGACAAGACAAATGGCCTAAGATCAAGACGTCAAATGGCACTTTACGATTGCTTTCCTGAGTTTGGCCTTGATGGTCTCTCCCTCTTGGTCTCCTCTCCATAAAACCTCTTCAGGGGAGCTCTTTGACTTTCTGGTCTACTATCTCTACTGAGGTTTAGGCCCAGATAAAATCTTGGCAACAGTATCGGAAGACTTAAGGCTAGGCTCCACATCATCTGAAAAAAAAATCCTGGCCATAATTCCTCTTCACTGTAATGGTTACACAAAGGAGTCTTCTTCACCAGGGGCAGTCACACAAACTGCATTCCTGTGTGTTTCCTGCAAAATATTGAGAAAGTTCTTGCCTGCCCTTAACTCCGTTATTTTCAGCTACTGAACCATTTTAATACGTCCTGCCCAGAACACCTAGGGATTCTGCATGATTTTACATTCTGATGACCTTCGTCAAAACCTGAGAAATCTCCTAATATAGGAAAATCATGGAATGGAAACAGGATGCAGTTGCAAAGTCCAGCAGAGCCGATGGGATCGTATTCTGTTTTCATGCGGCCAAAACCTAGACTTTGAGTAAAACCGAACTTCTCCTTTCTCTTCTCTTAGATGTACAGCCTGGAATTATAATACTGATGTGTACCTGTGAATGCAAAATCTCTGCCATCCTGAGCAATTTCCTTTTCCTTAGCAATCCTGACCCAAGAATTCTGGGAGTTGTAGTTGAAAAGCCTCATGGAACAGTGGTTAAACTGTGGTCACGACTTGGGGTTCAATCCCGAAGGAGCCGGCTCAAGGTTGACTCAGCCTTCTATTCTTCTGAGGTCGGTAAAATGAGTACCCAGCTCACGTTGGGGGTGGGGGAAATGTGTAGCCCGCAGAATTAACTTGTAAACCGCCCAGAGAGTGCTTTAAGCGCTATGGGGCGGTAAATAAGCAGCACGCTTTGCTTTGCGCTTTGGAAAAAAAAAACAACCTTCAGAACTTACCCATGTGCTAGTTTAGAATGGGGCAGGACTGGACTTTAAGTAGTAAGGCATGGAGAATTATTTATTTTTCCTCTGCAGGGTTTCACAACACTTCCAATAAGCACAGTTCTATCTCCTTCAAGCATCTTTTTTGCCTCTCTGCCTCTACTTTTGCCATTCCCAGTCTTGGGTCCTCAGATATTGTTGGACTTCAACTCCCAGAAAACCTAGCCGTTACAGGCAACAGTTTAGAGACATTGCGAATTGTAATCCAGTATGGACCATAAAGAAAGCTGACTGCCGAAGAATTGATGCTTTTGAATTGTGGTGCTGGAGGAGACTCCTGAGAGTCCCCTGGACTGCAAGGAGAACAAACCTATCCATTCTAAAGGAAATCAACCCTGAGTGCTCACTGGAAGGACAGATCCTGAAGCTGAGGCTCCAATACTTTGGCCATCTCATGAGAAGAGAAGACTCCCTGGAAAAGACCCTGATGCTAGGAAAGTGTGAAGGCAAGAGGAGAAGGGGACGACAGAGGACGAGATGGTTGGACAGTGTCATCAAAGCTACCAACATGAATCTGACCAAACTCCGGGAGGCAGTGGAAGACAGGAGGGCCTGGCGTGCTCTGGTCCATGGGGGCACGAAGAGTCGGACACGACTAAACGACTAAACAACAACAAACATGTGGGATCTAACATTGGAGATTACAAACTATACTCCCCTTTTGTCTTCTGGCTTTGCTAGGAAGCGTGGCATTCTGTTTGAAAGCCATGTTTAAATTATGCAAAGTAAGGATAAGAAAATTACCTAATTGGCATAAATTATTCTGAATGTGTAATTTGGGTTTACTTGCAAAACTTTTGACTCTTCTAAAGTGCAGAAACGTTACCAGCAAATGATGCCACAGACAATGGTAAACTGCTGTCCAGAAAAAGGGTAGTTGATTTCTTGTAAAAAAAAACCTGGAAAGCAAAGGGCGTCTCCAACATGACTCAGTAAAACAGACAGCTCTTTCTTAAATGGATCCCACACGACACAGAAAGGATAGTTCTCTTCCAGAATGGGCTCATCGGTCAAGAGACAACTGAAGGAGATCTGTGTCGAACTGGCTGTATCTTTTGTACAGTCAGATATTTCTGGTTCAAACAGTCCCCCCGCATCCTTATTTCCAAGAACAAGCGAATACCTTGGGAAAATCCAGCTGAAAGGTCCAACTGCCAACTCTTTAGTTACTTCCCATGTCGTTCATAAAACAGAGGTGATTCCTGGAGGTGCACAAACTTGGTCTGTAGTTCAATTTGTACCGATTCATAAACATTAAAAAAAAACAAAAAAAAAACCAAAGACCTTTACTTTCTGGATCTGGATAAGCAAAATCATGGCCGTAAAGTATGCTCATCAGTACACATGGTATTAGTGACGCAGGTGAACGTGATTAATAGAATGGAAGCTAAAATATATTGCTTTCATTTTGCAGGTTACTTTAGAGTATTGTCAATGCCTCTGCAATGCAGTTCCAGACCCTCTGTCCTTCAAGACCATAAAAAAGACTTATTTTCAAAAGGAAGAAGATGACCATTCTAAACCTTCCTGTATGCGAGACAGTCGAAACACTGCTTAAGCTTCTGATGTCCCTTCTCCATTTTCGTGTGGTTGCAACTGTTCCCTTTCTTGCTCTTCCTGCGGTGGTCGCACGCGTTTGAAGAAACCCACCTGCATGGTAGAAGAGATAGACACAGGGAAAAAATACAGTATCCACTGGGAAGAAACAACACCTTCAAAAATAAAAACTGTCGTCACATACAGAGCTTTGAAAAGTTCCTTTTTTGGGGCTACAGCACTCAGAAACCCCCAGCCAGCATGGCCATGCTAGTAGCTGCAAGATTCTGGCGGGGCCGAGTTCAAAAAAAATGAATCTTCAAATCTCTGTTTGCTTGGAGCTTACTAAGACACTGACTGATGAATGAGCTGTTCAGATGGTTAGGGTATTTTCACAACTTATAGAAAAATGTGACCTTCAGTGTCAGGATGGTTGGGTCAATGTTGCGTCAATACCTTCAAGCACATATCCAAACACATGTGCATTTCTAGGTCATGTTAATAACTGAATTGTTTAGAACAGTAGCATAATACAGAAAGAGGAAGAGAAGGAAAGAAGGTGTAAACATGTATATGTTTGTGTGTGTACACATACCTATCTATATATAATATACATGTAATACCTACCCACCTACCTAGGCCGGAATCTTATTGGTTATTTGTGCCAGCATAAACACAAAGGCATAAATCACAGTGGTGAATTGTCATTCATTAACAAATCACTGGTTGCATTCCTTGTCATGTACCAGTGGTGCTACTTAGACTTAGACACACACACGCACACCATTGTCATTATGCAGGAAGATTCACACAAGCAGTCTCTAAATGGACCTTACAGATCTTGCTCTGCTCTCTGCCAAAGTCCTTCCCAAGTACAGCACACAGAGCTACCTCTGCCCATAAGCCTTGGAGCCGTGACGGATTGTAACACGTCAGAACACAACCACCTTGGAAATGTTAGCCCAAAACGTTTTTTTAATTTTCATTCTGTGAGGTTTTCCAGAAAAACAGCCTATTAAAAACTTTAAACAGCTTTTTTAGAAAACCAAAACCAGCTTCCACCAGGACTGGACAGCTTTTAATGTCTAAGATCCATTTCCCTGGACACACAACGGGTCATATTTGTCCCCCCACACACACACAGAGCAGTTGGGCCACTTCCTGTCCTGCCTTCAGAAAAAGGAAGTGGAGCTTTTGTTTTCCTGGCTCTTGCTTTGCTAAAATTAAGGTCCGGGGGCCATCTCGTTTTAATGGAGAATCAGGCATGATGCCTTCTTTTAGAAGAGAATTATGCCCTCTGGACTGCCTTGAGATGCAGTTTCTCCTGGTTTTTTTTTGTTTTTTGTTTTTTTTGCAAAAAGCAGTAACGGCTTGGAGGCGGGGGGGGGGGGGAGAGGGGCACTCAGGTGGATGCACATAGCCCCCATGATCCCCGCAGTAAGCGGCACAGAATTTGACAAAGTTCACTCCTAAAGTAGGCGTGTACTCAAGATTGCAACATTCAAACCTTCTATTCTAAAGTCAACCCAGAAAAAATACTTGGTGCAGACAGGCATCTCCCAGACAGGCTTGATGAGTTGTGGCAGACCCATCTCCCGTTACAACTGCTTGCTCTCTCCAAAATAAGAGATGCAGCAGAATGAGCATTATTTCGTATTGTGTTAGTACGGTGATTAAAGAAAACGAACAAAGATTGGCCACGTTCTCCACTTACCTTATGCATTATAAAGACAAGAACGCCCAAAAGTAATAAACCAGCCAAGACGGCTAGTACGATTACCCAGACTTGCACTGTCATGGGTGCTGGCTGAATGCCCCACAAGATATTGGTTGTAACCTAAAGGGATTTAATAAGAACAACATGTTTTATAGTATGAACGAAATCAGTGGCATGTTTTGGAAACACATCAGAATCCAATGAAAGATTGGTGGGATTACCTGAAACGAAGGGTGACCAGAATAGTTAGGTTACCTACCTGTAACCATGGTTCTTGTAGTGGTTCTCTGTGAATTCACACAAATGGGTTTATCCTGCGCCTGCGCAGGACGTTCGGAACTTTCTAGAGCTTAGAAAAAAGCCAGACAGTTAGTCTCCCCCCCCGAGGGTATATAGGCTCCGCCTCCTCCACCTTCCTTAGTTCCCTATGTCCGCCGTTACTAGAGAGTAGGTAATGACCTGTTATCGTGACGGACAGCGGGGAGGAAGGGAGGGATGTGTGAATTCACAGAGAACCACTACAAGAACCATGGTTACAGGTAGGTAACCTAACTTTCTTTGTAGTGGACTCTGTGAATGCACACAAATGGGTGATTAGCAAGCTGACTCACCGGATGGAGGGCCGTCACGGTATCAGGGATGACAGTATCGCCCTTCCAAAGGCAGCATCATTTTTAGCTCTGACATCGAGGCGGTAGTGCTTCGTGAACGTCAGAGGATTGGACCAAGTAGCCGCTTTACAGATGTTTTGAATATGAATACCGCGATGGAGAGCGGTGGATGTAGATATAGCTCTGGTGGAGTGAGCTTTAAGTTGGTCCGGTACCGGTTTATTTGCAAGCTGGTAAGCCATTTGTATGGATTGCACGATCCATCTCGATATTGTCTGAGAGGATGCAGGAGCACCCTTGTTATGTCCATGGTAGCACACAAAGAGACGGAAAGAGCGTCTGAAGTGCTTGGTTCTGTCCAAGTAGAAGGCAATAGCCCGTCTGACGTCCAGAGTATGAAGCTTGCGCTCGACTGGAGTGGACGGCGATGGAAAAAATGTAGGAAGTATCAGCGGTTGATTCAAATGGAAGTCCAATACAACCTTGGGAAGAAATGAGACATCCAAGTACAGAGTAACTTTATCGGGATGCATTTGTAGGTATGGAGGGTCAGACCTAAGAGCTGACAATTCACTAGCCCTTTTGGCAGAGGTTATGGCCACTAAAAAGGAAGTCTTGAGAGAAAGCAATTTCTCGTTACAGGTTGCCATGGGTTCAAATGGAGGCTTGGTAAGCGCATCCAGGACAAGTGGAAGCGACCATTGAGGTACAATGGGTGAAGAGGGCGGCCTGATGTTCTGCAGGCCCTTAAGGAATCTTTTAACCGTGAGGTGGGAGAACAGTCTGGCGGAGCTAGAGTGAGATGGCTGGTGAGCAACGATCGCGGAGATATATACTTTAATGGTGGAGTGTGCGAGTCCGAGATTGAACAGATGCAGTATGAAGGTAAATAAGGTTGAGAGTGTAACTGGGACTGATTGGAGTCCTTTGGACTGAACGAATTTCGTAAAAGATTTCCATTTGTTACGGTATAGGCGAGAAGTCGACGGCTTTCGAGAGCGGTCTAGAATCGCACGGAATTCGGGGTTATCCTCCACGCCGTCAGGTGAAGAGACCGGACATCTGGATGGAGAAGGGCCCCGTCGTTCTGGGATAGCAAGGACGGTATTAGAGGTAAGTGGAATATTTCCTCCGTTATTCCTTGAAGGTGGGCAAACCAGGGTTGTCGTGGCCACCACGGAGCGATGAGAATTGCGTTCGCCTGGTATTGAATGATCCGGACTATTGTCCTGAGGAGCATTGGTATGGGAGGAAACAGGTAAGTGAGTTCTCCGGACCACGGAATGAGGAAAGCGTCTCCTAGTGACGCGGTGTCCCTGCCCGCTCGTGAGCAGAACCTGCGGCATTTGGCGTTGCGGTGAGATGCAAAGAGGTCTATGGTGGGTTGACCCCAGCGCCGGCATAGGTCTTGAAAAATCGTCTTGTTGAGGGACCATTCGTGCGTCCTGGTACGGAGCCGGCTGAGGTGGTCCGCTAGATAGTTGTCCTCTGAAGCGATATGAATCGCTTGTGGAAAAATATGATGGGTACGGCACCAGTCCCAAAATCGCATGGTGAGATGGAGAAGCGGTAGGGATCGAGTCCCACCTTGTCGGTTGATATAGTGCATAGCTGTGGTATTGTCCGTGACAAGCTGCACAGATTGTCCCTCTATACGCGGCAGAAAGGCTCGAAAAGCCTTCATGATGGCGAGCAATTCGAGCTGGTTTATATGGAGAGACCTTTCTCTCAGTGTCCATAACCCGTGAATCCTGAGCTCTTGGCAGTGAGCGCCCCAGCCAGAAGGGCTTGCGTCGGTCGTGACCTGTATGGACAGGAAAGGAGGTTGGAAGGGTTTTCCTTCGGACAGATTGCGCGGAATCGTCCACCAGATGAGATGCTTCGCTACATGTGGCGGAACCTGCAACTTTTTCCGTGGGGAGTCCGTTAGAGGATCGAACTCGCCCAGGAACCAGGACTGGAGCGGACGCATTTCGAGCTTGGCATGAAGGACGACTGCCGTCGTGGATGACATGAGGCCCAGTAGATGCTGAACGTCGAATGCGGTGACAGTAGCCAGGGGTGGAAACCGTTGTATTGCGTCTCGAATTTTTTGGATTCTTTGATAGGGCAGGAATGCCCGTGCCCGGGTCGCGTCTAGCGTTGCTCCTATGTAATTGACCAGCTGGGATGGAACCAAAAGGGATTTTTCCTGATTGATCACTAGACCTAGCTTGTTTAAGGTCGCGAGAGTGGTAGTTGTAGCAGCGACGGCTTCGTGGTAGGATGATGCTACCAGGAGCCAATCGTCGATATAAGGGAAGAGTTTTATTCCCTTGGTGCGAAGGTGAGCCACTACAGGGGCCATGCACTTGGTAAATGTCCGAGGGGCCGTTGAGAGCCCAAATGGAAGGGCAGCAAACTGGTAGGTTGTGCGGTGGAACCGGAACCGGAGATACCGCTGATGAGAAGGGTGAATGGAGACGTGAAAATAAGCGTCTTTGAGGTCGATGGTGACGAACCAACTTCCCTGTGAGAGAAGAGGAAGAATGGAATCGAGTGTTAGCATTCGAAACTTCCTGTAAATGATAAACTGATTGAGTTCTCTGAGGTCCATGATGGGCCTGATACCTCCATCCTTTTTAGGGACAGCGAAGTACCGAGAAAAGAAACCCCCGTTTAGATCAGCATGTGGGGTCTTGACGATCGCCCCCTTGCTTAGGAGGGATGAAATTTCCTCCTGTAGAGCCACCGAAAAGGGGGTGGTCTTAGGGAGATTTGGTGGAGGAAGCTGGAAGAATTCTATAGAATAACCCTTCTCAATAATGGTTAGGACCCATTTGTCAGTCGTAATATGTTTCCATTCGGAGAGAAATGGAAAGAGTCTAGTCCGGTAAGAGGGGTAGTTAGTTGTATTGCTTACCCCGGCGCTGAGGTTTACGAAAGGACTGCTTGTGTCCTTGGTATTGTTGCTGCTTGAAAGTCGAAGGGTTGGACTGAGATGACTGGAAGGTCCTGTCATGTTGCTGCTGTCTACCATACCGAAATGGTTGGTACTGAGAAGATGCTTGGTAAGCAGGTTTTTTGTAAGTAGGTCTCTGATACCGATACGGTTGGTATGGTATGTAGGACTTTGCGGTCTTCCGCATTTTATGGATATTTTCCATAATATCATCAGTCTTGGAATTAAAGAGGCCATCCGCATCAAAGGGAACATCCTCGATTTTAGTCTTTGTATCGTCCAGTATGTTCGCCGCTCCGAGCCAGGCATGGCGACGGACTGCTACTGCTGTAAGCATGGATTTGGACGCAATTTCAGCTGTATGCTTTGCTGCTACTCGTTGCTGTCTTGTAAGGGTATTAGCCTCCTCGTAGACGTTGAGGAGTTCGGTCTTGGATGGCTCAGGAAGGCTTTGTAAGACGGGGACAATTTTATCCCATAGGTGCTTTTGATAAGCACCCATCGCGGCTTGGTAGTTCGAAATCTTAATCAGTAGAGCCGCAAGGGAATAAAGTTTTTTGCCCAGGGCGTCATTTTTTCTGCCGTCCTTATTGACAGGTGTAACAGAGGACCTGCTGCGGGATTGATACTGGGTAGCCTCAACAACAATAGAATTAGGCATGGGATGCTTAGTCAGGAAATCCGAGTCGGAACCGTGGGTCTTGTAATGGTGGTCGATTTTTCGAGGGATTTGGAGAGTCGCAGGCGACTTATCCCACGAAGCCTTTACCAAGTCAAGAAGTGCTGGAATGAGGCTAAGACTGGGAGGGGATGACTTGTCCTGCTCCATATCGTGGAAGACAAGGTCTGTTTGTTGCTCAGGAACTTGCACATCTAGGTGTAAAATTTTTGCCATGCGCAATATAAGATGAGCATAGGACGAGTAGTCTTCCAATGGGTATTGTGAAGAAGTACTCGGAGCACCACCATCAGGTACATCAGATTCCGAAGAAGCTGAAGAGTTGTCATGGGAAGATTCAGACACCAATGAGGAGGGACGGTGCGATATTGGTACCGTGTCTCTCGGTATTGGTTCGGCATCAGAGTGTACCGAAGGAGAGAAAGGCTCTGTATCGTGGCCCTCTGGGCCAGAGTACATCGTCGCAGTCTGTACCGTGGATCGGCCTGCGGGACGTTTAGACCGTTTTAGAGGCGCAGAAGGTGCCATCGGTGACTTCCTCTTACGGGAAGTAGCAATTTGGGGTGTAGGAACATGCCCCTGTTGCTGCTGTAGATTCTCAGGAGTTGGAACCGAAGAAGGGTACCAAGCTGAGGAGGGGTAAGCCTGTCCCCTGAAGTCAGGCGGATAGCCGTATCCTTGATATGGGTAGGGCTGGTATGGACCGAAAAAAGGAGGACCATACTGTGCCGGCATTTGTGGACGGTATTGGTCCGCAGGATGTTGAGGTTGGTACGGAGAGGTATGCTTACGCTTCTCCTTTCGCTTTCTAGGAGTGCGAGACGGCAGCTCCTGTTCTGAATGCGAGTCAGTATCAGCCCGCCCGGAAGATCTCGGGCTAGTAGGGGCGATGGCCACGCTGGGAAAAACCTCAGCCGCAAAATGGCCTGACGACGGAGACATGCTCATGATATCGTGAGCAGCCTGGGCCGGAGGAATGATCCGCTCCTCCATATCCGATTGCCCAATGTCGTCTCTAGAAGACTCCTCGAGTAATATAGGAGGCGCAGGAAGAGGCAAAGTTGCCGATTTGGGTGGCTTTGCCGAGATTTCGCTTTATCATTCTTCTTCTTTGAAGGTACAGCCGACCTAGAAGCCTTGGTGGAAGCTGGCTTAGGCGGTCTAGAGGAGTCCTTCTGCTTGGAAGACGCAGAACTCAAGGTAGGCTGCGAAGAATCAAAGGCAGTGGCGCCTGCTTTAGGTGTCTCTACACGTGGAGGGTTCGGGGAAGTGGTAAGAGGAACCTCCATAGCAGGCTTGAGGGTTCTTTCGTAGAGAAAGGCCCGGAGGCGTTGAGACCGCAATTTAAGAGCTTGTTTGGAAAAACTTCTACAAGCGGCACACGCCTGGATAAGGTGGGATTCCCCCAAACAAAATAAGCACTTATCGTGCTGATCCGTTAGCGGAATTTTTCGGCAGCAAACGGAGCACTGTTTGAAGCCCCGAGAGGCCATAAAAAAATAAAAAATAAAAAGGGGGGAAATCCGGGAGGGGAGGGGAACGGGAAGACGCAGAACGAGGAAAAACTTAAATGGGAAGGCAGTTCTGGCGTCTTAAAAGAAGAAAAGAAAAGCTGCAAGGTAAATAGAAGGAAATACTTTCCTTAGCACGCTCTAGTGTTCCTACGTCCTACCCTAACGGCGGAAAAAGAGGAACTAAGGAAGGTGGAGGAGGCGGAGCCTATATACCCTCAGGGGGGGGGGAGACTAACTGTCTGGCTTTTTTCTAAGCTCTAGAAAGTTCCGAATGTCCTGCGCAGGCGCAGGATAAACCCATTTGTGTGCATTCACAAGAGTCCACTACAAAGAACCTACTGGTGTTTGCATAACGTTTGTGTAAGTTGTCGCAGCTGGTTGCAGCAAATTGATGAGGTGCCTGGGCATGTCACACTCGCATGCCTGATCACGCACCCAACGGGGCACTTCGCTGATGAGCTGCAGCAAGTTGTGCAAACCTTAGCAAACACAGCTCAGAATCTGGCGACTGTGTAACAAACGGGGGATTTCCTGGTTGCGCGTATACAATGATCCAGGAAAAGATGGGCACTGTCTAAGAATTCAGGCCTCTGAGAATCATGCAAAACAAACAAGCAAGCAAACAAACAGAGGAAGCTTCTAATCTTGGGTGGGGAACTTTATCGGTCCCGGTAACAGGGTTGTACCACGGGACCGATGTCAATGGCTATGTCCCACCCCCAAAGTCCTGCCCCTTTCGTGATGTCATCAGATCCTCCTTCTTTGTTGAGATATGCTTTACAGTCTATGGAGGAGGCCTACTAAAATCTCATAAATCAGGGTTACTCATCATGATTCCCAGGGTCTGCGAGCACGCTTCCAAAGCTCCTAACAGAGCAATGTGCTGCTGCCCATTAACAGCAACATCGGAATTATGCACCTATCTAAAGGACAGAGTAAAAATTGGACAAAATAAGAGGTTGTGCACAATTGTCATTGTATAACTCATATACATTTCCAACCTGTCTCAAAGGTTTTGCCAGTTGGGTACTATATAAACATGTTGAAAAAAGAAAAAGAAAAAAGAAAAAGAGGTTCTGAAAATGCAATTGAACGTTCCATATTCCAGATATTACATATATACTGGATACCCCATATATATGCCATATTCATAAACTGTGAAAGATCAGAAGCAATCAAAGTAGAGAACTTAATGAGCAAAAAAGGCAGGAGAAATAGTAGAATGGAAATAGCTCTCTATGTAGAAACAGGACCTAACAATAGGACCCAGTTTTTATTTATGGAGGAATGAGCTTTGATCCATGATACAGGTTTTATCGGGTTCAGGATAATCAATAGTTTGATATGCGCCTGATGTGATGCAACCTATGCATGTTTTCTCAGAGGCAAACTCTACTTTGTTCAATACGGTACACTCTCAATAATACTGCAGTGTTTATTTACACAACACAGTCCTAAGTAAGATGGAAGGATGCTGTCTCACTAGAGGACAGAACATTATAATGGTCAGTCCGCCATTTCGTCAGGATTCATTAAGATGAATTCGGAACAAGGCGTCAATGCTCGCCAAGTCATCATACAGTGACTTTTGCCTGTTGCAAACTGTTCTGTGAAAACTAAAAGAAGACTGAGGGGGGAAATGATAGCACTTTAAAAATACTTGAAAGATAGTCGTACGGAGGAGGGACAGGATATGTTCTCAATCATAATAATGGCCTCAAGGTACAGGAAGCCAGATTCAGGTTAAATAACCAGGGAAAACTTAACTGTTAGAGCAGTACAACAATGGAACCCATGACCTCAGGAGGTGGTGAGTGCTCCAATGCTGGAGGCATTCAAGAAAAACTTAAGATAATCACCTGGCAGATCTGCTTTGATGGTATTCCTGCACTGAGCAGGGGGTTGGACTTGATGGCCTTCTAGACCACTCCCAACTCCATGATTCTATGACTCTAACCCTGGCATACCATATCAGATAGACCTCCCGTCCTTGCCAGTACAAGATAATACCGTATCCACAGTGGCTTGGAACCTGCGTTTGCTCCTGCCACTAAGAGCAGCCCTGAGCAGATTGCTGGTTGTGGGATACCTTCCGCTGATGAAAGCAGAGGGTGGGAGGCAATCCTTAGGGTTCCTCTTCCCCTCCAGTCCCTTGCTTCTTCCCAAAATTTGCTTCCCAAGAGCTGAGAGATGCTCTGAAACTGTGGTTGGAGTGGGATGCAGGGAGGAGGGAAATCCTCCCCTTTTACAGCAGAAATATCCTCTGCTTACCTGGAAGGCTTTCAGTCGGCCATTTGCATGGCCGAGGGCCAACCCGACACCCCTCCAGGAACCATGATTTCTGTTCACTCCTACTGTCTTTGATGGAACTAAAATGACGGACTAATATGTCTGCCACTCCAAAGGTGGGAGCATATACCTGCGAGTGAGCCTCCCTGAGTGTAATCATACTGTCTTCTGAGTAAACATGCAGAGGATCAGGCTGTATGTGATTTCAGACCACACTTGCTTGGCTACAGAAAAGCATTTGTGTTCTACAGCAACACCGTTCTGTGTTGTCGCACTGGTTCTTTTGAAGCAACTGTATTCAGTGTGGTGCAGCAGTCTGAAGACCTCGTCTAAAGCATGGAATTGAAGACCAAAATTTAATTAAAAGCTTAAGCAGCATGCAATCAAATTGAATAAACCCGACAAGCAACAATTTAATACTGCCTGGTAGAAACACTGGGAGCCGATCAGAGATGTGTTTCGTTTTGATGATTCTCTTTTCAGCTTAAATCTGCAGCTCAATTACTCTGCTCTGGGCCAAACTAATTTTGAATATTAAACAGCTTACTATTGTAGAATTCTGGACGTCTTCCGGAAAGGTCAGGTTCTTGTAAGGGAATTCGATGACACTGAAAGAAGCAGATGACTTGAGAGAATAGGAATGGTTCTGATTTTCTTTCTGTGATGGGAATAAGAATTTTAAAAAAGAAGAAATGTCAAAACAGAACAGATACTATTCAGGAGGCAAGACACTGCAAACGATGACAGTCACTCACATTCATGAAGGTCTGAGTCCAAAGGCGTGATTTTAAATAGAGAATTGCAGTCTTCCCCCTCTCCAGACGGCCAACTTGGCAGAATATCTTTAAGCACTCTGCAGTTCCACAACCCTAAGATTAAAGGGGGGGGGGGGATAAATTAGAGATAAAAAGTTGAGTACTTGTTCCCGTTATCTTTTGACCGAACTGGTAACATGAACCACACTGATGTTATTTCTGGATCTTTTCCTCAGGTCTGTGATGCTACTCTAGTTCCCCGTGTAAGCCAGTCTGATTGTGAGTTTAATAAGTGAAACATGACCAACAGACGAATATTGGTTGTCCCCACATTAAATGCCACTGGTTGTATTCATGGCTGAAGTGTGACTTAAACCAGTGAAGTTCCTGGCTCACAGCTCACTCTTAGCCACTGCACACAGGATATGCCTAAGCCCCTCGTTCAGTCACCTGAACAGTTGTTCATAATGCCACAACTGCTAGAATGATACTGCAACAAAATAAATCTATATTATATGTGGTTTTTGTTGGCCTGAACCCAACTGGCTGTCCCAGCTAGAAAGAATCCACTTAGTCAATGGGGTTTACAATCCAGGCCGTTGTTCTTAATTTTTGTATGTGTATCTGTAAAGGTGTATCGAATCATTTTTAGGGGTTCAAAAGAAGATACAGTGGACCCTCGACTTACGGAATTAATCCGTATTGGAACAGTGGCCGCAGGTCGAAAAGTCTGTAGGTCGAGGGTCCATTTCCCATAGGAATGCATTGAAAACCTATTAATCCGTTCCGGCAGAAGGAAAAAATACCCCCCTCCAAAAAAATTAAAATAACAGCAACAGTGGAGCAAGTCCCACGCTGGGACTGCCAAAAAAAAAAAAAAAATCACCAAAAAACAAAACAACACAGAAACATACCCCCCAGCCCAAATCTACCCTCCAAAACCCACCCAGAACAACTTTTTAAAAAGAAAAAACAGCAGCACCTTACTAGTCTGAAGCTTCCCGGGGTTCTGCAGAGGCTTCCCGCGCTTGCAAAGCCGTGCTTACTCGCGAGTAGATCGGCGCCTTTGGCGGCGCTTACTTGCGAGTAGACCCGCGCCTTCGGGTTCAAAGGTTCTCATCTGTCCTTTACAATTTTAAGTGCACTTGGAAAGCAGGAGCTCTCTCAACTGCGACACACCCTACACACAGTAATGGCCGACAGACCTACAGCACAAAGCAGCCTCGGCGCCACCTATAGTTAGAAAGTTGAATTGCCCGCCTTTTCCCCCTGCCTATTTCTGTTCTTATGTCGATTCTCCGGCCAGAAGTCAAAGTGACATTTTGCGGCTGGAGAAGTTCGTAACTCGAAAAGTCCCTAAGTGGAGCCGTGCGTAAGTTGAGGGTCCACTGTAATGTTTTGTGGC
This sequence comes from Intellagama lesueurii, assembly GCA_037013535.1. Taxonomy (NCBI): domain Eukaryota; kingdom Metazoa; phylum Chordata; class Lepidosauria; order Squamata; family Agamidae; genus Intellagama; species Intellagama lesueurii. The sequence goes on along the minus strand of JBAJHW010000001.1, from coordinate 161,923,745 downwards.
ATGTTGCTGGTGTTACTGTTGGCATATCACATTTCCATACAGGTGCCGCAAATACTGAATTGGACTTTTAATGACTTGTGTTGAAAGCTACAGTCATACCAAATATTGAGGTTGGGGTTATTGAGTGAAATGTGAATTAAAAGTAGGTGTTGAAGTTTGGGGCTGATGGAAGAGGCTAGAAAAGCATAGGAAAAGCTATCAAACCATTTTTAGGCATGAGATTTCTCTAGCTATACAACAGTTACCTAATCTGTCAGCATTGTATTTACTAAAACAATGAGAAACAAAAATCAAGTAATTTTCACATTTTGGGACAAGCAAATTAGAAGCAGCTAAGACATGGGACTGGATTTGTGTCCTTGCTTTGTTTCACTATAATTGCATTTTTTGGTTTCTTTTACATCTGTTTTAGTAACGCTTTTATCTAACGTTTTAAAGATAATGTTTATTTAATTCTTTTAAAATATTTGAGTAAGTTACTGTTTTCAGCTTTCAAATATTGTCTTTTTTAATGCAAGCCAATTTGGGTCCTTTTTTAAGGAGAAAAGTGAAATAAATATTTTAAATAAATAATAATTGGTTGAAGAACAGACTTTCAGAGCCATTCTCCGACCTCAAGAAGGCATAGGCTTGATCCCCACTTCACCTTTTAGGTCTTATCCACAGGAGACGTCTACTTTATCAAATGTGTGCTCTCTCCAAGTCGAATGGAATGTAGAGAGAGGGAGAAATTTACACCATTTTTGTTTGTTTGTTTGTTTGTTTTACCTAGTTTGCATTGTCCTCAATGAAACATGGAACCAACACAATCTACTATTGGAAATTCATACATTTCCAGGCTATTTGTGGGGAGGGGGAGATAATTTGATGAGACATCTATATTTTGAAGGTATGTGAAGAAAACCACAGATCGTTCTAAAAGCTACATAAGCACACTTGTAAGCATGAGTATAAAAATGTATACATAAGAGAATGGCACACAAAAATGCATACACATTTTTGCACTGTATAAAAAGCTTATGTGGAAGTGAGATGGAAAGAGGTTGGCAGTAGAGAAATAAGAATCTCATCAAGACCAAGTTTGACAGTCACCCACATCTGGTGGAAAAAGTGGAGAGAAGCAGCTTAAATCATGCTTCTGAAGTATTTCAGCTTAGGAGAGAACTGCTTTGATAAGCGGCACTGTAAATTTAGAAAGCACACTGGGTTACCCATGTTCCGCTCTCAGTTAACAGCCAGCTAGGATATTAATATCCAAGATATGCATGGAGCAATCAAGCAGAACAGAGAAAGGGAAAGAAATCAAGGTGTGTCTTTCCTGTGCCTGCCCTTTCATGGCACCTGCAACACTAAAGCCCCTTTCTGAACACAGGCGGCAACACCCTCAAAAGGAGAGAGAAAGCCCAAGACAAAGATAAGGTGTCGGCACATTCTTTCAGAACGCCAATGCCCTTGACTTTATCCTATTTCTGGAAATGCTGGGAACAAGGTGTTATTTGTCAAGCTAGCACATCAGTTGTAGTGGCTTCCACACCATAAGTCGCAGGCCTCTGAAGTGCAATAAGCATGCAGCATGAAATCATCTCCTGCTTAGGGCTATCATGATCCAATACCTTCTACACCGCTGTGGCTGAGGTAATGCAACATCTTTGCCTCCTGACTGTGGAAAAAAAATGTTGAGGTGGCTGCAGGCAGGCATGTTGCATTTCAAATTGCAGCCGCAAAAGAGAAGGCGGCAGCGGCCACAAGGACATTAGGAAAGCTGTGTGTAATTTTGGGGTCTCCAGTGTTAAGATTGTGTTGCTATTGGTTGATGTAAGTTGCATGTTATGATAAAAATCATGCTTAAAATATTTATGCACGTGTTAACACCCTATGAGAGAACCCTGAAGTGGCTTTTAATGCTCAGTCTGACTTAAACTAGGAGCACTTGATAAATCAGAACTGCTGGATACCTCAGTGGCTGAGGCCTCTGGCTGCGGAGCCAGAGGTTGGGAGTTCAATTCCCCCCTACTGGGCCTCCCTGACAGGGGCTGGACTCCATGATCTCTGGAGGGTCCCTTCCAGCTCAGTAGTTCTAAGGTGGTGGTGTTTCCCCTACAAATTTTTGTCTCAGGAATTAGTAGTCAAGCACCCTGGAGAACTAGAGCACTCCAGAAAACTCAGGGGCCAGGGCTTAACAAGTTTTAAGTTGGAGAAATAATGCATAACAAACAATATATACTAACCTCAGTGTCAAATAGCCCTCAAAAATGTTTCATAACATTGAATCTTTTATTTCAACCCTGGGCATTAATGGTGCCCTCCTGACAGCAACTTCCTGCACTGCTGGTGATGTAATTTAGGATCCATCCAAAAACAGGGTCAGCAAAAGAGAGGATGCAAAGTTACAAAAATGCCATGGGCAGGACTCCATCTGAGCCTAAATCGATCAAGGCTAACTTTGCCTGTCTCCTTCGGAAGACATCCCGCCCCACTCCTTGTCTGGTTCTTTGATGCCATTTACCTGTTTCTGGATCTCAGTTTAAAAAAATGAACAAACCTTCATGCACAAAGGACAGCAGGTGCCAACGTCTGCACTGCTGCAACCACAATTAAAAGGAGAAGATGGAGGAGGGAGGGAGGGAGAACCAGTTGGGGAATGAAAGACAAACTCTAATGCAGCCCCACAAAATAGCTGGCTGAGAAGCTGTGAGGGGATACACACCACACAATTACCTCTCTCTGAGCCCTTCTCAGTGCCTCAATGAGCTGAGTGACCCAGGGAGATCTTTATTGGGGGGTTCAGCGGCCATTCATCTCTTCTCTTTTGCCACCAGCAGATCAGTGTCCCAATAATGTGTACACTTTTGATCCTTTCCTTCCACCGTTCAAATTGCTGAGTTTTTTGATTAAAACCTTTTAGCCCATGAATGGCAGATGGAATGTGAAGGACTGCAGGTGTATGGCTCCACCCTCAAGGGCGATCAGAGGCTTTTTTATTCATGCCATTGTTGCCCCCAGATCAAACTAACACCCCTGATCTGGCTGAAAGGCAGTGTATATTCCTATTGCAGAATACTTTACATAAAGCTCATTTCAGGACTTTGACGACTCATCTATTTAGACATTCATTTAATGCGACTCAGGAGTTTTACGAGACACACAGGAATACGGGCAAAGAGATAAAAATTCTACAAACCTGTCCACTCACCTGTCCGCTGTCAACAGTTTCGCCTCTTTTCTCAAAATTGTCTCCTTGTCCATCCATGTTAAATTGGCCAACCCATCTATACCGGTGTTTCTCAAACTATCCCTTATAAACAACGGCCAGGATGCTATCGGTGTTTGTGTAAACTTTGTGTAACTTGCCACGGCTAATTCCAATTAATTGATGAGGAGCCAGGTTGTCTCTTGGTCATGCACCTGATTGCACAGCTGAGCTGTTCTCTGGCACCTCACCGATTAGCCACAATTAGCCACGGCAAGTTATGCAACCCTTATGTGAACACTAATAAGATTCCAGCCAATGTAAGTTCCTAAAAAACTGACACTGTTCTGACAACAGGGGCAGGTGACTATTTGCAAATGAAACAGCACGAAGCCTTTACCAAAGTTTGCACTTCTCCCTCGGCAGCACTAAGGTCTCTTCGGTTGACATGATGATCGCGATTCTCTTCCCCGTTAACGGTTTCATTCTTTTCATCTTGTTGTGGAGTGGACATCTGTGTCATTAAGAAAACTTTCGTTACTGGCAAACATCCTGAAGTAGCTTGAAAGACTTTGCAAATGGATGAAAAGGGAAGAAGGGAGCTTGGGAGAGATCATCAGGTCCCCAAAAGTCTGGGAACACGCAAACAACGCCTGTACTCAAACAGACGTTAGGCTTCCCTGTGATGGAAATAAGCCTCAACAAGCTTTAGATTCATACGTCACGGGTTTGGAACATTTCAGAAGTATTCGCTTCGATTTTAGATTAACTGTAGCTCATGATATCTTCCATGAGACAAGACTGCTATCACGATTCATTGAAAATGCTCTTTGGAACAACTAATCAAAAGAAGGCATTTTTCCTGTTATGACAGTTCAAACATGCTCACAGCCTTTGCACACACACACAAACCAAAAAAACACCCCAAACCATCTTTGGAAAGAACAATGTCATTCATGGACAGGAAACTTGTTGACCTGATAATAATATGCAAAGCTTATTTAAATCATTCATTCATTTGAAATCTTTAAAATAACTATTCTGCACTAGTAGAAAAAGCACTCTGAAGGAGCTTCTTATACAGTTGTGCTGCTGTATTTTTACATTTATTGGTCAGTTTTCTACAATCCTTATTATCTGCACACAGCTCTTATATCTATATGGATAAAGGGTAGTTCCAAATTTTTAAAGAAACAAATACAAAAATAATTTTGCTACGTTGGCTAGAGGATTCTGGGAGTTATACTGTTTTACCAATCTCTGGTCAAAATCTGGTAGTAAGTCACAACTAGAGTAGGCCCACAGACTCAGTAGGGAACTGGTGAGTACATTCCTTCAGAAGTTCCACTGATTCAAATGGGCCTACTCTTGTTGCGTCCTATAACCGGATTTCAGCTAAGCCATGATGTTTTTCAACCCAGGATCCTGGGATCTGTCTTTCTAACTGCACTTGAAAGCTGCTCCCCATTTTCTCAGATGGGTCACTGCTCATAAATCGGGTTCCTTCATCAACTCAGTTTTAGAGAGCTGCAAAGCAACATTCCATTTTAAAAGCCTGCATTTCTTCCTTTCTGCGGTTGTTGATGATTATGGGTATTCTTTTATCATTGCTACTAAAATATTTATTATTTATTTATTTCTGGAACTTCTATACCGCCCCACGCAGGCACACCACTCTTCTGGGTGGGGAACCTAAAACAACAAGATAAATAAAACCACAAACAAAGCATAATCCATTGTAATAATAAAACCTGATCGCTTTGGGTTTGTGTAGGACAGAGGGGTTGCTCAGTACGTAGGCAGTCTAAAGAGACTTTCCACTGACCTTTATTTTTAGTGGGTTAATCTCCATATCAGAAGTGCAGTTCATGGGGCCTTCAATTTCATAGTTGACAATATACAAAAGGGTGTTATTGTTGTACTTGTAAGGCCACTGAAGATTTAGCATCACCTTGCTGACAGCACTTGGCCCGTTGTTCCTGAGCTGGGGAGAAGAAGGTCAAAAAAAAAAAAAAAAAAGGAACATGACAAAAGACACCTTTTCACTCTGACACTGCTCTCCTGTTCATTGCCGCGGTCATGATGCTCCAGCGACTTACACCGCGGTACAGCTCAGCTGAAGTGATGGGCCCGCAGCTGTGTGGGGAGAATCCCCATCCCACCTCCTTGTCAGAGTCGTTGGCTGCCTGAGGAGGCAGGGAAGGGCGGCCCGAGCGCCTGCCCAGACTGGTGCACTGTCAGAGAAGGAGTTCCCCAGTGGCTCATGAAGAACGGTGAGTGGGTCAGCTCGCCGGGGTGGGTGGGAGATAGTGCCATGTGGCGCACTTCGTACAAAGCACGACAAAGCGCTTTGTGCCCATCACTACTGCTGAGCTGTACAGCAGTGTAAGTTGCTAGGGGCGGGAGATGGTGTTGCGCAACACGCTTCATGCCCATCTCTACTCAGCAGTCTTCTCACTGCTATCTCTTAAAGCAAGGACAGGTCTTCCAGCTACAGCGCTTATCTTCCTTAAAGCTGTGAGGCATTAGTCGGGAACTCTTGTCTTGAAACGATGAATGAAAAATTCTACTCTATTATCTCCTCCCAATTCACAGGAGCACCTGGCATGAAATAGCTCCAGCAGGATGAATGGTTGTTGTCACGTGGTGGGTTATTGTGAAATCAGGCACCCACTAAGACAGGACAAGAGTCAATGGCCCAAATCCCCTTACATAATTATGCTGGCGGAAGGGCAATGGCACAAGTCACAGCAGCAAATTGCCAATAGTTAATAAGTCCCTGCTTGGATTCCTTGTCACGCACTAAGCCATCTGAATGGAGCACAATGAGGAATCCAAGCAGGGACTCATTAATTGGTGGCAATTTGCCACTGTGTATTACAGCATTTCCCTTCTGCCAGTATAACTAACTGCACAAGAGGATTTCGGCCAGTGTGGTTTTACAGGATAGATTCTTAGTAATTCAGATCAGCTCCCGAATTCCATTCACAATTTTCTGGCTACAACCTTGGGCTCAGACTTACCTCGTAGATATGCTGAACCAGAGGCCCTATGTCATCCTCTGTTTCTGGGTTCTCCTTGGGTTGCCAGTTGGGAATTGGGAGGAAGATGTGATCAGGTGAAGAGACCCTAAATTGTACAAGGAATACTCGGTGAGGGCTAGCTGCAAAGCATGCTGTGTAAGCCACTTGATTACACAATAAAATAAAGAGAACAAGGTCAGGATCAGCACTCACCCTCTGATTTCAACCGCTGCTAAGATGGCCAAGTCCGCCTGATAAGATGTCAGAGGGCTTCGATTGTTGTTCAGGTTAGAGCTGGAAAACAGTGGAATTTGACAAAGCGAGTCTGAATTATGTGTGGCTGTTAAAACAACAACAGCCTAGCCCATAGAGTGATTGTACAAAGGGTATGTTCCCAAAGAACTTTAAAAACATGGCTTCTATTCCTGTGCCGCTTGAAGGATGACTTATGATAATATCTGTTACACGAGGAGTGGGAAACACAGAGCTTGTGAGATGCATGCCGGACCACCAGCCATTTTTCTAGCTCCTCCGCCCGCTTTCAGGGTTGAAATTTGGCTGCATTTCCAAAACAGAGCCTTTGCCTCCTTTCCAGAAGGGAAGGAGATTCCTTGCCAGTCTGGCACCCACCCACTCCACCTGCACCAGAGGAAGGCTGATACGTTGCTAGCAAATTTCTGTGGCAGCTGCAACAGCAGTGGAGATCCTGGCAACCTACTATCCCAATTGTACCTGATTTAATAAATTGGAGTATCCATACCCAGAACTTCTGATCTGGAGCACATCCATCAGAAATGGTAGTATCTCCATGCTTCCTCTAGCAGCCAACAGGACCTCTCGCTATTATCGTACGGGAGATTTCTCTGACTAAGGTTGACTTGCAGAAGTTTCCCCAGGGAAGTGACAAAACTGAGAGTCATATAGAGTATTTAGGCAATTCCCACTCATAGCACCGCAACACTCTGTCTGTCCATGCGCATTAAAATAATAAAGAAATTTAGGATTCCAGGGAGTAACCCTTTTCTTATTCCCTGCTGTGGACTCCTACATCTCTGATATTGCTTGAGGAAGATACAAGACACACATCTTTGTCTCTGTTTCTGCCCCTAAGTCCTGGGAGCCTCTGACAATGGAAAAAGGTGGGGTTTTGTTTTGTTTATGCCTCAGTTCCCAGTATATTGCAAAGTATCAGGGCAATCCATTTTGATCTGGTTTGCTCTGGTTTTTTAACCCAGTGGCACTCCTATTAATCTGTGTAAACATGCTAGAACTTTGGATCAAGTGTCCCAGTTTCATAGCGACTGGTAGGAAGATACCACTCAAATTAGTTACAATACCTCAGAGATACTTCAAATTAGTTAAAATATCAGCTTTCGACAAAAGCCTGCTTCCCTTTATAATGCCTTCATATCTCTTCCTCTGTAACTTATCCTCACTGAAAGAGAGTTTATTGCCCAGAAGACAGAAACTGGGGACGATCCTGGTGCCGTGCTTTTATATCATTTGATTGTCAACATGAAACTATAGAAGGACTGGTCTGGGGTCCTATCATTTATACTTCATCCACAGAATCTCATTAAAGGAACAACCCTTTGTGCATACATTTTCTATGACCAATTATTTATTTGAACATGACTCCTTTACAAACAAGAAAAACCACTCTTTGGTGACAAGCATCATGGCACAGAAAGGTCTCTTAACTCACCCTTATCCACTGTTAGAGTAAAGCCTCTAAAGTGTATCTGACAGAATCTTTGTGTGGGTCTGCCCAGGAAGAAATTCAGGGATACTGATTGGCAGAAGTCCCTGAATTATGACAAATGCACTCAAAAAGGACATGTCCTATGTATTACTCCCAAATCCCTTATGATTAATAGTGGTATTATATGAGAACTAAATATTGCCCTGGTAAAAATGATCATTTTCACTACTTGCTGACTCTTTAGATACGACAGGTTCATTTTGTCCACTCTCTTACATTAATTTTCAGTGGTTCTATCAATTTTTTTTATCTTGTCTTGATAATCTGAACTAAGTCAAATCCTATTTCAAAGCCATCTAAGATAGTGGCTGTCACGGCATTTAGGGTCAGCAAATCTCATTAATTAATTATGTGCCGTGGAGACAAATTACTTTCTTTTCTCCGTGCTCAATGAGATTTGGGGAAAGCACTATAAAGGGCAGCTTATTGTCCATTTACAGAGTATTACTATGGGGCAGAGAGACCGAGCAGATGAACAAAGTTTTCCTATGCTCTGCCTCTGTCCTCATTCATTCGTTCGTTCATTTGAAGAGCCATTTTTCTATCCCTTGCTGTTTTCTGCAATTGCTTTCAGTGGGAGGGAAATCTACCACATCAGCTCTGGGATTGATATTGTTTCACCCTGGTGACAGGGAAATGCCTGAGCAAGAGAAAGGCTATGGGTAGGCGATTTGTGACAAAAATGGTGACGATACTGAAACCAAGTGGACCGGCCATATTTTTCATTTTTATTAGATCTAAGACAATCAGTCACTTGAAACAGGAATGCAGTTTATTACTTAGACACACACACCTCTCTCACCACCTCCCATTTCAGACCCATGCAAATCAATACCCTCTTTCTAAAATATATCTGGACAGATAAGTTTGAAGATCTAAGCTTGTGTAGTTAAAAGCAAGAGATGAGCTATACAAGACTGACTGTTGTTGCCTATGTTCAGAACAAGAACGGTAGAACAGAGGCAAAACGGTCAAAGGCCACAGATATGAGAAGGCTGTTAGTAGGATTCCATTTATAACACCCTCAGCATGTATTTCTGAAACACAGCAACCACTATCACATCAACTGCTGCCCTTCTCTTTCTGCCTCTTGTTGATCTACTTGAGTAGCAGCCATAATTATTAGACAGGTAAGTAGACACACAGGTACCACTTACCTATAAATCTGCAGATCGAACTTCACAAAAGTGTCCATCTCAGATTCTTGGTGAACGCTGAAATGAAGACCAGCTGAAAGCTGTAATACAAAAGTAGAGGCACGCAGGATTTTAATGTGTGAAGCAAACAGAGGTGTTGCCTGAAGCCTGTTGGCCGTGCCTAGCCCTGCCAAAAATTGACAAGCCAGTGTGCTGCTCTGTGTTGCTCACTCCTGTTTGGCTGCCCCTGAAACTGGGAGCACGAAAGGAACCTGGAACATCGATGCATGGTTTATTTACCGTGATGTGTGAACTGAGTATGTCTCTTCTCAACACCCTGCAAGTCAACAACAGCTTATGACTCTGGCTTTCTAGGGGGAAACAAGCCAGAGTGCCCAGCTCCGATCTCACAGATGGAAGCTCTTTCAGGATCAGCCAAGTGGGAGCACCTGACTACTGTTCACTACCATGCTGGCTTATTCAGGGTCAATCCAATTCATCAAGACATGGAAATGCAACTGATGTGAGGCTTAACCAACTAACAAAAAAGGCTGACTCTTTGTTTAGACAATACTGGCCCCAACCTAGTACCCCTTTTGGCACACAGAGGGTTCTCTATGCTTTCATTAACAGCAACAAACAAACAACTCACTAATTCTTACTTTTGTTCCTGCTTTCATAGGATTTCCAAGGTCACAGACAACCAGCCGAGTCTGATTCTCAGTTTTAAATGCACACGAGAGTCTTGCTAAAGCCTGCAGTGGTAAAGGAGGCAACATCGTTTCAGAGATTATTTCATTCTCTAACAACACTGCAAGAAATAAAAATAAATCTAGATACACTCCCTCTATTCACAAAACACAAGCTGGTTTTGATACAATAACATATTTTCAGGCATGAACATGATTCATGGAGGTCCTTCTGTTCCCACTGTTGCATAGTAACAAATTCCATTCATTCCTTTTGTTTCTTCACATTGAGGGCTCAACAAGAAGCGACATAATCATGTTCTTAAAAAAAAAAAAGAAGTAAACACTATTACGGGGGCCAGGGATGAGGAAGAGTCTGGAGGTCACCACCTATAACTAGCTAATTCTGCAAATGAGGCAAGAATATAAAATTACATCCCCCCCCCCCCCCGATCCTGCTCCCTGAAAAGAGTGGAGGGAATGGGGAGAACCATAAGCCTATGCAATGGCACATGAAGTTTCCAATGCTTCAATCCATTTGAGTTTTTAAGCCCTGTCTAGTCATTCCCTAGCTTAACAAATGCACCAAGCTTAGATGGGAGCAGCCAGCTCCAACTTTCTCCATCGTTTTCTACCCATGGAATGTGGTAAGTCCGCATGGGAGATGTTCCTGCTTATGTGTAGGCTCTATGTGCAAGCAAGAACTTTAGGAAACTGGGGCTCCAGCACATGTGCGGAGCCTGCACACAAGCAGGATTGTCTTCCCCGCAGCTTAGTACCTTTCCATGCATAGATAGCCATGATGGAGAGCAGAGGGCCAGTTTGGTGAACACATCCGGGTAGGGAATGCCTTAATCAATTGTGAAATGTGCCCGCTTCTTAGTGGCAAAGCATGCTTGGGATTACAGATGCATCCTTCATGCCTGTTTTCTGCACTCCTCAGCTGTGTGCACCCGGACCATGTGTCTCCCTTGCCTCTCCGCTCTCCACCCCCTCCACCCCTCTTTAGCCACCATTTCCCCCTTGCTCGAAACATGTCTGGAACTGGAAGGCTTTGGCCTTGAGAGAAAGAGAACCCAGCAGCCAGGGGACTGGCTTTTGCAACGCAGATGACCATGGAACGGAGCTAGGACAATACAGGCCCTGAGGCCGCAGGGCTGGCCGAAAGGGCCCAGTATCCGGAAACGAAGTTTGAAAGCAGATAGCAGCTGCCCCAGAACAGGGAGCAAGAAGAAAGAAAGGAGGAAGAGGACCACCGAGCCAGTCGCGGCGCTGCTCATCTCTCCTCCTCTCCCCGGCTTCCTCTTCAACAGAGGCCCTGTTCCAGGGGAACCCTTGATTTGTGGACTGTCCCTGTGACAGCCCTTTGAATGCGCAAAGGCTGACAGAGTATCTGTTAGCCTCTCAGACGTCCTTTGTATGCAGAACCGCTCATTTTTTAGTCAGAAGGCACCCATGAAGACGTCAGGGGTTCTGCTCAATGCTATCCACTTAGGGTTTTTTTTTTTTTTTTTTTTAATAAAGACAGTTTAAGAGCTAACTGCATGCCTAGGACGACAACCACCACACCAAAATGGCTCTTAGATGAGCAGCACCCCTTTAAAGAAGCTGGTGGGCCCTTTGCCTAATCTTTGAATGTATGAATTATTTCTTAAATCTCACATAATACATTTAGGATAGTGATACGATCTGTCGCTAATTTTGAAGTCATTCTGAAGTAAATGTCATAGGAAGAAGCCTTGACCACAGCACCATTTTCAAGGGCACCCAGTGGGTTTTACAAACTTTTATTAGGGTCATGTTGGGGAAAGAACAGTGACAGCCAGACACACTGGGGCCCGTTGCTTGGGATTGTCCTGTTCATTTCCCAAGTGATCAGAGGATGAGTCTGAATTAATTTAATTATCAAAAGTGTGGCTTTAAGCGCCTCGGCAGAAACCGCTTTGTCTTAGCAGCCTGGCTCAGGATGTGCAGACTGTTCACCCTTGCTAGACAGACACCTCTTGCCCTCCTCAGGATGAAGATCATCCAGCTTTACAGCTCCAGCTGGCAGCTCTACGTTAGTCATGAATACCATCTGATCATCCCAAGGGATAAAGCCCAATCGCTGTGACAGGTCAAGGCAGAATCAGAAAACGCTTTACCTGAAGGGCATTAACTCCTTTACCGCCTACGTCCTCTAAGAAAAGCTATCGAAAGGGAAAATAGTAATTCTATTTATACATTTGAAATGACTGAGGTCTGCAGTGAAGGTATAATAAGGCTTAAAGTATTGCGAAGCCAGCAGGTGGGACTCAAAGCATAAAATTCTGCTACAGTGTCTGTTCTTCCTTAAAAGTCTAGGACACACTGAACATATGCTTGAGGTGAGGGTGTGTCACCGTGGATGATGCAGGAAGTGTGGAGGAGGGAGTCTCAAGCCGTATGACAGCCAGCAAAAGTCAATGAGTTGTAGTGGTTTGGGACTGGAACCAGGGGGGGGGGGGGGGGGGGGGGGAGACTGGTATCAAGTCCCCCTGAGGCATGAAACTCATTGGCCGACGTTGGGCCAGGCAGTCTTTCTTAGGCCTGAACTCTCTTACAGAGCTGTTGTGAGGATACAGTAGAGAAGAGGAGAGCAACGTAGGCCGCCATTGAGTTCACTGGAGGAAATACAGGACTTATATGTTACTAAGAGATATAAATAAATCAATTTCCGAAGAAGCGGTCATGATAATCTCTCTCAACACAACGGCAAGATTAAAGGGGGAAAAAGGGGGAGAGGGACAAAATATGGTGGCACTTTAATGTCTGATAGGTTTGTTTTAGTGTGAGCTTTTGTGGGTCAAAATCCACTTTTCCAGAACTCTCTGTGGGTATTTCATGTATCTGAAAATGTAGATTTTGAACCAGAAAATCTACCACCAAAGCAAATCTGTTACTCTTTCAAGTGTCACAATATTTTATCCTTGGGTTTTTTTCTCTTTCCTTTTTCCCCCCTTTAATTTGCACCTCTCAGCTGTGGTCTGACTCATCTTTACCGAAGTCTCACAAGGCAAGCTGCTCTTCCCATTTTACAGACAAGGACTAGAGGCCAGCTGGAAATGATCCACCCACCGGCCCCAGCTTTGAACAAAGGCTTGTTGCTAGATTTGCGCCATCAAAATATAATTATCTGTCTCCTGTCTTTATTACCTTAGGAGAACTCATCTGAGGCCATCGAATAAATAGTAATGTTCTTTTGTCGTCCCAGAATCAAAAGCTTGAGGTTGCATTGAAACAGAAGAAAGCTCTGGAACTGCTTTGCCACTTAATACAGGTCTGCTTTCCACAGCATTTTCCCACCCGACGGCTACCACCACACTCCTCGCAGCCAATAATGCTGCTCGTGGGCTAGGCTTACCTCATTGTTGCGAACAATGCCGATGAAGTCTGCTTGAGGTGGGACAGTAACAAAGAGCTCGGCTTCATAGGCTCCCTCCCCTAGGTTCTCAGCATTGATGATGAGGGTTAAAGGGTTGTCATCCCCAATGTATATCTGCTTCTGGTCACTGCACAAGACCAACACGGAACACAGTGAGCCTTCCAGACCAAGACGCATCTCTGCTTATATGAGCTAAGTGCAGAGGTAGACAAAGTGGGGCCTGCCAGAGGTCATTAGGGTGAACCGCACATTTGCCATCCCATACTATTCTGATAAAGCCACAAAAGGCCTGACTGAGCATGTGATTTTCAAATAAATAAATAACTTCCTTTGCAAACTACAGATGTGTCCAAATAGAGAGTGTTGGACAGTTGATAGCAGCCTTTAAGAACTGCCTCAACAGAGGAAAACAAGATCTATTTCATCAGGCTCCCTGTTTCCATCAACACTCAGTTAAGTTTCCCTATCTGTGCCTCCCTGACGGGGGCTGGACTTGATGATCCATAGGGGCCCTTCCAGCTCTGCAGTTCTAAGATGATGATGATGATGATGATTTCCAGGGGAGGGGGCCCATAGTTGTGCCAGTCTGTTGCAACAAAAACAAAGAGCCTAAAAGGTTTCATTTGGCATAAGCTTTTGAGGACCGATTAGCCCACGTCTTCATATACAATCCATAAAAACGTATGCCAAGCAAGTTGTGACAGTCTTTAAAGTGTCACAAGTTTCCTTGTTGCTGCTGCATCTGTTTCCCCCCACCTCACCCCACATGAATAAACTACAGAGAAAGGGCCAGGCCCTGTGGAACTGTCCCTCTCTAAATGGTGCTGCCCTCTGCTGGATAAAGGAACACAGAACCATTTGTATGAACCAGTGGAAATGTCGTCAAATGGGCTAGTTCTATACCATTCACAAATGCATGGTAACATACCCCAGGGCCTGTTGCCCATTCCGCCCGCCCCCCCCCCCCCCCACACACAATCATCGCTTTTTACCTGTTGACTGTCACTCGCAAATCTGGACGGCAGACATTATCCCCACCACAATCCAAGAGAATGTGAGCCTAAATTTGAGAGATAAAACAAAGTTTCCGAGACTTTAATTGCTCCTGCTTATACTCTACCACAGTATTTGTAGATGATGTATCTCCTGGCTTGTTTGTTTTACTCTAAGGTGCTCAAGTCACTAAGACCATGAACTCTTCCCTTGTGGGAATGAACTCTGTGGTAAGAGGGAGTAGCAAAATGCCCATTCACGGCCTACATCTTACACAAAGCAGCAAGGTACACCTGCTACCCCGGCACTGACAAGTGAAAACGTCTCTTTTCTTTTTAACGTGGAGGACCTATTCCACATTTCCTCCAAGGAAGTCACAGTAGCATGTACGTGGGTGTGCATCTATATCTATCACAAGAAGATTTAATTTACCTCTTAGAAGAACCTCTATTGCAGGGGTCTCCAAAGTTTTTACAGTGAAGGCCACACTAGATATTTTCATTTTTTGAGGGCCGAAGGAACAGAAATGTGTGTGCGTACATGTACACACGCGTATGCGCAGCCACATGCCAGCTCGCCCGTACACCCGCCCCCCACGCCTGCCTGCAAACACCTGCCCCCCGCGCACACACGCCCCCACACGCCGCATGCACGCATGTACCCCCACACTGATGACCCCCACCTGCCCCCCCATGCGCACGGGCTGAAGGGAATGGGCTGGACAAAACGGCAACACAGGCCAGATGTGGCCCACAGGCCATAATTTGGAGACCCCTGCTCTACTGTATTGACGAGGTCATTGAAACAAAACATTCTCTGCATTTCTAAGAAAATCACAAGAATCAACCTCGAGGGAACCTTTGTTTGAAAAACTGCATTTTGTCCTGTCTTCTTTCAGAACTGCGTACCTGTTTGCTCAGGTTTGCAGGAGTAAACTGGTTAAGGATGGGCTGCAAACCCGAAGAATCAGACACTGTTTTGTAATCCAGATGATATTCCATGAATACGGTGATTGGAGTAAGCTTGTCTCTAAATTCCGATTCATCCTACAAGGAAATGAAGCCAATATTTTTTTTTATTGCAATGTATCGCAAAAATACAATAGAGCTCTAATCAGACATGCAAAATCCTAATTGTATACGTGACTGGAGCCACCTAGTGTGACCCAACATTGTATGCAATGATATTGTTGTCCCAACCTGAAACCTATACATAGAGTGCCAATGTCTAGAGGAGAGTATTTCTTCCATGTCCGTGGACAATGGTCTCCACGTGGGTCAGAGGTTCGTGCTGTTAGGATGGAAGCACCATCAGCAGCAGCCAGAGTTAGTAATTTTAAGAAGAAGAAAAAACGAGGCATGCCACCGGAAAAGAGGTGGCAATGCCCCAAACTCTAGCACAGAATCAAATGGTCCGATTCAAAGAAGAGAGCAAACTCTCCACGCCCCTCTTTCTATATGACATCTAGCTTTCTTTGGACTACGTAATAAAAATAAAACTGCAATAAAACAGTTCAAGTGTGACTGGGAGAAGAGAGAACACATTTTTTTGAAAAAATTGGGAGAAACCAGACAGTGCAAATATGACCAAAGGCATAATCAAATCAAAATTATAGGCCCTCTGGGCCAAACTCAAAGCCAGCATTCTGTCCCAAGCCAGTGAAAAACGACTGTTTTTATGCCATGAAATTGTAAGAAAATGAGAACTACAACCAACCAGGTTGAACTGCTTCCACCTGTATGGATATGGTACCGCCCCATTTACAGCTGGCCCCCAAGCAACAGCCATCATATTTAAGATACACATAGAAAAAACTTCTCCAGGATAAAAGTGGGCCAAAACCCGCCAGTCAGCCTTACGTTGTCTGTCTCTGATTCCGGACATGGCAAGGATGAAACCTATTCCTACAAAGTACATGGGTGCTGGGTTGTAATCGTGTGTTTATTCTTACCCTTAAAAAAGCCTGAAGTTCTTCACAGCTCATTCGACCCCCTCTCGGGACAGTCATGTTTTTAGAATGAGCAGGTTGCCTGCTGTGGAGAAAGAGGGCTCTCCTGATGGCCCCTTTCTGCTTCAGTTTGTCCAAGAGCAGCTCCACGTGGAAAGCTATCACCAAAACATAAAGAAGCATTTCGGTGAGGCAACCTTTGGGTTCAGTGTCGGCCAGCAGAAGCAGCCGCTGCAGCGACCAACGTCACAGGTGGCGCCAACTGATCCACGGACAAAGGGGATCCATTACCCTGACTGGAGGGAGATTTGGATTTGCAGTGGGTGCCGGGACAGGTTAGGGTCTACACCATCTCAGCCGTGTGGCTTAGCTTAGCGACAAAGGACTCTCACTGAAAAGTGCCACTACGAAGGTCAATGTCAAGACTCCCACTCAGTTTTCCCAACTATTGAGCAGCTGTGCCACCAGCACGTCAAGACTCCAGCTGCTCTCTGCTTCCACCTCACATCTCCACACTCTGCTTTCTCTCCAGATCACATAAACCCTTCATCATTCACCTCATGTCTTCCAGTGTATCTGCTGCTCACTGGAGATGGCCCCGTCCTGCTTCTAACCTCCAAGTACACCATTCCCCTGGTCACCATTATCAGAAGTTCCCTGAGCTGCCTAGAGCAGGGGTCCCCAACCCCCAGTCCGCGGCCTGGTGCCGGTCCGCGGCCTGGGCCGGGCCACAGAGACAGATCTCCCACCCACCCCCGCACGCACTCCCCCCTGCACAGCCCCTTCGCGCCCGCATGTGAGTGCATGCGTGCCCGCACAAGCGCCCCCTCACTTTGTGGATGCGCACAAGTGTGCGCAAGTGCCCCTCGAGTGCCACCCTGCCCTTCACGCATGCGTGTGAGTGCGCGCGAGTGCCCCCTGAGCGCCCCCGCCCTTCGCACATGTGTGCGAGCGCGGGGAGGTACCCCGCCTTCCCCAACCGGTCCACGGTGTTAAAAAGGTTGGGGACCATTGGCCTAGAGGATGCACGTGGCCTCTGCCAAAGCCAGCACTGAGGCTCCCAGGTCCTTTCCCCTCCCCTGAAGAGATTTCGGGGGGAGGAGCCAGTTTTCTGCACTTGGAAGCCCCCCCCCCCCCTTTTCATCATTTCTGCTCCTTCGGAGGAACTCGTTTGAGAGAGCCACCAGTGGGGCCTGGGAGTTAAAGGACTGCAACTGGACCTTCCAAACTTGTCCACTTCTTCCCTATGTGTTAGCCATTGTAACCATTCTCTTCAGGTTCACTCTTAGGCCTTGCTCTCTCACAAACGGGGTACAAGCCTTCATGTACAAATGTTCCTTTTTCGCTAACATTTAAATATGCACAGCCTGAGGCAATCTGTTTATATTTATCATGCAGCCCAGTTTGCCACTTTAATTGCTTCTTTGCGGAAACAAGGCTTCAGGCAACAAAGAGGCTGTGTAAAAATACACCCCCCTCTGCAGACTCTGTAGCAGCTACAACTGGCAGCTACATATTAACTTGCTTGGTGTTCTGTGAAAATTTCACAGAGCCTCACCCAATTGTCAGCCAGTAACTCGCCCAACTTTGCCAATCAGTAACTCATGACTGGAATTATTAGCCCATCCTTGGCTTTTATATTACTCAAAGAATCAATTACTGACACCTTCAAGCACAGCCAGACATTGTTTTCTGGCATTCTCTATAATACAAAGGAGATTCTTCTGGTCAACAGAGCAGCACAAAGCTATCTTTCACACTCTGAGCACTGCTCTGGGGTGGTATCTCAGCCAGAAGACTGAAAAATCTGTGCATGCTTGAGACGGGTGAGGCCTTGACCAACAACAACAACAAGGGGGGGGGGGGGACAACTGCATTGTCATGGCTTCAAGATCTGCTGATGCAATGACCAAATCTTAACTGAATAGTAACTAAGTCTACACTGGTATAGCTCAGTGGGTTGGAATATCAAAGCTGGGGAGTTCAGATCCTCATTGGGTCTCCCACGAGAGGGGCCAGCTGAAATCTCCCAGAGAGTGTTATGTGCCCTGCCCTCTGTGAAGCCTTGGAAAAGCTGCCTGGTCTCAGAGTGCCACCAGAAGGAAGAACTACTAGTAAGCCATTTCTGAGTTCTTAATACCTCCAAAAACCCCAATAAGGTCATTGTATGGTGAGAGGCACATAATTATTAGGTACATAACGATAAACCACTTCTGTGTACTCTCTACCCTGAAAACGGTCGCCACAAGTCAGAATTAGAGATGGGGACAAATCAGAAAAATTGTGATTCGTTTTGATTCGTGATTTGTCAAGGTCAATAAATCATGAATTACGATTTTGCAAAAAGTTTTCTGATGAATCGATTTGTCAATTTGTTTTTGACTTTAAAACCCTCTAAAATGGACACTCAAACACCTAGAGACACCAAATTTGCAGGGACGCTTCCCCTGACCCTCCTCTATAAGCCCTGAACATTTGGTGAAGTCTGGGTTTCAGAAGTCCAAGTTATACACCCACAAATAGGGCCATCCCAGGAATGTCCCCCCCGGGACCTAGAGACACCAAAATCACAGAGAAGCTTCCCGTAACTCTCCTCTACAATTTCTCCAAGTTTGGTGAATATTGGGGTTCAGACAACCAAGTTATACACCCACAAAGTGGGTCCCCCCCAGGAAAGTGCCCTTTAGCAGCTGGCTTGGGGAAACCCAATCTTCACCAAACTTGGAGGGATTGTAGAGGAAAGTCAGGGGAAGCTTCTTGGTGTCTCTAGGTGGCTTGGGGGCAACTTTCTGGAGGGGCCCCCTCTTTGTGGGTGTATATGCTAAAATTCATTGATATGTATTCATTGGAGGCATTGATTTGTACAAATACAAATCAACTAATTAATGATGTTTTGAAAGAATATGGTGATTTGTTTTTTAATTCATGCCCATTTCTAGTCAGAATTGACTTGGTGGCACATAATTGTTTTGGAAGTACCCAGTGTGGTGTAGTGGACAGAGTGATGGATTAGGTCTCAGGAGGCCTGAGTTCGAATCCTTGCTTAGCCAGGGAAAGTCAACAGAACTGGTAAAACTGCTTCTTAAATATCTCATTTACCTTGAAAGTCCAACTTGGACCACTATAAGTGGGTTCCAACTGGATGGCATGTAACTAACATAATTATTAAGTAAATCTGAGGAACTTACTGAGGTCCCTGGGGAGACTTCCTTTGCCATCAACTTTTAAGCAGAACTTGACAATAAAACTGTTGAGACAGAAAGAAAGATGGGTTAAAACACAACCCACTTTAGTGCGGAGGCAGACCATGCTGTAACTACCGAAAACAAGTGCGGAAGGGGCTTGTTGCTGTTAAAGATGCAGCAACATCTTCTTACTTCTGACACTTCACAGCTAAGCTATTCTGCAAGATCCAGTGGCATGAACAGAGTCAGTGTCGCTGGTTTTAAGGACACTTTCCAAATAATTTATGTTCCTTCCTTCAATTCTCAGTTACTAAATATATTATCTTAAAATATTAATGAACTGAATGCAGCACACTTTTCTTCTTATAGTCACACTTGTAAAGAAAAAAACCTAAAACTTTCATTACACTTCAAGGAGTCCAAAACTACGTTGGGCATTTCAAATTACAAGAGCTGCAACATCAGTGATTCACACCTTCTCCCCCCCCCCCCCGCCGCACACTTTTAGGTCAAGCCTAGGAGGGGTGGGGGTGGGGGTGAGGAGTCTCCATCTTTCCCTCTGGGGTGGGCAGATCTCCACCACCTTATTTAGTATTGGCCACTGGGTTGACCCGGCCCCATTTTCTGTTCCACCTGTCTTTCGGAGAAACATAGGAAAAGGAAGCACACATCCCTTCCTCATTATGGCTGCCTCGAACTAGCTGCCTGTTCATTTGTTAGCTTCTTGATAACTTTTCATTCTGAATATTGTCACAGAAAACGCATGGTTCAGCCTTCTTGATTTAGCATTACTTTCCTTAACGGAGCTCTACTGTTCCTACGTCCTGACCAAACGGCGGAAAAAAAGGAACTGAGGGGAAGGTTGAGGAGGCGGAGCTTGCTCCCTAGGGGGGGTATCTTAATTGTTAATCTTTTTTAAGCTCTAGAAACTTCTGAAACTTCCTGCGCAGGCACAGAAGAAACCCATTTGTGTGCATTCACAGAGGCCACTACGAAGAACGCATGGTTCAGCCTTCTTGATTTTAGCATTCGTGACAAGCACTCTCACCAAGAAACTTTCCGGCCACTTTCTTCACAGGTTCTGTCCTCTGGATTTAGAATGGTCGGCGTGACTTCAAGTCCGGGGTTTACAGTAATGACTGGTCGTGCCCTTTTAAGGAAAAGTAGACAGGGATCAAAAAAGAGGCACCTGCCAGAAAGAACCATACCTTCTTCTCTACCAGTTATGGGTGACCTTTTGACCACTGGATGTGTAGACTTACATCTGCATAGATCCATGGTTGGGTTCCAGCTGACAGAGGTTATTCAGACTGTATTATTATTCTTAAGCACCACCATCCACCTCATTGCCTTACTTGGTGCAAACGGCTCTCTTTTGTAAACACGTCTGTTCTTTCCCAGGACTCTCACCCTCAAAGCTTACTTTCACAACTGACCCAGGCTTTGGTCAGAATGCCTTGGTTCCCAGCATGACGGCTGATGCTACGCTTCTTGCTGCTGGGCACAATAAAGTGGTGCCTTGCTAGACGATTGCCTCGCAGGACGAGGAAATCGCTAGACGATGGCTTTTTGCGATCGCTAATGCGCTTCGCAAAACGATGGTCTCCTATGGGCGATTTTCGCTAGACGACGAGTTTTCCCCATTGGAATGCATTGACTAGCGGTCAATAGCTGTCAGTGCATTCCAACGGGGACCCGCGCTCGCTAGACGAGGTTTCCCTATGGACGATCTTCGCAAGACGACAAGTTTTCCGTTGGAACGCATTGAAGAGATTTCAATGCATTCCAATGGGGAAACGCGCTTCGCTAGACGATGTTTTCGCAAGACAGCGATCTTCGCGGAACGGATTAACATCGTCTAGCGAGGCACCACTGTACTTATTTGGAGGACGATGAGCAAGACTAAAGAGATAACAGCACCTGCCAACTGCTTTTGGCTACAACAACACTGGTGTGCTGTGGGAGAGTGTGCAAAGGAAAAGAGAAACCTTAACCTGGAACTTCTGATAGGATCCAGGGAAAGACCCTGATAGAATTGTTCTCACTTGTCCTGCAATATTATTTTTGAATACTGTATATTTACATATTTAAACATCGTGGACCTTCGTCCCAACATTCGCCCTTACCTGTACAAAGCAACTTTGTCAACGCCAAAAGCTCCTACAATCAAATCTGAAAACAGAATTAAATAATACAGGTTTCACATTTGATACCTGATGTTTATAAATCTGATCAACAACATGTCTCTAGAACATGAAATTAGAATTAAGATGCCTTTGTTATCATAACAAAGGGAACCAAATTTAACCTTGGATACAAAAGGTTAAAATGGAGGATACACAGGCAATTCACATCTGATGGAAGTCTGAGAATCTGCTTTACTGGACACGTTTACCAGAGGCGCACTCAAAATATTTAGGAACCCAATTTTTTTCTGATTCTTGCAGATGGAGTAGGAAATTCCCACTCTTCGTCTTCTGCCTTTTTCCAAACACACATTAAAAGTAAATACAAAACAGAAAGGAGTGCTTCCCTAAGTCTCCTGGAATCGCCTTTGTTTTTTTAAATCTACTTTTGTGCAATTATATAATTGCAATGGCTGAAATCCAGTAGTAATTTGCAGCAAGAATAGGGCCATTGAATCA
The DNA here is from genome assembly GCA_037013535.1 of Intellagama lesueurii. Lineage (NCBI taxonomy): Eukaryota > Metazoa > Chordata > Lepidosauria > Squamata > Agamidae > Intellagama > Intellagama lesueurii. The sequence continues at coordinate 161,901,771 of JBAJHW010000001.1, read as the reverse complement.
ATAGGGATCTGGTGAGTCAACTTCTCCAACTTCTTCAGTTATTTCAACGGGCCTTCTCTAATTGCAACTTACTGTGCCAAGCAACAGGTTTTCAGCCTTTGCGTTTTATTTTCATTTTAAACAATGTATATTTCAACACTGGAAACGTTATTGTGCATTTTTATTTCCCTAGTTTTTCCCCAGGAGGATGGGGAATTCTACAAAAACTGTAATGGATGTTTTAGAATCTGAAATTCTAGACCAAACTCAACAGAGCAAAAACCCAAGAGATACCATGAATTATAAACACAAAAACAAACTGAAATCAAGAGATCTTCTGATCCTTAGTGAAGACCCAAACTCAAGCTTAGATCACACGTTAAGGGAAACGTGTACTTCATTCATTCTCTTCCTCTTTATGGTGAATCATACCTCGTGAGGAGCTCTCACTAGACTATATAGGTTACATGCTCTCTTTATAAAGACACAGTACTGCTTGTACTGCCATTACTGCAATATCACCTGGATAGCCATTTTTGTCCACATCGGTAGCCCCTTTCAGTGAGTATCCAAAGCTTGGTGGCATTGTCGCAGAGGTCCACTGCCCTTCAAGGACTTGGGACGGCACTCCATTCAAACCTGTAGCTCTTCCATTGTAGATGTAGACCAGCCCTTTCTTGTCTTCTCCACCATATGGAGCTGCTACTGCAACGTCTACAAACCAAAGAGAAACATTTCAAACTTTTCAAAAAAGAAATACACATTTATTTAAATAAAAACAAACGTAGGTGTGGACACGGAACACACTCCACTGACAAAATGCATAGTCCAACCCTTCCTTCCGCAATCCACTTCACTTACAGGCAGGCTTCGCATCCCATGGACTCTGAAAGGGTGCCAACCCAGTTAATAACAATGCTGACAACTGGGATAGACTCAGATAAGAGATACAATTTTAAAGTCAGCGAGAGTTGGAGCTTCCTCAATAAGCTTTAGGAAGACAGGGGGAGGGGCTGCCTTGAAAATGCAATATATATATAATATACAATGGAAATTGTTATTTTTTAAGTATAAGGGGCTTCAACAGGAATTCTCTTCAGTACAGAGGGGACAGTGTTAAATAGAAACAGTACCGGGATGGCCCAATCCAATACCTCATTCCTATTTGTCATCAAAAAGCCTTGCTACCCAAAGCTATAAGCATGCGTTGGCTTTTCCAAAGGAGCGGGGTAGCTAACAGCTTTAAGAGGAAGGTGCAGCAAATAAGATTATAATAACTACTTTGCTAGACGAGATCCACTAATCTGGTATTCCTGTTGTTCGCAGGCGTGAGCCAGACATGCAACTTGGTGATACAACCAAGAAATAACTTTAAAGGGGCTTGAAATTCCCTACACCCCTGGCAAGCTAAAGTGTTGGGAACGGTAATGACATAGCACTTTACCATTGAAGCCATCCTGGTCAAGGTCTCCCAAAGGTGCGATGGAACTGCTGAATCTTGCAAAAACCTCAAAGCCATTCAGCTTCATGGCCTGACTCTGAAAGCCTCCAGCAGCTTGCTGAAGATAAATGGACACCTGACCTACTTCTAGGAGTTTGCCATCCGAACCACGGTCCATAAAGAGTGGAGCTCCAATCAGCAGATCTGCATAGCTGAAGGGGAGAATGAGGGGAGGGGGGGGGGGAGAGAGAGAGATGAAGAGTCCTTCAGCCACCCTTGTCCTATTTTTCCCGTGAGCTCAAGACAGCCTATATGGCTCTCCTCACAAGAACCTTGTGAACCTGCCTGAGAGTTGCTTATGGACACCCAGGAAATTTTGCAGTTCAGCGTGTGGCCCTTTACATCCCAGGAAATATTGTGCTTGAAGCGAGGTGCAGCCATTTCCAGAACCAAACACTGGCATGGCTAGCCCAGTTTTCCAGTGGTTTTCATCTTTTCTCTGCAATAGGACCCAGAAAGTGATGATGAAGACAGCTTCTCAGCACCTCGGGACTTGTCGTGTAGAGTTCCACAAGCCACGCTCTTACCATCAGTACTCTTAAACTGGTACATAACAGAACTGTCAGAGATCATCCATAACTCCACAGTTATATATATTGATGGCACATAGCTGTATCTCTTGCTAAGTAAGCAAACAGCGGCAGCCATGGCAGTACTGACTCACTGTCTGGAAGCTGTGACCAGGTGGCAGAAGGCTAGCAATATCATGCTGCATCCAGACAAGATGGAGGTGATGCTGGTGTCTTGGCAACTGACAAACCCTTCTGTCAACTCCCACAGGGCTAATGGAGAAACAAAATTTTCCTTATCAGCCGAGTAAGGAGCTTTGATGTTTTATTAGATGCTAGGCACCCTCCGGAAGAGACAAGTGGGCATGGAGGCCAAGTCAGCTTGTTCCTGATCTGAAAATTTTCTCCTTACCTGGAGAAAGCAGATATGACTGCACAGATTTATGCTAGCATAAGAGTGTGATTAGATGACTGTAATTCATTCTGTGTGGAATGAGGTCCTTGGGGAACACTCAGAAGTTTCAAATGATACAGCACACAATAGGCTACTAACTGTCTCAATCTTAACATCTTGGATTCTGTTTCAATCTTAACATCTATTTTGGACCAGTTAAATTAGCTGCCAGTGGTTTCCCAGGTTCAATTCAATGTGTTGGCTGTTACCTTTAAGGATGGTCAAGGACTGGAGGCCAAGTCCTATAAGGAAAGACTGCCAGATCTGGGCATGTCCAGCCTTCAGAAAAGAAGACTGAGGGGAGGAGGGATAGCACTCTTCAAATACTTGAACACTATCACACAGAGGAAAGGCAGGATCCGTTCTCAATCATCCCACAGTGAGGTTCATGTAGTAATAAGATCAGGTTACAGGAAACCAGACTTCGAATGAATATTCCTAACCGTTAGCATGACAATCAAACAAGCCATCTCACCTTCCACTGAATTCACAGCAATGCTGTGGAAGATTTCACAGGGTAAGTCAGCAACGCATTAAAGGTTTAGAGATTTATCCCACACACTTCAAATAAAGGATTGTGAAAAGAGAGGGCCTTCTCGGTGGCTGCTCCAAGGCTTTGGAATGCACTGCCCCAAGAAGCCAAGTTGCCCCCCCCCCCTCTTGTCCTTCTGCTGTCAGGCAAAGACCTTCCGCTTCAGGCAGGCTTTTAAGCAATAAGTGGGGGGAACACTCAGTTTATGAAATGTAGATAATTTTAAATGTTTTTATAACTGCTTTTAATCTTGATAAATATTTTATTATCTTTTAATATAGTTTTGCATAGTTTTTAAAACTTGTTATTATTCTACAATTTTAATTGCTGTGACCTGCCTGGGGTTCCCTAGGGGAAGAAAGGCAGCATATAAATAATGTAAAAATATAAATAAATAAAAAGGTCTGGCAAAACAATAAATAAAAAGCAAGGGACGTGGTGGTGCTGTGGGTTAAACCGCAGAAGCCTCTGTGCTGCAGGGTCAGAAGACCAGCAGTTGTAAGATCGAATCCACGCAACGGAGTGAGCTCCCGTCGCTTGTCCCAGCTCCTGCCAACTTAGCAGTTCGAAAGCATGCAAATTCAAGTAGATAAATAGGTACCACCATGGTGGGAAGGTAACGGCGTTCCGTGTCTAAGTCGCACTGGCCATGTGACCACGGAAACTGTCTATGGATAAACGCTGGCTCTATGGCTTGGAAACGAGGATGAGCACCACCCCCTAGAGTCGGACACGACTGGACTAAATGTCAAGGGGAACCTTTACCCTATAAATAAATACTAAATAAGGGATCCCAACAGAACAAGCCAGTAAAATGAAATAACGCCACTAAACATGGATATTATGGGTTTTCGGTTGTTCTTTCAAAGATGCTATTTCTTATCTTAAACAAAGCTTTAAAAACTTACCCATCCCCATTGATATCTGTGGCAGCCACAGAATATCCAAAATAAGCAGCCATCTGGAAGACAAATTTAAATGGAAATAATGTTGCATAAAACAACAACAACAACAACAACAACAACAATAATAATAATAAAGGCATCACAGCCATTTTTTTGACCACTAAAAACTCCCTTTCCATGCATACTTTAAAAGCTACTGCCAAATAGTAGCCTTCTCTTTACATCTTTTATGGTACATCTTCTACCATAAGTAGAAGTAAAAGTGAAGGGAATCCAGTCTCCTTTATTCTCCATTACTCTGGTTCAAAGCAGGGATAACACATGGATGTTGTTGGATTATAACTCCCACCAGACCTCACAAGCACAGCCAATGGTAAGGTGTGAACATTTAGAGCCACATGGTCTCCATCGCTGGTCCAATGGACATCAATTTGCATTCTCCAGTGACATCTCCAACTAGTCACAGGAATTCCAGTCCTAGGGGTTAATTCTAAGGTAGGAAAGGAGGTAAGGAATATTTACAAACACTATGGCAGCCGCCCTCTGTTAAAATGAGAGTGTGGCAGCAGAAATAATTCATAGCCATTTCATTTGGCTGCTTTAGAATAAGAACTTGGTGAACTAAAGACAAGACAGTAGTCTTTGAATATTGGAAAAGGTGTCATGTAGAAGAGGAAGCTGAGCTATTCTTGCTTGTGAGACAAAATTAGAACCACTGGCTTGAAATCTTGAGGAAGCCGATTTCCGAATGTTACCCAGAGGAGCATGCTGCCCTGGGATGGTGGATTTTCCTTCCCTGGGCACTTTTAATTCAAGGTTGGACAGCCATCTGTCAGAGATGCTGTAGATCTTGCACTGCAAAGCCTGCACTAGGCAGAAGTGGTTTAGATCAAACAGTGGCCCTTCATATATTGTGGACTTGAATTCCCAGAATGCACAACTAGAAGCATTAGGGGTAACGGACTGTGGAAGTGGTAGTCCACAATTATCTGGAGGCCCAAAGCTCCCCAGTACTGAAGAAAATGATATCTTGACCTCTTGTGATTTGGAAAAATGAGACAAAGAAGTCCCATCCATGGAGCTGATTTTGCCGAGTGGCTATCTAGCCCTCTTCTCAGAATGGCCTTCATCAACAGTCATTTTACTCCACTGCATCTGAGGGATCTATGATATGGCAGGGTTTCCTCTACCAGCTCAGAGAGGACAATCTGCCATCAAGCACCCTCCTTCCCCGAAGTGCCTCATGCACTCATTGTAATACATGAATTTGCTTATTTCCTGCTTGCTGGATAGTTCAGTGAGTTAAGTATTTGGCTGTGGAGCCAGAGGTTGGGAGTTCGGTTCCCCACTGTGCCACTCGCAGGTAGAGCCACCCTGTGTGGCCTTGGGCAAGCTGTACAGCCCCAAGGCACCTCCAGAAGAAGGGAATGGGAAACCACTTCTGTGTTAACAGCACACCGTTATTATAGATTGCTTAGGGAATTGAAGTGCAAAACATGCTTTTGGATTCTAAAAAGAGAACAAAATCCATCAACCCCATTCCCCCCCCCCAAAAAAAAACCCTTTAAAAATTTACTCAAAACTTTTAAAAATCTTTAGTTTACCTTATCTGTCTTGTGTTTTATACTACACTGGCCAAAGACAAGCATGTATATCAAAACACTGCCCTATTGTACAAGAGAAAAACATACCTTGGGTCCCCTTATCAGCAGAAAGGCAGCATATAAATAAAACAAACAAACAAATAAATACCTGCTCGCCGGTAAAGTTATACATGGATGCCATAGTTTTCCCATTATAAATGGACACCTGAAGAAGAGGTATCAGTAAAAAAAAAAAAAAATATCTGTGTTATGGTGTATTTCAATGGCTGGTGGAACAAAGATCTACCACTGAAGAAAGAAGGCGTAAGTTCCCTACCATGCCCAAAGTCCGTGCTGCTCTTGGCACGCCAGACACAAAATCTGAAAATAAACCAGAAAAAGTAGCTTCCTGTGACTTGTGCAGACAGGAACCAAAGCTCTTCAGAAACCCTCTCCAGATCTCCCACAGAAGGTCCCCTGATCCTCCACAGCTGAACACCACTTAATGAGGCCAATTTACATGTTATCAGAATTGTATGACTCCCATTGATCAGTAGTTGAAACGGCTGCATTGTTCTGGTAATAATGAACAGCAGAGACACACCGCATGAATGGAGCGCATGAAAAATCCTCATCCCATACCAGGGTCCCGATTTCGTAGAGCGCCATGGGTGCTGCCACAAGGAAGCAGCTGTCCTGCCACTTCAGTAAGATATGAAAAAAGGCAGCCGTAATTTATATTTAAGCCACATCAACCATCAAAGCAGTTTTTAAAAAGGGTGCCTCATTAGTCTAGGCAAAACAAAAAAATACATTCTTGTGGCACCTTTCATTCAGCCATTAGTCAGATTCTGAAACAAGACAGACTAAGGCTGCAACCCAAAGCAAATAAGCCAGGAAGTTAATCTCAGTAACTATGGCATGATTTTCTTCAGAATAAATATGTTTTCTTTGAGACACTTAACTTTTAAAAGTCTGCTTCCAAGCATTTTATATTCGAAAACTCTTGTGGATAAGAAAAATCCATAATGAAAAAGTGAGGAATAGGTTACCCGATTATAACTGGTTGACAACTGTGGTGAGTACAGAAAAATTCCTAAAGTGAGCTGAAGTATAAATCCACAGAAAGGCTGAAATCCTATACCCCTTTAACACCATTACATTCTACTGAAATGAATGGGGCCATATCTAACAAAGGGTTTACCTTTAAAGATGGCTTGGAAACTTCAGCTGGTACCAAATGCAGCTGCCAGACTGCTGACTGGGGCCAGTTATAGGGAGAAGATAACTCCCCTGTTACAAGAACTCCACCGGCTACCTGCCAGCTTCTAGGCCCACTTCAAAGTGCTGGCTATCACCTATAAAGCTTTATACAGGTTGGGTCCAGGCTGTCTGAAGGGCCATATTTCCCCATATGAGCCTTCTTGGCCCTTAAGATCTTCAGAGGAGGCCCTTCTCTCAACCCCACTGCCATCACAGGCACATTCAACGGGGACATAAGAGAGGGTCTTCTTTGTGGAATGCTCTCCCTCAGGAGATTAAGTTTGCCCCCTCCCTTATTCCCTTCCACTGAGAGCTGAAGACCCACCTCTTTGGGCAGGCTTTTAATAAAGCAAAGTGTGCTGATTATATACCACCCCCTAGCACTTAAATAACTCTCCGGGCAGTTTATAATTCAATTATGCAGGCTACACATTGCCCCGCCCCTGGGAGAAAGGTGGCCTACAAATGTTATTAAATAAACAAATATTTTGAAAGTTTTTAAAAACAAATAATATAACATAACATATAACACAATATCACATCACAGAAGCAAGCATCTGTTTACTTCCTCTTCTTTCCCTCCCTTCCTTCAACACCAGACTGCAGGAGCCTGGATGGGGTCTTTGGGAGGGGGGTGAAATGGTCAATTTCACCCCCAGAGTCTGTTCTGTTGGGACAACAGGGGTTACAACCCTATCGCCAGTGTCCTGCTACAAAGCTCCACTGATTCAGTGGGAGTCATGTCACTGGCCAACTGCTGCTAATTAAAGAGTTCCTGCTTTGATTTTCAGTTGTGCATGACTCGTGTGCAATGAGACAAAATTGGCACCACCTGAACTCAAAACAAGAGCTCTTTAACTAGTGGCAATCTGTGACTTCTACTGAGCTACACAACAGGACTTTGGCCAGGGGATTAAAAATCCAAGCAGAGTACAAGATTGCAGTTTGGGGAAACTTGATTATTCAGCTTTTCAAATCTACTAGCTGCTAACTTTAAAAAACAATGTAGATCTTAAAACATTACACAAATACAAACAAGCCATACCTTCTATTCCATCACCACTGAAGTCTCCCACAGCGACTGAATAACCTGTCAAAATGAAGAGAAACCAAGAGTCAAGAGGACATGCAAACAACTATAATGGTAAATAAGCACAAGATCAGATTTTTCAGCATCGATCTAAGTCTATCCACCTGTCTGCTTGTAATTAACCCACTCAGATTAGCTCTCCTCCTCTAGTTCTTGCCGTGGGCTGATGCTACGGGAAGGATTGCCATCTCACTGTGTGAGATGGAAAAGGAAGCAGGATCCTCTTCTGCTCAGACTTTTCTAGCTAACACATTTTAGACACAGCAATGAAAAAATGCCACCATAAAAAGTGCCAGTTACTTTATGCTTTCTTTGCCCAAATAAATGAACATACACTCTCCTGGCATGTGTCTATATTTAAGAATCAGCAGGTGCATACACAACACTAATAGATACAGAAAACATGACCTTTTAGACATTTTGTTGTATGCTGTTGCAGTGTGTTTGGTTGCACTGATTAATGCCAGGTTTCACCTACCTCCCAACTCATCAGGAGCATGATGGTCCTTAATGCCATCAGTGGGTGCTTGGTGGTCCCGAATGGCCCACAATATCTCCCTCCAGTCCATCATACTCATCAGGATTTGGCAGAAGCATATCAAGGCAGTAAGAACAAGTTCATAGGTTGAATTCTGACACACACAAAAAGAGCTCTTTTGCTTTCAAGACACTCACCCAAGTAACTGTCGTCGAAAGCAGCGCTGGCTGACCGTGTTGCTAACTGGTTGTCGTACTTCGTAGTATAGACTCTCGCACTGTATTTTGACACAATCTCAGCCACCTGATCAGAAATTAGTTGACCTGGACAAACACAGAGGAACTGACACGTAAACACAGGAGTGCTTATGAAAGGGAGAGATCTCTTTACAGTATGATCATGTACATGTCTACCGGAAAGGAAGGCCCATCAGGTTCTGTGGGGTTCACTCTGATGCAGATGCATCAAGGACAAAACCCAAAACCTCAGGTGAGTAACTGGGACTAAAATAAGCATCCAATGCAGCACTTTGTTATTATCCTGTGTTTTTTAAAGCCTCCAATCCACAGAAAGATGGACAGAGTGAAAACTACATTTCTAAATGTTTAATAAAACAGAGGCAGAAATAAAAGCAAACAAACAAGAATAGAGGGTACTGAAAGATTTGCACTGCAGTTGAGTTTCTGTGGATTATAAACCATGGTCTTGTAATCCACAATTACTCCTATTGGTAGTTATACCTAAAGAAGGCAACTGTTTAACTCATGAAGGCTTGTCACTGGTAATTACTAAGTTCCTGCTTGGATTTTCTGACATACACCTGTTCAGTGAGTTTGTATGTGCCCAAAATTTCTTCTGGAGGCCCTTATTGGCAAATGAGAAGCTGTTGTGAGTTGCAATGTTTGTCTTCTGCAGGTGCAACAATGCATTAGTATCTCAGTCCCATCCTCAGATGCATGGAGCATAATAATTAGCCACAGGTACTACCCATACAAATATGTGTCTTAATCACTGTGTTATGTATGTCTATGGAGTAGACTATAACCAATGAAAACTCACAATGAAATACACCTGTCTTGAAGGTGCCACAATACTTCTGTTTTTCTTTTTATTACACATGCTGTTGAACATATATAAAATAACTTTAAAAATAACTGCATTTCTCACAGTTAAAAAGAGAGAGAAAGAAAGGAAAGTGTCAATTTCTAAGACTAGCCATGTTAAATCTGTTGCAGAAAACCAATAGTGTCTTGTGGCATATTCACTGAAGAACAGCATATTCATTGTAGCATGAGCATTCAAAGGTAACAGCCTAATTCATAAGGTGCTCGAAAGTTTGTTGTCTACCATATTTAATGTTGTTTGTTCTGGTGCTACAATTTAACTTTAATTGTTTTGGTCTACTTTTTTTAAAAAAAGAATGGGATTCTCCTTCATATACTGTGATAAAGGTAAAGGTAAAGGTTCCCCTTGACATTTAGTCCAGTTGTGTCCGACTCTAGGGGGCGGTGCTCATCTCCGTTTCCAAGCCGTAGAGCCAGAATTTTGTCCGAAGACAGTTTCCATGGTCACATGGCCAGCGCAACTAGACACGGAACGCCGTTACCTTCCCACTGTGGTGGTACCTATTTATCTACTCGCATTTTTACATGCTTTTGAACTGCTAGGTTGGCAGGAGCTGGGACAAGCAACGGGAGCTCACTCTGTCGTGTGGATTCGATCTTACGACGGCTGGTCTTCCAACCTTGCAGCACAGGGGCTTCTGTGGTTTAACCCGCAGCGCCACCACGTCCCTTTATACTGTGATACATGAACTGAAACCTTCATCATTGTCAGCTATGCAGTGTGTCAACTGAATCACATCAGTCCCTCTCCAAATAAGCTTAAAAAAAATAGCCACTTTGGGAGTTTCAACAGAAAGGTAATCAGGGTGGACATTCACCCTTTCAAATACCAACCCCTCCCAATCCTCTACCCATATCTGCTTTTGATCTCTGAAGCATTCCAAATGTATAGCGGCACCCCACTTAATTTTTAAAATAAATTTTATTTAATTTTTTTTTTAATGACAAGTACACATAGTACTACACACACGAAAAGTCACAGCCTTGATTGGCACCCTACATTTCCCCCTCACAAAGTAAATTTATCAGGAAAAAGGATACTCAGGGTTTAGTTGTGCATTTGATGGGTAACACAGCGTTAGGCCCTAGAAAACATGACTGTTCCGATAGCCACTGTTTTTGCAACAAAATGCCTTGACTTACCTTGCCAATAGAAGCTTCCCGGTCCTCCCAGAAGTACTCTGTCTCCCTGTGGGAAAGAAATAACTAAGTTTTGTTGTTGTAGAATATAAGAAACATACATTCCAACAAGTAAGGGAATGAAGTATTCCAACATGTTGCCATCTAAGCTTCAAGTTCCCTCTTTGTGTTAGAACCATCAGAGTCTGAGCAGAAGACAGTGCTTGTATATAATCCCATTTTGTGTGTGTGGAAATTCCAGATTAGTGATATTTTGCAGATAGGTAAAATTAATTATCTTTACATGTTGTTGCTTAACTTAGGTTTACTTGTGAGTTTTTAAAGGTTACACTTGGTTAATACATGATCTGTGAACAACCTGGATTTTGTCTGTAGGCAAAGCTAGATAAATGCACGGATATTTATGTGTGAACAAATAGGGGGTGTGAGAACATGCAAGTACATGTAGGCATGAAGCATAACGCCCAAGCTGTTATGAACCAAGAAGTTCATTTTTCATCCCTCGGTGTGTGGCAGGTTTAAGCTATGGTTTCTTGAAGCAAGCCAGCATCAAATTGTGGTTTATGATACCTGCTCAATAAACCAGACTCTGAACAGGTCACAGTTCCTACAGTAGATAACTACAATAAACTTAGGTTCAGTTATGATAGGACAAAGCCTCACACACTGCTGGTCTTGTTCGGTCTCTTCCTGTCATGCACGAGATACTTTTTAAATACAGCATTTTCAAATTATTATTTTAGATTAAATAGGCCCGTTAACAATGCAAAACAGAATACATATATTTAACAGTTGTTGTTTTTTTTTTAATCTGTATCCAGATTAGCAAAGTTGGAAAGAGGACATCTTATTTTTATTAACTCCTTTTCTTCCCCATTTTTCTCACATGGGTCTTTGAAATTCTGAACTAAGGAAATCACTTCCATCTGTTGGTGAGGCCGAGAAGTATGGATTGAAGAGACCAGGCTTGACATGATAATGACTCCCTTGTTAAATTGCTGAGAAGTACTGTACACATGCCTCTGTCGAAGTGGTTACTTCAGACTCTTCTCGCTTTTTTGGGGGGGTCAAGCACAGAGAAAGGAAGACAAACAACAATAACTTCCATACCTGGGCAAAGTCAATGCTGAATCCCCCCTGGCAGAAGCCCTGCCCTTCAGCATCAATGTTGGCTGCGGGAACAAGAAGAAAGGGAAACAACGGATTCGTCAGGATGTGTGACGGACGGAACAATAAAAAACGAAGCCCTGCTCTGCAAATGGAGGAGAGGCTGTCAACACTATGCGCGTGGATGGCAAAGAGGGGGCTGGTTTTATATGTGGTGCAGCTGAACAGATAAATACCTGGGCAGATTTTATTCTTCTGTGCTGGGGCTGCCTTAAAGGCCATGTGGAGGAAATGTGTAAAAGAAGCCTTCAAGGTGCTTAAGGCTCCAGAGTCAGGGATCAGCGTGGAACTCTTGCACCAGACTCTGAAATATCTCTGGACAGTGTCCTCTTTGATTTACCATGTGGGGAAAGGCAATGGCACAAGTAGCTTTCTCCGTTTTCCAGAATGTCTGCCACCTAAGCGGGTGAACCACTGTGTGCAGTGTATCAAAGAGGACAGTGGGCTCCGTTTCAGAAAAACATGATCGTTCCAAGAGAAGGAGAGGTAAAATTCCAGTTTTAATGGCGGAAAACACACCTTCATTCTGGCACAGCACTACCAAAAGCCACGCAGGTTCTAGATGCCTCAGCAATTTTCTCCAGACAGCACCACCTCCAGCTATGTGCCTCAGAGCTGCCCTAATTCAAATAGGATGCAGTTTTCCACACTTTTTACCAATTAAATTAAATCTCCATTCCATTTTCCCAATGTCACTATAAAAAAAGAAACAGCCTGCCATTCAATCTGTCCTTCATGAGATCCCAGTTTCTTAAACAAAGGGACTCTTTTCTAAATAATAGAAAAAGCACATTTATCAATATGGTGGAGTTACATTTTTCAGCTATGTAAATCTCTATCTGCAGAATAAAGTTTATCACCTCACTTGCTGGTTGTGAGTACAAGGCATAACCCCATGGCAGTGCTACAGGACCTTGTGATTACTGTGGCTATGCTTGACAACTGCCCTGTTTTTGACATAGCAGTTAGGCTTTAACAATAAGCATTGTGTTTATTAATGCATTAGTTTCCAAACTAATATCTTATTAGATTTTAACTCCCAGAAGACCCAATCAGCACAGACCATGGTCAGGGTTTTGACGGGGCTGGGTGGGTTGAGTCCAACACAATAGGGAGATTCCAGATGGAAAAGCACTGCTTTAAACCATCTGCCCTTCTTCTGCTTCCCAGTCAAAATGGCAACCAAAGTGGCCTTTAGTTAATCAACAGAAGACTGTCCTTGCCTGCAAGCTTATAATCTAAAAACAGACAAGAAAGGAAGGAAGGAAGGAAGGAAGGAAGGAAGGAAGGAAGGAAGGAAGGAAGGAAGGAAGGAAGGAAGGAAGGAAGGAAGGAAGGAAGGAAGGAAGGAGGGAGGGAGGGAGGGAGGGAGGGAGGGAAGGAAGGAAGGAAGGAAGGAAGGAAGGAAGGAAGGAAGGAAGGAAGGAAGGAAGGAAGGAAGGAAGGAGGGAGGGAGGGAGGGAGGGAGGGAGGGAAGGAAGGAAGGAAGGAAGGAAGGAAGGAAGGAAGGAAGGAAGGAAGGAAGGAAGGAAGGAAGGAAGGAAGGAAGGAAGGAAGGAAGGAAGGAAGGAAGGAAGTTCCATGACTACAGCCTGCTGGGATGGCTGCCAGTGACAGTTCACCAAAGACCTTTCACTACTCCAGTGAGAACTGGGATTTTGTTTCTTGCTAAACTATGGTGAATTATAGTAGCACAATGGGCTGATCTCAACTGTCTGTTATGTTTCAACAAGCCACGCCTGTCTTATGGCAACCCTAAGACTATTTTCTAGGGATGTGCGATATATAAGGAGTGGTTTTACCATTTCCACCCCTCCCCATGAATATTCTATGGCTGAGCAGGGATTTGAACTCAGATCTTCTGAGTACACACTGGCTTTTCCCATCAGCATAGGCTAACTGAATCAGTAAGACTCACGTAAGTGTTGACATAACAAGTCCTAATAATTTTAATCGGTCTCTTCCAGTTGGAACTAACAAGTGGACTCAGCTCAGTTTACAACACTTCCTGCTTCAAAACGGATGCAGAGAGAATCTAAAATGTCAAATGCACGCACCCACCCACCCACACACACATATACATAGTTTGGAGATATCCCTGGTCTTCAAAACAGGAAAGGCAATGGAATTCCAGAGCTGATCCTTTGCATGCCACAACTGAGCCCAAGGAGGCTTTTTATGATGCAGTTAATCCTCTGAATACAGAACTTTACAACAGAAATGCTAACCGTCTCTTAGTCTTAGCAGTAGGTGCCTGTCACATGGTGCATTTTTATGTCCCTGGAAAATTATTTTGGAATGCTCTCTCTCAGCTTTGCGATTTAAACAGAAGGCGTGGGAGAACAGGCCAATCATTCCACAAGAGATCTCCGCCCTAAGCCCCAGAAGGAATAGGCAAAATATGTCTGCTCCAGTCCACTGATAAAACTGCATGTATTGGATTATTGTTCCTTCGGTGCAGGAACCTTGCTGGAGATCCAATTGGTTGTCCCAGCTCAGTGGGAAGAATTGCTTGGTGCCACCTGGGGAGTCACAGATTGGATGGAACATAACAGGATGCAGCTTACTTCCTAGTGGCTGGAACCTTGCTATACGATCCATGGCTCTCCGAGGTCCCTTACTGGGCGCTTGCTTGTGCAAACAAAACCTTACATGCCAATATAGCAGAGGGTTCAGAAAACTGCTGTCCAACCTACAATTTTCTATCACCTGCTATTTTTTATACACATATGAATATATATATATATATATATATATATATAGAGAGAGAGAGAGAGAGAGAGAGAGAGAGAGAGAGAGAGAGAGAGAGAGAGAGAGAGAGAGAGAGAGAGAGAGAGAGAGAGAGACTCTTATACACATATATTTAAGACGAGGGAACATTCAAATGTTCAGTTCTTTTAGGTTAAGACAGTTGGGGGGGTATGAAGGGCCACAGGGCCAGGGTGTGGACTAGACATTTAAACACCCCGTATTATTTGTCCCTTGGCTTAACCACTGAAATGAACATGATCAGACTAGTATTGGGCAATTTCTGTGGACCAAGGGCTATTTTTCATATTTTCTGGCAATTCAAAGGGTTTAATCTCAAGGGGAAGGATTAATAAGGAAGGACATGGCCAAAGAAGGTAATCTGTGTATTTATTTTTATTTTTCTATTATCCCACTGGTTTTTATTTTGCCATAACGTGTGTTTTTTGTTAACTGAAAGAAATAGATATAACTAAAACAGAAGCTTTAAAAAAACTGAAAATGCTTGAGCCCTCTAGTGGCCATAATATATATTTTAAAATATATATGTAACATTTTTGGTGCATACGGGGGTCCCAGGCATGCTGGTGAGTCACCAAAACATGACAAAATTGCCTCTGTGTCCCCAAGTGGACAGGAGGGATCTTTCTGGACTGGAAAAAAAAAAGTTCAAAAAACAGAGTAAAACTTTTTGTGGTGGTAGGGATATAAAAATGTTCCCAGAGGATCCATAGGCAGCCAAATTCAACTCTTTCTACTTTGTACAAAATCTGAATCCAGACTAAGAATTAAAAAGAAAACTCTGCAGAACATTCTATTTCCTCAACATTTTTCCCCTGTCTGTGCCCTGTGACATCACTGTTGTGCAGAAGATGGAGAGAGAGAGAGAGAGAGAGAGAGAGAACAAGATACATCCCCTCAAATCATGCTTAAAATATGACAGCACCCAAAAAATAGTTTCAGAACTGCAATTACAACAGCATGACATTATCCACATACTTGACCTGCAGGGAGCATATTCAACTATTTTAGACCCGTCATGAAGATAACAAGTTCCCACAGGCTCCCTCTCTGCTTTCTGTTCAGTTCTCCAGTGATACAGTGGAGCACATGCCTGTGGATGAAGCAAAACTGCAGTATTTAGAAAGCTCTTCTAGAAGGCTAATTGTTTCATCCAGCCCTGGAAAACGTTGCAGAAAACAAAATTAACAAAACAAAATACTTTGGTTGAAATTTACTGTATATATGGATCACACAACTCTATCCATACTAGAGGAAAGGAACTCAGCTCCTACTGCAAAAATTGATTCCTCTTGGCAAAATCTCTCCCAAATTATGTACTTTATAAACTAATTGGGTAGGAGGTGAAAATGGATGGGTAATTTAAAGTCCTATTGTCAGCTGAAGTTCACTGATGCCAGCAAACCGAATTTGCTAGCACCACCCATCATTCATCAAGGCCATGTCAGCATCTGCCACAACCTGCAGCTCACTCGAGTGCCCAAAGGCTGCCAGCAAACTGGAAACAGCTGTGTATGAACTATGAAGCAGAGCTTGGAAAACTAACTTCCCCAAACTTGGCAGGGCACAGATGCGCAAAGGCAGCTATGGAATTCTGGAAGCTGTCCTTGCAATTGGGAAGCTGTACCAGCAGGCAGTTTGTCCAACCCTTTGGGTTTCTAGATGCCTTCGGCTTGATCCCAACTTATGGTGACGCTTTCTAGGGTTGTTGTTTTTTAAGATGTAGGGCATTCACAAGTGATCTACCATTCCCTGCTTCTTGGGGGCTTTCTGGGATTGTGCAGTTATGCAGGTTGGCTCTTCCTCTGGAAGGCAGAGTGAGGAATCAAACTCTCGCCTCCAGACTCCACAGCCAGGTGCTCCAGCTCCCGGAGCTAAGCACTCAGTGAGCTAGCCTGCCAGCCCTTATTTCAGATGAAACGATAGCCCAAAATGTCCCTTTCCCCAGCTCAGTTATGCACTGGTGTCCAGGGCAGCTGTAGGGGCTTGCAGAGGGTTAAAAGCAGTTGCTGTGCGACATGTTCACCCCCTGCCATTCTGCACCGTTCATGATTGTGGGCGGCCTTTAGTTCTCCTTGTCTCTTGCATGTGGTGCAGCAGCAGCAGCAGCTGGAACTGCACCACAGCCCAAAGGCTATGGGCAAATAACAACCTCTATCTTGCTCATCCTCACACCAGCTTTGTGTGTGGGCTCAATACTACTGATCCGGGATGACAGACAGCATGCTATAAAAGCTAGCCAGTTGGGGCAATGGAGGTAAAAATAAGACTCCAAGGCAAACTCCTGGAGCCAATCTTTTATTTCTCTAGGCTTCCATGAGTTTCAAAGGAGGAGACAGAAGATGGTGAACTAGAGCCCTGTCATGGGCCACCTACCACCACACGATGACCCAAATCCCATCACCCCATCTCACACCTCTCTTTTGCCTCTCAAGGGTAAAACGGAGGTGGGGCAGACCTCTGAGGCCTGCCTTTGGCCCCGGGGAGTCCAACGGCTGTTCTCTGCTCTCTATCCTCCAGGTCGGAATTCTCTCGCTCGGCAGGCGTGTTCTGCTCTTTCCCGGAGATCACACCATGGATGGGCAACAGCACCCCAGCCTAATCCCAATCCATGTGCAAGATGGATCTCTTTATAGACCAGTGGTAGGGCCACTACGTTTGGGGGCCAGGCGGCAGCAATTCCCCGACAGATGGAGCACTTGCTTTAAGGAAGATCATTCCCAGCGAAGTGACTCTCTCGGGTGTAATTACACAGGATCCTTTCGATCGGAAATCTGGGCAAAACTAAGGACCTGCTCATTAAAGGTGCTATGGCAGGTATATGTTATGGGTATGGGAAAAGGAAGATGAGTCTAGAAGCCTGTATCCACAACTACTCACAAAAGATTTTACGACATCGTACATCACTCTCCTTAGCAATCAACATACCAATCAAATTTAAACCCACAAAATGTTGCACTGCAGAATTCTGTCATTCAGGATTCCAGAGATTCAATTCTTTCCCTAGTTTCAATTTTAAGCCCCAGAAGCCATCAGCATTCTCCATCCATAAAAGATGCCCAGCTTTCATTGGGCTTTGCATTTTTTTCCTTCTTCCTCCTTTAGGGCCCCTCCACCTATATCTAGAGCATACTGGGGCTTCCCCAGGTCTGCAGATAACTGTTATATGGATTGGCTAGAACTGAGAGAAGTGAGATCAGGGAAGGGAGAGAGAAAGAGAGAGCTTATAGCATATAGACTTACCAAAATTTTGTCATCTTTAGATCTCACTGATGCTCCAAACCACTGATTAGACTTAAATTCCAAGGGGTCATTTGGACCAAAATCCCGGTTGCCTGAAAGTCAAACACATTCAGTCAGGATACTATACAAAAAGGTACCATCAAGTTGTACCCAGCTTGTCCATCATTCTGTCCACGACATCACACTCCCCTCAATCCTGTTGGAAAATATAATTAGACAACACAGTATATATATGTGTAGCTGTATGTTTAAATGTGTTTGCTATGAAAGACGAGACTGTTGTATTTGCATAGCATAGCATTCTGACCAATCAGAATGTGTCTGGAGTCAGCCAGGCAGCTATATAAGGCAGGCGTCAGTTAGAAGTCTGTCAGATAGAGACTCAGATGCTATGTAGCTCAGATAGGGACATGTACAAACATGTGACACAGACAGGGTCCAATATGTGACAGGAACTATTACAGGGTTGCCACTGAAATTTTACTTTTCATTTCCCTGACCAACGTTTGTCAATTTCCCTGACCACCATTCAAATATAACCACCAGTTTAAAAAAAATGAATAGGTCCTGTTGCATTCATGCAAGTCTTAATGAAATGTTCCACTCTACAACTACACAAGTCTCAACTGCAAAAGTATTTGTCAAAGTAAGAGATTTAATATCAGCTTCTTTCAACATTAACTGCAGCAACATCTGTTTTGCAATTGCACCAAAAATTACACCAAGATACAAACTTCAAGTAAACTCTGAATGCTAACAAATGACATAACATTTTGGTTATTATTTTCAAGGTACACTAAAAATTATATAAACGTTCCATCTAAAATCTTTGAACAGATCATACATGTTGCACAAGACTGAATTGAAGTCCCATTTCACTGCTTGCAATCCTGTTTTCAAAGACCCAGGTACAACATGAAGGGTACAAGTTCTAAAGTCAATCAATTCTTTTCCTTCTCCTTTACAGCAGGGGTCCCCAACCCCCAGTCCGCAGCCCGTGCCAGGACCGGGCCGCGGAGACAGATCTCCCGTCCCCCCCGCATGCACTCCCCCCCCGCACGGCCCGCCCCCCGCACGCATGGCCCACCACCCGCATGCACGGGTGCCCCGCCCCTCTGCACGTGCATGCAAGCGTCCCGCCCCTCCGTGAGCGCACCCCCGCCCACCCACCCCCACACACAGACCCCGCCCCCCCCAACCGGTCTGTGGTTCAGAAAACGTTGGGGACCACTGCTTTAGTCAAGGTTGGTTTCAATTTCTTCTTTTAGTTTTCTCAGAAAAAGGTGATTTACATTTGGCCCATCCATAGATACTTGTAATAATTTTGCAGCTGATGAAGAAGACATGCCTTCTTGAAGCTTCTGAAGAAGGTCTTCAACAGTAGCGGTTTGAAGAAAAACACTGGTTAGATACCGTGTGGAAATTTTATGGCAGTAATCATCCCAAAAACAAACCACTAAATCCATCTCTTTTGAACCACCTTATTCAAAGCTTCATCAAAACAGACAGCAAATGTTTGGCATTGTTTCAGCTGTTTCAGTCAAAGATCAGAGAAATATGGTGCCAAGCCAAAAGCAACAAAATACACTGCTTTTCTCTTTCCAAGATGAAACTGTTGAGCTATCTGGCTATCTGAGAACATTTGCTTGAATAACTCACTGATGTTGCTACAAGAGTTAAATGACATCTTCTTCATCACCAGTTGCAAAGCCCACAGGCACTCTGCGTGCCCTAACACAGTCCTTGATTATATAGGCAGTCATACTAGTTGGTGTGGTGGGTAACTCTTTGCCATTTTCATCACTCTGATCATGTTTTCCAGTTTTCGCAGGGGCTGTCTCTTCACCCTCTCTGGTTTTACTATCTGAACTTGTACTTGGCTTTGAACCTAAACATGTTGCAATGGACTGTTGACTTGATTTAATTTTCAGGTTCTTCTGATGTAATGGTCCTTGTGCACAAGACTCCACAGCTCTAATTCCCATATTACTTAGTTCAAAGGTTTTGTAGCACACTTTACAATAACCTTTGCATTCATCTCCAGCAACTGGTGGTAGCTATGGGACGAAGTCAGGATGAAGTTTGAAATCCAGCCACTGCACATTAAAAACTGTCCTCTTAGAACAGAGGTCCCCAACCCCCGGTCTGCGGCCCAGTGCCAGTCTGTGGCCTGAGCCGGACCGGGCCGCAGAGACAGACCTTCCAACCCCCCCATGCACTCCCACACACACAGCCCCTTTGCACATGCGCACGGGCGCCAGTGCCCACACAACTGCTCCCCCACCCTTTTGCGCATGCGCCTGAGTGCCCGCGCACCCTTACGAGCGCCGCGCTGCCATTTGCGCATGTGCACGAGCGCCCGCACGAGCGCCACACCGCCGTTTGCGCATGCGCACGAGCGAGCGCCCCCCGCACGAGCACCCTCTCGCTCCTTCGTGCATGCACACAAGCACGCGCCCCATGCGAGAGAGAGCGCTCCTTCACGCATGTGTGCGAGCGCGAGGGGGTGTCCCGCCTTCCCCAGCCGGTCCGCGGGGTTAAAAAGGTTGGGGACCCCTGTCTTAGAAGACATCTTCAAAATGTGGTTTCAGATACAGCCGTACACAGAGCCACCTGCCTGACACCAAGTTGTTAGCAGATTTATTTTCTGGCAAGTAGGAACTTTCCAAAGCTGGGAAAGTTTCACTTTCACTTTCTGCTTCCAGAAAGTGTAATGAGCAGATCAGCAGCAAGAAAGGAGGTGGAGTTTAAATGCTTGCAGATCATTTCTGCAACCTAGAGAAACAGACAACCCTCATTTGCAACCTTTACGCATGGGAGAAGTCAGGGAAGAGGGTGAAAGAGCTGGTACTCTGTAAACTCCAGCAGGAACAATCAATCACATTTGAAAATTTTACTTTGCATGCTGCAGAGCAGAAAGTGCTAGTTGACTGTGAACTCCAACAGCAGCAAAATTCATTTGCAACTCTGTGCTGGGTTTAGCAGGAGACAAAAGGTCCATTCCATACACAAGCATGACCCAAAAACATGCTTATCTGTATATGTAAGTTAAATGCAGTACTAGCAGGCAGGGATGAAAACAGTTAGATGTTTAAAGTTTGTCTCTTGCTAAATGTTTAAACTAGCCTTGCTTTGCAAATGCTACAGGCAGACCTTGGAAATCATGCAGGGACAGAGCTCAACAGAGACACATGAGGCTGGTTGCTGGGGGCGGAGCTGAGAAAAAGGTGGAGCTGGGAAAAAGCATCACGAAGTTTTACTTGTATTCTGCTACTTCTCTATTCCAGTTGCCACAAGGACAGAGCATGCTCTTGCAGCAGCAGGTCAAAAATCCACTGCTTGAATATATTTTAATCACAATTTCCCTGACTTTCCAGGAAGTGGCAACCCTGTAATTATTATATGCTGATAGGGCTGACAAAGATGAAAGATGTAACTGACAGAATCTGAGAGGGCCAGAAAGGATTTATGAATGTAACAGTATAACAATGAGACCGTTAGTTAGTTATTAGAGACAAATATCTGTCAAAACTACGTCTCTCAAGAATATGTATGACAAATATCAAACGTCTAAGCACTATGAATTATGTTATGTTTTACATACGTTTCTAAGCAGTAAATGCTATTTAATGTTTTAACCAAAAGACAAAAGTGATTATTTTACTATCAATTGCTGGCACAAAACACACGTAAGAGAGAACATCAAACTTAACTCTACAAGTGGTTTTGTTTATCAATACACTTCAAGCTGCTGTGTTGCAGATTCTGCAAGTTAGAGGTGATACGAGGTGTTTTCCAGTTTTCGAGGGGGTGCTGATAAGTATTGAGCCTTTCCCAGAAAAAATTGAGCTAGGAAGCTGTAACTGCCACACTGTTCTACATATTCCCCCAGGAAGTCAATGCATTTGCGACATCTGTCCTGCAGCTTTTTAAGTCCCTGCAAATAAAATTCTTCCGACTGCTGGTGTAACCACTCATTTGCAGCATTAGTTGCCTCCAGAACACTCCCAAATCATTGTCCCTTTAGGTGTTTTTTGAGTTTGGGGAACAGATAATAGTCAGAAGGAGCCAAGTCGGGAGAATAGGGTGGATGGGACATCACTTGAAAGCCTAAGGACGTCAGTTTTGCCATTGTTTCACCTGCAGTGTGTGACGAGGTGTTGTCATGCAACAGGATAACACCTTTGGAGAGCTTTCCTCGATGTTTTTCCTTGATGTTTTGCCTCAACTTCGTCAATAAAGCACAGTAATATTTTGCATTGATGGTTGAACCCTGTTGGAGGTAGTCCACCAGCAGAACTCCCTTCTTATCCCAAAAAACTGTTGCCATTTGCTTCTGCACCGACCTTTGCACTCGGAACTGCTTTGGCCTGGGGGAACCACTGTGCCTCCATTCCTTAGACTGTTCCCTTGTCTCAGAATCATAACAGTAGATCCATGTCTCATCACCAGTTACCAGTTTGCCCAGGAAATCTGACTCATTTCTTGCAAAATGTTCCAAAACAGCCACCGATGACTCCACACGTTTCCTCTTTTGTTCGGTTGTCAAAAGTTTGGGGATCCACTTTGCTGCCAGCTTTCTCATTTCCAAGTCGTTGTGGATAATGGCACCAACTCTCTCACGTGATATTCTCAGATATATAGTGTGAGGGTTCAGTAGTTTGCTCCAACCTTTTATCAAATGACACACCCACTCTCTTCTCTTTAGAAATGGGGTTAACATTTATTGGGGTATTCAACAACATTCCAGTATCCACGAATGCACTCCAAACGTTCTCCCCTTTAGACAACAGGTCTGAAGGGGGGTTCCAGTTGTTTACTTTGAAAGGGTTCTTATCCTGACTGTTCCATGGTCCGGGCCACTCTGGAAGGGTGTCAGTGTTCAATAGTAATCCCTCCTCTCCTTCCAGTAGGGGGATGGTGTCCTCCTCTCAATCGTCCACCCAGTCACACTCCCTGGAGGGTTCCCCCGTCTCCCACGGCACTCCATGAATTCCCTCTGTTGATTCTCCCAAATTCTCCATTCTATCCTCTCCCTTCGTTCTCTTTCCACTTTCTCTCTTTCCTCTCTCAATTTCCTCTTCCACTCCCTACTTTCTCGTTCACCCCAATATGATGGTTTGGGGTTTAACTCACGCCTTCTCCGAGCATCTGCCTCCTCCTTAGGGACACGCAGTTTTTCCGTCTTTCCTGTCCATGGATCCTCTACCCAGATCCACTCCCAGCCTACTGGCAGGTCTCCTTCTCCCCCCTTTATATCTCCTAACCCCGCCTCCACTATCTCCCGCCTTTTTTCTCCCGCGCCCACCAAGGTTGTCCCGGGTTCTGCAATCATTAGTCTTTTTAAATCTCCCTCCAAATTCCCCGGGTCAGGTCCAGGAGGTCTCGCTTTCCGGGGTGGGGGAACTGGCGGGGTCTGGCTTTCTTTCTCAGTAGTCGGCGGGAGGGACGGCACTCCCAAGAGAGGGGTCTCTCTCTCTCCTTCTTTCTTACATATAGCAATACTTTTGGCTGATATTCGGCGGTCCTCCATGATCATGTCATGGATGGCTTTCACATTTGCAGGCACAGAGACAGAAACAGGCCTTCCACTGGGTTTCTCACTATCAACACCAAAATGGCCAGTTTTAAAAATTGACAACCCAACGTTTAACTGTTGCATATGAAGGGCCACTGTCACCCATAGTTTGTGACATTTCATCATGGATCTGCTTTGCACCTTTCCCTTGGAGAAACAGGAACTTGATTATGGTCCTATGCTCTTCCACATTGAACTTTTCTGGAGGTGCTGCCATGTTCACTTTGGACCAGAAAATGAAAGATAAGTTAAAATCATAGGTAGCTGACAAATTGGCCAATACACCCTGCAATTTATAGCTTCCTAGCTCAATTTTTTCTGGGAAAGGCTCAATACTTATCAGCACCCCCCTTGTATATTATTTACTGTAACTGAAAAGCCAATAAATCCAACAGCAACAGACCCAAATTAAAGGCAAAATATTAAACAAATTATTAGACAAATTTTCAAAATCTTCCTTCAAAACGTAAATGGTTAATTGCTGCTGAGGAAAGAGAACTGGTTGGAAAGGTATTAAATACTCACTCCTTAACATATATACAACCCTAATAGATCTGCCAAACTCTTTGTTTGTTTGCAGTATCCTCTGAAGAAGCCTTAAGAGGAGAGATGTCTTCCAGCCCCATCCAGACTGGGCAGCGAGGAAGACGTGGAAGACTCACTCACTAACCACATCAGCTTTGGTCTTTGCAAACTTCCTCAAAAGATGAGATTCTACTTCAAAATGTGCTCCGTTAATTTAACTCCATCACGGCATTGCCACGCTGAGTGACTAATTACTTCATTCCGCACTAGCAGTGAAACGTGTGCCTGAGCTGCCCTACAGTCAGTGAGAGGGTACTTCAACTCATTGATTGTGTTTAGAAGTGTTTATTGGTTTTGTATGTTAACAACACATTACAAAATATCCACAAGTAAAAAAAGGAAGATATTGCCCCAGTGTGTCTTTCTACAGTTTCAAATAAATCACAACTTGCCTGAGGTGTTTGGTTTCATCTCAGTGATCACCAGATGCCAAGTTTATTTACCGTTGCAATTTGGTTACAATTGTCAAGAGCCTACAGCACTTCTCAGGGCGTCTAGGACAGTGGTTCCCAAACTTGGGTTGCCAGATGTTCTTGGACTACTGTGGGAAACTTCTGCTTAAAGGTTGTAGCTGCATTCTGTTCCATACACTCCTGGTAGGAAGTGGCAGCTGCCAGCAGGCGGGGTAACCCCTTATTCTGCCCTTTCGCTTAGAGGTAGAGCATAAGATCAAAGAGTTATTTCAGCCAATCCTAGTTACGATTAGGTAACTAGTATCCTATCTGAATTCTAACAACATACTATGTAATCATGCTAAGTAAATAAAAGAGCTCTCAGGGCGTTGCCTGTAGGCTCCGCTGGTTCGGACATCCATGCTGTCGACTCCTTTGTTCTAAGGCAATTAGCCTTTCCTTTGTTCCATGATCACCCACAGACTACAATTCCCAGAAATCCTGGCCAGCACAGCTAGTGGTGAAGGCTCCTGGGAATTTTAACCCAAGAACATCTGGAAGCCCACACTTGGGAATGACTGATCTAAGATGACCACGAGCCCCAAATCTGAGAACTATTGGTCCGTAAGAGCAGTGGCTACTCCGGGTTACACTGATCTAACGTAAGACCGCAGGAAGGTCTGACTGAGCGTGCGATTTGCCTCAGAGCTCTTGCTACCCATCCAAGGCAGCTACTTCCGCAAGCTGCTTTTGCAGGCAGGCAAATACTTTTCTCTTCCAGCCACCCTTCCCTCAGTAACTGGCCACCTGTGTGTGATTTTTAGATGGGTGGTTATGCATTACTGCTTCGATTGGATTTCTAGTACCACTTTTGTTTTCCATTTCTGCGTTTTCCATTTCTCAGAATGGCATTTGTGGGGGTGTTTTTTTAATTTTTAATATTTGTACACTTATTGTTCTTAGCTTTAAAGTTGCCTTTTCATGATGTTAACCACCATTGTGTACTCCTTGTTTTCAACTTTAAATACTGTCTTTCAATGTTGTGAGCCACTTGGCGCCTTTTCAAGGAGAAAGGGTGTGTGTGTGTGTGTGTGTAAAAATATTTTCAATAAATAAAATAAATAAATACTGAGATTCTAAGGACAAATTCCTGGTGCACCCAAATCACTTCAAAGACATTGTTATTTGAAGGAGGAAAAAGACATCTCAGTCCATAAAGGGCTACCGCTGACCACTCAAAAACCTACAGATAAGTTACTACATTTTGAACCCAGTTCTTTTTGGGCAGTTCAACGGTGTCACTTCTACTATAAGAAAAAGGAGCCCTACTTGCACCTTGGACTCCCTGGAAAAGACCCTGATGTTGGGAAAATGTGAAGGCAAGAGGAGAAGGGGACGACAGAGGACGAGATGGTTGGACAGTGTCATCGAAGCAACCAACATGAATTTGACCCAACTCCGGGAGGCAGTGGAAGACAGGAGGGCCTGGCATGCTCTGGTCCATGGGGTCACGAAGAGTCGGACACGACTTAATGACTAAACAACAACAACAACAACTTGCACCAAAAGAGCTCCCCTTTCCCCCATGTACTTTAATAATTTAATTTTGTGTCTGTTGCACTCGAGCGTTAATTTTTTCAGCTACTCTTAGCATGGTCATGTCAACTAGGTCTTCAGAAATAGGCTTGGGTTTTTCCCCCCATAGTCTAGAGAGGACATTAGGGGAGGGTGCGTACAAATCATCCCAGTTTCATCTTGCACAGAGGCTACTGCACCGGGTATTATAGTTCAAATACATTTACAGGACTAAGGTTGGGCTACCCAATATAAATGAAGTTTTGGAAGGGAGGCATAGGCCATTTTCACGTAGGGGAAGAGAACATAGATGGGTATACCCCTTCTCCAGCAGGCAGGGCAACAATATATATTTCAATCAATATAGTTAAAACGTTAATTTAATGTTTTGTTTTTTTAGCATGAATAGCAGAGAGTTCTTTCTTCGGATTCTAATGTTTAATTTATTGATTTTTAAACCTAACTTTCTAAGTTCTGGCTGTAGAAGCCTGATATTAAAAATCACTGCATGGTCACTAAAGCAACATTTGTAATTGACAGTCTAAAAAAATGCAACGAAGGGGGCAATCTGATTTTTGGAGGTAGAGAGTTCAGTATCATTTGTTGGAAGGCCTGATCTATCGACCCAAGACGTATTATGTCAGCCCGGAATAAAGCCGCTTGCGGTTCAGGAGACTACACAAGTTGGAAATGAAGCTTGTGCAAAACATTTAGAGAAAAACAAGCACAGGCTGCGCTTTTCCTTTTATTATGTACAGGCTGTCAAACAATTCCTGATTATTGGTCCAATTTACGATCGCAAGCAACGGCAAAACGTAGAATGGATGGAGAACCGCATCATAAATTACAGAAGCATTCTTCCTTTACGTTAAAAAGAAAACAGAAATAAAAACTCCTTTTTTGAAAAGGACAAAACTATGCCTGGAAATCTCTCACACTTTCAGACATCTGAAAGGTTTTTTCCATCCCTGGGGTGAAATCCTCCTGGCATAACTCGATGCCATGCAGGTAAGATAATGTCATCATCCAGCGATAGTAGTATTTAATTGCATTCAAAGCTCCCTCTAAACTGGGTGCGCGCACGCGCGCCTCTGCCTCCCTCTGCGCAGCTGTCTTCCCCCTCCGTGCAGCGATCGCGTTAGGTTCCGGTCGCGACAGAACCCTGCACGCAGAGGGGGCAGAGTCTATCTCTTGTGCACACAGGAGCAAACTCGCAAACGCGAGAAGTGGAGCCCTGCCCAGCGGAGGCCGGGAGGCCAGCAGCCAGAGCACCCGGCCATGCTCTGCCTCCCGGCTCTGGGGCACCCCGTCGCCGCCACCCGCCGGGCCGCGAAGACAGACCTCCCCCCCCACACGCACTCCCCTCCCCACAGCTGCTTTGCGCGCGGGGGCGCATGTGTGAAGGGGTGAGGGAGCGCTCACCGCCGGCGCGCGCATGCACAATGCAACTATGGGGAGGGGACTGCGTGCGGGGGGGGAGAGGTCTGTCTTCGCGGCCCGGTCGGACTCAAGCCATGGACCAGCAATGGGCTGCGGACCGGGGGTTGACGACCTCTGAGTTAGAGGGAACGTTGATTGCATTTAATTGAAAGCCTCCTATTCCCCCCCCCCTTGCAGGTTCTGAAGCTCCTTAGGGCTCCCTTTCAAGTTGAGAAAGATTTTAGGAGCATCAGGATGGGGAGGGTAACCTTTAATATCAACAGGTCACCATCAGATCACCAGTGGCAGTCCAGATCCCACCAGCAGCAATCTGGTGGCAATTTCTGGATATTAAAAGCTCCCTCCAACCCAACAGTCCCAAAGGCTTCTCCAGGTTGAAAGGAAGCCTTAGGAACCCTCAGAACTTTAGGGCACATGCTCTTGGCAGAGTCTACATTTTGGCTTAAAACCTCTTATTAACTTATTTACAGTTAAACAGATGAAAAACAGAATGCAGTAGGACTCCCTATCCACGGAATCAGTATCTGCTGATTCACTTATCCGCTGCCTGAAAATATTAAATGGAAAACTTCAAATGAGGACCAGAGTTTTGCATTATGCCTCCATAAAGATGCTTTGTACAGAATACAAGGCAAGTAGGAAAGGCTATGTCTAAAGAATATATAGGCACCCCTAAATATTGCTCTCGTTAAGCATGGCGGGCAATGATTAGAAGCATTCTCTCTTCCATGTGTCAGGAGCTCTCTTGTTACTCTGCATGCCGCTGGAGACTAACCTAAAGACTTCTTCATATGCTCGCCGCCTTTTAAGGAAATAACTAGTGTTTTATTGCTTCCTGTTGGGGGAAATCCTGATGGAACAGGTTTATCTTTTGGCAGCCAAATGAAAATCTTGTCCAGCTTGTACGCCCACGTGGCGTAACGGTTGTTTAAAAAGCTATCATTTTACATTCTGCGTTGTTACTGTATAAAATCTCTTAAGAAGGCACCGATTAGATCCCTCTGGAGACAGAACACAAAACTGGCCATTTCATTCCACCTTCATTTGCTTGACGTGGATAAGATATTCCTTTTAAAGTGCAGCATGTTTATTCTGTCACATGCTAAAGTACTAAAGTATTAATACAGGGAAAACAAAGAACTGCCTTTTTGCACTTTCAAACAAACAGATTTATTTTACTATGAGCTTTTGCAGATTGTACCGCACTTCTTCAATGGGCTGTGATCCATCAAAACACACGCTGAAGAAGATCTCACAATCTTAAAGGTGATTCAAGACACAGGCTGAGACCAACTAATACTCCCATCTCTTTGAACATTTATAAGCTAGGGAAAGATTCTGTACACCTCACAACCTAGTTCTATGTGCACTTATTCAGAAGAAACCTCCACCATGTTCAGTGGGATTTATACTCATGTATTTATATAGTTGCTACCACACGAGGGGTTGAGATGTCTTCATGCCAATGCCAAGAGTCTTCTACAAGCAGTATTAGGTAGAAAGCTTAATCATGCATGTGGTGTTAGCTACATGTTTAAGAGGTAACCAGGGTCAAGAGAGTTGGCACATGTGGGATTTTCAAGTCTTTTCCCCATGCAAACTATGCACCTCGGGGCTGGTGCAAGAAACATTTCCATATGAGGCAGAACAGCAAATGTGGACCCCTGTTCAGCCAAGAAGGACAGTCCTCAAAGCTGGCAGAGTTATTCTGGCACCTGATCAAGCACATCCCCAAAGCACCTCTTCTCCTCTTCCCTGGCTGTAAAAATAAAAGAACAGGACAGTATATATCTATTTGCCAACCACCTATCTGCTATTGGAAGTGGATGTCTCACTTTGCCTAACAGGTATTTATTTATTTATTTGATTTTATTTAAAATATTTTAAATAAATATTTATTTATTTTAATATATATTAAATTAAATGGGACATGGTGGCGCTGCGGGTTAAACTGCAGAAGCCTCTGTGCTGCAAGGTCAGAAGACCAGCAGTTGTAAGATCGAATCCACGCGACAGAGTGAGCTCCGTCGCTTGTCCCAGCTCCTGCCAACCTAGCAGTTCGAAAGCATGCAAATGCAAGTAGATAAATAGGTACCACCATGGTGGGAAGGTAACGGCGTTCCGTGTCTAGTCGCGCTGGCCACGTGACCACGGAAACTGTCTATGGACAAAACGCTGGCTCTACGGCTTGGAAACGGGGATGAGCACTGCGCCCTAGAGTCGGACACGACTGGACTAAATGTCAAGGGGAACCTTTACCTTTACCTAAAATATTTTTACCCCATTTTTCTCCTTGAAAAGGACCCGAGGCGGCTGGCCCTTGTATGTACACGGGATGAAGCTGCCCCCACCGGAAATACAAATCTCCTGATTGTAATAAGAGCGGAAATGGTCAAAGACATTTCCTCTTGCAACTCTTAAAAGAACTCTATGACATCCTGACTTTTAGGAGGAAGTCATGGTACTGTCCCTCTAGTTACCATCCAAGTCAACCCAGCTGAAACTATCCAGGCAGGAATCTGCCTAGACACATAAACAGTGACTAATGCTACTCATGAAAGAAGCAAACTTCATGCTTTTGTGACGTAATGTAACCCCAGCCTGATTAGAAATTTGTTTATATCCCTATAAATTGCAAAACCATCTGTATCCTACGTATCATAGCTTGTTCTTGGAGCCAAGGGTTTTGAACGATACGTATGGGCCCTGCCCAGAAGGAGAAGTAGTCAACAATTCTCTCCCTCTCTCTCGTTTTAAAAACAGCACTGTTGTTTGTCAGTGAATAGAATACACATTTTGACTGTAGTTTGCTAGAAAAAAGAAGAGGAAGGAAGAGACTGGGAAATACGGAACTTTATACAAGAAGAGCAGTTTAACTGGGTCAAGTCAATGATCTCCTTCTGCCAGTGATTAATTCCAGACACTTCTGAAGGGTGTACATAGACAGAGGGAAATTACCACTGCTTATGTCATAACAAAATTGTGCAACACTAGGAACCATACAGCGCAGTAAAGTATTTATTTCACAAAGTCATGATACGTGAATCTGTGTTTATCAGCTCATAGTGGCCATGCTGGCAAGCAACTGGGAGTTGCCATCCAAAAAAACACTACTTCTCTAAGTAGTACCCCGAGCGATGCATTGGGTGCAATCCTATACACAGTTACCTGAGTGCAAGCCCCACTAAGCATCTGGTTATAAGATTATAGTTGTCATATGCCATCATTTCCAATTTATGGTGACCCTACAAACTAGTGACCTCCAAAAAGAGCTTGCTCAGCTCTTGCAAACTCAAGGCCATGGGTTCTTTTACTGAATCAATCCATCTCATATTTGCTGTTCCTCTTTTCCTGCTGCCATCAACTTTTCCAAGCATTATTGTCTTTTCCAGTGACACTTGCCTTCTCATGATGTGCCTAAAGTAGGACAGGCTCTGTTTAGACATTTTTGCTTCCATGTATGATTAGGCTCCCTCACAAAAAAAATTGTTGTTTTTTTTTAAATCTTGACCAAATGACTTTTAAAACAACTTTCTGTGAGAAATTTTATCAAATGACATTAAAACATAGAACTATAGAGCTGGAAGGGACCTCAAGGGTCAACAAGATCAACTCCATGATAAAGCAGGAAGTCCACAGCTAAAGCATCCCTGGCATGTGGCCATCTATGCCCTGTTCAAAAATCTCTAATAACATTATGTAGGAGGAGTTTCATGGCACAGTGGCTAAAGTGCAGTACTGCAATCAAAACTCTGTTCACCACCAGCGTTCAATCCCAAAGGATTCATGTATCTGGCTCATGGTTGACTTAGCCTTCCATCCTTCTCAGGTGGGTAAAATGAATACTCAGCTTGCTGGAGAGCAAAATGCTGTTTGCATAATTATGTTGTAAACCACCCAGAGAGTGCTTTAGCACTATGGGGCAATATATAAGCAGCACACTTTGCTTTGATATGTATGTAGTTGTTTAGTCGCTAAGTCGTGACCCCATGGACCAGAACACGCCAGGCCCTCCTGTCTTCCACTGCCTCCCGGAGTTGGGTCAAATTCATGTTGGTAGCTTCCATGACACTATCCAACCATCTCGTCCTCTGTCGTCCCCTTCTCCTTTTGCCTTCACATTTTCCCAACATCAGGGTCTTTTCCAGGGAGTCTTCTCTTCTCATGAGATGGCCAAAGTATTGGAGCCTCAGCTTCAGGATCTGTCCTTCCAGTGAGCACTCAGGGTTGATTTCCTTCAAAATGGATAGGTTTGATCTCCTTGCAGTCCAGGGGACTCTCAAGAGTCTCCTCCAGCACCACAATTCAAAAGCATCAATTCTTCGGCGGTCAGCCTTCTTTATGGTCCAGCTCTCACTTCCATACATTGCTACTGGAAAAACCATAGCTTTGACTATGCGGACCTTTGTCGGCAAGGTGATGTCTCTGCTTTTTAAGATGCTGTCTAGGTTTCTCATCGCTTTCCTCCCAAGAAGCAGGCGTCTTTTAATTTCGTGGCTGCTGTCACCATCTGCAGTGATCATGGAGCCCTGGAAAGTAAAATCTGTCACTACCTCCATATCTTCCCCTTCTATTGCCAGGAGGTGATGGGACCAGTGGCCATGATCTTAGTTTTTTGGATGTTGAGCTTCAGACCAGTATACTTCTCATTAATAGCACTCAAAATATTCTGGGAGTTTTGTAAGAAACATGTGGCCGTTGCACAAACTTCAGTTTCAGTTTCTCAAGCATATGTTGCTTAACCATTCATTCAACAACATTGATTTTAACTGCAGATCCTAATTTTTGTTTCTAAATTTCTGTCAGCAGGATTTATTTGAGTAGAAATGTGCAAAAACTAGGCTTTCTTCTGCTAAAGGCATCACTGTGCCTGTTTCGTTTCCTTCATTTTTTAATAAAAAGGATACGAGTCAGCCACACTAAGGCTACAGACCTAAACTCATATATGGTGCGCAAGCCCTACCGAACACAGTGAGAGTTCCTTTTGAAATAAATGCACACTGGATTGCAGGGTACACTAATACTCTTTGGTGCAGTGTATCTGAAGGACAATCTCACCTGATACATGGATGAGGAAAGGGGACATGGTCCAAACACATCTTTTGAACGCTAGTTTCAATGCCAACTATCTCCAGGTAGGGAGAGGAAAGAATTCTGCCTAAAACTCTGAAGAGCTGCTAACCATTAGGTCAGTGGTTCCCAGCCTTGGGTAATCCAGGTGTTCTTGGACTGCAACTCCCAGAAATCCCAACCAGCACAGCTGGTGGAGAAGACTCCTGGGGGTTTTAGTCCAAGAACACCTGGGTGACCCAAGGTTGGGAACCACTGCCAAATGGGCCACGGACCCGTAAGGTGGCTTCATGTGTGCCATCAACATTTCAGTCCTTCAGAGGATGTTCCGCCATCAGGTGATGGGGAAGAGGGTTCTCCACGTGGGCTGCTTCCTATGGAACTGAGTGTCGAAACTCTCCGGGTAAGGCTGGGCTAGCTGCTCTCTCTTAGCCTGGCTCTTCCTGTTAAGGCTGTTAAGATAATAAAAGGAGGGATAAGGACAGCCCTGGACACTGACTTGAACTCGCTGGGGAAAAAAAAGACTGAGATATAAATATAGCAGATAAATTACCCTAGAGGGGCTCATCTACTTAGCACCGCAGAGACTTTTCAAGAAAACCATAAATACTTCTGGTTAAATCAGCAGTTGCTGGAATTATTTTACCCGACCCTGTCTGACCAGCAACGCTGCTTCAAGCTTTTTGTGGCTTTTCTTTTGTAAATGTTTCTGCTGGGTTTTTCATTTTGTATTTTAATGTGCTGCTGGTGCCGCACGAACCTTTTTTTTTTTTGTGGGCTGTTTGGCAGAGGAACTATTTTATTTTTCATTCTGTTCAACAACAAAAAAAGAGAGAGAGAAGAGTATAAACTATAATAAGAGAAGGACCTTCCAGTGACCCTCGGCTCTAGCTTTTTAACGATGATGCTGTAGGCAGGCTCAAGGGCCGTTTTTGCCAGCCTCTTCCACTGTCTGGTGGAAGAAATCGGCATGCCCCTCCTACACCATTTCCCCTCTCCGAGACCCCGATGCACATTTTCTGCATGACTTCTCAACGGCCGTCGCTCTTGAGCTGGAGAATGTTGAAAGGATAAAGCTGCAGCAGGCTCTTGAAATATGTCAGATGCTAAATGGGTCACAGAGGCAACCAGGCCTGGTGGAACGATGGTGTGGGCTCTCAGACAAAGCTCCCTGTTGTCGGCGCAGGGGGTCACCCCCATGGCAACGGGCCTGCGTTGCCCTGGGAAGGAAATTCTTCTTATTTTACAAGTCTGTTACTGTAAAGCCGCAATGGAACCAGAGCCACCGAGTTGCTCCTTATGCACATAGCTGTACTTATGTGAAAAGAAGCGGAACTAACTGGGTTTGTTCTGCAGTGCATCTCACCCACGTGGGCCTCCACAATGCTTTCTTGGAATTCAGGATATACAGCTGGAGCCGGATGAAATGTTCATTTGAAGGATAGGGTGAATAATATCTCTCGTTTTGGTTTTGTGGTGTTTCTTCTCTCTGTTTCCCCCCCCCCCCAATGATCTCAAAGGCAACATGAAAAGGAAGTGACACAATGAAGTTTGTTTATTTGCTTGCTTGTTTTCTGTTCCTCATCAAAAGGACTGAAAACCTGGCCCTGACTCAAAAGAATGACATCTGAAACAACCTACTTATTTGAAAAATTCAAAGAACACAATATTATACAGGTATAGATGTATGCACACACATATATACCTCCAAAGAACTGTGAAGTTACTTCTGGTAGGCCAAAATAGACATGGGGGATTTAAGTTTTTGAAACCACCATTTTTCACTGACATAACATAAAGCATCTTTTGCAACTGATAACATTACATAAAACATTCATTTAAAAAAGACAAGACAAGACCAAAAGATATTTATATCTCATTTGTTTGTGTGGTACATGCAGGGGTGACTTGTCAATTGTTATGTGTATGTGTTTGTGTGGGTGTTACACTCAGCCCCAGTTATAAGGCACTCCTTTTCATCAGTTTCTCCTCATCAACTCAAGGCAACATACAAAGCTCTCCTCTTCTCCCATTTGTCATCAAAACAACCCTGTGAGGTAGGACAATATGAGGAAAAGAGTCTGGTCCAAGATCACTCAGGCAGTTTCATGACCAAGTGGAGGCTGGAACCTTGATTATTCCAGCACTCTGATTACTACACCTCACTGCCCCTATTGCTCACAGAAAAGATTCCTGAATTCCAGCTACATGTACTTGGGCCTCCCAACTACTTAAAAAACTTTCAGGTGTTGTTCAAGAGCAACTCTCGCCAAATCTAGCTGGTACAGCCCATGAGGTACAAGTCATTGGCCCACAACATCTGGAAGGCCACACATTCCCCACCCCTGCTTCAGGCAGTCCTGGGGTCGTTATAAGACAAGGAATGTGCCTCAGCTCAGTTGCTCAGCAGACGCCACCCTCAACATGAACGTTCTTCATTTCTTCCCAACCCGTGGAGAGCCGAGCTCATCTTTTCCTGCTCAAAACTTTCCCTGCTCAAAGTGAATAGCATGTTTTATATCCTTCCCTTCCTGTACATGGGGATGGTGGGAATGAGCAACAAAGTGAGGGCAGAGTGTTTGAAAAAGGAATACAGGGTATCCCTGTCAGGCAGAGCGCTTTCTGCGCTGCGGGGAGAGTCAAGACAAAAGGTCCTCTGCCTTTGATCTCACTTTGCATTAGACAGGGCCAGGAGGAGAAAGACTATCCAAAGCCTGAAGTACAGGGCTGTGTGGCTGAACAGAACCAGTCCAAGGCAGTCTTCTGCTCCTCAGTCCCTCGGTCATTACAAACAGTGTCCAATGCAATCAAATTACACTGCCCCCTGATAACAGAAAACCCAACCAGCACATCACCTGTCCTAGTAATAAAATTATAGAAACAGCAATAAAAAATAATAAGCTGTATCAATTGCTGGGGGGCATAAGATAGAGGGCACAGCCGTACCCCATCCTTCTGGAAGACTTCTGGTCACCCACTGGTGCATCATTTTGGGAACAGAACATTGGAGGAAACAACAGGCCTTTGGTTCGATCCAACATGTTCTTCTTTTCCCCTTGTGTTCTTGGAAGCTTTTTTTTTTTTAAATAACAAACTATTGCTTCAGTCAACTGCCTTGGTTCTGCCTTAATGGCAGGGATGGTCCAGAGAGAGATTCAAAGAGAGAGGTCTGGTCTTTTGTAAAACCTTCCAAACCTGTTTAGAACAGGGGTTTTCCCTTATGTACTCAATTTAGACAGGAAAAAGCAAAGCCAAACAACAAGTCAGCTGATGTCTCAGAAGACCGGTCTCATTGTCACAGGGGTTTAAAGCAAGGGGAAGCCCAACGAAACCGGTTGATCTCACAAAGAACTTCCTAATCCTCCTCCCAGGGTGATACATGAAAACCATACCACATGCCTATTTCAAAGAAACTATGAGAGATCGGATTCAGCAGAGAGGGGCGAGGGAATCATACAACAACTTTGTACACAAAACAGATGACCAAGGTGGAGCCATAACATCATTATTGAGAAATCACTGGGGGATAAGCCTCATTGAAACCACAGGAAAATATTTTGAAGTAAATATAAATAGAATAACGGTAAAGAATTAAAGGCGCTATGAAACCAACTCAAAGCTGACTCACCATATGAAAAACAGAAAAGAAAAGAAAAAACACAAGAGCTTAAGGATTTAAATTAATGTCAGCTTTTTTTTTAAGTATACCAAATATGATGTTAGACTTGAATATGTCCTGGTGCAACAACACAGTGCAATACCACAACTCCACACTTGATCTGTTATTTAACAATTACCACCTCCATCATCACAACTTCCCAACACTAAGTGACAACTATCTCTGTATCATGTCACTGGGTTCTCTCAACCTCTCCCAGGTGTGCACTTGCTACCCCATAGCAAGCGGTGTCCAAAGGATAGACCAACAAGTTCATACTACGTTGGGGACATACCTGTAGAGGCAATCTTTATAGGTGCTCGCAACATTTGGGTTTTAGTTTCAAGACCTGAATTATGAGCTTCAAATCTTGAACAGTACTACACAGAAACACTCTGCTTTAAAACATTAAGTAATAAAAATTAAACTTTTCTAAACCAAATATTACTGTGAGCCTGAAAGACGGGCTTATGCAACTCCAACCCACACGATCATGAAGTGGGATTTGACCAGAGGCCTATGTAGTGCAGTATTCCATTCACATAGCGCCGACTAGATTACCTTACTCAAAGACCACAAGCAAGGACATGAGCTCAACAGCAAACTCTCACCCAACTTCCTCAGCAGACGGAATTCAAAAAAACAGTCCACCTCTGATACTGGAGGTCATGTGATAACTACCACCAAATAAATGACCTACTTTTAAATTTTGGGCATGGAGTCCTACAGCTCACAGTGTAATCAGTGGAGAAGAGTAGCCACAGATTATACTGACTGCCGATCCCAACCATCTCAATACGCTTACATTCACTGAAGTATTACCAGGAAATGCCTCCCAGAAGCCATGAAAATGGCAATGACTTAAGAGCTCTTAAACATCAGAGTTTTGACTATTCTGAAGAAAGGTGACATAAAGAGATGCCAACACAAATAAGCCTTGGTCAGGGCAGTCCTTATCAGTATCCAATCATTAACTGGTTTTGCCTTTCGTTTCTGCAGTTCATTAAAATCCCAAGACAAAGCAATACAACCATCCATCAAGATACGTCACCTGTAGCATCAAATACGATCGGCTGGCAGTTTCTTCTGTTGGAGCTCCAGTTGCATTTCAGAACATGGCCTCCTTGTACAATTCCAGGTTGACTTGTGTTAGCCTTCGGAGCACCCACAAGAAGAAACGTCCTGCAAACAAAGAGGCATTTCTAGCATGATCATAATTTCACAGAAAGCAACCAAGTAAGTAAATAAACTGTGAAACCAGAATGGATAAAAATTGGGGTGTTTTTTAATGTGCAACATTTAAAAAAATTAAAAAATGCCATGGGGCAGGGTCCTGCTGTAAATTCAGCAATAATCACTAGCATGTAAACAGAAATATAAAACATCTCACTGTGCCTCAGTGTGACCTGTTTGCCGGCTGCTCAGTCTAACTATTCATGGGCAACCAGAGGGCTCTCTCAAGGTTTCCCTTCTTGTATGTCTTTACTTCTACACCAGACTTGGATTGGACAGTCCTTCAAAGCGAGGGTCCTTTCAAACTCTGGACTGTCCTCTGGCCCTTCAGAAAGAGGACTGTTCTTCATAAATAGGCCATGTCCTAACTAGACTAGAAGTGGCCGGTCTCTGGTCTGCAGCATTGTGGCTCTTCACTTTATGACATGACACAATTTGCAAGGCCTAGGATAAAATTCAGTTGGAATAGCAAAAACCATTACTTACATTACTTACACCACGTCAACCAACAGCAATCTACAGAATTGGGTTGTAAGGCCCCAAAGGGCAGTGACAAAAAGCAGTGTGCTACATGAGAGACATGGTGTTGTAGAAAGACGGGTGTTTCCATGAGCCATGTCTGAGGGACCAGCAGCAAATTAGTCATTTCCTAACTATATCGGAATTAGTCTATAAATTCCATTTCACTGAATTCAGTATAAAGCTATTCTAGCCTTCAAGTCCACACCCAGACAAAAAAATAAAAGAGAGAGAGAGAGAGAGAGAGAGAGAGAGAGAGAGAGAGAGAGAGATGTGCTATTATTCACAGTTTTTCCGTATCCATGGGGGGGCATGGAACAATCCCCAGCGGATATGGAGTCCTACTGTAATTGGCCCCGTTCAGCAGTCTGGCAGCTTGCTGCCTTTTGGACTAGCTGAAGTTCCTGAATTGTCTTCGAAGGCAGCCCCACGTAGAGTGCGTTAGAGTAATCGAAGTGGGATGTCACTAAGACACGTATCATTGCAGCCAAATCAGACATCTCAAGGAACAGGTACAGCTGGCGCACCAGTTTTAACTGTGCAAAGGCACTCCTGGCGGCTGGCAAAATCTGGGCATCCAGGTGCAGGGATGAATCCAGGAGTACATTCAAACTGTGAAGAGTGGTGAGAAAAACTGCACCTAGAAACATATATACACCTGTGCATATGCCCAGTTTTGTTCCATTTCCCTTTTATCCCTCACAGTCCCAGAGTTGATATCTGTGTGCTTCCAGAACTCACACTCACATGTACATAGATACTGAAAATGGAATAGATAGATGTGGGCATATCTCTTTCATCTTCCAGAAACTTTTATTTCTCAACAAATGCTCAGTTTATAAAACTACAACCATGGCTTCAGCTTTACAAACACATTTCTTATGAGAATCACATCATAATTTACAATGCTATATAGCTATCTTGCAAATAATGCTTTTCCCGGAAATTGTATTGTTCTTGCGTTTTTGAAATAAAAATCTCCTGAGAAGCAAACCTAAGAAGAGTGTGAGTTTGGGGGACAAATCCACTAAAACGTGCTATTCCCAAAGTTAAGAAATCCCTTATACTGGTGTTTTCCAACTTGGGGGTTGTGACACCTCCCCCCAAGGGGGTTGCAAAGCATTTTCTGGGAGGTCGTGGCTCACCTTATATGTTTTGTAGGCCTTGTGAAATAATTTCTTCCTTGACCTTTCAGAGCGGGATAATAAAGTTAGCAAATATGTGTATATATGAGAAACAGGCCCTTTGAAGCAGCCTCGGCTTTCTGAGAAGGGATGACTGTACCCCATTAAAAGTGCCTATATATGTCTGGAGACAGCACTTGTTAACAATCAGGGAGAACTCATTCAATTAATCCATTAACGTTTCTCCACAGCTGGCACTGCAGCCATCATTTATGTTAATTAAATATACCATTCACACTATCAAGTTCTCGAGACAAAAAGCAGCTACTGTATAGAAACAAACACTACAGGCATAGCCAAAAGAAAATTACAAACATATAAAATTAACTGCCCAGGCAACTGCCAAATGTTTCATAACAAGTCAACTAATTTCCATCCAGGTAACCCAAACAAAGAGAAGAGGCCTTGTTTTAAATCAGGGTGTCCAGCCTGCAGCGCTCAAGCCACACACAGACAACGGCTTGATCTCATAGAGGCAGGGATGTGCGTTTCTGGAAACATTTCCAGGGTTCTCAACAGACCATAATCTGATTTAGCCTGTTTATTTAGCCTATATTTACTGAATTTTTTAAGGTCCCAAGAACTCGTAAGGAGCTGAAATATTTGGTATAAAGCTTACGAATGTCAGGCTAGATCTGGAAATGGGATTTTCATCAGCCGTTCATTCCTTCTTAGCCTTATTTTCCTCCCAGTGATCCTAGAGGATCCTGCCAGTTAAACTTGTTTTGCACATGGTAACGAAACGTAAATGAAGGA
Organism: Intellagama lesueurii; assembly: GCA_037013535.1. NCBI lineage: Eukaryota > Metazoa > Chordata > Lepidosauria > Squamata > Agamidae > Intellagama > Intellagama lesueurii. The sequence continues at coordinate 161,862,044 of JBAJHW010000001.1, read as the reverse complement.
TGCAGGTTTTATAATTTGCACTCTTTAAAATTACAATCTTCAGGTCTTCCAGGTTTTGAGGGGGTCCAGATTTTTTCTGCTACTGGCCTTTATTCTTCCAAGCTCTATAAAATTTTAGTCATAACAATGTTATCAGCGGAGTGGCAACTTGCCAGATTTCAATTTATAAATCTCCTGGAATTACAGAAAGTGCAGAAATAATACAATTTCTCATTGAAAAATAATTCTTGGATCTCTAAACTTTTGGGCCTCCAGCAGGTTAAGATTTTTTTCATATATGTTGATGTGATTTTATAATTGCTTACGCTCTAGTCTTTTAATTATATAGTCTGTTAAAATACTTTACATAGATTTGACTTAACTGAGAGTTTAACTTAGAAAATATGCCTTTGTATAACACTTTTTAATGAATTTTTCTGTAACACTTGAGATACAGTCTTATTATTTCATTTGGAAGTACCATATTAATTTTTGCTAGAGCAAAAGTTTTGTTAATGACTTATATTTCTCACTTAGTTCATTAAATTTTTACAGGTACATTCCTGTAACACTGTATTTGGTTTTCATAGTTACGTTTTTTTGGATATTCAACAGACATTTATGTCTGCTTGCATATGCCTATCCAATAAAAGAAGAAAAATAAGAGAGGTTTTTTTAATGTTCAGTTTATCTGTCTTGCATGGGGAAAATAAATTAGAAAGATATTCAGAAGAAGCGAGAATTTAATCCATGCCCATCTCTAGTGGAAATCTTTGTCTGGGTCATGGAGCCCTGTGGCCTTTCTAAAATGACTCTTGCTTATTTCAATAGAACTAATTTCAAACTCTTTGCTTCCAGGCAATCCATAGAAACTATATATATAAATGAGTCACATCATTCTAAAAATAACAAGGGGATTCAAATAGTTTTAACACCATTGATTTTGCTTTCCCTGCAGCCTAATCAATCTACACAGCATCTGAGCTAAAGGAAGAATTAACATCTATACATAAAAACAGAGGAGCAAAATAGCCACTCAGCACCAAACCGCCAACCCAGAGCTACTGGAGGAAATTCTAATAACGTTTCCTTAAAGGCTTTGCTGTTGCTGAAGGCCCATGCAGTTTCACAAAAGAGGCAGCTACCTGGACGGGCCTATAAATCACAACATCTGGTGATCTGAAAATGGGGAGACACATTGTTTAACATGGTCCTACAAACTCCTACCAAGCACAAAATATCCCATTTATTGTAGGCGGCCATATTCTTAACTTCTCCTCTTCTTCAGTTTTGGCATCCTAAGTAGAAATGGAGACTTATCAAGTCCCTGGTAGGCTATCGATCTGTACATAGTTGGCAAGGGGACTATGCTCAGAGTGGTAGGTCACAAATTGTGCAAATCTAGAGTAAAGCCATGTTAAAATACAGTACTTTAAGCTATTTAATCCAAACCCCTGCCTGATGCAGGAAATCCAGAGCTAGACATTGCCATGCACCGCCTCTCTTTGAAGATCTTCCACAAATCCAAGCCATCATTCTAAGGAAATGGCTCTAGAGTTGAGGACGACTCTTGCCACCAAGACATTTCTCCCAATGTTCAGCTAACATCCTGCCTTCAGTGCCATAAGGCTGCTGGATTGCATCTTTACTCCACTCTGTTTGACAGACCTTCGTGTTTGTCATATTTGAAAAGTATTTCTGGATCTCTATTCCCTCTTCTCCTCTCCAGGTTCGTGCAGGTCTACCACCAGGCAAAGTTATATGACCACCTCAAGCAGCAAGCCAGCCATGCTAGAGGACCATGCTGCACCAGCTGCATACAGTATTCTGCTCTGGCCTATCCTTGCTGCCCTCAGTGGAACATCCTTCCTTGTTACTAGTGCTGGAGTAAAAATCAACTGGAAATCCAACCAGCTTTTACACGTGGACTGTGAGTGAAGGTGCCATGTTGTCCTTCATCGCACGCCATGCACGCTTGTGGCCAAACATTTTCAATTCTTTCAACTTTTCTCCTTCTGTTTTTTTTTTTCCTCCCCTTCATCTTCAGTGCCCTTCACTGAACCTGTTCCAATATGACTAAAAGCAAAGAAAGAACAGAATAAGCCCCACTGGAGCTGAAAACACAGAAGATCTTATGACACAGAAAACACAGCTTGGCTGATGCAGCTCAAAATTGCATTAGACCTTTTTTGTAGCCTCAGCGCAATGCTGACTCATGTTCAGACTGCAACCAATAGAGTCCTAAGATCCTTTTTTAACCCATGCCACGCATATGATTCCCTGCACCTAAACGTGTTTGCATTTGTCTCTTCTAAATGTCATTTTGATTATTTCAGCCCCTTTTCCATACTGCCAAGGTCATTCTGAATGTTATTCCACCTTCTGAAATACTACCGATCCCTTCTCAAACTCTTCTTGTTGTAAGTGGAAAAACAGAATTTAATTTTAGGGTTCTTGGCTCCTCTGGCAAGGCCCTGAAAAAGAGAAAAACGGTTGGAGAGAACCCACACATGCAAGTGACTGGCAAATATAGGTAAGAGGTTTATTGGAGAAAAAGGAACAAAAGGGAAAGGCAGAGCCTTACAAGGCAGAGTGCTGTCCACCCATGACTGAAACCAAGCAGCTCAGAGTTGACAAAGATCCATACGTACATTATAGAAGTGTTTATCAAAACAATGGAATAAGTGATGGTGTCACTCTTGGGGCTCTTGCTAAGCATCCTTGTTTAAAGTTTGCAATAATTTTTACCTTTTGCAATAGTTATGTTGCTGTATAGATGGCATCAGACAATGTCCTCGGGTTTTACCCCGATCATGTCCGTAGCCTTTGAGAATACAAAGGCATGCCGTTATGTATCCTTTGCCTTCTCTTGCTGACCTAGCCCTTATCTTTAGGTGGTTTTTACTTCCCCTTTGGGCTTAGCAAGGTTGCGCATGCTCTTTAGACCTTGTGTTTGTTCTTTCTGGCTAGTCAGCAGATAATGTTTACAAAGCCTTATTGTTTCTTGAGAAATGCTTTGTGGGTGAGCTAATTCTAAGCTTTTAAAGTTAGGCTAGCTAGACATTTGCATTCTGCGTAATAAATGGTTACTTAGAAGAAGAGAAAATGGGAGCAGTATATAAGATGTCTAACATTCTGATTTGGGATCACTCCCAATTCTAATTTTTCTCGACCTCTCCATCTGAGGCATTAATACAAATGTTACTGAGTGCCAGGCTCAGGACAGAGTCGTAAGGCATTCCACCCACTCAAAGGCCTAAATCCAAATGGCAATCCCAGCTAGAAATAAAATTCCCTGGACTGCTGACTAATGTCACCATGTATGCACACTCCATTCATTGAGGGCATCTGTTCTAGTGGGATTAAAGACGTGAGAGAGAGAGATCAAAAGATCTCTCCAGCTTGATAAGAAACCACTGGTGGCTCCACAGCTTAGTTTCACTTTTCTACCTAACTATGACTCTGCCTGATGATTAAGCCTGCACTTAATCAGTGTGCTAACCAAAACGTGAAGGGGAACATTATCAGATCCTTTCCATCTACAGTATTCCTACACTCCATTAAGCTAATATCATGTACAGCCCTGACCAATTTATGCAGGCTTCTATAAATAACTACATTATCAAGGTCCTTACAAACAGACTTCTTTCTAGTCTGTTCACTGGGATCCAAATCAGGCCGTCAAGTCTTCATTGTTCCAGACCTTCCTTATCCCCCTTTTTGAAGATTGGGCCAACATTTGCGTGACGGAAAGTTTGTAAACCTCACTGAATCTCAAGGATTTCTGTAAGGCGATGAATAAAGACTTCAAAGACATGTTAACAAGTTTTTAAGAGTATCCTAGCTTACCAAATTCCATGTAACAGTTTATGGGAATTTCCTGAATCTGTTTTATAACCTATCATGCAAAACAGTTCTACAGATTTCCTGCACAAACATTTTCCTTCCGACACACCCTAATTTTTTTTTTATAATCAGTGTAACTTTTCTGTGTGCATTCATACACAAAGGCATATAATAAACACATCTATTTTGCTGAGCGTTTCGACATGCAGAGTATCTAAATAATCAGTTTTATGTGAACATTATGGGATGGGTCCAGACTTAGCCATGCTTAAAATATATCTAAAACACATCCGTACTCTTTTTTTCAACATTACAGATTAGATCCAGACTAAACCAAGCCATTATTAAGTCCCACTGATTTCAACAGGTCTACTTTAATGATGGTAAAGTCTGTATTCGGTCATAGGTATCAAACGTCAGGGAATAGAAAGTGGTAGTTATGGTCAACAAGGGCATTAAATTGCATCCCCATAGTCAATAAAAGAAAACTGAAGCATAAAAGAGACATTGCAGCACTTACAGATGACATTTTAGTAAAAATAGTATACACCGAAACATGTAGTTCAATCCATGTTGCAACAGTAATATTTTTCATTTTAGAACCTCTATTCTTGACACACCTGGATGTCCATTGTGCCCTGCCTGCCATCTTTCCAAGGCTTCCCAAGACTGGCTGCTAAAGGAGTGAGACGGAAAACCAGCCCACCATGGACCAAAGCCAAGATGCCCAGCCCAGCTAGTCAACTCTGAAGTGTCCTTTAAGACAGGAATGACATCGTTGCCACCAGAGATGGTCTTTGCCTGAGGGAAAAGACAATAGAGTGCCTTTCCACCCCCATTCTCACTACTACATGTTCTTCTTGCATGTATGAAATGTTCCTGGTTTTCACTTTCAAATGTGTTTCCAGGAAGAAGAAAAAACACAAATATGATGCTCACTGACAGAGCACTGCTAAGTAGGTTTACTCAACAATAATCTGTTGAACTCAGTGGGGCTCGCCCAGTAGTAAGTGTAGTCAGAATCACAGCCACAGACCATTATTTATTCCTGGGACCTACTGTAGCAGAAATGGGTGGCACCCCTGTGCCATGGCCTTACCAGCAAACCGAGCCATTATTAGAAAAAGTGTGGGAAACATGCAGCCTTCTAAGACATGGTTGGACTGGAATTTCCGTCAGCCCTTGGGCAGCACAGGCAATGGTGAAGGATTATGGCAGATGTAGTCCCAACAATATCTGCAAGGCCAACCATTTTCCTAGCTTAGAGCATGTCAGCTGCATTCAAAATGTTGCCATAAGAGTTGCAGCTTTCCTCATAGACACCCATCTAGAGAGAAAGCCCCCTCGAAAGCAAGGTGAATGCACTTTGGAAAGAAATAGGTTTAGCCATGACAAAAGTTCACAGGCCTGAGGCCAAAGGCCTCCTCACTTGAAAGGTGACCGTGTTCCCGCCTTCCCTTTCCGCCTATACGAGACATAGAATAAAGATCCTTCAGCCCTAAGGATTTTCTCCATAATCAAAAGGACAAACTGTCCACCCAAATTGGAACTCGACAGAGAAAAGTGTTTTCCAGTGGATGGATGTTAACATCGCAATTACACGACGACACAGTCTCATAGGTTAAAACTATTCTTTGACACAATTTCTGTCATCCTGATTTTTAAAAAATGAAATGTTTATGCAAGACATTGTTGAGGGGATTCCCTTATGGGTGTATTATGTATGTTTGAACTCCACACTGACGTATGTCCGCTCAGAAATAATGAATTTAGAAGGACTTTCTCCCACAGTATTATAGGACTATTATAGGACTGAAGCCACACAAATCTTAGCATCTTACCAATTTATCATTTTCTATTTAGATTTATTAATTTTATTCAAAGCTGCCATTACTAACTTTTCATATTATGCTTGGGGGAACCATCATGCCTAACTCACAGTGTCCTAACCTTAGACAAGTTACCGTATTTTTCCGTGTATAAAACGACACTTTTTCCTAAAATAATTAGAGGAAAAATTGAGTGTCGTTTTATACACGGAAGGAGGCAGTTACACGCGCGCTCGGGGGCCTCTTGCTGCCACTGCCACCGCTGCCCAATTGCCTCTTCCAGAGCTCACAGCTTGTCCCCTCCGGTGGCGGAGGCAGCAGCAGCAGCAGCAGGAGGCAGAGACGGAGGCGAAGGAGCGTTCACACGCGCTTGGGCGCCTCTTGCTGCTGCCTCCCCTGCCCGCCCGATCACCACCTCCAGTGGGACTGATGGGTGTCGCCGCCTTCTCCCCGCTTTGTCCTGGTGGCGGAGGCAGCAGGAGGCAGAGGCGGAGGCAAACAAGCACTCGCACGTGCTCGGGCGCCTCTTCCTGCTGCCGCGGCCGGATCACCTCCTCCAGCGATCATCTCCTTAGGGCAGGGGACAAGGCAGCGACGAGAGCTGGAGGTGAGCCCCTGGAGGTGAGCCCCGGCAGTCGCACTGGAGGAGGTGATCTGGCGGGCAGCGGAGACAGCAGCAGCAGGAGACGGAGGTGGAGGAGCTGTTGCCCATTAACTGCTCCTCCGCCTCCATCAAGGGTCAAAATTAGGGGGTCATTTTATACATTGGGGGGGTCATATACACGGAAAGAAATATGGTATTTTTGGATACATAAGAAATGAAGCACGTAACTGCATGCTCATTTATCTTTACACCGGAACATAAATTGCATCTGAACGAGTATAGTATAGTGTTAGAGACGATGACTAAAATCCTGATTCTTGAGAGTAGTAAATTGAGAGTAGTAAATTGTACTAGAGTCAGCCCATTGAAACAATGGGGATTTGGTGAGTCAGCTCCTCCATAAATTCTGTTGAATCCAATGGGCCTACTCTAGTCATAACTGACTTTGGCACAGTAAGTCATAGCTAGAGTAGGCCCATTGCAATCAACAGAACTTATGGAGGAGTTGACTTACCAAATCCCTACTAATTCAATGGGTCAACTCTAGTACAATGTATCACACTATACAGCAAAAGTTTGGCCAATATATTATGCCTTAAGTTATTAAATGTGAGTGGTTATCCTGTATGCAACAAAACTGCTTCTGGTGCATTAAATATTCCATGAGTGGTTTTCATGCCAAGGGGTGGCTTGCCACTGCCATCCCCCAGTGGGTTTCCATGGCCAAAAGGGGATTTGAACCCGAGCCTCCTGAGTCCCAGTCTACATATCATTGGCTCTCAGCATGATGAGACTGATCATCAGCCCCTCTGAATTATTCTGTAGAGCAATCAGGCAGACAGAAATATTCCTCAGCTGTATCCCATCTTTTTCCCCTGCTGTATCAAAGCAGCGCACCACTATCTCCCCTTGAATGATACTACTGATTTATACAGTTCAGATAAGAAAGGGCGATTCCTCTCTTATTTCAGTCGGAGCAAACAAAGACATGTGAGTTAAGGTTTAACTCAGCCAACCCACAAAACGTCGGTTTCAGACAAACCCATTTACAGGCCTGTATCTCTTAAGGATTTCAGGATTTCTCCCGAAATTCAGATAAAAAGCCTACGCCCCATGGACTCAGACGTTCCCCTGGAATGAGCAAGGCTTACTTTTGAGGAAACAGAAATCAGATCAGGGCTGCACGTGCACCGTAGGAGGAAGTTATGTCCACAACGATCGGTGGAATCTAAGATTTAAGCACAGATCGGTCTGGCTGAAAGAGACGGGGGATAACCCACCAGGGCCAGGAAGGGATCAGAGGGAAAGTTAGTCACATCCCAACCTTTGGTAATCTGGACGTCTCTGAGGACTGAATCAGGCAAACCCCAAAGAAACAAAACAAGACAAGACAAAAACATCTGCCACCTTAAAGACTAACTATTATATTCTAACGTGAGCTTTCCTGGACTTGGTCAGACCTACGAAAACAGCATGAAAAGCTGAATGAAAATTCAGTTCCACAAGCAGAACAGGCTAAACATTCATTGGCTCTTGGGTGTACGGTACATCGACATGAAGTAATGTATGGCCTATGTTGTTTTAGGGCACTGTTGTAAACTTTCCTCTGGGAGAAAGAAAACAGAGACCAGGCCTGAAGGAAAATGAGCTGGAAGAGAGAAGGGATGGGAGTGGGGGGGGGGGGGGGGAGAGACTGGGGACTCAGTTAAAACACAAGAAGAGGAGAGGAAAGAACAGATAAAAGCAAAGAGGAAAGGGAAAGAAGAGGGCAGGGGGATCCCCGTGTGTTCTTGCAGGAGATCTAGCCAGCTTTGACCTTGGAGCCTTGTGCTGAGAAATGGGCTTGGTAGTTGTGAAGAAACTGGCCCTGGCAGCAGAAGTGCTGCATCTGGTGATGCCTGCAGATCCCCGGGGCTTACATGCCATCCATTCCGATGGGTGCCCGTCAGGCCTATGAATTCCACCTCGCCCGGTTCCCCGGGTATTCCTGGCTGGCCAGGCTCCTGCGTTGAAAGCGGGGCTGCCTTGCGCCCCCCCCCCCCTTTCCTTCCCATGGCAAAGCGCCCCGCTGGCTGGCTGGCCCTCTTCTCTCTCTCTCTTTCTCCCCGGAGTCAAATCCGGATTCCAGCACAACCTCTCCACCCGGGGGTTTGCTCGGAAGCGGAGCCCAGCCTCCCTGCCTGGACGAGCGGCAGGCGCTGCGCTGGACCGGGCTCCGTCCGGAGGGGGGGGGGAAGGGGGGCGACAGGGGGGACCGCGACACCCCCACCCCCTCCGTGCTTGGGGGGGGGGGGGGTTGGGGGACGGCTGGCCGGCGAGAGCGCGCGGCGCCGCGGCTTCGCCCGGGGGCGCGACTTACGCGGAGGCGCGCTGCGGGGCGAAGAAGTCCACGGCGAAGCCGAAGAAGCTCCCCTCGGCGCCCGCGTAGACCGCCGGGTGCTCCACGTCCAGGTTGAAGGCGCCGCCGGGCCGCGGGAGGCAGCCGCCGCTCAGCACCAGCAGCAGGAGGACGAGCGGCCGGCGCCCGCCGAGAGCGGCCATGGCTCGCCCGACCGAGGACAGGCGCCACGAGAGGCCCGCCGGGCAGGGCGCCGGGGTGGCCTCGGACCCTCCCGGGGCCGGCGCTCCTCGGGCGATGGATGCCGCGCGGGGCCTCTTCGCCAAGGCAGCCGCGGCCGGCTTCGGTAGGGCTCCGCCGGGCTCCCCAGGCGGCGGGTCGGGGCGCTCCCTCTTTTCCTTCGGTCGGAACGACCCCTGCTGGGGCAACGCGGGAGGAGGAGGAGGCGGGGAGGCGGAGAGCCGGGGAGAAGGCGATCGGCCTCCGCCTGCCGGGGCGGAGCGCTCGGCACCCGCCAGGCGACTCGCCAGAGCCCCGTGCCTGGATTTTATATATCAAAAGGCGCCCGTGGCCGAAAAAAGGTCGCGGGGCTCGAGCGGGAAACTTGGGTCCGCTTGGCCGGAAAGCCCCCCTGCCCGATGTCTGCGCTCTTGTCGGACGCCGAGGGCGACGCTTTGGCCGAAGAACCGCGGGGCGTTGGGCGGGCCATCGGGTAGGGACGGGCTCCGGCCCGAAGGCGGGGAGGCCTGGCGAGAAGGTTGGCCCGGGGAGGGGGCGGGGGGGGGGGTGTATACACACACACGCATGTGTATACAGACACATACACACACACACACATATATATATATGTATATATGCACAAACACACATATATACACACATGTTTGTATATACACACACATATGTACATACACATATATATGTATACACACACACACACACACACACACACACACACGCCTATATTTGTGGGATGCTTCTTTCCCACTCTCTGTGAGGCAAAACCAGGGGAGGGCCATCTCAAACAGTTTGACCAGATTCGGGCACCGAAGATTAATTTCAGGGTGAGAAAAAGGGGAGAGAGCCTGTGAGCGATGGGAGGGCATCTGCCACCTCTTCCAGGCCAGGCCCTTCTGCCCCTGAGGCTCGGGGGGGGGGGGGGGAAGAGAGAGAGAGAGACATCGCCGCCTTCACTTTGCCCCAAGGAAGGGAGAGAGTTGCCCACAGCTGAAAAGGCTAGGGGACGCATCCGTTGGCACCGGTCTCCCGCTTGCCCTCTCGCCATCCACAAGGGAGAGGCGGGTATCTGAGCACAGAGACCTGTAGGGAGAGTGCGGGGCACCCCGTGAGTCTCCCCAAAACTTCAGCACGAGGCACCCGCAGGCTGCCTGCGAAGGCTACCCCGGAAAGGGTGTTTCTTTTGTCATGTATTACCACAGTAGTGGCCTGCTTTTTCATTGAGGAGTTCAGAGCCCTCTGATAGCTCTCTCTCCCACCAAAATGCCCCAAATCACCACCACCACCATCTATTTGTATCTTTAAGACAGCCTGCCCAGTGTGATGGAGCCGATACGAGTGATGGACTAGGACTCTGGAGATCAGGGTTCGAATCCCCGCTCAGCCATGGCAACCTCACTGGGGGAGTGGAGCTCTTAAAACCCCACCCTCAGTATCCCACCTACCTTGAAAGGTCACTATAATTTTCTTCTGACTCCGTGGCACATAACAAGAAGATAGCCTTGTCACATTTGTGATGCTGGCTAACATCCTGTTGCTTAATGCAGCAAGTTGCAACTAGAGTAGGCCTCTTTGAATCAACAGAACCTACAGGAGAGTTGACTCCCCAAATCCCTACTGGCTCAGTGGGCTTACTCTAGTGCAGCTTACTACATTGAGCAATAGGATTTCAGCCATGGATAAAGTAGCAGCTGAGTCAAGGGAGTTCCATGGGTGGGGTTGAAACTCAGATCTTCCTATTTTTAGTCCAGCCTTTGGACTACAAGACACTGAATTTCTTAGCCCTCCAGGGTAGCCACTGGCTGAGGGATTCTGGGTATAGTTGCATCAATAAGTGACTTCTGCATGCTCTGTGCTGCCACAGAGTATCATCATCCTCTTTAAACTGAACTGCTGGAAGGGACCCTCAAGTCCAGCCATTGTCAAGGAGGCACAGATGGGGAATTGAACTCCCAGCCTCTGGCTCCGCAGCCAGATGCTTAAGCCACTGAGCCAGGAGCAGGGTGGAAAAAAAGCTACGTGATCATCGGGTCCCGGCCAGTACATGGACTGTCTACACATATACTCCTTCGCATATTGTTACTATGACTGTGTTTTAATCTCGGTAGAGGCAGCAGAGCTAAAGAAGCAGATGGACTGTTTTGCTGAATCAGCATGCTGCTTTCCGTCTGGCTGAGTCACTCAAAACTGGGAGTTCCGGTCTCAGTTTTAGTCACTACTTATTTTTTAAAAATTCCCACCGTCTAGACATACTGAGGGTGTAGCCATATGTCATTATGTGGATATGCCCCCTCTTACAAACATAAGATTAAAAAAAAAAAAGAAAAGCCCTCTACTCTGCTAGTACAGTATCTCTTATTTGTTGATAAAAATCTGACCTAAGCAATCATCAGCCTTGGCCAGCTGCATGACTTCCTTCCTTCTGTTGCAAAACGAATTCATTCTCCCTGCTTTTTAGAATGAATAACTGGCAGATTGGCAGCTAACAAAAGATTACAAATCCTAATTCTAGCCTGAGTAGGCAAGGATGATTTGCAGTTAAGCACTGTTCCTGTAAGTAAGGTTCTTGCATCATGGAGAGAGGCAGACACAAATACGGTACTTCTGATTCTGTTTGCCCTGTGGCTGGGCACAGCTGCAGAATATATACAGGCCACGACTCTAAAAGAATCAGCTTCCAGACAGTACACGAAATGTGGTGTGATGTCTACATTTTATCTCCTCTTTAGTGTTAAGTGTGGCTACCCAAATGAAAGTGGCAATTAAGTGGAGGAGAGCAGCCTTCCGTTTATGTTGTATAACAATTAGGAAAAGAACACCCTGAGAGGTTGTGTTTGCAGCAAAAACCCAGGAGTCTGTAATAATACAGAGGTGGACAACAGTGCACCTCTCATGACGAGTTTTGACCCTACTTTTGAACTGCCCCCCCCCCCCTTTTCAAAATCTGAAATGGCACTCTTGGGCAGAGGTTGACAGATGGTTCTACGTACTGCCTTGGCAATGTTACAGCTGATAAAAGAAAATATTGTTAATGGGCATATTTGCCTTGCCAGAGCTGAAAGGATCAGTAGAGCATTTGATAAAACCCAGAAAAGTTAGTTCTGTGGAATCAACTGTCTGTGGCCCTGTTGGCTGGTGATTCTGGGAGTGGCAGTCCAAAAAGGAACTTTTCTGATCTCTAAATTTTGAGAAGATACAAATAAGCATTTACAACTGGGACACGTGGCCCTCTGAAGGTTGTTGGACTACATACATCTCCTATCCGTTTTAATCAGCATAGCCAAAGCTAAGGGATAATGGGAGTTGAAGTCCAGCAAAATCTGGAGTCTTCCAGTTACCCACCCATGTCTAACATGTTCATTTTCTGTTTGATGCCTTCAAAATGTGCACATCCATGCTTCTTAAAAAATAAAAAGCCCTGTTCTAGACTATACCCGCATGAATGGTGTTCCAACTTTTACAGTGTAATTTTTACTTTTCCACTAGTTGTAAATGTTCTGTTGTTTAATTAATTTTATATTTTAAAAGCCAATACAAATATGAATAAAATATCAGTATAAATATATACCTAAAAATAGTCTTGTGGATGATTCTATATCAGTTTAATTAGCGCTCTGGGTGACAACTGTGTTATCTATTGTAGATAATTAGTGTGTGTGTGTGTGTGTGTTTTGTGTGTGCATATGCATATACACACTTTGTTGTATCATGGCTGCTGCCATTCCTTTGTTATGAGAGGAAGCCTATGGTTTGGCCTAATATTGCAGGTTTCCGTACCGGGGGGGGGGGGGTGTGTGTGGAGGGGTGGAGGAAATCGGAAACAAATAGAGTGCATTGAAGCGCAGCATGACTGGCAGCCAGGCTGAAATGCCTGCTTCCAAAGGAATTCAATTTTAAATTGAAAAGGTACACTTTAAAACTAAATATATATATTTATAACTCTTAAGCATGCCGGGGGGGGGGGGTAGGTTCTTCGAAGAAGTAGGCCCCTGTGCCTATCTTAGCACTGTACATGGGGATGGGCCATAACACACACATACATACCTTGAATCCTGAGTGGCCTAACATTGAGTCATTACAGCATGCCTGTGATTTCATATAAATTGAAGTTGGGAGGAGTGGCACGCTTTCTCTGAAACCTCCACCACCCCAGAGAGGTGCTTTGTGGAACCCTTCCGGTTCCAATTCCAGCGTTGGCAGAGGGCAGGTTGGAAAAGGCCACTCTCCTCTTTGAGCCACATCATCAGTGTGTTGTGAACTGTGAGGCATTTTAAGTCCTCTGGTTTTTTTTTTGTGGAGCAGCAAAAAAAGCAGATCACAACACGCATTGGTGGCCGAACATATCACAGCTAAGGGTGTAGGCTGTGCAGATCTGGCCTGGGCATTGCTTTCTGTTCAATACCCAGTGTGGTATAGTGATGGACGAGAACTCTGGAGAACAGGGTTTGAATCCCTGCTTAGCCATGGAAATTCCCTGCGGGAGTTGAGCTGGTCAAAGCACGCCTTCAATATCTCCCTTACCTTGAAAGCCCTGTTAGGGTTGCTCTAAGTCCATTTCTACTTGAGGGCACATAACAGCAACAATTGCTTTCTGACTTCATAGCTAGATGCAGACAGTCATTTGGAGCAAAGACTGGCTTTCATAGTAAAGGTCACCTGAGTTTTCTCATTTACAGTTGAAGAGTTTTAAATCTGTTTTCACTTTAAAAAATTGCCTGAGTCATTATGGCTGAAGGGCAACCTATAAATGCAGTCAATAAATAAATAGAGCCTGCTACAGCTCATGTTCCTAAAGTGACTGCCCTGGGCCATACACAAAGGTAAAAGATTAGGTTGAAGAGGAGTGAGAGAAAAACCTATTGTGGATGCAGGTCCTTATAAAAGGAGGTGGTTAAAAAATAGCATTTGTTTCATAGCCAGAGATTGATCTGTGAAGATTCTCAGTCATCCAGGTGAGGTTATCTGGAAGTTGAGTCATGGCAACTAGACTTCTTTCTTATTAGGTTGAAACGTTTTGGATGAGTAGTGAAATGTTTAAACCTAATAAGGAAGAAGTCCAGTTGCCATGACTCAACTTCCAAATAACCATGGATTGTTTATTATGGCTGTAAGATAGTTCAGATTTCCTGTGCTTGGATGAAGTCAACTTGTGTCAGGTTCAGACTGCCTGACAACATCCTTTGCTTTGAAGCCTTTCTTTCTCCCAAAGCCAGAGGCGGTCCCAAAAATTTTGCTGCCCGAGGCAAAGTGTAAAGGGCTCAACTTCCCATTTCACTGCAGATTTAGAAGCTGATTTGAATGGGAAATGACACTTTTCCTTCAATAGTGGTGATGGAGTAGCATTCTCCATACACCCCAGCAAGCTTGAGTGGATGCCAGGGGAGATGCAGGGCACCCACTGTGCTGTCCTTTCACACCACTCTACTTGTTCTTCACCCCCCACCCACTCTCTGCAGCCTAAGGCAGCTGCCACTCCCAGCCGTATGATAGGGCTGGCCCTGTAGTAAGCATGGGTAATAGAGAGGAAGATATTCTGAATAGTGTCTCATAGCCGTAGGCTTCAGAACAAGTCAGGCAGAGATAGACTTCAAGGTTAATCTGCCATAAAGTTCCTAAAACGAGGGATTAAAATAGAAACCATATGCATGTTAGCAGCAGGATATCATGTTTCCTGTAACTTCCTTTCTGAAGGCCAGCACTCTGACTCCAGGGCCAGATGAACTGTATCCGAGAGTACTGAAGGAACTGGATGAAGAACTCTCAGAACCGCTATCCATTATTTTCTTGAAATCATGGGAAACGGGTGAAGTGCCAGAGGACTGGAGGAGGGTTAATGTTGTCCCTATCTTCAAAAAGGGCAAAAAAGAGGAACCTGGGAACTACAGGCCAGTCAGCCTGACATCAATCCCAGGCAAAATTCTGGAACAGATCGTAAAGCGGTCATTGTGCAAGCACCTAGAAAACAATGCAGTAATAACTAGAAGCCAAGACGGATTTGTCAAGAACAAACTGGGAAGAGGTAACTAGTGGGGTACCCCAAGGCTCAGTTCTGGGCCTGGTGATCTTCAATATTTTTATTAATGACCTGGATGAGGGAATGCAGGGAATGCTTGTCAAATTTGCAGATTATACCAAATTGGGCGGAATAGCTAATACGAAGACAGAAACAAAAATCAAAATGACGTTGATAGGATGGAGCACTGGGCCGAAAGCAACAGAATGAAATTCAACAGGGATAAGTGCAAAGTACTGCATCTCGGAAAAAGAAACCAATTGCACAGTTACAAGATGGGGGATACCTGGCTCAGCAAAACTACGAGCGAGAAGGATCTTGGAATTGTCGTAGATCACAAGCTAAATATGAGCCAACAGTGTGATGCGGCTACAAAAAAGGCAAATGCTATTTTAGGCTGCATTAATAGAAGTATAGTTTCCCAATCCCGCGAGGTCCTGGTCCCCCTCTATTCAGCACTGGCTGGGCCTCACCTTGAGTATTGTGTCCAGTTCTGGACACCACACTTCAAGAAGGATGATAACAAATTGGAACAGGTTCAGTGGAGGGTGACAAGGATGATCAGGGGGCTGGAAACCAAGCCTTATGAGGAAAGGCTGAAAGAATTGGGCATGTTTAGCCTAGAGAAAAGAAGACTGAGGAGTGATATGATAGCACTTTTCAAATATTTGAAAGGCTGTCATACAGAGGAGGGGCAAGATCTGTTCTCGATCATCCCAGAGTGCAACAATGGGCTCGAGTTAAAGGAAGCCAGATTTCGGCTGAATATCAGGAAAAGCTTCCTAACTGTTAGAGCAGTACAACAGTGGAACCAGTTACCTCGGGAGTTGGTGAGTGCTCCAACACTGGAGGCATGCAAGAAAAACTTAAATAATCACCTGGCAGATATGCTTTGATTGTATTCCTGCATTGAGCAGGGGGTTGGACTTGATGGCCTTGTAGGCCCCTTCCAACTTCACTTTTCTATGTTTCTATGGCAAAAGAACTGATGCAAGATAGGATTCTAGATCCGAAGCAACAGGCAAAGAGTTGGGTGGGTTTCCTAGCCCTTTGTTTTGACATGTCTGAACAGATACAGTTCATCCTAATGACTGTTTTTCTCTTGTAGTTGAAACTCAGGAATCTTTTGCAAGCATTTTGAGCAGTGGGAGGGACCCTTGGAAGATCAAGGCCTCCTGCTTTAATGACGGCCAGCAATGGGGAGACAAATACGGCTCAGCTCCTCTTGCTGCTCTGTGCTGCCATCACCATAGCTACCCCCCCCCCACTACCTAGAGTCCTGTAGGGGCAAGAGAAGGAGGCAGCCCCTCACTGGGGAGAAGTGACTGCTCTGGGCAATGGCTCCCAGAATTCCTTAGCAAAAAAGATGTGGGCATTCAGGATGTGGAGAGTTATAAATCCAACAAGTTATTTTCCCAAGCTGGGGATGGGGTAAGAAGAATTGTTCTCAGGCTCCTTTTGAAATAGCATCCCCTGCTAGTAATGGGACTGCTAATTTATGCCCCCCAAGTCTCGAGCAGCAAAATGAGCCCCACCACAGGTGGCAGAAGTGACCGCACTTACTGCCTCTCTAGAAAGTTTCTGGTCCTCTGGAAGCAAGAGGCTGGATCGATGGGCCCACAGTGAGTGTTTTCCATCCCTCTGCAAGTGCTCAAACAGGCAATCACAGAGGCTCACCCCTTTTCAGGTTTGACCTGGGGATGCTCTTATTTATTTATTTATTTATTTATTTATTTATTTATTTATTTATAGCTCGCCCATCTAGTCATATAGACTACTCTGGGCGGGTAACAACATATGATGTAACAATTTAACAATTTAAAATCATAACAATATATTACTAAATAAACAATGATCCAAGATGGAAGAAAACACAAAATAACTAAATTCAGACGGTGGGTGGAGGGAAGGCTTGCTTAAACAGCCAGGTTTTCAGTTGGCATTTAAAGATGCCCCAACTAGTCAAATTAAGTGAATTGCTCCCTACCTATGTATAGACCCCCAATACAATATTCAGTAGCCGTTGCATGTTCTATGCCACCTGGACACTGATTTCCTTCTGTTGCCAAATTTAAAGTATTGGAGGCTTTGGGGGGTGTTCAGCCCATCCCATGTGGGTTCTCATAGACAGCCGTCTTTCAGAAACAGGAGGAGGTTTTATATTATATGAACAACGGGATCAGAGGGCTTATTGTGAGGCATGAACAACAAAGTTAAACCGAGTGCTAGGTAAAACTGTGCTAGTTTACCTAGCACAGGCTAGGTAAACTAACGCCAAGAGCCCAGATTATGAGGGATTTCTAAATTCAAACCAATTATTATATTTCCAGTCTTACACAACTGTTAAAAGTAATGCACATTTTGGGTCATGTGGTGGTGTTTTAAAACTTGACCTGTCTTAGGGCCTCTGTCAGCACGTCTTCCTCAGTGCTGGGAAACTTGGTTTCTGAAAGCCATTTTGTTCCTGTTACATACACTGTTATGGAGTATGAACAGTTCCTGTTTGTTGTTAGGCGCTGCATCCTTTTTTTGGGGGGGGGGGGGACAACTAGTTGCACTGCTTATTACCTGTGCTACATCCCATTGCTTTTCTTTAAAAAAAAGAAAAAAGCCGCAAAAATGTAGGATGTCCCATGAGTTCTGTTACTTCTGATCTCCCTTCTGACCTTGCCCTTCCAACTAATTACCCCATAACGTTCATAGCCATTCAAGGGATCAAGGGTCGTAGAGAAGAAATACAGTTCAAGAAGTCCTTAAGTTATAACTTATTGGAGTAGGAAGTTCCTCTTGATTTCTGTTTGCTCTTTATCTTAATTTTTTTAAAAAAGAAACAGTCCCTCTCTCCCTCGCTCCCTCCCGTTTTTAAAAAAATTCTGAAAAGATTAAAAGAGAGGTCTAAACGTCATTGATGGGAACAGTCATGCTCATGTATAATTCCATTAGCTTCTACAGAGGAACAATGACTCTGCTTGGCTAGGTCGTGATTTTATCAGCCCTCGTGCCTCTTAATAAATATCCCCCACCCAGGAACGGTCTTTTGAAGATGTCCAAAAATACACTGGAGACATTTAGGTGTTTTCCTGTTCCTGTTTAAACTTAGCAACAAAAATGACATAAACCAGAAACCAATACGCCAAGATGGAAAATACAAATGGGTTTTCAAGATCTTTATTATGGGACTATTTTTTACTTATAGAAAAGTACCTGCTTATGTTAACCTTGTGTGTTCAAAGCATCTACATCAAATTTGGATTGAAATGTGGCATGCACTACAGGCTATTTCTGTAAAAACAGTAACCTGGAATGTGACAAGTACAGGATGCTTTTCAGATTCCATATCACAAAATCACATACTTCTGCAGTGAGTGAGTGATGTCCTGTGAAGCTTTGTTTCTGGTTTACACTGGCGTGGCTTTCTCTTTTCATGTGAATGCATGACAGGTAGGACCCAAGTCTAAGTATGATCTACATTTGGTGCTGAAACCATTGATGCTGGTTTATCAAGAGCAATGTCAAAATGAATATACTCTACACAATATACCGGATTTACACAGCATAGACTGCTGCATGAATGCACCATCCATGCAGTTTCTGTCAACAGGGAGCAAAGCATGCATGTCCACAAAATATATTTCAGGCAGTTGGAGAGGGGCACAGGATTGATATATCTGAGACACAGATGTCAAAACTGAAGCAGGCATGGTTTTTTTTAATGCATTTGTTTTTCTCCTTAGAGTTTCAGCTACTAATGCTGTCTTCCCACATTGCAATAAAATGTTGAGATCAATCTGATCTGTGCTGCTGTTTTCCTTCCATGTGGTCGTTTTGTATAACATTGAGCTAGTATAACTGTAGTTTAATCAAGATTAGCTTTGTCTTTCTTCACGCTGCTTTCCAAGCCCATATAGCCATGTCAGAGTACGACTGACATACTTTGCAAAAACATATTCATTCACCGCAAGATTAAACCCATATTCTTCCCGAGAGCCACTTACAGAATGTTTGTGATTCAACCTCAAGGACGGTGCCTCAAGGGTTCTGTGTTTTTCTTTGGAAAACATCCTCACCCTTTTGGCCCACCACCAGTGTAGGGCCACTGAATCAATGTGGATTTGGTCAGTCAAATTCTCTGTAAATTCCATTGACTCAATGGGCCTAAGCTAGTTGCGACATTCAGCCTGTGTGTGGTTAGTTCTGGCATTGTCACTGGATAAGGAAATATCAAATAGTATTGACACCATCTGTCTGTATTGTGCATGGGCTGGGAAGCAGAGGGCTCCTTGCTTCCTTTAGCCCCTTGAAGGGGTTAGGTATCCGATTTCCTGGACTTTCCATGGAGTTCCTAGATGGTTACGTATTAACTCTAGAAGCCATAAATATTTGTAAATCTGTTTCTGGGAAAATGAAATGGAAAGTGCAATGGCAGCCTGCAGTTTGGTTGGCACTTTTTATGCCCAGTGAAGAAGATTCTACCTTTTTTCACGCTAAAGAAACAGTAGTAAGAAAAGAAGCCATCAGAATAAAAACTTATAAATTACAGGACTATGGAACATTCAGAAAGGATATCCGCCGGGACCTATCCCCCTATTTGAAGCCAGTATATCGAGCAGAGACATCCAGCGCTCTGTGCTGTCCGATTAAGATCACTCACTTTCAGCCGGTGATGTCACTTGAGGTTGACAAGGTGCTTGACTGTTATCGTGTCTCCTCCTCCTCCCTTGCCCCTTGCCCAGCCTTGCTAATCAAAGCGGCCAGGCCCATAACAACTGAATGGGCCACTGCTATAATAAATTGGTCTCTCCAGGAGGGCAGGGTTCCCCTTGCCCTCAAGGAGACACTCATTAGGCCCATTAGGAAGAAACCGAGCTTGGCGGCAGATGACATTGGCAATTATAGACCCGTCGCCAATGTTTCTTTCCTTAGCAAGGTAGTTGAGAGGGTGGTCGCCGACCAGCTGCAAGCTCTCTTGGATGAGACCAATGCCCCGGATCCATTCCAGTTGGGCTTCAGGCCGCGCCATGGCACGGAAACGGCACTGGTCGCCCTGCTTGATGACCTTTTGAGGGAGGCCGACGGGCAAAATGTCCTTGTTGGTTCTCCTTGATATCTCATCCGCCTTTGATACCATCGACCACGGTATCCTCCTGGAGAGGCTCTCCAAATTGGGGATTGGTGGCCTAGCTCTTGCTTGGCTCCAATCCTTCTTGGAGGACCGTTCCCAGAGAGTCCAGCTTGGAGAGAATGTATCGGCCCCGTGGCTCCTCAATTGCGGGGTGCCGCAGGGATCGATCATCTCTCCAATGCTGTTTAATATGAGGCTGCTGGGTGGGGTCATCAGGGGATGTGGGGCTTTGTGTCATCAGTATGCTGATGACACGCAGCTCTACATCTTTTTTCAAACAGCAGTGGATGCCGTTTGCGTCCCTTGAGCACTGCCTGGGGGCCGTACAGCAATGGATGCAGGAGAATGGACTGAGGTTGAACCCGGACAAGACAGAGGTCCTGAGGGTGGGCGCCCCTTCTATCCGTGGTTTGGGAAGCTCGCTCTCTTTTGGGGGGGGCAACTCTCACCACGAAGAGTGTGGTCCGCAGCTTGGGGGTTCATTTTGACCCAGCGCTTACCATGGAGTCCCAGGTGGCATCTGTGGTCTGCTCCGCCCACTTACAACTTCGACGGATTGCCCAGCTGCACTCCTATCTTGATGTCACGTCGCTCACCACTCTGGTCCATTCGCTCGTAGTCTCGAGATTAGACTACTGCAATGCGCTCTACGTGGGGCTGCCTTTGAGACTGACGTGGAAGCTACAAATGGTCCAGAACACGGCTGCCAGATTATTAACTGGGGTGAAAAGACGCCAACATATTTCCCCCACTCTGGCAGCCTTACACTGGTTACCCATTCATTTCCACATTGATTTAAAGGTACTAATGCTTACATATAAAGCCCTAAACGGTTTAGGGCAGTGGTGGCGAACCTTTTTGGGCTCGCATGCCCAAACTGGAAAAAACAAAACAAAAAACAGCGGTGGCGGAACCGGCGGCGGAACCGAAAATTCGCTGGGAATTTTTAAAAACAAGTTGAAGACTTGGTTCTTCCGGCAGGCCTTCCCCCTCCCATTACATAGCTTCTTTATCCCATCTTGGATCCTATTTTCTTTATTGATCTTTTTGCTCTTATGATCAAAGTTATTTTAATGCTGTTTTTATCTTTATATTCTGTAAGCAGCCCAGAGTAGGTTCCCGAATCTAAGATGGGCAAGGTAAAAATAGAACAAATAAATAAATAATAAATAAATAAATACAGGAATATTCTGTTAACAGTTTCTATTAGGGATGCATCTAAAATTCTCACCAGAATCTCTTCCTGGGTTTCGGATTTGTGAATTATATTGATTGTGTTTCTGAAGCGGGACCAATGCAGTAGAAAATCTTAATTGATCCACTGTGGGGGGGGGGGGGGAGTGAAATCTTGAAAAGAGCACCAAGTGTTACCTGCTTTCTGCTCCATTATTGTCCCCTTTCTTCCAAACTATCTAGAAGTGTTTCAGTGAAATAAAAAAATAGTCTTTGGGGGATAGTATCACATTTCTAAGGGACGTGGTGGCGCTGCGGGTTAAACCGCAGAAGCCTCTGGGCTGCAAGGTCGAAAGATCAGCAGTTCAAATCCATGCGTCGGAGTGAGCTCCCGTCACTTGTCCCAGCTCCTGCCAACCTTGCAGTTCGAAAGCACATTAAAAAAATGCGAGTAGATAAATAGGTACCACCACAGTGGGAAGGTAATGGCGTTCCGTGTCTAGTCGCGCTGGCCACGTGACCACGGAAGATTGTCTACGGACAAAACGCTGGCTCTACGGCTTGGAAATGGGGATGAGCACTGCCCCCTAGAGCTTTGTCTTTCTTCACGCTGCTTTCCAAGCCCATATAGCCATGTCAGAGTACGACTGACATACTTTGCAAAAACATATTCATTCACCGCAAGATTAAACCCATATTCTTCCCGAGAGCCACTTACAGAATGTTTGTGATTCAACCTCAAGGACGGTGCCTCAAGGGTTCTGTGTTTTTCTTTGGAAAACATCCTCACCCTTTTGGCCCACCACCAGTGTAGGGCCACTGAATCAATGTGGATTTGGTCAGTCAAATTCTCTGTAAATTCCATTGACTCAATGGGCCTAAGCTAGTTGCGACATTCAGCCTGTGTGTGGTTAGTTCTGGCATTGTCACTGGATAAGGAAATATCAAATAGTATTGACACCATCTGTCTGTATTGTGCATGGGCTGGGAAGCAGAGGGCTCCTTGCTTCCTTTAGCCCCTTGAAGGGGTTAGGTATCCGATTTCCTGGACTTTCCATGGAGTTCCTAGATGGTTACGTATTAACTCTAGAAGCCATAAATATTTGTAAATCTGTTTCTGGGAAAATGAAATGGAAAGTGCAATGGCAGCCTGCAGTTTGGTTGGCACTTTTTATGCCCAGTGAAGAAGATTCTACCTTTTTTCACGCTAAAGAAACAGTAGTAAGAAAAGAAGCCATCAGAATAAAAACTTATAAATTACAGGACTATGGAACATTCAGAAAGGATATCCGCCGGGACCTATCCCCCTATTTGAAGCCAGTATATCGAGCAGAGACATCCAGCGCTCTGTGCTGTCCGATTAAGATCACTCACTTTCAGCCGGTGATGTCACTTGAGGTTGACAAGGTGCTTGACTGTTATCGTGTCTCCTCCTCCTCCCTTGCCCCTTGCCCAGCCTTGCTAATCAAAGCGGCCAGGCCCATAACAACTGAATGGGCCACTGCTATAATAAATTGGTCTCTCCAGGAGGGCAGGGTTCCCCTTGCCCTCAAGGAGACACTCATTAGGCCCATTAGGAAGAAACCGAGCTTGGCGGCAGATGACATTGGCAATTATAGACCCGTCGCCAATGTTTCTTTCCTTAGCAAGGTAGTTGAGAGGGTGGTCGCCGACCAGCTGCAAGCTCTCTTGGATGAGACCAATGCCCCGGATCCATTCCAGTTGGGCTTCAGGCCGCGCCATGGCACGGAAACGGCACTGGTCGCCCTGCTTGATGACCTTTTGAGGGAGGCCGACGGGCAAAATGTCCTTGTTGGTTCTCCTTGATATCTCATCCGCCTTTGATACCATCGACCACGGTATCCTCCTGGAGAGGCTCTCCAAATTGGGGATTGGTGGCCTAGCTCTTGCTTGGCTCCAATCCTTCTTGGAGGACCGTTCCCAGAGAGTCCAGCTTGGAGAGAATGTATCGGCCCCGTGGCTCCTCAATTGCGGGGTGCCGCAGGGATCGATCATCTCTCCAATGCTGTTTAATATGAGGCTGCTGGGTGGGGTCATCAGGGGATGTGGGGCTTTGTGTCATCAGTATGCTGATGACACGCAGCTCTACATCTTTTTTCAAACAGCAGTGGATGCCGTTTGCGTCCCTTGAGCACTGCCTGGGGGCCGTACAGCAATGGATGCAGGAGAATGGACTGAGGTTGAACCCGGACAAGACAGAGGTCCTGAGGGTGGGCGCCCCTTCTATCCGTGGTTTGGGAAGCTCGCTCTCTTTTGGGGGGGGCAACTCTCACCACGAAGAGTGTGGTCCGCAGCTTGGGGGTTCATTTTGACCCAGCGCTTACCATGGAGTCCCAGGTGGCATCTGTGGTCTGCTCCGCCCACTTACAACTTCGACGGATTGCCCAGCTGCACTCCTATCTTGATGTCACGTCGCTCACCACTCTGGTCCATTCGCTCGTAGTCTCGAGATTAGACTACTGCAATGCGCTCTACGTGGGGCTGCCTTTGAGACTGACGTGGAAGCTACAAATGGTCCAGAACACGGCTGCCAGATTATTAACTGGGGTGAAAAGACGCCAACATATTTCCCCCACTCTGGCGGCCTTACACTGGTTACCCATTCATTTCCACATTGATTTAAAGGTACTAATGCTTACATATAAAGCCCTAAACGGTTTAGGGCAGTGGTGGCGAACCTTTTTGGGCTCGCATGCCCAAACTGGAAAAAACAAAACAAAAAACAGCGGTGGCGGAACCGGCGGCGGAACCGAAAATTCGCTGGGAATTTTTAAAAACAAGTTGAAGACTTGGTTCTTCCGGCAGGCCTTCCCCCTCCCATTACATAGCTTCTTTATCCCATCTTGGATCCTATTTTCTTTATTGATCTTTTTGCTCTTATGATCAAAGTTATTTTAATGCTGTTTTTATCTTTATATTCTGTAAGCAGCCCAGAGTAGGTTCCCGAATCTAAGATGGGCAAGGTAAAAATAGAACAAATAAATAAATAATAAATAAATAAATACAGGAATATTCTGTTAACAGTTTCTATTAGGGATGCATCTAAAATTCTCACCAGAATCTCTTCCTGGGTTTCGGATTTGTGAATTATATTGATTGTGTTTCTGAAGCGGGACCAATGCAGTAGAAAATCTTAATTGATCCACTGTGGGGGGGGGGGGGGAGTGAAATCTTGAAAAGAGCACCAAGTGTTACCTGCTTTCTGCTCCATTATTGTCCCCTTTCTTCCAAACTATCTAGAAGTGTTTCAGTGAAATAAAAAAATAGTCTTTGGGGGATAGTATCACATTTCTAAGGGACGTGGTGGCGCTGCGGGTTAAACCGCAGAAGCCTCTGGGCTGCAAGGTCGAAAGATCAGCAGTTCAAATCCATGCGTCGGAGTGAGCTCCCGTCACTTGTCCCAGCTCCTGCCAACCTTGCAGTTCGAAAGCACATTAAAAAAATGCGAGTAGATAAATAGGTACCACCACAGTGGGAAGGTAATGGCGTTCCGTGTCTAGTCGCGCTGGCCACGTGACCACGGAAGATTGTCTACGGACAAAACGCTGGCTCTACGGCTTGGAAATGGGGATGAGCACTGCCCCCTAGAGTCGGACACGACTGGACTAAATGTCAAGGGGAACCTTTACCTATCACATTTCTAGTACACTGGAGCATATCCATGACTTAGGTCCAGGCTACCTGAAGGACCTTATCTTCCTGTATCTCTTCTTGGCTCTTAAGATCATCAGAGGAGAGCCACCTCTCGGTCTCATTGCCGGTGCAGTCATAGCTGATGGGGGAAACGGGAGAGGGCCTTCTCTGTGGCAGCTCCCAGGTTATGGAAGGCTCTCCCTCGGGAGGCCAGGCTGGCCTCTTCCCTTCTATCCTTCCACCGACAGCTGAAGACCCATCTTTTCAGGCAGGCTTTTAAAAATAACTAAGTCCCTGAATGCCATTTTTAAAGCTTGTTTCAAATGCTTTAATAATTCAATGTATTTTAATTGCTATGGTTGTTTTTTAATGTATAAATCATTGTCTTAATTCTACTTTTTTAACACTGTGAGCTGCCTTGAGTCCCTGTTATCGACCACGTTCCGTGTGAACTGGTAACGAGACAGTGTCCTATAAATTCAGAAGTTAACCTCAGTCTGAAATAAGAGTTTTTTTTCATAGAGCTGAATAATGTGATTGCACTGAAAGGGCACCTTGGAAAGCAAAGACCACTAGTCTCAAGCAGCCAGGATACGAGGGACCAGGGAAGAAATGTATAAATGCTCGGGTCTCAGGACAGACATTAACTGCTGAAACAACACTGCCATTAAATCTATTTCACAGAGGTAGGCTATATAAACAGATGCTCATCCTACACCATTAGAAATTTCCCAGCCAGCTTTTTCAAAGCCTTGCTATTTGTACGTCTTTTGCTCGTTGGCCAAGGAGTACCGAGGACGGCAGGAGGTGACCAGCGTGTGGCCCTTCAGATGCTAATTAGGCTGTAATTCCTGTCAGCCCTAGCCAACATGAATCATGGAAAGGAATGATGGTAGTTGTAGTTTAACAGCATCTGGAGGGCCACACAAATGCCCCACCTGCCATTTGAGAAAGACGAGTTCACACCTTTCCTGATCAGGCAACATTGTTTTCCCAGGTTCTCAGATCAAGGTTCTTCTGTGTATTCGGAAGTCTCACTGCTGTCTTCGTAAACAGACCGATGCGTGCTCAGAGAGGAAATCCGCTCCCCCTTCAAGCATCACTGATAGGAAAGCACCTTTGAATGAAAATCCAAGTACATGTGCACTCTGGTAATAACCCAACTGCAGGGAGAGGAGGAAAATGAATGGTCTGTCAGCATTCAGAACCATTCTCTCAAAGATATAATTAATAGTTTACAGCATTCACAGCAACGGCAGCAGCACCCACAGGATAAAACAACATGCTTACATTTCTTGGATGCCAACGCAGTGACCAAAAGGTAATAATTAAACAGGCGAAAACAGTACTCTTCTTAGGGAAACGTAAAACAAAGCATGCAAACCAAAGAGGGTGGCGCTTAAGGGAAAACGAAAACATGAAGTTAGGTACAATCCATGGCATGGAGTTTTTAAACTGGAACTGTGGAAGCTGGTTATGGTGTGAAATCCTTGCACATTTAGGAAATTTTTTTTGTTATCCGTTCCTTGGTATATTTCATTGAAACTGACATTGCACTGCTGTACCTGCTTTGCTGCAAATATACAGCTGCAGGCAAACTCAGTAGCAAAAGCCCAGCTAAGTTTAGAGCTTTGGAGGTGCAGCTAAATGTTTCATTGCCATGAGTTTATCCCTGACCCAAACCTACTTTAAAAAAAATGAATTTTATAGACTTTCAGAGGCAGCCTATTTTGAGATACGTGCCTGATGTTTTTGACAGCAGAAGTTTTGTTTCTGTTACACTGCTGTCTTGTTAGAATTAAGTCTTTTAATTTAAAAAAATTGGCTAAAAGTGAATTCATAAGAGCCAGTGTGGTAGAGTGGATAAAGCAATGGATTGGCACTCAAGGGAGCTGGGTTCAAATCCCTGTCTCAGCTACATTAAACGTAGTGGGGGATGGCACTGGCAAAACTGCTCCTTTACTCATCTATCTTTGAAACATTATGACTGCCTAAAGTCAGATATAACTTGACAGCACACAATTCCAACTGCAGTGACCTGTAGAATTCAAATGAATTTGTGGCCCGGTCTATTTTACACCTTGGGGCTAATCCATACACGATGGCATCGATGTAAAGGCTGCTTTTTACGTGTTCCATATGTCAGCTCTTATCACCATGCGAGTTGTTCAGGTAAAGCGCGAACTGCCTGGATTAATTTTTGCCATACCATAGTAACCTTTTTTTCCTGGCTACTTACAGCCATGGGGCAAGGCCTTTTTATCCATAAGGTGAACTGAATGAAATAAAAGGGTGCACCTTGCTACAGTAGCCACGATTCCAATTCAGAGCTGACCGTCTGTCTGCCAGGGATGGGAAAAGAGCAGCTTTCCGCATGCTGTTGGATGGCAGCTCCCCGCTCCTTCTCCATTCCCTACGCTAACTAGGGCTGATGGGAGTTGCAGTCCAGTTCTATACAGACTTCAATTATACATGGGTCAGCCTTTCGTCTTTGTTTAAAACTACATTATCTTGAAACAAGAGTTATGCCATCTTAAGACTCATTTTGCCGTTGTACGGACATCAGATGCATTGATATGATGAAGTAAATTGCTGTGTGAGACACCTGGTGGCTCAGCCAATGGTGAAGGATCATAGGACTTGTATTCCAACATCTGGAAAGCTACAATGGGCCATCCTGCTACTTATCATCACTTGCCAACAACGCCAAACACTGAACTACGAAGCAAAGGATGAGTTATTGTGTCACAGTAATTCTAATTAGATATGAGGAAATGGTATGTAACCCAAACTCAGGAACATTTGAAGATTTTTTTTAAAAAAATATGAAAATCACAGGCAATTTCATCACTATAAAGTCCCATCAGTTTTTGTGCTCTGCCTGCTTCCCGCTGCCCCAAAGCTGAGGGATACTGACTAATCACCAGTCCTATGATAAGTAGGCACTAATCACCACTTTTGGGATATAAGCGAGCATTTAAAAGTTGTATACAGTATTCACGTTCCACATTCTAGCTACTAAAATATGTTTTATTTGCATTCCTTTTACTCATCTCTTTCTAACTTCTTTAGTTTATTTCTTCAGTGCACTTCTAATTCCCAATGCATGCAACAGCTGCCATTGCAATTCATCACATCACACTGAGTAAAGAATGGAAATTCATTCAAAAGCTAGTAACAACAAGACTCGGCTGGCACTTGTGCATTTGCATTCCTGCCCACATCAAAGGACAGGCATCTGATAGAACGGTATATCCATCTCTCTCCTTCGCATGGGTAGTAAAGGGTCCTTTGCAATATATGCGCAAGCATCAACATGCTTCTCAAAGGACCTGGATGCATCTTTCAGCTTATCAGAATGCAGCACCAGCACCCAATGTTTCCGTTTCTTGAGTCAGCTCTTTCACTAGCCCATAGAAACCAACAAAGGCAGGCTTGCTTGTGTAAAGGAATCATGCCTATACAAAAACTTATGCAAGCAACTTGGTTTTAAGATGCTACAGCAACATTTCTTCTATTGTAAAAAAATACCTTAATTCTTAAGATATGCCGTTATGTCTAGGGGATCATCAGCTATGGGAATATAGAAGACCCTGTAAGAAAGGGAACCTTGCACCACACAGGCCTCTGTTTAGGTTCTATGAGAACTGACCACAAAATCACAGGATTTCTACTTAAGTGAAAGCCAGTTGTGTCTGTGGAGCAGACACTCTCTGCCTCTACTGCCTCTGCTCTGAAGGTTTCACAGGTTCCTTCAAAGAAAACCTGGGTATCTATGAAGAAAGGAGAGGACAGGAAAGTGCCGTTGTACCAATAGAACTCCACTAATTCAGCACCAAATGCTGCCCTTTGGTTTTCCCTCCACGCAAGTCATTCTTTGTCTCATAGAGTCACAGAGCTGGAAGAGACCACTGAGGCCATCCAGTCCAACCCCCCGCCATGCGGGAACATCCATCAAAGTACTCCCAACAGATGGCCATCCAGCCTCTGCTTAAAAACCTCCAAAGAAGGAGACTCCACCACCCTTCGAGGCAGCCTATTCCACTGCCGGACAGCTCTGACCGTCAGGAAGTTCTTCCTAATGTTCAGATGGAATCTCTTTTCCTGTAGTTTGAAACCATTGCTCCGTGTCCTAGTCTCCGGAGCCCTGGAAAACAAACCTGTCCCCTCTTCAACATGACATCCTTTCAAATATTTAAACATGGCTATCATGTCCCCTCTCAACCTTCTTTTTGTAAGGCTAAACATTCCCAACTCCCTAAGTCGCTCCTCGTAGGACATTGCTTCCAGACCTTTAACCACTTTAGTCGCCCTCCTCTGGACACATTCCAGGTTGTCAACATCCTTTTTGAATGGAGGTGCCCAGAACTGGACACAATACTCCAGGTGAGGTCTGACCAAAGCAGAATAAAGTGGTACTATCACTTCCCTTGATCTAGACACTATACTCCTATTGATGCAACCAAGAATCGCATTGGCTTTCTTGACAGCCACATCACAATGCTGACTCATGTTCAGCTTGTGGTCTACCAAGACTCTTAGATCCCTTTCACAGATACTGTTGTCTAGCCGGGTGTCTTCCATCCTATATCTGTGTTCATTTTTTCTGCCTAGCTGTAGGACTTTACATTTCTCCCTGTTGAAATTCATTTTGTTAGTTTTGGCCCAGGACTCTTAATTTGTCAAGGTAATTTTGAATTTTAATCCTGTCCTCTGGGGAATTAGCAACCCCTGCCAATTTGGTATCATCTGCAAATTTAATCAACATACTCTCTATTCCTTCATCCAAGTCATTGATAAAGATGTTGAATAACACAGGACCCAGAACAGAACCCTGGGGCACCCCACTAGTCACCTCTTTTCAGGACGAAGGGGAGCCATTTGTGATCACCCTTTGGGTTCGGTCAGTCAACCAATTACAAATCCACCTAACAGTAGCACTATCTATCCCACATTCTACTAGCTTCTTTGCAAGAATATTGTGAGGAACCTTGTCGAAGGCCTTACTGAAATCAAGATATGCTACATCCACAGCGTTCCCTTCATCCACCAGGCCTGTAACTCTATCAAAAAAAGAGATCAAATTAGTCTGGCATGACTTGTTTCTGAGAAACCCGTGTTGACTTCTAGTAATGACGGCATTGCTTTCTAAGTAATTACAAACTCTGCTTAATTATCTTCTCTAGAATCTTTCCAGGAATTGATGTCAGACTGACAGGGCAATCATTATTTGGGTACTCTTTTTTCCTCTTTTTGAAGATAGGGACAACATTTGCCCTCCTCCAATCTGTGGGGACTTCCCCTGTTCTCCAAGAATTCTCAAAGATTATTGCCAATGGTTCTGATATTACTTCTGCTAGTTCTTTTAATATCCTTGGATACAATTTGTCTGGCCCAGGCTTGTATCGGCTTGACAGATTCCACAGTGCAGTCCTCTGCCTGTTCCCTCTTACGTTCAACCGTGCTCATTCTACTGTGCTCATTGGGATTTGCTGCTAGGTAAACACACACAGGATTGCAGCCTTAGTCTAGCAGAAGCTACGATCATGTGATTTCAGTATCACAACACAAGAATTCTACATTATCTTGGTTAATCAAAAGCCACCCTACTGCTCCTTTATGGATTCCCATTCACACACTATAACAGCAATTCCAGGCAGTGCATACTGTAAGTTACATCATGAATGGAAGTTGGATTTTATTTTCTACTCAGCTTTTCAAGAGAAGAAAATGTAGGGCAAGTGTTGCTCCTTTAGATGCCAACAGTGCTGGCCTACTTCTGAATGGATTAAGGCTCTTTTTCAACAATGAAGCAGTGTTTTTCAAGCTTCACCCCACTCCATACTTCAAAGTTTGCATTCTGCACCATTCTCTATTCCAGTCTGTGCCACCTGCTCCCAGGGATCTTGAAACTCAGCTACATAGCTATAGCTCTGTGGATGGAAGTACTAATTTAATACTGGATAGCTAGATAGCTCAGTGGTTTAGGTATCTGACTGTAGAGCCAGAGGTTGGGAGTTCAATTCACCCACTGTGCCTCCTGCAAGTAGAGTCAGCCTGTGTGGCCTTGCGAACTACACAGTCCGAGTGCCTCACAGAAGAAGGAAATGATAAACCACTTCTGAGTACTCTCTACCTGGAAAATCCTGAAAAGGGTCACCATAAGTCAGAACTGACTTGATGACACATTATTATTATTATTTAATGGAAGAAGGGAGTCTGTAAATTTATGAATAACAGGAGAGGAGAACCTCAAGTTCAGAAAGGGTTGGAAGCCAGCCTGCCCAAGGCCCATTGCCAACCTCTCTTTCTCCCCAAACCCATACTTCTCTTTAGGATGAAGATGAGTTCCACACACCTATCAGAAACAGGACAGATTCCCTTGAAGAAAGGAACCTTTGCTTAGCTCTATTTATAAATGTCCCACTCTCAACCAGTGCATCAAGGTGATGGCTGAATCTTAGTTTGGGGCTGAGCCAGCTCCTGAAAGCACTAATGGAGAGCCGATGGCGCCTTCTTCCCCCTTCTTATGTGCGGAAGGGGGAATAAAGCAAGGTCTCTGGCCAAAGTACAGTATAGAAAAACACTGACTGGAGACGATGGCCTAAATCCAACTGGAGTAGGTCCAATGGATCAATGGGATTTCCATAAAGTGTTGACTCACCAGGTAACGACTGAGTCACTGTGAGTAACAATTGGAAGGATCAGCTGAAGTTAGATGAGGTTACCGCCATGTCAACCTACAGAGATTTGAAGGCAAGGGAATCTGGTGCTCTACTGCGTTTCATCTTCATTGTGTAAGAAAATACAGTAAGAATTTTAAAAAGTAGAAAGCCAGGAAGCCAAAAATCTAATATGGATCTATCAACATTCTGTACAGGGTTGGGCAGGCTAAATAATCTAGAAATTTAGAGGGTAGTTAAAAAAACTGCAGCTCCCTCAGCATGGGAGTTCATTTCAGGGGATCATCCAATAATTACAAAACTACGATACTAAAGTTCAAAATTTCCCACTGGGTTTGAAAAATCTCTAAGAACAACAATATACAGTGGTGCCTCGACTTACAAACGTCCCGACTTACGACCATTTCGAGTTGCGACCAGCTCCGGCCGCAAAATTTTGCTTCGACTTGTGGCCGGAGCTTCGAATTGCGACAGGAAAAAGGCAGGGAAAAAAGGCGGGGAATTCAAATTTGCTAACCGTTGGTCGGCGAAGAGGCTGCTTCTTTGTAGCTCTTTCGCCCCAACGGTTAGAGTGAGTGCGTCGGAGGAGGCTTCGGGACTGCCTGGAGCTGCTTTCTGCTCCTGAGTAAGTACATTTACTTTGTTTTGCAGGGTGGGTTTGGGTTTGGGGGGGGGGGGTTGGGTTATGTTTCTGTGCTGTGATGTTTTTTGTGTTTTGGTGTGTTTTTTTCCCCAGCCCCATCGTGTTTGGGCTGGCTGTGTGTGTGTGTGGGTGTTTTTGGTTTTTTCCCCCCAGCCCCATGGCGTTCTGCTGGGGCTGGCTGTGTGTGGGGGTTTTTTTGTGTGTTTTTTCCCCCAGCCCTATGACGTTCCGCTGGGGCTGGCTGTGTGTGGGGGTTTTTTTTGGTGGTTTTTTCCCCAGCCCCATGGCGTTCCGCTGGGGCTGGCTGTGTGTGTGTGTGTGTGTTTTTTGTGGGTTTTTCCCCAGCCCCATGGCGTTCCGCTGGGGCTGGCTGTGTGTGTGTGTGTGTGTGTTTTGTGGGTTTTTCCCCAGCCCCATGGCGTTCCGCTGGGGCTGGCTGTGTGTGTAGGGGGGTTGTGTTTTTCCCCCAGCCCCATGGCGTTCTGCTGGGGCTGGCTGTGTGTGGGGGTTTTTTTGTGTGCTTTCTTCCCCAGCCCCATGGCATTCCACTGGGGCTGGCTGTGTGTGGGTGGGTTTTTTTGTTGTTTTTTTCCCCAGCCCCATGGCGTTCCGCTGGGGCTGGCTGTGTGTGGGGGTTTTTTTTGGTGGTTTTTTCCCCAGCCCCATTGTGTTCCGCTGGGGCTGGCTGTGTGTGTGTGTGGGTTTGTGTGTTTTCTCCCAGCCCCATAGCGTTCGGCTGGGGCTGGCTGTGGTTGTTTTTGTGTGTGTGTGTGTGTTTGTTTTTCGGCCCCAGCATGTTCCTATGGGGCTTGCAGTGTTTTATTTTAATTTTTTTTTTTTTTTGGTATTTTTTTTCCAGCCAGAACGGATTAATGGGGTTTCAATGCATTTCAATGGGAAATGGTGCTTCGACTTACGACCATTTCGAGTTACGCCCATCTTCTGGAACAGATTATGGTTGTAAGTCGGGGCACCACTGTACATATTCTCTCTGGCTTTAGCACATGGAAAGGTAATGGATATAAAGCCAGTAATGTGGCTTTTCCTGGAAAAAAAAAAGATTTGGAAAATCTTCCAGTGCTCTAAATAGAACCTGATTTAGCATATTCATTTGACTTACATTTACGGGCAACAACCTTTTCAGGCCCAACAATCCAGAAGTATTTGAAGTGTAGTATCTGATACAATAGTTATGTCAGGCTAAAACTGGGGAGACCTACATTCAAATCTGCAATCAATCATGAGGCTCCCACTGTCCCTGTAAACTTCACAGGACTAATCTAAAAACATTTATCTCATAACAGCACAATTTATCAGCATTCTGATTTATGTCTGACTGAAGATTTCAGAATGATTACTAACTCAGAAACTTTGAAACTGAAAAGGTTACTTATAATTATATTTAGGGGGAGGATTTCTATAACATGCCTTATTATTTTCTGCAACCTACATTTTTAGTTTATGGGTGGGTTTGAACATGTTTATGAGCAATCTGGTGAGAGAGGCCAGATTACTCAAACAAATTTGAACTTGCTTATGGGTTCACATGTAGGTTGCAGAGAAAATGTGAAATGTCATCAAAATCCTTCCCCTGCATAATAATATTGACATCTACTCACTGTTATTAACAAAATATAGGAAACAACCTTTAAAAAAAAAGGAGAGAAGATTAAGGACTGGAAATAAAAGCTGCCCTACATTACTGCATAAGCCAAAATTATTTGCTCAATACAACTCTATCTTTAGGCTAGAAAAATATAGCATTCACACACCCACACACCCAAGACAATGCTTTTCTGGTCTCCTTATGTGACAGTTCTGGAAATCTCTCCTGAGACATTATTACCTGGGGCTTTTCAAACAGTGTTTCAGGAAATCCCAACACTCCTCAGAAGCTTCTCATGAGTTCACTGTTAAAGAGATCTGTTGTGTCAAATATATACACAGTGAATCTATACCTGCAGAGGGTACAGTACAGGCTACGCTCAGTGGGACAACGCCAAGGTCTGACAAGCTAGATAGTAATTTGAAAACCACTGCTTTCTTAGCATATCTATAGGATTATCAAATACTGATGATCTACTGAGATTGACCCCCTCTCACATGCTTCAACTTAACTACTCTGTAACAATTAAAGGGTCATTGCTCAACCAAGACTACTACGTAGTAACGTGCTGTTTGATATAACTGAAGTATTTAGTGAGAAAATATTTTGTGTTTCTGAAAGGGAGCAACATTTCATAATATAATACCTGTGAAATTACAAGTCAAAATGCTAATACCTTCTCACATTGATTCCTATGTTAAAGCCACCAAGACCTATTTCTCCCTGTGATTCACTGCACACTGCTTTAAGCAACTTAAAAGGATTCAATACAATTGAAGTATCATCGTGTATTTTTCTTTGCTAGAATTGAGCTTGAAATACAAAGCTATTGATGTATTTTAGCACAAATACGAACGCAATGATCCAAAATCACTTTCAGTAGCAAATACACACGAGTAGAGCTCACTGCACCTCATTAAAGGTACATTGGCCTAGGAATAATGTAACAATTAGTACAATATTCTGGTAAGTAAGCCTCAATTGTGGAGTACCGCAGGGCTCGATTATCTCCCCAATGCTGTTTAATATCTATATGAGGCCGCTGGGTGGGGTCATCAGGGGGTGTGGGGCATCGTGCCATCAGTATGCTGATGACACTCAGCTCTACATCTCCTTTTCTCCAACCACAGTGGATGCCGTTCTGTCCCTTCAGCGCTGTTTGGAGACTGTACTGCAATGGATGCAGATGAATGGGTTGAGGCTGAACCCGGACAAGACGGAGGTCCTGAGGGTGGGTGGTCCCTCCATTAGTGGTTTGGGTGGCTCCCTTTCTTTTGGGGGGACGACTCTCACCGCGAAGAGTGAGGTTCGCAGCTTGGGGGTCCATCTGGACCCGGTGCTCACCATGGAAACTCAGGTGGCGTCAGTGGTCCTCTCCGCCTATTTCCATCTTTCGCGGATTGCCCAGCTGCGTCCCTATCTTGATGTTGGGCCGCTCACCACTCTGGTCCATGCGCTTGTAATCTCGAGATTAGACCACTGTAATGCGCTCTACGTGGGGCTGCCTTTGAGATTGATGCGGAAGCTTCAAATGGTGCAGAATGCGGCTGCCAGACTTCTCAGTGGGGTGAGAAAGCATCAACATATCTCTCCCACTCTGGCCGCCTTGCACTGGCTGCCCGTTCGCTTCCGCATTGATTTCAAAGTCTTAATGATTACATATAAAGCCCTAAACGGTTTAGGACCTCAATACCTGGCGGAACGCCTCCTCCCACCTAGATCTACTTGTATCACTCGATCCAGCCAGGAGGGGCGGCTGAGGAGCCTAACGCCAAGGGAGGTCCGGAAAGAAAAAACAAGAAACTGGGCCTTCTCGGCAGTGGTTCCTCATCTTTGGAATAATCTCCCCTCCGAGATCCGTTTGGCCCCTTCGCTGGGTATTTTCAAAAGCCAATTGAAAACCTGGCTATTTAGGCAGGCCTTCCCTCCGGGCACCACTTAATTTATCTTTTTATCCTCCATCTTGAATGATTGTTTATTGTTGTAAAATTGTTGTTACATTTCAATTGTTTTTACTCTATTTGTTGTGAGCCGCCCAGAGTAGACATTGTCTAGATGGGCGGCATACAAGTTTAATAAATAAATAAATAAATAAGTTGAACAATCACATTTTAAACTTGCGGCAAGGAGAACTAGTTGGCCTCCTACTTCATCTCAAGTCTACTTTTCAAAGGAGATGAAAGATTTAAGGCTACAGGAAAGCCAAGATACGTGTGGGAGAGCTCTTTCTGTTTCAGCAATTTACTCTGCCTAGAATGCGTCTCAGTCTTGCTGCAAAACAAGTGAAAAAAAGTAGTTTTTAATTTGATCCAATTGGTTCACACACTCCATCTAAAATACCACCGTAATACAATTCTTCATTCATATATGCAATTAAAAGCATATCCCACTGCCTCTAGATACTAAAGAATGTAAGAAACCCCTGCTCTTCACATATTTGAAGCAAAATTCCAAAACATCACAAAGTTTACACTCTGTATGCACAGATCTGCATGAAACCAGGAAGTAAAGCAAAATGATAAAAGTTGCGTCAGATAGCATTTTACATACACTTGACATTTTTAAGTAGGCGGAACATGTCTTTTGACACAAGGACAAGCTAGAGGCCTTTAATACATACCAGCAGAATGGCTTTTCTTTAGGTCTACTGCTTATGTGCAGAACATGCATATTCAATAGAACCAGTGCTTTTTGAAATCAGATAATCTTTATTTACACCTTTGTGGCTTATGCTTAAATTTTAGAATTAGGGCCCCATTCTTGAACGTCATTTTACAAATCTCTACATGAAGTACTTGCTTGCTTTAGATTACAGGATCTTTTCGGCACTCATAAGAGCATGGCCGCTTTGAGCTGCTATCACCTCCATTTTACAGTACACAGTTC
The DNA here is from genome assembly GCA_037013535.1 of Intellagama lesueurii. Taxonomy (NCBI): domain Eukaryota; kingdom Metazoa; phylum Chordata; class Lepidosauria; order Squamata; family Agamidae; genus Intellagama; species Intellagama lesueurii. The sequence goes on along the minus strand of JBAJHW010000001.1, from coordinate 161,825,431 downwards.
AACTGCCAACCATTCAAACATACTTATTTCAAGTGTAGTTCTGCTGAAGGACTTCACTTTGACTTCCTCATGGACCTGGTAGCAATATTCCCCTTCACACATCCTGGAAAAGGAGTCAGACTTCATACGTGTGGTGGGAGTTTCATTACAGCGCCATTGTATATCAGGGAAGTCCTCTCAGCATCTTATCTGGGTTGTTTATTTTATGAAGCAGGTTAAGAGTAGATCAGAAAAAAACAGGAGGGGGAATATTTTTGTGCAGTGTTTTTCCAGAATCACATGAGAAATCAAGAACTCTCCATTTAAGAATTTTAGATAAAACAGATGGAGCCTTTGTTCACTTTGTCAAATAGATTTATATTCCTATACGAACTGGCTTGTTCATTCCTCTAAATCAAGTGTGTTTAATTCTTCTTCTAGCTCTTCCAAGTCCTCACCAGTAAAAAGATTTTCATCAACTGGTACTGCATCAATTATTCCGTTTTGTTGGCTGCCTTCTGTATCACTGTCAGCTTGAAAGTCATTTTGCTCTCCGTTCTCCAAACCACCACCTGAAGCTTCACTCAGTTTGTTATCTGAAAGGGAAAACAGTTCTCACTAGGCACCATTTCAACACGCCATCCATCATTTTCCTCTGCTGATACAGAACTAAACATATTGACTATGCAACTCTTGAAAGTGAATCTGATGAATCTGAGAAATACCCTGGAATACAATGAAGAGACAAAAACATTCCTAATCGGAAATAGGGGTCACAACATTGGTCACTGTTTTTGCGACCCGACAGCTGTTTTTCAAGAAGATCTTCTGATTTGCCAAACTCTCGATACAGCCTCAGAGAGTCCACCGCTCTTCAAGTGTAAATAAATATAGCCAAAGAAATAACACTTGTGAATTAAACCAAAAAGACAGGTCACTTCTAATTGGCAGGAAGCTCCACAGAACTTAAGTTTTACCAACTCCACTCTAGGGCACATTTAACTAAAGGCCACCGAGTTTCTTAGGCTTGCTTTTTAGCAAGTATATTTGCTCAGGATCAAGCTCATTTTCAACTACAAATTTCAAGTCTTCTACTTATTTTTTCTTCTTCTAGTTTCTTGAAATAGAGTTTTACATTTTTCAGCTTGTAATGGAAACATTAATTATGCTCTGTGCTTTCACTCTCTGTAAACTTATAGTCTGCCTGCACCTAAAGGTGTAGAAGTTTGCATTCCTCTTCCTGAACAATGCAAAAGGAACAGTTAACCCTTCGCAATGGCTCATTTAACAGACTAGCTGCCACTGGGTGGTTCTTTCTCTTAAATACTAGCTCACTATCCTAAGAACAAAAGTCAGTGTCCTGTTGGATTTTCTACACACAGAAGAGACGTTACAGATGTGTCTGTGGTTATGTGATGTGAAATAGCTGTGGGTGCTGCTGTCATTTCCAGTCCAAATTTGAAAAATCCAAAATGACAGAAGGAAAGAACTGGTGCCTGAGTTTGCTTGTTTTCCTTTTTCTCTTTCCTCTCTCTCTCTCTCTCTTTATTATTATCTCTTTTTGATGATTACGTTTGCAGGTAAGAACTATTATCTGAGAAAACAGTAGAAATTTTGCTATGTTCAATACTAGCAAGCTCCATCTGACTTATGGGGAACTGATGAATTAACCTCCAAAATGTCCTGTTGTTAACTGCCTTGCTCAAGTCTTGCAAATTAAAGGCTGTGGTCTCCCTTATTCAATCAATGCCATGTTCGGTCTTCCTCTTTCTTTCCTGCCTTCAACTTTTCCTACCATTACTGTCTTTCCCAGTCAGGCTTGTTTCTTCATATATGGCCAACACAGAACAGCCACAGTTTGATCATTTTAGGTAGAAAAATTAGACATAATAATAAATTGTTATGTTCAGGATCAACTATTTGAAAGAGGGGCTAGACTAGCACTATTCACAGGCAACTTTCACACCACTCCTCATTTTTCCTATTTCAGAAAGCATGAAAGATCACAGGGGGACACTGTCCTAATCAGAATACTCAATTTACTTTTATGTTGATAACTGACAGAATTCATATTTTATTGGAATTAAGTGGAATAAAGCCTTGATTTGGATTTGATTTGATTTGGATGGCTCATGATAGATGCAATAATGGACACATTTATGTTTACCTGTGCACTATATATCTTACAAAATCAAATGACTGCTGCTATGGCATACTGTTTTAATAAAAGTACAACCTACTCAAGCTAGCGTTTTATAAAATCTGTGCCATACTGGAAAATGAAAAACCATGGGAGAATAACTGCAAATTTGGGAAGGGTCATATTTTGGCACTTAGATGTTAGATATAAAAACTTTCAAAATCTACAGACTACCAAGTCTTTACCAAGTAGCAAGCTTTTCCAAAATCTTACCATCCTGTTCAGCTGAAGTGTATATGCTAAATCGTTCCAGGCTAGCTACAGTGATTCCAGTCTCATCTACAGCCTTTGGAACATACAGGTTCAAGTCCACGTCATTTACACACACCTGTTCATCAACCTAAAAAAGAAACAAAATACATCATTTTTCTAATCAGTTAAACTTCATCTTGTTGACAGCAAAATTCTTGCATGGTGACCCAGAAATTAAATCCCACTGCATTCAACATAGCATAGGTTGCATATGTATAACCGTTTACGATTGCAGCCTTAAGCGTCTACTGAGTCCATATATGAGTCCACCTGGCATGTGACATTCACAAATGATGCTACAATTACGGATGTGGATTGTCTTCAGATGATGGTGTAAAAACAAACAGAATCAGTGGAATTTGTGCCTTTCCAGTTCCAAAAAATAGCCTAGAAGCATTAAAAGGACGGAGCACTATACCCACAAAGCCCTCTTGTCAAATTTGGCACTCATAAATTGTAATCAGAACTGAGGGAAGAGAAAGAAGAGTTGCTGAGAAAGGAACATCTTTACCTCAGAAATGAATCTTTCATGTCTGTCCTGTTGCAAAATCATTGATTAAAGCATCAAAGTCTCTACTGCGGCCACAGCACCAGTAATTTCAGATGCACAAAGCAGGAACAGGGATAGGAAAAAGAAGGATAGCAAGTACAGAACAGCTGAGGCTCCCTGCCTTGCCTTTTCAAGTAGAACTCAATGAACACTGTACCAAGTTCCCTTCTGAAGTCCCTCACTCCTTCTTTCCCAGTTATGCCTTAGGAAGTTGATGGGGGTCTCTCTCTGGTCAGCAGAAGGAAGGGTAAAAATAATAACAAAAGAGAGCACCTGACTTTGCAGACAACCATCACCTGACGCAAACCCTTTTTATCTGGTCTGCACCATTCACCTATGACCTGGCCTTGCCACTTACAAAAGGGCTCTCACCTCCCCCCACACACAACTGCCCCCAAGAACTGGAAACAGAAATACTAGAATGAACTCAAACAAGCATGGGGTTGGATATCTCCAAAAGGGCATACGGAAAGTTGGACACCAGTTAATGCATGCTTTTATTTGGGCACTGAACAGGTTGAGGGGCTAAGGCACCTTCCTGATTATGAATATATATATATTTACAAGGTTTTTGAACCGTGGGATGTTATTCTTTGCCTGGCTAATAGAATATAAAATCTTCTTGCAGCTGCCTTACCTCATCTTCACCGGTTCCTGGAATATAATGAGTGTCATCAGCTTCCTCATCATCTGCGTCAACCAACTCTGGTCGGAACTCAAACACTTCACGTCCGCTGATCTGCCCATAGAAAAAGAGCACACAACATTAAAGAGAAGCAGAGCATATCATCTGAATGTGCCACTGCCTTGTTATATACTCCTGTTACAGACCACACCCGACTGAAGAGCGGCGCTTACCACCAATGCTTTGCCAGCCTTGAAGTCTGCTTTCCTTCTTTCCATATCTTGCTCAGCCTTATCTATTTTTTCTTGTCTTTTCCTTTTCTTCCACGCCAGGAAAGATTCTAAAGTAATTTTAGTAACATTTGCTCCCAAGGCAGCACGCTGCAAGGCAAAACAAAACTCTACTCACTGAACATGCTTTTAGAAGGCTACCTGTTCACTCCAGGCTTGTTTTTGCCCACTTGGCAAATTCAGAAAAAATATTGTAAATGTTCTATCTAGTCCTTTTGCAAAGACATTCAGGAAATAAATCTCATTCAGATGACAACACCCAGTTACAGACGCACAGAGCCCTTTGAATCTCTATGGAGTGACTTGGAACTGAGGGTGAGAATCCCTTCTTTATCCCAATTTCTACTGAGCCTACAAAGATTAGATAAATATTACAGTCAGAAGGAAGAGTTATTATATCAGTAAACTTGCCCATTTGATCAAACATTTTCAAAGCACATGTAAGCCAATTTCTTCAGTATCGGCAATATTTAGTTTATAATATATTAAAAGTTAATTTCTTCTGTTACACTTGGGTGCCCTCTAGAGACAGGAATTTCATACTGCTTTTCAACCCTGGCATTAGAGATTGCAAAGGTTTTTTTAAATACTTGCCCATTGGATTATGAATAGGTCTACGATGATCTGCTGTGTTCCTACAAATCCACTCCGATATTTGAAATAGTAACTTACAGCAAAAACTGTCTTTGTCTGTATTACCATATTGTTCCATGTATAACACCCCCAATGTATAAAACAACCCCCAATTTTGACCCTTTTCTGGAGCCAGAGACAAAGGAGCAGCCACGCTTGGCCGCCTCTCACGGCTGCCCATTGACTGCCGCTGCCCGATCGCCTCCTCCGGCGCCACTCACGGGGCTCACCTCCAGCTCACACCACCGCCTTGTCCCCTGCCCAAAGGGAGCCCGCAAGTGGCACTGGAGGAGGTGATCCAGCAGCAGCAGTCAATGGGCCGCTGCAAGAGGCAGCAGAGTGTGGCTGCTCCTCCGCCTCTGCCTCCTTCAGTGTATGAAACGACCCTCAATTTTTCCTCTAATGATTTTAGGAAAAAGTGTCATTTTATACATGGAAAAATACAGTAAGTTCCTCCTGTATAGAAACTCTATTAAATAAATTATCTCTTATTGCTACAACAGCTTCTGGTACACCTGCATTCTTCCTTCTTGACATGTAAGAGACACCTTAAAGAACCCCTCAGGTCTTCAATGCAGACATCCACTGATGCCTGGACCTCCCTGATACAAAAACCTTTTCACTAATATTTCATACAGATTGCTCTTTTGCTTAGGCGACTATCACCAAGGAAAGAGTTATTTAGGACAGGATTGGAGGGAGGGGCAGAGAAAAGGGTTTCCACTGTCAGTGTGGAAAGAGGATCGCTACTGTGCATGGCCATGTCCTGAACCAGGATCACACATGGTCCTCAGCAAGGTGGATAAATTTTTTTTTTAAAAAAATCAAGGATTAAAAAAAACACAATGATTTTTTAAAAGACACAATTTTTTTAAAAAAATCAATGATTTAAAAAAGTCCAACAGATTTAAATAATGATTTACATTAAAAATCATTTTTAAAATTTAAATCATCAAAAATTACAATTTTTTGACTATTTAACTATTTTTCAAAAAATTAAATCAAGTCTCTCCCCCCCCCCCCCCCCCCCGGTCCACAGGATTAAAAAAAGTTGTGAACCTGTATGCAAGTATTTGTAGCCTTACCTCTTTCTCTATTAGATCTTCTAAAGAAATTTCTTCCTCCTTTTCTTCCTTCTTTTTGTCCTTTTTGAGTACAAAGCCAGGAGGGAGTGCATGGCGGTACATACAGTTGTCTCCTCCACCAGGACAGACCCAAAACCATCCGTATTTATTGTTTTCAATAGCATCAAGGAAGTACTTGCAGACCTGCATTAAACATTGTTAGCAGTCAATTCTGTTTTCCAGTCCTCCACTTTACGCACATAATTAAATTCTCTTAATTTCTGACGACTGCATCCAAAATAAACAAACATTTGCCTGAGGCAAAACATACCAAAGCAGACCAAGCAAAAAATCTATCCTGTCCAATAAAAGCATACCCAATGCATTTTAATAGGACCAAACGATTTAAATTCCAAAGATGAAGTTCAAGGCCACAAAAGTTTCAGAAATCACAGCACCATGTGAATTCATTCTCCATTTAGATTCGTACAAATACTCAGAAAGTGTTCCCATTAAAAAAAATATTACCTGATGTTGCATAAGTTATGCCTGCAAAAGGACGAAATCTCTCATGAACAGGGAGATTTCCAGTAATTAAAGAATTCCTCCTCCTTTCCTACGACTCTCATGCAATTGATTACACGCAAGTCAGAAAAGCCACAGGGTAGAAACAGGAATTATTTAATTACTGAAAATCTCTCCTTGCCGATGACATCATCACCATTCCACAGGAGTAACTTATACAACAGGATTTTGGCCGGATAGTACTTATGTAAGTAAAAGTGTGGCAACGCTAGTTCCATGATGCAATATTCAGAACAGGTTAAGTGTCCCTTATGGAAGCAAAACATTTAGACAAACTGAGTCTGTGAACCAAGATTTGATACGGACTTCTGCTCTAAAATAGCAGCCTCCTTCATCATCCTCCCTATATGGCAATGTCCAAGGAGTTTCACAAATCGCATTGGGGGGCTGCATTTCAAAAGGGCAAAATTTCACTGAATGTGTGCAACACACTGGGTACGTGGTAAGCAACTCATTGTGGTTTATGATCAGGAGGCTAGTTTTCATTTACATTTCTAAAAACTATACATATACATGTAAGTTGTTAAAGTATTGTCTCCATGAACTATTTAAATAAAATATACGTAATTACTATCATGTTTCAATCTTTCTGCACTCCTTTCAAATTACAACAGCTATTTCGTTGTAAATCACATCACATATATTAAATGTACAACTGCACAAGGCAATCTACACTAATCTCATTCTACAAATTGGATGTCATTAGTATTCACTGCATCTTAATGGGCTAAATCTAACTGCTTGCCCCAACTAGAGCAGACCTTACAGAACTGTTAAAAATGTATACAAGTTTTGACTTAAACCCCATTCCATCAGTGGCTCTACTCCAGCATAATCTAACAATTTGATTTAGCCCATTAGGTTTGTCTACCATCACTAAGTGATCCCTGAACTATTTTGTGCAGTTAAACACCTTACTTCTGAATCCTGAAGGTCTTAGTTTAGCTTCTGCCATACAAGTAGTTAATAACTCGTGTGTGACTGTAGAGTTCTTCACTGCAGCCATGATTTAAATACATAGGCCATCAGTGCTATCATTTTATAAACTACTTTCCCCCTACCAAAACAGAGTCTGTATATCAAGTCATTACAAGGGGCGAGATGCAAAGGTCTGCCCATGGTAAGACTGGGAATCGAAAACACACTCAGAAAGTGTTCTTGTTCAGTTTGTAGGGGCCAAAGGGGGCCAAAAGAGGGAGGTGAGCTGCTGCTGCTGCTTCTACTCATGGAAGTGCACCACTGGATTCTGGCTAAGATCTTAGCTAGATCCTGCAACTCAGCGTAAGAAACAGACATACTATCTGGGTTTTGGGTTTTTTCTTTTCAGCTTCACCATGTTTCTTGTTCACAACCTCTTCCAACTTCTTCTCATCCCAATTATCCATTGTGTCTAGACAAAAAAGCAAAACATTTTACTAGGCAGGCAGAAAAACATTTAGCTTCCTCAGTCCCACTACCAACCTCTCTGCTATAAATGAACATATAAACAAACAAATAACCACCATCCACCGGACTTGCTTTTTTTTTTTTTTTACACAATAAAGAGCGTAAAGCCAAAAGAAGTCAATGCAACAAAAGAAGTCAGGGTGAAGGGTCAAAAAAAATAGTATGAAACACCAATAATTACTGAAATCTATTGGATTAGAAACATTAACCACCAAAAACAGGATCTGGTTATCACGCAACAATACTGAAATTTATGTTATGTAGCTACATTATGGCAGATGCAAGGTTTTTTCATGTTTTCCAGTTTTGTGCACATGACACCAGCTTTCTCCAAACTTCTTCCAATGGCCACCTTGCTGATAAAGCTTGTAGGAAAGCCATTTAAAGTGTATTCTTTGTCAGAATTAAGCCTAAGTGTGTTTAGCCGAGGCTTCTTGCATAAAAGATTTCAGTTGTAAAAGCCAACAGTTAATACCACTGGACTTGGTGACAAGGGAATCTGAATTAAAATCTTACTTTGGACACACTTAAGTTAATTACATTGCAGCTTTCTCAACAGTATATTAAATCTGGTGACCTACCTCAAAAGAGTTGTTGTGAGATAAAGATTACAACTGAAGGGCAACTTTGAACACAAAAACTTGTCTAAAAATAAGGCAAATATTAATATGGCCAATACCTCAGAGTTAAGAGAGGTAGGATTGGAAAAGTGGCTATTTATAATTTCTATGCCATTGTCTTGAGATGTCAGCTTCCACATCTGAATAAGTTTTGGGCTAATTAATTCATAAATATCATAGAGTAACTTATTTTCATGTACATAATTTTTAGCGTTACATGAAAGAGCCTGAACAAGTCTTGAGTTCATTTGTTTTTCCAACTACTCTCCAGGTGCAGCTGTGAGAACAGCAGGGGATTTCACTCCCCCCCCAAATTAACTGAAAATGACCTTTATGTTAAAATTTGGGCAAGCTACAGAGTCAGTTTTAAGAAAAGTTTAATGAAACAAGCCATCTTCATGGCTTGAAACTGGCTTACATGAGGAAATCATATTCAAAACTACTTGCAGTCTGCCTGAGTTCAAATGTAATATTCTAAGTGAAGAAAGACCCTGTTACTTTCTGTTTCCTCACAGCCACACTGGAAAATTGTTAAACCCAAGGGAGGGTCTATGTTGGGTTGGGGTGGCCATTTAACAATGTAGAAATCACAACTTTTTTTTTGAAAAATCTATAAAGTCATGATGTGCACTTAAAGCCACATCAGAAACAAAGATTCTACTTCTGTTCCAAGATATAATCTACCTTTTTCAAGTTCTTCATCTCTTGCATCAATGTAAACACTTCTCTTTTCGCACTTTCTCTCCAGAGAGAGGTCATGAGAAAACTTGCATTTGTCTCCTTTTGTGCACTGTCCTTGCTTGAAGAAAGCACAGACTACTGATTTTGGATCGGCACCTGCAACATATGCAACTCATTTAATATTATTCAAGAACAATTAAAAACAGATCTCAGAGACACAAGACAAGTCAGCCAAAGGAAGCTAACCTTTACTTATTTTCTGTGCAGCAACCACAGGTTTGAAAAGCTCATTTAGCTCCTGTAGTTCTTTTTTCTTATCATCTTTCTTGAATTTCTTGTCAGGATCTGCTAGAGCACCCTATAAGAACATATATAATAATTAATAATGGCTAATTGCAAAATAACAGTGCAAAACAGCATATTATCACTGCTAAGGTTCAACATTTTATAAACTGAATTTATAAAATTCTCAGAATGTCCTTAATCAAATCAAACAATAACTCATGTATTACTCTTATGAAAACAGCTGCATGTAAACCTTAAGCTTCCATACTCCTCCACCCTTGCATGGCTGGAAAGATGAACCTGGAAGCCCCTCACTCCAACATTTTTAACTAGCCACCATTTGTCATTCCATACATTTGTGGATTAACTGTGGCAACTATTAACTATGCTTTATTGAAACAACCCATCTCCACCCTTTAGTTCATGAAGTTGGCTTGTTTCAATGTCACAGTTAATATTAATTATAGTAGAGGGTTCACAAATAACTCCCTTTAAAATAATGATGCTACTTTCTTTAACTTAGAGAGTGAAGGAGTGAGTGAAATAGGTTCACTCACTCCTTCACTCCTGGGCAGAATAGGTAGGTGGAGAGAGAGTTTACGACATGGTGGCTGAAATGCTGTTGCTGTAAGTTTATGGTGTGCAACCTAGATGATGCCATTAAACAGCAATGGAAATCCTTAATTTGATTTTAAAACTCTACTATCACCTCTTCAGGTTCCAAGGCTCCCTAGGGATCCCTTTTGCCTTTGGGAGTCCCGAGACAGGCGGTGGGAGGGGAGTCTTTAAAAATAGAAAATCTCTGCCAGTACTTCATAATTTTAGGCCACCTAAAATTAACTATGCCCACTTTGTCCACACAAGAACTGCCAACTCTGCTGCACTTCTCTTTTTCACCTATCACCCCTGTGCTCCCTCTCAGATTCAAGACAAATATGGGTGATGGGTGGGTTTTGAATTTCTAAAAATAAGTGTTCAAACACTGTTTATTTGATTATCCCAGTAGTACTTGAAAAAGTTCTAAGTTATCTAACTATTGTAGCATTGACTGTAGCCCTCTTTGCCAGGGGTCGTCAACCCCTGGCCCGCGGCCCGATGCTGGTCCGTGGGCTTGCCGGAACTGGGCCGCGGATATGGATCTCCGCCCCCCTGCACGCACGGCGGGCGTGTCACGCTCGCACGGTGGGCGTGTCATGCTCGCGCGGGGGCGTGTCACGCTCACACGCCCCCGCGCGAGCGCGACACGCCCCCCGCGCATGGAGCTCACTCCCCCCAGCCGGTCCGCAGCCCCAAAAAGGTTGGGGACCGCTGCTCTATGCAATATCTACTACGTTTTCCTGTTTTCTGTGCTGCAAGAGTGTAACTAAAAGCAGAGGGTCCATGGTTTCAGCACCAGCTAGCACTCTTCCAGTTTACCATTTAGCTTGATAATGAGTGCTTGAGGACTGAAAGCTGGTGTTGTGACATTTTGCTTGGCCCAAAAGAAGTACTGCAATTATGTGGATTTTTGAATAATTTTTAGTTGTGTGAACAGACATATTTTAACTAAACGTATTCTCAGCAACAAGCTACCACTGACAATTAGTAACATGAAGTACATATTTGTTTCTTTTAGCAGAACATTCTCCCTGGGCCTAGCAACAAGCTACTCAATTGCTTCTTCTCTGCTAAGAGTTGGATCGAACATCAAAGGGCAAGCCACAGCATCATGCTTGCCAATAACTGGCATCATCCCTTGGCCATATAATTTATTCAATAAAGAAAGACATACAAGATTTGAAGCTAAAATACCTTCTTCAAATATGCAGATGCATCATGATATATGCAAAGAGTGTAAAAGCAAAGCCAGATAAACATTTCCTTACCTGCCGTGGGTTTTGCTGGCCAAACTTAACTTGGTGGGTTACAGCCTTAATAAACTTCTGTTGTTTTGCTCCTTTTTTATTCTTTAAACCAAAAGTCTTATCCTACATCAGAAAGAATTATGAGAATATTTGTAGTATTTAAATTTACATAATGAAGTTTTATATTCATCCACTTCAAAGTTTAATCAAATATTCAACAAGTGACTGAAAATATTTCATTCTTTTATATTTTGCAATATAATTACATTTTAAAACACTGTCTACAGTTAGGACACACTTATTCTGACAATGAATACTATTCAGGAGTACACTTGCAAACTTGCTTTGTTCTGCCTCCATCAGTGTAGAGTTTGTTGCATAAGACACTGTATTTCCACTCCAGTAACAAGGTCATCTGATTCAATACAGCCCTATGCATAAAGATGGAGTGTAACCTATCTAGTCCTCAATGAATTTATATAAGAAATCCCCAAAAGAAAAAGGTTCTCAAAGGTTCTCAACAGTTTTCTAAACGAATCTGAAGAAACACCAACATTACCACATTTAAACCACCAACTGTAACCCAATAAACATTTTCTGCATGTTGACAGCATTTACAAGAAGTCAACACACTTTCTCTGTGCCTCCCAGATTTTTCTATAATGACAGTAACATATAATAATAAGTATATGCCCTTAAGTTGATTCTGACTTATTGTTTCCTTTTCCAGGGTTTTCTAGGTATCGAATACTCAGAAGTGGCTCATTGTTCCCTCTGAAACACCAAGGCCACACAGGCTGGCTCTTCTTACAAGAGGCACAATGGGGAATCAAACTCCCAATGCCTAACTCATAAAGCTATCCAGTCAGCAGCAGTTACATATACTGAAGCCTTAAAATAATCTATTAATTTTATCCTAATACAAATAAAAAAATTTCAGCTCACATTGTTCCAATATTGAACAAATGCATATAATACTAATCATGTGTTGTCAAGTCCATTACCACATATGTTGAAACTTTCCAGGGTTCTCCAGGTATACGAGTACTCAGGAGTGGTTAATCAGTCCCTTCCCCTGGGGGTGTTCTGGGACACAACAGCTTACCGAAGACCACAGCGTCTGGCTGTTCTCCCAGAAGGCTCCCTGAGGAATTGAACTCCTAGCTCTGAAACCTGAGATCCAACTCAGTGAGCTATCCAGCCAGCTGAATAAATGTATATCCTCACTATAACTTATTAAACAAAGAAAGAAAAAAACATACAGAGAATTTATCAATAACCAAAAAGATTTATATCTACATTCTTTTTCAATTAACACTCTTTCTGGAGGATTACTTCTGAGCTATGATTTTCCTGCATCCCCACCAAAACAAAAACCTATGAGAAACTTATGAAATAGTTTTCTCATGCAAAAAGCCATACTTTAATCCTCAAGAAGCAGTTCTGCAGATTGATATCCAGAAGATCACAATTAATATCTAATCTTACTTTTAAAAGCTTTTAACTTCAGAAAGGAAATAGTACTGGCACATAGAGATCTACAATATTTTCAGATTTCTATTCTCCACTTCCTAGCATGTTGTACTATATCTGAAAAGTCTACTTAAAGCCTTTGATAAAGATATGGAACTGTATAAAAATCTCATCCGCATAAAATATTCTGTTACACATAACTGGAGAAAATCTCTCAGCTGATTTACAATACAGTCCTATTGCATGTTTAGTCAGAAATCAAGTTTCTCTGTATTCAACAGAGCTTACTTCTACCAACCACAGTCCTAGAGAGAAACTATACAGACTTTTTCATAAGGAAGACTCACTGCATTTGGATTTACCTCTAAACAAATAACTTAGGAACTGATCTGTTACAACTAAACAGATGCAAAAATAAACATTTGAGGAACAGTTCTTATGTCCCCTCTCAAAGAAACCTGGGATTTCACAGAAGAATTATTAAATTAAGAATCAGAAAGATTTTAATTAAATAGTTAAACTGGTAAACATATCTTTTTCCAGCCCACTGACCTTAAAACAGACATCAATTTAACACATCTGAATGACCCATCCTTTGCTTCTAAAATTACTTGCACACAGAAATGGTATTTTTCTTCTGGTATCACAAGCTAATACAGAATGTCATATGTACAACTACAGCTCACATTAGCTGGCCAAGAATTTAATCCAGTGAAGATTTTTTAAATTATTAAGAGACACACTACTGGTATTTTGTTGTCCCTTAAAATCAAACTGTCAGTCTCAAAACATGATAATAACTTCAAACTACATGCAGTATCCTGGAAACTGAAAATCATTATGGAACTGATACATCACCACGTTTACTTAGCACAACAGCTGTCATCAATGGACACATCACAGTTGTTTATTTTACATAAAAATTATCTCCATCTCAATCTACATGCTCCTGAAAATAATCTTCCAAAATTGGTTAAGAAAGAAAGTACAGTCCTGTTATACGCAGATGATGTTATACTGCTCTCTTGGACAAAGACCGGCCCACACAGACCAATGGTTCAATTTTCAAATTACTGCACAGAAAACATCTTAGAAATGAATTATCAGAAGGCTGCGGTACTTGCTGAAGACCATAAGAATAACTTGCATATGGATAGCTACAATATTAAAAAGTTAATCATTATTTGGATATCATCTTACAGCCATCCCCACAGGGACCTAGCACAACAAAGCTTAGCAACAATATCAACAGGTGTAGTAAGTTTTTTTTTTGTCTAAAGGGCGACGCTACATACTCTCAGTTTTAAAGGTCTATAAAACTAAGTCGATAATTAAATTATCGTAGTTTGTACTGTGGCACATACTGTAGGTACAAACCAGGTTATAGAGAGAAATCAATCTAAATTTTTAAAGGCTATACTAAATCTGCCTCAATGTGTAAAGAACATTGTGCTGAAACTGGAAGTGGGCTTTCCCTCTGTACTGCTTGGACATATGCACTTCATTTTTGGATCCATCCATATATGATCCTAATACCCACTAATAATCTACTGTGCCAGTGGATTATTACACTAGTATTTAGTAAAGAAATTAAATGATAAAGCCAACTGGAAATTTTGTTTAGCCTCTCTCTATATTACACAGAGAACAAACTGTAAAAAGGCTATTGGACACAGATTATTAAGAGGCATACTTTGAGGTAAACTATGGTTGCTCATTGTTAAATTGGGACATAGAGCCGCAGCTGGATTATTCATCAGCCAATTTCTTTCAGACTATCCACATACAAATGCTGAAAAACATTTACATCAGTCCAATTCAGTTGTTTGTCTCTAGTAGTAGTGGAGAAACATCTTTAAAAAATTTCCTTCAACTTGAGATTCTGGCCCTTCCACTGAGGAGATGTGCAAACCACAGAACATTCTGGAATGTTGATTACATAATGACATGAGGACCTGCTTTATAAGTTCACTGCTTACTCCATGGTTGGAAAGGACAGCAAGATCTCATGAGACATATTTATTGGAAGACATAATATACCATTGCTGTTATAAGAATGAAATTAACTAGTGCCTGCTTAGAGTAGGAAAAATCTGGACAAAAGTTGAAATACATTAAGATTTTATATAAGTACACAGTAAAATGATTTTTAATTTTTAAACACTTCTATTATGCATACATTTTATGTTTGTCATATGTGTGTGTACATATACACACATACATGCATATGCACATATATGTATGCACATGTATATATTTGTGTGTGTAAAGGTTAACAGATCAAATAGATATTATAACTTGTATATTTACAGCCCTTTTCAATGTGTGTTACCTTAAAAATACAAGTACTTTCTGTTAAGCACATACAAGTCTACACCATTAATCCCTCAGCAAATTGCAAGGGTTTGCATCAGCATAGTATATTCTTTCACATGTTTACTCTGGAAAAAACCTGAATAAATTCAATGGGTCTTATTCCCAAGTATTCATAGGTCTATAGCCTTAGTGTGCAATCCCCATTAATCAAGATGGCTGAGGGCCAGCTAAAGTGTGCTGTGTCAAAACCTTCCCTGGCCCAAGTAAGTGGGAAACTCTTTATATCTGCCCTCACCTTAGTCTAGATGTGTGCCCCCATTGTGCTGGAGTAGGTGAGGAGACCCTCACCTACTCCATGTCAGCCCCTCCTTGGGTTCTTTAGCTGAGAAGGTTTTAGACAGTTGAGCATATTAGCCGGGTGGTGGTGGTTTCTTCTCTCAGAAGTGATATTTGCCTATTCCATACTTTCTATGGTGAACACATCTTTGAGTTATGACTGTCTGACTGAAAGTCTTATTTCTTTGTAGCACTTAATCGGTATGAGGGATGATGCTGATGTGTGTGGCTGCCTGGAAACATCACCCTCAGATCTGGAGATGATTTGACTAGTCCCTAAATATGCAGGAACTATTGAATTATAGCTCAGAAGAAGAGGACACATGCTGCTTGAAATTTAATTCCTGTCCTCTTGAGGTAAGGATGGAGATGATTTTGTCTGCCTTGAAACTTGGGGAGTGATCCTGCCACTCCAGGGCAGCCTGGATCTACTCCTGCCACCCAAAGATCCTCTTGGACTTCATTCAAAACAAACACTGGCAGTCTCGGAAAACTGAATTATGTCCACATGTGACTGAAAGGCGATGGAGACAAATTGGAGGGGGGGGGGGAGAGAGAAATATATCCTCCTCTTCTTCCCATTGAAGTGGCTGAAGTTCACACAGCGTTGGTGGCGGACCCGGGTCTAAGTCACCACACCTCTGTCGGCCCAAGGTGGATGATGTTCTGCAGCAGGAAAATAGCAGGGAGGGCAAAGAACTGGCCTGTCAACTGCCCACCTTCCTAGCTCCTTACAAACTTACATCTCTCTCTCTCTCTTTCTGTATATATATGCATGTATGTGTATATCTCTCTACCCATGGACACAGAATACATATCTATCTATGTGTGTATTACACTTTAACGCACACACCCACACAGAGAGAGACAGCCGGGGAGGGGAGTTTCGAGGCGGCGGATCCGGCCCTACCCACCCTCCACATGAGACCTCCAGGGGTGCGGGCCAGGCTTAACCCCCCCACCCCCTCCCCCACCCCCGTCCCAATGTCGCGGAGCTTTTCGCTTCACCTCGATGATCTTCTCCTTCTTCTTCTGGTCCGCCTTTTTGCTGTTCCCGGCCGCGGCCGCCGGCGGTGGCTTCTTGGGGGGCATTTCGGAGGGAAGGGGGAACGGAGGGAGGGAGGGAGGGAGGGAAGCCAAACCGGGCAGGCGGGCGGGCGGGCGAGCAGGGAGAGGGAAGAGACGGCGGGTGAAGGAAAGTTCTCAACGGCCCTGAGAGGAGGAGGAAGAGGAGGAGGAGGAGGCGGCCGGGAAAGGGGGGGGGGGAGTTCCGGCGACGGCCAGCAACTTGTTGGGAGGGGGGGAAGAAAAGCTAAGAGAAGCGCGAGGGGGGCCCACACGGCCGCTTCGCGTTTGCGACAAGCCGTCAGTGACGGAAGCCCGAGAGCACTATGGACCAAGAAGGGAAGGAGGGAGGGGGAACAATTCGACGCAGCGATGACGTCAGCCCGGCGGCGACGAGGGCGACGGCTCTCCCTCCCTCCCAGGGTGCCCCGCGCGAGAAACAACCCAGGGGGCGGATCTCTGGCGGAGTCCCGAAAATGGCCCCGAGGAGGGATTACGTCACGCGGACGGGGCTGCGAAGAAGAGCGGGGCGGGGGAAGGGAAGAGAAGAAGCGCGCATGCTCACACAGCTGCCGCTCTGAAGCGGGTTTACGGGATGGGGGTGTGTGTGTGTGATGCAACGCTGCTAATGGGGCTGTCTTTGGTTGAGTTCCCGGGCTTCCAGGTTTGTGTCTACAGCGTTGCTTGTGGTTGAATCCCTATGGATCGAGTTCTGTTTCCATCAAGTTAATGCGTGTTTCCCGTTTCGTAATAGCGGTGCCAACTCGGGGGATATTAATACACAGGGTATTAATGCGCAGGTATCTTGAAGCACTAAGTTGCTGCATTCGGGGAAGTGTAGATCAGAGGTTATTTATTATTTATGTCCATTTTCAAAATCCTGCCTTTCCACTCAAAAACCGTGCCCAAGATCAGGCTTGCATGTAAACTAAAAGGAATAGGGAACACATTTAGCAACACGATTATTAAAAGCAGCCCCGTGGACAAAATCATTACAGCAAGCACTCTGAGCAGCTTTAAAAGGCAGAGGCTGGAATCCTGTTCCTTAACGCAATACGTTGCAACCTGAGTAGACCCATTGGCTCAATGGGAAAGTTAATTTTTTGAATAGCAGTTCCCAGAATCCCCTACTCAGCAAGGCCAATGGCAGTGCTAGACAAGATTCTGGGAATGGTAGTGGAAAGAAGTAATTTTTCCAAGTTTTCCTCTCAGGATGACTAATTAAATGCACAGTTCCTGGCAAAAAAATCTTGTTGCTTAGCATAGCCATTTGCAACTAGAGTAGGCCCATTGAATCAGTGTAACTCACAAAGGACTTGACTCATTAAATCCCCACTGATGGGCCTATTCTAGTTGCTGCTTACTATGCTAAGCAGCGGGTGTTTATCCGGAAATGTGTGTGGCTGTGAGACAGAGGGCGAGAGGGATACCCCACTCGCTGGAGAGCCATCCCTCCTCAACAGCAAAACTAAGGAAGAAATATTGGCGCCCAACGTGGAGGGCTTTCAACACTGGTATGCTCTGCAGAAGATTGGCTCCGCAAAGTAACAGAAGGACAAGAAACCCTCATAAAACAACTAGCGGAATAGCAACAATTACTGATCAAACAAACCTGACCACACCAGTATCATCGGGGACAACACAACAGAAAACGATATTAGGACAGCCACCCATAAAACTACAGAAAATGGGACCACATGACGACCCAGCGGTGTTCCTCAACACGTTCAAACGATTAGCGACAACAGCACAATGGCCGACAGAACACTGGGCACTGATCCTTACCCCATATTTATTGGGACTACCGCAAGAGATAGTGGACACGCTAAACCCGACAGAGGCAAAAGTCAAAATGGCGATTTTGAATACATTGAATCTGAACGAAGAAGCATACCGAAGGTGGTTCAGAGACCTGCGCTTACGCCCGGGAATCCATCTGAGATCCCTGGCACAAAAGATGAGGGTCAATGCCACGAGGTGGGTGCAACCCAAAGGAAAGACGGCAGACCAAGTAAGTGTTAGAATGATTGTGATTATGGAACAGACCAAGTGTTAGAATGTCATGATTATGGAACAACTTATTTCAACGCTAGGAGCGGGTCCCAGAAACTGGGTGATGAAAAACAAACCCGCCAACCTAGAGGTTGCTATAACCTTGTTGGAGGACTATTTAGGAGCGGAAGAGCCATGGTTTAACAGAGGAATGACGTAGTTAGAAAAACCCAAAGGCAAAGACAAGATGGCTGACGCAGCAGGGAATGCGAATCTGAGAGGGCCGAACCCCCAAGGATACAGGAAAACCCGACCAGACCGGATAGAATTTGTCAACCTGACGGGTAGCCGGATCCCGAGACCCACGATAACGGCAGAACCAAGTCAGGCACGACAACCTGCCACATGGGCTACACCAAAAGAACATATGGTAGCATGTTATGGTTGCGGGCAGTTCGGGCACATTAACAAATACTGTCCGACCGAGGAATGTGCGTGGGCAAACATATATGCCCTCATGGCCAACGTTGGTACAGACGATCATCCGGGTTGGGTAGTCAAAGCAAAGGTGAATGGAGTATGGAAAAGGGCCCTCATTGATACCGGGTGTAGCAAGACCCTTATACGAGACTTGCCGGGGGACAGATTACCTGAACAGATGTTTATCAAATGTGCTCACGGGGATGTGAAACCTGACGGGGTTATTATTATTTTATTTGTACGATCAACAGATCAGATGTGAATAACACAGAACAACTGCATAAGAATAAACAGAATCAATACAACTATAATATACATTATGTGCGGCAGACTCTTAGGGAAACAAATTCCATAAATAATTGTTAGGAGCATAACCCCACCCCCAATGCATACATATTCATATATGCATACATACATGTATATATCTAGAGGATTAAGGCACAATTTCTCGCCTGCAGACTAGTGCTGCTGCACAGAAACTGGCCACTTTAATCATTACTGATGGACACTGGTCTGCCAGCAGATAACATGTATAGTACTCATCATCTCTTCCAGGGATGCTTTGCAAAATTGGATGAATAAAAGTGTAACGGAAACCAGTGTACAAGGAGCAATACAACAGAACATGGCCAACCGTCTCCACCACACCAGCCTCACAAGGACATAAGCGCTCTTCATAGGGAATGTTCTTGTATCTGCCTTCCAGCAGGACTGAAGGAAGTACATTAAACTTTGCTAATGTAAAAGCTTTTCTATATTTTGGAAGGGTCAGAATATTCAAATAGCTTGCAGGTAAAAATGCCTGACCATAATCTCTAAAGCCAGGATGGGCCGTAGCTATGCTGACATGGTGTTGCAGCTCATTGTCTGTGATGCGCTGGTGTAGTTCCTGTTTTGCTTTTGTATAGCCCATTAACAAAATAGCACTTCTCGAGAGGCCGAAATTATTTAATTTCTCATCCGTAGATCTTTCCCATCTGGACTGAAACTTATCAGTTAGCACTAAGGGAGCCAACCCCACAGGGGTGAAGAACATTTTTAACCAAAAATTCAGCTTAAGTATCCATGCCCGAGACTCTATCAACATCTGGCCTGTTTCTAGTTGTAAAAGTACATTTGGCACACAACTCGGGAGTCCAAGAATAGTTCTCAGAAATTTCATTTGAGTGGACTCCATTGCAGTAAAATTTCTGTATCTACACCATTGTGCACCATATAACATCTGTGCTAACACCTTGGCATTGAAGACCTGTATGGCTGATGGTATATGCTGACCTCCTTTTGCAAAGAAAAAAAATGTATGAGTGACTTAATACTTCTCTGAGCATTTGCAATAGCGTTGGATAATTGAGCCTTCCAAGATCCTGAGGACTGAAAGATCACACCCAGATATTTATAAGATTTGACTTGCTCAATTGGATGGTCATTTATTTGCCATTTATGTGTTTCCTGGTAAACACTAAGACTTTTGATTTATCATAATTAATTACTAACTCCTCAGTTTTACAATAATAGTTGCCCAGGGCTCTTAATAACCGCCGTAAGCCAACACAGGTTAATGAGAGAAGTACAACATCATCTGCGTATAAAAGAGTAGATAGGGGTCTATCTGCTAGATTGGGGGGGGATGAAAGTTGGTTCCAGATAAATTCTTAACCAAGGAGTTAATATAGATGTTGAACAAAGTGGGAGCCAATACACAGCCTTGTTTAATGCCAGCATATGTGGGGATGGCCTTGGTGAGGTGACCTGCTCTGTTACATCTCACCTTCAACCTGGTTTTTGCATAGAGGCAGCGAATCAGAAGCAGCAGCCGCCTATCAATGTTGGTTGTCTCCAACTTCTGCCAAAGCCTGTCTCGTGGGATCATATCAAATGCGGACTTGAAATCAATAAAGGCTGTATATAGTGCTCCTTTGGTCTTAAATGAATATTTATCCACCAGATGTGGTACAAGCCCAAATTGAAATAGGAGATCAAATAAGAGATATGGAAATTGGGGTGGTGCCCGGGTTGGGAAGAGAGATGTTATTAGGAAGAGACTGGCCAGGAGTGGAAGAACTGACGCAAACGATAGCTGAGGCACACAATGGGGAAGCTGAAAATTGTATGTTAGAGGAAGAAATGCTAAACATGTCCCGAGATCAACTGAGGAATTGGCAACAAGTGTCGCGATTTGACCCTTTTTAGATCCCACACCTCTGGCACCTATGTGGCGTTGGACCCACTCGTGCCTTGGTCTGTCCACCCAGACTCAGACCTCAGAGCACACCAGGGCAAAACTAAACTCTTTCCTTTCTTCCACTGCTGCCACCAGGAGATCCCTAGATCCCCATAACTCCTTTAGAAAGAATCAGGTCCACTCTTTAATGAAATAGAAAGATCTTTAGTTTATTTGCTTATTTGTTTCAGTATTTTAATATTCAGTTCTATTCCTTCTCCCTTCCAGTCACTGGTCAATCACTTCTCAGATCTCCTACTATATTTTCATCAGTCTAATCACAATCACATAAATCTCTGAACTCTCTAATCAAACTCCTTCCAAAACTCTGATCTGATCTCCTCCCCCTCAGGCTCTGCCTCTTATTCTCTGCCTCTTGGCTCCGCCTCTCAGCAACATAAATATGCATGACTCACTCTAACTAAACCTGAGCCATGACCACATTTAAAGGAGAACGCTACAGACCTCCCCCCTTACTTAGGTTTGTTTGGGAGGGGAAACACATTTTTCCTCCTGAACAAACAGGTGCAATTGCTTAAACTTTTTTAAGTTTCTCATAACATTTTACCTTCCACATTTTTACTAAATTTCAACCAAATCCTTACCTTATCATTTAATAATCAATACCATACTTTACCTTTTCATCTACTAATCAATAATATACATTACCTTATCATTTAATAATCAATACAATACTTTACCTTATCATCTACTAATCAATAATATACCTTACCTTATCATTTTACAGAATTTACAACCATACAGAAATCACGATCATGAACTTTTACATAAATAATTAACTGTGAATTATAGTCCATTTCAGTTTATAATAAAAGTCCTGGTATCATTCATCTAGCCTCCTGGAAAGCACATGTGCGACAACGTTGTGGGCTTTCGAGGCAAGAACTGAGTCTCTGTTGCAAAGGCAAAATTTGCAAAGTCCAAGTCTCTCACTTTTCCGTCGTAGTCTGTCGCACCATGGACTGGTCCGGTTGTGGTCATCTCCTTCAGCTGGACACACCTCTGCTGGTACTCAGGAGTCCCTCTGTTGACCACTGGCTCCTTCCTCCGCACCCTTTTCCATCGACTGGCGGTCATCGGCCACTCGGTTGTCCACAGGATGTCATCTGCTGGTCGTTTTAGTGTGACGTCATCTTTAAGTCTGGCTCGGGGCTTCACTTGCTTAGCTAGGGAAAGGGTAGGCAGTTCCCTCTTCTCCTCCCGAACATCTTTAGATGCATCCCTCTTTAAGGCATCAGGGCCTTCCTCCTTCTGTATCACATAATTGACATTGTTCAATTTTGTCACTACTTTATAGGGATCCTCCCAAGCTAATTGTAGCTTGTGTCCTCTGATTGGCCTAAGCAAGAGAACTTCCTCCTCCGGCCCAAAAGTTCTTTCACGGGCTTTCTTATCGTACCATGCCTTCTGTTTAGCCTGGGCAGCCCTCAAATTCCTCCCAGTCAACTCCAGAGAACGTTGCAAGGTGTTTTGCAACTTATATACATATTCGACTACTGACTCTGGGTCACTTTCTCTATGGTCTTCCCAGTTCATGCGGAGCAAATCTAAAGGTCCGCGCGTCTCTCGTCCTAGCAGTAACTCAAAAGGACTAAATCCCGTGCTCTCTTGAGGTACGCTCCTATAAGCATATAGTAAGGGTTGTATTTTGCAGTCCCAATCATTTGGGTTCTCTGCTACATACGCCTTAATCATGCGCACTAAAGTGCCATTGAATTTCTCAACTAGCCCGTTGGTCTCTGGATGATATGGAGTTGAATTGATTTGGGTAATTCCACAAGCCTTCCATAACCTTTTGATCAGTTTGGATGTGAAACTCATTCCCAAATCGCTGACTATCTCGCTGGCAAATCCCAATCGGCTTATGTAATTGATTAGGTCATCTGCCACGGTGTCAGTTTCCATGTTGCGCAAAGGAATTGCCTTGGGATATCTAGTGGCGAAATCCATTATGGTCAAGATGTATTTATTTCCCCTACGGGTGGCATTAGGTAAGGGACCCACTAGATCGATTCCCAGCCTTTGGAACGGTGTAGAGATGACTGGCAGAGGACATAATTTGGCTTTGGTCCTGTCCTGCCCAGTCCCTCGTCTCTGACAGACATCACACGTTTTACAGAAACTAGTAATCTGTTTGCCCATACCTGGCCAAAAGAAGTTCTGGCCAACCCGTCTTTTGGTTCTGGTGATCCCCATGTGAGCTCCAAATAAACTGCTGTGAGCTTGATTAATGATTGTATTTACTAGGGACCACTAATTGCTTTCGGGGTTCCCCTTTTCCTCGGTATGGAGTAGCTAACGTTTCCCTGTACAGAAGGTCTTTGGTTAAGCTAAAGCTCTCAGGGCACTCAGGAGACAGTACAGTGGGAGTCCTGGCAGCTTCAAAGCAAACTCCCAAGCTAATGTCCTCCTTCTGCTCCTGGGCAAAATTGTTATTTGTTTTGGGATTCTGTAGTAGCATGAGTTCTGCCTCAGCCCTATCATCAAGCTGGGTTGCCACGGTAACCGCTTCTAGGCCTCTCTCTGCTACAGTATCGGTTTGAGCTGCAGAGGGTGAGTTTTGACCCCCCTTTGAGCGGGTAAGCACTAACGCACTCTTGACATGCTCTATTAAATCCCAACCAAGGAGAAAAGCTGCTGGTATTTCATCTGACACAGCTACTTGCCACTTTCCAGACCAATTCTGGTATTCTACTGGTATCTCAGCCACTTTTAAAACCACGGTTTCCTTCCCAATTCCCTTTAAAGACATTTCTTTGCCAGGAATAATGTCATCCTGGGCTACTAAATCGGAATGGACAATGGAGATTTGAGATCCTGTATCTCTTATTGCAATGTACTTCTTTCCTTTCACAACTATCTCTTCACCTGCGTTTCTGAGAAGGGTCTGGTCATTGCTGATATAGAAACAATGGACTACTTGGGCTATAGGAATATCTTCCTCCTCATGGTCAGTAGAAGTGGTGGTGGTTATGGGATCAGGTCTCTGTCTACTATTTTCCTCCCCTGATTCCACTTGCTTGACACAATACACCTTTTTGGTTAGAGAATCATTTCTCTGCAAGTTGGGGTATGGTTGCCTACACTGGAATTGTAAGTGGCCTGGTTGCCCACAGTTAAAACATTTAAAATTCCTTTTGTCATTCTGAGGTACTTTGGTGAACCGTGCCTCAGGGTTTGATGTTTTTGGCGGGCTAGCCCTTGGCAACTTTGGGGAAGTCCCGCCCTGACCTTCTCTCTCAGGATTCCTGCTGAGGTAATTTTTATTAAAAGGCTTTTTATAGTTATTGTCCCAGTTTGGTTTATTTACTCTCAGCTCTGAAAATCTAGGGTTCCTGTAAGCATTAATCAAATCAGTTTGTTCTCCCGCTTCCCATAAATTTTTAGGATTCTTGTCCCTTACTAAATACCGTAGTTCTCCAGGTAATAGGGAGTAAAACTGTTCTAGCCCAATTAAATCCTTCAACTGTTCTAAAGAAGTGATCTCCTCTCTTTCAATCCACTTTTCCAGAGTCTGCGCCAATCTAGCTCCCAACTGAGAGTACGATTCATCCTGCTTTTTAGAGAGAGAGCGAAATTTCCGCCTCAGGTGTTCAGAGTTCAGACAAAATCTTGAATAAACCATCTTTTTATATGCCTCAAAATCTCTTGCCTTCTCGGGATTCATCTGGGCATATATTTCTGCCAGATCTCCGCTAACCTGCACTCTTAAAACCATCATTCTATCTTCATTTCTGATTTCAAAGTCATTGCAGGTGCGTATTCAGGACAGTCCCCTCTTTTGTACTGGGGAAACTTCTTCAAATCTATCTTTGACAGGATTCCACCTCCCCCACTGTTGTTATTATTAAGATTATTGTTTAGAGCAGAAATCTCTAGCTGTCTCATCTGTAGTTGAAAATCCATTTCCCTTTTTCTCTCCTCCTGCTCAAATTGTCTGGCCTCCTGCTCAGCTCTGAGCTGTAGTTCCTTAAATTTAAATTCCCGTTCCAGTTTCCATCTCTCAAATTCTTGAGGGCTCAATTCCTTATTTCCCTCCAATTCCTGAGGTAACTCTTCAGACTCAGGACTCCCCCTTGTGGCGCGTTTGGGAGGCATCTTTTCCTTTTTGTGTATCTTTCTCTGAGGTGATTAGAGCAGCGTTCACAAATTTTTAAAAGGACCTGTTTTTCTTATTTTACTTCCAGTTACTGATATAAATTTATTTCAAGCCTTTTCTTTTAGTACTTTCCCTCAGATCTGCTATGACCTGGCTTCTGCCTTATCCACAGCGCTCTCCTATCTCAGAGCCTGGGATTTTACTTACAGTAAGCCCTCTGATCCTCAGATCCTGAGGTAAACTCAGAAATTCCCTCTCAGAGAATCCAAGCCTTTTCCTTAGGTTCTCTCCCTCAGATCTGCTATGACCTGGCTTCTGCCTTATCCACAGCGCTCTCCTATCTCAGAGCCTGGGATTTCACAGCAAGCCCTCTGATCCTCAGATCCTGAGGTAAACTCAGCAATTTCCTTTCAGAGTCGTTCCCTATCTTAGACCCCCCTGATCTGGGTTCTGAGGCCCCGCTACTAAGCTTTTCCCAAAAGCTCTAGCAGGAACCAAACCTCATTGCCACAGATCCTGTCTAAAAGGTACCCTTGACTCAATAAACTCTTTTATAAAGGCTTCACTGGATTATTTCAATAGGCTTCACTGGATTATTTCAATAGGCTTCACTGGATTACTTCGTTTCCCGCCGCTGGACACCAATGTCGCGATTTGACCCTTTTTAGATCCCACACCTCTGGCACCTATGTGGCGTTGGACCCACTCGTGCCTTGGTCTGTCCACCCAGACTCAGACCTCAGAGCACACCAGGGCAAAACTAAACTCTTTCCTTTCTTCCACTGCTGCCACCAGGAGATCCCTAGATCCCCATAACTCCTTTAGAAAGAATCAGGTCCACTCTTTAATGAAATAGAAAGATCTTTAGTTTATTTGCTTATTTGTTTCAGTATTTTAATATTCAGTTCTATTCCTTCTCCCTTCCAGTCACTGGTCAATCACTTCTCAGATCTCCTACTATATTTTCATCAGTCTAATCACAATCACATAAATCTCTGAACTCTCTAATCAAACTCCTTCCAAAACTCTGATCTGATCTCCTCCCCCTCAGGCTCTGCCTCTTATTCTCTGCCTCTTGGCTCCGCCTCTCAGCAACATAAATATGCATGACTCACTCTAACTAAACCTGAGCCATGACCACATTTAAAGGAGAACGCTACAACAAGATGACATGAGACTGGAAGAAATTTGACCAAGGGCAGTTCCGGAAGGAACTACACAAGAGGGAGAACTAAATTTTGAAATGAGGGACGGAGTGCAGTACCGCGTAAGCAAAACGAATCTCGGGGAAGAAGCCCAGATGGTACTACCTGAAAGACTTAAAGGATTGGTATTAGAATTGGCTGATGATGTGCCGTTAGCTGGACACTTGGCTGTGCAGAAAGCCAGGTTGGCAGGAGCTGGGACAAGCGACGGGAGCTCACTCCGTCGCGTGGATTTGATCTTACGACTGCTGGTCTTCTGACCCTGCAGCACAGAGGCTTCTGTGGTTTAACCCACAGCGCCACCACGTCCCGTGTAAGGCAGGGACCTTACGAGGTTGTAAAAAAGGTTAGCGAGGTGGATTATGAAGTGAATATGACGGATAAGAAAAAGAAGCTACAAGTATTGCATGTTAACCTATTGAAGCGTTGGGTGAATAGGGAAGCTCTATTTGGAGATTGTGAAGAAGGAGAGTTAGGACCTGAGGTGGGAGACGTCAAAATGAAAGGAGATGTGCAGATAGTTATTGATGAAAGAGTAGATCCCCAACAGGTGGCTCACGTTCGACAGATCGAAAGGGAGTTCCCCAATGTTTTATCTAAGAAGCCGGGACACACCCACTTGGTAGAGCATAGTATTGAGACCAGACCAGGTATGGTAGTGAGGTTGGCGGGAAGGTTTTGGCCCCGGCAGTTGACCTCTGTAATAGAACAGGAGGTAACAGAAATGCTGAGCCTCAGTGTAACAGAGCCTGCTAAAGGACCCTGGCCCAGTTACCCGGTAGTGGTACTAAAACCAGATGGCACGGTACGGTTCTGTATTGACTACCGCAAGGTCAATGCTGTGTCTAAATTCAACGCATACCCCATGTCCAAAGTGGGGGACCTTTTGGATAGACTAGATCTCACTAAGGGATACTGGCAGATTCCCTTAAGGGACCAGGATAAAAAGAAAACTGCCTTTTCTACCCCGGGGGGCCTCTTCCAATTCACCCGAATGCCTTTCGAATTACATAGGGCAGCTGCAACTTTTCAATGCCTGATGGACAAGGTCTTACGACCAGTACAAGATTGTGCCGCTGCCTACATAGATGATATCATTATATATAGTTCTACGTGGGAGGAACATCTGGTACACTTACAAAGGGTCTTGGAAGAATTAAGAAGAGCAGGGCTTACAGCAAACCCCAGCAAATGTAGGATAGCTAGACCAAAGGTAGACTATTTAGGCTTCCTAGTAGGAGTGAGTGAGATACAACCCCAAGAAGAGAAAATCTCTAAAATTAGTGGTACTGCCCAAGGATCAAAAGGGAAATACAGCAATTCTTAGGTTTGGTAGGGTACTACAGACAATTCGTGCCACAATTTTCTTCCATTGCAGGCCCCTTAACAGACCTTACCAAAAAGAGGGCTGGTAAATTCGTTCAGTGGGGCGAAGCCCAAGAAGGAGCCTTCCAAATGCTAAAGTCTATATTATGTGAATTAACCGTAAGGTTTGCACCAGATTTCAACTATCCCTTTGTACTTTTCACTGATGCTTCTGACAAGGGCTTAGGAGCCATCCTAGCGCAAATACGTAACAGGGTGGAATATCCTGTCCTCTATCTGAGCCGAAAGTTGACCGTGAGAGAACAAAAATATGCTGTTATTGAAAGGAAGCATTGGCAATCCGTTGGACCACACATGCCTTACGGTATTATTTGTTAGGGGCACCTTTCACATTAATAACAGATCACGTCCCATTGCAGTGGCTGGCCCAGATGAAAGACACAAATCCCAAACTCACACGCTGGTATCTTGCCCTCCAACCTTACGCCTTCATGGTTCAGTATCGAAAGGGGAAGGAACATTCTAACATAGACTATTTCTCCCGGCAGGGTCCTTGGGCAAGAAGCAGTGAGGAATGGACGGCCCTCTCGGATTGGGGGGGGGGGGTTATGTGAGACAGAGGGTGAGAGGGATACTCCACTCGCTGGAGATCCGTCCCTCCTCAACAGCAAAACTAAGGAAGAAAACCCCAGGCCCACACCAGAGTTGACAGAGAAATCTCAGCAGGAGACAAAGATAGAGGAATTGACAGAAGACATGCAGAGAGTAAAGATGGGGGAGGTTCAGGGAGAAAAGGCGGGAAAGGAGAGGAAAAAGAGGGTGGAGTTTGAAGCCAGAACGGGGGAGGTAGAGAGGAAAGAGGAGCAGTTACCACCCGGTTGGGAGTGGGTGTGGATGCAGGATCCATGGACTGGACTATGGGAAAGATTAAGGGTTCCCCGAGAAGAGGCGGATTATAGAAGGAGATCCGAGATTCCACCCAGACCCTCTTATTGGGGAGAGGCAGAGGCGAGAGAGTGGAGGAGGAGACTGAGAGGGGAGAAAGAACACGTAGAGAGAGAAAAGAGAGAAAGGTTAGAATGGAGAGTAAGGGAGATGAAGAGAAGGAGTTACAGGGAGGATCCTGGGAGAGTGGAGACCCCGACGGAAGGATCCTGTGGGATGACGACATGGATGAGGAGACTGTGCCCCTGTTGGATGGCCCGACGGGGCAGACCATAAGAGACTGCCCCCCCCCCCCCGTTTTGCCGGGACCGTGGAACAATAGTTTTGGAAACCCGTTCCTGTTTGAAGATTGGAGACCCCTTCTGGCCCCGTTGGCAGAAGGAGAGAAAACTCATAATCATGTTCAAGACACTTGTTTATTGTTAAATACACCAATAAATCTTTCACCAGTTTCCAAGCAACAAAAAACGACTGATTTCTTGGAGTCAAAGATGGAGCCAAAACCCGAACCTTCACAGTGGCATCTCTGATATTGAGGATCAGAGTCTTGCACTTCCATGACTGAAGAAATTTACTACTTCAGTTTTTTCTTACTGAAAGCATCAAGTTTTTTGGGGGGAAATTACATACATGGGTGAACTGAGGCAGAGGAAGGAGTGTTCTGTTTCAAAATTTTCCTTCCTCCAGACCTGGATACTAAAAAAGCCATAGGAAAAGCCTTAGCATTTCACATTCAGGGGAAAAAAAGTGGTAAGAAAAGCATGGAAAAGAAGATAAAGATGTAAGCCAAGATACTACAGAAATATGACAACAGCAATACTTACATGGCTGGATAGCTCAGTCATTTAGATACCAGGCTGCAGAGCCAGAGGTTAGGAGTTGGATTTCCCACTAAGGAGGAATCCTGGGAGAAGAGCCAGCCTGTGTGACCTTGGGCTAGCTGCACAGTCCGCAGAAGACAGGAATGATAAACCACTGTATATCTGGAAAACTCTGAAAAGGGTCACCATAAGTCATAATTGACTTGATGGCACTTTATTATTATTATTAACACATACTTATCCAAGAATCAGACCTGTTGAAATCATTGGGACATGCTTCTGAGAAGAAACATACAGAATTATACTGCCCCCCAAAAACCCTAATAATTATGCATATTTAATTATGTGTTTTGGATATTTCTGCAAATTAATGTCATGTTTTTCATCATATTCACTTCTGACTAGCCATAAAGGCCCATGGTTTTAGTTGCATGATATATCCTCCAGCTGTGCCACTAACATTGCTACTCGGTACTGTTGAATATCGCTTTCTTGTGCAAGAAGCATTGAAGAGGGCACAAACTGCAAGGTGGTATGTTTGTTTGTTTTTTAATCTAAAACGAATCTGGGGCTGTCAGGGTGGGAAGGGGAAAACACACCTTTTACAAAATTGGCCAGCATGTCCAAAGCACTTCTTGGTAGACTTTCTGATAAACAGCATCGAGACATTTTTCTTACTCAAATCATGTTTTCAGTCTGTCTCCATCAGACCGAACACCAGTTCGAACCTCCAGGGGATAAACAGGTGCTTTCCACACTGTGATCCAGAGTATTCGTTGGGAGGGAGGAAAGCATATATTTTGATTCAAGTATTAAATTTTAAGCTAATGTTAGCATGGGCGGATGCAGCAGCCTTTTGAAATGTATTGCAAAGACAAAGGCAAATATTTCAAAATACGTATTTTAACTATGGTAATATAAAAACAGCAGCCTGTGTTGTGAGCAGAAATAAGATGTTTTCCAAAGGCCGTGGTTTTTCTCTTCACATTTCAGAGGTTAAGCTGCCTAGTGCCACTTTCAAACT
Organism: Intellagama lesueurii; assembly: GCA_037013535.1. Lineage (NCBI taxonomy): Eukaryota > Metazoa > Chordata > Lepidosauria > Squamata > Agamidae > Intellagama > Intellagama lesueurii. Next base: position 161,795,053 of record JBAJHW010000001.1, on the reverse strand, counting down.
TGGTTATAAATCCATTTCCCTGTGATAAAGATAAAACACTAGGCTTTTAAATTTTCACGTTCAGTACACTTCCTAATGTTGCCTGTGTTTCATTCTTTTATGGAAAATATAGATCCTTAGAGAAGAAATGCCAACATTTTTAACAACTACCCTCTTTGGGGGTAATTCACAGAGTAATGTGTCTGCAGTGTTAGCTCTTTGAGATTATATTTTTGTGCTAATATATTATTTATGAATGTAAATGATAACTGCTGGACAGCTCAGTGGTTTAGGTCTCTGGCTGTGGAACCAGAGGTTGGGAGTTTGATTCCCCCCATCTGTGCCTCCTTGACAGGGGCTGGACTCGATGATCCCTTGAGGGTCCCTTCCAGCTCTGCAGTTCTAACAATGTACAGATAGATGGGGATAAAGTTCTGAAACGGGGAAAAATATGCCAAATGGAATATGAAACAAAGCAGCTGGTCCAGAAGTAAAAATAAAATCAGGCCTTCTAGTTTCTTTTTGCTTCCTGTTATTGATTTGGTTTTTTGGTTCCAGAAGGTTTTTAATTGAAATAATATCAACTGTGGGTCCTGATGGCAATTTTTAGAGCACTGTATTTTTAATTGTATTTTAATTGTTTTATCTTTTTACTGTATTTAAATTGTTGTAAGCCGCCCAGAGACCTTTGGGTAGTGTGAGCGGCATATAAGATAGATAGATAGATAGATAGATAGATAGATAGATAGATAGATAGATAGATAGATAGATAGATAGATAGATAGATAGATAGATAGATAGATAGATTTGTTTAAAAAGCTGCTGTGGTTCAGGAGGCAGCACAGCAGCTTCTATTTATTTATTTAAAGAAATCAGCAACAGAAAGAAACAGGAGATAAGAAGGTCAGGGAAGGCAGTGCTGCTTGTAAACCATGTGAAAGCACTTCTAAGCAGGAGGAGGCCGAGCAGAGAAAAACCAATAGGTTTAATTAAACAATTATTTAGTTAGAAGTGTAGTTAAGAAAGAGCTCAGCATTTCTCCATTTCATTAAATTATATTTAATAAAATATTGTTTGTTCTCTGGCAGCCAAAACCATTCTTAATTCATCAACTTAAGTCCATTTACTGGTCCCCAAATTCATTTTAAATATGGTATATTATTAAAATTCCCAACACTGGCACTTCCTTCGTAGAAGCACAGAAAAGCAGCGGTAATGACAGTAACTTCATCAGAGAATCCCAAGTGATTAGTTGGCTAGAATCCCTTTGGTAATTTTCACATTAATAAATGTATTTCTGTTAAGTCTCAGTGGCAAATTGCTAATTAATGAGATTGCACTTGTATTCCTGGTGACTTGCCCAATACACAACCATGAAGGCAGCTAAATGCTTGGTTATTAGTGGCAATTAGCTGAACATGCTGTTAAGATGTAAAATTTTCTACGTACAGAGTGTTAAAATAATTAAGGGGAGTGTAGAAAATGCAATGCTGAAAAAGTACATTGTACTTTAAAAATGAGGTTTGAACAGCAGTTAACTAAAAGTCATTGCAAAACAGTTAGCCAGCTCTCCAACTGATCAAGGTCACTGTACACAAACAGTACCTTGCAAAGGAATTTCATTCATGGCTGACAGTTCATGGGGACATAAAAAGATTGAATTGAAAGTGTTGAAATGAGTAAAAAAGTAACATTGCAAAATGTTAACTTAACAGATAGGTGGCATTTGTAAGCCCTGTAATTTGCACTCTCTGTGGCTACTATACTCTACTCTAGACTATACTCTAGTCGTATACTCTAGTTTTACAGTACTTTGATGTACTAGATCCTTTATTTTACATGCCTTTGTTCCTCCAGGCTTTGCAAATTTTAGTCACAACAATAATGTTTATCATCATGGTGGTAGCCTGCCAGATTCTGAGTTACAAGCCATTGTAGTTACAGGAGTTGCAACAATAACAGAAACTCCTATTAAAAATTTTTTTGCTGGTGCATCGGACTGTATAACATTCAGGCTCAGGAAAAGGGAATATTTACAGATCAAAAGGAAAAGGTAAACCATTGAAAGAAATATACATTTAGGGAGGCAGGAGACACACATTCATCAACTCATCATTGATGGAACACAACATGCCATGCCACACATACACCGGATACCAACAACAATCATATATCAACAACAGCAGAAGCAGACGAGGACAACATGAATCTTCCTCCATAGATTGAAACTGGCTTGGCTTGGGGAGCACTGAGAATAATTTGAATATTTGTCTAAATACGCTGCAGGTATAAGTAATATATTTTACTATCATAGATTTTTTTTAATTTTAGCAACTTTGGTATTTTTAGAGATCTATTCCATGCTTTTTGATTGTGCCTTTCAAGGCTAACAGTTGCTGCATTTTTAGACTGTAACTAAGGGTGCAACTAGACTGGATAGCTGAATTGGAATGATTTGGCTTTGCTGTGATTTGATTTGCAGGCTTTTATTATGTTTGAAATTGCAATAATTATAGGGGCTGTGGATTGATTTGGGAGTCACCGTTCATACTGGATGCAATATGAGTTACATTCCAGCCCATAGCTTCCCTTCCTCCCTCCCTCACCCCTCACTCTGGTCCCACCTCTGCCAATCCTTTCTTCCTTGGGTTGCACATCTGATAATCCTTTTATGGTTTGCTGTGAAGCCAGCTTCTCATTTAAAGCTTTAGACTACTACATTTCTCAAAAATCTTTCTATAGAAAGTTAACATGGAAAAGTACTTCATAGTCTTAAGAGTACAGAGCATCAAAAGTCTGAACAGTAATTTTGCAAAATGCATCATAATTCATTTGTCAGAATGATTCCATAAGAGGAATCACCACCTTCCTCTTCCCATCTGTTACTCTTTTCCCTTACTTTCAAGTAGCACATGCAGGAGTTACCGCATCTCTAGTCACATGGTTTTCAACTATGGGTATGAGAAACAGCTAGAAAATTGAGGGGGGATTTGCAGAAATTATCACTGAACTTCTATAAGCACAGACTTGGTAATAAACAGGATGTAAAACTAGTTCCCTCTATGCGCTGACATTACATTTCTGCCCTGGATCACATTTCTTGATTTTAATAAGTTGGGATTTCAGAGGATACAGCTATTCAGTGATGCAGAAAAACTTTCTGCACACACTCAGAGATGCTCAATATTTCAGATTAAGAATGCCCCACACTCGATTTACCAGCTGATCTTTGTAGCTACTTATTACTGCACTTCAGTATTGCATTGGATCTGTTCTTTTTGATGGGAATAAAGATGTCATTCTTCCTTAACCATTTTCTTTCTGACCAGTCCACAGGGTTTGAAGAGTGAGGGAACCATGTTAAGTGTTGTTAGGATGGGATAAAAATGAAATACAGAGATGGCAATAAGCAATGCAGCTTAATTGAACAGGTTGTTAGATCCATGCTTTAGGGCCACATTCTCCAACCTGGCATTTTCCAGATGTGTTGGGCTGCATATCCTACCATCACTGGATGGCCACTGAATTGTGGGATTTGTGATCCAAAGGATCTAGAAAAGAACAGGTTGGAGACCCTCTAGACTATTATTAATCCTACTGTTTGCGCCATTTTTATCACTTTTCCTTTCAATATTTGTTCCATCAACTACACCAGTGGTTCCCAACTTTGGGTTTCCAGATGTTCTTGGACTACACCTCCCAAAAGGCCTGGCCAGCACAGCTAGGGGTGAAGGATTCTGGGAGTTTCAGCCCCAAGGTTGGGAACATCAGGGAACCCACGGTTGGGAACCACTGGACTGCACAATGTTTATGGAAATCATGAGCGAATTCGATCTCTTCACATGAGGGTGTGATATATTTTGTTTGCCCAGCAGGGCTTGTTTTTTATTATTATTATAAGCACTTCCAAAATGATTTTGTTGTTGTTCCATTTAACTAAAAATCTTAATTACTTAAGGATTAAGATTCCAAAGTGTATGTTTTGATGTCTGGACTTTATTGTGCAGCCTCCATCCTGCCCCCTCCAATTAAAAAAAAAACTATGTTAAATGTAGTAAAGCAGTATGTCAGCAAGAGGGATGGACCTTTTCTTTCGGCGTCATTGCTGCAGGAAACAAAAAAATGTTTTCTGCGTGAGTATTGTGCAAATTAAAAGAATTGGATTCCCCCACACCCACACCTGGAATGGGAAGCAGTTACAGCTGAGAGCTTTGCTCCGCATTGCTTAACAGTTAGATTGGCTCTCATCAGCCACTGAAGCGGCAGGCACCTTGGCTTTAGATGAGGTAATTTTCAAGGATCCCAGCAGGTGGCAGTCAACTTCCAACTTCCCTTCCGAAAGCACCAGCCGGATAATTATCCCCGCTGTGGAGAATTTTAATTCCCTCTACTACAATAACTCAAGGATGCAGCCGTGTCCAATTAACTATATTAAATCTTAAACATGCAGTATGCAAGCCATATATCTTCTAAAATGTTGTGCCTCCCCCCCCCCCCAATACTTTTGCTAAGGGATTTAAGCTGTTCACTTTGGGCACATTAAAAAAAAAAATCCAAAATCCATATTAGCCCAATATCTTAATTAGGCCAACTGAAAGCTTGCATAAATGTGCAAGCTACAGCCCAGAATAGTGCTGTGACACTAATGGGAGCGGGATACAAATTGAATGAATAAATAAATAATAAAATTTTCTGCGTTCTAAGACCATTTCCTCTCCATTTGTAACATCTTATCCAAGGTAGAGATCTGGAGGTCTGAAAAGCTTGCACGTTTTTATGGTCCTTCCTTTGGCCCAATAAAGACATTGCATTCACATGTATTATGGGATGTTTACTTCGGCCATCAGTTCACAATCATTCCTAAGCATGGAACAAACTGTTAATGGGTAACTTCAATGCTTCCATTTTACAAGTAAAAAGAAAAAAAATAACAAAAAGAAAAAATCTTTTGAGAATGCAGCTGTGATGTAAAAAACACATGAACGCACAATAAACCTGGAAGCATTGTAATACTTCATTTGATTCAAGGTTTAAATACATTTGCTACAGATAGGTGCTTAGTTCATTGAACTGGTGTATCGTAGAAATATGTAACGCCTATGCTAAAACCTGTTTGTTAATGTTTACTTATTTTAAATATTTTTAAACCCACCCACCCGTTTCTCCTTAAAGAGGACCCAAGTTGGCTTACATCATTAAAATACAACATTTAAAGGTAAGAACAATAAGTATACACATATTAAAAAGAATCAAACAAATGCCATGCTAAAAAACAGTAAACAAAAGTAGCACCAAAAACACGTTCAAGCCAGTAAAGCACAACCATCCATTTAAAACCGCTCTCAGACCACTAGTTGGTAAGGAAAAGCCTGCCTGAAGAGAAAGGTCTTTTTTCCTGCTTGTGGAAGGACAGCAAAGATGGGGCCAGCCTGGCCTCCCGTGGGAGGGAGTTCCGGAGTCTGGGAGCAGCCACAGGGAAGGCCCTCTCCTGTGAGGGTGGTGGGACTGAGAGAAAGCCCTCCCCTGGTGATCTTAACACCCGAAATGGCTCATAATGGGAGATACGGTCTTTGAGAGAGCTTGGACCCAAGCCATTTAGGGCTTTATAGGTTAAAACCTGCACTTTAAATTGTGCCTGGAAATGGATCAGCAGCCAGGGGAGCTGCTATAAGGGTGGTGGTGGTGGTATGTGATCCCTGTAACCAGCCCCAGTCAGCAATCTGGCTGCTGCATTTTGGACCTGCTGAAGTTTCTTGACAATTTCCATCGGCAGCCCCATATAGAGTGCACTGCAGTAATCCAGTTAAGATATAACTAAAGATATGTGTCATTGTGGTCAGATAAGACAAGGAACTGGTGCAGCTGGCACACTAGTTTTAACTGTGCAAAGGCACTCCTTGTCACTACCGTAACCTGGGCGTTCAGACTCAGATATTAATCCAGGAGCACCCCCAAGCTGTACACTTGTGTTGTCGGAGGGAGTGTAACCTCATCCAGCACAGGCTGCCACCCTATTCCTTGCTCTGCCTCTCAGCTGACCAGGAGCACCTCTGTCTTGTCTGGATTAACATCTTTTCACCTTTCGGCAACTGCATTCCCATCCCTATCATTCCTGATTCTGAAATGCTTCATTGAATGCCTTGCATTGCATTGAAACAATTCACTTAGAAATTCAGTATGTTGGATATATGTTCAGTAATGCCTGGGAGTAAAGCTGGGATTGTGCAACCTTCCTTTTGTAATGCATAAAAGGTTTTGTGTGAGATAAGGTCTGTATCTGACATTCCCCACACAAAAGGGGCCACTCTTGAATGTTCCATGTCCATAAAAGAGGGATGGTTCAGCTGCATGGATGAAATGCTGTCTTTCATTTATATTTTTATGTTTGTAAGCTCTGGTTCAAAGTAGGTTTTTTTGGGGTATGTGTGGGGGAGAGATATACCGTATTTTTTCCATGTATAAGACAATACTTTTCTCTAAAATATTTAGATAAAAAATTTAGGGTCGTCTTATACACGGAAGTAAGGAGGGGGAGCCACAAACCAAGGTGTGGAAATGAGCTTCAGACATACCGTATTTTTCCTTGTATAATACACCCCCATGTATAAGACCCCCCCCCCACTTTTCTAACCTTTGATTTCTGCTTTCCCCCTCCACTTTTTGCGAAGAAAGTGGAGGGGGAAAGCACTTTCTTGCGAGGAAAGTGGAGGGGGAAAGCAGGAATCATCAAGCGCTTTGATGATTCTTGTTTTTCCCCTCCACTTTCCTCGCAAAAAAGTGCTTTCCCCCCTCCACTTTCTTCACAAGAAAGTGGAGGAGGAAAACATAAATCAAAGGTTAGAAAAGTGGGGGGGGGTGTCTTATACATGGGGGTGTATTATACGAGGAAAAATACAGTATGTCTGAAGCTCATTTCCACACCTTGGTTTGTGGCTGACCTGTACACTGAATTGGATCTCTGTAATTCTCTTAGTGTGGGTCTGCCCTTGAAGGTAGTCTAAAATGATATTTCAGCTGAGCATGGACTAACAGAGTAGATTACATTGTGTCAACAAGTACACTGGCTCCCAATTTGTTTGGGGCTCAGTTCAAGACACTGGCATTACTCTTTAAAGTTTTATAACAGGAATGGGCAACTGTAGTCTTCCGGCTGTTGTTGGGCTGCATCACTGATCCATTATAACCAATGGTGAAAGATGCTCGAGATTTATTCTCGAAGACTTTCACAGCCAGGCTCCGATGGTTGAAGAAGAAAAACAGCCACCCACAAATAAAGTATTTATGCCATACATCAAAGGGATCACAGACCACATGGGGAAACCTTTGAAAAAACACAACCTACAAACAGTATTCAGGCCCACCACAAAAATACAACAAATGTTACAGTCAGCAAAGGACAAAAGGGACCCCCTCACCACTGCAGGAGTATACCGGATACCTTGCAGTTGTGGCCAGGTATATATTGGGACCACAAAACGCAGCATCCACACCAGAATCAAAGAACATGAGAGACACTGCAGACTAAAACAACGGAAAAAATCGGCAGTAGCTGAACATGCCCTGAAACAAGCTGGACATGAAATTCTATTTCAAAACGCAGAAGTACTGAACAACACCAGCAATCATAGACTACACAGGGAAGCCATTGAAATCCACAAACAACAGCAGAACTTCAACAAAAAAGAAGAAAGTCTAAAACTCAACAAAGCCTGGCTCCCAGCACTGAAAAATACAGCCTGCGAAAGGTCAACGAAATCTACCCAGCCACAAGGACCGGTGATCACTACACACAAAAGACTAGCAAATGACACCCATCAATCACAGTGACAGATCATCTCCCCCCCCGTATCACAACAATACACCCGTAACAAAAAACACGCTGATCACTATAATCACCCAATCTCCTGAAAAGGACAAAAGCTGATCCCACAGCTAGAAATACTCAACTATCCCACACATTACACTAGAACACAGGCACAGTTCTAACTCCTGTCCTCTGAAGTTGCTGGCCACAGAGACTGGCGAAACGTTAGGAAGAAAAACCTTCAGAACATGGCCAAACAGCCCGAAAAACCTACAACAACCATGCTGGAGATTGCAAGTCAACATCTGGAGCACCAGATGCCCACTCCTGTTGCAGATGTTCTGGGATCATGATATCTCAGAAACTTACTCTGTGTATACAAGCCTGCTCATGAGCTTTGCTCAGCTTTCAAGACCTTCCTCTGGCAGAAATGCAGTTGGTTTGGACAAGGGAAAGGGACTGTGCCGTGAGGGCATCCAGATTCTGGAATACCTGCACGACCGGCAAGCATAGTTAGTTAGTTCAGCAGGCATTTCTCAGGTAACTTTTCTCAGACTAAAGTTTGGTTCTTTCCCCTGCATTTTATATTGTTGCTGGTGTATTGTATTTTATCTTGTTTTGTCACTTTGCTTTGTTTTATGATCTTGTAAGCCAACGGGAATGGGCATTTTGCCCAGAAAGGCAGAGTACACATTTTAATAGAAATAAATGTAAATATTAATGTGTGAGTAGCAGACTCAAAAGTTTTTGGCAGTAGGGGAGATCGCAGGGGAGATGCTAAGCAGCTGCCGGAATCGCCAGTACAATACAAATAATAAATTACAAGTGACAAAAAGTACAGAGCTTCTGTCATGTGGAGAAATATATATTACGAAGCCTTGGAGTTATTCACTGTTGTAATATATATTTTATACACGATAGGTTTTTGTTAGTGATTTATTATTATATAATGGTGATCTTGGAAGATATCAGGGCTTTGTTTGAACCAGCTCAGTGTGTCACATTTAGCTAACGATGCTGCTAATGGATAGCTAGAGGACTTAGAGGGATCATTCACCTCTTCTTGTTTGGCTCCTGACCAAATAAACTGAAGTTTGACCAGGAGGAACTTTATACACTTCTCCCTTGAATTGCACAGGTCTGAACAGCACAGTTTTAAAACTATACTTGGATTTTTTTTCAATAAATAAATAAGCGTTCAAAAAAATCCTGTACCCTTGGCCATCCAGAACCCCATGAGTCCAACACTGAAGGTTTCATAGTGATCCCCTTGCTCCCAAACACAACATCTCTAATTCAGCCTCTAGACCAGGAAGTCATAAGGACCTTTTAAGTCTTGTTACACATGGTCCTGCATGGAAAGGATTGTCAATACTATGGAAGATCTGATCTCTCTCTCTCTCTCTGTTAATCCACTGTTTATGTTTTGTAGTTACGTTTTTAGGGGCGTAAGAGTTATACACCGATTTTGAACTACACAGAGCTCCAGTCCCGCTAGACCCAGCATTGTTGAAGGGAGCAGTGTAAACTAATTTTGGTAAGCTAACTTTTAAAAGAAACTTTAAGTTCTGTAAAAAGTGATGGTCCCTCTTTGCTCTTCATATCTTTTGCTTGAAACTCATGTTGAGCGGCTTCTGCGCTGGAATACTTTGACATTGTTGAACCATTACATTTCCTCTGTGATCTGGAAGCGGAGCAGAAATGGTGATTTCCCAGAGCTAGGGAGTAACATTACTTAAAAATAAAAGCTGGAAAAAACCAAGTTCCTTGTAGTTCTTCTTTTCTTTCTTGCAATATAATGCAATATTACAGAGATTTGTGTGTTAAAATTGCAGTCAAAACTCTGCTCACAAGCTGCATTCGATCCCAACGGATTCAGGTAGCCAGCTCAAGGTTGACTAAGTCTTCTGTCACTTCCAAGGTCAGTAAATTGAATACCCAGCTCGTTGTGTGTGTCCGCGCGCAAAGTGTAGCCTGCATAATTGTAAACCACCCAGAGAGTGCTTTAATTGCTATGAGACAGTATGTAAGCAGAACACTTTGCTTTATAATAATAATAATGTGCTGTCAAGTCAATTCCGACTTATGGCAACCTTTTTCAGGGTTTTCTAGGTAGAGAATACTCAGAAGTGGTTTACTATATTCTTCTGGGGGTGCTCTGGGAATGTGTAGCTTGCCCAAGGCTATACAGGTTCTTGCAATAACTAAGACAATAATTTGGTTACATCAAGGGTGTGTGGATTATGGTCTCCAGGCCACAAGGCAAGGTTTGAAGCCCCTCGGTGTCTCTGGACCCTCCAGTGCTAGAGGAGAGGAGAGGGACAGTGCTGGCATTTTCCAGGATGAAATGAGTTCCAGGCCCGCCATGAAAGTGGAAGTGCACATTGGTGGTGGTGGAGAGGTAGTATGGAACACAGAAGATGCTGGCATGGAAAATTCACCCCCAAACCCTCTGAAGTTGCCCTCCCTGTGGATACATGATGATTCGAATGCAACTAGGAATCATTTCTTTTCCCATGTGTAATTATAATCATGCTTAGTTTCTTTCACAATTACACAGGTGTGGCCTCACAATTTAGATATGTTTACTGCCATAGGTCAGAAGCTTTATGCATTCAGGTGATTTATTTGAAAAGGTACTTTAGAAGCAAAGCGTATTAAGAATTATTTAATAAAACTTGTTATTATACCAGCAGCTTAGTTTGGTCTATCTTACTTTCTAAAAGTAAATCATCATCATCATCATCTTAGAACTGAATTGTTGGAAGGGACCCTATGAATCATGGAGTCCAGCCCCTGTCAAGGAGGCACAGTGGGGGCTTGAACTCCCAACCTCAGGCTCCACAGCCAGCTGCCTAAATCACTGAGCTGTCCAGCAGTTCAAACTTTTCAAAATTTATCCTATGATACACATAATACGAGTATAGGATGCTATTATCATGAAATGTCTTTTCTCATACTCATGATCATCATATGTTTGGGGCAGTAAATTCAATTCAGCAAGAAGTCCTTTCCAGTGTTAATTACATTTCCCTTCTAAGTTCTGCCTGTGCTATTTCTTCCTGATTAGTGAGAGGTGAGAAGAAGTTATTAGTTGTCCCTTAAGCACCCTTCTTAATTGCTACAATATCTATTTCTTTTTTCACAAGAGGAGGGAGACTCTAACACTAGTTTCCTCTCAAGATTATTTTTTCACAGCAAAAAGACACTGCTTCTCTATTGCACAATTATCTGGATGCACAAACAGGAATGGTTCAATTAAATGTGAAGAAGCTCTCTGGAACCACTGTAGTACTTTGATTTTCCACATTAGATAGATCCTGACCTGGTGTACTTTTTAACATACCCCATATTGGAAATCAAAACTGAAAAACATTTGCATCTGAGAAAACTATAAGGGAAATAATTTAGGTAAACAACTTGTAAACTGTGGGTGAATGGGTGATCGGTCAGTAATTTTTAGAATCAGAACAATTGCCAGATTTATAAAGGAGATGGATGATTCCCTGCATGAAGAATTCTGGAATAAGATCTGGATTGCCAAGGGCTTCATTAAAATGTAGGCCGGTGTGAGTGGATTGAAGCTACATTTTAATTTAAAAATTTCCCACCAAAAGTTATGGATCCTTGTCCATTCCAGGGCTTCCCAGTGTTGTGTCTTCTCCAATGCTTGACAGATACCCTTATCTTTTATTTTGCAGAGGACAAGAGGTGGTGGAGAGCTGTACTTTTTACACCCATATTGCAGCTGGGGGCATATACATACATTGTTTCTTGTACCACAAGACCACAGGTTTCCCCTGTTCTTCTCAAAAGCTTCTGATTTCTCTTCTAGTTGCAACAAACTGGTAAAACTATTCCTGGTTTCTTCACAATATATAGTTCTGTAGCTTCCTTTTAGCGGTCTTCACATATTTCAATAACTTGACTACTTTTCCTTAAGCTTTTGTTTCAGCAAGTTAAGATACTCAGCCCCAGTCAACTGGGGCTGCTTACAGGAATCACATAACCCTCCTGTTACAACAGCTCCACTTGGATGCCAATCCGTTTCCGGGCACAATTCAAAGTGTTGGTTTTAACCTATAAAGCCCTAAATGGCTTGGGTCCAAGCTATCTCAAAAGACTGTCTCTCCCATTATGAGCTGGCTCGGGTGTTAAGATCATCAGGGGAGACCTTTCTCTCAGTCCCACCACCCTCACAGGTGCGCTTGGTGGGGACACAGGAGACGGCCTTCTCTGTGGCTGCTCCCAGACTCTGAAACTCCCTCCCACTGGAGGCCAGGCTGGCCCCATCTTTGCTGCCCTTCCACAAGCAGTAAAAAGACCTTTCTCTTCAGGCAAGCCTTCCCTCAATAACTAGCTACCTGTGTGTGACTTTTAGATGGATTGTTATGCATTACTGCTTTAAATATTTTTAGTGTTGCTTTGTTTCCCATCTTTTAGTCTGGTATTTATTTGTTCCTTTTAAATATTTGTATACTTCTTGGTTTAGCTTTAATATTATCTTTTAATGATGTAAGCTGCCTCTTTATACTCACTGTTCTTAGCTTTAAATATTGTCTTTTAATGTGATAAACCACCATTATATACTCGTTGTTTTCAGCTTCAAATATTGTCTTTTCAGTGATGTAAGCCACCTTGGGTCCTTTTTAAGGAGAAAGGTAGGGCCAAAATATTTTAAATAAATAAATAAAGTAAATAACAAGTTTAAAGATTTTGAGCTTATTCAGCTGCAGTGTTTCAAGCTTGCTGTTAACCTTCCTCAAGATAGGCCCTGTGGCCTTCCTAAGATTGCTCCCTCTTTCACCATAGAAAAGGGCAATGTTTTCCCCTCCCCTGTTTGGCCTCAAAGATCTTTTACATCACACTCTGAGGTTGCTAGGCTGACCTGTTGTAGCTTTTTCTTTCTCTCTTTGGTTTTATGTTCCATTATCGTAATAGGATATAGGACAGTTCAGAGATGATAGCCTCCTACTGGCTCTCTCTCTCCAGTCCCTTCCTCTCACTCTTGGCTTTTTTGCACATTGATACTGAGTCCTTCATGCCGTTGGGAATAAAACTGGGAATGGAGCACCGGCATCATGACCCATAGGCCTTCTTGTTGCACCTGTCTTGGTAGTAATGGCACAAGCTGGAAGAAATGGAACCAAATCCTTCCTCCCATCCTTCTTTGTGAATCACAAAGGTTTATCCTCTGGCCTCAGGGTTTGACCATGAAATCCCAGAAGTCAGAATCCTGCCAGCTGGGGAATGCTAGTTAGTGTAATCTTTACAGTCGCTCGATTTCCTACCACTTTCTCTGGAGTTCTTTGGGTCTTATAGCTAAAATGCTGGTGTTATGCTTCTATCTGACTTAAGGATAGTGAATGGCTGGTACATATGCAAGTAGAAAGAAAGTGGCAACCATTTTAGCTAGACAATAAGACTGGTGTATCATACCTGTCTCTTGCCTCCAGATTAGCAAAACGCCAAGATTGTTTTGTGCGATGGAAAAAACTTTATCAGTTACCAAACTCCTTTGAGGAGATAATAGGCTCCGTGCATCATTTTCCTCAACAGGATTTAAATGAGCGAAATTAAGTGTTTCCCTTCTACAAAACTGAATAATGAGGAGTGTTGATCTTCCCAAAATGATTTGGGACACATCTTTAACAATTTAGTCAACAAAGACCATCTGGCTGCATTTCTTTGCCCACCCCCTTTGAGACTTCATGCTAATTTTGCTGCCACTTCTCATCACTTCCAGGACTCTGACTGCACTAAAATAAAAGGTACTCCTACTAATTTCATTTAACCAACAACATAACTTTTCCTATGCGTCATCTTTTTTGCAACTTGACTGTCTAGCAATATAACTCCAGCGAGCTACTGTGGACATGGTACTACTGCAGATTAAAACTGAGGCAAAACAGCAATTCAGCAGAAATGTCATATCCCACAAAGCACTTGTTAGTTACCTATATGAATTCAGATGTGTGCACATAAATTAATCACATACTTGCAAGAGGGAGTAATCAACAGATGTTCTTGTTCTGAAAGAAGCATGCAGGGTTTAGGACGGTACATAATCTGTTCAATGAAGGTCATCCAGTCCCACCTCTGAACTGTTGCCTAGGGGTCTCCCATCAGTGCACTTGTTATTTCCCAGTCATCACTGTCTTTCTTTTCAGAGCAGTGATAGGGAATCTGTGCCTCCCTCCAAATGTTGGACTACAACTCCCATCAGACACAGAATGCATAGGCAATGGTGAAGGATAATGGGAGATGCAATCCAAGCAACACATCCTTGCTTTAGGAGAAAGGTCTTCTCAGCCTCCCATTGCCACTTCACATCATGGGACCTACTTTAATTTTTTTTTCATTTTCTCTTCTTCCACTGTCTTCCTCTGGGTTATATGTGTCAGTATCTATATGTAGTTTAATCATCAGCATTCCTCCCAAATCAGGATGGCCAACATGGGGCCCTCCAGATGTTACTGGACTGGCTGCACTCAGTCATATCCAGCTTAGCCCTGAGCATGTTATGATGAAAGCGCCAGAAACAATATCTGGAGGACCACAAATTGCATACCCCTATTATAAATGGATGCTGGGAGGGTAGCACTTAAAGAGGCCAGGTAGGGACAACATAGCCAAAGCTGAACCCGTCACATGAAATCTGATACACAGAGAACAAAATGGTGTGGTTGATTCCCCAGAAAAGGTCCAGGGCTCAACTGGGCAGTCAAGGTCTACGCATGTTGGATATCACACCTTTAGGCTGACGTCAGACACTCTGCCATTAGCTAGCCGGGCAAGTCTGACGGAGGCAAGGCCGACCTGTCCAATGAGTGAGTAGGATCGATATGCCATCCCCCTGCTCCACTCAGAGGGACAGATCAGCTGAAAAGTATTCTCCAAACCTGCTCACCAATGGCAAAAGTCTCAGCCTTATATTTCCTCTTTCTTTCTCCCCCAGTGGTATATCGCAATGCAACAGTTGTTGAGAGACTTCCCACCTCTGTGAGAGAAACTAGGACAGTGAAGCAGGATTTAGAGCAAAATGAGTTCAGTGATGGCATGCCATGTGTTTTAAACTACAAGGTGTCCAATGAGAGGGAAAGATCAGATCGGAGCTGGCCCTGCTATCGGTCAGTCTGAGGGAGTCACCTCAGGGAGCACTCGGGCAGATGCTGGAAGACACCGAAGAGGCACAAGGCAGCGGCAGACAGATCTGCATGTAACCTGACCTCTTGTACACCCTCCATCTCACATGCTGCCCGTAGGTCGGCTGGCGGAGGCTATGTCCGGCTTGACTCTACCACTGGCCAAACAAGGGGCAGTCACGTCCGGTGGTGGATGGGTAGGGCTGGTGAAGATGCCGCAACACATCCTCTGTTGTCCCCTGACATGGTGCCTGAAGTAGCCCTTGCGGTGCTCCCCAGTTCTGCTCTGCTCTGTTTGGCTCCAATGATGCTGGCTGACTTCTTTGGTGAGACCTGGCTGTGGAGGTTCCAACAGGTGATTTGTGTGTGTGTCTGTGGGGTGTGTGTGTGAATACTCTCCTAGTGTACCTGGTCAGCAAGGACCCTTTGAAGCTGGGTCTTATGGAAGAAGCCGGCCAGCATCATGGGAACAGAATGGTATGGGGTCAAATGGGGTGGGGAAGAAGACCACAGTTTCTTCGGGGGGGGGGGGGAACCTTGCCTGTTCTGCCTGTGGTGCTGTATGGAATGGTGGCAACTCCCTCCCCCATCTCAGGGAACGGGAGGCCTTGAGCCCCTCCAGAGTGTCTAGTAAAAGTCAGTGTCCAGTTGTCTTGTATAAATGGCAGGGCTGCATGTGCCATCTTGGGCAACAACAACAACAAGATGTTTGTGCAGGTCTTAGACAACTGGCATCGTTTTTGGCTGGCATCCATGCATCTCCTGCAATTGCTACGTTCTAAACTTTAGAGGGGGCTCTTTAGAGCCAACCTACCGAAGCGCAGACCCTCAAGAAACTTTCCTGTGGGCTATTTACACTTGCAAGGCTGATCATCTTAAGATTTATAAGGAAATGATTTTATTTCTAAATTAACCAGCAGGCATACTGTGTAATGTAATTTAAAATTGATTTCATTTTTCAGCCTAACTGAAAAGTATTAAGGGTGTCAGATTGATTCATAGTATCTAATCAAAGGGAGAATATCCTATTGCAGATTGGTATCATTAACATTTGAATGTTTTCATGTGACAATAAATCCTCAGAGCTTGCGAAATTCTTTGATATTCCAATGGTAGCAATAATACTCCAGCAACTTCATTGTGATCGTTTTAATGTGTTTTCCCTTCCCAAGGCTTGTTTGAAAAGCAAATGATTGCCATTATGAACACTGCCAGCAGAAAAGAAGAAGAAGAAAAAAGTTTTGAAGACATTCCACTGTCTGGGTATTTATAAATTACTCCGTCTCTAGGAGATTAATCTGAAAGCTGCAGATTTGTTTAGTAGAATAACCTTAAGGTCACTTGCAAGTTACAGTATTTTTATTTGTTTGCTTGCTGTGAATTAACTGTTTTTTGACTAGAATATTTTTCTCAGAAGGTGTTCAGCTAAAAAATTATACTAATTTAACACTGCATAGCAATTGACAGTGTTCAGAGTGCTTCTTATACAATACGTCAGTAATTCTTTGCAACATTAATGCTTCATCCTCCTCAGCTTCTGAAAGCAAGTTAAAACCTGGCTTTTTACACAGACTTTTACAAACCTCACCCCTTTGTAATATTCTTTTTGTAATACATTTATGCCAGCCCAAAGGGTTTTTGTTTTTACATGTTCATTTAAAAAACATTTAAAAAAAAAATCTGTATATTTTTGTTATTTTCTGGAAGCTGCCCAGAGTAGTGGCTTGTCCACTAAATGGGCAGGGTATAAGTATACACAAACAAATAAACATCCTTATAAAAGACTAGTCCTAGTCATCGAAGCTACCAACATGAATTTGACCAAACTCCAGGAGGCAGTGGAAGACAGGAGGGCCTGGTGTGCTCTGGTCCATGGGGTCACGAAGAGTCGGACACGACGTAACGACTAAACAACAACTAGTCCTATATTGTAGATTGGGAGAGGGCTCAGGAGTAGTGACTTGTCTAAGGAGGTGATAACACTGGGAACTAGACTGCAATCTGGACCACTTGTAGAGAGGTCCAGTACTGTCAGTCCGTCCGTCCGTCTGTCTGTCTACCTAAAATATTTTTACCCCGCCTTTCTCCTTTAAAAAGACCAAAGGCAGCTTATATCATTGAAAGGCAATATTTAAAGCTAACAGCAATGTGTATAAAGAGGCACCTTGCATCATTAAAATACAATCTTTGAAGTTAAAAACAGGAAGTATACAAATATTAAAAAGGAACAAACAAATACCACTCTGAGAAATGGTAAGCACAAGTTGCCCTAAAGACCCAGTCAGAGCAGTAATGCATAACAATCCATCTGAAAATCACTCTCATGTAGCCACTGAGGGAAAGCCTGTTTGAAGAGAAAGGTCTTTTTCCTGCTTGTGGAAGGACAGCAAAGATGGGGCCCAGCCTGGTCTCCCATGGGAGGGAGTTCCAGAGTCTGGGAGCAGCCACCGAGAAGGCCCTCTTCTGTGTCCCCACCAAGCATGCCTGTGAGGGTGGTGGGACTGAGAGAAAGGCCTCCCCTGACGATCGTAACACCCATGATCACATAACACATGGGGAAATGTGCTGCAGCCTGACCCCAATCCATCCCCAAGCAATGTCTCTGGAAACAGAAAGGTCGCTTTAAGGGTGGTCGCTCACATTAAAATGACCCGTCTGGTGTGATCAGGTGCACACACCTTCGCAGTCGTCTGATTCCACTCTTACGTCTGCTCATGCAGATAATGGTAGAAGAAAGTTTTGAAAGCCTTCCACCATCTGGGTATTTATAAATTACTCAGTCTCTAGGAGATTAATCTGAAAGCTGCAGATTTGTTTAGTAGAAAAACCTTGTGGGCACCCTCGTTATTTTGTCTGAAACAGCTGGATGAGTTTTCACCAAATGTGGACAGGTGTCTTTGAGGTTCTGTGACTTAAAATATAGGCTGGTATGCCATACACAAAAATCGCTTTGGGAGCCCTTTGGGGCACTCCATTTATTTTTGTTACCTACAGAGTCATGTGGAAAATCACTTTACATGTTTTGAATTACGCTGTAATTTGTACTATTTAAACAAGCTGAGTGAGTACCAAGATGAAGAGACAGAGTTCTTATTGTTAAGTGCCATCCAAATGTCCCCGATGTACGACAACCCTACAAATTGGCGACCTCCCAAAGATCTTATAGTCAGCAGCCCTGCTCAGCTCTTGTAAACTCTAGCCTGTGCCTTCCTTTATGGAGCCAATCCATCTCATATTCAGTCTTCCTCTTTTCCTACTGCCTTCAGCTCTTTCCAGCCTCATTATCTTTTCCAGGGAGTCTGGGAGTCTGGTCTTTTCATGATAGGCTCAAAGTATGACAGCTTCAGCTTCATCATTTTTGCCTCCAGTGCAAGTGCAGACTTGACTTCATTTAGGCTCTAGTTGCTCATCTTTCTGTTGGACCAAGGTATCTGCAAAGGTCTTCTACAGGTATCAATTTTTCCCTGTCAGTTTTCTTCACTTCTAGCTTTCACATCTGTTCACAGTAATTGGGAATACTATATTGTAGGGGATATTCATCTTGGTCTCTACGCTTGAGGGTTTTTTCAAGTTCCTTCATAGCTACCCTTTTGAGAGAGACAGAGAGAGACCAAAGCAAAAGAAAGAAGGGGACGTACAGGGAAGACAGAGTAGTGGGGTGAGATATTTTGACTCTGGTAAAGCCAGGTCCGTTGATCAGTGCCAAATAAAACTTGTTAAGCTGCCATAAGACTCTTTGTTTTCCCTCACAACGGACTTGTTGTGAGCCGCTTTGGGTCCCTTGTTGGGAGAAATGCGGCATATAAATAAAACTAATAAATAAATAAATAACACAGCTACCTTCCTGGAAATTCCATTTAAATGTGTTTTCTCTTTGGGCAAGCTTTTTATCACAACAGTGCTAGTCTATGCAGCTGCTCAGAAGTAAGGCCCTGTGTGTTCAGTCACGCAACACTTTATCTACGGTGACTCAGAGGTAAGCCTGACTGAGCCTCAAGACGAAATAACAAAGTTACAGCTGTTCGAATGTAAACCTTAAAAGTGGCTCTCACAAAATCCCTGGAGATTTTTCTCTGGTATTTGGCAGGAATACTCCTCTCTCCCAATTTCGTGAACATCCATGAAAACAACAACAACAACAATAGCCATTTTAATTTCCCCATGCAGATTGGTGGGAGTTGCGAAGATCTGGATTACAGAATTATGATTTGGATTCAGAGCCAAGTGGCCTCAAATCCAGATCTCTGAAATTGGTCCTGAAGTGAATGAGGCGATCCTTGCGTAGCCCTGTTATTTATTACATTTTGATACTGCTCTTCTGCCAGGGGGTTCAGAGAGCCCCACTGAACTCAAAACTCACTGCCTGAAGTGGTCACTTCACTCTGCCCAGCACGGCATCCTCCTCCCTTTTTATTTTTCAAAACTCTCCTGAGAATTAGATTTGATGGAGCGATCGGTCACCCATTCATTATGGTCACTGAACAAGCCTCATGGCTTGGAGGGACTCAGGCCTTTGTATTCCTCGTCCAATACTCTACCTGCTACATTAAACGATGCCTTCTGGGATTTACAGTTTCAACCATCTTGATAAATAAGCCTCAGCAAGCCGGTTTGGGTTCTGTTTTGGAGGCAGCTATGGAATAATTTATACCCTTTGGAGTAAAACTTGGACCAGTTACATAATGATAACTAATGAGCTACTCGATCAAAATGTTAGTAATGGCTCCTCTGAGCTATCCCTTCTCTGTCTCTTAATTAAGGTTATTTAGAACTTTTGAAAGTGTGGATTAATTTTCAAAGTAGGTTGTCATGGAGTGTGTCTAATGAATGCACACATCTTGTTTGATCATGAAATGAAATATATTTTCATGCTGTAGAAGCAGACCTACTAAAACATATGGTATCTCATTTTAATGTCTTTTTAAAAAGAGCTTAGTAGTTTATGAAGGCTTAAGTATGAAAAGGCAGCTCATCATTGTCTTCTAAGCCCTCTTATTTGTCCAACACAAAGACTTCTGTCTGAAGACTTGTGCCTTATCTGACGCTTTTTCTTTGACCAATACAGAGGCTTGAGTTTAAAACATCGTCAGAATTTATGTGCCAGTATGTTGGAAATTGAGAAATGTGCAACCACTCTTATGGAAATGATTATTGACCACAGGGGGCAGTAGAGATCTATCAGCCAAATCGGATTATCTCCTCATTTCCATAAGAGTGGTTGCACATTTCTCAATTTCCAACATACTGGCACATAAATTCTGACGATGTTTTAAACTCAAGCCTCTGTATTGGTCAAAGAAAAAGCGTCAGATAATATATGTATTATCTCTTTGTCCTGCCTACTCTGGTGCCACCTCAACAGCCTCGTATTGTATTTCAGTCTCAGCTTTCGTCAACATATTCATGAAACAGTCTTTAATTGTCTGCAACAACGCTTTTGCTTTTTGTTTTTACTTTTATCTGGGATGTTTTCACAAAGAGCTGCTGCTTTGAAAAATCTGAATGTATGTGTGTGTTTGTGTGATGTGATGTGATGTCATGTTGAAATCGACTTATAGTGACCCTAATGGGGTTTTCAAGGTCAGTGAGATATTTAAGCAGCGGTTTTACAGGTGCCACTCCTCGCTGGGTGAATTTCTATGCCAACTGGGGATTCAAGCAGAAGTCTCTGGAATCCTAGTCCATCCTTCTGCCATTACACCTCATGGTGTATACACAAATATATACTCCACTCTAATATAACTTTATGTTCACCGAAGGCCACCTTTTAAAAAATTATTCCAAATCCCAGCTTCCACGCAGGAAACTCAACTCATTTTCGTTTGTCACAAAGCTAACCTGTATGGCTTTAAAATCAATCTTTCCTAGCACCCCGCTCTCTCTGGTGACTTCCAAGTATGGGATGGGTCAGCCAATTAGTGTGTTTAATATCCCAAACAGGGACTCAAGACAGCTCACAGTAAAATTAACTAAAAAGGTATAGATAGGAATATGGCACAAAGTGTAATATTAAAACACTCACAGATCAAAAATAACTTTAAAACATATCAGTAAAGAAGAAGGAGAAGAACTAGGTCCACCTGTTAAAAGCCCCTTCCTCGGTAATCTATTAATTCTGAAAAGCCCATTTGAGCAGAAAAGCTTTTGTCTGCTGGCGGATGGGCACTAGGTTGGGGGCCACCCTTGCCTCCTATGGAAAGGAGCTCCCTAGCCTGGGAGCAGCTGCTGGGAAAGCCCCCCTCTCTCCTGGATTCCTGCCAAATGTGCCTCTGAGGGTGATGAGATGAAGAGGAGGTAGAGATCTCAAAACCAAGTCAAACCCATATGACAGAATACAAGTTTCCAGTGGCATAACATCCACGATTTATTTATACTTACCTGGGGTATTATGTTTTTCCCCCCTTATTCGAGCACACTTCAGAGTGCTTGAAGCAGTGGTCTTTTGCAATCTGCTAGACATGGAATCAGAACTGAACAGGATGCCACAGAAGTGGTGAGTCATGACTCTGATTTCGTGGGAGCGGTGAATCCACTATGGGTTTTGGTCCAGATTTGGTTACAGGAGCTATCCATGGTGCTGAATGCCATTCCCCACATAGATTTGGTATCTCGAGCATCTCCTTTAAAGTTCAGAGTAAAACCCGGGCCAGATTTGCAGCCCCCATGAAATCAAAAATAATCAGCCTGCGTTGTGCTGATGATTCTTTCAGGGCTTTTAAAAGCAATGCTGGTGGGGGAGGGAAGGGAAGGAGAGATGAAAAGAAAAGTCTTCAAAAAGGCTGGTTAGAGGAAGAACTTCAAAGGCATATCTTACTTGTGAGCGGGATGGGATGAGATCCATTTACCTCATTACGTAGAAGAAAGGTTTTTTAAAAATTATTTTTAAAATGTCCCATGGGGGGGAGCAGAGTTGGGTTTATTCACATACTGGATTTCAGTTTCCCCCTACCTTCTGGAAAGCTGTTGTCACCAAACTTTTTTTTTGTGAAGAGCTCTGAATTGCTACAACATCGCTCTTCAAACAATCTATAAACACCTTTCAATAAACCCAGAAATAAATAGCCAGGGAGAGGCCTAAGCAGCCTCAGTACCTGGAAACAGAAGGCATAAATTTACTTCCTCTCCTTGCCACAGCCCTGACCATATTGGTCAGTCTTTGCAACTGCTATTTGCATTTCAAGGGGAGTTTCTGTTGGTGCTAATTTTGAAAAGGTCTTTTTTTGGGAGGGGGGTCTGGCCATTGAGAGGGAAAGAGTTAATCTTTGTCTCTCCCCCCCCCCCCAGCCCCAAAGCTGATTTGCTCTTCTATTTACATAACAAAACATGTGTCTTAAATACATTTACAAATGGAGATGAGAATCCTTCTCAGGGATGAGCGACTTGAGCTGCTCCCTGATGAAAATAATGCTTGTCCGGCAATTTCAAAATAAAACATTTTCCATAAGTCATTGCCTTCCATCTCTCTCTCTCTCTCTCTCTCTCTCTCTCTCTCTCTCTCTCTCTCTCTCTCACACACACACACACACACACACACACACACACCCTTATTCTCTATGGAATCCCAGTACATCTGTTTTCCCCATCCCCTATTTTTTATCCCATGGACTGCTTTGAACACTGGACGGACCTTTAAAAATGAAACTTCACACATTGCATTTTTACCTCAGGACCCCCCAATGAGTGGCAAACTGAGGGCTGTGATCAGAGGTGTCCCAAAACATTTGGCTGCCTGAGCCACAGCAGCAAATTGCACCCCCTGCGTGTACCCCAAGTCAAGATACATCGCACTCCACACCAGCCCATTAGTACCTCAGCCTTTCCCAGGCAATAAAATACGGCAGTACTAGCTGAAGTAACTAACAGTTTTCCTGCCCTTTCCTGACATCTGAGCTGAGGCAATCACCTCACTTTGTTTAATGGCAGGGCTGGCCCCACTTGTTATACAATAGGGACTGTCACTGGTGAGCATGAATTCTTTTCAGCTTTCAGACTATAAAGGGGATTTTGTACAGAAGAAGGGATTCTACTGACAAGAAACTTACTAAATCCCACACGGGAGAAAATGCATTTACTGTAAATGGGTTGCTCAGTGCTTCAGACCGGTTGTTAATCGAAAACTGCTAGAGAAGCACCGGGATTGCCATAAGGTCCGCATAACAGATTTGCTCATAATCTATGCATATTACATTTTCTTTTATATTAATCACAAACTTGTCTGTTTCCTTAGGAATTAAAATGTGGAAATTTGCATTTATTTAATTCTTAGGGCACATGCTTAGTATAAAAAAAATTCTTTAAGAACAATGCATCTCTTTTTTTAAAAAAAATGCATTTGATTTGTTCTTCTAATGATAAAACCTACTGAAATATTTACAAAGTTTTTTTAAAAAAATATCCAAAGAAAAAGTTTTTAAACATGTCAGATATTACAAATGAAAAAAAAAAAAGTTTAAAAAATCATATTGTTCCTAATAGCAAAGAGCTTCTGAGCCATTGGGAACTGTGTTATTTCAATTTGTTTGTCCGTAAACACATTTGCCACTGTCATCCTCCATTGTAATTTGCATCGTCTGAAAAAAGTCTTGCTCACCATCAGATGGCAGTCCTGATCCATTCTCCTCCATGGGGATTTTGATAATGGGAGGTAGTTTGCATGTAGTGATCTATAAATATTTGCTGCATTAGAGGACATTGCTGGGTATGGAGATCTGAAATGTATCCTACGACAGTGATGCCAAATGAGTTAAGCACACTATGAGTACGTTCAATGGCTATGTCATTTTACCTGTAGTTCTGTTCTTCATCATATTACTGGGAAACATGGAAAATTCTTCTCCATTGGAAGGTTTTAAAAAGAGTCTGGATGACCATCGGATTCTGTAGCAGCAGCCAGTTTCTTGAACTGGGGATGGTAGAGTGAATTAAGTAATTTTTTTTGTCAGTAATGGCCCATGTCTTGCTGTTTGAGGTGGGAGGGTATGTTCCCCAACTTTTTTTGACAGACAGTAGAAGTGGTGAGATGTACTGAAGCCCCACAGTGCTCCACTCTGAGGCAGCAGGAGTTTCTACAACGCTTGTTTCTCCAGGGGCCTTTACTCCAACACAAGGCCTCAGCACCCGCCCTGACAGGGTGTTGTTTTAGATCCATGTGGCTGGAACCGTGGCGCCTTTCCTGTACTGATCAAGATTTAGGGTGCAAATGACATTGTGATACACTCCTCCAATGACTCTGGGTTTAGCACAATGCAAATCGATCCAAAATTTCCTGATTACGTAATGCTATTGTAAGAGAGGGGGAAACACACTTTTCTTCAAGGAATCATTTCTTTTTGAAAAACCTGTCATGAGGTTGTTTGTTTTAAATTGCTCTACTTTGTGCTGTTTTTGAACCATTTTTGGTTGTGTGAAAAGCCATGTCATTGTATTCTGTGTGCAGGGGCATACCCTGTGCTGATCTTGGTGCCGTGCTGTGTATTGTTTCAGGTGGTGTGAGATTTCCCCATTAGGAAATCATGGCTGCTGTCCAAATTGTTTTCCTTTCTTTCTTTCTTTCTTTCTTTCTTTCTTTCTTTCTTTCTTTCTTTCTTTCTTTCTTTCTTTCTTTCTTTATTTATTTATTTATTTATTAAATAAACTGTTCAACTTTAGAGCTGCATCACGTAGGTACTGGAATCTTGCTGTCTGCAGCATTAATGCAGTGCTATGCCACTTAGAATAAAAAAGAAAAAAATAGCTCAGACAAGATGGTTAGGGGCAAGGACAGAACATAGGTGGAGTCAGGACAGACCCGGAGCGGATCAAAGTGCCAACCCCGGGTCTATTTAAGGGGTGGTGTAATCCTCTGCACTGAACCAATTCTGTTCAGTTGAGGTTGCCCCATGATGATGGGGACAGTGACACAAAGAGCACCTGACATGAATTGATACAATAATACCCCGACACAACTCTTAGATTATTTGGGCAATGTGGCCACATCCTTACTCACTGCAAGATTCCATACTGTATAGTTAGTTTTCCTTCAATGTAATGCAGATTGAGTTTCCATGCTGATAACACTTCCACTCCATTATTCCACCTTCCGTCCCCATTTTCTGCTCTGTCTCCACCACTTTTCTATTTCCCTCCCTTGGTGTTGACCAGTTTGGTAGTGGAAGTTTCCATCTTATGACAAAGAAGGTGCTGCTTTCTTCCCAACATGGAGAACATTCTGCAGAGCTTGATCCATTAGGTCTTTTTACAATTTGTTTGTTTGTTTGATTGATTGATTGATTGATGCATGAAGCCCAAGTTGAGAGGCAATTCTCCTGGGGAGAATCCTCCACTCCCACCTGCATCCCACCGCCACCCCAGCACTGCTCTTTGCTGAGGCGAACACTCCCAGAGCCTATATCACATCTGATGTCAAGGGGAGTTCTATTTCTACATGCCCTGCTAGGACCCCCTGCTCCTTAGGGAGGAAAGGACAGACAGGAGTAACAGATTTGGAAAAACTGGAGCTGCAATTAAAAACAAAACAAAACACAGTGCCCTAGTAAGATAAAATGCCTCAGAAATGAAAGAGATGCAGGAGGGATGGTTTTGAGCGTCCAGTAACATCATGTGTGCCATCAACTGATATGAATCAATGAGCAACTGAACCCCACTCTTAAACAAGAACAAATTGGATTTGTGGATGACCTCTCAGTCTAAGGAATGACCTCTGGGAGTCCTGTCGGCTCCTTGTTCTTGGCAACAAACAAAATAAATAAAAATTGAGAAGAAGCTGTTGGACTAAGGGAAGATTTTTCAAGCAATTCCAAGCTTGATATCACCAGAAGCCTCTTTTCTCCATAACATCTATTTGGACACCCTAAGACGAGAGGGCAACCACTTCCACTCATCTCATTTGCTCCATTGCACTGATCTTCACAAACCAGTAAACGTAGGAGCAGAACGTAGTTTCTTTTAAGACATAACTAGTTATAGTTACTATTTGGGCCCCCAATTTAGTTAGTTGCCATTACAATTAACATAACCCTTCGTTCTCATTAATGAAAAATGACTAAAACAGTTTTTTAAAAAAATAATATCAGAATACTACAGACCACTGGCTTGTAGTACTAAGCTTGCCTAAGTAGTGAGGCAACACCCCTGTAACTATTAAAGTAACTAAAACCATTTCAGTTATGCTGCAAGACGAGCATGATAATTTTGCAGTTGTAATATAGCTTGGTTATGCCTTGATTGTTGCAAATTAACAACAACAACAATCACAAGGAATGCATTATTTTAACAATGTATTTCTGAGCTCCCACTCTGGTTGAATCAATGGAACATATGGAGGAGCTGAATCACCAAACTCCAGTGATTCAATGGGCCTACTCTAGATACAACATACTACACTAAGCAACAGCATTTTTACTAGGAAGTGTGCATTTAATTAGCTATACCGAGAGCAAAGCTTGGTGGGGGGAGGGATTAGTTTTTGGCTTTCCATTCCCAGAATTCCCTAGCCGGCACAGCTATTGGGCTTGGTTGGTAAGGGAATCTGGGAACTGCAGTTTAAAAAAAAAGTAACTTCCCAGGCTCTGGTGCAGTTAGATCTATTTAAACCAAATGGGACTTAAATAAAGTGTGGCTCCCACATTATGCTTGTTCTTGAAGATGACCCTGGTTTATCAATCTGGGTTAGTCAACTTCATGTGTTCTGTTGTCTTAAGGTGTCTGCCCTGCCGCAAGGTGGCTTTAGATCTCCACAAGATGCATTTAATTCCCAAGAAATGAATGTGAGACCTTGCTTTAATTAAGTGCTGATCAATACTGCTCATTATGTCATTCACAAGTCCCAGCTCACGTTCCGTTGTGCCCTGTATTTGGAAACAATAAGTGAGAAATTGAATTGCTAAGGAGAGGTCATACCAGCAAAAGGAGAAATTGTTCACATATGCCATATTTCTCTTTTCTGTCTTCATTAAGTGGGAAATAGGCATGCTGTGGGGACGTAGATGGCAAAAACAGAGTCCTTAAAAACAGCCACGGTGTGACACAAACCCTTTCAGTGGTTTTGTGTGAGGTACTTTCAGTCATTTGAGCAGAAGCAGAGGTTGCTGGCTCTTCATTCAGAAAGCACGCCTTCCTGCCTACAAAGCCACCACTAAGAAAGGAAATAGCCACTGCGAATGCTCCTCTGCTCCTGTTGCCCACACTTGTCTTCTGCCCGCTGTAGCTTTCCTTCGCCCTAAATGGAGGGACGTGTGTCAACCAAGGTCAAGCAGGTCACAACTTGTAAGCTCAGGGGTGGGGTTGAAGGCCACGTTTGTCCTCTCCATGGGCTACACAGAGCCCTCACGTGGTCCTGTTGAGCTGTTAAAGGAAAAATAATCAGAAAGTGACAGGATGGGCACTTCTGGTTTTGTTTTAACAGAGGTTTTTTTTTTGGGGGGGGGGAGAGGATCCTGCGCTGGCCCACAAATAGGCATGCTGCTCCTAGAGGCCTCCCAGGGCTGAAAATGGCAATTCTATGGCAATGCCCTAAATAGCTCTTTTTTTATCTTGGTGAACTGAAAGGATGCAATGAAGTACATTTCCCCAGTGAACAAAATGTCCTTCCTGATCTCTCTCGGCTCTAGTCAAGAGTTCTGGGCGAACCCACAAATTCTCAAAACTGAGCTGGAGTGACTGGCACCACTGCAGTGTGTGTCATGGGCTTATATATTGCAGCTACATTTTGAGAAAAGTAGCTCTTATTACTTATTATTTGACTTTTTAAACAACATTAGAATGTCACAAGTAGCTTGCTAGTTGTGACATGCTATTTCCAAGTTCGGATTCAGAGTCAGGGGCTCGGAAGGAACAGCCATGGACTGCTGCCACCCTCAAGCTTCTGTTGCCTGGAGCAGTTGCCCCACTTTGCCTAATGATAGGTCTGGCCATGTAGCTCAATGATAGAAATGCTCAACCAGTGTATACGTTATCTACCTTTTTAGGCACTCCTAAGCGGTCAAGTGTCGCACCAGAATCCATGATATGAAAGAACAAATCAGCTCCAAAATGCCCGACTTTTTTCAAGCCTCGTTCATGAGGAAAGATTCACACATCAAAGGGGCAAAGAGAAAGGGCTGAGATCTGATTAAGGTACAGTAATTAGTTATCTGACAGGACGAAAAATGGCTTTGGTTTGAACCAGCACCTATAATTGTTTTAATCCTTATTGTAGGGGAAAAAGCATAAAGTCAGGCTGGAAAGTGTAAACTTCTTTGGCTTTGATAGTGTTGTGATTTGTGAAGAAGAGGACTACTACGCCATCAAGGAACCTCTTATATTTATCTTTGGTATAACCGCATTACATCTTTATGTCACCCTGCCATATGTGGTCTCTTAGCGTTCTCATCTCAGGCTCCAATGAATGCTAACTCAAGCAAGTGCTGTATTTTCAGGCCTACACAATTTTCTTGGTACATGTAATGGTTTCTACTGCAGGGCCCTTGGCTTGCAAATGAATAAAAATGCCCAGTCACTTAGCATCAAGGGCACGAGACGCCTCTGACAAAGTAACCTTGATTGGCTAGCCGAAGTCTTAAAAGCATGTCACAGAGCAGTCCTTTGAGAGAGAGAAAAAAATGAAATAGAAGCTTCTCTCAGTCACCAATTGAAATGCCTTAGGAAGCTGACAAGGCAGAAGCTCCTGGGGAAGAAAAATCATTAACTGTCTCTCTACTGACATCTTTTCCTTGGGACATCTTGGAGGGATAGCGAAAGGAAGAATGCCGTATCATGCGGTGTGCTGGGGCGGCTTTGGTAAAAAGAGGGTGATATTTACTTATTTTTTAGTGAGAATTCCCTCACCAAAATAAAAAAGCAGACCCAGTACTATATAATGATTCTCTGAAAAGTTACAGTTCTGAAGAGTGATTTTTGGATCGAAGCAGGTATGAGCGGTCCTTGTGCCTGTTCTTACCAGCGGGCATTTAAACCAGTCCTTTCTCTATGACACAGTGCTGCCTGGAGAGTCTTTTTCCTAGGTGAAGCATCCAGCTAGACTCGGTACTTAGGAGCAAGAGGCATAGCTTTTGTTTGAAATATGGCTAAATAGGCAGTCTGCCATTTATATTTTAACAGGCAGTTTGAATATTTATTTATCTACCGTTTAATATGAATGAATGGAAGATGATAAATCTCAGAATTCTTGGGCCATAGTGAAAGGAAGCAGAAATATAGCAAGCGTGTCATCACAGCACACTCTTGACTACTTGCCTGTTATCCTCAACACAAAAGCTATACTGAAGCAGATGAAAGACCAATTGCCCAATGGAAGATTCTGTTCTCATATTGGCCAGCTAGTTGCTGCTGAAAGCTTATGAGCAGGAAATGAGTACAACTGGAGAAGTGCTCCCTCAAGTGGTGAAAAATGTCTGTTTCAGCACATGGTTTTCCTTACCTCCCTGTCGTGCATGTAGTGTGTTTGTGTGAGCACTCTTTGACAAGTGAATATCGGATTAATTTGCAAGTCTAATTCCTGAAGCACAGGTAATTGAGGAAATACTATAGTTGGATGAGAAACAGGTTATTCTGAGGGAATACATATTCCGTTTAACATATATTTTGATCCTTTGTTTGATGGCTTTAAGTCAATGTAGTAACAAGGAATCTAAATGAAGTTTTCTTTTTATCCCCCAACACATCATGGAATGCTATTTTCTTTTGAAGTAATAGGCTAGCAGGAATAACTGAAAGTATGTGTTGCTCTGTAGCTTATAGGTAATGTATTAACAGGTTTCGTTACTGTTATGTAGTAATTCCAATGTCTGTTCCCCAGAAGCAAGCTATTGGTTCCTTTAATGAAGTTTAGGTTCATTAGGAGTTAAAGTTAAATATAAAGGCTTTCAGCGTTCCTACCCATTTATGACTCCACCTGAAATGTACAACTGCCCTTGGGACTAGCCATCAAGTGCCCTTTTTGATAGTGAAACGGAGCATGGACAGAGATGCAGGCGTGTATCTCCATGGTCCACTTTTGGTTATAGCCAATTCCTCTCCTAGTTGCCTTCAATAGTTGCAGCACAAGGAGCGATTCCACATCTGCAGCTGCCTCCCATGCTGGCAATCCTGGAGACACCTGTTGATGTTCAGTCCTGTAGTTTGTAAAGACAGAGGGCCCACATTAAACACATACACACACATACTACGAAATATCAAAATGTTATTTTGTGCAGCTGGATGTCATGGCCAGGGCTGATCTGTGTAATTTTCTTTATGTCAGGAGTCCAACGGAGCATGCCAGGCTTAAATATATTAAAAGCTTTTGATTTTCCCAACACGTAAAGGCATATCGTGCCACGGTGGTTAAACTGCAAGTTCCCATTCCTACATGACAGAATGTTAAAACTGAGAAGTTGGAGCTGATGGAGAGACAGAAAGATGTATTTCTATGCACCAAAGAAGGAAACCTGTAAAGATACAGGGGAGAAGTGGTGGTGCATTTACACAAAGCTTTGTTATTCACATTAAAGCCACAGACCCTCCTTTAGTCCCCGATTATGTTAACATGTTCCAGAGAAAGTCCTCAGCTTGCAGTAAACTCAGGGTCAGGAAAGAATCACAGAATACTTGGTTCTCTTTGATGTAGCTTGAAGATACACAAGTGTTTCAAGATCAACAGGGGTAGGCGTGGAAGAGAAGTGTTCTGAGTTCACATTTTCATACAAAAATATTTGTGGCACACACTGCAGCACTGGTAGTGAGATGAAGAACATCTTGCCCTAGAAATCCGTATGTTTCTGGAGTTTGCCATGCATTTTAGTGCAGAAGTACAAGCCCAGAACCATGCACACATTTCAAAAGTGTGTCCAAATAAAATGTGTAAATTTGAAAAAAATATAAATGTGTTTTAGTCATCAGGAAAATGAGTATGTTAGAAAGTGTGCAGCTTTTGGGAAAAATGTGCAAAACAAGTGAAATGGAATGCTGCTGAGATTTGGAGGAACACACAAATAACAAGGCTGACTGATGGTACAACTACATTAGCAATAGGGAGAAATACAGTCTGAGACACTTGAATGGTTTGGCATTCTGGAGCTTCATTAGATCACTCTTTCCATTCGCATGGAAATTGCTACTGCATTCCCTTTATAGTTGTGATCTAGCTAATCACACGTTGGCATTAGATTGCTCTATTTTGGTCCATTTGGTTGAAGTGTGCTCCTCCCCTTCTTGCTCCCCACCTCCTGCCTTCTCTTTTACAATGGCTATCAGCTGGTTGGGAAACACACTGCTTCTCTTTGCTTGTGGGTGGGCATTAATGCTGATTTTTTATGCACACAGAGATGGGTTACAGATTGCCATGTTTCAGCTCCATATTTCTCCTATTCTCCTTTTCGAAAGTTAATTTTTGGTAAGTGGCATAGCGCTTAAGTGATGCGGCACAATAGTAGGAAAGTAGTTTTCTAAAATAATAAAAACCAAAACGCCTTTTCTCATTTCAAAATAGGATGGAGGGTGCTGTCTTCAGTCACAGCCAGATCACACTCGCCTCTGCACATGACCACTAATGTGCAGGAAGAACACACCCCAACCCCACATTGGAGTGATCTAAGCAACCACACAGCAAGAAAACAGTGTTTATTTGGACTGATCCAAATCATTCCAAATAAACCCTAGACCAATCTGGGATGGATTGGTCCCTTTAGGGACAGGTTGGATTTCTCTAACAAGAATGTAGTGTATTCAACATTTTTAGAGTGATCCCAACCATTCCAGCAGGGGACTACAGAGAGGGATAAACTCATGTGTAGCTGACCTCTGATTTTCACCTCTCTCTGTGGACTCCTTGAGGACATTTTACTGAGAGTGTTGTGGTGCAGTGGTTAAACTGCAGTTCTGCAGTCCAGACTCTGCTCATGACCTGAGTTTGATCCTGATGGACTGAGGTAGCCAGTTCAAGGTTGACTCAGCCTTCCATCTTTCTGAGGTCAGTAAATTGAATATCCAGCTCACAGAGGGTTGGCAGGCAATGTGTAGCTTGCAAAAAAGTGCTTCAAGTGCTATGGAGTGGTATATAAGCAACACACTTTGCCTTGAGATCAGGAACAGACATTAGAGGTAGCCTGCAATTAGATCTGAATCTTAACTGAATCTGTGAGATCCCATATGGTGTAATGGATGGACAGTTGGACTAGGATTTTGGAGAACTAGGTTCAAATCCCACTCAGCCATGAAACACATGGGAGGTGGGTGGGAAGTGGTAAAACTACTGTTTGAACATTTCACCCACCTGGAAAACTTTGCTAGTGTTGCCATAAGTTTAAAGTGATGGCAAATAAGAGCAACAATAAACAGTGGAGATGTTCTGGATAGAACTATGGCTGCTGCAGAAACAATTATGGAGGAATGACTCAAGATTGCCGGCACTAACATGAAGCAGAAACACCTTGGCCGTCTTTTTCATCAACTTTCTTCTGAGACTGACAACCCTGCAATTATGCAATCAAAACCCAGAAGCTATTACACAGCTTTGGATTTCCTATTGTTCGCACACAGGTGAAAAACTAGCATTCCAGCTCGTGTAGTAACATCTGCCAGAACTCTTTGTTTTGGAAACACATGCTTTTTGACCCAACACAAAAATTGTAGCTTTTCATTTTTATTCGTTCTAGATGGAAAATAGGATTATAAAATTCACATCTTACCAATTGGGAAGTGGAAAAATAAGTTGTTGGACAGAACCTTGTGGGTGTTGTGGGTTTATGTAACTTGCCACAGCTAATTGTGGCTAATCGGCAAGAGGTTCTGTGATGGGGTCTCAGTTCTGTGCTTGACCACATACATGCCTGATTACGAAACCAAGACGTGCCCTGACACTTCATCTGTTAGCCACAATGAGCTGCACCAGGTGACACAAACCCTAGGCAGACACCAGTAGGATTCAGGCCATAGTCTTTTACTGTGATGCATTCCCAAGCACAGTTATCAGATTGCTTATTCTTGAAGGTGTGTACCTGTTCTGTGGCAAGAGGCACTTTCTCACCCTAAGGCTGCTGTTACAACCTGTGCTAATCTGAAAAAGTCTGGTGATATTTATTTATTTATTTTATTTACAAGATTTTTTAGCCGCGCCATTACCAGTGGTCTCTGAGCGGCGTACAACAATATTAAAACTTTAAAAACATTAAAACCATTAAAAATAGGCAATATTATAATAATATCCTATATTAAAAACAATCATCAAAACATTAATATTAATATTATATAACATAAGGGGACTTGTACAGTTTTCTCATTTTGCCCAGATTAAACATTAATAAACATTAATATTAATGTTTATTAATTAATTTATCTCCCCTTTGCTAACATGCTGCTGTATGCGTTCACACAGGGGATTGTAGATGGGGCTGCCCTTGAAGACAGTTTGGGAGCTTCCAACGTACAGCAGCTATTATGCTAACCAAGAAGACTCAAATGGAACATTTCACACCAGTTGCATTAGTTACAGGTTAGCTTCTGGGTAAAACTCAGGCTGCTCGTTCTTAAATTTTAGATTCCTAAGTGCCTTAAATGGGACTGCTGCTGTGTTGCTGTCTTTGGATAAACTGGCTGAATTGTAAGGTCATCCTTAGAGGGCCAGCTTGTTCTTCTCCAAGACAACAAGGTTTCCAAAGGGAGACGGATGCCAGCTGGGGAAAGAGCCTTCTTAATTGTGGGATGCTCTTCAGAGCTTCACTGCACAATTTTGTTCAGTGGAAATTGACTGGAAATTTCTGTGTATAATCATGGATCGGTTTTTATGCTGGCCAGTTTCCTGTGGTGAAACACTGCGTACATAAGGGGACTTGTACAGTTTTCTCATTTTGCCCAGATGCAGGACTGATGGCACAACCTGGGCATGTTGGAGCATCCAGTAGACAGCTGGTAAGATTATCCACACCACTTGCATGATTTCTGGTCTACACGTTGCTTTACTGACAGGATTGTGGCTCTTGAGGATCCCCTGTTCCCGCAGTTTCACTCGGAGCTTGGAAACATGATTTTCTTGAGCCACACTTTCCCCAAACCCCCTAGTCAACACCACAGTTCTATTTATACTTTTTCTGCTTTTAAACTGTAGCTGTTGTGAAAGTCTCTGGGCTAAAAGAGCAGGATTGAAATGCTTGCCGTAGTAAATACTACTCACCGGTGTGCCTAGTTTGGCAGAGACATCCTGCCTCCTCTCTCAAATACACCAACCTTGGGCAAGAGTTGCCTTTTGTTTTAGGAACAGCTGCTGAAGAACGATCAACGACTCCCTCTATTCATATCTATTCATATCTCTTAGAACACATCCCATTAAGTGGGGCTTTTGCCAGAGCTTGAAAGGAATGCACAAATAATGGCGTAACCGGCAACAATGCTGCTTGTTTAAACCACCCCTCCTGACTAATGTTAATCTTTCAAAGTAACAACCTAAGCACCGGCTTTTGCTCTGTATCTACCTTTGTTGTTGGATCCCTCTTGAAATGCAGAAATCCCATTATAGTGTTTTTAACCATGGGTGAAATGGAGACTTCTTTTTTTTCCTCCATAAGGACCAGAGAGAGAAGAATAGACACACTTCAGCAGTTTCGCTCTTGATGTAAGATATCACTTTGGCGGCTTCAGTGAAGATGTTGGGTTAGGTTTGGGGAGGAATTACTGGAACCCTGACAGACAGCCTTATCCAAATACAAAAGCTCTCAAGGTTACACTACACAGAACAAGTGTTTTCCTCAGTAGGTTTATTGACATGATATCCTGGTTTTCTGTTAGCTGACAAGTGCTAGATAAAACATTGTACTTTGGATTTTGGCTCCGGTTTCAAAATGGTTGCTATGGCAGATTACGAGGTATCCCGCAGATTTTGTAAAGGTTTTGTTGTATTGAATTATTCTTTGACCTTTTCTCTGAGGAAGCCAAGGTGGCACCATTGCTTCTCTCCCATTTAATCCCCAAACTGACCCTATCAGTTCAGCTGGCCTAAGTTCACCTAATCAGTTTCATGACCAAATAATTTTTTTTGTTAAAACGTTGGACCAATATTGGTCTTGCTAGACCCAGTTCCATTATTTATCTTCACAAACTGTGGCAAAATCTTTTCTCCTTTCAAACACTTTTATCAAATTCAAGAATTCATTCAGGAATTGTTGACTAGTAGTTTTTGGAGAGCCTTGCTTCCTGAGCAGAAAGAAAACTCCCAGCTTGCACTGGGGCAAGAACAGGAAGCTTGGAGAGAGCTAGGCCTAGCTCAGCCTTCAAGCTGAGGCCTTTCTCCCAGGTGAGCCTTATTAAGGTGTCAGTCTATTAGGCCGAACAGTCTATTATGCAGAACTCCAGCTCTAGAATGGAGAATTATGGTATATGTAGTGAAAACAAAGAAAAGAACAATCCCATCCTTATAAAGGAAATGGAAGAAGTTCTCCACAAAAGAAAAAGAAAAATGTGGGACTCTAGACCTTAATGTTCTGCTTTGGGAAAAGTTTCATTTGATGATGTTCTTATTTATATTTTATTTTTTAAATTATTACATATGTTTGTATTCTGTTTTTGAAGGTAAAGCTCACTGTTAAACAGCTTACAAAGAAGCTTTAAATAATAAAATCTTGTGAAAGCAATAGAAACACCGTATAAAAAGTCTGCTGAATAATTGTGCCTGTTCACTCAGAGTGAAGAGATGGCCTCCGATACGATAGTGTTCTTTATTCTTCTTGTCATGTGGCTGTTAAATGCACAGCACTTCAGCGCCTAAGAGAAGGTGGCAATCTTCATTTAGTCAAACTGTTGCTTTTATTTTGGGACGAATGAACTCTGCAGTTAATGCCATGTTTTCCTTTAGGGTACATAATGGACAGTGTTCAGGAGGAAGGGCATATTTTACACCATAAACCTCATTTGTAGAAGGAAAGCTCTATGTGCAAGCAACTAGAATTTGCTATGCAGTTATTCTATCTTTTTTGGAGTGCGATGGTGTGAGCAAAGCTTCACGGCTCCTATTTCATTCTAAGGCTGTAACAGGTATCTGTAAGTGGAAGTGAAAGGGAGCCAATGGCCAATCCAGACCAAACAGTGAGTAGTCAGAAGGAGTTTCAAAGAACATGCAAGAGCCAGAATCAGGGCCGAGACAGTTGTAGTCAAGCCTTATAGCAGATATATAAAGATCCAACAAAGCCAAGAGGGAGCAGACAGAAGTAGGTCTGCAATAATAGGGCTACGATAGTCCAAATCAACAGACCAGGCCGACACAATGCAAGGAAGGCTAGAACAGA
The DNA here is from genome assembly GCA_037013535.1 of Intellagama lesueurii. NCBI lineage: Eukaryota > Metazoa > Chordata > Lepidosauria > Squamata > Agamidae > Intellagama > Intellagama lesueurii. Next base: position 161,758,877 of record JBAJHW010000001.1, on the reverse strand, counting down.
ATGGGATTACAAACATGGCTTCCAGCTGCATGGGATGGACGGGACTCATGGTGTTCCTTCAACTGGGCACGGGGTTCCTCCCTTCATCATTTGACTCTAGTTGGATATGGATGGCAGGTTTCTCATCTTGAGAGTGTTTGTCCGAGATGTTGCCATTTGCTAGGGTCAGGAAATTGTTCTTTCGTCAAGAGATTATTTTAAAAGATAAAGATATAATGTTAATACTGCATATATACATATGAACATCCTCAAATAAGAAATCCACTATTCTTCTATTATAATTTATATTGTTCTGCTATGCTATTTTGAATGGATGGTCAATATATTTTTTTAAAAAAATATTATTATATTTATTTTTCCAGTGTTCTGCTGTGATTTGAAACAATTACTTCTGTCTACATCTTACTTTATTTTATACACAAATAGCAAATGCTTTCTTAGTGTGGGGGCCCTTAGGTAGCCAAAATGTTATTTGTAACTGAAAGCAGATGCCCTTGGCCGTGGGAAAATTCCAAAGTATACACAGGTACCACCTGGAAAAAAAAACTTTCACTAAAAATTAAGCTTAAGGGCAAGGGGTGTCCCTACTCCCCCAAACATGTGAATGGGAATGAAACAGCCCACTAGTGAGCACAGCTGACTCTGAGAAGGGGGACTGAGGGAACGCTAGGGAGAAGGCATGGAGTCTCCTGTAAGTGAGCGTGGCAAGCTAACTATTCACATATTCACATATCTTGAACCACCCAGAGTGGGACCGTCCCCTCCCTCAGGCCAATAGCAGTCTGGGGTGGGATTGGGGAGGAGTGTAACTGGAAATGAGTGGCAGACACTAGCACCTTTTCTTCTAGTGCATGGCTGTTCTGATGGAAGCTTTCTTGTATATATATGCCTAATGCAGGGGTCTCAAACATGCGGCCCGCGGGCCATTTGCGGCCCGCCGGATGATAGTTTGTGGCCCCCGCCTTGCCTGCCCCCCCTGAAGCACCCACGCGTCCTCTGCTGTCAAGAGTCAAAAAAAGCCTCGCCTCGCTGGCTCTCTCCCAAGACAGCGCCTCTTGCACCCTCCATCCGGAACTGCAGCCTGCCAGCCAGCCTGCCTGTCTGCCGGCTGGCAGGCTGCAGTTCCGGATGGAGAGTGCAAGAGGCGCTGTCTTGGGGGAGAGCCAGCGAGCAAGGCGCGCTGCCGGCCCTTTTCCCCGAGCGAAGCCGCCAACAGCAGTTGTTGCCACCGCCGCCTCTTCCAGGGAAGCGGCTCTCTGGCTCTCTTTCTCTCTCGGCACCCCCAGCACCAGCCTGGCCAGCGGCCATCTCAGTGCCCGGCGGTGCTTCCTCCTCCTCCTCTTCGTCCTGCTTCAGCCGCCTCGGCTCTGGAGGCTGCCTAGGCTCGCCTCGCAAAGTTTGCTCCTCTGTCGTGATGGGGGTAGCTGCTGCTGCTGAGTGCGCCTTTTTTTGAGGGGGGCCCTCAGAGGAAGGTTGCCGGACCTCCGTGTGTGTTTGTGTGCGTGCACCTGTGGGGGCCCCTGCCACGTTCTGTTTAATTTCGCGGGTACCGGTGGGGGCTTTTCTCCTTTGGCAAGGCGAATTCTGTGAGGTTTTTTTTAAAATTTTATGTCGTGCCCTCCTCCCCCCGGCTAGGCAGTTGCCGGCACTCCCTCCCTTCTCCGCTTCTTCGTCCTGCTGCTGCTGGTGGTGGTGGTAGTGAAGAAGGAGCCGGAGGGGGTCGTGGCCGGCGACGAGGGCTCGTGCACCCCCTCCTCCTCCTTGGAGCCCCAGCTGGGCTAAGGAAACTCCCGGGCGGCTTCCTCGGGCTCTTGCTCCGCTTGGCGGAAAATCTGATGTGGCCCAGCCTCACCCAGACTCTGCCTCCAGCGGCCCCCAGGTAAATTGAGTTTGAGACCCCTGGCCTAATGGTTTCAGTGGGCTTGATCCATATGGAGTGGGATTTGAGAAGCCCTGCAACAAAACGGTGCAACATTCCCATCCCATGAAGGCTGTTTTTAGTTGTCTACTGTAAGAAAAATCATGTGCCACTCAGTCAATTCCCACTAAAGGTGACCTTTTACAGAGTTTGCTAGGGTAGAGAATAGGTAGGGAATACTCAGAAGTGGCTTGCCATTCTCTTCTGGGGTTGCCCTGGGACTGTGCAGCTGGCCCAAGGCCACGCAGGCTGGCTCCACTCACAAGAGGCACAGTGGGGAATTGAACCCCCGACCTCTGGCACTGCAGCTAGGTACCTAACTGACTGAGCTTTCAAACCAGCTTTAGCTCTCTACTTATGGCACAAAGCTTCTGATTTAAGCACTACTCTCTGGGTTTAAAGAGATTTTTAACAAATTGATTCTGGTTGGATTACGTAAAGTTGCCTACTGGGAAATACTGCAGAACGCTACAGCTATTTATAGAGAGGCTGTCCTCACTCACTGCCTTGACTTATTTCCCCATACAACAGTTTGATCGTAAGTAGAATGCTGCTCTTGTTAAGTCCATGCTTGATTTTATGCAGCATGTGCCTTTTATAAAAATGTGTTTACATAGCAATCTAGAAATCTATTTTAATGGAAATTCCAGAGAGCTTGAAGGGACGATATCATGATAAAAATAGAATACTTTGCAATAAAATGCCGGTGTCAGCAAAATATAAGATGATTGAAGTTGCAAACATTCAGCAAGATAACTTTTCAAATGACCATAACCTTTGCTCCTCAACATACAGTTACTGTAACTTATGTGTGGTACCGTTTCATCAGTGAGGTGAACATCTGTCTCTGTAATTTTTGGTAACTTTTTCATCAGTGAGGTTAATATCTGTTGGAGGAATATTGTGTGTGGGGTTTTTCCCCCCAGAATCTTTTTGATATCCTCACCCTGATCCTATCTGATACGACTTGTTGTGACAACTTGCTTTCTAAAGCTACTTCAGCAGAATGGTCAATAGCATTTCATTGAAAAAGAGGACATTCACTAAAAAAGAAATTGAGGATTCACATAAAATTCCAGATGTTAATAGTAATAGTAACAGTAACACTAACAGTAACAGTAATGTGCCATCAGGTCAATTCTGATTTATGATGACCCTTCTCAGGGTTTTCTAGCTATAGTGCTCAGTTTAGTTTATAGTATAGCTTACCATTCCTTTTTTTCTGGGAGCACTTTGGGACATGTCCAGCCACCATGCGGACCTCATGCTGGCTAGAGGATTATGGGAATGACTGTTTCCAAGTGTTGATAATACATATGATTTGCTTAATTATAATGCTCTTAGGGACTGTTCCGCTGCCCCAAATCAGAAGTACATTGTTTTCAGTGAGTCTTGCTCCTTAACAGGTGCACAGAAGATGGCAGTACTGAGGGCTCTTTCCGATACAATGTGCCAGTGTGCTGGGTTCTGTGCTATTGGTTTGGGTACTTTCCCTACAATCCTGATGACACAAGTCTTGAGCTGACATCTTCAGTGACTTTCAGTGACTTCCCCCAGCCCATCTTTCCATGTTTTTGGTCACTTATGAGGGCATGTTTTGTTTTGTTCTGGGCCTTTGTTCCAGGATGGAGCTTAGCACCACGGTACTTTAAATGGGAAGCAAATTTCCATGTTAGGGTCTCCCACATGGAAGCTTTTAATTAACTTTAAAAAAAAAAGTCTCCAGAAGGAGAAGCATCATTCAAAGATCTGGCTTTTCACGTTAAACTCTGGGCTCCTAATCCCACTCTCCTTCATCAAGAACGGAGCCTGAACGCAGTCAACCGGGGTGGTACCTTTGCTGTGTCTGGAAGAGCCCTAAAGCTGCAGATGTCATGCCATGCCTTGTTTTCTTCCTATCACAGCAGACGTTTGACAGTATTTCCAATCCAGGTTGATCTTTTCCTGCTGTGGATTTCTAACAATCTATTCTAGAGTGATGGCATTTATTTTGAGAGATTTAGAAACTGAGTATATTTAATTAATGGCAGAATACTGTTGGTTTCCTGAGGGTTGAGAAATGTTTGTTTCTCTCTAATACATTATGGTATTCCTCTAGTTTTCCAGATCTTTCAGAGTTACATGTTTGACATATGAAATGTAAAAACTAAGTTGGTCTTACCTCTCAGTGATTACTTTTTTAAAAAAGCAAGAAAAGATCATTTAAAAGGCAGGCTAAATGCAGACTGAAGTAAGCTTGTGTTAGAATAAACAGCACTTTCCTCTCTAGAGAGCTTTGCTTCTAGTGACATGTTAGCTACATTGCATAGTTCAGCTCTGAGTTGCACCTGGCAGCCGTTTCATTATGGTTTAAAAAGCACAGCCTTGGCCCACTTGTGTCTCCATCCTCTTCATTGGTCTCAACCATTTTCCCTTTAAATGTGCCAGGAAGGATGAATTTGCTCTACAATTCACTTGATTGAGCTGGCTAGATAGCTCAGTGAGTGAGGCTTCCAGCTGCACAGTCAGAGGTTGGGAGTTCAATTCCCCACTGGACATCCCAGAAGGAGCCAACCTGTGTGGCCTTGCCTTGGGCAAGCTGCACAGTCCCAGGATGCCCCCGGAAGAAGAGAAGGGTCAACCACTTTTGAGTATGCCGTAAGTCAGAATTGTCTCAATGGCACATGGTTATTATGAGGAATGTGCATTCAGATTCAGAAATATTCAGAATTCACCCAATAATGCCATATTTGGACAGTTCTATATATATCTAAATCCGATTTTGATATTTCTGAATATCTGTAATAATTATTCCTAATAGTGGGAGTCCCATCTACTCCTATAGATTAGAGAACAAAAGGCTAGGTTTTTTGCTTAATAGAGGATGAAGTGAAAGTGAAACCTCTTTCTCAGGCATCCTGGAGTGATTTCTTGAGAAATGAAACTCAAAGACTCTTGGGCACCAAGGGGAGTGAGGGCAGAGAACTCAGTGTCTCCTGATTGGGGTTGCCATGGGTTTCCCAAGGGAGGAAATAGGACTTATAATCATAGGAACTAGCATTCCCCTAAATGTCTAATTTGACCCTAAAGGAAGCAGGATACTAAGTCACACTTATGGTGGAAGTGTGACTTACTTCCATCACTTATTTCAATGGAGAAGTCATCTCTGCCAGAAGTCATATCTTTGATGGAGAATCCATGGTCATTGAGTTCTATGGTGGACCCCTAGTTTGTACTTACTAAGCAAATTGGCTCAAGTCTCTCAGGTTGTGCTGTGAGCCCTGAGGGATCCAAGAAACCGGATTGATCTGTTTCCATTCCATCTCAGTGTCACGTGTTTCCACGAGTCCCATTCCACCCTGTATTTTTCTGCATAATATGCTTTTCTAAATGTGCTCCCTCTAAAACAGGGGTGAGCCATATGTGTCCCTCCCAATATATTTAGATTGCAGAGGAATTTGGAAAAGTTACTTTTGGGGACTATAACTTTCCCAGTATGCTGGCTGGGAAATCTTGGGAACTGCACTCACAAAATTGATGTTTCTGAGTTCTAAATTACAACTCCTTCCAGACCTAAACAGAATAGCCATTCTAAGGCTGATGGGAACCTAAGTACAGAAACATACAGTGGCCACCTGTTCCTCATCCTTAACCTAAACCATGTGGTTTGGTTCATTATGGGGTTGCAAATTGCACCACAAAATTCAGAAAAGTGAGAAGCACAAACAATACTTGCATTCTAATAATGCACCAGGAGGTACATGTTGAAAAGTTCACTCTGAAGTGCAGACCATGCGAGTTGTGCTTTTAAATTCTATCCCTCATCCCTCTCTCTCTTTCTTTTAAAAAATCGGGTCATATATAATTGTTACCATAGAGGAGGATCCATTATCATTTCCATTGTCAATGCTTAAGGACTTTTCTGCCTTGATAGTGCAGAAAACTGGATCTGTGTGGTCTAACAGTTAAGAGTGTTGGGTTACAGTCTGGGAGATGTGGCTCTAAGGCCCCACTGTGCCATGACATTCACTCTCTCTCTGCATGATCCACATCATAGAGTTGATGTAAGAAGAAAAGAGACTTTTATGCTGCTTTGAACTTTTTGGAAAAGAGGTGAGATATAAATATAAGAGCAAACAAGCAAATACAGCTTCAACAGGTCATCCAGTCAATGGCTGGGTGTTCAGATCACATGTAAAAAATATATGTTTCCATCTCTTACACCATTATTCCCCCAGGTCACATAAAACATTTACCTCATGCCTGAGAAATCAAATCTGCAGACAGAGCCATGCTGTCTCTCAGTTGACAAATTACAAAACAAAAGCAAAGTAATTTGTCAAATGCAGATGACGGTAGACCTGTGTTCAAATGAACAGACAGCGTTTTCCCTTACGGGTGCCCTGCTTCGAGATACAGAATGAACACTTCATTTCGAGAAGTCCTGACGGGAGCTTGGAGGTGGGCTCCTCATGCATTCTGAGAGGGAAGTGCATTCATGCTATTGAAAAGATCAATGATGACATCACCATTCCTGGTGGTAAAAATTCAAGAAAGAAGAGGAATAGGATTGACAAAATCCTGGCATCCTCTGAGTGCTGGTACATAAAAAATGAGCAATTCCCTATAATACAGACAGAGCTAATGAGGAGGAGTCATTCTGTGACACGTTGGGGGATTTCAGTGATTTGACCTGCTTGATCCGTCGCTTGTAATTAATTGTCAGGGCTGTTGTCAGCTCCAGGAATCTATTTCTACTTGCTGGCTCCAAAAAAAAAAACAACCCCAAAAAAACCCTGCATTTGGATTTCTTCAAAGCCTTTCCTTCAGTGAATGAAATCAATTGCTCCAGCAGCATGTCCCCTCCAGAAGGAACAAAGTCAAGCCATCTTCTGTAATGTCGTCCAATTTGTTTGAAAACGTTACCTCTTCTTAGTGTTTTCTTCGGTATGCCAGGAGCATACAGAGCTACAGAGAACATCAACGTGTGCTACAGATTTAAGTTCACATCTAAAGAACTGTAAGTGGAAGGAAAATAGCCAGGAGTCAGAACATGGGAAAATCATGCTTTTTTGCACCACATCTCCCAGAATCCCATATCCAGCATGGTCCATGACCTGGTTTTGTTACTTCCAAAGTAATAATTGTTATGCTGGCTGGGGATTATGGGAGTGGTTGTCTAAAAAGTAATATTTCCAAGTTCTGATTTTGAGGACTTACAAGCACATAGAAATGTCACATCTGCACACAATATGTTTAAATAGGAAGAGACGCTCCATATGAGCTGTGAATTAAACAGCTGTAACACAATGATTGTTTTAATTAGTGATTTTATAGTTGTTTAAACTGCATCTCTGGGAGAGTATCAAATCCTATGTGGAAGATCTCCAAATTGCGGGTGTAATGGCACACTGGAATTTTGAAGATTTCCTCTGTGTGCTTATTTCAATCAGACACATCCTGATAGTGCAATCCTATGGTTTGTCTACTCGTAAGCAGGAAAGGGAGGGGTATTTTTTAAGGCAATGGAATTCTCAGCCGAGTTGTGTTTTTTTCCTGGTTGCGAATAGGTTGGTTGAGAGCCCATCTCCCTCCCACAAAATTCTGCCTCCGTCTTTGTCACATTAAAATCCAATTTGGGTGCTTGTCATGTACATGGAAGAAATTTAGCATAACATTAAGCACTGCCAGGCATATCATTAATTGCACCAAATTCCCAAGAAAAGCAATTGGCCTCCAACAATAGTGAATAGATAGTACAATGCTTTTAAAGGAAAAAGGAAAAGAATATATAAAGGCCACCCAATTAATCTCCTCACCAGCCCAGTCCCTCCTCCTCCTGAGTCCTGCATCATATCATTAATCCCGCCCTCTAGAGGCTAACGTGAATTTTGTGATTCTCCATCTCTAAACTTTGTGTAAGCATGCCTATAAATATCACAGGGTTTTGAGATTGCTCATTCACAGGGCCTCCATAAGTCAGGGGTGACTTGACAGCACATAACAACAACAAAATGAAGTGCCAGTAGCACTACCAAGTGTGCACCTGGTGCAGAATCTGGTACATGCCTTTTATTCTAGCCCGTGCCTTGTTAAGGCCAATTCACTGTGATAAGTTGTTCTATTTAACTTTCTCACATGTAACTCATCCTCAGACTTCTAGCCATTATGATTCAGAATCTGGAATAAGTTTCTAAGATGGATATTTCTACAGTATTACAGGTTGCTTTGGTACTAATAAGCAGAACTTACACTTAGCGTTGCAAAATGAATGCATTCCAAACGAGCAAAAATGAACACTTCAGATGAGGTATTCACTATTAAAGAAAATGGGGTTGTAACAAAAGGGCAATTGAGTGCAGTGTCTATTAGCTCTATTTCATGTTCAGGTTGGTGAGACAACAACAGTATCTGATGTAGCAAATGAAACTTGTAAGAGAATGGCTAATTATGCTTCTTTTGGAGCCTCTGTAATTGCTACATGGAGGCATTTCTCTGCATCACAATTTTCCATCTGACACTTGCTGCATTGTAATTGCAAGCTGTCATACCTGCATGCAATTCAGAAGTACCTGTACAACTTCTCTGATTGTATCTTTTTGTCAAAAGAAAAGTGAAGGCATTTCTGCTGCAGGAAGAAGAGTCTATACTTGGGAGGGGAGGGAACAGGAAATAAACGAACAATAGTGCAGTCTCTGATATCTTGAAGTACATACGTTTAATTGAATTCTATGAAACCTGCTTCCAGCTAAATGGGCATTACAGCTGCACAGTAGCGTAGCAGAGAAAATCAACATTCAACAAGGCAATTCTAAAAACGGAGGCAACCAAAACAAAAAAAAAATCACTTAGAAACTGGACTTTGGATGAGCACCAAATGTGTCGCAGATGTAGTAAATAGTATGTTTTCAAGTTATGATTTTTTAAACCCTCCCCCCTGCATGGAGAAACAAGCAACCCTAAATGTCCTCAGATTTAAAGTAGCTCACACAAATTGAAAACAACAATCTGTCCTATTTTGAAAGAGAATGGTTGGTCTCACCCACTTTTTTTTTAAATCTTGGAAAGAATTCAGGCTACAGGGGCTGAAATACTGATATTCAAAAAAGGACTTTCAAAAGGAAAGAAATAGTAACTATTTGGGTGAAACAGGCTTACCAGCAAGAGTGTTCCACTGTAAATACATTGCTGCAGCTTTATGGGCCAGGAAGGGAGATGTTTGGAGGGCAGTGGAAGGTCACAGAAACAATAAAAAGAGAGGAATTCTTTGAGGAGTAAAAAAATCCAGGCTTGCTTTAAAGAAAGTAATGAAGTGACATACCCCCAGAAAGGGACATTTAGCCATGTATCTCTAGAGAATTTGCATAGTTTTATAAGGCATATTCAAAGTATTTCTGCATTATAAAAGCATAGAGCAGTTGTGTTTCTACCAGCCCTAAGTATTTTCAGTAAACATTCTCTCATGATTTCTGAGACCAGATTTCAAAGGGGAAATCAGCTCCAGGTCTGAGGCAATCTAAACTTTTGACCCTGTCAGTCAGGACCTAATTAGATGACTTTCAGGAGGAGAACTTTTAAATATCTTAACAGGCATTACAAAGGGATTCTGTATCCGGTTGTAAAAGTATTTTAAACTGTTAGCTCTGCTAATATCGAGTAAGACCATCCACAGCAAAAAACCCAAAATAAAATAAAATTTAAAAAATTCACAGTGTAAATGAGTGAGCTTCTGCGTATTCTCTATTCTTTTTGAAATTATTGTTTTTTGCTGGGGGTGATGTTACACAATGTCGGCGGAGCTTTGGTGCCTATATCCTGTCATAATTTCAACCATTCCACCTGTTTTGTCGCTATACAATTGTCTGGTAATTAAGAAAAAACCTCCAAAGATATTATGTGCAATGAAGTCACTTCTGATGTGTGGTGAGTATATGAGTTAATAACCTCTCAAATGTCCTATCATTAACAGCTGTGCTCAGATCTTGCAAAACAACAGCATCACGTCTTAGGTCTTCCCCTCTTCCTACTGTCCCCCATTTTCCCAGCAATATTGTCTTTCTGGTCAGTTCTGCATTCTCATTATATATGTGCATGGTAGGATAGCCTCAGTTGACTCACTATTGCTCTAGTGAGAGCTTGACTTGATTGAGCACCCTCTTTTCTGCCTTTTGGGCTGTCTGTGTAAGGCTCTCCTCCAACACCACATTCGAATGAGCTGATTTTTGTCCCTGTCTTTCTTCATTGTCTGTGTTTTACACAGTAGGTATGATTTTGACCTTGTTTTCCAGTGACAATCGTTTCTAACTCTCAGCTCTTCCTTTTTTATTATTTCAAAAGGTGAGGAGGCGACATCTTTTGGAAAACATGCACATAACGTGTTCAGCTTTTGGTCTGATGTAGCTTTTCTTCTTGAGGTTGCCTACCCCAAGGAAAGGGTCTAGAAGTTCAAACATAGCTTTCTAGTCTGACTTCTGTGGAGCGGGCATGGCAAACGTAGTTTATTAAGAGGTTAAAGGGTGTGTATGTTTCCCCATTGTATATGTTGCACTTACTCATATCTTGGTTTTGCCATTTCATTAAGTCAAAAAACAGCCCTTCAAAATATTTGGCATAGAGGGAGTACAGCCACATCCAAGCAGTTCTCGCTTCTGTCTTCTCCCAGTAACCATAGTACAGATCATATGCTCTTCTTCTGGAAACCTCTACTGCTGGGTAATTCTATATGAGGGAAATTTCTGATTGGATTTATATGTAGCTTCTGCATATTTAAACTCTCGTTTTAAAAAGCCAGGAAATTCAATTCTTTTTTTAAAATTTATTTTTAAAAACTAGGGATAAGGTAAGAAGTACAAAAGGTAGAGGGGGATATGGGGGGAAAAAGAGGGGGAAGGAGAACACAAAATGTACTGTCATCCAATCTGTTTGTTCATGTTGCGATATCAAGTCGACTTTTCGCCTTTCTACAATTTGATTGCCCTCCAGGATTCAACTTACAGTTACATCTTAGTTTCATTCTATGTTATTCAAGCACTATCTGGTGACTCAAGCCATTTATATAATAAATTCAATTCTTAAAAAAAACTTCTGGTTTAGGAATGTGAGATATTATGCTTCTGTACTCATGATTCAAAAAGTCAGGAAATGGCCCAATATCACTGCACAATATCGTGCCCGCGTTGCCAGCAGGAAAAAGGATGCCAAGCTTTACATAGCAAAAGGGCAGCCTGAATGTTGACAACACCCGTGGCAGCAGTCAAGGTGGTCTACAGGATCCCCTCTTCTGCTCACTGCCATTCACAGCTGTTGAAAAACAGCCCTGACAATGGCTTTGTGTTTGGGTGAGAAGTGGTTAATTTATTAAAAAAAAAAGAGTGAGCTTCTAGGATTTTCTCTTGCTTGAGTGAAATGGTCAGGAGCCTTCTGGAGTTGTTTTGGCAATAATAAAAATAGATTGGTGTCTGGCTCCAAGCAACTTGTCTTCTAAACAAGCAATGAAGAGAACAATGAAGGAAAAGATTGGTGCAGCAGGTGCTTATGTACAATCAACACACAGCACTCAATGGGCATAAAGATGATTAATGATGTCTGTACAGATTCTTCTACTGCACCACAAAATACCAGCCTTTCAAAACTTTCATATTTTAAATGTTCCTGCTGGTATGTAATTGCTCCTTTTGTTAGCGCTAGCAAATGTTTTTCACTCTCTCAAGTTATAAGAAGATTTAAAGCATTGACATTGAGACCATGGTTAAAAAAAAAAGATGCCTATACACAAGGTTTTCAAAGATAAACATGAAATAGCATTTAATGCCAATAATATTGTCCTGTTCACCAGCAGATCAAAGACAGCTTCATGACTTTCATTGCCAATTCCTTCCACCTAATCAATAATTGGGTGCTTTTAAGTTGATTTTGAGTTATGGCAACCCTTCCCAAGGTTCTCTAGGTACAGAATACACAGGTTTACCCTTCTCTTTTTCTGGGGCTGCCTTGAGATTGCTTGGCTTGCCCATCTCCTTTCAGGAAGCACAACTCCTAACCTCTGGCTCCACAGCCAGATACCTATATATATGCTCTAAAACATAGGATGGAGGAAAAAAAATTGAGGGAAAATGTATCTCATATTTGTAATAACATATTTTAGTCATCAGGGGAAAATAGTCTGGTTCTGCTAGGTTAAGTAGTTATTGTGTCCTCCCCCCCCCCCCCATGAGAAACATCTATATGGTGGCAAGATGGCATGAAATGGAAAAAGGTGTTGGAAGCAGAAGCTTCTCCAAAAGAAAACAGAGGCAGGATGAAAGATTTAGTCCATAGGAGGCTCCCTCCTATCGTGAGAAATTGTACTTTGGAAATAAGGGGAATAGCTTACATTAAAACTCATCCTTAACATCACCAACAACTACAGCCCTCCTTTAAAAAAAAAAAAAAAACAAAACTGTGTAACATCAGAATTTGTTAGAATACACATTGATCTTACATATGCATAAAATACACACTGATCTTATTGATATGTGAACCATTCTGCCCTCCTGTGAAGTGAAATAGTATGGAAGAAGGCAGTGTAGAATGTTAATGATAGAAAAATTTAGAGGCTGGAAAGATGGGAGTCCATGGAGGCCCAGACAGCTGAATCTGAATTCTGGAAGAACACAAATGCTGGAGTAGGTGATACCTTTAATTGACCATTAAGAATATAAAACAAACAAAAAACTAAAATAAAAATAACAAAGAACAAGCTTTCGATGATAAATCCTCATCTTCAAGGCTGTGCATCGAGTTCTTGTGGGCAGTTCCAAACTTAGGTGCCGTTTTTAATGTCCCAAATTCACCTGGCTGATGGTGTGGAGGCCAGACAAGCTTCTTAGATGGAAGCAGCTGTAAGCATGCATGTTGGTTTCAAGCTCTTCTTCAATTCTGGAAGAAGCCCTCTGTGCTTTTACAGATACCTGTGTAATGCTGGCCTTAGTTAGAGATATATGTGTAATGCTGATTTTAGTTAATATCCCCATGAATTTTAAGGGTAAAGGAAACGAATGGGTGGAGGGTGGCCAAGCATACAGTGATGTAATTTCACACGAGTTAAGAGAAATGACCCTCCAAAACGGTCTTATCTGGAAGAGGTTACAGCTGACCACAGAGTTTGCTTGTTGATGGCCAGGATTATTTGGCCACCCCAAGATTTTGGGGTTCAGATCTCACAGGATACTCAGGAGCACTCCATGAGTTAGGGGAACTGCCACAGGGATTGGTCATGGATGGTGTCCTTTCTGTTGCTAAGCTCTTTGCTTAACAAATATGTGCAAGGCAACTTCTGTACTAATCTTTTCACCTCACAGAAAGGAATGTCTTTTTCTTCTTAAATCCTCCTTAGCATCAAAGTGCACAATGGTACATAATATTATAACACAGTGCTGCTTTGAATTCAATAAGGGGAGATCTCGGTATTATTAATTTCTGCATGGTAGTAAAGAGGCCGATTCCTCTTTTATGGGAAGAAATGTTGAACTCAACGGAGCTGTTAGGTAGTGTGACTGACAGCAATCTCCCATGATGAGAAATAGCATCTGGGATGAATTTTCTTTCAGCACAGGGTTAATAGAGGTAATATTTCTCTCTATATTGACAAATTGTGATGGGTACTCCAGCAGATCTGGGGTAAATAGTACTTGAATTGTGTCAAGGAAAGGCAAAGAAGATGCAGATGATAAGGGATGACCCACCACCATGCCTGTTTCTGTGTGAGGAATTAAAAGCAAATATATTTTTAAAATTAATACTATCTCAGTGGTTTACTCTGTGAAATGGCATGCATGGATTGGTGGAGTTGTTAGTCTTACAGCTATGGGCAGGCTTCACCCTTCTCTCCCGCTGAGTTGAGAGAGACAAAACTGAATTGGAAACACTGACTTTTGTAAGGTGATGGCAATAATAAATTATCTGGCTGGGCTGCTTCACAGGAGGAAATCCAGGCATCTTATGGTGCCAGTACTGGTAAGAATCTGGAAAAGAGAACTCTCAGGTAAACTCTAATTTACCTGATTGCTAGGATAGCTCACTGTAAAGCCTGTGAGGAACTTTCCCTAATTAGTCCTCCCCTCCCCTGCATGAATTTACCCAATTCCAGACCTCTTGGACTCAAGATGGCACTGGATTCAGTGTTGTCAGACATCTTTATGTTTGGGGGCTTGAGGTGTGTTCTGTGAAAGAAAGCCCTGCAGATCACCAAGTGAAGTAGGAAATCCTGAACTTTCTTCCCCACCTGTGAAGCCGGGGGGGGGGGGGGGTCTGGGGGGTTGGCGGTCTCCTCCGATTCAAGATGAATTGATTTACTGAAATGTGTGGTAAAGATATCCATCCAGCTAGTCAGAATGAGATTGAGAGTGACTGACCCTGTTAAGAGGCCTGTTGCCAGATCTAGGTTCTCTGTGTTTGTCTGGAGCAGAACCTCCCTGGGCCAGAAGGTTGCTCAAATGGATCCTGCACCCCCTTATCTAGCAATGCTACACCCACAGTTCTTGCAAGACATGGACAGCTGAGAAATGCAACTGTAGCATAATCTTAGTGGAATATAAAATCTCTGAAATTACTAAATTTACAGTTTTACAAGAGCTTTTAAAAACACGCCATTCCAAAGCAATAGGTGGACAAGTTCAAAGCTCAAGCGATCCAGAAATTCTTTTTATGACAGCTGATGTGAAAAGGGGCCATAACGAGGTGAAAAGTGAAATGAACCGTGCAGGCTCCTCTAGAGCCTCCACCCTCATCAAGCAATGCTGTTTCTCCTCCCACTGCCAAAACAAATCCTAGTGGGTCCCACGGCCACTCTCCACGCAATGTTCATCAATGTTCCAAGGCGAATGGAATCATTCAAAAACACTGAGGGACATTTTCCTGACACAGCTTCTGAAGTGCTCAGTGTTGTGATAAAGGCAGCGATGCCAGAATATACCCAGCATATTCTTCATATCCACAGTCTGTTGTAGTTCAGGGAAGGGCACTGGAGCTCCCTGGCAGAGCATGCTTCCTTGCAACAGAGTAGGATCCCAGCATGCTTAAATAAGGCAGTAGTAAGACCATTGTTGAAAAAGCACTCCTTGGATCCCACAATACTGAGTAACTACCATCCTGTCTCTAATATCCCATTCTTGGGCAAAGTGCTGGAGCAGTGGTTGTGGCTTCTCAGCTCCAGGGGTTCCTGGATGAAACAAATTGTCCAGATCCATTTCAGTCTGGCTTCAGGCCTGGTTATGGAATGGAGACTGCTCTGGTCACCTTGGTGGATGATCTATGACAGGAATTGGACAAGGGAAGTGTGTCCCTGTTGGTTCTGCTGGACCTCTCAGCAGCTTTCGATACCATTGACCATGGTATTCTCCTGGCTCGTCTCTCTGGGATGGGATTTGGAAGCTCTGTTTTATAGTGGCTCTAGTCCTTCCTGGAAGAGAGAACTCAGAAGGTGGTGCTGAGAGAATCCTGTTTAATACCCTGACCTGTGGGGTCCCTCAGGGTCCTGTTTTGTCTCCTATATTATTTAACATCTAAATGAAACCACTGGGAGAGGTTGTCTGGAGTACTGGGATTCAGTGTCACCAGTATGCAGATGACACCCTAGTCTCTCTCCTTCCCATCTAAATCTGAGGAAGCTGCTTCAGCTCTAGATCAGTGTCCAGTGTCAGTAATGAACTGGATAAGGGTGAATAAACGAAAACTTAATCCAGACAAGACAGAGGTGCCCCTGGTCAGTCAAAAGGCAAATCAAGGAAGAGGGATGCAACCTGTACTGGATGGGGTTGCACTCCCTCCGAAAACCTAATTGCGCAGCCTGAGGGTACTCCTGGACTCATGCTCATGTTTTGGCTGTGGCCAGGAGTGGCTTTGCACAGTTCAAACTAGTGCACCAGCTGCACCCATTCCTGGAGAGGCCTGATTCGGCCACGGTGACACATGCCCTAGTTACATCCCAGCTGGATTAATGTAGCACACTCTATGTGGGGCTGTCAGAAAACTTCAGTGGATCCAAAATGCAGCAGCCAGATTGCTAACTGGGGCACAGGGATCACATGACTCCAGTGGTTGCTTTTCCATTTCCAGGCAGAATTCAAAGTGATGGTTCTAACCTATAAATCCCTAAATGGCTATCTCAAGGACCATACCTCCCATTATGAGCCGACTTGAGTGTTCAGATCATGACGGGAGGCCTTTTTCTTGGTCCTGCCACCTTCACAGGTGAGTCTGATGGAGACACAGGAGAGGGCCTTCTCTGTCACTGCTCCCAGACCCTGGAACTCCCTCCCACAGGAGGCCAGGCTGGTCCCATCTTTGCTGTCCTTCCGCAAGCAGACAAGTGACCTTTCTCTTCAGGCAAGCTTTTCACTGGCTCCCGAGTGGGCTTTTTAAAATGAGTTGTTGTTGTACCTTACTGCATTGGATGTGTTTTGGTGTTGTTTATGTTTTCTGGTATTGTACTCATTGATCCTTTTAGTATTGTATAATTGCTAGTAATCTTAAATACTGTCTTTAAATTGTTGTAAGCTGCCGTAGGTCCTTTTTAAGGAGAGTGGCAGGTTAGAAATAAATAAATAAATAAATAAATAAATAGTTCCTCACCAAACTATAAATCCCAGGATTCCACAGGATGCACCCAGACATATTAAAGTGGAACCAAACTACTGTCACTATGTAGTGTAGGTATACTTGTGGGTGATATGGGTAGTTCAGAACAGAGACTCCCTTTGTGCTAGTGTTTCAAAAGATACTGTAGAGCTATTTATACCAAGAATGTACTCTTCCTTCCTTCCTTCCTTCCTTCCTTCCTTCCTTCCTTCCTTCCTTCCTTCCTTCCTTTCTTTCTTTCTTTCTTTCTTTCTTTCTTTCTTTCTTTCTTTCTTTCTTTTCTTTCTTTCTTTCTTTCTTTCTTTCTTTCTTTCTTTCTTTCTTTCCAGGCGAGAGCAAACAAATGATGGAAAAACAAGGGAAGACAACAAGCACAAGCCCTTACCAGGACCCCAGACAATTCTGTGACCAAGGGAGGAGAATAGCATAATAAAAGCCTCACCTGGAGGCGTCTGAAGGTAATCGTATGAGCATTTGGAATGATGTGGACGTGGTTGTTTGCTTAGACCTTTGCTCAACTGAGAGGGTGTTTCAGCACTTCAGTGTTTGATTTTCTGCATCTCGCCAGATGGAAGTGTAAGAAATGCAGTCATTCAACAAAATGCCATCAAGAAAGGAAATTACAAATATAGAATCTCAAACTTGTATTGTCAAAGATTTTGTTTCTTTTAAATGTAGTCCGAAGTAGGGAGGTGAGAATGAAACCTCTAATGGGGGTACTGACAGAAAGACATAATGCAATGCAAATTTTTCAGTATGGTACACTATAAAGCAAATATGTTTGATAACCTAAAGAGTGGTTTGTTTTATTGACTCATAATATTTGATAACCGAACATTTATCGTAACTGAACAGGCAAAAGAAAAGTGACATCTGTTACAGATGAACAGTTTTCAAGCGAGAAGGGATCAGTCATGTAATAAATTACACAATAAAGATAGCTATAAAATGCAGTATGGAAGCTCTCAAAATGTATTTCTTTCAATGCAGCCCATATGCTACTATTAGACCATGCCAACTAGCACAAACCGACGCTAAGCATGGATTCTTAGCTCAAAGACAGAACTAGACATGCCGGGGGAATTACAGCCCTATGTCTAATCATACCAAAAATGTACTCATTTTGCTGAGATGATGCATTCTCCCCGTCTAATGCATAGTCCTGAAAGAGTTCCTGTTTTGCATGAGTCTTGCATATGGATGGGACCAAATCTGTCGCTCCGTGTCCTTTGCCTAAATCCCTTGTTTAATCCGCTTGAGGAAGGGAGGAGGTGCAGACTCAGGGGAGGCTTCTTTGCCCCTTCTTCGCGAAAGCCTCTCTTGTTCGCTCATGCCGTCGCATGGCTACGCATATCTTTCACTCTGCCCGCCTGCTATCTGTCTAGATTACCCTTGAGCTGGCATCCTAGGACTGCATAATTTGTCAGAGGCTGAGCTGGAAAATGTCAGCAAACTGCCTCCACTGTGTAGAGGACTCAGTGCACACTGTTATTGCAGAAAGAGGAGAGATGCACATGTCGCAGGAACATGGGAAAGGGCAGATGATGGAAGGCAAGTACTCTCCCTAGCACGTTTGGTGGGGAAAAAGAAGTCCCATTGAAAATGTTAACATTGCAATGAAAGTCTAGCAGATTTCTCAGTGGCAGCAGCTGCTCAGCCCGTGGAATGACGCTCCCATCTGTGGTTCTCTGTTTCTCACCATAAACCGAGCTCCTCCCATCCATTCAGTAGGTGTGGAGGCAAAGTGGCCTCCCCAAAGTTGTGGGTCTGTAGCTCTCATCAGTCCTGGCATCCAAGATGTTCTAGTCCAGTCAAATCTGGACCATTGCATCCCTCCCTTCCCTGCCCTAAGGTTTATCTGCTATTCTTCGGTGCAAGAATTCTGTGAACCTGGAAGCACTGCCGTACAGGACTGGCTGAAGAAGTTGCAGCTCCAGCCAGTGCCTCACAGAGTTTGAAGTCAGGATATTTCCTGATCCCAGAAAGTGCCAGTAATTAGACCTATTGGCTTGTGACAAACATATGGAATGTGTCTGAGTGTTTGTGTGGGAAAGCTTGCACATACTTTATGCCTTCCTCATGGAGTTAGAGCAGGCCTATGTGATTTGTGCTTGTAAGACTGAAATTCTTTCTGTCATTTTAGCCAAGATGTGTGTGTGTGTGTGTGTGTGTGTGTGTGTGTGTGTGTGTGAGTGAGTGAGTGAGTGAGAGAGAGAGAGAGAGAGAGAGAGAGAGAGAGAGAGAGAGAGAACAAAGGGACTAGATGAAAGCTAACAGGCAGGATTGGGCTGATAGACTTGTAATGGTGGTTTGCTTTGTAGGGCCATACAATTAGTACTCAATAGTTTGGGTGACTTGCGAGAGAGTAATGTGTACTGCAGTTAGAAATAGTTTCCTTAGCCAGGTTACAAATTCAGAAGATCCTTCCAACACGTAAAGCTGCTGTGGTGGTTAAAATGAAGGAACTACTGCCCTACTGTCTACTGTCAGGATGGGCATCGAGTGGTCCTCCAGGTGCTGGCCAAAGTGGCTAGATAATTCTGGGAGGTGGGATCCAAAAAGCAAGTCTTCCAAGTTCTGCTGTTACTACTTTCATCTGCTTCTTGATTGCCAGCCAGTGTTTTGGGTAAATAAGCAGGTGATGAAGAATGGGATGTGGGGAACAGTAGCTCATGAAAGATCAGGTTTCTCCACCACCACCATCACGATGACAAGAAAAACTATAGTTCTCCTGGCACAGGTCTAAGGATATAAAATACATTTGCTGGATTTGCAGTTCTGCACCAAATGTGCCAGTTTTGTCTCTTCCAGGACTAACAGCAGAATGGAAGGCACCTTGCGTTGGGAGTCTGGACCTCTATAAGGCTTGGGGTCCATTTTGTGTGTGTTGGAGTTTTGTGAACAGAACAAAACATATGTTTTAGAAAAGTCACATGGTGGACATTGAGTACCTTTTACAGCATGACCAAATACTTTAACTGACACAAGAAATATGTACGAGAGTGTGCATCTTAGGAAACGGTCTACAAGAATGCCTCAATTTTGAAAAATGTGCAACAAAGCATGTGTGAATTTGCATACAGAAGAAGAAAGGCATCTTGCAGACCGGTGCATAGAGGGGAAGGAGAATGGAAGTTAGAAATTGGGAATGATAATGACAGATTTCCACATTTTTACATGTGGTGCAAAGGCACACAAGAAATCATAAGAGGATACCAGATTTTCTTGTTTGTAAAAAGGCTAAATACCCTATGATGTCTTGATAGGGGAGCAAAGGAAACCCAGGACCAATTTAAGTGGTGACAAGCAGTCGGCAGCCTCATTTCACTTTATTCTGTACATACACCAATCATCCTTGACAGGAATGCTTTACATTTTATGTAGTATCTCTTAGAAGTAACTTGAAACTCTGCTATAAGAAACTTAAAGAATCAAAGGCAGGAAGCATAAATAAGGGGAAAGAGTCTGAATCACACAGTGAGTGAGAATGTTGAGGTGTGAATAAGCAGACTGCTTTCCCCCTAGAGCGTTTGTTGCCTGTCAGTGTCAGGCATGCCAGCATTCCAGGAGTGATAAATGGATCTGACAATTCATTAAAAATAGGTGTTAAGGTTAGCTGCCAGCATTCAGTGCACAAGAAGGTCACAGTCCTTGAACATAGGATGGTGTGAACTGCTCAATGGCATGGGTCAGCACTTGATTTTAGTGTTGAAACCCTAGGAGGAAACAAGACCATAATAAATGTAGAGTTCATTATTTAAACCTGGGATCCCTAAATCTACTTACTTGCTGGACAAATTGTGCTTAGAAGGAGTTTCATCTCCACATAAGTGTATGTTTGCACATGCGTACCCACATGTGGGAGAAACAAGTCCACAACACTATGTAACTCGATAATACCAGTGAACTTGCAGTCAACTTACCCCTCTTGACACCCATCTCTGTCATCAGAAGCCACTGTACTTACCTACCACTGACAGATTTCTAGGGTGGCCAGAAGAAAATTGTCAATCCATGATCTGGTCCCCAGATGAGACTCTCCTCTACTCTCTTAATGTCACCCTAACATAAACATGTCAGTTTACAGCACCGGTCACAATAGTCATAAAACTTAGAGTGCCATTCCACTGTCAATAAGAACCTCAATTGTATCAATTTAGACATTATTTAAATTGATTTATACATTCCCAGGCACACAATGCATGGACAGAATCGATTTATTTGGGCTGAAAAGTGAGTTTTTTTAAAAACTGGCCAGCAGGGGCTTTTTAAAAATACTTCACTTGTAAATCAGTTTATTTCTATTTGGGTTGATGATTGTGAACAGTACTCTTGATTTACTTTGTGCCTTTATTGATTTTGAGCACCATTGGCACGGCGGTTTTGCCACTGCTTTTTTAAAAAATACCTTTTGAAAGTGTTTAGTGATGTGTCACTTAGTGCACTGTGAGCATGATCCTTTCTTTTGCATTGTTGAGAGTTTATCACTGCATCATTTCATCAATACATTTTATATTACAACCATCCTCCCGGTTTACTCCTTTCTGGTGATGAAACATTATTTTAAGTTCTGCTTTTTTCTACAGTGCTCCCCTCCCAACCTTTGTTCTTCAGAATATATGACACCAGGTGGCACCTCATTGAAATTTAGAATAAATTCTCTGGTGAATGCAGCCATCAATTTAGCAACACATTACATATTTTTTTCAAAAGAAGAAAGAAAGGAAACGAATCAATTTTATCTGTGTAGATGCCAAAACCGGTTTTAATTATCAGAAATAAAGCAAATTAATGTAAGTTAAAGTGAACATGACTACCCATTTATAATCCCATTCCAGGATTAACACTTTACTGGGAGAATGTCAGCTATGACGAATCATGGATGTTTGTTCTTTACCTGGGAGCGCTATACATTTCTGTAGGACTCCTGGGGGAGTCAGGTATCCTCATCAGGTTCTGACAGGAGAGTGAAGCAAACAAACACACCTCAGGATGCTTCTCAGAAAGATGTCTTTGGAGACGTTTTGGTTCAGTGCCGATTCTTCAGGGTTCAGCCCCTTTCTCAGCATCTCCTGAGTGTTAGATTTTGGAGATGTCACTGTGGATATATTTTGTTTCTCTTGAATCTGTTTATAATACAATTCCTTCCCTTTAAGTAGCAGGTAGCAGGGAGGCTAACGTTGTACTCAGCCCTGGGGGGGGGGGAGGCAAATATCATGCCGTGCCATAATTTGCCCTTCAATTTCCCCACAGTTTTACTTCTCCTTGAAATAGGCTTCCATTTTTCTGCCTCATTCTCTGAGTCCCTTCAAATTTCTTTCGGCGATCCTTTGGCGCTTACCCTAACATCCCAAAAAGACCAAAGGTGATCAATTTCTCCTTTCGTTTTTCTTTCAGAGCTCTTCTTCATTCTGCAGCTTTCCCGGCTGCCCTCCCTAATCAGAAAGCCTTGGGAAGGGAGTTGCCTTAGGGCCCCTTCCCCACTGAACTGCAAGGAGGGAGGGAGGATGCTGCCAACTGCCTTGGAGATCGTGGAACAACGAAAGATAAGATAGGTACGGAAGCTCCCCCCACCCCAGTCACCTCAGAAGTAAAGTAAGCACAAACATCCTGAATGTCGCCTGTGAGAGTTTCTCTATCATTTCTGCTTCTTTGGAAACCCTTTTTGGAAGGGATTTCTTTTCTATCAAATTGAGTGAGAATCGTCAAATTTTTCAAATGTCCCGGCATCAGTAGGCAGACTTAGTGCAGCTGCCACAGAGGTCTGGAGTCCATGCCTTGTTTAGGAGTAGCCGTACTCTACAGCAGGGGTCCCCAACCTTTTTCACCCCACGGACCGGCTGGGGAAGGTGGGGCACCCCCGCACATGTGCGAACGAGTGCACGTGTGCATGCACAAACAGCAGCGGGGCGCTTGTGCGGGCACGCGCTCATGCGCATGCACAAACGGCGGCGCGGCACTCGCACGGGTGTGCTGGAGCACGTGTGCATGCGCAATTCAGCTGTGCGAGGGTGAGTGCGTGCGGGGGGTGGGGCGGGAGGTCTGTCTCCACGGCCCGGTCTGGCTCAGGCCGTGGACTGGCACTGGGCCGCGGACCGGAGGTTGGGGACCTCTGCTCTACAGAGCACTGCAGCCTGATTGCTGACTGGAGCTGGTTGCAGGGAGCATACAACTCCCCTGTTACAGCGGCTCCACTGGCTGCGGAATTATTTCCGGGCACAGTTCAAAGTGGTGGTTTGGACCTATAAAGCCCTAAATGGCTTGGGTCCAAGCTCTCTCAAAGACTGTGTCTCCCATTATGAGCCTGCCCAGGCATTAAGATCATCCAGAGAGGCCTTTCTCTCAGTCCCGCCACCTTCACAGTAGTTGCAGAAGTTGCAGAAGGGATAGCCGTGTTATTCTGTGCAAGCATCATAGGTGAAAACAAAGTAAAAATAAAAAGTAAAAAACCCCAAAAAACCCAAAAGCGTGGTGGCACCTTAATGTTTTTTTAAATGTGACCTTCACAGGTGCACTTGGTGAGGACACGGGAGAGGGCCTTCTCTGTTTTTCCTCCCAGACTCTGAAACTCCCTCCCACTGGAGGCCAGACTGGCCCCATCTTTGCTGTCCTTCCACAAGCAGGAAAAAAGACTTTTCTCTCCAGACAAGCTTTCCCTTACTGACTGGTGGTCTGAGAGGGTTTTTCAAATGGACTGTTGTGCTCTCTTGTTTTTAATTTTTTTTAGTATTGATTTTATTTACAACTTCTAATATATTACTTGTTTAATTGCTTTTAAAATATTTGTATACTTGCTGTTTTTAGCTTTCGAATATTGTCTTTTAATTGTTATAAGTCACCTTGGGTCGTTTTAAGGAGAAAGGCAGAGTAAAAATATTTTAAATAAATAAATAATAAAGTAATGAATAAGAGTGGGGAAGCTTTGGCACTCTGAGCATTTTGGACTTTAATTTCTATAAACTTCACCCAGCATGGCCAATGACAAGGGATTATGGGAGCTGAAGTCCAAAGCGTCAGGCTGTCCTAAAGTTCACCATCCCACTTGTATAAATTAAGGGGCAGGAAATATACTCATTGCTCTAACTTTCCCTTCTTTTTTCAGGGTAGACAGAACTCTTCCATGCCTGTACAAGGAGCCTTGTGGTACAGTGATTAAACTGCAGTACTGCAGCCAAAACTCTGCTCACAACCTGTGTTCAATCTCACGTAGTCAGCTAAAGGTTCACTCAGCCTTCCATCCTTCTGAGGTCGATAAAATGAGTACCCAGCTCAGCAATATGTAGCCTGAATAATTAAATTATAAACTGTGCTTTAAGCAATATGGGGCAGTATATAAGCAGTATGCTATGCTCTTTTTTTGCTTTTTGCACAAGGTGGCACCCAGTTGGGGTATGTTCTTGAAGGCATGGATGAACTATAGAGAAATATGGGACTACCCCATCTGTTGGAAGATTCCTCCAGAAGCATCACCTCTTCGCACATATCTGTCACAAACGTTGACTGGGGCATTTGGAAAGAAAGCAGTTTGTATCTGTCCCTTTCATTGGCTTTCTCTTTATCTTCCTGTTACCCCAAAGAAAGAAAGATTTATCACTTCCTGCCCTCTCCATAAGTTTTCCCTTTCCTTTCAAGCTGTTAACATCTCCTTCCCCCTTCCTCCATGCCCCCCCCAACTTTTGGACCATGTGTTTCAGCCTAGCTCATGGTCAGCTATCTAGATTAGGAATTAGGTTTTCAATTTAGGTACTTCCTAAATAAGTCTGAGTGTCTGAATACTTTAAGCTCAAGCACTGCCTAGTTTATAGCTCCAGAGAATAGAGGAACACCATGAGTTTTAATGCCTACAGGAAACCATGTTGCCACTTGTCTGCCACATAGAGAGATCACCTAACAGGGCTCTCCCATACATGATCAATCATCATCATCATCTTAGAACTACAGAGCTGGAGGGGACCCTATGGATTATTGAATCCAGTCCCTGTCAAGGAGACACAGTGGGGGAATTGAACTCCCAACCATGGCCAGAGACGTACACCATTGAGCTATTCAGCCAGCTAATCTTAGAATGGAAGAGCTGGAAGGGACCCTAGGTAAAGGTTAAGGTTCCCCTTGACATTTAGTCCAGTCGTGTCCGACTCTAGGGCGCGGTGCTCATCCCCATTTCCAAGCCATAGAGCCAGCGTTTATCCGAAGACAGTTTCCGTGGTCACATGGCCAGTGCGACTAGACACGGAATGCCATTACCTTCCCACCGAGGTGGTACCTATTTATCTACTCGCATTTTTACATGCTTTCGAACTGCTAGGTTGACAGGAGCTGGGACAAGCAGTGGGAGCTCACTCCGTCGCGTGGATTCAATCTTAAGACTGCTGGTCTTCTGACCTTGCAGCACAGAGGTTTCTGCGGCTTAACCCGCAGCGCCACCACGTCCCCTGGAAGGGACCCTATGGATCATCAAGTCCAGCCCGTCAAGGAGGCACAGCAGGAGAATTGAACTCCAAACCTCTGGCTCCGCAGCCAGATGCTTAAATCACTGAGCTATATAAATATATAACATCATGAACCAGTCATGAAACAGACAGACCCAGGAAGACTGGTCTAAGCTTACACAAAAGCATTCTGTAGAATATGCCATTCCCCTCGCCTGAAACTATAGCTCCCAGAATCATTCAGCCAGGCAGAGATAATTATAAAGTAAATGTTCCAAACTCTGTGTCTAGCAGTGTGAAATAAGTTGAGAAGAGCTTGCTCTTATTTCAGTGTTAGAAACAGACTCCCCTGCCCCACTGTATTTGGTTCCATTCCAGATCATCATGATGATGATGATACCTCATCTGGGAACCTTTTTTGTGCATGGTGCTTTCAACAAATGCCTTTGACCTGTCTCTCGTAAAACATATTTATGGCTTGATTCTGACCCAGTCCCAGGTTTAACAAACACACCAAGCTATTAATTAACCACTAAATGTGATTTATCTTCCCTGGGGCTTCACGTTGCCTAGCAGACGGGATACCCCTTTTTTGTTGACCGAGGATATTGCGGAAGGAAGTGTGGATTAATTACAAGCCTGTCTTTCTGAATTAAATGCCACGAAACACACGACTAGCACTCCAATCACAGAAAATGCTGGGTGGTGGCTTTTCTTCTTTAAGCTGAAAGATTTATATTTAGGTTGAGATGCCTGTGAGCCAAGACTGTCAACAGTAATTAGTCTTTTGAGATGGCACCAGAGAACAGGTTGGATTGTCGGCACGTAGCAGAAAGGAAACAGCGATTTAACCTTCTCCAAGTGAGAATTCATTTCACAATACTGTGGCCATGCGATGCGATGCGGGCAGCTATATCTACTGTCACTCTTTTGCTACCAACTATCACGTCAAGCCTGGCTCCCTCAGAGCAGGTTATTGGTCTGTCTGCTGCTGACTCATTTTGACCTCACAATTTACCTCCTGAAATGGGCATTTTGAAAAATCTTACTCTAGCATGGTGAGAATGCCAGATCTCAGGAATAATTTTTTTTTTAAAAAAATCAAAGCACATATTTTGTCTTGGGAAAAGTTTGATGTTAGATAGTTTCTTATGATATACTTTGCTTATGCTGGACTTCAAATGTGAGTCAAGGAAGGTTAGTTAGACAGCCAAACTTTTAACATCACTATACACTAGGCATTCTCATTGGGGCCCATATGGGCCCCTGGCTCATTGGAAAGGGGCCACTGACTGAAGACAATTCTTCACACACCACCTTATAAGGTTCATTATGTGGTTTATACATTCCTGATTCGGCCTATATTTCTTTCATATTGTGTTTATGGCCATTACCAAAAGAGATAGAGATAGAGAGAGAGAATGATTGCTATAGGCCATTAAAAGCTGGAATTAATCAGCAGGTGCTATAGAATTCACAGTTCAATTCAATTCCACACTGCATCCACTTCATTCACGAATAAGTCTTTTTGTTTCATTTTGTTTTGTTACTGGGATGTAGGGCCACCCCTATCATTAGGCAGAATGAGGTAGCTACCTCAGGCAGCAGCGTGTCATGAAAGGGCAACTCATGGTTTATTATTTGTTTATTTGTACTCCCAAGGAGAAAGAAGAGGTACTTGTGGGATTTCAGCCGTATGATACACCAGAACAATTTATCTGTTTTTGAGTGTTATACATATTGATCGTGATGGACAGGGAGCACCTCAGGTAGCAAAATGTATTGGGCCCACACTTCCAGAAATGCATGAAAATTACACTTGCTATTCTTATCTTCTTGTGTAAGAATATCATGTTGAACAACAACAATTGGAGAAACTGAGGGACAGAATCTTGTGTTCACATCAATAAGATTTCTGTAGTAAGTTTTCAAACAGGTCGGTTTCTCTTTAATGCTGTTGTTTCAAGGGTTGATTCAACACTCCAGGCATTGACACTTTTGCCCAAAATATAAGCAGACAATCTCCTCTTAGTAAGAAAGGAGTAAACTAACCAGACTTGTCCACAGTCTGAGGTAAGTGTTTGGCTCCAGATTTGTGACCTTATCTGGAAGCAAGGAACTATGGGAATGGCTTTGGTTGGCTCTCTTAGTATTTGGAGGCTGTGGTCAAGCAGATAAGAGCAAATATCACGGAAGTGGATCCTAACAAGGTGGTTCTAATACAAGATGGCCATGGTATGGCTCAGCTTAGACTGTAGGTGGTTGACAGGATCTTTCTGATCAGGCACCAAAGGCCCAATGCTGCTTCTTAAGAAGCACATTGGAAATATAGCTACAGTAGAAGTGCTTTCTCTCACCTTGGGTTAATAAGTAAATGTTACCTAGGTAAAGGTAAAGGTTCCCCTTGACATTTAGTCCAGCCGTGTCCGACTCTAGGGCGCGGTGCTCATCCCCGATTCCAAGCCATAGAGCCAGCGTTTGTCCGAAGACAGTTTTCTGTGGTCATGTGGCCAGCGCGACTAGACACGGAACGCCGTTACCTTCCCACCGTGGTGGTACCTATTTATCTACTCGCATTTACATGCTTTCGAACTGCTAGGTTGGCAGGAGCTGGGACAAGCGACGGGAGCTCACTCCTCGGTCACTCCATTCCCACCCCAATCACTGTATTTCAGTACCTGGGGTTTTTCCTAGGGTTGGCACTAGGCAACTGTTCCTCTGCTGCTCTCAACCTCCAGCCTGTAAGGCCAACTGGTGAGCCATGCTGCCCTTCTCCGCCTCTGCTGAGACCCTGTTGCTGGAAGGTTCTACAGACGGAAGGGACCCTCTCTGCTCCGTCATACCCAATAGGCATTCTGTCCCCATGTTGGAGCCCAGCCCCAGCATGCTGGAGGGGGAGGGTGGCAAGTTCAGTACAGCGACCTCTCCTTTCCCACGGCCCGGAGGGGTGGGAGAAGGAGAATGGCAGTGTGGTTAAAGGAAGGATGATCAACCTCGCACACATTTCCTCTCTTCCTCCTCCAGGTTATTCAGGTGTGATGGCAATGGAAACGTCTGGCTACGAAGCAGCCCTGGTTCAGGCTTGCCGGAAGCCTTAAGGCAAGAGCCACTGCTCAGGCACACCTAGGAAGAGGATTTCTCTAAGCAACCCACTTTAGCAAACTCCTGCTTCTGCCTTCCTTGCTGTGCTTGACCTCCACTAAGCTCTGTCGCTCTGCAGGTGCCCCCAGGTGAGTGAAGAGGTGGATGGAGCCCCCCTCACTCCCCCCTTAGAGAAAGGGGGACTCGGAGCTCGGCATGAAACCAATTGCTTCAGCTGCACCTCCTGTCGCCACTCTTTTTCGGGGGCTGGATTTGCAAGATAGCTGTGCCCCTTCAACGTTTACGCATTGTGATCATGCCAGCTCTTAAGTCCGTTCTTCGGCTGATTGCAAGCTCTTTTGCACTGAGATTATGCTTCCTATCCTGTAGGGCTGGAGAACATTTTTGACTCTCTCTTTCTCACCTTCCTTTTGTAACTGAGGAGCTTTGTCTTCTGGGTGGCGCAGTGAACAGGCAATGTTGCTTTCAGGGCACATTTTGTGCTGCTTGCTTTGTGCACCCAAATTGCTAGTTACAGCTCTGTTAAGAGCCAGGTACTGCACTGCTGATCCTGATAAGAGCTGAAGAGGCATTCAGGGTGTGGAACGCAATACATATTGCTCAGAGGTGCAAAAGTCCTGAAGTTCTTATGGAATGCTTGGAGGGAATTGCGGCATGCCAGGAGCGTTTAGCTCACTGTTCTTTGCACACGAGAAGCAGGATTGTACCCTTTTGTGTTTTGCACAAGATAGCGTGGTGGGCATGAAAGCGGCAATCACAGTGTGTGTTTCTGTGTTCAGAAAACACCCTCTGTCTCTCCCAATATATTCCGAAATGTTAACAGCCTCTCTTAATTCTTCCATGCTGCTAATGCAATTGTTGTCATTGTTTCTTTGACCGTATTTAAGGAACATTTCAAAATGTAATCAAGAGAGATTTGTCCTACCGCCTTGTCTTCAAGTTCAAAGATAATTGCCATGACTTGAATGGTGCTTGGATAGGAAAGGTGAATGGTGGTGAAGGACGTTGTTTTGGAAACAATACAGTTCCATTTGTATGTACCCGGGGTAGTTCACAATGAGGAACAGACAAGAATTTCACTAGATTCGAGATTCCCAGTGAAAGCGCCGTTTTCATATCCCTAACAGTGGTTTAAGTATCTGGCTGTGGAGCCAGAGGTTGGGAGTTCGATCCTCCCCACTGGGCCTCCAGGTAGAAGAGCCAGCCTGGGTGGCCTTGGACCAGCTGCGCAGTCCCAGGATGCCCTCAGGAGAAGGGAATGGGAAACCACTTCTGAGTAGTCTCTACCTAGAAAACGATGTAAATGGTCACCATAAGTCAGAATTGACTTGATGGCACATGGGGGAAAAAAAGACCCCTGTGTGCCTCTCAGAAACTGGTACATTTCCAAGGCTGGTGGTACATTTTGAAGAAAAAGTTGTGTATATATTTTTAAAAGGCATATGATTAAAATGATTTTTAAAAATGATGCTCCTGGGAACTATATACAAACATGCTTTAATCCGTGAAGAAAATGTGTACAAAAATGCGTATGTTAAGAGAAAGATCTACAAAAAATGCCTAAAAATTTCCATGAGGGAAGGAGGTTAAAAAAAAAAAAAAAGCTAAAGTCTCACATCTCAATGGGAACCGAGGATGGGATACGAATGCTGGTGGGATCTGGAGAAGCACAAGAAAATCAAGAGTAAGAGGTTTTCACATCTGTAGTCTAAATTGGTTTGAGAAGGATGTAATCTGGAAACATTTCAGATGAGCAAAGTGAAGTATGCAGAAGTCATAGCATCCCAAGGATCTGAGGTACCTATATATACTTGTCTTCAAGAAGCTGAAGGCTGTGCACTCTCTTTGTTTCATCCTCACAGAAAAACTTGGGGGAAACTAGGATTTTTTTTTCCAATGTGGGAGGACTGTGAGTTCTACTGAATTCTCGTGTTTGAAACAAGTTTCCTCTACTTGAAATTCTGTGAGCAGAATGCCTTTTTTTATTGGTATTTGTTGAGGGCATCTCAGGGCTCTGGTACAAAAACAAAGTAGGGCCCACAAGACTTTCCACTCTTGTTCTGACTGCAGCGAGTACAGTTAGAGGACTTGGTTATTAAAACTTCTCCTCAAGGCTTTCCTGAGTACGCGACACCAACCCCAGTTCCTGAGAAAATGGCTACGGCAGTCTCTACAGATTGAGACAATTGCTTGTGTCGGATTGAAACCGAGAGTACACAGAGAAAGCAATCTCCACCTGTTGAAAGATGCCAAAAAGAGAGAGAGAGGAAGATGTTGCCGTTAAAGATAACAGAAGAAAAGTTGAAAGACTGACAAAATATGATTGATACCTTTTGTAACAGAGATTTAAAGGCAAGGATTGATAAAAGGAGGTAGTATAAATCTCAAAAGTTAGGAGAGTGCAGTCGTCTTAATTTAAGGTTATGTATGTTATATAGCTACTCAAGCGAGACATACACTAGATATCTCAGCTTAATAATTTAATATGGTTAAGGTTGGAATTACAGGAAGTTGGCGGGTACATTGAGAATATGTTTTGAAACAAAATAATAAGATCACTGTGTTGTTAAAAAATTTGAAAACCCCTTTCTTAAAAATATGTTACAAATTTGGAATAAATATAGAAAAAATATATTTATTCCATTAATTTCTCTATTACCCCTAGTAGTAGAGAGAAATTTCCAGAAAATCTGAAAGGGAACTTGGAAAACTTATTAAGGAAGAAACAAGTTATTAGATTTAAAAATGGGTTAAAAGGAATGAGTAATAAAGAGCATATAATAGCAATATTAGGATTGGAAAGAATATCTTGGCTTAACCTTATCCAGTTAGAACAATGGTCTAAAGAACAGGTAATAGGAAATGGCAAGTGTAGAGATCTTACAAGATTTGAAGAATATATATAAAAAAACTAAAATAAGGTAAGGAAAGAGATAACAAGTAGCATTTATAAGATATTAATAGAAGCAGATGAGCAACAGGGTGTTCTTAAAGCATTATGGGAACTTCATTTGGAGGAAGAAATAAGTTTTGAAGTGTGGAAAAATATATGGTATAAAAGAATATTAAAGTATATGTCTATATAGATAAAAGACAATGTTTATAAATTAGTTTGGATATGGCATTTAACTCGAGTGAAATTAAATAATATGGATCCTAAATATTCTAATTTATGTTGGAGAAGATATTAGGAAGTGAGTACTTATTTCCTTATGGGGTGGAAATGTGAGAATCTATTGAAATTTTGGAGGTTTGTCTTCAAGGAAATAAATTAAATATTAAAGTTAAATATAGAGGTTTGCCCTAAGATAGTTCGTTTAGCAACATTTGATAATGATCAATGGAGTTGGACAATGAAAGAACTAATTTCAAATTTATTAACAGCACCGAGATTAATGGTAGTAAGGCACTGGAAAGTTAAGCATGATTTGCAATCGGATGAATGGCATAAAGAAGTCTGGAATATAGCTATTAATGATAAATTAACATGCAACATGAAAATGAAGAAGGAATTGGTACATAGGGATGTTTTCATTGATATAGGGAGATATTTTATTGCATTTGGGTTTTTAAAAAAGGGAAGGGTTTTATACCTACCTGAATGAGGCTCTGTAATGAAGAAAAATATTATATATCTCCAGACGGTCCCAGTGGGGTATGTGTGTGTGCGTGCACACTTTTTGTATTATTGTGTTGTTTTTGTGTTTAGGTTTTTTTCTTCGTTGTGTCCTTCATTTTGTATTATTAGCTCAAAAAAACAGATTTTAAAAAGAAAGATTCCAACTGGCCAAAGCAAGAAAGAAGCTGATTAACAACTTGAAGCAGTTTTGCAGTGAAGAGGAAAATTTCTTTTTCATTGTTAAAGAGAGAGAGAGAGAGAGAGAGAGAGCGAGAGAGAGGGCGTCATGCCAGCTACTTTGTAGAAAATGGTTAATTCTGAGGCACAATGGCTCTAGTTTCTTTAGCATGGCAGAAGTAAGGAATGCAGAAGGAAGGTGCAACTGAAACCTGCAGATATTCAGTAATTACATGGCTACCGATGGATGTTATGTTGAAATTTGTATAAAATGAAAGATAGGTACACCAAAATCATTGCCCTCAGTTAGCATCAATGCTGTATCCATTATATGAGGGTGTATTTTTTTCAGTTTGCAGGCAGGCTAACATAACCTGTATCCCATCATTTCAGTGGCACTGTATTTGCCAACAACACAAACAAATTTCAGTGCAGTAGAAGGAAAACAAAAAATGATTTTTACTGTAAGTTATAGGATTCCAGTGTTATACAGTTTTTTCCACTAAATATCCCCCCCCCCCACATACAGTAGTTTGGGCCCTTTTTCTTAGTTGTGAAATAATCTCAGTTTGAAAAAAGATCCTTTTTGGGGGGGGAGGTTACCACTTCCAGCATCTCCCAGCCAGCGTGGCCAGCCTGGGTGGGAGAATTTGGACTTTGTAAAGCCAAAAAGAAAAAGAAAAAAGAAAAGAAAAAAAAGGAAGAACTTTTCAAACTCTAAAAATGAAGGCTCATTAATGCATATGTACGTATTCATCTCATGATGATCTGAGGGTGTAAGAACAGTCATAGCTAGAGGTGGGCACGAACCACAAAAATTTTGGTTGGTGGATTGCTCATTTGCAGCCCCACAGCCTCCCCCCACCCCCTTCCCACTCCCCTTTCACCTCCCTACCTGGTCCTGTCGCCTCTTCCTCCTCATCCTCCGCTGCCATCTTGAGAGACAGCGGTTGAGCTTCCTTTCCGGGAGCCGCCTATCAGCTGACAGGCATGGGCATGCACCGAGACAGCTGGCCAGGGTCCCAGAAGGGAAACCAAGCCTCCTGTCTCTCAAGATGGTGGCAGGGGTGGAGGACAAAGAGCAGGAGGCAACAGGACCAGGTAGGGAGGCAACTGGGGCAGTGGGCAGGTTGTGGGGCTGAAAATGGGCAATCCCGCACCACATAGGGCTGTACTGGGGCCATTTGGCACCAGATTGCCCACTTGCAGCAATAGAGGTGGCGGCAGCAGGACCAAGTAAGGAGGGACAATGGGAGCGGGAAGGGGGTGCGGGCAGGCTGTGGAAGTTCATTAAATCATTAAAACAGTTCATGGTTTGGGTTGGTTCAGGTTTGTTGGTTTTGATGAACCTGAACTGACCCAAACCAATGAACTTGTGATTCTTAACGAACTTCCTGGTTAGTTTTTTAGTTCATGCCCATCTGTAGTTATAGCGTACTTGTAGTCTGTATTTTATAATGGCATCAGCTCTCCAAACAGTTCACAGAATGGATAACTTAAACTACAGTAATCATTGGACATGGGCTATTTGTATTCGTATCCCTAGGGATACGGATACGAATTGTGGTACCACAAGTGCCACGGAGGCCCATTCGCTTCCCCCAGAACTGGCCAGCGAGGAGGTGGGGTGAGGAGACTCCCCACTCAGCTGATGTGTCATCAGCTGTGTGGGGAGGTGCTGGCCAGGCTCCTTCCTGGATTGGTGTGATGATGACGATGAAGGACCCAAGTGCTGTGCAGTGACCGAGTGGACTGGCCGGTTTTGGGGGGAGGGAATGGGCCTCCGTGGCACTTGTGGTGCCGTGATTCATATTCATATCCCCAGGGATACGAATACGAATAGCCCATGTCTAGTAATTATCATTGTAATACAATATGTGTCAACCATTATAATTCATTTAAAACATATCAAATGTTCAGGGGCAGCCATAAATGCAGCTCTGCCTCATGCTATCCCCAGTCCTCCCATTCCTGCTTGTCTCTTACTGGAGGCACAAGACCTCTCTCTCTCTCTGTGTGTACATGTGAGTTCTCTGCCTACCATTCATTCCTGTACCTTCTATCCCAACAACCTCAGGGGACACTAGCCATTGTTGCAGACATTTCAATAAGCATTCAACAAACCAGTAAGTGAGTTAACTATATACCAGGGGTGGGCAATTAATTTCTATAGGGGGCCACATGAAAAATCTGAACTGTGTTCGGGGGCCGAACCAACTTTACTTAAAAATAAAAAGAAACAGTGATGTTATGATTGTTTTTATTTTAAACTTGTTAATCTTCACAAATACTAAAGAGGTTTTTTGCGGTATGTTAATGATAAGCAACTGATCAACTTTAGACAAAAAGATATAAATGGTTTTTATGTCTGGCGGGCCGGACAGGAGCGGCTCGCGGG
The DNA here is from genome assembly GCA_037013535.1 of Intellagama lesueurii. Lineage (NCBI taxonomy): Eukaryota > Metazoa > Chordata > Lepidosauria > Squamata > Agamidae > Intellagama > Intellagama lesueurii. Next base: position 161,724,639 of record JBAJHW010000001.1, on the reverse strand, counting down.
CCGTATGTGGCCCTCGGGCCACACTTTGCCCAGGTCTGCTATATACAATACTACTAGCATTATATCATCAGGAAAGCATGAAGTCTACAATACAGTGGACCCTCGACTTACAGACGGCTCGATCTGCAGACTTTTCGAGTTACAGACTTCTCTGGCCACAAAATTTAGGTTCGACTTGCGGCCGGAGAATCGACCTACAGACTGGAAAATCAAACAAAATGGACCAAAAACGGCCGGTTACGGATTACTCTCATTATCTCTCTCCATTGGCTTTACTCCCAATTGTTGATGCTGATGAGCCACCATACCACCATGAATATGTCAATATGGACTAATGTCAGAAAGTAAGCAGGGTGGGTAGCTGAGGGAGAGACCACTAAGGTACATGAAGAATCACCCCAAAGGGCTAGGAAACTTTTTAACCTCTGGAGAGCTGTTGCCAGAAAGAGTTGGCAATAACAGGATAGATGAACCAGCCGTCTGAGGCACTAGAAGGCAGCTGTTTACGTTTATTACAATACAAAGAGCAAGAAAGTTCTTTCATAATTCTTGTGAAGACAGCTGGCTATTCTAAGCTGGAAATTGGGCAAGGGAAGAGGAAAATAGCCATGCATTGGTGCCAAGCAGAGTCTCTCTCTTCTTGTTTCTCATTTTCATTTTCTCTCTTGGTGTGCTACTACAGGTCAAACTCCATGTCTGAAACTCTCACTGTGATTCACATTACCTCCAGCATGATGCTTATCCACAAAGACTATCCATGCATTCAGCCATAAGTCATCAGCTGATAGGTTCACATACACAGATGTGAACAGGTTTGTGCCTACAGACACTGTTACTTGGGAATGACAATGTACAACAACTCCTTTCCTGTCGAAGTAACGTTTTAAACCAGGTCGCATCCTGGCGTTCCCAGAGATGTTAGTTGTATTCTATTTTCGTGTGCTAAAATTATATTAACAAGCAACACAAAGAACCCACCTTCTTTGCTGGTGTTCTGGGGCATTCCAACATGCTCAATACCTAACCCACCACCTAACTCCCAGCGGCCTTCACCACTAGCTGTGCTGGCCAGGATTTCTGGGAGTTGTAGTCCAAGAACATCTGGGTCTCCAGGTTGGGAACCACTGACCTAACCCAATGTGAGCGTCTCCTGTTTGGAAAAGGTTTATTATGGGTTAGTTCAGTTCAAACTTGTCCTCAGCCAGCAGATGTCACCGTTGTTTTCCAAATGTGCATATGATATTCGAGAAGCATGGCACACCGTCTTAAAGAAAAGAAAAAAAGCTAGTAACCTTCCCATGGGTTCACTGTGTCTCTCCTAATCTCACTAAATTTCCTCTGGAGCTCTGTGGAAGAAAACACTTCAGTGAAACCGTGTCTTTAGGCTGTCAGGCACTGGAAAATTACTACATGCATTGGACTAGGTGTCAGTTAGATTGCCTCCTCTTTTGTGCTTCTGCAAACAGCAAATGCATGAAAATTGACAGGGAAAACTACCTCGATAGATGGCCTTGCATGGGCCTACCATCGAGCTAATCGCCCAATAGGAAACCCGTTTTGCATGCCCTGATCATTACTCATCAGTGGTGACCTTTTTAATGAACACAATCTCAAGGAAAAATCGAGCCATCGTTTTGAACACCTGCAGTTTTGAAACAATCTCTTGGCCCATCCCAGGAATTAAAAAAAGAAAGAAAGGGAGATCAATAAATAGTTTTATTTCCCTGACACTGAAATTCAGGTTGGCTGCAGAAAGAAGTGGAAGACAGGACAGATGTCCCTCTTGTTTCCTTGCTGAATGTGGTTTTTGCTTTACCTCTTTAACTTTGCAAGAAAGGTCATTTGATGAAACAAAACTATACACACAGTTCTGGGTTAGCCAATGCTGTGATTGGATCACCGGAGAGTTACAAATAAGATGAGCCTTTGAGTTTTACAGAACTCTTTGTTAGGCAAAAGTCAGTATAAAATTGGGGGTTTGAAAAGAAACTCCACAGATCGGGCCAGGTGTGGCGGCCACTGCTCATGGTGTCAGACCGCCAACAGGCAAAAACTGACTTTTAAGGTCTACACAAGGCAGAGGTAATGTGGACCTCTTGCTTGAGCCCCAGCTTTGTATCATCTTTGTCTGCAGAACTCAAGAGCTAACATTATTTGCACCTTTTTACTGATCCAGTAGAAGTATCGTCTAACCCAGAACTCTGATTTTATGTATTGGTTATATGGCTATTTTTAGTAGGAATTGCAAGACCATTTAAGCTGGATCACCTTCAAAAATAGTAGAAGTCCTAGAAGCAAAGCCCTTTTGTGTCGGGAACAAGCCGCCAAACAGGTAGATCGCCATGCATGTCAGCGATGCCTGAAGTGCGCTTGGAAACAGTTGCTAATTTTCCTTTCCACAGGGCTGTCCAGTGACACATATGTGTTCCTGGAATGCTTAGAGAAGTTTCTAAATCTGTTTTTTTTTTAACCACAGTTGGGAAGGAAAAGGCAGAAGAGCGGCACAGTGGACTGAATCCAACTGATAATCCAAGTACAGTAGACCCATTCATTTAATGGGGTTTACATAAGTGTTGAGTCACTATGCAGTAATTGACTCAATGGCTAAAATGTTGCTTGGCACAGTAAATCACACTAATATAGGCCCATTGAATCAGTGGGGATTTGATGAACCAACTCCTCTGTAAGGTTATTTTATTCAGTTAAGTAACTCACAACCAGAGTAGGCCCATTTGAATCAATTGAACTTACAATTCAATTGTAATTGAATTGGGTGATTCAGTGGGCTTATTTTAGTGTGGACCCACAGGGGGGAAATTTGGGTAATACTACAGGTTTGAGGCAGGTTGATCTGCGTTTTACACACACACACACACACTTCTCTCTCTGTTCTTTATTTGACATCTTCTCCATGTACAGAGAAGAGGAAGCCAGCACACCCTCAGGAAAAGGGAGGGAAAGTACAGTTGGGAAGATCTTACCCCCCTCCCTCAAGGTCGGCTTGCCTCAAGTGGAAGGCGGCTGATCCGCTCCCTATTTACTGGAGGAGGAAAGAAGACTGTGGTGCCTTCCTTGAGTTTAGTCCCCTCCCAGCTTGCTCTCCAATTTCTCACTCTCTTCTCCTTTTTTTCTGTTTAACAAGTTAGGCAAAGCCTCTCGCTTGTTTTTTTGCACTTCACGGCGAAGCGTAGGCAGTTCCCCTTTAACTATGCCACGTGCTGGTGCATTGAAAACAAGGTCCCCCTGTTTCTCCCAGTGTGGCCAGTTAATGCGGAGAAGAACCAGGGAAACAGGGGCAACTTCAGAGTGAATGAGTGCGAGAGAAACTGCATTTCCCTCGCTGTGTAGTCGCAGCCTTACTGGGCTTTTCAGTCAATATTGGTCTCTAGACACAAAGAATACTGCGATGAAAACAAGCACTTCTTTAACGAGCCCTCAGTTTCTGAAGCTATAAAACAGGCATGCATGCCGGTGCACACACACAATGCCCCTAATGCTTAGATGCTCCGGGGATAAAGGACAGGCTGCTGTTGATATTCCTGGGATGTGTCTCAGGGTGGACGACATCGTAGAGCAACCCTCTGCTGAAAAGCTTGCAAGAATCTTCCATAACCATGTCCCAGGCATCTGTGAACATTTGCCCTCTCTTTCATTGCCTATCTATCTATCTATCTATCTATCTATCTATCTATCTATCTATCTATCTATCTATCTATCTATCTATCTATCTATCTATCTATCTATCTATCTATCTATCTATCTATCTATCTATCTATCTATCTATCTATCTATCCATCCATCCATCCATCCATCCATCCATCCATCCATCCATCCATCCATCCATCCATCCATCCATCCATCCATCCATCCATCCCTCCCTCCCTCCCTCTATCCACCTTTCTCCTCAAAAGGACCCAAGGCAGCTTACATAATTAAAACAGCATTTAAAAGCTAAAAACAGTAAGGTAGTACCAGAAAATGCTGAGCACCTATTAGTGAGGATCTTTTTCTGTGGAGACCTGGGTCCTCTCTCTCAGGGAAAAAAAAGGGTGAGGTGACCACAGGTGAGGGGAATTCCCCCCCCCCCGAGCTGAGCGTTTCAGGTGGGGTATCTTTAGAGTTGGGATCCAAACAGTGACATTTCCTATCCCTGGCTGTAACATCAATAGGTTAAGAAGCTCGTGGCAATTCCCACCACCCCTGCAACTGGCTCTCCTGGCGAAGGCTGATGAGAATAGAAGTCCAGCAATATCAGGGGGGTCACAGGTTTCCTGCTGCAGACTTGTCCTCTCCCTTGGCGCTTTCCTCTGCTTGCACACTTGAAAAGCTCAAGCTTTCCATAGCCAGCCGGCCATGCTGCCGATGTCATGCGCTTCTCTTCTTTGATGGCATTTGAGTTAGTGAGAAAAATAAGGCCTGCAACCGTCTATACGTCGGAGGAATGCTGATCTTGTTGATATATGCTCAGAACTTGGAAGGTCAGTCTCTCCGGCTTGGGTCACCTCTTTCGATCTTCCTATTTTCTTGCGTTGACAGATTCAGAGTGGGAGGCTAACAATCGATCCCAGGGAGGGCAGAGTGGCTTTCAGCTCCATGGTTTGGTGAAGCCACGGCTTCAAGAAATAGTCATTGACCCCTCTGTTAGCAGAGAATGTATTTTATGACCCTTGAGATCATTGATCTGGGGGGTGGGGGCATCCTACCACAAGAAGTACTTGAAACCCTGGAATGAAGACATTCTACACTTGTTGGTCAGCCTCTTTGACAGACACAAGTTTGCTCCCTTTGGTTTTGAAAACCAGATATGCACAGCAGACCATGTATACATCAAGCTGAAAGGGAACATATGGTCAGATCAACATTGAATTAAAACTCATGGGGGTTTGAAAGAGAAAGCTTGAAAAAAAAATCTGTAGCAGCAGAAATAATTCTTTGCTTTTTAGACAGTAATTACAAGTGACATGTTTCCTCTCTCCAGCGCAATCTTCTAGTTAGTTCATATTAGATCTGTGGGTTGGATCCAGATTGTTCCTGCTTAGAGCAGGCCCATGGAAATCAATGGGACTTAAGGGAAGAGCCATAGTTTTCACTGGGTCTACTCTAAGCAGGACTGAGACGCTAGTATTCATCTGCATTTCCTTCACGGCCTCTCCTTTTTGCTCTTGGGTACCTGGATCTCACTTTTTACAGGAATTCCCTTGTCAAATAGTACATATTATCCCATTAATACTGCTCTGCATCAGTCACTGCAATTAGAGTGAACTTATTTTCCCTTCTTGCTCATTTTGTGCAACAGTGCTTGAACAACACTTATTACTATCCCCTAGAGAATCATTTATATCCTGTTATCGCCAGCATTCTTCCACTCCCTTGGAAACTTGAAACGGGGAGTTTAGATTACAAAACAGGAAGAGGAGACATTGTAAACATGCATTTTCTCTGTGTATTCCTTCCAAGGAGTATTAGAACACAACTAGGCAGGGCAGAGGCCGAGTAAGACAGACTTGCCCACCCACCTTTTCCTACTAAGGTGGAGGCTTCTTCCTGCCATCAGTCCATCTACAGTTCCAGATCACTTGGCTGAGCTAAGGAGACCCTTCCAAAAAAACAAAATGAAATGAGACAATACAAAACAACACCCAAACCAAGCCAAGCTAAGCCAAAACCTCCTTTAATTTGCTGAAGATAACAGCCAACTTTGTTGACCCCCTAGTATCCTTTTCTTCTTTTGACCTGCTTCTAGCATGAGCAGCTGCCACTGAGCCTTTGGGCAATAGGCCATGAGTAGGAAAGAGATAGAACCATGGTATTGTGTACTTGTGGTGTGGTTATTTCTATAGATTGTCGCCACTGTTAGTGAACCGACTGTATTGTAGTTCATTATTTGCTAGCCAGGCTGCATACCCATTATTACAAACGTGGGCAGATGTTCTCTAGTGTTATGGGACTTTGATGGAGCTCTCAATTTTGAGGTGCACATTAAACATGGGCTATTCATATTCATATCACTGGGGATACAAATACAAACAGTGGCGCCATAGGTGCCACAGAGGCCCATTCCCTCCTCCCAGAACCGTCCATTCACCATTTGCAGCATGGTGCTTGGCTCCATTGTCGTTGCGTCAATCATGGAAGGAGCCCGGCCGGCTCTTCCCGCCTCCCTGAGCAGCTGACCACTCATCAGCCAAGCAGGGAGACTCCCTGTCCTACCTCTGCAACACAGTGGTCAGCTGCACCATGCTGTGAATGGTGAGTGGACCTGCTGGTTCAGGGGGAGGGAATGGGCCTCTGTGTCACCTCTGGTGCTGCTATTCATGTTCGTATCCCCAGGAATACAAATTGCCCATGTCTAGTGCACATCATCCCCCACCTGCATACTGAGAATGTGGTACACACTGTATGGCATTCCTTTTTCACCCAGCTCACCATAGCATTGAGTTTAATGAGGCATCATTCTTTGATGGGCTTTTATCTCATGTGCTTTGTTACAACAGTAGATTGATGTGAGGCTACCACAAGTGGATGCTGTGCAAAGCAAGCAAAACAGAACTCCCTTTTCTCTGCTCAGACATATGCCCATCCTTTTCCTAATAGCCATTTGTGCCACAAGGAAGGCATGTGCATGTAAGCCAAATGATTATAAGAAAACACATACAAAATGTACAATATATGTCCTTTCAGTGACAAAGTACTTTTGCTCTCCCACCCCAGAATAATGATGTGAGACACAAAGTGATGGGGTAAACCAGGGCCACACTTTATTAACCAATGCAATATTTAAGATCTCACAACAGAGAGGGGCCTGCCATAGTACGGAAAGAGTATATATAGGGTCTCATGGGACCCCTATTCCAGAAAATGGGTGAGTCCCACGCCCCAAGGCTGCGCGGTCCTATAGACAGCGCAACTCCAGCCGGCCTTGCTCTGACCACCCCCAGGCCTCAAACCTCCAATTCCATTGGTGGCCCTTTGTCCGGCCATGGCACCAGCGCATCCCCCCCCCCCCGCACACTGTAATCTCACGATCCACAGCGCTGGGAGTTTGGATGCGCTACATCCTTGCTTGTGTTTTCACTGGGACTCACCGACCCAACTTTCTTCCGCACTACTCACCACGGCACAGGGACTAGCATGGCCATGTCCCTTGCCCGCCCACCTCATCTACAATCACACACAGGCTCCTCTGAAGATCCCGAAGGAAGAGCTCCATTCCCAAATCAGACAGGTGAACCCCATCACTCCTAAACAGCTCCAGCCGGTCCAAGCGAATGTTGGGATGCCCTATGACAGTTCCAAGTCCCTTGCACACTGCCCTGCAGACTTCCCTATTAACTCTTCTACGAGCTGTGTTTATGCACTGTGGGGAGCAATCTGCTCTCCAGCTCGACTGAGGTACCATTGTCGACCACAAAATGCTCATTTCCGGGTGTTCTGCCTTCAATAGGCTCAAATCTTGTATTATAGCAATCACCAACGACTTGACACTATGCTTAGCCAAGTCGTTGTCTCCTAAATGCACCACCAAGACATCAGGAGGGGAAACATGAGGGCCATGAGGCACTGCTTGCAGGAACGCATCCCACAGCAGGAACGCATCCCTTGTGCTGCAGAGCTAACCTGAGTGGGCTGTGGGACCCATCCCTCTGGAGGCAGATTTGATGGAAAGGCATGTACACCCGTTTGCCCTCTGCCAGGCCAAGGCCAAGAGGCTGTGGCCCTGTAGGTGTCTGGTGCCACCGCTAGCTCACCTGCCAATCCTGCTGCTGCTGAATCCTGGAATGCTCTGGTTGCTACCCCTTCTCCACTTACTGCCATCTCCACCCCTGGATCTGAAGGACCACCCGCTGCTCCTGCTGCTCCACTCTGGGACGCCTCTGGTTACGACTCTGATGCTGGTACCAATGCACCTGGAGTAGCAATCCGTCTTGCCTCTAGCACAGCAAAACGAGATAAGAAATCGTTAGCCAAGGTTTTAAGCTTTGCTCTCTTATGACTCTTTGACTCCCTGGCTGACCTATGAGGCTGGGACCCACTTGCAGCCGGGCCCGGCTGTAACGCATGCTCCGCCTCCAGTGCAGCAATCTTAGCTTGTAGCTGCTGCCATATTAGCCAGCTCTCCTCATCAGAAGAAGATGACGAAGGCGAAGCCTGAGGCATTGGGTGCTTTGCAGCAGGCTGCTTGCCCTTGCTCTGCCCATGCCCCTTCTTAGCACCCATAGCTATCAAATTAATCCTGTTTCTTTATTTATTTATCTATGAATTATGTATATCTATCAGTTATGTGCTAAATTATATACCTAGGCTCACACCCTTGAACCAGGAGGCTTGAGCCACCTCCAAAGAGCTGACCATTAAGCTAAGGTCCAGTAACCACTTCTTTCTTATGTATGTATGTATGTATGTATGTATGTATGTATGTATGTATGTATGTATGTATGTATGTATGTATGTATGTATGTATGTATGTATGTATGTAAGCAAGTATTAGAAGAATGCCTTTGTTAGGATAATTGTGTTTGACTTATTCAGAGAGAAAAGAACTGGCCCCGTAAAAGCGGGCCCGACCCCTCCCTTCCTTTTTGCTTTTCTTCTTGACTCAAGGACTAATGTTTCTTGAAAGACAAAGGATCCGTTTACTGAGAAACAACGCTGGTAGTAGATAGAAACAACATGCTTTGTAGTAGATAAGAATGGAATGCAGGGGCCCCAGGGAGAGAAGAAGATCCGGTTATCTGTTCTGCGCATGTTTGAAAGGTGTTTTTACTAATCCAATGAATTTTCGCCAACTAACTTTCTGACCCCTTTAAGGAGATTGTGCGCCCACCCCAAATCGCCCGGAAGGGACAGGCTATAAGAGATTACCATTCCCTTTGTTCTTTGGAGAAAAGCCTTTGCCCCGCGTGGTGAATTGTTTTTCTCCCCGCTTTCTGCAGCAGGCGTTTTCCTTTGCAATAAAATAACCTCACAAGAAGCCTTCGTGCCTCAGTCTCTCATTTTGGGAGCTTCCTACCTGGGGAAACCGGATAACAGTTTGGGGGCTCGTCCGGGATTTCCTAACAGCCCCGGTTGGGGCTGGGCCACAGCCCAGTTGAGGCCGAGCAGAACGAGGGCGGCGGTGAAGCGAACCGGAGGGTACCCCTGTCTCCTTTTTGGCAGCCGCTTCCTTCCCGACGCTTCGGCTGCTCGGCATCAAGAACTCGGAAAGAGGCACGAATGCAAGAGGTCCTCCAAGCCGGCCGGCCAACGGACATTGGTAAGTTAAGGTGGGGAAACTCCGAATGGGTTGGTTGTTGTTGGATGAGTGAAGGATTGAGTGGGCCTGCAGTTCCCTACGGTAGCCGTTGTGTGATCCGGTACCCTGGGTCAGGTCGAGAGAGTGGTTGTTGCAATCCTATTGTGTCTGCGCTCAAGAGACCCCTTACTCTTGTCGCAAAACCCCTTTTCCCTTTTGTATTTGTCTCCCGTGGGATGGGAAACCAGGTGTCTAGGAAGGAAAAGAGGTCCAGCGGGGACCAAAAGGAGGAATTTCGAGGGGGACGCCCCGGCACCAACTCCGAGAGGCGGAGGGGAGCTAGGAATTCCTAGCAACAGCCCATTGGGGAAGCTGTTGCTAAATTGGGAATCGGTGAAAGTACAGGAGTTTCAGTCAGAGCAGGAAATGGTCCGTATGTGCACAGAGGTCTGGACCAATCTAGAAATCAGTCCAAGATGGCCAAAACTCGGATCCAATAATTTCGATGATATTAAAAGGGTGGACAACTTCTATGTTGCTCATCCGCCCCGTACTGCCTATGTCGACTCCTGGATGTGGTACATTATAAAATTTGGACCAGGAGTTAAATTGGCAGTAAGCAGAACCCTATTAGATACCAAGCCAAAGGGTGAGGAAATGTCTAAATTTGACCCCTTAGAGTTTGTTAACTATCAGCAGCCCATAGCACCGCCCACAGCACCACCAGAGGCTGCTGAGCAGTTAGCAGCGCCTCCCTCTTACGAAGAGGCAGGGAGGGGGGGTAGGAATTTGGGCCCAGCCCAGGCCAGTCCCTTAAGCGCTGCCTCCACCATAGAGTATTCCCCCCCTTTAGATCCACTTAGAGAACAAATTAATAAACTACAGAAGACCGTAGAACAGATGGGGCAGACCCCATCTCGACCAAACACCAGGTCTAGGACACGGGCAAAGGAGGCAGCTGAAATAACTGATGAATGCCCCGGTGCATCAGCTCAGTACCCATTAAGGGAAGTCCCAATGGGAACTAGGGTTGGATATGTAGAGGTCCCTTTAACTAACTCCGATATTCGGGTAATAAAACAACAACTGCCTAATCTTCCAGAAGACCCCATTGGGTTCGTGACAGGACTCAGGGACGCTCTAGGGACTATGGTTTATAAGCCCACTGAATTGTTACATATTTGCAAACAATTAGCAGGAGTAACGTATACCAACCAAGCGTTGGGTCATGCTAGAAGGCTTTGGCAGGCGCAGGATGGCGCCCGAACAGAACAGATGGCTAGGGAGAGATTCCCTGAGATAACCCCGGGGAACTGGGATTTTCAGGCTGATAATATTAGGGAGCAGTGTGGGGAAATGAAAGATTTCTTATTAAAGGGACTAGAAGCAACAGTCCCTAAAACCGTTAGCATGAAATTAGCCTTTGGACAGCCCCAAGGAAAAGATGAGAGTCCAGTCGAGTATTTAGAAAGGCTAAAACGAAATATGCGACGGTATACCGGACTAGACCCAGAGGATCAAGCAAATGTAAATATTCTGAGGCTGGAGTTTGTGTCGGGGTGTTACCCGGACATAAAGTTCAAACTACAGAAAATTGATGACTTGACAACTAAACCTATAGGAGATTTGTTAACGGAAGCTCAGAAGGTAGTGGTAAGGAGGGAAGAGGAGAAGGAAAAGAGAAAGTTGAAATTGATGGCACAGATGATGGAAAATAAAAGGAAATAACCCTCCATGGGTCGGGACTCGTGGACGGGGCCGTGAGAGAGGAGTGTATAGTAACCAGGGAGGTAGAGGAAAGCTTGTGGAAGGTAGAAAGAATGAAGAGGGACAAGGGCAGGTGAGGGGCTGCCTGGTAAAAAGTCCTGCCTGCGCAGAGCCCTTGTTAACTTTGCAGGTGGGCAAAGAGGGAAAGGAAATCGAATTTTTGGTAGACTCAGGAGCCACGAGATCTAGCCTGAGCCAACCTACCTGGGAAGGACAACTTCCTCTTTCTGGGGGACATTGTGACATAGTAGGAATAGAAAACCTAACGCAACGGGTTCCTGTTCTAAAACCCCTAGAGGTGCTAAAACCTGGGTCACATGAAAAGCTGTGGCATGATTTCGTGTGGACCCCAAATTCAGGAGTGAACCTACTAGGTCGAGATTTAATGGCCAAATTAGGAATACAGATATTGCTTAAAAACCAGGTGTGTGAGGTCAGGATGGCCGCCCTCAGGACTGAGGATGAAGCCGAAATTGACCCAATAGTATGGGCGAAGCCAGGAAACCCCGGCCTTATGAAAGTTACTCCAGTGAAAATGCATTTAAAAACAGAGGTACCAGTGTATAGACCCCAATATCCCATTAGACCAGAAGCTGAAGAGGGCCTTAAGCCCGTAGTAAAGGAATTGCTGGATGATGGCCTTATTGAACCCAGCGATTCGCCTTACTGTACTCCTATACTACCTGTAAAGAAATCTAATGGGACATGGCGAATGGTTCAAGATTTGAGAGAAGTAAACAAGGTAGTGATCCCTAGGGCGCCCATAGTACCAGATCCCCATACGATCATGCGAAAGATCCCTGACACTCACGTTTGGTACACAGTTATAGATTTAAAGTCAGCTTTCTTCTGTGTGCCCGTGGACTCAGTGTCGCGCCCAATATTTGCCTTTCAGTGGCCTCACCCAGAAACAGGTAAACTAACCAGATGGCAGTGGCGCGTATTGGCTCAAGGCTACACAGAAAGTCCCACTATTTTTGGGGAAATTCTAGAAGAATTGCTTCAAAAATGGACCCCTCCTCCGGGAGTACTTTTAACGCAATATGTGGATGATTTGCTTTTGAGTGGGGCGGAAGGGAAAACGGTCAGAAAGGCCAGTATTAGCCTTCTTAACTTCTTAGGCGAACAGGGACTCAGAGTATCCCAAGAGAAATTGCAGTTTTGTGAGCCAGAAGTAAAATACCTGGGATTAATACTAAAGCAAGGAACTAAGTGCATCAACCCCGAGAGGTTGAAGGGAATCCGTAGTTTGGAAATGCCAAAGACTAAGCGACAGCTCAGGAGCTTTATCGGAACAATTAATTTTTGTAGACAGTGGATTGAAGGGTTTTCAGAAATAGTCCAACCCTTTTTGAAGAAATTATTAAAGGATGAGCCTGAAGTATTGGTGCTAGAAAGGTCAGACTGTAAGCTGTTTGAAAGAATCAAAGAGATTTTGTCATCGGCCCCCGCTTTGGGGCTGGCAGACCCAAAGAAACCTAGCCACTTATTTGTAACCGTGGGTAATGGAGTTGCCAAGGGAGTGCTAGCTCAGAAGAAGGCAGGACGATACCAACCGATTGGATATCTATCTAAACATTTGGACGTTGTAGTCCTAGGGTGGCCTACTTGTCTACAGGCCTGCGCGGCAGCGGCAGAATTGGTTAAATTAACTCGAAAACTATATCCTTTCGAGGCAATTGTCCTGCATTCTTCCCACCAACTTAGAACTATCCTCACCCATACGGCTAGGCGATGGATGACGGATAGTAGGTTGTTACAAATTGAGGCTATTCTCCTTGAAAAACCCGATCTGGTGCTAACCACCACTGAGCACTGTGGTCCAGCTGAAGGGTTATCAGAGACTGTCAGGAAAGAAATATGTAATGAGCATGATTGCATTGCCCTAACTGATCTGCAGACCAAATTTAGAGAAGACCTTCAGGAAGAAGAGATAAAGGAGGCATGGAACTTATACACGGACGGGTCTTCCAGAGCAGTGAACGGGAAAAGAATGACAGGATATTCAGTGGTAGAGGACGGAGGACTCGAGGTTGAATCTGGACCCCTTCCCCCGTCCATGTCTGCTCAGACTGCAGAGTTGTACACCCTCAAGAGAGCTTTAGAAATTGGGAAAGGAAAATCCGTAAATATCTGGACGGACTCTAAATATGCTTGTGGAGTAGTGCATGTTTTCGGAAAAATTTGGAGTAAAAGGGGGCTACTAACATCCCAGGGAAAGAATCTAGCCCATCATCAGTTAGTACTAGAAACTTTGGAGGCGTTGAGCCTCCCATCCAAGGTGGCTATCATTCACATACCAGGCCACCAAAAAGGAAACGCCCCAGAAATAGTTGGAAATCGATTGGCTGATGAGTTGGCAAGAAAAGCAGCAGAAAAAGAGTTAAACCCTGCTCTCTTGGCAGCTCTCCTACCTACCAGTAAAGAAATATCCACCCCTTTGGTATATTCACAAAGAGAGTTGGAGTTGGCGGAAGCGCAAGGAGCTACAATGGTAAATGGCATACTGGAATTAAAAGATGGAAGACAATGGCTACCAGAGGGGGTGATCAGAGAAGTCCTCAAGGCACTGCATGAGGGAGGACATTGGGGAGTTAAGGCTTTGATCTCAGCCTTTCTGCAACGATATGTGGGGAAGAAAGTGTGGTCACACGCCAACACCATTTTGGCTCACTGCATTCCTTGCCAAAGAGTAAATAAGAACAACCCGAGAAAGGCAGAAATGGGAGGAAGACCTTTGGCCGTCCACCCTTTCGAACATTTACAGTGTGATTTCATTGATATGCCCAAGTCTGGAGCGTGGAATCATTGTCTGGTAGTAACTGATCAACTTACTGGCTGGGTGGAGGCTTATCCTACGACCAGGGCAACGGCAGGGACTGTTTGCAAAATCTTATTAGAACAAATTATTTGTAGATATGGATTGATCCAATCAATAGATAGCGATCGCGGGACACACTTCACTCAGAGGGTGCTACAGCGAGTAGCTGAAACTTTGGGTATAACTTGGAAACTACATGCCCCGTGGCACCCTCAGAGTTCAGGAAAAACTGAGAGGATGAATCAGACCTTAAAGAGACAAATCATCAAATTGATGCAACAGGCGCAATTGCCCTGGCCAAAGGTTTTGCCCCTAGCCTTATATGCTATAAGGACCAAGCCGCATAGCACTACAGGACTCTCGCCCTTTGAGAGTCTATATGGAATGGGAATTTGGGATGTTAGCACACAGAGAATTAGCCCCAACCTAGAACTTTTCAAAGATGCCTTTATAAGAAAATATCTGCTGGCCCTGTTCTCTATTCTCTCCGATAATAGGGAACGAGGCATCGCGGTGCAGCGAACGCCATTGGAGGTAGCAGTGCATTCCTTCCACCCCGGGGATTGGGCTTACATCAAGGCATGGAAGAGTGAACCGCTCGCCCCAAGGTGGCTTGGCCCGTTCCAGATCTTGTTGACAACAGAAACTGCCGTCAGGACCAAAGAACTAGGCTGGACTCACCACACTCGCGCCAAACACTCAACTAATCCTGAAGGACGGTGGGAAGCTGTGCATGTGTCTGAGGACGGACTAAAGACTATTTTTAGGCGACAAAAGTAATGTCCAGCAGGCAATTGGCGCATAAGTGTTGCCCCTTCTTTAGTGTGTTCCTGGAAGCAAGGAAGGTCAATAATCTGGTTCAAACTTGGAAGGTATCCTTAAAAATTAGCAGGAGTCGGTGGGGGTTCTATTTCTTTAAAGGGTATTCAATTGGAGATCAAGTAGTATTGGAAGACGAGGAGACAATCGATAGGGAGGAGGAAAGAAGAATTTTTAACGGGGTTTTTACAGAATTGTGGGATTCTCAGTGGTGGCACAATCAGTACTGTAAGGTCTGCCCTATTACGAAGAATCAGGAACTGTGTGAAATTACCGATACTGAGAGTAGTTCTGAAGGAGAATCAGAGGAGGAGTGTGTGATTTCATTATCTGATGACGAGGAGTTAGATGAGGATTGTCGGATTACATTGTTTGGACGAATATTGTAGAGTAATGTCCATAGTTCCCTATATAACAGGTAGTGTTTGCCCCTGGTTTTCCTGTTCAATCAGTCGAACACCAAAGGGAGAGGTAGAGGCGTGGATAGTGCAAATACAAACTACTTCCTATTGGGACACTGAATACGAGGGGTTGGCCTGGGGCAACCAGTTGATGGTATACCAGGCGATATCCGGAACTTAAAAGATCCCTTGCTAGGGATAGATCCCTTTGAGCCCCATTGTCTACTATATTGCCACTTTTGCCCTCACCATTGGTGTGCCAGAATAACCAAATTTGACGAAAGCCCGACATTGAGGTGGTATGTGCTGAAGGTGGGATATCCCGAGAGGTTGTGGGCCGAAAGTCTGTGGGCTGTGGAAACACCAGTCGCAAGCTATCAGTGGAGGGTTCGACCCGATAGCTCGACGCAGGCAAAAGCCATTCCTAAGGGATGGCTCCGCTACGCATCTTCGGTACACCACGAGACGTGTTGGAAGTGCACGAGCGAAAGCCCTTGGTCCGTGCCCAGCCCAGACTCAGAGGACGAGGAACGTAACTCCTGCTGCCAGTGGCGGTAAAGCCTACCCCTCTGATGTCTTGGAAAAACATCAGGCAGATGCTTATTGGTAGACCAAGGGTAGACGGCAAAGTGATTACAGTATTAGGGATCTTTCTGAGCCTTATTCTGCAAGCGACAGGGTCTACTTGTCCTTGTGTGATAACTACCAGGAAAGGAAATCAGGAACATCAAACATTGCTCTACAAGTCCGTCTATAAATGCATGGGCAATACCTCTGTATGTCGATTCAATAATGTAGAATATACTGTCTGCAGTAAAAGGAGTCAGGAGCCAGTTTGTTTTGATCCTAAGGAAGATCCTGAAAGGATCTGGGTGGAGATCTACACCCTGGCAACCCTTCAACGACACTAAGTGTGGGGGAATGGAATGGGTAAAATACTATAAGGCACAGCACAAATACATGGGATCCACTAGATCATGCGGCCCCATGGGGGATCATGGATTTGGATTCCACACTAATCCAACTTGCATAGTATGGGCTACCTGGTCCACTGCAGATAAAACTGCAACCTTGAGATCAATACCTGCAAAACCTGACTGCACTTGGGGTACCTGTAACTTTGTTAACTTTACCATATTACAACCAAAGATGTGGGATGAGAAGAACAAATGGGGAACTTCCATGTGGGATCAGACGTTCAGTATACTCATAGAGGGAAAAGGAAGCAAACCTAAAGCGTTCCTTAAAATTGTCCAGACTAAGGAATATAAAATAGGGGAAGATTTGAGGAGATACCAGACCTTCTGGAGAGAGATGGAAACGGATCCTTGGGAACAATCTTTGACTCCCAGGACAACTAATCTGTTTGTTGAACTGGCACAAACAATAGCTACCACTATGAATGTTTCAAATTGCTACATTTGTGGCGGTACTCTTAAGGGAGATCAGTGGCCTTGGGAGGTACTTGAGTGGAGTCATACTGTACCATACAATCTCACAGGACCCCAATCTATATGCTCAATAGAATTATAAGACTCCAAGCTGTAGTAGAGTTGCTCACTAGGGAAAATGAACAAGCTTTATTATTGCTAGCCAAACAGAACACGCAAATTAGGAATGCTATATATCAGAATAGATTAGCTCTAGATTACTTATTGGCTTCGGAAGGAGGTGTGTGTGGAAAGTTTAATTTGACAAATTGTTGCCTTGAAATTGGAGATACACAGGACGCAATTGCAGAAATTACCGGTCAAATGCGGAAATTGGCTCATGTCCCTATTCAAAAATGGGCTGGAATTATGGATGACACTGGGTGGTTAGGAGGGGTTTTCAACAACTGGAAACAAGCACTATTCTTCCTAGGTATGATTATGTTTGGATTAATTCAGCAGTTCAGGCGGCAATGCCAAAAACGCAGATGACTGTAAGAGAAACTGAAATAAGCTACAAAATCATCCCAGCCCAGGACGAAATTTATAATTGTGAATAAGTCAAAGTGTGTAGAAAAAGAAAAGGAGGGATTTGTTAGGATAATTGTGTTTGACTTATTCAGAGAGAAAAGAACTGGCCCCGTAAAAGCGGGCCCGACCCCTCCCTTCCTTTTTGCTTTTCTTCTTGACTCAAGGACTAATGTTTCTTGAAAGACAAAGGATCCGTTTACTGAGAAACAACGCTGGTAGTAGATAGAAACAACATGCTTTGTAGTAGATAAGAATGGAATGCAGGGGCCCCAGGGAGAGAAGAAGATCCGGTTATCTGTTCTGCGCATGTTTGAAAGGTGTTTTTACTAATCCAATGAATTTTCGCCAACTAACTTTCTGACCCCTTTAAGGAGATTGTGCGCCCACCCCAAATCGCCCGGAAGGGACAGGCTATAAGAGATTACCATTCCCTTTGTTCTTTGGAGAAAAGCCTTTGCCCCGCGTGGTGAATTGTTTTTCTCCCCGCTTTCTGCAGCAGGCGTTTTCCTTTGCAATAAAATAACCTCACAAGAAGCCTTCGTGCCTCAGTCTCTCATTTTGGGAGCTTCCTACCTGGGGAAACCGGATAACACCTTCTAGTTACTCAATTCAATTCTAACCTGCCAAATTATACCTCACCATTTACTTTGCTGTATTTAATTTATTGAAATAACTTTCCTTTCCCTCTTTTCTGGGGGGGAGGAGGAGGGGGGTGCCCTATGCACAGTGGGGGAGGCGAATGCCCCTTGCTTTAATATACTCCCACCTGCCCCTCTCCTATCAGGCCCCTTACTAAATTTTTGAATTCTTTGTATTATTATTATTATTATTATTATTATTATTATTATTATTATTATTATTATTATTATTATTATTATTATTATTATTATTATTTTATTTATTTATTTATTTATTTATTTATAATTACTATCTATTACAGATCGTTCCCGAAGTGCAAGGAGAGAGAAAAAAGTGGGGTGCTGAGCCTCAATCGCGCTCTGAGCACCGCACAATCCAGGCCTCAAAAGCAAAGAGAAAGAAATCCTCTCCCCACCCGGGTGCGGCCACACTGCCGGGTGGCGTGCCCCAACTCCTTACAGCCTTTAAAAATATATATATATATTTGGTTATTATACTTCCCCTGTGCCTCTTTTATTTTATTTTATATATATATAAGTCGTCAAGGGAAAGCCTAGATAAACCGTGGGGGTGTGTGAGGATGCAACCCCCCGATCCAAATAGAAGTGCGTCACAGCAACAGCCACCACTGACAGTCTCCTTCCCGCTCTCTTGCAAGCCTCGGAAGAGGCCAAACAGGGAGCGGAGCACCTATTAAATAGGCACTCGCCCTCTCCCTTCCAGGATCACGTTTGCGAGACCATCTGTCTCGCACTATCCTGGGGGGGAGGGGGGGGAAGGGGAGGCAAAGAAGTGTGGCAAAGTGCCCTCGCCGACGGAGCAGCCATTTTCTTATTAAGTGCAGATCATCTTATCCACCAGAAAACCCCAGCCAAACAATCCCTTATAGATAATCTGTCATTAGAAATGGGAATTCCTTAATTGCTGAAAGTGTCTGAGTGTCATGGCAGGAGATTTTCTTGCTTCCTATAATGTTTAGATTAGCTTGCTTCATTTTGCGATTGGTTTATGAGAGCTAAGTACAGCTTGTGTGCAGGGCTGATGCTTCAGACCTGAAGGTCTGCCTCAAGCACATGGCTGGAACATAAATATGTTTTCAGTTCTGACAGATTATCTGTACTGTGTAATTAGGCCCCCAGCCATCTGCATCATAGGGAGTTCATTAGGGCTGATTATACAGAAGAAACATTATCTTCCCTATATCTTGTTCAGGGTCCCCCAGCACTGAAGGCTTATTTCACCAAATAAGGATAATTTTTAAAATATCTTTCTGAAAAGGAATATTGCTGGAAAATTGAATTAGATGGAGGAGAAATGAGTCCTTGGCCCCAAATCAATGTTGCAGTTTTGTCCAAATGTAATTAGTTCTTTTCACATGTTGGAAATGTTCCTGTTCTGGACTGTGGCACTAGCCATACTGGCTGACCGACTGTGGGAACAGAAGTCCAAACAAGTTTCCACTTTAAAAATTGATTAGACACTTTTATCAACCAATCAAAGGAACCAAAGGGTTAAAGTGAAACCGATCCACACAGGTGCATTTTCAATGGGATTTCATACTTTTCCTTTCAGAAGATAAAGGTTACAATGGCCACCATTCAAGATGGCAGAGCTTGCTTAGTTAGTTGTGGCAACCATGCAGATCACGCAGGTGCCATGCATATAAATATAAATAGACTTGAACTTCATTTGAGTTATGGAAATATTAGACGTTCACTCTATCAAAAGCAAGGGATCATCTAAGATGGTGACAAACCAGATCTGATATATGGAACAATGACCTTAGAGTATCAATGAATTCCTCGTTCTTGTTTGAACCAGGTGAGCTCTGCATCCCCAGTACAGGAGGACAGTTTAGAAAAGGGGTAAACTTTTTAAAAACAAAAACAGGAAAGACATTGTCCAGGTGGATTAAACAGTAAAATACCACAGGCTGTTGCCCATCTCTTAGACATCCTTGGGCCAAAGGTGGTTTACAGTCCACCTTCAATGAGCGCTTTGAAATGTGTATTTGCCATGTGCTGGCCAGCTTCTCCTCAATGTGTGAATTTGATGATATCTTTGATAGTTTGGTTTCTGTATCTCTCGCCGCCTGACCTGGGGGGTCTCTCTGTTGGCTGGGTGCCAACTCCAAACACAGATGTGGCGTTTGCCTCTCCAGAAGCCTGGAGTCAGCGTTTGGATATTGAAGCTACAAGAGCACTCTGTTAGTGAAAACAAACCTTGGAGCCCAAGATAACGAGTTAAACAGAGTCTCTTATCAGGTAGCTTCAAATCCTCCCCTTTAATAAGCAGAATAAAGACATGGAGAGTTTAGGAAAAACACACAGAGAGCTTGATAAGAAACTTATCGCATGATATATTCAGACTTCATATATCAGCATAGATCATACATATATACATGGCATTATATACATAGCTTGTGCATAAATCACTTAGAGCAACACAGACATTCAAAGAAGTAAAGACCACCAGACTCACAACTGAGTGGCAAAGTGCTGTTCCTACTCTTCTGCTTAAATAGTAAGAGCAGCCTATCACTACAGACCATGCAGCTGAACGTGGTTAACAAGCACTACCTAAGCTTGTTCCAGCTGCATGTCATCAGTCAACCATTTCACTTTGACTTTTACAGGCATGACTTTGCATTCGTCATCCATTTTACATTCCCTCTACAATATTAAATTTAACTCCTTGTTCACATGTTAGGAACAAATCCTGACATTCTCCCCATCTTTTTACAGGGACCTGTTGCCAAAATTGTCCTGATGAGCAGATTTACTAAAAAGCATTTCCCCCTTCAAAACAAAGCATATGAACAAGCAATGTGGAAGGCTCACGGAGGCGGCGGGGTGGGCGGGAATTAATATACAAACCTCTTCTTCCTCCGGCTCCTTCATCTCCTAAGGTTTTTCATCCAAGAAGTTCTCCTTTCAATATTTCTTTTCTCCTTTATTTTGCCTCAGTTGTGAACATCTGTACTCTTCATTTTTTGTTCCATGACCAAAGTATCCGAGCGGTCTGCATTTTGTATGTTTTATGCTTTCTTGGTCTTTCTTCATTTACCTTAGGACTCTTTTGCCGGCCACCCTCTCAATCCACAAAATTCCGAATTCTCATATATCCTAAAACTTGACACCCTTGATATAAAACTCTTATTAAATTAAAGACAGAAAGGACATAGAAGCGGCA
Organism: Intellagama lesueurii; assembly: GCA_037013535.1. Classification (NCBI taxonomy): domain Eukaryota; kingdom Metazoa; phylum Chordata; class Lepidosauria; order Squamata; family Agamidae; genus Intellagama; species Intellagama lesueurii. Next base: position 161,703,807 of record JBAJHW010000001.1, on the reverse strand, counting down.
TAAAATGAAATAAAGAAAATGATTCCTTTAACTAAAGTGTTCCTTCATTGCTTAATTTGGGGGTAAATGCCAAAGAGAATTTTAAAACCTTAACTAATAATAATTATATATTGCCAAGTTGATTTGGACTTTATAGTGACCCTCATAGAATATACTGAAGTGGTTTACTATTGCTTTCTGCTGGGTGTACTCTGGGGCAATGCAGCTTGCCCATGGCCATACAAGCTGGCTCTACTCACAGGTGACATAGTGAGGAATTGAACTCCTGATCTCTGGCTCCGCCGCCAGGTACCTAAACCACTGAGCTAGCCAGCATGTTCCTCTTGTTCAAGGCATTGGAATGATGACAAAGATATGGTCTCTAGGCACCCTGTGCCCAACAACATCTCTAGTTAGCCTTGGGTTCTCTTCTCACTCAGGGACTGCAAAAGAGATATTGTCACACTGTCAGGGCCATTTTGACATTAGGCAGAGTATGTCAATCCACTCAGGCGGCTGGTACTTGGGGGTAGGGGGCAGCAGCAGAAGTAGTTAGCCTTATTGAGTCCTCTTGGTGTTCTGCTTTGTTCAACGCCAGGGAAGCATATGCCACTCTGCTTATTCTGATCCCCTAAACAGGCACGCTGCTTTCAGGCGTGGTAGCAGATACTACCCCATTCTTAGTTGAGTCAGCTTTTGGCTGTCAAATAAGGGAGAGGGTATCATCTTAGCCTTGGTCTGAGGCAGCAGTAGATCTTGGGTTGGTCCTGCAAAAACCCTCCTGCATTTCTTAAAAACCCTCAGGATTGGGGAAGAAAAATGATGACAACCCACAGCGGGTGACTTGGACCAATCAATACGGTACAAATCGTAGTAACTCGATAGATCAAGCCTGAGAAAAGTCAATCAGCAGAGCCCATTTGGAAAAGGAGATTTTCATCTCTCCTGCTAATTCAGATGGGCAGTTACAGAAGCCATCCCCTTGGAGAGGGGGTTTAACTTGACGGGTCTGTTGCCTGCCTCCATTCAAGAACTTTCCAAGGGCTTGAGTTGGGTTGGGAGAGGAAGGCAAAGGACACGTTTGCTGTCTAGTAGGAGTGAGCAGATGGTTTTTCGATGACAACTCCCAGAATTCCTCAGGCAGCTATGACTTCTGCATTTCAAAGGTCTCTGTCCCTGAATGTAAACACTTTGCAATAGCCGTAGCAAACTTGGCATCATCACGCTGCTCACACCTCTTTTACTTGAAAGTGCTTAGCACTGCATTTCTGATACCAGGGTTGACACAGGATTGTCTTAAAGTATTTATGTGCTTTATGTCTTCATGTCACAACCCCCCTCTTGTCATACCACTTGATTTCATTTCATTTCCCCATCCCTTGCCCCCATATTGACCTCCCTCAGCTCATGTACAAAATGCACTTCTTTCTCACTGGGCTGTGGGTCGAATTCTCCGTTAAAATGGAGCAGAAGCTGAGGTGGTGGGGAAGCAGGGGAAGGGGGAGGAATCTGGAGATGCAGAAGGATTAGTGGGAGGTTGACATTTCCATCCCAGCCCAAGTAACTGACGATGCGCTGTGGCTCTTGTAAAAGGAAACATAGATCTGATGCAGGACTGGCCCAAGATGTTTTGCTGCCTGAAGCAAAGTGCACAATGGTGCCCTGCGTTCCATTTCCACTACAGAGGCCAAGAGTCAGGCAGCTGAATCTGATTTCAGCACTGTCTGCCTCCATTACACCTGAAAGGAGCAGGGTAGATTAGTGCGTACGGGGCAGATTGTGTGGTACAGAAAGCTGTGTGGTACTTTTTACATAACAAGAATCCACCAGCCAAATGTCCATGTCGAATATATGAATGGCACTCAAACAATAACCTCTGAGCATTATAAAACTTTATAACACTCTTGAGTAGTTTGAGTATGTGGTGGTCTGTCATACCTGACATTTATTCCTGGAAAGGTTAATTCCAGTGTGAAACAAGACAACTTTTTCCAATCATATCAAAATTCATCACATTTTTCTTAATTTTAGAAAATTCTGGCTACTAGTAAAAAATAATAATCAACTCTTCCAATCCCTAGAGGTACACACATATAGCTCTGTGCCTCACTGCCTTGCCATTCTGCCTGCCTCTCAGGAACTGCCTCCACTCGAGGCAGCCACCTCTCACTCTGATTAATGGTAGGGATGATCCCAGTTTGATGCTAACAACCATAGGAGATCAGCTGCATAATACGGCGGAGGGAATCATAAGAAACCTACTCACACTCATTGTATGTTTGTGCATCTTTAGCATCTAACTTCCTTATTAACCGGTGGTGCAGCAATGGTTGAAACACAGAGGTACAGCTCTCTTGGGCAACCTTAACATGTGGCCAACTCTTATCTGCATTGCAGATATGAGTTTTTAGGAGAGGTGCTGCCTCCAGTGGTGAAAGACAGCATTGCATGTGATTTGCCTCACCTGCACATCTCACATTTAGCATGATTTATTACATAGGAAGGTAAACACAGACTTAATTTGTGAGTCTTATTGCTTGACTGTTTCTTTTGACTGCTGAAACATCTCTCTCTCTCCAGAAATACCGTTATGGGAGTGAAAATGGATTAATGGCAGGGAACATGAGTTCTCCTTCACATCCAGCTTGATCCTGAATGTTCAGATTCTCTGTCTTCAGCAGTGCTGCAGCTTTTTAAAGCAGGCATGCTTCACGGTACTGTGAGGGGAAAAGAAAGCTGTGTTGCATTTAGAGCAGGAAATTGGAAAAATGCCACAGTCAATGATGGAAGCGTGAGCGACAGCTCAGTTATCCTTGTTTTCAACTTCCTCCCAGCCCTTTTCACAGTGAAACCAAAAACATTTGAGTTGCTGCCGCTGAAATAAATAAATGATGATGCCAGTTTGCATCCAGTCAATAGCAACTATCCCGCTTTTGCTTCTGTTTCATTTTGCGGGAGGAGGTGTCGTTCATATTATTGCCATTGCTGTCACGGAAGTTGGGTGGGGGGTGGGAGGCTACAAGCAGGGATGAACATTGTCTGTTGTAACTTTCTGTTGCTGTCCTCAGATTCTTCCTTCTCCACGCTTCTTCTAAAAGTCTTACTTCTGTGGCTTCCTAAACCAATTTCTTTACAGGGCTTTTCTGCTGATGGAGAACCTCTATGCACTCTCAAATCTCCCAGCCTGCTCCCACAATGTCGTACACTTAATGCTGCCTTAATCCTGGGGAAAGGAGAAGCAGAGCCCTAGCCAATCACCACCACCACCACAACGGAGGAAAACAGAGCCTCTTCAGACAGAACCTGTTTCAGCTAGACTGGGTAATTTACTGTCATCCGCCCTTTATCTCTCTAGGTAGGTATAGACATCTTTATGTGCTGTCAAGTGGCTTCTTCTTCTTCTTTTTGTGACCCTATGAACCCATAGCTTTTCATGATCCACATAAAGGCTTTGCTGTAAATCAGTGGATGAAATCTAGAAGCAAGTCGCAACTCAAATAGGGTCACTGAATCAATGGAACTTTTTCAGGAGTTGACTCACCAAATCTCTGCTGATTCAAAGGATATACTCTAGTTATACCTTACTACTGGATTTCAGTCTATAAAACATAGACTGATTTGCTACTGAAATTGATTACTACACCCCAGAAGCTAATGTATATTTGCAATATGATCTCTAGTGCCTTTCCTTTTCAGAATCCAGCTTGAACATCTGGAACTTCATGTTATGCATATGCAACAGTCTTTGTTACAAAACCTTGAACATCACTTTGCTTGCTTGGGAAATTGGTTCTTGAAATGTATATTGAACATTTCCAATCTGTAGGCCATTTTTTAATTTTCCATATTTACTTTGATATTCTTGTTAGGATTTTGATAACTTAATTCTTTGTGGCTTGAAACAACTCTACTGGTGTCCCATTTGCTGCTGGAGATCTAATTCTTCCAATTGCTTGGACAGGAGCTTTCTCTTCATTTTCCTAAAATTTTTCGCTCTTCATGAACGAATTCTTCTTTCAAAGACTCATTCTTGCATCTGTCCTGTAGGGTTCTTCAGTAGATTGTTTCCATCTTTTTCTATTTTGTCCTAACTAGATAATATATTCCTATTGATCTTTCAGCATTCCTAATCTTGGTTTAACTTTCCCTTCGATTTCTTTGATATTATGGACCACATCTCTTGTCTTATCTCTTTTTTTTTGATCTCTTCTATATTCTGTCAATAATTATTATAATAGTTCTCTTTACCCCATGTGACTCAAAACTGCTCAAATGTTGCATTCAGGACCTTATTTATGTGATCCTTTACTTTTCCTTCTCACAGCTCTCCTAGTTCTCAGTTAGTTGAGTTTAGGAATCCAAACCTGTTTGTTTTTTTTTAAATGGCCTTTAAATTCTTCAGGAGTGTTGTTCTATTTATGATTGTTTAATATTTTTCTTCTATTTTTTTTAAAAAATATATATCAACAGTTCATGGTCTGTGCCACAGTTGGCGCTTGGCTTTGTTTCAGCAGAAGAAAACACAGCTTCTGCACCTCCTGCTTCTCGTTGTCTTGTCCGTCTCATTTCTATATCAGCCATCTGGCAATGTCTATGTACACGGTAATCTGCTGGGTGGTTTGAAGTGATAAGAAATGATTGACTTCGCCAAATTCTAACGTTCCCTCCCCTGTTTCACTTCTGCCTGCTAGGGCCAAAGTCTCCAATGATGTTTGGTCCTGTATTATTTCCTATTTTTGCATTCTAGTTCTCTCTTATTATCAGTGCTCCTGGTGTGTGATTGATGTCCTCCTGGATGCTTGAATAAAAATCTCAACTTCTTCTTCTTCAGTCTCTGTTGCTGGAGCAGAGACTTGGAAATGGCTCTGTTGATAGGCTTTCCATGAGGTCTGATCAATGTCATTCGTTGAGACCATGTGGTATAATTCCTACCTGCTTGTGGTATATCTCGTCTCACAATTAGAGCCACACCATTTCTTCTGAGTTTGTTGTTTCCAGAGTAAAACAGTTCGTAATTAACAGATTGGGAATCTGTGGTTCCATTTCACTTTAATTCCCTCATACCAAGTACCATAATGTTTAAATGTCCCATTTCTTGTTTCACAGTTTTGAGTTTGCCTTGGTTCATATTTTTCAACTCCCATGTTCCAGCTATATGCACTGAGCAGCACTGGGTTTTCCTTTTGCTTCTGTGCCTGTCAGCAGCTAGGTATCCCTTTAGTTTTGCTTAAGAACAATATTATTTGTACTTATCGTTTGCTGTTCCACAGGAACTGATCGAGTGCTTTCCAACCTGAGAATCTCTTCCAGTACTATCTCTAGTTTCATTTTAGATTTCAACCTCACACGGTTTTCAAGGTATAAAGTGGTTTCAGATGGGCACCTTCTGTGCAGTACTAACAAGAATTCACTTGAGTTTCACAGCTGTTGTGTGTAAAAGATCCCCTGCCAGTATTTATTTATTTATTTATTTATTTATTTATTGCATTTATACCCCGCCCATCTAGTCAATTGACTACTCTGGGCAGCTTCCAACATATATAATAAAACAATATAAAATATAACAACATTATAGACATCAGTAATCAAATTGTTCAAGATGGAAAGAGAAGAGAGAAGAGAGAAGAGTATCACTTTCCACAACTACTACTTATTAGTAGCTGCCCTCCAGAAGCTTCTCCAGTTTCATAAACAACTATAAATTCACTTCTTAATGGTTCTTAATTCCCAAAGAGGACGGATGCATCTTACTCTGGTGACCATTGCTCCTTAGGTGGCCCTGTAAAACGATTAGATTCGTAAAGGAGCCTAGCCCCCTGGCTATATTGTTCTCAGTGTTCTTGACACACTCAAAACCCCTCATCATGTTAAGGAGGCAATAAAGATACATGTAGATATAGACATGTATGCATTTTTCTGCATATGCATATGCACAGAAATTGCCAAGTGTCACAATCCCCACGTGGCCCCTGCTTGTTTCACCAAACAAAGAGCTCACGCTATGTGCCCCTCAGCTGCCACCAGTTGATTACATCAACATTACCTATTATTAATAATCAAGGTCCAGGCCATATGTCATTTTTAAAGAACCAAATAGAAATTGTTTATTGTTACAGGTGTTGACAGAACAAGCAATGTTGTTAACTCTTAAACAAACATTCTCCTTTGTCCACTCTCAACCACCACTCTCCCGGCCAAACTCCTAAACTCTCTCTCAATCTCAAAACCCTATCTAAACTCCTCCTCCTCCTGCTGAGTCTCTTATATCTCATGACTCCGCCCCTCTAGCACCCCCATTGGTCTATGCAAATAGCATATGAATATTCATGACCTGGGCGGATGCCACACCAAGTTAGATTTGAAAATTAAGCAATAGAAATTTGGAGATTAATTCATTGTTGCTTGGTGGTAAAATTGTAAATATTAGTTTTTGAACGTTCAGTGAAATTTACAGAGAATGGCATCACCACTAACCCCTTGAAGAGCATTAAAAAAGGCTCATTTTATTGTTTTAAAGTTGTTTTTCCCATTCTGTCATTTTTTTCCTAGAAGGATTACAAACCCCATAATATGGTTTTTGTCTGGGAATGGTAGGGTCCAGAGCTTCTAGAAACTGTCATGCTTGGGAAGAGTATCCTTTCTAAAGCATGCAATCTCATCTTACAGATTGTTAAATTAATGCTTTGTCACTGATCTGTATCGCTCTTTAAAACCTCAGAGTACACTGAAACCACTTGAAGATTAAATGTTCAATAGCTACCATTATGCCCACATTAAAAATAACAACAACAATAAAAAACACTTTAACAAACCAAAATCAACAATTTCCAAAGTTTTGCATATGGATATACATATTCATACCTCCAGGAGATAGTTGTGTTAGTCTGTGGCAGCAAAAACAATAGGGAGTCCTGTGCCACTGAACAATTTTTATGTGGCAAACACTTCTGGGGTCTGCAGCCCCCTTCATCAGATGCATAATATTTGAGATTTTAATCCTGATAGTTGGTGTTCCTTGTCTAAGCCACCTTGGAAGCATTTACGTTCTGAAAGTGAGTTGTAAGTAAGGATCCATAAATAAGTGTAATAAGTAAGAAATATAAATCAGTAATATTTTTATCAAGAGGAAAACCCCACAAAGAACCAGACTCCTGGAACTGCCTAAATATAGGGATAACCATGCAGGGCACCATGGAGAAAGGAAGACATTTATAGGAGATGCCTATTGTAGTATTTCTGAAGGGTGCCTACTAGAGATGGGCACAAACAGAGGTTCGTGCCAGTTCGTATGCACGGTACCACAGGTGCCATGTGTTCCCTTGCCTTGCCTCCCTGGCCAGTGACCCACTCACTGGTAGAAGCGTGTGCCTCTCCTCCTCCTCTTTGGCTGTTCGACTAGTCCCCGGTATGCACATGGGTTTGACTATCTGGTGTCCTTGTCTGAGTGGGCCATCAGCCAAGGAGGTGGGGCAGGGAAGCCTGTGCTTCTGCAGGAGACTGGGCGAACAGCCAAAGAGAAGGAGGAGAGGAGAGTGCGCTGGTTGGTGAGTGGAGGATCCAGCCGGGGAGGTGGGGGGGGGAAGGGAATGCACGGCAGTGCACACAAACCAGCACAAACCTCCAAACGGAAGTTCGTGCCCATTCCTAGTGCCTACCATTTCCTGGAGTGTGAACGTTAATTTTGCGCCTGCCTAACCTGAGCCAGGAAAATTACATGCTCTAAAGAAGAAACATTACTATGGACTAAGCCTAAGCATCCAGATGAGTGAAAGACACTCACTGAGAAGCTGATAGTGGGCAAATTAGAGCCCGCGGAAAGAGAATCACAGGCTTAGAATCCTAAGGGGTCTTTTCTGCCAGCCCCAAATGCTATTGCTAATTGGTCTAACTATTTATAATGAGAGAGGATTGTCTTCAAGGCAGGAAATGGAATTGTTCTGGAAAAGGTGAATGAGACAAGAATGAGACAGACTACCGCTGGGATGGATCGGAAATGACAAGACCAGCCAGTAATACCCAACTGTGGTGACAGCTTGACACCTATTGTTACCATCCTTGTTCAGTGAAACCGCCTAGGATGCTGTTGGCTACTACAGGAGGATTAATAGCCCGGCTGTATCAAAAGTGCCACAGTAATGCCACCGTTTACATCGTTAACAGGGCTGACTATGAGACCCACAAGAGCTTCAGCAGCTGCCTTGGTGACTGCTGGTGGCATGTATGCAAAGGTAACGGTGACTTCGCATGACTGGGTACTTACTCCCTGGGAAAGGTGGCAAAAATGCAAGCAAACAAAAAAGGCTGTATTTAGAAACCTCACATCTTAGACATTCCTTAAAAGAGGGAGGGAAAGAAAGGAAGCTGAAAACAAGGCTGTTATTTTACTTGCGCGGCAAAATGGTATGGTTATTTCGTCCCGAATTTTAGCGAGGATTCTCACCGCTGACAGGTTCCACAATGCAACCCAAAGTCTAATGACAGCCCTGTGTATTTTCTCCTGTCTGCAGGTGGGATGCTGAGAAACGGCAGGATTAAAACCAGAAGTGAGGAAAGAGACATCTGGACTACAATCCCCAGAATCCACAAATCAGAGGATTGTGGAGTTTGTAGTAAAAAAGAAGAAAAAAAGAAGAGAGAATCTTTCCTGAGTCTGATTAAAACAACCACCTGTCATCAGACATTTGGATCTACAGCTCTCCTAATCCTTGGCCATGGGCAATGCTGGCTGGGGTTTGTGGACGATGTGATGCAGTCCATAACATCTGCAGAGTTTGCATGCAGCCATTGTAGTGTCTCTTAGCCCCCTCACCCTTTCTCTTTGTGCTGGCCCTTCAGCTGATTCAATTTCCTACTAAATGGGAGGAATTCTCTCATGTTCTCATGTCACTTGGTGATAGGCAGTGCTAGGTGGAAAGGATCAGGGGAATGGAAGCTGTGATCTGTCTGCAAGGCACAGTGAACTCTTTGCAGCTCAGAAGCTGTTGAATAAAAGGGGAAAGGCTTGCCACATCTAAGGAGCACCTGAACCCTGGGACTCCATTCATTAGGCATAATGGACCCTCAAAAGAGGCTGTGTTTGGTACAGCACATGCTGACATCTTGAGAAATAGGCAACATTGTTCTCTAGAAGTGAAGCTCACAGATATTCGTTTTTGGTTTATTGTGAGGCAAAAGAACAGACGGGAAATAAGCATTAAGACAAATAATCTCTACAAGGAACAATGTGCCCCCAGTGTGAGAGTTTTTCTGCCACCTTTTAATTTTTTTCCCCTGGTTGTAGAACTTCAAACGACAGCTTTAAAAGCCTCTCCTTGCTGGCAGAAAGCACATTTTCTCTGCTAACAATGTGGTTCAAACTTCCCTATTATCACTTTAACAAACTTGGATACCAGCTTTCATTTTTCTCTGCAGAAAAGTAAAAAAAGAAGAAGCTTCGGCTGAATGTCCTTCTCCTCAGAGACTGTTCTGCCTTCACACTTGATAACAAGTGACAGGTCTCTGCCAGGGAGCTTACTGTAGGTTAGGGTGGTCCATTGTGCAGTGCCCAAACCAAGAAGGTGCCAAGTTGTGTATGCTGATTTATAGAGAGAGATGCAAGTTTGGCAATCATTACTATTCTTCCTCAGTCTGCTCTTCAGATGCTTTTGAGGGGCAGACTTGATGACTCTGAACGTATGAGTTTGCCCAGTTTCCCTGTGGTTCTTGATGGGAAAACTGGGCTTGGGCTATGTAGCTCTCCAAGTGAACAGTGTTTTTAAACAGGGAAGCATTCTCTGACAGGCCTCCAAACACAGGATTGTCTTGTGTAAATTGGAACACGTGGGCCACAGTATTTGCGTTCTGACATTCACACAGGGGAGACGACAGAGGAACATGGTGCTGAGGGAATGTAGCCTGAGGTGAACAAGAAAAGAATTATCTTACTTCAGTTACAGCCACGTTGGCTTAGGCAAGCCTGAACAAGTACTTTACAGAACGCCGGCAACACTGCTGCCATTTTTACGTCCTTAAGGCGTAACAGTAACAAAAAAGCCTGCAAAGCTATATACTGTATGTCCTTCTCAAAAAAGAGAGTGTTGTGTTTCTGTCACACTAAGGCCAAGGTTCTTTGGCAGGATAATTGGTTGGACATGAGATCCAAAAGTCTAAGAACCACTGGCCTCTCTACAAGATGTTCTTGCTGTTTGCACTCCATGTGGTTGCTCTTCCCCTCATAAATAATACATTGCAGCTCCTTAACAAGTGCATGGACGACCGAGCTAGCAGCGGCTAGCCGTCATGATGGATATGTATTCTCTCCAGTATCAGATGCAGTGGGCCACTTTATATCAGTCGCTGGGCTTAGATTGCTTGTTGGTCACTGGCCGAGTAAAATAATGAACATGATGGTCTGATCCAGAATGACTCCATGGTCTCATTATGAGTCTCGACAGAAACGTCAAAACTATAGCCAAAGTGCAGTTCTGTATTTATTTGCACACAATCCTGGCTGCAGACGTGGCTGTGGTGAACTGATGAGATGCTGGTTGTGTGGCTGGTTGTGTGTACCTAGTGTGTTATCAGATTGCTATAGCAGCTTCCGCAGTCGGAGCTCCATTCACATATTTATTGAACAAGACCCTGGTCTATCCATCTAGCTTTCCTCTTCTACTAGCAAATCTCTCTTTTGAAAGCTCCACCCTCTTCCACTGTCACCATTCAATGAATCTGGTTTCTTCTGGAAGAAGCTAAAGTTGTTTACCTCTCAAAGCTGAATACCTCATCTAATTTCAATACCCAAAATTAAAAAATATATATCAAAATCAAGTCCTGTGTCATTTTGACAAAGCAAATGTTGCAAATTGCTCTATAACAGAGGAAAGAAAATACATCAAAGCTTTATGGTGGCTGCATTTTATCCCAAATGTCATATTGTGCTAAGGCTTCCACCAGACTTAAGCAGTGCCCCAAAGTGTTTGGTCTCTTGAAAGGCTAGGGTGGGCATTTTGGAGCTGACATTTCACCTGGCATTTCAAAATAGCCGCAGCCTCTGAGTCTGGATTCCTATGGTGTTTCTGCTAGCTAGTGCCTTTTTAATGAAGTAGGTTATCCTCTTCTTTTATGTGAAGTTCAAACTCTCCCTACCGGTTCCATAAAAGTACCTGGGATTCAGTGTAGTCTAGGCAACAGTAAAATAATGAACTTTTGCTGATGGCTCCAACATGTTCAGATATACCAGAAAGGCTGGACTAAGAAAGAACCAAATTGAAAAAGAGACTAATAATAGCCTTCTGCTGTCCAATTGTTTCCAACTTATGGCAACCTCTCAGGGTTTGCTAGGTATGAAGTACTCAGGTATGACAGTATGAAGCATGAGGTATGAAGTACTCAGAAGTGGCTTACCCAGAAGTGTCCTACCAGTCCCATGTTGTGGTGGTGCTTTGGGACCATGCAGCTTGCCCAGAGCCACACAGGTGGCATCTCATACAACCCTCTCCGCCACTCACACACTCTGGCTGAGCTGGACTGGATTGTCTCCTGGGAGGTGCAGTGAGGGCTCAAATGTCTGCCCGCAAGGCACTCCCACCCAGTGAACCATACCAGCACCAAATATCCATTATTTCTCTAACACCGGCATTATTTATTTATCAGTTAAATATGTATCCCGCCACACATCCCATGAGCTGAAGGTTGTATGTGCTGCTCTTCTCCTTCCTCTTTCTCTTCATGACAACCTGGCGAGGTACCTAAGGCGCTGAGAGCGTGAAGGGCTCCTGCTGAAGGTATTTCAGGGTTCAGTGAGGACTTGATGCAGCATCCCTGGAGAGGCATCCCTTCTCGTTACTATCACTCTTTAGTGAGTTATGCACTCCCCAGGTAGCCACTACCAAGTAGCCAAGGCAGCAGGAGTGGCAGGGTGGCAGCAGCAGAACCAGGTAGAGAGGCACTGGGGGTAGTGGGAAGGGGTTGGGCAGGCGGCGGCGGCATGAGGAGGTAATTCCCTCCCCAGAATCAGCAAAATGAACCACAAATTGTTTTCCTGGAAGTTCGTGGTGGTTCATGGTTAACTACAAACCACAAACCATCATTCATGAACCCACGGTTTTCTGGTTTATGCTCATCTAGAGTTGCTCCTATTTAGTTAAGTAAAAAGGTTTGCCTTGTTATTCAAATCTTGGTATTGCATTGCTTGAGTTCACATGGGTCTCTCTCTTCTCTCTGGCTGCTAGATATCTTTGAAATTATGCTGAAAAATAAATAATGAGGAGAGTTTTTCTAAGAATTAAACTAAAGATTTTTTGGGGTTAAAACAGGTAGAGGAAAGGAAATTTATTTATTTGTTTGTTTGTTTGTTTGTTTGTTTATTTAAGGAAGGGTCATTCAAACCGAAGTGGAGAAACAATGGTAATCTGTAATCTTTTTATAATAGTATTACAAATTTCCTTATCACATACTCTCCCATATTTTAACTGTACAATTAGCGATTTCTACAGATTCCACACAACACCCTGTTTCCTTAATGCCTTTTCTCCCCACTATTAGATTTTATTTATTTATTTACAAGATTTTTTAGCCGCGCCATTACCAGTGGTCTCTGAGCGGCGTACAACAATATTAAAACTTTAAAAACATTAAAACCATTAAAAATAGGCAATGTTATAATAATATCCTATATTAAAAACAATCATTAAAACATTAATATTAATAAATCCTGCTGCTTATATGGCCAGCTAAAGAATACTATTTAATTAAAATGCTGGCTAAACAGAAAGGTCTTTGCCTGACGCCGAAAAGCCAAAAGTGTTGGAGCCAGGCGGATCTCTATAGGGAGGGCGTTCCAAAATTGGGGGGCAACAGCCGAGAAGGCCCTGTTTCGGCATGCCATCCCCCTCACCTCTTTCAGGGATGGCACTTTCAGAAGGGCCTCCCGGCCTGATCTTAGAGGACGGGCAGGCTCGTATGGAAGAAGGCGGTCCTTTAGGTAACCGGGCCCTAAGCCGTTTAGGGTTTTATATGTCAAAGTAAGCACTTTGAATTGGGCCCGAGCATTATTATATTATTATAATATGATATTATTCTATTACAAATTGTATATATTATTATAAGGTATTATATTGTTGCATTGTTTGTTTTTAATGTAAGCTGCTTTGGGACCATCTCGCTCTCTCTGTCTCTCTCCACAGCCATTCTCATACAAACCGTGTTATCACTAGATTTATGAGTGATATCACTAGATTTATACCCAACTGTACTTGAGCCTAGATTCCAAAAGTCCAAGTCTAATATTCTAACCAGGCCACCACACTGTGATATCTTGTTGGCGGATTGTTAAAATCAGTGAGATGATATGTATATGTATGATTGCCTTGACTATTCAGAAAATGGCCCCTGACCCTGGTTCCCATGAAGGTATTCCTCACCAACCAGGACATGCAGGTCCATCCCAATGCCTCGGACCACCCACTGAATTGTGATAATGGAAGGTAAGTAAAACATATGAAACAATACTGAATGCAGAACATCTAGCCATATCTTAAAGGGTGGGTTGGAGGAGGGGAGACACAGCTAGTCCGAACTGAGGCTTCACTGGCCTCAGTTCCTCTCCTTACAGCATAAACCTCTCAGTTCCACTGGCCTGCGGGCCCACCTTCCCCAGGTCACGCTGGCCAATCAGACTTGGCCAGAGTGATTCTGGCTGTGTGGCAGGCCTATGGGGGGGTCCCAGCAGTACATCCACATATTGCCGCCATTGTGGGGACCTGGGTCACAGGGGGTTCCCGTCTTTACCAGAATGTGGTGTGGTCTCCAGAAAAATGGAGGGAACCAGCCATTCCCAAAGCAGACCAAGCCATGGGATAAAGCACCCTCACTTTAAGGAAAAAGCCTGCCATAGTCATAAATGTTAGAACTCTTGTGTTTTCTCCTGCCAGCTTGATGAAGGCTTGTATGGACCGAAAGCTACAATTTATTTGTGATATTTTAGTGGTCTAATAGAAATATCATCTGCCTTGCCTTTGGACTACCTGCTGCTGTGTTTGATTTTTTTAAAAAAATCTTGGTTTCTTGGTTTCTGTTTCTGAATAACATTACCTGTGATCACAGGGTGTTGAGAGTTTGGGAAGGAAGGAGGTAATGATTTCATAACAGTTGTTTTTATGTTGCATTACCTCAAAGGCCAAAACCTACTGGAGGGCACCCTCTTTGGAGTTATGTTGAACACTGTGAGGCATTTTGTGTGTGTGTAGGATTAGATGGCAGCTCACCACTTAGAAGGACAATGCCCCCCCCCCCCCAAACAGTCATTAGTGTAGAATACAAAGTCACCATACTGTATTCTACAGCAGTGGTTCCCAGCCTTGGATCCCCAGAGGTTCTTGGACTACAACTCCCAGAAATCCTGGCCAGTGAAGGTTTCTGGGAGTTGTGGTCCAAGAACACCTGGGGGCCCAAAGCTGGAAACCACTGGTCTAGAGAGTGAAAGACTGAGATTCAATGGTCTATAGCGGTGGTATGCTATAACATAGGGATTTAGGAAATTACTTTCCACTGATTCAACACATTGTTCTGTCTGGGCCAATGCTGTTGACATAGTCATTAGCATGATGTGCTTATTGACTGGCAGCAGCTGGCAGGCGCTCAAGGTACGGGCCTTTCTTGGTCAGATCTGGAGATGCTGGTGGCTAAACCTTGGACCTTCATTTTGCAAAGAACCTGCACTTCTACTGAGCAATGGCCTGAGCAAGATGGGTGGGGAAAAAATTGGAAACGTGGCTGCCTCATTAACAGCAAACATGCATTTGGTTTAAACCTCCAGTTGTCATTAGATAAATATTACAGTATTTATACAGTAATGAGCTTAGAGTGACTTTGGATTAAGATCTTCCCCAGAACGAGCTCTAAACATTTGGTTTTCATGGAGTACATAAACCATAGCCCATGCCTAGCAAAGTATACGAGCTTGTGGAGATACGTTTTTTTCACCACTATTTCATATTGAGAGCCTCCTGCATTGGCATTAATGATTCCTAAGCATTCAGCAAGGTTGTTTTACTTCGATAGCAGTAGCAATTCTTTTTAGGGTAAGGGCAGGGGAAGAAAGAAAGCAGCATGAAAACCAGGTTTGTGGGTGACTCAACCATGACTTAATCTACACGGTAAAGTTCATATCTATCCATGTACCCAATGCAGATTGCAGAGACCTAGAAATGAAGTTGCAAATGGATTACATTTACTAAGCCAAATAGTTAAAACATTCAGACTGCACCGCCCCCCCCTCAGGCAGTCATTCAATTATGATGTGGTAAAGCCTAATTGGCAAAGGTTGCTGAGGAAAGAGTGTGACTGTGGAAATCTATCAAAAGAGAGAGAAAGAATGAGAAAAGAACCAGCTCTTCCTTATTCATTCACATTTGAACTGAAAGGGTTACTTAGCAACTGTAAAAGGTAAAATTAAACTCTACTTTCTGCTCATTAGGGTTTCTTTTAAAGACACTGCCTAAGGAGCTGTGCAAAGACAGATTCGTGCTGGTGGGATGGGCACAATCCACCAGAAAACCCTTGCCAGGTCAAACTCCTTTTGAGGTGATGGATTTTTGAGGATCATAATTGTGTTGCGGTTGGTGCTATAGAATAAGGCCTGTCTTTTTTCCTTTTAAAACCCACAAGGACTGGTAGTGATAATGACAATAACAACGATGATGATGTCAACAACGATGCTGATGTCAACAACGATAATCAGGGAGGCCTTTCTCTTGGTCCCACCACTCTCACAGTAAGATGGTGTCATCTGCATATCTTAAATTATTGATGTTTCTTTAATGAATTTTCACTCCTCCATCTGAATCTAGTCTGGCTTTCCATATATGGTCTACCTACAGATTAAATAGATAAGGGGATAAGGGGATAACATGAACCCTTGCCTGTAGTAAATGATTCTTTTCCTCTACATTCTGTCCTAACTGTAGTTTCTTGTGCACAATACGGGTTATGTATCAAGGCCATGAAGTGCTGAGGCACACCTATTTCTTTCAGAACAATCCACAGCTTCTCATGATCTACACAGTCAAAAGCTTTGCTGTAGTCTATAAAATATACACCGGTAACCTGTGGATATTTGCAATCTGATTCCGAGCACCTCTTGTTTTTGGAATCCAGCTTGATTATCAGTCATTTCTCACTTCATATAAGGTAAAAACCCAAGCCTTTGAGCATCACTTTGCTTGCGTTAGAAATTAGAGCAATGGTCTTGTAGTAACTGCTATCCTTCTTCTCTCCTTACTTGGGGATTGGAATCTATGTTGAAAGATGCCAGTCTGTAGGCCATCATTTTGTTTTCCATATTTGTTGGCATATTCTTGTTTGAATTTTGTCAGCTTCAATCTCTGTGGCTTGAAATAGTTCTATTGGTATCCCAGGTGATTTATTTCTTCCCAGTGCTTTCAGGGTGGCTTTCACTTCACTTTCTAGAATTGCTGGTTCTGCACCATAAGATTTGTCTTCAAAGGAATCTGTCATCTTTTTATATTTTCTATATAGGTCTTCAGCATACTGTTTCCACCTTCTCTTTATTTTCTCCTGGTCATATAGTATGATTCCCTGTTGGTCTTTCAGCATTCCTAATCTGGCTTTTGATTTCTTGGATCTTCTGGAAGAGATCTCTTGGATCCCCCCCTTTTGTTGTTATGTTTCTTAGCACTTGTCGTTATAATAGCTTTCTTTGTTTCTACATGACAGTCGCTGAAAAGCTGCATTCAAGGTTCTGACCCTATTTCTGTCACCTTTTACTTTTCCTTCTTGTCTGTCCTTTACAGTTGTAAGTGTTTCTTCCATCATCCATCTAGGTTTTTCTTTCTTTCTTTTTAAAAAATTCTTCCCTAATCAATTGAGTTTAGTAATACAAACCAGCTCTTTATGTGGACTTTAAATTCCTCAGGAATCTTGTTTAAATTATATTTTGGCACTAGGATTCTTTTAGTGCTCTTCTTCAGCTTTACTCTAATGTTTGGTATTAACAGTTCATGATCTGTACCACAATGTGCTCCTGATCCGGCGCTTACCATGGAAACCCAGGTAGTGTCAGTGGTCCGCACCGCCTACTTCCATCTTTGGCGGATCGCCCAGCTGCGTCCCTATCTTGATGTCGGGGCCCTCACCACTCTGGTCCATGCACTTGTAGTCTCGAGATTAGACTACTGTAATGCACTCTACGTGGGGCTACCTTTGAGATTGATGCGGAAGCTTCAAATGGTGCAGAATGCGGCGGCCAGACTTCTTACTGGGGTGAGAAAACATCAACATATCTTCCCCACTCTGGCGGCCTTGCATTGCCTACCTATTCGTTTCCGCATTGATTTCAAAGTATTAATGATGACATATAAAGCCCTAAATGGTTTAAGACCTCAATATCTGGCGGAATGCCTTCTCCCACCTAGATCTACCCGTATCACTTGCTCTAGCCAGGAGGGGCGGCTGAGGGGCCTAACGCTGAGGGAGGCCCGAAGAGAAAGGACAAGAAAGTGGGCCTTCTCAGCAGTGGCCCTTCGGTTCTGGAACAATCTCCCCCCAGAAATTTGTCTGGCTCCCTCGCTCGTTTTTAAGAGCCTGGCTCTTCAGACAGGCCTTCCCTCCTGTCGATACCTAACTTATTTCGCCATCCTCTAGTGTATTAATATTGTTGTTTTATTTTATTTTAATATTGTTGTTACCCGCCCAGAGTAGACTTCGGTCTAAATGGGCGGGATATAAATTAAATAAATTAAATAAATAAATAAATGCTTGCATCAAAGCTTTTTATCTTTTATCTTCTTCTGCATCTGTCATTAGAGCATAGACTTGAATGATGGCTATGTTGATAGGTTTTCCGCGGAGTCTGACTGATATTATTTTGTCTGATTTTGCATTACAGCTCCTAACTGCCTGATCTACATCTTGTCTCTATTAGAGCCACACCATTTCCCCTGAATTTGTCATTTCCATTTGAAGAGTGCTATCATATCTCTCCTCAGTTTTTTTCCCTCAAGGCTGAACATGCCAAGTTCCTTCAGTTTTTCTCCATAGGGCTTGTTTCCTGATTACCCTTGTTGCCCTTCTATGAATTTATTCCAGTTGGTCTACATACTTCTTAAAATTCGGTATCCAAAAGGTCACTGAATATTAACGTTCCTGACAGCTGAACTGTTTCTGTTGTATTGAAATTGTTTATATTACAATGCCTAGGCATGAGGCAGCGTTTCATTTTAAATTTATCTCAGCATTTACTTCTGTCCTACTATCGTAGCACCATTGAGAGTGTCCTAACTTATGGCATTCTGGTATGGTTTGGGAGTAGCTCTGTAGCGGACAAAAAAGCTCTACAGAGAACCATTAAAATTGCCCAGAATATCATCGGGCTCCAACTATCAACCCTGGATGACATCTTCACGTCCCGCTGTCTGAGGAAGTCACACAACATCCTGAGAGACTCTTCCCATCCTGCTTACAACTTTTTTGAACTGTTGCCGTCTGGCAGAAGATATAGAACAATTAAGACTCGGACCACACGTTTTCTGAATAGTTTTTATCCCAGAGCTATAATTGCACTTAATAATGAGCTTAAAGACCACTAGTAGTGAATAGTTGGACAGTGTTACTTAGCCTCACCTTCATGGATTGCTGCCTTGTCATGGCAAAGGGGCTTGAGTAATTCAGAGAAACTATGGGCTATGCCGTGCAGGGACACCCAAGACGGACAGGTCATGGTGGAGAGTTCTGACTAAATGCGATCCACCTGGAGCAGGAACTGGCAAACCACTCCAGTATCTTTGCCAAGAAAACCCCATGAACAGAAACAAAAGGCTAAAAGATATGACGCTGGAAGATGAGCCCCTCAGGTCGGAAGGCGTCCAACATGCTACTGAGGAAGAGCGGAGGACAAGTACAAGTAGCTCCAGTGCTAATGAAGTGGTTGGGCCAAAGCCGAAAGGATGCTCAGCTGCGGACGCGCCTGGAAGTGAAAAGAAAGTCCGATGCTGCAAAGAAAAATGCTGTATAGGAACCTGGAATGTAAGATTTATGAACCTTGGTAAGTTGGATGTGGTCAAACAGGAGATGGCAAGAATAAACATTGACATCCTGGGCGTCAGTGAACTAAAATGGACGGGAATGGGCGAATTCAATTCAGACAATTATCATATCTACTACTGTTGGCAAGAATCCCGTAGAAGAAATGGAGTAGCCCTCATAGTCAACAAAAGAGTGGGAAAACCTGTACTGGGATATAATCTCAAAAATGATAGAATGATTTCAATACGAATCCAAGGCAGACCTTTCAACATCACAGTAATCCAAGTTTATGCACCAACCACCAATGCTGAAGAGGATGAAATTGACCAATTCTATGAAGACTTACAACACCTTCTAGAACTCACACCAAAGAAAGATGTTCTTCTCATTATAGGGGATTGGAATGCTAAAGTAGGGAGTCAAGAGATAAAAGGAACAACAGGTAAGTTTGGCCTTGGAGTTCAGAACGAAGCAGGGCAAAGGCTAATAGTGTTTTGTCAAGAGAACAAGCTGGTCATCACAAACATTCTGTTCCAACAACAGAAGAGGCGACTCTACACATGGACATCACCAGATGGGCAATACCGAAATCAGATTGATTATATTCTCTGCAGCCAAAGATGGAGAAGTTCTATACAGTCAGCAAAAACAAGACCTGGAGCTGATTGTGGCTCTGATCATGAGCTTCTTATAGCAAAACTCAAGCTTAAACTGAAGAAAGAAGGAAAAACCACTGGGCTAGTCAGGTATAATCTAAACCAAATCCCTTATGAATACACAGTGGAAGTGAAGAACAGATTTAAGGAACTAGATTTGGTGGACAGAGTGCCTGAAGAACTATGGATGGAGGCCTGTAACATTGTACAGGAGGCAGCAACAAAAACCATCCCAAAGAAATGGAAATGCAAGAAAGCAAAGTGGCTGTCCAATGAGGCCTTACAAATAGCAGAGAAGAGAAGGGAAACAAAATGCAAGGGAGATAGGGAAAGTTACAGAAAATTGAATGCAGACTTCCAAAGAATAGCAAGGAGAGACAAGAGGGCCTTCTTAAATGAACAGTGCAAAGAAATAGAGGAAAATAATAGAAAGGGAAAAACCAGAGATCTGTTCAAGAAAATTGGAGCCATTAAAGGAACATTTTGTGCAAAGATGGAAATGATAAAGGACAAAAATGGCAGGGACCTCACAGAAGCAGAAGACATCAAGAAGAGGTGGCAAGAATACACAGAGGAATTATACCAGAAAGATCTGGATGTCCCGGACAACCCAGATAGTGTGGTTGCTGACCTTGAGCCAGACATCCTGGAGAGCGAAGTCAAGTGGGCCTTAGAAAGCATGGCTAACAACAAGGCCAGTGGAGGAGATGGCATTCCAGTGGAACTATTTAAAATCTTAAAAGATGACGCTGTTAAGGTGCTACACTCAATATGCCAGCAAGTTTGGAAAACTCAGCAGTGGCCAGAGGATTGGAAAAGATCAGTCTACATCCCAATCCCAAAGAAGGGCAGTGCCAAAGAAAGCTCCAACTACCGTACAATTGCACTCATTTCACACGCTAGCAAGGTTATGCTCAAAATCCTCCAAGGTAGGCTTCAGCAGTATGTGGACCGAGAACTCCCAGAAGTACAAGCTGGATTTCGAAGGGGCAGAGGAACTAGAGACCAAATTGCTAACATGCGCTGGATTATGGAGAAAGCCAGAGAGTTCCAGAAAAACATCTACTTCTGCTTCATTGACTACGCAAAAGCCTTTGACTGTGTCGATCACAACAAACTATGGCAAGTTCTTAAAGAAATGGGAGTGCCTGACCACCTCATCTATCTCCTGAGAAATCTATATGTAGGACAGGAAGCAACAGTTAGAAGTGGATATGGAACAACTGATTGGTTCAAAATTGGGAAAGGAGTACGACAAGGCTGTATATTGTCTCCCTGCTTATTTAACTTCTATGCAGAATACATCATGCGAAAGGCTGGACTGGAGGAATCCCAAACTGGAATTAAGATTGCCGGAAGAAATATCAACAATCTCCGATATGCAGATGATACCACTCTGATGGCAGAAAGTGAGGAGGAATTAAAGAACCTCTTAATGAGGGTGAAAGAGGAGAGCGCAAAAAATGGTCTGAAGCTCAACATCAAAAAAACTAAGATCATGGCCACTGGTCCCATCACCTCCTGGCAAATAGAAGGGGAAGATATGGAGGCAGTGACAGATTTTACTTTCTTGGGCTCCATGATCACTGCAGATGGTGACAGCAGCCACGAAAGTAAAAGACGCCTGCTTCTTGGGAGGAAAGCGATGACAAACCTAGACAGCATCTTAAAAAGCAGAGACCTCACCTTGCCGACAAAGGTCCACATAGTCAAAGCTATGGTTTTTCCAGTAGCGATGTATGGAAGTGAGAGCTGGACCATAAAGAAGGCTGACCGCCGAAGAATTGATGCTTTTGAATTGTGGTGCTGGAGGAGACTCTTGAGAGTCCCCTGGACTGCAAAGATAACAAACCTATCCATTTTGAAGGAAATCAACCCTGAGTGCTCACTGGAAGGACAGATCCTGAAGCTGAGGCTTCAATACTTTGGCCATCTCATGAGAAGAGAAAACTCCCTGGAAAAGACCCTGATGTTGCGAAAGAGTGAAGGCAAAAGGAGAAGGGGACGACAGAGGACGAGATGGTTGGACAGTGTCATCGAATCTACCAACATGAATTTGACCAAGCTCCGGGAGGCAGTGGAAGACAGGAGGGCCTGGCGTGCTCTGGTCCAAGGGGTCACGAAGAGTCGGACACGACTTAACGACTAAACAACAACAATGTGATGTGTTTGTGGAGCAGAAAGTGAAAAAATCGAAGTCTTTCCGTTGAATTCTGCAGAAAGGTTTAAGAATAATTCCAAGGAGTTCTTGGGTTTGAAATTAACCACTGCAGCTTATGTGATAATCTCATATCTTTGGGACAGTGTGTTTTTGATTTTGCTTAAATACAATTATGTGGGTATATGCCATGTATGAATGACGAGAAGCTCCCTCTTGGGAGCCTTCTGACACCATGACTAAGAAGGCTTTCTGTGTACCTTGTTTGTAAGTAGAATTGTACTTCTGGAAGCCTCCTCTAGGGACAATTTGTAAAGAAGTTGCATGGGGGAAAAAACTATCGGCTTTAAAGGAGGCGGCAATGTGGGGCTTTGCTCTGGCCATGTTGCAGCAAAAACTGTGTCAGCAGCTGCAAAAGGTTTGAATGCAGCCCCAGAGGGTTTTCCCGCAGTGCCATGATAGTCTCCTGATCCTCTGGCCTGATAGGATGAAAGGACTGCCTATCTTGCATTTAGCTGGATCTCAGGACAGGTCTAAGCAAGATCAGGCAAAATAACATCCCAAAAAGAGGTGGACAAGAAGCTTTCCCGTAAACTCTCTCTTGCTCCCCCCCCCCCAATTCAAGACAGAGGACTGTAAGGAGCCCCCGAGAGGTCTTTCAAAGCAATGACAATCTCAGAACCAAATTGTTTATACTCTGTGCTATTGTCTCAAAGTATAGTTTCGTATATCCTGGAAAGTAAAATAAGAGACCCTATTGTAAGTTCACATGCAATTATCACTGTTGGCTGTGATCCAAATTCAAGTTGCAGCCCTGATATTCAATGACTTCAGGAGTATAATAAAGATTTATGGTAACATTCTTGAGAGTTACAAGTTTGCTTCAACTATTTTAAACTCTGTTGTGCCACAGCCATCAGCTCGGTACAGCTGTCCAAAAATACAGAAGAAAGGATGTATATGTACCAGAGTTCATTACAGAAGATTCTCCTTCCTTTCTTCTCTTTCTCCTTCTCTTGTGGATTAATTAATCATGGCCCACTTAATTTTGTCAGAATAAGGTCATCAGATATGATGGTGTGTGTGTGAGAGAGAATTATACTTTTGATTTATGAATGTTAAAGTTCTTGGCTCGTTGGAAAGAACTAGCATTCCTTGTGAAATAATCTTGCCCCAAAGTCAGAAACTCCATAGTCAGAGCATTTAAAAGGACCACGTGAATAGGCCCTGAATGAGTCAGGAGAATTGAAAAACAGCAAGCTGGAAATTTGGCTAGAGAAGGATCTCTGGCATGTTAGCTGGGTCTTTAGGCCAAAGTGTCCCCAAATGCAGTTGGCAGAATAAGATTTTTTAAAAAGCCTTCTAGAAGAGATTGGGTACACTGTGGAATGTAGCCACAGGCACATTGAGAATTTTCATTTTCCGTTTCAACAAATGATCTTGAGTAAATTTGAGGAAAACACTGAGAAGGAAGGAAGGAAGGAAGGAAGGAAGGAAGGAAGGAAGGAAGGAAGGAAGGAAGGAAGGAAGGAAGGAAGGAAGGAAGGAAGGAAGGAAATGGTGGGAGACCTGCCTGAGTACTGGCGGTTGAACAGTCCTTGATTTAAAAGCCAGGAAATTGAATTCTTCAAAAACTCTCTAGTTTATGAATATGGGATATTAGGCTTCCAAATCCACAATTCAAAATGCAAGGAAATGGCCCAGTATTGCTGCACAATATTGTGCCCGCGTTGCCAGCAGGAAAAAGGATGTCAAGGTTTACATAGCCAAGGGCAGCCTGAATGTTGACAGCATCAATGGCAGCTGTCAAGATAGCCTCTTTTGCTCACTGCCAATCACAAAATGACACCAAGCAAGGGAAAATCCTAGAACCTGATTTCTTTTTTCATCAGTTAGCCCCTTCTCACTCAAACACAAAGCAATTGTCACGACTGTTTTTCAGTAAGTTCTTTAGGTATCTATTGTTTGTAAAATATTAAGTGTCGTAATGAAATCTCTGCTTTGGTGGGGGGATGGTGGAGAGGGGTCTATATATTCAGATGATCAGCCATACTCATGATTGAACTGGTCCTTGAGCTGACTACAGATGTGGATGGAGAGCTTTGACTTCACATTTCAGATTCAGAAGATGGAGGTCTTTCTGCTTTCTTCTCATCTGCATCAGGACTCTTCCTTTTCTTTCCTGAAGCATGGTACCAGCTAATCTTTGAGGCTGCTCTTGTTTTTGAATCTGGATGCTGCCAATGTTTCAAACACAAGGGGATGATTCATAAGTTCTTGTATTAAGGAGGAGGCTGAGAGAATAATTGACAATATCTGCTGTTCCATACATCTTGAAATAGAGCAGCAATTCAGCAAATGCAGAAAGATGGGGAGTGTTGACCTTAATTTAACATAATTTTTTCAGTTCAAGAGCCAATTGGATGTCCTAACTTAAGCCATTTCACTTCCCTCTGATAGAGTCAGGTAAATCCCCAGTAAACATCAATTTACAAAGAGAGTCACACTGCACATCCTTGAGAGTGAGTTAAAATGAGATTTGTGCAACAACTATCCATACTAATCCTTTAGCCTTCTCTCAAATTCTGGATGTGTTGTGCCCCACTCTTGAGCATAAAAGAACATCAGCCCTGAAGGAACATGGCTGACATTTCTTTCCCTATATAGGTGGCTGTGTGTGCTGCCCTCAGGGTTGCATGGGGCAGAGGCACTCCAGATTTATGTGAAATCCTTGGGGATTAACAATCCAGTCCAGTCCACAGTTAATCTGAAAGACATGTTTCTTCTACACATTTTGATTACTTTGTGGCTCCAAGCAATAGGGTCTCCCTTTCGACTGACCGGGGCATCTCTATCTTGTCTCGATTAAGTTTCAGTTTATTTGCCCTCATCCGGTCCATTACTAACACCAGACACTGATACAGAACTGAGACAGCTTCCTTGGGTTTTGGTGGCAAGGAGAGGTAGAGTTGGGTGTCATCTGCATACTGGTGACACCAAACCCCAAAACTCCGGACAACCTCTTCCAGCGGTTTCATGTAGATGTTAAATAGCATAGGAGACAAAACAGGACCCCGAGAGACCCCACAGGCCAGTGGCCAGGGTGTCAAACAGGAGTCCCACAGGACCACCTTCTGAGTTCTCCCTTCCAGGAAGGACCTGAGCCACCGTAAATCAGTGCCATAGGTATTGCTGAAATATGGACCAGAGATGTGACATGTTTATAAAGTCCTCTTGATTTTTCAAGTGCTTTCATATATTCTTGATTTACAAATTTGGTTGGGAATTTCTGTATAACAGAAAGCTGCATCAGCTGATGGAGAATAATCCAGCTACTATTCACATTTCTTCTATTTTTGTCAGAAATCCTGACCCTCACTGTTCTTTGGTTATGAATGAGCTGTAATCTGTTGAATCTCCTTGCCCTTTTCTGAGAGATCGCCAAGAATGGCAGGCTTAAAAACTTGACTTTACCTACAACTAGTCTTCCTTCACCCATGATGTGTTCTTGTGTACAGATGAACCAAACCCCTTTGGTAATGACTTGGTTTTGATACTACATCACATATCTCAGATTTAGATTCTACCTGAAAAGCAAACTTTTCTGTAGAACAAGTTTGAGGAGGGGCAGACAGAGATAAATACTTTATGGTGTCTCTTAATTCCTTCTTAAGGCTTGTTTCTTCTGCTCTTTTTCCTGTCTTTTAGATTTTCCATTATGTTGGACAATGAAGGGAAAATGTTTAACTAGTAGCTATATAAAGGGCTACCTGAGCCATTGGAAAATAAAGGTGGAGAATAATTGGATTTTTTAAACTGGTCGCTGAGTTGATTTTGAGGGGCAGAAAACCTGGAAAGGCCATGTCTTGAAGTGCATATGTAGGTAAAATCAGAAATTAAGCCTGAGTTACAGTTTCGGTAGCCATCAGCTGGCTAGCTAAGTATAGTATGCCTAGCAGTATTTCTATTTCTCTCGCAATATTTTCATCCTTTGGCACCAAATGCTTAAGAAAACGAAGAAGAAAAACCAGCTACCATGTTTGTGAGTACAGTGAATACTTTAAAAGAGTAAATGGTAACTCAGGGTGGTTGCTTTCTAGATCACTTCAGATTATCTCCTTTGTTCACCCTTTAGCAAGAAGCACCCAATAAGCTGCTCTACTCGGTCATAACAAGTACTGAATAAAAGTCTTCCTTCTTACTGCAGGCAAACAAACATGCTTATTTTATTGCTGCTTGGTAGAGAACACAAATGAAACCAGAAAGCTGAGCAAAAGAAAGCCCAAGGAAGAGAGTTTAACTCTAGCCTATCATGCAAAGTTCTAGTATTCAATTAAACTCTTCAAAAAAAAAAAAACAACAAAAAAAAACCCCTCTGGTTTATGAATGTGGGATATTGTGCTTCTGTACCCACAATTCAAAACACCAGGGAATGGACTGATATTGCTGCACAATATTGTACCCATGTTGCCAGCAGGAAAAAGGATGCCAAGCTTTACATAGCCAAGGGCAGCCTGAATGTTGAGAACACCAATGGCAGCAGTCAAGATGGTCTACAGGATACCCTCTTCTGCTCACTACAATTCACACTATACATACTGTATATGACAGTACACCAGGAAAAATCCCAGAAGCTGATGGGTTTTTTTTTCCATCAGTTAACTACTTCTCACCCAAACACAAACCAACTGTCAGGGCTGTTTTTCAACAAGTGTGAATGGTAGTGAACTCAAGCAGGTACTGTATATTATAGACCATCTTCACTACTGCTATTGGTATTGTTAACATTCTGGCTGCCTTTTGCTACACACATTAACCTCTGGTTAATGAATGTGGGATATTGTGCTTCTATGTCCATGATTCAAAACACCAGGAAATGGTCAGATATTTCTATCATGTGTTGCCAACAAGAAAAACGATGCCAAGCTTTATTCTCTCTTTCTCTTTCTCTTTCTGATTCACACACCTCTTTGCTCTTTAGTTTTTCCTGAGCTATTCACAACAGATCATTGAAAAAGCTGCAGTGGTTTCCTGATTGTCTTGGTTAGTCTGAGCCTCATTTTCACTCAAATATTTTGTAGATTCCAATAGCTCCACTTTTTGCCCTTCTTCTTAATTTGTTTAATTAAGTAATAATCTGTTTTTGCATGTTATCTAATGATATCCTGCCCTCCCATGTAGCTTCTTAGTGATGATTAGGAAACAGTCTGTTTAATACAGAGTACAAATCTAATATTGAGTACAACATCTAAAAACTCATTCCTCCCAATCACATACAACATAGAAACAATTTCTCCCCTCATTTGTCAAATACACAGTTACAAGATGGGGGAAACTTGGATCTGTAATATTATGAGTAAGAAGGATCTTGGAGTTGTTGTAGACCAAAAGCTGAATATGAGCGAATAGTGTGATGTGGCTGCAAAAGAGGCAAATGCTATTTTAGGCTGCATTAACAAAAGTATAGTCTCTAAATCCCATGAGGTACTTGCTCCCCACAATTCAGCACTGGTTAGGCACCATCTAGACTAGAGTACTGTGTCCAGTTCAGGAAGAAGGATGCCAACAAACTGGAGCAAATTCAGAGGAGGGCAATAAGGATGATCAGGGGACTTGAAACGAAGCCCTAGCAGGAAAGACTGCAAGAACTGGGCATGTTTAGCCTTGAGAAAAGAAGACTGAGGGGAGACAAGATAGCACTTTTCAAATACTTGAAAGATTGTCATAGAGAGGATGGGCAGAATCTAGTCTTGATCATCCCATCCCAGGACATGTCATAATGGACTCTAGCTACAGGAAGCCAGGTTTAGGCTGAATATCAGGAAAAACGTCTTAACTTTTAGAGCAGCATGGCAATGGAACCAATTTCCTCAGGAGGTGGTGAACTCTCCAACACTGGAGGCATTCAAGAGAAAATTGGACAACCCTCTGTCAGATCTGCTTTGATTTGGATTCCTGCACTGAGCAGGGGGTTGGACTCGATGGCCTTATAGGCCCCTCCCAACTCCATCCTATGATTCCATGATTCTGTGATACTCCCATTTTGCTGTGTCCTCAGAACATTTAACACCCCCCATGTACATATGTCACCAAATCTTGGACCAGTTTATAGATGTAGTTTATCATATATGTGTAGTATTTTGGTGTCCATTTATACAAACGTCTGATGACAGGTGGATCTAACAGTCATAAAATAAATTTGTAGCAGGGCTCTCTCATGGGCTGTGACGGGAAGACATCCCTCCAAAATTTTCGGAGGGAGGCACTTCCCTGTCCTGGTCACAAACTGCCTTCAGTACAATTTCTGTGCTGTACAGCATGACAAGTGGAATAGCTTTTCCGTGATGTGATGATGGAACAATGCCAGTATTTTTCTGAACACAAAATAAGTAATGGACCTGGAGGCAGATGCTGAGAATGATTAAAAGCAGGCATTGAAGAAGAAATGTTTTAAAGACCTTTGCCATCTCAGAACCAATGATGATCTATCAAGGCACATTACAGTAATAAAACAGATGTGAAAAGCAAATTAAGGGAGTTCGTATGGGTAACCTTTAATGATCAGTGGCTGGACCTGAGTAAATTATGACATTCTAGCTTTTCTAAACCTAATTATTCTATACTTGTGAAGGAAGGGAGTTCACTCAATGCTGTGCCAGTTACCATGGCTTTTGTTTTTCTTGGTGGGTGTGACAGTGAGTGAGTCAAATCTAGAAGTCAGAAAAATGAATGTAGCTCATATAAGGTCAGGGGATTATTTAACTCCAACAGGCTTCAAATGTTATCTTGTTACACCAAGTATCATTTTCTAGCTGCTTTCAAAAGTTATTTTTAAGGCTATTTTTAGAGGTACTTGGACTGCATTTATTCCCGGCTTTTCTGCCATTCTTTTATGTATCCTAAATAATAAGAGAAATGTCTTTTGCTTTTGTTGTATTTTTGTAAGTATTTGCAAGATGGATAAGACCACAATTTATTATAAGGAACCAGAGAGTATTTCCCTGGCACCGTGGTAAGGATGATGTTACTAAGACCCAATACAATGGCTGAAGTCCTGTTCTGTAAATTAGGTCAGATGATGTCATCAGCCATGCTGGTTTTTGGAAATAACAATGGCTTGGGGCCGCTTTAGTGAGAAAGGTGAGGTAAAATATTGTAAATAAATGAATAAATAAATCTGCTATAGAGGCAACTAACTTGCCAGCCTCATGATTTATGAGAATCATATTTTGCCTCCCCAGTAAAAGCAATAGAGATTTTCAATGAAAACATTCTGATCATTTATAGAGATTGGTAACTTACTACCCTCCTGCCAACCTAGCAGCTCGAAACCATGTAAAAATGCGAGTAGATAAATAGGTACCACCACGGTGGGAAGGTAACGGCGTTCCGTGTCTAGTCGCGCTGACCATGTGACCACAGAAACTGTCTTCAGACAAACGCTGGCTCTACGGCTTGGAAACGGGGATGAGCACTGCCCCCTAGAGTCGGACACGACTGGACAATTTGTCAAGGGGAACCTTTACCTTTACCTTTACCTTTAACTTACTACCAGCAAAATCCAGTTGTTTACAGCTGAAGGGAAATGCAAACAAGTGAGATAAATATAAATACAGGGAGGCAAAGAGACATGTAAGGACACGATGCACCACACACACATCCGGGATACCAACAATACTGATTTTGGGCACTAGACATTAAAGGGCAGCAGGCTACACAAACATCATGGCTTTCCCTCCATAGATGTAGATGGGCTCATGGCCCGCTTAGCTGGGTGAGAACATTATTGAATAATTTTCTGTGGTTGTCCTTATAATATGCTTACAGGCTAAGTGATGTATTTTACTTTATATATTCTTACTTTTAAGGACTTTGATATTTTAAGAGAGGTGTTCTCTACTTTTCAATGTGTCTTTTTAGGTTATAAGCTCCTGAATTTTTAGAATGCCATTAAAAATAAAAAAAAATTATTTCTAGTATTTTGGATTAAAAATTGACTAAAGTATTTGCCTGCAACTTAAGTTTAGTTTTCATATGTTTTAAAGCATTTGTGCCTAGAGTTCTTCCACAGCTTTAAGACGTTTGGATGTCCTCAACAACTCTGAAATATTTTGTGCCGATGTAATGTAGAAGCAATGTAGATGCATAAAGCTTGTAGAAACAGGTCAGCTGATGTTGCCTTTAATTTCCCCCCCTCCCCATGCACACACCAGTAAATAAAGAGGCAGGACGCAAGCAATGGGTTCAAACCCGGGCCACAACTTTATTGACTATTTAAATCTGAGAAATGAGGTGGGGCCTAAGGTAGTGCATCAAACCTAGGAACAGGAGCAGGTGGAACAACCTGGACCCTCTCCAGTCCAGACTAGGTGAGACCCTTGCCCCGGGGCCTTGCTGTACATGGCCAGCCTTGCCCTAGTCAACTCAAATCGGAGATATCCTTGGGCCCATCTCCCCCCTGATTCTCATGAACCAAGGTTGGTCATCTCCTGAGGCTGTCTCAGAAGGCCACCCCTGCTTGCTTGGCTGAATCACACAATTCATGGTACCCGTTCAGGCTATCTAGTCACCCAATGGTGCCCTGTGGGGCTCACCACAATCACCCCTCTCCCAGCACTACCTGCCAGTGAGAAAGAGGCCTACTTTGAGGTGGGGCTCACTATAAAACCCTGAGCCTCACCCCAATGCATGACGAAGCTGTGAGGCATTTGCATCACGTGCTGATCCTACCCTCTCCTCACTGGAGAGGGGAAATGTGCCCTTCCCTCTCAGCTGCCTAGCAGCGCTGTGTGTGGAGGTGGCATTATTGCAACAATGAAGCAACTTTTACCTCCCTACCCAGATGAATGTTGATATGATTGGAAATGTTTATCTACGTAGTTTCATTCTGGAATTAACTGTTTCTGAGATGAATGCCAGCTCTTATGAACACAGGCTTCCGATTTTTCCCTCAAGGTCTATAAAGTTCTGTAGGGCTCTTAGGGAAACGTTGAGGCATCAGATTTTCTGATCTAACAGTAGCATATTAAAAATCAGTAAAGCCAAAGATTCCAAATTAACACACAATAGCAAGGCACATGGAAGCACTATTCGCATTTCCCTCTTTAAAGGTGTGTCATCTGTCTAGGCTTGCCAGAGGGTATAAAATACTGAAATAAAAAAATATAATATGGTAAATATTAGAGATGGGGCACAACAGCACAGGTGGACATGACGAGGGTCCCCCTGGGGCTGGACTGTCCACTCACCCTTCTGCTGCTGCCACGGGCTCCGAGCTCCCTTCTTATAACTCCAGAGCTTGCGGTCGACTAGCCACTCCTGGCAGGAGGTGGGATGACGAGCCTCCCTGCCAGGTCAAAGAATGGCTCACAGACCGGGCACTCCGGAGTGATTGGAAGGGAGCCCGGAGCCCGCGGCAGCAGTGGAAGGGTTATCTCCACCTGTGTGGGGGTATTTGTATTTGTATACGATTACAAATACCTCCATGTCTAGTAAATATACATAATATACCCTGGTACAATCAGTTGTGCACCTGCTGAAGGATAGTGATGGTAGGATAGTGCTCCTATCATGGGGGTCATTTTCTCTTTCTGGTTTCCCTGTAGCATCAAGAGACTCACACTCTGCTATCTCACTGTAGTCAGGTGAGTTTGAGGGGTCTATTTCTTCTTCTCTAGATCAATTAAGTCCACAGTCTTGAGCCTCACTGAACAACAAGAGTAATCTCTTTGTGATCTGGAGCAAGAATGCCCAGGTTCCAGAGTCAAGAGTGTCTGTTAGGTGGGCATAATACTGGTGATGTATTTGTTTAGCATATGAGGAGCGAAAGTCAGTATAAGATTCATCAGAGCCAGGACCTGCAGTGCACCTCTGGTTTCCTGTGTATCTACATGGGACTGGCTTGGGTGTTTGTTTGTTTGTCTTTTGAGGACAGGTGCCTTATTCCTCACAGGTATGTAGAGGATTATAATGAGAGACCCTAAATAGTTCAGTGCTGTCTTCTATTTCTGCTACTCTTACAGTTATCTCCCTTCCTCTGAAGTACCACATATACCTTGTCTTCCCTCATTCTTAAAAACATGGACCACAATGCATTACTTGTGAAATTGTAGCAACAATAACAATCATGGCAACCTGTCGAGGAGTCATGAGAAGTGTTAAACACAATTTACCCAACTTTAGTTTATCTGCTCAACAACAATTTCTGGCCCAAGAGCACCTAGTGAATTTCATGGGCTCAGTGGGGACTTGAACCTGAACCTCTCAAGTCCTAGTCCAACACTCTAACCACTATATTATATTGCTATATATGTATTTATGCAACAGAAAATGTGTATGCATGTATGTATACAGTATGTATGTGTGTGTGTTTATGTGTGAATGAATGTTTAAATGTGTTTGCTAGAACCAGATCATTGTATTAGCATGGAGTATAATTCTGACCAATCAGAGTGAGTCTGTAGTCACCCAGGCTGCTATATAAGACAGGTGTCAGTCAGACGTCTGTCAGACAGGGCTAAACATGTAGTCAGATAAGGACTGATAGGAACTCAGACAATATGTGACTAGGATAGCACTGACAGGGTCCCATAAGGTACAGAACTAAATATGCAATAGGTGCTAATGCCAAATAGAGCTTACAAGGGTAACAGTATAATGGTGAGAGAAGTATTTATCAGAGAAAATATGTCTGCCATACCAAATGTCTAAACACTATAATGTATGTTATATTTTATAGATGTTTATTAGAGATGGGGACAAATCAAAAAACTGGCAATTCGTTTTGATCCGTTATTCATCAAGGTTAACGGATCAATGAATACAAATATACGAATATTCGTTGACGAATTGATGAATCAATCTGTCAATTTGTCTGCACTTTAAATGGCTATAGCACTGGCCCCCGATGACCTAGAGACACTGAATTAGCAGGGAAGCTTCCTCAGACGCTTTTCTACAATGCCTGAAAGATTGGTGAACATTGGATCATGGACCCCCAAGTTATATAGTCACAAAGAGGACCTCCCCAGGAAAGCTCCCCTCAGGTACTTAGAGACTCCAGAATCACAACGGAACTTTCTATGTCTTTCCCCAACACACCTGCCAACTTTGGTGAAGATTGGATATCGCACATCTGAGTTATTCACCCACAAATTGGGTCCCCCCAGGAGAGTTTATCACATGGCACAGAAGCCCATTCTGCCTACCGGCAGATAGGCAGCCACCCCCCCACAGCCAGCCACCCCAACAGCCTACCCCTACACCCCCTTCCTTTCCCTACCTTAGCCCCCACCCCACTCCCACCGACACCCCCTTACCTTAATAGAGGCTAAGGGAATCCAGGCTGCCCTTTGCAAAGATGGCAGCTGCAGCTTCCCTACCCTAAATGAAGCTGCAGCCGCCATCTTTGCAAAGGGCAGCCAGTCTCCATTTTTACATGCATGGCTCCGAGGCCAGAAGACCTCGGCAGCAGCGATTAAGGTAAGAGGGTGTCGGTGGGGGTGGGGTGGCATGGGGCCTAAGGTAGGGAAAGGAAGGGGGTGGGGGGTAGGCTGTGGTATTGGGTGGCTGTGTGGGGTGGTGGCTGCCTTTCTGCTGCCGATCAGGTGATCGGCGGCCGGTAGGCAGAATGTTGTTTTTTTTTAAAAATAAAATAAAATACGAAGGACGAATAAAAACGGGTAAATATTCATCCCTTTGTATTCGTAGGGGTCTCTGGAACCCACAAATACGGATCAATGAATATTTAACGAATCGGCTATATTCGTCGGAAAAACCGATCCGTTTTTATATTCGTCCCCATCTCTAATGTTTATCAATAATAAAAGTTATTTCTTGTTTTAACCAAAGCACAAGTGGTTAACCACTTGTATTTCTATGCTTGCATTTTTTGATGTCGAGTCCGTTGTACCTAGAAAACCCTGAAAAGGGTCACCATAAGTTGGAATCAATTTGGTAGCACATACTTGTTGTTATAGTGTTAGTGACTTTGCAACAAGATTAAAAGAGGAAGGATATATTTTGCTTCCCCCAGAGATACCCGTCACAAATAAAATGTGCATATTCTGCCACCAGCTTCAGATATTATTCATATTTCCAGCACCTTGGAAGTAATTTAAATGATGGCATGTACTGCATGTTGGAGATATGATTGTTTCTCATTCACAATATTCATGGCTGATTTTCTGTTGCTCCTGAATTTTATGTGACTTTAGCACAGTGTTTCTCAGCCAGAGGGTTGTGGTCCTCAAGGGGGTTGAGAAGTGTTTACTTGGGGTGTGTGTGTCACGGGTCACCTTATATGTGTTGTAGCCCTTGTTAAATAATTTCTTCCTTGACTGTTCAGAGCGAGATATTAAAGTTAGCATGCATCTGGGGGCCCTTCATGGGGAGAAAGAAGCCTCTATTTTCTGAGAAGGGATGACTTTACCCCATTAAAAATGCCTTTTAATGCAAACATGGGGGTTTATGTGTCCCAGATTATTTGGCTATTATAAAAGGGGGTCACAACTCGAAAAAGGTTGGAAACCACTGCTTTAGCAGATTTGTGGGTCTCGTTTGTTTAATTTTTTTTGGTCAGAAAATGTATTTCAATCAATTGTGCTTCAAACTCTAATATTATCATGGCTGTCCAGAGTCAAGGAATTTTTCCAGCACTCAATATTTGTAGAAAGCATATGTTTAATTTCCAAAGGAGGTAAAAAAAAACTTGTTTCACATGAAGAGGTTTGGAATGAACTAACTGTTTAAAAAGCCACTTGGCACCAGAGTTCTTCCATGGTAAGGTAGCTGAAGAAACCAGTCAAGCAAAAATGTTTTTTAATTTAGGTTCTGCTTCTAATATGAAAATGCTTTCATGTGCATCAGGGAAATTCATGTCCTGCTTTGCCTGGAGAAGATAGCAAGCTACTTGAAGTCTCCTCCCCACCCCACCCCATTTGATATGAAAGATTGTAACATGAGGGCAAAATGTATTAATGTTGTGTGCCATTAATGCTGTGCCTGTGATGAAAAGAAAACCACTGAAAAGACCATGTTTCCATGCATTTATTTACTGACGGCAAAGAACGATTGTGAAGCTTAGATCAGAATGCTTGCAAAGCTCCCTACAGAGAGAGCAGAGCTTGTGAAAGTTACTGTTCTTAGCCTACAACTCTAAAAAAAATAAAAAATCAACAGTCAGCACAATTGTGCTTTGAGAAAAAAAAATGGAATTCTTTTGTCTAAAGCAAAATAGTTTTCGGGCTCTCAAGATGTTGCTGTACGACCTCTTGCATCACATCAGACCAGAGGACATGCTGGCTGGTGCTGACAGGAACTGGGAGTCCAACAGCTCTTTGGAAAGCCACTGGTTCCCCAACTCAACACACAACTAGTTTGCAGTCTGGCAGTGATCCTGCATCGTAATCCTCAAGTCTTTGTCTTAATTATCCAATCTGTCCTTTACCATATTTCTTCATTAGCTTCTTTCTTCCCTGTTGCTTTGGGCCTTACTAACTATAGTTGTACCATACATTTTGTGTTTTAGAATGGGTCTGAAAGCAACAAAGCAAATGTTGACAGTTCTGTTGACAAATACGCAAAGTGGGAACAGTTCACAAGTCCTTAATGGCCTCTATGAACAATCACTAATGAAAATATATAATTTCGAACAACCACTGTGTTAGACATAGAACTAACATTTCCTTATGATTTTTTAACAGTTTATGAGTTTTATTTTGAAACAAACAACAGACACACTTGGCTATTAGTGGTGGCTGCTCTGTTAGGTGAAAGGAAGCGCTGCCTCATCTGTTGGGCTATCTCCCACCAGCCCACATCTGCTTGACTCCTTACTATGTTCTGCCACTGTTTTCCTTCTGCTGTGCACGTGTGTAAAAGCTTACTTGCTCATCTACCTCTGTGTGTGTGTGTGTGTGTGTGTGTGTGTGTGTGTGCGCGTGCGTGCGTGTGCATGTGTGTGTGTGTGAGAGAGAGAGAATATCCACATTTGCCCTTGAACCTACTTGCCACCTCTGGCTGCATCCTTGTGCTGTGCCTTCCACCCCACAAATCACAATTGACATGAGCTGCCACTGTTGGCTGTAATGCAGACAAATCTTAATTTTTTAATTTTATGTTCATCGATTTCATTTTTAATATTATTTTGGCTTTGCATTGGGTGGGGGTACCAGTGACATGAAATCTGTCCTCTGTAGCAGCAGTGTGCAGATGGACTCCATTCGCAATGAAGAGGGCAAGTTAGGTCCTTTGTACATAGCCTTTAGACAGGGGGTGAAAACTGTAGGGTTCTGATGTACATTGCAGTGATGCGTGCTACTCTTCAGTTTTAGAAGTGTCCCCTGATTTACTTCAATGTACATATACAGCTTTGTTTTACACAAATGCACAAGCAGGGTGACACCTTTATTGAGCCAGTAAAAAAAAAAATCACACAATTTGCAAGCTCTCATGAGTAAAATCTCACTTCTTTAGGTTGGGCACCATCCCTTCATGGATAGTGCAGAAAAATGGCATATCAGAGTCTCAGAAATTCATGGCAGGTGTCTGTCTTGAGTCTGTATGAGTGAGTTAAAGTCAGCTGTGAGGGGTGGTCTCAAGGATCCTCCTTTGCAGTATGGTTGGAATTTTCCATCCCAAAC
This sequence comes from Intellagama lesueurii, assembly GCA_037013535.1. Lineage (NCBI taxonomy): Eukaryota > Metazoa > Chordata > Lepidosauria > Squamata > Agamidae > Intellagama > Intellagama lesueurii. The sequence goes on along the minus strand of JBAJHW010000001.1, from coordinate 161,667,352 downwards.
TCCAGACACAGGACTTCCTAATTTCTCTGTGGCTGCCCCCCTCCACCATCCCATTGCTTGCTCCTGAACCATGAAGTTTCTTCTAGGCTGGGAGCTGGAGGGGGGATATCCGTTTTCTTTGGACTTACGGGCCAGAATCCTGTTGAAGATTTACACTGGCATAAGAGCAGTTGCATTAACTGCAGAGGTAAATGGCTGTTAATTAACAAGCTGTCACTTGTATTTGTCCTCATGACACGACAACAGATGAAGAATATGAGTAACAACTCATTAACTAGGCGCAATTCACCACTGCAATTTAGACAATTACACTTTGCCAGTATCCCCATAAGGATACTGATTATTTTATTCTATTAGCCAAAATCCTTTCATGTAGAAGGGAAATGATCATTTTTAATACTCATACATCGTTCAGATATTTTGTAAATTGTTTTATGGTGCTGTTGATGCCAAAATTGGACTTGTCCCTCTGCTTCTTTTTTAAAAAATGATCTCCAAATTGCTTTGCTCCTGGTGCAGTAATCTTATTTTGTATTTCAGTGTAGAGTGTCAGGGATGAAAAAAAACACATCAAGATTGTGGCTGCCCATAAGAGGTAAGACGTTATACAACATCACAGCATCCATTTGTGATGTTGTATAACGTCTACACTCGACTTCCATTGTTAACAAGGCTTGATAAGATTGTGAGGCTCATGCAGTGCAGCTGGAGTTAAGCTGTGTCAATTATGTAGCCATTTACCACACCCTGACAACTCTGGAGTCAGGTCTGCAACACATTTTGGGTGTCGGATTTCCTACAGGGATGTGTTTATGTTCTGTTCTGTTGTGCACTGGCTGCTGTGAGGACGCCAAAGGGTTGTATTGGGTTGAGGATTAATGAGGTTGAATTAGCTCAGTCATTTGCTGTGCATTTTATTGAAGTTCAAGCTGTTTCAACTTTTGCAGTTAATAGAAGCCTCCCAGAATGTTGCCATTTGAGTGTAAGTTACCCATCAGGGATCCCAGGATCATTACTGAAAGCAGGCAACTTTACTTCATGATAAACTTCCTCACTGAACAAAGGAAATACTCTGTCTTGCATTTGGGAAGGTGGTTGGAACAGAGATAGGGAAAATCCCCTTTTTTTGTGCTGCAACTCCCAGAATTGTACAGCCCTCATGGCCATTGGCTGTGCCAGCTGAGGGTTTCTGGGAGTTGTGCCCTCCTTCACAAAATGAACACCAGCGCTTTGATTGAAATGATGTTAGGCCATCCCATTTGGGATCATGTGGTCACACAAAACCAAAAAGGCAAGTGTTCTTAAGAGGATGGCCTTCTACAATGTATGAGCTAAAATCCCCGATTCAGTGGATGGATCTTGAGACTGAGCCTTAAACCTCTGTAATGCCACGGAGAAAGTTTGTACTGGCTGAAGAGTGGGCAGATTAATGTCATCTGTAGACCTTGACAGGCTTGGTCTTTCCAATAGACAGAGTGAGGGGTTTCTCATAGGACAGATGTTGGGTGGTGGCAGCAATATGTTGGAGGACAGCACGGTGTGAAGCATTGCCTTCTCTGTAAACCAGTTTGTCATCTTCAGGTGCAGTAGAGCAGTGGTCCCCAACCTTTTCTAAACAGTGGACTGGTTGGGGTGAGTGGGGTCCATGCGTGGGGGGGCAGGGCATGCATGCACGGGTGGGTGGGGCATGTGCAGGGATGGGCGGGGCACCCATGTGTGTGGGTGGGCGTGCGTGGGGGGTGTGCATGCGGGGGCGGCGGGAGATGTGTCTCTATGGCCCGGTCCTGCCAAGGCCATGGCCCGGTACTGGGCCACGGACCGGGCGTTGGGGACCCCTGCAGTAGAGGATGCTGTCACATTGCTAGTGCTGAACCACAGTACAGCTGCCAATTGTGTACACAAGGGAGGAAGAATCAGGAAAAGGCTGCATGGTTGTGGAAACAATACAAATGCAAGAGCAGGTGATGCCTTTAATAAACCATTAAGAATATATTTTAAAAAAACAAAAGAAAAAACAAACAGCGAGCTTTCGATGATAAATCATCTTCTTCAAGGCTGTGCATCAAGTTCTTGTGGGCAGCTTGAAACTTAGGTGCTGTTTTTAATGTTCGAGATTCACATGGCTGATGATGTAGAAGCCAAGTAAGCTTCTTAGATGGAAACAGGGAGGAAGGTGAACTTTCTTATTCTTTGCCTCAGTCAACAAAATGGCTTGGGCCAGCACTGAGAATTGGAGAAAAGCTTAGAAGGAAAGAGTCACTGGTTGAAATCCTGTTGCATAGCTCCATTGCAATGGCAATGATGTCTGGCACAGTGGCAAAGCACAGCTGATTAAAGGCTTCCTTTGGCAATTCCAGGACCCATGGGACTGTGTCATATTAGGCAAGTTGGCCACTGGTGATGAGGTCATCACCACTGCACACACTGAGATGTGGAAGAGGATTTTGGCCAATGCGTGCTTTAGATCCAAAGCCTAAGGGTGGTTAGTTTGCCAAACAGAGTGCCCTGTATCTGATAGGGTAGTTTTATTGCTGGGACTATTTCAGTCAACAGAATTGGGAGGGGGCCCCCCCTCTTCAGCCTGCAGCACCACAAAACCTACTCTGCAGGACTGAAGACATCCCTTGAGTAACAGCCATCCATCTCAGAAAGAGAGAGAGAGAGAGAAATAGGTCAATCTGTTATTGAAGGATATCATGGGATAACCGGGACAATAATTATCAGGAACAGAAATCAATATTATGAACGGGGGCATAGTTAAGGGAAACAGATAAATTGTCTGTAACCCATATGGACACACACACAGAGCGTGCTACTGCTACCATTACTATTATTACGATCTCCTCTTCTTTGAGATGAAATCTAATTTCATATGGCTAAAGCAGTATTTGTGATTTGCTGCCTTGAAAACCTGCTGAAAGCCAGTTCCAGGGGTCTTCTGGCCCTTCGGCACTGGTTTTAGAGGGGGCACAAGATCTTCCCTTCACGGTTCTGCTAACATGAGCCATTGCATCATCAAAACCACCCCACCAGCTTGTTCCAACAATTTGTTTTATTTCATGATTGCTATTATGCCACCAATATGCCCACCTCTTTACCGAGTACAAGAGGACTGGCAACAGACCAGAGGGCTTGATAATCTAAAACTGTATTAGGAGGATGCCAAAGAAGCTGAGAGGAGTGGAAGTGGTCTTGGACATGATGTGTTAGGAATGAAAATTAAATGGTAGCCTGTACAGACTGCTCCAAGATCAGTTATAATAGCCAGGGTGATTCTCTGTACTCATGTGAATCTCAGAGCAAGAGTTGAGAGTTTTTCCTTACTTCCTCAAGCCATACTCTTTTCTCTATCCTTTTCTTTGTTTTGTGATGCTTGTTGCTCAAACGAGAACCTGAAACAGCATCCTCTTGTGCCTTTTCTTAACACAAGTGCAGTCATTCGCACTAAAACCCATGACTACTGGGAACAGAAAGTACCACAAAACACGGTATGCATAAAATCATGTTTGTTTGTTTGTTTTTAACCTGGTGACCCTGGACGTTACTTCTGCACACCAGCTTCTGTGCCTGGCCAGCCTTTAAAATAGTATTTAAGAGCGGCTGTTGAGAGCAATTAATTCAGAACAAAACAAAATAGTTGCTGGTAATAAAGTTTCTTATGGCAGGGGTGAAATCGAGTTTCAGGGAGCTTTATGTTTATGAATTAATATATTTTTAGACATTACAAGATGTCAAGTGGAGATGCAAGAATGTGAGGGGGGGCTGCAGGTGGGCGATCTAGTGTGTTTAATGATTGGCATTAACTTGTACCGAGAGAAGGTTGATGGAAACTTTAGCCAATATTGTGCAGCATGGAGAAAATCAAGATCTGAATTAAAATGTCTGGATGATACATTAGATAATCTAAAGTTTGTGTTTTCTGGGTTAAAGGAGAATTGCCCTATTACCGGCAAAGGCAATGCAAATTGGTGCAGATGAAAATGTTCAATGTTCTCACTGAAGAGGAACTATAATGTGCTCGGCATTAGTCAACCATGCTAAGTATGCGTCAGGAGGGGGAATTTTGACAGCGTCCGGTCACGCTAAGGTAAGAAGATAGAAGCTGCCCTAAACTAGATCCATGAATACAAATTGATGCTGTATGAATGTTGTCTTCCTTGCTAGTGATCTCATATATTTAATTCTGCAGGAGGCTGTAGACTCATATTTTCCAACAGCTGCTATAATCATAAATGTCCTTTTCTTTAGCAGGAGTGGACTGCCTCCAGAGAGGCAGGTATGCAATGAAATATGGATGGCTTCTACATTGAAGCAGTGCCTCCATTTAACCACAGGTTTTATTTAGAGGAGGTGGGCATACCCCCCCCCCTCCAAATTCACATCACCTGATTATTCTGCAGAAACAGATGACGTACCTCTAGTTATTACCGTGCATGACAAAGTCTCTAGAACAAACCACACAGCCTTTTGTATCGCTCATCTTAGATATATTCATGAACAGGAGTGGACCAGTCAAGCAGATCTAATAATACTAAATGAGTGACCAGTCTACTTTGTTTACTTATGGCTGCTTTCTTGCAGTTTCCCAACCAAAAAAGGGAGCACACAAGGCTGTTCCTTTTTTTCCCTCTTAAGCACTGAAAAAGTGGTGCATCTTCAACAAATGGACAGCTTTTGAGCTTCATTCTGCCAAAGGCAACTTGGCTGTAACCCCAGACTTACTCCCAGAGCCTGGAAACGCAACATCCTAAAGTCAGGCAGGAAAAATCGCAGCTACGGGATGGGTAATAGCTGGCTCTCCAGTACAAATGAAAAGGATCTACGTGTCTTAGTAGACCCCTTAGTTTACAAGTGTGAGTCAACAATGTGATGAAGTGGCAAAAGAAAAAGAAAAAGGGAGCATTCTGTATCTGGAAAACCCTGAGAAGCAGTGTTTCCCAACCTTTCAAGAGTTGTGACCCCATCTCCCCTTTTATAATAGCCACATAACCTGTGGCCCTCCTGCCATATTTGCATAAAAAGACATTTTTGACAGGGTTAAGAAAACACACTGGAATTTGATTTTTCAGAATTCTAACCTAATATATTAATATTAATATAGCAATACATAATTACGGCGGGGGTTGCAAATCTGCCTCTACCTGATAAAATTTGCAAAGGAAAAAAAGCCAATCCACTTTGGGTTTAATTTACTTTTAATTTAATTTTTTAGAGGTGGAAACAACCCTCCTTTCATGTCTCCCCCCAAAAAAACCCTCAATGAAGAACTCCCCCCCTCAAGCCCAAATAAACACCTCCCCCACAGCCCCCACCCTGTGTCCCTGCCCAATTCTTCTTCCTCACCTTTTTGCCCTTCTGGCCCTCCTCCTTCATGACTCAGGTGGGGCCAGGAGGCATCTCCCACCCAGGTCCTGTTTCCCTTCCATGCACCACCATCGCTGCACCCAGAAGAGCGGGAGGCTCAGGCAGAGCAAAAGGCACCAAGGCCACAACATGCTGCCATCTTGGGCACGCTCACCTCTTTCAGGTCTCTTTGAGCCAGGCTAATGCTCAGGTCTGAAGGACTGACGTCAGTCCTCCAAAGGTGGATGCAGAGGAGCAGATAGAAGTGAGCGACAGCAACTCGTTCAGACAGGGTAAGAGTGAAGCGCATGCAAAAAAGGCAAATCTGCCCAAGGAGGTACAGAAATAACTAAGACGTTTAGGTTGCCTCTGTGGGTCAAGAGGATTTAAATTTAATGTGATAAATATAAAAATAATTGCAACTAAAAAGAACATGGCGATCCTCCCTTCAGAATACACTTTGCAACCCCCTTGGAAGTCACGACCCCCAGGTTGGGAAACCATGCTGAAAAGGGTTGCCATAAGTCAGAATGGGCTTGACAGGACACGGTTACAATGCAAAACGTGGCTGAATCAACAGAAGCAAAGTGTCCAAATCAAAGGAAGTAGTACAAGTCCATTTTGCTTTCTTCAGAACTCACCTGGAATGCTGTGTCCAGTTCTGGGCATCATAATTTAAGAAGAAATGTGGCTTGAAGAGGGCAGCCAAGATGATAAAGGCGAATCACTAAGGGGAACAGATGTGGAAGTTAAGCATGCTTAGCCTGGAAAAGAGAAGACTGAGAGCCCTCTTTAAATATTGGAAGCCGTATGGAAGATGGAGCAAGCATGGTTTCTACCACTGCAGAAGGTAGGTCTCCCAGTAATAAAGGCAAGTTACAAGAACAGAAATTTTGACTAAATATTAAGAAGACTTTATTGACAGGAAGACCTGCTTGACAGTTGCACAGAATAGGGATGTGAACCTCACAGCCTCTTGTCCTCTTTGCTTCCTGCAGTCATGTTTCTGCACATTAAATTTCCAGCATGCGTCATCACTGGAAACATACCAAAAGTGAGCTTTCTCCTAATTTGCCAGCATCGTGAAGTGGCTTAATAAGACAGCCACTTCAGGATATTGGCAAAATGATCACTTTCATGGCTCTTTGGAGTGTATATGAAAACACGGAATATTCATTGCACCACTTCAAAAAACACACAAAAGGCAAATGGAAAGTCTTCCAGAACCTTTTTATTTTGGCTTTTCTTTTAAAGATCTGGTCAGGAGCCCTCATGATTTGGCTGCGGGCTGTAAGCCACTTCACAATCTTGGCAAAGGCTGCAACCCACATAGGTTCCCTTGAGGCCTGCGTGCCATTTGGACCTGGTAGATTGCACCAAATGGCATACTGGAGCTCCTAGTGACCCTCCTTAGCCCAATCCAGCCCAATCCTTTCACACCATGTAGGCAAGCCCTGAGACAACATGCCTTTATTGACTCAACTTTACAAAAAATAACCTCTAATTGTAAAGGCACTTGGATACCACACCCCCTCACCCCTTCCGAACAATACGTCATTTACCGCACAGCAAATCTGAGACAAACAACCGGCCAAAGGCAGGCTATGGTTTCCATTGTGTCAATGTTTACATTTTAATAATCTGAACAAAACCAAACAGCAAGCAATACGACCTTCTACTCCGTTTGAAAACCTGATCAGTGTATCTCCCACCAGGCTAGAGATGAAAATGCCATCCCAGCAGATCTCTGGAACCAAGATAGAAAAAAAATGTTGAATATACTTTGGCTCCTAAGGACATGTTGCTTAACAGTGCAATCCTAGATATGTTTCTGTAGCTGTGAGTTCAAATGGGCTTCTTTTAATATGAGAAGTATAGGATGCAGTCCAAGGCTGCAATCCTAAGCATGCTTATTAGGGAGTGAGAGTCAGTGGGGCTTCCTTTGGAATAAACATATAGTCTGTACTGTGTGGGGAGATTTCAGGGGCCAGGAAAGGGCCAACGGTATCTTTTCTCCTTTGCAGATAGCCAGCTCTGCTCCTTTCACACTCCTTGATATTATAGCCATGAAGCATTTAGGTCATTTGATTCTTAAAAAAATAAAATGTATTCTGAGTGGGCAGGACTGCTTCAGAGTGAAGCAATGGCCTCTAGTCACCTGTCGTCAAATGACCTGGAGCCTGATGTGGAACAGAGACCTTCTTATGACGTAAAGATGGAAGATAACGCTTCACCTATAAGCTCTCCTAGCTATCCAGGGTAAAAAGGATGGAAGGAATTGATATCCTTATTCCTGAATCCTGGCAAGGAAGGAGAATTTAGGGTTGACAGCAGATAAACCAGTGGAAGAGTGAGGGAAAAGTAGGAACATGGTTGGTTTGAGGACAGTCCAGTCTGGAGGAGAACATGTGAAGATAGGGCTGGGATGAGTAAAATGGTGGAGAGAACTGGGAGCCTGAGAGGCCTTTTTAGGTAACCCAGTGAGGTGGGGAAGGAGGTTCACGTGTGAGTGTTTGTGTGTACACTAGAGAGAGGGTAGTAGGGGTAATGTATATATGAGGCAGGATGTGTGTGAGAGAACTGTGAATCCAACAATGTGGATTTGTATTCTGAGGTTCGGATTCCACCTCTGTAAACCTTATCAGATAGAACACAGATGCCAGATTTTGTCCACCTAAAACTTACCTCAGAAGGTGTCATTTTTACAAGCAATATAGTTTCGAGGCTTCAAAAAGCAGGACCTTTATGTACGGGACCCACCTTAACTAAACATGTGAGACTGTGCCCTTAATAATCTGGAACTGTTTTCTTTAGTCTTTGCTCCAGACATCTGTAAATCTCTGGCAATGGAAGTTGCTTCACACGTAAAAAAAACCCGCAGGGTGTAAATTATCCAGATAAAATAGCCCTACTTCCTTCTGTCTTCCATTTAACCACTTCTCACTGGCTCCATGATCCCTTAACCCAAACTTATGCCGAAACTCAGCTTCAATTATCAGAAAATGCATCTAATACTTTAGTCTTGAAAGTGGGAAGTTACTCAGTCCTCACAATGTTGATAATTTCTTTTACATTTTCACAAGCCTTTTTTGGTTGCTGAGGAGCAACAGAGAACCCAGGGCTTGTTATCTTCCGTGCAGGGAATGCCAACACGGCTCTCCAGATATGAGCTACGATATAACAGGAAAGTCTTATCCGTGTAACAAAAATTGACACTGGCCAATTCATCTGTTAATTTGCAATAGAGTGCAAAAAAGAAAAAGGAAAAGAAAAGAAAGAAGAGAGGTGTAAATGCCATGAGTTATTAAAAGAAATGTTAATTATCACAAATTGCCACATTCTTTTTCCTCACTGAGGAGATCTCATTTGAGAGCAACACCTGACATGTTGAAAGTTCATGGGGAGGTTTTTCTGAAAGGCAAAACAGCAAGGATTTTCAGACAGAGTGTAGAGATTCGCGTCACAGATGAATCGGAAGCCATGGTGATGTTTCCTGCTGGCGAGGTAGGCCATTAATGAAGCTTCACACACTACAGTGACAGTGCTTAGACTCTGAGGGATCATTTGGGTACTCAGCATGCAATGTATCAAGAATCCCTTATTATTATTATTGACATCCGTGGGAGGGCCTGACACTTGTGAGACTTAATCAGCATCATACAGACGACTTTTGTCGGCCTGTCACAGCGGCGGTTGCGAACAGTACACTGCATTTGACAACAGATAAAAAAGAAATGGAGATGCATCTTGAGGAATCAATTGTTGTGGCCTTTGACATGTTCCTTGGCCATTCACATGAATATGGGAAGAGGAAGGGCATCCAGTTTTTGTTGGTTGTGAAAATTTTGTGGACTTTTCTTAAAACTGAATTATTTTAATTGCCGTTTTTCATCAAAAATGTGCATTGTCCTCATCCTCAGTATTATTATTTGTTTCTTATGTAAATGAACTGAAGAGTAGAAAGATCAGTGCACAAATAGTTTAAAGTTAAAAGTGTGTGGCTTACATTCTCCTTAAAAATACTCTGAACAACCGCAGCCGCAGCAACTCTAGCAGTTGAAGGGGTCACTTCTGCACTACCTTAAAAAGAAGAAATGTGTCATCAAAACAAAAGAAGATATTGATACACATAACATTTGCACATACTCATTTATATGTACAGATGCTAACGGAGGGTACAAGCAGACAGCTGCAAATGTGTGCACTGGAAAGAGTCACTTTAACTGAAGTGATCTCTCTTAAAGTGACCCTTCCCGCTGCCAGGGAATTGCTCCAACCTGGCCCCCAACAGTAGAAACCCTACACCTGCACCAAAAAGGTCCAACCAGAGCACAGATCAGGGTTGAGCTGGAGGACATTTCCCTGCACATCATGTGATCGTCGGGAAATAGATCACAATTTGGACCCCTTGTGGAGGGGTCTAGTATGATCTATTTCCCTGTGTGGTCACTAGACATGGGGATGAATATAAAAACGAATCAGGATATTCAATGAATATCCCTGATTTGTCAGATATTCGTTGCTTCATATTCTTGGAGTCCAGAGATCCCAACGAATATGAAGCAATGAATATAACCCTTTTATATTCGTCCCTTCGTTTCCTATCTGCTTATACTCCACGGATCAGCTGTTCCTCAGAGGCTTAAGCAGAGAGGGATTTTCCCTTCGACGGCTTGCTAAAGCCTGCCAGAAGGGAAACCTACCCCCGGGGCTGAGGGATGGCTTGGATTGGGCTTTCCCCCTCCTTCTATGCCTGGTGGTGGCATACGAAGAGGGGGAAAAGGATCAAAGCGATCGCCTGGCTCCGCTGCCTTTGCAAAGGCAGTGGGACTGGGGAATGGCTTTGGTTGGGCTTTCCCCGTTTCTATGCCCTGGTGGCTGCATAGTAAGGGGGAAAAGGGATCAAAGCTATATGGAGCTGGGGAATCGCTTTGATCCCTTTCCCCCTCTTCCTATGCCACTGGGGATAGAAAGAGGGGGAAAGCCCGACTGATGCCATCACCCAGCCCCACTGCTTTTGCAAAGGCAGTGCAGCCAGGGGATCGCTTTGATCTGTTCCCCCCCTTTCTATGCTGCCAGGGCATAGAAAGAGGGGGAATGCCCAACGGAAGCCATTCCCCAGCCCCACTGCCTTTGCAAAGGCAGCTCAGCCGGGGGGTCGCTTTGCTCCCTTTCTCCCTCTTCCTATGCCTCATGGCATAGGAAGGCTGTGGGGGCCGGGGCTTTTTTTGACCTGATGAACCAACAAATTGATTCGTAGTTTGTTTGGACACCGGGGGGGGGGGCAATTTGTGGTTCATGAGTCGTCAAGTTTGATGACCCACGAACCAAGACGAAGCACCATTTTGGCACTTCGTCCCCATCTCTAGTGATCACACTCACAGACATATTAACTAGAATGGAAATAGAAATATGGTGCATCTCACCTGAATAGAAAAAACTCTGAGTGGCCTGTTTGTTGACTCAATTGGTCATCAAAGTGCTTCCTGTTGATGGATGCCTTGGGAGCCCTTGGTCTCTCTCTTTCACCATTGTTTATGGTGAAACTGGACTCGAACTCCGCAGCCCTTCAAATAAAGGACACTTTCAAACAGAGGACTTCCCTATTTCAAGTAGCTCTTGAAATAGGGGGCCATCTACAGCAAAGCAGGATTCATGGCCATCTCCTCTGGATCCCAACCCATTCTGGTTTTCCTATACCCACTTGTTTAGGGGACAGAAGCCAGCCCCACTGCCCTCATGTTGTTTTTGGCACCTGATGACCAAGGAGTCTGAAAAGGAGAGATTCATGCGTGTGTGTGGGTTTTCCATGTGCAGAAGAACTGTGGTTTTCCAGGGTTCATGTGTAGAGCCTGAACCCAAGGCAGGAACTTCTGGTCTTCAGATGCTTCAGTCGTCACATGTAGAAAGTGAAAGCAAAGAAGCAGGGCTAAGCCCACCTCTCTAAGCGTGTAGGTGAAACCACCTCTACCAAAGCCTGTATAAGGCTCCTGATGTATATGTGGTTTCCAGCCTTTTCTTGCCCCCAAGCTCTTACCCTCTCCATGTTTCAACTGCATCCTCACTGAGAACAATGGTAATGCTGGTGAAAGGACCACACGATGGGTTCTTTCTCTTTCTCTCTCTCCCACACACACTTATGGAGATGTGGTAGGAATACTTAAACTTGTATCTACCTGCTATAACAACCATAATGACTACTGGCCACTGCTGCCGGTTTTTTTTTAATGGTTTTTTTTAAAAAGTTTATTCTTTTGGGTAACAGCTAGGGGTTGGCAACTGCAAAAGAGAATAGGTCTCCTTCCCCCTCTTCTAAGAAGCCTTGTGGCAAAGTGGTTAAGCTGCAGTACTGCAATCAAGCCTCTGCTCATGACCTGAGTTCAATCCCAACTGGCTCAGGTACCTGGCTCGAGGTTGATTCAGCCTTCCATCCTTCTGAGGTCAGTAAATTGAGTACCCAGCTCACTGGGGGTAGGATGGGGAACGACAATGTGTACCCTGTATAATTAAATTTTAAACCACCCAGAGTGTGGTGTAAGTGCTTATGGGGCAGCACACTTTGCTTTTGCTTTCTACAATTTATTAAAAGCGTAATCTTTTTCCCCCACACATCTTGTCACCCTGTTTTAGGGTGTTACAATCCCATTCACTAAAACTGTGTTAGAGGTATGTCTTGAGCTTAAGAGGGCAATTGCCCTGATCCTTCCTAAGAATAGTATGCTCCAGATGTGTTGGACTCCATCAACCCCAGCTAGTATGACAGATAAGTGTAGTAGCTGGCAATGATGGGAGCTCTAATCCAGTGCGTTTGGAGGGTGTGAGGTTGAGGAAGGCTGAGCTCCACAACCTGGGGAAAAGGATTAGGAGCCTCTCACTCTCTCATACGTGGGAGATGTCTCCACAATTCTCTGGGCTTTTGCCATAGTTTAAGCATGCGTTCAGACCACATCACATAAAAGGAAATGACATTTTGCAAAATTTTGTAGATACGATGCCATCTCCTTGTATGAGCTTGGATCTCCTCAGTGCTGTATATGAAATGGAGAGAACCAATGTGAGACAGTCTTCTTTTGATAGAAACCCTGTGGAAAGAACAAGAGAATGTGAATACTAGGAAGGGTGTTGTTCCGTTGATCAAAGACAGCAGAGAATGTGCTGGATATTGCATCTACTTGATAGTGTAGAAGCATTTGAGTGAGATCAGACAAATGAATGAAGGATGCATGGCTGCTAGTCATTGGTGAGACTGCCGTTGGGATCTGAGACAGAATGCCTCTGAATGGCAGTCATTGGGGAACAGCCACAGAAGAGCACTTCTGCCCTTATGTTTTTGCTTATTGGCTTCTAATATGTACCTGGTCGGCCACTGCAGGTCAGCCACTGCAGTTCCCAACCCTTGCCTTCACACATTCAGTGGGAGATGGTTGTGGTGCTTCCGCACAAATATAGCTCCCTTGGCTGCCCTTCTACCCAGCCCTGGTATGCCTATCAAACAAGGATTCCTCATGGTGTGACAACACAACATCCATTGAAACTTGTACCTGGAAGCCTTATCCTCATTTTCTGTGGGATGTGCAGAAGTTGAGGGCAGAGCCAGCAAATATAGTCCTGTTCCTCTCCACTCTTTTGGTCTACATGCATGGAGAAAGTGAAGATAGATAGATAGATAGATAGATAGATAGATAGATAGATAGATAGATAGATAGATAGATAGATAGATAGATAGATAGATAGATAGATAGATAGATAGAAAGAAAGAAAGAATGGAATCTTTGCATGCATCTGGTGCCATGTTAGAAGAGAGAAGGAAACAACAGAAGCACGACAAACTTCTCCATGCTTATCTGGCTGTGTAATGCTTTTAGTTGCCTCTTACATTATTTTTAATGTTGGGTTATATTATTTTTTTTACCTGGCTGTAGATTCATAGCTTCTTCTTTGGAGGGAGAAGAATACATATTTTTCACACCGTCTCAGTCTTTGTGAAGAGAAGTGTTACCATTTTCCGCCTACAAATGTCAAGTTTCCTCCCAGGTATTTCTGAGCAGTACAGATGAGTTACCTTATGACCTTCTTGCAGGCAGTAATGATTTTTCTGTCTGTGGTGAACAAGATTACTAATATTTAAAAATTGCACAGGACACTTGAAGTATCATCTTGTCAAGGGAGTGATAAACAAATTATTGATGTTACTATGGATGACTTCATGCCAGTTAAAGGCAATGCTAACTCATTAGAAGGACGAAAACTTCAGTAGACATTCCATGTGTTCCTGGATGAACAGGGCTAGCTTCTTATGGCTATCTGGACCATTCCCCATAGGCTGTACAATGAAATAGTTTAAATGCTACAGATAAATATTGACTGAAACTTGGTTTGCAAATTAAAATTCTCTTTAGGCGATCTCTGTTGGAGTTTAAACTCACATGGATGGCAAGCTCTCCCCCTTTAAAAACAGAAACCCAGAGCTTTGGGTTCTTCTCAGCTTATTTGTTTAGCATTTAAAGATCCACCGTTTGAAAAAGCAGATGGTTAACATGCGTGTTCAGAAAAGGACGAAGAGGGAAGGTGGATGGCGGAGTAGACACTTTGGCGGAAAATTGCCGGAAGATGCTGCAGTTATCGGATCCAAACAACCAAAGGGGTAGTTCATCTTCACTTTGTGCCATGTTGTTTAGTCGTTTAGTCGTGTCCGACTCTTCGTGACCCCATGGACCAGAGCATGCCAGGCCCTCCTGTCTTCCACTGCCTCCTGAAGTTGGGTCAAATTCATGTTGGTAGCTTTGATGACACTGTCCAACCATCTCGTCCTCTGTCGTCCCCTTCTCCTCTTGCCTCGTGCCATATGTATTGTTAATTCATTGTATTTTGGTTGGAAATTGTGTGTCATAATAAATCTCTCCAAAATCACAGTTACTGATTCAGGCAGCATTGTTACAGAAACAGACAGTAGAGGGAAACCACTCTCCTATGAATTTGTATGGTTTTTCTATGCCTTTCTGCATCCTTTTTGCATGTGCTAGCCTTTCCACCAATATCCCCACCCCCACTGACATTCTTTATTGTGAGGTTTTGTGTACAATTCCCATTTTCAGCCACTCCTCATCTGACTGGTGCTTTGACTTATTGTTACACTTCAAGTGGCCATCTACTTTCCTCTTAGGAACAAATTGTACCTGTGTTATGAATAGGCCTGCTTTGACTAAACATAGTAGCCAGAATCCTGTTGGGGAAAACTGGGTGCACAATGGTAATTGTGGAAGCTGTTTCTCTCCTGGCAAGGGCTGGGCAACAGGATTCTCACCATCATCTCTACAGCTAATGTAATACTGCTGTTGGTTTTCCTAGAACACCAAACCAAACAGTTGCCATTTTGACACGTGGGTAGTTTTTAAATAGCATTTTTTAAACTGGATTTTGACTCTTCATTCAAACATCCTAGGATTACTGACTGTGCTAGTTTCTAGAATGGCATGGACATACATATCCAGGGCAGGGCTTTCACACTGAACACGTCCAGATAGAGCTAGGAACAGCTGACATGAAAGCTTTGAACTGCTGTGACTTTGTTGTGCTTGCTAATAAACTACAGGTTATGGAGGCTGACATATTGAATCAGAGTATTGGTCTATTAGCCAAGTGCAACCAACTTTGACTGGTGGCACCTCTCCAAGATTTCAGCCAGAATTCCTGAGTCCTGCCTAGAGATGCTAAGAATTGAACCAGGAACATGCTGGGTGAAAGCAGGTATTCTACCACTGAGCTACACAGCTCCTCCTCAGTGTAATAACTAGTTTTCTCTGGTGTCTCCAGGGATGTTGGCAAGTCTTTAGGTCTGAGTCCCAAGTCCAAGTCTTTGGTACCAATTCTCAAGTCCAAATATGAGTCTTTGGCATCAAGCCCCAAGTCTGAGCCCCTATTTAAAACAAGCCTTTTTTTTAACCCACAAAAAAGGGAGGGGTGGGTGGGTTCCGAGTCATGAGTTGAGTCCAAGTCATAAAAAAAACAAAAAACAAGTTGAGTCCGAGTCAAATCACCAGTGTGACTTAAGTCCAACTTGACAGCGAGTCCCACAACTCAAGTCCTCATCCCTGGGTGACTCCCCATCTTAGTCCTGACTCACTCTAGTCCTGTTTAACTTCAGAAATCAAATAAGACTGGGTGTATTTAGGACAGTAGGGTGGCCTCAAGTTCCTGATAGACAGAAATGAAATCTTGTCTACTCAGCAAGTTTGGAAAGAAAAGGAAGTGACAAAGGTGCCCTAAACATATGGGTAAGTTGATCTCTCCCCCCCCCCCTCTGCCTCATTTGTTCTTTACTGCATTCTGCTGTTGGAATGTGTGACTCATGAAAGGAAAGGCAGAGATCCATAGCCATTACGACGTATACCTCCCGCAGAATAGAAAATTAGATTTGATTTGTAACATTGTGATTGAAGATTGCCACGAGAACGATAAATTGCTCACTCGCTCAGTGCTGCGGTGGCTGTGCTTTGAAAAGGAGAGCATTTTAAATGGGTCACTTAAAATTGGCTAGGAGATGTAAGCGTGGATAAAAGCATCAGGTTATGAAATCCAGTTATTCTGACAACACCCCAGCTGCTTAAAAGGGCATATTGTTAAGCAATGTATCTTAACAAGAGTTTGTGTCCTGGAACAACTTTTCCTTCCAGCACTTTCAATGGCCCTGAAGATAATTTAAAAGCACAACCATCTGTGTGTCTACTTAGAAGTATGCCCCACTGAGTTTAACTGGGGCTTACTCTTAGTTAAGTGGGCATACGGTTGCAGCCTGTGTAACCAGGATCTTTTCCATAATGGATAGATGTTCTTCTATTTCCTGTTTCCTGTTGTATTGGATGTTCATGGGATTTATCAGTATTTATCAGGAGTCCTATCTAGAGATGGGCACAAACTGGTTCATCCCAGTTTGTTCCAGTTCATACTGGCTCTCCTCCCCTGCCTCCTCAGCCGATCAGCCACTCACCAGGCCCAGCTTGCTTGTTTTTTTCCCACCTCCTTGACTCATCTCCCAGTCACGAGCAAGAGCACAGACTTCTCTGCCCCCCATCATTTTGTCTGAGTGGGAGATCAGCCAAGAGGGGAGGGGCAGAGAGGCCTGAGCTCTTGCTGGGACTGGAAGATCAGCCGAGAAGGTGGAAAAAGCAAGCAAGCTGGGCCTGGTGAGGGGCTGAGGAGGCGGGGGAGGATGAACCAGTTTATGTCCATCTCTAGTCCTGTCCTTATAGCAAGCTGGTTCTCTGCTTCAGCATCCTTGAAGCAGCATCTGTGGGTCCCCCCAAAGTTTTCTGGCTCCCTCTTCCCCACTTTCTGCCATCCTTCCACCTAGCACCTCATTAAAAAAAATGTAAACTCTAAAAAACATTCACCTTTGCCACTGGCTCTTGGGCTTCCATATGGTGCTACTGTTTCCCCTCTTGTTTCCTTGCATCTCCTCTGTTATTTTATCGTTTTTTCTTTTTCTTTTTTAATTGGCGAGTCACTATAGTGTAGATTCACCCATTTATTCTTGCTTTGGGATGTAGATGCTAGCGTCATTTTAAAATAATATATATATAAAAGGTAAGCTTCAGCCTGGGAAGGAGAGCAGAGCAAAGCAGCCCAGGATAAACAACAAGGCCAAAGAAGGGACAAAAGATTTAGGAACTCACGAGAAAAACTCCATTCATACCTGTACATCCTGGAATGAGGGAAACATCATAGGATGGTGGAAGAAATTTGGGTAAGATGTACAAACGCCCCATCTGGAAAAGCTCTTGATTTGAAAAAAGAATCCCTATTATGAGATATTGGCTCCCTTTGATTTGGAATCATTGAGAAATCCTTGACTGAGGAGAAGGTTAATTTAATTTTCCACCTAAATCATTTCAAACCATTCCAGGACTATTGCCCAAATAAGTACTTGTTGGGAACTATTGTCCCAACAAGTCAAGAACTGCTTTATATAATCCTTTCCTCAGTTTAGCCCTGCATGTTTGGGACACCACCAAGTCAAAGGCAGTGGGCCCCAAAGGCAGCGGGCAATGCTATTTCATGTTAAGGTACTATCTGTTATGGCAGTTCACATGAAGGGAAGTATTGCCAGAAGAAAACCATGCTTGATCTGCACTACCTTCCAATGCCTGGAGTCTGCAATCACTGTGAGGTGTATGACCCTAGTGGTTATGATACTGTCTTTAGACACTGTCAGAAAACAATTTTTCACATCTTTATCCACCAGCAACTGGCTGGACACTTTTATGAAGCATTGGTTAAACTACAGTCTCCCATGGTTGGGTTTTATTTTCCTAGAAAGAGTGCTTAGCAACCTCATAACAAGGTCAACAAGGACAATATGGTCCAATCAAAGACATTTTGTTGTCTCAGACAAAGGACAAAGATACACGGAATCCCTTCCTGATTCCATGAACAAAACCTGACCAGATTTATGGGGATGCCCAGTTACAGTGTCCTCAGCTGAAGGCCAGAGGGCAACTGGGTGTTTGTGTTCTGAAGGCATGAGGGTAATGTGTGTGTGTGTGTGGGATCCAAGCGGCTCATACAACACCTACAGCTCTGTCCATTCTGCAGTCCTCAGCATCCGTCACCTGTGGCAGCTGCCTCACTCTTTCTAATGGTAGGGCCAGCATTTTGTTTGCACATGGCTAGCTTTAAGGAGTAAAGCTTAGACTCCTGCACATGGTGCAGACTTTACTGTATCATTTCAGACGGCCACTGGGGGAGTCATACTCTTTGAATGCCACCCAAAGGAAAAATTCTGATATAATGGGGTTTTGTTTATGCGTGTTTGCAAGGAATTTCTGCATAAGGGAACAATAAAAAATAGATTTCCTTGCCTGCAACTTGAGATGGCACAGACCATCATCTAGGGTCTGTGCCATCTATGGCTTTTGTATGTATAAGACAAGGCTCCAAATATAACATACATAAACCCTTACTATATTCCCAGCAGTGTAAGGAGACTATATTTCCAGCAGGGGGTGGGGGTGGAATCTGTCTTCCTAGGATAGCCTTTCTACCCACTGCAGGCTTCTACTGTCCTTAATGTATTTTGTGTGTGTCCCCTATTTTACCAATTGTGTGCAACAGTAATGTTATAGTGATAAACAGACTTTGTTTTTATACACACACACATACACACATTAGCAGGCAAACAGGCTAAATAGCAGCCAACATTGCTTGGGAATATATGCACAACCTTTGACAGTAACCTCCATATGATTTCCAAAAGCTATTCTTCAATGGGATGGAGATGTGTATATTTAAGAACAGTTTTATCCAACGTCATCTTCAAATATAACTCCCCCCCCCCCAATAATGGTATATTTGGAAAATTAAATGTTGGCTTGGCTGCCTGGACTAATCAGCGTGCTTGTAGCTTTGTAGAACGGAGAGTGATTTGGCTGCAGGAAGCAGCTCTGTATAGGTTTTCAAAAATAATTCATTTTGCTTCGGAGCATATATTTGACTGTCACAAAGCGATGGAACTGTCTGCAGCAGTTGAAGGAAGGAAGCAAAATTGCATGGTCCCTGCCAAGAGATGATTTATTGTTCCGAGATAAAAATCCTTCTGTACTTAAGGGAGCATCTGGCCAAATGAAAATATAGATTAAGGGACAATATAATAATGAAAACATACAAGGGTGTTTGTTTTTTTTACGGTGGATTTTTACAAAGCCTTTCTCCCACTCCCACGGCCGTGTTCTGATTGCATTTTCCAACTCGGCGATGGTTTTTCAATCCAATGACTATAAACACCTGGTTGAAAAGGGCAAGGTTTAAGTTCTAAGACAAGTCCTGGAATAAGCAGATTTGAACACTGGGACGTACATATTAAAATTGCTAGTGCTTGTTTCTCTCGTTGTTTCTCTACCCCTGAAAATTGCCACTCCAAAATAGCTGCACAAATCCCTGTAAAGAAAGAAAAAGCCTTAATGAAACCAGGCACAGATCAAACGTGGATCCACCACTGGGAGGAAGGCTGCAGATGCAGAGATTAAAGAGGTACACGTGCCGTCTGAGTACCCACTGAATAAACCCTGGCTAAGACAAACATTGCTGTGTTCTGGAGCCAGATGTGCACTGTCTCTCTCCCCCTCTCTGACATATATGTAGATAAAGATAGAAATTCTAGAGACAGATACGTTCTCTCTCTCTCTCTCTCATATATATAACCATTCCCCACCCCACACCAGACTCAACCATTAGCACATTAAAGTTCCACCATAATGGCCAAAACAGATATCCAATGGTGTTTTACTAAAAATGCTATCAGCATAGTGAGCCATTAAAAAAAAAAGGCTTTGGCTAGAATCCTGTTGGTGATTTATATGGATGTCATTTTCTACAGTTCTGTAAGCTGCCCTTAGATCCTATGACATAGAGCAGGCCATAAATGTTTTAAACTGAATGGTTCAGTGGTTTAGGTGTCTGGTTGTGGAGCCAGAGTTTGGGAGTTTGATTCCTCGGAGCAGAATCAGCCTGTGTGGCCTTGAGCCAGCTGCACAGTCCCAGGGCACCACGAGAAGAAAGGAGTGTGAAACCAGTGTTCTCTACCTGGAAAAACCTCAAAAGGGTCGGCACAAGTCAGAATTAACTTGACAGCACATGATGATTATTATAATAAATGTTTTAAATAAATAAGTTGAGTTCCTCACCATGACAAATTGGCACTGGTCACATTATGAGTTACACGCTTGATTACGCAAATGGGGCACACCTAGTGATGCTATTGACACCTCATTAGTGAGTAGCAATTTGCTGGGTTGAATTTTTAATTTCTGTAGGCATAAATTACTGGTGGAATTCTAGCTGTTGTTCTAGATTATAAGATTATAAGAGCAAGGACACCTTTTTAGATATTTACCAAAAGAGGGAGCAGATTCCAGCTGGGTGAGGAGACAATATCCTCACTAAGGTTTAATGCCCTGCTCCGAAATATATTGAATATTAAATTTATGAACAGCGTATTTTAAATAATCCTCTCGTTGTTCTTTAATGCCTGTCATCACTCACCTTTCTTAAACAGAAGAAGTTGTACCTTTTTGTAGGTTTGCTTGATACAGAGAGAAATGTAATAATAGTTGACCTACAGAGGCCAGAGATAATGGTACTCCTGAAGTATATAGAAACGTTCTCAGAAACTGGGGCCATGGCATGCTTCTCATTCAGTCATATTCATATGATGTCTCCTTTCCTCCCCAGTAGCTGAAATCCTTTTGTACCTGATGTAGTGTAAAATTACACCTGTGGAAGTTCACATGGAGCTACGTCCAGGCAGTCTGCATGTTGAACTGTGCAATGAACCACACAACAACGTTCATAATTTACCACACCCCTGACCGTTCAACTCCGTACTCAACTGTGTCTGCGGAACTGCTTCCCGGATAAGTCTTCTGTCTTGGTGCAAATTTTGCAACGGTTTGCACAACTTGCAAGTTATGCAGGCATAGCTATGCAACAGGATTTCAGCCGATGTGTCTCAGTGATAAATAACTTATGTAATCAGTTGAATCAGGTGGGTTTGGTAAGCAGGATGGGGGATCCTTACCTGTGGCCTTGGCTATACAAGGGCAACGATAGAAGACTCTGCCATGATCCTCAAAGGTATTCACTTGCCCAATGTGCTGTTCTTCATTCTTTGGGGCCCAACAGCAGAACTGCAACTTATTTCTCCGTGCTTAAGAATATATTTTCAATGTAGTCCTTTTTCTTTTTTTAATATGACAGCAATGTGTGACTTTCCTTTCTCTTCCTCATTTCCAGTCACCCCACAACATACTTCATTGCCATTAGACTTGCTCTTAATCCCACAGCACTAACACTTAATGACATCTGGATAATGAACCCCCTCAGTGGGGTGGCACTCAGAAGGGCGGTAAAGTAGGTGAGCTTGCAATATTCCACCTGGAAATAATGATCCTCCAAGAGAAATTCAGCAGGAGGAGCGAGGTCTCACAGGTTGTGGTCGTGAACAAGAGGATAACATCTCCTTCTTTGTTCCCTGTGTTTTCATGCATACTCTTTTTTGACAGGCATCATGAGAATCACCAAGGCAGCAGATGGTCTAAGCACAGTTCCCTCAAGCATAAAACAACATTTCTGTACTTGTTGTCAGGACCTTAAATTGCACACTGTTCTGTTTGATTATTTTCAAACTCAGGATTAGCCGGAGGGGCTGCGACGAGAACGATTTGCATATCATGAAGAGGGAGCAAAAGTTGAATTGAAGTGGCAAGCAACTGGGCTGAGATGAAATCCTAGGTAAAAGCCACGTGAACTTAATTCATCACCACTGTTTTGACGGTGATGTGCTTTCCACAAAAGCAATGACCGCACTACACTCCTACCAAATCTGATCAGGCAGTGTTATTTTCACGAAAATTGAATAATTAAGGCCTTTCTATAAAATACAGATGCAATTTTAATAGGCAAAAACGTTTGTGTGCGTCTTTGAAGGTTTGAGTTCGGTGGTGGGTTAAGCAGTATAAATAGCAAATGTATTCATTATGCATAATGTTACTCCATTGAATATCAAATGAATGTAATGCATTCGTTCCTCGTGGCAAAGCTATTCTCATTTTTAAAATTCAATTTGCTATTCAGGAAAATTTCCAAGACCCAGTAGATAATGTCAAGTGCCAATCTACATTCAAATCTGAAGTAAATTGTGTTCATCTGGATCTGTGCATTCCCTAAACAAAGCAACAGCTTTTTTTTTTTTTAAGTGATGGGCTTAAACAAAATTCTTTAATTTTGAATTTTCCCTCCAAGCTTCAGCTTGCCACTGCTTCACATGCTCCGTGTTACTGAGGGTAAAAACCAGCAGCCCAAAAAAAGCATTAAAACATAGAAGAATGAGAATTGCAAGGGGAAGAAAAGCCACCATCATTTCCAGGGGGAAAAAGCAAACTGAGAAGAAAATGTTTGAGCATCCATTGTGTAATAGTATTGTGAAAAACTAACACACAGCCTCTCATTACAGCATGAATTTTAGTATTGCTCGGAATGTGTTTTCTCTTGAGTGCTAACCCATGCTCCATCAAAGTGCATGGCTTTTCCTGAGCCATCACCCTCGTGCTTTAGCATGTGGGAATTACAGCAATAAAACATGCCATTTGATGCCCACGCTTTGGTCTCTCTACATGCCGGCAACTTGAATGTCAGCAGTACACTTTCTAAATGCATTTTGGGGTTGGGGGACAAAAGATTTTGACTCCAGATGTTATTTTGTATTTTATGGGACACCGTTGGATTATTGACCACTGGTGGGGTGTTAGTACATATAGAGGGAAATCCTGCTTTGGAAATGTTGGGGTGGGTGGCTGGGTAATTATCCTTCATTTAAAATTTAATGAGGTTATTTAGGAACTGCTTTGGCTGGGGCCTGTGGGGATCTGAAGTTAATCAGTAGCACATGCTAGCTGCTTTTGATTCTCTTGGAACTTTCATACATTTCTGTTGCGGTAATCGTACGGAGCTCTTAAGGATCGTAGAACCTGCTTCCTGAAAGGCCAGCTCTGCTGTTAGACAGAGTAAGGCAGCTGGCTCAGCAGGTTTTAGTGTCAGAAAAGGGCAGCAAATCATTACATATTTAATTTTTTTGTTATTTTATTTTTTATCACCAGGGAAAGGGATAAGTACATATGGGATTTTTGTGTGTGCCTTATGTGCTGCCATAATATGTCTAACTTTGGGTATTTTGCACCTTGGCTCAGATGCATAAGGATTTATGTATCATTCTTTGCCCTAACCCAGCCACCAAAATGCCTGAGGGTGGCCTTGGCCCCTGGCTCTTTAGGGCATTAAAGGTTAAACTCAGCACTTTTAATGACAGTGTACGCTTAACATTTCAGCTGGTATCACTACAACCCATGTTTTCTCAAACATTTTTGAAGCACAGACTCATGATGATTTGGCCACCTCATGTCCATTGTGCTTCATATAAACACTCCCGCTTCTGTACTCTGAATGTGGAGGCAAAGGTAGCTGAGATGCTAAATTTCTGTCAGAAAGAAGCAAATCCCCACATTCCCCATTCTACTACAGTACCAAGTATCCTCTCTTTGTCCAGGTGTCCATTTTTTGGAACCTAGGTGTTAAATCACCAAAGTCTGTAAAATCACTGTCCTCTACCAGCTTACCTGGAGAAAATCCCATTTGAACTCAGTGGGTTTATTTTAGAAGGGGCAGGTACTGGTTTGCACTGGAACAGTGATTCAGTCTCTGTTTTTAGTATTGATTTTATTTACCATTTTAAATATAATATTGTTTAATTCTTTAAAAATATTTGTATACTTATTGTTTTTAGCTTTTAATTATTGTCCTTTTAATGATGTAAGCCACTTTGGGTCCTTTTAAGGAGAAAGTTGGGGTAAAAGTATTTTAAACAAACAAACAAACAAGCAAGCAAGCAAGCAGTAAAAATGTGGATACCTTTTAGTTGTGTCTAGTGTATCCCATGGTGTCCTCCTCTCAGGGTGAAGGCTCTAATTGCATCTGGAAGCCGTGGTTTTTTCTTACACCAATATCTAGTCCAATACTTTGATTCTTCCTCTGAGACCCACTGAGCAACCACTTTCCTAACTCATTATGACTTCATTGAGCTGTGTGTCGCTTGCAGGAGTGGATGCTCAACCGTTAGCTGAGTGGCACCACCTCCTGTACTTTTTTGGCATGCAATGTGTTCGATACACCCCTGTCTACAACCTCTAAAGTTTACCTCAATGCACAATATCACAGTATTTTCCGTCATTCTCTGCAATGTACAAAACACACACGTGCACACCTTTGTGAAAGGGTAGGAATAATTCAGGCACAGAAAAGGAAGGTGTCTGTTCAACAAGTCCTGCAAACACCTCCTTTCTACTCAGCATGCTTTAGTAGGAGAAACACTTTGAAAAGCATAGAGAAAGAGGTGACATATAATTCTGGGAAACAATAAGAATTCTAACAACACTGTCAATAATGTTTGATTTCTTTTTGAGAGAGACTGAGGCTGTCGTCTTCTTCCTACTTGTCTGAGAAGAAGCTCCACAAAGCTTAATGAGATTGACTTTGGGAAGAGACATAGAGGATTGTGCTGTTAACGACAGTATCATATGTTGTTCAATAAGAGTCTCTCTCTCTCTCTCTCTCTCTCTGCTTGTGTGCTGTACAGAATCACATTCCAATTTGCATTCATCGCCTTTCCCCCCCTACCGTTTTTGTTTTTAGAAAAAAAGGCACTCCTTAGAATTCCTCTTTGGCTGCGGTGTAGGTGTCTATCAGTTTGTAACTAGTGATTACAGCTTGCATAAACCATTGAAAATCTGAGGCAGGTTTATTTATTTATTTATTTTTATTTTATTTAACTTATATGCCGCCCACACTACCCAGAGGTCTTTAAGTATGTAAATGAGAGTTTCGATTTCTGTGTCACACCCATGGCCGTGCTGGTGCTGCTGCTGGGGTATTCTGGGAGCTGAATAAGAACAGCAACTTTTCCAAGCTCTGGATTCGACCGTACTTTGAAAATGAAGCAGGAAGGGCTCTCTGGCAATTACTTCAGTATGAAGACCCAGCGTGCATTTCAGCTTTGAGGCTAGAAAATGGAAAAAAGAAAGAGGTAAACGTATGAGCACACTTAATGTTGGGGTCTGCTTTCCGAGTCCTCACAGGTATTTGAGAGAGATGGCTTTGAAAAAGACAGTAGTTTTTAAATGACTTTCTTATGCGTTTCTTTCTTATTTGTTCTTGCCAGATTAGATATTGATTCCATTGCTACTTTTTGCTTTACCCATTCCAACCCCCTAAAAGAGGTATTGCATACCGTATTGCTTCTTAATGTCACTGATATTATAGGATACGACTAGACAGCTGAATGATCCCAGCCTGCATCAGTCTGAACAGGGTCATTTTGAGGTGTGGTGTCACATTTGGGATGATCCTTGCATCCACAGGATTAACTGTTGGGCATCCCAATCTCCTTCATGTCTACTTTGAACCTTTGATTTCTCAGAAATCCTTGCATTCTTCCGAGGATTCTAGGGAGAATTTTTAGCTCATACACTCAATTCAAACATGGTGCTGGCCAAGTGGGCTGTGTCTCACCACTGTCACACTGGGGATTGGGAATACTCCTCAGGCCACATCTAGAGCATCTCAACAGAAAACAATCTGCCTTTCAAAGCCTTCCACCCATCATTCTTGCACTGATGGAATGTTTTATCCACTTCAGGAACAACCCAAAGATCTGGCACTGGATCAAGGGTGGGGATCGTGTGGTTCTCCAGATATGGTTGAACTGTAATTCCCCTTTGTTCCACTCAGCATCATAATAATAAAAAAGCAGTGATGGGAATTGTAATTCAACATCTGGAGGACCACATGATTCCCATCCCTGGACTGGGTGATGACTCATGCACTGAGCAAGAGGTGGACTCAGTGACCTCAAAGACCCCTCCCAACTTTAAGATCTAAGGATTGTGCCTAAATATTTTTAAAAGAAACTACCATTATACTATAGTTTTTTTTAAAACCACCCAAATTCACATCTTGGCACTTAGAAAAAAATACAGAAGTTCTAAATTCTATTAGGAACTGTTCAGTGTTATATACAGAACACGAGTGTCCCCTGAGCATTATAAGCTCCCTTTGCGCTAGAAGCGAGAAAAGAAATAAGTTTAACCACAGATCTAGACTTGTGTGACAAGCTGAAGTTTTGTCTCATCGGTTCCCTACATGAGCTCATTATTCTTTGATCATTTTCCTCCTTGCATGCTGTTACCATGAACATTCCTGTGAGGTGATCGTGGCCAACTCTTTAGCAATAAACTAGACGTCTGCCTCTAAAGCATCAGGGCGTCTTATTTTCTGGGTTTGGCATTTCTTTTAAATATTTTTTTATATATATATGACATCCAATGCTTTGAGCTTGCCACCAGATGTGAACTAGTGTGCAGCTGAGTGACACTGGTTTGTTTAAATTGGGATTCCTTGGCCCGAATTGTGTGTGCCCTTCCCTCCAGAAAGAAATGTTTTCAATGACTTAACACGAGGCTGCCTGCTAAAGCTTTGGGACAAGCCTTTGGAAGCATGATAATGAAAGCTTAACTTGTAGGCCACAGTTCAATGCCTGGCAACTTCTAAAGGACACAAAAAGCAGCCCCCGAAAAAGAACGGAGACCTATCTGAAAATCTATATTTAGCTTCCAGTTCCCAGATCAGCGATTCTGTGGTCTCCAAATGACAGGTCGATCAATAAAAGCCTCTTAAGTGTGCGAAGAAACAAACTTTGAAGTGAAAAAGTACAAAAATAATCTCCTTCAAATATATATCTGACCCACATGGGGATGACAGAGCCCATGCTCTGTCATAAAATAAAATAATTTGTTAGCACCTGAGGCATTTTGTTTCTGGGGCTTGCTTTTAAACCTAGTAAATTCTCACTGTATGTTTGCAAGGGTTTTATCTGCAACCTTCAGTGAATATCTTTCAATATATTTATAGACAGGCTGAATTTTCCCAGGCCTACAGCTTATGCAAGTTCATAGTATTTAGGGCACAGCTTCGTAGGGTCCAAAACCTCAGGCAAATACCTCTAAGAATTTCCAAAGTGCAAGGTGTAAAAGTATCAGGATTTTACTGCCAGGATGACATTCTGGTTAACATTTGCTATTGTTCTGTGCTGCCAAGTCGGAACCGACTTATAGCAACCCTAATGGGGCTTTCAAGGTAAGTGAGATATTTAAGGAGTGGTTTTAACCAGTTCCACTCCCCCAGTGAGTTGCCATGGCTGAGCAGAGATTTGAACTCAGGCCTCCAGAGTCCTAGTCCGTCACTCTATCCGCTACACCTCACTGGGTATGTAAAAACCTGTCAGTCTTGTTTTCATTGCATTTCTCAAATCTTCGACAGGGGTTGGACTTGATGATTCATAGGGTCCCTTCCAGCTCTGCCGTTCTAAGATGATGATTTCTATTTCTTCCTAGTTCAGCATCAGGGTGTGAGATTTTTGACCTTCCCACCTAACAATGCATGCAAATTTTTGTGTGTGCATTTTCAAAATGCATGAATTTTTGCATTCATTTAATGTGTTTTTGCTATTAACAAAATAGTGTTTTCTATACATTTTTTGTATATGCAAATTTTAAATCATGGTAATTTTCCCAAAGATTTTTTTTTTTGGGCATAGTGATTTTGTGCTTTCTTTCTGAAATACATCTCAGACCTTGGAAATGGAAAGCAAGGTGTGCTTTGTCTTGCTTCCAACCTTCCACCTCTAGTTAAGTTGGATTGATATATAAGAATTATACCAGCAACATCAAAACAAAAACTAAAGAATTGGGACACCATTGAACTGGCACATCTATTTTAGTGGGAGCTTTGGAGGATTGCAATCCTCTTCTTCAAACATGTGAAGCATAATGCCTAGACTACACATTTGCATATGGTATACATGATGATCAGGGTGATGGAGGTGAGGCCACGTGTAGGAATGGTAGAGATGAGTGTAAGGAAAATGTCAATAGCATATTACTACTTGGCAAAGAGCTTCCAAATGATAATCGCCTGATTGACATAAGAGGTGAACATTCAAGGTGGTCTTAACATTAAGATCTGATAATCTTGGCAATGGGAAAATGAAAATTGCATGAGTTTTCAGGACTTGGGTTTCAGGACCAGACTTTCCAGAAAAAGTAGGCTGGACCCAGGCATTGGCAAAAACGTACACAATTAGACTCAAGGCAGTACACAAAGTCACTTTATTGATGTACAGTTAGTATCCTGTTGAGTTTTGTGACCGAGGAAGGGTGATTGCATAAGCTCTGCCCTAATTCTGGCAGATTTCCCTTTGCATTGTCTGTGAGACAGTAACAGGCTGTGGAGCAGAGAGTCTGTGAGCACAGGGAAATACTAACACAATAGCCTTGTCCTCCATATAGGACAGTAGCCTATATAGTGTCCTAAAAAGCCTCAATCTCTATTTAATTCCTTAGATTTAGAACTCGATTGATGTAACCCATGGTATCATTTCTCTCTCAAATTCCCCTAAGTAATCTTCCTTCCTTCCTTCCTTCCTTCCTTCCTTCCTTCCTTCCTTCCTTCCTTCCTTCCTTCCTTCCTTCCTTCCTTCCTTCCTTCCTTCCTTCCT
This sequence comes from Intellagama lesueurii, assembly GCA_037013535.1. Classification (NCBI taxonomy): domain Eukaryota; kingdom Metazoa; phylum Chordata; class Lepidosauria; order Squamata; family Agamidae; genus Intellagama; species Intellagama lesueurii. The sequence goes on along the minus strand of JBAJHW010000001.1, from coordinate 161,638,854 downwards.
TCCTTCCTTCCTTCCTTCCTTCCCCACTATAACAGAGTGTTCCCAGAAGCTGAGGTGTTCCAATACTGGCTTCTATATGTTGCCATTTCTGATGCCAGATCTAGAGATCTGGCACGAACCTGAAAAACGGCAGTTCAGCGCTTCATTTTGTTTCAGCCAAACGGGAAGAAGATGGCATCTGTCCCGTTAGAAGTAAATGAGCTCCTGATGCCATATTCTTGGGACCCGGACTATGGTTGCCAGGGTAGATGTGGAGACACAGTTAGTGGCTAGGTTTGTAGCAAGGCTGTGTCCCTGCCTCCGTATGCATGTTGTTTTACCTGACAAGTGTCAGTAGCTGTGTAAGGTTAGGGAGCTGCCTGTATGTGAACACAGGGCTGCTACCAAAAGCCTGGGAAAGGGAGGTGTTGTTCTTCAGCATGGACTATCACTCCTTCGTGGAACATGTGGGTGGTTCCAGCTAGGGACGGTAGTTAACAAGAAAGGTTATTCTTTTATTCTTTCTTTTTTATTTGTGTCATAGCCTCTGGTCCCTGTCCATTTGTTTTTTCACCTCACCGGGTGGGTTCTGTGGTTTAGGACATGCCTGATGAAGATCCCTAGGCAAAATCCCATGTACACTGGATTGGGTGCTGGAGTCATTTAATTTAAAGCAATTAAAAGCTTCTTATCCTCCTCCTTTTAGGTTCTGAGGCTCCCTAGGGCTCCCTTTTGCCCTTGGGGAGCCTTGGGATGGGTGATGGGAGCCTTTAATTGTCATTGCTGCTAGATCTGGGTCACTGCTGGTGGCCCTGATTCTGATGGCAGTAACCCAATGGTTTTTTTTTTTTTTTTGTATTAAATACTTCCTTCCCAACATCCTGAGGCTCCAAAGGCTCCACCAGGACAAAAGAAAGTCCTAGGGAAGCATTGGAACCAAAAAGGAGATGGATAGGAAGCTTTTAATGACTGTAAATAACATGTTTCTGGTGTCCACTCTGGGTTACACCATGCAAAGTTACACAATAGGATTTTGCCCTGTGAGTTTGGTATCTGTATCTTGTGGGTCTGAATCTGAGAGCTTGGTTGTAAACAACTGGAAGTGGAGGCAGGACAAATATGTGTGATGATCAGTGAGTTTGTGTATAATAGGTTACATATATGTCCATTGTGCTGTTGCAAAGTGCATCTATTGTATAAGACGGGCCTAGACTCGGGTTGATGTTAGGATGAAAGGTACTGAAGTTCTGGTTATAAGGCTCTCGGGATTCCTTTCTATGGGCCCAAATGATAACATTATCATCAAGGCATCTCAGGCATGATAGAACCAAGGAGACATTGTTCCATATCAACCGTGAATATATTTGTGTGTTCTGGTTCCCCATGTGTGCCGACAGTCATTCCATTAATCTGAAGACAGAGGCTGTTACCACAGGTGAAGTTGTTATGTGTGACTGCAAGTGACAGAATTTTCAGATGGGTGTTCTTGTAGGCTTGTAGCCCATCCTTCTAGGGAGACATTAGTAAAAAGTGCCTCCCCATCCAGGAGACTAGAATGGTGCTTTATGGTAGGTTTTGAAAGGATGGTAGTTTCCTCAGGAGATCAGTAGCATCTCTTAAAAAGTTATGAGCATTGGGGACATACGAGAGGATAAAGTTCATATATCTAGATATCTCAACGTTTATTTATTTATTTGAAATATTTTAATTCCACCTTTCACCTTTAAAATTGGCTGTCCAGCATTAACCAGATTCTGTATCTTGAGACATGGGTCATGGCTACATTGGAGAGCTGAATCGGAAGGATTCGGCTTTGCTGTGATGTGATTCGCAGCCTGCATTATGTTTCAAACCACAAACAGGAGACACACAAGGGGTGCGGAGAGATTAATGAGTTCCGTGTTCATATTGATTGTGATGGGATCGGCAATCCTGTCCACCCCCACCCCCTTATTTCCTTCCTTCCTCTGACCCCGCTTCTCCTTTCCTTTTATGGTTAGCTGTGAAGCTCCTTGGTTACAGAAATGTTCCAAACATCTTTCATTTCACCCGGCTTTTGTGTTTTTTTTTTCCTGTGTGCAGAAGACTTAAGAATTACATTAATTCAATGCCTCATCGCTGATCCAGCAGAGAGCAACATTGTATGTTGTTGTTTAGTCGTTAAGTCGTGTCCGGCTCTTCATGACCCCATGGACCAGAGCACGCCAGGCCCTCCTGTCTTCCACTGCCTCCCGGAGTTTGGTCAAATTCATGTTGGTAGCTTCAATGACACTGTCCATCCATCTCGTCCTCTGTCGTCCCCTTCTCCTCTTGCCTTCACACTTTCCCAACATCAGGGTCTTTTCCAGGGAGTCTTCTCTTCTCATGAGATGGCCAAAGTATTGGAGCCTCAGCTTCAGGATCTGTCCTTCCAGTGAGCACTCAGGGTTGATTTCCTTTAGAATGGATAGGTTTGTTCTCCTTGCAGTCCAGGGGACTCTCAAGAGTCTCCTCCAGCACCACAATTCAAAAGCATCAATTCTTCGGCGGTCAGCCTTCTTTATGGTCCAGCTCTCACTTCCATACATTGCTACTGGACACATTGTATAATTTCTATTTAATTCAATCCTATTTAATTCCTGTTTCTCCACAATTCTTTGATGCTTTTTGGCCATTTCTTACTGCAATACATACACAGTAAAGTTCAATGTTAGCACCTTTTGAATGTTTACCAACCCTAAAATATTTTAATAATGTGGAAATATATGAAATACTAAATGAAAGAATGCTTTTTATTTTCTTGAGCAGGTTCAAAGTTCCTTCCTCTGGCCAATGACCCTATTGTGATTTGGTGCTGCAATCCAAACTGAGAGACCTGTTATGCATCTTAACAGCAGTATAAAAATTCCTAAAGAAACGTTTTCAAATAATGCACTTCAGAAACATGGCTTTCCTTAGAATTCAAGCACATATGATTTTTTTTAAAAAATAATAAAAACATCAGAGGACAATGGGGGAAAGGAATGAGGGTGTAGGCATCTGAAGCATGCCTTAAGTGCTTACCTCATGTGACAACACCACCTAAATACACCCCCTGTCTTTTTGGGAACCTTTGCAGGGGAAAAGACACGACTGCATCCAGACCCGTGAAGGCAGGGGAAAAAATCCCCACTGGTTTGGCAGAAAATAAGCTGGAAAGAATCAAATCTGCCTTGAACATAACGCAAACATTACAAAATATATTGAATTCTCCCACTTTATAGGCGGAGCATATCCTGCCATATTTGACCATGTAATTGCAGCCATAGTCTGGTCAGAGCTTCTGTGGCACATACATTTGGATTTGGTTGCATGCATCTCTAGGAAACCCTGGGTTACATGATTCCTTCTGGTATTCACCACCTGGTTTCATGGAAAGGGACCTGCAAATCTCACTCTCCTGTAGGAGTCCACTTTGATCATGGCAGCAACACTGGTATGTGTCCTTGATGATGATCCTGGGTTGTTTTTGAGTCTGTGGATGTCATCACAATCCAGGCAGCGGAGACTGTGAGGCAAATTATGAGTCTTGCTGAGTGCCTATCTTAGCTGGCTTGTGGCACTGGATGTACTCACAATATAGAAATCCGATTACTCTTTTGCAGCCATCAGAAGGAATCATCGTGAAGTTCTTTCTTCTGTAGCGAGGAGAGCATGATTGTTGTCTGCCGGCGCAGAATCCCTCGCCATGTTGCGGGGACTGAGTTGATGCCTGTACACTGCTGCTTTGATTGTTATGGTGGCGGTTCAACTATTCCTTGAAATGAAATGGCAGAAGAAGGCCTTGAGAATTGTATTGCCTGTGTGGGCTTGGTGGGTCAAAAGGATGGGTCCCATGAAATAATGGGTTCTTCTACCTGGTTCAATACATGGCTTGATAGATCTACACGAATAACATTTTTCTAAAACAATGTTGCATGCCAAGAAGAGGAACTGAGTCCTAGTGGTCTATAGTTTTGTGTTCATGGATATTCTCCACTCCCACACTATGAAGATCCCTGCTGAGGGAGGCTAAGGTCTGTCATCTCATTTGATGACATTCAGCCAGCACACAAAAGTCACCTGGTTTTGGGAGGCCTTTCAGTAACTGAAGGACAGGGGCTTTTAAGGATGTGATGCGTTTTTCAATTGTCCACTGGAATTATTTTGACTTGGGGATTTCTACAGTTTTCAACTACATTATGTTTTAATACATATACTGATTTAATTGTCTTTTAATATATAGAAAGTGTTGTCCTTTAATTGTAGCCTCCTCTTGTTATCATATTGTAAGTCACTGTGGGTGTCAATGTCTTGGAGAAAATCAGTATTCTAGTCTAGTCTAGTCTAATATATAAATAAATTCAAAAGTGCTACATAGGAAGCTGTCTTGCACCAGGTCAGACCTTGTGTCCCCATAGCTCAGTGCTGTCTAACCTACCATTTCCCCACATCAAGTGTCTTCTATGTCACCATCCAACTCTCTTCATCCAGAGCAAGACAGATCAAGAGGAACTGAGTTGAGCAAGGCTTGTTTACATCCTTTCTCCAAAATATTTGGGTCCCATTGGAAGGTACCTTGGCAGAATTAGGATAACACCCTGGGAACCTGAGTTGCTGGTGGTTACTCTGGCATAGGAATGAAATTCCTGACTTGGTTCATTCTGTTTCATTCAGTGAATAAAGGAATGAAGCATGAATGGAATAATACGAATTCCTAGCCACAGGATAGTGACAACCAGGGAGGGTCGACCTTGGAGAGCTTTTGTGCATAAGGGAGACAACACATTTCTGTAAAATGCTGTTAAATAGTGTTAGATGGGTTGTTTGTGCCTTTTAAATCATGCAGACTGCCTTTGCATGTGTGCCTTAGCTGGCTTGTTTTGAAGACAGGGTGTGTATACTTGCCAGTCCAAAGGTGATGTATAATATTTCTTCTGGTGCTGACATAAAAGCATCAATTACTTTTTCTTTTCTTTCTTTCTTTCTTTCTTTCTTTCTTTCTTTCTTTCTTTCTTTCTTTCTTTCTTTCTTTCTTTCTTTCTGGGTTAGGTGTAGGGATGGGGGACAGGGGGGCATGGGATAAACAGGGGGTGCAAATCAACATAAACATTTTAAAATACTCATTCTTATCTATTACATTTCAAAGATACATAAATTCCTGGTATAACTTAATTATAATATACATTCTATTTCTAGATTAATCATACGCTTTCAGTTATCAAATATTAATTTGCATTCTATTTCTGAGCCAGTCATAAAATTTATGCCAACAATCCTCATGGTTTGTCTTTCTTGTCGAATCTAGCCATTCGGATAATTTATCCATTTCTGCCGTGTCCAGAATTTTTGCTATTAACTCCTCTTGTGATGGATTCTCCGGGTCTTTCCAATGTTTAGCAAAGATAATTCTTGCAGCTGTCAAGATATGGATGGCTAAATATGTTTCCATTGGTTCTATTGATTCCAGAATTATGTTTAGAAGAAAGAGTTCAGGGGTTACAGTTATCGGAATCTCTAGAACCTCTTGCCAATATTTTCGGGCTTTCCCGCATGACCACCACATATGGTAAAAAGAACCTTCTTTTTGTTTACATCTCCAACAGAGGTTTGAAATTTTTACATCCATTTTGGCTTGTTTTGTGGGAGTTATATACCATCTGTAAAACATTTTATAAATATTTTCTTTAAATGCTACTGACTTGGTAAGTTTTATATTGTTTTTCCATATTTGTTCCCACTGATCCAAACTTATATTGTGCCCAATATTCTGTGCTCACCTTATCATACATTCCTTAACCACCTCCTCCTGGATATCAAAATCTAATAAAAAATTATATAGGGTTTTAATTATCTTGTCTTTGGTATCCAGGAGGATTCTGTCAAAGGGAGTATTGTCCACATAGAAACCTTGCTGAGAAATCTTTCTCTATGAATCTGAGAAACATAGAAATCTTTACCATATCTTGAAATTAATTGACAATGTGACCACCAATCCATATCAAATCCCTGTGCTACTAAATCATCTTTGTTTTTTCAATGTGCCGTCTGGTTTTAGTACTTCTCTATATCTTGAGATTTTCTTGTTTTCTCTCAAGTTCGGAAGAGAAAATGCCTCCACTGGTGTTACCCAACATGGTATTTTGAATTTTAGTCCAAGACCATAATAAAGATTTTCTCAAAATATGATTATTAAATTGTTTAAAATCGTTCACTCTGCTGTACCAAAGAAAAGCATGCCACTCCCATTTCAAATCATGACCTTCCAATTTTAACAGTCTTTGATTTTCCAATAAAATCCAGTCTTTGATCCACGTTAATGAGGCTGCCCTGTAATATAGCAGCCAGTTTTGTTTAACAAATTTCAGTTTAGTTGCAATATCTTCTGTCAAAAGAGTATTTAGCTTATGTTGTGTTATTTGAATTTCCTTGTTATTGAAACAAGGAAAAGGAGGATTAAAGGAGGGAAGGGAAAAGGGGAGGAAGAGAAAAATTTCATACCACTCTATTGATATATCACTTTTGTTATTTGAAAAAAAAAAAGGAGAAGGGGAGCCCTGACTGCCCCAAGAAACAGTAGAGAAAATAAATTGATACAAAATTAAAGAGCAGTATGGCCTGCTATAATGGTTCAAATAGAAAGAAATGAATCAATATAGTTAAAAACAATGTGGACGCTCCCACTGATATATACCACCTGATTGCTAGAAAAAAATGTATCGATACAACAGAGGGATGAAACAAATTGGTATAACTGTTTTTTCTCTCGCATGTAATCAAGCCCTTAGTCTTTAAGCTGCCACAACATTTTTGTCTTCTTTATTTTTTATTTTTGTTTTGTTTTTGTCTGTCATTTTTTTTAAAAAAAATATTGCTTCCTTTGTCTGGCCCTCCAGGGAGGAGCAGAGGAAATGTTTCATTCCTCAGCATTTTGAAGTAGCTAAGCTGTCTTCAGTGCACAATACTAGGAAATTGAACGTGGAAGGCAAATTTAAAGCTTCCAGCTCTGTTTTGGTTTATTTCCAGCTATCACATGTGCTGGAAATGAACCAAAGTGGAGCAGTCTTACCTGCACCAGAATGGTAGTAGCCCCTGACAGGGATCCAGAAAGGCATGGATAGGAACACTGTAACATCATCTGATCACTGGGGAAAAAAAAGAAAACCTTCCCATCCTCACAGTGGACCCAACAGCAGGACAAATGCCTGTCTGATCACATCCAGTGTTGTTTTCTTCACATGAAACTACATTTTCAGCGTTCGATCAAATAAAATAAAATACATTCGAATATAAATCTGCATCAAGATTTTTTTTTCACTTGCAGCAAGATAATTTCCTGAAAATTGCTATGTACATGTCAAATGAAAGAAAGAATCTTCATAATTATGCAGAGAAATGGTGGAGATGATAGGGTAATTCTGGCAAAGAAGCACTGTACAATGAGGGAATTTTTTAAAAACAATGCTTTTTATGGTAGTCTTAAAATCATAATTACTTATTTATCTGCTATGAAATAGTGAAGAAATTTTAAGTAGCTAGTTAAGTGCTTTGTTCGGTAATTACTTAAATCTTAGATAATTACATGTTTTGAATTGTGCACCATTGCTGAGTGGATGATTCTCTATTGTTGGAGGAAATAACTCCACCGTACAAAGAAAGTTGGCGTGATTATAAAACCCGATACAAGGTAATTATCCACACATGCACAGACAAATCTAGGCAAAACAGACTTGTAATTTAATTTGTAAAAAACCACAAAAAACAAAAAACCCAAGCAGGATGGAGATAATGGAAGCTATTATTTTATGATTACATGCCAGTATTGTGTCTCTGTTTGATGTGCTGTCCTAGGAGGCTGACAGTTCCTTTTCTTGCTACCACAGGAATGGGCAGGTTCTGGGGATGGGGGTGTCATGTGCCCCCCTGAATCTGTTAGGGGCCCCCAGACTGCCACTACTGTCCGACTAGGCTTCCAGGTGTGTGGCTGAAGTTTAGAATTCCCTTGTATGGGGAAAGTACACATTTTCAATCTGTATTACATCCTGAAAGTCTGATTCTGCAAGGTGTGTTCTTCCAGTTTTCAGTGGGTGTGAATCCAGGTTTTGCCTCTGATCATTAAATGAAATATCCAAGCTGCTGAGCTTATTTTGTAGATAAGGTTCAGCACACTGGATAGCTCCTGTAATTTCACACTAAATCCTGGAGGTGATTGACATCTGAGTCACCAGCCTCCACTGCATTTTCTCTGCCCTGGATTCCACCTCAAAAATGTTTTTGAATGGGGACAAAATTACAAGGGGCATATCCTGCAAGATATCTGAGGCAATACACCTGTGTTCTGTAACACACATTTTTGTAGAATGTCTTATTAACTATCAGTTAAAAAAGCATAAATGACGAGTGAAAGTATTATTGCTGGTCCCTTCTCTCTAGATCATTCGAAGAAATATTCTCAGAGTCACCTTTGCTAGCAGAAATCCCATCTGCAGCAGCGGATCCAGAACTGGAAGCAGACAATGTACCAAGGTGAACAGTGTACAACAGTGGTTCCCAACCTTGGGTAACCCTAGTCTTCTTAGACTGCAACTCCCAGAAGCTCTAGCATTGACTTGCTCTGCCCTCACTGTCACTTGAATGACTTAATTGCTCTCCCCTGGCATTCACACAAAAAGTGTGAACATCTGCAACAAGGGATTTCCTTCCTTCCTTCCTTCCTTCCTTCCTTCCTTCCTTCCTTCCTTCCTTCCTTCCTTCCTTCCTTCCTTCCTTCCTTCCTTCCTTCCTTCCTTCCTTCCTTCCTTCCTTCCCTCCCTCCCTCCCAGCATGGCAGCCTTATGCTGTAACTGTTCATGCTACATAGGCAGACAACTGAGGAATGGGTTCAAACACCTGTCGCATGGATAGAGTTTCTCAAGACTGCAGTGGGGGGTTTCTGTAGGGCTGAATTGCATACAATTCTTTCATCACAGAGTGAGCCAAGAGTGGCAAAGAAAAAAACCAATGAAGCAAGTGTTTTATCTTATTAAGACTCCCTTTCCAAAGGAATAGCTGTACTAGCTACCCTGAGCCTTGTGACACTTCATGCCATAATGAATTTGTTAATCTTTAAGGTGCCTTGAGATGCTTTGTTGTTTTGTAAGGGCTCATTTAAAAACAATTTCGATTGTCTAACACAATAAAGTTGCTAAGCAGCATGGATACAACTCAGCACTATTTTAACAAGCAAGGATAGGCACGGCCTTTAATCCATTTAAAAATGGATTAAGAAGAGTGTACTTCCTTGCTTTTTTAGGTGGGATAAGGTATGAAGCACCACATAGGACACAATGTGATGCCAATCGACAACAAGATCGGGGTCTTGCAGCCATTGAGGCACCATTTTGATCTGTCTTCATTCACTAACTTGTGGACCTGCAAAGTTATCAAAATGAGTAAATGCAGTTTGACATGCCTTCCTCTCCACAACATTCATACTTGAATCCTCTTCCTAATTCCAAACAGAACAGACTCATGGATTGAACTACTGAGTAAAGAGGTAACAAATATTTGAATATTTTCACATGATCAACAGAACAGGGCATCTCAACAGGTAAAGACACCTTGGGATCAACTAGTGTGAGATTTTTCACTTGCACCCACCTTTTTTTTTGTCAGCTGCAGAATTAGCAAAACAAAACAAAACAAAGAAACAAATAACAAAACACCTTTGGATTCTGTGTGTGCACAGGCACAGACAGAGACACACACATGCCCCTTCCATCTTGTGCTCCAAATCCGTTTAACTCTCATAAATTTCTCATGTTTAGACATTCCAAAATAAATAAATAAATACACAAAAAATCTTGCCAAATGGGGAGAGAACTTGACATTCTTCATTCTTATCTGTTCCTCTCTATGAGAACAAAGTAAGTGAAGATTTAGGTCCGTAATGAGTTAACACTTATGGAAGACTCACTGATGCAATGGATCTGTTCTGGTTGGGACAAGCAATTGCACAGAGCTTTCAGGTTGACTTTGAGAAGTCAGTTGTACCATATGGGTACTAGACTTCTCTGTATTAAGCTTCCTTGTGAGGCTCTGCTGGTGAATGGCCAAGGCAATTCTCCATGTTCTTTAGCATTGTGCTCCATGAGATACCTTAAGTGGGCATGGAATGTGGGGCCTTCTCGATGTTCCCAGAATGCAGTTCCCATTGGCCTGAGCCAGGAGAGCTTCTGCTTGGTTCACATCAGAAGCAATTCAGTGGTGCTTCTGGAGTGGAAGGATCAGCCAACAGGCCACTGCCATTGGCCACAGTCCTCCACATTCTTATAGGAGTGTCCATGTCCCCTGCCAGCAAAGCTGATGATGAAGGCATGGTCGTAGTAGCTGTCCAAAAACATGGAGAAGGCCTTAATATCGCAGTCACCTGTTGGCAAGTGTGCTATTGGATCATTTGGAAGAAACCACAGTCCATGAAGTTTGGTCACTTCAGTCACAAAATAGATAATGGATGCTTTTCATTTATTCTAGTCTGTGAGATCATGCATTCTTTAGCAGACTGTGCCTTAATTATGGAGAAGTCTGAATTCTCAGGTGGCTAGTTGAAAAAGGGTAGATTGTTCTTTTGGTAAGTCAGCAGAATATCAGCAGAAGTATCAGCAGAAACACCTGAAGACAGGTCTTTGCCAAGCTCTCTCAATGACCATATACTGACTATGCTATTAAAGTGAAGCTCAGTCCTGAAAAGATGGAGGTGTGTTCATGGGTAGTTCATCTGTCAAGACTGACTCTGTCCTGAATATGTCTGGCACTCCTCCCAAAGGAACAGATTTGCACTTTCCAGATAGTAGGATCCCCCTATTCATGTGATCAATATCTGCTGATTCACTTATCCACTGCCTAAAAATACTAAATAATGCCCCCCCCCCGAAATGTGTATTTATATTTCCAGTATGTGTTTACCAGAACTGGCCACTAGAAGGAGCCAGGGACCATGCAATGTACGTATGGCATTGGATATTTCTGCATTTTTTGGCATCTGCCGGGGGGGGGGGGAGCTTGGAACAGATCCCCCACAGATATTGCAGTCCTACCGTATTCCTAGATCTAGTCTTCTCACTGTAAGCCCACTGGGCCTCTCAGACATGGAGTAGCTTTACCATTTCCAGCTAGTACACCAACTGCAACCCTTTCTGGATAGAGTCAGCTTTGCTATCCAGATATTTAAGTAAACTGCATGTTAAACTATTGAAATGTCTTCTATGTGTGTCTGCCATGCAAAATAGTTTAGAAACTATAGAGTGAAAAATACGGCTGTAGGGCTGCTAGTTGGGTTTCAATGTTGGGAACAGATTCGTCTGATTTTTTAATGTTTAATTGTTGTAGAATCACTGCTTAGTATTGTGTGTTTCATCTACTGTTGTAAACTACCCAGTACTGTATAGTGCTTTGCACTAATGGGGCGGTATATAAATCCAATAAACAAATAAATCTATCTGATGCTTAAAGAACTGGGTTCTGCTTCATTTCTAATTGCAGTTCAGAGCACTGGGGATGCTAATAATAGACACACTTGCAGTGAAATTAGCTCTCAAAAGAGAGTTATATATTGCTTTTTGTGACCTCCTGCAGTGACCGTTCATTCATATTTCAATGTTTTCAACATGTCATGAATTAAGTCCTATGTAATGATCCCCCCCCCCCCCATGTCTGGAGTCTACATTTCACCTTGGTGACACTTTGCCATGCAGCCCCACATTTACTACAGATGAATTGCTTTTTTTCTCACATGGAGAATGCTGCATCAGTGAAAATACTTTTTATTCAGTATATATACTCACAAGCAGTTGTACAAAAATGGGGGCCAAACATTTTCAGAAATCTCTTTAGCTGGAGACTGGATATACCAATGTTTGTAGAGATGTGCCATTATATTTGCTTAAGCAGAGCCATTTGACTTTCAAATGCTCAAATTTAATTGCTTCCAGGACCAAATAATAATAATAAAAAAGAGAGACATTCTTCTGAGGAAAGTGCAATTTACTTTTCCACAAAGGACAAGAACCTGGAGAATATGTAGTTCAGTGCTGCTAAGCAACAGGATCTGGCTAGCAACTTGAGGAGAAATTGGTAATTTGAGCCTTCAGTCAGAAAACATGAGAAGAATGAAGCGATCAGTGTCTCTGATCACTGGAGAACGGGGCTTTAAATCTCACCTAATCTTTCTAAATAACTAGATAGAGTTTACACTTTTGGTTTGGCTCCGTTTGCCCCTTAGGGAGAGAGACAAGGCCATCTTGTTTATGTGTGTACTCTGGGCTCCTTCCATACACTTTCTGTCCCAGCAGATTTCACATTTCATTAAGAGAGCATTAATGATAGCATTCTTCTGAGTTTCCTTTAAGACAAGCATCCACATTCCCAGCAAGCTGGGGATATGAGCTTAAAGAAGGAGCCAGATGAAGGCGAACAGGCATGTTTCAGCTGACTGTACATCTTTATCTCCCTCTTTGGGCTGTGATTCCAGCAGAATGAGAACTTATCCTGTAAGACAACATCATTCTGCTGGACTCCCTTGGTCCCCATTTTCAGGCATCCTGTTTTGTAGCTTTGACTGCTTTTTTTCCTGTGGTAGTTTATTTCGCTGTAGACCTTGTTCTGGTTCTCAGTTTTGGTTTTGCTTACACTGCTTAACTTTGCAGCAAGCTTCTTTCTCAGCAAAATTGTAAGAGCATATCATATAGTAATTGGGTAATCCAGGCAATACGGTGGGAACATAATGGAAGTCCTATTTTGTTTTTGCAGTGCTAGCCACATGTTGCGCAAAGGACACCAGGATGCTGGTAAATGTTGGATTGTCATGAATCTGTGCGTGCAACATGTTATTTCCTAGCATGTTGTCTGAACTCAGAGTCCTGATGTGTTGCTCCCTCCAAAAGAGCCTCGTGGCGCAGTGGTTAAACTGCTGTCCTGCAGCCAAAACTGTGCTCACGACCCGGGGTTCAATCCCAGGTAGCCGGCTCAAGGTTGACTCAGCCTTCTATCCTTCCGAGGTCGGTAAAATGAGTACCCAGCTCGCGGGGGGGGGGGGGCAATGTGTAGCCTGCATAATGAACTTGTAAACCACCCAGGGTGTGCTTGAAGCACTATGGGGTGGTATATAAGCAGCACACTTTTGCTTTGCTTAAAAGTCATAATCTACAGGCCAAGACAAACCCTGCATTATGGTGTTGGCTTGTAAAGGGCACAGCAACCTGAGATTCTGGGTTCTGAGTGCATACAAAGGTAACTGCTTTGTTTAGCACCAAGGTGAGAAAAGTGCAGCTGACCGGGATGTTGGACTACATCTCCCATCATCTCTGGCTATCATAGTCAATGGAGAGGAATGATGAGACCTGCAGTCCAATACTATCTGGAAAGGCCATACAGTCCCCACTTCAGTTTGGCAGCTTGCTTGTGCTAGTGGAAGGAGCTAAGTGGGAGCATATGGACTGCATGCACACATGGCCTCTTTGTGATGTGAGGCAATTTGCCAGAACTCTGTTTCACCATTTTGTGGGACTACAGCCAGTGTGGTGCCCTTAACATGTTCAGAATCAAAGTCCCAGATAGTTGTTTTTACTAGCCCCTTTTTGCCAATACCTTCTCCACAAAGTTCCATTGTATCTTCCTTATTTGAAAGTAGAACCAGGATGAGGAAGAAAAATGTTGTTCAAAGTGTTCCCCCCTTTTTAGGATTATTCTGGAAAGAATTAGGATAAACTGTTACCAGCAGATTAAAGTTCCTGACACACAAAGTTTTGATTGGGGGGGGGGGAAGCAGGAGTGTGCAGAGTGAAAAAAACTTATAAATGGTTTGTTAAAAGTCGGTCTTAATTTTAACTATGCAAACTTCATTTACCTGGGCTGGCTGGATAGCCCAGTGAGGTGGAATACCTGGCCATGGAGCCAGAGATCGGTAGTTGTCCCTATTTGTCCTGTGAGAAGAGCCAGCCTATGTGGTCTTGGGCCAGATGCACAGTCTCAAGAGTGTCCCCAATAAGAAGCAAATGGGAGAGTACTTCTGAGTTATCTATACCTACAAAACACTAGAGAGGTTCACTATAAATCAGAATAAACTTGATGGCACATCGTTATTATTATGATTTGTGTATCAAGGTAAATATGTTTATTTTAGCAGAGTCTTTAGTCCCAGAGCATGTGTAGAGTTCATTACAGAGAGAGTCTGAAAGAGGATATTTTTGGATTTCTACTCCAAAAGGTTCCAGAAGTGCACAGGGGAAATTCCAGAATTACATGAACAAAACTAGCCAAAGCTAGCCCTTAAGAGAGACAGCCTCCAGTTTTGCCCAGCAGTGAGATACATCCCTTCTTTACTTTCGCAATGGCTTTGCTGCACAATCAGAATTCTTTTTAAGACTTGTAATACAGTCAGTCAGTTCTAGCAGTTCAAGAAAGTGTTAAGCGCTGGAAGTACAAGGTTATAAAAGATAGGGCTTTGCCTACTGAGATACTCTACAGAGTGGCACTGTTGGGCCTTTCAGAACACTGGGTCTCCTTTGGGAGACTCCCGGCAAGCATCAGGGCAACTTCCTTTTGGAAGCAGTAGCTAGGCCTTTCTCCACTGGAACCACACCTGTGTGTCTGTAGGTATGAGCCTGTCAGGTGGAACTCCCGGAATGGAGAATTCTGGTAGTTTAAGTTCACAAAATCTTAACTGAACATCCCTAAGACACACAATGGCCACCTCCACATGTCACAGTGAACCATAAATCCTAGTTTGTTCAACAACATTTGCTCCTGCTTTATTCCTCCCACCTCCCTGAGTGGGTGAACGAAAACCAGATGTGGCTGAGTTACTGTTACATTTAAATATGGCGTCATGGTTTATTGAGCCGAAAGAAGCTGCGGTTTGTAAACCATAACAAGTTGCAATTAAAGTTTTCCTGTGATATTGGGTGGTTTGGTCTCAACCAACCATAATCCTAAATTTCAGTGTGGGACCAAGCTATCCTCACTGCTCACACTGCTGGATTTATAGAAGAGCTAAGAAAGCTACCGTTCAGGGCTTTAGCAAAGGGCAAAACAAAAGCTTAAAAATTATATATTTTAAAAATGGTAATGCCATGACATAGGTTAAACTCTCAGGATATTTTAATCTGGACCAGCCAGCTCAAAGAAGTGGGAGAGCAAAGCAACAGCAAGTGTGAAACCTGTATTAACACGCTGCTCATCCACATTGTGGTTCAATAAACCAGGATTCCTAGCTTAAAGTGACATGTGAATGTGGCTAGTACCACCTCCCAGAATAAAATACTTCAATCTGTGTTTGCACTTCTGCACTAAATCAACGGCATTGGCAGCAAGGGAAGCTGGGTTCATGTGAACATACTGCTATAGATTTGTGAGAATTTCAAACCACGTATGCCTTCTGTTCTTAGCACTTCTACATATGCTATACTGAGAAAACGAAGAGCAATGCAGGGCGCAGTTTGTGCAGCAAAGGGATTTGTTTATTCTGTCCTTTTCAGCGGAGGCACACATTTCCCCTCCAGCCATTTGCATTTTTTTAAAGTGAGGAGAAAAAAACCTTGTGCAACCTTTCTTTCCTCCCTTCACAGGCACAGAATGATCAGTGAAACATCGGCAAGCCCCGGCACTTAAACAAAACTGTCTCAACTGTCCTCATTGCCTTGAAAGCAGATGATTCGTTCCTGTGGCTTGCAAACAGAAGACGCTAATGAACAGATGAAACGCGATTTACTCAGACAAGCTTGTCCTCTTCCTCTTGATCTCATAGCCAACAACTTGTTTTCTCACTGAATATCTTCGAGGCTTGGCACTTACTGAGTAGATGTTAAAAACAAAAACAAAAGAAGACAACCCACACAGCTTCTAACGGTATTTTTGTTTCCTTCATTGACCTAAATTTGACCTGAGTGTGCGGCACACTATTGTTTTTCAGGTGAAACTCAACGTAAAATTTCATAGTTTGAAATATACCAGTTCTGGATTACGATCAGAGAATTGTGTAGTGAAGTATCTGATGACCTTTTACTAAGAAGCAAGAAATGAAGACACGAAATACTGGTTGTGTGTGTTTGTGCGTGTATGCAGGAGGAAGGAGATAACAGAAACAGGCAGTTTAAAACCAAGTTTATATATTTTAAATTGGGCACTTGCCCAGGCACATGACACAGCTGAGGGCCTGTTATCAATAGAGATGGGCACAAACTGGTTCATCCTAGTTCGTGCCAGTTTGTAAAAGATCTCCTCCCCTCCCCCACCTCCTCAACCAATCAGCTGCTCACCAGGCTCAGTGTGCTTCTTTTTCCCACCTCCTCGGCTCATCTCCCAGTCACGAGCAAGAGCACAGACTTCTCTACCCCTCCCTTTTGTCTGAGTGGGAGATCAGCCAGGAGGGGAGGGGCAGAGAAGCCTGAGCTCTTGCCAGGACTGGAAGATCAGTTGAGGGGGGGGGGAAGCAAGTAAGCTGGGCCCGGTGAGTGGCTGTTTGAGCCAGAGGAGGTAGAGAGGGGAGCAGCAGCACCTTTGCTACCGCTTTTATGAACTGGGACAAACTGGGATGAACCAGTTCATGCCTATCTCTAGTTATCAACCCCTGAAGCTTCCTGGTTTTGCTGTTTCTCCTCCTTACTGTTGGTGTTCATTAAGGGCTTCCTTTACCATTAGGCAGTACCTTAAGCAGTGGATTTGCTTAAGGCATGAAAAGGCAGCGAATTGTTAAGATATTTAATATATTGGTCCAAATCCAATTTCTAGTACCAACCACATTAAACCAATTGAAAGACATTTACATAAGTGTTGATTTATCATTCAACAACTGATTGAGTGGGTCTGCTCTCTCTGGGATTTAGGCCATTATTTGTATTTATTATTGAAGTGAAGTAAAAGCACACATGAGATTTTCTGCTTCAGTGAAATAATAAAAATGGTCTTGGATGCTACATATTTCAAGTTGTTGTGTACATGGGGCACCATTTGCTGCTCTATCTTAGGCTGTCATTATTGGGGAATGTTGGTGATTCCTTTTAGTTTGCAGAGTATAAGGTAGAAAAACAGCACAGCAGCAAGAACAACATAGAAATGTGGAGATCAGCTCAGTATCATCAGCCCCCTCCTTGGTTTCTTTTGCACACAAACTAGTACTTTGTATGATAAAGTCACTCTAGAAATATTTCAGGTAGGAAAAGGATATCTTTACTTATAGCTACCATTTGTAGTTACAGTCAGAAGATAAAAAAAGGAAATTGGAGTCTTCACCACATGGGAGATCTCCATCCTTGTTCAGAGGTCAGATGAAGAAGACTATAAGCAACAAAGACAATGGGAGGAAGCAAAAAAGCAGGAAGAGGGGGCATGGCTTGCCTCAGATGCCAGAGACAGAAAAAGAACTTTACCAATCAAGTTAGTGGCAAAAAATAACCACATTAGGATCTAAAGCCCCTCTTGTATTGGTATCCAGTGTTAGTGCATGCAAGACTGCTAATGTGACTTGGGTCAATTCTATGTCTGTTCACCTCCCCTCTGTGGGTGACTTCAGGGGTAAGAAAAAAGAGAAGTGCTATCCTCAAATGACATTTCTATGATTTATGTCCAGTTTTCCATTGTAATCATGTAGTCTTCAAAAAATGGCATAGTGTTAAAAGAATCTGCAAACATAGTTAAATATTTGCAGTTCCAAATCAGGTAGTGAACTTCTCTTTAGGCCTTTTTGTCTGGCTGCCTCAGAAGCACACCCACTTTGTTCTAAGAATTATGATTGGCTTTTCTCAGTGGCCATGCTGTGTATCTTCTTATCGGTTGTCTCTTTTCCCCCCGCAAAAAAGGAGAGAGTGGAATGGGCTAAGTATTTCCATAAAAATTAAGGCACTCTACAATGTTTGCATTACTCTTAAGCAGCAGTGGACAAAACACATTTTGTTAACCCCAGCCACAGTAGACCCACTGAGTGAAGGTCACTTCTTAACTCAATTTTTATTTAAGGTCAACAATGCCATAGTTATATGGGAAAGAAAACATTTAGGGAGTCTATGTAAACCAGCTACTACTGCTTCCAATCCCCAGCTCTTTAACCCCAACTAGAGATGGGCACAAATTGGAAAAATGGCAATTCGTTTTGATTTGTGATTCATCAAGGTCAACAAATCATGGATAAAAATTTACGATTTTTTTCTGATGAAGTGATGAATCAATTTGCTAGTTCTTTTTGCCTTTAAACCCCTATAAAACAGCCCCCCCCCCAGGCACCTAGAGACACCAAAATTACAGCGAAGCTTCCACGGACTCTACAATCCCTCCAAGTTTGGTGAAGATTGGGTTTCCCTCAAGTCAGTTGCTAAAGGGCAATTTTCTGTGGGGACTCACTTTGTGGGTGTATAACCCGGATATCCGAAACCCAAACATCACCAAACTTGACAGGCTTGTGGAGGAGAGTCAGAGTAAGCTTCCCTGTGATTTTGATGTCTCTAGGTACCTGGAGGGCCATTTTATAGCCCAACAAATTGACAAATCAAAAATCATTAAAAATTCCTTAATTCGTATTCATTGGGGGCATTGATTCGGATGAATACAAATCAATGAATTACATATCAATTTTTGATGAATTTTGCAATTTGTTTTTTTAATTTGTGCCCATCTCTAACCCCAACTAACCAGTTTGTAGAACCAAACATTAATCCTGCTATGTAAAGATGCTGCCACTATCCCCTTACGGTCCACTGAATCAGGGGGCCACCAGACTTCAAGCAATGTCCCTCAAAGTCACAGTAGCCAGGGGCCAAGTGGCCCCTCTGGCCCCCTGAATCTTCCAGAAAAAAACCTTTATCCATCTGTTTCAATGTGCCAAGAGACTGAGAAGCTGTTGGATGGAATAGACAACATGCTATTACTTCCAAAGGGGCTGTTCGTTAAACTGCAAAAGAAATATAGAGAAGAGATGGCAATGCTGCAGCAGAAGGAAAATCGCACGTATAAGTAACCTTTCCAGGATATACATCAGTACAGGTCTCTAATAAAAGAGAGTGCAAGACCAAAGAAACATTCAGAATTCAGGCAGAATTCAGGGGCCAAAGGAGAGAAGCCTCCCAAAAGCTAGAACCTTTCAGAAAACTGGAGACGAAACTAGAGACAAGCCCCATGGCCCTGTTTTCTAGACACATCACAGAGCTGGTGTGGTGTGGATGGATTGAGTGTTGGACTAGATTTAGGAGAGCTGAGTTCAAATCTCTGCTCAGCCAAAGAAGCTCACTGAGGGTGGCAATTATTTCCTTCTTTTTATTTGGTTTTCTCATTCAAGTACAGGTATGCTGCTATACATATTTTTTCTACAGTTCCTCTGTACATACATTTCCATTCAAAAATGGTTGTATTGTTTTATAGCTTTTAACATGGTTTCTTTATAGTTCTGTCTTTGAGACACCTACTATAACTATTGATATATCAGTTTATGACCAATTCAAATAAGTCACAAACTTTGAACTGTGTGAACCATTAGCCATGATCTCATGTTTCAGTCTTCAGTTGAGCATCCAGCAGTTCTAGGGTGCAAATCTCACATCTTTTAAAGGTTCTTCTAAATGCCATTCCCCCCAAATTTAAAATGTTTGATGATTGTCTCACATACCTCAAAAACCCATTAGGGCTGCTATAAGTGAAAGCAACCTGACAGTGTATAACAACCAGTTACAAACCGAAGCAGAAGACTGTTGTCATGAGAACAGGCCTGAAACTTTAAGGTTAATTAGCAAGGCTGTCTAACTGATGACTGGAAGGCTTGGGGAGCAACAGATAATACCATAATGATGATGAGGCCTTATGCGAGCCTTCCATCTATCTATCTATCTATCTATCTATCTATCTATCTATCTATCTATCTATCTATCTATCTATCTATCTATCTATCTATCTATCTATCTATCTATCTGTCTGTCTGTCTGTCTGTCTGTTACATTGATTCAGTAGGTCAACTTTGGTTGGAACTAACGATTGGATTCAGCCCACTATTACTTCTTGTAAATGTTTTTAATCCATGGATACATTTTTTCTTTTTCTATGGTCCGGTATTCTTCTTCCTTCAGTATGAAGGAGGAGGTTGGGCAGAAATAAGGGCCTGTAAATCCACTTGGAAGCTTACAGTAAATGTGGGGCTCAGATTTACCAGCGACTGTGAGAAAAATTTACAGGTAAAAACAAAAAGCAAAATAAAAATGCAAATAAAAGAACAAATAAAAAAGACAACATAGTGGCACCCTAAAGACGAACTGTTATATACATAGAAGTTGACTTATCCATGAAAGCTCACATTAAAATGTAGCAGTTAGTCTTTAAGATGCCACAACATTTTTGTCTTCTTTATTTTTTTGATATTTGTTTTGTTTTTGCCTGACATGTTAAATATACAACAGTCTTTAAGGTGCCAGGGTGGTTTTGTCTTTTTTTTTTTGTTCTTTTATTTGCATTTTTTTTGGGCTTCTACCTATAATGCTTGCAAAGACTAACACGGCTACCTCTTCTACAACTACAGCTGTGAGAAAAATGAAATCCAGAATTTCAGAGAAATTTTTACTTATTGTTGCACTCTTTAGTCAGTGACCCCAACTGCCAGGTAGGAGAGAGATGAATTCATTCAGGCTGATTTCTCAGTGTTTCTCAGTACCACCAACACAGCATGAGGCATAGTACAGTACAAATTATGTGTGAGCCAGCATTTGAACCATGCAATAGCCTCCTTCTGCACTACATAGTAAGGGCACTTCTCTCTAGTAAAGAGAAACGGAGCAAAACCCATTATAGTTCAACCGCAAAATTGTGAGTTTGTTCCTTGCTATGTATGAATAAAAAGGTTATTGCAAAAAGGAACAAAGTATATGTATTAATTTTAGCATGTTGTGAAGAAAGAGAGGAATAGAAGGAACATGGGTTGTGGAGTTCTCTGGGAAATTCAGGCTTTTCTCAGTGCCTGGATACAGATGGCTGGGAGAAAGCTGGGGGAAGATTTTACAGAGGAATAGCAGTATCGCCTGTAGTCAATCTTTTAAGTGAAGACTTCAAGGCTGTGTCAGTTTGTTCCCTGGTACTGTGCTATTTGGGAAATGGGTCCAGCTGTGTGTGAATGGAGAGGGGCAGAAACTGTTTTTGTCTTTGTGAATATTTCAGAGAACTCAAAGACTGATTGGCAGACCATCTCAGAAGGTCCAAGAAGGGGATGAATAAGGTATAAAAAGAAGTTTGGAGGTTGCTATAGCTAGCTTTGTTATCTCTTAGGAGACACTATGCTCAGTTGCTGTCCAGTTATGCTATGCTGGGAGAGATGCACTCTGTGCATGCTCTGAGACTATGTTGATGCTATACTAGTGTGTGCTATACTAGTGTGTGTAAGTTCTAAGTAGTTTAGTTAGACTTCTTGTGTGGTTGCTCTGTATTGTTTCTACCTTAGATTCTCAGTGATTGTTTTCTCCAAAATACCTTTAATGACTTTTTGAATTTTTTTTGAAACTTTTGCCTTTTTTTTTAAAAAAAAATGTCTTTAATAAAATATACATTTTTTTCATTCTATTGTCTAGATTTTTTACTAAGAGGATTTGTGATACCTAAAAACAGGTCCTGCCATGACCAGCTGCTGGGAGTCTGTATTTTTGTGGGTGTAGTGACAGTTCTACCTTGCAGGGTTGGTATGAGAGTCTTAAATGCTTAACCTTGTGGATTTTTTAAAAAAAATTCCCTGGAAAGCACTGCTTGGTTGGGTCAAACTAGAGCATTGTGAGGGACTGGGACTGGGTAGGTTCCCTAGCGATCACCACATTTAACTCTTCTGGGCTCACCCACTCCATGATCAATAGGGTAGCACCTGTGAGTGGTTAGAGCAGGACTCCCTGAACCCAGTGATCCATCATGCGTGTTACTGCCAAGCTTCCAGAATGTAAATATTGTGACCAATATTTAACCGAAGTTGGTCCTAGTGGGTGTTTGTGAGTGTCTCACTGTTTGGCTTTTTTTTTTTCCAGAGCAACAATATTTGTGGGGCTAGAATTATTGCTGCTTCAGTGTATCCTCCTGTAACTTTAATAAATGGGTGACTCGTTTAATCCCAACCTTTTCTTCTGCTCCTTTTCTTTCCTTACCAAGCAACTAATTACAGGAGTGGCAGCTCGTTTGAGAGGTGGATTAAACAAGGCTCTTCACTCCATTGTGCTGATCTTTGGATTCATTGTCTGCGGCGAAACAAAAGCCATCTCTCGCATTAAGGGTGGCGTGTGGTTCTTCTTTCACACAATTTATACTGTGCTCCTCCATTTAGCCTTTACCGGATAGGACTGGTTTCATTTGTTGCCATTTGTTATGCTAGATAACTTTAAAAAGTTGTTGGGTATTGATTCACTGCAGTAAGTGCCCGAAAACCAGGCCACTTCCAACACCAGCATTGATGAAATATCAATTATTTTTCACTCTGAGCCTACAGAACATCTTAAATTGATTCTGGATTTATCTGTGACGTGTTAAAGGCTTTGACCCCAATTTTTCTGTGAGGGGCCTTTTTTCTTGGGCCTTCAGAGATGTTTTATTTCTTCTAAAATGGGCTGCTTTTCTATTGCAAACCCTCCCTCCCTTGCCCTGGACTTGTTTGTTTGCCGGGAAGCCTTATTTCAAAGCTTCAGGTCCAAAATGGTCTCTAAGGAGACAATTACATAAATGCCTCCTTATAAATAATTTAGCCGTATCTCATAAATTAATGTGTCAAGAACCCTTGGATTATTTCGGAGACTCACTTTTGCTGTAGCATGCTGTGTTTTTCAAAATATAAATTGTAACCAAGGGAATGAAACTGTTTCTGGAAATAGTTGTAGAATTGGACTATATATATATATAGTCCAATTCAAATATATACACACACATATATACGTATGTATGTATGTATACATGTGTGTGTGTGTGTGTGTGTGTGTGTGTGTGTGTGTGTGTATATATATATAGAGAGAGAGAGAGTTTTGTAGAGTTGGAATATTTATAATTTAAATACTGTATATATATAAAATTTAAATTTTATATAGAAATTTATATATAAATATACAGTGTGTATATGTATATGTATTATACATATACATATACGTATACATATATATACACACACTGTATATTTATATATAAATTTCTATATAAAATTTAAATTTTATATATATACAGTATTTAAATTATAAATAGTCCAACTCTACAAAACTCTCTCTCTCTCTCTCTCTCTCTCTCTCTCTATGATTGTACATGAAAAAAATAAAACATCCCCTGAAAATAAGCCCGTGTTTTCCCAAAAATAAGACAGGGTCTAATATTAATTTTTGCTCCAAAAACGCATTAGGGCTTATTTTTAGGGGATGTTTTATTTTTTCATGTACAACAATCTACATTTATTCAAATACAGTCACGTCATCTTCTTCTGGTTGCTGCACAAGGGTGGAGGGCGGGGTTTCACTTAACTGGGGCTTAATTTTGGAGTAGGGCTTATATTACGAGCATCCTGAAAAATCATACTGGGGCTTATTTTCAGGTTAGGTCTTATTTTCGGGGAAACAGGGTACTACACACACACACACACACACTTCATCTTCCATTTTCTTATTTAAGAGATATTCATACATTCTTTTAATTATTTTATCATTTGCCTCTAACAGTAGTTTGTCAAATGTCGTTTGTTCTTCATAAAAATCCATTATTTTATCTTTTGCATATCTGGAGTCTTAATTGTAATCTCATCCACCAATCTAAAAAAAATTCTGTTCCTCTAACTCCTCTCTAGTCTTTAATGCCCCCTCTTTCTTAAGCAAATCTCAGTATCTCACAAGTCTTATTGAGTCCATTAAAGTAGGCTGTGTAAATGCTTCTAATGGTGACACCCAGCCGGAATTTTGTTATATATTTGCTTTTGTATCTTATTGCAAGTCCATAACAAAGAATTTCTTATCATATGGTTATTGAAGGCTTTATACTCTTCAGCTTTTTGACACCATATAAAAGCATGCCACCCTAGGTTAAGAACATGTCCCTCCAATTTAAGCAGTCTCTCATTATCCAGAGTAATCCATTCCTTAATCCATACCAGTACACAAGCCGTATAGTAAATTTCCCAATCTGGAGAACCAAAGCCCGCCCTTTGTTTATAGCCTTGTAATGCCTTCACTTTGATCCTCAGTTTTTTTCCCTGCCAACAAATTTCATTATTTTTCTATTGAAATCCTGTAGAAGTGTTTGCTTTAACAACATTGGTATTGTCTGAAAGAGAAATATCAGTTTAGGTAACACATTCATTTTAATTACTGCTATTCTTCCCATCAATGAAAGTTGTAGCTTATCCCACTTTTCCAAGTCTCTCTGTATCTCCTTAAAAAGTTTCATATAATTATCTTTTATCAGTGTACTTGTTTTGTTTGTTATATGGATTCCTAAATATTTGATTCTTTTTTCCTCTTGAAAGCCCGTCGTGTTTATCAATTTGTGAACCTCCTCTGCTTGGATATTCTTGCCTAAAATTTTTGTTTTCTGTCGATTCACTTTCATTTCTGCCATTTTCCTACAGTTTATTAGTGTTTTCATCAGTTCATCAATAGATTTACTGGCTTCTTCCAAAATAAAGACTAAATCATAAGCAAATGCCTGTGATTTATATTCTTCTCCCCTTATTTTTAGCTCTCTTATGTTTTAATTAGCCCTAATTTGCTCATTAAGGACTTCCAATGAAAGTCTAAATAATAATGGGGATAATGGGCAGCCCTGTCTTGTACCTTTCTGTATTTGAATATCTCTTGTAAAGTCTCCATTAATTTTGATTTTGGCTCTTTGTTTAGTATATATGGTCTTTATTGACCTAATAAATCTTTTCCCCATTTCCATCACTTCTAGTTGCTGTATCATAAAATTCAAGTTCAGATTGTCAAACGCCTTTTCCGCATCCAGAAAAATCATATCCATTGATTTTTCCAGATGTACTTCATAGTATTCCAGTATGTTTAGAATCCTTCTAGGATTATTTCTCATTTGTCTTTTTGGAAGGAAGCTGGATTGATCCTCGTGGATTATTTATGAAAGGACCTTTTTCAGTCTAGTTACTAATATTGTTGCATAGATTTTATAATCCACATTTAAGAGTGATATTGGTCAGGAATTTTTAATTTCCATAATATCAATTTCTTCTTTATGAATAGTAGTAATTAATGCTTCTGACCATGTTAGCGGCATTATCCCTTCTTGATGTATAACTTCTATTAGTTTCTTATATGGTTTAAGTAGCATATCCTCAAAAGTTTTATAATATTCTGCCAGGATCCCATCTCCTCCTGGGGTTTTTCCATTCTTTTGCTTCCTAAAGGCTTCTACTATTTCATTAAATGAAAATGGTTCATTCTGTTTCTGTTCACTTATTAAAATTATATTGTTATGTTCCCCCAGATATTCTCTCTGTTTCCCTTTGGAGATATCTTTTTCCCGATACAGATTTTGATAGAATTTCTCTACAATCCTTTTTTATTTCTTCTTGTCTATATTTTATCACTCCTTCCTCATCTTTCAGGTTTTGGATTATGGATTTTCCTCTTACTTTTCGTAATTTATAAGCCAACCACCTTCCTAGTTTGCATTTTCAAAAAAAAATTGTCTTGCAAATTTTATCCTTTTTGCCATTTCTTCTGTCATCAAGACATTCAGTTGATGTTGTGTTAATTTTATCTTCATCCTCAATTGTGTCATATTTGGGTTTTGCTTTGACTATTTTTCACACAAAGACAATGTCTTTTCCAGTTCTTTACATTTTGCCATTCTCTCTCTTTTTTGTCTTGCTGCAATTCTTATTATTAAATCTCGAAAAAAAGGCTTTACTTGTTTCTCATACTGTTGCCATTGATGTTTCTGGAAGCATATTAAGTTTGAAGAATATATCAACCTCTTCTCTTATTTGTTTTATAAAAATATCATTTTTTTAAAAGGTTGTATTTAGTCTCCAATATGACAATTTAGGTCCTATTTCCAATTGTACTAAGATGGGACTATGATCTGCAAATGTGTTAGGCAAGATGTCTATTTCCAATACTTCTTTCATCCAGCCTAGAGATATCCAGCATGCATCAATTCTTGACCAGCTTTTATGTCTATCCAAGTAAAATGTATAGTCCCTTGCACTTGGGTGCCTTGTTTTTCAGGCATCAATCATATTAAGCTCTTCTGCTAACTGTAGGAAGGGTTTTGGTAACATATTTCTTCTTCTTGTTGTTTTCTTTCTTTCTCCTAAATTTATATCTAAATGTCTATCAAAAATGGCATTAAAGTCTCCCAGAATAGAATAGTCCTCATATTCTCTCCTTGCCATTTCTTTTTGAAGATAATCATAAAATGGTTCTTGGTTTTCATTGGGAGGCATATATATTCACAATGAACACCTTTTTAGCCTCATGTCGGATTTCCACCATTAGTATCCTCACATCTTCAGATGCAAAGACTAATTTTGGGTCCAGTTCCTTTCATATATATGTTGCCACACCTCTCTTTTTCTTATTTAAATCTGCTGCTATAAATAATTCTCCTAGTTTTTTATTTTCTAATAAGTGTTGATCTATTTTTTTCACATGAGTTTCTTGGAGACAAATAATATCTAATTTTAATTTTTGCAGTTGTTGGTAGATTCTTTTACGTTTTTGTGGTGAATTTAGGTCATTTACATTAACTGATAGACTATTAAGCTGATTTTTACTTATTTGATCCATCTTTATTAAGTTTTTCCTTCCTCCTCTTGGATCCTCTTGTTTCCATAGTAGGTTTTCCTTTAGTACTTCCTGTTTGGTTCTCTGACTTGGATTCTGTGCTTTCTCCTGAGCTTAGTCCTGATGATCCACTTGATTGTTCCTCTTCCTGTATCTTATCTGTCTTTCCCTCTTCTTTCCTTCTCAACCATTCCCCCTTTCCCCCCATAAAGTCTTCTGCCTTCATTGTTGAATTAATGTTGTATCTCTGCAATTGAAATTGGAAAAGGATACCTTCAGGTATCAGCCATTTATAAGTAATTGAATTTGCTCTCAAGAGTTTTGATAACTCTGCATATTGTCTTCTTTTCTGTCTTATTTGCCACAGAATATGTTTCAGAATCTTAATTCCTTTCCCTTTTATAGTAAAATCTTCATATTGCGTGGTCTTTAGAACTTTTTCTTGAAATTTCATTTTTGTGAATTTAACATGAATTTCTCTGGGGAGTTTATTATTTCTGGTATATGCTGTATTGATTCTTCTTACTTTATCTATGTTTTGCTGTACTTCTTCTGGTGGTATCTCCATAAGTGGGGCCAAAAAAATAGTTATCAGTTGCATTGTATCTTCACCTTTTTCTTCAGGAAGATTCTGGAATTTAAGAATAAGGTTGGCTCCCTCCATTTGTAGCTTTAGTAGGTTGGCTTCATCTTGTTTTCTTTCCTGTTGCATTCGTTGTAGTTCTGCTTTGATGTCCTCCACTTTTTTCTCTGTCTTCGTTGAAAGTTCAGCTATTTTAGCTATTTCCCTATTTTTTTTTTGTAATTTGGTTTTTAATCTCCATCATTTGCATCCCAATATCTTTAATTTGTTCAGATAGCTACTTCATCCCTCCTTGTATCTGTTGTAACCCAGTAGATAACATGTCTTGAATACTCTTTTGCCAGTCCTTGAAGGTCTCTTGTGCCGTTATTTTGCTCAGACTTTGCTCCTCTGCAGGGGAGCCTCTAGGTGTTCTTCCCCCTTTCACTGCCATGGTTCAGGTTACCTCTTTTTTAATCTCTTTTTTTTCCAAGTGCTATCTGAGTCTCTTTTACCAGTTGCTGTCCTTTTACAGTGCTATCCGAGTCTCTCTCCAGCAGGTGGCACTGCTACCTCACTTTTCTTCCATTCCGCAGCTTAGACTGTGGTTTCTCTCTGTTTATAGTATTCTTGCAGTTTGGAAGTCAAAAGAATGAGTGTTTGGAGGAACAGTCCGTGCCTTGAGGCAAGTAACATCTACAGTTTAGTCTCTCTCTCCAGCCTTCACGATTAGCAGTAGTTAGCAGGGGGAAGGGGTTTGTCTCATTTTACGCTGTTTTCTTTCATTTAATGTCCTTCTCCTTTCTTCAGCCCCTCTACTCAAGATTGCTCTGGGCTGTAAGAAAGGGGATCGCCTCCATCGCTACACCAAAGCTAACCACAGTACCTTCTCTCTGATACTGCTACACAGACTTAAAAACACTTCCTCGGTTCCAAAGTTCTCATCTCTAGTTCTCTAGTTCTGGCTACATCCATCAGCTTTGTAATTCAATAGTTTATAATTTGAGAGCGAGTCTTATTAAAGCAGTTAAATTGCAAAGTCTTCCCCCCCTTTCTTTCTCTTTCTCCTATCTCTTCCTCCCAATCAAGCCTTCAAGCAGAGTAGGGGGAGGCTTGCTCTACTGCATCTCATCGGGTATAGGTCTAATTGCTTTAACTTCTCTGATGGATTACATCCACTCTCTTCTGTATCATTATTTAGGTCCTAAAAACTTCCATATATGAAACAAACATCTTAATTTACTTAGAGTTCTGGTCAGCAATATTTTCCAAAGTCCTTCTATACTCTTCCACTCTCTGCAAGGGGCATTCCAAGCTCTTTGCCCAAAATGGCTCCCTCCTCAGTCTGTGCATTCAGATGAGATTTCAAAGAGAAGAAAAACAGGTTTCAGCCAGTTCCTCTCCCCCTTTGGTCGCCTCTGCTGCTTCTAACGCCACTTTTCCTAGTAGCAATCCTTCCCCCCCCCCCAAGTTCTGGGGCTCTCGAACCGAGAGGTTTTGGTCAGTTTCAGGAGACCAGACCAATCTCACCATGACAAAGCCCTGCCCTCTTGAGGGTGCCTTTTATTGATTGTATGGAAGATGCACCAGAAGCTTTTTTGGCTACAGAATGGAGTAAAACACTATGAATAAATTGATTGGTTTATTGATATAAAATATTTTTATCCTGCCTGTCTCTTTAAAAAGGACTCAAGGCAGCTTACATAATTATAAAGACAATTTTCAAAAGCTAAAAACAGTAAATATAGAAATATTTAAAAAGAATTAAACTAGCTTTATATTAAAAGTGATCAATAAAATCAATACTAAAACACATTTAAAACAATAGAGCATAACAGTCCATTTTTAAAACCCTCTCAGACCACCAGTTATTAAGGAGAACCCTGCCTAAAAAGAACTGTCTTTGCCTGTTTGCAGAAGGTCAGCAAAGATGGGGCCAGCCTTAGCACCCTAACATCTTAACACCCAGGCAGGCTCATAGAGGGAGATGCAGTCTTTTAGGTAGCTTGGACCCAACCTGTTTAGGGCTTTATAGGTTTAAACCACTACTGGGAATTGTGTCTGGAAAAAAATTCGGCAACCAGTGGAACCACTGTAACAGGAGAGTTGTGTGTTCCCTGCAGCCACCTCCAGTCATCAGTCTGGTTGCTGCATTTTGGACTCTCTGGAGTTTCCAAACACTTTCCATAGGCAGCTTCACGTAGAGTGTGTTACAGTAATCTAGCTGAGATGCAACTAGGACATGTATCACCGTGACCAGGTCAGACCTCTCAAGGAATGGTGCACTAGTTTTAACTCGAGAGGGTCCAAAATGCAGTAGCCAGATTGCTAACTGGAGGTGGTTACAGAGATCATGTGACCCCCTTGTTACAGCAGCTTCACTGGCTGCCAATCAGTTACCGGGCACAATTCAAAGTGCTGGTTTTAACCTATAAAGCCCTAAATGGCTTGGGTCTGAGCTATCTCAAAGACTGTATTTCCCATTATTTGTTTGTTTGTTTGGTTTTTATACCACCCATCTGGTTGCCAAGGCCACTCTGGGTGGTTTACAATATTATGATATATTATAACATAATAACTATAGAAATCAAATCTTTTCTGGAAAAATTGGGGGGTACCTGCTGTAGTGCGGCATCAGGTTCTGCAGAGGGGTCTCAATGGACCCCTACCAAACTATGGGCGAGTCCCGAGCCCCAAGATCTCGCAGTCGTGAATACAGCGAGAACCCGGCCGGCCCAATTTTGACCACCCCCGGACCTCAAGTCCCCTTCTTGTTGACTGTTGGCCCGGGAGCGGCCCCAGCGGATCTTCTCCCCCAAGCACTGTAATCGCACGATCCGCAGCGCTGGGAGATCAGATGAGCTATACCTTACCTGTTTGTGATGGGACTCACTGAAACCTGTTATAGCCGCACTACCCACCAGTGTGACCAATTGACCCACTTATTATATCAACGCACCATGGCCAGTGTGGGATAGGCGAAAAATCCCCGCTTCCAACCGCTAATCAGGATGCGGGTCAAAAATTCCTATCTGGCCCCAAAACAGGCGACCAGTAGAACTCACACTGGTATTCAGGGCGGGCGGGTGGGTTGCTCACAAGGAAAGAGGCAGAGGGAGGGAGGAACCTTACCTTAAATATGCGCCCCCTCCCATCCAGATCTTGTGTCTCCAGCCCCAGTCTCGTGTTATCCCTGGGGCATAGGACAAAGACGCTCCATGCTGCTGAATGCGTCAGCAGCAGACTGGGCATCCTCACCAGACTCTGCCATCATCACCATCCTTTTACCCACACCTTTTACCAGTATTCAAATCCCTTCCCCTCCACCCCCTAACGTTTCACAAGTGAAATAGCGCTGAACTGACAGGCCAGAGTAAGCATTTGCATTAATGCTAAATTACTTTAGCACTCTAGGGCTAAACCTGAAGAACAAATATTTTGAAAAATGTAGTTGACAAATTGCATTGCAGTTGTCATCCTCACCAGGGCAAGGAGAAGGAAAGCAATAGGAATAGGGTTCACTTCCACAACATGCCCCACTCTGTACATCATCAGGGATGATATCTGGGATGCCCAACAATGTCCTAAACTAGGACCACAATAAGTGATCACGCAAGAGAAAATAATGTGACTGGAAATACTACCCAACCCCCCCCCCCCCAAAAAAAAACACGGAGTGTGTAGTCTGAGCAAAATATATGCCATACTCATTGGGTTTGCTCACAATTAGCACTAATGTATAGTTGTCAAGAGAGATACAGAAAGGAACAGTGAGAAACATGGCACAGACAGTGGGGAGAAATACCTGTTTAGTCATTCCGTATTTTTTAAAAATGCTTCCTTTCAGTGTACCTGTTTGCCTGAGTTTTCCCTGCCATTGTAAACTGATCATGTCACTTCTCCTTTTTACTGGTTTATTTTTACATTGTGTTTTGGATGCATTTTATCTATGATTTTATCGTATTTTTATGCATAAGGCACTTAGATATTATACTGACTGGTACATAAGTATCATGAATGAATGAATAAATGAATGAATGAATGAATGAATGAATGAATGAGCAAGGAAGCAAACAAGCTGTTTGTATGTATTATCTAATTACCACATTGACACTGAAATTCTACCTATGTTTAAGTACCTCTGTGTCCAAGGGAGCTTTCTTTCTAGGATATGATCTTGACGCTGGAGATGTATAGTGCAATCCTATGTACATCCCTAGCAAGGAAGGGAAACACCCCCCCACCCACCAATATCAATGAGGCTCACTCCCCAGCATGTAGGCTTAGAAGGGTGCACTTATGGAAATCTGTGCACTGGAATAGATTTTAAAGCAACATTTTTGTAATGGATGTTTGTAATTATTCAGAGAAAGATATGCTTGTGCTGCTTAGATATGAGGAATTAAAGGACAAATGAAAATTTAGCTTGAATTTTAAAACCTCAGTAATGTTTATAAAAAAAGAGTACAGACGTGAAAATGTACATTTAGTTATATTTTTATGGTGTTGATACAGCCTGCAGAATACAAGTGAGTAGACAAATGCTAACTTACATGAACTGAAAAGGAGCTCTGAGTCGAAGACAATTTTCCTATTTATTTCATAACCTTTAGGGAAGATAGGGGCACCCACAAAGATATAAATACTGTTAGTCGATCTTGGACAATCAAATCCATCTGAGTAAAACAGTTTCCCTCATGTACACACAAAAGGATTTTATCCTTGATTTTAGTGTTTTTGTTCAGCCGTAACTATAACCATTTAAAGTAAATTGTCTATTAAAGCAACATCCAAGCTTTTGGAAAATTGCATCAAACCACTTTACTCCTCTGAGGAAACACAGACTTGACTACTCTTGTGTTTTCCTGTCTGATATACAGGCTGACGTGAGCATATGGTCTAAAATGCTTTTAGGTACAGTGTAAGGGAAGCCCATGGAGGTTAGAAAAGGTCAAGTACAGTGGAAGTCAGACACGGGAAGCAAGTGGTGTACTCTCTGAGATGAGAAGACAGTCAATTTGTTCTTTCACCCGCATAATTCATTGTTTTAGAAACAAGCCTCATGATTTGTCGCTATTTTTTTAAAGAACAAGGTTAAAAAAGGCTGCTATATATTGCCAATTGTTGATCTTGTGTTTGGTGAGGGAAATGATAAACTGGTCAACTGTACATATACAGTATATCACAGAAGTGAGTACACCCCCTCACATTTCATAAATATTTTAGTATATCTTTTCATGTGACAACACTGAAGAAATGACACTTGGCTACAATGTAAAGCAGTGAGTATACAGCTTGTATAACAGTGTAAATATGCTGTCCCCTCAAAATAACGCAACACACAGCCATTAATGTCTAAACCGCTGGCAACAAAAGTGAGTATGCCCCCAAGTGACAATGTCCAAATTGGGCACAAAGGCTCAATATTTTGCGTGGCCACCATTATTTTCCAGCACTGCTTTAACCCTCTTGGGCATAGAGTTCACCAGAGCTTCACAGGTTGCCACTGCAGTCCTCTTCCACTCCTCCATGACGACATCACAGAGCTGGTGGATGTTAGAGACCTTGCGCACCTCCACCTTCCATTTCAGGATGCCCCACAGATGCTCAATAGGGTTTAGGTCTGGAGACATGTTTGGCCAGTCCATCACCTTTACCCTCAGCTTTTTTAGCAAGGCAGTGGTCGTTTTGGAGGTGTGTTTGGGGTCGTTATCATGTTGGAATACTGCCCTGCGGCCCAGTCTCCAAAGGGAGGGGATCATGTTCTGCTTCAGTATGTCACAGTACATGTTGGCATTCATGGTTCCCTCAATGAACTGTAGCTCCCCAGTGCCGGCAGCACTCATGCAGCCCCAGACCATGACACTCCCACCACCATGCTTGACTGTAGGCACGACACATTTGTCTTTGTACTCCTCACCTGGTTGCCGCCACACACGCTTGACACCATCTGAACCAAATAAGTTTATCTTGGTCTCACTGGACCACAGGACATGGTTCCAGAAATCCATGTCCTTAGTCTGCTTGTCTGCAGCAAACCGTATGTGGGCTTTCTTGTGCATCATATTTAGAAGAGGCTTCCTTCTGGGACGACAGCCCTGGAGACCAATTTGATGCATTGTGCGGCGTATGGTCTGA
This sequence comes from Intellagama lesueurii, assembly GCA_037013535.1. Taxonomy (NCBI): domain Eukaryota; kingdom Metazoa; phylum Chordata; class Lepidosauria; order Squamata; family Agamidae; genus Intellagama; species Intellagama lesueurii. The sequence goes on along the minus strand of JBAJHW010000001.1, from coordinate 161,605,437 downwards.
GCACTGACAGGCTGACCCCACCCCTTCAACCTCTGCAGCAGTGCTGGCAGCACTCATACGTCTATTTCCCAAAGCCAGCCTCTGGATATGACACTGAGCATGGGCACTCAACGTCTTTGGTCGACCATGGCAAGGTCTGTTCTGAGTGGAACCTGTCCTGTTAAACCGCTGTATGGTCTTGGCCACCGTGCTGCAGCTCAGTTTCAGGGTTTTGGCAATCTGCTTATAGCCTAGGGCCATCTTTATGTAGAGCAAAAATTTGTTTTTTCAGATCTTGAGATAGTTCATTACCATGAGGTGCCATGTGGAACTTCCAGTGACCAGTCTGAGAGAGTGAGAGCAATAACACCTGCTCCCCCTTCACACCTGAGACTTGTGACACTAAAGGTTCTCATGACACCAGGGAGGGAAAACGGCTACTTGGGCCCAATTTGGACAATGTCACTTAGGGGTGTACTCACTTTTGTTGCCAGTGGTTTAGACATTAATGGCTGTGTGTTGCGTTATTTTGAGGGGACAGCACATTTACACTGTTATACAAGGTGTATAGCCAAGTGTCATTTCTTCAGTGTTGTCACATGAAAAGATATACTAAAATATTTATGAAATGTGAGTAGGTGCACTCACTTCTGTGGTATACTGTATATGATGCTTTCAGAGAGTCATTCACAGAGAGGTGGAGACCATAGGATAAAGCAGCTCTGGCCAAACGTGAGGGCAGCATGTCCTCCATATTCACCATCCTGTGTTTCCTTTCTGGGTCAAAGGCTATGTTTGTGACCACATGGCATGATAAGCTGGAGTACTGCACAACCTCCGGTTTATTGGTTACGAGCTGCATGGTGGTGCAGGCTATCTAATCAGTGCTGCTTTTCTTTCTGGGTTTGGGAATGTGGGGCTGCAATGGCCTCTGGAGCACCCAGAGAGCAGACGGCCAGGAGATGGGAACCGGACCACACAAAGCATAAATTCTGCAGCAGAGAAAGGGAAAATGGAGAGGCAGGCAATTCAGGAGGGGACATTCGTACTTTTTGTACGACAGCACCCAGAGGTCTGCTAGTATTGCTCCTGACAGAATTTGGAAGGTTGCTTATTTTGAGGGCTAACAACAGCTACATGCAGAGATGAAAGGTTTGGGGCCAGGCCACCAAAGTAGCATCCTGAAAGAGACAGACAAGAGGACTGGTTAGTTAGCTCAATAAGCTAGATATCTGGCTGTGGAGCCAGAGGTTGGGAGCTGGATTCTCCACTGTTCCTTCTGGGCGAGCCTGTGTGGCCTTGGGCAAGCTGCACAGTCCCAAGGTGTGTCCAGAAGAAGAGAACGGTAAACCACTTCTGAGGATTCTCTACCTAGAAAACCCTGAAAATAATTGCCATAAATAAGAATTAACTTGATGGCACATGATTATTGTTATTATAAGGGCAAGAAAGGACAGTCCTGTATAACAGAAGAGAAGGTACATTGGCCTTTGGCTGAAGCTTTGGCCACCTGCGTATAGGAAGGTATGAGCCTTCTTAATCCTCAGTGTCTCTTTTTAAAATAAAGCTGCTATTGCAAGGGGATGATAAACCTTCAGTTTTCTTGGAAAAGAAACTAAATTTGATATTGCTGTTCTTCCCCATCCCATAATCGTGCCACCTCATGGTTCGACTCCGACTGTTGGCAGGCCAAGAAGCATGTTAGATCTCTTTTCCACTCTTTCCGCCTTAATCCTACCCCAGCGTCTCTACAACATTACCTTACTGTTAGAAGGTCCTGCACATTACTTTTAGATTCAAAAAAACACCTCTTTGCTCAACGCAAGTGGTCTGATCTGCTCCAGGCAATTCTATCTCATAACTACAAAGCCTTCTGGTCCTTGGTATCTTCTTCCACCACTTTCTCTTCTTCTGAACCTTCTTCTTCTATCCCCTTGGAGGAATGGATAGCCCACTTCTCCACAATTTTCTTCTTCCCGAATCCCAACCCCCCTTCTGATCCCTCGCTCCAGGCCCTCCCCGACTGGCCTCCTGTTACTCCCGAGGAAATACTGGACCTAATCAGCTCATTGAAGTCTGGTAAGGCCCCAGGTCCTGATCAAGTCCTCACTGAGACTCTGACCAGTAACCCCCACTGGTGGTCTCTTTCCTTGGCTAACTTTTTCACCTTAGTTAACCACTCTGGCATCCTTCCCAACTCCTGGTTAATCTCCACTCTGATTCCAATTTTCAAAAAAGGTGATCCCTCTCTCCCTAGCAACTACCATCCAATTAGTCTTCTATCTTTTATTGGCAAACTTTACTCAAAATCTCTTCTTTCCAAACTTTCTGCCTGGGCTTCTTCCATTAATCTTCCGGGGAAAGAGCAAATTGGCTTTCGCTCTGGAGCCTCTACTCTTGATCACGCTTTACTTTTATCCCACCTAGTCGAAAAATATTCCATTCACCACAAATCCAGTTTGTTCGCTGCTTTTGTTGACCTTCAAGGCGCCTTCGACTCTGTTAACAGATCTCTCTTATGGGACAAACTATCTCAATGGGGCATTGATCCTCGACTACTCTTTCTGCTTAGGTGCCTCCACTCTTCAAACACATGTCAGATTCGCCTCCCAAACTCCAATACACTAACTGATAGATTTCAAGTTAACAGGGGTGTCCGTCAAGGGTGTATATTAGCCCCCTTACTGTTCAACTTATTCCTTGCAGATCTCCCTCCTTTCCTACGTAAAGCTACTAATTCTTCCCCCTCTCTTAACGGTGCCCCTCTTTCAGTTCTCCTCTATGCCGACGATGCAGTCCTGCTCTCCCTCTCCAAAGCCGGGCTGCGTCTACTTCTAGCCAAATTCCAAGACTACTGCTCCATCAACGATCTTAGCATAAATTCTTCCAAAACCAAAATAGTTGTTTTTTCTAAATCTAGCCCTCTATCCACTTGGACAGTTGGTACACAATCCTACCAACAAGTGCCAACTTTCAAATACCTTGGGCTCACTTTCCACTTCAAACTAAACTGGACTCCACACAAAAAATTGGTCATTTCCACATCAACATCCCAACTCAATGCAATCTCAAAATTCCATTACTTCTCGGGCAACCAATTTGTCCCAGCAGCTTTGCATATTTTCCAGTGCAAACTCCTATCCCACCTCTTTTATGGGGTCCCCATCTGGATAGAGGCTGTAAACCACGACATTGACTCTATTGCCGCTGTCTTCTTTAGAAAGATTCTAGGTGTGCCCAATATGATTCGCCTCTCCACCATGGTACTTGAATTGGGAACCCACCTCCCTTCTACTCTTGCCTGGGTCTCCACTTTCAAATACTGGCTCCGTATCCATCTCCACTCTAATTCCAATTCTCTCCTCTTTGACCTTCTTAGTGACTCTTACACCTCGAACTGGTTTAAACTGATTGACTCCAAACTTCTCTCCCTAGGACTGGAATTAGAATCCCTTTTCGACCTGGGATTACAACAGGCCCATTCCTTGATCAAACACAAACTTTGGCAGTTTGAGTTTGAGTCACTCTCAGCTGACTTAAACCCCACTTGCTCTCCCCTTTTTTTCAGTCTTCCTCCTTCTCTAGGACGTCCCTTAAACTATTTCTCTTCACTGTCCAACCCTGGTCAGAGAAGAGCATTTATGTTAGCCCGCCTCAATATCTTCCCTTCGGCGGTTCATGCAGGCCGATTCGCTAAGATTCCCCGTGCAAATAGGCTCTGCTTTTTCTGTCATACCCTCCCAGATTCCCTGGACCATATTTTATTTCATTGCCCGGCGCATTCATCTCTGAGAAAGCTGTTTCTCGAACCGTGGCTTTCTCTCTTGCCCAACTCCCTATCCTTTTTCCTGAACGATTCTTGCCCGCGGACTACATCTGCCGTTGCAAGATATCTTCTGGAAATTTCCAATTTAACCCATTACCTATGATACTACTTGTTGAGTGTATCTCCTAATTTATGTTTATTTTGATTATCGCTTGGCTTGTATCCATGTTTTGCTGTTGTCCGTTCATATGCCAATAAAGGTCTCGAAAAAAAATATATTGCTGTTCTTGAAAGCTCTTTCCACGGAAAGAAGTGAGGAACACATTAATGGTATTCCATTTTAACATGAACTGGAACCCAGATTGCTGCTCCCGTGCTATGTGATAATAAGGAAACAGCCAGCAATTCATGAAATATTTACTGCTAGATCCAATTACTATACTGTGGGGACGTTTAAAGGAAATAACCTCTGGCTCTCTGACATATGTGGTTCAGAATTGCTTATTTGCTGCAAAAATTCTGAATTACCAGCTATTCACAGGTGACCGGGGGAAAAAAATTGGAAGTGAGCCTCCATGTACAAACTGGCACCATTGGTACCATATAGAGAGTTTCATTTGAAGCATGTCACAAGATGGAAAGGGCAAAGGGCAAAATTCTGTTGTATGATTCCCGATGGATCACAGTATAGATGTCTTTGAAGATATAACTTTGACACAAAAGCTGGTATTACATCAGATTGTGGTTACTTAAAAAAGAGGAAGAATAGGAATAATGTATAACTGAATTAAAGCTCTTCTGAATAATGGGTTCTGATATATAGTGGGATCCTGTTCCAAACTGCAGAGAAATGGGTGGGAGGTGTGGAGGACTCCTTCTGCCCCTGCTCTCCTATCTGTACTACAATAGGCCTCTGACATTGTGCTCAAGTAAGTTGCACATCAAGGAGAGGATGTAAAAGGGAAGGATGTGCCCTGCCTCTTGTTCTGTCCTCTTCCACCCACTTCTGTTAAACATGTGACTGAGGTCACTTGCCAGAGAAGGAAGGTTGTTGGACGGAATGTTAGCTAGAGGGGAGTTGTGAGTTCTCCGCTGGTTTCTGCTTTCTGATCTGAGCTGGAGAAGAATTTCACGACATTTCTCTTGGTCCCACCATCCTCACAGGCATGCTTGGTGGGGACAATGGAGAGGACCTTCTTTGTCACTGCTCCCAGAGCCTGAAGCTCCCTCCCACGGGAAACCCAGGCTGGCCCCATCTTTGCTGTCCTTTCACAAGCAGGCAAAGACCTTTCTCTTCAGGCAAGCTTTCCCTGAGTGACTGGCTGTCTGAGAGGGTTTTTTTCAAATTGGATTGTTGCGCTCGGTTGCTTTTAAATGTGTTTTTAATATTGATTTTATTTACTTTATTTATTTATTTTTATTATATTTATTGTAATATAGTACTTGTTTAATACTTTTAAAATATTTGTATATTTAATGTTTTCAGCTTTTAAATATTGTCTTTTTAATTATGTAAGCTGACTTGGGTCCTTTTTAAGGAGAAAGGCGGGGTAAAAATATCTTAAATAAATAAACTGGGCTGGGGTTAACAACTCACTTTTTGGAGATTAACTCTTACAAATTCAAACTAGTTCTCCAAAACCTAGAGGAAGATTGCTATCTTCATGAAGTAGAATCCTGTTAGTTACACCTACAGGTGTGAACTCTACTGGTATAAATTTGAGCTATGAATTGCCCCAAGTTAAGGAGTTGGTTTAGACATTTGCTATCACACACCAGGTGAGTGATTCAAGTGTGCCTCTACTGCTTTACTAGGGGACAGGACAGAATCCTGTGTATTCCGCTCACCACTTCTCTCCAGGATGGGAAGGAATCCACGGGTCAGCATATTTTTACTATGACCTATTAAACTGCTTTTCATTTTTAAAAGATTTTAAGATTCTTCAGTAAAGGCAGACTTTCTTTTCCCAACATTGAGGTCTATGTGTTACTATTATTTCACCTAATAACATACATACATGCATACATATTTCTGTAACCAAGGAAGGATGCATCCATGTGCCCATGTTCTGACTGGGGATGGTGGTGAGGTTGATCTGTGCTCTGAATCTCCTTGCTTTAGGGGGGTATAGCTTCCACCATAATTTTTTTACTTTAAGCGAAAAGATTTGTTGTTTCTTTGGGAAACTGACTGAGAAGTAGCTGCCGTTTTGTTTTTCCAGTTGTATTCCATTCTCTACATTACCCACAAAATGGGCAAAGCCATTTAGGTCTTGATGTTGATCTTGGTCTGCCACTGTCCCATGTCCTTTGGGTCTCAGGTAAATAACAGCAAACAAGGACCTTACAACACCATCAGGAAATCAGAAGGCTCTTATTAGTCTCCCATTAAACTAGCCAGGGATTTCTTGCTGAACAGAAGATTATTACTTACCTTATTTAGCCAGCTCAGTAATAGCAACATATAAACTTCGCAAATAATCCCATTGTTGGATGGATGGGAATACAAGCATCAGAACCGTAAACAGACAGGAAGCAAGAAGAATTCGTCCCTTGGTAAATGCCACATCTGTACAGTGGCTTATACAATATTACAATTGTGTAACATCACCAGAATCCTGTCTTGGAGAAGTGTTTTTACCCTGAGTGACAACTAGTAGCCTCCTAGCATATCATATGAATATTGCACTTGTCTTTTTGAGCTATGGTTATGCCTAAATCTGGAAATGTGTCTTTGTATGTGTTTTAAAGCAGGGATATTTTCTATTTTCTCTTACTTCAGAGGAGTTTATTTTGCACCAGATAGAATAATTTCTGTTATGAGTTCCAGGCTGTTACAGTGTAGGTACATGACTCCACCACACTTGATTGATCCAATCTTCTATATTCTTTAGTCAGATCTATGTCTTCAGAAGACTTGGCGGAGGTATACCAGCCTTGGCCTTTTTTTTTTTTTAAAAAAAAGAAGCTGTTAATGTTAACACTAACGAGGACTGAGGTAATGACGAATTTTTGTTCACCAGTTACTACTTTGTCATCATGTTCAAGTTCCATTCATACTAACAGAGCTTATACAGAAGATTTTTCTGGTGGATTAAGTCTTGTTGTCTCTGGAAATATACTTGACTATTTCAAATGCTTACCTGGCCATGCATCTTATTGCAAGAATATTGGACCCCTTTCCTTCTGCTGACTAACTATAACAGTGATGGCGAACCTATGGCACGTGTGCCCCAGGTGGCATGTGAAGCCCTTTCTTATGGCACGTGAGCCCACCCACCCTCCCTTGTGGAGGCAAACCTTATGAGCCGGCTGCAGCCGGGATTCCCCCTTCCACTGCCACTTCCTGGTCCTCTGGGTCCGTTGCTATGATTCCCCCTTCCGCTGCCACTTCCTGGTCCTCTGGGTCTGTCGCTATGATTCCCCCTTAAACTTCCTGTTCCTGGTCCTCTGGGTCCGTCCCTATGATTCCCCCTGAAACCGCCACTTCCGGTTCCGGACTTCCGGGCAGCACGACAGCCACTGGTTTCTCTCCCCCCTCATTTTGGGCACGCGAGCCCAAAAAGGTTTGCCTCCACTGAACTATAAAATTAGATATGAAGGGTTCACTTTTCAATAGACTTCACAGAAACTTTCATATACTCAAAATTGTCAGGGTGAAGGAGAACAGATAGCATGCCGAGACTGGAAGTAAAGCATTGTACGTAAACATGCCTGTAATGTATTACATTTTCCAATAATGACGGCAAAGGAACTTTATTTCAAAACCACAAGAGGTGTAATTCCTTATGTTTATGACTTAGGTTGAGTAACTTTGACTCACTTTTAAACATAGGGGTTGGAGGGATTTTGAAGATTTGGGGCCACTGTTTGACATTTTGGTATTTTAAAGTGTGTTTTAATGATAAAAATGGAAAACAATGTGTTTATGATGGATTACTAATATAGCACAAAGTAGTGAATGGTGACAAATGGTAGCCAGCTACTTTACTAAACCAAGTAAGTAATAACAGATTATTTTCCTAAATAAATTTAAGAAAAGTTCTAAGCTCTGCTATGTGAATCAAGCCTATGAGCAATATATCCCACAAGATGGGATTTTCCCACGTATGTGAGATCTATGAGTTCTAGATGTTGTACAATGAATTGCTCTTGATGAACATCTACAAATGCTTGGGTGAGTTATAATCACCAACAGGCTGTTCGTACTCTCTGAAGATCTGTAAATGTATGTCAGCAAACTAGTATACTACACCCATTCGACATACTGCTTTCAGTAAAACCTGATTAAATTACAGACTAGTTTCTATGCAAGGCCAGGTCACCCTGCCTGAATACCTTTCCTAGGAAGTACAAAAGCCTGTGCCTTGGCATCTTTGCTACTGCCTCTGAACCAACTGATAATTATTTGATGAGGCACTGGATAGCGAAGAAAAATTGTTTCAAAGATAGCTGAGCCATAAAAGATCTGATTTCTCCCTAGAGCTTCAAAGAATATAGTGTTGTTGGAAAGAGATTCTGGCTTCATTAAACCTGTTTTGCAGTTCTCCCCCCCCCCTCTGTTTTTTTTTTAAATAGAGAAGCTGAAATGAAGGTACACACTATGTACGCTGAATATAAAAGCCTACAGCATTATGAAAGGCACAATTAAGAGCTGGCATGTGCAAGGCTCCTCCTCTTCCTCTCCTTTTATAACCGTGTACCAGGAATACACACACACATGCATGATATAAATGGATGGCTTCACACGCTCTCTGTCAGTAACACGTTCAGCCCTTGGGGCCCTATTGACCTGCTTACGAAAATTCCTGTAAGAGTATACTGTATTACATATAGTCTACTCATATTATTGTTTTTGATCAGTAAATGGCCAAGAGAATGAGACGGGACCCAAGGAGTGCCCTGCTCAAATCTCATGTCTACCACAAATTGGCTAGGTGGTTTTCAGGGGTGGGGACTCGTGAGGCACAACTTGTGGATGTGTCCAATTTAAGTCACACCTGTGACTTGACTCCGACTTGACTTGGGCCTGTTTTGAAAAGACTCAGACTCAACTCGGGACTCGAACCCATTTTTCCGAGTCGTGTTTTTGAGTCCCTAACCCAGGCACCCTCCCTCTCCCTCCCTCCTTCTCAGCAATCAAGAAGCAGTGCCTGTGGGGGAGGTGGTGGGCAGAACATTGAGGCATGCCCTCTCACAGTCACCCTCCTTGCTCCGGTGCTCCTCCTAACACTTCAGCAAGGGCCCTGCGCCCAGACGCATGCACACGGGAGGCCTCTATGGCAGCTGCAGAGGGACAGACAAGTTCAAGATGGTGGCTGCTCTGACTACAACTCCCAGAAGTCCCCAGGTAGAGACTTGGGATTTGGACCTCAGGACTCAGACCACAAGGGTCAGACTTGGACCTTGGACCCTGAAACTTGCCAACATGCCTGGGGTTTTTACACAGAGAATGTGATTTAATTTAATTTAATTTATATCTCACCTTTCTCCCAGAACTGGAATCCAAGTCAGATCACAATGCGATTAAAGGAGAGATACAATTAAAAGCACATTTCAGTTGTATATTATAATATTCAAGCAGAAATGTTTTAAAAATGGCCCTTTCCCTCATCCTCAAAGCCCAAGGCCAAAGTCTTGTTGGGGAGAATACAGCTTTTCAGATAACTTGTATGCAAGTCATACCATACTTCACGGATCATAATCAGCAGATTGAACTGTGACCAGAAACAAAATGGTAGCCAATGGAACTGTTGTATGAAGCATCACATGCCCCCTGTACCAGTCAACAAACTGCAGCACTTTGAACCATCATTTGGAATACTTTTCTAAGGCAACACGTTACTCAGATCGAAACAGGACACAACTAAGCACCCCCTTGTGGGTATCCTTCAGTCTCGAGAGACTATGGTAATGTGCTCTGAATAGAGGACTTGGAACAGCATCCAGTGTGGCTGAGAAGGCCAATTCGAGAGTGACAATCCCTTCCACACTGAAGACAAATACAATCTGTCCCCTGTCCAGCTCCCTGATTTTGCTGGTTTCGGGACTGCCTCTTTGCCTCGGCCTGCTGGACAAGTGTCTCTTCAAAATGGGAGAGGCCATGCTGCACCACCTGCCTCCAGGCTGAACGCTCAGATGTCAAGGTTGCCCATCTGTTGAGGTCCATTCCTAAGGCCTTCAGATCCCGCTTGCAGATATCCTTGTATCGCAGCTATGGTCTCCCTCTGGGGCGCTTTCCCTGCACTAATTCTCCATACCAGAGATCTAAGGACTCCCTGAGTGCTTACTTTCGAGGGGTTACTGCTGTGGGAAAGGAGCAGCAAAGGCTTAGGAGCACCATGGCAGGTGCAGGCAAAGGAGATCCATTGGTACTAGATCAGAAGCAGCCCAAGTTGGATTCACTGGTACCATGTGAACTATAGTGAACACATCAGAATGGAACGGATACATTCAACCAACAAAGTGTTGTCCATGTTCTTCACAGCAGGTAACTTATGTCTCTGCATTTGTATTGTGGTGATAATAACAACTTACTCCACTGGCCAAGCCTCTGTAGATGGTGGTTTCCCAGATCCTCCTTCTTCTTTGCCTTAGTTGGGTGAGTCGCTTCTAGAAGATATTTGAAGAAGGGATTATTGGCAATTTAGTGCTTACAACAGAGTCTTCCATGTGTATTTATTACTTATTTGAAAGCTATGTTTATATTACAGTGTTTCTATAATAAATAAAAGGTGTAAAGAAACAGAAGGTGTTCTCTACACCACACGCCCTTATGCTTCTGCACACACATATTTTACCCTACCCTTCCTGTGGTGTAATTTTCACAACTGTTGCAAAGTGTAAATAAAAGCTCTTCCCTTCCCCTAACTGAAGGGTTTCAAATGGCTTGTTTCATTAATATTTATAAACCCACTGGAAATCCTCTTATAGGAAGTACGTTAAGACAACAAAAATTGTTATTATTGTTTTATTACTTTATTTATCTATCTGCAGGGAGCTGTTAGGATTAAGGGATTAACTCATGCCTTCTATTTAAACACATCACACTCACCGTTTCTACTGTTTATGTATTTCTGAAAATTAAAAAGTGCTACCACGTTACACCCACACACCCACAGACACCATTACAGCTATTAAAAAATATATATTGATAAATGATGAAGCATCTGTTTAAAAAGGTGATTTTTCTCCTTCAGAACTGTTTTGCAAGAATAAAAAATAAAGTGCAACCACAATAATGCTAGCTACAAGCTCTTTGTTATTTGTGGTTGGTGAATGCTCTATAGATTTTTTTTTAATGCCCTCCTCTAAAATAGATGATCACATGAATGACCTGCGCTTCTTAACCCTGAACACTGCGAAACGACACAGCCGATCTAATGTAATGTTCAGAATGGGAGTCCCTTGTGCCTTGACCCATTTCAAGGGGAACTGTATAAAAGCCTCTTCACACATGGTGTTTTATTCTACTGAATGACTTATTTTATGCAAGAAAATGTACGAAGCCAGAGCTGACTGCAATTTTCATGTCAGAGTAAATGAAAATCAGAGCTTAAGCGCTAAGGTGCTACTGAGAATATTTCACGTTTCAAGTGCAATGATCATTAACAGATTATGAGGACTTCTCTGATCCTTTTTGTCCCCCCCCCCCCAGAGGACACAATACGAGATATCAACAACCCTATCTAGGGGTTAGTAGTAATTATGTTTCATTTCAGTATTTGGCAGAAGCTTTCATGGACTTCAGATGCAGTGGGCTACAGTTTGTGAAAGCATGTGTCAGATAAAACTTGTTAGTTTTTAATGTGCCATGAACTCTGCTGTTTGCGTTTGAATAGTCTAACATGGCTACCTCTTGGAAAGCCTTTAAATTAATAATAGGTCAACCATTAATTTATTTGCTGGCCAGAATCCAATTGAATAGCTATGCCACAGGAGCTAGAATAGGGATGCAATAAGTACTTTTTAAAAAATCTGGTTCTAACCAGTTTTCTGAGTCTTGTTCTTCTTTAGTACATTGTTGAGACCTCTCCCTCCACCATTTAGATTTCCCTGTTTTCCAGTCTCATCCCACAACCTTATTTTGTTTCTTGCCTCTTATTCTGAGCAGGGAACGGCCAGATTCTGTGCAGCTTAATCCCCATTCTAGCAAATCCTCTGCAGGAAAGGTGTCAATTTGTGTTCAAATTTTAATAACCCTGCACAATGCGGTGTTTCATCTACCTTTTCCAGGTGAGTCCTGCAAAGGTACCATTCTGCACAGGAAAGATGCCATTTTGCTCAGGAATTGGGATAATCTTGGCATTTCTTCCAGAAAAAAAATGTCCACGGCATTTCTAAGAACTCTCATGAGATTTCCCACAGGATTTCTTGGGGGATAAAATGTTGTGGAGAGAAATCTTGCTGTGAACAAAGAAGATGGATTCTCCCCCCCCCCCCTTACTCACCAAGAGTGAAAAGCTGTGCAGTTCACATCCCCACTCTAGAAGGGTCAACAAGAGGTTGAATACCAAGGCCAGATCCTGTTCAATATTTATTCATACAAAACTCCAACTGCAGAAAATGGTGCAACTGCAGCATGTGATTGGTCATGGTACCTCATCAGACCATGGCAGAAGCTTCCACAGTTGGAACTCCATATATTGAACCTGATACTGGCCCAACAACGTGGACATTTTTGAAGCATTTGAAATCAGACAAATGAAACATAGGGTGGGGAACTTATGAGACACCTAAGCATTTTTTCCCCTCTCCTTGTGATGTGCCTGTGTGAATGAGAACACAAGAAATGGAAACTCATCCAAACATGCACAGGTAAAGACACCCCAAAGCAACCTGAAGTCAAGGCAACCCAAGGATGGTTGTGTCAATTAACTTGTCTCTGGAACAATTCTGTACTGGATGCACACAGTGCGCCTATATTTCTACAGCATACAGAACTGGATTGAGTTGTCTCACTTCCCCTATGCAATAGACTAATTGTAATTAGAATGTTACCCATTTGTATTTTAATCTTGTGCCTAATGAATGCTAGTGTAATTATTCCCAGAGTTCCCGATTAAGCAGATTAACAGATGGATGTGTAGATTACCCAGATACAAATCGAAGTAACTGCAAATTCCACCCCAAATTCTGAATGATATTAAATGTACTAGAAATTGCTTATTAGTACCATGAAGTATTTATTCCCTTAGGTCATTGTTTTACTCCAGAAGGTGATTAAATCGGATTCTAATATGTTCATCAACAAGCCATTGGATTCTTGAAGGGAGCATTTAATTACCATTCTGTTATTAAAATTTCATTTAGAATTGCTTTTCTGGTGAAATACAGGGGCACTCTCATAAATTTACTTAAGTGCAACAGTAGTCCAAGCTAAAGAAGATGGACGTGACTTCTCACCATCACTGATCCCCCACCCCTCTTCCTGTTAGAACACATATTAGTGAATGTGTGCAGGGCACATAATCCATTCATGCCTAGACATGTGTGTATGCATGCCATTATATATGTGCACGTGTGTGTGGAAGCCATATCTATAAACCTCACAGAAGCTGTGAGGCAACACACAAAGGAAATCCAGAGCTCAGAAGTAACTGGCTAATATGGAAGCAACTAGTTACTTGTAATTAACTCCCTTCTCTAAAAATGAAGATATCACTATACTACATTTGAATTGGAATCTAATGAGGAATATTTTGTGATGTAATTGTAACCGTTATTTTTATAGTTATGGAGTGGAAGAGAAATATCACAGAGTTCAAGTGCTGATTTGTGCTTTGTTAGGGATGTTGAGGTGGCAATGAGGTGAATAAGACGAGAATATTTTGTATCACAGACCGTTTGTCTGAAGCATTCAGATTAAAAAAAAAAACTCGGACAGATAACTGTTTAGTTATTCTTGAGAAGCATAAGAGTAAAGTGTTACTCTTGAAGACTTGCAACAATAGTGTTATCTAATCATTTTTGTAGACATGGAGCTGTAACTGCAACTAGTTCCTTTGTAAAATGTTTGTTCTTCCATGCATGTATCCAGTCAGAGGGATTTAAATACCTGCGTTTGGCACATACTAGGCTGTTTGGCAATAATCCTCCCACCCCCCACCCCCACAGAGCTATCCATTGGTTTTATGGATTTTTTTCCCATTATTGGCCCGAATCCTTTTGTGTAACTATGCTGGCATAAGGAAAATGCCATAGCATGCAACATCAACTTGCTGATAATTAACAAGTCCCCGCTTGGATTCCTGGTCACGTGCTATGCCATCTGACTAGAGTGCATAACGAGGAATCCAAGCAGAGACTCATTAATTAGTGGCAATTTGTTGCTGTGAGTTATGTATGCCATTTCCTTTCCTCTGGTGTAACTGGGAATGACAGGGTTTTGGCCATTCTGTTTGAAGACCAGGCAGTCGTACTGTATTATGATGAGCCTTGAAATAACCTGCAAAAATGATTTGCCATGGGATTTGAAGGACTTATGTGGGGAAAACATGAGCCAACGTGCACAACATTAAATCTGTTCATTTTTGCAATCTTATTATAGCTCTCTACTCCCCTCAAATTCCTGTAAAAATCTGGTGATAGGTCTCCTTTTTATCTCCTCACTTTTTCTTTGCATCTCTGTAAGCTTGAAGCAGACAGGAAATAAAATGAAGACAGAGCCATTAAGAAGTGCCAGATGGTGAGAAATGTATGTCAATTGTAGGGTTAAAGCGGCCAAACACATTCACATGGCTCAACCTACAGCAGAAGGCGTGAAATTGGTTGGCATGCAAAATACTATTTAAATCTGGGCTGATGTTGTGAGTTGACTTTTAGGGAGGGGGAGTCCACAGTCTTAATTGTGTGTAAAAGGAGACAATGAGACAGACAGAGACAGAACATCATTTTCAGATCTGAGCCATTTCTTCCACACCTTCATGTTATAGGAAATGTTATAGGAAAATTCTGTGGCTTTTACTATGGTTACTGTTTCTGTAAAACACATAATATCAAGAACTGTTGGATAGCTCAGTGGTTTTAGCAGCTGGCTGCCGATCCTGAGGTTAGGAGTTTGATTCTCCACTGTGTCTCCTTGACAGGGGCTGAACTCAATGATCCATAGGGTCCCTTCCAGCTCTGCAGTTCTAAGATTATGATGATGTTTGATTTTGTTGTGATTAGCCTTTCCTCTTCTGGTGCTCATTAGGACCTGAGGAAGAGTCAGTGTGGTGTAGTGCAGGGGTTCCCAACCCCCGGTCCGTAACCCCGCACCGGTCCATGGCATAGGCAGGACCAGGCCGCGGACACAGATCTCCTGCCCCCCGAGTGCCCCCCTGTGAGCATGCCCTGTGCATGCACGCCATGCCCACCAGCGAGCGTGCCATGCCCCTGCGCACATGTGCGTGAATGCACCACACCCACCCATGAGTGCGGCACGCCCACCCGCGAGTGCACCACGCCCCAGTGTGAGCGAGCCACTCCCCCACGTGCACGGACTCCGCCGCCCCCCCCAACCAGTCCGCGGTTGGGAAAAGGTTGGGGATGCAAACAGCCTGGGTTCAAATCCCTGCTCAACAGTGGAAAGTCGTGTGTGTGTGTGTGTGTGTGTGTGAGAGAGAGAGAGAGCAATGGTAAAACTACTCACATATCTCAAAAACTCAATGGGATTGGTGTAAGGCAGAACTGAATTATGCACATACCAAAAACTAAGCATGGAGAGTTGAACTAGACAATGCATTATCAGAAGCAGGGTTCCCTTTGAAGGTGGTAGATTATCTCTGTATTCCAACATCATCTTGCCTCAATCATAATTTGCAATTAGCTTGCCTTTGTTTTTTAATTGGTCATTGAGAGGTTATCATAGCTTTATTTGCATGTCTGACTGCTCTGACACCCAGCTTTGAAAGAGCTGCTTGCCAGATGGGAAATCACTGTAAAAGCAGGAATTATACATATCCATTTAAGGTGTGATCTAATCCCTGAGAAGATAGACCAGTTTCTCTGGGTTGTACAATTTGAGCATTCACCAATGATGTGCAGGATTGCAGCATACATTAGCACACACCCACCCTTTTTAAAATGGCTAGCTTTCCATCTATGCTAGTTTTCATCAGGCTGTGCACCCATATATTGTGGATAGTGCAGGAAAAAAAATATGCGAATAGTGGCAGATGCTTGTGCCAGGTCTGTTTCTTAAAGATGAGTTCAAAAGGGTTGCAAACACAAGTCAGGAGTGTAGGTTTCGAACTCCACCTCTGGCGGCTGTTGGTTGGATTTGCTCTCCCAATTCCTCAAACAAAGGGCTGCCAAAATTCGGCATTTCCTTCCCCCGTCGCCTTTTTTTGGAAAAGTTCTTTTTTCTATGAACAACTTTGAGTTTCAACAGAAAGTGAGGGGGAGGGAAATGCCCTTTGTATCCTGACTAGACATGGGCTGTTTGCTTTCATATCCCTTCGGTGCCACAGAGACCCATTCCCTCCCAGGGAGTCTCCCACTCATCAGCAGAGCAGGGAGACTCCCAGTCCCGCTTCCTCACCGGAGTGGTCAGCTGCATGGGGAGGCAGGGAAGCACCAGCCAGGCTCCTTCCCGGATTGGCATGACGATAACGATAAAGGACCCCAGCGCTGTGCTATGAATGGTGAGTGGATCGTCCGGTTCTTGGGGAAGGGAATGGGCCTCTGTGGCACCTGTGGTGCCACTATTCATATTCGTATCCCCAGGTATATGAATACGAATAGCCCATGTCTAGTCCTGACTTCTGTTTGCAGCCTGTTTGAACTCATCTTTAAAAAACAGACCTGGCATAAACCTCTGCCCTGACTTTTAGGACTCTCATATATTGTTTTCTGCATGCTCCACAATGTAGGGGTGCACAGCCTGGTGAAGACCTCTATAGGTCAAAAGCTAGCCATTTTTAAAAATTGTTTAGTGGTCCAATAAAGGTGTCACCTGCTCTTGCCTTTATACTGTGTAAGACCCACATGGTTTTATTTGTTTTATCTTAGCATCCTGGGTCATTCTAGATCCAGTAATGGCTATGGAACTGTAGTTGGGCATTATGGATGGCCAATGTTACAGATGTTGTTCATCCCTTGTAACTAAATAGTGCATTTATAGAGACCAAAATGGGATAAACAAAAATTTTCAAGGTCTAATGGACTCATTGTGAATGTTTATAATTTTCTTGAACTTAATTAAGAACATAGATATCCCTGCTTCCTTTAAAAAAAATACTTTGAAGCTGTTATGAAACCCTCTATTTTTAATTGCTTGCTAATTATGGTGGAAATGAGAGATGGAAGGTAAGAGCATGGAGGATAAAAATAGATGATTTCCCTTGAAATTCCGCGCCCGTAAAAGCTTTCTTGTTAACATATTTGGTTCCTTCGTTTCCTCCCCTTCTCTCACGTACGGTAGCCAACCTTTGAAGAGAAAATGTTCTTTCCGAGTCCCCTTTTTATCTCAACTTAAGCTGGCATTTGTGATCCTCTGAGCAAAACAGTTTTCTCACGAACCATATTTCAGAAGTCGTGTAATGCCAGGACCCCTGCAAGGCGATACCCTTCTTTTCGTGTCCTTTTCTTTCAGTCCTCCTCCTCCAAACCATTATAGGATTTAAAACACCTACAGAGAATTGTTATATAACATTAGCTCTGATCTCTGAAGTGTCACGGTTCTGTCTTTTTGATGTTTTTCCGCCTCAGTATAATGGGTCTTCAGTGTGATTCCTGCTGGCAGAAGACAGTCACATTGTTTGCTATTGCAGATCATAGGTCAAAAAAGAGAAATTTCCATAACGATTGTCAATAGTACGAGAGAGAACAAAACAGAGCATAAATCTTTCATCTAAAGAGTTGGGCTTTGTGTATAAAAAGGCACCTGAGAGAATATGAGAAGCTATGTTCCTAGTTCCTGGAAATCTGATGCCAGCTTGCTCCTTTTCAGATATGCCAGACCACAGAGACCATCATCTCTAGTCAGTAGGATATGCATGATGGAGCTTATAGTCCTAAAACATCTCATGGGCACTCAAGTGGCAAAGGCTGCCTTACGGAATACTGCTCCTTATGAACACTGTGTATCTTAGCTGCCTCTAAACTTAGAGCTTTCGAAGTTTGGACTACAACACCCAGAATTCCCTAGCCAGTATGGCTGTGCTGGCTGTGGTATTCAGAGAGTCGCTGAAGTAATTTTCCCATGCTCTGTTTCTGTTAAGACTTTTTTTTTAAAAAAAATTCTAGTATATCTTCATAACTACAAAAAAATTCGACTCTTCCCCCCCCCCCCCCACTGCCCAGCGATCTTCTGCTCTGTGGAGGCTATGTTATGTACAGTAATATATAAGTACTTAAAGAATTGCCCTCTGAACTAGGATAAAGAGAAAGCTGGTTATACAGTATAATCAAGAACATTGTGTTATATATATTGCTATGTGATACTTGGTGACTGGTGGCTAATAGAGATGAGCGTGAAGGATTCATATCACCCAAGGACACCTAAGACTTCATCCTTGTTGAGTCAGCTCATTCATACCTAGAGATGGGCACAAACCACTGGTTTGGCAGTTTGTACCAGTTTGATTAGTGGCTGAACAAGTGTTCAGCGCTTCAAAGCCCCTCCCCCTCCAGTGGGTGCCCATTTGGAGGCAATGCCCAGAGGAGGTGGGGCAGGGAAGCCAGGTGCTGTCTCTGAGTGGGTGCCCGTCAGAGGAGGCGGGGCTTTGAAGTGCCAAGCACCTCTTCGGCTGCTAAATGAACCAGCCTGAACTGCTGAACCAGCAGTTCGTGCCCACCTCTAGATATGAATGAGCTGATTGAACAAGGATTAGGTATTAAGTGTCCATGGGTGATATGAATCCTAACTATGTTTCATACATACTTGTTCCCTCTTGATTTTTCAGTGAGCAGTTAATGAGCGTAGTGCATGAGCCGCCATGACCATTGCTAGGATCACCACACCTCAAAGAAGGGCTATCATGGTACCAGAAAGACGTGCAACGTGCCGCTGTGTAAGCAGTGGATTGACACTCAAGTTTTTCCACCTGGGGCACATGAAGGGGACAAAGATGCTGCTTGTTTGAGCAAAGGAGCCCTCAGATATTTCCCTTTGCCCTGTGTATCCAGTATGTTTCTGGACAAAGTGTTTGCACTGAGACCTCCCACATACAAATCCAAGCACTCCATCTAATGTACCATATTAATCATCACTTCTAAGCACAGTGGTAGAGATGACTATAGCCCATTAATTTCACTACAGGCTCTTCCAGATGAAGCATTTGTTTTACCTCATTCTGACATCTTTGGTTCCACTTTGTACTGGAAAAGCAAGGGATTTACCCGGATGTTCTGGAATTCACATCCACCAGCTTCACATCATCAAATGCTGGAGCCATGAAGGACTCCAGAAGGGAGAACAGAACAGAAGGGAGGATGGGGGGTAGAGAGGGAATCAAAAACACCAGTGCTGATATAAAGGGACCCAACCTTACCTGGGCACCCCTTGCTGCCGCCAGAGCAGGGCCACTGGGGATGATCAGATGGGCACAACAATGGTGGTGCCCACATGGAGGTACTGGAGCAGCCAGAGGGATGGCATGGCCCCCTCCACACTGGCCAGTGCAACAGAAGGTCCCTCGGCTGGCTGCCCAATTGGCCAGCTAGGGGACCCAGAAGTTAGGACTGACGGGTGAGCGGACCACAGGGGAGCAGTTTCAATCCAGTCTGCTTGTCAGGCATAAAAGGAGAGTGCCAGGCTTCGATGGGGCATCTTCAACCAGCGGGTTCCCCCTTCCCCCTCCCTAATTTGGCAATAGGTTAGTGCAATATATTGGATATATATTTCTTTTTTCCTTGGTGTATTGCATGTTTTGTCATTGTGGATTCAAATTTTGCTTGTCACAACTTTGCTGGCCATTTGGGGCACTGGGCTTGGATCCAGGCGATATGAAGGGCAACAAGCAGGAGCCTTGGGTGCCCAGGATGGTAAGGGGGGGACAAACAAAGCACAGGGTCATGGTACAGCCCAGTCAGCGTAGTGCTAATCTCCTCTCCTCCTTTTGGATGCAGACAGAATCACACTAGGGTCCTCTGGAGAAAAATTGAAGAAAAATAAACAAACCAAGCATCAGACGGCAAAGGGAAATGCTGAACTCCACCCCATCTGTACAAAAGAAACCAACGGGTTTGGGAGGTATGGAAAGCTCCAGGAACAAACAGAAAAAGACCCTGTACATAACTCTGAGAGAGAGAGAGAGAGAGAGAGAGAGAGAGAGAGAGAAATATTGCCTGGATGTTTCAGGGAGGAGATTCCATTAA
Source organism: Intellagama lesueurii (assembly GCA_037013535.1). Classification (NCBI taxonomy): domain Eukaryota; kingdom Metazoa; phylum Chordata; class Lepidosauria; order Squamata; family Agamidae; genus Intellagama; species Intellagama lesueurii. The sequence continues at coordinate 161,585,390 of JBAJHW010000001.1, read as the reverse complement.
GATCAGTGCTGAACAAAGAACTGAAAGGGGCACAAATGCCCCGGCCGGAAGAACCTATGGTTAAAGCTTAAGACATAACATGGAAGAGTAAATCAACCACCTGACCTACAGATCACATATTTATGCTACAAATATAAATTTGTTTTACAACCACTCTATCTCTCTAGTTAACTCTGAGAACTGGCCTTTGGCTTGACGGGTGTGGGGCTCTTTCACAGAACACTCAACTCCAAACTACAATTCCCAGGATTCCTTGGGCAAAGTCATGGCCCTTAAAAGTGGAAAGAAGGTGTAAATTCTTCTTTGCAAAGGATGAGGAATGCCAATATTATTCTCCTCGTTTTCTGAGAGGGTGAGGTTATCCTGTGGCTCTCTGGACAAGAAAGAAAAGAGAAGGACATGAACAATTCTGTACAAATGAAGCAAAGCTACACCAATCCAAGTGAGACAGTTTGCGTGGAATGATGGTGTTTTTTTCTTTAAGGATTAGAAACATCTTCTCTTTGCCTCTCTCTCTCTCTCTCTCTCTCTTTTAAACCAACAGCCAGTCTTTCTGTGCTTGCTGTGCTTCTCAAAGTGAAAGAACACTTGTTTTGCACAGAGACAGTTTGCACAAATGACAGGGAAACTGAGGAAGAGGGGGAAAACCCACCATTCTTTGTCTTAATACCCACTTACAGGTAGGACATCTTGGCAGGTTTGGAAATTTCTTGTTGAGTGGTTTGCTCAAGTTAAGAGAGCCTAAACTGGCAGATCAACGTCTTCAGTGAATATTCTTTACTTTTTTAAAATATTAAACTGAAATAGCTTTGTAATGTAGCTGTCCCTGTATTAATTCAGGAGATTGTTCCTGGGCTTTCAGTTTCAGACTTCCCAACATAGGTCTAAAAGTCCATAAGCTGTAAATGTACAGAAGTTAGTCTGGCTTCCTCTCCGAACTGTTCTATTGTTATGTGCAAAAGGCACATTTGTCTGTCTTTTTCTCAGGGGGATGCCCGAGATGTCAATGTGCTTGCAGTAAGATATTCCCTTGAGAGATGTGTGAGTGAGTCCCCCCTCTGGCACGTTACCCTGGGAATATTGAAAGCAGATGTGCGACTCACTCAGGTATCTGTTCATCAGATGAAGAGGTTCAAAACTAGATTAAAATAATTTAATCTCTGTGGAGCTTGCAAGATCATTTCTGTTCTAGGGCCTCTGCTTGAGCAACAATAGCAGCCGGAGTAACAACAACAGCTGGTTTTTCTCTAGTTCAAGGGGTGGGCAATGTGCAGGCTGTGGATGGCATAAACACCCCCCCCCCCAGTTGATGCTTGTTTGCAGCTCTCAGATCCATAAGAAATCCTATTTTAAAAAATATTGACATTGTATAATATTTCACCCATATTAAGTGATGCTTTAACGTTTCAGTGTCTTAAAAAATATTCAACCATTTTTATTAACCTCCTGGGAATCAAACTTCCTCCTGTGTCACTCAGTAATTTCCATACACACAATATCTTGCCCCATGTCTTTGTGATTCAGGACTGTTTCAGCAAAAGTCTTTGCTACTGTTGCTGGTACCGCTAGTCTGTTACCTATTAAGACAGATATGTCCTTGGTGGTTTTCAAGCATGTAGGCAAGAGACAGAGGAAGTGTTTTCACAATAAGCGGTGCAAGACACTACCCTTGAGCAAGGGCATCCTTAGCAAGCTGTCTGTTGACACAACTCTGTTGCAAGCTAGGCAAGACTGAACCAGTCTTTTGACAAGGCTGTGGATTGATTTGGGAGTTCATTGTTCATACTGGATGCAATGCGAGTCACTTTCCAGCCCATAGCACCCACTTCTTTCCTTCCTTCCTCTGGTCCCACCTCTGCTGATCCTTCCTTTCTCTGGTCCTGCCTTTGCTAATCATTTTATGATTTGCTGTGAAACCACTTTCTCATTTAAAGCTTCCGATTACTACATTTCTCAAAAACCTTTCTATAGAAAAATGATGTGGAAAGGTACTTCACAGTTTAAGAGTACAGAATATCAAAAGTAATTTTGGAAAATGCATTATAATACACACATCAGAAAGTTTCAATAGCAGAAATCACCATCTTCCCCTTCAGATCCATTACTCTTTCCCCTTACTTTCAAGTAACACATGCAGGAATTATCTCATCTCTGTTCACATATGGTTTTGAACTATTGGCACGATAAACTGTGACCAGAGACAGTAATTCTACATGTGTTACTTGAAAGCAAGCGGAAAGAGTAAAGGATGGGAAGAGGTATGTGATTTTAATGACACTTTCAGACCTGTCAGTTAAATGATTAGCAGCACTAAGATTTTGCTTTGCAACAGATCTGACAGGATTCAGGACTAGCACCTGATCCCCAACATTAAAATCACAGTGTTTCACTTTTGCATGTTCCACACCCCCAGGCCTGAACATCATGCCCCAACTGCCTATGTCACCACCTACAGACACACACCCCATCTTTACAATAATGTATCACAACTAACTGCATGGGGAAAAGCTCATTTGAATTATTCCTGCTTGAAAAAGTAAAAGCCCTCAGGAGCTGAGGGGGAAAAACAGCCATTTTGGGAACAAAAAGAATTCGAATCAGATTTTGCAAATCATGTGGTGTTTGACCATGTATATAATCTTAGATCTGCAGAGTTGGAAGGGACCCTCTGGATCATCCAGTCCAGCCTCTGTCAAGGAGGCCCAGTGGGGGCAATCGGGCTCCCAACCTCTGGCTCTGCAGCCAGATGCCTAAGCCCCTGAGCTATCCAGTAGTTCAATTATATATAATGGATTGTATATAAGGAAACTATGATTTAGATAAAAATAATAATAAGTAATGAAATAAAAATAAATATGTTGTAAATGTGTAAAGTAAACATATTTTGATTTAAAACAAATTACTACAGAAATTCAGATCTACCTCTTCTAGCCTTCTGGGCCATGCGCCTTGCTTTGGTCCTGCTTACATGTTATACACACATAAGGAAGCACTTTGTCTTTGAAATTTGGACTTTATCTTGGGTGGAACTACTTAAATAAAGTATATTTCAGCAGTCTTATAATCAGTTGGCTAAGATGGATGCTGAATGAAATTGGCATTTTCGGCATAACCTGCTGACAGCAGCATTACACTGAGTAAGTTACTTTCTAATTCTAACCTGATCTGGGGTTCCTAATTGGAAGGAAAGCAGGATGCCACTTTTATACCTTAGTCTGGTGGTACAAATAAGGTGTCTCCTACCAGCTAATATCCTCAACTGTTTAGTTGGGCAATTATATTAGGATAAAGGCCTGCATACATTTATATTTAATTGTCCCTCTTGGATGATAGCTGTGGTGAAGAAGAAACACAGGTGAGTTAATCTTGATTAAATGATAAAGCATATTATAAATGTCGGAAGCAATAACAGTCCTCTTCTTCGGATTCATTGGTTTTTGTCTGTTATTTAGCTAGCTGTCAACAAAGATTAGCACATGTAGACTTTAAACGAGATGTACTGCTCAGGTCGTTCAGCAAGCTGTTTAGCATCTGGGAAAATGGATATTCTTTGCTGTATGGAATGAATGAATGTGCATTTTTTGATAAAGAAGCCAGAACTATCTGGGCCTTCTGGTTATTTCCTTTGCTCAAGGTTCACAGTTGGGATCCCTAAGTTGATACCCGATGCCATTTTCTCCACCTTGGTTGTTCTGGACCAGTCAGCGAGGTCTTTGTGGGTTGCCTTGCCAAATAGATGTAGCATCGGGCCAGCCCCAAATAGACGAAGTGGTATCTCCTTTTCTCTGGAGAACCTTGCTGACCAAAATGTGCTCTGGCATAGAGCTCTCAGACAACGGACCTTCAAATGCCCTTGTAGTCCCTCTAGGCTCAGAGCAAGGCATTGTGGATGGAATTTCCTGGGTGATGGTTTCTACCATGGCAACACAGGTGGTCTCCCAGGTTGTCCTGCTCCCAATATCTGCTTCTGAGGAAGGACTCTTCAGGACCATGAATTCATGGCTACAAAGCCCTGTGGGAAGTCAGCACACTATTAATCCTTAATTCTTAGAAGCTTGGCTTTTAACAGTACAATTTGTAACTCTTTTGTATTTCTTATGTTTTATAATTATTTTACTCTTTTTAAATGAATCTTTTATATTTTACTCAAGTGTGATTCTTGGGGGAACAAGGGTTTGAGTGCCTCAAGAAAGTGCCTTAGCCACAAGGGCTATGTTGGCTATTTTTGTTCTTTCGGTGGCCTACCTGGTAAGGCTGGTGTGCAAGGCTTAAAGCACAAAGCCAAGAGTATTTTATCCCAAATAAGGGAGGAATTGGAAATCTAAGGCCCATAGTTGCCCAGTCACGCACTTTCTAGGGCTAACCCAACCTAGAGAGAAAAGGCTGGGAATCTGGAAACTAGAGTCGACACCTTCCCCTAGTGGAATAGCGCCTTTAAGGAGCTGTATTCCTTACAAGGATGAACCAGAAAACTAGATTAAAAATTGGACAAGTAAGCAGCATCCCACTCCTTGAGATTTTAGGGCCAAAGCTGGAGATCCAGAGAATGAACCCTAGAACTTTAATCCAAGTCTGAGACCTGGCACACCTAGGCACCTTTAAAAACCCATCCCTTATTATTCAATATTATCTACACAAAAATACTGGAAGAACTTCTCAATGAAAGTAGCAATTGATTAGAAGGAGATCATCATCCTGAAACAAAATCCAATCCAAAAAAGGTGAAAGTACTACCAAAATACAGCTGGGTGGACAGCTCAGTGGTTTAGGTCTCTGACTGCAGAGCCAGAGGTTCGCAGTTTGATTCTGTAGCTTCTGAGAGTACAGCTCTCTTTGTGGCCTTGGGCAAGCTGCAGAATCTCAGAGTATCCCCAGAAGAAGGGAATGGTAAACCACTTCTGAGTATCACTTCTCTTCCTGGAAAACCCTGAGAAGTGTCACCATAAATCAGGGTTGACTTGACTGCACGTGATTATTATTGAAATATTAGTAATCCAGAAGGAATCCGACAGTATGTCTTAACTCTGGATGTGTTAGAATGGGAGCTCTGCTACGCTTCTGGATATAGCAGTGCTCTGAAATATCAAGGTAGCCCTGGTGGTGCCTTTCAGCAGCAAGGCCAAGCTGCTCGGCTGTCTCCAGGCATCATAAAAGCATATAGTCAACAGGTAAGCACCCTAGACCTACCCAATCCATAATCACCTCTGCAACTCTCCTACACTTGGGAAGTGGAAAATTTCTGCTATGTCTGCACAAGTCAAAACTCTGGAAAGTCATAGATAGTGGAGATTCTCTCATTCAGACTGCTGTCCTTCATGTATAGTGATAGAACCTCTGGAAAAGGGACTGGGACTAACACACTCCTTCTTTTCATGCATTAAGTGTAGACACTTCTGTAACAACTGAATGAGACTGTAATTGCACCTCTGTCTGGGAAAAAAGCATCGGGATACACATGCCCTAGGAATCTTCTGATTAGACTACTGCAATATGATCTATGTGAGGTTACACAGGGCAGTAGCATACTGTTGTTATGTCCGGTCAAGTCAGAACAGAGCTACAGTAATCCTAATAGGCGTTTCAAGTAAAATGAAATATTTAAGGAGTGATTTTACCAGGTCCAGCTCCCCAGTGAGTCTGCATGGCAGAGCCAGGATTTGAACCCATGTCCCATGAGTCCTAGTCGATCACTCTATCCACTACACCACACTGGGTATCCCAGTAGAGCACTACAAAATACTATAAAGCATCCTTTCTCTTTGCAACCCAGAAGTTTATTTCAGAATGTGTCTCATCAAGCTTTTAGCAACCTTGGGTCATTTAGATGATATTATTTCTGATTACAGATGGGCACGGACCTTGGTTTGGAGGTTCATGCTGGTTCACTGGCACAGCACCATAGGTGCCATGCATTCCCTTCCCCCTCCTCCAGCCAATTTCCTCACTCACCAGCTGGCACATGCTGCTCTTCTCCTGTTCTTTGCATGATTGTCTGGTTGCAGCAGGAATATTGACTTCCTTTCTCCGCCTCCTCCGGCAGCTGCCCACTCAAAGGCAGCACTGCAGGAATCCCTGCCTTGCCTCCTCATCTGAGTGAGCAGCTGCTGGAGGAGGCGGAGGAAGGAAGTCCATGCTCCTGCTGTGACTGGATCGTCAAGTGAAAAGCAGGAGATGAGCAGAACGTGCCGGCTGGTGAGTGGGGGAGCTGGCTGGGGTGGGTGGGTAAATGGAAAGTGTGCTACCTGTGTTGCCATGCCAATGAATGAGCACGAATCTCTGAACTGAGGTACGTAGCCATCTCTATTTCTGATCATGACCGACAGTTTGTTTCTGGGACCAATTTATATCCTGAATGGTCTGAGAGAGAGTTCCTTTAAGAACCACCTTTCCAACCCACATGACCCTGCTTACACACAAAGTACGCCAGAGGTTCTACTCCATATTCTATTACAGTTTGTGGTAAGATGCATGGCAGTGCAGGATGAGACCTCTTCTGTGATGGCATGAAGATCATGGCATTTCCTCTCTAGTGCATCTCGACTGTTTTATTCCTTGTGGTTACATATGTAGTAAAACATATGGCTTTCAGAGGAGCCTTGGTGCAGACTAAGAAATGTTGGGCTGTGATTTGTCTGGTTGGTGCTTTGTTTACTGTTTAGCACTATTGATATTTTTTGAATGTTTTATTCCTGACATAGAATCATAGAATGATGAAGTCAAGGCCATCGAGTCCAACCCCCCGCTCAGTGCAAGAATCCAAATCAAAGCAGATCTGACAGAGGGTGGTCCAATTTTCTCTTGAATGCCTCCAGCATTAGAACACTCACCACCATTGAACTGCATGGTGGCATTGTAGTTGAATGCTTTGTTTAATAAATATTGTTTGATTATGATTTTTTATTCAGTATTAGACAAATTGTGGATCAGGATGACCAAAAGAAAGAATACAAATGTTGGAAGGAAGTATGTGAGGATTGGGGGAAAGAAATTGCTGTCCGGTGCATTCCTGTTCAGTGTTTCAACCATGTCCTCCTCCAGATGTTTCCACCCCTTTCCAGCCCCATTTTCAATCAACAGTCAGTTAGCATTTCAAGACCATTAAGCATACTGTAGCGTTTTGAGGTGTTCCTCCCTTTAGAGATTTCCCTCCTAGATAATTTGGTAGGTCTTGGGTTTTATCTAAATCTGCTGATCCATCTTGCCCATGGATGGTGCTGTTTGGCCACATAAAGAAATGACATTCACTTCTAAGCTGAGATAAAATAATAAGAATAAGATAGTGTGAGGGATGGCAGATCCATTGACAAAGGGAAAATTCCATTGGGCCCCCTTAATAAGAGACGCTAGGGCTGCTGCCTCTCTCTCTCTCTCCCCCCCCCCACCTCCCGTTCTCTCACTATGAAACATCAAAAGAACCTAAGGGTAAAGCAGATTGAGAGACCTGTCTTGCAAGATTTCTATTTGAACATTTTCAGTCCATTAAATCGACAAGTACTGGTGGCTCATACCCTCTTTTTCAGGTCAGCTACAGAAGGGTGTGAAAATGACGGACTGACAAAAGAGTTGAACAGGTCTGACAGCATGTGCTGCCAAAGCGAGTGATGGATAAATATTTCACAAACAAGGATAATGTCATCAAGAGACACTACGCTTGGATGGCTGGAATTTACACAAGTTCAGCCCAAAGCTTGGACCCTTTTTTTCTTGCTTTGGACCACTGCTGAGTGGATAGAGAAAATTTTTTGAGAAGCCATAATATTTTTCCTGTGAAACAAGATGGCTATTATTTGCAGTAGCACCACCTCCCGCTCTCTTCCTTTCTCTTTTCCTTTGTCATCCTGTTCTCAAGGTCTCTGGAGTGTCATTTATATACTGATCTTGACTCAAGTATTTTCTTTATCTCAGTGCTAATTTCCATGTATTTAAATTGGCATTCTGCTTACCCTGTCATGTTGGGCGTGCACGTTTTAAAAAGAGGGGTAGACAATATTAAAAAAGAAATAATATTTAAAATGTATTCATTTATTTAAAATACGTTTACCCTGCCTTTCTCCATAAAAAGACCCAAGGTAGCTTATATTGTTAAAAAAAGATACCTTAAAAACAATAAACAATTCAAATATTTTTTTCAAAAAATTAACTAAACCTTGTATTAAAATTTTAAATAAAAGCATTGTTTTAAAAGATTAAAAGCAACAAAATACTAACCGTCCTGATTTTAAAACCTCTCTTAGAGCCTGATCACATTACTTTAAAAAATGATTTAAATCTTGTTCGAGATGGATTTAAATTTTGATGTATGTGTTAGAGGTATGTATTCCAGTGGAGCAATTTGACAGGGGATCATGTTATTTTGAGCAGCAGTGAGTTTTTTAACTCCTCCATCAGAGATCTGTTTATTTTAATGTGGATGTGGAATTGATTCCTTGAAATCGACTCCACATATGTGAACACCTTTTAGTTCACGTTAATTCTTTTAATTCTGCTATAGGATACAACACTATACCAGATAGCCGGAATTTATTATTATTATTATTATTATTATTATTATTATTATTATTATTATTATTATTATTATTATTATTATTATTATTATTATTATTATTATTATTATTAACAACAACAACAACAACAACCCACAGCTTGTTGATGCTCTGATCAGCTGCCAGGCAGGGCAGGGCGCTGTGCTAAACAGCTGACGGGTGGCCCTGCCATGACTTGAAACTGGCTTCTTCTCATTGGCCAGCCTCTTGTTGGAGCCATTGCGGAAAGGGTCAGCGGTGGTGGGTTCTAAGATGCAGCCGGCGGCTTCTATGCCCGGTAGTGGGCCAAGAGCCACAGCTGAAAGGAAGAGGAGGGATGGCAGATGAGAGGAAGGGGAGGACACGGGGTCCGCTTGGCTGGCCAAGGTGCAGGGCAGGTGGCTGCTGGCTCAGCAAGAGCAGCTGGAGAGACCTCTCTCTCTCTCCTTCCCCCAAGCTGTGTCAGTGTGTGCAAGGCAGTTTCCTGAGAGGACGCACACATCGTCCCAAAAGTACCATGTGACTTTAAACCATATTAAAAAACCATGATCCCTTTCCCAATTTATTTCACTATTGTAGCTGCACCTTTAGACTGCCAAGGGAAAACTTGCCTGAAAAAAGAGAGAAACAAATGACGATGTAATATCCTATCAATGGAGTTAGGTTTGGTGCGAATGCACACCAAGGACGTGGTGACTCATGGGTGCAGAAGGAGGTCTTGGTGACTCTTTTCTGTAGGATGAGACCTGGAAAATCACGGCGGATGAGAATTTTTAAAAATATTCTTCTCATCCTTAGAAGAAAACAGACTTCCACATGGTAGCATGATAAGAGGGAGGTAAACTAAGGGCTTTTGTGTCTAAGAAGTCTGTATCTGTGGATGCTTACTTCTCATTATCTGTACATCAGGTCGGTAATAATTATTTTTAATAGGATAACAATGTTCTTTAAATGTGTCCATATCGTTTTTGGAAACATTATCCTCTTTGTGGCTGTTCTCAAGCTGAATGCTTTTCTTACACACATTTCCACCAAGTGTGCTTCTGCTGTAGTTTCAAAAATGTGTGCATTTTTCCGCATGCAGTTTTCAAACATGTGTCCTTTATGAGATGTGTCCACTCCAAAGCCATCTGATGATGCACAGATTCTAGAACACAAAGTACAGCTTGGTCTGTGATCACTCCAGGAAATACAGATTGGGAGCAGTCTGCAGAAGAAATCAGCCAGAGTAGACTTGTTACGTATCTAAGACGGTTTGCTGGAAACTGTGCCATTCCTACATCTACAATTCCACTCCACTTAAAGACCCAGTTGACTTGAAGAAATTGTGTATCCTGACACATCATTTTGAAAACTCTTATTGACTAGAGCTTGAGAAATTACCTTTTAGACAGTACCGTCCTGAGAACTGTCCAGTTGTTTTGAAGACACTGTGACTGGTAATCTAAAGATCCTCTCCGAGCTAATCTCTGATGGGAGGTGACGTCCCATCTTCTGTGACATCCTCAGTTTTCGCTGTCCCAAAGAAATCACATTACAATGATGCAGTTCTAACGCATATGACCATTGGTAGATCCTGATAGAATTTAGTGCTGCCCTATTTATATTTTACTACTTCATGCACAATAAGTGATTAAAAAAAATAATTTTAAAGCTTATCTGCCTTCTGATTGGGTACCTGTCCAACTTAATTTACACATACTACCTTTTGAAATGGTCCTTAATTAATGGTGCTTTATACTGTTTTATTAATGTCATATTGGTAGATAACATTTAATTCAGTGTAGAATGACCCACTGCAGTTACCTAGAATTTATATTCGTGGTGTTCAATTGATAATAAATCAAGGGAACTCTTCAGTTTTATGATCTTAACATTTAAGAAGCTAACCTCCCTCTCAAACCAATTTGCTCTGTTCTGAACATTGTAAAACTTGCACATTAACCTCCCATTATATCCTTCCTCTCACAGAGTCATTTTGTTAATTTCTGTCATCACTCTGAACTTTTTCTTGGGCATTTGCCACTGGGGAGCACTGAACCAATGATTAGTCTGCTTGGGCTCCTTGACTTTCTTATCTGGAGCTGTATATTTATTGGGCACATTGGAATCAAAGCGTATGGCTTCCTGTTGTACAAACTGCAGACGGTGACAGTGTGTGATGCACTAAGTTCCTGACTGTAAGGAAATATGTGCATAATCTCCACCCCCATGCCCAAGAAGAAACAACTTTACTTATTTTCCCTGGAAAGTGCTTCTCTGATGCCCATTAATTCCAGAGATACAATAGAGAGGTTAATGATCCTCGGAGGCATGATTTTTCTCCAGCTACTGTTGCCAGGTTGAAAATGTAAAGATCTTCTTTTCCTTCAAGAATTTTACAGAATGTTTCCCCCCTGATGCAAACTCTGCTTTCAAAAGACAGCATTTCTCAAATAATGAAGAAGGGCTTTGAGTGGCAACATTTCACCAGAACATAATATGTCTGCGGTCTCCAAATAATAAGTGCATAGCAAGAAACCCACAAGTGACCGGTAGGTCCAAAAAGCTTGAATCTGAAATAATATAGCTTGTACAACACTTAGACCGACCAACCGACCACTCAGCTGAGAGCACTGTCATGTCCCCCTTCCCTGGCAGTGCACCTGATACTGATGTGGAAGACAGTTGACATGGTACAGGGGGGATAAAAAACTCAACATCTCATCTAGGGGCTGGCATATTGTGCATTCCAGCACAGAAGAAAGTCTTTGCCAAATGCATGCAATCTAAGGTAGGGTTATAAATAATATTTGCTAAATTCTTTGTTCTCTTCTATTTCGTTATGTTATGTGCAGTCAAGTCGGAACTGACCTATACTGATCATAACAGGTAAGTGAGATATTTAAGGTGTGGTTTTACTAGTTTTATATTCCCAGTGACTTTCCATGGCTGAGAGGGAATTCAAGGCCAGGCCTCCTGAGGCCAAGTCTGTCATTCTATCTGCTACACCACAGTGGGTCTCCTCACTTCCAGTTAGGCTGTGTCAGTTCAACAGGATATCTTGACAAGGAATTCTCAGACCCTGCAAAGGCCTTCACCTCCAGGTGAGAGCAGGAGATGTGATGTCATTTTCCCTCTTTCTCTCATGAAGGACTCTTCTCTTTTCTCTCATGAAGGTCATGTCTTCTTCTTTTGAGAAGCAAAGCACAAATGCACAGAGTCATCATTTTATTTAGTTCCCCTCCTCCCATGGGGATATGAAATGATGAACACATTCCAGAAAGCAAATGGGGCAGATAATATTTTCTACCAAAGGTACAATACTTACTATTACTGCTTACATTAATGAAATATATTTATACAGGGAGCTAATAGAGGATGTTGAATATTCACCCAATTATCCTTCTGTAATCTACCACTCTAAATACATATTCTAAGATTTTCTAAGATAACATATTGTTTTCATCTCTGCTGAAGGACCTGTTCACAGGCTCTGTCTATGGATGCTATGAGCAAAGCCTACCAAACTACCTATTGCTGAGGAAGTAAACTTTGATCACTTCTTTCACACAAGGAAAGAGGAAACCAAACAGATCCAAGTTCGGAGAGGAGAGGATTCAAACAGCATCCAGTTTCCCTGCTATCCTCTGCCTCTCTCACTGCTGCCAGGTGGAAGGTTTTGAAATAGAACAGCTACAAACTCCTCCACATTGGCTTAAGTGATCGCACCACCTGAACCGATGCAAATCCATTTGATTCTGAAAAAGTAGAAGCCACAGTGGCAGAGGAAAAAGTATGGCTTTGATTAAAAACTCCTGGCTGATTTGCATTGATGTGTATGTCATGTAGTCAAGGGAAAATACTGCAAATCTAACCATCTCGATCCCAGAGAATTTCCCTCATTATTTGTCAATGTAGTCACCCCTCAGTTAGCTGCAATTAACCAATTGAAAATCAATAGCTTTCTATTGACAGCATCACATTTGCAACAAAGAGACATGTGACCCCTTAAAGACTAACAGATTTTACTTGGCATAAAATTTTGTGAACTGTGACCAGCTTCTTCAGAAGCATGGGCTTGATGCATGTGACCAAGTGGGCTACCATCCATGAGAGCTGATACCAGGTAAAACGTCACGGTGCTCTGAGTCTTAGCAAACTAGCATGATGACCTCAGTGGAAGCTCTGTATCTCTTTGCCAGACTAAGATGCTGTGTTCTTTCACTCTTAACCCTTTACGGAACAGTCCCCATTTCAAAACAAAGCATAGACATTTTTACTTTTTGCTGGCTATACACACAATTTCTTTACAGTGATCTATACTTCCAAAATATCGGTACCACTTTGTGTTTGATTATGCGTGTTCCTTTACAGTGGGATGACTATCTTCCAGAATTCTTGTGGGCCACACACACACCGATCTCTGGACCTTGGATGATGCTACCCTCTCCTATGCATGCCACTGCCAAATGTATTTGTCATATTCCTTTCCTTCGGCACCTTACGAATGCCCTTCCAAACCATTTTTCTAAAAAAAACAATCCACTAGAGCGCACATCTTATATATACAAGCTTTAAAAGGCCTGTTGTACTCTCTAGTAGGTAGTTTTAACAAATTGGACCTGGGAGGGCACCCTTAGGGTGCGGGGGGGGGGGGGGAACATGGCCAACACTGCCCAGAGTACACAAGACCTTTCTGAATATAATTTTTTTGCCAAAAAAATTACTTGAGGTCATTGGGGAGTCTGGGAGGCCAGACATAGTGAGGCCCCTGGCGGCCACAAGCAGCCCACAGACTGCCTTTTTGCCCGCCTCTGCTTTATACTGACTACAATCTATACAGCTAGGAGCTCACAAGACACTGGGGATGAGAAGGAGCAATTACAAAAACGTGGCTTAATCTTTTGTGGCACCATGAAGACTGCAATACCAAAAGGTTTTATCTGGAGGAGAACCCGCAGTCCACACCTGTACACTGTGCAGAATCCTGGAGAGTAGGAAAAAATCATCATAAAGTTTCCTCAGCATTTTTTTCATAGATTGGGATTGTGGGGAAGGCAGATCCAGAAGTGGCAACTGGAATGTTAGTGTGGAAATGATGGCAAATGCTGGAAATACTGGGACATATACCCTTACAGAGCACATGTGATTATTTGTCATTTCTGCTCTGGATAGAAATAATAGCTAAAAAGTGGATGCTATTGTCTCTTATATATGTCTAAATAGCACCCACAAAATGTTAATATCACATTAAGGATGTAATGCATGAGAATGATGTCAGGGCTTCCCTAGGATTCCTTTCACAGAAAGTAGAGTGTGAAATATTGTTAAGGGGAATGGCAACACACATTTACTCTGCATTTCTATTAAGAAAACCATTGTTCCATTTTTATGGCTGAATTGGAGTCAGAAGGTCACTGAACATTTTGCAGAAACAAAAGTATCAAAACCTAAGTTACCTCCACTACCTGTTGTTTGAATTCTTGCTTAGAAATGAGAGGTCCCTTCCTTGATTACCACATCATAAAGAGAGCATTTGTAGGGAGATCGTTTTCCTACTCTTACCTTCTCCAGGTAAAACCCTTTTTGAAAAATCAGAATGATCTCTGTGTTAAATATAAACTGAGTATAGTTTCAAGAGGACAAAAAGTAGCTTTGTTCTTGATAGATATTGTTGACTCAGTGTTAGCAATTTTTAAACTGTTAAAAACAAAACAAAACAAAAAAATAAAAAAGGGGGGAGGAGAAGAGCATTGATCATAAAAAGCAAATCCTTAGTGGTAATGTTCACAACAGTTGCCGTTTCTCTGTAAATACCTGTTTAATACGTTTTGTGCTTGGCAACAGTATTAATCATAGAATCACAGAATAACTCAGTTGGAAGGGGCCTATAAGGCCATCGAATCCAACCCCCTGCTCAGTGCAGGAATCCCAATCAAAACAGGTCTGACAGAGGGTTGTTCAATTTTCTCTTGAAGGCCTCCAGTGTTGGAGAATTCACCACCTCCCGAGGCAGTTGGTTTCATTGTCGTATTGCACTAACAGTTAAGATTTTCTTGATATTCAACTGAAATCTGGCTTCCTGTAACTTGAGCCCATGGTGTGTGTCCTGCACTCTGGGATGATCGAGAACAGATCCTGACCCTCCTCTGAAAGACAGCCTTTCAAGTATTAGTGTCATTGAAACTACCAACATGAATTTGACCAAACTCTGGGAGGCAGTGGAAGACAGGAGGGCCTGGCGTGCTCTGGTCCATGGGGTCACGAAGAGTCGGACATGACTTAATGACTAAACAACAACAACAACATCCTATCTCCCCTCAGTCTTCTTTTCTCAAGGCTGAACATGCTTGGTTCTTTCAGTCTTTCCTCATAGAGCTTGGTTTCCAGTCCATTGATCATCCTGGTTGCCCTCCTCTGAACTGCTTCCAGTTTGAAACTTGTGCTTGGCAATCTGTAAATCCACAAAGCTTGCAGACTGCATGGTTGTTATCTTCATCTCGAAGAAACAAAGCTAGTGAGAGATGAAAAATGTTACCCTGTTGGACTATAATTCCCAGAATACCTCAGCCAGCCCTGCCACAACTATGCTAGGTGGAGTATTTGGGGAGTTGTTGCCCAAAAGAAGTGTAACTTTCAAAAGCCATTTAATTTCCACTTGTATTGCTGCAACAGACCACCACCAATGTTCAAATACTCCCAGTCAGAGCCAACCTTATCATGAGTGGTATCAGGAAGCCGATGCTGGGAGTGAGGATGGAGAAGTGGCTGCAAGGTACTGAAGGAACAAAGTGTATGCCAGATGTCTTCCCCTGAGGAAGGTCCTCCATTAATCTACTGCTTTTCAGATGTGGTGGAAGATGTTATCCCATATCCATTGTTGGAGGAAGGATCACTGATCCCAGCTTCTGGACATAGATAGGGTCTCTCTCTCTCTCTGTACTCATGCAGCAAAATGTCTTCCATCAACCTTCCATTCAAAACACAGCCAATTAATCCCACTCCCATGGTTGGATCTCCATCACTTTCTCTTTTGAAAATCAAGAGTATCTAAGCCTTTCTGCCACACACTTGCATAACTTCACTTGCATAACTTCGCAGGTACATTCCACAGAAGACTGAAGACAAAGGGGCCCAATTCATATGATCTTTCCCCCTTGTCTGACCACCCACATTTGTCCCAGAAACCAGACCAAGGAAGGAAGGAGCCATGTCATGGATCCATTTTTTGTGATCTGTGGCCTCTAACACTGTTCTTGTGAGTGAGGACAGAGGTACACTGCAACAGTAAATAATGTCAAAACCTTTCTCAGGAGGAAGCGACACATTTTTATTACCAGATCTTCTAAACTTTAGTACAACATTAATATTATGGTCTCCTCGCTCCCTTCCTTGGAATTTATACAGCTTTTAAAAAACAAAATATTTATTTATTTAGATTTTTACCCTGCCCATCTAGTGGCTAGGCCAATCCTCTAGGCTGCTTATGCTATCACTATTAACATAAATGAAATGCAGCAATAAAGTTCAATATATCAACGTAAAACAACAAACAAAAGATAGCCAATTTCGTACTAACTATAAATACTAGTAGATCTAAATGTTTAAACATGGGTACTATATAAACCAGAGTTTGGAAAAGATACTGGCTGGGAGATTCTGGGCATTGTTTTTCAAACAAATAACATTTCTAGTCCCTTCTAGAAGTGTAATAAAATTACTTGAGCATAAGATAAAACTACAGATCCTGTATTCTGAATTTCGTTTGTTTGTTTGTTTGTTTGTTTGTTCGTTCATTCATTCATTCATATTGTAATGCAATGATCTTTTGATTGAGTAATAAATGTATTGACTGTATCCAGAGGTGTTTACTCCTAGAGAGGTGCAGAGGATTGCAATATCAGAGGCATATTCTGTACTGGATGTAAATCAAAATAACTTGTTATGTGTTCTCTACTCCCTCCTGCAGCTGAAAATGCATGCTCAGAATCACTGCTTATTTAGAGGTTAGCCATGTCACCTAAGATTACCCTTCAGTGCCTATTTTTAAGCAACAGATGTTCCCACTGTGAGGACACGTGGCACCCCACTTATTCTCTTCTCTCCCAAAAGCCTGTTAGAGGGGAGAGAAATTGCCCCTGCCTGGTGTAGCCTCAGGAATGCAAACTTTTTTTTTAAACCGTGCTTTCAATCTTTCTTCCATGCTGTGAAGACTGCAATGGGTCACTTTAGTGCTCGCATGTTTGCTTCAAACTCCTGTAGTTCCTAAAACTAATTTTCAACAGCATCAAAATGTTGTGATGAGGCTGGTGATTTGATGGAGGTGTCAGACCGTTCCTTCGTGAAAAGTGGTAGCTTTCTCTCCTGTTAATTACACACAGAGATGTTTTGTGGTGTGTTGTTTGTGACAGATTTTGCCATTAAAGTCTTATTCTTCCTCTGATTTTTTTTTACTGCGTTGAAAAAGTAGATGTAATGTTCCTGTAAAATGTCATGTGGAAGGACATGTACTTTATTTCGGCTAAGTACAGTGGAGTCTCTTTGACCACTTGGTGGTTTATCTTTCACAAAAAATTGGGCAGGTTCAGTCAACTAATATCCCTCCTTATCCAATTATCAGAATTTCTACATAGAAGACTGATCTTCTTTCTCTTTCCGGTGAGGCTACAATCAGAAAACTGACCTAGAGGACTAGTGTATTGAACCATGAAAGATTGATTAAAATTGCTTTTCTATGTGGGTGTGAATTTTAAGCAGCCCTTAAAATTTCCTCTCAAAGCCTCTGCAGTCCCGTCTGATTAGACTTTGTGAGCTTTGGCATGGTAATCTTCCGGCTCTGGGGATTTTACCACATGGGTATGTATTGACTTAAAGTATCCAGGCGACCCTACCTAGAATCATTTCTTTCTGAAGCTGTTTCTGCCCCCTCCTCCCTCGTAGGCTGTGGGAAGCAGGCTGGGGTGGGGGATCCTTCCCAGCCATTCTGTGAGCATGGAAATGCTGTTGTGGCTGGCTTGCCAGCATGCTAATGGGAAGCATAGCGCTATTTTTGAAGGCTCATGCTGGTAGCAAGGCTGGGCGAGTCTGATTAGCCTGAGTCAAAGATTGAACAGTTCAGCAATAAAGGACTGACTGCAAGAAGGAAGCTTCTCATTACATGGAGAAACTTCTAATCATTTTTGAGAACTACTTCTCTCCCCCCCCCCCTTTTTTTTTTTTAAAGTATGCTCTTGTTATGACCTTTAGAAAGAGTGGGCCAGAGCTTGGAAGGTAACTAGTTATATATAATCCTTTCCTTTTTCCAATAGCAAATGTATAGCTGAGGCTCCCACTAAACATTAAGAGGAACTGGTGTTGCCTGCCCATGTAGACTGTTTTCTCTCCCACAAGGGGATTTCCTTGAGCATCTGAGGCAGGAGATACATCAGTCTTGCAAATTAGCAAGGATGTTGGCAAGTCTTTGGGTCTGAGTCCCAGGTCCTGAGTCCAAGTCTTTGGTAGCAAGTCCCGAGTCCTAAACCTCAAGTCTGAGTCACTGTTAAAAATAAAAAAAGGGGAGGAGGTGAGTGGGTTTCAAGCCACGGGTCCAGTCCAAGTCATTGGGGGAAAAAAAAACCTGAGTCAAGTCCAAGTCGAGTCACCCAGTGTGACTTAAGTCTGACTTGACAGTAAGTCCTGCGACGCGAGTCCCCATCCCTGCAAATCAATCCTGTGTTTACCTTCCAGTGGCCAGTCACAAAGCAAACTATGCTAAATACAAGATTCACCATTCATTAAAACCATGCATTATGATAAGCACATGTTTTTCACCACTCAAGGAAGCAGAGTTGTAGCTAAAGCGGGGCAAATGGGAGTTAAGGGGGTTTGTGGTGCTTAAAACCAGGCCTTGCCTTGGCCATCTACCAGAAGCCTGTGGTGGCATTTCTACCTTGCAGAGTTGGCGTAAGAGTCAAAGTGCTTAATCGTGTGGATTTTTGGGAACTGCATAGTCCAGTTAGACTAAGGTGCTGGGAGGTTGCCAGGCAGGATGATTCCCCCAGGCATCAGCCCATTTGACCCTCCCGGTCTCACCCACACTAGGTTAGCTAGGGTTATATACATTGCCTTGAACTCACTGAAGGAAAGGCAGAAGGTAAATGCAACTAATGAATATCAGGAAAAAAAAATTCCCAAGAGTGTAGTTCAACAGTGGACCCAATGTCCTTGGAAGGTGGTGAGCTCTCCAACACTGGAGTCATTCAGGAGAAAGCTAGACATCCATCTGTCAGACACACTTTAAGTTGGATTCCTGCATTGAGCAGAGGGTTGAATTCTCTATGATTCTAATAACGAATTAATGGAAACCGTTAGAACTACAGAGTTGATGCTCCCATTGCATGCTTCCACCTGATGGCTTAATTTTTTTTTCTTGATATTGCCCACCATGACTGATGATGACAGATCTGCTCCACCATTAATAAAAATCTATCTCATCCTCTCAATAGTAACTTGCTTGACATGGTTGGTCGCAAAGGGGTGGTGTCCTTTCAAATAAAAGGTAGTTCTGGGTAGGACTAGCATCTGGCTAGAGTTACTGTTGCCATAATGGTAGATTGTAAAACTTGGTTTCCATCCACAATTTCATGTTTCTAGCTCCTAACATTTCAGGGAGTTTCCAGGGCAAACAAAAGGGAACAGGGAGGGGGATTTCAAGATGTAACCAATCCAGTTATTCAAGTTAAGTAGTATCCATGAAAACTATATTGTTTGTAGCTCTTACCATTTCAGAAATCTTTTAGGACAAAGAAACAAGACTCTGAGGGAAATGATTTCAAGATGTAACCTCCCCCACTTCTTTAAGTTGGGGCATCAATAGTATCCAGGGTCGGAGTAAGACATTTAGAGGCCTTAAGCACTGAAAAGATTATGGTGCCCCCTATGAATAAAACATGTGGTGGGTCCCATGTCTTGGGAAGAAATCATACAACACACACATTATATGCATGGAAATATGGTAATTTAATTGTATAGCATGTAGCAAAAAAGAACATGAAACATACAATCAAATTTCTGGCTTCCAGTCAAATCTTGCGCTTTCATCCTTTGATTAATGTTGATAGATTTTGTTAGAATCTGTAAACTGAAAAGGTCAAACAAGAGCTTAAAAACCCCTTTGGGGCATTTTTTAACAGTGGCTGTTATTTCTTTGGCTTGCACATATAGTGCAGAGACCATGGGTCTAAAAGACCAGCAGCTCTTTTTATCCTCATCTCCCGCCCAACCTCCCAAAACACAGAAGTAAAAATAACATTAAAAACACACACACACATCAAGCAATGATGATGATGATTGATCATTTCACTCAAAAGATGAGTTTTCTCACTAGGTGAGTCTTTATCCTTTTTAGTTTCTACTGATACACACTGAATTGCTTTAGGTAGGGAGGTGGTTTTCTTGAGGCTCTTGAGCAAGGGAGGGGGAGAACCAAGGGATTTTGGACAGATGGGTGTAGTTTGTTAAGGAGGGTGCACCATTTGCACCATGGTCCATGGTAAATCGGGCACTGGAAAAAACTGTGGTGCCCCCTTCCCTTGTTGATGCCCTAAGCACGTGCTTATTTTGCTCAATTGTTAATTGAGGTAGGCTGGTAGTATCCATGCCAAATCTGATGCTTCTAGTTCTTTACTAGATCTTTTGGGACAAATCAACCAACCAACCACCAAGCAAAAGAGGCTCAGAGATAAATTAATTTTGGAGCATAGCCCAGCCAGTAATTTAAGATGGGAAATCAGTAGTTATCTGTGCCACATGTCTTTCTTCCAGCCTTTACTGTTTGAGAGATTTTTCAGGATAAGCAAAAAAAAAAAAGCTTTCAGGCTGCAGCCCACTTCAGCACAGGCATCTAACCATGGCACAAATATTAGATATTAAGGGTATTGTGATCTCTCAGTACTCAGCAAGGACAATAAATCACAGTGGCTTCACACTCACTTCTGGGATTGCACAGCACCCAGAATCTGGCAATAGCTGCCCATCACATTTTGTCCAATTCCCCTCTGTGATAGTCAGGCAGACTGAGCAGTGTTGAAAAGGTGGGCCTCAGCCGATCAGGAGTCAGTGAAAGATTTGGGAGCTGCAGGTGACCATTGAAGTGACAGGTAGAACTTCGCTGTGAAAGCGGGCTAAATGGGATTAGGCTGGTAGGTGTAATGTAGGATTTCCTCAGTCTGAGGAAAAGGAACAAGAAGGGGCCTGGAAATGCTTTGAAAATGAGCGTTAAAAGTTATTTTTTACTCATTTTAGAAAGAACAGAATTTAGTGAGCAGTTTATTGACAAGAAGCCTGGGTTGGGATCAGTAGATACCGAACCCCTGAAAGCTGTTCCCTCCAAACCTAATAACTCTTGTGTATAACATTCTGCGCCATTAAAACAGAGAAACCACTATGTGTTTAACCCTCTTTGAATGATTAAATGCAAAACAGCTTTCAATTAGAAGCAACACTTGCAAATATCTGCCCAGACCATCCATCCAGACAGTCCTGCTTCTCTCTGCCTCTACAACTTCTGTGGTGCTGCTTGAAGCCGTCCAGTTTGTCCTGGTGCAGGGAAGGCCCCCCTGGAATGGGACTTCTCCACTTTTTAGTTCCTTGTGTTCCCCCAAGGAGGTCTGAGAGTTCAAGCAGGATACGCCATGCAATATGCTGTGGTGAACTGGGGAAAAGAGGTTATGGCAACATCCTTGCACGAGTGGAGGTGCTTTCTGCTCATGCCATGTCAATGCAGTGTGTTTTTGCACCCTCTTTTGAAAATGGGCTTATAGTTCAGCTGTTTCTTTGGTTTTGGTTTCTTTTTCTTTTCCTTCCTTCCTTCTCTTCTTTTTTCTTTGCTTTTCTTCCTTTTTTTTTTTTTTTTTTTTTTGGAAACTCGTATTGTGTTCTGAATTGAATTAAATTGGCTTGACGTCGGAGACAGTCACAAACTAGGTAGGAAATTTTAGAAAATTAATTGTTAATTTTCTTCAGCCATACACCCCAGAGTTGCATAATGTCAGTAAATGCTTCATTTACTTTTGATTTTACTTGCCACATCACCAGCTGCTGATCCATTTCTGGGCACAATTCAAAGTGCTGTTTTAACATAAGCTGCCCTGGTGTTAAGAGAGAGCCTTCTCTGTTTTTCCTCCCAGACTCTGGAACTCCCTCCCACGGGAGGCCAGGCTGGCCCCATCTTTGCTGTCCTTCCACAAGCAGGAAAAAGACCTTTCTCTTCAGGCAGGCTTCTCCTTTGTGAAGGGCTGCCTGACAGGGGTTTTAAGACAGGGTGGTTTGTAATTCTGTTGCTTTCTCTTAGTAATGCTTTTACCTAACATTTTAATACAACATTTTTTTTAAATACTTGAATAATTTATCATAGTTAATTTTTAATATTGTGTTTTTAATAATATAAGCTGCCTTGAATATTTTTTAGGAGAAAGGTGAGATAGAAATATTTTAAATAAATACATACATACATATTTCAAAGGTGATTTGAAGGTGGTCAAATCAAGAGTTTAGCATCCCCAAAGTCTTCAGTTACAGTACATTTCAAAGGGAAATGGAAGCTGAATAAAATAGGCTTACTCAAGTGTACAATCAGCTCATAAACGCTGTGTAAACTGAACCATCTATATTTATCTCAGAATTCAGCATTACTTTTGATCTGCCACTTTGTTTATAGCTATCATTAAAAATATTATCTCCAAATATCTGTGTGTAACAATAAATAGAAAAACCACACTAGTTTGGGACTACAGGGATAGCTAAACTATGTTGGTTTATCAATATAAGCAAATAGTCTGCTCTTATTAAGGGAGCAAGCAGTATCACTTACTGATAATATGAAACAGGAATACTGGGTTGATTTAATGTGGCATAGAGGTGCTTTTGAAACAAGCACATTTTGTAAATTGAAATGCTAAATTAGTTCTATGGAACTAGATAGATGATTCTGTCTGGTACTATCTAGTTTGATGTTCAGATACAGTGCTGACCAATGTTGGTGGAATATGTGTTTAATCTACCTCAGCTGATGGGTCCCTAGTTAAAACTTAGTAATGGTCCGATGTTAACATTCTAGAGGCTTCTTAAATTTCTTCTGAGTATTCCCCAATCATATTACCACAGAGAGGTCAGCAGTGGTCACAACATTATATCTGCTCAAATAACGTTGAACACTTTGCATTAGACACAGATTGTTATTGTGACAGAAACACATTTACAGTTCCTCTTGCAGCAAGCGTGGAAGGGAACCCTTCTCTGTCAGGTAGACTTCCGATGACAGAGACTAAGCTTTCCTTAAGCATTGCACATATCACATTTAATTGGCACCACAACTGTTATCTATCTATCTATCTATCTATATCTATCTATCTATCTATATCTATCTATCTATCTATCTATCTATCTATCTATCTATCTATCTATCTATCTATCTATCTATCTATCTATCTATCTGTCTGTCTGTCTGTCTAAACACTTTTCATCCATTTTGTCTCTCAAAGAAATATATATAATATATATAATGATACGATCCACTGCATGACTTAAACAACTATCAGAAAATGTTGCAATTCAATTAAAACACAGCAACCTGACACAAAGAAAGAAAAACAGTCTGAACACATTTTTATGGTATAGTTATGGCTGATGTCAGGCCGTAACTTTGCAGAAATGAATGATAGAGCCTGTGCGTTATGTTTTTCTCCAATAATATTTTTTTTATTACAGATCCTCTCATTCCTGCCACTTTCTGAAAACCTGAAGGCTTTAGATGTGCCATCTGGCTGGATAGCTCAATTAATTGGGTACCTGGCTACAGCAGCAGAGCTTAGCTGCCCAATGCCCATGGTGAAAAATCAGCCTGGGTGGCCCTGGGCAAGCTGGGGTGTCCCAGGGGTCCCCTGCAAGAAGGAAATGGTTAACCACTTCTCAGTACTCTGTGCCTAGAAAAGCTCTGGAAATGCTTGTTATCAGTCAGAATCAATTTAACAGCACATCATCATTCAAAAATACCAGGCACAATCAAACAAAATTATAAAAAACATTGACTGGTATTATATAACAGATACAAGTTTTAACCAAAAACGTAAGTTATCTGCTAAATATTGATGCAGTATGTATACTGTTCCTAATATTTCCTTTTTGATGTTATTTCTGAGATCTGCAACTGCTTATAGTACTGTGTGAAATTTCTTGATATTGATCCCAAAGCCCCAATGACTATGGAGACCACTGAAGTGTGTTTCATCCACAAGCAAGATGTTTCAATTGCCAGGTCTCTATACTTTTTTTAGTTTTTCCAATTCTTTATTTTCAACTCTGGTAAGCCCCTCTGCCTCAACAAGACCTGTGTTCATGGAAGGGTTGTTGTTGTTGTTGCTATTTTGCTCAAGTAGATAATGTAGAGTGGCAATTATGGGGTAACAGCTGTGCTTTCTCCCCCAATCCTCTCGCTTTGGATAGGACTAGGTTTGGATGAACATGTCTGATCCTAGAAAGTGTTCCATGGAGGAATACTTTGCCCACCCAGCCTGGAATAAAGAGATGAGACACAGGTGTTGGATAAAACTAGGGCCACAACTTTATTAAACTATTTAAACTTTTAATTCCCCTTTCACAAGGGGGCCTACCATAGTTCGAAATTATCGTGTGACTTTAGTGTACCATTTACAACCAGAGCAGGCTACCAAGAGCGAGTTCCAAATGCTGAAGCGCACTGCCTCTGACTAGCATGTTGTAGCGTTCTCCTTTAAATGTGGTCATGGCTCAGGTTTAGTTAGAGTGAGTCGTGCATTTATGTTGCTGAGAGGCGGAGCCAAGAGGCAGAGTATAAGAGATCAGAGTTTTGGAAGGAGTTTGATTAGCAGAGTTCAGAGATTTATGTGATTGTGATTAGACTGATGAAAATATAGTAGGAGATCTGAGAAGTGATTGACCAGTGACTGGAAGGGAGAAGGAATAGAACTGAATATTAAAATACTGAAACAAATAAGCAAATAAACTAAAGATCTTTCTATTTCATTAAAGAGTGGACCTGATTCTTTCTAAAGGAGTTATGGGGATCTAGGGATCTCCTGGTGGCAGCAGTGTAAGAAAGGAAAGAGTTTAGTTTTGCCCTGGTGTGCTCTGAGGTCTGAGTCTAGGTGGACAGGCCAAGGCACGAGTGGGTCCAACGCCACATAGGTTCCAGAGGTGTGGGATCCAAATAGGGTCAAAACGCGACACATGTCTTCAGCTGCCCATCTGCAAGAATCCTCCCACTGCTTCAGTCACCGAGCCTCGAGACCCCAGGTGTACTGCTGCCTGGGAGATTCCCTTAACTCCATTCCCTTTCATATACTCCTTGTTCTACCAATCAGGGAAATGGGCTAATCCTCGGGTGTCCCAAAGGAACTCACCAAATCTCTTACCTTTTGCACTACCCGTCACAGCAAAGGGTCTATTCATATGCCCCATGCCCGCCACCACTGCTGAAAATTTCGGCCCAAAGGCCCCCTTGTAAATCCCGGAGAAATAGATCCAATCCCAACTCTGCCAGATGTGCACCATCACCTCTGTACAATTCAGGCCGCTGCACCTGTGTATCCGGGTGTGCCACTACAGACCCCTGGCCAGCGTTTACGGCTCTACCAACCTCTCAGTTGACTCCCCATGTGGCACAGTCAGTACATCTGGGGTCACAATCCGCCTGCCATATAATTCTTGGTACTATATTAGACCATATCAGCTGTACTCCAGGGACTTTGGTCTTAATGGCCCGGAAATCCTCAATCACCTGTATAATAAGCGACTTGCTTGTGCATTGAGCCAAGTCATTGCCTCCCAGGTGAACCAATAATATATCAGGAGGCATATGCAAACCATCCTGTGATGCCACTTCCAAGAACCTATCCCACAGCATGCCTCTCCGCCCTTTCCACTCAAGCGTGGCCCATGCCCCCAGGCCCAGATTCAAACCCCAACTGGTCTGGGAAGCATGCTTGGCCGCCCAGAATATAAAACTATACCCATATAACAGAACTCGCAACCTCCTCCTTGGAAACTCAAAACCTGCAAGAAAAAAAAAAAAGAAACAACACCAGTACCTACTGAGGTAAAGAACGAACGTAAAGTCTAAACCTTTGGGAAGACCATCTCCCCACATTCTTTATTTGCTCCTCTCTGTAACCCAATGCCGCTGCTGTAGATGCGGCACCAATGCAAAAGGAATGGGTCCCAAATTTCCAATCTACAATGCCCACCCTCAGCAAAGCCTGCAAAGTAACCATCCAAAACTAATATTTTGTCAGTGGAGACATATCCCTGTGACAAAAGAGCTCACTGCCAACTTCACCCCTTGCCTGCATGTAGTCCTGCATGGCACGAACCGGGCATAACTTTGGTAATGAACATCTGCTCAAATAAATTATCCTTCCTTTTCCCATTTGGTCAGTCTTAGACTACCACAGGTGGACAATGATTCAATCTTCGAAGATCACTACATCATCCCTCTGCACGGCTGAACAAGACTGGTCCCTCTTAGATGCCCGCACTAACTCACTAATTCGAAAAGCTCCAAAAAATGTGATGAGCGTCGCTGCTTTAAACAAGGCCACCTCAAAACTATCTTTACAAACTACCTCCCATGTCTCTGCTAATTTGACTAAAACATTTGGGGAGATCGGAGTCCTTCCATCCTTAATTTTACCCCTCTCTCTGCTCCATCCCTCTATCATTTTTTGAACGTGGAAGTCAGTTGTGGGGACCGGGCATCCCCGCGCCTTGGCATAAAATGTCAAGGCCGACATCTTACCTTGAATAGACCTAGGAGCTAAATCTTTCTGATGTAAATGCACCCCATATTGTTGTAAAAGGTCAACTGTAATGGGCCACAGTTGACCTAAACCTTCCTGTCTACAGAAAGCAAAAAACTCCTTGCAGGCCACTGCATAACTGCGCCTAGTGCTGGGTGCCAGTGCTAAACGAATGGCCCTATTGGCCTTGGCCCACCAAGGTTCCATACCTCTTCTAGCAAGACATGTGGCTGGGACCGTGCCCCCGGAGCCAACGCCCTGAACCAGTCGATCTGTTGACGGGACAGGGTGTCAGCCAGAGCATTGTCTACACCTGGCACATGTTGCACCTGAAAAACTATATTAAACTGTAAACAGCACAATGTAAATGCCCGCACTAAACACATGACCCTCCCTGATCTTGATGAGAGAGAATTTACCACTTGAACCACCGCCATGTTGTCACACCAGAAGGTTACAGTGGAATTGACCCACATGCCTGCCCAGAGCCATAGCGCCCCTACAATTGGAAAAAATTCCAAAAAGGTAAGGTCCCTAGTGATTCCCAGATCATGCCACTCCTTGGGCCATAACCCATAACACCACCTACCCTTTAAATAAATTCCATAACCTAAAGAGCCTGCAGCATCCGAATGCACCTGTAAATCTGTCCCCAGGCGAACTGTATCCCTCCAAAATTATACCCCATTGAAGCATCTAAAAAATGCAACCATATGACCAAATCCTCCTTCATACCAGCCGAAAGGCACCTCCGATGATGCGGCTTTGAAAGGCCTTTCATGGCCTCACAAAGTCGCCTAAGGAAGGCCCTGCCTGGTGCTACTACTTTGTACGCAGAATTGAGATGGCCAACCACTACTTGCAACTCCCTTAACATAACTTTTTGACTAGCCAACATGGCCCTTAACTGTAACCTGAGGTCCACTAATTTGTCCTCAGGTAACTTGCTAGATTGTTGAACCGTGTCTAACTCAGTTCCCAGAAAAGTGAGAACCATGGCTGGCCCCTCCGTTTTTTTCTGCAGCAAGGGGCACTCCTAACTCTCTGGCTATCCTCTGAAATGACTTCAGGATCCATTCACAATGGGAGGTCCCTTGTCCCTTGTCTGCCTTCAGCGAAACCTGGAGCCTGACTGGGCATGAACCACTGAGGGTAAGGTGCTGTCCAAGGCTTTGAAGCTGGTGCTGATGAAACCCCCAGTGGTGTCCCACTTGCATTAGCTGACATTGCTGGGGCAATGGGCGTTTGGTTGACCCAGGTGGGCTCACTGCCCCCCATGGCCAAATACCCTCACCATGTGCCACTGTGTCTGTGTGTGGTGACTCACCTGGTGGCAGGCTTGCAGCCCTGTCTGGACCACCACTGACCACTCCTGACCCTGGTGTGCTGCCAACTACCATGACCTCAGCTGCCTTTCTCCGTCTCTTCTCCCTAGCCTCTAATAGGATGCCCTCGGGCTCCCGGCTTGCTTCGTACACTGCTGCCCCGACTCCTGAGTAATGGTGATGCTCCTCTGTTGTTAAAACAGCCGATTGTGTAGTGCTCTGCCCATCAGGCAGATGTCTCTCCTGAAGGGCCTGATTGCTCACTCTCTAAGGTAGCAATACGGGATAACATTAAATCACCCAAATGCCTCAATTCCACCATTTTCTTGGCCCTAGACTCCCTGCTTGACCTTTTGGGTGCACCGGAACTAGCTGCCCCTCTAGAAAGTGCTCTTTCCCGCTCCAGCACACTTAATTTGGTCAAAATGGCCCCATAGTTTATTTATTTATTTATTTGATTTATATCCCGCCCATCTGGTATATTCTACCACTCTGGGTGGCTTCCAACAAACATATATACATTGAAATGACATAAAAACATTATAACATAATCAATAACAAAATAGTGCAAAAACTATAAATAAAAAATGAATAGCAAGAAAGAAAAAAGAGTCAGGTGCTGACAGGAGGGAAGGCCTGGGTGTACAGCCATGTTTTTAGTTGGCTTTTCCCAGCGTGGGGGCCTCGCGGATCTCCGGTGGGAGGCCATTCCAGAGGCGAGGAGCCACCGCCGAGAAGGCCCGGTTTCGTGTCTTTTCCCTTCGGGCCTCCCTTGGCGTCAGGCTCCTCAACCTCACCTCCTGACTCGCGCGGTCAGTTAGGTCAATCCTCATCCTCAGATGCTGAACTCAATGGAGCTGTGCCGGGGGGGGGGGGGGGCGTGCCTTGCACTTTGCGGGCTGTTTGCTCTTTTTAGATCCTTGGCCTTTTTCGGGAGCCATAACTGCCACAAATACTAATCTGTAAAAAAATCCCTCTTTTCTCCCTTTAAAAAAAAATAATAGCTTACTATTTATTTATTTATTTCTTAAATTTATTTAGTTAATGAATGAATGAATTAATTAGTTATTTGTTATATATATATAGAAATATATACCCCCAATATATATAAAATATAATCAGCAGTATATATATATATATATATATATATGAACACCCTAATCCTCTACCAAGCTGTCTTAATCGAACAATTAATTTCTATTTATATGTCTCCCCCAACCGTCATAAGCCTTCTTACCCCTTCGCTAATAGGCCCAGAGGGGTGGGGGTGGGAGAGTAATCCCTTCTTCCCCCCTCTGTTCCCTATTATTATTTATCTTTATTATTATTTATCTTTATTTATTCATTGAATATTATTATTTATCTTTATTTATTCATTGAATAAATTATTATAATCAGCCTTATTATTCTTATTATATTTATTTATTTATTTATTTCCCTGTCTGTGAGGCTCCTACGCCCCACACCCAAAGCTGTCCAAAACACCGTGGGGTGTCCCACACCGATGCGCTGCCCCAAATCACAGGCCCGCACCCCAACGCCAGCTCCACACGACACAATCAAACTGTCAGAGACACTTCTCCGGCAGCGTCCGTCCTCTGCGGAGTCAGCAACTGAACAGAGGCCGATCTCGGGGGGGGGGGGCAGGCAAGATGAAGGGTCCTCCAAGCCCCCTTCCCCCGGCCTTGACGTCACTTGCCTGCGCTCATCTCCTCCAAGGGGGCAGGCAAAGGGCCACCGCGTGGCAGCTTCGCACCACACGGAGTGCTCCTTGAGCAGCACACCAGCACTGTGAAGGGGGCAGATGCATGAGATTTACTTTAGTGTAGCATGGCTTATCTCTTTAAGAGAGGATGAAATGGCAATGCTAACTCCCTATCTTTTGTGCTGTTTCCTCCCCCCCCCTCACCTGAGTATCTTTTCCTTAGAGATTCACTTAGAACTGGTTGGGTGTCATGCCCCACTGGTCCTCTGCTGATAGTAAGCTGGCAATAATATGCTGTTCATGTTTGCTTCTTCCAATTTATGTGAGCTCACAGTGCCTTTCTGTTATTCTGTAGAATTCTAAAGCCCAAAGCCCAGAAGACACCAAATTTAACAAAACCTTGAGAAATATTATATTAAAAAAACAAGGGGTAGCTTAGCAACTCTGTGGTCTTCCATGCGGGGAAGTTTCAGGAAGAATTCTTTTTTAAAACAATAAAGCCAAATGCCCAGATATAAAAAGAAGTTTGAAAGAAGTTTAAATTGGAAAGAAGGGAAGGCAACAACTACAGACACAGAATTCCAAATGAAAATCAATAAAGGCAGACTAACGTAGCTCCTCCATTTTACCTGTTCAAGTGGAATATTGGTTTCAGAGCAGGTGCACAGTTCCATGCAGAGTAGAGAGCTTGAGAAAGTGAGTGACTCTGGACTTATTAGTAATTACCAGGAAGACAAAGATTGAGGGTAAAGCCTCACACACATATGAGTTTGGTTGCCCCTTTAGTAAAAATGGCCCGTTGCTTTGTCCAAGGGTGAAATAAACTTCATTTGTGAAGTCAGTGATTCAGCCAGCCAGTCGAAACAATGTTTCCAGGTTAGGATCACGCTCAAAACTCTTCTGAAGTTGCATGCCAAACACCTTGGCCAGTTGCGACCAGTTGCAGCATTGTTGAGGGGTGGGAGTGGGGGTGGGGGAAAGTTTAGCATCTGGATGCTTATTTAGAGGTAATACCCCAAATGCACTTATTCAGGCTGTACTATAGGAATGCAAAATTCCAGAGGCTCAAAGTAACATTTAACAGAATGTAAGGGTTCATGTAAGCTACCAACATGAATTTGACCCAACTCCGGGAGGCAGTGGAAGACAGGAGGGCCTGGCGTGCTCTGGTCCATGGGGTCACGAAGAGTCGGACATGACTTAACGACTAAACAACAACAACAACAGGTTCATCACTCTGTGCTTCAGGTATAAAATATGGATGGCTGACTTGTAGCACAGCTGCCACAGTGGTAGAGAAAGCAAGCCATGGTCGCTTTCCTGATCAAGATCTGGTGGGCTAATGGATCTTGTGGAGACATAAGAGGCCTCTCTCTTATGGCACTGATGCCAGTTAGCTAGCTCAAAACTCCAGAGGTAAAACCATCCTAGTGTTGGAAGGGTTGCAGAGATGCGATAGGTCAAACTAAAGTGCTGTGAATATTGTGGTTTTATTTGTAACCTTGCATGCTGCCTGTGGTTTGAGTGACTGGGAGAGATGACTCTCATTCTATCCAGCATTAACCAACCGTCCTCTCCCAACTCTGTATTCAAAAAGAGACCCACCTCTTTCCCAAGTGCTCTTTCCTTCTCTTCAGTCCGTTGAAGTCAATTTTTTTTGGTTTGCTGTTGATCTGTTCACAACTGTAAGTAATGAAATGTTTTTATTTTTTCTTCTACAAATGTCTCAAGAGAGAGTTGTTGAGACAGTAGGGGGAAATTAATGAGAAAGGGGTGGGCTCTACCTATTCCCCTCTGTGAGTTTCTGTACTTCTAGTGATCAGCTAAAGGAATTTAACCAAAAAATTGAAAACTCTGCAACAGCGACCATGTAGAGTAGACCTTTGGTCTAGATGGGCGGGGTAGAAATCCAATAAAATAAATAAATAAAATAAATAAAATAAATGTAGCTCAGCAGATTTGCCCAAATGGCTGACTTAGTTCACAGTCATGGTTTTGTTTGTCATATCTCCTAATAGTTCATGTTAAGCATATTTGTGTCGCTGCATGCACAAAACATTTTAAACAGCTTGTTTTGAAGTTTAGTTGAACCATCCTAAAAGCTGTAGCCTGCAATAACCAGTTTTAATGCCACGATGATAATTTCACTGGTGGTCTAACCGTTCAGTCCCTGGAGTGCTGATTAAAAAAGGCCTTTTTAAGGCTCCATCAGGGCTTGTTCCTGTTGCTGTTCTTTGGCGTCTTATCAGAATAATTAGGCTTCAGTTCTCAAGAGATGCTGAAGCTATAAATGGTTACATTTCTGCTTTCTCTCTGATCCTGTCAGAAAACAGCACCCTCTCTGCACTACAAGAACTTCTAACTACTTAACGTGCTCCTGCTATTGAAGATGGGAATGTGTTTCACATTTAAAATGAATTCTGCTCCTATAAATGCGATACATTTTGCAGCAAATTGCTTTCCCAGAGAAATGTCATTTCAGACCTGTTGCACTGCGAGTTGAATCATTGATATGTTACTTAATTTTATTATACTCTTTCATGGTAGATGAAGCCTTTTCTTTTCTTTTTTCTTTTTAAATCTCAACCATCCAGTGTAAAATTAATTTGTGGGAATATTATTCATCTAGTTTTGAATAATATGGTTTCGGTTATTTGAATTGTCAAATGCTGTTCCTCATTATTTGTTAACTTCCTAATTGTTTTAGGATGCTATGTATCACTTCAACTTTCTAACAAGAATAATGTTAACAACTTACTTGCTGCATCTGTTTAGAGGGCCAAGCAGGGTTTGAGATGAAGCTTTGGGAGAAGGTTCTGTTGCGATCCGATTGAGATTTTTCTTAAAAATAATGTATCTTAGTTATTTTGAAAAATCGGAGTAATCTTTAGCTTTTTGTAATTACAATAACAGTATTATAATATTGGGTTGCCTCAAGTTGCTGTTACCAGTCAGACCACTACTTGCTAATACAATAGGACCCCTTTATCCACTGGGATTGGTTCCAAGCCTGCTGCGGATACTGAAAATCACAGATAATAGTGAACACTGTACATGTAGTATTGTAAAAGGGATAAAAACCCAAGAAAAATATTTTCTCACACATTATCAGAACTGGCCACTAGAGGGTGCCATGGTCTCTGGTTTCCTCTAGTGACTGGTTCTGGTAATATATGTGAAAATAGTTTTGTCCGGATTTTTTTTCTCCTTTTAATATTTTTAATATTTTCCGAACAAGTGAAACCATGGATACTGATCGTGTGGATATGGATTCCATTCTGTATAATGAAAAAACAGGAGAAAAGGAGCAGGAGCTGACGTAGCAAGGGAATTCTTTCAGAATTCTGGTGGGGTGGGGGAAGTTTCATTTTTTTTCATTTCTTAAGAACTTTCATTGTGATTCCCAAATATTCAATGGATAACCTCAGAGCCCTGGGCTATTACTAGACAGCCAATCGCTAAAGAAAAGCCTGCCTGAAGAGAAAGGTCTTTGCCCGCTTGGCGAAGGAGAGCCAAGATGGGGCCAGCCTGGCCTCCAGTGGGAGGGAGTTCCAAAGTCTCAGAGCAGCAAGAGAGAAAGGCCCTCTTCTGTGCCCCCACCAAATGCCCCTGTGAAGGTGGCGGGACCAAGAGGAAGGCCTCCTCTTATTATCTTAACACCTGAGCAGGCTCTTAAAGGGAGACTCAAGCTGTTGGGGGCTTTATAAGCTAATGTCTGCCTTCTGAATTGTGCAAACCACATCAAGATTCCTAAAAGATGCAGTATTTTGTCTCCTGTTCTTCCATGCCTTCTCAGCATTGAAATCCAGACCTTTTCAAGCTCTAGTAGTTCCTATATATTCATGCCTTGTTAAAAATAAATCTTCCCCTTTCAAAATCTTCCAGCAGTCTCAACTGAACCCAATTACCGTCATGAGCTGTATCAACTGTTGTGGTCAGCGTATCATTGTGTTACTTTCTTCTAAGTGTAGCTCTTTGTGTACTTGTGGACAAAGGGATGCTTTCTCACAGTTTTCAAATTCAGATTTGCAAACTACTTTGTGCAGCATTTCATTGTGCTTTGCCTTGTCCCTGGGTGCCAGAGAGAGCTAGAAAACCTTTTTATCATCAGCTAGTGGTGGCTAATAATATCTAGTTATTACACGTCTGTTGACTTGACTTGCCGTTAGCAGTGGAAACAGTTGCAACACAGGACTCTCGCAGTCTACTCAGCCCTTTCGGCAGTGATTCCAAATCTTTCCAGTACCAAGCAAATAATTAAAATGGGATCTTTAATTGAGTTGGCCAAGCTGTACTCATTTTTGCCTAGTTTGCTGGTATTTTGCACTGCTGACAACTTCACCTTCACTGAATGCTATCGATAAGGTTGGTGGCAGTGGAACAGAAGGAATCTTTGAACTTGGCCTGTAAGCTTGATTTCTTAATGCCTGAGGTATTGTTAGGAGCCTTGTGGTGCAGTGGTTAAACTGCAGTACTGCAGTTAAGACTCTGCTCCCAACCTCAGTTCCATCCTGATAGGTTCAGGTAGCCATCACAAGGTTGATTCAGCCTTACATCTTTCTGAGGCTGGTAAATTGAGTACATAGCCCATGGGGGGGGGGGGGGAAGAGTATGTAACCTGCATAATTCAACTGTAAACCACTCAGAGTGTACTTTAAGTGCTATGGGGTGTTATATAAGCAACAGACTTTGCTTTTGCTTTATGGGAGCAAAGAAGGTTGCCCAGTGTTATCAGTAGAGGGGGAATCCTATAGTTTTTCTCCAAATTTACTGGCTAGCCAAAAATATGTAATGGCTTGTCCTCTAGGCCAAGAGAAAAGCAAGCATACCAGCTTGGGCATTGCTGCTTGAAAGCCTCCAGGGGACCTTTGAGAAGGGCTGCTGAAGAGGGGAGAGGAGAACTTGAACTGTCTTGGTTCAGTGGTGTCCAAGCAAGCTACAACCCAGTAGCCTTTCTTTTCTGGAACAGAAAAGGTTGGTATGGTCAGGAGGGTGGCCACCGAAGCACCACCAAGAAGAAGACATGGATCAGAAAAAAGGATAATGAAAGAAGACATGTGTACGTGTGTACGTGTGTGTGTGTATGTATATGTGTGTGTGTGTAAATTTATATTGTTAATGATTTAAATGGAGTCCATCTCACTTAAGTAAGAGTAACCTGCTGTGCTCAATGTCCAGGTTCTAATTGCTGATGCTTTTTCTTAACGTTCAGCCAGTTGTTTGCCAAGTATATTTCTTAAGGTGACTTTAGAGCTGGTTGCAACCAGGATTCGGGGGTGTGGTTTCATACTTCTACCCTGGTAACATGTGGAATTTTCCGCCCAGCTCTGAATAACTCCATGGATTTTTGGAACATTCATTTATAATTTTTTTGTACTGTCCACAAGATACTGGAGCATGCCTGAAGAAGTGGTTTTTATTCATGAAAGCTCATGTTGATAGTTTGATTTTTTTAGTCGTCTAATAAAGGAATCACCTTCTCCTGCTTTTCTATTGTGTAAAGACCATACAGCTCCCTTTGTGTGTTTTTTTTTTTTGTGTGTGTGTGTGGCAGTTTTGTGCAGCAATGTTTTGTGCATTGATGGTGGGAAAAAGAGCTCCTTGTCTTGCTCTTATGCTGAAGGCACAGGATCTCGACAGGCTTTGAAAATTCCCTTTAGAATGGCTCATTGCATCAAGACAGCCTAAATGTGACGACAGCAAGGAAGTGACTGAGTCAAAACCCAAATTGGACATCGTGTCTGACATAATCACAAATATATCCAGTAATTACCCCAGGCAACATGTGGAGAAAAGAGGAAAAGTTCTTAATCTTCTCCAGCACTGAAACTGCTGGGTGCCTTCCCGTCCTGCCAATTTCACTTGCAGTCTGGAAAAAAAACCCCAGAAAGCTTTAATCCTGGACTGGCAAAGGTAGAATGGCCACAGTTGAGATAATCAGATTCTGGTTTGTTAGTAAATGAACTTCCTGCAGCTATTCTGGCAACTCCACAGCCTCCTAATTTAAATTCAGCAAAACCAAATTGGCAGGACAAGCTGTAAAATGGCTGCCAGCATGTGAGGAAGCCCTTCAGGAAGTTGGTGTAGCTGAAGAATCGGAGGTGTAGATTAGAAGCTTTCCCTACAGCCATTACCTAGCCTATCTCCCCTTTTCTTCTTTTTCTTTTCTCTCCTTCTTCTTCTTCCTCTTCTTTTTCCCC
Organism: Intellagama lesueurii; assembly: GCA_037013535.1. Classification (NCBI taxonomy): domain Eukaryota; kingdom Metazoa; phylum Chordata; class Lepidosauria; order Squamata; family Agamidae; genus Intellagama; species Intellagama lesueurii. The sequence continues at coordinate 161,549,846 of JBAJHW010000001.1, read as the reverse complement.
CTCTTTCTTTTTTCCTTTCCCATCTTGGATCAATCTGGATTTTATCTTAGTTTATTTTTTATATTATATGTAAACCGCCCAGAGTAGACCCGTTCTAGATGGGTGGTATATAAATCTAATAAATAAATTGGAGCAATGGTCATTCAAGATGGCGTCCCAATAGTTGGACGGGAGCATTTCCCTGCCACTTCGGTCTGTTTTTCTTTTTCTTTTTTTGGTTTCTTTTGGTTACTTTGTTTTCATCACTCCTTTGAACTGTTCTCCCTCATCTGGTAAACATCCTAGTGGTTGCTGAGCCATTTTGGAGGCTGTTTGGAGGCTGTTTGGAGGATGGGGAGGAGAGGTTGCTTAGCGGGACTAATGCTGTGAGGCGGAGCCCGGCGCTGTGAGGCTCGGCTGGAGCCCGGTTGTGTGAGGCTCGGAAAAACCCCGCGCTGCGAGGCTTGGTAGAACCCGACTCCACAAGGCTTGGCGAGCCTGGCACTGGGGGGTTGAGAGACGTAGCCCAACGCGGCGTGGCTCGGAAAAACTTGCCGGAAAAAGCTCGGAAAAACTCCCCCCGCGAAGCTTGGTGAGCCTGGTGTTGAAAGACTGAGAAGCGCCGAGAGGCTTGGTGGAGTCTTGGAGCTGGGAGGCTCGCTGCGGGGCTCTGCTAGCTGCTATGTTGGTGATTACAGACAGCGTTGGCAATGTAGAGGCAGGGTGAGTTGAGGCGGCGGTGCTGTTGTTACTCATTCAATAAGTCTCCGGAACGTTTGTTCTGAGTTCTGTGATTCCATCATTGACAATAGCCATAGAAACCACTCCCCCCTGCCTCTTCACGTGGTATGTTCAGCGAGGATTTTTCATCTGACCTCCCGCCGTGGAGAATGGCAACAGCAGCGCCTTTTTTATTATCAACTATTTTGCTATTTTTATTCCATCTTTTACCATTGGATCATGCATCGCTTGCAATCACTGCTCCCATAAACTTAATCCTAACAACCTCTTTGGAAAAGACAAGATCTACAGCCAAAGTGCAACGGGACAGGACCTGCTTGTGGGGGGGAAATCTTGGTTTTATTTTCTTTATATTTTTTATTTTTATTTTTATTTTATTTTATTAATTTCATTTTATTTCACTTTACTCTGTTTCTTTTGTTTTTATTCAGTTTTCCGAAACAAATGTATACTCTTACACTTAAAGTTTTATTTTAAATTGCTTAATTTGATTATTGTTTAATTTAAAAGTGTATTTTTATTTTATGGCTTGGATTAATTTTGTTAACTCTGTTATTACTGTATTGTTTACTTGTATCAATTAGGTGTATTTTTTGGTTTTTTCTTTTTCTTTGACATGGAGTGGAAGGCTTGCCCCCCCCCCCCAGCGGGGGTCCTTTGAACATCCGAGTGATTACGGATAGAGGGAGATATGGCGATGGCACAGTTCCTACTCGTTTTAGAAGAACGGTGAACAGATGTTTGAAGGCTGTTCACTGTTCTGGCACTGGGACCAACCGTCAGTCTCGAGGTAGTCAGATCAGCCGTCCCTCCACTCTAAATCTGGTGCTGTTGAATGCCAGGTCTGTGTCCAATAAATCCCAGATTATTCAAGACCTTATTCTGGAGGAGGATGCAGACCTGGCATGCATAACCAAAACTTGGATGGGTGGGGAAGGGGGTGTTCCCTTGACACTTGCCTGTCCTCCTGGTTATGCTGTCCAGCACCAGGGTAGACTGGAGGGGCGGGGGGGGGGGGGAGAGTAGCCATTGTTTATAGAAATACTCTGGAGGTTATTAGGTGCTCTACGGTGGTGAAGCCGGGTCTGGAGGCCCTCCACGTGTTGATTTGGGCCAGGGATGGTATTGGGATCTTGCTGGGTGACCGCGCTCGCCGCGACCCAGCCATTTCCTTACCGGAGCTGGCGGACTTTGTCTCCGCGGCACTGTTGGAATCCCCGAGGCTTTTGGTCTTGGGTGATTTCAACATCCATGTGGAGGCAGAGATTTCTGGTCCGGCTCTTGAGTTCTTGGAAACCATGGCTTCCTTGGACATGTCCCAACACGTTAATGGCCCCACCTACGTGGGTGGTCACACACTAGACCTGGTTTTTTTCCACTAAGTGGAGTGAGTGTGGTCTGATGGTGGCTGACCTTGTGTCAGTTCCCTTGTCATGGTCGGATCACCACCTAATAAAATGTAACCTCTCTGTGGCTCTCCCTCCCCGCAGGGAGCATGGACCTATTTTAATGGTCCGCCCTCGAAGGCTACTGGATCCTTTAGGATTCCAGGATTCCATGAGAGGGATTCTGGCTGATCTGACTGGCGCTCCTGTCGAGGCTCTGGTGGATGGCTGGCTTGCTGCTGCCACCAGGGCTGTAGACACGATTGCTCCTAAACGCCCTCTCTGGCGCAGAGCTCGGCCTGCGTCCTGGTTTAACCAGGAGCTGCGAGCTATGAAGCAAAACAGGAGAAGGCTAGAGTGCAATTGGAGACGGAACCTGACGGATTATAATTGGAAAGCTGTCAGGATCGCGACTAACCATTACCTTGCTAAGGTGAGGGCTGCTAGTCGAGCTCACTTCGCTAACCGGATAAGCGAAGCTTCAAATCAGCAGGTGGAACTTTTCCGTATAGTTCGCAATCTATCCGGAATTGGTCTAAGTGATGGGCCTCCTACTAGTATTTCACCTGACCAATTTGCAGCACTTTAAAAATCTAAAGTGGAGGCCATCCGCTGGGAGCTTTCTCCTTTTTTGAATACAGTGGATTGAGCAGAGATGTCCAGCGCTCCGCCTTGCCCGGTAAGATTTGATCTCAGCCTGTGATGCCAGACAAAGCGCTTGATCGTTGTCGGGCCACCACCTCCTCCCTTGACCCTTGCCCGGCCTGGCTAATCAAAGCAGCCAGGCCTATAACAATCGAATGGGCCACAGCAATAATTAATGGGTCTCTCCGGGAGGGCAAGGTTCCCCTTGCCCTCAAGGAGACACTCATTAGGCCCATTAGGAAGAAACCAAGTTTGGTGGCGGACGATATTGGCAATTATAGGCCCATCGCCAATGTTTCTTTCCTTAGCAAAGTGGTGGAGAGGGTAGTTGCTGACCAGCTTCAGGCTCTTTTGGATGAAACCAATGCCCTGGATCCATTCCAGTCGGGCTTCAGGCCGCGCATTGGTCGCCCTGTTGGATGACCTGCTGAGGGAGGCTGACAGGGGCAAAATGTCTTTGTTGGTCCTCCTCGATATCTCAGCCGCCTTCGATACCGTCGACCACGGTATCCTCCTGGGGAGGCTCTCCGAGTTGGGAATCGGTGGTCTGGCACTTGCCTGGCTCCGATCCTTCTTGGGGGACCGCCCTCAGAGAGTCCAGCTTGGAGAGAGTGTTTCGGCCCCGTGGAGTCTCAACTCCCTCTCTTTTGGGGGAGTGACTCTCACCGCGAAGAGTGAGGTTCGCAGCTTGGGGGTTCATCTGGATCCGGCGCTCACCATGGAAACCCAGGTGGCGTCAGTGGTCCACTCCGCCTACTTCCATCTGTGGCGGATTTCCCAGCTGTGTCCCTATCTTGATGTTGGGGTGCTCACCACTTTGGTCCATGCTCTTGTAATCTCGAGATTAGACTACTGCAATGCGCTCTATGTGGGGCTACCTTTGAGATTGATGCGGAAGCTTCAAATGGTGCAGAATGCGGCGGCCAGACTCCTTAGTGGGATGAGAAAATATCAGCATATTTCCCCCACTCTGGCTGCCTTGCATTGGCTGCCCGTTTGTTTCCGCATTGATTTCAAAGTGTTAATGATGACATATAAAGCCCTAAACGGTTTAGGACCTCGATATCTAGCGGAACGCCTCCTCCCACCTAGATCTACTCGAATCACTCGTTATAGCCAGGAAGGGCGGCTGAGGGGCCTAACGCCGAGGGAGGCCTGGAGAGAAAGAACAAGAAACTGGGCCTTCTCGGCAGTGGCCCCTCCCCTTTGGAACAGTCTCCCTTCAGAGATCTGTCTGGCTCCCTCGCTGGGTGTTTTTAAGAGCTAGCTTAAGACCTGGCTCTTTAGGCAGGCTTTCTCTCTTGTCACCACTTGATTATTTTTATTTTCCCATCTTGAATGATATCATTATTGTTGTTTTAATTTATTATGCTATTTTTATTGTTAGCTGCCCAGAGTAGACTTGGTCTAAATGAGCGGGGTATAAATTTAATAAATAAAAAAATAAAAATAAATAAATAAAAATAAATAAAATAAAGGGGAACTGAGATTCTAACCATAATCTGAGCCTCACTGAGAACTAAAAGCAACGTTAAAAGCAATGACAAATCACATTTCTTGCAAACACACACTTATGGCAGTCACAGGTGATGGATTTTTCAAACACAATGCGCTGTAAAATGGAGTTCAAAGCAGCCTGAATTGCCACACTGTGTTTCAAAGATGATAACGGTAATCCCCTGAGGTTGTCAGAGGTACATTTGAGACAATACAGTGGTGCCTCGACTTACGAACTTAATTGGTTCCGGAACTCCAATCGTAACTCAAAATGGTCGTAAGTCGAAGCACCATTTCCCATAGGAATGCATTGAAATGCAATTAATCTGCTCCAGCCGAAGGAAAAAATCACCAAAAAACCCCAAAAAACCCCCCAAAAACACTGCAAGACCCATCAGAAATGTGATTAATCCGTTCCGGCCAAAGGGGGGGGGGGGAGAAAAGCAAACAAACCATGCAAGACCCTTCGGAAATGCAAAAAAAGCAAAGCAGAAAGCAAGCAAACCGTGCAAGACCCATCGGAAATGCAAAAAAAGCAAAGCAGAAAGCAAACAAACCGTGCAAGGCCCTTCGGAAATGCAAAAAAAGCAAAGCAAAAAGCAAACAAACCATGCAAGACCCTTCAGAAATGCAAAAAAAGCAAAGCAGAAAGCAAACAAACCCCGCAAGACCTATCGGAAATGGAAAAAAAAAAAAACCCAAAAAGCAAACAAACCCTGCAAGACTCATCGGAAATGGGGGGGGAAAACCCCCCAAAAAGCAAACAAGCCCTGCAAGACCCATCGGAAATGGGGAAAAAAACACCAAAAAGCAAAGAAACCCCGCAAGACCCATCGGAAATGGGAAAAATAACCCACCCAAAAACAAACAAACCCTGCAAGACTCATTACAGCATAGAAACATAATCCCACCACCCAGCCCAAAACCACGCTGCAAAACCCACCCAGAACAGTTTTTAAAAAGCAGAAAGCAGCACCTTACCTTACCAGGCAGTCCGAAGCCTCCTCCGATCGCACTCACTCTAACTGCTGGGGCGAAAGAGCTACAAAGAAGCAGCGTCTTCGCCTACCAACGGTTAGCAATTTGAATTCCCCGCCTTTTTTCCCTGCCTTTTTATGTACGTAACTGGAAGCTCCAGCTGCAAGTAGAAGCAGAATTTTGCGGCCGGAGCTGGTCATAACTCGAAATGGTCGTATGTCGGGACGTTCGTAAGTCGAGGCACCACTGTACTTAGCAGACTAAACAGGAGGGGGCACAAATACAGGACAGCTTACATCCCTTCCTAATGGTACTGTGGACTTACATCCATTATCTTGACACAACTTGATTGATACCTTTTGGCTGGACTACTGTAAAATACTCTTTGTGGGTCTCTCCCTGAAACACGTTTGGAATGTCCACTTTCTACAAAGTGCTTCTGCTAGGATTTTAACCAAGACAAACTTATGGGTCTGTGCAATTTCTCTGTCAGAACAGAACAGCCAAACTGATTTCTGAGCACACTTCTAAGTGTTGGTCATCACTAGCAATAAATGGAAAAGTATTTTTGGTGTGATTCATTTCACATACTCCAAAACCTTTCGGGAGACTAGAAGCACCTTTTGTCCAAAATCTGCACATTTGTGAGGACTGTGCTACCTTACCGTTCTATGCATCAAAAAGTAACACAAAAGGTATACACTTGTGACCCTGCACACTTGTTTAAAATGCAAGCTGTTGTGGTCTTGGGTACATTTTTACAAACTGCTACACGGTGTACAACTGAAAATGCTCACAAGCTCACTATAGTCAGTGGGATAAATGTCTAAAAATGTGTACATTGAGCAAAAGAAAGCTAGACATTCTGGAAAATATAAAGGAGAAACATATATAAATCTAGAGCAAGCCTGTCCTAAGACAGGTGACATGTAAGACCATTTTTGGGGGGAGCACCAGTTACGAGTAGAAAAATGTTTTTATCTGTTTTGTCCTGTACTCATTCCTATATTCTTTTGACATCTCAATAAATGTCAAAACTATCGGGTAGCTGTTCAGGGCAGCACCAACAGGAACTTCGGCACTTACATCTCTCGTCCCCAGTGGTCTACTCATTTGGAGAGCACCAAGCCATATTTTAGTGTGAAGGTCATATCTTATTTATGAAGGTCATACCTTTGCCTGATATAATGCAACTGCTTTCCGGAGTAGCCAAAGGAATCGTGTGTTTTTACAGCAGCTGTGAAGCTGTCGCATCAAGATATATGAATGCACCCAATCCTGAATTCGCGACATTCAAAATCCACGCTCTGTGGATTGAAGGAGGAAGCAGGCCGTTGTTGCTAGCAATCGTCCCATAGATGGTGCTGTTGCCACTTGAGACGGATTTAGAAGCTGCAAAGTTTATTCTGTGTTTCAACTTTTATTGTTGCTGAACTGATCAATTTTGTTGGTACTGTTAGATTATTTTAGTGCTCAGTTATGCTTGCTTTTTTTGATATGTGACTAGCTGGCTCAATAGCCGCGTCTGATACTGAAGCATGTTTCTAGGTGGCAATATGTTTTGCCATTCTTCCAGTAATTTGGTACATCTTTAGCACAGCACTCTGTCAACATTCAAAGGATTCCCAATAATAAAAATCAAAGAGCAAAGACAACCGTAAGTGTATCTTTAAAGCCACAGAGTAGGTCTTATGCCAGCTTTTACAACTGAAGAGTCACACAGCAGCTTGATAGGATTTCAGCTGATTGAACCCATGGAAGAACTTTAGAACAAAAGGTCTTCATTTTGGGTTTCAGTCGTAGGTTGAAAATGTATATTACAAATGGATGACTATCTTACTGACTTCTGATTCACCAGTTGTTAAAATTTAAGTTTCTTAGCTGAGCATCGGAAATTAGATCATGCAACTGAGTGCAGGTGCCTCTCGTATCTGTTTACCTCCATCTATCACTTAGGGTGTGGCCCCATGGCCCGTTTGAATTGATTCTTGTTCCAACTTTTTAAATATCAGTGTTAAGTTACATGGTATATAAATCAGCAACTGCATTAATTCAATTTATTTCTGGTAATAAAAACCAGTTTTGGTGGCTACACAGATGAAATCAACTCATTTCCTTTCTTTTTAAGGAGCACACTGTTTGTAAACTTTTTAAAAAAGTGATACATTGCTAAATCAATGGCAGAATTCATCAGATAAATTATTCCTGATGTCAAAGAGGCACCACATGGTGTCATATATTCTGAAGAACAAAAGTGGGGGAAGCACTGTAGAGGAAAGCAGAAGTTAAAATACTGTTTCATTGCCAGAAAGGAGTTGTAATATAGAATGTGTTGATGAAGTGATGCAGTGATAAATTCTCAACAATACCCAAAAAAAGTTTGTGGTCACAGTGCACTAAGCAATGCATCACTAAACATTTTTAAAAGGAATTTTTTAAAAATGAAGTGGCCAAACCATGCTGCCAGTGGAACTTGAGATCAACAAAGGCACAAAGTAAATCAATAACATTCACAACCACTAACCTCAATTGAAATAAATCAGTTTGCGAGCCCCACACCCAGGACCACTGGAAAGATTAGGTAGGCTGTGACATTAAAAGAGAGGATGGAGAAAACCCCTGCTCTATTTTCATCTCCTTTTTGAAAACTTTTCCCTAACTGATGCAGCAAAATTCTAATACCATGCTAGGTTGATGTATTGCCATTTACTTTATTTAACAACAAAAGAGAGAGGAAAGTCACTGCGGCTCAGTGAGTGATGGCCATGGGGGAAAAGTGGGGACCATGTCATCTCCACGGGCACTGTCCCGATAAGGCAGTGCAGCCCCAGCAGAGCCCTGACTGAGGAGAAAGGTGGGAAAAATGGGGAGATAACCTGCCTTCCCTCTCCCCATTCTTTACTCCAATATTTTCCCCTTGGGCCACCATTGTCCTCAGCGGCTGCCTCCATGCTCATGAGTAAACCAGGTAAACTTCCATGTGAGTAAACTGGGTAAACTTACTCACAAGAAAACGGGTGATCCAAAGACCTGTTGCGGACCCTTTTCTCTGGAGAATAAAAATCTCCAAATGTGAACAGGAGAATCATTCAAAGGAGAAATAAAATAGATCGCCCTGAAGTTAAGGGCCTTTTAAGTGTGAACCAGACCACTCCAACTTCCGCTATCTGGACAGGCCCTCTGAGGCCATTGGTATTTCTCACTCCCTGTAATGAAGAAGCAGGAATCGGCTGAGAAATCGCCAGCGACAGAGAAATCAGATGAAATGATCTCTGTTGATGTTCTTCTAGGTGGAGGAGCTCTATAGCTGCCTTTGTTCTGAATTCTTAATTGGCTTATTAAGTGTTTCCATAAGCCACTTTTCAAGGAATCATCAAAAATGGTTCAGATTTTAACCTTCTCTTCCCCCTCCCAAATGTAAGTACTGTAAGTCATTTTTTTAAAAAGGTGGGGGCAGTATCCTGTTCAGTATTTGTGTGTGTGGAGTTCCAACTGAAGGTGCTGCTCTAGCGATCTCACTAGATGTTTGTGGCACGTAGTTATGCACCTGCTCATAAGATCTAGTCACATGACGAGACACATGACTATGCCCAGCCAGCAGTACATGAAATTTCTGCAGCAGATTTTGCAGCTGGTGTTCCAGAAATAGTCCACAGAGTGTAGCGCCTGTGCAGAAGAATGTTCAGGAGGTCTAGTGATGTATACAGCAAGCAATATTCCTCCTTGTGCTTAATGTTTAAGATGCTATAAAACGCTTAGGTCATTGTTGGACACTCACAAGGCACCAGAGGTTATGAGAGGCTACTTGGGGAAGGCTTCCACTGCTGGAAGCTCTCAGGATGACTGGCTGAGCTCATTTGGCTGGGTACCAGGATGTTTACTCCAGAAATCTTGAGGTGAGAAGCTCAAAAAGTGGTAAGGAGCAGCCAGGTTGGAGATTCCTAACAGTGTTATGCTGTGATGTCTGACTCTGCTACCCTTTGATGTCTAGCTTTGTTATCAATTTGCTCATGACTGAGATGTTCTGCTATCATTTTGCTAATTAGAGAAATGCAAACATCTGAGAAGTTGACCAGCGGAGATGTTTACAGAAGGAGAGAGGCATGTTCTGAAAATAGCATGCCAGGTTTCAGGCCATTGCTGAGCCTCAGTGTAGACTGGACTCTGGAAGGTGCTGTGCAACTGATTCCCGGGGTGTGTGTGTGTGTGTCACCTGTCAGTGTTTGCCAAGGGCTTCCAGCATGCATCACGGCATGAGGTTTCTCTCTGGCATGCTGCTGTAGTGCTTGTGCTTTGTTGTGTCTTGTTTCTTTAATAATGTCCTGTGACCTTTGCCTCCAGGAATGAATTCCAAACAGGCCTTTGTACACCTTGACAAGACACAGGATACTGGCCTAGATTTTTTCTCTCTCCTCAGAGCAGCTCTGATAGATCACGAAACAGAACGGTTGAGTTGGAAGGAGCCCAGAAGACCATGAAGTCCAACCCCCTTCCCAAGGCAGGAATCCAAATCAAAGCAGATCCAACAGAGGGTTGTCCAATTTTCTCTTGAATGCCTCCGGTGTTGGAGCACTCACCATCTCCCGAGTAGCGTGTTTATCATTTCAAGATCCATCTCTTGGTATATTTTCTGATAATGCTACTGAAAATGGTATAAGAACGGTGCCAAATCAAGCTATTTTCTGTGACATGAAAACATAAGGAAAGCAATAAGTTTCTTCCCACTCAGAAAAGTGTTGTACTTTCAGAAAACAAATTATAGCACACGCTTCCAGATATTTAAAGATGCAGCTGCTGACGGTGAAATGTACAGAACCTCTGTGAAAGGAGAAGACAGAATAAAGGTTGCTCTTTTTTAAACTTTTGTGAGAAAGAAGTGGAAGCTTTCTTCTTATTATAATGTAATGAAAGTGGAGGATTGAAATTGTAGAATTTATGTCAGTGGTCTCTGAACCGGAACTGGATCACGGGATTCAGAGATAAACAATCTTTTTGTCCCTGGGGGCAACATCTAGGTTTCTGTGCATCTCTTTGTAATAATGCGGGGGTTCTGAAATATTTTGCACTTCCTATTCTAAATCACCAATGGCAAATCTATAAAGGCTGAATTTCAGAGTTTGAAAACAAAGGAGAAAGCCCTTTCTTATATGCCTGAAAATGGGCGTTTACAAATATCTTCCCAAAGGCCTTTTTTTGTTGTATGGACAACATCACACCAAGATTAGGTCCCCCCCCCCCCGATAGTCAAGTAGTAGGCTATGTAGAGTTCCATCATTCTGCTTTGACTGGTGTAATGACCCTCGGACTCAGACTCCTTGTTTTAGGAGAGCATCCAAGCCTGAACACCACAACAAAGCTGTACCTGCCCCCCGCAAGGCCATTTCCTCAAGTGTATTGGTCTTTGTGCTAGTGCAGTAGCTTGGGTGGGTTCTGGTCAGGGACTTACAGTCTCATCTGGGGACCCGGACATCTTCCCTCAGTAAGAGTAACCACTGTTATGTTTCCTTCCACAAGAGAAAGGAAGGAACAGATGTCACAGGGAGGTGCACACAGGTTCAGGGTGGAGGCTTGCTTGAGGTGTTCTGTGTCACATTCAACACCAGGAGGGCCCCCATATTGCAGCTCCATAGGATCACCTTATCCCTATTAGTCATGTTTCTATGGAAATCTACAATCTGCTTGCATTGACAGCTTGGTATAATAAGAAGAAAATGAAAACAAGTTAAAGGATGCTGGCTAGCTCAGTGGCTTAGGTATCTAGCTGCAGAGCCAGAGGTTGGGAGTTCGATTTCCCATCTGTGCGTCCTTGAGAGGGGATGGACTTGATCATTCAGGTCTGCAGTTCAAAGGTGGTGGTGGTTGTTGTTGTTGTTGTTGTTGTTGTTATTATTATTATTATTATTATTATTATTAGTAGTAGTAGTAGTAGTAGTAAAATGGGATTCTTTCTTGGTATAACGTATGCGGTCCCCTCATTTAAATGGCAATTCTCACATCCATCCTGGCCATAACACTATAGAGATTGACTTTAGCTGTTTATTACATCATCCTTAATAATTATGGATTGTTTGCTGTTTTTTTGCTTCTGTCTACACAATGTTCCTAACTCTCCCTCCCTCCCAGCTCTCGTTCCATTTTTCTCTCTCACTTTCAAGGACTTCCAACAGGGTTTCCAGATAGTAACTTAGATCTAGGTCCTCAGAGCAGAATAGATCCAAGCTGAGCTGAGACCTGGAGCTGAAGCAAACCATTTTCTGAAGCACTGCATCCTTACGAAAAATGGCTGTAAATAATCTTTACAAATATATTTTAAATCATATATGAACCGTCATAGAGCAGGAGAAACCCTATCACCTGAGAATTCTTTTCACTGTTTTCCATTTCTGGTTCTTATCACCAATTTCAGTACACTTAATATGCATGTCCCATGTAACTAGCCTTCTGGTTATTTTCAGATCAGCCAAAAAGATGATCTACAGTAAAAAAAAAAATTGTCTGCTTTTATGCAACTTCAGATGGACTTTTGGACGTTTCAAATGCTTCTTTGTCTGTTGTTGGATGATTGAAGCCATCAGAAACCCCACAGGGGTCAATGATACAATTTGAAGCAGACTTTTCATGTGTCTCTTCATCATGATTACAATAGGCTAAACCCTCAACATCAAGAGCTGTTTAAAATAAGGCTGGAAGGTCTAGAAGGTGTGCACGGACATCATTTCTTAGCCCCTTTCGCTGTATTAAAAACTGCTTTCTTTATCAGTGCCGATTTTAATGCACTTCTTTTAAGAGTATAATATCCACTCAAGACTGTATATATTGATTTTTCTTTGGAAGCTGCCTAATGTTGTATCATCATGTAATAGCTTTACATTTTCAATGCTGATTGACGTGTGTGTGTGTGTGTGTGTGAGAGAGAGAGAGAGAGACAGAAAGATATATATATATATTCATTGACTTTTGAATATAGCTGTTTCTGGTCTTCATATTCAAGTTCGACCTTTCCAGCTTTTATGTAATTGTCACAGTCCAAAGCTACTAATGAGCCTTGATTACACCATTGACATAAATATTGTTTTTAACACTCTCTAAGCATATTTAAGAGAATGGCACAGGGCTTGATTTAAAGACTCATTTCAGTTTTATGCACAGAACTAATCACTGGATTTGATTGAATACTTTTTTCAGAGAATCTTTTCCTGCTCTGAAGCTTAGAAGTGGTAATTATATGGCCACCGGGCAATTTCGAATAAGCCACCGGAAATATTTTCAACTTTTAGATTGTGAGACGAAGATCTGAGAAGATGGTTTTGTTGTTCATTCTTTGGATGGATATTGATGTACAAAAAGATCCCCTCTTAAAAGGCTAGACATTCCTGAGAATAAAAAGTTATATGTAACTTTTTCCATTCATACTTTGTTCTAATTTGTTAATTTGTTTTACTCTTATTATTTCAGACAAAAAAACAAAGCAGAACAAAAAAAAAGCACAAGTAACAAAATTGTGGTGGCTACTATATTTCAATTAAAGACTACTATATTTCAATGTGAACTTTCATGAATCAAGTCCACTTCCTCAGACATAAGAGTGAGACTTGATGACTGTCGTATTTATACCGGGTGGGGATACAGGTAATGGGCAAAGTGACCATGGTTTGTTAATAAACGAATAGGCTATCAGGCTGTCAATAACAATACACAAGTGGCACACTGTGTGAATCAATGTGGCATTTCACCCTTGACTTAATGACTTAAGAACCCTTGATTAATATTCAGTCCTTTTAAATGGGTATCCACAGAATCAGTGTATACTTGAAAGCATATCCAGTTGTTTCCCTTTGAAGTCTTGTTTTGCAATGTTTCTCATCCAGAAGTGTGACTTTCAAATAATTTAAGGAGTGTCCAGGTAGACTGAAGTGTTCTGAAACAGATTTTTCTATATGGCTATTCCTGATGTCAAATCTATGTCATTTAATTCAATGGGACTTATTCCCATCTAGATATGTAGAAGACTGCAACCAATTTTACTTGTGGATTGTTAACCTGCTGTCTCTGCCCTCCCTTCTCTACCAATTGCTTGCAACAAAGTCAAATGGCTGAGCCATTTTGTATTGAGCTTCTGCAAGTGTTGGGAAAATGATCACTTATTGCTAGGTGTTACACATACACACAAGGAAAGCTGCCACATAGAAAGAATCAATGTGTTTCCACTGAGCAGTGTTGTAAACAGCCAAGACCAGCCATAGCACCCAGTGTCTCTGGGCAGCCACTAGAGTCCTGAAGTCCCAGTATGAAAAGTAGTTTACCATCCTTACTTTTCTTTTAACTCAGAACATCCATTATGGATTACTGCCCCTTTCATAATTACAATCCCTAGTCCCCATCACAAATGGGATTGCATTTATTCACCATGAATGAGGAATTAATGGAAGATGAACAAAACTCTGGGAGCAAGCATGTCATAGAGCAGTTGTGTTTGTTTTTAGGGTAACTGTGGAAGTCTTACTAGGCCTGCTCCAAGCTGAGGAGTAGCTGGTGGTCAATTAAAATTGAATTTTCTTGAACCTCCTTGAACAGGTGTATAACTCTTGCCATAGCAAGTTGATGGGTTAGAACTGAAAGGACCTTACCCTCTGAGAGATAAACATTGCCAACTCTGGAGAAAGCTGTTTCCAGAAGAACTCCCTAAAAATAAGGCAACCAAAGGGCCTTGCCAGGGACTGAAACAGTCATGGCCCATGACGGCTAATAGCGAATTTGAGATTTGCTTCTGGAAGTGGAAGGACTTCAGCTTCAGGAAGAGCAGCTGAGGGACTCCCTGGGGATTTCTAGAACAGATCATGGCACGATCACAGCATTTGCTCATGCGTGTAGTAGATTATTTCGACATTACTCAGCAAAGAGATCTAGATGATGGGTGGTTGCCCATAGGGCTAAAAGTGAAAAGATATCAGGGAACTGATTGTTGCAATTGAGGAGGACAGAATGCAGAAGTGAAAGTGAAATTGGAAGTCAGTTTCAGGGGGTGGAATGAAAGAGGAAGATAAGAAATTTCTGGTAGACAAAGAAACATTGTGGGGAGTGGGATCAACATAAAGGACAGATTTTAAGATTAAGGGGAGATAGGTTGTTGTTGTTTAGTTGTTAAGTCATGTCTGACTCTTCGTGACCCCATGGACCAGAGCACGCCAGGCCCTCCTGTCTTCCACTGCCTCCTGGAGTTGGGTCAGATTCATGTTGGTAGCTTTGATGACACTGTCCAACCATCTCCTCCTCTGTCGTCCCCTTCTCCTCTTGCCTTCACACTTTCACAACATCAGGGTCTTTTCCAAGGAGTATTCTCTTCTCATGAGATGGCCAAAGTATTGGAGCCTCAGCTTCAGGATCTGTCCTTCCAGTGAGCACTCAGGGCTGATTTCCTTCAAAATGGATAGGTTTGTTCTCCTTGCAGGCTAGGGGACTCTCAAGAGTCTCCTCCAGCACCACAATTCAAAAGCATCAATCCTTCGGCGGTCAGCCTTCTTTATGGTCCAGCTCTCACTTCCATACATCGCTACTGGAAAAACCATAGCTTTGACTATGCAGACCTTTGTTGGCAAGATGATGTCTCTGCTTTTTAAGATGCTGTCTAGGTTTGTCATCGCTTTCCTCCCAAGAAGCAGGCGTCTTTTAATTTCGTGGCTGCTGTCACCATCTGCAGTGATCATGAAGCCCAAGAAAGTAAAATCTGAGATAGGTATTCCTGAGCAAAAAGAGTTTTAGCAGCTCGGCTTGTTGAAAATGGAGTCAAAAATGGATATACAGAGGCAGAGATTATAGGAGAGATGTTTTAAGGCACGTCAGCCTTTACTCAACTAGAGGAATTGGCTGGAAGGGAAAGGGAAATCTCAGGTTAGCAAAGTAAGAGGCATCCACAGATTTTATTGCTAGGGAAAGGGTGCAACTGAAATTTACTTGCCTTTGTCAAAGGCGATACAGGCACCCCAAGAGATACTCCAAGATCTCCGAGTCTGATCTCAGACAAATAAGTCCCAAGAGGTAGATTCTGGCCTACAATAAGATGGTATACAAAGACGGCATTCCATTCCGTTTTTAAAGAACTGTGGAGTCATAAATTTGGGATCAAGGTGCAGTCTTATTTGAATGACAGCCAGCTCACAGCTTTCTCATATGAGAAGCTGAACATGACAGCCAGTAAGAAAAAGGGAAAAACTTGTAAAATTGTGGAAATGAGACCAATCCTAAAAAAGGAAGGTAACAGTTGTGTCTAGAGCCAGACATTGCTAAATGAGATAAGGGGACTGAAAATCAGCCTTGAATAAATTCAAGTGGTGAACGCTGAAATTAATCTTCTAAAGCAAGCTATTCGGAGTGTGAACTGAAGTGTCAGAAATGGGAAGGGAGACATTGATAGGCAGCAACAAAGAAGGGGATGCAGGCACTGCCAACATGCGGGAGGCGGGGGGGGGGGGACACACGCTTGCAGCCATTGTATCAGCCATGGAAGTGAAGGATATTACCAATCAGGGTGCTATACAAGAAGGATAGTTGAAAATGGCACTCGGCCACTCTGTAGGGGATACTACTAATGAGAAGATGTGGTGCCAGGCCCCAACCCATTGCATGGTTGAAGCCTCACTTCCCGTGGAGACAATGTGAAGCTGAATATAGAACAAGGGAAACAGGTCTTATGCCTGCCATCTCACGCCTAAGCAGAAAGCTAGAACGACCAAGTTTAGTGAGAAAGAATTGTGCTGTTTTGTGCTTCCTCAACCAAAATAAGACTTTGTGGGATATAGTGGCATAACTGTAGATTTGTGGGATATAGTGGCATAATTTAATTATACACTGCACCTGGTCTGCTGGTGGAATATAGAGGTGTTAGAAATACATGATAAACCAGAATTGACAGCAGCAAATGTGACTCAGGGTGCAGCTAGACTAGGGGCAGGGAGTGTGCTAGTGTGGATCGCTTTGGAACGGTAGGAAATGGTCAATATCCTGAAATGGCTTAATAAGCAGGCCACTTTAGGATATTGGCAAAATAATCACTTCCCCTGCTTGGCACTGTATCAGTCATACAAAAAAAGTTTTCTTTGCCTTCTCTTAAAGGGCTGGTCTTAAAAGGCTGCCTGCAACCTGAAGCCACCACCATGGATTCAACTATGGGCAGTTTCTTGACCAGCCCTTTAAGACAAGACACAGAAAAGCATTTTTCTTCTCCTTCTTTATAAGTGGTGCAGTGCATCAGCAATAGTATATTGTTTCTCCTGCGGAATTGTGATTTATTTGCCAGTATCCTGAAGTGGCTTGCTTAATAGGCCACTTCACAACATTGGCAATTTCAAACTGGAAGGCTTCCTTTGGTCCATTCCCAATGATCACACATGCTGGAAAGGAACCAAAGAAGAGCAAACCTTCCCACACCAAAGAAGTAGAAGACCCTTGACAAGGCCTAAAAAGGTGTGAGTAGGAATGCTCTGGGGGAGAGCTGGTGTGTTTTAGCAAAAACGTCATCAGATTGCCATCTTTAAGAGCACACCAGACTGCCCCTGCAGCACTCCAGATAGTGGGATAAATGCCCATGTGAGTCAGCCTCTAAGATACCTTGTATGGGATGGATCCAAACCAGATACGTAATGCATATTAAACAGAAGATATAATCATTGGCTACAGTATTATTAAGGAAGTAATAATAGCTAAACATTATATGTAGTAGAAGTTCAACCAGATAAGCATCCACAGCTATTCTCCTTCTGGTAAGATGAAACCTGCATTCTGTTATGTGGAGAAGTAACCAGTGACCAATTGTTAGACAAAACAATTAATGTGGACTTTGAAGTGGGAAAAAAAGAATGCATTGGTCCCAAAAGATGGCGATTTGTATGTTTTGCTTATGCAGAGCCTTATCAGGAAAGCTGCACAATCATATCTAAATCAGATGGTGCTGCTTCATGGCTGGAGAGCCTCTATATGAAGAAATCCTGATTCAAATCAATGCAATCAATTATGCCAAGTCAATATTCCTGTCAGCAACTCCACAAAACATGATATTATTTTAAAAGAAAGAGAATAGCACAGGAAAGAGAATTACCACCCTCCTTCCTTCCATCCTCAGAATCTTTATCCAGTGCAAAGACCCTCAAGGCAACCATCTATGATCAGTCAACCAGTTAGTTAATTGGACCAATCAGTCAATAATCAGTCAGCCAACCAACCAATTAACTTCTTTTGGCAGTGCATATCATTCTCTTCTATTTTGTATATCTGAAGAGAGGTGGATGCCATTTCCTGTATTTTTATGAGCTAATGCAGTGGTTCACAACCTTGGGTAGCCAAGGTGTTTTTGGACTGCAGTTCCCAGAAGCCTTCACCACCACAGGCTTTTTGTGAATTGCAATCCAAGAACACTTGGGTTACCCAAGATTGGGAAACACTGAGCTAATGGCTGTGATGCTGCCATGCTGTTTGTTCGGCCTGGAACGCAGTTGGAGCTATGCTGAAATGCTAAGTAGTTGTCCTAGCTTCTGTAGTGTTATCACACTCAATCCTTCTTCTTCTCCATTTCCGTAGGCCTCCTCCTCAAAGTGATAACCTCCTAAAAGAGAGTGTGATGTATTTAGGGTATATGGAAGATGGACATCCTTAATTAGGCTGCAATTACTCAAAAAGAGTAGGAGGATGAGTGACTTTTAAAGCTGTTGATTGCTGCTCACAATGCCGTTCTGAAGCCGAGAGCTATAATTCAAACAGGAAAGACGAAGGAGGGCATAGGGAATCAGCGCTGAAAATAATCTGGCCCATTCTGTCCTCACTTATTGCTCTGAGTTCACTGGCTGCCGTCATCATTTCTGTCTCATTTGACTGAAGGACAGCAGCAACTCAGTGTAACTCTGAATAACTCTTCTTTTGTTTATAATGCCAATATTGCTGCTACTGTTGCCTCTTGACCCACAAATAAAGAGGCAAGACACAAGCAATGGATTTCAACGAGGTCCCCAACTTTGTTTATCTATTAACTGTTTACATCCCCTGAGCTGAGGTGGAGCCTAAGGTAGTGCACAAACCTGGAACCAGATCAGGTGCCCCTTCTAGGCCTCTCTCTGGACTGGACTGTGGGAGCCCTTAGCCCTTGGGCGCTGTGGACCTTTCCAGCGTTGCCCCAAACACCCTCAAGCCCATTATGTGCCTAAATCCCACAATTTGAGGCTGATTGTAATTAGTACTTAGTCATTATTGGTATCATTAAAAGAAGCAAACATATTTGTAATTGCATAAAAGTGAAAAGAATTAAACAACACTATGAGCAAAGACAGGGCTTGTTTTCAAAGTAAATGCTACAGTAGAAATGCCCAGATCGGCTATTCCGAATATCACCAGCCATGGCAATTTAACGCTGTGTGGTAGCATAAAGGTTTTTGCCTCCTAATTCTACGCCTATCTACTCAGAAGGATGCCCTGTTGAATTCAGGGTGGCCTACTCCCAAGTAAATGAAAATAGGATTTCTCCTTTCATATATATTAAAATGTGCCTCCTAATTAATGACCAGAAAATGGGCCAGGATTGAGACCAATTTCAGCACTTTGAAGTTTCACTGATCACAACAAGAGAGTTTCTCACTGAAACTGCCCAGATTTCAAAGTGCTGACATCCTCTTGATTTCACTGTGAGAGCGACGCATGCCCTTACAACAACTTTCTCATGCAAGTCAATAGAACTTCAAAGTGCTTGTCTTTAGCACAGCCATACCCAGTTCTTCTGATTAATTTGAACTTGCTGTTGTTGTTTATTGCATACGAACCATTAAGAAGATATGAGTGGATATTCAACTTAGCTAAACTCTGTATCTCTTCGTTTGATTGCCTGAGCTACCAAAAAAGAGAGAGAGAGGGGATTCTTACTTAAAGACTTGAGGGCTTTATAATGAGAAGTAGTTTGAAGGAGAACGCAAGGCAACCTTTACTGGAACTCTTGAGCCCAGTTCCAGATTTCCCTCACTAATTGGTACACTTGCTTACGTTCTTGGCAGCAATGCTAAGGACTTCTCTGGCAAGAAAGAAGAGCTGGCTTCCTGCTTTTAGAAGAAGTAACTCCAAAAGAAAAGGAGGTTAGAAAATGACCTCCCCAGTTATGTCTACTTCTGTTGGGAAGGAAACTTATTTTAGGAATTCTTGAAACAGTTGTTCCCACAAGCCACCACTTCTTTTAAATTTTCTTCTTAGAGGTGGGGGAGTGGAGTTCACAGATCTATAATGTTCCTTATTCTTTCTTAAAAGATGGTTGGGGAAAAATGAGGATTTAATGCCCAGGGACTCAAATAGGCCCGTATATCAAGTCTGTATAAACAGATTTGCTGGCTGGATAGCTCAGTGGTTCAGGTATCCTGCTGTGGAGCCAGAAATTAGAAGTTCAATTCCCCACTGTGACTCAGAGGAAAAAAACCAGCCTGTGTAGTCTTGGGCAAGCTGCACAATCCCAGGGCAACCCCAGAAGAAGGGAATGGTAGACCACTTCCGAGCACTCACTGCCTAGAAAACCCTGGGAAAGGGTCACTGTAAGTCGGAATTGAATGACAGCACATAATTATTATTATCATGAATAGATTTGGCTCCTGCACCTTTGAAAGTGAAGCCCTCCTTGTAGCTTTTAATGTAAAGTTTAGCACTAATTTATATGCATTAATTTCTGAAAGCTTTGCCAAATGGGAATTGAGACATGGGCGGATTCATATCGCTTTCCCCCATTCTTCCCCCCTCCCTCCAATTTCACACTGGAATGCATTTCTTCTTTGAACACCCTGCTTGAAGCCTTCTTGTCCATTTGAAGATGCAGATCTACTCTTGAGGAATTGAGTTGGCGTGCTCCCATTTTTTAAATGAATTCTCCTTTTCAACACCAATCTTTCTCTACCTAAATACAGATAAGAATGGAAGCAGTTTATTATTATATGATTCTACGTTTGAGGTTCTATATTGAGGGTTTCAGATCACATCTCAAGGGGAGTTCTGATTTGTTGATTTGTTCCTCCTATAGATCCCAAATTATCTATATAGATAGCTATAGATAGGTATATTTCTCTTTATTTTCTTGGTCCTCCAGATTAGCTAGTGAATGCCATTTGCATAGTGTTTTAATTTTTCCCTGTTATAATTTATTTCAAACAGTTCAGGATGTGTCATTTAGCATTCCAGTCTGTATCTATTTAACTGAGAAAGCTTTACTCAAAAGTTCTGAACTGGAAGGAAAAGGAAGAATTGTTCTGATTGCACCAGGCTTTTGTACGTAAAGCAGCAAAATCTTCCAGAAATGACACGACATTCAAAATTGTGTACATTCTATCAGTTCATAATGGAGAAACCAAAGTGTGGCTAAATAGTATGGCACATAGCTGATTAAAGACATTTGTATAATGAGCAAATCATAATATGTTATAGAATTCCAAGTCAACTGTATTGGATGCAGGAGATGTACACAGCTGACCGCTTAGGATAGGTGACAATGAAATGATACATTGACTGAAATCCTGTCGCACAGTCGTGCAACTGGTGTAACTTTTGGTAGCAAATTGCCCTCATTTGAGAAATCTTCATAGGCATTGTCTGTTGCATACTGAATCACGTGACTCAACGTGCAACTAATAATGCCTATGGTGAGTAACTTACCATTCACTTCCAAAAGTTATGCAGTTTGCATAACAGAGCAACAGGATTTCAGCCGCTGTGCACTTTAACGCAAGTCATTTGAAGACTGTAATATAGTCCTCAGTTCTTAAGATCTGTGCATGTTACAGTAAATGATGCTGCTTGTATCGATTTTTGCCAAGGTAAGTTGGTGGGTACTTCAAAGCCAAGCTAAATTAGCCCTGCTTGAATGTTCCTTCTGAGAGTCGCTCCCCATGAGGAACTGAATGGGTATGTTTGCGCTCTCTCTCTCTCTTTCTCTCTCTCTCTCTCTCTCTCTCTTGGTGAGTACCTTTTTTGGATTTCATGCATCATTCTGAGTGCAGCCTAACTGAATCTAAGCAAACATAAACACTAGGGCTGTGCATCAGCTTCAGCCACATCCTGACCAAATCAGCCTAGTTTGACCTGATTTGCATGAGGTCTGGATTGAAGCTGAACAGATTCTTTCCTGGGGTCAAGGGGAATTGTCAGAGGCCATTTGGACACCTAATGTGAGTGGGAGAAAGCCCAACTGCAGCCGGGGATTGTGTGATTATGAAGTGATGGTATGGTTGGGATGGAAAGAAGGGGAATTGGGCTTTAGCCATTGACAATTCTAACATGTAATCTGAGGGGTTGATTTCACCACTGTTGTCCAATCACTGTACTTGCATTGTATGAACACAAGATGCTGGTCTGATCAGGAGGTGAACTGGATATACTCCTTGGCAGCTCTAGCATGCAGTCTGAGGGAAGGATTTCACCACGGCTACCCATTTACAATATTTGCAGGGAAGGATTCTATGAAGTCCCTGAAGATACACAGTCAATCATCTCATTCAGCTCTTCCTTTACTGAGCAGTTAGTGCAGTACTTTGTAGATCATATATTTATTTATTGAATTTATTTAAAATATTTTTACTCTGCCTTTCTCCTTTAAAGGACCCAAGGACCAAGGGAGGTTGTTCGTTGCTCTGAACCTGTCTTAGAAGCTTTCCAGCTGGTGACTCCCTTTATAGGATTGGAGTCAGAGAGACCAAGTTCATGCTCAGCTCGGGGGTTGTGACATCCTTTTCATTCCCATATGACAAGCCGGGCCACATAGTAGCTTGTGTCCATGTAGCTAACCCCATAGGTTGTCACTGCTGGTGCCAACAGTAGGTTGGCTGATGTTGAGATCCATCCTCCATGCTAGCACAATGGCTACGGCAGCTGTAACAATATTGTGGCCATAACAGGCCAATCAGATTCATGGTCCTGTGTGATTATTTCCTTACCCTGGCCTTTGGCATCATCGCAGTTCAACCAAGAACTGTACCTCATGATTAAGAGAAATGTGAAAACTGAAGCCTCATTGCATTCTGACGTATCATTTTGGAAAATGTGTCTTTGATTGATTTGTATTAAAATAAGAAGGAAGCTAATATTCACTCATCCCTGGTTTATGGAGCTAACAAACAAAGCAGATCCCAGAAGACTGGCCTGCCCTCCTCCAAGGCAAACTATTCTTGATGATGTTCAACAGAGTTCATGGTCTCTCTCTTTTAGTGCTGCAGATCTCACAAGAAGAAAATACTTATTCAGATAATTTGTAAGTCAGCATGGAGAATCAATAGTACTTGGCATTACAGTAAGTACTCCAGACATTTCCAGGTTGATTGACAAGGTTTCACCACGAGTACTTCCTTACTTTCATTACTTGCGGCATCCCCGGGGAACATTTGCTATAGAAAATTAACCCCTAGAGCAGGTAATTTCATCCACCTCTTCCTGAATTTGGCCTTGTCTAATTTTCAGTTCCAAGAGCGCAGCTTTTGAAGGCAATACTTTTAATTGCTCAGAATGAATTAATGAGTATGAGGTCTTTCAACCACCGCCGGTAAACATTTCTGGCAATTAAAATATGGTAGGTCCTGTGATGTGATTTCACTTCAGCATATGCTTAAAAAATTGCCTTTAAAAGGCAGCTGGGTAGCACGTGGCAAGTTTACAGCCTTGCTTGATTTACATGGTACAAACCCAATAATTTCATAAATTAGAAGGGCATATTGCAAAACTAACATGCAGTTGTTTCTGAAGGACTGAAAATACAGAAAACCTCCTGGAAGCACAAAGGTTTCAAGATAAAGTAAACCTATTAAAAATAACGAGAAAATCAAAAATTAACAGAAAGCAAATATATTTGCAAGAGAGGAGAAAGAAACAGCTGAAACAAAAACAAAATATACAGGAATACTTGTAGCTTTTTTAAAAATAGGCACAAATAATATGGTGTTGGGGAGAAAATATTACTTATTTTGAATTAGGCCCTGGTCACACAAGGGAAATGTTTTTCTAGTTCTTCTGATCCTTTCCATACCTCTGTTGTACTGAATTGTGGCCACATGGTTTATATCCTGGGATGACCATCCCAGGAAAGTTTAGCGATACCAATTTATTTTATCCTATTTAAATCGTTATGACCAGCTGCACCATGGTACTGGTTTATTTTCTCTCTTCTTCAAGGGATAATTCAGCCCCTTGATTAATTTTTTGAAAAATAATATTTATCGATACCTCAATATATCGGAAACGAGGCTCCCTCTAAAATGTGTGACTGTGCGAGTGCACTTGACTGTGTCGTCCCCCCCCCAGACAGCTTTCCTCCTTCCCTGTGCACCCACAGCGATTGTTTTCAGCCCCTTTCATTGTGGTTGCAAAAGAACCCTGTGGGTGTGGGTGTTTCGGACTAGCATGGGGTGTGTGTGGAAATTAGAGGGAATGTTGATCAGGAAGGGGGTTCTGTTTAGGAACGTTTCCTCTGTTGCACTGGCTGCTCCTGCAGAAATGCATTGCACACAATGGACTTGGGATATCTGAGCAGCAGTACTGGTGATCACCACCACCCCAGGGACATCGGTGTACCAATGTTTCAATTTATCTTCTCATAGGGGGAAAAAACACATTACTCAACAGTAATGTAATGGCAGAGGCCCGCCAGTGACCTACTTTTGCAATGTATCGATATATCAGGCACTAAACATTTTTTAAAATAAAACATAAAACTGACTCTCTTTTTCATAATCCTTATTCTTTCCTCGATTGCTAAAAAAGAGTCTCCGAAACACAAACAATTCCTATAAATGAAAGAGGGGAACATGAACATTTTGTGTTTCTTTTTGTTCCCTCTTTCATGTAACCTTTCTTTTACCCTTTGTGAAATGACCTCATCAAATGATCATCCAATAGTGCTGTGAGAGCTGCTGTCTGCAGCCAATCAGAACATCTAGTGGGGAGCAGGAATTTTGAATCTGTAAAGGTGCCTGGATTGGTTTAATCCCAGTGAGGGGTACTCTTTTTCCTCTGAAAATTCCTTGTGAGCGGGATTACTGTGTGCTGCTCAGCTCCAGGTTCTCTCTATCTTGGATTGTGTTGTCTACCTGCCATTGTGCCTCTAACTTGGATATTTTCCTTTTGCCTTTCCTCTTGATTTTTTTTTAGGAAACTCCACATTTCTTTGGATTATTTTTGCTGCTGCTAGACAGTCAGTCTGTGCCAGTGTGCCTCCTTGGAATTATTTTTGGATTCTCCCTAATTTCTCTGGGAATTCCCCCACCCTTTGTCCTCGCTGTTCTTTTCTTGGATTATTTTGCTTTCCGAGCCCAGCCTGCCTGCTTCTGCCTGCTGGAATCAAATGAGAGAACAGAAGGCATGAAGTACCATGTGGAAGGGCTGTGTGTGTTCTTTTTATTTTGCAAATTTTTTTCCTCTCTCTCTCTCTGTGTATGTGTGTGTGCTTTTCCTGTTTGTTTGATTTTAAAACATTGTTATTTAATTAATGTACTGTATATTTATTCCATAGAAGTTGTATATTTTTGCAGTTTTTGAGAGGCTGTTTTGTGACTATGTATGCATGCCATCCAATGTGTAGGTGATTGTTGTTGCTGGTTGTATTGTTGACTGCTTTGGGGGTAGATTGATTCTCTGTTGCCATTCCTTTCCTTTTTTGGAGTGGATTTTAAGGGTTCTTTAGGACTTCTGGACTGCCAGAAAACACAAATGGGGAAACACAAATGAGAACCCCAAAAGAAGTGTTCCAAAATAAGATAGGCACCTTCTGAAAGAACCTGAGATGAAACAAATATGAAAATGTTCAATGTGCACATCTCTAGTGCTTAGTTCATTTTTTGAACATTTTGAATGTGTAAGAAGCTGGAAGGTTCTTTTACAAAAGTCACAATTCCTTATATCTGTTATATTTTTATCAACACAATGATTGGAACATCCCCTGTAAAATGATTGAAACTGGATCTGCCCCACTCCTTCCTTCCTTCCTTCCTTCCTTCCTTCCTTCCTTCCTTCCTTCCTTCCTTCCTTCCTTCCTTCCTTCCTTCCTTCCTTCCTTCCTTCCTTCCTTCCTTCCTTGGGCATTTTAGCAAAAACAACATTTGGAAGACAGGTTTTGAGTCCCTTTCTTCACTTCTGAACTGTGAATCAACCATGAGTGAAGTCAGCTGGTTCAGTCAGCTTTGAGGGAAGCCTGCTTCACCCTGATAAATGCCAGAAGCAATGCAAAGGTTTCAAGGTACAGTTCGGCACAAGCTTTGGATTTTGTCCAAATCTGAGGCACATCCCTAATAATAATGATTTGAACAGGCAGACAGGCAAGAACTCTCACATATGTAATTCCATCAGACAGATTCTTTACGCATCATACAGTTTTAAAACGGGACAACAATAACACAAAGACCCAATAAAAGCACTGAAGCATATACAGTTAACATAGTTGAACTATCTTGATCAGAATCACTGGGAAGGGGGGAAAAGAGGCTTTTGCCTCACCCACCAAGGAATCTTGAATAACAACTGCCATCCTGTCAGTTCTACCAACAGCAGAGAGACAGCAATCTGTTCCTACCTATTGCGCCTGTGACCCTGTGGACTTTTGGATAACGTCCTGTGTCCTAAGCCAAACCTAGCACCGGGCATAAAAAATTAATCTTGTATATTGTGGTTGGCACTTAGAAAGGTATTACGAAACTCTGAAACTTCTCTCTCCCTTTTCCATGTACCCGTTTTTTACAGTATCCTCGAGACAGGTGAGAATTTGAGTATCACTATAATTAAAATATCGGGAACAGCTAAATTATTGTCATTTCCAACAAACATAGTGTAGCATGCTGGGCAAAATAACACCCTTGAGCAATATTCACTTCACAAACCTACTCTTGATTTTTCTTACTAGCTGGAAAATAGCTGCAGATAAAGACCTTGGTTTTTTTCTGCTTGAAGAGTTTATTTGCCACTCAGCATACTTTACAGAGGAAAATGGGCTATAATTTGGAATGGGTGGCTTTTGACCTACAAAGTCTTACGAAGGTTGGGTCTAGAGTATCTCAGAAACTGTATTCTCCCAAGCGAAATGACCAGGATTTTGAGGGCTACTAGAGAGGCCCTTCTCATGGTGCCACCACTTTTAAAGGCCTGTTTGGCAGGAACCCAAGAGAGAACCATCTCCATGACTACTCCCAAGCTCTTGATCTCTTTGCCAAGAGAGGCTAGGATTTTAGCCATATGCTGGTTTTCTTTCTTTCTTTCTTTCTTTCTTTCTTTCTTTCTTTCTTTCTTTCTTTCTTTCTTTCTTTCTTTCTTTCTTCCTTTCTTGCTTTCTGGAAACTAATAGTAGTATGTGATTTTAAAGCATTTTAATTTTAATTATTTTAATAACATAATAGTTTGATTTTAATGCTCATAATTTTATTGTACTTTAATTTTCTCCAGTTTTTAACTGTATTGTAAATGCCTTGTTGGAAAAAAAATGAAATAAAATAAAATATCATTGAGGAAAGCAAATAAAAGTAAATTTTGCGCTGGGATAGAGAGATAGGCAGGCAGACCTTTCTAGGTGCAACTATGCTACTGTCATGAAGTTAACAGAAAACGTTGGGTTCTTCACTGTTTTCAGATTAGCTTACTTGGTGCCTTTGCTATCAGGAAAAAAAAGGAGTAAATAGATAGAGAAATCATTCCAGTGTGAACTCTTCGGAGATAAGGAGATAATGGCCGAAATCCTGTTGCTTAACATAGTATATTGCAACTAGAGTAGGCCTATTGAATTGGCAGGGGTGAGTCAACGCCTTCATAAGTTCCATTGTTTCAATGGGCCTACTCCAGTTGCACCTTACTATGCTAAGCAACAGTTTCCAGCTATTGCAATCATATTTATAGACTGTGGCAAAAAGTGAAATCCTGGAAATGTGGAAAACAGACATTTTTCTAAACGAAACAGCTTCATTGGGGACAGTGTTCAAACTACAGGAGCAAGTGTCCACTTCACCCTCTTCCACCTACAATCCTCTGTCCTGACCCCAAACCTACCCAGACCTCTGGGGCATGTTTTGAGAATACATTTGGGGTTTCAAGAAGGATATGAAATTGTCCCCTCTGCTTAAGCAGTTCCATTGGTGGAAAACTTTGAAGTAGCCTCGCTGGTATTTTGCTTGAAGGACACAATGGATACTCTACATATTGTCTAGAACAGCGGTCCCCAACCTTTTTGGGACCATGGACCAGCTGAGCCTCTGAGGAAGGTGGGGCACCCCCCCCCGCACTCGTGCGGGCGCTCTCGGGCGCATGCGCGAAGCGGTGGGGGAGCGCGCACACGCCTGCCAGCACCAGCACAAGCGCTCCCCCACCCATTCGTGCAGGCGCAGGAGCGCCTGCATGCCCGCCTGCCTGCCCGCACCCGCCCACCCACCCCTTTGTGCGGGCGCATGCGTGAAGAGGTGGGGGGAGCGCTCACACCAGCGCTGGCATGTGCGTGTGTGTGCAAAGCAGCTGTGGGGAGGGGAGTGCGTGGGGGGGCGGGAGGTCTGTCTCCACGGCCTGATCTGGCTCAGGCCACGGACCGGCACTGGGCTGCGGACCGGGGGTTGACGACCTCTGGTCTAGAAGCAATTTCTATGATATATGGGGCAGATTTCTTGAATATGTGCTAACAAGAGGAAAAGGGAAAGCTCCAAATCAAGAATCAATGCAGTTCTGGAGAAGAGGACAATAAAGGAAGAAGAAGAATAAAGATAGAGGAAGAAGAGGGTTACTGCAAGAGGTCCCGACTATGGTGGTGGGGAACACAGTCGATTTGTATTTTGGTTTATGTATTTTATGTTTATGTTGTAGTTTAAGAAAAAAAATAATAATAAAAAAGAAATTTGCAGTGCACAAAAAATGCAAAAGGGTCTAGGGTTAGCACTCTCCTTTGAAATCCACCCGAAAATTGCTAGTCATATTTCATCCCTTGCACTTAAGCTTAATGTACTTATGAAATAATGTAGAAAAAGATTGGTAGGACCACTTGGAGTACTTAATCCCTTTGTTCAAAGAGAGAGCTGTTCTTTGGAAAAATTATAAAGCTCTTTGAATTTCAGCTGTAGTTCTTTAATGAAGAGCAGTGATGGCTTAGGCTTTTATGGGCATGAACTATCCTAAGGAAGAGCTGGGAGGAGGGAAGAGAAGATGGTCAAGAGATGACCTAACGTTTTTTTCAGTCAACCTACTGATTATATTTATACTGGTGCAACTGGATTCAGATTATGATTACAATGGAGGTAGGAAATATTTCAGAGTCTATAGCATGTGTAGCGATCACCCTGCTTTGGTTCATGTAGGTTATTTGCATGTACCAATGGGAGCTGTTGGGAGGCGGAGTCAGAGAAACTAGAAGGGAGGGGTGAGGCAGAGAAGAGCAGTTTGGTCAGTTAGTCAGTTTCAGTCAGAGATAAGAGTCTGAAGTGAAAAGGTAGTCTGTGGGAGTTAGAGAGTGTGGTAGAGTGAAGCGTTAAAGTTAAGAGTGTGGAACTTATAGAGAGCTAAGTGTGAAACAAGTTATTACAAAGCTACTGAATACTTTAAAGTCTTTGAAGAACCTGTTTATGTGAACGGTAATCAATAAACCTGTTTTGTTCAACTTTATACTCAGCATGGACCTCAATCTTTCTAATTAAAAATTGTTGACGGAGATCAACTGGTGGCAGCGTAAAAGGAGAACATGTCGTGGGCCTCAGGCTAGTGAAATAATCTGGGGACACGCAGGGGCACATCACAGCATGTATGAAAGAAACTGAAATTACAAACATTGTAATGTGAGACAATGCAAAAGGGACTGATCCACCATCCAGACAGAAGCATCCCATGGTGTAGCTCTTCGAAATCTAGCTTTGAATCCCACATTTGTGGTGCTGAGTTAGAGAGACGCTTCATCTTTCACAACTATGTGACAAAACAGGTATAACGTGGTCATCTCTACACTGAGAACAGAAATACTGTGCAATTTTGTTTTGGATTCCATGTGGATGTTTGGGGTCACCACCACAGCTCCTTCGTAAGTTCCAACACTTCCCTCTTATTTTGCTATGCAGGTCAATCATTTCTCAAACTTTTAAGTATATATAGTTCCCAAAGCAACTGTCCTCCTAAACTGAGGTCATTAACTGTCCCTTAGCTTCACTTTCTTTTTTGTCAGTGTTGTACCTTGTGAGGCAGCTCAGTATAATCCCTTCACATACCCTTTTCAACACAACACTAGAAATGGGCACAAACCTGAAAAATGGTGGTTTGTGGTTGGCCACAAACCATGAATCATGAACCACCACAAACCAACCAGAAAACTGAACCACAAAATGGTTTGTTTTTCGGTTTGTGCCCAGTGGGGATGGCCACCTTCTTTTGTCACACCACCACTGCTGTTGCTGCCACACCAGGCTCCTGGAAGGCCATGCCAATGGTGGTGGCACAGTGGCGCAGCCTTCCAGGAGCCTGGGCTGTGCCTGTGCACAGGTGCCTGACCCCCTGCTGACCATCCTGATCAGCTAGGAGGTGGGCGACTGCGCAGAAGGCAGCAACTGGCTTCACTTCCATGAGTCTCTGCACTGTCGGTGCACCTGCTCCCAGTCCCCAGCTGGTTGCCCTCATCAGTTGATAGGCTGGCAGATGCACAGAGACAGCAGGCCCTGCGCCTGGAAGGGAAACCAGAACGCTGTCTCTGAAGATGATAGTGGAGGATGAGGCGGATGCAGGACCAGGTAGGGAGGTAACGGGGGCAGTGGGAAGGGGTCAGCCAGGCATCCATTTTGCCGAAGCAAACTGAAGTGCTAAATGGAAAAAAGTTCAGTACTTCATTTCGATTTGGCAAAATGGGTTGCACGAACTGAACCGCAAGCCGAACCATGAACCAGCCTGGTTTGTCTGTTCTTTTCCTGGCGTGTACTTCGGCTGATGCCCATCTCCAGACAAGGCATTTCTCTCTCTAGACTAGTTGCCTAAGAATGATGGCCAATACGGCCACTGTATCCTGAAAAATTGGTTTGTCACCTGTGACTTTTTCTAGCTTTTCTCCTCTTCCTTTTTGGTCTTCTGTTAATCTGCCTTTGCCACCACCAAAGAGTCTCCCACATATTACCCATGAACTCCATACGCTCAGTATTTCTAAGGCAACCTAAAAGGCTGTCTCCACTTCTAATGAAATAATTGAGGAAAGAAGCCAAAAGCAGCCTACATGTTTCTTAGCTATTTTGACAAACTCCAGGGGTAGATCTCACTACTGGCAAAGAATAGGACATGGGCCACCCCTTCCTTACCGTTCATACAATTATTTTTTTTAGCTGCTTAAAAAAGAAGCAAGAATCTTGTTCTTAACTACCTCAATCTATACAACTGAAGGGATTTCTCCCGCTTTCCTGCTGACTTCTGCGTGATTTTGTTCATGCTCAGTTACTTTAAGGATCTCTTGAGCCCGGAAAAATGATTTAATTCTTCATCAGTCAAGTCCGCAACCAAGTTATAACAAAACGTTGCTGGACTCTGTTTCTTGTGCTGACAGAGTTTGCTGAAACTTTGCTGATCAGTCTCTGACATTCGTGGAGGATAAACTGTTGAAACTCCTAATAAAAGATAAGGAAGTATTAAGTTCTGTCAGAAATGGAATGAGGAGGTGGAGCAGAATTACCCCTGCTTTCCTGCTATCCATCATTTTCCTACAATTGCAAACAGCTGTTGGCATTTCACACAGAAATACAGGAAAGAGGCTGCTTGATATTCCCCTTAAGGCAAAGAGGCCTCTGGAAAATCGTGCTGGGCTGTGATTCCTGGGAGATGCTGCCTGCCTGCCTGACCGTTGTGATAGATAGCTTCAGAAGCCCAGCTATGTGTATATAGGCATCATGGTCTACATAGGAAGCACCCTCATACGTGTTGTTCAGTACACTTAGCCTGGTATTATCTGTACTGACCCACAACTTCTCTTAAAGGTCTCAGGCAGTCTTTCCTGCTCCCTGATCCTTTTATAGGGACATGGCAGGGATTAACCCTGGAAACCTCTGCAGGTAAAGCATGCCCATTTTGCTGCTTTGAGATTTTTGCAACATGCTTGCCAGTGCCCTCCATCCTGGTAATGGGTTGGAACAATGGTACCCATTGATCTTAATTAATGCCTCTTTGGTGCAACAGTCAAAGAAGGTGGCCCACTTAGCATGTGTTTAAAAGAGATGCTTCCTCAAATGGTAAAAGGCTTCTGTTTGTCACAGCACATAATTTTCTTATCGTACTTTATGTTGCATTTAATGTCCTTTTCCCTGATTGGTCATTGAAAGGTGAACACAGGTTTGATTTGCAGGTCTGAGGCATTTATCTATGAGGAAGCTGTGTTGTGGGTGGACAAGGGGGTTAATTGCAGGCAATACATGTTCTCTTTAACATCGTGGAGTTTGACCCTAAGGCATTCTAGATGATAAACAAAAATAAATCACTGTATTTTGCAGCAGAAAGAAATGCCCCTATGTTTACTGATCAAAACCTGAAAATATGCTGAAATAATTGTTGCTCCGCCCTCCAGATTACCTTTTAGCCATGCTGTTAGGTGTGCTGCCTTGCTTGTAAATTTCAGCTCAGATTCGCTCTGCGTTCTGGTGTAAGGATATAAAACCTGGAAGCAAGTGCTAGAAATTTTCTCCTCCATGACCCCTGATTGCTTTTATTAGAGTATCTGCCGGCTCATGGTGCCCCTGCTGCTACCTGTCATTAGTGGATAAAGCATCCATTTTGCAGCAGGGACCCTGACAAGGAAAGGTTGTGCTTCAGTTGGTGCCGATTTGAGCATGGCTGATGAGCTACTTGGCCACTAAACGGATGCCGCGCCAAGGAAAGGAAAGCTTTCTAAGATTGGCTGGGGTGAGCTGCACACTCATTTCAAACGGGAAGGTTAATCGAGAGGAAAGAAATGGAGGGTTCTCTTATACACTCTCTGATATCGTTATGTTCAGGTTGTCAGACACACACACATACACATACCCCTCTCTGATCTGTAGATCTGCAACAGAGACGGGCTGGACTTGTGACGCTGCAATCACATTTATGGGATTTAACTATAATCCAGTTGTAAGGCTGCTCTGAATTCCCTATAAGACATGAAAACCTATTGGGTTGCTCAGCCGTTAACATCACCGAGTGGAGCCGGAACATCACACCGATAGCTTGGGAAACGGATACCATCACTAAACTCGCCAATCGGACCTGCTTCATTGGTTCAGCATCCTCCTCCTCCTCTTCTTTATTGCACTGGTTGGTCAGTGGGTGCTGAATTTGTGTCTCGTACTGGAGCTTAGCTTGGGATAGAAAAGAACTGTGCACTACCTGAAATTTGGAAATGAAAAAAAAAATCCTTTAGTTATTATGGTTTGCAAGGGAAACAAGATGTGGAAAAGATAACTGGGGGGTGGGGACCCCTGGTAACAGACATTTTCTTACCCCTAAATTCTAAATACGCATGGCCACAAATGCATACCCTGGGAAAATGCATGTAAAACAAGCTGTACTCAATGGGGACAGTCATAAAAATGCTTACATTAGGAAAAGTGTGTATCACAAAGTTCCGTACAGGAGAATATACGGGTCCTGTAACCCCAGTCTAGAGTTCTGACCAGACTAAAATCAAGAGACTATACTGCTTTGGAGATTTGATACATGGCCTTGATGTAAACTCGAGTTTGGGGATTGCTTGGGAACGGACAAAGCCGGTTCTTAGAAAGTTTATTTATAATAGTGATGGTGAAGGGATGCAAGAAACAAAGAAAACAATAAACAACCCCATCAAGAGAAAAACAGCCCACACCTTCTGGCTTTCCAGGCTCCCCGGAGAACCCCAGTGCTGTTCCATGGGTAATTAAATTCCTAGTCACCTTACCTGATGCTTTCTCCTAGGATGAAGGATGAAGTTTGAAGTCAAACAGGCTAATATTGGATTTGTAGACTAAACTCTGGAAGCTGCTGGAAGTTGATTGATAAGAGGGAGAAAGAGAAAGCAAGAGCAGATAACTCCCTTTTGTAAGAAAAGGGGAGGTCTCTTTCATGAGAAACCACAAGGAAAGCCCAGTTCAAATAGACAAATAACTTAATGGTAAAAGCTAAGCCAAAAGAATAATCAGTAATAACTTCTAGAAGCAAGAAGTATAACCTCTACACATCAAAAACAAGTGGTTATATGATAGATGGGAACAGTTCACAGGCCTTTGGCCTACTATGACCTTAGAACTGCAGAGCCGGAAGGGACCCTATGGATTATCGAGTCCAGCCCCTGTCAAGGAGGAATCGAACTTTACCATTGATGATCTTTATTTCTTTGGGGTTTTATTCATTTCCCCCAATCCAAAGGGTTGAGGCCAATTATACAATTTCCAATACTGTATTTCTTTTGCTTTGTTTGTAAATAAAATATGATAACATTTTGAGCACTGCATGGAACCATATTTTTTAAAGTTTAAATATGCAAAGAAGCAAGACAACATCCCAATGGCTTAATCTTGGATTGTGCTTTTCAATGCTCTGAAGTATCCTGGGGTTGCAACCACTCAGGGTTTCTTCAAGCCCCCAAATCTGTTACATCTGTGTGATTGATTTTCTTACCAACCAACCACGATCTGTGTATTTTGATGCCATATATAAATATTTGCCATGTTATCTCTCTCTCTTATGTCTGAAGAAGTGGAATTGTCCATGAAAGCTCACGGTAAAATATGACAGTTTGTCTTTAAGGTGCCATCATGTTTTTCTCTCTCTTGTGTTTGTTCTTTTATTTTTATTTTGTTTTTACTTATAAGGCTGGTACATTCCTCTTTCCATGACATGATAGTTGCATCTGTTGAATGTGAGGGGCAGGAATTTATATCTGTTTGTTTTGAAATATTTACCAAAATTCACAAATCGCTTCACATTTGGGATGGGACAAATGTGAGGTTTAAGCAATTGGACTTCAGTAGAAAGAGGTAAAGATACATTCAATCTAGAGTGGACTGAGATGGGGAAATATTTTATTTTATTTTATTTTGGAGCTTCGTGGTGCAGTGGTTAAACTGCAGTACTGCAGTGAAGACTCTGCTGATGACCAGAGTTCAATTCTAGGCTAAGGTAGACTCAGCCTTTTGTCTTTCTGAGGGCAGTAAACTGAGTACCTAGCTTTGTTGGGGGAGGGCAATGTGTAGTTTGTGTAATTAAATTGTAAACCACCCAGAGAGAGCTTTAAGCACTATGGGGCGGTATATAAGCAGCACACTTTCCCCTTTGCTTTATTTTATTTCATATTTTGGACTAAAACTCAGAGAAGCACTGGAACAAACTGCTCTGCCAGGTACACCTACTGGATAGGTTATGCACTTCCTCTTTTCTTACATTGTGAATCAATTTTACAATCAGTGAGAAATTAATGGTCTTTGTCCTATCTCTATGCTTTATCTTCCTCCATTTCTGTCAGCACAGTGCCCAGTAGATTTTAGTTGGTTCGTTTGGGCCACTTTATTTTAAAGCTGTGAAAACTGCTATAGCAGTTTAGTAGAGATCCGGATACTGTGTGTTATCTTGAGAAGGAACACACTGCTCATGGCATAGATCTCGGGCCAGGCATTTGCTTAATTGTGGCTTCCTGTGTGCTTTGTTTTGCTGCAGAAATGTGACGGAATTGTCCCTCCAGACTTCTTCAGCATGCAAGCTGGCTTCTTTTTGTGCTACAAATAAATAACTGATGGATCATTTTAGGAAGGTTCAACTGTTCAAACTAGCTATAATCTCCAGCACTGGTACTAAGGATTCCTGTCAAAATCCAAGGATTTGTGAACTGTCAAAAGAGCTATCTCTTTTGGAACAGAATATTAGTAGTCTAATCACTGTGATTTTTTCCTGAGTTTTCTGGACAGCCATTGTTTATGAAGTTTCCAGGTCCTGGTTCTGGGTCCAGCCAATAATGATTCATTTGTCCAAGACTCTGTTTTGTGCTTCCTGCTACAACAGGAACTTCCTGCTTGAACATGTTGGAATTAACTGCAGTGCTAAATATTCCCCTTTGAATGGAATTCCACACTATGGATTAAATATTTTTGAAATTCACAGCTGTGAGAAGGTGTGCGACCATCCTGCTGCTTAGACTGCCTGGAAGTCCTCATACTGTCATAGATATGGGCCAGAGACCACAAACAGGAGGTCTGTGTCACTTCATTACCTCAAAGGTACCAACGGCCATCTTTTCTTCAGAGTCCATTCATACATTTGTATGGCATGGAAACAGAGGCCATGTTCTTCTCCAGCACATGGCTGAAGAATGCTGTGTGTTGCCTTTATGACAATGCTTCGTTTGTGGTCAAATAGACCAATATTGAGGTGTTTTTTCTCTTTTCTGGAAATTAGGCCAGAATCCAGTTTGATGGAACTCATTATTTATTTATTTATTACTTTGATTTCTATACTGCCCCATTAGTGCCGAAGCACTATTCTGGGTGGTTTACGAACAGTTAAAACAAACTACACAGAAGTAAATATAACATAAATAACAAAGACATAGTCTAAAAACATAAACAATGATGCAACCAATTTTCGAAGAGAGCCTGGCCTGAGAAGATCTGGTGGGTTGGGCAGATGACATTGGGGAAAGGCACTCTGACAGGTAACGTGGTCCCAAACCCTGAAAGGCTTTATACGTGAGTGTCAGAACTAGAGATGGGGACGAATATAAAAACGGATCATCTTTTTCGGCAAAAATAGCCGATTCGTTAAATATTTGTCCCTTCATATTCGTGGGTTCCAGAGACCCCTACGAATACGAAGGGAAGAATATTTACCCATTTTTTATTTGTCCTTCATATTACCAAAAAAACCCCACAAACCATTCTGCCTACCGACCACCGATCAGCTGATCGGCGGCAGATAGGCAGCCACCAACCACCACAGCCAGCCACCACCACAGCCTACCCCACCCCCTTCCTCTCCCTTTCTTATCCCTCCCCTCCCCCACCGACACCCCCTTTCCTTAGTTGCCACTGCCGAAGTCTCCATCTGGCCTCCCAGCCACGGCGTGTAAAAAGGTAGACTGGCTGCCCTTTGCAAAGGTGGCGGCTGCGGCTTCATTTAGGGTAGGGAAGCTGCAGCCTCCATCTTTCCAAAGGGCAGCCTGGATTCCCTTAAGGCAGGCTAAGGGAATCCAGGCTGCCCTTTGCAAAGATGGAGGCTGCAGCTTCCCTGCCCTAAATGAGGCTACCCTTCCCTACCCTACTGCAGGCTGTGGCTGCAGAGGCCAGATGGAGACCTCGGCAGCGGCGATTTCAGTAAGGGGGTATCAGTGGGGGTGGGGTGGGGGCTAAGGTAGGGAGAGGAAGGGGGTGGGGGTAGGTGGCTGCCTATTGGCCACCGAGAAGCTGATCAGCAGCCGGTAGGCAGAATGGTTTTTTATTTTATTTTTTTAATAGGAAGGGGGTGTCAGCGGGGGGTGGGGGGTGGAGGGGGGCGGCGGCGGTGCGGTGGTGGTGGGGTGGCAGCAGGGGGCGGTGGCAGTGGGGAGGCAGCGGCAGCAGGGGGCAGGGGTGAAGGTGGTTTTTTAAATAACCCCCCACGAATCGACGAATAACTTTATTTGTCGCTTCATGGGGGCAACTTTGTGCTTTGTGAGTCGTCAACTTTGGATGACTCACAAAGCGGGACGACTCGCCAAAATGGTGAGTCATCCCCATCTCTAGTCAGAACCTTGAACCTGTACTCGGGACACAACAGGTGACCAGTGGAGGCTGGCCAGCACTGGACTAATGTGTTCCAATTTGCTCACACCAGCCACCAGTCTGGCTGCCACATTCTTTTGCCCAACAGACTCTTGTACAAGTAGTTTGATCTTTCCCAAGCTTCTGGTAACTCCTCTCACAAGCTGAAACCCCATTTGTTTCAGCAGGGCAACCTCCACTTGTGTAGTGGCAAATGACAGATTTCGTGGAACTTCACAGCAGAACGTTGTGCTGCAGTTTACGAGGATTCTGGCAAAACATTTTACCTTATGATTTTGTAGAGCATTTGTGTGAAAATTGACAGTGTTTGAAGTAGATCATTCATACTGGGGTGGTTAGTTACATGTAGAGGCTGCAGACTGAGTAGGGCCTCGAGACAGGTTAGAGGATTTGCGGGCAGTTTTTCTTCAAGGTCACTTCAGTGGTGTTAGTCCTCCTTTGAAGGCCAACCACACGATGTGGTTTAATCTCTCCTTAGCACTCCTTGTTCAAAGCTGTCATTCGTTTCAACTCCTTTGGGCTCCTTCTCTACCATAACCTTGTGTAGTTCGTATGTCTTTCCAGAAATATTCCGTCCTTCAGAAAAAAAAGAAGAAGAGAAAACTTGTTTGTTTCTTGTGCTGTGTGAAGTATTCATTGTTTGGAACAGGGGCCATGCTTCTGTGCGTTCAGCGACATCCGTCAATCCCTGCCAAATTAATTTTCTGTTTGCAGTAGGCCCATTAACTCCAATATAAAGCTTCCGTCCCTTAGGCTGAGACGCCGCCCGCCCCACTTTCTGTGTTTTATCTTCTTTCACGTGGTGGTGCTGGAACAGGCAAAACAGAGAATAAATACCTCTGCTGTCATCCTCAGACTAGGTTGGCTGAAACTGGGCAATGTTCCAACCTTATTGTTCCAGTGATGGGCAAGCTGTAAATACTTCACTTTCACCCGTTTGAGTTCATGAATTATTAGTTCCCAGCTTGTCTAAAAGAGTTAGGGTCAAAGCTCTCGTTTTGAGCAGAATCACATTATCATTGGAATATGAGATCTTTGGGGTTGCTTTTTTCAAAACAATATTTGCGGGAACAGACTGATTGTAGCCATGAAAGGTAGAAAAAAATTATTCCGTGAGATTAGTTTGTTAATTAAGCTGGGATGGAGGGCCGATTCCAGATGAAGAAGCATCCAAAAACTTTTGTTTCCATACAAGGCACAGAGAATAGCTGCTGCTCTTAATCATACATCCTCCAGCTTGTCACAGATGGAAATAGGGGGCTCTTATTTACTGGCAATACTGTCTTTTAGACCAAATAATCAATGTCTGTGTTGTCAGACTAAGCACCTTATTTCCAGAGGCATCAGGTGGAAGCCAGATGGAAGGGCAGCAGCAGAGAATCCCTTTCCCCTACAGTCTTCCCACATCACCCAAAATGGGTTCTCTGTCCTACCCCTATTCCAAAACCCCTTTTTCCTTCTTCCTTGACATTCAGGTAATGGTCTCTTTACATAAATGATCACTGCACCAGAGTGCAACGATGGCCTTACATAGCAGAGCAAATCACCATTCTACAAGGCAATTCTAAACATGGGGACAGCCCAAAGAAAACATTATGACCTTGAAACTAGGCTTCAGATCAGCACCAAGCTTGGCACAGGAGGATTAGACAGTGTGATGTTGCTCTGGGCCAAATTTTGGGATGTTTGGTCAAACAGTTTTAAAGCTATGATTTTTATGTCTATGTATGTTGAAATATATTTCAAACAACTAACATTTTCATCTTGAAGGGTGGTTTGCAATTTAATGATGCAGGCTACATATTCCCCCACCCCACTGCCACAACAAGCTGGGTACTCAATTTAATGACCTCAGAATGATGGAAGGCTGAGTCAACCTCGAGCCAGTTACCTTAGCCCGGGATCAAACTCAGGTTGTGAGCAGAGTCTTCACTGCTGTACTGCAGTTTAACCACTGCCCCACGGGGCTTCTTTTTTTGATTTTTTTGTATATATTAAAACACAGATATTGCTGGATGCAAATGTTCTAATATGTAGCAATTTCAACTTTTTTCCCCTGTCTTGCCATTTAATACATTTATAGGTTTCATAGTAGGCTTCAGGGCCAACTTGCAAGGTCAGCTGTAACAATCCCACCACTATTCATTTCTTGATGATATTTGGGACTCAGTCTAAATGTATGAATGGACTCTGAAGAAAAGATGGCCGTTGGTACCTCTGAGGTAATGAAGTGACACAGACCTCCTGTTTGTGGTCTCTGGCCCATATCTACAACAGCTAATTCACATGTGCACATCATGGTGCCAAATATGCACATGTGAACTGGACAGGAGTCTGATTTGCAGGCAGGATGTCTGTAAATGAATTGGATAACAAATGCCTTCGCAGGTAGCAAATTGCTAGATATCAAATGCCTTGTGGGGTAGGAAAAGAATTAGTGATTGAGCTTGAAGAATACTCCGAAAACAGCTCAGAACAGATATGATTCAATGCCAAAAAACTGGAGCATGTTAAAACGTGTCATCTTGAGAGGATTGCTACCATCATAAATTAATGTAGAGTATCAGAAGGAAGCACAGGAATGAAATGTGGCCTGTGCTGTGCTCAGGCCAATGGTGGGTCTTAGATCTAAACTTCTAAAGTATAAATATGCATGTCGTTTGGCTGTATGGGAACGCAGCAACCAATTTATACAGGGCCCCTCCTCAAGATATACGCCGACTCCTCTCTTTTTACAGGCTCCATTCCTTCTTCATGGATGGCAGGATTATATTTTATTCATGCCATGGGCTGCTAGTCTAGTAACAAGGTGCAGGCCTTCAAAAATCCTAGTGGCCAGGGAATGTGGCTCGCACGGTCATGTAGTGCTGCAGTAAATAAGGATATATCAATAACCAGCAATCCCACAGCATAACCAGATTCTTCACACTGAAGCAATCATCTTCTTTTCAGTATTTCAAGAAACAAGAATAGTTCTCATTTATAGGTGCTCTGTGGACTGCCTGTCTTTCTTCTCCTGCTTCTATGTTTTTATTTATTAATTTATTAAACATATAAGCAGCTTTCTTCTTTAAAAAAAAAGAAGAGGAAAAGAAAACCCTCAAGGGATCAAACAAAAATAAAATTCACATAGACACAAATATAATTAAAACATAAGATTGATTTAAAACATAATTGAAACACATGGGGCAAAACAACATGGCATAACTTAAGCTGGCGTAGGAGAAACAGCCTCAACACAGTGGTAGATTGGCATTAACTAGAGGACATGATGCGATCCCACATGCAAATCCTCGCTGGGTACATGTTGGCTGGCTTCCTGTGTGACCCAGAATCTGGGGAAGGGCTCACTAATGAGTGGCAATCTGCCATTGTAGTGACATCCTTTTCCCCAACACCTACCATTTTTAGACAAGGATGCCAGCAATTGGGACTCCAGCATATCTGGAAGGCCCCCTGTTGGAGGTGAGTGGTGTACAGTATTGCAACCTGAGGGAGCAGATGTAAGAGGTAAGAGGTGGGGGGAATCCAAGAAAGTCAGATTCAGAGTAATAACACTGAATATGTCAAGTCTTTAGCCTGGAGGCCCCTGAGAACAGCTACACTACCAAACCTTCAAGCAGTCTAATCTAAAGTACATTTGCAGTCTCTGAGCGCATCTATAGCTGGACCTCCATGTCTACTATTTCCACCAAAAAGACAATGAAGTTGAAATCCCTTAGAAATTACTTGCTTCCCAGTCCTTGATTTCCCTGAACATCAAAGGAGACCCAACTGAACTCAGATTAATCTCAGCAGCCACCCATCTTATAACAGCATACAGATATATGTCGGCACCTTGGACCTTTTGGTGTGGGATTCCTCAGGGATTGGCACTCTCCCCAATGCTGTTTAATATCTATGTTAAGCCATTGGGGGAGGTCATCAGGAGTTTTGGAGTAAGGTGTCATCAGTATGCTGATGACACACAATCTCTCTCTCTCCGTCCACCCTTCTGCAGTGGATGCCGTCCAGACGCTGGAGTGTTGCCTGGTTGCTCTACTGGAATGAACCAGGGCTAACAGGCTCAAACTGAACCCAGATAAAACAGAGATTTTGCTCCTGGAGGGACCCTCCAATAGGTTAGGGGGGATGGTCCCTAGGCTGGATGGTGCTCCCCTCCAGTTCAGGGACCAAGTGCATAATTTGGGCATTCTTCTGGACCCGGCTCTTTCTTGGGAGTTCCAGATTGCAGCCATGTCCAGATCAGCCTTTAACCAGCTTAGGCTAATCGCCCAACTTCGCCCCTACCTAGACGACGACTCCCTCAGGACTTTGGTGCAGGCCCTGGTCATATCCCGGATTGACTACTGCAATGCACTCTATGTGGGCTCCCCTTGATCCTTATCTGGAGACTTCAGTGGGTTCAGAATGCGGCAACCAGACTGGTGGTTGGTGCAAGTAAATTTGACCACATCACTCCAGTTCTGGCTTGCCTCCACTGTTTGCCCGTAGTGTCCCAGATCAGGTTCAAGGTTTTGACACTCACATACAAAGCCCTCCACAGTTTGGGCTCATGTTACTTGTCAGAGCGTCTCTCCTTAATGTCATCTGCTGGACCCACAAGATCATCCCAGTTGAGGCTCCTCTGGGTGGCCCCCCCTAGGGAGGCCCATAAATCCTCTACAAGAGGTAGGGCTTCTTCGTGGTGGCTCCAACTTTATGGAACCAGCTTCTGGAGGAGCTCCCCCTAGCCCCCTTCCCGTGGACTTTTAGGAAGCAATTAAAGACATTGCTTTTCAGAGAGGCTTTCCACACCGACCCCAGTTGACCACCTACCCCACCTTTTTTTCTCTCCTCTCCTCTTCTTCCCTCCCCTCTTTTCCTCCATCCACTCTGAGATTAGTCAGTGCCATCTGTTTTTTTTTAAGGGTTATTGTTATCAGTTTTAAGACTTCTCTTTTCATTTTTGTTTTCTATTTTACAAGTTGTAACCTGCCCAGAGTAGTGCTGTGACACTAATGGGAGCGGGATACAAATTGAAGGAAGGAAGGGAGGGAGGGAGGGAGGGAAGGAAGGAAGGAAGGAAGGAAGGAAGGAAGGAAGGAAGGAATAAATAAATAAGAAGGCTAGTCTACTGTAACATGCTCTAGATGGAGATGCTGTTGAAGACTGTTCAGAAGCTTCAGCAGGAAGTATTGGAACACTTGTTGATTTG
The DNA here is from genome assembly GCA_037013535.1 of Intellagama lesueurii. Taxonomy (NCBI): domain Eukaryota; kingdom Metazoa; phylum Chordata; class Lepidosauria; order Squamata; family Agamidae; genus Intellagama; species Intellagama lesueurii. Next base: position 161,507,700 of record JBAJHW010000001.1, on the reverse strand, counting down.
AGCCACCTTGAATCCTTTTAAGGAGAAATATGCGGTAAAAATATTTTAAATAAAAAAAATACATTGGTACAAAATATTTCAATAATTCTCTGTCAGCTTCCAGGGGTATAGCCCTTAACAGCTTGAGGACAATATACTTTAAGGACCACTTATACCTCTCATTGTCAAGAGTGTACGATCATATGCCTGCCAGGAAGCCAGAGTAGGCTGGTGGAAGTGAGAGACGGGGCTTTCTGTGGGGAACCCATACTCCAAGGAGCTCCTGGAAGTTACATTAGGAGGCCAGCTCTCAGGTTTTGGTCCTGTGACTCAGACGGGATATATTCTTTGTGTCTCTCAAGCTCTGAAACTTGGAATGGATGCTGCCAACCTTGCAGCCCTAGATTTTGGGGTTCCCATGGCTTCAGAACATGCTGTTTCAACATGCCCAGAAGCACTCCTCTATTTTTCTTTATCTGGCGTGGTCTAGAACTGCTGCTACAAGAATTAATTCATTATGGAGTCTCTACGTTATCTGTCCATCACACACATCCCCTTTGGCATCTGTTGCTAAAAACTCCTGTGACATCATAAGAGCCTGCCCTTAGGCTTCAGGAAATTGCAGGGAATGGGATGATGTTGACACATCAGTCCTAGCTAACATACCTACAAACCTGGTCCTTCTATGTTGCACCTGGCATTTGAGCGTGCCACCTGCACAATCCTGCTGAATGGTAAGCAGGTATTTATCATAGAGTAGATGCGTAGTCAAGTGGCCACCAGCCACCATTCCTGGCTCACCCAAAGTCTATTTTTATTGTGCCAAATATAATTTTTGTTGCAGCAAAGAACTTTGCCCAGTGTATTTAGAAGAATAAAACAAAATGCACTTGTTGCAAGTTATAATTGTCTGTTTCTCTGAAAGTCAAAAATGATGTAGACAGAGACAGGTTTGGCCACCTCTCACTTTTTTTCTATTATAAGCTTCTGATTTGTTTTGCTTTGGTGTTAAAGGTCGGCGTCTGGTTATTTAGTAGTGATCAGAGTAACATTGTGGAAAAAGCAATCCAGCCCAGGCGTACGGTGGAATTGCAATCTTGCTGTATATATTTGAGTTGTCACCTGGGGAAATCTAGAGTACAGCCTTCAGTAAAGATCAACCTATCCTCCTGGACTTACTCGCTAGTATAGATTGCATGCATCATTTTTATTAACTACCAAATGTGTCAACAAAGGCATGGCAACAAATGATCCATAATTCTATCTTTAATCACATTGAAATTTAAAAGGCAGATAAAATCACATGTGAGATATGAAATTTATAGTGGCTTTTGCATACACAACAATACGGTTTTATGCAACTTGCATGGAGTAGCCCGCTGAGAATCCCGATGGTTTCAGTGAGATATATGGGCAGCAGTTAACCTTTAATGTATGCTTAACTCCTCAGGTTTTTCACAGTAAAGTTCTTAGAAGAGCACACCTTGCCAAACAGATCCAAACTATAACCAGTCACAGAGCACCATGGAGCCATTTGCACAGGTGGACCCCTGCCATCCATCATGTTTTTATCGATGGCAGTTGTTTTGACCTCAGTCAGAGGAGTGTAAATATATGTGTCGACAATTCAGGTCATTATAAGTTGAGGGTGGTAAACCCTGGAAGAGATGACAAATAAGAGAGAACATTCTTCTTTTCCAGAACAGAGCATGGAGACAGCACAAAACAACAAAGATATGGAAAATAGCAGCAAAGCCTGTCATGTGCGACTCATGTGCAGAAGACTTCTTTCTTTCTTTCTTTCTTTCTTTCTTTCTTTCTTGGCCATAACTACCCAATTTTGGAATGGCTGTTCCAAAGGATAGTTTCCTAATATGAAACACCTCCCCCACACAACCTTCAGTTTGCCTTGTGTGGAAAAGCATGCAGGTCACACTATGTTTTTCTCTGTAGACAACAAGGAGGATTCTGTGCCGTCAGAGATTCTGAAACATAAAAAGTTTGTGTGGGGAGGGGCGGAATCAGATGTGGGGTGGGAGAATTGAACACCTGCTAAATCATGGTTCTACTCCCAAATCTTCCCCTCTTCAACTCTGCATAAAGGGAGGGGGAGCCTTCTGTAGACATGACATTGTCATCCTCCTACACAGATTAGCGCACAAGATAATGGGCTCAAGTTAAAGGAAGCCAGATTTCAGTTGAATATCAGGAAAAACTTCCTAACTGTTAGAGCAGTACGACAGTGGAACCAGTTACCTCGGGAGTTGGTGAGTGCTCCAACACTGGAGGCATTCAAGAAAAACTTGGATAATCACCTGGCAGATATGCTTTGATTGTATTCATGCATTGAGTAGGGGGTTGGACGTGATGACCTTATAGGCCCCTTCCAACTTCACTTTTCTATGATTCTATGATTCTGCCCTTGCTGTATGGATGTTCAGATGCAGACATGCAAAGTCCAATCCTGTGTACATACACAAAACACCACAGGAGAAAAGTGATTCTGCATTATTTAAAGGGCAGACAGTAAGCATACCTGAGGTGTATTGTTGTTGTTGTTTAGTCATTAAGTCGTGTCCGACTCTTCGTGACCCCATGGACCAGAGCACGCCAGGCCCTCCTGTCTTCCACTGCCTCCCAGAGTTGGGTCAAATTCATGTTGGTCGCTTCGATGACACTGTCCAACCATATCATCCTCTGTCATCCCCTTCTCCTCTTGCCTTCACACTTTCCCAACATCAGGGTCTTTTCTAGGGAGTCTTCTCTTCTCATGAGATGGCCAAAGTATTGGAGCCTCAGCTTCAGGAAATGTCCTTCCAGTGAGCACTCAGGGTTGATTTCCTTCAGAATGGATAGGTTTGTTCTCCTTGCAGTCCAGGGGACTCTCAAGAGTCTCCTCCAGCACCACACTTCAAAAGCATCAATTCTTCGGCGGTCAGCCTTCTTTATGGTCCAGCTCTCACTTCCATACATCACTACTGGACAAACCATAGCTTTGACTATGCGGACTTTTGTCGGCAAGGTGATGTCTCTGCTTTTTAAGATGCTGTCTAGATTTGTCATGGCTTTCCTCCCAAGAAGGTGTATTTTAATTTCGTGGCTGCTGTCACCATCTGCAGTGATCATGGAGCCCAAGAAGGTAAACTCTGTCACTGCCTCCATATCTTCCCCTTCTATTTGCCAGGAGGTGATGGGACCAGTGGCCATGATCTTAGTTTTTTTGATGTTGAGCTTCAGACCATTTTTTGCGCTCTCCTCTTTCACCCTTATTAAGAGGTTCTTTAATTCCTCCTCACTTTCTGCCATCAGAGTGGTATCATCTGCATATCTGAGGTTGTTGATATTTCTTCCGGCAATCTTAATTCCGGCTTGGGATTCCTCCAGTCCAGCCTTTCGCATGATGTATTCTGCATATAAGTTACATAAGCAGGGAGACAATATACAGCCTTGTCGTACTCCTTTCCCAATTTTGAACCAATCATTTGTTCCATATCCAGTTCTAACTGTTGCTTCCTGTCCCACATATAGATTTCTCAGGAGAGAGATAAGGTGATCAGGCACTCCCATTTTTTTAAGAACTTGCCATAGTTAGCTGTGGTCCACACAGTCAAAGGCTTTTGTGTAGTCAATGAAGCAGAAGTAGATGTTTTTCTGGAACTCTCTGGCTTTCTCCATAATCCAGCGCATGTTAGCAATTTGGTCTCTAATTCCTCTGCCCCTTCGAAATCCAGCTTGTACTTCTGGGAGTTCTCGGTCCACATACTGATGAAGCCTACCTTGTAGGATTTTGAGCATAACCTTGCTATGCTCAAAGGTGTATTACAGATGTGTATTTGAATGTGTGCACAGGGAGGCTGCAGTCTCCACTCTACAGCCTTTCATTGTGAATGCATGGAGGATAAAACATAATAGTAAGAGTCATATTGGTGTTTTTGTAAGGTTTGCATCACAGCAAGTTGTTCAAACCTTACGCCAAGTCCAAAAGGACTCAGGATGATGTTTAGAACGAGCTAGACACCATGTGCAGATTCACTCACAGCTCTCCTGTGTCATGTTCTGCCTATGAAGCTACATAAGCACATTCAGCATCTTTCAGAATTTTAAAGCTCTGTAAGATTTCACACCTCCAGTTGAGAGCCAGCCAGCCGGCTCTTTCTTCCTTTTCAAGATGGCTGGAATTTGTGCAAAATGTCTAAAGTGTCCTTTCTTTTTGAGAAGCGAAGCACACACATATGTAATACAAACATTGGAAGCACAGAATGACTGGATGATGCTTAAGAAAGAAGCAAACAACCCACCCAGTGCTTCAAATTCTTAAACAAAGCAACAGCTATCTTTGTTTGGGACAATTTGCACATATTGTTCAATTTTGTAGAAAAATGGCTAGTTTTGCACAAAATGTCATTCTTGTCAATACGAGAAGTCTGCAAAGAATGCCACGACGTTCTTTGCCATCATCATCAAAGGAGGAAAATATTGCAGTTCCTTGTCCTCACTTATGAGATTGAGGCAAGCAGAGATGTTTAAATTTCCCCCTATTTCATGAAACCAACATTTCTGTCCTTTAAACATTTGACTGGAATTTCCAGAGTGTTACATTTGCATGGCACTGAATATGCTTTGCAAGTAGGGTGGCCATGTGTCCTGATTTATATGGGACAGTCCTCTATTTGAAGGACTGTCAAACAACTGTCATTTTTTTGTAGGAGTTCTTTGCTTTGAGATGGTCTACTCCAAAGCTGTTTTAAGGAGAAAGTCTCATAAGAAGGAAAAGCAAAGGCCATCAACACTGAGTCAGCAAACTGAACAAGGAGACAGTTCAATAGATCATAATCTTCCCCTCACTGGTGAGATGATGGCATTTCTATTTAAATGATCTGATATGGCCACAGTGACACATGCCCTAGTTACATCTCGGTTGGATTACTGCCTGTGGAAAGTATTTGGAAACTCCAGAGGGTCCAAAATGCTGCAGCCAGATTGTTAACTGGGGCTGGCTACAGCGAACATATAACACCCCTGCTACAGCAGCTCCACTGGTTGCTGATTTCTGGGCACAACTCAAAGTGCTGGTTTTAACCTATAAAGCCCAAAATGGCTTGGGTCCGAGCTATCTCAAAGACTGTATCTCCCTCTATGAGACTGCCTGGGCATTAAGATCATCTGGGGAGGCCTTTCTCTCGGTCCTGCCACCCTCACAGGTGCGCTTGGTGGGGACACAAGAGAGAGCCTTTTCTGTCGCTGCTCCCAGACTCTGGAACTCCCTCCCACTGGAGGCCAGGCTGGCCCCATCTTTGCTGTCCTTCCACAAGCAGGAAAAAGAACTTTCTCTTCAGGCAAGCTTTTCCTTACTGACTGATAGTCTGAGAGGGGTTTTATATGGATTGTGTTCTCTGTTGTTTTAAATGTGTTTTAATATTGATTTTATTTCCCATTTTAATATAATACTTGTTTAATTCTTTTTCAATATTTGTATACTTACTGTTTTTAGCTTTTAAATACCGTTTTTAATGATGTAAGCCGCCTGGGGTCCTTTTGGGGAGAAAGGCAGGATAGAAATATTTTAAACAAACAAGCAAACAATGCAATCTATGCTTAATTTTTGGACACATAACAAATGGTCATTCTCATGGGAAATGCCTTCAAGGGTTTGGTACTGTGGCATAAGCAGAGCAACTGCCTCCATATGTCCTAAACCCAGGCTTAGTTGAGAGTCAACTTTCCTCGAAGGAAGGATATCGTTTCTTCAATATTATTTTTCCTTACGTTAAAAGGATTTCTGGGGATGTTATCTTTCTTTCTTACTTACAAGGTATGAACTCTACCTTCTCCCCCCGCTCAACATCCCTATATCTTGATTTACAATGAGCTTGTTCATAACCTGAACTCTACGAACACACACAGAGAAAACTTCAATCATTTCAGAGACCTGCAGTGCCTCTAAATGTTGTGATGCTGTCATGGTAACAAGCAGATCCCTATGAGGGAGGTGGGCAGGCTGAAGTTTTGGATCAGGCTGACTGGGAGAGAAAAGACATCGGCCAATTCCTCTTGAAATTCAAGAGGCTGAGGTCTGGGATGGAAATCGCACTGATCCCCCATGCACTTGTTCTGTTTAGCTGCCTCTTCTGAAATTATTTAACAGCCACCTCACAGGCTGTAACTGTTATAAAGCTCGAGATAAGCAAGAGCAGAAGAAAGACTCAGCCAGACTCATTAAAGTGTTCCCTGTGAACTGCAAAGCTGTCGACATTTCTAATAATCTGGGTGTGTTGGAAACAACCAGCACTGGAACTGCTCAGCCGGCAGAAAGGAAGGGAGCAGGTAAAAAAAATGAAGAATACGTATACAAAGTGAGGCACAGAGTCTGAAATAGGAAATTTACCAAAATTTGGAGAAAGGAGAGGTGGATAAATAAAGGAGGCACACATCTGGAAGGTTTAGACCACCTTTTAGATTTCAACCGACAACCAAGATACATATATCCTTTCAAGGAAATCTGTTGTGGTTAGTTTTCAATGGATTGTAATCACGTATCACAGTTTCCTCAAACACGGGTCAGATGGCAGCCACCCTTTATTTGAATACAAAAAGTTGTATTCAGTCATTCTGAAAAGACATGTCCTCCACATGAGATAAGAGGAGTGTGCTAGTCCACCCCTTTCATTGTCACTTTAATCATCTGAAAAGGACACTCTGAAGAAGGGGAAGGGGCTACGTCTAATGTAGTCTACCAACAGATCCAAAAGATGAAGTGGCCAGGGTCCTGGCTCATGCAGAAAGCCCACTTGGATAAAGCACTCTCCCCCATTTCTGCACTGTTCAAGTGATGATGGTGTGGGTGGGGCTAGAACACTCCCTTCATCATGTGGGAAAGAGACGTGCTGTACAGAATAATTGCATAGTGCCGGGGAAATTATGAGAATGTTTGGAGTCCTGCTGCTTCAGGCCAATTGTCGAATGCAGGAGTAAACGATGGTATTCCACATGTTGTTGGACTGCACCTCTCATGATCCCAGCTAGGGCTGATGGGAAATGCAGTCCCTCAACATCAGGAGAAATGCAAATTGACCACCCCCGTCTTTCTAATCAAGGATCTTGTTCTCCACACTGGCATGTCACAGCTTTCCTCCTAAAGCCTCAGTTCTCGCTACATATAAATTGTAAATTAGACTTGCCCCTGCATTCCCAGAACACACCGAAAGGAGACAATGCCCATTGCCCATGCCTCTAAAGTTGGTGTCACTCTTGGCCATATTGCCTGATGTGCTGCACATGCATATGGTGAGTGCTATGTCTGTAGTGTGATTGAGGCCCCTACTTGATTGAGGGTGTATTACAACATAGCCAGTGGCTGTCGTCCTGCACTGATCATAGTCCTGCTGCACACTCATTCATCCTGAGCCCCCTGACCATTCTCATCCACTGGAGGACAAAGGGTTGTGTGCCAGCCAGATTGTCCTGCAATCTGTAAGCTACACTTCTGTCCCCAGGGAGGGCACTATCTGTTTGCCAATGAAAGAAGAGTGGCTCAGCTGCCAGTCCAGTATGTGGAGTGGGGTAAGATTGTAAGAACAATCATACTGGATGAGAACAGAGGCCTATTCAGTCTATTCCCATAGTAGCTAACCAGTTGCTGGTTCGAAGCCCACAAGCAAGACACACAACACCCTCTCCCTAGTGCTCCTTAGCATCATGCCTTTGATACTGGAGGGCAGGACCAGTCCTGCCATTAAGCAAAGTGAAGCCAACTGCCTTACATGACAGGGGCTGGAGGAGAATAATGGGGTGCCTTCCCTTTGAGTCCCCAGACTATTCTTCTCTGCTGAAGCTGTGTGTGTCACACAACCTTCTCTACCCCCTTCACCTGACCAAAGTGTTAACCTTAGTGGAAGACATGATCTCATTGTTGGTACTCGGCTGGCAGCCCAGTGAGCGAGCGTCCAGCTGCAGAATAGGGAGGGAGCACCATTTTACACGTCAGGCGGTAAGTTATCTTGAACCAGCCTTGTTTCTCCTCAGGCAACAACAACAACAAAATTATTTCAGTGGAAGTCTAAAAAAAAATCCATTACAAATTTAAACACATCCCACGTCTATTGAATTTGTTACAGTATTCCATTTGTTACAGTTTGTAAGATTCCCTTGCTTGTAAAGGTATATTTTGATAAGTTTATATTTTCTGTGAAAAAGGCAACACTACAGCACATAACTAAGTCAAGTAAAACGATTCAAAGCAAAAACATTAGAAAATGTGATATTTCCCCCTGGGCCTGACTCTAGCTATCCTATATATCAACTTGCAATCTATTTATTTTTTATGAAGCTTCTGTTTATAAATCAGACAAAAGATAGAAAGAAGGAGGATAGCTAAAATGTATTTTTGAAAATGATGCAAGGTTAAGATTGAAAGCAGGAATGGGCAACCTAGGGTCCTGTGGATAGGTTTAGGTTGGGACTACATCATCCCCCACCATCAACCAAGGGCTGAGGGGAACGCCAATCCCAGAAGAAATGGAGGTGCATGTAGCCCACCCTTGATTGTTAGAGAAGCACTCAAGTTTAATATTTAAACAACATCAGAGGGAGTGGTGGGGAGAGAAACAGAGATTTACGTGAGCAGATAGTGGGAAAATTACTTTTCAGAGGGGCTGTGCTCCCATAATCCCTCAGCTGGAAAGGGCTCTGGCCGTGTCCGCTGGCACATTTTGGGAGTTGTAGTCCAAAAGAATAGTGTCTACAAGCTCTGGTGGTGGTGAGGTTTCTTGGTAAACCACAGGCAGCCGCCAGACGATAGTAATTAATTGGCTTTGTTTTTCCCCACCTTTTGTTCTTGGGAGTAAGGAAAGTTGTATCTAACTTCAGAACAAGAATTTCTGAGCAGAGAGTGCAACTGAAAGCCCCACTCAATGGTGCTCACTGGCAACATCTCTCATAAAGCTCAACAAGCCGGAGGTGGCATTTATGTGTAACAGAGTATATTCACCGCTGTAGCTGAATCTCCAGCGAGCCATTCTGTTCAGCAGCAGTATAAATTGATTTCCCTGTCCACACATTGCTTTGGAACAAATACTTCGGAAACGAAAGGATAGCCCAGCTTCTGGTCTACAGCCACTGCCCAACAGCCAGTTAATTGTCACGGCGATGGCAAGTGGTACACTCTGCTCATAATGTTCGGCTTTCTGATTAGGAAAACACTCAAACCCCAGCCAGCTGCCCTGTCTGTATTCTTATGCCACAGTGCCACTTGGTTTGCATAAACTCTGAGGCAAATAATTTATAGATGTATTTATAATTACAGTATATCTTTATAAATGCATATAGAAGGATATAAGTGGGTTGTTCATTCTGAAGCTGAAGGTTACAGTTAGGTGGCGTGCACACCAAACAACAGCAGCAACAACCCTACTCCATCTGTTGTTGTTGTTATGTGTCATCAAGTTGCCTCGGATTTATGGTGACCCTATGAATGAGTAATCCTCAGCAGCCCTGCTCTGCTCTTGCAAACTCAAGCATGTGGTCTCCTTTGGGGAGTCAGTCCATCTCACATTTGGCCTTCCTCTTTTCCTGCTGCTTTCTGCCTTTCCTGGCACTATTGTCCTTTTCAGAGAATCCTGCCTTCTCATGAGGTGCCCAAAGTAGGACAGCCTCAGATTCAACATTTTTGCCTCCAGAGAGAGTTCAGGCTTGTTTTGATCTAAGACCTACTTGTTTGTCTTTCTGGCAGTCCAGGGTATCTGCAAAGCTCTCCTCCTTCAAACAAATCAACTTTTCCCCCTTGTCAGCTTTCTTTACTGCCCAGCTCTCACATCCATACATGGTGATCAGAAATACAAAGGTGTGGATGGTCTTGGTCTCCAGTGACACAAGAAAGAAAGGAAGAAAGAAGGAAAAAAGCTCACATTTACATACTGCCATCTTATAGAAGAGTCTCTTGATGCTCCATGCCAGTCAGTACTTGTATGATAAAACGCAAATAACAGAACAAAAATTAAACAGTTGACTAGCTGATTGTATATTATATTTTTCCTACTGTATTGAAAGTAAATTGTCCATAAGTTATTTCTGAGCAGCAGAAACTATAATTTTCCTAAGTGTGAGCCAGCCTGCTCTTTTTGTATCAGTGTGAAACAAATTTTTGTTTTTATTTTTATTTCATTTGGGGAGGGGGTAACTAAGGCTGTCTTACCCACACGCCTCAGTGCGGGAGTGACTGATTGTTTCGGCTTCTGTTTGCTGTGCTTCAGGAAGCAAGTTAATGATAGCTAAAATGGAATATCTAAAATAGAAGCAAATACACACACACACACAAAACAAAAAACACAACCCTGAAAGGCCAGAGCAGCCCACCACTGCTTTAATGCCAATGGAGCTACAGAGCATTGCCTGAGATCCCTGGAGATGAGGTGGTATTAAAATGTCATACTCAGAAGATATATTCATAAGAACATAAGAACATAAGAAGAGCCCTACTGGATCAGGCCAAGGGCCCATCTAGTCCAGCTTCCTGTATCTCACAGCGGCCCCACCAGATGCCTCTGGGAGCACACGAGACAATGAGATACCTGTGTCCTGATCCCCCCTCCCCTGCATTTGGCATTTCGAGGTACCTTCCTTTTAAGCCTGGAGATTATACATCCCCATCATGGCTTGTAACCAGCAATGGACTTTTCCTCCAGAAATCTGTCCAATCCCGTTTTAAAGGCATCTAGGCCAGATGCCATCCCCACATCCTGTGGCAAGGAGTTCCACAGACTAACAACACACTGGGTCAAGAAATCTTTTCTTTTGTCTGTTCTCACTCTCCCAACACTCTGTTTGAGTGGCTGTCCCCTGGATTGCGTGAGAGGGAAAAGAGCTTCCCTCTATTCCATTCTAAAGTGGTTCCATACTGGCAAGGTGGATCTTTGGATTCTCAGTAGAATTCCACGTGATTTGGCAACAAGTAGGAAAAGGCACCGGTGTGAACAAAGACAGGTGGCTGCCTCAGTAAGTAGATACTGGGTGTTACTTATTAGTCATTTAATTTCTTGTTGTATTTTTACTGCCAGAAAGTTAAGAGGTGCCTGTGGGAACGTCTTCTCTATAAAATAACTTGGCTTGGCATGTATTGATACTAGACATGGGGACAAATTAAAAAAGAATCATGATATTCATAAGAAATTGCTGATTCGTTAAATATTCATCTCTTCATATTCGTCAGTTCCAGAGACCCCGATGAATACAAAGGGATGAATATTTCCCCATTTTTATTCATCCCCCATATAAAGAGAGGGAAGGCTAGCCTTCCCTCTCTTCTTATGGCTTTCCCATTCTGCCTACGAGCCCGCCAATCAGCTTATCAGTGGGCCAATAGGCAGCCACCCACAGCCACCCACCCCCACAGCCTATTCCCTGCCCCCTTCCTCTCCCTACCTTAGCCGCTGCCACCGTCCGGTGCCGCCGTCATCCATCACCACCCACTGCGGTGTCCTCAGCAGCCATGGCCTGCAGTAAGGGACACTGGCTGCCCTTTGCAAAGATGGTAGCTGCAGCTTCATTTAGGGTAGGGAAGCTGCAGCTGCCATCTTTGCAAAGGGCAGCCTGGATTCCCTTAGCCTGCCTTAAGGGAATCCAGGCTGCCCTTTGCAAAGATGGAGGCTACAGCTTCCCTACCCTAAATGAAGCTGCAGCTGCCATCTTTGCAAAGGGAAGCCAGTGTCCCTTACTGCAGGCCATAGTGCCGGAGGCCAGCTGGAGACCGCAGCTGCAATTACGGTGGGGGAGCAGTGGCGGCGGCGGCAGGGCGGCCGTGTTGTGGAGCCACGGGGGGGGGGGCTGGTGTGGGGGTGGGTGGAAGATGGTGGCGATGGCAGGGGGTCAGGTGTTTTTTTTAGACAGCCTCTGGCTGTCTAACCCCCCCCCCCACGAATTGACGAATAAATTTGTGCTTCGTCGGTTCATGGGGGGGAGCTTTGTGCTTCGTGATTCATCAACTTTGATGGATCACAAAGTAGGATGAATCTCCAAAATGGTGATTCGTCTCCATCTCTAATGGATACAATCATTCTTTATTTGTATCAGAGCATTGCACAATTTTTAATTATGGACTTCTATGACATGGAGGTGAAATTTAAATATTTTTTTAAAAAATAAATTAAAATGTTAAGATAATTATACTGTTTTTGACTAGAAGCGGGCTACTTCAATAGCAGTATGGATGCAACAGACAGGATCTTCTTGATAGAAACTGTTTCACAATGGACCATAACAGGAGTGGCTTGACATTCTTGCTGCTTTCACAAAGAGATAGCAAATGCATCCATGTGTGAACAGGCATCCCATTATACTCAAAACTGGTGGCCACTACTGGGGCAATGGTAAGCCGAGACAGCTTGTGTTATAGAGGTGGCTGAGCTATCTGTTCCACAGCTGTTGTACAGGTTCTCAGCTTCTCCAGCATGGAGTGACTGGTGGCAAGTGCCGTTTGTGTGTGTGTGTGGTGGTGGGGGCTTGAATAGTGAAATATTTCAGGATTGTGCCTCTGTGGAAAGTGATCTCTTTAAATAGCTAGAGCAGGGGTGGGTAACATCTGTAGCCCTCCAGTTGTTGTTGGTCAGCAATTCTCTTCAACTCTAGCCAGAGACAGCAACAGGGAGGGATGGGTGCAGCTTCAGGTCAACTTACTAACTTTATTATTGCTCCGTAGCCAGTCAAACACATGAACAGAGATAGAAACCACTGTTGATGGTTAGCATTAGAGATGGGAACGAATTAAAAAATGAATTGCAAAATTTATCAAAAAATAATATTTGTCTGAATCAATGCCCCCTGATGAATACAAATCAATGAATTTTTAGTGCTTTTTGATTTGTCAATTCATTGGACTATACCTCCGCAGGCACTTAGAGACACCCAAATCACAGAGAAGCTTTTACTGACTCTCCTCTATAATCCCTCCAAGTTTGGTGAAGATCGGGTTTCCCCAAGCCAGCTACTAAAGGGCACTTTCTTGGGGGGACCCATTTTGTGGGTATATAACTTGGGTGTTTGAACCCCAATCCTCACCAGACATGGAGGGATTGTAGAGGAGAGTCAGGGGAAGCTTCTCAGTGATTGTGATGTCTTCCCTGCAATTCATTGCCTCTAGGTGCCTGGGGGGGGGACACGACATTTTATAGCCAAATAAATTGACAAATCAAAAATCACTAAAAATTCATTGATTTGTATTTGTCAGGGGCATTAATTTGTATGAATATGAATGGATGAATTAGCGATTTTTTTTAATGAATTTAGTAATTATTTTTTTTAATTCATCCTCATCTCTAGTCACTAACCCATCAGTGCAACAAATATGTGTTGTCATGTTGATTCCAACTTGTAACAACCCTTTCAAGGGTTTTCTAAGTGCAGAGAACTCAGTAGCAAGACATGCAAGTGTAGAAATACAAGTGGTTGACCATTTCTTTCTTCTGAGGGTGCCCTGGGGCTGTGCAGCTCCTTCAAGGCTGCACAGGCTGGATCTTCTCCTGGGGGGCTCAGTGGGGAATCACTGAGCTATCTAGCCAGCAGCTCATCGATACTGGCTATGAAATAAGATTCAAAACAACACAAAGGTACTCACAAAACAGGCAGTGTAGTCTGTTGGCTTTTGGCTATAACAAATAATTTATAGCCTATAACTTAGCTGAACTTGCTTATAGCAGCTGGAAATGTTTAGATTAAAAACCACGTAAAGTATAATTTGGTATTCTCTCTTTTGTGTGTGTGTGTTTGTGCCAGCAATTATAATATCAAACAATCACTTGTGCTTTGGTTAAAACATGAAACAAATTTTAATATTGCTAAACATCTTTACAACATAATGTAACTTTGTGGGTGTATAACTTGGACATCTGAAACCCAATCTTCACCAAACTCAGAGGGATTGTAGAGAAGAGTCAGGGGAAGCTTCCCTGTGATTGTGGTGTCTTTAGGTGCATGGGGGTGTGTTTTATAGGGTTTTAAATGTAAAAATGAATCACCAAATCAATTTGTCAGAAAAAAATCATGAATTCGTGATTCATCTACTTTGATGAAGCACAAACTGAAATGAATCGCCATTTTTTCCAATTTGTGCTTATCTCTAGTTAACATCTGACATATAAATAAAAAAATCAGCCAAAATAATAAAATAATCATGCTCATACAAGGAACAAGTAGGAAGGTTAACATACATAGACTGTGAAGCAGGCAATGGATTCTGCCTTTCCATAGCCTCCTAGAGGCTATACAGTATATCACAGAAGTGAGTACACCCCCTCACATTTCATAAATATTTTAGTATATCTTTTCATGTGACAACACTGAAGAAATGACACTTGGCTACAATGTAAAGCAGTGAGTATACACCTTGTATAACAGTGTAAATATGCTGTCCCCTCAAAATAACACAACACACAGCCCTTAATGTCTAAACCGCTGGCAACAAAAGTGAGTACACCCCTAAGTGACAATGTCCAAATTGGGCACAAAGGGTCAATATTTTGTGTGTCCACCATTATTTTCTGGCACTGCCTTAACCCTCTTGGACACAGAGTTTGTCAGGATTTCAGGATGCCCCACAGATGCTCAATAGGGTTTAGGTCTGGAGACATGTTTGACCAGTCCATCACCTTTACCCTCAGCTTCTTTAGCAAGGCAGTGGTCGTTTTGGAGGTGTGTTTGGGGTCGTTATCATGTTGGAATACTGCCCTGCGGCCCAGTCTCCGAAGGGAGGGGATCATGCTCTGCTTCAGTATGTCACAGTACATGTTGGCATTCATGGTTCCCTCAATGAACTGTAGCTCCCCAGTGCCGGCAGCACTCATGCAGCCCCAGACCATGACAATCCCACCACCATGCTTGACTGTAGGCACGACACACTTGTCTTTGTACTCCTCACCTGGTTGCCGCCACACATGCTTGACACCATCTGAACCAAATGAGTTTATCTTGGTCTCATCGGACCACAGGACATGGTTCCAGAAATCTATGTCCTTAGTCTGCTTGTCTGCACAAACCGTATGCGGGCTTTCTTGTGCATCATATTTAGAAGAGGCTTCCTTCTGGGATGACAGCCCTGGAGACCAATTTGATGCAGTGTGCGGCATATGGTCTGAGCACTGACAGGCTGACCCCCCCCCCACCCCTTCAACCTCTGCAGAAATGCTGGCAGCACTCCTACATCTATTTCCCAAAGCCAACCTCTGGATATGACGCTGAGCACGGGCCCTCAACTTCTTTGGTCAACCATGGCAAGGCCTGTTCTGAGTGGAACCTGTCCTGTTAAACTGCTGTATGGGCTTGGCCACCGTGCTGCAGCTCAGTTTCAGGGTTTTGGCAATCTTCTTATAGTCTAGGCCATCTTTATGTAGAGCAACAATTTGTTTTTTTCAGATCCTGAGATAGTTCATTACCATGAGGTGCCATGTGGAACTTCCAGTGACCAGTCTGAGAGAGTGAGAGCGATAACACCTGCTCCCCCTTCACACCTGAGACTTGTGACACTAATGGTTCTCATGACACCAGGGAGGGAAAACGGCTACTTGGGTCCAATTTGGACATTACCCTGTATAATAACCTGTGCCAGCTAGCAAAATAAAACTGTACGTGGAGGAGAATTGTTCCCAATCCCAATGGCTAAAGGTTTAAGATATTGATCCCTCAGATCAGCATACAGAGGGCGTTGTGTTAGAAAATAGGCAATGGCCTCCATCTTAGAACATCCTGCTGGGCAATGTCTACTTATTTTATTTTATTTTATTTATTTATTTATTTATTTATTTATTTATTTATTTATTTATTTATTTATTCGACTTGTATGCCTCCCGCACTCTGCAAGAGTCTCCTGGCGGCTTCCAACATCAATTAAAACAGTTCAGTTAAAAACAGACACTAAAAACCAATACGGCCACATCCTCTCTACAAAAGCAAAAATAAAAACAAAAACAATCTACAAAAACAGTCTAGATCTACGACTCTATTAATTAAAATTAAAACCTTCATTTAAAACCTTCAATTAAAAAACTTCTGAAACAGGAAGGTTTTAACCTGGCGCTGAAATGTCGGTAACGTTGGCGCCAGTCGGATGTCATTTGGGAGGGCATTCCAAAGACCGGGGGGCAGCTGCCGAAAAGGCCCTCTGCCTACAGGCCATCCCTCTCACCTCACTGAGGGACGGCTCTTTCAGGAGGGCCTTCTGGCTAGATCTCAGTTGCCAGGTAGGTTCGTATGGAAGGAGGCGGTCCTTCAGGTATCCAGGGCCCAAGCCGTTTAGGGCTTTATACGTCAAAACAAGCACTTTGAATTGGGCCTGGGCAACAACTGGTAGCCAGTGTAACCTGGCCAGAATCGGCTGAATATGTTCTCTCGCAGCTCCTCCACTCACCAATCGTGCAGCTCGAGTCTGAACTAGTTGTAGTCGCCGGATCGTCTTCAAAGGCAGCCCCACATAAAGCGCATTGCAGTAGTCTAAACGGGTTGTTACCAGTGCATGTGTGACTGTCATGAGGCTCCGTTCGTCCAGGTAGGGCCACAGCTGGAACAGTTTCCACAGTTGTAGGAAGGCACTCCTGGCCACAGAGTTCACCTGGGCCTCCAGGGCCAGACCGGGGTCCAGGAGCACCCCCAGACTGTGGACCCTGTCCCTCAGGGGGAGTGCAACCCCAATCAGGGCAGGGAAATGGCCCTTTAACCTGTCCAACGAACCACCCACTAACAGCACTTCCGTCTTGTCTGGATTAAGCTTCAGTTTATTAACCCTCATCCAGTCCATTATCAGGTCCAGACACGCGTTCAGTTTAGGGACTACCTCACCTGGATTGGTGGAAAAAGAGAGGTAGAGCTGAGTGTCATCAGCATATTGCTGACTCCTGAGCCCAAACCTCCTGATGACCTCTCCCAAAGGTTTCATGTAGATGTTGAACAACATGGGTGACAATATTGAGCCCTGAGGAACCCCATGGCATAACCGCCATGGGGCTGAGCCATTGTCCCCCAGCACCACCTTCTGTACATGGTCAGCCAGAAAGGAGTGGAACCACCGTAAAACGGTGCCCCCAACTCCCAACCCAGCTAATCTATCCAGAAGGACACCATGGTTGATGGTGTCGAACGCCGCTGAGAGGTCCAAGACTATCAACAGGGTCACACTCCCCCTGTCTCTCTCCCGGCAAAGGGAGGGCGACCAAGGCCGTCTCCATGCCGAAACCCGGCCTGAAACCCAATTGAAATGGATCTAGAAAATGCGTTTCATCCAGCAGCGCCTGGAGTTGCCCGGCCACCACCCGCTCCAACACCTTGCCCAAATAAGGGAGATTTGCCACCGGCCGATAGTTAGCCACTGGACCTGGGTCCAGATTAGGCTTTTTAAGGAGTGGTCGAATCACCGCCTCTTTTAGGGCGGTAGGGATCACTCCCTCTCTCAAGGAGGCATTGACGGCTTCCTGGACCCATGTACGAATCCCCCTGGCAGATTTCCCAATTAGCCAAGATGGGCAAGGGTTGAGCGGAGTGGTGGTAAACCGGACAGATCCAAGCACCCTGTCCACATCATCGGGTCTCAATAATTGAAATTCATCCATTAAAATTTGACCTAAGCCCGATGCACTGGACACATTCTCCGATTCTGGAGTCCAGTTCACTGCGAATCTGAGTGATTTTTCCCTCAAAATATAATGCAAATTCCTCACAGCGAGCTGCTGAGTGGTCCTGTGTCTCCACCGGCTCTCCCAGCTGGAGGAGATCATGGACCACCCGAAACAGCTCTGCTGGACGACATTCTGAGGAAGCAATGCGGGTGGTGAAATATTGTCATTTCTCCAGCCGTATTGCCACGGAATAGGCCTGATAATGGGCTGTAAGCCGTGTTCGGTCAGATTCACAACGTGATTTCCTCCACCTGCACTCTAGCCATCTCCCCATTCGCTTCATCGCCTACAGCTCAGATGTATACCAAGGAGTCGTCTGGGCTCTGCGGGTGGGGAGAGGGTGCTTAGGCGTGATCGTGTCAACAACCTGGGTCATCTCTCTATTCCACAAGGTGACGTGAGCTTCGACAGGAGCCCCGGCCATATCAGACGGATAATCCCCCAGAGCATTCAGGAAACCTTCCGGATCCATTAGTCTCTGAGGGTGGATCATCTTAATAGACTCTCTCAGAGGAAAGAGGATGCCAATAGTCTAAACTTGACCAGGTAGTGATCTGACCATGACAATGGGGTCACTACCAGCCCCTCCACATCCGGACCACCATCTTCCAATCCCATTGAGAAGATCAGGTCCAAGGTATGGCCCTTTTCGTGTGTCAGGCCTACAACAAATTGAGACAGCCCCATGGTTGTCATGGCGGCCATGAAGTCCTGAGCCGCTCCTGACAAGGCAGCCTCAGCATGGATGTTGAGGTCTCCCAGTACGAACAGCCTGGGAGTCCTCAACACCAGGTCCAAGACTACCTCCGTTAGCTCAGGCAGGGAGACTGTTGGTACGCAGCAGGGTGGTCGGTACACCAGCAGAATCCCCAATCTGTCTCGTAAGCCCAGTACACAATACAAGCCCTCAAGACCTCCTCTCAAGGGGACAGGAAGCCTGGTCAAGGAGATGGAACTGAGCAATGTATCAGGTAATGTAATATTTTGTTTTCACAAATGACTTGGTTTGGTCCCCTGAGCCTGATATCACAATAAAACTAATAACACTCAGTTCACAAAAGCTGAAGCTTCATGGCTTCATTTCTCCTTCTCCTCATGTTCATGGTCTCCTCCTTCCTTCCTTCCTTCCTCCTCCTCCGGTGGTCTCTTCCTTTGGAACACTACAAGCCTTAAATGTTCACTTGATATCACATTCTGTCATGTCTAGGAGACTCAGTAGGCCATTCAAGGGTTAAATATCCAGTTCCACACAGAAGGATGTGAAGTAAAACAATGCCATATGTGGATCATGAGAAGAGGTGAAATTATACGTACCTTTTCCTACAACTCCTCTGCTATATTATTCTCCCCAAATTTATTGAGCTATTTCACTCTGCACATAAAAATCCCTCTTTAGGGCTTGTGCTGAAGTCTGCAAATAAAATTTAGACAGAACCAGGAAGGGGAAAAAACCTCTCTCTCTCTCTCTTGCTCTCTCTCTGTGTGTTTAATCTCAGAGCTGTAGGCATAAAAGCACAGTGTAGGTCTGTGAATATTTTCAGTCTTGAGGCTAAATTAACTCATTTGCTAACAATATCTCACAGTACTATTGGAGTATGCCTGCTGCAGTGCTAGTCATCATAGCATCGTGGTTGCTACCGCAATCCATCATCCTGTGAACTCGACATCAATTGCTTTGCTCTCATGTAATGGGTTAATTTAGTTCCCAGAAGGGATGAGCTTGGGTTCTGTTTCGGGCAGGGGAAAGATGGATGAAAGGCTGAAGCTTGCGTTCCTGGCCTTGGGATGAAACAGAGAAGCAACAGGAGGTGAGGAAGACTTCTGCTGGCTTTGAAGAGAGAGATTTCCTTAGAGGCAGATTTGTCACCTCGTCCATAGAAGAAAGCCTTCTATTCGGTCAAAACCTGCCTGAGCCTAGGACTGCTGCTGAACTGAATGGGAGGCCTCTTCCAGGAAGGGTAGTGGATTCTGACCCCAGTGACAGTAGGCTGGTGCTATTTCAGACACTGTTGATCCTTGGAGAGAAATGCCTCTCGCTCTGCTGCCACACAGGTGTGAGCGATTGACCTCGGACAGCCATTCTTTATTGGGTTTTATTTTGTCAGATCCTCTTTCACTTGTGGCACTGCAAGAAAGAATCACTTCAGACAGGCAGGGCTGAGTTCACGGGATGACGTCTCTGACGGGCATTCTTCCTGAAATATTTGCATTCCAGCCTGGCATGAAAGATTTGCTTCACGGCTTAAGTGGGCTCGGCAGATCTCCTGAGTGAAACATTTGAACATGTGCGAGCAAACCAACCAACCAACCCACAACAATTCTTTAACGTTGTGATCTGATGAACTCTTCAACCTTGAGAGGAGTTAAGATTCAGGCTTCACTTCCGTTGGGGCACTGGGAACCAGGAACCCTCCAGATGCCACTAAGCTCCAGTGCCAATCAGCCCAAGCTAGTCTGGCCGAAGCTGAGGTATAACAAGTACCACATGGACTCTCCACATCAGCAGAACAGGACAGCAATAAACTAAGTAATATCATTTTGGCTTTAGTTTGACCCCAATTGGCTGCACCTAGTGAGTTTACTAAAGTACCACCCCAATTATCAGATGGAGGAGTCAGGTTTTCTGTGTCACACATCACCCACCCCCTCCCACCCCCTGGCTAAGCAGAAAGATATCCCTTTTGAAGAAAGGCCATAAATGGACGAGGTGGACGTACACACATGGACTGGGCTTCTTTGTTTGGAGAACTGGTTTTTAAACTCAAGCCATAAATGCCTAAACTGTAAAACAGTAACCACTCTCCGGACTTAACATTTAAGAGAGACATCCCTAGCAGTTTCCAACTTGCCAAGAACTTTTTGGACTTGACATCCAAGAGTAAAGTGCCTGGCAAAATCCATCATGCCACGAACGTTTGGACTTTAAGTTCTTCACACTGGTTAACCCTGATGAAGTGGTGTTTTAATCCATGAAAGCTTATGAATTGTTTGATGATTCTTAGTGGTCTGTAAAGGTGTTGCCTATTTTTGCAGGAATAATGATAGTCCATCCATATCTGCAGAGGGAGAGCTTCCTCAACCCTAATTTACATGTCACTTGGCTTGCTGACACAAACACTGTGGACTGGCAGCTTTACTAAGCTGGGATGTTTGCACGTTCTATTCGGATGAGGTGAAGCACTGCTATGTTCCACTTCTGCAGATCTAAGTATCATAATCTGCATATTAGGAAGTCTTCTCTTCATAACATAGGAATGTGCAAGTGGTGTCAATTAAGCACATTCATTCCCACCGATATATTTAAGTATTGGCTTCATTTATACAATACCTACTAATCTAATGGTGTAAGCCACCTTGAGTCCTTTTTTTAAGGACAGAGGCAGGGTAAAAATATTTTAAATAAATTATCTGAGAGAGCCAATGGGTGGAGTGTTGGACTTGGAAAACCCAAGTTCAAGCTCCTGCTTACTCACCAATCTTATAAGGTGTCCTTTGGACCATCTATGCTTCTCAGTAAAACCCCAGTTTTACAGGGTTCAGGGTTCCTCCCCCCAAATGATAAGGGGTCCCAAGGGTCACTGGGACCAAGTCCCTGCCAAGCCAAGAAATGTAGTAAACTGCACAATATTAGTATTTGGAGAAGTTCTCTCTTTTGGACTATAGCTCTCTTAACCCCTTAAACCCATGGCCGTGGTCACATGAGCCAAATGTTGCCTTCCTGTCCCCTGTTGAGTTTGTATCAATAAATTTGTGGTCATATGATGCACGGACATTAACAAATCATTTACCCATTGAGTGTGCTAACTGCGGATCATTTCTCATTTGGCCAGAGGCTTCTACTTTTTTTGCTGTGGATCTTTTTGAAAAACTGTTGTGCTGCTGCGTGTATGAATGCTCTTCTTGCAACTTTTTTGAACTACTATCACTGTGCATGTCCTTTAAGAATGTTTTTAGATTTTTTTTCCTTTTTCCGCTGTGTCGAGTGCATTGATTAATGCACTCTGCACAGCTGGCACCACAGCATTCCATGCAGTCCTCTCCATTCAATATGGGCTCTGGCTCCCAGGCCCAGACAGCTCCCCCACGGGGATGCAGCCGCATAGCGAGCTGCCGAAAACACATAGCTGTGGCCCACAATCATAACGCGCCTTCTCCTTGCTGCCTCCAAGATACTTGCAATACAGAAGAGAACCAGGCCCCTGCCTAGACATTAGGTAGTGTCCTGATATACCTACGATAGGTGGACGAAGACCACTGCCCAATCCGTTTAATGTCTTCTATGTTATAGCCTAAGGCTGCTGCTGTGGACTCTGCTCCTATCCTAAATGAATGTGTGCCAAATCTCATTCCCTGAACGCCAACCTTATTTAATGCCAATTCGAACCGTTCCATCCACCACCCTAATGTCTTGCCATTGCAGGGCTACCCTGGTCCTGTCTCCCTTTCCTGAGGCTGCTACCTCACTGATCCTGAGGGCTCCGAAGAATGTTAATAAGGACGCAGCTTTGAATAATGTAACTTCGTAGTCATCTCTACAAAGCGACTCCCACTGCTTACAAATGCCTTCTAACAAAGCAGGCGATATGGGAGCTCTAGTGTCCTTGACTCTACCTCTCTCTTTAGACCACCCTTCTATCATTTTCGTAATGCGGTAGTCTGAGGAAAAATCCTGATAACCATGAATCCTGGCATAGTAGGCTAGAGCCGACAATATACCTTGTATAGTTCCAGGCGCCAGTCCCTTTCTATTCAGATAGACAATAAATTGCTGAAGATGTTCAACTGGAGCAGGCCAAACCGGCTCCAAATTTACTAAGTTCCTAAACTCCTGAAGCTCTATACTCACAGCCAAGTACCCCTTCCATGTCCTTGGTGCCAAAGCCAAACCTATTGCTCTGTCCGCATCATCTTACCAATTTGCCAGACCTCTGGGGGCAGAACCTCCGGGAACTGGTTGGCTCCTGGATCTAGCTCTCTGAAACGCTCAATCTGTTGGCGCGACAATGCATCAGCTAGGCTATTATCTATGTCAGGGACATGACGGGCTTGCACCAAAATGTTAAATTGTAAAGCCCACAATGTGAATGCTCTAACTAATGACATAACCCGTTCTGAGTGGGACGTGAGGTTATTTATAATATAAATGACAGCCTGGTTGTCGCACCAGAACCGTATGACTGAGTTCGCCCATTCACCTGCCCAAAGCCATAATGCACCAACTATAGGAAAAAATTCCAGGAATATTAGATCTCTAGTGACACCAGCCTAATGCCACTCGTCTGGCCACTTTCCAGCGCACCATCTACCTCTGCAATAAATTCCAAACCCTGATGAACCTGAAGTGTCCAAATGGACCTGAAAGTCCACCTTAAGTCCTATCTCACTTCTCCAGAAAGATATTCTGTTAAACTCAGCTAAAAACTGGTTCCAGACTCACAAATCCTCTCTCATACCCCGTGTAATCCTAGTCCTATGTAACGGGTGACAACGGCCTTTCATTGTGTCTCACAGCCGCCGCAAAAAGGCACGCCCAGGTGCCACTACCCTCTGATAGGTAACTAGCATCTTCTCTGCATGGATATTCCCTGAGCCATGCTTCTAAAACTGACACTTTAATTGGGCTGGGACCCTTTTCCAGGGTTACTGCCCCCACTATTGGGTTTTTTACCACCAGCTGGGCCTTTGTTCTGACGTTGAGCCCCTGCCCTGAAACATGAAGAACTGGGGTGTTGCCCGCCACACGTTGTGCACTCGTGCCTAAAGCAGCACGGTTTCCTGTTACAGACACCCTTGACATTGTAGTCCCAGCAGAGCAGGTGGGGTTGAACCACCTGCCCCTCTCCTAGATGGGGATTCTGATTCAAAGCAGTTTTCCTAATAAGATGTTCACTATCAAACCTGTCGCCCAAATTAGGCCTGACAGGCATCATGGACTGTAGCCAGAGACCCGGCAGGGGCTCATCCCAACAAAGGTTTGAGTGAATAGCGCTCCGCATACGAAATGATTCATCATAGTTAAGCCATACCTGGCCCTCGAAGTCTATGTAGGCCTGATAAATTAAATCTAAATACTGAAAGAGAGACTGAGCCCACCAAGGTTGGGCGTTTACGACCACTCCCGTGTAAATTAAGAACCCCGGTAACCAGTTGGCCCATGTCCTATCTGGCTTCTTCCTCCTGTGTCTCTCTTTTTATCGTCCTCCTTGTCTAAATCCTTCTTTTCAACATCTCTGTTTATCAGTTCGAACAAGTCTACATATTTTCCTTTTCATATTTTTTCTTTTGTTGCCGGGGTGAGGTGGTCCCCCAGAGGCATTGCGTGATCGCCAAATGGCAAGGCTTGTAAGGGCACGGTGTTGTAACCCGTGTCAGGAACAGATGGATATGGCCAAACCCCTACATCAGCCGTCAGGGTTAGCGGTACTGGAAAAGTAACTTGCGGATATGGTGCAGCCCATCTGCCAAACTGCACACTTGTACCCGGCCATGGGGTACCTGGCACCCTGAAACCCTGAATGTCGTAAGGTGTATAGGCAGTGGGAGTACATTGCCTACTGCCCT
This sequence comes from Intellagama lesueurii, assembly GCA_037013535.1. Lineage (NCBI taxonomy): Eukaryota > Metazoa > Chordata > Lepidosauria > Squamata > Agamidae > Intellagama > Intellagama lesueurii. The sequence goes on along the minus strand of JBAJHW010000001.1, from coordinate 161,483,512 downwards.
GCCAAGGCCAAGCCAGTATGAATGAAGGAGTGTCTGGTGCTACGCTTGACTCACCTGCCGAAGATGATACCACAATTGGTTCCTCTCCTCCGGACAAATAGTCTGGAGTAGCCACCTCCAATGCCTCCTGCCTATCAGGATCCGCCGAACCAGCTGCCGCCGACATCAGTGTCCTTCTACCTTTATTACCATTCCTCTACCGAGGTGTCGCTGTTGCCCCATCAGCTTCGCGTCTGGATGTCCCTTCTACCTGTTGTTCTGCTTCTAGGATGGCAAACCTAGACATTAGATCATCTGCAATAGCCCTAAGCTTGGCTCTGCAATGACTTTTGGCCTCCCTAGCTGAGTGGCACGGCTGTGCCTCACTAGGTTGAGGGGCCTGTCTCGCCACTCTTTTGGCTTCCAGCGCAGAATTTTTTTCCTGCAGTTGTTGTCATACGGGCCAGGATTCTTCATCTGAGGAAGACTGAGGAGGTGACACCTGAGGGACCGGCCTTCTCTTGGCCGTTTGTTTTCCCTTCTGGTTTCCCTGACTCTTGCGTGAAGCCTTTGGGACCTGTATTCAAATCCTGACCAATCCTGATCACACTGTCACACTCCACCAAGATCCCACATTTGGGGACCCACGAGAGGGTCACTCCTGGTGACCTAAGTAAACAAGAGCACTTTGTAGCTGCAAATATGTATGTTAAACTCTGGTGCTATTTAACACTATTCAATATATACTATCAATTAAATTTTATATCAAGGGCAAGCATTTTAATAACTGCCCCACCGAATAACTCCTAATCAATTATCAATCAAATTAATTACGATTAATTCAGAATGTTGATCCTTTATCAATTTATAATTAATCACTTAGAACCAAGGTATCTACTAAATTAATGTAATATGCTCAACAATAGTTAAAAATTAATAAAGTGCTACTTGATCTACTGACAATTGATGTTCTGCAAAAAGAATTAATAAATTTATTATTATTATCATTATCATTATCATTATCATTATTATTATTATTTTATTTTATTTTATTTTATTTTTATTTCTTGTTATTTATTTTTCCTCTTTTTTTGGTATTAGGTTTAATTTATATTATATGTTATCTGCTTATTTAGTTGTTTATCCTTTTTTTATATAGTGCCTGGCTGATAAAGCGCACCTAAGCCTAACCCAGTCACGTGGCGCAATTCAAAATCTGAACTGCGCGAAAACTCCAACTTCCTCCCTGAGTGTGTGGAAGAGTGGGGGGTAAAGCGGTGCGCCAAACGGCCGAGGCCGATCAGCCGTGCCGCACCACCGCCACTCCTGGGTCACCTAACAGCAAGCGTACCGCCAAGCCCCAATACCGGATCTCCAGGTGATGCCTTATTCGCACCTATAGGTACCATTTAAATTATAATTTCTTTTCAGTCACACACCTTCTTCTCACACTCTCTCTCTTTCGCGCTCTCTCGCTCTCTTTCTCCTTTTTTAATTTTTAAAATGCTAGCAAAACAAAACTGATTAACGATTAAATCAACCCCACTATAACTAAAGAGGCAATCCAATCGTGCGGGATCGTGTCCCGCGTGACCCACGCAGTCACGCCCGCCCCTTTACTAAACAAACCCAAACAAAGAAATAATCAACAATATTCAACAATCAATAAATTAAACGATTGGCAAATAAGATAATTAAAGCCTAAAAGAATAAGCGAAACACCGGGGGGGGGGGGAGCTGATGCTACCCCCTCTTTGCCGAATTCCGAGGTGCTCAGGCCTCGCCGGGCACTACGCAGATAAAATTAGCCATGCTGAAAGACTATGTCCGTATCTGTTGCCAGCCAAGGAAGAGGAAGGAGAGAGGGGGGAATGGCCCTTAAATAGCCCATCGTTCTCCCCTCTCCTCCCAGGCTGTTCTCGTGCTACCTGGAGTCTCGCGATTTCCAGGGAGGGAGGCAAAGACAAGCCGCGCCGCCGAAGCATGGCTCGGCAGCGGCTCGAGCATTCTTTGTAACTTGCTGCACCACTTAGGCAAAGCTGGCTTCTTTTACACATCTGCAAGTGGGAAGGCCACACAACCAATGACAGAACATCAATTTTTGCTTCAGCAGAATGGACAAAGAACAAAGACACTGGGAAAGAGGATGATACTGATTAGCATCTACAAGCCATCCTTTTCATGCCAGTCAATGCATGAGGCTGCACACTACACTGGCAATTAACCCAGAGTGGATGGGAACGGGCCATACCTCAATGGAATGCAGAAGGTCTCACGTTCAGTCTTTGACATTTGCAGTTGACAGGATTAGATCACAGTTGATGGAAGACTCTGGAGAGCCACATGACCAAGAACAGGAAGCCTTATTTCTGCTGAGCACCATGATCAGTCACATTGGTGGTAGGGGGAGCCTTAGCTGGAAGGGCCAGCCACTTGTCTCTGCTTCTCTTCCTCTCTGTCCAGCAGGCTGCCAAGGGAGGAACAGTACACACTTGACAAAGGTCTTAATCAATCACTTACAAAAGGTTTCCCCATTTCAGCTCATTCCTTCCACCCCTCCAATTCTCCTTTTTATGACCCTCCCCAAAGAATTAAGCCAAGGATTCAGACGATCTTCCCTTCTTCCCACCAACCCAATTTCTGGCAGCTTCCTATTTATGGGACCTGACTGTATTTCAAAAATGCCATCCATGTGTGAATTCAAGTGTTTGCCATCGTTGGAATGGGGTGTATGATAATAACATTAATATGCCATTAAGTTACAGTGTCCTGCACATCCACATAAAGGGATTTGGTCCCACTTTAATCACTGATTTCCATTCAGCAACTATTAATCAGGACCCTGGAAAAGTTGTTCTTCTCCCAAGCTCTGCTATTAACCAAGAACGCTTCAGATTTCTATAAGCCCACTGATGGTGCTTCAGTCTTCCATTTGTGGGACAAGCTCCTATCAATTATTTATTGGCATTTCTGTTTATTTTTATTGAAGAGTCTCCATCTCTCTCTCGCTCTCTTTTTTGCTAGATATTAAAAACTTCAAGACTAGGCAAGCTGTAGGAAGTTTAGAGGGAGACGGGTAAGTAGCTCACTGGATTCCCCCCACTCCTTTCTGCTTAGAAGACACATCAGGTGATAGAAATCTTTGTGGGTAAGGGAATGTCTTTGCTATGGCAGCAAGGGAACGGACGCTGTTCTAGACACGAGGGCAAAACTCTAGTTAGTGTCTGCTTTCTCTTTCTTGAGTGACCTAGAGTGAAATGAGATGGTGATTTCTTTTTCTTCCTTTCCCCCCTCAGTGCTCAGTTAGATGCATCAGAGACAACATTAAGGTCAAAGCCCTGTTTTAAAAAGCCCTGTGTCCTTAGGGCAAACACACAGCACTTCCCCCCCTTTAGTCAGCTGTCCTACATGCATTCTGTCCTGTGCCTGGTTTAGCAACCAGTGCATGATTGACTGTGCGGAGGAGAGCCTGCTAGAGAAGGGAGTCCTTGGTGCAACTGCACTCCTGTGATTGAGGTATGGAGCAGGATTCTGGCCTAAGTAGCAATCCATAGCTTTTTGGTGGAGCAAAGTAGACTGCCTCTGAGAGTAGACTATTTGAATTAATGGCAGCCACCTCAAGACTTTTTTTTTTCTTGGTCAACATCACAATCACCCAGTTCTATCCACAGACGCTGACTAGGCTCCCAGGTCAATTTGACTTCACTGCTGGTGATGTGGTGGCATCATTCATGACATCTGAAGGCATTAATCTGGTTTGGGAGGTAAGTGCAGAGCAGGCCATGTGGCACAGAAAACTCTGTCATCTAGTACATCTCTCCTACTGTGCACGTGTTGCCTCATTCTGTCTAATGTCAGGTCCAGTTCTGGTGTTGATGGACCGAAGGTCTGATTTAGGAATCAGGATACATTCACAAAACCTACAGAAATGCTGACACCCCTGATTTACTTTAATATCAGGCATCCATGGGGCAGCTCCTCCTGTTATAAACATACATATATACTGGGAAACACAGGCATAAGGAGATGATCTATGGGTCCTCGGACCATGTTAATGGCCTTCCTTGCAGGCTTGTGGTAGTTGTTTTTGAATTAAAGTGTGTGAATTTCTGACCATATATTGTATAAATACTGCTCACTTCTAGTAATCCAGTACTGATTTCAGATTCACCAATGCAACTGATGCGAAGTCTTATTCTCTGCACACCACATCTAACACCCTTTCTTCCCAAAATCTGCACTTGGGCAATATCCTTATTTGGAACAATCGAAACACTTCCAAACTGTGTATACTTTTAGGTTCTTCAGAATTCTTCATCAGGCTAGGTAGTACAAAAGAGGAGGGGGGGGGAAGAAGTCGGGACGTCCAAAATGTGTTTGGATGTTGCAGTGTGGTAAGTTCTGGGATAAAACTAAGTCGAAAGATGACATGCATGTTAAGAATGGGTGATACCTTTTATTGGACCTCTAAAAAATATATCAAACAAATTAAATTGCAAGCTTTCATCAGGCTAAGCACCACCACTTTGTGGATAGTGCAGAAAAATACTAGATAGGAGTCCAAAAATTGAGGGTATGTCTGTGCTGAGTGATCTCAGACTCAGGTTTCAAGAGTCATCTGGAGGGTGGGGTCTCAAGCACCATTCCTTGCAGCATGGGTGGAATTTTGCACCCTACTCTAAAGACAAAAAGATTTGCCAATTACTCTGTGATTTCCCCTCTGAACCCACATTGCCTCCTTCTGAAACACAAAGTTTCCTTTTGGCTGTGGGGCTGGGAAAAAACCCGACAACACAGAGACACAGCAGCTTCTAGCAAAAAGCTGGCGTTATAATTCGGTTTATTAACCAGGTTGAAGAAGCCTATGAAAGCCAGATTAAACCACAGAGCAGTTTTGAACAGGGTTCTTTTTCTTTGGACTGGAACGTCTCCTAAAATAGGACAGACCTTGTGGACCATAGACTTTAAAAGGTATTGATAAATGATCTGCAAAACAGTCTAAAATCAGAAGCTAACTCCGGTTGTGAAGTATGATAACTGAACGTTGGTACTATTGTCCTTGTTCTGCTGATGTTGTTTTATTGTATCTGATTTCATTTGCTGTGGTTTGTACTTTATGTATAACTTTGCTTTGCTAAAGTATTTTGTTTACATTGCAGTTTTACGTACGATGGAAATGGCTTTGCAAAGGCTTGGTTCTAAAAATTGGATGAGAAACATTTGAAATAAGTAGGAAATAAGATAGACTCAGCAGAAGGTCATGTAAGATACCTGTACTTGGGAGTGGGTCCCATGAATAGGAATGGGGATGGAGTCTATTTAGAGTCTGGGCTGTGTGCAGGATGGGTGCAACCTGAGCTGCACGAGACCTAGTAGCCCTGTGCAGAGGCATTTGAGCACATGGCAGGAAACCTCAGTCAAGGATCCTTTCCTCATTTATTTATTTTTTGCACTGGAAGCGAGAAATCTTGCTGAGGTCAGTGATTTCTCTACAGGCTGTCTCAGGAGGCTGAAACAGCCTTCCTTATAAACGATGAGTAATTTTGTGAGAAATCTTCAGTTCAAAATGCTGTGTGTGTATGTGTGATAACAAGTCAATTCAGACTTATAGCAACCCTTTTCAGGGTTTTCCAGGTAGAGAATACTCAGAAGTGGCTTCCTATTCCCTTCTTCTGAGGCCATCTCGGGACTGTGCGGCTGGCCCAAGGCCACCCAGGCTGGCTCTTCTCTCAGGAGGCCCAGTGGGGAATGGCATTCTCAACCTCTTATTCTGCAGCCAGATACCTAACTCACTGAGCTATCTGGCCAGCTATGTGCATAAATAGGGGGGAGCAAATAAAGAAATGGATCTTGCCCCATGAAACAACAGCAACACACATATGCAGAACTCGATGGAGTCAGGTGCAGACTGGTCACAGAAGTGGGAAAGAGGAGACTCATATGGCCACTGACTTTATAGATCTTTTTATCCATGAATTCAAAAGGGATTTATTTCTGAATAAAGAAGGAATAAAGAAGGATCCTCTACACACAGGATTTTACTGCAGGGCTCCCACCCTGTGCATATTTACCTGGGCCTGGAGGTCCAGTGTAAGGTCATACACTTACGTAAGTAAGTGTAAGGTCATACACTTACTTGAACATAAGCCCATTGAGCACAACGTGTCTTACTTTTGAGTGAACATTCACTGAATGGGGCCGCCCAACGTACCTTCATCCTAGAGTACAGCAGGTTGACAAATTATGCTGTAGCTGCTGATTGTTAGCCAGCAGATGGTAGGGGACGCAGATTTCATTATCAAACACCATTTTCCTTCTTCGGGTGAAAAGATGACCAGCTGTTCTCTCCTGCAGTGCCTGAGGGAGCTGAGAGTTCCAGCTTAGTCAGTCACAAAACATAATAACAAGCGTCCCTTAATTAATTTACATACTGCATTCAACTTGGATTATTGCCATTCTGATAGCATTTCAAAAGAACTGAGGTGAAACTAATGATCGGCTGCGTAATGCAAATAATGACATTTCCTATTTAAGATGAGCAGTTGACTGAGGCACATTCCGTTTGCTTGCTCTTCCTCTTGAAGGGAGCAGTGCCCATTATATGAAAAGGTAACAAATATGAAGAATGGATTGACTTTTAAAATGTCATTTAATATCATTGGGATAATTGACTAAGGAGACTTTGTGGCTGGCATGTCTCAGGTTGGTCTGACTGGGTGAAAATCCCCTTCAGGGGCAATTGTAGATTACAGAGGGTTTTCCAGGGTTGAACATGCTCAAGGCAGGATTAAGCTTTGCTAGACAAACACACCAGTATTTCCCAAATTACTGTGGTCAAACGAAGTGTTAAGTCTACTGACAACTACAGAGAAGTCTATTTATTGTTCATTGCTTATTCAGTGTATTGGTGTACCACAAGTTGGAAGTTTAAAATATGGTCACTAACTTTCTTTGGTGAAAGCGGAATCTTTTGAAAAGCAGAATTTGTTTAAAAGTATAGTCAACTCTACTCTAAGCAGTTTTCTTTGGCCTTCCTGCCTTTCTTTTCCAATCTTTATTTGATTTATATCCTGCCCTTCTTCGTAGGTGCTGAAGGTGTCTAGCAATCTAACCCTAAGATCTGGGTAAATAGAACATAGCTGAATGCAGAGAATTGCAACATATGTGGTACAGTGAGATATGCATATGATAAATATAAATTAAATTAAGGACTTAGCTAAGTTCATTTGGAGCAGGCTGGTATGGGCTAAATAGGGTCTCTTAAAGTTGGGTAAAGGTCTGGTATGCCATGTGGTGTGATCTTTGCATCCATATGGTATACACCTTATTTGGTCTGCCTCTCTTAAGAAAAGAAAACCAACAAAAATCCCCCTCCATGCCCCCTCCTGTCTCTTCCTGCTTCTGGGAGGAAGCTTTCAGTTTTTTTCCTAGAAACTCCAGCACATCAATGCTACCTTAATTGGCTTAAAAAACTGGTTCCACCCTCTGCTCCACAGAGGAGTAGAAGAAGGAAATTTTTAATTTCCCAATATCCTTAAGTGGCTAAGCTGTCTGTTTAAGCCACTAATGCTATTGGGAAATTAAAACCAGCTGGGAAATTAAAGCAGGAAGCTCTGTTTTGGCTGAATTTCAGTGATCACATCTACTGTGAAAAAACCAAAACAGAGCAATCCTATCTGCACCTAAAAAAAAGAGAAGCCCCTGACTGAGACTCAGAAAGGTGCAGGTAGGAATCTTTTAGGGGACAGGCTGCTTCATTTTGTCTGACCACCAGAAAAAGCAGAGAACCAACCCATAACTATATGCTTGTGCAGTCCCACCTAAAGTGTGCAGACCAGCAGTTCCAGATGAGCGGTGACCAGTGTAAGAGACTTGAAGTGTGCACCTCGACTTTGTAGTAGAGCACACAGTGATGGTGGTGCTGAGGATGAGCACAGGGATTTAGTGTACAGAGACTGCCTTTTCTGTGGCTGAATGCAAGACTGTGAAGCAAGCTATGGTAGCTCATGCCCAGATGGAGCATACCAAGCAGAGCTGCATTGGGGCTTGTAAGGCTTGGAATGGTGCCACACTTGCAGCCTTCGCTGCTAGAAGGGAATCTGCCAGGTGGATCCACTTGCCCACTAGATATGGCAGTGGTGAAGACCAACCTAAGGGATAGGCAAGGCAGCGAGGAACTCTTTTACTCCATGGCAGTCCTAGGCATTGGCCTGGAACCAGTGAGCCACGGGCTGGCAACTGTAGACCTAAACAAAGAGTCCAGGTATAGGTAAAGCACACGTTTTTGGAAGCAAGCTTTTTGGACCCCTGCTAGGCTTAATGGGGTAGGGGGACGCTGCAGCCCATGACCCGCATGCAGACCAAAAGAGGCTTCAGTACCTCTCTCAGAATCCCTGCCACACGGCACCCGCACATCCCCAATGCTTGAAAAATTAAGAATTCTCTAAAAGTACCCTCACATCTTATAAAAGGCACTGGAGGGAATTTCACCCTGTTCTCCCACCAGTTCTTTCAGGCTGGGAAGGTCATTCTTCCCTACTCTGCCGCCCAGAGTAGACTGTCTAGATGGGCGGGGTATAAATCTAATAAAATAAAATAAAATAAAATAAATAAATTCTTCCCCACTCCTCAAAGCAGAAATTGCTTGGAATAGGTCAGGAATGCCCCCCTCCGGCCCCCAAATAATGTTGAAATTGTTCCCTGTGACTACTAGAAGGGGCTTTTCAAGGTTTTCTAAAATTAAAGGAAAATACTTTGGGGTGAGTGGGGAGAAGTCCATGGGCAGGACTTCATGGCCTTCATGAGCTCTGGAGGTTGACCAGCCCCTGGCTCAGGGTTTCAGCCTGCAATCCTACACTTCTGTCTGGTAGGAAGGGGTTTTGACTGAACTCAAAGGAATTGCTTCTGAGCAAATTTGTGCCATGCTGTGGAACACATGTGCTTCTTTCCTTGTCTAGGGAGAATAAAAATGTCTAGTTTAGGAGCAGGCAAATAGGGAGTACCCCCGTAGGTATTCCATGTTACCTCCATTTTATTTCAAACACATCCTTCACAGGAGGCCATTTCTCTCTCTCTCTCTCTCTCTCTCCTGCCCTTTCTGGCCTCTTTGTCCAAACCTGGATGGGACTTTTGGTTATTTGTGGTTCTGAACAAAAGGCTTCCCACCGACCGATATCAGGAGAGTTCTTTGGGGGGGGGGGGGAACCAGAGCAAAATTGCTTCACTCATCATATATGATATAATGGGGGATTTTGCGGGTGGGGGACCAGATGTGTGGTCAGGCTATTAGGACAGGGTAAGCTGTCAAAGGTCGTGAGGGCTCTTGTGAGACTTTAATCATTGGCAGCTGCACATGCATGGTCTAGATGTTTGCCCCTCTAAGGACTGGGTTCTAGTCCTATGCCCTGCACTTCCTTGGGCATAAGCCCCACTGAGACTTCTCAGACTTACTTTACAATATATATGTAGAGAATGGCATGGTAGTGCAATTATATCATATTAAAAACAAAATGCAATGGAAAATGGCTTCCTCAGTTAGTTTTAACACCAGAAACCATTATTTCATCAAAGTAACACTGTCACCCTCTCATTAATCCCCAGAATTCCATGTTGCAAATATCATATAATTTTAATATGTTACTTCCATAATCTCTTCCCAGGCTGGCATGCATAAAATGGAAACTTAAGGCCAGTATCATCTACACAGTTGTGGAGCACAATGGTTCAGTGCTATGAGGTAGATCCCAATTTGGACAGAAGTAGAGATGGGCATGGATCTTGGTTTGGAGGTTCATGCCGATTTGTAAGCATGGCACCACATTATTTTCCCCCACCTCTCTGGCCAATGCCTCACTCACCAGCTAGAGTGTGTTTCTCTCTTCCTCTGCTTCAGCTCTTCAGCCTGTCCCCGGCAGGAGCACAAACCTACCTGTCTCTCCTCCTTGTCTGAGTGGGCAATCAGCCAAGGAAGAAGGGCAGGGAAGCCTGTGCTCCTTCCGGGGACTGGCTGAACAGCTAAAGAGAAGGAGGAGAGGAGTACGTGCTGGCTGGTGAGTGGGGATCCAGCCGGAGAGGCAGGGGAAGGGAATGCACGACATTTGTGGTGCCACACGTATGAACCAGCACGAACCTCCGAACCGAGGTCCATGCCCATCTCTAGACAGAAGTTTATTTCGACCCCATCTGATCCAGTTTATGGTTCAGATCTGAATCGAGCTGTACATTCAGATTGCCACCACCCCACCCCACCCCTGTTTGATTTCCATTAGTAATCTAAGCGGCTATAGTTTTTGCTTGCTTGTTTTTGTTTTTATCTTGGTGCAAAGGAAGCTTGGAGACAAAATAGACCCTAAAGTTGGGAGTAAACCTGTCACATTTCAGACAGCTAGCTTCAGGGCTTTGTCTATGAAGCACTTTAAAATTTGCTCATCCCAAAAAACAAACAAAATTCAGCTTTAAAAGCATGTACACTCAGATGAATACATAGTCTTGCTTACTCATGCTGCATTTATCCTCTTACTGTCCTCTAGCATAGGCAGTATCTTCCTAGGGCTTGTTGAAGAGCTACTTCAAAGAAGGGACAGTTAACAACCAAGACCACCATCACCAGAATTAAGAGGTTGGGTTAAAATACTGCCCTGGAAGACAGCACAATGTGCCCTGGTTGAGAGGGCAGAAAGGAGCGTTTGGCAGTGATGGTGTCACATTCCCGGGGGTTTCAACAGCAGAGTCCGATAAGCCAGTCCAAGTTCAGAGCCGATACCAAAATGCCAAAGCCAAATCACAAACCATAATCCAAGGTCAGGGTCCAAAGCCAAATCACACAGTCCGGGGTCAGAGTCCAAAGCCAAAGGTCCAGGGAACAAGGTTCAAGGTAGTCAGGAGCATGGATGTGAGCCAGAGATTCAACTTGTTGCTTCCACAGATTTCTAGCCGACTAAGAGCTGTTTATATAGTAAAACAGCCCCTTGAGCTGCTGGAAGCTTTTCCATCCTGTCAGTACTCAGGGCTAGTTGATCGGATGTTTCTGTGGGCAGCCTTCGAGGGATCTTCTGACCTTTTTGTCATAAGTCTTCCCCGAAGCCTGGCCCTCAGCCTGTCTACTGGGGGAGGAGAATCTGGGGGTGATTCAGGTGTTTGCGTTTCTAATTGCTCAGCATTCTCCTCAGCCACAGTTAACCCTTCCGGTTCCAGGTCTTCAGCTGCACTCATTACAGATGGGCAGGCAACAAAATCAACAATAATCTTTCCAGACAGATAGAGTCCCCTTGCCAGGGGACACCATGCTTAAGCCCCAAAACTCTTTTCCACAGTTCAGGTCAGAATGAATATATATTTACTAGAGATGGGTTTAGGTCTCTGGCTACAAAGCCAGAGGCTGGGAGTTCGATTCCCCACTGTGCCTCCTTGACAGGGGCTGAACTCGATGATCCATAGGGTCCCTTCCAGCTCTGCAGTTCTAAGATGATGGTGATGACGACTCAGATCAAGCTCAGACTACAATGCAAAATCTCCAGGTACTTTCACTTCGTTCCAGAAATGAATATGGGTATTCCACTTTGATCTGGACCTCATAGACATCAGTCAAAATCAGTCTGATTCAGTTACTCATCTGGCCTCAGTTGAAGCCTGTGCATAACTGTAGCGGTAATCTCAGAGACTGTCAGCAGAATCCTGTTTGCAACCACTTATACAATGGCCCATTTCACGAATGGTGCAGCTTTTCTAGCTCCTGTGGAAGAAGGTACCCAGGACCTCCGTGACACAAGCAAAACCCCAGCTGATCGAAAAGGGCAGTCTCCAGCTTGCACAAGGCCAGGGGTGAGATTGTTTAGAGCACGGGGGGGGGGGCAGAGTGCAATGCTCTGCCTGCAGGGCACTCATCAATAATCTTTGGCTGGAATCTTGGTCTCATAATCTCAGAATGAAATCGCCGCTCTGTCACCAGTGATCAACTTCAAAAGCAAGCGCTACAGTCAGGTTTGCAAACAGCTTCTCATCTGATCACTGGGAACAGACTCCTAACAGCTAAGACGGCAATCAGATCTCTTCAGTGAGATCAGGTTTGAAGAAGAAGCTGTGATCATTAATTTTTCTTTTGTGATTTTACAGGTTTTGATCTCCTGCCAAAGCTTTGTCCCAGATTAGTGCCTGAGGCAACACCCAGGGAAACGGCCGCTCCTTGAACTACAGCAAAGAGACACCAGAGTCATTTTTTACCTCTTTGCTGCTGACAGGCAGAAGTCAAGCGATGGCATACTTTCTTATAACGGTATGCCTGGGAATTAGAATCCAAGCAAATGAAGAAAAGACTTTAATCTGCGTTGGAACTCCCAATCAGAGATACAGATAACAGAATGAGGGAAGTTCATAGTAATGCTTATTGGGATAAGAAAGGCTTTGGAGCTGAGAAGAATTTATCCCCTTAGCTGAGAGCAGGGAACATATGGCCTTCTAGATGCTCTTGGACTGTTACTCCTGTTATGTTAGCCCTAGCTAGCATAGTCAAGGGTGAAGTCTGGAGCCACATGTTCTGCTTCTCTGCCATAGACTCCCTTTAGAAATCTGTCTTGTAAATCTTTGTTGTAGAATATTCAGTGTCAATATTTAGACTCACTGATATTTCACATAAATATGTCCCATTTGACTGATAGCCTGCAACCAAGTTGACATGGAATAACAGTAGACAGCATGAAGCAGTGTGAAGTTTAAACACAGTTTATGCAGGATGGAGATAACGGCTAAGCTGTGTGGGTAAAACCTATCCCAAGCAAAGCTGCTAGAAGACTCCGAGGATACACCAGAAGTGGTGTTTCTGCCTCTGTTTCTTCTGTGGTGACCATGGTTACCATCATAAATTAAGAAGCAACTCTGACAGGCACCACATTATTCCCTCTATCAGCAAAAACAGGTGATAAATGCCATCAGCTATGTAGGCAGAATGGAGGTACAGGAAACCTAAAGAACAGGTTATCAGGATGTGGGTGGGGAAGGACCCTGGGCTCTTTCTGAATGTTAATCCCAAATCTTAATATTGAGACCCATTGAGAGTAGAGCTATTGCACCAGTGGGACTTCCATAAGAATTGACATAAGGAGTTCCATTTATTTAATGGGTCAACTATAGGAGAGACTAGCATTGCCAGATCTCAGGGTGCTGGTCGGAGTCTCAGGGAATTGCTGTGCTTTCCCAGATCTCCACACAGAGTGACAAATCTAAGGGTGAGCAGTGTTGGACAAAATTTGATTTTTTTTTGGTTAGCAATTAGCTTTAAAGCCAGAATTTGGATCTCCATCCATTCTCTGGTGGCCCCAAAACTCATGGGCTCAAAGCTAGGGTGTTTCTATGTGTCCTGGACTTGTGTGATGTTTGAACACCATTGAACCAAGAGCAAGAACAGGGCCGGGGACTTAAGAGAGGTTGGCAGGGACATGATTGTGACTTGGCATGCAAGAAGAAGCAAAGCTGGGTCAAGAAGCAGTTCTGGCTCCTGTCCCAGCCCTCTAGGTGGCAGTACAAGTTCCTGTTCCCTCCCAACCCTCTAGCTGGCAACACAAGTTCCTGTTCCCTCCCAACCCTCTAGGTGGCAGCACAAGTTCCTGTTCCCTCCCAACCCTCTAGCTGGCAACACAAGTTCCTGTTCCCTCCCAACCCCCTAGGTGGCAGCACAAGTTCCTGTTCCCTCCCAACCCTCTAGGTGGCAGCACAAATTCCTGTCCCCTGGACAAATGAGATCATGATTGACTGGCAACTCCAGTTGGAACTAAAAATTGAATGGTTAACTCCTGAACAGGAACATTTCCTTTCAAAGGACGTATACGCTAAAACATTTTTTAGGCATCTCCCACTTGTTTGGCTTCATACACTGACTCTTTCACTGGATTTGGGACAAACCGTCATACGGTCCTAATCTAGAAATATGAAAACCTCAGTATTTTTTGGAGGTTCAGCATTCCTTTATGAGAAAATATAATGCCTCATCAAGCAAATAAAGCTACCTGTTAAAATGGCCCACTTGGAATATATAAGCATGCAAATAGCAAATTAAAACAGGTTGCTTTGTTCTATTTCAGATTAAAACAACTGAAGCAAATCATATCTCAATTAAAATTTTGTATACTAAGTTAAATTACTGAATTAACCTGAATTTTGTTCACTTATAAAAATGGTGACAACTTGACTGTCAAATTTTCTAGGGTTGTATACATAATAATAATAATAATAATAATAATAATAATAATAATAATAATAATAATAATAATAATAATAATAATAATAATAATAATAATAATAATAATAATTTCACTCTCACCGATTAGGTGTGTTATCCTTCTTTATTAAGATGTCAATAGTTTTCTGATGGTCAAAACCTAGGAAGAGATTTCTGTTTTTAGATCTAAATTTTCCAGATTGTCTATTCAAGATACTTGTTTTTGCCACAAGTAACCTGGGCTTGAGGACTTTACTTTTCTGAATTACAATTCTGTCTTGTTAGGGAATTCTGCGAGTTATGGTTTAAAAAAAATGTTTCCATTTTCTTTAAGTAACAATGTTGTTCTTCTTGTTATTATGTGCTGTCAAGTCACCTCCAACTCAGGAGGTGATCCAAAACCCTGATCCAAATCCCCTTCCCTCTGATCTTCCCTTACTTAATGGAAAATGAATAAAAATAAAAAAAAGACTTTAAAAAAACCTTGAATTTTTAACATGTTTAGATATCTCTGCTCATCTCTGACACAGAAGGAATGAGTGTTTTTAAATGACAAGACTGTTGCCTCTTAGATATGTATACATAAAAAAGACTTTTTGGAACAGAGCATTACGGGAACAGATTTGATGGGGGTGTGGGGGTGGTTTCTCCTCCCTCATTCACCTGTAACCTTAATGCCTGCTACTATAGCTTCCTTATCTCAAGCTACATGGCGTCCTTGCTGTGAAAGAAAAATTGCTATGTATAGGGATGCCTTTTTCCTATAATTGTCTACCGAGACCTTGAAAGCAGCAGAGAAGATACTGCAGTGGTAATGGATCAAAGGGAGCCAGAGAGGAGGAAGAAAGAGAGAAAATAGGGTCCCAGGTCCAAAATGCTTACTCTGAGTAAATGGTGTGAAATAATGGGCTTTCCTTATGAGTATGGGAAGAACATTACCTTTCAAAAAAGGTGTCGCAATTATTTTCTTGAGAAATATTTTCCTTCCTCCCCCTTTAAAGGCTGCTGTTTGAAAAAGTGTACAGGACCATGTTTGAGGGGTGTGTCTGTATGTGTGTCAGCAAGTGCTTCAATCGAAGAAGATTTAAAATATCAACAATACTATTTGTATATTCATATCACCACAACAAGTTTAACTACCTTCCGTCTGTTGCCCTGTTCACGTGTTTTGTTAGTGCTTTGTTTAAACATGGAAGGAAAGGTGTGAGCTTTGCTCACATAAAAGTGACATGTCTGAAAAGAACCTCTTCTACTCCTGGATCTCTCTATGTGAGCAAGAGGGCAGGAAAATCTGGGTTCTTCTTTTCATGGAGAGCTCATATGGGGAGAAGAGTCAGTTTTGTGAGTTTTTGCTCATATCTATGGTTGTGGAACAGAACCAGATCATCCTGCTTTGGATTGCTTTGTATGAGGTACAGATCGATTCACAAGGCCCAGATGCAGTTCTGGCGTGAAACAAAGCAAATCTAGAAATCAATTTGCGTCAAGAGCACAAATTGTGTTGACCTTTTATAAAAATGCAAATTTCAATATTACCTCATATGCAACACCTGAAGCTACCTAACCAATATTTGGCAAGTTCATGTTCACCTTCTCTCATGTCTCCAAAGGTTATGTACCTCAGTTCAAAAGCAAAACAGTCATATCCATTTTGTGTCTCGTTTGCAAACCAATGAGAGGTTTACCTCTTCATGCACAAATTGGTCTAGTCTGAACTGGGATCTCTTACAAAGCCCTGAGCTGACCTCCGGCCTAAACTGCAGGATCCGTGTACAACCCTAGGTATGATGAACCTGTCCCATTGATTTCTGTGAGCCTGAAGAAGAATTAAATTAGCCCAGATCCTAAAGCTTGGAAATAATATGTAAAAAATAATTGGTTATTGTCCAGTTCCACCTAATCATTTCCATAGACATGAGATCTGTAGTCAACCTGGGGGTGGAGAAGACACACTGGTGAAAGGCAGTGACCAAACAGGACTTTTGCAGGAGCTAACAGCAAACGTACTACTGGGGTCAAAGGTGACAACTTCCATGCTATTCTCTGTAAACCCCACTAATGATGTGAAAACTAACAATTTAATTAATGAATTTGTAACACTAATTAATTGAATTAAATGCTTTCAGTTTAAACCGTAACAGCAACAGCTTAATCTCCCCCATTCCTAACATTTAACATCACTGCTTTTATTCTCAGGCCGAGCTTTGCCGGATCCAGTCATTACTGGATGAGGTAGTCTTTACTGTCCCAACTAATTTCCAATGCAACTTTGGGCTGGGATTTTTAGATGCAAATGTGATCGATTTTGCATCTTCTGGATTTCCAACTTATACTTCGGGTAATCATACATTGCTGAGGAATTGTTCTGAGATTTTAAGAAGCAGCAATGCCTGAGGAATCTGATTTTTTTTTAAAAAGATTGTTTGTTTGTTTGTTTGTTTGTTTGTTTGTTTGTTTATTTATTTATTTATTTATTTATTTATTGGATTCTAGTGGAAAATGCCCTGCTCCACAATGCTAGGTTTAATTGCATTTTTCTTAGTGCAGCTCCTTGACATATTGAAATGCATATGTATGTTGAAGGGGGATATGCCTTTTAATGTGTACAAATTATAATGCTATAAATTTAATGTTATGTTCCATCTATTTAAGTACAAGTTATAAAAGGATTTTTTTACAGCAGAAGAATAGAAAAGAATGAAATTACCGATAGAAATAGAAAAATGACAAGGAAATGGACAGCTTTGCCATCCAATTACATATTATACAATCATGGCCAAAAATATTGGCACCCTTGCAATTCTGTCAGAAAATGCAACCCTTCTCTCAGAAAATTGTTGCAGTTGCAAATGTTTTGGTACTCACATGTTCATTTCTTTGGTTTGCGTTGGAACAACACAAAAAAACAGAGAAGAAAAGTCAAATCTGATACAATCCCACACAGAAACCTAAAAATACACTGGCCAAAATTATTGGCACCCTGTCTAAATTGTAAGAAATAATTGCTTTTCAAGCATGTGATGCTCCTTTAGTATGTATTTAGACACACCTGTCGTAAGTAAGAGGTGTGGGCAATATAGTAATCACACTTGCAACCAGTTAAGATGGAGAAACATTGACTCAACCTTTGTGTTGTGTGTGACACTGAGCATGGAGAAAAGAATGAAGTGTAAAGAGTTGTCTGTGGATTTGAGAGAAAAAAATTGTGGAAAAACATCGACAATCTCAAGGCTACAAGTCCATCTCCAGAGATCTTAATGTTCCTGTGTCCACTGTGCACAATATCATCAAGAGGTTTACAACCCATGGCACTGTAGCTAACCTCCCTGTATGTGGACAGAAGAGCAAAATTACTGAAAAAGTACAACAAAGGGTTGTTCGAATGGTGGATACAAAACCCAGATTAACTTCCAAACAAATTCAAGCTGATCTGCAGACACAGGGTACAACAGTGTCAGCTCACACTATCCATCGCCATCTGAATGCAAAGGGACGCTATGGAAGGAGACCCAGGAGGACACCACTGCTGACACAAAGGCATAAAAAAGCAAGATTGGGGTATGCCAAAACTTATGTGACAGGACCACAATCCTTCTGGGAGAATGTACTGCGGACAGATGAGACAAAAGTAGAGCGTTTTGGTCAAGGACATCATGGCACTGTTTACAAAAAAGAAATGAGGCATTCAAAGAAAAGAACACAGTCCCTACAGTCAAACATGGTGGAGGTTCCAAGATGTTTTGGGGTTGCTTTGCTGCTTCTGGCACTGGATGCCTTGACTGTGTGAATGGTATCATGAAATCTGATGATTACCAAAGAATTTTGGGGCGCAATGTAGTGGCCAGTGTCAGAAAGCTGCATCTCCACCAGAGGTCATGGGTCTTCCAGGAGGACAATGACCCGAAACACACTTCAAAAAGCACCCAGAAATGATTACAAACAAAGCGCTGGAGAGTTCTGAAATGGCCAGCAGTGAGTCCAGATCTGAATCCCATAGAACACTTGTGGAGAGATCTCAAAACAGCAGTTGGGAGAAGGCATCTTTCAAATCTGAAGGCCCTGGAGCAGTTTGCAAAAGAAGAGTGGTCCAAAATTCCAGTAGAGGGGTGTAAGAAACTCATTCATGGTTACAGGAAGCAATTGATTTCAGTTATTTTTTCCAAAGGGGGTGCTACCAAATATTAAGTTAAGGATGCCAATAATTTTGGCCAGTGCATTTTTGGGTTTCTGTGTGGGATTGTATCAGATTTGACTTTTCTTCTCTGTTTTTTTTTGTGTTGTTCCAACACAAACCAAAGAAATGAACATGTGAGTACCAAAACATTTGCAACTGCAACAATTTTCTGAGAGAAGGGTTGCATTTTCTGACAGAATTGCAAGGGTGCCAATATTTTTGACCATGACTGTAAATGATGAAAATAGTTCAACAAATTATGGTGAGAAACACAGAACAATGTAATGCATAAACTTGCCTTGGGAGTTGTCTTAGTTTTCCCCTTGTACAATAGGATACTCGGGAAATTTAACAGAATCAGATATGCCTTTGACCCTACAGTTCCTTTTAACGAATATAAGAACCACCTTTTAGCTGTTTGCCTCTTCCTCTCTCGAATAAAGGTTTGTGACTCTGATGTCACAAAGATAGAGAATTGGCTCAGGGTTTTAGTCTGAACTTTAAGGATTCTAAGGTGTTGAACCTCTTTTGGACACAGGGTTCAGTATCTTGGACAGCTCCTGTAAAACCTAGAATAAAATTCAAAGTGGGTTTACCATGGTCAACACCTTGGAGTCCCCAGCTTGCAAAAAGAAAAGATCATCTGTCACTTCTTGCTCGTTTTAGCTAGAAATGCCAGGCATTTGAACTTGAGACCTTCTCCTTGCAGAGTATGCTCTTTGCTACAGAGTGATGGTCTCTTCCCTGTGGAGCAAAAAAACTGCTTTCACATTGCTTTTTGTGCACATCAAAACTCGCCTCCTGTGGCTTGTAATATTCAGCACTTATTGAGAAAATGCTCACATTGTTTTCTTTCTCTTTGTTTTGCTTTGAGGTCTTGGTCTTGGTTGTTCCCCATCGCTGTTCTCGGCCACGTGTGTCCACAGAGTGCCATTCAGTCAAACTGCGAAGGCTTGCGAGCAATGCCGCATGGGCCAGTACATCCAATGGGGATTGATGCCATTTTTGCACCAATAAGGCCACTAGTAATAAGGATCATTAATAAGGAAGAAGGAAAATGGAGCCTAGAAGAAACTGCAACAGAGGGAATAAAGAGATGCCAAACAGTGCAGGAAGAGTGCAAATGTTCGTCAGTAAGTTAAAATATGTTTGGTCGGGGCGATACACTGTATTTGGCCAAATGCCAAAACATGATCCAAATCTGGACTATTGGGGTGTTTACGGGATGGAGTAAAAAGCCCAGAGGTGCTCACAGAGTAAAGCGACAGTTGTGAACCCCAGAACACTTTGGGGGTAAAACTGTGAGAATAAAAAAGGCGCAACATAACTTTTAAAAAATGGAGATCAAAACTGTAACTGCATTATAAAAGGATGCTGAGCTGGCACTGGTGGAGTAGGAAATTACAGTTTCACCCACCCACTGCCATGAAGCCCAAGACCTTCCCTGCACACTCTGATCATTGAGACACAGGGGTGGGGTGGGGTATCTTTGAGTGAGGTTACCAGTACGGAGAAGACAAACCCTCCCCCCCAAAAAAATCATTTCTCAAGTCTCAACATTTATGAATGCTTGTTTTGGACTCTCTCAGTGTAGCACTTAATCTTTTTATTCTTCCCTTTGTTCATGGATGAATGATCTTGGTTTTGCATTGGGGAAGGATTGGCCCTTAAAAATAAAATTAAAAAAATTGCCAGGAGATGGCAAATTTTATGATATTCATATGCACACATGCACATACTTGTTGTTGTTGTTGTGTGCCGTCAAATTGGAACTGGCTTCCAGGGTAAGTGAGGTATTTAAGGAGTAATTTTACCAGTTCCACTCCCCAGTGAGCTTTCATGGCTGAGTGGGGATTTGAACCCAGGCCTACTGAGTCCTAGTCTATCACTCTATCCATTAGGCCAAGATTAACGTTATGACTCAGGGACTATGGAGGAGGATGTGCTGGCCTGGGAGGGAGGTGTAATCAACTTACTGTTTATTATTTCTGCAATTTACCATCTTTCTGTTGTTATTGGTCCCCCGTCAATAGGAGGAACATCAGTGGGGAAGCTGTGTGAGTTTGGTGGGTGAATTGTTTCCTTTCAGTGTTGTTCTTTCTTGGGTGACTGGGTAATACTAATGCTGGAAGAAAAAAAAATGACATAGAATCAGATGGCTCTCCTTTATCCATGTTACTTGCCAAGGAAGTGACCAAACTAAGTATAAGCAATTCCTTCGCAGGTAGAGTTACACAGAAATTGCTCCATCTTTTCCTATGAGGACCCTGCACTATTCGTGCCTTTCAAATAAGTATCTATTGTGACAATTGCAACCTGCCCTTGTTAAAGAAGATGGCATTGATGTTTAAATGGCAACATTCCCAAAAGGGTCTGGGCACCCAAGGTTTCCTTCTGGATGGCCTCTCTGTAATCCTCCTGCCTTGACATTTAGGACTCGGAGATACGCCAAGAAGCTGCAGGGAGGACCACCACAAGCTCCAACCCTTCTTCATTCCCACTGTGTCGTGCCAGAATGATACTACATGCTGGAAGGATCGACATCGCCTCCAGGGTTCTTTGCACTCACTCACTGGACCTCAGAGGACCAAGCGGCCCTGGGAAGACAATGCTCTAGAGGTTTGCCCAGCTTAGAGCAGCTTGTTTGCTCTGGACTATTCTGGGGTTGGCCTTTTCAAGATATTTTTCCTCATTGTCTGTTTGATGCTGAAAGGAGCTTCCAGCAGCAAGCAAAGAAGCCATCTGTCTAAGCCTTCCCCTTTGTCCTCAAAGCAGTGGGGCTCAGTGGTGTCACTATGCCAGGGGCTGTGGGAAGGAGGAAGCAGATGGCTCACTCGCTCGCTTGCTGCTGTTGCTAGGAGCTTCTCTTGCCACTGGATAGAAAAGGATTTTTAAAGGCCTGCTCAAGCCAGTGCATTGGCTTGGATGGCCCCCTTGGAAGCTTGTCTCTTGTTTGCCTCTGAGTGAAGTGCCTGGGTAGCTGCGAAGCCAAGGAATCTTCATCCCTTCACAATCTCACCAGCCATTAGGGACACGGAGGAGATGAAATCAGCATCTCTCGGCCTGCGTTTGTAGCAGGGCAGGGGAACACATGGCCTTCCAGGTGTTCTGGAAACCTTCTAGGTGGTTCTGGTAGCTAAGCTGGCCAATGGTGAGACATAAGCAGCATGCCAGTTCATCAATAGAAAGAGGCCTGACATTTCCTCACCTGCATTGTCATGGCGCTCCTCAATCTGCCTGCTCTGCCATTGACTCCAAGTAAGTCTACTAAGGGTAGGGACATTTTGAAGATGTCCACCCGTGATTTGCCTCACTCCCTCAATCATAGAGCCAGCCCAGATATTAAGCAGCAGTACTCTAACCCACTAGGAGTCTGTCTTGGAGAAGCCCTGCCCCAAATGAGCTCCCTAGTTCTTTTGGATTGTGACTCCCATCATCCCACATCTTTGGCAATGCTAGCTTTTATTGGTGGGAGTAACAACTGAAAACATCTGGAGAGTGCCATGTTGAGGAAGGCCATTATAAAGGTTTGCCAAGTCCTAACATGGGTCTTTTACGGAAACTCTTCACATAATACCTTACTTTCCTGCCATAATTTTTCCATTCCCACAAAAGGACAAAGAGTTTATCCTCACTGAAGTTTCAGCTCTCCTTCATCTAGCAACCTATAGCCAGTCAGCCAATGTTCTGTACAACTTACCAGGATGAAATGTTCAAAGCTGTGCGTGGCAATGAAAGTGATGTATCGGGTATCACACTGTGGACTTTGTAATTGTAGACAGTGTTCTGCGTCAAACATCAGAGACACTTCACTTTAAATCAAAGCTTAGCATGTGGTTTCTCTTTTAAAAATTAAAAATGATCAGATCTGAAAATATTGGGACAGCCATCAAAGGCTGCCTTTTCATTGCAAGCTCTCTTTGAGATAAATTCCTCCCACGGATGGAGGGATGGATGTTCTTTCTGTAACTTTGCAATCAATATGGTTGTGAGTAGCTGAGGACCAATACCATTCCACAGTGATTTGAACACATGAGCACCATCACTATTAGGCTCCTTGAAGTTTCCTTCATGGAGTTGACAGTTTCGCCTAGCTATTTTGGGAGCAAGAACTGTCATAGGCATCCCAGGGAAGAGCAATCATGACAAAGACTCACAGATGGTTTGTGACCAGGGTGGAGGAACAATCCCAATGAGTGACCCTCTCATTGCTGTTCACTTTTTATGGGGTATCATTGGATGGCTCCTGAAAAGTTTGGCCCTGTCCATCAGCATTTTGTACAAATGAGTGAAAAGGTGATCCATTTGCACCCATGGCCGCAACCTTGCTGTCCTGAGCCAGTACTTCCATTAGGCAGAATAAGGCAGTAGCTTTGAGTAGCAGCTTTTGAGTATTATGGCAGTACAGCAAATGGTTGCTTATTGAATTCATTACGATGGTATGTTTGCTGACAAGGATAGGTGTTTGTGCCTGCATGGGTTTCTGACTCAGAACAACTTGACTGGCTTTGGGTAATATGTGTTTGGCTAGATGAGGTACCTCATTTGCTGCTCCACCTCAGGCAGTGAAAGGTCTTGGGCTGGTTGTGTTGTCATGGATGGATTTCTTAAAGCATCAGTGCAAGAGTAGGTGATGCCTTTTATTGGACCACTAAAAAAATAAAACAAATAACAAGCTTTTGTTGATGTAATCCACTTTCTCAGGCTCTAAGCACACTCCCTTTATGGATGGTGCAGAAAAATTGTCCAGAAACTGATGTTACATATCTGGGAGAGATGAGCAGTTCCTCTTGTGAGGCTGGGCTTCTTACTGTCTCTGTAGCAAGGTTTGGAATATTTACACCCTGGTTCTTGAGACCAAAAGGCTGCGAATTATCCTGTACTCCAATTCTTTAAATGTCCATATCCTCTGTGTGTGGGAGGGCGGTGGTAATCAACCCTGTTGTGACCAGAGCAGTGACCTGGGTGCTGAAGAAAGCCAAAATGGTGCTGACGCTGCAACTCACTGGGGCATGGTGGCTGATGGGAGGACGTAGCTTGGCAGCCTCCCATTGGCCAGCCATGAATTTCAAATCTCCTTTCTTGGCATGTGGACTGGATGGAAGGGGTTTTCACTCCGTTCTGCCCCCCAATCATAAATCAGGAGCTGTGGCAGTCAGTTTGCGACTCTTTGGTTTTCCCTCTCCTTCCCCCTGTTTTATTGTTAATAATGGGTGAATTTGAGCTGTTGGGTGTGTGGCAAGTTCTTAATTTCTGGCATTACCTCTAGCACTTCCATGATGGCACAACCTTCTCTGATGGTTTGGGACTTTGGGGTGGATCTGGGTAGTGATAATGGACTGCAGGCAGGTCTTGCGGCCCCAGGTTGTTAAGGAATCCTCTTAATGGGAGCTGGGGACAGGGCGTGTTTAGGCCTGTCGTTGTTCCCATGTGACAGGGAGCCACAGAGTGGCATATGCCCACGTGGCTTCCATGGTCTGTCACCCCACGTGGTGACCACCAGTGATCTGGTAAGGGGTGGTGCAGCATCTAGAGGCAATCAGATCTCTTGAGGCACTGGATCTCCCCCATGCCAAGCCAGCAATCTGCTGATGTAATCAATAAAGTCGTGTCCTTTCCTTCCAGACCTGCATCTGGGTGTTTCACGATGGTTAACAGGTTAGGCAGCCCGGGCCTGCTCAGCCATAGGCCAACACCAGAGCATGATAAGCATCTCATTTCTGCAGAAAGGAATGAGAGCAATCACTCTAATTAAATTGTAACCTGACCAACCCTCAGGAGGGAGCCCTCCTTGTGGCACTTATATCTCAGGCCTCTAGGGGGTGCCAAGGAAAGGGGGAGAGAAGAATTAGCCACCCTCCTATTGCTACATTTTCCTTCGCTGGGATCTAATAACAGAAAATAAACTGGCTGCGGGAAACATGGCAGGCAGGCGCTCTCTCAAAGGGACCAGCGCTCAGCAAAGGCTATCAGGATTTAAACAGCTGCATGGGAAAGATACTGCTTTACAGACTGTAAACACATTACTGTGGCGGTCCCTCATGGTATTCTTTGCTCTCACCCTCAATTTTCAGCTGAGCCATTCTGTGCCTTTAGATAAAGCCGTGCTGCAGGCAGTGGTGGCAGGTAGTGGTCCCCTGAAATTCAGGGGATGCCTAACACACACCATTATTTGCATATCCCACATAGTGCTGATAAGTCATCCCTGTGGTGAATTTCCCTTTGGCCCTTCTGCCTCCTTTGTTCTATAACAGCAGCCATTAAAATGAGTTCCTTTCTTCCTTCATGCCCAATCGTCCTAAGTTTGTGTCATGCACTTATTAGAGGCAATATTCACAAATGGATTGCTGGCATTTGCAGAGACCTGAAGGCACAATTCCTGAATTGTCAATAAGAACAAGCTCCTTTCTGCTTTGTTTTGTTGTGTCCCCCCCCCCCCCCCCAATTTTTGATCCCACTCCCTCCCAAAGTATTTGAGTTAAATAGTTGTTGCCAGGGCTTCAGGCGTGCTGGAAATAATTCACTGCATTTTTCAATTACCCAGGTTTCTCTTGCAACACATATTTCTCGCAAAAGGACTCCATTAGATCATCAGGTTGCAAATTTTGATAATTTAAGCAAGTTCTTCAGCGTAAGAGTGGGGCAGAAAAATGTTTGGTTTTCATTTTAATGCAGACTTATGTTATTCTACCGTTTCAAACCAATATGTGAATCAAAACACAATTATTCCTCAATATCTACCCTGCTCCTAATTTTGCAGTAGTTTCCCTTAATTTTCTTCATCCAAAAAATGTATATAGAAAAGCATGTGTTAGGGGAAAGTGCACACAGAAATGCGTACATTACTGAAAGCAGGATTGCAACATATATTATTTTTCGGAAAACTTGCATGATTTAGGAAGAAATGAGTACATACACATTTTCAGGAAAGTTTACAACATCATAAATGTTTGGGGCAAATGTTATTTAAGGTGGGAAAATAGAAAAACTGCAACTGAAAGATTCACCCATCCTTATTTAAAACAACACATAATTAACTCATGAAACCCCCTGCACCAGGACACTCACTAGCCCTGATGCGTTTAAAAAGGGTTTATAAACCTGTCTTGGTTCCTCAAGAGGTCACTTCAAGGCAATTTCCATCATCCCTGATCCGTGGCCATGCTGGCTGAGACTGAGGGGAGTCCCAACATCTGGGGTCCCAGGGTTGGAAACCATTACATTAAGACAGATTCAAGGTTGATAGGTATAGTGATAACTAGTAATCATTGGCCTCTATCCTGTTGAAGCTGAAGTTCATTGGAACAGTTTATTCTGTGCATGGTGTCTCATTCCCTACTGCTGGCACAAGCAGGTACCTCTTCCATCCTTTGTGCAAATGGAAAGCCTCATTCTGTCAATGGGACAAACTTTGGCTTGCATAACTGCAAGACAGAGAACAACAGACCAACTGTGGAGCCCCTGAAAGTTAGGTGGAACCAGCTCGTCCAGGGACAGTGTGGGATTTATGTGTGGAACCGATTCCTGATACTCAGAACGATTGGGAAAGAAGTCGTTGTATTTTGCACAGGGTAAATTGCACAGGCTGAAATGACTTCAAAAAAATCATTCCGGGCATGCAAAAAGAGATTTAGCACATCTGACTCTCTGTCTTCCAAAAACAAGGGGCTGGTCAAGACAATGTATCCTGCTGGGTTTGGAGATGAAAATATCATTCAGTGAGCAAGTGTCGAAAAAAGTAGCACTTTCTGTTAGATTGGAAGCTTTCACTTCTGGGATTGGTATTATGGGAGATGGGGAAGTCTACTGTTGGCAGGTTAGACCCCTGGGATGTACTAGACCCCTGATTTTTACAAACATGCTGGCTTAGAAGGAGAGGAATTGTAGTAAACAAAACTCCGGGGGGGGGGGGGAGCAGGTTCGAATGTGCAGAAGGGTCCCAAAATTCTTCATTCATTTTTATTTAGATTGGCTTGACCCCCTGAGGTATTTTGAAGAATTTTCAAGTGCTTTGAGAGGTCTAATAGCTGGGTGATGGAAGGATAATAATCACTTTAAATAACACAAAGTCTCTGAAACTTTGCAAACTGACTGTGGACAACCCTATTGTATTTCCCTTTTAAGGTGTAATGTGCGCGCATGGATTTGTGTGCACTCAAACACATACAACGACAGGTGCAGCAGTACTATTTGAAAGTTAAACCGACCCTCCCCAAAACCTCTCCAATGCTCCTGGTTCTTAAAAGTCCATACAACAAAGCAGCCTCTATTGGTATCTTGAGTAAATTAATTATTTTAATATGCTGTCTTTCTTTCCGTAGAACACTCAATCAATTAGAACAAAAAACCATTAAAAACACAGTAAAATATAGTATTTTTTTTAAAAAAACCATTAAACAAATAACAATGTTAAAAACCAACATTTAAAATCAGTATTACAAACATAGCACTTCAGTTCAGCAAGTACAACATCTCATAATGGTCTCTACTTGTCCCAAATCAGTTGACCACCTGCCTGAAAAGGAAAGTCTTTGTCTGATGAGGGAAGGCCAAGAAGGAGGGGCCCAAAATGGCTTCTCGGAAGAGTGCATCCACAGTCTGAGAGCAGCCACTGAAAAGGTCCTCTTTCACATCCTCACAAAATGAGCATGTGAAGATGGTGGGACCAAATGAGGGGCCTCCCTGGAAGACCTTAAAAGCGAAGGAACTTTGTATGGAATGATACGGTCTTTAAGACAACCTGGATGTAAGCAGCATAAGGCTTTGTAAGCACTTTGAATTGGGCCCAGCAAAGCCACTACAATAGAGAAGTTATACACTCTGTGCAAGGATTGCCAGTCAGCAGTCTGGCTGCAGCATTTTGAATAGAGATGGGGACATTCGTATCTGTTTACAAATATGCATATCCTGGTCCCAGCTGCAACTAATGCGGGTCTGGCTCCTGGAACCAGTCCACTCATTCACATGCTGCCATGTTGCCAGCATCCCGCTCTTCCCACCAATCGCAGAAGTAGCTCCACCGTCTCCCTGCTCGGCTGGCCACTCAGCAGCCGTGTGAGGAGACTCGTCATCCCGCCCCCACCTGGAGTGGCCAGCCAAGCAGGGAGATGGAGGAGCTACTTCCACAATTGGCGGGAAAAGCAGCACACTGGCAACTTGGCGGCGCGTGAATGGACAGATCGGTTCAGAGGGCCAGACCTGCATTAGTTGCAGCTGGGATGGGAATATTCATATTCGTAAATAAATACAAATATCCCCACCTCTAATTTTGAACCGAACTTTTGTGTAATTTGTGAGGGGGGAGAGGAAAAAAAAGATTCTTATTCTTGTTATGAGTTCCCCATATTCCTTGGCCTCTGTCAGGGTCTCTCACAAGAGAATAATTTCCGTTGTTCCTTGCTTTTGCATTCAAGGACAAGAATAAAAAGAATTTACATCCCGAGTGCCAGGTTGGGGACGTCTGCTCTAGTCTATGACCTTCAAAGGAGAGAAGGGAATTGAACTAGCCTCCTCATGAGGCCCAGGATTTACTGGGAAGCAGGTTGTGGACCCACTCTAGAAATGTCCCACTCCCTGCCTCAAAGTTGTGGTTCTAGTCTGGATTCTAAAGTAGATGGCTGTGCAGCACGATTTCAGCCATTAAGTGGGCTGCATGGGCATGTTTTGTTGCAGCCCCTCCAATGAATAATCATCATAACATGTTTGTTTATAGAATGCCTGTCCTCTCCCTCATTGCCTGTGGCCTTGAAACAGTAGCAAATTACAACCATAGAAATTACAGGCCCCCAAGTAACCCTGTTCCACCTTCTTACTGTGAAAAGTAGCATGTTAGTGAAGCAATCTGTTCCAAGAAACACTTTTCTTCCGAGCTCTGGTTTTGTGAACCTGCAAACAACATTTAACTGAGTACTATTGAACAACTGACTGCTGGACCAAACATGTATTTGGCTTCATCCCTTAAACTCAGTTCTTCAAAAACAATACAAGCCATAAATATTTGTGAAGAGAACATTTGGGCATCATCCATTTTATTAATTTGGACAGCTACTGGGAATTGTCAGCCCTCCAGATAGTCCAACACTAGGATTCTCATTGTTCCTGACCATTGGCTGTGCTGGGTAGATCTGATGAGACTTGGAGTACAAGAATGTCTAAATAGCCACAGCTTGTGGCTGTGCTTGTAATAGCTGTGCTTGTAATAGGATTTTCTCCCCTCCCTGATCCAGCTATCCCCTAAATGTGATACCCTTATAAATGAATGTCTGGCTGGATAGCTCAGTGGTTTAGGAATCCAACTGTGGAGCCAAAGGTTGGGAGTTTGATTCCACACTGTGCCTCCTGTAAACTGAGCCAGCCTGTGTGGCCTTGGGCAAGCTGCACAGTCTCAGGGCACCCCCAGAAAAAGGGAACGGTTAACCACTTCTGAGTGGTCTATACCTTGAAAACCCTGAAAATATTCACCATGTCAAAATTGACTTGACGGCACATGGTTATTATTAGAATACCCAGTATGGTGTAGTGGACAAAGTGACAGACTAGAACTCTGGAGACCAGGGTTCAAATCCCCACTTGGTCATGGAAATTTGACTGGGGGAGTGGAACTGGTAAAACCCCCCTTAAACATCTCACTTACCATGAAAGCCCTATTAGGGTCACTATAAGTCAGTTTCGACTTGACGGCACGTAACTATCAGGGAATGCTATCAGCCGTCTTCCTTTCTCACCAACGATGTACATTTCAATGAGGGGAAGAGATTATTTTTGCTGTTGAATGTTCAGATATTTTTCTTTACAACCAATCATGTTCCCTGGGCAGATGTGGAGCCCAGCTGATTCTACAGCTACAGTTAGAGTCCACTGTTTATGTTCTATCGATTCGTATCCCACAAGATCAAACATGAGAAAGTTTCATTTTCATTTGTCACCAAGAAAGAGTTTTTAGAGTGCTAACCCTAATAAATAAGAGAGTAACAATATCCCCTTGTTCTTATGTGGAAAATTCCACTTTGCAAGGGGGGGCGGGAAACACATATTCTTCTCTCTCTATCACCTTTTTAAAAAACACACTGCAATGGAAATTTAATGAGCTCTGGGCAATGGTGTTAACCATATTGATTAACAGATCAAGTAGGAATTTTCAATGTTGCCATGATGTGATCAACATGATTATAGCAGCCCGTTTGTCATTTCTTTTTGTATACGATTAATAATTAAATTCTGCCTAACACGCCTATGCAGTTGGCAGTTTTGGAAGCAATAAGATTAGTGCTTCTAAATCAGTTCTAACTGTTAAATTGTACAAGCCACTTAATAAAAGGCATCTGAAGCAATATTGCCAGGTGCAATTGGGTTCTCCTGATACCTTTTTCTTGCAATATATTTTTTTAAAAACAACTTTGTAACTATGATATGTTTATTATTTCAATGTGTGATCATCTTTCAGCACGTAACACTGGGACCTACACATAATGCTGCAGTGTGCCTTCTCCCCTAACAACACTGTTCCTCTAAAAATTCCATCCTGTTGTAGGGTGCAATCCAGCATACTCTAAAGAAAATGTATATCTTTCCATGGAGATGAAGTAGATAGTTTCCTAGACTATCCTTTACCTACTCTAACCTAAGCTGATGTTCCTTCAATCTAAGATGACACTGGGTTGCTGAGATTTCTGCTTTTGTCCTGAAATTTCCTTCTAGACTAATGGTTCCCAACCTTGGGTCTCCAGATGTTCTTGGATAATAACGCCCAGAATTTTTGGTCAGCACAGCTGGTGGTGAAGGCTTCTGGGAGTTTTAGTCCAAGAACATCTGGGGACCCAAGTTTGGGAACCACTGATCTAGACTGTCCCTGGGGAAGGGCAGAGGAAACATCTTCCCTTTGTCTACAGGAGGTGAGGGGGCAACTATGGCTCCCTGGATCTCCACCTTCAATTTCTATCATTTTTCTTATCTCAATATCATTCTTCCATAGGCACCAGCTTTCCTGTTTGTTTGCAGTAAGAAGTGTAGACATGGGTTCTTTCCAAAGTGGGAAGTGTGTTCTGCTAGTCACTCTAGCATTCAGAGACATAGAACATGTTGATACGGCTTGCTTCTGATAACATACCCAAAAAGTCAGCCAAGATGTTCTCCAGTGTAGTAGAAGCCAGATATCTCCAGCCTGGTACTGAAAACATTTTTTGTTCATTTTCTTTGACTATGATCCACATCACACTGATTGCCGGCTAGATTCAGGAAGCTGCAGTCCAATTGGGAAGGCTGCTACAAGCTGTAGAAGGCAAAACCCTTAGAACTTTCCTCTTTGCTAGAGGGCACCCATCTCCACACAGCCTCCCTTTGGCAAATCCAGAGCTTCCTCTATCTTCCTAAGTCACTGGGAAATCAAGAAAATGGTATAGCATTTGTACTTGCTGACAAGAATCGGATGACATGGAGGGTGGAACATTTCAAAGAGATGTATGTCGGGGTAATCCCAGAAGATCAGTGTTTATAGTTTGAGGAAGTTGAAAAAGGGTTTATCTTGGGGGGGACTGTGCATGACAGTGGCATAGATCATAAAAGGGCAGTTGTGACACTTTTGAGTCACATGGTCAGTGAAGGGGCACTACTGGCGGTGGTCTCTTGTGACATAGCTGTTATATATAGAGCTAAGTTGAGGTAGGATATTGTTTGAGATATATAGACAATGGTGGCGGACCACTTAATGCATTTAGTTTGGTTTGACCAGGAAGCGCCATCCTTCCCCCACTCCATTTCCACAGGCTTCCTCTGTGCACATTCAAATAAATGTGAGTGTTGTTGTGGTGGTTGCTGCTGCTGCTGTTGTTTTCCATGTCTCATCTCCTTTACAGCACAATCAGCATGCAAGTACTGCGGTAGCAAGAAAGTGGAGACACACAGAGATAAGAATAAAGACTGCTGGGCCTAAAACAAAATCAAACAAGGTAGACAGGTGGCTATGAGAAGGGTATTGACTCTATTCATATAATACTTATATAATAAACAAACAAAAATAAATTGAAAACGGGACTGAATTTTTTAAAAGGATTCGGTGGAATATGGTAGGAGGCTAATTTAGAATTAGCTAAGAGGCTGTCTGTTAAGAAACGCAGAATAAACATCTCCCGAGACCACCACAGGCCTTTATGTGTTCCTGCTGATAAGAGAATGAACTAGCAAAGGGCACAGAACACGCTGGTAGCAAGCTCACATAGCTACTAGCATTCCTTCCCCAAAGCACTGTGACTGAAAACCCTGATAAAATCATCCCTTACAATAAAAAGTTGCTGACTGACCAAAGCTGACACTTTCTCCTGGTATAGAGAACATGGGGGGAAATGTTGCAATTGGTTGGCAATTCGATTCCCCATCTGTGCTTCCTTGACAGGGGCTGGACTCAGTGATCTGTAGAGTCCCTTCCCCCTCTGCAGTTCTAAGATGATGATGATGATGTTTGCAGACCTCCTGGCTGTTTCTTTCCTTTCCTCCACATCACTCACAAAGCTTTGGCATGAACCAGATTTAGCTCTGGGCTATTTGTTTCATTCTGCATACAAGCCCAATTTTTCTCAAAACAGCCCTATTCATCTCTGGATTCCTCCAAATCAGATGCCTTCCACTCAGAGATTGGCATTACAATGTTGCAGCCAATTCAGGGTGAGATCAGACAGGCATCTGTCCTGCTGTTTGGTCAATTGTGGACATCGGCTGATTTGCTTCTTTTTCTAGTGATCACACAATGTGGAGTGAACCAGCCCATGCTGAGACCATTCCTACCCTCATGTTCCTGGGTTCCTGTCAGGGGCTTCTCCACCACCTCCTTCTCCTCCTCTGCACTGGTAGAATCACTTGGTTCATTTCCAGAGGGTGCAATCACTGGAAACAAACCAAAGCAGAGCTTGTGGTTGTCTGCCTTCCTCTTTTAATTTCCCATATTGTGAGGTGGCTTAAGAAAGCAGCCACTTCATTATATTGAGGAATTAAACACTTTCACTGTTCCATGGAGGGGCAAAGGAGGGTTTTTTTCTTTCTTAACACTGTATTAGGTCAGTGCTGATGTGCTGAATCACTTATAAAAATTCTTAAAATTGTAAACTTCCTCCCAGAAGTAGGAGGAGACAGAAGGGGGCAAGGAGGGGGATCATTTCATAAAGTTTTGGTTGAGAACCTGCCTGCAGCTGAATCCACCCCTGAGTATCAGTGATAGTGGATTTGACTACAAGCAGGTTCTTGACCCAACCTTTAAGAAAAGTCACAAAAAAGAAAAAGTCCCCTTCATTGTCTCCTCCTGTCTCCTCCCAATTCCAGAAGTTAGTTTTCTATTTTTTAAATAAGTGATGCAGTACATCAGTGATACCCTAATACATGCAGCCTCCTCTTACTTCTTCTGCCCCTCCATGGAGCAGAGGAAGTGTTTAATTTCCAAACATTGTGAAGTGGTGGTCTTCTTAAGCTTCTTCACAATATGGGAAACTGAATGAGGAAGGAACAGGATCAAACAGAATCACTTGAGATGCATATGCTATTTGGATGCAAGGATCACACCAAATGGCATACAAGACCACTACCTGACCTTAAGCAACTCTATTAGCCTACGCCAGCCCACTCTAAATGGACTTGTATAGACATTTCAGTTCAGTCAGAACATTTATTAATGTAAGAGTTATAAAAATAAAAAATGCTTGACTGAAGTTTGGTGTGTGTGTTTCTTTTCATGAATGTTGCTTCAGCAGTATGTTAGACTAGCATTAGTAAGGGAAGGGAAGAAGCAGGAAAGACAGTGTGTTATCAAGACAACAAGAATGGCAGCAACCAGCTTGAGCAATCAATAATAAAAAGCAGCTAGCCATGTAAATAAAGAAAAAAACTTATTTATTTTAAGTGAGTCCTGCCTGCAAAGAGGAAAGAGTGTTGCCAAGCCTTATGCAGTCTTAAGAAGAGTTTGCATCTGGAAGGAGGGATCTAATTATCTTTACGGAGTCAATGAAGATGCCCTGTGTCTCTGCTGGAGTGGAGACAAGAGGTGGGTGTTTGAAATAGACAGCAGCAAATACAGAATTGAGGAGAGGTTTAATATAAGAAGACTGGAAGGGTGAGATGTTAAACAGGAAAACAGGAACAGAGGATGAAGGAATATATAAAAGGGGCTATTTTCAGAAACTGAAATCCAATACCTCCCATTGGAAAATTACTTGATTTTATTGCTGCTTCTGCTGCTTCTGTTGTTATTGTTGCTCTTGTTATTTGTTAGTCAAGGGAAAGAAAGGGAAAGGAGCTTGTTGGGAGTTTTTATTCCGCCCCCCCCCCAAAAAAAAACTTCAGGTAGCCATTTTCTTCTTTCTATACCTTAGAACAGGAATGAGCTAGAGAGCGAGAGTTAAATCATAGATGCAATGTTTTACCTTTGTTCTGGACTAGTAATATGTTTGGGGGAGTAGCCTAAATTCAAACATGAACTAAAAATTAATGTAAACTTTTAAAAATTCCCCTTTCAACACAAACACAATTTAATTACATGGTTTAGCTTATTAACAAGTAACTTATGCATGGTCATTTTTCACTAACTGACCAATCTCTCAGTTTAATAAAAGAATTTCCATTGTTGTTGTTGTCGCCGTGTGCTGTCAAGTCACTTCTGACCCTAGGAATGAGCAATCTGAAAATGTCCTCTCCTCAACTGCCCTGCTCAGCTCTTCTAAGCGTAAGCCTGTGACTTCCTTTAGGGAGCCAGTCCATCTTGTATTTTGTCTTCCTCTTTTCCTGCAGCCTTCCACCTTTTCCAGCATGATTGTCATTTCCAGGGAATCTTGCCATTTCTTGATGTGCCCGAAGTAGGACAGCCTCAATTGCAACATTTTTGCCTCCAGAGAGAGTTCAGGCTTGATTGGATCTAGGACCCACTTGTTTGTCTTTCTGTCAGTTCAGGGTATCCGCAAAGCTCTCCTCCAGCACCACATTTCAAAGGAATCATTTTTTTCCCTCTCAGCTCTCTCCACTGTCCATCTTTTACACCCATACATGGTGACTGGGAATACAAGAGTGTGGATGGTTTTGGTCTTGGTCTCCAGTGATACATCATTGATTAACTTATGTGTGGCTATTTTTCACTAATGTATCAATCTCTGAATCTACTAAAAGAATTTCTTTTAACATTCTCTGAACTTATTGGATGACCTGATTATCTCTCAGTCCTTAAGAACAACAAGAAATAAAGAACAGGATGGACTGGCCAGTCTTAGATTCATCATAGTGCTGTGGTGAAACTTTATCCCATGAGAAAACGTTGACTTCTTTCTTGCAATTTGATAGAAATGAAGTTTCAAAGGAAGAGACATTTTAGGGACTGTTTGCGTGTGGTAAAATCTGGGATTCTTTTGCTTATTTTACACATGAAGTGGCTGAGAAGTGTCCATGGATGCCTCGTGTTTCATTCTATGATCACCTTTGAGGCAGACCCATCTGATTTCCCACACTTCAGTTGAAATCCAGGGAAAGATCTCATATGATAACTTCTCCCATAGGGCTTTTTCACATCAGAACATTTGGGCTGCCAGGGAAGCTGCAGAGTAATGAAGAGATGTGTAATCAAAAAGAAAAGCAAATGCAACCTTCCCTTCAGCCACCTTCCACCAAAATGGCATCCAGTCTGTTAACACAATGGCTGTTTTTCAGGGGCAATGCGAACAGCTCCGGTTCACAAGGAAGCTGGAGACATTGCATGCATTGCTATGGGTCAGCTTAATCTTTCCGACAGGCTGATAAAATGGAGGTGGCAACCTGTGAATGTTTCCCTTTGCTCCTCTGGGGAACAAAAAGACAAAAATCTATTCATATATTGAAAAAGTAGCCCAAAAATAAAACAATATATGCATATGTAGAACAAACATTGAAAATTGTGGCTGGAATAATCCAGAATGTAGCCTACTTTTATCAAAATGCAGGTAAAAACAAAGTTTGCCATCAATGGGATGCCTTGTGGACAAGAAACATGTTTATCAAAAGCAAATCCAAGTTAATGATGGGGAAACTCTCAAATTTGATTTGAAAATGGCTCATCAGTTACATCTAGAGAACTCTTGAATGATACCTTGTTCATTTCCTCCCAAGAGTTCTAAATTGACTGAAAATATTGCTTGCACTTTATTGAGACCGGTTTAACATTTCACTTGATGTTTGGGTGTATGTTTTGTCCGAGTTCCAAGAGATCTGCTGAGATTCCTATGTCCAGGCCAAATATGACATTCTGTGATGTCCTGTATGTATGTCAAATGTTTTAGGCAAGTGACATATTTGACACCCTGTGCATGGAGGGACCTTTTCTTCTCTCAGTTTGAACTGAGAAATCACAGCAAACTATAGTTAAGCAAGCTGAATAGATTGGCATGATGTCGACAACCTGAATTCATGATTGGCTGAACAAAGCAAAATGGATGCAAAAATCATAGTGTGTTCACTATACTTTGGTCCTATGTTCATACTGAAAAAGCCTAATTACATAGCCATTGCGGAGAGTGAACTTGCAAAATGTTGTAAGGCTATATTTCTGTATATATTTGACTAAGAAAACAAAATCAGCTGGACTTACTTTTGAGGAAACATGAGGAGGATCACAGAACTTTTGAATTGCTTTGTGTGCAGTGACTGAAACCCTGTTCACCTTGAAATGCTAGTGATCAGCAGGCAGTGATTTTCCTGCAGCTCCCATGGCTCGAGTGTAATCTCAATCATCATCTTGCAGCCATTGAACTTTCAAGAGAAAAGAAGGTTGTTGTTGTTGTTTAGTCGTTAAGTCGTGTCTGACTCTTCGTGACCTCATGGACCAGAGCACGCCAGGCCCTCCTGTCTTCCACTGCCTCCCAGAGTTTGGTCAAAAGAAGGTAGTCTCTAGTTATGGAAGACTGCTGTTGTTGGTAATGTCATTCCATGATTTTTGGTAACTGAAGACTTCCTCCTCCTTTACCATGGCTCCCATGACTCCCATAAAAAGAAAGGGATTACATGGGAGTTGCGGGACAGAAATTAGAAGTATTTAATTTCTGAAAATTGCCCCCTGCAGATAACATCATCAGCCTTCCACAGG
Organism: Intellagama lesueurii; assembly: GCA_037013535.1. Lineage (NCBI taxonomy): Eukaryota > Metazoa > Chordata > Lepidosauria > Squamata > Agamidae > Intellagama > Intellagama lesueurii. Next base: position 161,447,071 of record JBAJHW010000001.1, on the reverse strand, counting down.
TCTCATTGTGTGAACAGAACTCCAACTGCTGTATAGGATTGCATTGTATGGCTATAATTTTGCACATGGGGGATGAGAAATTGTGGTCCTCTCAGGTGTTGGACTCTCATCTTCCCTCACCATTGTCCAAGCTGTCTTTACTCCTACTTACCTCTTACTGGTAAGTAAGTGCCATAGAGATAAGTGGGATTGGCTTCTGAGTAAGCATGCACTGTAAGTTTTACTGGACTTCTCTAAAATTCAGTCTTTTCAAAAATTGCTTTCTATTGCCACTCTGTTTTGGATTTGTTAAATCCAAGTAATGAATGCATTATAGGACATTGTAATTAGTCTGTGGATATTCCTCAAGCATAAAAAACCCAGTTTAAATATAATTAGTTCATTGCTACAAATTATTCAAATTAGACAACACCAAAGAATTTTACAAAGCATAATATTTCTTTTTTGTTACTTGCATGAAGCAATGTTTAGGAACCAAATCGGGTTTTTTATGTGTTACAGGGAGGGAAAAAAGGGTAGAGTCTGAAAGAAAATCAGACAGGAATGGACTTAGCTGACCTTTACCTCTGTATCCTGCCTGGAGCAGTCAGGATTGCAATTGAAATATACTCTTGCAGGCCCATTGCCTTGGGTAAACACAAAGGGCACGCAGACTTGCCTCTGGCCTTTCCTTTGAGAGATGTGAAGAATATTTGCAAAAGTGCTAATTATCAATGAGATAGCCTATCTCAACATGTCAGCCCAGCGTGTTGACAAACTGGCAGCCCCTGTGAGAGTTCTCACGTCCAGCAAGAGAACAAGATAGAGAGTGGAAGGTTTCTGTAACATGTCCAAAATAACTCTGCATGAAATGATGGTCTCTTCAGTTTTGAACCAAGGCATGCATACACACACAGAGACACACACACACATACACTCACAGAGAGAGAAAAACAGCAAAAAGACTGATGAAAACAATGCAAACAACCCATTTGCTGCTTCGAGTTTTTTGAAAAGTTCAGGAAGCAAGGTAGGAACAGTCATAGCTTTACATAGCTGACATTAGTTGCACAGTTTGCAAAATGTGTGCAATGTACACAATGTGTGCAAAATATCTTATCACAAATGTGAGAGCTCTTCTCAGGTACACCAGAGAATAGAGCTTGGGGTCCTGCAGGTGAGGAGAAATTCTTTTGATGGTTTCTTGTTCTTGTGAGAGAAGGGAGGACTTGCTTCCCTCTCCCACTCCAGAGGAGAGGAAGAAGAACCATTGATATTAGCTGGAGTCCTAAGCATCTATCACAGGTCCTGGTTATACTGGTAAAAGAACTGGTATTTGAACCATGTTTTGCTGCAATTGCATCAATATTTTTTAAAAAACAAAACCCGTTGATCACATGACACACAGTGGATCTTGTTCTCCCACCCCCGGACTCATGTTATACTGTTTGGAAATGGGTCATTTAACCTCCCCCTGGCAGGGCCGTTTGTTTTAGCTCAGGGCTGAATCGCAGCCTAATGCCTGGCACTGCCCCATGTGCCTTGTTCTCCCGCCACAAATTGCTCCCTACCTGATCGCCCTCTGCCTCCCTGCCCCCTCGCTTGACCTCCCTGCCTGATCACACTCGCCCTCTTTAGGTAGCCAGCAGAGATGGAGGGGAGGCGGCAGCAGCAACAAGAGCCATGGGCGGGGAGGAGGGGAGGAGGAGAAAGAGGGACAGAGAGGGGGGACAGGAAGCCTGAGAGGAAGGGGAGGAGGTGGCCAGTTCGGTGCAGGGTTGGAGGAGCGAAGAGCTGTCTTTGGACAAAAGAAATGGACCAGAGGGACAGATCCTCATGGATCCACAGGATTTTCATGTAGGTTCATCCCCAAGCAATCTCAGTCATAGGCACCATCTCTGCCCACAGATTGGACAGTGGTTTGGGGCAGATCCCATGTTAAAATCATGTGGTTCCACTGGGATCCATGCTTGGATCAGTGTTTTTGCACCCCTGTAGAGACAGGCACCCCTTATTTCTCTGTTGTCGTCTGTGGGTCCCAATGGGAACAGCCGGAGCATTCTTCAAGGGACAGAACCCACTAGGGTTTCTAAAAGGACAAGCAGCTTTGCCCTCTCTCTCCCTTGCTCCCCTCACCACCGCCTCTGGGGCAAGAGGCCAGTGTGAGGGCAGAGTGGGCAAGCCTCAAAGGAAACGATTTTTAAAAACAGTGTAGCCCTCTACAGCACAGCTTAAAACAAATTAAAGTTTTCCCGAGAGGAGCAATGTAAAATTGGAATGCCTTAGCCACTATCTCAAGGAGACACAAGCAGCGACTCAGATACCACATGACTGTCACATGACATTCAAAGCACAGTGAAAAACTCCAATGCATATCGTGGAGTTAATCAGTAATGTAGATAAGCCCTCAGCCTTCTCATTGGCTGCTCCCAGGTTGTGGAATGCCCTCCTTTGGCCCTCCTAGTTTTGTCCTTAGTCTCCTTTAGGAGATGAGTGAAGACTTTTCTTTTTAGACATACTTTTAATAACTGAATTAATCTAGGAGGAGTTTTTGCTTTGGGGCTGCTGCACATTGATGTTGCTTTTGTTGTAATTTATTTTTGGGGGATGTTTTAACTGCGTTAAACTATTAAGCTTCCCGTTAGCTTCTGTGCTCAATTCAAGGGGCTCGTTAATACCCATGATTTATTTATCCATTTAGAATACTTTGATACTGCCCAATTTAGTGACGTGCTCTAATCTAGGTGGTGAACAATAAATATAAGAAAATCCACCCTCCCAAACCAAACACCACTTAATAAACTACCAGCACCAGCACCAATAAAAATTAAACCACCACCAACAAACCCACATGATGGCGGAACAGGAGACCTGAATCTGTAAACAGATAGATCTGATTTGTGATGGAGGAAGGGAGCACATTTAGTCTTTGCGAGTGTTGGCCTGAATCTTAATGGTTGTTTTCACATGCATAGGAGAAACCAAGGGAAGAGTCTCAGCCAACCATGGTTTAGTAGTGAGAGACATGACAAACATGCAACTGGGCCTGCAACTGGCATGCAACTGGTCCCTCATTGGTAAGTTGCAGTGATTCCTATTACACAAAAGCAAAAAGCAAAGCGTGCTGCTTCTATACCGCCCCATCGCACTTAAAGCACTCTCTGGGCAGTTTACAATTTAATTAGCCAGGCTACACATTATCCCCCCAGTAAGCTGGGTACTCATTTTACCGACCTCGGAAGGATAGAAGGCTGAGTCAACCTTGAGCCAGCTACCTGGAATTGAATCCCAGGTCGTGAGCACAGTTTTGGCTGCAATACAACAGTTTAACCACTGCACCACGAGGCTCCCACACACACATACACACACACACCAGCAGAAGCTGTTTGACTATTTCTAATTGACAGGGTCTTTACAGATAAGGCAGTGCCCTTTCCTTTGCTCCAGCAGAGGTTTATCCAATTCAGGTACCAGTATTCAGACAAACAATGAAATGAGAGTCCATTAAGGTAAAGAAAATTGTATTGTAGCAATAGTCATACATACAGAGTTGTCTTTCTTCAGTCCATTGGCCATACACAATAAAGCATTCAATATCAGTCCATTTACCATAGCATATATCCAGAGTCCATAGCAATATCCTGCATCATAAATCAATCCCGCAGAGTAGCTCCTTCTTCTCTCCTCTTGTTCAACCCCCAACAAACAGTGCTTAGAGGCTGTTAACTTTATTGCCCTTAGTGGCCAATCAGAGATTAGCTTCTCCAGGCTTCTTCTCCAGCATTTTGTTTCCACAGCTGGGTTAAATCTAACTGGTCAGCCTGTTACTTGCACAGCTGAATGAGTTGATCAGACTCTTTCTTACAAACTTTCCACAAACTTTGATTATCAATTCCTACAGGGCTACTCTAGGCCTGTCACTAATGTACCTATGTTGATAAACTGCTTTCCTTTTAAAAGGCCACCTTCATCTCAAAAATTTCTGGCTATGGACTACAGCCCATGGTAAGCACAGATGGACATTGCTCTTGGTTGATCATAAGATGATGATGTGACTATGATTCTTATCTATTGGCCTGCAATATTTATGGACTGCTTCCCTTTTTTTTTTAAGGATCTGACATCAATTTATAATAAACACTAAAATGATAAAAGATTATAAAAACCCAACAATATGAGAAGCAATGAAACTCCATGAGATAAAACTTGAAACAACATAGTTAATATTTGAGAAAAGTCAGGATAAATAGCTAGGTTTAATGTACTGGAAATATACGGGGAAGGTGGCACTCTCTAAGGCAGTTTTCCCCAATCTGTGCCACTCTGTAGACTATGACTCCCATCATGCTTGCTCATTAGGTATAAGGGCCTTGAGGAATGTTGGCTCTGTGCAGATGAGAACAGCATTTGGGAATTTATAAACATTTGCATATTCATGATTCTCTCTGATTTCTCAGGAGCTGATAAAATGCCAGCTAATTAATACATCACATGAAAAAATCAGATTTAATCCTCCTTAAATGGAGAATTCTTGCTGGAATTTTAATTTACCATTTATAACACGTGAACAAATGAAGATTCTTACAATTAGACATGTTGTTTTGAGGAAATATTGAAGACTGCAGTAGAGGAGAAACAAAACAAGACATCGGCTTCATTCATGAGAGGCTATGATTTGGGTTCTCAGCGGGGTCATTACATTAGCACATTTGTGCCTTTTATTGTAGGAATAATGATCAACTGAGCACATTTCTGTTGTGTGTGCAGATGGTAGTATATCCACAGTACATCATAATGGAAGACAATGGGGTTTAATTTTCTTTGTGGATGACATTAAAGAAATCAAAGCCAAAATGCAATGTTGGTCCCAGAGTAGATCTATGGAAATAAATGGGAGCTGTTACTCACAGCCAGTAACAGCAGTAACAATTGTTTCAGTGGGTCAGCCCTATTTGGGATGAACATTTAGATTCAGCCCCATGTTCCTCAGCACAGGATGAGGATGATGCTTTCAATAATGAGTCTTTGTAATGACACTCAATATTGCATTTATACAATGAAAAACAAGCTACCCTGCATTCCATTTTATCTGCACTGGGTAAAATCCAACTAGTACGCCTCTACTAGTTATCAATTTCCTTTAGCAGAATGGTGAGGATTCTTGTTCTCTACAATCCTGTGAGCAATCAAGCTGCCCTTTTTGGGGCATTGGCTGCAGGGATTACACAACTCCCCTGCTACCCTCAGGGTCATTTTGACCCCTGTGCTATTCAACATTTACATGAAACCACTGGGAGAGATTGTCCAGAGTTTTGGGGTTCAATGTCAGAAGTATGCATATGACACTCCTCACCATCTAAATCAAAGGAAGTTGTTTCGGTTCTAGATCAGTGCCTGGTTTCAGTAATGGACCGGATGAGGGTGAATAAACTGATATAAACTGAAATTTGATCCAGACAAGACAGAGGTGCTGCTGGTCAGTCGAAAAGCAGAGCAAGGAATAGGGTGGCAGCCTGTGCTGGATGGGGCTGCATTCCCTCTGAAAACACAGTTGCACAGCTTGGGGGGTGCTCCTGGATTCATCCCTGAGCCTGGATGCCCAGGTTTTGGAGGTGGCCAGGAGTGCCTTTGCACAGTTAAAACTAGTGCGCCAGCTGCACCTGTTTCTTGAGAGGTCTGATCTGGCCATGGTGACACATGCGCTAGTTACATCTCAACTGGATTACTGTAACATGCTCAAAGTGCACCTGCCTTTCAGAAGTGCTTAGAAACTTCAGCGGGGTCCAAAATGCGGCAGCCAGATTGCTGACTGGAGCTGATGACAAGGATCACATAATCCCCCTGTTAACGCAGCTCCACTGGATGCCGATAAGTTTTCAGGCACAATTTAAAGTGCTTGTTCTAATCTATAAAGCCCTAAACAGCTTGGGTTCAGTCATCTCAAGGACTGGGTCTCGTCTCCTGTTATGAGCCTTCTTAGCTGTTAAGATCATCACATGAGGCCTTTCTCTTGGTCTTGCCACCTTCATAGGTGCATCTGATGGGGACACAAGACACAACCTTCTCTGTTGCTGCCCACAGACTCTGGGACTCCCTCCCACGGGAAACTAGTTTGGCCCCATCTTTGCTGTCTTTCCGCAAGCAGGCAAAGATTTTTCCCTCCAGGCAGGCTTTGTATTGAAACACTGAATTTGGTGTTTATGTCTCAAATTCATATTGAGTGTTACTTGAAAGCATACTATCCTGTACTAAAACTCTGTTCATTGTTATAGAAAGCATGGAAACTCACCATGTGAGTACACTTGGAGCCAAACCATGAGATGTTACCTCTATAAAGGTAAAGGTGACATTTAGTCCAGTCGTGTCCGACTCTAGGGCACAGTGCTCATCCCCGTCTCCAAGCCGTAGAGCCAGCGTTTGTCCGTAGACAGTTTCCGTGGTCACGTGGCCAGTGCGACTAGACACAGAACACCGTTACCTTCCCACCGTGGTGGTACCTATTTATCTACTCGCATTTACATGCTTTCGAACTGCTAGGTTAGCAGTAAGGTTACCTCTATAGGCATCCATAATTACAGAGGGAAAGCTTGTAAGGTGCAGGTATCTCTGTAGACTGCTGTCTACTCACAGAGGTTTCTGCAAGTTTCAGAACTGAGAACCTTCCAGGTTCTGAATCATGTGGAAGCCGTCTTGAGTGAAAGCAGTACATGTGAACATTTCCCAGGTGGAGACATCTGAGAGCCTGTGGCATAACACCCTAGTGCAACTCCCATCCAGGCTGATGTGGGAATAGGTAAGGCTTTCAGCCAAATAGAGCTTGACAAGTGAGCACAAACCAATACAATCCCATGTGCTAAACAACACTTGTGACAGTGCTGTATGCTTTGTGCGTTACAGGGTGTGCATGAATTATTTAAAATGGATCTGAAGGATTTATTATTTTAATAATTATCTATACAATTATTCCATTATTAAGGCACTCTGCACTCATCTGTTCAACAGACTTTCAATTTTTAAAAAGGTTAAAGGCATAAAATGAAGGTGGTTGATGAGAATATAATAGTGTAGAATGGTATATGTGTGAGTGTGTATATGTGTGCGTGCATGTCTGTGTGTGCATGTGTTACACTGTACGAATACATAGAATGCTAAATGTCCAGTGAAGAATTTGCTATCACTACAAGATGACTAATGTAGACCAAAATATTTCAAATGGGAATGTATTCTTGAAGTTAGCAAATTCTTAAAACTGAAGTGTTTGAGATCATACTTTTTAAAAAAGTTGAGTTGTGCTTCTATACAATCTTTGTAAGGGGAGACTCTCCAATGTGCAGCAGTATATCTTGAGCTGAAACCAGGATATCCTCTTCTTCTTCCTTCATAACCCATCTTCCTGCATCTGAGCAGGTGTTATTACAACTTGGAAATAGTGAAAGACTATACAAAGCAAAGCTTTGCTTGAATCTTTTCCAGTTCTCTTCCATGTTTCAGAAGGATTCACATCTAGCAAATTTCTTTGATATACCTCATTTGTTCAGCCTTTTCCAATTGTTTTTCATGTCTTCTGGAAGCCGGGGAGAGGGGAGATGTAAGAAGCTGTCTCCTTAATAGCAACACACACAGCTGGTTATAGCCAATCTGTTGAGATTTACACACAGCGGTATTGTTAATGTTGTTTGAGATTCTTCAGTAATCTCCAAACTGAGAGCAAAAATAAAGACTCTGGACACAGACGTTCCCTTCACCGCGAGTGTATTTACAAATATACATACATAGCACCTCAGAACTGGCGAAGTCCACAATTCCAACTGACAAAGTGACATGCTGGTCCTCCATGCATCAACCCAACACTAAGCTTTGTCAGCACCTTGCTTATATAGTGTAGTCTGATGCAATCACGACAGAGCATATTGAACTCTGCACATGTGCAGCAGAGTCACATGACTTTCACTCTTGGCTCACTGCCAACCTGAGTGACTCAGCCTTTTCTGGTTTCCCACAAACCACCAAGGCAATTCCATATTACATTTTATACAAAATGCTGATACAATCAGTACCATGGATATTTTTTCTTGCTTATAAGCCCAAATCTGAATCATTGACAGGCTTTGTTGTGCTCCACACAGGATGGAACCACACAACACATCATGGGCCTTTCCCCCTTTATCCCTAGACTCTTCAGCCAACAGGTATTACCCATGTGTATGAAGCAGGCACTTCAATCTAATATTAAGGTTTGTTGGTGTTCAATTGCAGGCAGCTGATCCATAGAAAGATTTTCTGTTTCTTTGTCAAGCAAAGTAAAAATGCAAAGCATTACAATGAATCACTGAAACGCGAGACAGCTATAATGTGGGAGGGAATCCATTGTGATCCATTTAGTAGATGTGATAGACCTTAATGTTTCAGCCAGTATCCTTGCAGGCAATGGTTATTTTTTGCACCATTTTACCAAAAACCAGAAAGGGTGGGGAAGCAGACCCAAATGCTCTAGCTGTGTGACCTGTCCAGTCAAAGCCCATACAGCAACAGTTCCTTCCACAACCACTCACCCACTCAATCCTGATAGTGTAATAATACTTCAATAAAGCTGAGTAAACTAAACTGGATGAAAGGAGTGAGAGAGGGAGATGGTTCCACAACACAAAAAGACTATCTAAGCATCAATTCACTGAGACTTGCTCTCTAAAGACAAAACAAGGACACTAAGCAACAGAGGCCAGAAATAAAGCTGAAACACAATTAAAACAAACTGGTGTGTGAGAGAGAGAGAGAGAGAGAGAGAAAGAAAGAAAGAGAGAGAGACGGGAAGTGCTACTTCTGAATAAAAGTACTCTGACCAACAGACAGAATCACTCAAACAAGCAACAAAGATAAAGAGAGAGGAAGGATAGGAATGAACTGGGAAAGAATTAGGAAACTAAGATTGAACACAGGATGTTGATATACTGCATGAATGAGGGACACAAAACTACAGCAAACACAGAACAGAGTTCAATCAAGTTTCTTCAAAAAACAGTGATCAGAAAGAATGTCAACAGCCCAGATTGACAGCTGAAGCATGCATGGGTGGGTGTAAAAGCACATGCATCACTACCAAACATATTAAAAATTGGATTAGGATAGACTATTCAGATTAACAAATCAAAAGATTTAAACCTCCATAACGGCACACAATGCCTCACTGCAAGCAATGAAACTGAAAAGTGCTGGTGGGAGACTTGCCCAAACTGCATGCTAGACCTGTTGGTGAGTAAGGTGAAGCTTCCTCCCTGCCCATGACATTCCTCCCAATGGTGTTCCTCTTATACAGTGCCTTTGGGACATTTTAGAAATACACTGGCCCTAATCAGTCATTATCTAAGCATGTGGTGCCCACCAATGTTGAAGCGGGCACTCCAGCCCCATCCCTCTCCATTGTCACTTTCATCATGTGAAAGCAGCAGTCTGAAGGGTTGTTGCTCTATCTGTGTGGCCTCTCCACATGTGCCAGAAGATGCCAAAGAAAGGGTGTTCTGCTTTACGTGCAAAGGCTACCTTCGGAGAACAGCCTCCTCCTCTTCAGGCTGTCACTTTCCGTATGGGAGACTGACAGTCAGGCTCGTGAATTCCCCTAAACCAGTGAGGGTTCCATACTCTTAGATACCAAATGAACAGGGTGACCTTTTGGACTTATTTTAGTGCTTAGATCACCCAAGTGGTCCAGTGTATTTGGGATGGATCTAGATCCACTTTGGACCAGATCTGGATTGATCTGATCCATTCGAGATTTGGCCAAATTGCTTATACAGACGTCTGAAGTTGCATTTAAAAAACAATATAATGGCTTAAATCTTGTTTGTCTTCATGTAACATGAAGTTATGTCCGTATAAATTTGCTAGCTGTTACATTCAGTCGATGAGGATTTGTGGTATTTGATTGTGCAATTTGTTGTGCAATTCCCATCATGACTGTGTTGGGGCATGCAGGCAGAAATGTTTTGTGAATGCCACTTCCTTCTGAACTGCTTTTCCAGCTTCACATTCTGTAAACAGAGCCGCAGTACAACAGGATTTCTGCCTGTTGCAAAGTTACATTTTTGGATGTGACAAGTAACATTGTCTAGTCATGTTCAAAGTTTACCTTCAAAGGGCACTTTAAGGCATTGTTAGAGATATTTTGACAGAAATTTTTCAAGTTTAATTCTCGTGTCAGTTCTAAAAGGCAAGGGAGGAAACATTTTAGTCTTCTGTGTTTCGAGAAACATTTCCAACGTGCAGTATCAGCACTGGCCACTAGAGGGAAACAAGAGAGTGGCTCCTCTGTAATAAAGCACAATAAAATGATTAATATAGCAAATTCCTTCAGAAAATAGCATTGCCGGCTCTTGAACTGATGAATGTCAGCTGGACAGGTGATAATATTAAAGGAAGAAGGACATTTATAGGGAGGAAAAAGTAGTGAAAAAAACCTTGATTTCAAGCAGGGAATAGGCCTAAAGCATTTCCTAAAATGCTGCTTCTGAGTCACTCTTGATGCAGTTTATTCAATTCTTTATAATGGACAGCTTGTCACATCATTGCTGTGATAGGATTATTTTTACATTCTAATGCTAGAGGAGTAATATCCCAGGGATGCTGTCAATATTTTATAAGTCCCTTGCCAAAATGCCATTGTCTGGATTGTGTACCTTGTTCATATAAAAGCATAACTCATATTTTCTAATATTCACTGTTGCTGTTTTCCATTATTTCCATCATTCGCCTTTATTCTCCCTGTCTCCACTTTATTAAGTTGTCATATTATTATTTGATCTAGTATTCTCCCTTCTTTTGCACTGCGATTATTGTAGCACTTCCATTGCCTTTGCAACTCAAGAGATATTAGTCACACAACAAATTGATGGCCTATTGTTGACTTGCTACAGTGCAAGCCAACTTGTATTTCTCGCTGTTCTGGCATAGCCTGCTCTACGAACTTTCCCCCTTCCACTGCAGATATCTATGCTGGTTTGAAAAGATTTAGCTTCCATAGCAAAATCTATTTGGATGGCGGAGATGGTGTGCATTGATGACACAGGTATGTTATGTTGAGTTGATCCAAGTAATTGATGTAAAGAATGGTCACTCCACCAGGTGCGAAGCTGCCGTGGCGGGAGCGCTTTGTCCTCCCGTCTGGAGAATGGATCGGGGTGGACGTTGCTGCCCTCAAAGAGGGCGGAAGGACTTAACTTTTAAAAATAGGAGTCCCTCTTTGCCCGGCCTCTTTTGCATCGGCCGAGCAAGAGGGAAGCCGCGCTGCTCTGGAGGAAGCGGTTTCGCTTTCCCTGCATGCGGCTTTGCAAGAAGCCTCGGACTTTTGGGTTGCACATTGGCGCGGCCCCTGGTTGTTCCCCTATTTAATTTTATTAATTGTTTGAAGTGTCTTCAGGGAGTTGCTGTTGCCCTCTAGCTAATTGTGTATTTAAAAAAAAAAAGAGGAGGAAATATTTAATAATTAGTTACATCCGGAAAGGAAGCCAGAAGGGAAGCCATTCATTATGATTGTGGATTGCATTTCTTTTCAATAGAGTAGGGGATATTATATTTTAAAAGAGAGAGCGAGAGAAGATGATTGGTAGGACTGAGACATTATTAATTCTAAGGACCCGGCTGGTCCTAATTGTAAGAATTGGGTCGGTTGTCACGCCCCCTGCAGGGCTCTACTTTACTTTTCAATTTCAATTTCAATTTTAATAATAATAATAATAATAATAATAATAATAATAATGAAAGCCTATGGCCAGCTGGCTGGCTAGATCAGTGGCTTGAGTGTTTGGCTGGGAGCCAGAGGTTGGGAGTTTCGTTCCCCACGGGACCTCCTGTGGGTTGAGCCGGTCTGTTTTGGCCTTGGGCAGGCTGCATAATTGTCCCATGGCAGCCCCCAGAGGACGGGAGTGGGAAGTCACTTCTGAGTACTCTTATACCGGGAAAACCCTGGGAAAGGTTGCCATGGGTTGCATATGCACTGAGGGCATGCATTGATTCTTGCAGAGCCCAAAGTTTGACGGTTGAGACATTACCTTTCAATTCTTTGATGTAATGTTGTCACGAATTGCTCTTTTAGAAAAGCTGTATACAACAGGAAAGGAGGGTTCTGCATCAGCAAGAATGTCTTCGGTGGAATCCGCAGGCGATGATCATCAGACTGTGAATATGGACACTGAAAAGGGCATCAGGCCTGCTAACACGGCAGCTAGATTTTGGCTGTGCCATGGCGGGTTTTGGCAGACAGGAATAAGAGGTACCTTCCAACAATGCTAATACCAGTGCTGCCAGTTGCAAGTAAGGCAGCAACCACATTCACACATACATTAGAAAGAATGTGGCCTGGGGGGGAACTTAGCCTCGAATGACTGTAGGTACATACCTCACCGTGCATAATGCATGTAAAGCCACATATGTGGCATTGGGCAGGCTGCACGATCCCTGGAAGTAAGAGTTGCTGAAGGGCGGATAGCTGTACCTTTCACCGGGCCAGCTGTACACAATTGCGGTTCTCCCCATTTGGGTTGATCCTTGATAAAGTCCTCGGTGGGTTTTTTAGCTTATTCATCAGTTATTTTTCTAGATGGGGAATCTGTCAACGGCAGGATTCCCCAGGAGCTATGCACAGTCTGTTACACTTCACCTGAAGCACCAATTGGATGATTACGTAGATCCTATGGTAAGAGGACAGGCTTAGTGAAATCCAGCTTGGGTCAGTATTTTGATTATTGCCAGTTCTCCCAGCAGATTTTGAGTGTTAGGTTTTCAGTTCAAAGGACTATACTATATAGGCCCGCTCCGCCTATTTCCATCTATGGCGGATTGCCCAGCTGCGTCCCTATCTTGATGGGGGGGCACTCACTACTCTTGTCCATGCGCTCGTAATCTCGAGATTAGACCACTGTAATGCGCTCTACGTGGGGCTACCTTTGAGATTGACACGGAAACTTCAAATGGTGCAGAATGCGGCGGCCAGACTTCTTAGTGGGGTGAGAAAATATCAACATATCTCTCCCACTCTGGCTGCCTTGCATTGGCTGCCCATTCGTTTCCGCATTGACTTCAAAGTGTTAATGATGACGTACAAAGCCCTAAATGGTTTGGGACCTCGATACTTGGCTGAACGTCTTCTCCCACCTAGATCTACCCGAATCACTCGGTATAGCCAGGAGGGACGGCTGAGGGGCCTAACGCCGAGAGAGGCCCGGAAAGAAAGAACAAGAAACCGGGCCTTCTCGGCAGTGGCCCCTCGGCTGTGGAATGGTCTCCCAACAGAGATCCGACTGGCACCCTCGCTGGGCGTTTTTAAAAGCCATTTAAAAACTTGGCTCTTTAGGCAGGCCTTCCCTTCAGTCAACAACTGATATCTACTCTTGTTTTACTCCCATCTTGGCATTAATTTAATCTAATTTAATCTAATTGTTTAAAAATTATGACGTTTTATGATTTTTATATGATGATGTTTTTATGATATTTGTAAGCCTCCCCGAGTAGACTTTGTCTAGGGGGGCGGGGTAAAAATCCAATAAAGTAAAGTAAGTAAAGTATATCTGGGCAAGGCCAATAGTGTGCTCCATCTCTAGTGATGTGTTTGAGCTTCTCAGCTCATTGTTGGAATGGATGCCGAAACACATGGCAGAGCGTTCACACAGACTTTTCAAGTAGTGTCAAGGGACCTTAGGGTTCCTTTGGCTGCTGTTGAGGGAGCGGTAAGACGTACTAGGTCACCGCTTTTTTGTGCAAAGTGATTGCTCCAGCCAGGGTTTTTTTGTGGTAGGTTGTGCAAAACCAGGAAAGGTTAACAAACCCGCACCACAGATGGCTACTTTCTGTGGAAATAAATAGGACCTGCGCATTTGGTTGCAGTTATTAGTCTTAATTGATTTTGGTTCTAGAGTGATGAGGGCGCTTAGGTGTAGAGTTTTTTTTTTAATAATCTGATTCCACTGGGTCAATGGGATATTGAATTTTAGGGCCGATGGAGTGCCGGCTTAGGGCCGATGGAGTGGCATGACTTCTAAGTCCCCTGCAATCTCTATTCTTGGGTTTTTGTCTAATATTGGAGCCCTATGGCTACCAGCTGACATTAGACTAATACTGCCATCATATCTGGTGCTCACACAGTGGTGTGGAAGCATCATACATCAAGTTATGAAGGCCGGGCCCATGGCTGTTGGAGCCGAGTGACTCTGAAGTCACCTGGGTCCTTACATTCATGGAATTTTCTTTCCAGTATTGGGAGCCCTATGACATTTAGCTGTCATACAGGCCAATTTTGGCCGTCCGGCTTTGGCACGACAACAGAGAAATGGCCATGATGTAAATACCCTTATTTCAAGTCACAGAATGCTGGCTTGGCCGATGGAATGACGTGACTTGAAGTTTCCGTGGATTCCCTTCTTGGGATTTTTACCATTATTGGGAGCCCTATGGGCTACGAGATGACATTGGGCCGATACTGGCATCCTATTTGGTGTTCATACAGCAGTGTGGAGGCGTCACCATGAAGCAATGGAGGCCAACCCTTTGGCTTAAAGAGCGGAGTGACTCCGAAGTCACCCATGATCTCACATTATTAGAGGTTGTTCCATTTGGGACCCCTATGGCTACAAGTTGATATTGGGCCAGTACTGGCATCATATCTGGCGTTCACATGGCGATGTGGAGGCATCACCATCAAGTGATGGAGGCCGGCCCTAAGGCCAAAGGAGCGGAGTGACTCTGAAGTCACCCGTGATCTTACATTATAAGAGATTGTCCCAATATCGGGACCCCCATGGCTACAAGCTGACATTGGGCCAGTACTGTGTCATATTTGGCGATCACACGGCGGTGTGGAAGCATCACCATCAAGTGATGGAGGCCAGCCCTAAGGCCGAAAGAGCGGAGTGACTCCAAAGTCACCCGTGATCTTACATTATAAGAGATTGTCCCAATATTGGGACCCCCCTTGGTACAAGCTGACATTGGGCCATTATTGGCGTTATATTTCATGTTCACACGGTGGTGTGGAGGCATCACCATCAAGTGATGAAGGCCAGCCCTAAGGCCGAAAGAGCAGAATGACTCCGAAGTCACCCATGATCTTTCTTTATTAGAGAGTGTCCCGATATCGGGACCCTTATGGCTACAAGCTGACATTGGGCCAATACTGATGTCATTATTTGGTGATCACACGGCGGTGTGGAAGCATCACCAGCAAGTGATGGAGGCCGGCTCTAAGGCCAAAAGAACGGAGTGACTCCGAAGTCACCCGTGATCTTTCATTATAGAGATTGTCCTGATATTGGGACCCTTATGGCTACGAGCCGACATTGGGCCAGTACTGGTGTCATATTTGGTGATCACATGGTGGTGTGGAAGGACCACCATCGAAGGATGGAGGCTGGCCCTAAGGCTGATGGAGTGGAGTGACTTCGAAGTCACCAGTAATTTTACTTTAGTGGAGATTGTTCCAATTTGGGTGCCTTATGGCTCAGTGCCGACATTCTGCCGATTCTGCCATCATAATTGATGTGACTTCACAGCTGTGGTCCATCTGAAAAAACACCCGCACAAAATATCAGAGGATTACGCAATTGGTGAGCCTTCCCGTTGCGCCGTTTGTAGGGTAACCTGGAGTGGCTTGCCATACACTTGGCATAAATGGGGAGCCGTGTGACGCCCTGTCCCGACAACAGCTCTACCATTTCAGGGTGTTGGCTCAGGAAGCTCAGGCTCAACCTGAGATATTGCGATAGGAGACATGGAGCGTTGGAAGGGTGAAGCCAACAGGGCAAGCAGTTTAGCAGTCACTCCTAGTTCCCAGTGCAGCTATGAAACTGCATGTGCAGAATATTTTGCATTTGCTGTTACAAAGGCTTGGGTAGACCATGGCCTATAACACCACCCCTATGTCCCCCAAAACTTGTTCAGTAAGGTTAGGTTTGAGAGGAGATTTGCACGGGACAATATGGGGTCAATTTTTTTAAAGCAGAGACGCATTGTGCAATTTTGGGATGTTTAGAATTAGCAAGCTGATAAGGGCATCAATTGTTGATAATTCAAAAATCAGCGATAGATGGATGACTTATTGGTCTCTGTAGACAGAGTCTTGTTTCATCTCCATCAATCTAAGTCGGATCAATCATGAGAGGTCAGGTGGTAAGCCTTAAACATTTTTCATTTGAGGAACCTTGCCCAGTTAGGGCCTTATCTGCCTATGTTGAGTTTGGGTGACCTCAGCAAGGAATCTATTTCGCCATAAGGATGGCTCTCACCTCACAAGGTCCCAGTTTCGCTTGTCCCTTCCTGGGGGCTGCACACGGCAGGCAGTGTGGGATTGTAATTTGGCACTGTGACGAAATGCCTAAAGGTGACGTCATTCCTGCCTGTCAGTCACAGGAGCTCTAGAGGGAGGAGCCCAGGATAGAGCAGGGGGGGCGGAACCAAGGGGGACAGTTAGACAGTTGGAGGGTTGGAGTTTAGTGAAGAGAAGAGTTAGAGTAATCTGAATGGAGAGTTAGGAAAGTGAATTAAGAGCAAGGTTATTAGATTGAACAAGCAGGAATGAGAACACCTAGAATAAGATAGATATTGAGTGATTGAAATTATATAATAAGCCTGAATATATGTCCCATCCTATCCAAACCTAATCAAACCCCTGATACAGTGATTATGTGATTTACTTTGTGATTTGATGAATAATAAAAGATTATCTGTTATTCCAACCAACTGATTCTGAAGTTCAATAAACCTTGCATATGGCAGCACATGTGTCTAACACACATAGGTGGTATTAAGTAAATAATACCTGGTGGCAGCGAGAGAAATCAAGAGGGAGAGAACCTTTGTGAGGGCCACAACAAACAGAGCCACAAGGGCGATCTCCACAGGCACCCACTCATTTTGGAATGGTTGCAACATCCGCAGCAGCAGCAGCTCTTACTGTGGATGTGAGGAAGAACAGTTAGGAAGTAGGCAAGTGCCTTCATGCAGGTTAAAAATTTATATTTCTCTTCATGAAATGACTTGGCACAGAACAGGCAGGTCATTAATATTACAGACGATTGAGGTCTAGCAAGCCATACAGGACAAATTTCCAGCCCATAGCCTGATATGGTCAAGCATACCTCAAGATATGGTTTTGGAAGATTGATTGCGATCTTCAGTGCATTGACTGTGCAATGCATGGTGTGAATTGCGAAATAGCTGGGCATTAAAGGCTGGATTGGTCATTGATTATGATCTGGACATAAGAGTTCACCAGCCAGAATTTTACAGAAATGACGGGGGTTGGCTTGTCTGATACAGTTTTGGGCCTTTTTTTTATGAGGGACCTACAAGGGGGCCTTTGGGCTGAAATTTTCGCTGTGTTGGCGGGCTTGGGGCATATAAATAGCATATAAATAGCCCCATGCCATGGTGGGTAGTGCGAGGGGAAGAGTCGGGGTGAGTTCATGGAAGTCACAAGGTGCAAAAATATTCCATCTCCCTGTCAGGTGGTGCCAATAGGGCTGCTGACGAGAGGTGGTTTCTCCATGGGCAGACCTCCCGGGCTGCAGTTCACCTAGGGTCATGAGGCTCGGTGGGCTGGGGTAACTCTATCACCAGGCACCTGAATACGTGCTGTACAGATGACAGCATGATTCAGAAATAGGAACTCGCCTTGCTCTTGAATGATTCGGATGTAAAGGCTACACCGGATTTGGAGATCATATCGCACTACGGTAGGCCCCCTTGTAGATTGGGTTTTTTAGTTTAAATAGTTAATAAAGTTGTGGCCCAAGTTTTATCCCAACAACCTGTGTCTGTCTCTTTATTCTGGGCCGGTGGGGCAAATGACCATTCTTCAAGAATTGTGGTTGTGTGTATATTCTATTGTTTCTATGATTTATACTGAATCTTAGTAGGTATGTCTGTGATAGCATGTACATTTTGCACGCAAATAATCCCAGGATTTATGGCCTCCCCAGGTAAGATCTGAAGAAGCACCTGCCTCAAACCCTGGAGATTTACCTCTCGTATTTAAAGAGGTAATGTGTTTCAGCAAAACAAGCAACTAGTAGAGGAGTCTTGTGGCACTTTTAAGAGTAACAGATTTATTTTAACACGAGCTACTAAGGATCTATAATATCTACCTCAGGTGCTTGGATTACCATAGGATTCTGCAAATTTGGATTTAGAATTTATTTGGGAAATAAAACAAAAGGAGTGTATTTGTCTATTTCTGAACTGATCCAAAGCAGATTGAGAATGCCCAAAGCAAAATTTCAATTGAATTGGGTATCTTTGAAAAATCTGATTTGCTTTGGTGCTTCAGTATGCTGGACAGTAGATAAGAAGCAGTTGGCACCACTCAATCTCACTCAGAAATAAAAGTAGTATTGCAATAGAAGCAGGAAGCCCCAAACCACAAGGAAAATGCTCAACCACCAAGGAAAAACCCATGCTGTCCCAGAAAACCCAATCACAGGGCCTCTGGGAGGGCTCAAATTTATCACAGAAATTCCTCTCTCTATGTAATAATTGGCCATTTTATGCCTTTACAGAGTGAGGGAAACGTGATGCTAGTCTGTGAGAGATTGCTATTTGCATCACTTTCATTTTCTGTAGGGTGGGTAGTTGTACACTGGAGCACCTTTTCTTCTTTTCTGTTAGATAATTTCAGATCTCATTCATTTGCTTCAGTACCCATATATGTGGATGTACCATGGATGTCTTATTCAGTGAATCATGCAGGATTTAAATGGGTTGGGGTCCCAGTAGCATTAGGAATTGGACCTATGTTATCTCACCAGCACCATCATTTTGCACTTTACTTTTTAAATGCATATTGCTGTTTTTTAAATAAAAATTGTAGCTTTTTTTAAATTATTATTACAAGACAGGACCCATGAGAAGTGTGACACTCAATACTCAATTATTGAATCAAGCAAGCAAGTAAGCAGGAGGGTTTTTTCCCCCACTCAATGCCAGACCTAAGCTTCACTCTCCTGAGGAACATAGAAGGGCTTGGAAGGGAGCTAGTCAAGGAGTACATTGCACAGCTCCTGATGTGGGAGGGAGGAAGGAAGGAAACTGGTGGGAGCTTTTCCTGCACAGTGGAGATTGCACAGTACATGATGGCACTAAGGCCGTGAATACACTGGTAAAAAAACTGGTTTTTGAAACACATTTACATTCAAATGAATCAACATTGAAAAGAGTGTCTCCATTACGCCAATGGAAACCTGGATTACTTTGCCAAGGAAGCGTTTTTAGCTGGTACGCGAGCTAAAATACTGTACTGTTAGAGGGTTGTTTAAAATAGTACACATGTGAAACTCTATTTATTTTATTCATGTATGCATATGTACACGCTTGTCACTGCAAATTGTGCCTTGGGATGACCAGCTAGAGGTGGTGGGAGAGGCTGCAGGAAGAAAGGAGGGAGGGAAGGTGTGCTGGCAACGATGTTTGTAAAAAGCTTGGGTGCTTCTCTCCCTTTAGGAATGCTGGTCTCTGGGAGGCAGAGAGAAGAGGAGGACTCGATCAGCAGATAGCCATGATGGGTGAAGGGGAGCTAAGTGCTTTCTCCTCAGGCAGGAGCAGTGTGTGTGCGTGCGTGCGTGCGTGTGTGTGTGTGTGTGTGTGTGTGTGTGTGAGAGAGAGAGACAGAGACAGAGACAGATACTGAAGGGGCATAAAGGGGAGGGCTAGAGGGAGAAGCACATCCCAACCAGAATGCTCCATAGGACACACACTGTTTATTATTTATTACCAACCTGTCTCTATGCTTTTTTGGGGAGTGGGGGAAGAGATCCAAACACACAACCCCACACAGGGACTGCTGTTGCTGGTCATCTCCCAGGTGGGAATGCAAACAGTGTTTCAAATAGTCACATGATTTAAAATTGAATCCATTTAGAATCCATTTATTGGGGTGCAAATGTAAATGTAGATAAGTCCTAAGTTTCTCTCTCTCACACACACCATCCCTTTATTTTTTTCCCCATTTTCACATTTTTTTTCACTATTTGAAACATACAAGTATGTACACATATTTTGAACAGTTTAGGTACACATTGAAGTGAACAGGCTGCAAAGAATGGCTATAAATGTTCAAAGGGCTAGTTTCTAAGGACAGAGTAGACCTTTGGTCTAGATGGGTGGGATAGAAATCCAATAAATAAATAAATAAATAAATTATAGCCTATTATGCAGCACATAACTAGATGGACCATTGGTACTTAATCTCCTATAAGGCATCTCTCTGTGTTTTCTACATATTTGTTTGGCATCAGTGTCATCTTTAACTACTCTGGAGTTGTTGATTTCTCTTGAACATAACATCTATCATTCAGTTGTCAACTCAATGACACCTGCCCTCTCGAAACTCTTATGAGTTTAACAGACTTGTCATCTGGGATTTCTGTCTATCATTTTGAACTTAGGCTGTTTCTCTTCTTCAGCAAGGGTGTTTGAAAGACAAGCATGCAAGATAGCTAAAACAAGGTTGCCAACTGGCCAGGAAAAACAATTGTTTAGCTGGCATTTTTGGGGCACCAAATGGCAGCCTTCTCCACTCCCATCTGCAAAGTCAAGGTACAGAGTATTTAAGACCCAGGAGTATTTAAGACCAACTTGGGGCAGAAAATCATACAAATACATTTCTGTGACAAGTGGGTTCTTCAGCTGATGAAGTGATGAAGAGAACTATTCCCTGGTGGCAAGAAGATTTTTAAAAAAAACCCACTTCCTTAAATCTACTAAATAGTACAGAATATATATTTTATAATGTGAAATCTGTTGAGCAGGTTTAACCTGTGCAACAAGAATGGTGTCATTCTCAGTGATGAATTGTCACTGGCTAAATATTCTCTTTTTTTAATTTCAGAGTGAGCATGGCTCAAATGCAATGAGATGAAACCACATTTTAGGGTGCACTTGACTTTGTCTTGCGTGTAAGCCATGCTCACCCCAAAAATTTAAAAAGGAAGTCTTTAATAAATGGCAATCTGCTGTTAAGAATGACCTCATTCCCATTGCACAGGCAGATGTGCAACAGGATTTATTCTGACACAGCGTGTATCTTGGGAACATTTGGAGACAATAAATGGGCAGAAGACTTAAAATAAACAAAATTGCTTCTGTAACATAATAAGCAGTAATGCAACAAATTTGTCATCTGACAAACTTTGAAACTCAAGGACTTAATTATTTCTCCTTGCCTTCTTAATAAGTGGTAGGCACGGAGTGTGCACTTAATCAGAGCATCCATCATTACTTCTTTACAGTAGAAAATGCAGGAAACCTGAATTGTATGTACTTCTGTGCAAAGACATCCTTATTTCCACTAACTAAATTAAATAAATAGAGGAACGAAGACAAAGCAGTCATCCATTCACTAAAGTTCATTGTAGCTCATGACTCCTTTGAGTGCATTTAAATTTCTTTGTTCTATATTCTCCTAGAATAAAAATTTTGTAATAAAATTGCTAGGTATAAAAGGACTTGAGAAACACTTTGGTGTTCAGGTAAACAGAATGCTTATAGCTCTCTTTACAAAGAATATGAGACACCTTGATAATAAAGAGAGTTGTACAAAGTATTGAATTATTCTTCTTCCCTCAGGGTCCCGAGTTTCATATTATGAACATCTGGATGTCGATAGTATGTGAATATCAGAGGCTGAGCCCTTTCTTTCTGTATAGTACCACAGCTGGCACACCACCTTGAGCTAATAGAAAGCATCCATACAGATAGCACCAAATCTAGGAGGTAGGCATGGTTTTTTTCAGAATTTGTGGAATTTCTGGGGTCTTCAATCAAGGAAAGTCCTGACAAGTGTTTTCATGTTTTTACAGCAAATGAATTCAGACTCTGGCAGCTTTTTTCATCCTGTGGAGAAGACAGGGAAATGGGCATAACTCAGCTCATTGGGAGCTACAAAAGATTATGGGCCGGGTAGTTTTTTGGGCGGTTTGCTGTGCAGACTCTAATGGACAAATACTACCACACCCATAATTCCTTGCAACTCATACAGAGCTTACCTCTGCCCATCAATTTCCTCTGTCTTCTCCACAGAAAGGAAATGGTTGCTGTAATCTAAATTCATCAACTGTAAGAACATGAAAGCACATGTCAGGATTTTGATTGCTTAATTAAAACCCCCAGAAATCTGGTCAGGGGAATTCCTGCCAGTCTTTGGGGGGCTCTGCTCCACAAATTCTGAATATCTCATTCCAACTAGGACGACTACACATGTGATCCTTAGGGAGCATGGAGCCCCACTCAGAATTGATTCTACAGCTCCATCCATCTCAGCGAGTTTTCCTATCCAGAGAACCTCAATCTTGTCTGGATTAAGTTTCAGGTGCTCTGTCCTCAGATCTGTTTATGAGCTGTCTATACATTCATTCAGGGTCAGCCCAAACTCTTCTGCCACCTGAAGCAAAGAGCTATCATCCATATCAGTAAGCTAGAGAGAAGAAGATCTCTCAGCTAGAGGCAAAAGAACCTCTGCCTGCTTCTCAGCATGTTCGAGACTGAAGAGACAAGTGGCATGGCAGTCACCTCCCTCTTTTAAAAAAATAAAATGTCGGGCTGCAGGGATCCTCCTGGGATCAGTGAATGATGAGAAGCATATTCAGAGAAATTGCTTAAGATGGTGGCAGTGTTTCTGGATATGCTTCCCATTCAGTCTTGGCTTCATCAGGACCACTTGCAGCCAGACTTTGAAACAACAACAGCAGTCTCCTGCAACACTGCTTGTCTCTTTCTTCTCTGATACCAATGGCAGGGTGCAGAGAACTGCACAGAGGAACCACTTCCTACAATGGTTGGTCACCTTTTTCTTTCTGGCCTGGTGGGGTGATTCACTGGGAATGGGGGTGAGCAGGGGGGGTAGCCCTCTCTTTTTTTACCCTAATGTTCTGCCACTCATGGTGATTGCTTCAGTACACCTAATCACAGGGCCAACTCTGCGACCATTTAGTTACCATCAAAGACATGCCAAGATGTCTAACATGACCTTGTCCCTCATATTTTCTATACCCATTGGAAAGGGTTCCATCATCTGAGGTCCCTCTTGAAGTCTCCATAGCACTTTGGAAAATCTTATGTCCAGACACTTCATTTCTTGTTTGCAATTCTCTCTGCAACAGAGAGAGAGCATGCTCCTGAATAACAGCAGCTGGTGAATAAAAGAATGAGGGTGGCATAGCTCTCATGTCCTCCTTGTATATTTCCCATTGGCATCTAGATGGCCATTACAGGAAGAGAAGCTTGGACTAGATAGCCTTTGGATAATCCAGCAGGGCCCCCTTTTTTTGGTTTCATTTCCTGTTACTTCAAGGTGTGTCAAGTCAACTTTGTTCATGCACCATGAACAGGATCTAAGTACTAGGCCCTAATGTGATCCACGGACAGTTCTATGGCATGTAACTTTTCAGTACTACTCTAGGGTGCACAGAATGTCATGAGGATTGGATGTGATAAATAAGTTTTCCCATATTTGAGGATTCATAGCTGCATTTTGCTAATATTTGTAGAGCTGGTAGGCTATTTAGGGAGATATTTGCAAACTGTGAAGAAGCAAAGTTATTTAGCACCATTAATGACACATAAGATATTTCACAGATTTGGCTGCTTGTTACTTACTATTGCTAACGAGACAATAAAAATGATGGTTCTTTAATTGGATCTAAAATTGTAAGCCACAGACAACCAACAAAACAAAATATCCAGTGTTGTCTGAGTTACTGTGAGGATTTTAGTGAAGCTCAGAAGGTAAAGGGAAGCCTGAGGGAGAGGGCTAACAATGTCATTGTCTCAGCCAATTAAAAAGATCAGGATCCACTGTATACACCAAAGAGACCTATGAAGGGGCCAGCTGGATCTTGCAGGACAGCTTCAAGGGTTTTCATCTGGTTGAGTCAGGAAGTGGCCAATCTAGAGACAAGAGGTGGCACTGAGTGTCCTGGGAGTTGGCTTTGTGGCACTGCTGCTGTGAAGATACCCCATTATTTGCCATAACAAGACCAGTAGGCAGACATAGACGTTTATTAGGACCCACTTAAACTCCACAAAGGTCTGCAGGCTTTTGGTACTCTTGTTAATGAAGGTATTGCCCACCTGTACATTTTGCTTTGGTTTGGTTTCCATGGACAAAGGTACTTCTCTTTGCTTTTACAGTTACTTTGGATATACCCAAAGCTTTATGGAATTGAACTGAAGACATTGCCAGAGCCATTTATTACTGATAAGCGTGTCGCCCAGTTCAACTGTCCAGTTGGCAATGGTGCTGTCCAGCAATTGTAAACAGTACATTTCACAGCCTTCTAGACTTCAGATCGTAAGACATGGCACTTCTAGAGATGGGCATGAATTAAAAAACAAATCGCAAAATTCATCAAAATTGCTAATTCATCAATTCATATTTGTTTGAATCAATGCCCCCCTGACGAATACAAATCAATGATTTTTTAAGCAATTTCTTATTTGTTGGGCTATAAAACACACACACACACACACCCCAGGAACCTAGAGACACCAAAATTGAAGAGAAGCTTCCCCTGACTGTCCTCTACAATCCCTCAAAGATTGGGTTTCCCCAAGCTGGCTGCTAAAGGGCACTTTCCTGAGGGGACCCAATTTGTGGGTGTATAACTCAGATGTCTGGAACCCAATTTTCGCCAAACATGGAGGGATGATAGAGGACAGTCAGGGAAAGTTTCTCTGCAATTTTGGTGTCTCTAGGTACTTGGGGGCCATTTTATAGGGTTTTAAAGGCAAAAACAAATTGATGAATTGATTCATTGATTCGTCAGAAAAAATCATAAATTCATTATTCATGATTCATCAACCTTGATGAATCACAAATGATTCATGCCCATCTCTAGTTGCTTCACTTACATAAAAAGATGACCAACATACTTTTTCAGACGATTTCTTCTAGTCCTTCTGCTGAATGAAGTCTGTGACATGCATTCACACATACCGCCCTCTTCTTAGCTGTCCATCTCACTTTGTCCAATAGCAGGGCTGGCTCTGTACAAGAAGGAAAGAGTTTCTGTTATTCTTCCTTCATAGTAATGTCTGGTTTAGTGTAATTCAATTGAGGTGATATCATTATGTATTTCCCCATGTTAGATCTCTAGGAGGAAAAATGCAGAGGACAATGATGACACATCATGAATTGTGATACAATGTATGTACTGGCTGCCATTCTGTTGCTTAGCATAGTAAGCCGTAACTAGATTAGACCCATTGAATCCCTGTTCTCTTTCCTCTATGGAAGTTTCATAAGTACTGCCACTTAAGCCCAAGAAACCACCTTGAATGGCCATGCTAAATTTACTAAGGCTGAAATTAGATTTTGATACAATGTTTGTTGCAGATAGGATAAAAATACGTGTTTATTATTGCACGTAATTTATTTATACTCCTGCCAACTGCCTTAATATCTTTCTGCATACACTGTTTTAACCTAGTGCATACACAATGAAGATTTTTTTTTCTGTTAAGCATGCTTTAGCAGAGAGAGTTTAGCAGATTTACGGCGAGCCTTTAATAGAGAATATGACTGATTTTTTTTTAAAAAAGACTACTTGGAAGCTCTACATATACTTCTGCAAAGGTATTCCAAGTGGAATTTCAACATGTTTCCTTGAATACAGTGCAACAGAACCTAGGTATTAAATATGAACTGGTTGTAATTTTGGGAGAGGGAGGGAAAAGTCCAGAGGTGGCATTATAAATAGGAGAAATTCACTATTCAGCAAATATTGTTTCAGCTTATTATGTTTCCTATATATGAGAGCTGAGTTTTGTGCAGTATATCTTGCATATGAGTTGAGTAAAGGTCAACCAATTTTCATTTTGCATGAAATTCTGTATATGCAGCCTTTCTAATGGTTTCCAAGAAGGTCATTTAATAATGGGGCTGTCTTTGAGACTCATCTTGAAAAGCCCAAGGAAGGGAGGGGGTTGTTCTTAATTTCTGGAGACACATGTTCAGCACCCACAGTGATCTGTAAGCTGTACTCTTTGACCAGGCAAATCTAATCTCCCAGGTGTGGTGGCTGCACAGAGCATAAAACAGAAGTCTACTTCTGAGGTATTTTCATCCTTGTTTTTCTCTCTCTCTCATAAAAACCGAATTATGGAGTAGGAAACGACTCGAGGAGTAATCCAGTTGATCCTGGTTCTCAGTGCTGGCTCTGTAATGCAGAAGACAATTATCGCATTCTAGACAATGGTCAGAATTCTCTTGCATGCCCGTGCAATTGGCCTAAATTTGGAGGCAAATTTCCCACAGGCATTGCAAGTTGCATGCTGAGTCACGCAACGTGGTAGGCAATAGGCAATGTCTAATGGTTGTTCTGTGTTCACCAAAATGGGCCCAGTACTTAACGATGAGAGTCAGTGACTGGATTGGAGTTCACCTCATATCAAGCATCCCTCACAGCTGAGGGTTCCTATGAAAATGTGCCCAAACCTATGAAGTACTTATTTATTTGATTTATATACTGCTCCATTAGTGCAAGCATTATTCTGGGCAATTTACAAGTTAAACCTTAAAAATCCCACAGACCCCCCACCCAACACTAATTGGCATCCAAATAACAAGAAATCACATCCCAGGCCAAACTGACCTCTATGAAAACTCCAAGGGAAGTCCATAAAGGGGAGGAATGGTCGGCAATTCTGTGTGTAATTGGAAACCACTGAGATGTGAACCACAATATTCTTGTAGAAAGACCTGTCTAACATTGCCCTAATTAGCATAGTTCTTATAACGCCACACATTAACAATTTCTGTAGCACCCTCTGCATAAGACACCTGCAGGAAAGGGGGAAGGGGAATAATGTCAGCACATCCCCTAATTATAAAATAAGAACTCTTTCTTGTAGGAAGTAATTAATGCTGGGTAATTATCTGATGAGCTTTATTCAGATTTGAGGTGCGCTCAGAAGAAAGAACAACAACAAATCACTCCTAAAGCTAACAAGATCACTGACTTATTAAAAATTCATTCATTACGGGATTTTAATGCTAATATTTGTCATCTCAAAATTTCCAGGCCCTGGCTTGCACTAAAAATATAGCCATTAATATGAATAATGCCTATTCAAATTACTTTTAAATATTTAAAATACTTTACTGTTTAAGTCCTTACTGTATTTTATTTTCTTGCAGTGCACAGGTATTGTAGCTGTAAAGGTGAAACATCAATGGATAAAGTCAAGTATTCAAAGTGCTTTTGAATTAAAACAGGTACTTCAACATTCACAGGGCCATTATAATTCTAACAGGCTTCTGGTGTTTTTTGGGTGTTTTTTTTTTATGTTCATGTTTTCTGGGTTTGGCTAAGATCTGATAACGTTTTCTAGAGGAGAAGGGACACTAAATGTCCTATTTTGGTTTGGTCTAGTGAATATTTGTTTTCTACCAGTTGTGAGGAGGAAGCAGGAATCCTGTATCCATTGATTTAGAGAATGGATTACCTGCAATGAGAAGGAAGAAAACTTGAAGGAACATTTCTGGGAAATAATTCTAGGAGGGCCCTCACAGACTTAAGGTTTCTCCATTTTGGTTCTGTGTTTTAAAGCCACGGGTTTGATTCTGAATGACAGTGGATCTGCATTACAGAATTATGGGGTGTTGATAGCTTCCAAAGTTGAATGGCTCCAGAATTTTGGGATCCACAGTTTGATGTAGTACTTGGAGGTCTCAGCTAGGGAGTTTTCATGCTATTGCCGTCTTTTTGGTCTTCTTGCCAAATGTAGACAAGGCGGTGTTATAAACAGCGTTCTTGAAATATTCCCATTGTTCAGTTGCATTTGCATCAGCCGGGCCTGGAAGGGTTTCCTCAAGCGCTTGGGCAAATTCCTCCACTTTTCTTTGATCGCGAGACTTACTGATGTCAATACGTGGTCTTCCTTCCTTTTTTGTGTGATACAATCTCTTTGTTCGCAGTTTTACTCTACTACACACCAGGGAGTGATCAGTATCGCAATCAGCACCCTGATAACTGCGTGTGATGGTAATACTAGGAAGGCTAGAGCATCTAGTAAAAGGTAAAGGTTCCCCTTGACAATTTGTCCAGTCGTGTCCGACTCTAGGCGGCGGTGCTCATCTCCGTTTCCAACCCATAGAGCTAGCGTTTGTCCGCAGACAATCCTCCATGGTCACGTGGCCAGCATGACTAGACACGGAACGCCGTTTACCTTCTCACCAAGGTGGTACCTATTTATCTACTCGCATTTTTGCATTTTGCATGCTTTCGAACCGCTAGGTTGGCGGGAGCTGGGACAAGCGACGGGGGCTCACTCCGTTGCGTGGATTCGATCTTACGACTGCAGGTCTTCTGACCTTGCAGCACAGAGGCTTCAGCGGTTTAACCCGCAGCGCCACCACGTCTAGTGATAATCAAATCGAGCTGATGCCAATGCTTCGATCTTGGATGTCTCCAGGAAACTCTGTGTTGAAGCTTCGTATTAAAGAACGTGTTGCTGACACAAAGACCATAGTAACAGCAAAACTCCAGCAAGCGTTGGCCATATTTGTTCATCTTCCCAATGCCAAAACAGCCTAGACAAGTGGGCCAAGAATTGTGATCAGCACCAACTCTAGTGTTAAAGTCTCCGAGAATGAACAGTGGTTCTCTCTCGGGGATTTTTTTGATAGTAGCTGCCAGATCGCCTTAGAATTTGTCTTTGACTTCTGTTGTGGATGACAGTGTTGGTGCATATGCACTAATGAGGGTGACCGGTCCCGCTGATGAGTGGAGCTGCAGAGACAGGATTCTTTCACTCCCCATTGTGTGAGGTGGAACAATGGATCACAGCAGAGTATTTCTGACCACAAAGCCAACACCATATTCCCTGGTCTCATTCAATGTTTTTCCCTGCCAGAAGAATGAGAATTTTTTTCTTCTTTGACAGATCCCGTGTCTGGCAATCTCGTCTCTTGCAGGGCAACAATGTCCATCTGCAGCCCACTCAGTTCCATGTTGATGACAGCTGTCTTGCATGTGTCGTCTATTTCCTGCAGGTCGTCAGAAAAGCCACGGGTCATTGTCCAAACATTCCAGGTGCTCAACTTTAGGGCAGAAGTTTTCTTATGATTGCTGCATGGTGCAGGGTTATCGATGTGCTTGTCGGCTTTCACCCTAAACCCCACGCACCCCATGAAGTTAACAGACCATGGCGAGGTAGCACCTTACTGGCTGGGGGCTGCCCAGCTTAAGGTGGGCGGTAGCTACCTAGTGAGGTGCAATGCCCTCTCCTACCGTCAGAAGTAGCCCCTGGCATCATGCTCTACACCAATCGAGCAAAGACTTATAACCGGTAACTGCTACTTCCCGTGTTATTTCGATGCTGTATGTGAAGCTAGAGTGTCCTCTCCAGAGCACGAAGCCTGGGTAAAATAATGTGGAGGATAGGATGTTACCCAAGCAGCAAATCCCCCCTCCCCACATCACTGAAATAGTCCAATGGAAAGGGAAAAGCCAATACAACTGGTTCCAGCGACGTCGCAGGAGTTGCCAGAACGGCACGAACTGCCTCTGGGACTCCGGCTCCGGATTTTGCCTTGAGGTTAACTCCTGAAGCCTTTTCCATCAGTGGATATAGCCACAAGGCAGTGGAGGTTTGAAATCAGAGTTTTCCTTCTCCTAGATGGGCTGCCTTCCAAGGCTGATGAGCCCCACCTACCCGGGCTGCTCCCTAATACTAGGAAGATTAGAAACACAGGCCTCCCGCTGCCGGACCTTGTCTTCCAAGAGGACCACCAACTTACACTTAGAGCATTTGTACCCAGGCACCTCATTTGGCAAGAAAACAAACATGCCACAGGTGTTACAAGTGACTGCAACAGATCCTGCGTACTCCATCTTGACTGATTGGTCATTGAATTAAAAAGAGAGGAAGTCTGATCCTCCCCCTAAAACTTCTCTGCTCTCCCAGGTGTATGCACTCCTATTTGTCTTTCCTATTTACCAAGTTAGAGTCTAAAAAAAAAAGAAAATCAGAGACCTAAAAAGGCCACAAGCCTAGGGAAAAAAAACACCAAATAAAATGTCCTCCCAGACACAGCTCACCTTCTGCTTCCCCTTCCTCTGGTTCCTCTGCAGGAAAAGGGCTTAAAGCTTCTGGTAGCACTTATTTAAAGCTAAAACCCCGTCCCCTCAGACCATGTGGTCAGGGAGAAAAAAGGTCAGAGCAAACACACCCTTGCAAGCCTAAAAAACCACAAGCCTAGTGAAAAAAAACCACACCAAATAAAATGTGAGGACAGTATGGTTTCCTTTTCTAATTGTGTTGGACACAATCTGACTTTATTAAAAATAACAGTCATGCATTGGGTCAACATTTTCACCCAGCTCCCCCATACAACCCCAAGGTGCCTTTCTTAGTCAGGTGCTGCTAGTTCAGCCTCCTATCAGTAGAGGGGTGAAATCCTGTTCCTTAGCACTGTAAGTTGCAACTAGAGTAGGCCCACGGAATCAATGGAAATTATGGATCAATTCCCAAAGATCCAATGGGCCTACTCTAGGAGCAACTTACTCCACTAAGCAACAGGATTTCAGCCAATATGTGAAGTTGGGATTTTTGTGCTCTAATGTGCATGCCATTACATTTGCTTTTACGGAATTTCACTTGCCATTTCATTGCCCATTCAGCCAATTCAGAGAGTTCATTTTACAATCTATTTTTCTGCTAACCACCATAAATAATGTGGTGTTTAGAGATGGGTGTATTTGTATACGAATATGAATATCCCCGCACAGGTGGCGTTAATGAGGGTCCAGCCCCATGGGGCCAGACGGTCCACTCACTGATCCACCGCGAACGTGGACGGCGCGATTCTACCAATGGCGCTGCAATGCGCGATCCGCTCGCCACTCTTCGACCTTGCAGCGAGGCTTGTCCTCCCGCCTCCTGCCAGGAGTAGCAAGCGGATTGTGCGCTGCAGAGCCATTCGTAGAATCGCACCGTCCATGTCCGCGGCAGATCAGTGAGTGGACCGTCCGGCCCCATGGGGCTGGACCCTCGTTAACGCCACCTGTGCAGGGATATTTGTATTCGTATATGAATACGAATACCCCCATCTCTATTGGTATTGTCAACAGGCTTCAATATACTTAGAGATTACAATCAAAGAGATAATGAGAGAAAGTTGCAGATATGTAGGCTTGGAGACTCAGAATTTCATAGGTTTGAGTCAATGGCAGAAGGCAATTGGAAACAGGTGAAAAGTTGCTGGCCAAAAAGCCAAGGTGAGATGTGTCCATGAAGTCATTCCTGTTTAGAGACAGGCCACCACGTTTTTTTGCACCAGCTGCAACTTCCAACAAGGTAATAAAAGTAGCCTGAGGCACACCTTATTTTTCCAATTCTGCCTCCAAAGGACATTGCATGGAAGTTGCCCCATCTGCATCTGAAAAAAAGTGCCAGAGACCCTTCCCATTATACCAAATATCAGTGAAAAGTGCTTTTGGCCACAGCAGTTGCCTAAAGCTTCAGGCATACCAATGAATCTGTAAGCAGGCCAAGGCTTCAGTTCTTTTCTCATTTACTTAGGAGCGGTTGCCATTGTACTCTAGGGTTTATTCCTGAGGAAAAATGTATAAAGTTGGGTTGCCTGTCTGTGATCCTCTACAGCTGAGAAAACACCCTGACTCCAATTTCTATAGGTCTCTTTCCCTTCTCAGATAGATCAATGTGCAATCGTCTGGAGCTTCAGTAGCATCCTTAATGTTCCCCCTTGTACAAAATTGTGTTGGAAGGTTTATTGCTTGACAATAGAGAAACAAATTGTGACTGATAGTCTGGTTGAACAAACATTCAAGTGCGACGAGGCCTTTCCAGTCCGCTGAACCTCTTCAGCCAAATTTACCTTGAAAACAAAATTATTTGAAGGTTCAAAGATGTGTCCATAACGTTTCCTTGAAACTGAAGCTGGAGACGTCATTTGCAGAAGAGTTCCAGTAAGATTCAGCTTCTGGGCCAAACATCAGCAGCCTTACGAAAAGGTAAGAAATAAGTACCAAAGGATATAATTTGTCATTTCATTGCATGAAAAAAAAGTTATTGGTGTTGCATTTTTAATGGTGCTGTTCAGTGCTTTAAGAAATGTGTTTTATGAGACATCTGATAAATACAGTGAATAATTACCTAACTTGCTGAAGGATCTAACAAAGGTAGAAGTACTGTGTTCAAAAGATATGTGGGGAAGAATAAATATGTACCATTGCCTTAGTAAGCCCTATCTCCACATATTGGAAGTAATACCTTGGTTTTTGTATATTTCAGCAACAGACCACTTCCAAAGGTCCAGCAGCTACACATGCCCCCCTCCAGAATTTAGAGGGCCACCCACCCCATGGCTCCTGACACCAAACATGATTGTATTAGAGTGGTATCTCAGTTTACAAACGCCTCGGTTTACGTAATTTACGGTTTACGAATGGAAATCCGTTGAAAATAACGCCTCGGTTTATGGGGTTTTTTGTTTTGTTTTTTCGGTTTGCGAAGAAAGTTTCCCCAGGATGCATTGTGCCTGGAGGTTTATAGCGCCGCCCCTGTTCCTATGGCAATTCGCGTTTCGGTTTATGAATGTTTCACTTTACATAACGTCCTGTAGAACACATTAAATTCATAAACCAAGGTACTACTGTTTATTGTGTTTCAAAAATGCCCCTCACCTCACATTTTGGATAGCAGAGACTTTATGTCATTTCCTACAGTTCTTTAGGCCTGTTCCCCTCCTCCACAATTATAAATCATTTCTGGTCATTTCTAGCTTGTGTGGTGTGTGTGTGTACAGGCCTAAAAGCAATGAGAAATGTAGCATAATTGCTCCCTTCAAAAATAAGAAAGCAGGTTTTAGATAGATAGATAGATAGATAGATAGATAGATAGATAGATAGATAGATAGATAGATAGATAGATAGATAGATAGATAGATAGATAGACTGAATTGGCATATGAGGAAAGAGTGCTAGGGGGCACGCTGAAGGCTCTGGGATCAGCATGCTCCCTGTGGGCTACGCTTTGCCCACCACTGGCATATACCCATGGGCTTATCTCATGATCAGTATATAGCTTTACAGAAATAGTCATAGGCTTATGGTGTTCCCAAAGTCACAATCCACATGTCTCTCATGTGTGCCCACATTTTACCCATATTCCTCTTGTGTCTTTGAATGTCTGTAAACTGTTCTCTATCACAAGGATTAACAACAGGAAGGTCATCCCACAAACATCGATGAGTTCTTGTAATTATACGACCGAGAAAATAGCATCTTAGTACAGCTGTATGAAGAACTTGGAATATTTGAGGCATGTTGTTAATTTTAAGTCTAAAGTCTAGTTTTTCTGTCTTCTTAGAGTTTTCACAGTATGTCAAAATAGCTAATAATTAGCACGCTAAACCCATTATAAACCTCATAACACTAAGCAGAAAATGCATATGAATTCTCTGGAACAAAACAGAAAACCTACTCATTAGCAATTATACTGAACAGTTTGCTTCTAAGTTGCCACAATGCAGGCATAATTAGCCAATTAAGGAACCAAATAAATAATTATGTAATAAAAAATGTGGGAGGAAGACCATGGGTAATTTTCTTCAGGGAACATAAACAGTACATTTCCAAGGGCCTAGGCATCATCGGCAGCCCATTGTGTGAATCATCATGCTGATCTCCTGCTGTACAAAAGGCAGACCATTCTGCACAGTCATGATAATTTTCTGCCCAGCTTCTGGGGAGAAATATTTGTATGCACAAATTGCTCTGAGATGAGGAATGTGCTATAGCAGCAATAGTAATTTCTTAATCACCTTATCAAATCATATGAGACATGTATAATCATTCTTAAACCCAATTAAAGCAATTAAAGGTCACAGAAAAAGAGTCAAAAGACAACTTTTCTTTGAAGAGGCACACATACACAGACAAACCAAACAAGCCACATGCCACATACTTGCTTTAAAAGAAGTAATGGAGTGACAGTCCTCGAGAAAGGGAGACTTTTTGCCATCTGTCTTCAGCGAATTAGCATACAATTTTGTAAGGCATATTCAAAGTATTTCTTTATTACAGAAGCACGGAGCACTTGTGTTTGTCCCAGCCCTGAGTGCTTTCAGTCAACATTCTATCAGGATTTCTGAGACCAGGCTCCTGACAACTTTTTCAAAGGAGAAATCAGCTCCAGGGCTGTGGCAATCTGAACTTTCAAACCTATCAATCAAGATCCAATTAAATTTTTAACTCCTTCCTGGCCAAACAGGAATTCATGCTTGCAAAAGGATTCTGTGTCTGGTTGTAAAAATTTTTTTCACAAAAGAACATATTATATTTTTCAGTAAGTTCTGCTCAGGTCTTGCAAACTAACAGCTATGGCTTCCTTTATTGAATCAACTCTTCTCGTCTTAGGTCTTCCTTTTTTTATACTGTTCCCCCTAAACACACTTTTTCCAACAATATTGCTTTTCTGGACAGTTCTGTATTCTCATTATATTTACAAGGTAGGATAGCCTCAGTTAACTCATTTTTGTACTGGTAAGAGTTCAGGCTTGACTTGATTGAGTTACTTATCTGCCTCGTCTAGTTGTATGTGGTATCTGTAAGATTCTTCTCCAACATCACAATTCAAAGGAGTTGATATTTACCCCTATCTTTCTTCACTGTCATTCTTTTAAATAGTACAGATGAATTTGACTTTTCAGTAACTTTTTTTAAATTTTTATTTATTTATTTATTTTGCATTTAAAGTCTTTTAATGATTGACTTGTTTCCTTTAAATAATCTTACCAACCTCCTTGTGAGGGCAATGTTTTCTAAGACAGGAGATAAATCCTTTTAATGAATCAATGAAAAATGGATTGTAACTTACATCTCCTCTTTTCACAGTTAATTCAGGAACTATAGAAGCCTCACATGTCTGCTTTCCCTCCAAAATCACTCTGGCCCAAAGCACCTTCTCTTTTAACAACAGGTGCCTGCAGTGGAGCAGAGGTGTGGGGATTCTTAACATCATTTGTGTGGTGAAAAATGTTTTAAAATATGAAGGTATATAGGTGGGTGTATGTATTGTGAGCTCAGGAGTGTATGTAGAAAACTGCACACATTTTCACTGCTCACACATCACAAATGAGCAGGATGAGAAATCTGTGCCCCTTCAGATATCGTTAAATTGCAACTCTCACCATTCCTGAGGGTAGACGTCTCTTTCATACCACCTGTCCATTGTAATGACCTTCATGGTGGCTTGCCTATCCTGTGATAATATCAATAAATAATTTATTATAAATAAAAATGGAATGAAATCTACAAACAGGATTATTAAGCAGCAGGAACAAGACCTGAGGTGACAGATACTGAGAATGGTTTCTGAGCTGAAGCTCAGCACAATTTATTTTTAAAGTGTTATTGAAGATATTTATATGGCCATCTTCTTAATCGTTTCCTGCCCTTGGCATTTTTAATGGCAGCATAGCAAATAAAATTAATAATAATCTTCTGTGATCTTCTACAATCTCAAAACTGCAGAGCTGGGAGGGACCCTATGAATCATCAAGCCCGGCCCCTGTTCAGGGAAGCACCATAGGGAATCGAATTCCCAACCTCTGGATCTGCAGCCAGAGACCTAAACCGCTGAGCTATCCAGCCAGCTAAGAATCTTAGAACTGCAGAGCTGGAAGGGACCCTATGAATTATCAAGCCCAGTCCCTGTCAAGAGGCACAGTGGAAAATCAAAGTCCCAGCCTCTGGCTTCTCAACCAGATATTTCCAGGTCTTGGATTTTGGTTCTCTCTCTTATCTGTTAACCTCCCAGAAGGCTGAGCTTGCTAGCTAAGACTGTCAGTGCTTAAATTGTAGCTTGTCTATTCCTTGTAAGACAGCAAAGAGCTCCTCCAACCAGATTAGGTGATGTTTGGTGGCAAGCAGGCACATGTGAAAAATCCATTCCATCAGATTTTTTATTTTATTTTGCATAGAATGACATCCAAAAATGGGCCTGGGCCTGGCAGTCTTTGCCTTTGAACTTCTGACATTTCAGGACCTTGAGGACATCCCAGGGGGCAGAAGAAATAATGTTTTATGTGCATGTAGTAAACTAAAAATGGGCCAGGCAGTGCGATCCAAAGCCAAAACTGGCTGTTGTGGGTTTGGAATAGGCAGGCACTGCCAACACAATTACTGGGCACCCTTTGATCAGCCTGTAGAAGAGCCCCCACCCACCCACACAAAAAGTGGGGAAGGGGAGCAGAGAAACAGAGGAGTGGGGCAGGAAGTCAGTTGTGCCAGATACAAATCACTCCTAGTCACTATGCTTCACAGCCACCAAACCAGCACAAAACTAGACTGGGATCAAGTAAACCTTGGTAAATCCCAAGATTCCTTGGCTGGGGGTGTGGCTTGGATTCTGTCTCAGAGGGTAATTACTCATTGAGGCAAATGGAAATTCCTTCACATTCATTTGCTGTGAAGTCACAGTGGGGAATTTGGGTCTGTTCAATTTAAGAGAGTAAGTACACTTAAATTGAACTGCTTACTTGCAGTTCTATGTATAGCCCTGCAGGTGGTGCCATTACAAAGAACTGTACTAACAAACACTGTAGGTAAAAACAAAATAAAAATAAAAAAGAACAGGTACAAATGACCAAAACGTGGTGGCACCTTAAAGACTAGCCGTTATATTTTAATGTGAGGTTTTGTGGACAAGTCCACTTCCTCAGACATAAGAGAGAGATATAATATGGCAAATATTTATACATGGCATCAAGGTTCATTGGTAAAAAAGTCAATGGTTATTTAACAGTGGGGTGATAGCCTCTTTGATATACAGGTATATTCCATTGAAGCTTGTGCTTTAAAGGATGTAAGAAACTCTGTCATAGAATAACAATGGTAGACTAACATGAATATTAATTATACTAAGGAGACTGGCCTTTTACAGTTGTTAATGACCTTTCCTTTATAGGAGGATTTCTGAGCAGCTACAATGGTGTGTGAAATACCCAAGGCAATGGATGACCACAAGAGCTACATGACAGCAAGTTAAGACTCTCTGGTTTACATTTGAAGTTTTTAAGGTGGATATGTTAAGGAGGAAAATATATATCTGGGAGATACAGTACGGTACAATTATTGTAGTGTTTACATTTAGTAATGTCTTAAAAAGCCTTGGCTTATATTGAGTCCATTGAGATGGGTGTCTAATATGTGTATATATTTTATCTCAGCTGTCTCTTTCTGGATTCTTCTCCTATAGTTTCTTTTTTCCAGAATGACCACTTTTAGATCTTGTGTAGAATGTCCTGGTAAAGTAAAATGATGCGAAATGGATTTCTCTGTCTTGCCATTCCGGATGTCTGATTTGCGTCTGTTAATTCTCTTGCGTAGGTATTGTCTCATTTGTCCTATGTAGAGTGCAGATGGCATTGTTGACAAAAGATGACATAAATAACATTGGTAAAGGAACAGGTAAGAGTTCTTCTGAGGTTGTGTGTGACACTGTTAGATCCAGTAATTGTCTTGCCAGAATGAATGTGGGGGCAGAGCTGGCATCTAAGTTTGTATCAGGCTTTTGTTCCCATCTCTGTGTCAGTATTGTGTATTCCATTGTGTGTCAGTAGTTGTGAGTTGGTGGGGTTGTCTGTAACCAAGTATAGATCGAAAGGCTTGGAAGAGTGAGTGTTCTTATTGAGAATGGGTTGGAGATCACTTATCAACAAGCAGTGATGAGGCTACTTCTTTTCTTAGTTTCCTCAACTGTTAACTTTTCAGTTTAAAAAAACCCGTTGCTGTCAGAATGTTGCTCTTTTTTGAAGCTGTTTAAAAAACAAACCAAATCAGGAGCTTTGCCTGTTGCCTGCATAAGAGAAGCTTTTTTTAGAGAAAGGTATTGGGAGAGAGGTTTTGATGGGGAGAGTGGGTTCTGGCCTTGCCTTGTGTGTGTGTGTGTATGTGTGTGCATGCTTTCCTACCTCATGAGGTAAATGGCAAGGGGGAAGGTGCTCTTGCAAAGCACCACTTTGTTGTGTGGGGGCTGTGACTCATCCTCCTTTTCTGCATCGGTTCAAGTGACAACATGGCCGAACCAATGTGAAAGAAACCGTTTTGAAAAGTAGAAGCCTCCCTAGTGGAGAGGAAAAACTATGGATGTGGGGGGACATAGAGCAGATTTGCATTTCCCATTGTGTTTTGTGGAGAGAGAGAGAGAAAAGCAAATCAGCCAGTCCCAAACCCATATTATTTCCTGCACTATTTGCTGATGTCAGTGTCCCCTCAGCTGGCTTAAAGTCAGCTCAACCAGCTGCCAACCATCTTGCCTAGTTAAGACTGTGCCCTTCACCGGTGAGTAAAGGGATGCACACAATTTACTCAACTTGAAAAACACACACAAGCACACCTTAAAAAATACATACCAAGAATAGATTTTGTTTTCCATTAACAAAAAGCAAACAAACACCTTTGTACAGAACCATGACTGAACAGACTTGGAGGTGGTAGAAAGGAACTGCACAGAAATCTATAAACCAGTCCTTCCGGAGTGGCCATGTCAGGTTTCTGAATTGAGGTGTCACATAATGAAAGCAATCTGTTGGCAATTTATTTTTTCTTTTAGAGAAATAGCCTTGCTGGTCTATAGCCGTCTGCAACAAAACCTGTTAAGTATCTTGTGATGCCTTAATGACTAACGAGTTTTATTTGGCATCATATTTTCCATTTGTGGACCCCAGCCCACTTATTGTTGTGCTCATTCTGGTCCTGCCTTCCAATGGTTATGGGATTTTTCTGAGTCACAAGACATTGTTTCTCAGCCTTGGGTGCCACACCTGTCAACTGTGGAGCAAGAGGTGCTTCCCATTTTATTTCAGGTAGCTGAATGTCTTGGGCTCTGTCTGAGGGACTAATGAGAGACACTTGGATGGGATGGTAAAATGTAGGCCATGTTTTGTGTCCACACTCCTACTGGATGGTACTATGATACAGCTGTGGACAAAAGATAATTTCCAATGACAATCTATTTTAGAGACAAGTTACGGCTCTGCTTTATGTTGGAAAAAATGTGCTGCTTTGGGGAGAAAGCTCTTAAAATGCATGAGTGGCTTATTTCTATGACACATTCTAGACAACTGACAGCCTCAAAATATGTTAATACCGCTAAGTTCCAATGTTTTTACAAAAATAAAGTAAAATAAGATAACAACCATCACTGTTGTCAAGCTGAAAACCAACAGTTTGTAAAGAACAAGAAAGCGGATTATATTTAGTCTGCCAGGATTCATCTGTGAATTGTGTGAAGGATTTAGAATGGCAATCCTCAGTCAGTCACTCTGGAGTAATGGGGCTGCACATGGGGCTTGTGGATTGCAGTCCTTCGAATCTACACTAGAACAGGATGTTCAAGAGCATTACGGGCTGTTAGATCTTGATCAATGCTGTGGGTTAGGATTGTTACTTTTTAAACATTCAAGGTTTAGCTTTAATGACAGAACTGAACAGAAAGTATAATAGGCATCCAACTAGATAGTAGGAATTCATTGATCCTCTGGCCCTGAAGTCTTTTATTATGATACTTACCATCTTCTCCATGCCTCCCTACAGGACTCTCTTGTCCTCCCCACCTCCAATGCATAGTCTAGGGCTATACAAGTCCTTCCTTCCTAATTCAGTTCCAGTCTTGATTTGATAATTCAGGTCCTTCCCCAATTAAGCCCAGAATCCAAATTAAAATATGGAAACCTGAATCCTTGCAGCACCCACTGATATACATTGATTGCATGGCCTTATTTCATTCTTCCTTTTCCCTTCTAGTCTTGACCAAGAACCAAAGAGCTCCTCAGGTGTGCCTGTGCACTGTGGCATATTTGAAAGCAAAAGTTTTTGCTTTTAAATATTGTCTTTTTAGTGATGCAAGCCACCTTGGGCCCTTTTTAAGGTGAAAAGCAGTGAAAAAACATCTTAGCTAGCTAGAATCACAGAATTGGAAGGGCTCATAAGGCCTTCAAGTTCAATCCATCGCTTAATATAGGAATCCACATCAAAGTATATCTGACAGATAGCTGTCTAACTTTCTCTTGAATGTCTCCAGTGTTAGAATGCTCACTACCTCCCAAAGTATTTGGTCTTATTGTGGCATTGCTCTAACAGTTAGAAGTTTTTCCTCCTATTCAACCAACATCTAGCTTCCTGTATCTTGAGCCTATTATTATGTGTCCTGCACTCTGGGATGATTGAGAACAAATTTTCCATCTCACAGTGACCACTTTATAAACTGAATTTTTCCTGGAATGTCAGGCTGCTGCTGGTCTAACTGATCTGTAATTCCCAGAATCCTCCTTTTTTGCCCTTTTTTGAAGATAGGGACATTAATTCTCTTTCTCGACATTCAAATTTTTTGCCCCTCTTCAGATAACCAACATTCTTTTGATTTCATATCAGAGGTGGCTTCTAAAAGTGGCCTCGTTCAACAACAACAACAACAAAAACTATTACTACTACTACAATTGTTTGTCATGGAAGATGTGCTGCTGCTCAAGAAACGCACATTCAAAGCCTCCTTGGACATGTCTTCTTTTTTTGTTCCTGGGCATGGTAAGAGACTAGATCAGGGACAGACCACTTGTGCAGGTCCAGAAGCCAATGTTCAGCCCGTGGATTCTGTTCCAAATCTTCACGTTTTGAAAAATCTGTTTTTCAGTGTTAAAAAGGGCAGGAAGGGCTGCAAGCTATTGTGAAGGCAAACTGCAATTCCTGAACATTCCTAGGAATGACAATATACCATTTGTTGTAGTTGCTGCTGTTGCTGTTGTTGTTGCTGCTGCTGTTGTTGAGGGAGCCTGATTTGGAGCTGCCAAAACATCCTCTAGAGGCTGCCCTTTGCCCACCCATGCAGCCAGATGTAGACAGGTTGATTACATCTCTGTGTACGTAAGACTGAACATAGTGATGGATGACAAATCCAGGCGAGTGGGATGTCTGTCCTCGATGATTGCTTGAGTGCTTAGGCTCATAGCTTGGAGTACTCTTTGACCCAGCACTGCATCTCAACAATCACTCATGTCACAAGAATGGAGTACATGAGAAGTGCCTTGCTGGAATAAAGTCCATCTTTTCTAGCTTCTCAATCCCAATAGCAACAAGACAGATGGGCCAGAATCCTGGTGAGGTGACAAGGCACAGACGGGTAATCTTGGAAGCATTCTTCTTACTCCAGCAGGCCCCCTTCATGGGTCTGTTGTGAAATCATATGCACAAGCAGCTGGACAGCCTTTCATGAGATGGGGAAAAATTACTGTGTGAATGCCCTTAACATTCTTTCTTAACAGGATTATAGCCACTGTCTTGGGAAGCTTACAAGCCAGGCATAAAGAGGGGTTTTCCTCTGCTTCTACAGACTGATTTAGCTAATTGCCATTGATAGACCTATGCATTTCAACAGACTGATTAATTTGGCTAATGTCTTGTGGTCACTTTATTTGATGGAATATCATCCACCATCATCTACTGATTCCTAGCATCATTATCAGAGGCTTTTCTCCAAACAGCCCAGCCAAATCAGGTGAGATGGATGGTTATGAGACAGAGTTGACACCTAACTGGTGAAATCTTCTCCCTAGAGGGAAGTTCTGGTATCTGTGTCATGGTCTTTTGGGCCCCAGGTAGAAACTATTTCATTTTACTAGGCGTTTCAGAAACTGATTTGATGTTCTTAGAACTTTGCATTGCTTTATTTTCTGCTCATGGTTTTCCTTTCCTTTTCAGTGCACAACAGAGATGGGCATGAACCACAGCACTGCCTCTGAGTGGGCACTTGCCAGAGCAGGTGGGACTGGGAAGCATCAAACACTTGTTCAGTCGATAACCGAACTGGCACAAACTGCTGGTTCAATGGTTCGGTGCTTTGTGCCCATCTCTAGGGCACGCATGATCTCTTTCCTTTCTTTTCCTGTCCTCCCCTTTCCTTTCTTTTCAAAATCATATTTAGGTCACCTTTAAGCATGAAACCTTCTCAAGGAGATGCATGAAATAAAAGCGTAATATTGTCGTGATGAATGTAAGTCCCACTGATTTCTGAGTCTGCTCCAAGTTATGATGTCCAGTATTATGATTCTATTGCATATACAAGTTCATTGTGTTTTGTTCATAGATTTCCGAACAGTTTCTTAGCATCCAAGAAGTGTCACCAGACTGGCATCTAACTTGTGCACTGATAAAATAGGTCAGTAACGCTTCAACATTTGTTGAATTCATCGAGTGGATGTGATGACTGATTCTGCTTATTTAGACAGTGTCGCTCCATTCCTGACATGTTCTAATGTCCACTCCTGGAAAAGTACAGACCCATATAAACTCCTAATTAGAAACACACTGACCAGGAAGCAAAGTCTAAAGTCCATGGGGCATCTTGCCAAACAGTCTGGGATTGACTGATCAGCAAGTAATGCCCTTTTAACAAAAACAACAAAAACAACGGCCATTTTGCTGCCACTTCAGATGTTGTTAGGTGACCTTGGGAATGTAATAAATGAACAAAATGTGGGCATGTATAAGAGGTATTAAAAGCTACAAAACTAGTATGTTAGTTTATCCTCTGGTTATTTTATTATTTTGTTATGGCCTTTGACCTTTGTTTGAAGGAAATCATTTAAATGGAAATGGGAGTTTTAGGGCAAGAAACCACCTAGTTTTATATGGGAGGAAAAGGTCAATTTTGGTGTTTTCTCTA
Organism: Intellagama lesueurii; assembly: GCA_037013535.1. Lineage (NCBI taxonomy): Eukaryota > Metazoa > Chordata > Lepidosauria > Squamata > Agamidae > Intellagama > Intellagama lesueurii. The sequence continues at coordinate 161,404,372 of JBAJHW010000001.1, read as the reverse complement.
TCTTATACTGAAATGCTGGCACCAACATAAAATGGCCAAGTAAACTAAAACGGAAGAAAACCTTTTAAAAAAAGCAATGCCATTTTAGACTCCAGAAATGTTGATTTAATACCTAACCAAGGTAACATGACAGTGTATTTGTGTGTGACTGTGTGTGTGTGCCAGCTTGCCTGCATGCACATGTGTGCTTATTGAAAAAAAGAAAAATCAAAATTACGGCTGCTGTTGTCAATCAGCATTTCTTGGATGTCATTTTTTTTAAAAAATGGCTCTACGGCATAACACAAGCAGGATAAAAATCCCAGCTACTGAAGTCATGCTTATGCTGTCATGGAAGTGGACTGTGTAATAAAGTTACCCAAGCTGAGAGGTATGCAACCTCTTCCGTCACCCTTTCCAGGACACTTACAGGCAGAAACTGGACAGTACTTAACTCTGGCAATCTGTCTTGTTGCAACCATTATTTGGAAAGAAAACATTTCTGATTCTGTCCCCCGTGGTCCTCAGGATCCTGTAGAATGCCGTTCATCCTGGGGAAGCCACTGGGGCCACAGGATGGGGAGGAAGTCCTTTATTTTTGAAGATGTCTGCTGCTTGGTTGACTTTACCAGCAGTGGCAATTTTTGAAGATTGGAGCCTTTGCCCGTGGTGAAAGGGAGTCCATGGGAGCCTCCAGATCTTCAGCAAGGAATTGGAATTTTGTTTTATTTCCAAAAATAAAATAAAATTAAAAAAATTCACCATGGCTGATGATATCATCAGCCTTAACTTATGGAACTGATTGAACAGGATTTCTGCCATTGTTAGACATTTGTTAGGTATATGATATTTTAAAAGTGTTTTTAATATTGTTATTTGTTTAATTTTTTTTATACTATAGCTTACTAATTTTTAAATCATGTTTACTACATTGTCTTATTTAACCATGGGTCACCTTGAATTTCCTATTGGGAGAAAGGTAACATACAAATAAATAAGTCACTGAAGAAATAAATACTATCTGGTTTAGTTTTAATTTAACTCCCAGAATGTAGAATAAGCAGTAAGCAGAAGCTGATGAATCTCTCCAGTGAGCAAATACTGAAGATCACAACTGTGGTTGGCTCTAGACTGGTATTCAGAAGGCCACTCTCTTCTCCTCACATCCACTACTACATTTACTCCTATGCAGTCAAGGTCTGCTGTTTGTCTGGGAATTATGCGTAACCTGACAGGAAAAAGACCAGAATTGGCTGTCCATAGGCCCCATGTATTTTAATGTGTGCATCAGAGTGAAAGGTTTCTCCCTTAGCTTTCTTCACAAAATGTAGAAAAGGTTGCATTGCTGGGATTGAAAAATGAGCTTTCTATACGTATCAGAGTAATGTGTGTTGCCTGCACACTTAGAGTGGATTCAAATAAGTATCCACTGAATGAAACCTGGACTCGAGGCCCCAGCAGGCAGTGAAAAATGGAAGAATCCATTGGATGTTTGTTACTGGATCTTCTTGCTGCAAGTTCTATAAGCACTGAACTGCTGCTCTGCTCAATATTTGGAAAAGAGACCCCATAAGCTCTAGAGATCCTATTTGTTATTGATAGAAATCACACATAGTAGGCTTGCTCTTCTGGCCTATTATCTTCTAGGTGAGAGGCATGAATCTGAATCCCAACACGTCCAAGGAAACTTAGTCAGGGTGAGGGGTGGCTCTGGTAAAAACTTCCTTCAATCAATCAATCAATCAATCTCTCTATCTCTCTATCTCTCTATCCATCCATCCATCCATCCATCCATCCATCCATCCATCCATCCATCCATCCATCCATCCATCCATCCATCCATCCTTCTTTCTTTCTTTCTTTCTTTCTTTCTTTCTTTCTTTCTTTCTTTCTTTCTTTCTTTCTTTCTTTCTTTCTTTCTCCTTAAAATAGACCCAAGGGGGCTTACATAGTTGAAAGACGGTACAGTGGTGCCTCGACTTACGAACATCTTGACTTGCGACCAATTCGAGTTACGACCAGCTCCGGTCGCAAAATTTTGCTTTGACTTGCGACCAGCGTTTTGAGATATGACCAGAAAAAAGGCTCCCTCCCTCCTTTCCTACCCTTTTTTTATCCTTAGAGGTCATCTTAGGTTTAAAAAAAGTCTCCCCCTAGTGGACAGATTAACCGCTTTTGCATTAGTTCCTATGGGAACTAATGCTTTCAGATACAACCAGCGCCTTGAGATACAACCAAAAAACGGCCGGAACAGATTAATCGCGTTTCAATGTATTCCTATGGGAAATGGTGCTTTGAGTTACAACCAACTTGAGTTATGACCATCATCCCGGAACAAATTAAGTTCGCAACTCAAGGCACCACTGCTATTTAAAGCTAACAACAGGGAAGATACAAATACTAAAAGGATAAAACAAATACCACACTAAAAATGGTAAATAAAAGTAACACCAAAAACACATTCAGGCAGCCAGTCAGTAAGGGAAAGCCTGCCTGAAGAGAAAGGTCTTTGCCTGCTGGCAGAAGGACAGCAAAGATGGGGCCACTCTGGCCTCCTGTGGGAGGGAGTTTCAAAGTCTGGGAGCAGCAGCAGAGAAGGCCCTCTTACTTATCTCACTTACCTTGAAAACCCTGGTAGAGCACTGGACCAACTGCCACTGGGGAAAGGCCGGTGCCCATTGACTCCTGTTCCCTCGGGGGCTGTTAGTGGGGTCTCTCCTCCATCTGAAGATGTTCAGGCTGTCCGGAGAGGAGAACATTTACAACCTGCTGCCCTCGGGAGAGAAACAACCCACCAAGTCACCCAGTGTTGGAGTGTGGGAACGAGCTGGAGTTCGAAATGCGGAGCCGCTCCTGGCTGTCGGCGGAGCTCGGAAGCCCCTTGGAAGCCTCTTGCTCGACACCCGGAGGATATTAATGTGCGCTGGAGGGGAGAGGGTCCAGGATCCAGGTGGATATTGAGGTGGTCATCGGAGGTGAGGATCCAGGGCTGGAGGTTGGAGGCTTGAGGCGACACCCCCCCCCCGACGGAGCTTGTCTGGCGGCGCGCCTAAGACCGGAGCCTGGAGCTGTCTCTGTCGGAGCTGTGTTTTGCTGGGGTTTATGAGATCTTAGGAGCCCCTGAAGTTTTGAGCTGCTGGCGAAGTGGAGTGGCCTGTTCCTGGCATCGGAGGCAAGGCTGTGGTGAAAGATTCCGGGAGACCGTGAGGGGGAGAGAGCTGCCTTTCGTGGGTTTCGGCTGGCTGGTCGCCATGTTGGATCTTCGAACAGCAGTAATCTTCCTAAGATCAGCTTGTTTAGCGTGCTCTCTTCGGACTAGTTGCAGTGACGCTTTACCTCTTCCCCAAGGGAGGGAAATGTCAATGGCTGAGTTACTCTCAGTTTGGATTTTATTATTTCTGATATTTCCTATGCTTACTATTGAATCTTATGTGGCATACCCGTGAGCAACATCTTCACTCCAGTACTTTTATTATTATTAACAGCAATACTAATAACATCGATAATAACATCAAGATGAGTAATAACTAAGAGGACAAGGTTTCATAAGAGAGGAGGACAGAACAGAACTACAAGTGGGGGCTAAGCGCTTGGGTGTTCTTTAAAAGTTGTTTTATATATTTAGTTTTTATTTGTAAATCGGGGTTTTATTTGATAACACTGTACTTGATAAATGTACTTATTTGATGTTAAATTATTTTATTAGTTTAGGTTATTTGCTTTTTTAATTGCTTTCTTTCTTTTTCTTTTTTCTTTCTTTTTGACATGGAGTGGAAGGCCTGTTCGCCTAGTGGGGGGCCTATGAACATCTCGGTGGTTATGGGTAGAGGGAGATATGGCGTCGACGCAGCTCCTACTCGTGTTAGAAGAACGATGAACAGATGTTTGAAGGCTGTTCACTGTTCTGGGGCTGTGATCAACCATCAATATCGAGGTAGCCAGCCCAGCCAGCCCTCCACTCTAAAACTGGTGCTGTTGAATGCCAGGTCTGTATCCAATAAGCTCCAGATTATTTATGATCTTATTCTGGAGGAGGATGCAGACCTGGCATGCATAACCGAGACATGGATTGGTGGTGAGGGGGGTTCTCCCCTAGCGCTGGCCTGCCCGCCCGGTTATGCCGTCCTGCACCAGGGTAGACTGGAGGGGCGGGGGGGGAGTAGCCATTGTTTATAAATCCATCTTGGAGGTTACTAGGGGCTCCTCGGTGGTAAGGTCGGGTCTTGAGGCCCTCCATGTGTCGATTGGGGCCAGGGATGGTATTGGGATTTTGCTGGGTTACCGCGCTCCCCGCGACCCAGCCACTTCCCTTCCAGAGCTGGCGGACTTTGTCTCTGCGGCGGTGTTGGGGTCCCCGAGGCTTTTGGTTTTGGGTGACTTCAACATACGCGCGGAGGCAAAGGTCTCAGGGCCAGCTCTTGAGTTCTTGGAAACCATGGCTTCCTTGAACATGTCCCAACATGTCAACGGCCCCACCCACGTGGGTGGTCACATGCTGGACCTGGTCTTTTCCACCAATTGGAGTGAGTGTGGTCTGATGGTGACTGACCTTGAGTCGGTCCCTTTGTCATGGTCAGATCACCACCTAATAAAATGTAACCTCTCAGTGGCACTTCCCCCTCGCAGGGAGCAGGGACTTATTTTTATGGTCCGCCCTCGAAGGCTACTGGATCCTATTGGATTCCAGGATGCCATGAGAGGTGTTACGGCTGACCTGGCTGGCGCTCCTGTCGAGGTTCTGGTTGACAGCTGGTTTACCGCTGCCGCTAGGGCTATAGACACGATCGCGCCTAAACGCCCTCTCCAACGCAGAGCTCGGCCTGTGCCTTGGTTTAACCAGGACCTCCGAGCGATGAAACGGATTAGGAGAAGGCTAGAGCGTAGGTGGAGGAATATCCCGACGGAACATAATTGGATAGCTGTCAGGGTCGCAACTAACCTCTACCTGTCTAAGGTAAAGGCTGCTTGTCGTACATACTTCGCTAACCGGATAAGCGAAGCTTCAAACCAGCAGGCAGAGTTATTCCGTATAGTGCGCGACCTTTCCGGAGTTGGTCTGAGTGATGGGCCTCCCCCTAGTTTTTCACCAGACCAATTTGCAGTATTTTTTAAATCTAAAGTGGAGGTCATCCGCCAGGAGCTCTCTCCTTTTTTGAATACAGTGAGTCGAGCTGAGATGTCCAGCGCTCCGTCTTGCCCGGTGATTCTTGATCTCTTTCAGCCTGTGACGCCAGATACTGTGGACAAAGTGCTTGATCGCTGTCGGGCCACCATTTCCTCCCTTGACCCTTGCCCGGCCTGGCTAATCAAAGCAGCCAGGCCGATCACAACTGAATGGGCCACTGCAATAATAAATGGGTCTTTCCTTGAGGGCAGGTTCCCACCTGCCCTCAAGGAGACACTCATTAGGCCCATAAGAAAGAAACCTAATATGGCGGCGGATGAAATTGGCAATTATAGGCCCGTCGCCAATGTTTCTTTCATTAGCAAAGTGGTCGAGAGGGTGGTGGCTGACCAGCTTCAGGCTCTTTTGGATGAAACAGATGCCCTGGATCCATTTCAGTCGGGCTTCAGGCCGTGCCACGGTACGGAGACGGCGTTGGTCGCCCTGTATGATGACCTGTTGAGGGAGGCTGACAGGGGTAAAACATCTCTGTTGGTCCTCCTCGACATCTCGGCGGCCTTTGATACCGTCGACCACGGTATCCTCCTGGGGAGGCTCTCTGAGTTGGGAATTGGTAGCTTGGCGTTTGCCTGGCTCCGTTCCTTCTTGGAGAACCGTCCCCAGAGAGTACAGCTTGGGGAGAGTGTCTCGGCCCCATGGAGTCTCAATTGTGGGGTTCCACAGGGGTCGATTATCTCCCCAATGCTGTTTAATATCTATATGAGGCCGCTGGGTGGGGTCATCAGGGGGTGTGGAGCATCGTGTCATCAATATGCTGATGACACCCAGCTCTACATCTCCTTTTTACCAACTGCAGGTGATGCCGTCCTGTCCCTTCAGCGCTGCCTGGGGACTGTATTGCAATGGATGCAGGAAAATGGGCTGAGGCTGAACCCGGACAAGACGGAGGTTCTGAGGGTGGGTGCCCCTGTGGTTGGCGGCTTGGATGACTCTCTCTCGTTTGGGGGGGTGGCCTTGGCCGCTAAGAGTGGGGTTCGCAGCTTGGGGATCCATCTGGACCTGGCGCTCACCATGGAAACGCAGGTGGCGTCGGTAGTCCGCTCCGCCTTTTTCCATCTTTGGCGGATTGCCCGGCTGTGGCCCTACCTTGATATGGGGGCGCTCACTACCTTGGTGCATGCGCTCGTAATCTCAAGATTAGACCACTGTAACGCGCTCTACGTGGGGCTGCCTTTGAGGTTGATGCGGAAACTTCAGGTGGTGCAGAATGCGGCGGCCAGACTCCTTAGTGGAGTGAGAAAATACCAGCATATCTCTCCTATTCTGGCCGCATTGCATTGGCTGCCCATTCGGTTCCGCATTGACTTAAAAGTTTTAATGCTTACTTATAAGGCCCTAAACGGTTTAGGACCTCGATATTTGGCGGAACGCCTACTCCCACCAAGGTCTACCCGGATCACCCGTGCGAGTCAGGAGGTGAGGCTGAGGAGCTTGACGCCGAGGGAGGCCCGTAGGGAAAGAACAAGAAATCGGGCCTTCTCGGCGGTGGCTCCTCGCCTCTGGAATAATCTTCCTCCGGAGATTCGTGCCGCCCCTACGCTGGGTATCTTTAAAAATCAATTAAAAACATGGATGTTTATACAGGCCTTCCCTCCAGTCAATACCTGATCTTTTTATCTTTTCTATTTATCTTTATTTTTTGTTTTATAATTGTTATGGAAATTGTTTTTGTAATAATTTTGTGATTTTATCTGTTGTTTTATGTTGTTTGGAAGCCGCCTAGAGTGGTCGCAAGACCAGATAGGCGGGGTATAAATGAAATAAATAAATAAATAAATAAATAAATTGGATGAGACTTGACCTGTACCTGTTTATCCATTCAGTATATTTACATGCCATTTAAAACACTAATGTATTTGATACAGTATTGCTGCACACAATATACCCCCCAACATATGATGCTTATCTTGAATAAACCATGAGTAAAGACAAAAGACACAGACTGCCATTGAGATACCCAGACCTTGTGAGGAGGTTCGAAAGTTGAACTTGAGATTATAAAATGGTGAACACAACCCTGACTACTAACAAAGGTCCTACATGTATTTGCCCACATTTAATTCTTGGGGAGCAATAGTAGTCTTGTTATTTATTCTGATTTGCACCCCCAAACCTGCTTTTGATCACTTCCTTTTTCCTGATGATTCTTCAGGTGGCGCCCTTGAGAATCCTGTAAAAATCTGAGTGATGGTCAACATCAGGGTCTGCTCTCTCATTGACTCTTTCGTCCAGCTACTCACAGTCCCTGGAACTCTGTGAGGGAGGGCTGGGGAGCTAAGGAGACAGTTGTGTGTGAGCATTTGGAAACTGACAAGTGGAAACTTGGTTTTAGAGAGTGAGGGCATGAAAGGGGAAAAGAGGTAGCTGGAGTGAGAGACAGTTGCAGGCATGCCTTTAAATGTGGAGTGTGAGAAGAAGAAAATAAAAACTAGCAGCTAGGATGTGCTGCATGTATAAAGTGACAATGTGTTAAAATTGAGGGGAATTGTGTGCCTAGGTATAAATGTCACCAGAAAGGAAGCTATAACTGACAGTTCAACTCAATATGGTTTATGTTCCTATTGAAGCCTAATAAACAGTTGGCATGTTGTTACACATTTCCTCGTTGTGAATAAATTTGGGACCTGGGGATTCTTGTGACGCTACCATAAAAACCTTTAGAGGCACAACACATATCTCTAGTCGTGTTCGTTCATACTGTTTCTCATATCCCTATAGTGAATTATAGTCCAGGAAATAGGGGGGCATAGGAGCCCTGAAGAATAAGAAGATGGCCAGATCAAAGGAATAAGTTTGTCTGTGTTTGTCTCTCTCTGTGTTGCAATCTGTGTAGTTTGGAAGTAAGTGGAAAATAGGGGATCTGATGCTGAATGCAAATTAATTAGTTAGTAGATTAGTAGATCTACTGATTAATTATTTAAATTGCTTTCCTTAACTAGGGAGTTTACTATGAGATGAAAATGATGATGGTTTGATTTTTTTTTTAAAAAAAGAATTGTGTATCTCACTTTTCCAGCAACAGATCTGAGGTCCCAGAACTCTCATTGCAAATGTTTGAAGTTTCAAAAACGTATCTCACATTTTATTTCAGAGGGTGTAATGACCAATATGCATTTTAATGATCTGCTGTTGACATCTATTCAAAAAATGGACAATGTCCACACTGTGAGAAGCTCTTACTTGTTTCCTCTCTAGTCTCTGCTAATCTTTTTCCTATTGCATTTCAGTAACAAAGCATTGTGTTTTGCAACACCAGACTGGACTGGAAATCTTGTATTCTTTGTCTTTTAGACTAGTATTCCACCTTCCTTCAGTCTTGGTACAATTTCCATTTTATCAATAGTGCTAATGGTGATTTTTCATCATTGATCCCATTCACCAAGGCACCTTTTCAAATCTCATCCATTCCATTTCTTTATGCAGAAATTAGTTCAGCCTACTTCTGAACTCAGTGTTTTTCCTTTCCATCAAGTAACTCCCCAGAAGCTCTCTGGGGTCTGTTCGCTTCTCTCTTTCGATACATTGAAAAAAAGAAGGATTTGTTTCCTTTCCCTCTGAACATTTAAATTCTGGCAAATAAATGGGCAGAACCATTTACACCTATGCCCTTGCCACCATTTTCTTGTCTTTCACCAAGAAAATAGTACAGTTAATCAATGATGAGTTAGCTTGCCAGTTGGCATTTAACTAACTAGGCTGCTTATTTGATCATTTTTAGTCTTCCCAGAGTGACACCTCTGCGAGAACTCTTGGGAAAGTGCTATTAATTGGTACCTATCTTTTTCTAATAAAAATTGCCAGGATCCCCGATAACGCTGGTGGAATGAAAAGCCTTGGCAGCATATTCATGGGATATTCTGGACCATTGAGAATGAAGCCACAGGGAGAACAGCAGCAGGCCATTTCATTTCAGTGGCCAACTCAGCTGGAAGGAGGGTGTTCTGATCTGATCCCCTCCAACAAGTAAGGAAAGGAGAACCAGTCAGACAAGTAGATACAGGATGCCTCCCAAATTGGTCTTCCAATAGCTGCAACCACTCACACAAGCTGGACTTGCATGGGCACCCTATAGAATTATCCTGGCCTTGATGTTTCCCATGGAGTCCTTGACAGATTCAGATTTTATTTTTTTTGAATGGCATTCAAGAGCCCTGTAATCTAAGCACAGGGTTCTACTGCATGAGCAATGGACTTTGCCAGTGTCCATGACAAAGAATCCAGTTCTTCTTTGCACAAGGATAAGCCCCACTGAAAGCAAAGGGAGGAGTTTCTGGCTTGTGCAATGGCCAGAGATTATGGGAGATTGCACACAGAGAGAGCATTGTGCTGGCCACTGTTGTAGTTACAGAAACCCAATTTAGGTTCTAAATTTGGAAATAATATGAGAATGAACTGAATTACATCTGGTGATGTGATATCGAACACTGCATAAGCAAAAGACACACTTCTGCAACAGAAGCTTCTATTCCCCTTCTCCCCTGGCAGCCCCCTGTTTTTCCCACAAAGCCTTCCCAGATGGCAGGCATGGTATACTGAACATTGTAAGCTTTACCTGATGGGGCGTCACTGGAAAGAGGGAAGGGTACAAAATCAAGAATATTGAGGCAACTCTCCCTGGGAATGAGAAGGAATTTCATCTGAGTCAAGATTCTCAGTAAAAGTATTGATTTCCTGAGGCTGTTTTCAAGTCCAAGCACATCGTTGACTTGGAAATCTACACGTTTTCAAAACTTGGGTACATTTTGGATAAACATAATATAACAAATGCAGAATCATGGGTGCATTTTGAAGGTGTGAATGTTAAAAAATGTATAGAGTAAAAAAATGTACACGAACATGCTTTAATCGATGGGAACACATGCAGAATGCCATGCGTGTTGAAAAATGTAGATGGAAGCTGTGGATGGATTTCTCTGCAGGAAGGAAAATAAAAGACAACAACGTGTAGCTTGATGTGAAAAAGGATTAGATGAGAGCGGGATGGGAAATAAATGGAAACACAACAAAATCAAGACTGAGATATTTTTTTTCACATCCTCTCTCCCGCTGCAGCCCTGTAGAGTGGAGACCACATAGTTCAGTAGAACCTCCAAACTTTAAAGTAGCTTTACAGCTTTTGACAAGTGCTTCAGGGTTGGATCAGAAAGCGTGCTTCCATTGTGGAAGTGTTTTTTCACTGGTGCAGTACTGGACATCGTCCATACATGTGAATGAAAGCTCTCATTATATTCTCAAAGACGTGAGCGTCTATAGTTTTGAGTGGCTAAGTTGTAAAAACGCATATGTTCTGCTGATGTTTGTCAGAGGCAGCTTTTATTTTATAATGATGCTTTTGAGCAGAATTGTTGGTGGGAGCACATGCCAAGGGGGCAGAAATTTGTGCCCTGCTGCCCTGTAAGGGAGGATAAGATGGAAAGGGCTGAAGTTAAAATCGGGCAGATTTAGGCTGAACATTAAGAGAAAGGTCTTGATTGGAAGATCCATTGGACAAGGGAACCAAACCTGGAGGTCTGGTGGGCCTTTCCATTCTAGAGGTGTTCAAGGAGAGACTGGTCAGTGACCTCCTGGGGATATACTGATTCTGGATCTCCTGCCTCAAGGATGGGCTTGGACTTGACTGCACAGAAGACCTTTCCCATGCTTCTATTTGCACTTCTTTGCCTTCTGTTTTCTTACACAGGTTGGCAAATATTGTCATGGTGGTTCAAATTAGCACCTGGAAGGTGATTTTTTTTAAATGAGCCTGTTGCATTACTGCCAACCTTAAGACAATCAGATGTTCATTATAACTGCTCACTTTGCAAAGACCACAGGAAGAGTTGTTCATTGATACCGCACCTTGAAAATGCTCTTAAAAACAAACTTCTGTAAGCAACTAGAAAATGTTGTTGCACCAAAAAGTAATTTGCCAGCTACTCCTTACATTGCTTTTGATATGTAACTTAATTCCATCGTTTTTCCCCAAGTAATAACCAGTTATAGGTGGTTTTGTTACTTGTTAACTGGTCACTTCCAAGCTGTCACTTCAGTTGTATTTGAACTTGCACTGTACATCCAGATTCATGATGAAATTACATACATTATCAAATCTTGAAAAAAAATCTGCAAATATTTCAAGAGATTCTAAGTAACCCCATGAAAGATATCTGTAATAAGATCTTACAAGAAGCAAAAGCACCAAAATCCTGGATGGAAGCATATATTACTTTTGATTCCTAAAGAGGAGAAGGAACTAGAAGCGATAGAAAACTACAGGCCAATTTCACTATTGAATGTGGACTACAAAATTATGGCGACAATAATGGCAAATAGGCTGAAAAAATATCTAGGGGAATTTATTCATCCAGATCAAAATGGATTTTTACCTAAGAGACAACTGAGGCATAATTTGAGAGTTATAATGGATATCTTGGAGTACTATGAAACACACCCAGATAAACAGATGGCCTTACTATTTCTGGACGCACAGAAGGCTTTTGACAACGTAAATTGGAAATTTATGCGGAAACAACTTGAAATAATGGACTTTGGTCAATACTTCATAAATATGATAAATGCAATTTATGAGCAAAAAACAGCAAATATAATAGTCAATGGAGAATCTACAGGAATAGTTGAGATCCAAAAAGGAACTAGGCAGGGATGTCCTCTATCTCCACTGTTGTTTATTTTGACGTTGGAAATACTGAATAGAGAGATAAGACAAGACGAAGAAATAAAAGGGACCCGAGTTAAAAACGAAAAGTACAAATTGCAAGCCTTTGCGGATGATCAGGTCTTTATATTAGAAAACCCATTAGAGTCAACTCCGAAATTACTGGAACAGATTGAAAAATTTGGAGAAGTAGCGGGATTGAAGATAAATAGAGGGAAAACTAAACTAATTGTAAAAAACATGACGGATAAACAGAAAAATCTCCTAACAGAGAAGACCAAGCTTCAAATAGTTAAGAGAGTTAAATACTTGGGGATTTACCTGACAGCCAGATGCTCAACAATAAAAGAAGAGAATTACAGGAAGCTATTGAATGAAATAAAGCAGGATCTGGAAAGATGGGAGAACAGACAGCTATCATTTCTTGGAAGGATTGCAACTATAAAAATGAACATACTACCAAAAGTACTCTTCCTCTTTCAAACAATTCCAATAAAGCTTAACCGGACGTTCTTTGAGGAACTGAATAAATTAATCCTAAAATTCATCTGGTAAAAAAAAAAAAGCAAGGATAAAAAACAAATTACTGCAGGAGGCGAAAGAAAGAGGAGGCTTTGGCCTACCAGATTGGACACTGGACACTACCAAGCTTCAGTTTTGGTATGGCTGAGAGAATGGATATGTCTGAGGAATAAAAGGCTTTTATATCTAGAAGGACATGATTTGCAGATGGGATGGCACGCCTTTTTATGGTATGGCAAAACTAAAGCACACAAATACTTTCAAAATAACCTGATAAGAGACACTTTGCTAACTATATGGGAAAAAGTAAAAACCAGAATCTATAGGAAAATACCAAGATGGGTCTCTCCGATAGAAGCATTTACTTATCCAAATCTTATCAACTTTGAGAAAATAGTGACATATAATAAAATATTAAATCCAGAAGGAAATCTCAAAACCAAGGAAGAACTAGCAAGCCAAGGACTGATACTATCATGGTTACCTTTATTGCAAATTCAATCAATATATAAAGAGGACTCTAGAACACAAGGTTTCTACAAGGAACAGCCACAATTTGATAAAATATTACTCTCTACAGAAGATAAGCTAATTAAGAATATCTATAAATTCCTCCTAGAAGTGAAAATGGAAGATGAACAAGTGAAGGAAACAATGATACATTGGGCTAAAAACTTTGGTCACACAATTCAGCTAGAAAAGTGGCAAAACTTATGGAGTGATAATTGTAAATTAACCTTAGCAACCGCATATAAAGAAAATTTATACAAAATGTTTTACAGATGGCATTTACCACCGACTAGAATAGCAAAAATGTTCCCAGAGTTGCCTTTATTGGGTATTATGCCAGAGAATATTAACAAACAAGACAGCTATATTATATTACATATATTGACGGCGGCTAGAATAGTATGGGCTCAATTCTGGAAAAATGAGAAATCTCAGTTAGGAGAAATAATTGTACAAAAAATCTTAGATTGTGCAGAGATGGATAGATTGACAATGACAATTAAAGGTAAAGAGGATTCGGAATATTATCAAAACTGGAATAAAATGTATGAGTGGCTAGAGCAAAGAAATAAGGTATAGAGACAAATGAGACATGATATGATATGAACAATTTGATGTATACCCAGTGAACATGACGAATGACAATGGAAATATGTTTTTATGTGTTATAAAAAATTAAATCTTTTTTAAGAAAAAAAAACTGCAAACTCTTAGGATGGGGGGAGAATACAAAATAAATGTAAATATAGACTTTTAAGGACATAGTTTCAAACTTTCTTCATTTGAGCAGTTTAAATTAGGCTGGTGGCATGAGGAAAACTCATTTTGATGTTGCTATTGTTAAATATTTATGACTCAGAAACCCTTGTAGACCTACTATATTTTACTCAGAGACTGGCCAGCAGAATTAGTTTAGGGCTATAAATTGTCACTTGTCTCGCCCCAGCAGATAAGGATGAAGAAAATCAAGATTCCTCGCTTCACCAGTAAAAACAGCAATAAATTTGCCTCAGTCCTCACAAGAGGTGTTGCCAATTCAAGGGCTCTGTTGGTGTTCAAAAATAACTCATTTATTTGCAACATAAAAAATAAAAAAAATAACAATTTGGATGGGCAAATGGGATATTTTGTGCAGAAAATCAAAGATGCTGCTTTGTTAAATCATTTCTTTCAAGCATTTAAATGACTGCAAGCACTGGATGAGTTGTTTGCATCTTTAAGAACAAACACTCTTCTTTCTATAGTCGCTGTGTGTGTGTGTGTGTGTGTGTGTGTGTGAGGGAGAGAGATTTGCATGTTTTGGACAGATAAATTTTTAGCACAAGACACTTGCCCCCCAACCCCGGAATAAAGACGCGAGACAAGTGATATGGATTAAAACACGGGCCACACTTTATTGATAATCATTCAGAAACATTTTTGCCAATCAATTGGCAAAGGGGGGCCTGCTGTAGTGCGGAAACAGATAAATCAGTAATCATATGGGCGAGTCCCCGGCCCCAGGTTCTCGCAGTCTTAAGGACAGCAGCAACCCGACTGGCCGCTAATAAACACCCCCAGACCTCGAGCCATCTTTACTTGATGACTGTTGGTCCGGTGGTGGCCCAGCGCATCTTTCCTCCCAAGTGCTATAATCGCACGATCCGCAGCCTTGGGAGGTCCGATGCGCTGTTAGCTTACCTGATCTTACAGTGGGACTCACCGAGAAATACCTGTTTTTTCCGCACTACCCGCCAGTGCGACCGATTGCCCACCATAAAATGCCAACAACCTGTACTAGTGTGGGATAGGCAAAAAATCCCCCCATCCAACAGCCAATCAGGATGAAGGTCAAAAATTCCTATCCGGCCCCAGAGGCGACCAGAAAAACTCACACTAGAATAGGGCGGGCGGGTGGGTGTAAGAAAAAGAAGAGGATGGTTAGAGAGCAGAACGCCCCTTTTATAACTTGGCGTTCTCCTCCTCTTCAAAACAGCTCTCATGAGACTTTAAAGTCTCGCGCCATCCGTGGGGGGGGCAAAGCTTAGTCGCGCTGCCCAAAGCCTCGGCTTGGCAGCGACTTCGTCAAAGGAGCTCCATAAATAACTATAGTGATCAATGTCTTGCTTTTGTGGTGTTCACAAGGTATCTTATGAAAATTAGAGTATACCACAAATTGGATTGAGATGCACTACATTACAGAGCATAAGGATTTTTGTAAGTACTTGTCACATCCGTAATCCAGATCTACCACAGATATCTCTTTCCATAGATAAGTTTGCAGATCAGATATGTGAGGATGAAAGGGTGGAGGAACATGTTCTATATGAAGATGTGGAAAGACCAGGAATTATGCATCTGAGATGCATAAAATCTATTTCACCAAAATGCTCTTAACATTATTCAGGCTGTGACTACTTTGATGAATAATGTGGGAAATGCTCTAGGACTGGGATGGTCAGATCCACATTATTTTCTGTTGACTTTGTGATGTACCAGTCAATGTGAATCAGCCTGGAGTTTCCCCTCCAATCTATAGTTTTTCCTTCTGCCACAGAAGCTTCTGTTTGTTTTGGAATCAAATGCATTTGCATCAGTTCAGGCAGTGTGATTACTTGAGCTGATGTGGATGGGTTTGTTGTCATTCTGTTTGAAGCCATTGCAAACAGCTATGGAAGGGTGATGCAGAATTAGCTGCTATTTGAATCCTCTCCTGTCTTAACCTGGTGCCTGAGTCTGCTTGTTTTCCCCTTCCCTTCCCATTACATTACATTTTTCCTTTTAAACACTTGCTTCTCTAGTGCTATAGCAGCTACATGACCAAAGTGGGGGAAGAATGAAGAGATAGAAGGAAATTATCAATCAGCCTTGTTTCCAGCTTGTTAAGGTAGCTCTGCTCTAACTGTGCCTGCTAAAAATCTGGACAGCCAGAGCAGAGCTACCTGAACCTCCTCTCTTTCTGCTTACTCCTGTGTGGTCACCCAGGAAACCCCAACTTCCACAGTGAGACTTCACAGCAGATCAATTTATAATCTTCCCACTGTGTAGTTGTGTCCACAGTTTAGTTTAATTTTTATTGAACTTGATGGAGATGCTTTCCCTGAGTAGGGTCATCCAAATTCACCTCTAATTTTGCTTTCAGATAGATTAAAAACACTGGCTTATATGCAGTGAAGCCCTGGAAAAACTACTGGATATGGTGGTGTCCCACTAATGATGATACCAATCTTAGTGGAACAACAAGCATAACCAAAGAGAGGTCCTATGGGTTTCTTCAGTTATTTGTCCACTTTTGAACTTGACATTGTAGTACCACTCTCCAAATATTCGGAGTGGTCTTGCTATTATATTAGGTGCAAAAAGAGAACACAGAGAGTAGAAGAACAGTTACTAACTACTATAGGTTGTAAGATGCCTGAGCATCCTTTCTAGAGTGCCCACCTCAATATTTCTAGCATTTAAAAAGAGGATTGGCTGATAAAGCTGCCAAAATTTATTCTGGAAGTATTGACAAGTGACAGATCTGACCAAACACATTATGGGGGATGATTAAGCCTGGCTGGATAGCTCAGTGAGTAGGATACCTGTCTAAGGAGCCTTGGGGTTAGGTGTTCACTGTACATCCTGGGAGAAGAGCCACTTCGCATAGTCTTGGCCAAGCTGTATAGTCCCAGAATGGCCCTAGAGGAAGAGAATGGTGAACCACTTCTGAGTGCTTTATACTTAGAGAGCCCTGGGAAGGGTTGCTGTAAGTTGGAATGGAATTATCAGGAAATAATTAATTGTTACCAAATGTGTGAATTTGTGCTAATTCTCATCAAAACCCAACTGAAAACAGGGCAGTGTTTCTCTGCCCTGCTGAAGACCACTTCTCCTCCTAGTGGCTGTTCCTCCATTCATCTCAAAGCATTTTTGTTGTTAAACTCACTTCTGTCGGCACTGAGCAACACAAAAGGACAACAGGCATAAATAAATACAGCCATGAGTTATAAGTGCCATGACAGAATGGAGTGAATTCTCATCCAAATGAAAAAGGGATCTGTAGTCAAATAGCCCAGTGATTTATGGGTAGCAGAAAGGACCGCGGTGTATATCAATATTTGGTTCTCTCAGTTTATTTTAGTCAAATGCAGTTTGATGTGACAGCGCTGCAATGAAAAAGGTATTGAAGCTGGCCAATGGATGATCTATGACAAGAAAACATTAGATGCTTTGGGGGGGGGGGGAATTTGTCAAATAAAACATCTCATGAATATGTTGCCTGCACTGCTATTAAAATTCTCTCTTTGCAAAGCATTTCCATAAGGGCAACTCTTTAAGAGAGCGTCTACACACCTTTCTCATTCTGACACTTCTGGGAGGGGCTCAGCCTTGCTGATGAATTGTGAACACCCACGAGAACAGCGGGTGGGGGAAAAGACACCATAGACTTAAAAACAAAAGCCCTCCAGTGAATAGCATGATCATAGAGCTAAGTTAGGACTTAAAATTGAAAAAAAGCATATTCTCTTATATTTACAGCAAAGATGTGATCAAGGCAAATACCGTATACTGATGACAAATACTTCTGCTTGACTAAAAAAAGAATAACGCTCAATTTATTCTCCCCCTTCCCATGTTGCATAATTTCAGCACAATATTGCACCCAGTGTTCCCCCTGTTTCTCAGGTTCAAATTGATTCTACAGTCCATTGCTACTGTAGGCAAAACAGCACCACCCATAACCAAAAGGAGGTATCAGCAGGCTTGAGGAATGTAGACATTTTCAGAAGTATACACAGATCTTTAGCGTAAACAAGAAGAACCCCAAAGGGAAGGGAACCTCGAAGGAGCCCTATGAAAACTGAGGGTGTAATCAGAATGGCATTTATCCTACAGCTTGGTCTTGGTGGGGGAGAGGATGGTTCACTCCTTCTTCTGGTGACCACATGATGTACGAATCAGTCTGCCCCTCATTGATGCCTTACCTCACATTTTTGGGTCCCTGCCAGCAACTACTAGCTTTTGGGGTACATATAGGATCACTCCATGCTGGTTCTGTTCCAGCGTGTGTGACTCATGGGGCTGTCCCTTTGCTGAAGCCACTTAATGATCTTGAGAAACAGGAAGCTCCTTGATTGCTTGCCTGCAGATGGGAAGGGAGGAGTAGTTTTCCATTTTTAAAAAAAAAATGTTTCTAACTGTTCAAGGATACTTTGAAAGGGCTTTGTTTAATGAGAAAAAACTTTCAAAGTATCACTGATGTGCTGTGTCAGTTAGCAACAATTAAAAAGAAATGGAAAGTTTCTTCTCCTTCCCTCTCTGCAGGTGAGTGGAAAGGAATCTTCCCATTTCTCAAGATGGTTCAGCAACTTCAGCAAAGCACGGAGAAAGAGACAGGAGCAGAATTTTTATTTGTTTGTGTCTTCTTTCCCTTTAAAGGGAAAGATTATCAGTCTAGATTTTTCTCTAAAGCGGGTAACTTGAGTTGCAGTGTGGTCAATCCTTGTATGTGGATGAAAGGTCCACCCTAAATAACATACTGCACCTCGAGGTGATCCTGTATCGCACGATCTACACAATCTACACTGAGATTATTGAGCCATCTAGTCACTCCCTAAGTGTCCTTTGGAGCAAAACTGTAAAATGGGGTGGGAGGGAGATTGAAATGGAGTATCATAGAGGAGGGCATATCAGGCTAAAGGAAAAAAACCACTGAAAAGGAGTACTCCACACACAGAAAACTTTTCCTTCCTTCCTTCCTTCCTTCCTTCCTTCCTTCCTTCCTTCCTTCCTTCCTTCCTTCCTTCCTTCCTTCCTTCCTTCCTTCCTTCGTTCCGTCCTTCCGTCCTTCCGTCCGTCCGTCCGTCATCTTGTACCTCCACCCTTCCTCCCCTCCTCACTTTCACACATGCTACACCTCTACATGGACAAAATTACTTTCCTGTTGCGAGTATACATTTCTTTATATATCCGAAGATGGGTAGAAAACAAATGGGGAAAATGAAGTTGTCCTTGCTGTATGTAACCAAGAGGTTAGGTATGATGGCAAAGTCAGCTCTGATGGAACCCTGGTGAAATTGTCTTCCGTCCTTTGCTGGTCATGTGCTAAAAATGTACAGGATTACTGTGGAGGCTGCAACAGCACTGAAGAAGGGCTAAGCTCTGTGGAGAGGGCTGTACTGACAAGATAAGTAAAACAGACTCCTACAACCATCTTGACTCAGCAGTAACTTCAATGTGATTATCATGGTGAGTCACCTGCAACCCAAAGATGCACAACTGAATAGACATTAAATGCTGTTTTAAAGGTCTTCCCTAAGCACACCATGTGTCTCTAACATGTGGCATAGTCATGTGCTCAAGGTGGAATGTTTGCATGCGCGCTTGTGTATTTCAGACCAGAAACAAAATAAACCAGTAGCAAAAACAAAACAAAACAAAAACCATAAAGAAGACAAAAACGTAATGGCATTTAAATACTATTTATATTTCAGTGTGTTCTCTTTCATGGACACAATCCACTTCCTCAGCCATGAGAGTGAGAATACATGACAGGTACAAGTTGTGGATTGTGTGAGTCAATGTGACATTTCATACCTGGCAGTGACTTCTGTTTGATGTTTGGTTCATTTCCTTTGAAGCACTGATTCCTTGGAATCAGCGACAATGGTTCATGGGCGTGGCTTAATAAACCCCGGGCTGTGGATAACATGGCAGAAACAGCATAAGGTATTGAGTTTTTGGCTGTCTTTGGAGCTGTTCGTTACAGTGGGTGTGGTTAGTTGGAAAGAAATATGGCTTATTGGGAAATTACAGCAGACACAACATAGTTATTGCAGAATTTTACATTTAGTAATGGGTTAAGAATCCTTGGCTACTATGTGTGTGTTGAAAACAAAGCACACGTTGCAGGAAATGCAGGACTGCTGGTGCAAACAACACTCTCCCCTGGATTTCTCCCACTGCCTCAATATCAATGCTTCCTGCGTTGTGCTGTCATTACACTGTGACAGCCAACTGGGTGCTGTGTAGAGGTGATGCATGTAATATAATGAAAGCAGGTATCAGCCTGGGTTGTTCTGGGTATTCAAAAGCAAGAGAATAGGAGCCTAACACAAGTTGCTGTTCTTGGTGATGCCTCGAGTTCTCTTGAGCAGAGCTTAGAAAAGTTACTTTTTTTTTTTTGAATGACTACTTCCAGTATTCCCATTTCCAGCACGGCCAGTGGCTATGCCAGCTGAGGGATTCTGAGGTAAGAAATGTCACCTGAAGTTGTGAACAAAGACCCTTCTCCTTCCTAGGGACAAAATTGCCTGGGCTCTGGCATCTCTAAAAATGACCCAGGAGACATACTGTATGCTGCAGTCTGAACACAAATTGAGAATGGTGGCATTGATAAAATGGATAAATTCCCTGTTCATGTGTTAAAAGTATCCCGTGTCCCTGGAAAGAACTGGGTGAGAGCTAAGTGGGAATGATGACTACTTTCTTTAGGAGGTTACTTTGGCTGGCCTAGTAACTTACAAAGAATCACTGCTGGGTTAGAGCAAAGGTTAGGAGACCACAAGCAAGCCACAAACAGAACAGCATCCTCCCTCCCTCTCTCTAGTTTTGCTCCGTAAACAATACTACAGGTGTACTGCCTCTGATGATACCAAGTGTGAAGGAGTATGCCTCCTTATAGGATGGGGAAGATAAACACCACGCCTGTGTCATTCATCACTTCCTAGGAAACACAGAGTCAGTGTCCAAACAACCACCACAACATTTACATTTCTTCTCCACCATTAAGTAATTAACACAAGTGTGTTAACGGGGGAATCCACTACAGTCCAAAGTGTCCTTTCTGGGGGATGGAGTGGGTTCACCTTCAGCACTTCTCTCACTCCTTGAGTTCATATCTACCTCCCATACTGTATTTGTTCCCCATCCATATGACTGAGCTCCCGTTAGTTGTCCAGGCACAGCGAGGGGAGAATGATTCAAAACTTATGACATATTCTAGAATTCTAGAATTTTCTTGCTTGTTTTCTCTTTTAATTAGCTATACAAGTCTTTATTACACTTAGGATTGAGTATGTGTGTGAATGAGGGGGATGGACAACAGATTGTTTTTCCTCCTTTCCTTTCCTTTTTTAATGGCAACGGCTGCCCTTGATTTGCAGAAACTTTTCTTTCTTGCTCTGGGTGCCTGTGTATGCTCCAGAGTGGGTGAGTAATTGAATTGGTCTAGACATAGTCATTCTTTAAAACAAGCAAGCAAGCAAGCAAGCAAGCAAGCAAACAAACAAACAAACAAAAAAACTTGTTTGCAGCTAGTTTGTAAAGAAATTCTCAGACTTCTTAACTAGCCAGAAATAATACTGAGGCGTATAAAGAGCCTGGATTTCTCACGTTGCTTGTTCAGTGGAGTAGTGCAGGCTGCTTACGGTATTCCAGCTCAAGCCACTAACCTTGGAATACCAGGGGCCACCTATATTTTAATTTTTTTTAACCTATGAAATGGGAACATTAAACACAATATTTTTACTGGGCTAGAAATCATTGTGAGCAGCAATTCTCCACTGCATGCTATTTCCAAAGCAACGTTGAAATATTGCTATTGTTATTTTCCAAAAGCTCCATTAAATATAAATCATTGTGATTGATAGTGAAATAGACGATAACTGCCTTTCGAAAGGTTGTTGGCTGCATTAATTAACCAGTCTTTGAGGATGACTTTCTGATTCAGGAAAACAAACTAGCACCTGAAGTTTGATTTGGCTTCTACCCGTCACATTTGTATTTACACCCAAAGATGATGGTTGATGAAGACTCCATGCTTAAAGTTCGAGGGTGGGGCATAGATGAATATTACCTTGGAGGGAAACAAATTTATTTAGTTCCTGTTCATGCTATCATAAAATTTCCCTGGTTAATGCTATTTGTTGCCTATATCTAAACAGTTCAAGAATCTGTTCTTACAGAACCTTTCTTCTCTCCCTTCAAAGTTATATACTTATGATTTAGATATGCAATCATATATACGGTCCATATAAATGTGCATGTGTATGTATGTGTATGACCATATATACGTGGTCATGAAACAAAAATTCAATGCAAATTTATACCTTCTATATCTCAAACGAACCAGGTTTTGCTAGTATAATGTGCGAGACCCAATCCCCCACCCCCGCAGATTCAGACTGGTTCAACCTTAATTGGATTTTCTTCCGAAGAGTTGTGTCTGGGACAGTGTGATCCCATCCACTAGCCACATCCCAACCATTGCATCTCTTCCCCTTCTTACTTGGGGAACACATTAGTATGAGAGAGCTTGTTCTATACAGGCAGGTTCCCTCCAGGGACAAGTAGATCTGTCAGATCCAATGCCATGGATCCTGTCTTCTTCCAGAGTCCAGATTTGATCTAGTCATGTGGGGTGTACATGGTTACAGCAAACTTATGCATGGAGCATGTCTGTTTTCAAACAGACACGTTCATGAACACATGCCCCACTGATTAAACCACGATTATACAATTTTAGAGGTGTCGGCAATAGAGGTGGGTTTTTTGGTCCCTTCCTCTTCCCCCATATGTTGACAAATGCAGTTTTGCTTTCTTTCATGGAATGCATCACTTGTCCCTTGAAATGGACAAATTTTTGCCAGCAAATTTCATCTGTTCCCATTCTGTTTGGATGTGGTATTAGTAGATTGGTAAAGAACCTTGACACACTGAATTTGTCACACTTCTCTATTCCCTCTGTGATATACAGCAAAGGTTCCCAACCTTTCTTGAGTTGGAACCCCCTTTTATAATAGCTAAGTAACCTGTGACCCTCTATCACATTTGCATAAAAAGGCATTTTTAATAGGGTAAAGTCATCCCTTCTCCGAAAGCAGAGGCTTCTTTCTCCCCCAAAGGGCCTGTTTCTCATATATACACATATACGCTAACTTTAATATCCCGCTCTGAAAGATCAAGGAAGAAATTGTTTAACAAGGCCTGCAAAACATAAAAAGTGACCCGTGACCCCCCAGAAAACTCTTTGCGACCCCTTCAGTGGTCCTGATCTCCAGGTTGGGAAACACTTATTTAGAATCATGCATTGTGAGAGCTTAGAAGTTATTTTTGGTTCATATTCCTAGTACCCTAATCAGCTGAATCCTAGTCTAGAAAACTAACTTTTCCAAGCGTTGTGCATGTTTTCTGTATATCAGCATTCTAAACCACTGTGGGAGCTTAGGCATGTAGGTTTGGCTTCCTTCTACAGACAGCTACCATGGTCTCCAGTACTTCTCCCCCTTTTGAGGAAGAAGGCTCAGCCAGGGCTTTGGTTGGAACAGCATCTGATCCCCAAGAGATCTATATTCCACTGTCCATCTGGGATCTTAGTGTCTGCTGCTTCCCAACCTAAATGTCTATCAGGGTCTCCATTTTGCAGGATGAATGAGTAGGTGCTCCCAAGTCAGACACTTCTTATAAGATTACAATGGTTTGTTGACACTGTTTACAGGGAATGTTTATGTGGAATACACTTCATAGTCCCAACTTCTGTCAAAGTCAGACATCTTAGGTAGCTTATGATAGCAAAATGGCTACAGATTAAATACGGAATCTTGACTGAGACCTTACCATAAAAAACAAATGAATTTAATACATAATAGTAATATCAGAGAATATCAGAGAGGGCCAGTCTACATGCCGTAATTCCCAAATCGTCCTCCTATGTTTTATTTTTGTTCCTTACATTCCAGAACAATGCAGGGTTGGTTTCTGTTTGTTTGGAACAAATGAAACAGCTTAGTCTCTGCCGGTATAGATAACCTTAGCACTCCTCTCCCATCCTTTAGAAGCACAGTTTTGCTGTTTGTGGCGTTGTATCGGGCAGGTGAGCCTATCACCATGCCGACACTTCAGATCATTTTCACCAGCCCCCTTTCCACTGATGTCATTTTGTCAGCATACTAAAGCAATGTTTTAATTACTACCAAAATGTCTTTCCCCTGCTATGTTTTAAAATGGTGTTATTAACATATTCATGCAGTCTCACTTAAACGAAGAAGCGTTTTCAGTGAAAGAGATGTTAAAACACTGATTAAAAAAATATGTCACCTCTCTGATCAATGCTGCTTTAGCACTCTGGTTTGTTGTTTTGTTTTCCAGATCTGTTAATTAGTACTAAAACATGTTTAGCTACCTTTAAAAGAAGTTATTGAAATCACACAATAGCACTTAAGGACTTTAAAAATACACACACATGCACACACCCCCCCGTGTGTGCATGCGCGCCTGTGCGCTCACATGCACGCACGCGCGTGCACACACACACACACACACACTCTCTCTCTCTCTCTTTTATTAGGGCCTAAATCCAAGTACTAGTTCCAGCTAGGGTGTACCCATTGAACCAATTACTGAATGGTAAATCCACAGCTATGAATGTATTTAAAATATTTATATCCTGCCTTTCTCTTTAAGAGGACCGAAGGTAAATCCCATTGTCTCTATAGGTATTTTAGAACAGCAATAATTCATTCAGGCCGTGGAAGATTTGTAACTGTATACTGCATTTCTGTACATTAGACAAGTATTACAAAGAGAAGTTCTGTAGTCGCTTATTCACCTCTTAGATCACACATTTGTTGTTTCTTGGAGGTAGTTTGAAGTGTTTTTTTTTCCCATAGTTTGCCATGTGAATCTTGTACGTGCCTTCTTTGTCTGGCTTTACTAATATATTATACTAACAGCCAATGGAGTATCTAGAGATCAGCACTTACCATGGTTCAGCAGTCCAGTGTAGTTTGGTAGATCAAACCTGCAGGTGTTGTGCGGGTGCTTCAGATTCTGCCCCTTGCCTTCTCCCTTGGGCTCCCAGTCGGAAGCAGTGCTGTGGGCTTCCCTGCTCTGCCTCCTCCTCTGACGGCGTAACAATAAGGGAGTATGGAATAAAACTATGACTGTTGAAAGAAGCTCCATGTAGTGTACTTGACAGAATATGCAACAATGTGAAACTCAACACAATAAAGGAGGGAGGAGGTGGGGTAAGGAATCCAGGCTGCCTGTGCAATACCTGTGGGCCTGATCTGCCAAACTGTGCTGTACGTACCCATCTCTAGAAGTATCCATTTATTTTCCCATTTGCTGATTATTTACCTAGTTAGTTTCACCAACAGGATTTTGTTCCACACTGGAGATACACACCAACTTCAGGCAAATGTGCATGACCAGACCAAATCAAGGTATTTGTGTGTGATTCTGGAGTAACTATGGGGCAGTGAAAAGAGTCACTGGTCACCTGGTGGGCAGGGGAACACCCCACAGATCCTTTATGTTTCATCCATAAGTTGTGAGGTTCTAAAGTTTTTAACCAAAGATGCCCATTGATATGAACTTAGGAAATGAACATTAAAAGGACATAATGTGTCTCGTGCTGAAGGAGCAGGTAAGTCATATCGGAAACCCCCAATAAACCCCAGATGTGCCCTGGACTCTCCACCCACTGAGGTGCCAGGCAGGGCTCAGACTGACATCACTATGTGCTATCTGCCCCCTGCAGCCACTCTGCAGGCCATTTCACATAGGAGGGGGGCAAAATGGAAGGCTACCAGCATGCCTTCAGCTGTCAATTTCCCATATTGCTAAGTGACTTAAGAAGAGAGCCATTTCAGGATATTGGCAAATTAAGTACCCTGTTTCCCTGAAAATAAGACCTAACCTGAAAATAAGCCCTAGTATGATTTTTCAGGATGCTCGTATTATAAGCCCTACCCCAAAAATAAGCCCTAGTTAAGTGAAACCCCACCCTCCACCATTGTGTAGCAACCAGAAGAAGATGACATGACTGTATTTGAATAAATGTAGATTGTTGTACATTAAAAAAATAAAACATCCCCTGAAAACAAGCCCTAATGCGAAAATTAATATAAGACCCTGTCTTATTTTCGGGGAAACACGGTACTTCCTCTGTTCTGTGGAGGGATAGAGGAGGTAAAAAGATTTTTTTATATACCATAACAGGCCAGTGCTGACATGCTGCATCACTTATGAAAATAATTAAAAAAAATACTTGAAAAGTTCCTTCTGGAAGTGGGAAGAGACAGGAGGGGCAAAGAGTAGGATCTTTTCTTAAATATTGGGATGAGAACCTCCCCACAGCCAAATCCATTGCTGACTACTGGTTGGGAGTGAATTCGGCTGTGGACAGGTTCTGTATCTGACCTTTAAGAAAAGTCACAAAGAAGAGAAACACATCCCCCTCATTCCCCCTTCTTTCTCCTCCGGAGGAAATTTTAAAAAATAAATTAAAAATATAAGTGATGCAGCACATCAGCAATGCCCTAACAAGTGTAAACAAATTTACTTCCTCTGCCTCTCCACAGAGCAGAGGAAAAGTTTAATTTCCCAATATGGGGAAGTGGCTGTCTTCTTAAGCCACTTCACAATATGGGAAGCTGCAAGAGAAAGGAACCAGACCAAATAGATAATTTGAGGTGTGCAAGGATCACACCAAATAAAATGTAAGACTACTCAACCTTAAGTGTTTGTATTTAGCCTGCATTAGCCCACTCCAAATGAGCCCATCTAGACAAACCCTGGTAGGATAGCAACAGGTCTGAATGTGCATAGTTGTCATGGTGACTGAATGCCTGAATTCTTTCCTGTATGGGCACAGAGATACCAACATGGAGCTGGGCAAGGATTGGGTTGGGTGTCACTCAAAGGGCACAAGGTGAGTCAAGCATTTATCTGGGCGCTCTTACTCATACAGAGACTGGGTCAGGAGGTTATGCGCATATTCCTGGTCCAAATATTTGGATACCAGATTTCCAAATAAAGTTGTTCATTTATTTTTCACTGAAATTTGTCTGCCTACTCACATAAGGAAGGTAAGCATTCCTTTACTTGGTAAATGACTATTTCTCTCACAAATACTGAAAGCAAGGCTAATCTAGAATTGAACTGAATATATGAACAATTCTACTGCTGCTTGTTGTCGGTTTTTTGGGCTGTTTGGCCGTGTTTGGCCAAACAGCCCAAAAACCCCACAACAACCATCGGATCCCGGCCATGAAAGCCTTCGAGAACAAATTCTACTGCTGCTCTAGATTCTGCTCTCCACCCCGTCACCGCCACCCTTTATTTTAATTTCTCAGTTCTACTACATATGGAAATATATGCCTGTTGTTTAACACCCTCTATGACAACATGGATCATATGTTTCGTAAATCCTGTTAAGGGGAATAAGGTGCCATCTGTGTGTATCAGCACCTAAGATGTATAATCAGTTTGTTTTTTTAAAGGATATAATGCTGGCTGCAATTCTGTCATTTTAAAAATGTAAATATAAGTGAAAATGTGAAAGTCATGATGGCTAATTGAAGCTAATGGATGAGATATCGGTTACATGCCTGATGGTGTGGGTGAAAAAACCAACAGAATTCTGGCTATTACGTATCACATTAATGTATTAAAGTGAATTAAGAAATCTAGTTTATCGCAGTGGATGAAGTATTGAACTAAGATTAGGGAGATCTAGGTTCAGGCCCAGAATCACACTGGGTGACCTTTGGTGAGGAGCACTCTCTCAGTCTTATCTACTCCACAGGATTGTTATGAGGATGGAGTCAGGAGAACCATGGACACCCCTTTCACCTTGTTACAGGAAAGGTAAGCAATACTTGTAAGTAATAAATAAAATGAAACATGTAAAATGATTCTCATCATTTTGATGTGGGACTCCCATTAAAAATGGCTGAGACATAGTGGAATGTACATATAAGGAAAGTGCTATATTCTCCTGGATAATAGGAATTCAATCACTTGTCTATATGTACCTGGAACCAGAACTGACTGAGGAATCTCTGTGAAGTTAAAAGTTATAGATTTCTCAAAGACTGCTTATTATCATGCAGTATATTATTCTACTGCATTTCAGCTTTCCAACCTCATCCCTTCAGCTTGAGATGGTAAAGCTGCTTCGGTTGCTTGCAGATACGTGGGATCGATCTGAGATGGGGAAAATAATTATTTTAGTTCTCAGAATCCTACAACCAGCATAGCTAGTGGCCATATTGGCTGTGTAACCCTGGTTGTTGTAGTTCAAAACAAAATAAATAAATAAATAACTTCCCCCATCTCTATGAAGGAATGTTGTTCTAGGACAGTGGTTCCCAACCTTGGGTAACCCAGGCGTTTCTGGACTGCAACTCCCAGAAACTGTGTCCAGCACAGTGGTTAGGAACCACTGTTCTAGGAGATGCTTCTCTCATCTTTTCTGAGATGGCTTTTGCACCCATTTGAACATTTAACTATATGTGAGATTTATTTCCTCTCATTTCAATAAGCTATTTGGATGGGTTTCTAAGCAGCAAAGCATTTGAGTCCTACCGAAAGAAAAGGGGTAGTGGAGCTATGGATACGGAAGGGAAAGCTAGAACACATAAATGGTGCACATTCATATTTGCTTTCAGAGTTAAATAAATGGTGTGCTGATTAAGGAACAGCAGAGCACTGTTATACAGTTGTCAGGCGAGACAATATAGGCCTTTGAAAAGGTCAGGCTGGTGAATTAATGTAATTTAAGTAAATAAATTGGATGAACCTTAGTGTCAGAAAATTAGTCTTTGTACAAATTAATCTGCATGCTAGGTTGAAAGGTTCTGAGCAGACATACATTCCTTTCAGTAAATCTCTCTACAGTGCAGAACTTCACAAGGAGTGCATGAAAGTGCAGGGATGAGTGTATTTTTTTTAGTATCCTTTCCAAAACGGTTTTTGTTCTCTCAGATCACGCCCTCTGCTGGTTCCCTTTTCAACGTTGTGCACATCCTGTTGAGATAATGTGGTGTGGTGGTTAAGAGTGTCAGACTAGGATGGGGACGAACCCAGATTTCAATCCCCACACAGCCAAGAAGCTCATGGAGTCAAATAGTAGCATGGAAGTGGGACTTGGGAGATCCACTGAACCATAGAACTGAGTAGGTCTTGGACCATTCACCCTCTCTCAGCCCTTTTTCTCAACCTATTCTACTTTACAAGGTTGTTTTGACTAGAGATGCACAAACCTGTGCTTTTGAACTGCAGTGGCATGACTTCTCTTAGGAGCCTGGGTAATTCTGGGAGATGTAAGTCCAAAAACAGATCTGCACACCTCTAATTATGGTAATAATAATGGAAAGGAGGACCATGTATGCTACTTTGAGTTATGTGGAGCAATGGTAGGATAGAACTGTTTTTATATTGTGGCCAAAGAAACTGGTGGTAAGATAATGCTAATTGCTAGGCTTCTCCCTGGAGATTTTGTTAAGAAAGAGAGTGTGAATATAATGTGAGAGAGGGCAAATATAAGATAAAGAGGGGAACTCATCCCAGACTCTGTTAGCTAAGACCTCACATTAAAAATATCCATATGCTTATATTCACTTTAATGTTACAATTAATTAAGTATTTTGGGGTTTGAATCTATGAGTGTTTCAAAGACCTTGAGAAGGATGCGCACTAAAACTACATCCGTCTTTCATAATAGCAAATGTATTTTGAGCAGAAGATACACTTCAGGACTACACAAATGTCTGGGTTTAATTTAAAACATCTGTCCAGTTGACATCTGTTCAGTTTATTAGAGCGGCCAGAATTCCAAGCAGTACAAACCAATGTATTTATTCAATGTCATCCCAGGCAATGATTTGCTGTGGAGCATAAGGACAAATGAACAAATGTGCCATTTATCAAAGGCAGAGCATTGTCACAATCTGGAAGAACATTTGTTAACCGAGCTCTGCCATGCAAAATGGAATATTGCCTTCAGAGTCAGTTTGCTAGTTATTAAGAGAGAACTGGAAGGGCGTCTTTCAAGAATGACATTCTCTTTGGCACAGTTTATGTGCTTTTCCCTTACTTATCGTGTTCCCAGTTATTTGTACCAACCACGGGTGCTTAACAATTGTGGACAGTCAGAACGCTGTTCTACTTGTGAATTTTTCATTTAGACCATAGCTTGATGGAACTTGTTTGTCATATTTCATTTTCTCCCCTTCTGAACACACAAGAAAGTAAGAACTTCCCCAACATCTGTCAGTTTGACTTTCCACTCTCTACCCCGATTTACAGGAATAGAGCAGTGGCTGCCATTGACATGCCTGCCTGTTTCTGCACATTTGAAGAGCTATGGCTGTTTACGAGTGCTGTCTGCTGTTGGCAGGATGTGTTTCCATAAGAGAAAGGGTACTGAAGGGAGACAGGAAGTGGTCATTAGAATTACACAGGACAGGAGGAGTTAAGGAAGGGAGGCAGTAGGTGAGGAACTACAAAGAGAAGAGGGCAACATGATATTGGTAGTCCCCATGTTGTCTTCAATATAAACCTCCTGAATAACCTTGGCAGCAGAGACACACACTCCATGTTGAAAATGCTGCTGCTAAATGCCAGCCAAATTAAAAAACAATAACCATTCAGGACTTGAACCTGGATGAGCATGCTGATCTGGCCTGTATTACAGAGATCTGGAAGGATGGTTCTTGTGGGTGTTGGTGTATGAGGGGATAAATTTTTCTCAGCTCTAGCCACTACGGTCCTCTGTACAGCAACAGGTAATACTTGGGAGTTCAGGACACAGATAAGAGAGAGTTATGTGGACTCAGAGACCCTTCCATATCTCACGTGTTGTTGATTCTGTTCCCTCACCAAGAGTCACATCCTGAACTTTTCTGAGTTTGAATGTGTATATCTGAAGGTGGTTGCCTGGGACAGAATAAAGATTTCCGCTGTCTTACTGCCCACACCACTGTACAACTCTCTCCCCTTCCTGAAATGGCCAAGCTGGTGTCAAGGGTTGTGTCTAAGCCCTTCAGCATATTGTACTGGGATACTTCAAAACCCATTCTGAGGCAACCTTACCAGGAGCAGCTCAGGATTCCATGATGACTCTTTGAATGTGGAAATGGTCTGGACAGTGGATATGATTGCAGCCAAACATCTCTTCCCATGTAGTAGAGTCAAAACAGCCCCTGGTTTTATTAAGGAGCTGGTGGCAATATAGGAGTGAGATGCAGTAGAGCAGTGGTTCCTAACCTTGAGTAACCCAGTTTTCTTGAACTGCAGCTCCCAGAAACCCTGGTCAGCAAAGTTGGTGGAGAAAGCTTCTGGGCATTGTACTCCAAGAACCTCTAGGCTAACTAAGGGTGGGAACCACTGCTGTAGAGGAAGGACGACAGAAAGTCCAGAGCAGGTCTGATCAAGTGTGAGCTAGGCCCATGATGAAGGCTTACTCCGTGACAGTGGTGATGGCAAATTCCATCCCACCCACCACCATTTCATATGCATAGAGTTATGTAGAACAGCTGTCTCCACTGATACAGAGTCTCTTATGGCCTAGCCAACAAAAGGAGAATGCAGACCACTCCACAGCTCATTGTGAAGAATTTGTGCAACACTTTGCAGAGAACATAATTTGGATCTGCTCTGATTTGGATGCTGTCGTTGATAAATGTACCCTGGAGGGAAATTTGCCCCCTGCTTTTTGCATGGTAATGGATGAGGTCCAGTTTATGCACCTTGAGAATGTAAACAAGATCCTTGGAGAGGTGAGAGTCCCCACCTGTGTGCTGTACTCTTGTGCTTCTTGGCTCATAAAAGCAGTTGATGGGACTAGTTGAGTGAGTAACGGAAACACTAAATGCCTCTTTACAACAAAGCAGAGGTCCATCTTATCTAAAGATAATGTGCTGTGGGTTCTCCTCCGTAGAGGGTAACAAAAAACGGAAATAGGAAGAAATGGCCCAGATCAGTACATGGCCAGCAGGGGCATTTTGCTGACACAGCAATGTAATCACACATTTTATTTTTAAAAGAAGGGGGACAGAAAGAGGCACAAGAAAAGGAAGGGGATATGTCCTGCTTGAGGGGTGTAAACAAACGTACCACATCTAAGTCACCCCCCAAAAGTGGAACAGTCTTAAAATGTATGACCACTATCACAGGATATATGCCACGTGACCACAAGACGTGACTGTACAGGAAGCAGAAGATGCGAGAAAGAAGAGGGGGTGTTTCTCTTGTGTGACCACGGCCTTAGATGCTGTGGGCAAACTGCTGACTGGAGTTGGGTACCAGAGGAAACAAAATTCCTTGTTGCAACAATCACTGACTCACTTCCAGGCTCAATTCAAAATGCTGGTTTTGACCTATGGAGTCATCACTTGCTTAGGCCCAGGCTGTCTGAAGGAGGATTGCTCCTGAGATTTCATGCCCTCGCCAACCACAGCCGGTGAGGGCATGAAAGAATACCCTTTAGTGGTGGTTCCAAGACAAGAGGCCAGGCTGGCCTTTCCTCTTGTCCTTCCAGCAACAGTCAAAAGCTTTTCTGTTCAGGCAAATCCCTTAACAACTGTCTGGATGCAAAGCCATGGCTTTTATTAGGGGGTGTTGTGCTTTTAAACATTCTTCTAATGTGCTTTTAAATGCAGTGGCTGCTTTAATATGATAACTTGTTGAACTTCTTTCTTGTAGTGTAAGTGTAAAGTGTAAAGACTCTCTCTCTCTCTCTCTCTCTCTGTGTGTGTGTGTGTGTGTGTGTGTGTGTGAGAGAGAGAGAGAGAGAGAGAGAGATGTCCTTGAATTCCTTAGGTACCAATGTCAGGTGGTGCTTTCTACTCTCAGTGTAATGGCAGTTCCAAACTGCTGCTTGTCTCAGCAAAAGTAAATACAAATATTTCATCTTATTTGATTGTGGATCAGGCTCCAAAAAAAAAAAAAAAAAAAAAAGAATGAAAGAAAGAAAGAAATGAAAAGAAAAGAAACAAAATAATTGTTTTAAATTGGGAAGAATGTGAGACAGATACAACTGTGACGTTCCACCCAGTGTTCCCTGTTTGTTTCCCCCAAACACAGGTTCACTCTCTGGATACGTTTACTCTTTCTTCCGCTACCACCAGTGGATCTCTCATCCACACTGCACCATATATGCATCAGACACGTGCTGCCAATATAACTTGTTTATTTATCTTTTGGTTTTTAAATCACAGATGTTCTTTTATTATTGTGTAGGATCACTCATTAATACTTCTTATATCTGATTACACGTTTGCTTATTCAGGTGTTGTATTTACTTATTCACATTAACCAACTCATTAATATTCTCTGACTATCTATTTAGCTTTACTATTCCATTTATCTCCTTCTCATTCTCTCTAACTCTCCAACTTTCCAATTCTCTTTCCTTAACTCTCCAATTCTCCTCTCTAACTGCTTCCCTCTGTCTAACTGTCTAATTGACTCCGCCCCTCCTATCTTCTCATAGGCTCCTGCACTTGAACTTCAGCTATGATAGACAGGAGTGACGTGGGCATTCCGCCACAACAACATTCATAATTTTATGTTTACTAGCTGATTTCTGAGGAATTCAGGGAGATATAGTAAAAAAAAAAAAAAAACCAGCAAAAATCTGCCCATTTCTACTTGTAATTTACTCTATTTCTTTTACCTATACTTGCTTTTTAAATATCTTGTGAGTTCTGTTGTTGGTAGAAAGGCAGGGTATTTTAAAACATTGTTTACAAATTCAGTGCTCACCCAACATACAGCACTGCTGACTTTAGTTCTATCCTGCCTTCCTGAAGACCACCAAGGTAGTGAAGAAAAATTTAAAATATGAAATACATGTATGTTGATCATGACATTATTATTATTACTTTGATTTTTTAATTTTAAATATTTTTATCCTGCCTCTCTCCTTAAAAAGGACCCAAGGTGGCTTACATCATTAAAAATACAATATTTAAAAGTTAAAACAATAAGTATACAAATATTTAAAAAGAATTAAACCAGTATTACATTAAAAACAGTAATAAAATCAATATTAAAACACATTTAAAAAAACAGAGCACAACAATCCATTTAAAACCCCTCTCAGACCACCAGTCATTAAAGGGAAAGCCTGCTTGAAGAGAAAGGTCTTCGCCTGTCTGTGGAAGGACAGCAAAGATGGGGCCAGTCTGGCCTCCTGTGGGAGGAAGTTCCGGAGTCTGGGAGCAGCCACAGAGAAGGCCCTCTCCCGTGTCCCCATCAGACGTACCTGTGAAGGTGGTGGGACTGAGAGAAAGACCTCCCCTGATAATCTTAATGCCTGGTCAGGCTCCTAAAGGGAGATGCAGTCTTTAGATAGCTTGGACCCAAGCCATTAAATTTGTAACTCAGATGACCTTTTGGTTAAATCAGAGCCAAATCATGGACATAACAGAGTAAACAGAGATTGCCAAAGTTGGTTGGAAATACAGGTCTAGAAGGAATTTGTCAAGGAAGAGAAGTTAGAGTATGGAGAAGGATCCTACCATGTAGCCACTGCTTCACCTTCAGCATAACTAGACAGCATCACGAAAAAATGTTGTCAAGGTGGATACTCTGCTGACATAATTCAGAAGGAAGAGGTCATGACACATAATCAGTCTAAAGGACCAGCTCTGCCTTTAAGTTCAACCAGATGTGGCTGACAGAAACCTCTTCATTTTTATACTCTAAAATTTTCTTCATGAACCTGTCATGTTCAACACACAGTGTTTAATCTGAGCGCACTTGATTTTACACCTATTACTGTGGCGGCCATTTAATTTAATATTTGTAGCAGAGCTTTTTTTGTTTTGGCCTTTGTTATGTCAGCTTTAATTTTTTTTTCTTCTGAGTGAACTGTGCCTTGTTTTGTCTCTTGAGCCACCTGTGGTACAGATGTATTTGAATGACAAGTGTGCATATTTTTAGCCTGATATGTATTCTCTTCGAATATTATGTTGTCACACATCTCAAAGAGATGGTTATGACTGTAGAATGAGAGATCACCACAACTGTTACTTATTTTTATTCATGAAACAATGAACAGTATGGAACAGTATGGAATTATATGGGGACCACCACCATTTTGATGTGTATGTAATTCATTGTACAAATATATGTCAAAAATGACCTTAGCCATTAGACAGAGAGAAGCAGGCAGCTTAGACAGCAGATCTTAGGAGTCATGGAAGGGAAGAAATAAAATCGAGATTTAATTTACTTTATTTAGTCAATATTAATGTCAGCATTACTATAGAAATGCAGTGGTATTTTTTTACCAAAAAAGTGAGGGAAAAGCACTTGGAGCATTTTTTGCCTCCTCTTCCAAAATAACTTGGCTGGCTTTATGTAGGTGATGGGGAAGACACAAGTTGCTTTGCCTCAGGTAGCAACATTTCTTGGGCCAGCTTGTAAATGAGTAACAAAACAGAACAATTGAGAGATTATGGCAAAACGTTTAGACCTCCTTGTTCTTCCTCTGTTGGGAAGAACATGTCTGAATGGAATGAAGGCAGAAATTATTGGACCAAAAGGACAAGCCGTAGATAGAGAATGTTTGGATTTTTAGTCTTGGGACCTTAGCAACTCATGGCGTGAATATTTAGGACATCGCCTGAATCATCCACCCATTTTGGAATACCTTGTCCTTTGGTTTCTGCAATTGTCACCTACGAAAGAACACATTTTTATTGAGAGTAGCTGAAGAAGTTGCAAGCTGAAATATCTTACTATAATATTTCATTTTTTCCTGTTCTCTTAATTACTGCCCTAAACTTGTGTTTTAAGTGAGTAAATGCATAGTTCTTGGGTTTAGAAAAAAATTGTTTGAAGTGTTGTTGGCTGCTTTAAAATTAAACACACAGACAGACCCACCCACACTCACATATATGCATAATACTCCTTTGTGAGCAAAGATATTTAGATGTTTTCCCAACCAATCTGAGCAATTTAGTATTAATATTTAATCCTACTAACAATACAAACAGACTGGGAATATCATGCATAAATTGGGAAAGCCTCCATACATCTGTTTATGCTTACTCCTGGAGGGGTTTAAGTTATAAATAATATACACAGAAAAGTAAAATAATGTTAATTTGCCAAAATATGATAAATGTTATGTAGCATCTGTCTAGTGCCTTATATTAACACACAACTGTAAGAAAGATGCCTCATGACAGTTCTCAGTGGTAGTAAACATGGTCTGTTTCACGAATGGGAAAATTAGCCTTAGGTTTCTTACATAGATCTACAGCGACAAAGCATTATACAAATTATGAGTAGTTTCAGTAGGATGTGCCAAGTGCTCATATTCCTTGTTTTTGCACTTTTCAAATCATCATTTCATGTGAGAGATATTCGAGACTTGATTTCAGACCTTATGAAGAAGGACAAAAAAGGAGGAGCCCCTGTCAGTCACCCTTCCTGCCTAGATCTCTTCCTGTAAGTAATTCAGTAAATATCATCTTTCAAAATCACATTGCTGTTAAACGCTTCTCCAAGCATAATCTGGTGACCACCCTGGAGCCTTTGACCTGCTATATGATGCTATAATAGAAATGTCAGAAGCGGAGAATGGCTACTGATCATACAGAAAATTTGGCAAAAACAGCCTACAGAGTTTCTATGGCACAGAGAATGGTTTTGAGGAAAACATGAGCATCAGAGCCTCCCTGTAGTGGGGTGGGATGCAAGAACAAGAGAAGAAACCACAGACATGAAGTGCAGGCTCTTCTCTGCCCTCCCCCCCCCCCCCCCCAATATTCAGGGTCTATAGTGAACGCTTTAGAAGAGGTAGCCATGTTAGTCTGCGAAAGCCTGTCAGGCAAAATCCCAAGAAACAAGACTAAAGAAGACAAAAACATGTGGCAACTTAAAGACTAACTGTTATATTTGAATGTGAGCTTTAATGTGAGTCTGAACTTCTTCAGACATATGGGATAAAATGAAATACAGAATTCACAAGTAAAACATTCAAAATGGTCATTGGCTTTATGAATCTTTGGCGTGTGGTTACATCTCATGTGCAGTAATTTATGGTCTATGTTTGGTATTAAGTTCTGTTGTAAACAATCCCATGGGAGACAGAAAGCAGATAACCAAGGAAGGAGGGTTGGTGGTATTGTGAAAATCAACTGGGAGCAGTAAAAAGGTATCAGTCAAAAACCCAAGGGGAGGGAAAAGTGGGCCGGGAGGAGGGGGGAGAAAAAACCTAGGTTTATATTCAATCCATTTTATGGGTGTCCATCATGCATATGTGGGACGTGGTGGCACTGCGGGTTAAACCGCAGAAGCCTCTGTGCTGCAAGGTCAGAAGACCAGTAGTCGTAAGATCGAATCCACGCGACAGAGTGAGCTCCCGTCGCTTGTCCCAGCTCTTGCCAACCTAGCAGTTCGAAAGCATGTAAATGCGAGTAGATAAATAGGTACCACCATGGTGGGAAGGTAACGGTGTTCCATGTCTAGTTGCGCTGGCCACATGACCACGGAAACTGTCTACGGACAAACGCTGGCTCTACGGCTTGGAGACAGGGATGAGCACCGCACCCTAGAGTCGGACACGACTGGAGTAAATGTCAAGGGGAACCTTTACCTTATCATGCATATAAATTTTATGTCAGCTGTTTCCCTCTGTATTCTTGTGTTCTTCATCTTCAGTGCTTCTTTTCCAAAATAACAACTTCCATATCTTCAAAGGAGTGTCCTGGTAGATTGAAATGGTCGGAGACAGGCTTCTGTATATCACTGGTTTCTGATGCCTGATTTGTGGTCGTTGACCCATTTTCATAGAGACTGTCCTGTTTGTTCTATGTAGTGTGCAGAGTGGCAGTGTTGGCAAAAGATGGCATAGATCACATTCGCTGAGGAACAAGTGAAGGTGCCTTTGATGTTGTGTGTGGCGTTGTTATGTCCTGTAATCGTGTTGCCAGAATAGATATGTAGGCAGAGTTGGCATCTGAGTCTGTGGCAGCATTTAGTCCTCATGTCTCTGTTATTGTTTTGTGGCCCATTGTGTGTTAGTAGTTGCTTGAGGTTGAGGGGTTGTCTGTAGGCCAGTGTGGGTCTCCGACCAAGGGCTCTGGAGAGTGAAATATTCTTGTCCAAGGATGGGGCCGAGATCACTTAAGATGTGTGTGAGTGGTCTCAGCTGTGAGCTAAAAGTGACAACTAGTGGTGTTCTGTCATTTTCTCTTCTGGGTCTGTCCTGCAGGTTACTTCTGGGTATCTGTCTTGCTTTGTTGATTTGTTCCTTAATCATATGAGGTGGGTATTGTAGTCTGAGGAATACATTTTGTAGATCCTTGAGTCTCTATCCTTGTTACTGCTCATAGTTGGTGTTCACAACCACAAACCCGTCTTTCCCCCTCTGTTTTGCTCGTGCCTGGTTATCTGCTTTCTGTCTCCTGTGGAATTGTTTACAATAGAACGTAACACCAAACATAGGCCAGAAATTACTGCACATGAGATGTAACCACACACCCAAGACTCTTAAAGCCAATGACCATTTTGAATGTTTTACTTGTGAATTCTGTATTTCATTTTATCCCATATGTCTGAAGAAGTGGACGTGCTCCATGAAAGCTCACATTAAAATATAACAGTCTTTAAAGTGCCACATGTTTTTGTCTTGTTTTGTTTCTTTGGGTTTTGCCTGAAATTGTGAACATGTACCTATAAGAACAGAAGAACAGAAGAAGAGCCCTGCTGGATCAGGCCAAGGGCCCATCTAGTCCAGCTTCCTTTATCTCACAGTGGCCCCACCAGATGCCTCTGGGAGCACACGAGACAACTAGATACCTGTCTCCTGATCCCCCTCCCCTGCATCTGGCATTTCGAGGTACCTTCCTTTTAAGCCTGGAGATTATACATCCCCATCATAGTTTGTAACCTGCAATGAACTTTTCCTCCAGAAATCTGTCCAATCCCCTTTTAAAGGCATCTAGGCCAGATGCCATCACCACATCCTGCGGCAAGGAGTTTCACAGACTGACAACACGCTGGGTCAAGAAATATTTTCCTTTGTCTCTTCTCACTCTCCCAACACTCAATTTGAGTGGATGTCCCCTGGTTCTGGTATTGCGTGAGAGGGAAAAGAGCTTCCCTCTATCCACTTTATCCACCCCCTGCATAATTTTATACGTCTCAATCATGCACCCCCTCAGGTGCATTTTCTCTAGACTAAAGAGCCCCAAACTCTGTAGCCTTTCCTCATAAGGGAGGTGCCCCAGCCCAGTCATCATTTGAGTCACTCTCTTCTGCACCTTTTCCGGTTCCATGAACACGTGCCTGTGTCTCCTTTATCTACTTTATTATTTCAATGCCTGCAGCAGGTTTAGCAGCCTCTAGCTTCTATTGAGTTGGATTGCCAGATGTAGTCCTTGGAGATTCCTTGAGCTTTAGGAACAGGTACTTACTTACTTATTTATACCTCACCATTTTCTTGAAAAGGACCCTGGACAGTTTTGTTGGCCCAAGTGTTCACCTGCAGTATGGGGAAAGGAAGTGAAAAATCCTTACAACACAGACTGAAGTGAACTCTTAGATCTTGGGCCTTGCCCATCATTCTTTTATTGAAGAAGAAGAGGTGAATATGGCTCAGGGAGAAAGTTTCCCAACTTAAGAAAAACCCATCTTGCTGTAACACAAATGCTCGCTATCCCCACTCTTTTGTTTCTCAGGCATGGTAGCTTTAATTCTCTGCACGTAATTCTTTATGAAAATAATTGCATGTAAATGGATGTCCTAATAATGTGTTGATTAAAAATGCATTAATTTTACAACACTAAATAATCATCACTAGTTGACGCCCAATATGCTACCAAATGGCTAATTTTTCTTCAGCCGTTTTGCATTTACATTGGTAACAGAGATTAAACATGGTGCTGAAAAGCTTATTAAGCATTCAAGGGGATTTTCTTCTCTCTCTCTCTCTTCCTGTTTTGCTAATTTATTCCCCAAAAGAATGGTATGTGATGAATTTTGCACAAAACCAGCAATGTTACAGTGTTGCTAAAGTATCACTAATTAAACCAGAATTATCAAGAAAGGAACTATTTTGTTTCCCTAACAGCTTTGTGCTCAGCACTCTGATTCCACTTCAGGGTTATGCTCATAGTTATAGAGAGCAGGACAACAGAAGAGCTTACGGCTGTGGGGAGCTGCTATTCCATGAACAGAAATCTCTCCAGCTGGGACCACCATCGTCAGATATTTAGAATGAATGGTCAAATACGATCGTGGCCTGAGGATGCAATTGCTAACACTGGGTTCAGTTCCATAGAAAAATAAGGATAATTGAAACCACAGGGGAGTATGTGAACTGCACTTTATTCAACCAAATCAATTGTGTGATTCAGCTGAATAAAAGCAAAGGTGGGACAGTCAAATCATGCAAGCATTTATGTAGGACAGAGGTGAATATCTTTGACAGGTCTGACTTTGTGTCCTGCTCCTGGGCTGCAATTAGTCCCAGGGACAACAAAGAGAGGCTTACTACAATATAGGACAAAGCAAGTGAAGGAGATCCAGAGCCCGGATCCAAAACAGTGCACATCAAACCAGTTCAGAAGTCATCCAACCAAACTGGGAGAGCCCACAAGTCATACCCAGCAAGGAGTCAGCAGGAAAGGAAACAAGACAATCAAAAGCCAGGGGAAAAAAGTCTCCCATAAAAAGCACTCATCAGTCAAGGTTTATATAGGTTTATGTAGCTGGGCCACCTAAACTCTTCTTGAGTTCAGCTGCAAGCATCTGACCAGCTGATAGGGCTCAACTGCAACATTTGGCCTGCTTATCTACCCAGGAGGAAGAATGTTCTCTTATAGGGATATCCTACTTCGAATAAAACCTCTTCTCCCAAGGAAGCTTCCCCTGATACCCAATAGTGTTCACTGCCATTCACACTTCTTGAAAAATATCCCTGACAATTGCTTTGTGTTTGGGTGAGAAGTGGTTAGCTGATGAAAAAAGAAATCAGCTTCTGGGAGTTACTTTCAGACTGCCCTTGGCTATGTAAAGCTTGGCATCCCCCATTCTCGTTGGCAATGAGAGCACGATATTGTGCAGCAATATTAGACCATTTCCTGGTGTTCGTGGATACAAAAGAACATTATCCCACATTCATAAACTGGAGGGTTTGGGGGTGTTTTTGAAAAATTGAATTCTCACAATTTTTTCAAAACTAAGCTCCAGTAAGAAGGAAGAACAACGCTGCATGATTGTTCAGTCTGGAAGACCCCATTGTTGCTGCTACCAATAAAATTAGAGAAGTGTTCCAACAATTGCTTTATGTTACATTACCTAACACTTTTGCCTTATCTTACTAATTTTACATTTTACATTAAAACATTCATTCTTAACAGCTGTCTGTATTCCCTACATACTTTCTGTCCCACTCCGTGTTGTGGCTGTTACATTCCACATCATTCATAACCACTTCAATTTAACATTCTTCCTTCCTTTTAACTTTAAAAGGAAAATGGACCCCTCATCAAAACTGCCTTTGCTGAAGTGTCCTTCCGTTGTATCCAATTTTGTTTTATTGTGTAGCAGACAATTGCTTAAATTTGTATTCAGCCATGTACCACAAATCTATTGTACCTTCTTCCTGTGGATTGCTAAGAGTGGTTTTGCTTCAATTCAGAGATACTGTCTTAACAAAGAGACTTGTCAGCTTTCTCTGGATATCATTTGAGAGGTCAGACATAATGCATGACATTGTACTTTGGTAGAGTGTCTAAGTGGCCCATACGGGGTGTGCTTCTCGGGTTTGTTTTGGAAAATATGAATGCAGCAGATTGCTTTTTGGGTTAGAAGAAAAGATTGCTGCTAAGATGCTATGCTTTGGGAGATTTCAGCTAATGACGTCACACTAGAGACATATCCGTTGAAAACTCTGGTAGCGATAAGCAGATCTCCTTCATTCCACTCCCTTAATTCTTGGGTCTATTCTTAGCATTCTGTTTCTCTAGGATTCCAGTTTCGATAAGCCCATCGGAAAGCTTCAGCTGGCTGGATAGTTCAGTAATTTGTGTATCTGACTGCAGAACCAGAGATCAGGAGTTTGATTCTCACTACACCTCCCAGGAGAACTAACTGCCTGTGTAGCCCTGGGTGAGCTGCATAGTCCCAGAGCAATCCCAGGAGAAGAGAATGGTAAATCATTTCCAAATGTTCGATGCCTAGAAAACTCTGAAAAGGACTGCAATGATTCAGAATGGACTTGACGGCACACAATTATAATGACTATTACAAGAACTGCTGCTTCCCTGGGGAATTGTATGAAACAAGTGCTGTGACCTTCAACTGAGTTTTCTATTTTCAATGACCTCCCAGTTTTGGAAGCTGAACGTCTGTAATGGGGAGGTAGTCCTTCTCTGCATAACGATGCAAGGGGCTTACCTGAAGAAGAAAGTTCCTGGCCACAGAGGTCATC
The DNA here is from genome assembly GCA_037013535.1 of Intellagama lesueurii. Lineage (NCBI taxonomy): Eukaryota > Metazoa > Chordata > Lepidosauria > Squamata > Agamidae > Intellagama > Intellagama lesueurii. The sequence continues at coordinate 161,362,318 of JBAJHW010000001.1, read as the reverse complement.
CCCCAACATGTGGAAGGAGAAAGGGTTGTGATGAGAAGGTGGCAGAAAGGAAGAGTGTGACACGCTTAACCACATGCAGTTTTGGGCACTCACAGAACTTGGAATATTATTGTAAAGGGTCTGATTGGTGTAGATTTTAGTTAGAGGACCCAAAGTCCAAAATTAGTTTAGACTGGTGTTATGAGGTAATTTTTAAAAATTATTTAAGGAATAAACTAAACATTAAGGTATGGATCCTATTAGGAAACACAGAGTTAAATGGCTCCTCAGAAAACACCCCATTGACTGCAACGGGCTCCTCTGTGTTCAAGAGAATAGCGAACACTCACTTGAATGAATGCCAGAAAAAAGAAAACATGGCCAAAACCCTGTTGCATAAGTTACACCTGCAGAAGGATGATGACATCACTGACGGGGTAATTTTCAATAATTAAAAACTTGTTGCATCACACAGCTTATCTTATTTGTGAGTAATCCATTTAATTGCATGGATGCTGTGGAGGATACTGGATAGCGGGATGAAATCTAATTACCAAAAATCTCCCCCTGCTCATGATGTCATCCTCCCTCCATGGATGTAACTTTTGGCCCATATTTGTAGGGGTCTGTTGTGCATCCATTCAAAACAAACAGGAATTGCCTTTATTCACACAACTTATGGAGAAAACTCTAGACGAAAATGGTGTATGTTGCTGTTGTTTGCCTCATCCCCCCAGTGGTACCTTTTGTTTGTTTGTTTATTTCTTCAAAGCAACTTCTTTTTGTAATTTAAGGGTCGCAACCCACACACAGAGAAATGTGGATTATGAATAGTATATAAAAACATCTTTTATAACTGGGATATTAGTTTAATCTGCTGTGCTGTTTTCAACTGTGCACTCAGTTGATTTTCAAGGTTTTCATGGTGGGGCTGGTCATATGTAGCATAATTAATTTGGAAAAGATTAGCATAATTAACTTGGAAAAGGAAATGATTTATTTCAAGCTCTGAATAAGATACATCTAAAACCCTGATATTAAATACCTAGTTTCTCAAATGGAGTTTAAGTAAATGGAAGACATTCCTCTGCCAGGGTAACTAGGTTGGAAGATTTGCCAGGTCTGTTACCTAGGCCATTCCAGACTCTGGGCAATGTAGGAATGAGGAGCTAGGAGACGGTTGAGGAAAATGAAGGATGGGTTGCCCATTCTGTAAAATGTCACTTTTCATCTCACTGCCAGATGGAGTTCACCCGTAATTTTGTTCCACCCTGTTTCCTCACAAAATAACATATTGATGTATTCCAAAATGTATTTCCTCTCAAAAGTGGATTTTGAAAAGCGTTTGCACTTTAATATGCATTTACTAAAACCTACATTTCGTTCTGTTTCTTGAACTGAGTACTGCACTGAAATGTCTGAGAAATAAGGAAACTAGATGATAAGTAAGTCACCCAGAAGTCTGGGAAATGGGATGCAGGTTTGTTTGTAGAGGAATTCGCAAAAACTCATTTTCTTCAAGTGCTGCCCTAACGATGTGATTAACAAATGGCTGCACTTTTGTTTCCTTTCATGCCAATGGCAGCCGAGCTAACCAAATTTAGGAAACCCCAAGAGTAACTGGGGTCTGATATTATAGGTAAAAACAAAATAAAAATGAAAAGTGAAAAAAGACAAAAACATGGTGGCACCTTAAAGACTAAGTTTTATATTTTTTAAATGTGAGCTCTCGTGGACAAGTCCACTTCATTAGACATCTGATGGAGTCTGATATGTGACTGGCCATACATCTTCTATGAGATTAATGTGGGTGAATGATCACAATAAATTCTTATCCATTGGCACAATGAGACACCTAGACAAGACATTTTCAAGCCTCATTAGATTTTTTTGCTTTCCCCCCTTTTTAATACAAAATCAATAAATTCTCCTCGAATATCTGTGATTTTTTCTGGCATTCTAATGTAACAATCTCTTCTTTGATATTACACATTATCATTAATAGCTATATTCCTATCATCATCATCATGTGCTGTCAAGTCAATTCTGACTTATGACAACCCTTTTCAGGGTTTTCTAGGTAGAGAATACTCAGAAGTGGTTCACCACTGTCTTCTTCTGGGGGCCAACCCTGGGACTGGGCAGCTTGCCCAAGGCCACACAGGCTGGCTCTTCTCCCAGGAGGCTCAGCAAGGAATCACACTCTTTCTACCAGTTAAAATCATACTTTTTTTTTGTTCCTACTTACCATTAATCTTGCCACTTTTATCCTAATAACTTCCTTTTCTCTTAGAAAGTTCCACATATTTAATTTCATATTCTATCCAGTGGTACAGCTGGAAATTTCTCCAGCTGTACCACTGGATATAGTGGAGAAATTATTGGAATACACATTTTTCTATACCTGTTCCAAATTAAAAATGTATTTTTAAGAAAAGGGTTTTCAATATTTTTACTCTTGTTATGTTGTATAAACATAATATTCTTGAGGTTCAAAGATAATTCTTGTGATTTCACGTCTAGGTATATTAATTTATTGGACTGTGAAATAATATCCAGCGTATATTTTAATTTATTGGCAACATAGTGTAACCGTAAATTAGGAAGTTCAGTTTTGTCCTCAATGCTATTTAACATCTGTATGAAACCACTGACATTTTTGCCCAGTGTATAATTTTTGATAAAAATCTCAAAAGACTTTCAATTTCTCCTTCATCAGGAAAGAGAGGACTAGAAACCAGGCCTTCTCGGTGGTCACTCCCCCAACTCGGAAACAACCTCCTGCCCAAAATCCGTCTGGCCCATTCACTGGGAATTTTCAAGTGATTCTTAAAAACATGGTTTCTTCGACAGGCCTTCCCAGACCTCATAACATCCTAATACAGTGGTGGTCTTAACATTTATATTATCAGTCCTTCTGCCTTGCTTTTATCACATTTTAATTATTATCAGTTAAATTTCGTTGGTGTGTTTGTATCTAACTTTGATGTTATAACTATTATGTTTATTGTTTTAAATTGTTGTTTGATGATATGTTTGTTTAATGTGTAAACCGCCCAAAGTGGCCCTGGCAGTCAGATGGGCGGTATAGAAGTCAAATGAATAAAATAAATAAATAAATAAATCATATTACACCTTATACTCTTTTTGAGTTTTTATTACTTAATTTTAAAAATTCTCTTTTCAAATATATAAAATTTCTCTGAATTTTCTCCATTATGATGTTAATTATAAATGAAATTATATGGAGTTGAGAAAATAATAATTTTAAATGGGGAAACACTTTGTTGAATGAACATAGAATAGATGAATATGAAATAACAATTTTGCATTGTGCCTATTGTACTTTATTAATCTATGTTAATTCACGAGAGGGGTGATTTTATGCCCAAGCCCATAAAACTGAGCTCCTGGGATACATTCAGGCTGGAGAAATAAGTTCTTTTGATGCTAACTAGATTTGATGCACAAATCAGAAAAATTGTGATTCATCTTGATTCATGATTTGTCAAGGTTGACAAATCATGAATTATGAATTCATTATTTTTTCCGATAAATTGATGAATCAATTTGCTTATTCATTTTTTACTTTAAAACTCCATAAAGCAGCCTCCCCAAGAACCTAGAGATACCAAAATTACAGAGAAGCTTCCCTGGCTCTCCTCTACAACCCCTCCAAGACTGGTGAAGTTTGGGTTTCAGACATCCAAGTTATACACCCATAAAATGCTCCCCCCTTCAAGGAAAGTGCCTTTTAGCAGCTGGCTTGGGGAAATTCAATCTTGGAGGGATTGTAGAAGAGAGACAGTGGAAGCTTCTCTGTTATTTTGGTGTCTCTAGGTTCCTGGAGGAGGCTTTTCGTGGGTGTATAACTCGGACATCCTGAAATCCAATCTTCACCAAATTTGAAGGGCTTGTAGAGGAGAGTCACGGGAAGCCAAACAAATCAACGAATCAAAAATCACTAAAAATCATTGATTTGTATTTGTTGGGGGCATTGAGTTGTATGAATACACATTGAAAAATTACTGATTTTTAAAGAGAATTTGGTGATTTGTGTTTTTTTTTTAACTCTATTGCTCTAATGCCAATCTCTAATGCTAACCTCCTGAGAATCCAGAGTCTTGGCAACAATAGTTTTGGCAATACTGAAAATCCAAGGGTATAAATATAGATTTTACTTTATTTTGACTCATGAAGATATGCAGATTTTGTTTTTGATTGAGAAGGGAAGAAAATCTCTGCCAGGAGGCGGTAAGAATGATGGAATAAGATGTGACTTATTTAGATGCTTTCTGCTCTGCCATGCTCTGTTTTGATTTTATAATATCTAAAGATATGTATTCTAATAGATTTTAAGTAACTATTAAAAGTGACTTTTATGAAAGTTTATGTATTTTTCTTTTTTTTAAGATTGATAAAATAGTTCTAGTACTGTGTATTTTGAAGTGCTAAATTTAAGCTCTGTACTATAAGTACAGAAGGTACAAATGTAGTAAATCGTGCCATTTTCTATTAATTAAGAACACGGTCTACATATTCCAACTGAGATTTTGTATTAGAAGATTGAAGATTTTGAAATACATATTTATCCATTTTTATTTACCTTATACCAATGTATGCCTGCAGCCTTGAGCTTTTTATACACATGCTTGCTTGTTAAATAAATTTTAGAGGAGAAGATTCATTTCTTGGACTTTTAAGTAAAATTTTCATAGGGTTATCCAGAGGGAAGAGTTGGATTAATACAAGAGAGGGTGGAAAATCTTCTGAGACTACAAATAAATTCCTTGCCAGTTGTGTGTAAAACACAAATCTGTAAGTCTCTCATAGGGTGACTGTATAAGAGAGGACCTCTGTGAAGACATTCAGATAGTCCTCTGTGGAATCTGACAATGATACTCTGTAACTCTTTTCTTTTTGCTTGTAATGCCCCGAAAATGTTTTATCACTATATATTTCCGTTGCAACAGTGTTTTTTCTTCCTCAACCTCTTTCGTTTTTCTTGTTGCCTTTTTAACTTACATGAGTTCCTGATAGTAATTCCTCTCATATTCATGTTCATAACATCTCGTATAATACCTTTGCAACAATTTATTTATTAATTAAAAATATTTTACCCCACCTTTCTCCTTAAAAAACAACAACCCCAAGGTGGCTCACATCATTAAAAGGACATTTAAAAGCTAAAAACAATAAGCTCACACATATTAAAAAAGGACTAAGTATTATATTATAAAATGGTAAATAAAATCAAGACTAAAAACGTATTTGAAAGCAACAGAGCACAACAATCCAATCTGAAAAACCCCTTCAGACAGCCAGTCTGTAAGGAAAAGCCTGCTTGAAGAGAAAGGTCTTTGCCTGCTTGTGGAAGGACATCAATGATGGGGCCAGCCTGGCCTCCTGTGGGAGGGAGTTCCAAAGTCTGGGAGCAGCCACAGAGAAGGTGCATGTCTGCACCAAGTGCACCTGTGAGGGTAAGTGGGACCAAGAAAAAGGCCTCCCCTGATGATCTTAATGCCTGAGCAGGTTCATAGAGGGAGATGCAGTCTTTTAGAAAGCTTGGACTCAAGCCATTTAGGGCTTTGTCAGTTAAAACCAGCACTTTGAATTGTGCCCCGAACAGATTGGTGGAGCTGCTGTAACAGAGGAGTTACATATTCTCTGTAACCAGGCCCAGTTAACAATCTGGCTATGGCATTTTGGATCCTCTGGAATTTCTGAACACTTTCCAAAGGCAGCCCCACGTAGGGCGTGTTACAGTAATTCAGCCAAGATGTAACTAGGGCATGTGTCATTGTGGCTAAATCAGCCCTCCCAAGAAATGGGCACAGCTGGCACATTAGTTTTAACTGTGCAAAGGCACTCCTGGCCACTGCTGAGACCTGGGCATCCAGGCTCAGAGACAAATCCAGGAGCACCCCCAAGCTGCGCACCTGGATTTTCAGAAGGAGTGTAACCCCATCCAATACCGGCTGCATCCTAATTCCTTGATCTGCCTTTCGACTGACCAGGGCTACCTCTGTCTTGTCTGGATTAAGTTTCAATTTATTTATCCACATCCAGCCCATTACTGATACCAGACACTGATCTAGAACTGAAACAGCTTCCTCGGATTTAGATGGAAAGGAGATATAGTCTTGAGTGTCACCAACATACTGGTGACATCGAACCCCAAAACTCTGGACAACCTCTCCCAGCAGATTCATGTAGATGTTAAATAACACAGGAGACAAAACAGGACCCTGAGGGACCCCACAGGCCAATGACCAGGGTGTCAAAGAGGAGTCCCCCAGCACCACCCTCTGGGTTCTCCCCTCCAGGAAGGATTGGAGCCACTGTAAAACAGTGCTTCCCAGTTCCATCCCAGAGAGATGGCCCAGAAGCATACTATGGTCAGTGGTACTGAAAAAACCCCAAAGGGTTACAAGATGGTATACTGTAGCTACTGAGAGGTCCAGCAGAACCAACAGGGACACATTCTTCCTGTCCAGTTCCCAGCGTAGGTCATCCACCAAGTCAACCGAAGCAGTTTCTATCCCATAACCAGGCCTGAAGCCAAATTGAAATGGAACTTGATTTTCATTTGGAGAGTACACATTAACTAAGATATTTTCTTCTTGTAGCATTATATACGTATCTACCATTATTATCTTTTTTTCATTTCAATTACTTTAAATTCACATTTCTTAGAGATACACATAGAAGTTCCATAGGCCTTTTCATAAATATCAGAACTTCACTTAAAGTTCATTTACATCTTCTTTTGACTGATGAATCTCTTGCAAAATATATCCGCTGTTTACCGACACCTCTGTTCTTTTCCTTTTTCTAACGCTCCCCATGCCTTTAACATTTAAAGCTGAATTTCTTAAAATCTGAACCATGTTTATTGATCACCACTTCTCCATCTAATTTTTAGAAGTCCATGAAGCAAAGCAACAGCTATCACAGTTTTGCAGAAGTTCTTACACAATTTTTGGAAAACCATATATTTGATGGCACCAATACATATATCTTATTCTCTTAAAAGATAGGGAGGAAAATGTTTATAATTCCTCAACCCTGCATGAGGACAAGAAAAGAAACGGTATACATCTCTGAAGCAACAACAGATCTGGGCTAAACATTGTAAGTCCCAAATTCTGTGTCCCAAATAATTCTTCAGTCTTTTCCCATGAAGTTTTCAAGGGCTCAGCTTGTTCCTGGAGGGTTGCTGATGAGAGAAATGTCAATGCAGTTATTTCTGCATGGTGCTCTATATCAAGACCGCAACTTGCACCCTCTTATTTCAGGATTTTACAGCTTTTCAGAATTATTGCAGAAGTTTATTGGGATAACCCAAGAGATACAGAAGTATTGCTGAAATGGAGCTGGACATTCAGCGTTGTGTGGCTGCTGCTGAAATCATTTTCTCCAGTGGACAGGATTCTTCCTCCTGCAAAAGACCAGGAAGACAGAAAATTTGGAGCCACGTAGATGGTTTCAAGAGGAGGAGAAAATGGGAGTGGTCCATGCATAAGCCTGGCCTTTGATGTTGGCTTTAGTCCTAACAAAGGGCTTGCAATGTGAAACATGCAATTCGGTCTATAATTTGTGTGTCTTGACACGCGCACACACAGAGAGAGATTGAATTGTGTTCTTTGAAAATGCTCTCTGAACATGCTAATTTTAAACTTACTTCACGTCTAAAGTATAAGCTGAGCTGACAGTAGTTATAGCATCTGGTAACCCTTTGGGGTTTTTGTTTTGTTGTTGTTGTTAAATGTACTTTACCAAATACTGGAAGAAACAAATCAGATGGAAATGCAATAAAGGGCAATTCAAAATAATGTGATCTCCTTATTTATCAAATATAGCAAAAATTAGAAGACAAACATCTCCCGGGCATTATGGGAAATGAACCATAACTGAACTGGAAAAGATAAAGTTTAATCTCAGAAATTGTTATTATTGAATTGAAATTGAATGCAAATACACTGAAAAAAAGCTGCACACAATGTCCTGTGTTATAACTACTGGAAATATGTGTTGTGATGTGCCTTTAGCATAAAAACAAAACCCTTTGAACAATCTTCCTTAAACCCATTACTCCCTGTTAACATCATATTTACAAGAACATCCTTGGTTGTTGTCGTCTTTGTCACATCCAAGTGCAATTCTCTGTTCAGCCCATTTCCCAGCTGTTTTCTACATTAAGCCCTGAGTGAATTTAGAAGCTCCCTCCCCCCCCCCCCCCGTTTACTTATGTACTTTCATCAATATGGAATTTACGGCAGAATTAATTTTGGAATAATGAAGAGCAGAATTAAAGCACAACAAACGGGGGAAATGCTCCGGCAGTGAGCAGTTAGAAGCTGGATGGCTTCATAATGCACTATTGGAAAATAATAACGTTAAGAGTGATTATATAAAAATGATATAAACTTGCTGTTCTCTATCAAATGGTCGTGTGAGCTTCACCTCCTGCTGCCACTAGAGTTCTTTTCATCAGATGTAACACATGGAATGATAGAGAATATTGAAAATGGCCTATTATACTTTCCTTGGGTTTAGCAGCAAAAATGGATGTAATTGGTTAATTTAGTGCCTCATCCTCTTCTCATCTTTTAAGGAAGATTGTGACATCCCAAACCAGTGGATTTTAAACTCAGGGCTTTGGGTTTTATGCCAGATGTTATTCTGCACCTGTGTCAGCGGTAGCTTCTGATCCTCATTTCTTTAGCATTAGCACTGTGCGTTCCATAGAGTTCAGTATTCTATAGATCAGGCCCAATGATATGAAGCAGCATGTGAGTAAACTCACCTGTTCATCTGGAGCAGGCACTGGTTTTCTGCCTGGAACGGAGATTGCTGCTGAGCTGGATGGGGTTTGGAATTTAGCAAGCAAACCATGGAGAATCTAAGCTCTGGGTGGGATCCCTGTTTCCTGGCCCGTGGCAGTTGTCACCTGGACAGAAATGTCTGGTGTTACTTGCACAGGTTTCCAGGAGATACACTGTACTGCCCAGAGAGCTACAGTACGTTGTGTTGCACAGGTGCAATCCCTGATATCTGGGAACAGAGAAGTGTGAGGAACCTGGTTCCAATCCAAGGCTTGATGACCTCAATTCAGTTTACACTTCTTGGAATGTACATGAAGTAGACACAGTTTGCCATCCTGAATCTTTATGTGTATGGATGGCTGTGTCCAAACAAAATGCACCCACTTTAAAAATGGGCATAAAAACATGCATTTCTAAGATACAGAAAACACTATTGAAATAATCAAAGGGGTGAAATTTATTCCAATGGTGCACACTTTTAAAACACATGCACAAATATGCACATGTTTAGAAAAAAATATATATCCATGAACAGTTGGATTCCATGATAAATCTTGGCATGGACTGCATGTCAAGGTGGAAAATCAAGGATGGCCATCAATGTGGATTTGATAAATGTGCATTTGCCCACCCATCAATTACTGCTGGGCCAATCCTTGGACAACTTGGAGCAACCACTGCAAACAGCCACCTCCTTGTTTAATACTGTTGATTATGCAGCTTGAAGAGGCGAAGGGAGAGGTACCTGCTTGGGATGTAGCTGCATTGCCAGTGATAGCTTCCACAACTAACAGGCTATGGTTGGGAATTTTTAAATCAATTTCAAGCACACTAAACCCAATTCAAAACCAGGAGTGTTATGACATGAAACCGTGCCCTAACTTTCCAGACTCTAAGAGCATGTGTTGCACATTTCTTAGTGTCCAGTTCTTAATATGTAAGGCATTTAGGTCTGGCTATACACAGTCTGCGATATCCAGGATGGTGAGTGGACAGAGTGAATTCCTAGGACTCAGGAGGCCTGGGTTTGAATCCCTACTCAGCCATGGGAACTCATGGGACAGAGGTGGAACTGGCAAAATTACCTCTTAAATATCTCACTTACCTTCAAAGCCATATTAGGGTTGCTATGAGTTGGTTCTGACTTGACTGCATATAACTTAACACATACAGTCTAGGGTTTTGATTAGGCTAGTTCCCAGAATCAAACCCGAAGGATTCCCAAGTATTTATCAATGTTAAACCCAAAGTTACAGTTGGCAATAATTTTTAGAAATGACAGGGTACTAACACCTAAGCACCCAGAATTGCTATCATATGGCATGTTTTTCTTTTCTTGTTTTAGTTCTTTCTAGTCTTTTTGCTTTTTTTTTTAAAAAAATTAGTTTTATCTGGTGTGCTGGTCTTTTAGTTTTAACTTTTCTTTTAATGCTTCTGCAGTTTTTGAACATGTCTCCAGGTTGCATTTCTGCTACGGTGGTTTGCTTTAATTTACACTTTAAAAGCTAAAGTTTTTTTTTTAAAAAAAATCCTGTAGCTAATCATTTACAACTGAAATCTTGTACTAACGAGACTTCATCCCCCCCCCTTTTTGCTTAAACTGTTTGCAACTTGGAGAGGATCACAGAAATATGCGTGGGAAGCTCTTGATTGCATTAGAGAGCCAATGCGATGTTCTTCCTGTGCAAAGAAAATGGCCTGATTGCATCTCACATCTGTTCCTGTTCAGCTTTAGAACATGAAAGAGAATGAGATATTACAATAAGAACAACGCTGGTCATTTGATGTTGGCAGGGCATCACCTTTGATTCTGTCATTTCCTCCCACCAGTGAGATCATGCTGAATCAGAATTTTTAAACTCCCATTTAATGTTAAAAAGGGGCTTGGTACTTGTTTATTCATTAATGGGCAAGCTTCTGTGACAAGCAGGAATTCAACAGCTGAAGCTTTCCCCATTGCTGCATCTGCATGCACAGAAAATGTTCACATGGTACTCTTGCAAGTTTCTGCGTCCACATAAGGAACACCTTTGCACATGTGCATACGCATTTACAATCAGGAGAACTAACACACATGAGTTTGCCAAAAGTAGGGGCAGGGATATTAGAGGCTAGGGTAAAATTAGTTTGGTTCACATTTAAACATGTTGCTGTTGTTGTCGTGTGCTATCAAGTACCCTCCACCCTATACATGAGTGACCTCCAAAATGTCCTGTCTTCAGGAGCATTGTTCAGCACTTATTAACTCAAGCCTGTGGCTTTCTTTATGGAATCAGTCCATCTCATATTCAGTCCTTTGCTTTTCCTGCTGCCTTCAACCTTTCCCAGCATTATTGTCTTTGCCTTCTCATGATATGCCCAAAGTAGGACATCCTCAGTTTTAACATTTTTGCCTTGAGAGAACCAATGGTTGGTCTTTCTGGCAGTCCAGTGTATTCACAAAGCTCTCCTCCAGCACCACATTTCAATCTATTTTTTTCCTGTTAGCTTTTTTCACTGTCCAGCTTTCATACACAGTAACTGGGAATACAGCAGTGTGGATGATTTTGGCCTTTGTCTCCAGAGACACACCCTTAGGCTTGATGTTCTAATTCTTTCACTGCTGCCCTTCTGTGGTTCAGTTTTCTCGTTTTATAGCTGTAGTCTCCATTTGGATTGATGATTGAACTGTCAACACTGTCAACATTAAAGTTGTGTAGTTCTCCCGTAGGCATGATTTTTATCTTCTTAATGCACAACTGCTGCCCAGCTTTTGCATGTTCTTCTTTCATTTTCATTAAAAATCATTTCAGGTCAAGATACTGTATATTATCTACATATTTTATATTATTGATATTTCTTCCACCCACCAATTTTCATTCCTCTTTCATTTGAATTGAATCCTGCTTTCCATAAGACATGTTCTGCATACAGACTGAACAGGAAGGGAGATAAACTACAACCTTTTCTGACATCTTTGCCTATAGGAAATCACTCTTTTTCTCTGCATTCTGTCTGAACAGTAACTTCTTCTCCACAATATAAGTCATGCATCCGGACAATCAAGTATTGAGGCACAGCCATTTCTTTCAGAATAATCCATAGCCTTGCATGATCTATACAGTCAAAGGCTTCACTATAGTCTATAAATCACTTTCTGAAGCTCTTTGATGCACTCAGGTAGCCAGCACATATTTGCAATATGATCTCATGTGCCTCTTCCTTTTTGGAATCCAGCTTGAATATCAGGCATTTCTTGTTCCATATAAGATAAAATCTTTTGTTGCAACACCTTGATCATCACTTTGCTTGCATAGCAAATGAGTGCAATGGTCCCATAATTACTGCACTCATTGGCATCTCCTTTTTATTGTTTCGTTTTTCATATTTTTGATGTATTCTTGTTAGGAATATGTAGCTCTGCTATAGTCATTTCATGAAATTAAAAGCTTCCCATTCTCCACCATCCCCACCAATCTCTAGAGATCCCTAGGGATCCCCTTCATTCTAGGAAGCCTACAGAAGCCATGGAACAGGACAGAGAATGATTTTAAACAGGAAAATCACCACTGTTGCTCCTGGTCCCAATGCCAGAAGCAACAGCAGCAATTTTATAGCTCTAAATGATTCCCTACCCCATTCCATGGCTCCCAAAGACTTCTTATGAATGGGATCCCTAGGGGTCCCTGGAGCTTGGTGATGAGGAGGGAGAATGGGAAACTATTAATTACATGAAATGGCTGCAGCATGGCCTCATATCCCTAAGAAGAATATGCCAACAAATATGGAAAACAAAGCAATAGAGCTTGGTGGTGGTGGTGGGAAAAGGAATGGTTAGCTTCTCTTCCTTTTTTGAAAAAAAAAATCTAATAAAGAATTGGTCTAAAAAGGCCAAAATAATTCCCTCAATATATCCCCTCATGCATTTTACTTCCCCCAAAGTAATCAGAAATAGTAATAAGTAAATGTTTACTTGCATATACATACACAATTAGCTCTTCTATAACCAATTAACATAGTGGAATCTATGTGATCCTTATGCTATTTTGTGATTTACTGGCCAAAGTCTTGCTAGCGTTCATCTCTGCATAAGTGCAGATGTATAGATTACAGGAGCAAAGTGCTGCCAATTAACAAATTACAGCTTATGTGTCTTGGCACACAATAAGGAATAGAACTAGTAACTCATTAACCAGTGGCAACTCAGTACTGCAGTTTACACCATTGCAATTGCACTGGTATAAACAAGCAATAGGATTATGGCCATTGTATAATTTTCTACTGGTAGTTGATTATAAGAAAATTTGAGCTTCTTATTTACATGCATGCATACACAGAGTAATAGCTTTATCAGTTGTTGCATTCAAAAAGAGAAGAGAAGAAATCTATTTGCACTTCCATCATCCTAAATGTAACAGGTAATGATATTATTTAACTCTGCACTATAATTTGTACCTGAAACGTATTATGTACAAGGACACAGCAAAATCAGTTGTACTGGAAAGGGATAAAAGACAGGTGCCCATATTTTCTCTGTCTCCTCTCTCTGTGACATACCTCAGCTTTGAGGAAGGACATATAGATTAGCAGAGTGCTACTGAGATTCCCAGTGTAGTGTAGTGGATAAAGTGATGGACTAGGACTCTGGAGAACAGGGTTTGAATCCCTGCTCAGCTATGGAAACTCACTAGGAGAATGGAACTGGTGGTGCCACTCCTTAAATATCTCATTTATCTTGAAAGCCCTATTAGGGTCCCTATAAGTCGACTGTGTGGAGAAAAAAGTGGGGGCTTAAGCCCCTTCTCGACATGCCACAATTGACTATGACCATCCTGAATTGCTTTTACGTCTCAAAAAACACACCAGGATATCTAATCCCAGATGTTCATCTCTCTTCTAGTTTGGTCGTCATACACAAAATTGCGTTTGAGGTATGAAAGAGAATATCACGATCCTGCGAATGACTGAACTAAAACTTTTTAGTGCTCTAGCAATATTTCTTATGGAAAAAGCAAGCTGCAGATTTCAACGCAGTGCTTGCGGTAGTGAATGAAAAGCTTTTTGCCATTTACGTTTCAGTTTTCAATTCCAACTATCATCGTCAAAAGAGACAGATACATTGAACACACATATAGCGAAGTATTCTGAAGTGCAGCTGCCAGAATAATAATACTGGCTGCTTCAGCTGGATTTGATCTGTTATGTTTTATTTGTGGGAACAGCACAGTGTATGAATACATCCTTTCACATTATTCCTAATTCTGTTTATTCATAAGAAAATGTCATTCATTTCAGCAGGACTAACATAATGAGCAAAAACGCTAAGTACCATGTCCCTGGTTTTCAGTCCTTAAGAAGTTTCCTCAAAATATATGCCCTGCTTACGTTAGGGAAATGACAAGTGTTATAAATAGAAAACAAAATATGAATAAAGCAATGATTTAGATATTGAAATACGTTTGCTTCAGAATGGGGAAATACTGACAGAAAGAAGCACACTCATAAAAGCTGAGAGACTTTTTAAGATTCGGGCTGTGATTTCAAGGCCTAGGTTGCCAACGGAGAGCTGAACATAGATCCCACAGGATGGCAGGAGATAAGACTAAGCTGTTTGGGGTGCAGAGGTTGGTGGAATCAAAAGAGAGAAAGAAAGATGTTTTCTATAACCTGCACTTAGACACACCAAAGAAAGGGAGAAATAGATGGGAGAACTTCTATCATGAAGAGAACATACTATGCCCCCACCCAACCCCAGGGCTAAGCTGACAAAAGTTACTATTCTTTGGGTTTTTTGGACCGTCTTTAATAGGAGCTGAAGAAAAATGCCATGATAGTTTAAGTAAGACCAAGAAAGAGAGATCTTTGGCACAGTTTCAACAGAAGAGAAGCTGCACGACATCCTCTGAACCAGAGTTAAGGACGGGAAGGAGGATGAGCTCACACACTCCTCAGGCTAAAGCTCAAGTCCTAAGGTATCTGAAAAAGCTATTTCAGGTGAGCTTGATTTAAGCAAGCCTTCAGGGTTTAGATAAGTGATTTTATCTTAAAATGAGAAAACAACACCAGTCGGTTAGCAGAGCCATTTTAGCAAAGCAAGGTGGGGCTTTTCCAAAGGAACTAAGACTTGCTATGAAGTTGGTCTCAACAAAAAGGGCATCTTGAAAGATGGAAGAACAAGAACAGCCCTTCAGGAGGGAAGCTGTAAAGACCAGACCTCTGTGCTCTGAGATTACAGAACTTCCTACAGGTAAATCTCCAGGGCCAGATGAACTGCATCGGAGAGTACTGAAGGTACTAGCTGAAGAACTCAGAACCACTATCCATTATTTTCTTGAAATCATGGGAAACAGGGGAGGTTAAAATAAATCCTGCCAAACTAATTTGATCACAGCTTTTGATCAGGTAACCTCCCTGATAGACAGAGGGAATGCTGTAGACGTAGTATATCTTGACTTCAGCAAAGCTTTTGACAAAATGCCCCATGATATCCTGATTAGCAAGCTAACTAGGTGTGGGCTGGATAGATCAAGTGTCAGGTGGATACACAATTGGCTACAGAATCGTACTCAGAGGGTGATGATTAACGGGTTCTTCTCTAACTGGGAGGAGGTCCCAAGTGAGGTACCCCAAGGCTCAGTCCTAGGCCCGGTGCTCTTCAATATTTTTATTAATGATTTGGATGAGGGAGTGCAGGGAATGCTTGTCAAATTTGCAGATGATACAAAATTGGGCGGAATAGCTAATACCCTAGAAGACAGAAACAAAATTCAAAATGACTTTGATAGAATAGAACACTGGGCCAAAAGCAACAGAATGAAATTCAACAGGGATAAGTGTAAAGTACTGCACCTTGGAAAAAGAAACCAATTGCACAGTTACAAGATGGGGGATATCTGGCTCAGCAAAACAACAAGTAAGAAGGATCTTGGAATTGTCATAGATCACAAGCTAAATATGAGCCAACAGTGTGATGTGGCTACAAAAAAGGCAAATGCTATCTTAGGCTGCATTAATAGAAGTATAGTTTCCAAATCCCATGAAGTGCTAGTTCCTCTCTATTCAGCACTGGTTAGGCCTCACCTTGAGGATTGTGTCCAGTTCTGGACACCACACTTCAAGAAGGATGCTAACAAATTGGAACAAGTTCAGAAGAGGGCGACAAGGACTATCAGGGGGCTGGAAACCAAGCCTTATGAGGAAAGGCTGAAAGAATTTGGCATGTTTAGCCTTGAGAAAAGAAGACTGGTGTGTGTGTGTGTGTGATATGATAGCACTTTTCAAATATTTGAAAGGCTGTCATACAGAGGAGGGGCAAGATCTGTTCTCGATGGTCCCAGAGTGCAGGACACACAACAATGGGCTCAAGTTAAAGGAAGCCAGATTTCGGTTGAATATCAGGAAAAACTTCCTAACTGTTAGAGCAGTATGACAGTGGAACCAGTTACCTTGGGAGTTGGAGAGTACTCCAACACTGGAGGCATTCAAGAAAAACTTAAATAATCACCTGGCAGATATGCTTTGATTGTATTCCTGCATTGAGCAGGGGGTTGGACTTGATGGCCTTGTAGGCCCCTGCCAACTTGACTTTTCTATGATTCTATGATTTTGGAGAAGGAAATCTTCTATTCCCTTCTGGGCATACTTCTTCACTCCAAAAAGACAAAAGAAAGATGAGAGGTCCCCCAGACAGTCCTGAAAGACACTCTACATTATAGAGGTATGCAGCATTTAAGTTTAAACAGATATTATTTGGAAGTTATATTCCTGATATTTATCAATACAGGCTCCATGGTTTGACCAGATCTCCATGTGCTGTCTATAAATTCTTCTGCCCACACTAGGGCTGTCTGACGCCTACCTATGTTAAGGTATCGTGCTTCCACAGCCAGCCTCCCTTTTTTGCACAGATTCCAATTTAACCAGCAATTTATCATTGAACCCTCTTCTCAGACCCCTGCCCCCCTATATTTGCAGGAATGTCTTGCAAATACAGATAACTTGCCAATAACCCACCCTATTAATGTCAAAAGGATAGGGCAAGGTCTTCAGCCTATATTTGTGTTGGATGTCATTGAGCAGTCAACAATGATGTATCTTGATGGCTTTGCCACTGCTGCTAACTGACTGGACCCTTCCTCATTGATTGCTACTCCTTGGGCATGATTCAACTGGATACATGCACTGAGGGCAAATCTAGGCAGAGGCAATCTCCTCTCCCTCACTAACTAGATAGTAATGAGACCATGCCCTTGAGAGTCTAGTTTTGAGACCAAACTGGATCCTGATGAAAGGTGGCAATCTGGCGACAGCTTGCCATAAATGGGTGCCCTCTGTCTGGTTCCCCCTCAAGTGATGCTTGTGGTGGCAAATGCATTCTGTTTGCACCTGCACTTTCTATTTATAGCTATGCAGTTTAAACATCTTGACTGTGAACCTTAAAAATGTCACATGTGAGGAGACCCTGAGCTCTTCCATGACCATGGTCTGGAAAAAGACTGGTGGACTTCTGATTCCTGAAGAAAGTAATTGTGGCAGGGCAGGAGAGGTTGGAGAAGGTTGTTCTACCTCACCTAGACAAGCTAAATGCATAAATAAAATAAAGAGAAACCGAAAGTTTGGTTTAAGACTTGTTTCTTGTCGAACTTGATAAATTGAAAGTAAAAGAGCGCTGGAGCTTACCAGAAGCTGTTATGTGATCACTCCTGTGGAGAGAAAGGGAAAGTTTTGCAATTTCATTTAGCCAATCCTTTTCTAGTTGTTTGTTACAGAGAGAACTGCCACCTCTAATTTTGTTTGTGCAGTCCCTTCATTTGCATGAAAGGAGATAATGTAAATGAACCAAAAAATATACATCAGGAAGACAACGAGGGCAGATTACTAGCAGAGGCAGGCCAATTTGTTATTCATTAAATGCTAATCAACTCGCACCCATGTTTTATTTGCTGTTCTCTGCTCCAGGCTACAATGGTATTGTAACACCATTAAAATCCATGATAAACAGGTTCATGCCAGCAGCACGGGGTGGGCTGTGGGATCAGGAGCTGTGCAGAGACTGATGAACAAAGGACGACAAGATGACCAGCACTTTGTATTGTTTACAGGTTGGTGGGACGCCAAGCGAGAAGGTGCTCACCTCTTGTGGGCTGAGGAGAATCGTTCTGTCGTTGCTTGGGTTTGCACCTGTGGATGCGACAAGGAAGTGTTTGCAGACCTCCTCTGATCCCAAGCCTTGGAAGTCTTATAACTGGCCCAAACCAACAGCTATAGTTCATCTGGTGGCCCCACAGAGCTCTGCCCGAAAAGGGGGTTCTATGTTCTTTGATGTGTTGGGAAGAACTCCACAGATCTCCCTTAGTAGCATCCTTTTCCTTTTGTAGCCCAGTCAGGTACTTTTCTGGCCCACTGGTTCTTGCAGGTGAATCATACGGCCTGTTCCTATTAAGGGTAATAAGTGCAATCATATTTCCCGCAAGCAATCTAATGCTAAATGATTTAGCATCTTTTAGATTACATCAATGGAAATGAAGACTAATATGGAAAATTAATACTACAGCAAAGCTTTCATGTTATGCTAAAATAGGTATGTCATTCGTGCCAGCTGGTTCTCATTTAGTCTTGTGAAAATGAACAGGGCAAAACGCTTCAGAAATGGAAAGGCTTTGAAATATCCATCTCAGTCACTTAAGGAACACAACATATTGGAATGCAGAAGCCTACCTTGCCTGCAGCTGATTGTTGTTGTTGTTCGGCTCATTCTCATATCATCGTGACACAAATTACTGAATTATTGTTACTCTGCCGATTCCCATATAGAGTTGTCATGAATCAAATTACTGATTCAGGCATTGGATGCTCAGCTGCCATCACTGTAAAGACGTGAGAGGAGGATCCAAAGGAGAACTAAGAGCTTTATTAAAGATCAAAGGTGGGCATCAACAGAAGGCTGAGGGGGCAACTACATGGACAAACAGTGTAGGAATTGCTCCAGCATTTGGACTGTGAGATTCATATTATTTTCCATTGACTACCTGATGTACAAGTCAATGCAAATCAGCCCAGACTTTCCCCTTTCTAATCCATACTTCTTTCCTTGGTGACATGGCATTCTACTTTTTTTTTTTTTTGCAAATGAATATATTTGCATGCATTAGGAAGCAGAGGGGCATTTGCAGGGACGTCAGTTCCCCACAACTAAGCATCCCTTGTCTCCAAATTTTATTTTCCTTGTTTCAAAAAAAGTTTCATGTCAGCATTGGAGAGAGAGAAGGAAAGTGCCAATCAGCACTTGTCTGCAGCTTTTTGAGACATCTTCTGCTGTAGCTGTGCCTGCTGACTCTTGTGAATCTGGATGACTACATCAGAAGCTGTCTTAACAAGCTGCAAACAAGTGTTGATTGGCAATTTCCTCCTCTGCCCCTGCTGACCTCTGTCTTGACAGCTAAGCCAAATACACCAGAGAAATCCTGATTTCCACAGGTATGAATCACAGCAGATCAATGCATATTTTCCCACTGTGTACTCACACTCTTTAGTCTAGAAGAGGAGTGGGAGTTGTGTAGCCCATCTGAAAGCCTTCTGTGTAACTGCTGATTGTCCACCAACCCCTCAATTCTACCTTTCCTTTTTTCCTTTTTTTTAAAGAAGCCACTGGGAATGGGTTTCTTCTAAAGAACAAGAAATACCAACTTGCTATTATATAAAAACCAGTCATTTTGGAAAACTGGAAGTGACTTTTGGTCACCTCTGGTCTAGGACCCAAAAAGGAGGGATTCGGAGTCCAGGGTTTTGAAAATTCAGCAAAGTGTCCTTCAACAATCTGCAGCTGCTCATGCCTCTCTTGAGCAAAGAAGAGGAGAAAATCCTGGTATCCTGATTTGAAAATCTTTGCAGATACTCAAAAGAGATGTCAAAATATGAGACTCAGCTGTTCACCTTGCACATCAAGAGCAGAAAGCAATGTGTTTCATTCGAAGGGGGACAGCTTGTGGCTTGGCTTCAGCACCAGTGCCGGCTGACCAAGACAATGGTGAGGGATGCTGGGAAGTGTGATCCCACAGCATCTGAAGTCCCATACATTCCCTATCTCTTGGCTCCTTTGGCATGGAAGATGGAGACGGCAAATCCGAAAGGGTAAGGTTATGAGTGAATTGCATTCATAAAAATAAAACCCCTCTTGCCCTTAATTGTTATTTATATAAGATTGAATTTTAATCATGCAATGATGTGATAATTTCAAATTTCCTACATGCTTGTAGTTCATAAATATAAATGGTCGCGTTATCTGCATATCAAGTGTAAAGTTCAGAGTAGATGTCTGCATTAAAATTCAGACGCAGATGCATAAGAAATGGTGTTTGTTCTCTCGCTTCTCTCAAGAGAAAAATATTTTTCCCTATTACCTATCACAGTAATAGCAATGACCTACAATATGTTTGCAGATGACCTCCTAAATGACTTGAAAATTAATAGACACCCTCTGCTGGCCCCAACTTATACCGAATATTATTATTTAAAGCTAACAACTAAACTACTATACTTTATGATAACAATGTCATCATCAAACTCATAGAAGAAGTATCAGATAGCATGCAATTTAAATTTCTTTAATTGCATTTCCTCACTTTTCCTTTCCATATGGCATTCTCCTCTCTTTATGCGTCACTTTACCTATGGCAGTGGACAAACATATTTGAGTTTAAACATCATAGAAGTGTTTAGATGCTGCAGTGGTCCAGCAGTACATATGTCTCCCTCTGTTCAACCCATGTGGGTCAAACATCCTACGTGAAGGTGCCTGTGGGTGGCCACAGACTCGTGCATCCATCCCCATGTAGGCACAGAAGCATGTAAAAATGGGTTTGTGGGTGAAAGTCTGCTGCTCCATGAGCAAGTACGAGAGGTCTGCATTTGTAATGCTTCAGCATACGTTCCTTTAAAAATATTTGAGGCATCAACTGGAAAAGGTTCAGGCCCTGTAGTATTGAAGGCAAACACATTTTACTTGTCTCTGCCTTAAGCATTTGAGCATATACTGTACATGGTTTGGGTGTGACCAGCGATGCTGACAAGATCTAACATTCACTGCTTTGTTCGTGGAATTCATTATTTGTAAAGGGCCTGTATGTGCAATGAGTGTGCAAAGCAATGTAATAATCTTTAGGGGTGGAGGTGGCAGTAGTCAACATGAGATAATAAGTTGATATCTATATTCTGCACATTCTGCATGACAAAGCATTTAAACTCTGCTATGTAAAACTAGCCTATCAGTGAGAGGCACATGATATAATGAGACCTGACATGTAGCATCATAGCAGCTGATATTTCCTAGACATAGTATAAGATCTCGGAAGAAAGAAACGGTTTTGTCCAAGATTTGATGGAAGAATTTATAGCCTGATGAACAAGTGGTGATTTCTGCAGGGATATGTTATCCATCCCTAGGTGTGAAAGTGCATTTTATAGCTGGATGTCCCTTCCCAGAAACATAGCAGATGATGAAGTAGCCCTTAGAAGGGACTCAACAGAGTGTCCAAATGTTTGTCTTCAATCAGTTTCCACGTCTAGCCCTTTTCTGTTACTTGTCTCTGTCTGCCTATTGTATTTGTCTCCCAACCTTTTTCCAGAGACCTCAGAGAAAGTTAGATTGCCTGTCTCCATATTCTCCTCACAACAGTCCTATAAGGTAGGACAAGACAATAGACAGCGACTTTCCACAGATTATTCAATAAACTACACTTGATCAGGTATTATAAAGTGTCCCCCTACTCCCTGCCCTTTTCAAGCAAATGCTTGAAGCAAATGCATGTATACAAAGGGGAAAGAAGGGAAGAGTTGGGGGAACAGAAAGGAGGAGGACCAGAAAGTAAGTTAGCCTTGAGTGCTGAAGTTGTCTCGGTGTAATGTCTCTGTCAACAATTGCACTTGTGATATTTGGCCTGACTGTTTAACTGTATGGCACACCAGTTCATTTGCTCATGTTAATAGTGAGAAATAGCTGTATATTAACTGTCTCTCCACAGGGGAGTATTCACTACTGACACATACCAGGAAGGGAGAGTGTGAAAGTTGAAAATCATTGGGGTTTATCAAGCCCCTAATGAATCCAAGCCATGCAGTGTACTTTAAAAGGTCTCTTCAAAAGGAGATACTGTGTACCATACTTTCACAAAAGTTTTCCCTAGAACATAAGCAGTGGTGGGATTCAGCCGGTTCGCACCGGTTCTACAGAACCGATACCTAATGTACTATCGGTTCTGCAGAACCGTTTGCTGGCCTGCTGAATTCCACCACTGCCCCCATCCCCTGCAGCCAAACCTCAAAATGTAAGCTACCTCTCCCTCCTTCCTTGGTTGCGGCACTTGTAAGGCACTTGTAAATCCTCCGCACTTGTAAATCCTCTGTTCTTTTAGAGATCGGAGATAAGCCAGCTTGATTGGTTACAGCTGTACAACAAAGCCCGGGGCAGTCAGTGACTGCTTCCACCGGAGGTGACTGAGAGCACGAGGGAAAACTTCAATTAAGGAGGGAAGAAAGGTGCGAGAGAGCGACGGGTGGCTTCATAGAGCTTGTTTAAAAGTAAGATTGTAGAAAATTTAGGGAGGGAGGGAGGGAGGGTGTATGTGAGAGAGAGACTAGCTTTTATAAAACCATGAAAAAAGGTCATGACTGCAAGGGAGAGAAGGCTCAAAGGTGCAAGGGAGGGATGGGTGGAAATGGACATACTGAACTGAAAAGGAAATGGGCATACTGAATGAGAGGAAATGGACATACTGAACTGAAGCAACTGATTGTTGAACATTGAGGAAGGGTTTGTGTGTGTGTGTGAGAGAGAGAGGGAGAGACACACACACAGAGAGAGACTTGACTCTTCCATAAAACCATGAAAAAAGGAACATTGCAAAATTTAATCTCCATTGCATTTAGCTCTGCAATTTCTGCTGAGAACAGCAAGTATTTCAAGATTCTGTTTAGACTCTAAATTGAACTGGGCAGAACTGGAATATTTAGCAGAGTCTCACTAACAGCAAACACCTAGTAAAAGACAACCGACACACCTGGGACTAGATTTCTGAAGTGTGTAGCAATCATGTTTCTCTGTTTCTCATGCCCAAAGCAGGCAAAAGTATCATAGCTTATTCCCAAATCTGAATCCCAGTCTCTCTGCTCCTGGTCCTGCTTTGACTGCAACACCAAACAAAAGGTCTTACAAACAAAAGACTGTGGCTTTCTTTATTGAGTCAATCCATCTCATGTGCTGGAAAACAGTTTCCCCGAATTGGAGGGGGGAGTCCTGCAGAAATCGAATCCACACCCCATCTCCTCAGAATCCTCCTGAGATGAGAGCCACACCAGCCCCTCAGATGGGGCTCCTTCGTCAACCCCTCAACGCCCTCAATTTGTTCAGAAACCCCAAGCGGGGTTGAGAGTGAAAGCATTAATAAAAATTAAAAGGTAATAATTGTACAATTAGCTGTTTAAATAATGTTCTTTGGTATTTTGAAAAAACCTCCATTGAACTTATTTTTATATTTTAACATGACTGTTTCTTGGTCAGTTCACTAAGAGACGTTTATTGGCAGCAATTGTAATAAAATTGTATTGATTGCGGGTATAATCTGGAACGATTCAAATGAAACATTCAATATGTCCTCCTTTGTCCTCCTTTTTGTCTTTCTATGTCCTCCTTTTGGTACCAATGTATCTGGCAACCCTATGCCTGCCTGGCTCTGCTCTTCTGGGCTGGGCAGGGCTGGCCAGGCTGTCAATCTAGTTGTCTGTACCTCTTTTACTGTTCTTATTGCAGTATTTTATGCGTGAATTATTAAACTACCTTTCGGTATATCTTTTGGTATAGTTAAAATGGTCATTAGGACATAGAACCTGTTGTTAATTTATTTGAATCCCACCACTGAACATAAGGTGCTGTTCTCAATAGTATTATTTTTACACGTTTTTTTTTCAACTATTGGGACTACTGTGGCTTGAATATTTTAAGTTTGACCAGCCTGGGACAACGATGTACAAAGGTTCATGTTTCCTAAACGGAATGTCTTGGCATGTCATGTATTTGGATACCATTGGTCATTCGAATGAATGAAGCTTTGTCACTTTACTCCTCTTTTGAAACTTTCATTGTACAAGGAACATGTAGATCTCAGTGTTCATATCTTTGCCCACTCTTGGCTGATTTGGGCTCCCAGACATCACATGGAAGATGCAAGTTCAGGTCCTCCTAGGCAGTTGGTAGATCGATTTGGTTACCTACACCTTTGCTCTTTAAGCCATACATCTCGCTGGCTAGCAAAGAGTGAAAGTAAGGTACAGCCAGGGATGGAGGCCATGCTGGGTAGTTAGTTAAATGTTTAGATGTGTTTAATTTCAGAGCAACTGACTAGGTTTACCAGGTCAGTAACATCCCATTCTCCAAAGTATCAGAGTCAAAATAGGAGACTGTGGATCCTTGTGTGATGTTGCAGGGAGTAAGATGACACATGTGTTTCAGAGAGACAGACAACATGCTGGCCAGAATCCTGTTAGCTAAGCCTGCAGGCATAACTTTTGGCAGTGCCTTGCCACCAGTTTAGAGCAAAAACAGTGTGCTTGACATACAAACAGACAAATTAGAGCTGGCTACTTAGCCAGCAGCAAATGGAATTCATGGGCATTGCTAAAAGGAAAAGGAACTGTCTTCTAAACCAAAGGTAGGAAAATGTTAAATTCGAAGCTACTGGTAGGTCTCTGGATGATTGACTGCATGTCAGGATGAACTCTAAAACAAGATCAGGGTCACCAGGTCAGCAGCACCACATTTCCTGATATTTTAGGGCCAAAGATTGAGTCCTGGAGAATGAATCCCAAAACATGACTTTCAGGACCAGGGCCCGAGACCTGACAATCCTGCAAGTGATTCTTTCTGAAGAAGTGCTGCGTAGCTCCATGGTTTGGGTACCGGGTTGCAGAGCAAGAGGTTGGGAGTTTGATTTTGCCTCCTTGACAAGGGCTGGACTCCATGATCCCTTGAGTGTCCCTTCCAGGGCTGCAGTTCCAAGAATTCTATTCTATTCTATTCTATTCTATTCTGACTTCTCTTTTCTTCGGTTTGTTCAGAAATATATTGAATTGTAAATCAGTTCCAGGTCTGGTTTCCTTCCCAAGCCCAAAAGTTGGTTTCATTTATCTGCTGGCCTCTTTAGGAATTATGCTAGCCTGGGTCTTAAGGAATTTGCAAGATGTTCTGAAAAAAGAGCCTGTCGTTCTTTGTTAGTGTACAACCCTGGAGTCTCGCTATCCAGGGACAGCAAAGCATATTTGGGGTGGGCGGGTTGTGTATTTTTCCAGCACCTGATTGTCATGAAATGATTTTTCTTTCTTTCTTTCACAAAGCACACCACAAACCTGGAAATGCAAAGATCACTTCTGTTTCTTGTTTGGTCCAGGTGGTGCAAATGGATAATAATAAAAAACCGCACCTGAAACTTGATGGACCACATTTTCTCAGGCATCCCCTGTAGTCTGGGGGACAGGAATATCCCTGTTCCTCTCTAGAGCCCAACATCGATGTTCATTATTGAGCCAGACAGTAGCGGATCAGAACAGCTATGCCTATCAAAAGCCCAGTGAGTTTACTCCTGTGTTATGTGTTGAGGAGCCGGGGTTATTGTGTGGATTAAGCTTAAGGACATGAAGCACCATGCATACAGATCCCGCTTTCAACGTTAGTTTCCTTGTGTTGGAATCTATGGGATGGTCAAGTTGGACAGAACTGGTCAAATTGGCCTTCCAAACTGGCTTTCCATGTTTGGGAGCACACCCTTAGAGCCCACCCCATTTGGCAGGGCTTTTTTACACCTCTGTGCATCATTGGACAAAAGGGCAAGAGGGAAATCTAATGCTCAGAAGTTGAGAGGCGGAGCTGTCTTCAAACAAGTCTGTTGGGGTGACTAAATTGGGATCCAAGCCACAGGTAGGATCTCAAGGTGAATGGAAAAGAGCTTGGGAAAGTTATTTCTATCTTTATTTATGTATTTATTTGGTTTTGGAACATAACTCCTAGAATGGGGGAGCTGGGAGGTTCTTGGAGCTGTAGTGCAAATAACTAACTTCTCCAGGCTCTGATCTGGAATGTTAGGGAAATCAACAAGGACCACAACATGAGGCTTCAGTAGCCTATGAGCAGAACTACTACTTCATGGAGCTATTTATCGATGATAATATCGATGATATTGCCAATGTGTTCTTTCTTCCCCAAGAAAACCTCCTGAAAGGGAAAGGGGGGGAGGAGGCAAAAAAAAAAAAAAAAAAAAAGAGAAGAGAAAATGAGAACAATCACAAACCTCGATCCATATTGCCTCTGTCTCAAAGACACCGAATTGCACATAAATAGCTTCTTTATTACTCAAGGTGAGCTTAGTTGAAGTATCAGCCACCAATTTCCATTTAGTAGCCTCAGCCAGCTTCCCACTATGACCCGAGTGTTATTTAAACACAGTTGTTATGTTTCATGCATTTTCCCCCCTAATAGTGTTTAGGTCTGTGTTGGCTATTTCTTTTCTGACCTTGTTTGCTCTCTTGGCTGCCTATGTTGTCAGCTGTTGTGATGCTGGTAGGAAAATCTGCTGTTCTCATGACAGATTTCTGATAGTCTCATTTTTGTCCTTCTGGATGTCTTTCTCCAGTGCCTTCCCCGGATTCAGAACGTCCAGTTTCAAACTAAGGAAATAATTGGGTTGCTTTATTTGTTACCCCTCTTACATATTTCCATGGCAGAAAGTGAATGCTTTGGGTATTCTTTTTCACTCTCTAGTATCATACACATTCATTCAATATCTACACTTGACAATTCATTCCATATCTGCACTTACACTTCCTGCGAACATTTAGTATACAGCATAGATAGGGTAGATATGTTCCCCACTCCAAAATTTGGAGGTATTCCCCCTGCTCACTCCACAGGCTGTGCTTCCTTTAAAGATATCATCTACACTGATCAAAATTGTGTTGCGTAGTTTTGCTGTTGGAAGGGAGATGGTGTAACTTGCAGCAACAAATTGCTAATCAATGAGTCCCCAGATGGATCCGTGGTCATATGCCAAAAGGTGCACAATGTGAGATCCAGGCAAGGACTTGTTAATTAGTAGCAATTTGTTACATCATTTCCCTTCTGCCAGCACAACTACACAACAGGCTTTTGGCCACTGGTTTGTCAGAATGAGGAGGCCCAGCACAAAAACAGAAGGTATTGATTATTTTTCCTTTCCGTGCCAACATCATTTTTGACCAGTAGAGTAATGTTACATTTTAAGGTAGCAAAACTTGGTTTTAAGGTAGCAAAACTGGTTTCCCCTGCAGCCATGAATCCTGACTTGGGTCACTGTCTCTGATTATCTTCTGTAAAGTCAGGCCCACAAAGTGGGATTTCCATGCATGAATTTGCTTTAGTGGATCACACGGGAGTCAGCAGACAAAGAGCAGAGGAAATTGCCAATCTGTTCTTATGGGTGGCTCTGCTGCAGCTATCAAGATTTGCAGGAGGCACAGTTATCATAGAGCTACCTGTAAAAGCTGAAAACAAGCTGGTTGCCAATTTCCTCATCACTTGCTTTCCTCCTCCCCGCCCCAGCATTTTTGTCACTAGATTCTCTAGCACACCAGCACTGGCACCAATGCTTAAAAAAAAGATTTAGAGACAAAGGGATGCTCAATTGTAGGGAACTGATGCCCCCACAAGTCCCCCTTTGCTTCCCGCCTCCTCACCTTAAATGAAGAAGCTGGGAAAACCAACATCTGGTCACCCATTGCATCAGCTCAAGTGACCAAACTGCCTGAACTGATGCAAATATGTTCAGTTCTTTAAAAAAGCAGAAGCCCCAGTGGCAGGGGGGAAAATATGGATTAAGGGGTGGGGGATTCTGGGCTGATTCACATTGACTTGTACATCATATAGCCAATAGGAAACAATGTAAATGAAAACAATCACAGAGCATTTCCCAGATTATTTGTTAATGTAGTTGCACCCTCCATAAGACCAATAGTGTTGAGGGCAGAATCACATGCACCACCTTGAGCTCTTTGGAAGAAAAACTGAATAGCAATGCTTTGCTTGTGTGGTTCCTAAATTCTGTGCAGATCTTTGTGGCTCCTCTTCATTTCTAGGAGCCTAGAATTAGTTAGCTCCTACCTATAGACTGAACACAGCTACCTGTGTTGCTGTCTGTATTCTCTGATGTGATGTGTCATCAAACAATAGCCTTAGCATCTCAATGACCTTGGCCCTAAGTTTTTCCTAGGGTGGATCTCCCACTGCCGCTGAAATTTGGTGGCATGGTGTCAAAAATGTTTTTCTTCATTTCTGGACACACACACCCTCCACTTTTACGGCAAAGTGAGATATGTGTGGAATGTGCATCTTGTCTTAGAAGAGAATTGGACTTTGTGGAGGCTTCTAGGAGCCCAGTTCTTTTCTGAAACAAGATTTATGAAGTTTTCCCTGTGTGCCTTGAACTGAAGAAATTATTTAGAGATGGCCATGAACTGCTGGTTCATTTTTTAGCTGAACAGGTGTTTGACACTTCCTCATCCTGCCTACACTGGTGGGTTCCCACTTACAGACAGTGACCAGAGGAGGCAGGGCATGGAAACTGGGGTACGGCCTTTGAGTGGGTGTCTGCTGGAGGAGGCAGGGCTAGGGAACACTGAACACCTGTTTGGTTGAGAAAGGAACTGGCACAAACCACTGAACCACTGGTTTGTGCCCATCTCTAATTTAAGTAGAAAAAAGAGAAAAAGCTGCATCACTGAAATCAGCAGTAATGGCAGAAACTCCCAGAAGTACAAAAACAATCTATGGCTGCATGAAGCATTCAGGCTACATTTTTTCCACCCCCAACAAACAAACAAACACAAAAATACCTTTCCTAAGGAACATATCTTCAAGTATCAAATGTTTATGTTATAAGAAAAGATGCTAATGCATCTGATCTGGTCCAATGTGGAATCATATAGGTTTTAAAAACATAAGAAGTAGGAGAAACGTGATTTACAATGTATTTTTCTGTTTTATAAAAAAGCTCACCGTTCTCCTCAGTTCTCCTCACCGTTCTCCTCAAGGAAGGTAACAGGCTACAAAAAAGAAGCTTGTCTAAGTAGGCATAGCGGGTTGAGGTGGGGAACAAGTCAACTTATAGAACCATGGTACAAGAAAGGACTTTCAAACCCCTGTTCAGCACAGGATCTATAACATACCAGCCAACCAGAGAATTCCTGGCAGGTGAGTCCTCAAGCAATGCACGAACACCTTCAGTCAAGTAGTTTTAGAAGAGGTAGCCATGTTAGTCTGCGCTAGTATGCAGACTAACAAAACAATTTTTTTAAAAACACCTGGAGGTGGACTTGTCCACGAAAGCTCACATAGCTCATACAGCAGTTAAGTCTTTAAGGTGCCACAACTTTTTGTCTTCAGTAGAGGAGACCTCAGTGCTTTCCACGGCATTCAGTTCCACCTTCACATAATGCTTATCATTAGGAAGTTTCCCCTTGCTCCAGCTGTCCGTTCTGGTCCTCTTACCCTTGTGCAGCAGGGAGGAAATGAAAACACTCAGTCTTCTGTATTACAGTCTTTTTGGTGTTAGAAGACTGCTATTGTTTCTCTCCTTTGTCTCCCCTTTGATTTTTACAATACTTGGTTTTCAGATCCCATCTTTATTGCTTTTCTCGTTCCAGTTTACCTGCCAAAAATTTGGTACCCATAAATGGACACAGCTCTCCCAAAATGCAGCACACAATAGAGAAGACCTGTTGCTTTCCATGATCTAGAGTCAATACCTTTCTTAATGGAGTCTACGATCACATTAGTTTTTTTTAGCAGTTGCATCCCACTGTTGGCTCATATTCAGCTTGCAATCCACTAATCAAATGGCTTCTCCCCCATCCTATACTAGTGCCCTTGATGATGATGATGATGATTTTGTACTTGCATGCAAAAATGTATATTTATCTGTTGACTTCTTTCTGACTAGTTTTGAGTTGGTATTTCAGCATATCTTTTGATTTCTAATTTTTGTCTTTCACGGTGTTAGCTATCTCTTTAAATTTATACTGAAGGAAGATGGCCATCTCTTCTATCCTGTCATTCAATTCATTTACAAAAAAGGTTTTTTAAAATACATGGACTAGAAGAATGCCCCGTGGCAGGCATTCCACTTAAAATTTTTTTCCAGATTGATGCTGAACTATTAATGTGTATACACTGGCTATCGCTGCTCAGTTGTTCCTTTATTGTCCATGTCCATGGTGACAAAATCCAGAAAAAAGGGTCTTGGTTGTACACTGGAGCAGAACTACCTCATGATTTTGCCATGAGATGGCAGCATTATGTTGTTGCTTCCTTGATAATATGGCTTGCAATTTGATTGTACAATGCACAATTTAGCTAATAAACACCCAGTTTTGGCATCATTGTTAGATGATAGTTGTCTTTATGTTACTGATCAGTTAATTTGGTACAGATCAGATTCCCTAGACAGAAAAATCCGCCATACAGGAGGAGTCACCTTTATACGCAGAAAACATTCTACAGGTGCTCTTAGCATGGGATAGAAAGACTGCACGCAATAAGATCTGGAGCTAACTTTGTTGATAAAAATAAGCAAGCTGTCCCATCTAAAGACTTTCAGAATTATCCCCAAAGTGATTTCTGTTTTGGGGTATGACAACACACACAACACCCCTCATAAATTGCATTCAAATTATGATGATAAAATTGAGTTTTACTGTTTTTTTAGTTATAGGAGAAAACCTCATATACCTTTCCATAGGTTCATTAACTCATTCTACTTTTGCAGAATTTCTCATAATTTTAGTTCACATTCTGCCAGTCCCTTAGCATTGACCTGATTTAATACCCCAGGATTATAAAATCTGTCAGTCCATCCATCCATCCATCCATCCATCCATCCATCCATCCATCCATCCATCCATCCATCCATCCATTCCTTCTCAGAGAGATGTTCATTAATCTGAGACATAAACCAGGTCTAAAATATATGAACTGTTGATAACAGAGATTATTCATGCAATGTCATATATGCAATGTTCAGCCCCAGTTATAATTGTGAACATTATTGGAAGCTGTAACTATATTGCCAGTTATGATCATAGGATGTGATTTTGGCGCTTCCCATTTTTATAGCACTGAGTGCCTTGATACGAGCATTCTTCTGAGGGCTTGCTGAAAGTGAATGGTTGTTGCTGTTTCCCCCAAATTGTGCTTGCTGGTGGAGGTTAGATGCTCTTTGTAATTATAAACCACACATCTTTTACTCTTGTGCACATGGTGGTCTTTATTTTCCTCTGAGATATTAGTCATCTGTCTACTTCTGCATCTTTGTATGTGCAATTGCTTTATAATGCTTTCCCCAGCCACCAGCCACACAAGCCTCGTGGTTTTATGGGGGCAGCAGCCAGGGCCAGCCTCTATCCACACACCCCATCCTAGCAATGGAATCTCGAGATTGTAATTGCTGTGACGCAGGGCACATTAGCACCCTGTGTATCCTTTTTCACTTCTCATTTGCATTACCCGCCAGTGTGGCCTATTTAACACAGCACCACCCTTGACCAGCCCCTACATGCTCTGTGAGGAATCCATGTGGGATAGGCAAAAAATCACCTGCCTGCCTATATTCAAGATCCCAATCACATGAGATGGGCCCAAAATTCCCATCCAGGCCCAAAGCGACCGCTATGCTCACATGGGATCATGGGGTGGGTGGGCCGCTGCAAAGCCACAGAGAGAGCTGGCGGGGGACAGGCTATCCTTATAAAGGTGCCTTGCTCCTGCCTTTAGTCAGGTCTTGTAGGTAACACTTACAGGTGTTTCCATCTGTCTGTTTCTCTCTGGGGGGTGGGCAAAGAGTCCCTGCTGGCACAGCATCTGAAACAGATAAAACTAAAAAGACAACAGCTAAATAAGTTATTAGTTAAAAGCTGTTACTAAATTATAACAATTTAATGAATATACATAAGAGCACAATAAAGAAGAGGAAATTGTACAAGGCTCAGCATTAAGGATCCTTCCTCAGTTGCTAGTTAGGGGCCAGGTACTTGTCTCACAGAAAAGACATTTCTGTGCCAGTTTGTGGATCTCAAGTAGGGAGGTGGCCAGCCTAGTCTTCCTCAGGAAGCCGTTCTCTAGCCTAGAAGCACCCCAACTCACCGCTGAGGGCTGTTTCTCTTTCAGGGTGGTGGAGCCAAGAGAAAGGCATCCTCAAAGACCTCAAGACCCAGGCAGGCTCAAATGAGGAGATGAGAGTCCTTTAGTACAGGGGCTACACTTCTAAATCATTGACTGAAACCCAGTCATAAGTCACAATGAGAGTAGGCCCATTGAATCACTAGAGATTTGGTGAGCCAGCTCCTCAAGAAGTTCCATTGATTCAATGAGCCTGCTCTGTGACTTTTGACTGAATTTCAACCATTGTAGCTATATGAGTAAATAATGAGTTGGAAGAATAACTAACTAATTACTTTTTTAAAAGCCACTTCCGAAGTTTTGGGCAAAGCTATGTGTAATACACATCTTAGACCAGGGTTAGGGAACTCTTTGATTCACAAGAGACACATCACAAGCATTGTAAGGAAGGAAGTGTATTAGATTTCCCCCAAATGCTTGATTTTTCCTTGTCTGAGAATATGTAATAAGTAACAGTCATGACTAATTACAGTAGAACAACGGTTCCCAATCTTGGGTCCCGAGATGTTCTAGGACAATGGCTCCCAGAAATCTTGGCCAACACAGCCAGTGGTGAACGTTTCTGGGAGTTTTAGTTCAAGAACTTCTGAGGATCAAAGGTTGGGAACCACTGCTCTACAGGTTTATACCAGGAACAATGGAAGGCATGAAAACTCATCTTAACAATACAGAGCCATATGGGTAAAGGTACTCACTTAGTGTGAAGAACCCACTTGAAACACATCATTAAACAACTCACTGCAAACTTAATAACAGTAAGATAACTGCATTTTGTGTTGCTCTGACTAATTTCTGCTTTCCCTGTATGTCTTGAAAGGGAGATAACAAGTCTTAATAAAATCCAGTTCCACTTAGCTGGTGTTGGTCTCTGAGGTGTTCTGTTGTTTTCTTCCACAGCCAACTGGATTCAGCTGCTCTGTAAACTGAGGGAAAAATCACATGCTTTCTAACCTTTCTCTCCCTGCTTTGTATGGTAATTTCTTATAAGTCTGTGGAATGCTTAGACAGCCAGCACTGAAACTTGAACTAAACAAAGCGGTAGCAAGGATGAAGGAAATTAGACTGAAGTTTTTGGGTGTTGTTTTTTTTTTTTGCCACAGGAGAGGAATTTAACCCTCTCCAACTTTCTCTTTGTGATAAAAACTCCACTGTAACAATAGTGCAAGCAGTGGTTTAAGAATATGGAGCAAGGGGTATAGCGAGGACAAAATATATGAAAAAAGATTTAGAGATCACTGCATGTTTACATGGAAGCACCTCTGTTCTGAGCACTCCATGAACAGTGTACATCTTATACATAGGAAGAAAAATTCTTATTTAATCAGTGCTGTATCTTTGGTCTGGTTCAGGAATACCACACCTATTTGTAACATCTTTCTTTCCTTCCTGGAAAATGAGTTATCAAGGTGTTTAGATAAAGTGATGGTTACCAATCCATAGGACGCCCTTGCTGAAGCACATGGAGGATTGTTGGGTATCATTTGTTTGTTACATCTCACTGTTCTTCCGATATGGCCCTCCTCCTTCCCATGTTAATTTCACCACAAGCCAGCAGGGCTTGAACACTTCTTCCAGTATAGCCCAAGGCTACCAAGTGCACGACACAGGTTGGTCAGGATGAGAATCTGGATCTTCCAAGTCCAGTGTTCTAACCGGTAAAACACTCTGGCTTTTCTACAGAAAGTGGAATGATTGGGCTCCTCATCTCATGAGGCAGAGTAAGTTCTGCACAGTGCTTTATCGAGGCCTGGTTTGTGAGTTTCTGTTTCCAGATTTAGTATGTGCGGCAAAAGCTACAGCTGAAAATGAGAAATTGTTTCCATGGGAAAACTGATTCGGTAGAAGAGTGTTTAGTTTGTTCAAGGAATTGCATCAACTACTTTTTCCTTTCTTTTTCTTAAAAAAGAGATTTGTTTCAACAAATATATAAGTGGTTGCTGCAAGATGTGTTAAAAGTGAAATAATGCAGTGTACTCATGCATGCTGGAGTATGGATAATTTGTCAGGCATAAATCTTGAAGTCATTTTTCACTTAATTCTTTCTTTTTAACTGGAAGCCCAGTGAAGCTATCCCAGAGTTTTTCTAATATTGTCAAACTTCATCTACCTGTTGTTAGCTTGCAGTTTGCTGTGTTCATAATGTGAATTATAAAACCTGCATTCCCTAGCCACAACACCTGTGAACAATAATAAATTTTACAGTAGACAGGGTGGAGGTGGAATCTATCCTTCCTCTCCCACTAAAACTTTATTTGAAAGCAGGTATCATGCAGTGATGCTACAAGAGTGAAACACTGTTGAAACATTTTCGCAGGCTATATATGAGGGGTGGTGGTGGTGGGAGAATCCTCATTAAAATTTTTGAAAACTTTCTAGTTACTGGTTTTTATAGCCAACCCTCCTGCACCTTTGGCAAGTTCTTTTGCATTTTATTAAAAACGATGGCTTCAATTCATTATTTTTGATTAAGTTTCTCCAATTAAAGGTGAGTTTTTCAAAACGATGGCTAAGCAGTGGTTCTTGTGAGCAAAAGTAGGGCTGAAGATAAAGGGTATGATGATGGCGAGTGAGGTGCAGAATAGCAATTCAAGGGTAATTAGGCTGGAGATGGGAAGGAATTTTGCTAGATTTGACAGGCTCAACATAAGTAGCGTTTTCGTCTCAATAGGCTACAGGAAGAAATGCACCTTGCTTCAAGAATATGCACATTTACAAGTGTGAAATAAGCTGTGCATAAAACAATGAGCATGTTTTTACAAATGAAGAACTAAAACACATACAGTCAAAAGAGCCAGAGGCTGGGAGTTCAATTTCCCACTGTGCATCCCAGAAGAGCCAGCCTGTGTGGCCTTGGGCAAGCTGCACACTCCCAGGGAGCCTCCAGAAGAAGGGAATGGAAAACCACTTCTGAGTACGCTCCACCTAAGAAGCCCTGAAAAGTCAGAATTGACTTGATGGCATCCAGTTCCCACCAAAACCTTCCTTTCAATGGTTTATGCATGATATATGTCTATCTCTCTGTATGCACGTATGAATCCCAAACCTGGGGAGAAGTAGACTGCTTGCGTCATATGACAAGGGGAGAGGAGAGTCACCTGCATTTTTCTCCCTAGCTTCCACCAGCATCAGACTTATTGTATCTCATGCATGATACATGCTATACATGATGTCACTATGAAGTGATGAGAAAATTACATCACAATACATTAATATTATAATAAGCTAAAATAAATAATGCATCACATAATGTATAACATATGGTTGGTGAATGAATATTTCATCATAGCAAGAGTTACCCAGCACAAAAGGATCCAGGGAGGATGGTGGTGCTCCATGAGGGTGGCTCAGCATGGACAGCGAGATTGTAGCAGCCTGCCATCTTACATGGTTAGGTATCTTAAAAATTCATTTTTGCAGGCTTTCAAGGAAATTGACCAGGTGCCTCTCAAGTGCATCCCTGCTTCAATGTGGCATTAATAATAATCTTCTGAAATTAGATTTGCTGCACCATGCAGCAGAATAACCTTAAATGAGTGATACCAAATATATGCCTTCTCCCCAATAGCTAATCCACTGTTTTAATGTGTAGATCTGACTATTGTTCATACTTAAGCTCCTCTGCACTTCCGAGTCCTATAAGGCATTTGAATTATACTTGTTTTAATTAATATTTCTTCTCAAATGCTGTTTAGAGTTTCCCAAACTTTCCAGAATGGACTGGTAATTGCTATTTTAAATGTGCCAGCTGTGCAGACTTATAGCTACCAGAAAACACAAGAGGACTTTCACAGCTGAAGTGTGATGGTCCATTGGTTAATTGTTTGCACTCTGTGGCAGTAGATAACCACCCGCAGGTGCTCTGTTGCAAGTTCCTTTTAATACATGCCTGTCTCTTCTTTAACACCATTTGTGGAAGAGGACCTTGGCTAATCCCATCACTAACACCCCTGTGTGATGGGTTGCTTTGTTGCTAAATGGAATAGTAACACCACTTTGTCCTGATTTCATCTACCGTTTCTTACCAGCCTTCCACTGCCACAATTTCAATACTCTTTTGTATACATTTTAGAGCTTGGCATAGTCATTAAGGCTAGCAAATAGGAGACCTAATGGTAACTAACTAAATATATAGTTAAACTTTAATTATGTAACATTAAATGGAAAATTCAAGTATGTATTGTATTCCCTTTATGGTATTAGAGATACCTATCTTATTGTTACAGTACCTTTGAGAATAACTAGCAGGCTATAGGTGCAGTTCCTCCTCAAACCAATTAGCCAGCCCTGTCACTTAACTCACAAGCTAAAATATGAAGGCTTGAGATGGAGTCTTCATGCTGACTGTGCTCAACTCTGGAACCTTACAGTTATCTGTCTTGATTTCTTCTTAAAGTATTCATTCTGGTCCAGCAAGTATTTCCTCAGACCTGAGCCATCATCTGTCATGTAAGTGAAGGCTGCATAGAATTTTTTCGATGCGTTGTTGCCACCATCACTGTTTTTTTTCTAAATGACCTGAGCTCTTTAATCGAGGGCTGTGTAGTGGCTGAGGTGTGATTAAGGAGCAAAGACTCATTTTGGGGAAACAACAAAAATAAGTTCTATTTCAAGAACTCCATCTAAGATGGAAAAATTACTTAGGATGCTACACTGCCTTTGCTACATACTTGAAAGAGAACGGAAAGAGGACTGAGAAGAGAAGTGAAGTCATCCCTGGGGATACACGATAAAGGAAAAACAGATCATATTAACACAAGGAGAATCACCCTTGGTGTTCCAAATCGGTCTTCACCATTACTATCCACTGTATCCACATTTCTCACTAAAAAGTAATGTACTTTTCTCTTCTTTTCCCTTCAGTCTTCACTGCCGGAATTACATGTTATATTATGGACTAAAGCTGGAAATGACGTAGAGATAACAGGTACTTAAGGAGTGTGTTTACCAGTTCAACACCCCCAGTGAGTTTTCATGGGTGAAGAATCAAACCCAGGCCTCCTGAATCCAAGTCCATCACTCTGTCCAGTACACCACACCGGGTATCCCATCGAAACAGCAAATGGGAGAACTGTTTCACTGGCTTTCTCCAGGGGAAGGAGAAATTCTCTAAGTTTCTGGAAGGGAGAGCTTACCCTTACCAGTGGTTTTATATAGCATTGTGAATCTAGATGTTTCTCAATCCCACAGCTTTCTACATAATTGTCTGTCTTCCCTCCCCCCCTTCTCTTCCCCATTTTTTTCTGGCCAGCATAATGTCCTTGGCATTTTACCAATAAATCCTCAGGATAATTCCATAGAAATTGTCCGGAATTGATGTGATGCTCAGCAGGACTCCTTATCAGCACCTAGATAAACCTTACCTACTGCTATGCGGGCAAACCAAGAATAGTAATAGATTGCCTCTGACCATTATGGTCATTATGGGCCATTAGCAGGTTATTAAGAGCAAAATGGCAAGCAATGACGGCTGTGGAAGGCCTCATTTTTGCAAAGGCAAACCCACCCAGATAACAATATATATTTTTCCCCTGACTCTTACGTTGTGGGATTCAGTTTGTTGTTATGTTGTGTTGGCTGAAATCCAGCAGTAACTCACAACTTGAGTAGGCCTACTGAATCAATGGAACTCACAACAGGGTTGGCTCACCAACTCCCCACTGATCCAATGGGCCTACTCTAGCTGTAACTTATGACTGGGTTTCAGCCATCATTACATTGCATTACATAGCATTTTGAATGTATGATTATGCAACCTTCTGCCCTGGATTCTAGGCAACTAAACAGAAGTATTGTTGCCCTTGTCACGGATTTTCTGCTCAGTATTAAATCTGACAGTCCTGTGCTGCTTCTGTACAAAGTATTATCCTCTGTAGGATTTTTATCGCTCTTGTTTTGCTCTTATCAATTCCAGCCTCTTATGCTGCCTAGTTTCAAATGGCTGTGCACACAAGCTGTGCAGGATTATCAAACTTAATTTTGCATGGAAAATTGATGAGAGTGACAAACTAATAAACAAACAAGCAGTGTTCAGTATTTCTCCCATTGCTCCTCTGGAAAACCTGCTGGCCTCTGTTGGGATCCAAGGGAGAATCCCTGCTGGGGTGAAATGTCAAAAATTGCCAGAATCGAAAAAAACGGCTAAGTGCTCATTACATCCCTAGGTTGCAGAAAACGTTTGTTCTTTTTCCCCTGGGGATTCTTGCTTCTGCAAGTGATCACAAAAGCCGTGGTTTTGCCACAGTGGCTATCGCTTTGCTTCCTCCACGTTGTCTTCTGCCTAGTGTCATGGAAGGGCTTCGTAGTGGTGGTGCTGGGGGGACAGGCGTGAGAAAATTTTTTCAAAGATTTTCACAAAATGAAAGTCTTAGAAAACTCCTGAGGAAAATGTCATGTGATTGTGGCTCAGCATTTCTTTTCATTCTCCTGGATTCAGCACAGATAGGCCACAGTCAGTAAGGATGGGATCTCACCATTCTTCTACCCTGGTACTAAGTACAGGAGCTCCCCAGGGTTGTGTGCTAAGTCCCTTCCTCTATTCCCTGTACACACATGATTGCACCCCACTGTATAACACCAACGCAATTATTAAATTTACGGACGATACGACAGTGGTGGGGCTCATAAATAAGAACAATGAGTCTGTTTACAGAAAGGAAGTACAAGGGTTGATACTCTGGTGTAAAGAAAATAATCTTACACTTAACATCAAAAAAAAAACTAAAGAACTCATAATTGATTTTAGGAGGAAGAGAAATGTACATTTACCACTGTACATAAATGGCGAGGAAGTGGAGAGAGTTGGTAGTTTTAAATTTCTGGGCACTTACATCTCAGAGGACCTCTCATGGACTATAAATGCCAACATGCTAGTGAAGAAGGCACAGAAGAGGCTGTATTTCCTGAGAATGCTCGGGAAGTTAAATTTATCTCAGCATTTACTTCTGTCCTACTATCGTAGCACCATTGAGAGTGTCCTAACTTATGGCATTCTGGTATGGTTTGGGACTAGCTCTGTAGCGGACAAACAAGCTCTACAGAGAACCATTAAAATTGCCCAGAATATCATCGGGCTCCAGCTATCAACCCTGGATGACATCTTCACATCCCGCTGTCTGAGGAAGTCACACAACATCCTGAGAGATTCTTCCCATCCTGCTTACAACTTTTTTGTAGTCTGGCAGAAGATATAGAACAATTAAGACTCGGACCACATGTTTTCTGAATAGTTTTTATCCCAGAGCTATAATTGCACTTAATAATGAGCTTAAAGACTACCAGTAGTGAATAGTTGGACAGTGTTACTTAGCCTGCGCTGTAGATGTTTGTATTCTTAGTGGGGGATTTTTAGTGGGGGGGGGAGTGTTTGGGGATTTTTTATGTGTATGCATGTGGGTCTGGTCTCTGGGTGTCTGTGTGAATTTCGTTGTCTGGGTATACTATGTATATACTTACAATGACAATAAATTTATTTGATTTGATTTGATTTGATTTGATTTCCCAGGTCTTTTTCCAGGGTTTATTGCCAATCTTCTGTGCCTTTCTTGTAGAGTTTTTTTTACTTCCACTCCTTCCCTTTAAGCCCATAGTTGTTATGAAGGAAAGCAGTGTTGTGTGCAGCTCTAGAGAAAAAAGTAAAGGTAGTGCTGTGCCATCATTTACCATCATTTGGCAAATTACTTTTTCAAAGTTTGATTTCCACCTGTAAGAAACAGTTATTTTTTCTCCTGGTTCTCAGGTCCCTTTAGAATTTCTTTTGGTTGTAATTTGAGCTTAATATTAGGGATGTGTCATTTGTAACTGCTGTTTTTTGGACTTTGAATCCCAGAATTCTCCACGAATTCCCCAGGCAGAGTTCTGGATATTCCACTCACAAACTCACACCTACGGATACCAACATTTTGCTCACTTGAACCAAGGCTTACTTCGAAGGTGGCACGACTGTCTTTGGCCTTGCTTCCTGTTGTTAATGTACAAGAAAGAAAGCTTGCACAGTGCTTCCTTGGAGTTGTAGTTCTTCAGGGGAGTCCCCCTACAGCGCTTAAATGGCAGCAAAACTACTGCTCCCAGGAAGCACCATAAGCTTTCTCTTATGTACATTAACAACAGGAAGCAAGGTCTGAGACAGATATGCAGCCTCAGAGGTAGACCCTGATCCAGGTGAGTGAAATTTACGTGTCTGTTAGAGATGGACATGAACCATTGGTTCAGCAGTTCGGCATGGTTCGTTTCCCAGCCAAACAGTGGATCAGTAATTTGGCACCCTGCTCCCTCCAGTGGGCACTCTCTTGGCAGCAGCACCCTGCCCCACCTCCTCTGGGTGCTGCCACTGAGAGGGCCGGTTGCCGAACCATGAATCAGCTGTTTGGCCAGGAAACAAGCGCACAGAACTGCCAAACCAGCAGTTCGTGCCCATATCTAGTGTTTGTACATGCGGGTCCATGAGTTGGAGCTCCAAGAATTCTTGGAGAATTCTGGGATTTGGAGTTGGAAAAAAACACAAAAAGGCACATCCCTGCTTAACATAATTCCACGTGGTGGCATTCCTCCCCCCCTTCCTATTATTCATCTCACCATTACTCTGCAGCTTCTCTGACTGCCCATCCTTCTTGATTTGAAAAACCCTGTGGAAAGTGTTGTCTTTTGACATCTTCTGAAGATTTTGTTTGAGGCATGGGAAGCCCGGTAGGTGTGCTGCTGGCTGCCTGAGATTATTGTGCTATGCAAGATAAGACATACCTACACCTCAGCCATCTCACAAGTAATGAAAGAGTCCTGAGCCTCACACGAGTCTTTCTCCAGAATTTCTCCTCCTTTGAAATTCTTTTCAAGCAGGAATACTGTACTGTCAAATTGAATTTTTTGGCTCGGCAATAGTTAGAACTGTCTTCAACCCCTAGCTTGGCCAGCGCCTTGCTTATGTTCTCTGTAGTCAGAATCTCAATGAGACCATTAACCAGACAAGTTCAAAGTGGTCAACATTCACTCATACCACCTGCCTGACATTTGCCCTTAGGGCATTTATCCTTAGAATGCTAAACAGTGTTGTTGAAGCCAGCGATCAATAAATTTGGAACCCTCTTTTCAATATAAATATCTGAAACTTGCCTTCTCAGTCAAAGTTAATTAGAGTAACAGCCAACCAACACAAACGGATACGCAATGCATCCTTTGATCCAAGCATCCCAGAAAAGACACACCTTTCCCCTCTGTTTGGAAATGGCATCCATCACAAGAAGTTGCATTGCCACCAGTTTTATCCCCAGAATGCCTGGAATGAGGTTTATGTGGCTTTATTTTGGAGAGAGACAATGGTTGCCAGGGTTGACTGATGAAATAATCTCTACTTTTGCAAACAGGAGTACCTGTAAAGGGGAGGAAAATCCCAACAACTAATAATTTAACTCATCTAATAAATGGGTCTAAGAGATGAATAACAGAATAAAAGTCATTTTTCTTACATCAACAGATGGAAAAACAATGTGAAACAAATTCTAATCCATGGATTTCTGAATGTATTTTAATTCTACGGCTCACTCACAGCTTCAGGATTATACAGTATATGAAAAAGGTACATGTTATCCTGGCTACATTACAGGAACTTCCTCTAACCTCTCCTCCAGACTATAAATCCCATAATCCGTAGCCTGGGCAATTGTTTGGTTGATAGGAGAACTAGTTTGACACATTTGTAAGGCACCAGATTGGAGAAGACTGTTTTGCATGGACAGTTAATCCTTCTCCTTTCTCCTCCTGGTTGACCTTCTGTCTAGTCTCGCTGTAATCTAGCTGTACAATTAATATCTGGCTGGCCTTTTGTCTTGAAATGGCTGTGTGTTTCCTCCCAGTTAACTGGGAATTGATTTATTGCTGTAGGGTTGGGTGTCTAGCATTGGTACTCATTGTGCTGTCCAAGTCCTTTTTTCTAAAAAAAATGTTTCACAAGTATTTGTTGGAGTTTTTATTTGCAACCTCACATGCTGCCTGTAGTTTGTTTGACTAGAAGAGACATTTCTAGGCTGAGGTGATTATCTATTCAACACTAACCATTCCTTCCAGCCTTTGAATCCATAGAGAGCCCTGAGCAGTCTCTTTCCCTCTCTTTAGTTAGTTAGTGGCAGTTGTTTGTTTGCTGTTGATCACTTCAGTTGTTTATTAAGTATGGATTGTGTACAGTAAAGAAAGTAGCATTCACAAGTCTAACTTCAAGTACTTGTAAGTACTTTCTCCTACAAATGTCTCAGAGTGAGATATTGAGACTTTAAGTGCCAACTAATGAGAGTGGACTCTGGGGGAACTTGTAGCTGTTCTCCTCTGTGGATCTCTGTACTTCTACTATGTAGCAAAAGGGAATTTTACCAGAAATTCTAAACTCTGCAACAGCATCCAGTTCCTTGTTTTCCTGCACCATATTCTTTGGACCATGGTAGACTCTAGTTTCAAATGCCACATTAAGAAATCAAATGCTGAGAAAACAACACCAAACTGAAGAGGAAAAACAGCCACCCACAAATAAAGTATTTCTGCCATACATCAAAGGGGTCATGGATTGCATAGGGAAACTTTGAAAAAACACAACCTACAAACAGTATTCAGGCCCACCACAAAAATACAACAAATGTTATGGTCAGCAAAGGACAAAAGGGACCCCCTCACCACTGCAGGAGTATACCAGATACCTTGCAGTTATGGCCAGGTATATATTGGGACCACAAAACGCAGCATCCACACCAAAATCAAAGAACATGAAAGATACTGCAGACTAAAATAATCGGAAAAATCGGCAGTAGCTGAACATGCCCTAAAACAACCTGGACATGAAATCCTATTTCAAAACACAGAAGTACTGGACAACACCAGCAATCATTATGTTAGACTACACAGGGAAGCCATTGAAATCCACAAACATCAGCACAGCTTCAACAAAAAAGAAGAAAATCTAAAACTCAACAAAGCCTGGCTCCCAGCACTGAAAAATACAGCCTGCAAAAAGGTCAACGAACTCTACCCAGCCACAAGGACCGGTGATTGATCACTGCACACAAAAGACTAGCTAACAACACCCATCAATCACAGTGACAGATCATCTCCCCCCTTATCACAACAATACACCCATAACAAAAAACACCCTGATCACCATAATCACCCAATCTCCTGAAAAGGACAAAAAGCTGATCCCACAGCTATGAATACTCAACTATCCCACACACTACACCAGAACACAAACAGAGTGCAGACTCCTGTCCTCTGAAGATGCCGGCCACAGAGACTGGCAAAATGTTAGGAAGAAAAACTTATAGAACACGGCCAAACAGCCCGAAAAACCTACAACAACCAAATGCTGGGATGTTTATACATTTAAATTAATATGTCTATAAATTAATCCAGAAACCTGACATTTCTTGACACAGATGTGACCTGCATAGTCAATTTCAGCACGTCCTTTATAGATCAAGCATACTCTGAAACATCTATCGCATTCACTGTATATGAAACTGACATTAGATTATAACACCTCCATCAGTTGACTGATAGGATAGTTTGCTGTTTAGTGATATATGTCACATCTGTAAGTTGCAAGGCGTTAGCAGACAACTAAGGACAAAAAAAATCTGTTTTCTATGCAATCCATTATTAATTTGCCTGAGTTGCCATATAGAAAAGAATGAATATAAACATGAATCCCTGAACCAGAACCAACAGAAAGCAATA
Organism: Intellagama lesueurii; assembly: GCA_037013535.1. NCBI lineage: Eukaryota > Metazoa > Chordata > Lepidosauria > Squamata > Agamidae > Intellagama > Intellagama lesueurii. The sequence continues at coordinate 161,318,575 of JBAJHW010000001.1, read as the reverse complement.
AAATGCACTGATCATGACAATAATAAAGCTCTAATTGAAGCTGTTAGGGATACGATTTGATCTGTGAGCATTAAAAGTAGGCAAACACTCTGGCCAAGATCCAGTAGTGGAATTCTGCTGGCAAAACAGTGGGATCCTGTGGAATCAGAAGGGAATGCTTACACTTCCTTAGAACCACAGAGCTGGAAGGGGCCCTATGGCTCATCGAATCCAGCCCCTTTCAAAGAGGTCCTGTGGGGAATCGAACTCCCAGCCTCTGGCTCTGCAGCCAGAGACCTCAACCACTGAGCTGACTAGTAGTTTTCCTCTTGAATCTCCATATCTAACTTATGAGGTCTGGATAACCCATCTGGAGTTGTTTTTGGCTGATACAGAAGGATGAAGTTGAGAGCGGAGGGGAAGAAAGTCCACTGAGATCTCCAGCAGAACATGAGATCTCCTCCTATTGAATGATCTTTGATCATGGGACATAGCTGGATAATGGAAAGTGCCCTTTAGCAGCTGCTTTGCAGCAGTGCTGGAATTTCCCCAAAGCCAGCTGCCAAAGGGTACTTTCTGGGGGAGGCGCTTTTCATGGGTGTATAACTCAGATGTATAAAACCCACTCTTCACCAAACTTGGAGAGATTGTAGAGGAGAGTCTGTAGAAGCTTCTCTGCAATTTTGGTGTTTCTAGGTGCCTGGGGCCATTCAATAGCTGAATGAATTGATGAATCAAAAATCACTAAAAAATTCATTAATTCGTATTCATCGAGCCCTTGCTTCTGATGAATATGAATCAACGAATTAGTGATTTTTGACAAATTTTGCAATTCATTTTTTAATTTGTGTCCATCTCTATTTTTCCTCATTTATGCACCAGCTGTAGACTATATCAGATACCTGTGAGACTTTGGGGGGGGGGTCTAAAGCCCCCAGAATTCCCTGCTAGGACAACTCCAGAAGATTTCTGGGTGTTGCAGTTCAAAAAACATGAACATCTCGTCCCTTTGCTACTACTGTTGCTGCAACTGCTGCTATTGCTACTAACCTGGTTAGTACCAGTAGTAATAAAAACAATTTGTAAACCAGTAGAATTTTTTCTCATCTTTTATTCTTCTCTCTTCCCCAGGAGGCACCTTGAGGAGACAACACAGAAACCTGGATGCGTTTACCTTAAGTGTTCATGGATCTTCTGTGGAAAGCAAAAGTGATTGCGGATCCAGGCCAATCAATCAATCAATCAATCAATCAATCAATCAATCAATCAATCAATCAATACCCAGTCCATGCCCTACTCTGCCCCCAATTAATCATTCAACATTTTCTTAAAACATTTTATTAAACTGATTATGGATAAATGACAGGTCACTGCTTCAATTGGTTGCAGCAGAATATAGTATTGGCGCAGCACGAAGGAGTGGATACTGGCATAGGGTGACCCACCTGCCATCTGATGCCCCTTTTATAACCTTTTTGAGTCATCAAGGGATGGCTCAGTGAATTGGGCATAGCCCCCCCCCCCCAGGTGCCAGACCACTAGGGGGACTTATCAAATTCTTTGGCAACCCCTCAAGGAGTTATGCTCCTAACAACCTACCCCCATTCCCTGATCTATCTGGGAATCTCCAACCTGGGATAGGGTCACTGCCTCTTTCCCTTACCTAGTATCCATTCCTATGCATGACAAAGCGCCTCCTATCCTGTAACCAGTGAATCCCATGATAGAGATACCAACTCAGAATTACAGAGATTTTTGCAATTATCAGAACACAAAACTATTCTTCTTAACCCCCAATGGTGACTCTGAAACACAGGACAGGCAGGCAGGAGAAGATCCACAGTCAACTGTGCTGTTTTAAATAACTGACAGGTGAATCAGAGTGAAAACTCCTCCTCCTGCCACTCTGCCTAAGTGGCACAACCCCTGACTGGCTGCAGCATCTGGCATGCCACCATCCATCAGTCCCAAGGATTCAAACAATTGTGGCAGCATGGGTGCGTTAGCTCCAGGCACAGACTGGCCTCACTGGCCTGTAACCAGTGCTGCCCCCCCCCCCCGGTATGATTGTGACTGGGGGACTCAGATTTATTTTTTAGCCCCCTGGCAGCTCCTGCTGTAAGTAAAGTTACATCTACTGGCTCTAGTAACAGGTGGGCCCCTGATGCAGAAGTTTGTTTTCTTCTGATACCGACCCCATTTCATCATCTAGAGTAGATTGTGTAGATTATATCTGATATAACCAAGTCCTGCTTTGTTTGGGTGGTCCATGTTGCGTTGCTTTGCAACAGTCTATAGGTTTTGTGAACACAGAGGCACAATATCAGTCTGAAGAAGGTGAGCCACCTCATTTGGAATGGGGTGGACGGCATATCTATTGTTAGATAAAGTATAAACATTTACCTCTATTATCCTGCTCCGATATCATCAGTTTCCTGCCTGAACTATACTGCCAGCAGAGAGAAAATTCTCTAATTATAAGGCAAAAGGCATGAGTCCTCTTATTGTGTATGCCGCCTGCCTCTTGTCTCTTGGGAGACTCTTTGCAGATCCTTTCTTTTTACACACACACACACACACACACAAACAGACAAAGCTATTTTATCAGCATCAGTCAAAGGGATGAGTGCATCTTTCTATGGCCCTTTCAAGCAGCTGTTGTGTTTCTGAACGGTTATAGAATCTTTATGGCAATTTAACTTGAAATTTAAAAACAGCAGGTGGCTGAGTAGTACTTTTTTATATTTCATGTGGATCTTCTTTGTGCTGGTTACAGCACCTTCCATCAATGCTCTAGGGCAGGGCTGTTTCAGGAAAGGAAAGGAAAGGACAATTTGTTCGAAAAAAACCATATGTTGTAAAAATGTATACAGATATCTTTTAGTCAGTGGGAAGATGTGCAAAAATAGCACAACATTCATAACAAAAACTGCATAAACTGCATTGAGCCCCCACTACAAAAGATAAGATAAAAATTAATTAATTAATTAATTAATTAATTAAATCATATTTTGCACATTTACAGAAATCTCCAAATTCCATTTCTAAAATGCACAGATTTTCTCTCTGATCCAGCTCAAAAACCTTGTTGCCTTGTGTTAGGGAGATTTCGGCATGGAGTGCATCCTCATTTAGTGCACAAGAAGAAAACAGGTTCAGGATATATATCCTACCTACCTGTGGGAACTCAATTTTTAAAAATGTAAAATCTGTCATTCCATGAATCTAAGAACCTACACTGAATGCAGCGCATGTCATCAACTTATTGGCCAAAATCCTGTTGCTTAGTATAGTAAATTGTACCAACTGGGCACATTGAATCAATGACAAATGATGAGTAACTCCTCCATAAGTTCCACTGATTCGAACAGACCTACTCTAAATGTGACTTAGAGCCTGTTCAGACTGTGTGGGCTGGATCAGGCTGCAAAGGGTTGGTTGAGGTCGGGGGAGAACTAATTTGCCATTTGGCATGCTCCTCCTGTCTGAATGGCATATTGACCATTGTGTCAATTAAACGCTTCCCCTGATCATCTGCAAAAGGGCAAGGGAAGTGAAATTATTTTTTACTGCATCTGCTAGATTGTTGCTGATGCAATGAATAATTTCAATTACATTTTTAGAAATAATTTTCTTTGCCACTCTGATTGAGAAACTGCCCGCAGCTGCAGCTTCAATTGGCAATACACAGAAAGGCAAATAATGTTTTTAAATTTTAATTGAAGTGATTTGTTGCATTAGCAACAATTTAGTAGATGCAAGAAAAAATAATTTCACGTCCCCTGACCCTCTGCAGAAGATCAGGGGAAGTGTTCAATTTCTGATATCCTGAAGAGGCTTGTAAGCCACATCAGGATATCAGATATTGACACCGGAAGGAGTTGCAAGGCTCTAGTTTAGTCCATTCCAATCAACCACACTCACTAGGAGTGGACTAAACTGGAGCCCTCCAACCTGCATCAAAATAGTATAACCCCCTGATAAGGGTTCAAAAAGGTGCGGGTTTGGGCAAATTTATCTGCTCCAGCAATATCTACATGTGGATGCTGGAAAAAAGAATGGACCAACCTGACCCACCAGTGCATCAAACAGTGGGACAAATGCCTGTGTGGACAGGCTTTTACCTGCTAAGCAACAGGATGCTGGCCATTGTTTCCTTGATATTTACATTGTGCTTTGTGAGAGGATGTGTCTAAATTAGGATCATGTATCTCTTCTTCTCTCCACACACTCTACTTTTTAAGTACACATCAGCTCTTTTATGGAGATGGAGGAAAGATGTACAGGAATCCCAAGTTCTTTTTAGCATTCATACTCTTCTCTCCACTCAAGCTTTGAGAAGAAAGGAGTCTGCCTGTGTTGCAATGTCTTTATCTTTGTTTTCTCATCCTTCCACTGCTGGTATGGTCCTCGTGAAGAAAGACAAACATGTGTCTGTGAATATTCCTTGTGTGAAACTGATGCAGTTGACCAGAAAGGCGGGTACATGTCACTAACTGTTATTACAGATCTCTGCTCTGTGGGCCAGCCTGATGTATCTCGAAGTCTGGGTAGTGGCAATGAAGTGGCTATTCCTTAATTTTCTGTCATGAAAATACAGACACTTCTGTGAAGATTCTCAGTCATCCAGGTGAAGTTACCCATGACAATGAGTGGAGAAGGACTGCAGAGGTGGGAGTTTCTCTCAGCCTCCATCCATTGTCCTTCTAATGAGCCTATTCAGACCAGGGGGAAGTGAAACCAATGTGGAGGATGCATCAGGGGTCTCCTACCAACTCTTCTCAGACTGAAGAAGCTACTTGGATGAGTAGCGAAACATTTCAACCTGATAAGAAAGAAGTCCAGTTGCCATGACTCAATTTCCAAATACCGATACTTGTTGAGAACAAAATAGCAATAGATATTCAGTTCCTACAGTGAACTGCAAGTAGTTTGACTAATTAATCTTAGATTTTTTTTTTAAGGTAATGCATACTAATAACCAGGGATGTTGGCAAGTCTTTGGGTCTGAGTCCCGAGTTTGAGCCCAAGTCCTTGGTACCAAGTCCTGCATCCCAAGCCTCAAGTTTGAGTCCCTATTATCAGTGTATCAGTCCACTGATTGGCAGCCAGTAGGCAGAATGTTGTGGGGTTTTTTTAATTACAAAGGGACAAATAAAATGGGGAAATATTCATCCCTTCGTATTTGTGGGGGTCTCTGGAGCCCATGAATATGAAAGGACAAATATTTAATGGATCAGCGATTTTCCACGAATATCGCAATCCGTTTTTTAATTCGTCCCCATGTCTAATCTCAAGGCTCCGCATGTTGCATTGTTGCCAAGAGAATGCAGTGGGGCTTTCTTGCATATTGGCTTCTTTTTCCTCTAGCAGATTGGTCCATTACAAATGCAGGACAACCATTTCATGGGTGAGCAGTGCCACTGAATTACCACTTCCTCAAAGCGCCAGCCCTAATTTTGGCCATTTAATAACAAGAGTATTATAAATCAACCTGCATATGCTGTTTTAAAATATGTGGTTAAAATATTGTGTGCCCTATTCCCATTGGTGGAATCTAGCAAGCAGCTCTGATGAAGTCTCCAAATTAATATATATTTGTCTTCATTCTCATCATAGCCGTGCTTTCAAGAACTATGTTTCAGAAAGATATATGTTCTGGGCATCCAGGTCAGAAGAGTGCATTAATGTATGCATAAAATTCAGGCCATTCACTCTGCAATTATTTTTCAGTATGATACCATGCACTGGGTGTACTCACATTTGTGCCTTCATCACACTCTCTTTTCAGAAAAGTGTTAAAATTACACAGACCAGACATACACGCACACATCTATAATTGTAATAACAAAAAAGAATGTGTCTGTCTTTAAATATTGATTTGGGTTTTTAAAATACAACTCATTAATCATTATCAATGTAAATTTGTCTGTATCCTGCAGTAGCCTGTTGAGTTTCTTGGGGGTAGACACTATGCTTTCAAGAAGAAGTTGGGTTCCTCAAGACTAGAGGTTTCCTCAACACCAGAGAGACTTGGAAGGGCCAGGGAAGCCACTGAAATACAGCCTCTATTGCTCTCCCTCATGGTGCCAAAAGAAGGCCTGGCTTTGCTGCCCTCTTTCACTTGTGTTTGGCTCTGGGGATGCTGGTCAGCTTCTTTAGTAAGACATGGCTGTGAAGAGAGCTGCAGGCAATTTTAGCAACCTCTCCTACTGGGTCAGAAGTCCGCCAATGTTATTGGAGTTGAACAATGTAGTGCATGCAGCAAGGAGAAACAATCTTGGGGCTTCTTTGGGTGGTTTGTGGGACCACTGGTGGTTCTGTGCACAACGGAGGTACAGTGCAGTGTGGTTGCTCCAACTGTCATGCAATGTTGGAGTAGTACTTTTCTTTCCACCTCAGGCAGCACGAGAGCTTATACCGCCTGCCCCGAGCATCTTGCCTGGGGAAAATTAGTTCATTCTCCCTTATCAACAATGCAGAACTTCTACAAGATGTTTTATGGTCATCAGAAATTAGATTTCTTCTCATGAAATTTCCTGGCGTTTTTCAGCTTTGCTTTAGGTGAGATTCAGTAGCAACTTTAGATATTGCATGGAAAATTCCATTAGACAGATATACGCTGTGTGCAGATGAGGGAAGGGGAATGGAAACAGTTATCAGAAGTCCCGCCTTAATAACTGTCTGCCGTAAAGTCAATTCATTCTTATGCTGACTCTTTTCAGGGTTTTCTAGGTAGAGGGTACTCAGAAGGAGTTTCCCATCCCCTTCTTCTGGAGGCACTCTGGGACTGTGCAGCTTGCCCAAGGTTACGCAGACTGGCTTTTCTGGGATGCACACTGGGGAATTAAACTCCCAACCTCTGGCTCCACAGCCAGATACTTCGCTCTCTGAGCTATCCAGTAAGCTACCCAGTCCTACCATAGGTCATTGAAAATCTGCATTATTCCTATCTCCTCCCAGAAAGTGCGACTTTAAACTCCGCTTATGAGGAAAGGAGAGGAAAAGTTCATGTCATCTCTATACACCTCTGCCACTTTCAGCCAAAAATTTTCTTCGTCCCTGGGGGATATTTCTCTCTCTCTCTCTTCTTTTCTGTATTTTATTTTCAACAGATGAATCCAGGCCATTTCCTCTTGTTCTCAGCTAGAAAACACCACTCCCTCTACCGCCTTCCACATTGTACAAAACCTCTTGGTATAAGAGGACGGTCCTAGTGTTGTTTTTAAAAGTAACAAAGAAGACAAGCTTTGGGATGGGTAGCGAATACAGTGAAATCACAGATGCACACGCGCGCACACACACACACACTGGGGATTGGATGGAATGAAAAGGTGTGAGAAAACAACAACAGCAGTAACAACAAAAACCCTTCGTTCATGTACATACCCGGATAGGGAAGAAAATTATCAGGATACTAGGAGAGATCCCATCAAGATCCATGCTTTTGGGGGGGTGGGGAGTTTGAAGGGTACAAATGCCCCATCTGGAAGAGCACTCTGCCACATGTATTAGTCTTTTGTCCGTGGCTCTAGGATTTTTTTTTTAACGGCCATGAGCATGTTGTTTGATCAGGCAGCAATATGTAGGCATGCATGAAAGCTTTAGTTCAGATCTACCTCTCTTGAACTCTTCTGATTTTTGAAGGAAAGAGGGGGAAAAAAATAAACAAAAACCCTCCTGAGACTGGACAGGGACAGGGTAGACTTGGGTCTTTCAGAGGGCTTCCAGGTTTCTGCTTCTTCCCAAACTGTTTGTAAGCATCTTTTATAGACAGAGTGCCCCTCCCCCCAGCATGTTGGTAGGACTTCTAGCTAGGACATCCAGAACTGAAGGGTGAAAGGAATTGAAGACTAACAATGACTAGAAAGCTGCACATCTGGATTTCTGACTTACAGGATGGTGCGGATTCAAATGTTAATGAGCCGGTCTCTCAAGAGCTGTCAATAATGGTGGTAGGGTCACTTCCCACAAGGAATTTCATAGAGCCTCAATGATCTTTGGAAGGAGGATATGCTGCTACCATCAATAATCTGACAATGTCTGCTATTTATAGTCATCACCTGCTACCTCTTCCCTGCTCTTTCTTCGGAAGGGGATGGGACAGCAGGTGGTGGATGGAATTAGGCCTGTGAGCATTCCTTTCAAATGCTTTTTTAAAAGTCTTTGAAAAGGATGTCAAAAGAACTTGCTTTGTTTTCAGGGCAGGCAGGCAGGTTGTTTGCCTTCTGCTAAGCATAACTGATTTTTACATCAACTGTGCTGCCAGTTTGCTTCTGGGACCATTTCAAGAAGAGGCCCATTTTGAGCACTGATGTTCTAAACTGCCTCTTGGCCACATATCTGGGAATGTCTCCCACCTAAGACTTCTTATGTTCCTGGGAGCAAAATGCAATCTATAGGCCAAATAAAAAAATAGGCATCCCTCAAACAAAAAATGATACCTATAAAACGACCTCATATCAGTACCAAATTTGGCACAGATGTAGCAGAAAGTCTGATCTTGTTCTGTACCAAATATGGGGATGCTTGGGCAAAGGATATTTGAATTGTGATTGTTTTTAAAAGTAACACTGTTTTACCCTCATGCACAAGCAAGCAACCTTCAGCTACAGCTAACTGAAAAGAGATGAAATAGATAAAACAATATCTGCATATCTGGGCCGGGGGGGGGGGGGACCCTTCATTTTAACCTCTTGTTTTTCATCCACAGGAATTGGGCCATTCATGGCTCTAATTCAAAGTTTTTAATTAGTCTTATAAAGCCAAAAATCTTCTGAAAATGCTCCTTTTTAATAACTCCCAAGAATGCATAGCATAGCATTCTGGTCAATCAGAATGTGTCTGGAGTCAGCCTACAGGGCAGGTGTAAGCCTGTCACTTTTAACCCTGCCATAGCCTTCAGTGTGAAAGAAACCATTTAACTTCTTCCTGGCCAATATTCTTAGCTCTTGCCTGTGAAAATATTTGAAAAGCTATTTTTTAAAAAATAGATAATATAAAGTAGCTTTTGGCTTTAAATGATCTCAAAGCACATTTTACTGGTTTACCCATGAGTAAGTTTACCCAGTCTACTCATAAGATTTGTGTGTGGGTAAAGGACTTTCTGATAGATAGGCCACAGTCAGTAAGGATGGGATCTCACCATTCTTCTACCCTGGTACTAAGTACAGGAGCTCCCCAGGGCTGTGTGCTAAGTCCCTTCCTCTATTCCCTGTACACACATGATTGCACCCCACTGTATAACACCAACGCAATTATTAAATTTGCGGACGATACGACAGTGGTGGGGCTCATAAATAAGAACAATGAGTCTGCTTACAGAAAGGAAGTACAAGGGTTGATACTCTGGTGTAAAGAAAATAACCTTACACTTAACATCAAAAAAACTAAAGAACTCATAATTGATTTTAGGAGGAAGAGAAATGTACATTTACCATTGTACATAAATGGTGAGGAAGTGGAGAGAGTTGGTAGTTTTAAATTTCTGGGCACTTGCATCTCAGAGGACCTCTCATGGACTATAAATGCCAACATGCTAGTGAAGAAGGCACAGAAGAGGCTGTATTTCCTGAGAATGCTCGGGAAGTTAAATTTATCTCAGCATTTACTTCTGTCCTACTATCGTAGCACCATTGAGAGTGTCCTAACTTATGGCATTCTGGTATGGTTTGGGAGTAGCTCTGTAGCGGACAAAAAAGCTCTACAGAGAACCATTAAAATTGCCCAGAATATCATCGGGCTCCAGCTATCAACCCTGGATGACATCTTCACAACCCGCTGTCTGAGGAAGTCACACAACATCCTGAGAGATTCTTCCCATCCTGCTTACAACTTTTTTGAACTGTTGCCGTCTGGCAGAAGATATAGAACAATTAAGACTCGGACCACACGTTTTCTGAATAGTTTTTATCCCAGAGCTATAATTGCACTTAATAATGAGCTTAAAGACCACCAGTAGTGAATAGTTGGACAGTGTTACTTAGCCTGCAGTGTAGATGTTTGTATTCTTAGTGGGGGATTTTTAGTGGGGGGGAGTGTTTGGGGATTTTTTATGTGTGTGCATGTGGGTCTGGTCTCTGGGTGTCTGTGTGAATTTCGTTGTATGGGTATACTATGTATATACTTACAATGACAATAAATTTATTTGATTTGATAAGTTTATGGATCCATGTGATTTCATAGGATTTTTAGGTGTTATCCTCCCTAAACCATTGTCAGATCATAGATCCTATTTGCACTCACAGACTACACCACAGAAATCAGACTCCCTTTAAACGTATTTCGTTGCTACAGACCACCAAGACTTAACTCAAGATTTAAAACCCTAAAATCCATCAAATTTAAAGTTTTTCATGAAGGGTCTTCAAATTTGGAGAGAAGGGAGAAATAAGTTACTCCATTAACGCACACACTCCTATTATAATACTTTTGTTGGAATGATTCCATACAATTTAAAATCATCATCATCTTTACTTCTTGCTGGAGAAACTGAAATTACAAGGACATAAAATCATTAATATGACACACCTATACAAAACGTCACATGAAAATAAAAGCTAGAAAATGACATGAATATAGTTTGTGCAAAATTGTACCTCATTAAACACCAGCTGGGTGGGAAAAAAGGGAATATATTATTGTGACGTTTGCCCTTGTGGCCCCTGCTTGTTTTTCCCTCACAAAGGCTCAAGTCGCGTTTCCTTCTCGCTGCCACCAGTGGGTTACTTCAATCCACAATATAAATGACATTTGTCACTTGACTTGTGAACAGAAACAGAACTTATTTATTGAAGTGAAGCAGATTAAATGATAACAGAAGTTCTTCAGATACACATTATACATAAGCAATTCATCAACAGTTCTCTCAGTACATACTTCTTGTCTCTTGCAATCCCATTACCACCTTCTCTACCTATTTTCCTAATCAGCTCTATCTCTCTGATTAACCCTATCTATCTCAGTATCTGTTCCCCCTCTCTCTGACTAACCAGCCCTATCTATCTCTATCTGCCTGGTCCTCCTTCAGCCAAGCCTCATATATATTCATTGACTCCGCCCCCTCCAGCTCTCTCATAGGCTCATGCAAATAAGCTCTTGAGCTTGAGTGGCAGCAATGAAAGGGCCAATTGCCACATTTATATTCATATAATTATAATTAATGAGAAGGCTGGTGCTGCATTTATTTTATTTTATTTTATTTATATACTGCCTCATTAGTGCTACAGCACTATTCTGGGAGGTTTAACAGCAAGTTAAAACCATGTCAAAACAATGAAATACGTAAAAACACTCACAGTATAAAAATCTGATGGCACCAAAACAATTTGTAAAAGCAGCAAAATGGGAGATGAGCAAAATATCAACCCAGGTTGTTATGAAAGGCCTCCCGAAAAAGCAAGGTCTTACATTTTCTTCTGAATAGCAAAAGGGAGGGAGCCAGGCATAGCTCCTCCAGAACAGAATTCCAGAGAGTTAGAGCCACCGTGTAGAAGGCCCTGCCTCTGGTGGAAGACTTTCAGGCCTCTCTTGGGGTAGCTACTCAGAGGAACTTGGTCTGGGAGGATCTGGTGGATCGGGCAGCTCTGGCAAGTAATGTGATCCCAGCCCGTGTAGGACGTTATATGTCAAAGTCAAAACCTTGAACTTAATTCAGGAGACAATGGGTAACCAGTGCAGGTGGGCCAGAACTGGAGTGATGTGATCAAATTTGCTCACACCAGTCACCCATCTGGCCACCGTGTTCTGGACCCATTGTAATCTCTGGGTCAGGTTCAGGGGAAGTCCCACCTAAAGAGCATTGCAATAGTCAACCCGAGAGATGACCAATGCTTGCACCAATGTCCTGAGGGAATCCTTGTCAAGGCATGGGCAGAGTTGGGCACTAAACCTCAGCTGGTTAAAGGCTGATCTGGACATGGCTGTGATCTGGGAGTCCCAAGAAAGAGCCAGGTCCAGAAGAACATCTAGATGACGTACTTGTTCCCGAAACAGGAGGGCAAAGCCATTCAGTCTAGGGGTTAATCCACCCAACCTGTGCGAGCCCCCCTGGAAAGAGCTAATAAATAAGGTAGACACAAGAATTTAGTTCATCACCCCTGAGAATTTCTCCTAAATTTCTGACATTCTTTTCAAAGGGTATTTCTTTACTATAAAGTTGATTGGGAAAAGTCAAAATTTGCATGGGGGGAATTTTGGTGCAGCACTAGATGGCTGCTAGGAGAACCTTTTTCCTGTTTCCTGTGAAGATTGTAAGCAAACCTAGATGGACCAAGAAGGTTTCAGAAAGATGGCTGAAGTTATCCTTGTCTCTGCTAACAGAAAAATCCTATTGCTTCAACCTTGTGAACCCTGGCTCCTTTCACACCACGGTGGTTCAGAGTGCAGAACTAGAAATACTTGGTAAATTCAGAGTGTCATTGTGTTTCTTGCTCTCCGATACATTTGCCCAGCTTTTGCTAGAGCTGGCAAAGTTATAGCTTGCGTTCACTGCTTTGAGAAACAGGCCAACAATTCTGAAGCACCAAAGCCTGACATCTCTAGGGAAATACCGTAACAGTTGAAAGATTAAGTTTCAGTTCCTCTTTCTTGGTCACTTCTCAAATGTATTTGCTCCTGTCAGGAGAAAATCCATCACTGAATATAAAAATGCACTTCTTTTCATGTCTGGGAATCAGCTTTTAAAATATTTCTCAGCTACCTTATCTGTAACTCCCCACTTCTCTGGCTGTAAGTCAGTGAAAAATGAATATAATCAGAGTTGGGCACACTTTTGTTCGCTAGTTTATCCCAACCCCCCCCCCCCCCCTTGTCACTCATCACTCTGTGAGCAAAAAACATGAATTTTATTAAAGGCCTGGTTCAGTCATTATACATCTGAAGTACCACTGCTTGAAATGTTTGGGGCAAGGTTGTCTCTTATTCAAAAGAATTAAGGAGTCCTTAAGATGTTACCCGAAGAAACAACTAACGTTTAGATCTAGAGTTCAGATATGTAAATATTTCCTTCTCAGGTATCATTATGCTCATGTTTGGGCTCATTTTGTCCAACTTTTAAAGTGTTCCATATTCCCTTTGAAGGCTGTATCAAAGAGCCAGCAAAAACAGTATTTGCACGCAGCTATCTATCTAAAGGAATGTTCAGAAATCCATGATGGAAACACCTTTGATTAGGTGGCTGGATATGGATGAGAGCAGACGGTCTCTCGAAATTCTCCAACCTGTCTGTGGGAAAAGAAATTAGAAGGGATTATTTTATCTAGCCATAGGGAGAAGTGGTTCTCTAGAAATTTTTGAGAGGTGGGGCTCACCAGTAGTAATGGCGCTAGTGCAGTTTTGTCCTCTCTAGGTTATTTATTTATTTATTAACTTTTGTTAAGCCCTATACCCTGTGCAACTCTACCCTGTTGCGTAGACTGGCCTCCATAGGAACCCTCTAAATTGTTCTACGTGAAGAGTCATTCCAGGGCATTGTTACAAAGACAGGCAGCATAAAAATCATTGGAGAAACATTACGGAAAATTCTGCAAAGTGATGTATTTCTAGGGGTGGGGAGGTGCAAGGAAAAGAAAAGAAAAAAATAAAACTTTGCTTTATAAAAAGTCAGCTAATGAATTTTCATTTATCTCTATTTTTTAAACTCTTCTATCTTCTTCTTTAAGGTTTTTCTGCCAGGCGCTCCCAAACATTCAGTTTCTGGGAGGTGATTGTAGAAATGTCTTTAATGCAGATGCTTACAATATTACTTCTCCTTTGCAGACCCTATAACAGATGGAGAGAGTGTCAAGATGGGAACTTTTGTGAGTATCAAGGGTTAAAACAATTAAGGGGTGTGTGGAAAAAGTAGCCTTGAATCATTGGAAAATGAAAGCGCTTTTAAAGACGAGACTTGAACAACAGTTTACTAAACTCTTTGCAAAACAATTAGTCAGCTCTTCAGCTGAGCAATGCCACTGTACCATGACATTCCTGACAGTTAAACGTGTTTTACAAATGATGACAAAGCATAAGGAAAAGAGATAATTGAAAGCACGTTCATTTTCCTTTGTTACTTATATTTACATTCCACCCCCATCCCCCTAAACTCAAATCAGTATATATGTCTTTCCTCCACATATCTTCCTCACAATTGTTAGGTGCAGACAATATGTGAGTTAGGTCAAGCTGAAATTGTGGGACTGGCTGAAGATCATCTAACAAGTTTCATGTCTCAGTGGACACTAGAACTGGGAGATCCTACGCACCATCGCAACACTCGAAACCCTCCACAATACTGACTGTCACAGCCAATCTTTGACTGACCTGCTGTGATAACTTATTTTGACTGTAGAAACAGCAAATGAAGTACTGTAGAGGGTAAGATATCTAGACCAACAAAGCTGGTCTTAGAACTGCAGAGCTGGAAGGGACCCTATCGAGTCCAGTCCCTGTCAAGGAGGCACAGATGGGAATCGAAGTCTCAACCTCTGGCTCTGCAGCCAGATGCCTAAGCCACTGAGCTATCCAACAGTTCAAGATGTACTGTTTTTGTCTATTAATGTGTCTTAAAAAGTCCCCCAAAATTTGGAATGAAAATGAGGGTTGGGGTAAATATTGACCTCAAGGATGTGCACTGTCTTTAGACAAATGTGTTAAAATGAACCAAATTAGAGGTACAGTGGTGCCTCGCTAGACGATGTTAATCCGTTCCACGAGGATCACTGTCTAGCGAAAACATCGTCTAGCGAAGCACGTTTTCTCATTGGAATGCATTGAAATCGCTTCAATGCGTTCCAAGGGAAAATGCAGTCGTCTAGCGAAAATTTCTCATAGGGAAACATCGTCTAGCGAGTGCGGGTCCCCATAGGAATGCACTGACAGCTGCACTGACAGCTTTTCACCACTAGTCGGCGCACTCCTATGGGGAAACCTCATCGTCTAGCGAAAATCGCCATAGGGAAACATCGTTTTGCGAAGCGCAGTAGCGATCGCAAAAAGGCATCGTCTAGCGATTTCCTCATCCTGCGAGGCAATCGTCTAGCGAGGCACCACTGTATTTGTGAATTTCCATGAGACAGAGCTAAAGAAATAATGGGCTGTTTCCCACACTGGACATCTGCCTATGCAAGAGTGGGTATAAGTGTGCAAGTGTGTCTGGGTGCTTTGCTCCTTTTTGCTGCCTCCCAAATGTTCCCAAAACCTGATCCAGAGAGTGGGAAAATTCTTCAGAGCATGTTTTTGGGACTGAAGAGGACTGCAAGGAGGGATAGAAAATCTCAACAGTATCCCAAGTGTCGCACTGGATTGTACCAATGTTTTTCAGAAATACCCTATAGACAGAAGGGCGTGGGAACTTGTATATATGTTTGAAAGCAAAGAACTAGAGACACCTCTTTCTCTGTTGCCATCATTTGCAATGGTTTGCTTTTTGCACTAGAGTGCTTATGTTTGCATACATGGGCACCTCCAGAACTGCTTTTGAATATATTTTTAATTTTTCATTGCTCAAATGTAGTATGCAAGGCGATGCACAGATCTCAGCATAGTTATACATTTTTAAATGCAAGGACATCCCATTCTTTTAACAAGTGCCTTAGCTGTACTCCTGTGTGTTATGTGCTATCCAGTAGATTCCTTGTAGGCTTTCCAGAACATGTGAGATGTTTCCTAGTGCCACTCCTTGCCAGTGAATCATGGCCAAACAGAAATTTGAATCCAAGTCTCCTGAGTGCTGGTCCAACACTCCATCTACTCTATGCTGCTAGCTTTCACTCCCTGTCTTGCACTCCTCATATTCAAGTCAAAGCAGGTTTCTTTTTAATACCTGCAGGGATGAATGAAAGAAATCTTTTTCTGGCGTGTTTCATTTTCCCGTAGGTTACGGTGGAATCTGGTGGAGATGTTTTTTTTCTGGGGGAATAATTCCCCTATCTTCCACAGTCTCTTGCATTCCCCTAAATCCAGCTGTGGAGGTTTGAAGCATCCTCTGGAGGCAGATTTTGGAGGAAGCAACAGTCAGTGGCATCTTGGGTTTACCCTTCTGCCCCATCTTTACTGCGGGCAAACCTGAATAGATATATATTGGGCTGTGTTATCAATGTATTTTCTCTTGAAATGTTTTTTTTTTTAAATTCTTCTGAGACTTTTTTCTTCAGCTGAGAACATAGGGGCATTGGGGAAGCACAAAAGCTAGGAGATAACTAAGTTTAAATCTCCATTGTTTGTTCTGAAGGTGCAGTTCAGGTCAGTTCATACTGGAATTTGCAAAGACCAAATTCTTCAAGCATTTGGGCATCTTCAGCTACATGAGGGGTTGTGTACATAATCCACAGAACGGCTCATCTAGCTTCTTAGAAAAGAGTAAAGAAGAAAAAAGAAATGGAAGGTTACTTTTCCCCTTGAGCAATGTTCTACCATTCAATAACCTTTTTCTCTTCATTAAAAGTTCCTCAGGAGTGAACTTGACTAGACCAAGAGTACTTGCCTGTTCTGCCTTCTCCCTTTTATACGATATTTTTAGAGTAAGGAAGGCAACCCAACTGTATACATTCTTCACATCAAGTTGCTATAGGCAGGAGGAGACAAGTAAATAAGGATTTTTCAGGGCCCATGAGATTGCTCGCCTCCAGTGAGAGAATGAGACGTGTGTTCTTTCCTTCAGGCTTCTGTGATTTGTGAGAAACGCCTCTGCACAAAACTTGTATACTTTCCCCTTGTGAAGCTAAGCACGGGCATGCACACAAACCAAGTACAGTGGGACTCTTTGATTGATCAAAGAGACACAAGCAACCCTTCTGATGTGTCTGTTTTTTTAAAGGACCATACAGAAATGCAGCAGCTATTCTTGTGTTTTTTTATGCCTTATTTCCGCAAATGTGAAAATTCTAGTTGAAGGTTGAAACACATGAAGGCCATGAAACACATGGCCCTACTGGAGGTTTAGCCAGTCCCTGATGCCCCCATCAATGCTGCCAGATTTTGGAAGGGTGATAATAAGAACATGTTACCAAGTTGTTCCCCTTCTTAGGGGTTCTATGTATAACATGCTTAAAAGTGGCTTTCCAGGCTTTCCTTCTCATTATGTTTTAAGGACTGTACAGCTTCCCCAAGGCCACCTAGTCTAGCTCTTCTTCTGGAAGCACTGTAGGGAACTGAATGTTTAACCCTTGGCTCAGATGCTCAGCTCACTGAGCCATCCAGTGGCAGTCAAAATAACCACCAGGATTTGCTCTTAGGGGAGAATATGACTCATTTTCAAGCCAATTGGGTGTCTCAGAAGCCTTTTAGAAGTGTCCTTGTGGCGTTCACCCTAAGTTATGCAGTGTAAGTTATGCATTATTCATGTTATATGTTAATGTAGTTAAGAGGCGGGGCCGAAAGAGATGTTAAAAGGCGGAGCCTGAGAGGGCAGTCAGTCAGAGTCTGAGTCTGGAATCAGAGAGAGAAAGATAGTTTGGGGGGGCCTGAGGAGTGATTAGTTAGAGTGTAACTTGTGATAACTAATAGAGAAGGTTAATATTGATGATTGATGAATCTTGAAGAATGTGCTTATGAATTATTCCAGAAACCACCCGTAATTAATAAACCTGTTTTGTTGAAAAGTCAGTACTGGATGGACCTTCGTCTTTGCTAAGTAAAATAAGTTGATAAAGAGATCAACTGGTGGCAGCGTATAAGAGGGCGTGCTGAGGTACCTTGTGAGCTCTGTGTTTGGGTAAACAAGCAGGGGCCACGAGGGCGAACGTCACAGTCCTAGATTGCTGGGACTGGGGTGGGATTGCTGCCACAGTGCCAAGTTCAGGTGTGGAATAAACAAAACAAAATTTCTCTTTAAAATGCACTTCCTGTGCAGTTTTAAAGGGAAATGGAAGCTATTTTTCTCTCACAGATGCCTCACTGAATTTTGGTGGAATCGTAATGCAGCCCTTAACAATTTCAGGAGGACCTGATCTGTTTTCCCACATAAGGAAGATGTCCACTCCTTCTTTAAGATGCCTAAGACATGCATGAGATCACTCTGTTGGCAATGAGAGAGACTGTCAGGAAATGGTTGTTTCACCTCTAACCAGGATTACCTTTTTTTATGCTTGCTTCTTAGTAACTTTTTTTTTTTTTTGGCAGATGAGTCTGCATTTCAGCTTTCTCTAGTCAATTCCATCACTTAGCAGAAAGTGGATAGGGCAAAAGCTGAACATCCGAATGAAGGTATACTTAGATGTGTTGATGAGAAATATAGCCTGCTGTTGATTGGGAGGATTCAGATTAGCATAAAATTATACATGAAGGAATCTTTCACAGACGTTTCTAGAAGAAAAAGAGAGAAACACCTTGAAATGTCAGCTCAGTAAGAACTGGTTGGGAAGGAATATGTCCCGATCCAAATTGCCACTAACAGTACAGTATATGATTTTTTAAAACCACCAAAAAAACCACACAAAAAAACACCCCATCTCCTGAAAAATAAAGCTGGCTAAGCTCTGAAGAAAGAAAGACAGATGTTTAATGGCCATTGCTCTCTTGCTTGAATATATGATTCGCAAAATCAGGCTGATGAGGAGGATGTCAGGTTCTTCCCTGACACAGAGATGCGGCGTTACAAAAATTACTGGTATCATTTCACTCAGATTTGCAATCTAGTGATGCATTTTCAAAAGGTGGCAAGGGAGGTGCAGTTATGCAGAGAGAGCAGCCATTGTCCCAAACTGAAGAGCTTAGTCAAGGCTCTTCTGAATACTTTCCAAGCAGCTGAATTCATATGAATGAGCATTAACCTAGTACGTGCTGGTGATTTCCCTGCCAAAATCAAGGCATCTGTACAAGAAGTCAATTGCCATAAGCCTCCCCGGCCTCTTTATTCTGAAGGCACAATCCTAGGTAACTTTACTTAGGAGTAAGCAGCACTGGTCTGTGGAATACATTCCGGAGTCCATGTGCATAGCATTTGACTACCTTAGTTCTTTGGAAATTCATACCTGGGCAGGCTGGAAACTGGGAATCCTCAAATAGTCCACTAAGGACTTTTCTAAATGGAGTAGACCAAAACAGGTTTTACTCCAATGCCTGTTGGACAGTTCAAGTTGTAATTATCTTTCATCACCTGCACTGAATGTACAATTGTTGTTTAGTCGTTAAGTCGTGTCCGACTCTTCGTGACCCCATGGACCAGAGCCCGCCAGGCCCTCCTGTCTTCCACTGCCTCCCGGAGTTTGGTCAAATTCATGTTGGTAGCTTCGATGACACTGTCCAACCATCTCGTCCTCTGTCGTCCCCTTCTCCTCTTGCCTTCACATTTTCCCAATATCAGGGTCTTTTCTAGGGAGTCTTGTCTTCTCATGAGATGGCCAAAGTATTGGAGCCTCAGTTTCAGGATCTGTCCTTCCAGTGAGCACTCAGGCTTGATTTCCTTCAAAATAGACAGGTTTCTTCTCCTTGCAGTCCAGGGGACTCTCAAGAGTCTCCTCCAGCACCACAATTCAAAAGCATCAATTCTTCGGCGGTCAGCCTTCTTTATGGTCCAGCTCTCATTTCCATACATCGCTACTGGAAAAACCATAGCTTTGACTATGCGGACCTTTGTTGGCAAGGTGATGTCTCTGCTTTTTAAGATGCTGTCTAGGTTTGTCATCGCTTTCCTCCCAAGAAGCAGGCGTCTTTTAATTTCGTGGCTGCTGTCACCATCTGCAGTGATCGTGGAGCTCAAGAAGATAAAATCTGTCACTGCCTCCATATCTTCCCCTTCTATTTGCCAGGAGGTGATGGGGCCAGTGGCCATGAGCTTAGTTTTTTTGATGTTGAGCTTCAGACCATTTTTGGCGCTCTCCTCTTTCACCCTCATTACGAGGTTCTCTCTCTCTCTCTCTCTCTCTCTCTCTCTCTCTCTCTCTCTCTCTCTCTCTCTCTCTCTCTCTCTCTCTCTCTCTCTCTCTCTCTCTCTCTGGGTCTGTGTTATGATGAGTATATCTTACATCCAATGTATTTCTTTTGCAGATTTTATGCAACAGTTTTATTTCTTATAATTCTGTATACTATAATACTTGGCAAACATATGGCTGATGTGAACCAAAGACAATTAAAGGATAAAACACTCACAAACTCTTGGACAAAACTTTTTAAAACTTATTAAAAGCATACCCAATTTTACAAACAAGGGAATTTTCAATAGCAAAACATCTGATCTCCTTATTAATCGAAATGCTACTACTGAATGTTTTTACATATTGCCTAAGACCCACTAAAGACAACAATGCAACTCTATTGTGTCCACAAGTAGCACAATTCTCTCTGTATTGCAGATCACTCTATATATTGACATACACTTTCAAAAAATGGTTCAAAAGATTTATAATACATCAAAGAAACAAATTACTTCTTTGGTAGAATGGTGTCTTTACATGAGCAGCCAACCACTCAGACAAGGAGGTGGGATAGGGAATCTGACTGCGCAGCCGATGAGTGGTCAGCTGCTGGAGAAAGGAAAGGGAAACCCAACCTCCTGCCCAGACTAGATAGCCACTGGAGAAGGAGGACCCAAATTTCTACAAACCAGGCTGAATTGATTTGGGCACATGTCTATTTTTCACACATGGCTCCTCCATTTTGACTTTATTTTTGTAAAATAAAGAATGACCCGGTGTAATATGTCATGTGTTGTTATTCATCTAAGGTTGTATTTACCTAAATTTCAGACCTGCTAAGAACCAGATGATTTTTATTATGTCGTGATATGTAAAACCATTGAAAGAGGGTGTACTTTCTTTTTCACATGACTGTTCATCTTGGCTACCAGAATTTGATGCATTGGTTACACCAAAGGAAATTATTAATTTTAAAAACATCAGTGAACTCAAGAAACACTTACTTGAGTGAAGATAATCTCCATTAATCTCCATTCACTGTGTTGACCTTACATCAAGGAAGCAACTGTTCATTCCCATCCAAGTTATGAATCTCACAGCGAACCAGGCATTCTATTTGTGATGGTGTCTACCCAACATCTCCAAGCTACAACAGGGTGATTAAGGAAACTTATCCATAGCTATTGTCTTGCAAAAGCCATTAGAAAAACTCCTCTGATACTCTTCCACCACTTTCCCTCTCTACGAAGATTACATGTAAGAGCTTTCCTCAAACTCCCACTCAGCAGTCCTGGATCAAACTGTTGTGATTCCAAGCATTAATGTCATGTTTCTTAGGTAGACAGTCACTTTTCAGAGCAGAGTGACTGGCATCACCTGTAGATCCTGCAGTTTAATTTGTCTTAATTGAATGCAGGTGACTCACCTGCCATCAGGGGCACATAGGTACTTAGGCAACACAACAACTGGCCTGCACCTATGCTTCAGAAAGAATGGATCTGGCATCTTGAGCAGGGATGGCTGGGCATGTTAACGCTGGACATCATGGTCAATCTGAGTTGATCAATGACTGGGACAGAAACACCATCAAATCCAAAGACATTAGAAAAGAAGGAGATTTATAGAGACAGCACCTTAGCATCTTATGGCCTGAACCTATTGATAATATGCTGTTGCACAGGACCAAAGACAGAAACTGAGTTTCTGGATGCTGAAAAATTCCTCCTTCCCCATTTCTGGCAGTGGATCACCCACTGGATTTCTGGACAACAGTGCCTAGAATTCTCTTACCATAATGGTCACTGTTTGCGCTGGTGTGTATGTGTTCTGGGATCTCTAGTCCAATGTATATATACATTTTCTGATTTCTCAGACACCTCTTCACTATCACAAGTCTTTATGCTTTCATATGATGTATCAGCTCCTGTTGAAAACAAGCAGAGGAGACAGGAAGATGACGATTTTTGAAAACAGATATTTTGGGCTTGATTCCTGAAAAATTGAGGCTGTTGGGTAGAGCTGTTAAGAATTTGAGTGTAGCTCAGCCTGCATAGCCTTCTTAAGAGTGGCCTGCGCTACTTGTATAATCTCCCCTTAATTAAAGTATGTTTTTAATTGGCACGGAACTGTCATTTGCATTTGTGTGAGCACCCAAAATGAACCCATTTACTAGCTTAATATCTGTGAGGGGTATTTTTTTTTTTTTTTTGGCTACATGACACGTCATGTAAAGTTAAAAAATAATTAGATGAAACTGTGCGGGAAGGTGGCTAAGATCTGACCAGCATTCTCTCCTTGTGCTTTTGAGAACTGTACTTGCTCTTTTCACCTCCATATGCTAATCCTGAATGCTGGTTGATAAATCTACAGACTCAGGATTCTCGTGCAATGTACAGTGCTGTGTAAAATGAAATTCCCACTCAAGTTCATTGCTTCAAATGAAATATGCTTTGTAGCATTTCCTGTAGAGATCCCTGCTGCGTTCTGTCATGATACGCTGAAATTTGGGTTTTCTCCTACTTAACACTCTGAGAGGTTTGACACTGTTTTGTGTATGATGCTTTGCGGAAACATTGACAGGAGAGGCCGGCAGCTGTTGCATTATTCAGTGAGTGCACTGAAGAGCGATAGGAAATGAGCAGTGAGTGACATTTATTGAAAGGGAAATGTATCTTGGAACAGTTATTGCACGTAGATAATTAATACTCCAGTGTCTTTGGTTAAATGAATGTAGTGATTCCATAGTGTTTCAAGTGGTGATGATAAGTTTATTACCATTTTGAGGAGTTTACACAGCCCAAGACATTCTGCTGCCTGAGGCCTAGGAGCAAATGGTGCCCCCTCATAAAATGATATCGGATAGTACAATCAGCCAGTGAAGTTCTCCTGGCACCTAAGGCACAAACTCTCACGGATGCCTCTCAGGTACTAAAAAAACCCCCACAGCAACAGTAAGTTTAATAACTAAATATTTGCTACCCTCTCGGGATACTGACCACCTCCCACTGGTTAATGGTAGGGCTGTTGGTATTTTATAGTGGTAGTATGAAATGTGATCAAACCCTATGGCACAGCAGATGAACCCTTCTGCCACATGAGAATAGCCCACCACTAGGCATGATCCCACACCAATCCAACGAGACGGCTGAAATTGGTTCATGGAGATGTACTGCATAAAACTAATGCTGTTTTCAGCCACAGAAGGAGGGAGGGAGGGAGGGAGGGATTGGAAATTCCAGTTTCTCCTTCAGGGTCCTGAGGTTCCCATGCATTCCTTTTGTTGTGGGATTTTTTTTTAATTTATGAAAATAACTGCTACTAGTAAAGTCACTAAAATCAGTGCAGCTGATGATGTCATCAGCCTTAGGCAGTGTGCATCTGTGAACAGGGTTTCAGCTGGTGCTTGGTAAAGATAAAACAAAGTTAAACGAGAAACACTGAAAATTTATGAGGGCATTGATTACAATTCATGTGTGCCTCAACGCCCCATATTTGCAGTGGGTGAGGGGAATTTTAAAAAGTGCTTAAAGCACAGCAGCTTCTGGCTTGAGCCCCTGGGGCACCTCACTGAAGTATGGGGTGTCCCCCTATTGTGGTCATGACCTTCCTATGGCTTGGAGTCACTGGGCAGAGCTGCAACATTCCATGAATGGATGATGCATTCTTGAAATAAAAGCATGGTCAATTAGAGCCCGTTTATGGCACTAGCAGAGTGGTTCCCAATCTTTGGTCCCCAGATGTTCTTGGACTACAACACCCACAAGCCTCCACCACTAGCTGGGAGTTGTAGTCCAAGAACTTCTGGGGACCCAGCATTAGATGTAGGAGCAGTGGGTGAAAAAACAGATGTGACAAGCAAGTAACTCAAGAATTACAGGTCCATTGTCCACCCCCTTCTTCCTCATTTGTGATTTAAATGTCTATAGTTTCTGCAACTGAAAAAAAAAAAACTTACCTCACTGGTAAATGATGACTATGATGGGGGAAGGAAGTGCTAGGGAACTTTCACACCTTAAAAGTTTGGTTTAATCGAGTAAATTTTAGCTTGTTTTTGTCAGGCATAGTTAGTGATACAGCTAGGTAATTTTAAAACTTCCCGTCACCTCCATCATACATTCCATGCTTTGCAACTTCTTTTACATTCATGATATGTTAGGGAGAGAGAAACTTTGTTTGGCAAGTCTCTCTGTCTCTCTCTCCACACAGAGCAGGTTCACTCACATATCCCATAGCTCCATAATGGCTGCTGGAATCAAATGGAATTTTCTTCTGCTGCCCTGCAGCTAAACATATTTACTTGTTGCAGAGAAAGGATGACATGTATTTTAAGTTAATAGTAAAATGAATATCTCTGTAAACATGTGCACGCCTCGTTGGCTGCTCCTTGACAATAATATGTTGTTTAAAATAAGGGGCAGTACAACTCAAAGGGGAAAAAAAATAGGTAGAGTGCTGGTGTGTGTGTGTGTGTGTGTGTGTGTGTGTGTGTGTGTGTGTGTGTGTACACTTCAGTCCATTGTGCCATTCGGAACACAGCATGCCTGTTTCCAGAATGAACGAGATCAGTGGTTCCCAACCTTAGGTAACCCAGGTGTTCCTGGACTGCAACTCCCAAGAAACACTGGCCAGGACAGCTGGTGGTGAACGCTTCTGGGAATTACAGTCCAGGAACACCTGGGCTACCCAAGGTTGGGAATCACTGAATTAGACCATAAGCTATTCTTAGCTCTTGCCTGCCCCATTTCTGAGACAGCACAAGGGCTCATCCCTGTGACATCACAAGGACCTGCCCTGCCCTCTGGATATCTAAGAGCCAATCACACACAAAAAAAATTCTGCCTGGATGGTCCAATCTGTCAATTTCACTTTATTTCATATATGTATTTTTTAACAATCTCACATTTCCCCACAATGTTTACAAAGGAATTTGCACAGATATAGACATATTACATAAGATGTTTTCCCCGTTCTCTTCAGTGGAGCCGCAGAACAACATTTGAGACCTCAAATTTGATAAATATTAATTTTATTAACCCATTATTACTCAAAAAGCCACCAGAATGGAGCACAATGGCATGGAAAAGCAACTTCCAAGAAGGATAACCCAACCAAATTCACAACGTATATATGACTAGATGAGACGGATGCAGCAAGTTACCAGTTATCCCCAGGAACAACATTCTCATATCAATTCTGAAGAGAAAATCAATACAGGAAAGAAAGAAAAAAGCCTGGAATGGCAACCCCCAAGTAGGACAGTTCGACATAATTCACTCGTCCTATCTTACTAAAGGGGACTGATGTGACTAGACACAAAATACCCCCAGGAACAACATTCCAGTACCGAGTCAGGGCAGAAAATCAATATTGTGAAAAACATCCTAGAACAGCAATTTCTGAGTAAGGCAGCCCGCTGAAATTTACCCATCACATTTGACTAGAGATGGGCATGAACCACCAGTTTGGCGGTTCATCCTGGCTTTTTTACTGCCGCAAGAGGTGTTGGGTGGTTCGGCACCCTGCTCCCTCACATGGGCAACGTCCCAGCTTCCTTACCTGGCCTCTACCAGGTGCCACTTCCAAGTGGGCACCTACCATTGGGGGCTGGGTTCTGAACTGCCGAAAACCTGTTGCGGCAGTAAGCGAACTGGGCCGAACCATTCAACCAGCAGTTTGTGCCCATCTCTACATCTGACTAGAGGGGGACTGATGCAACCAGCCAATTGAGCAACAAAGGGTTAATGAAAGAGTTATACTTATGAGGTCTCAAATATTGTTCTGATATTTCTCCATCACATCCCACTATTTTTTGGCATCAAATGTGATTTAAAAAGTCCCCATTCCACCCCTTTCTGTTCTATTCTGGCTTTTACTAGTCTCTCATTCTAGTTCCACTAAGCTAGAACTTAACATGGCACCAAAAAAGCAACAAAGTGGTTTTGAGATATGGAAATCTAAGGTTATACTTGTAACTGGCTGTGATAGTGGATCATAAAGTCATTTGCAAAGCCCTCTTTGGCCTTTATGCTCAAACCAATCAATAGGATGTTTGATTGACAGGCTTGATCTGCAGTGCACATACTCCAACCACAAACCTAGGCAACAGAAGTACATCCTCTTATTTTCAAGTGCAATCATAACAAAACACAATTCATATATACAAATAACATCCCAGAACACACAACACTGAGAACACACTCCAAGAGAAGGGAAATGTCTCTAAAGGGCCCTGAAAGAAAAATACAACCGTGAACAAAGAAAACCACAAGGTTACTGTAATCCACAAGGACTTGTAATTATACAGTGTTGTAGTGTAGATTGTATTGTTGTATAGCATTTGGATAGTTTTACATTTTTAAAAAGGTGATTTTTATTGATTGCATAAATAGGTTTTATACCACTGTGGAAAAATAAACGGGAAAGCCAAACTTCCACATAGGAATTAATAAAAATTCTGGCAGAGTGGGAAGTTCTGTGTAACATTATTGTTTTTAACAACAATGAAATACAGAGCTCATTAGAAAACCCTGCTGATCATTTCCCAGTTTTGCTGAACCTTACCTGTTTCTTTCAGTCGTAACACCTGTAAAGGAAATGTGTATTTCCTGCCAGTATGCCATTTTACTTCCAGGCGTGTAGTTCTTTCAGAACACAATCCGACTGCAAAGGAAACCAAAGCTTACCTCCCAACGGCCAATCAAAAGGCAAAACCAAGCTAATTTGCAAAGTATGGAGTGAGCCAGGCTTGTCCTAGGACAATCATGTGTCTTTCATCTCTTCAAGGACCTCCATTTTCAATGATATGTTAACTGTATCATCTCTTTTTGGCCTACAACTGTTCTGCAGGAAAGTACAGAAGATTTTGCAGGCCATAGAAAGATGTACTGATTTGACCCAAGTGTTTTGACCCAAGTGTTACAGGGCAAGTGAGCTGAGTTTTAGGCCTGCCAGTCACTCACCTGGAATAAATTATTTTCTTTCTTTCTTTCTTTCTTTTTTGCCCCAAGAATTTGGATGGATGCCTGCAAACACAGTATTTATGGATGGATGAAAATTTTGCTTAAGCTCTTTTCCCCCCCATTAATTTGAATGTAGCAAACAGCATTCAAAATTGTCTTCACATTAAGAATAGAAGTAAGCCCAGCTCTATTTTTTTTTAAAGCCGAAATGGGGACCAAAATTGACAGATTCATCCATCAAGGCCCAGAACTTTAAGTGTTTATATATTTAAAGGCTGGGAATGATCCTTTGTTAATTCAACCATGTTTGGGATGCAGATGTACGATTTCCACCTTTTTCTCTCTCCCCTCCTTTTCACCCAAACAGATACTTGATTTTTAACAGCGACAGGTCAGACAGGTCTAACATGGTCCTCTCCATGCTTGGAGGGAGAACAGCTCAACCAACTAAGTTTGGTAAAAGGATGTACCACCACTCTCAAACTATACTTGGCAGACAAATATGAAGAAAGCAAACCCTAAGGATAACTGGCGGTGAGTGTCATGTTGTGTTTAGAACAGCAGACTAGGACTTGGGAGACCCCGGTTTAAATCTCTGCAGGGCTGTGTCACTGTGGTTGGAGGTCACCCTGGTAAAACCACTCCTTAAATATCGTACAGTACTTACCTTGAAAGCCCTATTAGGGTTGCCATAAGTCAGATGTGTCTTGGTGGCATATAACAACTTCGGGCATAACTAGCTGGTATGGAATGTAAAGAAGAAGAGAAATATCCAGCTTTTCTTATCCTCAGTACAAAAACGTACCTTGATTCCTTGTGTTCCTGTGGTGTAAATACTGAGAGCAGAAAGACTAGCATCTATTCTCTGAGTGAGGAAAAAAAATAGCATTTTTCATTAAAAAAAACCTTGCATTTTGTATTTTAAAACTTGTATTTTGATCAAAATTCAAGGGTTCTGGACCAAAACACAGTGGTTGGATGGCAAATGAAACATTTTTACGTAAGGGGTTAGGGACGCTTTGGACGATGTTTCTTTAAAAAGTCCTGAAATGCAAAGCAAACAAACAGCCCCCTTCCCCCCAAATCCTCTTGTAATCTAACTGGGCAAAGAGAAAATGTCTGAAATATTTCATTTCCGTCTGCAGGAGTGAGATAAGTGACGATTTACATCCCTATCGCTAAGTAACAATTGCCATGTTCTAAGCGCTGGCACTCAGGAAAACCTCCGGGAAAGACACGCAGATACCATTTTTGTACGGAAACATTCTTAACAACCGACTCTGCATTAGCCAGGTTGTAAGAGCACTCTTTCCGCAAGCAGAGAGAAAGGGCAAACAGCAGTGTGCTAAAGAGTAAGATTTTCTGCTCCTTTATTGCACCTGATTGTCCTTTAACAGAGATGAAGCAAGTGATACATCATTTAAGGGTCACCTCAAGGAAGGCGTGCGTGTCTTACTCAGTCATTACAGATCATGCAAACAAAAAAGAAAGAAAGAAAAAAGGGGAAGCACATCATCATAAAAGCCGATACAAGTTTATACAACATTTACATATGCTAATATTCCTGAACAGATATAAATTTGAAAATTATTTACAAGTTAAATGCCTGTGTATCTCACCACGGCGGGGGAAAACTGTGAACAGGAGACCTTGGTGTGTAAATTCAGTCTGCTGTCCTGATGTGAACTGTTGATAAATTATTGGAAAGCCACTGCTCAGTACTGACCCTGCCATCAGGTAGAGCGTGGTGGTTCTCCCAATTGGCAGGTGCATTGCAAGATGAGTGGTGAGAGGCCACAGAGTGTCCCTTAAAGCAATTCATTGTCTTGTGTCCCTTAAAGCAATTCACTTCCCTCCCCTCAGCAGAATACATGTACAAGTATGATTCAACTGTCGGTCTTTCAAAGTTGTCTTTAGCCTCAGGCAGCAAAACGTGTTGGGCGGCCCCTGCTATCCCTTGTGGTAGTTCTTCATAAGAACTGGATAGCTCTTTGGATAGAGGATACCCTCACACAGAGGACTGCCCATGAAACAGAGAACTCTTCCCTATAATGTAAGCAATGCCACCACCCAAAAAGCACAGGGCCACAACCATCAGAAACCTGCAACCACCACCTTCTCTCTTTCCTCATAAATTCAAAATCCTGGAGGCTCAGAATTGTTGCCTGAAATTCAAACACACACAGAGTTGGGAGGGGGGGAAAGAAAGTACTTCAGGAAATGTAGACCTTTCCTTGTCATGACCGGAATAATTTGTGTGTGTTTAATATTTCACTTCCTTGTTATAAAGCATACAGACCCCTGAGGAAAAAGATTTTGCTGACTGTGACTGGCTTTTGTGGCTCAGACATTTTGCCAGCTTACAAACTTATACGAAGGATTTCTCATTCAGTCGGGCTGAATAATTTATTTCCTCTTCTACATGAGGGCAGAGGATTTTCCAGCTGCATGAGACAAGCGAACTGTGGTGCGGGCATCGCCGACAGTAAGAGTTTCCTCTCAGAATACATGATCGACTTGACCAGCCTTCTCAGCTAAGTTTCCACCTCTTCGTGCTCGTTCTCCACAGTGAAATTCACTGCTCCTAATTAAGCCACTGCTGTGACCCGAATTATTCATTAGGGCACATCTAAAACTTGGTTGTAGGCAGGATTGGGTAGGATGATGGGGCAGGGCTTTCAGGCTGAAACTGAATGGTGAAGTGGGATGAGGAAGGGAGCTGAGATCCTTCAGATTTCTCACAGATTATAAATAGCAGTTGTGATCTTTTCCTCCCCTTTCTCTGGCTGCCGTACTATAATATGGGTAACTTATTAGTTGCAACTATAATGCTGCTGGACATGTGAAGAGAGTGAAAATAAGGCACGAGGCTGTAGGAAGGAATGATGTGACATTCTCTTAAAAGGTTAGTTTTGTCCAACTGTCACAACAGCTGGTGCATTACTAAGGCTGGGAGCTGGCAAAACTTGGGTCAGAAACTCCCCGGCTGGCCTTGCAGACAATATTATAGTTCTGTTCGGACATTAGAATACCTGGTTTCGGTCGTCAAGCTCCTCCCTTCCAAAGTGGCTTTCTTCATGCTGTGAAGGCAGGGCATGAAACACAGAGGTTTCTGCTCATGCGCAGACCCCACATGCAAGCAAGAACCCAGGACAAATTGTTTTCTTGCTCACGAGCACAGCCCACATGTGAGCAGGAATCTCTCCTCTTCTGAGTCTTATGTCATAGCATGTGGAAAATGACAGCAGAGGTGGCAAGGCTGGGCACTGCCCTCTAAGCATGTTCAGGAAACAGGATATTCTGATGCCTAAACTAGGTTTGCATCTCAGCCTCACTCCTGCCAACACGGACACATTGACTTGCACAGTGTTGTATTGGTAAATTGGAAATGGCAGGCACTCACTGGGACATAACTACATGTCCCCCTAAGGGAAGTTCACACATACAGACCACTATTTCAGTGCATATCAACCAGAGGGGAGCAGATCTTTTGTAAAGTCAATGGCTCTCCATTGCCCATTCAAGACTGTGTCTTATGACAGGGAAGCTTGCAACAATAGGCTGTCCCTGTGAAATTATATTTCCCTTCCAGCTACTATGAGAATTCCATCTCCACTTAGAGGGGAACAGGGAAGCCTGTTTTGTACAGGCAGCAGTTGTGAGGAGTAACTGCCTGAACTTCTTACACAAAATGATGAAAGCAGTAGTAGGAAATGTGTTCACACACCTAGGTGACAGTGTGAATGATTAAGCATGCCTGTTGGATTAAGGGAAGCACATCAAGATGGCATGTCCTCCAACATTTCATAGCTGGAAGTCGAGACACAAACCAATAGTTAGCATCTCAATTCTGCTGCCCAAGGCTTTCAGGCAAGGTGGTGAAAGCTACTGAGGGAGAGACATCAGAGCTTGTTTGTGATGGCTGCTGCAGGTATCAAGCAGACACTTTTCCAAAGGCAGGGCCTTTGACAAGCCTCCGAATTGCACAAAGCATGATGCTAAATGTGCAGTTGGTGTCATACTTGGTATCCTACGAGCCACACGTGGGGACATCAAGGTTCAAAATTTGCAGTCTAGTCTGTCAACAGAATGGATGGGGTTTCTTGGACTTCTTTCTTCTTGGACTTTTTCCCTCTTAAGTCATTCAGGGACTATAATTGAAATGTGATATTAAGAAACCAAAACCTAAAACGAATTAGCAACTTTGTGGTTCTTTGAAGCAACAGCGGGGGAAGGTTGCCTCAATCACAGATGCCCCTCTCCAGTCACTAACGCTCACTTCTATCCTGGTATCCATCTCAAACTCACAGAGAAAACCTGCAAGTTTTGAGGGAAAGGTTTACTACCCACCCACTTTGCCACTTTTCTGCCTTCTCTCCTCCCTTCACCGACAGAATGAAAACAAAACAAAGCAGAACAAAATAAAAGAAAAACTGTACCCGCAAGAGATGTATCCACAAGACAAGAGGCACAGTTAACCTGACGTGAATGTTTTTTGACTGACAAGGCTTTGCCGAAGCACTTTCACCATCTAGATGATTCAATGACAACTGCATCGTTCCCTTGGGGAAATGGTTTCCTGGCTGCAGTTTTGGGTTCCACCTTTTCTCCAACAAGAAGTGATATGTCATCTTCTTCTAGATCAGTGGTTCCCAACCTTGGGTCCCCAGATGTTCTTGGACTGCAACTCTCAGAAGCCTTCACCACTATCTGTGCTGGCTAGGATTTCTGGGAGACATAGTCCAAGAATATCTGGCAACCAAAGGTTGGAAACCACTGGTCTAGATTAGAGATGGGGACGATTCACCATTTTGGTGAGTCATCCTGCTTCGTGCGTTGTCAGAAGTTGACGACTCACGAAGCACGAAGTTGCCCCATGAAGCAACGAATAACGAAGTTATTTGTCGATTCGTGGGGGGTTATAAAAAAAACACCCCGCCCCCCGCTGCCACTGCCACCCCCCGCTGCAACCCCCCCCCCACACCACCTTAGTCTGCCTTAAGGGAATCCAGGCTGTCCTTTGCAAAGATGGCAGCTGCAGCTTCCCTACCCTAAATGAAGCCACAGCTGCCATCTTTGCAAAGGGCAGCCAGTCTCCCTTTTTACATGTAGTGGCTGCGGAGGCCAGATGGAGACCTCGGCAGCAGCGATTACGGTAAGAGGGTGTCGGTGGGGGTGGGCAGGCTAAGGTAGGTAGAGGAAGGGGGTGGGGAGTAGGCTGTGGGAGGTGGGTGGGTGGCTGTGGGGGGGGGTTGGCTGCCTATCAGCCCGCATATCACGTGATTGGCGGCTCGTAGGCAGAATGGTGGTTTTTTAAATTTTATTTTACAAAGGGACGAATAGAAACGGCAGAATATTCGTCAATCCGTATTCGTCGTGACTTAAAATTTGATGAATATGGATCGACAAATATTTAACAAATCGGCTATTTTCGTCAAAAAAGCCAATCCGTTTTTATATTTGTCCCCATCTCTAGTCTAGATCCATGGCAGTAGAACCTTTGCATGAGTGAAGAAATCCTATCTAGACAATACAGTGGTAGGAGAAGAGTCATAAATTTGAGATAGGGAACATCTAGAACAGTTTTTTCTAACCTGGCATCTTCCAGATGTTGCTTACAATATGTTTTATCATCCAGAGTCATGAGAATCAATGCTTCATGCACCAAGATTTATAAAAGGCATAGATGCCTCACTAGCAAGCATCAAGTTGGCGACAGCTGATCTCAAGTATGAAAGGATCACACTTAAGACATCAGTCATATATTATTAATACAAAACCATTAATATATTATTACAATAGCCTGGTGCTGTAGACTGGAAAATGCTATGCATTTTTCCACGTAAGGACAGCTTCAGCTGGCCCACAGCTCCATTCAGTCTTAACTAGCTCTCATCAGCATTTAGCCATTAAGGTTTATGTGAGCTCGTTCAAAAACATATGGGAGGCCACACTTGCAGTTTGTTTCCAAAGCCTTTCTGAATTCTCTAAAGCTTGAGAGAGAGAGAGAAATCTCTCTTGCTCGCTCTCACTCTCTCCATCACACTCCTTAAAACACTATCATAGACAAACCACTATGCTAAAAATGATTGTATGGGGCAAAATCCACTTCAAAATTTCTAAATTTGAGACCACAAGTATTGATAAACAGCTTCTCCTGTTGATGCGGCGACTTCATGAAAATACTCATTTGCGGGTTCTATGCAACTCAGCGGGGATCTTATCCAACCGAGTCCCTGTGCTTAATGGAGTGAGACAAGGATGTATACTAGCCCCCACCTTGTTTAATTTTTATATCAACGGCTTAGTTGGAAATTTAAGTAACCCCAATTTTCATCAACCCAAACTTGCCTCTCGCCCAATTTCAATCCTACTTCATGCTGATGATGCCGTTTTATTGTCAACAACGTGTGTAGGATTTAGAAGACTTTTGAGATCCTTCTCCTCCTACTGCAACAAAGAACAACTAATAATTAACTATGCTAAAGCCAAGGTTATGGTTGTTAGTAGAAGGAGAATAAAGCATAAATGGTCTCTAAATGGACACCCTGTAGAGCAGGTAGCATGCTACAAATATCTCGGCATAGTTTTTCATTCTTCAGGATCCTGGCTTACTCATGTAAACCATGCAGCAATGAGCGCCCAGAAAAATACTGTAGCACTAACAAGTTTTTTTTATACTGATGGGGGTAAACATGTTCCATCGGCGATACACGTTTTTAAGGCCAGGATTATTTCACAAATGCTTTATGGCTCTCAAATATTCGCCTATGCTAATTTACGACCTCTGGAGATTGTTCAGACCAAATTTGCGAGAGCCATCCTTGGAGTTCCACCTTGTACTCCCAATGTGGCTCTTCGCTTAGAGGTAGGGTTAATATCCTTTAAAGCACGGGCTAAAGTCCTTATGGTAAAATACTGGCTTAAGCTGATTTTTTCATTAGAAGGCTTGGCCCCACTGATCCTACTAGATTCTTTTCAGTCGGAGTGGAAGAAGCATATAACTGAAGAGATATCGAAAATTGGCTTTTCTCCCAGTATACTTATAGCAATGGGTCTCACGGATGCCATCAAAGCGGTGAAGTTAAGGGTATGGGATATTGAACTACAGGAGCATGTTGGCCAGTTAGGGAAGTCTAACTTTCTTAAGAAATCTGCTTTTATCACCTCCTTGTATTTAGCTAGCACTATGTCATCTAAAGCCATAAGGGCTTTTACGCTAGCTAGGCTCAATGTACTACCTTCTAAGCTTTTGTAGGGAAGATTTCGAGGTTTGCCTACATCAGATTGTCTCTGCCCTTGTAATAGTGATAAAGTTGAATCAGTTGGTCATATTCTCCTTTTCTGTACTTGCTATCAGGATCTACGTATGGAGCTTTTACTACCTATTATCTGTAAATCTCCCGGGAGATCAGAGGAGGATTATGTACAGATGCTACTCTCTGACAATACCCCTTATGTTACGAGACAAGTGGCCAAATTTTGTGCTGCAACAATGGTTATTCGTGTTCAGATGTTTGGGTAGGTGATTTTAGATGGATAATATAATGCTTTTAATATAACACTGGCTGAGGTTTTACTTATACTAAGGATATACGTTGTTATTAACTGGAAAGTAGGGGTTGTTTTATCATGTTTCAATGGAAAATTTTATAACTCTGCCTGATTTTATGAAACTACAATTATATGTATGTATTTTATATTGATTTGGTTTTACTGGTCTTTGACCGTAATAAAGTATTCATTCATCCACTTCAATATTTGGCTAGCGGCAAACTGTCCAAAATGTTGACCATGCCAAGGCTGTAGAGCAGCAATAGGACCTCCCTCCTCAACCTCACAGCTTTGTCTCTGTGCCAGCAACACTGTTATCTTTGTAGACTTTTCATTTCCTTCAACAGGGAAAACACCCTTATTTAACACCAGGGATGGGAACTTGAGTTGTGGGACTCACTGTCAAGTCAGTCTTAAGTCACACCAGTGACTTGACTTGGTTTTTTTTCCCAATGACTCAGACTCAACTCATGACTCAGTCAGAACCCACCCATCCGCTCCTTTTTTTCTGGGGAAAAAAGCCTGTTTTTAATGGGGACTTGGACTTGGGGCTTGGAACTCGGTACCAAAGAGTTGGATTTGGACTTGGGACTCGGACACAAAGACTTGCCAACATCCTTGTTTAACACAATCAGAAAGCACAGGAAGACTGAGAAAAGAACAGTTTGAAGAAACAGTCAGTGATATAAGCAACTTTGCCTGAATTTCTAAATGTGTGGCCAAAGTCAACCAAAATGTGCACCTGGGTCATTGAGTTTGCACCAGCCAATATCAAGATCATCATCATCATCATCATCATCATCATCATCATCATCATCAACCACTGTTGGAACTTTAATTCTTCATCGGAATTATTTAATCATTATTTGTAACAAATTCCTACTAGAACTTCAGTTCTCCAGCAAAATAATTTTATCAGAAAGGAAATACACTAGCATCTCCAGTTTTTCTCCAGTTATCTCCATTCTGAATATTTGGGTTGAAATATTAATTTTAATGGAACTAGAGATGCTTACTTTTAGAAAACAGTAGCAAAAGAGACTGGGAGTTTACTATTTGCAAGCTGATGGATATGCACATTTTAGGTAGGGTGATGTGAAGGAGATCAGGAGGCAAGTGTGCCGTCCTCGACATCAAGACCACCCAAAGAGGAGGAAAACATTAATGAGAAAGAGATAGGAGGTATCACTAATCCGATAGAGGAGGAGAAAAAGAACATAGAGATTTGTCTGGTAGAAGAGAGGGAAGGAAAGAAAGAAAGGGGAGGAGTTAAAACTCTCAATGTGGGAGGAGGATATAAAACAGGAGGAGGAAAGGGTTTTTGGAGGGAGATTAGAGAGGGAGAGAGTGGAGAAAAAGGAACCGATAAAAGTGGATCAAAAGGAACAAAAGTATGAGCAAGCGCGGGATTTGTTAAGGGACTTCCCGAACCTTAAGATAGGGGGAGGTTTGCTACCTGATACGGAAATTGTGAAAGAAGGAGAGACTGTATATGAAACTTTAGAAAGGACAGTAATAGTATTTCCACGACAGCAAGGTCAAGGGAAGAAAGTGATACGCCCTGGACCGGTTTACAACTCTCCGCTGAAGGAAGGGGACTGGGCACGTCACCCTTGCTGTGGAACGGTGTGTGCGATGCGGAGTGCACCCCTGAGAAAGATTACTGACTGCGAGCGATTCGACCCGGCACCGCAGTGAGTGGAAAACCTGTAGAAGAAAAGTCTACATGGACTAGTTATGGCCAGTTGCCTGATTTGTCATGTTTCGACCCCGTTGGTCTGATGTTAGAGACACCGCGTGTTAATAAAGTTGAAGAAGAAAACGTTATGAAACAGTCTCAGTCTCTTCTTCCCACCAAAATGGAGGAACTGTCAGTACTTTCAAAAGAACCCAATCACAATGGCGCCCAACGTGGCGCAGTTCCAAATGTGGGAGAAGATGAGATTTTGAAATTACAACGGATGATTGAGAGACAGGAAAAATTGATAGAGAACCTAGCTGAACAACAAATGTTACTGACACGAAGAATAATGAAGCAAGAAGCCGAAGAAGATAAACATTACAAGAATTCTAATGTGAGCCGGAGCATGCTAGTGGCCGGTCCAGCCCCCATCAGAATGCAAAAAATGGGATCAACAGATGACCCTGAAGCCTATTTACACACCTTTGAGACAGTAGCGGTGGCGGCGGGGTGGCCGAAGGAACAATGGACCTTGATATTGATTCCCTGTCTCACCGGATTATTACAAGAGGTGGTAGATACGCTATCGCCTAGGGAAGCCGCCCAATATGAGGCGGTAAAAACGGCTATTCTACGTACTCTGAATCTGACAGAGGAAGCGTATAGGAGGAGGTTCAGAGAACTGAAGTTAAAAGCTGGAATACACCCACGTCCGCTAACTCAGAGGATGAAAGCCAACTTGACGAGGTGGTTGAAACCTGAAGAAAGATCAAAAGAACAGGTTCTCGAGATACTGGTGATGGAACAACTGATTACCACTTTGGGGACTAATGTGCGGAGTTGGGTACAGAAAAACAACCCTAAAGAACTTGAGGACTTGATCCGCCTAGTGGAGGACTTTTGCAATGCAGAGGATTTCGGAAAACTCCACCCCCTCAGCAGAGCGGGGGAGAGCGCGGGAGAAAATGGCGGCGAACAACTCTGGCGCCATGCCATGAGGACCTTTTGAGGCCAACAATGTGATGAAACCGCGAGGACGTGTTTTCGAACCTATGGGTCCCAAACCGGTGAGACCCATTATGTTCGATCATTGTCTCTTTGAGAAAGGCACCGGACTGAAGCAGAGGAAAGACAGACGACCCGTGTGTTTCGGCTGCGGAGTAGAGGGGGCACGTGCGTCGCAAATGCTCAGGAACAGATTGTTCCTGGGTAGGACAATCTCAAAAGGCAATGCAGGTTCAGGGTTCCGAACAAAATGTTTGGGAGGTGGTAGCGTGGGTAAACGGAGAAAAGAAGAAAGCATTGGTTGACACGGGATGTGGCAAGACTTTGGTACGAAGTTTGCACGGGGAGACTTTGGAGGAATGTTTAACTGTTAAATGCATAGATGGGGACTTGAAAACATATAAAATGGCGTGGGCTGAAGTGAAAATAGGAGAAGAAGCGCGCAGGTTAAAAGCAGGGATAGCACCCGGATTATCGAGGGAAATGTTGTTGGGGAGAGATTGGGTAGGGGCCCATCAACTAATACAACTAAGAGAAGGGTTACAAGCGGAATGTGAAAAAGAAGATGAAAATGATTTCTTAAAGGGGACGTCTCGAGAGCAGACAAGGTTGTGGCAACAAGACGACCCCACATTACAAGAAGTGCTCCAAAGAGTTCAGGAGGTAGGAACAATAAAAACAGGTGATGAAGGGTTCGAAATACAGGAAGGATTATTGTATCACATGAATAAGGAAGGGGCAAAACAATTAGTGGTGCCACAAAAATGGAGGAAGGCAATTTTGAAATTAGCCCATGATATTCCCATGGCAGGACATTTGTCTACCCACAAAATGACCCCAAGAATAACTCAACAATTTTGGTGGCCAGGTGTAGGTAAAGAAATAGAAGAATATTGCAAGACTTGCCAAGAATGTCAAATAACTCAGGGAAAACCTAGACCAGGGGCCCCTTTAATTCCAATGCCTTTAGTAGACCATCCTTTTGAAAGAGTGGGCCTTGATATCGTAGGTCATCTGATGAAATCAGCAGGGGGACATACCCATATACTAGTCATAGTGGACTATGCAACCAGATATCCCGAAGCTATCCCATTGAGATCAACCACCACGAAAGTTCTGGCAAGAGAGTTGATGCAAGTATTTTCGAGATTGGGTTTTCCTAAAGAAGTCCTAACCGATCAAGGCACAAACTTTATGAGTCAAACTTTCAAGGAGATGTGGCGCTTATTAGAAGTACAACCAGTACATACTGCGGTTTATCATCCTCAGACCAACGGGTTAGTGGAAAGATTTTATAAGACTCTGAAGGGGATGTTGAGGAAGCTAGTGTTAGAAAACCCCCGAAGGTGGTGTTTATTGATAGTTCCTTTGATGTTTGCTATCAGAGAAGTACCACAAGCCTCCACTGGCTTCTCCCCTTTTGAAATGATGTAATGATGGAACCCAAGGGGAATCCTGGATTTGGTAAAAGATAAGTGGGAGAGTGGGAAAGATGAAGCTCAGAAAGTGGTGCAGGAAGTGACTGAGATGAGGGAACACTTGAATAAGGTAGCAGAGTTAGCCAAAACACAATTACAAAAAGTGCAACAAGGACAAAAGGAGAGGTATGATTCTAATTTAGACCTAGGCAGTTCGAACCAGAGCAGAAAGTCCTACTACTCTTGCCAGCTGAGAATGCTGTTATTTGCCAGGTGGCAAGGCCCATATGAAATTCTTAGGTGAGTGAGAGAGGTTGACTATGAAATTTTGATGCCAGATAAGAAGAAGAAGAAGGGGATCTTTCACGTCAATTTATTAAAGGAGTGGAAGGAAAGGGAAGTATTATGGGGGAAACGAAAGAGGAAGATTTCAGGCCAGAAACATTAACCTGTTTACAAGACCAGCAAGGCATTATCTTAGGAGAGGAGTTAGAACCAAGTCAGAGGAGACAAATTAAAGAGATTGAAAAGAAATTCAAAGATGTTTTCTCTAGCCGGCCAGGTTTTACTATGTTGATTGAACATCGAATTAATACGGAGCCACAGGTAGTAGTTAGATCAGGAGGAACAAATTGGCCACACCATCTTAAAGAAACAATAAACAAAGAGGTGGATGAGATGTTAACCTTGGGGGTGATAGAACCTTCCTTTAGCCCCTGGAGAAGTTGCCCTGTGGTAGTACCCAAGCCCGATGGAAGCGTAAGGTTGTGTATAGACTTTAGAAAGTTGAATGAGGTATCTAAATTTGATGCTTATCCAATGCCCAAAATTGAGGACTTACTAGAGAGGTTAGGAGGAGCTGTGTACCTCTCGTCTTTAGATTTGACCAAAGGTTAGTGGCAAATCCCGTTAAAGGAGACAGATAAGGAAAAAACTGCTTTCGTTACACCTAAAGAGTTGTTCCATTTCTCAAAAATGCCATTTGGGTTACATGGAGCAGCTGCCATGTTCCAGAGGATGATGAATAAGGTTCTAGAACCAGTGAAGGTGTTCTTGGGAGCTTACATCGATGATATCCTGATTTATAGTAATAGTTGGGAGGAGCACATGAAACACCAAAAAAAATGTTAATTGAGTTAAGGTGAGCAGGACTCAAAGTTAATCCCTCCAAATGTAAAATAGTTAGGAAGGGAGTGAAATTCCTAGGATTCCAAATAGAACAGGGCAAAATACAACCAGTTTCAGATAAAGTTAGTAAGATATCAGAATGGCCCTCACCAAGAAGGAGGTTCAACAATTCCTGGGCTTAGCTGGATATTATCGACAATTTATCCCTAACTTTGCAGAAATAGCTGCCCCCCTCACTGACCTAACTAAAAAGAGGATGACTAATAGAGTAAAATGGGGGTATAAAGAACAGAGCCTTTGAACACTTGAAAAAGATATTGAACGATCTACCTAGCCGGTATGCCCCAGATTTCAACTCACCTTTTATTGTACAATCAGATGCTTCCGACAGAGGAATACGCACGGTATTAGCTCAAGAAAGAGGAGGAGTGGAATACCCAGTCATGTACTTGAGTAAAAAGTTGACACCCAGAGAACAGAGATATGCCACCATAGAAAAAGAAGCCTTGGTGGCTAAATGGGCTATACAAACCTTAAGGTATTATTTGTTAGAAGCTCCTTTCACATTGATTACTGATCACGCACCTTTGCAATGGTTGAACTGTATGAAAGATACCAATCCCAGGTTAACCCGATGGTACCTGAGTCTTCAACCTTTCGCTTTCAGGATCCAATATAAAAAAGGTAGCACACACGCTAACGCTGATTATTTTTCCCGACAGGGAGACTGGGAAACCCAAGTGGAAGAGAGGACGGCCCACTCATTGGGGGGGGGCGTGTGAAGGAGATCAGGAGGCAAGTGTGCCGTCCTCGACATCAAGACCACCCAAAGAGGAGGAAAACATTAATGAGAAAGAGATAGGAGGTATCACTAATCCGATAGAGGAGGAGAAAAAGAACATAGAGATTTGTCTGGTAGAAGAGAGGGAAGGAAAGAAAGGGGAGGAGTTAAAATTCTCCATGTGGGAGGAGGATATAAAACAGGAGGAGGAAAGGGTTTTTGGAGGGAGATTAGAGAGGGAGAGAGTGGAGAAAAAGGAACCGATAAAAGTGGATCAAAAGGAACAAAAGTATGAGCAAGCGCGGGATTTGTTAAGGGACTTCCCGAACCTTAAGATAGGGGGAGGTTTGCTACCTGATCCAGAAATCGTGAAAGAAGAAGAGACTGTATATGAAACTTTAGAAAGGACAATAATAGTATTTCCACGAGGGCAAGGTCTGGGGAAGAAAGTGATACGCCCTGGACCGGTTTACAACTCTCCGCTGAAGGAAGGGAACTGGGCATGTCACCCTTGCTGTGGAACGGTGTGTGTGATGCGGAGTGCACCCCTGAGAAAGATTACCGACCGCGAGCAATTCAACCCGGCACCACACTGAGTGGAACACCTATAAAAGAAAAGTCTACATGGACTAGTTACGGCCAGTTGCCTGATTTGTCATGTTTCGACCCCGTTGGTCTGATGTTAGAGACACCGCGTGTTAATAAAGTTGAAGAAGAAAACATTATGAAACAGTCTCAGTCTCTTCTTCCTACCAAAATGGAGGAACTGTCAGTACTTTCAAAAGAACCCAATCACAGGTGACCAGCTGAAAAAGAGCAGGCTTGCTGAACCTTTAATAGTTGCTTAGAAAAATTTATCTCACCTGCTGAAATTTCCTCTTCCACACAACTATTAAAGAGGTAGTCCCTCTTTTCATCTGGTCATCCTACCACTATAGGGACCTACAAAAACGAGTAGAGTAATCCACAGTAACCAAATAGGAACCAAATTACTATGGATTTGTGGATTATCATGAGTGTCTAGGATAGAATAGGCCTGTTGAGGCGTTCAGAAAATGATTAATCAGAACATGACAAAGGGCAGCATCTTGTTGCTAGCTCCACCAGCACAGTGGGAATGACATCATAGGCAGCAGCACAGTGCCACTAATTAAAGAGTTCCTTTTCCATTATTGGGATGTGCACAGCTTCATATCAGTCACAATTCTTCTTCTTTTTTAAAGAATTCTTTAATTGGTGGTAATCTGCCACTACTGGTGATGCCACTGCTAGAAATGGAGATATTTGCATTTGTTTATGAATACGACTATCCTGGTCACAGCTGCAACTAATGCGGATCTGGCTCCCGGAATCAACCCATCCACTCACGTGCCACTGCACTGCCAGCATCTCACTCTTCCTGCCACGGGAGTAGCTCCTCTGTCTCCCTGCTCAGCTGGCCACTCCAGGCAAAGGGTGAGATGATGAGTCTCCCTGCATGGCTGCTGAGTGGCCAGTCAAGCAGGGAGACAGCAGAGCTACCTCCGTGATTGGCGGGAAAAGCAGGATGCTGGTGATGCAGTGGCATGTGAATGGACGGGCCGGTTCGGGGGGCCAGACCCACATTATTTGCAGCTGGGACTGGGATATTCGTACTCATAAACTAATACAAATATCCCCATCTCTAGTCACTGCTTTTGCAGCCAGGGTGTAATCGTTAAGTTGCCCAGTTCCAAAACTAAGGTAACAAAGCAGCCTGAGAAAGAACACAGCGCCTTGTGTGATGTTCAGTCTACTCTAAATAATGATATTTATAGGGATGCCATGGGTCAAATAAAGAAAGCTTCCATGTCCCTATAGCAAAGGGCACTGATTCTACTCCCCAAACTCTAGCTGAAGCCTGGGTTCCCTGGAGGCCAACCTTGTGCAATTCTGGCCGTGGACAAAGAGCAGAAGCCTGACTCAAAACAAAGCTTTATATCAGAGGGTCTCCATTCCAGAACATACTAGAAGCTGAGGGGGGAGGTCGACAGAAGCAGGCAGCCCCCTCCCTTCCCTTCAAGTTAAAAGCTATGAACAGCAAAGCAGGCAACCCACCTTCGTGGGAGAAAGAGGCCAGTTTTTACTACCTACCAAGCAGCTCTTTCCAAAGGTAGAGTGTAATATTAGGATGAGCTAATGAGAACAGCCAAGCTAAACAGAAAGCGGCTTTCCAACCCTAGAAGCAAGAAACCAAACTCAAGATGCCTCAAAATGACCAGTGATATGAAGGATGGCAAAATTCCCACTTTGGGCTAAAATGTTCGCACTTATTACAAGAAGAGAGCCTGCTCCCTTCCCACTGTTACCCTTCTCCACATGTGAAAAGTGACTGTCCAAAGCGGACACATAAATCTGCTACACGTGGGGGCTTTTCATCTGAACTGGGACCCTGAAAAATCAAGTTTCTCAATCGTGCGGAGGGTCTCCATGTGTAGAGGAGGCTCCCCTTTCCAGACTGTCACTCTTCACAAGCAGGGAATGACAACGGGAGAGGGGCAGGGCTACTGCTTTCCCTCTCCTCACACATTCAGATGGCCCCTTTTCTGAATGCCAGAATAGGACGACTGAGATACCAATTCAGGGAAAGGCAGAAATATTCCACGTGGAACCTGCTCATCATTTGCAGACAGGGCTTGATTGCCTCAAGTAATGTGCCCGTAGAGCTGTGAAATGGCAGCAGAAATACACTCTCTTTTCCCCCCTTCCCCTTTCAGCTTATTGTCAACTGTTCATTTAGAAAATCCTCCTTTGAATAATTTGGTTTTCTTTGTACGGTGCCATTGTGATCTGCAAAGAGGATTAAGACTCTGTGTTCTGTTGCAATAATCCAATACATTAAGCCAAACCTTACGAACTGGTCTAAGTTGTACATTTCTTAGAGAAGGGCTTCCAACATCTGTATCACACCATTTGATTCTAGCTTTTATTTAACCTGATGCATTATGTACCTAGCCTGTCATCCAAAAGGTTGGTAGTGTTTTAACAAGGCTTAAAAGGATGTCTTGTTTGAAATGGGATGGAGCCTGCTACTTTTATTCATTATGTGCAGACAATGCTGCAGTATTAATTTTAGCTCCCTTGGGCAAAAGCATCTATTGACAAGCTAATGCAGCCGACTGCTGAGGCCAATGCATTGCCTATTAATTTT
This sequence comes from Intellagama lesueurii, assembly GCA_037013535.1. Taxonomy (NCBI): domain Eukaryota; kingdom Metazoa; phylum Chordata; class Lepidosauria; order Squamata; family Agamidae; genus Intellagama; species Intellagama lesueurii. The sequence continues at coordinate 161,275,069 of JBAJHW010000001.1, read as the reverse complement.
GCCAAACCCAAAGTCAGGGGCTTTCCCAAGATCTGGAGGTGTTTTCATTGGACGTTTAACAGCACAATTTTAGAACAGGTCAATGAATGTTGACATTCAACATTTGATTTTCAACGTAACCTTATAGTCCAGAGTAACATTAGTTGGACTGTTTATCATAAATACACAATGTGGGTAATTGCCATATGTCAGCAGTTGCTCTCTCTCTCCTCCACCACCACCATATATATGCAGGATATTCGTTTCCTTTTGACCATTTGCCTCGTCAAAGCTAAATCCACATCCCATTTGTTTTATGCTACTCCCATTTGGATTAGTGCATTCAACCAGGTTGTAAAGAAATAACACAGCCCTGGTTTCCAATCTTCTTAACCATGTGTTTCTACTACATAATAATACATTGCCCAAAAAGAGGGAGACAGGGAACATGCTGTTATCAAGACTTGACCATTTCCAAGTGCTTGGCCCTCTCTCAGTCCTAAGAGCTATCACTAGGGTACTATTGCTGTTTTGCCTGTACATGAACATGTTTGTGCTGGTTTTTCACCCCTTCCCTTCCACTCTATACCCATTACTGAAGAAATGGGCCAGGGAGAGGCTTTCTCCCCTCATCTTGTGTTTGTTATTACTCTGTTGCTTACTGGCTAGCATGAGGGAAGTTGCCATGGGGTGAAGGCGCCCTTTTTCCTTCTTTTATTTTTTCCTCAGGAAGCAGGATTTAAGAAGTGGATCTTCTGTTGCTTGAAGGCCCTGCAGTAATTTCTTTGCTTTCCCCTCTTTTGCTGTAAATTTGATATAAGCATGCTTTCCTCTTGTCAGGTCTCTTAATACGAACTGCTTAAGGAATGCTACAAAGCCAGTATATATTTTTTTATAATATTAGTATTGCACTATTGTACATAGTTGCTAGGGAGTCAACATTTTTAAAATATATGACTGCAGTTATGAGAGCAATCCATTCTTCTACTCTGTTGCTTCACTCACTGTGAAGTTGCACCAAAGAGTTTGAGTTTCCCCAGGTCTGTTCAAATTAATTGGCCACATAAGGAGAGGAGGAAACCAGCCTTGTTTGCAGCTTGTAAATGTCGCTCTTCTGCAGCCCTGCAGGAGGTGCAGTGGCAGATGAACTACTTAATAAGCTGAAAACAAAGTCTACAGGGGGCAATCTGTGCCCACCAGCCACAGTCATGCTCAAAGTAAATCAGGCAGAGATGCCTGACTGGTGGCTTCTGAGCAGTCAGGATTCAGGAGTACACCTCTTAGAAAAAAAGATGGAGTGAGGACAAGCAGTTTTCTCACAGAGTGGTAAATACAGGTGTACTTTTATTTAATTTCCTGGCAAGACTTTGAGCAGGCAGTGCATACCACTATAGTATACCAGCTACACTTCTTGTGCCCCCAAGTAATTTACCTTTTTCCATTTTGTCCTAGTTATTTAGTCTTTAGAAGAGTAGCCTGGATAACATGGGGTGCATCTCATAGAGTGGCACATAGTCTACAAGTATACTGGCCATAAAAAATACTGTCTGTCTGGATAGCTCAGTGGTTTAAGTGTCTGGTCATGGAGCTGGAGGTTGGAATTTCAATATCTCACTGTGCATCTCAGAAGAGCCATCCTGTGTGGCTTTGGGCAAACTGCACCGTCCCACTGCACCCACAGAAGAAGGAAATGCTAAACCACTTCTGAGTATTCTCCATCTGGAAAACCCTGAAAAGGGTTGCCATAGGTCAGAATTAACTTGACAACACATACAATAAATCTGCTAGTCCTTAAGATATTACAAGACAAATTATTTACATATCATTTCCTCTAGATCAGTCATTCTCAACCTTTTTTGGGCCATGACCCTTTTAGGAGCTCTCCTCAGGTTCCAGGGCCCCCTGTCAAACAAGGATACAACATGAACAGATATATTTCAGAAACTTCTTACATTTTACAGGCTGTAACCCCCTTCAAATGTGCTAGGGCCCCCCCCAAGGGGCAATATGGCCCCCACTGAGAATGGATGCTCTAGAGAGCTACCACTCATACCAATATGGCATTTTTCTCTGCTTGCATGACAATATTTTCTATAGCATCATCAACACTTTCCCTTTCCAAAGACAATAAAAATATGTCTGCCTTCCAGAGAATGCTGCCCCCCCCCCGCCAAATCTCAGGAGCTTTTGTGCTGCCGCCATATCTCTTTGTGTGGTGTTGTTGTTCCCGTTTCCCCCGCTCTTTTCTTCCCTGAAGACATTCACAGGAGGTTTCAGTGTGAAACAGCTGGAATACATATTGATGGAGAGGAGTGATAAAAATATTTTTTTTTTGGGTGGTAGCAGTGATAATAATTCTAAATGTAAGCTGTCAGGGACATGAACTATTTCTGAAGCAAGCCACCATCATGCCATTTATTTTGAGGTGCTGAGGAATTGATTTTAAAAAAGGTATATATTTTCACCACAAATAAATAATACCTCTTTCTCTACAACAGCTTTCAGACAGCTCCTTGTTTACTTAGTGTGTGAATACTGCATTCCTTCTACACTTCTCAATCTTCTCTCAAGCCTTAATAGCATCTAAAAATCTATTATTTTTTTTCAAAACTTGAGAAAAACACTGCTGAACTAAGCTAAGAGTTCTTCAAATTGTGGACAGGGTTTTTGAAAACCCTGAGCCAGATGCCACAGAACTGGATTTCTAGTCTTTTTTCAAAGGAAATAGTTGTGCTATTGCCCAATGATATGATGAGACATAAGTTGTTTTGAAGATGGCACGCTCAACATCAGCTCCATCGTCTTGCACCTTGGCTGGCTTCCTTTGCATATTCAGAAAGATGTTATCCCTAGAAAACCCAGATAACAGCTTGACTTTCTGACAGGAAAGCCAAACTGCAGAGGCGCCTTCCTTCCTTTGAAAATGGGACGCACAAATCATTAGCACCTCTCACAAGTTGGAAGCTCTCCAGTTCTGTTTGGTCAATAACGCTCTCAACTTCAAATAGAAAATGGCAGCGGCGCCTCCCCCACCTCGCAGGTTTTTGATGAGGCAACTTCCATAAAACGGATGAACAAGTTCAAGGGAACGCTAGAAGAGGGAGACATATGGTGTATGTCTGATTTGTGAATTTCTTTGCTATTAACACTTCCTGGCAGATCTTGAACAATCTTTGAATGTAGTGTTTTTGAGTGGGGGAGAGATCAGTTGATGAGAGGGGAGTCTGAAGATGTGCCATGCTTGAGGAATTACTGCAGGTGTTTAAACCCGATAAACTAGGTGACTGCTGCATAGGACTCATGGTCTTGTTAGCGAGAACAGATGATTATAACACCACCATAATTAAAGACAGACAATTCAACAAAGAAATAAGATGGATAGCTTGAACATCATCAGATATAGTCTCACTTAACCTTTTCTCCTTTGGGGTAGTTTCACCAGGTTCTGTTCCCATGGAAATTTCCATGGAAACTACAATATTTGTGCTTTGTCTCTAATCACGTTCACGTCTGCATTGGTATTTTGTCTTCCTCTTACAATTCATTGTCCTTTCTAGCAGTCCCTTGTAAGGAGGCATTTAATTCTTTGTTTGGAAAGTGGAAGCACTCTTACGGAAAGCATAGCTGCCCGCACTCTCCTTGTACTGCTGTGCTACGCAGAGCTGTTGTCGGATGCAACTGAATATAATAAGCACTGAGGATGTTCAGTCATCAGTGGCGATCACTCTTAACGGGTAGTGCCTTGCAAGGATCAGACCACGTTCAGGTAAAGGTGGCAACTGTGATTCAGAAAGGTATTTATTTCATCGGATCGCATAGTCAATGTCATCTGTGGGCCGATTCTTTTCTCAGCGTAGAGCAAGTGAGTGGGAAACAGAGGAGAGCAAAAGAGAATGAGTTATAAATATTCAACAGGAATACAGATGCCCCCATGGAAGCGTAAAAGGAGCAAGTATTGAAAAGTTGGCAGATATCTGTCAAAACGCCTCATGATCTCATTTCTGATTTTCAGCATTTAATGGGGATACACACCACATTTTAGAAAGACACGCCCTTGCCCTGAGGAGAAGTTAATATACATTGCAAATACTGTACAAGTGGAACCCATATACAGGATACAAAAGTAGCTGGCATCCAGTTCTCTTCAAGGTCTACAATCCTGTCATTTATTAATTAAGACCGCTATTAAAAAGAATAGCCTCTGCCATGAAACACTGTTTTCCAGCCACGTAGTTAGGCCTGCCATATGCTTGATGGTCTCTTTGTTTTTGCAGTCTTTTAATAAAAACCTGGAGATTTACTGAACTTTACAATCCTCTACATGCCTGACAGACAGTGTTTGGCATTGTGAATCACCCACACTACAGTCTTAGTTTAGCATTTAAAACTGGGATAGCTCAGCCTTCCAAATCTAATCCATTTAATATCTTTTTTAAAAATTATTTTTTATTTTTAACAACTAGGGATAAGGTAAGGAGTACAAAAGGTAGAGGGGGATATTGGGGGGGGGGGAAGAGGGGGAAGGAGAACACAAAATCTACTGTCATCCAATCTGTTCATGTTGCGATATCAAGTCGACTTTTTGCCTTTCTACCATTTGATTGCCCGCCAGGTTTCAACTTACAGTTACATCTTAGTTTAATTCTATGTTATTCAAGCACTATCTGGTGACTCAAGCCATTTATATAATAAATCCCATCGTTCAGTTGCCTTTTGTATTGGACAGTCTTTCAACACTTCTGATAGAATATCCATTTCTGCCGCTTCCCATATCTTCTCAATGAGTTCCTCTTGTTTCGGTATCTCCGATTTCTTCCAATTCTTAGCATAAAGAATTCTGGCTGCAGTGACTATATATATAACTAGGTAGTTCTTTGTCTTATCTTTGACATTCTTTGTCGTTGGTAGGCGAAGAGGTTGCTTCTTTGTAGCTCTTTCGCCTCAACGGTTAGAGTGAGTGCGATCGGAGGAGGCTTGGGACTGCCTGGTAAGGTAAGGTGCTGCTTTTTAAAAACTGTTCTGGGTGTGTTTTGCAGGGTGGGGTTGGGCTGGGGGGGTTATGTTTCTGTGCTGTGTTGTTTTTTGGTGATTTTTTTTTTTTGCAGCCCCAGCGTGGGGCTTGCTCCGTTGTTTATTTTTGGTTTTGTTTTGTTTTTAAGCCCCAGCGCCTTCGGGGCTTGCTCCGTGGTTTATTTTTTGTTTTTGTTTTTTTGCAGCCCCAGCGGGTTCCTATGAGCTTGCTCCATTGTTTATTTTTCCTTTTTTTTAAAAAAAAGCTCCAGCGCCTTCGGGGCTTGCTCCGTTTATTTTTGGGTTGTTTTTTTTTTAAAGCCCCAGCGCCTTTGGGGCTTGCTCTGTTTATTTTTCGGTTGTTGTTGTTGTTGTTGTTGTTGTTTTTTTGCAGCCCCAGCGCATTTCTATGGGGCTTGCAATGTTTTTATTTTACTTTATTTTTTTGGTATTTTTTTTTAATACTGGAACGGATTAATTGCGTTCCAATGCATTTCAATGGGAAATGGTGCTTCGACTTACGACCATTTCGAGTTACGTCCATCTTCTGGAATGGATTATGGTCTTAAGTCGAGGCACCACTGTCAGAAGCCTGAGGTAATGAGTTACACCTAGTGGTCAAGGTCAAGCGTATTCACAAACAGCTATGAAAATGAATGAGCAACTGTACTTGCTTTCCTATAAAGACTTTTCAAAAAGTGGATGGGGAAGGATTTTACGTGGTTTTCACATTTAAAAGAAATGGCCCAGGCTCACTTTATGGTAAAAGTGTTTAAAGGGTGTGTTTTTTTCCTCCCATTAGCCATAGAAAATTTCTTCTTACCTTGATCAGTTACTCACTTTATTTTACTACAACATATAGATGTCTCAGTGATGACAAGTGCCACAACAGAAACCTTTTGAACCCATGTACAAGGGCAGATTAAATCATGGTCAGGTAGAATGCAATTATGACCCAATGCAACTTGCTCCTTTTAGAACTGCTGGATCGCTCCGTGGTTTGGATATCTGGCTGCGGAGCCAGAGATTGGGAGTTCAATGGGCCTCCTTGACACTGGGCCTCCTTGACAGGGGCTGGACTTGATAATCCAGAGGGTCCCTTCCAGCTCTGCAGGTCTAAGGTTATAATGCTACTTTGGTGAGGAATTGACTCCTAAGCCAGAAGTTCATATTTAATTATTTTAAATGTCTTAATGCTGGTGGGTCAATACCTATTCATAGAATACTTAATAAAACATTCAATTAATTCTAAATGGAACTGAAATAACTATCATATTAACAATAATTGTACTAGAGCAATAGGTAGATAGGTAGACATAAGCCACAGTCAGTTATATTAGTTGTCCTGCTTTATGTAATGTGTGAGCAGAAAAGCTCCTAATTCTATGCCATTTGTCATCACCTTCTTCACCTGGAAAGCAAAGAGTTTGCAGAGAAGAACCTGTGCACGCAGGTTCTTCACATGACCAAGAACTTTGGTTTTCCAAAGTTGCTGATCACATGGAGAATCTCTATGTTAACTTCTCTTCAAACATGTCACTTTTGGCATGAGGAAAGCAATGACGGGAGGCATGAATATAACCACTTCCCTCCTCATGTGATGGATAAAGAACAGTGGGGAAAAATTGAGTATGGCAGAGATATTAATAGATGCTAGGTATCTGGCTGGGGACCCAGAGGCTGAGAGTTCGATTCCCCACTGTGCCTCCTATGAGTAGAGCCAGCCTCTGTGGCCTTTGGCAATCTTCACACAGTCCCAGGGCACCTCCAGAAGAAGGGACTGGACAACCACTTCTGAGTACTCTCTACCTGGAAAACCTTAAAAAGGGTCACCATCAGTTAGAATTGATTTGACAGCACATTATTATTATTATTATTATTATTATTATTATTATTATTATTATTATTATTATTATTATTATTATTATTATTATTATTATTATTATTATTATTATTATTATTATTAAATAGGAAAATCACAACCTTTGTAAGGGCCTGACCTATAAGGTCTGATGTTTTTGGAGAGACTGGGTAAACACAGAGAATGAACCACATGGTGAGAAGTCCACAATGACTAGCTTATTTAAAGAGGGGTCACACATTTACCTATTATTCTTCTAATGAACCATTAGTCACTTAAAATACCACTGCTTTTCAAATAACAGATATACAGTTCATTTAATTACACATCTTGATGATGTAGTTCAGTAAAAGAGAAGGCCAAAAAAACCCCACAACCGTACATATTCAAAAGCTCTACAATATAATGGCAGAGTGACACAGAAAAAATTCAATGCTAATTAAAAACTGCTCACACCTCTGTGTTGAAGAGGTTGATTACTTTCTCTACAGGTTGACATCGCCTTAACATTTCATGCTCACTTTATGACTTTTGGTCCTGCGGGCAAGACATGTATGGGGGAAAAAATCATTTGTGTTTTAACTTCCTCTGATTAAATCTTTCGTGTTCCAGCAAGCTTCTGCCTTTTGGGGCAGATGATTTTTTATGTGGGAGGCCTTCATTTTAGGCTTTGTCACTGGCAAGTATGGCCCTGTTGTTTTGGCTTGTTGTTTTATATCTTCTATGAAAGCACTTTGATTGTTGTAAGCTGCCCTGAGTGATGCAACCACATTGGCTTAAAGGATTAGAGGTTAAATAAATTTTTCTCTGGTTTAGATTTTAATCTGTGGTCTTCAAAAGCTCTCTTCTCCTCTGATATTGAATCATCATGAGATTCCAAAGTTATTCCTCTGACCCGGGGCGTTCGGTTAATGAGTATCTCAAAGCAGAGCTAAACCAACCACTTCAACCAGCAATTTCTCATACATTTTTGTGGGTGGACAGAAAAAGAAGCTCCTGCAATACAGTGGAGCAAAAACTGGTTGGTTCATGGTGGTTTGTGGTTTGTAGCTAACCATGAACCATCACGAACCACCATTTTTCAGGTTTGTGCCCATCTCTAGAGAGCACCTATTTTACTTAACACTCATGAGGTGGCTGAGGGCTTCATTTCTCTCTTGCTTTTTTTTTAAAGTTGAAAACAACACCAGCTGAGGTCACCATGCACAGTAACATGTCCCTCTCTGGAATGTTTCTCTGGCTGCACTTCCTAGAATGTTCTGGAAGCAATGTGACATAAAGCAGGTTGTAGTTGATGGGAAGGAAGTGTGACTCATAGGGGATGTGGAGAGACTCTTGCAACACTGTGAGAGGTGTAGAACTCCTTTTTAATAAAGAAAAGAGAGGAACACAGCTGAACCCTTAGGAATCTTGTAAGATCAAATAAAAGTAAAACATCTTCCTCCCAAAATTGGGGAAATATTTCTTCCCATAAAGGATCAAATTCAAATGTCAGCCTCCCCACATTATTTTTCATGATGCTTCTCAGGAAATGTCGGAGAAAATTTCAATGCAGCATCACATTGCTGCCATGTATTGTTAAGTCACTTTTGATTTGTGATAACCCTATGAATTAATGGCCTCCTATATATTCCCCTGGTGGTAGGTTTCATGACCGGACGATCATTGAGATTCATGCATTGTGACAATGGTTCCTTAACACAGGAATTAAATGAGGTTGCAGGCCCCAACCAGCTAATAGGCTGTATGTCAAGTAAACTTGGTTGTCATAGAAGCACGTAGAGTTGTTTCCATGACTGAAGGCAGAGTCTGTCAAAGGAAACAACTTTTTATACCTTTAACAGTTAGAGAAAACTGGGTTGTTGTTATCATATGTAGTGTGTTAATAAGCGTTGATCTCTGTTTAAGCCTTGAAAGATGTGCTGGAACTCTTTTATGAAGTGATTTCTTCTCTCTTCCTCCCTAGTCTTGCTTTGTAATTCTTTTTTCCCCCTACAGTAGCCATCTGGAGATTCATTACAGAGTGTCCTGAGAAGTTGCCGTGTTCTGAAATTGGTTCTCTGTGCTGCCTTTCTTAATATCAAATCGGTATCCATTCGTTCTTCTACAGAGAGACTGTCCAGTTTGTTCTGTGATGAATTCAGAGGATTTCTGTCCAAGTAGCACAGAGAAAGGTCTTCCTCAGAGCAGCAATAAATGGGCTCGGTCTTAAAAACACATCCCCCAGTAAAGCAAAAAACGTCATTCAATTCTTCACAATGTCTCCCAGGAGAAGAGGCAGGCTATGTGGCCTTTGGCCAAATTATACGGTCCCCAGAGCATTCGCAGAAGAAAAATGATAAGCCACTTCTGAGTATATACTTAGAAAATCCTAAGATGGGTTGTGATAAGTCACAATCGACTTGGTGGCACACAATAACAATAAATAACAACTGGTGAATGGATGCTGAAAGAGATCAGTAGGCATGGTGGAGTATCGATAGATTATTGTTATGTCACACGCCCTCAGTATAATCTCCCCCCCCCCTTTCTCAAATTTGGGGACTGGTTAAGTTCAATAGTCAACTCAGGACAGAAAAGCAGAGGAGGAACAACAGTCAAGTTACACACTTTTGGGGGGAAGCTTTCTCTCAGAAGAATTAGTGAATATATTGAGAAAAAATTGGAGAATAAACTTTAAGAGGTGGATAGAAATCTGATGGAACAACCTATTAGAGAAGAAGAGATAGATGAAAATATTAATAAATTAAAAGTAGGAAAAACTCCAGGAACAGATGGATTGGGACCGGAGTATTATAACATTTTTAGAAAAATGTTGGTACTTAAATCAAAGTCCCTTATTAACAAAACAATGGAAGGGAAAGTGATCCCATTATCATGGAAACCCTTATTATTTACAACAAGCCGGAAAGCAAATAAAGACCAAATTGATCCCAGTGCTCATAGACCTAGTTCCTACAGAGTAGAACAGCTTCGAGTCCACCCCTTATACTCATTAACTGGCACTTACAGGCTCAGTAACTCACTCTGAGACATTAGAAGGAGAAGGAATAAGAAGTTTCATTACTTACAATAGAACATATCAAATAGTAAACTGATAGACAGGACTGTTTCAGGAGCATGCCTCAATAAAGATTGCCCAGGAAGGGGGGGCAGAAGCAGTGAGGTGTGGCTCTCTTTGAATTGGAGGCAGGAGGGAACTATTGGTTAGTGTTAGATCGATTGACAGTCATCCCAGCCCCAAAAGGTCGCTTCCATTCACACCTACTGGAGAAGGCATGCGAAGTTGTAAAAAACTCCAAAAAGATTAGCATTTTCTATGCAGATAGCCAGCTCTAGTAAACTGTTAAGAAAAACCAGAGGTGTCAGTTTCAGGGAAGGGCCTTCCATCTGACGTGCCCCACAACTCTGCTCCATACGGAACCCATCCTGAAAAAATTTACACAAAGATCACCTTGGGCACTACCTCTTTTACCTACTTGTGCTCACACGATGACTTCCAAAAGTCATTGTGTGAACTTGAAATGTTACACCAGAAAATTCCCAGACTTTAGAGTGTAAGAAAGACATCACTGATCTCTTAAAGTTGATGTTGTAATAACAAAGGCTTGTGAACAATGCCCACTGTTGGTGTGGCTATGACAATAGCTGAGATGAACTGCCTTGTCTGTGCCGCATGGCTGATCATCAGTCAAGCTGAAGGGACTTGTGAAGACTGGCCTCTTAGCTAGGGCTGACTTACAGCATGGACCACTTTTATGTTTACTTCCCTCCCCCTCGCCTCTTTCACATGTTTGACTTGACATGAAACTTGAACAGATTTTGTTTTTTAATCACAGAGATTGAAAGGTACAGCAAAATAATTATAAAATCGACTACTCCCCCTTCTGAGGGAAAGGGAAAAAAATGAAATGGAAGCAAGTGTCTTTGAGCTATAATTGTCTCAGTAGAAACGCATTTCTGCGAGCCATGTGGGCATATAAATTAGCCTCATTGATAGGAGCTAAGGATTTTGTAGGCTCAAATTGACTAGACAGCAGTGCAGCAATGGACTGCGGTCCTAGGAAATGAACCAAGAAGAAAAAGACCTGAGTTTTCTCACTCCAACGAGGAAACATTGCCCTCCCACCCCGGAATAACGAGGCAAGATGCAGGTGATGGGTAAAACTAGGGCCACACTTTATTGAAACATATCATAACATGAAATGCAGGGGCCTGCGGTAGTGCGGAATCAGGTTTGGTGCCAAAGGTCTCACGGGACCCCTCACCAACCTTATACGGGCGAGTCTCACGCCCCGTTGTCGCACTGTCCTCCAGACAGCATGACCACGGCCAGCGTAATTTCAAGCCCCCCCCCCCCGGGCCTGTAAGCCGTCTCTCTTGGGAGGCCCTCAGCCCGGGGAGGGCCCCAGCAGGTCTTTCCTCCCGGCACTGTAACCTCACGATCTGCAGTGCCTAGAGGTCGGACGTGCTACCCCCTACATTGAACTCCCTGGGCACTCACCGATTCAATTTCCTTCCGCACTACCCACCACGGAATGGGCTAAACTAAATATGCCCCATTCCCCCCATCAAACCGAAAATTCGGCACACAGGCCCCTTTGCAGGACAGTCAAAAAGACCTCCAACCCATCATCCGACAAGTGAACACCATCACCCCTGTAAAGCCACGGTCGGTCCAAATGGATCTCCGGGTGTCCAATAACCAAACCTAACCCATTAACAACTGCTCTGCAAACTTCCTTATTAAGTTTCCTATGTGCCCTATTCAAACAACTGGCACTGCAATCCGCAGGCCACACAAAACGTGGTATGATTGTGGACCAAACAACTCTGGAACTCGGATACTTTGTCTTCCAACTGCGCAAGTCTCTTAATATATCCAAAACAAGTGACTTGCCACTTTGCTTGGCTAAGTCATTGCCACCCAGATGGATCAACAACACATCTGGGGGTGTACTGAACCTTGCCGCCGATAACAACTCAGTGAAATCTCGCCAACGCATTCCTCTCTGGCTGATCCATCTCAACTTAACGAATGGTCCAAGTCCCAAATCACGGCCCCAGGCCAACCTGGCTGCATACTTTGCTGCCCAGAAAATGAAGCTGTGTCCCACCAGCTGGATCAACTACTGCCGGCCAGTCCGTTCCACTCCTGAAACAAAATACAAAGAGCCAGACACCGGCCTACAACTACAGCATGTCACGAACATAAAGCTTGTATCAGTTAGATGACCATCTACCAACCCTCTTAACCTCCTCTGGGCTGTATCTTAAGCTAGCTGTGGTGGAAGCTGCCCCAATCCGGAATGAATGAGTTCCAAACCTCCACCCAACACGCTCTAAAGCTACACCCATGATTTTCCAGAACTGGTACCTTGTTAACGGCGATCCATCAACATGACAAAAAAAGGTAACCCTGCCTATCACCTCGCCAATGTAAATACTTTCCCAATGCTAGAACTGGACAAATTTCCTCTATGGAACACTTGCCTAACTGCACATAAGCTCCTTTCCCTCTTTGATCTACATTAGACTTACGTATGTGCAGTGAAACCTTCCCCACCGTCAACTGAACATCTGTTAGTTGCAATGCAACATGCAATGTGTCACTCTTACCCCCAGCAATCACTTCACTAATTCTAAAAGCCCCCAAAAATGTCACCAATGTGGCAGCCTGAAAAAGCAATGCTTCATACTCATCCCTACATAGGCCAGTCCACATATGACTAAATCTTATCAATATGGCAGGAGTAAATGGGGACCTATCATCTGGTGTCTTAAGTCTTTCCTTACCCCAACCTTCAATCATTTTGCGTATCCTGAAGTCTCCTGTCATATCTGCTACTCCCAAAGCCTTTGCTTGGAATGCTAAAGCCGACATTTTGCCCTGAATTGATGCAGGAGCCAATCCTTTACGGGACAGGTGCACAAAAAAACTGTTGCAAATTGTGGGGATCGCCCTTGTGGCTGTGTTTGTTGTGGCCCTCACAAAGGTTCTCTCCCTCTTTTGATTCTTCTCACTTGTCACCAGGTATTATTATCTTAATACCACCTCTGAGTGTTAGACACATGTGCTGCCAATTGCCAGGTTTATTGAACTACAGAATCAGTTGGTTTGAATAACAGATAACCTTTTATTATTAATCATTTCACAAAGTAAATCACGTAGTCACTGTAACAGGGGTCTGATTAAGTTTGGGTAGGACTGGACATATATTCAGGCTTGTGTTATATACTTTCAATCACTTAATATCTCTATTATTCTAGGTGTTCTCATTCCTGCTTGTTCACTCTAATAACCTTGGTCTTAATTCACTTTCCTAACTCTCTCCTCAGATCACTCTAATTCTTCTCTTCTCTCTAAGCTCCAACTTCTCCACTCTCTTTCTCAGGTCCCAACTGTCTAACTGTCTCTCTGGTTCCGCCCCTCCTGCTCTATCCTTGGCTCCTCCCTCTAGAGCTCCTGTGACTGACAGGCAGGAATGACGTCACCTGTAGGCATTTCGCCACACACCTTCCCCCTTAAAAAGTTTGTTTCAGGGAGCAAAACTTAAAGTAGTTTGCTCCATGAACAACATAAAACAGTTTAGTAATATTTCACACAACATATAATAATAAACATTTTTCACTTTACATTTTGAATCACATTAAGACTCACCACGTTTAAACTCCATCAACATTTACAACACTTTCAAACTTTTCCCACTATAATACTTTATCATTGCTTACCATTATTTCATCTGACAATTGCATTTTTACATTCCTTTTTTTCTTTTATTTATACAGAAATAGAACTCTTTATTTCATTTCATTACATTTTGTTGTCTGTTTATTCTTTATTAAGTCTTCGAGACCAGGCTTCAGCAACCATCTTGTGAGTCTTTCCTTTTCTGCGGATTTCAAATTCAAAATCTTGCAAGTTCCTAGTCCATTTTGCAAGCTTGTTTTTATAGGATTTCACAGTTTGTACCTCCATGAGAGGAAATGAATCTGTCCCAAGGGTGAATCTCATCCCTCCCACGTAAGACTTCAGTCTTGGCGATGTCCTACCATTTAATAAGTTCGCTTTCACGTTGTTAAGCCAATGTCTCTCACCTGCCTGGAGTTTCTTGTTGCTCAGAGCCACCTGGTGCAGGTTCCCTTTGTCCTTCTCTTGGCACAGCACGGCTCCTGGTTCGAATCTGGACTCTTCAGCGTCAGCGAAGATGGTGTAGTCCCTCCCGAACTCTGGACCTCCTACGACATGATCGGCCATTCCTGCAGTCTGCACCTTCCCGACGGTCTCCTGGCCTCTGCTCGACCTCTGGATCCTCTCAGCTTTTCTTTTAACTTTTAACTTTTCTAAAGGAGAGGCTATACCTATCCAATAGCCTGCTATCCTTATTAAAACTTTTACTCTTGCTTTTATTATTAGTTTCATGAGCAGAGTAAAGCTTATTATTATTTTCTCCCAGTTATAGAGTATACCTCTTCCTTCCCAGTATTGCCTTTCATATTTCTTTCTGGGCACTTGTCTCATTGTGCATGTTTCACTATTTTCTTTCCCATGGTCCGGTTCAATCCTCTTAACCTGTACCACTATTTGTCCGGCTTCTCCTTCCTCCTGAATAATATAAGTTATTTCACTCCTTTTGGATTTTATTTTACAAAAATCTGCCCCGTTTACTGGCAATTTATCTCCTTGGACAGGTTTTAACACCAAAACCTCATCTCTAGGATTGAATGTTCTCTCTCTGGCCTTTTTGTCATACCCTAGGTTTTGTTTCTTTTGCTGGTCCTGTAAATTCTCTGCTGCAATCTTTAGAGATTTCTGCAAGGTGTTCATTAAGTTATCTACGTATTGAATTACTGTTTCAGGATCTTGCTCCTCCTCTAGTTCCTCCCAATTTTGTCGGAGTAAATCTAGGGGTCCCCGCACCTTCCGCCCAAACAACAGTTCGAAAGGACTGAACCCAGTGCTTTCCTGGGGTACAGATCTATAAGCGTCCAGTAATTGTTGTAATTTGTGGTCCCAATTATTGGGATTCCCTGCAGTGTATGCCCTAATCATATACATGAGGGTTCCATTAAATTTCTTCCCCCTCCTCCTGGGATTTATTAAGCTCTCCCTATATAAAAGGTCTTTTTCCTCAAAGTACCTCTCGGGGTTCTCAGGGTTTACTGGTCCTTCGCTAACCATTTTAAAGTATGGTTCCAAGGTAGAATCTGCTTTTTGTTCCTTTTTAAATGTACTCTTGTTTGGATTCCTCATGGTTACTAAATCAGCTATCTCATCGTTCCCTCTTATTAGTTCATTAGGGAATCCATGTCTTTCTTCCGATATTTCTTTATTTTCTTTCTGGGAGCGCGTATTCACTAAAACACTCTTGACATGTTCAGAGAGATCTATCCCTATTAGGCATGGAGCTGGTAATTGATCAGTAATTCCTGTTTTCCACATCCCAGTCCACCCTTGATATTTTATCGGTATTTTCCCCACTGGTAACGTAATTATCTCTGCCCCAATTCCTTTGACTGTTAGGCTTTCATCTTTCAATATATATTCTGGAGGGATTATTTCTGGATGGCATAACGTCACCTGAGAGCACGAGTCTTTTAGAGCTAGATATTTAGTCTCATTTATATAAATCTTATCCCCAGAACATCTAACAAGTTCCTGGTTACTTTCAATCAAATAACACTGGAGAATTTTAGCTATTGGGAGTTGTTGTTCTTGTTGTTCTGGGCTCTCTGCTCTAGCAGTAACTGGGGTTGCTATGGCGCCCACTTCAACTGCCCCTGTCGGTGCTTTATTCTGCTGTATGCAGTATACTTTCTTAGGCAAATTCACTTTTTGTTGCCCAAACTCCCTATTCTTAGCACATTGAGCTATGAAGTGTCCTTTTTCCCCACAGCCAAAGCAGGATCTAGAGACTCTTTGTTCCAAACTTGGGGACTTATCTCCCTTTCCTTCCCAGTTCTTATATCTCTGCTGGCTCTGCTCTGAGGTTTGGCCCTTAAAATGGTTTCCAACTGCCTGTTGGTTCCTGAGGTACTCTCTGGGTTCCTTTTTTCTATCCTCCCAGGTTTTTCCTCCAATTTTTACCTCAGAATATCTTGGGTCTCTTATATGTGTTATATGGTCCGCCATTTCACTGGCTTCCCTAATATTTTTCGGCTTTTTGTCTGTCACCAGATACCTCAGTTCCCCAGGTAGAACTGAGAAGAATTGTTCAAGCCCTATTATATTTTTCATTTCCTCTAGGGTCTGAACTTCTGCCTGCTCCAGCCATTTGTCAAGATATTTAGTCATTTTTGCTCCCAGTTGGGAGTAGGATTCATCTGGCTTTTTGATCAATGCTCTAAATTTCCATCTTAGATTTTCTGCATTGATGCCAAAGTGTAGGAAGACCATCTTTTTGTATTCTTGGTAGTCCCTAGCCACCTCTTCTGGCATTTGGGCATAGATTTCGGCCATTTCACCGCTAATCTGAGACCTCATTACTACCATTCTTTCTGGTCCTTCAACACCGAAGTCCCAGCACGAGCGTTCGAACAGGATCATGAAGGCTTTGGGGTTATCGCCTGTCCTATATATAGGGAACTTCTTAAGGTCTGCTTTCGATAAGCATCCCCCCTCAGAATTTGTGTTGGTGTTGTTATTATTATTAGCTTGGGCTTCTGCTAGCTCCATTCGCCTCATTTCCAACTGAAAATTCATTTCTTTTTCCCTTTCTCTTTCTTGGGCTTTAGCTTTAAATTCTAACTCTTTTAATTTAAATGCTTGCTCCATTTCAAATTTCCATTTTAGATACGCTAGTGAGGTAGATTCTCCCCTTGAGACAACTACTTCTTCCCTTGAGGCGGTTTCCTCCCCTGAGGCAACCTCCTGGATCACAATTCCATCCTCCTCCTCCAGCTCTAAGATTCCCTCCTCACGAGGTAAATCTTGTGGCTTTGATGATGCCTCTTTTGCCCCCTTTCCTTTCTTGGTAGGCATCTTTATTAATGATTTGCTTGAATCTCTAAAGACAAGCCTCAATTCAAACGGCTTTTTTCCTTTCTTGAGTTAGAGAGAGAGTGATACTGTTTCTATTAGCTTTTCGCTGGCAGCTACTGAGTTTTTTTGGTTACACTGTTTTTCTCCTCTGGCCCTCAGCCAGTCCCTTGGCCTGATACAACGTCTCTTTTTGCTCTTGGCCACAGAGAATAAACAGAAATATTTGCCTTTAGTAATGGTCCCAGCCTTTATTGTTCAATCACCTCAGTTCTTTGTCCCTTCGGCCTCCACTTGTCCCTGCAATGCTCACTTAGGGCTTGGGTCCCAAGCTAGCCTGGACTTCACTTCACCCGTGAGGTAATTTGAAACCCCCCCTTGAATTTTCCCTCAGAGCTTTGCTTTACTATTTCAGTCCTTCTACGTTGTGTGACCTGGAGTCCCTAAGTTATTCCCTAAACAGAGGGTTCACTACTCCTTCACACACATCTCTCTGACTGATTAATAGTTCTCCTTAGCTCTGAAAATTCAATGACT
This sequence comes from Intellagama lesueurii, assembly GCA_037013535.1. Taxonomy (NCBI): domain Eukaryota; kingdom Metazoa; phylum Chordata; class Lepidosauria; order Squamata; family Agamidae; genus Intellagama; species Intellagama lesueurii. Next base: position 161,257,703 of record JBAJHW010000001.1, on the reverse strand, counting down.
TTTCTTGCTGGACTATTATTTCTTTTGGCTCACTGGATTTCTACTTGAATCCCTTCACTTGTGGGATCCACACCTCATGTGGGGATTCACTTTGTATCCCACACCTTGTGGGGATTCACTTCGGATCCCACACCTCTTGTGGGGATTCACTTCGGATCCCACCTCGCTGCCACCACTTGCGGGGATCGCCCTTGTGGCTGTGTTTGTTGTGGCCCTCACAAAGGTTCTCTCCCTCTTTTGATTCTTCTCACTTGTCACCAGGTATTATTATCTTAATACCACCTCTGAGTGTTAGACACATGTGCTGCCAATTGCCAGGTTTATTGAACTACAGAATCAGTTGGTTTGAATAACAGATAACCTTTTATTATTAATCATTTCACAAAGTAAATCACGTAGTCACTGTAACAGGGGTCTGATTAAGTTTGGGTAGGACTGGACATATATTCAGGCTTGTGTTATATACTTTCAATCACTTAATATCTCTATTATTCTAGGTGTTCTCATTCCTGCTTGTTCACTCTAATAACCTTGGTCTTAATTCACTTTCCTAACTCTCTCCTCAGATCACTCTAATTCTTCTCTTCTCTCTAAGCTCCAACTTCTCCACTCTCTTTCTCAGGTCCCAACTGTCTAACTGTCTCTCTGGTTCCGCCCCTCCTGCTCTATCCTTGGCTCCTCCCTCTAGAGCTCCTGTGACTGACAGGCAGGAATGACGTCACCTGTAGGCATTTCGCCACACAAATGTTCTACAGGGACTGGCCAAATCAAGTCTAATCGTCCATTGACCCTAAACTCCCTGAACTCATCACATACTGCTGAGTAACTCCTATGGGTTCGTGGTGCAAGTGCAGGGCCTATTGCTCGCAATGCTTCCCTCTGCCAATCTGCCATACCTCTTGTGGGAGTGCTTCTGGCCACCTGGAAACTCCCAGAGCCAACGCCCTGAACCGCGAGATCTGTTGACGGGACAGGGCGTCAGCAATACTATTGTCTAGACCTGGGATGTGCCGAGCATGAACCACTATGTTGAATTGCAGGGTGCGCAAAACAAAGGCCCTCACTAGGTTCATTACTTGCTCTGATTTAGATGGCATGTTATTGATGACGTGTACAACTGCTAAGTTGTCACACCAGAACCTTACTACTGAGTTGGCCCAGTCTTCAGCCCATAGTCATAGGGCTCCCAAAATAGGAAAAATTTCTACAAATGTCAGGTCCCTAGTTAAGCCTAGAGTGTGCCAATTGTCTGGTCAGGTGCCGATACACCAACCACCCTGGAAATATATACCAAATCCCAAGGACCCCGCTGAATCTGTCTGGACCTGGAATTCACTCCTCAAATTTAATTCCGTTCTCCAAAATGACACACCATTGAAACTACCTAAAAAATGCTGTCATACCCTCAAATCTTGCTTCATGCCTACCGTAACCCTGGTCCTATGAAACGGTCTGCGCAGACCGCCCATGGCGGAACAAAGCCTGCATAAAAACACCCTACTTGGGGCCACCACCCTGCAAGCAAAATTCAAATGCCCTACTATTTCCTGCAGCTCTTTCAAAGTAACTTTTTTCAGACGCACTAAATGGGCCAAACGGGACCGAAGCTCTAATAACTTTGCCTCTGGCAACCTACAACATTGTTGCTGAGTATCTAGTTCTATACCTAAGAACGTAAGTGTCGTGGCTGGTCCCTTGGTTCCCCCCCCCGCCCCCGCTAAGGGGAGTCCTAGCTCACGGGCCAAGGTCTGAAAGGTTTCCATTAAAAATCTGCAATTCCCAGAATCCCTTGCTCCACAAAAAAGAAAATCATCAAGGTAATGGGCCATACTACGTAACCTCGCCCTCCTATGGAGCTCCCATTCCAAAAAGGAACTGAAACGCTCAAATGCCGCACATGACACTGAGCAGCCCATTGGCAATGCCCTGTCCATGTAAAAAGCTCCCTCAAATGAAAAACCTAAAAGCTCAAAATCCTCCGGGTGCACTGGCAAAATACAAAATGCCGATTTCACATCACACTTGGCCAGCTCTGCACCTACACCGCAGGCACGTATCATACGTACTGCCTCATCAAAGGATGTGTAGCGTACTGTGTAGAGCTCTAGCAGGATACTATCATTCACAGAATCACCTTCCGGGTAGGATAGGTGATGTATCAGTCTAAATTCCCCAGGTGCCTTCTTAGGGACTATTCCTAAAGGGGACACCCGGAGATTCAGCACAGGCGGATTGGGAAAGGGGCCTAACACCCTACCCTCTCTAACCTCCTTATCTATTTTTTCCCTAACAATCACCTCCATACCTATTACTGACTTCACGTTCTTGGCGAACATTGCCTTACGTTCGCCTATAACTGGTATACAAAAACCCAACTGAAAACCATCAAACAAATATGCTGCATCTTCTCTTCTCGGGTAGCCATGCAGCAAACGGGCCAACATATCTAACCTAATGGGGCTGGACCCCTTTTGCCACACCTGAGGCTCCATCAGGCTTATTCCCAAAATTCTGGTCCTTGCCTCCCCCTTTGGAATTCTTCCCTTTAAAGCATCTTGAATTGGAGTGTGCACACACACCCCAACACTGAGGTAAAACATTATTTTGACGAACAGCTATTACTATTAATAGGTTCTTCCTAATGCTTAGTTGATGCTATTAGATCTCAAGGGGGCAACTCTTACTCAGGTCCTATATTTAGACTACACTTGGAACAAGGCCTATGAACTGGACTGTAGTCAAGCAGTGGTTCCCAACCTTGTGTCCCCAGATGTGCTTGCACTAGAACTCCCAGAAGCCTTCACCACTAGCTCTGCCAGCAAGGATCTCTGGGAGTTGCAGTCCAAGAACATCTGGGGACCCAAGGTTGGGAACCACTGGTCTGTAGCATGCCCTACAGACCTACAGAATGGAATGGCCTACCTATTGAACTGACTGGAATAGATTTTTGATCTGTTTTATAAACAACATAATTGACTGTTTATAATTGACTGTGTACTGGAAAAGAGTACACAGGATTTATCTTGGCCTGGTTATTGGAACTAGGAATTTTGTCCTTGGCTCCATATGTAAGGAACAGCTCCATACAACATTCTCAACCTGACTGCAAACATAAACACAGATTTGTTGTTATGGAGGCAGACTTGAGTATTTTCCAACTAGGTAAGAAGACGGCACTGCCAGTAATCTTAGTTTGGAGAGTTAACATCGTGAATTTATTTTCTTTTCTTTCCATTCTAATTTTCTCATTTGAATTTTCCTGGACCAATTATCTTCCACATTCCCCTGAGTCTTCAGGAACCTGTTCGCTTTTAATGTGTAGCTACACATTTTCTTTCTCAGTCCTTTGGCCAAATATTGCTAGATGGCTGAGAAAATAGTAAGCTTTAACAAAAGAGGCTGGTCAAAGATTGGAGCAAATGAAAGTGTAACTGTGGTCATTTGTATGTGATAGAACTTTCATCTGACACTTTAATCTTCTACACTTTTTATTTAATTGTGTTATATTTTGTCTGAAAGTCATTGATTTTCCTCTGAAGTCTTTTATAATGTGCCTTCATTTCGTGGAGCTTTCCCCATGTTTCTCTGCTGTGACTTGGACACAATTGCAAATTATCTGCACCCGTGAACAACTCCGGGCTTTCTACAATTACACCCTCTTGCTGCTTGGGCAAATCCCCAACCTCCTTTTCACATGCCTAAAATATCCCATCAGATCTGCAAACTGCTACCTGTGTCCCGCTCAGAAAGGAGTCATCTACCAGATCATCTACCATGAGTTCTCCTCTCATAGGAGGCAGGAAACCTTCCCTCCACTTAATCTTCCATAGTCACCTTCACATTTTCTGCTATCCCTGTCCCAGCAGCTCAGAATCATTATCCATGGGAAGAGTCCATCCACTGTGTAGCTCTAAGGACACAGCCTGCTTCCTGAGAGTCCTTACTTCTCTGTGGCACATGTCTTGAAGGGCTCATGCCTTGCACTTGGTATTCTTCACTTCTTTGTAGTGCAATGAGATATTTCGTTGCACTTATAGTTACAGGGGTGTGGCCTCAGTAAAGCTTGGAGGAGAAATATCATGTGGTTCAAATGCTACCTCCTGCCACCGCTTCCTGGGTGTTGAGGAAAAAACCAGATGGTTGGAAACAGCATGTGTTTTAAAGCATTGGGCTATTTTTTGGAAAGTAACTAAAACATAAGTACTTTAGTGATTTTTGAGAAACAACTGAATAGTAACCCTATTTTTTTAAAAAAAATCATAAATATAGTATCTTATTCTGAGCTATGGAATTATGACAGTAACAATATTGCTTTTTAACACTAACTTTTCAAGCTATAGCTAATGTATCATGCACCTGAGATTGAATATAAACTAGTGACCAAAACTAAACCAGATTTCCATACAAAGATGATGTATAGAACCTGACTGGATAAGTCACTTGGCTACAGAGCCAGGGAACTGGAGTTTGACTCCTCCACTGTGCTTTCTGGGAGAAGACACAGCCTATGCAGCCTTGGGCAAGCTGCACCGTTCCATAGTGCCTGTAGGAGAAGTACTCTATCCCTTGAAAATGCTGTACAGGGTTGTCATAAGGTGGAATCAACTTGATGGCACATAAGTATTAATTAATAGATATTAGCCTCTGGAAATACTGCTGAATAACAAGATTTCCATGTTTATTCTTTCAAAACTGAATCCACTATGGAAGATCCACTGCATGAGGGCCCTGAGTAATTGTATTGTCCATCCTAGCCAGAAATGTGGCCATTTCTATATCTGCCATTGATATATATAATTGAGAGGAAATGGCAGATGCTGAGGTCAGTACCGACCAATTTGATGCAAGGATGATTTGAGAAATGCTCTGCAAATCAGTGTGTCAGTGTGTCAGCTCCGGGCTGTTCCTCTTCTTTGCAGATGAAAAAGAGATTCATAGAAAAGCATGAGGTCCCTTCTTGATTTATAGTCAGTTTTGGAGGGGGTGGGGACCAGCATTTTCCCTATTACTCACCATAAATTAGCACAAAACTCCACTATTTTGCAAGGCAGAGGGGTATTTGTCCATCCTTAATGCTGATTTGGATATTTAAAATTATTGATTATTATATAACAATTAGGGGCCATTTTGGCTGTGAAGAAAAAGAAGAAAGTGTCTGAGAAAGGCTAAGTTGCAGGGAAGCTACAAGGGGCTATGGGACTGGTAGTTTTTTTGAGAGGCACCCTGCACAGAGCCTAATTGGCAGAGAGACCACTAGTCCCATAATCCCTTCTGGTTCCCTGCAGCTTAGTATCTCCCACACACTTCCATCTTCTTGATTTTTTATCTGTAGGTCCAATAATTCTGTTTGGAGTGATTCTTATTGAATTTGGGGGATTGCAGTGCAAACAAACAAACAAACAACAATCCCCTGACTTATTGGAAATTTAATTTTGCATTGATCCTCCCAGGAGATGAGTCAACCTATGCAGCCTTGGGCATACAGTCCCAGACTACCACCAGAAGAATGGACTTGGAAACCACTTCTGAGTACTCTCTACCTAGGAAACCCCAGCCAAAGTCACCACAAATTGGATTTAATTGATGCCACACAAATATTATTATTAGTAATATTTATTAATATTATTAATAATAATTTCCCCTAAATATGCAGAGGAGAATCATAGAATCATGAAGCTGGAAGGGGTCTATAAGGCCATCGAGTCCAACCCCCTGCTCAATGCAGGAATATAAATCAAAGGATATCTGCCAGGTGGTGTCTAAGTTTCTCTTGAATGCCTCCAGGGTTGGGAAAAAAAAACCCATCTCTCAAGGTAATTGGTTCCACTGTCATACTGCTCTAACAGTTAGGAAGTTTTTCCTGATATTCAACCAAAATCTGTTATACTGTAACTTGAGCCCATTGTTGTGTGTCCTGCACTCTGGGATGACTGAGAACAGATACAGTGGTGCCTCACTAGACGATTGCCTCGCAGGACGAGGAAATCGCTAGACGATGCCTTTTTGCGATCGCTACTGCGCTTCGCAAAACGATGTTTCCCTATGGCGATTTTCGCTAGACGATGAGGTTTCCCCATAGGAATGCGCCGACTAGTGGTCAAAAGCTGTCAGTGCAGCTGTCAGTGCATTCCGATGGGGACCCGCACTCGCTAGACGATGTTTCCCTATGGGAGATTTTCGCTAGACGACTGCGTTTTCCCTTGGAACGCATTGAAGAGATTTCAATGCATTCCAATGGGAAAACGTGCTTCGCTAGACGATGTTTTCGCTAGACAGCGATCTTCGCGGAACGGATTAACATCGTCTAGCGAGGCACCACTGTATAAGAATGACGAACTCCTTTGAATAATAATCCTAGGATGAACAATGTGCAATTTTGGCAAGTGAAGTGAAAGCTGCTCTGAAAGTACTTGGAATATATATATGTATATCACCAAGAATATATGGATACCGATCAAGAAATTTGACTTCAGCCAAGATAACAAAAGACATCTGAGACGCAGAATGGTGGCTATGAAGGAATTCGAAAAATTCCTCAAGATCTGTGTCATTAAAGACCAAGGCTAAGATCGTTCATATTCTGATATTCCTGATTGCTATGTACATGTGTGAAAACTGGACTGCGAAGAAAGCTATCAGGGGGAAAAAGTGATCCATGCAAAATCTGGTGCTGGAGGAAAGCTTTACAGGTGGGCTGCTAGAAAGACAAATACTGTAAAAGTGGGTGCTAGATCAAAGAAGCCTAAATTTTTACTAGAAGCAAAAATACACAAACTGAGGTTACTGTATTTTGGAGAGATCATGAGAAAACAATACACACTGGAAAAGGCAGTAACCAAATGTGACATGGATTGATTGACTTAATATAGGAAGCCATGACCTTGAGTCTGCAGGACCTGAGCAGGGCTGTTAATGCTAGAATCTTTTGAAGATGACTGCTTCATGAAGTCATGATTCGTAACTCAGATGTGACTTGATGGTACATAACAAAAACAGAACCATAAGAGGGCAAAAATATTTATTGATATCATTTCTTTAGGAAAAGAAACCATTATGGCCCTTTGATGTATGTGTGTATGTGTATGTTCTGCGCCATCAAGTCAGACTTATAGTGACCCTACGAGGGCCCTCAAGGTAAGTGAGATATTTAAGGAGTGGTTTTACCAGTTCGACTCCCCTAAGTTTCAAATACTTAGGGATTCAAATACTGTTCTCCAGAGTCTTGGTCCATCACTCTATCCACTATGCCACACTGGCCTTTGATAGCTGAAGCTTAATCTGAATGATTCTCAATTATAATTCAAAATAAGACTTTAGTTTAAAGCAGTCAGCTATTTCTTACAGGTGTGAATATACTGAGGGACCCCCCTGGCATACTCTTGTACTTCCCCGGTGATGAAAAGTCAGTCTGGGTGGTGCCCGCACTTGCTATGACTTCCTCTTCCACACCCCATCTCCTGTTACCTGTGTCATAAAGATATATGCAAATTATCAGTTTTGTCCCATAATTGGTGTGTAAAATATTTCGGTCCTCTTGGTGTGTGCCTGAATGCTTGTATGCATGTGTGTATGTATGCCTTTTTGAAGGAAATAATGGAACTTTTCCCTCTAGTTTTTACAGACACACTCAAACTGTGTCTGCTCTGTAAGTCTCTTCTTTTTATTTTAGAACAGAAAATAAAATTACTTTCATCTTTCTGATGAAGTGAGATGCTGTATTTCTTTCTTTCTCTTTTCCTCCTTTGCCTTTTTCCCTGAGATACCATAGCCTGTTGAGCTCATACCTCAAATGAATAAGAACAATCATTTGACAAGAAACAAATTATAATACTTTTAAAAACTTTATTTTTTTAAAAAAAAAGTATTCTAGAACACGGCTTTCAAAAAGGGAGGGGGTTGTAAATTTTAAATGCTGCCTCTTCCAAATCCTTCAAACAGCTCAATATGTTTAAATAATTGATGCATCATTTGAAATTCTCATGGACATGCAGTGATAATTTTAATATCAAATAACATCTGTTGGTGTGAAAGGCTGAGCATTCTTGCATTATTCTTTTTGTCAGACATGCTAATGATCTACCCCATGTAATGTTTTAATGCTACCACAGTGAGAATCGCTTTCTAGAACAGCAAAAGGGACTCAACAGTTTATGGTATATATCCTGGAGATGCAGGATAGAACAAGGGGGAAAGTTCAGAAGCCGAATACGTAGTTATGGACTGTGGGGGGGGGGGGGCGCACACACACACACAAACACACACACACACACACACACACACACACACAGAGTCCATAACTATTTGGCTTCTGAACTTTCCCCCTTGTTCTATCCTGCATCTCCAGGGGCCTTCCATGTCTCATGGCAGGGCAGAATTCCTAAATGCTAAATGGCTCTAAATGAGAGAAAAATTCAATTTTGTGTGTGAGGTTGCTCTAAATCTTTTGTGCCCATCTCCAGCCATTCTTAGCTGGCTCAAAATGAAAGTATCTCTATGTCTTATCTCTGCACAACATTAATGCATTGAAAAGCCAGGAGAACTGGGGAGGGGAACCCCCTTTACCCATTTTCACAATCAGCTGGCCCACTCCCAACACATACCAGGCCCATTTATTTATTTATTTATTAGATTTCTACCTCGCCCCCCTAGACAGCGTCTACTCAGGGCAGCTTAAAAATATCATAAAATATCATAAAATATCATAAAAACATCATAAACATTAAACAATTGAATCAATAATATGGTGTACTCAAGATGGGGAATGATAGAAAACAAGAAGATAGAATTCAAGAATTGACAGAAGGGAAGGCCTGCCTAAAGAGCCAAGTCTTTAAATGGCTCTTAAAAACACCCAGCAAGGGTGCCAGGCGGATCTCTGTTGGAAGGCTGTTCCATAGTCGAGGGGCCACTGCCAAGAAGGCCCGGTTTCTTGTTCTTTCTTTCCGGACCTCTCTCGGCATTAGGCCCCTCAACCGTCCCTCCTGGCTGTGCCAAGTAATTCGGGTAGATCTAGGTGGGAGAAGGCGATCTGCCAAATATCGAGGTCCCAAACCGTTTAGGGCTTTATACATCATCATTAACACTTTGAAGTCAATGCGGAAACGAATGGGCAACCAATGCAAGGCAGCCAGAGTGGGAGAGATATGCTGGTGTTTTCTCACCCCACTAAGGAGTCTGGCCGCCGCATTCTGAACCATTTGGAGCTTCCGCATCAATCTCAAAGGTAGCCCCACGTAGAGCGCATTACAGTGGTTTAATCTCAAGATTACGAGCGCATGGACGAGAGTGGTGAGGGCCCCTCCATCAAGGTAGGGTCGCAGCTGGGCGATCCGCCATAGATGAAAATAGGCAGAACGGGCCACGGACACCACCTGGGTTTCCATGGTAAGTGCCGGGTCCAGATGTATCCCCAAGCTGCGGACCCCATTCCGTGCGGTGAGAGTCACCCCCCCCAAAAGAGAGGGAGTTTCCCAAACCGCCAATGGAGGGGCCACCCACCCTCAAGACCTCTGTCTTGTCCAGGTTCAGCCTCAACCCATTCAGCTGCATCCATTGCAGTACGGCCTCCAAACATCGCTGAAGGGACAGAACGGCATCCACTGAAGTAGGTGAAAAGGAGATGTAGAGCTGGGTGTCATCAGTGTACTGATGGCACGAAGCCCCACACCCCCTGATGACCCCACCCAGCCGCCTCATATAGATATTAAACAGCATTGGGGAGATGATCGACCCCTGCGGAACCCCACAATTGAGACTCCACGGGGCCGAAACACTCTCCCCAAGCTGTACTCTCTGGGGACGGTCCTCCAAGAAGGATCGGAGCCAGGCAAGTGCCAGGCCACTGATTCCCAGCTTGGAGAGCCTCCCCAGGAGGATACCGTGGTCGACGGTATCGAAGGCGGCTGAGATATCGAGGAGGACCAACAAGGACATGTTGCCCCTGTCAGCCTCCCTCAACAGGTCATCCAACAGTGCGACCAGTGCCGTTTCTGTGCCGTGGCGCGGCCTGAAGCATTGCTGTCGTTTGTTGACCTGGCGACCCTACGCATCAACAAATTACTGACAACTTCCTTCCCAGGTTGAACCAGCTCTCTTCTGGAGGCAAACCTCTTTTGGAACTGAGTGATTGTTTGAAATCAGTTTGTGCCATGATTTGGCATGTATGAGTCTAATATACCTCATATGTGCACAATTTCCAGATTCCAGGCAGGATGTATGCGTCAAAAAAATGCAGCCATATGGACATTTCTTCATATGGTGGACTGTTAATGGGCAGCCCCTAAACTTGTGATTCTGACCACAGGATGGAAACAGGCCATGTGCACACACTGAGACATGACTGACAACCCAAGAGGTCCAAGGGACATCAGAAGAGGGGCACATGACAGTCTGCATTTCTTTGCTAATTGGTAAAGCCTTCAAACCAAAATGGCAGAGATGGAGTGCTTGATTTAATGAAGCATGTAGATATGTAGACATTTCGGGACATAATAGAAACCTGTTACAACAGTGGAAACCAGAGGGACACAGACATCCTTGGATACAAACTGTATAGGAATATCAGGGAAAGGTGTACTGAAGGTGATGGGCCTCTGTATTTCAGGAGAAGCCATCTCAAGCAGGCTAGACACCTTTAAAGGAGGCTGAACATACCAGGACCCAAACGAAACTGGGGACATATAGTCTCCTGACTTAAATGTTCAGGTTGAGTTTGAAAAAAATAAAAATAAAAGAGAGAGGGATTGAAATCAAGGAGTTCTCCTGTAACGATCCTGTCTCCCTAAAGAGACAATGATCGCAGTCAGGGAGTCTCTCTGGGCGCAAAACTACCACCTTTATTTCTTGAGGTAGGTCCTCTAGGCCTCAGAAGTGTGTAGTAAGCTCCATAGACAAGCCTGAACCTTAAAAGTAACCTTTGATTGCTTCCAAAGCAATAAAACATAGGCTTTGTGTTTCCTTAGAATGCACAACAGCCTTACCAAGTAGGACAGTAGGACCTTTTAACTTACAGTAGCAACTATTAACTTTCTTTCATCCACACTGGATTTAGATAGTCCTAATGAGACTAGAGACTAGATCCTTGTTGAAGAATTATATTTGTTTTATTAAGAAAATAAAGTAGATTCATTAGCATACAGTTGTAGCTTTAAAGCATAAGCATTGCGCATATCCATCCGTTACAATGTTTAAATAACCCTACAATTTCTAGTTAAAATAAAAACAGCTAGGTAATCATCTTTGCTCTACGTCCCTACATGTTGGCATCTAGAAGCTGGGCTATTCCCCCGCTTCTTCTTGAAAAAGAAAAATAAGCCTCTGTGTCTCACATTTCACAGCATTCACGGACCGTTCATTCTACATACACAAACCCTCTCATTTTACATCTCTTTAGGACCTACTTCTTCATTACATTTTCAAGCTGACACCCAATTAAGTCCAAGTAGGCGTAATTCAGAACACTCCGATCACCGCCCGAAGTTCTCATGATCCAGGCTCCAGATGTCTTATCTTCTCCCAGTTAGTGGTTTTTGTTGCGTCTCTTCTGTCAGAACATTGAGAATTTACAGGCCTGAACAGGTCAAGACAGTAGAAGTTTATGAGCTGCCATAATGTTCACCTGTGCAGACTCAGAAGTGCTGAGTCACAGTGACTTAGAAGAGGTTTGACTAAGGATGATGCAACACCTGTCCTGATTGGGCAAAGGCAGCTGCCTGCATGTATATAACTGGACTATGTATACAAAATGTCTTTTACCTCTTTCTCTTTACACTCCATTTCTTTGCCTCCTGCCTCTACTTGTGTTGTTGCTATGCCGAAGGACTGCTGCTCTGTATATTTGTATATATTGTAAATACACGTGTCTTGTTGTGAAGAAGAGCGTGTGTGCGTGTTTCCTTCATCAAGTGCTTGCAGGAAGAACTCTGCTAATTATCAGCGCGTCCAGGAGATTACACGCGTTGACAGAGGTTATGGGCCCAGCACGCTTCCGCTGCGCAAGCCGTCTGAAGTGAAGAACGGTTGGTGAGTACCCGTGGGTGCTACAATAACAGATGAAGGAAGAGAGTGAAGTTTTTGAAGAAAGCAGTTCAGCTGTTGTGAGCCCAGGAGGGGAGAGAAAACAGAGAACTGAAAGCAGAGCAGACAGAATGGCGTTTGGGGCAGCAGGCTTGGGAGGCTTTCCGTTAACAAGGCTGAATGACAGTAATTACCAGACGTGGTCTGTCAAAGCCGAGATGCTGTTAAGGAGGGAAAATCTATGGCAGATTGTAACTGACCCTCCAGCACAGTTTGATGAAGACCAGGAACGTGAAAATGAAAAAGCTTTAAGTACGTTGGTACTTTGTTTAGAAGATAGCCAACTGATCCATGTCCATGGCTTGGCTACAGCGAAGGACGTTTGGGATCGTCTTAAAAATATTTACGTCAGAAATACAGTAGGGATGAAGGTGTCCTTAACAAGAAGGCTCTACAGATGTAGATTACTGCCTGGTGAGAGCGTGTCTAAACATTTGCAAACAATGAATGGACTTTTCAGTGAGTTACAGCAAAGGAATGTATTATTTACAGAGCAACATAAAGTCTACGTAATATTAAGCAGCTTGTCTAGTAATTATGACATGCTGGTAACAAGCCTAGAGTCGATGACGGACGCTGACTTGACCTTGGAGTATTTGACGGGTCGTTTGCTGCAAGAGAAGCAACGTCAGAATGAGAGATCTGACAGCGAAGTGAAATATGACAGCCCGAGAAGTAACCGGGAAGGCTGGAGACGAAAAACAGATGACAGCAGAAAGCACAGAGAGCCGGCTCCAAGAGAGAGAGAGCAGAGTGGGCGTGCGATGGCTGTGAAGCGCTGCTTCAATTGTGGTTCTCAACAACATTTGCTAAAAGATTGCCAACAAACCAGGAGCAGAGACAGAAGAGAAACAGTTTACCGAGGCACCGATGAAGGGAGAAAAGGGAGGATTTCTCTTGTGAAGTCAACAAGAGATAAAGCTTCCAAGGTCGTCCAGCAAGCTTGCTGGATTATTGATAGCGGAGCCGTAGCTCACTTGACTAATGAAAAGAATTTGTTTTCTTATTTAGGTACCTCGGAGCAGAACTGCGTCAGCCTGGCAAATGGACAGAGAACAGAAGTTTCTGGTGAAGGAAAAGTTTTTGTGCCAGGTTTGGACAAAGAACTTGAAAATGTGCTACTTGTTCCCCAGCTTGATTGTAATATTTTAAGTGTATCTGCTTTAGATAAGCAAGGTTTTACAGTCATATTTGATAAGGGTGAATGTAAAATTAAGAAAGGGAACTGTGTTGTTGCAAAAGCAAAACAAGAGAACAATTTATACATATTGAGAAACAAAACACAAAGAGATACACACATTGTTGGGAGAAACACGCCACAGCATGATCAATGTGCGCATTTGCTACACAGAAGGCTTGAGCATGTAAATTTTAGAACACTCCAAAAGATGGAAACCATAGCAAAAGGTGTTCAATTAAAGGAGTGTCAGAATTATCTAGACTGTAACGTATGCAAACTGGCAAAATCAAAGGTGGCATCTAAAAGTAAAATAAGCACCAGACAAACTAACAGGCCTTTTGAATTGGTCCACGCAGACTTGATAGGACCATTTGCCCCATCTTTGGGTGGAGCAAAGTATGTGCTGGTGCTTGTTGATGATTATTCCAGATATTCTTTCTGTTATTTGTTAAAATCTAAAACAGAAGTGTTTAATAATTTTAAGAGCTGGGTGAAATTTATTGAGAGACGTTTTGACCACAAGGTGGCACAATTGCAAACAGATAGAGGTTCTGAATTTTTGTGCAATAAATTTCAGAATTGGTTACAGCAGATTGGGATAAGACACAGAAAAACTAGCCCCTATTCACCTTTTCAGAATGGTGTGGCTGAGAGAAGAAATGGTGTACTCCAGACCATGAAGGATGCTTTGTTAGCAGATGCTAACATGAGCCATGGTTATTGGGGAGAATCTTTGTTGACATCTAACTACATTATAAACAGGCTTTGGTCATCAGCTATAGACCAAATGCCCTACTTCATGCTATATGGCAAGGAGCCATCTCTTAAGCACATGAGAATTTTTGGGTGTCGTGCATGGGTGCACATCCCAAAAGAAATAAGAAGGAAGGGAAAAGCCAAGGCAAAGAAAATGAAATTTCTTGGCTATGAACCAGGTTCAAAAGCATACAGGTTTCTAGATGGAAACAAAAATATAGTTATATCTAGGTCAGCAAATTTTAGTGAACATGAAAATTGGGATAGAATTCATGCGAATTCCCAAGTGTTCATCCCAATCTCAGACACAAAAAGAAATGAGTATAGACAGACAGAACCAGAGGAAGAGGAGGCTGAAAGAAGCACGAGCCAGTCTACAACTGAAGAAGAAGAAGAAGAAGAACGCAATGGGCTATGTAGTGAGTTAATAAGTGAAACACAAATTGAACCAGAGCCACAAATCCCCAGGAGATCAGAGAGAGCAAACAAGGGGATTCCACCCAAAAGGTTTGGGGTAGGAGAAATTAGAGTTTGCCATGTATATCAGGAACCAAGGAATTATGAGGAAGTAATGACACTTCCTGATGTAGAAAAAAGAAAATGGCAGGATGCCATGAAAGAAGAAATGAAATCCATGGAGGAACATAAGGTATTTACAGAGACCAAGTTGCCCACAGAACATAAAGTAATTGGCAGCAAGTGGGTCTTCAAAAGAAAATTACAAAACAATGGGGAATTTAGATATAAGGCAAGACTTGTGGCCCAAGGTTTCACACAAAAGAAAAATGTTCATTATGATGAGGTATTTTCTCCTACTGAGACAATGAGAGTGGCATTAGCTCTTGCAGCTTCAAGAGATTATTTAATTCATCACTATGACATTACCACTGCTTATTTAAATGCCGATTTGAAAGAGGAGCTATACATGGCCAAAGCACCAGGTTTTGAAGGTTCAAAACCAGGATTGGTCTATAAATTAAACAAGGCTATTTACGGGCTGCGACAATCAGCCCGAAACTGGAACCAGTGTTTACATGCAGTGTTGGTAAAAATGGGATATAAAAACAGTCTAGCAGATCCTTGTCTTTACACAAAAGAAAATGGAAGTGAATTAAATGTGTTATTAGCGTATGTTGATGATATCTGCTTTATGTCAAAGAATCAGAAACAGATGGAATTATTTGAAAGACAGTTAAAGAAAGAATTTAAATTGAAAAATTTAGGACCAATACAAAATTATTTAGGAGTACAAATACAGAAACAAAATCAAGGTTTTGTATTAAGTCAAAGTTTAAAAATTAAACAAATGTTAGAGAGATACTGTATGCAAGAGTGCAAAAGTATAAACACCCCTATGGTTGTGGATTTTCAAAAGTGTGATGAGAACAGTAAAGAATTTGAAAATCAAGAACTATATCAATCCGCAATTGGAAGTTTAATGTATCTGGCAAATTGGACAAGACCAGATATAGCAGCAGCAGTAAATATTTTGAGCAGGCATGTGTCAAAACCCAGTATAAAACATTGGCAAGGTGTGAAAAGAATTTTTAGATATTTGAAAGGAACTTGTGACCATTATTTGATGATAAAACCTTCAAAGGAATTGAGATTAACAGCCTATGTTGACAGTGATTGGGCCAATGATGAGAGTGACAGAAAATCAATGTCTGGATTTGTAATAATGTTTGGAAATGCTTTAGTTGGGTGGAAATCTAGAAAACAGAGTTCAGTGGCCACTTCAACTGCAGAAGCAGAATTTGCTGCTTTATCAGAGTTGTGTTCTGAAGTGATATGGTACAAACAAATGGTAAAAGATTTGAAAGTTGAAACACAGGGTGCAATAAAAGTGTTAGAGGATAACACTACATGTATACAAATGGCTGAAACTGAAAAAATGAGGAATAGGAGCAAACATGTGGATATTAAATATCACAATGTGAGGGAAGCCATAAAGGAGAAACTAATTGAGTTACATTATTGCAAAACAGAAGAAAATGTAGCAGACATATTAACAAAACCTTTAAATGCTCAGAAGCATAATGAAATAATTAAAGAGATGGGATTATGGTTTGTTCAGGCGTAAATTAGGAGGGGTGTCAGAACATTGAGAATTTACAGGCCTGAACAGGTCAAGACAGTAGAAGTTTATGAGCTGCCATAATGTTCACCTGTGCAGACTCAGAAGTGCTGAGTCACAGTGACTTAGAAGAGGTTTGACTAAGGATGATGCAACACCTGTCCTGATTGGGCAAAGGCAGCTGCCTGCATGTATATAACTGGACTATGTATACAAAATGTCTTTTACCTCTTTCTCTTTACACTCCATTTCTTTGCCTCCTGCCTCTACTTGTGTTGTTGCTATGCCGAAGGACTGCTGCTCTGTATATTTGTATATATTGTAAATACACGTGTCTTGTTGTGAAGAAGAGCGTGTGTGCGTGTTTCCTTCATCAAGTGCTTGCAGGAAGAACTCTGCTAATTATCAGCGCGTCCAGGAGATTACACGCGTTGACATCTTCTTTCTGGACTGTCCGACCTTGTGACTTTGACAAACAACTCTGCATAACAAGCTCATGAAAAACATCTCTTTCTGAATTCATCTTACACAGAACCTAACAGACTCAATTTTTGCATGACTACAATTCCCAGTTTCCTTCCATTTCCTTACCTCTCCAAAGGAAGTTAACTTCACATTAATTGCATAAATGTTTGTTTTAGACATAACAAAGAGGTAAGATTTCTTGATATCCTGAATGAATATGTCCTAGAACAGACTGCTGAGATTGCTTTTGAGAAGGAGAACAAAGTCAGGGAGGCCTTCAACCATGACTGGGACCAACCAGAGGGGAAAGGACACTAGTCTTGACCCTAAGTGGTACTGCCCAAGACCACAAATGTAGTTGATCCAGGTGGAAACAGAGATGCCTTATCATGTCAAGGTCAGCTAACATTTGCTACATTTGGCGTGAGGAGTC
The DNA here is from genome assembly GCA_037013535.1 of Intellagama lesueurii. Classification (NCBI taxonomy): domain Eukaryota; kingdom Metazoa; phylum Chordata; class Lepidosauria; order Squamata; family Agamidae; genus Intellagama; species Intellagama lesueurii. The sequence continues at coordinate 161,240,717 of JBAJHW010000001.1, read as the reverse complement.
TATTTCTATATGTGTGCTATGTTACTATATGTTGCTATATGTTGCATTTATTTCACTACTTTTCTTATTCAATATCTACTGGCTATCAGTTCTATCAGTTCATCTTACATGTACCCAGAGAGGTACCAGGGAACTTAAAGTCTTATTCGCCTTCAGATCAGGAAATTTCTCTTGGATTACACTGCCAAAAGGGAAACTGAAAGGAAAAGTCAAATGTGTCAAATTTTTTGCTGGTGCTTGAGATCTGCTGAAAACCACACTGGCAGAAGCTCAAGTAGAATGCATCTCACAAGTCAGGAAGGGCAGCATTTAAGTCCAAGAGGTCAGGAGGGGAAGTGCAAAGTCCAAGAGAACAGTTAACAAGAAGTGCAAAGGAAGCTATAAGAGACAAACCGTCTTCCATCAGAAACTGGAAGTCTTACCCAGGAAGGGAACCCTGAAGGAATACAAGCACAAAGGAAATGCAAGCAGACAATTAGGTATGCAAAAAATAATGTTGAGGAACATGTGGTTAATAGAATCAGAACCACTAACAAAGAATTCTTTAAACACATGAGGAACAGGAGGAAAGAGTTGGACCTTTGGATGGGAATGAACTTCATGATGTTCTGAAGGGAGATTGGGGAACTTAAGAAAATAATAGTGGTGAGACAAAAGGTTTTAGACCTCAATGACAAATGTTATGTTGTGCACTGTCAAGTCAGAACCAACTTACAGCCACCCTAACAGGGCTTTCAAGGTAGGTGAGATATTTGAGGAGTGATTCTGCTAGTTCTACCCCTTTGCTCCATGGGTTTCCATGGCTGACCAGGGATTAAAACCCAGGTGTCCTGAGTCCACATCCATCACTTTGTCCACTACACTATGCTGGGCACCCAATGAGAAATAGAAGCAAACAAATCACCAAGTCCAGGTGACACCCACCTGAGATCTTAAAGAACTTTAAAACAAAATTACTTCCAACTAAAATATGTAGCCTGTCACTAAAACCAACGTATGTACCAGAGGACTGAATGGTGGCCAATGTAACACCAGTTTTTGAAAAGGGATTTGGGGGATCCAGGGAACAATGGGGCCAATTGCCTTGACATCTCTTCCACATAAACCTGTGAAAAGCATTCTTAAGGTAAAATTGTCATGCACAGAGAAGAGCAAGCGTTGCTGGAAAAGAATCAGCATAGCTTCTGCAAATATAAGTCCTGCCTTACAAACCATTTACACTCCTTTGAAACTAATAGGATTTTAAAAAAACAAATAAACTTTGCTTTCTTTCCCTGTCCTTCCATGGAGGAGCAGGAGTTTTTAATTTCCCAATATCATGAAATGGCTAAGTTGTCTTCTTAAGCCCACTTAACAATATTGGGAAATTGAAAGTAAAAGGGAAATTTAAAGCAGCAAGCTCTACTTTGGTTCAATCTCAGAGATTGCATGGGCTGGAAACAAACCAAAATGGAGCAATCATACCAAAAGTAGCCATCCAGGAGCATACCATCCAGGAGTGCCATCCAGGAGCATACCCCCCAAAAGTAGCCCCTAATAGTGACCCAGAAAGATATGGGTAAGAACACTCAGGGGATGGGCTGGTTCATGCCATCTGATCACCAGCAAAAGGAGTGAACCTGTCTGTTTTTCATGGCAGACCAAACAGTGGGACTAATGTCAATGTAGTCACCCCCTTAGATAAAAGGGAGACTCAGGACAGATAAAAGGAAGGACAGATAATGCAATGCACAACCAAACTGTGGAATTTACTACCATGAAACTTAATGATGACTGCGCTACTGGAGACTGGATACATTCATGGGGATTAGAGACACCAACAGCTACTAGTTAGGGTGGTTATATTCTAACTTCAGTACCAAAAAACAATATTTCCCTGTATATTACTCACTGTAGAACATAAGAGAGAGGGTACAGATAGCTCTGGCAGGTTTCTCCTAATGATTGGCCACTGAATGAACAGAATGCTGGACTAGAGAGGTTTTTGGTCTGATCCAGCAGGACTTTTCTTACATTCTTAATTTCCAAGACACCAGAACAGCTCCTCCTCCTTTTGTGGCCCCCATTTTAAGGTGAGAACCACTATGCTTTATGTGATAAGTCATTGCACATTACTTGCTCATCATATGGAGCAAGCTTCATACATTTAGCCCAACAGGGGTATTCACCATGTGACAGCTGCTTGTTTGCAAGGATTTGTCCTGCTGATCTGGTCCCACTAAACAGATCTGGCTTCCAAGAAACTGTTGAGAAGTTGCTGAGAGGAGCTTTGAGCTTCACTTCTACTAGAATGGTAATGAAGAATGCCATCCAATGTGATGGGGGCCAGTTAGATATGGAGATCATGGGTTTCTGGGAGTGTTACACTTGCTATCCCCTAGAAGCCTGCCATCCTGGTTTAGCTTTCCTGAGATCCTACAGGCAGAAACAGATATTATACATTACAGCTGAAAGCACATCAGTGTCAGAGAGATGTTATTCAGGAAGACTTTTGTGTTTAAATCAGAGTTCAAAGGAATTTAATGCTTAATGCTCAATGACCAATCTCAAAATAAAGCAAGCTAATTTGCAAATTGCATATGGTGTGAAAGGTGCCTGCTATACACTAGGATGTGTTCAATAGTTAAAAGGAATTCTCTTTTCTAATGACAAATCATCAAAAGGTTTCTTTCTTCTCTGCATATAAAATATTTGAAGCCATTTTAACTCAAATAAATTCAGTTCTAAAACAATGCATGTATATTTGGATCACTGTATTACTTTCAAAAGAATCAGAGGGTACCTAATCCTGTACATGTGTTTGCTCTCACTCTCCCGTATATATTTGTCATTATGTGCTGTTAAGTATCATTCAACTTATAACAACCCTAATACATTCCTTCAAGGTACATGCTTTGCCACTGCAAACCTTGCCCCACCTTGTGAGTTTCCATAGCTGTGTGGGGATTTGAACCCAGATCTCCTGAATAGAGATGGGGGATTCGTATTCATCTCCCGGGGAGACTAGTACAAAGCCTCCAATCACAGCTGGCCAGCCTGATTAAACCCTCCCCCCGGCAGCCCGGCAGCCACTTATAGCTTCCAGTGTGGTGTGCACTGCTCTTATTTTTCTCACCATGCCAATAGCAGAAGTAGCCTGGCTGGGGCTTCCATGCCTCCCTGTGCTGCTGGCCAATCCGGTGAGGGGGTGGGATGACAAGCCTTTCCACACAGCTGCTGATTAGACAGCTGCACAGGGAGGCACACAAGCCCCAGCCAGGCTCCTTCCGCGATTGGCATGGAGAGAATGATGACAGCTTGCACCACACTGTGAGCTGTAAGTGGGCACCTGGTTGCAGGGGGGAGGGTTTAATCAGGCCAGCCAGCTGTGATGGCAGGCTATGTAGTCATCTCCCCCAGGAGGCGAATACAAATCCCCCATCTCTACTCCTGAGGCCTAGTTTCCCACTTTATCCACTATGCCACATTGGCTCTCAATATTTTTTTATCTATCTCTCAGAGAGAGAGAGAGGTGGAGGTGCCATGGCTGGTTGGTGATCACATTTTGCAGATCAGATGAAATGTTGATGGAGTGTTAAAGACATGTATTGATTATCACTAGATTTCACTCTTTAAAACAGATTTTTCCTTGGAGAGTATGCTCTGTTAGAGGTCAGAGGCAATAGCAATGCTTCAACTGTAATAAATATCACTTCTCACCCATAGCAGTCAATATTCTGTCTGAACCAGCATTGAAACAAAGGCATTAACTTGAAACTTCACTCCCCAAAGGAAACCCAAAGCTCATCAGATTTCTAATTACCCTGCTCAGCTGAAAACATGAGCTGAGAAAGTAGGGTCTGAAGGCTTCCTTCAGTCAATAGCAGATGATCATATTCCCCTTCCCAAATCTTAGGCTGGAATACTAGCGATATGTCCTTCATCTCTTGCCCTTCCAACCTACCTCAGAAGTCTTTGAATGTTAATTATGTTTTCTGAAGATAATCCTTCTTTGTAATCTTGTCCTCTCTTTTTCTGGCTATCGCAGTCAGTATTTTTAGAATAACTTGGTGCCAACTTTGGGAAGGTACCACACAAATTATGATTATTCAAGCAACCGTAATCTTCTTCATATATTACAGAGCTTATGAAGAGACCTCCTGTGTACAAAGAAGGGTCACACTATGCATCTCATCCTTGTGTTTGATGTGGAAGATGACAAAAGTGAATCATACACACAAGAAGGATTGCAGCTTGTAGGGAAACTAGGGACAGCCTAAGATATTTTTTCCTGTCTGAGAAATGACAACAAATAATGTCCAGGAGACACCTACCTACGTCAACATGCAGAGCCCCCAAAACTGGCTAAGTTATTACAGCCCATGATCAAGATAATTCCACAAACATTTCTTCCTATCCTTAGCCATAAAAAAATTAACAACAACTGGCAATTTGCTGCCTTTTCTTGCCACACATAATCTGCTGCTTCACTCTGTCTAATGGTAGAAATGGCCCTAGTGGAAATCCACACAGAGAGATTTCTGTATACTGGTTTCCAGCAGTTCAGGTCCTTGAATCAACACAGGGATGGTCTTGGGATCAGTTCCAATGCATGACTGTTAGGTGGCCTTAGTGCCCTTTTGTAGACATGGAGCTTCTTCATGATTAACAGCTGAAGAGAGCTATAGTCCATAAACAAAAGGTAACATAAGAGAGGAAACTTCTTGTGTTATGTTTTATGTATAGCTGTTTCACACTGTACACATTTCACATTACAGGTATGTAAGGTAAAGGTAAAGGTTGCTCTTGACATTTAGTCCAGTCGTGTCCGACTCTAGGGCACGGTGCTCATCCCCGTCTCCAAGCCGTAGAGCCAGCGTTTGTCTGTAGACAGTTTCCGTGATCACATGGCCAGCACGACTAGACACGGAACACCGTTACAGGTATGTAGGGCCTTGTTATTTTAGTGTTCCACATTCTTGGAGAAAAGCTCCCTGGATATAGTAAACTGGCCTACTGTACAAAAAGATAGGTCAAATCTTCTTCTTCTTTTCCTGTTGTGGTCCCTGAAGTTGTATTTTCCATAATTTTACCTTAGCCTAACTTGCCACTCTTTCAGAATGTGTAGATCTATCTTTTAACACCCCCAGCTGAAAGTCTTAATAGGGCTTTCCAGGTAAGTGACATAATTAAGGAGTGGTTTTACCAGCTCCACATCCCCAGTGAGTTTCCGTGGCTGAGCGGGGACTTGAACCCAGGCCTCCTGAGTCCTAGTCCATCACACACACACACACACACACACACACACACACACACACACACACACACACACTTACATTCCATAGTTTCCAAAATGAACTGGATGGCACAAGCCCTAGCGATGTTAAGGGACAAGCCATTTTTCTGTAGTAGTTTTATTCAACGTCGTTTAAATTTCATGTGGTCTGCAGCTTGTAATCAAAGAATCTGCATGTAGCAACCAATACCTTCAGGAACATCTGCTGAGGAAATCCTATGCATGCCTATCAGCCAGTGATGGCTATAGTTTTTTGCCGTCCAATTTTTCCTTATGTTGGGTTTTGTGGTGGCTTTACCTGAACCTTTTCCCCTGGTGAAATATTTTGGAGATTTCAAGAGAAAAGAAAATGCTGATTATTGGCCAGAATCCTATTGGGTTTGGGCACCATCAACCTAAAACTGAACCACTGGTGTGTGTGAGCTTTCTGGCTACCTGCCATGTGCTTGCATACACACTGGTCACACACTGTGTTGCACACCCAAGCACACCACTGATGGCCAGACAATTGGGAATACCACTTGTGCAGTTTTCCTTAGGTGTATAGTATTTTTCCATTCTTTATACCCAGGGGCATTCCAGATATCCATGTCTCATATCCTCATAAGGCATTAAGTCAGATTATTTATTAATAAACCTTTGTTGCTGAGAGTAAGGCCTGTTTTTCATAGACAACTCTGTAGGTACTATTGTTTATTACTGGTCAAGAAACTGCCCACACTCTGCGGACCAAGTTTGTAAGACCAGAAGCTACAGTTACTACCAACTCTTTCCAAAAGTGAAAACTGGAGGCAAATGTGGACATTGCAGCAGAGAGAATCCTTGGAGGAATGTTAATGAAACGGTTGGAAATTCTCATTTGGCTGTATCCTACAACCCCAGGCTTACTCTTGCATACATTTGGTGAAAATGAAATGAAGTGTAATTTTGAGTAATAAAAGTTATTTTGTGGCTTTTAAACTCTGCTTTATAGTAATTGATATAAGCGTCTCCCAAAAACTATTATCTTTCAATTCTCAGCCTACCTCATTTGTCTTTAGCTAGCTAAATCAATTATGCATGTCTTAATCTTTGACATAATCTATGAAGATACTATTTCCCCAGGTATCATGTATTTATCTTCATTTCATAAAGGCACATCCCAAATTTACATTAACCTGGTTTTTCAGAATTCACATTTTTCATTCACCTTTTCTTACTGTGCTCATCTTTACCTTAGTGCCATTAGCAAAAGTAGGCAGCAGTAGAAGGCTGGGATCTGGAAAACGGGAGGGACGCAGTGTAGCCCAAGGCAGCGGACTGATCTGGTGAAGCTCAATCCAGTTTATATCCAGAAAAGGTCCAGTGCTGTGTACAGCAAGTTAGAAGCATTTGGATCTAGGACTGTGAATGTTGTCTCAGAGAGAAATGGAGGAACTTAGTCTCCTGGTGAGTTTTCTGGGCAAGATTATTTTCTGATAAATCTCTGGGTCTCATTTTTCATGGGAAGGTGGTAAGAAAGGAGTTTTGGGGGGACAAGATTGAAGAAGCTGTTGAGAATAAGAAATGTTTGGAGTACTCATGACTTCCCTAGTAGGGCCTTTGATCTATTACTATAAGGAATGGCAAATCCACTGTGAAGAATGAACAGTGGTCACATCTTTCCTTAAATTAGCACTAGCAATACGACTGTGAAGAGAACCAACCGTATTCAAATCTGAAACCTGTCTGCCCCCTCAATTGTGCACTTCTCCCAATTTCCGTGATTGAGTTCTCAGTGCAAAAATTGCATCCAGAAGGTTCAGCTCCTTGGTGTGTGTACATGTGAACCTCCTTCCATGGTGGCTCTCTGCCCCTGCTGCTGGAGTGAGGAGATAATCAAGGGCTGAGGGCAGAGTGAGTGACTGATATATAGGTGTCCCTGCCCTCACCCCTTCCTCTTGCGATGAAGAAGTGACCCACACCTGGCCCACCCATGTGTCCAGTGCGAGACTAGCTGGATGCTTCAGGGCTGGGTAGGAACATCTGGCCCACTTCACCTGGCTGGCGTATGGAACAAAAGATGAGCAGGAAGGTTTTGCCTATCCCGCACTGGTTGCACCCAGGACACTTAAGGCAGATCGAGGTGGGCTGTGTTCAAAAGGTCACAGTGGCAGGTAGTGCTGGTGGGGAGGCTTAGCAGTGAGTTCCAAAGGGGCACCTGGGTGGATGCTACGAGATTCTGTTCCTGGGGTGGGGAATGCGCGGGGGGAGGGCGGTCCTGGCCATCACTCACCAGAGGTTATGAGGCTTCGGAGTGTGGAGGACCAGAAGGGTCACCCAGAGTTCACTGGCTGGAGACAAATTGTAAGTAAGACAGCACAGATCTGGGGCTTCTGGTTCGCTTATGTCAGGGCAGGAGAGGTGGGGCAGTTTAAATGTTTAATAAAGTTGTGGCCCTAGTTAAACCCACCATTTGTATCTTGTCTTGTTATTCCAGGAATTGGGGGGGGGGGGCACAAATACATATTTGGGCAACGGTTCTGTACAAAAATGCCTCTTTTTTTTTTTAAATCACAGACTGACACAGAAATTGAACAAAGTGGACTTATAATTGAATGTATGCAAAACTGAGAGGGATTAACTATAGACTAAGGGCTTGATCAGATGGACATTTGTTTCACCGTTTGGTTCAATTTGGGAATAGCTTGCTTTGCTGTTTATTCTGGCAATAAGACAACATAATCACTGCAGTGGACCAAACTGTCACCAGAGAAGTCCCACCTACTCTTTTTAGAGCCCCTGTCAGAGGCTTCTTTGGTGCGGGTTGGATCGTTTTGTTTTGGTATGTTTCCAGCGTATGTGATTACCGGGAATCAAAAGTGAGCCTTCCCAGCTGTCAAGATTCTTTCTGATTGGAATTTCCAATATCATGAAGTGGCTTAGTAAGCGAACAACTTCAGGATATTGGCAAATTGAGCATGCCCTCTACTCCTCAGTGAAGGGGCAGGGGAAGTTACTTGTTTAAAAGACCCTGATGGACTATCGCTGAGACACTGAATCACTTAAAAAAGAGAGAAAAAAGTAAAATTTTATTTGGTTTGTCTGAAGGGCTGGTTGAGAAACTGCGTGCAGCTGAATCCATGGATTTCCTGCCTAGTCCTTTAAGGGAAACCAAATAAAAGACCTATGGCGACTCTTTCCAGGGTTTTCTATGTACAGAATATACAGAAGTGGTTGACCCTTCCCTTCTTCTTGGGGGGCATCCTAGGACTGTGCAGTTTGCCCAAGGCCACACAGGCTGGCTCTACTCACAAGAGGCCCAGTGGGGAATCAAACTTTCAACTTCTACCTAAACCACTGAGCTATCCAGCCAGAGTGCTGTGTGAAAACATCCTGATTGCATGTAAGATGTACAGTTACACTTGCTTGGGAACTTATGCAGTTTCACTTACTTCAAGGTAAATTCTCAATGGGTTTCCAGGCAATAGTTTTGCAATGAGAACTGGCTCCTATTCTTTTTCTCTTTTTTAACAGCTGAGGAATTTTTGAGAAAAATCTGTCATAGTTCTCAAGAGAGATTTGGTGTCATTTTCAAAGAGTAAATCATATTCTCTATGTTTTTTGGGGGTATCTACTTACTTTGTATGTATTTACCTGTCATTAGTCAGTGTTCTGATTTTTTTTTTTTACAAAAAAGTTTAGCTGTGTTCCTGATTTTACAGCGCCTGCAGCCTTCAGCTGGTTTTCTTGCAACCAAATACAGTGGGATTGAATGCTGCATTGTTCCTTATCACATTCCCATCCAGGAAACATGGGTGAAGAAGGCTGCAGGCTGGAGAGCCTTGTTGCGGTTATAGTGTGAACAGCAATGCCAAGGAAGTTTTCTTTCAGCAAATTAAAAAAGAACCCCAAAGTATCATCTTCTAAGGTAAGGCTGTAATCATACTGGCAATTGGAATCGACTTCTGTTCAGACTTTTTAAAAATCAGGTTCAAGTCACAAGGCATTTAAACTGCTGGCCGCATTCACATGCACTGAATAGAAATCAATTTATTTCTGGTGACTTAAACCGGTTTTGGCATCTACACTGCTGAAATTGACTCGTTTCCCTTCTGTTTTAAGACTACGCTGTTCTTAAAGATTTTGATTTTATTTTATTTTTCAAAAAAAGAATAAGTGATACATCAATAAATCGAGTGTCTAAGAGGTGCCACCTGGTGTCATAGTAGTTGCTAGAAACCATGGGGAAAACACCAGATAGGTGACCCCAGCTGATTAATGATGAAAAAGTGAGAATGTGGGGAAGACTTCCAGCTCCTTTTTAGGGTGAAGCTCCATGTGTGCAAACCATCCTCTGTATCCAGGCTCACCCGCTCTGCACTCACTCTGCACCCACTGCTCTTCTGCTGCTTCACTAGCTTCTTCATTGGCCAAATGGAGAAAATGGTATAAGTAGCTGTAATGCTGAACATATTGGTGAAGTTATGCAATGATAAACATTTTAAGAATGATATTTTTAAAAAATGATTAAAAGGAAAAATGGCAGTGCCCCCACTACCCTAAATCCACATGGACACAAATTAAAATGACAGCAGTGTTCACATTCACAAAAACCCATTGAACTGAACTGATTTGGGAAGCAAGGTATTTTAACAAGCCCCTGTTAAAAAGGCCAACTGAAAAACAAAACAAAACTCCCCTTTGCAGCCTATATAAATCAATTTTACCCATTCATAAAATCTAAATCATTTTAAATGATGCCTAAATGTGGTTCTTATTACCTATCCTCAAAAACTGCCAAGCAACTTTGTCCACTGTTATCCTTTGGGATGGGTATTCTTGTGCTCTCTGAAACTGCTGAATGATTTTTCCCCCTCAGCGGTAGCATGAGGCCATATTGCTCCTCCTTCATAAAGGAATGGGCCAACTATGTAACACATATGCTATCTAGAGGCTTAGACGACAATTGCTTTCAAGACAAGAACAGCCAGTTGGAGAGGTTTTCCTTTGAGACTCACTTGCTCCGGATCTCGTAATCAGTAAAGCCTTATCTCTTTGTACCAAACCCTTTAGAATCCCTGTCCCTCTTTGCTTTCAGGAAGCGGATCTTCCCCCTCTCTCCCACCCCTCTATGGAGGCCATGCATTTTAAACTGTCAACCATTTTAATAACCTTACGCTCATTCTTTGCCATCCATCAAAAGGGTAACGGGAGCTCAGGCTATCTGTTTCATTTTCATCTTTACGCTGGTATTCCATTTCCAATGTTCCACCAGAGGCCGTCGGCTTTAGAGATGAATTCATCTCTCTCACACTAGTTACCTTCCACTCTCATCTTTCAGTGTCAAAAGTTTTCCCCGCCTCTAATAAACTTTTTTTTTTTAGTTGGGAAGCTATAGTTTGAAAAACACACACACACAAAAACTCAGCTTCGAGAAACAAAGTTTCTGGCTGTTCTTTTTATGAAAACTATTAAATAGGAACAAAGTTCTAACTCACTAAACTGAAAATCGCAGGTTCATATACCTTGTTATTTCCTTGGCCCTGCAACAATCGCTTGAACACCCTGCACTTGGATTGCAGTAATTCTTTGGGATTTTGTTTTTTCCCATTTTCCTGGGTTACGAAATGTTGTGCAGAAGAGTAGGATGCAGGTTTCACAGCTACCTCCTCACACACATAATTACGATCACGTGAATTATGAAAGAAAACAGTCTGTTCTATGCCTCTTATTGTCTTTTCTGGAGACATGAAATTACAGTATGGCCCACATAGTGAATTTCTGCCATGCACAAACATGGAGATGTGGGCGGGTGTGGGAGATATCGCTGCACAGATATCTTGCAATCCATAAATCCTAGGAACAGTTCATAGTATGAACATTGCCCCTGGGAAATATCAAAGCAATGGTCCTAGAAGCGGTTCCAAAGGCTGATAAACTCAACATTATCATGATATGCCTGAAGACCAAAGATTACATGTATGTTTCTGATGACGTGGACTATAGTCCATGAAATGGTATGTTATAATAAAGGTTGGTCTTTTAAAACTTCTTGGCTTAGTATTCTGGTCTATGGTCTGTGTCACTCTCACATGGTTTTGGCCATAAATCCATTCTTTCCCACTTCAGCACTAAACTACAATTCGTACAGTATGTTTTCTAAACTCACATTTAAGTACATCATCTGAAAACAAATTTGTAGGATTTTCTCTAAAAATGGTAACCTTACTGTGATATTCTTCTTCTTCTTCTTCAAAAACAACAGGCACAGTCAATCAAAATTATAATTATAAAATTATAAAAACATTGACTGGTATTATAACAGATACAAGTTTTAACCAAAAACCTAAGTATCTGTTAAATATCTGTTCCTAATATAGCTGTTTTTTGTAGCTCTGATTGTGTGATTTCTGAAATCTGCAACTGCTTATAGTACTGTGTGAAATTTCTTGATATTGTTCCCAAAGCCCTGATGACTACAGGGACCACTGAAGTGTGTTTCATCCACAAGCGAGATGTTTCGATTGCCAGATCTCTGTATTTTGTTAATTTCTCCAATTCTTTATTTTCAACTCTGGCATCCCCCGGAATTGCAATGTCAATGATCCAGACATTTCTTGATTCTATTACTACTGTCTGATGTATTATGTTCACGGTGTCTATCAGTTTGGATCCAGAAATCCCACATGATGATGATGATGATTAAACTCAAGAATGCATGAGATGATCCAGAAAGTGACTTGTGCATAACTAAATTCTGCCCATATTATTTCAGGCTGGTAAATAAATGATGAAGTTTGAACCCACGTCCTTCCTACTTCACCTGGACTGTTGTCTGGCATGAACAGATCTGTTAGTCCAGGCCCTATTAGTATCAATCTATTTCAGATCAGAAAATGAGTTGAGCATGACAGGTTTCTTGACGTGATTTTGTATTTGCATGAGAGGTGAGAAATAAAGGTGCTAGGTCAACAGCATCTCATTCCCTGAGATTTCAGAGTCAAAACCTGAGACTAGAGGATAGACCATTGGGCCGGCACAAAGGAGAGACAAGCAAAGGCTTGAGGAGGTAACAGGGCTTGTGTAACAAGAAGGCTCATGAGCCGCGATGCTGGTGCTTCACTCCATACCTTTCTTCAAATGGCCCAATGGGCTTGACATTGGCATGCCGAAAAAGCAGGAACAGCTGGAAAGGACTAAGGAGAAAGTCAGCGGATCCTTGTATTTGGGCCCATTGTGTTGTTTCGAGCAATGCACACACAGAGAAACATTTTCAGACTGAGCCATCCAGTCAAGGCACTAGCTTGGAATGACAGGAGATGAGTGCTCAAACATTACAGCCCCTTCAAACAGAGAGAGAGAGAAAAAGATTTCTTCTCTAGTGTTGTCTACTTTGAAATTTATCTCTCTGTCTGAAGAGCCGCAGAAACAACTCTGTTCCTTGAGTCTTCAGGCAATGCAGATCGTACAACCCAATGAGAAATGAGCTGAGGACTTTCAGTTCCACTGCTCTCCAAGCAAAGTGATGCTCAAGATTTTACAAAGAGTATTTTACCATACGCGGAGAAATAAATGCCTGATGTTTAAGTGAAATTCAGAAAAGAAAGAGGCACTTAAGTTCATATTGCAAATACATGTTGGTTCATTAAGTGTACCAATGCGTATCAGAAGAAAATTAGTTTGTGCTTTATCGATTATAGTTCAGCCTTTAGGGATGGGCCTTTTGTATTTAAATGAAAGATGCAAAACACAAAAGAGGCTCTTCTTCATGTAATTCACATTCTTTCAGTGTTTGCTGAAAGACAGCCTCTTGAATATGAATGGTTTATGCTTATGAAAGAGGGATACATGAAAGCTTTGTGTATCTCTTTCGTTCTTGCTTTCATTTAACCTTTCTGTGCCCTTTCAATTCTTGTCTGTCAAACTGCCTAAGAAACTTTTCATCCAATACCATGAGAGCTATCAGCAGACAGCCAATCAGAATGGCCAGGAGGAGTTGTAACTTTGAATCTGGAAAAACAGCCTTGAACTCAGGAATGCCATTGCTTTAGTTGCTCCTTGTGAGATTACTGTGCCCTTTAGCTTGGCTTGCTGCCTGCCTGCTTCCATGCCTTCATCTTTGATTCCCCCCCCCCCATTTGCCTTTCTTTCTTGATTTTGGAGGGGTGGGATCTTTCCTCATTTGTTTAGGTTATTTTTGTTGCTGCCAATATGCCTCCTGGAGATTATTTTTTTACTTCCTCCTCCGATTTTGTTGGGGATCTTTGGTCATGTTTTTTCCTCCTGTGTATATGGCTATGTGCCTTCTTGTTTGACTGGATTTTTGAAAAGAAAATGTTATTTGGATAATAATCTGTGTATTTATTCTGTTAAAAGTGTATATTTTCATGAGTTTTTTGTTCGCTGTTTTGTTCGCTTCTGTGGGCTGTTTGTTGGCCCTGGGATGGACTTTGTGATTGTGCCAATGGGGTGTACGAGCATTCTTCTCTTGTTCTTCTTGGTGTTGTACGGTTGTTTGGCTGGGTGGCTGCTTCCTTGCCTTTTTCCTAATGTGCTGCCCAGGCCCAGAAGATCTGTTGTGCCGGCTGGATGACACTGAACTCATATAGTTGTTTTGAATGTGATAATATAAACTAGCATCTGACTAGGTCTTATGGCAATTTCTCTTTCTTCTGCCTGCTTTTGAGAGAGATCGAGTCTCTTTTGCTGTGCCTCTGATAATTTTTAGGAAGAATTTTAAAGGGTTGTTCAGGGCCTTTGGAGTGTGAAAAACCCGAAGAGGCTTTCCCTTCTGTGTATAATGAAAGAACTGGTATGCAAAAATTATCTCTCTCCCCCCAAAAAAGGGGGGTGGAAAGAGGTACCTACCCAAAACAGATGAAATATGAACATGTGCATCATACACATCCTTAAAAGCATTCAGTTGCATGAATTATGAAAAACCATTGATCATTCTAAATGAAATAAATGTGTCATAATATTTGCTTGTCCTAAGGTGTGACTTGTGCTCTGGACAAAAGGCTACTGTTGAAACAGAATACAAAGATACAGAATGGTTTCCCATCGGCAAAGGTGTCAGACAATAGAGTATTTTATCTCCCTATCCATTTATTCTATTTGCATAACTTCTCATATGAAAAACTGGATTAGATGAAGGAGATGCAGATGAAGGAGGAGCAAAACTTGATGGAAGGAACATCATCAACCATTTCAGATACGCAGATGAGACAATATGACTGCCAGAAAAGAGCTTGAAACTGCTGATGAAAGTTAAAGACGAGAGTGCAAAAGTAGGATATCGCTGAACATTAAAAAGGCAAAAATCATGATTACAGAACAATCACATCACTTTGATATTCACAATGGAGAAATCAAATTGTTAAATATAATCTGTACCTTGGTTCAATCATCAATGAAGATTGCAGCCAAGAAATCAGAAGAAAATGGAGACTTGAAAGAGCAACTACGGAGGAACTAGAAAACATTCTAAAGTGTGAGGATGTGTCATTGGAGACCAGGGCCAGATCCATCATAGTATGATTAAATATGACCTGAGCAGGACTGTTAATCTGAGGACCTTTTCGTCCTAATCACAGGGTCACCATAATCACTTGGTGGTGCATAACACTTAGACCATGTGAGCTTCGAAACTGCCTGTGCACTGCAGTATGGCTCTTCTTGTAAAACAAAACTGACTAGCCACAAATGAATGGATGTGATGGTAGCTTTCTGTGGATTTGTTTGGGCATTGTTCAGATTAATATGGATACGTGGGCAACATAGATGGTCTGAACTGTCCTCATGTTTGCTCAGCTATCTCTTGATCCCTCAAATGATGGATACATTCAGTTTTGGGAAGCCTTTTCAGTCTGTGTAAGCTCCCTAAATGTTCTAGAATGTGGAAATTGGTTGTGGAGCTTCCATGATGAAGTAAGGGACTCAGCTGGCAAAGTTGCCCTGGAGAGGGTGACAGGAGGCACATGACCTCAGGAGCAAGGCTAAAAAGGAAAGGCTCCTTACCTCCTTTGCATCTTTCTCATCCCTCATGTGAGTATCATCTGAACAGGGCTCCTGACCACCTGGAAGGAAAAAGGTGCCCTCCCCTTTCCCTGGTTTGAAAAGGTGGCTTTTCCTAGCAGCCTAGAGATATTTTAGAATTACGAGAAGCAAAAGTTGGCACTCTTCATGCTATCCATGAAATTAATACCATGTGATAGAACATGTTTTGCTGCACTACAAAAAAATTATTCCATGTGATTCTTGAAAAAGAAGAAAAGCTTTCCCACAGTGTGTAAGTGATTAGTCAGAAAAGCTGACACCCCATGCCCAGCATTTAGTCACAGAGGCAGACTTCTTATACTCTGGGATTATTATTGTTTTTATTTTATGCGTTTAGCAGCAATAGATCTTCAATTGGATTCTGATACAATCCACACATGACAGCAGATGCACTTCTGAAAGAACATGGATGTTTAATTATGTTGTTATGGAAGCATGGCAGAATGGAAATGGCATATTTTGCTGGCATGGGAAGGTGGGTTGCATGGCAACATCACAATACAAACTTTGGGTAATGAATATTTCACAGGTTTTCAGACTGGGAAGAATTTTCGATGCATCCTTGTGTTATCAATAAGCTGAAGAACACAAAGGAAAAATTAAGTTCACTGTATGGTTCAAAACAATCCTCATTTTACATCCCATTTCCAGACAGTTCAATTTCCAAGAGGCTGAGAAATGATTAAAAGCAGTTATAGAGGGTTCCTATTGAATGAGTAGCTAGTTGGCTTGTTAACGCTATAACATATCTTGACAATTATTTAAATAGCCGTTGGCATGTGCATTTTAAAATTGATCCTTCCTATGAAGCACAAGGCCTTTAACATTTGGCAACCCAAAAAGGAACTCACAGCCCTTTATGTAAGAAACAGTTCAAACAGGTATGTTCTTTAATAGAAAGGAATGTCTATGCTCAGTCTGGATACTGAGGCAGAAAATCCAGCCCTCACCTTACTGTGAAGTGTAACAATAAATTAAATATTTGATATCCTTTAGTACTCCAAAATCCGCCACCCACCCAAGGCAAGTCATCTTATCTTGTCTAATAGTAGGTTGAGCTAATTTTTAAAAACCTGGTTGCTGAATAAATACGATTCCTCATATCACATTCATAGAATTTGAGTGAGGCTATTTATTCAACATATTTAACATATTGATGCCTTAAGCCTATAAGTGGGTATTAAGGAAGGGATTTTTGAATTTTTTGGATTGAAAATCCCATAATTCTCCATTCTGGGAGTTCTAAGTGACAGGCACCTTACAGACATCATAATGTGACTCACCTGGGAGACAGCCTCAACCGCAAGGCTTTGAGGCTTGACTAGGCCTATATCACCCGTGCTGTTCCTGCCCCAGTGCATGCTGGGAGCTTATTTCTGAGCAGGAAGCTGGGTGGAATTAGGCCTAGCTAGGGCTCAGAGCCTTTCCGTTTAGGCCGTTGTCTCAGGTGAGGCACATATACAGTGGTGCCTCGCTAGACGATGTTAATCCGTTCCACGAAGATCGCTGTCTAGCGAAAACATCGTCTAGCGAAGCACGTTTTCCCATTGGAATGCATTGAAATCTCTTCAATGCGTTCCAAGGGAAAACTCAGTCATCTAGCGAAAATCTCCCATAGGGAAACATCGTCTAGCGAGTGCGGGTCCCCATCGGAATGCACTGACAGCTTTTGACCACTAGTCGGCGCATTCCTATGGGGAAACCTCATTGTCTAGTGAAAATTCCCCATAGGAGACCATCGTTTTGCGAAGCGCAGTAGCGATCGCAAAAAGGCATCGTCTAGCGATTTCCTCGTCCTGCGAGGCAATCGTCTAGCGAGGCACCACTGTAGGTGTCTATATGGTGTCTGTTTGTCAGGTGGCGCTCTAGACTGGAGAATTATGGGATTAGTAATAGAAAAATTCTGAAAACCCCATCCCTAGTAGAGATACAGACTTGTGATAGCAGGCAGTCATGTAGTACTGTGTGTGGCAAATGAAGGAATTCCATTGTTCTGGGTTGCTTCTCTGTTAAAATCTCACTGTAAATGAAATAAATGCAGCTAAAATTCTATTTATTTGACAACTGGACAGGTTCTTAGGGTTTTTCAAACCAAACAAGCTTTATGTTAAAAAGAAACACTCCAAGGAAGTCATGAGATCTATTATTTTGTCTATTTTGTTCTTTTACACACTTCCTTTAGACCAAAAACTCCTGCTCCTACTGCATCACTGTCTTCCGTTATTTTAGTCTATTTATTGAAAATACTCATCCAATTAAATGGTCAATTTATATTAGCATTCAAAGCTAAATTTATGCTACAGTTTCCCTTTTAAGTGGGATAGTGTGTAACATGATTCCTGAGTTATTGTGTTTTTGGGCTTAAATCCATACTCGAAAATACAAAATAAAAGTAAAAATAAAAATCCTCTTCTGTGACTTACCAACCAACTTGCCTTCCATTCCACTCATCCTTTGATTCCCACCTCACTCACTGAAAGAAGTGGTTGGCACTCTAAAAATTGCAGGCATGCAGCAGGCATTTCCTTCCCATCTCACTCTGGTGCTCAAGCCCAACATTACACAATATACTTAATCTATAGAACTCAGTATGACATTTCAGGGCTAAAATCTGAGACCATGGGTTTGGCCTTTGTGATGTCACAAAAGTGGACTATGTAAGACTGGGGGGAACTGGTGCCAGAGCTTGTGCTACCAGCAGGTTTGGAAGGAAGCCGTTCCCTCCTTTCCTCCAGATGGCCCAGTGGGCCCATGTGCTTGCTCCCACTTGCTCACTCACTCCCCAGTCAACTCCCATTTCATGGCTCTTGGTGTGCCAGTGCTGTGCAAGAACAACACAGATCCAAGCACTTCCGCACTGAACTGGAGAGCTGGAAATGGATAGAGATTGCTATCCAGGCTTCCTTCCCACCCTGTCCACAAAAAAACCCAACCTTTCTCCTCCTCCAGAACAATGCACCTTGAGATTTCTCTCTCCACCTGGATACCAAGAAAAGCAAAACAATGTCATGAAACGTCAGCTAGCACCCTCAGACAATACCAAGAATCAGATCCTGGGAAATTCAGTTTTCCACAAGGGATGATGCACTACCAGTAGTCTCTGGGAAATTTACAATTGCTGCCCTCTAAGTGGCAATAGTGGCAAGGTTGAGGGTCTCACAGTGACCTCCCTTTGAATCCAGATTGGCTTGGAAATTGGCAAGATTTCATTTGATAATTTTTAAGTACCTCTTATCCTGACTGAAGACAAGACTTCATTTTTCTGTGGCAGCTATTGACA
Source organism: Intellagama lesueurii (assembly GCA_037013535.1). Lineage (NCBI taxonomy): Eukaryota > Metazoa > Chordata > Lepidosauria > Squamata > Agamidae > Intellagama > Intellagama lesueurii. Next base: position 161,222,142 of record JBAJHW010000001.1, on the reverse strand, counting down.
ACATAGTAGTGGGAACCTCCACACCTGAGAGCTGAACCAGATGATAGAGTTAACTCATCATAAGGAACAAAACTGCCTTAAGAAGAAAAGACCATCTGTTTATTCTAACATTTGACAAATTAGCCTGCTTCTGTTTCTTAACATGACAGATAAACAAGGCTTTGTCAGCACGTCTGATTTCTCAACCATATAGCTCTGGAAGATTTGTTTACCTGGAGGGATAATGTTGTAAGGGGAGGAATCCTACTTCCACATGTGGTTTGATTCTACATATATCATCCTGGAAGTGATGTGTGAAGTTTGTACAATACATGTTTCAATATCACACTGACCCAGTGGCTGCTGGGCACTATCCTAACATTATTTGCTGGGCTAATACAGTCTGCTGCTGTATTTTTTTTTTCTACCTCAGTATTTCCACATAATTTGCTAGTTTTCTGCCTAATTTAATGGGCACACATTGCTATGATCCAATCAGGAATGGGAGGATTGTACAGGTGCTACTGCTTATGGAGTTTGGGTAGAAGCTGTAAGGTGTGCATGTAATAGATGAGAAAGAAAATAATATTCCTCCTGCTATTACTGTTTCATTTGTTCTCACTATTACAGAGTAGTAATTTATTGCTTTTAGTGTTGGTATCTGGAACATTTTTTCCTGCTCTCAACCCACATAGATTTTGTTTTGTCCTGAAACCAAGTAGAACTTCACCCGCTAAGTTCATTCCCATTGACACCATTTTGTAACATTTTAATTTTTTTCCCACCTGAAAGAAATGGTAAGAGAATAAATGGAACAACTTTTCCCATTACTTGCACACTTGTACTATGTGCATCACATGTGACTCGGAGCATACGGGAGCTGTCTGTTGAGTTCCTGTCAATACAGGAAACAGAGCTACATATCAAACAGAGCAAGATGCTTTTTCTCAGGTTAACAGAAATGCCTAATAGTTTGTGTGCTCTTGCTATGCAGAGTTTGTTTCCTTAATTATACAAAGTGTTTTCATCCCACTCTGCTTAAAAAGACTTCTGGAGTGGCTTACATCTAGTCAGTAAAAAACAGGGTGGTCCTTTTCTGCGTACATCTATTTTAAACAGACAGATGGGGTAAAGGGCAGGAAGATAAGGTGGCAGGAAGGGCTATGTTTCTTATCTCTCTGTGCTACAACCTGACAGAATAGTTGCCAGTGGAAATAAAAGTGGGAGGTTGCACTATGGATAAGACCATTTCTAATTGCACCTTGATATTAAATCAGTTCCCAGGACCTAGCAGATTCAAAGCCAAACTGTATGACCCACATGGGCCAGAAACCAGGTTAGGAAGTCTGTGGTCAAATCAAGGGGACACCTGACACTTAAATGATGGGGTGACATCCTGTCACATAACCTTTTGGACCACAAGATGCCAGGAGAGTCAGAGCAAAGTGTGCTGCTTATTTACCACCCCATAGCACTTAAAACATTCTTTAATTACAATTTAATTATTCAGGCTATACCTTGCCCCTCTGCCCCATGACCTGGGTACTTATTTTACCAACCTTGGAAGGATGGAAGGCTGAGTGAACCTTGAGCCAGCTACCTGGGATTGAACCTGGGTTGTGAGCAGAGTTTTGGCTGCAGTACTGCATTTTAATCACTGCATCACAAGGCTCTATAGGAGACAAAATCAGTATCCAAAGGTTGTTATGCATGTTCTAGCACAAGCAAGTGAGGAAGAAAGGCTAAGGCAAAGACAGGAAGGGTATGTTTCATACAGGGGTTGGGAGTGGAATTAGTCTCAAGGAATTGGAATCAAATTGGTCAACTGGATTGTGTCCCAGTGTGGGCCCGCACAATCCTCATCCCTCCTCTGATGTCATCTGGCCCCACCCTCTCCCAACATTAGTCCTCCCTTCTTCATGCCTCTCTCTGGATGGAAAAAGTCATTGCTATCACCCAAGGGAAATAACAAGAACATGCCTCCCCCACCCGATTCATGTGCCTGGGTAGACTATATGTTGGGTAGAGAAGAAATCTTTCTAGTGTCGTTACTACGGAACGAATCTGGAACAAAAGTTTCAGATTCAGGGATACAGACAGCCGACGCTGGCCTTTGTCTCCCAAACCTGGGCTATAGGATCACAACCTGCGAAGCAATCATATGTAACCTTCCACTTGAAGGGACTGAAACATCAGTTAGAGTGAACAAAAATGACCATTGTATCAAACAGACTGTTAGAAGAATACAAATCTGGAGTAAATCACAATAGAGTAACTTCAAGAAACAAACACAATACATGCAAATACATTAACAGCAAGAAATCAGGTATTTTTATTTCCAATTACTTCCCCTCTCATGCATCATAGTGCAGAGTTGAGACACAAATCCTTGTTTGTCTCAGTCTGAAGTATGAATAATCAGAAAACTCAAAAAATCAATTTTCTTAATTGCATGGAGATTTCCCATGTCTAGAGGGACTTCCCTCGTCTTCAGTTTTAGGTTGCTACAGACAGAAACTGTCTCCGTCCTTCTCCTCACTGGTCAAGAAGGGTTAAGCTTTTATTAAGTGCCTGAATTGGGCTATATTTAATGGAAATGTCAGCATTCTCAACCACAATAACAAAAAGTCTTCCTTGTCTCTTTGACTTCTCAAAGAAACGATGATTCAATGGGCAAAATTTTTTGGATAGTAATATTGATCTTGAAAAATGGCAAAAGCTATGGACTAGAAAGTATAAAATGACAATTGCATCATCTTATAAAGAGAATTTATACAAAATGTTTTATAGATGGCATTTACCACCCGATAGATTAGCTAAAATGTTTTCTAATCGGTCAAGTAAATGCTGGAAATGTCATAAAAAAACTGGAACTTACTATCACCTTTGGTGGACATGTGATAAAGCAAAAAAGTTTTGGATAAAAATACATATATGGCTTGTTAAAATTTAAAAAAAAAATGTAGATTTTAAGCCAGAACTCTTTTTATTAGGCATAATACCAGAGAGTATTGATAAACAAAATGTATACTTAATACTGCATATTTTAACAGCCATGAGGATTATATTCGCACTGTATTGGAAGAATGAAGAAACACCCCCAGATGGAGAAATAATTAAAAAGATATTGGACTGCGTAGAAATGGACAGACTGACATTGAAAGTCAAAGGAAAGGAAGATTCAGAATATTATCAAACGTGGAACCTGTTTTATCAATGGCTAGAAGCACGCTGTATAGATTAAGGGCTTAATATGTACTGTAGTTGTATCAACAAATGATTATAAGCGGAACCTAGGTGATACGATGTTAAATAAGCAGAGATGGATATTATTATTATTATTATTATTATTATTAATAATAATAATAATAATAATAATAATAATAATAATAATAATAATAATAATAATAATAATAATAATAATAATAATAATAATAATAATAATAATAATAATAATAAAGTATTCCTTACTGGAGAAATCTCATGGGTCTCAATGATTTCTTACTATTCTGTCTCACTGACAGAAAGATATTGTATAAGAATTCGCCACATTCTTACTGTTGCTCTGGGGACATGGATTGCATAGGCTGTTTTACCTCATGGTTGTTTGGTATGTCCAATGCTACATCACAACTTTAAGGATAGCTAGGTTTTTCTAGGCAACAATTTATCTTGTTTGAAACTGGTAAAAGTATTAGGACTCTACCCACCTGGTACATTTGCATTTCCAGTTGAGAAAATGAGTAGGGCAATAGAATCTGGCCACTCTTTTGCTTCAGTCTAGAGATAACAGCAACAGTCCCTTGTCCCACTCATATTTCCTCTGGAAATGCACAGGGGGTGGGTAAGCCTCCATTTATGTCCAATAGACTGGGGATAACAAAAAGATCCCCACTCCCCACAACATGCCCCCCCACGTGGGAATCTGAACTGGCCTTAGTGAGATGCTCTCCAGTGCTGGAGGGATGGAGCTTTGAAGAAGGGCAATCCTTGGACCCCTCATAGACTGAATCTATACCCTTTGTGGACTGGATGAGGACTAGAAATGGGCATGAATTTAAAAAAATGAATCACCAAATTCATTCAAAAATTGCTAATTCATTGATTTGTATTTGTATGGATCAATGCCCCTGACAAATCACAAATCAATGAATTTTTAGCAATTTTTGATTCATCAATTTGTTTAGCTATAAAATGCCGTGCCGGATACCTAGAGATATCAAAATTGCAGGAAAGCTTCCTCTGACTCTCATCTATAAGTCCCTCCAAATTGGGTGAAGATTGGAGTTCAGACATCCAAGTTATATACCCACAAATTGGGGTTCCTCAGGAAAATACCCTTTGGCAGCTGTCTTAGGGAAACCCAATCTTCAACAAATTTGGAGAAATTGTAGAGCAGAGCAATGGGAGGCTTCTCTGTGATATTGGCGTCTCTAGGTACCTGGGAGGAACTTTCCTGGGGGGCCCCCTCTGTATGAAACTCAATCTGAAACCCAGTCTTCACCGAACTTGGAGGGATTGTAGACTTGTGCTCTGTTTCTTCCCAAGGATGAATACTCTTCCTTATATTTAGTTCTTCTTTATGATTTGTTTTTATGTGTCACATTTTCGCACCACCTACAAAAACCTAGTGAGCTTGTTTTATACATGCACTATGAAGGCCTGAAAATTGGTTTGTCACCATATTATGATTTATATATTGTATAACTGCCTACCACAAAATGGGAAATTACAGGAATAAAGAGTAAATGTTATGTCTATAGGTGGTAATATTAATGTTGTTATTGTTATTCATGAAGCAGAATATATACTGGCAGGCTAATTTATCAATAAAGTTACACTATTGGAAATTTAATTTCCACCTCGTTCACTCACCTCTAAATACATTAATAATTAAATCTTTATAAAACTTCACATTATTAATACATATAAAAGGTCTTAGAATTCTATATCCAGAATATTTTTTTTAAAAAGGAAACTATGAAAGTCAAATCAGAATAATTTAAAGTTAGAAAACAGTCCCTGAAACAACACTGCATGCTGTCATGTACATGACTGAAATAAATGTTGCTTGAGGGAAAGTGACAAGGGTGGTGAAGAAAAAAATAGGGCCTGAATTCAGTTGGTTGCCCTGACTAGAGTAGACCCATTGAATTAATGGCATTTTTATAAATGTTGACGCACCATTCAGCAATTGATTTAATATGTCTACTCTTGTTGGGACTACTTTGAAACACAATGCATTAACATTTTGCTTATTCCAACAAAATTATGTTATTTCAACCTGTAAATAATAAATTTTAAAATACTTAAAGGACAGGAGATGCAACAAAGGTTGGATGCCAGCTTAACCACCAATTCTTTACTCTTTGGATGCCATGTGTGGCGAAATGCCTACAGGTGACGTCATTCCTGCCTGTCAGTCACAGGAGCTCTAGAGGGAGGAGCCAAGGATAGAGCAGGAGGGGCGGAACCAAGGGGACAGTTAGACAGTTGGAACCTGAGAGAGACAGTTGAGAAGTTGGAGCTTAGAGAGAGGAGAAGAATTAGAGTGATCTGAATAGAGAGTTAGGAAAGTGAATTAAGAACAAGGTTATTAGAGTAAACAAGCAGGAATGAGAACACCTAGAATAATAGAGATATTAAGTGATTGAAAATATATAACACAAGCCTGAATATATGTCCCGTCCTATCCAAACCTAATCAAACCCCTGTTACAGTGACTACGTGATTTACTTTGTGAAATGATTAATAATAAAAGGTTATCCGTTATTCAAACCAACTGATTCTGTAGTTCAATAAGCCTTGCATTTGGCAGCACATGTGTCTAACACTCAGAGGTGGTATTAAGAAAATAATACCGGGTGACCAGGAGGAGAAACCAAGAGGGAGAGAACCTTTGTGAGGGCCACAACAAACACAGACACAAGGGCGATCTCCACAAGATGTTAACCACCAACTCTACCACACAGTTGCTGTATCCAAACCCTTTGTCATACCAGGAGACCAGCTTGACAAAGTGACAATTGAGAGCAATGCCAGCAGCTGCATCAAAGATGAAAGAATGGGCATCACCACTGAAGTCACAAGAGACAACCTGGTCCTCTGTGTCTCTCAGAATGCCCTTCATGGATCCCTCAGTAGCTGCCCTTAATGCCATCATACTTAGCTGGTTTTTCCAACAACAATGGAGGGAGCTGCTATGCCAGGCCGAGATTGGATTTCATTCATCTCTGCCATCAGGGCAAGGGTTGCTAGGAGCAGAGGTGCAGAAAAATGGACAACTCTTTGCAGAAGAACTTGATAAAATGAAGCTGTTTTCTCCAACTAGGTTCAGAAAGCAAAGGAACCACTGCTCTAGTGACCTACAGTATGTGTGGAAAACATTCTGGGGAAAAAACGTGACTTCCACTGTGATGAGTGGCAGTGTTTACAGAAAAAGGCAGTAGAAAAATGAAAAACAATAACATTGCACTAGACTGTTGACAACAATATATTAAAAGGGCCCCTCGTAGACTGTTTCTTAGGCACAAGTTCACACAAAGCTGAAAGGCAAAGATGGGTGCAGGGGCACAAAACTCTGAAACAACGTCCCTTTTATTCTTTTTTCTCAGTAGGGTTCCTTACAGCAAAAGCCAAGGAACAATGCACAAAACAAACTTGGTGTATCTGTTGTAACCAGAAATAGCAATGCTGTTTCTGTGTCTATAAATTAGTCCACGATATGAATCTAGATTTATTTCATTTATTTATTTAGATTTATACCCCACCCATTTAGTGAACATGCCACTACTCTGGGCGGCTTACAAAATATTATTAAAACCATATAAACCATATAAAAAGAAAATAAACAAAACCTATTCTCCCTCCCCCCATAAAAACACCCGTCTGGGACATAAGATGGCAGACAACGGGCCAGCATAATTTTACAAAAGGGTGGTGCTTGGGAAGGCCTGGGTAAAAAGCCAGGTTTTAATTTGCTTGTGGAAGCTCAGGAGGATGGGGGCCAGTCACACCTCCGCAGGAAGAGAGTTCCAGAGCGGAGCGACCCCTACTGAAAAGGCCCGGTTTCTGGTTGATGCCTTCTGGGCCTCTTTTGGAGTGGCCACCTGCAACATTAAAGATGGGAGGTGTGGGTGGGATGGAAAGATGACCTGAAGGAGAGGCGCTCTGACAGGTACAGTAGCAAGGTCCTAAACCGTAAAGGGCTTTATAAGTTAGTATCAATAACTTGAATTTGGCCCAGAAGCATACTGGCAGCCAGTGCAAGCGAGCCAGGAAAGGTGAAATATGGTCAAATTCAGATGTATCAGTGACCAGCCTGGCCGCTGCATTTTGCACTTGCTGCAGCTTCTGAACCACCTTCAAGGGCAGCCCCACGTAGAGAGCATTACAATAGTCAATCCTTGAGATTACCAGTGCATGAACCAGTGTTATTAGGGATCTCCTGTCGAGAAGCGGACGGAGGTGTGCAATCTGCCTCAGATGGAAAAAGGCAGATTTGGCCACAGCCAGGATCTGCTGCTCCATCGAGAGGGCCGGGTCCAGAAGCACACCAAAATTTCGCACCTGATCCTTCAGGGGGAGTGTGACTCCATTGAGGTCAGGTAACAGACCCCCCCAACAACAGGATCTCCATCTTGTCAAGATTCCATTTCAGCCTATTTGCTCTTGTCCAGTCCATAACTGCGGCCAGGCAACGTTCTAGGGTCTGTACAGCTTCCCCTGCTGAAGAGGAAAAAGAGAGACTGAGTTGTGTATCAACAGCATACTGATGACAGCGAACTCCGAATCTCTGAATGACCTCTCCCAGTGGCCTCATGTAGATGTTAAACAGCAAGGGGGAGATGATCAACTCCTGTGGAAAACCACATTGTAGTGTCCACGGGGATGAAACATTTACATCATCTGTTGCTGCTGCAAACATTTACATCACTGTTGTAGTCCTCAGTATGCAAGAAGAACTGCTGGATAACTCAGGGAGAGACTGCTGAATAGCTCAGTGGTTTAGGAGGTTGGGAATTCGATTCCTCCCACGGTGTCTCTTTGACAGAGGCTGGGTTTGATGATCCACAGGGTCCCTTCCAGCTCTGCTGTTCTAAGATTATTATTATTGACATTATTAGTATGGAAGCGACTTCATCTAGCGGAAAACCCAATGGTGCTTCTGTGGCCTCTTTGGATTCTACCACTCCCAGAGTCGACATCATTCCTGTCACAACACATTCCAACACAGACATCGTGGAACTGTGTGCTCTGAACTGCTTTGGTGAATACAAGTAATGACCGCCTTAGATTCTTTCTGTTCCGCCGTTGCACATTTTTCCATGTCCTAACCATGTGACCTGCATGTCTCCAAAGACTCTGCTGTTCTCCCCACTTTCTGCTATTTTGCCTGCATTTTTATTTCATTTTTAGGATCTGCCCAGGGTTGGTCCTATCAACAGGCAGAACAAGGCAGCCGCTTCAGGCATCAGAATTCAAGTGTCATGAAAGGGTGTCATATTATTTGTAATTATTGTGCTTGTACAGAAGAAACAAGGGGGAGAGGTCCCTGTGAGATTTTCTGTCGCATGTGCCAGAATAACCTGCCTGACTCTGGAGGTTGTGCAGACTGTCTTAGGCTAGAGGAGACTGCTGTCATTCTCCTCCTCCCTGAGAAGCATCTTAAGCCAGCCTTAGCTCTGCACCTCCCTCCTGTGTCCTGAACCCAAGCAGGCAGCGATGACCATTCCTGCTACTCTTTTATTGTCGCCTGTGCCTCACTCAGGCAGAACCAGTGGAGAGAGAATGAGATTTTGCCACGCTCTACCTTTGACCTATGGGGTTATGGGGTGAGTTGATGATAAGCTTGATTGCCTTCAAACGTCTACTGATCATTTACAAGCACAGAACAACAAGCTTTCCTTCTAGTGGTCTAGAATCGTAACAGTGTTTTTCTGAGCATGTCGCTTGTTGCTGTTGTTAAAAGTTGTTTCCACTACCACCAGGACCTTCTGAATTATCAACATCGCTAGTGCCGCTGATCTTATTTTGCAGCAGCTCCTAGGGCTGAGTTTTAAAATGAAAATATGCAAAGTAAAAGAAAGCCAACTTCATAACAGAAATAACAGCACGCCATCCTTCCTATCTTCTCTTAATAGACAGCTGCCAACTTAAAACTTTCCCCTTCTGGAAATGACCAATGAAGGAACACAGCTATGATTCCGATGCTCCTTCCTTATAAAGCTCTCATTTCTTGGCCCTGGGTGGATAGACAGTGATGGCAGAGAACATCACACCCCTGGAAGTTAGCATACTTGTTTGTGAGCTCTGAGTTCCTTCCAGGCTTCCATTCAATGGTGCTCCATTTGTGCTGGAGAGAACCTGGCTACCTGGACTTACCAAGTCAGCAGTGTTCCCTGAGATTTCAGGGCCAGTGAAGGGTTATGGTCATGGTTATGACATATTTCATGATACCAGAGGTGTGGATCATCTGGTGTCACAGAAACCCAGCAGGCAAGGGTTTGGAAAGGGGCCAAAATAGCTTCTGGGCCAGGTGATTGTGGAAGCATGCAAAACAGAGAATCCCAGTAAATAGGTCCAGAATCAAGTATGCAGGTAAGACTTGCCATCAGCCCAAGGGAAGTTTGTTTCCAGCCCCGTCACCATGTTTTTTCCTATTCTTTCATGACCACACCACTTGTGAAGCAAGAAGTCTAATGATACACAGTAAGTATGCTCCACTCCCCACCTTGTTTCAGACATCATAGTGAGCCCAAGTGTATGTACCACTAGCTCCCTTTCCATTGGTCTTGGCTTTTTGGTGCTAATGCTGTGTAGGTGCAGCATACCTATGTGGAGCCAAAGAAGGCTGGCACCAGCACAGAGTCCCTTCTCCATAAAATCCACACTTTCTGCTCCTCCCTGCACTGCTGCTCACCATGAGAATTGTCTCCCCACCTGGATACCCAGACAAGCATGCCAGTTTTGTGAAGCTTCAGCCAAAAGCCTGAGGATTGGGAACCCTGGCTTCATTCTTGGCTTTCACATCATGATACCTAACCAGTGCTGAATACAGGGGAACTATTACCGCACAGTATTTGGAGATTATAGTTCTGTTAATGCAGCCTAAAACAGCATTTGCCTTTTCTGTAGCCACATCACACTTTTGGCTCATATTCAGTTTGTGATCTACAACAACTCCAAGATCCTTCTTGCTTGTAATATTGCTGAGCCAGGTATTCCCCATCTTCTAACGGTGTGTTTGGTTTCTTTTTTCTAGTTGCAGTACTTAGCACTGTGAGAGTTCGAATTTAGCCTCCTTCTCTCTCCCAAATAACACAGGAGACGTTTTTAAATTCAAATCCAAACTGGGATTTATTGTTCCATTCAAACGCAAAACTTCATTTAACTGTTCATCATGTAACTTCTCTTGCGGCGCCAATGGGTGCCGCAAGGGCAACCATACATCCGGTTCAAAGGGGTTCCAAGACTTCGTATCCCACGGACCAGGTAGGAAGGGGTCACCATTCTTAGTGGGGCTTTCTTCTTCATTGTCCCCTAGTAGCGGTACGGTCTCATCGTCTCCATTCTCTCCCCATAGCGGTTCCCTCTCCCTCTCAAAGGAACCCCACGGTCCTGGAGATATTCCATCCTCCGTGCTTCCTCTGCACGCCATGCCCGACACTCCTCAGCCTCTCTGGCAACAGCCTCTTTCTCTTCCCTCAGCCTCCTTCTCCACTCTCGTGCCTCGGACTCACCCCAGTAAGATGGTTGTTGGGGTAACCCCTTTCTCCGGCGGTAATCAGCCTCCTCTCTTGGCACCTTCACCTTTTCCCATTTCCCGGTCCATGGGTCCTCAACCCAGATCAGTTCCCAACCCCCCGGTATGCAGTCTCTCTCCCTTTTTATATCTCCCATTCCCACCTCAACTACGGACCTCCCCCTTTTTTCCCTTCCCGCCAATTCCTCTTCTGTCTATGTAGCCACTGTAAAACCCCGTAGGCTCTCCTCCAATTCCCGGGTGTCTATTCCCCGATGTATAGTTTCTCGAGGGGATGACGGAGGGGTGGTCTGAACCTCTTTAGTCACTCTACAGACGGACGGCACTCCGATGAGAGCCTCTATGCTCTCATCCCGTCTTTCACAAGCACTTACCCCTGTTAAATCAGATTCTATTGTTTTCAGCCGAGTGCTACCAAGATCACTTTCAATTTTGTTTCTGTCTTCCAGGGTATTAGCTGTTCCACCCAATTTTGTGTCATTCGCAAATCTGATTAGTATTCCCTGCACTCCCTGGTCCAGGTCATTAATAAAAATGTTGAAGAGCTCCGGGCCCAGGACAGAGCTCTGAAGTACCCCACTTGGTTACCTCCTCCCAGTTGGCTACAGAATCATCACCCTCTGAGTATGATTCTATAGCCAACTATGTATCCACCTGACATTTGTTCTATCCAGTCTACACCTAGTTAGCTTGCTAATCAGGATATCATGGGACACTTTGTCAAAAGCTTTGCTGAAGTCAAGATATACTATGTCTACAGCATTCCTTCTTTCTATCAGGGAGGTTACCCAATTAAAAAATGAGATCAGATTAGTTTGTTCTTGACAAACCTGTGTTGGCTTCTAGTTATTACTGCATTGTTTTCTAAGTGCATAGTGATAGCTTAATAATCTGTTCCAGAATTTTCCCTGGAATTCATGTCAATCTGACTGGTCTGTAGTTCTCAGGTTCCTCCTTTTTGCCCTTTTGGAAGATAGGGACAACATTAGCCCTCCTCCAATCATCTGACACCTCACCCGTTTCCCATGATTTCAAGAAAATAGTGGATAGTGCTTCTGAGAGCTCTTCAGCGAGCTCCTTCAATACTCTTGGATTTGAAGTTGTTCAAGGTAGTGTGATCAAGACCATATACTTTACCCAGTGAGACTGGTTGGTTGCTTGATGCAGGGGCATGCCTTTCCATGTTGAGCAGTGCTTACCTTTCTCTCCTGAGCTATCTGGAATTATTTCTCTCCAAACCCCTCTGGCTAGCACCCTGTCATCTTACCATGTCCTTGCATTACCTAGATTGTGTTGGTCCATCTGTGTAAGCTGAGTTGTGTCTTTGGACAGGGAACTAAATGAGATGTCACCAGTTTTAAAATATCCAGTGTGCTTGTTTGTGGGTTAATTAAATGAAATGTTACTTAGGAGTCTTGAAATTATTGATGTTCTAAATTGTTTCTGCTGACTCACTGTTCCCAGTTCGAGTCCGCCCACCAAGTGCTCTCAGGATAACAAATTGTGCTTCTGTGTGGAATTTGAGGATGTTCTTATTGTCTTCGTTAAGCTGGAGTCCCGTAGGCACACCAGAATAAAATACATAATCAGCTTCCAGTAAGTCGTTCCCTCTATTAATGATAAACTGTAGGCAAAATCTGAGCTTACACATTTATATCTTTTATTGCAGTTTTATGTTAATGACTATGGCTTCTTCTCCACCTCCCCTTGCTCTCTCTCTCACTCTCTCTTGTTCCCACTCCCTCAGCAACTATGTAGCACAGATGGCTAAAATCCCTAGCAGGAAGCTAATCAGCCACTGAAACTATGATGTTCTGGAAAATAAATGAAAGAGGGGGAGGGAGTGTATATGAACTACAGAAATTAGAAAATAGGAAGTAGCACATTGTACATGAGCAGAGAGTGGGATACAAGGGGAGGAAGCATCATCAAGGTTCAATTGAGAGGGGGCACCTATTGGGGGGTCAGCAGAGATAGACATGTGTACTCCCCAAGTATGTATGTGTGTGCGCGCGCGTGTGTTTGTGTGTATGCGTGCACTTAATGAGTGCTCAAGTGTGGACTTTAGATTATGGATGTTGAGGCAGCTCAGGGTACCAGAACATTATTACGACACAAACTAGCATTTGTTTACTTTCATCCAGTCCTACTCCTTAAGAATTCTTTGTTGACCATGGAGATTTTTGTTCCTGTATGGTAGGGATGGGTGAGACGTGGCCCTCCATATATTATTGGGTTGCAACTCCCGTTATATCCAGTGTTTAAAGATGAAGAGAGTCATAGTCCAACTATCTGGGAAAAGACAGTGGGTGCAAGAGACAGTGCCCTCTGAATAATAAAGGAATGGTGGGATTCTCTCTCTCTGTGTGTGTTTTTTTCTTCTCTTGTTAAGAATTAAGTTTTATTGAGGTGAATGGTCCTTCCTCCAAGGCATATGGGTTTAGGATTCTATCCTGTATAGACCTGGGGTGACAGCTACTGGTGTCTCAGCTTTGATTTCAGCTGCACCAACAGAATTGGATAAAGTCTACCTGGCCACCATTTTAGAAAACTCACTGCTTCATAGGACCTAAATAAATCACATCAGATTTAAATTGGGGCCAAAATAAATCACCTCAGAAATTCAAGCACATCACTAATTTGCAAATTAGGGAAAAAGTAGGGCATCATTTAAATGAGATTGTGATCTCATTATTTGATAATTGAACTGAATTATGCTTTTGTTTCACATCTTTCGCATTCTTTTATCTAGTGTGATTCAAACAAGTCTTAACGTTCCCTTTGTAACTAAATAAAATTAAGGCAGCAATTAATAATAGAACTGCAGAGCTGGAAGGGACTCTATGGATCATCAAGTCCAGTCCCTGTCAAGGAGGCCCAGTAGGGAATTGAACACGTAACGTCTGGCTTTACAGCCAGATGCCTAAACCACCGAGCTATTCAGCTATCCAAGAAAGCATCCCAGAGGCCACATGAAAGAGTAGATCCCCTTTCCCAAGGTCTTTGATGAAGCTTCAGGCTCTGAAAAGGAGACCCATCCTTGAATAGACCCTTCTGGACCCTCTATACGACAAAGAAGGGTTTTTCAGCAGATTTTTCCAGAAAGATCTGCAGAGGTGTCCAGAAAGATGCTCAACTGATGGTGCTTAATGTATTTCTGTGGTTGGGAGCTCTGATAAAGCACAGCTCCTGGCATGGAAATGTTGTGAGCACATCAACAGCATCTTTCCAGTGAATGCACAAAAGCCTGCCTGCCTTAATTTAATTCTTTAAAAAAAACACAACCCTCCTCCAGTTTATGAATGTAGGATATTGTGCTTCTGTATCCATGATTCAAAAAGCCAGGAAATGGCCCAATATTGCTGCACAATATCATATCTGCATTGGTGGCAGAAAAAAGGATACCAAGCTTTACACAGCAAAGGGCAGTCTGAATGTTGACAACAGCAAGGGCAACAGTCAAGATGTTGGACACAGGATACCCTCTTCTGCTCATTAACATTCATAAAGTGACACCACGCAAGGGAAAATCTCAGAAGTTGATTCCTTTTTTCATCAGTTAACTACTTGTCATCCAAACACAAAGCAATTGTCAGGGCTTTTTTTCAACAAGTCTGAATGGTACATGTTTTCCAAACGATTTCCCTTTGTCTTTTAAATTTTTAAAAAAGGGGGCGGGTCTGGGAGTTAGTAAAAATTGTCACTAGAAATTAAGGTCAGAATTGTCCATACTGCGTAATAGATGAACAGTGAAGAAAGGCAGAAGAAAAATTCAACTCATTTCAAATGTGGTTTTGGATACCACAAACCACCAGAAAGGCAAATAAATGGGTTCTCAGTCAAGTAGTACACGAAGTAGTAAAATGGGTTCCCAGTCACTAGTAAACTAAGGCTATCCTACCTTGAAGATACAATGAGAATACAGAACTGACCAGAGAAGACAATATTGATGGAAAAAGTCTTAGTGGGGCAGTAGGAAAATAAGAAGACCTAACACGAGAAGGGTTGACTCAACAAAAGAATCCACAGTTTTTAGTTTGCAAGACATGAACAGAACTTAACGAGAATGACAATATTGCTAGGAAGGGGGATAGCAGGAAGACAGAATGAGCTAACATGAGATGCTTTGGATATGCAAGATCAGAGCAGAGTTATTAATGGTAGAACATTTGAGACATTAACTCATATAGTCACCACACACCAGAAGTGACTTAGTGGCACCTTTGGAGTTGTTGTTTTTTTATTATCAAGCAATTGTAGACTGACAAGATGGGTAAAATAGAGACTATGACAGGATATAGGCCCCAAAGATCTGCTAACAAATTAAAAGAAACAGTAATTTCACAGCTTAAATGAGTTTGGTTCTGAATATTTATTCTTTCCTTTTATATATTTCCTTATATATAAAATGTGTGTCTTCATTTTTGCCACTGGACACAAAATCCCCTTTCAAGCATTAATCTGATAAGCCTGTTTGGTCTGGAGGGAGTTAAAAAGTTAGTTAAGAATCAGCTAATTGGGATGTGATTTTCAGTGTCAAAAGTTCTGATTGCCCCAGAGTTGAAACTGATTTCTTCCTGGAAAACTTATGTGAGGACGCTTTGGTCTCAGAAATCCTGAGAGAATGTTTACTGAAATTATAGAACAAAACACAACTGCTACCTGTTTCTCTGAGGTAAGGGGGGAAACTTTGAATATTCCTTACAAAACTGTATGCTAGTTCCCTGGAGATCAATGGCAATACGTCTCTCTTTCTGGAGGATTATCATTCCATTGCTTTCTTCAAAACAAATCTAGTTTGGTTTCTTTTTTCTCTCTTAAAAAAACCCTGTCTTTTCAGTCTGTTTCTGTGACCTTTATAATACAGTGATGCCTCGCAAGACGAATGCCTCGCCCGACGAAAAACTCGCAAGACGAAAGCGTTTTGCGATTGACTTGGTGACTCGCAAGATGACTTTTTCTATGGCCGTGCTTCGCAAGACGATTTTTTTCGCAAGAGCGATGCCTCGCAAGACGAAAATAATTCGTTCGTCTTGCGAGGTTTCCCATAGGAATGCATTGCAATGCATTCCTATGGGAAACCGCGCTTTCGCAAGACGAAAATTTCGCAATACGACGCTACTCGCGGAACAAATTACTTTCGTCTTGTGAGGCATCACTGTAATAGCCTTTGAACTGCAGAGCTGGAAGGAATCTTATGGAACATCGAGTCCAGCCTCTCTCAAGGAGGCACACTGGGGAATTGAACTCCCAAACTGTGGCTCCACAGTCAGAGACCTGAGACACTGAGCTATTCAGCAGTTAGTTGCCCTTCAAACTCTCCAAATATCTTCCTTCCTGTCCCAAATGTATACAATGTATCATTGTAAAGCTCCTGCTATTATGCCTCTACCACACATGCTCAGTGTTACAACAAAGTGGCTGCTTCCCTCTTTTTTAGGCCTTTTTCGAAGATGACTATTTCAGCTCCTGAAGCCTGGATTCTTTCTAAATGTTTTTTTAAAAAGTGGTTGGGGCCAACCATTCCCCCCCCCCCCCAAGACAAGCAAGATTTGTCTTTTCAATTTATATCAGCTGTTTTAAATTTGGGGATGTTTCGGGTCTTCTATTTCTGAACAGTGGAAAAAGTTTTACTTTTAAGAAATCATAATTTGAAAACCGTATGCCCAAATTTCCCCAAATTTGGTACATAGCAAGAACCAGTTATCTGCTACACCTAGAATGTTGATTTGCTCTGCTGTGTAATAACATCACTGCACACTCATGCAGGTATAATTTTGCAGGTTATAAAACCCTCTTTTCATTCACGACACACTTTGAGAATCCCTGCAGTTGGTCTACAATTCAACACACAGAGAACTTTTCCAGGATCATATGTTGTGAAGTGTGAGACACTGTACTTAAGTGTCTCCCATGTCATTCATATTTACATATGAATCCAGTCTCAATGGGTTTTTTTTAAAATGAAATTATTTCCTTAAGCGTTCCAGTTATCATATTTTAAGCAGGAAAAGACATTGTAATTACAAGCTCGGCATTGCATTTGTTCTCATAAACACCTCCTTTGATAAGCCTGCACGTGATATTAATTGGAATGATCGGAGATTTGGCATGTAAACTTTCATAGTGCTGACCTCTTAATATACAGTCTCCAGTGGTGACAAAGCCATGAATGCACACACAGAGACTTCAATACACCCCATCATACTTATCAGTAACTAACTCATTTGTGGATAATTACCTTGAATTGCAAGGCACTTGTTGCTAAAGATAATTCCTGAATGATTAAATTAATTGTGTCCTGACTTCTTTTATCCTTCTATGATTACACTATTCACAGTCTAATTAAGGAGGAAGCAAGTGTGCGAGCCCCAAAGCTTTAAGTCTTGATTTGGGGAGCTGACATGGAAAATAACAAGCGTAGCACACCCAAACTATTCTTACACGAACTGTCTAGTCTAATGGCCTTCAGAACAAAAGAGGACAGCTGTAAAGACTCAACCAAGTTTTAAGAATAGCCAAGACAAGTAACAAGTTCCATTTTCTCATTTCTTATGAATGGCCCCGGAGCACAGGGTTTGAAAGGCCACTTTCCCGCCAGGGGAAAAAGTAGAATAAGATGTATACAGGCAGTTAAAATTTGGGTTGCATTATATTGGAAGCAGAGTATTGCCCCTATGCAGTAAGATTGTTTCTTTGGGATTTGGAATGTGGTTTTTTTTATTACAAATCTGTCTTACTATATAAAAGCAAGAAGGAATCAAGTTGTGAAACCAAATTTATTGTGAATGGGAGTATTGTAATCACACTTTGTAATGATAAATTTCAGGATACTATTTGGCCTTACTCTTTGTTTTCATGAGTCTGAAGAATTTAGAGTGTACATATTAGGAAAGTATATTTCATATCACCATTATCATTGTTTTGTATATTACATATTGTTTTAAAAGTGTAAAAATAACCATAAAACCTACACTGGCTATACACCCATTGGCCTAAATCCTATTGATAGTTTCCACTAAAGGGGACCCACTGAATCCATCACTGAATCAACATTTATGTAAATCCTATTGACCTAACAGGTCTACTCTAGTTGGGACTGGCATTGATTTAGGCCACTGAATGTAATGTCTGAGCACTCCTAAAGTTATATGGTGATAGGGATAAGCTATGGAAACATGGCTCTGCAAATCTTTGAAAAGGTTTGCCCAAAGCTGATCGGTTAATTTACTTTATAAACAGCAAGAAAAGCATTCATTTTAAGCTGAATTGCAATGCTTTCTAAGATGTTAAAGCTTTCATCTTTCACTTTATTCCTATAAATGGCTCTAAGTCAACTGTTTTGAAGCTAGCCCTAGAACCATCACATGCTGTATAGTGAGACCTCCTTTGAGCATTGCTGTGTGTAAATAGTTTGCATGCAATTTTTCATTTGCCCCCCCCAACCCTGGAATAAAGACGCGAGACAAATAATATGGGTTAAACACGGGCCACACTTTATTGATTGTAATTCAAAATTTGCCAATCATTTGGCAAAGGGGAGCCTGCTGTAGTGCGGAAACAGGTAAATTGCAGGGGTATCCAAATACCCGTTAGTCAACATATGGGCGAGTCCCCAGCCCCAGGTTCTCACAGTCTTAAAGACAGCAGGAACCCGGCCGGCCGCAATTAGACTACCCCCGGGCCTCAAGCCATCTTTACTTGATGATTGTTGGTCCGGTAGCAGCCCAGCGTATCTTTCCCCCCAAGCACTGTAATCGCACGATCTGCAGCACTGGGAGGTCCGATGGGCTGTTAGCTTACCTGATTTTGCAGTGGGACTCACCGGAAAATACCTGTTTTTTCCGCACTACCCGCCACAGCATAGGGACTAGCCATGCTATGTCCCATGCCCGCCATCGAGCCTCTCGAGCTCAACAAGCAGGCCCCCCTTGATGTCTTCCAGGAAGACATCCAAACCCAAATCGGACAGATGGACTCCATCGTTCCGAAAAAACTCCGGCCTATCCAAACAGATCCTCTGGTGACCAATCACCGATTCAAGGCCACTGCAGACCGCTCTGCAGACCTCACGGTTAACACCCCTGTGTGCCGTGTTAACGTTGAGGAAAAACCTGGTGTCTCTCCATGCCAATCGTGGAATGATTGTGGACCACATGATCCGCATAGCAGGGTACCTGGCCTTCAACCATTTCAGGTCACGAATAATGTCCAGGATCAATGCCTTACCCGGGTGCTTGGCTAAGTCATTACTGCCAAGGTGTACGACCAATGCATCTGGTGGAGACTGGCCAAAGGCTGCCAACCTGTACAGCTGGCTCCACAGTATGCCTCGCAGCCCTTTCCACGTGACTTGTGCTCTGGCTCCGAGACCCAGGTCGCTCCCCCATGTGGATGCAGCAGCATAACGCTCTGCCCAGTGCACATAACTGTGGCTGATAATTGCAATGTGCTTTCGTCTCACCGACCCTACAGGACCTGTGAAGACATAACAAGACCAGGCCCCTACCTATACGTTAGGTAGCGTTCTTATATATCTGTGTTAACTGGAAGACGACCACCGGCCTAGCCGCTTAATCTCCTCTGAGCTATAACCCATAGCAGCCGCAGTGGAGGCTGCACCGATTCTGAATGAGTGTGTACCAAATCTCATACAGTGGTGCCTCGACTTACGGACATCCCTACTTACGAAAATTTTGACTTACGAAAAGCTCCGACCACAAAATTTTGCTTCGACTTGCGGCCGGAGCTTCCACTTACGAAAGAAAAAAGGCAGGGGAAAAGGGCGGGAAATTCAAACCGTTGGTGGCGAAGAGGCTGCTTCTTCACCCCAATGGTTAGGAAAAGGGAGACTCAGCCTCCCGGGCTTCCAGCGCCGCCATGACCGCCGCTGCTGGAGGCCTCACTGGCTTCCCCGCCGCTGCGACCGTGGAGGCAGCGGTGACCCACCGCCGGGAGGCCTGAGCTGGCCGGGTTTCTTCGGTCGCTCGCCCCCGGCCGTGGCGGAGGCAGCGGTCGCCCAGCTCCGGGAGGCTTGAGCTGGCTGGGTTTCTTCGGCTGCTCGCCCCCGGCCGTGGCGGAGGCAGCGGTCGCCCAGCACTGGGAGGCTTGAGCTGGCTGGGTTTCTTCGGCCACTTGCCTCCTGGCTCGCTTCCCGCTTGCTCCTCGCTGCCCTCCGCCATTTGAATTTCCCGCCATCGGCCCATGGAGGGTGGCGCGGAGCTAGCGGGAGGCGATCCGGGAGGCGAGCGGCCGAAGCACCCCGGCCAGGCTCAAGCCTCCCGGCGGTGGTGGTCACAGCAGCAGTGGAAGCCCGGGAAGCTGAGGAGGCTTCAGACGGGTAAGGTGCTCCTTTTTTAAAAAAGTTGTTCTGGGTGGGTTTTGGAGGGTAGGTTTGGGCTGGGGGGGGTTATGTTTCTGTGTTGTTTTGTTTTTTGTTGTGTTGTGTTTTTTTGCAGTCCAAGCGTGGGACTTGTTCCAATGTTTATTTTTGGATTTGTTTGTTTTTTGTTTTTGTTTTTGTTTGCAGTCCCAGCGTGGGACTTGCTCTGTTTATTTTCATTTTTTGGGTTTTTTTTTTCCTTCGGCCGGAATGGATTAATTGGTTTTCAATGCATTCCTATGGGAAATGGTGCTTCGACTTACGAAAATTTCGAGTTGTGGCCACAGTTCCAATACGGATTAATTCCGTAAGTCGAGGCACCACTGTACCTTGTATACCAACTCTGTCTAAGGCTAAATCAGTTAATTTCCAAAACTGATATTTCGTCAGGGGTGACTTATCAGTATGTTGAAAGAAGTAGCCAGTGTCCTGTCCTCTAACCTTTAAATAAGCCTGTGAGGCTCTCACAGGGCAGATGCTGTTTGTGCTACACTGCCCTAAGGTTATTTGTGTACCCTTGCCTAGCTGATCGGCCTTGGATCGCCGAATGAGAATTTGTACCTTTCCTTCTTCAACCTTAACATCCTGCCATTGCAGGGCTAGCCTAGAATTGTCTTCTTTTCCTGATGCAACCACTTCGCTACTTCTAAGAGCCCCAAAGAACATCATCAATGACGCCGCTTCGAAAAGGACCTTTTCATATTCGTCCCTACATAAATGCACCCACTGTTTACATATGCATTCTAATAGTGGAGGTGATATAAGGACCCTGGCATCCTGAACTCTACCCCTTTCTTTGGACCATCCCTCTATCATTTTCCTTATATGGTAATCTCCTGAGTCATCCCTGTAGCCATTGATTTTTGCATAAAAGGCCAGTGCAGACAGCCTACCTTGAATGGTCCCAGGTGCCAGTCCCTTTCTGTTTAAGTGTACAATAAATTGTTGTAAATGTTCAACCGGTAACTTCGGGAAACTCCTTGGTTCCGGGGTCTAGCTCCCTGAACAGCTCAACCTGTTGGCGTGACAATGCATCAGCTATCGTATTTTCTAGACCTGGCACATGCCGGGCATGCACTAATACATTAAACTGTAATGCCCGTAATGTAAAGGCCCTGACCAATGTCATGACCCGTTCTGAATGTGACGTAAGGTTGTTTATAATGTAAACAACCAGTTGATTGTCACACCAGAATCGGACCACTGAATTTGACCATTCTTCGGCCCATAGCCAAAGACCACCCACTATTGGGAAAAATTCTAAGAATGTCAAATCTCTGGTGATACCGCTCTGATGCCACTCATCGGGCCAGGTGCCCGCGCACCACTTCCTCTGAAATAAATACTGAATCCTAAGGATCCTGCTGCATCTGAGTGAACCTGGAAATCTGCTTTCAGCCGAATTTCGCCTCTCCAAAAGAAGATTCCATTAAATTGTGCTAAAAACCGACTCCGTACTAATAAATCTTCCTTCATTCTGCGTGTGACCCTGGTCCTATGCATTGGTCAACATAGACCATGCATAGCAGTGCACAGTCGCCTAAGCAATGTTCGTCCCAGAGCCA
Organism: Intellagama lesueurii; assembly: GCA_037013535.1. Lineage (NCBI taxonomy): Eukaryota > Metazoa > Chordata > Lepidosauria > Squamata > Agamidae > Intellagama > Intellagama lesueurii. The sequence goes on along the minus strand of JBAJHW010000001.1, from coordinate 161,200,451 downwards.
CCACTCTACAGGCAAAGTTCAAGTGCCCTACTATCTGTTGAAGCTCCCTCAGCGACACCTTTCGCCTCTGCAAAAGTGTCGCTATCCTTGTCCTAAGATCCACTAGCTTATTATCAGGCAGCCGTGATGCTTGCTGCATCGTGTCCAGTTCGATCCCTAGGAAAGTGAGGGACGTGGTTGGTCCCTCAGTTTTTGCCTCAGCTAAGGGTAATCCCAGCTCTTCTGATAATGCCTGAAAGCTATTCAGGATGAACCTACACCTTCCTGAGTTCTTTTCGCCACAGAAAAGGTAGTCATCAAGGTAATGGGCCATAGATTTACAGCCCACCTTACACCTAAGCTTCCATTGAATAAATGAGCTGAATCACTCAAATGCTGCGCATGATACTGAACAACCCATCAGTAAGGCCCTGTCAATATAAAAGGATCCCTGAAAATGGAATCCTAACAAGTCAAAGTCCATGGGGTGAACTGCCTAAATTCGAAACGCTGATTTTATATCGCATTTCGCCAGTTCAGCCCCGACACCACATTTCCTAACCATGCGCACAGCCTCATCAAAAGAGGTGTATCGCACTATACACAATTCTGGAGGGATAGCGTCATTGAATGATGCTCCCTCTGGAAAGGACAGGTGATGGATTAGCCTGAAATCACCTTGGGCCTTTTTGGGCACAATTGGTTCTCCATAGGTAACATTGTAAAGGGGCCAAGCACCCTTCCTTCTTTCACCTCCTTATCTATCTTACTCTGCACTATGCTTTCCATCCCACGCACAGATCGGAGGTTCTGTGCAAAATATGCACTGCACTCCCCTGTTGCCGGGATTCGAAAACCATATTTAAAGACTTCTAAAAGATAATTGGCGTCCTCTCTACGTGGGTAGGATCTTAACCAAGCTTCTAAAACTTCAACCTTAATTGGGCTGGGTCCCTTTTCCAGGCGCACCTCCGCCATTGTTGGGCTTTTTACTGCCTCCTGCGCCCTTGTTTTGGCGCTGGGTGCCCACTCTAAAACATGAGTTAGGATGCTGCCCTCCACAGGTGGTGCACTCGTGTCTAAAGCGGCATGGTCTCTTTGTACAAATGTCCTTGGAGTTGTACTCCCAACAAAGCAGGTGGGGTTGAACCACCTGCCCCGCTCCCAGGTGGGGATTTTGACCAAGGGCAACCTTCCTGTTTAAATGACCGCTGTAAAATCTATCCCATATATTTGGCCTAGCAGGGGTCATATGTTGCAGCCACAAGCCCGGCAGGGGCTTGTCCCAATGCATGTTGGGGTGAATCGCGCTTCGCATACGGAACGATTCATCATAATGAAGCCATGCCTGCCCCGCGAAATCAACCTAGGCCCTATAAATTATGTCTAAATACTGGAATAATGATTGGTCCCTCCATGGCTGCGCCTTAACTATCACACCAGCATAAATCAAGAATCCAGGGAGCCAATTTGCCCACGTTCTATCGGGTTTCTTTCTCCTACGTCTTTCTTTTTGTTTCTCGTCTTCCTTATCTATGTCCTTCTTCTCTACATCCGTGTTTAATAATTCGAATATGTCTACGTATTTACCCTTTCATATCTTTTCTTGTGTTGCTGGGGTGAGATGATCACCCAACGGCATCGAATAGTCCCCATATGGCAGAGCGCACAATGGGACAGTATTGTAACCTGTGTTAGATACGGAAGGGTAAGGCCAAACCACTACACAAGCCATGGTATTAGGTTGGGCTGACAGTGCCAAAGTGGGGTATGGCGTGCCCCAGCCTCTGAATTGTGCACTGGCACATGGCCACGCTGTGCTGGGAAGCCCCGCGCTCTGTGAGTTGTACGGTGTGTAGAGTGTATGATTGAATTGACCGCCGCCGGCCCAAGGCCATGCGGGGATCAGTGCATAGGTGCCTGGTGTGGCGGTCAACTCACCTGATGAAGTTGAAGCCATACTTGGACCCTCCCCAATGTAAAGGTCTGTCCGGGCTCATTTCCACTACTTCTTCCTGGACCTCCTGGCACTCAGTCACCGTTACAGACATTTGGATCTTGCTGTTGTTAAGTCATGTCCGACTCTTCATGAACCCATGGACCAGAGCACGCCAGGCCCTCCTGTCTTCCACTGCCTCCCGGAGTTGGGTCAAATTCATGTTGGTAGCTTTGATGACACCGTCCAACCATCTCGTCCTCTGTCGTCCCCTTCTCCTCTTGCCTTCTCCACTTTCCCAACATCAGGGTCTTTTCCAGGGAGTCTTCTCTTCTCATGAGATGGCCAAAGTATTGGAGCCTCAGCTTCAGGATCTGTCCTTCCAGTGAGCACTCAGGGTTGATTTCCTTCAAAATGGATAGGTTTGTTCTCCTTGTAGTCCAGGGGACTCTCAAGTGTCTCATCCAGCACCACAATTCAAAAGCATCAATTCTTCAGCGGTCAGCCTTCTTTATGGTCCAGCTCTCACTTCCATACATCGCTACTGGAAAAACCATAGCTTTGACTATGCGGACCTTTGTTGGCAAGGTGATGTCTCTGCTTTTTAAGATGCTGTCTAGGTTTGTCATCGCTTTCCTCCCAAGAAGCAGGCGTCTTTTAATTTAGTGGCTGTTGTCACCATCTGCAGTGATCATGGAGTCCAAGAAAGTAAAATCTGTCACTGCCTCCATATCTTCCCCTTCTATTTGCCAGGAGGTGATGGGACCAGTGGCCATGATCTTAGTTTTTTTGATGTTGAGCTTCAGACCATTTTTTGCGCTCTCCTCTTTCACCCTCATTAAGAGGTTCTTTAATTCCTCCTCACTTTCTGCCATCAGAGTGGTATCATCTGCATATCTGAGGTTGTTGATATTTCTTCCGGCAATCTTAATTCCGGCTTGGGATTCATCCAGTCCTGCCTTTCGCATGATGTATTCTGCATATAAGTTAAATAAGCAGGGAGACAATATACAGCCTTGTCATACTCCTTTCCCAATTTTGAACCAATCAGTTGCCAAGGTCTGTTCACTGCCAAAACCCAATGCCGTGGCCCCGCTCCCACAATCTAACCCCCTTTGTCCTCCTGGATTTCGCTAAAGTTCTGGTCCAATTTATTTCTTTTATTTAATTATTTGTTTATTTATTCTGTATTTTATAGAACCAATCGCACCTAAACGCGGCCAGCACGAGCCGCACTGCCACCGCCACCCGCTACTCCTTTCAAGTTCAGGAATAAAATTTATAAGATAAAATGTGAACCGTCCAACCAGTATTCAAATAATATAAAAGATAATATAAAAGATAACAACACCCTGGAAGGGAGCCGATGCTACCCTCCCTTCCTTCAGGAACCAGTCCTCTCAGTGGTGCAGCAAAGATCAGAGATCGAGCAGAGTCCTCCTTCTCTTACAATGCCAGAAAAAGAAGAGGGCGGTTACAGGGTGGAACGCCCCTTAAATAACCTGGCGTTCCCCCCTATATTCAAGCAACTCTTGAGAGACCTTAGAGTGTCGCACCATCCGTGGGGGGGGGGGGGGGCAAACAGTGAGCCGTGCTGCCCAAAGCCTCGGCTCAGCAGCGGCTCCAGCACATGTAAGTTTGAACAGACACGAAGGCATTAGAGTTTTTACATACAAAAACTCGCTAATTAGGAAGAGAAAATGGGAAAGGAAAGTGCACAAGAAACTAGCCAGAAATAAAGTTGTCGTATTTTACACTTGGGCTGCCAGAGTCTGTGCATGCCCAAGTGTCTACACCTTTGTAATGATAAGCACATCCCGTTTTTATTCCTAGAAGACTCTGAACCACTGCCTTTATGCTTTTCAAATGGCTTACATGAAAAACATATATAGAAACACATGGTCTACATTGAAATTGCATGTAAAAAAGAAGAAGATGAATAGTTTTACAAATTTCTATTCCACCCTTCAACCCCAACAGGTCGGCAGGGTCACTAAGAGTTCACAATAAACCACATATATATATATATATATTTAAAAAACAACAGCAACAGAATTCCAGACACAGTCGGTAACAAAATATTCTAGGCCAATTTGCTCTAGTTTAGCAAAGAATACCCTCAAAGTTTGCTCTAGAAGAGGTAAAGAAAACTGTCTACAGGCTGCAATCTTGGGCAGATTTTTCTAGCAATAACAAAACAGGATGTGCATATCAGTAAAAATGCACATGTATAAAGCCTTACTAGATGGGGAAAAATGCAGGCAATACTGCAGGTTTGGGATGGGCTGATTCACATCTTTCCCATTGATCACATGAATGCCAATCAGTCCAGAGTCCCAAAGCTCCATTGTTTCCATCCACCCCCCGAGACCCTTCTATTTCTTACAAGTTGAATCCTTTCACTGTGATTCAAAGTGTGTAATCACTCTGAACAGATGCAGAAAGGAAAGCCCAATTAAGCACAGGTGCATGTGCACGCACACACACACGTGCGCACGCACACACACGCACACACATAGAGCACATTCTCCCTTGTCACTTGCTTCACAAGCCATACACATGCACACAAGCATACACATAACCAGCACACACTTATAGAAAGCAAAGCCTCTCTTCCTAAACTCTTTTTTAATACGGTTCTTCTCTGTGGGCAACACTCATGGGTTTTGTTTTGGTATGATAGGTTAAGAAACAGAGCTTGTTTCTGAGGGTGAGTTTTGTGTGTTGTTGTTTTTTTTTTTAAAAAAAAAACCCTAATGAAATAACTATATGAGGAAATTGAAGTAGGAAGTCTTGTACTGTTTGTGAAGCTGTTCTTTGTTACAGTGCCACCTGCAGGGCTATATGCAGAACTGCAAGCAAATGGGGGTGGCGGCGAAGGCTCTCCCCCTGTTTTCTGTGTGGCCACTTACATTGCACAGACCTGAATTCCCTGGCATGACTTCACAGAGAGTGAATGCGAGTGAATTTGCCTTCCCTTGCTGTGCAGTCACACCCTCAAGCTACCAAGTGTAAAATGTTACAGCTTTACTTCACGTTCGCTTCCTGTGCACATTCCTTTTCCTGTTTCTCTTCCTAGTTAGCTGAGTTTTAGGACTCAAAGGCTGTACCACATTCATGCCTGTTCACAGGTGTGCTGGACCCTTGCCCTTCCTGGCTTATAAAAGCAGCCAGAGGGGGACTAGCTTAGTGGGTAAAGGGAGAGGTGAATGTCTCCTTGCATAAGGCAGGGTACCGACATATTTAAAGGAGGCGGTGCTAAGACCATTATTGAAAAAGCCCTCCTTGAATCCCACTTTATTGGCCAGTCTCAGATATTCCATTTCTGGGAAGGTACTGGCGTGTGTGGCAGTTTCTCAATTCTAAGGGTTCCTTGATGAAGCAGATCTTCTAGACCTCTGTCAATCTGGCTTGAGGCTCAACTATGGGATGAAGACTGCTTTGGTCACCTTGGTGAATGTCCTAGGCCTGGAACTGGACAGGGACCATGTGTTCCTGTTTGTTCTGCTGGAGTTCTTAGCAGCTTTTGATACCATTGACCATGGTATCCTTCTGGCCCCTCTCTCTGTGATAGAACTTGGTGGCACTGTTTTACAGCAGCTCTGATCCTTCTTTGGTGGGGCGGGGGGAACTCAGAAGGTCATGCTGGGGAACTCTTGTTCAGTGCCATTGCCATTGGCCTGGGTGTCTCTCATTCGGTTTTGTCCCCTATGCTATTTAACACATGCATGAAACCACTAGGTGAGGTTGTCCAGAGTTTGAGATTTGGCATCACGTCTCCTTTCCATCCAATTCCAAAGAAGCTGATTTCATTCTAAACTGGTGCTTAGTGTCTGGATGAGGGTAAACGGACTGAAATTTAATTCAGACAAGACAGAGCTTCTCCTGGTAAACAGGAAGGAAGATAAGGGAATAATAATGTAACGTGTGCTGGATGGGGTCACACTCCCCCTGAAAACACAGAGCAGCAGCTTGGGTTAACTCCTGCATTCAACCCTGAGCCTAGATGCCCAGGTTTCAGTGATGGCCAGGAGTGTATTTGCACAGTTAAAACTAGTGCATCAGCTGCACATGTTCCTTGAGATGTTAGATTTAGTATGACACATGCCTTGATTATATTATGTTTTTATTACTGTAGCATGCTCTACATGAAGCTGCCTTTGAAGACAATTTGGTTCAAAAAGCAACTGCCAGACTCCTGACTGTTGAAGTTTTATTTACAACCTCGCATGTTGTCTCTAATTTGTGTGACTGGGAGGGACTTTTCTGGGCTGGGGTGATTATCTGTTTATCCAGAAGTAACCAATCATTCCTTCCTGCCATTGAATGCAAAGAGAGCCCTGCCTCCCTGCAAAGTGTCTCTTTCCCTCTCTTAAATCTATTAAGGGCAGTAGTTTCTTGCTGTTGATCTATTCAATTGATTGCTAAGTATGTGTGCAGAAAGAAAGCAGCATACACAAGCCAGCAATTTCAAGCAACTGTATATCACGGGTCTCCTACCAACTCTCCTCAGATTGAAGAAGCTACTTGGATGAGTAGCAAAACCTTTCAACCTCATAGGAAAGAAGTCCACTTGCCATGACTCATCTTCCAGATAACCTCACCTGGATGCCTGAGAATCTTCACGGATAAGCTGTAAATAAAGAAATATTTTTATTCTTTCTCCTACAATTTTTTCAGAGTGAGTTATTGAGTCCTGAAATGTCAGTTAATGAGAAATGGGTGGACTCTGGAGAACTTTAGCTATTCTCCTCTGTAGATCTCTGTTCTTCTACTGCGTAGCAAAAGAGAATTTTACCGGAAATTTAAAACTCTGCCACATTGACTACAGCAAACAATACAGAACATATAACTCCCCTGCTGTTACAACTGCACTGGCTATCAGCCTATTCCAGGGCCCAATTCAAACTGTTGGTTATCACCTATAAAGCCCTATAGAGTTTGGGTTCTGGCTACATGAGGAGGTGGATAGCCACCTGCATCCATATTGTTTCCCATCTAGCCAAATGAGTACGGCTGGATTAGGCCAAAAGAGAATCACCATGTTCCCTCTCCCCCACCCTTGTCTCTTTGTGTACTGCTTGACATATTTTCACAAAACAGAGTAAAAATCATGGAAAAGGAGAGACGTAATTCCAAGGACTGGCCGTTAGATTTCACTGGGAAGTTCAGACGTTGAAGGCCGCAGCATCTGACCATCTCAGATTTCACAGAGCTCAAAGCCTGAGGATTCCAGCTGCTGGGGATCTCAAGGTCTGGGCAAATTCCCTTGACCAATACCAGCTAATACTTGTCCATACAGTACAATATAAATGTCTGTTACTACATATTCTTTTGTACGTTCTTCTTTTAATAAGAAGAATGTTCCCCCCACTTCAAATCTATTATTTTCATCCATCATATTTTTAATTAAAATTAACAAATTTTAATGCAGAACAGTAGGGAAAGCGGATGAGGTTTGAGACTTTGCCGCCAAATTTTTAACTGTGATAGAATTTCCATGACAAATCTGAAGTTTCTTCTTAGGACAAAATGACAAGAAATCTGAAGAACACAATGGCATTTTTATGTGTGTTTTTGAAAAATAGGGTGATCGTAGAGATAGAAAAGAATTTTATTTAGCCCTCTTGCTGAAAGTCCTGTTTTTCACCTCCCAGAACTCATGGAGAGAAAAAGATTAGAGACCTACAGGCCATTCTGGAGGCATGAGTTGCACACAAAACTATGCATATGCTTTGAAATACAAATAGCTAAAGTGTGTACAGCTGAAACAACTTTACAAAGCTGCTGCAGTAAAATACTGACAGCAGTGGGCAGTCCAAGAGTAAAAGAAGTATTACGTCTACCAAATCATATATACCCATTCCAATACTTGTGTGTGTAAGAGTGCATCAGCCCCAAGCAACCCGCTGAAACCCAGTAGTCTCGCCCTCCTACTTCCCTTAGTTCCCCCTGTTTTGAATGTGTGTTCGTACAATTCTTACCATTCCAAAATGGCTGCAGTCCAGTTTTTCCATTGCCTTACTATGTGGTTATGTCATAGTGAAAGAATAAATGAACATTATTCATTATTCATGTGCAGTTACATTAGGATCCCCATATCTGTAGGGGATTGGTTCCAAACTCTTCCATGGATGCTGAAAAACACAGGTTATAGTGAACACTATTATAATAATGAATGCTATACGTAAAATCATCTCTGGCTCCCTTTAGTGGCCACTTCTGTTAATGACATTGTGGAGATATATTTCATGAGGCTATGCATAGCTTGATCTCTGGCTCTTTTCAAATACTTGAAAGGCCGTCATACAGAGGAGGGGCAGGATCTCTTCTCGATCATCTCAGAGTGCAGGAAAAACTTCCTAACTGTTAGAGCAGTATGACAATAGAGCCAATTACCTCAAGAGGTGGTGAGTGCTCCAACAGTGGAGGCATTCAAGAGAACTTTAGACAACCAACTGGAAGATATCCTTTGATTTATATTCCTGCACTGAGCAGGGGATTGGACCCGACGGCCTTATAGGCTCCTTCCAACTTCATTATTCTATGATTCTCTCTAATGGCCAGTTCTAATGGCATATATCCTTGTTAGAAATATGTATTTTGGGAGAATTTTAAATATTTGTAATATTTTCAGACCATGGATAAGTGAATCAGCAGATACTGATACAGGGGTCCTACTGTATAAATAAACAGCAACTGCTATGATGAAGGAAAAATATATATATATCAACTGTAATAGGCCATATTATGCTGGTGAATAAAATTCCTTGACCAGAAGGAATAGCACAGAACTATTGCAACTGACAGAGTCAAGCAAGTCTGACTGGGGAACTCTTGTTGTGCATGATTGACACTATGTGAGAGTGTCAATTTTTTGTCCCCGTGAGTAGATCCAAGAGGAAATTTCCCTCCCAGATCCATCAAGCAAAAGACCTGCCCTTGGGTTCTTCCTATGTGGCCTTCTGGGATGCCTCTCCTCCCCAATCCCACATGGGATGGGAACAAGTTGACCAGCAAGCAGAGATTCTGGGTTGTAGTCAGAGGTTGAAAGAGAGCAGAAGCAAAGACAGTGATGTGTTACCGAACCCAAGGTAATTTATCCATCTTCTGCTTCCTGGAGTTGAGCTTCTTGAAGTGCTTTATTTATTTATTCACTGCCCTGCAGATGCGAAACAGACATGAGCAGCTGAGAGCTTCAGGGAGAACGTGTTAGTGTGATCAGGCTTATAGGCATTGTGAAAAATTTCCTGGTTTCCTCCCATAAGAGGAAATCAAGCCCATATTTCTATCCCTAAGAAGAAGTACCAAAAACCAATGCCTCACTTCTGTCGTGTGTGAATCAGCAAGTCTTGGAATGTAGCAATGTTATCTACCACTGAGTTCCTTCTGTATCGCTGACATCCATGGTTCACACTGATCTCAGTTAAAGAAAGGGTTTGGGACATTAGCAGTTCACACTGATGTGGATCAATGTACAGTGTAAACTTAGGATTGCAGCCTAAATGTATTTACTTTACTTAAATGCAGCAGTATAGCAGATGTTTCGTGGGTGGCTTATACCACAGCAGTATGACTGGAACAGAATAAAAATCAGAACAAAGTAAATAGGATATGTTGGGTGGGGTGGAGAGAGAGTGAAGGAGATAGATATAAGTCCATCAAAGGCTTTAAAAATCAGATAAACGAGTCTGATCCTTGCAGCTTTCTTGTTTCAAATTCCAGAGATAAATTCCCTCTTTCAAATTAATATTACTTGTTGGGGGATTTGAAACAGAATAATCTGGGAATAACATTAATCCCAGAGAAACTTTGCTCAAAACCTAATATAAAATGCATTAACAACAACAACAACAATAGTAATAATAATAGCCTCACAATTTTATTACTATTATTTGCTTTCCTAGTGTTCAGTACCATGATCTTCAAGAGCTCTTAATAGAAGACTTTTTAAAAAGTTATCAATAAATCAGTCCAATAGAAGTTAATCAGCAGAGGAGTAGGAGATCTCAATATATAAGCAGAATAAAGCAGAATAAAGAATAAAGCAGACAGAATAAAGCAGTCCAGGTGCAAGCCTGGACATGTCTACTGAGACGTACATCACCTTGAATCCAGCAGGACCTGCTCAAGTCCTTTGCTTATTGTAGGGGGATAGAAGATCACAGGCTTTTGGTTTTAATGTGCAGTGTCCTAGAGTCTATTTGGATCAAGGGTGATGAAGTCTGATCAAAAGTAAATATATGGGTAAATATTTATATAAATAAAATATTTAATTTCTAACTTTTATTTTAAACTGCTTTGAGCAACCATGAGGGCAAGGTTATTCACAAAGCAGCAGGTTTAGCCCTGTTTTAATAAATTCTTTTAAAATTAAAAATTAGATATTTAGCTCTCCCACATCTGATAGAAAAGAAGGAAGGCCTCTTTTAAGAATCTGGATGCATTGCCACAAATGTATAGAACATTTGAAATCAGAAAGGTTTCCCCTCTGAAACCAAATTTCCCCCTGAGATTCAAAGACATGCCAGCTTCATCAGTTAGGGACTCACATGATTTTTCCAAAGCTGGCACAATTAACCAGCTGGAAACTAATTTCCTGAACAAAGCATAAAATCTAATATTAAGACTATAAATAATACCCAGCTATTATTTATGCTTGTGGGGGCTTGTTCAAAACACCTCATACACATTATGTCCGTCGTGCTTTCACTAATCTACTTAGTGCAATTATCGTCATCTTGTAATGTGCATAATGCTATATATACCTACTTCTGAGGAAAGGGTGCAACTGTGGTTTTAAGGGGGAGGAAAATGTGAATTAATCTGCTGTGAAGTCACACCTGGGAAGTCTCATTTCTCTGGATAAATTCACTTTAGCCAATCACACAAGAGTCAGGAGGAGGACAGAAAGCAATTGGCAAACAGCCTCTTTTTTTGCTGCTTGTTCATGTAGCTCTTCTATAACCCTCCTGATTTGTAGGAAGCATGGCTGCAGGAGAACTATCTCAATAAGCTGTAAACAAGGCCCAAGTGGTAATTTCCTCCTCTCATTCTCTCTCCCCTCCTCCCTCCCTCCCTCTTTTGGTTGGTTTCTAGGCTCCCCTGTGCAACAGTGCAGGCACCAAGAAAGACAGAAATGGTGTTCTTGGAGAAGATCCAGCCCTCCCAGAGTTTTAAGATTGTCCTCCCCACAGCAATCGCACCTTCGCCTTCTTCCTGCCACCTAATCATTGTGACTCTGCCAGAGCCTTTTCTGTAAAGACGAGAGAGAGAGAGACAGAGAGACAGAGAGAGAGAAGGCTGGGGATTGCAGATTTCTTGTGGGGAAAAAGAGAAAAAACCAGTAGGAGAAGTCTTACCATGAGGGGGAAGACAGGCTTTTTTATCCCTTGATTTCTCACTAAGAGCGAGAGGCTGCAAGATCCTTGTCCCTACTTGGATAAAACCTTCAGGGTTTTTTAATTATTATTTTTATCATCAGATAAAACAAAATTGTGGTTGTGCTTCACTGATGGCACAAGAACTTTCACCCCCTCCCCTTCTTCTTGCAGTTAGTCCTGCCTCTATCCTGTCCCAAAATGAGCTCCAGAGGCACGTTCAAATCCCTACCCTATACCCTTTCAGTCTAACCAGTGCCTAAGGGTTGTTGTTAGAGGCAATAAGGAAAATAGCAAACCGAGACCAGTGGCTGCAATTTTCTGGCTTTAAATCATTCTCCTTCCTGCTCCACAGCTCCCACAGGCTGCCCCAGGAGGACAGGGGTCCTTAAGAATCCTTAGGAACCCCCAAAACCTGAAGGTCTTCTATTGCCTCAGAATGGCCAAGACATTACCCGGGCTTATTATGTCATCCTGGTTCTGCAGGACAGCTCTGCCAACGGGATTTCAGCCTTTGCATATCTGTCCTGTCCTGATCATGTTATTTTCACTAGTATAAGCAGCAGCAGCAGCAACAAAAGAACCACAAGAAACATCTTCAAAATACACAGCTGTCTTCCTGTACATCTTCCACTCCATACTGCAATTTCTTTGACCCCACCTCCTCCTCCCTCACCCCCAGTGAAAGCTGAAATGGTGCCAGATTCAGAGCAGCAGCAAAGGAGCCAGATATATATTTCACTTCAGGTTGTATTAAGCGAGCGAACCTTTCTCAAGCATTGTGTTGCTACTGCTATGCTCTTCTTCTAGGCATCTGTCTGTCCTTTGGTGTATTGAGCATGTGGAGGACATCTGGGGATTACTCAAGGATGTGCCTGACTTCTCTCAGTTGACCTGGAACAGGCACGGGTCAGCAGCTGCAAGCGAGAACAGTGTGGGGAACGTCAGCAACACTCTGTGTGAGCAGCTGCCAAACATTTAGCACATAGTATGGCAAGCGGAGAGGGAGTGGGAGAGAGAGAGAGAGAGAGAGTTTAATTGTAAAGATGGGGAAGGCATTACCTTGGTATCTCTTTGGTCATTATAAGTTGGTGGCAGTTACTGCTTCGCAAAGAAATAACCTCCAGGTGTGTTTAATGAGGGCTATTAATTCTGCATTTTCAAATGACATTAATTGTCCAATACCGGGCACAAATGATGTGTCCTCTGAGAGAGGTTTTCTTAGATCCCATCTTCACTGAATCCTGAATACATATGCAGACACAGCAGGTAACATGTCACATTCTAAGGAGGCTAAATCTCTAAGGATAAAATGGAGTTAATTGCTTTATGCCTTTATTTTCAACACAGAACATGGTGTCCTACTCTTCTGCAGGATTTGTTAAATCTCCTGTTATGTATACATGGGCAGATCGCTTCGGCAGTTCTTCTGAAGTGAACATCAGGTATGCGGAGGTGGGGTTTGAGTACTGGTGGGATTTGTTGGCTTGTCTGTCATCGACTCTCAGTGTTTTCCAGAAGACTGATTTCATTGCTGCCATACCTGGAATAACAAGAAAACACACATGTCATTAGATTAACTCGTGTCACAAAAAACTTTATTTAACTTTAACATAACAGGACCCTCAACAATCATAAAGTTGTGTGGAATATTATAACGTGGAAGCTTTCTCCCTATTATCCCTGCCCAGAATGAAGTAGTCAAACCCACCCATGACTTGGAGATGAGATTATAATCACTCCTTCTACACTGACAACAGTACTTCCAGAGTTGCTCCCCATACACACATCCTAAAGTCTACAACCCTGTGTTGATGATATTGCGAAGAGCCTCTTTAATGTACCCCACAGACCTGTGTGGCAAGCCTTAAGACGTGTGTGACAAATACCTTAAGAGTACTTCAGCAATCTTGTCTGGCTTGCCCCATCTGTGTAGCACTGGAAAAGAAGTAAAAAAACCAACTCCCTACTCAGTCAGCGGAATCGATACTGCAACCATCTAGTAAAGGGGTGGGATTTTGAAACTATAGAACTGGGGAAGAGTGGGTATAAATGACCATGCTTTTACTGAATAGTTTACTGAAATTTACATTTCATTTACCCAGCATCGGAAAGCCTTCCTCAGCCTGAAAAATTTCTATTTATTGTTATATTAGTTACATTGATTGTCTGCCTTTACTCCAGGAGGCTTACAGCAGCATATATGATTTTTCTCTTCCCTACAACTCTGTGTGGATGTTGAGAATGAGTGATTGGCCCCAGGATACCCAGTGAGTCTCACGGTTGAGCAGGAACATGAACCTGGGTTATCAAAATTATGATTATTATACAACACTGGTTCTCTGTTTCAATAAAATGACTGGGAAAATGGAGAATCATGGTTCCTGTCGCCCTTCTAGAGAACAAGCCTTATAGTTTGTGCCTAAGACAAGCTGACCAGGAGGAAGGGGAGAAAGTTCCTACTATTCATTGGAAGGCAGCAACCACCTGTGTTTTATCTCTTTGAGAATGGAAACGTCAAGGCCAGACTTAGCTCATTCATTGGTATAGTGCAGGGGTGGGCAATTAATTTCTATAGGGGGCCACATGAAAAATCTGAACTGTGTTCGGGGGCCGAACCAACTTTACTTAAAAATAAAATGAAACAGTGATGTTATGATTGTTTTTATTTTAAACTTGTTAATCTTCACAAATACTAAAGAGGTTTTTTGCGGTATGTTAAAGATAAGCAACTGATCAACTTTAGACAAAAAGCTATAAATGGTTTTGATGTCCGGCGGGCCGGACAGGAGCGGCTCGCGGGCCGTATGTGGCCCTCGGGCCGCACTTTGCCCAGGTCTGGTATAGTGTTAATTAGGAGGAACGGTTTCAGCTGAATCAGGGGAGGGGGAGAAGTTACTTTCTTCATCACAAGGATCAATTTGACAACTGATTGACAGATTTTTCTGGAAGGGTCTGGAAACTGGAATTTTGGGTATAAAAATTGAGAGAGAAGTTACCTAGTTTAGCCTAGTTAGGAGAACACAATATTCATATGCCGCCCTGCTGTATGACTTTGCACTCCACATATGTTCTAGAACTAGGCTGAAGCTATCCCAGGATGTAAGTATGGACATGTTGGAGTTTTGTTTGCAAACTCGCATGCTGTCTGTGGTTTGTGTGACTGGAAGGAACTTTTCCAGACTGGGGTGATTGTCTGTCTATCCAGCACTAACAAGGCTTTCAATTCAAAGGGAACCCTGCCTCTCTGCTGAGTGTTTCTTTCCTGGGTTACTGTCAGTTGTTTGTTTGCTGTTGATCTGTTTGGTTGGTTACTTAGTATGTGTACAGTAAAGAAAGCAGCATATACATGTCTGTAATTTCAAGCAAATGTAAGAAAATATTTTTTATTCTTATTCGTTCTCCTACAAATGTCTGAAAGTGAGTTATTGAGACTTTAAGTAGCAGTAAATGAGAAAGACGTGGACTTTGTAGAACTTCTAACAATTCTCCTTGGTGGATCTACTGTGTAGTAAAAGGGAATTGTACCAGAAATTCAAAACTCTGCAACATAGCATGAGTTAGGTAGCTTTCTTATCTTCTTGTGGGATTATTCTAGAATTGTTCTTGCCTCGAACCTTTTTGATTGACTGAATGGTAGTGGCAACATGCCTTATTTTATTTTATTGGAAACAGGTTCAAAGCACGCTAAGGACTTTTCACCTGAACATTTTCCTCTCTTTCCAACAGCCAAAGAACATTGTTATTATTCTGTTTTTAACAAAAGATCCATCGTGCCTGATGGATGAGGCTTTTTCTCCAGCTGTTCAGAAAATGTACACCTGGGCTCATATTAAACCTCAATCTCTGGTCTCGAGTTCCATGGAGATCTTTTTGACACGTTCCTTGTGCATACATAGATCTATGCTCCACTCTTTGTTGGAGAAGAAAACCTAAGGTTACATCTTCTGTGAGTCCTACAGCAGACTCATTAGCATAGGATATGCCTCCGTGACAACTAGGGATGAGAGTTTCGAATTTTAACAAAAGAAACAGAAACATGAATAAAAAAAATCTCCTTTTTTGTGTTTGTATTCTTTAGTTGATTCCCAAAAGAACGCCACTAAAGCGGTTCAATGTTTCATATTAACAAAAGAGCGGAAGAGGAAAGTTTTGTGTCCTTTGGTATTTCTCTCTTTTGTTAAACCTTTCTTTCACCCTTTGTATATCAAAACTTTCTTTCACTCTTTGAATCTCAAATTGCCTGGTAAATTTTGCATCCAACAGCATCACAAGGGCTATGGAAAAGACATGGTATGTGACCAAGGAGGACTGGAGCAGCTCATCAGAATGCCTAGAGGTGGAGGCGAAGGAAGGCTTAGTCCATAGAAGGCGCTGGAATCAGTTAAGGAATGCTTAGTTCAGTTTTATTTGCTTCCCGCTCTTCTCTGCTTGCCTCTCTGCCTTGGTCCTGGATTCTTTCCTTGTCTGCCTCTTCTTTTTCCTTGGCTTTTGGATATATTTTCCCAATTCCTTTGGATTATTTGTGCAACTGACTGTGCACCTCCTTGGGATTGTTGTTTAAAATCTTTTCTGGTTTATTTGGGGACCTACCTTCCTTCCTTCCTTCCTTCCTTCCTTGGATTATATTGGCTGCTGGGGCTTGGTCAACCTACCTGGCCAGCCTGCTGGATCCAAAGAAGAGAAGGCATCACATGGTAGCGGGGGAGAGAAATCTGTCTTTATTCTTGGTTGGAGGAAGGAGTTTTGCTTATATGTTTTGGCATTATTTGGTTGGTTGCTTACTCTTTATAGAGATATAGATATATTTGGGACAGGGGCTGTGTGTTTTAGTTGGCTTTCTTTTGTTTGTTTTTGCTTTTTATTTACGTTGTGTGTGTGCACTCTTTCTCACTATTTGGTTGATTTCTTTTTAAAAAAGTTATTTGGTAAATTGTGTAATTCTTCTCTTAAAGCTGTATATTTTGGTGGGGCTTTTGGGATGGTTTATGTTTCCTATGTAATGCTTTTGGGGTAGAATGGTTCACTGCTGCCTTGTCTCTGCATTTCTGGAGCAGTTTTTAAGGATTCTTTAGGGCTTTTGGAGTGCCAGAAACACAAAAGGGAAACTCAAAAATGGAACAACCCTTTTATGTAAAGGGAAAACAAAAGACTGATGAACTAAAAAATAAGAAAGGGAAAAAGCATACCTTGAAAGAACCTTTAAAAAAGGGGTGCATAAAAAAATTCACTGTGCACAGCCCTAGTGAGAACTAACTTTAATTCTTATTCATTTTAGCAGGCATACTATACACTAAGTAGGAATTCAGCTTATTTTAATTCCTAGACATTTCTGAGATCATTAACACTATTTGAGTAGGTGAAACACCTGTCTAGCCCAGCATTCAGAATGAACAGACTGCTGAAAGGGGATGGGAGATGTCATGGCCCCACTGCAGGAGCCCTCCATCAAGGATCAGTTGGAACCCTTCAAAACCGAGAGTTAATGAGGAACTGATGGGCCTTGTGGGCCCTTCTTCCTTGGCCTTTCGGGAGGCTGAAACCCTCCCTGATGGAAGCAGCTTTGCACAAGAGTAAAAAAAAGATGCTACTCCCCCTCCCAGCCCACAAGAGCACTGATAAAGGAAGACGTCTAATGAGAACTGGCTTCGTCTATAGTAGGAAGTCTCCTGAACGTTCCTGAGAGACTAGTGGTACAGACCCTGCAGCTGAGTGTTTTATAGGGCTCGAACAGCTTAGCAATATAAACCCCAGCCTTCGGCACTGGGGTTCTTGGTGACATCATCTCTTTGGTGCCCTGGATCATGCCTGCTATGTCCTTGTGTCCTGCTTTGTGTATCTTTGAGCTGGCTTGACAGTGGCCTCTGTAATGTCCCTGTCTGCTTGCTGTTACAATTTGACTCTGGTCCGCTGAAGGACTTCGGCTTTGGGTCCTCCTCCCTTGGTCTACATGACTTACCGGCAGGATTTTGTTTTCATTTCACTAGTCAATGAAATGACCTCTTTCAGCCTCTTGACTTTCAGCCTTTCTGGACTAGTCCATTTGCTGTACATGTCCTTTTGTTTAGTCATTTAGTCGTGTCCGACTCTCCGTGACCCCATGGACCAGAGCACACCAGGCCCTCCTGTCTTCCACTGCCTCCCGGAGTTTGGTCAAATTCATGTTGGTCGCTTCGATGGCACTGTCCAACCATCTCGTCCTCTGTCGTCCCCTTCTCCTCTTGCCTTCACTCTTTCCCAACATCAGGGGCTTTTCCAGGGAGTCTTCTCTTCTCATGAGATGGCCAAAGTATTGGAGCCTCAGCTTCAGGATCTGTCCTTCCAGTGAGCACTCAGGGTTGATTTCCTTCAGAATGGATAGGTTTGTTTTCTTTGCAGTCCAGGGGACTCTCAAGAGTCTCCTCCAGCACCACAATTCAAAAGCATCAATTCTTCGGCGGTCAGCCTTCTTTATGGTCCAGCTCTCACTTCCATACATTGCTACTGGAAAAACCATAGCTTTGACTATGCGGACCTTTGTCGCCAAGGTGATGTCTCTGCTTTTTAAGATGCTGTCTAGGTTTGTCATCGCTTTCCTCCCAAGAAGCAGGTGTCTTTTAATTTCGTGGCTGCTGTCACCATCTGCAGTGATCATGGAGCCCAAGAAAGTAAAATCTGTCACTGCCTCCATGTCTTCCCCTTCTATTTGCCAGGAGGTAATGGGACCAGTGGCCATGATCTTAGTTTTTTTGATGTTGAGCTTCAGACCATTTTTTGCACTCTTTCACCCTCATTAAGAGGTTCTTTAATTCCTCCTCACTTTCTGCCATCAGAGTGGTATCATCTGGATATCTGAGGTTGTTGATACATGTCCTGCCTAGTAGTAATTTCAGACTGCCGGAACCTTCTCCAGATATGGCTAGAGAGTCAGGCAGCTGGGAAGAGGGCAAGGGGGATGATTCCCTTTCTTTTCTGCCCAGTACAGCAATCACATAAGGGAAAGGAGAAACCGTTTTAGTATTTTAGTGGAAGAGGAAACTTGGGAAGTATCTGTTGTATAACATGGATGCTACCATATTACTCAGGCAGTCTGCCAGGAGGAAGTGTGAAGTAGTCTATATAGGAACGGAGCAATTACCAAAGATTGTTGCAATGTCATTATCCTGTATGAAGAGTCCCGACTGCTACTGAATCTCACCTCTTGGGAAGCTCCCAGCATTTTTCATACTTTGCATCCATTTAAAAGTGTGTGTGTGTGTGCATGCGTGTGCGCGCGTGCAATTATTTGGCCTATAATCCATCTACCCATATATAAGAAGAATAGCAGGAGAGGAGAATGACCTCCTGGTAGAGCAATATGAGTCGAGAGAAAGAATGGATCATAAATATAATGTATGGAACACAACAGGCAAAAATTAATCCCATTAGGATTATTCAAATCGGATGATGTGACGATTTGAAGACTTAACAGCAGCTATTAGATGTTCTCTGTTTTGTCCTGAAATGACGGCGTATCTTATTAATTAGAAAACTTTCTGATGATTCTTTCAGAATTAATCAAGCTTTCAAAGAAAATGCCACTTAAAGGCAATAAGGAAGCAACAAATGTGCCCAATTTAGCAATGAAGCAATCCCGTTATGGGTGGGTGGGGGGAGAGAGGGAGGGAGGGAGGGAGTTAGTTTACACAAAGTTTATCCTGACATCATAAAAGAGAGTATGTATAAAAGACAGTATATCAATGGAAAGATTAAAAATAGCTAGTCCCAACCCACCTGCAGTCCTATACCTCCAGAGATAAGTTGTTAACAGAAAAGGTCCAGGAAAGGATTAAAGGAAGCAAGTTGTAGGGGAAAACGCTGTCTTGAAAGTACTTCTTTAGGATGATAATAACAGACAGCACAAAGTGGATGTTGAGGACATTCCAAAGATCAAGAACAGCTGAGAAAAATGCATGTGAGTAAGGAATAAGAAGAGGTGGAAATGTTGGGCTTAAAGGATTGCTGAGGAAAAAAGCACAGGAAGTAAAGGAGTAAGGAGCATGACTTCCAGGCAGGGCTGTAGCTCAGTGGAAGGACATATGCTCTGCATGTAGATGGTCTCAAGTTGCTGTCTTCCTATATTTATTTGTTAAATGTACACCCCCCCCCCCCATCTTTCTGACTGCAAATATCAATCAAGGAAGCAGTAATGTGTGTGGTCTCCATAGTGATCATACCCACAGTCGCTTTCTCTGAGAAAAGACTTCTCAGAGTGAGTCATTTGGAAGAGGGAATGCTGACAGGAAGGAACTAGGAGCAGCATAGAAGGCCAGAGTAGAAAAGAGCAGGAATGGCAAAAGAAGCATGGCCAGCATGCACCCCTCATTTCAAGCAGAGGGACACCTTTCAGTGCCCTTGGCTTAAGTACAGACAGGTGCATTTGTTGGAGTTATTATAGGTTTGGCTCAGAGGGACCTTTCTGGGCTGGGGTGACTGCCAATCAATCCAGCAGTAATCAATTGTTCCTTTCCTGTCTCTGATTCAAAGAGAACCACACTTCTTTTTCCCTCTTTTTTCAAGTCTGCTGGCAGTTAGCAGCAAGAGTTAGTGCAGTTAGAAGGTTGTCTGCAGGAGTCTGCTGGAAGCAAGCTGTGAGTCTGCTGAGGCCTGTTGCTCTAAGCAGTCATTTTTGATCAGTATGATGTTTTCAATTGTGAGTAAATGAACACTTTTTATTCTTTCTCTTACCAAGGTCTTGTTAACTAGGGCCTTTGAGTCTAGTCTATCACTATATCCACTACATCACAGTGGGTATTACTTTTTGTAAATTTAGTAATTTACATGGCTTTTAAACTCTTGCTTATCTTATTCAGAGAGATTTCAGCACTCATCAAGGGGAAGAGGGGGAATCCCTGTCAGCTCAGTTCCGTACATGTTCACTTAGAAGTAGGTCCCAGTTAGTATGTTCAGCTTTACTGCCAGGTCACTTTTTATGTACGATTGCACCTCCGATGAAGCTAATATCTACTGAGCACATCAGATATAAGATATGGAAGAAATGGTCTTGGGATTTCATGTAATCATGAAAGCCAACCTTAGGGAACTGATTTGTGATACATGAATTGGGTCTGAAAGGTGAACAATCCTACCAGGAGCCCAAGAACCCATTCTGATGTTGTCCTTACTGGACTATATCACTTTAATGCAGAGAGGCAGGCATGGAAGCACACAGAAAACAGCAAAGGCCCCAGAGGAGTGCCATCAACACTCTCTTATTAAGGTTTCTAAAAGGCTAATCTAAACAGGCCTTAAAGCCCTATACTGGGTGAAGCAGAGCAACTGAAGCCACCACCAGTTTAATTTCCACACCATGCTTCTAGATTCTGCCTCTGAGTTCCATTGCCCAGAAATACCGTGGGTCACCACTAAGAAATTAAATGGCTGCCCCTGTCCAGACCATGGTCCTTCTCCCTCTGCTGGGTGGTTGGAGCTGCCATTTTGTTGAGCTCCTTTTGTTCCTTCTGTTGCGCAACCTTCACCACTTGCTTCTCCTACTGCCCTCACTCAGCAGCTATGGTTGCCTGACATATTCTGGGAGTTACAGGACAGGAAAATAACATTTTATAGCTCTGCTTCTGTTTAATAATGAAAGGGGCTGGATGACAGTTCTTCCACCCAACTGTTTATGGTGGACAACTGGCACGATGAGTAGGACTCCTGAAACTGAGGACATGACAAATTCTTGCCAAATGGTTTATTCTCTGTAAAATTGGCCATCTCAAGGTGACCAGATGCCCTGCACATAAATTGTTGACTTCTTTGACATTTCTTGTCTCCACTGTGTGAACAAGATAATGATTTTTTCTCACTTTGAGGTTTATGCGATTTGATCAAAATGCATTTGTAGAAAATGAGTGTCTGGTGAAGCAAAGTACAAATGCAGAGGAAGAGCAGGACTGGAGAACTGATCAAAAAGATGCAGCCGATTTGACGCTGCTTACATTTAAAAATCCATGCAACAAGGCCGCTATTATAATTTTGTGCAATCTGAGAATGAGTGACGGTTTCACAAGCGTCATTTTACAAGTGTGAGAAATCTGTTTGATAATGGGAGAAAATATTTTGCCATTTTGCAAGCAAGGAAAAATATTGGACAGCTATAAATTTTGCCTGCAGGAATGAGACAACATGAGTGTTTTCCTATGCCAAACATGCTACAAACTGTGTGAGGTAAAAATCAGGAAATAATGGCTTCAAATGGGAAATCTGAATGGCAAAGAATTGATTGTCCTGGCCTTTCCAGATATGTGTTAGTTTTCCCCACAAATGTCTATTTTACTTTCAAGTCTAGCAGCAGTCATATATATGACAGCTGTATGCCTGCAGTGGTACATTCCAGGAAGGCCTATGACGTGATATTTCTAAGAAATGCATATTTTTCAGAAATGGCAAGTTATTGTCATTTTGAAGGGAATCTGCATTGTGAGAAACTTGTGCCACATAAACACAGATGGCCACAGGTAGCATCAATGTTTAAGTAACTTACTTTATTTTACACACAGAATGTTCGTCTCCTGCAGTGTAATTGATTCCCATTTTGGGTTCATTTGGACACATCTTAAATAAATTGCTTTGTTACAAGATTAACAGTCATAAATATGAATATACACAGTGTCGTTACAGCATCAGTCTGAGGGGATCATTAAATTTAATTTATAAGGTAGAACACCATCATAATAAGGATGAGTTCTTGAGCTTCAGGGCAGATCTTTAAAATAATTATCCCGATTATAACTTTTCCAAAGAAGGCTTCCCATGAAAGCTTTCCATTTTCCCCTCCTAGCTAGATATGATGATCCCATAGATAGACTAATCTTGAAAGCACTTTATGCTGGTGAGAGGAAACCACAAAATGTATAAGACATGTACCTGTGGAACACTTTGAAGATCAGATCTCAAGTCTCTAAAACTGGAGGATCAGTTTGCTTATTATAATTGCTTTAATTAGAAAGATTTAACCAGCTGAAGGGCAGCATACATTAGTTCACCATTTGGAGGTTGTAGCTGGAAAGGTCTGGATATTGAAAGACAGAAATGACATTTACTTAATGAAGAAAAGTGGAAAATTTCACTTCGAAAGTACTGTGCTAGAAACTTTGATGTGTTGGTGATTTCAGTGGAGGAAACGTAAACCACACATGACCAGAATGCTCATTTAGTGATAGCTTTTAAAAATACATATGTCAGAATCCAGCTGGTGTTCGAATCAAGTCTGTATTAACTTGCTGTACCTAATTTACTGCAAATTGACAAATTGTTGGGGTGCATCTTGGTTGTGTGCCTGGCCATGCATTCCATTGTACAACTCAGATGTACACATCAGTTAGCCACAATTAGCTGCAACATGTTACACAAAGTTTGCATGAACACAAAAAAAGATTCTGGCCATATTCTCAAGGATGGACAGTCACTTATGTGGTGTTACCTTAGAACCATAGAGGTGGATGATTTATGGACTCATCCCATGCTTGATACAGGATATCCAGAGCTGGAGTGTCTCTGACCAATAGATCTCCAGTGAGAGAAAGCTTTCCATGCTTCTGAGCTCAACCTGCTCTGCTCAGAACTTCTTACCATTTGCCTCTATCCTCAAAATATGATACCTAAAATTAAGGTCAAAACTCTAGACACTGTACAAGTATATGTGTCCACTGGAATGTTTTGTCCACAAAGTCTGTCTCTATGTAGAAAAAAAACACCCAACCCAACCCAAGCAAAATATGTAGAATACAAAGCAGTCCATGGAGCCTTAGAGTAGAAATCCTGAGACAACTTATTTGTTCCAGGGAACACTCCAACACAACTTCCGTTCATTGGAGTCACTTTGTACAGAAGAAGCCCCCTGTAGATCGTGCTTGTGCCCATTGTTTATTAGCGGGAAAGGGTCGGGGTACTATTTGAATTGCCTGCCTTGAGCCACTAGTGGCTCAGGGTGCGAACAACGGGAACTCCTAGCCCCTTCTTCAGCCACAGGCTGTGGTGCCTTGGACACTGTTTGTTTTTGTTCTTAGGAACAGTAGGTAAAACCCCAGTGCTTATGATCAGTTAGCCCCCTGCATGGCAATATACTTGCTCACTAGAACAGGGTTTTTCAAAACACTTCATTAGCTTTATTTTTCAAGATATATTTTGCTCAAAATGCAGAAAACCCAGCAAGAGGAAAAAGTACTTAGTGTCTTGGTCTGGTTCCAGAGGCAGGTTCTCTTGAGAGAACTGGAGAATACTCAAGAGCTGTCTAGCCACTGAGTACTCTTGAGTATTCTCCCCACTCTCACCCCCACCCCACCTCATCCCAATCTCTAGTCAAGAACCATAGGTAAAATTCCACGATGAGTTTTATTTTATGTTAATTGTGTTGTTTGCTGTCCTTCTGCAAGGAGGTGAAGACCTTTCTCTTCAGGCAAGCTTTCCCTCAGTGAATGGCTGCCTGAGAGGGATTTTTGAATGAATGGTTGTGCCTTACTGCTTTGAATGTGTTTTTGATGTTGCTTTTGTTTACTGTCTTTTAGTGTGGTATTTGTCTGATCCTGTTTAGTATTTGTATACTTCTATTTTTTAGCTTTCAATATTGTCTTTTAATGATGTAAGCAATCTTGGGTCCTCCTTAAGAAGAAAGGTGGGGTAAAAGTATTTTTAATAAATGAAAATAAATTATTTGTTAACCAGGAAAAATCACTGACAACACTATCACAGTAGAATAATTAATAAAATGAACATACTGAAAGTTATAATTTAGTTCTTTGTACAAATTATCCATGTACTGTCTGTTCTTCAGACCCCTATTTTTCTACTTGAAAACCCCCTAATCAGTCACAATGAAGAATCTGTGACAAAAGAATTAAACATGGCTTACTGCATGTGGTAATCTTTTCGCTTCACAACGCTAAGACTTTACAATCATTCCCATATGATTTATTAGATGCATTAATTTGTTGCCAGCACACCCAGACATGCAAAACATTTGAGCAGCATTCTGGGTAGTGTATAATACTGTGCACCCAAAAGAGCTATAAATAGTCTTGTCACCGGGCATGTTGAAAAGATCCAAGAAAGATGGCATGAGCTTCCTTGTGCATAATGTTTTAAACTCAAACATGGGATGAATAAATGTTCCTTTGGGAGGGGGGTGATAGTCACTCCCCTCTCCTATTACCAGAGCTTCACTGCTGTCACCAAAAATTACAGTTTCAAGGCATTCGAAGCAAGCATTCCATTTGCCCTAATGACTAGTGCTAGTAGAGGGTGATAGTGGTGGAAACAGGCCGTTCGGGTTCCCTGGTGTTTTCCCTCTTTGTATTATCTAGTTTTTTGCTTCCTCTCCCATCTCATACTATCAAACTTGATGTCTTTTCATTCGCCTACCTCAATACCTCTCTCTCTCTCTCTCTCTCTCTCTCTCTCTCATGCAGCTGGTTTGGGGACCTCTCCTGGGAAAGATCAGGAACTTCAGTGGGTGAGAAGGCCCGCACAGCAGGCCTCCTGTCCCTGATTCCTTCCTGCCTGCACACCCAGCTCTAAAGGTCCTCATCTTCTCTGACTGATTTTTTTACTGCTTCTCGGAAAATGGGGCTAGTGATGCAGCTTTTTCATGTGGCAGTGGCGGCTAAACATTATGCTTCCATGGCTTGCTTTTTTGGCCTGGCACACGGAATAGCAGTGTACCACTGTCAGAGGGAACATGGATGTTGGGGTGGGGGTGGTAAACCACATCTTCTTCCCTCCTGTGTGCAGTGGATAAGAGTGATGGATCAGGAGACCTGGCTTCAAATCCCCACTCAACCATGGAAGATCACTGGGGGAGTGGAACTGGTAAAACCATCCATTAAATATCCCACTTACCTTGGAAGTCCTATGAGTTACAGTAAGTCGGTTCTGACTTGGCGGCACATAACACACACATCCCTTCCTGCAACTGCAGGGAAAATAGTGAATATGAATTGGAGTTTAGGAAGAAGAAAAAAACGAGGTGAGATCAAGTTCTCTGACATAGGGTGGAGAGTATTCAGTCGTTGACTTGTTTAGAGTGAAACCATTTGGTATCGTAACAGGCTAATATTAGGCTCAGAAAATTAGTATCAGGAAAATAAATAAAATAAAATAAACATGCATACGTACACAGCCTCAGGCTCAGTTTGCAAATTAAGCGTTAAAAATAGGCTCAGAAAAACAAAAACCCTGAACTATTTTTAAAGCTCTTGGAATATAATGTAGGTTTTACAAACCCAGTAAGACTGGAGAAAATTTCCTACCAAACTGTATCAAACTCTTAAAAAAGACGGTTGGAATAGTTCTCTTCCGCTTGTAAATTTTTTAGACAAAGATACACTTTTTATGCATAATATGGGAGGTTTATGCTAATGCTGCTGGTACAGCCTTCTGCAGACGTGAAACATCTCGCAGTTGTTGACAGTTTATTTGATAGGTTATTTTGTTGTGCAGAAGCAATATTTCTTTTCTTTTTAATCCAGAACAAGAAAATAACAATTCTGAACAAAGACTTCATGGACCTTATAGACCTTTATTGCTTTTGACTCCTGCTGATCAGCTAGAACCATAATGCATTTATTCTTAATGGACAAAATGATAAGAGAGCAACTCATTAATAAGAACTCTGCTAAGAAGATATCTTAGTAATGGGCAAAATGATAACAGAGATGTTCTTCAACAGCTTTTGACTAATGAGCAAAGTGATATCACTTTGTACTCCCAGCTGCAGGTCGGCAAAGTTAGGTCTTCACTAGAGATGGGGACAACTCACCATTTTGGCGAGTCATCCTGCTTCGTCATCCATCAAAGTTGATGAAGCACGAAGCTCCCCCCCATGAACCGACGAAGCATGAATTTATTTGTCGTTTGTGGGGGGGGGGGTAGATAGCCAGAGGCTGTCTAAAAAACAAAGCTAACCCCCCCACCCCCACAGCCTCCCCCTTGCCCATCGCCTCCCTACTTTGGTGGCCGCTGCTGCACCGCCATCACTGCCACACCACCACTGCTGCACCACCGCTGCCGCCACTGCTAGACTGCCACCAGCACCGCCGTACCACCGTCACTGCAGGGCCACTGCAGCCAGCGGACCACCACTGCTGGTGGCGGACCACCCCCACTGCTGCTGGACCGCCACCACAGTCCCCAGCTGGCCTCCGCAGCCACGGCCTGCAGAAAGGGACACTGGCTGCCCTTTGCAAAGATGGCAGCTGCGGCTTCATTTAGGGTAGGGAGAGGAAAGGGGTGGGGGATAGGC
Source organism: Intellagama lesueurii (assembly GCA_037013535.1). Taxonomy (NCBI): domain Eukaryota; kingdom Metazoa; phylum Chordata; class Lepidosauria; order Squamata; family Agamidae; genus Intellagama; species Intellagama lesueurii. The sequence continues at coordinate 161,173,897 of JBAJHW010000001.1, read as the reverse complement.
TGTGGGGGAGGTGGCTGTGGCGCTGGCTGGCTGTCTATAGGCAGAAAGGTAAGGCCATAGGACGAGAGGGAAGGCTAGCCTTCCGTCTCTTCCTATAGGAGACGAATAAAAACGGGGCAATATTCATCCCTTCGTATTCGTCAGGGTCTCTGGAGCTGATGAATATGAAAGGATGACTATTTAATCAATCAGCGATTTTTAACGAATATCGTGATTCATTTTTTTATTCGTCCCCATGTCTAGTCTTCACCTAACATACACATTGTCTTGATACTGGCCTTGGTCTGATGCAGCTGGGTTAAACACATGCCTTTGCCAGACAATCATTTGCCAGGTCATGTGAAGACCAAGAGATGACAAACGGCTGAGAAACAACCTGCTTCTAGAAGAGACTCCAATAAAGACCTGAGCAAAGATGATATCTATGAACAGAGACCAGCGTGGTCTCAGATGAAACACTAGGCAGAGGAAACACCACAATACCTCCTAGTTCTGACAAAGGTTTTCCACAATGATAGTGTGGAGTAGGGTGCCAACAGTGAAATTCTCATCGAGTAGTAAGGAGACACAAGAAGCTCAAAACCACTGACGTGATTGTGAGGATGAGGCCTACGTATGATGGCCAAGCTGAATGCTTACCTGCAAGGTGTTTTGAAATCTTCATTTTTTATGCTTTTTCTGTGAGTTTCTTTACTCTGACAACATGGTGTAATATAAGGGCAGGGATGTGTGTACAATACTGTAAGAGTTTGTTGTCGCACGAATGGAAAGATGTTTTGGGCAATGTTAGCAAAACAGCACTTAAAACCAAAGAAGAAAAGTGCAAAAAATCGGGGGGTGGGGGTGGATTTCATCATCTCTCCTGTGGTTTCCTGGGAAGTGTATGGTACAAAAGTTGGTCACCTTGTGACTACGTTTCATTTGACTAGCATTGTTCCCAGAACTGGGAATACATTGTTACACAGTTAGAGGTTTCCATGAGAAAATAAAGAATGATAAATCTCCAGTGGCTTTTTTTTTTTTTTAGCCAGCTACCACCTGGCTGAATCTCGTTAGATTAAACGAGAGAGGAAGCAAAGCCCCAGAAGGCCAGTTAAACACATGTTAAAAAGGTGTACCTGCTCCCTGGTTCCTGAGTTATTCCTTGCAACAGACCCTCAGTCACAATGCTGTGCCTGGGGACAATTCTTTAATGAATTAAACTGGAAGTGAGTCTCTTATTTCCCTATCACAGCCAGCAGCTGCTAATGGCAAGCTTTTAGTGTTGCAAATCTTTATATCTGTTAAAACAACAACAACAACAGTTTTTAACTCTTTTAGTTTGAGTCTCAGGTTGTCAACGGAGGCCATTTTATCTGCCCATCACCAAGACAAGTTAGGTTGACAAGCACAAGGAAGAGTCTCTTTGACCTTCTCTTTTGACAGTGACCTAACATCTCTGGAATGACTTTCCATTGAGAGGTCATTGAGTCCTTTGTCTCAGGTTTTTCAGACTTGTTCTTCTTGGCTTTTGCTTAAATTGGAGATTGCTGGTTGTATTTATAATTCACTGTTGTATTAATGTTTCTGTTGTTGTTCTATACAGGTAATTTCCTGTTTTATGGCATCTAAGAAGGATTTTGTTGCTACAGTTACCTCCAAAATACTTAAAAATAATACACTGTCACAGTTACGCAAATGGCATAGCCTTTGGAAGTGAATTGCTGTAAGTTAAGAATTTCCCATAGTTTTTAACTATAGACGTTTTCTGCGGCATCTTGCATCACATGACTCATAGTGCCTCATGTGACTCGGCATAAAACAGATAAGGCCCATAGAGATTTTTTAACTTATGGCAATTTGCTTCTAAAAGTTTCATCATTTGTGTGACTGCGCAACAGGATTTCAGCTGCTATTTTATACTTTATTGCTTCCTTGGGAAACTATTTTTGATTCTTTAAATGTCTTAATAAATAAAACAAAGACAGGCTTTATCGCACATGGATTAATTTGATTTCAAGGAGAAAATGGAATGGCTGGAAATCATGAGAAATCAGTGAGTGGGTTGGTGTTACATCAGATGAGGGGCTGTGGAAGTTTTGAGTCTGTGCTAAACCACCTTATTACCATCAGTAGCATGTGAATTAGGTTTGGAAAGAACTAACATACCTGTATCAAAGTTGGGTAGAACGTTGAGCTGATATTATTGTAGAAGACTTAGTGTACATTTTTTAGAGTGTAATATTTTGTAGATTTTAGGTGAGAGTGGATCACATCCAGCCTGACTGAATCCGGAATTCATTTTTACTTTACACACAGATGTGACATGTTTTCTATGTTTTAAGTTTTCTGTGTTTTAGTTCAAGTGCTTAAAGCTCCCCCATTTCCATCTGTGTATATTCAGTACTTAACAAATTACAAGACAACATCTTCTAATTTGTCTGCATCTGATGAAGTGGACTGTGGCCAAAGTGTAAGGATGCTCACTGGACATACGTATCTACAGATAAGCAGGTTTAGGACCTGTGAACACATATACACCCCAAAGCCATAGCTCCAATGCAGAGCTGGGGTAAAGTGGGGGAGGGTACATGAATTAAAGGTTCTCATGTCTTACATTTGTAAATGTATAAATACACTAGATGTGAAATGTGCCATGTTTATTTACAGCTGGAAAAAAAATCTGTGTCACTAGATGTATCTCTGCCTTTGCCACTGTTGATAAGTGATAGCCACTTGAAACATATTAGAATGTTCTAAAAGCTAAGTATGCTGCATACAGAGTATGAACTGTTCTGGACCTATTAAAACTGTTTAAAATTGTCTTAACTTGCTATTATACGTTGTCTTAAATTGTTTAATAATAAAATAATCATGTTCTGTCAAGTGTATTCTGAGTTATGGTGACTGTTTTTCAGGATTTTCCAGGTAGAGAGTACCCAGAAATGGTTTACTATTCCCTTCTTCTGAGGCCATCCTGGGACTATGCAGCTTGCCCAAGGCCACTCAGGCTGGCTCTTTTCCCAGGAGGCCCAGTGGGGCATCGAATTTATTTATTTATTAGATTTCTATCCCGCCCATCTAGACCAAACTCCCAGCCTCTGGCTCCGCAACCAGATACCTAACCCACTGAGCAATCCAACCAGCTACAAATTATCTGACACTGTTTTATTGCTTGTATGTTGCCCTAACATCCCTGGATGTAGGATGGAATATAAATATTTTAAAAGAAAGAGGGAGAGATTGTAGTGCATGATATTCAGAGTTGATATTTCATTACTTGCTATAGCAAAACAGTTCAACTATGAGCAAAAGTACTCAGGTGCAGAACTTATAAAATAGTTTTTGCTATGTGCAATTTTTCAAGGGAATGGAAGCACTCTGATTACTGTGCTATTTCCTGAATTCTTCTTCACTGAAAGCACTCTAGCGGGCTTAATAACCTTCTGTACAACTACTACTAAGCAAAACTGAGAGTGATCGTGCTAGAACCTGCCATCTCTCTCCAAATGCAGACGTGACATTATTTGCTTCCAGTGGGGGCGTGATATATCTGAGAAATGAGCAGAAAGATGAATGCCAATGCTTCTGTGGAGGGGCTGAGAGATGAGTCAGCAGGAGCTGGGAAGGAAGCGGCTTGGATGAAGGCAGAGATAGCAGGAAGTCTTCCTTAGCTCTTCTTTTTTATTGAGAAGAAGATTGAGGAAGAGGTCAGAAGGCCCTAAATGCAAGCTTTAGCCTGAATCTTTCATCTTGTCTAAGCCACAGTTGAATGCCTAAAATGTGCCACCTGTCAATCACGTTTTACCTTTTTACACCATTATGTGAAACATGTGAAAGGAGGGAACTACACATCTATGCGCTCTGCAGATTCTCTCTGTCTTTTCTGCCTGCATCCATTCTGTGTCTGGGCTATGGTTTGTTTTGTTTTTTTAATGGGATAAAATATGAAGCTGCTTATTCCCTCCCTCCATGTACTGATATTAATATGCATGTTTTAAATGAAAGTTATTGCTTCAATGCATCCTCTCCTCCCTCCCATAATTAACTAAAGGAGCAGGGTTTTGCATGCATTTGAAAAATGTGCATTTTCTGTGACCCTGGGGATACTAGCAAAAAGTGAAGGCTCTGTGCGCAATTCCCATTGAAAGCATTCAGTCTGGAAAGAAAAATAAAACTTCACCGTAGGACTCGCTGTCATGAGCCACCCAATCATCGTGTTACCTGCAGGTTTCAGGGGAGGTCCAGGGATGGATGGTGGAAGATATATGTGCCAAATATTTTAGACATGTGATGATTATTTGCCACAGGGAAATAGTTTTCAGCAAGGAGGATGAGGAAAGGGGCTGAGCCCACACATATTTCAGTCTCCTCAGCATTTGCTGTGTAACACCACATGTGTGAATAAGCCTTCTGGTATTAGAATACAGCACCAAAACATGTAGCAAGTCATCAGAACAAATGTGGATGGCTGGGTCATGAACAGAGAGGCAGGCAGATGGGATGAAGTGTCTCCTCACCCTTTTTAGATCTACATACAGATTGCTACTTTCAAGCTCATCCTTCCTCCCTCTCTGAGGTCAGTTCCTCTTTGTTCCACCTCCATTTTAGTTAGACAGATGCAGACTTGCACACATGAAAGCCAGCTCGGAGGGCTTCTGTAAACATGTATAAGAAATTTTTCTCTTGCACTGTCCTTGAATGGATGCACTTTATCAATACATAGGAGGATTTCTGTTTACCTTCCTGCCAGCCCTCAAAGTGAGCATTCTCTTCAATAGTCATTTGTTCAGCACAAGAGTGGTGCACTCCTCCAGTAAATACCAAAAAATCCTAACTCTGAATTAGGGAGGAGCAAAAGCCACTGGTCCACTCTGCACCTGAATATCGGGCATAAAGATTGCAGCTAACCTATCCTGGACCCTGTAAGAGACATTCTGATTCTCCATGTCCCCGACATAGCCCCACAGCTCTGCGAGATGGCTGCAGAGTAGCTGCAGGAGCATATATACACTGGCCAAAATCCTGTTGCTTAGCATATTCTAGTGCCTATTCTAGAGTGATTTACTATGCTAAGCAGTTGGATTTAGGCCACTATCTGGTGCCTCAGTTTTTGGAATGTCCTGGGAAGATCTTACGCTTGATTCAATGCATTAGCGATCATTTACACCAGCAGCCCAGTCTACTGAGCTGTTTCCATTTCCCCTGTCCTCAATTCAAACTGCTGACCATCTTTTTATGTTTAACCCTACAAAGGCTAAATGTGAATATGAAGACTTGTTATAGTGTTGGTCCACCTCAAAATGAAGAGGAGTTCCGTGCTTTGCCCAGTAGTCACTCTGGAATTGCACAAATACCCTGGTTTGATCTAGTTTAACACAATTGTCCAAAGACAATGTGCATGGCTAGTCTGAATATATGTTGTTCCTCACTTGACACAACAATAAGTCACAATAAATCCAGTGGGGCTTATTGCACCCTAAGTTGCATTTAACTTAAGTTTTAAGATGGAAATCTTAGGTCATCATATAGATTCTTGGGAGATAACATCAGGTGACACAGTAAGCATGCAATAGAGGGCTGGGTGAACACTCAAACATTCATTATTATGGAGAAACTCAGGCCTTCCTGACAGAGAGGGAAAATAATAGTTCCGTGACTGCTATATCTAATGTTGCTTTGATGCAATGTAATTACATGTATGGAACGGTTCAACCAACAGCCAACATTTTCAAACACCAGTGCTGAATGTTGAATACAAACCCCTATGTTTCCTTAGCATAAAAAACTTGAAAACAAACTACCCACTTTTCTTAGAAAGTCATACATCATGTCAAGGATAACGTTCAATCTACTGTAGAATCTGTAGAGTTGGCCAAAATGACTGGTTCTTGTGATGGACTGGCTTACACACATAATGCTGTGGTTCACCTGGAATTAAGAAGGTTTTTTTAAAAAAACAACAACCAAAAACAAAAAACCTACAGGTTCCTGGAAAATCTTCATCCAGCCTGTTCGCAGCAATGTTCTTTAGACTTTCCCAGCCCTAGAGCTAAACATGCAGCAGTTGCATCAACCTGAGGATTTATTCCAAAGATGTGACAATAAAGAGTGGGTGGGGGAAAAGAGCTTTGCTAAAACATCAGTTTGTTCTCTCTTGCTAACAAGCGGGATATTATTCATAACAAGAACAAAGTTAGCGCTGAGTGTTGGAGCTGCAGAGTCAAAAATATGAGAAGACTGACTCCAAAAGAGTCTTCCGCTGCTGACAAACCCAATGGGGGTGCCAGCCCTGCACTCTTTAGTTGTTGAGAGATATTTGTTTTATCAGGAAGTGCAAGTTCTGAAGTTTGATATCCGTCCAACAAGTCCATCACAAATGCACACACGGGTGTCAAACCGAATAGTGGATTTTGAAAGAGAAAATTTTATTAGAAGCTGGGACCATGCCAAGACATCAAAGAAATTCTCTTCTTCTTTTTAACAGACTGGTTTGAAAATGAAAATATTTCCATTATCTTAATGGCTCTTTTTAACTACTTGAATTGATTAGAAAAGAAAGCCAGACAGCATGGTTGGGAGGGAATCTGCTGTCCGCTGGAGTTGATTGTTAATGAAATCCCTTTTATTTTGCAGGAACAGAAACTTGGTCCCACTTCAGAAGCATATATTTCTAAGTTTCAGCATGGGGTATAACCTTCATCAAAAGAGGTACAACCACAAGATTTCCTTGTTTCAAGTTCCATGCCTGGGTTCAGTGGTGTCATGTTAGTAGGACTTTGGGCAGATATCTTAAGACTCCCTTCCACAGAATTAGCAGAAAAGGTCAAACCAGGGCTGTCTTACTACAATTTTCAAATAAAGGACATCATGCTTAGTACTTCATTGACTGCATAAAGAAAATCTCCCCAATACAATCATTAAATCCATAGCCTAATGTACACATAGATGAATCCTTTTATAATAGATGCTTCATGAAAGGTCAGCTTTTGCTTCATGGGTATGGCTTGATTTCCAGCCCCCGATGGCAGCTTTTCCAGCTGTCAAGGTAATGTCTGAACCTCTAAGAGGTCACATAACACATCAGAGTCAGCAGTGTAGGGCTAGTCAATGGAACTGCTGCCCAATGTGATGTACATATACGCTGCCAGTTGCTTAACAGATGCTGGATCTAATACATTCTTTCCACTTTTCAAAATTGCTTGTTTAATTGACTTCAACATAACAAACTCAATGGCCACTATAGGTGATCATGCATTCCAACTGGGGCGATTGTGACATCTCTGAAAGTAAGCAAGACTTTGAATCCAGTTAAGGAAAACATTTCACTATTTAATACTATCAGCTGAGCTATACTTTCCTCTAACACTCTAGGTTCGATTTATGACTTGATATGCGAAGCTTCATAAAACACCCCCAATTACATATTATTTCTTGACCTGTGCTCTGATCCACAAAGGCAGGGCCATTTGTAGAAGCAAGCTCTTGGGTATGTCAGTACCATGTACGCAGCTGTACATCTACAGTTGCATCCCAGCTCAGTCTGCACTGAACCAGATCTTCTTGCTGTGTTCCACGCAGACAGATGCAATACCTTTTTCAGCTGTGCCACAACCCTACCTTCACAACAAAACTGAGACCCAGGGCAGAAGATCAGGACCACACACACACCAGAAAGACCACTGTTAACAACTGTTAACGACCCATGACAATGGGTGGAGAAGAACTGCAGAAGTGGGATTTTAACTCAAACCCCCCCCCCCCCATCCTTTGTCCATCTAATGAGCCTATTCAGACCAGGGGGAAGTGAAACCAAACTGGAAGATATATCAGGGGTCTCCTACCAACTCTACTCAGACTGAAGAAACTACTTGGATGAGGAGTGAAACGTTTCAACCTAATAAGAAAGAAATCCAGTTGCCATGACTCAACTTCCAGATAATCTCACCTGGATGACTGAGAATCTTCACAGATATATTCCATAGGGTGGTGTTTGTGAAGTTTTTCTGTTGTGTGTGCCAAAACACCTCAGCCGGCATAAAGCACTCCACAATTTGGTGAGTGAGTGGGATGCAGTTTGCTGGTTTGTTCCAGGCAGCACAAGGTTTTAAACCACCTTTAATTCTAGAATTTGTTTATGGTCTGGCCCACCTGATTTTTGGAAAGCGAGCCCTTCCTAACCCTTGTATAAACTGGCCAGTATTCTGTTCCTACAGGTGTAAAGTTATGCCTGGCAACAAAGAATTGCATTCTGCAGTAGTGCAATTGGCCATGTGTCCCTAGCTCAATCAACAGCACAAGGCACTGACGGAAGTGCTTCCACCTCAGTGCTAGGACAACCTCCACAGGCACAACCTCAAGCTGCACATGTGTAGATGGTCAACAGGACTTTGGCCACATGATGCTGCCTGTAGTTTACGTGCTTAATAAATGGAAGTGTGTAACTTGTCTCTTTTTTTCTCTGTCTGTGAAAATGCACATTTGTTGCTTTCCAACTGTGTACATTTTTTAAAGGCACATTTTATTGACAACTGCTCAAAAAACAAAACCACTGCCCTGATTATGCTCCTGAGTAAGATAGTATTGAAAGCTGATCACTTCACAATGGGAACTTTTTAAATGAATTGGAGGGGGGGGGGGGGAAATGGCCAGAAGGACGAAGCCTGCTGAGACAAGACTCAATGGACTTCAGCCATTTTTCTTTTTTTAATGCATGCAGTTGGAAAGCAACCAATGTGCACCTCCAACATGCTGGGCTGTCTGCTAAGCTACAAAATTGGTTTGTGGCACTGGGAGCCTGCTGCAAGCCCTTTTCCTGGATGCAGGCTCTTGGCTGCTTTAAGCTCCCCATACATACGTATCCCAAACCTCTTGGGGAAGAACACTGTAATTATGTTGTTTCTTTCGTAGGAACACATTTTGTAAATACATGTCAGCAGAAAGGCAGTGCTATATTTTTTGTCTCAGGTAAGCAAAACCTGGATAGACGTTGTTACCTGGAGCTTCCTGTGCTGAGCTTGTTATTACTGGTATGATTCTTTCAGAAATGCATTTTTGGAAAACCAACATAAGACAGAATATCGCCAAGGTGTCCCAGTGAGCAAAAGGAAGTGGCAGTTTTATGGTTGTTATAAGCTTTTGTACTGGCGTTCAAAATGTAATGTCTCCAATATGAAAATACTGGGACAATATAGTTTTGGTATTGATTTTGCTTTCACAAAGTGGAGAGGAGCCTGGATAATGTACATTTTCCATCACAGGCAGTGTCACTGTGACATCTGAAAAAGAGATTTCAGTATCACTACAAAAATCTCTGTAACAGGACTACAGATATGAAAGGAGAGCATAGATTTTTGCAGCCCCTTCCATTGCTCTGCATATTGGGTTTTCCAAGTTCTAGAGTACATCTAAAATTGAGGCAATAGAAGACATGTCAAAACAAAGAAATGAAAAACAAGGAAGGACAAAGTGAATAGGACAAAGATGGCTTATATTCTATAGGATGTTTCCTTAATGTGTTTGGATTCTTAACAGTAGAATGTAGCCACTGAAGCTTGGCATCCTGTCTTAGTCTTGTTTGAATGATGTTAAGAAATAAAGCATAATGTTCACCTAAAATTGCTCTGTATGGAGAGAGAATTCCAAGCAGAGGATTTATGTATAATCCTCTTTATCCATTCTTAAGAGTATAGCAGTCCGGTACTTACTGCTAACTCCTACAGAAATAGTTTAATCTTTGTTTCTGGGAACTCAACTTCTGTCCATGGGTCAGAACCACATCTAATGCCAGAACTCTTCACCAAGGAAGAGATGGAAGCATTTATTCAACCTGACATTTACTATAGCATCATGGAAATAATGGAAGGATGTGTTATCTTCATTTATGGCACACCACAACTGTCTGTAGTCTTTGCCAAGGTATCAGAAGAATAACTGCGGCATAGGGTTGAATTTAAGGTATGCTAGCAGAACAATATCCAGCCACATTTCTCTTCTGTAAACTATTTTGCCAAAGCGAGCAGAGGACATTGTGTGTCTTTGTCCAAGTAATTGTAATTTTTTATATATATATAATTTTTGTATTACTATAAACTACAACATAAAATACATAAACCAAAATACAAATCAGTTGTGTTCCCCACCACAATTCTAGTGTCCCGGGTCAAGTTCAAGGTTCAGACTCTCACCTATAAAGCCTTTCATGGTTTGGGACTATTGGAGCGTCTTTGCACATGGTCACCTACCAGGCCCAACAGACCATCCCAGGCAATGCTCCTCCTGGAGGTGGCCACTCCAAAGGAGGCTAGGAAATCATCCATCAGAGGCCAAGCCTTCTTCGCTGTGGCACCTACACTCTGGGACCAGCTCCTGGTGCCTGGTCGCCTTCCTGCCAATGTTTAAAACGCTCCTGAAAACATTGGTTTTCAGTGAGATTTTCAGTGAGGCCTTTCGTGACATCTCTGCTTGGTTTCATGCTTTTGTGTTCCGTCTTTTAACTAGCATTCATGCCTCTTGTGATTGTTGTACTGTTTTAATGCTTTATTCTCTATTGTCGTATTTATAACCATACTACTATTGGGTGTTATTTTAGTATGTTGTAAACCGCCCAGAATAGTGCATTGCACTCATGGGGCAGTATACCGACCGACCAACCGACTGAATGAACGACCGACCAAACGACCAAATGAACGAACGAACGAATGAACAAACAAACAAACAGCACGCTTCTTCATGGCTGCAGGAGAAACTAATAGATGACCTTCTGCAATAGGAATTCTATCGATAGATCAGGTGACTTTCCCCTAGTGGCAGGCCATTTCTGGATCCAACCTAATCCTTTTTTCAAAAAAAGAAAAGAAAAGAAAGGGGAGGGTTGTTGGTTTGGGAGGAGCATGTTCTAATTAGTTTTATTCATTTTTTAATTACAAGGTCCTTTTAAATAACTACATGTTATTCACTGCTGGATATCTCAGTGGTTTAGTTGGGAGTTCAATTCCACACAGTGCCTCCTTGTCAGTGGCTGGACTTGATGGTCCACAGGGTCCCTTCCAAGCTCTGCAGCTCTAAGATTATTATTACTAATATTGACCCATGTCATTCAGAACAGCTGTACAATACATTTCTGGCCTTTTTATGTGTGTCTATAATTGCAGTAGAGATCTCTAAACATTAGGCAACGTAACAGGTTCATTTCACATGTTATCTATGAAAAATCAGTGGACTATAGCATGTGCTGATGTTTTGAGCTGTTCCCGAATTCTAAAGTTTAGGTTTATGGAAGACCTAATCTATAGGTGCAGAGAGGGATGAAGAAGAGGAGGGTCAGGGATAGGAAGAAGGCTTCTCTCTGAGGCATTGGTGCTTTGCAGGCGACGATAGACTTAAAGGAGTATGTGTGTTCCTCTGCCCATAAGCCGAGTGACTATCTCATCCTGAGAAAGTGATACAGTATGCCTTGCAAAGTTAGGTTTGTTCATTAGGAATATTGAGAAATTTTCCCTATTGAATGTTTTTTTAAATATATATATTTTCGGTTTGTTAAGGAGAATTGTTCAATTTCATAGTTGTACCCAGTTTTGCAATCAGAAAACCTGTACTCAGAAATGTTTGGGAGATGCATTCTATGAAAGAAATCTTTACAAAGTGTTCAGCCTGCGCATATGTGAAAAATGCAAGAAGAACACTTTCTAAAATGTGCATAAATACACTTAAGTGTTTATTTATTTATTAAAAATATTCTTACCCCACCTTTTTCCTGAGGAAGGACTTGAAGCAGCTTACATCTTTAAAACATAATATTAAAGTTAAACGCAGTGAATTATTCAAATATTAAATGAATTAATACCATTATATTAAAAATTTTAGGTAAAGCATTCATCAGACAGATTTAGAACCAATAACATTAAAATCATTTCATTTAAAAAACCTTTCTTAGACAGGCAGTCATTAAGGAAAAGCCTGCCTGAAGAGCAAGGGCTTCACCTGCGTGTGGTTTGTTTGTTTGTTTAAACTCGAATACTGCCCCAATGTGCAAGCAGGTAACAGAATAATTTACCAAATGTATACCACGACTGCAGAGCTGAGAGGTTCTTTGAAAACTTCCAGGCTCCATTCATAGCACGACCCATAGATGAGACTAAAACCTTCACCGGGCAGGAATGCAGCTTAGGGGGCCAAATCTCTGCCTTTGAAAATTACGTGTGCCTCTTTGCTCCCTGTAAAAGAATGTGGGAGGTCTTTTCAGTGCCAGAAATGTACGATTCGTCCTAATAGTTCAGTTCGTGCTAGGTCACAGAGAGAATTATGAACACATGAATCACTGTCGTTTGGCATTTCTTCTCCAGGTAGGGGCGCAGTTGGGCAATCAATCAAAGCTGATAAACGGCCCTCTTGGCCACAGCAGATACTTGTCCCTCCACAGAGAGGGCTGGATCAAAAAGGACAAAAATTCAACTGTGAATACAGTCTTTCAGGGGGAGTGTAACCCCATAAATATCAGATAAATATCCCTCTAACTCTGAGCTTCCCAAAGTGTGTGCCGTAGTGCCTCTTGCTCTTGCGATGCCCCATGGCTTCCTGGGGCACCACCAAACCAGCCAGGAGCGACACAGAAGCTTTCCTTTGTTTTTTCGCTGACCCTGCGGCAGTGCTGCTGCTCTTGCTCTTCTGGGTGGCTCCGGCTCCTTCCTGCTTCTTTGTTTCCTGCTCTGCACAGCACCCATTGTCGCTCTTCCTGCACCATCGCTCCTACTGCTGCTTTAGGGGAGCCAGAAGTGGAAAAAGTTTGGGAACCACTGCTCTAACTGGTCTGACAATCCTCCAAACAATATGATCTCTGTTTTATCTGGATTCAGTTTCAGTTTATTGGTCCTTGTTCAATCCATAATCACTACCAGACATTACTCAAGGGCCGGTATTGCATCACTTGCAGATGAAGAAAAGTAAAGATAAAGCTGTGTGTCATCTGTGTATTGATGACAACGAACTCCAAATCTGCAGATGACTTCTCCTGGCAGCTTCATATAGATGTTAAAAACCATTGGGGAAATCCCTGAGGGGCCCCAGAACAGAAGTCCCAAGAGTTGGACATCACCTCCTCAGGTTGTACCATCTGGGATCAGCCCTTGAGGAAGTAGTAGAACCACCAAAGACAAGAGCCCCCAAGTCCTAAACTCGATAGCTATCTCAGAAAGATATCATGGTCAACAGTATCAAAAGCTGCAGAAAGATCCAGGAGAACCACCATGGTTACGTTCCCATGTTGGCATCTCTCAGGAGATCAACTTGCAGGGTGACCAATGCAACTCCATGGCACAGCCTAAACCCTGCTAGAGGAGACAGGGCAGGGAACCACTGAACACCTGTTTGTCTGAAGGACGAATCTGCATGAACCACCAAACTGGCAGTTCATGCTCATCTCTACTCCCAACCTTTAGCCCCATTAGGACTTTTAAATTCTTACCTAGGTTTTCGTTAACTGTGTACACATGTGGCTGCTCAGAAACTTAGTAGGTACAACTCATTAACCACACAGTTCTGCGACTCTGGTATTGAACCACCGAAGGCTTTTCAACCTTGGCTTTCTTGGGTAAATTTGGGCAGTAAGTTCACATTGACATGGTCTATGTTTGGACCTGCTTTGTTCTTTGGGCCCAGTCACTGTAGGTCATAGTGTGTCAATGTCACCTCTGCCAAGCATAGGTCCCTGTTTATCAGCCTGCACTTTATTGACTGCACTTTATCAATTAATCACTGTTACAAGCAATATGGACAGGAAGCGGAGTGTGCAGGAGGGTATGAGCACCCACTGCACCCGTACTGGTTTTTACCCACACCATGTTGTCAGGACAACAGTTCAGAAACAAGGCATTGCCTCATAATGTACATTAAGGAAAACAAACACAATCACATTCAACACGTCCAGAACCTTCCAATAGATAAAATGTGTATCAACTTCCCTAGTAGGAGCACTGCAGTCTTTACTATCGTGTTCCCAGATTTCATTTTAATCCTCTTTCCGTACAGTCAGTAGTTCTTCTGAAATCGATAGGTTGTTTGACTTTAGAAACATATTTCTGATTTTCCAGAGTATTCCTTATGGTGCATGTGAAAGCGATCACCAATCAGACTGATGGTTGTGTTTCCCTGTATGCCATAACCCTTGAGGACCCATGGAGAACCCCAGGTAAACATGTCAGCAAGCAGGCACCATGTGAGCCATATTTATGAGATGGAAAGGGGAGATATATTCTTTGATCCTGACTTAGCCTGAAAAATGAATGCAATCCTCTTTTAGGCACAGAAGGTGTGCGAAATCCTCAGGCTGCACAGTTGAGGTTCAGATTAAGAGAAAAGTGACAGTCATGACAATCTAACACATTTAAGTGGCTGGCTTTTCATAAGGAAAATTTCATTTTTTCCCCTCCAGAATCTTCTAAAGCAGAAAGTATTTAAAAGATTTCCCTCATGAGATGGGAGTATTTCACAGAGAACCTCCAGCAAAAAATGTCTTCTACATCAGAAAAGCAGGTTTTTTATTTGTGCTATTATTTTGTAATAACTTTGGGAACAATAGACCACAGCCAAGTAATAGATCATCATTCGCCCAATTTGGTTCCCTCCAGAAGGTTTGCACTTCCATCAGTCCTAGATAACATGGCCATTGATCAGATAATATGTGAAAATAGTATTGGAACTTCAACACTCACCTATATGAGTCAAATCTTGAGTTCCCATCCTAAAGGAAATGAAAATGGGTACAAGGAAAGGGTGGTGTGATCACATGCACACACACACACACATGCACGCACAAGCCAGGTTTTTCATTATCCTGGAACAACAAGCTACATTTGCATGTAACCAAAATTCTTTCTTTTGTGCAACTAACACACACAGCCTACCACTGGTCTGTGAATCGAGGAGCTGCTGGCAGCTCAGGGCATGCTCAGTCTACTAGCCTGTGACTGGTCAAAGAAGTGTTAGCTCCCAACAGCTGCATGCCTGAAAAATGGGCTTGCGTGCACTGATACATCCAAACTCCCCCAACTGTGCCTATCAGGACTTGAGTTCAGCAGATGGGGCGCAACTATTTCAGGATCAGAGAGATGATCATTCTGACAATCACCTGCTTTTAAATGAAACGTGTTAGACCAAACAAACATTTCATTTAAAATGTGAAATTGTGTATATTTTCTGTAAAGTTGCTCTGGTTAAACCGCTGAAGCCTCTGTGCTGCAAGGTCAGAAGACCTGCAGTCGTAAGATCGAATCCACGCGACGGAGCCCCCGTCGCTTGTCCCAGCTCCCGCCAACCTAGCGGTTCGAAAGCATGCAAAATGCAAAAATGCGAGTAGATAAATAGGTACCACCTCAGTGGGAAGGTAAACGGCGTTCCGTGTCTAGTCACGCTGGCCACGTGACCACGGAGGATTGTCTGCGGACAAACGCTAGCTCTATGGGTTGGAAACAGAGATGAGCACCGCCGCCTAGAGTCGGACATGACTGGACAAATTGTCAAGGGGAACCTTTACCTTTACCTAATGCTTACTTTGGGATGCACAGCTACAGGTCCTTTAAAACTGCAGACTGTGACTGTTGTGTACTGATATGCTTTGCACAAAAAATGGGACCGACCTCCCTGCCCCCACAAAGGCACAGTCAATCAAAATTATAAAAACATTGACTGGTATTATGTAAAAGATACAAGTTTTAACCAAAACCCTAAGTATCTTAAATATCGACGCAGGATGTATGCCATTCCTAATATTGCCGTTTTTTGTAGCTCTGATGGTGGTATGATTTCTGAGATCTGCAACTGCTTATAGTACTGTGTGAAATGTCTTGATATTGTTCCCAAAGCCCCAATGACTACGGAGACCACTGAATTGTTTCTTCCAGAGGTGAGATGTTTCGATTGCCAGGTCTCTGTACTTTGTTAATTTCTCTAATTCTTTATTTTCAACTCTGGCATCCCCTGGAATTGCAATGTCAATGATCAAGACATTTCTTCATTCTATTACTACTATGTTTTGTGTGTTATGTTCAAGGTGTCTAACTGTTTGGATCCGGAAATCCCACAAGATCTTGACTTCCTAATTTTCTGACACCTTCTCTACCTGACGTTCCCATGGGTTTTTGGAGGCCGGCAAGTTATATATATATATTTTATATTTTATATTTTTTTGCATAATGACCAGTGCACTATTTTTTTCACTCAATCATGTCTAATTTTGTAATCTGTGCAATCTTTGGACATTCGCAGATGAGGTGTGACACAGTTTCATCTTTTTCTTGGCAGAGTCGACATTTGCTGTTAGCACTAACTCCTTGGATCTTAGCTTTCATCACGTTGGTTTGGAGTGCTTTTTCTTGTGCAGCAAAAATCAGGCCTTCAGTTTCTTTCATAGCACAATAATTGTCAACAATGAATTAAAATAAAACAATGTCAAATAATATGGAAGAACTTTAGTATAATACACTAAATATTATAAATCAGTTATCAGCATTGTGAATTTAAAAATATAACATAAAAAGAAATTAATAAAAGCAGTCAAGACTGCAGGATCACTAACTTAGGAGTTGGTAGATGCTCTGTGTTCTGTTGGTGGTATATTCTCAAAGGCCTGTCTAAATAACCAGGTTTTCAGTGCTCTCTTAAAAATAGCCTGGGAAGGGGCCAGGCGAATATCACGCAGGAGTTGATTCCACAAATGCGGTGCAACCGCCAAGAAGGCCTGATTTCTGGTCTTTTCCTTCCAGGTCTCTCTCGGGGTCAGATTCCTCAAGCGCCCCCACTTGGAACGAACCAGTAGAGTGGGCAGAACTCATTGGATGAAGACTATTTAGGCTATTCACACAACAGGTTGTGGAGAAAAGGAACTGTGATATGAGCACCAGTTACATAAAAAACCCCACATAAAACACTGGTAAATTCAAGGTTTCCAACTCTTGAGGTTCAGAACATGCAAAAAAATCACACTTGGACCGATTTTGGTCCTGTGTGTTAAAATGTGTTCCTCCCGGGTCCTCAGCCAATGCAGCACAAGTGGCATGTGGGGAATTTTTTATGCTGCAGCTAGGTTTTGTGACATGCTAACCTCCAGTCCACTGCCAGGTTTGTTATTCCAAGTCTTTCTCTGAGGCTGCTTTGTCACTTACGTACAAAAAAGGCGCAAAGGCCATGCTGCTAGTGCTTGCCTTTCTCCAAGTGGCACCATGAGTTCAAGAGTCACTGGCTCTCAAGAGTTACCAGCTCTCAAGCAAATTTCCTTAGAAGCAGCTTGTCTCACTATTGAAGTCAGGCTATGTCTGGAAAAATACAGTTTCTAAAGCTACTGAAGGCACAGGGGATATGTCCTCTATTCCACTATGTCACACACTGAACCTGACCACACTAGCATACAGATACGGTCATTGAGGGCACAGTTTGGATCATTAAAAAAAGCCCACGTCCACTTGTGTTTCTACTTAGATCAAGCCATTCTTCCCCTTTAAGAGCTGTAGCATGCCATTCTGGCCCAGAGATAGGGCATGCATTCTTTTTGGCATGCTCTGCTTCGCTGGCACAAAGCATCCTTCTGTAGTTACAGTGTTGTGGCTGCAGATTCTGAGTGAGAGTGTGGGCAGAACAAGGGAAGGGAATCAGGCAGGGGGGAAAAGGGAGAAAATGGAATGGCACTGACAGAGGGGGAGAGGAGTAATGTAAAAAGTAATTTCGGATTCCCTGACCATGCACAGATGATCAGGGAAAGCACTTAATTGATAGCTGATCAGGCTACAAGGGCTCATTTGCTGTTGGCATGGTAGGAGGCCCCCCCCCCCACATAGCTCAACGGACCCTTTGCTGCTTGATCCGCCCCACATCCAAAATGGCCAGTCTGGACAGGCCCTCTGTTTAGTCAGAGGTGGAAGAAACTATGGTTGAAAGTAAACGATACATTTAGCATGTTTTTTAGAAAAAATGCTCCCCAAAGTGGTAAAAAATATATCTTTGTCTACATACGTATCTCACATTTAGTGTGAGGGTTTTTTTTTTGTGATTGATTGTTAGAAGATAAAAATATCTATCCATCTTTCTGTCTGTCTGTCTGTCTGTCTATCTATTAACATAAATATAATATTTCATCTTCCGAAGTGTGTTTATCTGATTTCTCTGCCTTTTCACATCTCTTGGAGACAGACCTCATATCTTCTTAGATCAGCACAAGGCTTCTGGAGTGTGAATCTTAAATCTGAAGTTCTTTAAGATATAATATAGGGTGTGAATTTAATTACTTTGATATGCCATTTCCTGAGACCAATACCAAAAGGCATTTTTGACGATATAACTCTGAGAGATAATGTTTCTCCCAAGGTAGAAATCAACAGTAGTCTCATTTTAGTTCAGCATATCACAAAGAGAGGGAGGAAAACCATGGAAACACTCTAGTGTAGAAGTCCAATTAAACAATAACAACAATAACAACCAACATAAGGATAAATTAAGTCACTGGCTTTTTAGAGAAAGCCATTAACAAAAGAGAGGTTATATGTTCTGAGATCTTAAAAATTGCCCTGAATTAATTTGACATAAGAGTTTATGTGGCTGATACAAAGATATATCAATTCAGCAAACATTGCAGGATAAATCTTATCCATCATTGTCTCAAGGCATTTTTTTCCAGCCCCCCCCCCCCTCAGTTAGTAAATAACATCCCTCTCTGTTTCATATGCAAGGAAACCATTCTCACCACATAAAACTAGTGTCTTAAAGTCATTGTTTCAAATTGATGAGATCAGATGGGATGGCAGTTTAATTTTAATGTGGTTTTCAATGCTCCTGCAGGAACTACCATTACCATTCAGTACTCATTCTTATTTTCACAGTCTAATTCAGGAAACTTTCCCAACATATTTGCCACAACATTACTATTTCTTTAAAAAAATCCTCTCAGCTTTCCTCAAAAGGTTCCTCACAACAACCTTGGACAGCACATTAGGTTGAGAGAGATGTTAGTGGCTTTGTCTGAAGAAGCTGTGAATTTCTTCTATCTTTTGAGGCATTATTTTCTTGAGAGACATCAGCTGAGCGTCTCTAGAAGAAGAGAATGGTGAACCACTTCTGTGTATTGTCTATCGGGAAAACCCTGAAACGGGCCGCCATAAGTCAGAATTGACTTGACGGCACATGATTATTATATATGGAAGAACTGTGTTCTGATCAATCATTACATGCCTTAATTACTGTTAATAAAATAAATGAGTGTACTAGGGGAAACAACTGATGCCTCTTATAGGCAAGCATTAGCAATGGAAAAAATATGTCCCAAATATTATACCTCTAAATTTGGGATCAATATATTATAGTTTCTGAAAGTACACAGCAACGTACTTTGAGTGGCAGATGGTCTAATAAGCCGCGTCGGAACCAGACCCCCCACTGTTCCTCTCACACGCTTGGCTGCTCTGTTCGAACTCTACCTCTTTAAAGCAATTATCTGTCTTGACAGGATGAGCGGATACTGCCAACCCCATATAGCTACCTATAGGGTAGAAAGCCACCTAATTAACAAGTCTCTTTGATTAATTAACCCCGAGGAAAGCATCTGGCAACCATGTTTAAAGGTAAAAAGAAACACCTTGCCGTGACAGTTACTGAAGGATGTCACTGGGCAGATTTTTGGAAAGGGTCTATAAAAAAATAATTGGAGCTGAAAACGACCACCTAGAGTAATGATCGGCAGGTCAGTTGCCTTTCCTTGTAATCTACCAATCTTTGCGCCACAAAGCACTCAAGCCTCCTCTGCAGATGTCAATGGCAGTCCGGCCTATGGCGGTGGTAGGCCAAAGGAAGAATGGGTGCAGGAGGTAGAGGGAGACTAGGAAAGAGCTCAGGAGGAAGAAGACAACTTTAGGAAATGTTGTTAAGGTAATAGAAGGTACATATATATGGCTGAGGGTAAAATGGAAGGTGACCAAACTCTGGGAGGCAGTGGAAGACAGGAGGGCCTGGCGTGCTCTGGTCCATGGGGTCACGAAGAGTCGGACACGACGTAACGACTAAACAACAGCAACAAAATGGAAGGTACATTCACGTAATTCTTGAAGGATACAAACAAACAAACAAACGAGAAACAAGGAGCAGATACTTTTGCTCAAGAACACTCCTGCAACTACATCGTCCTTTAAAATTGCTTATGTCTGCAGGGAGAAGAAGCCCTGGACTTCTGACACCTGCAGGGGGCACTTTTAACAACTCCTTCCTAATTATTGCTTTGTTGTTTGTTGTTTAGTCGTTTAGTCGTGTCCGACTCTTCGTGACCCCATGGACCAGAGCACGCCAGGCCCTCCTGTCTTCCACTGCCTCCCGAAGTTGGGTCAAATTCATGTTGGTTGCTTCGATGACACTGTCCAACCATCTTATCCTCTGTCGTCCCCTTCTCCTCTTGCCTTCACACTTTCCCAACATCAGGGTCTTTTCCAGGGAGTCTTCTCTTCTCATGAGATGGCCAAAGTATTGGAGACTCAGCTTCAGGATCTGTCCTTCCAGTGAACACTCAGGTTTGATTTCATTCAAAATGGATAGGTTTGTTCTCCTTGCAGTCCAGGGGACTCTCAAGAGTCTCCTCCAGCACCACAATTCAAAAGCATCAATTCTTCGGCGGTCAGCCTTCTTTATGGTCCAGCTCTCACTTCCATACATCACTACTGGAAAAACCATCGCTTTGACTATGCGGACCTTTGTCGGCAAGGTGATGTCTCTGCTTTTTAAGATGCTGTCTAGGTTTCTCATCGCTTTCCTCCCAAGAAGCAGGCGTCTTTTAATTTCGTGGCTGCTGTCACCATCTGCAGTGATCGTGGAGCCCAGGAAGGTAAACTCTGTCACTGCCTCCATATCTTCCCCTTCTGTTTGCCAGGAGGTGATGGGACCAGTGGCCATGATCTTAGTTTTTTTGATGTTGAGTTTCATACCATTTTTTGCGCTCTCCTCTTTCACCCTCATTAAGAGGTTCTTTAATTCCTCCTCACTTTCTGCCATCAGAGTGGTATCATCTGCATATCTGAGGTTGTTGATATTTCTTCCGGCAATCTTAATTCCGGCTTGGGATTCATCCAGTCCAGCCTTCCGCATGATGTATTCTGCATATAAGTTAAATAAGCAGGGGGACAATATACAGCCTTGTCGTACTCCTTTCCCAATTTTGAACCAATCAGTTGTTCCATATCTAGTTCTAACTGTTGCTTCCTGTCCCACATATAGATTTCTCAGGAGATGGATAAGGTGGTCAGGCACTCCCATTTTCTTTAAGAAGTTGAACTCAGATTCAACTTTTCACATAGTCAATGGACCTGCCCACACTGGCTTATAGATATGATATATGGGTTGCAGATGGCACAGTTTGGTGTTTTTTTGGGGGGAGACTTAGTCTGCAAGTGTTTCTACTTAGAATGATCCATCCTTCTTGTTTAAGAGCTGTCACACACCATTCTGTCCCAGCAATAGGGCATGTATTCTTTTCGGCAAGCTCATTGTTTAGCCTGGAGATAGCAGCCTCCAGCAGTCTCTGTCATCATGCCTGCAGATTCCAAGGGAGGAGAGAGAAAGTGGGGGTAGAGCAAGGGAAGGGAAGCAGGATGGAGAAAATGGAATGGCACCAATAGAGGGAGCGAGGAGTGATGTTAAAAAAAATAACTTCCCCTGACCCTCCGCAGATGACCAGGGGAAGCCTTTAATTGATAGCTGAGCAGGGTGTCAATGTTTGCTGTTCGGATCAGAGGAGCATGCCAAATGGCACATCACTCCTCCCTGCTACCTCAACAGACCATTTGTAGCCCAATCCACCTCATGCCCAAAATGGCCAGTCTGGACAGGCCCACAGAAACCCACTGAAATGTCATTTTGGAGCTGCAGAGTAGGGCCAAGCTGCCCAAGACATTCAGTCGCCATGTACTTTCCCCTGACTTCTTTTCTTTTCTTTTTCAGAAATAGCGGCTGAGGGAAAACAGCACAACATAGAGTCTGGCCTTCAGATGATTATTTCTAGTAGAAAACTGAACTCCACATTGCCAAATCAATAACACGACTCATTCAGTTCCTTATCTGACAATGACCAGGGCCTGTACACTTCTCTCATTGAAGTACTTCTCTCACCTTTAAGTAACCATCCAATTAATTCATTGCTGAATGCAGGAATCCAATGTCTCACTCTGATGCAAAACAACAGCAACACTGGAACTGTAGCTTTGGACATTTGAAGCAGTACTCCTTGTCTTTTCTGGCTGAGACAAAAGGAGGAACTTGTTGACATAGAAATTAATTCTGGCCACGTGCCTTTCTTTCCTTTCCTGAAGAGGTTCAGGAGGATGCCTTCAGCAAGGATTAAGTGAGGTTTTGTGTTGGCTCATGAAATATCTATCTTGCACCTCTTTTTTTCCTCAAGTCTCCTACTGAGCAGGACTGGCCCCACCCACAGGGAGAAGAAGATGACCTCCTCGGGTAGACTGGTGGCTGTTCCATGTGGATTCTACAGCTGTTTCCCTCTGCTGGAGGGCAGAACGGTACAGGCCACACAACCTTCCTTTACGTACTTCTAAAGTGGCTAATGTTTCAGCAATGAAGGATGTTTTCCCATTGCCAGCTTTGAAGTAAGATGAAATGCTCCATCCAAATTAATCTGGCCTTTGGACAGGGAAGTTGAGTGCCATCTTCTGCCATCTTCAAGCAGTAAAATATATTGGTGGAACTTGGAAGTAACTGGTCATGATTACATTGCAATCGGATTGTAACTTCGCAGAGGACATGATCACTCTTTTTGTAACACTGTAATTTTTAAAAACTTTTATAGTTATGGCTGTTATTATGGCAAATAACTTTTATAGTTATTGCTGTTATTATGGTCTTTGCGTCAGCAACACATTCTTTAATACAAAGCCTCAACACAGAGTTTCCTGGAGACATCCAAGATCGAAGCATTGGCATCAGCTCGATTTGATCCTCACTAGACGTTCTAGCCTTCCTAGTATTACGATCACACGCAGCTACCAGAGTGCTGATTGCGATACTGATCACTCCCTGGTGTGTAGTAGAGTAAAACTGCGAACAAAGAGATTATATCACACGAAAAAGGAAGGAAGACCACGTATTGACATCAGCAAGACTCGCGATCAAAGAAAAGTGGAGGAATTTGCCCAAGCGCTTGAGGAAACCCTTCCAGCCCCGGCTGATGCAAATGCACCTGAACGATGGGAACATTTCAAGAACTCTGTGTATAACACCGCCTTGTCCACATTTGGCAAGAAGACCAAAAAGACGGCCGACTGGTTCGAAGCCCATTCGGAGGAGCTGATGCCAGCCATCGAGGATAAGAGGAGAGCTCTAGCAGCATACAAAGCCTGTCCTAGCGAGTACAACTTGCAAGCTCTTCGAGCTGCTCGTAGCCAAGTCCAATAGGCTGCCAGGAGATGTTCCAACGATTATTGGCTTCAGCTCTGCTCTCAGATACAGATAGCAGCGGACACAGGTAACATCAAAGGAATGTATGACGGTATCAGGCAGGCTTTAGGTCCAATACAGAAGAAATCTGCTCCCTTGAAGTCTGCTACAGGCGTGATCATCCAGGACCGAGCACAGCAGATGGACCGCTCGGTGCAGCACTACTCTGAGCTATATTCCAGAGAGAATGTAGTAACCGAAGAAGCATTAAATAACATTGAGTGCCTGCCTGTCTTGGAAGAGTTGGACAGAGAACCAACCTTAGCAGAAATAAAAACGGCCTTGGATTCCCTCGCCTCCGGCAAGGCACCTGGAAAGGATAACATCCCTGTTGAAGTGCTGAAGTGCTGTAAAGAGACCATCACTACCGAACTGTATGAAATCTGTTGTCTTTGCTGGAGGGAAGGTGGAGTACCACAGGACATGAAGGATGCAAACATCGTCACATTGTACAAGGACAAAGGAGACAGGGGCGACTGCAATAACTACCGTGGCATCTCTCTTCTCAGCGTTGTAGGGAAGCTGCTTGCCCGTGTTGTGCTGAAGAGGCTCCAGGTGCTCGCAGACAGAGTCTATCCAGAATCACAGTGTGGATTCCGAGCTAATAGATCCACCACTGACATGGTATTCTCCCTCAGACAGTTGCAGGAGAAATGCAGGGAACAACAACAGCCACTCTTTGTCGCCTTCATAGATCTCACAAAGGCCTTTGATTTGGTTAGCAGGGATGGCCTTTTTAAAATACTTCCCAAGATTGGATGTCCACCTCGACTCCTTAACATCATCAGGTCCTTCCATGAGGGAATGAAGGGCACTGTAGTTTTTGATGGTTCAACATCAGATCCCTTTGACATCCGAAGCGGAGTGAAACAGGGCTGTGTCCTCGCACCAACCCTTTTTGGGATCTTTTTTGCTGTCATGCTGAAGCACGCCTTTGGAACTGCAACAGAAGGTGTCTATCTCCGGACTAGATCAGACGGAAAGCTCTTTAATCTCTCTAGACTGAGAGCGAAGACCAAAGTCCATCTGAAATGCATGCGGGACTTCCTCTTCGCCGATGATGCAGCCATTGTTGCCCACTCTGCTCAAGACCTCCAACAACTCATGAATCGTTTTAGCAAGGCCTGCCAAGACTTTGGACTAACAATCAGCCTGAAGAAAACACAAGTCATGGGCCAGGGCATGGACTCGCCTCCCTCTATTACCATTTCCACACAAGAATTGGAGGTTGTTCATGACTTTGTGTACCTTGGCTCAACGATCTCTGACACTCTCTCTCTAGATGTCGAGCTGGATAAACGCATTGGCAAAGCAGCTACCATGTTCTCTAGACTCACAAAGAGAGTATGGCTCAATAAGAAGCTGACGACATATACCAAGATCCAGGTCTATAGAGCCTGTGTCCTGAGCACACTCCTGTACTGCAGTGAGTCCTGGACCCTTTGTGCACGGCAGGAGAGGAAGCTGAACACCTTCCATATGTGTTGCCTCTGACGCATTTTTGGTATCACCTGGCAGGACAAAGTTCCAAACAGAGTAGTCCTAGAACGAGCTGGAATTTTTAGCATGTATACATTACTGAAACAGCGACGTCTACGTTGGCTTGGGCATGTCGTGAGAATGCCTGATGGTCGGATTCCAAAAGATCTCCTGTATGGAGAATTAGTGGAGGGAAATCGCCCCAGAGGGAGACCACAGCTGCGATACAAGGACATCTGCAAGCGGGATCTGAAGGCCTTAGGAATGGACCTCAACAGATGGGAAACCCTGACATCGGAGCGTTCAGCCTGGAGGCAGGCGTTGCATCACGGCCTCTCCCAATTTGAAGAGACCCTTGTCCAGCAGACCGAGGCAAAGAGGCAGTCACGGAAGCAGCAAAATCAGGGAGCTGGACAGGGGACAGATTGTATTTGTCTTCAGTGTGGAAGGGATTGTCAATCTCGAATTGGCCTTCTCAGCCACACTAGACGCTGTTCCAAGTCCTCCATACAGAGCACGTTACCATAGTCTTTCGAGACTGAAGGATGCCTAATACTATAGTTATGGGGTTGTGGACTCACTAAATAATAGAGGAGGAGTAGCTCATGTTTTAAGTGCTGATTTGCATTGCTTGATGGTCTCCTGTGAGCGCCAAAATAATACTGAGATGGATGGAGTCAAGGGTGTGTAGGGCTACAGGAAAATGGTTTGGAGATTGGAGTGGGCTGGATAATGGATTATAGCATTCCAATTTTGAAAAAGTAACCAAATACATCTATTTTAAGTATGTCATGAGAAACTAGAAAGTAAAGAGTTATATTTCAAAACATGTAATTTCAGCTTTAGAATTGCAACCATAATTGGATTAAGTAATTCAAAATATTCTAGGCTGCCTGAATCTGTTTCCATAAATGGGTCCTCCCTAGCTGGATTGTGGTGCAGTAGTAGACTATACTTCTGGTACAGAAGTAGAATAAATCATTTTCACATGTTAAAGCAAAGCAAAGTGTGCTCCTTATGTACTGCCCCATAGTGCTGAAAGCAAGGAACACTTTGCCCGCCCTGTGAGCTGGGTACTCAATTTACTGACCTGGAAGGATGGAAGGCTGAGTCAACCACAAGTTGGCTACCTGAGCCTGTGAGGATTGAACTCAGGTTGTGAGCAGAATCTCAAAGTCTCAGTTTAGCCACTGTGCCATGAGGCCTCATGTTCTGCTTTGTGCTACCTCATGAAACAATGAACTACTAGAGCTATCCCAGTTACATGACTAGTAGATAATGAGCTGTTGGATTCTTAATATGAATTGTTCAGCTGTAAAAAAAATGCTTCTCTATAAGTTATCTATCTTTTATATCTTACAAAAATCTGATATGTTTTCCTTGTTAAAATGCGTTTAGTGGATTAATTGGCATAACTCTGTCATGGTGACAGAAAACAGCTCATTCTTCTACCATGTAACCATGTAAACAATGTATATGTATCTTCTGGGGGGAAATAAGTAGGCAGAGTCCCCTTCTGACATTGGCCAGCAGGTAGTCCCTCCTCCATCCTCGAATCCATACACTTCAGACCAATGAACAGGGTTAACAGTGTAAGGAATTGGGATTAAAAACTGGGCATACCATTCTTCAGTGAATTAAAAAGCAGAAGTGACATATTCTCTCGTTGTTAGTCAGTTAACTCCATATGGGTGAGGATGAGAATTCTAAACTTGTCCAGGAAATGCAAGATGTTCATCTCAGACTTTAACCTTAAATGTAGCTACAAATCTAGCCATGTCCCTAGAGCTAGTCCTCAATACCTTCAAATTCTCATGGGGTTGGAAAATAGCCCAGAAAAATGCAAGTTTTTTTAAAATAATATCAAATCCGAGAAGTATATGAGTAGTACACATAGCAACCGTGCACATAGGTTCTTAAAACAGGCACGGTTCAATTACTATAAGATTCTTTATAGTTCATACTTCCTTCTGCCATCCCTTTAATAGGCTACATTTCTCCCTCCTCCATTTAAAAGGCCACCTTTCTCCCAGCACAGGGATACAGAGCACCTAATTGAGGTTCATTGCCACTGTATGTGAAAGCCTCCATGTGCTGCAATGCAGGAAGCTGATTTACAGTAACTCGGATCTTTGATCCATTGAGCCCAGGAATGTCAGCCCTGGCAGACACTAGCTCTTCAGAGTTTCATGTAGTATTCTTTCCTGCTCCTACCAGCAATGTCACTGAGCTATGCCCCTGCCATGACCAGGTGGTCTAGTGAAAAGAAGAAGGAACTCTTGAGTCTGAGCACTATGCACATTGGGCTAAACTACGGGTCAGAGTTTCCTCTGAACCAGGCTATTTATTGCCACCTTACACCTAGCCAACAGTGCAACGAGCACAATCACAGCCATTGGCACATTGGCAGGTTTTGATCCTTGGCATTCATTTTATCGTGTCATTGAAGCTACCAACATGAATTTGACCAAACTCCGGGAGGCAGTGGAAGACAGGAGGGCCTGGCGTGCTCTGGTCCATGGGGGTCACGAAGAGTCGGACACGACTTAACGACTAAACAACAACAATTCATTTTAAGCTCCAGTCTCTCACAAGGCTCTGAGTGACTATGCAGTTCAAATATTGACAGTGCCTCCATTCTTGTTCTCGCTACAGTTTTCCTTCAGTGTATGGTTCTATTCTGTTTCTGCAAGCAGTAATGTTTGTTTTCTTTCAGTGAGAGTAGCCAGAGCTTTGGAGTGGGTAGAGAAGTGTAATGAAATCACACACACAAACACACCTGCTTACCAGAAGGATTTGTGAAAGGCTTCCTAATCAAAATCACTCTGTGTAAATACTTATTAGTTACGGGCTTTGCAATGAAGCCCTCTTGAGGCCCATTGTCATTTTTAGTCAGAGATATTTTTTGCCTGTTCATCTGTTTTATTGGCCTGCAGAGCCAATCACATGCCAAAATTGTTATTGCTGCATAAATGAATGATTACAAGTTATGGCTCAAAGTTTGCAAAACTCTGTGCCCCGTGAAAAAGCGAGGGACATCACTGTCATCAGAGTGCTTCTCAAGGTGGGTCTTCCCCTACTTTCTGAACATATCTCCTTGGTGGCAATTGATCTCCAATGGATTTCAAGAGTTATATTCTTCTCTGTCAGGGGTAACTGATGGGGAAGTTAGTCCAAGCTGACACTTTCAGCTTGGGGCCCATTTTGTTTCTCCCATGGTCACCTTTGAAACATTTTGCTCCATGTTGTGGTTTCAAACAGCAAGGATACAGGGTTGTATCCAATCATATCCATTTACTAGTGGCATCAGCACCCTTATTGGATTCAGTTCCTCCCGTACAGGCAACTGTTTCACCACTCCACCATCTACATTCATTCTGACGGTTGGAGAACTCTCTCGAGCAGATTTTGGAGGGCATGTAGGTTACAAGGGAAAAGAGGAAAGGGAAACCTGATGCGTAGGTGGACGCCTGCTGGTGTGACTTCAGGCGGATGCATCTGT
Source organism: Intellagama lesueurii (assembly GCA_037013535.1). Taxonomy (NCBI): domain Eukaryota; kingdom Metazoa; phylum Chordata; class Lepidosauria; order Squamata; family Agamidae; genus Intellagama; species Intellagama lesueurii. Next base: position 161,145,468 of record JBAJHW010000001.1, on the reverse strand, counting down.
CCATTTTTCTCCCACCCTCACAGTTGTGTACATCTCATTTATGAAGAGATTTCAGAATCTTGGTAAGTTCTTACCAAAAGCCGGCTTTACAAAATGTCACAATTCTTTCACAAAGCTGTAAGGACAGGTACTTACAGCATGGGAGAAAACAACATTGTACCAGCCTTGCTGTGTAACTGTTAAAGACAAAGACCCTAAATACGTAACAATACTAGCCAATATTTTTGTCCTTGCTGAAAAATTGTGCTATCCTGTCAAGGGTGACAAGAGTGCTCACTTTTGATTGAGAGCCTGAAGACCGGTACTTCCTTTTTTATGAATATTAGCAGCAGCATTAGGAAAAAGAAAACTTATTTTCTTGCAAAAAAGCTTGTATTTGGCATTATAAGCCTGGTATCTCTGTCAGGTCAGAAAGCCTGATGCCTGAACAACTTCCTAAGTGGTCTATAGACCTTTATAGATCCCTAGGAAAAATCAGAAGCCTGTGTTAGCACACTTGACATCTCAAACGAAATGCAAAAGTTGTAATCCTGTTGAGCTGTACACATAAGATGTAGCTTTTGGAGGTGAATTGCCTTGAGTTAAGAAATCTCTATAGACATTATCTATTGCATCCTGAGCACGTGACTCGGTCTGCAACTGAGAATGTCTACAGACATTTCTTAACTTGGGGCAGTTTGCCTTCAAAAGTTATGCCTTACGTGTAGCCATGTGTTTTGTGCAAAATGCAGTGTTTTGCTCAAAATACAACTTTTTTTACACACTTACGCAATTTTTTTGCATAAAGGCACCAAAACACATATAAAAACTCTCATCCTTTTGTCCAGCAGGGAGGAAGTTTAATCTATGAGATTAAATTTACTAATTTTTACAACTAAAATTTACTGGTGGATACACTGGGATCCCAAGCCAGATTTCTAAGAGTGAAGCAGTCAAAGCCCCTTGCCTGAATGAATGAATTCTGAGCTCTGATCACATGGTAGGACAGCTGTGGATCAAGCGCTGTTTTGTTGCGTCCGAAGGGTGAGGTGAGGAGCATGCAGCATTATTCTATGAAGCATTGGCACATAGCTCTGGTACAACAGAAGGCAGAGTTAGAGAATCTATTCCATCCCAACACCAGATGGGTCACTGCATGCTTGATTGGTCTGTCTGTCCATCCTGGAGATTTAATGTGAGCTTTGGCCAGTCATGTCTTGGCCAAATGCGATTTTTGTTAGTCTGTGCTTATCTAAGTGACATCGTGAACAAAAGGGTGAAAGGAAATAGCCAAATTAGAGGGAAAGGCTATAGCTGGTCACACTGGTTAGGAGGTAGTGTGAAATAAGGTCACAGCATGACTGGCGAGCCCTCAAGAAGATCCATGCAGTGGGACCAGCAGCTGTGATTCTTCAATGGCTTCCTACCCAGCCCCATGTCTCCCAAAGGTTTTTCCATGGCAAAATGGAGCCTTGGAAACTGAAAGAAGGAAGGTAAGAAGTTCTAAACTTAATTACATCCAAGATTTCCATTGCTGAGTAATGACATCATCACCATTTACAAGGTGCAGTTACACGAACTGGATTTCATTCAGCCAGTGACCAAAATCCTATTGCAGCATAAGTTGCACTAGAATAGGCCCATTGAATCAATGGGAAGTTAGTGAGTTAACTCCTCTATAAATCCCATTGATCCCAATGGTTTTTCTCTAACAGTGACTTACTATGCTAAAGTAACTCAGAGCTGGAGCAGGCCCATTTGAATAAATGGAACTTACAGAGGACTTGACTCAACAAATCTCATGGTGTCCTGTCTCTTTATTTCAAGTTCAGGGGGAACTCTTAGTTTTGCATCTCCTATACCTGAAGATTTTAAAACTTAACTTCTCTTCTTTTCCCATGCTTACGAAGAAACCTACACATTTTTGGAAAGTTCTCATGACAAATATGAACTGATGGAAGTTCTCACTCAACCATCTACAGAACAATCAGTGTAGCCTGTTAAGATCTCTTGCCTTTAACAGACAAATATTCTTTGGCAGCATTTAGTACAGAGAAGGGGACCTGATCTAAAACCACTTATGGTTTCCAGTGTTGTTCTAATAGTGTTATTATCAAAGAACTTGTAAAAAGAGAGGTTACCTACCTGTAACCATGGTTCTTCTAGTGGTCCTCTGTGAATTCACACAAGTGGGTTGTTCTGCGCCTGCGCAGGACGTTTCGGAAGTTTCTAGAGCTTAAAACACATTTGACAATGAGACATCCCCCCGTGGAGCGCATGCTCTGCCCTCCAAACGTCCCCTCAGTTCCTTCCATAGTCCGCCGCTGTCAAGGTAGTACATTAAAAGACAACGTGACGGAGAGAAGGGAGGAAGGGAGGGATGTGTGAATTCATAGAGGACCACTAGAAGAACCATGGTTAAAGGTAGGTAACCTCTCTTTCTTCTTCGTGGCCTCTGTGAATGCACACAAGTGGGTGACTGACAAGCTCACTTACCGGATGGTGGGACGTCACAGTAGCAGAGATGTCAGGATCGCTCTGCCAAATGCAGCATCATTCTTTGCCCTGACATTGAGGCGATAATGTTTGACAAAGGTCGAAAGATTGGACCAAGTCGCTGCTCGGCAGATGTTTGGTAGTTCTATCCCATGATGTAGAGCAGTGGAGGTTGACAGTGCTCTGGTGGAATGGGCCTTTAGATGTTCAGGGGGTGTTTTGCCTGAAAGTTCATAGGCCAATGAGATAGTCTGTACTATCCAACGAGATATAGTCTGAGCTGATGCTGGAGCGCCCTTGTGAGGACCCTGGAAGCATAGGAATAGTCTTGGGGACTTCCTAAATGTTCTTGTCCTGTTGGTATAAAAGGCTAGAGACCTTCGGACGTCCAGCATTTGGAGCATGCGCTCGATGGATGTAGAAGGAGAAGGGAATAAAGTTGGTAAAATCAAAGGTTGATTCAGGTGAAAATCAGAGACAATCTTGGGCAGAAATGATACATCAAAATACATGGTGACCTTGTCTGGATGGAATTGTAGGTATGGTGGGTCTGATCGAAGAGCTGCTAATTCACTGGCTCACTTGGCAGTTGTTATCGCCACAAGGAAAGCTGTTTTTAACGACAATAATTTTTCATTACATGTAGCCATTGGTTCAAAAGGTGGTTTAGTGAGAGAATTTAGAACTAATTGTAATGACCATTGAGGTACAATGTGTTGTCTTGGGGGTCGAATATTTTGAAGTCCTCTAAGGAATCTTTTTAGAGTTGGGTGTGAGAAAAGTTTAGCTGATTGCGAATGAGGAGGTTGATGGGCCACGATAGCTGATATATAGACTTTCAAGGTTGAGTGTGAGAGTCCCAGATCAAAGAGGTGTAGAATGAAGGTAAGAACTGCAATGAGGCCTCGTGATTCAGTGAAGGAAATAAAGGATTTCCATTTATTTTGATAGAGCTTTTGGGTAGAGGGCTTTCGAGCTCGGTCTAAGACCGTTCGAAAGGTGGGAGTATCCTCCAAGCTGTCAGGTTCAGAGACTGGATGTTGGGGTGGAGGATCATCCCGTTGCTCTGAGACAGGAGGTTGGGTATCGACGGTAGATGGAACATGTCCGTCGACATCGACCTCAGATGGGTGAACCATGGTTGACGTGGCCACCACGGAGCGATGAGTATGACGTCAGCTTGGAATTGATGAATTCAAATGATTGATCAAGGGTTTTCATTTGAATTCAAATGAAAATCAAAGGAATTGGAGGGAACAGGTATAGTAGTTCTCCGGTCCAGTCTATCATGAAAGCATCGCCTAGTGATTTGGGGTCGATGCCGGCTCGAGAGCAATATCTCTGACATTTGGTGTTGTGCCTTGATGCAAAAAGATCAATGGACGGGTGTCTCCATTGAGTATCGAAGATGTGATCGTCCAATGCCCATTCGTGTGTTTGTGTGCGAAGTCGACTCAGGTGATCCACGATGTAGTTGTCCTCTGTTGAAATATGGACAGCCACTGGAAAGATGTGGTGGAGGTAACACCATTCCCACAACTCTATGGTGAGATAAAGGAGTGAAAAGGAGTGGGTACCTCCCTGTTTGTTCACATAATACATTGCAGTAGTGTTGTCTGTGAGTAATCGCACTGCTCGTCCTGCGATGAGTGGTAAAAATGCGTGGAAAGCTTTTATGATTGCTAACATTTCTAGATGGTTGATATGTAATAATTGTTCTTTTTTTGTCCACAGGCCTTGTATCGTGTGATGTTGACAATGAGCTCTCCATCCCGATGGACTGGCATCGGTCGTCACCTGTATGGATGACTGTAGGGACTGGAAGGGTCTGCCGACTGTCAAATGCAGGAGGAATGTCCACCAGGTGAGTTGATTCGCAAGTTCTGGTGTCACTCTAAGATGTTTCGATTGATGATCTGTCATGGGGTCGAATAGTGAGAGGAACCACGCTTGTAAGGATCTTGTCTTGAGTCATGCGTGTTGAATAATGGCTGTAGTGGATGCCATGAGTCCGAGAAGATGTTGGGCTTGGTATGCCAATACCAATGTTAGGGGACGGAATGGTTGGATAGCTTTTCTTAATTTGTTGATTCTCTCTTGAGGTAGGAATGCCCTGGCTTGCAGAGATTCCAAGTAGGCGCCGATGTAGGTGGCTCTTTGTGCGGGTTCCAGGTGAGATTTGGTAGTGTTCACCTTGAGGCCCAGGTCATGTAAGATGTCTAGGGTTAGTTGTGTAGCTCTGATTGTGTTTTGATATGAAGGGGCGACTATTAACCAGTCGTCGATATACGGGAAGATGATGACTCCCTGGAGTTGGAGATAGGCTGCAACTGGTGCCATGCATTTGGTGAATGTTCTCGGTGCCGTGGAGAGTCCGAAGGGAAGGGAGCAAAATTGGTATGATACTTTGTCAAATCTGAATCGAAGGAATTTTTGATGGAGTGGATGGATGGAAATATGGAAGTAGGCATCTTGTAAGTCTATAACAACGAACCAATCTCCCTGTGAAAGGAGGGGAATAATAGTGTCGAGAGTTAACATTCAAAATCGTCGAGGTCAAATAAATTTGTTAAGGTTCCTGAGATCAAGGATGGGGCAAAGTCCTCCATCCTTTTTAGGTACCGTAAAATATCGGGAGTAGAATCCTTCATTAGATGAAGGTGAAGGGACTATGAGTATGGCCTGTTTTTGTAGGAGTGATGATATTTCTTCATATAGAGTCAATGAGTAGGGGGTGGTTCGAATGATGCCTGAAGGTGGGATGTGGAAGAATTCAATAAAATAACCGTTTTGAATTATAGATAAAACCCAATTGTCCTTAGTGATTTTTTCCATGTCGAAAGAAAAGGGGAAAGTCGTGTTCGGAATGTAGATGGTAGAGAATTATTGGTATTGCTTACCCTTTCTCTGTTGCTTTTGAAAGGGTTGTCGTCGACTCTGAGATTGTTGTGATCGAAAGGGCTGAGGTGCCGGTGTCGATGCTGATGGGTAGGGTCTTTCCTGAGGTTGTTGTCAAAAAGGTCTGTATGATTGTTGAAATGGTAGATATTGTTGCTGATAGTAGGGTTGCTTACGGTACTGTGTTCTCTGGTACTGGTAGGGCTGTTGAGGCATGTATGAACGTGCAGTTTTTCTAATTTTGTGGATGTTTTCCATTAATTCATCCGTTTTCGAATTGAAGAGGCCGGTGGCATCAAATGGTAGATCCTCTATTCTTGTTTTAGTGTCGTCTAGGATGTTAGACTAATGTAACCATGCGTGTCTTCTGAGTGCAATGGATGTAGCCATTGCTTTGGATGCTGCATCAGCTGTATGTCGTGCAGCTATCCTTTGTTGTTTTGCCAACGTTGATGTTTCTGTGTAAGTATTGATTATTTCTGTTCTGGTGGATTCCGGTGCTGTTTGAAGAGTGGGCAAGACTATCCCACAATTGGCATTGATAGGCCCCCATGGCCACCTGGTAATTAGCAACCCTCATTAGAAAAGAGGTAAGTGAATAAAGTCTTCAACCTAAGATATCAATTTTGCGTCCCTCCCTGTTGGTTGGTGCCACAGATGACTTGTTCCGTGCTCTGTATTGAGTTGATTCGACAACAATTGAGTTTGGTGTCGGGTATTTCAGAAGAAATGCCGTGTCTGGTCCATGAGTTTTATAACGATTTCCCACCCTGCATGGAATTTGAATTGATGATGGGGGTTTGTCCCATGAGTCCTTTATCAGTTCGCACATGGCTGGTATAAAACTTAAACTCAATGGAGGGGGTTTATCTTGGTTTAAATCGTCAAAAACTAAGTCCTTTTTCTGGGTGGGTGGTTCTTGAATGTCCAACTGTAATGATTTAGCCATCCTAAGGATTAATTGAGAATATGAAGGAAAATCTTCTGAGGGTGAGGGAGGGTGGTTCTCTCCAACATCAGATGTAGGGGTAGGGAGGTTAGGGGGTGATTCTCTGGATATGGTGGAGTCGGAATCTTGAGATGATGAAGAGGAAGTAGAAGGTGAACGACGTGATCTAGAAGTTGATGTTATTGGTATTGGTTCTTGGGATGAATAGGTCGGTATCGGTTGTACTTCGGTATCGGTGTGTAAAGAGGGACCTGCATAGGTCGTGGATACATGTAGAGAAGAATGCTTTGTTAGCTTTGTTCATTTAGTCGGTATCGATGCTTCTGGTACCGAGGTTGGTCTTTTAAGGACAGATCTTGAAGGTGGATGAGTCGATGGCTGATATGTATGAGCCGAATGTTGTCGCTGCCTGGAAGGAGATGGTGACCTCGATGCTGAGTGCCATGACGGAGAGGCATACCGAACTCTCCTAGGCTCATCGTAATACATAGTGTCAGCATACATTCCCAGGTAATACGGGTCATAGTAATGTTGTCTGTAATGATAGTCAGGTCTATTAAAGTATTGGTGCTGGTCAGGGTAATAGTACTTCTCTCCGTGTTGATGGACATATTGAGGCGGAGAGATGTGCCGTCTCTTTTCTTTGTGCTTGCGCGGGGAGTGTCGGGAGCACTCCAATCCCGATTCTTGCACAAGTATTGCCCGCCCTGATAAACGAGGGCTGGAATGGGCCGAGGCCGGGCTGGAGTGAATCTCAGCCTGTGATTAGCCTGTGCTGGGCGAAAGGCTAGCTACTGACAGTGCAGCCTGTGCCGAAGTTAGAGTATGGTCATCCCTGTCAGATATAGAGACAGGAGCCTCTCTCGATGATTCCTCTAGGATTGGAGATGGAGGCATAGCTTGTGGTGGCTCAATATGTGTCGATTTTGATCTTTTCTTAGGTTTAGGTGTTTTAATTTTGTCCTTTTTCTTTTTAGCAGGTTCATCGGAATGGGTTCGAGCTTTGGAGGTGAATGTCGAGCTCGACTTCAATGAAACTTTAGAGGTTTCTTTCTGCCTTGTTGGAGTTGGCGTCGGGCTCGATATCGATGTTACTGATTCCATGGTCGGGTGAAGAGATTTTTCCCACAAGTAAGATCTTAAACGCTGTAGTCTTAATTTTATTGCTGGTTTTGTAAGTTTCTTGCATTCAGGGCACAATTGAGTCTGGTGTTCTTCCCCAAGGCAAAATAAGCATTTATCGTGCCCGTCCGTTAGTGGTATTTTCTTGGAGCAAAGAACGCACTGCTTAAACGGTCCCTGAGGGGCCATAAAAATGGGAAGGAAAGGGAATCGGCTTTGTGGGGGAAGGGGGGGGTAGGAAAAACCGCGGGAAGATAAAAAACTGTTGCAAAGGGGTAAAAAATAGAGGCTAATCACAAGGGGATGTCAAACGATAATAATTATGCTATAATCTAAGATAATCATTTAGGAAATCGGATATTTTCTATATATAATACTCGCTCTTATCGCTCTAGCTGTTCCTGTACGTCCTACCAATGTGGTGGAAAAAAGGAACTGAGGGGACATTTGGAGGGCGGAGCATGCACTCCACGGGGGGATGTGTCATTGTCAAATGTGTTTTAAGCTCTAGAAACTTCTGAAACGTCCTGCGCAGGCGCAGAACAACCCACTTGTGTGCATTCACAGAGGCCACGAAGAAGAACCAAAGAACAGAACAGCCAGTACTAGAAGATACAAAATACAATACAATACAAGCTAAACCCAGTAAATCTGTTTTCAAAGGGAGAGCTACATGCAGACTTAAGTCATTCTCTTTGTGTCTTTTGTGGAAATTAGAGTGCTTAACTCTATCTGTATAGATAAAAGATATGGGGGGGGGGAATCAATGCTCACTTGGAAGCCCATCACATCCTGAAACATTCAAGATAGGCTGTTTCATTGTCCATGGCTATCTGATGCACACACAAACCATCCCCCATAGGGTTAAAAAACAGGACCATCGATTTGAATGGAGGAAAGGAGATACAGAAGGTAGTACAATATGCTGAGCTGCTGGTGCCAAAGGAGAAGGCAAGTAACAGCTGAACCCCTTCACAAAGACTAAGGCACACTAGCCACCAGTCACTAGGGCAGTGGTTCCCAACCTTGAGTCCCCAGATGTTCTTGGACTAATACTCCCAGAAGCCTTCACCACTAGTTGTGCTGGCCAGGATTTCTGAGAGTTATAGCCCAAGAACATCTGGGGACCCAAAGTTGTGAAGCACTACACTAGGGAATGCTCAGAGTGAGATTGCTATGTGCTGTATGGGTCCCCTTGCAGCAGCTTTGCCAGACATTTTTGCAGGGCTGTAGCAAGGAGAGAAAGACATGCTGCACTGCCTTTTCATGTTCTGGAATGATCTTCCTTTTCTTTGTTCTCTGACTCAGCTTAGTTTAATAAACTTTACTGAAATATTAGAACACTATTAGGACCGTGTGTGTGTGTGATGCTGGAAGGGTGGTTGTTGTATGGGCTTTGAGTTAATAAGCCACACACAATTAGGATATAGCTCTCCTCAGGCCATGGGCAGTTGCATTTTACTTCCAATTGCAGGTGGGGGAGGCAGAGAGAGAGAAAGAGATCTGAAAATCTGGAGATGCAGAAATATGCACACAGGTTCAGGGAGCAAAGGGGTCATGTGTATCCAGTGCAGGTTTGGCTCAATATATATGCCCCTTCTTCAGGTACATCATAGGTAGGGTGCGGGGCACATCACTATAATGTATATAAGGTATGCAACATACACAATGCACAATGCATACACAATGCAACATACACAATGCACACCTTTTTCCATTGACTAAGGAAGCAGTGAATATGAGAAAAATGGGTTAATTGTGTCAGCCTTATGGTTTACACCTTACCTTCTGTGCCTCGTCTTAAAATCTTTAAATGATTATTGGCCTATTAATGAAAAAAAAGTATTAATTTATGCCATAAAATGAAAGTTTAACTTCAATAGGAAATAAGTCGAAATGGTTCCATTGGTTCAAGCTAAGAGTGCATTCTGTAATTCATCTATGGCAGTTAGAAAACAAATATAAACTCCAGAATATAATTCATCTTTTTCGATTGCTGACAAATAATTGGTTAATCTCCCTTTTTGAATGGTATGCGCTCTCTGAATTTCACAGCCTCCTTAAGACTGCAGACAAATTTATGATCTCTGTTAATTTACTGAAGAAAGTTAGCATGCAGCCAGCAATATGCTTTCAATAAAATTTAAGGGCAGCATTTAACCAAATTCACAGAAGCAGTAGACTAATTGGTGCAGTTTTCCTAAATTATTAGAAAGAACTCTTTTCCTCGTGATGTTCTCTTTTTCTCTGATTCTCTTTTTATTGCAGATTAATGATGCTAGCTGCCACTGTGCAAGCCTGTCATGAAAAAGCAAAAGGAAAACAAATCTACACTAAAACTAACTTCCTGGACTACGTGTAACTTGTTGTAAGGGAAATTAGAGATGGCTAGAAAGGTCCGAGAGTACTCAGTCATATTATTTTCCAGAGGCAGTCTTCTTTTTCAGTTTTTCTAAGGCTAGAGAAGTCAAGAGTTGACAATGAAGAAACTGAAATAGTCTGAGATTTTGCATACAGTGGTGCCTCGACTTACGACCATAATCCGTTCCAGAAGATGAACATAACTCGAAATGGTCGTAGGTCGAAGCACCATTTCCCATAGGAATGCATTGAAACCCCATTAATCCATTCCGGCCGAAGAAAAAAATCACCAAAAAAAAAATCACTGCAAGACTCATTGGAAACGCGATTAATCCCTTCCGGCCGAAGGGGGAGGGGGAGAGAAAAGCAATAAAGCGTGCAAGACCCATCGGAAATGCACAGAAAACAAACCGAGCAGATCAGAAATGCACAGAGAACAAAGGGAGCAGGTCGGAAATGCACAGAGAACAAAGGAAAAAGCAAGGGAAGCATGCAAGACCCATCGGAAATGGGGGAAAAAAACCCAAAAAACAAACAAACCCCCCAAGACCCATCACAGCACAGAAACATAACCCCCCCAGCCCAAACCCACCCTGCAAAAACCACCCAGAACAGTTTTTAAAAAGCAAAAAGCAGCACCTTACCTTACCAGGCAGTTCCGAAGCCTCCCTGCAAACACACAGACGCTCACTGAGAAGCAGAAGCCAGGCAGTTCCGAAGCCTCCCTGCAAACACACACACACGCTCATTGAGAAGCAGAAGCCAGGCAGTTCCGAAGCCTCCCTGCAAACACACACACACACGCTCATTGAGAAGCAGAAGCCAGACAGTTCCGAAGCCTCCCTGCAAACACACACACACGCTCATTGAGAAGCAGAAGCCAGGCAGTTCCGAAGCCTCCCTGCAAACACACACACACACGCGCTCATTGAGAAGCAGAAGCCAGGCAGTTCCGAAGCCTCCCTGCAAACACACACACGCTCATTGAGAAGCAGAAGCCAGGCAGTTCCAAAGCCTCCTCCGACGCACACTCTCTAACTGCTGGGGCGAAAGAGCTACAAAGAAGCAGCCTTGTTGCCAGCTACAGTTAGCAATTTGAATTTCCCACCTTTTTTCCCTGCCTTTTTCTGTTCGTAAGTGGAAGCTCCGGTTGCAAGTAGAAGCAAAATTTTGCAGCCGGAGCTGGTCGTAACTTGAAATGGTCATAAGTAGGGACGTTCGTAAGTTAAGGCACCACTGTATGTTGGTTCAATCAACCCAAATGGAGACTGTAGCCAAGAAATCAGAAGGAGACTGGGACTAGAAAAGGCAGCAATGATGGAACTAGAAAAGATCATCCAGTGTCAGGATGTGTTCCTGGAGACCAAGACCAAGGTCTTGTCGTATTTCTAATCACCAGGTATGGGTGTGAAAGCTGGACAGCAAAGAAAGCTCACAGGAAAAAAATGGATTCCATTGAAATGTGGTGCTGGAGGAGAGCGTTGCGGATACCCTAGTCTGCCAGAAAGACAAACAAGTAGGTTTTATATCAAATCAAGCCTGAACTATCTCTAGAGGCAAAAATGTTGAAACTGAGGCTGTCCCTACTTTGGGCACATCATAAGAAGGCAGGATTCTCTGGAAAAGACAATGATGCTAGGGAAGGTAGAGGGCATCAGGAAAAGAGGAAGGCCAAATATGAGATGGACTGACTCCCCAAAGGAAGCCACAGGGTTGAGTTTACAAGAGCTGAACAGGGCTATTGAGGACAGGACATTTTGGAGAGCACTCATTCATAGGGTCGCCATAAGTCAGAGGTGACTTAATGGCATGTAAAAACGACATAGGAGTTCTTTGTCAGTCTTTCTCACACAACTGTATTTACAAAGCTCAAAATCTAAGCCAATCTGGATTCCTTCCAACTGATTATGTTGTTTCCCAACTGAAATGGAGCAGAAATCCCTCCAAAGCCACCTGACTGAAGCTGGACCTTGGCTTCTTCATGCAAGCTTCAGGCTTGGAAAAGCAGGAGAGAAAAAGCAAATAACAGCAACAAAAAGAATTTTGGGAGTCATTAATCTGAAAACGCCCACAGTAGGGGAATGCTAGGGAAGGAGTATGATTGAATTAGAAAGTGACAAATCCTCCTTCCAATGCTGGAGCACTTTTTAAAAGTGATCTTCCATTTCCTATGCTAGAATTGGTCATTCTTCCAATGTCTCTATGCTTTGTTTTTGGAAAAACAACCTTAAACTGTTTTTTACTTCAGTCACCAGAGCTCCCTATCCCCTCTACTTTATCCTTCTAAAACGTTGAAGGTTTCATAAAGTTGCACACTCCCACCCTTGCAAAACAAACAAACAAACAAAAACAAAACTAAGAAGCAAAAACAAAACCAAACAAAAAGACTTTTGTCCCACCCAAAATGTTAAAGACGCTTCTTCTACATAAATTCCTGCACCTATCTTTGAAAATTTGCTAGAAACTGCCTCTGCTGTGCTATAATTATCAAAACAATGGTCCATGAGGAACTTGGAGAGACAGGCATGCAGTTTCTTGATGCCTTCCAAATGATAAAGCTGCTTTTGCACAAATATTCATCTAAAGTTTGGGGCCTTGCTTGCTTATTACCTACTTTGGAAGTTGTCTTTCAGTTTTGACAGGAAATAAAAAACATTGGCAATTGATTTAAAAGGCACATAGCACAAAAAAAATCTGCACAACAATCCCAGCATCTATGTCCCCCTTTTGAGTTTTCATTAATAGTCAACGAAAGGGATGAATCTACCAATTTTTGGATCTTGGCTCATCTTCGGAACCTGAATCAAAGAGTCCTCCTGGCTCCAATTTGGTCTGAGATGAAGTCAGCCATTTTCTAAAGCTTGCGGGCATGACTTAATTGAAGCCCGTGCTCCATGTACATCTCTAGTGTATATTCTCTGATGGCCTCGGTGTTCCTCTGGCTTCACCTCATCATACCAGTGGGAAACCATCCTGCTCTTTGATTTCATGGGAGACATGGGAACCAGCATTTGAACTGAATACTGTTTGGGTTCTTTTTCTATTGCTTCATGCTGCCGCATTGCTATGGCATCCCAGAAACATCTCCCTGATGGTACTGTATAGGCCTCTCACTCTTGACACATGCCCACCAGTGCACAGATGGTCAGTGGCACCAGCTCACCTGTTTTGGGGCTGAGGGTTTGGTTCCAGGCATTCCTTCTCCTCTTTGACCCGACAGGTGATCAGTAATACTGCCAGCCATCTGCTCTGCATGGGAAGTCTGTGCCAAGGTATAATTTTGTGTGTGTACATGTGTGTGTGTATGAGTGTGTGACCAGGACTTGCTGCTGAGCCACTGGATCTCTTCCCATTTCATTCTGACCAGTTCAAAGAAGCTGCACAGCTAACTTTGCATTGTTACAAAGGAAAACAACAGGAAGTTTTGTAACAGGGTAGCATAAACTAATATATGGACGCTCCCAACAGAGTTTGCTTCCAATTAAGTATGTCTAGGATTGCAGCCTTTTCATCTTCTGCAGAAGATTTGGGTGGATGGGGAGAAATGTAAAGAAATAAAGCCCAGGATGTTTCCTCCCTTGAGTGGGTGATTTATTAATTAAGTGCTTCATCTGGGAAATATTGACTGCTACAGGATACAACATCACAGTGCTTACCCCAGAAAATGTCTTTAACAGCGCTTGCACACATCCTTTCACCTCAGCATCTTTTTGCTTAACCAATTAGCCGGAGATAGCTGGTACAGACTTATCTTCATGGATGCTGGTGCTTGAGAAAAGACTTCATTTGAAATGCCTCATCCATACAGTTGGTTCCAGGGCAATTATTTAAGCCGGATCCTGGACTCTGCTAAGATCTTTACTCATTTTTGGACAGATTTAAGAATTAATATTCTACCATGATAGTATATTCCTTCGCAATTATTCCCTTCGCTCCCCCTAAAGATTTCTTGTAAGAAAAGTCAATTACAGAGAGTCATACACCCATATCAAGAACCATGTATTAGACTAGACAGGGTTGCCTACTAGAGATGGGGAACCTCGCTGAACCATTAATTGAGAGAGACTTTGAGGCAATTCATGTTAGGCCATTAACTGATGACTTTCTAAATTAGACACCGTTTGGGAATAAAGAGCGACTATATTTCCAATTACCCAAAAAGTAAAACGTTCTGTTGCTGGTGCTGTTCTCTTTATTTTGTTGACCACCTCGATGTATCAGGTTTTAAATCTTCCAGACATATGGCAGTGGAACTTCATATTAAATTAACCGCATGTTTGGACCAATGTGTAAATATGGACCAAATCAGGGATTTGTATTTGTTCAGTTTGGGGGCAGCTACAGGGTAGAGCAAAGAGCTGCTGCTCTTGCCCAGTGGTTAGCAACCTCCGCGGTAGCCGTTTAGAGGAGCTGTAGGGTAAAATGGAATCCTGAAACAGTCTAATTTCTTCCTTCTTCTCTCACTCTGCTTGGTTTGCTAAACTTGACTGAAATACTAGTATACTCTTAGGATGACCTGTGTGTCTGATTGTGGAAGAATGATTATTGTATGGGCTTTGATCGGATAGGTCATAGCATCAGGGCTTAAGGGGCTCTCTGTCTGGCACTGCTGTCTCTGGAAAGGCACAGGGCCCATTGTCCCTGATCTGTATGAGAAATATCTGGGTACAGAGCAGATCAGGGGCCTTCTGCACATAAGTACTTAATAGAGATGAGCATGAACCAATTTGTCCCAGTTCATCCCAGTTCATCAAGGTGGCAGCACAGGTGCTGCTGGTCCCCTTTCCCACCTCCTCAGCTGATCTAGCCACTCCCCAAGCCCAGTTTGCCTATTTTATCCACCTCCTTGGCTAATCTCCCAGTCACCAGCAGGAGCACAGACTTCTCTGCCCTGCCCTTTTGTTTGAGTGGGAGATCAGCCAAGAGGGCAGGGCAGAGAAGCCCGAGCTCTTGCCAGGACTGGAAGATCAGTTGAGGAGGTGCCGGAAGCTGGCACACTGGGCCTGGCGAGTGGCTGATTCAGCCAGAGGAGGCGGGGAAGGGGAGCAGCAGCACCTGTGCTGCCACCTTGATGAACTGGGATGAACTGGTTCATGTGCATCTGTAGTTATTAATATCAACATTCATGTACCTGAAGGGGGTATATTATTCACTTAGAATTAGATCTGCAAAGTAGTCATCAGATGACAGTGTCACTTGGAGAGTAACAAATAATGTCCCAGAGGTTCTTTGTTTTGTCCTTTAATTGTTTCTTTTTGGGGTCTTTTGCTTTTTTTTCCCCCAGTCCAAAACCTGTCAGGACAAACATTACAAACCTACTGCAGTTTACCCTCTATAGGCATTTTGTGCCAGCCAGTGTGATTTTTGGAGGATGGGTGGGTGGGTGGATCTCATGCCACTTTCATTGATTTGTGATGCAAAAATAGCGCACTCCAGTTGGACCCATGCAGATTGGGTACATGCACATCATCACCCTACTTTACTGCTCTACTTCTCTCAGTTTGCTGCTAAGCTTAATGCACTGCCATTCTTATGGTTCAGAAAATAGATTTCACTCAATAAATTTTGTTGTCTTTATTTCATTCAGTATTTTTTTTCTTTATTTCTTTTTTAATCCTGATGGAGGAAGGTCAGTTAGACTGGACTCAGTCATTCTTAGAGAAGACTCATTAAAATAACTGAGATCCATCAGTGCCATTGATTTTTAATGGGTCTACTCATCCAGATGATTAAATCTGCATCAAACTCATTATGTATTTTGTATTTTTATTGTATATTGCTGCATACATCATACTTCCCAGATCACTACATAGCAATAGGTTAAATCCAGACAATATACTGGAGTAGACCCACTGAAATGCACAAGACAAGCTATTTACATCATGATTTCCTGTTGCGTCCAACAAATTTAATGGCATGTTTCCCAACCCACCTTAGAGCCAAACGTCCTTCCTCCTCTGTGAGTGGAAGGTACTTATATTCATGAAGGCACTTATATTTGCCCATTTTCCTTCTCTTTGAAGTCTCCCATGTCCTTGAAAACTAATACCAGAGGTTTGGTGAGGTCTTCAGAATGGCTTTGAGGAAGACTTCAGATGTGGACGGTAAGAGCAAACTCCTCCACACAGAAGTGGTAGGACCCACATCTCATGTAGCAGAATTGTAACCCCAAATGTTTTAGTCACAAAAACTATTGTTTAAGTGGCCATTTATCACACTGTTGCATCTGCAGAGTAAATATGGTCTCAGAAATTCAGATACCGGTCCAACTGCATTTACAGCTTAATAACAATCTAAAAGAGTATATCACTTGAAGGAGTTTGGCTGTTGGTCTAACTGAGTTGGAAGGTGTTAGACAGGTAGTCTCATTCAGACAGCCCAAAATGGAGTAATCTGAATGCATGAGGAGGAAGTGCCACCTAGGGATTCGATTTTCAGATTTTTTGGGGGGGACTACATATCTCATAATCCTTCATTCCTGAAATCTACCTGGCAGATAGACACCTAAATGTGGCTCACCTGAGATAAAAGCCTGAACTGGAAGGCCTTGAAGCCTATCTTTGCCGACCTTCTCGTTCAGAAAGAAAACTCCCAGCTAGCACTGAACAGGAAGTTCAGGCAGAACTAGGCTTCAGAGCCTTCAAGTTCAGGCTTTCCCCCCAGATGAGTCACATTTAGGTGTCTGCAGGGTGTTAGTAGGACTCCCCAAGTGGAGTTATGGGATTTTTAGTCCAAAATCTGTAAATCCCATCCAAAGTTCCAGCACCACTTACTCTGTTGTTACTCTTTATCTGTGGATGTTAAAACTCTACAGGTCAGTCAATATGCTATGCATGGATGTTCTCCACATGATTAAGGACTCCCAACTGTTTTGTAGGGACCCAGAGACCGATGTCAAAAAGATAGGACAAAAGGTAACATAGCAAGGGTCTTTTCTTCTTGTTATTTATAAAGAACACAAACCACTTCGAGCCCTTTCCTGCTCGATTTACAAAGCAATTCTATGATGCCTCTTTCGAAGTAAGTGCCAGTAAGTTAAGCTGGGTTTACTCATTGGTAAGGATTACAGGGTGAATTTTTTTTTTTCATTCTCCTTGATTTCAGTGAGAAAAAGCCATGGGAAATACGTTTACCGTTGGGTGGATGGTGCCCTACATGACTTTCACAGTACTTTCTATTTCTGAGTACACATCAGAGTAATAAATGGAAAGGAATCCAATATCATTGACAACAAATCCTGCACCAGAATATTGACTGACATGAGAATATTGAAAATCTGATCTTTAATGGTAATGTGTGTTGTGCAAGGAAGGGAGGCAGGAGAATATGTGAAGTAACCACAGAACTAGGGGGGTTCATGTAAGTATCATACAATGGAATATCAGTCTTTTATTTTAGAATATCAGCATAAACCAAGGGGAAGATATTTATTAGAAAGAGCTTCACATGGACTTTCAGCTCAGGCTGCAATCACATTAGAGAAATGCCCCCCTTCTTTCTCTCATCTTCTGCTTCCTGTATAGTTGGGCACTGTGGTCATGTGGCATATATCCTGTGATAATGGTTACTGAGTCATAGAATCAGAGAATAGTGAAGTTGGAAGGGGCCTATAAGGCCATCAAGTCCAACCTCCCTGCTCAATGCAGGAATATAAGTCAAAGGATATCTGATAAGTGGTTCTCTATGTTTCTCTTGAATGCCTCCAGTGTTGGAGCACTCACCACCTCTCGAGGTAATTGATTCCACTGTCATTTCCAAGTAACTTGGAAACATTTTGCTGGTGTGACCACAGCCTCAGTTTCTGATTGTTCAATGTCATAAGCTCAGGATATTTTGGGAAAAACCTCACCAGAGATTCTTTTAGGAAGTTAGGAAGTTTTTCCTGATATTCAATTGAAATGTGACTTCCTGTAACTTGAGCCCATGGTTGTGTGTCCTGCACTCTGGGATGATTGATAACAGATCCTGCCTCTCCTCTGTATGACAGCCTTTCACGTATTTGAAAAGTGTTATCATATCACCCTCTGTCTTTTTTTCTCAAGGCTAAACATGCCCACTTCTTTCAGTCTTTCCTCACAGGGCTTGGTTTCCAGCCCCCTGATCACCCTTGTTGCCCTCCTCTGAACTTGTTCCAATTTGTCAGCATCCTTCTTGAAGTGTGGTGTCCAGAACTGGACACAGTACTCAAGGTGAGGCCCAGCCAGTGCTGAATAGAGGGGAACTAGCACCTTGCGGGATTTGGAAACTATACTTCTGTTAATGCATCCTAAAATATCATTTGCCTTTTTTGTAGCCACATCATACTGTTGGCACATATTCAGCTTGTGATCTACAATTCCAAGATCCTTATTGCTCATAATATTGCTGAGCCAATCATCCCCCATCTTGTAACTGTGCATTTGGTTTCTTTTTCCGAGGTGCAGTACTTTGCATTTATCCCTGTTGAATTTCATTCTGTTGTTTTCACCTGTGATAGTAGTTCATACATTTTTTTAACCGTTCCACTTTTTTGGGTGAATTGGATGCAATACATTCATCTACACCCCTTGAGAGGGACATATCCCCTTCCTTTTCTTGTGCCTTTCTCTGCCCCCCTTCTCTCTCTCTCTCTCTCTCTCTCTCTTTATTTACAAAAGTTTTTTTGTGCGGGTACATCTCTGTATCAGGAAAATGCTTTTGCTGGCCACATGCAGATCTGGGCCATTTCTTCCTATTTCTGTCCTCCATGGTGGAGAACCACTGCACATTGCAGTGGTGGTCAAACAACAGTAGGAGGACTGCTGCTCCATATTTGACAGAAGTATACCAATGCACTGACATTCCCGTTTGAAAATTAATTTAAAAACTTAATGGAGTCAAACAACAGTGGGTGAGGGAGGTGAGACCTCAAGCCAGTTGCATAGGAATGAAATCAATTTTGGAGTATACACTCAATGGGATGTACTGCATGATGAAACGTGGAACAAATATAGTAGTAGCCTCCCAGCGGGCTAGATTTGATGTGGAAATAGCACAGAGAAAGAACAAAAGGATTGATAATGGCCTTGAATCATATGAAACCCCTGCACAAAAAGGAGTAATTCACAAGGAGTAATTCAGAAACATTTTGCTGGGGTGACCACAGTCTAAGTTTCTGATTGTTCAATGTCATAAGCTCAGGATATTTTTGGAAAACCCTCGCCAGATATTTTTTTTTACTTCAAAAATGTTTCTGCATGTGTAAAAAAAAAAAACAACTGGTGCAGTACGATGAGGATGGAAAAGTGTCCGACTGCTGATGGAATTCCAGATACAATTTTAAAAGAATGTAGAAAAATCTCAAATAGGTACGAGCCTTTTGTGTTTTAAAGCAAATGAAAATGGTTGTCTTTGGGGTATTTTGTGTTCCAACCATTGAAGAAAGAGACTCTCTAAAACACAAATGATTCCGTTAAAAAAAAGAGGGGTATGCAAAAGTTTCATGTCTCTATTGTGTTCCCTCTTTCATTTGACCTTTCAGTGCCCCTTCTTTCGTCCTTTGTCTGCCAAATCAACCTGAAGTATTTTTTTCATCCAATAGCATTGCAAGTGTGCAACAAATCAGAATGTCCAGAGGGAAGTGAGAATTTTGAATCTGTGGAAGGGCCTGGACTGGCCCTGGAATCCGATGAAGAATGCTCTCTTCACTTCAGTCATACAGTGTGCTGCTGAGCTCCTGATGCCCTCCATCTTTGACTGCTGGCAGCTGCATGCTTGCCTAGTGCCTGCCTTGTGCCTCCATTTTGGAGCCTTTCATTTTTCTGCCTTTTTAAAAAAAATCTGGGTGGATTTCTCCTGATTTCACTTGATTATTTTTGCTGATGCCAGGCAGGCTGCCTATTACATCATGCCTCCTTGGGATTATTTGTTAAGATTTTTCTAAACCCGTCCCCCCCCCCGCTCCAATTTGTGGTTCCCTCTTTTCCCATTCCTTTCTTACACTATTTTTCCTGCTGCCTGCTTGGCCTGCCTGCTACTGTTAGACTCAAAGAAGAAAGAAGTGAAAGTATCAGGTGAAGGGAAGGAAATGAAATCTCCCCACATACTAGACTCTTTGTTGTGTGGGGGTATATGTGTGCATGTTTGTATTTTTGTCTTCATTTGCTTGCTTGCTTTTCTTGATTATTGGGAGAGGGCACTCTGTGCCCCTCTGTATTTTTCCCTCTGTGTGCATAGGCACGCTTTTCTTGTTTGATTTTTTTAAAGTTGATTGCTTAATTTACTATCTTTTTTTTTCTGCTAGGGGTATATATTTTGGTGGGTTTTTAGGGGCTCTTTTGGTTGCTTCTGTGGGTGTGTGGATTAGAGAGGGAGGACTGCAGCCTGCTTCCTTTCCTTTTATCTCTTGTGTTGCCCAAACCCAGAGGATCTGGATGCTGGACAGGCGATACTGCATTCATACTGCAGCTTTGACTTTTCTAATTTTTGAGTACTGTATTTTTCCGTTTATAAGACGACCTGATGTATAAGATGACCCCCCCTTTTCTAAGCCCAAATTAGAAAATTTGACTGCTGCTTTTCCCTTCCATTTGCTAAGCCACGGGGCTTAGCAAAAGGAAGGGAAAATCAGGGATCAAAAGGCTCCCTTTGACTGCTGCTTTTCCCTTCCTTTTGCTAAGCCATGTGACTTAGCAAAAGGAAGGGAAAAACAGGGATAAAAGGGCTGCACAATCCCTTTGGCCGCTACTTTCCCCTTCCTTTTACTAAGCCACGGGGCTTAGCAAAAGGAAGGGAAAAGCAGTGGTCAAAGGGCTGCACCATCACTGAGCCTGCAACCAGTGGCGGAGGCAGCAGCAGGAGGAGGCTGAGACGGAGGCAAAGAAGCAGCTGGGCTTGGCCGCCTCTCGCTGCTGCCCATTGACTGCTGCCGCCGCTGCCCAATCACAAGGAGATGATCACTGGAGGGGGCGATCGGGCGGTGGTGGCAGCAGTCAATGGGCAGCAGCCAGAGGTGGCCGAGCCGGGCTGCTTCTTTGCCTCAGCCAGTGGTTCTTAACCTTGGGTAAACCAGGTGTTCTTGGACTGCAAATCCCAGAAGCCCCAACCAGCATAGCTGGTGGTGAAGGCTTCTGGGAATTGCAGTCCAAGAACACCTGGGTTACCCAAGGTTAAGAACCACTGTATAAAACAACCCTCAATTTTTCCTCTAATTATTTTAGGATAAAGTGTCATTTTATACACGGAAAAGTATGGTACTTTGTTGTCTGCACCACCATTACCACTGATTTTTTTTCTTTCTCATGTAGTGTTTCCTGCCTTTTGAAGTAGATTGATTCTATGTTGCCTTGTCCCTGTCTTTTGGAATAGTTTTTAAAGGTTTTTTATTTCTGGACTACCAGAAACACAAATGCAGAAACATGAAATGAATGACCTGAAAGAAGCTTTCTCTTTCATGTCAAAGAAAAGGACTTGTACATGAAAAATATGAAAAATGAAAGATGCCCAATCAAAAGAACTGAAAAGAAAGAAATATGATTATTTTTTTTTACCATACACAACTCTCTAATCTCAGAGACAAAGATCATTCTGGGATAGCTTCGTTGTTTTCCTGGTAATCTGCGGGTTGACTGAATTTTAATCTCTTATTGCTATCCCATTCATGTTTCCCTGATGACCATGTCCTGATTCTATTTTTCATCTCCTCGTTGTTATTATTTTTAATAAGTTATCACAAATACATCAGTTTATAACTTTTCTTTTTTATATGTAAGTATATAACAAATTATTGTCATTCCAGAGAACTGTAAAACCTGCAGCAGCTGTCAAGATAATAGCGCCTTTAAGAACCTGCTGTGCCAAACCCTGCCAGGAGACACTTTACAACTGACAGGCCTTGAAAGAAGTCATTTTTCACAGGAAAGCTAAAAAAAAAATGAGAGGAGGGAAGGTAGAAGTGAAGGAGATGAATTAGGTATTTGTTATGGGTATGCACTAGCCTCCAGATGTGATCTGTGCCTGCCTAAAGGCACCCAAATTGGGGTCCATCCCATCCTGTGGCCTTTAAGAAGCACTCCCACCTGATCTTTGCCTTCTGCCTCCCTTATATCCTGCAATTCCCATGGTCCTTTCCACCCTCTCTCCTCCAGGGGTCGCTCTTCCTCACTCAGGTTTTCAGCTGGTGCCTCCTCCTCCTCCTCCTCCAGGGCCTCTCTCTGGGTTCCCTGATCTAGCATCTCGGGTTCCCCTGGCACCCATTCCGCCCAGAGAGAGCTTCCTCTTTGGAATTCCCTGGGACCAGGGTGGAGGTGAGATGGTCCACCCAGAGGGATGCCTGAGCCTCTGCCATCCTCCTCACACACCAGCGGATCAACAAGAAAAGAAGATCAGAGAGAGGAGGACAGGTCCCAGCATCCTGGACTAAACCACTCAAAATCCATGGAGGATTTCATCTGCATATACACAGTCTCTCCTCTGGTAGAGCGGAAGTCAGAAGCATCACATTTATTTCGTACATTTTTTTCTAAAGGAGAAGAGGAGGAGGAAGAAGAAGAGGAGGAGGAGGAGAAAGCAGCTGCGACAGTCCAATGACCTCCCTCAGAGTCACTCACCAATTCCCGAGAGCAGGAGAGATCTTGGCCTTCACTGGGAGATGAGGCTGTCTGTCTCCTATTTACAAAGTATTCATATTTTAAATTCCATTTTCCCCACTTTTAATTGCATGACATCTTTTTTTTAACATTGCTAAGCTCACAAATATGGCATTTAACGTGAAGCATCTGTGGGGATGTTGCTGCATCCTGTGAATACCTCTGGGCTCACACCTGTGGTTGCCCCAGAGACATACTAATACCAATGATTTGGTCCATATGTGCACATTTGTCTGAATACAGTGCACATGCCTGATGTTTGTACACTCAGTGTTATTATACCATCCTTGAGAGTTATTTTCTGACTGTCCCAACTTTTCAGTGCTTTCTAAGAGTCCCTCTGAACAATCCATCCTCCCTGTGCTACGGCTGTGATGAGTACATAAAAAAAAAAATCTCACCCAGATTTACCACTGCACCAGGAAGATTTCCTGGCTTTCTGCAGAAATGATCAGCTGTTTCATTCCCACGCCCTCTTTTTTTTTTTTTTAACCTGTTTTTTCTGTGCAGGAAATGACATCATTTTACATTGCTTAACCTTCTTTCCAGTGAACCCTATGCTAGAAACAAGCTGCTCTGCAGAGACATCATCATAATCCAGTGCAGCTTGGAATGTCTTAAATGATTTCCAGGCAGAGCCTGTGCAGGAAAAATGCCACCCTGCCAAGGAATTGTAATAACCCTCCACAGCTAGCTCTTTTTAAAAACCAAAGCCAAGCAGCAACAGGAGGAGAAGGAGGAGAAGGAGGAGCTTACCAGAAATCCCATGAGATGTGTTCAGGAAAACATCTTTCACAGAGGAAGCTTGCTGGGAGAGGCACTCCCTGCCCCTAGTTTTTGGCCTACATGCAATTCCCTACCGCTTCCACTGCAGTAAAATTATATGAAGCACAGTGGTTTGTACCTAGTGTGAAGGCGGGGGGGGGGGGGAAGCATGAGTCACAATGATGTTCTACCCATGGCAGAACAATAGGGCCGGCTAGGGGCAAAACAAGGTCTCCCACCACATGAGATGGAAAGAGATGAACCCTCTCCCCCCATTGCAAGGGACTGGGGCTGCACTCCTCATCTGTGGAGACATTCTCACAGAAGTTGGAAAAGGAGCAGGAGGCAGGTGATGGACCAGTGATGGGGCCATAGCAAGAGCAAGAGGGAGCCATCCTGGTGAAGAAGGGGGGGGGGGAAACAGGTGCTAACCAAGGAGGACCCTTGCTAATTTGACACACCCACCCTTCCAACCCAGTCACTTCTCAGCCACAGCACAGGTGATTTTTTGCCCCCATCATCATCCTGCCTCTGAGGACCCCCTCGGAGCTGGGCTTTATTGAAATAGCTGGCCAAGAAGTAGCCAGGTTATAGAGCTGGCCTGAAATCTCCAGTTCTGGCCATGGGTGGTTCTGCCATCAGGCTGTGTTGAATTGGGTTGGATCCACTACCACCCATAGCACTTCACTGATGTTGCCTCAGCAGGGGAAGCCCTCCTATGACATGTGGTAAACGTACCACCTCAGATAGTGGAACAAGAGAGGCTGTGAACCGCACACACTCCCCCCATCATCACTCTGTCATGCTTCAGCAAATATGGTAACCAACCATCTGCTGACACATTTTTCAGGAGAAGCTGCCAGAGAGCCTGCCGATGCCGTATTCTGGAGATGCAAGCTGTCCACTTCCTTGCTACCATTCAAGAGATAGCAATAGCAGTTCTGGGGGGGGGGGGGGTTTCCTGTTTGCTGGCAGTGTGTTGGGTGTTAGGAGTGTGTTAGGAGAGTGTTGATGGGTTCTGGAGAGAGCCTTGCTGTGACCATTCTTGCTGAAGAAAATACTGCAGCAGGAAAAAGAGCCATCACCATTCTTCACAGATTCTCCCTGTTCCAAACGTTCTGTGGTGTTTTTCCTTTGAGTGAGGCCCTGAGGAAAAGGGTGCCCATGGACACTGGCAATGTTATGGTTAAGGCGGAAGTCTCCATGGCCACCTGGCCCAAATAGTTCATTCTAAGAAATGACAACCTGGCCTCTGGTTGTTATTGACATTTCTGCCCTTCATGGTCCAGTAGGAATTTGAGCTGATTGAGAGGCCCCATGGCCCTCTGGCCCTAGTCCTGATCTTAAATAAATCTTTTCCACGGCTCAGGAGTTAATTAACTATCACCTAGTGCTCAGCATGGTTGAGATAAAGGGTAGATCTACTTACCAAAGTTGATTTAGAGGCCGAGTGGCCTCTGTAGGATGGGGAGCACCAGTTGCAGCATCAGGGCATCCCATGGTTATAGCAATTATGTCTTGGGCCTGACTTGCACAAAGAGTGAAGGAGAGGCACAGGTGGAATAATGCCTCTGGATACCTCCTGAAGATGTTTATACAACTGCTTCCTTCCTGAGCAGCTGCTTGACTTGTATGTTTGTGGATGGTGAATCAAATGCATAGTCAATCAGAGTTGATATTTTATGTATTTTTACTGACACGGTTAGTGATACCCATGTGGGCAAGAAGTACTGCAATTAAAGATTTGAGTGTAAGAGCATTTGTGCTTACAAGACAGTGTGAGTTTTATCATTCCTGCAAACACATTTTTATAACAGGATTGTATATATCTTACAATAATAAAAGCATGAAGCTCTCCATGCTTTTATTATCTTTTTTAAAAAATTATGGGGCACCATTCCAGCAATACTTCAAAGTCCACTGATTGCAGTATAAAGTGCACAGAGTGAGGTGGGTAATTCCTATTGGAATCAGTGGCGCTTCCAACCCGCCTGTTGCTGTTACGTGCTGACAAGTCACTTCCAATTTATGATGGCCCTGCTTGGGTCTTTCAGATATGTGAGATGTTCAAGGAGTGGGTAACCATTGCCACTGCCTCTCATGAGTTTCCAAGGCCAGTGGACATTTGAACTCAGTTCTTCTCTCTGTCTCTCTCTCCTTTATGTATTTTCTCTTTCTCTTTCTCTCTGTAGCTTCACTGTGTGTCCCTCTCTGTCTGTGGCTCCTTTCTCTCTTTCAGTGCTCCTCTTCTCTCTCCATGCCCCCACCCCATCTGGTCTACTCTATCTCTCTTTCACCATCGTTTTCTCTCTCTCTTTCCATCACTCCTCTCTCTTTCTCCCATGCTTTTTCCCTCCCTCCATGGCTCCCTTGCATGTGTTTTGTTTGTTTGTTTAAATACATTTATGCCTGTGATAAGGTTGATAAGTCCCAGTGTACCATCTTGCCCAGACGTAAGCCCCATTAACCTCAGTGGGACTCATTAGTTTTATGAAGTATTATCAAGACGTTTGGGCAGTTGCTATGGAATGCTTCAATAATTATGTCTAGCCAGTGTTTATGAAAAAAAAATCCATCTTCAAGCTCCTGTAGCTTCTAAACAATAGGGTGGATCAACTTTAAAAAGCAAGTAGCAGGGATCATTTCCTTTTCAGGAAGCAATGATAGGCATTTGAAAAATCACTACTGAATTTCCTGTGAGCCATTTAAAAAATAAGCAAAACAAAACTGAAATTAGAACGCTAAAATTAGAAGTCAAAACAAAACTGAAATTAGAACGTTAAAATTACTAGCCGAACCTTCTCCAAATTTGACACAGAGCAAACCCATACTGTCTACTACTCCTCTGCCAAATATGATCCTGATTCAATAATCTGTCCAAACGTTGTTTAGACTGCACTCTCCCTCTATCTGTAATATAATAGCTTACAAATGCTTTTTGTCACTCAATATCTGAGGTTGCCTTCAGAAAGGAAGTAAACTGAGTCCGATCAAACTTGCTCTGAAGTAAATGGCTACAGGTTTGCAGCCTTTGAACCACTTGAATATGGCCAGATCATGCCTAGGGGTGTTGGTATGCTCCTTGAGTCACAATAGACATTGCTATTACAATGTTTGCTCTGTGCTCTTCATTCTGGCTAAAATCCCCCTTTTAAAGAACAGATCTGCACGAGAGATGGGCATGAACCACTGGTATGGTGGTTCGTGCCAGTTCATTTCTCAACTTAACAGGTATCCAGCACTTCCCAGCCTGGCTTCCTCTGGTGGACACTCACTCAAAGGCAGTGCCTTGGCTTCCCTGCCTTGCCTCCTCTGGGCGCTGGTTCTGTTTGGCTGAAAAATGAACTGGCACAAACCACCGAACTGGCGGTTCATGCTCATCTCTGATCTGCACCTAGATATTAAGTAAAGACCAACCAAACTTCATCCCTTGTTGTAATAGTTTACATCCAGTTTCACAAAGAACTTTCTTTTTTTCCATTTTGAAAAAGCTGGCTAGTGCATCCTTTTGGTTTCACTGAATGCTCTTGTGGCTTTTAGTTCACTCTACGTTCAAGAGGCTTCATTAGAACTGCCCATGTAAAACACTCATAATAGTAGTACCGTGTTTCCCCGAAAATAAAGACAGGGTCTTATATTAAGTTTTGCTCCAAAAAACGCATTAGGGCTTATTTTCAGGGGATGTTTTATTTTTTTCATGTACAACAATCTACATTTATTCAAATACAGTCATGTCATCTTCTTCTGGTTGCTGCACAATGGTGGGGCAGGGTTTTACTTAACTAGGGCTTATTTTTGGGGTAGGGCTTATATTACGAGCATCCTGAAAAATCACACTAGGGCTTATTTTCAGATTAGGTCTTATTTTCGGGGAAACAGGGTAAATATAATCACACTATTGTAAGGATCATTTAACCAGCTTGTATTTTGCAGCTCTCATGCTCAGCAAAGCACCCAAGCATACAGTCATTCTCTACTTAGCATGGTGTTTCAGCGTTTGCCTATGTGCTAAACTGGGCCCTATATTACTTGAAGCAAGAATGAGCCTGCACACTCACTTTGTAAGTCTGTGCTAAAATGTGAAGGAGATGCCAACAAAGACCGTAACTTCAAACCCAGTTGGGTGCAGACATTTTAACACCCTGACCTAAAGTGTTCTAGGGTTCCTCAGATGCCCGGGTGTTCACTTCGCCGGAGTTCTGATGACTCTGGAACTTGTTGGCTTCACAAACACCAATTGGCAGATCTTTGGGTTTGGCCAAGTAAGCAGCCAGTGATTCTTCATCCCAGGAGGCAGGACCAGGTGGGAGTTGATATCTGCACATGGATCAGTGATTCATTCGGTCTGTAGTCTTTGTTGTGAAAGCCATCATAGTGCGGAATGCATTTTTTTTTAGTGGTCAACTGAAGTTGGGCCTGCTACTGGATGTAGCTGACTATTTTATTAATGTTAATTATATATTACTTACATTACAGCCAGCTTATCATGCCACCACAAATTATTGTTTTTAAATGGTCACATTAGTCTTTTTCTTATGTTTAAGAAGCAAAAAAAGATTATTACAGTAATTTTTGCACGATCAGAACAGAAAATAAAACACGTTCATTAAATCATTATATTTGTTGATTCAATACCGAAGAAACATTATCCTGCTTTGATTAGTTCATCTCCTTGTTGACCATTTTTAAAATTCCAATATAATTAGCTTGTGTTAACATTTTTGCGATCTGCCAGATTTTGGTCTAAAATTTAATGAGAGAAGGTGCTCCCTTGACATTTTTTTACTGCAGTAAAATTCTTACAGCATATAGAAGACATGTAGCAACGTTGTTATCATATGTTTTGAGTTACCATTCAAGGAAAGAAGGAACCCTTGGTAGTGCAATATTTCTCTAAAGAAAGAGACAGCCAAGCAGCAGAAAGAAAAGGGGAACAGGACAGCAAAGAACAGATTTCTCCAGAAAGAGATTTCTTTTCTTTTCTTCTTTCTTCTTCTCTCTCTCTCTCTCTTTCTGTTTTGGTTCAACAGACTTTTTTAGTTAAAGGGATAAAAATTCTTTAAATACATATGCATGTATACATACAATTAAGTGCTCTTGGATCTTCATATGAGATGACCTAATATGCATCAAAATTGGCATGTGCCATCAAGTCAATTCTGAGTTATGGTGACTCTTTCCAAGGTATTCTGGGTATTAACTACTCAGAAGTCATTCACTGTTCTCTTTTTCTTAGGGCAGTCTGGGACTGTGGAGCTTGCCGAAGACTATAAAGGATGGGTCTTCTCCCAGGAGGCATGGTAGGGAATTGACATAACAACGTAGAGATATCAAGGAGGCACGGCACAACGGTGATGTAGCCAGACATGCTTTTTTATTGGTCTCCTGGTGTTATTTTTGTTTCATTTGAGCCTTTACTGTGTTTTGTTCCTCTCCAGTCCATTTCCGCACCCACTTTTCCTGCTTGGTCCTTTTGACATTTTTTTTTTTAAAAATCTGGCTGGAGGATGTTTCTTAAACAAGCCAAATGATCCTCAAGTAAGACCTTGACTACTGTGTTTCTTTAAATAGTGGAGGAATAACTTGCTCTCTGTTCTTGAGGATAAGCAAGCTAACCAAGGCCAAAACAAACCAGTTTAAAAGAAGTGGCACCATCAAGGAACCCACCTGATTTCAACTTCAAGGAAAAAGAAGGTGTGAGGGAAGGGAAGGAAGTGGACATTGACCACCAAGTTTCCTCCGGAGTATTATTGCAACAGTAATATCAGACAGTTGTTGACTTCTCTGCTGCCTTGCTGTTTTGTTTATGCTCAACTGTGTGGAGTCTGTAGACATTTAAATCAAATAAACTGAAGTCCAATAAGCTAATTTCACTTTCCATGTGGTTGGTGGCTCAGCACAGTTGTTCCATTGTTTTAAAGAGGAGACCAAAAGGACCCTACAAATGGATTAGTCAATAGATATTGCAGCCAAAACCTATGGAAAAAATAATGTTTTATAGAAATTGGAGAATTGGGCAGAGCAAAATTCCACCTTAGCAGAAGAGCAGGCATTCTTTTGTTTCTGTCCTTTTGTTTCTGTCCAGAAACAAAAGAATGCCTGCTCTTCTGCTAAGGTGGAATTTTGCTATGGAAGTGACAGACCCTGATGTTGAGACCCTGATGTTGGGAAAGAGTGAAGGCAAGAGGAGAAGGGGATGACAGAGGACGAGATGGTTGGACAGTGTCATCGAAGCTACCAACATGAATTTGACCAAATTCCGGGAGGCAGTGGAAGACAGGAGGGCCTGGTGTGCTCTGGTCCATGGGGTCACGAAGAGTCGGACACGACTTAACGACTAAACAACAACAAGGCATTCTTTAGGCAGGGAAGATCTACTATTGATAATTGTTTTAGTCTGTTGTGTCAGATAACAAAAAACCCTGCAAGGGGTAGACAGTTCTATATTACCTTTATTGATTTAAGTGCTGCATTTGATTGAATGAATAGGAATCCTTTATCGGAGAAATGTCTGAAGACAAGTATTGATCAGAAACTTATAAAGGACCTTTGAATGGACACAAGTCTACAAGTTAGAATGTGTGTAAACGGTACTTTAACAATTAAGATCCTTACAATTACAGGAGTTTGACATGGTTGCAGTTTAGCACCATTCCTCTTTGATTTTTACTTTAATGATGTAGTTTCAGCCATGTATCATCTCGATTTTCAAAAGCCTAAACCCTTGGACAGGTCAATTAACATTCTCTTATATGCAGACAATATGATCCTACTTTCTAAAACACAAGTGGGTCTGCGTAGATAGCTGAGAAAGTTTTTTGCTTATTGTCAGCAAAATGACTTGACAATTAACAGTAGTAAATTGAAAGTAGTAATGTTTGGCAAAAAAAGAAAGAAAGAAAGAGGAATCATTATAAGTGGTTTTTGAACTCCAAAGAAGTAGAACAGGTGGTTTCATATAATTAGTTGGGCATAGTTTTTTTCATCTACCAGATCATGTTCCCCTCAGATAAAAAGGAATGAAATGAAAGCATATGCCTGTGCTCAAACTTTGAACAAACTATTAAATTAGACATATTTTATCTTGCTCCAACCAATTATAAAGGTATATAAGGCAAAGGTGTTGCCTATGTTAATCTTTGGCATGGAAAACTGAGGATTTGTCAATAATAAGGCAGGCTAAGGGAATCCAGGCTGCCCTTTGCAAAGACGGCAGCTGCAGCTTCCCTACCCTAAATGAAGCCGCAGCCGCCATCTTTGCAAAGGCAGCCAGTTTCCCTTTTTACACACCATGGCTGCAGAGGCCAGATGGAGACCTCGGCGGCGGCAGCAGCGGCGATTACAGTAAGGGGGTGTCGGCGGGGGTGGGGGGGCTAAGGTAGGGAGAGGAAGGGGTGGGGGTAGGCTGTGGGGATGGGTGGCTGCCTATTGGCCGCCGATCAGCTGATCAGCGGCCGGTAGGCAGAATGTTGTTGTTTATTATACAAAGGGAAAAATAAAATGAGGAAATATTTGTCCCTTCGTATTTGTGGGGGTCTCTGTCTCTATTTTCGTCGAAAAAGCCGATCCGTTTTTATATTTGTCCCCATCTCTATTTATTACATATAGATTTGAAAAGGTCTGAAAACTTCTTCAATAAAGTATTTATGATTCTACATAGAGATGTCCAGGGTTGCACTATATATTTGGGATTTTTCTTGATTGAAGTATTATTTTGAATTGTACCTGCCCATAAAAGTCACTAGACATGATTGATAACCTACTGGATAATCAGGTCTTCAAGACCTTCCATCCTCTACCACCCTTTAAAGGAAATAGTGTGCTTTTTGGAACTTTGTATTACTTGGATTGTTGGGCACAACTTCTGGAGTTTCACTATTAAATACGTTTGAGATTGGTGGAGCTTGCACCAAGTTCCGACCCTTGATAAGCAGTCTAGTTTCCTTTCTCGATGTGAAAATCCCCTCTAATTTTATGTCACTCTTACTATTTCTTCATCATGTTGCCTCAGCTCCTTTTCTGATGGAGGCTTCTCTACTTGGTCTGGGCTACAGCCAGTTCTCTCCTGCCAAAGCCCCGCTAAAGTCAGATCATTTTCTGACTGCTTCTCTGAGTCAGTAAGGAATCCATCTAGTTTACTGGGAACAAGAAAAGAAATTATTTCTTCTCCATCTCAGACTAACATCTCATTATTGAAGCTGTCATATGTAGATAATGTAGGCATTAAGTACAATGACATTGTACCTGCTGCTGACAGCTGTGCATGTCCTCCACACAGAATTTCTAGTGACATCTGCACAATTGCTACCTCGTCTAGTCCTCAATTAGTCTAATGAGGAAGGTGTATCATTCCCTGTGCATGTGTCATTCAGGAGCATACTATATTCCCCTTATTTCTATGGCTGCTTGTTAAAGTGTATTCCGAGCACTTCCATAGAATAGGCATGAATATGCATGTTGTTCTTGCAATGTTTTTCTTAAAGCTATAAAAACCGAATCCTCCAATTACCTCACAAGACTGCTGAGCTTTTTGGCCCTGTAGTGGCCCTACAGTGAGGAGCAGTGTTCTGTTCCGAACGAACACCCAATGGGGTCTGTGTGTCATAAAATTATCCTGAAACTGGAAGTGATTAAAATTTGGTAATTTCTTGAATCTGAGGAACAAGATCAGCCCAAACCAACTTGCTATCTAAAGTGAAGGAGAAGATGGCACCTTCTCCCATGCCCTGCAGAAAAGGCAGTGGTCCTGGGCAGCTGACTCTTCCTCCAACACACATGATAGGACAGCATCCTTCATCACATCTAAAGCTAGCAGTCTCACTGGCAGGCAGCAAGACAGGCAGTATAGCCCACAGCACTTCTCCCCTCCCCCATTGCACTCGTGCTGTCTCCTTAGATCTGCCGGCTGAGATGATTGTGTCACTCTGTCAGTGATAGGGATGGCCTGGTGAGGAACTGTGAGCCAAGTCGGAAGAATGCCACTTCTCAAGGGTCTCTGCATACCTCCCCCAACCCTTTAGCTCACTGATAGAAAACCACAGCTGCTGCACATGTTGAGGTTTATAATGCCACCCATTCTAGTTTGACTAGTTAAACAGGAAGGACCATTCAGTGGCACAGCACCCACTTTACATGCAGGAGTGTCTAGACTCAGTCCCTGGCATCCCCTGTGAGAAGGATCAGGCAACAAGGGCTGGCACAAGATTTTGCCTGTTTGCTTCTAGAGAGCGGCTGCTTCCTAAAAAAAGACAACACTGGGCTAGACAGACATGTTGTCCACCATGTGGGAAGCCTTTTCCCATGCTCCCATACAAGTTCTGTAAACATTGTGTGAAGTACACATGGCTCTTTTTCACTTGCCTGATGTGCAAGTGAAGCCAGGGGAATAGAGTCCTTTTCCAGAGCCCTCATGACCACCAGAGCAGGAGAAAAACAGAACAGAGCTCATATAAGATCCCTATAAAGATGGATATTAACACATATATTGCTAACATACACAGAGTGTTAGTGCGAATTCTTTTTCTTGAATGATCAGTTTAGGGCTTGTCCAGATGCAGCATTGTTTGCCTGAACGTAACCCCAAGTGTGCTGATGGTATTAGTTTTTTTCCTACTGTGCAGAGAATGCAATATTCAAATCTGTACCAACAGCAGCAATGAATGACAAAACATCCACTGTCTTTAAAGCAAACATACACATATAATCAAAAGTTGTTGTTCAGCATAATGGCTCCTGTCAATCAAGATGGGGTGAGTGGGTGGAAGAAAGGAGAAGTATGACAAATCACACAGAGTCCAATGTATCTGGAAGAAAAGAGGGCACAACTTTATTGGTTACAGCTTCCAAGTAGTTTGGCCACTAGCATGGAGGATGGATCGCCCATCAGCCAACCTACCTGCCGGCTGATGATAACCCAGGTAACAGAATTGGAGTTAACCATGTGGGTGTGCAGCACTGTGAGGGAGGTGGAATTGCACAACACCCTGAGCTGGCTGTGTACCTGGACTCTGCTCTCCTAAAACGGGGCTCCACCTGAGGAGGGACCCACCCCTGGGGACCCTCCTTATTCCCCATGGATACATCCTCATGCCCAAAACTGCCCCCTGTGATGAGAATACAATAAACCATTCCATTTTGCTATATACTCGTGCACACCAGACAAATACAAATATAAGGAGGGAGGTTGGGTGGGAGAAGCGTCAACAATGAAAGAGGCCAGCTAACTGAGGCTGGCCTTTTTTATACCTTCCAGATTTAGTCCCACCTACTGGCCAACCTGATTGGTTGGCTTTTGAGGTGTGTGGAACTCCTCCTTCCATACAGACCATGCTGGGACAAAGAAGATGGGCTTAACATGGCAGCCCCCACTCTACCCCACCCCTCTGGAAATCCAATGATGACAAAAATGACCCATTAAGTCAGGGACGGACGCAAATGTTTTTGCTGTTTGTGTGGAAGAGTTCAATGTTAATCACAAGCCACAAACAGACAAACAAAAACAAAGAAACAGAAAACCAAATGTTAACCTATTGCTTCAATAGTTTTTTTAAAAAATGATGTGAGAAGCAACTTCTTTCTAAAAGAGATAAGGATTGAAAATTCTGTGAAATAGGCTGAAATCAACAGTATTCGATGTTAATGCGAATCTACTAACATCCCCAACACAACTACAACCTCCAATACTGTACATAGCATCATTTTTTTCCTGCATGCCTTGGAAAATTTTCTAAGCCATTCCTTCTAAGATAATGATTTTCTAAAGGGAAGATAAGTGGAGGTTTAGGTAATAAATGTAGAGAGAAAATCCAGTGAGATTCATGCTTATTTCTCTCCAGGGGGCACCAACAGGCCAAAATGGGGGAGACTCAAACGCTCTATCAGAATGAGCCCTAAAAGAACCCTTTAATTTGTTGACAGATCTAGTTCTACCCTAATTGGGAGTTTGCATGAGGCAGAGGGATGAGAGAGAAGTTTCAACATTCCCTCCTAGATAGGGGTTCAAAACTAGGGACGTTTCCATTGAGGAGAAAGGCTTATATAGACACCAAGCACCTGTGAGACTGTTTTCAAAAAGGCACACAGACAACCTGTAAGATCATTCTTATTTCTAAAAGCCTATGGAACAAAGCTGCAGCTATTATAGCTTTCACAGCTTCCACACATGGTGTACCGTTTGGTCAACTGTATCAATGGGCACCCAAATTGTTCTCACCAGTGCACAGCATTTTATCTATGGTACCATATCTATGCAGGCACTGAGATTTCTTTTGCAGTTTCTCGTTCTCACATACAATGATCAGTTAAGAAAAGATTTGCAGAGTACAAACAGAGGCAGCCTCATCCTCCTTGTTATCATTATTGTTATCATCCTCATCTTTGTCTTCCTGTCCCTCTCCGCTGAGATCGAGATTTGGATCTGTCTATCTGTATTTGAAATGAAGGTATCTATTGTTTCTTTTCTTCTCTAAAAAAACATTCTGTTTTTAAATGTGCTTCTCCCAGGCTTGCATGTCTCAATGTCATTTGGGTTTTTAATGTAAACGTTATAAATTTTTCAGAAGAAAGAAAAGCTATACAGTATATTTAATAAGAAGCAAAAAAAAAAAAAAACAACACACAAATTCTTGCTTTGTCATTGACTTTGCCCACCCAGCCCGGAATAACGAGACGAGACACAAAATGTGGGTTAAACTAGGGCCACAACTTTATTAACTTATTTAAACTTTAACTTCCCCTTTTACAAGGGAGGCTGCCATAGTGCAAACAGGTCTGGAACCCATGTCAATCCTGACCGATGGGTCCAGACTGGCCGCAGAGAGTTCCTGCACTGAAAGCACACTGTTGTACTGCACAGCAACCTCTCGGCCATCCAGGGCGGATTAACCAGGGCCGCCCTCCATCCGAGCCTCAAGACCTTAAGTGCCCAGCATCCCCTGGGGTTCCCCTGTTTCCCTTCCCCTCCTCTAAACCTCTGTTAATGCAATTCTGAGAGGAGAGGTGCCTTGCACCTGCTGCCCCCCCCCCGAAACTCACCTGAACCTATCCTGTTTAGCACTACCCGCAGTTGTGACCTTATTAATAGTGTCAACCTAATTTTAAGACACGTAACACCCTTGTAAGTAAGAATGGGATGGGCGAAAAACCACCAGCTCCCCTGCGCCAATGTGGGCACAGGTCAAAAATTCCCATCTGGCCCCGAAGCGACCAGCTACTCTCATTCTTAATACATTGGGTGGGCGGATAGGCCTCTCGCTGAGGCAGGGAAGAAGATGGAGCAGGCATGGGCAGCCTTCGTAAAGGCTCGTCCAGAGCCCTGCCTGCCCATCCTTCTCGCGAGGCTCCCTGCTCTTGCCTCATCCAGACAGGCGGGCAAAGAAGCCCCGCCCAGGCAGCTCTGCCCCTTTGTGGAGGACCCTAATTGTAACTTTCGTAGCTTTGCATATTTTGCCATTGTTCAGTGGTTGATTTTAAATGGCAGCTCTTAGTTTTCGAACTCTAACTTTTGGTCATTTCTTTCTTCGAGTAACAGATCAATTATGCACACCCGTTCTGAATACCTCTGCAAGGCCTACAAAGTGATAAATGGCAAAATGCATTGGCAATTTCTTTTGTTTATCTGGTTTCATCACATTGAGAACTTCCAAGTAAATACCATTGTGGATATTAAAGATACAGTACTGTATTCAGGCGTGTGGGGTTATCCTGAGGAGATATATGCTTCTTTTAAATAATGGGGAAATCTAGATAATTAAGAGTGTGCTATCATGGTTTTATGAGGTATAAAACAGTAGGAAAGTGAATTAGAATTAGGGCTGTTTGCATATAAAAAAGTGAATCATGTTTGCTGTGATTAGGTCTGGTAAATGTATGTGTAGGTTCGCTGTTAAGATCTCCCAAAGCAGGCATAAAAGTCTCCATTTCCCAATGTTGCCATGATTTATCTATTTGTCTAACCTATCCATCACCGTATCATCTAGACAGTGTGCGTCTCTGCTTTTGAAAATCTCTGTTTGGCTTAGATTGCTTTTGTTTCCCCTTTCAGTGCTGAGCCATCATTTCACTATAAAATGTCAAGCATAGATTGAATGAACATTAGTACTGAAGTAATAATGGTCTGCTGAGCTGCAGCAGCAGAATGTTGGGAGAGCTTGGCATTTGCCTCAAATTTGCTGAGATAAATTTTTATATTTGCAAACTTTTCAAGATGAGCTTGCTTTTCACCCACTCTCACTTTTTCTAATCTGGAAAAGCCACAACTGCCAACCTCTGACTTGAAGTCCAAAAATAACCCACATTGCTGGAACAAGCTTAAATGTTGTGGAAAAGAGAGTTGAGGCTGCCTTCCTTTAACAAGTTAGAGGGAAGTTGCCAATCTGTAAATGGCATGAAAGCTGTGTATTAAATCTCCGTGCATGCATATGGGAACGAGACATATGTGTGGAACCAGTCTCCATGTATCTTCATTTTCTCTGGATTTCTCTGTGTTTTCCACATTGTTCACAGGCTGCACACAAGTTGTGTTCGGAAATTCACAGATTACTGGATGAGGCTGCATCTCTTAAAAAGTACAGATTTGAAATGTGTACATGGAATAAGGCTCATGATTCAAGCAATGCATGTGATTTTACATATGAGGGCAAACATGCATTAGGGAAGAAAAGCAACATGAGCATCCTCTAGCAAAGGATCAGAACAAGCAGATCAACTAAACATGGGGCAGACTTGGAGGCTGGCAAAAGAGGAAGTCTTCAGATACAGAGTTATAGATTAGCACATCCATTGAATACCATCTGCTTCTGGGGTACCAAGACAAGATATGCAAGGCCCCGAACATTCTTTCTATAAGGCTGAATCTGGAGTTAACTACCTCATGGGCAAGTCATCATTTGAGCTGGGGTCAAGACATGCTGACTCTGCATCTGGGCATATATCCCAAACACTGGCCAGAATCCTAGTGGAGTTCATATAAGTATTGCATAACTTGCTGCGGTTGGGTGTAGCTAATTGACAAGTTGCCCTGGCATATTTTGGTTATGTGCCTGGCCACTTGTCTGATTGAGCAATCATGATATGCTCTGGCATCTTGTCAATTAGCTGCCATTGACCACTGTAGAGTATACAAAAAGAAAAGAAAAAATGTAACCACTAATAGGATTTCAGGTAGTGCTGAAGTGGAGATATGGTCTTTCACCTCCCCCCCAGCCCCAGAATATGCTCTTCATGTGTGAGCAAGTCACTGTGTCTTAATTGGGTTTTCCATAGAGCTGGGTTGATATATCTTAGGTTTTTTCCTCTTCTTCCTGACAAAAAAGGGCTATTCCCAACCTATTGAACAAATTCACCATTTTAAGGTTATCCAGTAGAGTTCCCCCTTCCAACACAAGAAACCCACAAATGGGTGCAGAATTTCCACTCTAGATGTGGCCCAATAAACCCTGTTGAAAGAAGTGGTAAGCTTGACTTTAGCCCACTGCTTACTTCATTCACCACTATGAATGATCAACACAATTTTATGGCACTTCCCCTACAATGTTTCTAAAGAATTTCCCCCTTCCTGGATAATATGAAGTGAATGTCATCCACCCAGCCACCCATCTAGTCATAAAGAGGCTGGAGAACTATGGGTCTTTTTCACTCAATTCTATGGCTTTCTGTTTTACATCGAAAGAAAGGAAACACAGGGCTGAATTTGTAAAGAGAAGTAGAAAGGCCATGGGAAAAAAATCTTGGAAATTTGGTAAGGAACCCCTCATTTCTCTTTCTTTGTGGAAGGGAGAGGGAAGTGAAAGCTTGTTCCCATGATCTCATGGGTCTCACCTCTCTTAAAGAAAGGGAGAGAGAGATCCCCTGAACTCTTTAGAGCAACAACAACAAAAATGTATACAGATTCCTATATTAAAGTGTTCCTATACAACACTTTCATTGTTCACTTATGCCTACCTCAGGCTTTGCAGTGACAATAACATTGCCTACCCACTCACAGTTGGGAAACACTTCAATAGATTGGAGAAAAAAGAGCTTTCTTCAATACCGAATGGACAAATGTCCGTTCCTGTAGCTTCCACATATTGATCAAAGACCCATGGGATTCTGTATTGTCATTCTTATGTTATCATGAGTTTAGATCCCCCTCCTTTTCATCCGTCTTACTTTTTTTGGGGGGGGAGGGGAGGGATAAACACATCTTGGCATTTTGATGAAGGAGATGGAAGCTGTCATCTATGCAACCCAGATGTCCTGCATTCTGCTATTCAGACTCGATTCTGTCACTTTGCTTAGTGACTGCTGGAGAGCTTCGGATGGCAACCGACAGCTTGTAGGCAGCCTTGTAGAGTTCTCCTCTGGCCTTTTAGAATCCCCTCTTGATTCATTTGCTTTCAACAAGTTGGCAGAGAGCGCTGACCTCTGAACCGCAGCATTCCCCTGCTCATTGAGCAGCGCAGATGGTGATGTTCCTTCTGGAGAACTGGAGGTGGAGGGTCCCACGCCCTTACAGCTTGCACCTGAGCTAAAGGGAAGAGACTCTTTTAATTCAGGCAGAGTTGAATGTGAGCTAACGCAGAACGCTCAGGTGGGAAGCTGCATCCGCAAGTGATTTAAGAAAAATGTATTTCAGGCTATAATCAGTGGAGTGCAACTTAACGAGTGGAAATAATACCTAGTAAATTCCTCATTCTCTCCAGTTTAGGTTGCTCAATAGGATGAGACACCTCAACCGGTAATTTGGAAGCCCCGCAAGACTCTTTGGCTAATGATGAGGGAAAAAGCTCTTTCTCCTCCTCATGGGCTTGCAACTTACACAAAACACATACAGTATCTTTTCCTTTTGAAAAGTGACACATGCACAGGCAGAGCAAATATAGAAGTCTAACTGCTTGTTGAGAAAGCTGAAAACAACCCATGGAGTGTCCCAGTTCTTAACCAAAGCAGTCATCCTAGTTTAGGACAATTGGTTCAGTTGCACAAATATCATGGTTTTTTGCAGAAATGGGTCACTTTTATTTATCTATCTATTTATTTATTCAAATTGTATCCCGCTCTCGTTAGTGCTGAGGCACTATTCTGGGCAGTTACAACATGTATAATAGAGAACAACAATAAAGATTAAAACATTAAAAGCAATAACAATAGCCCTAAAAACACAAGACAGAGACTAATCATATAAACCCAGAGCGGATAGAGGAAAGGGGAGGTGGAGAGGGGGGAAGGTGGTCAGCTGGGGTTGGTGTGGAAAGCCTCCCTGAAAAACAAGGTCTTTAATTGCTTCCTAAATGTCCACAGGGAGGGGGCTAGGTGGAGCTCCTCCGGAAGCTGGTTCCATAAAGTTGGAGCCACCATAAAGAAGGTCCTACCTCTTATGGGCCTCCCTCAGGGTAGCCACCTGGAGGAGCCTCAACCGGGAGGATATTGTGGGTCGGGCAGATGACATTAAGGGGAGACGTTCAGACAAGTAACATGGGCCCAAACCCTGGAGGGCTTTGTATGTGAGTGTCAAAACCTTGAACCTTTTGAGCAAATGCTGGGCAATTTCTTGCCCTTGGAGAACTCAGTTGAGAAGATTCCTCACTATTCTTGTAGGT
The DNA here is from genome assembly GCA_037013535.1 of Intellagama lesueurii. NCBI lineage: Eukaryota > Metazoa > Chordata > Lepidosauria > Squamata > Agamidae > Intellagama > Intellagama lesueurii. The sequence continues at coordinate 161,105,713 of JBAJHW010000001.1, read as the reverse complement.
AAGAAATTTGCATTTCCTCATTTTGCATGCAAGGATGAGGTGAGGATTTACTTCAGTAGTAGAAAAGCAGCCTGCCATGTCTATTTTAGATGTAAAGTGAAATAATAGGTCACTGAGTGAAACAAGAAGGTTTTAATTTAATTACAGGGTTATGGTTTGGGGCCAGTGTTACAGCTTGATTAGATGAATTGCATCCCACCATTTTAACTGGCAGTGGGAGAGAGGGTCAGGAGGTTGTGTGATTTCAGATGTGGCTCAATAGATGTGTGGAAACTTGGCAGCATAGACGGTGGGTTATAGAAGATGGTTAATGCTAATGTAAGAGTAGAATGTCTACAAAATGGCTAATTTATAGAAATGTAAATGCTTGATGAATGATTTCTAGCAGCGTGAGAGACATTTTATATTTTCGATGTTGACTCTTGATGGGGTTAGATGGGCTGCTTTCTCCACTTGTGCAGGCGTCTTCCAGGAAACCATTTGTCAGATCTGGTGTATGCTATGTTTCAGAAGGAGTATAAGGTGTCTGTATATTCGGCTGAAAATGCAACTTTGGGGCCCATTTTATCCTATAGATTTCATAAGCTCTCTTCCTCATTCTGTGTTGATTTTATTTTATTTTATATGTTGCCTATTTAAGTTGCCACCCATCCTGAGAGGCAGCAGGCCCGGCTCCTTGCATGAAAGCCAGGGTTACTGCCTGGGCAGATGCACACGCTGCTCAGCTAGCAGGCACAAGTGCATAGGGAGCAGGCCTGGCTTCCATGCAAGGAGCCAGGCCGGCTCCCTCTTAGAATAGTGGCAGCAGTGGCGGCGGCTTCAAGACAAGGTAGGTAGGTGAGGGGGCAGGGAGAGGGGCAGGCAGGCGGTTCCCCCTGGCATGAATCCAAACATTGAATCACAAAGTGGTTCATTTTTGGGGGGACTCGTGATAGTGTATGGTTCATGGTGCATGGATAGCCACGAATCATGAATCATGAATAGCCGCCCAGAGTGGTCAATTGACTAGATGGGCGGGATATAAATACAATAAATAAAAATAAAATAAAATATCATGAACATCGGTTTTCCGGTTCATGCCCATTTCTAGTCCTGATTGCTACCATATCTGAAATGTTAGTCTTTATATGTGAGATGGAGAAGGTTTAAAGATGGAACTTGGTGGTGCAAGAAAATCGCTGCAATTCTGAATCTAGGACTAGATAGCCAGAAAGAAAGAAAAAAAATACCACAAGGAAAGCTTCCTTTAAGAACTCCCTCCTACAAAGGGGTCATTTGGGCCAAAACTTTCACAATTTTCAATTTTCGCAATTACAGCAAATAAGATTGAATTTCATTGACCACGATTTAGTAACTGTTGTAGCCTGCCTTGTCCAGGTGGACAAGAGGTTCTCTTGGACTTGGAGACAATGAACACACCAGGAGAGGAAAGGTACAAAACTTTATTAAACATACAGTAGTGTGTTTTTGTTTTGTTTTTGGAAGAGCAATAAAGCAGCAGAGTATATAGAAAGATCAATCTTGCTCTCCCTTTGCTTGTGGGGAGCACATGGAGGGTGGTGAGTGATTGATAAACATCTCCCAGGATCCAGGTCTATACCAAGACTCTTTGAATCCAGACACCCAACCTCTATCTACCTTTTTATGACATGGCAATTAACACATCTATACATGTTCATCTTTTTGTATGCTTATATTTCAGTAATTGGCAAAATGATAGCAGAACCAAAAATCAAAGTATGCATACATTTCAGAGTTGTCCAGCCCTAGTACACTTACCACTTGATGACGAGTCTTTATGCTTCTGCCAAGAACATCTGGTCTCTAGCAGAGGCCTGTTAGCAGTCTCTGATGTCTGCCAGTTTTTAGCAACACTCTAAGCACTGGGCATAGGAGAAATATTGATGCATACCACACTAAACCTCCTAAACACATCAAATGTCTTCTGCATGGACACTAAGCTCCAGCATTACTCTTTCTTAATATGTGGTCTTTGGCTCTCTCAACGGGACCCTGGGTTAGAAAGCTTGAGAACCTCTAACTTAGAATGTGATGCTAATATATCAAGAACATGGTTTGTATCTCCACAGAGGTGAAGAGTTTTCTTACCTTCCTCCCTTCCCACTCCTTTTCTGCCTCACTGATTCATACAGAATTTACTCTGCAGAGCAGTTATTCTCTGGGTTCCCAAACAGGATTTTAGCCGATGTGCTTTTGACATGAGTAAGTATTCTAATATCCTTCATAATCATATTTTTGCCCTGGTTTCAGAAGATGACAGGCACTATATACTAATCATCACCGGTCTGGGGAAGAGCATTTGAGACCCTGTATCAGATAAAGGATGGTGTTATGGACATGATATATTAGCAAGTCACTTGGGTTCTTAAGGACTTCAAATGAGGAACTGCTAACAATTTAACAAAAATATTCAGCACAGTTAAAGCTAGCCTCCTTGCCATCTGTGGCATTCTTTCCTTCCCTAAAGGTTGTACAGTAGGGGGCATCTCGAGCAAATTACAAAAATTATAGTTTTTTTCCTCAGGTAAATTGGCAGACAGCGTGACTAACAAGACTGTTCAACTCAGAAGAACAAGCCTTGTTGAGAATGAGGTAAGGTTCTTTAAAGAGATGCACTGCTTTCCTATTTTACTGTTTGAGATAGGGCAATCTAAGACAAATCATATAATTTGTCGGGATCTCTTCATGTGAATAAGGTAAAGGTAAAGGTTCCCCTTGACATTTAGTCCAGTCATGTCCAACTCTAGGGCACGGTGCTCATCCCCGTTTCCAAGCCGTAGAGCCAGCGTTTTGTCCATAGACAGTTTCCGTGGTCACGTGGCCAGCGCTACTAGACATGGAACGCCGTTACCTTCCCACCGTGGTGGTACCTATTTATCTACTCGCATTTACATGCTTTCGAACTGCTAGGTTGGCAGGAGCTGGGACAAGCGACGGGAGCTCACTCCGTCACGTGGATTCGATCTTACGACTGCTGGTCTTCCGACCTTGCAGCACAGAGGCTTCTGCGGTTTAACCCACAGCACCACCACGTCCCTCTTCATGTGAATAGGGGCAGCCTATTCGATGTTACGTACTTAGTTTTCCACAACCTTTCTGACATACCCCCCCACACACACACACACATTAACGGATGAAGGAGATAAGGAGGCAGTATCTCTACTGGCTTAAAGAATAAGACCAAACCTTGGAATTAATACGTTATAAGTAATTACCTCACCTATATCACATTGCTTTGGGCAGTAATGAGGGTGTAACAAGTTTATTTTTGCAAAAGAGCATAATGACCAATAATACCTGAACTTGATTTTTTAATCTTTCCCCATAAGATTCATATTTGTTTTCCATTTATGCTGTTCTATAGTGATTTCTGCTAGTCCCCAATATAATCAATGAGCATATTTTATTCTTGTGTGCTCAATAAAGCTGCCACATTGAATTGCTTGGTAGGAATGTGATATTCATCTCAAGATGCACCATGGCTCCAAGATCCCTTGCAGGTGTATCTTAGAACATGTCTCAGTTCTTATATGTGCCCTCACAGCATACCTAATAACAAAACCAGTTTTCACATGGGAGAGATGTAAACAGCTACATTTGCATTATTCACTTTATGAAGGCAATACATACATACATACATACATACATACATACATACATACATACATACATACATACATACATACATACATACATACATACATACATACATACATACATACCGTGTTTCCCCAAAAATAAGACAGGGTCTTATATTAATTTTTGCTCCAAAAAACGCATTAGGGCTTATTTTCAGGGGATGTTTTATTTTACAGTCACGGCATCTTCTTCTGGTTGCTGCACAAGGGTGGAGGGCGGGGTTTCACTTAACTCGGGCTTACTTTTGGGGTAGGGATTATATTACGAGCATCCTGAAAAATCATACTAGGGCTTATTTTCAGGACAGGTCTTATTTTTGGGAAAACAGGGTACATACATACGTACATACATACAGGACATCTTCACTCAAAAATGCACCCACTGTAGTGGGTTTGGGATGGGCAAAAATCTGTTGCACCGGTACAACTGGTCCAAGTGCCGGCTGATCTCAACGTTCTACCTGCTGTTCTGTCTGCCAGCAAAACAAGCCAGTGGAAAAGGGAGAGAAGAAGCATGGTGTTGGAGTAGCTGAGCTATGCCTGATCCTCCCACCGAGAGGTAGAGCCGTTATGCCAACACAAAGTCCGTCCAAGGTCAAATAAGTTGTCATTCATTTCCCTTTTCCTTAGGCTCGATTTAGCACAATGTCAGCTGGCCCAGTGTCATCTTAGCAGCTGTCCCCAATATTAGATAGTTAGGATAGTGCTCTTACCTAGAAATAAATCCAATCAAACTCCATAATTTGCTGAACACACATGGATACGACCATAAGTACATTAAGTTGGTGCTTTGTGGTTTCCATAAATTAATAATTAATTATGTGCTGTCAAGTTGATTCCAAATTATGGCAACTTCCTAAGTTTTTCACTTTATAAAATACTGAGAAGTGGTTTATCACGGGAACTCTGGGACTGTGCTCCCAGAGATCCGGCGCTCTGGGACGTGTGCGCTCAGGGACAGCGCAGATTGCCCAAGGCCAAACAAGTTGATGCTTCTCCCAGGAGGCACAGTGAGGAATCGAACTCTTGACCTCTGCTTCTCCAACCCACTGAGTCATCCAGTCAGCTGGTCTTTTCCTGCAGTTATAAGAATTACATATTTTCAGACGTGAAGGTAACTAGAAGTGGCCAAGAATGATGGGGTAGAGGTAAAGCTCTGAATGTATGAACAGCCCTAAATCTAAAATCGATATGAAGTCTAATGGGTCAGTCAGAAGCCTAATAGAAGTTATAACTTTGTGGACCTGACTCAAAGAGGGGAAACAATTGATTTTACATTCCATTTAAACTGAAATTCTCTTACACATACCCCCAAAATACATATATTCTATGGTACATATTTAGAAAGCATAAGGGGTGTGCGTGTTGGTGTGTGCGCATGCACATGTGTAGATTGAAACATAATATATTTGGGAGGTATCTTGAGATTTATTCTGTTTACAGAAGTGATTATATTTCAAAAGGCTCCAAAAGGCTTAAATAATTGAAGAGGTGATATATGAATCATTTGTTGAATGGCTGCTTTGAGGCAGTTCTGAAAGCCAATTAGGCTGCTCTGTGTGCATTATAATATTTGTCTCAGAAATATGAGGTGATAGGGAGGCACTGATTTTAATTAAGTAGCGTAATGATCCACTGCAGCTGCAAGACCGAAGGACCTGTTCTACTGAGCGCTGCTTCGCTTGGCATTGCTTGGTCAGGAAGGGGATGAGACATGGCCCCCAATTAATTTGTGGAATTAGTCTGGCAAATAAATATTTGTCTGAGGTACAAGAATAACATACCTTCTTTTCTTTTCTTTTCTTTCCTTGGTAGGAGATCAATGTTTAGGATCCAGCAATAACTCTAAAGTTTCCTCATGTGTTCCAGAACTGAACCTAATTCCTCATATACTGTCCTTATTAGGGTTTCATGGCACCATTTGGATTGCTTGACCCTATTATTACGAACTTGCCCACAATGCCAGAGGCTTCTAGAGAAGCATCCCACCCATTCACGCATTTAAACGCTATCCTACTGGTACTTACCTCAGATGTTTGCTTTTTCCCCCTTAAATTGAAAATGTGCACCAAATATGGGGGCTCCCTCTCAAAAGGAATAAGCTGACGAACTTCAAGGGAAACAACATAAATGGCGGACACTTCTCCACTGGAGGTGTTCAAGCCGGGTTGGATTGCCAGTTGTCAGAGACGCTGTAATTGCAGGATTCTAGCAAGGGCAGGGGGTTGGCCTTGATGATCTTTGTGTTCCCTTTGTAATCTACAGTTCTATGATGGTCTAAATCAATGAAATCACCAGGGTAGTCTCAGTAGGGACATAAAAAACAAAAAAATTCACCAGACAAACACTTACTGGGTTTTTTAGCTTTCTGCAATAATTCTCATTTTGTCCCACTTTTGTACCAGGTTTCTCGACTCCCTGGGAGGGTGTGGCCAAGAAATGAGCTTGCATGGGAAAGCGCCATAAAGACTCCACCCACCCAAAAAATATTTATTTATTTATTTATTTAGAATATTTTTACCTCACCTTTCTCCTTAAAAGGATGCGAGGTGGCTTACAAGAATTAAAAGAGAATATTTAAAAGCTAAAGACAGTAAGTATACAAATATTTTTAAAAAAGAATTAAACAAATATTATATTAAAAACAGTAAATAAAATCCTTAACTCCTTAACATCATCAGGTCCTTTCATGAGGAAATGAAGGGTACTGTAGTTTTTGATGGCTCAACATCAGATCCCTTTGACATCTGAAGCAGAGTGAAACAGGGCTGTGTCCTCGCGCCAACCCTGTTTGGGATCTTTTTTGTTGTCATGCTGAAGCATGACTTTGGAACTGCAACAGAATATCTCCGGACTAGATCAGATGGAAAGCTGTTTAATCTCTCTAGATTGAGAGCAAAGACCAAAGTCCAGCTGAAATGCATGCAGGACTTCCTCTTCACCAATGATGCAGCTGTTGTTGCCCATTCTGCTGAAGACCTCCAACAACTCATGAATCGTTTTAGCAAGGCCTGCCAAGACTTTGGATTAACAATCAGCCCGAAGAAAACACAAGTCATGGGCCAGGGTGTGGACTCACCTCCCTCTATTACCATCTCCACACAAGAATTGGAGGTTGTTCATGATTTTGTGTACCTTGGCTCAACGATCTCTGACACTCTCTCCCTAGATGTTGAGCTGGACAAACACATTGGGATAGCAGCTACCATGTTCTCTAGACTCACAAAGAGAGTATGGCTTAATAAGAAGCTGACGGCATATACCAAGATCCAGGTCTATAGAGCCTGTGTCCTGAGTACACTCTTGTACTGCAGTGGGTCCTGGACCCTTTGTGCACGGCAGGAGAGGAAGCTGAACATGTTCCATATGCGTTGTCTCTGATGCATTTTTGGTATCACCTGGCAGGACAAAGTTCCAAATAGAGTAGTCCTAGAATGAGCTGGAATTTTTAGCATGTATACATTACTGAAACAGTGACGTCTACATTGGCTCGGGCATGTCGTGAGAATGGCTGATGGTCGGATTCCAAAAGATCTCCTGTATGGAGAATTAGTGGAGGGAAATCGCCCCAGAGAGAGACCACAGCTGCGATACAAGGATATCTGCAAGCGGGATCTGAAGGCCTTAGGAATGGACCTCAACAGATGGGAAACCTTGACATCTGAGCGTTCAACCTGGAGGCAGGCGGTGCATCACGGCCTCTCCCAATTCGAAGAGACCCTTGTCCAGCAGGCCGAGGCAAAGAGGCAGTCCCGAAAGCAGCAAAATCAGGGAGCTGGACAGGGGACAGATTGTATTTGTCTTCAGTGTGGAAGGGATTGTCACTCTCGAATTGGCCTTCTCAGCCGCACTAGACGCTGTTCCAAGTCCTCTATTGAGAGCACGTTACCATAGTCTCTCGAGACTCAAGGATGCCAAATCAAATCAAATCAAATCAACACTAAAAACACAGTTAAAAAACAACAGCACAACCACCCAATTGAAAACCTGACCATTTAACAAACAAACAAACAAATGAATGAATCTTAGAAAAAGAAAAATCTTGTTCAGGAAGGAAAACACACATGAATTTTGTTACTGATCATTCTAAATTAAACTTAATGTTGTATGGATGGTCAGAAGAAATACGGGTTTGATTAATGCTGAAATAGTTACCAGACCGAGCACAAATGCTCCATTCACCGAAGCCACTTTTCAGAAAAGGAAGTTTTTTGTTTTTTATTGTAACTACAATGCCAACTAACCATGTTTTAATATCTAGGTAGGAACTTTAGGGAAGTTTTAAGCAGAACTAACCTTCCATGTTCTGGAGTGGACCTCTCATGTGGCAGATACTAACTTCTCCCTACAAAATTGGTTTTCTTTGCGAAAGGGCCAGATTCATTTCCATGAAGGCAAGTAAATTTGCTCCAGATACCAAGTACTTTTTTTGTTGTAATCAGCAATCTTTTTGCAGTGCCTGCTCTGCTTATTACCTCACCTTGATTCAGTCCAACTTTCCTTTGGTGTCATGTTTATTCTGGAAGCCCACTGGGTTGTTCCTCTGGAGACGGCATTCTTCCAATCCTTCATTCTAAACTATTCTGTTAAATTAATTTCTAAAACTATTTCCTGAGGCTATGGAATAGAATAAATTGTTTAATTAAAATCCTTTGCCTGAGCTCAACACTTAACGTTAGAAGGGAAATAATCATATATGCAACATGAAGTAGCCCTGTAATTGAAGTTTCAGGTACATTATGCCCATTTCTTCTTCTTTTATGCTCCATCCTCATGTACTGGAAAACAAAAGCCAATGTGTCTGGATTGCTCAAGGTCTCCACTCGAGGGATGCAAAGAAATCTCATGTAATTTCCCATTGTCAGGAAGGCAGGCTGTCTCTATGAGGCAGAGTCTCATTATTCCAAAGTAGAGATGCTCTTTCCTGTTTAAACGCAACACTGAAAACATGAAAGAGACCCTTATGTTATTTGTGTTCTCTCAGTGATTGTTGAAAGAGATCCTCTCAAATATGAAAGATCTGTGTTTATGAAAGAGGGGTACACAAAGTTATCAGGTTTCTTTCATCTTTCCTCATTCATGTAACCTTTCAGTGCCATTTTGTCTGTCAGGTTGTCTCAAAAAATTTTTTAATCCAGTACCATCATGAGGACTGCTGTCACCAGCCAACTAGAATGTCTGGGAGTGAGTGGGAAGTTTTCAATCAGTAAAAGGGTTGAGAACCTGGTGAGGAGCATTCTTTACTACAAGGATTCTTGTAGGATTATGGTGTGCTGAGTTCTTGGTGCCCTCCATCTTGGTTTGCTGCCAGCCTGCCTAACTGCCTGGATTTCTTTTGCCCCCTCTTTTTAGGTGTCTTTTCCACTCTTGGGTTATTTTTCTGACTGCCTGGATTGCTTGCTGCTGCCTGTTGCACTCGATAAAAAGAAGAGAAGGCATCAAATGGAGGGAGGGAAGAAATCTCCGCATGTTGTAATAATTTGATTGCATGTTTACCTTTATTTGCCTGATTGTACTTTTCTTGGTTTTTGGGAGAAGGGGCTGTGCTCATGGTATTATTATTATTCAAAAACACCAGGCCCAGTCAAAATTATAAAAACATTGACTGCTATTATATAACAAATACAAGTTTTAACCAAAAACCTAATTATCTATTAAATATTGGCACAGTATGAATACTGTTCCTAATATTGTCGTTTTTTGTAGCTCTGATGGTGGTATGATTTCTGAGATCTGCAACTGCTTATAGTACTGGGTGAAATTTCTTGATATTGTTCCCAAAGCCCCAATGACTGCGGGGACCACTGAAGTGTCTTTCTTCCAGAGGCAAGATGTTTCGATGGCCAGGTCTCTGTACTTTGTTAGTTTTTCCAATTCTTTATTTTCAACTCTGGCATTCCCTGGAATTGCAATATCAATGATCCAGACATTTCTATGTTCTATTACTACTATGTCTGGTGTGTTATATTCAAGGTGTCTGTCTGTTTGGATCCGGAAATCCCACAAGATCTTGACAGTGTGCCACTGGGTTGTGTGAATGTGATTATATAAATGGTTCTCATAATTTTTGTGTAAAGTGTTGCTATTGTAATAAAGCAAGAGAGAGAGTAAGAATTAACTATGGAGTAGGCAAAAATAGGTTATCTTACTTAGCTCAGACAGTCACCTACTTAAATTTACACTGTAAAATAGGAGCAAGTGGGTGGGAGCTTGCGAGGAGCCAAAAAGAGGTTTGTAAAATTGTAGATGGGGCTTATAAAACTCCTCTGAGCCCCTACCACTGGACTTATTATCCCATACGATATGTTTTGCCATCTTGTGTAGCTTCACTCTAGGTCATGGAATGGGGCAAACAACTGCTACAGGATAGAAGGCATTGCAAAAAGAAATTAATCATAAATAAGTTGACATTACTAGTTACTTCTCATCTCTGGCATAGCCTTGCTTTTAGTATCCTTCACTTTGGCTCACAGATGATTTATTTCTTAATTTAGGATAAATTGAGACAGGTGACTGAGCTTGATAGATAATCTATTTTGAATGACAGGCAAAGATGATATTCAGTTTTCCCTCATCTGTAAAGCTGAAGTGATAAAATATGGATTCTCAATCTCATCAAGGTGCTGGGGGAGGGTATCTGTGGCTTAGTTACTAGGGTGATGGAATTAAGTTTTTTTTACATCTTCTTGTAACTCAGACGTTTTCTCTTCTCTCTCTCAATCTCTTTTTCTCTCCATTTGCTATTTGCAAAGAGCTAATGAATAGGATAGGGAGGGAGTGTTCATAGAATCCTTCCATCATTCTGTCAATCTTAAAAGCAACGTGGGGTGCCTGTGGGGATTGTGTTAAATCTTGTTTGAGAGAGAAAAAAGTATTTCAAGGAACATAAAGAATCTTAATTGGAAAGAGAAGTAAATAGTTGGATGAAAACAAGGATCACACAGGCTCTGGTCTCAGTCATGAGCATAGGTCATAGGAGATACAAATTCAGATAGCAGTAAAGTAAGATAAGAAGCCAAACAATAAACACCTGTCCTCAGCTCAAACCTTAGAAAGTGAAGTCAAGGAGAGGTAAACCAAATGGTGAAATCTTCAATTTCTCATTATTGCAATAGTGCAATACTCCAGTGACTGGTTCGTTGATAGTGAAAAGGAGTGGAAGAATACCGCATTTACCAAGCAGTCAAGAATATTGACAGACTGGTGAAAAACAAACTTCAAAAATTATATTATTATTTGGATGTGTATCTATCTATCTATCTATCTATCTATCTATCTATCTATCTATCTATCTATCTATCTATCTATCTATCTATCTATCTATCTATCTATCTATCTATCTATCTATCTATCTATCTATCTATCTATCTATCTATGATCATTTAATTATTCTCTGATGCACCTCCCTTCATAAAACACTCTACTGAGATTAGGGTGCATTAGTCCACTGTAATAATAATAATAGTATGCATTCTTACTGCTTTATAGTATTAATGAAGCAGTTTTTTTTACTGTTTGATATAGTACTATTTCATGTAATGCTATATATTTCAACTTGTATAAAAAGAACTGAAATATGATTATGTATCTACTTCTCCATATAATATGTTTGAATTCAATATTCTTCCACCTCAGAATTTAAAACTTAAAAGGGGAAATTAAAGGAAAGGGAGATTTGTGTGTATATTTGTAATTCCCCCCTTGTTACATAAAAAAGAAATCAACTGAAAGAATAAAGGAAAGAAAAATGCCTTCGTTCATTACCAGGGACAAATGCTCTTTCATGACTTAGTTATCTTTCCTACAGTCTGATCTGTACTATATATCCAGCTATTTCACCTTCCCAGACATGCTCATAATATATGGATATATGTTGATATAATATTATTATTTGGCATCTGTTAAGTTCTAGAATTCCAAACATGGCTGTCTCTGGAATTGGAGATACTTCCGATTGCAATCCTATGCCTATAGGAAGCTCCTTTGGATGGAGTGAGACTTTACACCTCATTGTTCATTTTAGATCAAGGTTGGACAACCAGGGTCAAAAGTGGCCCATGGCCTAATTTCACATTGCCTTCAGCCCAAAATCCCTCTGGAAGTGACAGTTTTAGTTCCCTGAAGAACCACTGAAGGGGAAGGAAGGAAGAGAATGAGAAAGAGAGGGGAAGAGTGAAGAGGGAAGGAGAGATAGAGATAGGGGGGAGAATGGTCTCTCTCTGTCCACTTTTGGCTCTCATCCTGCTCATCACTGGCTTAAGCCCCTCCCACTGACAACATGGGCTAGTAGATTATGTGTTTCTAGATGAGATCCTCAGCAACAGAACTGTAACTAGCCATTTGGGTCTCTGGGCAAGGAGCACTATCTCCCGCCCACTCTGTCATGGTGGAATGAGTGTGAACCCTCCCATGAAAAAGGAGGAAGAGAATGTGATTCTCAAAGAAAGAGCATGTTTTATGTCTGTGTGGTTTGCTTTTTTTAAGGGAAAGTGGCCAGGAAACCTTACTATTTATTTGTGTTACACTCACCCATCAATTCCCCTTCAGATTTCAGCATCCTCTAAATTTTGGAGCCTTGGGCCACAGCCCCAGTTGCTCCACCTTACTTATGGCGCTGCTCTGCAGAAAAACCAGGGTCACCCAGTCTGCCCACTCACCTTGGGTCCTTTTTGTGGCCTGGCAAGCCCCCTGAACCACAGAATGCCAGCTGCCATTTCTCCATCTCCTTCCCAGGCTTCCCTACATGCCTGGGAGGAAGCTGGAGGTGAGCGGGAATGTCAGCCAAACTGAGCCACTTGGGTGGCATGCGGACAGAGACAACTTCCCCTGGGGGAACCTGAAAGGAGGAGTTTCCACTATGGCATGCCAGGACGCTGAGCTCTCTTCAGCAGTCTTTGTTGAGACTTCTCCCACCAGCCCTCCCATTAGCTGGTGAGGTTGTCATGTACAGCGGTGGAAATGATGATGTTTGTAGTCTCTTTGCTGTGGCTTGGTTGGTTGTAGTGGTGGGTAGTTTTGTGCACAGGAGCAGATTCCCAGTGAGGCATTTGACCATGTCTCAGGGATGGAATCCTCTCCCCAGGAGGATCAAGGAGGGGGAGCTGGCAGGGACATGCCCAGTTTTTTGGGGGGCACCACAGCCCCCAACAGCTGGTACCAAGAGGATCCCACCTAATGGTCTTGCACCTCAGGGTATGTCCAATGCTGGTTACCAGTCCTTGGATAACACCGCCTTGGACTGGGGAAGGTGGGCACTGGTTGGCAGGATTGATCCTTATGCTGTGCCAGTAGTATCTGCCATGACCAAGCCCAGCCATGGTCAATTTATATCCATTCCCAATGTATTTTGGGTGCTTTCTGTGTGCTTCCTTCTGCATCCCCTGTGATATTTGCTCAATTTTGTAAATTAATAGGTTACTAATACACAGTGCCTGCTCTCGGATTTTGGGGCCCTATCAGATGACACTCTTGGCGAGGGTGTCCTCATTCAGAGGAAATGAACACTGTGAGCTGAGAATTCTCTTAGGTTACATCTAATTTTCTTAGCTACACCAAACAAAGGGAGAACAGTCTTGCTCATAATCAATTTATATGTACATTGCATATTCGGTGGCACATTGTGCTCAAAGTGGTTTACAAAAAGAAATATGATAACCACAATGCACGTAAAATACATTAGTATGATAATACATTAACTCAACTACGGTTCATTTGACATATCAAATGTTTAAAGGACCATAAGACCTCATTAACAATATCCAGTGATGCCAACAACGTTATAGTTGAAACAAACTATTCACTTAAAGGTCCATATCAACAGACCTAACAATAATGCACCTTGTTCAAGTCAGGCTTATATTTAAAAAGGGAGAGATTAACAGAATAATCTCAAGGCTGAAATCTTCTTCTTCTTCAGTGATAAAATGCAACATGTCCCCCAAGAAGGTCCTGGACATCCCATTACTTGTAATCAGGGCAGGAAATAATGTGTGTGAGGTTGGTTGGCTGGCTGGCTGGCTGGCTGGTTGGTTGGTTGCATTATGGCCATTTTAAAGAACGGTGAAAAGGTGTTCATATTGCTTTTCCAATTGAATGGGAGAAAAGGGCAAGGATTCTTAGCATTTATAGGTTTCCAGAAGTAGTACCAGAGCAGCCAATTGCGGTTATATGCATCATAAGATGACATCAATTTACATAGATATTAGCAGGAAGTAATCAGGCCAACCCCTTCACGGATTGCTGCCTTGTCGTGGCGAAGGGGCTTGAGTAATTCAGAGAAGCTATGGGCTATGCCGTGCAGGGACACCCAAGACGGACAGGTCATAGTGGAGAGTTCTGACTAAACGCGATCCACCTGGAGGAGGAACTCCAGTACTTTATGAAATTTTGGTCCATGGGGTCACGAAGAGTTGGACACGACTAAACAACAGCAACAGCAATCAGGCCAAATGTTTGCAGAAGTGTAGTCTCCAACTGTTCTGTATTTAAATCTGTTTATTTATTGTAAGTTGCTCCTTTTCATTTTCAAATAAATTTTTTCTTAGGCTCAATAAATTGGAGTACCTGGCTGTGGAGCCAGGGGTCAGAAGTTGAATTCCCCACTGTGTCTGCCAGGAGAAGAGCTAGCTGGTGTAACCTTGTTCATGCTGCACAGTTCCAGGAAACCACCCCCAGAAGAAACGAATGGTAAGCCATGTCTGAGTACTTTATGAAATTCTGGTTCATCCAAGTTAAAATGGACTTCACAACACATCATATATTTTATTATTAATTAATATCCCAGTCAAAGTAAACAATTCAATGGCCCAACTGCTCTTGCTTAGTAGTGTAACACAAATGGCACACCTTTTGGAGGCAAATTCCCCCCATTAAGAAGTCACCATAGACGTTATCAGATGCACACTGAGTCACAGCACTCAGTACCCAACGGATACTGTGGTGGTTTCTTAACATGGGGTAACTTGCCTCCATAAAATATTCAATTTGCGTAGCTTTGCAAGAAGACATTTGGCCAACAAGAGCCATGCTGTTTTTCTGTACAGGTCATTCCAATAGTTACCAGTCCAATTTCACTGTTTTATTTCATCATGTTTGGTTTCATGGAGGATAAAGTTCCATCTGTTGCTTTATGTTGCTAACTTTCCATAAACCTGCATGTTGTCTTCTTGATTACAATATTCAATCATGGAATACCATATCCTGAAGAAATGAACAAATGGATTGTTCACATCTCTTCTATGTGTGGTTCACTAAACTCTTTTCTACCAGCTGGTAAAAGTCAAGCATTCCCCTCACTTCCAAATTGCAGTGACTGTTAATATAGTGGCCAAGTAAATATGCTATAATCAAAATCCTATTGCATAGTTACAGCTGAGGAAGGCAAATGGCTTACCTCACAGTGGCTTTTCGCTGGCCATTAACCAATCCCTGCTCAGATTTTCAAGTGTGTGCCAATGTAGTGAGATGGCATGCAGTCAAAAGTGCAAGTGGGGATTTGTTAATGGTCATCAAGAAGCCATTGCAAGTTATGATATTTGTCTTCTGCAGATATAGTTACGCAATAAGATTTAGCAATTCAGTTCCTTACTGTGGAGACAGGAATTGTAGTTTATAAACAATGTTAAGATGCCCAGTAGTGGGAACACCAATATTCTCTCATTTGTCATTTTCTCTGTTTCAAAAGCCAATAACCAGCATTTCAATATTTCTGAGCAGTCTCATCAAATGTGTAAGTACACATCTACCTCATTGCAGGCTCTCCAGTATTTGTGATTGAAGCTTTTATTGATATAGTTTAATTTAACTGGAATACAATACCATCAATATTGTATTATCAAAGCAATGTTCTTTATTACTGCTGATGCTCATTGTATGGGAGCCTTATACCTGTGCCCAAGTTTCATCTGGTAAGGAATAATTTAGATCCCTTTCCCATATAGGTTTACAATGTAAGGCTATATAAGAAAACTTTATACAATATTTTATAAAGTTTAGTGGATAGATATTTTTTGGCTTCCTGGATCCAAATTAATCAGTTCATCTATTGTGTTAACAGGTTTTGAAACTTGTTCTTCATTGCTAGCCAACGAGATAAAATGGCTAATTTGGAAGACTAGAAAGCAGGAGGGTAGAAGGGTGCCAAATTCAGACTAACCTCATGCAGCTAACTTCGGAGTGTTGTCTTGAAATATAGCTCAAAGTCAAAGTAACCCATGCTCTGTTCAGCCCTTAAATAATATCCATTTGTCCTTGCCATAAAGCAGTTCATGGTTTCAAATGAGAATTCAAGAGTGAAGGTCTGGCTCAGCATCTTTTTCCATTGACCTCGAATTCTAAGAGTACTTGAAAAAAAGAGGTTCCTTAAACCAACCAGAGCCCTTTCCCCCTGTGTTGTACCTCTGATTTTGTCTGGCTCAGCACTTTGGGCTTCTAAGGATAAACACAGGAATGAGTCCATTGGACAGAGGATTCTAGTGAGCTGCCTTAATTGGACTGGAGATTGATAACAGGTGTAAATTCAGTATCCCAAAGTCCCCTCCTTGAAACCTCAAAAGAAATTTCCCCACAACTCCAAATGGAGTTGATTGATTGATTATTTATTTAAAATATGCCACCTTTCTCTTGAAGGATCCAAGGCGATTTACAGTAACTTGTATAGGTAAAGGTAAAGGTTCCCCTTGACATTTAGTCCAGTCGTGTCCGACTCTAGGGGGCGGTGCTCATCCCCGTTTCCAAGCCGTAGAGCCAGCGTTTGTCCGAAGACAGTTTCCGTGGTCACGTGGCCAGCGCGACTAGACACGGAACGCCGTTACCTTCCCACCGAGGTGGAACCTATTTATCTACGTGCATTTGCATGCTTTCGAACTGCTAGGTTGGCAGGAGCTGAGACAAGGACGGGAGCTCACTCCGTTGTGTGGATTCGATCTTACGACGGCTGGTCTTCTGACCTTGCAGCACAGAGGCTTCTGCGGTTTAACCCGCGGCGCCACCACAGTAACTTTTATACCACCCCATTTAAAACTTGTAAGTTAAAAACCAGCATTTCCTGAATAACTTACTGCTTAAAGGCCTGCCTGAAGAGGAAGGTCTTTGCCTGATGATGGAAGGACAAGAGGGAGGGGGCCAACCTGGCTTCTCAGGACGGTGCATTCCAAAGCCTGGGAGCCACCACTGAGAAGGCCCTCTCTTGTGTCCTCAACACACGAGCTTGGGAAGGTGGTGGAACTGAGAGAAGGGCCTCCCCGAAAGCAGAGAAGGTTCTTATGGGGTGATGTGATGCTTCAAAACAGCCTGGACCCAAGCCATATAGGTGATAACCAGCACTTTGAATTGAGATTGGGAGCAGACTGGTAACCAGTGGAGCTGTTGTAATAAGGGAGTAAGATGCTCCCTATAACCAGCTCCAGTCAACAGGCAGGCTTTTTGAACCAGCTGATGTTTCTGAACTCTCTTCAAAGGCAGCCCCACATAGAGTGCATTGCAGAAGTCCAAACGGGATAGAACTAAGGCATGTGTCACTGTGGCCAAATCAGACATCTCAAAGAACGGGTGCAAATGGTGCACCAACTTTAACTGTGCAAATGCACTCCTAGCCACCATTGAAACCTGTGCATCCAAGCTCAGGGCTGAGTCCAGAAACACACCCAAACTGTGGACCTGACTTTTTAGGGGCAGTGTAAATACATCCAGTACAGGCTGAATCTCTGTCTCCTGATTTGTCTTATGACTGACCAAGAGTGCCTCTCTCTTGCCTGGATTAAGTTTCAGATTGTCAGTCCTCATCCAATCCATCACTGCCAACAGACACTGGTGTAAGCCCAGGACAGCTTCCTTGGATGTAGATGGAAAGGAGAGATAGAGTTGGGTGTCACCCACATACTGGTGACACCGAACCCCAAAATTCTGGACAACCTCTCTCAGTGGTTTCATGTAGATGTTAAATAGCATAGGTGACAAAACAGAACCCTGAGGGACACCACAGGCCAATGACCAGGGTGTCGATAGGAGTCCCCCAGGACCACCTTCTGAGTCCTCCCTTCCAGAAAGGACTGGAGCCACCATAAAACAGTGCCTCCAAGTCCCATCCCAGAGAAATAGCCCAGAAGGATACCATGGTTGATGGTATCAAAAGCCGCTGAGAAGTCCAGCAGAACCAACAGGGACACCCTCCTCCTGTCCAGTTCCTGGCATAGGTCATCCACCAAGGTGACCAAAGCAGTTTCCATCCTGTAACCAGGCCTGAAACCAGACTGCAAGGGATCTAGATATTATTGACAGTATAGCCATCAATCCTTTCACTACTATTTTACCCCCAATACTGCCTGAGCGAATTTACACAATCTGTTGGGGTGACTGACCTCAGGTGCAATTGACAGTACCTTGCTCCACATGGTCACCAGCCAAAAAAGAAAAAAAAAAAAAAGCATCAGTGTCCCTGATTCAATCGTCTTTGCACTGCCTCCAGAAGCAATGCATATCCCTAATGGTTACAGATGGTATCTTTACTGAATGTGACTCAATTTGAGCACACTGGTCCAAAACACTGAACTTAATGGCATTCAGTTTATCAATTAAGGCAAAGTGACTCAATCAAGTGACTATGCACCCATTACGGAAGGGTGACACTGATGTGTTTCTATATTCTGAAAATTCCAAAAGTCCAATATATCCATAAATTTTCCCTTCTACTGGATCTTGAATTTCTGGAGGCAAACTTTTTTTCAATTCAATTTTTTATTCTTTTCAATGGGGGTCGGATTATGGGGAGGGTGATTTAGGGTTAGGGGAGTAGGTAGGGATAGGGAAAGGGTAAAATTCCAGAGAGAGAGATAGTACATTTACATCGACTTATACAGTTATGCTACAAAGGGAGATAAAAAGAAAAACAGCAATTTTTCCCAGTATTACTATAGTTACTAATCTATCTATTCCCTAATTGGACCATCACATTCTTCTTTAATCTATGCTTTCCAACCTATATTTCGAGTCTAATTACGAAATCATTCCCTATTTTTGAGTCCTTTGAAAGGTGATCTTCGTTTATTACTTCTGTTTCCTCCAACTCCATGACTTCCCATGTCTTTTCTGTCAGCTCTTCTAAGCACAGGATACCTGTTTTCTTCTAATATTTTCCATCAAATAACTTAGCTGTAGAAATTACATGCATTATCAAATATTTCATTTCTCTGTCTAACATCTCAGGAATAATATTCAATAAAGGAAAAAAATCCGATTTAAATGTTGTCGCGTGAAATAGAATATTTTTTGAGCTTTCATGCACCTACAATAATTCCCTATATATCCACCAAACATGATAAAAGTGCCCTCCTGTGTTTTACGTTTCCCACACTATTTAAAAACATTATTGTAACTTTTTTAAAAATTGTTGGCATTGTGTACCATCAATAAATCATATATCTATAAATAATCTTATCTACATTTTCTTTAATAGTTACTGATTTTTGAACATTCTACCATTTTATACCCATTTTATCCTTCATCTTTCACTTTGATGTTTTATTCATTTAGTCCATCTTTATTGTTGAGGTTTTCTGTCCTCCTCCTGGATTCTCTTGTTCCTATAGTGCGCTTTCCTTTAGAGCTTCTCACTTGCTCTTCTGCTCTAGTTGAGTTTCTTTCTGCCTCTGATCCTGATGATGCACTTGATTTCTCCTCTTCTCGTTTCTCATCTGCTTTTTTGTCCTCTTTTCTGCCCAGCCACTTCTTTGTTTTCCTAAAATCTTCTGCCTTCATTTTTGAGTTAATATAATAACTCTGCTCCTGGAATTCAAAGAGGACACCCTCAGTCACCAACCACTTATACGAGTAATTGAGTTTGTTCTCAAGCGGAATGTCAACTCCACATATTGCCTCCTTTTCTGTCTTATTTGCCACAGAATATATTTCAAGATCTTAACTTTTTTATCTTTTCTGTTGGGTTCTTTGCCCTATATATTTCTTAAAACTTTATCTCAAAAAATATCTCTCTTAAATTTAACATGATTTTATCTAGGGAGATTTTTATTCCTGGTGTCTGCTGTATTAATTCTTTGTGCTGTGTCTATATTTTGTCGAACATCCTCTGGTCACATCTCCATGAACGGTGCTAAATAAGTAGTAATTACTTGCACTGTGTCTTCTCCTTTTTGTTCTGGTAGATTCTGGAATCTTAGTATGGCATTGGCTCTTTCCATTTGTAGATTTAACAGAGTAATTGCATTTTGCTTTCTTTCCCATTTTAGCTCTTCCATCTCTGTATTCATAATCTCCAGTCTTTCTTCTGTTCTTTTTGATGCCCAGCTATTCTGGCTATTTCTTTTTTATTTTCTGTAATTTTTTTATTTCTTTCAATTACTCTTGCCCCAATGCCCCACTGAGATTCTGTTCTTGTGCCGGTGAGCCTCTTTGAGTTCTCTCTTTTCCACCTTTTGTCACTATATTGCTTGCTTGCTTGCTTGCTTGCTTGCTTGCTTGCTTTCTTTCTTTCTTTCTTTCTTTCTTTCTTTCTTTCTTTCTTTCTTTCTTTCTTTCTTTCCAAATTAAGTAAATAAGGGATGCTGTTTAAGTCTTCTGTCAGCAGATGTCACTGTAACCTTACTTTTCTTTCTCAGTCTTATTTACATATCAGATCCAAGAGGGTGGTGGCACTTCCCTCAGGGTAGAAAGTTCTCACAGTTGGCAAATCACAACAATTACATTTTAAAGGACCCACAATGCTTTGAAGTAAATAGGATTTGATATCAATATTTCAGATGGTCACGGGAGTGAGACTTTTATCTTAAATTGATCTCCTTTCATGATGAGGTAGTTTCCTCCCCCCCCCCCCGTCTTCCTTTTTCTCCTCTTTCCTCTTCTTCTCCTGATCCAAGCTAAGGGGGGGGGGGGGCTTGCTTCTACTGTGACAGTAAGATTTTTTTAAACGTAAAGTCCATTTTGCTGACTCTTTATATCTATCTCTTTTCTGTGTAGTTATTTGGGTCCATGGAGATTTTCCTTACATGAACAAATATTTTAACTTACTCAGAGTCTCTGGCTGAGATATTTCCAACATCCTTTTGCACTCTCTCACTCTCTGCTTGGGGTGTTCCCAGCATTTTGCCAATATGGCTTCCTCCTCGGTCCATGCACTCAGATGTGACTTCAGAGGGGGAACCAGCCTCCGCCGATTTTTCTCCCCTGAAACCCGACTGGTTCTCACCACAACGAAACCCCACCTTGAGGCAAACTTCTTGAGTAGTGGTGTAACTAGCTGGCACCTTTCACTATGAGTGATTTGATTTCTTCCAGGTGGCCAAAGGAGGCTTTGTATTAGAGGCTAAAACTTGGCAGGTAACGTTGGTTCTTCTTGTAGACCAATTACATTGCCTACTGCCATTTTACCCTTTCTTCTACACTTCCAGTTTCTAATGACTGGCTATTTCTAAGCAGCACCACAATACTCTGCCTAAAGTGTCTTGATGCAGTGTGAAGGGCAAATGGATGTTGCATAAATTCTTCAAATATCTACATGGGAATACTGATGTTTTAATGACCAAGCATAAGAATGAAATGGGCCCCAGTGAGTTTCCATGGCCAAGTGGGGATTTGAACCCTGTTCTTCAGAGTCCTAGTCTGTCACTCTATCCACTACACCAGAGTTCCCCAACCCCCGGTCCGCGGCCCAGTGCCGGTCCGTGGGCGGAGCTGGACCGGGCCACGGAGACAGACCTCCCGCCCCCCTCCGCACGATGAATAGCCATTGGACCCGGACATTCAGCCTTTGAATACTGAAACATGCCGGGACTTCGCTGAGCACGAGCGCATGCTCACTCCTTTACCGTCTTTCTCCGCCACCGCCGCCCGATGGCTTCGCGCTCCACCGGTGTTTTCTCTGCTCTGCGTCCCCGTCTCTTCCTGCGCTCCCCCGGCAGAAGCGGAAGAGGCGAGCCCGAGAGGGAGTGCCGCGAGGCCATGGGAAGCCTGAAGGAAGAGCTGCTGAAACCGATCTGGCATGCCTTCACCACCCTCGACCTGGACCGGAGCGGCAAAGTCTCCAATCAGCAGCTCTTCCTTCAGACTTCCCATGGCAGTGCGGCTTTCCTTCGGCTTTTCCTTCCATGGGAAGCGGCAAAGTCTCCAAGTCCCAGCTCAAGGCAAGCCAAAAGGGGCGTGTGCGTGTATGGGAGCAATAAGAGCGAGCGCGGTGGGGTAACATCTCTTCCCCCTCCAACGGTGGGCACTTTCTGCCTTTGCCAACGGCGCACCGTTGAAGCACTTCTCCTTTTCCCCTCAGCGGGAGGCCGGCGAGGGAAGGCAGGAGGACAGAGCTGTTGCCTAGCGCGGTGGAGAGACTGTGCTCTGGTTGTACGCGGCGGGACTGTGCGGTCCCTCAAAGCCTGATTTTTCGCGCCTTTGAGAGCCAGCCAGAACCAGAGCCAGCAAGGACGCGCGCTGCCGCTTTCCACACTCAAAGCAGGTGTCGGGGGAGAAGAGGTTCCCCCTGGAAAAGGGCCCCCTTCCGTGCAGCTCTTCTTACACGGGGAGGTCCCTTCAATGGGCGGCTGGCAGCCCTTGCTGTTGGAGCTCTTCTGAGCTGAGCTTCCACCGGAGCCTGTGCCGGTGCTGGAGCGGGAGGCGCTGCCAAAGGAAAGCTCTCCTCCACCCCCATCAGCCCCATCGAGGTCAGTACTGCGAGCCCTCGGAAGCCCCTACCGCCCGCGCCCTGGGGAGCGCTCGGGCGCCCCGGCGTTTTCCCGGGCCGGCCTTCCCTCTCGGCTGCTTCACCGGATGGCTCTGTCCTGAGCTTCACCCGCCTTCCACGGCGCGCGGGAGAGCCGGCCCCGCCCGGAGCCTTCGCCTCCCCGCGTGGAGGAATCGGGTCCGGTCCCCTTGTCGCCCCGAGTTGCGGTGGCGGCAAAATCAGAGCTGCTGACTTGGAGACTTTCCTTCCTTTCCATGGAAGGAAAAGCCGAAGGAAAGTCGCTCGGCCATGGGAAGCCTGAAGTAAGAGCTGCTGACTTGGAGACTTTGCCGCTCCAGTCCAGGTCGAGGGCAGTGAAGGCGTGCCAGATCGGTTTCAGCAGGTCTTCCTTCAGGCTTCCCATGGCCTCGCAGCTTTCCTTCGGCTTTTCCTTCCATGGGAGTGTTGTCATGGTGGCTCGAGGTGCCTCTGGGAAGCGTGGCGGGGGCCGGAGCCGGAGCTTCTCGAGGGCCCAATCCCCAAGAGGAGCCTCCGCCTCCGCTCCAGGCAGATGATGATGGCGGCAGAGGGGCCCCCGGCCCAGCCCAGCCCAGCCATCCCTCCCACCTGCGCCCGGCAGGTCATTGTCCGCACAAGGGGCGAGCCAGCCAGCCGGTTGCCTGGCTGGGGAGCTGGAACCCGCCCCTCCACCGCCGCGGCCGCGTCTCCCCCGGGAAAATGCAGTGGCTGGCATGGCAGACACCCCGCCCTTCCCGCCGCGGGCGCACAAAGGCCGCCGGAGCATCCCGGCCAAGCAGCAGCAGCAGCAGGAGCAGGCGAGCGAGCGAGCGAGCAGGCTGGGGCCGGGGTGGGGCCATGAGCGCCCCGGAGCATCCCGGCGGGGCTGGATGGCCGCCTGGCCGCCTGTGTGCATGGAGGGACGGTGGGCAGTTGCTCGTGAACGTCGCTGCCTCCCCCCCCGGCTGCGGAGGCCAACCGGACCGCGAAGACAGACCTCCCGCCACCCCCGCACGCACTCCCCTCCCCACAGCTGCTTTGCGCACGTGCCAGCCCCAGTGTGAGCGTTCCCCACCGCTTTGCACGCGTGCACACCTGCAGGGGCCCCCCACCTTCCTCGGAGGCTCAGCCGGTCCGCGGTCCCAAAAAGGTTGGGGAACGCTGCACTACACCACACTGAGAATACATGAATAGGTTTCCATAAAGTTATTTCTTGTATACAAGTACATATATAGAAAGAAGCTAATTCTCTGTCCTCATACCTTTTGTCTTTGTCTTGGTATTTGGCATATAAAAAAAATACATGTAAATATACCTGCACATATATTTTGAAATCAGCCAGGACACAGGCGTGGAGAAGGGATGAGCAAGTTATGTCTGTAGGGCCCAACACAGCTACCTAAGGCTGTTTTTCTGGATTCTAGCTCTCTCTCCACACCTCCTGGCTAACAAAAAAAAGGGAAGGCAGAATTTAAACCCCTGGAAACACCAGAGTTTCTCACCTCCACATGGAGAAGTAGCTTCTGGCAATTTCCTTTTTGCTAATATTTTTTCCACTCTTAGAAGAACCACAAAAAGTGAGAGGATATGATACTGGAGGAAAGGAAACAATAATAGATCTTTCCTTCCTCCAGATTTTTCTTGGGCTCCTGTTTCTAGGAAATAGCTTCTGCCATGTATTGTATTTCAAAAAGATATATATTTCCCATACAGAGAAAACAAAAGTACTTGTGTAACTGAGATTAGCTAAGATTTTTACAGTGTCCAGTTAGATAAAGTGTAGGGATGGGATTTTTGAGTTAATCTGAATGAGGTAAAACTCGAAAGAGAGACTTCCTATTATTTTCGGATTCTTTCATTAATTTCTGATGGAGAAATTGGATTATTTGTTTTTCTGAAAGAGAGGGTCGTGAGAATATGGGGCTTCTTCTATCAGACTACTTCTGTATGATTCAGGTATGCAAAACTGCCTCATTAATAGTCTATCAAATAGCATCACAAGTCTCACAATAAGGGCCGTCAGTCGCCAATCAGGATTCAGAGAACAGCATGGAAGAGATGGGTGAGGAGGAGTTTGCATCTTTATAAAGCCCTCTTTTTGCTGCTTGGTGATTTGTTGACTGTTGCTGCAAGAGCTCTGCTGACTCCACTTTGGTTTTGGATCCTCCTCATGTACAGTATATTTCTCTATGTTCATAGGCCTGGGTTACAGATAGCTGATTTAGAGGCAGACTAGACATTCAGAGAAGTCTGTTCTCCTTGCAATTAATTTGACTTCCCTCCCACAATGGTATTAACTTCAAGTAATATGTATGTAATTGGTATGAGCGATCATACATGCAAATTAAGCCTCTGTTTACCTTCCAATGACCAATCCCAAAACAAAACAGGGCAAATGTATGCTATGCAGTTGAAGAAAATCATGTCAAATGACAGACATGCATCTTTCACACTTGGAG
The DNA here is from genome assembly GCA_037013535.1 of Intellagama lesueurii. Taxonomy (NCBI): domain Eukaryota; kingdom Metazoa; phylum Chordata; class Lepidosauria; order Squamata; family Agamidae; genus Intellagama; species Intellagama lesueurii. Next base: position 161,080,919 of record JBAJHW010000001.1, on the reverse strand, counting down.
GAGCACCGTCTCTAAATATGTGCTCAGTGTGTTGTTGAGTTTGACCCTCAGTGGATGCTGTCACCTTCCCGTTAGTTTCCAAGGTACAGATTGGGTCTTTGTGAAACATACAGAGGATAGCTGACATCAGGGATGTTGGCAAGACTTTGAGTCTGAGTCCCACGTCCGAGCCTAAATCTTTGGTACCAAATACCAAGGCTGAATCTGAGTCTTTGGTACCAGGTTCTGAGCCCCAAGACCCAAGTCTGAGTCTCTATTAAAAACACGTTCCCCCCCCCCGAAAAATGGAGGGGGTGGGTGGGTTCGAAGTCACATGTCGAATCTGAGTCATTAAAAAAATGAGTCGAGTCTGAGTTGAGTTGCCAGTGCGACTGAAGTCCAACTTGACATCAAGTCCCTTGACTCAAGTCCCCATCCCTGGCCGACATTCATGTGATTGTGACAACACCCTCCATAAATCCGAGCAGCCAGGTACAAGATATTACTGTCATCGTAAATGTTCAACCCTGCAAAGCCCACAATTTACAAAATCCTCTTTATAAATTCACTTAGCTGAATTATTTTGAAGTTTCAAAAGAATTACTGATTTCATTTTTCCTGAAGATGAGCCACTGCAGAGACTAACACATCCATGAAAGATTTAAAGGTTTTGAAATCAGTCCTCAGCACGAACACATGAGATAGAGCTGTGGTCATTAGATAAGGTTGGTGTCATTAGATAGAGTTGCCGTTTTGTAGTCCTCGGAAGCAAAATAATGAAGTAGATCAATGATTTCAAAGCAGTTATCTCTAAATCCCAGTGCAGAAATGGAGTGTCCCTTATCAGTCCCCTTTAAAATATGAGCACTTGTTTCAGAAATGAATGTAGCCTTTCATTGGAGAGACTGATGAATCCTTGGGCATGGAAGGAGGGGAGGAAATGCTGAATTGAGAAATTAATAAAATGGATGGTTGCCTGGGTGGCGATCTGCTCTATGTGGCTGTGACAGAACTGAGACTCTAGTCAGACATTTAATTAAAAGTAATGCAATAGGAAACAGGCAGCTAAGAGTAGTGGGAAGGAAAATTGAGGGATATTGGCACTGACCCAGACAACCTGATAAATTAAGAAGCAACTGGCCTTCTCAAGTTCATCTCCCCAGGACACGTTATTTAAAAAGTAGACAAATGCCCATCAACAGGATTTATTCAAAGGAGGCTGACAAATTGGAACAAGCTCAGAGGAGGGCAACAAGGACGACCAGGAGGCTGGAAACCAAGCCCTATGAAGGAAAGACTGAAAGAATTGGGCATGTTTAGCCTCGAGAAAAAAAGACAGAAGGGTGATATGATAGCACTTTTCAAATACTTGAAAGGCTGTCCTACAGAGGAGGGGCATCCCACAGTGTAGGACACGTACTAATGGGCTCAAGTTACAGGAAGCCAGATTTAGTCTGAATATCAGGAAAAACTTCCTAACTGTTAGAGCGGTATGACAGTGGAACCAGTTACCTCGTGAGTTGGTGAGTGCTCCAACACTGGAAGCATGCAAGAGAAACTTAGACAACCACCTGGCAAATATCCTTTCATTTGTATTTCTGCATCAAGCAGGAGGTTAGACTTGATGGCCTTATAGGCCCTTTCCAACTTCACTATTCTATGATTCTACGAGGCAAAGGTGGACCATTGGGTCTCTGTCTGGCCTGTGTTAGTTTCCTGAAGGATCAGTCATAAGTCTCCCTCATCCAGTATCCTCATCCTTTAAAAATAAAATGAAAGAATTTGTGCATTTATCATCACATGCAACTTCCCTTTTCCACCATCCCCTCCGATGGAATGTTTTACTTGTGGCAGAGTGGTTAAACTGCAGTTGCACAGCCAAAACTCTGATCATGACCCGGGTTCAATCCCAGGTAGCTGGCTCAAGGTTCACTCAGCCTTCCAACTTTCTGAGGTCAGTAAATTGAGTATCCAATTCTCCTCAAGAATCATGTTCAGACAGAATCAGCTCTAGCATTTAGGTATCTCTCAACATGGTCAAAGGAAGATTTCTATACCTGGGGGGGGGGGAGGCCCCTAGATTTCAGCCATTCGCTATATAGAAGGCCATTGGGACAAAATGTTCACAACAAATCTAGAGTCTTGGGAAGGGGAGTATTGCGAAAGGTACCCTCCCACCCCCAACATCATAATGTCCTGGGACAAAAACTGTCCCATACTGTGTGGGTTTTTTTTTTTTTAATGGAAGTTTGATGGCAAGAGGTAAGGATCCATTGCGGGAGAGGCCAACAATATGGGCTGTATTTTGTGCTCCCTCCACCACAAAGGTATTAAATATTTTTGATTCCAAAGCCCCCTTGTGTTGTTAGGGGATATGGAGGCAACTCTTCCATGTTTGGAGAGCCAGCAGCACACCTGGGCCTTCATATCCCTCAATTTCTGATTTATTTAAATTTTTTGTCCTTTTAAATAAATGGCCATCAAGGGGTGGGAGAGAGCTTTTTCAGTTTTAACCAAAAAAACCCCACAAAAAAAACCATTAAACTCATTTTTCAATTAACAAAAGCCATTGTAGCAACGTTTGCACTATGTAGCCACTGCTTTATAATCAAGGTTAAAATCACATACACACACAATGGCAAATTAGCACCTTTGAACTTGTAGCCCCTTGCTCTGGGGAGTGTGGTCCTCCAGCTGCCAGCAAATCTGAAAAATGGCTCCCAGCCCCAAGGCCTAAATGAGAGGTAATACATACTTGCCCTTGATTTAAAAAAACAAAAAAAAGGTGCCTCATCAAGGCACGCTGTGGAACAAAATAGTCAGTTACTCCAACGTTTTACAGTCCCACCCAAGAGCAAAAAGACTTCTTTCTTTCTTTTTTTGCCAGCAGCAGCATTAGCAAAACAACAAAAAACAACAAATTTAAGTGTTTTTTCTTTGTTCTAAATACTTCCCTATATTTTGCATAAAACACATGCATTTTGCACACAATACAAGGGTTGATTTTAAAAAAAGCTTTTCCATGCTGCAATGCCAACCGTGCACAAACATGCTGGTGTGTACCACAGTTCTTGCTAGAGCACTGCTGCTCTCACCCAGCACACCCTCAAACTGTGGAGCTTGCTGCCAGTGGTTTAGGTCTTTAGCTGCAGAGCCAGAGTTGGGGTTTGATTCCTCACTGTGCCTCCTTGAAAGGGGCTTGACTCAATGTTCCTGTTGGAATTATTGCAACCTCACGTCTTGCCTTTAGTAGGTTTGGCTGAGAAGGATCTTTCTGTGCTTGGGTGGCTCTCAATCTATTCAGCAGTAACCAACCATCCCTTCCCTCCCTCTGAGTTCAAAGACAGCCTTGCCTCTCTGTTCTGTATTTCTTTCTCTCTCACCTGTTGGAAGCAGGCAGTTAGTCTGTTGAGACCTGTTGCTTCAAGCAGTAATGTTTGTTCTCAGTTTGCTGTTTGATCTGCTCAACTGTAAGTAAAGAAACATGTTTTGTTCTTTCTACTACTATGTCTCACAATTCTTGAGACTGTAAATGCCAGTTGATGAGAAAAAGGGGTGTACTACTCTGCGAAACTTGAAGCTAATTCTGCTCTGTGAATCCTGCACTTCTGCTGTGCAGCTAGGGAGATTTAACCAAACGTTGAAACTCTGCAACAGACCCACAGAGGCCCTTCCAGCTCTGAAGTACCAAAAGGAGGAGAAGGAGGACGTAGTGTTGTCCCTGCATGGATTAAACATGTTTCATTCTTGCAGGTGAGAATTTCTTATAATTCCTAGGATGGTGGAGCCATCTAAGGCGGTAGGAAGGCCGCAGCCCTCTTCCTTACATTCACAGAACTGTTTGCGCCTACAGAGGGACCACATGAGATGCTAGTCTCAATTCTAAACCATTAATCTATTCCTCTAACAAGTATAGTTGTTTAAAATATTTATATTTCATTCATTCATTCATTCAGTTTTCATCCTCCCATTAGTATCACAGCACTGCTCTGGGTGGGCTACAAAGCATATAATAAAAATAAAAATAGAGACATTAAAACCAACAATAACCCTAAAATAAAATAAAAAACCAGATGGCACTGACTAATCTCAGAGTGGATGGAGGAAAAGAGGGGAGGGAAGAAGAGGAGGGGGGAAAAAAGGGGGGGAAGGTGGTCAGCTGTGGTTGGGGTGGAAAGCCTCCCTGAAAAGCAACGTCTTTAACTGCTTCCTAAATGTCAACAGAGAGGGGGTTAGGCAGAGCTCTTCTGGAAGTTGATTCCATAAAGTTGGAGCCACCATAAAGAAGGCCCTACATCGTGTAGAGGATTTATGGGCCTCCCTCGCAGTGGCCACCTGGAGGAGCCTCAACTGGGAGGATCTTGTGGGTCCGGCAGATGACATCAAGGAGAGACACTCCAACAAGTGACATGGGCCCAAACCATGGAGGGCTTTGTATGTGAGTGTCAAAACCTTGAACCTGATCCGGGACACCACGGGCAACCAGTGAAAGCAGGTCAGAACTGGAGTTATGTGGTCAAATTTACTTGCACCAACCACCAGTCTGGCTACCACATTCTGGACCAGCTGAAGTCTCCAGATAAGGTTAAAGGAGAGCCCCAAGTAAAGAGCATTGCAGTAGTCAATCTGGGAGATGACTATGGCCTGCACCAAAGTCATCTCCTGGATCAAAATAATTTTTACAGAGAATTTATTGAGTTAGTCTGTTTTATCATCAACAAAACAGAAAGTAAAGCTAAAGTATGGTGGCATCTTTAATACTAACATTCCCCCCCCCCCCCCCAGTGGCCAGAATCCTACTGGGATTTTAACTTTGTAGTAGGTGAAATTGTGAAAATTCTGGCAGCATACTGCAGTTATGTAATAAGGTGCTTGTTGCATGCCTGGTCATGTGAGAAGGCACATGTTCAGAAACACATCCAGAACTTTAAAAAAAAATTAACTGATTAACTGCAATTTGCTGCCAGAATGTACACAGGTTCATTCACTCCAGAGTAAAATCCCAATAAGATTCTGGCCAGTGTAAGGTTATGTGGATTACTATCCACTTTTTCAGATATCAGTCTAAAAGAGCTGATTGTAATTTATGAAAGTCTGAAGAGACAGACTGTAATTACAGTGAAATACATGTTTTAGTCTTAAAAGTGTAGTGATACTTTCATTTCAACCTATAAGACTTTTGCTTTTATTTTCTCTTCTGTTGTTCTGCTTTCCGGAATAATTCAAGTAACCATTATGAAATGATGAATTGTATACAATGCAGATTGGTGGTGGTGGTGGGTTTTTTTAGAAAAGGCAACGCAATATGAATTTTAATCCTCTATTGTTGACCCTAGAATAGGAATGCAAACTGGATAATTGGAACCGAATATTGTTAAATGGGGGGGGGGGGGGTGTCTGATACCATGCATATATTTATCAAGGCAATTTAGTAGGAGATGTAACCAGATGGTGCATAGGTTATGTAGAGTTTTCCACTGAATTAAGGCTGGGAGAGCCCAAGAGAGAGATTGTTAAACGAGGCATCCTGTACATAAACTACGAAATGGAAAGGAGTAAGCAAAAAACGGGGAAGAGGAACTCTTGTTGAGGGAATTGTTATAATAGTTACAAGGCGAGTAATGGAACTCAAAGGGCCTGATTTTCAAAACATGATCATTAACACAGTCTTGTTAACAGGCTGTTTCCAAGAAGATAGTAAATGCTGTTGGAAAATTACTGGCTTTCACACTAAAGTGCACACACGGACGGAATACCAATGTGACTGTTTCGAGACTGGCCAGGTCTGCGACAATGGTTTGGTGCTTCTGGTGCAGTGAAGCCTCCGCCTGGGACTCCTCACTGACAGCCTAATGATCAAATGCCACCATCATTTATCTCCTTCTCTTAGCTACCGAGAGAGCCACGTCTCCCGTTGAACGACAAAATAAAATTAAGTATCAAATCATGATCGTCATAGTGGAAGAGCTTGGGAAGCAATAAACAAAAAGGGCAACTGATTAAGCAGAGGAGCAGCTGAGACATTGATTAACCGAAAGTTGAAAGGCACATGTACGGCTTGGTAAGATGGGGCAGCTCTTTTTGGCCCTTGCTCAGATGTAAACGTACATAGGGTTCATCCTTGCTGAAGAGATCCGTGACATGGTTGTTGTAGGTTTTTTGGGCTGTTTGGCCGTGTTCTGGAGGTTTTTCTTCCCAATGTTTCGCCAGTCTCTGTGGCCGGCATCTTCAGAGGACAGGAGTTAGAACTCTGTCTGTGTTCTGGTGTGGTGTAGTTGAGTATTTGTAGCTGTGGAATCAGCGTTTTGTCCTTTTCATAAGATTGGGTGATTATGGTGATCAGGGTGTTTTTTTGTTGTGGGTGTATTGTTGTGATAAGGGGGAGATCATCTGAGCAGGGAAATAATTCTACCCCTGCCCTTTGCCTGCCCCAATGAATTAGACCTTCCTCCCTACTCATGCTTCTCAATTAACCCTTTTATGAGCACCCAAATAGAGCTTTATTCAGCATTCCATCTCAGTGAGCGTGTGCAATCTTCATCTGGCCATCTGGAGTTTTCTCCACCCACAACTTGCCTTAAGCCCACCCCATTTGTTTTCGGCTTCTGCATCCCCGCATGTTCCCTCAAGCCTGCTGGTATCTTCTCTTTGTATCAGGATGGTGCTATTTTTGGCTACTGAACAACCACATTTGAATCATGGTGTTTCTATAAATGTACATGATTTATTGAAGAAGCTGTTTAGAAACATCAGCAGTATTTTTGCTAGAGGAACATCTTGAGTCCTGAGATACATATTCACTCAGAGTATTTTTAACCAGTCGCCATTTATTATCAATTTGGAAATGTGCAAATACAAGTGAGAAGCCTTCGTCCCTCATCGAATTTCATCTTTACAGATGATTCCTGTTAATAATGTTGTTGACAGCAGAGGGAGTTTCATGGGCAGGCCCATTCTTTACGGGATGGAAGGAAACCTGCTGCAGTTTTCTGGAACTATTTGAGGATACAGAGATTTATGCTGGTTACTCCTTTTGTCTGTGCCTTTGCAATTACTGATGGCGTTATTATTACCCATCAGGCACAGGAACATGGCTGGCTTTCCTGTTATATAAAACATGTTACACAGAAAACAACTTGGTTAGAAATGCAGACTGTGTTCCAGCTTCAGATACTGAACTCAGCGGTCATCGGACGTTCATTCGAGACAGAGTCAGGTCAAAGATATTTTGCTCCTCATAAAGAAAGGCTAGACCGGCCCCTTCCTGCTCTCTTCCTCCAGCAGGCAAACACATGTTTATTTAGGTGATTTGGGGCAACTGATTAGCACCGTTAATGGGAGGGGTGGGAGTGCTGTATGTTTTTTTCTCAACTACTTTTAAATTCAGTAAGTTTTAATTCATTCCATTGTGTTTTAGCACATCACTTTCCATTATTTTACCTGTACCTGTTTTAAATCTTTTTGTCTTAAGTCCTAATTCCAGAAGAAAGGATGACTATAAATCAAATACAGCAAAGCGGTAACGATCAAATGAATTAATCTGTACGAATCTGTACTTTCTGTTTCTCATTATGTGGATGATGTCCTGTAGCTTGGGGACCCTAGCGAGATGACCCCATGCTCCCTGCTTAGCAACAACAAAACACAGCAACATAAACAATTGAACAACTTTATTGAAGAATGAATGGGGGGGGGGGGGATAATAGGCCATAGCTTGAATTGGGTACAAAAGAACAGAATAAATCCTAGCCTTGGGTGACCTGCTTACCAGCCAATGCCAATGCCAACCTCCCAGCATCAAATGGGGCAGCCAAGAATAGGCAAGATGATGTGGGTACACTCCCCCGAATATATGACCACTGGGGGGGCACACCCATTGCCACCTGCTGTGAGACACTGCACTGATCCTGCTGAGACAAGAACACCGTTGTCAGTTCCCCACTCCTTAATTGTCACTGGAGGGGATCCTTTGCCAGGGCTAGGCCCAAACACCTGCCTCGGTCACCAGGGATCTGTGCCTATGCACAAAACTGCCCCCCTTGCCGCAACCAATGAAGCTATGACAGAAAAGTTACAAAACAATATACATACAACTCCCATATTTATCACTGCCAACATAAACAACACTTTTAAGATGCAACTATATTAAACTCCTAAAAACAACTCCATTTTATGAATGTGGGAAATTGTGCTTCTGTATCCACAATTCAAAAATTCAAAACACCTGGAAATGGCCCAGTTTTGCTGCACAATGCCATGCCTGCATCGCCAGCAGGAAAAAGGATGCCAAGCTTTACATAGCAAAGGGCAGCCTAAATGTTGACAACTCCAATGGCAGCAGTCAAGATGATCTACAGGATACCCTCTTGTGCTCACTACAGTTCACAAAGTGACACCTTGCAAGGAAAAAATTCAGAAGTTGACTTTTTTTTCCATCAGATAACCATGTCTCACCCAAACACAAAGTGCTTGTCAGGGCTACTTTTCACCAAGTATGAACAAGCTAGCAGTCCACAAGATAAGAAGTGAGGAAATAGCGTCACTGAAGATGGAAAGCCTTCTTAAAACAGTTTCTTTCAATTGTGCCACCTACAGGCACTTCAGATGGAATTACAATTTGAAGGGTTTTTTTCCCCCTCCTCTCTGTGTGTGGCCACTTATATCAAGGAGAACCAAATGCCCTGAGACTTCACAGTGAGAAAATGTGAGTGAATCTTCCACACTGTGCAGTCACACCTTAGCCAAACCAATATACATAGATCTCTGCCTTCACTGAACTAATCAAATTTGTCTTGCCTTTTAGATTTCAGACGGTATCGGTAATAATAATCATACCAGATCACAGTGCGTACCAGAGAATAAGTAGGTGTGTGCGAGAAGGAGAGAGATAGAGCCAAATCTTGAAATATTTAAATATAGAATTGAAAGCAAAATAAACATACACAGACTTACAGTATTTTGCTTCTAACTCTTATGTTTAAGCATTTCAAAGACTCAAAAGCAATATGATTTTATTTTGTTTTAAAGAAAAAATCATGTCATGTATTTTTCCTTTCCCCATAGAGGTAAAGATTCACTCATAAAAATTGAGTATTTTGAGTATTTTAATCTAACTTTTGAGGGGGCAATAAGGTTCTGGTCAGCTTATTTAATATAAGAAGAGAGTTTTCCTCAAGATGCGCTTTAAAGAACATCACACAGTAAAGAATATTAAAATTGTTATAACAGAGCAAAGAGATTAAATGCATTATCTTCAATGTGACAGCTACATTTTTGTTCTCCAGGGAAAGTTTTGAAGCATTTATTTACTCCTTGTCAAATGATGACATTTGTCTGACACATAGAAAGATTCACACAAAAAATACTTATGGAACTACTAGCCAGGAATTATTAAGTGTTCTGATTTCACTAGAGGGCTATCATTAAAAATTAGAGGTAGGTTTAATGGTAAACATACTGATTTGACAGAGGCAATAGGTTATATTTCTAAATGAAAGTGTTGAACTAATGAGAATAAATATAGAAAGTCAAAGGGAAGGTAGAGCCCTTTCCAACATACCTGCACAATTAAGCGAATCATCAAACCAACGTTGTTGACGTGTTGATGATTCTGGCTAGCCACCCACTAGATCTCCTACTCTTGTATGCTGTCAGTAGAAAAAGACTTAGAAGTTTATTCAGTCTTTGATAGGCCAGAAGCTCAGCAAAGCTAGATGCGGATTGTGATGAACTAGAAATGGGGGTGGTGGTATTTAGTGCCATTTCTTTTCTTGGACAACTTGATTTGCTGACAAATATGTGGGCCTTTTTGGTCTACCTCTATTGCTGTCTGTGTTTGTCTACTCTAGTGACTGGGGCAAATTGGACTTGAAATACAACAATATCTGGAAGGCCATCTGCTCCCTGTTCCTGTAGCAGGGTTTAGACCTATGAAAGCACCATATTTTGTGGGGCTGGTATGGGCAAATACCACAGAATCCAAAAAACTATGCGAACAGCCTAACCCTCTATTGCATTGAAATGTTTCCTTATTGCCATAACCAATGATTGAGGGGTTTCCTCATAGCCACATGGCCATTGATTCTTTTAAGATCTGGCTGACTTACAGAATGGAGAAATTGTTCAGACTATTGACACAACTGCTATGAGTATCCTTATCCTGCATATAGGGGCCAGCTCACTCACTCCCAACCAGTTTTTTAGAAGCTGGATGAGAAAACAGCTAGAATTAACACATTTGGCTTTCAGGTTATAGAACGGGTCCAGTTATACATATAGGGTCCCATTTTTCAGTTGCTTCTTGGATTGAATTGTCTTTCAAAGATGCTGTTAATATGTCCATCTCCACCACTTCCATAATCTTTTCCACAAATTCTTCACGATTTGGTATTTCGGTTTTCTTCCATTTCCATACCCTTGAAATAATAATAATAATAATAATAATAATAATAATAATAATAATAATAATAATAATAATAATAATAATAATAATAATAATAATAATAATAATAATAATAATAATAAAGATAAAACAGCTAGAATGATGGTGGAGGATGAGTTATGGTGAATCATACAAAATACATGGTACAGAAATCTTTAGGGTTTGCTCTCTGGTCAAGGTGGGAGAAAATAAGTGAGAATAGATGGTTGTGTTGGATTGAACTGTAGTGGGTTGATATGCTATAGAAAAATACAGTATAGAAGAATATGGTCTATTCTGCTATAGAAGAATGCATGGGTGGATCTCCCATCCCTGGCTCCAGCTATGGTCCAAAATTATTTATTGAAAGACAGACAACCCTGCTCTCTATTTGTTATGAAGGTTTGATTAATCAGTGCCACAAGCTTCACCTTCATCACTGCCTCTATCTATCTATCTATCTATCTATCTATCTATCTATCTATCTATCTATCTATCTATCTATCTATCTATCTATCTATCTATCTATCTATCTATCTATCTATCTATCTATCTATCTATCTATCTATCTATCTATCTATCTATCTATCTATCTACATGTTTGTTTGTTTGTTTGTTTAAATTGTCTTTACCCCACCTTCATCCTTAAAAATGACCCAAGATGGCTTACATCATTAAAAGACAACATTTAAAGCTAAAAACAGTACGTATACAACTGTCCCAAAGAATCAAACAAATAGTACATGAAAAATGGTAAACAAAAGCAACACCAAAAACACATTCAAACCAGAAAAGCACAACAATCCATTGAAAACCCCCACTCATGTAGGCAGCCAGTTGCTGAGGGATCGCCTGCCTGAAGAGAAAGGTCTTTGCCTGCTTACGGAAGGACAGCAAAGATGGGGCCAGCCTGGCCTCCTGTGGGAGGGAGTTCCAGAGTCTGGGGGAAGTGACAGAGAAGGCCCTCTCCTGTGTCCCCATCAGATGCACCAGTGAGGGTGGTGGGACTGAGAGAAAGGCCTATCCTGATAATCTGAACACTCAGAGCAGGCTCATAGAGGGAGACGTGGTCCATGAGATAGCTTGAACCCAAGCTGTTTAGGGTGCTACAGTAAACAATAATGAGGAGTAGGACAATGATGACAGTGATAATTAGCTGGATTGAAAGACTTCATCCCACCGAAGCTTTCAATGAAGAGCTTCCATTCACAGAAGAAGCAGAAGGGAGTCCTTCCATAAGAAGAAGTTCCCTCCGTTCAGACAATGGAAACTTTGGAGCTTCTGTCTCTTCCTCATTTCATGGTTATTATTGGGCATACTTCCAAGAGATCTGATGCATATTGTAACAAAAAAAAGAGTCTTGTGCTCATGTAAGACTAATACATTTACTGTGGAATAAAATTTTCTGGACAATTGCACAAGACTCTTAGTTTTTGCAGTTTAGCGGACATGTCTCCCCCTCTGGAAAATCTTAGAATGAAATGGCTTCTTATGTACAGAGCACTAAGTTTATTCTGGCAAGGACCTTTTCTTTCTTCATATAAATGGCATCTGTTGCCATAATCTTGGAATCTTGGCAGCAGCATATCACCTTTCCGAGCAACAACATCCTGATATGCTAGAATCTGTGGAACATCACGAGACCTTTGTGAAACAGGCCCACAGAACATTTCAACCATGCAAGGCACGCGCATCTCTGTAGGCCAGATGAGGCGCTTGTAGGTTGCTTAATGAGGGGCTGTTTTCTCTTGCAGGGGCTGCTGTGCCTTTTGGAAATATGTATGCAGCTCCTTTAGCAGTTGGATTTATGGATTAACCAGGTATCTCTGCAAAAGTCAGAGGTAACCTGTGACCAAACTCTTTCACAGCTCTAAAGATTGCCTCTGGAGAGCTCTAAAATGGAACTGTGTATAGACAAAGATTTAAGAAAAATCACCATGACAGTCCATCAGTGCTAGCCATCGCTTTTCATTATGGAGGCTATCTGTGAAGGCTATTTCATTATGAAGGCTATCGGAATCTCCACAGTGAAAAGGGCGAAAAACTCCCTTCCTTCCTTCCTTCCTTCCTTCCTTCCTTCCTTCCTTCCTTCCTTCCTTCCTTCCTTCCTTCCTTCCTTCCTTCCTTCCTTCCTTCCTTCCTTCCTTCCTTCCTTCCTTCCTTCCTTCCTTCCTTCCTTCCTTCCTTCCTTCCTTCTCTGTCTCTCTCATCTTTCCTAATCAAAGCTGAGCTTCACAGATAGCGCAAGCTTTAGAATATAGATAGGGATGGCGTAACTGGAGGCTATGATAGTCATCCAGAAAAGTCTGTCTTCAAAAGCAAGTTCTCATTTAGGAACTGTCTAACAAGGAGATGCTGGCTGGCTGGCTCAGGGAATCAGACCTCCTGGCTGCAGAGCCAGAGATTGGGAGGCTAATTGCCCACAGTCCCTCCAGGGAGAAGAGCCAGCTTGTGTAGCCTTGGGCAAACTGCACATTCCCTGGGTGCCCCCAGAAGAAGGAAAGGGCAAACTACTTCTGAGTATTCTGTATTTAGGAAACCCTGGAAACAATGGTCATGATTGACTTGGATTGACTAGATGGTGCATATTTATTATTAATAAAGAGACACTTTGGTGCCTCCGATGATAATAGTGATATGTTCTATTTGTGCAACACAATGCTGGCAAAAATGGATTCTACTAGTTGAGACGGTAGGTAAGCAGTCCTGGTTTGGGATGCTGCCTTTTACCCTGTTTCCCTGAAAATAAGACCTAACCTGAAAATAAGCCCTAGTATGATTTTTCAGGATGCTTGTAATATAAGCCCTACCCCAAAAATAAGCCCTAGTTAAGTGGAAGCCCGCCCTCCACCATTGTGCAGCAACCAGAAGAAGATGACGTGACTGTATTTGAATAAACATAGATTGTACATGAAAAAAAATAAAGCATCCCCTGAAAATAAGCCCTAATGCGTTTTTTGGAGCAAAAATTAATATAAGACCCTGTCTTATTTTCGGAGAAACAGGGTATTTTTTTTTTATTTTTTTTTTAAGGATCCAAACAGAAAACCAGAATAGCACACAAAGAACTGGTGGGATATTTTCTCATAGATGTTCTGATTTCCTATTTACTCTGTGAATGTGTTAACATAGTGAGAACATGTGTAAAACCTGGACCTTTTATCCTCATTGACTTTTAAGTCTCTTCCTCTTTTGGTTATCAATGGAAAGTACCTTAGACTTGTGTTTAAGAACTATGATATCAATCAAAAATATTCAAAGGCCATCCACAGTACAGACGTAGGTAAATCTGATTGCTTATAGCCTGTGTCTTTTTCTTTTTTGCATGTTTCTATTCATAATTCTCATCATGTTCCCACATTAATTAGTGATTTTTTTAAAAAAAACACAGTCCTCTGAAAGTAATATTTTAATACAGATCTAATATCAAAATATTTGTTTGAATGAATATTTTGGCATGTCTAAACAGCCCTGGATAGATAGCTTAGTGGTTTAGGTATCTGGCCGTGGAGCCAGCGGTTGGGAGTTCAATTCCCCACTGGGCCTCCTGGGAGGAGAGCCAGCCTGTGTGGCCTTGGGCAAGCTGCACAGCCCCAGGGCACCCCCCCAAAGAAGGGAATGGTAAACCACTTCTATGTATTCTCTACCTAGAAAAAGCTGGAAAAGGTCACCATAAGTCAGAATTGATTTGACAGCACATGATTATTTATTAAACAGACATTAATTGAATTTCAGCTCACAGCATTTGGAGAAATACAGAATCTGGTGGATTGCTCAGTTATAGGCTGCCTTTTACTTAGAGCTGCAGATAAGGATCTGAATGGTAAAGGTCTTCAATCATCCCAAAATATCAAAATGGAAATACTATCCATTGCTTTCAAAGGGAAAATAGATAACTCTGAGCACCGCTCAGAGACCATTGGTAATGGCGCGGCTAAAAAAATCATGTAAATAAATAAATAAATAAATAAATAGAGAAAGTCAAGCAAAGTAAAGTGTTCTGCTTATATACCACCCCATAGCACTTGAAGCATTCTCTAATTTCAATTTAATTATTCAGGCTACACCTTGCCCCCCCACCCCCCATGAGCTGGGTACTCAATTTACCAACCTTGGAAGGATGGAAGGCTGAGTCAACCTCGATCTTGCTAACTGAGCCCGTCAGGATTGAACTCATGTCATGAGCAGAGTCTTAACTGCAATACTTCAGTTTCACCACTGCACCATGAGGCTCCAAGCAGGAAGACAAATTTCAGAATGAGCAGTGTAGAACAAGGGGAACATTTGATCTTTCTGTGTGTACTGGCTGAAATCCATGTTATCTGTCTCACTGATAAGGGGCTGGCCATCTGTGACACCACAAGGGTCTGCCCTTTGGCCTCAGGTTTTGGCCCTGAAATCTTGGGCAATACAAAACAGCCACAATAAGTGGGTTGTTGTGTAAGGGGTTTCGACACTAAGCTGTTACTGTTGCTGTTGCTTCTGCTACTATCAATTTATTTTGGTGATGGGACTTTGGGAGAGGGGTTCTTAATAACCATGAATGCTCTCAGAGCCGTCGTTGCTTTATCTGAATTGAAATCTGCCAATGGATTGTGAGTCGACATATGTTTCCACCATGTATTTGCATTTGCAAGATACTATTTTTTAAAAAATGCAGGCATTGATGAGGGTTGTCAGGCTTAGGCAGGGACAACGAGTGACTTACCGGTAGTGCATGAAGCCTCACTATTAGTGTCCTGAATTGGAATATTGTAAGTAGGCTGTACTGAGCTGCTAAAGGCCAGGCTACTACCATTACGCTGTAATTGCCTGGCTGACTCTGAGGTTCCACATTCCCTTTCAATGGCAGCTGTTACTGTTGCACATTGCCTGTTTCTTTCCATGCTTGAAAAAGACTAGGAGTCTAAAGTGCAGGTGGTCCGCTATACTAAGCAGACTAGATGCTGAGGTTCAAGGGTCTCTAATCTTGTTTAACCTCAACTAGTTGCATGTGATAGCTTGTTGCACAAAGCTATCAGTGAAGGTGGGCAAGGGTGCTCACTTACAGGAAGCTACACCTCACCCAAAGAAGAGGGCAGGGTTTGCATAAATGGGATTTGCTAAATTACTGTATATGTGCAGTCTGGATAGCTCAGTGGGTTAGGTATCTGGCTGCGGAGCCAGAGGTTGAGAGTTCAATTCCCCATTAGTGCCTCCTGGGAGTCCAGCCAGTCTGTGTGCTCTTGGGCAAGCTGCACAGTCCCAGGGCAACCCCAGAAGAAGGGAATGGGAAACCATTTCTGAGTATTCTCTACCTAGAAAACTCTGGAAAGGGTTACCATAAGTCAGAATTGACTTGATAGCACTCAATTATTATTATTAAATTGTATTGAAAAATGCAAAATTAGATTTATTTTTAAAAAAAGAATAATTTGAACAGCTATTGATGATAGTTTATAGAGGAGAGTGGGACAGAAACTGACCTGCTGACCTTCTGAATTTGCCAGCTGGGTGCTTCTAGCCATGGGTGGGAAATGGCAGGATCCATGATCTTCCTCCTCATGGGTGTTGGTTTATCTTTAGATAAGCCGTTCAAAGGAAGGGTGCCTAGGAAAGGAGGGCTCCTTTCTGGCTGCCTTTCCGATGGAGGACTGTCCTCCTTAAATGTGGCCATCCTAATTAGGGCATATGCTTGTGTGTATTTGTGTATCAAAGGCTGAAGATTAGGGTGCAGAAGAAGGCATTGGAAAATACATTTTTTCCCCACTGGGCACCTCTGCGCGTAGCCCATGTCCAAGCAAACAAACATTCAGACTTCAAAAAGCCTTTGGCAACCTCTGCAATGCTCTCGTGGGTCCTCTGCATGCTGAGCATGTAGGGTTTAGGTTTGTTTTTGATGTTGTTTCAGCTCTGCTCATTTTTGTGCGGGGAACTATAGTAAATTGAGTGTCTGACAGCTCTTGAAATCCGTGTTCTGTTGCTTTTCAGGTTGAATACATTCTGGAATCAATGAAAGAAAAATGTACAATTTTTATACATGTTTAATATATTTCTACAAGAAAAGGTCAAATGAAGTGGAACATTTCATTTTCGGTGATCTCGTGTTTGCAGTGGGAGACAGGAATTATGATGATCAGATGAAACGGCCGGGCTGATATATTCCAGAGACACGAAGACATTTCCTACACTTACAGGCAGTGGCAAAAATAATAGAACAATACTGAAATCCAGAGACCCACCTGCGTTTCACAAATGCCCTAGTGAAGGGCCACACAATACAGGAACCCCTGGGAAGCTGTACAAATGAAAATGAATGTTTAATACGAGTTAAACTCCAGAGTCTGCTAAGTACTTGCTCAGCCTTTCAAAGGCTGGTTCACAGGAGATTTTGTGCATCCACTGGCAGGCTGTTGACAGTTAAGGGAAGACCCAGTGCAGCTGGGCACAGAACTTCAGGGAGGAGGCAGCAGAGGAGTTGAACAGTAGACACATTTGACACGTACAAAGGCTGGGAGGCACAGATTTGTGAAATGGAAGGCAAGGAGGGAGAGGATTTGAAAGCCAAACAGCAGTAACTAAAGCTGCAACCAACAATCCCATAATTCCGGTGAAATTCCATTGATTCCAGTAGGAATAAGGCTCTTTTAATAGGATTTGCAGGCGGACCACAGAGCTTGGTAGAAGAACATATTGTTTTTGGCATGCGGAAGATGGCAGGTTTAGTTCTTGGCCTGTAAACATGATTACCAACTGGGGAGTTTCATAGGGTGTTTGCTGCCAGTGTTACAGTGTTGTCAGAATCCAGGTGTGCTCTATATTGAAAAACAGCCCTGAGGATTGCTTTGCGTTTCGATGAGAAGTGGTTAACTGATGGAAGAAGGAGCAAGATTCTGGGATTTTCCCTTGTTTGGTATCTCTTTGTGAATGGCAGTGAGCACAAGAGGGGATCCTGTAGACCATCTTGACTGCTGCCATTGGTGTTGTCAACATTCTGGCTGCCCTTTTGCTATGTAAAGCTTGGCATCCTTTTTCCTGCTGGCAACGTGGGCACGATGTTTTGAAGCAACAACAGGTCATATCTCCTTTTTCCTGCTGGCAACGTGGGCATGATGTTTTGAAGCAACATCAGGTCATATCCTGGCTTTTTGAATTGTGGATAGAGAAGCATAATATCCCACATTCATAAACCAGAGGTTTTTTGAAGAATTGAACTACTTGATTAGAATCCTGTGGTTTAGAGTGGCGAAATAGAGGGGAAATGTTTGGGGGAGGTGCATTTCCCTCTTGCTCCTGAGGCTACAGCATTTCGAGTTCTGTCTTTTCTTTAAAAAAAAAAAAGCAGACCAGAAAAAGAGTAAAGACGACAACTGGATGTTGAGAATGTTGTGTTGAGTCCTTGTTCAGCTTTTTGTGTGTTTGTTTTTTATGCTGTGGAGTAAAACTAGTCAATCACAGTATGTGTTGTAACCTCATAGCTTGCATTCTGATCCTAGTATCTGATAAGACAGATTTCTGAGTAAACGCACTGATGAATCTGTGAAATGGATTGGTGAAATACATCCCTGGCAGTGGGAAGTTGTGGGTGTGGGTGTGCGTGCGTGCAAGGAAGACAATTTCTCACAGCCATCTATCCTGGGATTACTGGGTCAGTATAATGCCTTTTTGGTGAACGGCTGGTTTCCCTACTAGTATCCATATCAGAGCACTGGGCAAGGCAATGCTTATGTGAGCAGGATTGGGGAACCAACATTTTAACTTCTACAAATGCAACTGAATTAAGCAGACAGTTTTCAAGGAACGAAGCAGTAATAATTTTAAAAGGTCTGCAGAAAAGGTACAGAAATTAATCAGAGTTAGAAAGGTGAAATGACTACTGAGATCAATATTGCCTCATTTCTGCAGCTGATCATTATTTTCAATCATTTGTGAGATAAAAAGTATTTCATTTCTTTTAAAACCTCAGGTCTATAATGAACAGAAATAGACCTCAACTTACCACATTCCCTCTGTTACATGCTTGTTCTTACTAAATGCTGTGATGGTGTCTGCTTACCCTCTTCTTCAGTTGCACTCGAAATTGAGCAATACCTGTAGGTTGTTCTGGTTTCTGTTTCATTTTTCCATTATTGGTTTTATTCAGTTTATTGTTACTTTTATTAGAATGTTGTATCTTCACTTGAGCACCCCGCGGGGGTGGAACAATGATTTATAAGTATGTCTGTCAGCAACAAGCCCTAGACTTGTGAAGCCTGATAATGATTTAAAAAATGGATGAAGACCTGATGGCCTTTTTTAACTGGCTTTCAGTGGAGGCTTTTTTTTTTTCAGTTCAAATTTCAACTCTGCCAGGCCATCAGGGTTCATCATTCCATGGACTGCATCCATCAGATACAAGATTCACTCCCTGACATCTCTAGCTTTAAACAGAAGGACCAGGTGATGGAAAGGACCACCATGCAAGACCCTGGCAGCGACTACTGGTCAGAAGGGACAACAGGCAACTAGAGAGATCAATACTCTGAGCTTTTATATACATATAGCAATGTCCTTTGCTCTTTACAGTGCAGCTCTCGACTCAGAAGAAAGTCATTGCTTCTAATGGAGCTAAGTAAACGCGGGGCCACCTACACTGCAGTTCGCAGTCTTCTTTCTGCAAACAAGGACAATACCAAACAATCCCCTTACACTACAGGGTGCTTGCAACCCATAGCATGACTGATGTTATCCATGTCACGTTTTGCCATCCTAATCAGATGGCAAAATATTAGGGGAGCCTTTGTCTGCATTTGAATCAAACCGAACACGTATTTGGACAAACTGAACATGAAAAGCCATGGAAACTCAGTGGGGTTGGGTGGGCTGGAACTTTGAAAGCTCTGTCAGGGTCTCTATAAGGCAGAGCACACAACTAAGTCATGGATCACAATGGTCAAAGCTGTCTTCCAGGGGAAAGGGGGTGCACCGGCTAAAACTGGGCAAAAGGAATTCTGAGGACAGCATCCACACGAGCTTCTCAGAGCAATTCTGCATCTAGGAGCATTCCCAAGTTGCAAACCTGGTATTTCAGAGGGAATGCAATCGCCTCTCCCAAACAAAAGGTCCAATCCCAGTCCCTCTTGGCTTTTCTGATCTCCAACAGAGCTTCGTCTTCCAAGACTGAGCTTCCGGTTGTTGTTTTTTTCCTTAGACACATTCTCTCCTTTACTGCACCAGAACAACGATTCGGGACTTCCAGAGCCTCCCTGGCATCATCTGAAAGACAGATGGATTTGAAAAACCAAGATAGGGCTGTGTATCTTTAACAGAGGTCTGGATGATGTAAAGAACAGAGTGTCAGACTAAGACTCAGGAGACCTGGGTTCAACTCCCCACTTGGCCACAGAAACTCACTAAGGCATGTCAATGGCAAAACCACTCTTTAAATATCTTACTACCCAGTGTGGTGTAGTGGGTAGAATGACAGACTAAGACTCTGGAGACCAGGGTTCAAATCCCCATTTTGCCATAGAAACTCATTGGGGTGTGGAACTGCTAAAAACACTCATTAAATACCTCTCCTACCTTGAAAGCCCTACTAGAGTCTCTATAAGTTGGTTCTGACGTGAATGGCATATAGCTAACGATATCTTAGAAATCCTATTATGGTCGCCTTAAGTCAGTACAGTGGTGCCTCGCAAGACGATGTTAATCCGTTCCAGACAAATCGCTGTCCTGCGAAAACATCGTCTTGCGAAACCAAATTTCCCATAGGAATGCATTGGAATTTAATTAATGCGTTCCGATGGGAAAGAAAAGCACAGAAACTTAAAAAAAAATTAAAAGAAAGTCACTTACCAGGTACTGTAGACTGAGCCCGGCTTCTCATAGTGCCTGGTAGCAGCGAAACATCCAGAAAAGAGCACCAAACAGCTAAAAGCCGGCAGGCAGCAGGCAGCCGGCAGCCATTTTGTGCTCTTCTCCGCTCCTTCCCCCCTCCCCTCTCCCGACCAACAGCTGATAGGAGGCTTTTGCAGCACAGGCAGTGGAAAAGCACCCCAGAGGCTTCTGGAAGCGGGGCTTTGCCAAGAGGTGAGTGGGTGGGGGTGGGGGTGGGGTGGCAGGGGCAGGCCTGCCACCCCCCCCCCCCACACCACCCCCACAGCAAAGTGCTGCTTTCAGAGGCTTGCCGGGTGCTTTTCCACTGCATGTTTACCTGCTGAAGAAGCCCCGGCAGCCATTTTGTCCTCTTCTCCCCTCCTTCCCCCTCCCCTCTCCCGACGAACAGCTGATGGGCGGGCTAAAAAGAGGCTTTCTCTGCCCTGAAAATTCAGGGGGAAAAGCTGGAAATAAAAAAATTCCGCTTTTCCCCTGTGCCCCGGCAGGCTTCTGAAAGGGGTGGGGGGGTCACGGGAGAGGCCCCCAAACATCGTTGAGCGAAAAGCGCCCATAGGAAATCGTTTTGCGAAGCACAACAGCGATCGCAAAACCTCATCGTCTAGCGGATTCGTCGTTTAACGAGGCAATCGTCTAGCGAGGCACCACTGTACTTACTTGACAGTGTATAATGCCATATAGTTTCCTCCAGCGGATTCATATCAATGACAAAAAAGCATGGGGACAGCACTAATCCCTGAGGAACCCTGTAAGTGAATGACCACAAGGCTGAACAGCAGGCCTCCAGCACCACCTTCTGGAAATGTTCAGCCAACTACAACTAGCTCACCTGAGTTCCACACAATCTATAGGTTTACCATGATTGATGGTAGTGACTGCATTGACAAATCTAGTAGAACTAATATGGACATGATCTACTGGGGAATTATGATTAAAAGTAGTTTCTAGGGATTTGGTTATTCCTTTAGTTAGCAGAGTATAAGGTAACAACAACAAGTATACACTTGGGAGAGATCAGCCCAGTCTCACCAAACACCTTCCCTGATATGCTCACAAAACTAGCACTTTGTATGGTAAAAACCATTCTAGAAGCATTTAAAGTAGAGAAAAAGATATCTTTACTTACAGTAATCATCTGTAGTTACAGTCAGTAGAAAAAAGGGGGAATGAGGATGGTCAGAGGAAAAAGAAAGCTATCCGCAAAACAATGGGAACAAAAAAAAAAGAGGAAGAGGGGGCATTGGTAAAGAATTTTACCAATCAAGTTAGTGGCAAAGTACAATCACATTAGGTTGTAAAGCTCCCCTGATACCTAATGTTAGTGCATGCAAGACTGCTATTATCCCAACATGAACCCTCTGTCCATTTCTCCATATAGGCCCCCCAGATGGGTGACAAACTGTCACCCAAACCAGGCCTAAATCCAGACTGAAAGAGATTTGAGCATTAGCAAGAAAGCTTGGACTTTTTCAGTCACCACTCACTCTAAGACCATAACTTACTTAGGCTGATGAGATCCAATGAAGCTTTTTTTAGCAGAGGTTTTATGGCTGCTTCTTTTAGAGTGACTGAAACATAACCCTCATCCAAAGAAGTGTTAACTGGAACCTAATTGGCTAGCCCTCCCTGAACTACTTTATCAGCCAGGAGGTACATGGGTCTAAAAAAAACAAATGGTTAGTTTCATTTCTGGAAGCAGCTTGTCCTCCTCCTGAAGAGTTTGCAGCTGAAGTTTGAACAAGATGAAACTTAACCATCAGAACAGAGCAAGCCCTTGCATCAACTGTGCCCCAGAACCCTCAAAAGGAAGGCCAAGCCAGAATGGATCTCATTGAGTACCTGTAAATCCCCCCAAACATTGAAAATAACCTTCTGGATTTATTAGTCTCTAAAGGCATGAGATTATAGTGGCTCCTCCATGGCCCTATTTAGTAGGTTGCCCTCACATTGTTATTTTTGAAATAAGAAACAATGAGAAGTAAACTTCTTAACACATGAGCTTTAACGCAGAGAGAAAGGTCTGGCATTATGCCCTCAAAACGTAATGCTTTACAGGTATCAACATTACTTGTAACACTTTACTACAAAGTTCTGGCTTTAATACCGCACCCATAGTACAGGATGACTGACCCAAGGTCACTAGTAAATTTCATAGTCAAGTGGAGGTCCCCAACTCACACCCAGTCCAGCCTTCTAACCACACTGTCATCTGGAAGAGATGACACAAAGTTCATCTCCAGGAAACCTCTGTTTAATGGCGAACTCGCTCAGTCCTATATATTAAAGCCACAGAGGGCTCTCATAAAGGTGGAGTTTTTTTCAGCGTTCATAAAGTAAATAATCCCTTCAGTGCCTTTATGCTCATCCCTACTTTGGTCTCTCGGCTATGAAATATTTATTTCTCCCTTTCCACTGAGGAGCCTGCCTTCCCCTCTCAGAAACTATACCTGTTTGTTAATTCTGAATTCAAGGAGAGGAAAAGAGAGAGCAAACCAACCTGTCCGCTACCAGAATCAAGTAGTGTTTGGGGCTGACCTGAACCCATTTAGACCAGACCTTGGATTTTTGCCCAGAGTTTCATGCCCCTGAGGGGAACAGATCCCACTGCTTTCTTCCACAGACATCTGCTTGGCCACCGTGGGAAGTAAGATGCCAGCCATGAGAGATATTTGGTCAGATACAGCAGAATTGCCTTTACGTTCCCATTCCTCTTTTTCCTGCCCACATACATTCAGTATTTATAAGAAAATAAGTTTCACTTCTCTTGTTAGACCAGTCTCACAATGCAGAACATTATAGAATTAGGGAATGTCACCAAAACGTGACTTCTTATCCCCATGTTTTTTGTGGGGGTGGGTGGGTGGAGATCATCCATTCTCTTCCATCCACGTGTAGCTCTCCTCTCTCCTTGTCTTTCTCCGGCTCCTTCGCTTTCTTTCCCCTTGCTAATAGCTGTTGTGGCTAATAGCCTGTGGCTTTTTGTATTGTAACACCCAAGCCCTCATTTGATACAACTGGTGTTTTTAAAATAAAATTCCATTTCCATCCTGAAGAAAAAAAACACACCATGATTATTAGGGAGTTACTAAGCCCTGCAAGACAATAGCAAAGGTGCCAAAGAAGAACTGTACTAATGGAAGAGAACAGTGTGAATCAATAATGTGTGGAATTGTTTTGAAGGAAAAGAACTGAAACAGCCCGGTTTGCTTTCCACCAGCATTTCCCCTACGTAGAGTATAAGAAAGATGAATACGGTCTGGATGCAAGTAAACGTCTTAACACATGAGCTTTAACGCAGAGAGAAAGGTCTGGCATTATGCCCTCAAAACGTAATGTTTTACAGGTATCAACATTACTTGTAACACTTAGGGAAGGACAAAGCAGTCTAAATATGGCCCATTCTCCACACTAATCTGTAATCTATAGGGGGCGGGGGGAGAAACTCTACATGGAAATTAATATTTAAATATATATTACAAATATCCATTTCTATTTTTATTTAAAATACACATTTCTATGTTTTCTCTCAGAGACATGCATTGTAAGATGTATTTTCTCTCAAACTACATATTATAAAGCAAGTTTTTTTAAAAAAATATTATTCAAAAACAGCAGGCACTGTAAATCAAAATTATACACTAATTTTGCCACTCTGTCATGTCTAACTTTGTAATCTGTTTGTGTAATTTTTGGACATTCACAGATGAGGTGTGCAATTATTATTATTATTATTGTTGTTGTTGTTGTTGTTGTTGTTGTTGTTGTTGTTGTTACAGAACTCCAGGCACAGTCAAATTTATAAAAACATTGACTGGTATTATATAACAGATACAAGTTTTAACCAAAGAAACTACGTATCTGTTAAATATTGACACAGGATGTATGCTGTTCCTAATATTGCCATTTTTGTAGCTCTGATGGTGGTGTGATTTCTGAGATCTGCAACTGCTTTATAGTACTGTGTGAAATTTCTTGATATTGTTCCCAAAGCCCCAATGACTATAGGGACCACTGAAGTGTGTTTCTTCCGGAGGCGAGATGTTTCGATGGCCAGGTCTCTGTACTTTGTTAGTTTTTCCAATTCTTTATCTTCAACTCTGGCATCCCCTGGAATTGCAATGTCAATTATCCAGACATTTCTTCATTCTATTACTACTATGTCTGGTGTGTTATGTTCAAGGTGTCTGTCCATTTGGATCCGGAAATCCCACAAGATCTTGACTTCCTCATTTTCTGACACCTTCTCTACCTGGTGTTCCCACGGGTTTTGGAGGCCGGCAAGTTATATTTTTTGCATAATGACCAGTGCACTAATTTTGCCACTCTATTATTATTATTATTATTATTATTATTATTATTATTATTATTATTATTATTATTATTATTATTATTATTATTATTATTATTATTATTATTATTATTATTATTATTGGGAACTGTATGCCAGCATAGAGGAAATGAAGAAGTCTGTGGCTGGCTAAGCTCTGGTAGTCTCACGGTTGCTATTCAATTCAGTTCATTCTGGAACAACAGCATTTGATTTCCTCAAATGCCCATAATGTATAGACTCCCTTGTCAATATTTCTTTCATCTTTTTCCTTTGTGCTTGGTTACTCAGTAATGAAGGAATTAGAAAAAACTAGGAAGTGTAAGGATGTATCACTGGAGACCAAGGCCAAGATCATCTTTTCTATTGTATTCCAGAAGGGGGAAAAAAACTATTATTTTGAAATGTGTTGCTGGAGGAGAGCTTTGCAGGTACCCTGGATTGCTAGAAAGGCAAACAAGTGGGTCCTAGATCAAATCAAGCCTGAACTCTCTCTGGAGGCAAAAATGTTGATACTGAGGCTGCCCTACTTTGAGCACATCATGAGAAGGCGGGATTCTCTAGAAAAGGCAATTGTGCTGGGAAAGGTGGAAGGCAGCAGGAAAAGTGGGAGACCAAATACGAGATGGATTGACTCTCTAAAGGAACCACAGGTTTGAGTTTACAAGAGCTGAGCAGGGCTGTTGAGGAGAGGACCTTTTGGAGAGCGCTCATTCAAAAGATCACCATAACTCAGAGGTGATGGGATGGTGCATAACAACAACAATATAGGAGTCCTTTATCACTCTTTCTTGAATAACTGACAAAGAGTTATATGTACTCATTCATCGGGTTGCCATGAGTTGGAGGTGATGATGGTATGTAACAACAACACAACTCAGATATCTAATGCAATTCAGTGGAACTCACTCCCTCAGTAAGCATGTTTAGGATAAACAAGAGTCATAATTTCGCTGTAAAATGTGTTGCAGGTTCCCCGCAAAGCCTAGCAATTAAACAAAACTGAAACAAGAATTCCAGCAACTGGAATAGGTTATTTTAACCCCTCCCCTAATTTTCAGGGACTAATAAGACCCATGATAGAGACAGAAAATCGCCTTCCAAATTTGCCCATTCTTTACACCTGTGCTTTTGAAATGTGCCATAAATGAGTGAACATTTTTATCTTCCGAAAAACAGGCACAATCTATAAAGTATTCTGCTTTTCTCAGCATAATAATTGATAGCAATGATTGGCCGAGGTAGTACAGCGGTTCAAAATGTTAATCTGTATGTTTGTATTGTGTCCTGTATTTCCCCCAAAACACGTCTCTCAAAGTGGGAAGGAAAAATATATAAATCAAAGGAAGCATGCATTCATCTTAACATTTAGTTTAGCCATGAGAAATTGGAACTTGAAGTGAAAAGAGACTTGAGGAGGAAGCTGGAGGAGCCAAGATAATGAGAAGAGAGACTTCTGAAGAAAACCTGAAAGCACTGTTATGACCTGTATCGGAGTTCGATTCCCCACTGGGCCTCCTTAACAGGGGCTGGACCCACAGGATCCCTTCCAGCTCTGCAGTTCACCGATGATGATGGTGATCCCTTTTGCACACCTGCACACACCGTGGGTGAGGGAAAACCCAAACAGTTACAACCGGCAATGGGAAATGGAGCACCCTCAAGTTCAGGGATTTGGTGGCACTGAACACTGGAGCCAGAATCCCAGCAGGGAGTTTTGGGCATTTGCACCAAAAAGTGAAAAAAGAGAAGGGAAAAAATGTAAGGGAGGGGGAGGAAAAACAAACGTACATGTCCTCATTGTGTGACCTCCCAAATTAAAGCCCATATAGTGGTCATTCTTCCACAATCATGTGCAAGTACTCAATTTTCATAGTATAATAATAACACTATAATATAATATTTTTCCTGAGTGAGAGGACAACGAGAAAGAACTTTATTCCAAAACCACCACTCCAAAGACTATCAAAACATCAGCAAAAGTCCTTCTTATACCCCACAACACCACAAAATGGCTGCCACAGCAGCTGCAAAAGAAATACAGTGCACCGTGATCTCATCTGAGCCCTCGCTAATGCCTCGATGGTTAGAGAGTCCTGGGCATCATTGCCAGATTCAGCTTCTACTCACCTTTTCTTTCAGCACCAGGAACTCATTCGACCAACACTGTGCAAAAATTTCAATTTCCCCTTTCCTCATTTTGAAACATAGACCATCTTTTTAACCTTACAAAAGCCAAACAGATTAAGACAGTTAAGTTGGGATGTTGCTCCACCTCATTTACTCAAGAAGGAAAATAATTTGTGTGATATTCAGTTTGATACAAACTGATCTAATTCATGTCTCGTGAACTGATGCACAAAACAGAACGCAACTGTCTTTCAATTCCACACTTCTCTGGATTTTCAGTACAATTCTTTAATATTAAAAAAAAGTGTAAGGAAAAATACATTGGGAAAACAGCAAACAAAATGACATACAGTGTATGTCAAGAGAAAATGCTTGCAAAACTATGTGTACTAAGTATCTATACTTAGTATACACACATACACATATATACTTAGTTTACACACACTATTCTCTCTCTCTCTCTCTCTCTCTCTCTCGTGTGTGTGTGTGTGTGCCCAGAAATCTGTTCATGAAAATGTATACTGTATATGTTTTTGTTTATCTTTTGACAGACTAATGTGGAATTGGAATAGATTAACAAAAGAATAATAAGGAAACAAAACTAGGTTAAAATATGCAAAAGTGCAATTGACTGTAAATAGATTTGTCAGCCACATTACACAGTGCTATGTATTTTCAGTTGTACTGGGTGTCACAGAAGCATAGACTTTAAAAACAGAAAGCTATGAAAAGGAAAGAAGTATTCGAAATATGGTTTTATTACTGGATGTGAAGAATTTCTTGGATTAAGTAGGTGACCAACAAGGACTACTAAGTGGAATAAATGGAAACCAAGAAATCATCAAACACATAAACCAGTATCCTGTTGGTGATCAATTGGACACAGAATGGCCCATTCCACACAGGATTTTTCCGCATTCACCACACGAGCAACAGAGAATCGACTAACCTCTTGCAAAAGTGGAAAGCCCCACTTGAAGCAATGGGGCTATCTCCTTCTTATGTAACTGCAAGCCAGAGATGGGGAGAGTTAATCACAGAGTATTGAAGTGACAGAACCTTTATGTTCCATGAAACCAAACAGGATATTGGCCATGAAATGCATAAAGCTACCTGGTAAGAAACAAAATGCATGGATTATTACAGCAGATTATTCATTGTAAAATAAATGGGGAAAGCAATTACGCAAGAGAGAATAGAACCAATTGTCTTAAGAACTGGAGGAACTGGTTTGGATGTGTCTCAATATGATTGTTTAGAGCTTCTGTATCCAAAGTTAGAATAAGCATGGTGATGTCCAGTCTCTAGTAGGAAAGGAAAAAGAATCAGTACAGAGTTACAATGATTTCAGAAGTCAGCTTTCCTCTGACTTGAACTATTCAGTTGATGTTCCCAGAAACAATTAGCTATTAATTTTGGGCCACTCCTTGTGGTATATTTATTTTTCTTTAGAAGTGATTTAACTTTAGTATTAGATGTACTTCTCATCCAAAATGAATACTAATAACACTTGACCAGTAAGAGTTTCAGAATACTTAAGGGAAACTCTTTTTGACACCTGCAATCATTTCCCCTCACATTATCTTGCCAACCCTGTCTACACGTTGATGGCTTATATTAAAGGCCCCGTGACCCTTCCCTCAGATCACTCAGAAAAAAAAGTATCAATACAAGAGGACCTGAAGGGCGCCCAAATGCCATATTAAAGTGGAGACCTAATAAATAGGAACAGCTGCGTTATTGGGCCTCCCAAGTCACCACAAAAATTACAGAGCAAACTATCCTAGGAGTTCTGTGACTTACAGACATTTTATTTCTAAGGAAATTGAAAAATCAATGGAAAGTTAGTCATCCGTTTTCACAGAAGCCCTATTTTATCATTGGTTCTGCCCCACTCAAAATATCTGCCATTATCAGAGAATGAGGCTGTCATTTTTGTTTATGTAGAAATAGCCATTTTTCATCTGGTTGTATTTTTAGCACTTGTCATAGTTTCCTTGTGACTGATATTTTTATGCTCATGTAAACAAGGCTGTTTGCTTTGGCTAACGTTCTCGTCACTATTGATCAGTTTAAAATTAAATTTCAGGCCGTGTTAAGATTATTCTCCTCATTGCTTCCCATGCACCCACCTTCCACCTTCTTTAGATTGCTTGCTCGCTCTATTCAGAGCTGTTGCTAGCCATTTCAGCTCCTGGGGCAAGCAACACGAAGCAGACCATCAAAGCAACTTCAGCCTTGCACGTGAAGGGGCTGCTGCCAACCTGAAAGCAAAGTTCATCAGTTTCCAAAGTGATGCCAAAGACAACTTTCTCTGTCTTTCTCTTCATGACAAAAGTCCGTAGAATGCGATAAAGTGAAAACTGCTGGCATTTTTTCAAAATTGTCTTAAAGGGAGACAATTGAGAAAGGCAGACATTTGATCACTCTGGAAGGCATTGCTTCGAGGGGAGAAATCTCCCTTAAAGTAACCCTTCCATTTGTTGGGAACTCACTCTAGTCCATCTCTCCGAAGTAATAAGGCATGGGTTGAGTTCAGGCTGGAGCACAATTCCTCCGATGTCCTGTGATTGACAGGAAATAGATCACACCAGACCACTCCACAAGCAGTCCAAAACACAATCTCTTTTCCCCTGTGATCACACCTTTATCTTTCCTTCCCTTATTTCTTTTTTCTTGCTCGCTTTTCCTGGCTTCTGGAAGACAGGAGGAGGAGGAGGAAGAGGCACCCTTGGCTTAGCTGAGAGTTGGCAGTGGTAGAGAAAGCAATGTCCAAAGGAGAAGAAAAAGGCAACAGTGGGTCCTGGCTGGTTTTGCAAGCACAGTAGACAAGGAAATGGCTGGTTCAGCTGGTAGGGCTGGTAGGGCTTCTTGCTTTTAGCAAGAAGCCCTACCCCTGAAGAAAAGCAGGAACTTTCCTCCGGGCGAGCCCAAACATTTCATTGCTTGAGGCAGTGGATATGATGGTGTTCTCATCATTCCGCTTACCAAGCTAAGAGGCGCAAAACTTTCAGCCCTCATTCTACTGCCGGGAATAGGGAAAGTTGGGCAGCCCCAAACACTTTGCTCCCTGAAGCAAAGAACAAGAAGATTCTCCCCTGACTCCACTTAGCAAAGTTGACTAGGAGGGAAAGATTAAAAAGAAGGGAGTCTTCTGATGCAGAGAAATTAGTCCTCTGGGGTGTGAAAACAGAGAACGTAAAAGGGGAGTCATTTGGTGGACAAATTGAAAAAGCATGTAAGTGAGAGACGGGATACAAAAAGGATAGGAGAGACATACGGATGTTGAGAGTACCCTATGGTGAGAGAGAAGGAGGCGGGAGATGGAGGTCCATGGAGAAAAGAAGAGGAAAGGAGCGTTGGTGCAAACTGAAAGATTGGTGAGTTAGAGATGAGAAGTAGAGAACATGCAGGGTTGACAGATAAACACAAAGCAAAATGTTACTAGTCAGAAGCAAGGGAAAGGGAAGATCAGTTTCCCAAATAGGAAAGAAACAGCAAAAAACATTTTCTGTTCCTCCAGGATAGAAAGGTCAGGCTCTTACAAAATAGTCTCCAAGCAGCAGAAGATACTTCAGAGCTGGCATGATCACAGTGCGTAAACGTTGAAGGGGCACAGCTATCTTGCAAATCCAGCCCCCCAAAAAGAGTGGCTACAGGAGGTGCAGCTGAAGCAATTGGTTTCATGCCGAGCTCCGAGTCCCCCTTTTTCTCTAAGGGGGGAGTGAGGGGGGCTCCATCCACCTCTTCACTCACCTGGGGGCACCTGCAGAGCGACAGAGCTTAGTGGAGGTCAAGCACAGCAAGGAAGGCAGAAGCAGGAGTTTGCTAAAGTGTGTTGCTTAGAGAAATCCTCTTCCTAGGTGTGCCTGAGCAGTGGCTCTTGCCTTAAGGCTTCCGGCAAGCCTGAACCAGGGCTGCTTCGTAGCCAGATGTTTCCATTGCCATCACACCTGAATAACCTGGAGGAGGAGGAGAGGAAATGTGTGTGAGGTTGATCATCCTTCCTTTAACCACACTGCCATTCTCCTTCTCCCACCCCTCCGAACCCCGACCCGCCGTGGGAAAGGAGAGGTCGCTGTACTGAAGTTGCCACCCTCCCCCTCCAGCATGCTGGGGCTGGGCTCCAACATGGGGACAGAATGCCTATTGGGTATGAATGACGGAGCAGAGAGGGTCCCTTCCGTCTGTACAACCCTCCAGCAACAGGGTCTCAGCAGAGGCGGAGAAGGGCAGCATGGCTCACCAGCTGGCCTAGTGCCAACCCTAGGAAACCCCCCAGCTACTGAAATGTAGTGACTGAAGTGGGAATGGGGTGACTGAGGAGGCCCTGCTCATCAGCCATCCAAGCCCACTGCCCTGCTGACTAATGCCTTTCCTTCTGATCCACCTTTCCCACCTGTAAACATTACTCCTTATCCCATTCTTGAAACTCCATACAGGAGGAAACAAAGGGAAACAAAGGGAAGTATGGTGGGTAGTTGTCCTTCCCATGTTTCCTCCCTGCTCCTCCTCTTCATCTCCTTTACATTTTCAAAACCAGCACACAATCACTCTTCCACCCACTCAGGCAAGGGCTGTTTATAGTTTTCTTCTTCTAAAAAGAGTTTCTGTTCCTTCCTTCTCCTTCCCTTCTCTGATGCAGAAGGGGCACATACCTCACCCTGAGACACCTTCTCCCCTCTGCCTCCTGCACCCTTATATTGACCTGAAAGTCACTCTTCCCGTTCCCTCTCTCCCACCATTGGAAGGAGGTTTGACAGGCTGGGAGTAAGCAGTGAAAAGGAACTCCCTTATATCCTTGCCAGGTCTGCCTCTAAGTGCGGCAGGATGTGGAAGAAGAGCCTCGCCTGATGATGGGGAGATGTGGTCATTTAGGTAGCCTGGACTCAAATGGAAAACTATTCAACTATTCCTATGTGGAAGCTAAACTGAAAGGACTTATTTTGAAGGGATCTCAAAGGAAATGCGGAGGCATCAAACACGGGAGAAGAAAAACAAAATTCATATTTAACTTCCCTGAAGAATGTTAAATTAACTTTTCCTTTTTCACACACGCGTATTCTCTCTCTCTCTCTTTTATGAAACAAGTCTCTCACTGTATAGTTTCAATACTTGCTACTTTCCCTGATGGCTTCCTTGGAAAACTTTTTAAAATCTTTCTGATCTGTGCTTCTGGAAAAAGTCACTAAGCACTCATCTGCCATGACTAGAGATGGGGACAAAACAAACAATGAAGCAACCCACCCACCCCCTCCACACGCACACAGTTCAGGCCATTTTGTGGTCCATTTCGAGACACTTTGGAGGAGCACACCTGCTCAGAATGAGAACTATCACTCAGACATCCCAAATTCAATCTTCACCAAATTTGGAGAGAGTGAGGAGGAGAGTCATCTGAAGACTCACTGCACGTTTGGCATCTCTAACTCATGTGGGGGTGGGGGTGTTCTACTGCTCCTGGAAGTCCCAAATCATACAAACCACAAAATGGTTTGTTTCATCGGAAAGTTTGGGAAAGTTCATGGTTTATGAATAGCGACAAACCACGAACCATCACAAACCACTGTTTTCCCAGTTTGTGCCCATCAACAACGGTGGCATTTGTCCCACTGTAAGGACTGGGTCCTGCACAAGTGGCTTCATTGTTCTCTTTGAGGTCCATGTGACATTCTTGCCTATATTTATTACAGGTCATCTTTTTAGTGTCTTTCTGATTCTTTTCGTACAACTTGGCAAGTGTGCTTTTGTTCACATCATGTTTATGCTGTTTCTATGCTGTTTTGTGCTTCTCTTTGTCAGTATTGTAGGGTGTGGCTGAATGTATTGATACCTTTCATCAATAATGATTGTCTCTTTGGATCACAGTTCATTATGTCAACTTTGTGGTGTGATGTGGGATTGTTCTCGCCTCCCATTGCTATCATTGACAGCTTCAAATCTCACCCCTTGACAGGGAAGGCTCACTTGACTGCTAATCTCCTTTGGAAATGAGGTGTCTTTCACACTAACTCTTTGAAAAATGTTGAAGGTACAATATAAAAGAAGGTGCTGGTTTCTGGACTTTGTAAAATTTTAGTTTTTGAGGGCGAATGTTTCTGATCTCAGCCCTTGACAGCACAGACTCAATCCACTGTTAATTTCCTTTGGAAATCATCTGTGTTACATATCAATTTTATAAAAATACTGGGAACATCCTCAAAAAATGATCCTCTGTACTGTGCTGGATTCCTGTTTTGTTTTTGTTTATGTGTGCATTAGAGCTACCATTGAAAGCTTCTCACCCAAGATACTCCTTCTGACTGAACTTGCTCTTTGATGTGAAGTAGTGCTAGATGCACTGTGGAAATTTTTAAAATGTTCTTTCAAGGTTGGTACTTTGCTTCATCTCTCAACTCAAGCATTCGACACAGGGGCAGAAGACACAAGGGGAAACAAGAAGGGATGGGTAAAATGGGCAGAGAATAGGGTGGAGAAACAGGGGCAGAGAGCAAGTGGGAATGAGGACATGTCGGTATCATGAGGTACTATTGATCTGTGTGGAGAGGAGCATCAAAACAACCCAGCATAAAAGACACATGTAGGTGTGGAAACTGTCAATTTTCATAAATTACCATTACCTGTAGACATAAGAAAAGCAAAACAATGTTCTACTTTTTAGCTATGTGGATCAACCCTGGGTTTCAAGTTTCTAGAAGGGAACCTGAGGCATTTTATGTGAATCATTGCCCTTTAGGCCTCACTTTTTGTTCAAAAACATACAGTTCAAAAATGTGTGTGTGTTCTCTCCCATTGCACATTGGGGGCACATGGCTCAGGTTAATCATTATTTTTTTACAATTTTGACTATAAATTGCACCCAGAAATTCTGTCTGAATGACTTCTTGAACAAATATGGCAACACGTTTCTTGATGAAACAACCAAATTTATGGGTTTAGGTGTTTTTGAATTTTAGTACAAATATTGTCATGTTGCTACATGAAAGTAAATGAGGCCTCCATATTTTGGGGCTGAAATGTTGGCAGAAGTGAACACCATTGCCTCCCACTGCCCACAAATATGAAATGGGACACAGGTGGTGGCTTTAAATAGAGCCACAACTCCTTGCACATAGCAGCACAACTTCTCTCTTTCAAGATGTCATATGTCTGGTGGGAAGACTTTGGGTTGAGCTCAGTTCCCTGGAGCTAAAGCCCTGAACCAAGCGATCCGTTGATGGGACAGGGCTTCAGCAATGTTATTACATATACTTGTCAGGTGTTGAGCATTAAAAAAAAATGAAATGAAGGCAGTGTAATGTAAATGCCCTCATAACCCACTGGGATTTGGATGTGAGTGAGTTAACAATGTGCACCCCTGCCTGGTTGTCACACTAAAAGGCCATTACTGATTTAGCCCACTGGTTAGTCCACATCCAACGAACCCCTGCTATTGGGGGAAAAAAACCCTCTAAGAACATTGAGTCTCTACTAATGCCAGTCTCATGGCACTCAGGTGGCCACCCACTGGCACATCATAGTCCCCTGAAATATATTCCAAACCCTAATGACCCAGTGGAATCAGTATGTACCTGAAATTCCATCCCTAACTGAACTTCTGTTCTCCAAAACAATATTCTGTTGAAATTGTCTAAAACCTACTGCCATACCTGTAGGTCCCCCTCAGCCATCTAAGAAACATTCTGCCTGGCACAATCGTGTTGCAAGTAAAGCTGAGGTGCCCTACCACCTCCTACAATTCCTAGAGTGTGACCTTGCTGCAAGCTTATAACCCCCTAATCCTGTCCCTCAGTTCAGAAAGCTTGCTCTCTTGCAAGTGGCAAGACTTTTGGATGGTGTCCAACTTGATGCTCTGGTAAGTTCGGATAGGTGAGATGAGGAAACACCCAGTTCCCGTGTAAGCCCCTGAAAGGCTTCCATAAGTAGCCTGCATTGTCCAGATCCCCTATTTCCAGTGGGGGGGGGGAATCATCTAAATAATGGACTGAGTATAAAAGGAATCCTCAAATGTAAAATCTAATAGTTTGAAGTCATCCAGATGGACAGAAGGGAAGCAAAATGCCAACTTAATGTCACACTTTGCCAGCTCTGCACTTATTCCGCAGGTGTGCACCATGCGTACCACATTGAACGATGTGTATCAAACACTGCACAGCTCCTTTGGTATGCCAACATTTACCAAATCCCCATTTGGGATAGGACAAATGGTGGATAAGCCTAAACTTGGCAGGTGCCTTTGACATCACTTCCCAATGAGGAAACCCTCAAGTGGGGTGCTGGGGAACAGCAAAAGGGCCGAGCACCCTGCCGTATCAAACCTCTTTGTCAGACTTCAGCAAAAGTGAAACCACTGTGTACGTGGCTGGCTGATGGAGGAGCAATAGGGCAGCCACCCTCCGCCTCCAAGCAGCTCCGAAAAAGAGCCAGGATGAGGACAGGGCTGCTTTACATAAGGCACAGCATTCCTGCCCCCAGCCTGGCCAGGCCATATGGGCTACATTACTGGCATTCCTCCATCTGGCTGAGGGGAGAGGCAAAGAGTCCCCACCCATGCAGCTCTGCGTTTCTGTCTGCGGAGCCAAACCATATAGTGTTCAGGATATTTTCTTTCAGGGTTATATAACGTGTTCTGTATTTAGGGCATCGCCTTCACGAGTGCTCTTATCTGCGCTGCAGAAGTACATCAAGTAAATCTAAATTAAAATCAAGGCAAAGAGTTCCCTCAGTGTTGGTTCCAAGATTGCTGGGAGATACAGGAAATGCACACACATCATTTTCTCCCTCACCCCAGAAAATAAGTGTAACAATAATTGCTCCGTCACTCATAATTTGCTTTCTGTGTCAGACATTTTGCAGCTGGGCAAGCAGTGACAATAGAGGGAAGTTTTGGTGAGAATGAAGAGAGGCTGGTTTTCTGTGGCTTTATTTTACCTGAGAGGGAAAATAGTAGTTAGTAGCAGTTAATGCAGGCTATGTCTATCATGATTGAATTATGATAATGATGGATGTTTTTATATATACAGCCTTTCTCAGTGTCTGGTGCTTGTCAGAATATGATTTGACTAAAAGCAAGGAAGTAGTCAGTTGACTAGATGGGCGGGGTATAAATGCAATAAATAAATAAATAAAGTAAGGTAAATCTCCCAAATTCAGTATTGTTGAGGTTCTTATTTTTCTTATTTGATGTCATGGAGGTTCTTGATTTTTTTTTAAAGCCTGTTTCTTTCTGATTATGTACAGTGTCCCTCCAATTCTGAATCATTTATATTCTGAAAAAATTATATTAAATAAAATAAAATAAACGTTGATTAACCTAGTTTCTCACCCCTGCCTAAACAAACCATTGGCACAGGAATGTCTTAAATCAAATCTTAAAACATTTGTAGCCTGTCTTTTAGGGACACATTTATATCATAACAGGGGTCATATTTTCTTCACCAACAGAGAAAGAAAGTATAATTTTGAAAAGAAAAAGAAAAAGAAAGAAATCAACTCTGAGAGAAAATGACATACATTAACACAGGCATCGGGCTTAGAGTGCTTAGCTCTTGAAAATTTAAGTCTGTGGACAAAATTCTGCTTTTTTAAAAAAAGTGTGCATGCAAGGTAGTTTCTGTCCTTACTGCTGTGTCCATCACACTTCATTAGTGTTGCCCACTTTGTTATAGTTATGTGCCATCAAATTGTATCTGACTTATAGCGACCCAGGATTAGATGAGATAATTAAGAAGTGGCTTTGCCATTGCCACCTCCCAGAGAGCTTCTATGGCTCAGTGGGGACTTAAAATAATTTATCCAAGTCTGCCACTCTATCCACTACGCCACAATGCCTCTCCACACACAATATAGGCCTGTTTGTTCAGCCCTGTTTGTGATGTTTGTAAAGGCTGTCACCACTTTTCTTCTGATCATAATCATTGCCTCATCAAGACAATTCGGACTTATAATAACCTTTTCCCAGGGTTCTCCTGGTATAAAATACTCAGAAGTCCTTCCTACTGGGACTGTGCAGTTTGCCCAAGGCTTCATAGGCTAGCTTTTCTCCCAGGAATCATAGTGAGGAATCAGACTCTTAACCATTCACTCCACATCTGGATGCCTAACTCACTAGCTAGCCAGCCAGCTCATAGGCCCCACATTTTCAGTAGCTGTGGTACAACATGACTCCATGCTGGGAATAACTATTCCCAACAGAATCCCACCCAGATCTACCCGAATCACTCGTTCTAGCCAGGAAGGGCGGCTGAGGGGCCTAACGCCGAGGGAGGCCCGGAGAGAAAGGACAAGAAACCGGGCCTTCTCGGTAGTGGCCCCTCGCCTTTGGAACAGTCTGCCCCAAGAGATCTGTCTGGCTCCCTCGCTGGGTGTTTTTAAGAGCAAACTTAAGACCTGGCTCTTTAGGCAGGCTTTCCCTCCTGTCATCACTTGAATATTTTTCCCCATCTTGAACTATATTACTACTGTTGTTTTTTATTTTATTATATGGTTTTTATTTTATCTGTTATTGTTAGCCGCCCAGAGTAGACTTCGGTCTAGATGGGCGGGGTATAAATTTAATCAATCAATCAATCAATCAATCAATCAATCAATCAATCAATCAATAAATTTCATGGAACCAAACAGGGAGATATGGGGAGTAAAGAAAGTAATGTAGTTAATGCAGCAAGTTTCTTTATATACATATATTTATTTTTATAGGTGTTTCCGTAGTCCGTCATCATTTGGAGTTCATTTAGTTATTGCATTTGTGTTGATGTCTTGGGTTATTGCTTTTATCTGTATACCACTTAGAGTAGTGTTGTTCACTAAGTCAGCAGTATAGAAATATACAAATAAATAAATATAAAATAGATAATTTTCATATGAACACAAAAATGGGATTTTAATGGAATGTCATTTGAGGGACACATTCTATTCTTTTTAAAAATTGGATTTAAAGGGCACTTTTGTATATTTTGAGAGGCAGTTTGGCAAGAGGTTTTCAAGTTTTATGCCTTGTTTTCTTTTAAACAATCCATGATGTTTGAAAGGTGAGTGAACACCATATAGATTGCTATGATTCATGGGAGAAAATTAGAGAAGATGTGCTGTAGATCAAAGGAAAAAAAGTTAGTTGTTCAATTTATTAAGCACCAAGCTTTGAAAGCAATCTTCCCCAATGTGGCATCTTCCAGATAGGCTGGAATAATAATTCCCCCATGCCTAGCCATCCCAGACAGTGTGGAAATACTATGAAAATACTATGGAGAGTATGCAGAGAAGACAACTTAGGGCTCAACTACATGGGCTTTTTGAGAGTGAGCTGGAGCGGGCTACGTAGGGTTAGGTGGAGGTCAGGAATGCCATTTGGTGTGATCCTCACATCCAAATGGCATAACAGACCTCAAGTGACTCTATTTGGTCCAGCTCCTTCTGCTCCCAATTGACCATATCATGTAGTAGCTTAAGAAAAGAGTCACTTCACGATATTGGCAAATTAATCACTTCCTCTGTTCCTCCCTGGAAGGGCAGAAGAAGTAAAAAAAAAGTTTAGATTCTATTAGGCAAGTGCAGATGCACTACGTCATGTATACAATTTATTTTTTAAAGAAAACTTCCTCCCAGAAGCAGAGGGAGACAGGAGGGGGCAATGAGGGTCATTTTCTTTTCTTTCTTTTTTAATGTATAAGTGATACAGCCCATCTGCACTGCCCTAATAGAGTCTATTTATTTATTTTTTACTTCTTCTGTCCCTCTGCAGAGGAGCAGAAGAAGTATTTAATTTGTCAATATCCTGAAATGGCTCTTTTCTTAAGCCACTTCATGATATGGCAACTTGACAGCAGAAGGAGCCTCGAGGGGCCAAAGTTCACTTTGGTTTGTTTCCAGTGATTGCATACACTGAAAACAAATCAAAATGGAATTATCCTATCTTCATTAAAAAAGTAGAAACCCCTGACAGGGACCCAGGAAGGTACTGGTAGGAATACTCTGGGGATGGGCTGGTTTGCTCCAGTGATTGTCAGGTGATTGCCAGAAAAAGGAGTGAACCAACTCATCCATGCAGGCTAAATGACTGCACCCGTACATTTCCAAAACAGCACTTTTTGAGGAGCCAACAAGAAGATATATCACTTGTGGACAATGGGGTCTGTTAAAGATATTATATGCCACTTTGTCTGTCAATCATATAATCTTAACAGTAATATCAACAATTAACATGATGTGTTAATATTTTTCTCTATCCAACATCAACAGTCTGAATGCTCAATTCAAGGTCCTGGTTTTGGTCTATAAAGCTCTTAATGGTTTAGGACCTCAATACCTTGTACTTGTCGGAATGTCTCTATCAGAAATCAGCTACCCATTTCACCTTCTCCTCTCAGTCCATGCTGCTAAAAGTGACCACACCAAGCGAGGCTAAAAAGGGTTGGTAGTGGACCCCAGTCTCTGGAATAAGTTGCCAACTGAGATACAGCAGGCTCTTTCCCGCTTCTGTTCAGGAAATTGGTGAAAACAGAATTATTCAAGGCTGTCTTCAATGATTGTCCAGATTCTGTTAATTTTAATGTAAATTTTAATTCCTCTCTCTTTTTGTATGAATTTAGGCCTATAGTTGTGAATCCTCATATCATTGAAAGTATATGTGGGGCTTTTGGCAATTTTACATTTTAACCTGTAAACCTCCCATAATAGTACTTGTGGTATATCTATCAATCAATCAATCAACCAACCAACCAAACAACCAACCAACAGAAAAACATTAGATTTTTTAGCTCAGTACTGATTAACAAAATATGTTACTGTCCTTTCTGCTAATGATCTAATCTCGGCAGATTGATAAGAATTTTGTTTAGTTTATTTTTATAAAAAATTATCAAAGGACAATACATTTCTTCATGAAAGGGATGAAATGAAAGTATGTTGTTGTTTTATTTTATAATGAATGTGGGAGAAAGTAAAATGAAGTCATCTCTCCCTAGGGTGGAGTGGGAAATTAGCAGTGTGTAGATTTGTGTTCTTGGACTACAACTCTCAGAATTCTGCACATATTTAGGAGGTATGACATCACAACTAGAGATGGGCATAAATCGTTGTTTCAGTGGTTCATCCTGGTTCGTTTACTGCCACAACATATGTTTGCTGGCGTGGTGCCCAACTCCCCCCCCCCCAGTGGGCATCCACTTGGAAGCAGCATCCTGGCTTCCCTGTCCCACCTCCTTTGGGTGCTGCTTCCAAGGGAGCACCTGCCAGAGGGGGCAGAGGCCAAATCACCGAACACCTGTTGCAGTGGTGAATGAACTGGGATGAACTGCAGAACCCACAGTTCATGCCCATCTCTAATCCCAACAGAAGGTGCTGACACCAAACTGTGCTTTCATTTGAACATAAGGAGCTTCATTTCAACACTCGCAATGGACAACTGTATTTCTCCCACCAGTCTGGAAAAGTTGCCTCCATTTACCTAATTCTAAAGTTATAAGATATTTGATGGGTTACAGCTCCCAAAATTCCTCAGCCAAGACGGCCAAAAGCTGGAAATTCTGGCAATTATAATCAAGAAAAGCTCTTTAACCAGCTCTGTTGCCACCTTCTCCCACTAGCTTATTTAGACATCTACACAGCTCTAGTTGCTTCAGACGGAGTTCCAGAGGAGAACTGCCTTCTACTTATCATTCATCGTTGCCTCCTCTCTTTTACTCACCAGCCCACTCTGCCCTGGGGCAGACGAGATTGAATTGAACTCCAGTTAAAAGGTGTGCTTAGTAGGTTGAGTGTGCAAAGAGTTGTATGGTGCCTCTTTGGGTTTTGAGTAGGTAGACCTATAAGCCTGAAGAGAAATTATGTTTTAAAAAGGGGGAAATTAACGAATGTGGAGCAACCCGGGATTTAGGGGAGAAATCTATGAACACTACTTTACCCAAGCGCCTTCTTTGCCGACTTCTGGGCACTCAGCACATTTGATTGCACTCATAGCAGAAATTCTCCCATACTACTGCAACAAGAGACAATAGTATTGTTATTTCCAATGAAGTCTGACCAAGGTATTGATTGCTATGATGAAGTAGCTCCTATATTAAAGTCTTTGCATATTGTGACATGAGCTATACTTAAATTCTTCTGAAAGATTTCCCTGGGATATATTTTTGTTTCTTGGTAATGCATCAAGGCAATAGTTCTGGGTAGACTTCTGTGGCGATGTAAAACACAAGAGATATTGTTCAGCAGAAAAGCATCCAATTGGCAAACTTCTGGTCAAGCCACACTGGTAGAAATGTGTCCAGTGTGACAACCGGCAGCAAGGCATTGTGCTACTTAACTGTGCAATCAGTTGTGCATCCTCAGCATAATACATTGTGCGATCCTTACATTCATGGATAGCGCTTCTGCCTCATCACTATTACAACTGCTTGAATTGAGCACACTTTGTTGCTGTTTTGTGCCTTCAGGTCAGAATTGATTTATGTCAACCCTAACAGGGCTTTCAAGATAAGTGAGATATTTAAGGAGTGGTTTTACCAGTTCCAATCCCCAGGTGAGTTTCTGTGGCTGAGTGGAGATTTGAACTCTGGTCTCCAGAGTCTCAGTCCATCACTTTATCCACCACACCACACTGGGTATCCAATATTTCATGTTCCACACTTTATTTCTTTAAGCTAGTTCAACAAGTTTACTGTGAGGCTTGCTTAGACCGGAACTGGAAAGGTGTTTACATATATGAGTGGGAACCATTCCTCTCCTACATGTCAGTAGAGAAAAACAAGTCTACTTTTCCTGCTTTTTTGAACAACCAGTCCTGGGTTGGTCTGCCACTTTTTGTTTTCTCCCACATTCTCTCACATTGCATTAATTTTGATTAATTCTGACATAAATACATTGAAATGACATTCTTGCTCATCCCTAGTGCTTGCTACCCTGTTTAGGTAAAAGCGAGACTTTTAATTCATAGGACTGGGGACAATCCTCGGAGGGCCAGAAAAGCACACTCTCTTGACAACTGAAATGTTATTCCAATGCCACAGTCATCCAAAGATGTGTGATATTACTCTGTGAAATTCTGAATTAGGGGGATTGAGTTAAAAAGCAATGGATAAGTTAACAGTACGTGTGGCACTAGAATAATAATAAAAGAATGCATCCTAAGCATGAGGAAATATATATTGTTGGATGGTTTTTATTTATTTATGTTTTAAAAAATAGTGAATATAACATTTTATAGTAGTGTATTTAAAAATCTATTCTAATTTTATAGAACTCTGGATCAAGCTGCATATGTTCAGAAAAAAGTGTTCAGGCAGGTTGTACTATTTCCTGTTCTAGCCTGTTATTTTTGTTACTGTCAGTACTAGATACTTGATGGATTCATTTGAAGTCCTTGAAGCAGGTACATGTGTAAGCTTCCAATATTCTCACTAGATAGATAGATAGATAGATAGATAGATAGATAGATAGATAGATAGATAGATAGATAGATAGATAGATAGATAGATAGATAGATAGATAGATAGATAGATAGATAGATATGGTAACCCAAAAATGTGTTAGCTAGTTCTCTTTCATTATGTTTTTAAAAACTCCTATGTACTGTTATTGTTCACAAACATG
Organism: Intellagama lesueurii; assembly: GCA_037013535.1. Classification (NCBI taxonomy): domain Eukaryota; kingdom Metazoa; phylum Chordata; class Lepidosauria; order Squamata; family Agamidae; genus Intellagama; species Intellagama lesueurii. Next base: position 161,038,623 of record JBAJHW010000001.1, on the reverse strand, counting down.
ATTTCTGCTCTGATTGTTTATATAAAAAGACAATATTTTTGTTGTGTTGTGGTACCACAAGAACAGGTACAGAAGAGGCGGGCCTTGCAAATATAAATATTCATTATTTCTACAAAATACGAGTTCAATTCCAACTCAAAGACATTCTGGCTGTAGGAGGCTAGGAGAAAGCAAAAGCCTCTTCCTCTGCCAGAAATGTCCTTCTGATGTAAAATACTGAGTAAGAACAGTGACTCTGACAGGAATTATCTGAAAACAGAACCTCTACCTGGACTTTTGCCAATCCTTGCTGGTTTTCTGCATCATTCAAACTAATTTTGAACAATATTTTGTCACACAGAATGCTGGTAGAATCCAGTGTAGAGAGGCATCAGATCTCTGCTTCACGGGCTAAGAGAAAGAGTGTAGGCAACCACTTTGAATTGATGGTTGCTTCAGAATGGAGAAATGTAGGCTCACAGCTGTTTTCCAAGATCCAATCCTCCTCATCTTTCAAAAGGGTACAAAGCCTATAGAGCCATACTCGGTGGTTGGAATGCATTGGTGTCCAGCTCTTCAGAAAACACAGTTTCTTCACATTTCAGTGCCTATTTATAGACATTAAGTACTTATAATAATAATGCTTATTTGATTAAATTGCAAGAAATGGGAATTGCATGTTACTGTGGAAATAAAGCTGGAATAGTTAACTGGTAAAATTAAAGTTCATGGGAATTTAAATCTCACTCCCGTTCAAGTGCCTAAACGTTTCCAAAGCGTTACTTTTTTTCAGTCAGAAATCATGGGAATGTAAAATCTGGGGCTAAGGGTTGTTAAAGATTTTCTACTCATTCTAAGGTGTTCCTGTCTCCTTAAGGGGATCCATATTATAGAATAAGACTTATATTATCTTGATATCAGCTGGGTCCAAGAGTACCACCAACTGCAAACCTGATTTTTCAGGGGGAATTTAACCCCATCAAGGCCAGGTAAATATCCTTCTAACTGGTCCAGTAGGATCTCCGTCTTATCTGGATTCAGGTTCAGTTTATTGACCCTTGTCCAGTCCATTATCATTGACAGGCAGTGCTCAAGGACCCACACAACATTACCTGCAGATGAAGAGAATGAGAGATAGAGCTGTGTGTCACCTATGTATTGATGACAAAGAACTCCACGACTCCATATGACATCTCTTAGCAGCTTTATATAGATGTTAAAAAGCATTGGGGAAATAGTCAATCTCTGAGGAACCCCAGAACGTAAGTCCCAAGTAGTGGCCAATGCCTACCCAAGCAGTACCTTCTGAGATTCGCCCTCAAGGAAGGACTGGAACCACCAAATAATAGACCTCCCAAGTCCCAAGCTCAATACCATAGTCAACGGTATCAAGAGCCACAGAAAGATCCAGGATCCTACCAGGGTTACATTCTTCCTGTCTGCATCCCAGAGGAGATTGTCTTGCAGGGCAACCAATGCCATTGCCAAGCAAAGAAAAACAAAACAAAGTGTGCTGGACATATACTGCCCCATAGTGGTTAAAGTGGTTAAACAATCTCTGGGCTGTTCGCAATTTAATTATGCAGGCCACACATGCCCCTCCCAGCAAGCTGGGTACTCAATTTACCAACCTTGAAAGGATGGAAGGCTAAGACAACCCCCATTGGGATTGAACTCAGGTTGTGAGCAGAGTCTTGACTGCAGTACTGTAGTTTAAGAACTGTGCCACAAAACACAGCCTGAACCGCAGCTGAAATGAATCTAGATCATCTGTTTTCTTCACAAATGTCTGCAGCTGGTGAGCCACTACACTCTCAGCCAACTTGTCCCCAAATAGAATGTTAGCAAGGGGTCTATAGTTATTAAAGTAATCCATTGCTAAATTGGATTTCTTTGGCATGTGCCTTATAATGGTATCCTGTAGTCAGGAAGGGAAATGACCCTCCCATAGAGACACATTAATGATATAAGTAGCCCATTCCATGGTGATTTCCTTTCCTGATTTTATGAGCCACAATGGGCAAGGATCTAGAGAGGAGGTGGTAGCTTTGCAGTGTGCAAGTGTCTTGTCCACGTTCACTAAAACAGATCCAATTTGACCAGATTCGATGGTGCATTGGACAATGCCATCAGATCTACTGATACCAAGTAGTCAAGGTCCCAACATATGTTTTAATCTTAGATTTAGAAAGGGGTGCCATTTGTTTGCAATTCTCAACATTTGGATCGAGAGATTATTTTTGTATGGAAGAAATGTGGTCACAAACTACATGGAACAGTTCCACCTGTTGGTTGGAAGTCACTTCTATTAGTGAACCATGGAGAAGGCCAGGCTGTGCATCAATGAGGACATTTAGGGGTGATCGTGTCTGCAGCTCAGGTCACCTCTGAGTATTGGTGGGTGACCAGAGCATGGACAGGAGCATCAACCATATCAACTGGGGAAAAAAAACCCTAGGGCATTTTAGAAACCAGTCAGATCCATCAGTCTTCAAGGGTGGACCAGGGTAACAGGTTATCCTCCCCGTGGAGGGATTCAGTTGTGTGGAGTCCAAATTTCAGCAGGAGATGATCTGACCATTACAAGTTGGAGGACTCAAGTTTCATCACCTTCAGATCATCCTTTACCTGTCCTGACAAAAAAAAAAAAAAAACAGATCAAAGGTGTGACCTGCAACATGCTCCTGTTTTCTGACTTATTTATGTGCTGTGCTCACAATCTTAATCTATTTTTTTTGTATACCTGAGCTACATTCCATTGTAAATGCATGTTACTGCTGAATGCCACGTTTCCTGACCTGTCTGATGCTGCCTACCCTTCAGCACGCACGCACACACACTCCAAATGAGATCACAGCAAGTTAATCTCATGATGAGAAATTCCCTTTAGGTTCCACTAGAACAGTTGGGTCTAGTGCTCAAAGCTCTCGAAGGACCAAATCCTCAGCTGTGTGTTTACACAGAAAGCATTGGGCCTCAGCTGATTGAGACCAGAGAAAGATCTAGCTCTCCATCTCCAGATGGGTCCCACAACCTGATTTTTTAAAAACTATATCTGTGAACAGAAGGGACAAATTATATTGAGTTTACAACCATGTTTGGCAAACAGACTGAAGGCCTTTGGGTTAAAATCGAGATAGTGAAGTTTATTCATGTTAACAGTTTTCTGGCCAACAGCATGACCTTGACAAAGGCTATATAAATAGCTAAACTAAGGGAGCTGGGGCAAAGTTAGCAACAAATGGAGTTGCAGTGTATTTAAAAAGACTTCTCTTTGAAAGCAGATTTTGCACCCAATTTACAGGTGAACAACATGAAGATACTTCTATAAGGATTAATTCAAACAAGCATACCTTATTCTTGTTCACACATATTTTGGAAGCAGTAATATCTAAGGTTTTCTGAGACCTGAGACAAGTGACATTTTTGCACTATAGCTCCCAAACTGCTGTCCTGAGCACAGCCACTGTCAGGTGAATTTTGGGAGTTGTAGCCTCCTCCCCAATCACATTTCCAACTTCCGTGTTTTTGCATTCATTGGTGACACAATAGGATGGCCCAGATTTTCCCCTTAATTTAAGGAAATTAAGGCCACGGTCACACAAGATAAATTCCCCCCTTCCTTCTCGCATCTTCTGCTTCCTGTATAGTCACACGTTGTGGTCATGTGGCATATAACCTGTGATAGTGGTTCATATGTTTTTTAACCGTTCCACTTTTGGGGGGCGAATTGGATGCAGTACATTCAACCACATGCCTCAAGCGGGACATATATCCCTTCTGCTTCTTGTGCCTTTCTCTGCCCCCCTTCCCACCCTTTAAAAAATGTGTGGGTACATCGCTGTGTTGGCAAAATGCTCTTGGGGCCACATACTGATCTGGCCCATTTCTTCCTATTTCTGAGCTTCATTACCCTCTATGGAGGAGAACTCACAGCACACTGCAGTGGCAGTCAAATGACAGTAGGGGTACTGATGTTCCATATTTGACAGAAGTATACCAACACGCCGACATTCCCGTTTGAAAATTAATTTTAAAAATTAAGAGAGTTGACCGACAGCGAGGGAGGGAGGTGAGACTGCACACCACATGCATAGGAAATGAATTGGTTTTGGAGTACACACTCAATGGGATGTTGGTTGTACTGCATGATGAAATGCAGAACAAATACAGTAGTAGCGAGTTTTTATGACATCTAAAAATTATGTTCTTCATGAAATCAAGAAAACTGATCATGACAGTCCTTCCTCATACAGACAAAAGGACTTCCTTGAACTGATAGTGAAGGGACCTTGGGATTTATGTTTATTTAGACAGATTATACATTGTCTCCCTCTTCCATCAGACAATCCCCCCAACTTAAAAAAAAAAACCTTGAAAAGAGAAAAGAAAATGATCTGCTGTGATTCCCTCTTGCCTGCTGCATGTACAGTAAATCCGCTATGTAAAAAGAACCTCTCTTTTCAAACAATCTGTTTTTATTATCACGAAAATGCTTTCCCTGCCTGTGAACATATGATGTATTTTGGAGGATAACATGTACTTACACGAGAGAGCATTCCCTTACAGAAAGTTACAAATTCTCTTATGCACCCACATGAGCACCCACCCACCCACACAAACACACCACGATGAAATATTTGGCAATGTGGTTGACTCTTCTGCTCCTCATGGTAACTAGAATGTCTGTCTTCTAAATTTGCATGTGCTTGAAAACTTGAATGCTGGGTTGCTGCCTTGAAAGAAAGTACCAATGGGAGCATGCTGAGGTGTAGCTGGTGATTGAGGAGCATCTCCCAATTCATTGCATGGACTTCACATCAGGAAAGTGCCAAAACTATGTTGCGCAGTGTCCGTAGAATAATAAATGAATCCAGCAAGTGGGCAACTTGATTCTCAGTTCAGATCATCACTATAGCTGATCATTTGGTTCTTAACATGATAATTGAGGACCATCCAGAAATGTATCTTCGAAATGGGATCTCCAGTGTAGGTTTTGTGCAATCTAGTAAAATGCTAACTTCAATGCCATATAAAATGACGGTGATGAACAGTTCTTCCAAAAGGGCAATAAAGCTTTATAATTAACTCCCAATGGATGAATGCGATTCAGAGTTATAAAGCCAAATAATTGCTATCCGACCACACAAATTACATTCTATTAAAAAGCAATATTGTGCTGCAGCATAAAGATAAAGTTAGTTATTTAAACTATTGGTTGAGATAATCTTCTGGGTGGTTTTTAGGTGTTCAGAGTAGCAGGTGTTGACACTAGTACATTGTGAATGGTTACTTGCATAGATTTGGTTTTGAATAGCCATTTCAACCTTTTCTCTTCCAGTTCTGTACACCACAATGGAAGTGCTATCAATTTATCCTCACATGAGAAGTGCTGAATTCCTGGCCCTGTTTGTGGTTCTGAGAATGTTTCACAGCCCTGATGGTAGAACAAGGGTGGTCAACATGCAGGCAACGGAGCCCACATGGCCCTCGACAGCATCCATGGGAATTTTTCGGCAGGGCAAAATGGCATTGTGGTACATTAGTATAATGTGCACGGAGAGTGTACAGCACTACAACAGTGTATCAGCCTATGTCTCCCTCAGGGGATACCCATGGTGACCCCCACCTAGGGTTGTTGTTGTTTTTTGTTTGTTTGTTTGTTTGTTTTTGCCCCTGGCCATCCTAGGTGACCCACTGCTGGTGCTGTCAAGAAAATCTGTCTCAGATAAGGAGAACTGTGCTTTCACACTCCTCCAGTGGCAATTATTCTCTTTCCAAAGTGAGGTGCAGGGTCACTCCTAAGAAAAGAGTACCACTAAAAAGGCAGAAAACTGGAAGTGAACATCCATTCACTTCAAGTTTTGGAGGGGAGAGAGAGAGAGAGAAACTGCCACATTTTTGGGGGGCTCATGTAGCCTACAATGGGCCAGTGTGTCTGTGTGTGTGTGTGTGAAAAATTCATTTCAAATCTACTGATACTATCCCTTCTCTAGATAGCCAATTGCCAGCAAAGCCATAGGAGTTGAAGACGTTTACACAGAGTAATATTTTTTATCGAGAAGCAGGGCCAGGCCAGGAGTGTGGATCTGTGATGTCCCTTCTTCATAGGGATTCAAATGTGAAGCACTCCTCATTCTCTCTCTCTCTCTCTCTTTCTGTTTCTGTAGCTCTGCTACGTATCTGTGTTCTGCTTCTCTTTAAAAATGTCATGAAATGGGTTCTTATGATTTTGAGTCAAATGAGATGCAATTAGCTTAGTGTATAGATTTTATTTGATTAATTTATTAACTAGAACAATTAAAACCCACAAATGTCATTGTAAATTAGATGGAAATAACTCGAGTGATTTTTTTTTTGTACTGTTCTGGTTTTTACATTTTGTTTTTTCTCTCTCTCTCTCTCTCTTTTTTGTTGAAGCCAGTTTTGGAAGAAAATGAAAGCAAGAGATGTACTCAAAGGAGTCCATTGCTTTGAGTCTTAAATCTTAAAATTCCAACTCTGAGTCCTTGTGTATTTGTGTTTGTGGTGCTGAACTGATGTTGTCACCTGACGGATTTTTCCCCCCTGAAATGAATACTGTAACTCACAAGTCTTTCCCATCTCAGCAAGACAGGCTGTTGACTGAGGATGTAAATAACACTCTTTGGATTATTCGTTTTACCTTTTTTAGGTTGTCTCGTGCTAATCAGAGTCCTTAGTGAGAAATTTTCAGGCTCTTTGAAATTCCTTACTTCCAGACAACAGCAAAACAAAGAATGGTTTTTTTTTTCTTTTCAAGATCACTGTAATTTACATAGAGTATCTCTAATGTCCCTTTCCTTTGAGAAGCAAAGCGTGCACACACCCCTAACACAAGCAACTGCTTATTTTGAAAGATGCAAGCACTTCCTCTAGTGATTCTTAAACCTCTAGACAACAAAGCCATAGCTACTGTTTTTATGTGCAATTTCCATTATATACGTTAAAACATTATTTGCACGATTTTGCTTACTTTGCACAAAAATGTTCTTTTTTCAAGTCAAGGGCTTCACAAATTGCCTCATCCTCTTGCAAAGGAATTTTACACTTCCTTGTCCTCACTGTGACCTTTTTTCCAAAGAGAGGTGATGGCCTTTCCACAGGTTTTCACACAAATGGGTCACACCCTCCCAAAGTAGCCACATGCACCTTTCTGGCACCTTCATCTTACACCTAGGCACTCCTTTGTGTCAGGAGGTGAAGTTTTAGCCCAAAGGACAACCATCTTCAAACCCATACCAAGTACTCTGGGTTGCCCCTTCTTGTGTGTCCCAGCCAGAGCCTTTTGGCCCCAAGCCACCATCTCTGTTGTATTCAGATGGTGTGTGAAAAGGGATTCTCTTTTTACTACAATCTCTTCTTTTCTTTCTTTTATTAAAGAAATCATTAAGTAGCCTTGCATGGCATGGGTACAATGTTTTCCATTTATACACTGCTTAATATCTTTTAAGTTACTCATAAAATTCAATAATGAGAATTTGGTTCTGAACAAACAAAAGTGTTTTATTTAGGCAATATCAGTAAATGTTAGAAAGGGAAAGGCAGATTACAGGCTATGCAAAACAGAGCCTAAAATGAGTTGTGATATACATATTCTTCTGTATTCAAATTCAGAATATCTTCTTTCACAAACTCTCTACACAGTGCACCCTCAATAGGATTCCTTTCAGCTTTCCAGAACAAGACAGCCTTTCTCATTAACTCTGTATCATATTCTTCCACAGATGCTTACCGACTCTCTCTCCACAAACAGACTTCTTAAAAATCAACTACCTAAGACAGACTTATCAGACTAACTAAAAACCAACTAAAGATTAACTCCCTTCCCCTGAACTGCCACTCCTTAACACATTTCATCACACCAACCAGTCAGCACTTAGCTCAGTACTCAACATGGTGTCCTCCATCTGTCAATCATACTAGCACTCAGCCTATGCATGTGTATTGTTCAGCCATTCCTAGTCATTCATCATACAAAGCTGCCATCATTTATTTTTACAAATGTTCTTGTATGTGTGGCTATCATTGCAGAATCACTACATTTCTGCAGGCCTTGGTGAAATAGCTTACCAATAACTTCTAAACCCGTTTGAGAGTTCCTGCTTCTAATGCTAGAACAAGACAACATACTCTTTTTCTTTCTTTCTTTCTTTCTTTCTTTCTTTCTTTCTTTCTTTCTTTCTTTCTTTCTTTCTTTCTTTCTTTCTTTCTTTCTTTCTTTCTTTCTTTGGTAAAATGTTGCCACACAAAATTTGTGTCTTTCTTCCAAGAACAACATTTATGTAGAAAGGGACCAATCACATTTTTTGATAACACACATGTCACGATCCCCACGTGGCCCCTGCTTGTTTCACCAAACAAAGAGCTCACGCTATGTGCCCCTCAGCTGCCACCAGTTGATTACATCAACATTACCTATTATTAATAATCGAGGTCCAGGCCATATGTCATTTTAAAATAACCAAATAGAAATTGTTTATTGTTACAGATGTTGATTGGACAATCAATGTTGTTAACTCTTAAACAAACATCCTCTTTTATCCACTCTCAACCACCACTCTCCTGCCCAGACTCCCAAAACCACACCAAAATCTTCAACTCTCTCTCAAACTCCCTATCTAAAACCCCCACTCCTCCTGCTGAGTCTCTTATATCTCATGACTCCGCCCCTCCAGCACTCCTATTGGTCTATGCAGATAGCATATGAATATTCATGACCTGGGTGGATGCCACATTCTTCCTCCCTTAATAAGTTTGTTTTAGGAGGAGAAACTTAATGGTTTGCCCTCATAAACAAACAAAGGTTTATGGAAGAGTATAAACACTAATCTCTTACATTATTTACATCAATAAGGATACATTACTCACATTAATATGAATTACATTACATTACTTTTACATTAGTAAGGATACTAACTATTATTTTTCCCATCACTATACATACCTCTTAGTTCTCCAATATCCAAGCAAACTCTGCACTTTAAGTATATTCCACAACCATTATACAAACAGAACAGTTAATACAATATTACAAACTTTTATCCACCCATTAGTCATTTGGCCTTCGAGACAAGGCGTCAGCAACCACATTCTGGGTCCCTTTTACGCTGCAGATCTCAAAGTCAAAGTCTTGCAGAATCAGCGTCCATCTTGCAAATTTGCTGTTATTGGATTTCATAGTTCGTAGCCACACCAAAGGGGAATGGTCGGTGCAAAGGACGAATTTCCTTCCCCAAATGTAGGGCTTCAGCTTTTGCAGCATCCATACGATAGCTAGGCACACCCTCTCAAAGGCGGACAAATGTCTTTCATCAGGTTGGAGTCTCCTGCTGATAAAAGTCACTGGGTGTAGACTCCCACTGTCGTCTGCTTGGCACAGCATGGCTCCCAGTCCCACCTTCGATGCATCCGTGCAGATGATGAACTCATGGTCGAAGTCCGGTGCGACAAGGACAGGTCCTGAAGTCCGCGCTCTCTTCAGACGATTGAAGGCTACCTGGCACTCTGACGTCCACTGGATGTCTGCAGCTCGCCTCTTTCTGGTGAAGCCTGTTTTCTTTTTAATTAGTGGCTTCATTTTCTCAATTGTGGAAAGGGAACGCAGTTTCTTCAACTCCTCCAGAACAGCTGCGTTCTTTAAAATCTTTTTGCTTTTGCCTTCACTCTCACCCATAAACTCAATCACAAGTACTTTGTCACAAAGCTCTTCATATATGGGGGACCACTATCCCAGCTCACCTCCAAATTCACAGGCAAGTTCCTTTTAATTGCCATCTCAAACACTTGGCTTATTTCAGATTTATTAAGATTTTCATCATATGGTTTCTCAGACAGGGGCTTGTTTTGCAGGATTCTCAGTGCTTTTGCAGCTGCCTGTGGAGCCTTCTTAATACTAGTCCATTCAGCTTTCCAGTGCTGTTGTAACAAATCTACAGATCCTGACCATGCTAACTGCAATTTATTCCCCTTTATGGGCCTCAGCATCAGTACCTCGCCCTCGGGACAGAATGTACTTTCCCGGGCCTTTTTATTATATGTATTCTCAAAGGCTTTCACAGCCGAGATCCGATGGTTGTTGTAGGTTTTTCGGGCTGTTTGACCGTGTTCTGAAGGTTGTTCTTCCTAACGTTTCACCAGTCTCTGTGGCCGGCATCTTCAGAGGACAGGAGTCAGAACTCTGTCTGTGCTCTGGTGCAGTTTTGTGGGATAGTTGAGTATTTATAGAGAATGAAATCACAAAAGCCATCAAACCAAGAAAACAACACCAAACTGAAGAGGAAAAACCCATAAATAAAGTATTTCTGCCATACATCAAAGGGGTCAAGGAACGCATGGAGAAGCTTTTGAAAAAATACAACCTACAAACAGTATTCAGGCCCACCACAAAAATACAACAAATGTTACGGTCAGCAAAGGACAAAAGGGACCCCCTCACCACTGCAGGAGTATACCAGATACCTTGCAGTTGTGGCCAGGTATATATTGGAACCACAAAACACAGCATCCACACCAGAATCAAAGAACATGAGAGACACTGCAGACTAAAACAACCTGAAAAATTAGCAGTAGCTGAACATGCCCTGAAACAAGCTGGACATGAAATTCTATTTCAAAACACAGAAGTACTGGACAACACCAGCAATCATTATGTTAGACTGCACAGGGAAGCCATTGAAATCCACAAACACCAGCAGAGCTTCAACAAAAAAGAAGAAAGTCTAAAACTCAACAAAGCCTGGCTCCCAGCACTGAAAAATACAGCCTGCAAAAGGTCAATGAACTCTACCCAGCCACAAGGACCAGTGATCACTGCACACAAAAGACCAGCTAATGACACCCATCAATCACAGTGACAGATCATCTCTCCCCCTTATCACAACAATACACCCACAACAAAAACACACTGATCACCATAATCACCCAAACTCCTGAAAAGGACAACAGCTGATCCCACAGCTATAAATACTCAATTATCCCACAAAACTGCACCAGAGCACAGACAGAGTTTGTGATCTTAAAATTATCATCCTCTCATAATCTTTAACCTCAAAGTCCCAACAAGCTCAGGTATCAAATAATGCAACTAAGCAAGAGTGATCGCATTTTCTAACTCTGTGAAGTTTACAAAAATGCACAAAAACATCTCACAAAGGATATGCACTTTTTATCTGATTTGGAGAGCGGGAGCTGTTTTCTCATGGCAGCTCACATTAAGGAGATCATTTTCCATGGTTCCTTAGTTACTGCAGAAGGACACAATGTTGAATAATTCTCAGCCTTTCGGCTAAGATCAAGTGTAGTGTGTGTGGTAGACATATTGTTTAGAAGGCTTCTGAAAATATTGTTATTTAGAGAGGCCTTTCAGTGCTACCCTGCCTGACTCAATGCCTTGCATTCTGCCTTCTGTCGCAATATTACGCCTCTTGTAGTATCTTGTTTCATTTGTCTGGCTGGTTTTACTTATGGTTTATTTGGGGTTTTATTTTATTGGGTTGGGTCTTGTTGGGTTTTATTTTATTATGTTGCAAACTGCCCAGAATAGTGCTTGCACTAATGAGGTAGTATAATAAATAAATAAATAAATAAATAAATAAATATTGAGTCATGCTTTACAATCCTATCTAGGTGAAACAAAGGAAACTGTTTGTGTTTTTTGATGTGTCTTCCACTTCATGCACAGGATATTGCACTCTTTACCTCAGAAAGTACCAGACATGAGGAGAGATGAACGCTTCCCTTCTCCTCATCATGGTTTATTTATTTATTTATTTATTGGATTTCTATCCCACCCATCTAGACCAAAGGTCTACTCTGGTCTACTCCGGGCGGTTTACAAATTTAAAAACAATAAAACCAAAAAACATATATTATAGATCCAAGGTGGCGAAAGTATAAGAAATTAAGATATGGCAGGAAGGAAAGCCTGCCCAAATAGCCAGGTTTTAAGTTTATTCCTGAAAACACCCAGAGAGGGAACCAGGCGGATCTCCACTGGCAAGTTGTTCCAGAGGCGAGGGGCCACTGCTGAGAAGGCCCGGTTCCTTGTTCTTTCCTTCCGGACCTCCCTCGGCGTTAGGCCCCTCAGCCGCCTGGCCTGGCTGGAACGAATGACTCTGGCAGAACTGGGTGGGAGAAGGTGCTCTGCCAGATATCGAGGTCCTAAACTTTGAAATCAACACGGAAATGAATGGGCAGTCAATGCAAGGCGGCCAGAGTGGGGAAAATATTATGGTACCTTTTCACCCCAGTAAGAAGTCTGGCGGCCGCATTCTGTACCATCTGAAGTTTCTGCGTCAGTCTCAAAGGCAGCCCCACGTAGAGCGCACCTGAATCACCTGAATTCCCTTCAACTCAGCTCAGCTCACCTCAGTTCAGGTATCGAAGCCAAAATAAATGTCTGAAATAGCAGATTTGGGGGATATAAGGTGGAAGAGGATTTAGCTTCTTTTGCTTCTTTGAGTGCCTAGGTTAAAATCAGCCTCAAGCTACCACATTCATCCTCCATATGTGAATCACACAGACACATGAACAATAGCCGCACTGCCCCCATCAAGTCTAAATATGGTCTGTTAAGCAGAATCTGTACTTCAGAACTTGAAAGAGTTGAACATGCCAAGTAAAGCCGCTGCTATTAAATTAATGCTAGTTTCAAAATTACTGCAGATTTCCTTCTCATCCTCATCAAAGCTTTTGCCACATAATGTGACTGCTGCCTTCCACTTTCCCAGTGGTGACTCTCATTAATGTATGTAGAGGCACATTCCCCTGTTTGTTTGAATGGCAGTTCATGTCAAAACAGAGTCCGTCAGAATCTATTTTACCTTGTAATGAGATTTACGATGCTATATTTGCTGCGCAACCCAAAACATTATGAAAATTAACAACTGCACCTGCTCAGTCATTTACACCCACTTGGGCGTGGAAATGCTTGCTTCACATCAGACGTCTTTCCAAGAAGACAAAGGTTTCTACAGTGTAGAAATAATAACTCCAAAAGCAGCCACCTCCCAGGGCCCACCAACGTATTTACTTTAATTAGGCCTATCTTAGGGCTTTTTTTCTTTTTTCAATCAACAAAAAGCAGAAATGGGGCGCCAATTGTGCTTCGTTGGAACTCTAAGACATAAGACAGCTTAATGGATTTCAAACATTTTCTTTGTTCAACAGTGTGCGTCTCTGCTGATACGTTGTAATACCAATTTTTGCTCTATTGAGGTCAAAAGCTTCAGAAAAAAAAGAAAAAAAACTGGTTCAGCAATGGAAACATTAAGTCAACCTTCAGTTTCATAATGCTTCTAAAATAAACAGTTGCATTTTAATGCTAATGAATCTCTTTTTTTAAAAAAAATGAGATGTCACTAGCAGATGTTAAATCTCTGGAATATCAGAGCTGAAGAGAAGGGGAGTGTTTTTTTTAAAAGACATTTTTAATCCCAAACCATGGTTGCTCACTGAACAGAAGATTATACAGCATTTCTAAATAAATACATCTAATCCCCAGAGTCAGTGAAGTTTGCAAGACAGTACAAGCCATCTTATTAAAGCTTCAGAAACAAAGTTGAGTTCTGCCCATACTTTTGCAGCAGTAAATATAGAGGAAATTGAACTCCTTGTGGAAAGCAGGGAAAGCTGGCTGTTCATAATTAGTGGAAAACAGCAAGTCTACCAAAGTGCAGAAATGGGGTACAGAGGTGAGGAGATGAAGGGCAGTTTTGAATTGTGCATAGAGGGTCAAACTGGATGAGATAATCAGCTCCATGCAGGAATGGCTCATCTGATAATTTTAGGGAGAGGCTCTCCTCTGCCCCAGTCATGAGCTGCCCTGGATTCCATATTTAGAAGAGGTGCTCCTTGAAGTGACAGAAGACATCTGGTGATCCTATCACAAACTATGTTCACTTCTGCATTGTGCCACTTAGGCCGTAGTCACACCAGAAAAATCTCCCCTTGTAGTTACATGACTTCTAATCACATTCCTGTCGTGCTTTGAGGTCACGTGGCATTTATTCCAGGATATTCGTCCCAATGTGTTTTTGGGGTTACCGAGTCATTTCCTTCCAATTCCGCCTAGAGCTTCTTGTTGAGACTGTTTGTCAGAAGTTAACTGATGCATCGACACAAACACTGCAGAATTTTTTTTTAAAAAAAATTAAAACCTTTGAAAAGGACACTACTGCATGGTGACAGTAGTTCAAAAAAGTTGCGATAAGAGCATTCACACATGTGGCAACGCAACTTTTTTTTTAGAAGATCCATAACAGAAAAAGTAGAAACCTCCGGCTGAGCGAGAAATGATCTGCAGTTAGCACTCTTGCCAGGTAAATGGTTCGCTAATGGTCGTGTGTCATGTGAGTGCAAATTTAAATTGCAAAATCAAAGGGGGAGAACTGGAAAACATTTTGTTAGTGCGACCACTTGGTTTACTTGCTTGATGGATGTCTGGGAAGTCAACCTAGGCTTCCTTTGCAAGCCTGCCAACAAAAGCATGTCACTTGGAGGAAATCCAGTTGCTGAGGATGGAACATCAGCCTCCAATTCTAAGCTCAGCATCTTGTGAAAACTGACCCTTGGAAAGACTTGTAATCCTTTGTTTTAGGAAGAAAGGCAGAGAACAACAAGAGGCATTTTTGCCCTTTTGTCTTCTCAAAAGAAGCAGGGGGCATTTTGTTATGAGAAAAAGGACAACCATGGCCATGAGATCTTGCAGACCTGCCTCTCCTCTGAGCACAAGGGAGAATCACTTTCTGCTTCGTTTTCCAGGCTGTCAGCATCATCATCCACAGGCAACTGGAACTTTGTGTGAAGACTCCTTTCTTCTAGCCATTTGTCAGGCAGTTCAGCATGCATGACGTTAACCATATGACTACTCTACACACACAAGCACTCATGGGGACAAGGGAAGAATAAAATGCCTGAATTAGGGCTCTTGGTCTTGTTTTTTGTTGTTTATTGTTATTGTTATTTATTTATTCCAAATTTTAGGCATGAGTTTTGCATTCTTGGTTGCTTAGTGATGAAACTCTCTGGATAATCTTAGCCTCCTGCTGCCAGCAAAAATTAAGTGGAACAAAAGTGTATGCATACAGACGATATTTTATATACACATACCTATGCGCACACATACCCATTTTGTGATATTGATTTTTATCCTATTATTTATATGGAATTGGATTATTTATATGGAATTGGATTTAGCACATTTCTTAGATAGGATCAAACACCCAAACGTGTTTGTTTGTTTTTTGCTCAATCCTGAATGTGTTCTGCTGAGAGTGTCCAGATTTTTTTGGATTTTTTTTATTTTTCTTAAACTACAACATAAACATAAAATACATAAACCAAAATACAAATCGACTGTGTTCCCCACCACCATAGTCAGGACCTCTTGCAGTAATCTCTTCTCCTCTATCTTTATTCTTCTTCTTCCTTTATTGTCCTCTTCTCCAGAACTGCATTGATTCTTGATTTGGAGCTTTCCCTTTTCCTCTTGTTAGCACATATTCAAGAAATCTGCCCCATATATCATAGAAATTATTCTTTTTCATCTCTCCTTTCTTAACCTTTAAGTTACAAGTTAACTTATCATTTATAGCAATGTTCCATATTTCATTATACCATTCTTCCATTCGAAAATTCAGACTTTGATTTCCAATTCCTAGCTATTATTAATCTAGCTGCTTTTAATAAATTGGTAATCAATTCTCTAGTCATCTTATCATATTCCACATTCTCAAATATTGATAACAGAGCTATCTCAGGATTAAATTCTGTATCTTGTTCACATATGTCATTTAGTTCTTTAAAGATTAGTTTCCAAATCTTTGTATTTTTTCGCATTCCCACCACTTATGAAAGTATGTACCAATTTCCTTCTCACATTTCCAACAGACATTCAGATAACTAGCGTTAATTTTATTCAATTTTGTCGGTGTCAAATACCATCTTAAACCCAATTTGAAATTTTTTTTCTCTTTCTGTGTCCCGATTTTTAATCAGCAATGTGTGCAGCATTTCTGTTAATGACAAAATTCTTGAAAAATGCAGTGGGAAAGCTTGCAAAGAAAATATGAAAGTCCTCTGTGTTCTACCTTTATTTTCACAATAAGAAGATACTGGAGGGTTTGTTCATTTTTCCCCCATTTAAAAAAATCATAGAAAAATGGTTTTTACTGTATATCTCTACAGGAAGTCCTAGAAACCCTGATATCTACTGTGTGGGGGTTTCTTAATTTTGACATCAGGTTTCATTGAACAATAACAGTTTAAAAACTCTGACGAGGAAGATGGGCTGATCTTAATGCATGTTTGTGTCTTCTGTGATCAGTGTTCTTAGATTTACAGTGAGAGAGGATAGCAAAGCCTAAATGAGAGAAGTTAGCAGTGGTTATATGATGGTCCTTGTAGATATTTGTGTGAAAGGTAATAAGGTGATGGGCCGTAGATCTCATTTTATGTTTTGCTCTGTCCATTCTGCATTGTTGGAGTAAGTCCAGAAACTGGCACAGGAGTGACTGCTGAATCAGTTGGCAAATGAAGCTGCTGTTATGAAATCCATGTATTGTAAAGGGGTGTGTATGTGTGTGTGTTATGTACACACATGCATGTGTGAAATCATCATCATCATCATCTGGATGGGATCCTATGGATCATTAAGTCCAGCCCCTGTCAAGGAGGCACAGTGGAGAGTCGAACTCCCAACCTATGACTGCGGCCAGATACCTAAACTGCTGAGCTATCCAGCAGTTCTTTAATAAAGTGTATTGGATATAGGAGCCTCATGGAGCAGTGGTTAAACTGCAGTACTGCAGTCAAACCTCTGCTCAAAACCTGAATTTCATCCCAACAGGCTCAGGGAGCCAGCTCAAGGTTGACTCAACTTTCCATCCTTTCAATATCAGTAAATCTGAGTACCCAGCTCACTCGGGTGGGGGCAATGTGTAGCCTACATAATTGAAATTTAAACCACCCAGAGAGTGCTTTAAGTGCCATAGGTGTGGTATATAAGCAGCACATTTTTGCTTTGGATTAAAAAGAAGGTGGTGAATAGGTCAAGGCTCCAGGTAAATCAAATGAGTTAAGAACTGAGTAGTAAAAAGGGATGAAGTTTTAAGGAAAAGAGACAAAGATGAAGCATGGTCAACAAGACTAGTAAACAGCAAAAATCAACTAATTTGCATAGGGAACACTGACATACAGTTTCCTGTGGACACTGGAAAAACCATTGCTTTTTCAAACCACTTATCCATTTCATCTCTCCATACACTTTTTTTCCTAATTTATGACATTTTAATCTCACATTTCAATTTTCAAAGTATCTAATAAAATCAATTACAACAGTATTATTAACAGTACTACTTGTATAAAAGGCACTAAATGAAAGCAAGACAACTATAAGAATCCAAGACAGTAATTTTTTTAAATAGTATTATATAAAGGCACAAAAGGAAACCAAGACACTAATAAAGCTCAAAGGGCGTATTTTGGAGGCAATCAGAGACACTGCTTAAAAACAATGAACAAGGCAGATCTATGCTGCTCAAGAAAAAGGAAGCAGCAGTACAAACAAGTGGCTTTCCTTTGACAGGCCATCTTACTGTCTTGGTGCCCCCACCAAGTTGGTCCACCTTGTTCCCATGCCAGCCTGTCATGCTATAGATGGCAGAGCAACACGGAGCTTAGCTATAGCGGATAATGTTTCTCAGGGTCGGGGAGTTTAGTATGGACAAAGGCAATTCTTAAGATTCTCTGGTCCTAAGTAGAGATGGGCATGAACCAAACTACAAACTCGGCAAACCCACAAACTGGGCAGGTTCGTGGTTCAGTTCATAGTTCACTTTGAGGATCCTATTTTGCTGAAATGAAATGAAGCACCAATTTTTTTTTTCCACTCAGCGCTTCCTTTTTGGCAAAACAGATGCCCCTCTGCCCTCTTCCTGCTGCCCCTGGTTGCCTCCCTACCTCGTCCTGCTGCCTCTTCCTCTTTGTCTTCCCTCGTCGCCATCTTTAGAGACAGCAGCCCAGCCTAAAGAAGATGGTGGCAGTGGAGGACGAAGAGGAAGAGGTGACACAACCAGATAGGGAGGCAACGGGGGCAGTGGGTTAGGGGTAAGCAAGTAGCAGGGAGGGGGTGGAGGCATTAGTGGTCGGTTTTTCCAGTGTTCGTGGGTAGCCACAAACCACAAACCACCCTGATTCATCTTTTTTTTTTTTTCTGATTTGTGCCCATCTCTAGTCTTAAGCTATTTAGGGCTTCAACTCTGTAACAGGAAGGGGGGGGGGGAAATGAGCCCTCAGACCCATGATTTGGTGTAGGATTCAGATAGAACTGGACTATGACATTGTATGATATTGTCACCAAAGAGAAAGAAACAATGTCCCTCAAATTTGGACACATATGATGTAAAGTTCTGTTTTGTTCTGTCTTGTTTAACACATTGGGATTGATTGATTGATTGATTGATTGATTGATTGATTGATTGATTGATTGATTGATTGATTGACTGACTGACTGACTGACTGACTGACTGATCGATCGATCACAACCAATGTAACATATTGGGACAAAAAAGTGCCTTGGTCATTTTTCTTTTTCTTTTTCAGTCATGATGATAAGAAGTGGAAGTGGAGTCCTGTGGTTGAACAAAATCATGAGGGGATGCTCGAATTCCCAGGCAATCACACAAGTTATGCACTTAACTTTTACTCCTACTCCTACAACACAACCCCTAACCCTAACAACCGTAGTAAATTTCCTGCTACCCTTAGTACACCAGCATTTCAGCAGGGTCAGAAAATACCACAGAACTTACTCGACAGATCCCTCAACCAGCATTCTGGTACCTAAGGGTGAAATGGCACCACTTCTGAATGCCTCTAGAATTGATGGCATTGATTACAGTCCTGTGGGATTTTTCCCCTGTACTACTGTAGAAGAGATGAAACAATAAAATTTCAGCTTCACATGCATGTGCGCATGCACACACACATGCAGACACACACACACACAGCCTGTACCTCTGCAGCAAGTAAGAAGAAAACACAAACTTGAATACCTTTTTGCAGACCGCTTTTGTGAAGAGACAGAGAGAAACATGGGAATGGAATAGGATAGAAATATGTGAAAGCGAAACAGACTAGAAATCAGACCTTCCTGCTGATTTCAGAGGAGCTTAATGGATAGTAAGTGTATAGTTATTGTGACAAATTTCAGTCGTGTTCTATGAATGCTTAGTTAGAAGTCATTAGTTCTTCATGCCTATGTGGTGCATACACAGATCACCATTATGCAGTGCATTTCTATCAGGTCTGCTCATAACTGGTCTCAGTAACAACATTGGGACTTACTCCCAAGGAACTGAGTATAAAAGTGCACTTTTGAAAATACCTCAGTATTGATTTAATTGTGTATCTCCAAATCCAACTGCATTTTATTCCATTGGCTGTATTGTATCCAACATAAAAGGCTACTCACATTTGAATGTATTTTTCCTAGTGTTTACGTATGTGTTTTCTTTAATTTACACAACTTTCCCCAATTGCCTAAAAAAAGTTTGTGTAAGTTTCTTCCATTACGAATATTTGAGCCACTTCCATTTTAAAATGGTTATGTTGCTTCATGCACCACATTATTTTATGCCCACGTCCTGTGAGTCTCACAAATGTCTGAAATTTTCATTATGAGAGGTGTTTCTTTCTCACCAACATGCTGCTTTTTTTTTAGTGTTGAATGAAACAAAATCCTTTTTCACAACTCCCTAACTTTGATAGATGTCTGTGCCGTTCAGTAGAAAATCTTCACAACTGAGGTAACCAAAGGTGTCTGAGGAGTTACTCATGAGCAGCAGTAATTTTTTCCCCTCTCTTAAGCACAGTAATTTGGAAGGAAGTTGCATTCAAGTCTTCACATTTACAGGTGTGCCAGATTTCAATTGTTTTTTTCCCCCCTCAGGACTTCAAGGCACTTGGTTGCTTAGGTCACACATGGCATCCAGTGTTCCTCATGTTGGTTTACTTCTCTGGTTACTTGAATGTTGTCTGAAAGGAAAGAAAGCAAAGATGAAATTGTCCAAGAGAAAGAAAGCAGCCAACAGCCAAACTGAAGCTGGGCCATAAGGACTTCATCGCATCTGCTGCAGTGTAACTAGATTAAGAACAGTAGTGTCTCCAGAAATTGGAAGGAAGTTGTAAGGCATGTCCTTTGAATAGAATTAGTTTTTGCTAGAATCAAATTATGCACAGGAAGAATGATTAGAAGCAAGCTTCAAGACTAAGAAAGATTAATTACAGGCATTTCATTAGAGGCTTATTTTACATAATCCTATTAGTCTAATCATGTGTTCATTTTCCCCATATGTGTGGGAGCACCATTTGCTACACTTAAGGCATATAATGCACTTGTTTTATTTGGTCAGCATATTGGTTTGTTTCTTCCATGTGCCCATATTGTGCTGTTCTATGGCGGCATATCCCTGCTGTACGGATGCAGCATGACAGCACATGATTAATCCTCAAATCCTCTTTCATCATCATTATGTCCACATTTAGCTCTGTGAAGCTTTCATCATCATCATCTTACAACTACAGAGTGGGAAGGGACCCTATGAATCATCAAGTCCAGCCCCTGTCAAGGAGGCACAGATGGGGAGAATTGAACTCTTAACCTCAGAGGTTTAAACCGCTGAGCTGTCCAGCAGTCCCATCTGCACTGGGGAGCAGGTTACCTTTCAAAAGCATCCTTTCTTCAGGAAAAGCACAACCAATATAGTTTTCTCTACTATCCTCAAGAAAACACTTATAGAAGTGGTCTTGTAAAAGTAATACGTTACATGTGAATTGCTGTTTTTGTTTCCTTTTCTTTTCCTTTTCTCCCTTTTTTTACTTTGTTCCACCTTTTGACTCTTCCTGCAGTAGATTTATTTTAGGCAATACAATAGTTTGATGGATTTATTTTAGACAATATAATACTTTGAGAGACGTCTTCAGTCATGATGCTAGTTAATGGTGTGGGGAGAGATTTTACATAATGGGATCAGGCCTGCCAAGATCGCATGGCGAAAGACTAAACTCCTTCCGTAGGCCCCCTTACTAAAAGGGGGGAGAAGCACTGTTTGTCTTTATACACTGCGGCAAGGTAAATCAAAATATAGCAGCAAATCCACATGCTTTCATATTATCTATGAGGACATGGGACAGATTCCTGTAGCTCAGGCAGATTGAAGCCACAGGTCTACAATTCTTGACATTTCCAAGGTTTTTTAGGAAGCAAATAATATCTGGATCCTGTTAGCTCAAGGCCAGTTCATTTTTTGGATATGTCATAACTTCTCTCTCTCTCTGTCTCTCTCAAGGAAGGGGGGACATCGATTTTCAATTAAAAAGAAAAAGACTGAAATCCTATGTGCATGCACAACAGGAAGGAAATGCTCAGCAGGGGCAAACCGCAACTGTGATTTCAGGGTGCATGAGACTTGTACACACTGTGATGAAGTCATGTGCATGCTAGAATAACCACAGGAAGGCCTTAATCAGCAGCGATTTGCCACTGCCGATGACATCAGCCCCATTGTTCCAGTGGAGTTGCACAACCGGATCTCAGCCTTTCAATGTCCATCTGTGACAGGGATCGGTCGGCTGTGTTACTAGTGCATGGGAAGCAATGCTTCATGCACACAGGCACAGATTGGAGAGAAAGATCTAGTCTTTTCTCAGTGCGCTGCAATGAGACTGAACAGATGCTGGTGTAATTTCTCTATTGCAGTCTCATCACACTTCCTAGCCTGTATAAATCTCTCTAGAAAGAAGACTCAGCTGCTAAAAGTGATACAGTGTATACGACTGCTATAAATTTACCACAACCTTTTCTCTTTTCTTCCCTCTCTGTCTCCCCAGTCTGGCAACTGAGAAGAAATGTGTGGATATACCAAGCAAAAAAAGAAAATAAAAAAGAAAAAGAAAAAAAGAGGGGGGGAAGGTAAAATCAGCAACACACCACATCCTTTATCAGTTTACAAAAATCAAGCTGCAGGAGTACAAACTGGAACTTGAAAAGTCACTTTTCAGAAGAACAAAGGTAATGAAATGCTGAAACAACCCAGAATTGAGAAGTGGTAGGATGTTGCTTGGGGTTACAGAGCAACGCATAGCAACATTTTGAAATTTGGAACATGGAAACGCATTCTGAAAAGCAACTAGTTATAGTTACATTTCCAAGCCCCCCTGCCCATATGGTTAGTTACCTCTATAGTTACAGTTTTAAAGAACAACTAGTTACTTCCTCCAGGTCGAAAAGTATCTCAGATTGGTTCATACGTATCATGGTGTTACAAGCCACTGACCTTAGTTCTAAAGCATATATATGAAGAGCCTGGACTCTTTGTGTGACTCCCTTCTCCCCCTTCTGAGGGGACGGGACTTCTAGGTAACCCCCCCCCCCCCGCCCATGTGCTGCTCCCAGGAAATCAGATTAGGGCCACAGGCCAAAGTTTCCCTTCTACTATTATATGTGACAAATGGAGCTGCCACACTATGCTACATAAATAGTTGCATCAAATCATACTGCTGTCCTTAGTCCAAAGACTCAATAAAGAAAACCACCGTCTGGAGTTTCCAAAAGCTGAGCAGGGCTGCTGTCAATAGGGCTTTATGGAGGCCACCAATTCATAGGGTTGCTATAAGTCAGAAGTGACTTGGTGGCACATAACAACAGCAACCTAAGTCCAAGGCAGAGGGTATAACTCACTGAAAGAACAATTTATATGCAAAAGTTTCCAAGTTCCAGATGCTGACTTCAGGATACTGACCTCTTCTCGGGACAGGCACTTGGTGACAGGAAAGAGCTCGGCCAGAGGTTCCTCAGGAGCTTTTGCTGTCATAAGAGGTGACATTGGATAGATGGAGCAAGGATTTAGCTTGGCATAATGCAGCCTCATTTGGATGCTGAGCAGTGCATAAGATGGAGTACAATGAGTAGTTTCCTTGAGTGCAATGGGATTGAGACCAAAAGGAGCAGTCTTTTCCACCTGTTTCCCTCCATAAACCTCAGCCAGTAAGTTGCCTTGAGTCCCCATTCTGGGAGAAACCAGCATATAAATACAAAGGAAGGGAGAAAGGAAGAATGGAAGGTCAGCATTTTGAAAGGACCCAGGCTGGGGAAGACTATGCTAATAGTATTTGTCCAACTTCTGTTGGTCTCTTTCCCACCAGCTTTTCCTTGCCCCAGAAATACTTTTCAAATACTTGAAAGGTAGTCATACAGAGGGGGTGGGGTGGGCAGGATCTGGTCTCGAACATTCCAGAGTCTAGGGTATGTCATAATGGGTTCAAGCTACAGGAAGCCTGATTTAGGCTTAATATCAGGGAAAATGTCTTCACTGTTAGAGCAGTACTGTGGGTGATCACGGAACAAAGGAAGGCTAATTGCCTTAGAGAAAGAACAAAGGAGTCGACAACAGATGTCCGAGCCAGTGGAGCCTACGGGCAATGCCCTGAGAGCTCTTTTATTTACTTAGCATGATTTACATAGTATGTTGTGAGAGAGACAGATAGGATACTAGTTACCTAATCGTAACCAGGATTGGCTGAAATAACCCTTTGATCTTATGCTCTACCTCTAAGCGAAAGGGCAGAATAAGGGGTTACCCTGCCTGCTGGCAGCTGCCGCTTCCTGCCAGGAGTGTATGCACGTCACTGGAACAGAATGCAGCTACAACCTTTAAGCAGAAGTTTCCCACATTTCCCCTTTTTCTTTTTTGTTAAGCAAAGGCACATATTCTTTCATATATTTGCGAACTACATATAAATCATTTCAGCGAAGGCCTGAGGGTGAAGCTTTGAGACAGGTAATTATTATGGAAAAGTAGGTTGGTATACATTGAATAAACAACAGCAACTTATAAGGAGTATGAGGAGCATAATTCCAAGAATGAGAATGCAACACAACAGTGTCACCGAGTTGGCATTCAGCTGTGAGATAATGGCTGCTAGAAACGTTTCAGGAGTTTCCGGGATCTGCTGCTGATTTAGAGTTCTTTTTGCATCAGCACTCAGCGTCTTTATCATCCTCCAAATAACTTTGGGCTGAGTGCCTTCAGGTCGGGCCGGGCGCTTCCGGCAACGCGCAGTCATCTGGTTCTGCTCCAGAGCCATTGCTGGGTTGAATTCCGGAATTGGGTTCTGCAGGTTGCGATGCCAACTCATTCTTCCCATGATATGGCCTCACACACTGAGCCGGGATCCACAAAGGACC
This sequence comes from Intellagama lesueurii, assembly GCA_037013535.1. Lineage (NCBI taxonomy): Eukaryota > Metazoa > Chordata > Lepidosauria > Squamata > Agamidae > Intellagama > Intellagama lesueurii. The sequence goes on along the minus strand of JBAJHW010000001.1, from coordinate 161,014,379 downwards.
TGTGGGAGTAAGCACAGCAGCATAGCCGCGACCCCATGTTAGTAAAGGGGCTGGACCCTCCCACTGAGGGTCAGGAGGTTGCTTATAAGTCACCAGCAGCCATTCCATGGGGATTTCTTTACGAAAGTGTTTCTCTACTGGCGACAACTTATGCTGACCTGCAGATACAGTTAAATGATTTAATGTGAACAATGCTATTGATACTACATCTGGAACATCTTGGGGCTTAATCCCTCTGTTTTTTGTTTGTTTTGAAAGGAGAAATTTAAAAGAGCGGTGTGCTCGTTCTACAATAGCCTGTCCCGTGCAGTTATAAGGAATACCATGGGAAAGTTGAACGTCCCATTCATTGCAGAAAGTGGTGAAGGCGTGAGAGGTATAGGCAGGGCCATTGTCTGTTTTTAAGGCTTGAGGCTGGCCCATAATTGCAAACGTACGTAAACAATGTTGTATGACATGGCGAGAGGTCTCGCCACGAAGAGGGGTAGCCCAGATGTATCCTTAATAAATATCAATAGTTAGATGAACATAAGAAAGAGGAGCAAGGGTAGGAACATGAGTGACATCCATCTGCCAAAGCTAATTGGCATCTGTTCCTCGTGGGTTAACAGCATCAAAAGGAAAGGAAATGGGAGACATGAAACAGGAAGAGCAGGTAGAGACGATGTCTCGAGCTTGAGAAAGCGGAATAGAAAATTGCTTATGGAGTTGTTTAGCACTCTGATGAAAAAAGGAATGGCTGTCAATAGGATTGGAAAAGAGGGGACACAAGGAACGAAGAGCAGAGTCTGCACAATAATTTCCCTCTGAGATAGCATCTTGAAATCCAGTATGAGATTGGATGTGAGCTGCAAAAAAAGGTTGTGATCTGGCAGCAAGGATGTTTTTTAAAGTCAAATACAGGGAAAGTAAGGAGAAGTCAAGAGCAGGAGAAAGATAGGCATGTGACAGATGAGTGAGAAGGTTAAATACATATTGAGTGTCTACAATGAGATTTAAAGGTTGATCCTGAAACATTTGAAAGGCAAGGATGACAGCAGCCAATTCTGAACGCTGAACGGAGGTTTGAATAGAAGTAAAAAAGGTTTTCTAGGTTCCAGGAGGTTGCTGAAAGGTAATCACGCCTCTGGTAGGGGCACCATCGGTAAAAACAGTTAGTGCATCAGGGAGAGGAGTAGCAGAGAAAGGAGAGGAAAAGCAAAGAGGTACTTGCTGAATGAATGTTAAGCAAGGGTCTTTAGGAGGATTAAAATGCATATCACCAATATAGTCTGCAAAAGTATTTTGACAAGTCAGTGACATAGCCATTAAATGATCATGGTCAGCTTTGGAAATAGGTAAATAACAACACAGAAGATCCCAACCTGTGTGTTGTTTGGCACGATGGCACCCTTTGATTACAAGGTCTGTAATCGCATTTAGAGTGGAGTAAACATTTCGGGGAGGAGTGTTAGATAAATAAAGCCATTCTGCTACAGAAATGGCCTTGTCAGACTTCAGGTCACACAAGAACCCAGTAGGCAGTTGGGGAGTGTTCAAGATAACCAGCTGCAAGGGACCAAAAGAAGGAATGCCGTTGACCATGGTACATAGCAAGACTGCATTAATTTGATGTATGGCATGTTTGATAGCCATGGTGATGGGTATGGAGTCAGCAGGAGACTGATGTCCCCAGAGTGCATTAAACAAAGGTTGCAATTCATGAGTAGGAAGGCACAAAAATGGACGAGCCCAATTTAAGTGCCCGAGGAACTGTTGCAACTGCACTAATGTAAATTGAGTTTTTAGTTCTGGTAAGAACGGAGAAGATGTATCTTGCAACAGTTTGTGTCCTAGTTTGTATCTTTTCTGGAGCTATGTGAAGGCCTTTTTTGTCTAAGCAGTTAGCTAGAGAATCATAGACAGTAGTGGGGAGGGATTGCCCAGCCACCAAAATGTCGTCCATGTAATGATATACAAGCAATTCAGGATGCTCCAAGCGAAATTGCTGTAGGGCTAGATCCACAAAATGTTGACATAAAGTCGGGGAATTCAACATTCCCTGAGGCAAGACTTGGCACTGATATCTTTGAGTAGGTTGGGAATTGTTGTACATAGGGACTGTAAAGGCAAATTTTCCCTGTCTTGTGGTGCTAAAGGAATAGTGAAGAAACAGTCCTTGAGATCCACTAGCATTAACTGATAGTGTTGGGGTATCAAATTTGGATTAGGTAAGCTGCATTATAAAGGGCCCATAGGTTGAATGCGCTTGTTAACTTCCCGAAGGTTGTGTAGCAAACGCCACTTCCCAGATTTCTTTTTGATGGTGAAAATTGGGGTATTCCACGGACTGGTGGAATACTCTATATGTCCTTGATCTAATTGCTCCTTAACTAAGGCCTCCACTGCGTGGAGCTTTTCTTTAGACAATGGCCATTGATCAACCCAGACAGGTGATCCAGGGAGCCATGTTAATGGCAAGGCTGTGTCAGATTGCGTAGAGGTCTGTATTATAAATTTGTCTGCAATTTTGTATCGACCTTTTTCAAGAGATCCTGACCCCGGATGGAAAAGGGAATAGGCAGAATGTAAGGAATGATTTTGACCAAACTTCGGGAGGCAGTGGAAGACAGGAGGGCCTGGCGTGCTCTGGTCCATGGGGTCACGAAGAGTCAGACACGACTTAATGACTAAACAACAACAACAAGGAATGATTGTGATTTGTCTAGGAGAGTCACCTAGACTTTCCAGTACAATGAGCTGAAGGCTTTTCTGGGCTTGCTCATAGCCTCCAACTCCCCAAACGTTGTGCACTGACTGGGTGGGATAGCTTTCTGGCCAGTCTTTCTTTGCAATAATGGCAACGTCAGCTCCTGTATCAATCAGGCCATTAAGGACCAGGGATCCCATTTTAAGAGGGAGTTGGGGCTGCGAGTGCTCAATGGTAGTTAAGGCAGCAACTCGAGTAGAACCAAAACCCCCACTACAAGGGTTGGTAGAAGGACCCATCTGTGTTAATTGAAACAACAACAATTGAGTGATAGATTCACCCGCAGGAAGGACTTGCGGTATATTAGACCAGGTTTGAATAATTAGAGTTCCTTCATAATCCCCATCAATGACACCTGGTACAACAAATAAACCCCGTGCAGAGATGCTAGAGCGGGGGAGAATGAGACCCACAGTGTCTTTGGGTATTGGTCCATGATGTGCTGTTTTGACTTTGTAGACAGCTAGAGGGAATTGATAGTCGACCTCTTCGGCTGTGATCAAATCATAACTGGCACTTTTAACAGTAGCAGGTCGGATTTCTTGAACAGGTAGTATTCACTGAGTTCCCCCCACTTGACCCGGGGCTGGAGGTCCACCCGACTTGGAGTTTCCTGGTGTTGGAACAGACCGGCATTGATTGGCCCAGTGATAACCTTTCTGACACCGGGAGCATTTTTTAGAAGGGTGTTTATTATTTTGGGGGGGTTGATCTACATTCCCATCTGAAGTGCCCTTCCTTGCCACAGGAAAAACATTTACGATCTCAGGCGGGGTTCAAGGAGGTAGCCATGGCTGTGGCCAAAAGCTGTGTCTTGTGAGTTTCTGTCCCAATATTCTGACATAATTTTAGCATGGCAGCAATGTCAGTCTCTGGTTTATTGTAAATAGCCTGAAGGGCCGTTTTACAATCCATGTTAGCATTTTCAAACACCAGCTGTTTCATCAAAATATCAACAGCCTCAGTATTCTCCACCTGCCGTTCAATCGCTCTTTGCAATTTGTTAATGAAAGCCATATAGTCCTCTGTAGGACCCTGACGCAAATTGGCAAAAGACCCTAAAGGGGTACCTTTGTCTGGGATGTTTAACCAGGCTGCTCTAACAATGTCACCCACTTGTGCCAATCCCCTGTTAGGGATGGTAATCTGCTGTGCCATGGTGACAAAGAGTCCATCTCCATTTAGCATATCTGCAGACACAGCAATATTGTTTTGTAAATTATCCATGGCCAAAATGGCAGCAGTGTCTCTCCATTCCTGCATGAATAATACGTATTGTGCAGGAGTGAGCATAGCTTTAACCAACACTTTCCAATCAGCTGGAATAAGATTTCCATTTCCTCGTAAGCCATCAACCCAAGAGTAAAACTGCCATGGAGACCATTTTTGACTACTTTTTTTCAACTCTTTAAACATGGCAAGGGGAAGACTTTCATGAACATGGTGTCCCTGATTGTTACGAACCACAGGACAAACAGACATAAGGGGGAGGGCAGCAGCAACATCCTCCGGGCTTCCTTGGGCCATAACATCAGATAACATCTGCTGCATTGGTGAGCGAGGAGGGGGAGAAGGGGAAGGAGGGGGGAGAAGAAAGGGAAGGAGAGGCCATTGGAAGAGTGGCAGGAGCTGCGTAGGAAGGAGGATTGTTTCTATTTTCATGGAGATCTGGTGGCTTAGAGGGTGGCAAAATCTGAGGGGCTGTTGGAAGGTTAGCTAAAGACTGGGCTAACAAAGGGTTCACGATCTTTGAAATCGCATCCCAGCAAAGATGCCATGTATGGAGGACTTTAACTGGAGCAACAGGGTCTTTGTGAAGTTTATTCCCAATTTTATCCCAATCTGAAAGCTTAAAGCTCCCTCCTTCCGGATACCAGGGACAATAAATACCTATTTCTTTCATTAAATCCTCTACTGAAGCAGATACATCACGGTGACTTTCTTTATGGAGCAAATAAATCAAGTCTCTTTTATGTTGAGTTTGAAGCGCTGTAAGAGTGTTTCCCATTTTTAACTAGTAATACTCACTGGGATCCAAAGAGGATGCGAGGATGTGTCTGGAGCCCTTGCCGGGTGAGGTGAGCTGCTTTGATTGCCTCAGGCGATGTCCCTGTTCGGGTGCCAAATGTGGGTGATCACGGAACAAAGGAAAGTTAATTGCCTTAGAGAAAGAACAAAGGAGTCGACAACGGATGTCCGAGCCAGCGGAGCCTACAGGCAACGCCCTGAGAGCTCTTTTATTTACTTAGCATGATTTACATAGTATGTTGTGAGAGAGACAGATAGGATACTAGTTACCTAATTGTAACCCCTTCATGGATTGCTGCCTTCTTGTGGCGAAGGGGCTTGAGTAATTCAGAGAAGCTATGGGCTATGCCGTGCAGGGACACCCAAGATGGACAGGTCATAGTGGAGACTTCTGACTAAACGCGATCCACCTGGAGCAGGAACTGGCAAGCCACTCCAGTATCTTTGCCAAGAAAACTCCATGGACATCTCATGAGAAGAGAAGACTCCCAGAGAAGACTCCCTGGAAAGGACCCTGATGTTGGGAAAGTGTGAAGGCAAGAGGAGAATGGGATGACAGAGGAGGAGATGGCTGGACAGTGTCATCGAAGCTACCAACATGAATTTGACCAAACTCCGGGAGGCAGTGGAAGACAGGAGGGCCTGGCGTGCTCTGGTCCATGGGGTCACAAAGAGTCGGACACGACTAAATGACTAAACAACAACAAAACCAGGATTGGCTGAAATAACCCTTTGATCTTATGCTCTACCTCTAAGTGAAAAGGCAGAATAAGGGGTTACCCCGCCTTCTGGTAGCTGCCGCTTCCTGCCAGGAGTGTATGCACGTCACTGGAACAGAATGCAGCTACAACCTTTAAGCAGAAGTTTCCCACACAGTACAACAATGGAACCAATGAACTCAAGAAGTGGTGAATGCTCCAATGCTGGAGGCCTTTAAGAAAAAATTGGACAACCCTCTGTCAGATCTGCTTTGATTTGGAATCTATGATTCTATGAAATGTGGCCTGAACTCAGAATCTAGAGAACTACTATTTCACTTTAGCAACTGGGCAGAACAGAATGTTCTCCAAACTGAGTTAGACACCAGAGTGTTGATTATGTGAGACCAAGCAGTACCATAATTATAATAATTTGTTCCCTTACTCTTGTTGGCTGTTGTTTGTTTGTTTGTGTAAGGTCACTCTAGTTGGCAAATCTTCCAATCTCACAGCTTGGAAAAGTCCTCACAGTTTAATTGACAAAGATCTGGATAGAAATGTGTATTTTTAATACAGCAAGGTGACTGGTTTCATTGATCTAGGCAGATAGTGCTCATATGCTGAAGTGGTTTGCTGGATAAGTTCCATTCAGTGCTTTCTCCAGCTATATATTTTAATATTGGCTGGAGGCTGATAGTGTTGCTTATCCGGAATTCCACTTCACTTGGTCAATACTTTTACCAAAATCAATGGAAGTAATTACTCAGTAGGAGCAAGGCAACTGGGATCAGTCATCAGTCTACGACATTGACCTCAGTATGATTGTCAAATAAATGAAAAAAAAAGGTTAAAAAAAAAAAGCCAGCATCAACTGTAATCCATTCTTTTCCTGTGGGGAAATGAAGATATATGGAGCATTAGATTTCAGTGCAGGAAAGGTTTTACCCAGAACTTAGGGGACTGTTTGGGCACCTATACTTGAACCACCATATTATCATTTTTAAAAAAATTGTTGCAATATGTTTATCAATAGAATCCATTGACTCTGCCACATATTTGGTTGTATGGATTAAAAAATGAGTCTCCACTCCAATAAAACTTAGCAATTTTACTTCAGAGGTGTGACAACGGATTGCAGACCATTGTTCTGCTATTCCCCACCCTCTCCCCTGTTCAATATTCACTGAGAAGTAGATCATCTCTGAGGATTCACTCGTTGCAAATGCCTTTGTGTGGATAGCAGGGAGACCCTAGGGCTTGTTGTCCTACTGGCTAGAGATGGGATGTTCGTAGTTCTATCCCTCCCAGTCCTAGAAGTCACGTAGAATCAATGGCCCAAGCAGAAATTCTAGGACTGGGAGAGGAGAAACCAGAAGACAAAAGTGATGTCTTTTTACTTCCATGTTGTGCTTCTCTCCACCTGTATTGGCTGGGAAAGAGAAGGAAAGACCCACATAGTCACACTGCTTCCTGGGAATGGTCCCAATGGTTTATGGGTTGGGTAGTCTCATTACCCATTAAACATTACGGCGGAAGCCTCTCACTGAACTAGCCTCCCATGGAGCACTGAGGTGACTGCCGGCAAGCTGTTCCCTTCTGTCCACCCAAACAATGTGGAGCAAAGCAGATAATGGCAGTGGGAAGACACCTCTTTTGCCGTATGGTTTCTCTTCTCCCAGTTACAGAAGTCTACTTGGGGGGATTCTAGGTGACTTCTGGAAAATGGAAATTCTAGAATTATGACAGTCCCTTCCATTCTAATGGTAGATCTGGTGACCTTGGTTGCTGCAAGGACACACAAGGGGATTCTACGCATGGAAATAGCAATCCATGTGATGAGCTGGGATGTCTACTCGTCAATACTATACCGATATAGTATTGTCAATACTATATTGGTATTGAAGGCTGCAGACACCCTTAGGGTCCAAAAAGCTGCAGGAGACAGCCTTATCCCTCTTGGCACCTGCCGTATCCTGTAGGGTCTAATATTATATGATAGTACTTGTAATGTGTTACTTTGTGGTGTAACATAGGCAAATTAAAGTCACTGTAAAAATAACAATTACTAATCTTAGATTTTTAGTGTATCAAGTTATGTCATTGGAAGAAGGTAATTTGGGCTATTTTTATAACCATTTGGAACCATTAAATTTTTTTAAAAGTTAAAAATCTTAAAATAATTTAAAAACAATTTAGAAGTAACACATTAATAATACCTTATTAAGTAGTAACACTGCCTGGTATTTGCAAGTGCTGTGAAGTAAACAGAGGATAACTTTTGAAAAAGTAACATGGATGCTAGCACATTCGCTTTTGCAACAACATGTAGAACATGTGGCCCCCACAATGAAAGGGATTCCACAGGAGCCTTGGGACATTATAGGAGGTAACTGGATTTTTTCTTAATTTAAAAACAACAACAAAGAAACACAAAAAAAAAAACCACAGATGACGTCACCAGCTTTACATGACATAGATCTGTGGACTGGATTTCAGCCATGATGTGAAATGTGATCCTTAGGACATAATTCTAAGTATACTTGCACATTGCTGCTAATTAGGAAAAAAGCACATAAATTTCAATGCAGGCCCATTTAACAGAGCTCAATTCAATTGAACTGAATGGAACTACTTCTGTGTAAACACATTTACATTCACAGGCTGCATATGGGTAAGGTCAATGCAAGCTCTCCTTTTTCTCTCTCCTAAGACTACCATTTTAACCAAATTAACTTGTGCATACATACATATATCTAAACTTTAATAAGCCGTGTAGGTGGGGCTCGTCAGCCTTGGGAGGCAGCCCATCTAGGAGAAGGAAAACTCCGACTTCAAACCCCCACTGAGGCGCCGCCATCGTCGTCCATGCCGTGGGGGAGCAGGCCAGGTAGGTGGGGCTCATCAGCCTTGGGAGGCAGCCCATTTAGGAGAAGGAAAACTCCGACTTCAAACCCCCACTGAGGCGCCGCCATCGTCGTCCATGCCGTGGGGGAGCAGGCCGGGTAGGTGGGACTCGTCGGCCTTGGAAGGCAGCCCATCTAGGAGAAGGAAAACTCCAATTTCAAACCTCCACTGCCTTGTGGCTATATCCACTGATGGAAAAGGCTTCAGGAGTTAACCTCGAGGCAGAATCCAGAGCCGGAGTCCCGGAGGCAGTTCGTGTTATTCTGGCAACTCCTGCAACGTCGCTGGAACCAGTTGTATTGGCTCTTGCCTTTCCATTGGACTATTTCAGTGATGTGGAGGGGGGATTTGCTGCTTGGGTAACAGCCTATCCTCCATATTATTTTACCCAGGCTTCGTGCCCTGGAGAGGACACTCCAGCTTCGCATACAGCGTCGAAACACTAGACGCTGTTCCAAGTCCTCCATACAGAGCATGTTACCATAGTCTCTCGAGACTGAAGGATGCCTATCGAATTAATTAATCAATGGAGCCAATTTTAATTGGGGAACCTACTAAATGAAGCCATGTTTGTTAACTTTTTGAAACAATTTTTTCCCCTAGTATGCATCTGTACTGTGTACACAGAACAGATCCGTCTGCTAAGGGTGGGATTTTTAGCTTCTTTGGACTACAAATACCAAAATTCTCCATTCTGGGAGTTCCACCTGCCTTACATACACCTTCCAAAGCCTAAATGTGACACACCTGAGAGAAAGGCCTATACTGGAAGGCTTTAAGGGTTAGCCAGGCCTAGCTCCCTCCTACTTCCTAGTGTCATGAGTTCAGCTGAAGAAGACCTGGAATCGGAGGAGTTAATTGCAGCTGAGGGAAGTGTAGGGCAATTAGTGGAACTGGAGGCCCCTCTGTTATCACAGACAGCTGCAATTAGTGATGAATCACCACCAGATTCTCCTTCCCTGCTGGCCAGAGTTAGAGATAGGCTCCGGCAGAAACCAACACAGAGATCTGAAGCTCGCATGCATGCTTCTCATAGAAACATCAGATCAACCAGTCCAGAGTTTTAGCAAGATGGAGTGTTCCCAAGAATGAGATGATTGTTGCTTCTATATAACTTGTACACACAGGTTTGGGAACTCGTGTGGCAACAAATCTAATAGATTCAATATAAGTGATTTGCCTCCTGTAATTTATCCTACAAGTCCTTAATGATTATCATCTTCCCTTGTTAAATAAAAGATTTATGTTTTGGTAACACACGTGTCCAGACATTTCCTTGATATTAAAGAATTAATATCTGGTGGCAGCAAAGAGAAAATAAGAGCGAGAACCTTGTGAAGACCAGAGAATAAGGGGCTTCAAAGGCGATCATGACAAAGTGGAATTGGCAACAAGTCAATTCCCTGGCTTGCATCCACGCTCTTGTTTATCTTGAACTACCTGAACCTTGCTCTCCTGACCCTTGGCTCTCTGACTTCGGACTATGGTTTGTGTTTTGGTTTTGATGATTCAGCATCTGTTTTGATCTCCCGGACTTCTGACCTTGGACTGGCTTATCGGACTTTCGCCTGCTGAATCCCCTGAGAACGTGACAACTGCTCAGAAAACTCCCAACTAGCATTGGGGCAGGAACAGGAAGCTTGGGTGGAGCAAGACCTAGCTAAGCCTCAAAGGCTTCCAGTTGAGAACTTTCTCCCAGGTTTTGTAAGGTGTCTGTAAGGTAGGTAGAACTTCCCAAATGGAAAATTATGACACCTGTAATCTCAAAAAAAGCGAAAAATCCCTTATCTACTGTCTGTTTCACTTTCTATAATGTCTGTACAACCACCAATTCTTTCCGTTCACATCAGTTGGCGTTTTAAAAAATTCTGCATGAAAATTTTATCCTGTTTAGTACTTAATCCTCTCTACCATATGCATCGTTGCCAATCACATTTTTCTATGCCTTCTCCCCAAATGTCCTCATTTTTATACATGAGTCCCTTATGTTCTTATGAATTTTTAAAGAATCAGACTACTGCAGCACAAAATTTGTAAAAACCAAGCAGTAACTCTGTTCCATCTCCTCTTTTTCTAACCATACATGGTACCATTAGTTTACTAAATGGTTTATTAAAGGACATGTTCTCACCCAGTTACTCTGATAATCTGGGGAAGGTCTCTATACTGAAATTTTGATCAGATAGAACTGAATTTAAGTTGAATAGAGTCATTGGCGGAAGGCAAATGTTTAAACCATCAAACATTTTTTAATTAATAGATGACCCAACTTTTCATCTTTTCTCTCTCATATTCTCAGAAGGAGGTGATACTGTACGTTCAGAGTCCCATTTCCAGTGCTTTTGCCCATCTCCTTTCAACAGTACTTGGAAGCACTGATGGATGCTGAGGTTCATTCTTTTAACAATTAACTAGCCTTGCAGGAAATTTCACCCCAAAGGGCTGGTGTATTTCTTTCAGTTATTCCTAATATTCAAAGATGTCATATATAAGAGGTAGAGAAATGGTGGCCCTCTACATTTTCACCACAGGTTATCCACCCTGCCACAATGAGAGTTCATAAAATGGATGCAGCTAAGAAGTAGAACAAGCTATATACCAAAAAGATGCTCAAACCTAAAAACTACAGCCCAACAAGAAACCATGTTCAGCAGAGCATCAACATGCAGCTTTGGTTTATAATATTAGCTCCTGAAAATGGGACAATAAATTTTTATTATTGTCTGGTATCACTGAAAACTTTGCTTTCCTCTCTTGTAGGTTGTGCATTTTCCTTGCTGGGAATCAGCTGGGGAGCTTGGATTGCTCAGTCAGGCTTCACTTTCCCAATGAGCAGTCCTTTGCAGACTACTTGCTTCCTCTTGGGCTTTATGTACAGAGGAATTGAAACCTGCTGGTCAATATTGAATGGTTTAACAAGGTGTTGTTTGGATTGGTAGATGTCATGGCTGTGATTCAACAAGTTACTTTTAATTAGTCAGGATGTCACTTTTGAAGGGCAGCTTTGTACGACAGGGGATTTCACAAAGCTGACAGAAGGAGCCTCAGTCAGCTTTTAATGACTTCTTTTAAACCTGACTGACAGCCCGAGAGTTCTTTCGAAGTAGGTCAAGGTTAGCTTGGCACTTGCTGGGAAGGAGGAAAAGAAAATGAATTGCAACAAAACTGTAAGGCAATAACATGACTGTAGTTCTCGGAATATGGGCATTCCCTTCTCCAGCATCTTCCAATGGCTTATTCAAGGCATCATGATGTTGTAGGCAGTGGGTGGATGAGTATATACACATGTGCACCAGTAAGCACCCATGTATGTATGCAGCATAATAATTTATTTGTTTGTTTCCCGATTGATGGAAAACACTGCTCTGAGTGGCATGCATAATAAAATAACAGAACCCCATCCTCCCCTCCCATAGTACCAAATTCAAACAATGATAACATTGAAAATAGCCATACAAATAGCAATGGATAACCACTTGGCAATGACCAAAAACATTCAGCAATAGCATGGCCATTCTCAGAGTTTTGCTTTACTGCTAGGAAGGGGAAAGACTGGCCCTCCAGATGTGGAACTATAACTAACACTTGGAGGAAGACCTTCTCTACAGTAAGAGTTACTTGATAATGAAATGGACTGCCTGAGAGGGTGGTGGACCCTCCTTCACAGGGGATTTTTTTAAAAAAAGGTGAGATGGCTTCCTGGATTCTCCACTTCAGCAGGGTGTAAAAGATAACTCTTTGGGCCCCTTCCAGTTCTGCAGTTCTATGATTCTATAAAGACATGGAACTCAAGCCAATTGTTAGTCCCAAGTACAGCATATTCACCGACTGACTGGGGTTCCTTACATCAGCATTCATGTTCTTGGTGTTATGTCCCATCAAATCACCTTTAACTCATGGTGGCCCTATGAATCCAGACCTCCAGAAGGTCCCATTCTTTACAGCCCTATTTAGCTCTTGCAAACTCATGGTTGTGGTTCCTTCTGGAGGCAATTCCTCTCATATTTTGTTTTGTTCTTTTTCTGCTGCCTTCAACATGTCACAGCGTTATCATCTTTTCCAAAGGGTCTTTCTCATTAAGTGCTCAAAGTACGATAGCTCAGCGTAGTCATTTCTGCTTCTAGAGAAAGTGCAGGCATGACTTGGTCTAACACTCACTTGTTTGTCTTCCAGGTGGGGCACAGGATCTGCAAAGCTCTCCTGCAGCACCATATTTCAGATTAATGGTAGAGTTCCCCCACTCCCCATTGACTTTCTTCATTGTCCAGCTTTCACATCTGCATCCAGCAATCGGGAATACAATACTGTGGGTGACCTTTCCTTGGTCTCCAGTGCCACATTATTGCTCTTATAATTTTCATCATTGCTGCCCTTCTGTCTCACTCTTCTTCTAATTTCCTGGCTGCAGTCTCGATTGGGACTGATGATTGAACCAAGGTCTAAAAATGCTTTGACAATTTCACTTTCTTCATGGTCAACACTAAAGGTGTGTAGTTCTTCTGTAGTCATGATTCTCATCTTCCCAGCATTCAACAGCAGCCCTGCCTTCACATCTTCTTTTTATAACACTCATGTAAGGCCCATTAATTCAGTCATTGTACTTTAGGCTGGACTAAGAATTGGATCTGAGAAGGAGCTTTTTAAAGAGATATTATTGTTTCTCAGAAATTCAGCCCATGAATTAAGAATTTTAATTGAGGCATGATGTAGATATTTTCGAAGTCCATATATGTGCAACACCAGTAGCCTGATTATCCAGCACTGAAAACCTAATATATTTCTACCACTTAGATCCATCTGAGGTTGTACCTCCTGGTTTCATAAGAAATTTACAGAATGCTTTGATAGATTAGATAACATAAACTCTTTTTAAAGGGTGCATTCTTTATCCATGGAAGTCAGTGAAAGAAATTTCCATGACCTCAGTGGATTATAGATTAGCAAAATGCTCGTGAAAACCTTTAAGAATCTTAATGGTTTGTGAACAGGACGTTTAAGGGCTGCTTTCTCCAACGTGAGTCTGCTTACCTATTGAGATAATCTTTCCAGATGTTGGAAGGACCTTTTCAGTGACTGGACCTAGGCTGACACTCTGATACCATCTCACTTCCTCTCTGATAACTTTTTAGAAGCTGGTGAATGTCTTCGTCTTGAGGAGAATCCATATATATATTAAAATCAAGGGTGCACAATGTTGTTAAATTACATGTCCTACCAACCATCGCCAGCACAACCAATGGTGGGAGATAATGGTAGCCTTTCCCGCTTATCATTGATGTTATGGGGGGTTTTTAAATCCCTTTCAGGGGCATCTTTTTTTTCTTGAATATTGGGAGAATGTTTCTAATTCTTAAACAATTGATTTTCTTGCAAGCCACTTCAAAAAACATGTAAGTAATAATAATAATCCTGGAACTGCAGAGCTGGAAGAGACCCTCTGGATCATCGAGTCCAGCCCTTCTTGAGGAGGCACCGTGAGGAGTCAAACTCCCAACCTTTGACTCCTGCAGTATAATAAATAATGTAATAATAAGCAATATCCTGAAAGGACCCAAACATATCAGGATAATTCTCTCTGTCACTTCTCTTGCCCATCCCCCAGTTTTTTAGCTTTCTGTTTTCTGATTCAGAAGAAAGAGAGCTGGGTTTAATACAAACCCAACTGATGAATTTAAGATTGCAGTTTGATGGGTTGAGAGAAAGAAGGAGACTGATTGCTTAGACTGATTAGTGGGCATGGTGTTTTTAAAGCAGAATACACAATCTATCTGATGACCAGGCATACATTTCCTTCATAACATCCTACTTTAAATTTAATGGAACGGCATGTACGTTAGCAGCTTGGTCATGTTTACCTTTCCCGCTTATCAAAGGTGGATTTGATTAAAAAAAATTTCTTTCACATAGAACAGCTGTTGTAATTCTCTTGAAAATGTCAGGGCTGATGAGAGCTTTGTGGCATTTAGGCATTTCATGAGAATATTATGCTCATATGAAGTTAGTGTGGGTTTAGGGACTTCAGCTTTTTGTGAAGGAAAATGAAATTAGCTTGAATCAAAGTTACCTTCTCAGGACTACTACAGCTGAGGCTTGGTTCAGACTGAATGCTAGAGTTTGGGTTAAAAGATGGGAACTGGATGACACATAATGTCCCATTCTCTGTTCCAAAGGCCCCCCTTCCTGATTCCAGCATTATGTGTGACGATTTCTAATTCCTGGCCTGTGACGTCCCTCAGGGTTCTGTTTGTCTCCTACATTATTTATTTAACGTCTGCATGAAACTGGTAGGAAAGGTTGTCCGGACCTTTGGGATTCAGTGTCAACTTTCTTTTCAGGTGAGCTTTCCCTCAGTGAAAGGCTGCCTGAGTGGGTTTTTTAAATAGATGGTTGTACTTTACTGCTTTGAATGTGCGTTTGGTGTTGCTTTTGTTTGCTATTTTTTTTTGGTATGGTATTTGTTTGATCCTTTTTTAGTATTTGTATCCTCACTGCTATTTGCTTTAAATATTGTCTTCTAATGATGTAAGCCACCTTGGGTCCTCTTTTAAGGAGAAAGGCAGGGTAATTTTTTTAAAAATAAATCAAATAATTTGGTATTATGGATGAAAACCCCAATGAGAAACTATTGCATAGTAAATAAGAAAACTTGAAGCCAGCGAGTCATTACAATGAGGTAGGCCTTTTTTTAAAAAAAATTGCTTGTTTTTTTTGTGGGGGAAGGCTCAAAAAGTCCCCTCTGAGAGGGTATGGGGACAAATGTGCCATGTTTTAAGAGGCCCAGCATGGCAGAACCCCCAAACCCTTTTTTTAAAATGGCCAATATAGTGTCTTTTTCAGTAACTTTATTTTTGTGTGTTGAGGGGATGAGGGTCACATGAGTAGGTGCAACCCTACACAGTCTAGGGGTTAGCATGTGTGGTCGTCAGACTGCTGGAGCAACCCTTCTCTAGAGTAAGCATAGAAGGCCAGAACCAGGATGGGATCCGGCGGTGGACAGGTATTAAGTAACCATCTACCCACTGTGGTTCTGATCTAGACATGAGCCTGTTGCATTTTCAATTCATTTTGCAAAATGGCGTATGTATGTATGTATGTATGTATGTATGTATGTATGTATGTATGTATGTATGTATGTATGTATGTATGTATGTATGTATTTATTTATTTATTGTCTAATTAGTGAATTCACACCACTCCAGGTGGTGTACAAATAAGCAAAGCCCCATAACATCTGTAACGATCCTGTCTCCATAAAGAGACAAAGATCGCGGTCAGGGAGTCCCTCTGGGTGCAAAACTACCACCTTTATTTCCTGAGGTAGGTCCTCTAGGCCTCAGAAGTGCGTAGTAAGCCTCATAGACAAGCCTGAACCTTAAAAGTAACCTTTAATTTGCTTCCAAAGCAGTAAGACATAGGCTTTGTGTTTCCTTAGAATGCACAACAGCCTTACCAAGTAGGACAGTAGGACCTTTTAACTTACAGTAGCAACTATTTAACTTTCTTTCATCCACACTGGGTTTAGATAGTCCTGCTGTATCAAGAGACTAGATCCTTGTTGAAGAATTATATTTGTTTTATTAAGAAAATAAAGTAGATTCATTAGCATACAGTTGTAGCTTTAAAGCATAAGCATTGAGCATATCCATCCGTTACAATGTTTAAATAAACTTACAATTTCTAATTAAAATAAAAACAGCTAGGTAATCATCTTTGCTCTATGTCCTACATGTTGGCATCTAGAAGCTGGGCTATCCCCCCCCCCCTTCTTCTTGAAAAGAAAAACAAGCCTCTCTGTCTCACATTCCACAGCATTTACGGACCAACCATCACATACACAAACCCTCTCATTTTACAACTCTTTAGGACCTCCTTCTTCATTACACTTTCAAGCTGACACCCAATTAAGTCCAAGTGGGTGTAACTCAGATCACTCTGATCACCGCCCAAAGTTCTCATGCTCCAGGCTCCAGGTGTCTTATCTCGGTCTTTTGTTTCGTCTTCTTTTCCTGGACTGTCCGACCTTGTGACTTTGACAAACAACTCTGCATAACAAGCTCCTGAAAAACATCTCTTTTAAATTCATCTTACACAGCACCTAACAGACTCCATCTTAGTATAACTACAATTCCCAGTTTTCTTCCATTTCCTTACAACACCCACCCACTTTATTCCCATAAAAACAGAGTAACATAGTCAAATGGCAATATAACGGACTTGAGTGCGGTAAGCTACCAAAACCTAAGGTTCAAATGTTAAGATTAACATCACTTGAGGACAAGGTGTCCTTAAAGGCTATCTTTAATAATAAAAACTCTGTCTGGAGTAATTTCTTGAATATTGGGAGGGATGGAGCTGCCTCAACTGGTAGCTTATTCCAGTGGTTCTCAAACTTGGGTCCTCAGATTTTCTGGACTGCAGCTCCCAGAAATCATGGCCAGCACAGCTCGTGGTGAAGGCTTCTGGGAATTGCAGTCCAAGAACATCCGAGGACCCCAGTTTGAGAACCACTGGCTTATTCCACAAAGTGGAGGGTATTACTGAGAAAGCTTGACTCCTTGTTGTTGCTTTTCAGGCTTCCCTCAGCGTAGCCAAGTGAAACATTGTGGCTGGGGAGCAGCATGTGACATGGGAAACTAATTTTTAGGTGAGACATTCTGACAAGTGTCGAGGTCCTAAGCCATTTAGGGCTTTAAAGATCATAACTAGAGATGGGGGTATTTGTATATGAATATCCCCCCGCAGGTGCAGATAACGAGAGTCTGGCCCCCTCTGGCCAGACCAACCACTCACCATTCCGCCGCTGCCGTGGGCTCCGTGCTCCCTTCCTATCACTCCGGAGCTCACGGTGGATTAGCCACTCCTGGCAGAAGGCGGGATGACGAGCCTCTCTGCCAGGTTGAATACCCCCATCTCTAAATAACTAGTACCTTGAATTGTGCACAGAAATGAACAGGGAGCCAATGTAGGCAGGCCAAAATTGGAGACACATGATTGATTTTACTAGTCCCAGAGAAAGGAACTTATTTGCAAGACAGATCACAGGTCCAGTGGAGCAGAGCCATAAAAAGAAGGAGCAAGGCCATAGGAAAGGAGAAGAGTTAAAGCTCATCATTACCATGCCATACTGACGTTCTGATGTAGACTGGGATTGCTGCACACATTCTTAAGGAGAGTTTGTAAAAAGATTTGTTTTTGGACTACAGCTCCCATCATCCCTCAGCACAGCAACTGGCCATGCTGACTGGGGAGTTCCAGACACTGCATTCCCCCAAGTCACTTCTGTACACTCTCGTCTAGAGGAAAATGGCGGGGAGAGACATCATAGCTGCTTGCTATGCCTTTGAAGTAATATCTGTGTTGACCAGAACTCATTTGTAGAGCCCAGCTGGGAGAAAAAGGAAAATAGTCTAATCTCTTCACTCCCTTTAAGAACCCACTTTAAGGGAGGAATGAGAGGGTGAAGGCAATCCCAAACCTCAAGGACTCTCTCTAAAGTTGGGCTCAGTGAAGATTTGATTACCTAAGGTGTTTACCTTCTTTTGATTGCCTTTGATGGCAAGCTTTATTTAGCTGGGAACTAAGCCAGTGCTACTTTGTCAACTAATAAACAAAAACATGTACTCGAAAAACTCCTTTAAAGAGCGACTTTGTCAAAAACAACCACTGATGTTTTTAGTTCCAACTAGGGTGTGTGTGAATACCATCCAATCTGATTTGGACCCAAATATTTGCTGTACATATACCTGGTGTGGTCCAGTGGATAAAGTGATGAACTAGGAGTCTGGAGACCATGGAAACTCACTGGTGTGTGTGTGTTGTTGTTGTTTAGTCGTTAAGTCATGTCCGACTCTTTGTGACCCAATGGACCAGAGCACGCCAGACCCTCCTGTCTTCCACTGCCTCCCGGAGTTTGGTCAAATTCATGTTGGTTGCTTCGATGACACTGTCCAACCATCTCGTCCTCTGTCAACGAGGTAACAAAATGTTGTATAGTTGAAAGTAAAATGGCTGATTTTACCTGAGTCATTGTACTGCTTGTATTCAGATGTAGTTACCAAGTTTTGAGACTTAATGTTGTACAGCTGTGGTACATGATGAAACGTTATGTAACTGGAAAATGAAGTAATGTATTTTCTGATTGGTCCCAGAACTGTACATAAGTCATGTGTAAAGGGGACATTTTATCTGCTGTAAGTCAGATCACCTTTTTTCTATGCTATGTGTTGTATCATGTCATGTTATGCTGCCAGATGAATGTCTGTTCTCTCTGTATATATGTTAATAGACTAAGTTGATATTTTACTCTCATAGTGTCTATGCAAACTAATATCTCCTAACTCTGCTTATGTTCTGAGAATACATGTTTAACCAAAATTCTCAACAGAAAGCCCTATTAAGGTTGCTCTAAGTTGGTTCTGGCTCGACAGCATGTAATTGTTTGCTGTACAAATTGGGGCTGACCCACCCTCTCTGATCTAGGGGTGGACTGAACCAAAGCCGTTCTTGGGTTTTTGCAGATATTTGCATGTATTTGTATGTTTCCTCTTTGGGAGAAAACAAAAGTGAAAATATGGGAAATGATTATGCCCTGGCATGGGAGGAATGTACAGAACCATCAACTTTGAGAATGTGGAGGACCCTCAGGTTGTAGGTAAAGGTCTGAGCAGTTTCCTTCCATGGCCTCAGATGCTGTATTCAGGAAAGATACTGTATGTTTGGGGATGTGAAACATGTCCTGTTCATGTCCTACTCACTGCCTAGCTCAAACCAGACTGCGACATATTTGCCACCCACTCACCCAGATGACCCTGCAACTAAGGCCAGCAGTAGGCATTAAAGAATAAAAGAAAATGGGAAATGACTGAGGGTTCTACTTTAACCACTCAGAGCCCATCCATACCACATACTCGGCCCTAAGTGAAAATTTGAGAACATGCGTAGTCAAATAAGTATCAGCCTGCCCTAGCCCTTGTCATGCATGGTCACAAACCAGTTGCCCAGTGAGGTGGGTGGGGAGCAAATAGAGTTTCATAAGGCTGATCTGAAATTTCCTCAGAGCTGAACAACTGGGTTTTCTAGGATACCCTGTGGCTTCCTTTGGGGCTTCAGCCCCAAAGAGCAAACTTTAGAGACTTGTAAGGGCACTCTAATTGATATACATTCATTTGAAAAAGAAAGTACACCCTCTTTCAATTCTATGGTTTTACACAGCAGGACTAGAGATGGGCACGAATCAGAAAAAAAATGGTGATTCGTTTTGATTTGTGATTCATCAAGGTCAGCAAATTACAAATTTAGGATTTTTTTTCTGACAAATTGATTTGTCAACTCATTTTTTACTTTAAAACCCTGTAAAACAGCCCCCAAGCACCTAGAGACACCAAATTCGCAGGGAAGCTTCCTGTGACTCTCCTCTATAAGCCCTCCAAAATTGGTAAAGTTTGGATCTCAGATGTCTGAGTTATACACCCACAAGTATGAGTTGATGTCTAAGGATGTCTGAGTTATACACCCACCCCCAGGAAAGTTCCCTCCAGGAACCTACAGATAGCAAAATTGCAAAGAAGCTTCCCCTGAATGTCCTCTACAATCCCTCCAAGTTCAGTGAAGTTTGGATTTCGGCCGTCCAAATTATACGCCCAGAAAGTGCCCTTTAGCAGCTGGCTTAGGGGAATCCAGTCTTCACAAAACTTGGAAAGCTTGTAGAGGAGAGTCAGTGGAAGATTCCCTGCAATTCTGATGCCTCTAGGTGCCTTTTGGGCCAATTTATAGCCAAACAAATTGATGAATCAAAAATTGCTAAAAATTCATTGATTTGTATTTATTGAGGGCATTGATTCATATTAATATGAATGTATGAATTAGTGATTTTTGAATGAATTTGGTGATTCATTTTTTAATTCGTGCCCATCTCTAATCAGGACATAATAAAAATCATTGGGTCCTGTGCAGGTCTGAAAATAAGGTAAATACAACCACAGATGAGCAACAACACATTACATATGACACTGTGTCATGATTTATTTTACAAAAATAAAACCAAAATGGAGAAACCATGTGTGAAAAACTAAGTACACCCTTGGAATTAGGAAGCTAAGTAGCAGCCAGGTTTGCTAATCAAATGCCCGGTCCGCTGATGAGCTCTTCGGCAGCGCGGGCCACCATTGTCCCATTCCTGGGATAACGCGAGACATGAAGGTCTCGCAAGAGCGATCTTAGAAGGCAGCGGGGGAGAGCGTAATTAAAGAAAAGCTCCTCCTACCTTTGGCCTCTTCCTTTTTGACAACGAAGGAGGTTGGAGCTACGCAGCCGGGAGCTGTATTCTTGCTGCATCACTCTCTGGTGCTTGGCTATCAGACGGGGGGGGGGAGTTGCATCGGCGCCCCTCCTCTACGGTTTGCTTGTTGTGCTCCGTCCATTCAGGGCGATAGCACGAAGATAATTTTAATTTACTATTCATTCATTGTGAGAGGAAGGGACGTCTCGTTTGGAGGAGTGGTTGGGGGGGAAATGTGGCCGTTAGGGCCAGGCGGGTGCACCCGCTCGCCCGCCCATTAGCTAAAGATAAGCGCCCACCCATTAGCTAAAGCTTTAGGGCTAATCATGCTTTTAAGATAATATTAATAAATAAATAACTGGGTGATAAATAAGAAATAAAAACAAGAGGATACAAAAAGCACGACTGATAAGTGAACCGGATCAGAGTGAAGCGGCGTAGGGCGCACGCGCCGCCGCCCCTTCCATTTAGTCAATTACATTGTGTGGGTATTTCTGATCTGAACCAGGGCGTGAGTGAGTACTGATATTGGGAGGCAGGCATATTTAGATGCTAATTTTAGATAGGGGTGGGGGTGCGTAGGATATTTTATAATTAAGTATATGATTTTGATTTGTAAGGACTTGTAGCAGAACATATTAATTACAGTCATTGTTAGTTAGTTAATTAACCTTATAATTTAGATAGATTTTGATGATTTTATATATTAAATAATCATAACAACAAAACAACTATAAATAATAATAATAATAATAATAATAATAATAGTAAAGTATAATTAAATAGATAAATGAATAATACATAAATACATATATATATAAATCTATATATATATAATTGATTACTGATTGAAACTAATTAAGAGTTACATAATTAGTGGATAGTGGTATGGCCGTAGAGGCTTGTAGTCAGCTCTACCAGGTGTGGATTATAGGGTACGGCTTCGATAAGGGCCAAGGTAACAAAAAGTAAGTAGCCTGTGAAGAAGCGTTAACTCCACAAGTTTCTCCTCCTCCATCATCTTCGGATGAGGAGGAGTTGCCCATATGGTAACAACTTCAGAATAAAAATAGCGGCACTAGAAGCTGAAAAGGCAGCTCATGTTGCCACGCCACCCAGTGTGCCCCAACCTCGCCTTTCAGCCAAAGATGCCAAGGGTCGCAGGAAGAACAAACTTAAGGCCATAGCAGAAGATTTATTATCTCATTTTTCAGCCCTAGAGGAGGATCATGCGGCATCAAGGCCATCCCAAAAGGGGGCAGATGCTTCGGCTGTTACTCTTCTGTGCAGGAGTGAGGAGAGCTTTGGTCCAGCAGAAAGTGGTTGGCCAGCTAACTGGAGGCGGAACAGGCAGAATGATGGTGAGGAAGCCATTTGGGTGGAGGACCCTGAACCATCTACATCGGATGTGGCACGTGAGTTTGAGGCTTCACCTAACACATGCACGACATTCCCCGCTTGGCCTTGGCCAGGCAGCGGTCAGTTTGGTATGCCAATACACACATCACCTGGCGTACTGGGCCCGGGGGTTATAGGTACACCGTGGCCAATTACGAGCATACTGTTAGGTACTCGGGCTTCCCCTTATTCACAGGCGTCATTCCCTGCAGATTTAGGTTCAACCACAGGCGTCAGTTTGGCCATATCCGTCAGTCCTGGACACAGACTATAACACCATTCCCTTAAAGGCTTGGCCTTTTGGGGATCATGCCATGCCTTTAGGGGATCACTTTAATCCAGTGACAAAGGAAAAACTCTGAAAAAGAAAAAAATGTGGACCTTTTCAAGCTCAACAGAGAAGTTGATAAGAAGCACATTGATGAGGACGATGAGCGGGAGAAAGAGAGATGCAGGAGGCATAGGCCAGACAAGACCTGGGCTAACTGGTTAGCCGCTTTCTTAATCTATGTGGGGGTAATTGTGAAAACTCAGTCTTGGAGGGCTCAGGCCTTGTTCCAGTATTTGGACTTAATTTATAGGGCATATATGGACTTGTGGGGCAGGCTTGGTTGATCTATTATGAATCGTTCCATATGCGGAGCACGATTCAGCCAAATCTGAGGTGGGATGAGCCATCAGCAGGCCTCTGGTTGCAAGTTATGACACTGGTCAGGCCAAACCCCGGAGATAGGTTCGACAGTGGGCATCTTATCCGTAAACCGGGTACAAATGTGAGCTCTCGTGTGGGCACGGTGCAAGTGGTTCAGCCTCGCTTGCTCTGCTGGGATTATAACGCCAAGGGCACGTGCTCGCATAAGGGATGTCGTTTCCAGCATGAGTGCTCAGTCTGCGGGGGCCAGCGCCCCAGTACATCCTGTTTTAGAGCCAGGACACAAAGAAACGCCAATAAGGACCCCGGAGGTAACAAAAAGGTGAACGGGGGAGGGGGTCTCCTTAGCAAAGGGCCCCAGCCCAATTAAGGTTGAGGTATTGGAGAACTGGTTAGTGGACTATCCACGACCAGCAGCCACACAGTATTTGTTAGAAGGTTTTCAGTACGGTTTAGAATACCGGCATTGGGTGGGTGTAAGGTGTTCTTTGCAAAAATTTAAAGTCAGTAAGGGGTATGGAAAGTATTGTTCAGGATAAATCAAGAAAGAAGTGTCAGAGGGTAGGGTTTTAGGACCTTACCAATACCCCCCTTTAGAGAACCTTAGGGTATCGCCCTTAGGTGTAGTACCCAAGAAGAATAAGGGAGAGTATAGGCCCATTCAACATCTGTCTTACCCAGAAGGGGAGTCAGTGAATGATCCCATCCCGCAGGAGCCTTGCACTGTGCGCTACACCTCTTTTTATGAGGCGGTGCGTATGGTACGTAGATGTGGACAGTCGTCAGCATTTCGTATTCCCCCAGTCCATCCATTAGACTTTGAGCTTTTGGGCTTTTAATTCAAGGCTCTTACTATATTGATAGGGTCTTGCCATTTCCTGTGCTGCAGTTGAGTGGTTCAGTTCATTTTGGAACGGAAGCTCAGGAACAGGATAGGTTATAAGAACACTGCCCATTGTTTGGATGGCTATCTCTTGTGGTGAAAGCAACACTGGTTGCTGCCGATTTATATTGGAAACCTTCCTAACAATGGCGCAGGAGTTGGGGTTGCCATTAGCTGGGGAATAAACAGAAGGGCCAGCTGCGGCACTTACTTTCATGGGAGTAGAATTAGATGCTAGGCAACAAGCCTCCAGGTTGCCAGGGGACAAACTGGAGACCCTTAGGTCTCGGAATTGTCTACCCAGGGAAAGCAGGAAAGTATCTTCGAAAGAACTGCACAAGGTTGTAGGTCACCTAACATTTTGCGTGTAGGGTAATTGCTCTAGGCTGGGCAATTCTGCGTAGATTATGCGATGCTATGAGAGGTCTGCATCACCCCTTTTTCATTGAACCTGGGTTACACAGGGCATGCATCAAAAATTACAAGTTTGGAGTCAGTGCCTTGCCGATATCAGCTTGGCTGATGCACTATCATGCCTACAGATCGATCGGGTTAGGGAGTTAGATGCAGGAGCCCAGGAATTCCCAGAGGCTCTTCCCACGGAGGTTTGGCAAATCCGCAGGTCGATTTAGACAGTGGGATAGCTTTATGCCCTGACCTGAGGATGCTAAACAGGTATTGTCAGCGAACATAAGATTTCAGGTGTTTAGAAACCTTATGGGCTGGGAGCTGTCTTGGCCGCTCTGGTGAAACACTTGTAGCAGTTTATAGTTTATTCACATGAAGGAACTGTTGATGGGATCCATAAGAGTTTTGTTGTCAACAATGGCTTTGTAGGCCCGACTTGGGGATATCAGTGTCATACCTCTTCCTTGGGCATTAGGAAGCCGTTTGCTGGCTGGAGTAAAGAAAGGAGTCGGGTCTAGGATACAGGGGTACCCATATCCCTAACATTGTAAAATGGACTGTCGATGGCTTGCCATCTGTTGGGATGGGTACGAGGCAGCGTTATTTAGGGCTACATCACTGTTAACGTAAGTTGATGCATTAAAGTTTCGTGCACTGGTAACTACAGGAAAGAGTGACCTGACCAAGGTAGCAATACAATGGCAGTATGCTAGGTGAGAGGATACTATGGTCAGGGTGCACATTCACTGATCCAAGGTGATCAGCAAGGTGGAGGTGGTGATCTTACTTCAGCACCATGCTCTATAGCGGGCTCTGCCCAGTAAGAGCAGGAAGTGCATATTTGAAAGTTAGGGGGCATCGACAGGATTGCTTCCTTGTGCACCAAGACATTCTTCTTGAACAGAGTATCAGTCATGGAAGATCATAGACATGGCACTGCATAAGGTGGGAATTTCAAGGTTTAAGGTTTGGTTCACATTCTGCTAGAAAGGGTGCTGTTTCACTTGCTGTTTCACTTGCAGCCACCATAGTCTACCATCCAGACGATATTCTAAGGCTTGGAAGGTGGTCATTCAATAGCTTCTTGTGAATATGTCAGAACATTCCCTCATGTCTGGGCAGGCGCCTGGTTCCTTTTGTCGTTGCAGGTCCGGTAGTGATGGCAAGGTGGCTACACGTCATGGTGATTAGCAGCATTTGGCTTGCAACTCCCAATTGTGTTTAATACACTTGTAACGTAATGATCAGGCCTGTACAGTTAAACGGCTTGAACTTGACGTACTACGTGACCTCAGTCGGCTGAGGGCAAATGACCCTGTGATGGGCATTATATGATCCACGACCATCCCGTGGCTCACGTGGAGAACAGAATGCCGAGTTCAGCGAGTTAACACTGCGCGGGGGAGTGTAAACACAGAAGTACGCAGAGCTGAATATAATGGCCATGGATCGATGATTGGTCACCAAGAGATCCGCGTGGTTTGGCCCGAGCTCTTTTGAAATGCCCTCTGCGTTAACACTGCATGGAAGTGGTGACAGCAAAGTGTATCGAGCAGTGCTCAATGGCCTGGATTGGTGAATCGTCACCAAGGATGGAGTACACCTCTCCAACAGAGGCTTGGAGATATTTTTGGCAGACCTCGGGGGGGCCTGCTTTTGGAGCTCAAGAGGCTCGATGGCGGGCATGGGCCTTAAGCATAGCTTGCCACTATGCCGTGGCGGGTAGTGCGGATAAAACAGGTTTCGGTGAGTCCCCCTCACAACCACAGGTAATGTATAGCTCATCTGATCTCCCAGCGCTGCAGATTGTGCAATTACAGTGCTTGGGGGAGAAGATCCACTGGGGCCGTTCCCGGACCAACAGTCAACAAGAAGGAGGGAACTTGAGGTCCAGGGGTGGTCAAATTTGGGGCGGCCGGGTTCTCGCTCTCTTCATGACTGTGAGATCTTGGGGCTCAGGACTCGCCCATAGTTTGGTAGGGGTCCATTGAGACCCCTCTGCAGATCCTGATTCCACACTACAGCAGGACCCCCCTTTTTTCCCATTGAGGATAATATGAATATTTAATAAAGTGTGGACCATGTTTTATTCCATAACAGTTGTCTTGTGTCTTATTGCGGGGTAAGGGGATAATGCCCTTGAGTAACTGATCTTTAGCAAGTGTGACCATCTCTATAAAAGCCAAAGTTTTAGCAGTGTGCTGGTCTGGAGCATTAAGGTGTGTGTTAATACAATGCCAAGGTAGAAACACATCAGCAATTATCATAGAGAAGCAATTGTTGCTGCCCATCAATCTGGGAAAGGTTATAAAGCCATTTCCAAAGAATTTAAAGTCCATCATTCTACAGTGAGGAGGATGATTCACAAGTGGAAAACATTCAAGACAGTTGGCAATCTTTCCAGAAGTGCATATCCAAACAAATTCACTCCAAGGTCAGACCGTGCACTGCTCAGAGAAATTGTAAAAAAAAACCCAAGAGTTACATCTCAGACTCTACAGGCCTTAGTTAGCACGTTAAAAGTTCATGACAGTACAATTAGAAAAAGACTGAACAATATGGTTTGTTTGGAAGGGTTGCCAGGATAAAGTTTCTTCTGTCTAAAAAGAAAATGGCAGCACAGCTTAGGTTTCCAAAATTGCATCTGGACAAACTACAAGGCTTCTGGAACAATTTCCTTTGGACAGACAAGACCAAAGTAGAGCTGTTTGGCCATAATGCACAGCATCCCAATTGGTGAAAACCAAACACAGTGTATCGGCACAAACATCTCATACCAACCGTCAGTCAAGGTAGTGGAGAGGTGATGATTTGGGCTTGTTTTGCAGCCCCAGGACCTGGGCACCTTGCAGTCATTGAGGCAACCATGAACTCCACTGTATACCAAAGTATTCCAGAGTCAAATGTGAGGCCATCTGTCCAACATCTGAAGCTTGGCTAAAATTGGGTCATGCAACAGGACAATGATCCCAAGCATACCAGCAAATCTACAACATAATGGCTGAAAAAGAAAAGAATTAAGGTGTTGCAATGGCCCAGTCAAAGTCCAGACCTCAACCTGATTGAAATGCTGTGGTTGGACCTTATGAGAGCTGTGCATAAACAAATGCCCACAAACCTCAATGAACTGAAACAACATTGTAAAGAAGAGTGAGCCACAATTCCTCCGCAACAATGTGAAAGATTGATAAAATCATACAGAAAATGATTGCTGCTGCTAAAGGTGGTTCTACGAGCTATTGAATCATAAGTTGTACTCAGTTTTTCACACATGGCTTCTCCATTTTGGCTTTCTTTTTATAAAATAAATCATGGCACAGTGTCATATGTCATGTGTTGTTGTTCATCTGAGGTTGTATTTACCTAGTTTTCAGACCTGTCAAGGACCAGATGATTTTTATGATGTCCTGATATGTAAAACCATGGAATTCAAAGAGGGTGTCCTTTCTTTTCCACATGACTATAACTATGACTGGTACCTTCTTGAACTGGCCTATATCCATTCCAGGAAGGTGCAAACATGCCTGCTTCACTTCATTATGACACTTTCCCCTTAAGGTACACCCGTCCCCAGTTCCAACATTTCATTGATTTCTTGTTGTTCACAAACCATTAAAACACATGTCTTATCTCTTTATCCATAAGGTCAGGTGAAATATTTAATTTGGAATCTGAGAGACCACCAGGTGAAGCTTCTTTGAGCTCAATTGTCACTTTCTAGAATTGTTGTGCATATTGCCCTGACATTGCAAAAAATGACACACTGCCAGAAATTTGGGGGGGGGGGGGACATTTAAGTTCATGGTTGATCTCCTGTTCACATTCAAAGGACATGTAGCTCTGATTAGGATCAAGATCACAGTGCCCAGACAACAGAGATTTAAAACTCCTCCCTGGCAGCTGTTTGTAATTTCAGAATTCCTTTTGCCACATCTGGCACGGGGGGTGGGGGGGACTCCATTATAGCCAGTGAGGACTTCTTTTTAATTGAGATGTGACGAAATCTCACCAACGCTTCATTTATGGTCAAGGGAGGCTGTCTCTCCATGGCGAGATAGCCCTATCAAGGATTCATGAGTCCTCAACACCAGTTCAAGAATGAAACACCAAGCAGTTTTCTGGATGGTGGCTTCTGAACTTTGTGTAAAATGGCTTTAGCATCTCTTTTGTTTCTGAAATGCACATGCTTGAGTATGTGCACAGACAAAAAACATACAGGGAACCAGCACAAAAAAGGGGTAAACTATCTGATGTGCCTGCTTTGTAGAAGTCTGTGCAACAAGGCAACATTGATAATGTCATATAGTTTGAATAATACTATAAATACAATTAAAAAAAGGATTCATGAATTAAATTAACAAATTCTCTCCAAGCCCAATGAAAATATTTACAGCTCATAATTTATAAGCTTCATTTTAGCCCCTACAAAAGGAAGAACAAATTTTGAAATAGAAACCAGCTGGAGCAGAGGTTTAAATGATGCTCATGTGATGTTTCTAATCCATGTCAGGGCTTTGGGCCCTTCCTTAAATGTAAAAAAGGAAGCACTCCTAAACTGTCTGTGGTACACTTAATATAGGATGCAGTTTAGCTCATAGTTGTTCCAGTTCTCAGAAATGCCGCCTCCTATAAGAGTGAAGCTCAGCAAGGAAGCTGACAGATGTTTGCTACCATGTCTGGGTTTTTGAAATATGTTTCATAAATAAAATGTCTTATGTACGACACTAAAATGATTTCATAATGTTCATTCCACTTAAAAAGGCACCTTAAGATTAAGGAAGAATCTAAATTTAGCACTGCTGGTTTGTGATATTTTGGGAATGAAGGAAAGGGGAGAAAACATCAGATGTCCAAAAACATCTGGAAAACACCTGTTTGAAGAGAGCAGCTTTAAATTTGTGTATGTGTGACTGTGAAATCTCCGGCTTTCATGTGCCTTTTTAGCATCATACTTTCCTTTATGAACTTCAGGTTATTGTACATATACAATTCACCAATACAATTCTAGACACACTTACCCAGGTCTGGGAGTACATCCTGTTGAAGTCTATAGGGCTTCCTTCTGAGTAGACATTGCTAGGATTAGCTTGTTGGTAAGAGCAATGAAAAATAAATACAAAACACAAAGCCAGTCACTCGAACGTACCTCTCAATATGGTCATTTGTTCAAAGGATCTAAAAGCCCATCCCTTCAGCTATATTAAAGTGTGCAGCGTGTGTTAAATTGCAATGAGCAGTGATGGTCACAGTTGGAATTAAATTCAAGGGAAAAAATAAATGATTTAAATTCTGACTCTTAGGGGCCATCAGAAATTGCCTTCATATAAGTGGATGATGGCTTTGCACTCATAAAACATGCGCTTGCATGCCACACACCAAAATAATACCAAAACTGGCAATAATGTGGGATGGAGGGAACGGGAAAGCTTATTTTAAATAAGAGTTTCCCCTAGGCATCTGGGGATTTGTGGGAAGACTGCCATTCAAAAACTGTTGCTATGGAGACAGACCTTTTAATGGCCAAGGGTGTAAAGCACAGTTGGAGACATGATTAAATTGACGGTTTCATCAGACTTCACCAAGCTGGTGCTCCCCATATGCTCTGAAGTACATAATGCTGACCATTGATCATGGTCTGTGAGGCTGATAGACATTGAGGTTGAGAAGCATCTGGAAGGCACCTATTTGGAGAATGCTGCTGTCGATTAATGTATGTGTGACTATAAAACTTCCAGGTTCCAACATGCTGTCTCTATAGCTATATGTAGATGCTTAGCTTGGTCATATGAAGGCTAAAATTGAGAAGAGTATATAGGTACACACAAAAATTCCACGCTCAGTGCCCCTGCCTCTGCTGTGTGTGTTCCCAGCCCTACTTTGCTGAAATAGAACTTCTGCAGATACTCGCCTGTATGTGAGGAGCAGAATCTGGAGTCATAGAATCATAGATTCATGAAGTTGGAAGAGGCCTATAAGGCCATCGAATCCAACTCCCTGCTCAATGCAGGAATACATATCAAAGGATATCTGCCAGGGGGTTGTCTAAATTTCTCTTGAATGCCTCCAGGGTTGGAGCACTCACCATCTCTCGAGGTAGTTGGTTCCATTGCCATACTGTTCTAACAGTTAGGAAGCTTTTTCCTGAAATTCAATCAAAACCTGGCTTCCTATAACTTGAGCCCATTGTTGCACGTCCTGCACTCTGGGATGATCGAGAACAGATCCTGCCCCTCCTCCATATGACTCTCTTTCCAGTATTTGAACAGTGCTATCATATTTCCAGTTTTGTCAAGAGAACAAGCTGGTCATCACAAACACTTTTTTCCAACAACACAAGAGGCGACTCTACACATGGACATCACCAGATGGGCAATACCAAAATCAGATTGATTATGTTCTCTGCAGCCAAAGATGGAGAAGCTCTATACAGTCAGCAAAAACAAGACCTGGAGCTGATTGTGGCTCTGATCATCAGCTTCTTATAGCAAAATTCAAGCTTAAACTAAAGAAAGGAGGAAAAACCACTGGGCTAGTCAGGTATAATCTAAACCAAATCCCTTATGAATACACAGTGGAAGTGAAGAACAGGTTTAAGGAACTGTAACATTTCCTGTAACATTGTACAGGAGGCAGCAACAAAAAACATCATAAAGAAAAGCAAGAAAGCAAAGTGGCTGTCCAATGAGGCCTTACAAATAGCAGAGAAGAGAAGGGAAACAAAATGCAAGGGAGATAGGGAAAGTTACAGAAAATTGAATGCAGACTTCCAAAGAATAGCAAGGAGAGACAAGAGGGCCTTCTTAAATGAACAGTGCAAAGAAATAGAGGAAAATAATAGAAAGGGAAAAACCAGAGATCTGTTCAAGAAAATTGGAGCTATTAAAGGAACCTTTTGTGCAAAGATGGAAATGATAAAGGACAAAAATGGCAGGGACCTCACAGAAGCAGAAGACATCAAGAAGAGGTGGCAAGAATACACAGAGGAATTATACCAGAAAGATCTGGGTGTCCCGGACAACCCAGATAGTGTGGTTGCTGACCTTGAGCCAGACATCCTGGAGAGTGAAGTCAAGTGGGCCTTAGAAAGCATGGCTAACAACAAGGCCAGTGGAGGTGATGGCATTCCAGTTGAACTATTTAAAATCTTAAAAGATGACGCTGTTAAGGTGCTACACTCAATATGCCAGCAAGTTTGGAAAACTCAGCAGTGACCAGAGGATTGGAAAAGATCAGTCTACATCCCAATCCCAAAGAAGGGCAGTGCCAAAGAATGCTCCAACTACCGTACAATTGCACTCATTTGACACGCTAGCAAGGTTATGCTCAAAATCCTACAAGGAAGGCTTCAGCAGTATGTGGACTGAGAACTCCCAGAAGTACAAGCTGGATTTCAAAGGGGCAGAGGAACTAGAGACCAAATTGCTAACATGTGCTGGATTATGGAGAAAGCCAGAGAGTTCCAGAAAAACATCTACTTCTGCTTCATTGACTACACAAAAGCTTTTGACTGTGTGGACCACAGCAAACTATGGCAAGTTCTTAAAGAAATGGGAGTGCCTGACCACCTGATCTATCTCCTGAGAAATCTATACGTGGGACAGGAAGCAACAGTTAGAACTGGATATGGAACAACTGATTGGTTCAAAATTGGGAAAGGAGTACGACAAGGCTGTATATTGTCTCCCTGCTTACTTAACTTATATACAGAATACATCATGTGAAAGGCTGGACTGGGTGAATCCCAAGCCGGATTTAAGATTGCCAGAAGAAATATCAACAACCTCAGATACGCAGATGATACCACTCTGATGGCAGAAAGTGAGGAGGAATTAAAGAACCTCTTAATGAGGGTGAAAGAGGAGAGCGCCAAAAATGGTCTGAAGCTCAACATCAAAAAAACTAAGATCATGGCCACTGGTCCCATCACCTCCTGGCAAATAGAAGGGGAAGATATGGAGGCAGTGACAGATTTTACCTTCTTGGGCTCCATGATCACTGCAGATGGTGACAGCAGCCACGAAATTAAAAGACACCTGCTTCTTGGGAGGAAAGCGATGACAAACCTAGACAGCATCTTAAAAAGCAGAGACATCACCTTGCCGACAAAGGTCCGCATAGTCAAAGCTATGGTTTTTCCAGTAGTGTTGTATGGAAGTGAGAGCTGGACCATAAAGAAGGCTGACCACTGAAGAATTTATGCTTTTGAATTGTGGTGCTGGAGGAGACTCTTGAGAGTCCCCTGGACTGCAAGGAGATCAAACCTATGCATTCTGAAGGAAGTCAACCCTGAGTGCTCACTGGAAGGACAGATCCTGAAGCTGAGGCTCCAATACTTTGGCCATCTCATGAGAAGAGAAGATTCCCTGGAAAAGACCCTGATGTTGGGAAAGTGTGAAGGCAAGAGGAGAAGGGGACGACAGAGGACGAGATGGTTGGACAGTGTCATCGAAGCTACCAACATGAATTTGACCAAACTCCGGGAGGCAGTGGAAGACAGGAGGGCCTGGTGTGCTCTGGTCCATGGGGTCACAAAGAGTCAGAAATGACTTAACGACTAAACAACAACAATCATATTTCCCCTCAGTCTTCTTTTCTCAAGGCTAAACATGTCCAGATCTTTAAGTCAAGATCCTGATGAAGCTGAGTTCCCAGAGATTTCCACTACTCCTCAAGCCAATATGAGCAGGACCCAACACCAGAAATTCCTACTGAATGTGGGGATGCCAGGGGCTGAAGGGAGAGGGAAGTTGTGTGCATGCTCATTTCCCTTCCCCACTGTTAGCTCTCAAGTACACGAGCTGCTCTTCCCAATCTTGGCCCCTGTGGCCAAAATCCTACTGGGGGAAAACACACCGCTGTAGACAATGACACCAAAGTTTTTCCTTCCTCACTTAATATTTGTCTTGTGACTGAGCACATGAGGAGATCTGCAACTGCTTCCCTGACCGGAGAAAGCAGAGGAGCATGATGGATGAATGGCATTGCAACTAGGTTGGCTTTCACAGTTGCCTACTCACAATGCATGAATTCAACAAGATTCTGGCCCACATGAAGAGGCCAAATGTTTATGCTTCAAAGAGTCTGAGTGATGAGCACAGTTTGTTAGAGAAACGGTGCATCAAAGAATGAGGTGAAGCAGAGATGGTAAGGTACGAGAGGATCCGGAAAAGAAGGGATGCAGCTGCAGAAGGACCTTTTAACTAAGACATACTGGCCCATACTGGAACTCTGCACTGGACTTCTTCTCTCATAAGAAAGAAAACCTTGAAAGGCACTGGTTGGCATCCTCAGAGTTACATTTGTTTCTTTAAATGATACTGCTTAATTTCATAATTCAGTTGATGAAGCAAATGTTTAAACATCCCATTAATGTAGGCTGTGACATCTCCCAATGCATCCTTTAGTCGGAAAATCCTACAGTGTTTAATAATCCTTCATCCTTCTCTAGAAAATGTATAACAATATTATGTTTGCTCAAACAGATTTCACTTAATCTTTCCAGAATACTTTATGAAATGCAGAGGGGCTGTCTTTACTCTTGTGCATTTCCAGCCAGGGACAGATAATGCTGAGGAGGAAAAATAATTATGTTCCACTGATGTCAAATGGGAAAAAGTCAGCAGATGAAGTCAGATTCGTAAAGGAAGCATCTCTCTCTTTTCTGTCTCTCCTTAAACATCTAAATTCATAATGCAAATTCTAGCTAAAGTGCCATATGATGCATCTATTCTATAGAGGGACACTTATCTACTCCAGTGCATCCTTGAGTGTGTCAACGACTCTTAAACATCATGGAGTACCATCCATGTACATAGAGAGCTCCCACAGAACCGAATCAGCACAAATCAGTTTGTCAGTTTTGTCCTTCTAATTCGTTCCTATCTGAAGTTTGGTTTGTCACAAGCAGGAGCATTTTAAAAAATAAGTTCACAGGGAAAGTCAGTGTCCTTTTAATGCACATTTCCTGAATAAAGTACATGAATTTTTTATGCAATTTGGCCAAATATATACAGCTTTGCAAGCATGTTTTCCAACACTCTGCATTTTCAGCACTGCTTTTACGAAGGTAGCTATTTCTGGCTGCACTTTCCCCTGATACATGCAATTGTGTACAGTATGACTTATGTGACTGGAAGACTCCATTTAAAAAATTTGGAGAAGTATGGATTTTGAAGAGTAACTGGATTCCATCTTGTTTATCCACTTGACTGTGAGGTTTACATTAACATTTGGACAGAATGATTTTGTTCCCCATCCATACACCAGAAGGTTCCCTGTTGCCTCTGATCCAGTGGACATCCTGACAGATGGGCGGGAGGAGTGCATGCCTGGCTGTCCTTTTATGATGACATTTGTGAAGAATCCTCTGCACACGAAGGGGCTCTAGGGGTTCCTCATAGTGTGTAACCATGGGGAGACTTGAGCAGCCGCCTTAAACTGTGTGATGATTGAAACAGAACTCGAGACAAAAACTTTTTTAACAGCAGAATTCGAGGCAAATCTTTCAACTGCTTTCCCCTTCCTAGACTTGGAGGGGTTTCTTCTACATGGATTCTCAGTGCGTATTGGGAATTGGGCAAAATGCTCTTGCACAACTTTATGCTGTGCAAGCCAGATGATGTCATCATCCAGTGTCAGTAATATTTAACTTAATCTAATCGAAGGTTTCCTATCTCCCCCCTTCACATGGCAAGGCTTCTTAGGCAAGCCTTCCTAGGCCTCCTTTTTGTTCTGGGGAAAGCCTTTGGGAGCTTCATGAAAGGGGAGAGAGGAGCCTTTAATACCCCAAAACAGCTGCTGGATCATTGCCACTGGGATTGGGACCATCATGAGCAATCCAGCGGCAATTATTGGGTGTTAAAGTCTCCTCCTGACCCTCTGGTCCAGAGGCAAAAGGGAGCTCTAGGGAGTTTGAGAACCTGAAACAGGAGGGGAGGAGTGAGAGAAGAAGCTTTCAATTCATTACAGTTAATTATTTCCAGTTCCTGATGATTGCATCATCTGTCTTGCATGGCATAAATTTACACCACTAGGAATTTAGCCAGTAAGTAATGAAGCAGGAAGTAAACTTCCTCACATGTTCTTTGGCCTTTTTCAGACCTTCTGAACCTGTTGCTTGGAGAGCACATGAGGTGAATGGGATCCTGTGTCCCTACATGAGTTCAGTGCAAAATTAGACCATAGCGTATATGTGAATAGGAACCCTTAACTACATTTTTGTGATTCCTAGCCATGTGATACATGCTGAGTACATGCTGAGGTCCATGGGCAGACTCCATTTTCCTTTTTCGTGGTGCATGTGTCGTTTGGAGTTAGGGCCTGCTGCTTGGATCTCATTTCCTGCCTTGGCACATTCACTCTTCATGTTCTGAAGGTCTCAAAGAGGCTCTTATATTGATTGCATAATCAATGTCTCTCACAGCTTTTAGAAAAGAGAGTGGCATAAAAGTACTCTTTTCCCTGTTGAAGGATACTTCACCTTCCACTTATTCTTCATGGAATCATTGATCTGGATAGGAGGAATCCAGCCCACATGCCCCAGAGCTGGGTCAACCACTCATCCATTACATTCCAGATCATACAAACAATAGGTTAGATGATCTTCACTTGTCAATAAAGACAGAAATAGGGTATTCTTTTTATGCTTTAAAAATATCTTCTTCATAAATGTAAGGAGAGTGGCGGAAAAAGCATGAGGAATATGGAAACGTCAGGTGTCAATACTAATACATCTTACAATGTTCATGGATGATGCATACATATAAAAATATGTGATCACTAAAAGAAAGTTTAAGAGGAATCCAATATGGGGCTGAGGAGGAGAACAGCGACCAATCCACCATCACAGTTAATCCACCAGATTACAATCCTAGCCCACGTGCTCTGGCCAGGATCTTAGATGATGTCCTATTTACATGATTCCTGGATGGCGTAGCTAACCAGCCCAGATTGGGTTGCATCTCACACACAAAAAGAATGGCTTTTGAGTCTACAAATCCAAAGTTTCATTCCAACAGTCTGTTTCTGTTCAGTGACATTCTGCAAGCTACTGCTGGTAGAACAGCCACTGGGCATAGTATCTTACCAGCTGACTAGATGCAGCAGAAGCATATGTCCAGAAAAAAAACCATCACATGTTTGTGGCTCTCTTGTCTAAAAAAGGAAGGAACCATGTGTTATTGGGGTCCAAGTTGATGCCAAAGCGGCAGCCCAGTCCTCCGGCTGCTTCCCTCCACAGGCACAAAATGGTAGACACATGTCTGCACACCACAGGGACATCCGGGAGCCCAGCTGCACTGATGGGTTGAGCTGGCACATTCTGATTGGCCAGTGTGACTGGAGTGGGTGGTGCTGCAGGCCAGTGGACCTGGGAGGTGGAGTTTTCACTCTGATCTGCTGGCTGGGGATATAAAGGAGAGCTGAGGCAAGGGAAGCCTCAGTCTGGACCTGCAGTGTTTCCCCTGCCCTACCTGCCTCTTCTTCAGTATTTTACTTATGGTTATAGGGTTGGCCTAAGTTGGCTCAGTTACTATTTTCACTGCTTGTCACAACTGTATTGTGGTTTGGGGGAATTGGGATGGATCCAGACAGTGTAGGACGGCAGATGGAAGACCTGCATGTCCTGGTTAGTAATGTGTCTCTTAATGGAAACCAGGGGTGGGGTCAAGGGCTGCTCCAGCTTGAGTGGGGTAGGGATCCCCTTGCCCCTGGGTGGCAGGGAGCTACAGAGTGGCCTACCCCCTTGTAGTCTCCAGAAGGCTGCTACTCCAACTGGTCTCACAGAAAGGATCTGTTGAGACAATGGTTTTGCATCAGAGAGGGCATACGGGCCTTCCAATGGACTGGATCCAACCCAGTGCCTGGCCAGAGTCCATGCTGCTATAATCAATGAAGTTGTGGCCTTTTTCTCCCATTCCAAATGTGTTGTGTGGTGATTTTGGAGGGGGGACTGGGTTGCTCAGCCATTGGCTGCCAACTGAGGGAACCTGAGAGGGACCAACCCATAAAACCTATATCTACCCTCCCCAGCCACCAAAAGAGTGTGTGTGTGTGTGTGTGTGTGTGTGTGGAGCATAATATTTTATTTAATGTAAATGTGAATAACATTTATTTTTCCAACTGATTTTTGTCAGCATGGCTAACAGCTGTTCTACCAATTTGAGAAAAAGTTCCTATAACCTCTGTCCTCATCAATAGACATTCCACAAAAGTTGTATCTGTTACAGTTGAATTCTTTTCATGGGAAGCACTTTGAGGACTGCACTCTTTCGTGGTACTGCTATTCTTTTCTGTCTTAATAATAACAGACTAAAATATTCTGCAACAAGATGAAGCAGAGTAAGATCTCGTCAAAGATAAACACATTTATTCCATTGCTTCTATTGGAGCTTGGAAAATTTCTTTCATGAAGAATGAAAAGAATGGCATACGAACACCACCCTAACTGAGGAGTGATGGGGAGAGCTGATGCTCTGTGGGTACCTTTTGGCTACCAAAGAGCAAAATGGCACCCCACCTGCACAGAGAAGCCAACTAGATTGGCAGTTGAATCACTACTGGTGAGACAAGACTGCATCCTTCACTGCGATTGTGGGCAAAAGGCCCCACATGGGCCTGTCTTGTAACATTTCCCCCACTGTTCTGCACTCTGAAGTATCAGCTGCTTAGTATAGCAGTAAATGCTGGATTGGCATATGGGGGAATTGGGTTCAAATCCCCTATAAGCCATGGAAGTGGGCCAGTCACTTTTGGTAGTTTTGAGGATAAAGTGGAGAAGGACAGCCATGCACTTGACCTTACACTACCCTGGAGGAAATGTGGGATATACTGTAAATGCAACACATAATAAATAAATATATTCCCCCAAATTTGTTTAAGATCCCTTTGAAGCTATCTTACTTTGAGGTCATCATCACGTCTTGTGGCAGTATATTCTGTGATTTATTTTCATTTGTTCAGCACATTTCTATCCCTCTCTATATCACAAGATCTTGAGATGGGGTAGAACAAAAGGTTAAAAACATATATAACTATCGGAAACATAAAAAGCAAGTTTAACAACGTGGAACCTTTTACAGTCCGATGACTTACAAAAGACTCGAGGTAGCCCACTCAAGCCAAGATCCTTAAATCCCCAAAACTAACCTGGCACTAGAATGAAATTGACATTGGCACCAGCTGCATCTCCAAAAGGAAAGCAGTCTACAGTCTGGATGCCACTGCAGAGAAGGCCCTGTCATGCATCTTCATGTGATGACATAGCTCAGCTCTCAGGGGTTGTGAGAAAGTGGAAGCCCCTTCGGCATATCTGAGTGGTTGGGCCCATTGGTACATGGCGTCCTTTTCCCTGTCCTGGGTCTCTTACAGATTAACTCTATTGGGTCAGCTGACTTCTATTGTTACTAAAGAGGAAGAAAAACGAGGAGTGACGGAGTCTCAAATGTCAGCAATGCAAGTCTCTGAAATCAAGCATGGATTCAATTTATGACACTCTTTCTAAAAGGAGCTCAACGGGTTTTACGGAAAATTTCTAAAACCTATCATAGAGTGCTAAAGCAGCCATATCTTTAATTCTAGGCTTCCAGCACAATTGGCTTTATGCTGTAATATGCCATAGCGGTGGATCATATTTCCCACTGGGAAATATTTATTTCCCTCCTTGAAATATGAAGTAATAAGTATGGAACTAGAAGGGCTGTATAGATTACACACAGAGAGACACAGTATACAGTTATTTTTGTGCTTCCAATAACATTCTCCATCACTTTTGCTCCTGATTCAGCGCTTCTGTTGAAATTACACTAAGCGCAGCTGGGTAAGATGAGTGTTAAAAAAAACACACACACACCATCACAGATGCCTATCATTTGGGAAAAACAATAAGGTGTCTTTTGGGGAGGGCCAGGGGCCATGGTTTTTAATGCATGCAAAAATATGTATTTCTGAGAGCTGGAGGATGAGAGAATAAAGTTAAATTGCATTCTGACAAAGAATTCAGGCTATTGACTAGGCAATACTCTTAAAACAAACCAAGAGAGTTAAATCACTATTATCCTGATTACAGCAACCTTTGAAGGGCAGAAAGTTGTATTTTAATGCCAATTCTGGGATAGTATTTGGGCTTTTGAGGCTTTTCTTCTGTTCTGTTTTTATTTAGCAACCACAGCAAGACTAAATGGGTGACATGCATATCTTTTAAAAAAAGGGTCAGAAGACTCATTCATACAAACTACTTCCTTATTTATTCCAACTGTTCCTTCACCCATACAGGAAGGTGCTGAAAATCCTCTCTCTCTCTCTCTCTCTCTGTTTACATGATCATGTTGGAAAAATCAGTTATAACCAAGTGGTAGGATGTATCCAGAGGTATGTTGGTGTGGCCCTGCCATCCTATGGGGAGGAATCATCTACTCATTGGCCTAGAGCAGGCTGATATGGCTACCTTCTAGTGATACAGTTGAGACCAGGTCATGACTTACACCTCGCCCAGCCTGCCTCAGTAATGATATTGAGGGTGAAGATAATGTTAATTATAAACCATTCTAAATGCTATCCTGGATCAATGATGGAGAGGTGAGCAGCAGACTTATTCCCAACCAACCCTTTTCTAACATATCATATAAGGCGCACTACATGTAGATGTGTCATTTTGGCCTCCTTAATTTGGCTTCTTGCACTGTGACGCCTAAGGAAGCCCAAAAAAGCCAATACTAGGAACTGAGCTTTCTTGATCATGACCCCTTCCCTGTGTAACAAGCTTTCTATAGAGGTTCGTCAGGCACCATCCCTCTGTTTTTACAAAGCTAATCAAGGCTGAATTATATAAAGCTGCCTTCTACCAATTGCAAATATTGTCCTGAGATGTTCAAATGACTTCTAATTTGTGTGCTTTTTATTTAAAGCTAGTTTTTAGCTAACAACGGGTTTTATTGTATTTTAACTTGTATTGTATTTTATTGCATTTTTGTACGTATGTATATTGTGTTGTTATGCAGTGTTTTTATATTGTTGACAGAGAATGGCAACAATAATGGGACAGTATGGCAATGGAT
The DNA here is from genome assembly GCA_037013535.1 of Intellagama lesueurii. Classification (NCBI taxonomy): domain Eukaryota; kingdom Metazoa; phylum Chordata; class Lepidosauria; order Squamata; family Agamidae; genus Intellagama; species Intellagama lesueurii. Next base: position 160,974,330 of record JBAJHW010000001.1, on the reverse strand, counting down.
ATAAATAAATAAATAAATAAATAAATAAATAAAGTGCTTTCTTATATATTTATTGAATTTCTGTATTGCTGAATTAGTCCAAAGCACTACTCTGGGTGGTTAACAATGCATGTAATATAAGATAACAATAATAAAGAAACTATAACAAAGTAAATCAAACCAATAAACATAAAAATAAATCAGTCAATATTTCTTGTATACTCTTACAAATTCTTCTTCCTTCTAAAAAGTGGAGAATAATGGAACTTCTCATGGCTGACTCTCTACTGAAGAGCCTAATGGCACAATCGTCAATCTGCAGTACTGCAGTAAAGACTCTGCTCATGATTTGAGTTTGATCCTGGGCTCAGATAACTAGCTCAAGGTTGACTCAGCCTTCCATCATTCTGAGGTTGGTAAATTGTGTACCCAGCTTGCTGGGGAAGAGCAATGTGTAGCCTGCATAATAAACTTGTAAACCACCCAGAGTGCTTTAAGCGCTATGGCACGGTATATAAGCAGCACACTTTGCACTTTACTGATGAGGAGAGGGGCTGAACTGGCCCAAGCACTTACACTTATGTCTGTATTGTAGATGCAAGTTTCATGAGGTTCTTGATGGACCCAGGAAAGTGTAGAGTGAATTGTAGAGCAAAGCATTTGAAACAAAACACAGTTTTGTGGACACAACCAACTCTTAGGAGAGGGTAGGGTTTTTTAAAAAGTAATTTATCCCATTGGCCAACCAGCATTCACTAATGTGTTCCCATAAGGGAAAAGAGTTACTATGAAAGGAAGAGTCAAGGGTGACCCTCCACTCCGTCCTATATCATCCTGTGTGCCCTAACAACTTGTTCCAGAGGGCTTGGAAGTGCTGTGAAGATTGGGTGGGGTGGGGGGGTACCCTGAAGGACTGTGGAGGAAGAGGGAGGGACTTTAAAGAGGGGTGTTTTTTTAAAAATAGTGAATCTCTTTGTTTTCAAAAGTAAGTCAAACAGGTACCATTTTCATTCCCTGAGGAAAACGACTAAACATGTCAACCCCTTGGCCTGTGGTATTTCTCCCTTAGCCTTAGAGCCTGCAAGCAGGGCTTAAAGAAAACAAAAAAACACAAGTCTTTGCATTTTGCTCAGAACGTTTTAGCAGTTTGATAAATAAAACAGCACTAACCTTGTAAAGTCAGTCCGTATTTCTTCAAAACAGAGGAATAAAGATTTCCCAGTCTGCTATTCTTCCTCATGAAACACAGTAGCTCCATTAATTTGAGTTGTGCTGAATTTTGAACAACATCTACTATTTTGTTGTAGCATCTCAAATCCACACTAGGGTGAATTCTTCCTAATTTTTGGGGGGGGAGGGGTCCCTAAAAATGAAATAATTCATGCAATAGGCTGGAAGATGAAATTTTCAGGAGAACATGAGCTCTGGTCCAACTGTTAAAGACTAATACTGTTCCCAGACAAGTGACCTGTAATTGACTTAGAAGGTCATCTCTATTGAGTTTAGCAAAGAAAAGCTTACAGCAGTACCTTTTATTTCCTAGAAGAACAGATATCCTGTTTTTCAGGACAACTCTGTACAGCCGTAGTGCAGTGAAGCAATTATAGACGTGGAAATTGCCCTTGGTCATTCCATCAAAATCCTGGGACTGACGAAACAGACTTGCAAATGAATCCCATGTGTACTCTGTGGTGACCAATCCCAGAATAAAAAGCAAACTACAGCATGCAGGATAAGGCAAGCTCCTTCTAGGACAAACATACAGATTTCACCTTTTAAGGCAGATCCATTTCCAATGATATGTATGCTAACTATACAGTATAGTTTAGTTTATGGTCCATGACCAGCAAAAGATATTAAACATAATACAGGTGAAAGGTATAAGGCTGTCACAATGCTAATACAGAGGGGGGAAAGGAGATAAAGGAAAGTTATAGCTTAAAATCACTACCCATTAAAGTTTTACATATCTTGCTGACAGATGCAAGAAATTTTGCGCAAGTAAGTGTAATCTGAGGATTAAAGCCAAAAAGTAGCTTGTGTGAGATCTCTGTTTTAGGACGACCAAAAACCAGTTAAACAGAGGGAGAATATACAGTATATTTTGAACCTATGTTGATCTAAGATGAAAGACAAAGTTGGAAGTAATTTCTAAAGTACACACACACACACACACACACACACAGAGAGAGAGAGAGAGAGAGAGAGAGAGAGAGAGCAGTTCTATCAGGCTACCATAGTGCTGACAATCCTTTCCATACAGTACCATGTGTACTATAAAAATACTTAAAAGCCTTAAACGTCTTTATGGCCCCTTAGAGGCTGAATTAGAGATGTTGTGTTTAGGGGCAAATAGACCACTTCCACAGCTTTGGTGTTGAGCCCATGGGTTTCTTGGTGACCAGGGGCACAGTATTTATTGAATATTTATTTACTGAATATTGATTGATTGGAATATGTATATATGTATTTATTGGGGGGGGGGAATGTGTGTATAACCAAAACTGTGCTTCTCAAACCTGTGCAATTCAAGGGAGATATTTAGGCATATTTAGGAGTATATATATATATATATGTGCAGCTGGCTGGATTGCTCAGTGAGTTAGGTATCTTGCTGCAGAGCCAGAGGTTGCAAGTTCAATTCCCCACGGTGCCTCCCGGGATAAAAGCCAGCTGGCGTGTCCTTGGGCCAGCTGCACAGTCCCAGGGCACTCCCAGAAGAAGGGAAGAATAAACCACTTCTGAATACTCTCTACCTAGAAAAACTGAAAAGGGTCACTATAAGTGAGAAATGACTTGATGGCACATGATTATTATTATTACATGTGTGTGTATGGGTACATACATGCATTGTGATGTTATTTATTATGTAATGATTAGTAATTAATTAGAATAATTTCCCTCAGCATACTGCCTTTACTTAATCCTATTATTGTAGATAAGTGGCACCCCGGTGTGGACCAGAAAGGTTACTGGGCCTACAGATCTGAAACCATAGAAGCATTTTAGAGCGTTGCGAGGGCAAAAATTGCTACAGCGGTTGGAGAAGATTATAGAGGACAAAGCTTCTTAAGAGGCACTTTATAGCTATGCAGTTCTGAGAGCTGCAAGTGATATGGTTCATGAGAGTTCTGATCTGCTCCCCACTTCTTACACATTCTTCCTAAACCCTGTAATTTCTGAAAATAAAAGGACTTGTGGAATTATATGCCACAACACTACGGTGCTCTTAGATCAAAAGCAAAGTAACCCTGGAGAAGCTTTTAGTAACTCTGAAAGAAGAAAATAAATAACAAGGTTGCATGGAGACCAGCAAAATTTGGGATAACATGTCCAGTTTACTTGAAGGAATAGGGTACTGCAGAATATTCCAGAGTTGCAAGTAGATTTGCTGGGAATCATGGCAAAAAGAGTGCAGCTCTACAATCCGTCTTATGCACACAAACATGTGCACATCCTAAAGCCCCTTCTGTGTCCTCTTCAAATTCAGCAATATCAATTTCATACCAAAACCACTTAAGAGTGGGGCCTCTCTCCTTGTGCCAGGCTGATGCAGCCTTCTCTCTGACTTGTGCTGGCCACACCCACTCATTGTTTGGTTCCAGCATAAGACTAGCTGGTCACTTATGGGTCCGATAGGAATTTGTGGCCTCTGATTGACATATTGAGCAAAAGATGACCAAGGTCTTTTTGCCTCTCCTGCACTGATGCCCACTGGACATGAGGGGCAGACAGGAGGGTGCAGTTGGGTTAAACAAATGTGAATGTCCCTTGAATGCATACATACGCTCCGCTTTGTCATCAGAATCCCCATGATATGCTGCTACACTGGGAAGTTATTAGCTTGTTCTCAGGTTGTAGGTTCAGGCACCAGCTGTGGAAATGAGATGGTATGGGAGCACCTTTTGTCTTGAGGGCCATATTTCCTCATTGAAAACATTCCAGTGATATACAGGCTTACAACAAAAAGTGGTGCAGCCAAAGCCACATATACTCCACATATACCCTCTTATCCCATTGTCATACATCAACAAAGCCATACCCCCTTTCAAGAATCATTGCCACCCCCAAACTTTTCCTTTTTCCTTTGCATTTTTCTTTCTCACATGCACCATCCCTTATCCATGCATCCCTCCCTTCTCTCACAGAGGTACCCTATCTCTCTACCCCTCTACCTCTTGCCTGATCCAGATTTCAGAATTCCTTTAATATGGATGAAATTTGTGCACCCCTAGTGTTAAGTTTGCATGAATTCTCCCCAATGGCTGTGTTACAATAAACATTTGTTTCCCAAATATAACCTGACCAGCAATTGTTGCTTCCAATTTAGTTTAGGCAGCGACCACCAAACATTCAGCACCATTCCCGGATCAAGTGTGGAAAACAGTGTTGTGTCATGATGCATGCATTTTTGTGACCTGCTTGATATTTGTTCTAGAGAGATGGTAGAATATTTTCAGCCATCCAAGGGGCAATGTTCTTTCAGATTCTTCCCTCACATCTTCAGTCAACAACGTGGGCCCTCAAACAAGACTTTCATAAGCCACATCATCCAATGACCATATGCCTTTTCCTTTTTTTACACAATATAAGTACTTCCTGGGCCTCATTAACAAACATAACTAGTCTGTAATAGTGCTTGAGCACCTGTTTCCAAATGAATTGCTGGTCTCTCTTGCTTTGAGGACAAAACGCTTTCCTCCTGGTTTCGTCGTAATAATGAAGCTTGGCAGCCATGCTGAATTATCATACAAAAGCCCCAACCGCTAAGGAGGTTCAATAAGAACATTCACTGTACAGTCTCTTCTATCTATCAGGCCATCTCCAGTGGGGATCCTTTGGCAGAAACACACAGGAGCGTGAAAGTCTCAGAGCTGTGAATTATTAGTTCCTGTCATATAGTCTGAAAGAAGCTCTCCAGGGGATTTAGAGCAACTCTGATAAAAATGCTAATTCATTGTAATTTTCTGCATGGTGAAAGTCAGGGGAAGATGAATATGAAAGTTTTCAAAAACAAAGAAAGAAAGGTGGGAGAAGGACCCAAGTCTTAAGGCATATGCTAGGCCACCAGGAAGCATGTTTTTCTTCAGGATGAGAAATGAGGGATGATTTCTCTCACTTGTGATTTGATCCCTGTAAATATTTTAAGCTACGGATCAGCAAACATTTTTACACTAGGCTTTCAAAGAACACTTTTCTTCCCAGGTTGTAAAGGTAAGCATCTATTACTGCCTGATTTGGGGGCTTTTTTTTTTTGCAGGGGGGGAAGCTATCATATGTTCAAAGTTTAACAATGTATGTGGATGCAGCAATGACAAGGTAGCCGGTCTTTCGAGTGTCAGTTGTGTTTACAAATGAATCTCAATGAGCTCGGGATGTGGCCGTTGGTGAAAAATACTCCATCTCATTTTGCTTCTTATGCTATTTGCTTACACTCTGAAGTATACACAAGGAGTGCCGAGCAATATTTTCAGACAGGGAAGGCCTCTGACTCACAAAGCATTCTGTTGAAAAATGGGTGAGAACTTCATTTGGTTCATTTTTCTTAAAATAAGTATTCCCCCCACACATATATATAATCAGCATACATTTCATGGAAAGAATTTGAAAATCAAATGTGGGGGGAAATTAAACTGACAGATTCATCATTCCAGTTAGACAGCTTTGAGTATTTGCCTCTGAAAACCCTAGATTTTGTGGTGTTTAGCTAGAGTCACCATCCTTTATCTGACAGCCTGCTCATCGTTAATAGTCACCTGGCCTACAGGTAAAGCATGAAAATCTCCATGGTAGGAATACTGGAACAATAGTTTTATAGCCAGTCGCAAGTTCCAACTAGAATGAATCCATTGAAATAACAACTTCATAATTTCTTCATAAATTTGGTAGAAAAAGTCTGGGCCAGAAGCCTGTAGGGAAACTTGTATACAGAAGGGAAATAAGGCAAGTGGTATCACCTTCTTCACCATGGTGACTATCGTACCACAAGACACGCATTGAATGTGAAGCTGGTTGCATGACCAGTTGCACGGGGGGGGGGGGGGACGGACACACACAAAAATGTTTTTAGTCTTTCAGTAAAAATATGTAAATAATAGACTAAATCATAGAATTCTCCTAGCTTAGAAACAAGAAACATGAGTGGAATTGGGTAAAATACCCCACCCAATTCCTATTTAATCCCACCCAACTCCACGTATGTATAAATACAACTTATTATATGGGCAGAATGTCACTCCTGTGTAACACTGATTCATAATAGAATTAGGATGTCTACAGCTCTGGAGCCATCAATGCTTCTTGAAAAACAGAAACAAAGAAAAGTTTAATGTGAGGGGGTTGCCCCCAGCACCCCTGGCAGGCTGTCGGCCCTTGCCCCCAACCCCCCTGAGAGCCTGGATGGAGCGGCTGTTCTGGGCTCTTCAGAAGGCTGGGAGGAAGGAAGCCCAGGTGTTTTCAGGGAGCCAGGAGATGTGGGATAGCTGATGGGCCAGGAGGAGGGCCCATCAAGAGGGTGAAAGGGGGGTCTTGGGCAAAGGCTCAGGGTCTTCCTCAGAGCTTGGGACACCCAGCAAGGCTTCAGCCGAGGAAAAGGAGATGTGGGTGCCAGCGATGGAAGAGTTGGAGCCCATCGTCTGTGCTGCTGGAGAGCTGACTTGGGAGCAGAACTGACTACCCATGGCAAGAGCCTGCCAGCAGCATCTTGGTGGCTAGGGATTGAGGCTGGGGAAGAGGGGTGTCCTTCACTCCAGGCCAGAAAAGGCTTCATCCCCACCAACTTCATGGTGCCTGAAATGCCTGAGGGTCCTAGGACACCCAACCCCCACTTGGCTAAAGTGCTGGCACCACAATCGCCAGTACGAGAGGAGGAAGAGGAAGTTCACCAAAGTGCAGGAGGACCACCAGCACTCACCAGCCACCTCTACTGGCCCAAACTGGGCTTGTTTATTACAAGGACTTCATTGGCCTCAGTGATGGGTACTAAGGGCAGTATTGAACTGTCTGTATCAGGGTTACCTCTAAGGTGTGCAGCTGCATGCGCAAGAGAGAGTCCTCCTCTGTACAGTGATGGTTTTCAATCCCTTTGGTTCTGATCGCAATGGAACCCCACATGCGGGGGCGCGTGGAGTTGTGCACGCACTCCAGGGCAAAGTTGTGTGTGAGAGAGGTAGAGCCCCACCCAGCGGGGCTGAAAATGTAGAGGGTACATTGGACTGTATCCAGAGTGCAAGCAACTCAATCCCCTGGAGGGCAGGAGGTTGGCAATGGGAACCACTGTGGGAAGCACCCGATCCATTAAAAAGCAATCTTACCAGCAACCTGGAGCCAATGGAATTATTGGCAGGTGACCTCAATGCTGCCAGTTCCACCAGGGATGGAGGCGGTGGGCCTCCCACTTAGTTAACAAACCATTTCTAATAGTAATCAGGTCTGGCCAGACATAAATAGCAAGATGGTGCATGTGTGTTATATGCTGTCAAGACAGAACTGAATGATAGTGAGTGGCTTTCAAGGTAAGTGAGATATTTAAGAAGTGGTTTTACCAGTTCCATCACACACACCCCATGAGCAGAAATTTGAACCCAGGTCTCCTGAATCCTAGTCTATCATTCTATCCACTGCACCATACTGGGTAGCCAGCAAGATCATGCCCCCTTCCATTCCGTGCAGACTATCCGCTGAACCTTATTTTCAGCAGTGCTGATGGAACTGTACCTTCTGCTATCTCTGACTAGTAGATGTTCATGGTAAGTCCTGTGGAACCCGAACCTGTCTTTCAACATCCACCACTCTCCAGCATCTGCCATCTGGGGCCACCTGAAGTGGCTGCCTCACCCTGCTTAATGGAAGGCCCGGCCCTGACTGTAATTATTATGGCTGATGTGCCAACACTAGCAATTAACTGCTGTCAGGGTATACGGATGATACGGTGCAGTTTGGTTACAATTTATATTACCTCCCTCCCCCTCCTTCAGATAGCCTCTGAGGGACTATTGAACCATCTGAAAATACCCAGGTTTGTTTGCCAAAATTGGTAAGCAACAGGTTTAAGAGACTGGAGTTCCAGAAGATGTTGCGATGGCTATCCTAGCGATGAACTTTCGAGGAGAATTAGACAACAAGGCCATGAAGCCACATCAGGTCCTTTGATTTCACAAAGTCCATGCTGCTGTCCAGTTATCTCTTGCCATCATGAATTTGCCCTTGCCATGGTTTCAACCAAAAATTGGCAGCTCATCATGAAGTAGAAGGATGCTAGAGCATCCGCCTGCAGCATAGAATCCAGTGAGACGGGAGAGCAGACAGTTCATTCCCTTCCTGACACAACCAAGGAGGAAGAACTGGGAGATGTTGCTTCATGCAGTGCTGAGTGCAGTGGTTCCCATGGCAACCAGTTCTACAGTAGTAGGGATGGTGGGGCAGAACAAGGCTGGAGGGGCCACCTGTAGTCTATGGTTTGTGTGTTGCCCACTCCTTCTTTAATAAGACCTTGACATGAATGGAGAAAGTTAACATACAGCTATGTCCTCCATATGTTTACCCAGGGGGTACTTTGACTTGCTATGCACAAGCTGCTAACTTTAATTGGCAGACCTCTTTCATTGTTCTTCTTACTGGGTGGTGAGACAGAAAAGATGGCAGGACTCTCAATTAATTAACTGCATGGAACAGGGCATTTTTGCAGGCACACGACCAGTCCTCTTTCTCACCTGGCCACCCTAAATCTATCAAAGCTGCATCAAATTCTTCAGCCAAACCAGGGCAAGCCATGCCCGGGCCTTGTGCAGTCCTGGGAAATGCTTTCAGAGAAAGAGAAAGGCAGAGGATCAACTCGGATCAGAGCTTTTACTGCTCTTTGATGCGATATGAGGTACAAGATCAAAAAAGGATTTTTAAAGTTTAAGTGCTAAATGTGCTCTGTCTTGGCCAAAGCAGCTGGCAGACATGCTGCTCAGGAATGCCTGGCACAGGAAGCTCTACAAAAGGCGGTCTGCCTTGGAGGGTGGAACCGAGCTGTTTACATATTGATGCTCTAGAAATGGCTAGAGCTGCTTCTGAGTGTACAGAACATACTGATGTGGCTGCCATGTCAAGAAACGAACAATATGTTAAAGTGAAGTGAATTGTTACAGAGTTCCCCTCTGAGTGGAAAGCCTTCCAGAAAAGGCAGTCTGCCTCATTTGTATAACGCAGTGTTATTCTAACAACGGCTCCCCCTTTCCATAAAAGCTAAGAATTTCAAGGGCAGAATTTCCCTCCTTCCCTTCCAAACTCCAGTGATAAACTTCCCTTAATTTATAAACTATTAGAACCATGGTGGCTGCCTGTAAAAAAAAAAAAAAAAGTTAAATACAACTGAGTACATTGTGTAGATAGGAATTAGGTTAGAACCCCTATTTGACCTTTAAAACAGAATAAAACAAGACAAAACTTCCTGGCCTCCAGAAGGACAATCTGAGCATGTCTGGATAACCCTGTGTCCAAGGAGAAGAAGTGGGAGTTTTGTGAACTGAGGACATGAATTGAAAATGCACTCTTCCTATGCACTCATCAAGTTTTTGGTAATGAGACAGGAATCAGGCCCTCACTGGAATATCCAACAGGCAGGCCGGATCTCCTGGGATCGTGTAGTAAAAGCCAAAAAAGAAAGATTATTTTCACTTGAGCTCAAAATTAAACCAAAGCCTGGAGTGCGTCCAATTATTTTCAAAGATGGACCCATGTAGAATTCCTCGCAGTAGTCTAGCTTGGACTATGAACCTTTGGACATCTGTAAGCGGATGGTGACCTCTGGCCTGCTGGTGTATCCCACCACCCGCATCCCCAAATGACTCTGATAAGATTACTTTGAGCTGATAAACTGAGTCGACAGCAAGGGAAACGAGACATTAAAGCTGTTGGTAAATGAACCTACTGTTTACCTGTTCTAAGTGCGTTCACATATTAAACTGGGAAGTTAGAGTGGGGATATGGATGGGATTTTTAACCCTTTGCCAAAGATTCACATTTGATATAAAACCCTGCAATTTTGTGACCTAGTAATCAGGAATTCTCCCCAAAACCCAGACATTTCACATCTGTCTTGCCAAAAGGCATGTAAGAAGTTGGGAGTTTTTCTCTTGAAACATGCCACGTCTATTATTCGAGATAATTGAAGTTTACTCAGGTTAGAGGTTTCATCAAATAGACGAGATATGTGACCATCTGCTGAAGACAGATAATTCCACTTGTTCTTGCAAAGGCTGCTAGCCTGAAATCACAGCTCTGGAAGTTAACAAATGGAAAAATCCTACCCTCCAGACAAAATTCATATCCGCTTGTGCAGATGAATACCTCAGACATGCCATGTTACTTTTCAAAATGCAGAGGTCTCTACAGAAAATAATAGGAAGGCATTTGAACATTCGTCGGGTAGTGGAGATGAATGCATAGAGGTGTCTATACTTTCTCAGTCAGTGACAGAACCAGCATCCTTTGGGTGCATTCAAATTCTCACAGCCAGAAAAAGCACATGGAGCATAGAGTGTGCATGCTTTTACATATGGAAGGGTATGGGAATATGTGTGTGTGTGTGTGTGTGTGTGTGAGAGAGAGAGATAAATAAGTCCAATATATTGATGTCCCCAGTGAACCTCAGTGGAGGGGGTGCTCTGTCTGTCCCTAGGAGACTGTCTGCCCCCACCCTGCAACTTCTGGAGGACCTGATGGATACCCTGGTGATAGGGAGCCAGGAGAGTACAGAAGGGGAGACCAGGGTCCAAGTGGAGAAGAAGAGCTGGAGGTAAAGGAGGAACACCTGGGAGGAATGGGGGGAGCACAGGCTGGACCAAGGTGGCAAGAGTCTGGCTTAAAGCGGGGGGGGGGAGAAGAGGGGAGCTTGTCACCCTCAACAGGACCGGAGGAAGAGGAGTGGAGGGAGGCAGTGGAGGGGCTGGTCCCTATTATTTTGTGTCCTGAGGAGGGATTGTGTGCCAAGTGTGGAGAACCCCTGGATTGGGGCATGGGTACAGGTCAAAGGTACTAAAGGATGAAGGCATGGGAGAGGCTTGCTGATTTTCAGCCTTCCACTGCCACTGATCCTTTGGAGACCATGGAAACCAACTAGACATCAGGACCCTGCCCCAACATGCCAAAGATGCTGGAGGAGGAAGCACCTTTGAAGGAGGCAGGAAGAACTTTGGAGATGGAGGAGCCTGTGAGTGCCTGGCCATAGAATCCAAGCATTAGCTGGTTGGGGTCTGTCTGGAAGAGCAGACTCTAGTCACAAATTGTGGACTGCAGCAGCCCAGTGGGTGGAACTCTGGTGAGGAGTGCACCTGGTGGTGGTGGTGGTGGAGGAAGTGAAGTTAACTGAGCTCCCACGTGAACTATCAAGACGGGGTTCACCAGTTGCCCAACCTTTCCTTGATCCCCGCTCTCCTACTTTCATGAAGTCCAGTTCCCGCAGCACTGAGAGTCTCAACTTTATGAAACCTATAGCTGAGGAAGGGCCCCCTGCCACTCCCACCTGGGAAGGGGCACCAGCAGTCACAACCCTGTCCATCTTATTCACACACCCATTCTTATTTTGTTTTGGTTTCTGCAAAGGGGATTATTTAATGAGTCTACATGGTAGGACCTAGGTCACACTAGATGTTATGAGTTGGATCCAGAATTAATCATGCTTAGAGAGAATCAGTGGGTCTACCTTAAGCTCAAGTGTTTATCCTAACACATCTGCAGGGATGTGTCTAAACATCCCTAATAGTTCATCTTCACATGTCATTAAGTCAATGCTGACTTATAGTGACCCTTTTCCAGGTAGAGAGTATGCAAAAGTGTTTTACCATTCCCTTATTGTAGGGACACCCTGGGACTGTGCAACTGGCCCAGGACTACACAGGTTGGCTCTTCTCCTGGGAGGCACAATGGGGAATCAAGCTATGGATCGCCGGTACCCAGCTCGCTGAGCTGTCCATGGGCTGGGGAAAACCAGCTAAATTAATAAATGGATTCTACCGAAAATTCAAAATGTGCTTAGTAGGCACTATGCCTCATTAAATACAGTGAGACTTACTTCTGAGTAAACATGCATATTACAATGTTAGTCTCTTTATTCAAGGGAGTGCATAATTTCGTAGAACTCCCTGTATAAAACAGAAAAACAGACAGTAGCATTTGCCATCCAATCAAGCTTGCATTGAATTCTAAATCTCTAAGCTCAAAAATAGAATCCATTGTGGGAAGAGGGAAAAAAAGAAAGAAAAACATGCAGCAGTACTTCAGTTCTTCTAATTAATTTGAAATGGGAAATCAAACGGTTTGTGCCTATTGGGTATGGATAGTTTTACTGCGTACATTTATGATCAATTAAATTAAACAACTTTCAAATCAAAATGGCATAAATTATCTATCGTGGAATATTGAACTAATGATTTATTGGTGAGTCCTTGCTAGTACACACACCATTATAAATGCACATGCTGTATTTATAAATAGTGTGTCAAATCTAATCTCATCATGAACCATTCCTATACTCTGGAGTTTTTGCGAAGATGCTTTTAATATCACTGTGATTGCTGCGCAGGTTAAAAAGTCAGTTATTTCTTAGACACTAAATGCTTTTACTTAAGAGAATTTTTTTTCTCAATGCTTCAATCAAGTTGGATTGATTGGAGCAAAAAAAAAGAAAGAAAAGAAAATATTGGGTATATCACATCTACAGAAATCTCTAGTAAAAAGCAAAAGATTGATATGATTTGAAAAGAAACTATTTCATCCAAAGTTTTGTATGGACTTAACAAATACAGATTGCCAGAACCTATAAACGTGCACATCAGAATTTACACTTTTCACATTGAGATGACTACTATATACATTCATCTGAAGCTTAGCAGCCCCGCATTCAACCATGCCTGAACATTTCTTCAAATCTGCCAGAAATAACATCCTTTTAGATGGATGTTGGCTTTGTCTACTGAACACTCATTATATTGGTGAGCTCTGCCGGTGAGAAGCTTTGCTGAGCGGAGTCTCTTGGGCTCCCCCACCCAGAATAGCCCAAGATGTGGTTATCATGTCCTCGCGATCCAGGAAGCGAGGGGGAAGGAGCGCCCTTTATAACAGGCACTCTCCGATTCTGGCCTCTTTCGAGGTTTGCAACCTACCTGCCCATCTTCTGTGTTAGGGTGAGCTTTGCTGGTCGCCTTTGTGGGCTGGATAGGAATTTTTGACCCGCTTTCTGATTGGCTGATGGGAGCCGGGATTTTTCGCCTATCCCATACTGGCAGAGGACTCAGGGCTGTTTACATAGATCATACGGGCGGGTAGTGCGGAGTGAAGATGGACCGGTGAGTTCCCTGTGGGACACAGGGGAGGCTATAGCATATCCAAATTCTCAGCACTGTGGATCATGAGATTACAGTGCAGGGTGGGGAGGATGCACTGGGCCCACCCCGTGGGCCCATGGCCGCTAAGAGGTGGGGGGCTCGAGGCACAGTGGTAGTCAGAACATGGCTGGCCGGGGCCACACTGTCTTTGGGACAGCATGACCTCAGGGCATGGGACTCTCCCATATTCATGATGAAGGGGTCCTGAGAGACTTCCGCTACAAACATCATTCTGCACTACAGCAGGCCCCTTTATATCTGCTAACATGGTTAATAAAGTGTGGCCCTGGTTTACCCCCATCACCTGCATCTCACTTCTTCATTCCAGAGTGGGGGGGGGGGGAACGTATGGTTGATAAAAGGCTTGCATGATACTGTCTTCATAGGAAGAATTTTTGCCTCCCAGTTTTCTGCTATGGCTATTATTCAAAATTATGAATTTTACTTCTGCCACCTTTTGTAAGTTTGAAGTTTCTACTTAAACCTTTTACCCAAATAGACAAGGTAACATGGCAAATTGTAGGGTGAAAATCATGGTTTTCTAACCCCCTTGAGTAGGATTTTTGCTTCTGTGGAACAACATATTTATACTTCTGTGGTGGATAGGCTGTTTGAATAGCACATCAGCACTGGGGGACAATTTTCACTGTCCTTTGTAAGTGGGTGTGGCTTTTTTACACATACAGGTAGAAATAACTGGTCTGCTTTGAACTTGACAAGGTGCTGTATAAATAAAGAAAACAATCAACATTGTTAGTTACATTGTTAATTGCTTACTTTATAAATGTGTTGCTTAGTGTAGTAAGTTGCAACTACAGTAGGCCTATTGAATTATTGGTGTGTCAATTCTTCAGTAAGTTCACTTGATTCAATGGGCCTACTCTAGTTGTGAATTGCTCCACTAAGCAACAGGATTTCAGCCAATGCCTCAAAGAATGAAAATGCTCATTCTTTTAGCTATTTGGAGAAGAGAGAATCTCTTTTCTAATCACTGATGTCCTCTGTATCTCTACATTAAAAAGAAAAGAAAAAGAAAACAACCTCAAACCACAAAAAACAAGCAAGTTCTTGAAAGAGGGGGAAACAAAACAAGCAAAACAAATCTTATCCAGGATCCTATTGCAGAAACACAGTAGCTAGGTTTGTGATACAGGTCTGCTTCTTATAGATGTTGGATCTGTCAAAGAATATGTTTCATTTCAGGCATGAAATACAGTGTATGGCCTCGACCCAGGTAATATTCTCTCAGCATAACCCACTTCCCTTGGTTGTTGTGATAATGGAGTATGGAAGAGGGGAGCTACGTACATCACCTTAAGCTCATTGGAGGAAAGGCTGGAGAGGAATGGAACAAATAAATACAATAAAACATGGCAGATGCCCTTCTATCCAACTTTAAAACATTTGTTGTTCTAACACTTATTGGCTTGCTAAGTCCCTGTTCTTTCTTGTGTCTGATAAGCTGAAGACGAAAAGAGGTGGCCTGATTTTTGAGAAATGCTTGAGAATTCTGAAGATGGGCTTTGAATGCTCAAGAATGGAAGGGTGGGGTTTAACTAAAAATAAGGAACTAAATATTGAGCAGTGCCAATGATGTAATGGTGGGATGGTTTAGTGCTCGCTCTATCTAAGCCTTTACCATATTGTACACCTAATGTCAGAGTTGAACAGGCCTCATTCACTTCCCCCTCCCCCAATATTCTAGCAAAATTTTACATGGGAAACTGTTCAAAATATGCTCCTCCCTTTTGCAGTCTGAAGTGGTGTGGTCCAGAATGGAACCAACTGATTCTGTGTAATACAGTGTTACTTCGACAGGTTACCTCTCAACTGGGAAGCCATAGATCCGGTAGCATCTGGAGAAGGTGCTGGGGGTGGATGGGGAGTCATTTTTCAACAGTTTCCCCAAGGTGTAGTGATTAACTGCTTTCTTTATGAATTATTTAATTGGCCATTTAATCCTTTCAGAGGAGCATATCTTTTCTGACTTAGTTCCATTTTAAAATGCCTTCCTCCACCGCTTGAGTCTGCCGCATTATGATTAACGAGTAAGACGGATATTTCAGAGGTAACATGGGTATGCAATTTACTGTTTGTGACAGCTGTTACAAGCATTGTGGCTCTGATTTTGCTTCATCATAACTATTTTAAAAAATCAAGCAGAAACGTGGAGAACCTTGGGTCTAGGGCCAATGAAATATAGCTCTGAATCCTAACTCAGTTTTTATAGTCAAGATGACTGTTGTATAACATTGACATTTTCCTTTATGCTTCATTTTCCTTTATGCCATGAACCTTCACTGAAGGACTTTGACCTTGGTATCAGTGGTGAAACCAACTTGATCCATTGCATTCAGTCAATTTCTTGAAATTAGGAAAAGCAAGCTTTGGAAAAAACAGCAACAATGGCCTCATTTTCTCTATCCTGCATGATCTTGTATATACACCAGAAAAATAAAAAATAAACATAGGGAGGGACTGCAAAGGAATACCAAGAATTTCTCCCATAAGAGTTTTGACCACTTTCATTTGATGTGGTAAAACAGAAAGTCCTTTTGAAGAGACAACCTCTAAAGGGAAGAAATTTTGGAGAAATTCTCATTGGTAGGTTATTCCCAGCTATTTGTTTATGAACAATAAGGAGTCTTGTGATCCTTTATACTCTGAACCTGCTTTACCTGGCACAGGATTCTGTTAACTATAGCCTATTTCTTCAGATGTGAGGTGGTTGACTTATGAGGTGGCTGAGGATACACATAAATGTCACATCTATCATTGTGCAATCATCTTTCTGACAGTCAGCAGCCTCTCTAGTTTCCCACTACCAAAAGCCGGGGAAAGACAGCATAAGATAACACACACACCCCACACAGGACTTTTTCAGATCAGAAAGAGTAGGCAAGGAGGGAAGCTATGGAGTGATAAAGATGCTGTAACCTTGTGGTGTTGAAGCTCAAAGCTATCACCCACAGCCTTTAATTATCCACCTGCAAATTATTCATATAACTTACAGTGAGGCAATAAAAAGCAGGCAAGAACCCATTGGAGAAGCTGAAGGACCCAGAAACCTGTAAGAGTGTTTGAAGGACCCAGGACCCAGAAAGAAGCGGGGGGATGGAAATTTTTCCATGGGTCTATAAAACATCTGGCAAGCTAGAGGCCAGGTTATAGCACAGCACTAATCTTTTCTTCTGGAGCTGGACATAACAGTGTCCTTCTTTATACTTCTTACAGGGCTCATAGGGAAGGACCTGTATTAGAAGCAGAAGTCTAATTGATATTATTTCATCAGGGCTTGCATTAGCCTTAGCTGCTAGTGCTACATCTTGCTTCAGTATTGGAACCACAGTGTTTCTGCTGATGTTGTCATTTTCAGAGCAAAACACTGGCCAAAATCCTGTTATTTGGCATAGTAAATCACACTGCAGTAGGCCCACTGAATCAACTGGGATTTGGTTAGTCCATAATTTCCATTACAGAAATTTCCATTACTTACTCTGTGACTTTCTTTATGATAGTAAGTTGCAGTTAGAGTAGGCTTATTTGGATCAATGGATCATACAGAGGAGTTGACTCACTTAATCTCCATTGATTTAGTGGGTCTTGTTATGTGCAGTCAAACTGCCTCCAACTTATAGATACCCTATGAATGAGCAATTTCCAACATGTCCTCAACTGCCCTGCTCAGCTCTTGTAAACTCAAGCTCCACAAATAAAGCCACTATCTCCTTTCATAATGAATAGTATCAAACTAAATAATAAGTCCAGCAAGATAACAAGGAATGTAGCCATAACCGTACATGCCATTGGTGAACTCATTCCAACACAGCATAACCAACACACAAGATGGAGGTAGCAGCAGGCTAGTGGGGAGCTAAATTCTTTCTCCCAATAATTCTGAGTAAGAAGGAAGACTTCTTCAAACAGTCAAGTGAGGCATGAGAAAGCTCTGTGGACATAAGATGCTAGCTGAATATGACTATTGGAGAAGAGAACAGAAAAATAAGAGTAGGAGGACAACAGAAAAAGAAAAGTGGCTATCTTGGAAAAGGTTGTGGCTGCATAGTTGGAATCCAGAACTGGAATGCCATATGCTGCAACATTTTGCTGCAGGGCCCAATTCTGTATTTTAAAAAAAGTCTGAACTATAGGAAATTTTTAACGACAACTAAGAGGGTGTTGAAATCAGAGTGGCCTTCCTGGATAGGAAGGCAGTGGCACTGGACTAAGTGTTGCTGGGGCTCTTTCAAATTTCAGAGAGTGCCCAGAAGCAGCATCACTGGGACATTGTGGGAAATTAAAGGGATGGTTCCCAGCTTCCCAGTGCTTTTTGAAAGGCAGCTGGCCAAGAATGCCCTCTGCTGATGTCAAGCTTGTCTGTCAAGCAATGAGCATGGCTTTTAAGGAATCAAAAACTATGCAGGATTTCCCCTGTGGTTATTCCAGATCAAACAGCAATCATTCATTTTATACTGATTGCTGAATAATGACACCAATTTCTATGTTTCTGTTTCTTAAAAAAGAGAGTAAATAGAAGATTCACTTTGGTTCTCAAAGGTCAAAGGTTCTTGCATGATTTTGCATGGTCTGATGTGTAAGCAGGCATTGTGCAAAATTTGTCAAATGCAGCAAATTCTCAACATTTCTTTATCCACGAGGGCATAATTGCTGTGATCTCTCAGAGCAATCTCATGATGTTCTTCTATGGAAGATTGAAAAGGTTTGGAAATGCCAAGCAACGAACCGTTTTCTTTGTCTGACACCATTTAACAAATCAAAGGGCTTCTAAAATGTATATTCTGTCTTCAGAAAAGGGTAGCAGTGTGACATCTTAAGAGGCACATACATTCTTTCCTATTATGATGATTCACTCAGAACAACGGAATTTAAAAATTATTCCTACAAATTGACACTAAGGTAGAGAATTCAGGGCAAATTATACTCCTCTCAGTTATTCTTTGTGTTAAGATTTGTTTGACATGGCAGTCAGTGGTGAGTCAAATGTCACCGGAGGGAGGCACAGCATGGATAACATGGTGATGTGGTACCAATGAATACATGAAACATAGCAATATGGCTAGGTAAAATGTCACTGCTATTTAAAGAAACTTTCTCATATGTCCCCCGTTAAGCCATGGTGACCCTGACCAAGATAGGCCATTTCAGGAGCAGCAAGAAGCCAGTATGACAGCAACACCTTTGGCTTTCCGATTGCTCGAATTGAAAAAGTAATACAAAGCAGCGGTAGGCAGTTTTGTGGGATCTACTTTTATCCTTTACCTAGAAACTTGGGCTGCAACAGAACCTACCAGCACCATAGGTCAAGTATTTTTCAGCTTCTAGAACACATGGAGAAAGCCTGTCATAATGCCCTCTGCATGACTGAAAAACCAGCATAAGCAATTACATTATTCTGTCAGAAAAAAAGATATATATTTAACTTAATAATAATAATAATAATAATAATAATAATAATAATAATAATAATAATAATAATAATAATAATAATAATAATAATAATAATAATAATAATAATAATAATAATAATGTCCAGTCTGGACAAAGGCACCATCCAAAATCACAGATTTTTATACCCTGGTCAGAACATGTGTCTATCACAGGCAACATTTCACTTGGACATTACCAATTACAGTTTGGGACTTAAAGTTGCAACACCTTTCAGACCGTACATGTTGTGGTTTTCGGTGCACTTCCGGTTAAGTTCCTCTTTTTAACTTCTGTAGTAGTGGTTAATTTCTGTGGTTAATTTCCAGACGGCTGCCTCAGTTTCTCAATAGCTCAGAAGCTTTGACTTTGTAAGAGAGGTCTGTCAACATCCTAAGACTATAGCGTACAGGAGGCAGTACAGTATACCTTTTGATACATTTTGGAGCTATGATTCCCAAAACATTCCAGCTGACCATGTTGACTGAGTATTTTGGGACGGGCTCAAAACAGAAGGCCTTCATGTCTACCAACAAGACTTTTGAAATGTCCCCCCCCCCCCCCGACAATAAGAAACAGAATGCCTGCAGCAACATGGCCACTGCAATCCATATAATAATCTCTACCAAGTTCTGTCACTAATCTGAGTGTTCTCAGAGGCAGGCAAGTGACAAAGGCCTCCATTATGGATCTTAAAGTTCAGGCAGAATGGTATGCATGAAGGCAGAGAGGTAAGGTAGCCCCAACGTGTTTAAGGTTTTAAAGGTCACAACAAATACTTTAAATTGGACCTGAAAATTCACCAGCAAGCGGTGTGGCTGCCACAACGTACATACCACATGAGCTGACTGCAAAGTCCCCACCAGCATTCAAGAGATTACATCCAGGCAGGGCATTCAAAATAAATTTAATGTAACTATTCCTTAGAGATCAGGAGCTCTCCTTAAAGTTCACTGAGCATCCAGTGCAGTGAATTCTTTGTGCTCTGTCTGTTGCTTCTTGCCAAATGCCACTGCTACGATTCACTTTAAATCCAAATTGTCAATAGGGCAGGGTTTTTTTAATTGATAATGCCTTCCTATTGAATGTGTCAATGCCCAGAGCAATTTTTGGTTTGGCTTTCAATGGCCATTGTTCGTTATCGGAGTCCATTATGGTAATGTAATTCATAGATGGGTTTCCTGGAATCCTGTGCATTGTGTGAAGACTTGGCTAT
Source organism: Intellagama lesueurii (assembly GCA_037013535.1). Lineage (NCBI taxonomy): Eukaryota > Metazoa > Chordata > Lepidosauria > Squamata > Agamidae > Intellagama > Intellagama lesueurii. The sequence goes on along the minus strand of JBAJHW010000001.1, from coordinate 160,954,320 downwards.
CCCCTCTGCGAATGGTTCAGCATTACTTTTATGATTTATGCAATTTATCGATCTATATCAAACAGGCTGTATTTTTAGGCTGGCTTTCCTGCAAATTGGTAAAAATGGGATTAGCTCTGTGCATGAAGAGTAATCCTATTAAATGCAATGAAGACCCATCACAGAACATTGCTGTGTATTCTCAACCTATCTCAAGAAAGCTTCTCCTCATGAATCTACGTAAGAACAGGAGTCTTATGCTGCTCTTTGAAGTGGTGATGGCGGCGGTAGTCCTTCCTTCCTTCCTTCCTTCCTTCCTTCCTTCCTTCCTTCCTTCCTTCCTTCCTTCCTTCCTTCCTTCCTTCCTTCCTTCCTTCCAGAAAACATGACAAGAAAGGAAAAGTTCACACACACACCCAAAACTACTTAGTTTCTGGAACTATCTTTCAGTTTTCTATCATATGCGCCCCACATGTACCTTCACCTGAACATAAATCTGCCAAAGTAGCTGAAAAGGATGCTTCTCTTGTCCCCTTCAAGTCATCCTCAGTATCTTACCTTTGCTTACACTGTAAATTAAAATTTACATGTCAATGCCTTCTTAAACAGGAGGGTGATGACTAGTTTCCAAAAGGTCATTAATGAGGAGATAGACCTCCTTGGATGAACAAGCCAGTGATCAGGTACAGCTGAGTCAAAAGGCCCCTCTCTCATCACAATGAAGATGTATCCAATAGATGACCTCTAAAGATGATATCAATAGATAGACAATATTATGTGGAAGAAGATGCTACTTAATTAAACATCTGCAGCCTAATCTCATTCGGACTAAAGATAGTTGTGATCTAAAACTACTTATTAGGGGTGCAAGATTTTTCATACCCATTTCTGAACAGACTGAATTATCCTGATCCACAACTGATTTTGAAACACAACACAACACCTAGCTACCCCTACCTGAAGCTTCCAGGGCCTAGCTGAGTAGCACTCTCATGTTCAGGGTTTGAAGAATTCAGGTGTGAACCAGGCTTTCTTCAAAACACATGCTACTAGTTGCTTCATGACTATTTTCAAAGAGCCTAACTAATCACCTGGCTTGAAGGTGAAAGGAAGCGGGGTACATCCTGAGCCTGAGTTCTTATATATTATTGCTGCACAAGTGTGACAGCCCAGTTCAGCATTCCATACCATAAGGGTTTCAAAAATGGGTGGGGGAACAAAAAAATATGAAACTGGACTTCAGATGGTCTACGTATGGTCTTTTGCTCACTTCACTACCGTTCACACTTGTTGAAAAACAGACCTGACAATTGCTTTGTGTTTGGGTGAGAAGTAGTTAACTGATGAATAAAGGAGTCCACTTCTGGGATTTTCCCTTGTGTGGGATCACTTTATGAATGGTAGTTAGCAGAAGAAGGCACCTTGTAGACCATCTTGACTGCTGCCATTTGTGTTGTCGACATTTAGGCTGCCCTTGGCTATGTAAAGCTTGACAGCCTTTATCCTGCTGGCAATGCAGGCACAATATTATGCAGCAACATCAGGCCATTTCCTGGCTTTTTGAATGGTGGGTACAGAAGCACAATTTCCCACATTCATAAACTGGAGGATTTTTTAAAAAAATTAATATTATCTAATAAAGAATCATTTGTTAATCACATGGCCTTCACTAGTGTTTCCTGATAAAATATCTGAATATTACACAAGCATCTTGTGTCACCTTAAGCCCTGTTCTGATTCCACAGGGAACAAATGCATGAGGAGGGGATGTGTGCTAGCTAGCCCCATTCCACTTAGTGATCTCCCTCTCCTCTCCAGGCTGAAGATGAACAAAGCATTTATTTCTGTGGTAATAAATAAGTCAAATGGCAATTGATTGGCTTGTCGACTTAATTATTTTTGTTTGTGGACCTTCAACATGTGCACAGAATCTGTAATCAATCCATCCATCTGGATTTATTTCCAGATACTCAGCATGAACATGACACATTTGTTTTTTAAACACTTCTAAACAAACGTGATAATGTAAATATTTAGTGTTCACATGTTAGGAAACCAACAGATCTTGTGGCTTCCTTATGTGTATACCCAGGATGAATCACACTTTGCTGGTAGCTACATTTTAAGTTACATGCTTTTCCCAACTTGGAATTCGTTTCTGCATCAAGTAAAGTCGCCCGTAAAGCCAGAGCCAGCCTATTTCATTATTAAATAAGTTGTGGTGAAAGCTATGGTTTCTCAAGTAACATGAGAAAAGCACTGACTATTATTAGGGAACATGAAAAAAGAGAGAGAGGCTATTATCTTATTAGATGTAAATGTATGCATACACACTAGCTAAAATAAGATGGCTTTTGTGATTTTATGATTGAAACTTTTCTGACATCCTTTAAAGGGAGTGTAAATGTATTCAGACTATTATATGTTCCAACATTGTCTGCAAAAATGCATTTGTAGACTGTCAGGGCATTATAAAAAGTGATGGTGTTTTCATTGCAAACACTGCTCTATCCAATAAAACACACACATTTAAATGAAGGTAGTTGTAGAGTATGGGGAAAAAACAGAATTTATGTCCCTGAGGTACAGTAATGTATGAGGTACAGTACCTGCAATTTGTCTTTCAAATCCAAATTGGAATTACACTGTATTGTACTTCAACATTACATTAATAGTGATTTAGGTGCTCACCCATAATAGATCTTCCATAAAGCCTAGGCCCTGGTGATACATAACTATCTTCAATACATAAAAGTTTTCTGAATTAATTTTAAATATGGAAAGTTTAGAAAGTTGCTTTAGGGATTGAAATCTACAGAGATCAGTCAACATTTATGGTAACCAAATATATCTTTCATTGAGAGAACCCAAAAGGCTTAATATTGTGAAGAATTTGAATGATCGACTGAGGGTACACAAAAAGACCCATGGCTTGGACCCAAAGAATAATATATTTAGCTAAGGAAGTCTTGTTCCCAGGGATGATTCGGCAAATCTTTTTTTTTTTAACTGAGCTTGGAAAATACCTTGTTCAAGGCCTAAACAATGGGATTTAAGTCTCTCTCTCTATATATATATATAGTTTTTGGTATTATATGCTGCAGGGAAGTGTTTGCTATTGAATGGAAAATGGCTACAGCCTGCAATAGTCCAACTCAAGATCCTGTTCATATCTAAAATAACATATAGCCATCCTGCGCCCATCACTTCTGGCTGGCACAGCCTACCTCTGCCACTTGTTCTACAGTGATCGGTGCTACTAAGGAAGTAGGACTGGCACCTTATTTCCTGTTTACAGGAATCTATGGGTTCTTGTGGCAAACAAATTCATATTTTAATTATCGTTGCTTACTGGAATCAATGTCTGTTCAAATTCATGATCTTATCACATAATAATAGAATTGTGGAACTGAAAGAAACCCCGCAGGAATCATCATGTCCACCCCTCTGCTGAAACAGGAAAACCAATGATGAGGTATCCCTTCCTGATGACCACCTAATCTTTGCTTAAATATCTTCAGTAAAGAAGAGCCTGCCATCTCCTTAGGTCATCCATTCTGTTGTTGATGTTCCTCCTAATGTTGAGTATACATATTCATAGCACTGGGTTCTATCTTCTGGAACTGCAGAAAATAAGAGTCTTCCATCTTGTATGTGGTAGCCTTCAAAAATGAGAAGAGGGCAATAAAATCACTTCTCAATCTTCTCTTCCCCTGGCTAAAGATATCGACTTCCTTCAAGTGTTCCAGAAAGGGCTTGATTTCAGACTAACCACCCAATTCAGAACTGTCCGCTTAATGTCCTTACTAAACTAGTGTTCAGAACTGGACATAGCATTTTAGGAAAGCTCTGACCAAACTAGAAAATAATACTATTACTTGCAGAACTTCATTTTTCTGAAACACTTTTCTTGAAACATATTTAATTTGATTTGCCCCAGTTCTCTGATCTGTTAAGATGACCTCCAAACCTCTTTTCTCACACTTGTCAAAAACCAGCCATAACAATTGGTTTGTGTTTGGGTGAAAAGTGGTTAATTGATGAAAAAAGGAGCCAGCTTCTGGGATTTTCCCTTGCATAGTATCACTTTGTGAATTGTAGTGAGCACATGAGCGTAACTTGTAGTGTAGACCATATTAACTGCTGCCATTGGTGTTGTCAACATTCAGGCTGCTATGTAAAGCTTGGCAGCCTTTTTCCTGATGGCAAAGTGGGCACAGTATTGTGCAGCAACACTGGGCCATTTCCTAGTGTTTTGAATCATGGGTACAGAAGGACAATATTCCACAGGAGGTTAAACAGGAGGGTTTTTTGTTTGTTTGTTTGTTTGTTTGTTTAAAGAATTGAATATACAATAATGTTCTGCATGTTTCTATCATGGTGATGTGCTATATCAAAGGACTCTGTTGGCAGAGTAAGGAAAATAAATTTTGTAAATGGCATTTGAAGCAGATTCCATACTATATCACATGGTGTCCATATTTAGAGTTGACATGCAATATATCCAAGGTAAGAATAAGTCACTATTTTTCTTCTGACATTCTGCCAGATGGATTCTTGCAGGTAAATAATGTAAAATGATACACACCATGTTCCTTGAAGCACAGGATCACAAGGGATAAGGAATGGATTTGGGAATTTTCCATTCTGATTCCAAGGTCTAGAGAAAGCAGTGAGTCAATGTAGTGAATGAGCTGGGTTGTCCCAGTCTATTAGGAAAATAATGTGAGAAAGGAAATCACAATATAGAGAGTATCTACTCATTCCAACCTGATCATCTACTCTCTTCAGAGTCTTCTCTGACCATTTTCTCTTCACCAAATGCTCCTCCTGTGAATCCTTTTCCATAAGACACATTCTTACTATTTTCCCAAATCCCAGCAATGCCCATGGCTATCCTGGCCAAGTGAATCTATAGCTAGTTGTGTGAGGTGGGGAACCACTGATGTACATATACACACTTGCCTCATCTCAGGTGCTGCATTGAGGATAGCTCCAAAAATCAATCTTCTCAGGTCCAACTCTTAAAGATGTCTGAGACTTCCCTTGTGGAGTCTTCACCACCAAGACATCCTCAGTTGTACAACCCCTGGTGTGATGAGTGCCAACTCAGCAGACAAATCAGCACCCAATTCCTCAGCAGAACTGTCCGCGACCCCTGTGTCTTTTGTTACTCAATGACTCAGAACTTTGCCAGCAATTGCATTCTTGTGGTTTTGAACTTGACTTTTCTTCTTTTCACTGCCCCTAGCCTCTCCATCTTCAGCTGTCAGAACAAGGAACCCTTCACCCTTCACACATTCTTGATGGCCTTCCTTTTTTCTTACAGGCTGGCCTGACCAACATGTTTCAAAATAACTCAGAACAAGAGTTCCAGTATAGGTGTGGAACACAAATTCTAGTACAATGATAATACTTAATAATAATAGTAAGTATAATAATAAATAAATAAATGTACAAAAGCAAAACTCCAGATGTCATGGTTATTATTATGTCTGGGTTACTCAAACTGTACTATGATATCAGTTAGTCTATTCTAAAGCCTTACACTAAAACCCATAAGTCCCTCATTCTGGGATGCACCTTTGGTGATCAGTTTATGTATAACATGGTGAGGAAGCTGAAAGTGTTGAGCGCTTTGTGGGAACTTTCATTTAAAGAAACTAAGCCTTCAGTTTACATGTGTCCATGATTAAAATGGAATATCTACAACAGTTCACCAGAGCTCAAAATTATACCAGAGGAATAATCAGTTAAAGCTTTATTTAAGTGGGGGGTGGGGGTGGGACTTCAAAAAGGAAATAGAGTGAAAAATTAGTTTCTTAATATTGACATGTTCCTTCTACCAAAATTTATCCAGCGCTACCCGTAAGATTTGTCTTTGATATCTGCTTAACAATATATCATATGCATAGTAAACACTTGATGTCTCTTGTGCAGAAAAATCAGACAAGATAAAAAGAAATCATCCAAAACGCTTTAATCTTTAGTAGACAAGAGTGTTTGAACCAATTTTTCTGAGGAGTGTACAGATACCTGTGAAACTTTCTGCTATCTGTTCTATCACTCACTGTTACTCAGTTAATTAAAGTTCACAGACTTCAAATGATGACTCCTTGCACATTTCTCGTAATTGGCCAAGATTATTATTTTTTGTTAGCTGGCGACTTGCTTCTTGGTGGCAGTGGGCTTTTTCTTCAATAGCCTCCTGAAAAAATGGGCAAATCCATGACAGGCAACGCTACCAATAGGCATTAGGTGTGACAATGAAGGCCCTCTCCGTGTTCAGAGCATTATACTTTTAACTTAAGGACGTTAAATTTAAGCAATAGGATGAGGCTATGAATATCGTGCTCTGGTTGAGAACTCTTGGACAACGTGTGGTGGATTAAATGCCAGTGTTTGCCAGGATTCATGATTTAGTGGTGACACAGGCAGTCCTATTTGCTTCTACCTGACTCCTCACACAAGCAGCTAGGCCAGGCCCAGGAAACCCCTGACTCCCTAAATCAAGGACAGTCTTGATTTCCAGAGGTCAGGGGGGCACACATTGCCCCCAGAGACTTTGGAGGGTGCACCTCACCACTGCCACAGTCCTTATATTTTGCCACTGTTTTAACTGAAAAAGCTCCCTTCTGCCCTATAGTTCCATAACATTTTTATATGGAGTTGCCCAGGGCTGCTGGGGAGGTAAAGCCAGGCAGATTTGCACCATGTCCCCTAGATTGGGGGGGGGGGGGGACTTCCTTTAGAAACAAGTCTGGGGGAAAAAGGGGTTGTGGGGGGGGGCTGTGCATGCCAAGAAGTGCTGGGGAGGCACATTTGGGCCCTACAATCCCATGTCAAGGGATGGGACTTGTCACAACCATCCTACAAGCTAACACCACTTGTCTCAGTACCCTGTTGCTCACCATCAGTCTCTGACATGCCTCTTGTATGTATCTAGATTATGTACCCAATCTCAGGCACCCACCACGTCCTTTACTACACTGCCACCAGTTGATCTCTTTTCCAACTATGTTTACTGTGAAAGACTGAGGTCCATTCTGTACTTAACTTTGAAATAAGAACAGGTTTATTGGTTACAAGTTGTTCCATGAATAGTTCTTAAGCACATTCTTAAAGTTACACAAAGTGTCTCGTATATTCCTTTAACCTCTTCTGTACTTAATACAGATAACACTCTGACTGTTCACTCACTAAAATCTCTCTCTGCCACCAAACTCCCAAACTATCTCTCTATCTCTTCAAACTCTCAACTCCTCTTTTCTCTCTATCCCCCACTCTCTGCTTCAGCCCCCCTTCTATGTATCTGGCTCCGCCTCCCAACAGCTCCCTATTGGTTCATGCAAATGCATTGCTGAATATGCATGACAGGGTGACAGCTACAGGGCTCATGAGAGTGTTAGGCAAAAAATATCTGGAAGTCTTCCTCTCTGGAGCTAGAAAAACCAGAGGTTTCCCATCTCTGAGCTAGAAAAACAAAACAAAACATAAGCCAGGATTCAAAAATCATGGGAAAAAATCCTGTTTGGCTCTGATTTTTTAGTGGGTACAACAGGCAAGGATTCTGTTTGGATGACACACAAAGCAATTTTGGGAAATAAAGCCATTCGATTAGCAGGAGGATCCAAGTGAAAGACAATGGACACATTGACCAGCATTCCTGGTGAGCCAGACCTACCATAATCCTGGATTACTATTCTACCCCAACATAGACAATGGAATCATGGTTGGATTAAGCACAGACAAACACATCTAAGCTTGTAACCATTGGGCAAAATTCTGTTGACACAGTTCTGGTAGTGTAAGCTGGACCAGGGTGCCAGAAATAATTTAAATTAATTAAAACTTCTTTTTTTCCATTTCTGCTTCCTAGGTTGCCAAGGGCTCCTTTTGTCCTGAGGAAGACTTTGGGATGTTTGGGGGAGCTTTTAGTAGTAAAAAGAAATTGCTGCCCAATCAGTGCCACAGGGATACCACTGTGTGGCATTCCCAACCCTGGTGGGCAGTGATCCAGTAGCAAATTTTGATGATCAAAATCTCCCCAAAACATCCCGAGGCTTCCTCAGGGCAAAAGGAGCCCTAGGGAACCTCGGAAGCAGAACTGGAAGAAAAAGAAGTTTTAATTAATTGAAATTAATGATTTCCAGTGCCCCAGTCCTTTTTACACTGGTTGAACTGCACCAACAGAATTTTGCCTGTTGAAAACACATCTCATTTAATTATTTCCCCTTGTCACCCTTCCAGTTTCTCCAAATCTCATCTTATTCTTGCACCTAGTAATCTGAGGTGTCTTCAATTCATCCCAAATGAGGCATTTCATTAGTGTGCTATTTGTTCCCTGCTCAGATCACTAGTTCTGATATCAATTAGTTTAATGAGAATGGGTGATATATCCTATTACATATACTAGATGCCACAGAATACTTTTTAAAAATGACATGCTGCTGCTCAAACGGGTGAAGAACGTTAAATCAGGTTTCCAAAAGGTTCAACTTCCGAGCTCAGATTTATGAGTCGTTGTTTTTCATTCATTCCTATAGCCATGGAAGCTCTTGCTAGCAAGTATTTAAAAACCATTCCAAATCACTTCTTCCTCTTTCAGTTCAAATCGCCATTGATTTCACATTATCTGAACTGAGGTTCTGCAAACATGCTTTGCAGTTCAGTTGCCCAGCCATCTTGGCAAGCTGGCCAAAGCAGTGAAGATCTGTGATTCCACCATCTTTTTAAATTTCCTTTAAAAGCAGCCACAGGAGATGGGGAAATGGATTCGGACCACACCACTGTTGGAAAAAAAGGTTTGAGACACTGAGACAAAATATAAATAATAATCTTTATCTAGTTCTCTTAGGAAAAGGGTAAACAGGACATCCTAAGAAAACAATAAAAGTACTAAAACTACATTACAAAACATACCAAACAGTAAAGGGAATTAAAGGCGGCGGCAGCTCAGACAACGCCCACAAACTCAGGCAAGCACACACGGTCTCTGCCTCGCTCTGTCAGTCAGCACCATTGAAGGGTGAAGGGGAGGGAGGGAGACAAAGCTTTATAGAGCCTCATTGATTATAAAGGACAGGTGAGGTCTTTAAGGATATTAACCCACAGTGGGTAGAATGTTATATCTTACAATATACCAACACCCCTTCTCAAGATCTAACATGAATACATTTGGGCTCAATAACATCAACCATGATCAATTATGTTGGTATTTACATCAAGCATATTTAATATTTCACGAAGATATACAAATTTCTCTTGCAGAGATTGATACTCTTCTTCCAAGGCGTCTATCCATTTTTCTCTCTCTGAAATAGGTAATTTACTGATCTCTTTCCAGTTTGCCGGTTCCTTAATATATGCAGGTTTTCACAGAATCCATATCTTTCTAGAGGTTTGCTTTTATTAATCCTGTCTGATCGTTTTACAGAGGTTGTTGTTTCTGTTTCCCTTGGTCCAGTTTCTGCTTCCCCTTCTGTTCTGATAACATCTTCAGAAGATGGACCTGCTGGTTGACCGGTGGTCTCTGCAGGAAACCAATTGACCAATTCTTGTGGAACAGTCCTATATTCTGTAGATCAGTTACCACTATAGATTCATTTATCTGTTGCTTTATAAGTTTTTCATCTACATATACAACATTACAATATTTAATTTCAAAAGTCTCAGGGTTCAAAATTCTGTACCCTTTCCCTCCAATGGGGTAAGGTAAAGGTAAAGGTTCCCCTTGACATTTAGTCCAGTCGTGTCTGACTCTAGGGCACCGTGCTCATCCCCGTTTCCAAGCTGTAGAGCCAGCGTTCGTCCGAAGACAGTTTCCGTGGTCACATGGCCAGCGCGACTAGACATGGAACGCCATTACCTTCCCACCGAAGTGGTACCTATTTATCTACTCACATTTTTACATGCTTTCAAACTGCTAGGTTGGCAGGAGCTGGGACAAGCGACGTGAGCTCACTCCGTTGCGTGGATTCGATCTTACGATGGCTGGTCTTCCGACCTTGCAGCACAGAGGCTTCTGCGGTTTAACCCGCAGCGCCACCACGTCCCAATGGGGTACCCAACAATAATTCCAATTTCAGCTTGAGAATCAAGTTTCCCTCTCTTTTCTTTTGGGACATGTGTATATGCTTTAGCGCCAAAAGCTTTTATATGCTTTAAACCAGGTCTCTTTCCAAACCATAATTCAAAAGGTGTTTTACCTGTTACTCTACTAGGAACTCTATTATGCAAATAAACTGCTGTAACTACTGCTTCAGCCCACAAAGAATTTGGTAATCCAGCTTGCATTAACATAGATCTAGACATCTCCTGCAATGTACGGTTCAATTTTTCAGAACATCAATTTTGTTGTGGGGAGTGGGATATGGTTACTTTATGTTCTATACCTTCCTGTTCCAAAAATCTCCTGAAATCTGCATTACAATATTCTCCACCACCATCAGTACATAATGCTAGGGGTGCTTTGCCAAATCTATTTTTAATTGCAGCTACATAGCATTTGAACTTCTCAAGAGTCTCATCTTTACTTTTTAGAACATATACATAAGTACATTTACTTTTAGATTCAGTGAAGGTAAGAACATATCTATTTTTGCCTGCAGATAATGGCATGGGACCCACTAAATCTGAATAGACCTCTTCCAGAAACTCTTTATCCTGTATATTATTTTGTCCTGTATAACTGGGAGCAGTTCCCTTTGCTTTTATACAAATTTCACATCTTTCTTTTGACTTATCACATTTAGAAGCATCAATTCCACATTCTGTCAATAATTTTTCAATACTTTGCATGTTTCTATGTGCCAATTTTACATGCCATGAATAAAGACAAGTTTTATGATCACAAGTATCTTGCCTAGTTTGACATACAGATCTTCCTTCATCTACTACAGTATTTAAATCATCACTAACATCAACTATATAATGGAAACCATCATTTTCATCAACCTTAAGTACTAGACCAGTTCTATCATTGATAACTTTTCCTGAGTCACCTTTAAGTATTACAGTATAACCATTCTTTACAATCCTTTTAGTGCCAAGTAAATTATTTGAGGCTTCAGGGACAAAAGCAACATTTGTTAATGTAAGGTTCACCACCTCATTTTTAGAAGTGAGAACCTTTAAAGGTACTGTTCCAGTTCCAAGCACATTTAATCTTTGCTGGTTTGCTTGTAATATCTTTGGTCTGTTCTCTGTATCAAGTTGACTGAAGCTTTCTCGAAATTGACAAATATGTATGAAACTGCCACTGTCAAGAAGGAAATGTCTCTTGTCATTCACACCTTGATAATCAGATATTTGGAGCACTTGGTTATTATTATGAGCATTTTTGCCATCATTGGATCTTTGCTTGTATCTTATATTTGATCTGCCTTGTGGTGGTCTGAAATTTCCATGACTGCTAAAATATCCTCGGGCACTAGGGGTCGCTCTTTCAATACAAACACTTGTACCTCTGGATATTTGAGCTCCTGCATCTTTAAATCTGCAATATTTGGCAATGTGGCCAACCTTTGAACATATGTAACATCGCCTTTCTTTAGGATCAGGTCTCATTCTTAATACAGGGATTTTTTTAGACATGTTATCTATTGCCCTTTTAAGTCCAGAGTCTCTCAAGTAGGCAATTGTATAATCCAGGTCCACCTTTGCAGTACACTCAAGCATGGCTTTCTGATTTGCAAAAGATTGTGGTAAACTAAGTAATATACAAGTATGGAACTCAGAATCAGATATTTCTGCCCCTGCAGATTGAAGCTCTGAGACAAGTTTCAACATTTCATCCAAATGCTCATCAATGCTAGTTCCTTCTTTCATTCTCATGCTGTATAATCTTTCCTTCAAAAATATTACATTCTTACTTGATCTAGTGTCTTGAGGGTGGGTGGCCCCTCCATTGGCGGTTTGGGAAACTCCCTCTCATTCGGGGGGGGGGTGACTCTCACCACAAAGAGTGTGGTGTGCAGCTTGGGGATACATCTGGACCCAGCGCTTACCATGGAAACCCAGGTGGCGTCCGTGGCCCACTCCACCTATTTCCATCTGTGGCGGATTGCCCAGCTGCGACCCTATCTTGATGGCTCGGCCCTCACCACTCTCGTCCATGCGCTCGTAATCTCGAGATTAGACCACTGCAATGCGCTCTACGTGGGGCTACCTTTGAGATTGATGCGGAAGCTTCAAATGGTGCAGAATGCGGTGGCCAGACTCCTTAGTGGGATGAGAAAATACCAGCATATCTCTCCCACTCTGGCTGCCTTGCATTGGCTGCCCATTCGCTTCCGCATTGACTTCAAAGTGTTGATGATGACGTATAAAGCCCTAAACGGTTTAGGACCTTGATACTTGGCAGATCGCCTTCTCCCACCTAGATCTACCCGAATCACTCACCATAGCCAGGAGGGACGGTTGAGGGGCCTAACGCCGAGAGAGGCCCGGAGAGAAAGAACAAGAAACCGGGCCTTCTCGGCAGTGGCCCCTCGACTATGGAATAGCCTCCCATCAATGATCCACCTGGCTCCCTCGCTGGGTGTTTTTAAGAGCCAATTAAAAACTTGGCTCTTCAGGCAGGCCTTCCCTCCTGTCAATACTTGACTTACTCTTATTTTTATCATAATTTTCTGTTTTCCCGTCTTGAGCATTACTAATCATTATTGTTTTGAATTGTTTTTAACTGTTTTAATTATAATGTTTGGTGGAACCCGCCCGGAGTAGACTTTGTCTAAAAGGGCGGGATAGAAATCGAATAAATAAATAAATAAATAAAAATAGTGAAGTATTTTCTTTTTAGAGCACCATATAGTCCTTTAGCTGTTTTATACTTGGTTACTAATGGAGTCTCATGGTCTTCTATACAAGAGTATAATATCATTAAAGCCTTTGCTTCTTTAATTTTATATTCATTCTGTGCTGGCTGACTTTCAGGTATATCTTGGTCTATAATATTTAAACAGTCCTGTACTTGAAGGGAAACTCTTAATCTTGCATCCCATATTTGAAAATTGTTCTGGTTTAGCTTTGGAATTGCAAATATGCCACTGCTGTTACTTACACCCTGCTGAAAACGTTGAGTGGATGTATTAGCTTCTGGAGTAGTAGTAGGAACTATAGACATCTTGATACTAATAAATGTTGTCTTCTAATAAGGCAAAAGTTAAATTATCTTCTCCTCTCCACAACGTCACTCTCAATTTACTGAAGATTGTTTGACTGCATATAAAAATTGCTCTGTTGCTTTAAAAATGTTTTGCAGTCTCTTATCAACTCAAAAATTTACTCCCTTTAGTCAGAGGCAATTACAACGCATTCCCCAATTTAAAATGAAAGGAATGTTTGCCAAAAGCACTCTGTTCAACTATCTGAACTTCAAAAAGAGAAAGTAAAAAGTTCAAACACGGCAACAACTTTCAGTGTCTCAAAAGCAGCTTATCAAAACACAACCATCCTCTGCTACCAAATTTGTTGGAAAAAAAGGTTTGAATCACTGAGACAGAATATAAATAATAATCTTTATCTAGTTCCCTTAGGAAAAGGGTAAACAGGACATCCTAAGAAAACAATAAAAGTACTAAAACTACATTACAAAACATACCAAACAGTAAAGGGAATTAAAGGCAGCGGCAGCTCAGACAACGCCAACAAACTCAGGCAAGCACACACGGTCTCTGCCTCGCTCTGTCAGTCAGCACCATTGAAGGGTGAAGGGGAGGGAGGGAGACAAAGCTTTATAGAGCCTCATTGATTATAAGGGACAGGTGAGGTCTTTAAGGATATTAACCTACAGTGGGTAGAATGTTATATCTTGCAATATACCAACAACCACCAGGGAGGCGTTAAGTCCTGTGTGATTTCCAAACTTACATCCCCCATGTTAATATTGATGTTGTTAACTAGATCCAAGAATATGTATCCAGCAGTATCAACCTTTAAAACACATTAGAAAAAAAATAGTCCTGAAGAGGTAGAGGAGGTGTGGTTGACATTTTGAACTGATTGGTCTCATTTCTAGAAATTTATGTTACTCTGAATATCTTCTCCATGCTGTGATGGCTTGTGCTTATGGTTGCTCTACATGCTCCGGCTCAAACGGAATATGAATAAAAAGGAAAGTGCAACATCAACACAAATTTATGACTTACAAATGAACACATGCAAAAACTGATGTAGGCCAGACATAGAATGACTGCTCCATTCCTAGTGAATTTCCTGAATCAGCAAAGGATAAGACTTGATGCCTTTTAGAACACTTTCTAATACTGTGACGTTCTGGTACCACATTCAGTTAATATAAAGAAGGGAATAACCACATGCATATTGTCCTGAGGTCCAAACTACCGAAAAAAGTAAGACTTACTCAGGTTGAATCAATAAATGGAAAGGGGGAGAGTGGTAGTTACCTATGAGGACAGAACTAATGTCCTGGGGTTCTAATTCATGGGGACAGACCCCCACAGACACAGGAGGTTCTTCCTTGCATAGTCCTCACACTCAGCAGTTTGAGGGTGATGGAAGATGGGATGGAGGGTGTTCCCCTTCACCACATGACTAGTGTGTTCCCCTTTACCACATTTTGAGCCAATATACTTTTTAATGCCTGCAAACAAGGGTGAAGCGTCACCACAGCAGAGACTTTGCTACTTGCCTAAAGACTCTTGGATAGCTCTCTGGCTGCAGAGCCGCCAGAGAGGTTGGGAGTTCAATTCCCCACAGTGGCTCCTTGACAGGGGCTGGACTCGATGATCCATAAGGTCCCTTCCAGCTCTGCAGTTCTAAGGTTATTATTATTATTCAGCTGATCAATTTCCTCTCTGCGGTCCATGAACTGCAGCTTGAGTTCCCCTTTTTACATCAAAAAAGGAAACTACGGTGATAGCAGATTTTAACCATGCTGTTCCCTGCAGTATGTGTAAAGAATTCCCTGAATAATTTAGCATCCCTTTTGAACAATAGTAGGGTTCCTTGGTTCCCAAGTGGTCTCTTTGAACCTAACACCAGACTAGAGAAATTTTCTGAAGGCCAGCCCATAGATGTTGGGTAACATAACAAATAAGGATGCTAAGATTGGAAACTCACACTTTTTTGCTCCCCCCAAATGAGTTTGGTAGCTGATAAGTTCCTGATAAAAAAATAAATGCATAATTCTGTGATTGTTAAATACTTCCTCCACTGTTTGGGATCTGCATTTTTTAAGCAGATGGCACGAAAGCTTCCCCTTTGTTTCTAAATCCCCCTTTGATTTTTATAGCCCTTGATTAAGGAGTGGGAACTACCGCTTGTGTATTCATCATTTTATTTTAGCAAATCAATCCTGATCGCATAGCAGGTCACATCATCCATAAATATTCATCGTCTGTGGGGTTTTGCTTTACAGGCTCCATGGTTACTGCACATCAAAAAACATCCCTTTTCCTCCAAATGAGATCTAAAAATAATTTGTATACTCTATAAATTTTTTAAAGATTCAAACAGAATATACGAGTTAATCAATGCTAGTTCTGTTGTCAGCAGTGATATACACAGTGCAGATTTAATGTCGAACGGCTGTACGATGATGTGACATTACAAGATAAAGTGCCAGGTCATACCTGGGTGTATTTTCATTAATCTAAGATTGCCACACTAGAGAAATACTCAACGCCAAACTTTTATTTTGTGTTTTTTTTCTCCTATGAAAGTTTCTTCCCTCTGCTCTGTGTTTCTGCTTTTGTTATTGAGACATTTAACTGTTTCCTTATGAGCATAATGCTTGAATTCTCCATGAAGTACAGTTCCAAGTCCATGATGACCTGTACAAATCAACCTCCTTATTCACTAATGAGAACTGGAGTCAAATAATATCTACAGGGCCAAAGGTCCCCCGTCTTTATATAAAGCTATTAACTCTGAGGCAGTAAATAACTTTTCTGGATATACTGTGTTTTCAGCAATATAGTAAATTTCCGATCCTTTGTAGCATCTGCCTTCCTTTAATATGCCACCTTGTTGCCAGGGCTGATGTTCAGCGTGGTTTACAATGTACTTCCAAAATAGAATCAGTAGAACCATAGTATGTTAGAAGTATTACAACATAATTAAATCATTTGTAGCATAAAAACACAATTAAAATTAAACATTTTAAAAACATGGTAGTTAAAATACTAATGATAATGTATATTGCCAAAGGAGAAGATTAGCACATTGAATTAAACCCCTTGTTGTTAGCAAAAATGTATCCATTTTGAGGGTTCTTAAGATTTTCATTGTGTTTCAACAGCATGTTTCTGAATCCCCTGTTATTATTATTAGGATGGGGACAGGGTGGAAATTATTTGTTGAAATTGCTCAGGATTTTTTAAAACATCAACTTAAATGCAGTTTGATAGTAAATTTTTAATTATAATTTTCTTTTTTTTAATAATGGCACAATACACACTGTCCTCTCTCCAAAATGGGTTGAGCTGTAGATGTGTAGGGAGAGACCTCCTTAGTGGCTTACACTGAAGTTGGCTTACACTGAGTACACTGAAGTTTTGTGGTTTTTTTCATATTATTTCTTCTCTGTGACTTTTCTGTGCCCTTTCACCCTTTATCTGTCAAATCGCCTGATAAATTTTTCATCTAATCCCATTGTGAGGACTGTCAGCAGCCAATTTAACAGATTGTCCAGGAGAGGGGAGCAAGGAGGGATGGGCAGAAGAGAGCCTGGTACCAAGGATAAGGACTTGAGTTGTGGGACCCACTGTCAAGTCGGACTTAAGTCGCACTTGATTCGTGTGTTTTTTTTTTTTTTTTAATGACTTGGACTTGGCTTGTGACTCAGTACCCACCCACCTCTCCCTTTTTTCTGGGGGAAAAAGCTCATTTTTAAATAGGGACTTGGGGCTTGGAACTCAGGATTTGGTACCAAAGACTCAGACTTGGGACTCGGACACGAAGACTTGCCAACATCCCTCCCTGCTATCCAATGAGGAATGGTCTTCACTTCAGTTGCTCCTTGTGGGATTACTGTGTGCTGAACTCCTGGTGTCCTCACAGACTGCCTGCCTGCTGTGTCATCTTGGATCCTTTCCTTGTTGCCTTTTTTTCCTCCTTGATTTTTCTTTTTGGGAGGATTCCCCCCTCATATTTCTTTAGATTATTTTTTGCTGCTGTCAGGCAACCTGCCTGTGCTAGCATGTCTCATTGGGAGCATTTACTTTCCCCCGATTCTTGTGGAAATTTATTCTCTCTCTCTCTCTCTCTCTCTCTCTCTCTCTCTCTCTGTCCTTTCCTTTTTTTTTTTTTTTTTTTTTTTTTTTTTTGTCGTTTTGGCTGCCTGGCTGGTGTGCTTCTGACTGCCGGACTCACAGAAAAGAAGGGATGAAGTGGCGGGTAGAGACAAATCTTCCCGTGTTCTAGTAGTTTTGGTTGTGGGGAGGGGTTTGATTATATTTTTTGCTTGCTCACTTTGCTTGCTTTTTGCGGGAAGGGGCTGAGTGTGTTTGATTTTGTTATTTCAAGCAAGGTGATGCAGATCAGTGCTTGTTTACTAGAAGCAGAAATGGGCATCTTATCTGTATCCTGGCTTTTGGATATGACTTACTTGCAACTACTGAAAAGGAATGGGAATACATTTTAACAAGAGGTAGAAGTCTGCTCCCAGACTCTGGAACTCCCTCCCACGGGAGGCCAGGCTGGCCCCATCTTTGCTGTCCTTCCACAAGCAGGAAAAAGACCTTTCTCTTCAGGCAGGCTTTCCCTCAGTGACTGCCGACATGAGTGACTTTTAGATGGATTGTTATGTATTTCTGCTCTGACTGGGTTGTTAGAACTATTTGTGTTTACCATCTCTCAGAGTGGTGCTTGTTTGCTCCTTTTTTAGTATTTGCATACTTAATTGTTTTAGCTTTAATATTATCTTTAATGAAGTAAGCTGCCTCTTTATACTCATTATTTTTAGCTTTAAATATTGTCTTTCAATGACATAAACCACTTTGGGTCCATTTTAAGGAGAAAGATGGGGTAAAAATATTTAAATAAAGAAATAAAAAATAATGGAAATCAAAGAGCTAGGAGATGCAACCTATTATTTGGGCATTATAACCTTAAAATGTAGAGGGTGGCAGATGGATCATATTTGCTCAATCAGAAACAAAGTTGAGCTTCTGGAGACATTAGGCCTCCAAGATGCCCACAGTGTAACAACACCTGTGCAGACAGATTTTCTTAAAAACAGGAAGAAAGTACCCTTACTAACTTATATGCCGCCCAGAGACCTCTGGGTAGTGTGGGCGGCATATAAGTTAAATAAATTAAATAAATAAATAAATAAATAACAGTAATTATAGACAGCTATAGGTAAACTTTTATACCTTACAACCACTACTAGACCAGATTGCTGTAGGTATACAAAACCGAAGAGTTAGTTCTCCAGCTCAGGGTGATTGGACAGCTGTAAAAAAGAATAGCTGGTAGAGATGCGGATATTTGTATTTGTATACGAATATCCCCATCACAGCTGGCCCTAATGAGGGTCTGGCCCCTGGACTGGACTGTCCACTCACATGTCTTGCTGTGGTGCCAGTCTCGATTGTCCTTTCAATGATGCCTGGAGCTCTGCCCTCTTCCTGCTCAGCTTGCCACTCAGCAGCCATGTGAGGAGACTCGTCCTCCCGCCCCCTATCTGGAGTGGCCAGCTAAGCAGGAACAGAACGACTTTCCGGGCATGATTGGAAGGATGAACGGGACCGGCGCTGCAGCAAGACGTGTGAGTAGACCATCCAGTCCTAGGGGCTGGACCCTCATTAGGTCCAGCTGCATCGGGGATATTCGTATTCGTATACTAACACAAATACCCGCATCTCTAATAGCTAGGTTTTTTAAAGGGACTGTAAACTTTAAGTAAAGGACTGCCAGCTAGTAAAAACCCAAAGCTTGTAGGGTGCTCTGATCCAGACCGGGCAGAGGATAGTACCAATTTCTAGTTTCCAGTTCATGTTTGGTGATAGTCCTATTCTATGGGCTAGTGGCAGACAAGATGTTACAGCTTTGTCTTCCACCGAGTCTGAGTACATTACTGCAGCTGAAGCATGCAGAGAACTGCTATAGCTGGAGAAGCTGCTGAATGACTTTGGGTTAAAGGAGAAAATGCTGATCCGGGTGATGGAAGACAGCCAGAGCTGTATCAAGCTGTCACAAAGTGAAAAGATGAACGCACACACCAAACACATTGGCATGAGATGCCACTTGGTTTGTGACCTGACTGAGAAAGGGGTCACTGAGTTGGTCTACAGTCCCACCACAGAGATGATGGCAGGCATCTTAATCAAGTCTCTTCCAAGGGTCCATTTCCAGAACTTGTGTGACAAGATGGATCTTCAGGAGGGTAGATCCATACAAGTTTGAGAAGGGGTGCTGGAGTTTTGCAGACTTGTATGCTGCCTTCAGTAGGTTGGGTTGGGAGTGACTGTCAATCAACCCCGCAGTAACCAATTGTTCCTCCCCTGCCTCTAAGTCCAAAGAGAGCCATGTCTCTCTTTCTGTTTGACCCAGTGTCCGGTCTTGGGATCATGGTGGCAGACTGTCTCCCATCCAGCTGTTGACCTCTCCGGCAGCAACAGTAACTCCTGGGCCTCACACACCTCCCAGTCTGTGGCATCCATCTAACAGTTATTTTCTCCTGCTTCGCTCTCCTCCTTAAATCCAAGTCCCACCATGGCTACACCTGTTATCTGCCTCTCCCTGGCCGGCACCCCATTCCACAGGTGAGCTGCAGGTACGGAAACCAACCCTTGCTCTCTGAAGGGCAGAAAGCCCACTCTTGTAGCCAAGAGTCCCCTCAACAGTCCCACAGAACCAATAAGGGGTGGTCTACTCTGGGGAAGAAATGCTCTAAGTGTTAGTTGGTGGTCCTCTTGGAAGACAAGGTCCGGCAGCTGGATGCCTGTGTTCTAATCTCTGCACTATTGGGGAGCAGGCCGGGTAGGTGGGGCTCGTCAGCCTTGGAAGGCAGCCCATCTAGGAGAAGGAAAACTCTGATTTCAAACCTCCACTGCCTTGTGGCTATATCCACTGATGGAAAAGGCTTCAGGAGTTAACCTCGAGGCAAAATCCGGAGCCAGAGTCCCGGAGGCAGTTCGTGCCGTTCTGGCAACTCCTGCGACATCGCTGGAACCAGTTGTATTGGCTCTTGCCTTTCCATTGGACTATTTCAGCGATGTGGAGAGGGGGGATTTGCTACTTGGGTAACAGCCTATCCTCCATATTATTTTACCCAGGCTTCGTGCTCTGGAGAGGACACTCCAGCTTCGCATACAGCGTCGAAACAACACGGGAAGTAGCAGTTACCGGTTATAAGTCTTTGTTCGATTTGCGTAGAGCATGACGCCAGGGGCTACTTCTGACGGTGGGAGAGGTCATTGCACCTCACTAGGTAGCTACCGCCCGCCTTAAGCTGGGCAGTCCCCAGCCAATAAGGTGCTACCTCACCACGGTCTGTTAACCTCACGAGGTGCGTGGGGTTTAGGGTGAAAGCCGACAAGCAGATTGATAACCCTGCACCATGCAACAATCATAAGAAAACTTCTGCCCTAAAGTTGGGCACCTGGAATCTTCAGACAATGACCCCTGGCTTTTCTGACGACCTGGAGGAAATAGACGATGTGCGCAAGACAGCTGTCATCAACATGGAACTGAGTAGACTGCAGATGGACATTGTTGCCCTGCAAGAGACGAGATTGCCAGACATGGGATCTGTCAAAGAACAAAACTTCTCATTCTTCTGGCAGGGAAAACCATTGAATGAGACCAGGGAACATGGTGTTGGCTTTGCGGTCAGAAATACTCTGCTGAGATCCATTGTTCCACCTACTGTGGGGAGTGAAAGAATCCTGTCTCTGCAGCTCCACTCATCAGCGGGACCGGTCACCCTCATTAGTGCATATGCACCAACACTGTCGTCCACAACAGAAGTCAAAGACAAATTCTAAGACGATCTGGCAGCTACTATCAAAAAAATCCCCGAGAGAGAACCACTGTTCATTCTCGGAGACTTTAACACTAGAGTTGGTGCTGATCACAATTCTTGGCCCACTTGTCTAAGCTGTTTTGGCATTGGGAAGATGAACAAATATGGCCAACGCTTGCTGGAGTTTTGCTGTTACTATGGTCTTTGTGTCAGCAATGTGTTCTTTAATACAAAGCTTCAACACAGAGTTTCCTGGAGACATCCAAGATTGAATCATTGGCATCAGCTCGATTTGATCCTCACTAGACGTTCTAGCCTTCCTAGTATTACAATCGCATGCAGTTACCAGAGTGCTGATTGCGATACTGATCACTCCCTGGTGTGTAGTAGAGTAAAACTGCGAGCAAAGAGATTGTATCACACGAAAAAGGAAGGAAGACCACGTATTGACATCAGCAAGACTCGCAATCAAAGAAAAGTGGAGGAATTTGCCCAAGTGCTTGAGGAAACTCTTCCAGGCCCGGCTGATGCAAATGCACCTGAACGATGGGAACATTTCAAGAACACTGTTTATAACACCGCCTTGTCCACATTTGGCAAGAAGACCAAAAAGACAGCAGACTGGTTCGAAGCCCATTTGGAGGAGTTGATGCCAGCCATTGAGGATAAGAGGAGAGCTCTAGCAGCATACAAAGCCTGTCCTAGTGAGTACAACTTGCAGGCTCTTCGACTTGCTCGTAGCAAAGTCCAACAGGCTGCCAGGAGATGTTCCAACAATTATTGGCTTTAGCTCTGCTCTCAGATACAGATAGCAGCAGACACAGGTAACATCAAGGGAATGTATGACGGTAGCAAGCAGGCTTTAGGTCCAATACAGAAGAAATCTGCTCCCTTGAAGTCTGCTACAGGTGTGAACATCCAGGACCGAGCACAGCAGATGGAACGCTGGGTGCAGCACTACTCTGAGCTATATTCCAGAGAGAATTTGGAACCGAAGAGGCACTAAATAACATGGAGTGCCTGCCTGTCTTGGAAGAGTTAGACAGTGAACCAACTTTAGCAGAAATAAAAGTGGCCTTGGATTCCCTCGCCTCCGGCAAGGCACCTGGGAAGGATAACATCCCTGCTGAAGTGCTGTAAAGAGATCATCACCACCGAGCTGTATGAAATCTTTTGTCTTTGCTGGAGGGAAGGTGGAGTACCACAGGACATGAAGGATGCAAACATCGTCACATTGTATAAGAACAAAGGAGATAGGGGCGACTGCAATAACTACCGTGGCATCTCTCTTCTCAGCGTTGTAGGGAAGCTGCTTGCCCATGTTGTGCTGAAGAGACTCCAGGTGCTTGCAGACAGAGTCTATCCAGAATCACAGTGTGGATTTTGAGCTAATAGATCCACCACTGACATGGTATTCTCCCTCAGACAGTTGCAGGAGAAATGTAGGGAACAACAACAGCCACTCTTTGTGGCCTTCATAGATCTCACAAAGGCCTTTGGTTTGGTTAGCAGGGACGGCCTTTTTAAAATCCTTCCCAAGATTGGATGTCCACCTCGACTGCTTAACATCATCAGGTCCTTTCATGAGGAAATGAAGTCCACTGTAGTTTTTGATGGCTCAACATCAGATCCCTTTGACATCCGAAGTGGAGTGAAACAGGGCTGTATCCTCGCGCCGACCCTGTTCGGGATCTTTTTTGCTGTCATGCTGAAGCACGCCTTTGGAACTGCGACAGAAGGTGTCTATCTCCAGACTAGATAAGATGGAAAGCTCTTTAATCTTTCTAGATTGAGAGCAAAGACCAAAGTCCAGCTGAAATGCATGCCGGACTTCCTCTTCACCAATGATGCAGCTGTTGTTGCCCACTCTGCTGAAGACCTCCAACAACTCATGAATCGCTTTAGCAAGGCCTGCCAAGACTTTGGATTAACAATCAGCCCGAAGAAAAGACAAGTCATGGGCCAGGGCGTGGACTCACCTCCCTCTATTACCATCTCCACACAAGAATTGGAGGTTGTTCATGACTTTGTGTACCTTGGCTCAACGATCTCTGACACTCTCTCCCTAGATGTCGAGCTGGATAAACGCATTGACAAAGCAGCTACCATGTTCTCTAGACTCCCAAACAGAGTATGGCTTAATAAGAAGCTGACGGCATATACCAAGATCCAGGTCTATAGAGCCTGTGTCCTGAGCACACTCCTGTACTGCAGTGAGTCCTGGACCCTTTGTGCACGGCAGGAGAGGAAGCTGAACACGTCCCATATGCGTTGTCTCCGATGCATTTTTGGTATCACCTGGCAGGACAAAGTTCCAAATAGAGTACAGTCAAACCTCGACTTACGAACGTCCCTAGTTACGAACATTTCAAGTTACGAACAGCTCCGTCCGCAAAAATCTGGATCGACTTGCGAACGGAGCTTCGACCTACGAACGAAAAAAGGCAGGGGAAAAGAGCGGGAAATAGCTGTTGGTGGCAAAGAGGCTGCTACTTTGTAGCTCTTTCACCCCAACGGTTAGAGCAGGGGGTCAGGGAACTTTTTTACTTCTGCCGAGCAGGAGGAGGAAGCCGGTGCACTCCCTTCCCATCCCTGGCGCGGGTCTACTTGTGGGTAAGCGCCACAGAAAGCACGGGTCTACTCACGAGTAAACGCCGCCGAAGGCGCAGCAGTGGAGGTAAAGTTCTGCTTTTTCCTTTTAAAAAAGTTGATCTGGGTGGGTTTTGGAGGGTAGGTTTGGGCTGGGGGGGGTTATGTTTCTGTGTTGTTTTGTTTTTTGGTGATTTTTTTTTTTTTGCAGTCCCAGCGTGGGACTTGCTCCAATGTTTATTTTGGGATTGGTTTGTTTTTGGTTTTGGTTTTTTGCAGTCCCAGCGTGGGACTTGCAGTGTTTGGGCTTTCCCCCAATTCGAATTTCCCGCCCTTTCCCCCGCCTTTTTGTCTTCGGAGGTCTGCAAGGGCTACCTCCGATGTCGGGGGAAAGCCCTTGGAGACCTCCTGGGGGTCCGATCGCGGCGGCAGGTCTACTCGTGGGTAAGCGCTGCCGAAGGCGCGGCAGTGGAGGTAAGGTTCTGCTTTTTCCAACGTCGGAGGAAGCCCTTTGAGACCTCCGAAGGCAAAAAGACGGGAAAAGGGCATGAAATTCGAATTTCCAGCCCTTTTCCCCTGCCTTTTTGCCTTTTTTCTTCCCTCAGAACGCATTAAATGGTTTTCAATGCATTCCTATGGGAAATGGTGCTTCGACTTACGAACTTTTCGACCTATGAACGCCGTTCCGGAACGGATTAAGTTCGTAAGTCGGGGGTACCACTGTAGTCCTAGAATGAGCTGGAATTTTTAGCATGTATAAATTACTGAAACAGCGACGTCTACGTTGGCTCGGGCATGTCGTGAGAATGGCTGATGGTCGGATTCCAAAAGATATCCTGTATGGAGAATTAGTGCAGGGAAAGCGCCCCAGAGGGAGACCACAGCTGCGATACAAGGATATCTGCAAGTGGGATCTGAAGGCCTTAGGAATGGACCTCAACAGATGGGAAACCTTGACATCTGAGCGTTCAGCCTGGAGGCAGGTGGTGCATCATGGCCTCTCCCATTTTGAAGAGACCCTTGTCCAGCAGGCTGAGGCAAAGAGGCAGTCCTGAAAGCAGCAAAATCAGGGAGCTGGACAGGGGACAGATTGTATTTGTCTTCAGTGTGGAAGGGATTGTCACTCTCGAATTGGCCTTCTCAGCCACACTAGACGCTGTTCCAAGTCCTCTATTGAGAGCACGTTACCATAGTCTCTCGAGACTGAAGGATGCCTAATCTAATCTACTCTGGGGAAACTTGAAGTGAATTCTGCTCTATAAGTCCCTTTACTCTTGCTGTGCAACTAGAGGAATTTAGCCAAAATTCAAAACTCTGCAACAGAAACAGGAAAGAGTACCTCCAATCTGAAAGAGTCTGAAACACAACACCCAATATATTCACCCAAAGCATGGTGCCTGATGCCTCTTTCCTTGGCACATTAGGAAGGGTTTTGACTTAATCGCTGTGGATAGATTTGTAGCTGAGTGCTTCCTTCCTCTCAGTTATATTTTACAGGGAACATATAACTCCCCTGTTACAGCAGCTCCACTGGCTGCTGATCCATTTCCGGGCACAATTCAAAGTGCTGGTTTTAACCTATAGAGCCCTAAACGGCTTGGGTCCAAGCTCTCTCAAATACCGTATCTCCCTCTATGAGACTGCCTGGGCACTAAGATCATCTGGAGAGGCCTTTCTCTCAGTCTCACCACCCTCACAACTGTGTTTGGTGGGGACACAAGAGAGAGCCTTCTCTGTTGCTACTCCCAGATTCCAGAACTCCTTCCCATGGGAGGCCAAACTAGCCCCATCTTTGCTCTCCTTCCGCAAGCAGGAAAAAGACCTTTCTCTTCAGGCAGGCTTTTCCTTACTGACTGGTGGTCTGAGAGGGGTTTTAAATGGATTGTTGTGCTCTGTTGTTTTAAATCTGTTTTAATATTGATCTTATACTTCTTTAATTCTTTTTCAATATTTGTATACTTACTGTTTTTAACTTTTAAATACTGTTTTAATGCTGCAAGCCACCTTGGGTTCTTTTGGGGAGAAAGGCGGCATAGAAATATTTAAAATAAATAACTAAATAATATTTTGCTGACTGTTCTTTTATTTTTTTTACAAAACAAAGGCCAAAACCTCTCTTTTTTCCCTAACACTATTAGCTTCCATTTCTTTCAATGTCTTTTAAAATGGTCTTTACTGCATTTGTTGTTTTTATTGTTCCATGTGTTCTCTATCCTGGCTTTTTGCACCAAGAACAGTGAGAAAATGTAATCGGTAAATAATGCTTTCAGAACATTTGTCCGATGCATGCTGAGGCCAGTCCACCTTGCAATGGCTGTGACAAAGCCAGCCTTTTTATAACACTCGGTTCCTTGCCATCATGGGGTAAAAGCAACAAAGAGTTTTATGGCACATTAAAGACTATTTCTTTTATTTGGCACAAGCTTTTGTGGCTTGTAGTGTACTTTATTATTATATTTTGCTTTGATTTTTTTCTGATTGTTAACTGCCTATAATCATGCTGTGCACTAATCGGGAGGTATAAAAGTCAAATAAATAAATGAATTCTTCAAATGCAATGTGATAGCTGGACAGAGATAAATAAGGAAGACATCCCAATGATAGCATTGTCAATATAAGTCATATAGTTTATTAATAGCGTTTATTTGAGGAACCTCTCCCCATCCCTCTCTCTCTCTCAGCCTTTCTCATTAGCCACAAGGTGGACTCCTTTTCCTCTTAAACAAATGAAATATTACAAGAAGTTCTGCCAACCCCCTTGACCTTGTTATTGAGAAAATGACATATGGGCATCGTTTCAGATCAACTTGCCAGATGCGAGTGGACTGCAGCAAAACTTGCAAGAAGCAGTCCATGATGCATGGCTCACCTTATGATTTTATTCTCCCAAAATATTCGAAATTCTTAAGAATCCCTGGGAGGCTTTGATTCTCAAATGCTGTTAAAATTATGCCATGCTGGCATGCAAAGCAATATCCTGTTTTTTCTAAATGTAGTGTGATGCCTTATCTTGAGAAAATGCTATATGCTATGAGTTTTCTAATATAGAGTGAACCCTATCCATGTTTTTGCAGACAAGTCTGATACCAAAATAATATGAGATAGGGATGGGTTGTGCGTTTGAGGAATACGATCCAACAGGAAGATTTGTGCATTTCTGGATCAGAGGCAGGGAGATTCAAGAAGCCCCAGTCATGCTCAGGTTGATTTGCACAGTAAAGTTTCCTTTCTGTATTTGTGGGGTTAAAAATGCTGAAATTTGAACAAAAACACTTGGCACCAGTAGCTGCAACAAAAGAAGAAAGTGCCAAAGCAGAAGGAGATGGACAACTGAATGAAAGCCAAAACCTCTCTTGGAAACTCCTGAGGAGGGCTCAGGTTTATCTTATCAGCTCTATTTATTCCCATTTTACTTCACATCCAAGCATGGCAAGTGGAGGTTGATACATCTCTTACCAACTGGGTAACAGAATTTTCTACCTTTTTCTTTAGGTAACTGCACTAAACCTTCATTACACTTAGGATGGAGTATGTGTATGAATATGGGATGAATGTCTGACTCCTTTGTGTGGGCTTTGATTGGATAGGTCAAAATTGCTTTAAGGACTATCTTCCTCTCACCTTCACACATTGTTTTCTACTTTCTTTTATTTTATTTTTTTAATGACTGCCACTAGCCTTCATTTGTGGAATCATTTTCTTTCTGGTAGTGGTTTGTTCCAGGTAAATGGGTGTCTGTGTATATTCCAAAGCAAATGGGTGCCAAATACAGCATTTGGACTAGATACTGAATGGATACACTTGGGCAAGTCAGGCCACTGACTGGAGACACTAAGGGACATCTTCCATACTCCAAACAGATGCCTTCCCTGGGCACATTCCTGATGGAGGGACAGAAGGAAGGAAGGAAGGAAGGAAGGAAGGAAGGAAGGAAGGAAGGAAGGAAGGAAGGAAGGAAGGAAGGAAGGAAGGAAGGAAGGAAGGAAGGAAGCTGGGAGAAGCCTTGTTTACACAATGAAGGTCCACCACATTTCCAAAGCTGATAGCACTGAGTAGCACCCACCCAGTCTTTGTTTTCCCTGTTAAAATCAGCTAGTATTCACACACCCATGGTATTGGACCTCTTCAGTCATTAATTGCCTAGTCCTTAAAAACGTGTAGAGAGCAAAAAATAGCCCCTTTCTTCTCCATCTCCATCTTTTTTGGTATGTGGAAAGTGACATGTCAGAAGGGAAAATGCCCTAGCTCACATGTAGGCTCTCTAACTCTATAATCTAGGGTTTTTGCTTGCATTCAGCAGGGGGTTGGACTCGATGGCCTTCTCGGCCCCTTCCAACTCAATGATTCTATGATTCTATATACAGCTTTTACACGAGCAGGACTTTTCTCTTGAAAAACATGGATCTGCATGTGAAGAAAGATGTCCACGGAGAAGGGAGAGGCCAGTTGCTTCTCTCCAAACATTTTGCTAAGATCCAGGAATAATGACTGAATAGAGCCTAGAGATTCCTCACCTCCAGCCTTTAAGCAAGAGTTCTCTCCCCAACCCCACATCATCTCTCTGATCTGTGCAAACTGTCTCTAGTGTCATTTCTCTTTGAAGAGCAAAGCATAGAATCACAGCAAGTGCAGGACTTCCTGGCTGTTAAGAAAGACATCAAGACCACATCTTGTCTTGCACATTCTAAAATAAAGCAGCAATCATCTCAATTTTGGGACAGTCGCCCAATTCATACAATCTGTGAATTGTGCTATGTTGCAGACGAAAACCCAGGCAAGATAGGAAAGAGGGAACAATAAGAACTTTCCCACAACAGCTATTTCTTTGTGCAAAACATTGGTTTTGCCACTGCAAGAACTCTATCAAAACGATCAGAAAATCTTTGTGCTTGCCCCTACCTGTGAGCAAGAGAAAAACTAGGATTTCTCTGATTGCGATTCACGTACAATGCTTTCCTGTACTTGGTTTGTGTTTCTACCGAAGCACTTTTGTGGGTCAAACAAAAGTATCTACAGTGATGCCTCGCAAGACGAAAATAATTCGTTCCGCGAGTTGTGTCGTATTGCGAAAATTTCATCTTGCGAAGCGTGGCATTCCCATAGGAATGCATTGAAATTTAATTTTTAAAAATGCAAAAAAATTCGTCTTGCGAAGCACGGCCATAGAAAAATTTGTCTTCCGAGTCACCAAAAAAATCGCAAAACGCTTTCGTCTTGCAAGTTTTTCGTTGCGCGAGGCATTCGTCTTGCGAGGCATCACTGTACATAGCTATATTATCCCTGCCTGGAGATAAGGTGCTGTCTGAATATTTAAGCTATAACTGCAATGTCGTTGTATTGTTGCAATGTCATATTGTTTGTTTTAAATGATTAACATGGTTTACTGTTATATTTTGATGGATATAATATTTTGATTTATTGTGTGTGCATAAATTTCGAAAGCAACTCTAGTTTTTTGTGTTTTTTTTCAGGGTAGGCATTTCCTTCTATAATGTAACTCTCCTCTTATACACATTTCCTTCGTCTCTGTTTGCTTTTTGGTTTTATTTTGTGAGGGACCCTTCCAATGTGGTGCCTTTCAATTTTCTGTTCTCCTTCCTGGCTTGTTTTCACAGCAGCTCTGAATGGTAGGTCAGGCTGAGAGGGAGGGAGTGACCCAAGATCCCTCAGGGTTTTCAACTGGAATCTAGTACTACTGTACCACTATGTCTGTTATACAACAGACTGGCTTTCTCTGCTTTCAGATGAAAAGGCTTCCCAAAGTGGTTTACATGAGTTCAACAACAAAAAAAGACAGTTCCTTCATGAAGACTTGCATTGTCTGTGGGCCACGTTAGACACTAACGTTCATGTAGCTCAGTGAGTTAGGTATCTGGTTGTGGAGCCATTGGCTGGGAGTTCAATTCCTCTTTGTGTCTCCTGGGAGAAAAGCCAGCCTGTGTGGCCTTGGGCAATTTTCACAGTCCCAGAACACCCCCAGAAGAAGGAAATGGTAAGCCATTTATGAGGACTCTCTACCTAGAAAAACCTGGAAAACCCATAATTGACTTGATATTGTGTAATCTTCATGATCCTTAGAAGCAAAGCTCCCTTAGGAAGGAAACAGCATTTATTTGGACTCAATATTGCCTCGGCCTATTTTGGGCAGCCTGCTTTGCTCACCCTACCCCGGAATAAAGATGTGAGACAAGAAATATGGGTTAAACACGGACCACACTTTATTGAAAGCCATCATTGTTGTCATCCTTTGGCAAAGGGGGGGGTCCTGCTGTAGTGTGGAATCAGGTTGAAGCACAGAGGTCTCACCGGACCCCTTAACCAACAAATGGGCGAGTCCCTGGCCCCAAGTTCTCGGGATCATAAAGACAGCGAGAACCCGGCCGGCCCCCATTTGACCACCCCCGGACCTCAAGCCACCTTTTCCTTGTTGACTGTTGGTCCGGGTGTAGCCCCAGCGCATCTTTCCCCCCAAGCACTGTAATCGCACGATCCGCAGCGCTGGGAGGTCAGATGGGCTATACCTTACCTGCAATTGCAATGGGACTCACCAAATACCTGTTTTTTCCACACTACCCACCACAGCATAGGGACTAGCATAGCTAAGTCCCATGCCCGCCATCGAGCCTATCGAGCTCAGCACGCAGGCCCCCCTTGATGTCTTCCAAAAAGACATCCAAACCACCATTGGACAGATGTACACCATCTGACCGAAAAAACTCAGGCCTATCCAAACAGATCCTCTGGTGACCAATCACCGATCCAAGGCCACTGCAGACCGCCCTGCAGACTTCCCGATTAACACGCCTGCGAGCAGTGTTAATGGGTAAAAATTCTCTGGCTTCTCTCCAAGACAACCGGGGGATGATCGTTGACCAAATGATGCTCATCGCCGGGTACATGGCTTTCAGCCAGGTCAAATCACGCAACACATCCATGATCAAGGCCTTTCCAGAATGCTTGGCCAGATTGTTGCTGCCCAGATGTACCACCAAAACATCTGGGGAAAATTATCCAAAGGCAGCCACTCTGCACAGCTGGCTCCACTGCATTCCATGCAGTCCTCTCCACTCGATATGGGCTCTAGCTCCAAGGCCCAGACAGCTCCCCCATGGGGATGCAGCCGCATAGTGAGCTGCCCAAAACACATAGCTGTGGCCCACGATCATCACACACCTTCTCCTCATTGCTTCCAAGATACCTGCAATACATAAGAGAACCAGGCCCCTCCCTAGACATTAGGTAGTGTCCTGATATACCTACGATAGGTGGACGAAGACCACCGCCCAAGCCGTTTAATGTCTTCTACATTGTAACCTAAGGCTGCTGCTGTGGACTCTGCTCCTATTCTAAATGAATGCGTGCCAAACCTCATTCCCTGCACTCCAACCCTATTTAATGCTAAATCGGTCAACTTCCAAAATTGGTATTTTGTCAGTGGTACTCCATCGCTGTGTATAAAGAAATATCCTTGGGTCTGTCCCCTAATCTGCAGGTATGCATCCGTGGCTGCCACCGCGCAAAGGTTGTCCATCTGGCAATGTTCCAACGTAATGTAGGCTCCCCGACCCTGCTGGTCGGCCTATGTATTCGAACCGTCCCCTCCACAACCCTAACATTTTGCCATTGCAGGGCTACCCTGGTCCTGTCTCCCTTTCCCGAAGCTACTACCTCACTCATCCTGAGGGCTCCAAAAAATGTTAGTAAGGACGCGGCTTTGAATAACGTAACTTCATAGTCGTCCTTGCATAGTGCCTTCAACTGTTTACAAATGCCTTCTAACAAGGCAGGCGATATGGGAGCTCTAGTGTCCTTAACTCTACCTCTTTCTTTCACCCACCATTTGATCATTTTCCTAATGCGGTAATCTGAGGAAAAGTCCTGATAACCATGAATCCTTGCATAATATGCGAGAGCCGACAATCTATCTTGTATAGTTCCGGGTGCCAATCCCTTCCTATTCAGATAAACAATAAATTGCTGAAGATGTTCAACCGGAGCAGGCCATACTGGTTCCAAATTTACTAGGTTCCTAAACTCCTGAAACTCTATACTAACAGCCGAGTACCCTCTCCGTGTCCTTGGTGCCAAAGCCAAACCTATTGCTCTGTCTGCGTCATCTCGCCAATTTGCTAGACCTCTGGGGGCAGAATCTCTGGGAACTCGTTGGCTCCTGGATCTAGCTCCCTGAAACACTCTAGCTGTTAGCGTGACAATGCATCAGCTAGGCTATTATCTATGCCAGGGACATGACGTGCTTGCACCAAAATGTTGAATTGTAAAGCCCGTAATGTTAATGTGAATGCTCTAACTAATGACATTACCCACTCCGAATGGGACGTGAGGTTGTTTATAATATAAACAATAGCCTGATTGTCGCACCAGAACCGTACAACTGAGTTCACCCATTCACCTGCCCAGAGCCATAATATGCCAACTATAGGAAAGAATTCCAAGAACGTTAGATCTCTGGTGCCGCCAGCCTGATGCCACTCGTCTGGCCATTTTCTGGCGTACCATCTACCTCTGCAATAAATCCCAAATCCTGACGAACCTGCGGCGTCCGAATGGACCTGAAAGTCCGCCTTAAGTCCTATCTCACTCCTCCAGAAAGATATTCTGTTAAACTCGGCTAAAAACTGGTTCCAGACTCACAAATCCTCTCTCATACCCCATGTAATCCTAGTCCTGTGTAAAGGGCAACAAAGGCCTTTCATTGCATCACAAAGCCGTCGTAAGAAGGCACGCCCAGGAGCATCTACCCTACAGGCAAAATTAAGATGGCCAACAATCTCCTGAAGCTCATTCAGGGACACTTTCGTCTGCCGTAACAGCGTGGCTATGCGAATCTTAAGGTCATCTAACTTACTGGCCGGCAGTTTGGATGTCTGCTGCACCATGTCCAGTTCAATACATAAAAACGTCAGGGATGTGGCTGGCCCCTCAGTCTTCTCCTCAGCCAGGGGTAGCCCTAATTCTTCAGCCATTGACTGAAAAGTATCTAGAATAAATCTACACCTTCCTAAATTCCTTTCACCACAAAAAAGATAATCATCTAAATAATGGGCCATATTGCTGCAGCCCACCCTCCTCCTGAGTTGCCACTCCACAAACGAACTGAAACACTCAAATGCTGCACATGAAACTGAGCAGCCCATCGGCAGAGCTCTATATAGAAAAAACCCTGAAAGGAAAATCCTAACAAGTCAAAATTGAGCGGATGCATCGGTAAAATCCGGAAAGCCGATTTTATATTGCATTTCGCCAGCTCTGCCCCCACACCACACCTTCGCACCATGCGCACCACTTCATCAAAGGAGATATAGCACACGGTACAAAGTTCCTGAGGGATGGCATCATTGACCGAAGCCCCCTCAGGATAGGACAAGTGGTGTATCAACCTAAATTCCCCCTGGGCCTTCTTTGGAACTATCCCCAAAGGGGAGACCCTTAAGGTTTCTAAAGGAGCCGTTGCGAATGGCCCCAGCACTCTGCCTTCCCTCACCTCTTTGTCAATCTTCTCCTGGACAACACCTTCCATTCCCCGAATGGAGCTCAGGTTTTGTGCAAAGAACACTTTGCGCTGGCCAGCCGCCGGTATCATAAAGCCATATCTAAATCCCTCCAAAAGGTAGCTAACATCTTTTCTGTATGGATACTCCATGAGCCATGCTTCCAAAACCAACACTTTAATTGGGCTGGGACCCTTTTCCAGGGTTACCGCCGCTGCTACTGGGTTTTTTACCACCGGCTGGGCCTTTATTCTGACGTTGAGCCACTGCCCTGAAGCATGAAGAACTGGGATGTTGACCTCCACACATTGTGCACTCGTGCCTAAAATGGCATGGTTTCCTATTACAGACACCCTTGGCGTTGTAGTCCCAGCAGAGCAGGCGGGGTTGAACCACCTGCCCTGCTCCTAGACAGGGATTCTGATTCAAAGCTGTTTTCCTAATAAGGTTCCTGCTATCAAATCTGTCACCCAAGTTGGGCCTGGCAGGCATCATGGACTGTAGCCAGAGACCCGGCATGGGCTCATCCCATCGAAGGTTTGGGTGAATAGCGATCTGCATACGGAATGATTCATCATAGTTAAGCCATGCCTGGCCCACAAAGTCTACATAGGCCCAATAAATTAAATCTAAATACTGAAAGAGAGACTGAGCCCGCCAAGGTTGGGCCTTCACGACCACTCCTGCCTAGATTAGGAACCCCGGCAACCAGTTGGCCCATGTCCTATCTGGCTTCTTCCTCCTGCATCTCTCCTTATCTTTATCGTCCTCCTTGTCCAATTCTTTCTTTTCAACATTTCTATTTAGCAGTTCAACCAAGTCCACATATTTTCCTGTTCATATCTTTTCTTTTGTTGCCGGGGTAAGGTGGTTCCCAAGGGGCATTGCGTGATCACCAAATGGTAAGGCCTGTAATGGCACGGTGTTGTAACCAGTGTCAGGAACAGAAGGATACGGCCAGACCCCACGCCAGCCGTCGGGGTGAGTGGTACCAGAAAAGTAATTGGCGGATATGGTGCAGCCCATCCGCCAAGCTGCGCACTCATACCAGGCCATGGGGTACTTAGCGCCCTAAAACCCTGAGTGTTGTAAGGTGTATAGGCCGTGGGAGTACATTGCCTACTGCCCTGCCAAGGCCAAGTCTGTGTGAATGATGGAGTGTCCGGTGCTACGCTTAACTCACCTGTCAAAGGTGATACCCCAGTTGGTTCCTCTCCTCTGGACAGATATTCTGGCACAGCCACTTCCAATACCTCCTGCCTATCAGGGTCTGCTGAACCAGCTGCCGCCGACGTCGGAGTCCTTCTACCTTTATTAGCGTTCACCCGCCGAGGTGTCGCTGTTACACCATCAGCTTCACTGCTGGATGTCCCCTCCTCCTGTTGTTCCGCTTCTAGGATGGCAAACCTAGACATTAGATCATCAGCAATAGCCCTAAGCTTGGCTCTGCAATGACTTTTCGCATCCCTAGCAGATCGTCGTGGCTGCTCCTCACTAGGTTGAGGGGCATGTCTGGCCATTCTTTCAGCTTCAAGCGCAGAAATTTTTTCCTGTAGCTGTTGCCAAACAGGCCAAGATTCTTCATTGGAAGAGGACTGAGGAGGTGACACCTGAGGGACTGGCCTTTTCTTGGCCGGTTGTTTTCCCTTCCGGTTTCCTTGGCCCTTGTGCGAAGCCATTAGGACCTGTATTCAAATTCTGACCAAAGCTGTGTAGCGCACCACTCTCACCGACCACACTCCACCAAGCTCCCATGCTTGGGGACCCCGAGAGGTTCGCCCCTGGTGACCTATGTAACCAAGAGTACTTGTTGCTGCCAATATGTATTTTAAACCACTGGTGCTGGTTAACACCGTTCAATACTATTAATTTAAAAAAATATTTTTTTATTTTTAAGGGCAAATGTTTTAATAACTGCCCCACCGAATAATCCAAATCAATTAGCTATCAATTAACTACAATTCAGAATGTTGATGTCTTATCAATTTATAATTAGACACCTAAATCCAATTTATATACTAAATTAATGCAATGTGCTCAACAATAGTTAATTAATTAAAATGCTACCTGATCTACTGACAATTAATATTTTGTAAAGCCAAATAATAAATTATTATTTTTACTATATTTATTTTATTTTAATATTATTAGTATTAATTTTGTTTAAATATTTATTTTATTTTATTTATTACTATATATTAATTTTTATTATTTAATATTTTTTGATTTAATTTATTTATCTACTATCCGCTTATTTAATCTTTTTTTCTCCCTTTTTAAAATATATATATATTGCCTGGCTGAGAAAGCGCGCCCAAACCTAACCTGATCATGTGGTGCAATTCAAAATCCGAACCGCATGAAAGCTCTAGTTTCTTCTCTGAGCAGTGAAGAGTGGGGGGGGGGGGCGGTTTAAGTGGCGTGCCAAATGCCGAGGCTGAGTGTCCGCGCCGCACCACCGCCACTCCTGGGTCACTTAAGCAGCGTACGCCAAGCCCCAATATCGGATCCCAGATGTGCCCAACTCACACAGATAGGTACCACCCTTAAATTATAATTTCTTTCCGTCGTACGTCTTCTCTCGCTACCTCTTTTTCGCTCTCTCTCGCTCTCCCTCTTTTTTTAAAAAATAGTAACAAAACAAACCCTATTAATGAATTAAAACGATCCAAATATACTAAAGAGGCGATCCGATAGCGCGGGATCACGTCCCAAGCGACCCACACGGTCGTGCCCTCCCCCCTTTACAAACAAACCCCAGCAAAGAAATAAACAACAATCACTATATTAAATAATTTGATTAAATAATTAAAGCTGAAGAGAATAAGCAAACCGCGGGGGGGGGGGAGCTGATGCTACCCCCCTTCTGAATTCCGGGTTGTTCAGGCCTCGCCATGCGCTACACAGCTGAATTAGTCAAGCGGAGAGACTCTGTCTGTGTCTGTTACCAGCCAAGGAAGAGGGAGGAGAGAGGGGGGAACGGCCCTTAAATAGCCCATCGTTCCCCCCTCTCCTCCCGGGATATTCTCGAGAGACTTAGAGTCTCGCAATCCTCCAGGGAGGGAGGCAAAGACAAGCTGTGCCACCAGAGCGTGGCCCAGCAGCGACTTGAGCATTTGTTTTCTAAGTTGCTCACTCATCAGTAGCAAGATAGCACAGCCTTGTTTGCATGTCTTAGGAACATAGCACGTGGATGCCTTAGAAACATAGCATTGAAACATTTGGACACATTTACGGTGTAAAAGGGGAAAACTCTTATTCCTCTGAATGTGTGATCTAACCCTAACAGTCAAGCATAGCATATAGTTACACCTGTTTCTTTCCCTTTTTCCCAATTCAGGTGTAGGGGTGGCTGACATATGTCAGACCTATAGTGCACAAGGAGGTGAACATGCTAGGGAGAAAAGCTCCTATTGACAACAATTGTGAACAGTCTTTCTACATTTTATTATTGGACAAGGAGCCAGGGACATTCTTGCTGATGGAGTTTTATGGCCACATGGGAATTTGGAGCTGTAGTCCAACACTCCAACCATTACACCGCAGTGGCTCTAATCATTATTATCAATTACTCCTAATAACTGTACCAGCATATCAGCATACTAGTGAATTATATCCTCTCAGTGGCAGGAATTTGGGGATAGTGGGATGGCTCGGGGCAGATATGTTCACAGTTGAGTACCCTGGTTTCTTCAGAACCAAAGTCTTGTACACAAGCAAGAATCACTACTTGCCAAAATACATAGTTCATGGGGCCAACAACAAGCTATTCGTCTACGTGTTCATCCCGAGGGGGTTCTTCTTCTATCTACAGTATATCTGATCTTCCTTAAATTGCAAGAGGTGGAAGATGGAGACTGCTGCTTCTCCCTTTCTCTCCATGTCTTAATGCAAAAAAGCCTCTTTGTTCTCAAAGTTGCTTAATGATAACTATATGTTAACAGGTGTTTCCAAAGCCATCATTAATTTTACTTCTGTTCCATAATCCTTCAGAAGTTCATTTAACAAGCTGAATTCCTGCTGTATTTTTTTTTATATATAAAAGAACTAATTCAAACATATCTCTTTTCTGTCTATCCGGTTCTACCCCCACCTCTTTCTCTGGAACAATAGGCATTACAAATTACTTATGAGGTTCCTACCAGCGGGCAACCCGAACGTCAGTCAAGCCCTTTCCTTTGATTTTTCTGAATATATTAAGTATGAAGTCCAAAGAGATGAATGGCAGCCCCCACTGGGGGAGCTGGCTTGGGAGTCTTTGTCTTTCAGTGGCCCAACGCCATTCCATTGCAAGGAGCGAGGCATATAAAGCGCCTACTTGTGCGTCCATCATTTCTGACAGCTGAGTTGGATGACAAGTCCCTGGTGAAAGAAGTCCGTGTTCTTAACCCCCTGACTCTGAGCAACTGATTCGTCTTCTCGGAAGCAGGGGAATGGGAAGAAAGCCATCAGCCCCATCCATAAAACATTATTCAGTGTTTTCTATGTTCCTCAGCCTAAGCTATGTTATGCAAAATGGCCCTGTTTGGGAAAGTGTTCAGGGCATCAGTATGAGTAGCTTAGCATATGACAAACAGATAAATTCAACAATAAGTGGCTGCAGTACAGTTGCAATATTTAGATGGACCCTGTCAATGTTTTCAGTGATTATAACTTTGACAAAAATTCTCTTTATTATTCCGTTTCCTACTCTCCACACACCCTACCCCCTTTTTCCTTCCTCTTTGGCTAACTTGTGTACAATTAATAGAGGTATTTCAAAGATACCTATAATTTCCAAATCCACTGCCATCTTGCACATTGGGTCCTGGCATTTAAAGTCAAGTGGTATGGCTGAGATTTAGAAGCTGAAAGTTCACCTTCTCAATCACATCCTTCTCATTATACATTAAATATCGGGACCCAATGTGCTAGATGCTATTTTACTGTCTTGCTGTCAAATGGCTTTTTGCAACAAAGTTTGATGCATGGCCTATGATTGGAAAGGGGGTATATTGGGAAGAATTTTGATGACACCCCCTTGCCTAGTGTCTTAGCAGGCCTGGAGGGCAAGATCTGGCTTCCTATATTTATTTCCACCCAATGATTGTCTCTGTTCTGAATCTATCCACTTTTTGCTTCACACATCTTTGTTTATCATGAGTCATACAGGTTCGGTGTGAATTATCACTACATTACTCAGGATACTAACATGTTTTTTTGGTATTCTGGTGGTCATGGGGGGACTGCACAATTCTTGGAACACAGAAGGGAGGTTTAACCATGACCTCTCCAACTGCTTTCCCAACAAAAATCACTTCACACTTCTAGTACTAGGAGTGGTTGGGAGTTCTGGTTGGTGCCAGTAGGAACATTTCCCCAGTATTAGTGTAACACTTTAAGTTTAATGCAGGGACGTGGTGGCGCTGCGGGTTAAACTGCAGAAGCCTCTGTGCTGTAGGGTCAGAAGACCAGCAGTCGTAAGATCGAATCCACGCGATGGAGTGGCCACTGGCCACGTGACCACGGAAACTGTCTTCGGACAAAACGCTGGCTCTATGGCTTGGAAACGGGGATGAGCACCGCCCCCTAGAGTCAGACACAACTGGACTAAATGTCAAGGGGAACCTTTACCTTACCTTACATTTAATGGGGCAATTTGTTTACTTAGATATCTATTGATGAATCTTGCAAACAAAATTTTGCAAAATGAACATATTCTTATTCACAGTTACATAACATACAACACAAACAATTATTGTTGTTGTTTAGTCGTTAAGTCGTGTCCGACTCTTCGTGACCCCATGGACCAGAGCACACCAGGCTCTCCTGTCTTTCACTGCCTCCCGGAGTTTGGTCAAATTCATGTTGGTAGCTTCGATGACACTGTCTAACCATCTCGTCCTCTGTTGTCCCCTTCTCCTCTTGCCTTCACACTTTCCCAACATCAGGGTCTTTTCCATCTCTTCTCATGAGATG
The DNA here is from genome assembly GCA_037013535.1 of Intellagama lesueurii. Taxonomy (NCBI): domain Eukaryota; kingdom Metazoa; phylum Chordata; class Lepidosauria; order Squamata; family Agamidae; genus Intellagama; species Intellagama lesueurii. Next base: position 160,915,350 of record JBAJHW010000001.1, on the reverse strand, counting down.
GCCAAAGTATTGGAGCCTCAGCTTCAGGATCTGTCCTTCCAGTGAGCAATAAGGGTTGATTTCCTTCAAAATGGATAGGTTTGTTCTCCTTGCAGTCCAGGGGACTCTCAAGAGTCTCCTCCAGCACCACAGTTCAAAAGCATCAATTCTTCGGTGGTCAGCCTTTTTTATGGTCCAGCTCTCACTTCCATACATCACTACTGGAAAAACATAGCTTTGACTATGCGGACCTTTGTCAGCAAGATGATGTCTCTGCTTTTTAAGATGCTGTCTAGGTTTCTCATCGCTATCCTCCCAAGAAGCAGGTGGCTTTTAATTTCATGGCTGCTGTCACCATCGGCAGTGATCATGGAGCCCAAGAAAGTGAAATCTGTCACTGCCTCCATATCCTCCCCTTCTATTTGCCAGGAGGTGATGGGACCAGTGGCCATGATCTTAGTATTTTTGATTATTAAAAGCTTCAGACCATTTTTTGCGCTCTCCTCTTTCACCCTCATTAAGAGGTTCTTTAATTCCTCCTCACTTTCTGCCATCAGAGTGGTATCGTCTGCATATCTGAGGTTGTTGATATTTCTTCCGGCAATCTTAATTCCGGTTTGGGATTCACCCAGTCCAGCATTTCGCATGATGTATTCTGCATATAAGTTAAATAAGCAGGGAGACAATATACAGCCTTGTCGTTCTCCTTTCCCATTTTTGAACCAATCAGTTGTTCCATATCCACTTCTAACTGTTGCTTCCTGTCCCACATATAGATTTCTCAGGAGATAGATAAGGTGGTCAGGCACTCCCATTTCTTTAAGAACTTGCCATAATTTGCTGTGGTCCACACAGTCAAAAGCTTTTGCGTAGTCAATGAAGCAGAAGTAGATTTTTTCTGGAACTCTCTGGTTTTCTCCATAATCCAGCGCATGTTAGCAATTTGGTCTCTAGTTCCTCTGCCCCTTCGAAATCCAGCTTGTACTTCTGGGAATTCTTGGTCCACATACTGCTGAAGTCTACCTTGTAGGATTTAGAGCATAACCTTGCTAGCATGTGAAATGAGTGCAATTGTACGGTAGTTGGAGCATTCTTTGGCACTGCCCTTCTTTGGGATTGGGATGTAGACTGATCTTTTCCAATCCTTTTGGCCACTGATGAGTTTTCCAAACTTGCTGGCATATTGAGTGTAGCACCTTAACAGCGTCATCTTTTATGATTTTAAATAGTTCAACTGGAATGCCATCACCTCCACTGGCCTTGTTGTTAGCCATGCTTTCTAAGGCCCACTTGACTTCGCTCTCCAGGATGTCTGGCTCAAGGTCAGCAACCACACTATCTGGGTTGTCCGGGACATCCAGATCTTTCTGGTATAATTCCTCTGTGTATTCTTGCCACCTCTTCTTGATGTCTTCTGCTTCTGTTAGGTCCCTACAATTTTTGTCCACAAAAGGTTCCTTTAATAGCTCCAATTTTCTTGAACAGATCTCTGGTTTTTCCCTTTCTATTATTTTCCTCTATTTCTTTGCACTGTTCATTTAAGATGGCCCTCTTGTCTCTCCTTGCTATTCTTTGGAAGTCTGCATTCAATTTTCTGTAACCTTCCCTATCTCACTTGCATTTTGTTTCCCTTCTCTTGTCTGCTATTTGTAAGGCCTCATTGGACAGCCACTTTGCTTTCTTGCATTTCCTTTTCTTTGGGATGGTTTTTGTTGCTGCCTCCTGTACAATGTTATGAGCCTCCATCCATAGTTCTTCAGGCACTCTGTCCACCAAATCTAGTTCCTTAAATCTGTTCTTCACTTCCACTGTGTATTCATAAGGGATTTGGTTTAGATTATACCTGACTAGCCCAGTGGTTTTTCCTACTTTCTTCAGTTTAAGCTTGAATTTTGCTATAAGAAGCTGATGATGAGAGCCATAATCAGCTCCAGGTCTTGTTTTTGCTGACTGTATAGAGCTTCTCCATCTTTGGCTGCAGAGAACATAATCAATCTGATTTCGGTATTGCCCGCCTGGTGATGTCCATGTGTAGAGTCGCCTCTTGTGTTGTTGGAAAAGAGTGTTTGTGATGACCAGCTTGTTCTCTTGACAAAACTCTATTAGCCTTTGCCCTGCTTTGTTTTGAACTCCAAGGCCAAACTTACCTGTTGTTCCTTTTATCTCTTGACTCCCTACTTTAGCATTCCAGTCCCCTATAATGACAAGAACATCTTTCTTTGGTGTCAGTTCTAGAAGGTGTTGTAATTCTTCATAGAATTGGTCAATTTCAGCCTCTTCAGCATTGGTGGTTGGTGCATAAACTTGGATTACTGTGATGTTGAAAGGTCTGCCTTGGATTCGTATTGAAATCATTCTATCATTTTTGAGATTGTATCCCAGTACAGCTTTTCCCACTCTTTTGTTGACTATGAGGGCTACTCCATTTCTTCTACGGGATTCTTGCCCACAATACGTAGTAGATATGATAATCGTCTGAATTGAATTCACCCATTCCCGTCCATTTTATTTCACTGATGCCCAGGATGTCAATGTTTATTCTTGCCCTCTCCTGTTTGACCACATCCAGCTTACCAAAATTCATAGATCTTACATTCCAGGTTCCTATGCAGCATTTTTCTTTGCAGCATCGGACTTTCTTTTCACTTCCAGGAGTGTCCGCAGCTGAGCGTCCTTTCGGCTTTGGCCCAACCACTTCATTAGCTCTGGAGCTACTTGTACTTGTCCTCCACTCTTCCTCAGTAGCATGTTGGACGCCTTCCGACCTGAGGGGCTCATCTTCCGGCATCATATCTTTTAGCCTTTTGTTTCTGTCCATGGAGTTTTCTTGGCAAAGATACTGGAGTGGCTTGCCAGTTCCTGCTCCAGGTGGGTCGCGTTTAGTCAGAACTCTCCACTATGACCTGTCCGTCTTGGGTGTCCCTGCACGGCATAGCCCATAGCTTCTCTGAATTACTCAAGCCCCTTCGCCACGACAAGGCAGCAATCCATGAAGGGGCAAACAATTATAGTAACAACAAAATGTTATAGTTTGTGCACTCAAATCCTCAGCCAAAGCACCAATACAGAAATTGCTTATAAAGTTCAAGTTTCCCTTTGAATTCAAATTCAGAAGGAAAAAAAAATCAAGATAGCTTCCTCAGCTGGACTGGGTATCTATAACATAGAAGAATCAGCTCTACATGTGGAATCTTCAAAACCCTAGGATAAAATATCAATGTACAGTCAACCCTCGACTTACGAACGGCCCTAGTTACGAACATTTCGACTTACGAACGGCTCCGTTGGAAAAAATTGACATCGACTTGCGAACTGAGCCTCGACCTACGAGGGCTTCTCTGCCACCATGGGAGACCTCCCTGGGGATCCCCGCCGCCGCGATCGGCGCCTTCGGAGCTCTCAAAGGGCTTTCCCCCCGACATTGGAGGAAGCCCTTTGAGAGCTCTGAAGCCAAAAAGGCAGGGAGAAAGGGCTGGAAGTTCGAATTTCCCGCCCTTTCTCCCTGCCTTTTTGCCATCGGAGCTCTCAAAGGGCTTTCCGCCCGACATCGGAGGAAGCCCTTTGAGAGCTCTGAAGGCGAAGATCGCGGCAGCAGGGACCCCCAGGGAGGTCTCCGATGGCGGCGGGGAAGCTCCCAGGGCTTCTCCGCCACCATCGGAGACCTCCCGGGGGTCCCCCGCCACCGCGATCAGCACCTTCAGGCTTTCCCGGGGAGTAGACCGGGCCTACCGGGGGAAGCCCTCCCCTGGTAGGCCCGGTCTACCAGGCTTTCCCGGGGAGTAGACCGGGCCTACCAGGGGAGGGCTTCCCCCAGTAGGCCTGGTCTACTCCCCGGGAAAGCCTGAAGGCGCCGATCGCGGTGGCGGGGGCCCCCCGGGAGTTCTCCGATGGCGGCGGAGAAGCCCTGGGAGCTTCCCCGCCGCCATCGGAGACCTCCCTGGGGTCGCCCGCCGCGGCGATTGGAGGCAGCGCTCACCCAGCGCCGGGAGGCTAGAGCTGGCCGGGTGCTTGGCCGCTCGCCCCGGCCGCGGCGGAGGCAGCGGAGCGCCGAGAGGCTAGAGCTGGCCGGGCACTTGGCCGCTCGCCCCAGCCGCGGAGGAGGCAGCGGAGCACCGGCAGGCTTCGGACTGGTAAGTCCTTTTTAAAAAACTCTTCTGTGTGGGTTTTGGAGGGTGGGTTTGGACTGGGGGGTTATGTTTCTGTGGTTTTTATGTATGTGTGTGTGGTTTTTTTTGCAGTCCCAGCGTGGGACTTGCTCTTTTTATTTTTATTTTGGTATTTTTTTGAAATGCTGGAACGGATTAATTCCGTTCCCATGTATTTCAATGGGAAATGGTACTTCGACTTACGAACTTTTCGATGTACGAACGTCCTTCCGGAACGGATTAAGTTCGTAAGTCGAGGGTTGACTGTATTTGCATATACATGAATTCACTATATAGATTCATCTCTCCAGCACAAACATATAGGGCCAAGTTGGCAAGAGCCTTAGCAGTTGAAGTGGCAACAGCAGCTGGGTCCTCTTCAGCTCTCCAGCTTTTTCTAATTCAAATCTCTAACTCAAAGTGCTGCTCTTTCTTGGACCCACCCCTTTGGGCTGAATCAATATTTCCTGTGGCATTACACTACCTCAAAGGAGGTTCCAGGACTATGGCTGCTCTGTGACCATGAGTAGGCATGTACACTCATTATTGATATTATTTTTTAAAAAATGACATTTCTACTGGAATTTTCAAAATTATGACATTTCTATTGTAGTTAGAGACTTTGAGAGGGGGACAAGAGGAGGGTCTACTTTTCCTCCCTTCCCCTAGTAGTGATGGTCCCCTTCAGCTACTGATTATAGATGGTTATAGAGGGAATGACCTCAGATAGCCTGGGCACAAGCCATGTAGATAGGTCATCATCACCATTACTTTGAGTAGGGCCCCCAAATGGAACAGTACACATGGCAGCTGTTGCAACAGAGCACTTCTAACCTAAATATAAATGGCCAACAGTCCAGCTGAGGCATTGAATGCTGCCTGCTGGAGATTTCAAACAGTTTCCAAAAGCAGTCCCATATCCAGTGCATTACAATAATCCAAACAGGATGCAATGTGTCGCACTGGTCAAAGTAGACCTCTTGTAGAAAAAAGTGTGATTGGCATACTAGTTTTTACTACACAAATGAACGCTCGCCATTGCTGAGGCCTGGGCATCCAAGACTGAATCCAGGATTTCATCAAAGCTGGGAATCTGAGTTTTCAGGAGAAGTATCACCCTATCCAGCATGGTCACTCCATCCAGTTGCTTCTGGGATGGTTTCTCATTAGGAGGGTGCAGCCAAAGTGGAAGTGGCATCAAACTCTCTCTTTGTCCTTGATAATCTTCCATGTGGCAGCCATCATCTGGTTCAAACTCCAACACAACATCTTCTGTATATCAGCTTCCTCATATGTGTCTCCACATTGTGCCTGTTAATTCATAGCTTCTTGAATGTTAAGCATTTGAAGACATCTTGAAAGCTCAAGAAAATGCCCTAATTTGAAAGTCCATTCCATATTTCTCTCAATATGATGACAAATGGATTGTATTTACATGTTTTTAGCATTGTCTATATGGAAATATTAGGAAACCTCGTTCAATAAGATTCAGTTTCATCAACGGAATATGAACGTTCTTGTTTCATTCTGGAAATAATTGAAGGGAGCAATATTTATTTATTTATTTAACCATCTCTCAATTTATTTATTTAATTATGTAAGATTTTATCCTGCCTTTCTTCCCTAGTAGGGATCCAGGGTAATACATCATCTACACAGCTGTAATTCCTTAAGAAGAAACCAACTGAAACTTAAAACAATAATATACGCATCTTTTAAAACATTATTTGAACGTATTCACTAGACAAACGGCAGTCTTGGATGGCAATTTCCCCTGCTGTACTATTTTTCTTTAAAATTCTTGCAGAAAATCTTCCTTCTTCTGCCTGCCGTGCATGGGTGGAAATGGCGATATGCAGATGTACATAATATGCTGAAGTCAGAAAGTGCACTGAAGCCTCCAGTGTCCTTTTGAAAGTGTGAAATAACTTATTTCCGTATCAGTAAAAGGGTGTTTAAAAACATATGGCAGCTTGCTAATTCCCCCCCCCCACACACACACACACCTCCATTCCAACGTATTTAAGAATAGCTGGCCTGTCTCCAAGAGCCGAAACACATTGTCAGCGAATTCTGTGTGCGCTAAAACAGTAAATTAAAGTGCAAAAGCCAATGCGAGCATAAGGACATCAGATTTAAAACCGTGAAGAAGATATTAGTGTTCCTGACATTTCATTCCTAGATAAATAATACAGTCTGGGTCACTTAATTTCTGTGTCAGCTTGAATGGTGAAACACAGAGGAGTAATGTTATTTAAATTAAAGCTATGAGCCATCCATGTTCATATTTACGTATTTAGTACATTTACTTTCCATCATCTTTTTATCAAGCATACCTCGAGGTGCTACCACAGCATTGATTAGACCCAGAGCCTGTTAGTGAAATATCTAAATTAGGATGTGATGAGCACTCAAAACAAGTTTCTCATTCCCTACAGTTTTCTGAGTCTTTCCCTGCAAAGTCTCCCTGCCAACCATTCCCCACCACCTCCAGCCAGATTTCCCAGCTTCCCATGAAAACAAGACCCAGTATCATTTCCCGCTCCCCACTTTTTTTTTTAAAGCCTTCTTGTTCTGCACAGATAGCTGCCAAATTCTGCAGACCTTAATTTCCTTTTCTGGTGGATTCTGCCATTTTGCAGAAGCATTGTAGTAATTCTGTGCAGCTGACTTTTCTTCCAGAAAAGAAAATGACTACAAAAATATAGAGAAATCATGCAACGTTTCCTGTGAAACTTCTTGGGGAAAATCACATGGTGAGGAGAAATTTCACTGCAAGGAGAAAAAGTGTGTGTGTGTGTGTGTTCCTTTTTCACCAAGAGCAAGAGACAACATGCTTCACATCCTTCGTCTGGAAAATGTGTCCTCCTTTCACTGCTTGTTTACAGCTTAAAATGCAGGGAAGCATTTGGAAAATATAGAGCAGAAGGTGTATTTCCATCTGCTGGTGGATCTTTATCTAGTGGGAGAACTGTGGGTGATTCGCTGTAGTCTGGCAAAGATTTCTGAATTGCAATTATTGCAAGGGAACTCCTTCCCTCCTTCACTCTAAATTACACTGCCAAGATAGAGACCCTGGGATAAGGAGAAGTAGATATTTGTGCGGAAGGCGTAGTACTAAGAATTAGTTCCTGAACTCACAATGATTTAAGTGTGTGTGTGTGTGTGCGCGCGCGTGCGTGCGTGCGTGCAAGGTGAACTAGCTGATGGATGTCTAGGTCCTACCATTATATCATAAGTCTACACTTTGCTGCTTTGTGGAGTATCTTGATTAGGGATGTGATGAATAGTCAACCAAGTTTCTCATTCCCCACAATACAGTATTCGGAGTCTGCTGCTGTCCAAAAGCAGACCAAGGTATAATGGTGCTCCTTCTTCTCTTCCTCCTCCTCCTCCATCCAGTTCCACCACTTATCCAATTGTATCTCTTAGTAGCATGGCTGGAATCCTTTTGTCTGGTTATATAGGTTTACCTAAGTTCAATGGCATTAACTGAAGCAACACATTGCTACGAGTTAGTAGTCACCCTTTGCAACCCTGGTTGCACATGAGTTGTGCCATTTGGTGCACAGTGAGGGACTACTTGTAGCCATTCACCACTGTGATTTACACCATTGCATGCTTGCCGGCATGACTAACCAAGAGAATTATGGCTGATGTAACCTACATGACTTTTACTTCAGCCTTAAAAAACAAATTCATTTGGACACATTAGTTGTTAGTTATCTTTAATGAGACTGCATCATGACCATTCCCTCTCCTTGCTTGATTCGAGGCCAAAATATTTCTTAAATGATCCATTGAATGAAAGTGACTTAGAACTTGTGTCTGAGAAGACATGAATGGAATTAATTTTTTTTAGATCCAATGTTTCCTTTCTACAAAATATCATATCATCTGAAAAGACAGATAATATGGAGGCTGTTTTATGGGTTGCCCTGTGGTGCTCCTACTTGAAGTGTAGGATTCATCTCACCCCCTTGGAACCGAAACTCTCTCTCTCCACCCCATATCTTTCTATGTGTTTAAACATTTTAAACTGGTTTTAATCCATATGGATACTAGAGCAGTGTACAGACACAGTTAAATGACTAAAAGCAGATGGAATTAACTCATTTTAGAATGCCTTTGAAAACATGGTTTTGAGTTCAACACCCCAACAACTGCAACATAACACCTCCTTGCGGAGATTAGTCCATTGCTGGGGTGCTACCATTGTGGAGTCTCTCTCACTTGTTGACACACATGACCTTTACTTGAAGAATAGCTTCCCCTGATTATCTTAAGTCACAAAGGGGGAGGGAGGGAGGGAGGGAGGGAGAGAGAGAGAGTCCTGCAAATATTTGGTCCCATGCCATTTAGAGCTTTGCAGGTAGATGTCTATGGTCACCTTGAACTGGGCTTGGAAGTGAATAGCTAGCCAGTGTCCAGAGCAAATGGGCAGCCAGTGCAGCTTCTTCTTCAGAATCAGAGCAACATGACTGTGCCCAACTACACTGGTTACAGTTCTGACTGATGCATTCTATGCTAGGACAGTCACTGAAGCCACTGGAGTCTCAGCTGGTGGTGCTCAAACAAGACCCATCTCAAAGCTGCATACCTACTTTTTCAGGTTGGGTGCAACCCCATCCAAGACAAACAGCTCATCCTATTAATTCCCAGCCATAAGACACATCTATCCAAAGGATCTTCATGTTGTCAAGATTCAACCTCAGTTTATAAGTCCACTGCTTGTTCCAGACACTTTTTTTTCAGCCATCAACTCAGCCTCACCTGATTCAGAAAGCAAGGACGAAGTGATGAAGTACAAATTTTATGAAATGCATCTAATAGGTTTGGTAACTGAGATCCCATTGAACAAGTAGCTGTAGAAAATACTTGATACCAAAAGGAAATTATGAAAATTCTTGATGCCTATGGCCTTTCTAGCATTTTAGCTAACTTTTCATCCTTTCCAAAATTAAGGAATTCTGGCTCGTCACTGTCTCAGCATTGTAATGAGACACACTTCTCAAAGATTTGCCCTGTAATTCAACCTACCACCACATTTGCTGAATATAATCTGTTAAACACAAAGTGAGTCCTACCAGGAGAAATAAAATGTTAGAAAACTCTACATGATGAGAAAGGCCATCTTATGACTCAGTCCTGGAGCTGGGGAGGCACATTCTGATTTGATTCATCCTTGCGCGGTAGGTGGGAAGCTCAGCATTTTCCCCTTAAAATGAGCCACCATGAGATGGCAGGCTTTTATTATTATTTTGGTGGTCATGGAGAAAGTACACTAATCTTCATTAATGATTTTTGCACACTTCTGTAAAAATGTGCAACCTTGCAAATGTTGCTAATTGTCGTGTTCTTGCATGAACTACTAAAAGTAGTCATTTAGATGAATGTTTGTGTTTTTGTGTTGTGCTTGCTCTCAGTGTGTGTGCATGCATGTGTGCTTAGGTTCCCAAAGGGAAAAGCCATCCTTCTGGGTAGAAAATATAAACAGAAATAATATTTTGAGAGAACCATGAAGTAGGGGCATGGGAGCACATTTGGAGTCTTGGGCTTGTGCCAGGTCTCTTGGTAGTGGGGGTGATCATTAAGGAGCCATCTTGCCATGCTGAGACACTCAATTCTCAACTAGAACCTTATTCACTTTCCTATGCAGGAACACCTCACTCCACATTTCATCTAGGAGACCAGCAACCTGACTACAGAACAATAGTCTCAGTTGAGAATTGCAAACACATGATCAGCTTTTTTTTTGTCAAAATAAACAACAGAGACAAAATCAGAATACAATTGGATTGCTGTTACTAGGTATTTAGCTGGGTGTGTGGCCCATAAACATGAATAGGCCTATCACAAGTGACATACAATTATTTGGCCCTTAGCTGTGTTTTGGGATCCATATAAATTCTGGCAAGTTAAATGAACACTAATAGGAGCAAGACAATTCCAAAGACACTGTTCCACAGCAATGTAATTAGCCTTAGGATTTTGTTTACCCTTGACAAAAGGTGTACTTTGCTTTCACCCTTTCTGGTATCCTACAGTTTTATGACCACCAGGCAGCACATTTTGATGCCAGAGACAAAGGCAACAGGACATTCCTCGATCCCATGTACAGAAACCAGCTGGATTGGCAGTTGAATCTTATTTTGGTGCTGCCAAAAACACAAATCTGCCATACCTAGAGGAAATAGGCTTGTTTAGGGACTGCAGGTTAGTTCTGCAACATACACATTCCTTCCAAAAGAAGGAATGGTCAGGAGATTCAAGGAGAACAGATGGGAGGATGCCATTGATGCCCTCAGCTCCGATGCTTGATGTGCTCCCCTCATTTTGTCTAACTGGAGGTCAGACACTCTGTGGTTCTATGATGATGAGAATTCCCCTCAGGAATTTCTTTGGACTTATCAAAACAATTTATTTCCTTGGAACAGTTCAGTTACAGAGGAACCTCCAGATTCTGTGCTGTTCTATTCTTCTGAACAACATGCACTTAAAGTTGAGTTGTGACTCAAGATGGCAGTGTTATCTCAGTTACAAGCTCTCCTCCTCCTCTCCTCATGGAAGAACAAGGGCAATCCAAATACACAAAACAGCATCTCAGAGATAAGTTATTGAAGGCAGCTTTGTATAATTCTGTTTTCACTAATTTCCTGAATATCAGGAGGGAAGGAGCCCGGCATATATCAATCAGAAGCTTCTTCAAGGATTAGGGCCACCACTGAAAAGGCCCGATTCCTTGTTGTCACCTTTTTTTGCCTCCATCCATTTCCTCAGTGTGGTCACTTTTAGCAGGAGGGATTGAGAGGAGCAGGTGAAATGGGTAGCTGATTTCTGAGAGAGATGTTCTAACAAGTATTGAGGTCCTAAACCATTGGTGATTATGGGTCCCTTTCATTGGGAAGTAGACCCCATATGCTTCTTAACAACTCAACGGGTTTTTATAGTAGTCTCACTAAGATTTAGTAGTCTCACTAAGATTTCAGTATCGCTATAGACCCAACGATTTCAATAACTCTGTTCTGTAGGAATGACTGTGTCTGAACCTAGGCCATGAGTAAAAATTGTAAAACTGAAGGATTGAAGCTGCTCCCAAAAGAAAGTTCTTCCTTATATCAGGAAGCTGTCCAAATATCATAATAGAGCAATGTGCTTCATCATGTAATGTGGATTTCCACCAAAATTTCATGGTGACCTGATGAAACATATTGCAACTTTCTGTTATGATGAACATTCATATTTAACTGGCTTGACTGATGTTACAAACTTTATAAATACATAGCAAGGTGAAATTGTAATGAGGTTGACAAGGTTTCCTTCAGCATGCTCTCTGAATAACCATATGTGACATAACTGACGTGTGAGCAGATTTTCACCCTTCCCTTCCATCTAACAATCCATTACCTTGAAAGGAGCAATACCTTGGGGTGTAGGTGGGGTGGAGAATTTTTTTAAAATAAAAATCCCAGAAACAAACGAACCGGGGCAACCCTTCCTATCATTTCTGACCACACATTCAACCCATAATGCTATCTGACAGTAAATACATAGCCTCATCAAATCACTTATCTTCTCACGCTTCGGCAATAATATTGAGGGAATCTGAATAAATTATGTCTCAAATGGTACAGCTGCTCTCAAACAGCAGAACTAATGAATTGCCATGAGTTGGGGGAGAGAGAGCAGGAGAAGGAAGACAGCTGACAGGTTGATGCTAGATCCATATCAGTCACTGTAACTAATTATAACCTAAGAAATTATTGCCACTTTTAGGTTAATGGTTGGCAAACACATCAGATGCAATTTCTAACTACTTTGCTACTCCTTTAGAGAAGAAATAACTCATCAGCTTAGCAAAGGTGGCCACTAAGCTTTCTATTAGCGATGGGCCATTTCTGGTGGGGTTCATTTCTGATAATAGACCAGAGCTGTTTTAGTAAATACTGTCTATAACAAAGAAAATATATTCCTTGTATTATAATTACTATAGAAAATTAAATCCACAGCATGCATCGTTAGCTTAGGGTGATTAAGAATTTGTTGTTTTAATAAGAAAATGCCAGTGACATTTGTTTTAAGTAATAGTTCACATCATTTTAATTTTAATCCATTATTTCTGGGACTATTTCGATCTATTGGGGGCATATTATTTTTGAAAATCTAAATGATTTTTTATTTAATGATTTAGTGATTAACACATTTATGAAAAATCAACATAAATTAATTTCATGAATTCCTCTTTATTTATTATTTATTTTGTATTTTAACGTGCTAACACAGATTTTCTTTACCTAATTAACACTGGTACATCATTGTTAACACTAACATTTTCAACTTTTGGCTATTATGCATATTATGACTACCATGCAGAGGACATTCATTAAAATTAGGTTAGGTATGGTAACTTTCACAATCTGGTGAACCAGTCATAAGCAGTGGTTTATCTAAAAGGAAAGGGTGTTTTTTAAAGTCTCTTCGCTTACATCCCCAGGACTAATTTGATTTATTTAAGTTGCATCTATGGCCTGGCAGCTTGCTATTTCAGTTTCTTTATCTTCTGTTATTTCTTCCTGTCATGTTCAGAAAGTAGTGGAGGTGAATTTGTGAGGGGTTTTGCTTCTGGGCTGCCTTGAGTATCATTTGAAGGGGAGAAAGATAGGGTATAAATCTAATAAATAAATAAAAATATATGAAAAGTTTACTCCAATTTCTGCTTTCCTTGGCATTATCCAGTGACGGAGGCTGCATCTCTTTTATGGCCCTCCATCTGCTCAAACTAGGGCTTGGGCTGTGTGGTACAAACCAGTGCAATCCTTCTTCCATCATCACTTTTATCTAAACAGTCCTCCTGAATCTTCAAAAATGAATGTTATTAATGAACAATTTGTATTTTCTGCAGGACTGGAGTGTGTTTCTATAGGGCTGCTAGTAAAGGCATCGCCTTACCAGCTGACAGTTTGGATGGTCTGCAAAGATTGCTTGATAAAGTCGCTGCAGTAAGTAAGGGATGTGCTCTAAAATGAATGTTAAAGCCACGTTCATGGTGATCCATAGCAATCTGAGCAGCCCAAGAAATGAAGTTAAAGATCCAACATGAAATTGTGGCACATGTTCATGAATACAAGTATATTCAAATTTGAGTGGGGACATGTATGTGTGTGACCGTGTGAGTGGGTTTGGAAAAAAAGCTTGAGGCGTTTGAAAAGTGGGTTTATTCCAGGATACTAAGAATTTCTTGGATTAAGTAACCAATGAAGAAGTACTAAGATGAATCGATGAAGACTAAAGCCCTATTCAGCTGCACTGTTATGGGGAAAGAGTATGCTGCACATGTTACCAAAGGAGGGGATTTTACAAAGCATTATAGAAGGGAGAACTGCTTGGACAGGCAATGGCTGGCTTGTGAATAGCAGGTGAAATGCGTATCGAGACTTTTTCTTTCATAGAAAGGCACCCCAAAATGCACATGAGGTTTAAAAAAAAACCTGGAAAGGCTCCTTAAAATTTTGTATTCTGGTATGGAAACAGAATAGAGTGAAAGATGTAGGAAATAAAGAAGAAACTGAAGAAACTGAAATTGACAGATTCATTCAGGCTAGGTTAGCTGCATGCCTTCAGACCAGCTGGATCAGAGAAAGAATAATATGTGGAGAACACATGATTAATCTTTGAACAGGACAGGCACTTGTAGAAGTCTGCTTTCATGTGCATATGCTTCCTAGCTAGCCGGATCAAGGCACATGTCTTCCGCAGGATTTTCTCTGATTCCCAAGCACCAAAGTTAACAGAGAGTGAATCATCAAAAGACCTTCATCTGAAGGAAGATACTTACATGTCATTCAGTTCCTCAGATAAGTGCTTGAACAATTATGTGATTATTAATTTGCAAACCTCAAGACTCTAAATATTGCCATGTGATTTCTTCTGAATAGCTGCTGCATAAGCCCTAGGGATTTTACAGTGTTCCTTGGCAAGATAAAGGGAGAATCTTTAAAACCTTGTGGAAGAACGACCTTCTTCTGACAATGTTAATAATAGGTGTTTTTTTAAAATATGTTCACAGTTTTTCTAGGAAAAGATTTCTACCTTTGCATACACGATTGTCGCATACTACAAACTGAAGATTGCATGTGTGCAGTTATTCATATTTCACCATGTGTGAAGACTATCACTTGTTCAGGAGAACAAGAGTCAAGCGTCACCTTGGCATATGACGGAAGTTACAGTAAGTGTGTATGTTCTGACTTTGAGCTAACGTTGGCTAATGACCATTGGTGTAGAGAAGCCGGTGTCTACATAGTGCTGGGACATTTGTAAGGGAAAGGCAATGACAACATTTTGAGACAGAGTGATTTCCTCCAGAACTGGATTGGCACAATGTGATCTGAGCCCAGCTGGTGTTAGTCTGTTGTAGCAAAAGAGAAACCAGAAGTCATGTAGCACCTGTAAGACTACCTATAAGATAAACATTCTGTTCATCTGAAGAAGTGTACTTGGACACACGAAAGCTTATGAAAAATAAAAACTAGTTAGTCTTATAGGTGCTACAAGACTTCTGATTTCATATTGGCTAATACACTCTAGATCTGGGTTTCAGACAAATCATGTGCACACAGACTACCCCAATCAATTTAATTCATACAAAAGGATTCCAGTTTCCTGGACCCTCAAAATAATTTCTTCTATTCCTTCTTCTACTCCTTCATTAAACTAGGAGGCAGGTTATTCCTTATATGTGTGTCCATGAGCTCATTTTCATAGAATCATAGAATAATTGAGGTGGAAGGGGCCTATAAGGCCATCAAGTCCAACTATTTGGATTCAATCAAAGCAGATCTGACAGATTGTTGTCCAATTTTTCTTGAATGCCTCCAGTGTTGGAGTTCTCACCACCTCCCAAGGTAATGGGTTCTATTGTCGTATTGCTCTAACAGTTATGACACCAATTATCATGTGCAGAGTTTCCTAAAGCATGTTTCTCCAGAGTGACACAAATATGTGTTAAGAATTCATCATAACTTTAACAGAGCGGATTTTTCTAGGCTGAGGTACAAGACAAGGCTGTCCACTTTCACAAATACTGTTTTGTATGGTTATAGAACTGATAGCTAATGCAATAAGAAATGATTAATTAATTAAAGGATTAGGTAAAAATGATACTATTAAGATTAATTTATTTGCTGATGATTCATTATTGACCATTAAAAATCCATTAGAAAGTATGGATAAAATTAAAAATCATTTAGAAAAATTTGGGGAAATAACAGAATTAACTATTAAGTAGCAAAAAACACAAATAATGATGTTTAATTATAATAAATATGAACAAGAAACATTTGTAAATAAATATGGTTTTAAAATGTGTAATGATATTAAATATTTAGGTATAAATATAGTTAAAGTGACTCAAAAATTAAAAGAGCAAAATTTTAATAAATTAAAAAGTGAAATTAAAGATAAATTGCAGGAGTATTCTAAATTGAGACTATCGTGGTTTGGGAGAATTGCTATGATTAAAATGAAAATATTACCAAAAATTACCTTTTTATTCAGGATGCTCCCAATACAATTAGAAGAAGATGATTTTAAGTATTGGCAGGGATTAATGAATGGATTTTGTAATCAAGGTAAAAAAATCAAGAATAAATAAAAATATTGGTATAAAGCTCAAAAAAATGGAGGTTTAGGTATTCCTAATATAAAAAATTATTATATAGCGAATCAGTTAAGATTTATTGGAGACATTATATACAACAAAGGAAGGTTAATTTGGTGGGATATGGAATCTTCAGAAATAAATGGGAATATTGAAAAATATTTGTTTAATGTAGTAAAAAGAAACATAATAAATCAGGTGAACAACCCTTTTTTAAGAAACATGTTAAATATCTGGAACAGAAATAAAAAGAAGTTATGTCCCTTTACTTCACCACTAAAATTAGTGACCGAAATAGAAAATTTCCCAGAAAACTTGAAGGGTTTAGCTGATTTGTTTAAGGATAAAAAAGTTGCCAGATTGAAGGATTGGATGACTAAAATGAGATCGAAGGATCAGATTATAGTTAAACTTCAAACTAATAAACTAACATGGTATAATTATATCCAATTAGATAGTTGGACAAATGAATGGTTGAAAACTAATGGCAAATGTAGAGAATGTACTAAGTACGAACAATTCCTATCATCACATGAAGACATGCAGAAAGATGCTTTGAGGAAGGGAGTAATAAGTAGAATTTATAACCTAATTTTGGAACAAGAGGAAAAAGAGACAGAAATAGAAGGTTTGAAATCAATTTGGGAACATGATTTAAAGACAGAAATTAAAAAAGGATTGGACAAAAATTTGGAAGATGAGAGTTTTAAGACTAATGTCGGTAAGAATAAAGGAAATTTTTTAAAAAAATATGTTTAAGGTGGTACATGACTCCCGTGAAATTGAATATAATAAATTCAGACTATTCTGAGGCCTGTTGGAAATGTGATGAAGAAATTGGCACGTATTATCATATGTGGTGGGAGTGTAAATGGATTCAGAAATTTTGGAAACTAATTTTTAAGGAAATATGTGATATATTTGGAAAAGATATCGAATTCAATTCTAAAATTGCTTTGTTGTCAATTTTTGATAAGATAGAACTTGATTATTGCTCAAAGGAATTGATTTCCAATTTTATGACAAGTGCTAGAATATTAATAGCTAGATTTTGGAAAGATAAAAATGATATTAAATTAGAAGATTGGTATAATGAAGTATGGGACATTGCATTAAATGATAAATTGACTACTGAATTGAAGTTGAAAAGAGGGGAAATAAGTTCAAATTTTTTTATGTTATTTGGGGTAGATTTATTGAATTTGTATTAGTGAAAGGAAAGGGGAAAGCCTCTAAACAACAATCAATACAATTTTGGAAAAGAGGTTCGTATTAAAAGTGTTGCTCCAAAGGGTCCCTTGGGTATGGGGGTGCACTGTGGTTTAGAGTGTAATAGTAAGTATTTTGTATTCTTGTATTTGTTTTTGTTTTGGAAATTTAAAAATAAAATTAAAAATAAAGAATTCATCATAACTGAGTAAGTCAGAGGAAAGGGTTCCTGACAATCACTGGACCTTTAGACAATACAGTTATTTTGTGAACAAAAACACCACTCAGAAAAACACTATTAGAGATGGTCACGAAGCCCAAAACAAACCAGGAAATTTGTGAAAAATCACCAATTAGTTGCTTCAGATTAGTTCAGGTTTGTCCAAACTGGAGAACCTGAACTTTCCTGAACCAACAAATTTTGGGATGATTTACAAACTTCCAAGGCGGGGGGAGGTAACAAACTCAGCCATGGTCTGTCGAAAATAAAGCATTGACAAACCGATGAACCGATTCATGGTTTGTTGGTAAAGCATCTGGAAATTCGTGGTTCGACAATCTTTTGGTGTGTCCATCTCTACTATTCATTATTAAATCATTACGGCTACTGAGCTGAATCCAATATGGTTCTCTCAGTAGCATCAGAATTTTTCTCTCTTCTTCCTGCAGCCTTAAAGAACCGCTCCAGGACCTTTATCCTGTTGGGAGTTGGAAGAAAAAGGGGACACTGTTTCCAGACGTGTGATGACTATCTTGGATCCCGGCCAGAGTTTTAAAGCCTCCTGAAGCAGTGAGTTACAATTACAACTGTAATGTTGTTTAATGGTGGCTAAACTCTCTTGCACAGCTACAAAACAGTGTAACGTTTGTAGTTAAAATTTTGTTAAGAAATCACAGAAGACGGTATCGGGTGTGTGCTGAGTCACACAACTCAGGCTGCGACCACAATGCCAAGCCAAATCAGAGTGAGTCAGTTTTGCTACGGATTGATTTGCAGCCTGTTTTACTCTTCTGTTTGGCTTAGAAGAGACTGTGGATTGTTTCACTGCCAGTGTCCACAATGGCCCCTCCATCTTACACAGTTTGATCTCTGCCATGGGCCACAGCCTGCAGCCTCCCTTCCTTTGATCCTGCCCTCTGCCAATCCCTTAATTGTAAAGCTGGTGGGCTGTTTAAAGTGTTGTGCCGTGGTAGGGAAAAGGGACAGTTTCCCATACCACAGAAATATTGTAGTCTGCTGTGGTGTGTTGGAGTTGTTTCTATTTCACATTGATTTTCGCTAAAAAAAATTTATGTCTGTGCAGAAGTGATCTAGCACTAAATCCAGTAGTTTGATTTTAAAAAAAATTAAAAAATAAGCTTCAGGGTGACTAGGGAGGAAGATTGTGAGGGAAGGTGTTCCTGCTGTCCAAAACATCTCTTCTAGCTTAGTACGTCACCAAAGATACCACCGTCCTCATCCTTTTGGAGAATGAAACAAATGATCACATGGGGAAAAGCCTGTTGGGATCATTCCAGCTTGAAAAAGTAGAAGTGGCAGAGAGAACGCTCTGTGTCAGGAGAAAAAAGGGCTGGCCTGATTCAGACTGGCATTTGCATCATGTGATCAGTAAAAAGAGAGAGAGAGAGAGAGAGCACAAAGGTAACCATTTTACACCTATAGCAAATCCCACAGTGTTTGACTGTGTAGTCGCAGCCTCAATATGCAAAAGATAATGTCTTTAGACAAGTCACCTCCAAACGTTATGCAATTCGTGTTCCACCAGTGTAACTACGGAAGAGGATTTAGGCCACTAAATCTTTACTTTCCTGTTTCTCAAATGAAACTAAAATAGTAACCTGGAGCTGCTTTTAAAAGCAAAAGGCATAGCACAGTTTACAATTCAATTATGCAGACTGCACATCCCCCCCCCCCCGGGTGAGCTGGGTACTCAGTTTACCAACCTCAGAAGGATGGAAGGCTGAGTCAATCTTGAGCTGGCTACCTGGGCCCAGGATCAAACTCAGGTCATAAGCAGAGTCTTCACCGTGCTACTGCAGTTTAATTACTGTATACCAAGAGGCTCCTTTTAAAACCAGACACTTGACTGCTACAAGCTGTTGGTCAGTGATATGAATCACCCTCTCCTCTTCGCCTTGTTATTACCTCAGCACTGACAAGGGAACATGAGGTAGTAGCATGAGGTATTACACAAACCAGCACTTGAACCATTTCCCTTCTTTGCCATTTTGTGAGGCTACCTTCCCATAAATATACAGGAAATTGTTGTTACACCAGAGACAAAGAGGCATTAGCTGTTATTAACTTACGGTCTTCATATTTTAGCCAGAATCCTATTGTTGTTCATGTAAGTTTTGCACAGCATGCCAATTGTGTGGCTAATCAATGAGGTGATGGGATGTATCTTGGTTATGCAATCAGGTGGATGGTGGGGCACGTGAGGAAGACATACTTCAGCACCTCATCAATTTGTTGCAGTTAACAAAGGCAAGTTCTGTAAACTATATGAATATTAATACTATTCTGATCAATATAATACAGCCGTACCTTTATAAGGAGAAAAGAAAGTATTTGCAGGCAATTATTGGTAAGTATCTGCTTCCAAGCTCCGAGCAAAATGGAAGCCATAGTTTCAAGAAAACATTTTAGTTATGGTTGTTGTGGGTTTTTTGGGCTGTTTGGCCGTGTTCTGAAGGTTGTTCTTCCTAACGTTTTGCCAGTCTCTGTAGCCGGCATCTTCAGAGGACAGGAGTCAGAACTCTGTCTGTGCTCTGGTGCAGTTTGTTTGGATAGTTGAGTATTTATAGCTGTGGGATCAGCTTTTGTCCTTTTCAGGAGATGGGTGATTGTGGTGATCAGCGTGTTTTTTGGTCAGTGATATGAAAAAAACACGCTGATCACCACAATCACCCATCTCCTGAAAAGGACAAAAGCTGATCCCACAGCTATAAATACTCAACTATCCAAATAAACTGCACCAGAGCGCAGACAGAGTTCTGACTCCTGTCCTCTGAAGATGCCGGCCACAGAGACTGGAGAAACGTTAGGAAGAACAACCTTCAGAACACGGCCAAAGAGGCCGAAAAACCCACAACAACCATCAGATCCCAGCCGTGAAAGCCTTCGAGAATACATTTTAGTTATGTCATAGTTAATTGCTTACCATTTGTTGTTACTGCGGGAGGAGGAAAAAATACAAATATTTCCCTTATTCTCTTTAGAGTTTCGGGTTTTTACTGCAAGATCCTATTGTTTGGATAAGCTTCTGTTGTATTTTATAGTACATTGATCATGTACTCTCTTTCAGCTACCTTACAATGTCAGCAAGTCTATCTATAGTGATGGGCTGCTGCTGTTCAAAACATTTCTCCGATGATCAGCTAAGTGATCAAACACCTGCTTCTTTCAGTATTGTGTAAAAAATTTAATGTGGCTGCAGATGGTGAAGTACCACCGTTCGGCTAGAGGTGCATGCTAAGTATCATAGAGGTGCACCTTTAGTAGCCATGAGTGACAGATGAAAGCATGCTGTAAATGAATTTGGAGAGAACAGACAAGAAATACAGGGAGTGATTACAACCAGCTGAGCTTCCATGCAGGATAATAAAATTCAAGACTGCAGATCTTCCTCCTGTGCTTGTCCTCTGCCATTTTTTTAAACTTCAATTTTATTAGACGAATGTGGAGGCCTGGCTGATATAACCCTATCGGTGCCATCTTCACTTGCTACCAGTTCTTTACCAGACCCAATTCAAAGAACTGGCTTTAAACGTTAAAGCCCCAAGTGGCTTGGGAACAAGTCATGTCAAGAAGCAACTCCCATAAGTAGACTTCCTCAGGTTGTGCCCTGAGATCCTTAGCCTTCCTCAGGCTTGTGAGGTAAAGTGTGCAGCTCCGATATAGAGGACCATTTCAGGGGTGGTACTCCATTTTGGAACAGCCTCCCCAAGAAGGGGGAGGGCTTCAATGGTGGGCCTCATTCACCATGGACCAAACTCCTTGTCCACTTGAAATGGGAGAAGTTTGTAGCATCTTAGGGCCTCTGAGGATAAGACTGTGTCCTTAATTTTCTTCATTGTTCAGAAATATATTTCACTTATGTGGATCTTTAGAAGTAATTTCAATCATTTCTTTGGAATTAATCCAGAAGCCAAGAAGAGTAGAAGCAGATAGACTGGAAGCATGCACCAACCACAAGATTTGGTTTAGATCTTGAGCTGTTGCTTTCATGACAACTCGTACAGCGGAAAAGTAAAGTTATGGAACAGGGTGGTGCATGCTGAACATCAGGTTGTGCCATGTGCATCCAACTCAAACAATATACCCTGAGTAGCAAGGTAAAGCTCAGACTTTTAAAGGTTGAACAAATGCATCTCTTTAGTACACTTTCTCAATATTTCCTAGCACTACTGTGAAAATCTATTGTTTTCTAAACATCAGCGTAAATATCAGAGTGCGATTCATAAGCCAGAGGAGAGCAGTGAAGGCAGCCATAAGCATAGCTAGGCTTAAGAATGGAGAACATTTATGGATAATCAATTGCAATATATTTATTATTACCCAAAGAGCTCTCTAATGTGTAGACCTGTGCTGAGTGACAATGACAGAGCACCAGCTAGTTGGTATTGATAGCGATAGACTCCAGGCTGCTTTGAATTTATTGCTGACTCCAATGGTTGTACTTTTAGCACAATATATTTGCATATCTAATTCATAAATGGGGAAGTACTAAATAAGAAATAGGCTATATGTGTAGCCTGCAGAATGAACTCGTAAGCCACCCAGAGAGTGCTTTAAGTGCTATGGGGCAGTATATAAGCAGCACCCACTTGGCTCTTTTTGCTTTTGCTAAATTGTTGCAATTTCTATTGGAACCTTTCAACAATCCCTTCTTTCTGGATATATTCGGGGCGGGGGGGGAAGTCTTATGGAGAACTGTTTCCGTAATTTCGTTTAATTTGGTTTAAGAATAGTTAGACTTGGCCCAAGAGGCACCTAAAAAAGTGCATAATTGTGTATAATTCCACAATCATTTAGATCCACCAGCATATTTCCTAAGCTTGTTTTATTTATTTATTTATTTATTTATTTATTTATTTATTTATTTATTTGCTTGCTTGCTTGCTTGCTTGCTTGCTTGCTTGCTTGCTTGCTTGCTTGCTTGCTTGCTTGCTTACTGCCCTATTAGTGCACAGCACTATTCAGGGCAGTGTACATGTAAAAGCCAAATGGCAAGACATAATGAAATAATCAGACACTGTGAAAACCAAAGAACAACAAGCAAAAAACAGGCAAGGTGTTCAGCCCAGATGGCACAGTGAAACCGAGCAGCAATAGAGGGTGGGCAAGATCAGGGAAGGCTGCCACCAAAGCTTCTTGGAAGAGGTAAGTCTTCTATAGACACTCACTTCTAGAGGCCCTCTTCTGCACGTGTTTCGTGGTTTTTGACCACTTTGCGCAATAGACTAGACAGCCTACTTAAGAAATGATTACATGCAGAGAATGATTAAGTTGCTGCAGGATATATGAACGTGAGAAGAACCCTGCTGGAGCAGATTGGAGATATATCTAGTTCAGAATTTTGTTTCCCACATTAGCTCAGCAGTTGCCTATGGAAAGAAAATAAGCAAGAGTGCAACAGCACCATCCCGCTGTTATTCTCCCACGTCTAGTATTGAGGTGCAGCCTATCTCAAATCTTGGAGGAAACAGGTAGCTCTCATGACTACCCTGTTTTCCCAAAAATAAGACCTACCCCAAAAATAAGCCCCAGTTAAGTGAAACCCCGCCCTCCACCATTGTGCAGCAACCAGTAGAAGATGACATGACTGTAAAATAAAACTTCCCGTGAAAATAAGCCCTAATGCGTTTTTTGGAGCAAAAATTAATATAAGACCCTGTCTTATTTTCGGGGAAACACAATATAAGCTACTAAGAACCTCACCCTCCACAAACTTATCTGATTTTCTTTTAAAGCTATCCAATCTGTCTCTATATATTTAAATCAGGGCAGCCAGTTAGAAGGCAACAGGTCCATTTACACCAGAATTGTGAAACCGGCACAAACCACTGAACTGGCGGTTTGTGCCCATCTCTGCTTATGATCAATGTCTTAGCTCTTGCCAGTCTGGTATGCTGAAAACCATGGAACATACCTTGCTGTATTTCACATTTTATAAAGATCTGTTGGATCTATTTATTTCCCCAATTTTACAACATTTTCCACATAGACCCAATGAGGTTTACATCCCTTTTCTCCTCTCCAATTTCTCAAGTGAAATTACAGCTAAGGTTGCAAAAATTCTGTGCAGCAGTTTGTATAGTAAGGAAACAGATGAGTAACCACTGCAGTAATCAGATTAGAAACATAAATTTAGCTGCAATTTGAATGTCAGTCTGCTTTGTATTGCTTGTAAATACTATATAATTTGCTATTGTATTTTAGCTTTATATATATCCAGCATGGCTGACCTATGGTCATAATAACAATTAGCATTAAAGTTACATTCTATTCCCCCTCTCGACTGCTTTAACAGACTCTCCTGCCATCAAAATCCAGTCACTGTACGTACCAATACAAGCCAATATGCATTCATACGTCTTACACACGCAGTGTATTATGGCCACAGAAATATTGAGAATTTTCAGGGATTCCTCACTTACCACCCATCTGACAAAACGACAGCCCTCAGGGATCCCTGGGAAGAAACAACAACTTGAAAACTGTCATAAGCATAACTCAAGACATGAATACTGAGGTAGCAGGAAGGAATGCCAAATCAGACTGCTGATGGTAGAAATGGAAGCCACCTGCAGAAATAATTGAAGATAACTTCTGAGCTTTGTATGTAAAACACCCAGAAGCTCTGTATAACTTCATAATTGCAACTTCTTCCAAACATTGTGCAGTGGACAGTAGGTTGCTTGTTGACTACAGGAAGTTTGAATTGAAATTACATGGTGTGAAAACCCATCCGTGTTGTTATTACTGGAACCATCTGATCATGTCTAACAAGAGTTTTGGCCTCTCGCTCAATTAGACTCCTGTGCTCCACCGTCTGAGAAAAAATATGATGGTGACACAATTAAGTATGTTAACAATGTGAGGTGAGGTAACCCTGTGTGGTGGCCTTGCTTCCTGGAAAGACGTACCACTTTCCTATCAGCCACAGGTACCCTATGGGAGATAACGGAGAACAGAAACAGCCCCATCATGCTAAGATGGAATGTAAACCTGCAATATGTCAACCAATGGAAGGCCAGTCCTTCTCTCTGTGGGAGCATTTTTAAATGTAACTTGGAGTTAGCTCAGCTGTGCTCACTTTTTTTGTTGACCTTTCCCATATACACGCAGAGAATGTGAAGCAAAACACACACACATTATGTTCTTCATCTTTTAGCCAATTCTTAAAATAACTATAATCATGAAACCAGTGAATCTCCTTTGTGGCAGGTTTACAGGTCCTGTGCCAGAGGGCAAGGTCAGGTTAGAGCACAGAAGGAGCTGGGCATGGGGAAAAAAATAATTCTAATGATGAGATCAAAAACTCTGCTTCAGATAACTAGCCTTGTCCTTTTACCTTTGCCTGCCTGTATTTTTTCCTCTCCTTTTCTTCCTCTCTGCTCCAAAAAAAGAAAAAAGGTGGCTACATTGGCTTTCTGAGGATTTTGTTCTGTATATTTAATTTTTGTGACATTTTTAACGGTTTTCTCATTTCTTCCCTTTCCTTTGGCCATTAAATATTAAAATTTCCTATTTGGCCTCTTCCCGCCTGTTCTGCTCCCCACTGCAGAAGCTGCAAGAATCTTGAACGTGGTGCATGGCTGCTCCTGCTTGAGTGCGTATAAAAACCCATATTTTGTTGAACCCTAGAAAAATCAAAGCCTGTGACACAATGGAGCCCCTTTCCCAAGGATCGTAGATTTAGAAGTATTGGAAGCTCATTGTGTTAGCCCCAGCGCTATATTTTCACTAAGATCGTAGACACAAAACCAGATTTATTAAAAATTTTTAATGTGCCTTATGTAGAATTACCATATTACAAATTTAGGCTGGTTTTAACCAGGCTTTGGATATGCCACCGGGTCCCGTTTTGCACATTTGTTCAAAAACAGGCACACCCATATGCATTTTTGGTGCAACATAAATATCTGCTTTAACATTTGGATGTCTTCTATGCATCAGGTCGTTCTTCAGCTGACATACCCGTAACAACTTAACATTACTGTGACTTAAGTCTGACTCAACAGGAACTCATGAGCCGCGAGTCCCCATCCGTGGTGCTAACCAGGGGAACCATCCCCTCCATCATCTTTTTAATCACAGAAAGATGATTATCTGAAAATGGTGTTGGCCAACATACCTAAGTAGCTCCTGTATGTAAGCCACACACCCTATCAATGTTCTGGCTCATGTGGAGACACTACTTGGATACTGCAGCCTTCCCCTCTTCAGGCGGTCACATTTTTGGGGTTAAAGGGGTGACGAAGGGAGGTGAGGCTAGCTTGCTCCCCTCGCCGCCTGCAGGCTTCACACCTTTTAAAGCATGACTGAATGCAGTTTCCGTCATTATAAAGTCTGTCTGAGCTGAAGTCTGATCATTCGAGCCAATTCCACATGATCCAGAACTCTGACGATTGTATAGGGGTATGGTATGTTGTATATCACACAACCCATAATCCTGGAAATCAATACATTTCTCGTTTTGAACATGCTGGCTGAGAACCTGTCTCCCTCCCTTGTGAGAAATACTCCAGTGAAGTTTTGTTTCTTGTTTTGTCAGATTAAAATTGAATGTGTGTGCTTGCCATGTGTACGAAAGAAACTGAGCACTCAACAGGGCAGATAGTTAATGGCACCTAATTCCAAATAAAAGGTATTTAGGCCTTAAATGCTACCTATTGGATCCCTCCAATAAAAGCGAGTAGGTGATAAAATATTTTTAAATGTTAGAAGGAGGAAAAAATATGTAAAGGCCAATATTTTACATTTTCCCCAGACCAGTTCAACCTCCCCCTGAACTCCTGAATCATATCATTAATCCTGTAAAAGCTAAAGCAAATTCTGTAATTCCCCATAATGTGTGTGCATGCATATACATAGCACAGAACTTGCCATCTTCTGGCATGGAGGAGGGAGAGGGAGAAAGAGACAGAGAGATTGAGAGAGTTGAGAGAGAGAGAGAGAGAGAGAGAGAGAGAGGCTGCAGAGGGGTCCAGACAGCCATGCATCTTGCTACAGGAAGTAAAGGTGGCTATAGTGGTAAGGGTCTTGTGGCTATCCCAGAGTCATATATAAAATATATATATTCCTGTCTTCTGCTGCTGGCTAATCCCCCACTCCCGTTGGCTTCATCAAATTCCAGGAAACAAGTCACTGCCACCTCAGTGTTGCAAGAGTCACTGAATTCCATACTCCTGAATTATGGGTTGTTCTCAAGATCCCAGAGCTCGGTCAGGAAGGAACCTGGGGTTTTTCTGTACCTCTTGTGCCAGCCACCCAAACCTGTCTTCCTGAAAATGAGACAAGGCATCCATAATATCAATATTTGCACCAGGGATGTACCTGCAGAATGAGTTAGAGGGGGGCACATTCATGCACAAAAGTAGAAAGGAAACAATGAAGTGATTGACTGGGAGAACCCAAAACAAACATCTGAAAAGAGTTTGAGAACTGAGGTTTCGGTTTTGCTTTTAATTTGGCCCGTTCTCCTCCCACGTCTCATTGGCTCAGGGCTTACTCAGGAGTGTATTTGGACTCATTTCATTATGCTAACCTAGAGGATTGATGGCAACCAGGGATTCATTTATACCACTTCTACTACTTTCATCCATCCATCTTCCAAAGGAGAGTATCCACAGACTCAACAGTATAGCTCCTTCGACTTCACCGGGGCTCTGCCTAATCCATTCACTTTGTTCCTGCTGTTAAAAGCCAGGAACAAGTGTTGCATGCTAGTGACGCTAAATGTGATTTATAATCGTACATCAGATTAGAAGTTTAAATGTCAGGATGTAAATGCCTTTAAGGTCTAAGAAGGTTGTCCTGCCTCATCAGATTACAGTACATCATATCTCTGGCCGTCACTGGAGCTTGAAATGAATTAATATATTGTTATTATTCTCAAAGGGGATTTAATCTATTTCAAATGGCCCTTTTATAAACAGTAGTGTAACATCTGAAATCTTGTTTCAGTGTTATTAACAAATATAATTACCTGGAACAAAGAATAAGTCTACGAAATGAAAATTAAAACTCCACAGGTTTCACAGAAATGTTATTTTGTTGACTGCTATCGATCGTCTAGAGAAATAATCTGGTATAGTGTGAACACTACGCTACGTGCTTGGATTTCAGGACCACAATGAAACGAGTGGCTTCCAGGGGGGTTGGTCTCACAAATTGTGGCTTAGGGACTAGTGCATTTAAATTGTGTTTATACCAGGGCTCCAGAACAAACATAATACAGACAAGAATATTTTTTTTCAACATTTCAGCTTGTTGGCTTTAGAGGTTATTATGTGTTTGGTGCTGACTACTATTCTTCCGCGTGCCCCCCTCAGTAAAAAGGAACAACCTTCTTTTGTGTCTGAAGAAGTGGGTTGTGTCCACAAAAGCTCACACTGTAATACATATGTTAGTCTGAAAGATCTTGCTATACGTTGCAGAAGCAGACGAACACAGCTATGTCTCTGAAAAGCACTATTCAGGCAGATCTGTTTAAATGGTATGCTTCTTCTAACTATTTTCCAGCACTTGGAAGACTTACTTTTTGATTACAGTTGCTAGGATTTTTCAGCCACTAGGGCTAGTAGGCATGATGACTGCAGGATTCTGGGAGTTGTAGTCAAAAAGGTATATTTTCCAAGCTGTGCAAAGGGCACAGCTGTGACACTGTGGTTGAAATCCTGTTGCTTAGCACAGGAAGGGCTAGAGTAAGCCTCTTGAATTAGTGGGGAGTTGGTGAGTCAACCCCTCCATATATTCCATTGATTCAAATGGACCTACTGTAGTTGCGACTTTTTACATTAAATGACAGGATTTCAGCCCATAAATTGTGGCTTGTGACACTTTATGACACTTTATTCCCACATGCAGCAAACTTTGCATGCACACTGCTATGTCTAACATCCTCTCTGTCCTTGTTCTTTTTGAACGGAGAATTTCTAAATGTGTGCCCCAGGAGATTCAGCACTAGTACCAGCACAAACTGCATAGGAAGAACTTCAGAAATATCTGAAGATAATAAGACAGAACAAAAACCTGCTGCCAACATTTGCAGAGGGACTATATGGAGATCTGAGCCATACATGTCTGTCTGTATGTCTGTTTGTTTTGATTGTACATAAATCTTAAATTGTAAGAAAACCAGAAGAACAACAAAGCTAAGAAAAAGACCCCAGATCACAAATAATTCTAAATTTAAATCATCAACAACCTCACTTCAGGTGTTAAAAGAGTTCAACAAAGGATTGCCAAATATCCAAACAGATCAAATATTAGGATAAATATCTGTATACGTTATTGTATATGCCACCCGACAGTGGAAGGTATTGTAAAGTCTTCAGTTCATTCCTGCAGCCAGCACAGAGAGTCCATTTCCACTGACCTTTGGGTAAGTTTTAAAGAGACAGATAATTTAACAACATTGCAAAATTCAGAGATTCTTTCAATGAAAAGCTAAATCAACACCAAAAGAAGCTATAACTGGATATACACAACTCATATATTTAAAAGATGCATCAGCTATATTACATTATTCCTGTTGTTCAGATATGGATCGCCCCTTAAATTTAGTTTAGTATGAGAGAATGGATGCATTTTTAATGACATCATGGACGATAGATCCCGAATGGAGATAGGCACAAACTGCTGGTTTGGCGATTCATGCCAGTTGGGCCAACAGCCCAATAGGTGTTTGTCGCACACCCCCAGTGTCCCCTGTTTTTCTTCCCTTCAAACACAGGTCCACCTTCGGACACGACTTGTTCTTTTCACCCTTTTTCGCTGCCGCCAGAGGATTTTATCCTCAATGTACCAAATATGAATCTTAGACTAGTGCTGCCAAATACAACAAGGTTTATTTAAGGTTTGGTAGGTAAATCACAGATGTAAAGTCATTAATGTTCTTTAATTATTCATTCATTAAACTTGGATTTGATTACATATATGCTTGTTGGTATTTATTCACTTTAATCAAGGTAATAATATATTCTGACTGTCCATTTATTTCTTATTCCTATTAACTCTTTTATATTCTCGAACGCATCAACTTTCCACTCTCTGTCTAAACACCTCACAATCCCCTCTCTAACTGACTCTCGGTCTCTCTCTGTTTTCCTGACTCCGCCCCTCCTGTCCTGTCATAGGCTCCTGCACTAGAGCTCTAAATGACTGACAGGAGTGACGTATGGGCACCCCACCCCCCTCTAGTGGGCATCCACTCAGAGGCAGTGCCCAGAGGAGGCAAGGTGAGGCAGGGAAACTGGGGTACAGCCTCTTGAGGGGGTGGCTGCTGGAGCTGGTGGGGAGCCAAATCGCAGAAAACCTGTTGGGCTGTCAGCTGAACCAGCATGAACTGCCGAATGAGCAGTTTGTGCCCATCTTTATTAGGGATCTATCGTCCATGATGTCATAAAAATTCCATCCAAACTCTGACAGTGAGGATTCAAAGGGCAATAAAAGTTTAGCTTTTACTATACAGTCATTGTGCTGTCTACTATACAAGGAACATAATTTAAGAACTTTAGATCCATACATAGACTAGGTATAGAGTCCAAAGTTGCCCTCCGTTGATTAGACAAGATTAGTGACCTTTTCTACCTTCCATACTTCCCTGCAAGCTTGACTGAGCAGCATTAGGTATTTATACATAAATAAATTTTATAGCTTTCTTGGTACTGATTGAATGAGTGTATCTAAAATTTGGGGAGATGCTAAGAAACTCAAATATGCTAGGTTATATTTAGATATCAAGAGATGTTGTAACTATGGACGTTGTCATCAACAGAGATTGGTAAATCTGTTGTATCCAGGCCTAGAAAATGGAAGAAATTCATTCTCATGACCAGTCAATTGATCCAAGGTAAAAATCCCCATGTCAGTCCACACCTTCCATAGAAAAAGCTCCTTCCTGATTTTCAAATCTGGATTGCCCCATAAGGTTAGTTTAGCATGAGAGAAAGGATGAAATTTTAATCACTACGAGATCATGGGCCAGAGATCTCTGGTTTTGGGGATTGCAAGAGATGTGTTTAGACCTTAACATCATTCTGTTGGGAACGACCTTGGGCTGGAAGATTCCCTAACGACCCATGATGCAGAATTTGACACTATGAAAGTGTCATATGTTTATGACAACATCACAATCCCATTGCTCTGGTACCAAAAATGAGGAAAATATAATCTCCAAAGAGTAAAGTTTGATTGAATGCAGAAAGAGTTTTTCTTACTAATGATTGCATCAGCTTGTCACATTGGACCTGCCAACGGCTTTTTTCTACCTAATAAAGTAATCATATATATCCATGTTCATGTCAAGGCATCTCGGCCAAAGTGCTCATGCGCAGAATAGTGCCTTGTGTTAAATCCTCTTCTGAATTCAGATTGCATGCCTCCTCCCCTTCTTATAAGTTCTGTCAGGTATTGTCTTTAAGATGAAAACTTAAACAAGTGGATCATCCAGCTTATTGTTCTTTAGACACTGCAAGCATTAGCATTTTCCTTTCAGAGTAATGTAATAGCAGTTGATCTTAGCCAGATCTCGAGTACAATTCCTTTTCTGTAGATTTCACTCAAAAGATTCTCTAAAATGTCTTAATTGTCATATTCTATTAGCTGTGAGACTTCTGTGAAAGCATAACTGAGACCAAAGGTGTTGCTGTTCTTTGGTGTTAGGTGTCGTTCATTTGAGGTTTTAGAACTCTGCTATTCTGGTCCCAAAGGAACATCTTGTACAATCAATTCTATTGGAGCACGTTGAGTGCCTGAGGGGCTCATTGCCCAGCCTAGACCTCCTGTTGTGCATAGCCTGCTTACTTGGATGATGGCAGAAATCTTACTGAGGCCAAATGACAATTGAGAGATGAGAGACTCTGGGTGCATCCACTGCATCATTCAGCAAGATGATCTGGGCAGAGCATGGGGAGGGTGCAGAGTCTGGTAAAACATGCAAGCCCCAATGCCAAGCTACTTCCTCATTGCCCAATAATGAACATGGAGACCGTAGATTCTATGCAGTAAGCATCCTGGCCATTGTTAGAATGATTGAGTGTCAGTCAAACACTGGCAGTCAAAGGTAAGCCCAAGACCAGCCTGTGCTTACCTGATAGAAAGTCAATCACACTTCCAATGACCTGGATATTTGCATGGTCTACTCTCTCAAAATAATGCTCTTTGTCACCTTGATACATTATTTTCTCTGTGTGCTGTGCATCCATCTTCACTATATCTTCATGTCCTCCACATATACTTGTATATGTACGTGTGACTAAATATTTCACTCCCTGTGTCTGAATCCATGGAACCCCACCCCATCCTCAAGACTGTTCCTAAGATAGGTGTTTCGATAATTAGTCATGGCTTGGTGCTTTTATAAAAAACACTCATAGGCAAGAGAGATATGGCGTCACTAAGCAAGATAGGTGTTTCGATATATATCACCAATCCCCTGCAGGAATTGGTGAAAAAGCAATGAGTCCTCTCTCAGTTCAACCCTGTTGTCTGGCCATTTCTTGAGTATCTTTCCTTTGGTTTGTGTCAGAAGCAATTTGGAGTAAGCACCAAGCCATGACTAATTATCGAAATACCTATCTTGCTTAGTGATGCCATATCTCTCTTGCCTATGAGTGTTTATATATATAGCTATACCATACACACACACACACACACACACACACACACACACACACACACACATGGCATAGGGACGTGGTGGCGCTGCGGGTTAAACCGCAGAAGCCTCTGTGCTGTAAGGTCTATAGATCTGCAGCTGTAAGATCGAATCCACGCGACGGAGTGAGCGCCCGTCGCTTGTCCCAGCTCCCGCCAACCTAGCGGTTCGAAAGCATGCAAATGCAAGTAGATAAATAGGGACCACCTCGGTGGGAAGGTAACAGCGTTCCGTGTCTAAGTCGCACTGGCCATGTGACCACGGAAGATTGTCTTTGGACAAATGCTGGCTCTATGGCTTGGAAACGGGGATGAGCACCGCCCCCTAGAGTCGAACACAACTGGACAAATTGTCAAGGGGAACCTTTACCTTTACCTATATATATATATATATATATAGATATATAGATAGATAGATAGAGAGAGAGAGAGAGAGAGAGAGAGAGAGAGAGCTATGTATATATAGCTATCTATCTATCTATATCTATCTATCTATCTATCTATATCTATATCTATATCTATCTATATGGTATAGCTATATATATAAACACTCATAGGCAAGTGAATTGTTGTGCCTACTTGACAATATAAGGAGGCAAATTTCCTAAGCCACGATGTTGTCCCCTTCAGAATGTGATTTCTCATTGATTAGGAACACCCATTTTGTTAATGCAGGAATGAGATAGAAGGAGTAGCAAAGAGGAAGAAATACACCAGAAGCAGCTAGAAGAAATGGTCTTGAGGATGGGGTGGGGTTGGGGAAGGTCCGTTTATTTTATTTTACAATAGTAGTAGTTTTATAAGAGGCAGCCATGTTAGTCTGTGCTAGCATATCAGACAAAAACGTTGTCTTAAAGACCAAGTACTATATTCTAATATGAGCTTTCCCGGACAAGTCCACTTCCTCTGACTTGTCCATGAAAGCTCACATTAAAATATAGCAGTTAGATTTTAAGGTGCCACAAGGTTTCTGTCTTCTCTCTTTTTCTTTCATTTTTGCCTGATCTTTTTTTTTACCATTGAAACCGTAAGGAGTTATTACGATTTTCTTTACAGTTTTTCAGACCATACGTGTCCACCCACCTCTGAAATGACTGCCTTCAGTCCCATCATTGAAACAAAAAGATTATTCTTCCTCATCTTTCCTCTGCGGTGAGAGCAGGTTGTTCCCCACCCCTGTTGGATAGACACCTCCAGCGTATTGTTCTGCATGTCAGACCCTGCTGAAATGATAGATCCCATATAGGAAAAAAAAAGAGTCTCTAGGTTCTGACATAAATAGCATTGCTCTGGCAATGTAATTCTTTTGCTCTTAGAAGGCATATGTGATGAATAAATTAAGTCAATAAATTGAACATGTCACATCGTATCTATGTTGAAGTTCACAAGCTCTCTTTGAAATACGACAATCATTTATAGCCTCACTTATACCAAATGCCAGCCTCATGAATTGTGTTTCCTGAGATCTTAAATATTTGGTAAGATACTGCCAATGTATTCCTATCGTAACTTTCACTTTGCACAAAGCCAGTCTCGGATGCCTGTATCTGAGCAGTGGGGTATATTTAGAAAAGTATTATGATGGTAAAGCATAAACCCTGTCAAAGGAGTGATTATGAAAGGAAAGGTATGTCCACAGGAACATCGGCCAGTTTCAAGGTTCTAAGCATCAGGACCCTGTGAGCAAAGTCCTGTGCATGCTCTGATGCCAAGACAGGGAGAAATATGAAATTCCTCAAACTTGTTGCATGGTATAGCTAAGGCTACGTCTAGAAATGAAAGGTATCGTGTCTTCCAAGGAATTACTGATCTCTACATTATGGCTTTATTTCCTTCCTGTATTTCAAGTTTCATATCTTCCAAGTAGCTGCTCTGCTATATCAAACCCTCAAGATGCAGCTTACCTTCCTGCTTGTTAAGCTCTATAGAGGGCACCAGAAAGAATGAAACCTCCCACAAAGAGGTAGGCCTCTGAGGAAGCACTGGGACAGTTTCCCTTTTGTACAGTAAGTAGGCCCGAGACAGCCTGGAAGTTAGGCCCTGTTCCAGATGAGTAAAATGCAGGTGTGTGTAGGTATCTATCTGTGGGCAGAAACTCCCAGAATTCTGCCTGGGAATTCTTGAGAGTTCAAAAGAAAAAAAAAAGCACTCCTTTAATGCAGCGATCCCCAACCTTTTTCGGTCCGCGGACCAGCTGGGGGAAGCGGGGCACCCCCCGCGCTCTCTCGCACAGGTGTGCGCTCTCTCGTGCGCATGCGCAAATGGCGGCGCGGCGCTCACACGGGCGTGCTGGAGCACGCGCGCGGCTGTGCGGGGGTGAGTGCGTGCGGGGGTGGGGTGGGGCGGGAGGTCTGTCTCAGCGGCCTGGTCCGGCTCAGGCCACGGACCGGCACCGGGCCGCAGACCGGGGGTTGGGGACCTCTGCTTTAATGCACATCACCTGTATATAGACATACAGGTCTATATGACTCCAAGTGCAGGTTGGCCTTGCAAATGACCTTCTGCTACAATGGGAAGACCAAGGATGTTTCAGCAGTGATAGTGCCAGATGTGGCTTAAATGTCATGTCCTCCAAAACCACACAAAAACCACTGCCAGCATTTGGATCAAGTCTCAAGACTTCCTGCTCTTGAAGAGATGCTTATTCTTGAAAGTCACTCTTGCTTCTTCTTTGACCACAACAAAAGCAAGCAGGACACTGTGAGAAAATTAACCACCTCCAGCACCAGTTGTGTGATATATGCCATCAGATGGTCCTGCAATGTTTTTCCTATAGATAGGGCAAACGTCCAGAGCCCTTAAAGTGTACACAGCTAAGCATCTTGGCAATATCAGAAATAAAAAAAAATCAGGAACCCCTCTGGCCAGTCATTTTATGGAATTTAATCATTTGTTGAAAGATCTGTGTTTAGGGGCAATAGATACATTCCACATAGATAATGATAAGACCACGCTAAGAAGAGAAATGGGTAGAATATTGAGACTAGGAACACAATGCAGTCAAAGGCTTTGCTGTAGTCTATAAAGCATAGACTGATCTTCTGAAAGTCTTTGGTGCCCTCCAGTACCCAGAGGATATTTGCAATGAGATCTCAAGTGTCTCTTCCTTTTCAGAATCAACCTTGAACATCATGCACTTCTCGCTCCATATGTTTCAAGCCTTTGTTGCTACACCCTGAACATCACTTTGCATGGAAAGTTAAAGCAATGGTCCTGTAATTACTGCACTCCTTGGCATCTCCTTTCTTGGAGATCGGAATGTATATTGAGTGTTTCCGGTGTGTGAGCCTTTGTTTTGTTTTCCATATTTCTTGGCATATTCTTATTATTAGGATTTTGACAGATTCAGTCTCTGTGGCTTAATTCCCCTGGTGATTTATTTTTTCCTAGTCCTTTCAGAGCAGCTTTCATGTCACTTTCTAGAACTGGAGGTTCTTTGTCATAAGATTCCTCCTCATCAGAGTCTGTCATCTTCCTATCTCTTCTGAATAGATCTTCAGTATACTGTTTCCAGTATACAGACTGTATTGTACAGTATTGTATTTTTACAATTTAGTAGCCTTTCGTGATATCATGAAAGGCTACTGGGGAAATAGTGTGCCACCCTCTGGATATAAGTAAGGGGGCAGGCAGAAATAGACTGGCTGGAGGTAGCCTGAGCCATTGGGGAGGTTCAGTGCCACACTTGTCCTGAGGGATGAGCCTCATTCTGACCAGTCAAGCAGAAGGAAGCGTGTCCAAGACAGTGGCACCTTCTCAGGGACTGAAGAACAAAAACC
Organism: Intellagama lesueurii; assembly: GCA_037013535.1. NCBI lineage: Eukaryota > Metazoa > Chordata > Lepidosauria > Squamata > Agamidae > Intellagama > Intellagama lesueurii. The sequence continues at coordinate 160,879,689 of JBAJHW010000001.1, read as the reverse complement.
AGACTCATGCCCAAGCACATGGCCTTCAGGGATTAGGAAGCTTGGCTGTTCATTATCTGTATGGTGGCCTGAGTATCTCATGCCTTTCCATCATTGGCTGGCTTTCCTCCTCTTGCCATGTCCCAACACTGACTAAACCAGGATAAGGAAGAAGAAAAACAACAACAACAACACCTCACCCACAAGGAGGAGCAGAGGAATGAACATATGTGGAAGTATTAGATGGTTTGTGATAGTCTGCAAATGTTTGGATAAACTCTTTTATGCATTCCAGGTTCATAGAGATATTAATTCTTTTTCCCCCTCCTAGAAACACTTACTGTCAATAGCAAAAAAAAAAAAAAAAAGATGACACGAAGCAAGCCATTTCACAAAGGTCAGGGAGTACTGTAAAGACCATAATTGCCTAAAGGCTTCATTAACCTTTACAAAATAGTGCTTGCTGGATTGTAGAACATAGGATTAAATGACCATTAACATCCAGAGCAATTAAGGGAAGTTGCACCCACAAGGCAATACAAGTGACATATATACCACATCATCCTGCATCCCAAACAATAGGCTGATTTCTAGCAGTCAGGCAGGCATGAAGCAAGATGACTGTGGAAATGGCAAAGAATGGCTCTTCTGTGGTACAGTCTACCCCCACCCCTTCCGAACAGAGAAAAAAACGCACCCCCAAACCATTATGTTTTTAAAAAAAAAAGATTTGGAAGAATGTATTCTTGAAGGCTTTCACGGCCGGGATCCGATGGTCAACGAACTCTACCCAGCCACAAGGACCAGTGATCACTGCACACAAAAGACCAGCTAACGACACCCATCAATCACAGTGACAGATCATCTCTCCCCCTTATCACAACAATACACCCACAACAAAAACACGCTGATCACCATAATCACCCAATCTCCTGAAAAGGACAAAAGCTGTTCCCACAGCTATAAATACGCAACTATCCAACAAACTGCAACAGAGCACAGACAGAGTTCTGACTCCTGTCCTCTGAAGATGTCAGCCACAGAGACTGGCGAAATGTTAGGAAGAAAAACCTTAAGAAAACGGCCAAACAGCCCAGAAAACCCACAACAACCATTTGGAAGAATCTTGCTGTCTGATTGCCTGCAACATCTGACAATGGCTTCATTTCTTTCTGTAGACATCCTTGAAATTAATAATGTCTGATAAATAACCCATTTAAAGCTGTTTGATATGTTCTTTTTGTCTGAAAAAAAGACCAAATGCAAACAACAGAAAAGAATTTTGTATTTTCCTGGAGGCAGAATATGGCTGCTTTTTGACTGGATCTATTCTCACAGAAATGGTGTTTTTTTTAAAAAAAACTTTTTAATCACCCTCTCTTTATACCTTAATCAACTTCAAATAAATAAAGTTTACCTCATATTACCAACCTATATAGGAAGATTTGTTCCCTCATTGTAGTATCAGTTTCTTAACTTATGGCAATCCTTGACTCTCCTATTACACCACATCCCTGTGTACCTTTGCTAATAAAGTGTATTTGATACACAAAGTGATAGCTAGACCATTGTTCACTGAGTGCTATACCGAGGCTCATTTATTTATTTGGTATGGCAACATGCTTTATGGAAAGTGGTTGTTTCATGGTAGACTCCTCTTGAGTCCCATATAGTACCTTCTAGTTTATGGTCATATTTGGCAATGTTGCAGAAGCAAAGAGTATTCCAGGTATGATGCATAGCCTACCATGAGGAACACTGAGAGATGAACACTGGAAGGACCACATATTGTCCACCCCTGGAGTAAGGAGTTCATGGCAGCATATCCGGTGCCAACTATCTCGATCTCTGTTGTGCTTGTGCACTGCATGACTTCCTGTCCCATGAGATCACCTTTCTTGTTGCAGGTGGGATGGATGAAGGAAGGGGTCAACTAATCGGTCCCTTTCTAGAAACTTCTCCAGTTGTTTCTGTCTTGTTTGCCAGGAAGTCTGAGCATCTGGATAGATCCTTTCTTACCAAGAGAATTTGGATTGAAACTGACCAAAACTGTCATCGATTTGCACTGGCCAAATTAAGCAGTCTCCAGTATGGAGAAGTCAACGTAGTCCCTGCCTGCCATGGAGCTTTTACGGATGAGTTGCTTGTCAGAAGAAAAGAACTAGTGTATCCATTACTGAAGGGAAGGGCCTGGCCGTTTCCCTTGCATTGTAAATAGAGATGGGCAGGAATCAGGAAAATGGTGATTTGTTTTGATTCAAGATTTATCAAGGTGGACAACTCACAAATTATGTATTTACATTTTTTTTTCTGATGAATCAGTGAATTGATTTGTCAATTCATTTTTAACTTAAAAGCCTATAAAGTGGCCTCCCAAGGACCCAGAGACACCAAATTCACAGGGAAGCTTCCCATGACTCTTCTCTACAAGACCTACATGTTTGGTGAAGTTTGGGTTTCAGTTGTCTGAGTTAGACACCCACAAGGAGAACTCCTCAGGAAAGTCTCCCCCAGACATCTAGAGACATCAAAATCACAGAAAAGCTTCTACTGATCTACAATTTCTCCAAGTTTAGTGAAGATTGGGTTTCAGACATCCAAGTTATACACCCACAAATTGGGTCCCCCCCAGGAAAGTGCCCTTTAGCAGCTGGCTTGAGGAAACCCAATCTTCACCAAACTTGGAGGGACTGTAGAGGAGAGTCATCAAAAGCTTCTCTGTGATTTTGGTATCTCTAGGTGCCTGGGGAAAACTTCACTGGGTGGCCCTCCTTGTGGGTGTATAACTCGGACATGAATGAATTTGGTGATTCATTTTTTAATTCGTGCCCATCTCTAATTGTAAAGCATGGGGCAGCTGGCTATCACATTCTGAAAATAAAGATTGTCTCCATTCAGGCATTCAGGAGAGGGTTATTTTGAAATCCTGAGCAGGGAGAGAGCTCTGGCCCCATCCCCTGTCTGCCTCTATTATCACATGAAGAAAGACACTCTGCAGAGGAGACAGTCTGCAACTTGAGGAGCTCCTTCATGGAATTGGGAGCCCTAATTTTTCCAGACCCCAAATCACATGGAGAGATTCTACCTATACTTTCTCTGCAGACATTCTCTCTCATCATGGAGACAGTAGTGGGCATGGAGTTGGGCCAGAACTTTCTCCCTATTCAGGCTTTCAAATTTACCTTCTAACTTTTGGACAAAGCTGTTGGCTTCCTGTTCCTGCACCACATGGCTGTGAAAGTCTGCTTGTCTGCTTGTAACATGCCATGGACTGGAAATGGGAGCCCCAGTGAGGCACAGGATTCATGGACTACAGCCCCCAGAAGCACACAGGAATTCCCCCCGCCAGATTTCGGAGTCCTTTAATCAAGAAATCAAAGTCTCGACTGGTGTTTCCAAGCTCTTGAGCTAACAAAGTCAGACTCCAGCAACCATTTTCATCTGGTGGAGAAGATAGGGGAAATGGGTAGAGCACAGCTAAGCTCTGTGGGAATTCTAGGGAGTACAGGTGTGGTCATTTCTTCCCACTGCGATCTGCACAAAAAACTTCTCAAAAGTCCCTTGTAGCTCCCAGGGAGCTTAGTCCCTCTTGAAAAAACTTCTCATGGCTTTGATTTCTTGATTAAAGCCACCAGAGGTCTGGCTGGGATAATTCCGCCAGACCTCTGGGGGCTGTGGTCCACAAAATCCAAAAATCCCATGCCTAGCCCTGACACAGAGAGTTAATGCCAGGCAGCCCTCACAGTCTTTCCGGCACTAAATATATCCCACCCTGCATTCACTGAGCTGAAGACAAAGAGGTAGTAGTTCTTCCACTTAGATTTCACTGCTTCCCAGCGCAGTCCCATGGACTCAATGCCACTGGTTTCTTGGGTTCCAGTGACTCATAAGGGCTACGAGAGGCAATGCACTGACCATTTTGTGACCGTTCCGATAGCAAAGCAACAATAGAATGTTACCGTTCAGTTCCTACAACTCTGTATGAGCCTGTATGCATGCACGCAGATCCTTGAAGGCAGGTAATGTAATTTTTTTAAAAAAGAGAGAGAGGGGGAGAAGAAATTCAAGAAGAAAGTGAAATGGTTGCTGGGCAACAACACTGTGACCAATTTAGCACTTGTAGGCATTATCAGCAATGGATTCTTTTCTTTCCCATCCTTCTTTCCTTCTTTCCTTTTGCACACATTTTGAAATTCTTTAGTAAAATTGCAGTCCAGCTCTGTGTTTTGGAGATGAATCATTTTGGTAGCCTTCCTGGACCCACCAGTTAGCATAGCAACCCCGATGTAAAGGAACAGGGTGTCAAACAGGACTTGGAACTCCAGGGATGTTGGCCAAGCCTTTGGGTCTGAGTCCCAAGTCCGAGGCTTTGGTACCAAGTCTCGAGTCCCGAGCCCCAAGTCCGAGTCCCTATTAAAAACAAGCTTTTTTCCCCAGAAAAAAGGGAGGGGTGGGTGGGTTCCAAGTCACGAGTCGAGTCTGAGTCATTGAAAATAAATCCCAGTTGAGTCTGAGTCAAGTCAAGTGAGTCCCACGACTCATTCCCATTCCTGTGGAATTCACTTTGGGTTTCACAATGATTCTTGGCATATTTGGGATTTTGTTGTTACAATTCTTTGAGCCAAACATTCACCGGGCCTAGAATCCTCTTCCCAGGGTCAAGGAAATGACCCAGGCACCACACACACAAAGTAATGTGTGTAAGGAATTAGAAGGAAACCGGGACATGTAGTCATACAAAGATGGAGTCTGTTAGGTTTATTGTGCAGTTGGATTTAAACTACTGCAATGTTATCATAGGATTGTTATTCCAAGTTGCTCTGCCTGGCACTGAGATAAGAAGCAAGGCTGAGGAGATCGGGGGAAGACGAAACGGCACATACCGCTTAATTGGGACAAGATAAGCCACCTGGAAGATCTCATGTAAAATAGGGGAGTGGACTGTGTACGCCCACTTGATCCTAATTGGATGACAGCTTAGAAGTGTCAGAAAGAGGGGGGTCTAGAGACATGTAGAAAAATGGTTGTTTATGTGTGTGAGAGATTGGTGGTGTTGGTGTGTTGTTGTGGAATGTGAGAAGAAAGAGAGAGGTTTGTCTTTTTGGAAGAGAAGAGGGGGAGAGAATAGACCAGCCTCTCTAGATGCTAAGATGTAGGATGCTAGTCAAAATGATTACTTAAGCATAGTTTAGTTTTTATTATTTTATCTAAGAATAGTAAGCTTATTTTAATCATAGTAATTGGTTGGATATGACATGTTTTATGCTTATTAATGCAACAACTGTATTCTAAAGAAACTACTTTATTTTCTTAATGAAAACAAATATAATTCTTCAACAGAGGACTGGTCTCTTGAACAGCAGGATTGCACTTAAATCCAGTGGAGATTGGAAAGGTCACTAATTGCTACTAAATAGAGAGGTCCTACCTAGCCAGTCTGTTGTGCTGTCTAAGGAAGCACGCAGTCAATGGCTGATTGCCTTGTAAGCAGGCAAGAGTTTTCTTTTAGGTCGAGCTTTGTACAAACGTCAAAGGCTATGCACTTCTGAGACTAAACGACCTGTCTCAGTGGTAGTCTTGCGCCTAAAGTGACTCCTTGCCCGAGATCACATTCTCTTTAGGGAGAAGTGATTCTGACAATGTGAATATGCCATAAGTGAGGGGTCCATGGCAATCACATAGTGATCCTCAGCCAGCAGATTCTGGGTGCCATGAAAACTAAGCACATTGTTATTTACTTTGCCATTATTTCATTTTTATACAAAGAGGGGGAGGCACCCCTGGGATTTTCTGTGTTAATCTGCCACAGTAATTTGACAGCCTACAAAGCACCGTGACTTGGGTGGTGAAGCTACTTCCTGCTCCACCTCAGGCAGAAAAACACCTTATCCTGGACCTCATGAACATAAGCTGCAGTTGCATGGGTATAACTGGTGAATTGTGATTTAGTATTATATTTTTTTCTCATTTGAGCTTTCTTTTAAGGAGGCAAAACGTCTTTCTAGTCACATGACAACATCCCTACCATATAAACATGTCTTTTTAACTCACCACGAGGAGGAGGAGAGAGAATGTAAAGGAAGCGGAATTTATAAGATGGCATATGAATATGAGGCATCTGATTTTAACAGCCATCTCAGGCAGGACAATTTAAATCATAGTTACAGAGAACTGCGTTTGATTGACACAAAAGTGTCTGCAACCAATCAGTCCTTGCTAAGTGCAGAAATGACAGAAAGAGAACCATGATCTCTACCAAGATAGAACACCTACAAAATCAGAGAAATGCAGGGCAGCATAATTGCAACTACAGCTAGAAAGGAACTAAAAGTTACCTGTTTTAACCCTATATAGACTCTGGGTTAGGATTCACTGTTCCCAGAGTAATTAATCCCTCATACATGTGTGAGAAAACAATGATAATGCAACAATGACAGAATCACATCAATAGGATACAGAGATAGGAAGTCAACATATTGGTGCAGTAGGAGAAAGCTAATTGATTCATGGCATGTTTTCAGGGATGTGAAGAATTCTCATCCTTGCATTGATTAGGGATGTACAGGGTGAAAGTGTTCGTATTTGGTTCATTCACCCTTCCTTCCTTCCTTCCTTCCTTCCTTCCTTCCTTCCTTCCTTCCTTCCTTCCTTCCTTCCTTCCTTCCTTCCTTCCTTCCTTCCTTCCTTCCTTCCCAGTCCTTTCATTTTATACAAAAGGAGAAGCCCTTTTCAGACTATTTCCCCCATCTTCTATCATTCATGTTTTCTAGCACTAAACCCTTAAAAAAAAAAAAAAACCTTGAAAACTGTTCCAAAAAAGCAGAGACAAGGCAACAGGGAATCAATCTCCAAAAGCAGGCAACAGAGCATGAGGGGGAAAAATCAGTCACAAGAAAAAAATAAATAAAGCATCCAAAAATTACAAAAGAGAAACTGCTGTACGAGTTCAGTGCCAGACAGCCAGCCCAACAGATCCTCTGCCCCTGGGCAGCACATTAGGGTAAAACAAAGCAAGGAAGCAGCCAGCGAACAAAGCTATGACTGGCACACACAGAGACACCCACTCACCAAAGCAACCAACAACAACACAACCAAAAACAACAAGAGAAAACCAAGCTGTGCTCAACTAACAGCAACAACCATCCACACAGCCCAGTGGCACGCTGGTCAGCCACAAAGTTCACCCCTGCAGCCTCCACACACCAAGAGAAGGAAATAATCTATCCCCCAAATATCCCACAAAACATGAACCTTTAACAAATTAAATTGGAGATCTAATTACATAATCTATTTGATTTCTATATTGACCATCTAGTGATATCCACATGTACAGCTGTCTGTTCAGTTTCTCGAAGCGTATACTTGCAATAAACAGATTGTTGACTTCATAGAACTCTACGAGTCATTCTCCCACTTTGTTTCTGTCCTATGAACCAAATTTTCCAACAGCATTTGGTTCTGTTTTGTTCCCTACTTTTGGATTCCAGTCGCCTGTGATCAAAAGCATGCCTTATTTTGGTGTATGAGCACTTTCCTCCTGGACGTTTGCGCAATGAGATAGTCCAAACTAGAACAAGACATAGTGCTGGGAGAGGAGTCTCCGAGGTTGCAAAGCACTCAGTCAACTACTATGGAAGAGCAAAGGCCAGGTACAAATAGATCTGTTGCTGATGATGCAACTAGATTAAAGCCGACAGGACATCTAGTGGATGACATGTATAGAAGTGAAAGGAAAGTCTGATGCTGCGCAACACATACAGTTGGAACATGGAATATGAGAAGAATGAATCAAGGTAAACTGGAAACTATAAAGCAAGAAATAGAATGTATAAACATTGCTGTACTTCATGTCAGTGCACTAAAGTGTACTGGAACAGGATATTTTCAGTCAGTCAACTACAAAATGTTCTACTCTGGAAACAACAAGCTCAGAAGAAATCGAATGCCTCTAACAGTAAGGCAAGAAGTACCATAGGCATTTAGGGGCTATAATGCAAGGTCTGACTAAATAATATCCATCAGATTCCATGGAAAAGCTATCAACAGAACCATCATTCAAATTTATGATCCTAGATGCTGAAGAAGATGAAATAGCCACAAAAGGTGACCAGAATACTCACACTGGTACATAGGGCGGGTGGGCGGGTTGTCCGAAAGGAAGAGGCTGTTGGGAGGGGGGGATCGCCCCTTAAGTAGGGCGCTCTTCCCCCCTCCCCTCCCAGATCGCATTTGTGAGATTTAGGCATGTCTCGCAATATCCCGGGAGGGGAGCAATGGCGCTCTGCGCTACCAAAGCAAGCTCGGTCATGGAGCCAGCAGTGGCTTAGGAGTCTGGCTGCAAAGCCAGAGGTTAAGCGTGCAAGTCCCCATCTGTGCCTCCTTGAAAGGCTCTGGACTTGATGATCCATAGGGCCCCTTCCAGTTCTGCGGTTCTAAAATTATTATTATTATTATTATTATTATTATTATTATTATTATTATTATTATTATTATTATTATTATTATTATTATTATTATTATTATTATTATTATTATTATATCAACAATTCTAAGATGATAATTATGATGAAATTGAAAGCTTTTTATACACTCATCCAAGGCGTTTTACCAATTAAAATTACTGCTCACCTCAAATGTTCTGATTGGCAGCTGACACCAGTCCTCATGCCATTATCAGATGAACAATTTATCAGGTAGTTTGCAATGAGTAAAAAACATTGATCCCTAATTTCTGTATTTCCAAGATGTAATATCATAATCAGCCACTAGAGGGAATGTGGGAGTCTCTGCATTTTTTTTCTGGCCTGTTTACAGTGACATCACAATGCATTCATCATACACCAATGTATAACTTGCATGAGCTGTGCAATGATAATGTGGCTACTGAGAAGTAATGAGTAACACAACAAGTTCCTTCTTAAAATGTAACGTTCTGAGCTCTGTCTTTCCCATGAATTAGCTTCCCAGGACTTCAGCCTAATAATCATCTCCCTCAGTCTAAAATTATACTGTCTCATGAAATACCATTTGTTAGGATGCATAGAAAGACTTGTTCTAAAGAAATGCAATTCTGTCTTGGAAGTGGTGAAATTCTGTAAGTGGCTTCAACCCACAGCAAATTACAAAAGTTTTGGTTCATATTTTCTTTGCCAGTGGTTCTTCCCCAGTAGATGGTGGTATTTGTAACTCATTGTAAAACAGTAACGTTCACGCCTTAGTAATGGGCTGAGGGTGAAAAATAGAGGCTTAATTATGTTCCCGGTTCCTTGTGCTGCCAAGGAGAAAATTAACACAGTTGAACTTTCACTGACATCTTGCTATTGTGTGTGCTTATTAATAAAACTTGTCTATTAAAATTAGCAATAATTCTGTTGTTAATGTTATATTTAAAATTCAGGATAATCAGTGCTTCTACAACAGTCCTTAACCCAAACTGTGGCATAAAGGATATAATGATGTTTACTAATCATCAGTATACTATTAGTTGATATAGAGAAAAAAGAAAAGAGGAAAGACAGAAGTTCATGAAGAGGTCACCAATAGAAATGCTATAAGATACTTGAAATAATATGATAATTTGTGTGGAAAACATAATGATAAGAGGGCCCTGTCAGCCTAAGCCCGGAAATGGAACCTTCTTTTTTTGAAATAAAAAAAACAGAAACACTACCATATATTACTTAGCCAAATGAAAATCATTTTAACCAAAAAAAGGGATTAGTGGCAACACACCCTTATTTAAGGCAAATGCTGGTGCATTAAGACCCAGCATTGATCCCACCACAATTAATTTTTTAAAAAAAGCATGATGGACTCCAATATAGTGTGAGTGCATTGCTCCTCTGTATCTGACTATATTTTTCCAAATCTTTGATTCAGGGTTAACTTGTAGCCATTGTTCCTATAAGTTTAGGGGTCATGGATTTTTTTCACCCAACCAAGCAGCTTCCTGAGCTTCCTATTGCACTGGGAGGGCCTTCTCTCAAAGAGACAGTGAATGCTGAGATGCATTCACCTGCACAGGAATCAGGCTTAGACTATGTCAGGTAAATTCCTCTAGTTTAGAGGAATTTACTCAGCAGAAGTGCAGAGATTCACAGAGCAGAATTAGCTTCAAGTTCCCCAGAATAGTCCACCCCTTTTTCTCCTCAACTCACACAGCCGTCCAGAGTAGACTGGTCTAAATGGGCGGGATATAAATTAAATAAATAAATAAAAACTTACAGTCCCAATAACTCACTCTGAGGCATTATTAGGAAACAACAAAAGTTTTCATTTAGTTACAGTGAACAGATAACAGCAAGCTAAAAACATAACTGCTTTTGAGCAACAGGCCTCAACAGACTCACTGACTGCCCACAGACAAAGAGTAAATGATTAAAAGGTAGGGCTCTCTTTGAATCAGAAGCAGGGAAGTGCTGGTTAGTGCTGGGTAGATTGGCAGTCACCCCAGTCCAGAAAGGTCCCTCCCAGCCACACCTACTAGAGGCAGCATGCGAGGTTGCAAAAACTTCAACAGACTGTACATAATGAACTGTTGCACAATTCTTTCCCTCCAACACTTTTAATATGTGTAGTCTCCGAGAGTGTATGCAAAAGTGAAAAACATGTGGTTTAGGTGGACAGAGCCTTTAACTTTTCTTCTTATGCTTTCTCTTTGCTCACAAATCATCCTTTCTCCTCCAAGCGGCATACTTTGCCCTCCCACCTGGAATAACGAGGCAAGACTCAAATGATGGGATGAAAACAGGGCCACACTTTATTAACCATAACCCTTTTCAGCTCTTAGCCCCTTCAAGATGCAAATGGGACCTGCTGTAGTGTGGAATGATTCTGGTAGTGTAGGTCTCACAGGACCCCTTCTTGTATACAATGGGCGAGTGTCCAGCCCTGAGGTAGCGCGGTCCCAACAGGTACGTGTCCTTGGCCGGCCAATATCTGACCACCCCTGGGCCTCTAGCCCCCTGTCTCTTGGCGGCCTTTGGCCCGGAGGTGTCCCCAGCGCTTTGTCCCCCCCGGGACCGTAATCTTTTGATCCGTGGCTCTGAGGGTTCAGACGCGCTATACCCCGCTTGAACTCCATGGGGAACTCACCGATCCATCTTCATTCCACACTACCTGCCACTGCAGGGAACTAGCCTAGCTATGTCCCCTGCCCGCCATACGATCCAACTCCAACCGCAGGCCCCTTTGGAGATCTTGCAAAAAGATCTCCAAACCCACGTCTGATAAATGGACCCCATCACTCCTAAATAACTCAGGCCATCGCAAACTGATCTCCCAGTGCCCAATCACTGAGCCAAACTCTGAGCACACCACTCTACATACTTCCCGATTTACACTCCTTCGAGCCTTGTTGAGGCAATGGGAGGGACAATCGGCCCTCCACACAATCCTGGGAATCATCGTAGACCACACAATTCAGGACTTCCATGCATGCAGATCTTTCAGAATCTCAGCTGTTAATGACTTGCCAGTCTGCTTGCCCAGGTCATTACCACCCAGATGGACCACTAAGACATCCAGAGGCATGGTCTTCTCAGAGTCCAAAATTACACTATTAAACTCCCTCCACAGCATTCCTCTTAGGCCTTTCCACTCTATAAACACGGAAGCCCCTAAACCTAAGTTGCACCCCCAGGATGATTGGCCGGCATAACGCGCTGCCCAGAACACGAAGCTATGCCCAAAGATCCAAATCCTTCTCTGACTGGTACTGTTCCCTGCACCTGTAAAACAAACAAAAAGATGGCCAGCAACCGCCTACACCTGAGGTAGCATACATATGTACAACTGGAATTTGTTCGAAGACTAACGTCCCATCCTCTTAATAGCTTCTGGACCATATCCCAAAGCAGCGGCCGTAGATGCTGCTCCTATCCTGAACGAGTGCATCCCGAAACGCCATCCTTGCAACCCAATACGTTCCAGTGCTATCTCCGTTAGCCTCCAAAACTGGTACTTAGTAAGTGGGAGGCCGTCGCTATGGCAGAAGAAATACCCGCTATGCTCCCCTCTCGATGCTAAGTAAGCCACTATGGCCTGGACGGGGCATATTTCTTTAACTGAACACTGACCTAAAGTGATGTCCATTCCCTTTCCTCTTTGGTCCATCTTAGACCGCCTGATGCGGATACAAACGTTGTTCTCTACCACTCATAGATCATCTTTCTGCAATGCCGCCTGCGTTCCATCCGTTTTACTTGCGGCCACAACTTCACTGACTCGAATAGCACCAAAAAAGACTATCAACGATGCTGCCCTAAACTGGGCTACTTTAGAACTATCCTTACAGATATCCGCCCAACTTTTACTAAGCTGTACTAGAATCGCAGGTGTAAAAGGAGATCTGTTGTCTGGAAGCCTGGCCTTTTCCTTACTCCATCCCTCAATCATTTTCCTGATACGATCATCTCCTGTGAAATCAGGGTATCCTCATACTTTTGCATAAAATGCTAAAGCCGACATCTTACCTTGTATAGAACTAGGCGATAAGCCCTTCCTATGCAGGTATATTGCAAATTGCTGCAGGTGTTCTACCTGGGCTGGCCATGCAGCCTGTAATCCTACACTAGACCTAAAGTCTCGAAACTCAGTACTCACAGCTGTATACCCCTTACGAGTCCTGGGAGCCAATGCCAGCCCTATTGCACGCTCAGCTTCGTCTCACCAATTAGCCAGACCTCCGGAGGAAGACTCACAGGACACTTTCTGGCTCCTGGTGCTAACTCCCTGAACCGTTCCATCTGTAGACGTGACAAGGCATCAGCTATGCTGTTATCCAGCCCTGGGATATGCCTAGCCTGCACTACCATATTAAACTGCAGTGTGCCCAGTGTGAAGGCTCTCACCAGCCTTATAACCTGCTTTGACCTGGAGGAAAGCATATTAATAACATGAACCACCACCTGGTTGTCGCACAAAAAGCGCACTACTGAATTGGACCACTCCTCTGACCAGAGACATAGTGCGCCCACAATGGGAAATAATTCCAGGAAGGTTAAGTCTTGAGTGAGACCCGATTCGTGCCAGCTCTCCGGCCGCTTGCCTGTGCACCATTTTCCCCTAAAGTAAATCCCAAAGCCCTGTGAAACTGAGGCATCAGTTTGAACTTGGAAGTTTGCGCCCAAGCAAATGTCTGCTCTCCAAAATGAAACTCCATTAAAGCCATCTAAAAACTTGCTTCAAACCAATAGGTCCTGTCTCATACCACCTGTGACTCTGGTCCTATGCAAAAGCCTCCTTAAGCCACTCATGGCATCGCATAGCCTCCTAAGGAAAGCCCGGCCGGGTGCTACCACTCAACAGGCAAAATTCAAATGCCCCACTATTTCTTGAAATTCCCTGAATGTGACCTTCCTCTTGCCCAAGAGAATTTTCAACCTGTCCTTAAGCTCCCGTAGTTTATTATCTGGGAGGCGACATGCCTATACCTCCATATCTAATTCTATTCCCAGGAAAGTCAGAATGGATGAGGGTCCTTCTGTCTTCTCCTCTGCTAATGGCAGCCCCAATTCCTCAGCCATATCCTGGAAGGCCCAAGAGCAGCAAACACTGCCCAGACCCTTTTTCCCCGCATACCAAAAAATCATCCAAATAATGGGCCGTGCTAGCCAGTCCCACCCTGCGCCTAATGTTCCACTCCAAAAAGGAACTGAAACACTCAAATGCAGCGCAAGGAATGGAGCAGCCCATGGGGAGAGCCCTATCTATATAATACTTCAAAAAAGAAGCCCAACAAATCACAATCATTCGGATGTACCAGCAACAGACGAAAAGCCAATTTAATGTAGGCTTTCGCCATCTCTGCCCCGAAACCACATGCCCTAATCATGCGTACTGCAGTGTCAAATGATGTATAATGCACGGAGCACAATTCTGAAGGTATGGCATCATTTACTGAATCACCCTCCAGGAAGGACAGGTGATGTATCAATCTAAACTCACCCTGAGCCTTTTTCAGCACCACACCTGAGGGCAAAATCCTAAAATGAGGAACAGGTGGCTGTTCAAAGGGGCCTAAAATCCTCCCCTCACAAACCTCCTTATCAGTCTTATCCCTCACTATATGTTCCATTCCCTTTACAGATTTTAGGTTCTCAGACCACAATCCCTTTCTTTCCCCTATCACGGGTATTCTGAAGCCAGATTTGAATCTGTCTAAAAGGTATGTTGCCTCATCCTTCTTTGGATAATAATGTAACCACCTCTCCAACACTGCCACCTTAATGGGGCTGTGTCCCTTTTGCAGGGGGCTGCCCAGTCCCATCGGCTTTCTTTCCACTGCCTCCTTCCTTTCCACCAACTCTCTGACCTCTCCTAAAACAATTGGAGCCTGCGTGCTGGCCACCGCAGACAGAGCATTCATGCCTGTATCGGCATGGTTTTCGAAAGCAGCTCCCTCTGGAATTATATTCCCAACATAGCAGGCAGGATTGAACCACCTGCCCCGTGGCTACATGGGGATTAGTGGGTTGACCTGCTCTATAGATTAGATGTCCGCTATCAAATCTTTCTCCTGCGGCCAGCCTCACTGGAGTCATGAACTGCAACCATAGGCCTGGCTGCAGCTCATCCCAACATATGTTCGGATGAATAGCTGCCCTCATCCTAAATGGCTGACCATAAAGAAGCCATGCCAAGCCCGGGTAGTCCATGTATGCCCTATAGATCAAATCCAGGTACTGGACTAACAACAGTGCTCTCTATGGTTGTGCCTTCACAGTTACCCCAAAGTAAATGAGGAAACGGGGCAACCAATTCGCCCAAGAACGTTCAGGTTTCTTACACTTCCGCCTTTCTTTTTCCCTTTTGTCCTCCTTTTCTATATCCTTTACATCCACTTCTCTGTTTAACAGGTCAAACAGGTCAACGTAGTTCTCTTGCCATATTTTTTCCTTTGTGGCCAGTCAGGTGATCGCCCAGGGGCATGACATAAGGTAGTGCCTTAAGTGGAACCGAGTTATATCCCATGTCCAGCACTGAGGGGTACGACCAAACCCCCACTCCTGGGGTAAGCCCGAGCGGAGCCAGAAAGATGACCGGTGGGTAAGGGGCATTCCAAGTCCCCGCTGCCTATCCTTGCCCAGGTAACACCTGTGAATGACAAACTGCACTCCCTGGGACTCCCACACTAAACTGTTGTGTGTTGGGCACCTGTGCCTGGCCAAAGCCAGACCAAGGCCATGTGACCAGAGGAAGGTTAGTGTCTAGTGCAACCGCTAACTCACCTGTAGGGGGTAACTCCCTGGAGGTAGTTGACTCCTTCCCCAAAAACACCACCTTGTTATCCTGGACCAGTTCCATCCCCATATTGCTCCGACCAGCAGTGTTGCTCTGATGTGGTCTGGTACTGCTCAGTCCCAGTAGGTTGAAGGCCTTGTCTGCCTCCTCCGAAACCAGTCCGATTGACTGTGATCGTGTCACCTGTGACGCTGCCACCCTCAATGGCCCCTGCTGCTCCACCTCTAGAACAGCAATATGTGACATAAGATCATCTTCAAGAGCCTTCAATTTGGCACTCCTATGCCCTTTGGAATCCCCGGCCGAGCGATGAGGCTGCTCATCGAGGCTGCACGCTCAGCCTCCCATGCTGAAATTTTGGCTTGCAGCACCTCCCAAACCAGCCAACTGTCCTCATCTGAAGATGACCTGGGTGGAGAAACCACAGGCATTGACTTGCGTTTTGCCAGTTGCTTCCCTTTATTTTTACCCTGGCTCTTCTTAGGACCCATCTTAACGTATGCCATCCCTTTGCTTAACCAAACTGCCTATCGCCCTCGCCAGGCAACTCAACTGACCCTAACTTTTCTGCAACTGCTTTCCTGTTTCCTTGCAAAATTAATCCACTGAATCAAACTGAACAATAAAGTCTTGTCTTAACAGCACTCCCTCCTCTTTTTTTTAACTGAAATGGTGGGTGCACCCTCCACCCTGTTTAAATTGGTGGAGCTCGCTTCTCCCCTTGTCTGTTCTATTTTGTGTGTGTGTGTGTGTGTGTGTGTGTGTGTGTGTGTATTTAAATGTAAATAGATCAAATCTCCCACCCCTTGCACTAAGTATTACTCACTCCTTATTTATTTATTTATTTATTTATTTATTTATTTATTTATTTATTTATTTATTTATTTATTTATTTATTTATTTATTTTCCAGACTGGTGCTGAAAATTGTTGGGGGGGGCATGCTCTGCTGGCTGCTTTTGGACCCAGGCCCACTGCCCAAGCAATGAGAAGAGCTTCTTAGATGTTCCCTTCATCCCAGTTATAATTACTCAGTAATGCCTTTCCTCCTTAGCTTCTTTGTTTCTGTATTTTATTTATTACTATTATTTATAACTGTTTTTATTTTAGCATAAATCAGTATTTATTTATATAATCCTTCTTTTCTTTTTCCCTCTCTCTTTTTAAAAAAATATATGGAGGGCTTCGGCCTATGCCTTCTCCCCACAGGGTAGAACCCCGGCCCTGGGTCCTACGCCCCTATTTTTCTCCCCCCCCCCCTTTGCTTCTTATCCCTTTCTTGTATGGCTTCTTCAATCAAATGTAAATTTTAATTTATTTTATTTCTTCCAATATTCAGTGTGTTGTTTCTTTTTTAATTGCTTTGTCGAAAAGATCGCTGAGGAAACATTCCCAATCCAAACCGTTGGGGGCTGCTGATGCGACCCCCCCCCCAATTCCTCAGCAGCCTCTTCTCAAGGAATGCAAGCCTCGAAAGAGGCCGATTGGGGAAGAAGTGCCTATTAAATAAGGCACTTCTCCCCCCCTTCCCTCCCGGATAGCCGGGACGTGAATCACACATCTCACGCTATTCCAGCCAGGAGGGCAAAGAGGCTCCGCTCGGCAAAGTTCCTTGCCGGCGAAGCGCACCATAGCCATGCAACCTGCACTCCACTGGGAGGAAATACAATGCTTTGATTAGTTTGAGAAAAGCCAGAAGCAAACAAAAGGACCTGAAATGCATCATTCAATGTAATATTATTGAACTGATTTGGAAATCTAACCTACTTCATGCTGATCTCATGGAGATGTGCAAATGCCATCTGTGTTCAAGCCATAGTCCCTGCTCCCCATTTTTGAAACCCACCACTGGGTGCTTTTTGAGTTATTTTACTCCATACATGGGTATATGAACTTTGTACATCTTTCTACCTGCTTCATTAATGTTCAGGTTTATTTGTGTTGTACAATAAGCTAATTAATTCCATAGGAATTAACTGGGCTCTTCCTTAGTAGAGGCTCCCAGTTCTGCCCAGCAATTAAGAATATTCTAGGAAAAAGTCTAATTTTTAGAGATTAGGATAAAACCCAACCAGCTGCACCCGTTTCTCTGAACTTTTGCAGGCATAATCTTTTCCTAAGGGACGACTTAACCTCCAGTTATGATAAGGAGAAGAAAACGCTTAATATGTTTGTTGATTTCTCATCATAATCAATAGGACCCCTGAATCCTCAGGTTTCTGAATTTCATATTGGGTTCAGGACCGAAGTCAAAACAGAATGGCTCTGAATTATTCCAAGCAGTGATGGGCAACCTGCTGCTTCGAGGAGGAGTACGAGCAGAAAACCACAACTGTCCCTGTGCTGTAAGGAAAGATACAGAGGGGGAACGTGGGAAGAACAATTTTCCATAAATAAACCAGAATCCTTTGAAATCTTGTGTTCAGAAGACAATCCAATGATCCTCTGTATGAATGCTGGACCCCTTTATTTTCAGCAATTATTGGTGCTGCTTTTTCTTTAGTGTTTGAGGTGCACCTGCTCTAATGACTAGTTAGTGTGACAGATAGCTAAAATATTGAGTTCCTTAAGTTAGCAGCTCACTTTACATAAGCTAAGACAACAGCTTTTTCATTTGAAGTCTTAATGAACACTTTTCAGGTGTGTGTTATGATTATTACACTAGAGTAACAGAACACTATCTTCTGTAATTAATTTGTGGCTCCAGTGCATTACTATGGAGATTAAATTGCAGGAGGGAATATGAAAGCATATGGAGCACATGGCTTGAATAGTATGAAAGAAGTGAAAGTAAAAAAGGCAATGGCAGGACAAAGATGATGGATATTTGATGATGATATATATTTAACAGTACAGCAAAAAGCAACACAAAGCAAAACATGATGATTATATACCACCCCTTGGTGCTTAAAGCACTCTCTGGGCGGTTTACCATTTTACATTATGTAGGCTACACATTGCCCTTCCCAAGTAAGGTGGATACTCAATTTACCTACTTTGGAGAGCTGGAAGCCTAAGTGAACCTTGAGATGGCTACCTGGGATTGAACCTGGGTTGTGAGCAGAGTTTGGGCTCCAATACTGCAGTTTAACCACTGCACCACGAGGCTCCAGCAAGTAACCACCTCCTTCAGACTCGGATTGTAAAAATGTGTCCATTTGGCTTTCTGCCACTTGTTATTTATTTTATTAGATCTCTACCCCGCCCATCTAGACCAAAGGTCTACTGTGGGTGGCATTACAAATTTAAAAACAGTTATTGGTCTAACTGTTAACCTTGCTGACTTTACATGCGTTTCCATTTGGAATATGAAGAAGACAGCAAATGCGGGTCATTTCCAGAAAGAACATTTGAATCAAATCTCTGTCCCATTTTGCAACGAACAGATTCCATAAGCACAGCTTTCCCTAGTATTCATACAGAGAATCATGTTGCACCTGCCTGTCACATAGGTGCTAAAGATGAGGAGTCTCCTTTGATCAAAAGGTAGCAACCATGGTTCAGCACCATTAATATGGTTAACTACATAAAAAGACAGCCCCAGACTCTTCAGAGGTCAGCACTTGAACCCTGATCTAGAGATCAGAAATCTATCACTTTCAATTTCTCTCACATTTCATTTTTTTTAACCTCTAAAGTTGTTCCCCTCCTAAATATGAAGATCTTCCATCCCAAATATGAAGAGTAAAGGACAACGTGGTTTATACCATGGGCCAATGGCTTGTAACATTTGGATACCCTCCACACATGAAAATGTATCATTCAGTTACTTTTAAGAAGGATCAAAGTAAATAGTTACTTTTCAAAAGTTCTCATATAATGCTAATTACGTTGGTGAATTCCCAGTGCGGTGTAGTAGACAGAGTGACAAACTAGGACTCTGGAGAACAGGCTTCAAATCCCGCTCCGCCATGGAAACTGACTGGGGGAGCAGAGCTGGTAAAACCACTTCTTAAATACCTCACTTACCTTGAAAAGCCCCATAAAGGTTGCTATAAGCTGGTTCTGTCTTGACAGCATGGGACAACAATAATTACTTTTTCAAGGCCTTAGAACCATATGACTGACTAGAAGCACACTAAATTAGTTTAAAGTAACTTTCCAAAAACTGGTGATAAGCAGGCTTTAAGAAGCATATAATTTATTGTAGCCTTTTAGTGTAATTGGAACTGCTTCCTCCAAGATTAAATGAAAGTATATCTACTTTTAAAATATTTCTAAGCGACATCATCAACCAAACATAAAGAGGGTGTTCACAGCAGTGGATAGAAATACTGCTAAACACAAACATGAAATACAGGCCTTGCAAAGTTGCAGTGGAATAAGCTATGACTAAAGTGCCACACATCTCCCTTGAACATAGTTTTATAAAAGTACTAATGGAGAATTTACAGATATAGCTAAATGCCAGGAAAATTTAATCAGAGCCTCTTTGAAGCAGTGAATACTTTTTAAAAAGGCCATCTTTTTGAAGTTTGCCCGCCTCATCCAGAGAATGAGTAACAGGGGCCTAAAATGCATTTTACACTTTGAACATCTTGAGATTGAACGGAATGCTTGTTGCAGATACAGAAAGATAAGAGACCGCGGACGCAATTGTATTTTAGAACTCTGAGCTGTTTTTCATTGAATCACAGTTTACTGCACCATCAGCAAGAACTGGCGAGTGGTTAAAGAATGTTTATCAGTGGAGAAGCTGATGTTACACCACAATTGAGCCATGAATCAAACTTTCCGAGGAAGAAACATACAGTAGATTCTCCATGTCATCACTATCTAAAATGAGAGATTAAAATGATGAGGTGCCTCTGACAAAAGAGCTTAAGGGTGGGTCGAGGTTTGTCACTTAATCCCGGCTTCAGTATGGGATGCCGGTCTTCTTGCACATTTGCAAAAACAGCCAGGAGGATCTCCTTGTCTGTAAAGTTCAGAGGGTCCATGGATATGATTCATGGGAAGGTGCAGGGAGGAGACACATCATTTGCTGTATGTAGAGGCTGAGTTTCAATTTCAATCATGTCTGGCTCCAAGAGGTCCTTGGGACCAAGGTTCTGTTGGAGGACTAAGCTGGAGCCTCTTCTGGACAGGCATTTCTATGTTTCTTTTGCTACTTCAGCTCTAGCAGCTTGACTCCAAGGCCTCCTCAGAGCCAACCATGACTGGAATAGTTGGCTGACTTGTAAAAGTGGGCAGGAGGTACAAGACACTATTGGAGAACAGCAAAGGTGTTTTGATATCCCTCCCAGCTTTCTTCTCCTGGAGGCAATCACATCACTGGGGCTGACAGCAGGTTGGCCACATCCTGGACCTTTTTTCATGCTCACTGTTCAGATCATGCATCATCAAAACAGCACCTCTTTCTGGCTACAGTATGGGAAAGAAATCTATATGTACCAAGATTTGTTTTAATTAAGACGTCAGATAAATTTGTCTATTCATGAAAGCACCTTTTGATTTTGTATTATCAGGAGCACACCACAAGTGTCAATTATTTTCCCTGTATCAAATATTATGCAAGTAAATGGTCATAACTAAAAACATGTGTATATCTAAAAACATGCACTAGCAGTTCTTTGACAATATGGGGGAAATGAGGGGGGCATTGTGTACACTAATAAAAGTGATTTCAAAATGTACACAAAGAAGAAGAAAGAACCTTGAAACTCAATATGGAACTTGGATGGCATGAAACTGTTGGCAAGATTCTGCAACGAAACCCCACTGATTTCCATATCTCTGTTCCTGGATGATGTTTGACACCATAATACAAATGAGAATACCTCATTATAAACTGCATAATGTTGTCCGATTCATGTTCTGGGCTCCTTTCAAGAACTGTGAAGTTCTTACCAGTAACAATAACATAGCTCACCTGGCATCACCACAATAACATTAACTACATGGCATGGCATGCAAAATCTCATTTCTCCAGGCTTTAAAGTAGGAGTGCCCATTGATGTGGTTTGGGGTCCCCTTTTTAAGTAATCTAATAAGCAATTACTGAACTAATGCACAGAATGGACTCTAGCCCTCCCTCAGTCTTCCTGCTTCATTGAAATTTCTTGACTAAGTAAACAGCAAACTGTCATGGCAAGTTTAGGTGAAAAGGTATTCAAAAATGCATTCCAGAACAAAATGAAATATATATACTAGATACAAAAGGCATCTAAAATGTGTTTTTTAGTTTAAATAGATGTACCAAAATTTAGGATGGAGACTCTTGGGCTTACCATAACTGTGCAATGGGTTTACTATACATACAAGTTGGCTAAGAACTTTACACAAATGTCTTGTCTTTGATTGTGGGACTATTTCTGTGCTGCCCAAGCTACCTTCGTTTTGGTTAAATGTCAGGGAAAGATACAGGGGTGGGAGAATTTCTCTGACTCAAGCCCTGATCACACGAGGGAAATGTTCTGTAGTTCTTCTGATACTTTCCATACCTCTGTTGTCCTGATTCGCAGACACATGGTATATACACGGTATATATACCAGGACGAATGTCCCAACAACTTTTAGTAGTACCGATTTATTTCCTCCTATGTGAATCATTATGGCCGGCTACAACATGGTACCGGTTTATTTTTTCTTTTGCTTCAACGGGCAATTTATCGACATATCAGGAAGGGGGTTCTGTTTGGGAAAGTGTCCTTTGTTGTGCTGGCAGCTCCTGAAGAATTGGATTGCACACAATGAACACTGGACCACCGTCTGTGGCACACGCTCAGTAGTAAGGGCAGCAGCTGTTGCCTATCCACAGGCTGTGCCGGGGGGGGGGGGAATCTGCAAGGCAATACTGGTGCTCCCCCATCCCAGTGACATACTTTTACCAATGTATTGATGTATTGGCTGGGAAACATTTTTTTTAAAAAAATAATAATAATATGCACACCACAGAAATGGTGGCCACCTTCCTGACTTCGATTCTGAAAAGAAATGGGGCAGGTTGTGCACACAAGCAATCCCAGTAAGGAATGCACAGGAACAACAGAGGTACAAACTAACACAACCCTCCAGGCCAGGGGGAAATGTTCCCCACTTATACCGCTGGCCGGGAAAGTTTTTTGATCTTGAGTGTGTATCGTGTGACTGGAAAAACAACAACAGTGAACCAACTGGGGGATAGATAACTAGAGAACATTTCCCTCATGTGACCAGGGCCTCAGTTTCATCCCATTTCTCCAGATCCAACCAGCCTTGTCTTTCCTTTGCATTAGGTTGTGAAGAAAAGAAGAGGGGGGGGGGGGGGCGGAGAAGGATCTGCCACTTGCGGCTTCCTTCCTTCTGAAAGTGAAAGCTGTGTGCGTTCCTTTGCTGATCATCTTTCTGAAAAATGAATTGGATAAATTTGCTAAAAATTTAAATGAATTTAAATATAATATAAGTGGTGAAGACCTCTGAGAATTGCAGTCCAAGAACATTTGGGTTACCCAAGGCTGGGAACCATTCTTCTGAGCAAAGAAAATAGTGCTGATTTTTTCAAGGAATCTAGAAAGAAGAGCAGGAATTTCTTGAAAGGCTTAATAATATAACAGCATTGAAGACTTGTTATCTGGCCATAAATCATCCTGCCCATAGCTACTCATAACTGAACTTTTAAAAAACTATACTCCACATAAGATACAAAGGTCTAGAGCTATCCAAGTATGTTGACAAAGTGGTTTTCAAGAGAAAAATATTCATGAAGCAGTTCAGTTTTAAAGCGCACTTAGCATGCAAAACATATAGGAAGGAAAACTGAAATGCCATTTTACAGAGAAAATACTAAAAGCACAAAAGACCAGAGAAGACGACAATGTATAATGAAATACAAGAGGATGAGCTAAGGGGTGGGGGGTGGGGTGAGTCAATAAAACTCATTAGTGGCCTCAAGAAAATGATGACAATGTTCAGGTACTGGATGCTTATGAATAAGAATCCTCTTTCAGCCTTCTTAGAGAACTTCCACTGAACATGGTGAGAAGGCTAAAAAGCAGAATCAGATGAACATTGCAAATGTCAGGTTTAATCTAACTTAATCAGCATTTCTGGATAGTATTATCTGCTGCCAGGCATGCATTAGGTAAAGATCTAAATATATGGTTTCCCCAAAATAGTGTCCTCCAGACTTTTGTTTATTTAAGGCGGTGGGGACAGGGAATCCTAATTCCAATTATCCCAGGCATTGGCAGGTGCTGGCTAGCTTTGATAGGGGCTACGATAAAGAGGGATCCATGAAAGAGAAAGTTGATACAGATACACAGAATATTGCTAAAGATATTAGCAATATTCACGCACGGCTACTGTTGGAGAGGTTTTGTTTTGCTTTTTCATTGCTTTGCTTTGCTTTTTAATCTCCATTCCATACAACACAGAATTAGATAGCTATTGTTTTGTTTTAGAAATGCGGCTGTCTTAAGTACTGGAATTCATGGCGTTCCGACGAACATTATTTTTCTTTAAGGTAAAAGGTCCACAGTACAGCCAACAAAAAGTTTCTTGGCCCCTTAAAGACCACATTAGGAAAAACCCCGTGCACAACAGTCACTGAGCAAGCTGTTTGCCTCTTTGGCAGGCCCGCCTCCATGCAAAGAGTTTTGGAACTATTGGGGTGAATGGCACTGCACCAAAGAAGAGAGATCACTCGTGTGATTACAGTTGTGCGTGCTGTTCTCCCTGACAGGATTCAGTGCAAATCAATGTTATTCAGCATATGCTTTCACAGACTATAGGTTACCTCTTCAGGTACTCAGAGTGAAGCCTCAGTACACATACATTGAAATGTCTTTCTATTGAAGGCACACTCCCCATATTTGAAGATGCTGGCTACATTCTGTATTGTGTATACCCCATGAAATTAGTCTTTAAAGTACCATGAGACTTTTTGTATTGGTTTGTTTCTGGCAACAAACCATCTGTTATAATATCTGTGGAGAAATGATACACAAGAAACAGTGGTCGTAAGTGTATTTTTCTTGAAAGAAATCCTATCTAATTAAGTGGAGCGCACTTCAGAGTACCATTGTTTAGGATCCACTACAAGAACTTGAGCACTTGGCAAAGTACAGATAAATTACAGATCCAATAATTTGAGGATGTTAGTAACCTTAATTGAAAGGTTATCACCTTGCTACAAAACCCACTATTTCTTAATCCCAAGTCAGCATCTGTAGACGTAATATATATTTCTAACTCTCATTTCAGGGGTGAAGGTTCCAGTCCCCCCTGTCCAGTGTTCAGGTGGTGGAAATGAACAAATTCAATTACAATCCAAATCAGAACTTTCAACTGGCTGGCTTTCTGTACAGCTTATGGCTATTTTTGAAAGCACCGGACAATTCTGTTGCACACAGTGTAGCTCGGCTGAACATAATGCCCGGATAAGAGCAAAATTTCATGTGGTGGGTGGAGGAAGATCATCATACTTGGAGGGAGGAAGCTAGGGCTGCACATTCCTAAAATTGCTGACTGTTTCAAAAAATCACTATCCCTCCTTCCCTCCCTCCCTTCAATTTTTATACCACCCATCTAGCACACTGTTACTCTGGACAGTGTGCAGAAAGTAAACCAAAATCATAAAAATCATAAAACTACGTTCTAAAACACGAAGAACAGAAAGAAAGAAGAAAGACAGGCAGCAAGAAACTGTCAGGCATTAAAGAAGAACCCTTCTTCCTTCTCCACACACTTAGTCAATTGAGCGAATGTCCCTAAAAGTTTCCTTGAAAAGCTTAGTTTTCCATTGTTTTTTAAAGGCACAGAGGGAAGGTGCCTGGCGTAATTCCTCTGGCAGCACATTCCACAGGGAGGGAGCCATAGCAGAGAAGGCCCGGCTTCTGGATATTGTTTTCTGGGCCTCTCGAGGTGCTAGTATTCGTAGACGCATGGTCTCTGAGAACCTGATTGAACTTAGCAGGAGACATTCAGACAACTCTGTGAGGTTCCCAACCATTTAGGACTTTATATGTTAGAACCCTTGGCAATTGCTATTTCGTGGTATTGTAATAAAGAGTTTGTTTATTTTTAAGTGGATCATCCCTGAGATCTGTCCCAAGATCATTTAGGGATATTTGGAATATCTGTGCTATTTGACACTTTAAATTTATTTTTCCAAGATTTCCCACCGAACTCTTAGCAAGGTTCTGTGGAAGCCTAGCAACAGTGTTCTAGATCCAATTCAGGGACCATGATCCACGCAGGAACAATAACATAGGAACGGACATAAGGTGACTTTCACCCTTTGACATCAAGAGCAGCATTCAAGGCCTACCATTTTTCTTGCCAAACAGAGGTTATTGTTTCATTCAACTGCAGAAATGGCTTTCAGCAGTAAAAACAGCAGACATAATGTATGTGTGTGTATGTGTGTGTGAGTAAGAGAGAGAGAGAGAGAGAGTCAGCCCCAACTGAGACCATAGCAACAGGCAAAAATATTGAAGCTCCTTATCACGGTGCTTGTGCCCTGACTTGGATCAGTAAGAAAATAAAGTCATAGCTTCTTGCTACATCTTTGAAATATCAGCTAGCTTGCTCCTGTAGACTTCCTGCATGATTTAGACCCCTGATTGTGCAGCATTTTAACTCACAGGAAGAATCTGCATGAATACAGCAGGTTTCCCACTGCAGGATTTCATGTTGCATCAACAGCTGGAGAGCTGCAGGACTGGGTCTTCCTGAACATGACAGAAAGGGCAGGGCCAGTGTGTACATATCCATTGTTTGGATTCCACATGATTGGAAAAAATAGTGAAGAGACTTAAAGAGACTGGCCCATAAGGAATCTCTGTGTACTTTGGGTTCCCCAAATGAGACACTGAAAGAAGGGGGGAAAGGCACACAAAAGTGAAGGAAAAGTCTTGTCAATCCACGCAGCCTTGTGCAATGCTGAAATATACAATGGTGGTCCCAAGCATCGACCTGAGAAGGGTCAAATTGATCTGAGAAGGGTCAGAAGTATATTTCTCGCTTTCTCTTAGCAAGTACTGAGAAAAATCAGATGTTAGGTTTTTCAAAGCTTTTGTGGTGAAGCTTAAAAGAAATTGATGTGTCTGTTTCAGGGAAAATCTAATAGGCTGGTGATTATTGCCATAATAGTTGTTTTTGCCTTATATGTCACAACCTCAGGGGTAATGCATCAATCTGTGAATGACTAGTGTCAGTCTTCCACATAGTCTTTCTCTTGTCAGAATTTATTTATATCAAAAGGTGGGGGAAACCTATCAAAGTTTCACAATACATACTTTTTTCCCTCCCTGAGTAAGGAGAGAAGCTTCATGGCAAGAGTGACATATTTTATTGAGGTATTAATATAGAGACCTACAAACCACATGATATATGTGGATATTGCTTGGATAAATCACCCAAACAATCTGCATTTCTCCAGACACATTTATTGGGTGTTTTGGAAGGTGTCAGCATAAATATTCTGGTTAAAAACAATATCCCTGTCCTTACTTGAAAAGACTTCTAAAACTGGCTTGGTACCTTTCCCTTAAGTTGGTCTTAAGGCTACAGCATTTATATATATATATATATATATAGAGAGAGAGAGAGAGAGAGAGAGAGAGAGAGAGAGAGAGAGAGAGAGAGAGAGAGAGATGAGGTAAATTTGCAGCTAATATATTAAGATATGTGGGATCCAGCTGGGATAAACCCTTCCCGTGAGGCACTGATAAAAATTGTGTGTATACATGCTGCTGCCAGCTAGAAATTTAAGTATGTAGATAGCCAGCTACATGAGCAGAGATTATGCTAATTGTATTTGCAAAGCTAAATTATTATTGTTTAAGCTGTAGAGGATAACCTTTTATTTGACATGAATTCTAGAAAGTTGTCTTATAACTCTGTTGCAGCAACAACAAAAGTGCTTGTGTAGCACCTTTTCTTTTAATTGAATCCAGTTATTTCATTGTTATGTGGAATTTATTCTCCATTTGTTGCCTTGCTTTTTTGCTTGACGTCAATCTGCTTTCCTCCCTTTTTAAACAGATTCCCCCCCTCCCCTGTTCTCCTCCATCCCCTCAAACATGCTGTATTTTGACAATCAATATTTATTGTGAGCTGCTTTCAGCACTGCTTGCTGTGCAAACTCGCTAACCTTCAAAGTCATAGATTAATTTGTACCAAGGCCCATCATGTCTCTGTCCTGGCATCTATTAATTTGTTAACTTAGCATGTACAATAAAAGAATGAATTGAAAAAGCTCTCTGGCACTTGGCACGGAACTGTTCTTCTATGAGATCAAGGACTATGGCAAGGTGGACAAAGTGTGGCCCATGAAACACTGCTGGACACAAGGACTGGGTCCTGTCATAGACGGGATGCTCAATATAGACGTACATGCTTAGAGCAGAGCCCTTCAACCAATGAGACATAAGTCAGTCATTCGATATACAAAGGTTCGATGTGCTGAACCCTACAAGGCAAGTTACAGAACTGTCAGAGTGAAACACATGGTGTAGACCCTGTCTGGAGAAAATCACAGCGGCAGGCATCCACCAAAGGCAGCCAATAGACCAAGAGGTGGGGTACTCACCTCCCCAAGTGACCTGGGGAACATCCCCCATGGGGCCCATGGGCTGCCATAACTTCTGTAGTCCGAGGGGAGGGGTCTGGCCATTTTATGCCCATGAGGAGAGGCCACTCCATAGCAGAAGGAACTATTCTGTCTCACAGACTACCTATCTAGATCCAGACTACATTAACGGCAAAGTTATCCTGCCAGAGAACTCTGTGATCTAGGGACTAAAGATGGCGCTCAAGTGGATATATTGCAGTTAGTTACAGTTAATTAATGTATTTTAAAAACCAAATAACCTTCAGATGTATACCTGTAGGATCCTCTTGGTAAGGATGCCATGCTTCAAATATTTAGGTTTCAAGGTCCTGAATCCATTGGTCTGGCACAGGGAGCGGGGGTCAGAATTGACAAACTAATCTTAGGAATGTGAGGAATACTTGGTAAGTTCTGTGAGCCTTTTCCCCCAAAACACTTGCTACATTGTTCTTTTCGATTTGTGAGGTACACCTCAACAAGGAATGTTTAAGCTATTAAGTCATATTTCCTCTTGGAGCAAGACAAGGAACACTATTTTTTCTTCTTCCTCAGCCTCTCTGTAATTTGCATGAACTGTCTCTGCATATGTACAGACACTATTTGTATGCTTTCCCTTCGAGAAGCAAAGCGCATATGCAGACACTGGCTGGCTAATTGTTTTAAAAGATGCAACCACACACACACACACACACACCAGTGTGTCTAATCCTTGAGAATCCATGGTACAGAGTCGCAGCCATTTTCA
The DNA here is from genome assembly GCA_037013535.1 of Intellagama lesueurii. Classification (NCBI taxonomy): domain Eukaryota; kingdom Metazoa; phylum Chordata; class Lepidosauria; order Squamata; family Agamidae; genus Intellagama; species Intellagama lesueurii. The sequence goes on along the minus strand of JBAJHW010000001.1, from coordinate 160,851,188 downwards.
AAGCATGCAATTTGTGTTATTTGTGTTAAAGTGTTAGTTGTGTGGTAAAGTAATTTGCATATTTTTTCCTTACTTTGCACCAAAAACCCCCACAAAATACCTCACTACTACCACCTCTGAGTACTCAGTACCTAGAAAACCCTAGAAGAATGAAATTGACAGCACACAATTATATTGTTAGGAGAATAAATTTGTGGTTGCTTGTCCTCATATGCGAGGGTGAGACAAACAAGGATTTACAACTCTATGGAAGACATACATCCTGTTTTCTTATTCTGCATAGCAATATAGATTAATTAATGTGTCCTTGTAATTTTATTTTATTTATTTATTTATTTCATTTATACCCCGCCTATCTGGTCAATTGTGACCACTCTAGGTGGCTTTTGTTGTGGGTCCTCATATAGCAAGAATTCTTTGAGCTAAGTGGTATTACCATACCCCCATATTCAAAGGCCATTTGAAGTAATATTAACTTTACCTACATGGCATTAAATTATAGTACTCCATATACAGCCCTCCCCCCCCCTTTGAAATATCTAGCCTTATCGAATGCTTTTACCCACTGTTGGTCAGTTGTCATAATGAATTATGGGATTGATTTAGGAAATTTTGGAGCTAATTGTGATCAATGTAAGGAGAGTGTATTTCCGTTGTATTTTTCAAATCAGTTACTATGTTAAAAATTGCAGACTGTACCTCTAAGTTATTTAGAACTTTTGGAAGTATTTATCATCCAGCACAACTTGCTAGGCATTTTAGAAATGTTGTTTATGCACTGATGTTTGAAATACAACCGTATACTTGATTAAAGTTTCACTTCTCGAAACTCATTTGAGAACTGAGCACAGAGAAAGCTGAAAATGTCACCAAAGGGAAGTTGGTAACATTATTTCTTTGAAATACAGGTGAGAATGGGGCAACGTGTGAAAAGTTCATTTAATGGTCTTGCTGATTTCACAGTGGAATAGAAAATACATTAATATCCTTTACAATGCAACACCAACTATACTGCCCTTTAACTGTTGCCGAGGTACCAAGGGAGATGTTTGCTGTGGCTTCCTCCCAGAGTGTTAACATAACACTAAAGAGCACACACACCTGCAAACATATAAATTGAATTGATCATATGGGATTTTGCAAAGGAAGGAAAAGTTCTCTTCTGTTGGGATCCCAATTCTGCAATAAAGATGCAACGGTTGCACTATCTACAATCATGTCACACTAAAAAGGCTGCAGCCCTGTGATCATACACTTTGCAGCAAGACCCAATGAACTCATGAGGGCTTCCTTTGAGGTAGAGATCCATGGAACTGCAGGACTGCCCTGGACAAGATCAGAAATTGGAGGTAACATGTTAATAGTCAAAATGACTTCTGGAAATGTTCTCTAGAATAATGAGTAGGATATCTCGATGAACAGAGGACTATGTGAACCATCAGTTTCATAGAGGTAGAGGAAACGAGTTCAAAAACTCATGCCTGGGTTAAAAGAGAGTGCATTACACATCAGAATTCTGCTTTTTCTCAGCCCAAGATGAGATGTGAGAAAGATACAATAAAAACAATCTGAATATGTTATGAGAAGACAACCACAATCTAAGAGTTGTATACCAATACGACAATCTCAGGAAAACATGTCTCAATTCTTCCATCTGAACATGACTGGAATTTGCACTCTACAATTTCTACTGTAAATAATTGTTGGGGTTAATAATCCTGGTGGGTGTTCACAGAGTAAAAGAGACAGAAATATCACTGTTAACGAATTCAAGATATCTGGCAATAAGATGCAACCAGGGCACTTTCGCATACATTATGAGTTACCTGAATATAAGATCCTTTGTAATATGAAGGACTGACTCTGCCAATGGTGCTTTCTCTCACAATCAGTTTTTCTAACCTTAAATTCTTTCTATCACATTTATGAAGAAACTTGTGGATTTTTGTAAGTTCTTACCAGACATAAACGGATCCCATTTCTCATGTATCTGCACCTGTTCCTGGTATGAACAGGATAATTTTATACCTGCCTGTCAGTGTAGCTGTTAGAGATTAGGAACCTACAAGAAGAGACTGTGGTGTGAATGAGAACAAAAGGCTTCATTTTACTCACAGTTCTTCTTATATAAAAAATAAACTTCATATTTGTGGAAATGTTTACTTGTTACATTAATGAACTTAACTACTTAATTTACTTCATTATTAACTAACTGATTACATTCCTGACATAACACCTCACTTTAACTGTTCACATCCGACTCCATAACTAACACACTGACAGAGCACTAACTGAACCATGGCTGAATGTAAAAAGATGGGGAAAACAATCTGAGGCAGAGAGGGATCAATTGGCTGCTACTGAGCTGACTGACAGCAACCCCAGTCCAGAAAAGTCTCTCTGAGCCAAAACCTGTTAACAACACCCAACATTTTCTGAGGCAGTTCAATGGCAACACAATGAGGCAGAATCCTCTTGAAAGAGGTAAGGTATCACAGGTGCAAGCAGATGCTGCTGGTGAGATAGATTTTGGAGTGTGCATTCAGGATCAGTGGTGGGCTCAGCACTGACCACAGGATTTAGAAGGGTCTGACCCTCCTGGAATTCTTGTTGGTGCCTGTGTACATCTGGAAAGAGGTTCTGGGTAATTGCAAATTAAAGTCCTGTATGACAATATGGAGGTAGTCAAGGTCATTAATAGTCAGTTATCATAGGTTTGGAATCTTGGAATCTAAACTCTCTCTCTCTCTCTCTCTCTCTCTCTCTCTCTCTCACACACACACACACACACACACACACACACACACAATCTCTCTCTCTCTCTCTCTCTGCAAGGCACATCCCTGGTGTAAATAATGACATTATAGATGCCTTGTCTCACTTTCAGGAAGACATGCTTGGGTGGCTGGCACCAGAGGTACAGAAAACACCAGATTCCTTTCTGACTGAGCTGTGGGATCTTGAGGACAGTCCAGGAGTATGGAACTCAGTGACTCCTGCAACACGGAGGCCCTATAAGGTGGCACCAACTTGTCTCCTGGAATCTGATGAAGCCAATGGGAGTGGAGGATTAGCCAGCAGTGGAAGACAGGATTTTTAAAATATTATATGGTGTCCCTCCAGGATAGCCGCAAGACCTTTGCCACTATAGGTGGGCACCTTGCTGTCTTTACTTCCCGTAGCAAGATGCATGGCTATCTGGACCCCTCTGCAGCCTTTATGATCCACCAGGCACCGGAGGGTTGTCATAGAATGTCACCTCCCAGCCAGGAGAGCAGCAAACCCATGACAGTATTGTCACTATACAAGGCCATTCAGAGGCTGTTACAGATATATTGACCACAATTTCAGGTCCAGCTTTTTCAGGCAGCATCCATGGTGGCCTTTTCTCCAGGGCATATAGAGCAAAAGAGTAGAGGTGGACGCAGCATGGGTCAAATCAAGGAGGGCCCTTGACGTTGAAGAGCTCTCAGCGTGCAGGAGCCTGGTGCAGATTTCCATTAAAGATTAAAAGATGGACCAGCTGGGGTGTGGGAAGACCTTTACTCTCCACAGGCCAGGCTTAGAGAGCCCTTGCCTTGTTGTTGTTGTTTAGTCGTTTAGTCGTGTCCGACTCTTCGTGACCCCATGGACCAGAGCATGCCTTGTTAGGGCATGTCAAGAATAATTGCACCGCCACCCAAGGGGAATGGCTCCCTGTTCTTGCATAATGCAGTCCCTGTCTTGGCATGGAGCAGAAATATGTGGACCAAGATAGTAATTTTAACATCCACAAAAGAGGAGACTAAGTCAAGTCAAGCTTTTGTCGGCACGGAGAACAGAGGCTGTATGCATGCTCCATATTGCCTTGGAAGCAGCCTGCATTGAAGAAATGACCCTAGAGGGTTCTTAAACTCTTTTTTTCTTCCCATACCCCCAAATTGTATACCCTCCCTGGTCGATGAAAAGTTCTAGTAGAACTTGAAAGTTTATCTGTGAATGTTTAGTCATCAGATAAAAAAATTACCCAAGCTAGAACTTCAGGTGTTCCTTCAACTTAAAAATAAACCAAAACCCTTTATTGAGGACAATAGAGGTTGTTTCCTTGTGATCATATCTCTGGCAAAATAACCCCTGAATTGCAATTGTGTAAACCAGCTTTGAATGTGATGAACCCAGGTCTTCCTGAGAAGGAGGTCAACTTCCCCTGCGACACAGACATTCTCGGCTAGAATTCTGTCCCTCAAAGAGCGGAAGTTCATGGCATTACCGGACCACAGCAGCTTTAATTAAGATAGGAAACTCTCTTAGAATTGGAAGTGCCAACAAACTTGAGCACAATATCAAACACAAGTTCACAGCCTTTTGTCTCAGATCTGTCTGAGGAGAAAAATAGATACAATTGAAAATGGAAGGAAATATTTATCCACCCTCACTCCTTTTTTAACTCTTTCACTTCCTTTTCCTCAACCTGGAGGATTTACCTGAGATTATTGTGGGTCCTCCTCTCTCCGGCATGTGTCATTTTTTTTCTTTATTTTGCTTTTTATTGATGTCTGTGAAAATTGTTAAGACAGCTTGTCATGGTACATTTTGAGTTGCGCACTGAGCTAGCTTGGAATAATAAGTGAAGACCATTAGACGTTTCCATTTCATTCTCTTCACCAGATATCAATATAGGACTGTTGCGCATATATATTTTTTGGTCCTCCAGTCGGAAATTGTTCTAACTTCATCTTCCCCAATCTTAAAGAATTAAAACTTTTAAATAATGTATATGTTCCTGTAAAGGGGAAAATAAATTGGCAGGAAAGCCAGGCATCTAGCTGCAGAGCCAGAGGTTGGGAGTTTGATTCCCCACTGTGCCTCTTGTGAGTAGAGCCAGCCTGTGTGGCCTTGGGCAAGCTGCACAGTCCCAGGGCACCCCCAGAAGAAGGGAATGGAAAAACACTTCTGAATATTCTCCATCTGGAAAACCCTGAAAAGGATCACCATAAGTCACAATTGACTTGACAGCACATGATGATGATGGTGATGATGGTGATGATGATGAGCCAGTCATTTGGATTATTGGTATTGCAACTTTAAAATGAATATTACATGGCACAAGCATGTCAGGATACATATAATAAATGTGCCATCCATTCGTTATATGTGTCCCGTAATGCTAGTGCCATACATCAATGGATTAATAAAAGTTTATTGCAAGAAAGGAGGAATAGAAACGTAACAAATCTCTACATATATGCAAATGGTTTTTTTAACATGTTCATATAGTTATCAGTTGTAGGAATACTCCCTTACTTGATTTAGCTTATCTGTTTTTCATTGTTACCACCTTTTATTTCTTTCTCCCTTGGGTGCATTTGCTTCCCAGAGTTTTCTTAATAGAAAATCATAACAAGGATAGATGGCTGTGGAGACTTGTATGTACCTGTGGAGACTAGTACACCCTCCATTATTTCCCTGCCTCTCATTCTTAAAATTCCCTCAGTTTCTCTTCTGCAAATGGGGAAGACAAATAGGAAAGAGAAGTAGGAAAATGGTTCGGTTCCCACCCACCCCTCTCAATTACTGTTTCTCAATGAGCCACAGTTTGTTTGCTTTTATTTTAAGCAACCCACGTGTGTATTGCATCAGGAGTATCTGGCGGGCTGAGAAAAGAAAGGTATATACAAATATACAGACCGACAAATATACAGACAATATAAGCATAAAGAAACCAAACCCACTCTGACAGGCGGAGCCCTAAATGAACAGTTCACACCTCCAGCTCAACACTATCTTAGGCACCATGGATAGGGAGGTTTTTTACACCAACATCCTACACAGCAGTGGCCTGCAAGCCTTCAAAGACACCACTCAGAATGAGAGACTACAGCACACCTAGCCGCCAAACTTGGTGACTTGGTACTCACATGTAGCTATTTCACTTGAAATAAGAAGATGTCTCTTCAGGTAAGTGCCACAGCCGTGGGCACAGATATGACACCACAATGTGTAAACATACCCGTGGCTGATGTGGACTTCCTCAGCTCCTGTACCCAAAGATCTCTGGCTTGTCTTGGATACATTGATGGCATCTTTAAAATCTGGAGTCAGAAAAGAACAACTCAGGATCTTCCACCAGAGCTTCCTTAACTTTCTCCTTACCATCAACCTGAGTCTAGAAGACACTACACTTTCTGGATGCCACTGGGCAAGTACCTAATAGACATGAGCATGAACCCACACATATTTATATGCCTCCAATGTCCACCCAAGACACTCAACAAAATTGATCGCTTACAGCCAAACTCTCAGTCCGTTCAGTCACGTCTGCTGAGATCTACAAGAGATTCACAACTCATGGATTGGGAGCAGCCCTTTCTTAAACTACAACATACACCCAGTGAGGGGGAAAAGTTAAAGTGGCAGGTACCCAGGAACAAGCTACTAAAAGACCAACTGGAAAGGGGAAATGGCAGAACATGACAGGTTGCCACCTACAACTCCCTGATGTAGCATCAAAGCACAACACCATATTCCAAGTAGCAACACTTCTCTTTCCCACACTCTGAGTGGCAGGCCTGTGTTCCCATACAAACAGCCCACTGGTCCTAAAGAGCAAGCGACACTTAACAGCCAACACAACAGGAAAACAAAGGCAACAACAAGATTTTGCTGCTCACCCATTTCCTGAACATGTCCCCACATTGACTCTCAAAGCATTATTAAGGATCCCAACAGTGTCAAGGGTCTCACTTTTTTATTCACATTCTAATGCAACATATGCCATCTTTGGCCATCAATGAACCTCTGTGTTCTACATGTGGCAGGTAGGACAATTTCTGCGCATGAGAACACGTGGACACAAACGTGACATCAGAAATGGCAAGACACAGGAGGCAGTGTCAGAGTGTTTCAACCTCTGGGGACAGTCTGTTCCTGATCTTGAAGTGACAACTGGGTTTGCGGCTAGGGAGGGGTTGCAAAGGGAAATTTGAGAGGGAAATGACTGGAGTAAGCCACACCGATGAATTTCAGTGTGTGCCTAGAGGACTAGAAATTGGGGCGTTCAAGCACACAGTGTGATTGCAGTTAACACCAATACTATCCCTCTCTTCCACAGTACGAGGCATTAGGCATTTCATTAATGAAATCAGCAGAAACACTTAGATAAGAGGGGATCAGGGGTCTAAATGGACTCAGAAAAGGATCTATTCATTGGGAAAGTGTCTCGAACACTCCAGCAATGCTAGATATTATGGAATATTATGGCAGAGGAATATTGATTGATTGATTGATTGATTGGTTGGTTGGTTGGTTGGTTGGTTGGTTGGTTGGTTGGTTGGTTGGTTGGTTGGTTGGTTGGTTGGTTGGTTGGTTGGTTGGTTGGTTGGTTGGTTGATTTATAAAATATTTCTACTCCATCTTTCTCCTTAAAAGAGACTGAATGTGGCTTACATTGTTAAAAGACAGTTTTTAAAGCTAACAACAGTGAGTATACAAATACTAAAAAGGACCAAACAAAGGCAAACAAAACACATTCAAATCAGTAAGGTACAACAATCCATTTTTTAAAAAACCACTCAGGCAGCCAGTCATAAAGGGAAAGCCTGCCTGAAGAGAAAGGTCTTTGCCTGCTTGCGGAAGGACAGCAAAGACGGGACCAGACTGGCCTCTTGTGGGAAGGAGTTCCAAAGTCTGGGAGCAGCAGCAGAGAAGCCCCTCTCCTGTGTCCCCATCGGCTACACCTGTGAAGGTGGCGTGAATGAAAGAAAGCCTCACCTGATTATCTTAACACCCGAGCCAGCTCATAATGAGATATATGACCTTTGAGATAGCTTGGACCAAGGCCATTTAGGGCTTTATAGGTTAAAACTAGCACTTTGAATTGTGCCTGGAAACCGATCGGCAGCCAGTGAAGCTGCTGTAACAGGGGGAGTTATGTGATCCCTGTAACCAGCCCCAGTCAGCAAACTGGCTGCTGCATTTTAGACCCATTGAAGTTTCCTGACATTTTCCATCGGCAGCCCCACATAGAGCACATTACAGTAATCCAGCCGGGAAGTAACTAAGGCATGTATCACAGTGGCCAGATCAGACCTCTCAAGAAATGGACATAGCTGGCACACTAGTTTTATTTGTGCAAATGTACTGCTGGCCACCAGAGTGCATTTAACCCTTTATCCATATTGGGTAGAGTGCACAACAAAGGCATTGTACTAGGATAGGATTATAGGGTGAAAAATCTGTTCGTCCCCCCCCCCTCCCTTTATATGTATATCAAATCTCAAACCTTCATCAACTGTGCCCTTCAACGTCCTTGGAAAAAAATTGTGGTCTTTGAAAAGAATGCAGTGTAGTTATTACAGCATGATTTGTATGCTCAATGGTGTGACAACTGATGAAGGATCACATTCTTGTAATCAGCGCTATCCTGAATGACGATACAAGTGCCCTCCTTGTCTGCTTCTTTGGTGACTGTAAAACAGTCTCAAGACAAATCTTGTAAAACTTTCTTTTAATCCTCCCACTCTTCTCAAGCGAGTCATGTCCAGATAAATGTGCCCTTGAATGCAATTGTCATGCTACAGCTGAAAATATGTAAATAAACTTGTACATGAGGGAAAATGTGTTAAAAATTGTGTACAAATTTCAGCGGGGGAAGTCTTGCAACATAATGGCTGAAATCGTGTTGTGCAGTTACGCAAAAGTAAGGTAAGAAATCTCTGTAATCATTATCTGTTCTATGCCAAGTCACATAACTCAGCATGCAAATGATAATGTCTATAGAGATATTGTTATGGCAACTCATTTGCAAAAGTTAAACTGCTTAGAATTTCAGACCACAGATATTAATAAGCTAGGTTACTTTATTGTCTTGTACATGTTTTGAGTTTGACCCTGACCTCAACACAACCTGCTCTTTATGAAAATGCAAATCCTGAACACTGACATAATTTGTGTTTTCAAAATGCCAGAAGCTGATGTTATCAGCACCTTGAATATTCACTAACTGTGGTAAGAAGGCTACTGTCAACTTCATATATATTTCCAGGTGTTAACATACTATTGTCTTTCCTATTGGTTCCATCCCAAGACTATGTTCATTGTATATAAACCTGTGGCACGGGTGTTGTCTTCCATGTGTCTGAAGAAGTGGATTGCTCCGAGTCAGACATTTCAGGATCCTGAAAAGTAATTCTAGACCCATAATTGGGTTAATAATTACCAACCTTCATTTGAGGAAGGTCTGTTAGGATTAATGATATAATTATTGTAATGAACTTCATTATCTACTAATTGAGAAAGATTCTGCAAGAAATGAGTAGGTAACTTTATTCAGTGTCTTAGAAATGTATTGCATTCAATATCTAAATGTTGTGGGGATTACTTTTATTGTTCTGGATTTTTTTCCCCATCATCCTTCTTCTATTGGCTTTTGGAAGAGCTTCATACTTTATAAAGGGTTGGGCCTACAAACAGGGGAGGGGATTCAAAAATATGATTGTTTCGCCCCTTCAGTTGTTGGTTGGTTGGTTGGTTTTTAACCCACCTTTCTCCTTAAAAATGACCCAAGACAGCTTACAAGAATTAAAAAGTATTTAAGTTAGTAACAAGTACACAGTAGTTAAACAATCAATGAATACAATACCAAAAAACATAAGCAACACCAGAACACATTCAACGCAGTAAGGTACAACCATCCATTAAAAAACCTCACTCAGGCAGCCAGTCACTGAGGGAAAGCTTGCCTAAGGAGAAAGATTTTTGCCTGCGTCCAGAAAGACAGCAAAAATGGGGACAGTCTGGCCTCCAGTGGGAGGGAATTCCAGAGTCTGGGAGCCACAACAGAGAAGGCTTTGTCCTGTGTCCCCATCAGATGCACCTGTGAAGTTGGCAGGACTGAGAGAAAGGCCTCCCCTGATGATCTTAACACTCAAGATGGCAACAACATGCATCTGCATGAATATTTCACCATGATACTAATTCTGGATTATAATTTATCATCAGTTTTGTATATGAATAAAGTGGTACAATATAAAGCAAGAGGAAAGACTACAGTCAGCAGTCCTTGCTAGCTGGAAGATTCTTTGTTTTGTGCCACATTTGGTGATGTCACATGAATGTGGTCTTGTCTAATACATTTAATTACCATCAATGAGGTAAAATGCAGTTTTCCCTAGCTTTTAAAAGGCTGTAGGTTTGACGGAGCATTTGCAATTTGATTTAAAATTAACTCTTGTTTCTGCCTTGATCTGTGCAATGTGGCACATAAATTAGTTGCCTCATATATGCATATGCATGCGCATGGTGGAGAAAATGGATTGCCGGCAGAGACAACATAATTGAGTTCAAGTTATGTGACTGAATAATGCCATATAATGTTTCCATTCTTTTTTTTTACACCCTTCTCATATCAGTGTAGATTAAATTAATCCATAGAGCAAAGTCACACAAACACACCTTGAGTGAATCCCATAACTTACTATACACTTACTCTGTGGTAAGAGTGAATCCCATGAACACGCTATCAGGGATAGGGACTTGAGTCACGGGACTCTGTGTCAAGTCGGACTAAAGTCACACTGGCAACTCAACTTGGACTCAACTCTTCTTTTTTCAATGCCTTGGACTTGACTCGCAACTCAGAACTCACCCATCCCTCCTTTTTTTTTTTCTGGAGAAAAAAGCTTGTTTTCAATAGGAACTCAGGCTTGGGTCTTGGGACTCAGGACTTGGTACCAAAGACTCAGACTTAGGACACGGATCCAAAGACTTGCCAACAGCCCTTCACGTTATCCACTTACTCTGATATAAGAGTAAAAACTGATTTGGACATCTTGAGCCTCTTAGGTTCCTCTCCTAACAGCAACAATTAAAAAAGAGCAAACTTTCCAATGCTTAATACTTAGTGAGACCGGCATTTGGTAGCTTTTCCAAAATAGTTTTCCATTTTGCCCCTGAGCTATTTTTTTTAAACAATTTTTTATTTAAACATACAAAATACAAAACACCTAACATCCAACGACTACAACAGAAATACAAAAATAGAAAAACCCATAAACAAACCCTCCCCCCTTTAAGGACAGAGATTCTAGCCTCGTTTGGACCTCAGATTTCTCCAAAGGGTTTCCGGTGAGCATTGAAAAGAAATAACCTACAGTGCACTAGATGAATTGAAGCCTACTGTAACATAATTCCTGGTAGGAATTATCCAATGTATGTAGATGTGGATCTGTGTGTACCTCCAGCAGAGACACACATGGTGATAGGTATTTCTTCACTTTTCCATTTTTGGGCCCAGAGTAACCTAGCAGCTGTAAGTATATACATTAAACAATATTTTATTTTCTTATCCATAATTTCCGGAATAATATTCAGTAGTGCTATTTCTGGTTTAAAGTTTAATTTTTGTTGAATAATTTCTTTTATTGTTTGCCACACCTGTGTCCAATATCTCTTGACTTTTTCACATGTCCACCACATATGATAATAAGTTCCTGCATTTTTTTTTACACTTCCAACAAACATTGCTGTTACCCTCTGATATTTTTGCCAACCTTACAGGGGTATAATGCCATCTATAAAAAATTTTGAGGATATTTTCTCTTAAATTTACCGGCTTAATCATTTTATGACACTCTTTCCACATCATTGTCCAGTCATCAATATCAATATTGTGTCCAAAGTTACTTGCCCATTTTATCATCATCTCTTTCACCCTCTCGTCCTCCAGGTCATACTCCAATAGATATATATACATTTTTTTTTATTTTCTCATCAGTATAAATCCACAGTTCATCCACCTGGACTTCACCCTCAAAGAAACCCACAATTTTATCTTTTTTATATCTCGATTCTAGTTTGTTCATTGACCACCAATCGGTGGCTACCCCTAATTTCACTAGCTCTTGCTTATTTTTTGTATTCTGTTCTTTATTAAGTAATTCTTTATATGTGAGTAACGCTCCTTTCTGATTCAACACTTTCAAAGTGAATGCTTCTATAGGCGCTACCCATATTGGGATTTTCTTATAGGTTTGTGTTTGAAATTTTTGCCAGACTAGGCATAACGCCTTCCTCACAATATGTTCTACAAAATGTGATTGTTGTTTATATTTCTCATACCACACATATGCATGCCAACCCATTCTTAGATCATGTCCCTCCAATTTTAGTAATCTTTGGTTTTTGAGAATTATCCACTCTTTTATCCACATCATAGCACAAGCCTTATAGTATAATAACCAATTTGGTAGTCCCGAACCCCCCCCCCTTTCTTTCAAATCCTGTAAAAGTCTGAGTTTTATTCTTGGTTTCTTAGTCTTCCATACAAATCTCGCTGTCAGACGATCCAGGTCCTTAAAATATTTAAAGTTTAATAGTATTGGCAGATTTTGAAATAAAAATAATAGTTTTGGTAATATCATCATTTTTATCGTTGAGATTCTTCCCATCAGAGAGAGTTGCAGCTTACTCCATTCTTCCAAATTTTTCTGGATTTCCTTCTGTATTATAAAATAATTCTCTTTCATTAAGTTACTTGGTTTTTTGGTGACGGTAACTCCTAAATATTTGATTTTCTGTACTGCCTCAAAGTTAGTTTCCCTCACCAATTTTTCCACGTCTTCTTTCTTTATGTTTTTAGTCATACATTTTGTTTTTTGGTAATTTATTTTAAGACCTGCCACTTGTCCATAATCTTCTATGACTCTCAATAATTCCTCCAGACTTTCAAGAGGATTTTCTAGTATTATTACCAGATCATCCGCATAAGCTTGTACCTTAAATTCTTCTCCTCTAATTTTAAGTCCTTTAACCCCCTTGTTAGCCCTTATCTGTCTGTTCAAAATTTCCAAAGTTAATATAAATAAAAGGGGGGATAACGGACATCCCTGTCTTGTGCCTTGTTCAATCTGTATGCTCTCAGTTACATTACCGTTAATTTTAATCCTGGCTTCCTGCTTGGTATATATTGCATTAATTGTTTGTAGAAAGGTTCCTTCCACTCCCATTTTCTTTAGTTGTAACAACATAAACTCCCAATTGACATTATCAAAGGCTTTCTCTGCGTCAAGAAAGATCAACATCATCTGCCTTTCTGGATGTAATTCATAATACTCTAAAATATCTATTATTGTCCTTATATTTGACGATAGTTTCCTTTTACGAATGAAACCTGTCTGATCTTTATGTATTATTTCTCCAGTATCTCCTTTAATCTTGTTGCCCAGATGGTTGTAAAGATCTTATAGTCAACATTTAAGAGAGATTGGCCTGTAATTCTTGATTTTATTTTTCTCCGTCCCCTCCTTATGTATTAGAGTAATATGTGCCTCTTTCCATGAGTTCGGGATTTCCCCCTTAGACTCAATGTCTTCAGTTAACTTCTTAAATTGAGGACTTAAGATTTCTTCAAAAGCCTTATAATATTCAGCTGGTAGTCCATCTGGGCCAGGGGATTTCCCACTTTTCTGTTTTTTCCATGCCTCTCCAATCTTGTTCATTGTGATTTATTTATTTAGTTTCTCGAGTTGCTGAGAGTTGAAACTCCATGCTGGAATTTTATTCAAATATTCCATTTGTTTCTCTTGTTCTAGTTCTCTTTTTTTGTAAAGTCCATCATAGAATTTTTGAATTTCTTTTTCGATATCCTTTTGTTTATATACTTCCTTCCCTTGCTTATCTAATATTTCAGTAATCCTTGTTTTCTCTTTCTCTTTTTTTATTCTATATGCTAACCATCTTCCTGGCTTATTTGCATTTTCAAAAAAATTCTGCCCATGAGCTATTTTTCAGTGTAACTTCTAATAGATTGAAAAGGTGGGGCCATGCACTCACTTTAGTATTGGGATTAGAGATGGCCACGAATTAAAAAACATATCACCACAGTCATTAAAAAATCGCTAATTCAGAGATTCGTATTCAGATGAATCAATGCCCCCAATGAATACGAGCCAATGAATGTTTAGTGAATTTTGACTCATCATTTCATTTGGCTGTAAAATGGCTCCACAGGTACCTACAGACACCAAAATTGCAGGGAGGCTTCCTCTGACTCTCCTCTACAGTCCCCCCAAGTTTGGTGAAGATTGGGTTTTGGACATCTGGGTTATACACCTACAAAGAGGGCCCACCTCCAGAAAGTTCTCCCCAGGCACCTAGACACACCAAAATCATGGAGAAGCTTCTACTGACTCTCCTCTACAATATCTCCAAGTTTGGTGAAGATTGGGTTTCCCCAAGCCAGCTGTTAAAGGGCGCTTTTCGGGGGGGGGGACTACTGATAGGCAAGTACACAGTGCCTTTTTTCCATGCTGGAACTGGCACTACCAAAATAATTTGGCCAGTGCCGATGGAAGAAATTGCATTCTACTCACTTTTTAAATAACTTAGCAAAATTCTTCACAAGAATAGGTTTGCTTGCCTAACTAGAAGATCAAGAAGCTTGATTTTTGAAAGGAAGGAAGAAAGACTAAATGTAGTAGCAAGTGAAATTGACAGTCATCCATTTCTGTAGCTTACAAGCTACTACAGTGGTGCCTCGCAAGACGAAAGTAATTCGTTCCGCGAGTAGCACCGTCTTGTGAAATTTTCGTCTTGCGAAAAGCGGTTTCCCATAGGAATGCATTCAAATTTAATTAATGCATTCCTATGGGGAAAAAAGTCAGAAACCAAAAAAAAGTCAGAAAAAAGTCACTTACCAGGTACGGTAGACCGAGCCCCGCTCCTCACAGTGCCTTGGTAGCCCTGGAACAGCTGGACTCTGTGTGAGCAGAGCGCCGAACAGCTGAGAGTCGGCAACCAGCAGAGAGGCGGCAGTCATTTTGGAGAGGCGGCAGCCATTTTGAGAGGCAGCAGCCATGTGACCCCTTGCGAGTTTTTCGTCCCGTGAGGCATTCATCTTGCGAGGCACCACTGTACATGCATTTATACCGAGAATGGCCATATGTCCATGGATGCCTAGATAACGAAATCATTTTTAGTTTTTTCCCTCTGTCTTTAGTCCTGTGAAGCTTCCAGCTAGTTAGGCATTTTGCCTAGATACCCCTTTAAATTTAACAAGTATGATTCATTCACTGGGTGGAATATAGATCAGTGGGACCTTTGTCAGCCGGCATGAACGAGTCCTGCTGATTTCAATGAGTCTCCTCTAAGCATGCAACTCTGATTCCAAACTGTTGGTTTTATTATATGCCTGTTCTCTGCTTTATCACCATGTGTGTCTCTGCTGGAGGTACACACAGATCCACATCTACATACATTGGATAATTCCTACCAGGAATTATGTTACAGTAGGCTTCAATTCATCTAGTGCAGTGATTCCCCGTCTTGGGCCCCCAGATGTTTTTGGACTAAAACTCCCAGAACCCTTTGTTGCTAGCTGTGCTGGCCAGGAACATTTTCGGGACCCCAAGACTGGGAACCACCAATCTAGTTCATAACCAGTGACAACATCTATCAGTGTTGCATTGACAGAAAATGTCAATTTCTGTTCGATCCCTCTATTTATATAATGATCCAGAACCTCTCTCCAACTCCTTCGTTCTTCGTTTTGGGTTTTAATTTGACACTGTCTGAAGTTCTACACAGGACCCGGTGTGGGCATTTTTACTCCATTTGTCTGTTTTAAGTGTCAGGAACATTGATAGTTTAATAACGCATTAGATTATGAAACTTTGTGTCACTCTCAATAGCAACTCTTTCAAGAACTGGAAGTACCACGGTGGTATCCTTCCCCACCTCCATAAATTGATTTTTGTATTTGTCAGGCCTGAGGGTTTATTGTGTCTTTATTTTATTTTATTATTTTTATTTATTATTAGATTTCTATCCCGCCCTTTTAGACAGAGTCTACTCAGGGCGGGTTCCATTAAATATTATAAAACTAAAACAATTAAAACAGTTAAAACAATTCAAAACAATAATGTTAGTAGTGCTCAAGATGGAAAGACAGAAAATTATAATAAAAATAAAGTCAAGTATTGACAGGAGGGAAGGCTTGCCTGAAGAGCCAAGTTTTTAATTGGCTCTTAAAAACACCCAGCGAGGGAGCCAGGCGGATCACTGATGGAAGGCTATTCCAGAGCCGAGGGGCCACTGCCGAGAAGGCCCGGTTTCTTGTTCTTTCTTTCCGGGCCTCTCTTGGCGTTAGGCCCCTCAACCGTCCCTCCTGGCTATGGCGAGTGATTCGGGTAGATCTAGGTGGGAGAAGGCGATCTGCCAAGTATCAAGGTCCGTTTAGGACTTTATACGTCATCATCAACACTTTGAAGTCAATGCGGAAGCGAATGGGCAGCCAATGCAAGGCAGCCAGAGTGGGAGAGATATGCTGGTATTTTCTCACCCCACTAAGGAGTCTGGCCGCCGCATTCTGCACCATTTGAAGCTTCCGCATCAGTCTCAAAGGTAGCCCCATGTAGAGCGCATTACAGTGGTCTAATCTCGAGATTACAAGTGCATGGACGAGAGTGGTGAGGGCCACGCCATCAAGATAGGGTCACAGCTGGGCACTCCACCACAGATGGAAATAGGCGGAGCGGGCCACAGATGCCACCTGGGTTTCCATGGTAAGCGCTGGGTCCAGATGTATCCCCAAGCTGCAAACCACACTCTTAGCGGTGAGAGTCACCACCCCAAAAAAGAGAGGGAGTTTCCCAAACTGCCCATGGAGGGGCCACCCACCCTCAGGACCTCCGTCTTCTCCGGGTTCAACCTCAACCCATTCAGCTGCATCCATTGCAGCACGGCCTCCAGACAGCGCTGAAGGGACAGAACGGCATCCACTGAGGTAGGTGAAAAGGAGATGTAGAGCTGGGTGTAGTCAGCATACTGATGGCACGAAGCCCCACACCCCCTGATGACCCCACCCAGCGGCCTCATATAGATGTTAAACAGCATTGGGGAGATGATCGAGCCCTGCGGGACCCCACAATTGAGACTCCACGGGGCCGAAACACTCTCCCCAAGCTGTACTCTCTGGGGACAGTCCTCCAAGAAGGATCGGAACCAGGCAAGCACCAGGCCACCGATTCCCAACTCGGAGAGCCTCCCCAGGAGGATACCGTGGTCGACGGTATCAAAGGCGGCTGAGATATCGAGGAGGACCAACAAGGACATTTTGCCCCGGTCAGCCTCCCTCAACAGGTCATCCAACAGTGCGACCAGTGCCGTTTCTGTGCCATGGCGTGGCCTGAAGCCCGACTAGAACGGATCCAGGGCATTGGTTTCATCCAAAAGAGCCTGAAGCTGATCAGCCACCACCCTCTCCACCACTTTGCTAAGGAAAGAAACATTGGCGACGGGCCTATAATTGCCAATATCGTCCGCCGCCAAATTTGGTTTCTTCCTAATGGGCCTAATGAGTGTCTCCTTGAGGGCAAGGGGAACCTTGCCCTCCTGGAGAGACCCATTAATTATCACTGTGGCCCATTCCGTTGTTATAGGCCTGACTGCTTTGATTAGCCAGGCCGGGCAAGGGTCAAGGGAGGAGGTGGTGGCCCGGCAGCGATCAAGCGCGTTGTCCACCATGTCTGGCGTCACAGGCTGAAAGAATTCAAATCTCACCGGGCAGGATGGAGCGCTGGACATCTCTGCTCGATCCACTGTATTTAAAAAAGGAGAGAGATCCCGGTGGATGGCCTCCACTTTAGATTTTAAAAATGCTGCAAATTGGTCAGGTGGGATATTAGTAGGAGGCCGATCACCTAGACCAATTCCGGATAGATCGCGAACTATACGGAAGAGTTCTGCCTGCTGATTTGAAGCTTTGCTTATCCGGTTAGCGAAGTGTGATCGTCTAGCAGCCCGCACCTTAGCAAGGTAGCGGTTAGTCGCGATCCTGACAGCTTTCTTATTATAATCCGTCAGTTTCTGTCTCCAATTGCACTCTAGCCGTCTCCTATTTCGCTTCATAGCTCGCAGTTCCTGATTAAACCAGGGCCCTGGCCGAGCTCTGCGCCGGAGTGGGCGTTTAGGAGCGATCGTGTCTACAGCCCTAGTGGCGGCAGCAAGCCAGCCATCAACCAGAGCCTCGACAGGAGTGCCAGACAGATCAGCTGGAATCCCTCTCATGGCATCCTGGAATCGTAATGGATCCAGTAGCCTTCGAGGGCGGACCATTAGAATAGGTCCCTGCTCCCTGCGGGGAGGGAGAGCCACTGAGAGGTTACATTTTATTAGGTGGTGATCTGACCATGACAAGGGAACTGAAACAAGATCAGTCACCATCAGACCACACTCGCTCCGCTCAATGGAGAACACCAGGTCTAGCATATGACCGCCCATGTGGGTGGGGCCGTTAACATGTTGGGACATGTCCAAGGAAGCCATGGTTTCCAAGAACTCAAGAGCTGGACCGGCAATCTCTGCCTCCGCATGGATGTTGAAGTCACCCAGGACCAGAAGCCGCGGGGACTCCAACAGTGCCGCGGAGACAAAGTCCGCCAGCTCCGGTAGGGAGGTGGCTGGGTCGCGGGGAGCGCGGTAACCCAGCAAGATCCCAATACCATCCCTGGCTCCAATCAACATGTGGAGGGCCTCCAGACCTGGTTTCACCACCGAAGAGCGCCTAATAACCTCCAAGGTATTTCTATAAACAATGGCTACTCCCCCCCCCCGCCCCTCCAGTCTACCCTGGTGCTGGACTGCATAACCAGGAGGACAGGCAAGGGTCAGAGGAACTCCACCTTCCCCGCCCATCCAAGTTTCGGTTATGCACGCCAGGTCTGCATCCTCCTCCAGAATAAGATCTTGTATAATCTGGGATTTATTGAACACAGACCTGGCGTTCAACAGCACCAGTTTTAGAGTGGAGGGCTAAAGTGTCCCCCCTTTTAGAGTGTCCCCCCCATTGAAATGTCTCGAGTGCTTCAGATTGGTGGGCTTTTGGAAAGCCACCATGTCACTGTGTTATCTCAGTGCTCCAGACACATTCTAGGAGGTTAGGCACTTTATTCTCAGAGAACGACAGAAGAGACCACTGTAATATCATCTCTTTCATTGCAGTGCCTCAAAATGGTACTTGTGATGGGCACCTTCCCTCCTAACAGCCACTATCATCCACTGACCACAATTGTCTCAGATCAGGTGCATCTAGCAAGTGCATTTCATTTATTCAAAAGGGCATGGGAGTACTCTCTTAAATCTAGTCACACACAAAAAGAGATTCCACCATTATAAGCAAAAAAGAAAGAAAGAAAGAAAGAAAAGAAAAGTCCCACTTATAACAATAAGTTCCATACAGCCATTAACCTGAATCTTTGTATCTGTAATCTTTTTGTGATATCTATAGGTACACAACATTTCAGACTGATATTGTAAGCATTACCAGAGGTACAGCAAATTTTTAAAAGTGCTGAAAATTGACACATTTGCCCTGTCTTATCCCTCCCTCCCTCCCTCCCTTCCTTTTTCATCTTCTTCTGGATTTTTTGCCTTAACACATGTGTTCTATAGTCAGGAATGATGTTGTGCAGTGTCACCATTTGTGCTTGCTTATAACCTCTGCTTCATGTCTGCATGGATCCCTGCATTGTCCTGTCCTGCATTTCCTTGTTGAAGCAATTAAGCCTTACTATATTGGTAGAGAGAGCCTCCTGTGCATTGGCCTGTTTGTGGCGTATATCAACAGCAATTTTGGAACCTCACCGTAAACTATGATAAATAACTCATCAAAATTAATGTTCATACCAGTTAGTATCTGCTGCTACTAATCCAATATTAGTATTCAATATTCATTAGAATAATGTAAAAATATTCTAATGAGATTTACTAATTAATTAATTAATTAATTAATGTTTGCACTAACAGGGCGGTCTATAAATCTAATTAATTAATTAATTAGATTTATATACCGCCCTGTTAGTGACGGTAAACTAACAGAGTGTAAACTAGGCAGTTTACACAAAATGAAAACCTACAATATCCCACAGTAACAAAAATAAAAAATTAAAAAATAAAATAAAAAACAATATGGCAGTACAACAGACAATAACTCTAACCATAAAAATGAATAACTGTATCAAAATAGAGAGAAAGGTGGGAGAAAAGTGGCCTATAAATAAGACAAATGAATGACTGAATGAATGGCTGAATAAATAAAATCTAGAATTAATTTTAAAAAGTTGCTATTGACAGCATCCCAGAGACGTGATTCTTAAAGGCAGCTTTAAATAATTCCATTTTTATCATCTTTCTAAACATACAGAGGAAAGGAGCCAAGTGTATTTGTGTTGGTATTTTATTCCACAGATGAGGGGCCACTAGACATGGGGACGAATATAAAAATGAATCAGGATATTCGTTAAATATCCCTGATTCATCAGATATTCATTGCTTCGTATTCTTGGGGTCCAGAGACCCCAACGAATACGAAGCAACGAATATAACCCTTTTATATTCGTTCTCTATTTGCTTATGCCCCCGCAGATCAGCTGTTCCTCAGGGGCATAAGCAGAGAGGGTTTTTCCCTTTGGGTGGCTTGCTAAAGCCTGCCCGAAGGGAATCCCAGCTCCAGGGCTGGGGGATGGCTTGGTTCCCCTTTCCTCCTCTTCCTATGCCTGCGCAGCATAAGAAGAGGAGGGAAAGGATCAAAGAGGAATCAAAGGGAGCCCCCAGCCACTGTGTGATCTCTTTGATCCCTGCTATTCCTCCTCTTGCTCTGCCCCGTGGGGCTTAGCAAGAGGAGGGGGAAAGGGCTCAAAGCACTGCGGGATCGCAAGAGGAGGGGGAAAGGGATCAAAGCAATCCCGCATCTGCGGCTGCACAATCGCTTTGATCCCTGCTTTCCCTCCTCTTGCTATGCCCCGTGGGGCTTAGCAAGAGGACGGGGAAAGGGATCAAAGCACTGCAGGATCACTTTGATCCTACTTTTCCTCTCCACTGTGGGATTGCTTTGATCCGTGCATTCCCTCCTTTTGCTATGCCCCATGGGGCATAGCAAGAGGAGGGAAAGCAAACAAAATAAAATAAAAGACCCAACGAATGACAAAATGAGTCATTGTTTGTCGGGTCACTGGGGGGCAATTCGTGGTTCATGGGTCGTCAAGTTTGATGACTCACGAACCAAGACGAAGTGCCATTTTGGCACTTCGTCCCATCTCTAGGGGCCATTATCAAATAGGCACAATTCCTTGTATTCACCTTTTCAACCTCCTTGGGTGTAGCAATGTGGATTGAGAGGAGCAGGTTGGATGTTGTTGGTTTTGGCCAGTATCAAGATTATACTGATGGAACAATTGATTGCTTGATTGGTTAGTTGGTTGACTGGATGGAGGATGCTCAAAATTCCATTTGGTCTGCATGCTAAAGCAAGCTAACCTGATTCAACCCAAGTAATATGCAGAACTTGAATAATGTACCTATATGGAGGGGGGGGTATGCATTGTGTTTTAGGATAAAATGCATATTTTTTAGGAGAAATCCATATGAAAATTCATATTTTTGCAATGTACACTAAAAATAGATTGTTTCAAATGTTCAAAGACTGATATGAAAACGCATTAGAGCAGACCTAGGAATGAACACAGGTAAAACTGACAAGGACTGAAGTTGTATTGATCCACTCTAGGCTAGATGGAAGCAGCTAGATATACATACACATTTGCATTTTTTAAAAAATTCAACATAATATATTACGATGTCAGTGTATTGTATGCCACCCAGCAAGTACTATGGGGGTTTCATGTTAGCTGCCCAGAATGCAGAATCCAGAATCCAGAATCTGATAAAGTTATTTATTTTACTATGCTGCTTCTGAGACACATAGAGATGGGCACAAACAATCAGTTTGGTGGTTTGTTCCAGTTCGTTTTTCATCTGGACAGGTGTTCGGTGCTTCCTAGCCCCACCTCCTCTGGCGGGCACCCACTCAGAGGCAGTTCCCCAGCTTCCCTGCCCCACCTCCTCTGGGCGCTGCCTCCGAGTGGGCACCCACCAGAGGAGTCAGGGCTGGGAAGCACCGAACACCTGTTCGGACAAAAAAAAACAAACCGGCACAAATTGGTGAACTGGTTTGTGCCCATCTTGAGACACAAACAAAGAAAAAGATAGAGAAAGAATGTGATGTTGGCAGAAGGGATATTCCTGGTAGTGCAGGTGCACTGGACTACAGTGTGGCACCAGTGTACGTGCAATCAGTTTTTTTTTAAGCAATCAGCCTACTCTTGGACAAATAATTGTATAACCACCTGACAAAACCTGTACTGAGTACCAGCCTGGCAGGCATGCTGAAAATGTGCAACAGCTATTGTGAGTCTTGTATGAGCTCAATGACCTCATTGGCTAGATGATTTCCCATATTTGTTTGGTGTTTTCCTCTTTACAATAGCCTTGCTATAGAGCAGCAAAATACATTGAGTGGCCTTTGTTTCAGAAAACACAATTAGTCAACAATAGCAAATCAATAAAAATCCCCAGCATCATCTTGAAAGGTCAAAGCCATATTGTATGGTAATGCATTAGAAAACTGCGGCTATTAAAATATATATCATCTTTATGTGATAGTTGATAATGAGGGGGAGAGCACAAGGCTACCTTGCATCCATTCTCACCCTGATGAGAACAAATGAAAATGAGCAACATTACAAGCTGTCTAATCTCATTTGCCGTTTGTGTGCCTTGACTAAAAAGTAATCACAGTTTCGGCAATAAAAATGCATCTTCATCTTGGTCACCGCAGAATACAGTACCAAAAAAAAAAACAAAACACCTTTATGTTTTCCCATAATCAAGTTCATTGTGAGATAATACTCTGGCTAGCAGGTGAATACTGGCACAGCGCTGGGGAATAGGTCTCACTCAGACAATTCTTAATGCCTATGAAGTATTTGCATTTTATCTCTCAGCTCATAGGCAGCCTTCCTCCGTATGCAGCAAAACGAAACAGATTGATGTCTTAGTGGACAAACAGCGCAGGAGGAGTTGGTGCAGTCTGCTCATAATGCTGCCAAAAATTATATGTAAATTCTTGGTAAAGATTCTGGTTAAAAAAAGTGGTATGAGCTGCAAACTATAGAATGAGACCAGTGGCACTGGGTGTACAACATATGATTCATACAATAGACTTCCTATTGAATCTGAATATTTAAAAAATACGTATTAAGATCATGAGGATCCAAATGTCAGACTGAATATTTTTCCTTGACTAACTTCCTCTGAATGGTTTTCCCCCCTTTCTGAAAAAGCTTTTATTTTCCTGTAACATTTCAAACTGTTAAAGCTGCTGTTGATTAACCTGTGAGATAGGATACTATTGGGCAGAGTGTGTAGAAAATGCTGGTTAAATATGAAAAACAAACTTCCAGCTACACAGCATTCCAGACAGAGACCCACAGAACAGGTTGGTATATTAATTTTAGTCAGATTTTACCTCAATTTTATTCAACTGGCATATAGTCTCCATATAAATAGTAAAAAAACCTCTGGTTTAGAAAGAATAAAAATGTTTCTCTTTTACTTACAAAATCTTCACATCAAAATACAAACAAAAAAATATATTCACTGGTTACATAGTATGGCATCTTAGTTTGCTGGCTTTGTTAGTTTCTTCACTAACTAACTGGTGGCATAAACACTCAGATCACTGAAACGGCTAACCTGTCTCAGAACCCTCACATTACTAAATACTAACAGACAACATTGCTAAACTGACATTGAACTCTGACTGAGATAAAAATGTGGGAAATAGAATCTGAGGTGCAGAATGAAACAATTGGTTAGTCTAAGCAATTGATATTCACCCAAAGTCCCTCCCATCAAAATTTCTTAAAGGCATATTATGCTGGTTGCTGTTCCAAAAAATACAGGGTGCCTTTGGGGCAGAACTAATGTGCGGCTTGGAATAGAATGGAATGGATGCCAGAAGCTGTCAACACCTGGAAAGGTGTGGCCACTGGAGAGGAAGAAGTTTAGCTGGCAGGTGTCTTTAAGGAAAAGTGTAACATATCCCAAATCTGGTTGCCAGAGAGCTCCGGGGTAGTTACAAAACTCTGCGATTGTTACTGTTGCAGGTCATGGAAATAAATCAATAAATGTGGCCCTCATCTACACATACTTTGGTGTGTTGACTTATTATTCTGCTGCACCCCCAAGGTTTTCATCCCATTCGGAAGTCAAGAAGCTCAGTGCCGATTAGGTTAAAGGGCATTCATCGCCTTCAAGATTTTATACTGCCAACAGAGTCTGATTCCAACAGTTTAAGGCTATAGGGATAAGGTTGCCAGAACCATTTATCTGTACAGTTTTGACTGCATTCTGTGTTAAGTGATTTGTGTTTGATGTGTGTCTGTGCTGCTTGGCTCCGTTGAATCTGCCTTGATTTTCTATTTCAGGAAAGTCCTATAAAAATATGGTAAATAAATAAATCAAGGTCTACTCTGCAGGTCTAATTAAAAGAGTAACCCATTGCTATAACAGGCCTAATTGAATTCTAACTGGATTTGGGGCACCGCATATTCCTAGAATATTCATAGTATAATCTTTGATTGGACAATCAATCTGTCCCAATGGAAATATAATAGGATTGAAATGATCCAGCCCTCCTGGTGTATTGCAAAGTCTGTGGGAGGTTTACATCCTTCCCGTGAGCCACATAAAGGCAAAACACACAGGCTGGCCTGACACTTAGTTTCCCAAATGGCTATCTTTGGGATTTCTTTTCTAGAAATCATCACTGAATAGGAATGCAGAAGATAATACAATGAGGTTTTTTTTTTTTTTTTTAAGGGTGAGGGATAAAAGATGAAAATGAGAAATTAAGCACAGAGGGAAGTCTTGATCAGATGCTCCATGCAGCAGCAGCAATGCTGCTGAAGCTAAGCTGGTCTCTCAGGTTCAAACTAAGTGGCCAGAATCCTGTTAAGTACACCTGGTATAAATCTCAGCTTTGAATTGCTGCTAGTTCCATGGTGTAAATCTTGCCTGTGAATTGCTGCTAGTTAAGATATTGGGGAGATTCGCCACCAGATAACTCATTCACTAACATATAATATCTGTTCTCTGTGAAGACGCCCAAATAATATGTGATGTTACTTGCATTGTGAAGGGGATATACTGAGGGCATACCCACCCCTTTACCATGTGTCTATTCTCATTTGTGAGATGAAAATTTGATGCTGTCTTGATCTTTATAACATATTCTGCACTTGCCATAAATCTTTGGGAATTTTCCTGATGACAGGAACATTTCTTTTACCAATTTCTTTTTTTCTTTTTCTTTTTTTTACCATACGACATTATGCACAAACACTAACTGAAATTTTTTAAGTTATAGGAAAGATAGTAATACGTAGATTAGAAAAAAGATTGATATTGTTCCCATCAGTGTTTCTATTCTGTGCCATTGGGAACAATTACAAAATAATTAAACAAACAAACAAAAACCCTACCATTATTATTTAAGAAATCTTTTACATCAACATATTATTCCATTTTCCCCATATGATTCTGATTTAATCTGTAATTGTAATCAGTGACTCTGCAACAGCAATGTGTGCATTTTGTAATCTAATTGGTGTTTAACCCAATCTGGTCAAGATCTGTTCAATGGTAAATTAGTTATGGGGGAGTGCAGAGAAAGAAAGCTGCTACCAGGTGACAGGATCATCAATAATTTTCATAATAAAAACTTTGTTTCTCCTCCCACTCCAAGATCGGCATTGCCCAACCTGATGAAGAGTCTTCACATAAGCTAAAGAAACAGTTAAAAAAGGAAGGAGAAAGAGAAAGCGAAGTAAGACTTTTTGCTTCGGCAAGTAAGAGATGGGATTTTCAAAAAATCTTGCAATTTCCTTCTCTCTGAAGTTCAAAATAGGGTCAAAGGGAAGGGCAGGAGTAAAATCATGGCTATGATTTTTCACTTTCATTCTAGTAAAGCATTGGCAAGTTAAATATCCTGTTTTCAAAGTAAATATAATGTAATTTGATTTTTTTTAGCTTGTTGTTGTTTAGTCGTTAAGTCGTGTCCGACTCTTCATGACCCCATGGACCAGAGCACGCCAGGCCCTCCTGTCTTCCATTGCCTCCCGGAGTTTGGTCAAATTCATGTTGGTAGCTTCGATGACACTGTCCAACCATCTCGTCCTCTGTCGTCCCCTTCTCCTCTTGCCCTCACACTTTCCCAACATCAGGGTCTTTTCCAGGGAGTCTTCTCTTCTCATGAGATGGCCAAAGTATTGGAGCCTCAGCTTCAGGATCTGTCCTTCCAGTGAGCACTCAGGGTTGATTTCCTTCAAAATGGATAGGTTTGTTCTCTTTGCAGTCCAGGGGATTCTCAAGAGTCTCCTCCAGCACCACAGTTCAAAAGCATCAATTCTTCAGTGGTCAGCCTTCTTTATGGTCCAGCTCTCACTTCCATACATCGCTACTGGAAAAACCATAGCTTTGACTATGCAGACCTTTGTCGGCAAGGTGATGTCTCTGCTTTTTAAGATGCTGTCTAGGTTTCTCATCGCTTTCCTCCCAAGAAGCAGGTGTCTTTTAATTTCGTGACTGCTGTCACCATCTGCAGTGATCATGGAGCCCAAGAAGGTAAAATCTGTCACTGCCTCCATATCTTCCCCTTCTATTTGCCAGGAGGTGATGGGGCCCATGGCCATGATCTTAGTTTTTTTGATGTTGAGCTTCAGACCATTTTTTGTGCTCTCCTCTTTCACCCTCATTAAGAGGTTCTTTAATTCCTCCTCACTTTCTGCCATTAGAGTGGTATCATCTGCATATCTGAGGTTGTTGATATTTCTTCCGGCAATCTTAATTCCGTTTTGGGATTCATCCAGTCTTGCCTTTCGCATGATTTATTCTGCATATAAGTTAAATAAGCAGGGAGACAATATACAGCCTTGTCATACTCCTTTCCCAATTTTGAACCAATCAGTTGTTGTTTTTTTAGCTTACTAATGAGTAATTTAAAGCTGGCTGGATAGATCAGTGAGTTAGATATCTGATTATGGAGACAGAGGTTGGGAGTTCAGTTCCCTCACTGTGCATCCCAGAAGAGCCAGCCTGTGTGGCCTTGGGCAAGCTGCACAGTCAGAGGATGCCCCCAGAAGAACGGAATGAGAAACCACTTCTGAGTAGCCTCTACCTAGAAAACCCTGAGAATCAAAACTGACTTGTTGGCACACAGTTATTATTATTAATGAGTAACTTAACATTTTTCACTAACTTTTCCATCTCTGAAAGTTGCCTAGGAGAAGCTGATCAGTGTAAACAACTGTCATCATAGAACTAAATAATGATGCAACATTTTGATATTTCAAATCTAGAGCGTAAGTAAATCACAGCCTAAAAATGTTAGCAGAAGGCGACACCCACAAAACCATCACACAATTGTAATTTATCAAAACAAGAGTTAGAAATGAAATATAAAAAAATAACTTTTAAGAAGGCAAAGTTTTAAACGAGTGCCAGAGAAAGAGAGAGAAAATTTGCATGCTTTTCTTGGCTTTAATTTTTTCAGGGATTACACATGATACTGAATTACATTTTCTTCCATCTCCTTCTCAATATAGCATAAAATTTGTCCCTTAGAACTAGAGATGGACAGGAATTCAGTCATGCCCCTTAGAATGAAGTCCTCCATGCAGCACCACCGATGAGGAGGGACAAGGATTCTCCCTGTGTAGCTGTTGCATGGTCAGCTGCTAGAGGAGGCAGGGAAGGGCAGTCTGAGCTTCTGCCTGGACTGGAGCACTGCCAGAGAAGGAGGACCCCAGAGACGTGTGATGGATTGTGAGTGCGCCAACCGGCCAGGGCGGCTGAGGGGAGGGAATGCATGGCACTTGTGGTGCCACACAGAGGACTCCGTACAAAGGGGCACAACTTAATTCATGCCCCTTTGTACTCAGAACCAGTATCTAGAACAGTACACCCCAGGTTCTCGTCAGTCAAATTGCTCATGCACTGGATTGTGTCATGAGTTGATCAATGTTTTTGCTGTTTACCCAACAATGCATCCAGCACCTCATTGGAAATGTGATAGTCCCATGGAATGAATAAGGTCTGTCTGACCAAATTCTCATTGATTCAATGGATCTACTCTGGTTGAGACTAACAATTCAACTGTGTTTTATTCCTTAGCAGACTTCATTCTAGAAGCAGCTACAGGAGCAGTGCAGGTTACAACATTTCCTGTTGATGCCCATCTTCCCCACCAGTCTTCACAGTTGTTCTTCCTGTTTTTAACATTGAAGTGATTTTACTGGTGCTTGACTCAACCATTGGTCGGCATAGCTGCCAAGCTCAGCCAGCAATCCATCAGGGACCTATTTTAAAGGAACACAGCTTTAACATCCTCTCTTCATCCTACCACTGAGATGGTTCTTTTGTGCTACAGGTAAATACATCTTCCAGTCAGAATTTCTTTCCACTTCCTGTTATTCTAATTTGGTTTATCCCATCTCCCTTTATTACTGCATATTAAAAGGGGGGAATGAAAATTCATATCTGTGCACTCTCTCCTAATGTCCATAATCTTCTATGCATTTTTATCTTACATGTTTTGAATGGCTACGATTGCAACGGGAAACCCTCTTATGCAATCTCACGTTTTTGCTATGGTGTCAGGATTCTAAATTGGTTCCTGTCTTTGGAAGGGTTATACATGTTATACATTCACAAGAGGTTGGACATTTATTAAAATGTACAGGAATTGCCATTGTAGAGAAAATCCGGTTCACACGGCGGAAACTTGACGCAGTAAACAGATCAGTATTTGAATGACATCTAAAAGTGGCATCAAGTTTGAGGAAAGAAGATTGCGAAAGGTTTGAAAAATCTATAGTACAGTGGTACGGTCAGAGGCTTTGAAGAAATGGACTTCCGTGAAACAGAAAGAAAAGTTTGAAAGACTAGGGACATTATCAAAAGGGAGTGGTGAGTTGGATAAATCTAAATTGGTGGTTAATTTCAACTCCAAAATCCTGGATGATGAGACTATGTCAGCCCTATCCAAAGGTCTAAACTTTACTGTTGCTTTATTGACTGTGCCAATAAAGGGCATTCTGTGTGGGACTAAACTGGCAATTAAAGATCTTCCCCTGTCAGAAGCAGAAGAGGTAAGGGGAGAAGTGTGTCAGCTGTTAAAATCTGCAAAACCACCTGGTAGTAACATCACAGTGAAAGAGCAAAGAGCTTGAAGAACTTTATGTAATGATAAAAGCATGGTAGTGTTAAAGGCTGATGAAGGAAATGCAGCAGTGCTATTAGATCAGGTGGATTATGTGAAAAAGATGGAGGATATATTGACAGATCAAGCTTTCAGTTTGATTCCTAAGGATCCGATTAGAAAGACAGAAGGGAAACTGGAACAATTGTTAAAAGCAACTGATTGGGCTGAGGAAATACAGGTGCAGTAAAGTCTTGTTCCCCTAGACTTTATGGTCTTCCTAAGATACATAAAGTAGGATGTCCTTTACGCCTCGTTGTAAATACTGTCGGTTCTCCCACCTTTAAAATTGCAAAGTATCTTGCAAGTTTATTGAACCCCAGACTGGGTCAAGCTGAGTTTCATTTAAAAAAACTCCAGGGCCTTTGCACAAGAAATTCAAGATATAGTGGTATCTGAAAATGATTTATTAGTAAGTTTATCATTGTTTACTAGGGTCCCATTGGAAGCTACATTATCATTATTAGAACCGTTATTTCCTCCACCTGTAGCAGAATTGTTTAAATTTGTGCTTAGATCAACTTATTTTATGTCTAATGGGAAGTTGTTTGAACAGGTAGATGGAGTAGCAATGGGGTCCTCCTTTTACCCAGTAGTAGCTGATTTCTATATGGGAGCATTTGAAAAGCAGGCTTTAAGCATCAGCACCTTTTAAACCATCTTTTCACGAAAGGTATGTGGATGATACTTTCTTGGTTTGGCCACATGGAGACGAAAAATTATATGCATTTGTAGCACATTTAAATAAGATCTGTATTAATATACAATTTACAGTAGAATTAGAAAGAGATAGAAAATTACCTTTTTTGGATGTGCTGGTATATAGGAATAAAGACGGTTCTTTAGGCAGAAATGTATACAGGAAACCAACTCACACAGATCTCTGTTGGAGCAGTGCTAGCCATCATTATCCAGCACAAAAACGTTCAGTGATGTATACGCTAATACACAGAGCAAGAACCATATCGGATCAAGATCATATTGGGGGGGGGGGGGAATGGGGTTTTTAATGCAAACCCTTTCAGTTGAATGGGTACAATCAGATATTTCCACAATGCTCCAAGGTGGGAGGCGGGAGAAATTGAAAGACAAAGAGGAGGACCTGAGGTGTTGCAATTTTGCCCTCCTGCAGCACAGTAGCTAATTGTCTTGAAAGACTGCTAAAGGAGGTTGGGATCAGAACTGTTTTCAGACCTTTTAGAAAGATCAGCCAGTGTATGCAGCCTGTGAAGGATTTTTTGGGTTTGGGGGTCCCCAGTGTTTATGAGAGTCCATGTTCATGTAGTTTGCCATCTGCAGGACAGACAGGGAGAAGCACTGAAATCTAATGCAAAGAACATGACCACTACCTTAGACTGGGTCCAGAAGAAAATTATTTTTAAGCAAAACACAGCTGGGAAACTGGGCGTCGTATCTGCTTTAATGAAACAAAAAAGCTGTTTCAGTCACACTCCCGGAACCTGAGACTGAGAAAGGGAGTCTGTAGAGATACATGTGAGAAAGAACGTGGTTAACTGGGAGGAATGGCAAAGACTTAGTGACACATGACTTCCTGTAACTGACCTCATCAGAACAGCAGAAAGTTGATTAAGCCATGAGTACACCTGGAATGTTTTGTGATGTAATCACATTGAATATATATCACTGTATGCAATGTACTTAGTATGCCGTTTGTAATCCTGGAGATGACAGGATGTGTTTTCAATTTCAATTTATTTATCGTCATTAAACGTATATACACCGTATACACATACAACGAAATTCACGAAGAACACTGAGACCAGACCAAAACACACACACACCCTCATAACAATCCCTAAGTCCCAAAACCCCACCCAAGAGCTCGTAGTATCCACACAACATACAACACAACAGACCACGTAATAGTAATATTTTCTTTGTTGAAAGCTTGATATTTTATTGTTTTATTAAAGTTTTTACTTGGAAACTGAACCTGCGAAGTTTTTTGAGCCAATTCAGTCTGTTTGACTGGTATTGGTCACCTTTTTCTATGTTTTTACTGGTCCGTTTTCCCTTATATATTGCTTTTTGCAGCTTTTCTCTCCTAATCTATGCATCGTTTCGTAACCATGTTTGGAAAAGTTCAAATACCAAAGAGTGCCTGTGTTCCAGTTCAAGCATCAATTCAGGATGTCAAATCTAGTACGTTTTTATCAAACTAGATGAACTAGAGGTGTCCAAGACTTGTACCTGGGGAATTCTGGGAGTTGTACTCCAAAAACACAGTTCTTCACACTTCTGCTATGAACCCAGTTAAATTCCCTGTCGCCTCCATTTTGCGTTACTTTTGTCACAATTTGCTCTACTCCCTTCTCTAGCACAGTGTTGGCTATTTGCACCGGTGTCTTTCTGAGGAAGCCAAAAACAATACATCTGTCACCCCTCAAGTGATCTGAAATAATAAGTAGGTTTGGAATAAGCAGATCACTGACTTACCAAATGCTCCTGAGACACAGCAATTACACTGTTAGAAAATATTCCTGTTAGAAGTACAATTTAGATATCTGAAAAACATCTGTTCCAAATATATTATCCGTTGCTGAAGGGGAAAATGCATCTCTCTCTGACACCTGGATCTTTTACAGTCCAGAAACTCCCGGCCTGAAGCACAACGTGTTCAAATAGCATATACTGTATTGTTTTTAAAAGGAAGTTAGTCAACGTTCAGGGTTTTAAGAGCCAACATGATGGAAAGCCATGCTTGTCCAACTATCCCTAATGTAATGTGTGATGATTTTCATTTTTCATTTACTTGCAGGCGTACTATCCGTACAATGCTTCATTACACCAGGACGTTTCGGAAGCAGCTTCTGCTTCTGGAAGGATCTATGTGCAGAAAAATCGCATTAAAATCTCCCTTAATGGCTTTTCGATGTTAGGTGATGCTTCCAAGAATTATTCCTGAAGCAGGATCTCTGTTAAAACATCCCTGCTGAATTATGCAGAGACATTAAACAGTTATGAATACTCTCTTTATACTTCTTTGTGGTGTCTCCAACTGTGGGTAGATGGGTGATTTGAGCACAGACTTACAAACCTACTAACAAATCTACTAAGCAGAGCATCTGCTTGCCCACATAAGTAGTTATGTGCAACTAGTTCACTTCCCTAATAACAAAGGTGTAACTAGAATTGCATTACAATTTTAATTATAGATCTGCACAGGGCTCCTGGTTTGGTTTAGAGGCCTATTTGGCACTTCAGGATATGAAGACAGAATTGGCAGCTACCCTTCCCCTTGCACTGGAAAACCAAAATGGCTTAATTTTTTGTTTGTTTAGTTTTGAACGAATGTACATGAAATCTAGAGACACACTAGACCTTAAAGAGGGACCCAGGGTGGCAGATAGGGTGTAATAGGCATCTTTTTGGATGTCTCCTGGCTGCTTCCCAAAGGACCAGGAAGGGAAGGAGAAGGGGACTGTTGTTTATTTTATTTTATTTTATTTATTTATTGGATTTCTATCCTGCCCATCTAGACTAAAGGTCTACTCTTGTTGTCTTCCTCCAGGGCTCTAGCACTTGTTGGTGTAGAGCAGCCACTCCTTGGCTGGCGGTGTGAATCCTGCCTGGCCCTGCAGCCCTGGGGGCAGGGAGGGCATGGCATTAAGGGGAGAGATGGCCAAAATGGTTGCCTGCACAGTATGTGCAGCCAAAATGGTTGCCTGCACAATCCAATCTGTGATGGGGGGGCACTTTCCCCATAATGCCTTGCTTATGCATGTGGTTTGTGACCCTAGGGAGGGAGGGGATGCTGCCCTCCTTCTCCACGGCCTCCTTCTCCTTTTCCTGTCATTATGGTGTGGGTCAGCTCATAACACAGGGGGGGCTGTGACATTGCTTCCCTTCCCACTTCAGCCAACAGGAAGCCTTGTGGTGTTGTTGCCTGCAAGACCTGTGCTAGGAACGCGATGCCTCAGATTGCACATTGCAGCTGTCATTGCTTCAAACCCAATTCCCCTCCATTCCCTCCTAACTCTCACACACTCTCCCTGTAGCCTAGTTCGTCCCAGCTCATTGTACATGTCCAAATTGCCAGATCATTCCTCATTGCTTTGGGCCATTTTGTTTTGCCACTGCAGTGAATCTGCCCATTCTGCCACAATCTGGAACTCATACCAATCAGCCTAAATTAGGCCAATTTGGTTCAGGATTCCATCAAAGCCAATGCACAGCCCTAATTTTAACTTATCAATGGGTAACTGCATTGCTTTGGTGTTTCATCTTTTTAGTTACTTTTATAGCTACAGGGATGTGGCTTCTGGAGATGACAGAGAAGGAATATCACATGGTTCAGGTGCTGGCGTATGCTGCTGCCTCATGCTCATTTGTGGATTTTGAATGAACACTGAGGTGAGTGGGAAGGAAATATGATATCTAGCATAGGCCAGGGGCTTGCATTATTCAGATTTATTTGTTTGCTTGAAAATACCTTAGAAGCAAACATTTAGCTACTTTTGAGGAACAGGGAAATTACTTCTTAAAACTGGAAATATAACAATAATCTGTTCTTTTTTATGGTGCCCGGAACTATGAGGAACATCCAGCCCTGAGCTTCTGCTGGTGGAAGAACAGAATCTGGAAGAAGTTTACATAAGAAGAGCCCTGCTGGGTCAGGTCAAGGGCCCATCTAGTCCAGCTTCCTGTATCTCACAGTGGCCCCACCAGATTAGGGTTGCCAGATGTCTGGCAAAAGGAGGACATGTCCTCCTTTTTAGCCTAATGTCCTCCGTCCAGCAGGCAAAGATTTGTTGTTGTTTAGTCGTTTAGTCGTGTCCGACTCTTCGTGACCCCATGGACCAGAGCACGCCAGGCCCTCCTGTCTTCCACTGCCTCCCGAAGTTGGGTCAAATTCATGTTGGTTGCTTTGATGACACTGTCCAACCATCTCATCCTCTGTCGTCCCCTTCTCCTCTTGCCTTCACATTTTCCCAACATCAGGGTCTTTTCCAGGGAGTCTTCTCTTCTCATGAGATGGCCAAAGTATTGGAGCCTCAGCTTCAGGATCTGTCCTTCCAGTGAACACTCAGGGTTGATTTCCTTCAAAATGGAAATGTTTGTTCTCCTTGCAGTCCAGGGGACTCTCAAGAGTCTCCTCCAGCACCACAATTCAAAAGCATCAATTCTTCGGCGGTCAGCCTTCTTTATGGTCCAGCTCTCACTTCCACACATCACTACTAGAAAAACCATCGCTTTGACAATGCGGACCTTTGTCAGCAAGGTGATGTCTCTGCTTTTTAAGATGCTGTCTAGGTTTGTCATCGCTTTCCTCCCAAGAAGCAGGCGTCTTTTAATTTCGTGGCTGCTGTCACCATCTGCAGTGACCGTGGAGCCCAGGAAGGTAAACTCTGTCACTGCCTCCATATCTTCCCCTTCTATTTGCCAGGAGGTGATGGGGCCCGTGGCCATGATCTTAGTTTTTTTGATGTTGAGCTTCAGACCATTTTTTGCACTCTCCTCTTTCACCCTCATTAAGAGGTTCTTTAATTCCTCCTCACTTTCTGCCATCAGAGTGGTATCATCTGCATATCGGAGGTTGTTGATATTTCTTCCGGCAATCTTAATTCCGGCTTGGGATTCATCCAGTCCAGCCTTCCGCATGATGTATTCTGCATATAAGTTAAATAAGCCAGGGGACAATATACAGCCTTGTCGTACTCCTTTCCCAATTTTGAACCAATCAGTTGTTCCATATCCACTTCTAACTGTTGCTTCCTGTCCCACATATAGATTTCTCAGGAGATGGATAAGGTGGTCAGGCACTCCCATTTCTTTAAGAACTTGCCATAGTT
This sequence comes from Intellagama lesueurii, assembly GCA_037013535.1. Classification (NCBI taxonomy): domain Eukaryota; kingdom Metazoa; phylum Chordata; class Lepidosauria; order Squamata; family Agamidae; genus Intellagama; species Intellagama lesueurii. The sequence goes on along the minus strand of JBAJHW010000001.1, from coordinate 160,816,244 downwards.
TGCTGTGGTCCACACAGTCAAAGGCTTTTGCGTAGTCAATGAAGCAGAAGTAGATGTTTTTCTGGAACTCTCTGGCTTTCTCCATAATCCAGCGCATGTTAGCAATTTGGTCTCTAATTCCTCTGCCCCTTCAAAATCCAGCTTGTACTTCTGGGAGTTCTCGGTCCACATACTGCTGAAGCCTGCCTTGGAGGATTTTGAGCATAACCTTGCTAGCGTGTGAAATGAGTGCAATTGTACGGTAGTTGGAGCATTCTTTAGCACTGCCCTTCTTTGGGATTGGGATGTAGACTGATCTTTTCCAATCCTTTTGGCCACTGCTGAGTTTTCCAAACTTGCTGGCATATTGAGTGTAGCACCTTAACAGCATCATCTTTTAAGATTTTAAATAGTTCCACTGGAACGCCATCTCCTCCACTGGCCTTGTTGTTAGCCATGCTTTCTAAGGCCCACTTGACTTCGCTCTCCAGGATGTCTGGCTCAAGGTCAGCAACCACACTATCTGGGTTGTCCGGGACCTCCAGATCTTTCTGGTATAATTCCTCTGTGTATTCTTGCCGCCTCTTCTTAATGTCTTCTGCTTCTGTAAGGTCCCTACCATTTTTGTCCTTTATCATGTCCATCTTTGCACAAAATGTTCCTTTAATGGCTCCAATTTTCTTGAACAGATCTCTGGTTTTTCCCTTTCTATTGTTTTCCTCTATATCTTTGCATTGTTCATTTAAGAAGGCCCTCTTGTCTCTCCTTGCTATTCTTTGGAAGTCCGCATTCAATTTTCTGTAACTTTCCCTATCTCCCTTGCATTTTGTTTCCCTTCTCTTCTCTGCTATTTGTAAGGCCTCGTTGGACAGCCACTTTGCTTTCTTGCATTTCCTTTTCTTTGGGATGGTTTTTGTTGCTGCCTCCTGTACAATGTTACGAGCCTCCATCCATAGTTCTTCAGGCACTCTGTCCACCAAATCTAGTTCCTTAAATCTGTTCTTCACTTCCACTGTGTACTCATAAGGGATTTGGTTTAGATTATACCTGGCTAGCCCAGTGGTTTTTCCTACTTTCTTCAGTTTAAGCTTGAATTTTGCTATAAGAAGCTGATGGTCAGAGCCACAATCAGCTCCAGGTCTTGTTTTTGCTGACTGTATAGAGCTTCTCCATCTTTGGCTGCAGAGAATATAATCAATCTGATTTCGGCATTGCCCATTTGGTGATGTCCATGTGTAGAGTCGCCTCTTGTGTTGTTGGAAAAGAGTGTTTGTGATGACCAGCTTGTTCTCTTGACAGAACTCTATTAGCCTTTGCCCTGCTTCGTTCTGAACTCCAAGGCCAAACTTACCTGTTGTTCCTTTTATCTCTTGACTCCCTACTTTAGCATTCCAGTCCCCTAGAATGAGAAGAACATCTTTCTTTGGTGTCAGTTCTAGAAGGTGTTGTAGGTCTTCATAGAATTGGTCAATTTCAGCCTCTTCACCATCGGTGGTTGGTGCATAAACTTGGATTACTGTGATGTTGAGAGGTCTGCCTTGGATTCGTATTGAAATCATTCTATCATTTTTGAGATTGTATCCCAGTACAGCTTTCCCCACTCTTTTGTTGACTATGAGGGCTACTCCATTTCTTCTACGGGATTCTTGCCCACAATAGTAGATATGGTAATCATCTGAATCGAATTCGCCCATTCCCGTCCATTTTAGTTCACTGACGCCCAGGATGTCAATGTTTATTCTTGCCATCTCCTGTTTGACCACATCCAACTTACCAAGGTTCATAGATCTTACATTCCAGGTTCCTATGCAGTATTCTTCTTTGCAGCATCGGACTTTCCTTTCACTTCCAGGCGCGTCCACAGCTGAGCGTCCTTTCGGCTTTGGCCCAACCGCTTCATTAGCTCTGGAGCTACTTGTACTTGTCCTCCACTCTTCCTCAGTAGCATGTTGGACGCCTTCCGACCTGAGGGGCCCATCTTCCAGCGTCATATCTTTTAGCCTTTTGTTTCTGTTCATGGGGTTTTCTTGGCAAAGATACTGGAGTGGCTTGCCAGTTCCTGCTCCAGGTGGATCGCGTCTAGTCAGAACTCTCCACTATGACCTGTCCGTCTTGGGTGTCCCTGCACGGCATAGCCCATAGCTTCTCTGAATTACTCAAGCCCCTTCGCCACGACAAGGCAGCAATCCGTGAAGAGGCAGGCAAAGATAAAAACCTTTAAAATGTCAGGCTTTTGTATATTTTATGTTATAATTTTGGATGGAAGGGGGAGAGGTGGAAGGACCCCCCTCCCCCTGTCTTTCCCCGCCCCTACCCACCCGTCCCCCGTTACCTGCTGCTGGCGCTGGACCGCAGCCCTCGCACCCTCCCGCTGCGGCGGCAGCTGCTTGGCGATCCGCCATGCCCGCCCAGCCCACGTGGAGCCCAGAAAGGCAGCGCGAGCGGAGCGCCGCCTGTCGAGCCAGGCAGGAGCAAGCAGCGCCCGAGCACATCGATGGGAAGGTGAGCGCCCAGACTGTGTGTGTTCAAAGTCCCTTTCAGGGACTCCAACTCCCATACTCACCAGCCTTGAACTTATGACCCTCGGGGGAGGGGAGGCTGCCTCATTCGGCTTTGCTCAGAGCCGCTTTCCCCCTGCCTGCGCCGGAGCCTTGTTTGGGCATTCAGTTTAGCAAGGTTGCCTCTGAGCCTGTGCAGAGTGCGAGTGGCCGGGGGATCCTGCAGCCAGGCCAGGGTGGGTTCGGGTTTATTTGCTTTGCTCCCAATCGGAAGCCGCTGTTTCTTGGTAGGCCCCCTTCCTGTTTGTTCTGCTTATATATATTACTAATTTTTGCCATCCATGTTTATGAAAATGGCTTCTACAAAGACTGTTTCTTGGTCAGTTCACTAAGAGACATTTATTGGCAGCTGTTGTAATAAAATTGTATTGATTGCGGGTTTAATCCAGAACGATTCAAATGAAACATTCAATACGTCCTCCTCTGTCCTCTTTTTAGTCTTTCTATATCCTCCTTTTGGTATCCATGTATCTGGCAATCCTACACCAGATGCCCCTGGGAGCACACTATACAACTAGATACCTGTCTCCTGATACCCCTCCCCTGCATCTGGCATTTTGAAGTACCTTCCTTTTAAGCATGGAGATTATACATCCCCATCATGGCTTGTTACCTGCAATGGACTTTCCCACCAGGAACTGTCCAATCCCCTTTTCAAGGCATCTCGGCCAGATGCCTTCCCCACATCCTGTGGCAAGGAGTTCCACAGACTAAGAACACGCTGGGTCACGAAATATTTTGAAAGGGATAGTCTCCTTTTCCAACCGCAGCCCACTGTGCATCCCAAAAACATGGTCTGGAAAGAGTCCCTCTAGGCTGGCTCATGAGCAAGTCTAAGAGCTGCGGTGAGAGAAAGGAGGGGGAGAGAGAAAGTTCCATCATGCTGGCATTGAAACCTCAAGAGAATTTAGTCCTTTGATTGTAGCTAATTATTTTCTAAAAGTGGAATTCCATTTCGATTCTGTTTTATGTGTGTCCATTCATAAGTCAGTGGGACAAATTAGTCATGATTAAACTAAGTCTTATTGATTTAGTGCATCCGCTTTAAGGGTTTTTTGAGACTTGCAACTCAAGACCTAAATCTAATTGCTTATTTCAATTAAAGTAGACCCACTGAATAGATGAATTTATACGTGTGTTGACTTACCATTTAGCAGTTGATTCAATGCATCTCTTCTAGTAGAAACTAACAATTCGTTTCCAGCCCATGTATTTAAATTGCAACACAGCTCTGTGGCACTTAGTCCATCATGGGGCTCTAACTCTTTTTTTTTTCTTTTTAAGAAAATTGTTCATATAAACAACATTTGGGTTAAACCTTCTCTGATTATTTAATAATGTTATCAAAGTGGAGAAGGGGAGCGAGGGAGAGATACCTTTATCACACGAGGGATTTTAACAAGTGGCGTTTACAGATGAATTTGTGCAAAGCTAAATGTAGCTCAAAAGTTTCTCCTAAGAGACTGGATTCACTCACACATTTCCAATATGTATCTTCTTAATATGAACTAGTGTTGAGCTGAAATGAATGCTGAGACATAATTCTATAATACGACTTCTGCTTGCAAAAATTCTAGTTACTTTTAAGGAGGTGAGACCCAGGAATTCAATTTATGGAGAACCACAGTCATTTAAAAGTAACAGAAAAGAAGATTTATTGGTAACCTACACTGTGAACCTCTATAAAGTTTAATGGGCAAGGTCTCTCTGACCTTAGTGGTAACCTGGAATATTTTGCACATGGCTAATATCATGCTCTAGGCTTCACAACTCTTAGTAGACCACTACAGGAGGTTCCAAAGATGATCCCTAATCTGCCCCCAAGTCCTAAACTCTGAGCTGCAAGACTCAGTAACCATAAAGTATCTTAAAGTATCTTAAAAATACTTTGGGGTCCTTGCCTTCCCTAGTGGTGCATTGTCTGTAGTCACTTCTACCAAAACAGCAGAAATGATCATATCTTTGAAAGGTCAGATTAGAATTAGGGCTTTTGGATATTTGTTAAGCCCTTTAAATGCAGTCCCAGGTTGGTCCAGAGCAGTGGTTCCCAACATTGGATCCCCAGATGTTCTTGGACAACAACTCCCAGAAATCCTGGGCAGCACAGCTATTGGTGAAGGCTGGTGGGAGTTTTAGTCCACGCACATCTGGGGACCTAACGCTGGGAACCACTGATCTAGAGCAACCCATATGGTCTAGTGCCTGAACCTTGATCAATTCCAACATTTATTCACCAGGTCTCCTAATGGCTTTCATTGGAAAACAGACATTGATTTTCCTTTTGATTTGCCATCCAGGTTTCTGTCTTTTGGGGGGGATACCTTGGGTTTTTAATGTTTCTTTCTTCTCTATGTCTTTTGGGTGGTATTGGGTTGTGGTATTTTAACTGCTGTTAGCCACCTGGAGTAATGCCCCGGCACTAGATGGCCAGGATATAAATGGAATGAATGAATGAATGAATGAATGAATGAATGAATATTTGCTTTAACTTTTCCCCCACTCCAATATATGTTACATTTGGAGACATCATAGAAGCTAAAGAAGGGAGTAAATGTACCCAATTTCAGATAGCTAGCTTCAAGTGTTTGCACACACCAAGCAACTTTAACATGAACTTTTTCAGAGAGCAAAATACAATTAAAAAGCACATACACTCAGTCGAGTGCTCAGCATTGCCCGTTCATGCTGCTTTTGTCCACTGACTGTTCCCCAGGACTGGCAGCTTCTTGCTGGAAACTTTGGAAAGTTGTGAAGTTTACCACTGAAAAGCTACATCAAGGAAGAGATTTTTTTAAAAAAAAAGAGAGAGAGAGAGAATCAGGAGGATGAGATAAAATATGAAAGACAAAAAAGTGGGCCCTGGGAAGGCAGGCAGGCACAAGTGGCTGATAGAGGTTGGCAGGCAGAGAGAGGCAGCTAAATCAAAAATAATATTTCAAATTAGTGCTCTCTTGCTGAGCGAACACCATGCTAGAGTCCTAAAGGTTCAGACTTCAGCATTAGCATACTGTTGCACTGAATCGTTCAGCAAAGACCACATGTATTGTGAAAGTATTTCATTAAAAAGGCAGCTTGCTGTGAACCGAGTGGGCACAGGGAGGCAGCAGAATTTGACAGGGGCAGGCAGGCAGGCGAAACAGTGGGGCTGTACAGAACAGCAGGCTACTCTGTAAGTCCAACAAAAAGACCTTTCCAGGCTGGTATAACCTCTCTCCCTAGTATGGGAGACACTCTGATAGATTCCTCTAAGGGCATCCTTGCGGTTCCTTTCTCCTGAATTGTTGCAGTGGACAGATTGTGAGCTGATGCCAGAGGACCCAGCCCTCTTTATTTGAGCCTCTGGGTCTTGCCTTTGCTGCCCAGCTGGTGAGACCTTTTTTTTTTTACCTCTGTCCTGAGCAGGAACACATAATGTCACTCCCTTAGGTAGCTAAACTGGCTGCTGGTGCTGAAAGGCCCTGGCAGTTTGTGCCCACACCTTTGCTGTCCAAATTGAGGCTAAGGGAACTCACTCATCCATGGTCTACATGACTCATTGGGAGACATTGAAGGAGCCTCCCCAAAATAATGTGTGGATTATAAATGGATGTGGGTGTCTTCTGGGCAATGACAGCGCTCATTGGCTGATCCATCTACTCCAGAAGCAGCATTAGATTGCTTTTGATGCAACAAAGAAGTGAAGGTCATTAGCAATCTCTCATACCACAAAGTGGTTCCAGGCAATATTTTGCTTTTTCTTTGTGATGGTGAACCCAGATGCCTACCTTCTGTCTGATCCACAGACGCCAACAGAGCCCGCCGGACAATGGGAGCAGGCTTACCCATTTCTGCCCACATATATAGGAATGAAATGAGTAACAGAAGTTAAAAATGCCAAGGCTCGGTATGATTCTCAGTCACAATATGAATTAAGCATGCGTTAGAAGAATATATATGCTTTGCCAATGAAAGAAATGCATCCTGGAAGAATTCACATGGATACACCATGACAAACACACACATACACAAGCAAGAGAGGAGAGAGATAGAGACAGATTGAGTTTGTGTGTGTGTGTGTGTTTTAAAAATTAATCATTTGGAGAAGTCCAGTCAAATACAGAACAACAACTAGGTGAAAGGGGTGGGCAAAGAGGGTGGAATAACGTTCACCGCCTGAAACACACAAACTCACAAAATAAACAGATTTTGCCACTGAAATAAACAAACCAGAAAGGCAAAGAATGGATTACACAAAAGGCTACTGGAGTCAAATTAGCAGAAGAATAGGTAGGAAGATTACCAGACTACAATCAACACAACGATAAAAACCGTAATGATATAACAGTGTTGATATTCTTGCCTCAGACTATATGGGACTTGTCAAGGAGCAAAACCAGCTTCTTCGTCAATCATGCTATTTTGATAGGAGAAAGTGAAAGAACTGGGCTTGCCCGGCGACTCGAGGTTTGACTGCGTGGGGGTTGGAGGAGTTTCACTCCGGGACTCTGAGGGGCTGCGCGGGTCTGGTGCCGGGACCCCAAGAGACGTGGTCCGACGTGGGGTGGCGCGGAGTGGCTTGAAGGAGTTTTGGAAGTCTGCTGGGATAGCAGGAAGACTCAAACCACCATTGGAAGAGCTCGGAGGAGTTCCCTGTGGACCCGGATGAGCCTGATGCCGAGGGAGCCGGTTTGCTGTGAGGTTCGACCGGAACGCAACTGGGAGCCCGTTCGGTGCCGGCTCGTGGGGGGGCTCAACCGGGAGCTTGAGGCAGAAGCTTGTTGTGGGGCTCCATTTGAAACTGTGAGGTCCCCATTAATACCAACTGTTAAGGGAACTCTTTTCCCTAATACATCTTCTGGCATGCTCAGTGAAGGAGTTACCGTCTGCCCCCTTGGTTTGGAAAATGGCAAAGCTAGGGCTAACTCCCAGTAATTTATCCTGCTATTGTTATATCTCCCTTCGATTTTGGACCATGCTTTGCCCTTGACTGACTGCCTTGCAAATTCTGCTTCTCTAAAACTGAACCTATTTCCAGCAGCCACCCTCGAGAAAAATAAGATTGATAATCAGAGTGCAGCGGGTTTAGGATCAACGGGGGGGGGGGGGGAAATTCTGGGTTTATTTTTATATCTTTATATATTTGTATATTTTATTCTAATTTTGTTCTATTTTATTTACTCTAATTTAGTTTAGTTTATTTTTTCTACCTCATCTATCCTTGAATTTAAATGTATACTTTCATTTTTATTTAATTTTATTTAAAATTGTTTAATTTGGTAATTGTTAATTGCTTAATCTAGTATTATCATTTAATGGTTAGTTTACTTTTGTTAATGCTGTTATTATTGTTTAACTATTTTAATTTAGTGTATTTTTTGTTTTCTCTTTTTCACTGACATGGAGCGGAAGGTCTGCCTCCCCAGTGGGGGTGTGCGGAACATCCGAGTGATCACGGGTAGAGGAAGATATGGCGTTGGCACAGTGCCTACTTGTTTTAGAAGAACGGTGAACAGATGTTTAAAGGCTGTTCACTGTTCTGGTACTGTGACCATCTGCCAGGCTCGAGGTAGTCAGATCAGCCGGCCCTCCACTCTAAAACTGGTGCTGTTGAATGCCAGGTCTGTGTCCAATAAATCCCAGATTATTCAAGATCTTATTCTGGAGGAGGACGCAGACCTGGCTTGCATAACCGAAACTTGGATGGGCAGAGAAGGGGGAGTTCCCCTGACCCTCGCCTGTCCTCCTGGTTATGCCGTCCAACACCAGGGTAGACTGGAGGGGCGGGAGGGGAGTAGCCATTGTTTATAGAAACACTCTGGAGGTTATTAGGCACTCTACAGTGGTGAAGCCGGGTCTGGAGGCCCTCCACGTGTTGATTGGAGCCAGGGATGGTATTGGGATCTTGCTGGGTTACCGCGCTCCCCGCGACCCAGCCACCTCCCTACCGGAGCTGGCGGACTTTGTCTCCGCGGCACTGTTGGAGTCCCTGCGGCTTCGGGTCCTGGGTGACTTCAACATCCATGCGGAGGCAGAGATTGCCGGTCCAGCTCTTGAGTTCTTGGAAACCATGGCTTCCTTGGACATGTCCCAACATGTTAACGGCCCCACCCATGTGGACGGTCATATGCTAGACCTGGTGTTCTCCACTGAGCGGAGTGAGTGTGGTCTGATGGTGACTGATCTTGTTTCAGTTCCCTTGTCATGGTCAGATCACCACCTAATAAAATGTAACCTCTCAGTGGCTCTCCCTCCCCGCAGGGAGCAGGGACCTATTCTAATGGTCCGCCCTCGAAGGCTACTGGATCCATTACGATTCCAGGATGCCATGAGAGGGATTCCAGCTGATCTGTCTGGCGCTCCTGTCGAGGCTCTGGTTGATGGCTGGCTTGCTGCCGCCACTAGGGCTGTAGACACGATCTCTCCTAAACGCCCTCTCCGGCGCAGAGCTCGGCCAGGGCCCTGGTTTAACCAGGAGCTGTGAGCTATGAAGCGAAATAGGAGACGGCTAGAGTGCAATTGGAGACAGAAACCGACGGATTATAATAAGAAAGCTGTCAGGATCGCGACTAACCGCTACCTTGCTAAGGTGCGGGCTGCTAGACAATCACACTTCGCTAACCGGATAAGCGAAGCTTCAAATCAGCAGGCGGAACTCTTCCGTATAGTTCGCGATCTATCCGGAATTGGTCTAGGTGATGGGCCTCCTACTAATGTCTCACCTGACCAATTTGCAGCATTTTTAAAATCTAAAGTGGAGGCCATCCGCTGGGACCTCTCTCCTTTTTTAAATACAGTGGATCGAGCAGAGATGTCCAGCGCTCCGTCTTGCCCGGTGAGATTTGAATTCTTTCAGCCTGTGACGCCAGATATGGTGGACAACGCGCTTGATTGCTGCCGGGCCACCACCTCCTCCCTTGACCCTTGCCCGGCCTGGCTAATCAAAGCAGCCAGGCCTATAACAACGGAATGAGCCACAGTGATAATTAATGGGTCTCTCCAGGAGGGCAAGGTTCCCCTTGCCCTCAAGGAGACACTCATTAGGCCCATCAGGAAGAAACCAAATTTGGCGGAGGACGATATTGGCAATTACAGGCCCGTCGCCAATGTTTCCTTCCTTAGCAAAGTGGTGGAGAGGGTGGTGGCTGATCAGCTTCAGGCTCTTTTGGATGAAACCAATGCCCTGGATCCGTTCCAGTCGGGCTTCAGGCCACGCCATGGCACAGAAACGGCACTGGTCGCACTGTTGGATGACCTGTTGAGGTAGGCTGACGGGGGCAAAATGTCCTTGTTGGTCCTCCTCAACATCTCAGCCGCCTTCGATACTGTCGACCACGGTATCCTCCTGGGGAGGCTCTCCGAGCTGGGAATCAGTGGCCTGGCACTTGCCTGGCTCCGATCCTACTTGGGGGACCGTCCCCAGAGAGTTCAGCTTGGGGAGAATGTTTCGGCCCCGTGGAGTCTCAATTGTGGGCTTCCGCAGGGGTCGATTATCTCCCCTATGCTGTTTAATATCTATATGAGGCCACTGGGTGGGGTCATCAGGGGGTGTGGGGCTTCGTGCCATCAGTATGCTGATGACACCCAGCTCTACATCTCCTTTTCACCTACCTCCGTGGATGCCGTTCTGTCCCTTCAGCGCTGTCTGGAGGCCGTACTGCAATGGATGCAGCTGAATGGGTTGAGGTTGAACCCGGACAAGACGGAGGTCCTGAGGGTGGGTGGCCCCTCCATTGGTGGTTTGGGAAACTCCCTCTCTTTTGGGGGGGTGTCTCTCACCGCAAAGAGTGAGGTGTGCAGCCTGGGGATACATCTGGACCCGGCGCTTACCATGGAAACCCAGGTGGCATCCGTGGCCCGCTCCGCCTATTTTCATCTGTGGCAGATTGCCCAGCTGCGACCCTATCTTGATGGCGGGGCCCTCACCACTCTCATCTATGCGCTCGTAATCTCGAGATTAGACCACTGTAATGCGCTCTACGTGGGGCTACCTTTGAGATTGATGTGGAAGCTTCAAATGGTGCAGAATGCGGCGGCCAGACTCCTTAGTGGGGTGAGAAAATACCAGCATATCTCTCCCACTCTGGCTGCCTTGCATTGGCTGCCCATTCGTTTCCGCATTGACTTCAAAGTGTTAATGATGACGTATAAAGCCCTAAACAGTTTAGGACCTCGATACCTGGCAGATCACCTTCTTCCACCTAGATCTACCCGAATCACTCGCCATAGCCAGGAGGGACGGCTGAGGGGCCTAACACCGAGGGAGGCCCGGAAAGAAAGAACAAGAAACCAGGCCTTCTCGGCGGTGGCCCCTCGACTCTGGAACAGTCTTCCATCAGAGATCTGCCTGGCTCCCTCGCTGTGTGTTTTGAAGAGCCAATTAAAAACTTGGCTCGTTAGGCAGGCCTTCCCTCCTGTCAATACTTGACTTTATTTATACTATAATTTATTGACTTTCCCATCTTGAGCATTACTAACACTATTGACTTGAATTGTTTTAACTGTTTTAATTGTTTTATGATGTTTAATGGAACCCGCCCAGAGTAGACTTTGTCTAAATGGGCGGGATAGAAATCTAATAAATAAATAAATAAATAAATAAATGTTTAGCCTCAAGAAAAGAAGACAGAGGAGAGATAGGATAGCACTATAGCGTTCACCCTGCTCATTAATATTTATGTAGAGATTTGCATGAACCATGAACTTTTGTTTGGTCATAAAGTAAGAGGGCCTTTAGATTTGTTACGGCAGAACTGGGAAGATTATAAAGAAAGGGACCCTGAGTCAATTGTAGAATACATGGATAATTTGATGAACACCTTACAAGGATCCCTAGAGATAGCTGGGGAAAACTTAAAGGGGACCCAAGGTAGACAGAAAAGTTGGTACGACCAAAAAGCCTGAGACAGAACTTTCGGTCCTGGAGAAGAAGTATTAATGTTGAGATCCATAAAAGGACAAGTTGCAGTTAGCGTGGATAGGACCGTACACAATGGTCTCCAAAATGAATGATGTCAATTATATTCTCTAAAGGGTAGATAAAACCCTGCATGGCCTGAGAGAGTTCACTATGGCTTACATGGATGACATCGGTATTTTTAGCCAGACCTGGGAGGAACATAAATCCCATCTAGAGGTTGTGTTGCAAAAGTTATGTGATGACGGTTTGACAGTGAAAGCGGCTAAATGTCAAATTGGGAACTCTGAAATAAGGTACCTAGGGCATCTAGTCGGAGGGGGGATGATCAAACCCCTAGATGCAAAGATAGAAGCTATTGATACTTGGCCCACCCTGACTTCTAAAAAGAAAATCTGAGCGTTCCTTGGGTTAGCCGGATATAATAGATGTTTTGTCCTGAAGTTTAGTGAAATAGCTGCTCCGTTAACAAACTTAACCCGAAAGAAGCAAGCTGAAAACATCCAGTGGACATCAGAGTGCCAGGGAGCCTTTGATCATCTGAAGACAGCACTGACTTCAAAACCTGTCCTGATTGCACTGGACTTCGACCGTGAGTTCGTTTTCACGGATGCGTCAAACATGGGACTGGGAGCTGTGCTGTGCCAAGCAGATGACAGCGGGAGTCTACATCCAGTGACTTACATCAGCAAGAAACTCCAACCTGGTGAGAGATATTTATCCACCATCAAGAAAGAGTGTCTAGCTATTGTATGGACACTGCAAAAGCTGAAGCCCTACATTTGGGGAAGGAAATTCGTCCTCTGCACTGACCATTCCCCTTTGGTGTGGCTAAGAACTATGAAATCTAACAGCAGCAAACTTATGAGATGGGCGCTGATTTTGCAAGACTTTGATTTTGAAATCCGCAGCGTAAAAGGATCTCAGAATGTGGACGTGGACGCTTTGTTTAGAAGGCCAAATGACTAGAGAAAATTCTTTTTGTTTGTATTTATGTGAGTTCAATATTAACTGTTCTGTTTGTATAATAGTTATGTGATATGCTTAAAGTGCAAAATTTGCTTGGATGTTAATAAACTAAGAGGTAGGTACAGTGATAGTAAAAATAATAGTAAGTATGCTTAGTAATGTAAGAGGTTAATATTTGCATTCTTCCATGGATTTTCTTTTGTTTATGAGGGCAAACCATTAGGTTTTCCCTCCTAAAACAAACTAATTAAGGGGGGGAGGGATGTAGCATTCACCCTGCTCATTAATATTTATGTGGAGATTTGCATGCACCAATAGGAGTTGGTGAGGGGCGGAGTTAGGTGAAAGAGAATAAAAGGAAGAAGAGGGAGAGGGAGAGTTGGCGGTTGAGAGTGAAGAGAGAAGGTTGATTAGTTGAGAGTTAATGACATTGACTGAACTGTTATCACCTGTAACAATAAGCAATTTCTACTTGGTTCTTAAATGATACGTTGCCTGGAACTCTGTCATTAATAGTAAATAAAGTTGATGTAATCAACTGATGGCAGCTGAACGACACGTAGCTTGTGCCTTTGTTTGGTGAAACAACCAAGGGACAGGCAGGAACATGACAAGCACTTTTCAAATACTTGAAAGATTGTCATACAGAAGAGGGGCAGAATCTGTTCTTGATCATCCCAGAATGCAGGACATGTAATAATGGCCTCAAGCTACAGAACATCATATTGTGATTGAATAGCAGGAAGAACTTCCTAACTGTTAGAGTAACATGAAAATGAAACCAATTACCTTAGGAGAAGGTGAGTGCTCCAACGCTGGAGGTATTCATGAGAAATCTGTCAGATAAACTTTGATTTGGATTCCTGTATTGAGAAGGCAGTTGGACTCAATGGCCTTATCGGCCCCTTCCAACTCCATTATTCTATGATTCAATGACTACCATAGTCCCCCAAGCCATCACCCCAGTGGAAATGCAAAATTGAAAGCAGTTGAGTTTATACACATCAACAAGATATCAGTGCTAGCAGTTTACAGGAGCAGGTCTTCTGTAAAGTCAATGGGTCTTCATTGCTTATTCCGGACCAAGCCAACTCAACATATTTTGCTTTACAAAGTGGATACATCTGAATATTGCTGGTTTACAAAGCTATCCCCCCCCCCCTCAGTATATTGAGGATTGGAGGTATGCTCAAAAGGAATAAAATACCTGAGACAGATGGTGGAATGTCCCCATTACTATTTAATTTAAAGAAGTCCAGGCACTTGGCTACATCATTGGGCCCCATAGCAGACTCTTGACAGGCCACTGCACAAATTAAACTTGAGCACCTTTACCATTCCATGGGCATGAAATGTGTCATCATGGAGAATGGAGAATGAGCTCTCCAAGCAGGTATATGCAACCACCATAAAGCAAGGCACTTAAAAAATGACTCCTTGCCTTAAGATAAGTAGCAATCCTGGGAAGGAGGAATTAGAAGCATTACTGCTCTTAAGACTGCCAATTGAATCATGCTGTTCATCTCATGTTATATAATGAGATCTGACATTCTCAATTTCAAGAGGAAAAAAAGGGAGCTAAACAACAATTACCTGGAATATGGTGCTCTGAATGTACCCGCGCAAATGCCTGTCAACTCTACGACAGCCACAATTGGAAACGTGTGTACCAAAGGGAAGGGGTTGATCTATGTTCCCTAGCCACGGTGAGAGAGAAAAAAAAATCTAAGCAAAGCCTAAAATGCTGTGCTCACAGTTTTACTTCTGAGTATCTTGAGAAATCATCCACACATACATTTTTTAAAAGAATGGTCCAGTTACACCAGGCCTCCATCATTTTATGGACTACTCGTAACATCTGTTCATGAAGTCTTTATAACAGGAGTTCCACATTTAAGATGCCACAGAAGACTCTTCTGACTTCCAACCGGCTCTTGTTATATGGTTTTGTTTTCAAAGTTTTACCTCTTCAGAGTTTTGTTTTCCGTTGTGAAGTTTGGGGTCTAGACAAGGGTCATAAGCCTTCATGATGGGTAGTTATTATTCCCCCTCTGAAGCTGTTATTGTCACTGTCACACCATAAATCTGGCCTGTGGTTTATAATTTGTCTTGGAGCAAACATTTGCAACACAGCATTGAAGGGGTAATAGGAAAGATGTTTATCGTTCCCTCCCTGGTCCCTGCAGATTGTCAGCTAGGTGGCTCATGCTGGAAAATGTCACTGTTTGGTGAGAAATGACCAGGAGAAATAAGGGTTTGAAGAGGCAGTTCAGTCCAATTCCAGTGTCCTCTTGAAAAGAAACTCAAGGGCAGAGAAGTGGAATCTTCACCAGTAGAGAGGAGACTGGGGGTATGTGGAAGCCTCTCAACATACTCTGTGCCTAAAGAAAGTGCATAGGGATTGGAGCTGATTGGCTACGAACCCTATAGGAGACATTTTAACCTGCTCTGTTCCTGCATCTGTGATACTATCTATGTGTTTTTTAAATCTCTATTTTTTAAAAAAATCCAGGCATAACTCGATCTAGCTTCCTGTTCAGAATGATAGCTCCCAGCTAGCACTGGGGCAGGAAGAGGAAGCTGGGCTAATCTAGGCCTAGCTGAGCCTCAGAGCCTTCCATTTGAGGCCTTTCTGCCAGGTGAGGCACATATAGGTCTCTGTGAAATGTTTGCCTATCTGGTAGAATTCCCAGAATGGAGAATTATTCTAAGCAGTCTAAGAAATCTGAAAATGCCATCTCCACACATTGATTCTGCTTTCCTGCATTGTCGGTTTTCCTTCCCCAAAGGGGTGGGTGGGTGTGCCAATATGTTCCACTGCCTGGGAAAAACTATCTATCCAATGGGGAAAAAATCAGCAGATTTGTTGAAACTTTTTTGTTATTGTCTCAGTTGATTTTGTTGTTTAGAAAAAAACAAAAACACAAAACACAACAAGAGACTGAAACTTGTGGATGATGGGCTAAATCTTATTGTTTGTCCAAACCTGGCCACTGAATCAATAGAACTTGTATAAGTGTTGACTTACCAAATTTCCATTGATCCAATGGAAGCTGGATTTAGGCAACGGTAGACAACTGTCCAGGTGGCAATGCGACATAATGCTTGCATTGGAGCTTTAGTTTTCCGTGGTTTCTGCCACAAACGATGACTCTAAATATCCAATCTTGATGCATGGAAGGTTAAATATTTAGTACCTGGAAAGGGTCCATAAGTCCATAAGTGGAAATGCTGGAACAGATGCTCAGCTGAAAACCGCTGAGACTGAAAGATGAAATACGGAATAATAATGAAGAAAAATGGGTAAGGTGTGTGTCAAAACATTTGTCACTATATTCATACAAGGTGAGCAATAGTAACTATGCAAAATATCCCAGCGGCTGTATTGACATGTTAAAAGTAAATAAGATAATAAAAGTCAATAGTATTGAAATAATCTGTTTACACTCAATCTTCAGTAGCAGCATTCAGTGAATTATGTGCCCATCCATCACAGTTTTCAGAACAAGATTATTGTACCATTCATCTAGAGCAGAGACACAATGAAATGTTATGGGACACTGCTGAGTCCCAAGCCAGACCAGGATGTGTGGGAAGCAGGATGGGAGCAGCACAGCAGGCAGACTCTTAGAGTGCTCCTTGTAAGCGAGACACTTATCTGCAAGTCAAAATTGCAGCAGCATCCTCAATAGCTTCCTTGGAAAAGGTAAGCAACAAATTTCATCTGGCCTCACCCCCCAAACAACGAAGAGCGGTAAACTGTACTCATTCACAAAAATATAAAAGTTATGAGCTGCCACAGGAGAAGATATCGTTCAGTGGTAGGGCACCCAAAGGTTGAGGACGTCCCGTATTCTCCAGCAACTCCAAATGAGGCTAGGAAAGAATCTTGCCTCAAGCTCTGGGGACCAGCCACTCAAAATCAGTGATGAACCTGGGTTCCGTGTATGGCACCTTCCCATGTTCCTAATTCATACATTACATCAAATCCCAATTCCCCCCCCCCCAAAAAAGTCGGTTTGCCTACAATACACCAAAAATATCAGGCTGTGAGGTACTTCTGAGCATTGAGCCTTTCTGGAAACATCTGGCATGTCTACTCACTGTTATCTGAATGGGCTGTTGTTGAGTAGCCTTGGTAGATGAGGGCTTCTGGGAGGTGTAATCCATACAACTATTTATTTAGTTATTTATATGCTGCCTTTCTCCCTATAGGGAACATAAGCTGGCTCACAGTAAATAAGACAGTACAACAATCAACACTTTTAAAACACCATAGAAATGCTATTGTGGCGGACAGCCCACACGTCACTCCTGTCAGTCATTTTAGAGCTCTAGTGCAGGAGCCTATGACAGGACAGGAGGGGCGGAGTCAACAGAACTGTGTGTGACAGAGAGTCAGTTAGGAAAAAGATGGTGAAGGGTTTAGACAGGATATTGGACTGTTGGTGTGGTTAGAGAATATTAAAGAGTTAAAAGGAATTAGAAGTACATTGACAGTCAGAAATTATTGAGATCTTGATTAAAGTAACTGAATACAAGCAAGCTTATAAGTAATCAAATACACGTTTATTGAATGAATGATAATAGAACATCCATGATTTTCCTTCTGTGGTTTACTTACTACTCCATAAATAAACCTTGTTATATTTGGCAGCAACAGTGTGAGATTCATAATTGATATAGTGAGGATAATATCCTCTGGTGGCAGCGAATAAAAGTGAAAAGAACCAGTCGTGTCCAAAGGTGAACTTGTGTGAGAGGCAAAACATACAGGGGTCACTGGGGGTGCGCGACAGCTATATTTAAAAAAACCAATAAAACATGTATCAAGATGAAAAACAATTTTCAAACATTTTAAAATCTCTAACAAACAAAACATTCCTGAGATACCTTCCTGCTTAAAAGCCTGCCTGAAAGTCAAAGTCTGCCTGACGATGGGAGAACAAGAGGGAGAGGGGCCATCCTGGTTTCTTGAGGGAGTGCATCCCAAAGCTTGGGAGCCACCACCGAGAAGGCCCTCTCTCGTGTCCTCACCAAATGAGCTTGGGAAGAATCTAGAATCTAGCAAATCAGTTCATCTAATGCTGTGCAGGACAGTCTTCCCAAATTGGGAGGCCTCCAGAATGCTTTGGGCTCTGATCAACTCCAGCCAACTTGGCCAATGGTTGGAGATGACGCAAGTTATCATTCAGTACATCTGGAGGGCACCAAACCAAGGAAGGCTGGGGGAGATTTGGATTGTCTCTGCCACATATGCTTCCTAGAAGGATTATGGAAGTTTTACCTGGGCTTTCTCTTGCCTTCCACCTCTCCTGTTACCAGAGAGGCAGCGTCACGATGGCTTGTCATTTCTCTTGAAAGAAGGACCTCCCTTTTTAAAAAGATGCTCTTCAAAACAGGCTTCTTTCAAAAACACATTCTCGTTTGTTGATGAAATGTGGGAGGAAAAGATGGTTGCTCAAGCTTTGCAAGGCAGCTGTTTGCCACGCACACTTTCCTTCCTGACTTCTCCCCAAATTTGCCAGTTTCACAATAGAAAGGGGAGGTGAAGAGGAACATCAGGTGATGTTTCTTTACTTCCTAACCTTGCCCTCAGAATACACCCGACTTCAGCCAGGCAGGGAAAGGTTAATCCTTCATGTCTCCAAATAGTGATGAGATCACACCCTTCCCCCCTCCTAATACCATCCTCACAGAGATCATTTGCCTGATAATTAAGTGTTGTTATGAACCAGGATGCAAAAGGTTTTAAGTGTGAAGTATTTTGGCAGAAGAATTATTCAGGAATGACTCTCAGACTTACACTTTTGCCATGTCCAGGGGGACAACTGGTCAAATATAGAAGTGTGGAGAGCTAATTAAAGCTGTTAAACTCTGGGAAATAGATAACAGTCTAAGAGATTGTAGTGGAAGGGTGGAGGAATAATTTTCTGCCATGGGTGACTGCAATACATCTGTCTGTCCATCATTTTATTGTGGGAGATTAAGCACACAACAGTTCAGGAGCCATTTTAATTTGTGGATTCAGCCATTTGAAACTCAGAATGATTGCCTGGGCATACAGGAGAAATCACATCCACAACTCTTTCTAAGAAGAGTTGGTAAAATAAATCATGGCACAGTGTAATAAAGCATGTCTTGTTGTTCATCTGAGGTTGCATTTATCTAATTTTCAGGCCTGTTAAGGACCAGATGATTTTTATGATGTCCTGATACATATAATTCAAAGAAGGTGTACTTTATTTTTCACATGACTGTAGTTGTGGGAGGGGAAATGTGATAGAAGTCTTACTTCTAGATAACTACAGGTGCAATCAGGTGGGGAAATAGCTTGCATTTTGGACTGCTTGAGGCATGGTTTGGTGCCAGGTGTTTCCCAGCAACGATTGGGAGATCATGAATGAGCCCGACCCTCATCTGTGCCTAACCTGGACAAAGGGTCACTTTAAGGGAGATCACACTCAGCAAAGTGACCCTTTCTGGTGCGATCAGATGCAATCTCCCTCCCATCTGATTGCACCCTACATTGGGGGACATGGCTACCCTTTTCATTTCTGGAGAACAAGAGCAAGATGTCTCCACTTTGGAGGTACAGGAGAGAGATATAAGAAGTAAAGAACTGATACCAGCAACCCAAGAATAGCAATCAAGGGTTCGAGAAAGGTCAATGCATGTTGGAACAGGTAAGAGACATTGTAGGAAACCACTGAATGTCTTTTTTCCATTTTTCCCCCATGCAAAGACATGCATCTTCTTGAGTGCAACATGAGTTCCATCCGGTCTCTTTCAACATGTATTGCCTCTCAACACTGATAGTCTTTCAATGCAATGTATCCCTTTCACAATGCCGCTGACTGTAACAGGAGTGACTGAGGGTGTATCTGCACTAGACAGTTACAGTTGTTTGATTCCCACTTTAACTGTCATGGTTCCATCCTGAAGTTCTTTATTAGAGAGCTCTAGTGCCCTTCCATAAACTGTGACAGAGAATTCCAGGCAACTCACCATCTTACAAATCCCACAGTCCCATAGGATGGAACTGTGCCAGTGGAATCAAACTATTGTAATCCTGTAGTGTTGATAGCAGTGGGCAGCAGCATTGTGTTTTGATTTGTGAAAGTGAGAGATAAAGTGGGCAGAATATGCCTTGCTTATTTTATGATTTGTCAAGCTGAGAATGTATAGTTTACACAAATTGCAGAAACTATGCTATACTTTTTTTAAAAAAATTGGTATTTGGGTTTTGCTCTGGATGTAAGGTATCTCCAGAGGGCTGGGGAATCCTCGGGATGCTGTCTTGCTGTGTGGATATACCTAGTTTTGGGTATCTCATTGGTGGTGAAGTTTGTCCACATCCCTTCAGCCTTCCTATGAGGTGGCTGTTCCATGTGATTGAGTATTTTACAATTGACCAGTATGGTTTGTGGGGTAACGGGACTCATTGTCCATTACAATCTATCTGGCTCTAGGCTGTAGAGAGCTGCTATAAAACATGCCAAAGCATTTTAAATTAGCTATTCTTCTCAGCTACGTCCAGCTGATTTCAGCAGAAATTCTTTCGAAGCAAACATGCTTTGGATTACAGCCAAAGAGCTTAACAACTATTTGTAAATGAATGTAAACAAGCCAGCCTATCTAGGCATCATATTTGTGTTAAAGACAGTGCTGAACTTCATTCTCTATAGTATTTTTGAATAGTTTTTTTTCTGCCTGTATAACTGGGTTCCCTGATCTATAGGATACCAGGGACAACAGGTCCTTCTGACTTAAAATGCTGGCAGTTACCACATGTAGTCATCCATCTGTCTGAATCAGTTTCAGGCCAATGGTCAAGGCTCAGACAGAGTTGAAATGTAGCTCAGTAACAAGTAATATTGTCCTTCACTTCTGAAGTGGAAGACCGAAGGAAATTTCCATCGGCTGTAGTGGATCCAGGGCTAGCTTTCCCTCTCTGCCTATGGAGGATGAATAAAAATGGAGAAATATTTGTTCCTTCATATTCATCAGGGGCTCTGGAATTGACAAATATGAAGGGACAAACATTAAACGAATCAGCGATTTTTAATGAATATCACAATTCTTTTTTTATTCGTCCCCATGTCTAGCCGGCTGTCATGAACACAGGCTTCTCATTTTTCCTAGAGGTCTATAAAGTTCTCGGGTTCTTAATGTTCAAACGTCAGACTTTCTAACTTGACAATCTTATTGTTAACGTTTTCTCAGTGAATTAATATGTTTCCTGGCCCTCTCTTCAGGTCACTTGCTAATTAACTGTGTGCCAATGTAAGTCAGCAGATGAAATTCCAAGTCATTTATTGTATTTAATATTGTAGGGAAAATCAATCTACAGTAGATGGGGGAATCTGGTAATTAGTTCTACAATGAGATATATTGGATCTACCTAGACAGAATTAATTCAGGTTTGAATCAGAACTTGCATTTCTGTAGTCTTCTTATTTTATTCATATTCATTGGAAGGCTTATATATTTCGACCTTGTGAAGGGTGTTCATTGTTCTCATGAGGATTTACAAAGGCTGTGCTCTTACTTATCTACAAAGTTCATAACGTTTATTGCTATAAAAAGTGTCCCATATATTTGTGATATTTGGTTCCAAGGTACCTGGGCCAGAATCCTGTTTGCTTAAGCAGTCACAGGTGGACATGCCAACCATGCATTTCCTCCTCTTTAAAAGACAGACTTTCATATAACTTGTCACACAAAGGAGAGCCTTCTGGAGGAGAAAAATGGTGTATAGCTTTTCTCAGTTGGATTTTGGCCGTTGCTTTAGCTTTGAACATATAAATCAAAGAATACAGACTTATCCGTGCATGCATATGTGCATGCACTCACTCACACACACACAGTTTAAATACTGAAATCTAACTGTTGTCAACAATTACTTATTGGATATGTAATTGGAAAGGTGAACCGTATGTTTGCAGATAGAAGAAGTGAAATGGATATTTGTAAATGCACACAATTTGAAAGGAAAATCTATCTTTGCCCTACAGCAAGCAATTTGACATTTCCAATTCCCAAATTAAAAAGCACACTCTGGAATGTGACATTTTCACTCTGATGTTTAATGTGAATGCTTCAGAATATTTCTGTTCATGATTTTAATTTTGGAAAAGGAAACACCTGGATCCACCTTGGTTCCAATTGTAATTGGACTGCCAGAAGTATCATCTGTGGAATGTCCTGAACAAAAATGGATTTTTTTAAAAAAAAAATGATATTGCCTTCCATCTTAGAGCATTTCTGATGACACATTCCAAGGGGCGGTTGGGAAAGGCAGTATGGCTGCCTAAGGAATGGTTCCCATGACTTCTTCAAATGTCATTTGAAACATACTTTGTTCTGTGGTTGTCACCACATTCTCCACAAGGCGAGAGCATGGGACACTTTCTGAAGGAGAAGGTTGTTTGGTTTTTTGAAACTTATAATAGTGTTCTTCTTATGAGTTTTTAATATAATAGTTGCTTAATGCTTTTTAAATATTGTAATAATTTATTATTTAGCTTTTAACTTTGTCTCTTTTAATACTGTAAGCTGCCTTGAATCCTCCAGGAGAAAGGCAGCATATAAACAAACAAACAAACAAATAAGGTTGCAATTGGCTATAGCAACAGCTCTGGTGATAAGAGTGAGGACCTTAGGATTTTTTTTCCTTTTCTGTTTCACAACCACAAAACCACAGCCATCACCGGTGTTGTTGTACTGACATTCGTTCATTCAAACCAGTCAAGGAATCCAGTGATGGAAGCAGCTGAACTTGTCCTGCTCCATCTATCTCTTCAATGCAACAATGCAAGGACTCCTAATTGTTGTGTAGCAACAGCAACAAAATGGAGTCAGTAGCAAGCATGGAAAAAAAAGTGGAGGGGAGAGTTGTGATTCCCGCCCCATCTTTTTAAACCAAAGCACTGAAGCAATATGTGTCACATGGGAGAGCCCTGGTTCAATTCGGATACTACTTCTGGCTTCCCGGCTTTGCTTCAGATCGGTCTTCAAACAGACTAAGCGCCCATGCTTTGCTTTGGATTCCATATAATTTCTGAAGCTGAAATGCATTCCTGGATTTATACACATTGCTTCAACAGGTTCTCCTTCCTTGCCCAAAGCAGACTCAGTGTTCGATAGAGAGAATTGTGTGCATTTTTCTACATGCACATTTCAGATGTGTGCAGTTCTGTCACACATCTGCCATCACCCATCATGAGGCTTCTGGAGCATAAGCTAAGTCCAGTCTGTGACCAAGTTCAGAAGATGTGGGTAGATCAGAGATGGTGTGTATGTGTGTGGGGGAAATCTACCAGAGTAGGGGTGTGAATTTCAATTTTGGTGGGAAATCATAAAAACAATTCCATCTTTTCTCATCACTGAGAGATTTCTCTCGGAGTTTTTGCAGGGATTCTTGAGAATTTGGTGGACATTTTTTCCCCAGACAAAATACCACCCTGCACAATATTATCACATTTCCTGCATAAAATAGCATCTTTCCTGAACAATAGTGCCCAGAATAGGCATTGAGTTGTACAGAATTTGCTAGTTCTTTACAGAAAAAGAACAGGCAAAAACATGATTTTTAAAAGAAGGAAAAGGGTATAATAAGGCCATGATCTCATCTTGCTGGTAGAGGGGGAAGATTGGGTGAGAAGCTGTATGTGGAAAGTCAACGAGTAAGACGTGGAAAGTCATTGAGTAAGAGAATTTTTTCAAATATTCTTCATGTCCCTCCATGAGAATGGACCACCCTTGGATCCCTCGTGCATAACTTAACTCTGCTCAGACTTGCACCTAATACCACAGCAGGTTCAATTCAAATGGGCTCAGGTAGCCAGCTCCAGGTTAACTCAGCCTTCCATCCTTCTGAAGTCAGTAAATTAAGCACTCAACTCATGGGACGAGGGGGCAAGGTGTAACCTGCATAATTAAATTGTAAATTACCCAGAGTGTTTTAAGCAGTATTGGATGGTATATGAAATAGCACACTTTGCTAATGTCCTATTTTTTATGGTGCTGCTGCCATCCAGAAAAACATAGTGCCTTTCCTAACCTGCCTTGAACAAAGCAGCATGGTAGATGGCATATCCCACAGAAAGCTTGCCATGCTTTTACTCCTGCCAGGGAAGTCCAAGAAAAGATCTGAGGCAGTTAAATGTTTAAAACACTTGCTTAATAATTTTTTAGAGCTGAAAGCATTTCTTTCTGTAATTTGAACTGACAGCTCACTTCAAGTCACACCGATGTATGAAATTGCTGGTCAGCACATCCGAGAGCCTTCCCTCATAGACTGTGCTTGACAAATTAGATTAGAAACTTTTATCAATTCAAAGACGCCATGGAACGACTTAACCCCTTCATGCCTGGGGAAAGAAAACATACACCTTTCTTAACAGGGACAGCTCCCGCTTTGCCTTGGGCTCATAATTCAATTCCAGTTCAGCCAAACAATATCTGTGTCCTTGTTTTTCTACTGTGATACAGGATTAAATTTTGAAGGCCGTTTTTTTCTATTTCTATTCACGTCTCTACACGAGCCTTTCTATTTTAGCACAATGTTTTCTGGAGGTTCTTTAAAAAGGTACAAATTTTAAAGTAACTGTTAGGAAGCAGTTGGATGTTAGCTATGTTTTCCTGCACATGCACCAGTAAATGGAAGCAAATTAGGTACTAGGAATGATGGCATCCCACTCTAACGCATAGGGCCAGGCTGGTCATCAGCCAGGATGAGAGGGTTGTCTCGAGTGGCGAAGCACTGGAGGTAGCAGAGGAAGCATTACTGCCACTGCGGCTGTGGCATGCATTGTTGGGTTTCTCATCCCAAACTCCAGAATTCTCTAAGAATTCCCCAGGCAAAATTCTGAAAGTTCCAACCCACAAACACGCACCTGCACACATCTTCCTTTCACTCACCTAGAGAAAGTCTGGATCCTCTTCTAGGCCTTATTTCCTGCCCCCCAGGCTTCCTGAGTGTGTTGGTTATTCAGGAGGCTTTCTCCTATACAGCATAAAGGGCAACAAGGCTAGTGCCCCCATGAAGCACTGGGGCAGGAAATATGGCTTAGAAGAAGGCTTAGAAGAGGCCTCCACCTTTCTCCAGATGAGTGAAATGTAGGTGTTTGTGAATAACACGGAGGTTCTTTGTGCCAATGCATTGTGGGGAAGGATGCCCATGAAATTCTCCTGTGCCAGGTTTTATTCTTGTTTTCCCTCAGCCCTGCCCATAATGCCTTGGGCTCAGATGGCTCCAGGAATCAGGTTTCATCCACGTTTTTTTCCTGCCCACTACTGGGTGATCAGAAATAAAAAAGAAGAAGATGCTGATCTGTGGGTTAAACCGCAGAAGCCTCTGTGCTGCAAGGTCGGAAGACCAGCAGTCGTAAGATCGAATCAACGCGACGGAGTGAGCTCCCGTTGCTTGTCCCAGCTCCTGCCAACCTAGCCGTTCGAAAGCATGTAAAAATGCGAGTAGATAAATAGGTACCACCACGGTGAGGAGGTAACGGCGTTCCGTGTCTAGTTGCGCTGGCCACGTGACCACGGAAACTGTCTACGGACAAACGCTAGCTCTATGGCTTGGAAACGGGGATGAGCACCGCCCCCTAGAGTCAGACACGACTGGACTAAATGTCAAGGGGAACCTTTACCTTTACTTACTTTTCCTTTCCAGAATAGGGGTTGCTGCACCATCAACTACAATCAGGAATTTGTACGGCAATGGGGTAAAGAAGGCTAGATGTTGACAGCACCCAGAAAGGGACAAACGAAAGTAGCAGTTGCTGCTTTCCCAGCAAGAGAGGGCAACTTCCAGAGGCCCAGGGGTTGTATATGGCCACCAGTGGATCTTGTTGGGCCACCACCACTTGGGCAGCCCATGTTGCCCAACGGATTACTGCAGAAGAGAGGAAGAAGCCCCCTCGCACCCTCTAGTGGTCATAGGAAGTGATTTCACCATTTTTGGCTGGTCCTGAGCTGTTCTAAATCATTCTGGGTTTTGAAAAAAAAGCCACCCCAATCTAAGAAGGATGATGAGGGCCAAAAGTATAGCAAAATTATGTATGCATGGATTTTACCTAACGTACACTTTTTAATTCCCCCATTGACTGGAGTGTGCTTGTATTTTTCTAAAAAGCTACACATAATTTAGCCATTCTCATTTTTAAAATACATGCTTGGTTTCATCGGCATTTTGCTTCTCTGAAATGCCCCATTAATCTCATTAATGTGTGAAATCTCAAGGTGCGGACTTATCCATGTTTAGTTCAAAGATACAGGACCATAAGCAGAAAAGACTATGACATTGTCCCTCAGCAGGGAGCAATGCTTGGACAGCAATGTAAGTAGACACGGAGGTCATGGCACCTTTGTTATCCTTTGTGTGTTGAAACAATGGTATTTCTATTGGAATTGCATTAGTGATTTCTAATTTGAGCTACACCTCTAAATTAGCTTATGCAAATCCCATGCAAATTTGTGTACTCTATCTCTGGTGATATATTTCTACTTTGTATGTGTGTAATGCATACTTGGCCATGCCTGCTTCCTGGGGGCATGTGGGAGACACACACACAGAGAGAGAGAGAGAATGTGGATGGTGGTGGCCAATTCTACATTTCAGAAGCAGAGGGTGTTGACCTCCCCCTGTACTAATCTCAAAGCCATCCTTGTCTAGATACGGAATTCAGTCTTCTCTGTCATCTCTTAAGTTTCTGTATAGTAACAAAGAAGTCTTCAAAGAAGAAGAAAAAAGAGGAATATCTGGAGAGAATACCAAAAGGACTCCATGTAATGATCTAAGCTGCTGAATCAATCAAATGGATTTTACCAGTGCAAAAGCAAAACTATCAAGCAATATGTTAACTTGGGAATCTCTTGTGACACCATTCATATTACAAGAGAAAGCCTACAGCCATCATCACAGTTCAGTGAAAGGAAGATGAGAAGGATTTATATATATAAATATATAGAGAGGGAGAGAAGGACTTGTTAAATTTCCATTCAGAAGGATCTGTTGATAACAGCTGAAGTTTTAAGCCTTGCAGGGCTCGTTTCAAATATTACTAATATTTGCTTGGAAGATAGATCCATTGGTGTGCTTGTAACTTCAATCTGGCAGAATGTTTCACTGTCATACTCAGTTTGGTGTGGGTCAGTGAGAATTTTGGCACAGGCTAATGATGGGAAAAGAGAGAGACTGATCGTTGAGTGGCTAGTTTTGTGTTCCTTTATATGGAAGCTGTTATGTGGAGGCATCAACAAAAGGCCCTCTTCCATGAAGTTACTGTGAACTACATCTTTGGTAGAGAGAAAAAATGGGACATGACTGAGAGATAGAAACAAAAGGTGTGGGCAGCGGGATCAAACACATTCAAGACTGCTGTTATCAATATCTGGGTAAGGAAGAAACAGATGAGATGCAGTAAAGAGAGAACACACAAGGGAACTCTAGCTATATCTACCTCTACTGCCCCCTAGAGGCACATAGTAATGCGTATACATATGATTGGTTGTTACTCCATCAAAAGTTTCAGCTGTGCCTCGCAACACCCTATAACTTGCATGGACGGTTTACAAACACTTTTGACCTTGCATCCAAGATAATCCAACCTGTCATGGTCAGGTAGCTGAAAAGGTGATCATCTGCCTTCAGAATGGAAAAGATTCAGCCCACCTACATCACCCAGGAATTGCCTGCGAGGTTGTTTGTTCATTTTTAATGCCCTTTTGTTTCTAGCCTTGCCTTGGGCACCCAAGAGGCAGGAAAGGAAAGTGTGTGGGGAATCGGTTCTGTAACCTGCTCAGAGATCGGCATAAAGGCTTAAAAAATACTAATTCCTTAACTTTTCATCATCACATCTCCTTCTTGAATTTTGAGAAACCCTCATGACTCTCCATCTTTCCTTTCCTCTCACCCAGTCCTCCTTTTACAAAAATCCCATGTGTAATTTAAAATTTAACATAAGTAAAAAAATAATAATAGTAAGAAGTAAATCGAATTACAAATGAAAATAAGCACAAAGAGGTTTTTCTTGTCAAAAAAGGTTAGTAAAAATGCAACCTCAAGAAAAAGCAAAAACAAAACAATTTTAATGTGAAGGAGGCTGATATATATATATATATATATATAAACTGTGTGTATGTATGTATGTGTATGTGTGTGTGTGTGTGTATATATATATATATATAAACTGTGTATGTATATATGTGTATGTATATATGTGTGTGTGTGTGTGTGTGTGTATAAAAACTGTGTGTATATATAAAGACTGTGTGTATATATAAATATATAAAACTGTTAGCAGTTTCAAGCAAAATAAAGACTTTCCCGAGGCATTGTTGCTGGGTCGTTGTTTTTTAATGCACTGAAACAAAATGTGAACTCAGGGTTAATCCTACAATCACACACTGTGGGTGGTGTTCAAACCAAAGATGGTGAAGACGTCGGATGCACTGAAACAAAATGTGAACTCAGGGTTAATCCTACAATCACACACTGTGGGTGGTGTTCAAACCAAAGATGGTGAAGACGTCGGGAGCTGAATTGGCTGGGAAAAGTATGACACCCTGAGTTTTTGACTCCGAGTGAGATGTAGCAGACTGGCTGGATGTCATGAGCTCTTGTAGAAAGAGCTTATCAAACACTGTCAGAACCTGAAGATTAGCCACAATGCAGAGCCATCATTTGTCTAGTCAAGGATAAAAGATCCTTGGAACGTTATAACACATTGGTGAGGAAAAACCTATTAACTGGATGACCCTCAGAAAACTCTGAATACTTACTTGCAGAATGATGATAGGAGGAAGTTGTTATGTAGCCAGCCTTCCTTATTAAATGCAGCGGCCATATTCCTAGGTAGGTTTTTTTGTTTGTGTGTTTAGTTGTTTGGGGGGGGTGAGGAAAAAGGGGCACAGCTTAAGCCAATCTCCCTCTCCCTCTAAGTGAGAGCAAAGATGTGAAGGCCAGGTCAGAAAAAAAGAAAAGCCATAAGCTTCCCCTTCATGGCTCCTGCATGCAAAGAGTATGTTATAACTGACACAATGAGCATGGTGAAGTTTAAATCAAAAGGAAGTTTAGTATAACAAGAACTGAAGGACTGACATATTCATTTCATAAAGAGAAAGGATGTTAAGGGTAGGGTAAACAAAGAGAAGACAGAAGACGTGAAACAAAGGAAGTGACCTATGCTATAACAAAGAATTAACTATTAGTGTGGGGCTTGTTTATGCAAAAAATCTGTTTTAATCTTGTATCTTGACAACAGTAACACTACCCCCTACAAATTTAGGGTGCAGAGTAAGTAGGATTTAAAGGGCAACCATAGTTAAACACTCAGGAAGAGTGAGACTGAGAACAAGTGCCTGCCTTGTGAGGAACAGAGGCAGAAGGAAATGAGGAGTTGACAATTATATTAGTTAACTACTTAACTTGCTCAGCCTGCAGAAGGGCATATCATAGTACGTATTCTTGGTCAGGGACACGGATCATCCCCCAGCTGCCTGTCCTGCACTGTAAGTGCAAGCTTCTAGCCTTAGTTCTTTGTGTAAACCTGACAGAACAACACCAACGGACATCTGGAAACCTTCCCAAACCATTTCCTGCCCATGCTCCAGGAATTTTAAGTAGGTTTGATGTTCACTGGCCTCTGAGAGGTGCCCCTTAGTCAGTCCTCGGCCCAGTGAACCGAGTGTCCTCTTGCTGGGAATCCTAGTCAAGTAGAGGTGCCCCATGGAACTCCCCAATTCTCTGCACTACCTGACACCACTGACAAAGCTGTCACATAGCTTCAATCCTTCTCTGACCAGACTGACCCAAATGATCCTCAGATCCTGCTCCTTAAAAATATGTAAGTTCCCTGATCAGAAGTATGGCCCCCATCACTCCGGAACAGCTTCAGACAGTGGCTCACAATGTCTAGTTGTTACAAACAGACTCCCAAACCATCCCACAACATTGCCTTCATCTCCCTGTCCACAGCCCTCCTAGCTTGGCCTAGATAATAGGGATCTCTATCTCGATTCCAAATCCAAAGGAGTAATAAGGCACACCACACTGTACTTGTGCCAGGCTACCTATTTTTAACCTCCTGCTGGTTCTGAACCAGACTGAGGATCAACCCCATGCCTTTCATGAGGCCTCGGTTTTTGCCTCCCAAATGCACTGAGAAAAATGTGTGATTAATGGCTGGAACACCCAACAAACACATTTGGGAAAAGGCCATCCCACCTCAAGCTTTGCTGGTGCCTCCTTTCAAGCATGGCCAAAGCATTCAGGCTCAACTGCAAGTCCATCCATGCCATTTTTACCTTCTTTGCCTCCCAGAGTACAATGCTCTGCCCCATAATGCCTCACCACCTGGAAAAGATGCAACCATTAAAACTCCCAAACAATACCCAAACCATAACTTAATTTAGCAGTGATCACACATGACACTGAACAGCAAGGAGATCACCATTTGCCTTTCTGCTTAATGCCCCCATCTTCTTTTACAAGAAGAGGTCTCAAATCTCACACTTTCAAAAGCTCTCCTTGCACTCCTCCAAGCCAGATAAGCAACCATTGCTTTCACAGAATGTGTCCCCTTCTTCCCCACAGGGCCCCAACACTACCTCTGCAACCCTCCCATGCTGATTGGTCTAGTTCTGTCGTTCTCAAACTGGGGTCCCCAGATGTTCTTGGATTACAATTCCCAGAAGCCTTCATCACTTGCTGTGCTGGCGAGGATTGCTGGGATTTGCAGTCCAAGAACATCTGGGAACCCCAATCTGAGAACCACTGATCTAGGAGAACCACAACTCATACACCTCTGGTTCCCATCCATCTGGCCAGTTGTAGTGCCTGACCTGGTCTGTCATCCTGTTAACTGGCCATGGCTTCATCCTTTATACTTGGGAAGTCTTTCATACTTGGGAGGTCCATAAATACCCTACGGAATCTGCACCCACAATCCAAAAAGTTCAACTGCTTTTGACATCATTGTTGGACTGTGGCCTATGTGTGCAAGGAGGAGTAACTGAAAGCTTATTATAACACACAGGATCACTGGCTGTCTCCCTAGACCAGCCCTTGCTGTCAGATATTAATCCTTAAACTCTTGAGAATAACACAATGTAATAAATTGAGAAAACTGTGTTGCTCTCAAGTAATTCAAAAAATATCTTAATGAGAAATGTGTGTGAACAATCCTAGAACAAAATTATCCTTTGAAAACAAACAAAGCAAAGTGTGTTCGTTATATATTTTCCCATAATGCTTGAAGTTCTCTCTGGGTGGTTTACAATTTAATTATGAAGGCTGCTCATTGCCCCTGACCTTGTGTACATTGGGTACTCAATTTACCAAACTCGGAGGGATGGAATGTTGAGTCAACCTACCTGAGCCCAGGATCAAACTCAATTCATGGGCTGAGTCTGCAGTGTAGTACTGCAGTTTAACCACGGCTCATGCAACACATATGAATTTTGGAAAAGGAAATTAATTAACAACACTGAGGCTGCAACCCTAAATACGCTTGTCCAAGGCAAGAACTATTAAACATAATGAGACTTACATCTGAGTAGTCATGAATCTAGCTGTGTTTAAGACATTGTATTGATCTAGAGTGATTTATAAGATGCTGTCAATCTTTTTCGGGTTTTTTGCTGATACCAATAAAAATAGGCAATTAATCACTCTGCCAAGTGCTTATTACAGAATCATGTTCCATTCTTTGAAATGGAACACATTGACCATGGCAAATGCATGCCACAATGCTTGAGTCTGATGATGAGAAGATGTAAGGCTATAGTAATAAATTGTTAGTTGGGCACTGTGAGGGTACATAGTATTAGGCATCCTTCAGTCTCGAAAGACTATGGTAACGTGCTCTGTATGGAGGACTTGGAACAGCGTCTAGTGTGGCTGAGAAGGCCAATTCGAGAGTGACAATCCCTTCCACACTGAAGACAAATACAATCTGTCCCCTGTCCAGCTCCCTGATTTTGCTGCTTCCGTGACTGCCTCTTTGCCTCGGTCTGCTGGACAAGGGTCTCTTCAAATTGGGAGAGGCCATGATGCAACGCCTGCCTCCAGGCTGAACGCTCCGATGACAGGGTTTCCCATCTGTTGAGGTCCATTCCTAAGGCCTTCAGATCCTGCTTGCAGATGTCCTTGTATCGCAGCTGTGGTCTCCCTCTGGGGCGATTTCCCTGCACTAATTCTCCATACAGGAGATCTTTTGGAATCCGACCATCAGCCATTCTCACGACATGCCCAAGCCAACGTAGACGTCGCTGTACCGTCGCTGAGGGTACATGGTTCTATTCTAATTCATCCATAATGGTAGGATGATAAGCACCCCAGCTGAGTTTGAAAGAAAAAGGAGCCCCTGATACATGACTCCCCAGTTTAGCAAAATGACCAAAGGCTGGCACCCGAGTTCACCCTTTGAGTCCTCCATGTAGCCTTCCTGTTGCTTGGTCTATTAGGAACAACAGATGTCCACAACTGCTTCCTGATGCCAACACTGTCTTACCAAATTGAGGCAGTTCCTACAGAAGATGCACATTTCGGCTGCAGAAGGATTGCTGCCTGGCCGGAGTGAAGCACTCCAGCCAACTTAGGAGGCAGGAATTCTGCCATCTGGACAGATGGCTGCAAATGCAGGCAGTCAAGCGACCACGTTTGCTCATCATGTGTGGGTGTTGACTGAATTTCCAAGCCTAAAATCCAAATGGCTGTCAGTCCTGAGTCTCTCTTCATAAGGGAAAATGGGTCATACAGCTAAGACTCCGCTGAGGTCAATTGTCATTCAGAAGAGTTCCTCCACCATTCCTCCCTTCCCCCCCCCCCAACATCCAGGGAGCAACTATGGACACTTTCTCCCTGTTGTTTCCTGAAGTAGTTTGTGTCAGGAGATTTTGAAGAAAAGCAGCCTGAGGAACACTTGGAAGCTTAAGGCTGTGACCCCAACTGACCTGGGAGGATACTGTGAGGCCAAAGGATTTAGCACACCTTTGGGCCTGTGGGCAGAGAAAGATGGGCTTGGCCTGGGCCTGCTGGTGTGAATCCACTGCTATATTTGCACTGGATCCCACTGCTTCTGCTAAAATCAGGAACTCTCCCTTCTTCCTGTAGCCCCCACTCCACCACATAACTGCACCGCTGATCACTTGATCTGAGAAATATTCTGGAGCAGACAATTTGCCTCAGAAGGTGGAGGAAGGGAATAACATTCCCAGTTCCAGTTACCTTGGACAGTTTACTGTCAGATCTTGGCTGGAAGCTGCTGCTGCCCTTGCCACTCTGTGGTGGACAAGGACCCTCCTGCAGTCCCTTACATAAGAAGAGCCCTGCTGGATCAGGCCAAGGGCCCATCTCGTCCAGCTTCCTGTATCTCACAGTGGCCCCACCAGATGCCTCTGGCAGGACACGAGACAACTAGATTTCTGTCTCCTGATACCCCTCCCCTCCATCTGGCATTTTGAGGTATCTTCCTTCTAAGCCTGGAGATTATACATCCCAATCATGGCTCATAACCTGCAGTGGACTTTTCCTCCAGGAATCTGTCCAATCCCCTTTTCAAGGCATGTAGGCCAGATGCCATCACCACTTCCTGTGGCAAGGAGTTCCACAGCTGGGTAAACACTCTTATTCATCATCAACTTCTTCTTGGGGATTGTCACTGCTACTGCCCTAACCTCAGCCACCTCAGCTTTTTTGTCATCTTCTTCGAATGGAGGATGGATTGGTGATCCAGCAAGAACCATCTCTTCTTCTTTTCCTTCTTTGGGACAGCTACGTGGATGCTGGTGTCCCCTCATCTTTGTCTTTGGTCTTTGTCTTTTGGTCTCTGTGTATTTTTTTGGGGGGGGGGGGAATGACCGCCACAGGCACTGCCTCCTCCTTTTCCTTTTTTTTTGGGGGGGGGGGAAGCAGGCAGTCCTGGAAGCCACCATCTCCACTTCCTGTTCCTCCTCTGGTGGGGCTGCTAACATTTGCAGCTGTGCTTGTGGGGCAATTGGCATGAGCAAAACTCATATGCTGTATGTGCTGTATGTGGCAGTTCCACAAAGATGGACACAAGTGGTAGAGGCTTTCAAGAAGTAGAATAAGGCTAGTGGATAGTGGATACAAACCCAGATTCCTCTGAACAAACAGGCGGAGTAAGTCAAAGAAAATGCCGGAAGAAGTACAAGTGTAATGTTCTGAGCACAGTGTGTCATGCGCTCAGAAATATCCTCTGTTATTGTTTCTCTGGTGATAATTCACTCCAACTAACTCCCTGGAATCCTTAGAGCAGGGGTCTCAAACTCAATTTACCTGGGGGCCGCTGGAGGCAGAGTCTGGGTGAGGCTGGGCCGCATCAGATTTTCCGCCAAGCGGAGCAAGAGCCCGAGGAAGCCGCCCAGGAGTTTCCTTAGCCCGGCTGGGGCTCCGAGGAGGAGGAGGAGGAGGAGGAGGAGGAGGGGGAGCGCAAGCCCTCGTCGCTGGCCACAACCCCCTCCGGCTCCTTCTTCACTACCACCAGCAGCAGCAGCAGCAGCAGGACGAAGAAGCGGAGAAGGGAGGGAGCGCCGGCGACTGCCTAGCTGGGGGGGGGGGAGGAGGGCACGACATAAAATTAAAAAAAAAAAAAAACCCTCACAGAATTTGCCTTGCCAAAGGAGAAAAGCCCCCACCGGTACCCGCGAAATTAAACAGAACGGGGCGCCCCCCCACAGGTGCGCACGCACACACACACACACACGGAGGTCCGGCAACCTTCCTCTGAGGGCCCCCCTCAAAAAAAGGCGCACTCAGCAGCAGCAGCTACCCCCACCACGACAGAGGAGCAAACTTTGTGAGGCGAGCCCAGGCAGCCTCCAGAGAGCCAGAGAGCCGCTTCCCTGGAAGAGGCGGCGGCGGCAGCTGCTGTTGGTGGCTTGGAGGCGCTCTTCTTCGAGGACGGGCAGGGAGCGAGCTCCGCTCTCAGGCATCGCTCGGCGGCAGCTCGGGCGCTCGGGGAAAAGGGCCGGCAGCATGCCTCGCTCGCCGGCTCTCCCCCAAGACAGCGCGTCTTGCACCCTCCATCCGGAACTGCAGCCTGCCAGCCGGCAGACAGGCGGGCTGGCTGGCAGGCTGCAGTTCCGGATGGAGGGTGCAAGAGGCGCTGTCTTGGGAGAGAGCCGGCGAGCGAGGCGAGGCTTTTTTTGACTCTTGACAGCAGAGGACGCGTGGGTGCTTCAGGGGGGGCAGGCAAGGCGGGGGCCACAAACTATCATCCGGCGGGCCGCAAATGGGCCGCGGGCCACATGTTTGAGACCCCTGCCTTAGAGAGTTCAGATTAAGCATGAGGGAATGGTCACTTTTGCTTTCTCTGCTGTTAGAACTTTTAAAGCCTCAAGTTATTTTTGAACCAAATGTGTAAATCACCTATCCACTCAGAAGGGGGGGGGGAGAGATAGTCACAAGTACTGGATAAACCAAGGAGCCCTATTTACTCTCCAGATCTGCAGCAAGGCACGTGATGGTTCGTGCTGAGACTGGGGTCTCCCCCTGCCTGTGCCACCAGAGACTCCTCTGCCTTGCCGAGGGTGAGCCAGCCCGGCCCAAATGCAAGCCACCTAAGCTAGCTTGCAACTGGCCAGTCCTTCTTGTTTAGAGAGGCCTTCCCATTCCAAAGCCCATGGTTTTAAAATGGTGGATTAACCAAAATAGTCGCCCAAACATTCCCTTTCACACACCCTGGCCCCTGAACCCTAGAGGGAAGTCCGGGCAACTCCTTTCACCCCAAAACTGTCTTTGGGTGCTTGCTCATGGCTACTAGTCCTTCTCCTGTGCTGCCCCCACCTGAGACAAGGGACAGATGCTTCTTCCTTTCTTCCAGTGGGCCTCTTTGACCCACTGGGACCCCCGTCCCTTCCCCCTACTGGGCCCACAGGCATGGCATTGAAGATCCAGCAAATATTGTCTTTCCTTCTTCTGACAGTTGAACACCACGTGCTTTGTAGAGCTATGGGCACTCAGACACAATGTCCATGTCAGAAACAAAGTCTCCCAACCCCATCCACGTGGCATTCTTTCATTCCTTGTTCACATTTCCCCCTCCTTAAATTTCTCAAGAAAACAGCAGACCACTTGATAACTTCTGGCCAAAGCTCCCCTTAGGATCATGAAGTCCTTCAGAGCCTCCTGCACCAAGACTTTACTTTTGAGCACCCTAAGTCTTTGCCTGCATAAATCAACAGAATATCACAGGGACACACCCCAAAGCATTCCAACAGGGTCATACGCAGGCCATGCCAAAGCATCCACACAACAGTCTACCTTTTGCTGAGGTCTTGTTGCATACCAAAGGCTATTTTGCAAGCTTGCTGGGCAGCCCAGTAGATCATGTTGCGGGTGACACAGCAGCATGTGATGCTAGTGCACCAAATCCCCATTTCTGAAAGGAACATCTGGGGGACACCTGTCACCTCACCTTTGGACCAACCAAAGTTGGAACATCCTGGAACATCCTGATCTCCTAAGCAGCAACATTTGTACAGCTTGACCTCACAGCCCAGGACAGTATCTGTGGATATTTTGTTCACAAAGAGGAAGTATCAAAGTACGGCCACCCAACCCAGCATCCAGAGTGCTCAGTCAGGGCCCATACTGTTATTTGGTAAAAGGGGAATCATCCTGAAAACCAATAACATACCTTCCTTTTGACTCTGTACAAGTAGGTCCCCCTTCATGGCCTACACTGGGTGAAAGGCCCTACAGAACAAAATAAGAATCATCACCCACCTCTACGCCATATCCACATCCAAATCCATTCAAGAAGTTTTGAGCAGTTCCAGAAAGAGGAAAATTCCTGTAACAAACACCTTGTTCTTCTTCTTTACATCCTCATCTTGCTCAGTGAGTTCTCACTTAGCTCAACATGAGTTGTTTCTGATTGGACATCTCTGGGATTGTGCTCGGTTTCCCTACGCTGTCTATTAACTCTTTCATTTCACCCCTTTCTCTGTTTTCACCATGATAGACAGGGACGTATTTACAAAGGATCAGAGAATAACGTCCTTGAGCAATTTGGCCAAGAAAGGAAAATGCTTTCTAATGATAGGAAGATTCACGCCATCATGCCCGGAACATTTCTAATGGCTAAAATGTATTTGATTAATGGGGGTGGGGTGGGCTGCCCCTGTAAGGATGCCTTCGCAATGCCCAAATGTTTCCTCTGAGCCTCTAGGGAGCAGTCTCTCATTTATCCTCGGCACTCACAAAGCTTTCTTTGGCAAAGACTGCCATGATCGAAGGATGTGATCTTTACAAAAAAGACACTTCTGGCTCTGTTGTCTGCCAATCAAGCTTACTCAAGAAACTGACAGATGCTTCCGTCTTTTAGCAAAGGACAAGAACTTCACGGGATGTTTTCCCTTCCTTCAGGAACTGATACAAGAACCTGGCATTTCCCTGCACAGGAACATAACACAACGTGGGAACGTTCCATGAAGCACCTCGACTGGAACGGCCACATTGTTCGGTGATCTTCCGGGGCAGCTTTCTGTCATTTTCTCTGGTAAACATTCCAACGGAAAGGCACATGGGCTGCAGTTTTGACATGAAAAGGGAATCTCTTCCAAACAGATTATCATCAACCGCGCCTGAGATGCTCATTTGAAATTCTCCCCTAATTGTAAAGGCCCCCTTGAGAAGAACAAATAAGCTCTCCACCATGTCTCCTAATCTTGCCGCACGGGCTGCGGAGCGCCGTGTTTGCTCCTAATGATGACACAAAAGCTGCTGTAAGCTTTTCTTTTGTGCCTCTACTGCATAAATCAGCTGTTCTTCCCCGTGATTCAGTCCTAACGGGGGAGAACCATTTTTGTGCTTTTCATTCTTTCTTCCCAGAGGGCAACAGATGTAATAACTTATTCCCTGTCTAGCACATTAAGGCTTGAAAAATTAATGGGGCGCTGCTGTGTTCTCAGCTTTCCCGCTATACTTAGAATTTAGGTGCAAATATATTAAGTAATAAAAAGCTTATTTTAAAATTGTTAATGCACTTGTCTATTTTAATGCTGTCTCAATTTTTTTTTCCTCTGTGAAACAAGAATTTCAGTAGCTTAATCTCCAGGACAGCTGGCTGGATAACACAGTGAGTAAAGTAATGGCCCACTAATTCAGAGATGGGGATAGGGTCTAATGGGTCTCTCTTTTCTTTTCTTTCCTTTCCTTTCCTTTTCTGGTAAATAGCTCAGTGGTTTAGGTATCCGGCTGCGGAGCCAAAGACTAGGAGTTTGATTCCCCCCACTGTGTCTCTCAGAAAAAGAGCCAGCCTGGGCTAGGGTTGCCAGACGTCCGGCAAAAGGAGGACATGTCCTCGTTTTCAGGCTAATGTCCTCTGTCCAGCAGGCAAAGCTAAAAAAGTTTAAAATGTCCAGCTTTTGTATCTTCACCCCCACCCCTGCAGCCGAACCTCAAACTGTAAGCCACCTCTCCCTCCTTCCTTGGTTGCGGCACTTGTAAATCCTTCCTTCTTTTAGAGATCGGAGATAAGGTGGCTTGATTGTTTACAGCTGTTGAACAGCCCCGGGCAGTCAATCCGGCTTGTGAATGACTGCTTCCGCTGGAGGTGACTGCAAGCAGGAGGAGGGAAAGCTCCAATTAGGAGGGAAAGCTCCAATTAAGGCAGGAAGAAAGGGGCGAGAGAGGGACGGGTGGCTTCATCAAGCTTGTTTAAAGGTAAGATTGTAGAAAATTTAGGGAGGGTGTGTGTATGTATAAAATTCTCTCTCTCCAAATCCATTTTCTCCACCCTTTGCATTTCTCAAGCAGAGAGAAATCCACGCCTTCTTTTTTTTCCCCTGGTTTTTATAAAGTGTTTTAAATCTGTCACACAACTTTTTAAACTTTTTATTTCACTTTATTATGCTTTTAGTAATGTGATTTCTTAGTGTACTTTGTTTTAGTAGCTCTTATATTTTGTTTGATCGTTGCTGATTATTTTGTTTTTTAATGTAACTTTCCCAGTCTTGACCTTTCAAGACTGAGTAGGTTGAATGGTCATGGTATTGCCCCATGATCAAAGAGCTATTCTCCCCGATACCTAATGCCAAAAGCGGCACGCCCCCCACCCCACCCTGCGCACGGAGCCCCCCCCCCCCCCAATACGTCCTCCTCTGTCTTCCTTTTTGGCTTTCTATGTCCTCCTTTTGGTACCCATGTATCTGGCAACCCTAGCCTGGGCAGCCTTGGCCAAGCTGCATTAATCTCAGAAGTGCCCCCAGAAGAAGGACATGGGAAACCACTTCTGAGAACTTTCTATCTAGAAAACCCTGAAAAAGGTCGCCATAAATCAGACCTGACATGAAGGAACACAATTACTATTAATCTCCAGGACATTCCTCTGCTTGTTTGTTCCTGCAGCCTGCCTCTATTCTCTTAACTTCTTCCTTTTCAATATTTTCATCTGATGGGTGACACAGAATCAATTTCCAGAGGCACTGTCTATACAAAGCTAAGCACTATTAATTCTCATTGATTTCAGTGGGAGATTTAAGTGTGCACTTACTTCTCTCGCACTGAAATTAAGGGGACTTACTTAATGTGGCGGAAATACGAGCTAGGCAGTGCTTTCTTCAGAGCAGAAAGAAACAACAATATGGCACAACGAGACCTATAGAAAGACTTGAGTGGTGAATATTGCATGAGGATGTTGTGTGAAACAGAAAGCATGAAGAGAAAGGGTCTTATTCATATGCAATAATTTAAAAACTGAGAGTTACATTTGAATTACTGCTATTTCACTTCATTGCATTTTTTTTCTAAACTCCATTTCCATTTTCTTGCTATTTTTCCTCTGTATTAGTTGTGCCTTTTTTCCTTACAAATGTTCATTCTCATTTTAAAGCATTTTTCTGAATGTGTACATCTCCTTATGCATTTGAGCGTATGTGCATGTTACCCCCTCCTTGACTAAAACCTTTTTATTTGTATTTTTCCATAATATGCTTCTAGTCCTTTTAAATTACATGCATTGTTTTGTGTGCACTCTTTCTCTCCAAAATATCCTGCATGTCTTGCAGATATATAGATTGTCAAAGCGATATATGTTTTGTCTCACAATAAATGTCAGAAAAGTCTACTATGGTTAAGACTCTGAAATCCCTAGCTTCAGGGATTAGTTATGTGGTATGTGGTTGGTTTTGATATACATGGCTGCCTTTAAAAGAAAGAGAGAGAATCTAGTTCATTCATTTATATCCATCAGATGTCTGAACTAATAGCTGAAGTCACCTGAAAAATGATCTACAGGTAATTTCATTTACAAGCATCAATGTAATCCACAAATCACAACCAGTTGATCAGTGAATAATTCTGAATTATGCCTTAGTAACAATATTAGTGATCAAATTCGTTCTTAAGATAATGCTTTCTACCAATGTATCATTTCATCAGTAGTCTGTAGAAAATTTCATCATTTGATAATTAACTACCTCAATCAATTTAATTTAGTTTCCTTCAGAATTCGTCTTGCTATTGCAGAAGCCTATATTACTAGCATTTAATAAACAGTGGTCAAAATCCTCTTGCTTAGTGTGGTAAATCATTCTAGAATGGGGTCATTGAATCAGTGGGGATTTATTAATCCAGGTCAGTTGGTTTAAATAGGCATACTCTAACTCCGACTTACTTTAGCATTGTCAGTTGCAGTTAGGGTAAGCCAGTTTGAATCAATAGAATTTACAGAGGAGTTGACTCATCTAGTTCTCATTGATTCATAGTAAATCTAGTGTGATTTACTATGCCAAGCAATGAGATTTTGGCCACAGAGTATGATGCAATAGCAAGACTAAATAACAGAAGAGGGAGAATCTAAAATTAAGTCTGTGAGGTAATATTCCTGGGAATTAAATTCTGTCATGTCATTTCCATGAGCATTGTTTGGGAAAAACAAGATGGTGTCCCTTATCTCACCTTTTTCTCTTTTTCTGTGAAATGCTCCTGAACTTTTCTATTGCTTTTCAGCTGTACCTCATCAAGCCACATTATTGGGAGGAAAAAAAGCACCCGCTCACATGCACACATGCGCATGCCTTCCAGTTTGCTTTTTCTCGTGTAATGTTTCCTTTTTACCGATTTTGACTGCTCTGGGACTTTTGGGGCCTTGGTTTATCTTAATTTTGAGTGAAGGTCCAGTTTTTCCAGTGGGTTTCATTACTACTTTTGGAAGATGCTACATCTTCTTCATCAGCATCCCCTTGTGGTTTTTGCAAAGAGCTGGGCTTTCCTGGGCTAGATTTCTGGTCTGTGAACTGCTCTGAGTGAATTTTGATTCATTCAAAGGGAGGGAGGGAGGGAGAGAGGAGAGATTTGTTCCTTCTCTTCTGCCCTCCCACCCCCAAATGCACACCTTAACATGATGACAAGGATTGAGTGTGTCAATGAAGCTGAGAGCAATGTTGTCAGGAGACCAGACTCCATTACGAGCCTGAACTCCTAGCAGGGTCACCCACGATTGTGTTCCCTATCATCATGGATGGGTGTGAAAGTTGGATAGTAAAGAAAGCTGACTGGGAAAAAATGATTCATTTGAAATGTGTTGCTGGAGGAGAGCTTTGTGGATACCCTGAACGACAAACAAGTGGGCTCTGGAGCAAATAAAGCCTGAATTTTCTTTGGAGGCAAAAATGTTGAAGCTGAGGCTGTCCTACGTTGGCCACCTCATGAGAAGACAGAAATCTCTGGAATAGACAATAATGCTGGGAAAGGTGGAAGGCTGCAGGAAAAGAGGAAGACCAAATACGAGACAGACTGACTAAAGGAACCACAGGCTTGAGTCTGCAGGGGGCAGGACGGTTGAGGACAGGACATTTTGGAGATCGCTCATTCACAGGGTCGCCATGAGTTGGAGGCAACTTGACAGCACATAACAACAACAACCCTATTCTGCCCCAGCCAGAGCTTCCTTGCCCCATGCTGGCATCTTTTATTATTGAGATGTTTAATTAAAAGGTTTTTAATCACTTTTTCTTTTCTTTTGGTAGCACGTCCTTGTTTCATGTGATGTTGATGTACTGTTGTCTGTTAGTTGTCTGCTTGAATTCTATAATTATAAACTAAATCATGACTGGAGTTTGGTTGAAACAAATAAAAAGGATTTTATTGAGGGAACACAGATAATTGGCTTGAAGGGAAAGGTAGGATCTAAGGCATGAATGATAAAGGTCAGAACAGTCAAATGTGAAAATATTTCTTCTGTAATTCAAGATCAAAATAACTTCTTTACAGACTCCCTGACTTTCTGATACACACACACACACACACACACACACACACACACACACACCATACTTTTCCTAGTAAATAGCGCAAATGACTTCTCCTGATTAAGTTTAAAACAAACTTCTTTCTCTCTCTCCATTCTAACTGGCCTTTAAATATTGCTTACACTGATCAGACTTCTCCCACTACATGACACTCACACCCATCGATCAGCCAGTCACATTTGCCCCCCATCCCTGTATATGCACAACTCAAAGCTATTCCCATACAAGGCTGGGACTGTTAATTACAGATGCATAAGAGTGGGGTCACCACAGGAAGGCAGGTAGGAATAGCAAGCAAGTAAGGGAAAGAGAAAGGAAGGGATATATCTACTGCACAGAAAGAATAAAGGAATGCTAATTGGTGGTAGAGAAAAGGCAGAACAGCTGAAGATCTGCTGTATTTCTATGTTCTTCAAAAAGGAAAACCATGCTCCATAAGCGTAGGTGGAAGTGAAGGGTCTGCAGCCCAAGATGGGCGAAGAGACCACTAAGTGATGAACTCAAGTCTGGTCTGGAGGGCCAGTTGAGCTGTATCCAAGGATTCTTATGGAAACTGTAGATGCTTCTGTATATCATTGTTGAGAGTTTGTGGAGAACAGGTGTGGTCCCTGAAGACTGGATCACACAAATATCTTTCTCATCTTTGTCAAAAGGGTGGAACGAGGGAACCCAGGCAATTACTGACTTAACCAGCTTGACATCAATAACAGGAAAGCATTAAACAGAGCATTAAACAGTTGGCCTTAGAGTATTTCATTACCAAGATCCAGCATGGGTCTTGGGGGGTTCTGAAGAACATGTCACCAGACTAATGTCTCTTTGTCTGAAAAAGTCACAAGATGGCAGGAAAAATGCTGTGGCTGTAGTGTACCTCATAATTAAACTAACTTGCATCATTGCTCTGATAGCCCTTTTTGCATTCTGGAACAGTCTGCTTTTTCTTCTCCTTTCACTCCACTTAATGTACTAAATTTTGTTGAAATACTCTTATTCCTAGGAGCTGCCATGCCAGCTATTTCACAGAGCTGTAGGACAAAGTGAAAGACTCGTGTCTCCATTTAGATCAGCTTTTTGTATTCTGGAACTGTTTACTTTCTTCTCCCACTCAGCTTTGTTTTCTACACTGTACTGAAGCATTATTACCTGGTTATTACTCTATTAGAACCAAGTATGTGAGTGACTGTGGAAGGATATTTGCTTTAGCGGCTTTGATGGGGTAGATCACATGAGTAGCTATTTTAATTCTCTCTCTCTCTCTCACACACACACACACACCATTTGCAGGAATACTTATTTTGAGAAAGAATGGGAGACAATATCCTAGATTCAAGATGAAGCAAGTTGGAATCTCCCTTATGTTGCAGAGTTTTGAATTTCTGGTAAAAGTCAGTTTTTGCTAAATAGCAGAAGTATAGAGAATCATAAAGGATCACAACCCCCAGAATCCACACCTTTCTCATTAACTGGCATTTAAAGTTTGTAGGAGAAAGAATAAAAAATATTACAGACTTTTGTATACTGTTTTCTATAATACACACATCCTAGCAACCAACCAAACAGATCAACAGCAAACAACTGCCACCAACTGACAAAAGAGAGGGATAGAACACTTAGTAGAGAGGTTCGGCTCTCTTTAAATTCAAAAGTTGGAAGGAACAATTGGTTAGTGCTGGATAGACAGACAATCACTCCAGCCCAGAAAAAGTTTCTCAAACTACAGACAGCATGCACGGCTGTAAATAAAACTTGAATATCTCAAAGGGCACAGCTGAGGACAGTCCCTATTAGCTTGCCTATCTCAGTACAGAGAGGGCTGGGTGCTTTCTTCACATATCTAGTGCTCA
This sequence comes from Intellagama lesueurii, assembly GCA_037013535.1. Classification (NCBI taxonomy): domain Eukaryota; kingdom Metazoa; phylum Chordata; class Lepidosauria; order Squamata; family Agamidae; genus Intellagama; species Intellagama lesueurii. The sequence goes on along the minus strand of JBAJHW010000001.1, from coordinate 160,772,712 downwards.
GCAACAGTTCCCTATCATCCTGTAGAGAATGGATTAAGTGGAGTGCCACGAGGCTTCATCTTGGGCCCTGTGTTGTTCAACATCTTCATAAATAACTTGAAAGAGGTTGTCATCAGATTTGCGGAGGACACAAAACTGGGATGGGTAGATAATGCCTCAGAAGACAGAAGTGGGATTGAAGATGACCTTAACAGATTGGAGAAACGGGCCAAACCAAACAGACTGAGTTTCAACAAGGAAAACATAAAATTCTACATTTAAGCAAGGAAAATCAGTTGCACAAATAGAAAAGCTGGCTTGGCAGTAGTGCCTCTGAACAGGATCTAAGTTTCATAGTAATCCGCAAGCTAAATATGAGTCAACAGCTTGATGCAGCAGCAGAAAACTGTAAAACCAATACCGGACTGCACAGTGTCCACATCAAGTGAAGTACTCTGTCCTGCCTTGATGAGATCTCCCATGGAATACTGTGTCAAGTTCAGGGTACCATAGCTTAAGAATAGTATTATTAATAGAGATGGGCTATCCATATCCCTGGGGATACAAATGCAAATAGTGGCACAACAGGTGCCACGGAGGTCCATTCCCTTCCCCACAAACTGGCTGGTCCACTCGCCATTTGGTGTGTGGTGCTTGGCTCTGTCATCATCGTCATCACACCAATCGCAGTAGGAGCCTGATTGGCTTTTCCCTGCCTCCCCGCACAGCTGACCACTCCAGCATGGAGGCAGGATGGGGAGTCTCCCCACTCAGCTGATGAGTGGTCAGCTGCACAGGGAGGCGGGGAAGAGCTGGCCCGACTCCTTCTGCGATTGGTGTGACAACAACAACGATGAAGCCGAGCACCACGTGCTGAATGGTGAGTGGACTGGCCACTTCTGGGGGGAGGGAATGGGCCTCCATGGTGCCTGTGGTGCTGCTATTCATATTCTTATCCCCAGGGATACAAATACAAACAGCCCATCTCTAATTATTAACAATCTGGAATTTATCCAAAGAAGACTGAACAAGATGATAAAAGGTCTGCAAACTAATGAACAGTCATTAAGAGAGTTTAGTATCTTTATCTCCACAAAGGGAAACCTCAAAGAGGTGATGTGAGAGCCATCTTTAGATATCTGGAGGGCGGTTATGTAGAAAACAGTGCAGGCTTGTTTCCTGCAGCTCTAGAGAGAAGAGCCCAAGCCAATTGCAAGAAGTACTGGAAAAAAAATAGTGGAAAGACTTGAGCCTTTTGACAATTGAATGCTGAGAAGATGGTGGGCTCCCCTTTCACAGAGGTTTTGAAATGGAGGTTGACCAGCCACTTGCCAGGGATGCTTTATCTCTGGCTTTTCTGCTTCATCAGACGTATGGCTTTGATGAGCTTACCGTGCACTCTGTTAGAATATGTAAATATTATGCAACTCACCATGTACATGTTTATATAAGAATGAATGGGCTATATTATTTGCATAAGAGAACATGTGTAACCAATCAGATTGTGTCTAGTGTCAGCCAATAAGTGCTTAGAGACTTGCCTGTTGTTATGTTAGTTTTGAGTGGGGACCGTTTGCTGCTGGGTGTCTGCTGTTAGTATGATAGTAAGGAAGATGCTAGGAAACTGATAAGGATCTGTTACAAAATGGTCATAAGAAGTCTGTCAAGCATAAGCTAAATCTATACTAAGTCAAATGTTCAATTACTGTTAGTTTATTTTTCAGCATATATTTAAGTAAATGTTCTTAAAGTTTACTATGACTGAATGATTTTTCTTTCATCTGCTGGCACACACATATATGTATCAAGAGAGAATATTATTCATCGTCTGTGTGGTTTTGTATACTCGTACTTAATCTGCTGCGTATAAACTCACAAAAACGCAACACATCCCAACAATTTTAGAGGCAGAATTGATTAATTACAATGCCATTAAGTCCATTGATGTAAATTTCAGTGGAAAATTGCTGCTGGTTAGGAAGTCAGCATCCTCATTCCCTGTTGCAGGCCAAGTCACAAGGCTGATGGGTGACAGGAGATACAACTGCTGACTTCTTAACAGGTGACAATGTGCCCCAGAGATTTACACTTATGTAAGCACCACCAGGCTTACATAATAGGATTCTGGTCCTGATTCTACAAAAAAGGAAAGAAAGGTGTTGCCAATGCCGAATTTGTCAGCAGGGTACTTTGGGGGCTTTAATTGTTATTTTTTTGTGTTTTTCAAGTGTGTGTGTGTGTGTGTGTGTGTGTGTGTGTGTGTGTGTGTGTGAGTGTGTGTGTGAGAGAGAGAGAGAGAGGAAGAACGATAGAAATAACGAAGCCATTCTCTGCCTTGCTGTGAACTGAAGCACTTTATTGTGGCTCAAGCCACTTTCTAATGAAAGGAAATTTCAGAGAGGTGGACTTCATGTTTGCAGAGTCCTGATCACCACTTTTTGTTGTTGTTTAGTCGTTAAGTCATGTCCGACTCTTCGTGACCCCATGGACCAGAGCACACCAGGCCCTCCTGTCTTCCACTGCCTCCCGGAGTTTGGTCAAATTCATGTTGGTAGCTTCGATGACACTGTCCAACCATCCCCACCTTTACTCCCTTCCATAAGGTTGACATCTTCAAGCTGAACCTGTCCAGTGGTTGGCATTCCCAGGAAGCTGCTGTGTCTGAAGACAGAAACGGCACATGAAGCATTGCTGGGAGAGAAGCTTTAGCTCCATTTTTTTGTGTCTGAGACAGTGGTCCCCAGGTGTTCTTGGACTACAATTCCCAGAATTCCTGGCCAGCACAGCTCATGGTCAAGGCTTCTGGGAATTTTAGTCCAAGAACATCTGGGGACCCAAGTGTGGGAACCACTGGTCTAAGAGGATTGGGAGAGATGTTCCAGTTCTCACCACCAGAGGTGGAAACTGAAACTTACACCTTGGTCCTGAGACTGCAGACCCGTTTAGAAACATTTTTTAAACAAAGAAGCCTGTGCGTGTGGCAATAATTTTTGGAACTTTTGTGTAGTTTTTTAATACACCATACACACAGACTTCTCATGCCTAGCCTGATGAAGACCTATATGGGTCAAAAGCTAGCTTCTGTGTGATTTACGTCCGTAATGGTTGATGGTGCAGAGAATTTTGCTGAAGGGAAGAAGTTGATTCATTCTGCTGCTGTTTATCCCGTTTATCCATATGGTTTTATTTATGGACATCCTCATGTCCTTCATCTGTTTGCTGCTGTTATTGACAAAGATAGAAATGTTAGAGGCAATGTGAAATAAATGACTTGAAACTGCTCAAAATGAAACACACGTTTGCATAATTTGACTACTGCTTTGAGGGGAAATGACACATGATCAACATCCCAAATTTCAGGACACAACTTCGAAACGGGAGGAGGGGTTCTGCAAAGCATGCACCATTCCTTAAACCTAGCTACCTGAGATTTTAGTGACATGAACAAACATCTAATTAGTGTGATTTACATCAAGTCTTTCAAAGCTCTTTGTACTACTCATTTAGGCGTTCCTTTGAACAGGATTACTTGACAGACCTACATTCTTGTTTATACAGAAGCTCCAGTGGCCGCTGCTGAATATCAAAATATTTGAACATGGGACATATTACAAATATAGTCCGTCTGCTTGGACCCGAAAGGAAATGCCGTTGAGAAACTGTAAATGAACACAAGCAGCTGCTTCCACAACTGCTCTCCTGCACAACAGGGAGAGCTTTGAACCTGTGCCAATGGAGATCATCTCATTGGACCATTTCATCTGCTTAATGAATGAAAGACTCAGAGCCAAAGAAGAGCAGTGGCAAAGCATCTTCTTCTACCACGCACTTACCGGCTGAAATCCTGTTGCTTAGCATAGTAATTCTCACTACAGTAGGCCCATTGGATGGGACCGAGGGCAGTGATCTTCCGATATGGAAGGCTCTCGTGTGTCCCGAGGCTTCCAAAGGCTCCACAAGGACAAAAGGGATCCCTGAGTTGGAGGGGACAAGGATAGGAACTTTTAAATTAAGTTAAATTAAATATATCCATCACTGGATAATGCTGTCATTCCAATTGGTCCGAGGTGTGCAGGAAGAGGCTTCCCACTGAACTGTACTGATATAATGGCCCAGTAATGAGGCTGTTCCTGCACACGTCTGACCAATCAGAATTAAGAGAAAGCAAGTGTCTTGGAGGATACCAATTTGTGGGATTAGTCATGCTAGATGGGGTACTCTGGGAGTTGTACAAGCTCTTGCTAACATAATAATAATTGTATGCTGCCAAGTCAGTCCTAACTGATGATGACCCTTTCCAGGGTTTTCAAGGTAGATCGTACTCAGAAGTGGCTTCCCATTCCCTTCTCCCGGGGAGCACTTCTGGGACTGTGCAGCTTGCCCAAGGCCACCCAGGCTGGCTCTTCTCCTAGGAGGCACAGTGGGGAATCGAACTCTCAGCCTCTGGGTCCCCAGCCAGATACCTAACCCATTTACCAGAAAAAAAAGAAAAAGAAAAAAGAAAAGAAAGTAAAAGAAAAGAAACCCCTATCCCCATCTATGAATTAGTGCACCATTGCACTGCCCTTAAAATAAAACTGAGAAGCAGAAAGACTACAATATTCTAGCAAAGCTGCCGACATACAATGCTAATACAGCAAGCCGAAGCAGAATTGCTTCCTAGTACAGCTGTGGGAATACTTTTTAAAGCGCACACTGTATGGGATTTTCACAGCACCTCAGAAAATATGTTACTTTCTCCCTGCATATGCAACCCAAAAGTATAGTTTCTCTCATTAGATATATACTTTTAAATACAGGTATATAAATATAAGAGAGAGAAAGAGAGGGGCTGTCAAAAATACATAATAGTGACCTAGTTTTTTTTTTAAGCTAATAACTTGCAAACAACAAACAAAAACCCACAGGAAAGCAAATGACACAGAAGAAAATACTTGACTCTTCCTGCTGTTCCGCTGGGGCTTGCATTTCGCCCATTTGTTGATGCAAAAATATGCATTGTACAAGGCCTTATGAAATAATTTACTTGGCATTGCACTTTCCATGAGGACGCCATGAATCACTGTTTTCATTTGGAGAGGGTTATTACAGGAGTGATTTAGCCAGAAGAAAATCCTTCCATGTGGCCCAGAGGAGTGAAAGGTTAATGGCATAATGAATTCTAATAAAACAAACGCTAGACTTGTACCATCCTTCAGCCAGCAGGTGGTAAATTAGCAGGTAATAAAGTGTCCATGTAATCTGCATCTGCAGGCCGATAAATAATATTGGGAGGCTGCTTTTACCTGCAGCTGTTTGACAGGGCAATACTGCAGGTGTTCCATTTCTCTGATAAGGGAGAAAAGGTGCAGTAAATGGACCGATGCCAATATTGCAGGAGTTTGACTTCTAATGCTGATGTATGTCCGATGTTACCAGACAGTCATATCTGGAATAACATTCATAAATTTGAGGCTGTGCTGCCATAACACGCTATTTCCACAGCTGGCACATATATATTCTCCCTATCCCTTTAAGCTAAGTGACATTTACTTTGCTATTGCATTGCCACTTTTGGCATTTCTCTCTTGTAATGGAATGGCTGGGCTAGCAGGTGTGTATGAATGTGGGCTGTTAATAAGCAACAGCGTTAAAAAAAATAAAAATATCAGTCTAGTCCTTCCTGTGGCTGTGGAATGGGTTCTTTTGATAAGAAGGGGCATTAATTTTCCATTAAACTGGCAAGAGGTGAACAGTGGAATCGCATGCTGATTACAAGGAATGATGGGAAGCATCTTCTGTGGTGAAGCATGATGGCCTTAAGCAACTCCAAAATGGCGTCGTGATAAATCCAAACTGTCTTCGTTGATATTTTGCTCCCCTATGGGCTGGGGTGGGGTGGGGATATCCCATCCACCTAGCATAAGTTGCACCCTTACATTCACTCAGAATATTAGTCCATCTAACTAAGCTCTCCTGGCAGAAGACCTCCTGAGTTTCTGACAACTGTCTTCTGCAACCCTGCCTGGAGATGCCAGTGATTGAGTCTGGGGCTGTCCCCATGCAAACATCCACTCGGATATTGACCTTCATCACTTTTAAATCAATAATCATTATGTACCGTCGAGCCTATTCCAATATATGGTGAATTTTTCTGGGGCTTTCTAGGTATAGAATACTCAGAAGTGGCTCACCAGTCACCTCTCTGGTGCTCTAGAACCATACAGTGTGCCCAAAGGCACACAAACTGGCTCTTTTGCTCAAGTGGCACAGTGGGGGAGGGGAATCCTCCTGACCTCTGGCTCCACAGCCAGGTGGTCCAACTCAGTGAGCTATTTAAAAGTTTGTCCAAGACAACACGAATTTTCACAGCTTGGGGCATCTGTTCTATGATCCTAAGTAGGAAGTATGGTGTAGGAGGTAAAATGACTGCCTATAATGTAGGAGACCTGGGTTCAAATCCGTACTCAGCCATGGAAACTCATTTGGGGGGTTGTAATGGTGAAACAACTCCTTAAATATCTCACATACCTTAAGAACCGTTTTTAGGATCACCTAAAAAGGTGGATGTGACCTGACAGCACATAGCACAGCAAATTGTACCCAAACAATCTAATTAGGTCTCATTTATTGTAGTTCCACAGATGGCAGTTTCATTTCAGTTTTTCCATTCTGCTTGTTTGCTTTGTTTGCCCACTCTGCTGTCGATTCTAAATTGTGTTGTTGGTGACCCATATGATTGTTTTTACGGCCACTGTGATGTCATAATAGACAAGTATGGCCACCAGGGATTTCTCAGTTATGGTGATCTCCTAGACTGGAGTAACAAGAAGAAGGAAAGGAAAGGAAACACTATGAGAAGAAAAGACAAACAATGTACATCAGTGAGAGGCTAAGATGGTTGGATAGCTGAGTGATTTAGGTATCTGGCTCTGGAACCAGAGGTTGGGATTTTGACTCCCCACTGTGCCTCCAGGGAGAAGAGCCAGCCAGTGTGGCCTTGGGCAAGCTGCACAGTCATCAGAAGAAGGGAATGGTAAACTTGAGTATTCTCAACCTGGAAAACCCTGGAAAAGGTCGCCATAAATCAGAATTGACTTGCTGGGGGAAAAACAAACAAACAAACGAAAAGAATTGACTTGCTGGTACATTATTAATATGATGATGATGATTAAAACTGGGGAGGCTTGAGTTCCCTTCCCAGCTGTGAAGGTCCCTGGGTGACCCTGGGCCAGTCAGTTGTGCCTCAACCTAATTTAATGCCCAACTCTTAATTCTAACTTAATTCAGATGAGGTAAGTGAAGGGATCACAGTAGAAAGCAGGGGTGTCCAAAACCTCACAGCAGATGGTGGAACAATAAGGTGACAGAAACATGAAAAATGAATTGGAAAGATGGAGACTGGATCCAGAGAGCTGAGAAAACTCTGCCACTGGGTACTTCATTTCCCTGTAAGGGCAGCTTGGATTTTGTTTGGTTCTTCTTCATACACGAGAGCTTGCCGTAATTTGAGAAGTGCTTTGCAAACTTGTTGGAAACAACTTGAGTCTTATTCTAAAAATGAAGCAAAGCTGAGCTATTTGCTCATCTCAGCAGAACGCATTGAGTGATTAATTCTAAAAGATCTGGCTCTGCTTCCCTGTGAATTCAAGCATACCTCCGGAGCTGAATGGGAATTTTGCTGACAGGTTCCTCCTGTTAAACAACTACGTACATGGGGCCAGGAACAAATACTTTTCTCTCCATGCTGCGAATAGTCAAACTGACTTCCATTCGGCCAGTGCAGGTGGCAGGAAAGCTTGCGCAGTTTGTTCTTTGGTGAGCACACACATTTCTTCATCAACCCGATGAAAAGGACTTTTAAGATAGAAACAGGACATTAGAAAAAGTGAAGGGACAGATCCCTTCCTCCCTAAGTGTTCCTGCAGCATTGTATCTTGGTGCCTTGAAAGAGGGAGACGGTGTGATGTAGTGGAAAGAGTGCTGCCTCCATACTAAGCAGCTGTGAGGCCAGGGGAGCATTCCCCCTCTCCACTAATGAGGAGGTGGGGGCACGGTGATGGCATCAGGGGTGTCACAGCCTTGCCAGTGTTGGGGGTGGGATAGGTAAAGGTAAAGGTTCCCCTTGACATTTAGTCCAGTCGTGTCTGACTCTAGGGCGCGATGCTCATCCCCGTCTCCCAGCCATAGAGTCAGCGTTTGTCTGTAGACAGTTTCCGTGGTCACGTGGCTATTACCTTCCCACCGAGGTGGTACCTATTTATCTACTCGCATTTTTACATGCTTTTGAACTGCTAGGTTGGCAGGAGCTGAGACAAGCGACGGGAGCTCACTCCGTTGCATGGATTCGATCTTACGACTGCTGGTCTTCTGAACTTGCAGCACAGAGGCTTCTGCAGTTTAACCCGCAGCGCCACCACGTCCCCCAGGGGTGGGATAGGAAGCCTTAAAGACTGACTCTGACCCAGTGCTGGCATCTTTCCATTTCTGCTTCCAGATGGGAAGGAGTGAGAAGCCGCAGTGCCATGGTGGATTAGTGCAGCGCATCCTCACCACCATGTGGTCTGTGGCCCAATAGGGGCCTGAGGGCAAGGCTGCAACCACCTTGGAGCATTCTCCTTCACCAACTGGTAGGTGCTTAAGGGCAAGGAGATTCAAGGAGGCCCCAAAACAGGTGAAGGAGACATGGAGAACATGATGGGGAGCATCAGCATGCCTCCTCCCCCTTCCTGGGGTCTGTGTGCAATTTTGCCAGCCATTTGTCAGACAGGCTAAGCCCACACAGCATAGAATGGGAGGCACTGGCAGGCTGGGGGGAGATTGCCCCCCAGCATGTGCTGACCGCCAGGGGGTGAGCTTTTTGGGGGGCATGGCCCAGCTGTTCACCACAGAATCCACAGTTTCATGGCCCCATCCTGTCCCATAAGATTGTGCTGGCAATGGGACCGCTGGTTGGATTGAAAAGGGCAGAAGGCTGGGATTCCCACTCATCAATTTTGGGCAGCCAAAAGTACTTCTTTTGATGCCACAGTTGGCTTGGTGCCTGCTGGTGGTAGGGATGTGGAGCTGACGGAGTGTGGCAGTAAGTCAGCATTTTGTCTGCTGCTCATCCAGCCGGAGGATTTTGAGTTCTTGGGGTTTGGCTTTGGGGGTGGTTACTACATGGACAGGACACTTCCCATGGGCTGCTCAGTTGCCTGCCTGGCCTTTCGAGAAGTTTAGCGTGTTGTTGGCGTGGGCAGTGTGAGCCCTGACTGGTTTGAGTCACATGGCTCCTTATTTCAATGATGATGATTCTTTGCTGGGTTCCAGGCAATGCCAGGACTTGTTAGAGGGGTTCCATTGGTTGATGGGGGAGCTAGGGGTGCCTTTAGCTGCTGCTCGTCCATAGAGGAGCCCACTACCAGGCTTATCTTCTTGGATATGGAGACTGACACAGTGGCTCAAGCCTGCAGGGTGCCGAATGACAAGCTGGCGAGCCTCAGGGTGCGGCAGGACACCTTTATGGGCAGCAGGAAGGTGTCACTCAGGGAGTTACAGGAATCAGTTGGCCATCTGAACTGCTTGTGAGATTGTGGCCCCAGGCAGGGCAGTCTTGTGATGCAAGGGGGGGGGGGCTGGTCCAAGCTGTATCACGGGCACGAAGTGATGGCAAAATACAAAATACATCAGAAATCCCAAACCTTTGTTAACCTTTCTTTCAGAATCCTGAATCTCTGGGATTTCAGAGACTTTCTATCATAGAGCCATGGAAGACTCTGAAAATGAAAGAAAGAGGCCTCTGTCAGGAGTGTTTTTGTTTTTTCTTGACTCGTATGTTTTTGTTTTTTTGGGTTTTATGTTTTTGTTTTTTGAGGTTTTGTCTGAGTTAACCCCATGGTCCCATCCCTAGCAATGATGTTCAAAGGAAAAATGGGTGGCGGTCGAGGCGACTTTCTCATCTTGATTGTAACTAACTAGGCAATTTCTGGTCTGCAGCTGTGTAGGGCTTCCAAACGGATTCTGTCGCATGATGACTGCACATAACCTATGAGCGCTTCCTCTCTGCAGACCTAACAGAGACGTTTTTCCTTTCATTTGTTTGCAAAGGAAGGGACAAACCCCCTTTTGTGTTGCATTTACTAGGCAGAAGTGAGAAGGAAGCACTTTATCACTATACTCTTTAGACTTAACAATTGCCGTGCTTAAACTCTGACCCTGCAACCCTGAAGAACCCCCAACACAATTCCATGCTTCTCTGCTCCTCTCTTCATTGTAAACTGCCTTCCCCACCCCTGCCATCTTAACAATTGACTCATCCACTGTAGGCACTTATCTGGCTGTTTTACTAGCACTTCACAATCTTTAATGTCATTATCTATAAAGTGAGTTGGTGAGGGAAAACAGGACAATTGCTTCTGTTTTCCTCGATATGGAGCAGAGACACAAAGACCATCTTCCAGTGTGAATAAAGCCATGCACTCAGAGTCACAGACAAAGTGGTTGCCTCAAGGCTAGGCAGAAGACCTGTACAAATTCTTCTCAAGTCAGTGTCCATCTCTATAAATGCGGTTCCTGAGTTTGTATTTGCACCAAGTACACTCACTAGCAGAATGAGCAAGATCATCAGAAGCTTTCAAGCAGCAGTGCAATTTGTGAGTACAACAAACAGTGTGCCTGTCAACAGAAGTAATTCCCACTGGTCTAGTGATAGTGCAGGAGATCCTCCCACCTGATGTGAAAGAACACATATTTTCACTCACTCTCTGTCCACACCTCTCATTTCCATCTCCTCACTGGTTTCCTTCTGGGCATTGTGAGTGAAGTGGTCCTGGTTTCTGAACCATAGGCAGACTCCAGTCATGATGTAAAGGAACTACTGTAGCATCAGCAGTTTAGACTTTCTTGACCAGAGCAAAGAGCTTTCAAGCCCCATGAGATTTGTCCCTTTCGACATGAGTGAGACAAGGGCTTCTTCCCTCCTCATGAAGATCTCTACCATTGGCACAAAATATCTGGGTGAAAAGATAAGGTCCTTTACTTTCCAGAAAAAAATCTGACACACACAACAAGCACGGGGGGGGGGGGGCTGTTAAAAAAGACACAGGCCACCAATTCAACGTTTCTCATTCCTAAAACTTTACAAAACAACACAGCAGGTATTGTAGTTTTCCACAAAATGAATTATTTGTGTTGATTGTGTTGTATGAGCAGAGATCATTTGTGCAAATATGAAAACTCTGATCCAGATCAAGGTAAAATATCTCACTCACTTCTAGGCAAGGAGAACATGTTTCTGGGTTCTCATCCTTATCCAAGCAATTATGAATACCATCCCAGATTAGGCTACAGCACATCTAGCCACTGAGCACTGCAACTTTGTTCTAACCCACAATTAATTCAGCTTTAGTGGAGAGATATAGCTACTAACCAATAGTCCTGCAGTGCGTCCACCTATGGTCCCAAAATATGACAACATCTTTGTTGCTGGCCTAGCACAACACTTTCTCAGCTGCCATCCCCAGAAAGTCTTTTCCACCTCAGAAGATTCAGTTATGAATTTTATTATGCAGACTCATGGAGGGAAGGCACTAGTAAGGCTCCACCAGAAATTCATTAATGTCATCCTCACCCTGAGCCTCAAGCTCAAGGCCCACTTTCTAAACACTGCTGTGAAACTCCATAATGGACAAATAAGCACTACCTTATATGGAAACCAGCAAACAGCTCCTTGTATTTGCATGCCTCCATCTTCTACTCAGAATGCACTATGAAGTTAATGGTCTACAGCAAGCCTTGAAATGCAATCAAATCTGCTTAGAGCCACCAGACAGAGATTCTCTACCCGAGGATTTCGATGACACATTTCTCAGACTTCACTCCTTGCCAAACAAAGGAAAGAACCGATCGGGACCAGACATGTTGTTATGTGCTGTCAAGTAACTTTTGACTTATGGAGACCCATATTGGCTTCTCATGATCCACACAGTTTCTGTAATCTATAAAGCAAATAGTGATTTTCTTCTGTAATTCCTCAGTATGTTCTAGTAACCAACACATATTTGGAATATGATCTCTCATGCCTCTTTCCTTTGTAAATTCAACTTGAACATCATGTGTACCAAAGATCAGCTCCATATATGTTTCAGTCTTTGTTGCAAAACCTTAATCATCACTTTGCTTGCATGAGAAATTAAAGTAATAGGCCTATAGTTACTGTATACAGTGGTGTCTCCTTTCTTTGGGATTGGAATATATATTGAACATTTTCAGTCTGTGAGCTATCGTTTTCTCTTGTCCCATGGCCTGGCAACATAACAAGAAAAATAAGTTCCTTCTACTGGTGGATTACTGGTGGTAACTTACAAGTAAAAGTTACACCAGTGTAAACATGTAAGAGGTATCTAGCCTATACAAATGGGTGTGTGTGTTCCTCACAGACCAAACCCACAATGGCTTATCCTCAGCTTTGCCTGGCATGACTCATGTAGAAAGAAAAGTGGAAACAAGGAGTTGTGGCAGTCATATTATCTAGAAAGCATCCTACATTGGGGGGAGTGACATGTCTCACGTCAACACAGCTCTTCTAGACACCTCGTAGGTGGAAACCGAGTCCTTATTTTTGTAGAGATTCTCCTTTGCTTTGGCACTCAACTACCCCAGTGTGCCCTCAGGGCCAAAAAAGCATGCCGCCCACTGCCAAACCTTTGTGATCAAGGATAGTTCATAACTCAGATAAAATAAATAAACTCCCTTAGAAGCATATTTTCTTTCTTTTGCGTAAAGGCTTCGTGATGTATTGCTAAACATTGAAAGTGACATTTTAAAAGCGTTTGGATGTCGAGTTACATTCTTCAAGACACGACATCAAAACGAAGAACTGCAACACATTAGCATTTTTTCCTTGCTAACAAAAATAGCGAAAAGAATAGGGAAAAAAAGAAGACTACACATGTTTTATCAATTGTTAAGCAAGTATACCAAGTTGGATAGTAAGTGGCATTATAAAGAAAACACACTACGACTCTTCTTGTCTACAAGGGTGACAGTTACTCTCTTCCTCTAGAGGTCAATATCTCCAGTGGACATCCTTTGATACACATTTATATTTTTATAAATAAACATCTTTTACAGTCATCTAGTTAAAAAAAAACACCAAGAGACTAGTTGAATGCATGCAGAAACAGAACAGCAGCCATTTGCAATGAGACTGTGCTCTTTTAACTTTTAACTCCCCAATGAAACATAGAAAGGATACATGGCAAATTCCTTGTTATTGTCAAGTTCAATGGTCTTTGACAGAACAAGACACCTGAGTGAGGAATTCCGAAGCCAAAGAGATTCCTCCTCTCAGGCCAAGAGACAGACTGGCTGCCCTTCCTTTTCCCACAGGTCTTTGTAGCTTGTGGGAAATGTTGTTTGTGTTCCTTCCATTTCAGAAGCAGAGAGCACACATAAACAAAGAAAGCCCAAAACCACTCTGATCAGTGGTTTAGGTCTCTAGCTGTGGAGCCAGAGTTTGGGAGTTCAATTCCCCACTGAGCCTCCTTGAGAGGGGCTGGGCTCGAGGATCCAGAGGGTCCCTTCCAGCTCTGCAGTTCAAAGGTTGTTGTTGTTGTTGTCAACAAGGATGTCAGCAGCAAAACTAGTATTAAACCTTCTGAAATAAATGGACTGTCATCTTAACTAGTCACACAATGTGCAGAGCGCCAAGAACCAGCAATTCAAGTCAACAAAAGGTGTTGTTGGCCCAAAACACTCCCTAGAAAGCTCCAAGAAATATATATCACCGCCTTCACCTGCAAGGAGAAGAAAAGAGAAATCCCTTGCCCTTCCCTGTCAGGAAGACTCAAGCAAGGATTTTACATCCTTATTCCATACCTCTGTCTTTTAATGCATCCGTCGTCTGGAGGCTCAAGACCTTTCCTCATTTTACACTCTGAGCAGAGAACAAAGGAGGCCTAGAAGAATAGTAAGGATATGTTCTGTCCTAATATGGAATTGTTAACATTTTTAACAACAACGAGACTTGGATTATCTTGTACGAACAATATATGATCTTCAGGTACACGTTTTATGTTAAATTGCTCATCATGACTTTTCAGGTATCATCAGTGGGAACAGACCAACCCTCTAGTCCCCTTCATGCACCCATGAATTTCTAAGCAGAATCACGCAGCCTCTTGAATTGGCTACCGGAGCTCAGCGCAGAGTCTGTTCCAACTTTCCTGTCTTGGAATCCTGCCCTCTGACAAACGTACATGATGCTTAGACATGGTCTCCTGGATGCCTGGGCTCATCCCCATCTGTTACAGTGGCTCTATGCCTACTCACTGGGTTTTCTGCCAGTTATGCGTGTGCACCAAAAATGAACTTAAAATGAGTTTAAGTTTGCAAACGGCATATCTAACAGAAACTTCCTCCCCTATGGCTGGGAGCTGGGTTACCATGAATATTTCTTAGATCATAATAGTCTTAGAACTGCAGACCTAGAAGGGATGCTATGGATCCATCCCATGTCCATCCCCTGTCATGGAGGCACAGTGGTACCCCACCCACCATTGCTACCCCACCCACCACCATTTGCCGCCATTTGCCTGCCTCCCGAGACCCAAGTCCGAATCCCTATTTCTTAAAAACAAGCTTTTTCCGTCTCTTTCCCTCACCCCTCCATCCCCCCCTCACCATAAATGACAGCATAAATATACCTTACCTGGGTGGGATGGGGGAGGAGAACAGACCATGTGGCTTTCATGCACCAATGTTGCACTTCCCAGCCTGGTTCGGTGGGAGGGTACCGATTGCTACATGCAATAATATATTGCATCAAGAATATATGACTGGTCGATCAATCACAGAGCGCCATTTCCCTGGGCCTTCATGTCACACAGATATCACAGACCACCCCGGGAAGGAAGGCAAGGCTGTGTGTCTTTTTCTTTCCAGGATCCCCTGTAGGGACAACCCTCCACTGTATTCTCTGTTCCATTTTATGCACTCACAAGAAGAGTCCCAGAAGCAGTGTGTGTGTGTGTGGGTGGTGGTGGCACTCACAATCTCCAACCTTGGAAATGTATATGGACTTTTGAGAGAATATGTACTGTACCATATTATGTCTTAGAAGGTGCAACACTGGTATTTTGGTAGGAAAACAACAAACTGGGTAAAGTACTTTTCCACTTCTATTTGAAGGAAGCTCACTGAGTTTTGATAAGGCCCCTGAAACCTTTTGGAAGGGCATGCCCATTCATGCACGCAAACCCCTAGGCTGTCTATGGATGTTGCCCGGGGGTGGGGGGGTGGGATCAAAATCAACCAGGATTTATTATTCAATGGGGGAGGGGGGAAACTGAACAATTTTGAAGAAAGCCCAGAAGAGCTTTGATGAAGCTTGTGAAATTTCTCAGCGGATTTTATACAGCCCTGACACAAAGCAGCCACGGAGAGCTGATGCCACGAGCTACCCTCCCTGTCTCAGCACAGCAGCTGATTCTTTCAGTCTGTTAAGACAATCGAGTCCCTGACCAGTTCGCTTTGAAGGGGACCTCTGTGGGCCAGATGGTTGGAAAACTGCAGGGATGAGATATGAAGCCTGTCAAGCGGATTATGCCCTTCAGAAACACTTTGCAACACATGCTTTTCAGAATGAGATATCCACAGAAAAGATAGAGGGGAAACAACAATGTCGGCCACAGACATTCTGAATGCATGTCATGCACCTAAAATAGCTTCCCAGAGGGAGTGTTGAACCACATGAGATGTCATGCTCACATGCTTTATGCCTTTCAGGGCATTTTTGGTACCTAGTGGCAACCATGGATTTGGAGACTGTAAGACTGATGACCATAACCTATTCAGGCCTGGGAGGTGTGAGGAATATTTGGCCTTCAACATTAGAACTCCATACTATACCTTCCACAATTTCTTTCCGTTGGCAAAACTGGATGGGATTGAGGAGAGTTCTAGAATGAAATATCTGAAGAAGGCAAATATGTTCCTCCACCTTATCTTACAGCCTGTTGCTCTGAGTCAGCAAAAGAATGCTATCTTGGAGGTCCTTCGCCACTATGGCATATATGCATGGTTATGGTTCCAACTATTATGCCCATGACTTAGGCTGCTATGAGCACAGAGGCCCTAAGAACACGGCTGGCAAGCAGTTCACCTTGAGATGAGCCAAAGAGATTGGTTGTTGCCATAGAGCAAGGGAAGGAAGTAGGACATGAGTCCCACTTGCTGGGGATTGATTCAAGAAAAAAGTAATTTCATTTTTAAAAAACTAGTAGTAAAGCTGTTGTTACAGGAAGGAGAAATCAGATGCTTTGTGACAATTGAGCTTTATGAAACTTGTGGCGCCACAAAATTCCCTCTTTCACCCCAAAAATTTGCATTGGTAAAATTTCCTTCAACTCTACTTCACTAGTATTTTTAATTCTTTAGCTTCCTCGGTAAGAGCGGTGTAATTATAATCTAGGTTAAATTGAAGGTCATCTTTACCATCTTGCAAATTTGCATAATCATGGACTTTGAAGGGCACAACCAAATGAAGTTCCTGACTTCATTTAATCTTTCTCCTGACTCATGTATGTTTTTCTAACCTGCAGTCTGAACCAAGAACACATTATAAGAAGTCAACAAATTTTAATGTTCAACTCCAACAATCTCTGAAAACTTCTCCATGGAAGTCTTTCAAATTATCTCATTTTGTTTGTGCAAAACATTGTGAAGTTGTGTAGAATGCTGCTGATTAAGGATGCCGTCCTGTGGGTGCTTATCTCAGTGGGCACATGTGGAATTGCCATGTTAAAATTAATCTGTCGTCCGTGAACTTTCCACAAGTCAATGTTGTTAGTGAACCTTTAATACGTAGGAATGTAAATGCTGGCTTAAAGCATCCTCAGTGCTCCTCATTAAAAAAAAATGCAGGGGAGGGATAGTGTTCCGTGACATTGTGAGTTTATTTTGTTTGAGTCTGGAGAGATTTTGCACCTGTCCAATACTGTTTGATGGGCATTTCTGTAAAATATGCAAAATGGAAAGTTGCACTAACTGTTCCTTGTCACATGGACTAGTACAACCATTACCATGGGTTGTTGGTGACTTTGTGATCAACCAGGTTTTTCAGTTGTGCTGACCATATGTGTGCTTATCTTCACCAGGGGTTAAAATCACTAGTTTTGTGTAGAGACAGGGAGTTTGCAAAAATATTGCTTTGCACATGATGCCAAAACTCTCACATTGCAGAAGTCTCTTAAGGAGTTAGAGAATGCTTGAAATGAATTCTTCACATCCATACTGATGCAATACTCTTCCCTTTAACAGTGACTACAGGTGTCCAGATTCTATGTGTAACACTAGACTTCTAGCAGAACATTAAGGTGCCGGTTGGCTTCCCAGTACTGATGCATGAAAGTATTTTGTCTGTCAGACTGACAGTTGTCGTGTACCCATCTGAGAAAGCTACCTTTAGACTCTTTGTACCATGTCTGAACTGCTAGACAAACTCTTTCTTAAAGCCATCAATGTCCTGTTGTTTAGTTAGATACGGTTACTCGCTTTGCATAGCAAAAGTGAAGCAGAGTTCACCACCACCATCATCATAGAATTGCAGAGCTGGAAGGGACCCTCTGGATCATTGAGTCCAGCCCCTGTCATGGAGGCACCATGGGGAATCAAACTCCCAACCCACAGCCAGAGACCTAAACCACTGAGCTATCCAGCAGTTCCTAAGAGTTGTCGTTTCCTGATACTGTAATTATGATCTCAGTGCTCTAGACTAACAGGTCCTCTGATCTGGTTTGGGCGCTGATTCAGACTGAACCCAATCTGATCTGCTGCTGATCTGGCTCCCTCCACTTGGACCAGATTTCTCATGATATTTGGGTTTCTGATGTTCTGGAATATTTCCCCCCGCCTCCATTTGATTAAATGGGGACATGTAAATAGCTGTAATTTTGGAGGGCATTTTACATGGCATCGTGAAAGGTGGTGACACAGTAGATTTCAAAAGGAGGACTCATTATACCAAACTGCAGACACACAGACTTATTTGGGGGGGGGGGGAATCAAGGAATCATTCACCTTCAAATTCAGTTTTCTTCTATTTAGTCTTCTTTTTAAAGCTGCTTCCATTTGCTACACAGTGGGGGGAAGCAAATCAAGAAGAAAATGGAAGAGGTGCTAGAATAGGAACAGGAGGAGTATGGGGTACAGAAGTTCCTTGACAGCATGAAGAGAAACAGAGGCTAGAAACAGTAAGAGTGAGGAAGAAGAAGAAGAAGCCCAATAAGGGTCTACTATGGCCAGTGCAACCTCTTGGATCCCCTGGTGCATGCTGCTTTCTGGCGGTATTCAGATGTGTAGTGACGTGGGTACAAACATAGGAATGTGTCTGTCTATGGTGGTCTCATCTAGGGTTGGCCATTCCTATGTTGTCGGGTCCCCAGCTCCCATCAGCCCAAGACAACACAGCCAATGCTGGGAATTGCTTTCTAATAACCTCCAGAGAACCTCAGCTTCTCCACATTTGGCTGAATCAATTTCAAGGACATTTAAGTTCATTCCAGTAAGGATATTGAGACAAAAAATTGCATTCTAATTCTGTGTTATAGCTACCGATATTTTATATCACCTCTGCTGAATCTTCTCAGCATCCATTTCATGGGATGACTCTAAGTTCTAGTACGTGGACATAGAAGGCTGAAAAATGAGTGGCGGGTTACTTGATTTCCCAAATCTTATGGCCAGGTAAGTCGGTAGGCAAAATCCAAATGTCTCAAGAATCCCCTTTTCTATATAGGGAAAATGTGGCTGGGAGGAGAGAGAAATTGACAGGGAATCATTTTAATTATAGTTAGTTACAAATTCTAATGATTCTACTGTTGACTCTCTGGTTTCAGCGAATAAACTCCTTTGTCAAATATTTAAGTTGAGCAAAAACGAAGCTCTGCTGTTAATGGAGTGTAACGACGTAATGTAACATTTTCCCTCTACACTTCCCAGAGAGAGAATGAGGGAAAGGGAAATAGGGAATTGATGTTTTCTTTCCATTTGCCTGATCATATGCCCATGTGCTTTATATATGGAATCAGAATGAATACATCAATTTGTTATGTACATTGCTGGGAAAAAGACAGTTTCCATATGAAACTAAGGACCCCACGGGAAAAGAGTCTGAGCCACCTAGGTGTGTGTGTGAGTGTTCACAGGGTAATTTGTTATTTACAAATTCTAAAATGTCCACCCAAGTTATTTATCTCCAAATTATCAATTACTTGATTTGAACAAGCTCCTGTTGTTGTTTTTTAAAAGTCGAGGTACTCTTTCCCCCCGAATATCTCTCTGTTCCTTTTGAAAGCAATCAATCTGACAGGTATCCCAAGTGCTACCTCAGCAGCAGATGGTTGGTGTACACTTTGGTCTATCAGGCACGGTGCACCAAAAAACCCAAAAGATAAAACCATTTCACGCTTGTCGTTAAGGTTCCAAGATCCAGTGCTATCTTGAATTATTTTCAAATTAAGCCCCTTACCTTCTGTGGAACACACGTTAGAAAATACTCATCCATGACAACATTCTGAGAGTAGAAAACACCCACCCACCCATAGAAACACATTTCAATACACTATGGAAGTTTCACTCTGGGTCACTTTCAACATTTTAATTATGTCCCTGTCATTTCCCCATTCCCTCTAGTTTAGATGGGAAAGATTCCCTCAGTCTGTTTCTTTTCTGGCTTTGAATCGCTTCCCAGGATTTTTGAGATAATCTCTGCTACTCCAAATAGAATGTGATTGTTTATTTATTTATTGTATAAATTCCAAAATAGGTTAGTTTACAAAGACACTGAATGGCCTGCAGAGGCTGAGAGTTGCTGTCTGAGTCCAATTCAAGGTGTTGGCCTTAACCGATGCAGCCCTAAATAGCTTGGAGCCTAGCTATGTAAAGCAGTCATTCTTGGCAGGGGCCATATGCCCCCCCAGGGGTCCCCTAACATATTTGAATGGGGGCACAGACTGGAAACAATTCTCCACACACATCTTTTAAGGTTCGTTATGCAACTTGTACAATCCTGATTCAGCCTGTATTTCTTTCATATTGTGTTTATGGCTATGACCAAAAAAAAAAAAAAAAAAAAAAAAAGAGAGAGAGAGAGAGAGAGAGAGAGAGATTGTGAATGGTTGATCTAAAGGACTACCTGTCTCATTATCAGCCTTCCTCAATGTTAAGCTCTTTGGAAGAGGCCTCTGAAAAATACCAACAGTGTCAGAGGCCTGCCTAAGAAACATTTTGGAGAGCCCCTTCCCCTGTGTGGCTCCCAGACTGTGGAATGCACTCCCTTCACAGTTGTGGTGAGTTTCCACTTTGACCAATTGAAAAAGTAAATTAAAAAACACATCTTTTTAGACCAGCATACGATTTTTAAACTGCCCTGCTGTATTGTTTTTAACACTGCTCCTTGTTGACTTGATTGTTTCTAATGCATTTAGTTGATTTTAATTTTTTTTTTACAGCCAAGTTGGTTTTGTTTCATTTTATGATTTTATAGTTAAATCGGTTTTTTACTTGTTTTTATTCTTTTAGGAAGATTGTAAGCTGCCCAGAGTGATATTTTCTAGTGGAAATACAGTAGGACCCCCTTATCCACTGGATCACTATCCGCAGATTCACCTATTCATAGTCTGAAAATATTTAAAATATTGAAAGAAAAATCCTAGAAACATATATTTCTAAAGATAAAATTACCAGAACTAGCCACTAGAGGGAGCCAGAGGCCATGCCATGTATAGCGCTCACTAGAGAAATAAACCTTTGCCGACAAAGGTCCGCATAGTCAAAGCGATGGTTTTTTCCAGTAGTGATGTATGGAAGTGAGAGCTGAACCATAAAGAAGGCTGACCGCCGAAGAATTGATGCTTTTGAATTGTGGTGCTGGAGGAGACTCTTGAGAGTCCCCTGGACTGCAAGGAGAACAAACCTATCCATTTTGAAGGAAATCAACCCTGAGTGTTCACTGGAAGGACAGATCCTGAAGCTGAGGCTCCAATACTTTGGCCATCTCATGAGAAGAGAAGACTCCCTGGAAAAGACCCTGATGTTGGAAAAGTGTGAAGGCAAGAGGAGAAGGGGATGACAGAGGATGAGATGGTTGGACAGTGTCATCGAAGCAACCAACATGAATTTGACCCAACTTCGGGAGGCAGTGGAAGACAGGAGGGCCTGGCGTGCTCTGGTCCATGGGGTCACGAAGAGTCGGACACGACTAAACGACTAAACAAAGAGAAATATATTTTCATGATTTCATTACCAGAACTGGCCACTAGAGGGAGCAAATGACCATGTTATGTATAGTGTTCACAATCCATGTTTTTCATCATCTGTGGGGAGGCGTAGAAACGATCCTCTGTGGATTTGGGGGTCTTACTGTATATAAATCTGAATCCCATCCATCCATCCATCCATCCATCCATCTCATCCATCCATCCATCCATCCATCCATGTGCAAGCCTGCCCAAAAGCAATCACCTTACAGTCATTACTTCAGGTAATATAGATCAGATAAAAGATGAAGAGTTACAGTGTGGGGGAGAAGGAGTTGGAAAATTTCCTTCATTTACATCCTTATGTTAATATACCTTAGGATCAAGGTCTTTCTATATACAAAGAATTGATTGCATTTCATTCTATATAGTACATTAATAATATATGCAACATGGACCACCATCTGCCAGATGTTGATTTGGATCCCTGCACTGTGCAGGGGGTTGGACTCAATGGCCCCATCGGCTTCTTTCAACGCTTATTAGTTCTATGATACTATTAGGATAATGATGGTGTATGTTTGCCTTGAAACTATCTCCAGACCTTTTCCGAACTTTCTGAACTTTCCATACTTCAGACTGAACAGTTCTTTAAATTTTGTCGCACTGCTCCAAAGGTATGTGCAAACATGTGCATAGAGATGCAAGAAAAATGTACATGCTAGAGAGTGATGCAAACACAGGTGAATAAATCAGGAAAAGTGTGCCACAATAAAGAAAACTTTTCATTTTCCCTTTAAAAAAAAATGCAGAATGGTGTGGGAATTGGATGAAACAGATTTTGGACTGAAGAAAAGCCAAACTGAGATGGGTCAGATATAAACCTATTGTAGAGCTCTAATATATACATTGAATGAGACCAGTTCGTAACACGTAGGAGAAAAAGGAAACCATTCAATTTTCTCTTTGGAGAGTGAGGACTTATTCTGGCTACCCTGGTTACTTCTTGCCACACTCCTCAACATGTCAAAGTTAAAAGGGTCTTTTGTGATCTTGCCGGGTGGGAGGGGGGGGGGAGATTCGTATGCACAAGTATTTGTAGCAGCAGCAACAGCAGTGGGAAAAATTTTGTCAGCATCACTTTCTCCTGTGATGTTTTTAAAACTTTAAATTTATTCTGTTTTATTCTGATGTTGGTAAACCTTTTAAAAAAAACGAACTCAAATGAAATTGCCCCCCACTTGCAGGAGCCCAATCAACAGCGATAACTGTTCCCAGCATGGAAAGGGGTCATATTGTACTTCCACGCTATGTTGCTGTTGAAGAAATTTGCTGGTGAGAGTACATTCTGATTGAAACATCAACAGAAACAAAAGTCTCATCCATCTGTAATCCAGAGGGGAGGGTACAATGCCTAGGACCAGCAAAGGCATCCCGTGTTACCCTGTTCCTGGACTGGATTAGGATGTGTCCAATCCTTACCACAGCTGCCTGGATAGCTCAGGGGTTTAGCTATCTGGCTGCAGAGCCAGAGGTGGGGAGTTCAATTCCCGCACGGTGCCTCCTGCAATAAGAGCCAACCTTGGTGGGCTTGGGCAAGCTGCACAGACCCAGGGGGCTGCCAGAAGAAGGGAAGGGTCATCCACTTCTGAGAACTCTCTACCTGGAAACCTCCCCAAAAAGGGTCAACATAAGGCCAAATTGACTTGATGGGAAATGATTATTTTTAATCCTTACTGCATTGTAATAAAGAAGTGTAGACACTGTCCATATCTCTTTATACCTAAGTGTTTCTTTTTCAAGTTCTTCCGCTCTTGAATATGAAGACGTTATGAATGCCAGCAAATTCTTATCCAAAGCGATACTCAGCGCCCCCCCCCCCCCCGATTGTAGCCTCCTGCTATGTTCCAGGATCCTAGATCAGGCCAGCATCCTTATTTACTGTATTTACTGTGTGATGTGTAAACAAGTTGCTTCATATGTCCTTTTTCTCAAAACGGACTCCCTACAGTGCCCTCGTCTGAAACAGCAGAGCGTTTTCAGGGGGAGGCTGATTCCTTACAATGAGAGAGTGGGGTGGGGTTTCATGTGCCGGCAAAATTGCTGCTGGGAATATTCCTCTCAGAGCTGTCAGTCTGAATTTCAAACCAAATAACCACTCTTTTGAATAAGGCAGGACACAATAGACTGAAGGGTGCCTTTCTGTTTTCTTAGACAAAGGCAGGTGCTCTTTCCCCCCCTCCCCACCGCCATTTGCATTTCTGAACCAATGACATTCTCACTTAATTCAATTCCCTCATGCCTACAGCTACCCAAATTAAATCTCCGATTAACAGATAATGTGGTCTGTGACCTGTGCCTCACGTATTTACTGTCAAATTGCATTACACGATGCTTTGAAAAATCATTTAGAAACCAAACAACAAGAAGCAGCAACTAGAAGAATACCAAATGATACAAAAAGGAATATGAGAAATGGGTAAGAAAGCTATCCCTATTGCTACATGACAAGATTCACTCTGAAGACAAAACATGACACTTGGTAGTGAATCTGTTGATGTATTTTATGTTCAGTGATGGGATAAGACATATTTTGGAGCTGGGATGGTATATTATTTAGATGCTAAAATCCTGATACATAAATTATTCCATTGTAAGTGTGGGTGCTGTTAGTGGGGTGGGGAATATTTCTGGTACTTAAACAGTTATTGCTTTGATCCCAGGGCTCAAACGACTTGCACACAATGAGACTAATTGAAGTGAATTGTTTGCTCCAATTAGGCATCACACTGCAGAGCCAGAGGTTGGGAGTTCGATTCCCCCCACTGTGCCTCTTTGAGAGGGGTTGGACTCGGTGATCCAGAGGGTCCCTTCCAGCTCTGCAGTTCTGCGATAATTACTATTATTATTCATGGACTTTTCGAGAATGACCATTAAGTGAGAATATCAAAATTTAACCAAGTTAACATTTATTAAAATAGACACAGCAATGAAAAGCGATATATGTTCATAAAAACGGTAGAAGCAACCAATATATTGCATTTAAAATAACAGCAACATTAATGTTTAAAGCACAGCAAATGAAGCACATACAGGGTGACTGCCATAAAAGACAACAATGAGATGAAGCAGAAAATATAAAAGCTCTTTGCATTAGCTAATCAAAGTTTAAGAAATGACAAATGGAATAAGAATAGTGCATTAGAATTAGCACCTTCTCCAGCCTAGCTAAAGGTGTGACTGCATGGTAGGGTGAATATGGGTTGAATGGCTGTGGTTCCCATCCCATCCCAGCAGCTGTCCAGATTTGCAGGAGTCAGCAGGGGCAGGCACCTTGGTTTTCACTGAGCTCCAACAACAGATGCTGCCTTACCAAGGAGCTAGCAAGTGCTGATTGGCAATTTCCATCTCTCTCTTTTTCTCTCTTTTTATTGTTCTCATAAGTGCTGTAGCAAAACTCTGTTCCAGCACTCAGGTGAAACCTTTTTTGAAAAAGAGAAAGAAAATGCTTGGAGAGAAGGGGCTCTTGGTTCTGGGGAACTGACACATCCCCAAGCACCCGAAAGCATCGGATCAGATGATCGCACTGGCAGAAAGCAAAGAAAAATGATGTCGAGCTGATTGCAACAAATTTAAACCACCTCTGCTCAGTGAACAAAAAAGAGGATCCCCCACTCAAAAAAAGATCATTCCACCATGTGTTTCAATGCATTGAGTTTTACATCACGTAGTCACTACATCTTAATTCAGATTCACCGGTGACCATGTTAGTTCCCCTAGCTCAAATGGGGAAGTCCTTGGCGGAAGACCAAGAAACGGAGACTAGCGTGGTGCAACACAACGTTATTGGAGCCAAAAGATCCATGCTAGTGGCTATGCTCTAAAGGCAAGCAGAAGCCCCTAACAAAGACAGCAACAGATCCTTATACCTCAGTTTATCAGTTTCTTATGCTTATGAGTTCAAGGGGTGTCTTAGAGGGGTGTTGGGCGAGGCCTCGGAGAGCTGGTTTTAACCGGTTTCAGAACAGTACTAGCCATCCTTGATAAGAACATTGCATTGTCCAGGCCCTGCCAAAGGCCCCTTTTTGAAGGTTACAAGGAGGCCCCTCTCTCTCTCCCTACAGACTACAGTACACGACAGCATTAAAGAATGTCAGAAACATACACACATACACGTAGGGCATGGCGAGAGTCGAACAACGGAGGCACAATACTTTTGCAATATAAGACACTCCTGTAAGACTGGCAGCTTTCTTGGAAAATACATAGCAATTTAATAAATGTAGACGAACAACCAATTTGACATAGATTGTGGGGTAAATGGCCAGTGTATATCCATCAAAAACAAAATAATTTTTTAAAAAGAAAAAAGACAAAAATGTTTTGGCACCTTAAAGACTAACTCTTATATTTTAATGTGAACTTTCATGGACAAATCCACTTCCTCAAAGTACTATGGATGGCCATGTAGTCGCCCCCAACTTAGGCATTCTAAATGACCAGCTTTCAAAGAAATACATACCTACTACTCCAAAGTCCAGGATTTTTAGATGGTTGCAGCAAAAAGTCTCAAAAAGTTTAGAAGTATTTAGAAAAGGCTTCTCTGGTTAAAAACCTTTTTTCAAAATATTCAAAGACAACTCCTAAAAATGGAGAAGAATCAAGAAAACAATATAATGAAGGCTGCAAAGCTAAACTCCAAAGCAAAACTAAATTCCTCTCATGAGAAGGTAAGTATATACAAAGCTTCAGCAAGGGAAGTGGGAGCTCAAATGAAAAGAATGTCTAAGTAGGCACTGTCTCATCCAGTGAGTAATTCTGCCTTTTTCTCCTTCTTGAAGGAGAGCTACGATCACCCAGCTAAGAGCATTAGAATGGAGCAAAGAAATAACCAACACCTTCCAACGCAATCTAAGTAAATATCCTTTGTCTCAAGGGAAGATATACAAAATCTACTTGTCTGTAGCAATGCCCCCAAACATCTGGATATCCTAAAGGGCTGCCATGTCACTCTAGTTAAAACCAGTTCAGTACTGATTAATGTCTTTCCCAAAACTTTTAGCAGCTTTTGATTTCTTCTTAATTGTGTCCTATATTTCAGACTGTCTTATTGTAACTCAAGAACCGCAAATTTTGGTACTCTACATTCAGCTCTGGTACCAAGACCAACTCCTTTGGCTATCATAAATGAAACACTTCACCTTTTGATTGGGAAGATGTTTGTGAGACGCTCTCAGCTTTAGAAGCAAAGAGCTGATCAGAAATATGAGCCGTAAGATCCATGTGACTTGGCAGGTATTAAAAAATAATATACTAAAACAAACTCAGGGTTTGTTTGTTTTTCCATGTCTGTGTTGGAACCTTGAACGTCTGGTGTCTTGAAAGGCATATCCTCTTAGATGTCATAATATTCAATTCTTCAAAAAAAAAAGTTAATAAAGAATTTAATCTGAAATATTATGCTTCTCTATTCACGATTCAAGACACTAGAAAATGGCCCAATATTGTATCACAATATCATGCTTGTGTTGCTAGCAGGAAAAAGGATGCCAGGCTTCACATTGCAAAGGACAGCAATGAAAGCTATGTTCCAATTACCAAACCATTTCCTTGGGGTAGGCAAACTGAGGAAGAAAAGCTAGACTGGACAAAAAGTTCTACACACATGTTGTGTGCAGGCTTTTAAAAAGATGTCCTCTTGCCTTTTGAAATAAAATAGGAGAGAGGTTACAGTTAGCAAAGATCATCACTGGAAACCAAGGTTAAAATCATCCATACTAGGGGGGGGGGGGGAAGGCAGAGAAAAAGTACAGGTCATTTGAAATATTGTGTTGGAGGAGAGCCTTACTCATATCTCCAGACAGCCAGAAAGGCAGAAAAGAGGTTGCTCAATCAAGTCAAGCCTGAACTCTCACTAGAGCAAAAATGAGTCAACTGAGGCTATCCTATCATGCACATATAATGGAAATACAGAACTGACCCCAAATGACAGTACTGCTGGGGAAAGTGGTGTGTGGGGGCAGTAAGAAGAGACAAAGACCTATGATGTAATGGGTTGATTCTCTAGTCACCGCACATCAGAAGTGAATTGATGGCATGGAGTTTATTTTTTTTAATTACCAAACAATTTTATAGTGACAAGACGGGTAGAATGATTGAAATATGACAGGATATAAACATCAAAGCTCTGCTAACATTGAGTAAGACTAACCATAAAACAAAAAGGAGTAATTTCACAGCTTAAACAAGTCAGCCTCTGAATATTTGTTCTCAGTTTTTGTAAATATCTTTAAAAATATTTTTACAACCAGAAACAGAATCCCTTTCCCAGTACCAATGTCTATTTGGCCAGGAAGGAGTTAAAAAAGTTCTCCTTCCGAGAGTCAGTTAATATGGTCTTGAGTAACAGGGTCAAAAGTTCTGATTGCCCCAGACCTGGAGCTGATTTCCGCTTTGAAAAGGAACCGGGTTTCAGAAATGTTTACTGAAAGCACTCAGGGTTGGATAAACACAACTATTCTGTGCTTTTGCAATGCAGAAATGCTTTTTTAATATGCCTTACAAAATTGCATGCTAATTCCCTGATATACATGGCAAAATATCACCCTTTCTGGAGGACTGTCACTCTATTACTTTCTTTAAAGCAAGCCTAGTTTGTGTTTTTTGTTTGTATTGGTTTTGTTGACTCTCTGAAGAAAACCTATCTTTTGATAGTTTCTGTGACCTTTCATTGCCCTCCAAATATCTCCCTTTCAAGCAAGAAGCTGCAATAATGTATCTATTTTGGAATGGCCTTGGGGGTGGGCCAATTCCATACATGCTCAGTTTATAAAAAAGTCACTGTTATACTCTTTTGAAAGGACTTTTAAAAGGATCAATGTTTGAGACCCTGCAGTCTGGATTCCTTCCAAACTAAAAACAAAACAAATCAGGCGGGCCAGTCCTTCTCTTTTGAGATAAACAAGATTGGTCTTTTCAATTTATTCACTCTGTTTTAAATCTGTGGATGTTTAAGGTTACCTGTTTCTGCAAGTGCGGGGGTGGGGGTTAAAACGGTTTTACTTTTAAAAAAACCCACAAAATTTTGCTAAAAAAACCCCACTTTACTTAAAATCCCTTTGCCCCACATTTCCCAAATTTGGCACGGAGTAAGAGCTGTCTACTGCAGCTGCGCCAAATTTGATGCTGATCCAAAATCCAGTATCAATTTATAAATTTTTATTTAACCTACCCCCATTTTTAGAATTGCCTTGTAGAATGTTTATTTGCTTTGCCAGCACAATAACACCACTCTGCTCTCATGTGGCGATCATAACATTGACAGTGCAGGGTCAGGGAAGGAAATAATAAAATGTGGAGTTCTATGCACATTAATGTAGAATATTTTAAAATTATTTTTGTCCATACTCTCCTATTTTATAGTCATGCGATTCAGAATTTTCATTTTAGTATCATTTATTCAGTGCTTTTCCAATGCAAAACAATGTGGATGTTGTCTTATTTCTGAAGAGTCTTCCATCAGTCCAGGCAAAGGAGTACACCATTCCTACCGCTTCTCTCATCTTGTCTCTCTTTTCATCATGCATAGCAAATATAAAAACAAAATACTTATGGCACCTTAAAGATTAACATTTATTTCAGTGCAAGCTTTCATGGATTACTATCTATTTCCTCATACATATGGAGCATCTGGCACTTTTCAGCTGTAAAGTGACTCTTTTCTCTGGCATACAATGCCTCATTTTACTATTTCTGTCTTGTGTATCAGTTTTAATAAAAAATAACCCCCACAAACAGAATTTCAGAACATTATTGTGGCGTGTACTTTCAAAAATAAATACATCACTACAAGGAGAACTTCTCATATCCTGAATGGTTTTTAGTGTTTGGTGGTTTAGGCATCTGGCTGTGGAGCCAAAGGCTGGGAGTTCAATTCCCCATTTGTACCTCCTGTAAGTAGAGCCACCCTGGGTGGCCTTGGGCAAGCTGCACAGTTCCAGGGTGTCCATAGAAGAAGGGAAGGGTAAACCACTTCTGAGCACTCTTTGCTTGGAAAAGCCTGAAAAGGGTTGACATAATAATAATAATAATAATAATAATAATAATAATAATAATAATAATAATAATAATAATAATAATAATAATAATAATAATAATAATAATCAATACATCAATAATAACCATGATGGCACATGGTGGTGGTGGTGGTTTAGGGTGGGTTGAGTTTTAGCCATCTTGTGTTCTCATCCTGAGCAGCAAAATCTTATTTCCTCCACTTCTTTTTCTCCTCTTCCTTCATTTTGCTCCTTGTCTTCTAGGCAACTTTGGGTTGTGTCTTGTCTTCTTTTTGCACCCCAGAGAGCCATCCACTGCAGTTGCAACTGAAATTGTAGAGGAGAAGCTGGAGGATTCAATGAGAACCTTCCATGTTCCATAACTGATCCATATGCTAGTATTTTTCCTAGAGGTTCAAATTTAGCATGGTTAGGTATATATATATATATATATATATATATATATATATATATATATATATATATATATATATATATATATATATATATATATATATATATATATATATATATATATATATATATATATATATATATATATATATATATATATATATATATATATATATATATATATATATATATATATATATATATATATATATATATATATATATATATATATATATATATATATATATATATATATATATATATATATATATATATATATATATATATATATATGTATATGTATTCTGTGGTGTCCTGTGGAAGAGAGAAGACTATAATATTTTGTGTCCATTAAGCACAATGGTGCAAATACCATATGCTTAATGCAAAACACTTCAACACTTTACATTACCCGCAGAGACAATGGCTCTCGAGGTGGAGCTCCTGTGAAACTAATGAAACTTACGCTTCAGGGCCCTTAATCCCAGAGGGGGCCCAGAAGTTACTTTAGTCCACATTTAAAAACAACAAAATTGTGGTGATCTGTGTGGAATAACCTCATTGAAGAAGGTGGTGGTTACCCAAAACTTGTTGCTGGTTACGAAAGCGCCCTCATAACAGTTCAAGTTTCAGGGCCCCAAAAATATAGGTCCACCACTGATAGCTCTTGCATTGTTGCATGAACTTTAAGGAACTGAAAACTCCCATGGACCTGTTTCCCTCTTTAAAAAAAAAAATCAGTCAGTCCTTCTGAACTTGTTGTGTGTAGGTGCTTTCCTTCTCAAAAAGAAAAGAACAAACAGAGCATTACTTTTGCACAGCAAAAGGTTGCACAAAAAACAGGGACACTGAAGAGGGAGAGAAACAGCACTCCTTGTTTTACTCTTACCTGGGGATGAAAAATATCAAGAGCTTCAAATTTTCTTGCCAAAATCAAGACAACCACAACTGGTGATAATATAATACTTCATTAGTATTCTTTTATATCTCCAAGCTTGCTTGAGTCTTGATCCAAATGAAATGGCTGTTATCCCATTTCCTAAACGGGGGGGGGGGGGAGAAGGAAAAGAGTGCCAGCATGCTCTCTGTTGCACGACCAGTTGTGCGGCCCATCTCACAATCCATGTGAGAACAGGCACACGACAGTGAGCCTGCTGGAGCAGGGAGCATTCACATTTAGGCAATAGGAGATCTGCCTACACGGCTAGAAAAGTGGTTGAGAACAGAACTAAATTAAAAGTGGGGAGCAATGCGAAGGAATTACACACACATTGGCAGCTTAGGACCTACAGGCTGTATGTGGTCCTTGCCCATTCACCGCGTAACCCTACCCACTTCCACCCAACTGTTTGGCCATCGTCTGAGAAATGGAGAAGAGATTGATCTTCCTGCACTGTTGACAGCAATGGGCAAGAGTAATCCATATCAAAATGGTTGGGGGAAGTAGGTTGGGCATGAGATGTTACTTTCCTCTGTTGCTGATTCCTATACAGGTCACTCTTGCCCCACCATGGGGAGCAAGGAGGAAAGAACAATCTATATCAGGATTGCTGGGATCTGTGCATGTTCTCTTGTCCAGATCTCTCTCTCCCTCTCCCTCTCCCTCTCCCTCTCCCTCTCCCTCTCCCTCTCTCTCTCTCTCTCTCTCTCTCTCTGAGTACATGTACATGTTTGTCTATCAGGCTCCCCCCCCCACTCTGCACAGCCAGACTTACCTGTGGCCCTTGGGGTTGAACAGACCGCCCGCCATGGCATAGAATGTGCTGAAATGAAGGGTAAGGCTGGAAGAAAAATGCCATGTTATCATAGCTCTAGGTGGACCGGCCTTAAATCAATGGTAGGGCAATCAATAAAGCAATCTGTTGGGACCTCAAGAAAAGAAAAGAGCTGTTGAACTCCACTTTTGAATGGCTGTGCCACCATGACTGAACTATATCTTAAATTATTTGGAGGAACAAAAAGTCTTCTGAAAACCCGTGACCCCATTCCTTCTGACAGCGTAAGTCAACTCTCCGTTGAAGTTAACTGTGCAACAGTTAATAAAAGGAACGATTCCCTGTATCGTATGCACTCACATAATAATTGTTATTTGCTGTTCAGAGATAACAGAAAAGTTTTAGCATTTTAGAAATGTCAGAATCAAAATATAATTCCTTCTGAAGTAGGTTACAGAAAGCCGTGCAACAATGAGGTGTGGCATATTCGCAGTCCTTGTGAGAGAGGAAAGATTGTGAAGAGCCACAGGAAGACATTTGGTCTGAAGCACTACAGTAGCTGATTTCATTCATGGGGGAACTGGGACTTATAATGTATTTTTTTTAATGAACATATTAGTCATTTGTCTTTTAAACCAGTGGTTCCCAAGCTTGGGTAACCCAGATGTTCTTGGACTGCAATTCCCAGAAATCCTGGCCAGCAGAGCAAGTGGTGAAGGCTTCTGGGAATTGCAGTCCATGAACATCTGGGGACCCCAGCTTGAGAACCACTTGTTTTAACAATTGATTGATTCCAACTGAGATATATTCACATATGAGAGAACTTCCTATGCGATCCATTGAGAGAAGTATGGGAGAACTTAGAAATCTTTGGGAGACTGGTCTGCAGCCCTGAGATATTGTGGACCTCCATCGTAGGGGAAGAGTCACCGAGCCCGTCCTATCTGGATAATGGAAGAGATTTCTGCAGCAAAGGTTGCCTATTGGCCAGAAGGGCCAAAGGGGGTGTTCTAGGAACATGTCAGAGGACCCAACTCTCTTCTCCTACACACACCACCCAGGATATGGGGAGGAAAAAACACCATCTCTGGATCTGAAATCAGTGGGTAGAAAATAAACCAAAGGGGGGAAATGTGCAAGTCTGGCATAGTTAGAGTGGCTACTCCCACACCACTGAAAAGAAGAATGTGAATCAACAGAAAGACGGATGAAACTGGATGCTAATTGGGCTTATTTATATGTGCAGACACAAAATTAGAAATTATTTTTTAAAATATAAATGGAATTAGAATTCATCTTATTTGAGTGGGAAAGACTGCCAATGGGTGAACAGTGCATTTCCATTGCAGGTAGTCAATTTCAAGATCTCTGAGGTGTGAAGAACACTCACAAAGTTCATCTTTGCTCATTTTGACGGCCTTGACCCAATGACGTATGTCAGCGAGGGCTTTGATAGCTGAGCAAGGCAAAATACTTCCTTTGTTTAAGGTGCTCATGTCTTATACAGGGTATTTTCCCCTTCAGGAGCAGAGCATGGGCACACAACAAACATGAAAAGAATGGGTGATTGGAAAGGATCCATAAGCAAACCACTTAAGCAAACCACCTAAGCAAAAGCCTTCGAGAATACATTAAACCACTTAGTCTTTGAAATCATCCAATGTCCCAAAAATATGAAGCAGTCCTCCCAGTTTTTGCAAATAATTTGTGCAAATTTTGAGTGGGAGGAATGATGCACATTTTTTTTCCTTGTGGCTGCAATTCAGGAAACCTTGGCCAATCCTTGAAAGCAAAGAGAATAACAAGTTAATTTTTCATTCTTGCTTACAAGGATGATATGAAGGAGGATTTCCATTCCTTTCTACTGGCCTTCTTCCTTGTCTGTCTTTATCTTTAAACCAAACATGGACTGGACAGCCCTTCAAAGAGAGGATGCCATCAAAAAGAGGATTATTCTTTAGCAGCTCTTCAAATGGAGGGCTGCCCTCGCTTAAAGAAGGTATGTAGCCACCATCAGCACTTTTATAGTTATAGTTTCAAGTCCCAAAAGAGATTGTGATTGTGATAGTTTAAAATTCAATTCTTCGCAAAAAACCAAACCAAACCAAACCAAACTTCTGGTTTATACATGTGAGATTTTGTGCCTCTGTATCCACAATTCAAAACACCAGGAAATGGCCCAACATTGCTGCACAATATCATGCCTGTGTTGCCAGCAGTAGTCAACATGGTCTACACAGGATGCCCTCTTGTGCTCACTGCCATTCACAAAGAGAACACCAAGCAAGGGAAAATCACAGAAGCAGACCTTTTCTCATCAGTTAACTACTTCTCATCAAAATACAAAGCAGTGATCAGGGCAGTTTTCCAACAAGTACGAATGGTAGTGAGTCATGATGCACAAATGCAAAAATCACAAAAAATTAACATGATCCTTTAAAAAAAAAGTCTGGTGCATCAACAAAGAGTAAGCTACCCAAAGATCAATAACTTCTGTTCTGTTTCAGAGGATCTTTAGCAGGGCTGGGTAAGAATTTCATTAAGAAGAATTTACTAAACTATTTCTGAAGACTATACCAAAGCTCATACATTTCTTTATATTCTGGGTAAAAGAATATAGAATTTTTTTTAAAAAAAAATTAAATGTGAAAGAAAGCAAAGCTGACAAAAGTTTCCCGTAGCTAATTTCTAGCTTCCTTTATGAATAATTTTATACCACCCTATAGTCCTGGACATTAGGAGAACAAGCGCTATAGTGCTATTGTGTGAGCACTGAGAGGGCATCATAATTGTATGAGCTATACTATTTACATATACAGTGGTGCCTCGCTAGACGATTGCCTCGCAGGACGAGGAAATCGCTAGACGATGCCTTTTTGCGAGCGCTACTGCGCTTCGCAAAACGATGTCTCTCTATGGCGATTTTCGCTAGACGATGAGGTTTCCCCATAGGAGTGCGCCGACTAGTGGTGAAAAGCTGTCAGTGCAGCTGTCAGTGCATTCCTATGGGGACCCTCACTCGCTAGACGAGGTTTCCCTATGGGAAATTTCGCAAGACGACTGCGTTTTCCCTTGGAACGCATTGAAGTGATTTCAATGCATTCCAATGGGAAAACGTGCTTCGCTAGACGATGTTTTCGCTAGACAGCGATCCTCGTGGAACGGATTAACATCGTCTAGCGAGGCACCACTGTATAGTGCATTTCTGTTCTTATTCACAATTTTGGACTGATGAGTTATAATTATTTGATAATGTCATGCTTATACCTATTGAAAACAAAATTACGGCCAGAACTATTTTTACAGTTGCCTAATGTCACATGATTTCTTAAGCAATTGTGAAGAAGGAGCAATTGAATAAGATTCAAATATGATTTGTGGAATAATAATTGCATAGCCTGGCCGTAATGCCATATAGTTCAATTGATTTTATTTGAGATTCCCCCACCACCACCTCTTATTAATCCATTGGAATTAAATAAGAAAGTCCAGTTTATTCTAAAGTTCATTGTCTCTAGCTATTCTACTTGGTATTTAAGACCATTCTGATTTCTTGCATTTGTAAACTTTCTGCTCAGGGTAGTGATTTGATGCCAGCTATTTCACTCTCTGCTCTCTACAGATCCATCATGCTATGGATTTCCTTGAGAGCTCTGATCAACAACTCATTTTTAGCCAGAGCCATATTTTGGACGTGACCAAGGTCAGCAACCTTGACTTCAGTCATTGATTCACTTCCAAACAGACCCCGCGATGTTGAATGCCTTGCTCCAGAAATATGAATAGCAGCTCAGTCTGTGAAACAGCCTTCTCTTTATAATTCATCTCAGCTGCCCACCTCGAGACACAGACTGAGGAACATGTAGCTGAAGTATACCATGAGGGCCTAATCAAGAGCACTCCATCTGTGTCTCTGCTCTTATGAGAAGACAAAATTGCTGTGGTGCACAATAACTGGGGCCTTGGGTTCATGGATTATGACAGGGTGGATTTGGGAAACTGCCAAAACTAGACTGAGACACAGTGTGCCAGTTGCTTAGACCTACTCTGTATTCCATTCTTTATGTTAGTTTGGAGTGCCAAAGGCCTTGACTTGGAAATAGTGCAAACATATCTAACTTCTTCCATGAAGAGAGAATTCAGTAATGCCCAGAATTGTGTCTAGTTCCTCTAGATTCCTCTAGCAGTGCAGTGTACAAAGGCTCTAATTCTTCACGTGGCAATGGTGAGCCATCTTTCCCGATCCCGGGCGCATCATCTTTCCCATCTGGATTTGAGCCTGAAAGACCAAAGCACATTGAGTTGTAAGTAGGCACAGTGTGTGACCTTACACACCATCATTTCTGATCACGGAGTACATCCGTTAAGGGAATTGTCTTGGCTTCCCATTTCCTTGCTTTGTGCTGTTTGAGTTGACATCACATAACCTTCATTCTGGTCTTAAGCCAGTGGAGCTTTTGATAATTGACTTAACACAGAGCAGTTAAGCCCACTTCTACAGTGAAGCCAATTGTCCCAAAGGGTAGCTATTGGCTATATATAATGGCTGCTGAAGAATGCGAACAGCAAGTGCTGTTGCCTCCCTATCAGCTTCCTCAGAGGCATTTGGGTTGGCCCACTCAGAGAAGAGAAAACGGGACTAGACAGATCTTTACTCTGACCCCACATCACTCTTACACTCACAGGTGAGGGCTTGAAGGTATTCTGAGAAAAAAAATAAAATGATCATTGAAGCCATATCCACCACTCCTCTTCAAAATACTGGCCTTAGCGCCATCCTTCTTCATATTTTCTGTAGGAGAAAGAAAGAGCATCTGATGACTAGCATTACTTCTAGTGGGCCCTCCAGAATCTAAGGATCCCAGCTAGAGATGGGGGTATTGGTATTCATATACGAATATCCCCACACAGCTGGAGTTAACGAGGCTCCGGCCCCTGGGGCTGGACCATCCACTCACACGTCCACCACTGCCGCTGGCCCTGCTCATCCTTCCAATCGCTCCCGAGTGTCGTTCACTTCCCGGTCGGCTAGCCACTCCTGGCAGAGGGAGGGAGGATGAGTCTCCCTGCAAGGCTGCTGAGTGGCTAGCTGAGCGGCACTCTGGAGCGATTGGAAGGAAGCGAGGGACTGCCACCGCTACCATACATCTGAGTGGACAGTCCGGCCCCATGGGCCAGACCCTCATTAACTCCAGCTATGCAGGGGTATTTGTATTTGTATACGAATACGACTATCCCCATCTCTAATCCCAGCATTTGCCCTACTAGGTCAATGGCTAGTGTTACTTTTGTTGTTCCAATTTGAGGCTAAGAAGATCCCTGCTTCTGCGGCTCTTTCTCCCTCTCTTTGCATAGCCTTTGTGTACAGAATCTGAGTCATCAGAGCTGAGCTACAGCCACCAATCTGAAGCTGACAGAGAAACCATGAACCCTGGGAGTCAGGAGAGAACAGTAATCAAGATCAGTGGACAAACCCAAAAGACCAGGCCAGCCTTCCTGAGTTGGTTTCTCACTTGAACAAGCCAGGAGTTGGAATCAAAGAGAAGGAGGAGAAACGTGAATTCAGCCTTATTGCTCAGGTTCCACAGAAGACGCCTTTTGTGGACAGCTTGTTACCTCTGTCCCATCATGCAGTCTTCCTCATCTACTTTATTTTATTTTATTTTATTAATAGGCTACCTTTTGCCAGATCTGGAGACTCAAGGTGGTGCACAGTACAAAAAATAATAAAATTAAAAACAGTATAAAATACATTAAAAAACAATTGAACCATTAAACTGATTAAAATACAATTGAATAATTTAAAATAGGTAACACGTTAAAAACTATTTCAACTCTAAGAAGGCATTCAGGGATTCAATCACGATTGTTCAAACGATTGTTAAAAGCCTGCCTGAAAAGGTGGGTTTTCAGCTGTCGGCGGAAGGATAGAAGGGAAGAGGCCAGCCTGACCTCCCGAGGGAGAGCCTTCCATAAGCTGGGAGCTGCCACAGAGAAGACCCTCTCCCGTGTCCCCATCAAACCTGCCTGCGATGGCAATGGGACTGAGAGGAGAGCCTCGTCTGATTGTCTTAAGCACCGGAAAGGCTCATTGTGTCATTGTGTTTGCTACAGTCCTGCGTACAGGTCACTGAAAATATATAATTTTCCCTGGTACATACTGCTGAAATGGTAATGTAGCACAGCCCAGAGCCTGGATGTAACTAGTTACAAAAGAACAGTTTTCGGCAAGAAATCTACAACTTTGTGACACTGCTACTGTAATTTCTCAAGAGTCTTTTGCAGTCTTTATAATTATTGGCATGGGTAGATGGCCTCACTTTGTGACAGAGAAGAAATATCAGGGGGTTCAAATGCTGACTCACACTGTGCCTTGTGCTCTGTTGTGGGTGTGGACGCAACAATGGGGGCACTTCACATACTTCATGCCTGCAGCTGTAACATTCAGAGATTTTTCCTAAAGTCACCAATTGTTTTTGAGAAACATGCAAGCAAATAATCAGTTTTTAAAAACCACAGTGATAAGTAACTTCTTTTTTAACCAATGAGGTATAAGTGTAGCATTTTTTTCCCTTTTAAGTCACTCAAAGCTCTGGAGGGCACAGGACAGAAATCCTAACCATTGTTCATATGGCCAGATGGTGAGTAGGAAGCCTTCAGCTGACAAGCACTTTAGCTAAAGAGAAGGGACTGAGATAGATCCAGAGTACATGTCCAGGAAGAACTAGTAATCTAGGTTCTCATTCTGTAATTCAAAGCACATAGTAAAGTTTACTACCAGATTGGATTTCAGGCCATGGCTTCTGCCATTTTGACCGCTCCAACAAGTCTTAAAAGCACTGAGCATGGGTGTACAGACCGCTCGTATGCTTGTCTGCAGGTGTGTAGGCATTACATTTCTATCTTGATTCCTCCCCCTCCCCAAAATGTGCTCAAGACACATAACAAACACCATTGTCAACAAGCTAAGAATGGATCAAAGTGACATGGAAAACAAATAAGACAATGGAACCATTAAAATCTGCATGGTAATTAGCAAAGCATTAAAGTCAGAGTGAAATTTTTCAAGAAGTTAAGATCACCCTCACAGACACTTACCTGGGGAGCCCCAGTTTGAAGCCCAGTGATGAGGGGCACCATTGAGGGCACCATTAGCCAGGTCACCTTCTTCCCTGGATCTCATACACCAGGGAAAGATTCTGGGACAAGCGTTGCTGGCCACCCAACCGGAGTGTCCACTAGCAGTTCAGGATGGAGCTCCCAGCCTGGCCTGGCTTGGGGTTTAAATGGAGTCCCATGACCCTTCCTCCAGCACTCGCCACCGGTGGGTCACCCAATATATGGAGCTGCTCCTTATGCTGCACCAACGCTATACTACTGCAGCCGACACAAGCAGTGGCCTTTTAATATCCACTACTTATCTTTCTGAATAAAAAGCAAAGACTGGTGCTTATATACCATCCCATAGTGCTTAAAGCACTGTCTGGGCAGTTTACAAGTTAATTATGCAGGCTACACATTATCCCCACCCCACCCCCCGCATCAGTTGGGTACTCATTTTACCGACCTCGGAAGGATAGAAAGCTGAGTCAACCTTGAGCCGACTACCTAGGATTGAAGCCCAGGTCGTGAGCAGAGTTTTGGCTGCAGTACTGCAGTTTAACCACTGCGCATTGAGGCTCTTAACAATAATGCTGTGTGTGTCTCAATTAAAATGGGATTGCGGGGTGGGTGGGGGGTGGAGGGCTGAGGTTATCCCTAAATTTTCTCGCCTAGACCTGCAATGTGATCTTCAAACAGTTTTGTTGTAAGCTTTTATTAGAAGCCTAGATACATAAATTTTAAGGAAGCTGTGTCCCACAAAATATATTTTGGGAAAAAGAACTCCCCACCCCAAAAGACTAGCAAAAACGGAATACTCTCATTTCAGCATATGTACATTTTTCTTTACCACCCTTAAAAAAAACAAAAAACTATAAAATTTGAGCACGTTTTAGAGTAGTTCTTTTCCAGAATGCTGGAATGTGCTAAATGCTCTTTCACATAGGGCCAAAGGATATTTAGTTAAAAGACAGAGAGGGACAAAGATTTACAGAAGCAGTTCCATACTAGATTATTTCATGTGGAACATTCATTTGACACCTTAAGATACAAGGGAAGGTAATGTTCAATGGAAGTGAGTGAATGTTTGGTGTGCTTTCATTCCACTTTCAATATGAGACCTTTGGGTAGTTTGGGCGGCATATAAGTTAAATAAATAAATAAAATAAATAAATAAATGAAAGCTGTATTTTCCATTTTGCTGAAAGTCTGCTTAGAAGCAAGAAGAAGCTATCATTCCAATAAAGTTATCACTTTCTGGCTCTTCACTGGCCAGGCGAGAAACAGAAAGAAAGAAGAATGGGTATCCCAGACCTGCAAATAGCACTTGAACCGTGTTTTTAGACTCAGACCTAGAGCAATGAATAAACATTCTTGACGACAGGAGAGGGTTTTGATTTTGATTTAAATCTCAAATGGCTCCTGAAAAAAAATGTAGGGCTAGTCACTTGCCGGTTTCCCCATCACAACTTCTTCTTACCCATTCTGCTCGGGCTGCTCTACCCATCTGAAAATCCACCAGGCCTCCTCTGAAGTGGGCTAAATCCACACCTGAAAATTTGATAGCTGTTCTGACACAGTGGCACAGGCAGTGTCTGCAAATTTTGATATGCTTTTCTTCTAGGTCTGCATACAAATGGGGGGCAACTTGTGATCAGGTCGGTGTGTGTGTGGGGGCTTATCTCCTGAAATTTTGAGGTGAAACAACCCCCAGTCCTAGTCCATGAGGTGTCCTTGCATACAAGGAAAAGACCAGGATAAGGCATGGCCCAGTAGTGACTGGTATCTCTTGCTTTTAAACGAAGTGAGCAACACTTTTACTAGGGGTTCCGTACTTTTTTGGAGAGAAATGCTGCTAGAATCTATTGCAGGACTGAGCCAAGATTCTGTGCTTTTTGTTAATTCCTTCTGCCAGGACAAGGAAGGTTAAAACTGATTTATATGTCTGAGGCACCTGGGAGGGTGTGGAACTGGGGCTTGCACGTTGCTTAATTCTTTCTGCCTCTGCCATTTCACACTCCTCATCCATGTCATTCCTGTTGCTCTTCCTGTGATTTTGATTAGAGATGGGCATGAATCAGAAAAAATGGTGATTCGTTTTGATTCATGATTTGTCAAGGTCATTGAATCACAAATTACGAATGTACATCTTTTTTTCTGTCAAATCGATGAATCAATTTGTCAAATTGTTTTTGAATTTAAAACCCTGTAAAATGGCCACCCGAGCACCAAGAGACACCAAATTTGCAGAGAAAGCTTCCCCTCATTCTCCTCTACAAGCCCTGCAGGCTGGTGAAGTTTGGGTTTTGTACGTCCAAGTTATACACTGACAGGAAGGGCTCCCCCAAGAAAGTTTCCCCCAGGCACCTAGAGACACCAAAAGCACAGAGAAGCTTCCTGTAACTCTCCTCTACAATTTCTCCAAGTTTGGTGAATATTGGGTTTCAGACATCCAAGTTATACCCCCACAAAGTGGGTCCCTCTCCCCAGGAAAGTGCCCTTTAGCAGCTGGCTTTGGGAAACCCAATCTTCACCAAACTTTGATAGATTGTAGAGGAGAGGCAATAGAAGCTTCTCTGTGATTTTGGTGTCTCTGGGTGCCTGTGGGGGGGGGTTTCCTGAGGAGCCCTCTTTGCGAAACCCAATCTTCACCAAACTTGGAGGGATTGTATAGGAGCATCGAAGGAAGCTTCTCTGCAGTTTTGATGTCTCTTGATGCTTGGGAGGCCATTTTATAACCAAACAACAAATAAAAACTGCTAAAAATTCATTCATTTCTGATTCATCAGGGGCATTGATTTGTATGAATACAAATGGATGAATTAGCGATTTTTGAACAAATTTGGTGATTTGTTTTTTAATTCATGCCCATCTATAATTCAGATGCCAACTGAGGGCAAAGAAGGGGGAGGAGCCTAAAATGTTTAATTTTTTCATCCATATCTTCTGCTTTGGGTCCTTTTGGGGAGAAAGGCGAGATAGAAATATTTGAAATAAATAAATAAATATCATGATTTCCAAACCCCTGCACTTATCCCTCTCCAATTATACAGATTTGTGGCCTAGAGATCTCTCTACATCGTCAGCTACGTTTATACAAAGAAGGGGGAGGGATTCTTTCCCATCCCTTATTCATACACCATTCTTCCGTAGTTTTGGAAGATGTGACAAAGGCTATAGCTGTTGGCCTGCAATGTGTAGTGTTGTTTTGACCAGCCAGCCTCTTCGTCTTCCTCCTCCTCTTCCACTTCTTCTTTCCCTTCTTTGAGGTTCTGTGATTCAAATCTGCTTGGGAGACTTCCCTCTGTGTTGCACAACTGATTTTGATTATTCCATCTTGATTGAAACACTCCTTGTTCAAGGCTTTTTTATATTGCTCGACATGTTTGAAGGCTGAGTCTTGGCCTTGAAAAACAATTTCTGGAGACCAAACCCTGAAAAATGCATTCTAAAGAAAAGTTCTACTGAGCCCTGGTCCACATTAAGAAAGTCCATTGTACTTTCAAATTATCAGTTCTATCACTAAAATACTTTACGAGCAACTTATTTAGGGCTGGTCTACACATGGCAAGTGGAGCAAGCTGCAGTGAGCTAAACAGGAGTGCAAGGAAGTCCGGTATACCATTTGGTCCAGATCCTCACATTCAAATGGCATATGGCCTTCAAATGACCCTATTTGGCCTGTAGCAGCCTGCTGTCAATTTGCCAGCATTGTGAAGTGACTTAAGTTTTTTATAAGTGTCTATTACAGCAGGTTTGTGTATTAGGTATACTGACTTAATACACATACCTAACTTGTAATACACATAACTAATGCTATTTTAAAAGTGACACCGCACATATTTGCTGCTCTAATGCACACATAATTTTTTTTAAAAAATACTTCCTCAGCCCCTCCACAGGGCCAAGTAAGTGTTTAATTTGCCAGTATTGTGACGTGGCTCTGTTCATGATATTGGCAAATTAAAAGAGGAAGGTTCACTTTGGTTTGTTTCCAGAAGCTGCATGCACTGGAAATGAACCAAAATGGAATGATTTTACCGGCACCAAAAAGTAGAAGCTCCTGACAGGGGCCAGAAAGGTGTGGGTAGGACTGCTCTGGGGGTGGGTTGCTTTGCTCCAGCAAGGACGTTGCCTGATCACGGTCTTTAAGAATCAGTCAGCCTGTCCTTTCAGTGGCTCAGACAGTGGGTAAGATGCCCATGTAGCCTCTTAGAAGACCTTTTCAATAAAACCCTCCTTTAGATAAAGTTGCAAGAACCTGTGTTTTTTTTTAAAGTCTAGACTTTAATTTATGACAAAGCTGTTTTTAAGTTGTCCTCCTGATCCATCTGCTTATGGGATGTCAAATCAAATCCTTCATTCCTCTTAAGCTTCATAACTCTGTGGGATCATGAAAAATGATGGGGAAATGCACAATGATATAGTGACATCACTGCATGAGAATTCTAAGGCACATAGGTCCCAAATACAAGTTTCTTAGCCCTCCAAATGAAGCAAGGAAAGGCAGATCTCCTTCAAAATAACTTTTACCTGCTGTGAAAAAGAACACATTCCAGTAGGTGTCTGGTTCTTGAATCTTTGCATGTAATTAATCTTCTCAGTGCCCGAGGTTTCCAAGAGCTGTTGCTAATAGTATGAATGTCACACTGCATTGTGTCAGGAAATTCTGTCTCCTCAGTAGCCACAGGTTTTTAAAAAGATGGGAATTCCAAGGGAGAAGTGGGTGAAGGGCCTCAATGAGCTTCTAGAGAGTTGTTATCATTCTTTCCTGCAGGCCCTGTTACAGTGTAGAATTGGGCACTGAGTTATTTTTCTAATAAACTTTCCTCTTTCAGTTCCTTCGTGTATTTCCCCTTCCTCTCTCTCCCTCTCTCTGTGAAGAGTTTCACCCTATACCATGGGCTCAACATATCTAAAAAATAATTTCCTTAGTATACCTGACTGTATGCTAGGGGATCACATTTATAAAACCATATGGGATGTGTGTTTATCTCTGTGTGTGCCTGTGCATGTATCTGGCACTAATAGAGAGCCAGGCCTCTGAAAGCTCATCATTTCCACACAATTAAGCAAAATAATCCAAATGTATCTCGACATTTGTTTTAGGTCAGATGTGAGCAAAGTCGGCCCCTTGGCCTAGTTTTTTATGGAATAAAGAGAAAGAAAGATTGATCGAGAGAGAAGAGACTATCAGAACAACAGACTGAGAGTCAAACTGGGTAGTGCATTTATAATGTGCTTTTTTCCCCAGTGATGCTCCCTAAAGGGGTAATAGATGTCTGTTCATTCTACTGCATTATTTTCCCTGCCTAGTTATCTTTTATTTACCACGCTTACTTTTGTGACTGATATTTATATCTAGTTCCTTTTCCCAGTAATGAGGGTGCAACTACACAGTGAGAGAAACGCAAATTCACTTGCTGTGAATGTGTGTCAGGGAATTCAGGTTTCCTTGGGTCTGTTCTACACAGGCAGAGGAGGAAAATAGCTAAGCAGTCTTGTTTGCAGCTTGTTAACATAGCTCTCCTATAGCCCACCATGAGTAGCTACAGAAGAACTGCATAATAAGCTGTAAACAAGGAAGAATGGCAATGCCCCACCCCACCCCACCTCCCACCCACCCCCCGTGTGTAGATGCCGTAGTGCAACAGAGTCAGGACCAAGCTGGGTTTTTAAAAGAAATTGCATTATTTCACTGGCTGGATCTTTGTCCAGAGCCCCAGCTCACTCACTTTCCCTTCTCTTTCCTATCGAGGGCGTTGCTGAAACCAAACTGGGTCAGTCTTTCTAAGAAACTGACCCAGCAGTGCAGCTTTTAGAGTGCTGGGAAATGGAGTTCTGTTGCCTCCGTTGCTCTCCAGGATGTCCGTTCTGCCAAGGATACAGCTACTGAACCTGCCGGTTTCTGCTACTGTTTAACTGCTGGCTGGAAGGCTGCTGTCTTTGGGAAGCAGGAAGTTTCACCCATTTGGAGAAGGGGTGAGAAGGGAAGTTTGTGTGCCTTCACTTGTCCTTGCATAGCCTTTTAAGCTATACACACCACACTTCCACTATACTCAGAAATGTGACAAAGAAGTCAGCGTGCCAACACACAAGCCATTCCATAAACTGGGAGACTGCCCTTGGACGGTACCCTGACCCTTGCCAAGAACAAAAAGGGAGACACACACCTCTCCACACTTTCCACTTTGTTCCTTCTATTTTTTACAGGGTTTGAAAAGTAACCTGTTGTCTTTTCTGTGCACAAGTACTCCCATATGATTCAGATGCCAAGGTGAGCTCATTTCTGTGTGCTGGATCCTTGCTGCCCCCCAGCCACCACACATTTCTGCAATCACACCA
Source organism: Intellagama lesueurii (assembly GCA_037013535.1). NCBI lineage: Eukaryota > Metazoa > Chordata > Lepidosauria > Squamata > Agamidae > Intellagama > Intellagama lesueurii. Next base: position 160,727,886 of record JBAJHW010000001.1, on the reverse strand, counting down.
CCTGGACCAATGCAAATGTATCAATTTTCCTTTTTAAAAAGTAGAAGCCTCAGTGGTGGAGGGAAAAGCTACAGATATGGGTGGGCAGGCACTCTGGGCTGAGGTGTACTTTTTGTCAATGTTACACTATTTTTGTAATTTAGGAGGGATAACATCAATCCTTTTTCTTTGAAACTGGAACATATTGGTTCTTATCATAGTTAAGTGAGGAGACCACCTTACAAACTGGAGGAAGAAGAACACCACATGCTTCAGATCCAGCTTCTGTGTCATGTTGCTGCATTCAACACACACACACACACAGAGAGAGAGAGAGAGAGAGAGAGAGAGAGAGAGAGAAGCCAGAAAGGGAAAGCAAAACAAAACAAAACAAAAACCACAAAACAGCACTGGTCTGACCAAACTCCCTCATAGGACCCTGCTCTCTTTCTTATACAATTAGAGAGAAAGGCAATGGTCAGACATGTGAGTAACTGAAGTCACATTCATGTACAGTCTTGACATCTTTTCACAGAAATCTTGTTCTGACAGCATTAAAGTCTAGAAAGACATTTACTGGAGAAGTCCCTATCAATATGGAGGGGAAACTGAGGAAAATGTATGAACAGCATGACTATATGTGTTGTGATACTCAAGATTTTTTTAAGCCTAGTTTCACAAGCCAATGAAATGAATGTACTCTCTGTGCTTCTTGTCTGATTGAATAAGAAGAAGGAGATTCTCGTAATAACCCATTGAACCTAAGGTGGCATCTCAAGGGCAAAGGTTCAGGCAGGTTGAAACTGTCATTAAAATTTGCCTGCAGATCTTAGCCTGCTGAAACCATTACATTTTATTAGCTAACACCGACTTCAAAATGGCTGCAGTGTTTATAAACAGGCATTGAGAAATTGTGGCAGCACTAAGACTTAATTTTCAAAGTAAAACCTTCAAACTTGCCCTACAGGCAATGCGGAATGGTACTGCTAAATGAAAAGACTCCTTCTCTTTCCCTTTTTAAAGGTGGAAAGAAATAGTCTCTACGAAAGGCAGTATCATAGTCTAGTTGGAATTCTTATTTTGAACACAGATATATACGTACTTCTATTGACTTGTTCCTCTGGAGAGAAAAGCAATTGTCTTTGCTCCATACAGACAATATATGGTACAACAGTACATCGTGGCTGTCATTATCCTGGTGGATGTTTTTCTCCAAGGATTGATTGGAGGACATGGTGAGATAAAACATTCTTTAGTGATGGGAAAACAAAATATAAAAGAGAAAAATGCAAATATAGAAATGCCAAAGAAAATCCTTGAAACCAAGTTAAAACTTTAATGGAGCCCATGGAATACAAGTATTGTTGAGAAAAATGTCCATAATCGCTGCAGCATTTTCTCAGATACTTCATCTGTAGAAGTTACACCTGACTATATATTTAACCCAGTCTGTACATATTGCACTGGCCAGAATCCAACTGGTTATCTACACTGATGTAAGTCATGTGGTGTAAATTGCAGTGGTGGATGCTGCTAATTAGCGAGTGGCCACTTGCATTCCCCATTGCATGTGTTAGTTGTTATTGTTGTTTTGACTTATACAACTCCCCACAGTGTTTGGAACACTCTCTGGGCAGTTTACAACATAATTATGCAAATAACAACTTGCCCCCCTTTTTGGTGTACAAAACTCAGGGAATAGCCACATATAAGATAAAGTTTCAACTATGGTTGTATTGTTTTCCCTGATTTTTTAATCTCTTTTTTTAAAAAAAATACAAATCCTTGGACCGTTAATTGTGTTTTCAACATTAATCTGAAAGTTTGCCTCATGTTGCTCAGGAGAAGTAGCATAATAGCTCACTGCTAGACTACATCTTTTGAATGTAGAAGTTCCTGACAATCCTTAGAATGTAAATGCAGAGAATCTAAAGCAGGCTTCCCCATCAGTCCTAGCCAGCATGACCAATATTTATGGATGATGGAAGCTGTTGTCCACAACACTTGAGGCTGACTACATTGGGGAAGGTTGGCAGAAGGATGAAGAAAGATTTCTGTTTGAGATACAGCAGAATTGTTGCTATACCCATGAGCTGATTGTCTTGCCACGTCAGGAGCATTCCATTCCATGAGAGTTCAAGATCAAAGCTTGATATCCAGAGATTGAACTCCAGAATTGTCTCTCAGACCAAACACCTAAGAATTGGAAACTCTCTAGGTGATATGAAGCCACCTTAAATGTTCATAAAGTGTTTCACTAGCAAACTTAGCCTTGTAGTTTTCTAGGTGGATTTATATCATATCCGACTGCTACAGAAAGCTTTGATTTGCAGAAGAAAGAACATTGCTGGGCTTCCATTGTAAGACCCAAACCCAGTGAGCTGTTAAGACATTCCAAAAACCTTTGACAGCAGACAATGTGAATGTGCCATTTGTGGTCAGGTTTCTCCTCCGCTGGATTACGACGATGATCTATAATTTAAAATTGAATAGAAAAAGACATTGACAGCACTGAAGACTTGAATATAAAATCCTGAACAAGAAGCCATACTGTTCATATGGCAGATAGCAGTTTATTTTTTTCTTCTTCGGCTGAAAGTACAAAAGAAGCCCTAGTTCTTATTTTAAAATACAAATCCTAAGAAATTTGGAAGGTGTCATTACTTAACAAAGGAGAAAAAGGATTAAATCTTTATAAAGTGTAACCAGAAAAACAGAAGAATGAAAACTATCAGGAAAAAAAAATTAAGCATCTAGTTGCTGTAGACATAAATTCAGAATGTGCTACAAAATATTTATATACATATTGTATAGCAAGTCAAATTAATTTATTATACTGTTGCTGGCAGTTTCCACACCATCTGTCTTATAAAGAATGTCTCTAAATTCATAGAAAAGAGTTACAATGAGTTGTTAAGACTATACAGGAGGGTACATATAACCATGCAGACTGAATGCTCTGTATACACAGATCCTTTCAACATTATGCAAGAATGGAAATAAAGTGGATGTATTTGGCAGTCAAATTTGGAAATAGTAACCCCAAGACAAATTGTTGGAATGCATGAACATGTTGTGGCCGAGGCATTAATAAAGGAAACGATGCAGAGTATAACCCTCTGCTATTGGAACTAGGAAGCCCACGAAATATGGATTCTCTCCTGTTGACATAATGGTCAAAGGCATTGTTCTAAGGGGGACAGCAAGGATGCACTAAGGATCCACGGTGCACGTCTTGCAGCTAGCAGGTTTGAAGAGGCTACAGTTGTAGTCCCACTGCCTAAAAGACCTGTCCTGTCCATAACAGACTTGGGGAAAGGACTCGGGGAGAGGCAATGGAAGCTACTAACCCCTATTTTTGTGGGGTGAATCTGCTGTAGGCTTTAGTCCAAAATCTAGAGAAGATCTCCAAGGCACTGGCCATATTGGACAGCTCCTTTTCAGTCTGGAGTAAAACTCGGAACAGATCCACCACCCCTCAAAATCAGAGTCACCAGCTTATGTTGGTGAGAGAAGTGATTGAACTATATTAATCAAGGAATTGTCTCATTTCTCTGGTGCCAGTCTCTCTAAGCCTTAACCAGTGGTTCCCAAACTTTGGGTAAGGAGGGGAGAAGGGAGGAGGAAGCCTGGCCTGAGTAGTACTTCCGTGAATTCTGCAGTGCCTCTGGTTGGGTTTGGTGGTGCCCCAGGATGCCATGGCACACAGTTTGGGAACCACTGTATGAATGAGTAAACCTAGTTGTTAGTCTGAACTAGAATAGATCCATTCAAAGAAGAAGCATCTGTTGGTTAAAGAGTGCACTAGGAAAGTACTGCAACATGCCCATCGTTTAATTCTTCATTCTGTTTCAGATTTATAAAAGGTGATTGGCAAAATTGCTGGAATGCAGATGAGCATTATTTTTTCTCGAAGTAGGGGGAAACATCTTGCCTAAAACCATATCAAGAGGATACTAAGCACAGTGAAGTTTTTCTGATAAAAGAGAAGTCAAAACAAGAACTTTCCACACATTTTAAGGGGTCCATCACATAAAAATGCCAAAAGCATGTACTTATGAAAAAAAGGTGAAACACTTGGGTTGTGTCAGGCATGGGAGGGACTTGCAAGAGCATTTCTTGATTATAAATATCTATTGATTTCCGCAGCTGATCCTTCAAGTTATTTATTTTCTTATTAACATGACTTTAAAGGGGAATGGCTATAGCTCTTCTCAGAACCTCTGAAAATGCAGAGATTCTGGGCAGTTTCACAATCAGAAATTGATCAACGTGCCATCCATCTGACGATGTCTTTTTGAAAGCTTCCTTGTCTGTGCAATCAACCTGAAAGGAATCTTGTGCTGATTTCTCCAAGGATCTGTCACAAGACAAAAGTAAGGTAATTTTCAGCCCACAGAGCTGTGAAATAACTCGTATTTGGAAAAAGAAACATCCTTTACCTCTGACGGGTCGTCTTCTTCTAGCTGTGAAGACCTCAGTGCATGAAGGGAAAGCTGGAACTGGGACTGCTAATCCAGCCTTGCCTTTGCTATGCTGACGAGCCCTGTTTGTCCATCATCTATGCACCCACAACTTACATCCACTCTTTCTGTATATGTAGTGTGGTACCCTGAACTAAAAAACACATCTTCTGTATGCTTACAGGGTTTGTTTATGCAGAGTTAATCTGTGTCAGAAAGTTGGGGCTGCTCCCAGAGGTTGTGATCCCCTGTTCTGTGCACTATATTGACCCAATTTAGAAGCTCTCAAAAGTTTGCCATGAAGGGTAAACTGCTGTATAGAGTACGAACCCCATATTTGTGGAGGGTCAGTTCTGTAATCTACCATGAATGCCTAAAACTGCAGATACGAGGGAAACCTGTATAGAAAATACAAGGGGTGGGACAAAGGCCACCAGGATGTGGGAGAAAGGCTATAAGGGGGCATCCTTGTATGTTGTATTTAAGGCTGGGCAAACTGCAGATAAGTGAAGCCACAGATACCAGTCTTGTGGATAAAAGGATGTTACTATAATCACTATTTCTGGCAATGTTGCCCCATGGAATGAAGAGGAAAAATAACCAGATTCTTCCCTTGCTAATTAATCCAGTGCTTCAGTCTCTGAATTAAAACATTTAACTTGGACCTTTAAGAATAAAGGACCAAAGGAAAAACATTGCATGGTTTTATCACTTCAGAAGAACATTGCCTTGGAAAAATCTTGTCATGCCACATTGCCCTTCCTTTTTCCTCCTTTGATGTAAGTGCTTTCATATTAACTTTTCAGGACTTTGCTAAAAATTTGTGATCTGTGTGTTCTACAACTACCTAGGAAGAATGTAGCTTTCATATGGAAAGAAGGCTCAGAGATCTTCAGCTACTCCATGAGCCCACATTATCAACTAAAATGATGGGAAAGGATGTTAGAAAATTAAATGAAATTAAAGCCTTTAACTTTTTCATCCACTAACTCTTTCTTTCTTTCTTTCTTTCTTTCTTTCTTTCTTTCTTTCTTTCTTTCTTTCTTTCTTTCTTTCTTTCTTTCTTTCTTTCTTTCTTTCTTCCTTTCTTCCTTCCTTCCTTCCTTCCTGCCTGCCTGCCTGCCTGCCTGCCTGCCTGATCCTTCTGTTCAGTCAGGTAAAGTCAGGAATTCAGAAAGATATTTTTAAAAAGTAACTAATTAAAGTTTTTTTTCCTTTTTCACTCTGCTTCCTAGCTTGGGGGTGAAATGGTACACTATGATACCAGTCTGGTGGGCAAATTTGGCTCAGTGGGTCACAGCTTATATAGGCCATCTCCAAGACCAGGTGCAGCTACAGGGAAGATCTCAGGTCCTCTTGATTTGATTCATAAACAAGAGTGAATGCTGAATCTGGCAACTGTATTCTGTGGCAAATCAAGTGCTTATGGGCAATCTCTCTCAAAAGAATATGATTAGGACTTGTAATGCTAATAAAAACCCTATTCAGACCACTACTGTACAGTCCATGTTACCTGAACAACAGTATGTCTCCTGTGGACTGGTCAAGTTGCTCCTTTTCAAGATCAAGGAGTTGTGGGGGCAGGAATGCTACATTTCTCATTTGAGTGGAACACATTAGCTTTTCAGTCATTTCTCTGTGTAGTTGTTTAGGGAACAGGAAGCAATTTCACAAAATCTATAACCTAATTTAGGGTTATTATTGAAATCTGAAGAATAATTAATTCTATGGACCCAGGTGACTGAAAGAAACAGCAACTCAACCCCTCTAAAATATCTATAGTATGACTTGGAGGGAAAATAATTTGTATAGTGCAAAAAGAAATGTAAAGAAATTCTTCTTTCTTTTAGGCTATCTTGACTTGGCAATGAGGAATTTTCAAGCTCCACAAAATTCCTCCATTCCAGGCAAGAGTGAGGACAGGAGAATATTTTCTGTAAACAATCTCTACCCCAAACTAGTGGCCTTTCTCTTTGAGAGGCAAAGCACACACACAAAATAATTACAGAGCAACTCACTTTAAAAACAGCCCCTTCCTATACTTCTAAGCCTTATTCATCCATGCAGCAAAGAGAGGGTGGTTGTTATTTTCTGCAGGCAGCAATCCTATCCTCAATTACCTAGAAGTAGACCCCTTAACAGGCTGGATAACTCAGTGAGTTGGAGTTCAATTCCCCACTGTGCATCTCAGAAGAGCTAGCCTGTGTGGCCTTGGGCCAGCTGCACAGTCCCAGGATGCTCCCGGAAGAATAGAATGGTAAACCATTTCTGAGTGCTCCCTACCTAGAAAACCCTGGAAAGGGTTGCCATTAAGTCAGAATTGATGTGAAGGCACATGGTTGTTATTTTATGGACCCCTTAAACTTAATGACACCTATTTCCAAATAGTTCTGCATTGTCAGTCACATAACTTAAAAGATCTTCTATAATAAGTACATAAAAATATTAAGAAATCCATTTGTGAATAAGAAATGGTTATTCTTTTTTTTTACCCAAGGTACTTATTAAATACTGTACTAATTAATCAAATAATGAAACATTTAATTTATATGCTGCAGTATGATTTAACAGTGGTCCAGCAGTAGAATATATTGGCTGTTGCCTAAAGTTAGACGGCCACTTTTGAGGGGATACTCCATTGCAGAGGCCAAACAACAAACCTTAAAGGCCAGGTCTTCCTTTTTGCCTCTCTCATACTGGGTTGAATCTAACAGCTTCATTCCATGGATGAAAGGACTGCAGGCACACAAGATTCCTCTACCCACTTTTGGGGGAGTACCCCCTTCCCTCTTGTACCACCACTAACCCCATTCAGTAAGGTTCCCCAACCCCTTGTGTAGCCTTTACAAGGTATGATAGGGGCTATCACAAGGACAAGGGGAGGGGGGAGGGGCTGCATCCACCAGCCCAACTGACCATGTCTAAATCTGGATCTGTTCCATTGTTAGCGCCACCGCCACCATCACCACTGTATCTGGGCTTTACCTACAGCTGAGGAGTCCTCCCTTGTTGGCCGGCTATCACTCATCTGCAAGTCAAAGAGGTATGTGTTTGACAGTCACATTTGTTGTTGTTTGTTGTTTAGTCGTTAAGTCGTGTCCGACTCTTCGTGACCCCATGGACCAGAGCACGCCAGGCCCTCCTGTCTTCCACTGCCTCCCGGAGTTGGGTCAAATTCATGTTGGTCGCTTCGATGACACTGTCCAACCATCTCGTCCTCTGACGTCCCCTTCTCCTCTTGCCTTCACACTTTCCCAACATCAAATATACCTGCCCTACAATATGAAAGGCAACAATAACAAGTACTTTTTTTCTATGGTGGCAGCAGTGGTATGCAGCTGAGGAAAATAATTTTAAGAGAAAAAAGGAATCTAAAGGGTACCCATATGAAAAGGACTTGCACCATTGACCCTGTGGGTGATGATATTCACATTATTGTACATACCATGCCTAATGGCTGTTTTCTCTATGGTATGTGCATCATTTTCCCACATCTTCTATATACTTGATTATGCTAGATTTGGTGACAGATATGTGACCTGTGCATGTGACCTTTTTCAAAACCATGATGTCCTCAATAGTACAAATGTTCTGTCTGTAGTTTGGAGTCTACGTTGGTCAGTTGGCACATGCAAATCATCCCTAGATGTCACACTGATCGAGTGATTAAGATGCATACACAAACTGGACCTAAGAATAATCTACATCTGCCGAGGTCCACTACAGGCATGCAGGCATGAAATTCCCTTTCCTTAGAGGTAATCTTGCTAGTGACACATTAGCTCCCCTTCTCTCTGTAGGTCTTCTTCTGGCAAGGACACATATATTAATATATTATTCCATCATGCCGCCCGCCACTTTTAAGAAGCCAGGTGATAAAGAAGCTTTCCATAAACACAACTGATACTTACTTTCTTCCCGAACAATCGTGACACTCTCATGCTATGTTATCTTCATGCATACATGTGATGGCCCATGATGCGTCAGGCCAAAGTTGTGCTTTGTGCTCTGAGTGACTACAGGCCACTTATGATATTGGCTCAGAAAAGCAGTAACATCTCTGGGAAGTCCTTCAGCATTTTCACTCACCTCTTCCTTCATTTTGTCTACCTACTAAAGCAGACTGGCTCTTCTGCTTTCTGTACATCATGGCCATCGTTAGCTTCCAGCAGGAACTCATGTCATACCTTCTGCCCAAACAGGGTCTCTGCAGTGAGTTCTCTACTCACAGGTACACAATTTAGAAATGCACACCCTGTGATTTATCTGTCTGTAGCTTAACCACCACTTTGCCTAGCAGTGAAAGTCAGTTTACTGTAACTCTACTTCAGTTGGTACACATTTCCAAGACAAACGGGGGGAGGGCAGAAAGAAGGACTCTTGGTTGGATCGAAGTTTAAGCATGAGCAACTGGGCTAGAGGAAGGGAACTCCCTGGCTTCTTCTTCCTCCCTTACCTCTAAAAATGATGCAGAGACAGTTAAGGAATTCTGTTTGAAATGAGAGGGTGTAATGAGGCAGGAGGAGGCATCTTCTGCCTGTGTCAGCTCCACTCTGCCTCATTGGGGGGGGAAATCACCCCTTTCCTGTCATATCACCACTGTCCCCATTCAGTATAGAGGCACAGCTTGCTTTCTTCATAGGCTTGTCCTAGTGAAGAGGGGGCAGCAACATCTTCTTCCACCAGCACCTTCTAAACCTAGATCCATCTCATTGTTCTTCGCAGTATCTGTGTGAGGGATGCCCCAACCCTTCCCGTGCATTGTTATCAGTATGTTTGATATGGGACATACTGATAGGGAGTACAGCTGCTAGCCACCAGTCATGCTATGCCTGGCATGGGCAACAGAGGTTCCCTTGGCTGCACAAGCCATCCAGGAGCTGCAAATCATGGACAGGTGGTTCTAAGCTACTTGAGTAACCCTCTGGCTCATTGCAAGGGTGCCTAGACAGCCATACAGAACAGAGGAAGACACAAATCAGAGAAGTTGCAGGGGTGTTGTGGGAAGAGTCCCTTCTGTTTGTTTTTCCTCCCAGTGCTTTTTTAAAAAGAACCTTTTTTTCCAAGTCCTCTGAGGAGGATGCGCCACTAATGAGCAATATTTGTCTCGACTGTATCAAACTGCTAATACAACCCAATCCATTACCCTTTGTCTGCTTCTCTGTAGGGATGCTCCCTTTAAGGTTTTAGCCTCTGAGCCTTGATAGTAAATCACAGAAGGCTGGGAAACTGATTACCCAAACATAGTAAGCCTCCTATTTTAATGAAAGGAAACAATTATCTCTGAGGCGAACAGTAAATGATTTTTTAAAAAGTAATTTTGTTAAACTGTGTAACAAACAAACAACAAGAAATTATTGCAAAGAGAGAGTTTCTTACTATATTTATGGTTATAAGGAATGTTGTACAAAACATAGTGCATCGGCTTTGTCTAAACATTACTTAGGTGCAAATACACAAATATAATCGTTAAAAAAAATCCAGGAGCATACTTTACAACATAACTTATAGTACTATAAATATATTTTATATACATGTTAACATATTTTAAGACATTATCTTCTTACATACGTACATATCTATACCTATATATAGAGATTGTATTCATATTAGACTACTCAGTGCTTTAATTTTATTATGAATCTGCACTTTACACATAAATATTTGCATTGTTAGGCCAACGGCAAAGGGTTCCCAGGTCAGAAGGCTCTTGAGACCTTTTCGTCATAGCCTCCCGCTTGACAGATTTCACCTAACCTCTGACGAACGAAGTTGGCGTGTCTTCAGTTTCAAACTTCTCCGTCCCTTTTTAACAATGTGGGGGGCCTAGAAAAGTGGCTGCAAAGGAATGACAGCAGGGTGTGGGGACAGGAGGGAAGGGAAGAGAGAGTGTGGCAGAGGGGAGAAAGCCAAATGGCTCGGGTGGAGAACGGAGGCTGGGATGAGCGGCAACTGGGGTGGGCCAACAATGGCCGTATGACCTGCAGGACAAAGTCTTGGCCCAACAGAGTAGTGAGGCAAAGGTGTCCGTGAAAGAGTTGGGACTTGAGAAAGGAACTGTTGGTGAGGCTGAAGGACCTTAAAGGTGCTTGCTGCCGCTGCTGCTGCCGCCGCTGCCGCTGCATGCTGCTGCAGGACAGTGTGATGGATCGTAGTGACGGAGGTAGAACACAGTGGCTGCTGATGCAGGGACAGGGGTGGCAGAGGAGCATTGGAAGGTTGGAGGGCAGCAGGAGGAAACGTCAGCTTCATCTTACTGGTGAACATGTTCTGCTGGATAATCTGGTGGTAGGCCTCACCCGGCAAGTCTTTGAATTTGTCATGGTTTTCTGGGGGCAAAAGTAGTGCGTGATCAGGCAAGGCGAAAGGGGTAAGGATTTGTTCCGTGGTGAAAAAAGCATGGCTGTTCATATGTGCTTCTTTAAAGGGCAAAGGCGGTGGGGTATTAAACATGCCCGGGTTACAGCGCAACCACTCATTGGCGGACGGATTCAGCTTTTCCTGGGGGATTGTTTCAGCCACTTCATAATGGCACAGGTATGCTTTTGAGGGAGGTGGGTCTAAGTTTCTTTCAAGAGTGGGCACTTTATTAGGAGCCTGGATTTCAGGAGCACTCACGTTTTCATGCTTTTCTCCCTCTTTCGGCAAGTTCCTGGGTTCCATCACTGCAAGAATGCCATGTTCAGGAACTGGAGAAGCAGAATATGTCAGTTGTTCCAGATGGGGAATATTTTCTGTAATGGAACCATTTGATCCTGGGGTGTTTTCTGAGGAAAGTAAACAGTCAGATTGGGGGGATGTTTCACTTTCTAAGGCTTGCACTGTTTTTTCCACGTTACCTGCATAGTCAGTGGTGGTAGGGTTTTTTGTTTGCTCTGTATTTCCTTCAGTCAATGGTTTGGGAGAATGATTTGCCACAGAGACCTCTTCTGGAGCATTGGCATGGATACTCCTTCTGGGAAGGTCTCTGTAAGCCCTCTCTATAAACGCAAGATGCATTCTTGTTCTCTTTCTCCTTCGTTTCCGTTTAGGTTTACACGGTGCTGCTAAGCCATATGTCTGCCTTGAATTATCTTCTGAAAAACAGGTCTCTGTGTGCGAGATGTCATCTGATGAACAAGATGGTATGTGATGTCTCCGTTTTCTGTAGGATCGCTCTGGCTCATCTGTGAGAGAATTATAGGCCCTCTTGATGGACTGTGTTTGATTTGCAGCTTGATTTTCATCAGGACAATGGCCTAGATGTTTATGGACTGAACTACTGCTACATCTTCTTATATTCCACTTACAGAATGCTCTGGAATAAGCTGAGCCCTGCCTTCCAGAACTCAGTCCTGCTTTACTTGATTGCCTGTGAGAAATCGGCTTGTTCCCTCTCCAGAGATGGTTAGCCTTCATGCAACAGTTGCTATAAGCCTTTGTGTTCCAAACGGAGTGGGGCGTTTGGTACTCCTGCAGGTTGCTAGATGGAGCTATGGTTCCATTGTCCTCACCATTCTTACCCTCAAGAGTTTCAGGGGCTGGCTGTAAAAGCTCTGCAACGGGCCCTCCCACTCCGTTCTCAGCCACACCTTGTCCCAAAGCGTCATGAAGCTTCTGATGCTTATTAACAACACAAATGTTGTGCTGCTCAGTGACGGGATGGATGTCACTCTCTGCCTCGGTCATTTCTTCGTAATGGTGATGGCACAGCTTTCTCCTCCTTTTCCTTTTCCTGTTTTTATGAAACCACTTTTCATGTGTTTTTTTGACCCAGCCCTTGTTCTGCTGTTCATGGGCAGACGAGCTCTCTCGTAGGCATTTCAAGGAACTGCAGAGTTCTTCTTGTTTCTCAGTATCCACATCTAATGCATCTTGGTTCTTTTCTGGATTACAACTCTCAGCAGAAGAAACATCTGGCAAAACTAATGTTATGTCGTCGCATGGACACACGTTAATGTCAGTTGCACAAGAAGCTGTCACTGAAAGGGATTTATCTGTATTGTCTAAAACTGAACTCTGGCTAGATTCAGGCTTCTGTGAAGAACTTGGCATATGGGATGGCCGTTTACTTTTCTCCAGGGCTTCCTTCAGCCTTGAGGACCTGAAGTCAAAACATAATGGATTACAGCTATAGGAAATAGATGGCTCTGTGTTGGTGTACATGAGCATCTCTGATGGCCATTGAAGAATGGTTGACCCAAATTTGTTCAGCACGGGGACAAATGGCTCATAAGGTCTTTTATGTGGATTTTGCTTACAAGGCGGAGCAACTGTTTCCCCTTCAGAATGTGTTGGAACCAGTCCATTGGAAGAGTACTTTTTAATTTCATCCTCTGCTGTGGGTGAATCACTGCTAATGTTCTGATCATGGTCCTCCTGGCCATCATGCTCTGATGAACATTCTTCATTCACAGGAAGACCCATGCAGTCATTTCTTATGTGCTCATCGCTATTGGTTTCTGCAGATAGGTCTGGATTCCCAAGGGACACTTTGGATGGTGTTTCACCCGGCAAAACTACTGAATCTGCATTAATGGAAACGCTATCCAAATTGCCAAGCTCCTGGCTTTTCAAATGAGAAAAGGAGGGTCTTAAATGTATGACTTCTTTGGCCATGTTCTCTTGACTGGGTGATTCATGTGAATCCTGTGCTGGGGGACAGACTGTACCATGAGCATGTTTCTCGGTTAGCAGAGCAATGGAGCTTGGTTTCTCCTCTAAACAAGGAACTGTTTCTTCAGCTGGTGAAACCTGAAGGGTGCAAGGCCCAGGAACAAACCGGCTTCTTCGGTTCAGCCCATGTTCAGTTGATGCTTCATCATTATATTCATAGAAAGCTGCAGCTGATGATTCGAGCTTGACCGATGCCTTCTTTGGAAATGCAAAAGAGAAAGCCACTTTATGTCCATGGAGTTTCTGCATTTGATCCCCAAGCTGGTTCACCTCTGGCTTACTGTTATTTGCCAGTGACAAAGAAGCAACGGATGTGACATTGCCTGTACTCTTTGAGCTGTGCAGCAATGCAAAGTTGAATTCTTGTTCCTTTTTAGCGGAGTCAAAGAGAGCACGTGGAGGGATTTCATTCAGATTGTCTCGGACCATGACGGTGGTGGATCTGAACATAGGGCCGCTCCCAGGAGCACTGAAAGAAAGCAAGGAGAAATGCATTGCTGTAAATGTCATTTGGAAAGAATGCAGAAGCATTTGAAACTTACACAAAGCAATCAAAGAACATCTCATTTAAAGAACCACAGCATAATCCTGAAGTTTCAGAAGCAAAGAAAAGCCATGCATTTCCAGCTCCTGGGAATTAAAGGGAGTGTTGTGTTAAAGCTCTGAGTGTAAACTTTCCTCCTCTGGATACTATGCAGAGGTCACTAGGAGTTCAGAGCTTCTACCAGCTCCAGGGTTCAGAACGGCATTGTCCTCGGTGCCTCCCCGCTTTTCTGGTGGGATCCCTTCCTTTCTTGCTGCTGCTACTTCTTCCCGGTTGCTTGTCCTCTTCCTCTGGGCTAATTCTGTAAAGCTACCTAACCAGAAAATGAGAAACAGGGCAGGGGCAGCCGTTAGCCATGGTGCGGCCATTGCTTCAGGTGGGGGAGTGCTGAAGGTGGCCAAGTCGCCACCACTGCCACATCCACTTCACAACGCTTGGCAGCTCTAGGAAGCCAGCCATGGTTTGAATAATGGCTGGTTCCAATCAGGCCCTTGGAGCCATGGAACTGTGCAAGGGATGGCTAAATGAATAAATAAGTGGCCACATATATGGGGTGGGAAGAATAGAGGAAGCCCTTTTGTTACCAGCTTAGGTGGTGGCACAGCTTGCCTTGTTATAGCACTGACCTTGGCAAGTGCCCAGTGATGCCAGTCTGTGTCAACCTGGTCATTACCAGAAAGATAATCCAGTGGGAGATGAGATGTGAGCTACTCTGCCTTCCTTTCTTCTACTGGCTCTTCTTTGAATGACCTTCCCATCAGTCTCTTGAGAAAGTCTGAGCACCACTTGAGCTACAGAACCTGCTGCAATTCATGTGGTGATTTCAGTGGCCCTATCCATTTCCATTGCAAGAAGACCGGATGGGTCCTGTGCTGGCCTGGGGGACTCACAGTAGCAATGGTCAGCATGATTTTGCCTTGTTGCTAAGACAAGGCCTAATTATCATCTAATACAGTGGTTCCCAACCTTGGGTCCCCAGATGTTCTTGTACTACAACTCCCATAAATCCTGGCCAGCACAGCTGATGGTGAAGGCTTCTGGGAGTTGCAGTCCAAGAACACCTGGGGACCCAAGGTTGAGAACCACCGCTTTAATATATAAGAGCACATTTCTCTCTCTTTTTTTGCATCTTTTTGGATCTAAAGAAAATAAGGACATGTTTCAACGTTGAGTTTTTCTTCAGGACTAATGCAAATTTCCTTTGTGGCAGAAAGAGAAATGAGTAGCACAGTGTCTCTCCTCTCCATTTAAGCCCCACCTCCTTTTGTTCACCTCCTTCTCCTTCACAGTCAAAACGGTGGTAGGCCACTGAATTAGCCTGTTAAGTGAAAGCTACAAGGAGAGAATTACATCTGGAACTTTGTCTATGGGACATGTATTGTAGTTTTCTGGAAAAGCAGTATTTGACTGGATTTCTCTTTAGGAGGAATGCAATGTTAATTTATGGTCAGAGTCTCTCTCTCTCTCTCTCTCCCCCTCTCCCTCTTTGTTACACACACACACACACACACACACACACACACACACACACACACACAGATGTGAAAAAGACACGGTGTAATTTTTGTTGTTCATCTGCGGTTGTATTTACCTAATTTTCAGACATGCTAAGGACTAGATGATTTTTATTATGTCCTGATATGTAACACCATAGAATTCGAAGAGGGTGTACAGTAGAACCCCCATATCTGTTCGGGATTGGTACCAAGCCCCCCAGTGGATACTGAAAATATTTTCACAGGCATTATCAGAACTGGTCCTTAGAGGGCGCCATAGATCATGCTATGTATTCTTCACTAAAAAGTATTCATAGCATGGTCTCTGGCTCCCTCTAGTGGCTGGTTCTGGAAATACATGTGGAAATATTTTTTTCTGGATTTTTTTCCTTTTAATATTTTGAATATTTTCAGACCATGGATAAGTGAATCAGTAGATACTAGAGATGTGCATGAATTGAAAAATGAATTACAAAATTCATCAAAAATCATTAATTAATTGATTTGCATTGTCCTCAGGCACCTAGAGACACCAAAATCACAGAGAAGTTTCCCATGACTTTCTTCTACAATGTCTCCCAGTCTGGTGATGATTGGGATTACACAAGCCAGCTGCTAAAGGGCACTTTCCTGGGGGGACCTTTGTCGGTGTATAACTTGGATGTCTGAAACCCAATCGTCATCAAATTTGCAGGGCTTATAGAGGAGAGTCATAGGAAGCTTCTCTGTGATTTTGGTGTCTCTAGGTGCTTGGTGAGAACTTTCTTGGGGGCCCTCTTTGTGGGTGTATAACTTGGACATATGAAACTCAAACTTCATCAAATTTGGAGGGATTGTAGAGGAGAGTCAGAGAAAGCTTCTATGTGATTATGGTATCTCTAGGTGACTGGGGAGTCATTTTATAGGGTTTTAAAGGAAAAAAACAAATGGACAAATAATTCATTGATTTGTCAGAATTTTTTGTTGTTGTAAATTTGTTACTTGTGGTTTGTTAACCTCAATGAATCGCAAATCAAAATGAATCACCATTTTCTGACTCATGCCCATGTCAAGTGGATACTGATCCTCTGAATAAGGGGGTCCTACTGCACCCCCCACCCCCCGACTGTAGATTTTATGCTGGGACATGAGGTCAGGCATTTGTGGTTTTTTGTGTCTCCTTCTACAGGTATGAGCTGATTGCTATTTCCCCTTTCATGGCATCATTTACCCACCCAAGTGGTAACTGAATGTCACCTTTTGAAATGGTTACTGTTTTAGCTTTCCTTATCGGAAAAGTTCTCCCAGTATTTTGCATGGGTAGGATCCTCCTTGTGGGTCTCTAGGTTTGTTTTATTCTACCATTAGGTGAAATGTCTTGAACCCTAGTGGACGATGCCTGTGATCATATCACAGGAAACGCATGATGCTGCACTTGGTGGTGATTTGTGTGGAGGAAGCGCACAATGCGCCACTGATCTGCATTCTGCAACCCTCCTCTCTTCCACCTACAGCTGAGGAGAGCATGTTGTGTTAGTAATTTTGGAATGACTTTAAACACATCTTATTTGACATACGAATTGTTGAGTGGAGATAACTGTGGAGCCCCCCCCCCCACATGGGCATCTTAAACAGTAACCCTCAGAGCACAGCAACACTCTCTCAGTCAGGTTTGTGTTCTCTGTGATGTGGCATGTAGAGCTCCTTAGCTGTATTTCTAAAACATTTCTAGCCATGCCTAAATGTGTACAGTATCCCCAGGGGTCCAGCTTGCAATTCCAGATATGTATACACATAGGCTGATCCATTGTCCTTCACCCTCTCTAAAGCAGCACCATTAATAAACATACCATTACATATAATGTGATCATTAGCCCAGCATGGGGAGCTGGATATGGACCTCTAGCTGTGAATTATTTAAAGGTTACAAAGGCCTGAGGAGTAGGAAGGAGAAAATAATCATGTGTACCCCAGCTTAAAAACATGCTAAATCAGAGTTCTTGAATGTAAAATGATTCAGCTGTACCGAAACCTCCAGGGCTAAGCTGTTTCTGGTTTAAATGAATGGTGGTTCACAGCCGGAATAGTCACTGAATTTGCAAAAGGCCCTGAAATTTACTCCTTTGACCCACTAGGAATTAATCCCTTTATATACAAATATTCCTGATACATTAGTTTACATCATCTGGGTTAGATAATAAGGGTACTGAACCCAAGCAGTGCTATACACAGGACAAGGAAAGAAAGCTTAGGAGAATGCATTCATATAACTCACACAAATGAGCCATGCTACTGAGTTACGAAAGTGGGGTGGGACTTCAACCTCTATTTTAGAGATAAGGTAAATAGTGGGTGCCATCTAATTACTAGCTCAACTAGAGTAGACTCTTGGAATTAATTGTTGAACAGTGAGTCGACACGAATGTAAATGCTGCTAATTCAATGGGTCTGATCCAGCTGGCACTACCAATTAGATTCAGGCCATTGCACACTGATTTTACATATTAAAGTGTGTGTAAAGTGTTCTGCTTATATACCACCCCATAGAAACTAAAGTACTCTCTGGGCAGTTTACAAGTTCATTATGCAGGCTACACATACCCCCGCCCCCAGCCAGCTGGGTAATCAATTTACTGACCTTGGAAGGAGGGAAGTCTGAGTGACCCTCGAGCCAGCTACCTGGGATTGAACCCCAGGTCGTGACCAGAGTTTTGGTTGCAGTACTGCAGTTTAACCACTGTGCCATGAGGCCCTTTTGCTTTATCAATTTATGTTTTATCATCACAGTACACTGTCTTGGAGTTTTTTGAAGGAGGTGGAGTATGAACGCTCGTAAATAAATAAATATGTATGTTCAAGTCCCCAGCAAGATATGTATTCATGGAGAGATATGACTAGATCCCAAAATGACAGTGTAATCTGTAAAATGGGAGTAACAGCAACTGGCATGAGGCTGAACAAGGGTAGGAAATTCATAGGAAATTTGCCACCAACACTTGATCATGTAAATATATACAATCACCATTTGTACATCAATTTTAATTTTAGGAAAAAAAATGAAAAGCATATTCCTCTTCTATTTTCACATCATGGTTACTGCTTGTCAGTTCTCATTATGAGGCTGAGTTGTGTAATTTGCTGCACCCAGGAGGCAGATAACTTTCAGTCAACATAGTGAATCTCAGAAGAATTCTGTGTGACATTAGAAGTCATAGATCACACCACTTTGGGGCCATTCACAAGATATGGTCGTCAACAGAGAGCTCACCAGCAGGTGAATCAAAACTGAGGGGAAGGGGAAGCACAAAGCCATTACAAGCCAGAGACTGTCAACACCACAGGAAAGCACTTCAGAAGTCAATCCGTTTGGACAGTGCTAAGAGGCAATGATTTGTGGTGATGAGATGAATGCCATTAGCACTTTGGAGTTGTGAACACACCTCGGCAATGGTTGTCCTCTTTGCACACTTGAAGTGTGACGTACGTCAGCAGCCATAAGGCATGGGTGTGCAATTTTCTATACTATATTGTTTTCTGACACTGAGGGGCTGAAGCTGAATGCAATCAATTGTTTGTTTATCTGTTTAAAGACGTATTTTTCATATAGGTTCTCATTTTTTAAAAAATGGTTATCATGCTGTGATGCATCTATGAAGCGGACTATAGGTCATGAAACCTCAAGCTATTAAAAAAAATAAAAAATTGCTAGGTCAATATTGGCCATAACAACACTTTCAGGAAAGACCAAAGTTGTTCTGCAGGGACTTGGGTCATTTCACGTGATGCAGGCCCTTGTGTGTGGTGTTTTTTTTTTTGTTTTTTTTTTTTAATATGGCACAATTTCTAAACTGCACCAGGGCTTCCATCCCTGCCGACCAGTGTGGGAAGGCTTCTCAGTTACTGGCAGCATCAAGACTGGGACTCGACATGGAGCAAAAATGGAGTTGCTGGCGGAGGCAAGAACAGTGCCATGGATGGCTGGAAACTGTGTGTGTGTGTGTGTGTGTGTGTGTGTGTGTGGTTCTACACAATTTTGGTTAAGATGCACATTTTTGCAAACCTTATCCTAATACAGTATCATCATGATCATCATCATATTTGAGCTGCAGAGCTGGAAAGGAACCTATGGATCATCTGGTCCAGCCCCTGTCAAGGAGGCCCAGTGAGGAATCAAACTCCCAACGTTGGCTCCGCAGCCAGAGACCTAAACCATAAGAGTCTCTGTTACAATTCAGACAAGTGCAAATTTCAAAGGATAACTGTGTAGCAGTTTGAATGTTGGTCTGGAAGCATGAAATCAGGTTTTAAGTTTACAATCAAATACAAACTGAACAAATTTCTCTCCCATCCCTAGGTACGAAGAACACAACTTGCATGTTGCCATCATGGAAGGGTTCTGCCCTTAAAGGTAGCCTAGGTAGAATTTTAAATAAATAAAAAATAAATAGAATTTTAAATAAATAAAAATAAATAAATAAAATTGGCAAAGGATACTTATTTAAATAAAAATCCACTCCTTTTGGTACATATATATAGGGTTTCTTGTTTACTGATTCATTCTGCAGACACTTTATGCCAAAGACTCCCAGATGGGACACTCCAGATTTTTTTTGATTGGCTCTCCCTGAACCTCTGACTGTGATAGGCCAGCTCCCGGAAGTTAAGGTCCATTAACAACTGGGGCCCACATATGGAAATCCAGGATCTAAGAGTATGAGCAGTTTCTCTTATAGCTACTTCCCTTGCACCCTGAACATCTTTTACGTATACTTGTACAAATTCCAGTGGCCTGAAATTATGGTTGCCTTAGAACTTTTCAACTGTTGCCTCTTGATGCTCCTTTTACTTACGCTTTCTGATTCCTTTGTCATTTGGCAGCTGTAGGTTATGAAACAAGGAAATCTGACACAAACTTCCCTCATCTCCCTGTGGTTTATGGCGGGGGCAGCTGAAGATGTATTTTTGCTTGAGGTCAGACAGTGAATGGTGCCCTCCACCCCACCTCACCAAAATCATAGTGCATGATATCCAAAGCCAAGTTATTTTGGTACATGAGACCAACAAAAGCATATCCCCACTCCCTGGAGGTAAAAAATATGTATACAGAAATAACAGCATAAATAACTAATAGCTTTGCTTTCATGACACCCCAAGCCTCTTTTACAGATACAAGAGAGCACGTCTCTCATATTGATGTTTAGTCTTTTGCTTTGCTAACTGGCCCATTTAACAGTATCCTGCCTAATGGACAATGTTGTCTCTCTGGAGTCTCAGCTGGAAAGCCATGGGCCCTACTCTTTCAACCTGCAACCGGTGTAAGAGAACCTAGGAAGAAGGTCACTTCCCATTTCAGAATTCTACCAAGAAAATTCACACCTCTAGTGCTTAAGGGGTAACCCTACCTTACTGAAAAGGTAGCAACCTTCTTTTCATCCTCAGTACAAATTAGGAAGAGCTCCATTTTTTGGCATCTCCATGAATTTAGGCAGAACTGCAGTCTTACTATATAATTTATTCTGTTAATATCAGTATATACCGGTCTGTGGCTGCATTATATATCATTATTGTGCTCCAGTCCTTGAGGGGATTTGTGGTGCTTTCCTCTAATGCTTATTTTATTTTATTTTTTTTAACGTTTTCACCTTGCTCCCCTTCTCAAGTATAGAAGAGCAGAGATGGGGCACTCAGGTGCCAGCCAAGTCAAGATATATTTACTTTCAAGTGTGGTCATACCATGATCTCTGTCCACACTCGCATCCTAGGGCTTGCCATGTCAAATTGTGAATGTGACAGAGACCATGGTCTGAATGCAGAAAACACCAGGTTCAGTTCATAACAACTCTTTATTTAAATAGGGTCATCTGTTGGAAACATTACTATTTTGGACCACAACTCCCAGAATGCACTAATCAGCAATGGTTCTGGGAGTGACAATCCAAAAGTAATGTTTTGAAGATTTGGCAGGTGATGGGAAAGACCTTTGCTAGATACCCTGAAGTGTTATTGCCATATACAGGAAATCAGAGCCTGGAAATTATTTTATTTTATTTTAATGTCACCTTTCTCCCCATAGGGACACAAAGCAGCAAGCAATAAATTAAAATTATACAATAATCACCGTAGAAAATAAGAAACTATCCTAAAAAACTAAACATCTAATAATATTAAAACCACCATTAAAAACAATTTTAAAGCATGAAGGTGGGACTTTGTCGCAGCGAGATCGGCCGGGTTTCAGGAGGCTCCTGAAACTAACTGAGGCAACTCAGTTTCGACCCCATCAAATTTGGGGGGGAGGAAGGTCTTTTACTAGGAGAAGTGAAAGTCTGAAGCAACAGAATCTGACTGAGAAGGGGGGTGACCCGAGATATCCCTGGACTGGCCTCTCTTTGAAGTCGCAATCTGAAAAGCAGAAACTGAGAAGGCACCATCTTGGCACAGAGTGGTGAATGCCCCAAGACAGAGAGCAGAAAAGTACAGAAGGATTTTGGAAAAGTAATCTTGACCAGACTTGAAGTAAGTGGCTTGTTTTACATATGGAACTGCTAAGGATCTAATACAATGAAGAGACTGGGTGTAATCTGTCAGAGAAAGTGACTAGATCTGTATCTGGCCAGACCGGCGAACACTCCCCCCCCCCCACTTCATCTGAGGCTTGGCTGAGAAACAGAAAGGAGGAGGAAGGGGGAGGGAGAAAAAACAACAACTCTGCTTCTATTGCGGCAATAAAACTCACTCCTGCAGGACAATATAACCATAAATTACTGATGGATTTAAATCTGTGAAGCAGTGAGAAACAGTCTCGGGAAAAGCCCTTCCTCCTGTCAACCTTTTGCCCCAAGCTATTATTTTACTTTCTTGGGCTCCATGATCACTGCAGATGGTGACAGCAGCCACGAAATTAAAAGACACCTGCTTCTTGGGAGGAAAGCGATGACAAACCTAGACAGCATCTTAAAAAGCAGAGACATCACCTTGCTGACAAAGGTCCACATAGTCAAAGCTATGGTTTTTCCAATAGCGATGTATGGAAGTGAGAGCTGGACCATAAAGAAGGCTGACCGCTGAAGAATTGATGCTTTTGAATTGTGGTGCTGGAGGAGACTCTTGAGAGTCCCCTGGACTGCAAGGAGAACAAACCTATCCATTCTGAAGGAAATCAACCCTGAGTGCTCACTGGAAGGACAGATCCTGAAGCTGAGGCTCCAATCCTTTGGCCATCTCATGAGAAGAGAAAACTCCCTGGAAAAGACCCTGATGTTGGGAAAGTGTGAAGGCAAGAGGAGAAGGGGACGACAGAGGACAAGATGGATGGACAGTGTCATCGAAGCTACCAACATGAATTTGACCAAACTCCGGGAGGCAGTGGAAGACAGGAGGGCCTGGCGTGCTCTGGTCCATGGGGTCACGAAGAGTTGGACATGACTTAACGACTAAACAACAACAAATTATTGTGAATAACTATTGTGGTCACTACCTGCTGGAAAGAAATCCAGATAATACCTCCAATTATGGAACAACGAGACATCCTCAAGAATATTCAGAGCATTAAACTTAATGGACTGCACCAGATGAAAACAGAGATAGATCAGCTATTTGAACAAATTAAAGACGTGGGGACACAAATGGAATTTACAGTCAAGATAGTGAAGACGGAGAAAGAAGTGAAACTGTGACAGGGAATCAACTTTTTAAAACCACAAACAGAGACAGACAATTTTATTCTTAAAACCCAGAAGGTTCTAGAAGAAAAAGGTGAAGATACAATGCAGCGGAGAGCCAATTTGTTAATCCCCCTTACGGAGATGTCAACAGCGGAAATGCATCACATTACTATGGATTTTGATATGAAAGGGAGAAGAATCGAGATTATGAGACACATGCTGTGGCAGATGAGGCAAAGGAGACAATACCTGGAGTGGATGAAGCTCTTGAGAATGGATGCATGGTGCATAAGATGGAAAATGAAAGATGACATGATAATAGGGGCACAAAACATTGGTTAGAATATGGAGATAGAGCAGTGGAGATAAACATTGTTAAATCTAAGAAGGTATTTTGTGGTGAAAGAATATATGATAAAATAAACACAAATTAATGGTTATAACAGTGATTTAGCAATAGAACAATTTAGAATAATAGATATAAGATGGCAGAATAATATTAAACATATAAAACTAGTAAACGTAAAGATAAAAAGAAAGAGAAAGTCCAGGAAAATGGAAGATTAGCAATGATAAATATTATGGAAAATTGTTATAATGTTTTTTTTCTTTGTATGATTTCCATCTTTAATACAATTGTATAAGCAGATGTAAGAATACTTGTGGTGATCACCCTGCTTTGGCTCATGCAGGAGGTTATTTGCATACACCAATGGGAGCTGTTGAGAGGCGGAGCCAGAGAAACTAGAAGGGGGGGTGAGTCAGAGAAGAGGAGTTTAGTCAGTTAGTGAGTGAGAGTCAGAGATGAGAGTCTGAAGTGAAAAGTGAGGTAGTCTGTGCAAGTTAGAGAGTGTGGCAGAGTTAAGAGTTAAGGGAGGCAGTTAAGAGTGTTGAACTTATAGAGTGTTAAGAGAGTTAAGAGTGAAAAGTTATTACAAAACTACTGAATACTTTAAGTCTTTGAAGAACCTGTTTATGTGAGTTGTAACCAATAAACCTGTTTGGTTCAACTTTACACTCAGCATGGACCTCAATCTTTCTAATTAAACATTGTTGACGGAGATCAACTGGTGGCAGCGTAAAGGAGGGAACATGTAGTGGGCCTCAGGCTAGTGAAATAATCTGGGGACACATAGGGGCACGTCACAATACTTTTCGCTCTCTGGAATTTTACCCTTTCTTACCCTTCACCCCTATTGCCTGGCCCCCTATTTGTACCCTAACCCCTATGAAAATGAATAAAAATATATTTTAAAAACCAACAATTTTAAAGCATTATGGAAATTACTACTTACAAGAAAGGTAACTGCATGCACTAATTACTTTCTGAGGTAATGCATAATAAGAATAACATGTTACTTGGATATGGTGAGAAACATGTAGTTAGTTTAAAAATTTTCTTTTAAAGACCATTTTAAGGTATGAGAGAGAGAGAGACAGACAGACAGACAGACAGACAGACAGAGAGAGAGAGAATTGGAACAACAATAATAGTAATAGCAACCTGGCTGCTGAAAAATGAGTAACACAAGTTTTCAAAAACATAACATTCCACTTTCTGCCATAAGCAATTATTGGGCAGTATGATCTGACTTCATTTATAAAATAGCATCTTAAGTCTATCTCTGCATCATTTGAATTCACATATGATAGTATGTGTATGTTCGATCCATGTTGTGGGAGTTTTCAACCCTATAGAGGGTTAAATGCCTCAGAGACAACATCATGTCTAATTATTTATTATTATTTATTTAGCACCACTAGTATACATCATGCCTCATGGAATATGTCAGGTCCTGCTCCAATGAATGCTTTCTCTTACCAGCTTACTGGACCTATGTCCAACTGCTATTCCTAACAAGAGTCGACTTATCCAATCAATGGGATTTATATAAATATTGACTTGCATTCCACAGTTGAGTCCATGTGTCTATTTTGTTTGGGACTATAGCAGTTGGATTTAGGCTCTGGTGCATAACAGGAAACGCCTTACTCACAAGAATCTGTGATCACAGCTTCACCTTGAGGACAATGTAATCGAGCTGGAATTTAAAATCCACATAGCACTGAAGAATGGTTTCCCTAAGCAAGGATACTATGGATACTATGGCAGTATACAGACTTCACCTTCTCCAAATGGAAGAGCTCTTTCCAATCTCCAGGCAGATTTCAATCTAGTTCTCTGATCTACTGCTACCCGAGGTAGATATTTGTTGTGATTCTTAAGATTTCTAAAAAGTGGTTTTAAACAATGATAAAAAATATGACAAAATCCTTTGAGAAGGACTGACTCCATAGGTGTGGAGGCTTCTATGCTATTTTCAAAGATATGTATAATTTGCAAATAATAATATCACTCATTATTCGTATCAGCAATGCACATGGCAAGGAAAACCTGTCACCATCTTAGAACTGCAGAGCTGGAAGGGACCCTATGGATCATCAGGCCCAGCCCTTATCAAGGAAGACTAGTAATGAATCAAATTTCCAACCTCTGGCTCTGCAGTCAGAGACCTTAACCACTGAACTAGCCAGCAGCTCATAGGTCTTCTGTCCCCATTAATTATGCAACACTCCTACAAGATGGGATTGGCCAGAGTGGCCAAAGGTTACCCAATAAACTCTTTTTGGGGGGGTATTTGCAGGAATCTGATTTTGGATTTCTCCGTTCCAACTCTGTTTCTGGACACATTGGTACACTGGCCTTTTCCTCTAAGGGCTTATGATGTATGGTGTGAAGGCTGTAGTTTATGTGCTTTATCTGCATAATAGGCAAATAGCATGCAGATTAGGGAACCTAGATTTTGGGAACGGGCCTATGGCAATCTGGTCAAGAAGAAGAAGAAGAAGAAGGCAGTCTTCCATTTCATAGACAAAAGCCACCAGTCTGGAATGTAAGCCTTTCTTCAATACTACTAATAGGACAGCATCTGGGAAGGCATTAAGCTAACATCGGGTTCATAGGGCAAAGCACATGGGCAATTAGTCTTCCTTCTAAACACCTCACTGCTGCCTCCTCACATCTGCTACCTAAACTGCTTCACTCCCTCTGATGGGTGGGGTCAGATCATCCAGAAGCAGAAACATAGAAGTAACTTGAACCAATTCTGCCCTCTGCTTGCTGCCAACATCACTTCCTGCACTGCTGCAGAAGGCACTCCCGTCTTCCAGAGCAGATTTTGGGAGGGCACAAGGGGATGCAGGGGAAAAATGAGGAATGGCAAAGGTCATCTGCCTTCATTCTCCCACCAGGATCCAAACCTATGCGATGCACTGGGCTGCGGAACCATGCAGAGACAAACAGTAAGTCAGTTCATTCCTTTCCTCATGGAGGAAGTCCTGCCAGCCTTCAGCTGTCTGAACTAGTTCCTGAATGTTTTCCACCACTATGCTTGCCTTTCCTAAATAGAGATAGAGAGATAGATAACTAGCTAGCTTGATACAGATCGATCGATAGATAGAGATATAGACAGAACATATTTTAACTAAAATTCTTGTCATTTTAACTCTACTGAAAAAGCATCATTAAAACATTCATTTCTTCACAGAGCACCAAACCTATGCTCCACATACAATCCAGAGAGAACCCTCTCAAAACATATCGCTCTTGTTCTGGTTCAAGATCTTCATCCCTGTGGGGCCTCCTGCCGAAATGCGTCAGCTGAGATATCTTACAACCCCCACCCCTGGGACATTTCCACTTTCCACTCACCATGCAGCTTCTTTTCTGAGTTCGGCTAACTTGTGCAAGCGTTGAAGGGCTTTTTCTTGCTTCCTTTCATCCTTCCTTGATTTGGAGGCTACGTTTCGGGCAAACTCTCTCTGTTTCAGCTCCTTGAGTCTCTATTGGAAACAAATGGAAGCAAGGGGTTGGGGTGGGGGATGGGGTGGGAGAGAGAAATATTGAATGCAGAAGGGGGGGAAAAGGCAGGGGAAAAACATTTGCTGACAGAACATTCCAACATAACCTCTTAAGAGACTGTTCTCATGAAAACATTTGATTTGTGTATTTACCCAAAATGGCGGGCGTACCTGACTTCACTGTGACCTTATCATTGATCTGGGACTATTTTGTTCAATTCTCCCGGAAGTCTGGCTGCCTTTTTTTTTTAAGTGACAGCTTACACATGCATTCTTCTTGCATAGTTCAAAAGCCTTCATTAAAGTGTGACCCTAAATTACTCTGGGGAGGGCAACGGGCCCATGTGCAGTACTGCTTGCAGTAGTTCCAAAAGCATGCTGTGTTCCATAATGGTGGCTTGTGATTTGGTGTCTTTGGTTAAAATGTTGGACTCGCACTCAGGAGACCTGCAATCAAAGGAAGGACCAGTTGGCCATGAGGTTCACTACATGATTTGAAGCCGGTCACTCTTCCCACACCCTGACCTTCCTCACAGGGCTGTTCTCAGGCTAAAGAGAGCCATGCTGAGCTCACTGGAAGAAAATGGGGGTATAACTGCAACAAACAAACAAACAAACAAAAGAAATAAACAATAAAATACTTCCAGTTTACTGAAATTTGGGGCACAGGATAAGAGGAAGAATACAGGGTGGCAATGGCTTTCTGGGGTTGCTGCAATGAACTACTTGGCCTTCTCTCATCCTAAATGTATGCATTGCATTATTTTAATGTCCGCAGACTAACAACTGTATTTGTAGTGGTGCAGATTGTGCATGCTATTTAGTTTAAACGCCCCCCCCCCCATCTTGCAGACAGTGAATATGACGGCAGACACAGATCTCAGTGACTACACAAATGTAGATATAATAAAGGTATCACCTAACTCTTGTATTAGTGCAATCCTGAACCACACAGCCTTTTCCTAATTCTTTCTAGACCTTAGTGATGGGAGATGTTAAACAGAGATGGGCACAGACCTCAGTTCGGAGGTTTGTGCTGGTTCGTACACATACCACCATAAGTGCCGCACATTCCCTTCTCCCACCTCCCTGGCCAATGACCCGCTCACCAGCCAGCACACGCTCTTCTCCTCCTCCTCCTCTTCGGCTGTTCGACCAATCCCTGGCAGGAACACAGATTTGCCTGTCCTGCCTCCTTGTCTGAGTGGAGGATCAGCCAAGGAGGTGAGGCAGAGAAGCCCTGCCTTATTTTAACCTGTCCTTCCCCAGTCCTCTACTGATGTAGGAATATTCCTCAGTGAATGGATGAAATATCAACAAAGAGTTCCGCCAAGAGTGAGAAAAAGGCAACCCATGGGCCACATGCTGTGCCTCAGCTTCCCAGTATGGATTTCCATGCCCTAGGCCTTCCCCTTCCCTACACCATCCAGATTCCCAATTTTAAAAAACTCAGAATAGCGAACTACTCCTTTCAGGAATCATAGCTAGAAATTTTGTCTTATTTTTGCCCCTACCCCTAAACCTGATTTAAGCTGGAGGAGGGCTCTTCCAGATCTGTAAATGATGTTCTCATCACCCCTATTTTTTTTGCAAAAGTCTTTAGGAGCCTAAATCAGGTTGCAGGGGAAATAATGAACACAGCTGCTAATTGTGACCTATGGGGATGTGATTGGCTATTTTGAGTTAAAAGGGGTGTGTTGGGAACAGAGGTGGAGGAGGTCTACTGAGTGGATGAGGCCTTCAGATGTCCAGAGGGGTTGGAATAATCCTCAGAGCTCTGGAATTTCACCAGACCTGAGTCATACGGGATTCTTGGATAAGTAAAATGGAAAGGTAACCACGTTGTTAGTTGAATTTTCCCTGTTATGAGCTTTGTTCACAGGTGTGCCTCGTGAGCTATGACAACAAGGTATTGACTGACATCCAATTACATCAACAGCATTCTCCTAATCCACCGGTCCAATGTTAGAAATGAGCAATGAGCAAAGAGAACACTGAAAAAGTGCAAAAATATCATGGTTTCAAAGGAGAACACAGAAGACCTCTTACTTAGGCACAGACAGACGATTAAGGTAATCAATGAGGAAATGTTCCCATCTCAGCCCTATCCAAACAATGCTGAAACATCCAAATCAACTTTACTTTCAATCATGAAAGATAAACACATTCTGCCAGTCTGATGAAAAGGAACAGACAGAGCCATCAAGCTCTTACACCACTTTATTAAGAACAATCTTGAAAACAAATATTTACACCATAACTAACAACAGCAGCCTCACCCTCCTCCCGAGTTGCCTCAGAATCGCTGACATCTACATTTTGGAGGGGGTTTCATGGTGTCTCTGCTTATGAGAACTAGACATGAATTCTATGGCAGAGATTGAGGTAAACAATGGAGAATCCAAAGGAAGAGAAACAGCCATTCGGGACAATCTTAAGACTCAGACAGTACAAAAAGTATGGAATTAAGATTCACTCCAGTTTTCCTCCCTAACCCAGACTCATAGGTTTTAAAACTCAAGTTCTTGCTATCAGAAATAAGAAATTGGCAATGTTTTGATCAATTCTTCAAATACAAGGAGAAACTAATTTCACTCATATCTGAACAAACTTAACTCCACTGGACACAGGTACTCCTGGGATGAACAGACAGAGGACTGTGTGATGCTTGTGCGCACCATATATGTGTTAAAGATGATGAGCTTTTTTTTGGGGGGGGGGGAAGAGATGACAATCCCCATTTAGTACTGACTGGATAGAATTCACAGGGATTCAGACCCAGGGCTTTCGAAGTTCAGCATTCAAAGCCCAGGAATTGGATGGCCAAAATTCTTCTGTGTTCAAACTTTTAATTAAAGTGCTTTCCATCCCCACTGTGAAAGAACAATATGGAAACTCTGGCAATTTCTTATGAAAAAATAAAGCAAAGCAATTTTTATTTCAGGTTCCAGCATTCTGTTCTCTTTCAGTGGTCATCCACCCTGGATCTTACAGGTTCCATTACTGTATGCCCTTCAAAACCTGCTACTCAGCTTTCCAGGTCCTTGGTTTTTTATGGCAGCCAGCGAGCTCTGACTGTTCAGGATTTTTAGTTTTTCCTTCCCGTAAATTGGATCCTTTACGAAGCACATCTGCATGAACCTAATTTATTTATTCTTCAGTATTTCAGTGTGCTCTCTTTCTCCTTTTGAGTGATACAAGCTCTGTGCCATCTGTCTACTCACATGTTGTCACAAACCTTTTAGAGAGACCAAGAAAGAGTAAAGTGAAATATTAGACTCAGCGGTTCATGTGCATTACTTGTCATTTCAGCAGCTTTGTGTGGCTTTCGTGAGGGATTCTGGATGGGTGCAAATCAATGATTTGGGAGTTAAAATAATCATGACCTCTACTCTATGTATTCTCCAAGGAGAACTTGGAAAACATTCTGTAGCTTGTTATAGGCCAGAAGCATGGAAAGTAAAGCATTTTGGAAAATGCTTTGGGATTTTTGACAGCTTCATTGTGAAGCAGAACACCAGGTCCTGAGGTCTCTTTTCATAAGATTTAGTTCTTTTCCTTCCCAAATTATGCAGTGATGATCGAGAGCACACTTCACACTTCACATTTCTCTTTTCCTTTTTGATATTCCAGATGGCTGATTTTATATAAATATTGCATTCCCTAAGTATAGGGGCAGTAATTATGTATGTGTGTCTTTCTGTGTTAGGAGCAAAAAAAAACCAACAAAAAAAAAAACCAACCCCTTTGATATTCAAGCTGTTTTCATCCCATCCATCTGCATCTGCTGGTCTGTGTTACAATAAATGAGGGTGTTATGCTGTGGTGTGTATGTGTGTGTGTGTGTTGGTGGTGTCACATCCTATCAAGCTGACTCCAACTTATGGCACACCTAGGAACAAGTGACCTCCAAAATTAATGCAATGGTCCTATGACAGAATGGGTCAGACCAAAGCAAGTTGACTAGGGCTAGATAAAATTTTGATGACCTGGGGGATTTTTCTACCAAGCAGCTAAAGTAAAGTTCAATTTTAAGCAAGTCTTCTCAAGAATAATTTCAGTGCCATGAAGGAGTATATATGAAGCAGGCCTGATAGGAAGTCAACAAGTTTAGGGTTTAGTGCCAACCCTACTCTATTTCTCATTTCCATCTAAGAAAGCTGTTCTGGGTCTACACCAGTTCCTGATGGCCTGGGATGAGGGCGAACAACCTGAAACTTATCTGCAGTTCTAAGATTATTAATATTATTAACCCAGAAAGACAGAAGTGCTCCTGATCAGTCAAAAAGCAGATCAGGGAACAAGGATTCAGCCTGCCATGGACAGGGTTACCTTCCCCCTGAAAAGTCAGGCCGGCAGGTAGGGTGTGCGCCTGGATTCAGCTGTGAACAGAGGTTTCAGCAGTGGCCAAGAGTGCATTTCCACAGTTAAAGCTAGTGCATCAGCCGTTTCTGTTCCTTCAGATATCTGATCTGCTTATGGTGATGCAGGGCATACTTACATGCTGTATGGAGTACTGGATTGCACTCTAAGTGGTGCTGCATTTGAATAGTGTTCAAAAACATCAGCTAGTTTAAAGTGATGCCGGTGAACTGCTGACCAGAACTGGTTACAGGGAGCACATAACTTCTCTGTTACAACAGCTTCACCGGCTGCCAGTCCATTTCCAGGCTCAACTGGTCATGGGTTAGGGACTGAAGGACTGCACCCCCTCATGTGAGTCTCCTCAGTTTTCAAAATATTAATCCCACAAACCGCACAGAGTCATTTGGTGAAGCAAGAAGAGAGGCCTTTTCTGTGGCTGGCCCCTGGTCTTCTAATGCAGTGGTTCTCAAACCAGGGTCCCCAGATGTTCTTGGACTGCAATTCCCAGAAGCCTTCACCAGGATTTCTGGGAATTGCAGTCCAAGAACAACTGGAGACCCAAGTTTGAGAAGCACTGATCTAATGCCTTCCCTTGAGAATTCATGTTGCCCCTCTCCCTGTTGTCATTCTATTGTGAGTCTAAGACTTTCCTTTTGAGGCAGGTTGTGAAGTGATAAGTGAGGTTTTAGGAATACATTTACCGAATTCAGGGATTTTAAAAATGATTTTAAAGTGTTTTTAAAGATGGCTTTTGAAATTGTTCCAATTTTAATATTATATCTTATGGTATTTTTCAACTGAAATTATGGGTTATTTTAACTGACTGTGAGCCAGCTTGAGTGCTCTACGAGAAAAAAGGTGGCATATAAATAAAAGAAATGAATGTATAAAGTAAAACACTGACTTATCCTCCTTTCGAGTGTGTCGGAAGACAGCAGCTGGAAGGACCACTGGAAAGTGGTGAGAGACTATTGCACCTGACACTTGAGACTTCTCTTAGGCTTGGCACAATTTTCACATCAGCGAGAAACTTATGGGAATTTCTTGGGTGGGTATGTACCCCTCTGCAGGGTAGAGACACAACAATATGTGTTCTTATTGAACAGATCTTACTTTACCTTCTCTCATCTCTGCACTCCAGAGCCTATGTGACATTCATTAAGGTCCTTGAAGAATTGTTTACACCTGCTCCAGAGTCAACAGAATATATTGAGCACATAACCCAGATGTTTGAATACATTAAGGTGTCTTGAAGTACACGGTATGGTTATTTCTGTAAATGTTAGCAGGTGGCACGAGAACTTTCTGGTGCAGCCGACATCGTGTCTCTGAGGGGGATCCTCTATAATGGAGACCCCTAAGCACTCCTCTGGGTATATGCCATATTATCAAATATTTAGAGGAGTCTGAAGTCCAATTGGGGTCTGTTTGTTAGGCACTGGATCGCTGGAGATGGTGGGCAAACAAGGAATCTGACAACAAAGCAACAAAGAGTCCGTTACCTTAAAAAACAAACAAACACCATTTGTCTGGCATAAGCTTTTCCTCAGATGCAGTAGGCTAAGTTCCATGACTGCTTATGCCAAATTGAACCTGTTAATCTTTAATCCACAAGGCTTCCTGTTGTTTTTTGTGGCAATGGGCTAATACGGCTGTTGGATGCTGGAGACGATGACTTGTAATGAAATGCTGCTTGGCTAAATCGCTTTGGATCACGGCTGACATTGGGTATAGAATAGGTTACGAGCAATGACTTTATAGTTTTTTTAAATTGTAAGATTTCACATATATTTCCAGTCTACATGGGTGTGCTTCCCTGCCTGCCTTCTCAGTTCCATGTCAAACAGCCAAGAACATTAATTTCAGGCTCCAGCTTAATGATTAATAATTTACCATATTTATTTTTGGTACAGAGTTGGAGCCTCTGCATGGTCGTGGTGGCGCTGCGGGTTAAACCGCAGAAGCCTCTGTGCTGCAAGGTCAGAAGACCAGCAGTCATAAGATCGAATCCACGCGATGGAGTGAGCTCCCATCACTTGTCCCAGCTCCTGCCAACCTAGCCGTTCGAAAGCATGTAAAAATGCAAGTAGATAAATAGGTACCACCTCGGTGGGAAGGTAACGGCGTTCCGTGTCTAGTCGCGCTGGCCACGTGACCACGGAAACTGTCTTTGGACAAACGCTGGCTCTATGGCTTGGAAACGGGGATGAGCACCGTGCCCTAGAGTCGGACACGACTAGACTAAATGTCAAGGGGAACCTTTACCTTTACCTGGAGCCTCTGCAGACTTGGCTGGGTAAAATAAGTGACCTGGCAAAGCAACAGCCAGGAGTGAACAGCCTGAGAAAGGAAAGTTCCTTCTCCCCTGGACATTTACTGGACAACCTTGTCAGCACAAGGTCAGGAGTGGGGAACCTTGAGTAGCTCAGATACTTTAGACTGGAACTTCTCTTTCCTTAATATTGTTCATGTTGGCTGAGGCTTCTGGGAACTGAGCCCCAGAACCTCTGTCAGGTCTAGAGTTCCCTACCTCTGCCCTCGATGGAGTAAATGTATTGGACAAGTCCAAGAAATAAATATGTCAATGAGCTTGTGGTAGTTGATGGGCACTCATCTAGGAAGCTTCTTGTTTTGTTACTTGAACACCAAAACTGGGCACCTTGCACAACTGAAGAATCTGGAGTGGGTATTTTTCTGATATTTTTTTG
The DNA here is from genome assembly GCA_037013535.1 of Intellagama lesueurii. NCBI lineage: Eukaryota > Metazoa > Chordata > Lepidosauria > Squamata > Agamidae > Intellagama > Intellagama lesueurii. Next base: position 160,694,172 of record JBAJHW010000001.1, on the reverse strand, counting down.
CTGTAAGAAGAGCCATTGGATGGAAGTTGCATACTATCATACTAACAGTTATGCGCAGAAGAGTAACACCAGCAGCATAACTTCCAGTGATAAACTACTGTAATTTAAGAAGGCCATGTGCCCATTTCTTATCACACCCCAATCATGTGGCTCAAGTGTGATCACATGGGGAAATAGATTGCAATTTGGACCACTTGTGGAACAGTCTGGTTGATCTATTTGCCAGCAATCGCCAGACGTACAGGGAAATGCGCTCCAGCCTGACCCGGACCCATCCCTATTCTGGATCTTATTGGTCCAGCTGTAGGGCTTCTACTTTGGTGGCTGGGCTATAGTGATTCCCCAACAGGCAGAGGGGTTGCTTGAAGACTGATTGTTGTTGTTGTTTAGTCGTTAAGTCGTGTCCGACTCTTCGTGACCCCATGGACCAGAACACGCCAGGCCCTCCTGTCTTCCACTGCCTCCCGGAGTTTGGTCAGATTCATGTTCGTAGCTTCGATGACATGAAGACTGATAGCTCTCATTAAAGTAAGCCTTTCCAGTGTGATCAGACATGCACCTTTGCAGCCACTTGATCACACCCTCAGGGCACAATAGGAGATGCCTACTCTGACTTCTTATATTGTTAAAAGGCAATATTTAAAGCTAAAAACACTAAGTATAGAAATTTTTAAAAGGAACAAACAAAATACCCTTCTTAGAAATGGGAGACACAAGCAACACTAAAAACACAGTCAAAACAGTGATGCATAACAATCCATTAAAAAAGATCACACTCAGGCAGCCAGTCATTTTGGAAAGACTTGCCTGAAGAGAAAGGTCTTTGCCTGCTTGTGGAAGGACAGCAGAGATGGGGCCAGTCTGGCCTCCCGTGGGAGGGAGTTCCAGAGTCTGGGAGCAGCCACAGAGAAGGCCCTCTCCCGTGTCCCCCACCAAACACACCTGTGGGAGTAGTGGAATAAAGAGAAAGGCCTCCCCTAATGATCTTAACACTTAGTCAGGCTCATAAAGGGAAGTGCGGTCCTTGAGACAGCTTGGGTCGAGGCCGTTTAGGGCTTTATAGGTTAAAACTAGCACTTTGAATTGTGCTTGGAAACTGATTGACAGCCAATGGAGCTGCTGTAACAAGGGGATTATATGATCCCTGTAACCAGCCCCAGTCAGCAGTCTGGCTGCTGCATTTTGGACCCTCTGGAGTTTCCAAACACTTTCGACCGGTAGCCCCACATAGAGTGCATTACAGTAATCCAGCTGAGATGTAATTAAGGTATGTGTCCCAATGGCCAGATCAGGTGTCTCAAGAAATGGATGTCGCTGGTCCACTAGTTTTCATTGTATAAATGCACTCCTGCCCACTGCTGAGACCTGGGCATCCAGGCTCGGGGATGAATCCAGGAGCACCCCTAAGCTGTGCACCTGTTGTTGATTTTAATGGCAGTGTAATCCCATCTAGCCTAGGTTGCATCCTTATTCCTTGATCTGTCTTTCGACTGACGAGGAACATCTCTGTTTTGTCTGGATTAAGTTTCCGTTTATTCACCCTCATCCAGTTCATTATTGACACCAGGCAGTGCTCCAGAGCTGGAACAGCTTCCTTGGATTTTGATGGCAAGGAAAGGTAGAGTTGGGTGTCATCTGCATACTGGTGACACTGAACCCCAAAACTCCAGACAACCTCTCCCAGTGGTTTGTTAAATAAGATGTTAAATAGCATAGGGGACAAAACAGAACCCCACAGGTGAACAACCAGGGTGTCAAATAGGAGTCCCCCAGCACTACCTTCCGAGTTCTGTCCTCCAGGAAGGACTGGAGCCACTGTAAAACAGTGCCGCCAAGTCCCATCCTGGAAAATGGGTCAGGAGGATATTATAGTCGATAGGATTAAAAGCTGCTGTAAAGAAGCTCCTGAAAGACAGAAAATTGTACCATGAATTACCAGATCCAATCCATAGTATGCAAAAGATAACTAAGTTTGTAGAAACTCACAGCCGTAGGAAACAGTGAGAGCTCCCCCTCCACTTGTGTGCCTTGGACTGGGCCTGAAGTCCTTATCCGTTAGCATGCTACAATCCATTCTTCGATGAGCTTCTAAATGGGGGAAGACTTTAATTCAAGGATAGGCTTAAATGTGGAACTGCTCTAAATTAATAAAGATACTGAAACACATAACTGCACTCCTGACGGGGATGCTGCAATGTATCCCTCTAGACAACGGTGTACAATGCATTTCCAATTTCCATATGAAAGAAGAAGAAAAGGTGACCAAACCACCAGTAAGATCTATAAAATCAGTATCCTTACGCTCAATCGCCTTTCTTTCTTTCTTTCTTTCTTTCTTTCTTTCTTTCTTTCTTTCTTTCTTTCTTTCTTTCTTTCTCTTCCTTCCTTCCTTCCTTTCATAGTTTTCTCACCCTGGGGTAGGCTGGCCCTCTGTATCACCTGAACAAGTGGTGATGAAGATTTTAATGCACATCTGATACTAATATGCACATTAATCAATTAATAGTAAGTAATTTCTACTAACATTTTTCTCTTTATTGTGAAAACTATAATAAGCAAAACATTTATGGGTGGGGCAAGGGCTTATAATTTAAAATTTAAAACAAGATAAACCACAGATGGATGGAATCCGAGGCAGAGACTAATGGGGATGGTATGGTTTTAGTCACTATACGCAAGTACGGCAGGTAACTGCTGACAACGGCTAAAATCCTGCCAGCACAGCTCTGTGTGTGCATTGATGACATAGTCAGCCTCACATGCAAACAGTGGTGCCAGCAGGATTTCAGCCTATAAGTGGTAATATATATATTCTTTTCTCCTTACAATGTGATTTCCCTGTATGGCATTCTTTTTCCTCACAAGAAATCTCATGGCAACTTGCAGGATTTCCCAGAAGCTTTGTAGACATCCCCCCCCCCCCCCCGGTAGAACTGCTGAGGTGTCCAGGATTAGTACAATGAAATGTTTTGAGCACCCAATCCAGGTTACACCAGGCACAAAGTTATGTAACAGGATTTTACCCACTCTACATTACCGGTTAGTATCATGGCAGTTTTCTGGGAAGCTCTTCCAAGCAAAAGAGGATTGGTATGCTGATACACAACAATGTGAAAGTAATTTGAGTACTATAGTCTTAATAGAATTCGAAGCCATGCACTCCTTAGGAACACCATGGATGAAATCTTAGCATACTACCGTAAGTCACACATAAGTTCCATTGATTAAACTGGACCTACTCTATTTGTGACTTACAATGCTAAAGTAAATCACAACTAAAGTAGGTCTATTTGAATCAATGGAAATGTATGGAGGAGTTGACTCACCAAGTCCCCATTGATTCAGTGGGCCTGTCCTAGTGCAACTTGCTACACTAAGCAATAGGATTGCAGTCAATGGATTTCTCTTGAAGGAATAGTGAAAAATAGGTTTGTTTCGTGTGTGTGTGTGAAGAATTAAACTATTCCACTGAAGCTAGTCAAAGACTTCTTCCTTAATAACTCTTACTCTGAACTTTCTTCTGCCTTCTCCTAAATTCACCTCCCTGGGATTTATAGTGATATAATAGTCCTTTAAGCAGAATCAGACAGCTGCCTGAAACACACACACACACACACACACATCCCTATTGGGGAAGGTTTTCTTTCCTATTGTCAAATGCATCTGCTTTTTCATCCCTCTTTTATAATGAGATTGTCACCATCTGATGTTTTGTATTGCCAAGGGTGGAGTGGCAGCTTTTCCCGAAACCTAGTGACACCGCAGTGTCAGTCAGGTCTAGCAATGACATAATAAAATAAACACAATCCTGCCCAGGAGTTTCCAAATTGAGAGACTGAGCTCATGACAGAACTGTGATGTCCCGAACTTTTATTAACATTAATGTAAAATGATTCATTCTTCCTTCTCCAAATCTGGCAGCTGGAAAACCAGATCTTCCCCTAAAAGAGGTAGTGGGAGAGCACACTGTAAGAACCAGAACCAACTCGACAGAGCTTTAGGGCAGTAGCATAAAGAAATACAATGATGAAAAGACAGTATTTCAGATCTTATAATGCTGAGGCAACCCTACGTTGGCCATCAGATTTCTAGCACTGGGCTAGAATATCTGTGACTACTCGTTACTGCAGCTCTCATACTGACAGCAGTACTAATGTTAAATATGTTTGCATATGTAAACGGCTCTTATATAAGAGAAGGAGGCAGATAACAAATATTAGCTGATGTGACTTGAGAGCTCTTATTTTCCTCCCAAGCAACAACCTTTTCATTCAGGCAGGCCAGCAGCAACTGACCTCACATGTTGCAGAAGGGGCTTTAGCTCTCGGATTGCACTTGATGCTTTGTTCACTTCATGGCTTTTAAATTGTGTTTTAAATCCTTGATTTTTGAAACCATTCCATGTTTTAATTGCATTTGTTTTTATCTAACTTTCGTGTAAGCTACCTTGTATTTCAAAGGAAGGCAGGACGTAAATCAAATAAAGAAACGGCTGCAATACCTTGGGATGTTCATAAACATTCTAGTTCTGTCCCTTCTTTTGTCGATGCATATATTGAATTGTGAGAGGGCACAATACGGCTGCAGATTCTATTTGTCCATATACATTGGTGAAGGTGGGCATGAAGCACCCTGTTCTAAGTATGTGGATTCTTGTAGCTAGAGTCTATGCTCCTACTGGCCTCCCAGGGGAAAAAAAGAATTTTAATTTTATCTTCCACAGATTGCTGGGGACGAACTGAGAGTTTTGGGAATTAACTGAGGTGCTGTCCTGATAAAAGGAAGATTTGGGGAAAATACGAGGAACAGGACGAGGAACATAAATTATCAGAAACATGTATTCGAATAAGAATAAGAATAAGAAACCACTTTTTGAGCTTAAGGTTACTATATGAAAAATCTCTGGAAAGACATTTTAGACAATGATAAGGAAATTATCCTTTTTAAAGAATGAATTCCAGTAGTATTTGCTTTGGTATGACTCTTTGAGCTGCTTACTAGATCTATGTACTACTAAGTTAAAATGATCCTGTAACTCCATAAACATACTGTATTTTTCCGTGTATACGACCCCCCAATGTATAAGACAACCCCCAATTTTGACCCTTGCCGGAGGCGGAGGAGCAGTCAATGGGCAGCCATGAGGAGTGGCTCAGCGCGCCTGCCCCTCCACCTCCTGCTGCTGCTGTCGCCACCGCCCGATTGCCCTCCTCCAGCGCCAGTGCTGGGGCTCACCTCCAGCTCACGTCGCCGCCTTGTCCCCTGAGCGAACGGAGCCTGCGAGTAGCGCTGGAGGAGGCGATCCGGCGGCGGCAGCAGTCAATGGGCAGCCGCGAGAGGCGGCGGCAGAGGCAGCCACACTCGGCCCCCTCTTGCGGCTGCCCATTGACATGAGCTGGAGGAGGTGATCAGGTGGCTGCGGCGGCAGCAGCAGGAGGTGAAGGCGGAGGAGCAGCTGTGCTGGGCCACTCCTCGTGGCTGCCCATTGACTGCCGCTGCCCGATCGCCTTCTCCAGAGCCAGTGCCAGGGGCTCACCCCCAGCTCACGTTGCTGCCTTGTCCCCTGCCCAAAGGGAGCCCGTGAGTGGTGCTGGATGAGGCGATCTGGAGGTGGTGGCAGCAGTCAATGGGCAGCCGTGAGAGGCGTCCGAGCGTGGCTGCCTCCGCCTCCCACAGCTGCCCATTGACCGCCGCCGCCGGATTGCCTCCTCCAGCACCACTCGCGGGCTCCCTTCAGGCAAGGGACAAGGCAGTGACGTGAGCTGGAGGTGAGCCCCAGCACTGGCTCCTTCGCCTCTGCCTCTTTCCGTGTATAAAACAACCCTCAATTTTTCCTTTGATGGTTTTAAGAAAAAGTGTCATTTTATACACGGAAAAATACGGTACATAGGAGACTGACGTATCTGTACTTTCTAGCAATCTGAAACTGGCAAAGTGGTTTTCTTAGCCCACACCTCCCAGAATAGCTCAGACATCATGGTCAGTGGCTGTTCTGGCTAATGGGCTCTGTATTATGTAGGTCAAAAACTAAACTGTCCAAGCTTGGCTTTGAATGTCATTATTTACTGTACTGTAACCCAAGGCAGTGACATAAAATTACAGCTAATAAGGATGGAGTTTGGGAAGAATTTATATTACGGAGAAGTATAGGCAAAATTAGGGAGATGCTACACTGGATGGGCAGCTAGCTTGAAATACGTGGATGGATGGACAGACAGAGAGACAAATCAAAGACAGCAAAGTAAGTTGTGTCAGGGTATTTTCTAGTATGGATGTGTATTAGGTCCCCTGACTAAGTCTGTGTCTGAACAATGGTGCTCAGATTGGTACAGGGTCTTTTCATGCGCTGTTCTGTTGACATTCCAGCCGAATCTTTGTCCAAGTCCATGACAACATTTGTGTGTTTCCGGAACTCCATGAAAAAAAAAAAAAAACAATTTCCATGGATAGGAAAAGGCAAAGAGCTATGACTTGAAGTGGCTTCAGGGCTGCACAGTGGCTTCAATTCTGGGGATGCGGTAGACATTAAATACTCAGAGAGAGACATCCAGGAAGATTGTACTTTTGCCCATAGGTACCTTTCTGGCAATGGTGCAAAGACCAGCAAGCAGAGGTACTTGCACCATCACATCAACAAGTCAAAGAAAGAAGAGATGGTGGGGTGAGGCAAGGAGAAGCCCTACCCAGCAATGACGAGGAAACCCTTTCGCATCTCCCTGAAGCTACGCAAAATGGCTGGTCAAGCAGATGCAAATGAGATTTAATCTCACTTTACCCACTAGGAATTGCAGCATGTCTTGGCCTTCAGTGACACATCCTTACATGTGAGGATCTTTTCTAATTCCTTCATCGCTGCCCTTCCGAGTCTCAGTCTTCTTCTGATTTCTTGACTGCAGTCTCTACTGATGGTGAAAAAAAATGACATCTGGGTCATAAGAGAGGTCCCCTGTGTGTGGCAAAATGTTTTTCCCCCTCTTTATTTCTGTGTACCAACAGTGTGCATGGCTTTACATGGCTGAGAGATGGATCTTGCAGCTTTTTGCGCTTGGGAAGGAATCCCTCTTTTTCTCATTGCAGAGATTTCTTTGTGTGAGGATTTTTTTCCTGAGATAATTTCACAGGAAATCCCATGAGACTTGTCAAACATTTTGTTGCTCTTTTTTGCCCCCTGGAAGAAACAGAAATCTGCGCAGAATTATCACAGCTCCTGTGCAAAAATGACATCTTTCCTGTCTCAAGTTTCCCTGGAACTGGCATTGAGCTAATGCGGATTTTTTGAACTTTTTTTGTACTAACGAACAGGTAAAAAACAGAAGGTGGGGGGGGGGGGAAAAGGTGAATCAGGAGTGGTGGGTCTCATTTTTGTGGGAAGCCAGGAGATCTGGCAAGTACAGGGGAATGACCCAGTGAGGAGTCCTGTCATGGCAAGTGGAGAAAAAAACATTGTTTTGCTACTCTCTATACCTCTATTATAAGGGACATGGTGGCGCTGCAGGTTAAACCGCAGAAGCCTCTGGGCTGCAAGGTCAAAAGATCAGCAGTTCGAATCCATGCATCGGAGTGAGCTCCCGTCACTTGTCCCAGCTCCTGCCAACCTAGCAGTTCGAAAGCACGTTAAAAAAAATGCGAGTAGATAAATAGGTACCACCATGGTGGGAAGACAACGGCGTTCCGTGTCTAGTCGCGCTGGCCACGTGACCACAGAAGATTGTCTACGGACAAAATGCTGGCTCTACGGCTTGGAAACGGGGATGAGCACCGCCCCCTAGAGTCGGACACAACTGGACATTTGTCAAGGGGAAACTTTACCTTATACCCCTATTACATTTTTCCTCCTTTCCATTTTACATTGAAAACAACTCCATAACATACATTTGTCAAATAGGCACCAATTGGTCCAATGACACCAAGTGAACTTTGTGCCTAAGCAGGGATTTGAAGTTGGTTCTCCTAAATGTAAACCTCTAACCATCTCTCTTGAATCAATGGCTACTGTATATATAATACCAGGACTGAAACATATTGTAGAAATACAACACAACAGCCAATGTTTGCTATTTGAATGATAGCATGATATGGAGATATGCATAGTATGCAACTAAGGCTGTGTAATTTGAATAATATTCAAATGAGGTTACCCAGATTTGGAGAACTAGAATATGACAACCCTACAGGAAGTGAAAGGAAAGGTAGAGAGGAAGAAGTCTTGACAGAATGATAGCCAAGCAAGGCCACTGTTGTTCAATTAGGTACATATCTTCTGCTGATTGATTCATTTCATGTACTACTGCTCTATGAATACTGCAGTCAGGTCTTGAAGGGGTTAATCTAACGGGTTATTTTAAAACCACAGATTACAATGAGCAATTTCTATGCAATTTTTGCATTGCTCTAATGTATGCCTACTGCAATTAGCAAGAATCATAGATTCATATACTACATATTAGTTTAGGCTGATTAACATAACTCAATTTTTAAAGCTAATCAGTTCAAATTGCATATTGAAATGTTATTTAATGCCATGCTCGGATGCTGTAATAATGGATATGATACAAGAACCTGAATAGAATTTTACAAGAGTACATCTGAATGCAGTACAAAATTAATTTAGCATATTAATTTTCCATTTGTTAGTAATTATACTGCTACATTATCCTAGAGAGAATCAAGGGCATTACAAAATGCATTGAAAACCATGGGAATACTAAAACAAAAAGCAGACCAATCTATTTAAAAATATAGTCTGTTGATTTTTAGGAGATGACCCTCGGAAAGACTGGGGGAAAATGTCATTTTGCCTTCCTCTACTCAGATTTTTTAAAATCTTTTTTTCTGTCTCAGATATGTGGTTTGTAAAGTTTGATAAATTCTTCAAAACAAGCTTACACAGAATGTTTATAGAATCAGAGAATAATGGAGTCGAAAGGGTATATAAGGCCATAAAACATAACCCTCTGCTCAAGGCAGAAATCCAAATCAAAGTATATATGATAGACAGTTGTTTGATTTTCTCTTGAATGCCTCCAGTGCTGGAGTGCCCACCACCCTAATTGGTTCCATTGTCATACTGCTCTAACCATTAGGACATTTTGTGAAATCTTGCTTCCTGTAGATTGAGCCCATTTTTACATGTCCTGCACTCTGGGATGATTGAGAGCAGATCCTGTCCCTTCTCTGAATGACTGTCTTTCAGGTATTTAAAAAGTGCTATCCTATCTCCCATCAGTCTACTTTTCTCAAGGCTAAACATGCCCAGATCTTTCAGTCTTTCTTCATAGGGCTTGGTTTCCAGTCTCCTGATCATCCTCAGTGCCTTCCTCAGAACTTCTTCCAGTTTCTTAGCATCCTTCTTAAAATGCAGGGGTCCAGAACTGGGCACATTGCTCTAGATCAATGGTTCTCAAACTGGGGTCCCCAGATGTTCTTGGACTCAGTACTCAGAAGAGGAATAGAAAGGGAAAGGGAAAACAGCATGAAAGACGTTGAGATAACAATCTTGAACTATTGTTGTTCTGTATATTGTTGAAAAACTGTTAATATATATTTTGAATTGTTTTTATCTTGTATGTTGTGAGCCACCCAGAGTAGACTATGTCTAGATGGGCGGCATATAAGTGCAATAAATAAATAAATAATAAATAAATAAATAAATCTTGCATGCTTTGTAACACTGGGTATCCATGGGAGGGTGGTTTTTGGATCTAAAGGGATTCTCTCCTTTCCCATAACCTATTGCTAAATTTCATTTTCCTGCCTCTGACTTGCCTTTCCTCTCTTCCTGCCTGCTTCACTTCCTTTTGCTTTTTTAGTTTCTCTTCTTCCTCAGACCTTCCATCACATGGCAGATATGGAGGATGCCTCTCCCACATGGCAGAGGCTCCAATTCCTTGCTTATGTTTTTTTTCCTTTTATTTTTCTGACTGTACAAGTTGTAACTACAAGTAGCAACAGTAAGTTAAACAATTCCCCCCCCCCCCATACACACACAAACACTTTAAATGTTTCTAGAGTGATTTTTAACCCATAAAGTGCTGGTCACTGTGGAAGAGGTGGTGGTAATGAAACTTGGCCGATCTCTCCATGTTTCTTACTCTGATAAACAAAAGCGAATTATTATACAGTAATTCCACAACAAACAACTGGCCACAAAAGTAGTACCAACATGAGGGATTTGGATTTTGGGACCACGAGCTTCATTTCCTGGAAGATGAACTGCTGGCAAGTGATGGGTTGCACCTCACAAGGACTAGAAAGAGTATGTTTGGCCACAGCATGAAGAACTTCAACTGGAGGGCATTAAACTGAATTTGAGGGGGAGGGGGAGACAAGCTCAGAAGTAAAAGGCTTATGCACAATAAGAGGAACAGAGCAAACAGGTCTAAGGGCCCCCCCATAATAATCTTCATAAAAATGTAGGAAAGAAAGCAGGCCACAAATCACACAATCTGGTGTCTATATATGAATGCCAGGAGTACGGGAAACAAACAAGAAGAACTGGAAATCTTAGTTCAGGAAGGTAAATATTACTTGATAGGGATAACTGACACTTGGTGAAATGACTCCCATGACTGGAATACAGCAATTGAAGGATTTTCAGTTGCAGTTCTTTTCTGTTCAAAGAGAACAGAAAGAACAGAAAAGGAGATGGCATTGCAGTACATGTCAAAAATACATATTTTTGCATTGAAGTACAGGGAAATGAACTTGGTTGTCCCATTGAGACCATCTGGGTTAATACAACTGGGGTGAAAAACAAAAGGAATGTGGTTGTTGGAGTATGCTACGGGCTGCCTAACCAAGGAGATGATGTGGATGAAGCCTTTGAAAAACAAACTGCAAGAATTGAAAAGAGACATGATGGGAGACTTCAATCATCCTGGGAGACAAAATTCTGCCAAATATGGCTCTACCAAGACATTCCTGGCTTGCGTTGCTGACAATTTTCTCGACCAAAAAGTGGAGGAAGAAACTAGAGGGTTAGCTATCCTTGACTTGACTCCGAACAACATATAGTCATGGCCAAAAATATTGGCACCCTTGCAATTCTGTCAGAAAATGCAACCCTTCTCTCAGAAAATTGTTGCAGTTGCAAATGTTTTGGTACTCACATGTTCATTTCTTTGGTTTGCATTGGAACAACACAAAAAAACAGAGAAGAAAAGTCAAATCTGATACAATCCCACACAGAAACCTAAAAATACACTGGCCAAAATTATTGGCACCCTGTCTAAATTGTAAGAAATAATTGCAAGGGTGCCAATATTTTTGGCCATGACTGTATATGACTTTGTGGAAGAAGTGGCATCCAGAGAAACTCTAGGGGGAAGTGACTATGTTTTACTTGAGTTCTTGATTTCAAAGGAGACAAAAGCAGAATGTAGCCACACATGTACACTGGATTTTAGGAAAGGCCTTACAGACTCAAAACAATGATAAATAAAGTTTCATGGCAGGAGATCCTAACAGGAAAAGGAATCCAAGGTCGGTGGGAATTTCTTTAAAAGGAAATTTTAAAGGCAGAACTACAAACAATTCCAACAAGAAAAAAAAGGAAGATAGCAAAAAAAAGAGAGACCAATATGGCTTCACAAAAAGCTCAGAGAAGGCCTGAAAACAACAAAAAGGACAATATAGAAAGTGGAAGGAAGGCCAGGCCATGAAGGAAGAGTGCAAACAAGTAGCAAAGAATCGCAAGGATGGCATTAGAAAGGCAAAAGCTAGGAAGGAGCTGAGGTGAGCAAGAGAGGCTTAAAAACAGTAGAAAAACCCAAAACATTCTTTAGGTGGGTGCATAGCAAAAGGCAGAGAAAAGAAATAGTAGCTCATCTATTCAGTGGGGATGGAAAATGTTAACAGACAACAATGAAAAAGCAGAAATGCCCGATTGTTATTTGACCTCGGTTTCCCCCCCAAGAGACAGTCTATGACCCTCCAGGCAAATATGAACTACAAGAGGAGGGGACAAGACTGCAACTTGAGACTGGGAAACAAAAATAGTCAAAGAATACCTTATTACTTGGAACAAGTTCAGCTCTCCAGGGCTGGATGAATTGCATCCAAGAGTACTGAAGGAACTGGCTGAAAAACTCTCAGGACCACAGTCTATTATTTTCTTGAAATCATGGAGGATGAGTGAAGTGTCGGATGATTCAAGGAGAGCTAACGTCTCTATCTTCAAAAAAGGGCAAAAGGGAGGATCCTCGGAACTCAATGTATTCTTGACCAACCATACTAAGAAGTTTTCTTGAAAATGTCCTGATTTTTAATTTGAGACTTTGAAAGTATGTCTGTTAGCAGGACTCTGCTGTAGGGTATTTGTTTGTAATTTTCTTGTCCTGATCCATCTTGAGGGCATACTATACGTGTGAAGAACTAGGCATTTGGCATGGGTACCTGTGGTAAAGGTTCCCCTTGACATTTAGTCCAGTCGTGTCCGACTCTAGGGCGTGGTGCTCATCCCCGTCTCCAAGCCGTAGAGCCAGCGTTTGCCCGTAGACAGTTTCCGTGGTTACGTGGCCAGCGTGACTAGACACGGAATGCTGTTACCTTCCCACCGTGGTGGTACCTATTTATCTACTCGCATTTTTACACACTTTCGAACGGCTAGGTTGGCAGAAGCTGGGACAAGCGACGGGAGCTCACTCCGTCACGTGGATTCGATCTTATGACTGCTGGTCTTCCGACCTTGCAGCACAGAGGCTTCTGCGGTTTAACCCGCAGTGCCACCACGTCCCTTCTACCTGTAGCTGAAAGAGAAACAGGGTGGGGGGGATTTATGAATGCCAAGGAACAGAAGGGACTTCGCCAAAAAAGAGGACAAAAAAAGGCACAGATACTACATGTTCATATTTTGTTTCACATATATAGATGCAAATTTAAAATAATCCCTGGAGTTCCAACATCAGTAAAAAAAAAGTCTCATCTACCATTAGAAAAAGACAGAGCATGATGTGCAGACACCAGTCTGTTTGCGATAGTGAGCACTGAGATCATGTGCGGCTTGGATAATATCAATTGCCACTGAGGTGGCCTCATACATCTTGTTTTCACCAGGGCATGTACTGAATATGAGCAAGTATTTCCCATTGTCCCTTTACGCAACTGCTCAGCAGTTAAGCAGGAACGGTAAACAAGTTGATGGGTGGAAATAAGCATTTCCCTTGACAGCAGTTTTAACCCTGTGTTTTTCAACTTCCTGGTTTTTCAAATGCAAAGCAAGACTGCAGGTACGTACAGCAGGACCCCTGTTATCTGTGGGCAATCAGTTTCAGGCCCCCTGAGGATGACCAAAACTGTGGATAATAGCAAATCCTATACATAGAATGGTCTCTGGATTCCTTTAGTGACCAGTTCTAGTAATTACATCATGGAAATACATATTTCTGTATTTTTTCTTTTAATATTTTCAGACCATGGATACGTGAAACAGCGGATACCAATCTCGTGGATACTGGGGTCCTTCTGTACATCCTATAGTATAGCCACATGCACAGAACTTGCAGCCAAACTGCATCTCCAGGGCCAGCCCTACCCCTAAGCAGAGTGAGGGGGCTGCCTCAAGCTTCAGGTCTTGGGTTTCACAAACGGACAGCTGTTAGTCATTTCAGTTAATTTTTCCTATATTTGCTATATTTTTACTGCTGAGGGGTGGAACTGGTCCCAGCAGTCAAAGGTTTAGCTGACCTTGGTGCCGTGTACCTTGGTTGACAGCACTGTGTGCTGTCTGTTGACCTGCATCGGCCTCAAGCAAAAAGGTGTTTGGGGCCAGCTCTAAACATCCCAAAGGTAGTTTGGCAACACTCTGTGCATCCCATTTTGTAAGGATGGGAAATCAGGTTGAAAGAAGACAGCTGAGAACTTGCCACTGAGAGGTACATTCCTTTGTTGGGGACCACTGAAACAAGGCATCGCCCATCTCCTACCCATCTCAACTTTACTGAATTCACGTCCTGCTTTCCCTAGTCCCTTCCTTTGACGTTAGCTCTTTTTAATCACCAACAGATTTTCTTGCCTTTGCTCACTACAGAACGTTCTCCAGCTGAGCTGTCTCCACACCTGAATCACACACCGACTGCACTTTTATCAGCTGTTCAATCAAATATGTATAATAGAAAAACAAATTGGAGGGAAGACGGGAAAACATGCTCGGGTTGTGGAATGGTGCCTCTTTCTCACATGCTGGAAGACTGCCCATCAGCCGCATGTTCAGGGTGCCGGGTGCTGGCAGTGCAACCATTTGCCCCATAGAATGAAAGGCAAAGTTAACTAGTGCAGCAACATAACAGAGTGCTAAAAGTGTAATGGGAACATGGGCTGGAATCAAGAAAAAAGCTCACAGCGACTTTGGATAAGGACCAAATACAAGACCTTGATCTGAAAAATAATTCAGCTCTTCAAAAAAACCTCTGTTTTAATGAATGTGAGATATTCTGTACCCATGATTCAAAAAGCCCGGAGATGGCCCAATATTGCTGCAAAATATTGCAACCATGTTGCCAGCAGGAAAAAAGGATGCCATAGCAAAGGGCAGCCTGAATAATGGAATTATAGAATAATTGAATTCGAAGGGGCCTATAAGGCCATCGAGTCCCACCCCCTGCTCAATGCAGAATGTTGACAACACCCATGGCAGCAGTCAAGAGGGTCTTACACAGGATCCCCTCTTCTGCTCACTACCATTCACAAAGTGACACCAAGCAAAAGAAAATCCCAGAAGCTCACTCGTTTTTTCATCCATTAACCACTTCTTACCCAAACACAAAGCAATTGTCGGGGTTGTTTTTCAACAAGTGTGAATGCTGAGTCCTGCTGTGAACACAATATATTGGTGCTCTCTCAGGCACCAATAATGATGTTTCAAGTCAGCATATTTCCAGTTGCCACATGAACATAGAAGCCCATGCAGTTATCCAAGCACAACTAAGCACAGCTAACCCTTTGTCACATGAACATAACAACAGCTGTGCTGGATAAGACCAAAGGCCTAGCCTGTCCATCATTCTATTCACACAGAGGCCAACCAGTAGGTTATTGGAAGCTCAACAGCATGACATGAGTGCAAGGATCTGCTTCCCTGATGAATGATTGTAACCCTTTGTTCCTAGAAGGTTGCAGTAGACCACTGAGTAACTCAGGTGTTCTTGGACCACAACTCCCAGAAACCCCAGCCAGCACAGTTGGTGGTGAAGGCTCCTGGGAATTGCAGTCCAAGAACACCTAGATTATCTAAGGTGGTGAACCACTGCAATAGATTACTGTGAATACTACAGGATACTTTCCTGTGAAGATCTTCCCTAGATATGACAGACTTTCAGTCAGCATGAATACCACAAGGGCATTCCCCCTCCCCCCATAGGTGCATTTTTTTTTCATATCACAGCTATATCATGAACACAGATTTTCTGGGAATGATCCCAGAAAACTGCCTTAAAATTTTAAAACTCATACCCATAGAAGGAGAACCATTGTAGAGAATTTTCCTATGGAGTGGCTGCACTGGAAGAGAAGACATTGGTTCAGTGGAGGAAAAAATAAAGGACTAAGTCCCATCGGTATAGCCCATTACAGTTCTGTAGCATGAGCCAATGCTCATGCTTCAGTGCTGTACCATGGAAAGTGTACCTCACTGCTTCTCCATACTAACTGTAAAATGAGTGTATGCATTGGATAGGCAATGTCAAAGGCAGCAAGCCTTTGCTTTAAAAGGGTTGTGTTTCATTGTTTAATTAATTATGTACCTTAGGTTTTTCTAGAGGTAGAGTACTCAGAAGTGGTCTACCATTCCCTTCTAGGGGTAGATGACTCAAAGTTCTTCTACAAGACACAGTGGGGAATCAAACACTCAACCTCTGGCTCTGCAGCCACATACTCCATCTCACTGAGCTATCCAGCCATTACAACAATTATTTGGAGGCACCAAAATCAATCAATCAATCAACCAACCAACCAACCAACCAACCAACCAACCAACCAACCAACCAACCAATCACAGCAGAAATGTTCTTAATATGCTGCTTTTTGGAGGGCAATTTATTCTTTGCACTGAAATTATTTGAAAATCGCTTCCCTGATTAATGATTCAAACCCTTTGTTCCTAGAAGGTTGCAATAGACTACTGTGAATACTACAGGATACTTTCCTGTGAAGATCTTCCTTAGATGACAGTAGAGCTTTCTATTGGCATGAATACCACAGGGGCATTTGACCCACCATGTGTTAATGCAGTAGCGACTTGAACCCAGATCTCCTAAATCTTAGCCCACTACTCTGTCCACTACACCACACTGACTCTCCATGTGTACAAAATTCCATACCGATGACTAAGGGGAGGAATTCTATGACATATCACATTTTCTCTGCAACCTATATAAGTTTAAACATGTTTATGAGTACTCTGGCCTTTCTCGCCCAATTACTCATAAACATGTACAAACACAGGTTGCAGAAAAAATATGACATGTCATAAAAATCTTCTCCCTACTCATGCCTATTTGAGTGAAAATGTGTATAGATGGACAAAAGTCATATTGTCATTTTACATCAGCATAACACTGGTGGATTGCTGCCAGTTGTGAAGTCAGAATAGCCATTATTTATTGCATACTGAGTCAAGTGCCTCACAGAATTCCTTGTTCTCAGTGATTTTCTGAGTCTCACTCTGCCAAGATTGTTTGTCAAGACTTCCTTCTACACCAGTGAGATCTACATCTACATCTAGCCTGCACAAAAATTAGTCCCTGATCTCATTTTCCCTATACATTGTCATTGTTGTCATTGTTCTTGTTGTTTGCCTCGTGTTCTTGGCAGGAAACTGCCAGGTTCTGTGGAGCTTAATTCTGTACTATCCTGAACAAACGTTTTTCCTCTTCCCTTTCCAGGTTAACCCAGCACAGGAAAATTGATTTTCTACATAGGAATTGTAATAATCCTAAGCAGTCTGGCATTTCTTCCTGAAAAGGAAAAATAAATAAATCACAGAGCTTCTGAGAAATCCACAAAATTTCCCATGAGATTTCTGGGGGTAGGGGAACCAGTGCAGAAAAATCTTGTTGCAAGGATTAAAGAGGGATTTCTTTTCTCAGGGTGTGTGATCTGACAGCTGCAAAGGCATCAGCTGGGGAATGGCTCCACCCTGGCCCTAAAAAGTAGAAGTTCTACAACTGGCCCAAAAACGTCCAGCTTGGAGACAGACTGGGGTTGAGCCGGAGTGCATTTCCCTGCACGTCGTATGATTACTAGGAAACAGATTGCACTGGGCCACTCCACAAATCAGCCCACATTGTGATCTATTTCCTCATGTGATCACACCCTGAATTTCCGTCCAAGAGCAAGAGGCTCGTGTCCCTAGCAGCCTGGACTCTAGAACTCCCCGTGTTTCCAGAGCTTAGAGCCACATCAGCAAAAATATAGCACTTCGTTTTGCAACATGTTAAGTAGAGTAAATGACTCTATCTCGTCAACTCTTTAAATGAACAAAATTGCTAAGGAGAGCATGCTGGATATTTTACACAAAATAGCCATGTGTAGAAGAGCAATCTGGCCAAACTGCAGAGCTTTGAACATTTTTGTATATATCTACACACACACCCAAGAGTACCTCATAAATATTAGTGATAGGAGGGCCAAAGGAAATACTGTAAAACTGAAATTAGTATCCCTGCCTTTCAAATTAATTTAAATGCCTTATCAAAAGCACATAAAGCTGAGACTATTTGAATAGCTGCAAAATGGTTACATGTTGCATAGCCTTGAAGTTGGAAGGTAATTATTTTTAATGATTTTTTTTTTTGTATGGGAGTTTCATTCTGCCATCACCGAAGTCAATGGCAAAGCACTCGCTGGCTTTCTTCAAGAGGAGACGGAACAAGCTTTCTAATTATAAAGATAAATTTTCAGTAACACCTTCAAGAGCTTTTCTCCGCCAAGAAAATTAAAGACAAGTTGGAGTCATTTTTCTCTCTTTACTTTAAATTTCACTTGACATTTCAATTCCGTTTCTGTATCGCATTGGCCTCCCATTTCAAATCTTATCCAATGGGAAGTACGTGAGAGCTTTTTCTGAGCACAGTCAAGACACAGAGATGATTACCTCATGACACAAGCAATCTTTAACACCCCAACGTGACAAATAAAGCTGCCTTCAGGGTTAAATCAAAACCATCCCATGGGCAGCAGCTGCCTCCAGCCAATGACCATGTCGGGCCTTTATGGGGCCAATGTTCTTTCACTGTTTTCCCATTCCCTTGATGGAACACAGGAAGCAGTTAAGAACACAAGAAAGACTAAAGTTCCTTCTCAGATTGCTCTCTTTTTCCAGCAGTGGCTAGGTTTGCATGGATGCCGTTTTTATTGCTCATCCTCCTTTTCACTAGTAGATTGTGGAAACGGGCAAAGAGAGGTGGTATAAGTGCTCACTTGTCTCATATTTGTACACAAGAGCAAGGCATCACATTTTCTCTCTCTTTGCAGGTGAGATGAGTGATGTCTTCTGCAGATCTTAAAGGAAGTTCCAGAATTGGTAAGAATGAGTTTGGAGGAAACTGAATAAAACTTACATAGCTGCTGTCTTCATGCAGGGACATGCGATAATCAGAAGCACCATCTTGGTTGTTTGTGTCTTTTAATCAATCAGCCAGTCCATTAATGCTTACTCTGTATTGTGTGTGCATGCTTTAGTTTTGAAGGGAAAGGACACTGATTTTACATACAGCTATTTTACAAGTATACTTTACAGTCTTAGTGTAGTACTGTGGCTAGTCGGTAGAGTTCAAGCTGAGCTCCAGTCATTTTGCTGCCTGCTACAAAGAAGCAAAATATCCATTCTCTCCCAGATCATGCTCTATAGGAGTTCAATGCCAGCCAAGAAAACCCCACAATGGGGCTTTTCCCCTTTCCGGATCACAAACATGCAACAACAACAAAAATGAATAACATATTGTGGTCACTCTACCTCTTGATTGGGATGGCCCTGGCACAGTGATGTGATCGTTTCAAGTAGCTGAAGTTTTCAGTTATCAAATGACTGCTGCTGAGGAGGAGAATGGTGGTGATGATGGTGGTGGTGGTGGTATTACTTGGATATGCCTTTTTAGAAAAAGGATTCTTGGCATCTTGCCATTAAATAAACATAAGTAGACAAAACAATAATAAGCAATCACAATGCAGAACCTTCACTCAAACTATAATCATCGTTCAAACTGGTGATAGTCATCCCACTTTATCAGCTATTTAGAAAGGTACAGATCCACTGAACAGGAAGGTCTTGTTTTCTGCTGCTTTGAGTAGGATGGAAAAGAAATTCATTAAGCTTGCATTTCCAGAGGAATCTGTTTTGCTCCTCTTGAAAATGCCAATGGGATGAAGCACATCTCACCTTGGAAATCTGGGTGCTGATACACAGTGGGAAAAATACAAATTGATCCGCTGTGAATTCACACTCAGGAAGTTGGGTTTTCTGAGGTGCATTCACTTTAGCCAACCAGACAGGAGTCAGCAGAGAGAAGAAGGAACTTGTAATCAGCCATGGAAGCTTCTTAAGGCAGCTTCTGCTGTAGCCACCCAGATTTTCAGGAGGCACAAATACAGCACAGGTACCTCAACCAGGTGGACCATAAAGAAGGCTGACTGCCGAAGAACTGATGCTTTTGAATTGTGGTGCTGGAGGAGACTCTTGAGAGTCCCCTGGACTGCAAGGAGAACAAACCTATCCATTCTGAAGGAAATCAACCCTGAGTGCTCACTGGAAGGACAGATCCTGAAGATGAGGCTCCAATACTTTGGCCATCTCATGAGAAGAGAAAACTCCCTGGAAAAGACCCTGATGTTGGGAAAGTGTGAAGGCAAGAGGAGAAGGGGACGACAGAGGACGAGATGGTTGGACAGTATCATTGAAGCTAACAACATGAATTTGACCCAACTCCGGGAGGCAGTGGAAGACAGGAGGGCCTGGCGTGCTCTGGTCCATGGGGTCACGAAGAGTCGGACACGACTTAACGACTAAGCAACAAACCTCAACCAGCTGCAAATTTGGGATGATTGTTCACTTCTTCCTCTCTTTCTTTCTCTCTGCCTCTCTCCCTCTCCCTCTTTGTTTTGTTTTGCTTTTGTCTCCTAAGTACTTTAGTGCAACTTTGCTGCAGTGCTGCCACCAAGCTTTAAAAAAAAAAGGGGGGGGACCGAAATGGCATTAGCATTATTAGCAAAGACCCGAAGTCTTCTTCACTAGATCTTCAGTGCCTTGTAGAAAAATGAACTTAAGTTGTACTTCAATATACAATACAGGGGCTTTTAGCCTATAAAGGCAGAGATTGCATTTCTAGAATACATCATTTAAAAATAAAAATCAATATAAATTTAAAACCTTAAAAAGCTTCCTTAAAATATGTATAAGAAAATCAGATAATAATATAATAAGAAAATACAAAACAAAAAACATGTTTGAGCTTCTAAGCATCTCTACACACACACACAAACCTATCTCTAAAAAGCTCACCCAGCCTTGGCCAGTTAGAATCTATGACTATGAGCTCTCCATTGTCTGGTGTAGTCCTGTTAAGCTCTTTGCTGCTCTAAGGATGTCTGCCTGGCATCAGTTCCATTCACCACTCTCACATCCTCTTTGGATAAGATGTCTTTCCATTCAATAACAGTCTGTGTCTCCCATCTTGTTTTCAGGGCACTCTGTGTGATTTTATTTTGTATTTATACTTTAACCAAACCAAACCCACCTGCCTTACCGCCAAGGCCAGAACATGCTGGTATAGCATTCCAATGTGATAGCTATTGGTAATCCAACGAAGGGCATGTGTAGCTTATCAGTACCCTAGTGAAGGGCATATACAGCAATCTGTTGGGGCAGCAGCTTCTTGCTATTTATTTGATCATCGTTAAATGATACTATAGGATAACAAATAATTTTATACCCTTTATACCCACTTACTTATTAATTATGAGGCTAAAGCCTTATAAAACAAACTACATGTTTCTTTCTCTTCTCTACTTGCTTATCATTAAACAAACAGTTAAAAATAACATTCATCTTTTTTCTCCTTTTATAATATTGTATTGTACAATATATTATTCTTCTCATTTGGCTAACATAGGTTTCCCCATCTATTTTTCAGTATCCCTTTGTTAATTAACATTATAAGTAAAACACAATAGAAGCAACATTTTAAAATGCACTTCATTTTCCCCTCTTGTTTTCTTGTTCACATTAGATCATCATTCTGTTGTTTACTCTTTTTTGTGAAAACTGGCATAAAATGGAATGAGCTACTTCCACCTTATCAGTAACCGTGTTCCAAAACAATCTGGCTATAATGTAAACCATCTCCAGACCTGTAGTTTTTCAATTGTACTTTTATTTTTAACACACCTCTGAAGCAACTTTTTAAAAGCAGTTTTCATTTTTAGGGCAACATCTCTATACTCCATAAACTCAATTTTTTTAAATTATCAACATTCAGCCCCAACCTGTGTGCCCTTTATTGGGCACAGATCAGGGGAGAGGCTTCTGCACATTCCTAGTATGCAGTAATATAAGATACTTGTTATGTTAAAACAAAACAAAAGAAAGAAGCCATGCATAGAGCTGTTGTCTGTAAAACACATTCATGCATAGCAAAAAACAGTAAGATCCTCTGACCATTGGAATGATAGACAGGGGATATTTGTCTTCTGAACCCCAGAGTATAAGCCTTTTTGTTACAGTACTTTTAATCTGTTGCATTTCTGCAGAAGACTTGAGCGTCCTGGGTAAAGCACGATTATTTAAAATCCATCTTCCTTTCCCAAGTTGAATTGTGGAGAAAAATCCACTTGGCTAATTGCGGCGCTGATTTATGTGACCCAGGGATTGCCATTTGTGTCTTTTCTGTCTCCTTTCTGAAGATATAGGCAGGTAAGCACCATCCATTTAAGAATTTAGAGCTGCAGATGATGCTTTACATTTGCTCTTTAAGGTGACCCTTGCTGTTGCTTTTCTTTTATTTCCCTTTTTTAAAAAGTGGAAAGCATCTGAATCTCCAAGAGGACAGCTTCTTAGACAAGTGTGACTCCTCCCCGTGGACAAGGGAGTTGTGCTGCCTGCTCTTCTTCGGAGCTGACCTTTGCAGGAAAATAATTTCAGAAGTGAAAAGTCAGAGCAGCGTTTCATGACGTTAAAATCTATCTCTTTTTTATTCCAAAGCTGAGGGTTCATCTAATAAAAGACAACCAGTACCCTCGTGTTAGCACATGTATATGCATACCAAAGCAGAAGATTCTCTCTCTTCTGCTTCATAGAGAGTATATAATATGAATCTTCTCAATCTTTCCCCACTCAATCTCCCTCCCTCCCTCTCTCTCTCTCTCTCTCTCTCTCTCTCTCTCTTTTTTTTTAAATACTGCTTTCAGGGTTTTGAGTCCTGGAAATGCTAGTTGTTCCTGGGAGTCATTTCTGGTTATCTGGTGGGTTTTTTAAAAGTCCTGTTTTTATCTTTAAGCAGAAGAGTAATAATTGAATCATTTGCTCTGACAGATTTCAAGTAACGAAGAAAAATAAATACAGTGGTGCCTCGACTTATGACCATAATCTGTTCCAGAAGATGGGCGTAACTCGAAATGGTTGTAAGTCGAAGCACCATTTCCCATAGGAATGCATTGGAACGTGATTAATGTGTTCCAGACAAAAAAAATCACCAAGATGTGTAACTATAAAAGAAGATAATGATATAAAACTACTTAACCAAATAAAAATAGACCTAGAAAAATGGAAAAATCTACAACTATCATTATTAGGAAGAATTGCAACTATCAAAATGAACATCTTGCCAAAGCTACTCTTTCTGTTTCAAACAGTGCCAGTGAAAATTTATAAGAAATACTTTGATGATCTAAACAAGGCGATATTAAAATTTATTTGGCAAGAGAAGAAAGCCAGAATCAAATTGAAAACGCTCTAAGAATCCAAGGAAAAAGGAGGCTTTGGTTTACCTGACTGGACCTTATATTACCAATCATCTGTCCTAATGTGGCTGAAAGAATGGATTAGTTTGAAAAACTTTTGTATTTAGAGGGGCATGACCTACAGTTGGGTTGGCATGCCTTTTTATGGTATCAGAAAGCTAAAACTCACAGGTATTTCCAAAACTACTATATTAGAAACTCCTTGTATATAATATGGGAAAAAATAAAAATGAAAATGTACACAAAAATACCAGGATGGGTTTCACCTATAGAAGCATTTGTTCATCCCAATCTTCTGAATTTTGAATTTTTTTTGACTTATACAGATATCTTAGATATAGATAGGAGATTAAAACTGAAACAAGACTTTATACACCAGGGATTAGATGCATCGTGGTGGCCCATAATGCAAATACAATCTAGATATGAAAGGGATTCAAAAATGTATGATTTTTATAAAGAACAGACAACGTTTGACCAAATAATGTTAACATCAGATGATAAATTAATTAGGAAAATATATAAATTTCTTTTAAATTGGAAAATGGAGGGCGAACAGGTCAAAGAAACGATGGTTCAATGGGCAAAAATTTTGGATATAATATTGAGTTTGAAAAATGGCAAAAACTGTGGTCTAGAAACTATAAAATGACAATGGCAACATCTTATAAAGAGAATTTATATAAAATGTTTTATGGATGGCATTTACCACCCGATAGATTAGCTAAGATGTACTCTAATAGGTCAAGTAAATGCTGGAAATGTCATAAAAAACCTGGAACTTATTATCACCTTTGGTGGACCTGTGATAAAGCAAAAACTTTTTGGAAAAAAATACATATATGACTTGTTAAAATAATCAAAAAACATGTAGATTTTAAGCCAGAACTCTTTCTATTAGGTATAATACCAGAAAGTGTTGATAAACAAAATGTATATTTAATACTGCATATTTTAACAGCCACAAGGATTATATTCGCACAATACTGGAAAAATGAAGAAACACCCACAGATCAAGAAATAATTAAAAAGATATTGGACTGTGCCGAAATGGATAGACTGACACTGAAAGGAAGATACAGAATATTATCAAACATGGAACTTGTTTTATCAATGGTTAGAAGCACGATGTATAGATTAAG
Organism: Intellagama lesueurii; assembly: GCA_037013535.1. Lineage (NCBI taxonomy): Eukaryota > Metazoa > Chordata > Lepidosauria > Squamata > Agamidae > Intellagama > Intellagama lesueurii. Next base: position 160,670,083 of record JBAJHW010000001.1, on the reverse strand, counting down.
AGCTTACTATGTATTGTAGTTGTATTAACAAATGATTATAAGCTGAACCCAGGTGACACGATGTTAAATAAGCATGGATGGATTTTATAAATCATAATAATAATAAAAAGAAATTTTTTAAAAAAATCACCAAAAAACAAACAAAATCCCACTCCAAGCCCCATCGGAATGCCATGGGGCTGGGGAAAAAAAAATCAAACACCCCCCCCACAGCCAACTCCATCGGAACGCAATGGGGCTGGGAAATTTTTTTAAAAAAACCACACACCCCACAGCCAGCTCCATCAGAACACGATAGGGCTGGGAAAAATAAATCCAAAACCCACACACACACACAGTCAGCCCCATCGGAATGCCATGGGGCTGGGGAAAAAATCAAAAACAACCCACCCTCCACAGCCAGCTCCATCGGAACGTGATGGGACTGGGAAAAAACACACACCAAAACAAACAAACAAACAAACAAACAAACAAACAAACAAAAACATCACAGCACAGAAACATAACCCCCCCAAAACCCAAACCCACCCTGCAAAACCCTGTAAATGTACTCAACCAGAAGCAGAAAGCAGCACCAGGCAGTCCGAAGCCTCTCTGCAAATACGCGCACACTAACCGTTGGAGTGAAAGAGCTACAAAGAAGCTGTTCGCCGACCAACAGTTAGCCCTCTAATTTGAATTCCCCGCCTTTTTCCCCTGCCTCTTTTGTTTGCAACTCGAAGCTCCGGCCGCAAGTCAAAGCAAAATTTTGCGGCCGGAGCTGGTTGCAACTCGAAATGGTCATATGTCGGGACGTTCGTAAGTCGAGGCACCACTGTACTTAGGAAGTGTTTCACGTCTTTTTTAAAAAAATGAATTTGTCTTCTTGTGTCCTTCCTCTGTGACAGTGAATTTTTTCTGACTCTTCTATGTTGGGTATTGCCACAGGAATGGACTAAGTTCTTAAAAAAACAAAAAACAAAAAACAAAAAAAACACCCTACTTTATTTTGCCTTGCCTGCTTTGGCTTCTCTCTCTCTCTCTCTCGCATTCTTTGGACTCCAGATGGGCAAATAATTCTAGTAGAAATAACTGACGCTGCTGCATACTCACCCACTCCCCAGCTATAAAATAATTAGAAGTGATTTACCATTCCCTTTTTCTGGGGGTATCTTGGGACTGTGCACTTTGCCCAAAGCTACCCAGGCTGGTTTTTCTCCCGGGCAACTCATTGGGGAATTGAGCTCCCAGCCTGTGGTTCTGTAGCTACTGTGCTATTCAATCAGGTACTTTTTAAAATTCAGATCACTGCCCTTCCATGTACAGAGATCACTGCCGATTCACCGGAGTCTCCTAAATATGGTGGTCAGAATGCACTTGCTTATGTTTGTAAATTGGAGCAACATGTGCCTATTTTCCTATATTCACAAAATTAATATGAAAAATCCAGTACCCATCTGTGAATGTTAGCAGCGGTTGTAACATAAACACTGCCCATAGTGATGAAATACCTCTGTGCTTTTCCCATTTTGCTAAACAAAGAGAGTAGCGTGTCATGAACCAATTTCTTTTAATGTGAAACAGCTGAATGCTAGGGCTTAAACAATGCCTTTTATGTCCTAATACCAAAGGAGTTTGGGCATAAAAACACAATGCCAGGATGCCCTCTCAGGTGTTTCAAACAAAGGGCATGCCAAGCATGTGAATGTAACAATTAGAAGATGAGAAAAAGAGGTTCTTGCTTTATAATGTATACCCATTTGAAACACTCCATAGTTTAAGGGGGGGGAAAGGAAGCAAAAGAGGACACTGTAATCAGTTGGCGCCACAGGGGGGAAATTAATAGAGAGGGTGTTTAATTACCAGACTTGGAATCTGGTGCATTTGTGAGGGTTGACACCTCTGCTCTTAAGAAAAATGTTATGGGACTTTAATTATCACAAGCCATCAGGGGCTTGGTTTTATGTCTCCAAAATGGCAGGCACAGCAGTGGAGTGACACACTGCTGCAGTACTGACTCGCAGGGGGGAAGAACTAAGTGTCACCCCTTTGGAAAGATCAGCATTTCTTCCAGGGTAAAGAGTTAATGGCAGACCTCTTTTCCGTTGCAAGTTTCCCCCAAGCCTGCTCAGCTGGTAGACACAAAGCATCTACTCAATGGTGTGGGACATAGCTAGCACTCCTAGGCTAATCGAATTTGATTAGTACCAAGTAAATGCACGAAGTTCGGTCCAAATTCTTTCCTCGAAACTTTTGATATAGTGTGTGTGAACTAAATAATAATGAGAGCGGTAATGGTGTAGTCAAGCGCAGGAGGTCAGTCCTCTGGCCTGACAAGGTACCCCATACTTCCATTGACCTTTTTCCTGTCCCTTTTCTCCATCTAGTGATTGGAGATCAGATGTGAGAGGCTCAACAACCACAACAACCACAACAAATGTGCCGTCAAGTCAATTCTGACTTATGGTGACCCTTTCCAGGGTTTTCTAGGTAAAGACTACTCAGCAATGATTTACCATTCCGTTCTTCTGGAGGATACCCCAGAACTGTATATTTTGCCCACCGCTACACAGACTGGCTCTTCTCCTGACAGAATGTGAAATCAAACTCCTGGCCTCTGGCCAGCAGCTGGAGAGCTCAGCGGTTTAGGCATCTCACTACGGAGCCAGAGGTTGGGAGTTCAATTCCCCATTGGGCCTCCTGTGAATAGAGCCAGCAACATGGCACCCTCGGAAGAAAGAAATGGTACACCATCTCTGAGTATTCTCTGCCTGGAAACCCCCCCAAAAAGCATTACCATAAGTCTGAATTGACTTGAGGGCAAATTATTATTATTTATCCAGCCAGCAAGAAGTTATTTCTGGCTTGCCATACAGCAAGATCTCTGCTTTGTAGCCTGGGGAAATTTTGTAAAGAGCAAGCGTTCGAACTACCAGATTAAGAAATCATTACACATATCTTGAGCTTCCATTTGTAGACTGGGGAGGTTTTGCACAGGGACTCAGTCCCCGAATATACATGCATATTCAGCAAGCGTACTTTTCATGCTTCGTGGTCTGATCTGTATTGGGCCTTGCTCTTGATCTGTAGCATAATCTACTGCTGTCATGCGGCTCCTAAAATCCTTCCCAAATTGGAACTTGGCTGCTGGAACAAAGGAGGTTCTTCACGCTGCTGTGGTAGCTGGAGAGCTGGACTGGCTCAAATCTCTGCCCAGCTGAAAGCTTGCTGGGTGAACTGGGCCAGCTAGCAACTCCAAGTCTCATCCAACTACAATAGTAGACCACATCTACTATTTAAGGACAGGAATATCTGCTTTCTGAACATTACCCCAAAAGTTCGTTTTGCTAACGCAAGGCTTTTGCCTTTGAACAGGAAGTTATGAGAAGTTTTGGAAGTAAATTTGCTTGCCAGAAATAAATAAAAAAAAAGGAAAGAAAAAAGAATGGCAACACACTTAGCAGACCAAGCTACAACATCCCAAAGTGCCCAGTTTTTAGAAGCTAACTGGAACTGTCAAGGTGTCAGGACAAGAGAAAAGCCTTCACAATTAAGCTAAATCATAATGCATTCTCTCAAAAGGGGAGAAAGCAGCAAATGTGTTTGAGGACAATTGTGTTTAATAAATACATGTGTCACTTGATGTATAGTTACTTTCCACAGCACCCCATTAAAGCATACAAAAGGCCAAAACCTCTCATACTCCCTGTCACATTACGCAACATGCTGCCATTATTTCATATTTCAAGCAATTTTACTGTCAGTGATAGCACTTAGAAAGGGGGAACAAAATGAGCTTCGCAGCAGTATGCCACACCGCTTTCATTGCAGGCACCATCAGGGCTGCCTGCTCCCAGAGACAACCATTATTTCATGTTTCCGCTGTTTTCTCCTACACAACACGTACATTCACAATATACAATTGATCCAAACTGCTGGCTTCAAAATCTATTCACCCTCCTTCTTGTGGCACATGTAGCAGTAGCGGGAACTCTTCCCACTCTCAGAAGGCCAGATCCATCTTTTTTTTTTTAACCATGTCAGCTCAGCCTAGTACTTGTCCCCAACACAGTTTTGTGAGTGTTAACACAAAGCACATGCAGCAAGTGACTCTCATGATCTTGCTTCCTGACATGAGACAAGGCTCCTGAGATGTACATATACAGAGATACAACCACGTACCCATCTTATTTTGGTTAATCCGAGTCTCCTTTTTGAAAATAAGGGTCTGTGCTGTTCTAGCGTAAGTGAAGAACTCTATGGTATTAAGCATGCTGACTAGATAGGTAACTAGGCTAACAGAAAACACTAATAAGTACATAGTACACCCTTGTACAACTTCTATGCATAGTATGTACCCTCTTCCTCTTTTAAGTCTTCATTTAATCTAGGAATGTGTAAAATCTCTCTAGTCGTAAGAGATTGTTTAGATTATCATATAAATTAGGGCTGGTCAACTGTGGCCTCCAGGTGTTCATTTGCCCACCGCTCCCATCAGCTGTAGCCAGAGTTGTCAATGATGGGACATGATAGATGTTGTGGTCCAAAAACATTCAAAGGGCCACAATCAGCCACCTCTGCTTTCAATGTGGCTTGGTTTTACTTACTCAAGATCTGGTGAATATGTCCCTGTTTTGCAGAAAATAAAACTGAGCATATGTTAAAATGTGCAAATGAATGCCCACATTTTTTTTTACCAGTTTAATCTAATCTTCTCCAGCTGTCCTCCAAATTCGCTAGATGTTTCTGAGTCTGCAGATTATCCACAGGCTTCCACTTCAAGTGAAATTCTGTGGGAAGTCTAATCTCATTCCTATAACAAATTCAGGACAGTGGTGCTTCTTTTAAATATTTTCTACTTGGATCTATTTGCTAAGTGATCGCTTCGAACAATTCTTATTGTAAAATGTTCTAATTAAGGTTCTGCACTGGATTTGAACAAACCCCAAACTATTAACAGAGTAGGCTTGATTCTGACTAATTTGTACGAGGTTGAAATGGAATGGCCAGATTTCTGGTTCTGGGATAAACCAACGTGAATTTGCAAATCATTTTGTGTCCAGAATTAGCTGCGGCAACAAATCACATCAACTATTGTCTTCCTTTTTTTCCCCCTTGAAGCAGAATTTATAGGTACCTTGAATGCAAACCCCTGAAGCTCGCTCTCAAAAACCTGGCAAATTAGCTCCCTGATGAGGTTCCATTATGTCTCCAAGCCTAATGTGCATCAGTGCAAAACCAAACAAAACTAAGCCATGTTGGTTTTCCAGTCCAAGTCAATGGAAGGCTGGCAAATCAACTTGGATCCAGAGCACAAATAGAATCGGATGATGGACAAATTGCTCCAGATTTAATTGGGAGTGCATTCCAAAACACTGAACTGGCCCCCAAGTTGGATTGGAGGACTTGTACCTCGTCCTGAGTGGTGCAGCTGAGAGCAACAGTGGAAGTGTATGATAAGCCATAGGGGCAAGACAATGGTTACCCCTAAAATGAAAGGCTGCATGCTTTGCAGTTAGTCTATTTCTCAGTCTTCTAACAGCTTCTTCTTCCCTCTTGTGTGCAAGGATGAGAATGGAATACAGACGGTCCTCAGAAGAGCTTTCTTTAAGTGATATCTTGAGAAAACAATGAGCAATCTTGTAGCGCCTTAAATACCAATCCATTTTCTATGGGTTTTGTGAGCTGTAGCCCACTTTATCTAGCATCTTATGAAGTGGATCAGAGTCATTTTGTCACATGTTCCACAGACAAGTGTGACCACGATCCACTATGGATTTAAAATGAGTTTCAAGGAGGTGAGATGAACCACCTGGAAAAACAGAGCTCAAATGGATGGCTGCAATCAATACTCACACAGTTCCTAATCCTCAAGGGAAAAGGGTGTCTTAGCACATTGAAGTATGCTGCTGGAAAGAAAAAAAAAGAGCAAACACTCCCAAGATTTTTCACTCCTACAATTAGGGCAAAAAGACATGCACTTTTCTGTCAGCAAAACCATTCACACACCAAAAGAAATGCAGAAAAGCTGTATTTTGCATTAAAATGCATTTTTGTGTTTTGTTTTGGGAGGAAAAACACAATTCTTTCTCACAGAATACAAGGTTTTCTATGCAAAAGTATTGGATGTTTGTGTGTGCAAAAATGTGTCAACATGTGAAAAACACATTTTAAAAGCTTTACTAATATCACCCGGTGATATCTTGAAATTTTTCGTTGCCCTCTATGAAAATGAAATAAATGAAGATTTACCCTACTCAGATGAAGGGGTTTCCACACTTTCCCAGGAGCCCATATGTTGTACACCGTGGTCCAAAACCAGAGCTAAAAGTGTGAAGTCCCAGTGGCTGAAGCATTTAGTATCCACAGTTTTATCTCTTGGTGTATGTCAAGGATGGCCAGTAGTGCCCTCCAGAGTCTGTCTGCCTGCTTGCCTGCCTTCCTGCCTTCCTTCCACCCACACCTATGATCTTCACCAGGATGGTTAAGTGTTAAGGATCATGGGAGTGGAAGTCCAAAAACATCTAGGCTGCTGGCGTACATGGAACTGAATCCTCCACTGAAATATATGTCAGAGGGTGTAGGGATCTTGCCCTCGCTTTTGTGCTTTCATGGAATCACTGGATCAGAGTGCCTAGAGGTTTGCTGTCATTCACAGGTAACGTCAAGCACGACTCAAAAAGGAATGACTAATGCTGAATGATAGGTTTTAAATGAGGCCCCGGAAATTCTATTCAGGACAGCTTCCTTCATTTCACCGCCCTCCCTGTTGCCGTGTCCCGTGGGGGTTTCCGTAGTGGACAACGGGCGGCTTGCGTTCGCTCTACCAACATTTCCGAAGAGCGGTGTTGCCAGCATACGCTCGGAAGATGAATCAGGCTGGCTGCCGCGCAGCCGCTGGGCATTTTAACATAGCAGCATTAATTATTAATGAACTGGAATTAATATTATTATTTATTATTCATTATTTGTAATGCAGAGGTGCCTAGGAGGCCCGGTCAGAACTAATTGAGGCTGAGAGAACAAGAGAATGGTATAACACAGAGGCAGAAGAAAGGGAGAGATAATAGAGGCAGGAAGCCATGTCGATTTCTATTATTTATGCGAAAAGAGGTTGCCAGACTTGATAGAGGCCTTTTTCTGGGCCGGAACATAAAGCGGAAAGTTCAGGCTTTTATGCGCCAGAGGAATCATAACTCAGAGCCCTCCTGCTGCAACACTGAAGCCGTATTCTGTGTCAAATAAAGCACTTAGGGATGACTTTGCTCCTTGAGAAACTTGGATTACTGGTATAATAGCTGAGAAAGCACAGCCTAAGCAGAATTTGCAAAGGATTGTGTGTTCTATTGGGGAAAAAAAAGAGGAAAAAAAAGGGGGGGGGGTGTTGGCCACAGTTCCCAGGAATCTCAACTAGCACAGCCGCTGGCCATGGTGGCTGGGGGATTCTGGGAGCTGTAGTCCAAGAAAGTAACTTCTCCTAGCTCTGTAACAGAGTGCCTCTACAGGTAACAGTGCAAAAAGACCACTGGAAAAGCCTCTACACATAGAACCACTGTTATTCACTTGTGCTCCTGGATTTAGCTATTCTTCCATAAAGCATCATGGGTGAAAAAGACTATGAGGCACAAGTGAGCCCTAACAGGGCCTCCTGTTGAATGCAACCAACATAATTGATGTCCCTTATTTTGACTTGTCCCACTTCCAGGGAGTATAACGGATGTCCCTAATTTCAGATACCACAGCACCAGGAGTCCCTTGTTTTTGAAATATTGATCCGCCAACTCTGATTCAGGGCCACCGTTGATGACTGTCTCTCCACAAAAGCACAGGCTCCTCATAGTGCACCAGATACTACATTTTGGAAGTGGAACAAAATCAATCCCGTGCCTTGCCCACCTCCTGCCGCTAAGAGTTCCCAGTTGTGCTGGACTGATGTTTCTGGCCCAGTAATTTACTGAACTTTTAAGAGGGAGGTGGAACTGAAGAACTTCCATCTGGCGGGTAAGCTTTTAATGATGAGGGAGTCGACATTTCTTTTTTCTTTTACTTTTACCAAGGTTGAGGGAGAGAGAGAAAGAGAAAGAGAGAGATATTTGCTTTATTTCACATTACAGCTACCCAGAGCAACCTTGTGGTGTTTAACATTAATATTTTGAACAGAAAATGCCACAGGAATGGTTTTTCATCACAGAAAAAAAGACAACTGTCTTCAATGGCCAATAGCAAGCTGTCCCTCCCCCAGAGCAGTGGTATTTCAGAACAAACGTAAACCACATAACTCAGACTGTGGGGTATAAATTGGGTTGTCGGGTGTCAGGACACTGGCTGAAGCCTCCGGGAATTGTTTCACTTCTCTGTTTCTCCAGTTGAGGAGAAAAATCTCAGGGTGGACAAAGCTGGAGGAGAAGAGAGTTTGTTTGTTAGACATGAAGTGGCTTTAAAGCTTGCACAGTCATCACCGCTCATTCTCAGGTGGCATTGAGGTTTTGCATGCATGTGTTGTGCTTGTCCAGCATCAACACACACACACACACACAAGCCAATGAAGGGAAGGGTACCGGGTGGAGAATCACTGGGTGCAAGCAGTTAGGCCTATTTGCCACACAGAGTAGAGTAAGGCATGCAGCACCAGTGCTATGATTCCTGAATCTCACTGTTTCACAGGCCATGAGTGCATCAGTGAAAATCTGGGGCAGTGTTGGGACTGGAAAAACTCTCCCGAGGTCACACACACTACAGGTATGGCCACACAGAAGGCCAGATCTAGGTGCTGGCTGCTTTCTTCTCTCTGTTTGGATGCTGATTTTCCCCCTTCCAGCCATATTACCTGATTAGTTGGTTTTATCCTAGTTTAGGACCAGTTTATCCAGATTTTCCCCAAGCCTATTTCCAGAATCACCTTGCCTAGAGCAGCTCCAGCCCCCAACACTCCCAATCATCACCTGAGATTGCAGGGGCCTTTTTCCTGGGTCCTGAAATGTCAGGAAGTGGGATTATGCTGAGTTGGCAATCCTCGACAGAGGTCATGGAACAGTTCCCAAACCACAGGAATAGGTCATTCCAAAGCAGTAGAGAACCAAGGGCCTTTCTTCCTCCATTTTCCCTATAGGTAACATCATGAAGAACCTAATCTTCAGATTGTCTTTATGTATCTGTTTTGTTCAAATGTTTTCTTCAAGCTACTAGGGCGAAATAAGCACCCAAGAACCCCATGCCTGAAAGAGGACCGGAGCTTTCCCACATGCTGGAACCTTGCCTCTCAGAAATTATTCTTCAGTCTCATTTTGGTTCATGCTATAGAGAAGAGGAGCCGATTTTGCAAGAGTATCCTCCAGTCTAGCATTTCAGCAACAACCTCATTGCCATTCACCGCCACCCGGCAGTTGCTTTTGGGTTTAGTCTTCTCCTCACATTTTCAGATTTCATCTGAGTTGTACGTCAGTGGGATTTCTGCTTGTTTTCCCCTCCCCTCCTCCTTCATGGTCCAGCGGTGCCCTGTTGTTTTGGCAATCTCACCATCCTCGGGGGGAATGGGAATGTCAGCAATTTTCAAACAAGGTAAGAGAGAAAGAAACAAAGGCCCCACCACACCAGTGTGTCCCTTCCCCTCATGAGTTGCATGATAGATGTGTCCGTAACAACCAGGCTTAAAAAGGGAGAGTGCTTTGTAGAACTGGTAACAGCACTAATTCATACAGAGTGTGCATTTTTGAAGCCTTCCAGCTGGCTAGTAGAATTCCTATGTGGCTCTTCTTTGTGGACATTTTCAGACTGTCATTTGATGAATCCCGGGAGTCTCTCAGAGATTTTTCAATGAGGAGATCAGTCCAGACACAGGTAGAAAGTTCTGTATAAGAACTTCCCCATTACCTCTGTCCTTTCCCTCCAAACAAGAAGCTACAGAAAGGTTTAGGAAGTGTTTGAGGGCTCACTGTGGCTAAGGGGCATTGCAGGACAGGCCAACATCCTGCATGAGCTTGGTGTGTGGCCTCAAACTAGTTTGAGGGTAGCCGATTCTTTAAAACAGTGTGGCATAATGGTTAGGGTGCTGGGCCAAGACTTTGGAGATCCAGCCATGAACCTCACTGGATGATCTTGCAGCAATCAGTCACTGTGGATCTTTACGGGATTGTAACAGTAAAGAAATAAGAAGGAGGAGAGTCATAAGCACTACCTTGAGCTCAGTAGAGCTTATAAAGATAACTAATGGGCATGTCAAAGTCTCTGTCTATAACGTCTTCTGCATAGTTGTAGTCCAATATAGCAGAGTGTTTAAAATTTTCAACCTGAACATATAAAACTCAGGCTCAAATCCCAATCAGCCAGGAAGTTCACTTATAGGGAGTGGACTTTCATTACTTTGGACTCTAGCTCCAAGAATATGTCAAGGATTTGCCAACAATTCTATGAGGTGCACCCAACAAACACAAGTCTACAGACCAGCTGTATTTACTTCCACTGGTGCCTTCTTTACCCTCTTCCCAATGTTTAAACCAAGAAAACTGGCCCAGTGTTACCTGGGAGCCATAGGTCTTCCTGGGAGATGTGGTACTTAGGGAAATGCACTCTAGAGAGCCTAATAGGTAGCGAGACTATCCCACCCAGGAAGACCTGTAATTCCTACCTAGGATCAGGGCAGCTTCCTTTTTTTTCTGCACAGGAAGTACTAGATATCTCAGCAGCCTTGGAGACAGGCCTTGGTCCAGGTGAACAAAATGTAGGGGTTTGTAGGGGTGGGTCTGTGAGCTGGAACTTCCAGAATTCTGCCTATGGAACGCTTGGATGATTCTGGGAGCTGGAGTCCAAAACAAAACAAAACAAAATATAACAAAAATCCCACCAACAAATGGCACCTACCTATTCACTGGGTGACCTTAGGTCAGGTACTGTCTCTCAGCCTCATCCCCCCTCATAAAGTTGCAATGAGGACAAAAACAGAGAATAAACATGTAGGCTACCTTGAGTGGAAAAGCAGGATATACTGTAGATATAAATTTCTAGAGGCAGACCATTAAAAAAACATTTGTACATGTTACAATAACTACCCTTTCTGGCCCTTCTCATTTGGAGTGAGAATTTTGTCTGGCAAAACTTTTGTATAAGCTATCCAAAATTACCAAATGTCTTCAGCCACATGATGGAAAGAATGTTCGGATTTTTAAAATAATAACATGGGAGAAGAGTGAAACTGACAGATCTGCCCAACCAAACAAGAGGTTTTAATTGCTTAGTGCTTTTTTAAAAAAGAGGCAGGATACGTTACTCATTTAGACTTAGCTCTCCCAGAATGCCCCAGCAAGGCTGGTGGCAATGACTGGTTAGGTTATTCTGGGATTTGTAGTTGAAGAAAAAAGAAATGTTTTCCAACTGGGGTTGAAAGTTCGGCCTTGACCCCACTGTGCATATAACAAGGCTTGTGGGATCACTACCAATATATATAGAAAGATTTGTCTATCACTACATACAGAGGTACCAAAGGCTTATTTAAAATTGCATTTTTCCTCAAAAGGGAATTGTCAGTAAAACGAAGAGCAAAGTCTCAGGTTGTCCCCTTGAACATTTTAGCTGGTTATTGTCTCCTTTCATATCTTGCTGCTTTGATTTCTGTTTTTTTTTTTTCCTTTTCTTTTCTTTTCTTTTCTTCAGTGTTTTCTTCTTCTTCCTTATGTTTATATAGTTCCTTTGGAGGGAAATATATTGTGCACACTGCCCTGCTTTCTTTTGCACACCACCCTGTTATGGATTATCTTCAGAATATTTCTTGAGAAATACGAAAATACACCAATGCACTTAGTACCATCACCTTTCATTTTAATACCTGGTGATGCAAGGCCAAGAAGCTTCCAAGGAAGTCAGCAGTTGGTTGTTAAGGAAGAAGTGAGCAGCATTTTGGGGGCTAAGGGTCACATGTTCACCTCCAGCGGTCTGCATGGGCTAAACTGTGAAATGGACAAACATGACCCAAAACTGTGGGGAGGTGATCAGAACAGAAATTGACCTGGGCTCCAACTTCAGTTTTGTTTTTTTTAATTTAGATTTGGGGGGGCTGGGAGAATGTATGTTTGGGTGCTCCTCTGCCCTGTGTAAACCACCTCCAGAAGCAGGAGAGAAAAAACACACATGTTTGTTACACACATCTATTTTGGCTGAAGGGGCTTGGGTGATCCCTTGGAGACCCAGGGACCTTCAAAATGGACTTTGGGGTCTGCTTGTGGCCTACCTCCGAACAAGGAATACTTTTCAGATAGCCCTAAACTGACATTCTCCAATAGTGGGAGGGAGTCTTATTTTGCCCCAGTATCTTAACAAACCCAGAAACAAGGTGGGATACGTTCCAGAGAAATAACTTGTGCCCGTGACCAGCATTTGTATCCCCCCCCCTTGTTTAAATTATAAATATATATATATTAAAGAAAAAAAAGTTTTATAGCAAAAGGATTGATGAAACAATCTACTGGAGAGCTATTATTCCCTTCCCTTTCACATTGTTTCTGCTGAATTTTACCACTTTAAAAATGGGATATTTTAAAACTAAATTCCCATGAACTGTTCATAGGCATTGATGATTTGTTAGGAACGGTACAACAGCTTAACCTAAGCTGGTGCCTTCCTGTGGTGTTGTGCTGAACGCCCACCATCCCTTGTAGCAATGGGAATTGTAGTCCCCATTATCTAGAGGGCACCAGGTTGGGGAAATCTGACATGGCATTTCCACAATACACCTGTCATACAGGGGCCTCCTACCTGTATTCCAGGCAGAGAAAATGACGCATAGTTTTTAGAGCTGTGATGGTAAAGCTTCCCCTAAAGCTTCCCACTCTATATTTTCTTGGAAAAGGGGAATCTTAGTTATGTCCTAGGGCAATGGTTGCCAGTGCAGATTTTCTACCATTTTGTTCTACTATGACCCCCAGCAGTCTCGGGCCAATGATCAGAGCTTCTCTGTAGTATAGTCCATCAATATCTGGAGTTTGGGAGCCACTGTCCAGATGCTCCTGTACAGAAGTGAAATGGAAATATTTCCTGCATGTCAAGAGCCTGAAAATCACTGCTTTAGCAGAGAGATGCAGGCAATTTCACAAGTGATACTAAAATCAGAATGGGAATTTATAGAGCGTGTGTAAATCAAACAAAAGATCTTTGTTGAACGGAATATAGATAACAATTTTAAAATGATTCTTTTCGGCTATCTCTGCCACATTAAGAACATTAAAAATGTGGTGCATTCCAGACCAAAGCACGTTCTTAACATCTATTCTAAATCATCCTGACAGAGAATATGATTGCATTAGATTAATACATCAGAGGTCCTGATGCAGGAAAGGGGCAGTTTTTCATGCACAAACATCAGTACCAGAGCTAACCTGTGCAAATCTTCCTTTGAACAGAAGAGTGTCTCTCACAAAATTTCCAGGATAACCTTCATGGAGTAGTCCCATAGATGGAACTTTAAAAACTGGACTAGAGGTATTATAAAAAGAGGGAAGCTTATTGTTTTAACCTGATAGTTATGACTCTGTCTCATAGGTTGGGAGTTTTATTCAGCACTGTGCCTCCAGGAAGGAGAGCCAGCCTGTGTAGCCTTGGGCAAGCTGCATAATCCCCAGAAGAAGGGAAGAGTCAACTACTTCTGAATATTCTCTACCTGGAAAACCCTGAAAAGGGTCACTATACATCAGAATTGACTTGATGGCCCATGATTATTATTTTTATAGTCATAGTTCCAAGACCCAAAAGTAGTTATTACCATATGTATTATTTAAGCTCAATTTAAAAAATAAGTAAGATAGAAATCTTTAGTTACTTTTTAAAAAATGAACAGGTGAATTCTGCAAGCCACTGGACTGTGCTATAAAAAGCCCTCTCCTCCAGCCCACCACGTACGTCATCAAAAGCACAGTGCAGTAAAGAGCACAAGGTACCGCCACTACAGGAAGTCCCCAGCTAATGTATTCTTGGCACATGGGCATCCTATCTGACTTGAAAACCTTTAACAAAGGCAAGTGCATCACTTTCTGAGGAAATCTGTTCTCCACTCAGCTTTTACCATCAGGAAGTTCTTCCTAATATTTAGTTGGAATTTCTCTTCTTGCCCTTCGAATCATTGGTTCTGGTCTTGCCCCCTGGAGCTGCTTGGCTTCCTCCACACGACAATCCTTCAGATATTTGAAGATGACTGTCCTATCACTTCTTCTCCAGGTTGAACATTCCCAGGTCTCTCCATCGTTCCTCACTGGGCTCGACTTTTAGGCCCTTCACCACCTTGGTTTCTCTTCTCTGGATACATTCTAACTTGCCAGTATCCTTCTTAAACTTAGCTAGAAAACTTTCCAGTTCTGTGGCCTTGTGAAGCAGCAAGATAAACAGGGCTAAGGTTCAGAAAATGACAGCCAGCTGTGTGTTGTGTTCTCAAAATCATCTCACAGATAAAATAAATGTTCAACTGTCAGAAACATATTCAAAGGTCAGGGGAAACGGAAAGATCTTTGCCCTCAAACCAAATCAAAATAAAATCCAGGATTTAAAAAAAAAATCTGCTCAAAAGCTGTTGAGACCATCTCACTAATTGGTGGTGACGAATCATCCAACAGGAAGTTGGTTTCCCAAATGTGTCTGGCAAGGTCACGGATATTTAGACAGGACAGGACCGGAAAGGAAAGGAAAGGAAAGGAAAAGAGAGAAAAGGAGAAAGCAGTTGTCGCTTTTGAGACTTAAAAAAATAATAATCAGGGGAATAAAACTCTTCCAAAACTGTCATGGTGACGGATTCCCATGACACAAAATTCATGTTAAAGCAATGACAGAACTTGACCTACTTTTGCCTCAGTGCTGAGTGTCCAAAATTTCCAATGACAAAAGTAAAAATAATTTTAAAAAGTGCTTGCCCATTTTTATCTCTGTTTAATGCCAGCAGGGAGAAGGGGAGAAACGGCAATAAATATTTAACCATTTCCACAATTAAAGGTGATTGAGAAAGTCCTTACAAAGGAAGCTAAATCTACACCATTTGTGACCCTTCCAACTGACGAGGCTGAATGTAGGAATGTCCACATCCCTTTCCCATCCCACCCACCCCCCTCCACGTCAAGTTCTTTTGTAATTCCCCCTCCCCATCTCAAACTAAAATATAACATAGTGAAACTCTTCACTGAGGCCACAAGTATCTTTTCATTTCCCATGGCTGTCCAGCAAAATTCAGATGAATTGCATGTTCCTGTTGCCCCTCTGGGGAGTGGCGGCGGTGGTGGTGGGGATGAGCCCTTTAATACTGATTTTGATAAAAGCTACAGCTCTGGATTTTCATGGGAAATAATGGCTTCAATCCAAAGGTGTCTTTGGGAGGTAGAATGAAAGCAGAGCAAATCCCAAGCATTTAACTCATCATTCTTGCCTCATCGTCATTGCCTCTTTCCTGCCAAGGGTGGGAAGAAATACTTGGCAGATTTTTCTGTCTCTTGCACCAAAATCATACGGCCAGTTTTAGCGATGATGGAGAACCGTTTGCTGCTCCACTCAGGTAACAAACTGGTTTGGCCCAGCGCTGACCTCTAGTTTTTAGGCACAGCCTGATTGTTCCTTATTCATATTTGAGGCATACAGTTCATTGGCAGAGGGATCAGGGAAGTGAATTTTCTTGTAAGACTCTGGTAGATTATCACTGAGATGCTTCATCACTTCAAAAAAATAAAAATAAAAATAAATATTTTCTTTGGTTTCTCTTAAAGGACTGACTGAGAAACTGCCCACAGCCAAATCCACAGATTTCATTTCCCCTGCACCTCCACCAAGGAAGAGAGGAAGTGTTCAGTTTGCTGATGACCTGAAGTGGCTCGCTTATGAAGCTACTTCATGATATCAGAAGGAGCCAGACCAAATTGGGTTGCTTGAACTCCATTTAGATGTGAGGATGGCACCAAACGGCCTATTGCACCACCCCTCAACCCAAAATGGCTCTATTTAGCTCCCACCAGCCTGCTCCAAAAAAGTCAGTGTAGACAAGCTCTTAGTTTCATAATGTGGGCTCAGGACTCAGATCAGAGGTGTCAGCTTCAGATGTTACCTCTGGTGGTGTGGAGGTAGTTCATGACCCTCTCTCCCACTGTCCTATACTGAAACACATCAAACACACCAAAATTTGGCAAACCCTACATCAGAGAAGAACCACAGTGTGTACAAGGACCACACCACCTTTTTAAAAAAAATTCTGTTGGAATATGTAAGGAACTCTGAACAACTAGCTAGAACACCGCTGGGACTGTGAACTGAGGACAACATCTTCCTCCAGCCACTAGGTACTCCTATTCAATTGGGTGTAATTGGCTCACCTAGTGTGTAGACCAAATCTTATCTGAAATTCTCTGACACAGGCTCCGCTATGTTTCTGTATGTTGCTGTTCCCAGCCATACAGGAACCCAGCGTTTTCATATACGGCCATTAGATGATGTGGGGGCAAGGGGTGCTGAAAGACTGGCAACTCTTCGCCTCGTGAGATAGGGAGAGATATTCTAATCCACCTCACTAGATGCGGAACCTGAAACCTACCTCTCTAACCTGGCCCTGGAGTCCCCACTTTGAAACTAGCTTTTAACAAAGGAGCCTGGCCGGCACACTGGGGCCCTTGATCTTCAGAACCTGGATGGCAAATGTTGTCATTTTCAATCCAAGCCCTGAGTTTCTGGCTATTTATTCAGTTTGGGTCAAATATTTATACAGGATGTCAAGAGGTATAGTTATGTCTCACCCTTCCCCTAACCCATATCCTGTTTCACCATCCCAACAAGATGTCCAGTTCTTCTTGGACCTATGTGAATCATAGGCACAGACCACTTAAAGGCTGAGAGAATAATTTATGCACCAGCAGGTTTGAGTTTACTTGTACTGAGAGTCCAAGAGAGAAAGAAGCAATGCTTCAGGGGGGGGGGGATAAGAAGGGGAAAAGTACAGCAAACATAGTTTTGTATCACAAGTTACTGTTGTTGTTTTAAAATAAACTGCAATTCCCAAATTGAAACAGAGCTAAGTAAAAAAATACTGCCTTTCAACTCACCATTTTATTTGGAAATCTGGAGCAGGACCACTTTGTCCATTGAGGGCAGGAATGCAAGAGCATAAGTTCCGAAAAGTCATTATTTGATAGCAAAGCTTTGTCAATCTCTTTATTAATGACTTGGATGAGGGCATGGAGGGGGTGCTTGTTAAATCTGCAGACGGTGCAAACCTTGGAAGGGTTGCTAATAAATCAGGAGGAGGATTAGGATTCAAAATTACTCTAACAGGTTAGAGGACTGGGCTGACACAGTGAAACCAGGGGGACATGTAAAGTGCTGTGCTTGGGCAAGAAAAATCAGATGAACCATGATAGGATGGGTGATAGCTGGCATGGAAGCAGTACATATAAAAACAATCTAGGGGTCTTGATAGATCACACGCTAAACATGAGCCAATAGTCTGAGACAGGAGCAAAAAAAGTGAATACTATACTAGGGTGTATCAACAGAAGTAGAGTATCCAGATTAAAGGAAGTAATAATGCTACTCTATTGTGTTTTAGCAGACCTCAGCTAGAGTATTCTGTCTATTTCTGGGCAGAACAGTTTAAGAATATTGAGAAACTTGAATGTGTTCAGAGGAGGGTATGAGGTTTTGAAACGACATCCTATGAAGAAAGGTTGAGGGAACTTGGCATGTTTAGCCTGGAGAAGAGAAGGCTCAGGGGCAATATGATGGTCATCTTCAAGTGTGTGGAAGAGGGAGTGTGTTTGTTTTGTGCAGCTCAAGAGGATACAATAAGAAGTAATTAATTTAAGTTACAAGAAAGAAGATTTTGATTAAACATTAGGAAGAACTGCCTACCAGTGACAGCCATTCAATGATGGAATTAACTGTTTTGGAGTGCGGTGGACTCTCCTTCACTGGAAATGTTTGATCAGAGGTTGGATGGCCACCTGTCCGGGATGCTCTAAGGTGTGGATTTCCTACACAGAGATTCAATCCTTCGGGTCCCTTCCAGCGCTGCAATTCTTCTTCTTCTTCTTCCTCCTCTTCCTCTTCATCTTCTTCTTGGCTTCTGTCACAGCAATGCCATGCTCCTCAAAGCATCCCCCTTCATCATGGCATCCACTTTCAATTTTTTTTATCCCCACCCCCAAGACAGTACTAAAACAATGGTATAGCAAGAGTTATTGTTGCTGTGCCAAGGGGCGTGGGGGAGGGGAAGATGGTTCTCTTCCTTGGCGGCTGTTTCCCTAGAATGTTCCTCAGAACAGTTGAACATCCTTCCAAAGTACTCTGGGACAAAGAACAGCTGTCACTAATCAGGGTCCCCAATTTTAAAGGAGAAATTAACAGTTGAAGATCCCAACAAATGGTAAATGCCTTTGCTCTTTGAGAACATTCACAACCCTGCAAAACTGCCTGTTAAGTTTAGGACGTACTCCATCTCCTCAGTTGTGAACAGAAAAGCCATGACTGTATACTTTCCAAGAATGCTATTTTCCAGTAATATATCACACCTTATCATCAGCTACACTTTTATTTCTTTTCCCAATTCCCCCCCCCCCCCCTTAAAGTTTATTTAGAAGTCCATTCCATGGAATAAGTGTTTTTGGAATTGCAGTTTGAAAGCACTGGAACTGGTTCATGAATTAGCTGAGTGTCAATTGCCTTCTTTTGTGCTTTTTTTTTTAAAAAAAGCCCTACTTGTTAATTGTAAATTAAGACTAAGATGGCATTCAAAGAGGAAAGACTCTTCCCAGAGAGAAGGATATTTTGTGTCTCCTACAGTGCAATCCTATATCTTCTGAGCCTGAAGAAGGTGCTGTTGTGCTTCATCTAGGGATGTGAAGAATTTCTCATTTGTAGCTGAGACAGACTTCCTCTACACACCAAGAAAGCCTGTCAAGGAATCGCTAACCCTTTCAAAAGCTCACATTTCCAGAGAGAAAACAAGATAATGAATTCCTCCCTGAATGGAGGTTTCTGCATTTGCATTGTAGGCAAAAATAATGCCCTTTGTGAAGCTAAACTCATACACACAGAGGAAGCACAATGGGTCCAAAAGATGCAAGCAACCCATCAAGTGCTTCTGTTTCTAAAAAGCCCATGTGTCAAGGCTGCAGCAATCATAGCTTTGCTGTGCAATTGATACAAAAATCAACCTGGCAAATGCAAAAACTGTTTGCAAGACCAGAACACATCCCACTGTCTCATAAGCAAGGAGGAAAATGCTTCTTGTTCTGACACCTGAGAATGTGAGAAGGGAGGATTTGCACTCCAAGTTCATTCTGACTTTTCCCCCCCTATATAAGAATGCCTGGGACTGCAGCTTTATGTTCAGTTCTTTTGAGACCAACTTGACCACAGCTGTCTATACATCAAGGACATTCTGAGTCACTCAGGGTGCAACTGCCAAGAAAGAATCCAAGGGAACGGAAGCGGGGTGGGGATGCAATCCCTCATACGTTGCCTGGCTAACCTTAATCTGTAGATTAATCCATTAATACTTTAGTTTATTAATTAGTTGGCAGCCCAGTATTAATCAGAGAAGGGAGATTTTAATTGGAGGGGCTGAGTGTTAAGGACACACAAGCTAACCCTTTCGAGTGATCTTGGGGCATCAGAAATAGAGAACCAATGATTCCAGATGGAAGGAGGAGTACTCTTTCATGCACTCTCTTAAAGCATGCATTCTTGTCCATTGTCCTGTATCTCAGTTCTCAAAAGATACTTGCCCTGAAGAATATCTGACACAAATATTTAAATGCAATGATTTCATTCTTTTTTTTTTAATGGAGATGCATCCCATTGCTGAAATAGGCTTTAAGGAAGCCAGCTAATAAAATATAACATAAATTTAATCCAACGTATGTCTACTCAGAAGTAAATTCTATTGAGTTTAGCGGTGTTTACTCCCACATAAGGGTGCATAGGATGATAGCAGCCTAACAGTGTAATCTTCTACATGTCCATTCCAATCTAAGCCCCTTTCAACAGAAGGCACTCACAGGAAAGCAAGTATAGGGTTATATCTTTAAAAATGAGCTAACACAAAGGAACAGCAAAGAAGCAATCAGACACAGAAGATCATTAGAACAAGATGAGAGTGAATAAAAAGAACACACTGAAAAAGAGGGCAATTATTTGAAATGCAGAAGCCACAACGGTCCCAGATAGCCAGAGAGATTTTGCCTGTTACCGAAGTCCATCCACATATGATTCAGGAAGGAGTGACATACATTTGGATGCCACCGCTGAAAACGATCTTTTTTTTGGTAGCCACTGGTATTACTTTTAGAAAAAGTACCTAGAGAAGAACTAATGATATAGTTCTTAACTGAGGAGTAAATTTAAGTGGAGTTATCAAATAAAC
The DNA here is from genome assembly GCA_037013535.1 of Intellagama lesueurii. NCBI lineage: Eukaryota > Metazoa > Chordata > Lepidosauria > Squamata > Agamidae > Intellagama > Intellagama lesueurii. Next base: position 160,649,736 of record JBAJHW010000001.1, on the reverse strand, counting down.
AGCTGAATGAATTATCAGCCTTTCAAAAAAGACAGATGATTAGTCATGAATCTAATAAGCAGACAAGTAGGAGGGCAGATCAAATGGTTCGACAGGCTATTTGGAGAAAAACTGAAAATCCCCCAGGCAGCATGGCCTTCTGCAAGGCTTCCTCCCAAATATGTATACAGTAATCTTAGGCATGTTTGCTGAGGGGCCATGTTGGCTAGGGAATTCTGGGAGCTGAAAACTTTTACAAGTTTTTGATAGAGATGTAAATTCATAGAAACATTGATTTTGGGAAGACCTGAAGGCACACAAGTCTCGGTTCTTCTATTAAAATGTGCATATTTTGATGGGAGAATGTTCATCAAGCATGTATGTATATACTGAAGTCTTGCTATCTTTCACCCATGTTCTGGGCCTGTCTAAAATATTTTGAATCTGTTTTTTAAACTTTTTTGTAAATTAATGGTTCAGTTGCTTTTATTTCTTTTATCCTGTTCTTGATTATTGTAAATCACTTTACACAAAGAAACACATCAACAAAGACGCAAAACACGGGCCTGGTTCCATTCCTGGAGTAATCTAGGAGGGGGATAGATTTTTTTTGGATTTGAGCTGAAGTCACCGTGAATTATAGCCTGAATCCCAAACTTTGGATCCCTCCCTGCCGCACTGCTGCCTCGTCCTCCCTTTTGCCAAGGCCCGGCCACTGCCGCCACCAACTCTGCCTCCCCAGATGGTGTGGTGTCTGCTCAGGACCAGCAACCCAGCTGCCCTGCCACAGAGAAACCAGCTGAGAGGAGCCGCAGGCAGTCACTGCCTCTGAGAGGGTACTGTGCCACCCAGCTGATCCAGGCAGCAAAGCCCGGTGCTGTGATCTAGGAGCCAGTGGGTGGATGGAGGGGTGGGCGAGTGATTGGGCACCGGCGGGGCAATTGGGGGCAAGTGAGCGATGCAGTGAGCGAGAGGGCAAGCTAGCAATCGGTCAGCAGCAGGGCAATGGTGGTGCTGGGTGAGCAAGGCAGGCGGATCGCAATGCTTTTATTATTTTTCTTTCATTCCTGCACTCTACCATAGAGCAGGAATAATTTTTAAAAAGCAGTTGGGGAGTCCCATGAATCAATTCCACATGTGCCTCAAAATAAACGGACTACAAAATAAACGGAGCAAGAAAAACTGTGTGTGCATATGCCTCATGTGTATGCTAAAATTTAAGTTGTGTGGGTTTTTTGTTTTTTTTTAGGAGACCCCAATGCAACAGTGGGCTTTATGGTCAGTGGGGTGAAGCTCCAGGTCTCAGCCATGAAACAGTGAGCCGCTGTCTTACAAAGGAGAGCTTTGTTGTTCGGATCCTGTTGGCAATCCTAAGGATACATGTGGAATCCTTACCTGTTTGTGAGCGTGGTCATAGGAGTTGATGTGATTGTCAAACTCTTGGTGTTTGTAGTACTGTTTGTCACAAAGTTCACAATAGAAGTTGGCTTTCAGGTCTTCGAGAGCCTTGGCTATCGTATTCTCCTTTTCAGCATAATCCTGTGGAGAGGAAGGAAGGGGAGAGAGTGCTTTATAGTTATTCAGCCATTAAAATCTGGAGGGTCGTTCCTCTTCCCCCTCCTGTTCTGTAATTTAATCAAATCTGTCAACGTTTACACTGCTGTAACAAAAAGCCTGAGTGTATTTGCTTTATCAACAGAGAGGCACAACTTTTTTTTTCTTTTTTGCACACTCCAATTTGCACTCCAACCGACAGCTACCTCTAGGGCTTTCAAAAGACACAAGGCTAAGGAAAAAGTATTTTTAATCTTACAGAAAAGCAAATAAATAAAATGAATATTTCTCGTGCCTAAGGTAATGTTAATGTTAATTTCCATAGAAAAGACACCTTCCTTCCCCCCCCCCCCCCCCAAGCCGGGGTCAAAACCTTCACTGAATAAATACATTCCAATAGAACACATATGGAGATTAAAACAGACATTTAATTTGGTTACAGGGCTCTTGTCAGGGAACAATAATAAACAATTTACTGCATGAATATGGGGGAAAATAAATACGTTGCAGGATGGTTATGGCCACAGAGGCATCATTGTTTATTTCAAATATTACAGACCGTGCTATAGCCTATATTTTATGCTGTGGTTTTATTGGGCAGTGAGGAAAGGGCGGTGGGGCGGGGAGAGAGAAGGCACCTGATGCACTTGCAGCATCATGATCATATTTAAGGCAGGGCAGAGGAATCTTCGACCCTCCAGATGTTCTGCATCATAACTTCCATCATTCCTTACCATTAGCCAAACTGGGTGGGGATGATGGGAGCTGCAAACCAAAACAGCCGATGGGCAAAGTAATCTACACCCTTAACATAGAGTGCACTTTACACCACATGCCACCACATCAAACTTTGCCATTATATTGAGGCAATGTAAGCTGCAAGGAGAACAAACCTATCCATTCTGAAGGAAATCAACCCTGAGTGCTCACTAGAAGGACAGATCCTGAAGCTGAGGCTCCAATACTTTGGCCATCTCATGAGAAGAGAAGACTCCCTGGAAAAGACCCTGATGTTGGGAAAGTGTGAAGGCAAGAGGAGAAGGGGACGACAGAGGACAAGATGGTTGGACAGTGTCATCGAAGCGACCAACATGAATTTGACCAAACTCCGGGAGGCAGTGGAAGACAGGAGGGCCTGGCGTGCTCTGGTCCATGGGGTCACGAAGAGTCGGACACGACTAAACGACTAAACAACAAAAAGCACTTCTCAGCAACTACAGAAAAGCAGCAACTCTCACAGATAATGCTTTTTATCAGGACAGATCATGGCTCCATCTAGCTCAGTGGTACCCAGACATGGTTCCCCCAAAGTCTTTGGTCTACAAGTCTCAAAATTCCAAGGAAGGACAATTCAATACTTAGGGCTTCTGAGAATTGTAGCCCAAGAACATCTAAGGCTCCAAGCCTGGGAACTTTTGACTTCCTCTTAATCGACTGGTGACAGCTCTGTGGGGTTTGGACAAAGGAAGGAAGGAAGGAAGGAAGGAAGGAAGGAAGGAAGGAAGGAAGGAAGGAAGGAAGGAAGGAAGGAACTGACATTGTGAAAAAGCATGTTTTCATACTAACTGATGGTTGCTGCCAGATAGTGGTAGTGGAGTTGGCAGAGGAGTAGTTTTGGCTAGTGATATAAACCTTTCCATATTTCATTTTCTCGGGTAAGGAGGAAAATTTCAAGTTTTCCCTCCATTGGGTGAGGTTATGAGAGTTTTTGTGCATTTGGAACTGTTTGGTAAAAACATTGTGAAAGTGGTGGGGGGGGGTTGGTGCAGAAAAGTTGTATTTTATTCAAAAATGTTTGCCATTCAGAGGGAATTTGGAAGTTTCTGGTCAGATGCAGTACATCTAGGGAAGCCAAAGGTATTTTGATTAAACCAATTACGGCATTTTTCAAGAACGGGTATGTGTCTATGTCTGTGTCTCTATGTGTATACACACACTCTCTCACACACACACACAATGATCCATAGGGCCCCTACAGGCTCTGCAGTTCTAAGATCATTTATATATATCTTTGGCCCTCCAGATGTTTCCCCTGCATCCTTCAGCAGCCCCAACCAGCATAGCCGACGATGATAAGGGAGTCTGGGATACATTGTCAGTAACATTTAGAGAGGCAAAGGTTTCTCACCTCTGCTGCATGGCATAACTCTGCAATTGGACAACTGTCTCATTCACAGGCGTTATTTTTAAAGAAAAGCCTGAAGAGGAAACCAAAGTCACTGTGTGTCAGTAGAAAAAGCAGTCCAGTAATTTTAAGACTCAGCCAAATCCTGCCAAGCTCCTGATTGAATGCGGCTTGTCTCCCATCTCCTCTGTGTTACAAATAAGCAAAAGTACTTGCAACTGCAAAATTACCTTTGAAAAAAGTCTCATAAAACCGCTTGATTAAGTTCTTAAATGTTAGCCAAGCTGTTACACACAGTTTTGTGGTTATTATCTATTATTTACGATGCTCTTTTGGTAGTTCAAAACTAAGGAGGTAAATCAAAGGGATAATATTATTTCATAGAGGCATGCAAATAAAACTAGTGGGAGACATGAGCGAGCTCTTGTAGAGCCATCCTTGGTCTTCCCAACAGCATGACCTTGGCACTACTGAACAGTTTATTAGGGGGGGGAAATAGGCTTGGGCTTTCCAGAGTTCTGGATTACTATATACTACCTTCATTTTAGCTGTTTCGACCAAGCTTTAAAGGAGAATAAAGCCATTGTCTGGCTAAGCTTGGGTTAATCTTAGAAGGCCAAGAACACAATATACTTGATGAGCTTTGTCTTGGAAGTTGGTACACTGTCATAATCAGAGGAGCTAGCAAGCAATGGTTTTTTTATGCATAATAATGGGACTTCTCAGAAGCTTAGTAGGTGATTCTCAGTCAAAATGTCGATCCAGATGAACGTCTTTGAAAGGCAGCTGGCCTGGCACTGGGGGTGCCAGATCAGTAGCATCTGATCCCATGAGGTTCCAGACTAAAACCTGAGACTGGGGTGGGCGATGGTGATGACACAGAGGCAGAGTAGACAAGAGCTGGGAAGGAGGCAGAACCATTCCTGACCAGTTGACTGTGGAAATGGGTATAATAGGAATCTGGGTAAGGAGATGTAGGATCTTGGTAAACCTGGTTAATCCCAGATCTTCTGCTGCTCCTGGGGCTCGTGGAAAGGTCATTGTTAGCCTTCCACCATATAACAAAAGCCACCATGTGGGTCACACTCCCAGTGGTGCAAATGGCATAATAAGCCCAAGTGCAGGCAGCCTCCAGTTATTTTCATTTGCTTCTGACTTTCATTTGATGTACTGACAATATGCAAGTCCAATATATATACAACTGCATCCACCATGCTAAGCCAGTGATTCCAACTATTCAAAAGAAATTACAAATAATATGTTATTTGTAGTTACTTTGTTTTGCAACAGCAAAGGCATTACATTACAACTGAAATATGATGAAATGTTACTCCTTTTGCAGTGTAACTGTAACTTTTATCGTTAGTTACAGGTTGTGTATGGCTTTGCTATGTAACTGAGTTTTAATCACAGTCTAACACCTTGCAGCACTTTGATTTTATTGAACAACAGTCTATCATTTCAGTTACTTTTGAATAATAAGAGCGTAAAAGAGTTAAGGCTGTTTTTAAAAAAAGAACTATCTTGGGAAATAACAACTTTGGGGGCCTTGGAACTATAATGAGTTGCCTTTTAAGACTATCCTTCAATGTTCTGTATCACTTGCATCCACATATTTTCTTAAGGCATTGCAGGGACTAAAGAAGGTGACAAAGGCTAATCAGGGCTGCATCTTGATCCCCAGTCAAGTGAATCTTGGTACATCAAGAGCAATCAGAGCAATTTGTCAGCTTATAATACTCCAGCGTTGAATAGTTAACAGGCATGCACAGATCACTCCCAGCCTCTGCCGCTAGTAACTCAAGAGCTTCTGTTCTTTCTGGAGGCTGCAAGTGTTAGCAGACAGAAGGCTGAAAGGGGCTCTGTGTGACAGCTTCTTGATGGCTCCCAATCAATCCTACCCTGAGTACTAAACAGGAAGAGGAACATGGGGAAGCACTACAAGAAGCAACCAGGGGGGAAACCCAGTGTAAACATCACAAAGATGGAGAAACACGCTGAGCTGAGCACTGGCCACAAGGTCAGGGCGGAAGTTTTTCCCTGTTCTGCGAAGTATGGGGAAGGGCATTGCAAGGATGACATAAGGAATCCCAATATCGGAGCAAAGGAAATAAGTTTAACCTATATCAGACCACTGGTCCCTCTTGTTCTGCACTGCTGGCACTGTCTTGCAAAGGCTGCCCAAGAGATCTGGGAGTCTTACCTGGTGAGGGCAGGAATCCAAGCTGGGATCTTTTGTGTTTAGTGCATGTGCTCTGTGACTCCCTCACGCCCCTTCGACAAGTGGAACACTGTTCCCAAGAATATCAGGGAGTGTACACTCTCTCTTTGCAGAGGAAGCTAGCCTTACCGCTCCCTCTAGGTCTGGCTGATGCCACCTTTGCATCTTTGTTCTGTTATGTTTAATCATACAAAATGTGATATTTCTAAGACGTGATGTTTCTACACTCTTTTTTAAAAAACAACAACACATGTATCCTTTGCAAGCATCCACCATTGACTGAAGTACATTTCTGCCCATATTTAAAATATGTATAGTTTCCTACACAGAGCTGTGCTCTTCCATGCACATTTTTCATAGGCACATATTATGCACAAGTCCTGAAAAGTGTAGATTGCCAAGCAGAAACTCAATCTGATTCACTACTGTTTCTCAGAGGGATAGATGAGGGCCTGGGGAAGGGGAAAAAAAAGGGAAACAATTCTGATAGATATCCTTTATATATCCCTACCCATATCAGAAGGATGGCCTGTTGCTTTTAAGTACACATTCAGGTTCTGAAATATTCGGAATTCACCAAATAGTCCCGTATTCAGATAGTTCTGAATATATCCGCATCTGAATTTTATAGCTCCAAATATCTGTGACAATAATTCCTAATATTTGGAATCCCATTTATTCCTATAGATAAAAAAGCAAAAAGCCAGGTTTCTGCTTGTTGGAGGAAGAAGGGAAACGAAAACCTATTTCTCAGGCATCCTGGGTTGATTTATTGAGAAATGAAACTTGAAGACACTGTGGCACCAAGGGTAGTGGTGAAAGGGGCAGAAAACTCAGTGTCTCTTGATTGGGGTTGCCATGGGTTTTTCAAAGGGAAGGGGGCTGGGAGAGCAAAACGTCAATGATGTCTCTCTGGATCAACAAAAACTAGAAGCATGCACAGACATGAGGAGATGTTTTTTCAAATTGGTTCTTTCTAATTGAAGGGTAGGCATAGCAGCTTGTAAATCCTCTGAGCATTTGCTGTTAGGGTATGCTCTGTAGCAAGCCTGCACTGCAGCAGTTTTCTCTGGTCCTTTTCTGAACTCCCAATTTACATTTACATTTTCTACATCTCATTGTATCTTCTTGAGTTAATATAGTCAGGAATAAGATTTAGGATTAGTAGATTCATAGATTAATACATTATAAATCAACAGGGAAATGTTGTATTAGGTTAAGCTCCTTTGGGCTACTTCAGGCAATGAAGTAAGATTTTGTTATATAGAGACAGATATATTAAGTTCATAGATTTTGTGTCTGTGTGTGTCTGTCTGTGTGATTTCCATTGGAAGGGTTTGTATTCTGCTGTAGCAGAATCAAATGCTGTTCTTTGGGTAGAGTCTGCAGGCAGTATGGAATGTGGTTGTGGTAGAAGTAGGCATCCGGGGAAGGCTGCAGGCATGCTGCCTACACCCACTGCAGCAGCTTCTACTGGAAGGAGTAGGAGAAGGAGAGGAAAAAGACAGCCTTCAGCTGCTATTATGAGCCCGCCAAACAAAATCTGTCACCCAGCTGCCTTGTTCAGCAGTGACCCTATGAAAGAGCAGCAGGCAACAGTACAGGGTGTGTGTGTGTGTGTGTCCCAAAGAGGTGGCAGAGAAGCCTCTGGTTCAAAGTGGGAAAGATGGAAGTGAACCTGAGACATTTTCCAAGGACATCTTTATGCAATCAAGCCAAGGCAGCCAGGGCAAAGGGCCAAAAAAGGTGGTGAAGAAGGCACTTTTCTCCTGGAGAGCCGATGTGCCAGAGAAGGACAAGGATGGCATCAGCCCTCAGACTGACCCTGTCAGCTGGGGCAGCAACAGTGGTGCTGCTCGTTTTGTGGTTGGGAAAGAAACAGATGAAGAGCACCAGGCATGTTTGTTTGTTTGTTTGTTTGTTTAAAATGTTTCTATCCTGCCTTTCTCCTTAAAAAGAACGCCCGGCGGCTTACATCATTAAAAAGACAATATTTAAAAGCTAAAAACAGTAGGAATACAAATATTAAAAAAGAATTTAACATATTAAATTAAAAACATTATTAATATAGGTAAAGGTAAAGGTTCCCCTTGACAATTTGTCCAGTCGTGTCCGACTCTAGGGCGCGGTGCTCATCCCCGTTTCCAACCCATAGAGCTAGCGTTTTGTCCGAAGACAATCTTCCGTGGTCACGTGGCCAGCGCGACTAGACACGGAACGCCGTTACCTTCCCACCGAGGTGGTACCTATTTATCTACTTGCATTTGCATGCTTTCGAACTGCTAGGTTGGCGGGAGCTGGGACAAGCGACGGGGGCTCACTCCGTCGCGTGGATTCGATCTTACGACTGCTGGTCTTCTGACCTTGCAGCACAGAGGCTTCTGCGGTTTAACCCGCAGTAAACACGTTCAAGCCAGTAAAGCACAACCATCCATTTAAAACCCCTCTCAGACCACCAGTCATTGAGAGAAAGCCTGTCTGAAGAGAAAGGTCTTCACCTGCCTGTGGAAGGACAACAAAGATGGGGCCGGCCTGACCTCCAGTGGGAGGGAGTTCCAGAGTCTGGGAGCAGAGAAGGCCCTCTCCTGTGGACCCATCAAATGCACCTGTGAGGCTGGTGGGACTGAATGAAAGGCCTCCCTTCATTATCTAAATGCCCAGGCAGGCTCCTAAAGGGAGATGCAGTCTTTAGATAGCTTGGACCCAGGCCGTTTAGGGCTTTATACGATAAAACCAGCCTGCCATATCCATACCATGCAGCTCCATTCTATTCAAGGAGGGGTTTACCCTCAACCCCCATTCCCAGCAAATTGTTCCTGTGCAAAGCAGTTTTGTGGTTGGTGGGATCTCCCCTTCAAGTAGAGACACATCTGATATGGGGGAGGAGGAGACTGAGAGGACTCAGATAGACAGTGTTTCAGAAGCATGTGACACTGAAATCACCCCTCCCCTTGCTGCTGCACTTGCCCTACCAGTTGCTGGAACAAATAGTGATGGCTGAGTGCATGCACTGCAAGAAGGTGCTCAAACATGGGCAGAACTTGGGCCACCTCTTCAACAGTAGCATGCTGAAGACTCAGCCCAGAACATTGCTGCTGGCCAATGAAGGGGGTACAAGTGGCTTCCTTATTGTGAAGGGCAAGAGTCCTCAGAGGGCAGAGGTTGAGCCTTCCGCCCAGGGAAGCAGAGAGGTAGATGGGCAAATAGCAAGAGTTGGGAGGCAGCAAATGCCAGACCTACATCTCAAAAATAAGTTCCAGACCATCCTGGAGTTGCTTAGAAGGGTACAGGAAAAGGCCTTCTTCAAATGTAAAAATGTCGGGATTACTTGTCACTTAGGGGAGATTATATCCCCGGATAAACAGACATTCTCTCTGGTGGAGAACACTAGTTTCCATACGCTTGTGGCAGAAATGGCTCCCAATTACCATTTCAAATTACCCTTAGTCACAAGGTGGTACCAGATTTATACTGGGGGGTAAGGCAACTGGTACAGAAACAGTTGGCCAGGACACAGGTGGTACATTTGACAGGTGACATCTGGAGCAGCCAGGGTGCACTGGTGGGAGGTGGAAGCATCAGGATTAAGGCAACGCATAAGTGCATGATACAGCTAGGCCCTGTTGACCATGGCTGTGATGGAAGGCAACCACACAGCTCACAACATTCAGGAGGCTCTGAGGGACATCCTGTACCAGTGGAGTCTAGCTACAGAAAGGTAAGTTATGTTTGTCACAAACAATTGGGCAAACATAGTGGCAGCTCTGCAGGCTGGGAAGATGAAAGGGGTGTGGTATGTGGCCCACACTCTCAACCTAGTAGTTCAGGGTGCATTGCATGGTATGGAAGACACATGCATACCTAAAATAAAGTGGGCCAGAAAGATCGCAGGGTATTTTCACTAGTGTCCAGGGAAATGAGCTGTTGCAGTACAGGCAAGACAAATAGGGATTGCCCTTGCACACCTAATCCAGGATGTGTCAAATAGTTGGAACTCCACTTTCTACCTGCTTGGAAGAGTGCCTTGTCAGCAAAGGGCACTGCTTGATTTGACACCAAACAGAGAAGAGTGGGGCATGATGGGCCCCGTGTTCTATGTCCTCTGAAGCTTTGAGAGAGCAACACAGGTCCTTAGTGGGGGACAGTCATCCCTAGCCAGGTGATCCCAATGTTTCCAGGGCTGGGTTGACATGATGGAGGGCATAATGAGGGGGCAGACTGGAGGGATGGGGGATTCCACAGAAGGAGAACAGCATTTTTACCACCTTGAAGTGGTGACTCTGGCCAGCAAACTAATGGACCTGATTCACGAAAAGTTTGTCTCCTTTTGGAAAAAGGAGAAGTACTTTCTAGCAACCCTCTCGGGTCCCCAAATTAAACTGCAGAAAATGAATATTAAACAGCAGCACGAGGAGGGATAATGCCAGCCAGTTTCCCATCAGATGCAGCAGCAGCTAGGGAAGAAGGCCCAGCTAGCACAGAGGAGGACACACAGAGCGGGGGGGGGGGGGGGGGGGGAGGGAATAGCAATGTTCATGGCACCCCAAACAGCAGTACCAGCAGTTGTATTCTAGAGTCCAAGTCTCTCACCTCTACAACAACAGAGCAAGCTTTCTGGAACACTTTTTTGAGAAGTGTGGCAGGGGCCTCTCCTCCAGAGACACCACCAGAGAGGAAGGGCATGGCAAAGGCGTACAGGCAAGAGCCCTGCGAGCCAAATGAGACGATCCCCCCCCCTTGTCTTCCTGGGCTGAGAAGGAGTCTGTTTGGGGAGGTCTGGCCAAGGCGGCAGCGGGACTGCTCTCTTGCCCACCAACTAGTGTGCCCGGTGAGAGACCGTGTTCTCCCAGGCAGGGGACATTGTCAGTCCACACCACTCGCATCTGGAACCTGGATCTGTAGAAAAACTTATTTGCCTTAAAGTCAGCTCAACTCATCATTGCTGGGCTTGTAAGTGAGAATGGCCCACTCTGCTCACAGGACAAGGGAGGCCATGCTACAGTCTGGTTCCCCCTCCTTCTGCCTCTTTCCTTCTTCCACCTGCTACTCCAAGATTGTGCTCACACAACCTAACTGCATTGTGCCTCATGCTGTGGGCAGAGTTTCCACCCACTACAGGCTACCTGCTGCTCCAACCTGCTTGCCGGTGCTGCCCAAGGTATTTGCCCACTCCCCAGGGCGACCTGTCTTCCACTTCCCCAACGCTGCTGGCATTTCCTGCTGGCCTTCCCACTTTTCTGGGTTCAATCAGGATGCCCCATTACAGTCATTTCCTAATGCCTAGGCCCTGCTGGCTGCTGACGTGCACTGTTTTTGCTTGGCACAATTGCTGGGAAGGTGTCAGAGGACATAGGCAAATCCTTTAAAAATATTATGCCTGTTTGTATTTTTTTTTTTAAGAGGAAAATACTGACTACATAGTATTCATATCGACTGTAACAGAGTTCTGTATATCTGGAAATTTTGAATTTTTAAAATTAAAAATTCCAAATGGGAAGGGATGCAATTCCAAATCTGAATCCTGAATCTGAATTTTGGTGCTAATGCACATCCCTATGTTTAATTCTACTACTACCCCTGGAATTCACTCCCTTGAATGGGCTGCGATGTCAGCTATTAAATAAGCAAAGAGTTCTTTCTGTCCCAATTTGGGTTTGAAGGAAAGTTCATAGATTCAGTCAACTGTGTAAGACTTACTCTCGCTGTATTAGACCATGAGCGATCCAGCCAAAAGGCTAGCATTTTGAAATGCTGTTGATTTAAATGGCAGACTTATGCACAAACATAACTGCCCCCTTCAAGTAAATGGGACAATTCAATTTTTTGGAAGATCTGGCACTTTTTTCTTTCTTGTAAAGAGGTGCCTTCTCCCCTGACTTACATCCTTTTCAAGATGGCACATTTCCCTTTGGACTTTCTTGTTTTTCCCCTTCTTTAATTAGTATTTTCTGCAATTGAAATAAAAATGGCAATCATGAAAGAACTTATCAGATATTATTATGTATACTTAAGTTATTTATTTTTTCATCCCCCCGAGCTTCATTACAATTGACGAACTGATTTCCTTTCAAGTAAATATCTTTAAAGATTAAAAAAAAAAGAAATGCAAATCAGTGCCAGCATTAAGAGTGCATCTTAATCATTCCTGCTCTTGAGGTGTTCCAAAAATGTATCCTGAATGGAAATAAATACCTCTTCCGAACAAAGCACTTTAGAATTTAAAATTACATGTATTCAAACAGATGCTGAATGTAATCCAAGTAGAAGGCTGGATTTGCTTTTACAGATGTTTCTCCCCACCCTGCTTGTGCATCCCAGTTTCTGATTTATAATATATTTCCAGTCCATTAAACCTTTTCAGTGAAATATACCATCTTTCTTCTGTTCTTCTATAGCTTTAGGGAGTCTCACTTCTACTCTTCCTTGATGTGTTATGAAGTTATGTGCCATGAGTGCTTAAAGATCAAGTCACTGAAAAGATACTTCCCAATGGAGCAAGCCTTAAATAATTATACAGAAGTTCCCATGTGAAGTCTCCTGTGTGTGTTGCTTGCTTTTGTTTGGAAGCACACGAGGGCATGCTTCAAGAAGTTTATCTTAGTTTCTTATCCAACAGTCCTGACATTTTGCCTCCCTTGTCACGAAGAATACCTCTCAACTTCAAGAAGTTATATGCGATTCTCTAGAAAACACATTACTGTACATTTGAATTTTATGTTCAGGGTCACTGTACATTAATAGGTATCAGGATCTGGCCCATACCACAGAATTTGGCCCAGCCTGACCCAGGAATAGCTGGAGCGAGAACCACTCCTTAAACAGGCCTTCCCTCCAGATTTCCAGGTGAGCCTCATAAGTGGCCCAGCACCTGCTACACGGGCCAGGGCCTGAGCCTGCAAACACCAGGCCATTCCTGGGTCAGGCTGGCCCTGATCCAGCAGCTGCCAGGGCCATGTGGGCCATATCCTGACAAGAGGAATCAAAAGCACATCTTAGGTACAAAGATGGTGGCCTTCCTGGTCACTGACCATAATAAATTATTATTATTATTATTATTATTATTATTATTATTATTATTATTATTATTATTATTATTACTACTACTACTACTACTACTACTACTACTACTACTACTACTGCTGCTGCTGCTGCTGCTGCTGCTAAATCACTGCAGTTTGCAGTTTGCCTCACAGAAACGGAATCTGATCTTTTTCATTCCCCAAAATCTATTCAGACAATATGTCCCTTTGGTTCATCTCTCAATGAACTCAAATATTGGGGTGTGGGGAGACCATGCACTATAGCAATGAATAAAATTTTCTTAAGGGTTTTTGCTAGTTTCATTTCAATCCTTTTGGCTTTCTCTATTTCTCATGTTTTCTCTCAGAAGCTACACACTTTTTCCATCCCAATTCTTTCCCCCTGAATTCCATCTTAGGTGAAATGCCCCCATATCTGTTTATCAGCTATCCCATCATCATCATCTTAGAACTGCAGAGGTGAAAGGGAACCTATGGTTCCTGCATACTTGTGGCAATGTGGAAGCTGCTTGAGTTGTCATGAGAATTTTGCATTGGAGAGCCATCTTGCCCCCATCAACTGAACTATTAGACTAACTTAACTATTAAGTGTTCATTAGTTGATTGGTTTTGAAAGTTGTGGTTTCACTGATATTTTCAGGAAGATGGGAAGATGTTCTCGACTAATCATTCAAAAACAAACAAACCACCAGGTCCAGATGATGCCCCTCTGGACAGGAGCCCTTGAAGAACTCAAGTGTATAATTGCTGATCTTCTAACAAAAGTAGGAAACATGCCTCTAAGATTGGATTTTGTACCCAAGGGCCAGAAAGATGCCAATTTTAAATACCAGTTTTTGACAAGGGGTGCAGGGTGAGGAAAATATTTTTGAGGATCCTTGCCTTCACTTCCAAGAATGAGACAAATCTTCACTGATTCAGAAAATGTCTTCTTTGTTAGGATGCCTGTTTTAACCATGACTCCAAAGTTAGCAGTCAACTACCAAACCCCCCAATCTCTTTGGTTTCTAAGATGTTTCTAAGTTAAATGAGATCTTCTTAAATATCCTCTTCAGGAAACCCCAAAATAGCCTGAACTCATACGTTATGGCAAAACTCGGCAGTGGCTCCTCGTCTTTGGAACAGCCTCCCTCCTGAGATTCGCATGGCCCCTTCACTGGGTATCTTTAAATGCCAATTGAAAACCTGGCTGTTTAAGCAAGCCTTCCCTCCACCCACCGTCTGAATTTTCGTTATCTTGTTTCTTTCTTCCATCTTGGATCATTGTTTACTTAGTAATATATTGTTTGTGATTTTAAATTGTTATATGATATGTTGTTAGCCGCCCAGAGTAGTCTATATGACTAGATGGGCGGGCTATAAATGTAATAAATAATAATAATAATAATAAATAAAACTGTATTAATTTTCTCCGGCATCCTAAAAGTGAGATACACACTGATGTTTTACATCAAGACTACTTTTGTCCCTATAAAGTACCCTTCTTCTTTTCTTATATTTAGATGAAACATATTTATCTTCCTTTCTTATGTTTATTTTTATCCCTTTATTCTATTTATCACTAGGTAGTATGGAACATTTTTATTTTCTCAGTCTGCTTTCACCGTCAGTGTGTCAAGGTTTGCATCTAATGCTTGAGCCAGTCTGCTCAGGAGTGCTGTCAGTGAAACAGTTTAGCCATTTGTCCACTGAAAAGCTTCATGCAGATGAAAGCTTTTTCACCATGGCTTGACAGCCAAATTATTTCCTAAAGAGATGCTGGCACAGTACCTTAATAAGGAGTGGTGAGATTAATTCCCCCCCCCCTCCAGTCATGGAGGGTCCTAAAAGGACTTGTTAATGATTTAATCTATCAAATTGCTAGAGATGAACCTCTGAATATGTTAAACGTGATTTGTGTTCATTGTGAGGATAATGGTATGTTGTGATTTGTTGACAATGGTTTGAGCTTTACGATTCTTTGTGGCTTTTATCTTTACAATCCAGGGATGGGAACGAATGTGAGAGTCAAGAAATTGGAAAAAGGGGGACAACGGTTTCAGTTGCCATTTGAAATACAGGCCTGATAACTTGTGCCTGGGATAAGCAGGGGAGAGAAATTGCCCATTAATTGGAAGGTTTTGTTTTCTGTATCTTATCTCCCTAAGAAGGAATTAAAATAATAGTTTAATGCTTGTCCTTGCACAAGCTAAATAACATACATGGTTTCAGCTGCAAAAAAGGGAGGGGGAGAGTGAAGTTACTATAGAGAAGTTACTTTCTTCTTTGAGAAGGTTCTGGGTGAGATAAGGACTGATTTGTGCATCTCCTCAAAGGCTTTAAACAGTTGAATGATGGGTATAAAAATGGAAAGAGAGTTTGCTTCATTTAGACTAGCCTCTCAAAGGAGAATGCGATGCTCACCTGCTGTCTTGCTACCTGATTTGTATTCCGTATATACTTTAGAACATGCTGAGGTTCTGCTTGAATGTTCAAGAACCTGTCAGCTGTGCTTGGTTTGATGTAGTCAATCGTGTAAATCAGTTTGTGTTGGCAATTCGGAGGTTAAAATACTGATATCTGAACAAAAACACTCGGCACCAGTCATTGTAGCAAAGCAAGGAAGTGCCAAAGCAGAAGGAGATGGACAGCTGAAGTCCTAAAGAAAGCCAAAACCACTGCTGGAAACTCCTACTGCTGGGGAGGGTTCAGATCAAACCTGATTGGACTTTACTTTTTCTCCATCCACCTATCTTATCTTGACTCATGGCAAAAGGCAGGTGGCACCTCACATATTAGACTGGATTTACTCTAGGATGTTTTCCCTTTTTATTTTAGGTAGTTACATTTCAGACTGTGTGTGTGTGACAATGTGGGACAGATGACTAAAATCTCTTGTGTAGGCTTTGATTGGACTGGTCAATGTAGCACTAACAATCCTTTTTTCCTCCCCACTGCTGTTTTGTTTTTTTACTATAGTTAGGTGGGCCTTTTGTTTTAATTTTTAATGTCATCTGCTGGCCTGTATGTGCAAAGCAACTTTTCCTCCCTTGCTGTGGGTGTCTCTGTATGTTTCACCGTGGGTGGGTTCCGAATGCACAACACTCTGATTTGGGCCAGGAAGCAAGTGGGCTCACTTGGGCAAGCCAGGCAATGGGAAGGCAAGTCTTCCCACACATTTTCTCCTGTCTTCCTCATCTTTACTACCTGCCTGCTGTTTTTCTCTTATTGCACAGGGGACTCTTTCCTGTATTGCTTAAGCCAACGGAGTTTCCTCTTCCCCCTTGCTTTGATTTCCTTAGTGTGTTCCACAATGAGTGGGCACAAAATATACACCATTGAGTGGACTTACTGGGGCAAGTCAGCTACTAACTGAGGACACTCAGGGGATAGCTTACACACCTCCAACACATGTTTTGCTTGGGCATAGGTTGGGGGGTTGGCAGGCAGAAAGAAAGATGGCAATGTTTTTGCTTACACACTGAAGGACCACTATAAGCCCAAAGTTGATGGTGCTATGTACCAGACACACAACTTCTCATGTCATAACCTTTGGCATCTCTATTTGCCCTTTCCCCTTGTGAGACTAAAATTCTCAGAAGCCTTCACCACTAGCTGTGCTGGCCAGGGTTTCTGGGAGTTGTAGTCCAAGAACATCTGGGGACCCATGGTTGGGAATCACCGATCTAGAACATACAAATATGAGCAACTATCTGCAGAAACCTGACAGCAAACTGGTTCAGGCCTCTTACAAATCAGCTTAATATGAGTTGGTCCTGATTCGTTCTGCAAATATTTGGATGCAAATTAGATTGGACATTATTCCCACCCCTCTAGAACTAACACCTGAGGGGATCTCTGCCAAAAGTAAAAAGAATGAAGTCCAAAGAAAGCTGTGCCAAAGTGGGTGCTTAATAAGACACATCTCCCAATGTGTGAGGGTATGCACGTGGGTACCTCGTTTCTCTCTCTCTCTTTCTCTCACTGGCCCTGATGAGAATGCTGCAAAATGAACATTTGCTACAAGAGGTATATTTTCAGTGATTTCTTTGGGGCCAGGAGAATTTTGGACTTCAGACTGAAAGTGTTCCCAAACCATAGTAGAGTATACAGTGACTTGGTTGAGCTTGACCCACCTGTGTTTGGTCTATGTTACTGGCCAATCACAAGAGGATGGGGATCCAATTTCTGGGCATGCCACCACTGAAAACCAGCCATCCCACAGAAATATCATTTTTTAATGTCTTTATATCTCTAGGATCTGGTTAAAATACTGAATTTAGCAGGCATCAAAAAGCCTTTTGAATAGTTTCTCATGCAGCAAAAAGGAATTGAATGAATTCTGTCTATAATTATAACTGTTTTCATGGGCAGCTTGTTAATTAAAGTAGTATTTTCCTGGCTGCCTACCAATCATATTGCTATTCCATGATTTTTTCCCCATCACCACAGATTTGAAGAGCATGCTCACTGTGAACACTTCGTGTTAGCACTCTGACTCAGCAGTTCTTCCTGTGGTGTCTTTAATTTGTTAGAGACCAAATCTTCTTACAAACAGCAGCAGAACTAAAGGTCAGATGGGGAAAAAATCAATGCTGACATCTTCTGTTGACCTACAGAACCTTGCTTCTACTGTTGCTGAATGCCTTGATTTCCACCCAGTGCTTAATTCAGATAAAAGACACAGCCACTATCACACAGCCCAGGGAGTGTGATAGTGCAGGTGATAACATTGGTTCTAACTTTGATGGCCCAGGAGGAAGATGGAAAACGGAGTCTTCTGTACATTATTAAAGAAAACTCTGGGATTTGGGAAAAAGAAATTAATGACCCCATATTCATGTGTCTGAGCCCCTCCTCCATCTTTTACTTCACTTGGAATCTCTTGAAAACCCTTTTCTATGGAGTAGATGTTTTACTTTAGACAAAGTATAGCAGCTTTGCTAATATTGTCCCCACTTTATATCAAAAGCGACAATGTCAGACATGCACCATAACATATGGAGACATACTCAGTTACATGTAATTAAGGGGGAGCAGAGTACAGCTGAAATTTCTCAAAGGGTCATTTTCCAGATTCCCCCATTCTTTTTCTGACCCTGCCTCCCACAGAAAAAAGGGGGTGGAATTTTCTCAAAGTATAAGTGTGTGTGTGTGTGTGTGTGTGTGAGTGAGTGAGTGAGTGAGAGAGAGAGAGAGAGAGAGAGAGAGAGAGAGAGAGAGAGAACTAGAAATGTTCTTTCCAGTGCCCTGGGACCACATAAAGTTCAGGGCATTATTAAGAGTGCAAAATGGTGATTTGGCTGCTTACACAGCTGCTGCTCTTGAGATATGGGGAAGCAGCAGCATGAGCAAAAGAAACAGTAAAAGAATGGCAAGGGGGACTTTGGAATAAAGAAAGTGGTGCTCTGGCCAGTGCCAATTGTGGGACCCACTCGGAGAAAGAAGTTGGGAAAATATTTGTCCTGAAATAAACAAGGAAAATCCTCCACCCTCAACCCTTCTGCTGCCTACAAACATATGGAGTGGGTAATTTCAGGAAGAAAAGAAATGCAAGTTGTACCCATCATTGGATTGGCCAAATATATTGCTTCACTCAGTTATTAGTTAGAAAAGGCAAGCCTTTTGTGCACATAACAGCTCTGGCCATAGAATTGAGAAGTGAAAACTTTTGTGGGCTTTGACCATTTGAAAATAGATAGGATATGGAAGAGGTTTGCTTTGTCTATAGTTTGACAGTTTAATGACACCCAGTGTGGTGTAGTACAGAGGTCCCCAACTCCTGGTCCGCAGCCCGGTGCCGGTCCGTGGCCTGAGCCGGACTGGGCCGCAGAGACAGACCCTGCGTGTGTGCGCCTGCTCCCACGTGAGCACTCCCCCACCCCTTTGCGCATGCGCACGAGTGCCCCCTGAGCGCCGTGCTGCCCTTTGCGCATGCGCACGAGTGCCCGCACGAGCGCTGCGCCGCCCTTTGTACATGTGCACTAGCGTGCATGCACCCGCATGAGCACCGCCCGCTCCTTTGCGCATGAGCGCAGGGGGGTGCCCCGCCTTCCCCAACTGGTCCGCGGGGCTAAAAAGGTTGGGGACCACTGGTGTAGTAGATAGGGTGATGGACTAGGACTCTGGAGAACGGGGTTTGAATCCCCGCTCAACCATGGCAACTCCCTGGGGGTGTGGAACTGGTAAAATCACTCCTTCAATATCTCATGTACCTTGAAAGACTTGTTAAGGTGACTATAAGTTGGTTCTGACTTGATGCCACGTAACAACAACATAGTTTAATAAATGTGACCTAATTTGCCCACACTGAACAAATATGCAGATCTTAATACAATGATCCTTTGGATCACATGTTCCTCTGAATTCAGAGATGAAGTACTCATCTCCAAAAAAGGCATAACAATGCTTCTAGTAAGGGATGTCATGGCAAACAATGGCCAAAATCCTGTTGGATGTTTACGCTTGCACAAGAGGTATTGCAGACATTACCGTGACTAACTGTGGCCAATTCATAAGGTGCCAGGCACGTGGCAGGGCATGACAGTGTATGTGATCAGACATATGCCTGACATGTGCGCAACACGTCGTCAATGAACTAGGGCAACTTCCGTGATTCCTTTTCCCGGCATGTAACTATCCAAGAGGATTTTGGCCAACATGTACATTAGAGAAAACTGCCCACTAAAATGTACATGTTGGAGAGAGGGGGAAAAAAACTACAAGAAAATAAATGTGAATCTCCTCCTTCTATTTGCAAACACATCCTTAGACTATAATGGGAATTAGTTAGAACAGGGTTAGGATTGATTACATGCAAAACTGCCTAGATTGTTTTGTCCATTCTAAAACACTTCATTGAATAGCCACATGGGATTACTGATGAACTGGGGCAAAACAAGGAGGTTCATAGAAAAGTGAAATAGTGGCTATCCTGTGGCTACTTAAGGAGCTGTGTAACTGACCGAGGGTTTGACCCATGTTTCTCCAGTCCTAATCCAACCATGACACCCCTCTAGCTTTAGTGAGCCCAGTGCATGTCCAGAGAGTCCAATAAAAGGGGAAAGGAGAGAAGGCAAGAGGATGATTGGATTGTTCAGGGTTGCACTGAGATGGGTTACCAGTTGTATTTTAACCTTGGCGGCTCCAAGTGAGGGTTATAAGCACAATCAAAGACATAGTAAGCCAGCCAGCCAGACAGACAGACCCATCTCTAACATTACAGGCTTGTTCACATGCAGCTGCCACTGTTCCCCCCTCTGAAATTGCAAGCATGAGGGCCTGCTTTATCTAAATGGAAAGCTCAGATGGTCATGCCAGATATTTTGGTAGGAAACCAAAATACATCAGTCCAATAGGACCATCGTGGCTAAAAAAAACAAAACGAAACAGCATCCTATTCATGCAGAGAAGATGTCAATATTCAGTTTGTTTATTTATTTATTTATTGCCACTGCCCTTCATTCTGAGTAAAACCTTGCTTATATTTTAAATGGCACTCACAGGACAAAAATTACCAAATATGAGCTGACCTTTCATGTTCAATTTTAAAGGTAATGAGAATGTTGCACTAAAATAGAAATTCATTTACCTTCCAGGAAGCTTTTCCTGCAACATTTTCTCTTCCAAATTGGTTAAATATTTGCAAGCAGGCACATTCTGCTTTTTCCAATAAATAAACACGTTCTTCCCCCGGCCATTTCATTTTGGGTTCTAATCAATTTGTTTATGGCACCAGAACAACCCCCACTACCCTCCACATACATCTACACACATACAGTGGAGGCGGAGAAAAGTAAGAATTATTCTGATGCAGTACAATTAAACTACAGGCATACAAGCAGTGTAGGTGCTAAATTAAAATTAGAGACAGGAGAGTATTAAGGTGAAGATATGTAAATTGTTTTAATATGCATTTAAGTAGCTGTTTGAAGCTAAAAATCATTTTCCACAAAACTGTCGCAGCATCGTAGAACCCAACAAGCAAAAGAAACATTCTGTGGAAAGACATCATTCCATAGCCATATTATCTGTCTAGTCTTCCTCTTAAGTCAACGTGCAGGAGGCATTTATACTGTTGAAGAAAGTATCAGAAAAATCGCCCTTTCAAGTTTGTCCGTGTTATTTAGCACAGCACATGCATGACCCTCCAGAGTAAAAATCCCCTTCCAACGTTCCTTTTGGAGATATGTGTACCTTGCCTGAGGAGACGAAGGGCTTCCCAGCCCAGCGTTCCTTTTACATTGGGACCAACTGGTCATCTAGAGCAGTGGTCCCCAACCTTGGGTAACCCAAGTATTTTGCAAGCAGGCATGAGACTCTTGAATATATTTTTAACTGCAGTTTCCAGACTCTGCCAGGAATTCCCCCAGCCTGAATTCTGGGAGCTAGAGGAGAAAAAATCCAGATGCTCCAAGGAGTTTCAGTCCTCCTTGGAAAGTCCCGGTCTGAAGCCACCATTGTCAGCCTGAAGGAGAAGTAAGTGGGTAAGCATGGCTAAGCTTCATAGGAGCTGCAAAGGATTCGGAGACTGGTAGTCTCTCTGTTCATTAGGCTCTGTAAAGGGGGCCTCTCAAAAAACCCTCAAGGACCTAATCCCTTGCAGACAGACAGACAAACACACAGTTAGTTGACTGCTTAATTATTCTATTGTATTTTGTTAGCTGAAAGGGTTTTACCCTGACAAGGGAGGAATTGGCAAACAGAGTTTGCAAGTAAATCTAAGAAACAAAGTCGCATTAGCAAGTTCACTCAGTCTTTTTATGGACTATCAATGAGTACTAAATTGTTTCCTTTGTCAAGTAATTTATCACATCTCCACAGATCTTTGTTTTAATGTTGTTCATCCCCAGAATGGCAGCCTACCAAGTGGCTGCTGACAATAACAAACACACATAGCAAGAGTTTAATAATAGAGCTGTTCTCTACATCTTCTTCTCAGTGGCCTCTGCTCAGATGATAAATTTCAAACAGGTAATCAGCTGAGTTAGCAACCTTCTAGCAGAAATTCATTCAAGCCTTGGAGAAGAGATTCTTTTAAAGCGTGCCATGAAGGGATTACCTATGTATGTCTATAATTTCCATAACTATCTCCCATTATCATGTGCCCTCCAGTTTGTTTGTGCATGCTAGGGATAATGGGAGATGTAGTCAAAGACCTCTGGAAGGCATTAGGTTCAGGAAAGCCAGTCTCTGTCTTCATTTTTGTTGCAATTATTATCGTTTGTTGTTTCAATCTGCAGTGTCCTGACAAACAAATGACTTTGAGTATTCACAGAATCACATAGGCCAATGAGAAAGCAATTAATCAAGAACTTCAGTATCACCCCATTCAATTAAGCTCCAGAATATAAGGATGGATTCAGATTTATTTATACCTAAGTTTGAGACATTAAAATCAACGTGGCTTAAATTAGTCCTGATTTAAATCACAACCTACAGATTTCATCCACATTGTTTAAGGTCACACTTGTCTCATGAAGCTGAAACTAAAATATTCTGCTATTTGAATAAGACATTTTAAAAGACATATCTAGTTTGATCCTAGAAAAGGAAGCTTAAACATTATTTAAAGGGGGAAAATGTTTAAATGTGTTTTTAAGGCTATAGAGAGGCTAAGAATGTGATCTCACTGGAAAAAATGTTTAAATAACTTGAGGAAAAAATGTTTTCAATTGTGTGCTTCTTTAAAATGCTTTTTCTGCGTCAGGGCTTGCCCCTCCCCCTGGTTCTTGGAGGAGCTGCGAGCCATGAAACAAGCTAGGAGAAGGCTAGAGAGCATTTGGAGAAAAGCTCCCATGGATGCTAATTGGGCTGCAGTGAAAAAGATGTCAAGTACTGGCAAGTACTGTAACGCCATAGAGGCCGCCAAGAAAGCATACAACACCAGGCATCAGTGACGCCCAACACACCGTCTGGTCTAGTGATATTGGGTCAGTTTCAGCCTGTGTCACCTGATGACATGGACAAGGCACTTGCACGCTCTAAGGCCACCACCTCCCGATCAGTCCCATGCCCCTCCTGGCTCTAAAATCAGTCAGGGCAATGACGGTTGAATGGGCCACTCAGGGATATTTACCTTCTGCCCTGAAGGAGACAATGATCTGGCCCATTCTGAAAAAAGCCAGCTTGTCAACCAACAACCTGAACAACTATTGTTCAGTTGCTATCATACCATTCACAGGGAAACTAAATGAGGGGTTGGTGGTCAATCAGCTGCAGGTGTTCTTGGAGGATATCAATAGACTGGGTACATTTCAATTGGGGTTCAGGCCACGTCATAGGACTGAGACAGTTCTGGTCGCCCTGCTAAAGGAGGCTGACCAGGGAAGTGTCACCCTGTTGGTCCTCCTGGATCTCTCAGCCGCCTTTGATAGCGTTGACCACAGTATCCTCCTAGACCAGTTGTTGAGACTGGAAGCCTAGCATTATGCTGTCCTCATTTCTTCCTTGATGTCCAGGGCCAGAGAGTCCAGCTTGGGGAAGCTGTTTCATCTCTGTGGATGCTATAATGTGGTGTTCCACAGGGGTCAATTATTTCCCCTTTCCTGTTTAATGTCTATATGAGGCCGCTAGGGGAGGTCATTTGGAGTGCTGATGACATGCAACACTATCTCTTCTTTTCCTCTTCAGCAGGGAAAGCCATACAGATCCAAGAGCGTTGTCTGGCCGCGGCTATAGACTGGACAAAGGCAAATAGGCTGGAGTTGAATCCTGCTGTTAGGAGAACATCCTGATCGGTTAGGGGACTTGTTTCCTGATCTTGAGGGGGTCACACTTCCTCTGATGGATCAGGCCCATGACCTGGGTGTGCTTTTGGACCCAGCTCTCTCGACGGAGAAACAGATCTAGGCTGTGGCCAAATCTGCCTTTTTCCGTCTGAGGCAGATTGCACACCTCCGTCCCCTTCTCAGCACGACGTCCCTAATAACACTGGTTCACACATTGGTAATCTCAAGGACTATTACAATGTTATCTACATGGGGCTGCCCTTGAAGGTGGTTCAGAAGCTGCAGAAAGTGCAAAATGCAGCAGCCAGGTTGGTCACTGACACATTTAATTTTGACTGTATTTCACCCATCCTGGCCCACCTGCACTGGCTGCCACTATGCTTTGGGGCCAAATTCAAGGTGCTGATGTTAACTTATAAAGCCCTTTACAGTTTAGGACCTCTCTATCTGTCCGAGCGTCTCTCCCTCAGGTCATCCTCCCATCCCACCCGCACCTCCCAATCCTTGATGCTGTGGGTGGCCACTCCGAGAGAGGCCTGGAACCAGAGATCAACCAGAGGCCTTCTTGGTAGTGGTCGCCCCACTCTGGAACTCCCTCCCTGTGGAGGTGCGATTGGCCCCCACCCTCCTGAGCTTCCGCAAGCACGCGAGCTTCTGAAAGCACATGAAATCTTGGCTTTTCTCCCAGGCCTTTACAAACCCTCACCTCTTTACAATATCAATTTTGTAGGGAGCTCATGCTGGCCCATGGTTCGCCAAAAGGATTTTTGTTTTTATACGCTCATTTTAAAAATTGCTGTATATTTTTGTTATTTCCTGGAAGCTGCCCAGAGTAGTGGCATGTCCACTAAGTGAGTGGGCTATATGTTTTAAATAAGTAAGTAAGTAAGTAAATAAATAAATAAGTAAATAAATAAATAAATAAATAACCCAGAGGCAACCCTTTCTGGGTGCAGTTTCTGTCACAACAGACATTGGGGCCACTCTGAATCTTTTGATGCACAGGGGAACACACATCCATAAACATGAGAAGCAGTTTTGGAACCTGAATAGCTGTGTGTGTGATAAGAGCTAGATCAGACAATGAAATGATGATGTAATATTTTCCAGAAGAAAGCATGCAAATAGAAGATCCATGCAGGTACCTTCCACCAAACTCTTATCATATGCATCATAGGTAATGGTTGTTTTTTTTAAAGTCCATCACAAATGGTGGAAAAAGTTCCAAGGACTTCCACACTGGGAGGAGGAGGATGTACTCAGCATGCCAGACACTCCTTTTGCTTGGGCTTTATTTTATTTTTGCCATCAACAGCATGCACTGACACTTCAAATGAACTGTTTTTCTGTGTGGGTTTTGTTTTTTTTTAAATAACCCCATGTCAGCTACGTACAAATTGCCAAACACCCCTGCATAGAAATCATTTCCTTTTCTGACTTGTAAAATTGTGTGCAGGGGTGGGGTGGGGCAATGAAGTCTTTCACATCTATCTTAGGGCAACTTCCCACATAGGCGTGACTTCACATCAGGTCCCAGACTTTGCGGAATTAAACTCATTTGCTGGCAACCATTCCTTTCTTACCAATCCAGCTGACATTTGCTTTTGATTTTTTGTTTTTTAAAGAGAGATTGAACGAAACAGAAAAGTGCCACTCTTTCTTCATTTAAGTTTTACAAGTTGGATTGACCTCTGGCCCCATGTTCTGCCTTACAAATCTCTGGTTTGCAATTGAATCCTGAAAGTACTGCTGTCATGGTAAGGCAGCTTCTCATATAACTAAAAGCAAGGGGCTTTGATTTGCAACTACCACGGAATTCGCAAAGTGAAATCGAATGGCAGCAGAAGTTGCCGTCGCATGTCAACAACAAAATGCAATGTTGGCATTAGCACTCAGAACCTTCAAGATCACGACATAACTCATTGGGTCGGATCCCTACCCTGACGGATCCTTGTATTGACTGGGCCCACTGCCATTTGGATTTGGTGTTGCCACTGATCATCACACCAGAACTTGGAGGTAATGTATTAAAAGTAAAGACATTACTCATTATATATTTTGAGCTCTGACTGTGAGCAATATTACTTTTAACCACTGAAATGACAACAATGGCATCATTGTAAAATCTGAGTGACAAACACAATTTACTCATTAAAGCGTGGTGTGTGTTATGTGCCATCAAGCTCCTTCCAATTTATGCCAAACCTAATAGAGTCTTCAAGCTATGTGAGTTGTTCAGGGGATATCTTATGACTGCGGTTTCCCACTAAAGTGCCATAACTGAACTAGAACTTGAACCCACATCCCCTACATCCTAGTTTAATACTCTATCCACTCCTCAACACTGGCTCACCATTAAAATGTTACAGGAATGAAATTTGACCATTTGGAGTCATTTTTGTATTTTTTTTAATTGATTGTTAAAATAGACAAAACATGATGGCTGGAATCCTGCTGTCCAGTTACACAAGTGACCTAACTTTTAAATGTGCATTGAGATATTAAAAAATTGGGGGACTGCAGCCAAGAAATCAGAAGAAGACTGGCACTAGGAAGGGCAGCAATGAAGGAACTAGAAAATATCCTCAAGTGTAAGGACGTGCCACTGGAGACCAAGACCAAGACCATCCACACGCTTGTATTCCTGATCATCATGTTTGTGTATGAAAGCTGGACAATTAAGAAAATTGACAGGGAAAAAATGATTCATTAGAAATGTGGTACTGGAGGAGGGCTTTGAGGATACCCTGGACTGCCAGAAAGATGAACAAGTGGGTCCTAGATCAAATCAAGCCTGAACTATCTCTGGAGACAAAAATGTTGAAACTGAGACTGTCCTACTTTGGGTACATTATAAGAAGGCAGGATTCTCTCGGGGGGGGGGGAACCCAGTAATGCTTGGAAAGATTGAAGGAAGCACGAAAAGAGGAAGACCAGCTATGAGATGGACTGACTCCCTAAAGGAAGCCACAGGCATGAGTTTGCAAGAGCTGAGCAGGGTGGCTGAAGACAGGCCATTCTGGAGAGTGCTCATTCACAGGGTCGCCATGAGTCAGAGGCAACTTGATGGCACATAAAAATAATATGAAATCTCCACAGGCATTATTTGTTGCACCCTGAATTATGCTGCTCTATCTGCAACAGATAATGTCTGCAGAGATTTCTTATCTTAGGGTAATTTACTTTGGAAAGCTACCACATTTGCATAACTCTGCAACAAGATTTCAGCCAATATACTAGTAACATATCATTAAAAATTAGTAAATTGCATTCCTTACTTGTCAAGGATAAACCACTTTTCACAGAAGTAACACTAACAGGTTAGCTGTTAAAGTATTATTTTCTTCTAGATCATACGTGCATAAATGCTCGACTAGCAAACAGTAGTAATGGGAACAAAATGACTTATTGACTCTGATTGACACTAAAGGTTTGACATTTTACATTTCCTGGAATGTGATGCCCTGGACATCCCGGGCATTGCATTGTGGACAAAAAATCAAAATGGTGGTACTCTTTGAATGGGAGCCAAACAGCTGCAATACAGAACAATGCCCCACATTGCATTCATCAAGAAATGAATAGAACCTCCCTTGAAAACTACAGGCAAAGGCAGCCAAAACAGAAGATATTCTTCTTTAAGTGGAAATGGCATGAAGTTCACGGAATCCCAATGCAGATGGGGTGGAAGTGTGGTTGAGATAGTAGTGGCAGGAATGTTGATCCTGATGCAACCCAAGAGTTCTCTCTTGTCTCATTCCTGACAGCCCAGTTAGAATATCTGCCTATTAGACTATCCTATTTAGGACTTGGAAAAGGTGTAGAGCAGTGATGGCGAACCTATGGCACTCGTGCCCCAGGTGGCACGTGAAGCCATTTCTTATGGCACGCGAGGTATTGGCTCACCCTCCCTCCCTTGTGGAGGGAAACCTTATGAGCCGGCTACAGCCGGGATTCCCCCTTCCGCTGCCACTTCCTGGTCCTCTGGGTCCGTCCCTATGATTCCCCCTTAAACTTCCTGTTCCTGGTCCTCTGGGTCCGTCCCTATGATTCCCCCTGAAACCGCCACTTCCGGTTCCGGACTTCCGGGCGGCATGACAGCCACTGGTTTCTCCCCCCCCCACCCCCTCATTTTGGGCACATGAGCCCAAAAAGGTTTGCCTCCACTGGTGTAGAGTATCACATGTAGAGAAGAGCACTCTAGTCCCATTTCACATTTTAGTCACTTCCAATGGAGGATGATAAATGTGAAGTACAGGTTCCCCTAGCCATGGGGGTTCTCCATAGGAGTCAGAACTTTGGAGAAGCAGTGACTCGACACATGTGGAAAGTTCCCATGGATAGCAGAGTGCTCCCTTTTCAGGTAGGAAGTCTATTAAGGTGGAATGAGTGCAGATGGGGCTAGAGTCTTCTACTCACTTCATAACACCTGAACAGAGAGAGACCAAATCACTTATTTTCATATTCAGAAATGCAGAACTGAATTTCATACCTTGCCCTAGGAATCCCAAGCCAAGTCTCTAATTTTTGACACTGTGTAATGTTGCACGAGGAACATAAGTTTTAGATGGACACTGGAACACATATTTCCTACTTCTTCAAGGGTGGTCATTCTTATCCATATACCTTTAATTCTGGATATAACATTAACAACATAATTGGAACTGCAAAACCATGTCACATATGTTTTGTTGTTGTTGTTGAAAAGTCTCCTGTCCTCATTATTTGCTTTCCAATGTGTAGGTAACTACACTTTTGGCGAGGTGTTCAATATTCACAATCTATGACTTGATTACACAAATTATATTTATTTTATCCTGCCACTCTTGCTACTGGATTTTCTTAATTTATTTTGCAAGTACTGTATGTCTCGTTTTGATTAGGGTGGGAAGAGACGTTGAGAATCACTTGCAAACAGGCAGGCTTTCCTTCCTCCCTCTTCTTCATCTCTTTTCCCACCCAGCCCACTCCCACCTCCCATCACTGAAAAGCGGTGAGCAATTAAACCAGGTTGCTATCTTTGGAATCTCTAAACTTCATGACTTGATGGCATAATGATTTTAATAACTACTTTAAAAGTAACATGATGACAAGTTGACACCTGAAGCTTGTGTCCTGCAATCTTATTTTTCTAGCATTTCTATTGTTATGCTGGAAGAATCATAGGATGATTAGGGAAAAAAATAACGTCGTTTTGCATTCTTCCTACTTGTTTCCAACTACATAGTACTTTTTCTTTTTCTTTGACGCTCAAAAAAAGCATGAGGAACAAAAAGTCCTTCCTTTGATGCTAATCCCCATGTTTCATATTGAGTACAATACTGGTAATGATGGGATTGATTCCATGTAACTTTGGTGGAGCTCAGAGTCACAGGCCAGCATCCTACCTAGTTTACAATAAGCAGAAACATCTGCTATCATAGTAACTTGTGATTGCACAGCTTGTGCATTCCAGTATATGCCAGCAGCAAGCTTCATGGAGAAAGCACAGTCGCCATGTGTGCAATGAGCAAGTGGCCTTATTCCACATTATGACACTACTGTAGTGAGAATTTATGCACAGTGGAAGCTCTGCATCCTGCTAGTCACAGAATCACAAGAAGCCTTGTATACCTTCTAGTTCAGCCCCAGTTCTTATGGGGAACTGAAGTGGGTTCTCCCTCATCTCTCTTCAGCAAGGGAGAATACACCCTCTATGTTGGCCACTGATTTCATACAAGACCTATTCAGACAAAATGTGGCACAAGGCACCTTTGCTAGACCAGTGGTTCTCAAACTGAGGTCCCCAAATGTTCTTGGACTGCAATTTCCAGAAGCCTTCACCACTTGCTGTGTTGGCCAGAATTTCTGGGAGTCCAAGAACATCTGGGGAGCCCAGTTTGAGAACCACTGTGCTAGACTAACCCCTGACATTGTTGCTTTCATCTGCGCAACCGCAACAATGCTTAGTTGGTGAAAAAAAATGAAATATGTATGTGGGTGCAGATAAAGCTGCTTAGAAGCCTTCACAGGATCAAAGATATAAGGATTAAATAGCAAGCATTATATTCTCCCTCTTTTATAGTTAAGGAGCAAAACAGCAAGTTACCTGTTCAAATGTTAATTCTGAGCTCCTTGTTTTGGCCCATTATCTCTCCACTGTGTTTATGTTAGGTGCCTTCAACAGAACTCCTTTACAGAAACTCAAATAAGGTTTTCAAGATAAGTGAAAGATAGTTTAATAGTTCCATCCCCCACCAGCAAGCTTCCATGGTCAAATGGGGATTCAAACCCAAGTTTCCTCCTGCATCCACTACTCCACCCTGGGAATGCCCCCTTTCTTGTCTGCATTGAGACCATTGCCTGAGCAAAGTTTCCAGCCAGAGGGCTTTGATGAAGCCAGGAGCTTTGCACCCCCTCTCATCTTGCTATTCCTTTGAAGTGGTATGTATTGGTTTTGAACTGTATACTTGGAAGGAGGCCCTGTCCATGGTGCTGAAAGTTTATAGTTGAGCACTTTTGACAGGCGAGACTGAGGAAGCAGGGAACCTTGCCCCCAATCTTGCCTTGTGCACTTCCACCTGTATCAGTGAGATTTTTCCTGACTGCCCATAATCTCATTTTCCCATTTTATTTACCCATTGTTCTGCACAGGAAACTTACAAGTTATGTGCAGTCTGATATCCTTTCTGATTAATCCTGTGCAGGAAACATGCCATTCTGTTCAAGAACTGTCACTATCCAGTCACTGAGTTTCTTGGATAACCATAGGCCAGTTACCATGTGATAGGCTAGTCTACCTCCTAGGGTTGTTCTGATGATAAAATAGGCAAGGCGAGCCACCACCCTCCATTAAATTCCTTAGAGGAAGAGAAAATATAAATGAATAGTACCCTGTCCTAATAGTTTTCTGCATACAAGGAATGGTGTGTGTTGCTTTTCATAAGGAGGAACATTGAGGCTGGAGCCTGTAAGAGTAACTTTTGTTATTGAAATCCCCCTGAAAAACAGGATCACTGACCATGTGAGCTAGGGGGTTCTGGGAACTGTAGCCCAGAACTATTTTCCCCATAAGGTTTGATTAAGAAATATGATACCTTTCATGGCAATTTAAAATCACAATGTCTAAGGATCTCTGCACTGTCTGATTTACAAGTATAAAGTAGCCTTCAGTTATAAGTTATTTAGGTGGAAGATACTTACTTTAGGTACTTAATTATTAATCCCGCAATTAAAACTGGTTGATGCATACACATAGTAGCCCTAGATGTTACAGAGTAACTGCATGAAAGATCTGCTGGTTTTCCTTCATGAATGACAAAATGTTTGAAAAGTGTCACAGAAACACGACATGGAAAAGGGGAGGAAAAACTCTCATTAGCATATGAAACCAGTGTAAAATGTTACCAACATACAAGGTATGAATGAAAGCTTGGATCGCCTGTAAAGGCTGCACTTCATCTGAATAAGTAATCTAGCTACAGCACTTTGAAGTAATTGCACTCCATTTAGACCAACCTATTTTAGCTCAATAGCAAGACATAGTAATTAAGACTATAGCACTGATCAGTGTCTGTGAAAGGTTTCAAACATATCAAGCCCAATTTTGAAAGCAACTTACTGCCAAAAATCAGTAAGATCATTCCTAAAAGTAGCGTTACTTCAGAGTGAAAGTGCATGAAAGATTGGACTGTTAGTTGGGATCATGTGCACTTCAAAAGGAGTATAATATAGTAGATTACAACTCATGTTTATTGCAAATTAATATTACACCACTATATGCAATCTGAAAAACACGAGAACAAAATTCTTTCATTTTTATTTGACCATATGGAAAACACATGCTGCTTAAAACCTAGTAAAGTTACTGGATCAACAAATGAAGAGCAGTGCTGTTTTATACTGAAAAGGAAATAAAAAACACAAAAAAGTTATTATGTGCAAAGCAGCTCCACCTCAGTGTGTTTCTCTCTGTGAAAGCCTCCATGTCTGAATCAGATTTAAGAAATCCATGGTAAGCAGTGTCTTTAACTACCTGCTCAGAGAGGTAAATGCCATGTAGACACTGATCAATGTCAATGTACTTTTAATGAATTTTTTTCTAGTCATTACTTAGCATACATACTTTATTGTTACGGCATCGAGCCATACAAAATTGAATACAAAACTTCAAAGACTGGCATGCACTACAAAGAGCCATACCAGACATACAAAAAGTAAAATATCTAGAACAGCAAATATAGCAATGTAAGACCAAGGTCTAAGGGTTTAGCTGTCTATTCTGGCTATTATAGCATGCCGCCCAAAATTTCGCTACCAGTTCCGTAGTAGTCCGATTTTGGTCGATTAACAATTGATTACAGTAGTCCGAATCATATTGACGTGCCATATCTTTTAAGAGAGGTGTAATATATTTTCCTCGAATCTTATTATGCCTGTTACATCTGAGCATCATATGCTCGATAGATTCTATCTCATCAGAGCCACAAGGGCAGAATCTCTGTTCCCTCGGGATCTTCTTAAATCTGCCTTCCAACACCACAGAAGGGAAAGCCTCACATCTAGCCAGAGTAAAGGCTTTCCTAAACTTATACGTCTCAAGCTGTGATAGATAGGCCATAGGGAGCGGACAATATTTATGCATGTCTATTGCTCTAAAATTGGGGCATCTACTGAGATCTACCTGTCTCTCCATATCCATTATTCTCTGTTTAGTCATTACTTAAAGGTAGGCTTGCCTAGAGATAAAGCTTTATTATCCTTTGGTATCTCAAACAAGGGTCAATCATACAGTAGATTCTCATGTCTAATTGAATCCTTTCTGTCTGAGAAACCAAGGGGTTCTGCTACAGCTGGGAAATGTCATCTACCATGAAGGTTTGAAATAGATCTGAAAGGGTCTGGTCACTACTTAGATGACACATGGCAAGAATTCAAGACAAGGAAGATAGGTCTCAACAAGACCAACAGCACTTCTCAATGAGATTCTATTTGGGACTCATTCAAATGCATCAAATCAAGTGTAATCTCCTGATTGTGGAATCTCCAACAGACAAAAGAGGATTCTGTTGTTACTTCCCCTTTCCATTGAGCCTTCCTACGTATGGAAAGTGACATGACTACAGCACTGCAGTAGAGACCTCCTTATTTCTGTATGCTTTATACATAAGTAAGCTCATGTGAAGAGCCTACAGATCAACAGGAATATCTCTACTGCAAACACATCCCTTTGGAGTCCACAAAGTGATGGGGAGAAGGGGGGTAACCGATTCTCTTTACTGGAAACATATCCTTGGAGACAACGATGGAATACTTCTGAAGAGGCTTGTCTGAACAGCATTTTAGTAGCTCCCCTTCTCTTAGGCCTTTAACATTTCCATCTTCAGCCTCTCCAACTCTGCGTTCTTTTCTGGTTGCAATACAGCATTAAAAGAAAAAGAAGAAACCCTGAAAAAAAAATATATATTCCTGGCTCTTTGTGTTAGGTGATCAGTGCAGAAATTGTACTAATTTCTGCCTTGCAATTGGTGTTTACAAGGGTCTTTTGATGCTGCTTCTGTGGCTGACTTCTTCTTGGAAGGGCTATTTTATTGTCTCAATTTGTACATTGACTAGGCAGTTTTAGTTAGATTGGGTGACTAATGAAACGTATACATCAGGAGGAGACAAAATGCTGCTCTCTGAAGGTTGCTGGGCTGGATCTCCCACTGCTAGGCTGCCTTGGGCTGTTGGGATCTGCAGTCCAAGAACATCTTGAGGGCCACCCTTTTCCTATCCCTTTGTCTAAGTAGACAACACAAAATGCTTGTATTTATGGCATCAGAGAAGAACAAGATAGAACTCTAGTCTCATAAACAACCAATGAGCTGTTTCTTCACTTGAGTTTTTCCTTGGTGTGAGCAGAAGGCTACATGGAACCCCTCATAGGAAATGACTCAGTTGAATGACCCTCTATGGGTCATTGAATGGCTCTCTATGGGTTATGGCCCTCTAATGGCCCCCCAATGTCTATGGCACATTTTAGCTGCCTCTGACTTGCTGGTGTGGAGGCTGTGCTTTGTTTTTGTTATTTAAGCTGCATTACGGAAGCTTATCTGCCACTTATCAACACTGAGGAGTTGAAGACAGTGATGAAAACATGATGCAAGCTAGGATTAAGGTTGCCATTGCATTTCGCTCAAAGCAAAACTGAAGCCAATCTGGAGGCTCTTGCTTGGAGGGAAGAGCAAGGAATTCTTGAAGTTAAAAAGAAAAACAAAAACAAATTGAACCTTACAATAAAACCAGCACAGGCTATTGTGATGTTTGCTTGCTTTGTACAGAAGAATATATGAATTCATGGTAATCCATACTTAAATCCATGATTATACAGACAAAAATATTAGTCAGAAGCAGGAATATATATATTATATTGGAAGATAGACGGATGGAGAAACAGATAGATAGATTCATAGATAGGAAGACAGGTGGGTAGATTAGCGAACACATGAACAATTTTACATGTTTTGCTCAATACAAATAACATTCCAGTAGCAATCCTCCAAATCCCAACGTAATGTTCAAAAGCAGACAAAAGGTGCTCTTTCTGCATGCATGGGACTCAGTCTAAAAAGTCTATCCATCTTCAGTCTGATTTAGAATTAAAGAAAACCATCAACATCTGATCTCTCTCTCTCTCTCTTTCTCTCCTCAGTCCTCGCCTGTTATTTTTTTTAAAATAAAAAAACCTCAGTGAATAAATGTATTTTGCCTCCACCTGGAAAAGCTGATTAATGTATTAAGAAATGATGTTTTAAAAGCAAGCTTCATGCAAGAACAGTATCTGGAAAAAGACTTCAATTTTTGTGTGCCCTGTTAAATGCTGTAATTACAATGCCGTTCTAGGGAGCTAATCGCTTTGAACATTCTCAAATGTGAATATTTTAATAATAACCTCAAATTGCTTCCTGTTTATGTATCCCATTCGTGTCTGAGGCCAATCTAACTAGCATGAGGATGTAAGACACATAATTTTTCATGTCACAAGCAACTAGACCACTACTCTGGGGTTGTTCCCTGATAAAACATAGACTTGAAGTGAAGCTATGTTGATGTGTTTCTAACAGAGAGGCAGAATCAGCAAAGGACTTCTCCACAAAAGGCTGGGGACAGTATAACACACAGGAAAGAGGAGTTTCGTGGGGGAAAATGAAGCTGGAACAGTGAGAGAACTGTGTGGGTGAGGCTCTAAGGAGGGTGATGACAGAGCTCCAGAGAAAGCCCATGCCCAAGGAGTGACAATTGTGGCAGGGTCTGCTATTGATGGAGGGTTAATATCAGGGCCGGCCCAACCATTAGGCAGAGTGAGACAGCTGGCTTTCAAAAAATACTAGCAAATGCTTTGTTGTTGTTGTTGTTGTTGTTGTTGTTGTTTTCAGTACCACCAGGGAGATGCAGATGCAGATTGATATTTGTAGGGTGGTGCACCATAGGGGCCAAACTAATTTCATTGGCTATGGGAACTTTGGAGGGAGGGAGGGGAGCCATTTGCTGTTCTGTCCCAATTCCCTTTTGTCTCAGAAGAAGCCCTGAAACATCTGCTCCAGGGGGACAGATCAGACAAGTGTGAATTCCGGTGATTTTACAATGGAAGCTGATAAAAACACAGAGGATATTAATGAAGAATGCAATCTCTGTTCTGGTTCTCACAGGAGCCCATGAAAAAAGGCTTCCTTGGGTCAGAAGCCTCTATGAACTCCAGAGCAGCCACTGGTGCCAACAGCTACTTCAAAGTTCCCTTCTGATCCCCAATCTGCTCATCTTCCATCTTGCAGCACCGAGTTCGGCTCGTGGAACAACTGGGAGGTACAAGAAAGTTGCAAGAAGACTGAGTAAGAAATTACAATGGAACAGGTGGATGGCTCTGAGGAAAAACAGGGACAAACATTTCCTGCAGACATCTCAACATTTTGTTGCCACAGCTGCCAGAACTACCACAGTCACCTGGAGTCTTCTCATCTAATCTACTGGAATGTTATTCACAGGCTCCTGTGGACTAGGAAAAATAATATCCATGAATCCATGTGTCTCCGATTAGTTCCCGGCTTTATTTCTTTCCTACTTAGATTTCTGGTTTTATAATCTTTTTTAGAAACAAGCTCTTTCTTACTGGAATTTCTCATCCATAAGGAGAAAGGGGGAGGGAGAGAAAGAGGGAGGGAGGACAAGGGATTTGAATCTTGCAGCTCCTCACTTTGGGTGAGATATCAAGGGGGAAAATCCCTCTTTTCTCCTCATATCAATATTTGTTCTTGCAAGGTTTTGTTTTTATTTCACTAGGAGATCTCATGGGATTCTTGGACATTTCACCTTTAAAAAATAAAAAAGATCAGCAATCGGTGCAGAATTGTTATAAAGCCTGTGCAAAACGGCACCCTCCCTGCCCAAAATATCCCTGGAAAGGACATTGAGTTGCCCATAATTTGGCAGTTCCTTGTGGAAAACAACAGGTGAACAAGGTTGGAGGCTGGAGGAGAGAGAGAATGGAAGTAAAGAGGGGGAACGAACGATCTCATTGTCCCAGAAAGCCAGGAAAGAGTCACTGATGCAGGAGGAGGTCTCAGTGTGGAGTCTCGGGCAAGACACTGTTTGGAAAATGAAGTGAAAACAAGAATTGGTTTCAGTACTCTCCACATCCCTAGAGAATGTTGTCACATATTTATATTACTCTCCAAGGCTCAATCTTGCAGCTTTATGTCCGAATCAAATTTAAGTCATTTACAGTTGCCATAGAATAGTCCCACTCTGTCAACCTTTCAAAGCTATGAAGAGACACTTTCCACTTTGGTGTTGCAGACACCTTCCTGGCCAGCTTATACACAAATGCAGGAAAGAGAGGTTTTATGACCATTTTGCTTCACAATCAAAGGCTACTACTACCATTTAAATTAAAAGAGCTGAAAGAAATTAGCCACCAGAGGGAGAGATCACCACAAACATTTGCTTAGTTCTGTTAACATCCAGATGGTGGCAGTGGTGCATATAAGCCACATAAAAATGCAACCGTAGAGAATTTTAATGACCTCCAAAAAATTATTTGAACAGATACAGTCATGTCTCAAACGCAATCCTAGCTTGAGTACACCAGTAACAAACCTAAGAGAAGGATCCATTCTTCTCTGTGAAAGCTGGATTGGGGTGCAAGGATTTGCTCTCAAAGTCTGTAGGCTGAAAGACTGGTTTTATATAAAAGATTCAGGTGATCTGTCATTGTTCTCTGGCAACTTGAACCTAGAACTGCGAAGTAGATGAGACTAGAAAACATTGTACCTGAAATGGAAAATTCTTTCTGTGCTGTTTGAGTCATACAGGCTGAAATCCAGAACTGTAACTTAAGGCCACGGGAGGCTGCTGATGTCTTAAACTACAGCAGTAGTTTTCTTTTAAATTAAGCATTTACGTTTCCTCCCACCTATCCCAAAGCTCCAGAGGTTCCCTTGGGTTCCTTATCTTGGGAAAGCCACTTGGAGCTGCAAGATGAGTGGAGGGACTTTTTTAATTTCTGAAAATTGCTGCCAATGAGATTATTTTTCTCGGGGCTGCAATTTTCAGAAATTAAAGACTACCTGCTCTGAAAGGCTTCCCCATATCAAAAGGAATCCCAAAGGAGACACCCTAGGGAGTGGGAATTAAAAATTCTTGATTTCCAAAAAAATTGTCCTGGTGAATTAAGTCGTCACCCTTACACAGCATAAGTTATGCTGCTGGATTCAGCCACAATGCAAGGAATCATCCAGTATTCGGAGTTTAGAATGTTGGTTTTTAAACGTAGTTCAGTGATTGTTGCTTTTAAAAACTAACTTTTTTTTGCTTATGTTGACACTTTTTGTTTAAAGAATATGAAGGGGAAAATGATAAAATCTAAAATTTACCCAAATATGTCCTCCAAAAGTCATATTTTATGGTGAAATGTGCACATTACTCACTACAGCAAAAAAATAAGGGCATTATAGTATTTTGCTCTAAACTCTTCCTTTTCCCACCCAAAAGTGTACTTTCTTATAAACTGTAGTGTGGACTTTACTATAAGCAACGTGCCCTCCTTACTTCAAACATTTTATATACAAGATCTCTTCCTGACACAACCTCAAGATCCAGATCATATCCAGAGTGGCTCTTGGGCCATCATTTATTTGGGCTGCTTTTTTCCATCTGTGAAGGAATGCACCCTCCAACATTTTGCGTGCTATTCTGTTTTCTTTTTAAGATTTCTGGAGGCTTCGAAAGTTCTCAAATATTCACTTCTTCTGTCATGAGACCATCCTGCCATTTTATTTCAGCATGGAAAGCCAGAGGGAAGCAAAAGGCGCCACCAAATCTGAACTCAATAGCAAACACTGTCAGAACGATGACATTCTTTTTCATTTCTCCATGGCTATGGGGTATGATTCCCCCCCTTCCCTGACGAGTCCCCACATTTCACACTAACAACATTCAAATAGGAAAGGCCCAAGGAACATTCCTAAGATGATGTAAAGCCTGGGGAATAAGGAATTTTTAACACTAAAAAGTTCAGTGAATTTAGCAGATCTCCAGTCGATTGTCTCTAGCGTCTGAAGTCCTTCTTCTCCATCCACAGCTTTCTTATTTATCTTTTTAAAAATAGGATGTTGAATGAGGCCCCTGGGCACTTTCAGATTTCTGAAACATACCATCTCTCAGACATCCTTTGTACAGCACACTGCAGATTTCTACTTTTTCATATTCTTTTCCCTCCCCTCTAACTTATGTAAAGTTAATGATTTACTTAAAAGGGAGAACAAAGAAACTGGAAATAAAGGTATTCATCTTGAGCTATTCAGATTTTCTACTCCCACTTGAAATATATTGTATTTTCTGAACATTGTGTAGGCTACCACACACTGCTGAGGAGAATACATACTTAGATGACTTCACTTTAGTGATGTCTTTTGTTATTTTGGTCAAAATAATGGTTGGCATTCTTTGAGACACATCATATTTAAATGATGTGGAATGGGGCAAACTTAGCATGAAATTCATTGACTAAAAGATGCTGGCAGAATACATATGAAAGGGTCATGGCTCGCCCTGCCATTAAGCAGAATGTCATGACCACATGAGGCAGAAGATGTTAGTGTAAATTTATGGGATTTTTTGCTGCAGGTGCCAACATAGCTTGACTGGCCATAGATAATATAAATCTTGGTTTGCACAGTATAAAGAAAAGGGAGTGGCTACCTTTTCTGTTTCCAACTCAGGTAGCAAAATGACTTGAACTGGCCCTTGGAAGACCTTTCTCGGATATCTATCATTATTTTTGAGTGGTTCTTCTGCTTGAAGTGTCTTGTATGATAACAGTAAAGAACAGTAGCAGCAGCAGCAGTAGGCATAGCCATATTAGCAACACTAGGAAGAAATAATATAATAAGAGGAAGAAAAATGAGTGTCATGGTACTCTGTACAAGGAATTAAAAGTATGTAGCCTAATGTCCTCCATGTAGAAAAATCCATGAATTTATGGCTACTGGAAGTTAGAAGTGCTGTTGAGCATCAGAAGACCTTAACATGTTTATAGAATCAAAGAAAGTTCTATCTTTAAATGACCACTTTGGAAGAATTGGTGTCATATGTGCATTCATGGGAAAAAGAAAGTATGCCCTCTTTAAATTCTATTATTTTACATATCAGGACATTATAAAAATCATCTGGTCCTTAGCAGGTCTGAAAATAAGGTAAATACAACCTCAGATGAACAACAACACATGACATATGACACTGTGTCATGATTTATTTTGCAGTAATAAAGCCAAAATGAAGAAGCCATGTGTGAAAAACTAAGTACACCCTTGGAATTAGGAAGCTAAGTAGCTAAGTGCTGCTAACCAAATGCCAAGCCACAGGACCTGGGCACCTCGCAATCATTGGGTCAACCATGAACTCCTCTGTACATCAAAGTA
This sequence comes from Intellagama lesueurii, assembly GCA_037013535.1. Taxonomy (NCBI): domain Eukaryota; kingdom Metazoa; phylum Chordata; class Lepidosauria; order Squamata; family Agamidae; genus Intellagama; species Intellagama lesueurii. Next base: position 160,610,173 of record JBAJHW010000001.1, on the reverse strand, counting down.
TTCTAGAATCAAATGTGAGGCCATCTGTCCGACATCTAAAGTTTGGCCGAAATTGGGTCATGCAACAGGACAATGATCCCAAACTCACCAGCAAATCTACAACAGAATAGTTGACCTGCAGGGTGAACTAGCATAGTTTCCTTCATTACTATGACATATATTGGGCCACAAGTTACCCACCTTTCCCTTGCAAGGAGCAAATCTATGAACTACATGTTATCCTACTTGAAGTATGGTTGCAGTATCCAACATTGCAGCCAGTCAGAACACAATGAGGATACAAGTCTCACTTACCACTTGCCTTTCTTCTACCGGTACCAAACTTTGCCCTTATGTTTGGATTGCTATACAGGATATTGCTACATATGAGTGGCTACCCTGAAAATCACGCCTTCATCTATTATCCAGAATCCTGGTTACTTACACACTCTTGGAAGCACTCTCATGCAAGCATTTCTCCACACACACGTCAGCGAGGTTTCTGCTTGCTTACACACTGTGTCCTCCAGGTTTTCTCAGTCTGCACAATGGTTCCAAAAATCAGGTGTGCAAGCAATTGCACAAGCAATCCTATGAAGGATATCCCACCAGAAGAGGAGAGCACTGTACGATGGCCCTTACACATTTTTAGCTGCACGCCAGAGGGGGAAAGCACTGTACGATGGCCCTTACACCCACAGAGTTCACTAACAGGATTTTGGCCAGAGTTACTAACCATCACAATAGTTACCTTAATCTTGCTCTTAGTTATCAAATATGTACATTTTCTTTCATTTTTATTCTACTCAAACTCTGTTCCTGCATATAAAAAAAGAGATAACACGTGGGCAGGAATGCTTTGTCTTTTTTTTAAGAGAATGGGTAATATTCACAAATCTTTGATAGCTGTACTTTTCCTTACCTGTTACTGAGTGGCTGAACTGACAAAAGTGTGTGTGTGTTTGGCTAGGTATTGGTTTATAGTGGGATTATTACATCCAATTTTTTGGAACAATATGCAAATAGGAATGTAAAATTCTGAAACAGAAACCTATGATTTAGGAGGCAAAGCTTGTATCTATATATGCAAATATTCACTCCAGCTGTAGTAATTGGGGTATGCAAATAGACAATCAAAGAGATGCAGACTTATCTGAATTTAGAAATGAGTGGAACAGCAAAATATGTTGATACTGTGTCTCTAGCATTTACTAAATAACTGCTTCCCCCCCCCCCCCCACCGCCCATATCTTTTAATGACATATTGGTAGAGTGTTCAAAGGACCGTTTTCTTCCTGGCAGCAGAAGCAGTTTTCTTCTGAGGGGAAAAAAAAAAAAAACACACACACACACACAAGTGTCTCAGGAAAAGCAAAGCATGCATTTGATTTTAAAATGGCTACCTTACAGATTCGACAACATTCATAAATGAATCATTTCACACTAAATGGCATCCTTAGGATCAGTTCTTCAAACAACCAAAAATGAGCTCCCACGTTGACATTCCTTCACCCTTTGGGGTCCTCCTCCCTGGCAGCAAATTACTACAATGCTTGCAATATTTGCTGTCAGTGTAGATCTGTACTTAACACACTACCAGAAGTCTGCCCAGTAATAAGTTACAGAGATTGTATGTTTTCTGTATGATCTTGGCTGGCACACCAAGCACTTCTCAAAGGTGCAGAAAAGGAATGTGCGCTTTTTAGCTGCACACCAAGTAGCCCATGGTTTGAAAGAAGAATTAGAGAGTAGGATCGCTCTGTTCCCTCTGCTGATGACACTGGAGAAAGATCATCCTTTGCAGGCTGACTGCCTCATTTCCCTATGTTCTCCGCCACGGGAAGGGACTCCTATGAGGCAATCCTAAATTGTCTTTGCCACATGGGAGGTCCAGCAATGTAGCCCTTATTTGTGTTGTAGAAGTATTGTTCATAGTTTTGAGGTATATTTCTGGCTCCTCTCTGTCTTGATGCTATGTCTCCCTGAAACTCAGAGGATTGTACAGAAAGAAGGCGAAGGGCCTTCTTTGGCGGTCCAAGGCTTTTTTCCTGACCTAAAGGGCCCAGGCAGCTCCTTTAATATTTCCGATCATTGTCTGAGAGATCCACTTTCTTTCAAGGTCCTGTTCTGTCTTACAAAAAACCCAGAACCGTCAGCTACTCCTCCCCCTTTGAAACTGAGCTTTGGGCCTCTGACAGAAGGCTAAGGGCCATTTCCCTTCCAGATGAGGGGGACTCTGTAGCAGAGTCTGAGGCACAGGGCGTGGTGGTGTTTATTTTATTTATTGAAAATATTTTACCCCACCTTTCTCTTTAAAAAGGACCCGAGGCGGCTTACATCCTTAAAAGACCATGTGTAAAAGCTAAGAAACAGGAAGTATGCAACTATTTTGAAAGAATGAAACAAATACCACACTAAAAATGGTACACAAAATCAACACCAAAGCCAGATTCAAAGCAACAAGGCATAGCACTCCATTTAGAAACCTCCCTCCGACAGCCAGTCTCTAAGGGAGAGCCTGCCTGAAAGGTCTTTGCCTGCTTGAGGAAGGTCAGCAAGGATGGTGCTATCCTGGCCTCCGGTGGGAAGTGGCAGCACAGGATTCCCTAGAGTCAGATGTTCTTTATCTGATGCAGATGTGCCACGCATTGGACCTGCCAACATCTGTAGAAACAAAAGCTGCAGACACAGAGGCTACTGAAAACAGTATGCCAAAAATGCCTGCTGTTTCCTTAACTCTCTGCGTTCTGGAAAGTCCTGCTACTTTCAGCTGTGCTGGAATCTGGCCTTGTCTTGATGATGGGCTCTGGATTCCAGGGATGGGGACTTAGAACTGGCGACTTGCGGTTGAGTTGAACTGAAGTCGCATTGGTGACTTGACTTGGACTTCATTCAGGGGTTTTTTTTTGGGGGGGGGGGACTCACAACTTGATTTGCAACTCAGACTTATCCAAGTCCCATTGTTGAGTCCCTCTGGGCCTCCCTACTCACTGCTGCTGCCTGCCACCACCATCCTCAGAGGCAGCAGGCCCAGCTTCCCTCCCAGGAGCCAGCTGCTGCCTCCGGCCACACATGCACCGCCCAGCTGATAGGCCGGCACAGGCACAGAGGCAGGAGCCGGCTCCAGGAAGGGAAGTCAGCCTGTTGTGTCTGCACAATGCACCAGCCTATCAGCTGGGTGGTGCATGTGCAATCCGAGTCTTTAGGTCTGAGTCCCAAGCCTCGGCCGGGGGGGGGGGGGAGGGCAAATGACTCAAGTCTCTGACTTGAGGCTTGGGACTTGGGCTCGAAGACTCAGACCTGGACTTGGGACTCGGGTCCGAAGACTTGCAAACATCACTGCTGGATTCCCCATACTTGATAGCACGATAAGGTCTATCCTGTTATGACCCTGATTCTGCATCCCTTCCTTCCTTCCTTCCTTCCTTCCTTCCTTCCTTCCTTCCTTCCTTCCTTCCTTCCTTCCTTCCTTCCTTCCTTCCTTCCTTCCTTCCTTCCTTCCTTCCTTCCTTGTTTTCAAGTTGTACCATATAACATTACATGCAAAACCCCCACAGATAATAGAGATAAAAATAATGAACAGACATTTCCCACTTTCAACATGCAGAAGACAAGAAAAAAAAAGAGAAGTGCTATGAATGGTGGCAGTGACCTTGCAAAAGAGGAACCAATATGGGGAAAAGGAAAAAGAGACAGATCTTAACATCCTAAAGTAACCTGTTAAAAATCCATGCAGGAATGCAGGGATTCCTCTGCACATGCAGGCACACACCATATTATTATTATTATTATTATTATTATTATTATTATTATTATTATTATTATTATTATTATTATTATTATTATTATTATTGTTGTTGTTGTTGTTGTTGTTGTTGTTGTTGTTGTTGTTTTGTTGTTTTGTTGTTGTTGTTTTGTTGTTGTTGTTGTTTTGTTGTTGTTGTTGTAGGGAGAGGAAAACACAACACTTGGGCAATATGCAATACCAATAGAAGTCCCTCATCATTTACTGCAGCTAAAAAATTAAATAAATACGATGGCAGCTGCTACACCGCAGTGACCTCATTCAGAGAACCTCAGTGACAGAAGTGTACAGGAAGAGATCTTGAGCTTGCTTAGAGATGAAGCTATCAATCTTCTCCTTTGGTGCCAGGTCAAGATTTGCCTTATACAGTATTGGGCAAAATCCTGTGGGTGATTTTGCATGTGAGCAAGTGAAAGGACATAAACTTTGGCAATGGTCTCCGGCTAATGAACAAGACACTGGTTGCGTTCCTGGTCATTCACCTAGTCATGCAGTGGGCATGCCAACCAGGAATGTCAATTGCATCTTTTTAATTAGTGGCAATTCACCAATATGATTATACACGTTCACTTATGCATGTGCAACTTACGAACAGGATTCTGGCTACTGTTATTTTGGATACCCCTTTCCTCACTTTTAATCACATAATGTTTTTTTAGTGCCATATTTTAAACCCTACAGATGCTGGATCCAAAAGTCATCTGTGGAGGTTTTACTCTGTCCCCTGAGTGCTCCATCTCCTGATTGCCTTGGAAAGGCGCAACGTCCTGATTTAGTCTGTATTCATACATTTGTCTGAAGATAGTACACATCTCTAGTCTCAATGCATTTCAAGTGCATGTTCTGAGACAAAATATGTTTACAAATGCTGGCATTTACAGTGTATTCAAATGCAAGTTTTTGTGCTGATTCTCTTTTTTTTAAAAACAGATCATTGTGAAAACAGGGCAGAAGAATCTTATGAATGAATATATGTAAAAGTGTGAAATGCACATATCACCGCCTACATATGCATACCACAGTCTGAGAATGAGCAACCTGTGGAATTCTCCCAGCAAAATGATTCATTCTGCCTGCTCTTATAGCCCATTGACAGTAACTACTTCTTAAGAGTATTTTCAATAAGAAATGGGCCCATGTAATGATCACCCAATGCACAGATTCCCAGGACAACCCATACCACTTCACCTCTCTGTTCCACATGCTGGCATCCACAGAAGGGACCTTTTCTTCTTTTGTTTTGTTACTCCTGACAGAAGTACTCAGCTGGCAATACGGCAATCAACATGATAGCCATAATCCAGCACAATGTTAACTACCCTCAAGCCCTAAAAAGCAATGATTTTAAACATGGCTACCTCACTGATGGACTGTGTCCTAAAATATATGTATATGGCCAAATGTATTTTTACCAGGTCCCAAATACAGTCTGCCTATGTTATGGGGTGTGGTGCTTAGTCATGATTCTAAAAAACATATATGGTTGTTAAGTCACATTGATTTAAAAGATGAAAGAATAAGCCCTTTATATCTAAGCACATGGACATGGAATAAAGAAGACTTACTTCCAAGTGCATTAGAACTAAGACTGCATTGTATTTAAATGTCAGGTTCACATACTGACATTTACCAGATTGTGCTCATATACATTCTTTGGTGAAGCAGAGATGTAATTTTTATAGCAACATGAATGTGTGCTTCTTTTCATATATATATATATATACACAGTTTTTTAAAAAATCCAGATATTTTACACAACATTTTAATGTAACACTAGCAAAATGCCCAAAATAGACCAGATGGGCTAGTTTATGGAGGGAGAACAGAAAAGACCAGCGGAGCCGGCATTAAATCCTTCTCCGGAAATATATACTTCCTGGAGACGTGCACTGTCTTCAGAGAAATGTGTAAACATGAACTGAGATAGGAAGATTTCTACATGTCTGGACCAACCATGGGGCAGAGTAAAGAGCTGAGAGGCATCAATGAGGCAGGGTGGCATCCCTTCATGTTACATCTCACATTCACATGTGATGATCAGAATCGGGGGGAAAGAAAAACAAACAAAGATGCTGATTTGGCAGCCATGGGGAGTAGTGCCTTTAAAAAAAAACTTTAGAAATGAACCTTTCTTTCTTTACCTGGTACAAAGTTGTTACATCTAAGAGGCTGCATTGTGCCTTCCACACCACTAATTTCAGATACCTTTCTCATCTGAGAATTCTGGCTCATCTCTTGATTCTCACTGACTCCTCTCCCCCCCCTTTTTTTTTAAACTACTATCCTATCAGTACTCAATTACCTGAGCTTACTACTAAAAAAAAATGATGTTGATAACAAGATTTTATCTCAGATTAAAAGATCTTTCACACTGCTTTGCACACAAGGCACTTTAAAAATGGCAAAGTATCCAAAACACCTGGAGTTCCCAATGTTACTGGGGGAAAAAAACAGCTTTCTCCAAACGTTGTTTAGATCATTGCACCAAATAAAAAAGTGGATCCAGTCTATGCTGATTTGCTCAGTAAGATTCAGGATTGGAAGAATTCCACTTTGGTTCATTTTCAACAGGAAGCCACATTTGTGAACTGCTTCACATTTGGGATAGAAGGAAATGGAGGTTAAAAATTAAAATAAACAGAATATAAGGGAAATTGTAGTTGACAGATTATTTCACCCAGGTCCACAGCTTTGAGCCCCTCACTGTGAAAAGTCTCCATTGGCTCTTTTAGTGCTGAATTATAGTGGCCACCTCCATTTTCTGAGAGACTTCACATCTCTAATCCCTATACGGCAGAAAGCTACAACATGATAGGACTAGCTCGTGGCGCAGTGGTTACACTGCAGTACTGCAGCCAAAACTCTGCTCACGACCTGGGGTTCAATCCCAGGTAGCCTGGTTCAAGGTTCATTCAGCCCTCCATTCTTCTGAGGTTGGTAAACTGAGTACCCAGCTCACTGGGGGTGCGGAGACGATGTGTATCCTACATAATTATATACTGCTTATGGGGCGGTATATAAGCAGCATACTTTTCTCTTTCTTTCTTTCTTTCTTTCTTTCTTTCTTTCTTTCTTTCTTTCTTTCTTTCTTTCTTTCTTTCTTTGCTTTTAATTGTAGCTGTAGCTGTACTTACTCAATATGGCTGGTATATATAGGGGAGAATTTCATTTCAATTAATTTAGATGGATAGACCAAAATCTGCAAATCTCATATTTTAGGTAAAAGGGAGCCTACTTTTTTTTTTAATGGTTGAACTTAGAAGACAGAGAAAACGGCAGACTCCCCTATCTCTAAAATGGGTGCTCATGTAGGTATTCCACCCTTTGAAGCCTAAATTCATGAGCTGAACTAGTTCTTTATCTGTATGAAGTATTATTCAATGGCTCTTCATTTGAGCTACAATATTTTGCCTATCCATAAATTTCAATGTTTCTAAAAAACCTTCTGTGAAAACCGAGTTTAAGAGCTAGAACTCTTTTTTATTCTAGCTCTTAAACTCTATTTTCACAGAAGTTTTTTTTTATAGAGACATTGAAATTTACGGATAGGGGATTTCTCTGTTTGGAAAGGTTGAAAAGGGACAAGGAGAAGAAAACTCATCATTTTCTGTGGTTCAAAAAAAGAGAGAGAGCCTGGTACTGTGTTGCACTCCACTCACTCTCCATTCAGCTCCAGGACTTATTTTTGTCTCCTCTTTTTGGTTATTTCACTGAGCAAATCATCCAAAGCTGGAGAGATGACCAGCTCAAGCCTTTGTTTCTGAAAACTTAATAAAAGTGGGATTAATTTCCATCACAAACATGTTTCTGTTTATAGAATTACAGCCTTTTTATCCCTTCAGAAAGATGCCTAGCTTCATCATCAATAATATGAATTAGCATACCAGATGGCAGGAAGTGGAGGCAGGAGAAAAGGGAAGACTTACTGTGTCCTTCAAAAGGTTTATGAGAGTGGTTGACCAGCCTCAGATTCATGTGGTAACACACAAGAAGGCCCCAACCTAGCCCTTTTTTCACTATGGCCAGCCCACTCAACCTATTCATAGCTGACTCCTTCTGCAATGCTTCTCAGAACCCTTCAGGCCAACAGCTTAGTTAATCTTAGGAGTACTTCATTCATCTGAAGATAAATGGAAATGCACAGCAGAGTTTTGAGAGTATATAACATTGCAATTGGTTCTAATATGGAAGTAAAGATGTGTGAAGAATCCACTCTGATTTCTTGAAACACGCCCCCCCTCCCCTCCAGTATGCACCACCCAGAAGTAGAAGATCTCTGTGTTTAGAATTCCACACATTTTAGAACTTATAGAATGTACCCATTTCCCAAGCATTAGGTGTTTGGTCCTTAGTTCCAGATAAAAATGGAAAATTGGTGCATAAAACTAACAACTATATATAACATTTTGCAGTGTGTCTTGTCATAGTGTCCAATTGGAAGAATCTCTGTTCTCTCAGGTGCACAATGGAAGAGTCAAATTTGGTGTATGCAGAAGGATTGATTATGCAAATCCAGGACCTTGAGAATGTCAACTAATGGAGACTGTTTTGATCTGGTATTCATTTACCAATATTGTGAATGTGAATGATAATTCATATTCTCCTCTTATAAGAAGGTCCTTCCAGAGGCTCAGATGCCTCAATGTTTCTATATACCTGCTTGATATAGTAAGTTTTGCCTGCTTGTCCGTTTTATTTCTTTGTTTTCTGCTAGTGATGTGCTTATTCATATGATTTTTAAAACATGATATGAGGCCTGGAAGATTACTTAAAATTATATAGAAAGGCAATATTTATATGTAAATATTTAGTAAATATTTATTAAAATTTTTATACTTATGAAAGGCGTATAAATGTGCTTTAGTGAATGCAGACAATCTGCAAAATGCATGCTGATTGATTTTTGTAGGTTTGAAGCAATCTGCATAGAAAAAGGATGGAGCAGAATTGCAGGCGGGAAAGGGGGAACATCTGCAGAAATGGACACATGTGTACGTTTGGTAAATGGAGGAAAAATGAGTCAATAGATCTGATGCTCCTTGAATACAAATTGCGTATTATATATTCCCATTTGCAGAGGAGACGGCTTGTCTTTTCTCCCTAACAGAAACAACTACTTTCGAAAAAAATTAATGAAGCTTGATAATTAACATTGGGAAGACAGCGCTAAAGTGCCATGGCTTCATGAGACAGCCCTGTCACTCTTGGCACAGAAGCATAGAGAGGGACACATTATTACGGCATGAACTAGCTATAGTGACTGTGCAACGGATGAAGAGAAAGGGAGTGAAATCCTTAAGGGAAACACGGGAGGTTTCTTTAATGAGAAGCTGAAGAGGCTCCATCGAACACAAAGGACTGCAACGTTTTTCTTGGGAAGCCTTGGGAGGACTGCAGATCACGTTGGTCTCTGAATACAGCTTCCACGATGGCAGGGAATTTCATTTCACGAGTCCATGTAACTTTGCAGTACACCAAACTCCCACCAATTTTTTTTAAAAAAAACCTTTTTATTAATAAAGATAAAATAAAATCAGGTAAAATAAAATGACAAGATTATGAGTGCAAAAAAAATGCATCAAATATCCAAATAACAAACTGCCTGTCGCGTCCACCCAGTGTCCCTTGTTTGTCTTCCCCAAACCCAGGTCCACCCTCTGGATGCGTTTCCTCTTTTACCCCTGCCACCAGTGGATCTATCATCCACACTGTATCAAATATGTATCTCAGACACGTGCTGCCAAATATAATTGGTTTATTTGTCTTTCAGGTTTGTAAATCACATAAGCAAATCACAGATGTTCTTCTATTGCTGTTTAGGATCAATCATTAAACTTGGATTGGATTATACGTTTGCTTGCATATACTTATTCACAATAACCACTTCAACAATACTCTTTGACTATCTATCTAGTCGCTATTCCTTCTAACTCTTTCCTATTCTCTTTAACACTCCAACTTTCCAATCTCTGTCTTCTCTCTCAATTCCTCTAGCTGTCTAACTGTCACTCTGACTCCGCCCCTCCTGTCCTATCATAGGCTCCTGCCCATGAGCTCCATATGATGGACAGGAGTGACGTGGGCATTCCGCCACACTGCCAAATAAGGAGATACAGAAGAAACAGCTGGGGAAGGGGAGGGGTCTTTGTTAAGTCAAAGCGGATACAACTCACACTGATTCAGTGGGTCTATTCCGCTTGGGATGGAGGGGAATTTCATTTCACTTCATTTTGTGAAAGATCTACCAAAAGTCAACAACAACAACAAAAAACCCCTCCTCTGCATTCCTCAGGATGGAATAAATTTGATTTTTTTAAAAAAATACGGAAGAACACAAAACTGACAGATGTGGACTGGATAAACTATTGATGAAGGTTTGTGGAAGAAAGTGAGCCTGAAGGCCTCTGTATGTACCACACAAACTGCAGTTGGGAAAGAGCAGTGCTCTTGGAACTGTCACATTTCAAATGACATCACTCTTTCAAGTGTCGGCCTCTACAGAGTTTCACATTTATTCTATGGCCCGTAGAACCAGTAGGACTCTTGAAGAATCAAATGGTCCCTTTACTGTGGTTCCAGGTCTTAGAGGGCACTGGCCAAAGTCTTAGGGAATTGCTAATCTTCTCTAGGTTTCTATGCAGGAAGACCAATCCCAGGGGAAGCAGCAGAAAAAGGAGGAATCCTGATTTTTTTTGTTAGAGAATTGGCTTTAACCTAGCACCAGGGTTCACTGGCCCAGCCAACAGATGTCGGTATGTGTGTTGCCTGTATGTGTATTGTCCTTGTGCAATGTACAATGTTGAAGCATCAAAAAGTCAGGAGAGATGGGAGGGGGCTTGGAGAAGAGCCAGTGGGCACATGTCCTCAGAGTCAGAGTGCTATTTTGAGCAACGCTGGAGTGAAGTGGCATTGATAGGACTTATGAACATTCTTGGGGCAAAAGTGTGAGCAGTAGTGGCACTAGGTCTGGAATAACAGATGAGCTGCCGTGAGCCTTCTACAAGATCCAAGAGCTGAGAAGAAGAATCATAGAATCATAGAAAAGTCAAGTTGGAAGGGGCCTGCAAGGCCATCAAGTCCAACCCCCTGCTCAATGCAGGAATACAATCCAAGCATATCTGCCAGGTGATTATCCAAGTTTTTCTTGAATGCCTCCAGTGTTGGAGCACTCACCAACTCCCAAGGTCACTGGTTCCACTGTCGTACTGCTCTAACAGTTAGGAAGTTTTTCCTGATATTCAACCGAAATCTGGTTTCCTTTAACTTGAGCCCATTGTTGCGTGTCCTGCACTCTGGGATGATCGAGAACAGTTCCTGATCCTCCTTTGTATGATAGCCTTTCAAATATTTGAAAAGTGCTATCATATCATGGGGAAGAAAATCTCCATATGTCAAATGTACTACAGGTAAAGTCATGAAGCTCCCGAGTCCTAGCAAGAACAACAGTATGTCCAGCAGCTGCTGGAAATAATGTTCCACCTGCTTGGCTACCCCCTCCTGCCAAAAAAGTTCCCACCACCTCTGGGTTGCCATGCCACCTAGTGCACCAGGTTTTACTCAGATTCTGGACCTTTTAACCTGGATTGATTTCAACAATCAGCTGGTTCAGAAGCAGTTCCATCCCCTACTCTCATGACCCCTGCCAGCCCTGCTCTGTGACATCACAAGGGTCCACCTCTGTGATGCAGAATTGTTGCCATCCTAAAACTCATGCCACCCTTCCACTGTGACCTGGAGGGTTGAGCAGGCTACCTGTCCTTGCTTGTCCCCAGCATTCTCTTTTATTCTTCTCTTAATGCTTGTTTCTCTGGATGCTAGCGTCTCCCTGCAGAAGCTTGGCTTTTGGAGCAGACGTCTAATGTGCCAGGGCTTCCCATCACCCGGCATGAGTGATGTTGAAGGGTTCGGAATGTTGCCTCTACAGCACAGCTTCTCGTCCTTGTGCTGGTTTGGCAGCGATTCTGAGAGCCAGCCCAGCCTCATCAGCTTCTTGACATGTAAATTACCAATCAATGTAAAAGGAAAGCAACCCAGCAGGAATGGCTTTTCTTTAAAAAAAAGAAAGCAAGAAAGAAAGCATGTTGAAGTCTAGGCAAGAAACTCAAGCAGAAATTCAAGAGACAAGTGTCTGAATTGCCATTTCCTAATTTTGCAGCAGAAAAAAAAAATAGAAATAAGCATATTGACCATGCTGTATTGGGTCAGATTCGTTTTACTTCCTTTCATCATCCAAAAACAAATATGAATTGGCTTGGAGAGCATGTATACATTTTATCAGAACAAGAGAGCCTAAGACCACCATGATATTTGGTTTTATGTCAGGGGTTAAGTGAAATGAGTGTTAATATTTTCTGAAGTGGATTGACATTCTTCATCTGAGATTGTTGCTGGTTTCGTAGCAAGACTAATTTTAAAGTTTTCATGTTGCTCCTAGCACATAAAGGAAAGCATCCTAGTGAGATAATAATTCTTCAGCAATCAATTGATTGCATATAGTGGCTGCTTTTCCAGGTACAAGCCTCCTTAAGTAGATTGCAAAAATAAGTAAATAATAGCCTTCATACATACAGATTGCATTTAGTTCCAAGGTATTGGTATTGGGACAGGCTGGTACCAACTCTGGATACAGAAAAGTTAGGAGATAGTAAACTACATACACAGCAAAGGAAAATAACACAGGACAGTTATTTTGTGAAATATACGTTCATTCTGTGTCACCTTTGTCACTACAAGTGATTCACAAAGGTATCATCATCAAAGAAGGAAAGGAGAACAGGGACTGCCTTTCAAATAGATCAGGCCTGCTTAATTTTTCCAAGTCATCAAGTCAAATGTGCTCCACCATTTATTGTGGCCATTCAGGTACTCAGTGAATTACTCCAATTGCTGGTCCCAACTAAAGTGAACCATTGAATGAATTGGATTTGGTAAGTGAGCCCTAATGTAACACACCTAGATTTAGTAGGCCTATTCTACCCCTTCATGGATTGCTGTCCCCTTCATGGATTGCTGCCTTGTCGTGGCGAAGGGGCTTGAGTAATTCAGAGAAGCTATGGGCTATGCCGTGCAGGGACACCCAAGACAGACAGGTCATAGTGGAGAGTTCTGACTAAACGCGACCCACCTGGAGCAGGAACTGGCAAGCCACTCCAGTATCTTTGCCAAGAAAACTCCATGGACAGAAACAAAAGGCTAAAAGATATGACGCTGGAAGATGAACCCCTCAGGTTGGAAGGCGTCTAACATGCTACTGAGGAAGAGCGGAGGATAAGCACAAGTAGCTCCAGAGCTAATGAAGTGGTTGGGCCAAAGCCGAAAGGACGCTCAGCTGAGGACACGCCTGGAAGTGAAAGGAAAATCCGATGCTGCAAAGAAAAATACTGCATAGGAACCTGGAATGTAAAATCTATGAACCTTGGTAAGCTGGATGTGGTCAAACAGGAAATGGCAAGAATAAACATTGACATCATGGGCGTCAGTGAATTAAAATGGACGGGAATGGGTGAATTCAATTCCGACGATTATCATATCTACTATTGTGGGCAAGAATCCCGTAGAAGAAATGGAGTAGCCCTTATAGTCAACAAAAGAGTGGGAAAAGCTGTACTAGGATACAATCTCAAGAATGATAGAATGATTTCAATACGAATCCAAGGCAGACCTCTCAACATCACAGTAATCCACGTTTATGCACCAACCACCGATGGTGAAGAGGCTGAAATTGACCAATTCTATGAAGACTTACAACACCTTCTAGAACTCACACCAAAGAAAGATGTTCTTCTCATTATAGGAGACTGGAATGCTAAAGTGGGGAGTCAAGAGATAAAAGGAACAACAGGTAAGTTTGGCCTTGGAGTTCAAAATGAAGCAGGGCAAAGGCTAATACAGTTTTGTCAAGAGAACAAGCTGGTCATCACAAACACTCTTTTCCAACAACACAAGAGGCGACTCTACACATGGACATCACCAGATGGGCAATACCGAAATCAGACTGATTATGTTCTCTGCAGCCAAAGATGGAGAAGCTCTATACAGTCAGCAAAAACAAGACCTGGAGCTGATTGTGGCTCTGATCATCAGCTTCTTATAGCAAAATTCAAGCTTAAACTGAAGAAAGTAGGAGAAACCACTGGGCTAGTCAGGTATAATCTAAACCAAATCCCTTATGAATACACAGTGGAAGTGAAGAACAGATTTAAGGAACTCAATTTGGTGGACAGAGTGCCTCAAGAACTATGGATGGAGGCTCGTAACATTATACAGGAGGCAGCAACAAAAACCATCCCAAAGAAAAGGAAATGAAAGAAAGCAAAGTGGCTGTCCAACGAGGCCTTACAAATAGCAGAGAAGGGAAGGGAAACAAAATGCAAGGGAGATAGGGAAAGTTACAGAAAATTGAATGCAGACTTCCAAAGAATAGCAAGGAGAGACAAGAGGGCCTTCTTAAATGAACAGTGCAAAGAAATAGAGGAAAATAATAGAAAGGGAAAAACCAGAGATCTGTTTAAGAAAATTGGAGCTATTAAAGGAACATTTTGTGCAAAGATGGACTGATAAAGGACAAAAATGGGAGGGACCTAACAGAAGCAGAAGACATCAAGAAGAGGTGGGAAGAATACACAGAGGAATTATACCAGAAAGATCTGGATGTCCCGGACAACCCAGATAGTGTGGTTGCTGACCTTGAGCCAGACATCCTGGAGAGTGAAGTCAAGTGGGCCTTAGAAAGCATGGCTAACAACAAGGCCAGTGGAGGTGATGGCATTCCAGTGGAACTATTTAAAATCTTAAAAGATGACGCTGTTAAGGTGCTACACTCAATATGCCAGCAAGTTTGGAAAACTCAGCAGTGGCCAGAGGATTGGAAAAGATCAGTCTACATCCCAATCCCAAAGAAGGGCAGTGCCAAAGAAGGCTCCAACTACCGTACAATTGCACTCATTTCACACGCTAGCAAAGCTATGCTCAGAATCCTACAAGGTAGGCTTCAGCAGTATGTGGACCAAGAACTCCCAGAAGTACAAGCTGGATTTCGAAGGGTCAGAGGAACTAGAGACCAAATTGCTAACATGCACTGGATTATGGAGAAAGCCAGAGAGCTTCAGAAAAACATCTGCTTCTGCTTCATTGACTATGCAAAAGCCTTTGACTGTGTGGAACACAGCAAACTATGGCAAGTTCTTAAAGAAATGGGAGTGCCTGACCACCTTATCCATCTCCTGAGAAATCTATATGTGGGACAGGAAGGAACAGTTAGAACTGGATATGGAACAACTGATTGGTTCAAAATTGGGAAAGGAGTACGACAAGGCTGTATATTGTCCTCCTGCTTATTTAACTTATATGCAGAATACATCATGCGAAAGGCTGGACTGGATGGATCCCAAGCCGGAATTAAGATTGCCAGAAGAAATATCAACAACCTCCGATATGCAGATGATACCACTCTGACGGCAGAAAGTGAGGAGGAATTAAAGAACCTCTTAATGAGGGTGAAAGAGGAGAGCGCAAAAAATGGTCTGAAACTCAATATCAAAAAAAAAAAAAAAAAAAAACTAAGATCATGGCCACTGGTCCCATCACCTCCTGGCAAATAGAAGGGGAAGATACAGAGGCAGTGACAGATTTTACTTTCTTGGGCTCCATGATCACTGCAGATGGTGACAGCAGCCACGAAATTAAAAGACGCCTGCTTCTTGGGAGGAAAGCGATGACAAACCTAGACAGCATCTTAAAAAGCAGAGCCATCACCTTGTCGACAAAGGTCCGCATAGTTAAAGCTATGGTTTTTCCAGTAGCGATGTATGGAAGTGAGAGCTGGACCATAAAGAAGGAGGACCACCGAAGAATTGATGCTTTTGAATTGTGGTGCTGGAGGAGACTCTTGAGAGTCCCCTGGACTGCAAGGAGAACAAACCTATCCATTCTGAAGGAAATCAACCCTGAGTGCTCACTGGAAGGACAGATCCTGAAGCTGAGGCTCCAATTCTTTGGCCATCTCATGAGAAGAGAAGACTCCCTGGAAAAGACCCTGATGCTGGGAAAGAGTGAAGGCAAGAGGAGAAGGGGATGACAGAGGATGAGATGGTTGGACAGTGTCATTGAAGCTACCAACATGAATTTGACCAAATTCCGGGAGGCAGTGGAAGACAGGAGGGCCTGGCGTGCTCTGGTCCATGGGGTCACGAAGAGTCGGATACGACTTAACGTCTAAACAACAACAATTCTACTTGAGACTAACAAGTGGATTTAGCTCTCTTGTAATTTTTTTTGCCACTTCCAACTCAAAGGAGACAAGAAAAAGAGAAATAGGAGACAATGATTATGAACACCGGCTGCGACATAACGACATCAAAAAAGACACCAAAGTGTGTGTAGAGACCTTAATGCCCTAAAGCCAACCACTCAAAATCCACACAATAGTGCAGGCATTCATTTCCCCCTCTGCTCCCTCTCCCTCTCCCTCTCTCTCACACACAGTCCTAGCAGTGCAACTAATATTTCTTTTTAAAAAAGAAAGGGGAAACAAAGAAAATTCTTTCTTTTTTCTTTTACTTTACGTTGTCCTGCAGTTAAAAGAGAGAGAGAGAGAGAAAGAGATTGAGATATCCAAAGATAATCAGCGACTCGAATGCCAAGGAGAGATCCTTGCCTTCCCTATGGGTGAGTCTCCTCCTCAGCAACTTTCTTATACTTTCTTATGGATAGTTTCATTCCCTACCCCTGCTGCATTTCTAATTGTCTGGGTCTTTTAAAACATTTAACGTCTTTAACAGCATAGGTGCCAGGTGGAATATGAAGCATCGCAAGAGGCCCTCTATCCCCTTGGGGCCGCTTCGGAATATGCAAATAGCCCTCATTTGGCCCATATTTACACATACATCTGAAGACAGTGCACATATCTTGTTACCAAGTTCCCTCAATATGGGCCTGTTGAGCGAGGCTTGGCTTGGAGGACTGCAAACTGTGCGGACTTCAGATAATCTAAAATTAATTGGTTAAGCTGCTATGGCCACTTGAGTCTGCCAGACACACAGACATTAAGACAATCAAGAGAACAATAAGTGACCAAGAGAAAATGGCAGCAACACTCTTCTCAGGAAACTTGTCATCGTAACATCAGTTTGTGTTTCCTCTGAGAGAGGAAAGATATTAATCTGTCGGCGATAAGACTATTGAACTGTGTACTGGCTTTTTAAAGGCACAAATGATGCCTGAACAAATACTGTGTGAATCTGATGAGTGCTACAGGTGTAACTGGGCAGATAAGCTAGTCGATTGATTACTCTTTTTCTTTCTGTAGAGCCACTGCAGGGTCCAAACGAATGACAAATATTGTCAGCTGCAAAGCTCTGTAATCCTATGAAAATAATTCTTGTTATAATGTTCCGCTCGGATTGCAGTCCTCCTAACATTAGAAGAATCTTCCTATGTCTAATCAAAGTAGTTGAGTAGTCTGTCTGCATAATCCCCAAGTACCAATGGGAAGCACACAAGTAGGACATGAGGTCAAAAGCACTTCTTGGCTCATGGTCCTAGCAGCCAAAAGTCAGAAGTATATTGTGTCTAACATCAGAAGTAATATATAGCCATCATGACTTGCAGTTTAGATTTTTCATGAATATACGGAGTCTCCTTCTAAAGCCAGCTAAGCTATGACCATCATTACTTTTTGGAATAGCAGCTTCCACAGTTTAAACATGCAAGGCACGGTGTGATGAAATACTTCCTTTTCGGTGCCTGATTTGTTAAGCTGCTTCATTGGATGACTCCAGGTTACAGTACTATGAAAGAGGTAGGAACACGACCAAAGCTGGGCAATGAAGAAAGAGGGCAGGGGAAAATGATTAATTCAAAATGGAGTAGGTTGGAAAAGATTTTCATGGACACTAGGGACTGCTAGGGAAGGCAAATGGGCGAGTTTGAGATCACATCAAGCCTGAAGTCTCACCAGAAGCAAAAAATGAGTAGTATGAGACTACTGCATTTTGGAAACATCATGAGAAGTTAAGACTCACTGGAAAATACAATAATGCAAAGAAAAGTGGAAGGCCTAATATGAGACGGACTGACTCCATAAACTAAATCACAGCTTTGGGTTTGGAAGACCAGAGTAAACCTATCAATGACAGGAATTTTCTTTCTTTCTTTTTCTTTTTTCTTTTCGTTTTTTTTTTTAGATTATTAACTCATAGGATCGCCATAAGTGGAAAAAACTTGATGACACACAGCAATGACAGACCCATTTTATCTGTACCATGCATCATTTTATACTCCTCACTTATCTTTCCTTATTTGCCTTTTGTTTAAGGTAAAAAAAAACTTATAACTCTTCAGAGGCTTCCCAAACTACATTCTAATAAGAACAGACTATAGTGGATTACACATTAATTAAAAGGCATAAAAGAAGTGTCTTGCCTAAACAAGAAAAATGTTTTGAAAGTGTGGTGGCCAAAACTGTACAAAGTACTCCTACTAAACTGTGGGATATATATATATATATAAAGCTGTTTAACAGCAGCTAAGAAAAATAATGGAAAGCAATTCATAACACACACATATACACATGCATACATTAATACAGCCACAAATAAAACATTACAACTGACTAGCAATCCAGACTCAAACAGAGACTAGTAATTCACAGAAAACAACATAAAAAAGCTTGTGGCAAAGGCTACTCATTTTTTTATTGACTCCCCTCAATCCAGCAACAACTTGATCCATCAATGTCACGGTGAAAGAAAACCAAGGCTACATTGTGCTTTGGCAAGAATTCACAGCACATCTCTTGGACTTATCTTAATGTCTGTGGGGGCAGCTGTGCTGATTTATTGCAGATAAAGCAGAGAAGAATCCTGCAGCACCTTAAAAGCTAACACATTTTGTACAGCCTGAGCTCTTGTGGTCTCCAAGTGTATCGGCATTTTGCACTGCACAGTTGTTTTAGTTTCATACAGTTCTTCAACTGCTATGGCTCCGTCTTACAGAATCCTGGGTTTTGTCATTTGACAAGGTAGTCAAAATTTTCGGCAGAGAGCTCTTGTGCCATTTTTAAGTTAAGCTAGTTTTTAATCTTTTCCTGCTTTTCATTATTCCGTTGCATTTTAATTAGTGTATACTTTAATCATTTTTAAATGTTTAACTTATTATGTGTTTAATTCTTTTCAATATTGAGAGCTGTCTTGGGTCTCCTTATCGAGAGAAAGGCAGCCTACAAAACAAACAAACACAGACACACACACACAAACAATTATCTACAACCAATTTTATGTACATCACTGAACTAAGAAACCCAGGATTCCAGAAGGTGGAGCTGTGAAGGTTACAGTGGAATGAAATGAAGCTAACTGTTACACCTAGAGTATGGCTACGTATAAGGTGCAGGGAGCATCTATTTCTTTTAAATGGGACATGGGTGATCATTGTGAGGAGAGTACGTAGAAAGCACAGATCAGGGAGGGTTGACATAAATGCACTGGAGAAATAGAGACCTATGGCAACCATACAGACATTCAGCAGTTCCAAAATTAGTTGTAGGAATTCTCTTTGAAACACCACAGAGTCAAATGCCAGGTACAATTGATCCACAGATTAGTAAAAAATGTACAGAACAGAGCAAATCTATCCGACCCTGTAGACAACATGGATTCTGCAAAGAGGAAAGGAAACGTGGGCAGAAATAAATAAATGACATGTAAATAATAAAGTTGAATGAAACAACCAAAGTGAAAGCTACTGCTCGGGAAGTGTTTGTGACAAAGGGTCCCACCAGGGTCACATACACTGGTAGGTTATGCACCAGACCAGAAATATAGCTTGGTCCGAATCAAAACACAACACAGGTCACACCAATTGAAAATGTCATCAATAGGAAGTTACCTTTCCGGGTTGCAGTTCCAGGAGCTTTAATCCAAAAAAGCTAACTTTTCTAAGCCTCTGAACAGTATACAACAATTGAGACATATATAGCATTATGACCTGCCTATGTGGAAAGCATAATAATCCTAGAAGACTTTGAATTGAGTTTGCTTCTTTTTAAAAGAACTGGGAAATCAGTCTCTTGCACCACTACTTTGTTTTATTACATGAAAAGCTTCTTTAGCTGATGAGAATTTCTGATAGGAATCACATAATTGCTTCAGAAACTGTAACTCAGGGTTGTTGTTTTTTTATCTCCCCCCCCCCCATTAAGGAATGATGGACATGAAGAAAAACCCACCAGCTTTGTTTTTAATTGCATGTACCAGGCATGCCTGAGTAGCTGTCACATCACTACAAAGAAAATTCAGGGCTGGGAAATAGGTTGCTGACGTTTACCTTGAGGGTATGCTAAGAGTGGCTGCAGGGCTTATTTTTAAGATGGAAGGTCCTTTCATGGGGTTTCCTTGATGCTGAATTACATGACGCCCAAGAAAAATTAAAAATCTGAGAAAAAAATAGATATCCAGTTTGGAGCCTGCGGGGGGGGGGGGGGGGAAGGTGTTACCCTGAACTGCAATTATTCAGAAGCTTTATCATATTCTACAGCAAATTCTGCAGTATAAAGAAGACCACAACAATTTGGAAGCCAAGGAACTATAGCTGTTTAGAAACAGCAGGTGTATAAACAGGTAGGGGATTCAGACACAGTGGAAGGGTCATTTTTTTCTGTGCAGACACTTGTCGTGAAAGTTTCCCCAGCCACACCAAGTAGAGTCCAAAATTACAGACCATTGTGTCAATCCGTATTAACAGAGTAGTTCTAACGGTTCTCATGGTTACCATGAGTAGGCTTGGTCATGGGTATTAATTGCCCATTCAAAGCCAGGCCGCTCCATCATGCTTCGCCAGACAACAGGGATAACACAACAGCACACATCCAACAACTGCTGTGAGCACTGCAGCTAAACTCACAGAAGACAGAGACACTTGAACAAAAGATTGTGGGAGGTCAGAAGGGCCTGCTACTTCAGTCCCACGACCCCCAGTTCTACTCCACTGTTTGCAAGAAAAGTCACCTGGTGGGTTTCAAGCAAGATAATGACCTGCAAATGAACTACTTGGAAAGCTTGACTTGGAAACCAAGGTCTGCAACTGGATGATCACTGCAGGTTTCAGAAAAGTGTACACACACAGTGTCTAAAAAAGATGGCCCAAGAGGTCATCAAACCCATAGTGGCCATGAAGACCATCCCCATCATGTCTGTCTTCATCTGAATATTAACTGTCTTCCAGGGTAGATCTTTGCAGCCACCTATTTCCCATTTATACGCTGCTCCTGCTCTCCCATGCTGTTAGGTTATTTGCATTCGTATAGTATTGCCTTTGGTGGAGAGTCACACTGACAATCCTGTTTCTCAAACAGTTGATAGCAAGCATTTTAGATCCCCTTTTCCCAGCCCAGCACCCTCTCTATACGTTGAACAACAACCTCCATCTTTCCTAACTACTGACTGTGTTTTCTAGGGATTATAGGAGGCATAAAAATATATCTTCCATATCTTGTGTTATTGGTACTATTTCACCCAGTGGGTAGACAAAAAGCTAGGCAGGGTTGCTCATCATGTGTCATCAATCTAGATGAGATTCTTGATTTAGCAGGTATCAATTTCTTATTTTTTGAAATCTCTGTAATGGCATTTCTCCCTTTGTCTCCATATTTCTATAGAATAGCTTTTGATTGGTGTTATATATGTTGTTTTGCTGTTTACATTTTAAACATATGATACCATTATTCATTGTTTGTAGTTTTAAACATTGTCTTTTAATGGTATTAACCACCATTGTATACTCATTGTATTCAACTTTAAATATTGTCTTTCATTGCTGTAAGCTGCCTCGGGTCTTTTTCAAGGAGAAAGGTAGGGTAAACATATTTAATAAATAAATACCATGGGCTCTTTCTGCTTTTCTACAGCTACAAACAATGTCAGAAAATTACTTTCACTCGAGTCAATATAAAGCTTTTTCATTGCAGAGTTAATAGCAATGTTCCTCATGTATGCACCGATGTATGAGCATGTAGCTCATTCTTTTAAATTTGTATGTTCAGTGGTTTAAGCCCTCCTGTCTCCCATTTAGAGGATTAGAACATTGATATCTACCGTTTTTTTTTGTTTTTTTTTTTTTGGTCTTTCAACTTCACCCCTTCAGCTTCATTAGCTACAGCAGTACCACAAATTTTGGCTAGATCCATACTTTGACTTTCAGGAGCATTTCTAAAATAAGAGCATTGAAGATCATGACATGCACGGCTTATTACTTTGGCTATCTATTAACTCTCATGTACTTCAAAAGCTGCACCTGGACAGGGAAATACATCCATTACCGTTTCTCCCACATGCTGATGTCTTTTAATATGACTCCTCTCCTCTCACTCTCAATATGAAGAAATCTGCACATTTTGATATATTTTGATTTTTAAAATGAACTGAATTGCGTTTCTCACCCAATTTTATTTCCCATCTGCAGTGAAAGGTTCCTTTAACATTAATAATATAATAAGAATCTTAGAGCTGCAGAGCTGGAAGGGACCCTGTGGATCATCAAGTCTAGCCCTTGTCAAGAAGGCACAGTGGGCAGAATTGAACTCCCAGCCTTTGGCTCTCCACTGCCAGATGCCTAAACCACAGTTCAGCTGCAGGTGGGGATGCCATTTCAGAACACTCCCCCATGTAAACAATTTCTTTGCAAGCAATAGCACATGGGGGGGGGGTAGTTCAATATATCATAGCCAACTTTGTTAGAGATTTTCTTTTCCTTGCACAGATTTAATTTTTCTTTTGCCAAGTGGAAAACTCCAAAGGGAAACACAAGCTCATTCCCAGTCTTCACTCCACCATGTCGGCTGGCATGTGGGTGTCAAGATGGATGAACCTGTCATTTCACCTTCTTCCACCCTGATTTTTTTTTTTTTAAAAAAAAAACTAATTCAAAATCTTCCCATTCCATTGAAGATGGAATGTGTGAATTTGAATAATCTCTCAATTAAAAAAAACCCTACAAGTGGGTTTTTATTTACCTTTCCCTACTAGCAGGATCGTATCATATTTCAGATTCACGAAACATTTTCAAGACATAAAGTCATGTTTTTCATGCTATTTCACAAAGTTCTGGCTGAATTATGTCCATAGGTACTATCTTTAATGCAAGGGTTTCACACTCATGCCTATAATTGGAACCGATGAGTATACAACATAGCTACTTAGGAGGGAATGGAACGGATCTGTTCCAGATGTTTTCGCTTAGCATTTGAGAGTCTCCTGTGGGACTAGAATATTTAATTTTCTGGTCATCTGTCTCTTTAATAATGAGCATATTTTATTGCTGAATATCCTCTGCTGTCTATAATGCTGCTCCTGGAAGAGAAGTGTGTGTGGGGGAGAGAGAGATTTAAATAAGTCCAACAGTTCTACCATGGTTCAAATAATACAAGTGGCCATTAATGCCATAATAGTTGTTCTCAGAGACAGGAAAATTTCCAAAACTGGTAGTGAGATTCTGTGAGCTGCTTCTTTCCTCATGCCTGATTGTTTTAAATATAATTGGAAAATCAAAAGCAAAATGTTCATTTCGGCTGGTATGCATTAACTAACAAAGACCTCGACTCATCTGCAGAGAGGGAAAGATGCAGGGCAGCTGGACCGGCCTGCCTGTCCCCTATAACTGGCCAGGAGTTATGGGGTGGGCTTTTTCTTTTTTCATTATCTTCTCCCTTGTTTCCCTTTTGTTCTCCACCCTTTTCACTGAGTGGACTGGGAAGAGGTGAATTAATTACAGCCCTTCCAAGAATGGGGTCATTTCACACTTACTCCATGTCAGCTCTGCTTCAGACTACACCACTGGAAGGAACACCAAGCAGCCTATTTCTCCACAGGAGTACCAGAGACTTTGTGGGATGCAAACATCAACCCACCAATGAGCTTTTTTTTGCTGCATAACTCACACACAGGTGTCATTCACAGCTGTCCTAGTTGGACCCCAAATTTGCATTGAACACACTCTGTTCTGATCAGAGAAAATTTGGGAGACTTTCCCAACTTAGTCATAGTCACTACTGTGCATCACAATTAGGCAGACATCATTGTAAAGCTATCAGATGCCTTCCTATTCTGCCTAACAATCCATAATGAACTTATTCTGATGCACCTCTGGAAAAGCTATCTTGATTAAAAATCTCTTACACATTTCCAAAACAGAATTTAACAAACCTCCACAAAGGGTGATGCCAGAAATCTCTCAGCTGCCTTTTACCCCAATATTGCTATCCCTACTAATAATAGGAACGCTTCCCTTTTATCATGCAGAATATAAAAAGCCATCTGATGAAGAGGTAGTCATGGAACAATGCTGAAAGCAATGGTGTAGCATGCATAATCTAGCACCCCATGCATTACATCTCCCTCCCTCACTCTTACGTCCTGATGTAAATTGAGGTGACAGGAACTGATTGTTATACATTTTTTCGCCTACTGGTTCTTTAATGCGGACATGACAATGTTTTGGCAAACTGAGTAGTTTGGGTGGCTCCGTTCCCTTTGAAGGAAACTGAGGCTGTACAGTGAAACAGCTGGAGGTTCAGAGCACAGCCCCAAGCTCAAATGACCCTGTAGAAGTGGTGTCTTAGCTGGATTACTCTCTTCCTTAAGATATATTTGAGAATGGCTCAGGAACTTCAACTAGTGCAGAATGCTGTTGAGATACATGCTGTGATGGGTCCTGGCTCTGATGTTAGTGGGGCAGTGGACCTACTGTAGGTTTTAGTCCGAACTTCACAAGAGCTATGCAAATTGCTGAAGGCGTTTTTCATCCCTTGAACAGCAGGTGTGTGCTGACCTCTGCCATTTCCACAAATGTGGGAAACTCAACGGCATCATTTGCGATGAGATTCAGCACATTTGTGGATAGGGTTCAGCACCTTGGATAGCTCCCGTACGGTTTGCACTAAAGACCTGTATCGGATTCCCCATCCCATTGACATCAGAGCCACTCACTTTGCTTGAAAGCATGCAATTCCTATAATATCAATGAATTTCTAAGCCCAGAGAGGACTCTTGAGCTCAATCTAGTTGTTAGTCCATGTCACTGCAGATGCACCAAACAAATTAGACTTGCTAAGCCAATGCCAATGTAATCTGCTAGCAGTTTAATGAATCTATTGCACTTACGACTAACAACTCAATTTAGAAATTTTCATATTGAAAGCCTTACAGAGTTTCAGACCCAGTTTCCTGAAAGATCATCTACAACCCTATCAATTTGTCCATACTCTTGAGTTCATTCTGACAACCCCACTCATGAGCCAGTCCACTCCTGTAGCCCGTGCCACTCGTAGCTTAGTGGGATGAAGGCAGGGGCATTTTCAGCAGTGGTCTTGTGCATATAAAATATGGTCCTGTTTCAGGTGTGCTAGACACCTTTCTTCCTTCCTTAAGGGAATCTTTTAAAATGCACTCAATTTTACTGGTACGCTCATCATTAATTTATCAGGATACTGGATGCAAATGACAGAAGCATAATTGTTCTTGCATTTTCATCATTGTGCCAGGCTGACTATTATAGTTGGAAGCAGCTGGTTCTTACTCATTATGAATGATGTTTTGAAATGGTATCCAAAATCCACAGTTGGGTATAAAATCTTTATGTGGATCAACCAAAATGCCACAAAAGGGTGTGCAAGGCTTTACATCTGCCACCATTCTTTCTCAGGCTAAAAACAGGAGATGGGAAGAAGAACAATGACAAAATATTCGGCCAGCCATAATGGCCATGAAGTCTCCAATCTCAATATGACACCTGTTGACTACATGATTTAGTCACAGATGCATACTAAATCATATCTAGTGCTTTGAGTTCAAGAAGAGGTGGCTGACTCAAGGCTGACTGTGATGCTGGTCTATCTCTTGAAGTGTTATGTTAGTCATATTTCATTCATTAGTGGAAGCCACATTGACAGAGCCTTGACACTTATTTACACAAGTGTAAGCACTACAGCCTGTTTATTCGAAAGGCATCAAGCAAGAGTGGCCCACCTCTGTTTTCAGTAGCAACATCTGCCAACACTTGAACAGCTATAATCCTGATCCAGACCCACAATTATAGACAGAACTCAGTCTTTCTTGTAGTTCTGTGTTTCTTTAATGCCTCAACATGCTCTTGTAACTGTCTGTGAAGGAGGAGTGACTGAGAGTGTGCCGTCGGTAGTAATTGAAGCTGTGATGAAAGAGAATGAGACCGGTATTGTAGGGGAGAGTGGGGAAGAACCAGCAGCGATGGCGGGAAAATGCGAAGCGGTATCAGAAGGGAAAAAGGGAAAGGTGGAGATCCGCTTGGCTGAAGAAGGCGCGAAAGGGAAAGGGGAGGAGCAACAGCTGACAGTGTGGGAGGAAAGTATAAATGAGCAGGGGGAGCGTTGGTTCGCGGCAGAATTAGAGGACTGGATGAGAAAGAAAGAGAAGGAGAGGCGTGCGGAATTAGAATACAAAAAGGGCCAAGAATTGCTCAAAGATTTCCCCAATTCAAAGGTGGGTGGGTTATTGCCAGACTTAAGACCGAAGGTGAGACAACCATTGAGACTCAAGAGTGGACAGTTATTGTGTTCCCGAGAGGACAAGGCTGTGGGAAACAAGTAATTCGTCCGGACGAGAGATTCAACACACACACCCCGAGAGAAGGTGACTGGGCCCGGCATCCATGCTGCGGCACCATCTGCGCGGTGCGGAGTGCCCCTCTCCGGAGACCTACGGACCAGGAACGATTTGGCTGAGCACCCCAGTAATCTCGTTGGACTTTGGAAGGGAATTTACATCCCCAAGTTATGGCCTGTTGCCAGAATTAACCTGTTTCGGTCCAATTATGAATAATGTTGAGAATTATGGAACCAATAAAGACAAAGAAATGAGTACAGTTAAAACGTCTCCAATTTTCTTTTTCCGCATCAAAAGAGGAGTTGCCTAAAGCAGAAACAGAACCCGATCACACTGTCCCTCCCCAGTGCTTGAGACATCTCAAGCAGTGCCAAGCCTGTTGTTTCCTCTGATGGAGAATTAGGGATAGGCACAGGTTTTGAGTTGAGAACTATGTTGGAAGTATTCAGAAAGTGTGACAGGGAGTGTATATTAATGTTCCCATCCCCACATGACTCTGGGAGATCTGGGTCAGGTCCATTCAAATTAGAATTCAAAAGATTTGAGAGACAAAAAGACTGCTCACTAAATTCTTTCTTTTTACTGAATCTCAGCTGTCCCTATTCAGTGTGACCCCACCCATGTTTTTCAGCCCTGTGAGATACTTGGAAAACTATAGGCCTGCGTGAGAAATGCCATATGGTTTGCTTCCTGTTGCTGCTTCTGCAATGTGTGCGAACTGACTCTGTGTAAAATTGTGTCCTTCGTCTTTGAGAAGCCAAGCAGCACCCACAGCCAGCCAGCACACAGTTACACACTGATTGTAAAAAAGATGCAAATGATCCCTCCTCATGCTTCATATCCATGCAGCAAAGCCATGGACACTGTTACTTTGTGCTCTCATGCTCTTCTCCTGGTGTGAGACCCCAAAATACCTCACTCTCGTGGCAGGAGGGCCATATTTTTATGGCTTCCTGTCCTTGGAGAGACCGGGGTGGCCTTTTGTCCTTAGTCTAGATGGTATCGATCTTCCTGGCATTGGAAGAGCTATGTGGATAGGGATACAGAAAGTTCTGTACGTAAAGACTGATCGTGCTGGGGGGGGGGGGGTCCGGTTAGGGGTATGTGAGAGAAAGACACTGATGCTTTCAGTATTTACAGGCATTCCAAAATAAGATGAGTATAATTGCTGTTAATGTTAGCATTGTTATTTAGTGTCTTCCCCATTTTTTAAGAACTAATGGCCATTGAAATGAACAGCTCTTTGAGGCTTAAAACAAGAGTATCTGAGAGAAAAACAGACTGCCCTCTTAACTATGTCTAGTCACAGTTGCTGTCACCAGCCTGGCCAGGTCTCTCTCACCCTCTCACAAAGGTCACTGAAACCAACTGTCTTGTAAGGAAGAAACACAATGCTATTTCTTAGAGAAACGTCTGTTGCAGAGTTTTGAATATCTGATAACATTCTTTTTTGCTAGGCAATAAAAGTACAGAGATCCACAGAGGAGAATAGCTATAGGTTCTCCACAGTCCATCCTTTTCTCATTAACTGGCACTTAAAGTCTCAATAACTCACTCTGAGACATTTGTAGGAGAGAAATAATACAATACATTTCTTTACCTACAGTTGCTTTAAATTACACACTTGTGTAAGCTGCTTTCTCTACTGCACACGTATGTAGCAACCAACTGAACACATCAATAACAAACAAACAACTGTCACCAACCCAGGAAAGAGAGGGAGAGAAAAACTCGGCAGAGAAGTGAGGGGTCTCTTTGAATTCAAGGCTGAAAGGAACTATTGGATGAATAAACAATCGCCCCAACCCAGAAAAGTGCCACCCAGCCAAACAAACTACAGGTAGCATATAAAATACAACAAACAAATAAATAATAGCAAATAAAACTCCAACCATTTCAGGGTGATTTTTGAATTGTGAGCAGCCTACAGGAATGAGTCTAAGCCAACGTCTGTGGGTGAGGGTAACATCTTCTAACAGAAATGTATCTTGAGTTCTGTGTTTTCCTCCTTCCTCTCAGTTGCTTCTCCTTTTGTGTCATTTTCACACTTCAGGGCAAGGATTGTCTTACTTTTGTAAATTCCTATGGGATACTTTTTTGACTGGAAAGTGCAGCAAACATGCTTGAAATACATAACCAAGAAACAACCAAAGCACTAGTAAAGATGATGGCTTCTGAACTGAAAATAATAATTGTGAAAATTAATGATTACACATTTCTTTTGAAACTATTAAGCAAAGATCTCCCCTACATGAGAACCCCAGAACCTTGATGTTAAAACTGCACATCATTCATATATATATATATAAACATGAATTATTAAGCTACATCATAAATATATATTTGGAGATTTAAAAATATGTATTATGAACAAAGCTGAAGCAAGTCTGATGATTAATGAGCAAAAGTGGATCAAAACCTAATTCCCTGTACAATAAACATGAATCGGATGGGAAGACAGATAAACTGTGTTAAAAAGTGAGTATTATTAACTGAGAATTCTGCAACTACATCCAAGCTATTTTTAAGCATCAGTAACTTGAGTATTGGAATTTGCTTTTTAATCTTTCAACACATCTAATCCATATTTTCTATTACTTTTCTGAAATAACCCATTTTAAACGAGACAATTGTACACACAAGGGCAATCCATCTGAAACTTCGGTAGCCTGATAACATGAGAAATGAAAAGGCGATTTCTTTGACATTTTAATAAATTACCCCTGTGGTTGTGACTGCAGATATTTATACACTTCTGTTGATGGGCTTGATATACGGAAATAATTTCCCATTATTTCCTACTTGAAAGTGACTGCTTATTAAAAAGTAAACAAAAGCTATGCACAGAAGATCTACTCCTGGCATAATCTAGATAGCTTGTAACCGTTTGGTTGGGCGAGGGACTCAGTGTTTTGGATGAACAGCTGTATAGCCAAGGGCCTTATCAGGAAAAGGAGCCCATAAAACTAGAATGAAAAGTTGCATGTTAAAATTTACAACATATGTTAAAATTTGCAGTGAAACCAATGCATTATTCAGTGCCTCCCCGCCCGCCCGCCCCCCCAACTCATCCTGGAGCACTCATCCGTTTCTGCTAGCCAGGAAAAGCCAAGGGATGAGGAAAAGCACACAATTTTCCTTGCTTCATGGTCCTTCTCAGGACCAAGCAGAATACAGTACTGTACTAGCTTTACTGGGTTGTTCATGGACATATTTAGACCTTGGTCATGTGAAAATGGGGGGGGGCAGTCACATGAGCCCCCATTTTCCCATCCCCACCTACTCAGTCGCTACATTTCCTGTGTCAATAGTCAAGGCCTGAAAGGGGCTTCTGCTCTCATTCGCTTGAGTATCGTACAAGCCTGTGCCTAAATCCAACATGCTAGCATCCCCCGTACAACAGGCCTTGCTTCTGCTCTCCCCCTTCCTCTTCAGCTTTTTCCATAACACAAAACCCTTTTCCAGAAGGTTTGCCATAGAGTTGTACAGAATACTCACTAAATTCTTCATTTTTGTCCGTTGAGACTGTCTCTGCTTGACAAACCAGAGACACGACACTGTCATGCCCCACAAGATACTTTACTTCCAGAAAAGGACCACTACATTTTCCTCACCAAGGGCTCTGCAATTTGTGCAAATGGCTCCTGCACAAAACCAGCATCCTCTGCCCTCAGAAATGTAATGCACACGCAACCAGAGCCAGCACAGAACAGCTGGTGAATTGCTTTGCTTAATTTTGCTTAACTTGTGCCGTGCATTGTTCCCATTCTCTTCTCCTGTGAAGCATGCCACAAAATACCTTGCCCGGTCACAGAGAGAGGATAATAATCTGGAGGTTCTTCATCCGTGCAGTGAATATGGCTTTGCATCCTTAGTTTCTCCGACCGCTGGAGAACAGTTTTGAGGGTGCATGGAAGGCTACAGGAGGAGGAACAGTTGCTCTTATTGCCTGAAAGAAGCAGTTCTGTCAAGGGATCTCCAGCTGAATGCTGGACAATGTTTCTAATGGGACAAAACCTATTGCATTTTTACAGCGGCATAATGCAATTGGCATAAACCTCAGCAGTGAACTGATGCAAGTTAAGAAGTTAGCATTGACATGTGCTGTTGTGCGTGCCCACCCTAACTTCTCAACTTGCAGCAATTTGCCACTGAGATTTATGCAAATTGTGTCATGCTGGTGGGAATAGCTAAAAAGATTTTGTCCAACAAGTTTCAATTATTTTTCACTCAGAGAGAGAGAGGACTGTTGCTTTTGAATACATCCTTCTTCTTGGCTTGTCCTTAGTTGCCTCTAGATGAGTGAGATGAACTTGGTCAAGCAGGTTTTCAGTGCAAGGATGAGAACAGATAGTCCATAAGCAACTCTGGCAACAGCTCGTATTTAGAGCTAGAGGCCTCTTCATTGTGAAAGAAAAGAACCAAATGCATTTAATGGTCATGTAATTGTGCCTAGTAATGTATCAATCCCTCACTGGTTGTAATTTCCTTGATTAAGTTTTAGCACTCGGGCAATTGTTTTTAATACAACATCTACTATTTATTTAATGAATAATATATCCTCTTGTAAAATATATCTCCTGTGCCACACACTAGCCCAACAGAAAAGTTAATGCTGCATTTTATAATGCAGAGAGAGAAACTGTCACAAAAGAAAGGGGTGGGTGGGGAAGTTCTCCCACGATGGAGAAATGTGAACACATCTCTAATAAAACACATAATGAAACATTATCAACTGCTGACTACTAAGGAAGAATTTGCAGAAGTAATCCTTAAAACAAACACTGTGCACATGAAAAATAAATCTAGTGAAACTTTTATCATGGAACATTTATAACAAAGAACCTTTTTTCTAAAACAAAATCAGCACCATGGGTTCATTTTAATCCAATTCAATGGGGAATATCATATAAACTCTTCAATTTCAATTCAATTTATTTGTTACGGTCGGGTGACCAGCTCACAAAACATACCACATGGCTAAAAGATACAAAATGCATTTTAAAAAGTGTACAACAGATAATTAATTGTGTACTAGTTATAATATATGTGGAGAATCAGTTGCAGCATTTTTATAGCTATCCTTTGAACCATTGGATCGTCTCTAGGGCACACTGGTTTGGACAGGGTCTTTGGGGTATAGGGAGTCATTGTCTGCCAATTTCCACTCTAGTGTTCCTGTTTGAAGTCTATGATCTTTACTAGATTTTTTAGCAGGAGTTTACATCACTCTTGATTCAATGAATTAAAATACAAAGCAAAACCCTGCTGCTTTAAGATCAGAATTGCAGCTGTCTTGTGTTGACTTAAGCTCTGCAAAGCCAGGAATTGGGAACTAAAGCTGGTTCCTTGACATAGGAGCCCACTTATCAGCAATGTTGTTATGTGATGTAAGAAACTATGCAAGGTTACACAGCTTAATCTCCACACATCCACACTTTTCCTTGGTCTTTTAGGTCCTAATTAAGTTTAGTAATAATCATCATGTGCCATCAAGTCAATCCTGACTTATGGCAACCCCTTTCAGGGTTTCCCAGGTAGAGAATACTCAGAAGTGGTTCACCATTCCAAAAATCTGTCTATTTCACTTTTGTCCACATTCCCCTTTTTAAAAAAAATGTCAAGTGCTTTCCATCGTAAATCTGAATAAATCTGTTTGTTTGTTGTTGGTTTGAAAAATCTTCAAAAATGCAGTGACCAAGATTCTCTCCTATTCACACCAGTAATAAATACAGGTCTCCTTTGAGAAAGTATTTTTTGATTAAATGAAAACTTGGGACAACTGTAGACTTCAACAGAGAACGTGAGTGCAAAGTGTCAAGTTATTTACTCAATAGCTATCATTTTTACAACTCAACTATTAAAGATGCAGGGCACAGGGCCTTATAACACAAATCTGCATAACTCCGGAATAGTCTGATTTATATAGACAGAAGCAAATCCAGACCAACTTTCAGAGACAAAATCAACTGTGGATTACTTCAAAAATGTGCACAAATGAATATGAGTAAATTAGGAACATGTCTTAGTCAGCATTAAAATGCATAAATTGTTCATTCAAAGAATGAACAAAATATATATATATAGTTGTTGTGGGTTTTTCAGGCTCTTTGGCCGTGTTCTGAAGATTGTTCTTCCAAACGTTTCGCCAGTCTCTGTGGCCGGCATCTTCAGAGGACAGGAGTCAGAACTCTGTGCTCTGAAAAAATATAGCTTGAAAAGCATATAAGAAGCAATGTATATTCTCCATGTAAGGAGAAGGGGGAAAGCTCACAACTCAGTACAACTGGGACAAAACAAGAGTGCTGGTGGGATCCAGAGAAGTCCAATGAGACTGAAATTAGTGCAGAAATGTGGCTACAAAGAACATATCTTATGGGCCGTTGGAGCACAAGGGACTTCTGCCACTTACAGCCAGTTTACTGTAATAAGAATTAAAGCTGACAATGCAGCACGTCACGGTTCACATCAGATGCTCTTGCACCCCTATGAGTTTTCTAGCTACATTTTATACCAACAACTACTAAACTGCATGCTGGAGTGCATACCATGTCAACATAGAAAGACCAGTGCCGGTAAAAGAAATGACACCAATCAGAACCTCCCGCAAACCGAGAATATTTATTTATTTATTAATTATTTATTTACAATACTTTTACCCTGCCTTCCTCCTTAAAAAGGACCCAAGGAGACTTACTTCTTTAAAAGGTAGCATTTAAAGCTAAGACAAGTGAATCTACTAAAACTAAAAAAGATCAAACAAATGCCATACTAAAAAAGAGTAAACTGAAGCAACACCAAAACACATTCAAAGCAGTAGGATACAACCACCTTTTGAAAACTCCTCTCAGGCAGCCAGTCACTCAGGGAAAGCCTGCCTGAAGAGAAAAGGTCTTCACTTGTGGAATGACAGTAAAGAGGAGGCCAGCCTAGCCTCCAGTGGGAGGGAATTCCAGAGTCTGGGAGCAGCCACAAAGAAGACCTTCTTCCGTGTCCCTACCAAATGCAGAACAGACACCCACTGAGAAGTTCACCAGCTTTATGCATGATTCTGGCCTCACTTCCTTCCCATCTCTAGACCCAAAAGAAGAATCACAAATCAATGACAGTGTGTGGAGGTCTGAGATCCAATCCATGATATTTACAGTTAAATGGACAAGGTACCCACTGTGGACAAAGATCCACATCTACCTGGAATCACTGAAAGCCAGTGCCAAAGCACACACCCATACCATGTGGTCTGTAATCAAACTGAAAGTCAGCATTTTGTCATCCTGTTAGACAAGTGAAGGCTTGAAGGACACATAGTCTGAACGGATAAAAGCCATCTTCTACATGGTGCACTTTTCGGCCACTGTTCCATCTCCTTTTTTTAACATTCCGAATGCCTGGTCGTGTAAAAGTGCTGGATGTTATCATTTCATGTACCTGCATCCAAATGTTGTTAGCTGCTGCCTAAGGCTGAACAGCTCTCTGGTGCATCTTTTCCACAAGCTTTACAGAACAGTGGGAGAAGTATAAATTAATTATAATAATAATAAAAAAGGAACTGTAACAGCATTTTCCACTCACTGGACAGGTAGGCCCAGTAAACGTCTTACACGGCTTGCAATGAATTTAATATCTCAATTTCATTTCTGCAAGACCAGTGAGCATATTAGATCTTACACTGATTACTGGGGCTTGTTCCTTTTCTTCTCCCCTTCTAATCCCCTCTCCGATATCAAATAGCATTTGGCACATAAACACACACATTTGCATTTTGGGAGAGGTTGGCTTATTACAAAAACAAAACTGGCATCAGTGCTACCACTAATGCATGGGAAGCATCATAGTGCTAAACTCCACCCTGGTAAAACTGGTAAAAAATAATAATAATAAGCAGTGGTTTGGGGAAGGACAAAAAGATGCAGTAATGTGTTTTTAAAAAAAACAAAACAGTACTAGGTGACATAAGGGGATCGTTTATGGGATGCCAGGGTAATTTCTATTAATATCACTGCTTAACAGAGAACTTGTGGGCTAAGATCACTCCATATGAATTTATTTTCCAGAAATGCAACATAAGTAATGAGTAACGTAATGAATTTCTTTTTACCAAATCAGGTGGCTGCAATATTAATGATTGCAAATTACCTTTTAGGTCTTTGCAGCTAATGACTCATTATTTCAATAGTTAACTTTCTAAGCTCTGCATCTAGTTCAGTTTTGTCTGTGCAGGCAGGCAGAAGTTCTCCAGGAATCTTCCCCCATCTCCCTATCCCTATGTGTCACGCTTTGGATGTGGAACCTTCTGCCTGCAATCTTATGTTCTTCCATCGAGGTGCAGCCTCTCTTATCCCTTATACTTCACAGAGAGAAACATTTGAGAGGTAAAGAGCAATGCGTGCTTTGAATTGGAGGTACATGGAAAACATCGGTCTATAGCATCGTGCTTCTACGGCCAGAATATATATCTGTTTTCTTTACTTCTCTTCACTTCTCAGCAGCTGAGTCACTGAGAAACACTGTTCCAGGGCTTTTCTATCCCTGCACTAGGATTTGTTTGATGGTGTTAGCAGGAATTGGCAACTGGACACCTGGGCTTTCATTTTTATATTATGTGGGCTGAAGACTGGATGGCAGCCAACACAGTCATCATTTTAATGGCTCCTCATACCCAGTCCTTTGGTAAGTTTCAGAT
The DNA here is from genome assembly GCA_037013535.1 of Intellagama lesueurii. Classification (NCBI taxonomy): domain Eukaryota; kingdom Metazoa; phylum Chordata; class Lepidosauria; order Squamata; family Agamidae; genus Intellagama; species Intellagama lesueurii. The sequence continues at coordinate 160,575,075 of JBAJHW010000001.1, read as the reverse complement.
TTTCATGACAAAGGGATTTAGTCAGACAGGCAACCTCTCAAAGCCATCAATCATGGTTTCCTCCCTCCCTCCTTCACCTCCCAGATGCATCTATAATTGGAATAATAGGATTTACACACACGTAAGTGTCAGGGCAGCACACGGTTTGTTCTTAATTTATTCTTACTGTATTTTACTGCTTGTGGGATGTTCTGCTTCAGGAGTAACATGGCCAGCTTAGAGTACTGCAGCCCTAAATTAGCTGTGGGTGTATTTGTCCAAGGGTTGCCGACCCACCTCAGGCAGAAATTTTTTCTTGGGTCAGCCCTGGAAAGGGTTTTAGTCGAATAGTTACTGCTCAATGTTTGGGCCTCAAAATAAACAAACAAGTCCCAGATGGCAGAACAAAGCAGAGCTGTGCCTAGTGAGACGAAGAAGCCATCTGTATGCCAAATACATCCCAAATATGCCTCTTTACAAATCTCCTTACCTTACTTGCAGGTAACACTGAATGCAGAAAAAGGGCACAGCAATGAAGGCCTTTCAACATTTCCACTGAATCAGTTGCGGAATGGTGAGTCAACACTTTTGTCAACTGATCATTTCAATCAGTCCCCTCCGACTGAGACTACCAGTTGCATTCAGGCCTGCTTCCTGTTCCTTAAAAGCGAGTGAGGTTGTGACCAGATGGGAAGTTGCATGTAGTCTGGAGATGGGCTGATTCACTCCTTTTTCCAGGGACTGCATAACAAACCCACCTGCATCTTTTTGGGTCCCTGTCCGAGGCTACTGTTTCGTTTCGGTTTTGGTGCAGGTACGATCACTCCATTTTCGTTCAGTTCCAGCAGTGGAATTGCTGGGTTTGAACTAAAGTGGCTGACTGGTTGTCCCTCTGGTGAAGCCATTTAAATGATCTTGAGAAATAGAAAGCTTCCTCTCCATTCACCTTTGGAAGACGAGGAAGTTTTGCATTCTTTTTTTAATGGTTGCCAACTTATCAGCATTGCTTTGAAAGATTGTTTTTTTAAAAAAGCCCTCTCAGCAAATCACTGATGTGCTGCATCCACAACAATTCAAAAGAAACTGAATGCTTCATCTCCATTTCCCTCCAAAGCTAAAAGGAACGGAAGCTTCCCATTTATCAGAATCATTGTGGCTTTGCCAAAGGGACAGCCGACCAACCACTTCTGGGTCTTGAGAAATCTTTCCCTTTAAAGGCAAAACGGATCTTGCTCATCCTATACAGGGTGATTTGTATCGCAGTGGGGTTGATCCTTGCAGGTGAATGTAAGCATTGCCCCAAATGGCATACTGTACCTTGAAGCAACCCTGTTTAGCATGAACAAGACTAGGATAATTCACCCATCTAGCCGCACCCTACAACAGTTACCTTCCAGTTACTTTAAAACACACACATGTCTGAACATGACAAGCTACTGGCCTTTGGCACAAAACATACTCGCCTTCCATCCATCCATCCATCCATCCATCCATCCATCCATCCATCCATCCATCTTGTCGTCCCTGCAAGAGCCACAACGGAAGACGAGGTACAGCTTAAGGCACAGCAAGAGTCAGCATTTGAACCAAGTGATGCTGTCTTACCACCATTTAGTGAGGCTGCAGCTCTGTACTGCATGTAAAAATATCTGAATCGTTATAATTCTACTGTCAATGGTATTCTCTCTTGTTAAGCTACAGTCGTAAGGTAATCAAGGTTTTTCTCTTGCTCTTGGAAACAGGGATGAATTACAAGTAATTCATTATATGTGTAACTAGTTACTTCCAAAATTCTGTTTACTTCATACACAAAGGCAACACATGCTCAGAACATAAATTGCCATGGACCAGGACAGCTGGACACTCCACTGGGAAGTATACATTGCCCTTCCCCCCATTTCAACATATTCATATGCCAGCAGTTAAGGGCCAGTATGGAAGATTACACTGTTCTTGAACATATTTTGTTGGGGAAATGACCGAACAATTAATATGAAATATAATATATAATAATATCGAATATATATATAGGAGGGAAAAGATCACACACATTATTATTTCCCGATAAGGATTTACGTAAGTGTTCAGCTGAACAACAAGAAATTTATTGTTTGCTCATCCTTAGACAACGTTGGACGGCAGCCATCTGACCACAAATGCACCATGAAACAGAGCTGGGTTTTTTAAAAGAAAACAAAAGATGCACATGATTAAAATCCTCCTGACAAGGAGGAACTGTGCTCTACAGCAGTCAAATTGTTGAAAGCATATATATACATGGGGGAGAAAAGTGCTTGGCATGCATTTGATCCAAATGGTCCTGCAATCCCGCCCTCCGGTTTAGCCAATATTTTCTCAGCACCTCAGAAAAAAGGCCAAGGTTTTCCAAGTGCCAAATATCACCCAGACCAGGGTAGCCCGTGGCTTTGAAGCTACATCATTAGCTTCACCACACAGTTAATAGAAGGCCGGTGCTGGAGTCTCCTTCCTGCTGATGATCTAATGTAGCAAGCCAACTCTGCCCTGTGAAATTGCATTTCATATTTCTCCTGCTAGAGCTGTATTATGCCAGCTGCTTTCCTCACAGTAATAGGTTTGCGAGGTAGATGATTGGTTTAATAACCTAGTCAGGTACCACAGTTTTGAATGGTTGTGCACAGCCACTGAAGCCAAAAAGTGGCTTTTAAAGCAAATGCTATTTATTTTATACTGAATACAATAAATGGAGCTCTGTGATTGCCTCAGGTGCCAGAGGTGGAATATATAGCTATAGATATATGGCATATTGTTTAGAATGTGCTCAGAAGACAGAAATAAACAACACAGGTCAGTCATAAAAGTATTATTTTGATTTAAAAGATCATTTATAAAGTTTTATCATTTGTTTCCCTCCAACACTTACAGCTATGTCTTGTGATAAAATGAACACACAGAGAGAGAGAGAGAGAGTTTGCACTTAGCAGCTTTTTCTCATTGTCGGTTTAGATTACGAATGCAAATCCTCACGTGTCTCATCCTCGAAAGTGAGAACAAGGAATGCAAAACAGTTCTTTTTACCAGGCAAGTCTAAGATACAAAAGCAGGCAAACAAAAGGACTCGCTCTTTTTTTTTAGCAAAATATGCAAAAAATGCACAAAAAACATTTTAACACACATCATGCTTTTAAGGCAAATACAATTAAATTGTGCAAAATGATAGTGGTTGCTGCTTTGTAACAGGGACTTCTCAGAACTAAGAGGATGCTTGGGTCTCTTTTAGCAATCAGTTGTTGTTCTGTGCTTCTGGGGTGTCTGTGCTTGTTCTTAAAGCAAAAGGACACTCACTTGGCACTGGCCACTTGTGGATGTGATGCAGACCTTCAAGAGGAAAACATCACTCCTGGTCTGATTCTCACCCAGAGGTGAGGGATCTTTCAAGTCTTGACAATTACTCATCAAGGTGTCTCCCTTCAAGTCTAGACAACCTAAATTTAGGAGAGCAGAGAACGTAGCAAGCGCTTTTGACACCTCTGTCTAGATCCACAAACAAATGCTTACAGTTTGAAAGGTTTTGTCTCAGGGCTGTCACACGCAAGAGGAATGCTGCAATGTTTGTTTCTTTCTAAATCCCCTTTTTTATTTCAAATGGCAAGAACAGGTTGTTTACCTACCATGTTTGTCCTCCGAATGGTTGTGGCTGTGCATTCACACGCATGGCTGTTTGCCGGCATAGAGTCACCCTTTGGGACCTTCTAGAGACCAAGCACCTTTCTCCTTCCTAAAAGCCATTTTTGAGATGTCTGTCCCTTGGTTCAAAATTCAGACAACACAATGGCAGAGTAACGCTCAACTGCAGATGTGAAAGGGTGGATGAAGGTCATGTGAACACATAGATGACCACTCAAAGGATGCATGTTACTAGTTGGTAAGCTTGTCTGAAGAAAAAAAAAGAATTTTAAAAAAATCTCATGAAAGCAAATGGATAGTCATCTGCAATCCCTGGAGAAGTGAGTTTCCACAATCTGGTGTCAAGAAGATGATAATGCCAAATAAAAGTAAATGGCTGTGACCAGGTGGGAGCCTCTAACTCTGCCCAGGTAACATGATTGCTTTAAAACATGCAGTGGACGTGGCCACAGCTCTACTGGAATGGCTTTTCACAAAGGCATATATTTTGCTGCTATTATATTTAACTGTCTACATTTTCTGATTAAATTAAAGTACAACACGCATAGTGAATACGCAACCCCACATTCAGAGACAGAGAGAGAGAATCTGAAAAACTGAGGAGAGGCCTACAGTATTTGAAGTTCATGCTTTGCTACTCATAAAGTTCCGGATTTCTTAGAACTTGAAGAGGCTAAGAACAGTTGGGCAGATCTTCAAAACAGTGTCATACTTTTCATTTTGAATGGAAGAGCCCTTTTTTGCATCCAGTGTGTGTATGGAGTGCACCAAATCAGTGGTGGATGACGGGGAGAAAGCCAAAAGAATAATATCAAGAAAAAGGTGGTGCGTTGCAGCAGCCATTGGAAGAAATGAAATATCCAAAGAACAATTGCATTGTGAGGCCAGATCAAAAAGGATTGATCAGTGCTCAGTGTGCCGAATTTCCCCTCTCTTCACACTGTGATAATGGCAATTAAGAATACTGTTTTGTGAGATAACAAGCTGGATGTCAATGTGACTATTGGTTCAAATGCAAGCTTCATACATAAGAGTGAGGGACTACCCAGAGACAGGTTCCCACCTGGGAACACAAGTGCCTACACAGGGGTGTGATACGTCTCAGGGAAATATTTTAGCATCTGGTATTATATTTAAAAAATGTATGTAGACTAGTTTATGGAGCAAGGTTTGCTCACAAAGCTGCTGAGTAAAATTTGACTGAAGAAAAAAAAACACCATTCTCCAGAAGGGAAATCATGAACTGTAGGATGTGATAGGAAGAATAACCATCAGGGTCATCCGTGTGGGATTTTGTAAAGGAGTACAAGACTTGCCATTTACAGCATAAGATGAATGCATAGATGGTTTCCCTGCATTTCCGATGCTTAGTGTAGGGTTGGATCCTCCGTGCCATCAGTTTGAAGGTGATGATGTTAAGATGGATGACAGATGCTGCTGGTTCACATAACACGATATTCCACCAGAGAGGAAGTCAATAGAACACTCTATGTAACAGATGGAAGAGGAGTGAAAACTAAGGCTGCCTCAGCCATCACTGAGCTATCCAACCAGCCATGTTAGACACAAAGAATATATGTAGACAATTGGGAATATTGATGAGAGGAGTAAATAGGGATTGAGTTGTCCTACTTCAGGAAATGGTGGTACTAAGAGCCTTCCAGATGAGCAGCTGATCAGGCACCCACCGATGGTTAGACCCAGCATCTCCATAGATCAATATGGAGAAGTTGAAAGATTTGGTTTCCCTCAGAATTCCCGCATGCGGCTCCATGAGCAAAAGTCTCCAAAATTAGCCTCCCGTGTCATGAAAGGTGGAATTCCGTGGCAACTTTAAGGTGGCTCCCTCCCCCAGGGACACATTGTACTGAACTCTTGTACACCTGTTGTTATTGGTGTCTGTCCATCTGTTTGTCTGTGTGGAGCAGAAAAAGTCTTAGGAAACAAGCCGGATGAAACAGTACATTCTTCCCAACAGCATAAACATGTTTGGGCCCACCATGTAATGCTGGAATACATGCTGTCCAACTCCTATCCCTCTCGGCAATGTTGTTGTTTCTTTTCCCCACATTTGATTATGCCAGAAAGCTTTAATGAGGAGATTACTCGCTTTTATTCTTTTTGCTTCCTGCACAGCCAAAACAGTTCATTTTGTCTAGATAATCCTCCTTCCTTTCCTCTTATGCAAATTGCTCCAATTTCTTTCTTTCTTTTTTTCAGCTGTGATTATAAAACTGGTCTTCGGGATAGCCAGGCGGAGGCAGAATGCACTTCCTTCCAAGAATTTTGTTCTCCTTACATGCATATTTGCAGTGTTCAGAGGAAGAGACCTTTTTTTAAAAAAATTTCCCCATAAAGCACCCCCTCAGAGAAGAACAGATCAGCATGGAAGGACAAGTTCTAAATGAAAGACAAGCCATGCAGTGCAAGCATTAAAGGGCATAGAGGGCTGCCCATTTATTAAAGCAAATCTCCTATAGCAACTAGTTACTAATGTGAAATATGCTGGCAAGTATTTCAGCAGTAAGGTAAAATAAGGACTCCACGCATCCTCTTGTACATTACATGTACGGGAGGCTATCATCCAGTTCTGCTGCCTCACAACAACTAAACGATGTCACAGGACCGGCTGCAAAGCACAGCACTGGGATTTGTTTGTTTGTTCTGGAGGACACAGTCCGTAGAATTTTCCCTAGATTGGAGATTCTGGGCGTTGTAGTCAACAAGTTAATTTTTCCAATTGTTCTGCACACACATCTGAGATGGTAAGTTTTTTGTTTGTTTGTCTGTTTTATGTTCTCAAATTTGTTCTTGAATTATAGTTGCCTTGTCCAGGAGGTTTCATGAAGTATGGCTTCATGGCCAGGAGGTTTCCATCTCCCTTCTCTGAAGATTGAGCAGTTGATAATCTGTTGCTGCAAACTCCTTTTAACGTGTTCTTGTATCAGGAACACTGTTGGGTGCTCATTTGGCTTTATCCACTAAAGCATCTGTACACACCTCCTTTGGCCAAAATCCTGTTGCTTAGCATAATAAATCACATTAGAGCAGGCCCATTTGAGTCAATGGAGACTTGGTGAGTCAACTCCTCTGTAAGTTCCATGGATTCAAATAGATCTACTCTAACTATGACTTACCATGCTAAAATAAGTTGCAGTTACAGTAGGCCTATTTAAATCAATGGAGCACATAGAAGTTGACTCACCAAAACACCATTGAGCCAATGGTCCTGCTCTGTTGTGATTGGCTATGCTAAGTGACAGGATTTTGGCCTTCGTCTTGCTCATATGCAAGTGTGTGTTTACTTAATTTATAGTCCAAAGGCCTGTGAAAAAAGGAGTACACTGAACACCGAAGTGGCAATCAGAATATGACAACAGTAAGATCATATTCCAGCTTCCTTCAGAAACTCTAAATTATTTTCCTGAAGAGGATCTCCCTCTCAATTTACCTGGAATTCTCCTTTTGGGAGATTGTTGGTGGCATTTTTGAGGAATGAGTTAATGGAGTGTTAGCACATTTCACCTGATGTCCATTTACAGTACTTTACAAAGACAATAATGAGGTGTGACTGAATTCTATTTGTCAACAGCTTTATTAAGAAGCATTATGCCTAATCACAAGTAGTTCTTCTTTGTATTTGTCAGCAATATTTCAGTTGTTAAATAAAAGCTGTGCTTCTCTATTATTCACTCTTTCAAATAAACAAAAAGCAAGCATTTTTTACCTTCTTTGTTATTTAGAGAAGGAATGCTATGCTTAAAAGAAGCCATACTTCACTTTGAACTGCTTCTCTAGCAGTGAGTTTTCTTTGCCCATAGATTTTTATTTACTCAATAAACAGAGGAACTCTGGCTGGAAAACATTTTTACAGTATTTGTATGCATCTTTCAGATTCATAACCAGGAAAATCTCTTATCAGCCTAAAATACTCTCTCACACAAAATATAATAATCCAAAACAGACCATGTTTTTCTAGCACTCTTTAGTATTTAACGCTTGTTTGCATTCTTTTGCAGCATCAACACTACCACTAAGGCTATTTCATTTCATATTTTTTTTAACATTTTGCAGCACCATGTTGCAAAGGTCAGAGTGTAGAAGCAACATGGACAGATATGACAAAAATGTGTTGTTCTCTTCCACCTCCTCTTATAAAGTCATCTAAGGACTACGGCATACAACTCACAGAATAACCTCAGTAATTTTTCTAAGCTTTGTGATCAGTTGATAAGAATCCAGCAAGAAAAGGTCATACAGTAATTGTACAAATCCATGAAGAAATGACCTGCCGATAGGTATGAGCTATAACAAGCCAAATGGAACCTCCATGGAAAAGCAACATCTCTCTGGTTCCTAGGTGCTGAACACAAATAATAGAAAGTGTCTGTTGCCTGATTCTTCCATAGTATCACTGCTGCCCAGTACAAAACCAGAGGTATAAATTGCTAGTCCCAACTAGGGTACTAGACACAATTTATCAGTTGGCAACTGATAAGTCAATGGCAACATCAATGCCACTGAATAAGTACTATAGCTGGAAGTCCTAACTGCATGCAGGCAAGCATCCTGTATAAAGCAGACCCCTGTTTTGATCAAGGAAAGCAATTGTTAGGTCAATCATTTGGTCCAATTAGGCAATTAGTAGGTCCACAATAGTATACTGCCAACTATTATACCACACTCTGGTGGCGTCATAGCTGTTAACACCGATGACTGGAAAGCCATTGTAGAAATCTCACTCAGTTAACTTACTTTTGGCCTGCCATCATCTCTCAGCCTCCAGCCTAAAATGCAAGGATAGCATCCTTCCTTATACGGTTGTTATGTATGGGAAATATATTGAAAACTCAAGTGACTGCATATAACTGTTGAGTTTATTGTTATTGCTTTCAGATGAATTCAGAACTGCTTTGTCTGGCTCTGTTCCAAGACCTATGCATGGGGGAGTCTATGCGTCCTGATTTTTCTTTAAGACTCTCTAGAAATAAGACTTGAGAACTTCCCGTTTTGAGCCTAGCGTTTGTTTTTGTTGGGTATGGAACAGTACACACTGTGATGGCAAAACAGGATCTGAAGTTGCTTCATCTCCACTTCACACCCGCTTTGCTCTCTAATCTCAACTCAGTTCTCCCTACACAGCCCTGTTCCATTTCTTTGTTCTTTTGCTTACAGCTAATCAACCCTCCTGGCTATTTATGCCCAGCAGCTTTGACAGGGATTTAATTTTGAAATTTATTTCATACATTCCCAGCAGACAAATGGCAGTGGCGATCTTTCGCTTGACTTTGTTTTATGGGATCACTCTCTCTCCCTCTCCAAAATAAGTCTGTTCGAAACAGAGAATTTAATAAAGGCTTCTGAATGACAACTTGGAAGGAGATAAAATTAGTTCTTGGAGGCAAACAACAAAAGAAGAGAAAAACACTTCAGGTATGGAAAAATATGGTATATTGATTCTGCAGAAGTCAAGTCCTAAAGGTTTTTCGGAGAGGCTAGTTCAGTTTAGGACTTGTGCCTGAAACAGTAGAAAGGCACAAGTGGATGCTGAGGACCATGGAAACAGGACCACCAATCATAAGAGTTCCCTAAGAAGATTCAGAGAAGGTCACGGGAAGGTCTGGGTGACTTCTGGGGTTGAGATGGAGATGGTGGTCACTTGAAAACTAGCAAATTGAATTTTAATAGAAGCTTTCTGAGGAAGCTGGTTATCATTCAGGAAAGCCTATGACAAACTGAACTTGTTAGTCCTTAAGGTGCCCTGCGAATCCATTTTTTACTCAGGGAAAACCTGAAAGAAGAGCCATATGTATCAGCCTGAGTTCACTGGAGGAAAGAGGAGATACAATGTAACTGAAGACTGAGGAATTAACCCATCATGTGTCATACAGTGTTGTATCATACTGAAAGAGCTGATTCCTGCTCCACACTGTGCAGCATATGCATACCAATGACCAGCACCACAAACAGAAACTACACATAACTTGAACATGGCACCAGGTTGTGTAGCACCCTGCTCCCCATACGTAAGTTGAACATGATGCCAGACAATGAAGCACCTTCCACTTCATATACTCAGCATCTCATGTAACTTTGTTTTCATATCCCTATGGATAGTTCAGTGGATTAAGTATTTGGCTGCAAAGGCAGAAGCTGGGAGCACCCCCAGAAGAAGAGAAGATGGTCAACCACTTCTGAGTACTCTCTACCTGGGAAACCCTAGAAAGGGTCACCATTTATCCGAATTGACTTGATGACACACAATGACGATAATGATAATGATGTCTAGGAGGACCTTGCTAGTAAATCTGGCAGGAAACCAAACACTTCTTTACTCTGTGTGATGGAGTGGATTTGCATATTCTTAGCAGCTTGTCTGTGAAACCACTTCAAAATCAGAGATAGCAATAAAGGACCTCTGATCAGGTAGCTGCCCCTATTCTCCCGTGGTGGCACAAGCTAACTTGAAAACTAGCAAAATGTAGGCTACACCAAAGTTCCAACTCAAGCAGATTCACTGAATGAGCGGATTTGATAAGTCAACACTAACACAAATCCCATGGATTCCTACTCTGCTTGAGATTGACAATGGAATATAGTGGTAAAAGTGTACCTGGAGAGGGATCTGGAATTCCAGGGAGCATTTGCCTCAACACAAACCTAACATCACCTCAAAATAACAGCTTGGGGTACTCAGGACTAGAAATTACTATTAAATAATATAACTTGATACAAGACTTATTTCTTCTTCCCATCCTGTTTGTGTATTCTATGTAACTGCCTAATCAAGTGTTGTTGTCTTCAAATAATTGTCTAAACAATCAACCTGTCTCCTGTACTCCCTCTTTACAGTCTAATTCCTTGAAATCGTCAGTCTTCATGGATGATGACATTAATTACATCTGAACTAGGTGTTGCAAACACGTGCATATATATAGCTGTCATTATCATGCTTAACTGTCTGCATGTTCTGATTAAATTAAAATCTAACAGGCATACTGAATATGCAACCCCATCTTCAGAGAGAGAGACAGAGAAAGAGAGAGAGATTCTGAATGACTTAGGAGAGGCCTGCAGTTTTTGAAGTTCATGCTTTGCTACTCAAACGTTCCAGATTTAATCCTTGGATCACATAGCAAGTGCTGTGAATTATTTCTGACAGGGTCTCTGGAAAACCTCTGCCATTCAGAATGGAAATACTATTAAATACTAGTAACTTGGTGTTACACAAGTGGTAGCTGTAATGGCAGCATGGCAAAAGTGCTATTCGTGAAGCACTTCTGCTGGTGCACTGCACAACTCGTCACAATGGGAACCATGCAAACAATTGTGCAATTGATTCACGTGATCCTCGTTGCCTGGGTATAATACCCAGTAATGCTGAGTTTTCCAAACTTGCTGGCATATTGAGTGTAGCACCTTAACAGAGTCATCTTTTAAGATTTTAAATAGTTCAACTGGAATGCCATCACCTCCACTGGCCTTGTTGTTAGCCATGCTTTCTAAGGCCCACTTGACTTCACTCTCCAGGATGTCTGGCTCAAGGTCAGCAACCACACTATCTGGGTTGTCCGGGACATCCAGATCTTTCTGGTATAATTCCTCTGTGTATTCTTGCCACCTCTTCTTGATGTCTTCTGCTTCTGTGCGGTTCCCTACCATTTTTGTCCTTTATCATGTCCATCTTTGCACAAAATGTTCCTTTAATATCTCCAATTTTCTTGAACAGATCTCTGTTTTTTTCCCTTTCTATTCTTTTCCTATATTTCTATGCACTGTTCATTTAAGAAGGCCCTCTTGTCTCTCCTTGCTATTCTTTGGAAGTCTGCATTCAATTTTCTATAACTTTCCCTATCTCCCTTGCATTTTGTTTCCCTTCTCTTCTCTGCTATTTGTAAGGCCTCGTTGGACAGCCACTTTGCTTTCTTGCATTTCCTTTTCTTTGGGATGGTTTTTGTTGCTGCTTCCTGTACAATGTTACGAGCCTCCATCCATAGTTCTTGAGGCACTCTGTCCACCAAATCTAGTTCCTTAAATCTGTTCTTCACTTCCACTGTGTATTCATAAGGGATTTGGTTTAGATTATACCTGACCAGCCCAGTGGTTTTTCCTACTTTCCTCAAAATCCTACAAGGTAGGCTTCAGCAGTATGTGGACCGAGACCTCCCAGAAGTACAAGCTGAATTTCGAAGGGGCAGAGGAACTAGAGACCAAATTGCTAACATGCGCTGGATTATGGAGAAAGCCAGAGAGTTCCAGAAAAAACATCTACTTCTGCTTCATTGACTACGCAAAAGCCTTTGACTCTGTCGACCACAACAAACTATGGCAAGTTCTTAAAGAAATGGATAAGAGTGCCTGACCACCTTATCCATCTCCTGAGAAATCTATATGAGGGACAAGAAGCAACAGTTAGAACTGGATATGGAACAACTGATTGGTTCAAAATTCGGAAAGAAGTACGACAAGGCTGTATATTGTCCCCCTGCTTATTTAACTTATATGCAGAATACATCATGCAAAAGGCTGGACTGGATGCATCCCAAGCCGGAATTAAGATTGCCGGAAGAAATATCAACAACCTCAGATATGCAGATGATAGCACTCTGATGGCAAAAAGTGAGGAGGAATTAAAGAACCTCTTAATGAGGGTGAAAGAGGAGAGCGCAAAAAATGGTCTGAAACTCAATATAAAAAACAAAACAAACTAAGATCATGGCCACTGGTCCCATCACCTCCTGGCAAATAGAAGGGGAAGATACGGAGGCAGTGACAGATTTTACTTTCTTGGGCTCCATGATCACTGCAGATCGGGACAGCAGCCACGAAATCAAAAGACGCCTGCTTCTGGGGAGGAAAGCGATGACAAATCTAGACAGCATCTTAAAAAGCAGAGACATCACCTTGCCGACAAAGGTCCGCATAGTCAAAGCTATGGTTTTTCCAGTAGCGATGTATGGAAGTGAGAGCTGGACCATAAAGAAGGCTGACTGCTGAAGAATTGATGCTTTTGAATTGTGGTGCTGGAGGAGACTCTTGAGAGTCCCCTGGACTGCAAAGAGAACAAATCTATCCATTCTGAAGGAAATCAACCCTGAGTGCTCACTGGAAGGACAGATCCTGAAGGTGAGGCTCCAATATTTTGGCCATCTCATGAGAAGAGAAAACTCCCTGGAAAAGACCCTGATGTTGGGAAAGTGTGAGGGCAAGAGGAGAAGGGGACGACAGAGGACGAGATGGTTGGACAGTGTCACCGAAGCTACCAACATGAATTTGACCCAACTCCGGGAGGCAGTGGAAGACAGGAGGGCCTGGCGTGCTCTGGTCCATGGGGTCACGAAGAGTCGGACACGATTTAACGACTAAACAACAACAACAAAATCACACCTGCATAACTTTAAGTTATGAGGCAACAAACATGATTCAGCCAGTGTGGGTTACTTCCATGAACATTAAGATTTTAAGAGAAAAGACATTTTAACTGGGGCACTGAAAGAACCCAAAAGGACACTATCTTTCAGGGGGTTAGGGCAACATATATACCATTATTTTCTGAAATAAACTTTAAAAATCCAAAGAGGCCTGGAAATTCGATTAAGCAAGTTCTTTGATCACTAAACAGTTGTATCTTGCATTGTATCATTTTATGTGAATCACAGGTACTACAGACTTAGGGAAGAGAGGTTTCTAGGAAGGTTGGATGAATCAGTCTATTTCAGAGCTTGGGAAAGATCCTTTGTGGACTACAGTTCCCAGAATCCCCATAGCCAGCAACATAGCAGCTTGTCAAGTCCAAAACAAAACAACAAACCAAAAACATATCCTATGCTGTGGTCTATTCAATTCTTTAAAAACTCTCTGGTTTCTGACTGTAGGGCAGTGGTCCCCAACCTTGGGCCTCCAGCTGTTCTTGGACTTCAACTCCCAGAAATCCTGGCCAGCAGAGGTGGTGGTAAAGGCTTCTGGGAATTGTAGTCCAAGAACATCTCGAGGCCCAAGGTTGGGGACCACTGCTGTAGGGTATTGTGCTTCTGCATTCACAATTCAAAACACTAAGAAAAGGGCCGATATTGATGTGCAATAGCACACCCATGTTGCCAGCAATAAAAGGGATGCCAAGCTTTGCATAGCAAAGGACAACCTGAATGTTGACAACACTAATGGCAACAGTCACCATGGTCTGCAGGATACCCTCTTGTGTTCACTACCATTCTCAAAGAAACACCAAGGAAGGGAGAAAAACACATCTGACTCCTTTTTTACCAGTTAACCACTTCTCACCCAAACACAAAGCGGTTATCACAACTGTTTTTCAACAAGTATGAGTGGTAATGAGGGTATCCTGTAGATGATCTTGATTGCTGCCAATGGTGTTGTCAACATTCAAGCTGCCCTTTGCAACGTAAAGCTTAATTCCCAAACAATTTTCTTAATTCCCAGGCAATTGTATAGTGACACAATGGGTGGAATAGGCACCAAAGCTCTGCTAGCATCAGGTAAGTCCATCCCCAGCCACAAAACAAAAAATAGTAATTTCACAGCTTAAACAAGTGAGCTTCTGAACATTTGCTCTCTATTTTTTACTATCTTTTAAATCATGTTTACAGCCAGACAGAGAATCTCTGTAAAAATGAATACCAGTTTGGCCAGGAAAGAGTTAAAAGGTTCTCCTGAGAGTCAGCTAATTGGGTCTTGATTGGCAGGGTCAAAAGTTCAGATTGCTCCAGACCTGGACCTTTCCCCTGTGAAGACTTGTGTCAGGAGTCTGGTCTCAGAAATCCAGAAAGAATGCTTATTGAAAGCACTCAGGGGTGGAACAAACACAATTGGTCTGCACTTTTGTACTGGATAAATACTTTGAATATGCCTTTTAAAATAGTATTATAATTCCCTAGAGATACATGGCAAAATGTCCCCTTTCTGGAGAACTGTCATTCCATTGTTTTCTTAAAAGCAAGCCTGATTTGGCTTTTGATTGTGTGTGTTGTTGTTTTTATTACTTTTTAAAGAAAACCTGTCACTTGACTCCATTTCTGTGAAATTCATTGCCCTACAGCCTTCCTCTGCCTGCATGAAGCTGCAACGGTGTATCTACTTTGCAACTCATGCTGATAAACCTGTTCCACACATGCTCAGTTTATAACAAAGTGACCATTTTTCCTCTTTGAAAGGCCATTTTTGAGGATCAATATTTCAACTCCTACAGCCTGGATTCTTTCCAAATTTAAAAAGTGGGTGGGGCCAAACATTCCTTTTCAAGATAATCAAGATTGGTCTTTTCAATTTATATGAGCTATTTTAAATTTGGGGATCTTTAGCATGACCTATTTCTGAACAAGGGGTAAAACAGTTTTACATTTTAAAAACAGTAACTCAAAAACCCTTAGCCCAAATGTTCCCAGGTTTGGGACACGACAAGAGCTAACTGTTTGCTACACCTGTGTCAAATTTGGTTCTGAACCAAATTCCCATTACAAAGCTATAACTTTTTGTTTGGCCTGCCCCCATTTTTAGAATAGTCTTGTAGAATGTTGATTTGCTCTGCTGCACAATAACACAGATGAACGTCCGTGCAGCTATAATTTTAGTATATGTAACTCTTTTCTATACTGTTTCCACACTAGTCTATATTTTCAATTATCTGCATCCAAATTCACATTTCAACATGTATTTGACCAATTTTTTAAAAAGACATATTTACACCTTTCTGAGCTAAGAAATACGTTGGAATACCCAGGAAGTACGAAAGGGGTTGAGTCATTAGCTTCTCACCCACACACTATTCTGAGCAAGGTGCCTGAGGTTGCTTTCTTACTGCTATTCACAGAGACCAACTTCCTCTAAGATCCCGGGTCTATAGGTCAGCGGTATGTGATTTTTGACTGTTCTGTGAAGCTTAAACCTAGAAACAAACTTAAAAAAAGAAAAGAAAAGCAGGATTCTAGCTTTGCATGGGGACTATTTTTAAAAAGTCTTCTGGAGGGCTCTACTAACCTTTACGTTAGATTATACTAAAAATGCACCCATCAAGGATTTCATAATTCTCAAAAAGCAATGGTCCTCTGGTTATTTTTGTCCTTATCCTCCTTTCACCGATTATCTGACTCTTACACGTTTACACCTTTTTAAAAAGAACATGGATATAGAAATAAGAAACAAACTCAAAGTAAATGGGAAGGAGAGGGATGGGAAGAAAAGAATGAGATACTTGTTTTTGTATTCTAGCCATCTGATTTTTCCAAAACAACTCATTTCCACTAGATTCAGACAGAACATTAAATACAAATAAAACAAGATCCTTCGGCAGGGAGGAGGAGGAGGAGGAGGAGAAGAAGAAGAAGAAGAAGAAGTGTGTGTATATACATACACATCTGCATACACGTCCACATCTTCTGAACTTACTGAAGAAACAGTACATTGACAGGAAGTGACATGACAACTGGTACTAAGCTCCAGTTAAATGTATTTCCATTGGCACCGGGGATAACATTTGCCCTAGGGCAAATGTAATGCAGAATGATTTCAAAAAGTATCCCGTAAAGAAAGTCATGTTAACAGCCTAGTCCCATTATTTCTGGGGTGACTGCGCATGCTATATACAAAACCCAAGCTAATAAATCGAGCAGTGAATTTGGTATATCATACCGGTGTTGTTTGTACTAGGCAAGAGCACAGAGGGAATGCTTTAGCTAAGTGAGAGAAAAAAATGGTAGAACAAAAAAACACTTTTTAATTTAGCACCATTTTTATTGTTTTAAAAATGTTATAGCTGATGTACTTCCATTGGCTTTGTGTTAGCATACATATATTTTCCTTTTTTGTCTCCCTCTTTTTCTCTTCCACTTTCTCTTCTTTTGTCCCCCTCTTGCATTTTCTTTCATTCTATACTTTCTTGCTGGGCCCCTCTGACAACTACAGCCACGTGAAAGAGAAAGTACGCCCTCTTTGAGTTCTATGGTTTTACGTATCAGGATATAATAAAAAGCATCTGGTCCTTAGCAAGTCTGAAAATTAGGTAAATAAAACCCCAGGAGAACAACAACACATGACGTATTACACCATGTCATGATTTATTTAACAAAAATAAAGCCAAAATGGAGAAGCCATGGGTAAAAAAACTAAGTACACCCTTACTGCTTCCCTAGGAATTAAGAGGCTAAGTAGCAGTCAAGTGCTGCTAACCAAATCCCCTTGAGTAATTGATCATCAGCAAGTGTGACCACCTGTATAAAAGCCAAAGTTCTAGCAGTTTGCTGGTCTGGATCATTCAAGTGTGTTAAAGTCCTTCATTCTACAGTGAGGAAGATGATTCACAAGTGGAAATCATTCAAGATAGTTGCTAATCTTCCCAGGAGTGGACGTCCAAGGAAATTAAGTCCAAGGCCTGATTATGCAATGCTCAGAGAAACTGCAAAAAGACTGAACAAGTATGGTTTGTTTGGAAGGGTTGCCAGGAGAAAGCCTCTTCTCTCTAAAAAGAACATGGCAGCACAGCTTAGGTTTCCAAAGTTGCATCTGGACAAACCACAAGACTTCTGGAACAATGTCCTTTGGACAGATGAGACCAAAGTGGAGCTGTTTGGCCATAATGCACAGCACCACGTTTGGTGAAAACCAAATACAGTATATCAGCACAAACACCTCATACCAACTGTCAAGCATAATGGTGCAGGGGTGATGATTTGGGCTTCTTTTGAAACTACAGGACCTGGGCACCTCATGATCATTGAGTCAACCATGAACTCCTCTGTACATCAAAGTATACTAGAATTAATTGTGAGGCCATTCTGACAGCTAAAACTTGGCCGAAATTGGGTCATGCAACAGAACAAGGATCCCAAGCACATCAGCAAATCTACAACAGAATGGCTGATAAAGAATCAAGGTGTTGCAATGGCCCGGTCAAAGTCTAGACCTCAACCCAATTGAAATTCTGTGGTGGGAACTTAAGAGAGCTGTGCATAAACAAATACCTGCAAACCCCAATGAATTGAAGCAATATTGTAAAGATGAGTGGGCCAAAATTGCTCTGCAATGATGTGAGAGACTGATAAAGTCATACAGAAAACAATTACTTCAAATTATTGCTGTTAAAGGTCGTTCTGCAAGCTGTTGAATCATAAGGTGTACTTAGTTTTTCACACATGGCTTCTCCGTTTTGGCTTTCTTTTTGTAAAATAAATCATGACACAGTGTCATGTGTCAAGTGTTGTTGTTTGTCTGAGGTTGTATTTACCTAATTTTCAGACCTGCCAAGGACCAGATGATTTTTATTATGTCCTGATACTTAAAACCATAGAATTCAAAGAGGGTGTACTTCCTTTTTCACATGACTGCAGCATTTATAGTAAACTGGGGGAGAGCAAGGACAACCCTTCAAATACTGCTGGACTGCAGCTCCAGCCCTTCTTGCTAGGGATGCAGATCTTCACTTATTTCATTCTCACAGATGAGAACAAATACGTTCAAAAGTTTTCTTCTGAATTGGGTGAGATGATGACAGCTTCTGTGCATTTTTCAATTTGAGACTTTTTTTGGGGGGGGCAACAAATTTCCAAGAGTGTCTTTACACAGAAACCTTGCACTTTGTGCAAAAAAGAATTATGTGCAAGAAGCATTGAATTTTGCGCAAAATACATTTGTGCAAAACAAATTTGCGCAAAATACATTTGTGCAAAACAAATGACAACAAAACAAAAACAACCCACAGACTGGTATTTTTGCCTTCATGCATAAGCAAAACAATTCACACAGTAAGCAACAAAATTTTGGATGGGAAGTTTGTTGAGACAACTTTTTTTTGTAGAGGGCGAGAGGGGAAACACGAATATTTGTTACATACTTATTCTTTAACGTTGGCTAAGCTGGCTGTGGCTGGTGAGAACTGCAGTGCAGCAACATCCAAAGGCTAAACTTTGTCCACTTGAGGACCACATGTTCTGAAGGTGAGTAGGCCATACCTCCCACACTCTGCCCCCCCCCCCCAACAATGCCTCATTGATTTTGGGCCCTGATTTTCACACATGTGATATGACGTGCGAAAAGAAGAGTATACAGCTATAGAACACAACAATATATTCAGCCTGATCATCTATAATCTTGTGTGGCATAAAAGAAAGCTGGTCATTGCACAGTACCATTGTGTATTGTGTGCCATATAGCCCGATGGGAGAGCTCCATTCCATCCTCTCTTGCCAATAGCCAAGATGCTTTATTCCATCCTGATCAGAACCTCGGGGGCTCAAAATCGCTGGCACTGCTTTGAGAATGTCTAATAGCAACCCAGCGTCTCTCATTACAAAAATAATACCCATTAGCGTTTAATGTGCTTTTAATTGGTCAAAATAGATTTAATTGTTGAGCCAATTCTTCAGTGCATAATTAAATGCACTTGGGGGAAATTGCAATAAAACCGACAGGCTCTTGGTACCAGCTTTCCACGCGCTCTCAGGTCAGAGGCTGTAAATTTCCAGGACATATTGCCCGATCAAGAGAAGAGATAAGGCACTGTGGATAAATCCTGAAGACAGCCACAAAAAAAAGAGGAGAGTCAGCTGTCAGAAGCAATGCGCTTCCAGCCTGGGCAACTTCAAGTAATGGCTTTTGGTTTCTGGTGCACGGTCATGAATTATTTCTGCTGCATCGCTCTGTCATTTTTTCCCCACACCGTAAGGACTGAGCACTGAGCACATTCTTGTGGGGGAATGTCACAATAAGGCCTGCATCTGCGAGGGCCCTCCCCTGGGAGCCTCAGCAAGGATGAAGCAAACTCCGACACATGGTGCTAGTCCTGAGGGCAGTCGGAAGCTCCCCACATCGCCGGAGAAAGGAGGGAAGATGCTCAAATAGAAATTAAGTGCTGACTCAGTAACTGGAAAGGACTGCAGCTACTAATTGCCAAGCACTAGATAAAAATCACGAACTCTTGCTTTGCAGGGGTACATTATAGCTGGATAGTAAAACCGTTCCTCTCCCTCTTTTCGGCGCGTTAAATCACATTTATCTACTCAACCTGAATTTTAAAAAGGGAGACATGAGTTGCTTCGGGAGATTCTGAAAGCTAAAAGGATTTGGAATGTAATCTGCAAATCCCTTTTGTACAGGAAAGGACACCGCTCTCTTTTTGTCTTCTAACGGTATTTAATAGATACACAAATGTTTCTGTGCCCTCCGCCATGCAAACCACTTTGCTACTAAGTCCCCCAATTAACGAATGTATAGCCATTAACATTAGTGTCCTAGCCTCCCTGGAGCTCAGAGCCCCAAAGAGGCCCCTGGGGTAGGTGAGGCAGAGTGATTTTGAATGATTTAACAGGGATGACCCCAGGTCGTACTTGGGTGCCTTTTGATGAGGATGAGACAGTGCCCCTCCCCCCATGGCTTGGCAGCTGAAGCTTCCTTCAACAGCGACAATGGGATAAAGTCCTTCAATACACCCAAAGCAGCAATGGGCTGGGGGTGGGGTCAGAGCAGGCTGTCTTCCAAGAGAAGGAAACAGCTAGGAGGCTCAGAAGGAACCGCTATGGAATAGGGCACTGCTGTCCTCCAACACAGGTCTACTGAGGCAGTGATCTCACTCTGTGGAATAACAAGGCTAGCCCTGTGCCCAAGGCTAGTCAGTGGACTTTCTCATTGTGCGTGTTTGAACACTGGTGTAGAATTAAAAAGTATAGACTAATGGAGTTGGGAGTGACTTATAAAGCCATAGAGTCCAACCCACTACTCAATACAGGAATCCAAATCCAAGGATATCTGACAGATGTTTATCCAATTTTCTCTTAAATGCCTCCAGCGCTCAAGCACTCACCACATCCCAAGGTAACTGGTTCCATTGCTGTACTGATCTAACAGATAGTTCTTCCTGATATTCAACCAAAATCTGGCTTCCTATAACGTGAGCCCATTATGATGTGTCCTCTACTCTGGGATGATAGAGAACAGATCCTGCCCCTCCTCTGTAGGACTACCTTTCAAGCACTTGAAAAGTGCTAACCTATCTCCCCTCAGTCTTCTTTTCTTAAGGCTAAACATACCCAGTTCTTTCAGTCTTTCCTCCTAGGGCTTGGTTTCCAGTACCCTGATCATCCTTGTTGCCCTCCTCTGAACTTGCTCCAGTTTGTTGGCATCTTTCTTAAAATGTGGTGTCTAGAACTGGACACAGTACTCAAGATGAAGCCGGACCAGTGCCGAATAGAGTACCTCATGGGATTTGGAGACTATACTTGCATTAAGGTAAAGGTAAAGGTTCCCCTTGACATTTTTAGTCCAGTCGTGTCCGACTCTAGGGGGCGGTGCTCATCTCGTTTTCAAGCCGTAGAGCCAGCGTTTGTCCGAAGACAGTTTCCGTTGTCACGTGGCCAGCGCGACTTTCACGGAACGCCGTTTTACCTTCCCACCGAGGTGGTACCTATTTATCTACTCGCATTTGCATGCTTTCGAACTGCTAGGTTGGCGAGGAGCGGGGACAAAGCGACGGGAGCTCACTCCGTCACGTGGATTCGATCTTATGACTGCTGGTCTTCTGACCCTGCAGCACAGAGGCTTCTGCGGTTTAACCCACAGCGCCACCACGTCCCCCAGCGCCACCACGTGCATTAGTGCAGCCTAAAATAACATTTGTCTATTTTTTTTCACAACCACAGTGTACTGTTGGCTCATAATCACAGTAAAGCCAACATTTTAGTCTCTGTGCCTGACTAGTTTGTACCTTAATTCCGAAGTATATATTATAGTGGTGTGCATTTGTTCAGCATATACCAATGTATTCCTTTCAAGTTTAATTCTTCCATGTCAGTGGTAGGCAAAGTGTAGCTCTGGCTCCACAAGATGCCCCATAAGGCTGTTTTTGTGCCCACTCCCAGAGGTTCCAGCTTCCTCTCGACCTGCGCCTCTCCTGTAGATGTCTACTTTAGGAAGGTTCCAGGAGCAGTGATTTACATAAATACATTGCAAGCCCCCACCCCAGTACAGTTTCTCACTAAAAAATGTCCATTTTTCAAAATTAGTATTGGGTGTCTAGCTGCTTCTGGGTTTGTTTATGGGTGGTTCTGGCGGTTCCAGGAAAGCCCCAGTGGCAGAAAACATCACGCCAGCTGAAATTGTCCATCCCATTCTATACTTATTTTTGAAAATCCTAATGCTAAAGCATTTGGAAGTACCGTCCTCATGACTCACAGAAAGCATGCGGATTTATTACATGTGAATCATCAAGGTACGTACATTTTATGGGTGTTAGGGAGCTATGCATTCAAGGTTTAAATATTTCAGACCTCTTTGTTTCAGAGTGATGGAATTCCACAGAAAGTACCTCTCTGCTTTTGTCCTCACAGGGACTTCATTTGTGAAATGAAATTGAACATGAAACATTCGGTCTCCCTCCCTCCTGCCTTTCTCCAGCAACTGGTTGCCCAGACAGTCTCAGCTGCCTTTCCCTTCCAAGGACAGCTTCTTCAAAAGGCCCACACCTTATCTCCAGAGGGTGCTCCAATGCAATCTGCCACATGAAAATGTAGCCCTAGGAAATGCATACCCTTATCAAAGATGGAATAAACTGAAGAAAACGAGAGACATTCAGCATGGAACACAACCAGGACAAGATGGACAAGCACTGACACATTGAAATAGTAGTTTCCTGATGATCAAGCTTCCAGAGAGAGTGAGCTTTGTACTCTGCCTGTTATCACTTGTCTAAAACCACTTGTCTAAAATACTATTTTGTCCTACATCATGATGCACAATTATACAATAAGTTCAACAAGCACATGATGCATCTTCTCTGGAAAGTATTAGTATAGTATGCCAAAACTGTGCTAGTTACTTTGTTTGAAATGATGTGTGGCAGCCCAGAGTAAGGTCAACTGGTGTGTCTCTCCCCCACCCCCAGCTCCCATGGGGTCCAACCTGCTGGAAGAGGTGCTGGAGATACCACCATCACAGAGTTGGCATGACTGGTTTACTAGAGCTGGACTCTACCCCTGGCAGCTTGACCTGCCAATGGAGATGGCAAAAGAGGCTGTACTTGGGTAGGCAGAAGGAGAGGTGGCTGCACGTGGCATAGGCAGCATCATGAAAGATGCTGAGGAAGAGGAGGACAAGAGCAGCACTCAAGAGTGGCTTGACACTGTAGAGTAGACAGAGGAACTCCACACTCCAGTTGTGTTGTCCTATGTCTTCTGTACTCCTGATCTCCCAGTCCCTGTCCTGCGGACCCGTGCCTGGAGGCCACCCACCTAGGCCAAGGGTGCAGATTTCTCAACCAGCCCATCCCCAAAGAGACAGACTGCCCAGATACCAGCACCAAGGGAAGCCCAAGTTCTGCCACCACCCTCACACCAACCTATCACTGGTGCTGGCAAAGGGCAGTGACAATTTAAGAGGCTGCAGCAGCTGGAGAGAGATCTCCATGTCCTAAAGAAACAGCAGTCAGGTGACATGGCCTGGGGTTCAAGGCAGGACAGTGTACAAGGTGACCCTGGGAACTCTGGGACCAACACTGCAACTGAAGTCTGAGTAAATGTGGGGGGACAGCAGGGATGAAACTGAACCACCCTGCCAAGACTTGTGGGGACTGGTGAGAAGCCTACAAAGAGTTACGCCCCAAGCCAGGGAGATGGAATGGAAATAGTTCCTCAATAAGAGTGCACGAATTGCTCCAGAAACCACTGTCCTGTCTAGTGATGTGAAATACTAAACGACTCTTTGACCTCTCTTCACACATGGATGGCCTGGGGATGGACATGACTTTTAACAAAGATGTCCTTATCAGGTCTGAATGCTAACCAATCTAATTTTTAATTGAAATGTGTGCTGTACAAGTCACGACTGCCCCATTTGTTCTTGGTTTTCTGAAGTTATTTGTTAAAATGTTAAAAACAGAGGGCTATGCCCCAGGATGGAGGTGGTATGCAGTGCCATCAATTACAGGAATGTGTTGGCCCTGCACTGTAAGCAAACCTCCTAACAGCCTCTTGTCTTCCTTCTACTTCCCCTCTCCGAGGAGCTACACTGAAAAGAAACATTCAATGAGTATCTCCCCAGTAGCCTGGCTTGTCTTATATGTCCGGTTCTGTAAAAGCTAGAGACTTACTTGAAAGGAAGGAAGGAAGGAAGGAAGGAAGGAAGGAAGGAAGGAAGGAAGGAAGGAAGGAAGGAAGGAAGGAAGGAAGGAAGGAAGGAAGGAAACTAGCTCAGAATCGAGACTACTGGATGGGCTCAGCAGGAACCAGAGAGTGTACCTAAAATCTGTGCACCATGGGTCAAGATGGTGACCTAACAGTTGGCCTGTTTTGGGTGGGTGGAGGACAGGCTCTGTGGCATGCACAGTTTTGTCCTCCAAGAGAGAAGAAAGGCCTGAAGGATCAGGAGGAATAGCCATGGTCACATGTAGCATCTGTCACCTGAAACGGTTGCTTTATTCTATGGAGTGGTAGAGCAGGCCTTCCTTTCCCGCCTACTGAGGCATAAAAGACAGGCATGCCATTGGAGGATTAAGAACCACGGGTAACCCCTGTTGCTTGGATTATTAGTGGAATTCAGTAGCTTCAATTGACAGTGTGTATCTGAGAGCATGTGCGTACATTATCCACTGTGCACTCCCTGGTGCCTTGACCCAATTGAAAGCAACCATTTCAATCACAGCCGCTACTTATCACATTAAAAAAGCGGCCTGACATAAGAGACTGCAGTCTAGCTATTAGAATTTTTAGTAGCAAGGATTAATAATGAGTGCCCTCACAGCTCTATATATGAGGCCTGAGAGTCCAATGTCATATACTTTTTACAAGAGAACTGATGGAAAACAGTATGAACATTAAATGAGGTCAGAAAAGGTACACAGCAGTCATTGTTTAGGTCATTTTTCACCAGAAGAACAATTAAATTAAACATAAATCTACAATACACCATTAGGTGAGTTTCTACTGTAAGGCTTTCCGATACCAAATAATGTACAGTAATGTGGTCATAATCCATTTACATTCAGCAGACAGGAAAAGAATTGTATGCATCCCAGAATTTCTTTTCTCTGTATGAAAGTGATTTTGAAGCCTGCTCTTGCTTCCTTAAGTATGTGTCCCTAATTTTATTTTAATTTTACACATCTGCTGAAGCACTGCACTAAGTCTGAGAATGTCCCACAATACTACTCCAGTCCTTGGTGGTCTATGTGAATTTTTAATCTCGGTCGAATTTTCCACAATTCTTTCCCTCACAAAAGATGGACTGCAACTGGTATTCTTTCCCAGAACAGTTGGACACAAATGGCATTCTGGCTTCACACCAGCTCAGCCAGGCAGTGCCAGATGCAACAACACCATGTGAAACGCAATGAAGATGACTGGATGATTTTTCAGTGGCACTTTCAGCCGAAAAGCACTGGAGGCAATGCACAAGGTCTACATCAACCTCAATGCACATCCTGGATCAAAACAAACCATGAAATACAACAACAACAACAGCAACAACAACAAACTATTTAAAATCTATGGCAATAGCAATAGAACAAACTTACTCCCCTGCTAGATAATCTTGTGAGGGCAACCTCTGAGAGTTGTGCAAGAACTTTATTCCATCAAGGATTGTTTGTTTTGATTTTCTTTCCTTTTTCTTTCTTTCTTCTTCTTTTTTTAAGGAAAAAGTTTACTTCTCCACATTTCCCAGGCTAAACACAGGCATGGAGAGAAGTGGTGGTGAAAGATCTGTACACTTCCAGGCTTGGAATGAACTCCATGAGAGAGAAAAAATGCAGTTGGCAACACATGCATCTTTCAACGCATGTACAAAAAGCATGACATACAGAACATTTGTCCACAGTGGGGAAGAGAGGAAGGGGATGAAATCAGCAATCAGTGACCAGAAGTCCACCAGGTTTTGATTTGTTAGTGTAAGTTTATTTCTAGGATGGGGTGGTAGGCTATGTCGCTGTTCCATGAAAAAAAGACACTGCTCCAGAAGGCGTCCAGAAAGTGCTGAGGGAACAGTTTTCCTCTTTTTCTTTTCTGAGTAGTGGCTGAGCGAGGGGTTCAAAATCACCATGTTGTGTTGGGAGGGGGGGAATGTGCATCCCATGGTCCACATTTTGTTCCCACCTGCATTAGTATTCATTAATGTGTTCATCTGGAAAAAAAATTTGGTTTTGCCTTTGAAAACAAGGAAGTTTGGGGGCAGAATGACATCAATGAAGAATGTGAGACAAATGTTCCCTATTCTGAACTCCAGAAGTACAGTCCATATGTGCCCTATT
Source organism: Intellagama lesueurii (assembly GCA_037013535.1). Lineage (NCBI taxonomy): Eukaryota > Metazoa > Chordata > Lepidosauria > Squamata > Agamidae > Intellagama > Intellagama lesueurii. The sequence goes on along the minus strand of JBAJHW010000001.1, from coordinate 160,549,190 downwards.
TTGACTCTGTATCCACACACTTGCATGGTGATGATGAGACTTTAATAACACACCAAATGAGACGCCAGTTTTTCCTACTGCTTACTAAGAAATGAATCAAATAACAGGGATGGGAACTTGAGTTGCCAGACTCGCTGTCAAGTTGGAATTAAGTCGCACCAGTGACTCAGCTTGGACTCAACTGTTTTTTGTCCCCCCCCCCCCCCCCAATGATTCGGACAGATTTGCGACTCAGGATTTGGTCCCAAAACTCAGACTTGGGACTCGAACCCAAAGACTTGCCAACATCCCTGTCAAAGACCATCGTTTCTGTTCACGCCATTTCACCCAACAAGAGGTGAGATCCAGGTCGCAAGTGTTGGCTATGGAGCAGTCTAATCATGATGCACCTTCCTGAGGGAGGAATTCCCTCCTTGTTCTGATTTTGATGGGTACTAAAGACTGTCCTATTCTGTCAGGCTCTTAATGTTTCATTTTTTATTTCTCTCTCTCTCTTTTTTTTTTTTTTTTTTTTTTGCCGTTCTTTAATTCCAATGCTACAATACCTTTTATTATACAGTTTTGTCCCCTGGGTTTTATGTGAAGTTTTAATGGTTTTACTACACATCACCTGAAGCACCTGCAAGATGGGGGGGGGGATTTTATATGGATTTATAGATAGGGGAATAAATAATCCCAGAAGTGTATTTCATAACTTCTGAAAAACTTCCCTGCTAGTTCTTACTCCTTTAATATGGGCAAGTATAACAATGCCCTGTGGGGAAGGACATGCTTTCCAGGGTGACCTGAAGGATTTGTGTCAGTGAAAAGCAACCTACGAAAGCAGAAAGCAGAAGATTGATCTCACTGTGGAGGAAGAAGAGGAGAAGGTGAGGGAAGGACAATGGTAGCTATTATGTGTTGTAATTTGAATGAGCCTTCAAAATACTTTAGCTTTCTTAAAAGGGAGCAATGGCCATTCCGCAAATTGCTAGGCCATAAAAAAAAAAAAACCTCCTATAGACCTCCACAGGAAGGCTCCACAAGCCTGCAGTTGCCTAGAGATACATCTGGCCCATGCAGCTCCCAGAGGACAGAAAGACAAAAGCGATGTAAGAGCCCTTTGGGAAGTTTGGCGATTAATGGCTTGTTGGGGAGAACAGCACTTACTGTACTTGAGCTCAAGTAGTGGATAATTTCCTCCAGGAGTGGAAATAAGTGGACAAAAGAGGTATGATTAATAATTATGCTAATCTAGATTTACTTATAAAAATGCAGTCTCCCTGCACAGAGGTTTTTCAGCAAAGTGGGGAATTAAGAACAAAGCAGGGTAACCTGAGTTTGCATGCAAAACATGAGAACAGAGAGAGAACTCTCCCCGTGCATGCTCTCCAGCCTCTCTCCTGTCATCCTTAGGCTCAAAGTATCCCTTCATGAATAATCTTCCTCCAAAGTGATCTCTTGTCCCATTTCTATGCAGGGCAAAGGGTTCATTTTGGAGGGCGTTTTTCAAAACAGAGGCAATTCCATTCCCCTACCGCATCTCCTTGCAGCATCCATACCATCGATCAGTAAAGGCTCACACCGGCGAGTGTATGTCATGGTGCTGGGTGTCACGGACCAGATAAAGGAGAACACATTGAAATGCAGTCCACAAAAGAGTCACAGCCAAATGGCAGAACAGGGAATAGGGACACTGCTTGTGCTATATGAGTCCTTGGTCTTTGAACTGTTCAATTCGATGTTTGGACGCACTCTGATTTCAACCTTAAACATGGAATCCCAGATGTTGGCAAAAGCCAGCAATATACAGTGGTGCCTCGCTAGACGATGTTAGTCCGTTCCACGAGGATCGCTGTCTAGCGAAAACATCGTCTAGCGAAGCACGTTTTCCCATTGGAATGCATTGAAATCGCTTCAATGCGTTCCAAGGGAAAATGCAGTCGTCTAGCGAAAATTTCCCATAGGGAAACCTCGTCTAGCGAGTGCGGGTCCCCATAGGAATGCACTGACAGCTGCACTGACAGCTTTTCACCACTAGTCGGCGCACTCCTATGGGGAAACCTCATCGTCTAGCGAAAATCGCCATAGGGAAACATCGTTTTGCGAAGCGCAGTAGCGATCGCAAAAAGGCATCGTCTAGCGATTTCCTCGTCCTGCGAGGCAATCGTCTAGCGAGGCACCACTGTATTTGCACACCGGAAGCTAGTGCATCAACCACAGTGAACCAGCTACACCCACTGGTGAAGATCTTGGATCTTACCATCACATGCCCCTTAGCTACAACTCATCTGAACGACCGTATCCCACTCTGTGTGGGGTTGCCCTTGAAGACACACTTTAAAACATCAGTTGGTGCAGAACACTGCAGACAGACTGTTGACCAGGGTCACTTACAGGATCATCTACTGTATTCCCTTCCATCACTGGCTACCAACCACTCTGTGCCTAAACAAAGTTTAAAGTGCTGCTTATGACCTGCACAGTCCTATAAAGCCGGTCATGACCCTGAAAATCCTAGCTTGGGGCCACCTTACTTGAAACACTGCATTCTCCCATCTTAAACAGTCTGGGCTTTGAGATCTGCGCAGGAGTCAGGTCTGGCTGAGAGACAGTTTTCTCAGGCCAGAAACATACGTGTTGAGAGAGTCCATCATTAGAGCTAACATTAACGATGCAGAGGAGGCATTTAAGGCAGCCTTTTCATTTTTGTGAAACCAGCCTTGATAGGAATCCTGTGCTTAGGACCTGAAAACCAATCACTAAACAAAACAAGCTTTATAAGTGAAAACAAAATGAAAGTAAAAAGTTTTTTAAAAAAAGACAGAGCACCTTAAGACTAACTTTTATATTTTTTTTAATGTGAACTTTCGTGGACAAGTCCACTTCATCAGACATAAGAGATGGAGAATTCGTTCACAAGTTGAAGTGGACTTGTCCACAAAAGCTCACACTAAAAATATAAGTTAGTCTTTAAGGTGACACCACTTTTTTGTCTTTTTTTTTTTTTACTGTTTACTTTCTTTTTTTCACCTGTAATGCTTGCACAGACTAACAGGACTACCCCTTCTACAACTAAACAAAGCAAGCTAATCTGCATAGTCCCAGAGATGAAATAATCTTTTGTCCTGATTGTAAAGGTAACATTAGTTAAGAATTCCTCTCTTCCGGTCACTGGACTACCTCTAACATCTCTTTCTGGTCTCAAGAACGTCTCCCAGGTGCTGGGATTATCTGCCAAGGGAGGCTATAGAATTCATTCCCTGTCTGTTGCCCTTCCCTTTTTAGGCAATGACTGTTTTGCTCAGGCAGGCCTTCGGCATATAAACAGAATCACTCAGTGGTTTAGGTAACCAGCTGCAGCACCAGAACTTGGGAGTTCAATTCCCCCTCTGTGGCTCCCGGGAGAAGAGTCAGCCTGGGTGGCCTTAGGCAAGTTACAAAGTCCAAGGATAGCCCCAGAAGAAGGGAAAGGGAAACCACTTCTGAGTATTCTCTACCTGGAAAACCCTGGAAAGGGTAGCCATAGGTCAGAATTGATGGCACACAATTATTATTATTATGTTGATGGGACACTAAATAGTTAGATACTTTTGCTTCTTCTTTTTATTAGTGTGTTTTAATCTATTCTATGTTATAGCTGTATTTTTAAAGTTGATTTTTATTATTGGTAGCCACCTTGAATGACATTGTGAGGCTGGGGAATACAGGACAGATTGTGTTGGGTCTTTTCTCCTTTTTTTTTTTGTCTGCTTAGCATGGATTGTTTAAAGACAATTTCACAAAGATGAGCCTTCTTCATTGTAAACACAGGCTTTGTGATGCGTCCAAAGGGGATGTGACACACTGACCATGGGTCAAGGGTAGAGAATCCCTCTAGAAAATCTACCCCAACCCATTATGCTCTTTTCTAGTCAGTGAGGTTTTCTCAATTAACTACACAGTTAATTATGTGATGTCAAGTTGATTCTGACATATAGTGACCCCTCTCAGAGTTTTCTTGGTATAAAATGCCTAGAAGCGGTTAGACAAGCTGCAAAGTCCCCAGCCCCTCCTTCTGGTGGCACTCTGGGACTTTGCAGCTAGTCTAAGGGGCCGACGGCGGGGCATGCAACCCTGTCAGCAACACAAAATCCAGGTGATCCAGGCTATTGCTCCTGCCTCCAGCAGGCCGGGAACTATTCCAGCTTCTGGCCCCTGGCTCTGCCACCTGCTGCTCCAGTTCACTCAGCTATACCATTTACATATGGAGGTCTCTGTTTGGAGAAGAGTCTTGAGGATAAGACTTTCCACTAAAATTTCAGCGAGGGTCTTCACACACATTCCTAAACTGCCACCTGACATGAAATTGAAATAGAAATGTTTGAATTACTGTTGGGGTAAAATACAATAGATTTTCAGGGAGGTCAAAATGCCGCAATAAAACTAGCAAAGCCTCTTTCCTCTCACCCTTTTTTCTTTCTCAATTGAATGCTTGCTCACATTTCTTGTTTTGGCTGTCAGTGTCTGATGCTAGAAAGGTAAACATCAGATGCAGAAGAAAGAATGTGATCTCTTTGCTCCTTTACAACCTAACATATTCCACAGGAACACACTCTTGAATGTAAGATCTGTTTTCCTATAAGTACAGTGTAAAATATTGGCCTGGAATTGCCCTGAAACTGCTGGCCATGTTGCCTGGGGAATTCTGGGAACTGTAGTCCAAAACATAGCTCTGCTATTGTATTTTAGTCTTGCATATCTAACATGGCTGACCTATGGCCATAAAAATAATAAAGTTAAGGTTAAATGTTAGAGATGGGCATGAATCAGAATAATTGTGATTTGTTTTGTGATTAATCAAGGTCAACAAATCATTAATTACATTTTTTCTGTCGAATTGACAAATCAGTTCATCAATTGATTTTTTTTTTTTAAAACCCTATAGAATGGCCCCCAAGCACCTAGAGACACAAACATTTGCACCCTAACTCTCCTCTACAAGCCCTGCAAGATTGGTGAAGTTTGGGTTTCAGATGTCCAAGTTATACACCGACAAAGAGGCCTCCCAGGAAAGTCCCCCCCCCCCCCGGCACCTAAAGACACTAAAATCATAGAGAAGCTCCCCATGGCACTCCTCTGCAATCCCTCCAAGTTTGGTGAAGACTTGGTTTCAGACATCCAGGTTATAAGCCCACAAATTGGGTCACCCCTTTAGCAGCTGGCTTGGGAAAACTCAATCTTCACCAAACTTGGGGAGATTGTAGAAAAGAGTCAGCAGAAGTTTCTCTGTAATTTTTGTGACTCTAGGTGCCTGGGGGGGACTTTCCTGGGGAGGGGTTCCTTGTGGGTGCATAACTTGGACATCTGAAACCCAATCTTCACCAAACCTGGAGGGATTGTAGAGGAGAGTCAGAAGAAGCCTCCCTGCAATTTTGGTGTCTCTAGGTGCCTGGGGGGGCATCCTGGTGTTTACTTCATGCCCATATCTATTAAACATACATTATATATACCTCTTGTGCATAGACTAAGAATGTACTATAGGGCATACCTCCACATATCCCTGCTGGTTTACTCTACAAGGAGAGATGGGTGGCAAGCCTGTCCTCCATGACTGCTCTTGTAATTGATAATCTTCCAGAACACCATGCGAAACCCACCAATCTACATTAATGAAAGAAGTTAACAAGCCATTCTTTGTTGCTGGATGTATAATTCAGAGTTAACTGTAGAACGCCCGCTTTTATCTGTGGCAAACAAAAGAATATTTGACCCAACTCAGAGTTAGCAAATTAAGTGCCTGGATGCTCCATCCCCAGCACAAAACCAGTAGTAGCTATTGAACGGAGCGATGCCCCCTCCTCGGAAGAAGTAATACAATGTCTGCTAAGAGGCTTGCCAAAAGCTATGCACTGCTGTTAGGAAATTATCCTTCTCAGCTAGTCACAGCTGCGGGAGGGGAGAGGACTTGGACCTTTTTCTGCCACATGACGGAAAGGAAAAGAAATATGACAAAGTGCACAAATGGCAGAGTCCAAAGTCATTTGATATCAACCCCCCAAAAATAGCCCAAGCCCTAAAAATATTTAACATTTCCTCTTCTCTCTACCCACCTTCCTGTCCTTTAAAAAAAAAAATTCCCCTTAAAGAAAGCTTCATTTGGAGAAACAAAATCCTGATGCATGATTCTAACCGTGTATACCTGATAGATAATTATGCCAGCCTTCCCTTTCCCTTTCCTCAGAGCAGAGCTGGGTATGTTGTTTCATTTGAAGTACAGTTCAGTGAATATATCTGGTTGCAACTACAGTAGGTCTGACACTAGAGAAATCCAGATGGATGGGCACTAAGGGGAGCACAAAAAACTGAACGCAGGAAACAATCGGCATGTATCTCCTGTACTGTCTCCTTGCAATGAAAGGGAATAACAGAAGGATAGAGCCACCATCCTTTCCAGCAGTTTGCAAATGAAAAGGGAAGCATGTTTGCAACACTCCCTTTGGAACTAAGGATTACTGCCCAAATACCTCCCTCATGAAAGCTCCTTTGTGTTCTGTATGCAATAATAATACTGCACTGGTCTGGAAGATTTTTTAAAAAAAGGTTGGTTCATGCGAAATGAACAAAAGATGGATCCAGATTACTGCTTTGTACCAGATTCACACAAACCCGAGTTACTAATCTAATCAACTTGATTTGGAGCCATTTCTATGAGGCCCAGACTAATGGCCAGATACAGTCCCAGAGCGAGAGGAAAGCAAATTTAGAAATCTGTTTGTGTCTGGAGCAGAAATCAAACCAGACAGGGCACAAATCGCTTCAGCCTTGTTCTTTTTGAAAAGAAGCAAACATTAAAATTGCCTGCCATGCAACCCCTGAAGCTAGCCATCTGAAATTTGGCAGGTTTCCTCCCTCTTTACGGTCTATTATGTCTTTAGATGCTATGCTCTTCTGTGGAGAAAGAAACCACTTAGAAGCATTTGGGTTTTCCAATTGCAAGTTAAAAGGGAGACTGACCGACCCACTCAGGTCCAGGGCACAAACCAAATTGTATGGGACACAAATCACCCTGGGCCAAACTGGCTTCCAAGCCAAATCAGGAGATACACGCACAGCTCTAGTCTCAATCTACTGTCACACCTTTGGGTGATTTTAGCAGATTAGCAAAGACTCCTGACTTCCATTTGTTTTAACAACAGCAACAACAACAAAAAAGCACCCAGTCTCCAGTCCAAAGCTATGCTATTTGAGCAAAGAAAGGTTAGGGTGATCGTAGCTGTTTCAGGCAAGGAAGGATAGTAAAGCATAGTAGGACCTCCTTATCCATAGGATCAGTGTCCACTGATTCACTTCTCCATGGTCTGAAAATATTAAAAATATTAAAAGAAAAAAAATCCAGAAAAAAACTATGTTCACATGTATTACCAGACCTGGCCACTAGAGGGAGCCAAAGATCATGCTATGAATACTTGTTAGTGAAGACTACATAGCATGGTATCTAGTGGCCAGTTCTGGTAATGCGTGTAAAAATATTTTCCTGTTTTTTCCCCCTTTCACCATGCGCTCTCTCTCTCTCTCTCTCTCTCTCTCTCTCTCTCTCATGTTTCCTATTATCCACAGTTTTCAGCATCCACGGGGGGCTTGGAACCAATCCCCAGCAGATATGGGGGGTCCTACTCTATGGTCATATTGGCTACTCAGAAATAATTTCTAATATTAGAATTAATTAATGCAAATGTGCTGTGTGTTCTCTGCACTAGGTTCATCCCTCTCTAAATTTACTCTGTGGAAGCTGGGATACCTTCCAGAACAGTGAGGACCTGGGGAACACAGAAAGTAGAGAATCAGCAAAAGCTCACTCTTCCTGTACTTTTCACATCATTTGGAGTGAGGCTCCACTCAGAGAAAACTCTTGCAGACATAAGAGAAAGTGGGACCAATCTGCTTGTTACTTTGTAAGTCATACTATATGAAAATACTAACTGTTGCTCCTTATATCGAGTTAGATGCAGGCTTAATCATATTTAGAAGAGACCCACTGAAATTAATAAGACTTTATCAAGTTTCATGGACCTAAGACAGTCTGTTTGAAGCCTGAGTAAGCCTGAGTTCAACCCAATACATGTATAAATGTATTACTGAGTCCCGTGTTCTGAAGAAAGGTACAATATGAATCAAATCAAATGAAATAAATAAGCTAAATGATTACATTTTATACTATTTCCTCCGCCACCCCATACCTAGCTGCCTGATACCAGAATCAGACCATGGGTTCATCCCGTTCAGTGGTGTCTACAGTGAGTGGCACTAATTGATTACTGGAACTTTCACATAGGACTTTTTCCCCACCCCACCCCCGGAGTACCTGGACTGCCCCTGTGGATTGCGCCTGGGACCTTGTGCTGCTCTGCATAAGAGCTGAGGTCATACTGAGTAAAAGGGAGGTAAACAGAAGCCATACAAGCCCATGTGTGCCTTCACATTGCATGCATACGCACATCCTTACCAGCCTGCTCACTCATTGAGTTTATTATTGGCTTGGATTTGTTGAAGAACCTCTCTCCACCCGAGCACCAAAGTGAAAGACCACCAGAGGCTCCCACTGAATGAGTTCAAAGGTGCCAAAGCACACAAGCACCCCTTTCAGTTTCAAGATTTAGATATGGGTGTCAGTGAATGGATGAGATGGGGCCTCACTAGATGAGATTCTGATCCCTTATCTAGTAGCAGAACATCCTTATGAGGTAAAAGGCTTTCTTTCTAACACCAGCTGGCCTCAGTCCACACAATTAGCGTTATGTTTTACCACTGAGAAGCGGCATGGCTTTGTCAGCATATCTGTTGTCACAGTCATATAGCACTGGAGGATTTGCATGCCTAGGGGGAATAACGATGTAGGAAGGGGAAATCCACATTTACCTTGAACTATGATCTGACCTACTGGTATAGCAGCCATTTTGCCATGTAACCGAAAATCCCACACTAATATCTGTGTATGTCATGCTTTGTGTTCATTAGAGTCAAGAAAGAACACGGCTTAACTATTTGCAACATTTTTATTTATTATGCCTTTCCTCAAGCATTTCTACTAACTCAAAAAAATAAAAATAAAAAAAAAAGTGTGTCCTAAAATGCGGAACTCCTTCTGGATACTGGTTACATAAAGAAATTTGCAAGCTGATCTTCATGGCAGATGAGTACTCGGAGCCAAAAAAGAATTTGCTAAGCTTGTCAGCTTCTGTGAATGTTAAATGCTAAGACATAACTGTTGCTAGAAATGATGGGAGGAAATCTCAAAGGGGAGAAGGGAGAGATTTATAAAAGTCTCTCCAGCATGTTCGATTCTTTTGTTAATCCTGTCACTTACTTAAGTACACGGCGATGCTTGATTTACTTTATTTGAACATTTGGGATGAGGCAGCAGAGGGGCACAGTTAAACATACCGTATGTATGGAACGATATTTCAGAAAGTGGTCAGAATCGTATCCGTCCATTCTAATGCAATAAACACCATCATCATTTTTCTAAAAAAAAAAAAAGTTAACAAGCCTGAATTATGGCTTTCCCATGAAATAATGAACAGAACATTCACTTGGTAATTGCAATATAGTAGCAGTGTTGATTTGCTAGAGGATTAGGGTTAAGATCAAAAAATCAAGTGGAAAAATGAATCTGAAATTAATCAGGAAATCAGATGCTGAGCCAAAATTCATCATCCCCATCGAAGAGACAGCTCTTCCCGAAATAACACAATTGCAACTGGGCCCAGTTGAGAAGAATTAATTACATCTTTGCTTGCAAAAACTAAACATGTTTGCCTGTTCCTGTTCCCCAACCGCTTGTACTGTGCATATACCCAATAGCATAAAAGCAAGTTTAACACATTCAGTGGAATCCTTCCAGAAAAGCCTTCTCAATATTTCATAGCATTTTTACTCATTGCCCAGAGAAAGGCATGGAAAACAAGGGAAGAAAAACCTGTCAAAACACAACCAAATTGCTGGGTCCTCCTTATAAACTGTTCTACTAACACAGGCGAGCTGTATGAAAATGACCAGCAGCACAAAGGAAGGTTTCTTGGCTACATCACTTCAAGTAAGGGGAGCACCCAAATGTCTGAGTATTCCCGAAGAAGGAGCCTTCTCAATGTTTCCCCTTTTAAAATTGTAAATGCAACATCCTGACCCTTTCCATTTCAATGCAAGCTTTCAGCCAAACCAACCGGACCATAGAGTGGGCTGTCACAAAGCTTAGTGGGTACTCTACCTCTTTGGAGGGCACCAGAAAGCTAGACATTTCAAGAAGCAAGCAAACAGGTTTCTTACAATTCTTACACAGAATGGCATCTTTCCTGAGCACGATTCATCAGAAAGAGCATTATGCTGGGTGGAATTTGGCACTTCCCTACACAGAACAATGGGTAAAAAAAATAAAAAATTAAGAAAGGAGAACAGGGTGTGATTTTTGTAGGAAGCTGTGAAATCTTCCTAGTGCAGGGGAAGAGGGAATCTTCTCATGGTATTATTCAGAAAATCACTGATAAGAAGAAATGTTGTGAGTAATCACCACATTCCTACTTAATCCCCACTTTATTTTAACATTTTAATCCTAGGGCATGTTTTATCAGGGGCTGTCCACTATATAACATCTTGCTGCTGACTGATACTTCTGTGATGTATGTCACTTTCATGAAAACTGTTCGCTGAAACACAGGGAGATAAGCACCTTTCTTTCTCTTTGGGAAGAAACTCTGACAATGTAAAGTCTGCTTTCGCAAGAATCTGCATCTCATCATCTGACACTTAGGATCCTCTGTAAAGGAGTAACTGTACCTGAAAAGTTTTTCTAGCACTGTTAAGTAATCAAAATACGATCAGCTGTTCCTTTTTAAAGAAACCTACGAACATTTTAAGGCACTCACTGTAGTAATATATTCACTTCTTTAGTGTGGAGTTGGGGGAGCGTCATCACATCCCCAGGCTCTAATATGCCTGCAGATTACATCTCATGCTGTCTAAGCGTGCAAATGTCTTGGTGTCTGTGGCTTTCTCATGAATCCTGATTCTTCACAGGTAGAAGAGCTTCCCCTGCTCAGACTGACAACAGAGGAGATAAGGCTAGCAGTCTCCCTTCCTCTCATGTTTATTTTAAACATTTAATATATTGCTAAATCCCTCTTCAGGTTCAGTTCAAGAGAAACTGGGCTGGTTTCCAAATTGTTGAATCAGGGTCTAAAACAGATTTTTGTCTGATGTGATAATATATGCCTCAAAGAAAGCTGCTGGTCATGATATGAAACTGTTGTTATATAAACCTTCCAGCTTCATAACCTCTGGTACACAGTCATACTGCTACTCTAAAGCCATTTGACCCATTGTATATCAACACAACTTAACATACTAAAATTGTGCCTTTTATAATAGGATTGCCAGCAACATAGTCAACTTGGTCCTTTTGCCTTGCAAAGAATCGGCATTCAATTCACACAAGGAGAGGTGCTGGAAAACATGACTGCTCATCTAAAAGATCTTTTGCCCAAACGCACAATGTGTGAATCCTGTCCACAGGGCACAATCCTCTATATATGAAAACTTCCAAGGAAAACACAATGCAGAAACGGTGTCCCCTAGGACAGAAAATGGCCCCAAGTGTTCAGCTCTAGAAAGACATAAAGCCTTGCACCCGTTTGATTTTTATATAATCTATTCTGCCACAGGATTAATTAAGACACAACATTTGTTCAGTGGTTTTAAAGAGTTCAAAGCATCTTTTCTTTTGAGAAACCAACTGCTGAATATTCTAAAGGTAACTTTCAAGAATGACGTCCTGTCTGTATATGCAAATATAGAACTGAAAGAATGTATTACAAGATTTTTAAAAAAATATCATGAAATATGTTGTCAAAATATCTTAGAGACAAACAAGACATGACCTGGGCGATGAGTGAATTGCGTTTATGTAGCAAGGGTGATCTTACTATAAACTATTTTACATGGAAGAGGTTTCTCCCCTTTTCTCGCAGTTTTAAAAAAAAAAGAAGCAAACAAGCTGTTCAGTTGAATTACAAGAAACTCTCGGCAGCCTCTCAGGGTCCCATCCCGTTTCTGACAGTACCTTCCCACGTGGGTACTGCCAGAACTCTCAATGGAGTTTGGAAGTGGCCAAGAATTGGTTGCAACTGCAACAAGCAACAAATGGACTTATTTTATTTCTTATTTATTTACTTAAAATATTTTCACCCCACTTTTCTCCTTAAAAAGGACCCAAGGTGGGTTACATCATTAAAAGACAATGTTTAAAAGCTAAAAACAGTACGTGTACAGGTATTTTAAAAGAATTGAACAAACAGATTAAAACTGGTAAATAAAATCAGAACCAAAAGCAGACTTAAAAGCAAGAAGGCACAACAATCAATTTTAAAAATTCTACTCGGGCAGCTGGTTACTGAGGGAAGGCTTGCATGAAGAGAAAGGTCTATGTCTGCTGGTAGAAGGACAGCAAAGGTGGGGCCAGCCTGGCCTCCAGTGGGAGGGAGTTCCAGAGTCTGGGAGCAGCATCTTCAACAGCATTAACAGAAGGAGAGTGTGAGGAAGGGTAATGGAAGGTGACATCAACACCACTCCATTGCTGATGAAATCTGGGACAAAGCTTTGACCCAAGTCCAAATCAAGCCTACAGTGTGCTAAAACAGGCCAGGCCTCTCATGGGACAGAAGGCAATGTGGGAAAGGAAAAGGAGTGAACATGTTTGTACCAGGCTTTGAGATAACTAGGCTTGGCCAGTGCCTAGTATTTGAGAAAACAGTATCTCTCTTTCCAGCTCTGTTAAAGTGTCGGTACATGATGTGCCTTCTGTGTGTCTCTGGCATCTCTTTATTTGCATTTCCCTGTTGGAAAGGAAATTGCTTCCTGTATTTGATGCTATTAAATAACTTTATAAAAAAGGAATCAATTAGCTCTCCTGTGTGTTAATTAATCCAGTGTTTTATCCTAAGGACTGCTGACAGGAGAAAGAGTGCAGGTTATCAAAGCTATTTTGCACTCAGGACGATGACTTTATAGTTTTTAATATTATGCTAGAGAATAGAGAATTACAGTAATACTCTCTGACATTTTATAAATGCTCACTGAAATCTATCAGTAGGCAGAAGGCAATAAATGAATTCTTTCTTACTGGTCAGCACTCTTTGGGATAACCGGCAAAAATGCTAAGTACGTTAAGTTAATTTTCTTTCAAATTCCCCCTCACTGTGTTTCAGAAAGTTTGTGGAATTAAAAAATAGTATGGCATTATGGGAAAAGCCAAAAGAAAACAAAGGAAAAACCTTAGTGACATTCCAGTGCTATCACCACTGGAATAATGATTGAGTATCCGTATGGTGTAGTGGTTAGAGTGATGGTCTGGAATTGGGGACATCCAGATTCTAGTCATGGGACATACGGTTAACCCTCAGCCAGCCCCTCTTTCTCAGACTGACCTGTCTGCTAGGGTTGTTTATTCATTTCATTTATTTTTCAAGTATATACCGTTCTTCTGTCCAAAAACAGAACAGAAGATAACATGGGACTGAAAAGAGTGAGGTGTGCTGCTTTCAGCCCATTGGAAGAAAAGCAGGATATCACTATAACTAACCATCGTCTTCTTCCTCATCAACGGACTAGATCCAAAGTGCAGGCTCTCCCTTGGGGAGGGAGACGTCCTCAGCCCACTCCTGGCACCTCCCCACCAAGTCTCTTGGAAGACTGGGGTCAGGGATCACTACAATTTCACACAGTGCTGCAAAGGAAGATGCCAGACTGGGGTTTGTGGTGATGGTGAGAGAACTGGCCAACATCAAGGGAACGGTTGGGTCCACTCCAGGTTCTAGTCTGGGTTTAAAGGAACTTGACCAGAGGCCAAACTTATTCTGGAGACAGGGTTCAGTAGCATAGCTAGCTCCTTTCAAGTCCTCCAGACCAGAGATCAGAATGGGTTCTCTACCTCACTGACCTTGGAAAACTCGCCTCCATTTGGTCATGTGAACAACCCCATCAGTGCCAGGTCTGATTTGGGTGCAAAGTGGCAATGGGTAGTGCCTACTGCTTTGAGTCGTGCCCATCTTTCTGTATGCATTGAATATATGTGCAGCAGAAAATATCTGAGGCTTGCAGAGGTCCCTCCCATAAAACTGAAGCCCAGTCAGGATCAATAATAAACTCAAAAGCCCCAGTGTATGGCCCCACAGATGGCCCCACAATAGTGATATATTTTGGGAAAGGCTGGCGCCTGCATAGGCAGTCCAGAAAGACAGTTTCATCATTATGGCAAAGGGAGCAGAAATCTGGACTCTGCTATTTTACACTACAGGCTCTGGTGGAGTACTATTGGCCTTGCTGGCCAGGATGCAGAAAGTTACCTTTTCTAAAAAGTCATTTCCTATGTGATTCACTAAAAAGCCCCCGAAGTCATTTGTGACCAAACGATTTGTTTGAAAAGTAACTGGGTACATTATTTAATTATGTTGCTCATCCTTTTGCTGCTGCTTAAAGGAAATAAGATAAAGCCCCACCCCAAATGCCTCTAACATGTCTCTAAAATGTAAGAAGTGACAAAACGCAAGAGGAAAAAAAATATCACAAAAGTAATGATGTTCCTTTCAACTCATCACCTTAGTTTTGAAACGGAACATTGTCCTACCTTTGCACACTCATACATGACAGGTAATTACATTATCTGCAACATGTTACTTCCTCGCTCTGCTCCTGGATACAAGGAAACGCTCTAGGCAACTGTCAGGCAATGTCCCTGTAGTTTCCAGTCCAAGCGTTGCCCAGAGCCAACTGGCAGCTGGGATTTTCTCTGCCAGCTTCTTGGTGGCTAAAATTAAGCTGAATTCCTTCTGTTTGGCCTCCTCTTTGTGGCATATTTTGAGTGTGAGCTTGCACATATAAGATAGACCTGTACCGTAGCTAGCCTATTGTGCCACTGCCTGTGAGAAAGGTTTCGTGCCACCTCCTTCTCTGCTTTGCCACTCTCCCAATTTATTACCTGTGGGAGGATTTCTGTGTGAAAGAGCATCCCTCTGGAGAGCCCAGCTCCACACCCACCTTCTCTGGAATTCTGCCTTCTCAGGATACAATCCAAAGCTCACTTGGCCTAGGAGTGAACCTCACACGGGGCTTAGCTTTTGTTGCTGTCGATGATGATGACAGGATTGGTTTGTCAGTCAGTTATCTCACTGTATGTAATGTGCAGAATGGAACGCTCCACCTGGCACAAGGGGCTTCCCACCCAGATGGCCAGTGTTCAACTTTGTTCAGGGTTGTGGCCCAGGTGCTGTTTGGACTGCCAGAAGCTCAAGGTCTGCAGTATATAAGACATGAGAACATGCTTCTCCTTGCTATGATCTATGTGCTAACGATTACCAGGCTCTCCATGCAAATAGAGTTAGGGCTGAACGGCTTCCAGGTCTTGCTCTGTGACTCACTGACTCCTGTCAAGATCTTCCATGTGGATAATAATCTGCTTTTGTCTGCTCTGGGCATGGCTGTTTCCAATTTTCATGGACCTTTTTATAATATGGACATTTCTGGAATAAGGGGCAGGCATAACAACAACAGCTGGTAAAGCTACACAGAAGGAGCCATAAGGAACATGGCATGTACAATCAACTTGGCCACTTGGCCATCTCACGTTATATTGGCATTGGGATCAGCCCTGGGGACAATAGCAGTTGTGCCCCTTGTGATTGATGTAGCGGAATACACAGCAGCCAGTGGTGGGTGAAGCTTGGTGAGGGAAGCGGAGCCAGGGACATAAATGGGTACAGTGGTACCTCGACTTACGAACGTCCCTACTTACGAACATTTCGACTTATGAACGTTTCGAGTTACGAACACTGTTCCAATACGGATTAAGTTCGTAAGTCGAGGTACCACTATATATGTGTGTGTGTGTGTGTATACACACACACACACACACATACATACAGGCAGGCAGGCAGGCAGGCAGGCACGCATGCACGTAACAGAGGCAGGCATTCACTCAAGATACTTCCTCAGTCCCACCTCACTGATTCACAACTCAGTTGAAAAACAGAAAAATTCACCTTTCCCCTCCATTAAATGTATCCCGGCCTGTTGCTGTTTTCCTCTGAGACGTTAAGAGTTTAGAAGGAGGGAAATGCCTGCAGAGCCCCATAACCCTGCTTCTGGTAAGGAGGCAGGCTGGTTGGGGATAAGCTAAGCTTGAGGTGGGACACTGTTCCATTTGGTCAGCCCCCCACTGAGCAGAAAAGGACAGAAGCAGCCAGTGCTGACGTGGCGCAGAAGCTGTCACCAGCCAGTAAACACCTACATTATCTTTCTTGAGCACAGCCAACTTTCAACTAGCTTCAGGAACCATCCTGCTACCCTTAAGAGGTGGCAAGGTTTCTTTCCATCAATATCATGGCAGGGCCAGTCCTACCATTCGGCAGCAGGAGGTTGCCCTCTCAGGCAGGCAGTTTGGATATCATGAAACAAAGCAAACTATATTGCTCACTATTTGTGTGTTTTAACTGCCAGAATAACTTGACTGGCTTTGGATACCACACACTTTGCCTTGAGTGAATTAAGGGCATTATCTGCTGCTGTGTCTCCAGCAACAGAAACTCTAGGGCCAGGTCTGGGCTGATTTCTGCAAGTCCACCAACCACTTCTGCCATTTAGGCTGCTCTTAAGGACATAATCACAGAGTTGGCCAGTTTGTTCCTTGTCTAAGAGCATCCCAAATCATGCCGCTGTCTGCCATGGCAGACTGTGCACATTTTTCCTGGCTTTACCTGGTTGGCGTGGTTTTTAGGAGGTGATCTGCTACCACCTGCCCTGTCAGTGCTATGGAATGCTTGGCACAGGATTAAAACAGCAAGCAGAACTCATTAGTGAAATGGATGGAGACAGTATCCCTTTACTTTCTGCTGCAGTGAGGCCTGGTGTGACAATGGCTCCCATGAACCGCTAATCTCACTCCATCTACTACAGCTGCAGTTCCTATTGGAAACAGGTATGACTATATGACTCCATTTGACTACTGGAAAAACTGATAGAAGTCAATACCATTCATTGCTATTTGTCAGATGTACAACATGTCTCTGCCATTCTGGCATCTCTAGGTACAAGACTCGCCAAATAATTAGGTGTATTTCACAGGAGCACACCTTGGTTGATGTTGCTTTGCATTGCATTGCATTGCATTGCATTGCATTGGCTGCCCATTCGGTTCCGCATTGACTTCAAAGTTTTAATGCTTACTTATAAGGCCCTAAACGGTTTAGGACCTCGATATTTGGCGGAACGCCTACTCCCACCAAGGTCTACCCGGATCACCCGTGCGAGTCAGGAGGTGAGGCTGAGGAGCTTGGCGCCGAGGGAGGCCCGTAGGGAAAGAACAAGAAATCGGGCCTTCTTGGCGGTGGCTCCTCGCCTCTGGAATAATCTTCCTCCGGAGATTCGTGCCGCCCCTACGCTGGGTATCTTTAAAAATCAATTAAAAACATGGATGTTTATACAGGCCTTCCCTCCAGTCAATACCTGATCATACCTAAATAAATAAATAAAAATAAATAAATTGTTTAGTAAAGGCAATAATACTTGGAAATTTATCTTACCAACAAATGATAAACTATGGGAAAACTCATTTGGATAGAACTGATCTCCTACAACAGTGTTTCCCAAACTAGGGTCCCCAGATGTTATTGAACTAAGACTCCTCAAAGCCTTCACCACCAGCTGTGCTGGTCAGGATTTCTGGGAGTTGTAGTCCAAGAACATCTGGGAACCCAAGGTTTGGAATCACAGTCTTACAAGATCTGTAGGATTCCTTAAAAAATAGATGTGACATATACATTTCTTTTTATCTATGAAATGTATGGAGGCCTTCTTCTTTTTTCCTCAACAATATTTTTTTTTCAATAATTCTTTGGTTGATCGTGTATCTTTTCCACAAGGGATACACAGAGCTGCTTCCCGGTATCTAGCTCACTATGAACTGGACACAATGGCTTGCTCTATTTCTTTAGACCAGTGCTTCTCAGTGACACCTGGGCCACCAGTGGGACACAGTTGTTGTCTAGGTGAGATGCAAGGTTTTCCTAACACTTACTCAAAATTCTCCCTTCACGTCATGTCATCCTGCAAATATAAAGCATGATTTCCTACCCACTAAGATGGATGGGAGAAACAGAGGTAGGGAGAAAAACTTGAGTGTCCAAAGTTACTGCTACCATGCCAAAAGCTTGAAGATGGATCTCTATGCCAGGTACAGTGGGTAGGAAATCATGTTTTATATTTGCAGGATGACATGAGGTGAAGGGAGAATTTTGAGTAAGTATTAGGAAAACTAAGCCTTGTACTAATCGTTTATTATTTATTTATTTAAAATATTTTTATCCTGCCTTTCTCCTTAAAAAGAACCCAAGGCAGCTTACATCATTAAAAATACAATATTTAAAAGCTAAAAACAGTAGGTATACAACATTTTAAAAAGAATTAAACAAGTATTACACTAAACACAGTAATAAAATCAATACTAAAACACATTTAAAACAACGGAGCACAACCATTCATTTAAAAAACCCCTCTCAGACCACCAGTTATTAAGAGAAAGCCTGCCTGAAGAGAAAGGTCTTTGCCTGCTTGCAGAAGGACAGCAAAGATGGGGCCAGCCTGGCCTCCTGTGGGAGGGAGTTCCAAAGTCTCAGAGCAGCCACCAAGAAGGCCCTGTCGTGTGTCCCTATCAGACGTACCTGTGAAAGTGGTGGGACTGAGAGAAAAGCCTCCCCTGATTATCTTAAAACCTGAGCTGGCTCATAATGGGATACATGGGCTTTGAGATAGCTCGGACCCAAGCCTTTTAGGGCTTTATAGGTTAAAACCAACACTTTAATTTGTGCCTGGAAATGGATCAGCAGCCAGGGGAGCTGCTGTAACAGGGGGATCACACGATCTCTGTAACCAGCCCCAG
Organism: Intellagama lesueurii; assembly: GCA_037013535.1. Taxonomy (NCBI): domain Eukaryota; kingdom Metazoa; phylum Chordata; class Lepidosauria; order Squamata; family Agamidae; genus Intellagama; species Intellagama lesueurii. Next base: position 160,530,250 of record JBAJHW010000001.1, on the reverse strand, counting down.
TCAGCAGTCTGGCTGCTGCATTTTGGACCCTCTGGAGTTTCCAAACACTTTCCATCAGCAGCCCCATGTAGAGTGCGTTACAGTAATCCATCTGAGATGTAACTAGGGCATGTGTCACTGTGGTCCGATCAGACCTCTCAAGCAACTGGTGCAGCTGGTGCACTAGTTTTAACTGTGCAAAGGCACTCCTGGCCACCACTGAAACCTGGGCATCCAGGCTCAGGGATGAATCCAGGAGCACCCCCCAAGCTGTGCACCTGTGTTTTCAGAGGGAGTGCAGCCCCATCCAGCACAGGCTACCACCCTATTCCTTGCTCTGCTTTTCGACTGACCAGCAGCACCTCTGTCTTGTCTGGATTAATCATTGTGTACAATCTTCTAGTCTCTGCATTTAAACAATTTATTTTTTAAAGACCAGTCAGTAAATAATCAGGTCTTACTGTCTGTTGTTTTGTTGTTCCTCCTAGGAATTACTAGTGCTATTGCAGCCCTTTTGAATTCTGTGGAAGTGAAACTCCCCTCTAGGCAGATTTAGGGATGTGATAAGCTCTTAGTTCCCTGCATTTCTCTAAATCCTATGTATATTTTGCTTCTGAATATGAGGAAATGTCATGATTGCTTCAATTCCAGCCAAGGCATGCTCTCCTGACATGGCGACTCTGCCAAGAATGTTTCAAACCATGAGCAAGAAGGCACCTGTAGCACGGGACCAAGTTGTCAAGTGTACTGTTTTCTTCAAGTTCTCTGCAATTTGCACAAAAATATCTGCAAGCAAAACAGGCATCTTTTCGCTTCATAAACCCAGGAAACAATGACAGGCTGATTTATCACAAATATGCAAGCAACTATTTTTACAAGTTCAAACAACAAGGCAGTAGTTATAGCAAATTTAAAAGTTGTGTATTTATGGGACTGTCCAAAACTCAGCCTCAAAGATATATGAAGGCCCACTGAAACTGTCAACGTCTCACTGTCTTACAGTGAGGAGGAAGACTGTTGTGTTTTCTTGTTTACAGTGTGAGGACAAATCCAGCCAGAATTCACATCCCTAATTATCTTCCTGTCCTTGTTTCATGTCAGCCTTTGGGGAGATGTCATATGGAAATTCATGCACATTTATCTGAATATGTGCATTTATTTATGCTTTTTACCTATCTAAACACGTTACCCCCGCTGGCTATATTGTGTTTCTATATATTTTTTCAATTCTGCATATTTTAGGTATTTGCTTTTCAAAAGGAGAACATAGGTTTGTATGTATGTTTTTTCACTCATTCACACACACACACACACACACACACACACACACACACACACACACACACACACACACACACACACACACAGCTTTTTATGATTCACAATGAAAAGCTTAATTGTAATCTATAAAGCCAAAATGATTTTCTCCTGAAATTCTTTCAAATATTCTAGGAGTCAATGTATATTTGAAATATGCTTTCTGGTTCCTCTTCCATATATGAACACAGTTTAAACATCTGACATTTTTCTCCCCATACCTTCATTGTAAAAGCTACAGCATAATTTTGCTTGCACAGAAAATTATTGTAAAGGTCCTATCACTACTACAATAGCTGGTTTCTCCTTTCTTTAGCTTTGGAATATATGTGGAACATTTCCAATCTGTGGGCCATAGGTTTTTTTGTGGTTTTTTTTTTTTTTTTTTTTTTGTAGCTTGAAATAGCAGTACCTATATCCTATCTATCTGGTGATTTATTTCTTCCAATTGCTTTATCAGCAGCTATCACTTCACTTTCTATAATTCCAAGTCCTTCACCATGGGATTGTTCTTCAAAGGAATAATTCATCCTTATGTCTGGGCAGATAACATATTCACCTGTGGACCTTGAACTTGGTTTAAATTCCTCTTGATTTCTTGGATTTTATGGCAAAGATCTCCTGTTTTTCCCTTTTTGTTGTTCTTTTATTACTTTGCAATGATTATTTTTATAGTTCTCTTGGACCTCCAAACATAAGTTGCTGAAAAGCTGCATTTTGGATTCTGATGCTATTTTTGTCTTGCTTTGGCTTCTCATTGGTTGTTATGAATCGTAAGAATTTCTTTGATTGCCTTTTCAGTAATCTTTTTTTTTAATAGCTACAGGAGTAGTCTTTTCACATTTTTCCCTGATAATATTATCTCTGGTTTCATTGGGCAGTTCTTCTAGTTCATCATCAGTTTTTCATCCTCACTGGAAAGAACGAAATAAGTGAAGACTTACATCCTTGCTTCCATTAACAATGCCACCAACCTTATATGGCTTCCCAAAATATGGGCACCTTCCCTTCATAAGCACTGTTTGCCTCAATTCTCCAGAATCCCTTCCTCCAGAATGGATCAAGGACTGCAGTTTCAGATCTGAACAGTATGGAACACTATGAGTGTAGAGCTTCAGAGGAGAGAGTGATAATTGTCCACACTCTGACTCAAAATTCACATGGCTTTTTTTTTTATGCCTACGATCTCTACATGGATTTCTTGGTTCATTGGGTTGCTCTTCATTTACAAAACTGAATCTGAAATTAAGCTTTTTATTCAACTAGTCACCCAGTGTGTTTTCCAAATCCCTTTCCAAGCCAAAGCGCTACATTAAAATGTATGCAAAGCAACATTCGTATGACTAATTTTTTAATACAGTCAAACCCTACACTGCAGTACATCTCATTAAATTGTTTGATCTGGAACAACTAACACAAAAATGGGTCACCTTGCCACTAAGGAGCAAGTTGGCATGAACAGCTGTAGTGTGAAACCCACCACCAATTAAATCTGTGTAAACATTTCTGCTCTCCATATAGAGGGAGGGAACACAATGCTATCTGCAGTTTTATGGGATGACATCTGGTGAGTGACAAATGCCTGTGTCACAAGAAGGCTCTACAGGTTTTTGCTTTATTGATAGCATAATTTCCTCAAAAGTCTGTGCATAATACAATAAATTTATTATATATATATATATATAAATTGGTTTATGATAAGGATATTTACACTCTGTAATCTATAGCAAAGAGACTTGACATATCATTGTAGTATTTTTGCTGAAGTTTACAGATGCCTTAGGCATTGATTTTCCTGTACCAAACACTTTTCCGTATTGAAAAAAGGCATAAAGTTTATCTCATACCAGCCAGAATCCTACTGGTGTTCTATGAGGTTTGTGTAACTTGTTGTGGCTATTTGCTGAGGTCCTTGGATACATTGTGGGTGTTTGCCTGGCCATGTGCCTGATAGCACAACCAGGATGTATCATGGCATCCTGTCAGCCATGATTTTGCAATGAGTGGTGCAATCAGTTAAACAACCTGTTGTGCAATCCCTTTTACAACTAATTGTGCAACCAGACACATGGACTACCTGGTGTAACTCCCTATGAGCAGGCATATTTTTCACTACACCAAGCACAACAGGATTCCAGTCAATGTATCTCTTGATATTCACACCTTCTCTGGAAGTTATTCTATCCCTGATGGCCATCCCACGCAACCCACCACTCTAATCTGAGTAGAAATATACTACTCACCAAGTGCCTAAGATTCTTGGCCCCTCTCCCATAACTAGTGCACAACAAGCAGCAGGCAGCACAACATGCGCCATCATGAGGCTAGCAGGGAAGGCCCAGTACCAGTGCATGGATGGAGGCGGGGCACTTCACCTGCTTCTGTGGAAGAGGAACCGAATGGGAGAAGAAAGCTAGCTGTCCTGTGGCCCATGGCGGAGAACAAAGCATCCCACACACACAACTTGAGGGATCCACCTAAATGCCTAAAATTAGGCAGGGCCCCTTTGCATTCACAAGTCTTCTTGCCAATCTAGCCTTTAGGGCAAATGAGACGTTGCCCCACCTCAGGCTCAGAGTTCTCTTTTATTGTGTCTTCTGCCTCACCAACAACCTCTGCTCTGCAAAGGATATTCAGGGAAAAGCAGAATTAAAGAACAAAATTCCCTTCTTTGCGTTTCCTTCACTTCTTTGGATACCATAGGAATCATGAGCCTAAATTGCTTCAGATGAAAGCAATCCATTTAGCAGACATGAAAAGTTGAATTGTATGCACCTGGCTTTAGACATCTGTAACATGTAAGTACCAACATGAATTTGACCCAACTCCGGGAGGCAGTGGAAGACAGGAGGGCCTGGCATGCTCTGGTCCAGGGTCACAAAGAGTCGGACATGACTTAACAACAACAACAACAACATTTAAGTGTTATTGTACATTTACAAGCAACATTTTTTCTCCAAATATTTGTAATGTCTCTGTGCTTATCCTTCTATTACCATCCTCAACATAATGGGAAAGAAAAATATTCCATTAGTTCCAGTGGGGGAACCTAAGTGCTAATCCATGTTTCATAATTATTCATGAAGCGAAATGCACACGAATGAGAGGCCTCCTAGAAAATAAAGTACAAAAGGTTCAAAGATTATCTTGCACAATGTTAAAGAGTGAGCAAATTTGGTGGGTTTCCTTCCTTCGAAGGAAGACTACGCTCACATGCTGCTTTCATGTACCACTGAAATTCTGCTGCAGCAGTGACTAGAAAGGGAAGCCCACTTAAGATTTCAGGAAAATATCATTTTCACTTGAAATAAGGTTCTGTGGTCACACAATTAAAGTACACTTGTAAAATCAATGGGACTTAACATTCAGCAACTGATTCAAAGGCTGAAATCCTGTTGCATAGTATAGTAAATTCTACTAGAGTAGGCCTATTGAATCAGTGGGGTTTTGGTGAGTCAACAGCTTAACCGATTCAAATGGGTCTACTCTAGTTGTGACTTACTAGACTAATTATCAGAATTCCATTGTAGCTGTGATGAGCACTGGAAACTTCAAGGAACATCCTCCTCCTTGTTTTCAGTTTTCCAACAAGTGGTAGCATTGGAGAGGTTTCAGGAGCTACAGGAACAGATGAGGGCAACACATGGTCCACATAAAACATTTTGCCTACCTCACTATACTAAGCCTGCACAAATGGCAATTTGTCAAACCAAATATATCCCACTAAATATGTATTCAGAGAGGCATGCCTGAAGTTTGAAGCATCTTACAAAGGGATATATCTAGTCCATTGCTTCCTCCAAGCTACAGCCTGTTTTATCTACCAAATCTGGGTAGGTGAGACGTTATTTCATTCTCATTTTTTATATATATCTGCCAGAATATGCGCATTGCTGCACAAACATAACAGAAAGAATTTGAGGTTTTAATTCAAAATTAAAACGAGGAATAAAGCAAAACAACAGATTCTCCCACCATTACCTTTAAGGCAGGGGTACTTAATTTGTGACTCTCTAGAGGTTATTGGACAACAACTTCCATCATCCCTCACCACTGACTATCCGGGCTTATGCCATAATCCAACAATGTCTGCAGGACTAAAAGTTGCTCACACCTCCTCTAAGGTCACCATCATCTACCTCATCACCACAGGTGGTGAGGGCATTTAAAGAAAGGCATCTAAAGTAGGTGTCCTACACCTGGGTAAACACCTCTGAGGGACCACAGAAGCAGAGAAAGGGACTGCACCACTTCAGAGTGCGGGCATAGTACAACAGTTTTGGCTGTTCTCCTTCGTTTAAAATTCCCTACCTCATTCTGTTGTCCTTTCCTACTTTCTTTTGCTTTCTATTCCACTCTAATATACATATCTTTTTAAAAAATTAACTTGTTATCTTGGGGTCAGGACATATTTTTACTCTTATACACAGCCTAAGGGACCTAACATACCTGCAATAAAAATGACCAAAACACACACACAGACTGCCCAATCTTAGTTGAGATATTTCAGCAGAGACCATAAAAGCACAATATAATATATCAGATAAATGAAATGAACAGAGATATGCAACACGTTTGGACTAATACAGCATGAGAGATAGAAAATTTAAGCATATAATGGTGGGGAGCTCATACGATTTAGTGAAGGAATTGCTGTGATTTGTTCTTTCGATGACATATTGATTGGCCAAATTGGAACAGAATAGATATATGCAACTATATTGTCATCTGAGGTGAAAATCAAACACCTAGCTGCTCTGACTTTCAATTCCTATATTGAAATGCCTCTTACACATGTCAGAGAACAATAATAAAGAGGCAGGTAATCCTGCCATTTAAAAAAAAACATACATTTCTAACCTTAAAAATATAATATCAATTTGGCAGGTAGTTGCCCAGTAGAAATGCTGCTTTCTCCCCTTTTAATAAAGCCATTTACCAGGAACCAAATTGTTTTCCCACTATTAGACTTTTCCCCTTTTACCTATTTTCGTTTGCCTTGACAATGTATTTTAAAAGGCAGTAAAGCAGAAAGCAGTAAAAGAAGCAATAATGAAGGGAGAGACACACAAAGTGATCCTTAATGGATTGTCAGCTCATGAAGGCAATTCACAAGCTGTGGCAAAATGAGTTCTATGCACAAAAGAAATCAATACTCATTGTAGAATCCTTCCTGCTACACTGCAATTTATCAGCTAAACAGAATACTGTCACATCTCATAGGCTTCCAAAGACCAGTTGCTCTCAGAAGCAATATTTATTCCACACTGCCTCTACCCACAGCAGAATCTGATTTGTGTAGAGCACAAGCCGGCTGTCTAGCGACTTGAAGATGAGGCAGGAAAACAAGGAAGCAAGATAGAGATAGCAGAGTGAGAGACAAGGCTTGTCTTGACAAAGCACTGCCTTGTCCTGAGATATAAACATCTCCTCTATACATTTGTGATGCTTTGCAACTCACAGAACCCAAGTCCAACAAACTAAATGGACTCTCCAGCGACACAAAGCTGCATTGTGGCTATGAAGGCACCCCATGCCTTGGATCCAATTTTGTTTTGCCGAAGCAGAATGTCACTTCCACTGGCACAAGATTGCCCTGCCTAGGGGTGTGAAAATCTGGCTGTTTCACTTTTGATGTGTTTCACAGAATCCCTCTGACATTCTGTTTCTGCAACAGGCCCAAAGAGAAAAGCATCCGTTTCCCGTGCAGCCTTTCCACATGGAAAATCTGCATCTGATTTGTGTGGAGAGCTTCCATGGGCAAAAGAAGTTCTCCTTATAAAATCTGCACCTTTTTGCCTGGGCAGTACATCGTGCCAGGGGAACAGGCTCCACTATTTGGGTATTGAGTAAACACCCTCAAAAACACCTGAATGGGACTGCAGTCTGTTTTGTATGTTAGATCTACAGCATTTATGAAGTATGCTGCTAGTTTGTTGAGGTGAGGTGGATGTCATTGAGAAAAAGCTAAAGAAAAACAAACCTAGTGAATGTTTCCGCCATTTCCTTCTTCCCTTTTCACCCATGTTGAATGACTTTGGGGAGAAAAGGAAAGGAAAGAAAAATATTGGCCTTGCTTTGAGATAAAACAAATCAAACCATGTGAGTTCTGTGTCAAAGCAGAAATTAAAGATGCAGACCATGATTCATTCTGGGGGGAAGTGTAAGCACTGCTTTTTCTTCTTCTTTTTTGCTATTCCATTTGCTTGCTACTGTAATCTCAGTACATATTTTTTTCAAGGCATAATATTCTCTCTTTCTCTAGAATAACATATTTTGCAATGAACTTTTAGCAATCCAAAGTTTCTCTCTCTCTCCTTTCTTGATGTGTGTGTTGTATGTAAACATGTAACTAACTATATTAATCAGTTTGCAGCTGTATCAAATGTAACTTGCACTCTCAAAACATTTGTTTTAATCACCACAAAGAAGAGTACACTCTCCCCCTTCAAAATGAACCTTTTTTGCCTTCTCTGCTCCAAAGTAATTGATTAGTCAGCAAAGTCTATAATGTTTAGAGATTTCTTTCATCAGTTGCTTAACATCCAGCACGCATCCTTGCAGCCATGGCTGCAACATGGGAGGACAATGGTTAAACCAATTTCATACTCAGTGAGGAGGAAAAGAAAGAAGCGGCGGGGGGGGGGGGGGGGAGAAGACAGAAGAGAGAAAGTGTAGAGCTAGGATCTGAAGGTTTCTTCATTCATTCTTTCAACAGAAATACACATTATATTTCTCTTCTTCAATAAACCTACTTTGGACAGAAGAAGTGAGGACTGAGAAAGGGAACAGGATGAGGTGAAACATCAGGTGGTGTAAAGGAAGAACAAACTCCCTCTACAGCCCTTTTAAGAAAGCATTTCAAGGAGACGGTGTGTATTGCCCTTTTCAAGTCCCTTCTTCACCCTCTTCCTTGTGGCTTCCTGAGGAAGATGGTCTGCTCACTGTTGAGGTTGGGGCAATGAACATCCCTCGTCCCAGTAGCTATTTCCAATGATGAAACCACCTGGGATGGCAAAATTCACTAGGTGGTTATTTCTAAAATAAATTTGAGGCAGTGTCTTCCTTATTATTTCCAGGTTCTAAAATATGAGCTGCCTGGGTGTGCAAAAGGGATCTGAGACAACTCAACGTGTCTCAGATGAGAACTAAACAGAATTTACAGCCCAGCTCCTCCGCATTTCTCCATCACCACCAGGTTTTCAATCCAGAAAGCTGCTTGACTTTTTGCAATTCTGGCTTGGAGTGATTCAGTCTCCAACCCCTTTACCCATTCAGTTGGAAACCTGAGGAATTAGCACACCAAATAACCATTAACAATGAAGAGGAAACTGCCCAGCTTGTGACTTCTTAGACAGAAGGCATAACGACAATTAATGAGAGAAAGACCCTTTAATGTTATAATGAAAGTACTAATTTAGGTCAAATAATTACATTGCAAACATTATGGCCCCATTGAACAAAACAGTAAAAATTAAAATTTAAAGTATGACGTGTAATGAATTATTTTTAAACTCTGTTCTGATCATTAAGTATTGGATGGAAAACTGCAAAAGAGGATTCTGGCAACTGTATTTTCTGCAAAATATGAGGCTCTTGTACAAAATTTGTTTTTGCTCAAAATGCTGCTGCTGTTCCTACTACTACTACTACTACTTCTTCTGCAGCTGACAAACAATTCAGTAGTCTTTCCACTTTAAAGTAGGAACAAAAATACTTCTCAGTGGTTGAAATAAAAATTTGTCAGCAAATATTTATTACATCCTTACTGTATATACTGAAATCATGTCAGCCTTTCAATATTTCATACACATCCCTATATCATCAGAATACAGAAGACTTTATTGAGGTCTATTTCAACATGGAGCTCAATGACAAATAAAACTTAACATACGGTATATATGCCAAAATCCCATTGCTTTGTTTAGAAAAGCATACCAAAGTAGACCCATTGAATTAATGCAGTTTCTTGAGTCAGCAGTTCCATAAGTTCCGTTGAATCAAATGGGCCTAATTTAGTTGTGTCTTACTTTAATGTAGATACAGTTAGTCTGATTTGAATCAATGGAGCTTAGAAGAGTTGGGTCACTATATCCCTGTTGATACAAAGGGCCTACCTTACTGCAATTTCTACATTAATCAACAGGATTTTGGCCATATAGACTCATTGAACCTAGCATAGCATAGTAGGCATGAGACTGGACTTATAGTATGGAAGTCCCCAGGTTGGATCTCACCTCTTCCACAGCCTCTGTTCTTGTTCAATCCAGAATACGGGAGCTTTCATTAAGACTATGGGATAGTATAACATTTCTTACATTAGGGGGAGAAAATTATGTTTGATCTAGGAGGCAATTTCAGCTACACTCCTCACCATCACTACTACAGCATACTTTCAAAATTCAATGGTAGACATAGCAGACATCATCCTGAAAACTTTTGGCCAAGCATCCCGGAACTGCTCACATAGTTCTGAAGAACTACGTGGGAACTAAGCTTCCTGAAGGCTTAGAAGAGTGATGGTACCCTTGTTTCCAACGGACAAAATCTGAGTAGTGGGGATGTAAGGACTGCAAACATGGGCAGACCCAGACACCATGGGTTTTACACTCTGTTCACAGGGCTCCTGTACAGGGTGAAAAGGACATAATATATAAAAAGCACTCTGTACACTGGAAAGCAGTATGCAAAGTTCACTAAGTGATATGACAGACACATGAGTCTGCAGCTGAGTTGAAATGTCTGTGTTGTCCTCATGGAAAGGTTCCACACACAGAGGGAGACACAGACACAGACGCACAGACATACTGCTATCTCCCTCCCCACTCTTTCCTGTCCTATGAGAAGTGCTCATACGTAAATGAGGAAAATAGTTCCACCTTTTTACTTTCCATATGTGTTACTTAACATTTCTGATTTGTGACAGTCATTTTTTCTATTCTAACAAGGGAGATCCATGTGGATAAGCATCCTTCTGTGAACAGAATCTGTCACTATTTTTCTCAAAGGGAGTTTAACACCTCCTGGACCCAACTAGATTCACTTCCCAATTTGTAATAACTAACCAATGGTGGGGAAGGGTAACTGTAGTGTTCAGTGAGATCTAGATGTGGCCAAACCCTTTGTCCACATCCTCATGCCTTAATAACTGAAAGATATCCTACACTACTAGACCAGTCAGTATTCTAGACACCTTTATAAATGAGACTGCAATAAATGTTATATCTTCTAAGTCCCAATGGATGCTCATCTCAACAAGCCATGGGGACAGGCAACACCACTGTGGGCTACCACCAGTTGCAACACATGACCAGCTTTCTGTGAATGGATTTGGAGCTCAGCTCCCAGAATGCTTTGTGGTGTGTTGGCCATGCCAACTGGAGAATTCTGTGAGCTTGGACCTAGATTCATACCAGGGCTAACTATGTGCTGTTAAAGAAGAATGATGTCGTAAAGATACACACAGACAAGATACACATGGAATAAGCATTTTATGAATCTATTTGCAGTAAGTATAACAAATAAATATTTACAATATTGTATATATAATAAAGGTACATTGTTAGAATGAGTGAGGACAATAATTTCTCTGCATCAGCATCTAAGCAGATGTTTTGTTTACAGGATATGAAAGGTCAATAGGTTATCACAGCCGACCTGAGATGACTAGTTTTATAAAACGCCCATTATAAGCACACAAAGCCAAGCCACACTTGTTCTAAATTCTCCAGATTTCCAAGATATATAGATCAACTTACTCTATAAAGTGAACATGACTCGTTACGCCCTGCAGGCCTTGTATAAATGCAGAGGCTTTTCTGGGACAGATGGGACAATCCCGTTGTTTGAAATCATTTTCCTCAAGACAAGAACCAGTGATTTATTTCCAGCAGCACCCTGGCTCTTCGATTAAGTCAAGCAGGGATTACATGGATTTTCTGCCCATATTAGTAAAACTCCAGCATCTGTTGTTTGCTGGATTTATAACCTGAATAATAGTCTCGCAAGCTGCTTTTGTTCAATGAGGTCAGTTTTCAGGCTTCCAGCCATGTGTACAAACAAAACATACAAAGGATGGGCCTTGCTCTGTTGTCCATCTGGGATGTCCTGTCTCCAACAGTATTTCACATTTCCTTTTGCCCCACACAGGAACGGGAAAAAAGGGAATCCTATAATGCAGACGGACGTTACATAGGCACTCTCAGGATAAGGGCAAAAACAGGAGCATGCATGAAGCTGCTGCCTTATTCCAAGTGGTCTGCTCCTTATTCCAATATTGTCTGCTCTGACTGGCAGCAACGGTCTAGGGACTCAGGGAGAGGTTTTTCCTTCCACTGACTGTACGACACATTTTAACTTGAAGATGCTAGAAACAGAACCTGGGAACTTTGGTATTCAAAACATGCCAGTCAAGCTGGGAGATTCTGGAAGATGTTGCCCACTATCTCAAGGGCTGCCTCTCCCTTTATGAGCTTGCCTGGGGGTTAAGATCATCAGGAGAGGCCTTTCTCTTGATCCTACCACCTTCACAGGTACATCTGGTGGGGACATGGCCTTCTCTGTTGCTGCCCCCCAGACTTTGGAACTCCTTCCCACAGGAGGCCAGGCTGGCCCCATCTTTGCTGTTCTTCCATAAGCAAGTGAAGATTTTTCTGTTCAAGCAGGTTTTCCTGAGTGACTGGCTGCCTGAGTGGGCTTTTTTTTAAAATGGGTGGTTGTACCTTACTGCTCTGAATGTGTTTTGGTGTTTCTTATGTTTTTTGTATGGTATTTCTTTGATCCTTTTTTAGTATTTGCATAATCACTGTTGCTAGTTTTAATATTGTCTTTTAATTATGTAAGCTGCCTGGGTCCTTTTAAGGAGAAAGGCGAGGTATAAATAAAGAAAGAAAGAAAGAAAGAAAGAAAGAAAGAAAGAAAGAAAGAAAGAAAGAAAGAAAGAAAGAAATCTTAAAAATATATTAAAAAGTAAAGGGATAAATAGATTAAAAGATTGGAGAGAGAAGATAAGAGATAAAGAAGATATAAAAAGGGTGTTAGGAGGAGAGGGGATTTCATGGTTAAATATAATTCAATTAGAAAGGTGGACAAGAGAATGGAATACTAAAGAAGGGAAAGGTAGAAAAATGACAAAATTAGAAGAGATTATAGAAAAAAGATGGAAAAAAGAGGAAAAGATAGATAGAAAAGGAACTGTAAGCCAAATATATAAATTATTAGTGCAAGATGAACAGGGAATACAAGGATTAAAAATGCAATGGCAATATGATTTGGATAAAGAAGTAATAGGTGAAGAATGGGATAAAATATGGGATCAAAGAATTATGAAAAACATGTCAGTAAGGATAAAAGAAAATTGTTATAAAGTAATATGGAGGTGGTATTTAACGCCGGTTAAAATGAATATAATAGACAAAAGTGTGTCAACATTATGTTGGAGGTGTAAAAAAGAGAAGGGGACGTATATACATATGTGGTGGCTATGTGAAACAAGAAAGAAAGAGTGGAATTTAATTTTTAAAGAAATATCTGAAATAACTGGTTTGAATATTCAAAGGTCTCCGTTAATTGCTTTACTGAATGGGATTAAGAAGGATCAATTGTTGAGAGAAAATAAGGATTTAATAGTAATAATGGTTACGGCTGCAAGATTAATTATTGCAAGAAATTGGAGAAATGATAACAAATTGAGTATAGAGGAATGGTATAGAGAATTATGGGACATGGCAATTAATGATAAACTGACATGTGATATGAAAATAAGAAGAGGCCAAATGAAAAATAATGATTTTAAGAAAACATGGAATGTATTTTTGGAATATGTATTTCGGAGAGGGAAGGGGTATACACCGAGGGAAGAAACAATGAAATTTTGGAGAGAAAATGGATTGAACGAAGTTTAATCCTAGTCCTGAAGGTGATGGGGGCACTTGTGAAATTGTATTTTATTGTTTATTATTGTTTATTATTGTTTTTGTATTGTTTTTATAGTTTTTTTGTGTGGTAGTGGGTTTATGTTGTATTAATAAAAAAATAAAAAAAACAAAAAAATTAAAAGAAAGAAAGAAAGAAAGAAACTTGACAAAGAACTGCACTGAATAATGGTTCCGGTAAGACAGCAGAGGACAGACTTCAAGCATGTGGGGCTGACTTTGTTCTTTCACTAGAAACCTGAGCTCAAACAAGCAGAGAAAGAGACGCCGATTGGTAGGCTAGAAATTTGTTGTCAATGCTAGAACAAAGTTCAGATTTACTTATTTATTTATTCACAAATACAGTCCATGCCTAATTTGGCCCAAGAGTTTTTTTCAGGTACCTATTTTTTGCAGTGGGAAAAATTAGTTGTTCCTATTGTCATATAATTAGACATCAGGCATCCTTGCTGATGTATTACAAATCACCCAGAGATCTACCAGTAGTTCTTAATCTACTTTCTCCTCACCTCTACTCTAGGAAATAGTCCTTTCTTAGATGGAGGTAGCACCCATTTATGGAGAGATCTCCCCAAAGGATAAAACAGGGGCAAGGACCCTTCCGTCTTCCAAAATGGTTTGGGCTTCAACTCCCAGAAGCCACGGCCACCTTGCTGACTTGAAAGAAACTATGAGAACTGTAGTCGAGAACATCTGAAGGTCTGAAGTCTTCCTATCTTTTGCATAAAGAAAGCCCTGCTTTCAATTATTATTACACATGCAGGTATAGGCACAGATACAGCAAATGTCTTGAAGCTTTGTAGCCCAGAATAACAAATTCCTGTTCTTCATCCTATGGAGCTGAGACAACTCTCCTGCATGCTTATGGAATCACCTGAAGATGAAAGAGATCTCCTACCATATAAGTAAATGACCAACAATAGGCGAGAGAATGGAAGAAGCAAATAGTGATGGGAAAAGGGCAACAAAAATATTAAACCTTGCCCTCTCAGCCCTACTCACCCAACAACCACCCTGACAAGTCTGCAAAACATTTGATACTTCAGAAAGCTGCGGAGCTGATGGTCCGTTTTTCTTATTCCAGAAGTTATGCAAGTATGGTGCTGAACAGGCACACACAAATAGCAATATTTCCCTTTTCTAAATATGTATCTTCCTGGGCATCCCTCAGCTGGCTATAAATGAAAAAGAAGAGTAGGGGAAGGGGGGCTTCTTGGCCCAACAGAGATTTTGCTGGGGTTTTTTTTTTCCTTTTTTTTATCATCATCAATCATTTCATTTTGTGCTTCGTTCAAACAGGCAAACAGGCAGGCAGCCGTGGAACGGGCAGTTTAACGAGGTCTGTTCCAGCAGATCCCGTTTCCTCTCCTTTTTTTGCAGCACAGAGAGACCATTAGTAGAGGAAGCAGGCCAATCCCCTTGCACAAAGGTTGATGGGTGGTGGTTTTGCTCCAAATAACATTATTTTTTTTGGAACATCCTGTGAAGAATGAAATCAGTTTTCTTTTGTTCTCATTTGTGAGACACTGCTAGTCTTGAATTGGTTTAAGTGCAACAGGAATTGAGTGGGTAGCTGCCTGGGATCAGACAGGTCATCTCCTGGAAGCACATTTTAATGAGTCCTGCACCTTCGGTTTTATTGCTGTGCCGTGCTGAAGAAATAAATGTATTTAAGGAGTGGTCAACTGGCCCTTTGTGGAGTAAGTGTCCCCAGCCCTAGAACTCCCAGTGATTTTGCACTATAGATCCCAGAAGCTCTGCAGTCTATGTGAACTAATGTGTTTGAGTATAATAGTCCAAGTGTGTTTACAAGGCCAAGTTTGGACCCTCTAGTATAGTGTTTAAAGGCAGGTATGAGCCCTTTTTTTCCTTGGGGTAGGAAGAGTGTGAGTGACATACACCCTCTGCAGAGGATGCATACAATGACATTTGAATTAATGTGCTAATAACACTAATATAACAAATTAAATGTTTTCAAGTTTAAATATTAACAGCAATAAGTTAATTTCACAATTACAACTGCTTAACTTTAGCTAGTTATCATTCCATGCTTTGGGTTGTGTGAATGTCACAAGCACATATTTGAACAGGGCATTTGCTCTTAGCAGTGATTGACTGCTTCACCCTACCTTCATACTGAGCTGGCTGGATAGCTCAGTGAGTTAGGTATCTGGCTGCCAGGGATGTGGGCAAGTCTTTGAGTCAGAGTCTTAGATACCAAGTCCCAAGACCCAAGTCCGAGTCCCTATTAACAACAAGCTTTTTCTCTCCCCCCCCCCAAAAAAAAAGGGGGACGGGATTGGTGGGTTCCAAGTCACAAGTCAAGTCGGAGTCATTGGTGGAAAAAATGAGTGGAGTCCGAGTCAAGACACTGGTGTGAGTTAAGTCTGACTTGACAGCAAGTCCCACGACTTGAGTCTCCATCTCTGCTGGCTGCAGAGCCAGAGGTTGGGAATGTTGAGATAATAACAATTTTGTATACTTTGTAACAGTGGGTATCAGTGGAAGGGAGCCTTTTAGGACCTAAGCTATTGCTAAAGTTCTTTTTCCCCACCTCTGGCTTGCCCCTCCTTTTTCCTGTTTGCTTTGCTTCTTTTTGCTTTGTTCATTTCTTTCTGCTCCTGACCTCCAACCATGTGGCCAGCATGACAGGTCTGTCTGATACATGGCTGAGACTCACCTCTCCTTGTTTTTCCTTTTTATCATTCTGACTGTAACTATAGACAGCAACTGCAATTAAATATACCTTCTTTTCCACTTTAAATGCTTCTGGAGTGATTTTATACCAATAAAGTGCTAGTCTGTGTGAAGTGATGAGACTGGGCTGATCTCTCCAAATTGCTAACTCTGCTAACTAAAAGGGGATAAGCAAAATAACTGGGAGTTCGATTCCCCATTAGTGCCTCCCAGGAGAAGAGCCAATTTGTGTGGCCTTGGGCAAGCTGCAGAGATCCAGGGCGCCCCCAGATGAAGGGAATACCTCTTCTGGATATTCTCTACATGGAAACCCTTGAAAAAGGGTCACCATAAGTCAGGATTGACTTGAAGGCACATTATTAATATCACTACCTCCATATTCAAAAATACTACTATGGTTACTACTACTTCTGTTATTTATTTATTTATTTATTTATTTATTTATTTATTTATAGCTTCTTCAAAAGCAGTGCCTTTCTTTGCAATCTGATTCACATCTTCCTTTCCCGCTATTTTTCCTAATAACATACCTATGTAATGAACAAGCTTCAGTTCAATTCAGTTTGCTGGTTTATCTGGGAAGAACCTTTTCAAATATATGTATTTGAAGAGTTGCAGTTTTTATTTCTGTTAATTAAAACATTTATAGAGAAGACATGTGAATAGAAAAGGAAACCTAGTTATTTAAATAAATAGGACAGAATTATACATTTCTTATCGGCAGCAAACCACAGATATGTCTTCTTTTGTTACTGATGAGTTATTAACTCCCAAGCAGGACCTTTTCATTTCCTCCTTTAGGAGGCTTTAACATGTTGCATTTTGTCAGCAGCAAAAACTGGGGCAACACAAAACCTTTAAAAGCAAGTGGCTTGTAAGCACTTCTAACACAGTAATTCTTGCTGGTCCAACAATGTCATTGTAAAACAATTCCTGCAGATTTTTCTAACAGACATTTTGAAAATCATCAATTTGCCTTCTCCTTAAGTAACACTTGATAGGAAGCTGAACTACTTAAACATTACAACGAGGGGGATGCTGACGTCTCACAGAGAATCAACAAATACTCTGAATTGCAATTACTTACTTATTAAAATGCCATGGCCAGCTTAGCTCTATGGGCAACCTTGGCAGCTGACCTGGGAGGCATAACTGAAGGGCATAAATCACACAACCTACTAATATGATGAAACAGCCCAAGCCATTGCCCTGTTTCTGATGAGGAAGCTCCCCGTGTGAAAGATATTTGAACACTGCAGCTGGGACTGGAGCTATATTCTGAATGCTCACCCTGTCCTATACAAGATAGCAAAACAAAAAGCAAAAGCAGAATTACGCTTATAAGAGATTGACTGAAGCAAAGACAATAGAAACTTAGGGATATAGCAGAAATTTGTTGGGTTCAAATTTTAATATTAAACTTTCCAAATCAATATGCAAGCTGAAAGGTGTCTGCTGTTTTCATTCCTCTACATGTCGCAACGTAGCTCCCCCACTGAAAAGTTGTATAGATTATATACATATTTAGGTGAAAATGTACACAAAAACACACATATTGAGGAAACATCATATGCAAAATGCATTATATCTGGCAAAACTGTATACCAAATGCATCAAGAAAAGAAGCACACAGGACCTAGAGACACATATTCTAACTTGATTTCTCCTCAATAGCAAAACCTCAAAATTGTTTTCCTAGTCATGAGCATAGATTTTTCTTCTTCAGTCTTACAGAGCATGTGTACATTTCCATAAGTGATTTTTGCACATTTCTATAAAATATGCAATATTGAAAAAATGTGGTAACTGTTGCACTTCTGTCGGAAACTAGTAAAAGGAGTAATATTTGATGGGTTATTTGTGTCTTTCTTATCAGTGAGCCCATTCTGTAATTGGTGTAGGGGGGTGCGTCAGTGTGTGTGTGAGAGAGAGAGAGACAGAGAGAGAGAGAGACAGAGAGAGAGAGAGAGAGCATGCATGTGCATGTGAATTTTGTTTCACAAAGGGAAAAGACACTAGTTTTGCACAGAACAGAGGCAGGAGTTTTATATCAATTCTATTTTTCAAATGTGGCAAAATAACACACACACACACACACACACACACACACACACACACACCACAGAAGGAATAAACACAAGGTCTCATTCCTGTGCTGAGACTAAAATCGCTTGGACAGCTTAGCATATTCTCAAGGAGCTACGTACCTCACTATTCTGACACAGCCAAATTCTACTACAATCTCAGTAATAAGATTTCTTCACATCCTTACCACCTCCCTCTAAAATCCTCAGCTGATGGGAGAGAGTGAAAGAAGGTGCTGGAATAAAACACCTACCCCACCCAGTTGTTTTGTTTCATTTGCATTTATTTCTTTAATTCCAAAACCGCAAATGTCAATGGCAAGGAACCATTAGCGAAAATAAAACACACAATTCTGAGTCCTTGCAGACTGAAACGGACGTCTTACACAGAACATTTTGCAAAAAAATAAAAAAATGAAAAAACTGTTTCAACTGAGCCTCTCTTTTTTCTTTCTGTTCCTTTTCCACATTTATGTTTGTTAACTTAATTGGATTTATAATAACATTGCAAAAAAGCCTCTATCCACTGTTTATGCACTTCTTCCCCAGAAGTAAATTAAAAATGAATGCAAAAATTAGCATATTTTTATACTTTTCTTTCCTCATTAAGAATTCCATTAAAATTAGCTCTGCAAAGATTAAAAAAAAATAATTGGTTGCCTCTGACAGATAAGTGAATACTTTAAGGTCAATTATACTGATATAATGTTAGCAAAACTCCCTTCCTGTCCTCCCCCTTGGTTAATGCACTGGCCTTTATCTGTTCTTGGTGATATTTGTGACTTTTAGAATAGCACAGAGACCAAAGCAAGCACCAATGGAAGAATGAAGAGACTTTTTAATGCACTAACATGAGTGATATGCCAGGCTCTTACGGATCCCATCTGTCACACCATTTTATACACAGCAAATCTTTCTACATTATTGGCGTCATCAGCTGATAGCATTTGCATTTGTCAGAGCAGAGACAAGGGCCAGACAGAACGTTTTAAAAAGCCAAAGGGCCTTTGTTACTTTAGTTGCACACGTGCACCGGGTTAAGTGCGCTACTTTCCACCTTCTTGGAAAAATGAAAGTCAAAAGAGAGGCTGGTAGTGGCGAAGGGGAAAAACGAGGAATTAGCACATGTTTTCAAATACACAGTTCATAACTTTCTTCAAACATGCATTTAAATGAGATATCAATATTAAAAACTTGGAATCATCCAATTCCAATGGGTATTTCTCTCTCTTTCTCTCTCTCTTTCTTTCTTTCTTTGAAGGAAAAGAGATCTAACGTGCTCTAGAATGAAGATCACATAGTAAAAAGCAATCACTTGGTCTTTTTTTAATCTGCAACAAACTGGATTATAGCAGTCTGGAGGACCAATTCTAAGTCTAATTAAAGAGCAGGGATCTACATTTTGTTACTTGCAAGCAGTCCATGGATGCAACCCATTTACCCTTCTAGATGTGTGAGGAATCTGTTCTAGGGGACTTGTTTGGGGGCAGAGGATAGACTTGACCCAGTTTGCACTTCCCAGAGCACAGGCTGGATGCGATCTGTGCCCCAGAATTCGTAAATGGAGACAGAGGCTGCTGGGGAAAAATGGGCACATTCTAAGTCAATGTATGGAGAGAAAAACTTTGAGATGTGTACAAAACACTGTTGAAATATTCCTCCCATTTAGTCAATAGGAAGAATGCATGCAAACAATGGTACAATTAAAACATGTTCAAAAACATACAAATTTGAGAAAAGTAAGGAAAGAAGTGTGTCACCTAACACAGGCTAAATGAACAACTTGGAAAGAAGAGGTGGTGCCTTTATGGATACGCATATCACTTAATTTGACCTACACAAGGCCTCACATCGTAGTGGTCAGCCAGCCAGTACTATCAATTAACTCACCCTAAGATTCAGGGTTACCTTGCTTATTAATAAGAGCCTCGTGGCGCAGTGGTTAAACTGCTGTATTGCAGCCAAAACTGTGCTCACGACCTGGGGTTCAATCCCAGGTAGCCGGCTCAAGGTTGACTCAGCCTTCTATCCTTCCGAGGTCGGTAAAATGAGTACCCAGCTCGCTGGGGAGGCAATGTGTAGCCTGCATAATTAACTTGTAAACCGCCCAGAGAGTGCTTGAAGCACTATGGGGCGGTATATAAGCAGCACGCTTTGCTTTGCTTTATTAGGTAATTATTGGCTATGAGTTTAAGTTAATACAATTAACTTATTGTATTTTAATACTATGTATTTTTAAGTATATAGTGAGTGCCTTGGAATCCAATTCTGGGATGAAGACAGCATAAAATCAATCAAACAAACAAACAATTTGGCCAGTTAAGTGAGAGGGAAGAATTCCCCCCCCCCATATTCTCCTGTGTTTTCCATCTTCTCAGCCACATTGCCTTAGGTTTGTGTGCATATACTGCACCAGGACATATACATCACAACTTTGGAAAGCAGAAAATGTGTTGAAGGCCTTAAGAGAAGGACACTTGATGTTCCTACAGTGGAATGGCAACTAACCACCACAATTTGGATAGCTATTGAAAGTGGGAACCTAGCGCCCTGTAATGGCAGACACAAGACTTCACCACACCAAAAGGCTTATGCTCCAGCATGCTGCCAAAGAAACCCAAAAGTGACATGGTGTGAGTGAGGAATTGCAGCCTGTTACTTCCACCTCCACCTCTGGATTTGTTGATTGAATGCCTAAAGACAAGGCAGCACAAGGCATTTTGCTGCTCAAGGCAGAACTGTAAAAGATCCTGTTTATAAGTAAGCAAACAAAGACAAGACATATAGCATAAAAATTCATTCATTCGTTTTGGCACCTAAGAATATCTCACAAATGGTTTCCCTCCTCCATCTCTGAGGTTGAACATCTCACGAATGTTTGGCCTCAGTACAACAACTCAGTAATTCACAAACCACTCAGTAATTCGCATGCCACCTAGAATCTGCTGCCTAAGAACTACTTCTCACAATCTAATGGCAGGCCCTGCCCAGCCTGCAGACAAATAAAGTTGTGGCCTAGTTTTGAAGTCAATAATACCATCCCCCTCTTTCTTGTCGTCATAAACAACTGTTCACCTAACACAAGACAAGGCAGGGTAAAACAGTAATTAATTCCCTAAAGCCAACTGAGACAGAAAGGTTTTCATTTGTCTGCAGTTGATCAGCATGGAAGACATTGTTTGAATTCCTGTCAGAAGGGAGTTTCATAATATATGGCTGTACAACACACAAACATATAGGGCCATTGATCAAAAGAAACATGGGAATTCTTTCACACACTCCCCTGTTTCAGGTAAGAGACAGCGATACACTATCAGGTATTTAATTTCTGTCCAAGTGAAGCTGATAAGAATTTGCTGCACATAGCCATCAAAACAGGACTAGATTAATTATATCCTCACACAAGCAAGATAAAGGCACAACATTTGTGATGGGACCGTGTTGTCGCATCCTGCTCTTGTTTACAGCTGCCTAAATGTGATCAACATTTTAACAATCACCTCTCTCCAGTTTATGAAGAGGCCCCCATTTAGCGTCAAATGCCTCATGCAAGGAAGAGGAGGCACTCAACAGATGCAATGAAACAGCTGAAATGTCACTGAAGCACCAACAGCATACTAACTGTTCAAGGCAGGGATCCTTTCTCTTGCCCCATCTGGGGAGTTTACACCCAAATGAGGTAATATATGCCAAAGCTCACTTCCCCAAGAGCTACAACCAAATAACAGGGCCATCCGCAAATGCTGCCTAAGGTGAAGGACAGGAAACACACAAACACCCAATTCTTTATACCGAAGCAACTGTATTGGCTGTACAGGCAAAGGGGCAGTGCCCTCCACACCCGGATGCCAGTAGACTATTTTAAGGGTCTGCAACAGAGGGGGTACATCCCTATAGAGCACAGATGGCTCCACCCTCATCCAACAGAGTGGAATGGCCCAGGGAACCAAGGTGGAATTCCTGGGGAGCTGTGAATCCCTCTCCAGCACCTACCTCATTCTGCCAGCCTTGCCACATTGATTATCCATTCTGTTCTGAAGAAGCAATTGTGTGAAATAAGTTTCCTGCTAGAGCTTCTTGCAAGGACTACTTTCCTTCTCATGAGCTTTTCCAGTCTTGTCCATATCCTGCCATCTCCCACATCTCAGCTTAGGTGTTGCTTCCAGGAAACTTCGAATGCCCTCCCAGAAATACATTTTGTTTTACTTCCACACTGACTCTTCTTCATAAGAAAGGGTCAACTACTTAGGCTCCTTTCTCTTCCCACTTTGGGAGAAAAGGACTTGAAATCAAGTCATGGTTATAGAATATTTGGAGGTAAAAGTTATAGTATGATTTGTATTACAGATCTCTAGTTCTGGTTCCCATAAGAAGATGCAAGAAAGCCTGTTGCTGATAGAGAACAAAAGAGGGGAGCAATGAGATGGAACTCAACTGATGGCCATCTGTTCACCCAAGATTTGGGGACTCCCATTTTGTACATTCTATACATGTATGATGGATGCAGAAACATTTTCCCTCAAATAAATATGTGCAGCACTGGGATACACTAACACAGACTTCTATGCGGGAATTGCTCACATTTGTAAGAAGCACTGACGGTAAGGAGCTGAACACCTGCACTGTTATGAAGCCGATGAGAAGTGTGAAGTGGTGAGTTTTCAGTTCAAATATCGCCTCACTAAAGAGCTGACCAGGTGGCTCTTAGACAAGTCATTATTTCTTTGCCTCTGTGCTTCACATCTCCTCCTGCCTTCCCTCTCTGTAATCTGGGTGTAGTAAAACTGAAAACAGCAGTAGTTGGTGTATAGGAAAGAGTGCCACTTCAGAACCAAAATACACACGTGCAAACACTAGTACAGTGCTTCCCCAGATGTTCTTGGACTAAAACTCCCAGAAGGTTTCACCACTAGCTGTGCTGGCCAGGATTGCTGGGAGTTATAGTCCAAGAACATCTGGGGACCCAAGGCTGGGAACCACTGCACTACTTAATCTACTGTGTCACTATGTATTATAGTGTAGGCATCCTTCAGTCTCGAGAGACTATGGTAACGTGCTCTGAATAGAGGTCTTGGAACCGTGTCTAGTGTGGCTGTGAAGGCCAATACGAGAGTGACAATCCCTTCCACACTAAAGACAAATACAATCTGTCCCCTGTCCAGCTCCCTGATTTTGCTGGTTTTGGGACTGCCTCTTTGCCTCGGCCTGCTGAACAAGTGTCTCTTCAAATTGGGAGAGGCCATGCTGCACCGCCTGCCTCCAGGCTGAACGCTCAGATGTCAAGGTTTCCCATCTGTTGAGGTCCATTCCTAAGGCCTTCAGATCCTGCTTGCAGATATCCTTTTATCGCAGCTGTGGTCTCCCTCTGGGGCACTTTCCCTGCACTAATTCTCCATACAGGAGAACTTTTGGAATCTTTTGGAATCCAACTGTCAGCCATTCTCACGACATGCCCAAGTCAACGTAGACATCGCTGTTTCAGTAATGTATACATGCTAAAAATTCCAGCTCGTTCTAGGACTACTCTATTTGGAACTTTGTCCTGCCAAGTGATACCAAAAATGCGTCGGAGACAACGCATATGGAACATGTTCTTGGTAGGCCTTACTAAAATGATTCATAAGTTGTTGGAGCTCTTCAGCAGAGTGGGCAACAACAGCTGCATCATCGGCGAAGAGGATGCATGCATTTCAGATGGACTTTGGTCTTCGCTCTTAATCTAGAGAGATTAAAGAACTTTCCATCTGATCTAGTCCAGAGATAGACACCTTCTGTTGCAGTTCCAAAAGCATGCTTCAGCATGACAGCAAAAAAGATCCCAAACAGAGTCGGCACGAGGACACAGCCCTGTTTCACTCCGCTTCGGATGTCAAAGGGATCTGATGTTGAGGCATCAAAAACTACAGTGCCCTTCATTTCCTCATGAAAGGACCTGATGATGTTAAGGAGTCGAGGTGGACATCCAATCTTGGGAAGGATTTTAAAAAGGCCGTCCCTGCTAACCAAATCAAAGGCCTTTGTGAGATCTATGAAGGCCACAAAGAGTGGCTGTTGTTGTTCCCTACATTTCTC
The DNA here is from genome assembly GCA_037013535.1 of Intellagama lesueurii. NCBI lineage: Eukaryota > Metazoa > Chordata > Lepidosauria > Squamata > Agamidae > Intellagama > Intellagama lesueurii. The sequence continues at coordinate 160,506,168 of JBAJHW010000001.1, read as the reverse complement.
CTGCAACTGTCTGAGGGAAAATACCATGTCAGTGGTGGATCTATTAGCTCAAAATCCACACTGTGATTCTGGATAGACTCTGTCTGCAAGCACCTGGAGTCTCTTCAGCACAACACGGGCAAGCAGCTTCCCTACAACGCTGAGAAGAGAGATGCCACGGTAGTTATTGCAGTTGCCTCTGTCACCTTTGTTCTTGTACAATGTGATGATGTTTGCATCCTTCATGTCCTGTGGTACTCCACCTTCCCTCCAGCAAAGACAAAAGATTTCATACAGCTTGGTGGTGATGATCTCTTTACAGCACTTCAGCACTTCAACAGGGATGTTATCAACAGGAATCCAAGGCCGCTTTTATTTCTGCTAAAGTTGGTTCGCTGTCCAACTCTTCGAAGACAGGTGGTGCCAAGTTGAAGGGAACAGTGGAGAAGGAAAATACAGGTTGCAGTACAAGAAATGAGTTGTCAGTGTAGTACAGTGGATAGAATGACAGACTAGGGCTCTGGACACCTGGGTTTGAATCCCCGCTTCACCATAGAAACTCACTGGGGACTGGAGATGAAAAAAATATTCCTTGAATATCTCACTTATCTTGAAAGCCGCATTAGAGTCACCATAAGTCAGACACAATGTGTCAGCACATAGCAAATGCAAACAGTATATGAACTTCAGTAGGCTAGTAAAACATTTTGAGTTTGAGTTTATGAGGCCAAATGTGACAGCTTTCATGAAGGGAGGAACCCTTTTCCTCATACACAATCCTCTGCTAAACTAGAAAAAGCCTTTCTGTGAGCAGGGAAGTGTTTCTAACTAGCAGAGTGGCACCTTTGGATCAAACCCAGGATTTTTAAATCCCCGACACACATTCAGATAGAAGGAGCTCAAAAGTGGGACTCTTTCAGAAGACATGCTTTTTAACAAACACACAAACAGTTTCGTCCCCTCCAATGCTTTGCTTGCAAACAAGCAAGCAAACAAACAAATAATAATAATCATCCTAACTTAAAAAGAGGCCAAACTTCTTTTCAAAAATACTTAAGAAAATTGGGAACTATTTAAGGAGCAAAACCATTTGTTTTTACTAGTTGCTTAATAACAGAGTAGTCTATGTTCAACATCCAGGGTACTCAGCTTTCCTCCCCTCCCCCGTAGATGATGCCAGATGCACTTCCCGTTTTAACAAGATTATCCCGCTGCATTTGGAACAGCCAGACCATTTTGTTTGGAGCCATGCTGACTTATGAAGCTAGCATTTACCCTAATAATGCTAATGGACTGGCGGATTGTCAAATAAATCCCAGTATTTCCAAATGGCAAAGTAATAACCAGAAATGTGCTAAATTACTAACAAAAGTGCTGCAAAACTAGATGTTTATAGTTCTGCCTGGAATCCTAAGTCCATAACAAATGCAGCTCTTGGAGTAAATCTTGCACAAGCTACAGAGTCACCAGACCTCTCCATGTCCTTTTCAATGTGAAGCAAACCTGATGCTTACATGAATGGCTTGAATGATGTACTGGAGTGATGCTAACTTTGTCAGTAGCAGTTGTGAGTGGAAACGAAGAAGGCAAGATGCTTCATTTGGAGTATCTGCAATTGCTATAAGAAGCAAGTACATGTGTACTTGCTTCTCCGAGGAGTACACATGGTTTCTTCCACCCTCTTCCTTTGATCCCTGCAACTCCTGAGTGGTAAAGTAGCCTGAGAGGCAGCAAGCAGGCCAAGACCACCTTGTAAGCTTTGTGGTTAAGGGCCAATTTCAACCTGGGAGTTCTCTTTTCTAGCCGCAGATATTGCACACCACACTGGCCAATTCATGCCAGCCAGCCATTGCTTGGGGTTGCAAACATCAAGTGGCCAATCAATACATTGAATAAGTTTCTGTGAACAAGCTTTTATCCAGATATAACTATGCAGGATTGTAGCCTATCTCTCTATGTACTTTCTGCTTCTGCTTTCTTCTCCTTGTTGGTACAGTAATAAAAAACCCATGGTTGTAAGAAGAGGAAGACATATGTACAAAAATACAACCATCCAGCTCAAGAGTAAACCTTCCTTAGGGGTCTGCCTGGGTTTTCAGATCTCTCAGCCCTACCACTGTCAGAATCATATCTGGTGAAGACCCAAAGAACGGCTTTCTTAGTGTCCACTCTCAGATTCCAGTACTCCTTGCTGCAGGAGGCAGGGACTGAGTCCATCTCTGTTGTCCTTCTAGCAGATCCCCTGACCACTTGTGAAGGACAAAGCGCCCCCTTTTTTCCCCAGCAGCAATGTATTTAGCGTTGTCTTTCCCAAGTGGATAGATGACAGTTTTTCTTAGATAATAACCAGAAACTGAGATCATCCAAAAAAAAGCTAAATGGTGAGAGACTCAAGACATACAAAAGAAGCAACTAACTACTTGACACAATGCACAGTTAAATCCTGGCATTCAATGCCATAAGATGTAGGGAGGGCATCCAACTTAGGTGTATCAGGGTGTTATATATATTAGGGATTGGTAAGGCTATCATTGGCAACCAGCCATGATAATTATAACAACTCTAGGGTCAGAGGTAGTTGGCTATTATATATCAGTTTCTGGGGAACAACAGCAGCAGAAAGGTATTGTTTTGTGAACTACATGTGGACTTTCTACTGAGATATATTTTGGCCACTGTGGGGAACAGCTAGATAGTCCTTTGGTCTGATCCAAAACTTCTCTTTAAGTTCATATGTTCACTGTTGGCATTACCAGTTAGACAGAATGAACAGGTATAGACAGGGGGCCATGCTTATAAGTCTCAGCTCTACCTTGTGCATGTTCAGTTGCTCAAGCAAATATGTCATCTGTGTAGATTCATGGGTCAGGTTTGTGGGTCTCCAAGCACATGCACAGTACATACACTCTGCACACACAAGGTGCAGCCTAATTATATTTAGAGGAGACTCACTGAAGTCAATGGAACTAAAAATCATCATGACTATATCAAGTCCAATCTATTTGAGAACTTCTCTATGTATGCCTAAATCTGGATTCAACTCCTGAGAATGCTCATGGTGTCAGCTGGACATGCTTGCAGCCACGGTCCCATTCTACCACTCCTCACAGACACCCTGCATTCATGTTAATTCTGCCCAGATTGGTCACATGCGTGAGCACTGCTGAAGTTGTTTCTGTATGATACTTACAAAGAATAGCACCAGCATCTTCCTTGAATGATGTGACCAGATGAAAATCAAAATTCTAACAGCAAGAATAATTTATTCCATAGAAAATTCATTAGGTTAAAGGAAAAGGAAGGAAGGAAGGAAGGAAGGAAGGAAGGAAGGAAGGAAGGAAGGAAGGAAGGAAGGAAGGAAGGAAGGAAGGAAGGAAGGAAGGAAGGAAGGAAGGAAGGAAGGAAGGAAGGAAGGAATCAGGTTTCACTTTAAAGTCAATTTATAATAAGAAACTAAGCACAAGGCGTAGAATGACAATCATTCTAGATGCATGAAATGAGTTAACACTGCAGAGAACAGCTATGTCAGCACATCAAAGATCTCAAAAACCCACCAAGTCATTGGACTGCTATCCACATAATGTGAGAGTAAAAGAAGTGCAAAACTGACACATGCCTGGAAAGTTTGTGTAATGCTGTGCATAGACCTGCCCATGGAGAAAATCCTGATCCATCTGCAGAGTTAGCAGCCTAAACTATTGATACAGGCTTGGCCAGCATATTCTTGGACTGTTTTGAGATGCACCTGCCCACCACTGTTCCAGAGAAGCACAAAATATTGCCTGGCTGTTGATGGCTTGTTGGGGACAACAGATGGCTTTGGGACACAGGGTCACAGGAAAGAGATAAGCAAGGCACTTTTATTCATGTTCAGTGGGATGGCCAACATGCTGGTGGATATGTATGGACAGCATGGCAGCCTAAGGCTGGCTTTACATGTAATACATTAGTGGCAATCTTTAGCAGGGATATCTAAAGAATGATAATCTCTGGAATCCTCACATTAAGAACAAGATAATATAAGAGGATCAGTGCTGAATCAGACCAAGACTTGGTCTAGTTTCATGTTCATCCTCAGAATGTCCAACAGCTTGTCTCTGGGAAGTCTGCTAGCCGAGTATGAGCGCAGCTGCACCCTCTATTGCACAAAGCATCTGACCTATAGAAGCATAATGCTTCTGATACTGATATATACGTAACTACCCTGACCAGTTGACAGCAGTGGATGTATCCATACACTGTGGATGCATGTATACAGTGCAGATTTGAAAAGTGCGTATAGAACAATCTGCACATTTCAAATGGGTACAAAACACTCCTTAAACATATTTTAATCAATAGGAAGAAACATTTAAGAAATTTGGAACATATGCACAAACACACATGTACTTTAAAAGAAAGCAAAGGGGGTGGTGGTAATCTATTTTGTCCCATTAAAAAAAGAAACCCTCAAAACAGGGCACAACCCTGGAGGTGGAGGTGGAAAAGCAAAATGTCCATGGATGCTGATTTCATGTGTCAACATCCTTAATCTTTGGCTTATGGAAAACCTGAAGACAGATGTTTCTATTCAAATTCTTATGTACAAATGCAGTAAGAGCAAGTAGGCAAAAAGGCAACGGAAGTCATGCCTGCTGTTTCAGATACTTTGCCAGCTAATCTCAGAAGCATAGGAGCTGGCTGCAGTTATTCATAGTCAATGAGCCTAAGCAATGAAACAATGTTCTGGGGCTTAGCCACAAGGAACTCTGGCTTCTATTGAGCACTGCCAAACAAGTTAATTCAGGAGGAATGAAAACTTGCTTCTTTCCTTCATAAATCTGGTTTCACTCAATGCCAAAAGGGTCTGAGATGAGGTATGTATGATTTCTTTTTCTTTTTTTCTTCTATTCCTCTGCTTTTTCCCTAGTACACATAAGTCCTTGTCTTCCAGTTATTATGTCTACCTCTAAGCGACACATTTAATAAATGCAACTTTCCCCTTTTTCTTCCTTCCCAAACTGTGCATTCATCTGCAACAGGCACAGTCAATATCTGTAGAAAAACAGCTACACCTCTCCTTAAACTGCCCTTAAACTGGTTGCAGATTTAAAAAGACAAAGCTAAAACAGACCAAGGTCCTTCCAATGTCAAATAACAAAATTACCCATGCTCGGGCATCATGTGCCTCTAGTTTGTGCCTGCCAAGACTTTACTAATGGCCATTTCCAAGACTTGGCTCCCCGCAGTTGTCCCCAGCTGTGCTGAATGGCTCCTGTCCTTATGCTGGCAGTGGGAAAAAGCCAGTGGATCTGCCTCGTATGGTCTTGCTTGTGCCATGTACAATCATGAATCTCTTGGTCCAAGTCCTCAACCGCACATATTTTTGTTGCTGTTGTTTTCACGCTCTCCTCTGTGTCGAAACAGATTAAAAGGCTTGTCATATTTGTCTTTGTCATTCTGTTCATGCAGCCCAGATGCGAGTAGAGAGAGCCAGGTTCCCATCAGATCAAATTACTCTTCAAAAATTTGAGATTATCTTTTAAAAGGGACAGATCTTTCTGGTGTAGGAAACACATTGCCACTGACCCTTAATTTCTCCCCCCCCCAAAAAAAATAGATAATCTGAAAAATACTGTAAGATATATTTATATTTCATACTCAAGCTAACAGCTCAATAGTCTTAAGGGCTACACCCAGAGCTTTGAAAGAAAAGGGGGAAAAAACATATTTTTTTTAACTACAAAATCACCAGTCTGCTTAGTCTTAGTGGCCGTGCTGGCTGAGGGGATTTGGGGAGTTGTGATTCAAATACGCAATTTTTCCAGATTCTACCAATTCCACTTTCTAGCGAACACAGCATAATATTAAATGACTTGCAAGGCAACAGGCCTTCTCCAAAACACAGAACCATTTAGTCTCAGGACTAGCTTTGTGTATTATACATATTGGACGTATCAAACATATGTTGTGTATTAAACATATTTTGCCCTTGGGAAGCCTTTGGAAGCCTTAGAGGGGTGGGGGAAGGTGGAGGCTTTAATATCAGAAAATTGTCATTGGATCACTGCTGATGGTCCTGATCCAACAGTGGAACCACTAGCAGAAATTTTCTGATATGAAAGGCTTCTCCCAGCATCATAGGGCTCCAAAAGGCTTCCCAAGGGCAAAAAGGATCCCTAAAGAGCCTCAGAACCTCAAGTGTGTTGGGGGGGGCGGGGATAGGAAGCTTTAAATGTAATCAAATGAGGTATATCCATCTTTCCAAGGTATCCATTTTACCAACTCTACTTTCTAGCTAATGGCATAATCCAGTTTGCATGGCATACATTTATGCCAACAGGATTTCAGCCATTGAGTTCTATCCAACATATGCATCTTAAACATATTGATTCGAAGCCACTTGAAAAATTACCCTGGTCAAATCCATCAGCATATATTTCTGTGGATTACTGCCAGAAGAAATCCACATAGTCATTTCCTGTTGTTTGCCAAGTTGTGCAACTGGTGTCTCATAACAAATGCCCACACTGCTACTCAACTAGCAGAACTTCACCTCTGAGATCTGCATCAATGAACTTATGCCCAAAAGCATAAGTAATAGGATCCTGGCCATTAAGCTGGATTTTAATTATATTGGGTTGGGTTTGCTGGAAAACTGATTGATTGATTGATTGATTGATTGATTGATTGATTGATTGATTGATTGGATTTTTATACCGCCTATCTTGCTACCAAAGCCACTCTGGGCGGTTTACAAAAACAATAATACAAAGCAATAAAACAGAAATAATCAATAACAACTTAAACAAAATGTGAAAGTAACAAAAGTAAAATACATTAAAATAATAAAATTAAAAAGGCATGGCAAAGGGTTGAATGTACAGTTATTAAAAGCACCACTCTATCAGGATATTCTAGAATCCAGAAAGGCCTGTCTAAATAACCATGTTTTTAATAATCTTTTGAAAGTTCCTAGTGAAGGGGCCAGGTGAATTTCAGGTGGGAGACTGTTCCACATTTGCAGAGCGAACACCAAGAAGGCCCGGTTTCTGCTCGTCGTTTTTCAAGCCTCTCTCAGGGTCAGGACTCTCAACCACCCAGCCTGAGAAGATCTTACAGGATGGGCAGATCTAGTTGGAAGGAGGCGTTCTGCCAGATATCAAGGTCCTAAACCTTTTAGGGCCTTATAGGTTAACACCATCACCTTGAAGCTGGCACGGAAATGGACAGGTAACCAGTGCAGGGCGGCCAGGGTGGGGGAAATATGTTGATGTCTCCTTACTCCACTCAATAATCTGGCCATTGAGTTCTGGACCTGCTGAAGTCTCCGTAACAGCCCCAAAGGCAGCCCCACATAGAGAGCATTACAATAGTCTAATCTCGAGGCTACCAGTGTATGAACCAGTGTGGTAATGGACCCAGTGTCAAGGTAGGGATGCAATTGGGCAATCCGGCTTAGATGGAAATAGGCGGAACAGACCACAGACACTATCTGAGATTCCATGGATAGCACTGGGTCCAAGAGTATGCCCAAGCTGCACACCTCAGTCTTCACTGAAAGAATGCCCCCCCCCCAAAGAGAGGGAAGCACCCAGACCACAAGCACTAGGGGCACCCACCCACAGGATTTCTGTCTTGTCTGGGTTCAGCCTCAGTCTACGATCCCTCATCCACCCCAGCACGGCATCCAGGCAGCACTCAAGGGATGGGACAGCATCCACTGCAGAAGAGTGGAAGGAGAGATAGAGCTGGGTGTCATCTGCATATTGGTGACACAAAGCTCCAAAACACCTGGTGACCTCCCCAGCAACCTCATATAGATGGTAAATAACATGGGAGAGATGATTGACCCCTGTGAGACTCCACAATTGAGAGTCCACAGAGCAGACAGCATCTCCCCAAGCTGTACTCTTTGAGGGTGGTCCTCCAGGAAGGACTGGAGCCAGGCTAAGGCCAGACCTCTGATCCCCAACCCAGAGAGCCTCCCCAGGAGGATACCGTAGTCGACTGTATCAAAGTCCGCTGACAGGTCAAGGAGGCCTCCCTCAAAAGGTCATCTTGCAGGGTGAACAATGCCATCTCCATGCCATGATGTGGCCTGAACCCGGACTGGAATGGATCGAGGGCATTGGTTTCCTCTAGAAGTGCCTGAAGTTGGGTGGTCACCACTCTCTCCACTAGCTTGCTAATAAAAGGGTCATTGGTGACGGGTCTGTAGTTGTTAATGTAGTCCTCAGCCAAATTGGGCTTTTTACAGATCGGTCTAATGAGCGTCTCCTTGCATGGTCCCAGAAGAAGGGAAGGGTAAACCACTTCTGAGCATCCTCTACTTGGAAAACTCTGAGAAGATCGCTAAAAGTCAGAATTGACTTGATGGCACACAAATATTATTATTATTAAACCAATAATACCAGGATTTTATAGTATAGAAATATGGCAGTTAAAGAGGTATTGGAGAGCTGTTGAACTGTGTAGTGTAGATACAGATTAAGTATGATGGTGCCTGATTGCAATGCAGAGACATGTATTAAATCAATAGGGGGCAAAAATAATGAGCAGCATTTGAGAAAGTCAATGATAAATTCCCTATGAGGACTTAACGACTAAACACACACATGAGGACTTAAAATGTGCTGGTGTTCCTTCCATATTTGTGGGAGGAGCCACAGCTCAGCAGCAATGAACAGGGTTTTCCTTTTAGCATCATCATCTAAGAATCAGTCTTAGATGTTAGGGATAACTTCCAATGTAATCCTTCCTTCTTCACATGTGGCTCTTATGAAGGAGTTTGTATAAGAAGCATCCAAGAAAGCAAGGCTGCAATACGGGCACCACGCCCAACATCTTGCCTATGCTGATTCAGTCACAAAAATGTGCATGTTGAGCAAAGATGTAAGTAGAGAGCCAGTGGTATTCTCCTCCATACGACTGGGTGCTCAGATCATGCAGGGCTCCTACGTCCGGTGCACTAGGCCAGGGGACTCCAAAGCATGGCCTGCGGGCCACATCTGGCCCACCTGGCCTTTTTATGTGGCCCGTGCAGGCCAGTGGGTGTGCATGCGTGCAGGTGGTTGGGTGGGTGGGAGTGTGTGCATGCGTGCATGCGTGCGTGCAGGCATGTGTGCAAGTGGGTGGGAGTGTAGGCGGGCAGGCGGGTGGGTGGGAGTGCATACAAGTGTCTTTTCTTGCATGCGGGTGGGTGGGAGTGTGTGTGTGCGTGGGCCTCGGCCCTCGAAAATATCAAAAATATATTATGTGGCCCTCCGTGTGAAAAGTCTGGAGACCCCTGCACCAGGCTATAGAGGCTGAGCAGGACAGCAGTTGTTGGGACCCCTAAACCAGGACTGGGAACCCACTGCCATCAATAGGTTGCTAGACTCCAATTCCTATCAGCTGGAACACAAGTGAGTCATGAGAGAAACAAACACAATGGAGCCGAAATCTCCCCAGCCCTGGTTTAAGCTTGCAGGGATAGCTGGTCAGTGCCCATTGCCAATATATCTCCCATCTGCTGTCATATGCCAAAAGCAACACCTTGGACGAGAGATCCTAACTCTCCAGATGTCTGTTCTGTATTTTAAATATACTGCAAGATGCTCTGTAAATTTCAGTTAGCAGGAAGGGATTAAGTATTCCAAATATATATGTAAGTAGACAGGGCTAGAGAGATCAAAGGTCTAAGTCACTTTAAGAAAGCTTTATATGTATATTGAATAAATATATGCCAAGCATTCCCACAGTGGCTTGCAAGACTTTGGACAGACAAAATGATTGCACTTTCTGTAACATTTACATTTTTATCCAACCAAATGTATGTGCACATTTTCATAAATATGTGATTTCCCCTAATATAATTCTCTCTCTCTCTCTCTCTTCCATATATATATGGAAATTTAGACCACATTAAAATTATATTTGAAATCACAGTAAACAGAAAACACAGAGTATAGTAGCAGTGGCCTGGACACTTTGATAAAAAGTCATAGCAGTCTCAGCAGCCATGGATAAGAAGACTTTCCTGGTTTGCCTTTGCTCTTATCCTGTTAGGGTGTACAAAAAAGTCAAGGGGCATAGATCGTTTAATTTCCTCTGAAATGGTGTTGGCTCAGAGTAAGTAGGCGGTGATGACAATGATGATGATTGTGATTATGTCATCCTCACTATCTAACTCACGATCCACTTCACCTCATATCAGCAGTGCCTCTTGAAAAGGCAATGCACCTTACCATATGAAAACCAATACCATCTCCACCTACAGATACTTTCTGGATGAAATAGAGCTGCTTCTGTTATTAATTGCAGTCATATGAGTATTCCTTGAGAAAACTCAAACAACCTAACATGGAGTTCGCGGGAAGTCTCCCTATCCATGTAGTGGCTCAGATGAGACCTATTTGAGCATTATCAGTATATCAGGAGTCTTTTTAAGGTCATGCCCATTAGACCCACTTGAAGCAATAAAGTCACAGTTAGCCAGAGCTGGCTCTCTCCCACGGACAGTCCCCCAGCGTCCTTTGCATGAAGTCAAACATCCTACCAGGCAAGGAAACTGCACATATAGTTGATCAGTGTTGTCCCTCTGAATCTTGACCTAAACAATTCAAATGGGTTGGGAGAGATGAGGAAAGAGTGACCTTCAAAAGTTCTGCATCACATCCTACCAGATGCCTGGTCTGCAGTGGTCCAGAAAGACTTTTACAGCAGAAGACTCATTAATGCAAGTATTCCAAACTCATCCATTGTGTTAGATGCACTGCAGCTGAAGCTTTATGAATACAGTTTGAAAAGCACCAGAGAACTGAAGCTTCAGACGGCCCTTGATTTATCACTCTCTCCAGACTGGGAGTAATCCATATTTTCCTCAGACTCCCTCTCTCTTCTTCCTCCCTCCCAATTTTCTTTTTTCTTTTTAGAGTCAGGAAACACAATTCAGTTTCATTTTATTTTGTAGGCTTGACTTTCTCCCCATGCAAGGTGATTACAGTAGCTTGAACAAAAGTAATAAGTTACTTTGCTGCAGTGCATAATGACTGCTCTATAAAGTCAAGTAGACAGCTTTACAGGGCTATTGCCAAGCTACTACTCAGTTGAAAAGTGGAGCATCTGGTTTGACTTAATTGCTCAACTTCTGCGGCAAATCCTGCTCTGTGTCAGAGAAATATTATATGCTTGTTGGTATTTCCCCCTCCTTTTTTTAATGGCCTTGCCTGTCAGATGGAAATGATCTATTGTCTATTGCTATACATTCTGGGCCATGTTGAAATCAAGTTTCACACTCAAATTCTTCACTGAGAAAACTCGAATTTTGTAGTCATTCTGAATTATGCATATAAAGCAAATCTGCATCTGTTAGAACTGAGGTTTTCATAATTTATTCATTTTCTTGTAGCCACGAGAAGGGTCAAAAGAACTGAAACTGTTGCAAGTCTTGACCTCTGGAAATCTTTACACACACACCCCTTCCAGTTTTCTGAAACCAGAAGCAAACATCAGACACAGTCCACTGACTGGAAGTGGAAAAAAATTATCTTAACTAATGTGAGCATCTGTGTGCCAGAGCACACACTTTTCTTACCTCTGGGATTATGCAAATCAGCTTCCTTTGTTTGGTGATCTGTCTTTAGGACTTAAGCACAGGATTCTTTTGAAGTCTGATTTTGCAAACCCAGAAAAATGCCTCAGTCACCTCTCTGCAACATTAGCATGCTTTCATCTCTTATGGACTACTGTATCTCTAATGGCTGTTTTTGGTCAAAGATGTCACCTGATTCTGAGCACATTTAAAACCAGCAGTAAGACATTAAACATAACTGGGTTGAAATGATAAGTTCCTGAAAATAATCCACTGTGGTGCATTTTACAGTGTATTACCAACTCTAAAGAAGAATGCACAGATGGAATATAACATTTCTATTCAGATAATTGCAATGTGCTTTACTCTAGAAATAAAACACTCAGAAGAAATAGTGCTGTTTAACAGTGAGATGACACACAGCACAAGTAGTTAGGGGATATAATGAATTTGTTTGACCAAATAATGTCAATCATAGTTCATGGAAATGTTATCAACACAACCAATCCATCATTCAATTCTATGCCGCAACTATAGATGCTGAAGAAGAAATTGAAAGCTTTTATGCAAGTGTCCAGAAGGAAACTGACCACAAAAGGATGTGGTGATAATGATAGGTTAAAGTAGGAGATAACACATTATATTGGATAATTTGGCCTAAAAGTCAGATCTGGAGCAGAAGAATACTGTGAAGCCAACAATGTATTTATTGCAAATACATAACAGATAACGTAACACATAATTGTATACATAGATATCAGTGGATGGCCAATACAGAAATCAGATACTAGACTTACATAATTCAAAGAAGATGGAATAACCTGTATCTCTCCGGGAAAAAAAGAAAAAGAAATCCAGATCCCAAACTGTTTTTACCAACAGTTAGAATAAAGCTGAATATTAAGCAATAACGCAACCACAGTGTCAAAGTACAATTTAAGTAGCATTCCTGATGAATTTAGAGATATTTGGAACAATATGGAACATATTTGAACTACTGAACTCAACTGACCACAAACCAGAAAAACTTTGGAATGAAACTAAGAAGAAATCAGGAAAAACGCAGAAAGATTATTCCTGTATTCAAAAGTGTGCAAAACACTAGACAACTGATGGAACTCCTAAAAATTGCTTATGAGAAAGGAGAAGCAAAAGTAAAAGATGACAGAAACAGGTTTGGAAATCTATTTGTTTTAACTGTTTTAATTGTTTTATGATGTTTGATGGAACCCGCCCAGAGTAGACTTTGTCTAAATGGGCGGGATAGAAATCTAATGAATAAATAAATACATGCAGCATTTCATTGGCTGAAATCCTGTGGGCATAGGAAGAGTCATGCTATTACAAGAAGGGGAAGATTATTGGTAATTAGAGACTTCCCCCTTCTCTCCCACAACTTTTCTGCCTTGCAAATAATCCCTTTCATTGAGTGGAAGCTTTGGGATGGGATGAGGATGTCTTTCATTCCTGAAAATTGCCACTGACAGATTAGATTTTTAGTAATGAAAGACTTCTTCCTCTCGCACCACATTTCCCACAGCTTCCATTTGATAAGAGGAATTATTCTGAAGTCACACAAGCTGCAGGTGAGAAAGGCAGATTCTTTAATTATTGGAAATCTCCACCTGCTGGTGTCACCCATTTGCACACAAAACTACACCAACAGGATTTCAGCCAGTGACTTGTGCATAGAAACAAAGAGAAGTGTTATAATAATCACCACAAAGAAAGAGAAGACAACAACAACACCAAAGGAGATATTTTCTGTAAGATCTAAGAAATTAATGGGAAATGTTATACCAAAATTAAGAATGCTGGAAGATTAGCAAAGGAATATAGAAATAATATACTGAAGAACTATTAGAGAAGAAAGGATGGAAGATTCCTTCAAAGGAAAATCCTTTGATAAAAAATCTGCAATATTAGAAAGTGGAGTGAAAATTGCTGTCAAAGTTTATGGGAAGCTGGATTAGATTCAAAGGAAGGAGGAGTGAAAACTGGTAAAAGAAACATTGATATTTTAAGATATGCAGATGACACCATATTACAGGCAGGAAATAGCCAATGACTTGAAATGCCATTCGTCAACCTACTGATGAGAGTTAAAGAAGAAAGTGCCAAAGCAGTATTGCAGTTGACTAATATAATGATAGTCAAAAAAATATAGTTTAGAGAAGAATCACATAACTTTACTATTTACTATGAGGAATGATCAATTGAAGACTTTCTACAGTGTGGTTCAGTCATTTATCGAAACTGAGACTACAGCGAAGAAATCAGGAAAATGAGTATTCATGTGTTTATCTTCATTTTAGTACGTTAGTTTTATATCTCACTAACTTTTACGTACTACAGTACTTGCGAAAGCATACAGCTTTCAAACAAAATCCACAACAACCCTTTTAAAAATGAGCCTTGGAAGGGCAACTAGAAAGGATCCTTAAAAGTAAGGATGTGTCACTGTTGTCCAAGATGAAAACCAACACTACTATTGCAGTGTTGCAGGAGAAGAGGTACTTAACATGAGATGAACCGACTCAATAAAGGAAGCTACAGTAGTATGCAAGAAGTGAGCAGGACTATTAATGTAAGAACCTTTTAGAGATCCTGAATTCACAAGGTACATCGGTGACAGCTTCAAGGCATACCACCACAACAATGAGGTTGCAGATTTCACCCACTACAACCCAGTTAATCCCTTATAACCATTGTTTAGACTCTGGCCAGCAGAGAGACTTTGTTAGCCCTTCTTTCACCCTCTTTAGCATCGTTTCATTAAGGATAATGTTTCCAGTATACTGAAACGCAAGCCCTACTTCGTTAGTCATTGTGGGGGGAGTGGGGGTGGAGATCACATACAATGAGGGTAGTGTGCTAGACCCAGCCACTCTACCACTGCTTTAATCATGGAAACTAAAAAGGCTGACAAGAGGGAAGTTGCTGTACTCAAGTAACCCCTCCATTTGAGCCACAACTCCATGCTCCCCCCACCCCACCCCCAGTTCTGGTTCAAACAAAGAGGCTACCTAGATAGAGCAAACATCCCCTCTTCAGACAACTTGCTTTCCATTACTAAATCAATGATGGGTCAGAGACACCAGCGCACTCCTGTCATTGTGTACAGGCTTCACACACAAACTAACTGAGTGACTTAGAAGGGCTACTGGCTGCTGGCTGTCCTGTAAGCCATGCCTGCTGGGGACATCTGTGTTGCTCAGGGCTAGCCCTGGCTTAGCTTCAGACAAGGCTGTCCTATCTTCGATCATGCCTGGTCCTATTTTTGGTATGTTCTCTCTGAGGTCCCTGCAGGAGATTGGGTCTATCAAACTGGTAAGGATGGATTAGGATTTTCATCCCAGAAACTACCCTTAGTCCGTCCAGTTCTAGTTCTGTGATAGCTTTATATACTGTTGACTCTTTGGATGACGTTATTTGTTGATTATTTTCCCAAGTTTTAATTCCTCCTACGAGCTCAAAGCTGTTTACATAAGGCTTCAAAAGTGCCTTTTCACCTTGGCAGCATATTGTTTGTTCGTTTTGTTTGTTTGTTTACCCTCCTCTTCGCCAAGATTCTAAGGTTCCTTCCAACCTTTTCCAGCCTCCCCTGCAGGAGGTGGGTTCAGAGGAGAGTGAGAGTGAGTTTATGGCTGGCTTAAAGTCACCAAGAAAACTCTGCAGCCAAGGAGGCATTTCAACTACAATTTAATCAGTCCAATCAGTCCAACACTTTGAATGGCAGGCATACGTCATTTGGGGTCCACCCACCACTGGCATACAGAGCCTGGAAATTTACCTGTAAGGGAATGTGGCCTTTGGTGTGAACAAGGCTCCCTCTATGGATATACATTGCTGGTTCCTCTGCCTACTGGAAACATAGGTGTTGAGTGGTGCCCAGGGACTGTATGTGAACGTTTCAGCACCCATAGACACACTTTGCTGGGATGGGAAGAAGGCTTTAACCTCATCACCATCACAACAGGGTCAGGTAGGATCGCTGGAATGGCACCAAGGCTGAAAAACAGGACATGTTTTGACCATGCACCTCATTTCCTCACGCCAACCTATTAAACATTTTAACAACCAGAGCTCTGGATGTGCTGTGGAACAAGACCCTTGAGAATGGCTTTCTTCTTCCACCCTATTTTCAAGGAGACTAATGGGATTTTGACTCTGCACCTAAGCAGAGCACACCGGCATGACTCCTCCAGATGCCCTGTGTTGGGGGGCACGACACCCAGGTCAGGCCACATGCAATCCCCAGGGCACAGGTGTTTCCTTATTTATGAATTTCTATTCATCTGATTTCTATCTCACCTTTCTTTCAGAAAGGAAGACACTTATGTCTGCTGTACTAAAGGATTTCAAATGCCGCGTTTAAAGAATAACTTCCTTCCCGTGGCTTTTGTGAAATACAGAATGTGGCATATTACAGAAGACATTCTCCATCAAGCCAGCACTACGTTTTGATCTATAAGGTCATTCAAGCAGCTGTTTTCACAAGTAACTCTAAACCATTTTGATGATGTTACTGCAACTGCTAAACGATTTTGCTGAGTGCTTAGGAGGGGGAAAAAGAAACACACACAGTAGGCCTCTTTCAAATCATTTAGCTTTGTATGCTAGAATCATCAACTTGATCAATGAGAATTTGCTTCCCTGCGTCTCACAAAAACTGACCATAGCAAATACTGATTATCTTTCTAGAATGCATCCTTTGGCTAGCCTAATAATATGAAACAGACTGCAGATCTTAGGACTATATTGATGCCACGGTTGTCATTTTAACTGGGTAGATCTCGTGTTGCCCGTTATCTTATTATGTTCATGATCATTTATTATTTACCTTTCTACCTCCTGTAAGTCTCTGCATTTCAACAATGTGCCATGCTGTTCATTTCCCTCGTGATGTTTGTAAGAACTGAGACATTAATGTTACATTTAAGCTATTAGCATATTAGCTGTTATATTTTATTATCCATGTACCACATTTTATGATCATAATGTACACATGTAAGGGCTGTTGCAAAGGGTTGGCTGCTACCCAAAATCACTTTCATGTTTAGTGTTCCAGGTAGCTCTGGGAATGCATCTACCTTCCATGCCTGTTGGCCAAGTCACAGGAAGTGTAACCATGATCAGTGCAACAGGATCAGGCCAGCAGAGCTATACTGCACATCCTAGGAGCCAGGATGCCACATTCAAGTATTGCCACACAATACTCAAACCAGGCAGGTTACTTTGGAACAGAAGGCAGAAAATCTCACAAACGTCTCATTCCATTCCTAGAGTTGACAATTTGCCACCCTTTCATGATACTCCAAATCTGCTGCCTTGGGTACCTGCATCAAGCTACCTTATAGTAGGGCCAGCTCTGGTATACTCATATTTTTAATGGCAACTCCAAGGGGAAAACACATCCACATTGGGCCAGAATATTCCTTGTCTTGAGTGCTACTAATTAGTGTCCAGTGGTGTGGGCAACCTGGGGCACTTCAAAAGCTTTGGTCTCCAACTGTTACAGGACCCATCTCATGCAGTCAATGGTCAGAGATGAGGGGTGTTGTCCTCCAACACATATGGAAGACACCAGGTTACCTTTGCCTGGTGTAATCTTTTTATGAAATGACCCAAAATGCCTGTCGGCAGTGTTTGATCCATAACAGTTCATTCGCACATGCATGTTCACTACCTGATGTTGTAATAATCCAAGAGAATATATGTTTAGTAGCAGATCAGTTTAAATGCCAACATAGCATCATGAATGGTGGCACTCTGTTGGCAGTACTGTGGCTGACCTGCCTCATTTATCCATATATACTTGCCATCAGCTTCTAACGAATCGTACACATATTCTATTATAGTATCAATGCAATTAGGCAGTGCAGGAATACCCTGCTTGACACAGCCCTGTTTAGTGCCTTTTTTTCACTGCTCTCTCAAGAGTCAGTCAGTCAGTTGTTCTTTGCTTGGGGCAAATTGCCTCCCTCTTCTCCCATCCCATCTCTTCTTTCTCTGTGTGTGTTTCTCCCCCTCCCTCAGCTTCCTTTCACACACGCCTCCCAGACAGAAACATACACGCTATCCATACATATACACAGATGCACACAAACAGACAGGCAAGAGAGCAGTCAGTCAATAAGGGAGCTCTCCTGCAACTCCTGCTCCCTCACGAGACCCTCTCCCCTAAGTGTGGGGAGGGGGACTGCGGTGGCTCATTTTCTCCCTATCTTTTTGTTCCTCTCACTCCCCCCCTTTTTTCTCCTCACACACAACATGGACTCCCTCTTCCATGTTTTTCCTCTTCCTCCTCCTCCTCTAGTGCCACAGACCTGGAACCGGCTCAAACGTTCATTTGTATTTTCACCTGTCCGATAAAGTATGATGTAAAAGGACCCCATTCACCACTGCTTCAGTTAGCACTCCACATTCTAGGAACATATCCTGAACGCAAACCGGAGTATTACTGTAATTTGTAGCACAGCAGTCAGGGAAACTTACACAGAGTGGACACAAAGAATAAATGAGACCAGCATACACTATAGGGAAGCAGACGGAATTTGGAAGCATTTGAAACCAACGCAGAATGGAAGCAATTGGGGAATTTCTTCCTATGAGCAGGGCAACTTACCACCGTGGTCTCTCTCACACGCTGTAAGCCAGAACAGTTAGAAATAAATTGAAAGAAATATCAGGCAAAACACAGTATGGGACAACTCTGCAACACACAGAGGGAGGAGGATCCTTAACACAGATCTTTTCCTTAAGTGGGGAAAGAATATACCAGCCAGGACTGAGACTCCTTCATTCATTGCTGATGCATTTCCAGGCTCAATTCAAATTAGTGGTTTTAACAAGACTTACGCAGTATTAATATCTTAGAGACTGCCTTTTACAGTATAATTCTCCTTCCATTCCAGTGTATTAAGTTAAACAGAGCCAAAATTCTTCAAAATACATTTTTTTTCTGAGGAAATTTCTTCCCCTTCCTCTCCCTCTAGACAAAAATGATAGTCCTCTTGGGGAAAACATTCCCTCCAGTCTCTCTGCCCCAAGCAGATTGGGGAATTTTGAGATGCCATATATGCAGAGGATGTGAGTATCAAGATTCTCAGAGGGGGCCTTGCTCCAAATATCATGTTCCAGTAATAAGATAATTGTTACCGGATGGAGGAGGGGCCCTACAATTGTGAAATGGCCTTTCAAGGCAGTCGGCCAGTGCTCCTCCCTGATCCGATGGAGAACAGAATGTTACGGCCCTCACCTTGTGTAGTCCTTTAGGAGCTGAGAAGGCAATGGGATAAGTTATAGCTTCCATTGCTTTACACTTTAGTGGATAAGCATTTTTTTTATCATTAAACTCAAAGGTAAAGTGAAATACAAGTACAGTGGTGCCTCGCTAGACGATTGCCTCGCAGGACGAGGAAATCGCTAGACGATGCCTTTTTGCGAGCGCTACTGCGCTTCACAAAACGATGTTTCCCTATGGGGAATTTTGCTAGACGATGAGGTTTCCCCATAGGAGTGCGCCGACTAGTGGTCAAAAGCTGTCAGTGCAGCTGTCAGTGCATTCCTATGGGGACCCTCACTCGCTAGACGAGGTTTCCCTATGGGAAATTTCGCAAGACGACTGCGTTTTCCCTTGGAACGCATTGAAGCGATTTCAATGCATTCCAATGGGAAAACGTGTTTCGCTAGACGATGTTTTCGCTAGACAGCGATCCTCGTGGAACGGATTAACATCGTCTAGCGAGGCACCACTGTACTTAAAATAAATCTCTGAATGAAATATTAACTCTTACAGTACCACAGTTTAGTTTCATTTTACTTGAACCAGCAGGTTGACATGTCACATGGTCCAGTCATGAACCAAACTGAACATTAAAAAAAAAAGATTAATGAAGAAAGTAGCCAACAGGCATTTGATCCATTAAAATGTTATAAATCCACATTAGCTTCCCAACAGAGGATCTTCCACTGCTATCCTAAACCCTACAACTGTTCTTACGCTGTGCAATTTCCATTTTCACTGTACCACTACCTGCTACACTTTCCCTCCTGTATTTCACCCCAACATCACACTCCAGGCCCTGTCAACCACCCTCTGCATGCCTGCCAAATACTCCTCCTCCCCCACCATGCAACAAAGTTCTGGCCTGACCCTGCTCATGCTGGGTAAAGTCAGGCTGATCTGTGCTCGAGGGAAGCTGTGTGGCAGGCAACAGCAAGGAGAATCCTAGGATTCAGGGGGCCCAGTAGCAGTCGCAAAAAAATGATGTATGAAGGGTCCTGGGAAGGGAGGTTTTGGAGAACCACCAGATGTGCCATTTCTAGCATTCTGTCACCTGACACGACAACTTTACTACGCATTATGTAGGACTACGCCTGATCAGCATGGTCTTGCGTTCCTGTCTTGCTCCCTTTGGAGCCGCTAGGCATACTAAGGGCTGTGGCTACCACATCCGGAAAACTAGATTGACTAGTTTACACAGATAGATGCAAATTGAAACAGAAATACAGGGACACCACACTGGTATTGTGTAAATACCACCCATTTTTCCTAGTGCTCTCCTTGGATAGTCAATTTGCTTTCTGTCCTTCTGCCCGAATCCTTTGTTGGGTAGACTTTTGCCAACTGGGAGAAAGCAGTTTTATTACCTGTGTGCTATACTATCTTTAAGATATTTCTCTAAATGGCTTTCAATCCAATTGCAACATTTTAGTTATACTTTATTATGTTTTCATTTTTTATTATTATTATTATTAATCTGCCTTGAGCCCGTTTGCAGAAAGTGTGAGAACGGGCTGTACCTCTAATCAATAAGTAGTGGGAAATGTGGCGATCAAGTGACCTGCATACCTGCACGGTCTGCTGTCCAAGTGCCTAACCACTGAAGGACACCTTCAGTGCCTCTGTACTCTTCTGATGGTTCTGTGCCTTTAAAGCAGACTTGAGCTGGAAAGCCCTTCACATGCAGAGTATTTCAAATAGAGGAGCATTCTAAAATGATCTTAAATTAGAAGTCTGTCCTCTGACAAATAGCACCCAAGAACACAAGCACACAAGATCTGTGCTCCTCCCAGCCACAGCAGAAACTCAATTTAACTTATTAGAAAGGGAAAGGAGCACTAGAGGCTGGTGAATTTGATTTTGTATGTGTGTGTGTCTCTGTGTGTAAATCTGCTCCAGGTTTGTCTGAATATTATAGAAATCATCCAAGATGTTGAATCTCATCTCCTAAATAAAATTCAGTGCATGGACAGCTCTTGCAAATGGCAAAGACTCAAGAACAGATTTATCACCCCTACATGAAATAGAGTCACTTAACTCCACTGGGATACAGTATATACAGACTTGGAGGGATTGAGATGGTGCAGAAGTCTCACACAGGTTTTGCTGTTGTTTTGTCATGCACAGAGGCTCATAGAATTTCACAGTCACTTCTTCCATTAGTAGGCAATTTAATTCAGCAGAAATTGTGTACCAGTACTTGTTTTCTGGCAAAGAATAAGTATTTATTTTATTAATAACTCTTTCCCCATGCTTCTTTATTTGCAGGAAAAAATAATAAATTTAGAAAGTATGTTTCTTATAATGCTTTTAAAAGTGAGGAAGCAATTCCTGGGTAGATCAAACATACTTCCATTGCATGATAACTTCATAGCACTAAGCAGGGGATAGAAAACTCAAAAGCAGTAGTAACTGCAAAGCTTTTGCTAATGCTCTGCTTTTAATCACAGTGCCTCATTTTCAAAGGAGACAATACAATAGTGACAGACTTTCCACAGAAACCTTGTTGAGCATCAATGATAATTCACCTGAATGAACATTCTGAAGCAATTATAACTAATAAACATGTTATTTCAAAATCTCTGAGGTGATATTATAAGTATGATTGAGACCATATGGCTTTAGTATTTCATAGAAAGCTGTGAGCTGTTGCATCTCATTTCTGTGCTTATTTCTCAGGAGTTGGAGTTGGTGGTATTTTTTTCTTCCCCATGAGGTAACCATGGTATTGGTAAAAAGTAAAAACTCATCTGTCCCTAAGAAGCAGAAAAAATAAATATCTCTATGCTTAAAAATATCCTAAGAAAAGGTATGAATTGAAAGACAAAACCTGTACTTTTTTGTTCCATTGGCTGAACTGTTGCTTTCCATGGTTATGTTGCAACTAGAGTAGGTCCATTAAACAATAGAACTTACAGAAGTGTTGACTCATTAAATGCTCATTGATTCAACAGGCCTACTCTGAAGAAAAAAAAAATACTACACTACGCAACAGGATTTCTGTTATTGACAACTGTGGGTATCTTCAGAAAATCACACTAGGTGTCCATCAAGTTGATAATCATTCAAGAACTTTCTTATCTAATTAATGTGACACTGTTCAGTCCAGAGCAAGACTTGCAAAGTGCCTTTTGAAACATGTTATATATTCTTATATATATAAAAAAATTATCCTCAAAGTGAAAGGAATATTGCCTATTCTTACTAATAGTTGATGGTAGGACTTTATGTATGTGTGTGTCAGTGACAGGAATAATCTGATATCTGCCCAGCTCAGTCTTCTTCATGCTAAACACAGAGCGCTAACGTGTACATCAAGTACTATGGCCAATATCTTGTCATGTACATACATGTGTGCAAAGCTCCAGCTGTAGAATCTGCTACAGCAGTCTTATGATGTGCGTATCATGTGTGCAACCTGGCACATGCCCAACGTCTCCTATATCACTTTATCCACTTTCACAGCAGGAATTCCACACATTTAGATATTGAACAAATATTTGTTTACACTTTCATATGCATCAGCAAAGTAATCTTAGTAGTAACAGAAGCTTGCTGCTAAAAACAATTTCATGGAGGAGAAGAAGCAGAGGTTGACATACTTTGGAGGGTTAGAGGCAGAACCTGCAGTTCTCAGTTCCCTCTCCACCAAAACAAACAAAAATCCCTGTGTTTATTTGCCGAAAGCATTGCACATGTCATCTTTTCAGAATGTTTTTTTTTCCTATGGCAAACTTCATCTGATTCTTTGTTGTATTAAATGAGAAAGTGATCCATGATTTTGAAAAACAGACCAAAAAGGAGGCCCCACTGTGAATGTGAAGCAAACCATCATTTCCATCTGAAGTTCTTAGCTAAGGGAATCCATTGTGCTAATCCCAAATTCAACAACACTCTCTCAGAGTAGATTCGCCCAGAGTAGACTTCGGTCTAGATGGGTGGGGTATAAATTGAATAAATAAATAAATAAATAAATACTCTAGCTGAAATCCTATTGTTTAGTAGAATAAATTAGACTAGGCCCATTGACTCAATGGAACTTACAGAGGAGTTGACTCAACAAATTCCCACTGATTCTGAGGTCTTACTCTAGTTGTGACTATGCTGAACAACAGAATTTCAACCTCTCTTGCACAGCTGTAGAGGTGCAATAATAGGAGGTCTACCAACACAGTCTTGCAAAGCACAAGTAATTGTAAAGTATGTAAAAGTCTTGCAAAGCACAAGTCAGTAGCAGACTGTCTCCTATGGAAGTTTAAAGGAAGAGAGGAAGGGGAGGTCTGAGCTGCTCGTAAAGGGGCACTGCACAGTCAATTAATATCCCTGGGCATGCAGCATTTGACATAAAAATTAAATATATCTTTTTTCTGCATATGCTACCTAGCAATGTGGCTACTATTTTCTCTAATGCAAAACTCTGCAATACCCTGATAACACCACAGTTTGTGACATTCAGCTTCCTCAGTATTTCACATGCCTCCATAAGTGCTGATGCAAACAGTGTTAGGATCAGACTCTTGAAGAAATTAAATTTCATCAGGTGTAAAGTTATTATGATGCTTGAATGGAATTGCTGTCATTGTTAAGTAATTAACAGAGAGTGAAGCAGAAAACATTTCTGCATTATACATCATTAATGCTACCACATTCATATAAGTGTCTGCTAATTTTAGATCAGCTCTCCATGGCATCCTATTTGAGAATAAAAGCAACTACTTGAAGTAAAACCACATCATACTTGATTTCTTTTAACTGGCCAACTACAGCAATAATGTGGTGCAAGCTTGGCAAAAATACACACAAAATAGCCACCGTTTCATTTCCTATGAATCAAGATTAAAGTATTGCATTGTTTAATCAAGCGGAAAGTAAAGCCATGCATAAAAAAATTACCAAGTCCACAGTTAGCCAGTACCTTTTTGTCTTGTGTGCCATTTTTGATTCCCACTTATGGTAACCCTAGCAGGGTTTCCAAAGTATGTGAGATGTTCAAAGAGAGATTTTACCTTTGCCACACATACTCCAGGCATTTTCTGTATCCAAGTGGGGATTTGGACCCAGGTCTCCTGAATCCTAGATCATCTGCTACACACACTGGCTCTACCTTTTTAAGGTCAACCAAATATGCAAAGAATAACAGATACTGGAATCCTAACATAGAATTGTGGGAAAGGCAAAGACTTAAACAGCTTTGGGCTCAGTTTTAACACTTCGGCCATCAAGATTTCATACATTCTTGAAAAGTGCTTCCTATAAACGTGTACGTACTCATTTGGCCTTAAATTCATTTGGCCTCAAATTGGTTGAGAATGGATTCTGGACTTGTTCTTATGGACCAGTATGACTTTGTTTTATATATAACTTGGAAACTGCTTAATTTAACAATTCAGAACCTAGGAGCAAAATTCTACACCTGAAAAAAGATGAGGCTCTAACATTCAAAGCTGGAACATTAATATTTGGAGGTTACCTTCCCATACTTCTAATCACAAGGTAAGAGCAGCCAATTTAGTTTCTACTGGGCTGATCAAACCATCAAGTAGAGTGAGGTAGCCATCTCAACAAGCAGATTATAAGTGTCACAAAGGGGCAAACAATAATTTATTTTGCTGAGAACACATACGAACGTTGATAAGAGTACTGCATGTACACCCTCACAAACTGGCCTAAACTTTTAGCAAGTACAGACAACACTCCTTGCACAGTACCATTTGATTTCACATAGGTACAGTTACACAGACACACACATGCAGGTTATAAATCACTGGTAACCTCATTAGATGAAACAGGTAAAGGTATTATATTTCCTTCATAATTCTCTGATGTGTTGTTGCAAGTACTGAATCTCAGCAAACGTATTTATGTATGCTTTTTAAAATTATCTTTGTAAATGGATATTTCAGATAACACACAAGGGATAAAACTGCGTAAAATGATACCAGAGGCACATGTTCTATTCTGCAACCAGTCTACTGAGTATTAAGTGATTTATCACAGACTTTTTACAAATCATGTCTCATTACCAGCTTCAATGGTAAACTTGTTTTTTTTTTCATCTTTCCAGGTATCCCATAAAGACCACTGTAATCATTACTCTTAAGAACACAGTTCTACATTGCTTTAGATAGGGTCAAACTAGACATGAAGAGAAATGTGTATTCCCCAAGATCTATTTTACACTACACAGTGGGATTTCCACAGAGGCAAGTGTCTAAGCAATTAGACTGTAAATTAAGAACACATTTACTTTCCAGTGACTAATCAAACTAAAGCCAAGAAATGAAGGTGAGAAAATCATGTGATATGACAGAGGCTTTTCACCACTTGAGGAGGTATTTCTAAAAAATCTGCTACACATAACATCTAATTTGACTTCCACTCACACAAAAAGAAAGAATACTGAATACTCCTTAATACATGTGCACCAAAATGTGATGTCGAAACTTCTGACTCCACAAAACCAATTTTAATTTGAATTATAGCATATGCACTGAAATGAATGCGGCTTTGGTCGGTATTAACATAAATAATTTCCCTTGATTTCAGTGGGTCTGTTTGGAACTTTTTATTTATTATTAATTTATTCATTAAATTTGTATACTGCCCCATTAGTGTGAAAGCACTACTCTGGGCAGTTTACAATCAACTAAAACAATGAATATGAACAAAAACAACAAAATAACAGTCAAAATATCCAGTGGCGGAAATATAAAATGAAAAATGGCACAGGCATGTAACCATACAGAGCAGCCGGAAGCGGTCATACAGGGTTGCCAAAAATACCTCTCTATAAAGCACTGTTTTCAATTATCTTTTAAAAGAGAGGGGGGGAGGGGTTGAGGAACTGGCTATCATAATAGATTTCTTTCCCATTTTGGTATGAAATTCTTGCAACATTAGAACACTGATTGCTCTAAAAAGCAAGCAACAGGAGGCTGAATGAGCACAAATGGGATCTCTTCTCTGTACGAATGACCACACCTGGGATCTCTTCCTCCCAGATGTTCATTATCCACATTTTGAATGTTTAAAATTGACTAAAGTGTTGGTCTTTGTTGGAGTATTTGATCTGCTCCAACAAAGCAATTTTTGCATCCACTAATGTTGCTGCCCTTTGGATAGGGTCTGCTAGTAAACATTTCACACTCCAGAATTCAAGACAAAATCTAGCTTTAATCTTCCTTGAACAAATATCACCCCCTTACTTCCATGTCAGTGTGCAGAAACCACAGAGCATATGAATTTTACTTACATCGATGAGTGTCAATTGCTTTCCCCCTTCAGGACAACCAGAGTTTGATCTATAGCCTTTCACGCACTATTTTAAATAGGTCCCTTTCTGAAGGGCAACACAGTCACTGGTATGGGGCAAAGATAATGAAGTCTCCATGACTGATGTTCTCCCAGAAGGAGAAATGACACATTTTGTATTGATTGATTGGGGGGTACTGATGCTTGACACTTTGCAACCCAGGAACAATACTCAGGAGCTTGACAGTTCTTCAAGACTCTGCAACCCAATAAATGTATGTTGATAATTAACTGATAGAGCAGGTATGGTGGTGGAAGAGACTCATTCATCTCTCATTAGTGTAATGAATAGCTGCTGGTTTTGTTTTTTCCCCTTTTGCTTAGCGTCGATACAACATACCCGGGTGTTCTTCTTCAGCTCATCTTTTTAAGGCTTGCTTTCATCACACCACTTTTGTCTCCTGTACAACAGCTCACTATAATTTGACCAGCAACATGCAAATATGTCACATTGGTTAACTAAACAAGGATGCTGAGGGAATGTGACACCCTGCCATTCTGAACTGAGAAACACTGCTTCAAAGACTGAGTGGCTCCCACTGAACACTCCCTTTCTCCAAAGAATTGAACAAAGAGACACTTGGATCCATAGCATAAAAATTTAGACCAACTGGATTAAGGCTGCAGTGAAACATCTGCCTCCAGTTGGCCATTTCAAGCTGCAGGCAGGAAGCTAGAGCTTCTGTGTGATCACACAGGCAGTCTAAAGGGGGGCTACCAACACTAAAGGGTGTTTCAACACTGAAGATCGCTGAGTTGAGCTCTTCAGGCAAAAGGTTGCCCTACTCACACTAAATGCAAAGAGATGCCATGCAAATTTGCATGTTTAACTTACCCTCCTAAAACAGGGATGAATTTCAAGGCTCAAATTCCCTCAGAGGCCATCTGTTGGGGGCCACACGATGGCAATGTCTGAAGATGAAGGCAACGGTGGGTGGGTTCACAGCCAAAACCTACCCCTTGTCCTCCTTTCTACCACCATCATTTCTCCCTTTTGCTTTCCAACACCCCCTTCTTTCTCTTTTTCTCACCCTTGCTTCTCCTGTGTTTCTAGCAAGAGTGCTTTAAGCACTATGGGGCGGTATATAAGCAGCACGCTTGCAGAAGACTTCTGCACTTTGTCCTGCCCTGACACAGACTCTCTGTTGGCACTCGATCTTATTGTTGATATACACTAAAAAAAACCACACACACACATAGGTAGGCAAATAGATCTAATAGCAGATCTGAGTTAAGCAGTAAATTGTATCCAATCGAGAAATTTACTCAGTAAAAGGTTGTTCGTGACGAATTTTTCTATATACATTGTACAGTATGTTTTTATTAATCTTGGTTAACAGTAAGATGTCCAGGAGGAACACTGCAAGAATATGTACCATTTTGACTAGAACCACTGCGAAAATTTGATGTTCAACTTTACAGGGGCAGGCATTTTAAGCTTCATTGTAATGACACCAGTTTATAGCCACATAGTAATGATGACGAACATGAGAAAGAAAGAAAAATGTGTATAATCTAGCCTGGGGAAATCTAGAGAATCAAGATGCTTTATTATATTAGTAAACAGGGCATTAGTTAAGATGTCCATGAGCCAACTAAATATTACATCTAATTATATATCAACAGAGAAGCAACAGCTGGATTAAGAAAAAAATGGAGAACTGAATATGAAAAGCATGTGTTTGAATAAAAGCTAGGGCCCAAGTGGGGCATCTGGGACCATGCTCGGAGGGCACCAAATGTAGAGGGTCCCTCCTCTTTCCCTAGATTTCCAAGACTGGCCTGGCAACCTGGTCCACAGCCATAGGAAAAGATGGCAGCAAACCAGACCTCCATGGAAAACAGCCAACCTACTGCAGGCCACACAGCCAGTATACTAGGCCACCGAAGAGAGAGCAGAGAAAAAATGGTTTGCGCATTAGCTCCTGCTGAGACAACAGAAGGTAGGTTTACCCAGGGCTTCATAGACCATGCTTTTGGCCTGAATGTTGAAAAGGAGTTGGTTTCCAGATGGAGAGTTCACCTCCCTGGATCCTGATGGAGAGTAGGTCTATGTGAGGCTTGGAAGACCAGGCACCTCGATTGGAAAGTACAATAGGTCAGCTTGCAGATATATAAGCCTGATAGTGTTCCTGATCCCCTGGGAAAGAGGGGAGATACTGACAAGCTGTCCAGTGGTGTAGCTACATCTTGTATTAGTTTCATGTCACGAATTACAAAATGGATGTGGAGATATATTTTGCACTGCTTAGCCCAAGTGTCAAAATTGCTAGTTGGGAGTTCTAATAAAAGCATTCTCTGTTCCCCTTCAAAAGACAAAGGGAGAGAAGGGTTCACAACAAATCCCAGATCCCTATGCTTTGGTGCTGCTTCCCAAGCTTTGCAGAAGACAACTGTGTTGGTTTTCAATCTTTATTGTGCATCAGACCCTGAACTGTTTACTTGTTTTGTTTTAATCAAATGTATGTTCTGCTAAAATGTAGAGCTGCAGAAGTAAAAGGAATTTTCTTGAAAGACAGCTATTCGGTCTTCACAAAACAGAGTAAAGCAAAAAAAAAAAAAAAAAAAAAGTAGAGCCTGGGTGCTGTAGCATGGTGGTCCCCAACCTTGGGCCTCCAGATGTTCTTGGACTACAACTCCCAGAAGCCTTCACCACCACCTCTGCTGGCCAGGATTTCTGGGAGTTGAAGTCCAAGAACATCTGGAGGTCCAAGGTTGGGGCCCACTGCTGTAGCAGATAGCATCAGACTGTGACTTGGTCCCATGGAAACTTATAGGGAGGGGGGCAAGACTGGCAATGGTAAACCCTTCCTTGAACATCTCACATACCTTAGAAATCCTATTAGGGTCGCTATAAGTCAGAAGTGACTTCCTGGCACATAACCACAGCAAAGCAAAGGACACCAATCACTGGAGTTGCAATTCAACAATGTTTTGGATGGCCACACATTTCTTATGACTGCAATATGGAAAAACTTTGTGTCATTTCTTGAAGGCATGCCATGTCCTCTCCCATTCCCACATGTGCGATTAGAAATCCGATTGTTTTAGACATTTGTATTTTAAAAACTATTCTACACATCTCTTTTGCTTCCTTCTTGTTTATTTTTTTTTCTACACACACAAGCAAGTTGTCTTAGTGGAGCTCAAACACAAAATATGGACCCTTCATTTTTTGCTTTTTATTGCTTGTATACACTTTTCTCTCTTCCCTCTTGCTGAGGAGTTGAAGGGAGCAGGCAGGTCAGAAAAGGAGTGGGGAGTCAACGAAATAAAGCACTTCAGGAGGATATTTTTGGCTTTGTCAGGGAACAGTACAGATAATAAGTAAGCAGTTTACTCCTTGACAACATGCCATGAAAAGGAGGAATGTATTCCACAGCAGCTTATTACGACCTTGTTCTCTGATTTTCCTGGCTTATTCCTGATCACACATATCACAAAGTGCTCTCTGGTTTTCACCTTTCCTCTCCTCCGTGGCATATCTAACAATTAGTGGGGAATAAATGTAGAAGTAGTAGAAGCTAACCAGACATGACATTAAGTCTAAAAATCATCTTCCAAGATCAACTCCCACCTGCCCATTACAACTAAAGGGTAAGCTATGGAGAAGGAAGGAAGGCAAACCTTGCACAGCAGATAGAAGGATATGCTTTATAACGCAGAAATAAGAAATGAACATGAAACTTCAGAGGAAAATGGAAATTTCTTTCAGGATCACTGGATTGGGTTTGGAGACAAATCACCCTCATATCTCAACATGTGAAATAGCTAGACATGGGGGGGGGGGGACAATATGAGAAATCGTGTCTTTGCCCAGTTTTACACACACCTGAAGAAGATTTTTCTACAGTACTCACAAGTTACTAATGTATGCCTGAAGAAGTGGATTTTTATTCCACGAAAGCTTGCCTTAATTGTTTGATTTTTAGTGGTCTAATGAAGGTATCACATTCTTCTACACTTTGGTACCATATCTTTGGTATTTTTCTATTTATTTTGCTTTTGTTATAGATAGATAGATAGATAGATTTAAAAAAACCCTGGAACTAATTTAAAAATTGTATAAAGATTCCTACTCAAAATGCATAGAAATATCAGAAAAACTTTGAAAACTAGCTAGAAAATGGGCACTGTTAGATCAAAAACCACCCCTAGGAGTGGTTACCACCCTTTTATGGCCTTACTTTTGAAAAATAGCTTTGCTATGTCTTTGTCAGGCAATAAAATATATTTTAAAAAAATTTAAATCAAGAACCCTATTACAGATAACTACATTACTTCCAATAAGAATACATGAAACATTCCAAGGTAGAAATGACTATCAGTTCACACACATAATTTTAGCAGTTCTTGATCGGCTTTAAAAAGAACAATAAAAATCCTAATCAGCTCATTCTGTGTGCAGCTCATGCATGCAATGGACCTCAGCGGACCCCAACAGAACACAGAAGATATCTGATCTTCCCAAACTCCCTGTAGTGCACTCTATGTGCCTGGGTTTGAAACAAACCAAGTCATTACAAGAATGTGTGTTAACTCCCATTGCACCATCTCTCTTGGCCCAATTATGGGTTCTAAGCTTAAGTGTTTTCTTTCCCCCTACTGACTGAAGAGATAAGATCTAGATTAGTTATGGGACACAGAGCAATTTAGAATTTTGTTTTCATTGCATTTGATACTAATTTTACCAATCATCACATTTTTTTTCAGATTTGGGAGGGAAAGAACTTGAGAAAGCAGAAAATGAAGATGTGAGGGAAACCAAAACTGAAAGTCTGTTCCACAGCAGCAGATCTACGATGAAACTAATGAAACTTAAGCTTCAGGGCCCCTAATCCTGGAGGGCCCCCAGAAGTGACTTAAAAAAACGGTGGTGATCTAACATGGAACAACCCCATTGAAGAAGATAACAGTGGCTACCCAAGCCATGTTGCTGGTTGCAAAAGGGGCTCCCCTAAGGCATTCAAGCTTCAGGGTCCCACCACTGCTGTCCAAGGCCTGGGACTAGGAATGCTCAAGTCTTTGAGCTTGAATGCTGGTGTATTCAACTATTTTATGCTACTAAATTATGGTTGCCTCCTCTCTTTTGCTGAGAGGCTCCTCATCTTTAACGACAACATGCTCCCTTAACCCTGGAAACAGCTTTATCTAATGAATTTAGACCGTGCCAAGGAAGGACTTCATTCTAGCCCATTTCTGAAAAATTTCCTAAAACGTTGCAATTTACTTCATAATTGTGGGATAACAATGGTAGTTGAATAGATGGGAGAATGCAGCCAGCTGTGTAGAAGTTACTGCTTTTTCCACTAGGATGAGTATTCCACATAGCCTTCCCTACAGGATACAGGATATGGGGAGGGATGTTTCCAGACATTCAGTTGGCTCTGGGGTTGCAGAAAGGTCACCCCAGCCCATGAGGAGCTCCTGCCCAGCCCTTCCTCACTGTTGCCAGACTTTGTATGTCATGTCTCAATGTTGGTGCATGTGTGGATGTTGGCACTCACCTCCTTGCCCTGTTCCAAATGGCACAATAAACAGGTACTTAGTACCACCAGGTCTCTTCCTTCATTCCCGGACTTTTGATGTGACAACATTGCACAACACACATACAGTACATCGACCTTTGCCCTGAGCTGATGAACCCAGGTATGAGATGAGAATGTATGAAATTGGTATCCAGGCTTTGAAGCCACTTCACATAATCAGCATTCAGTGCCACTCTTCCCATGACTTAAGTCACCAGGTCTCATGGTGTCACCTGAAGTCTCGAGCGGTTGGTATGTTTTATCTCAGTCTGAAGACAGGGAGACAAATCTCAGGACAAGCAGCACTGGAAGAGGAGACATTTTGATTTTTGTGAGAGAGATGGTGTAAAACCTGGACAATCATTTCTGGGAGTTTTAGCCCAAGAACATCTGGGGACCCAAGACTGGGAACCACTGGCCTAAACCAGAGCCCAGGGAGCCCAGGATGGCATCAGAGCTCACTGGTTCACTACAACGTGCTTGTTGTTCTGAATGGCATAATGAGCTAAAGTGGCTGCATCCACCAGTTCCCTACCAAGTCTCTTTGTCTTGTTCCTTCATTTTTGGCATGCCACCACTGGGCCTATCTTTCCATCTGCAGTAAAGAAAAATAGTACAATGCCAGTATTGTCCCTCATAAAACTTATGTGGTAAAACCATGGTGGCGGCAGCACCAGCACAAACCCTGGGTAAGCCTCTCCCTTACTCATTTTATCTGTAGCATCAGAAAGGCCCACTACCAGCTCTAAAGTTTCTTCCCGAAATCTCAGGGAATGGTATTTGGCTGACCTAGCAGCCCTTTTGAGATTTCTCCCTGACTGACATCTAGGGCCATACAGCCATTCCTTCTAGATTTCATCCAGTTTCTAGAGATCTAGCAACCCTAGACACAAGCCTTCTTTCTCGTATGCCTAGTGGGGATCTCCCTGCATATAGGTACTGCTAAGCCTACAGCAGACTAGATCAAACTAAGTAGGTTTTTAACAGGAAACCTGAAATATTGAAGCAAGCAGCAGGAGGTGTAAGACATTGCAAAAGGATGGTAGATGCCCCGTCCAAAAATTCTGGATTTCCTGTACAGATGGGCAGACCATTTGTAATGCAGAGCCTGATGCTGCTTACCAGCCACTTGGTGTGAATTTGCCATTCATCACAGTGACTGGAGAATGTAGCTTTGCATGATGAAAATACACAGCACAATGAGTCTTAATGGTTGTTATGACTGCGATCTCCGGGGCCAATGAGTGTTTCAGATCATTCCAAACATACAAGAGGCTCTGAAACAAGTCATTGCAATATTCCATGCAATTCCACACTGAAGTGGAATTCACTGTTCAAATCTCTAAATCCTTGGCCTTCAAAGAATGAGACTTTTGTCTGCACAAACAATAGCATCCTATGAAGCAGAATGCCATTATGATCCCTCATCACATCTCCACATTAAAAGTATGGACTGAAAACGTATATATAAATACATTTCAAAAGGCAGATCATACACAACCCATTTGTAAGAATGAGACTGATATCAGGATTGGCTCGTGTTGTTTTGATGCCTGAGATAGAGCAGCAAACATTGTCACCCTATCCCCTTCCATCCGACCCCTAACGCACAAGGCCAAACAAGTTATTTTGACACAGAGGCACAAAATGCTAACAAGAACCACTCTGCACCTCTGGTTATAAAAATGGAATGGCTAATGGTTTGCTGCCCTTTAATGACATCCCCAAAAAGCCTCATGGTAGGATAATTCAATCAGTTTAGTGCATTCCATCCCAGACACATTCTCAGTCAAATGCATGAAACCAACTGGGACAACAAGTGGCACAATGTAAACCTAAATGCTTAACACACAAAACTGTTGCATTAGTGCCTACAAAACAAATGAACAAAACCCATATACAAAGAGCCAAAGGACATAATGTCACCATCAAACTGTGTATTACGCCTAGTCATGAGTCCACTGAAAAATAGAATAATCAAATGTACAATCCATTGTGAGGCAAAAAATTGCTTGAAGATAGTAGGCAGAACTGCAAAAGGTATCCCAACAGCAGCCTGTTTCATAAATCAACTGTTATCAGGTGAATTGAGCTGCTGAATAGCTCAGTGGTATAGGTCTCTGGCAGAGGTCGGGAGTTCAATTCCCCACTGTGCCTCCTTGAGAGGGGCTCGACTCAATGATCCACAGGATCCCTTCCAACTCTAAAGTTCTCAGATGGTGATGATGATGATTATGATTACTTAATTCTCTTAGCATCAGAATGCAACCTTACCACATTCTTATGAACACTAATGTCCTTTATTTTATACTAATCCAGAGAAGCCTGCCTGGAGTCCCACACTCAGTCACCAAGTTATAGAAAACAGCTTCATGCATTTAACATTTAGGCTCTACGTTGTTATTGTTCTGTGCCCTTAAGATACTTCTGATTTACAATGACTGTAATAGAGTTTTCAAGGTTGTGAAATTTTCAGGGAGTGATTTTACTAGTGCCACGCACCCCCTTGTGAATTTCCATGGCCCAGTGGCAATCTGAACCAAAGACTCCAAGGTACTAGCTCAACACTCTTGTCTACTACACCATACTGGGTTGCAGTTATATTCTACCCGACATAAACATATCCACAAAAGCTTCCTTTCCACGGCTTGCCAGGTATTCACAGTATGAAGACTCCAAATGATGGCTACGGCTAGAATAACCAAACTGCAGTTCTTTTGGCATTCCAGCTTCACCTGACACTTCATCTGGACTGCAGGTGACAGCCACATGACGGTTCGTGAAAGCATGAGCAGGGATAAAGTTCTAGTCCCACCTCCTGGCTGTCATTGTCTTGTAAGGGAGGGGCTATCTGAGGAGGAAGGCTTCTGCTAGATACAGAGTCTCTCCAGTTAATTGGTGATCCTAAAAAGATCAAGGTTCCCAGTCACACAGAGGCACCCCACACATTGCTGACTGTTTACCTTCAGACTGTCCCTCTTCATGTGGAGACAACAGGAAGGGGTCGGGGCTAGAAGGCTCTCCATGCTCATATTTCAAAATTAATCCATTCTGGAGTGCCTGAAGAAGAGTTACCATCACCAAGAAGAAAATATATAATCAAGAAAGAGGACAGGACACCACTTGTCCGAAATTTGCCTATGCTGATCCATAAGGATAGATGGAACATTAGGAATAAACAGTTTGAAGAGAAATGTAGTACATTTCATTGCAGTGTGGAAGACCATGACCTACTGATTCTGCTCTTCAGGTACTAACAGGTGATGGGAGGCTACAACACACACACCCCCCTTCATGGCTGTCCCTTTTTATGGCTCATTATCTTTCTAAGACCACCAAGCGAACTTCTCAGGGAAGATCATTCCACAAATGGGAGAGGAGGCCAAGATGGACATCTGCACCTTGAGGTGAGTTATGCACTACTAGGAGACGTGTATGTAATTAGAGGAACTTAACAGTCAGATATGGGAAAACATGGAAAATAAAATGCAACTCTGAGAAACCCTATTATGACAATTCCACCTTCTGGAACCATCCACCCAAGTAGCAGAATCCCTGCCCCGCAATGCACCAATATATTAATAAAAACTATTGACAATTCCATGAGAATGAGGATGGACACTTTTCTGCCCATTTTTCACCCAATGCATGTCTCTCTCTCTAGGGGATCAAGTCTACTTCTGTTCAAAAGTCAAGCTTAAAATAGAACTGAAATGAACTCAATCTTGTATTAACTAGTTTAGTTCCATTCAAGAGCACTTGGAGTTTAGTCACTTTTCCTTGACCACAATGTCCATAAAGTACATGTCTGTAATTGATCTGAAGTTGATTTCTTCTTATGAGTCTAGATGGGATTTCTTCAAGAGCAGCTTGATTACCATCTATATTAAAGAGGCTGGTGCTACCTATGCCCTCAGAAAGGAACATACAGCCTCCTGGATTTAGTTTTTAACACAAAAGGGATTGCCAAAACACCTTGTCCACAACCAGACACATCAATAAAGGAAAGTCAGCAAAGCTTACAATATTCTCCAGAATATTCCACTTCCTGCACTCCAATTGCACAAACTGTGGAGTCGAAGTCATGGTGGATAAAAGTTACTTCATCTTTAAATTGCCTTCCAACATGGTTGTAAAATGCCCCCAGTTTGGCAATCAAATTCGGTCCAGATTCATAAAATCCCTCATCAGCTGGATGACATTATGAAGATACAATGGAGGGGAGAAATAAAAACTTCTTTCCCACTTATATCACCACATAATGTGGGTTCTCTGTTTGTTTGTTTGCTTGCTTGCTTAAAATATTTTACCCTGCCTTTCTCCTTAAAAGGACCCAAGGCAGCAATATGTATATTCACATATATTTTTTTCATTACTTTTTTTTTCTGCTGTCATTCTACCTGTCATTCCGTTTGCTTCAGATCAGATGTATATCAAGGCAGCACATGTCAACAGAAGAGTGTGAGACCTTCTAACCATCACTGCCCTAGGATCTTTACACTCAATAAACTTGTCTGTGTACTCTGGACTGAAGTTTTGTCATCTACCCAAGTCCTAGCCTTTTTCATTGCTGCTGTGTTTCCACCTCAGTTCCCCTGCTTTTCCCTTGGCTTTTTCACAACCTGCCTCCCATCTCTGTACTGAAGCACCTGGAGTCGCAGCAGAGAGGGAACAGGAACATCTAATCCCACACTTTAGAAGGAGCTAACCTCTCACATTTAAATGCATTAAACCTTGATGGATGGTGTGCAGCCTTTGATGTTTGCTGGTGTTCTGTTTCACAAGAGAAAACAATGACATGTTACGAAAGCAAAAAGAGAACAGGACAAAAGATTTTAGATGATTGTGAAACACTTGTATCTTTTATTTTTCTTCCACAATTGACTTTTATGCTGTATGATACATTCAACATAGAAAATTTCATGTTCAGACAAGCAGTGATTCCTACAGACTCTTAATTTATCCTAATGCTATGTCATCTGCACTCACACTCCCCCAGAAAAGAGTCTCCTCTACAAGCAATTTAATACATCTGCCCAGAATATAATGCAAGTTCAAAATGTCAAATCACAGCCAGTTGAAAGACAGAGATACACAAAGGACTGAATTGATTCATTCCGAAGATTTTCAGCAGATCTCTAAAAATAGGTACGAGAACAGATATTCAGCTCTTCTTCTTTCTTAAAAACGCTCTGTCTCATTTTAATGACTGACTAGTTTTCTACAATTACTTTAAAATTACTTTAAGTGTGTGTGTGTGTGTGTGACTAGCTATTAGTAGGATAATTATATTTTGCATAGAGCTGATACTTTATTGAGTTATCACAGCCACACTGTCACAAAGACAATTTTCAAACTTCAGCTATCACTCAGAGTTTCTTGCACTTGGTAACGTTAACCAACATTCTCACCATTTTCACCCCAAGCTGCAAATGGCAAGCAAAGAAACAGAGATTGGAAGATGGAGAGCAACCAAAATGAACAAACATCTGGCCCAACCTTTGCTCCTAAGAAATGCTCCTAAGCCACGGTCAGTGGAAGAGGCATTCATGTGCGCAAAGAGGAGCTACTGTTGCTGCCGCCACTGCCGGTCTTGCTGTCTATGGTAAAATTGCTGACAGTGCACAACATGAATAATTTATCACTGCCCCAGTGCTTAGGAAGCACCATATATAGCACTACCCGGTAGTCACTGATTGAGTCAAAGCCACCATAGATCCATCTATCAGCATGACAACCACTCGCAGAGAGGGGTGTGCAGGGTGAACCTTGGTCACTAACATCTGATTTAGATCTCCCCTGCTGGAGGTAGGTCATGCCATGAAAACAACATCCCAGCTATCCAAAAATGCAAAATGTTGGTTTGCGTTTTTGGGTTCTGAGTTTGGTTTTGGTTTGGTTTGGTTTTGGAGTAACAGTACCCTGACTTCCAGAGCCAGCACGACACTAACCATACTGCCTGCAGTATTTGGGGCAGCTGTAAACCAAAAAAGTAATGTTTCCCATCCCTGCAACTCTCTTGCTCTCATCATGACAAGCCTTCATCCCAGATTGCAGGGGCTTCAATGAAAGCCCCTCATTCTACTCTCCTTTCATTCTCACAACATCACCTTTAACCTACTAGCTTCAGCTGCTCCTCTGGTATGTCCACATTTCCTGCATCCCTATAAAACTAGAGAAGGCAGCCCACATATCTAGGTTCATGATGCTAGGGGAAGAAACAAGTAATATGGTTGGGTAACTTTCCCAAAATCTGGCTTACTAGGAAAATCGACACAACGTATCAGCCTAACTGCAGAAGTGGTGCTCAACCATGATTACTCGGTCTTGAAAAACATATTGTTTTTGATAGAAAGCGATGGATGGATAATTAAGCCAGCAAAACATTGATAGCGCACTATGTCATCGAGTGTAATGTGCTTTCACTGTAGAATAATGTACGAGAGTGTTTGGGAAATGTATCAAGAAAAATACATTAAAAGATTTTTCATGTGCTAAAATGCAAAGGATTTCAATGGAGAATTACTCTCCATGCACTAATGTGCAGGCACATATGTTTACATTGTGGGGTCAAAAAGTAGCTCTTGGAGGGAGGCAATTGCCAGATGAGTATTTTGGAATATTTACATGCCTCTTTTCAATCCCTACCCTGGTGCAGTATGCAAACTCTTTTTCACCCTTTCAAAATAATTGTATTCAGAATTGCACTTACATTAATCATGTATCCCCACACACACACACACATTTGTAATAATCCTTGAAACAAATTGAGCACTGTCTATACAATCTGGGATGAAGACTTATCATTAGTTATGCATTAAAAACACTTTCTTGAAGTAATTCCATACTCCCAACATACACATATGTTAAAATGCCATCATTCTATAAATCACTCATGAATCTTGGCTTTAAAAGCATCTAATATTTTGTGCTGTTTAATGGCTAATATTTGTAATGCTCATGTTTTCATTGCGAGTATGAATACATTTCCACATCCAACACCCATTTGGATGGTGGTCGAAGAATACAGATAAATTTGACAAAATGCTACACATAGAACAGGCTGACAACAGACAGCCTGAACGACAGATGGCACGTTCAGAAGGCATTCATGGACTTCAACTACATGGAATTTTAATTAAAACACACACACACACACACACACACACACACACACACACACACACAGCTAGACCATTGAGCTTATAGAGTTGTTTTTCTTTAAAATTAAAAACAGTCCTATACTAGCATTTTTAGTAATACCAGTAAATACCAATATAACAAAATGAACCAGTCAGAAACAGAGAAAGGGAAGAAATTGACTGGGATTGCATTTCCTTACAGAAATATCCATTTTACACCTCCTGAGACAAGCTAAACCTACCTCAGAAATCCATACACATCTGAGGCTATAGATGTAATCAAGAGAAGAAGGGGGGGAAACATTGAAGTATGTGCACAACTAATTTATATATTTTTAAGAATGTATAAACTTAAAAAATACAACCCCCCCCCCACCATTTAGTCAATAGATTTAAAAATATATATGATGGAAGGAAACGCCCACAAGAACATCTATATAGGAAGGAGGGGAATTCTCACTCCCCAGTACAGAGCTGGGACAGAACACGAATGTCAGTGGGATTCTGATAAATGTAACAAATGGCAGATTTTCACTTTCCTAGTTAGATACTAATAAAGGGGTGGGGTGGGGGCCCTGTAATTTTAAAATGTGTATGTGCCTCAGTGTATGAGAGAAGAGTGAGCGCATGTGCCTCACTACTTAATTAAGTCAAGGCTGGACAAAAACAGTGCCCTCATGAGCCTGTTATCCCCAGATTAAAGTTAAACATGTTCTTAGTACTCATGAAAGCAGCACAGCATGTTCTCAATGACAGTCTTTGAAAACACATGAAAAATGTAAGAAATTTCTTATCTACTGTGAGTAAAATCTAAAGGAAGCCAGACACATTGGCCTAATACTGAAGTTG
The DNA here is from genome assembly GCA_037013535.1 of Intellagama lesueurii. Classification (NCBI taxonomy): domain Eukaryota; kingdom Metazoa; phylum Chordata; class Lepidosauria; order Squamata; family Agamidae; genus Intellagama; species Intellagama lesueurii. The sequence goes on along the minus strand of JBAJHW010000001.1, from coordinate 160,466,517 downwards.
AGGAGACTTGGCAATACAACTGTGTGCATAAATCTTATTAATTTCAATACAATTTTCATCTTTTACCTTATAGCCAAAATCTTGTCCTGCAATTACGCCAATAGAAGGCAAAGGGTGTTAACTTGAAACAGCTAATTGGCACTAATAAACAAGTTCCCATTTGGCTTCCTCATTCTGCATCATTTGTGTCACTTGTCATATAACCAAGAATCCAATGAGAGACTCAAGAATTAGCAGCAATTAGCCCTTGCAAGTTATCCCATTTCCCTTTCACCAGTATAAATATAGAACAAGATCAGGGTCTATGTTTTAAGTTCGTACCAGGAGATGTTTTAAAATACTGGATTTGAAGAATGCATTGCTTTAGATCACCCAGGAAGCTAGAAAATGCAAGATCATACCACATAGATACATGGTAACCTTTAATGGGAACATTTATAACCCATCTCACTTAGATGCTTGTCTGCTGTTGCGTGGGGAGAGATTAGGGTCAACACAAGGATGTACATGCCATTATATTCCAGATTATAGAACTGAAATGTATTTACTTTATCTATATCCCACCTTTTCTCCCAAAGACCTAAAGTGGCTAACAAAATGATTTTTTTAAAAATGGATACAACTAAAGCCACAACAACTTAAAATACTATAAGTTGTACACAAGTTCTTATTTTAAACAAAAAACAGCCAAGTTAAAAGAAGAATTTGGACACATTATTTGTTTGGACTACAGCCCTCAGAATACATCGGCCTCAGGGTCACCCGAGGGACTGAGAGCTCTGCTCCAAAACGTAACATTTCCAAGCTCTGGATGAGAGCAATTTAAAAGCACATTAAAAAGGCGCTGGACCACAAAGCTCCATCCTGACCAGCCTCTAAGATCAATGCTTGCCAGCAGAAGCACAACAGGGTGGGAGGGAGGCAACCTAGCCTCCAGTGGAAGGAAGTTCCATTGCCTAGTAGCAGCCACTGAGAAGGCCCTTCTCCACTGAGCTATGGCCCTTACCTCTTGTTTATGTACAAAAAGAACTAAGAGTGAGTTTTGAAAAGCAAGTTGTTAAAGGTGCAGTTTCTGTTCCCTTCACAGTACTCTCTCATCATTAGTTACAATTTTAAAGCCTATTTTCACATTATTGAAGAGTATCTAAAATAGTTATGTTTACTCTTTTTAATGCCTCTGTTATTGCCTTTTTTTCTTCACAAACAATTCATTATTTGTAATGAACTACTTCCGAATTCTTCCAAAAAGACAAATACTTGGAGACTTGGCTCAGTATTTAGCTCTTTTCAATGCACAAAGTTATATTAACAAAAAGATCACTTCCCCTTAGAGATAACGGATCAGGTCCCTAGATATTCTAAGACCACCACTAAAGTCTGCAGAACTGGGCTATGCTAGCTGAGCCTCTGGCAAAAATGCATATAAATTAACAGACCTTAATCTGTCAGTAACTTTGAGAAGGATCATATTTAAAGGTCAGTTCACCTGCGGAAGTGTCTGAGAGTCATGTGTGTCCCGACAGTAAATCCCTTCAAACACTGGTAGCTATTCCGAAGGACATTGCTGTGAATACTTCACAAATCAACCTGCCTGTAACTTCTGGCTGCTCATTTATCTAGCCAGACAGGTATCCCTTCATATATATGTTGTCAACCCGTCAGGAGATTAAAAACCTGGTGAGAAATCCTCCATGGTTTAAGTTTCTAAACTGCAAAGCTAGGTGAGTTGGATCCAAAGGAATCTAACAGCAGATTGATTACTGTAGAAGAAGTCTAACTGAGGAGGTTCCAGCCCTTGCTTCCCCAGATATGCCTTGTGCTCAAAAGGTCAGACCTTCTGAGGAATCACTGTGGTCCACATAATGCTCCACTGGCAGCCTTTTGTCAAAAGGTGGTCTTGCATCCATACCCACCTTCTGCCTTTTCTTTTCAGGACTGTTAAGATGAGAAGACACCAAGTGCTGTCTGTCCTCCATTCTTTCCTCAGTTGAGTGACAGGGAGATCTCATGCCTGAACCTCCTATGCAACCAGATTTGACCCTAATAGCCAGGGGAGAGGAAGAATTATGAGCAACTCCTTGCTGGGTTCACTTTGGTGGCATCATTTGGTGTCAGACCCAGCTCTTGGGAAAGGGAATCAAGTCAAAAGTTACTTCTTCCAGCAAGACCTCCCAGTGGTTACCCAGTAAGTTTATCTGACTTTAAAACTCCTTCAAAAGTTGAAATGACACACAATGGTTCCCAACCTTGGGGCTCCAGATGTTCTTGAACGAAAATTCCCAGAAGCCATCACTACTAGCTGTGCTGGCTAGGATTTCTGGGAGTTGTAATACAAGAACATTTGGGGACCCAAGGTTGGGAACCACTGGACCAGTGTATAAACAAGCTAACACAACCATGAGTGATGTGGTAACCTTAGGTGGCAAATGCTGGGTAGTAGCAGTATCAGGTGACAGAAAAGAACTCCACGCTAAGCAGCTTTACATCACTGGACTCTTCAACATGCATCAGCCACTCTTGCCTTCCGCTACGGTGAATGATGGTCTCCTATTCCCAGCAGGGAAGAAAAATTCAAATGCCAGTCCAGCTGGTTTTCACATGTGGAGCCGGAGGGACGGCTATCTTGTTCTTTGGGGGTTTTTTGGTTGGTCTCCCTATAGTTTTCTGCTTTGGCCAGAACTGGGGAGTGTTAGCCTCACGTATTAGCCATCACTTTCCCTTGAAAAGAAACATTTCTAAGGGATTAGTTGGCAACATACCATTCATTCAAACTTTGGCCTTTGCCCATGTAGCAGAATTTACCCATTTCTTCAGTAACACCATATTTGGAACTTCAAGTAGGGCAGAGTATTAAGGACACAGCTTGGTGTTCATTATTTGCCTACTTACTACCTCCCAGAGGCAGTAAGTAGGCAAATAACCAAGGCATGGATGAACTGCTTTGAGGGAAGGTGCAACTTGGATAAATAATGTGCACACACATCTTCACTAACATAATTAATATACACACAAATACACACAGGTATGTACGCTTTATAAAAAGTTGCATACATGACACCTAGGGGGAAAAAGAACACCTTTTCTCACATCTCTCAAATATTCTTCACAGGAATGAGTGCTCCAATTCATTCACAAGCCAGTTTCTATCTAGCAAATAAAACAGCCTGCTTATTCCCTCAGCCCAGTGCTTAGCAGCAAACGTGCTAAGCAATTCTGCTCAGAGAATGCCAGACTCCCAGTGCACTGAGGTATATTCACTGACTGTGCAGATTCTCAGGCCGTTAGCATATGGCTAAAAGTCAAACAAACAAAGCCAATTAAAATCAAGGCTAGTTTTGTGCAAAGGCAGCATCTGCCACTTATTTTAGCACTAACATTAAAATACTGTACTGCGTTCAGTGCTAAAATTAAAATACGGTCTTTGCCACAGTTATCGAATCTGAATGGAGGAAGCAGTTCCTAGAAACCAATGCTGCTGAATATTCTAACTTCATCAAAGAAATCATAGCATGAACAAGTATTTTACTGCAGCATCCACCTCATCAGATATAGAGAGCCACAGTTTAGGTCATGTTGCTATACTGCACTGTCTGGATCCCTAAACCTAAATCGCTTGAAGCCAGCTTTGGCACTGAGGGGGTCTTGGCTGTAGGACAGGTGTCCTTTGCTAGGCTTCCTCTATCAGTGGGCTGTGAAGGGTTTACCTCATGTGTGATAGCAGGATCTAGCTCTGCTACAGGCAGTTGTTATGTCTAACTAAAACAAACTAGAAATGATAAGGGTACTTGTCAAATTCTGAACCCTCACTGATTTAGGCTGCATTGACAATACACCTTGATGAAGAATTTGAAAGTTGGTGAAGATTCCTTGTCTCCAGCTAAAAGTCAAAGGATTTGGGAGTACAGAATTTATCTGCACAAAAGTAGTATATTTTCAATTTTTAAAGAGAAGCATGCACACATAGAAATGCACAGTGTAAGCACAGAAGAACTGAGTGATCGCTAAGACAGACACAAACAACCCAGCCCATGCCCCAGATTCCTTAATGTTTATGAAACAAAGCACCAGTCATCCTGGTTTTACACAAGTTAGACAATTCTGCTCAGAAAAACTGGGAACTTTGCACCAAAGTCACTCCTGCCAGTTCAAGAACAGTACTAAGAGTGTCACCTACAAATTCTTTATTGTCCTCACTGGTGAGGAAAATAATGGCTAGAACCCAGCAGTAAGTCGCAAGTTGAGTAGGCCCATTGAATCAGTTGGGAATTGGTGAATTAAAGGCTACATATGTTCCATTGATTTAATGGGCCTACCATAGTTGTGGCTTACTACTAGATTCCATCCAATGTAACAATGAGTCTTCTATAGTTGGGATTAATCACTGAATGTAGCCCTTATCTCTCAGAGCATCCCAGAAAGCCCCTCTAAGATGAGAGCACTGGTGAATTAGAAAAATGGCTACACTCAACTACCTGTCATTGCCTGGAGTGCTGATCCATGGCAGAACAGGTCCTGAACAGGCAACAGTAGTGCATCTTGAGAACTTAACAGCTGCCCAAGAAGGCCAAGTGCTGGATGTTGGCCACTTATCTTGAAGAATCACAATGCTCAGTGAAACATTTCATTGTGATACTATGCTGTCTGTCAAACTAGTCCAGCTGCCATGGTGCAGTCTGTAGCATTTTAACTTCACTAGCAAATGTGTCAGTAGCATGAGGGGGAGAATCACACATTCAGCCTGAGTCTCATGATTCTGAGTGGCATGGGCACAATGACAGGAAGATAGCAAGAGCTGCGGTGTAGTGGCTAGAGTTATCCCAACTATGAAAACCAATCCAGAAGCTTTCTGGGTGACATTGGGTCTTATCTCTCTGCCTAACTTACCTCACAGGGTTGTTGTGAAGGGGAAAATCGGACCATATATGCTCCATGGAGGAGAAATGTAGCAAGCTCTTCTATTTTGTGTAAAGGATAAACAGGGATGTTCAGGCCCTTTCCTCTATGTGTCTTGATCTGCCACTAATTGTGGTTTTCTGAAAAGTTTGCAACACAGAGGTGAGGCGGATATGGAGAGGGTGACATGGGTTAAAGAGGAAGCAACTTGACAGAGGTATTTGAAAAACCTCATCTCCATACTTTGTCTGGAACATTTGAAAATATTCTGTTCTTTTTCATTGTCCCTATAAGTAAACTGATTTTTGCTGCTAAGATGATTTCCACAGAAGTAACTCAACCTTCACCTTAACACTTAGCATTTTCAGAATCACACCTATGACTCTGCAATACAAGATTTACTGCCAATTAAAAACAAAAAGGAAAAGAGATGGAAAATAAATATCTGCTGGTTTCTTTTTCTTTAAATGTCAAATGTAATATGTATGTGGACAGATGGACAAACTGGGAACAGAAGAAAAAAAAAGAAGTCTATGTTCGTTCCCAGAATTTATTTTTAATTGAAGGAAAACACACACACACACACACACACACACACACACACGACTGAGAATAAATGCAACATATGCTATGATTTACTTATTTGTATAAAAGAAAAAGCTTTAGTTCTAATAAAAGGAGTGGTGGCTATGTGCTTCTATGCTGATACTAGGGTTGTATCATGGAAAATACTGTAAGTTCAGGATGTTTATTACATTTGCTTATACTCGTACCAAGTTTGTCTCCTGTGCTGCACTGTAGATAGAAAAGAAGATTCAGGTTTAAATCTCACCCCAATGAAAATCCGTTAAGTTCCTACAGGAAGATGTCATTCTCAACTTCAATCCCCTTGCACCATCTACAGGATGGAACCTACATACATGGGCCTTTAGAAAGGGACGGGGTTACCATTTCACCAATCCACTGTTCAGCAAGAGAAGGGAAGCAGGGAAAGGAACTCTGGATCCTGAGTTTCCCCTATCTTCCCCTGAAGAGGTAGCCAAAATCTCCAACTGTTGGATTCAAGCAAAGTTGGGCAACCTGTGGCCCTCTGGATGTCATTGGATTGCCACTCCCAGTACTTTTGTAGAAGGCTGATGGGAACTGCAGTCTAACAGCTGGAGGATCCCATCTTCTAAGCAAATAAATTGAAATAAAAATGAATGATATCTCTTCCATTAACAACATAGCTGAAACACAGGCTCTTAACAAGGCTGCGTACTGTACTTGTCTATGATACCTGAATATTCCATTTGCATGATAGACTAAGGAGTGCAGAAATCACTTCCACACTATTTGTTCCTGTTGTGGATATGGTTCGTGTAGATGGAATGTAGAAATTAAATCGTGCTCATGCTATGCATCCATTATCATTGCATTGGACACAATGCACACACCCCATATATAAAAAAGCAGGAATAGGTAAGAATTTCATTTCAGTTTATCAGTTTGAAAATTTCTGATATCTTCGATAGGGAAAGAAAACCTTGAGAGTAAAAAAGAATGAAGATGGGAGAAACCAAACCGGACTGATTCACTACATAAAATCCTGTTGCATAACTATGCAGGTATGACTTAGCTATGAAAGCACCAAGGGGAAAGTGCTATCCACAAAGCACTTCTGCCAGCAGATTGTACAATTAGTTGTGCCAGGACCTTGCAACTGATTGTGCAACTGAACTGCACAATTCCTTGTTGCTGGATGTACACATTTACAATTTTACATTATGCCTTCACGAACAGATTTTTTCCCACCGAGTGCTTAATTCTTACAAGTCTGGGTTTGAATCCCTGTGTATTCAACCACGTTTTCAATTTATTTAAATTTTTACACTTCTTTTCCCAGGAGGCTTGTTTAACACCTCTATGGGAAAGATGAACAACACTTTTCTTAACAAATAATTATATGGATTGAATCCAGCAATTAGAGGTGGTCAGTTTCATTTTAGTTTGTTTTTGAAGAATTTGCCAAAATTTGCAAATTTCTTCATATTTGCGACACTAATAACTTTATATATACATATACCGTATTTTTCGCTCCATAAGACGCACCTGACCATAAGACGCACCTAATTTTTAGAGGAGGAAAACAGGAAAAAAAATATTCTGAACCAAAGAAGATTCCCGGGGCCTGTTGTCGGGCTTGGGTTGGGGTCGGGAGGGTAAAAAAAAAAAGACTGGTGGGGGGGAGGAGGAGGAGGCTGGAGAAAGAAGATGCTGCTCTTCGTGGAGGTGAGTGAGTGAGTGGGGGTCGCGCCACGTGACTCTCTCAGGCGGCGCGTGCCCGGCAGCCCTCCCGCCAGGTGGGGGGAGGGGGGATAGGATTGACACAGCAAATATCTGCCTCGTTGCCCACGCGGAAAGGAAGCTTGCATTCGAGGTGCCATCGGGGGTGAAGGGGTGTGCGCGTGGAGGGGCGGGGGGAAGTCAGGCGGCGGCGGCCCAGCAGTCGCAAAGGGAAGAGAAGGCCGCTGGCTAGCTGGCTGACTCGTGCACGCATGGACACGCGCTCCCTGGCGCTCCATAATGGCGAGGAAGATCACGCGGCCGCCGGGCGGGTAAAGTGGCGGAGGGGATTTTCTACGTTGGCTTAACGAGGGTGACTCGGGAGAGAGAGGTGTAGTTTTTTTTACAGTATTCGCTCCATAAGACGCACACACTTCCCCCCCCACTTTTTTTTGGGGGGGGGGGAAGTGCGTCTTATGGAGCGTTAAATACGGTACATATACATATACATTTCAAAAGAAACCAAGCATGGGAGAATGTGAAACTGACAGATTTTTAAAATTCTAATGAAAAGCATCAATAATTTTAAAGGTTGTTGTTGAAATTAACAAGATTATCAGCTTCTGTATAGCCTTTGCAAAGTGAATCAGAAGGAAGCCCCACTGAGATGAGTGGGTTTACTCACAAGCATTCACATCATTATAAAACTCAAGACCTGGAAGGTTTCTGAAGATTAGAATATCAGCTGGAAGTTGCCTGGAATATGTTTTCTTAAACTTCCCACTCCTTTTATTACTTTTTTTTTCATAAGTAATATCTTAATAAAGCTACTTATTCTGTAACATAAGCTTCTGAAATCATTTTTTGGCAAGGGCAACATACTTACCAGGCTGAACAAAATGGAGCACAAACATTTTAACAGTGAAGAAATAACTAGTCACTCCAGACACTTTCTACCTTCCTTCCCCTTATTATGCTGCCTACTGTGCTGCCAACAACATACGCTGACACTCCATAAGGTTTTCATTTCCACCTCCAACAGATACCAAAAAGCAATATGTACAACAGTTTCTTCCAACCTTAGCAGTTGCCCAAGGTGCTCTTCTATCAGCAGCAAATTGGTCTGTGTGCAACTGGCACGCATCCAGTAAATCAAGACAGTTCTTTTGCATTTATGGGACCATGACTGTTCTTAATGTTAGCCGCTAATGTGCCAGTTTGATATGGTTTGGATGGCGCTGTGGTTGAAGGAATTGCATTCTGGGGTTATGTCGGGACTTTCTTCAAGACTACCTGGAAAAAAATGTACCCATTTTAAGCATTTGTGTTATGTCCTTTCTGCATGCAAGAGAAAAAGCACCCAAACAAAATCCAAAAAGAGGCTTGGAGAAACCTTCTGCTGGAAGTAGCATCAAACATATTTTGCGATATTTCAAGGGTTGCAATGGATAATGCTGAGCAAGGCAACTCTGGCGGTTAGCGCCACAGCTTGAGGTGGATGGTCAGGATTCTAATATAAACTTAAGGACACTCAACACATTTGAGCTTAAATGACTTAACATGTATTAAAGCTGGCTGGATAGCTCACTGGGTCAGCTGGGGTGCTGGTGATGGAGAGTCTGGTTCCTCACTGTGCCTCCCAGGAAAAGAGCCAGACTGTGTTATCTTGGGCAAGCTACACAGTCCCAGAGCATCCCTAGAAAAAGGAACTAGTAAAGCACTTCTGAGTGCTCTATGCTTAGGAAACCCCGCGAAGGACTGCCATAAATCAGAATCAACTTGATGGAAGGAGAAGGAGAAGAAGGAGAAGAAGAAGAAGAAGAAGAAGAAGAAGAAGAAGAAGAAGAAGAAGAAGAAGAAGAAGAAGAAGAGGAAGAAGGTGGTGATGGTGATGATTCAAAAACACCAGGCACAGTCAATTAAAATTATAAAAACATTGACTGGTATTATATAACAGATACAAGTTTTAACCAAAAACCTAAGTATCTGTTAAATATCAGTGCAGTATGTATGCTGTTCCTAATATTGCCAATTTTTTGTAGCTCTGATGGTGTGATTTCTGAGATCTACAACTGCTTACAGTACTGTGTGAAATTTCTTGATATTGTTCCCAAAGCTAAAGATTAAAGATCCTAAAGATTAAAAGCAGCAGTGCAGTTGGAAAAGGACAGCCTGGGAACTGGAATCCAGTCTTAGAGCCCTCTGTGGGGCAGATATATCAGAATGCAGGATGACACCTTAGACACCATGACTAGGCTTTATCCAGCCCAAGCCTTTCCCAGCAGAGGAGGATGAAGGGTGGGTTGAAAGACTATCTCAACTACACAGTGCAGAGAAGCATCCCTCCCCACCACATGGCTCTATTAACTATCATCCTGCCCAGTCAGGTAAGGTGTAGAGTGGACAAAGCACAGAAAATCTCCACTCTTATATCCAGTTAATGTTCAGAGATAACAGGAGTTCCTGTCCCTGCCCCAACTGGAGAAGGCTCTGAGGCTGGAGAGGGGCCTGGGGACATCCAAGGAGCAGAATACGTTTGTAGGCTACAAGTTCCCCATTCCAAACCTAAACAGTGAAAGTGGATTGCATTGCTCTGATATGAAGCTAAAACAAAAGAATTCTGGATACCACAGCAGGATTAGGACAAAATTGCTTTCATCTTCTGGAAAGCTTTCAATAAAGGGATTCCATCAATGTTTTCCTGATCGCTGCTTCCATAATCCTATAGGCAAGATCTCCTTCAGTTAATAACAGCCCACCATTATTGGAAATAAACCCTGCATTTTGCCTACAGGAAGCATGCAAGCTCAGCCACTGGCATTTTCAGTTGAAAAGCTCAGATGATGAGCATGAGCTGTGCCTGAGAGTCAACAACACAGGGGATCCCCTACTTAGAACAGCTCACTTCAGAACCTCTGGTTTTCACAATCAGCCCAATATTATGTAATATCCTCCCCCGATATCTAAAATTCATTTTTATAACCACTATGACTGGCACTGTAAACTAGCATGAAATGCCATAGCATGACAGTAGAGGTGGAAGTGAGAAAACAGAGGAAATTGGAAGGGAGCACCCATCAACCAAACATGAGAGCAGAACTGAGAGGGAGAACTGAGAAGACAAGGAAGGCGGGAAGGAGGTGCTTGGAAAGCAAGCCAAAGAGACGAGGTTAGGTGGAGATGGGAGGGACAGCAGAGGTTTCGTTTTTAAGGTATGAGAAGTATCCGGGTCTCAAACGTCTCTCTGAACACTCAGGCTAATGGGAAAACAGGGTTTGACTTAACAATGGCTCGTTTTACAACTGCTATCCAGGAACCAGTTAGGTGATATGTGCAGGGGCCTGTTGCATTGGGCTCGACGGAGAAACAGCTGACCTGCCATAATGTAGCCTATGTTAGTATTGTGCTGAATGTTGGCGTGTCGTTCAGCAAAACAGAAACACAACACACACATTCTTGCCAACTTTTGTTGTAAGTACTGCAGCTTCTGCCATTTTTTTACACTGGAACTCTACTGGCATCTAAGCTACCAAGAAGCAGATTCTATTGACTTCCGTGTTTCTTGTTTCCAGGTGTTTACAGTCCTGCAGCCTCAATTATATAATTTATGTTATAAGACAGCTACCTACACCTCCTAAGTTTGCAATCAATTTCATACCGATTTCAGCTGCAGTCCTATATCCATTTACCCAGTAGTAAGCCTCAATAAAATCAGTGGGATAATATGTCTTAGCAGACACGTCTAGCATTATGTTCTTATTTGCTCGGTTTACATCAGCTTATAGAATCTTCTCCAACCCCCTTAAAATACAACAACTTTTCTTCCTACTGCTTTATAGATGACAGCAGCTATTTAACATTTTCCTGGTCCAAATCTATTTTGTTCAGTCTCACGTTTCCCTTTATACTGACCTCACTAGAACCTTTCTCTCCTATTCCTCCTCTTTTCTTCTTCAGTCTCTGACGACACCCTTTCTCTCTCTCTTTGCTCTGGAGCTGAAAATATTGTGATGATGAATCTGTGTCCTGCTTTCTTTCTATGGAGAATATGGATCAGTGCTGGGCAAGTACACCTTTGCTACCATCCTGCCAGTCGCCTCTGAGCACTGGGACAACAGAAATGCATACAACACCATCCCTTTTTCCCCTCCAAAAGATATCTGGTGAAGAACATGGAATTCTGGAATTTCTGCTTCTGTTCTCACCAGAGAGGAATTCTTACCAGGAATGGCATTCATCCCATTGCTGCAGAGTTCTCATTCCAAAACTAAAGCATTCAGCAAAGTTAGCTGCTAAAAGAAAGAGAAGTGAGCAGAAGATGGGGATAAACTGCTCAGCAGTGGCCCCTCTTGGCCAATGAAAAAACTACACAAACATAAGAATGAAATAAATCTCATAAAGAAGAAAGTCCAATCACTAAGGCCCTTGCATTTTATCTCAAATTATTCATTGTTCTTTTGAGTAGCATTTTAGACCCTTATCCTTCTAGCCCAGAACACTTTTTTTTTCTTGGCAAAGCTTTTACTTCCCTGCCAGCATAGCAGCTGCCCATGCTAAGCTTGTTTATGCTTTGTTGATGCCACACACGCACAACAAGGCATGGATATATTTTTAGTCCATTTTATAGACAAAAAGAGACGTGTGCATGTTTTCTTGGTAGAATGATACCTTACGCCTTTCAGGGTAGAGACAAGCTAAGAAACCATTTAAAAACTATATCTTTGCACATGACTGGATTCTACCCACACTGTGCAAATAGCTGTCTTCAACCTCACTCCATATGTCACAAAGACTACTTGTAGTAACTAGCTTTGGGAGTATGATAATGGACTGCCCTACTCTAGCAACAACCCAAAAGTCTATTTTCTTCCCTTGGGCTGCAACTTTTAATGAAACTATTAAACTTAAAATGTTTCAACTGATCCCCCAAAAAAGTCTTCAAAATTCAGAAGTACATTTTAAAATGTCTGTTACTTCTAAATACATGCATTGAACAAAAAACACGAGTGGTGAGCGTCAACTTAGAAGAGGTATTCTGCCTTTTTTCTTTTCTTTTCCTGAACATCTTCCAATTCAAGGCTTGGGGAATCTATGGCCCTCCAGATTTCGCTGGGTTCCAGCTCCCAATAATCTCTGCTGATTGGGCAATGGTGCAGATGGAAAGTAATAGCCATTCAACAACTTTTGGAAGACCACAAGTTCCCCATTCCTCTCATAATACACAGCCTCCACCAAACAACGAATTCTACCCTCCCTCGAATAATATGCAAAATCATGCAGATGTAAATGATACATTGATGGAATAAATATCCCATGATCTCATTTAGTGGATAACAGTTCTAATTTTTTCTGTTCTTTTATTTTCCAATAAATGCACTCTACCCATTCTATCCACCACAGAAAAAAAGACACTCAAAATTATATAGACTTTTAATGAAAAATCCAAATCTTCCTGGTAAGATTTTCTACATTCAGTTATGTTTAAGGGGTACATCTGCATCCAGGCTGATTGGCTCTGTGAACTCTGTGAACTTTGCATTTGCTTTCAAAGAGAAGTGAATTTCATCTTGAGAGCATTACATTGTATTATAAGCAGATTCCCCTTATATTACCTTTCGAGAAGTCTGCTGTATCACTATCATTAAATTACTTTTTTTTTAAAGGAAAGAAAAACCTCTGCAAATGTAAAAACCAAATTATACCGGAGGCAAAGCCCAATCTAACCACTTATCAGACCACCTAGAGGCAGAAAACTATTATGTCTAGATTCATGAATTGTTGTCATTGTGTGCCTTTTCTAAATAACAATACAATAAGGTATACACATTCTTAAGAAAATTTACATTTGCTCCTAAATGTGCTGAATAAGCAGCAGACAATGAATTTTTCAGAAGTGCTGGATGGGAATAACAAAATATTTGATGTATAATAAAGCTTTAGAGTATGATAGTCATGATATTCAAAAATGACCCATACCATCTGACCAGACAGACCTTTGCAACTACTTCTCCACTGGATGAAAAGGTGGGATAAAATTTAAACAAATAAATTAAAATGAATCAACTATATATCAAAGTGATATGTAAACTTGTCTGCAGGCATCTTTATACACTTTGGTTGGTGCAGATCCTAAGTACTGTCCATTGGAATGGATTTAGTTACCTACATTTTGGATTTAAGTCCATTTTAACTTCTGCTCCTACTTACACTTTCTTAGAACTACCGTTCATTAGGTGTGCTTGGGACTTAACCCTCAGTAACTATGCATAGAATCATGGCATTAGTTACCAAAGATGCACAGTGATAAGTAGCAACAAAAGCTATTTTCTTTCAATGCATAGAGTTTACTAAAAGTGGCAAACAAAATTTGACAGAGTTTAATCAATATGAATTCAGATGAGCAAGAGCTGTTTATATGCTGCACCAGAATTTTATCAATGAAACATTTTGGCCTCCTCCTTCTTTGAAGAATCGGAAGGAAAGGACAAGTGGCATGTTTCAAATGTAATATTTTCCCTTTTATTATATTAATACCTGTGCATGTGCAGTTCTGCCAATGTGTTCTTGCCATCCCCTTTTGATAAAATATGAGCAAACAGGATATTTTGAGGGAATAAGGTCATGTTACTGAAGAGGGTTTGAAACAGCTAGTATGGAAAAACAATTTATGTACTTTCTCCCAACCACTGTTATTTCTATTAAGACTGATTGCACAAACTATTTTAGGACTTGGTTCAAACTTTGCCAATCTTTGTATCTACATGTTCAGCACTCAAAGAGATGACAAAAACAACAAAAAGGAGCACTTCTCCCATGAAAGGGAGGTGTGGTGAATTACCCATTTCCTTGTCAACATAGAAAAGTTTCACAACCAGAAAGTAATGAGAAAGTTGTGTTTTCCATATTACTCTGCAAAACTGTACTCTAAACTGAATGCTAATTTTAGCTTTTGAGGGTTCAGCTATTCCAGCTTGTAAGTTTGTTGTTCAAGTTAATGCTTTTAATCACTCGGCATATTTGATTACTATGATAGTTTAATTTGTTTTAATGCATTATTTATTGTGTTTTAATTTTACTTGTGTTAACCTTGTGAACTGCCTTGAGTCCTTTTACGGAGGCTTATAAAGAGGAGTAAATAAATAAATAAACTACAGCACTTCTCAAGGATCTCTCTGACATATACAAGAGTTTGGCTGAGATCCCTGGAGTCCTGCGGTCAGTTGTCTTCCTACATGCCATGAGTCATATAAAAGAAAGCTGAAGTTCTTCAGAAAGAATTTCTTTCTGCTGCCTCTCTCTCTCCAAGAGTGAGGTAGAACAAACCAGACCACACTATGACAAACCAAGCTTGGGCTAGCTAATGAATCTAAGGCCAAGTCAAGAATCACCACTCCAATACACACCGAATGCAATTTGGCCAGCAGCCTGAATGTACAAAAGCCATTTCCCTGGCTGCCTCTGTAATGCATGTGTTGATCACAGGCCATTCCATGATGTTCACTAATGGTCATGCCAAGCCAGGAACCTCACTATGCTCAAAAGGGGTGACATCCCAGCCAGAGCACTTAAGACAGATTTGATCAAGTTGTCCTTCAGAAGCCAAACGTTGCTTCTTCCAATCCTTTAATGGGATGGGAAGAGATATTCTTAACTTGTCCAATCATCATCATTCTTCTACAACCCTCTGGTCAAAAACTAGAAAACTGTATTACACCTCTTTGGACCCCTCTTTCACTTTCTGCACCCAAATCAGGCGACTCCACGACTCATTGCAGGGTTAGAACCAGATCAAAACGCAAGACGGATCCTGCCCCTTCTGAAAGACTAAACCTCGTTGGAGAAGTTTACACCAAGTTATCCTCAGTCTGGCCTGAACACAACAAGCCTCTCTGAAAGCCCTGTGGGGAGGGAGAGCCACAAGTGAAATCTACGGAGAAAACAAGCGGGGAGGGGAGGGCAGGGAATGAGAGCGGGGGGAATGCTGGACAAACCCCCCGGGGGGGGGGGTCCCCTCCGCTTCTGCCCTTTCACTGCCAGCAGGGACCATCTGGACCTCGGCCAATCCCGGGAGAGAGCCCCCTCCGAGGGGGCGCCGCTCGGAGCTGTCCAGGACCCGCGGGTGCTGAATCCCGAGCAGCCTCCGCGAGGAGGCACCCAGGAACCGAGGCGGCGGCGGCGGCGGCGCGGGGGACAGAGGACGAGGCCGGGAGGCGGAAAGACGGAAACAAAGGCGCACTTACCAGAGTTTTGTTGCCGTTTTTGCTGAGCGGACCTCGGAAAACCCCCTTGATGTTCCGAAAGTGCCCATTGCTGAGGTGCGCCGAGCTGATGACAATGTAATAACACTCCATGGGGCAGCCGCCGCCGCCGCCGCCGCGTGGGCTGCAGCAGCCGTTTCCATGCACCCCAAGGGCGCCGGTCAGGCGAGCCCTGGGAGCCGCCGGATGGTGCTGCTGCTGGCGGTGGAGGCGGCGGCGGCTGGAGCGAGGAGCGCGGGGCGAGGCTGGAGGGAAGACCGGACGTCCGAGCGCTTGCCTGCCTGCCTGCCTGCCTTCCCTCCGCGGGTGATCTCTCCGGCGACGGCCGAGGCAGCCGCTGCAGGCGCCGGAGGAGCCTGGCTCTGCCTCCTTTCCGCAGGGCGAGCGGAGAGCTCGCCGGCAACGGCAGCAAGAGCACCAGCAGGAGGAGGAGGAGGAGGCGCCGGCGGGCGCCGGCAGGCAGGGGCCGGATCCTGGCTGCCTTTCCCTCCCGCTCGCTCTGTCAGCGCTGGGCTCGCCGGAGGAGGCGGCGACGGCGGTGGAGCGGCCGCGTTGGCCGCCTCGGCCTCTCTCTCCCGAGCTTCGCCGACGGAGTCTGAGCGGCCGCCTCGCGCCGGCAGGGCGCTATTATAGCGCGCCGCCTTGCCGCTCCGCTGCACGGAGCCAATGGCAGGGCGGGAGGCGCTGGGCTGAGCCAGGCAGCCGCCGGGAGGAGGGCGGTCGGTCGGTCGGGCGCACACGCCGCCTTCCCCCGTCGGCCGCCACTCACCCACCCCAGCGACTCCTTCCCGCCCGCCCGCCCGCCCGCCCGCCCGCCGTCCTGGGCTCAAGCCCTCCTCAGGAAAAAGAGCGGGAGGGGCAACCGGGGGGGGCGGAAGCGGGGAGAATCTCGGACGGGGGGAGGAAGCGAAGGCAACCCCTGTCCACAAAAGCGGCCGATGCTGGTGGTGTCAGGGAAGGTCCGGGCGGGGGAGAGAAGCCTGGAAAGGGGTTATTTCCTGGCGGAGAGGGGCCAGGCCCGCGTTTGTCCCCGAGTGGCCGAGGGAAGGCTCCCCGTCAGGGGCAGCGCTCCCTCCCCCCCGCCAGTCCGGCCGGTGGCACTCGCAGCGGCTCTCCTTCTAAACTCGCCCCCCCCCCCGCCCCTCATGTTGGTGTCCCACCAATTCCTGGCTAGGGAAGATGGGTGGGGGGTTGGAGTGTGTTCCGCCTTCGGTGCTTTCTGAGGGACTGATTTTTCCCGCGGGGACGTGACTTGAGGGAGGCGGGAAGGGCAGCGGCGTGGCTCTCTGAACCAGCGGGCGGTTCCAGGGAGCTTCCCTAGGCAAGGGCAGTCTACCCGAGGACCGAGAGCTTGGGTGGGAGGAGGCCCGGCCTCTTCAGGGGCTTGCCTCGGGGTTTCCCCGCCGCCGTGGGGCTAGCCTTCTCGGCAGAGGGCCACACGGTTTGCTCTTCTCCTTTGCCCCGCACCCACCCTAAGACGCTGCCCACAGTCGTTTCCCGCCCAACCGGCGCCAGCGACCGACCCTCTCGGGCCTCCGAGAGCCTCAGTCCGGGCCGGCTGTGAAGCCCCGGCGCCTCCAGTGACCCACTAACACAGAAAGCGCTTCCCGCTTCCTCCTCCTCCTCCTCCTCCCTGCGTAACGCTACGCCAAGCGGAGAGAGCCGGGAAAGGCTTGCAACCGCCCCGTGCAGCCCCTCCCCTCGAGGACTCCCCTGCCTCCCTCCCTCCCTCGGCCACGAGGAGGCAGCTTCGCCGGCCAAGCGCCGTCGCCCGCCTTTTATACTTCCCGACCTCCCCGCCCCTTTTTCGCGCTTCCCTTCACCGCCACGCCCCCCCTTTTTTTTTGCACCCTGGAGCCGCTTAACCCTTTCAGGACTGCGCTCGAAACACCATGCCCCTTTCCGCCTGCCCAGATGTGTGTGTGTGTCTGTGTGTGTGTGTCGCCGGGAGTTCCTTATCCGCCTCGACGCTCCTCTGGCGAGCGTCCTTGATTGCTTATAAACGGGTCTCATTAGCAGACACTTAAAGGGATCAATAGTAGCCGGCGGACCTGTCCTGCTTGCGGGGATTTCCGGAGACTTTTGCTTCGTTCGCGCTGAACCCGGAGACGCCTCGCTCGCCTCCAGCCGCGCGCTCGCGGGGGCTGGGCTCCCTTGCGAGCGAGCACGCGGGCCGGAGCCTGGCTTGGCAGCGGGGAGGGCAAGGGGACAAGGGTGGGAGCAACAGCCCGCGAGCCGGAGGAGGACGGCGAGGATGAGGATGATTGCCCTTCTGGAAGATAAATTGCTCTTCGCACCGGCTTTTAATCTCAGCGTTGTACCTATTGTAACATCTGGCAGAACATTAGAAGTGCTCCTGGCTGCCTAGACACACGGGCTGCGATCCGACACGCCCTTACTTGGGGGTAAGCCCCGTCGGGACTTACTTCTGAGTAGACAGAGAGGGAGAGGCTTCCGGGCTTCGCCTCCGAGAGCTGACCGCGATGAGTGACCCCCTACCTCTAAACCCTTGCTCCGGAGTAAATGTGCAGGGACCGCTGTCCTAAAGAGAACCCTCCTAGTAAGGTTTGTTGTTATGAACGTACCTAGAGCGACCCTAATAGGGCCACAGTTCCAACGTCCCAGGGAATTTCTATGGCCAAGTGGGGATTCGAACCCCGGCCTCCAAAGTCCTAGTCCATCACTCTATCTGCTACTCCACAACGGGCATCCCCTTATTCCTGCGATATTTGTGTAAGGCTAGTCCTAGGCTGTCTTATTTCGAAGAAAGACCCACTAATGTCCAGTAAGATGGAGGCTGCAATTTTGGACAGGTGTCCCTGGGAGTAATTCCTATTGCACACAAACACTTCAAAATGGACATGAATAACAAAAAAAAAATTATGAGTCAGGAAGATCCACTTGTATTTTTCATAAAACTTTAATACAGCTTCCCCCCCCCCTTCCCTTTTTTACAGTAAGCCCTTTTGTCAAGGTTTCAGGTGACAAGTGGTTCTTCTTGGTGACCTGACCAAGTCTGCAGAAATTGTCAAGACACTGACAAGATTTGCACAACAGATCAGCTTGCAAGAGGAATCTCTCTGTCTCTACACACACACACACACCGATTCTTGTCAAACAAATGTTCTAGAGCTAATGAGAAGGATGGTCTGTATCAGAATGCAGGGGTTTAGCTCATTTTGGGTAATGACTACCAGGAGGGTTCTCTGCCTTGCAAGATCTTCAGAGCTGCATTTCCTAGTTCTCCACTTGGGGGAGTCTGGGAATTTTCTAAATAAGAAAATATTTACAAAACTTTGGTTGAAAGCAGAACTAGTGCTGGATATTGTAAGCCCGGAGCCCTTCCTCTCTGCCTGACCCCCTCCCAAGTGGGCGGGTGGCTGGAGGTTAAATATCAAAGCAATTTACAGACTTCCAGAATATAAAGATATATTTCATTTTCTTGTCATGCAACCATTGGAGGGGAAGGGGGAGGTTTCATAAGCGGATCAGGCAGGCTTTCCTCTAAATGACTGGTTGATCAAGGGGATTATTTAAAGGGATGGTTTTATTCTGTTTTAGAAGAGGTGGTCGTGTTAGTCCCTGCAGGCATATCAGGCAAAAATAAAAGGCAAATTTAAAAAAGAGAAAAAAGTGTCGTGGTACCTTGTGTGTGTTCTGTATGGTCAAGTTGGAACCGACTTATAGCGACCCTAATGGGGCTCTCAAGGTAAGTGAAGTATTTAAGGAGTGTATTTTACCCTCTGCTCCCCCAGTCGGTTTCCATGGCTGAGTAGGGATTCAAACACTGTTCTCCAAAGTCCCAGTCCATCGCTCTATCCACTACACCACAGTGGGAATCCTTAAAGACTAGCTATTATATTTTAATGTAAGCATTTGTGGATATTAAGAAGTGGGGCTCAAGGTCTATGAAAGCTTATATTAAAATGTCATACTCTTTAAGGTGCCACAACACTTGTGTATTTTTTAATTGTTCTATATATATTTTTTGCCTTTTATTCTATTGTTTTATTTGAGCTGTTAATGTTGCTCTTATTTATGAGTTTTGATATGATATCTGTTTAACGCTTTTCTAATATTGCAATAATTTATTATTTACCTTTTAACTTTGTTTCTTTTAATGCTATAGGCCACCTTGGATCCTTTAGGAGAAAGGTGACATAAATATTTTAAATCAATCAGTCAGGGTGCTGAAGATGTTAACTTAGTCAAAATAGAAGCAGGACATAACCTGTTCTGAGCAAAGCTGAACATTTTGCACACTCTGAGTAGACAGAGTTAAAAAATATATTTCACATTCCCCTTGGAATCAGTGGGATTCCAAAATGACCCCCCCTCCCATTATATTATGTGATCCATTGTAGTTTCTGTGTACAATTGTACTTCTCATGTAAGTCCAGTTGAATTCAATGGGGGTTACTTTTAAGTAAATATCCTGGAAGTCATACTGCAAGACCCATCTCCTGGTTGTTCAGCTGAAAATAATATAGTAGCAATAATAGTTAAAATTTTTGGAACAAAAATGATATTTAAGTGCTCATTCTCCTTTTTGACAGGAGGACAAGAAAGTCTTCTATTCTTTCTCCCCCTGCCTTAATAGCATTTCTTATTAATATATATTTAGTTATATTGGAATGGTTGGTAGGTTAGCAGGGGTATAAAAAAACCCAATCTGAACATAGGCAAAGGCATGGTAGAAATATATTAAGACTTCTACTAAGAATACTAATGGTTTAATTAATTCTAACAAACTACTGCACTTCTCTGTATCTTTAATAATAACAATTGTGTGGTGTCAAGTCAATTCTGACTTATGGAGACCCTTTTCAGGGTTTTCCAGGGAGAGATTACTCAAAAGTGGTTGACCCTTCCCTTCTTCTGGAGGTGCCCTGGGACTGTGCAGCTTGCCCAAGGCCACACAGGCTGGCTCTATGCACAAGAGGCCCAGTGGATAATTGAACTCCCAACCTTTGGTTGTACAGCCAGCTACCTAACTCTCTGAGCTATCCAGTCATCTAATATAAGTTTATATGCAACCTCATATAGAAGTACACACTTATGAATAATTTATCTCTAATTGCTAAGAACTAGATTTCTGATTTGGAACATCAGGTTAAAATATTAATTTGCACAGTAGGTGATATGCGTGAAGCATTCATATTAGCTTTCCATTCCCAATTCTTATCTACCCAGCAGTAATAAAATGTAAGAACTGGTGTTTTCCCTCACAGTGTTCTGTTGAATGTCATCTGGAACTGTCCTCATACAACATGTGGAATGATACAAAGTTTTCAAACTTTTTTTTTAAAGGCCATATATTTCCCCTCTTTGGATTTAGTGACTTTTAATGTTCATGCATATAGTGCTAAAATAGTTCTGTGTTCCCCCACAGTTTCCCAAACACAATAGAGCCTAACGGTGAGAATAGTGACCTAAGACTGAGGAGAGACCAGGATTTACATCCCACTCAGATTGCTATGTGATCTTGCATCAGTCATAAGTCCTCACTCTCGCTCATCCCACAAGATTCTTGAGAGGATAAAAGCAAGGTGTTTGGGGTTGGTGAGGAAGACTGCCTCTGGCATCTTAAACTCCTTAGCGGAAAGGTGGGTTCTAAGTCTAGAAATTGCACAATCATCATCATTTTAGCTGGAAGGGACCCTCGGGATCATCAAGTCTGCAGCCAGAGACTGAAATCCCTGAGCTATCCAGCCAGCTAATAATCTTAGAACTGCAGAGCTGGAAGGGACCCTCTAGATCATTGCGTCCAGCCTTTGTCAAGGAAGCACCATGGGGAGAACTGAACTCCCAACCTCTGGCTCTGCAGCCAGAGGCCTAAATCCCTGAGCTATCCAGCAGATGTTGCTTTATGTTCTCCTTGCTTCCCAATTTGAGTTTGTCCACTCTATCACTACATGGGTTTGTGTGTTTCTCATAACATGTGCATTTTTATCTGTAATTTTGCCCAATATACACATGTTGGCAAAACTTTTCCCCTGTGTAATGATACTTTGTATATTTTCTAATGCATTCTTTGTTCAGAGGATTGTGTAGCAAATATTAGAGAAGTGCGAATATCAAAACACCACCACATTCCCGTTTCAATCTTCATTCCAGCCATGCCTGCTTGGCTGGTTACCATAAGAATCTGGCAAGTTTTTACCAAAACGTCCAACATTTGAGAAACTGCTATCAAAGTGAACCACACAAAATCCTCCCCTCACCCAGTACTTCAAATGTAACAAATAAATAAATCTCTGGTTTGACCCAAATACTTCAAAAATGACCTCCTCTTGCCCACTCTGGAAATCTATACAGACCACAGGAAGCCGATGGAGGAACATTTTAAGTGCATGAAGGGGTACTAGCTTCGCCACTCTGCTTTTTCACTAAGCAGAGGTGGAAGGAAATGAGATCCCAGGGCTTAATTTGGGGAAAAGAAAGAAATAGGATCTCACAAAAAAAAAAAAAAATCTCCAAGCCTTCCAGCATGCACATGCTTTCAGCAGGGAGATGACGATTATATCATTTTGAAGCCTGATATAAGGCAGGTACTTCCAGGAAATGTTGATGGCTGTCACTTTCCTGTCAGAATTTGCTATCTTTACCATTTGTATTCCTTGATACAGGGAGGCAACGATTTATGATTGGTGCCTTGCAGTTATTAGAATATGCTATCTTTCCCAGCTCCCATCATGATGGAGGGAGAGCATTTTGACAGGTGTCACTCATTTGCCTGTCAGGACTTGCTATCTGTTGCACCCATGTTGCAAGTTGTGAAGGCAGCAAATTGGGAAGGGCAAGAAGCACAGCAGACTTTTCTCCCTGCTGTTAAAGCAGCCCAGCTTCAATCTTCAAGTCTCTTTGTGTGTGCTTCACATACACGCACGTAGGCACAGAAAGGCACACACATATTTGAAAAGAAAGTTGTAATATTTTTGAGGAAACTTTGGGCACATAGGCCTCCTTTTCGTCATCAGTAGTCAAGGATGGTGATGAACACCCTTAAGATGTCCATCCTAAAGTGGTCTTGTATTTTGGAGGATCAGTCTGACCTCGCTTAGGACAATATTAAGTAGGGTGGACCTGATGGTGAGATAAACTGTTAATGGATCATGTAAAATATGCCTGTTCCCAATGACGTCCATTTTATAGAAACTGGTAATGACAGTAATATAATAACAATAATATAATTCTTCAATGAATGTGGGCCTCTATGAAATGGAGGCCTCTTTGAGTGATATTTATGGTTTGCAGTAGCTGTACCTTAGTACCTGTTAAGGGCACAGGCTGGCACAGATTCACACCATTTAGGTTATACAACAGAATAAAGCACTTCTTTATTGCTTCTCTTCTGAAAATTCACTGACTGTGAGGGATAGCAGATTCCTCAGAAGCCCCATGATGCTGGCGGTACTCCTGATTTGCAGTGGGGTGCCATTTGCAACTATAGGTACTCTGGAAGAACACTCTAGCCCTTTGGCTGGTGAAAATGGCGGAGTTGGGGTAGAATCCTGTGTGGTTTATGTGTACCATGGGGCAGGGCACACTTATGTGAAATCCTGTATCCCTTCAATCCATGTCCATGGCTCTGCTTTGCCCAGGCCTGGCATGGGGCCTTTTTGTGTTCATTGACTTCAATGGAAGGAGCAAAAGCTCTCTGTGTTCACAGTCCTCTGACCCACATTGGCATGGCAGGGCATAGTACATGGCTGAGCTCCACAGTACATAATCAGAGTACACAACCACCTATAGACAGATATATGAATGCACTGTCCAAGGAGTCCACAGCTGGGATGGTATATATGCAGCATGAGACCATATCGCTCTGCACCCATGCTGAGCACACTCCAAACCCACAAGAGGGGGATTTGGGTGATGGGAAGCTATTCAGAAAGAGTCCTTTGCAAACAGAGAATTTTAGACAAAACAGCCTTGCCTCACAAAACACATGGGCATGCCGCACGGCTGCTGCCATTTCTGAATGTGGAACCATAACATGTGCCTCTCTTTCAGCGATGGCCCTACCAGTTGAATTTGGGTGCCACAAAAGCAAAGTTAGCTATTTGACTTAATTTGGCTTCCAGGGAGAGAACTTTATGGGATTTTCTCTCTCAGGTGAGGGAGCAAAATAGTTCTGCCCCAGGAAGCAGAATATTCCAGGCAAGCTCTGCTCTGCTTGGGACAAGAGGCATAAACACCCATCAGCCAACTCCCCTCCAGCAGCCAGGAGTGCAAGAGAGAAACCTTAGTCCATAAAGAAAACAAGAGATGCTACAATGTGTAAATACTACCAGAGTTTCCCATTTCTCTCCCCTCTCTCTGCTACTTATTCACACTGAGTGCTGTCGGAAGATGAGTGAGGTAATATTCTTCTCAAACTCTCATCCCCATGGTGCCTACAGTGAGCCACTGGGGACCACTGCCACCAGGGTCTGTTTGTGGCTGCCCCTGTTTTGTTTCATGGCCCTCTCTTTGACTGCTTCACAAAACAGACCTTGGATCAAACTGTATGAGACACCAGCATTGCGCTTAGACAGCAAATAGGTTATCCTACCAACAGGCAGAAGCAGATGACAAAACGGGTCAGGTACCAAGTTCTGTTGGGGTCACTGTCCTCCCAGTGTCCTTGTTGCATCCCCCCCACCAAAAAAAACACACACCCCTATTTGTTAACTTACCTTAAAGTTTTCCTCAGAGCTTCTGTGTTTGCACAGTCAGTTTGCATGTATGTACCTCCCAATGACCAGTCATCAAAGAAAGAAACCTCCTTTCAAAAATTCACGGTAGGGTAAAGAAATGTCCTTTACCTCTTGAAACACTTCTGCTTAGAACTACAAAGCTGGCATCTCATGTACTTTGTCCCTTTCTCTCCCCAGATGGATCTTGAATATAGATGACAAGCCTTGTGAGCTGCCTGGTTTTGCCCTTCCTGTGTGTTGCACTCCTGAAACGGTGGCTGAGCCAAGCCCTAGGGTGTTCAGACATTTGCTAGCCAGAATATTCTGGCATTCCCGGAATCATTGCTGTGTGCCACACCAGGAAAGAGAGATTAGAATTACTGCAAGGTCCTCTTGCATTATGAGCATCAGGGTGCAGGGAGTGTGCTTAGGTCTCTCTGTTGGGAGATAAAAGGAGTGGTTATTGAATAAGTAAACAAATAAACTGAGGGTCTATTGTCTTGTGTTCACTTTGGGTAACATATGGGCCTCATTTCTGCTATAGTGCCTGACTGGCAGGCATTGACAGATTCTCCAGACATGCTGGCTGTATTCTCTCTCTCTCTCTCTCTCTCTCTCTCTCTCTCTCTCTCACACACACACACACACACACACACACACACACAATATTTTCCCTTTCCCAGAGAACACACTGGATATGGTAGTCTTTCAACAGGCATATCAACAGGCAGTCTTTCAACGGATCGAATGATATGGTTGCCGGGCCCTCCTCCCATTGAAACCAGTGGTTCTTTAGGTGCAACACTTGGACTGAATGTGCAGTGTTGCTTCAGCCCGTAGTTTTGACGTTTCTCTACCATGGATTACTTTGACAATCCAAATCCAAACATTTGGGACAGTGTCACCCCATTGCTGAAGGCCTGACCCAAGAAGAGCTAAATTTATTAGCAGCACGTGCCAGCAGTAGCTTGCTCCCCTCCTGCTTCCACCACCAATTTCCTATCACATTCAGAATCAAATTAGAAGGGCCAAGGCGCTGGTATACCAGCTGACAGTGCAGCTGGAGAGACTGCAAAGGCAAACTTCAAATGCTGTATCAGGCAAATCACTGCACCTGGATGACACAGAATGAGTCCACAGAAATGAGATAAAGGGTCAGGAAACAAGACACACTAGGATTGCTCTGCTTTCTGCATCCTTGTTAGGTATCCCACCCACCCCCAAGGCTGGTGTGTTATTTACATAAGGAAGGACGGGATGAATGTGTAGCCTAACTTGTCTAGTACTCCAATTCCCATCGGTCTCCCTTCCTGCAGAGAGAGAGAAAGAGAGAATGAAAGACGCGGGGAGGGCTATTTACCAAAAAAAAAAAAAAAACAGGAATCCCTGTCATAGATCTCCCAACATCTCATTTAGTTGGGCTCCCAGCCATTTCTTTTCCATTCACATGTCAAAATGTGTTGGATGACGTCTGGATGACTTGAAGATTTTCACTGACAGTGTTAGACTATAAAGCCATCCTCTGATGGATTACCACCACAAGTGCTTGGGTGTCAATTTAAACAGATACACAGACTTGCAACCTACACAATTCTTTTTTTAATTGCACTTGTTTATAAGTGCAGGAGCAAAAAGCATTCAAGCAACACCCAGTAAAATACGCTACATTCCTAGCCAATAATGGGCAATCTATATAGCTGCTTGTAGGAGAATTAACAAAATATTCACGTGCCTCCTTCCTATTCCTTCCTCTCTTTCTGACGCCTCAATAAAAGACTTCCTGGTTTCCTCAAACTGATCAGTTTGTGATGACACCAAAACTCACAGATTTTATTTGTCTTAATCTGGGGATTGGATTGGATCAGGAGGGTCTCACTCCAACAGCGTCAGGGATGTGTATAAACACAGAGACCCCCACCCCACCCCCAGTGAGGAAGAAAGAGTGATGTTTATTAACATGGGTACTGCAAAGAATCATTCAAAGGAGGCTTCCATGTCCCAATCCAGCCAGTTGTTGCCCTGTAGGGTGACAAGGAGTCAATTAACGCACCCCTCCTCCTCTTGGCAGAAGGCTAAAGGCCACTTTTTGGTTGACCATTGTAACCCTCTCCCACCCTCTCCCCACTTGATGACTTTGATTTGTGTCTTCATAATAATATCTCACCAAGTTCTTTCCTTTTTCTGTAACTATTACTTTATTTTCCCTAGCTGACCAATGACTACCACTGTGACACCCCAAGCGCATGTGACCTTGTCTGACTTTGTAAACTAAGCAGGCTCAAGCTTGATTAGTGCCATGGATGGGGACTCAAGTCGCAGACTTGCTGTCAAATCGGACTTGAGTAACACTGGCGACTCAACTCGGACTCGACTCAGTTTTTTTTTTTTCAACGACTTGGACTTGACTCGCAGCTCAGAACCCAACCACCTCTCCCTTTTTTCTGGGGAAAAGAGCTTGTTTTTTTAATAGAGACCTGGGGCTTGGCACTAAAGATTCAGACTTGAGACTTGGACTCAAAGACTTGCCAACATCCCTGGTTAGTACTTTCATGGGAGACCATTGGGTAATATAAGGGATCTCCAGGCAGGGCTGGAAAGAATCCTGTCTGAAACCTTGGGGACCCATGGCAACCAGACAGAGTTGATAACACTGGTCTAAAATGGACCAAAGTTCTGGTCAACTTGCTACATTTCCATATTACTTAGGGATAACCGCGCACGTTGAGTTTCACCTTAATCTTCAGGAAGTACCTCAATGGTTCAGCAGCAGATGATGCATGGGGATTGAGCTGTTCCTTTTATCCTTTATGAATAAACTTACTCTTCTGGTGACCCAGTAGGAGCTCTTGGTGAGTACACTCTGCTTCCCACTGAAACTAATGGGGAAACTTCTCTGAGCTCTAATGGAGCCTGGTGATAATAAAAGCAACCAAAACTAAAAGAAATGTGTTATGTAACCTCTTGCTGAAAGTGGCCCCCGCTGTGAAATCTGAAATGTCACCAGAGCTATATGCCTTTATTCTTGTCAGTAAATGGTCTTCACCTGAGATTAGAAGAATGGGTCAAGAATCCTGGAGTGGTGGACACTTGCTCCCTGTGGACATTCCCAGATGTACGGTGGGTAGCAGAGTTATTTTTCAACAACTCTTATTCTACTTTCTTTTGCAAGTGTTTAGCAAGAAACCTGTGGCATACCTCTTAAGTTTTCTTTTCTTACTGGAGTGTAAAAATGCGGGAGGTACACCATCATAGGAGACAAGTGGCAAAATAGACTGAATTAGGAGATGATCAACTATCCAGCACCTCTGTCCTCTGGATTCACTGCCAAGCACAGCTGCCATGGTAGCATTTAGAGAGATCTGATTGCTTATTCTTTTAATGGTGCAAAACACTACTTTGGAGGCAATTCTCCCCCATACCCAACAATTGCAGGGCCATCTGAAATGTAAGCCTACTGAATCCTCTGTTTAGGGTCCACTCTATTCAAAAGATAATGACACTGTGTCATATCCTTTTGCCTTCCCCATTCAACATTTTTTTTTAAAAAAAAAACCTAATGTGCAAATATGCAAAATATTTGCATGGACCCAAGAGGAAACAGGTTCAGGTCGCCTCCTAGACAGGGTGGAATTGGTCAGCACTGATTGGCAGGACCAACAGTTTGATACAAATTGGGTCAGGCGGTACTCGCACACCCTTGGTAAAAATACTGCCTATATACAGATCAAGTTAGCATTACCTAACT
This sequence comes from Intellagama lesueurii, assembly GCA_037013535.1. NCBI lineage: Eukaryota > Metazoa > Chordata > Lepidosauria > Squamata > Agamidae > Intellagama > Intellagama lesueurii. Next base: position 160,438,675 of record JBAJHW010000001.1, on the reverse strand, counting down.
CCTTTTATTTATTTATTTTAAGGTCCAAAATCATTGCAGCCCAATGAGTTTGCCCATTTTTTAGGCCAGATGTGCAACTCACCAAGCCAAATGCATCTCTCTTGGCTTGCATTGTGTGGCCTTGCTAGACAACTAACAATCCTGAAGTTCCTCATTCCCACCAACCAACCAACCAGTAGTAGCAGCAGTAGTAGCATTAGTAGTAGTAGCAGCAGCAGCAGCAATAGCAGCAGCAGCAGCAGCAGCAGCAATAGTAGCAGCAGCAGCAAAATTTACTTATCCTCTGCTAGGCTGGCTGCTCTGAGACTGAGAGAAAACAAATGGAACCTTGACTTGGAGTTACTTCATTTTCTTTCTCTAGGTTGTGGCCATTTTGTCTAAAAGTTAACAGATATGGAAGATAATTCACTTTTATTTCCTCTTTGTCTTCTGTTCCCTCTCGTCAAATGAACTGTGAAGCTGGTGATGGGGATGGGAAGAAAAGTTAAAGGATACCAATTTGCTTTAATAAAATTTATTTTTTTCTGTTGTAATTGTACTTCTGTTTTTATTTGAATGTGAGTGTTGTTAAGCCTCCTTGACTGCCTTTTGGGGGCGGGGGCAGAAAGGCAAGAGATAAATGGAAAAATCAATGGAAAATAGCCTTTCATTTTATTGAGCAGTGCTACAGATATGTATTTTAAAAGCTTAGAGAAAAAAAACTTCAGCTTCAACTCACAGAATTCTTCAGCCAGCATGAATCTCTGATCGACAATAAAAGTTGTACATTTTTATTTCAGTAAAACATTTTTCCATTTGAAATGACATACAAAGACACACCATTCAGTGTTTTTATTTAGAAAACTGTTTCTAATCTCATCTGTTCTTAATGTGTATCATATACATTAGTTATTATTTTTTTACACGATTCCTGGCATGCATGTCAGAGTTTACCTTTGCAAACATAACTAAGTTGACCAATTTTACAGTGTTCATAAGCAGTGGAATAAGAGACAAGAGTGCAGCAGTCCCGAGTATATAAGGTGCCACCAGATTTCTGTATACTTTCCCCCACTACACTGGATCAAGGTATTCTATACCACAAAACAGGTTGAGTCTGGGCTGTGTCTTGAAAGTATGAAAGACTTCAGTGTAGTCCTATGTTTAGAAACCAACTAGATTTTCAGGAAAATGAATTTTACCTGCTAATATCCTTTTCCTCACACTTCACAAAGTGGTTTCTCAAGAGAGACAAAGCTAGGCAACAGACTTGCATATGAAGCCTGTGTTTACTTTCCACTGACCAATCACAAAGCAAAGCTCATTTGAATGCAAGCTACAGACTTGAGTCAAAGGACGTACAGGTCAGATCTACTTTGATTTGGATTCCTGCATCGAGCAAGGGGTTGGCCTTGATGGCCTTATAAGTCAGTCCCTTCCAACTCCATTATTCTATGATTCTACAACCTGCTACAACAAGCACATGTTTCCTGTCATTTAAAGGAGTTCCCTTTCTAAAGGCATGCTAAGTGTATGGTAGAGATTGAGCCTTTATTAGTGTGAATTGTTCACTGGGAGCTTTCCATGGTGCTGCCTTGTTCTCAAGTATGGCTACACATCAGGAGATGTAGGGATGCAAAGAATTATCTGAAATTTGAAATATCTGAAAGAATATACGAGCTATGAAAATATATCTCATTCTCAGCTGCTCCCTGGGTGTTCCCATGCCAAAATGTCCTCCTGCACGAAGGGATATTTATTTCTAAGCATCTCACAAAAACGAGACGGCTGTCTTGCTTCTCCCTGCCCTGTTTTTCACTTTTTTTCTCTCCATTTGTGCCAGAAACTGCTGGATTCTGAACAGATCAAGGCTATTTCTGGGAAATGTTAGGCGGGGGGGGGGGGGGAATGCCACTTTGCATAGGAATGGTAACTATAAAGTGGGGACACACCATAAAATATCTAAGAAATTCCCTGAGATTTCTTGAGAGGTGGGAGGAATCTCACACAGAGAAGTGTTTCTGCAGGGAGAAAACAGAGGGTCCCCTCCCACTTTCTTCCCCCCCCCCGAAAGTGAGGGGCCATGTGATATATGTCCCAAAGCCGATGTCCCTTATATTCATGAAAGTCTTTTTTGCACTTACAAAGTGGAATGGAATGAGAGCCACGGGTGAACGGACCAAACTCATTGGAAGAACAGTAGCTCTTCATATGAAGTATTTACGCCGCCACCTTGCAAAAGAAGAAAACCCTCATAGCGACATAACGTTATATGGCATTTTTGATGGCAATTTCATCCATGCAAATAATTTTGCGCACATGATTCTGCTTCTTCTGGGTTTTAGAGTACGGAACATGGTTGATTTATAGTTGGGGAAGCATTCCTGGGCATCTTAAGAAAGTGGGGAATGACAGAGATGAGAGAAGGAAAGCTTACCTACATGTTCTAGGCTGCGGCCTAATGGGCTATTTCCAACGCTGAATATTCACCCTGGCCCTCCCAGAGACTCCCTGTGCCTGCGTCACAGCCACAGAGAAATCCTGCAGTGGCCCCAAATGGTGCTAAAGGCTCAGTGACTGTCAAAAATCAGAAACTACAAGAACCCTGGTGATCAAGGCCTTTATTCTTTCACAAAGCCCACAATCCTCACACTCTGCACAGCTTGTGGAAGCATAAAGCAATCTGCAAGTGACACTCAGCAATGCCTACCATGTCTGCAAATGCATGCCCATCACTTTATGTGTGACAGATACAAAGCTCAATATTCTGCAGTTTTAAGATTTAATCAAATTCTCCTTTTTAAATGACTAATCCAAGCATAATTTAGTATACACAAGTCTCAAGTAAGAATATTTGCCGTTGTACTTAACCATTTACATAGCATCTTGAAACATGTCAAACCTAAACACACACACACACGCGCGCACACACATTCTGGGGTTATTTTTCAGATGTACAGTAACAGACCAGATCATGCTAATCAAAGAGCCATTTTTATTTCGGCCCTGAACAGATGTGTTATTCCCTATGGCTGCACAGGCTTGCTCTGGTTCATCAGAGATTTTTGGAAGTTTTGAATTTCTATTATCACCTTTCTTGAAAAAGAATTGGGGGGAGGGGTTGGAGGAGAAAGAAAAATGGGGAAAAACACACACCCTGTAAATTATTCTTGTACAGGTCAGTGCAATCATTATAAAATATCTCTTTGTCGCCACTGTGCTTTATCATTTTTTCCCCAGTTCAGTAATATAATTCTCAAGATGAAAATGACTGATGTGAACTAGGAGATGGTAATGATAACAGATCAGAAAGTAAGTATATTACTGTTCAATGTTTCAATAAAATTGTGAGATCAACAGGGGAAGAACAGATCATTACTGATTAAAATTCAAAATATCTAGCACTGCATTTGAAAAGTAATTAATATTCCATTCCCTCCCCCTCTTCCTTTAAAGTTCCATATTAAAGGAGATGGAAACATGAAACAAAACCATATATCAGTCATTGTAGCAGTGTGGTTGAGCCAAAAATCAATAAAAAAGGTGGTGGTTTATATTGGGGTACTAAAGTTAGTGCAATAATAATTTTGTATTAGAATTTTTTTCAAAAATTGTATGAAATAATCTAATTAAGTTCAGTTTCCTGCCTCCAAGAGCCTGTGTAAAGAGAAGCCAATATAAACATGCGTTAAGAAAGAAAGAAAGAAAGAAAGAAAGAAAGAAAGAAAGAAAGAAAGAAAGAAAGAAAGAAAAATATATATATCAAAATATATGTACTTGCTCCAACATACAAATACAAACGAAATGTTAGTAGGAACTAACAGCACAATTTTAATTCAGAAGCCCAACTAAGTTAAGCAGGACACTCCTTGGTGATAAGCTTAAGATTACAGACCATGAGAACTCAAGTCCCATTGATTTCAATGGGACAAACTCCCATATACGTGTGTATAAGGTTGCAGCCTAAGATTTAAAACATGAGTGGTTCAGTCATTGCTGCTATTCCAATGTGATGTTGTGGGGCCCCTGCCACCTCCACCAAGTGAGGGGCCAATGGGTAAACCCTCATCCATAGATTCCGGATGGTCTTGCGAGTCACGAACAGGATTTACGAGAGCAAAGAGAAAAAGGGACAACAACCTTCAAACTTGGGAGTTCTCTCCACTCCTGGGAGTCTCCCAGAGGACATAATTTTGAGCTGTTGCCCCTGGAATGACTCAGTTCTTTCCAGGCCCAGAGTTAGCTCCAATGGGGCTCATGAGTCCTTAGTTCTAGTCAGGGAAGGCTTCCAAGGAGGACGAAAGGGGGCTGCAAAGAGCAAAGAGGGCTTATAAATCCGAGACCTGGTTACAGTCCATGCCTCCCGAGGGCAGCTGCTGCTGGGTGCGATGTTGAGGCTCCTGTCGCCTTTTCTGCCTCCAGGGCCTCTGAGGAGATGTAGGGCTCTACTGGCCCTCCGTGGGTCATGGGCCCTGGTGGCTATCTCTGTGCAGTGGTGCAGAATGAGGGGCATGGTCAAACACCTCACAGCCTCTGTCTCGCCCATCGGCAAGTCAGATGTGAAGGAGGGCCCTTGTCCAGGGGTCTGCCAGATATGTAGAGTCCCAGAACTCCTCTGCACTCCGTACCTCTTCCGTCTCTTCTCAGGTATCTCCCTCAATTCCTGAGGTGTCTGACTCCTCCTGCCTTGATGGTGTCAGGTGTTTCTCATCTCCTCACCCCGATCCTTCCCTGATCTCCTCCAAGTCTTCCTTTATGGCCTCAGCTTATAAACTGCACCTCTCCCTTCCTCCTTTATCCAGGTGCCTTCCATCTCCTGTGGACTCCTTCTCCTTGGCTGGTCAATCCTGCTCGGCACCTGCCTTGAACTCAGCACTTGCTCAGTCTGAGGGCTCTGACTGGGTGCATGGGGTGGAGGCTGACAGCCCGCCAGTGGCACTGGTGACGACATCCTCGTGGAGGCATGCCACCACCTGCTAGCAATGCCCTTCTGCATTCTACACAGGAGAAGCAAGGCAGTCTGTACTGAGGATAAAACAAATACTTTAAAAAATATATCTTTGGAAATTTCTCTATTTTGCTACTCAAAAACTGTTGGAATAGCAACCTGCATATTATGTATCTAAGATATTTGGATGGGAAGGACTTTGGGGTTGAATATCAATCACTCAGAATAGCCAATTGTTCCTTCTCTACCTCAGATTCCCTTTCCCACCTTTTTTACTTGAGTCAGGGTTCTGTGTGAGTTAGGTTCTGTTATCCATGGAGTCAGCAATTAGAGTCTGTGTGAAGTATTTATGTAACCAGTTAGTGAAGCAAATAATGAAGCTATCCAGTTATATTCTTACACTATGTAAAAAGTGAATATGATTTGTTTATATTCTGTCATACGTATATGAAGATTTTGTGAGTAAAAGAGAAACATATTTCATTCTTTCTCAACACCAGAGTCTGTGACTGAATCTACTGAGACTACGTTATGCCAGTTCAGGTAAATCTAACTAAAACTAACTATACAATAAGGGCTGCTGTATTTGAGGGAGACTTGTAATTATATAATAATGTGCTCTGTAGGTCCCTGTCTGGATTTTTCTCTGCAGCATCACTGGAGGTTTTAAGCGAGCAATTTTCCACATGCTCTGCCAGTAAAAAACCCTTTAACAAAACTTCTGCTGCTCCCATAAGATTTCTCAGCACCACCATGACAGCAACATGTTCTCTCTCGCCCTCCCTCCCTCTCTCTGTTTTTTTCCTCTATTTTGATACGTAATACAACATAAAATATTGTGCAGAATCAAACTGCTCCTTTCCACCTCCAAAGGATAGGTGTGCAGTATCTGAGACCGTCCAGGTGAAATCAAGAGGGATTACTGGCACCAAAAACAATTTCAGTGAAAGTTCCAAAGACATCATTCTCTAATGTGTATAAGATGGAGGTATATCCTACCTAAGATAGAGGACTTGCTCTCTCTCTCCCCCACCCCACCCCTCTCTCTTTTTTCCTAGTGTAGAAAACAGTAAAGGAAAACTATGTCTGTTAAAATTACAATTGGCAGGCACTTTGGTAGGGTTCGGCAGTAATTGGTGAAGGAAACCCCTATTTCACAGATATCTAGTTATTCAAGAGGTGTTCATCTCTCAAAAAACCCCAACAATTTTCAAGCTGAGGTCTTTTGAATGGAAAAGACTGTGTTACACAACAAAAAGTTCAAATTCTGTGTAAGCTTCCATTTCCTACTGGGCGGGGGGAGGGGAGGCAGAAAAAAAATGTGAGAAATCACATGGGGAGAAGACTTTTCAACTTGTTTCCTCTGTGAGAATTCAGGTCTGCAGCCTCTACCAAAGTACAGTATACCATACTGTATACGGACCCCGAACTATCAAGAATAGCAATATTCAAAACCCACTGGAGGAACACTTCAGTCTGGCCATTGAAACTTTTTTTCAAAGGAAGACTGCTATATGAAATTGCTGAATAAAATAAATGAAGAAGTTCAATTTTATCACTTCTGGAATAAATCAGGATAAGGGGCTTATTTACACTACTAAGGTAATTAGCTTACCTGTGCCAACACGTCTAGCACTGTTTTATGAACAGCCACTGTAAATACTGTAGGACCCCAATATCCATAGATCAGTTCCAAGCTACCCCATGCTGAAAAACACAGTTTATAGCAAACGCTATTATAATAGCGAATGCCATACATAGCATGATTTTTCTCTCCCTCTAATTTTTATTGATGGATGGATGGATGGATGGATGGATGGATGGATGGATGGATGGATGGATGGATGGATGGATGGATGGATGGATGGATTTGATTTGATTTGATTTGATTTGATTTGATTTATATACCGCCCATCTGGCAGCCCGGGCCACTCTGGGCATTTTACAGCAGATAAACAAACAACAGAGTAACAAAATAATACATATAAAAAATAATAAAAATACAACTGGGGCATAAATCAAATATGATAAAGTGCAGCAAAACAAGTACAATACAATAAATTACAGTTAAAAGCATAAAATATAAAAGACAAGAAGCATGGCGGTGTGATGGATGATATTTTAGCAAACACTGTTGTATCATACAGTTGTTTGTTCAGGGAAGGCCTGCTTAAATAGCCAGTTTTTTAGCACAAAATGTGCCCAGTGAAGGGGCCAGGGGGACTTCGGGTGGAAGACAGTTCCAAAGTTGTGGAGCTACTGCCGAGAAGACCCGAGTTCTAGTGGCTGTTTTCCGGGCCTCTCTCGGGGTCAGAACTCTCAGCCACCCTGCCTGGGATGATCTTATAGGGTGGGCAGATCTAACTAGAAGGAGGCGCTCAGCCAGATATCAAGGTCCCAAACTGTTTAGGGCCTTATAGGTTAGTACCATTACCTTGAAACTGGTACAGAAGCGAAGAGGAAGCCAGTGTAAGGCGGCCAGGGTGGGGGAAGATGTGTTGGTATTTTCTAACCCCACTCAGCAATCTGGCCACCGCGTTCTGGACCTGTTGCAATCTCCGTAGCAGTCCCAAGGGCAGCCCCATGTAGAGGGCATTGCAATAGTCTAAACTCAAGACTACCAGCGCATGAACCAGCATGGTGAGGACCTGGTTTCAAGGCAAGGGCGCAGCTGGGCGACCTGCTTTAGGTGGAAATAAGTGGAATGGACCACAGACACTACCTGTGATGCCATTGATAGTGCTGGGTCCAGAAGTACACCCAAGCTATGCACCTCATCCTTCATGGAAGGAGTAACCCCCCCAAGAGACAGGGAGGCACCCAGACCACAGACACTAGGGGCCCCCACCCGCAGGATTTCTGTCTTGTCTGGGTTCAGCCTCAGTCTGTTTTTCTTAATCCATCCCAGCACTGCATCAAGGCAGCGTTCAAGGGATGGGACAGCATCCACTGCAGAAGGAAGGAGAGATAGAGCTGAGTGTCATCCGCATATTGGTGACACAAAGCTCCAAAACTCCTGATGACCTCCCCCTCTGGCCTCATATAGATATTAAATAGCATTGGGGAGATTATTGACCCCTGCGGGACCCCACAATCGAGAGTCCACAGAGCGAACAACATCTCCCCAAGCTGTACTCTCTGGGGACGGTCCTCCAGGAAGGATCGGAGCCAGGCCAAAGCCTGACCACCGATCCCCAATCCCGAGAGCCTCCCCAGGAGGATACAGTGGTCGACAGTATCAAAGGCCACTGAGAGATCGAGAAGGACCAACAAGGATGTTTTGCCCCTGTCGGCTTCCCTCAGGAGGTCATTTTGCAGGGCGACCAATGCCGTCTCTGTGCCATGACACGGCCTGAACCCGGACTGGAACGGATCAAGGGCACTGGTCTCCTCCAGGAGAGCCTGAAGCTGATCGGCCACCACTCTCTCCATCAGGTTGCCAATTAAGGGGATATTGGCGACTGGACGACAGTTGTTAATATCATCAGCCATCAGATTGGGCTTTTTCCAGATAGGCCTAATGAGTGTGTCCTTGAGGGAGAGGGGAACCCTGCCCTCAAGGAGAGACCCATTAATAATAGCCTCCGCCCACTCAGTTGTTAATGGCCTGGCCGCTTTCAAGAGCCAGGCCAGGCAAGGATCTAGTGAGGAGGTGGTAGCCCTGCAGCGATCAAGGACCCTGTCAACCTCACCTGACGTCGCAGGCTGAAATTGTGTTAAAATTTCTGACATCTAATGGATATGGTAATGACACCATGGAAATATATTTCTCTAGTGAATGCTATGTATAGCATGGTTTCTCGCTCCCTCTAGTGGCCAGTTCTAGTAACTTCATTGTTAAAAATCTATATAGGACTTTTCTTTTAATATTTTTACATTTTTCAGACTGTGAATAAGTGAATTAGCATATACTGATCCCACAGATATGGGGTCCTACTGTAATTGTGGAATTTTGATTTAAAAAATTGGAGGTTCTAGGAATTTGCTTATTCCTTTAGTTAGCAGAGTACAGTATAAGACAGTATAAGGCAGAATAAAACACGGAACCATGGAGAGATCAGCTCAGTCTCACCAAACACCTTCCCTGTTTTGCATACAAAACTAGCACAGTGTATGGTGAAAATCACTCTAGAAGCATTTAAAGTAGAAAAAAGTATCTTTACTTACATTAGTCATCTGTAATTGCAGTCAGAAGAAAAGGAGGGAATGGAATCTCCCTAGCTGTAAAGGCACTCAAGTATGCAAAACCACCTTAGTTATGACTTTGGCCTGATCTGGCCAGCACCCCAGATGGAAACAGCCCTCAAGATGCACCTGTAAAGATGGGCCAGATTCATAGCAGATCAGTGTGGGGGAGGGGGAGAGAGAGTGTGTATCATATTTTTCTGTTGCTGGGTAAAGCAAGTATCAGGAGGAAAGCATATTTGCAATGCAACACACTTGGCTGATCATAGTTTAGAGAGCAAGCAAGCCAGCAGACCAAAATGCGATGCACAAAATTATAGTTATCAGAGATGAAGTTGCCTGGGTTGGAGAAGGAAGACCAGCTGGCATCTCGTGAGCAAGGGGTCCTCCTGAAGGAGGTGAATCCTGAGTGCTGGGCTCACGCCTCCTTTATACCCAACTAGGGTGTCTTTCCACTTGAGATAAGTAGGGAAGGAACAGAGAAGTACAGACCTCAAACCCTTGCGGAAAACTTAACTTCCCCATTCTCGACACCACAATGTGGTCAATGAGAATCTTAGAACATCACAGAGCCGACCAAAGCAATACTTTGGAGCTACGAAGTATTACTTCGTACTTATCAGCACCCCCTCATATTCCTATTTGGACTGCCTCATCTTCGTTTCCTCCTCACTGTTTCTCCCAGAGCTTGGAAACTAAGGATTTATAGGATGAGAGAAAAAGAGATGGAAGGAAAAACAATTGGCCTATGAGGCTGTTGTGGCTACATGTGGGTGTGGCAAAGGTATGAGTTTAAGAGTGGGTTGGACAGACCCCCTCCCTCTTGACCAACGGTGTGCTTATAATGCACAGTGTGTTTGCATTTGTGCTGGCTAGATAGCTCAGTGAGTTGTTAGGTATCTGGCTGAGGAGCCAGATGTCAGAAACCCAATTCCCCCCTGTGCCTCCAGGGAGAAGAGCTCACCTGTGCAGCCTCGGGCCAGCTGCGCAGTCCCAGGATGGCCTCAAAAGAAGGGAATGGTAAGCCACTTCTGAGTACCTAGAAAACCCTAAAAAGAGTCGCCATAACTCAGTATGGACTTGACCGCATATATTTGTATCATGTGCATCTCTGAGTGTGGAAAGTGTATATTTGCAGGTAGAAAAACACACCTATTTGGGAGAAGGTGAGAGTGTGTGCAGGACGTTTGAAGCAGGAGAAGTTGCAGTCTGTCCTCCTCTTTTCACCACAAGTTATCATACAACAACTTCACATATGTTTGTTGTGCTGGCCATACATTATTTCTCCCCTGTGTTTTGATTTGAACATATTTTTGAGGTTATTTTGTACTCCCGCCGCCGCCACCACCCACTTAGAAAAGGCCATTCCTTGCATTAAAGCATATACGTTACCCATTACATTACGCACCTGAACTAATGTAGTGATTTACATACATATAACTAAGTGCTGTACTTCAAACAGTTTTTCAAGTGTGTGTCGTGATTCAAAGCTCGTGTGGTTCCAAGTACCTACAACTGTCCCTCCTTTACTCGTATCTTTCCCTTCATGCATCATAAAACAACTCCTGTTACCAAGAGAAGAAAACAATAATTAATTATGAATAGGTATATTAAAATAATATGAAGAAAATGTATTGAGAACAGAAGCCAATTTTGAAAACATTAATAACCTAAGTGCTTTAATTAAAAATTACCATTATGATGCGACCTCACATACATTATGGATTTCTGGCTGGAAAGCTTTTATTATAAGAAATAAGGTCCTTTTTAAAAAGCAGACATTAAAATAGTATCTGCTTTCAGCTGTATTGTAGTGTGCATGATCTCTCTCTCTCTCTCTCTCTCTCTCTCTCTCTCTCTCTCACACACACACACACACACACACACACACACACACTCATTCTGCTGCGCCCACACCAAGAATTTGGGAAGGTAAATGCTGATTGACTAAACCTCTGTCTTAAGCGGAGCTTGGAAATGAGTTAAAATGAATACATTTACATTAAAACTATTACTTTCTGGACCAATACCAGGAAAACGCCTTCAGAGTCTAATGTTGGAAAACAGCATCTATATATAAAAAATGATGTTAGCAGGAGTTTCACTTGGTAAAAATATTAGTTGTGTGCCCTCTGTCAGTGGGTACGCATCACTTATATTAATTTCTTTTGCAGCCAGCTATGGGATGGCCAGAAAGAACTGGATGCAGAATGCAACACCTTAGCTTCCGTGTCTGCCAGCTCAACAATACAACTTCAGCAACAAGAAAAACGATGCTTCCTTCCACCAAGACAGGGCTTGTTATTATTCTTTTTCATTTTCATTAATCAATCATTTTATTTTGTGTTCCATCCAAACATGCAGTTGTGGAACGGGCAGCTCAGCTAGACCTCCGGAAGTAGGTGGGCCTTCATTTTCTCTGTACAGGGGCCATTCAGGAGGGGCCATGCAAAACATCCAAGCTTCATCTTTCACAGGGCTGTTGGGTTATGGTCTTATTATCATAACATTATTTTTCAAACATGGTTGGTGGGAGAATGAAGCAACGTTTTTGCTTTCATTTGTAGGACAGTGCATCTGACCTGAATTTCTGGGTGCAACAGAAATGGGTTTGCTTCAGCTTCAGTAGCTACCTGCAATTAGATAGGCCAGCAGCTCTTTGAGGCACCTTTTAATGAGACCTATAGCCACAGGCAAATGGGGACGTGGTGGCGCTGTGGGTTAAACCGCAGAAGCCTCTGTGCTGCAAGGTCAGAAGACCTGCAGTCGTAAGATCGAATCCACGTGATTGAGTGAGCTCCCGTCGCTTGTCCCAGGTCCTGCCAACCTAGCAGTTCGAAAGCATGTAAAAAATGCAAGTAGATAAATAGGTACCACCTCGATGGGAAGGTAATGGCGTTCCGTGTCTAGTCACGCTGGCCACGTGACCACGGAAACTGTCTTCGGACAAACGCTGGCTCTATGGCTTGGAAACGGGGATGAGCACCGCCCCCTAGAGTCGGACACGACTGGACTAAATGTCAAGGGGAACCTTTACCTTTACCTATAGTCACAGGCAAAGCTCCTTGAAGTACTGGGCTAAAGAAGTAAACCAAGGGACTGTCCAAACGGGGGACTTTGGAGTGGACTGGTTTGCACTTAAAAGGTCGTTATGTTCAATGTGATCTATTTTATTTCTCATTAATGTGATCCTTCTGTTCCCACTGTAGATGGTTCTTCTCCTGTGAGGAAGGTCCACACAAGTCTTTGGAACACCATTTAGTTGTGTGTAAGTATACCCAGTTTACTCATAAGTAAGATCTACCTGATTTGCTCATGAATGAAATTATTTGGTTTACTTGCAAGTAAGGAGGCAACAGTGGAGGACAGTAGCGGCAGGGCAAACCCTCGGCGGTGATACTTGCATGAGAGGAAAACGTTGTGGTGAAGGCTGGGGAGGTGGAAGGGAGGTAGTCCCTCCCTTCTCCCACTTCCCACCAGGGCCACCTTGGGGCTGTGCTGCCTTGTAGGGACAGAGCCAATGGAGTTGACTAGCCCCCTTCCCCACCTTTTCCTATGGCCAACATTTAGTGGGCTGCAATGACTCCTCCCTTTTTTTTGGTTTGTTAAATAAAGTAAGTGGCATGTTGAAAGAGCAATGCACCAACCTAGGGTGGTATTAGAATTGTGCTGTGCCAGTAACGGAAATGTTATTTATGTATTTATTTATTTATTATATTTATATCCCGCCCATCTAGTCGTTCGACTACTCTGGGCGGCGTACAGCATACAAAATAAACAATTAAAATAACATCATTATCAAGATTAAAAGTCAATCAAGATGGAAATTGTTAAAGAAATGTTAAAAAAAATGAGAAGATGGAACTAGAGGAGGAGTTTCTCCGTCCACCTATGTCACAACCCACCTATTGTGTCAGAGGGTTGTCACCTCTAATATTGCTGCCCTCAGCTCCATTTGGGTGTGAATTAGCCATCTGCACATGCCACGTAACGGGATAATTAGGAGCAAGCCAAATAATGCCAAAAAAACGAATGCCCTAGCTTGGTACCAGAAAGGAGCAGGATAGCTCTTAAAAGGGCAGGGTGGATTAATTTAAACAGAAACACTTGTGGACAGCACAACTTGGTCTGAACTGAACCATGCCAACAGTGATCCACATACCAATCTATGTACCCATCGCTAATGAATTTCTAATTAGTTCTTTTTAGATCAATAGTTCCTAGTCATGTGGCTGCTGCTGATCTTAGACCAGTGCTTCCCAACCTTGGGTGACCCAGGTGTTCTTGGACTGCCACACCCAGAAACCTCAGCCACTACAGCTGGGGGTGAAGGCTTCTGGGAATTGCAGTTCAAGAACATCTGGAGTACTCAAGGTTGGGAACTACTGTCTTAGATTATAACTCTAAGAAGCCCAGAAACAATGTAGACTGTTAATTGTTTTAATAAAGGATTCTTGCTCTTTTATTCTAATTCCATTCATATTCTGAGGACTAGTCTGTCTCTTATAAACTGAGTTTCTGAAAGGTGTTTTCCCCTTTGGCGAGAGCGAGTGTAAGTAACTTGTACCATCCACAGAGAACCCATCCAAATAAAGTTTAAATGAATTAATCAGTTTTAGAGATCCCCAATTTCAAATGTTTACCTTAACTAATTGATGGTTGGATGCCTTGCCTTAGAATAAATATGTACAAACAAACTTAATGAGGGGTAGTTTTGTATTTTCAAAGTCAGGATGGGACAGAGCCAAGAGGCACACCCGTGAATCCCTTAAATCCACTAAACCCAGCATTCAGGCCTTTACATATGATAATTAGAAGTGGAAAAGAGAGGAGAAAGAATCATTTCTTCAGGCAGGGAGCAGAGCAGGGGCTTTCCCATGTCCCTACTAATTAATTTTTAAAGCTACCATTCCAAGCTCTGATCTTAAGCTGGTCTAGGGGAGCTGAGAAAATGTATAGGCAAAACTCAGCTCATTTTAAGAAGGGGGATTGAAATTACCGTAAGCTTTCCAAGAAAAGCTAGTGTTGTATTATAGTAGCCTCTATCCCCACTTTGGAACCTTATTCTCAGAGTGCGAGTGTGAAATTGAGAAAGTGATTATAATGACTGAGGGGCGCACTTGCACTCCCCTCTGTTTCCCTCACTCTGGCACCCTTTGAGTAGAAAACATTGAGACAACTCTCCAGTAGATAGCATAAAAATCACAACCATCAAGACCACAAAGGTTAGCATTCATGGATGGATGGATGGAGGGAGGGAGGGAGGGAGGAAGGAAGGAAGGAAGGAAGGAAGGAAGGAAGGAAAGAAGGAAGGAAGGAAGGAAGGAAGGAAGGAAGGAAGGAAGGAAGGAAGGAAGGAAGGAAGGAAGGAAGGAAGGAAGGAAGGAAGGAAGGAAGGAAGGAAGGAATATATTAAAAAAGAAAGAAAATATGAGTGGATTTGCCATTTCTGATTGTCATAGCTTTTTTCCTCATCAAACATGGAATGATCCCAGATGGGAGGAGTCCTTGGAAAAGCTTTTGGATTCTAAGGATCAAGTAAAAGAAGGAGAAACCTTGGCTGGTTCAAAATGTTGCAGCCAGACTGCTGACTGGTGCTGGTTATAGGGAGCATGTAACTCCCTTATTACAACCGCTAGAGTGGCTGCCAGTCTGTTTCTGGCTTCAATACAAAGTGCTGGTTATTACCTATAAAGTCCGATATGGCTTGGGTCCAGGCTATCTGAAGGACTGTATCACCCCCATATGAGTCTTCTTGGCTTTGAAGATCTTCTGGGGAGGCCCTTCTCTCAGTTTCATTAACTTCCAAAGGACACGAGAGAGGGCCTTCTCAGTGGTGGCTCCCAGGTTTTGGGATGCACTGCCCCAAGAAGCCAGGTTGGCCCTCTCCCTCTTGTCCTTCCGTCAACAGGCAAAGACCTTCCTCTTCAGGCAGGCCTTTATGCAGTAAGTTATCTGAGGAATGCTGGTTTTTAACTTAATAGGTTTTAAATGTTTTTCAATTGGTTTTATACTTGATTTTTAATCTTAATATATGTTTAACTGTTTATTTTTTTAAAAAAAATACAATATTTATATAGTGTTTTTAAATCTGTTGTTTCCTCTGTTGTGAGCCACCTTGGGTATCCTATGGGGAGAAAGCCAGCATATAAATAATTTAAATTAATAAATAAATAATAAGTGGGGATTCCTTAAGTGTCAAAAAATCTGTTTGTCATAGCTTTTTCAACACCAATTCCTAACTGGCAAATAAAGAGTCCCTTGCCACAGGGGACTTTTTATTTGCCCCTTAGGAACAGAGTAAAAGTTACAAATATCCTTATACTAAGCAACAGGATTTTAACCAGTAAGTTGCAAATGAGCTTGCTTTGCTCAATGATTCATAGTCAGGAAGGAAACATGGGCTTTGTTGGCTAGTCTGATGGTTGAAGAATCTGTGTGGAATCCTTGTAGCTTCCCATGTTGGTGCTATCAGTCTGTATCATCCTAACAAACTACACATACACAGAGACAGCAAATGTGAAAGTGCCAGGAAATAGCCACAGAATATCCTCCAGGGTATACAGGAAAGTCAATGGATTTGTGACCTGACTGGGATATTGCTGAAACATCAGAGAGGCACCAATCATATGAAACCGGTGTCCCTCTGCAGAGCTTTGTACATGTTTGCTTGCTTCAACTTTGGTGATCGAAGTAGCATAAAAAAGGGCCTCCTACAATTAGCCTCTCCATGAGATGCTAACTGTACTGTGAGCAGATACTGCAACAGTGTCTTGGCAGGGTGTGTACTGTGCCCACTTTCCCCTCTCCTGCCACCCTGAAGGACTTCCCTGCTGCCCTTCTACTGCTGGGGAGATCCAAAGTCCTAACTCAGTCAATGCCAACCCATTTTGCTCCCATTTTGTTGGTCAGAACATGGTGCCCCTGAAGGTACATGGCAGACTTGTAAACCTCAATGATTCGTTGTCCCCTTTCTTTCTTCAAGATTTTTCTGCCTTTTCCCCTTCCCTCCCTCACGATTTCCCAGCTGGGTGGAGGGAGGTGTCTGTTACAGGGAAGTGACTGAGTATGAAAGGGCGGCAAATTGTAACTCCGTTTGCTTGACTCGGGCCATGGTCACACCAACAAAATGTTTTCCAGTTCTCACAATTTAATTTCACAATTTAAATTTGAGCTCACATAACGCATGGCCATTAGCTAATCATTTCCCCGGCAAGTGTGCTAACTGCGGATCATTCTTCGCTCAGTCAGAGGCTTCTACCATTTTTGTTGAAGCTCTAGGCGCTTATGGAATTGGAAGGAAATGACACGGTAACCCATAAACACATTGGGACGCACATCCTGGAATAAATGCCATGTGACCTCAAGGAATGAAAGAAACACGATTAAAAGTAGCATAACCACAGGGGGACATTTCACTGGGGTGACCATGGCCTCATATTCTTACTGCCTAAGCAGGGAGAAAACAGGAATGGTTTTTTTTCTTGATTGACACTAACTTGGTATAGGAGAAGGCAGTTTTGCTGCCCAACCTCAGGTAGCACAATAATGTGGCCAGGCCTGAATTCTGCCTTACAGCCATGATACCACACACCCACAGTTACCTGGTGAAAAGGAGATAAATCAGAAAAAGCAGACATCACAACAGAAGAAAGACCTGTGGTGACAGGATTTCCTCCTCACTGCTCTAAGTCTCTTGCATATTATGAAGGAGAAAGAGGAGGAAAGAACAAAACATGGAACACAGCCAAAGAGAAGCCAGTTCCCGAGAATAGAAATTTGATTGATTGGGGTTTCTTAATGGGTGGATAGCCACATTTCTAATTATTATATTGCCCAGTGTTATGAGCTTTATGCCCATTTAACCTCACAGTGTTGTGCATGTGAGCAACTGTTTGACACACTGATTATAATTAAAGGTCTGATGTCAACTAGTGTCTGTGGAAAGCATTACATTGTTAAAAGCAGTGTTAAAAACTCTCTGTGCCATACAAATTTGATTAACATGTGTAGTTTTTCGTAAACTTGCCAAGAGTTAGTTATTTTATATAGTAGGCATCCTTCAGTCTCAAGAGACTATGGTAACGTGCTCTGTATGGAGGTCTTGGAACAGCGTCTAGTGTGGCTGAGAAGGCCAATTTGAGAGTGACAATCCCTTCCACACTGAAGACAAATACAATCTGTCCCCTGTCCAGCTCCCTGATTTTGCTGGTTTCGGGACTCCCTCTTTGCCTCGGCCTGCTGAACAAGTGTCTCTTCAAATTGGGAGAGGCCATGCTGCACCGCCTGCCTCCAGGCTGAACGCTCAGACATCAAGGTTTCCCATCTGTTGAGGTCCATTCCTAAGGCCTTCAGATCCCACTTGCAGATATCCTTGTATCGCAGCTGTGGTCTCCCTCTGGGGCGATTTCCCTGCACTAATTCTCCATACAGGAGATCTTTTGGAATCTGACCATCAGCCATTCTCACAACATGCCCAAGCCAACGTAGACGTCGCTGTTTCAGTAATGTATACATGCTAAAAATTCCAGCTCGTTCTAGGACTACTCTATTTGGAACTTTGTCCTGCCAGGTGATACCAAAAATGCGTCGGAGGCAATGCATATAGAACGTGTTCAGCTTCCTCTCCTGCCGTGCACAAAGGGTCCAGGACTCACTGCAGTACAGGAGTGTGCTCAGGACACAGGCTCTATAGACCTGGATCTTGGTGTATGCCGTCAGCTTCTTATTAAGCCATACTCTCTTTGTGAGTCTAGAGAACATGGTAGCTGCTTTGCCAATGCGTTTATCCAGCTCGACATCTAGGGAGAGAGTGTCAGAGATCGTTGAGCCAAGGTACACAAAGTCATGAACAACCTCCAATTCTTGCGTGGAGATAGTAATAGAGGGAGGTGAGTCCACGCCCTGGCCCATGACTTGTGTTTTCTTCAGGCTGATTGTTAGTCCAAAGTCTTGGCAGGCCTTGCTAAAATGATTCATGTGTTGTTGGAGGTCTTCAGCAGAGTGGGCAACAATGGCTGCATCATCAGCGAAGAGGAAGTCCCACATGCATTTCAGCTGGACTTTGGTCTTCGCTCTTAATCTAGAGAGATTAAAGAGCTTTCCATCTGATCTAGTCCGGAGATAGACACCTTCTGTCGCAGTTCCAAAGGCGTGCTTCAGCATGACAGCAAAAAAGATCCCAAACAGGGTCGGCGCGAGGACACAGCCTTGTTTTACTCCGCTTCAGATGTCAAAGGGATCTGATGTTGAGCCATCAAAAACTACAGTGCCCTTCATTTCCTCATGAAAGGACCTGATGATGTTAAGGAGTCGAGGTGGACATCCAATCTTGGGAAGGATTTTAAAAAGGCCATCCCTGCTAACCAAATCAAAGGCCTTTGTGAGATCTATGAAGGCCACAAAGAGTGGTTGTTGTTGTTCCCTACATTTCTCCTGCAACTGTCTGAGGGAAAATACCATGTCAGTGGTGGATCTATTAGCTCGAAATCCACACTGTGATTCTGGATAGACTCTGTCTGCAAGCACCTGGAGTCTCTTCAGCACAACACGGGCAAGCAGCTTCCCTACAACGCTGAGAAGAGAGATACCACGGTAGTTATTGCAGTCGCCCCTGTCGCCTTTGTTCTTATACAATGTGATGATGTTTGCATCCTTCATGTCCTTTGGTACTCCACCTTCCCTCCAGCAAAGACAAAAGACTTCATACAGCTCGGTGGTGATGATCTCTTTACAGCACTTCAGCACTTCAACAGGGATGTTATCCTTCCCAGGTGCCTTGCCAGAGGCGAGGGAATCCAAGGCCGCTTTTATTTCTGCTAAAGTTGGTTCGCTGTCCAACTCTTCCAAGACAGGCAGGCACTCGATGTTATTTAATGCCTCTTCAGTTACTACATTCTCTCTGGAATATAGCTCAGAGTAGTGCTGCACCCAGCATTCCATCTGCTGTGCTCGGTCCTAGATGATCACGCCTGTAGCAGACTTCAAGGGCGCAGATTTCTTCTGTATTGGACCTAAAGCCTGCTTGATACCGTCATACATTTATTTTATTCATTCATTTATTTTCATTTGTGTTCCGCCTTTCTCCCAATTGAGGGACCCAAGGCAGCTTACAAATTATCATAAACACAAATCGACCCAAACCACAATAAATTACGGGACTAAAAGAAACAATTAAATATATAACGATACTAAACACTTCCAGAAACATTGCACTGGAACAGCACTGAACCCACCCAGTTCATGGATGCCGAACCCCTGAATGGCAGCTGAAGTCAAGGAAAAGTTTCAACACACATTTCAAGCTCTGAACACGTCTCGTCAAAAATAGTTTGGTTATCCTGGAATTTTAATTGGTTTCTGATTTTGTCTATATGTCATGTGTGCTCATGATTTTGAATTGTGCAACATTCTGATACAAATAAATAAAGAATGAAATATTACAATGATTCGTTAAAGCTGTTAAAATTCCTTAAAAACACATTAAAAGACATATAAAATAATAATAGCATCCAGCAGACAAGATCAAAAACTGCCAAAATTGTTATTAAAACCTGTCTGAAAAAGATGGTCTTCATTTGTCACTGGAAGAACAAGAGGGATGGGGTCAATATAGCTTCTCAAAGGAAGGCATTCCACAACCTGAGAGCAGCTACAGAGAAAACCCTCTCTTATGTTCTCACCAGACGTGCCTGTGAAGTCAGTGGGACTGAAAGACGGGCCTCCCCTGAAGATATCAAAAGCTGAGAAGGTTCATAAAGAGAGATACAAGGCCTTTAGATAGTCTGAGCCCAAATTGTATAGGGTATTTTAAGTCATAACCAGCACTTTGATTTGGGCACAGAAACAGACCAGCAGCCAATGAAGCTGCTGTAATAGGGAGTGATATGTTCCCAAGAGGGAAGCACACTATCTGACCAAGAGAAAATAAAGAGAAAGTGGAAACAGTATACTAAAGACCTATACAGAAGCAACAAAAGGATGTCATACTCCTTTGAAGAGGAAGCCTATGATGAAGAACCTACAGTTCTAGAAAGCAAAGTGAAAGCTGCTCTGAAAGCATTAGGAAGAAATAAATCACCAGGGAATACCGATGGAAATGGAATACCGATATAACTGTTTCAAGTCACAGAGAATGAATTTGTCAAAATCCTAACAAGAATATATCAGCAAATATGGAAAACAAAACAATGGCCCACAGACTGGAAATGCTCAATATACTGTACATTTCAATTCCTAAGAAAGGAGATGCCAAGGAGTGCAGTATCTATAGGATTATTGCTTTAATTGCTCAAGCAAGCAAAGTGATGCTCAAGGTGTTGCAACAAACGCTTTTACCTTATATGGAGAGAGAAATGCCTGATGTTCAAGCTGGATTTTGAAAAGGAAGAGGCACTCAAGATCACATTACAAATATCTGCTGCCTACTAGAAAGTGAAAGAAGTGTGCATTGCACAGTTACATCAGACTTAAAACTGCTTTCAGTCTAGACTAAAGAATCCTGGGATTTGTAGTTTGGTGAGTCTCTTGGAACTCTGAAGCAGAGTATTCTAATGATCTCATCCAATGACAGATGCCAAGATTCATCAGAAGGGAGCCATGATGATTAAAGTGGTGTCAAAATAATATGACCTTGTAGAGCAGATGCTCCCTAGAAGGGAGGACGAGATGTGGGAACACATAGAAGCCTCACCCTAGTGTCTCCATCCCACCTAGTATCCACTGTCCTGATGAGTAGCAATGTCTGAAGAAGTCGCCACTCTCTGCACTCAAGCAAGGGGCCTTACAGGCACATCCATGTTTCCTCCTCACCTTTGGCCTTCACAGCTACAGGTTGAATGCCCGCTCAGGGCTCTGGGATGGGATATTGGATCAAAGTGTAATATGAAGAGGAGAGGCACTTGCCTGCTTTTTCCACCATGTGAACCCTGTCTCTGCTCAGTAACAGAATCCAGGTTTTGAGCAGGCCTTACCATATGCCTCTTTGCCAACTCTGCCTTCCTAGGTCAGTGAAGTAGACACTATATGGCCTGTGCCAGTCTACGTGTACTTCCCTGTCCCGACTAGAAACATATGTATGTAACTTTCTGCATGTTTGATTCTTCAAATGAGTTTGAAAGAAGAGGGAGACCCTTCCTTCCTTTAGAAATTTTTTTTTCAATACATTTTATTAGTTTTTCACTCTATCTACATTCGGTTTGTGTTTGTCAAACATCGTGTTACATTATTTGCTTACAATTATTTGTTTTTTACATCTCAGTGTCTTCCCAGTTGTCCCCCCAAATTCCAGACATCTTTCAAACATTCATACCATTCATGTACGTATTTTAGTATATAATATTGGCTACTATCATAATATTACTTTCATAGTGTACAATATTCTCAAGATCTTCTAATAACATACTTAATAAAAGTAATTCCAGATCCATGCCCCAACCTTATATCTAGTTTAATTTACCTAAAAAGAAAACCCACTATATTACGTCTTTACCCTGGTTAGTGCTCCCTTATTTCAGTTTAATTCTCCTTTTTAATATAAAGGATATGCTCCTTTACAATTCCCGAAGTTAGATATATACATGCGTTTCAACATTAAGGGCCCCCTTCCTATTTTTCCCTTTTTCATCTTTCTAAATAATTCCCTCTCTTATTTCTCTTTTTTCACTTTTTGTTTCTGTCTCTCTAAGCATTCTGCCATCTTTCGTGCTCTCTGAAACCATTTTGTGCATCTGATTTATCTCTACTAGATCTTTATGCACTTGGTCTATCTTCAATAGATCTTCCGGGCTTTTTTTAATTAATTCTGCTGATTTTCTCCCCTTGTCTTCCCTTAATACTCTCCTCGGATCCAAGATTAAAGTTGTTTCTCTTAGGTTTTCCCCATTAATTTCCTCCAGCTCCTCTTTTGATTGGCATGCATCATCCGGCACACTCTCATTTCCTTTTTCATTATTCCCTGTCTCTTGTTGACTATAATTCTTCTTCAGCTGTTCCTTGAATAATTTTGCCTTTTGGTAGTGGGATCTCACTATTTCAAGGATTGTTTGAAGGGTAGATTTTTTTTCATCCCAAAATTGTCCTTGTGCCATTATGTTCCAGCTGCCCAAGAGCTTAAACCAAGATTTGAAACCCCCAAGTATCACAGTCCAGTTCAATGATTGTATCCGTGGCCTGATTGATCCCTGGCAAATTGATGCCAGCCAAACAGATATTCCAAGTCTCCAGAGTCAGTTCAAAGAGTCCGCTTTGGCCAAATAGACCTGAACCAAAATTTAAACCCCCAAAGTACCAAGGTACAATTCAATGGTTGTATCTGTGGCCTGATGGCCTAATTCCCACAGGTTTACGTCAGCTAATCAAACACAAACACTCCCAGCTCCAGAGGCAGTTTCAGAGGATCTACTTTGGCCAAATAGGCCTGAACCGAGGTTCAAAACCCCCGAATTTCACAGTCCAATTCAGTGTTTGTATCTATGTCCTGGTAGCCTAGTTCACGCAACTCTGCATCGGCCAAAACCGAAATTCCAAGTCCCTGGAAGTGGTTCCAAAAAGTTCACTTTGGCCCAATATACTGATTCCCAAAGTACAATTTTAAAAAATCCACTTTAGGGTTAATTTGTCTATGTTCCAGCCAGTCATGAAAAAATCAAAAGGAAATAAAAAACAGGTTTCCAAGCTTTAAACAGCAGTAGAGTGCTCAAGGTCACTGTTCTGGGCATTCTGCCAAAAGACTTCAGGTAGCCATAACATAAAGATAACTCCAGACTTGCTGCTTAACTGATAATAGCTTACGAGAAAAGTTTCTTAAGATTTATAACGCCAAATTAATACCCAGCTTCTTAAAATATATTTTAAATATATTTAAATGAGTAGTTAATGTCCCATTAATCTTTAAATTATTTTCTTTGCATCAACTATCCCTCTCTCCAGATTTTCCGCCACTCTATAAGTGATGAGATGATAGAAGATTCTTTTTTCTGTATATAGGAATTGTCTTCCCCAGGGATAATCATAAGCAATTACCGTATTTGCCGGCGTATAAGACGACTGGGCGTATAAGACAACCCCCCAACATTTCCACTTAAAATATAGAGTTTGTTATATACCCTTTCCCCTTGCCTCCGGTAAGGCTCCGAACGGAAAAAGGGGGGGGGGGGGAAGAAAGCCTTTTTCCATTCTGAGCCTTACCGAAGGCAAGGGGAAAGGGCCCGATCTTCAAAAATGGTGCTGGGCTAGCCTCTGCAAGCGCCCCTCGCCGGCTTTGGGGGTCCCCCGGGGCTTACCTTGCACCATCCCAGGACTCACGGGGGTCCCTCCGCGCGGCGATGGGCGTTTGCAGAGGTTTGCCCGGCACCATTTTTGAAGTTCCCGCCCTTTCCCCCTGCCTTCGGCAAGCCTCGGAAGGTTAAAAAGAAAAAAAAAAGAAAGCCTTTTTACCTTCCGAGGCTTGCCGAAGGCAGGGGGAAAGGGCGGGAACTTCAAAAATGGTGCCGGGCAAACCTCTGCAAATGCCCATCGCCACGCGGAGGGACCCCCACGAGTCCTGGGATGGTGCAAGGTAAGCCCCGGGGGACCCCCAAAGCCAGCGAGGGGCGCTTGCAGAGGCTAGCCCAGCACCCCCGCGAGTCCTCGGATGGTACAGGAAAAGCCTCCGAAGTGCTCTGAAGCCGGCGCGCGTGGTTGTGGGGCACCCCCGCCAGTTTTCCGATGGTGCAGAGAAAGCCATCGGAACACTGGCGGGGGTGCCCCGCAACCGCGTGCGCCGGCTTCAGAGCACTTCGGAGGCTTTTCCTGCACCATCAGGGGACTGGTGGGGGACCTCCAAAGCCAGCGAGGGGCGCTTGCAGAGGCTATCCCAACTGAAGTGCACCCAGCGTATAAGACGACCCCCCCCACTTGGAGGCATGTTTTTCAGGGCAAAAAAGTCGTCTTATACGCCGGCAAATACGGTAGTTGTAAAAATATATCTCACCCGATAATAACACTGATGTTGAATAGCTGATTGTTGCTTCTCTTTTGCTGGCTGCCAACGACTTGCAAGCAAGCTTCGTAGCTGCTTGTTTCTGCCCATTGGCTGATTGGGGAGTTTCCTGGATCAAACGGGGATGACCGCCGTCCCCCCCATGATCAACAGGCTTCCCCCCCAGTTCACCACCTCTTCGGGGTGGTTTCGACACCCTGGGGTGTCCCAAACAGGTCAGAATTCAGCCCAGGGGACAGAGCTCCATCCTCCTGCTGCTGTCTTGTCACGGCGTCAAGCTGGTCTCTCCTTCCTTTAGAAATCTGATCAGGCCTATAAATGGAAGCAGCTTAGATTTAACCAAAATTCTTGCTTTTGAGATATCGCCCAGATCTCTCCCAATTTAATTTAGATGTCTAAAGTGAAATGGAACCATTCTTGAAATGAAACAGCTTGTCCTGAAGGCTCACATAGCTTCTTAACAGACTTATGGATCATGAACATGGGTGGACAGCTCTCCTTCAAGGATAAATACTGGGATTATATTGAAATTTAAATCTCTATTTCACCTACAAATATAGGCCAAGAGTCAGGCCTCTTCATAGCTCAAAAATAAAAAAAAGGAAATCACAGAAGAGAAGGACTTATTATTATTATTTTCATCATTATGCAGCACATGCTTCCCTCATCTTGAATGAAGCAACAGCTTTCCAGGGCACAAAATTCAATTAATATCTTCATTCCAGTTTCAAAAATAGATACATTCTTATACACCAGCTAAAATTATCCTCTCTCTGGAGGTGTGTATAGGGAGAGGACTGGCCATTTGCATACATTACATGAGCAGAAACGTGAAACTGGCTGCCTTTCTTTGTTTTTAAATGCTTCTATGCTCTTTCTGGAGGAGAGCACATGCTATCCATGCACTCAGTTCCTCACTCAATCCCCAGCATGTCCTGGAAGGCTCCAAACCCTGGAGAGATCCTGCCAGTCAGTCGAGACAATACTCAGCAGATGGGGAAATCATCTGACTCAGGATAAGGCAGCTTCCTGCCTTCCCGTGTTTTTATGAAGCTTGGGAACCCGCCAGAATCTTTGTGCTTCCTTCCTCTTTCACTTTCAATCCTGGCTAGGTTTGCTTTTGAAATACTGTGGGCTGGGGGTTCAGTGCCTGTTGTTGAGCATGCTGTTAGAAAATGCAGTCTTGCATGCTTCTCCTTTAACACTGGAGGCTGGCAGGGAGCGTGGTCTGTCCCTGCTACCGACTCAGAGTCCCCGAGACTGTCGTGATTTTTTTCCGCCCACTGTGGCCCTTGGTCCAAGCGGACAATCAGAAAGCCAGCTGCAAAATGCATGGCAGCCATTTGTTTTGTTTTAACAGATCGACAAACAAAGCCATCAGCTTGACAAAAATATGCAGTTGTCAGAGTAAGCAAAATAAAACCCACACCTTCCTCATGTTCTCAAACCCCCTATATAGGTTTGGATTGCAACAACCTCGCTTTCATTACCACATCACATCAGAGAGGAGTCTTCTCCAATCAAAAACTAGCTAAAACGTGCTTTCAGAAAGACACGTAACAGACAAATGGCTGCCAAGTTAACGAAGGTGGGAGAAACTCCATGGGCCTGACCTAACGGTATCTGGAAACGCAAAAGGTGTTTCCTGTGTAGTTATAGCAAGACCTGTTCCCTGGGTTGGTTATCTACAAGGGACATACAGTAAACTCTGGCCAAAATGCCTCAACGGGAGCCCCTAGCTTCATCTTATTTTCTACCCTTGCTTAATGAGCTGATAATATTAAACGTATATAGAGTTATAACAATATTATAATGTAGGGAAACAAATACTAATGTTACAGAGACCACCCCTTCCTTTTTGGTCCCTCCTCCTCCATTTTTTCTGTTCTCTGAAGATAGACTTGTGGAGATGTCGCTCCATACTGTGTATACATAAAAGAACAAAGCCATGAATTAGCCATCTTGGGTCCTTTTAAGGAGAAAGGCAGGGTGAAAATATTTTAAATAAATAGGTGGCAGGCAGGTTTTGTTTCCCTCCTTTAACCAAGAAGCAAACAGACTTTTTCTTTTCTCTTTTCCAATGGAAAAAGTGAGACTTGGCAGGTCTCTCCACACTTTTTTCTGCACTGAAAATGGAGTATCTAAATTCCACATCCATCCAACACGTAAGGGAAGCTTACCAGGGAAGTGGGGGACATCCAAGCAATCCCCAGGGTCTGCACATGTTTGGGAAGTCTGAGCTCACTTGTTCAATCACCTATCGGAGACTGGCTTCTACTAGGATGAGATTTGGTGGACATTGCCCAGACATTTAAAATTAAAATGGCTTCCATGTTTTAAAACATTTAATTCATGGCTGCACATCAATCTACTGTGAATTGCAATGCATTTGCTGTGACTAATGAAGCCATCTAATAGTCTGGTCAGTTATGTGGGATAACAGAAGGACCCAATTATGGAGAGATTATTCGAAGCTCTGCACAGGGAAGAATTATCTTCTAGAGTTGGGGCTGGTGAAGTGCAGCCTTCCCCATGCTGTTGGACTATGGTTCCTATCATCTGCCACCATCAGCTATTCTTCACCATTGGTTATTCAGCTAAGGATGCTGGAAGCTGTAGTTACTAACTTCTAGAGGGATTCCTTCAACTCATCTTGCCTCTAGATATTATCAGACTTCAAGACCAAAGTATCTTAACTAATGATGAGAGATGAGCGATCTACAGTCTAGCAACATCTGATAGGCTGCAGGTTCCCTAAGCCAGATTCACTGGCCAAAATCCTGTTGCTTACCATAGTAAATCACACTAGAGTAAGCCTATTGAATCAATGGGCATTTGGTAAGTCATCTCCTCCATAAATGCCGTTGACTCAAATAGACATATTCTACCTGCGACTTATTATGCCAAAATAAGTCAGAACGAGGGTAGAACTATTTGAATCAATGGGATTTATGGAGGAGTTGACTCACCAAATCTCCATTGATTTAATAGGCTTACTCTAATGTGTTTTTCTCTTCCACTGTTGACAGCATCTAAACATAGTGATTTGTATAGGCTTTAAATGTGTTTCTAAAAATGTTTCAGAAAGAACATTTTTAATTGTGTGGGTTTTAAAAAAAATACAGCACAGGAGAGCACAGGATTTCCCCACATATCTTGATGCCTTTTTTCTGCATTAGTTTCTGTAGCAGAAATCTGTAAAGCTGCTATGCGTCTCATTCACATGCTGCCAGATCTATTTATGTATCTAGAGCTACAGTAGCTGACAGTGTGAAAATGTGAGGTTCTTTGCGTCCCTTTCCAAAACATAATCTAATCTAATCTGTGTTGTC
This sequence comes from Intellagama lesueurii, assembly GCA_037013535.1. NCBI lineage: Eukaryota > Metazoa > Chordata > Lepidosauria > Squamata > Agamidae > Intellagama > Intellagama lesueurii. The sequence continues at coordinate 160,411,251 of JBAJHW010000001.1, read as the reverse complement.
AGGGGTGTAAAGGGAGTATATATATATATATATATATGAAAATTATATAAGTATGTATGTTTGTGTGTGTGTGTCCTCTCATGTACAGAGCTAGACACAGAGAAAGAGAAATATTAAAAATAGTAACAAAAAGAGGGGGGGCATCACCATATTCTAAGCGTTATTGTTTTCTGGTGTTGCCATTATGGAAAGACCATTCATGTGACAAAGGAATAAGCAAGCATTTCCATTTTCACAGCTGTCACCGTAAGCAAAGTCTTAGTCTAATTTAGATTAAATAATGCCACATCCCAGCAGGCGTAATCTAAATGTTTGGGATAGGATGTTTAGCTAAAAGAAGTGTTATTAAATTTTAGTTTAATATTCTTGTCCCCGTTACATGAAAATGTTCTCGAGGCGACCAGTTCTCGTACTGAACACTCATGGTCTCAGTCCCACTCAGTGTCTGAATTCCATAAGGTGTGTGGGAGGCATATAAAAATCCACATTTTTTTTTCCTTGCAATTCACATTTTTTTTCCATCCTGTCCCCTGTGAAATTAATATGATCAGATGGAAGGGAAATTAAACTACTCTGGACGTGCTAAAAAGCTCACTTTTCTCAGCTCCTATTACCAACTGCTGACTACTACTAAAATCATCCAGTTTTAGCACTGGAACAACCTCAATATCATCAGATATGGGACAAAATAAAAGCAAACCATTGACAAACCTTGTGCACTACATTTCTGATGATTTAGAAGGTAATCTAAAATATTAGTTGCTGCAACTCTCATTGTGCTTAAAGTCTGATACTAGTTGTTTTACTACGATTAACAATGACGCTGAAGTCCAGAACTGTTCAGAATTATTCCGGGGAAAAAAATTAACCAGTTTTGAAAGTACAAAGCCATTGTCAGTCAAGCCTGAACACCCTCGAAATATGATCCCAACACATAGGCTTTGCAATGCAGCCACTCACCTCTATGGAGAGAGGAGGTTCTTCTGTTTTTGTTGCTTTTTGAAGTATATTATATTGTGCTCCACTCAGAGAAATTAGTCAGTAGGTGTTTAAAAATGTATTAAATGCCCTGGATCCGTTCCAGTCGGGCTTCAGGCCGCACCATGGTACAGAAACGGCATTGGTCGCCCTGTTGGATGACCTGCTGAGGGAGGCTGACAGGGGCAAAATGTCTTTGCTGGTCCTCCTCGATATCTCAGCCGCCTTCGATACCGTCGACCACGGTATCCTCCTGGGGAGGCTCTCTGAGCTGGGAATCGGTGGTCTGGTGCTTGCCTGGCTCCGATCCTTCTTGGGGGACCGCCCTCAGAGAGTCCAGCTTGGGGAGAGTGGTTCGGCCCCGTGGAGTCTCAATTGTGGGGTTCTGCAGGGCTCGATTATCTCCCCAATGCTGTTTAATATCTACATGAGGCCACTGGGTGGGGTCATCAGGGGGTGTGGGGCTTCGTGTCACCAGTATGCTGATGACACCCAGCTCTACATCTCCTTTTCTCCAACCACAGTGGATGCCGTTCTGTCCCTTCAGCGCTGTCTGAAGGCTGTATTCCAATGGTTGCAGGAGAATGGGCTGAGGCTGAACCCGGACAAGATGGAGGTCCTGAGGGTGGGTGGCCCTCAGGACCTCCATCTCTTGGGAAACTCCCTCTCTTTTGGGGGAGTGACTCTCACCGCGAAGAGTGAGGTTCGCAGCTTGGGGGTTCATCTGGATCCGGCGCTCACCATGGAAACCCAGATGGCGTCAGTGGTCCGCTCCGCCTACTTCCATCTGTGGCGAATTGCCCAGCTGCGTCCCTATCTTGATGTTGGGGCGCTCACCACTTTGGTCCATGCGCTTGTAATCTCGAGATTTGACTACTGCAATGCGCTCTACGTGGGGCTACCTTTGAGATTGATGCGGAAGCTTCAAATGGTGCAGAATGCGGCGGCCAGACTCCTTAGTGGGACGAGAAAATATCAGCATATTTCCCCCACTCTGGCTGCCTTGCATTGGCTGCCCGTTCGTTTCCGCATTGATTTCAAAGTGTTAGTGATGACTTATAAAGCCCTAAACGGTTTAGGACCTCGATACCTAGCAGAACGCCTCCTCCCACCTAGATCTACCCGAATCACTCATTATAGCCAGGAAGGGCGGCTGAGGGGCCTAACGCCGAGGGAGGCCTGGAGAGAAAGAACAAGAAACCGGGCCTTCTCGGCAGTGGCCCCTCGCCTTTGGAACAGTCTCCCTTCAGAGATCTGTCTGGCTCCCTTGCTGGGTGTTTTTAAGAGCCAACTCAAGACCTGGCTCTTTAGGCAGGCTTTCCCTCCTGTCACCACTTGATTATTTTTATTTTCCCATATTGAATGATATCATTATTGTTGTTTTAATTTATTATGCTATTTTTATTGTTAGCCGCCCAGAGTAGACCTGGTCTAAATGGGCGGGGTATAAAATTAATAAATAAAATAAAATAAATAAATATTAAATGAATGAATGAAGGAATAAGGAATAAGGTGGTAGTTAAGCTACGCAGGCCCTGCACCATTTAAGGTTTAATGGTTGAAACCAACACCTGCTAAGCCAGGTGTATAGAGCCTCGTGGCACCATGGTTCAACTGCTGTACTGCAGCCAAAACTCTGCTCATGACTAGAGATGGGCACAAAGTGATGCCACGCTTATGAACTGACACAAACCTCTGAACTCAGGTAACCAGCTCAAGGTTGACTCAGCCTGCCATCCTTCCGAGGTTGGTAAAATGAGTTCCCAGCTTGCTGGCGGGGGGGGGGGGGGGAGAGCAACGTGTAGCCTGCAGAATTAACTTGTAAACTGCCCAGAGAGTGCTTTAAGCACTATGGGGCGGTATATAAGCAGCACCCTTTGCTTTTGCATAGACTGGCCACTGGTGCAATTCAAGTACAATGCATGATGAAACACTATTTTTGCATCAGGTATAGCATGCTTGAAAACAATTAAAAAATATCTGCTCACATGTCGTACAACTAGGTGCACATCTTTTGATCAGAAAGAGTTTTTTAAACACCCATGAGGGGGTTGTTTATTTTGAATTGATTCTGATCGTGATTTTTTAAAATTGCCTTGCTATGTGTGTTTGCCTATGTCGGAATAAATTGTGTCTGTGAGGTTTGTCAAGTACTGGATGCCAGGATCATGGGTTTGGGGGTGGAGGGAACCTTGCAGTCTGATCTGGTTTTCCCCCCTCCCTTTTATTTCTAACATTGATCTAGCACTCTGTCACATTGAAATACATAAAAAAAACCCAAGTATTGAAAATAAGTAAAAGGAACAAAAAGATTATTTATAACAGTGATAAACAATTCTCTACAAAAGGACAAAAAATATCACAGCAGAAGAAAGTTAATTAATTAATTAAAACTTGTACCCTGCCCATTTAGTGGACAAGCCACTACTCTGGGCAGCTTCCAGGAAGCAACAAAAATATACTGCAATTTTTGAAATGAACATATAAAAAGAAAAAAACCTTTTGGTGAACCATGGGCTGGCATACTGTAGATTCAGTACAAAATTAATATTACACAGGGGTGAGGTTTGTAAAGGCCTGGGTAAAAAGCCAGGTTTTTGCTGGCTTTTGGAAGCTCAGGAGGATGGGGGTCAATTGCACCTCTACAGGGAAGGAGTTCTAGAGTGGGGTAACCACTACTGAGAAGGCCCAGCCTCTGGTTTATGACTTTGGGGCATCTCTCGGAGTGGCCATCTGCAGCCTCAGGGGTGTGGGTGGGATGGGAGGATGACCTGAGGGAGAGATGCTCTGACAGATAGCAAGGTCCTAAACCATAAAGGGCTTTATAAGTAAACATCAGTACCTTGAATTTGACCCGGAAGCATACTGGTAGCCAGTGCAGGTGGGCCAGGATGGGTGGAATATGGTCAAATTTAGATGTATCAGTGACCAACCTGGCTGCCACATTTTGCACTTGTTGCAGCTTCTGAACCACCTTCAAGGGCAGCCCCACGTGGAGAGCATTGCAACAGTCAATCCTTGAGATTACCAACACATGAATCAGACTTCCTGCCAAGAAGGCTTCTTTGGCATGACATGGAATCTGGAAAAATTGGAAGCTGGAGTGCCTAGGTGCCAATTCCCTTAAAAATGCAAGAATTTTAAAGCCTGTGTAGCTCCCTTGGCCAATATACAGCACAGTTTACAACCAGATTAAAAAGCTGTCCCAGAAGGATGCATAAACCAGCATAAAAACCATGTGACTTTAGACTGACTTCAAAAACCCCAATCCCCATTAATTGCAGCAGTGTAGACGTACCCACCATCAAAATAATTAGTTTGCACTAGCAAAATATCTGCTACATTTTACACCAGTTGTAATTTAAAAGTGCACCCCTATCTAGAGTTACTACAGAAGTTTACTATTCAGCTTGACCTTCTTTCATAAGAAGATACACTGAGCCACCCATCCCTGAATCCACTGCTTGAAATGGTTAAACTCAATACTTTCATATACATTTATTGAGGTAAACCACATCCCGATTTTAATAGGCAATAATAAAAGATGTTCTGAACTTTCCCATTGAAGTTTATGGGATTTAAAACTCATTTATCACTGGCAAGATCAGTGTCATCATGAGGGGTCTTGAATTCATTATGATGCAATAATTTTGCTATTCATGAACAGCCATCACTAAATAACTGGTTTGGTTTGCTAACTTTCTCACTATCTTCTCAGTCCATAACATTCTAGTGAGTATTCATTTAGGCCTACAAGAGAGAAAAGCAAATAAAAGATAAGAGGGCCCAAATGTCACAAGAGGTTCTGGGTTAATGGAAACTCTCTGTTGATGTGGGTCCAGAATGTCAGAAAAAAACTTAGAACAAGTCATAAATATCTGAGAGCCATATAATTTCATACACCTGGTTCAGTTCATAAGCCTCTTACAATAAGAGCGGTTTCCCAGGAGGGCATTAGTTTCCTGTGTGCCTATCTAAATCTTTGGCAGTAAATCCTTTTCATTTCCTCCAGTGATGGTCAACTGACAGCACTTGAAGTTCAAATGGCTGTTAAGCAACTCAGCAATAATCAGTTGTTTAGTTCAGCTCTTCATTCACTACACCTTTTCATAAGACCCTTGAAGAATTATAGCACTGGGGTGGTAGCATCTAGCAACAAAGGATAGCTTAGGTTAAGGACAGCTGACACCATGGTACAGTGAGGATTTCAGGCAATGGGGGCCTCTGGTTCTCTTGGATATGAACAAGAGTTCTGTGAAGTTTAGTCTACAGGAAAGCTTTCAAGTCTGGTCTACCCATCCCAATACGTTTTGCCACCTGAAGCATAGCGGAAATGATGCATGCACATATACACTACTTGGACCAATACTTGATAACACGGGTGGAAAACATCTGTCCTGCTAGATGCTGTTGGACTATATGCCCCATCATCCTTCATCATTCACTCTGCTGGCTGGGACTGATGGGAGTTTCAGCCCAACATTAGAAGGGCCGCAAGTTGCCCACCTCTGCAAAAAGAATCCACAATGTACCATTCAGAGAGTGAAACCCAACACTATCTTTCCACCAGAGAAAGGGACACCAGTATAGATTGGGTCAGAATGGATTTGCCCAAGTCCAGATATCTCCAAAATCTGCACTGGAGGACTGGGAAAGTGTGACAGGAAGGAGAGGAAGTGCTGTTCCTGAATGGAAGAGGGATCAAGGAATGGCAAAGGTCCTCCAGAAACCTGTCTTCATCTCCGTGACGCAGCCTGATGCCAGCCACTTCTCTCTGCTGCATGGCATGGCATGGCATGGCCAGTCCTCCGTGTCCCTCTGCCATTTACTCGTTGTTTTTCCATGAATCCAAGAGAGATGAAACAGAGGCTGTTGTGTGCTTTTGAAAGTGATGCCAATACCTTTCAACTGTGTGAGAATTAACTTGGAGTACACTTGACTTATTGGCCACTGCTGTTTTAAACTCTTCCCATCCTCGATATTTGTGTGAAAAAGCCAGTATTCAGATGTGTGTACCCCTGAGCCCTCCGTGGAGAGGGGGAATGTCCCTATAGCCCTGCTGGTTAGTTATAGCGAGATGTGGCTCTAGAATGATGCTTCAAACAGGCTTTAATCTGGAACACTCCCATGATATACAACCCTCAAGCCATTCTTGAATCCTCTTGTTCTTCTATCCAAGTGCAGTGCCTGGGGTGGTTGTGTTTGCACACATGCCTGGGTCTCATCTCAGTCCACAATACTGCCTGTAACAGTCCTGGACCTAGGGTGTGTAACAATGCCCCTGGTCCTCTCATCAGTCATCATTCCCCTCAGCGAGGGTCAGTTCTATTGACGTTCAGAAGGGGTGCTGTGACATACCCAGCCAGGCACTTCCTAGGTACAAAGAGCCCATTTCAGCTCCCTCAAATATTTGACTTGGCACTCTCTGCACTAGCAGCATAATTGCGTTGGGTGAAGGAGGCTCACCATCTGGTCATGCAGAAGTCTTCTGTCAAGGACCATAAACATTCCCCTTTCTCAAACGCTTCTGTGCCACCAGGGTTCAGGCTATGCTGCCATGGAAGGACAGGTGAAGCTCACCTGGACCAGGTAAGCTGGGTCCCCAGGATACAGTGAGATTTTGGTCCTGTCACAGGCATCTCTCCACTTCTCTTCCGCCTCTTCCCCCATTGTCATTATCATCACTTCTCCCCATCTCCTGTCCACCATCTCTTTTCTAGCCTCTGTCCCCTCAGTTCCTGAAGCCTCTCCCACCTCCTCCTCACCTGATCACGCCTCCCCCCCCCCCCCCGGATCCTTGGAACTCCTGCTGGCTCTTCTGTTTTTCTTGTTAGTGACCTTCAGGTGAACATGGGGAGTGGTCCCAGGGCCTGAACCCACCATGGATCGTGCTCTGCTGGTGGTCTGCCATCAGGCTGCTGTACTTGTCTAGTTGTCCCTGTGAGTTCCAGGTGCAAGGGACAGTGAGAATGCGGCAGGTGGCCAGATCTCTTGCTTCCTGCCCTGCTGCTGATGTCAAAGAATTATTTAAAATCGAACACATATTTCTTCTCCAGAACTACATATGGGAGGTATCCAAAGGATAGTTCCAAGTACCAAGAAGGCATTGTTCACCAAGCACTAAATAAGATGGCCAGCCTGAGAAGATCTCAAATGTTGCTTAGGTTTATATAGGGCAATTTCCAATTTGGACCAAAGCCCAAGGGCCATGATCTCTTTCAACTGCCCCACCTAGGAGGGATTTGGACCCATCTGTTACCCCCCCCCCCAGGGCAGCCTCTACCCACCTGGGAATCAACTTTTCTCACTTCACCACTTGCCTTGAATAAGGGCCCATCCTGCCAGCCCTGACCATGGTTGTGATCCACACCTTCCCCTTGTGATCCAGGCACCGGCCCTCACTTGCCTGGCACTTACTTGGGCGCCCGTACACTGATGTAGGAGAAGACGGTTTCTTAGGCACCTCATCTTGAGTTGTTGAGCTGTGTTCTTCCCATGAGCTGCAATACATGGCTCTCTTCCTTCCCACTTCCCACTGGGAGAGGCTGAGTATTGCCATTGAGTGCTACAGCAAAGTGGTGACAAGAACATGAGTCTTTTCAGCCTGTCACTCCAAGTCCACATCCCAGCAACAGAATTGGTAATATATTCTGGTAGCGACTAGGCAGCCAGTGTGGTTCTTTTAAGGTAGCAGTAATACAGGTTGAGTCCTCAATATTGGTCCTGAATGGCAGCAAGTCATCCCACCTAACTGCTCTCCCTATATGAAGCGGAAAGACTGCTGGACCTTGTACTAGGTGTATGTCTAGAGGCAATTCCAGCAGTGTAGCAGAACCAGCAAAAAAGTTCTGTGGCACCTTTAAGACTAAGACGTTTACATAGGCTTGAGATTTTGCTCACTGTTTTGCCAGATAAAACTTTTGGGGCCTAAAGATGCCCCAGGGTCTCTTTGCTGGTTTTGCTGCAACGTCTAACAAGGCTATCTCCTTGGATTCCGGCCCCCTAAACAGACAAACACACAGAGGCATTTGCCTTTGCGAGGAAAGTTTTGCTCATCATTGCACAGGCTGTTTCTGTGCTGAAGCAATGGTAGCTGACAGGTGGCTGCATTGTCACGACCAAAACAGAGGGCAGCCTCTCATGCTCCTCCACAGTCTACCTACAGTGATTAGACAACCAGGCTAGCACATGTCATTTCCCTAATATACCCATCACCAAACGTGGCACAAGATGGGTCCAGTTGTTGTTGTTGTTGTTTGTTTGTTTGTTTTTCCCCAAAAACTCCAGGCACAGTAAAAATTATAAAAACATTGACTGGTATTATATAACAGATACAAGTTTTAAACAAAAACCTAAGTATCTGTAAAATATCAACGCAGGATGTATGCTGTTCCTAATGTTGCCACTTTTTATGGCTTTGATGGTGTGATTGCTGAGATCTGCAACTGCTTATAGTAGTGGGTGAAATTTCTTGATATTATTCCCAAAGCCTCAATGACTACAGGGACCACTGAAGTGTGTTTCTTCCAGAGGCGAGATGTTTTGATGGCCAGGTCTCTGTACTTTGTTAGTTTTTCCAATTTTTTATTTTCAACTCTGACGTACCCTAGAATTGCAATGTCAATGATCCGGACATTTCTTCGTTATATTACTGCTATGTCTGGTGTGTTATGTTCAAGGTGTCTGTCCATTTGGATCCGGAAATCCCATAAGACCTTGACTTCCTCATTTTCTGACACCTTCTCTACCTGATGTTCCCATGGGTTTTTGGAGGCTGGCACGTTATATTTTTTGCATAATGACCAGTGAATTACCTTTGCCACTCTATCATGTCTAATTTTGTAATCTGTTTGTGCAATCTTTGGACATTCACAGATGAGGTGTGACACAATTTCATATTTTTCTTGGCAGAGTCGACATTTGCTGTTAGTACTAATTCCTTGGATCTTAGCTTTCATCATGTTGGTTTGGAGTGCTTGTTCTTGTGCAGCAAAAATCAAGCCTTTGGTTTCTTTCTTAAGGGTCCCCAGTTTTAACCATGCCCATGTTTAATTATGATCATGCTTTCCATCAAAATTTCTCAGGTGTTGTCCATGTAGTGGCTTATTTTTCCAGCAGTTTAATTTCTTTTCAAATTGTTGTTTCTTATATTGAGCCTTTGTTTCTGTTGTTTTCAAAATATTCCCCATTTTCACTGCTTTCAATAATTTTTCTCTGCTTGTACTGATATAATCATTTAGGCTTTTTTCCCCCTTGCTCTTCTACCTCCTGTATTTGAAGTAATCCACGGCCTCGGATTTTTCGTGGTAAATATAATCTGTCCACATCGCTTTTTGGGTGTAGTGTGTGATGCATGTCCATTAGTTTCCGTGTTTTCTGATCCAATTTTTCTAGTTCGTTTTGAGTCCAATCTATTGTTCCAGCTGGGTATTTAATTACTGGAACAGCCTGTGTGTTTATGGTTTTGATTGTATTTCCCCCATTTAATTTTGATTTCAAGATTTTCCGCAGTCTTTTGATATATTCTCATTCTGTCAGTTGTTTAACTTTTGCATGCACGATGTTGTCTGCTTCTAGTATTCCAAGGTATTTATAATTTTCATCACTTGAGAGTGATTTTATAATATTGCCATTATTATTATTATTATTATTATTATTATTATTATTATTATTATTATTATTATTATTATTATTATTATTATTATTATTATTATTATTTAAAAACACCAGGCACAGTCAATCAAAATAAAAATAAAAACACTGATTGGTATTGTATAACAGATACAAGTTTTAACCAAAAACCTAAGTATCTGTTAAGTATTGGCGAAGTATGTATGCTGTTTCTAATATTGCTGGTTTTTTGTAGCTCTGATAGTATGATTTCTGAGATCTGCAACTGCTTATAGTACTGTGTGAAGTTTCTTGATATTGTTCCCAAAGCCCCAATGACTACGGGGACCACTAAAGTGTGCTTCTTCCAGAGGCAAGATGTTTCGATTGCCAGGTCTATTTATATTTTTGTTGTAGAACCTGGAAGCTTTAGCCTTTTATAGTTATTATAATCCATGAGGTGGGGGGAAAACCTTCATGGGGAACAAAAACATGCTGTGTGGACTCTGTAAACAGGGAATTTTATACCTTTCATGCACACTTGTCTCAGAAACAGTATTTTAAACTGATTTTCTTTTTTCAAAAACAAACCAAAGACATACAGCCATATGGACATGAAATTGTTCTTTAAATCAAGAATCTAGAAACGCAGAGGTTTTTAGAGGGACTATGTAAGTACAATTTCTGTTTATTTGTTCACTAAGTCAAGAACTTGGAAATAAACATTGCAAATAACTAGTTACTTGGAATATATTTGGTTTTTTCAATAATGGAAGGATAGCTGTACTACATGATGATTGCACTCTTTGTATTCATACGAGTGACAGCTTCACCCTTTTTGACATATCACGGTAACTCTTTAATTACTTGGTTTATCTTTGTAGTGCCCAAGTCTCCCTAAGGAGCACTTAGCACTCGGTCAGAGAGTTTGACAGACCACTTACCTACCACCTTTGCGCTGAGGCAAGTCCTAAGACCTTAGCAGTGCATAGCGTAAGCCCTTGAACAAGTCTAACCTTAAAAGAACACTTTATTTTTACCCAGTACTTTGCAAGTACAGACACATGGGCTTTGTGATTCCTTAGAACTCACAACAGCTCAGTTAGGTAGGACTCTTAAAGATAGCTAGTTTGTGGCCCTCTCCACCTCCTGGATTTAGCCAGACCCTGCTGTTCAAGAGACCAGTCCTTTGTAAGGATTTTTATAATTAAAAATTATAACTATACAGCTTTGAGGAAATCAATGCATAAACTTCAGTATTTCCAGAGAAATGTTCACATAGGGATGCCCTCTATAAGTCACACATTTAAACATTGAAAGAACTGTAAAGTTTTCTATTCCTTCAGTTACAAAATGTGGGCATTTATCTTTCACTCTTACGGCCATCATAAGTCATGGGGAATGCATGTCCTACAGGGTTGGCTAATTTTTAGTGAATGGGTAGATAATTTAGGAGAACATGTGTATCAGGCAAAGGTCAAAGATTGCTCCATTACTCAATTACTGTTAAGTAATGAATTCTTTCCAAAATAATCTATAACAGGACGTAACCCAATTATATGTTTAAGAGATGCATCAAGTATATGTGTATACCAACAGGTAGCTGACTTAGGGTGTGACTACAGAGCACAGGAAACACACTGATGCATTTTCTTCCCAGATCAGGGTCCCTGCTGGCTTCCACGGGTAAAACCCCAGTGGCCATCCAAAAGCAATCAATTATCATATTGCAGGAGCCAGCAGGGACACAGACAGGAAATTGTGAAAAGAGCCATCCATGAGATTGCCAGTTTCCATTCTTTCACCTCTTTTTAATTTTTTTTTTTGAAGTGACATAGCACTTATCTGAATCAGTGCTAACTGTAGAAAGCGTTAGAAAAAAAGAACTGTTTGGAGAAACTGGCACTTCGTTGAGGGGAACTAACACCCCTGCAACTGTCCTTTTCTATCTGGTCACACAGGGCAGAAAGTGGAGAAAAGTGATGACAGCTGAATTGGAGTAAAACAAACTAATTCTGCTTGCGGAACAAAAAGAGATTATTTCATATGGGTGTGTGTGGGGAAAAGATTCCCCACTGGGCTCCCTCACAGTGTCTTTTACATTGTATAGTTGCCAGTTGTTGTTTGTTTTAAATGTCATCCGTGCTAAATCTGACACAAATTGTGGGGTTAACAGCCTATGTAGTCACCCCCTTACTCAGACCTTCCCCAAAAAGGCATTGTAGTGCCCCATATATGCAGAATTTTACTTTTTGCCGATAAATCACAGCTTAAAATCAATAGGATATAGAAACCAAGGCCACTGATTAGGCAAAATAACACGATCCAGTTCCTCATTCCCTTCATTTCTGAAACCTTGTATATCTTGTTAATCAGCAATAAATATTTATAAACAAATATTGTGGGTTTAATAAATTTACTATCCTGATTTAATAAATGTTTCCAAAAGCAGAAGAAACTACTTTTGCTGTAGACATTGAGGCAAGGATGAGATGAGATGAAGGTGAGAGGTGAGTATTTTGTAGCCAGCAGTTTGTAGCATTCAGAGTTTTAGTTAAAGTTAGAATATTCTCAAATGAAGCAAATTTCCACAGCAAATGAGCCCACATGGCTTCAGTTTCTCCTGAGGAGACCAGAGTTTACTAGTATCTATATCTACACTGAACTGCAGATGCCACGTCTTTTAAATTTGTTTCTCTAGGACAGTGGTTCCCAACCTTCAGTCCCCAGATGTTATCGGAGTACAACTCTCAGAAACCTTCACCACTAGCTATGATGGGCAAGATTTCTGGGAGTTGTCTAAGAACATCTGGAGACTCAAGGCTGGAAATCACTTCTCTAGGAAAAGAAATCCTTGTAAGTCCTCACAAATTCGCTTCCCCACCACAGCTTTGCCTCCTAGAGTCCATTGATCTCTCATTTTTACAGCTAATTAACAGGGTGTTAAAGAGTTCTGATGTGGGAGCTTCTGATTCTGAAATGAATTCTCTAGAGCAGTGATTCCCAACCTTAGATAACTCAGGTGTTCTTGGACTGCAATTCCCAGAAGCCTTCACCACCAGCTGTGGTGATCGGGGTTTCTGGGAGTTGCAGTCCAGGAACATCTGGTTACCCAAGGTTGGGAACTGCTGCTCTATAGGAAGTACTGAAGCGCTAAACTCTGCCCATCAGAACCAATTTTGGAACAAAAGGAAACTGTGCCCTCAGCAGGAACAAAACAGCATGGGAAAGCCGGAAAAAAGCATGGATCTTATTGGACAAAGTCTTCCACCATCTCATTTGTGGGATGAAAATCGGTGCCAAAAAGGGTACTTTCACTCAAGCAATACACCATCTGAAGAAGCCGCAATACAATAATTATATATGTATGTATGATACTACAGAGAAATGAGGAAGTAAAACCAATTGCTTTTTGAAAAAAACCAAAAAAAACCTGTAGCCATAGTGGTAACTAATTGCTTTTGGAGGAGTATACCTTAGACCTGGGATGGTGACTGCTAATCTTCAAAGCTCTGCCCCAAATAAAGGAATAGTCTATGTATCCCAAATATTTGTAAGATAGGATGGGTCAAACTAATATAACTGCGGATGAAATGGAGAGATTGCAATCCTGTATACATGGTATATGCTTGGAAACATCCTTTTGAAGATTTAAATATTCCTTTTCTAGGAGAACAGACTACGGACGAACAGAGAAACCAAACAGATCACACAGAGAGAATGCAGCTGCGGTGGAAAAGAAATGAGAAATGAGATATACAGCTGTACCTTCAAGGTCATAAATGGGAGTTTATCTGAAGATAATAGGTTGCTCCCAGTACTTAGTAAAAGTAAAAGCTGGAAGGACTCTTTTATATGTAGACTTTTAGCTATTCATTAAACTTCAATAACTCATTTAAAAACATAGAAGAAGTTAGTATATTGTATTGTTACAGTTCATGCTTATATGATGGTAAAATAATATAAAATACTATTTAAGATAAACATATATGATAGAAAGGAACTCTAGAATCTTGGAAAAGAAGCACATATATTTAAGAATGTTTGGAATATATGTTTAGAACACCTTAATGTAATGATAAGAGATACAATATTTACAAACAAACATAGATAATCTGCAATTAATTATATTAGTATACTTATAGATTAAGACGGTTAGAGCAGGCATGGGGAAAGAACTGATCTTTTACAGGAAATGTTAAGTTTCCTGGCTCCCTATAATTCCACAGGGCACAGCTCAAACATGAGCTGGAGACTTGTTCTCACTGACCATTGCTGGAACAGGGCGAGGGTGAGGGAGGGGGGAAAGGGTGGGAGGGCACTGGGTATGGTTGGGTGACACTGAAAAGAAAATTAGAAGGAATTAGACAATCTTGCTTAGTAAAATATGATTATAGACTGTACACCACAACATATATAAAATCTATTAGACAAATACTGAGAAAGAATATATTTGTAAAGATAGCTTATAGAATGTATGACTGCAATGTTAGATAATCTCCAAATCCTTTCTTATAATGTGAATGGGTTGGGGTCTCCAGTGAAAAGATATAGAGTCATTAAGACTATTCAAAAATTAGGAGTAGATGTGTTGTTGTTACAGGAGACTCATCAAAAATAAGAACAAGAAAGAGATCATTAAGCACCCAATTAACATTCCTTCAGAGACACATGCTTTGAAAATCAGACTTGGAAATCAACCTCATATTTACCTTCTAATCACCAATTACAGAACAAACCACACTAAATGCAACATAAGCAGTTGAGGAAAAGTACCTCCTATGACAACCAGACATTTTTCACAAGTTGAAGGGGGATCTCTTCCAAAAACATGCTAAGCATACCATCTATTTCATTTCGGACATAAGGTGCAATGTGGCTCTAAGAGCTAACCATCTTCAGTATGTGTAAACCAGCATACTTTTAGTTTTATTTCAGTGTAGAAGTAGTCATTAAGGCCTCAGTCTAAACACACTTATTTGGGAGTAAGTCCAATGCATTCAGTGATCAGCCTCAACAAACATGCTTAGAATTAAGCCTTAGCACTTGGTGTCTTTTTTTTTTTTTTTAAGAGTCCCACTCCAATGTGCTTCATGTACTTTTCCTAAGACTTTCTGGTTCCAGCAGATGCACTGGCCAGACCTTAGCAACAACAGAATGATGTATCATGAGAGGAGGCTAGAATGTGGATAATTCTGATTTCTAACGGGATCCAGCCTGGATTTAATAGGACCTGTGTTCCTATCATTTGGCATACAACACAGCCCCACGGTATTCCCCTCCAGTGGATTCAATATTCCGTGTTTCTTTTGTATTAAATGGTTTGGACATAATGGAGAAAATAGTTGAAGAAACATTATCCCAAAGGGCTGTTACCAACACATGCTTCACTCTGGTTTCCCAGTTGTTGCTGCAATTACAGGATTACCAATTTGTTTACAAATGAGCTTTTTTTTCCCCCACAAGGCATGTTTGTGATAAAAGAGACTATTGGGGTAATATAGCATAAAAATGAGCTGATAAAAACGCACGACTTTTCCCTCCCACATAACAGAACAGTCATGGTTGATGGAATCAGTTCTAATGCAGATGTAGCTTCACAACATTTCTCCTTTTTATATTACAATCTGTTAACATAATGTTTCCCTCTGAATATTCTAATAGAGAAGCCTATTTTCTAATTCAGAGTTTAATGGGTCTTATGTTTCTACAGCCCTGCTGCATAAGATTGGAGTGGCCATGGTACTCAGAAAAGAGCAAGACAATTTGCACTGTAGATTTAAAGCCTTCTGGCTTATGGCCTCAGAAAATATATACAGCCAGGAAAAGCAACACTGTTTATTAACCTATACCGGTTGTCCTAAATGACCTGAATAGGGATGTCAAGAAAATGATACTCATTAAATTCTTCATTCTAGTCCATTTATGCTTTCTCTACAAGGAATGTTGAAGCTCCTTGCTTGCAGGACACATCAAAACATGCAGCTCATTTTTTTTTTCCCGGTCAAGGTCTGGGCAATTTGTGCAATTTGTTTCTGCACATAACTAGTGCCTCTTCCCTCTGAGAAACAAAGCACACACATGCACACAGAGAAGAAGCAGAGAATGAGTGGCTGCTTGCTTAAAAAGAGAGAGAGAGAGAGAGAGAGGCACCACCCACCCTCCACTGCTTCTAATTATTTGAACTCCATGTAACAAAGCAACAGCCCTCATCATTTCGCACAAGCGATTTCTTTCCCTGAAATCATGGGTTTTGCACCAGTTTTGATTGCTTTCCTTGCAAAAATAGCTCTCATTCTTATCAGAGGTCCCACACAATGTTTTACCCTCTTGCACAACATGGGGAATAATATTCTGCTTCCTCATCTATGTGTACACAGATGAGACAAGCAAGGATTTGCATCTCGATATCTAAGGGTTTGTTTTTTACATACATGTTCCTCACCAGCCTGGTGGTCTTCACATAAATGCCCAGCACTTGATTTCTCTACACTGGAAGAGGCTGAGGCCTTTGTCCACAAGTTGCAATAAGAGTCAGACCTCTGCTACTATTTATGAAGGCCCTTGGGTAGCCCCCGCTAGTTCCCCCTCTAACAGAGTCACTCGGGAGCCATCTTCTTGTTTCAAACAACCAACCTTTATTAACGGAAGCCCAACAGGGGCAACAGGCAGAACTTCAACAGGTAAGGTCCCTTCCCCCTCCAACGGGCAGAGGAAGGGCTTCCAAGAACTTTTGTCCAGCTTAGGGGTCTTCTCCCCTTCACCAGCCCAGGGGACTTTGCTTTCAGTCTTTAGTCCCAGTGTGGACCACGGTGGCAACAACATTGACCCCTGCCTCCACCATTATTCACATTCTGGGACCCCCCAGGATCCTCCCAGGCTCTCTGCTGAGGCCTGGAATTGATCCCTCATTGAGGGGGGGGGGCGTCCTCTGCCACGATCCATCCCCTCGCCCCTTGCCATCCTCTCTTGGGCCAGGGCTTGTTCCCTCTTTCATCTTTCCCTCCTGTCTCGCTCTCCCCAATATGAGGGCTTCCGTGATGCTTTTTCTCTCCTCCTCCTCTCTGCTTCCTCCCTCGGTACCATCAATTTTTCCCACTGCCCAGTCCAGGGGTTCTCCAATTCTATCCATGTCTATCCTTCTGGTAAGACTCTCTCTTCCTTCTCTTTACTCTCTGTCCACCCTGACTCCTCTGCCCCTCTCCTCTTGCCTTTATATCCTTCCTTCTGTGTCTTCCCCTCTCCCTCTCGCATTGTCTCCTCCTTTTTTGCCTTGTCTTTCAAACTTGAATGGTCTGTTTCTCCCGGGGTGTCTTTCTTTTCCCTACTGGTGTTTTCCAATTCCCGGTTTGGTCTCTGGCTCTCTCTTTTCCAGGGCAGAGGGGATGGCACATAGGCGAGAGGCGGGTTCCTCTGGCCCTCTTGCTCATTCTATTTTACATAATTCTAGAAGAAACTGTTTCAGTGCTTCACAATGGGCTGAATTCTACTTCATGGATAATCAGTCATTGGGAGATGGAGCTCCTTAACTGCTGAAAATGTACCATTGGCAGAGTCCTTAAATCATGTCGTTAGCAAATTAGCTTGCACTCTTTTTGTAACTAGTATTTGGGAGCGAAACAGGGACTTCGTTTGCAAGTCTTATTTTTCAGACACAAAAATTTGCCTGAATCATATCTCTGGAATAGAGATGGGGACAAATAAAAAAAATGGCAATTCATTTTGATCCGTTATTCGTCAAGGTTAACGGATCAACGAATACGAATATATGAATATTCTTCGATGGATCGATCTGTCAATTTATCTGCACTTTAAATGGCTATAACATTGGCCTCTGATGACCTAGAGACACCAAATGTGCAGGGAAGCTTCCACAGATGCTTTTCTACAACTCCTGAAAGTTTGGTGAACATTGGATCACGGACCCCTGAGTTATATAGTCACAAAGAGGACCCCCCAGGAAAGCTCCCCCCAGGTACTTAGAGAATCCAGAATCACAACGGAGCTTCCTATGTCTTTCCCCAACACACCTGCCAACGTTGGTGAAGATTGGATATCGGAACTCCGGGTTATTCACCCACAAATTGGGTCCCCCCAGGAGAGTTTACCACACGGCACAGAAGCCCATGGCATTGAGGGAGTTATATTTAGCCCCAGCAGAATGAGAGGTCCCTTTGGCAGAGGCATGCATGAGGCATTGAGTTTGTCTTCAGCTCAGCACAACATTACATTTGCCAGTGAAGTAGAGTTTGCCCTCAGGAGGACTGGAGGCAAGGAGGTATTTGGCAGCACAGCAGGCTTTTTGGCTCTGTCGGGCACTGAGGGAAAAGGCAGCAGGAAAGCAGGCTCTTTTGGCCCCATCGGGCACTGAGGGAAAAGGCAGCAGGAAAGCAGGCTTTTTTGGCCCCATCAGGCACTGAGGTAGTTGGCAGCAGCAAAGTACTGTGTCTTGCCCCATCGGGGCACTGAGGCAAAAGGCAGCAGAACAGACTCTGGTCTTCTTCAGCAACATTGGATTTGCCTGCAAAGGAAAGGTTTTTGCCCCCAGGAGGCAACTGAGGTTGCTTGCAACTTCCAACAGCACCAGCAGCACCATCAGATGAACAGGGTCGGTGCTACTAACAGCGGTTAATCCACGGGGCTGTGGGGCTGTCAGAAACAGATGCTCTGCAATCTGAAGCCAGGCTATGGGGCGACAAAGATGCTCGTTTAGAACTAGAAAGCTGGGGATTGCAACTTGGCTTCTGAGACCGCCCGGATATGATAAAGCTAGCCGTCGGAGGTTTAGGGGGGCTTAGACAGGCCAGCCCCCTTGGCACGGGTTGAAAACCAGACGAGCTCTGCAGTCTGAAGCCGGGCCATGGGGCGATGGGATGACGCCTGGACAGGCTTTGGGTGGAGCTGATACAGGCCCTCTTTGGCACGGGGGACGCCCGGACAGGCTTTGGGTGGTGCAGAGCCTGACCTAGGAGACTCACCTGTCCACCAACATCTAACTAGACTTGCTGACAACCTTCAAAGAAACAAAGATGCTCGTTTAGAACTAGAAAGCTGGGGATTGCAACTTGGCTGCTGAGAGGTGTGTTGTTTGTTTTTGAAAACAAAAGGAGGCAAGCAACACTTATTAGCAGCAACAATAACACCATCAGATGAATTGCTCCACCTCATTGGGAAGGTACTACTAACGGCGTCGGCGTTCCGTGTCTAGTCATGCTCACCACATGAGGAAGTTGGCAGCAGCAACGTAGACTGTGTTGCCAACAAAGTGTTGGCAAAGTGTTGCCAACTGTGTGTTGACAACAAAGATAGCCCTCAGAGGTTTTGGGGGGCTTGGACCGGCCGGCTCTCTTGGCATGGGTTGAAAAACTAGATCAGGTCTGCAATCTGAAGCCGTGCGATGGGGCAATGGGGTGACACCTGGACAGGCTTGGATGGGGCAGAGCCCGGCTTTGGGTGTGCGAACATGGCTGGACAGCCCTCTGTCTTGGCACATTATGGGCATCACCCAACACTTTGCTCTTGTACACTTTAGTTCTACAAGAGCAACTATTTATTCATTTTTCTTACTGCTCAGTCTGGGTCTGCCAAGAGAGCTGGACAGCCCTCTTCGCTTGTTCGGGGGTGCCAGGACCGGCTCTGGGTGTGCCAGCCAAGAGGGTTAGGTGGCCCTCTTGGCATGTTTGGGTGACGCACAGACAGGCTTTGGGTGGGGCAGAGCCCGGCCGCGCTGCTACTACAGCGGTTAATCCGCGGGGCCGCTGGTGAGCTGAGCTAATTCGTTTGGGTAGTTTGTTCCAACTTCTGCCTACCTACTAAGTTGGCATGGGACTGAAAGCAGAGTGTGTTGCCCCATTGGGCACTGCGATAGTGGGCAGCAGCAAAGTACCGTGTCTTGCCCCATTGGGCACTGAGGAAGTTGGCAGCAAAGTAGGCTTTGCCCATTGGGTGTGTAGTGGCAGAAATCTTCAACATCGATGAGCAAGTGGGTGGCGTTTTCCATCAAGGTGGCATATGAAACACAAGCCTCCAGAAAGAATTAATTATTTGGTCAAGTATGCTGTTTTTGACTACCAGGAAGGGCTTGGGTCGGCCGAGCCCTCTTGGCACGGGGAAGCCAGGAGGACAGCTTTGGAAAACCAAATGATCAGCTCTGCAGTCTGAAGCCGTGCAATGGTGTTGTTTGTTTTGTTATTGATGAAGAAAAGGGATGGTGGTTGTTGTTGGCACAAGATAAACTCTGCAGTCTCAATCCGTGCGATGGGACGACGCCTGGGCAGGCTTTGGGTGGGGCTGGGACCGGCCTGGTTGATGCTTCCATGCCCGGACAGGTCGGGTCAGTTCGGGTTGGGGTGCTGAGCCGGAACCCGTTTGAAAGCATGTAACTGCAAGTGGATAAATAGGCACCACCTCGGTAGTAAGGTACTAGTAATGGCTAACCCTAACCCATGCCAGGCAGGAGTTCTGCAAAACTTAGCCCGCCGGGTCTACATGACCCAGCAGGCAGGCAGGGAGGCAGAAGGTGGAACAAACTTTGAAACAACAGCAGGCATGAGTTCTACAAAAATTGGCCCGCTGGGCCGATGTGACCCAGCAGGCAGCAGTTATCCAGGTGAAGCGCCTGGAAACAGCAGCAGGCAGGAGTTCTACAAAAATTGGCCCGCTGGGCCGATGTGACCCGGCAGGCAGGCAGGCAGGCAGGCAGGCCTTAGTTGGAACTTGGCCCAAGGAGGCGACTAGAATCGGCAGCTGAACTTCTGACTGAGGGGCAGGTTTACAGGCCAGTAGGCAAGTAGGAAGGTCTTTTTTTTTTCCAGGAGGACTGGAGAGTGGGTAGGCGGGCAGGCGGGCAGGCAGAGAGGTGGGCGCCGGCAGGCAGGCAGTGTGTTAAGGGAGAGACTGTCATTGGAACCCTACCTCTTTGAGTTCAGTGAGGGGAAGCCCAACAAGGGAAGGTTCACCTTGATGAATGATAGTCTCTCCACAATAACGGGATCCAAACAAGAGCGGCGTGGTCGGAGTATGTCTCCGAGATGGGAAAACACGCGCTCGCTCTGGACTCTGGTGGGGGGGATGGAAAGGAGGTTCATGGCCACATTGGACAACTCGGGCCATATGACTAGTTTCCTAGCCCAGTAATGGAGGGGATCGGACTGGTGGGGCTGATAGGACTCAGCCAGATATTCCCGCACCATTATCTCTGCCGAATCCTCCTCAGCCGGCTGTCTTTCCTCTGAGGCAAGTGCCAAGGTCACCACAGAGCTCCAGTAATTTTGGTGAATGGAGCCTTCACCAGGTGAAGTCCTCCCCTGTGGTTCGGGCAAACCACCCTGCCCCTCGTGGCCTGACGTTCCTGGCCCCCCACGCAAGCGTTGTGCCCCCAACGCCCTGCGGACCTCAGTGGAGAGCTCCGTTCTCCACTCCTCGAGGTCTGAGGTGCGTGCTGCCAAGCCCCCCTTGATTCGAGGATCACACAGGCAGGCCATGCGGTAAGCTCTGTAGCTGTAGACAGGATGGAGTCGCTTTTGCACACCTGCCTGCAACCTCTTCACCAAAGCCCTGGTCTGTGGAAGGAGGGAGGATCTTGGTGCCACAGCAGTCTCCAGGGACCGATCAAGGGCATGAATCAGGTGGATGACCTGCCCCAGGCTTGCCGTATAACCACACAAGATGTCCGTGGTTTCCAGGAAGGGCTTGAGCACCTCCACCATCTGGGAGAGGGCCAGCCAATCCGTGGCACTGATGCCCACCTCTCTCCCCCCAGGCAGAATGGGCATGGAGGACATGATGTCCTCCAAAACGGCCTTCTGCTCCACCAGGCGGGATACCATGGTGTAGGTGGAGTTCCACCTGGTGGGCAGGTCTGTCAGGAGAACGTGGGTCTCCTGACCCAACTCCTCCTGCCTCTCATGCAGCCGGCGGGCGGCTTTCAGGCTGCGGGAGAAGTGGCCCACCAGTTGGCGGCATTGCTCCAGCAGTGCCCGCGTCTCCCGGGTGCATACGTCCCACTCAGGCTTGACGTGGCTGCCCAGGCCGAGGGCATCGCGCACCACAAGGTGTAATTTGTGCACCATGCATACGATGCCCTTAAAGCCCACCGCGTTCAATGCCGCCAACATGTTCCGCCCAGCATCTGTGACCATGTGGCCACGGGTCACCTCCCCCTCCAGTGCCCACTCCTGCAGCGCGGACAGGAACTCATCAGCAATATTCCTCCCAGTCGCCTGAGCTTCCATGTGCTGCGCCTGCAGCAGAACGGACCTGTAGCCTGGGGGCAGGGCAAGGGCCTCCCCCTGCGGCCCTGTTGCCGATGCCCTGCCACTACTCAAGTCCTCTGGCTGCCACCAGTGGGCTGTGAGCGAGAGGTAGCTGTGCTGACCTCCGCTCCACAGGTCCGCTGTGAAGTGCACCTTGCGCCCCTGTAGCCGTGAAAGATGGTCATGGACCACCTCCCTCACAGTCATAGAGCAAGGGCAGCACTAAAGAACTGAGAGTTCTCCGTGAGGGGAGGTCGTACCAGGGGGCAAAAAAATTCAGTAACCGGCGGAAGGCTTGGGATTCCACGATGGACAGTGGAAGTCCGAGCAGGGTGATTGTCTTGGTGACGAGATGAGTGGCCACCTGCTGGGCCTTGCCCTTCGACCGCCGGCTGAGGGTCATGGCGGACCCAACAGGTGTCACTTCGTGGAGCGTGGCCTGTCTCATGCTCCCGGCCCCAGAAACCCCTGTGGCTGCCCTTTTGAAAGGAGGCGCCTCCTCCTGCCTCCCTTCTGCCTCCCCTGGAGCTGCTCTTTTCCCTCTCCCAGATGGCGCGGACGAAGTGCCTTCCCTGGAAAGGAGCCTTGGGTGGTGCCTCTCCAGATGTTGGCAGAGGGCAGTGGAGGACAGATGCCTGGGGTCTGACCCCCTCCAGACCACCCCAAGGCAGGTATTGCAGCATGCCAGCTGTGGGTCATCGCTGAGTGCCATGAAATGATCCCACATGGCCCCTCTGCCATGTTTGCCCAAACGAGGACCCACTGCCTGCCCCTGACTGCTGGCCTGGGAAGAACTCTGTGTCCCAGGTGTGCTGCTGGTCTGGGAGGTGGGAACAGATGACTCTGGGGACAGGGAGGGGGCTGTGAAGCCTGCCCTGCCGTTACAGGTTCCAAATCGGACTGGGGATCTTTGGAAACCAGTAACTCCTCAGATTCCTCTAGGAAGAGGAGCAGCAGTTCTTTTGGCAACTCTGGAAGCTTTGGTTCCATGCCTTCTTGCAAGGCCAGCGGAGGAGGGATAGTGGCACTGGTTATCGTAGACATGGTTGTGCATGTGGTGGTCGTGATGATGGTGCTGCTACCTAGCCTGCGTAGCTTCACAGCCTTCTTCCCCTTGGATTGCCCCTGAAGAGATCCCTTCATTTTCTACTGCCTGCCTAACAAACCAACTAAACAAATAAAGCAATGGAGATTGAGGAAGGAAACTAATAGAGGGTCAGAGAGTGTGTGTAAATTTTATTTTTAGAATGTTGGTGGTGTAATTCTTTTACTAAAATGTGACCTGCCTGCTGAAACAAAGCCCCTCCCCTCCGTATAATGTAATTAGGAAAATTTCCCCCCCCCGACCCACTGTAGCAGAGAAGCCAAAAAAGTCCAAAAAGAAAAGCCCTGCCAGCTAAGTCTCAGTCAGACACACACACACACACACACACACACACACACACACACACATACACACACAAATAAGTTTTAGAAGAAAAAGGAGTGATGGATCCAGCCACCCACCAAATTCCCTGAGAGACACAAGCCTCCCTAAAATGAACTTTTGAAAACTGAATATTCCTCCCACCTAGACACGCACACACAACCAATTTGGGGAAAGGAAAAAATGATTCTCCTAAAATAAACTTTTGAAAATTGAATATAAAGGAAAAGAGATTCCACAGTCACACGACGACAGTTCCCCCCACACATACCGGACGATACACACACACACACACACACACACACAAGCCTCCAGGAAAAAAAAGGTTTGATTGATTTGAATTTGAAATAAAATTAAGCCCTTCCAAAGAAGTAGCCTAAGCTACCTGAAATCCCTCCCCAAATTCCCAGTAAAGTTGATGATGATTGATGAATGATGATGAAAAAGAAAAATATAAGTCTTTGCTTTGCTGCCGCAAAAGCAAAACCACAAGAGCACCAGCAAGCCAGCGAGCAGCAACTGTTCTCACTCCGGAGAGCACGAATAGAAGTGGGGAACGGCTGGACGGAAAAAGCTTATATGAAGGATCTGTAAAAGTAGATACACCTTTCAGCAGAGCTATTGGCTGCTGGACACGCCAATCCAGGATCTCTGTCCTGATTGGCCAGAGCTTTGAATTGGCGCCAGCAAGCTCAGAGAGGCCCCCAAAAGGGGTAACGAATATAGACGAATATGAACGGATCGACGAATAAAACCGAGGAAATATTCGTCAAGCCATATTCGTCCTGATTTAAAATTTTACAAATACAGATCAACGAATATATGATGAATCGGCTATATTCATCAGAAAAACTGATCCGTTTTTATATTCGTCCCCATCTCTACTCTGGAACCTTAACTTGATTCTGATGGGCTACCTATAATGTATGGCTTGATCCCAAGACCCTTAACTCACAGCAAAGTTTTAGAGCAGCCTGTCACTGTCCAGATTTTGTTAGGCCTCAACTCCCATAATCCCTTCACTATCGGCTGTGCTGGCTAGGGCTTCTGGGAGTCGTAGGCCAACAGCACTCGGAAGGTAAGAGTTGCCCACTTCTTTTCTAGACTAGTTAACAACATACACTATAGTGCCCATGTGTGTTTACTAGGTTCAATATTACACACCTCAAAATGTACTTATGTCTGACAGGCATTCTAAAATCTGCCAAAAAAACCCCAAAAAAGACTGTAAACTAGAACAGCAATAAAATAAAATAAAATCTGGCTTGAGCAAGATTTTTAACTAATTCAAAAATGTCCCACATAATAGCGTGGAAGAGGCAATTTGTTTGAAAGGAACATTTGATTTCTTGTTAATTTAACACCATCCCTCCCAAGTTCTGCATAATTTCAGCAAGAAGAATTGATTTGTTCCAGAGAAACATTTCATTTTATACTACATTCCTTCAATTCTCCACTGAAAGAGAAAGACTCATTTTCAGACAGCTTTGGAGTGATTACAAGCACCCATATACACACACACTCCAACTTTTCTCCTGCTCCTCTCTCCCACCTTTTTAATTATGTTTTTGCCCTTCTATTTCTCACTAATTGCCCAGTTTTATGCCTCCCACTTGTCAGTTCCAGTCAATGTACTCACCTTTGCTCTAAAATTGTTCTTATCCATTCTGTTATGAACCAGGTAAGTTTCCAAAGATGGTCACAGGCTTGCAGGTGGACATCTCAGCTCTGTTTGTTCAGAGCAAGCTCTTTTTTTCTGAGGGTGGACATAAATGACACAGAGGTAGATTTTTGCATTCCAGTGGTGGGCATCCCCAAAAGCCAGGACTAAAAATCCCAGGATGTGTCACCTTAAAGCTCCTACTGCCAGGGTGCACTACACTGGAATTACACTTTGCTGTGATTTGATTCGCAGCCTGTATTATATTTGAAACCATGATCAGTGCTCATACAAGGGCAGTGGATTGATTTGGGAGTTCACCCTTCATAGTAGATGGGATGCGAGTCAAATTCCAGCCCACAGCCCCCCACTTCTTTCCTTCCTTCCTCTGGTCCCACCTCTGCTGATTTTTTTATGGTTCACTATGACACCTCTTTCTCATTTAAAGCTTCAGAATACTAGCTTTCTCAAAAACCTTTCTATAGAAAAATAACATGGAAGGATAGTTAACAGTCTAATAGTACAGGCTGTGAAAAGTTGTAATTTTGCAAAATTCACACATCACAACGATTCCATAACAGGGGCCAGAACTTTCCGATCTGTTACTCTTTCCCCTTACTTTCAAGTAACATGTGCAGGAATTACCTCATCTCAAGTCATATATGCTTTTAAACTATTGATATAATAAGCTTTTAAAGCCTTCTTTAAGACCTATCAAGTAATTAATGGAACTAAGGTTTTGCTTCACAACAAAAGTCTCTCCCCACATGATCTAAAGCTTATTGTGTTTGACAGGATTCAGGACTTAGCACCCAACACCCCACATTAAAATCATGGTGCTATGCTTTTACATGTGTCCCCCCACCTCCAGGCCTGGACATCATGCCCCAACTGCCCACATAACCAAAACATCACCTACAGACATGCCTATCTATACAAGAACATATCACAACTAACCGCATGGGGGAAACCTATTTGAATTGTTCCAGCTTGAAAAAGTAGAAGCCCCCTTACAGGCAGAGAGAAAGAAAGCTGATTTGAGAGCAAAGTGGCTGGGGCAATTCTAAACCAACCTTTGCATCATTCAGTCTGTAAAAATTGCTTCAAATTCATCTGCTTTATAAGTGGAGCAAATCCAGTGGTATTTGACCCTGTAGTTGCACTCCCAGTTTGTAATTCCACTTCCAGAAATATATCCAGGTAAGACACCCAAATAACTTTGTTTCCAGTGATGTCGAAATTCACAAAGAGTCTTACATGAACCAAAAGGAATTGAGAAGCACTTCTGTCAACAGACTTCCCCCCGCCCCCGTTGCTCTTGTAGTCTACTGCTTCCCAGTAGAAAAGGGAGGAGATGGAAGAGAGTTACACCAAAGGCCCTCAGTCAGCCATGGTGTCACCAAAGAGATGTGGGGTCGAACCCTGTCAGAATTCAAAGAGTTGACAGGTTTGTGTGACAATGATTCTTAACTTTGAAATTGAAGAATACGCGCTCAGAGTGGTTTCAGTGAAAGAGCCAGTATCACACAGGGTGAGGTTTGTGGAGTCCCAGGGTCTGAGGAAACTGCTACATTTCTCTGGATCTACATGCAGAGAGTGTGACTTCAGGGCAAGTAGCAGTGGAAGAGGTGCAAGTTTGATTTGTGAGGTGGCTTTAAATGCTGGGAGCCAATTGCCTCCTATTCCCAGCTAGCCGCAGGGCTCACAGGGTGGGACAAAGGTGTTTGTGTGTATATTGTGCTTGCTTCCCTTCCAGCCCTTGCTTGCCTGCCTCCATGACACCAAAAGAACCCACCCCTCTGAGATCACAGGGCTCCTCCCC
This sequence comes from Intellagama lesueurii, assembly GCA_037013535.1. Lineage (NCBI taxonomy): Eukaryota > Metazoa > Chordata > Lepidosauria > Squamata > Agamidae > Intellagama > Intellagama lesueurii. The sequence continues at coordinate 160,384,501 of JBAJHW010000001.1, read as the reverse complement.
ATGATTTGAAAAGGCCCCCATCCCCTGGTTTCACATTTCTGCCTTGAAACCACAGGGAATAGAATCCTGCTCACCTGCCTTAAGGACACAGCATAGAAATGATGCTTTAGGTCAGATACCATCTTTTTATTTTCCTCCAACAGTGAGAGATCTCCAGCCAGCCCTGAGCAAGGTGTAGGTTTCTTACTTTGGTGTGACAAATGGCACCTGCCAATTTTTTCCTTTCTGTCCATTTATCCAAGGCACAAGAAGCCCTGTCCTTTTCTGCAGCTGGTTCTGCAGCTGGTTCTTTCAATCATATACCTCTGCAGTATTTCCCCTTAAAAACAGAAGGCAAGATTTTCCAGAAACAATTTTTAAATACATAGCCATTATTCAAGGTCGTCCTTAAGAATTAAAATCACATATTAAAAGACAACCAATATAACAGCAAAACACATTAGAGGCAGCTAAGATGGCCAGTTCAGCAACATTCTGCTCCCCTAAATTCCAGGACCAAATGGTGAGACCAGAGGAGTTCATATAAGATTTGGGTAACTTGCTACACCTTGCTAATAGACATGGTGTGGGACAATTGAGAAGCATCCAATCACGTCGTAAATTGTCTGCAATTAGCTATGGCAAGTTACTCAAACCTTACATGAAAGTGATTAGGATTCTAGTTACTGTCTCAGGGTGGAAGATTGTGGGAGAACTATTTCTGGCCCAGTTGACTGCAGAGAAAAGTACAGAAAGGAGTCTAGATAGATGAGCCTAAAATTGGGCTAATTAACCAGTTGATGTGGTATTCCAGAGGAAATAAATCCTACTTTGAGGTGGATGGAAAGATGGCAATTGTGGCCAGCAGTTACCACCATTACTGCTACAACTCATACCCACCGGACCTTAGCTACAGCAGACACCACAGCTTTGTCAGATTGTACACTTCGACCAGGACTTACAAAAGACTCACTGGCCTGCCAGGCCAAGGGCAGAGGTGGTTCTTCTCCCCCTAGACTAGCTTAACCTTGTGGAGCAATCTCAATGGCTGTTGCTAAAGTTTGTGCCACAATTGGGAAGGTCGCCCTCCATCCCCTGCCTTGGTCCCAACAGCAAACATGACCCAAAGTCACACACCCAATCCTTCAGCTCCTTCCCTTGCTCCTTGGATTTTGGTGCACCAACACCTCACATGCACTATATGCGTAAGACATGTCCACATGGAGGTTGTGAATTCTGATGCCAGATAGAACTGGGGAGGGAAAGTTGCCTAGGCTTTGAAATCACCTAGCACAGAAATATACTATTTTCCTTCTCCAGAGCTGTTTACCCTGAGATTGTTCTTCCTGCTTGGAGACCCAGAGAAGGACAGGACTTTCCTGAGACTTCATCTGGCACCTGAAGCCCAGCTAACCCAACAGTCAGGCTTACTTATTGGCAGAAGGTATTTGCGTTTTTCATTCATGGACAGCAAAATGGACCCAAACTCTTAATTTTTCACCATGCTGGGAACAAGATTTGAATCACAAGGGAGAACAAAAAAAAACATGCATAAACATAGTTTGGAAGTGGGGAAAGAACCATGTTGCTACCTCCTTTCCGAATGGTTCTCTTAACAATATTATGGACAGTTTCCCATGGAAAAGTAGTTGCTATATTTGGTCATGATTCATAGCAGCCAGGGTCACTGTATTTTATTTGTACAGGAACAACAACATGTGTGGCAAATCAGCTGAAGGAATAAAGATTTTCTTCTGCTGCTCAGTGAATAAGTCATAGCAAATCAGCTGTAAACCTTTACAGCCGGCAGTTCCTTTTAACTGAGCTGCAGCAACTTTGCACTGTTAAAACATTGCCTGTTTCCCATCTCTCTTCCCACACAAGCATGGAAATATTGTACTTAATAATCCAGAATAATAAATATGAATATTTAAATGTTTGTGTGGCTGTCAGCAGCTGCCTCACTGTCAGAGATGCAGACCCAAAGACATGAAATCTAGACATGTGCAAGTTGACCCTAGGGGTGTGCGGTTTGAGGTTCTTCCATTAAAAAAATAATTAATATTAATTAAATTAGCTATGTGTTTTAAGCCTATGGTACCATCTTCAACCACTAGGTGGTATACCTCCTTAAATAGCACAAACATTTGCAATCTATATACTGTCTGAGGCAGGAAACTATGCAAAAGGACAAATTATAGGGCATTCCCCTCCTCCCAATCTGTTGTGGTGAATACTCTTTTATTGGCTTGAAGTGGGCAGACCTGCTCCTCAGGAGGGTGTAAGGATGAACCATGTCAGACTGGTGGGTGCAGTGGGCAGTCCTGGTCACTGCATCATTTTCCTTGAAGGCCCCATGCAAAGCCAAATATTTTTGCTTGCAAAGGACAGTAAGGGTTTAGTTAATGGGCAATTAGCTGTGGTGAACAAGAATTACTTCATGTGACCAAGAGGATCTTAGTAGATTGAAGAACTGGACCAAAACAAATGGAATACATTTAATCATAAATGTAAAGTTCTACAGTTAGATAAGAAAAATCAGATGCATACAGATAGGATGGGTGAAACTTAGCTTAACAATAGTACAAATGAAAAGGATCTAAATTAGGGATGTGCAAATACCATCCACTCCAATTCAGTGTGAATCACTTGTGTTACAAATAGCAATTGATTCACTTGGAGCAGATTTTAACTCATCCACTTCTATTTGTATCCAAATATCTGAAAGTATCTGTATGAGTCCAAATGGTGAAAAACCATGTAAATGGGGAAAATAAAGGGCTCCAACCTGAGATGGAGGATGAAACTCAATGCCATCAACTACTGCTCAACCTCGAATGTGCAGTAACACCTCCCACAAGTTCCTCCCTCCCTCCCTCCCTCCCTCCCTCCCTCCTGGGAACCATGCAGTTTACTCATATTTACTCCACAAAAATGTATGTTTAAGGAGAAAAGAATACCCCTGTTTAATAGCTGTGCTGCTGAGAGGACCTGGATGCTGCCTTGTGTTCCACATTTGCCACTGACACCATCTGGAATACATGCAAACAGAGCTAAAAAATAATAATAAGAAAAAACAAAGTGCTGCAACTAGATAACATTGTCAACATCTTAGTAGTCCCTTTCAGCTTTACACATAATATAAAATCATGTCTTGTTCCACAAAATTCTGTAAAGCTTTTGTGCTGCTTCTGGAACAAAAGAAGAGGAGATGGGAAAGTGTACAGATTTGTGACCCATCACAACGTATATTGGATTATCTGAATAATAATCATGTTGTCAAGTCAGTTCTGACACGGTGACCCTTTTCAGGGTTTTCAAGTACAGTGGTGCCTCGCTAGACGATTGCCTCGCAGGACGAGGAAATCGCTAGACGATGCCTTTTTGCGATTGCTACTGCGCTTCGCAAAACGATGTCTCTCTATGGGGAATTTTCGCTAGACGATGAGGTTTCCCCATAGGAATGCGCCGACTAGTGGTGAAAAGCTGTCAGTGCAGCTGTCAGTGCATTCCGACGGGGACCCTCACTCGCTAGACGATGTTTCCCTATGGGAGATTTCGCAAGACGACTGAGTTTTCCCTTGGAACGCATTGAAGAGATTTCAATGCATTCCAATGGGAAAACGTGCTTCGCTAGACGATGTTTTCGCTAGACAGCGATCTTCGTGGAACGGATTAACATCGTCTAGCGAGGCACCACTGTACTCAGATGTAGTCCACCATTCCTTTCCTCTGGGAGCATCCTGGGACTCTGAAGGGGTTGCATAAGCTGACGCTTCTCCCAAGAGGTACAGTGGGGAATTGAACTCCCAACCTCTGGCTCTGCAGCCAGAGATCCAATTCACTGAGCTATCCAATAAGCCTTGATTATCTGAACCTCCTCTTTGAGTGGTTAATGTGTGGCCAAATTTCAACAGCACCAAAAAACGAGGTTGGCACTCTTTAAAGCATGGTGCGTCTTGTTTTTACACTGAATCTTTGAACCATCTTGGAAATGCAAGTTGGCTTCAACAGGAGAGCCATCCCCTCCACATGCATTGTTTCTAGATTAATTATGCTATAAATCCTTCACCATCAAACCAGCAAAATGTTCTTCTGTTTCAGGGAAAGGATGCAGCCCTGCTGAGTTACTGATGCCACCAACCACTAGACGTTGCTAAAACTTAGTTGAATAACTATTTGAATCAGAGTTTAGCCCCTTTTTTACATCTTATGCTACAATGCAGCAAAGCATTGTTGATCTCAGAAGTCTGAACATAGTGGTGTGGAAGAAGTTTATTTGAATCAACAAGCATGATCTAGAAGTTAATTTTAGAGATGATCAATAGATGTAGAGTTAAGGGGTTGGGAGCACTTTGCCTCTGAATATCTCAGATTATATCAGGGGATGACTCACCTTAAAGAAGAACTGTAAGTTATGTACTGGTGACTCAGATGATGGGTTGTGTGGAGCCCAGGCTGCATATGAAGTTCTTAACCTTTGAACTCTTCATCATATTTTAGTTGGGAAATTTAATTCATATTGTGGGGCAGAAAGTTATCTGAAACGGAAATTAATTGGGAGGGAAATCTTCCTTATTACACATGATGAATGAGTCATGGAATACACAGTTCTCTTATTTTAAAAATAAAGCTTCACAAAAGGTCAGCAGAAGTAAGCCAAAGCGAGTTGGGCAGAATTACACAAATAATGACTGTTTTTGTTTTAGATCCAAATTCTCTGTGGTGTATTTTATCATATATTGATGTTATGAAGTATGGAGTGATCCAAGCAAAGGAATTCTTTCAAATAGGAAAGGTTTAAGCATATGGCTAACTCTGACACATTGTAGTCTTTAACTGTGTTGAACTCAGCTTTATATTTCTGTCTTAACTGTTAATCCATCCAAAACCTTTGGCCAGAATCCTTCCAGGTTTTAGTCCAAAGTAAGTGAAATTGCGTAAAGTTGCTGAAGCTAATTGATAAAGTGCTAGTCAGTTGCCTGGTTATGAATAGAGTAGCATGTTAGTCAAACAGCTCAGTAGATGATTTGCACTTTGTTAATTAACCACCACAACTTACACAATTTCACTTATTCTTGTAAGGCCACACCTGAAGTATTGTGTACAGTTCTGGTCGCCCCACCTCAAAAAAGGCATAGTGGAACCGGAAAAGGTGCAGAAGAGAAAGACTCAAATGATGACTGGGCTGGGGCACCTCCCTTATGAGGAAAGGCTACAGCATTTGGGGCTCTTTAGTCTAAAGAAAAGGCGCCTGAGGGGGGACATGATCGAGACGTATACAATTATGCAGGGGATGGATAAAGTGGATAGAGGGAAGCTCTTTTCCCCCTCACACAATACTAGAACCAGGGGACAGCCACTCCAATGGAGTGTTGGGAGAGTGAGAACAGACAAAAGAAAAGATTTCTTGACCCAGCGTGTTGTTAGTCTGTGGAACTCCTTGCCACAGGATGTGGGGATGGCATCTGGCTTAGATGCCTTTAAAAGGGGATTGGACAGATTTCTGGAGGAAAAGTCCATTGCAAGTTACAAGCCATGATGGGGATGTATAATCTCCAGGCTTAAAAGGAAAGTACCTCCAAATGCCAGATGCAGGGATCAGGAGGCAGATATCTCATTGTTTCGTGTGCTCCCAGAGGCATCTGGTGAGGTCACTGTGAGACACAGGGAGCTGGACTAGATGGGGCCCTTGGCCCGATCCAGCAGGGCTCTTCTTATGTTCTTATGTTCTTATTCCAGAGTAAAAATCCTAATAGGTTCTGGCCTTGTTCTCATAAGTGACAACAAAACTTCTAGCTATGGTGGGCTATGCATGTGCAAGACATATCAAAGTGTTTTATTTCATGTAATTTTGTCTTTTACAAACACAGAAGTACAAGTAGCCACGTTAGTCTGCACAAACCTAGACAAGAAGCAAAACAGAACAAAACACCACAAGTGACAAAAACATGGTGGCACCTTAAAGACTAGCCTCTATCTGTTAATGTGAACTTTTGTGGATCAAGTTGTTGAGAATTTTGATTATAACGTGTATTCTCATAACATCAGCAGAGTAAGGAGATATTGGTTAGCAGAGAGACTTATGACACTATGACACTGAGAGAGTAAAACCAACAACTTCGTCTATTTACATATATACATAGAGAATAGACATTCCTCTGGCAGCATAACATGACATGAAGCAACACACAGCATAGGAAAAAGTGATCTGACTTACAGCAGATAAAAACGTTCATTTTACACATGACTTATGTACAGTTCTGTGACCAATCAGAAAATATATTACTTCATTTTCTGTTACACAAAGTTTCATCATGTACACAGCTGTACAACATTAAGTCTTAATCCTTGATACCCACACCTGAATACAATCAGTACAGTGACTCAGGTAAAATCAGCCATTTTACATTTAACTATACAACATTAATATTTAATACATTTTCATATCAAAATCTCAACACAAGTCCCCTCCCTCAGATATGCAGATGACACCATCTATCCTCTGTGATGGTCCTATTTGTGGAAACCTCCAGGAAGAACACGCTAATACTGAGTGACAAGTGACATTGTGTTTGTCCCCGGCTTTAACAACTAATCATCATTCTCGGAAAACATGAATTAAAAGATGAATAAGCAACTGCCCTTCCTTTGTTTTCACCTCGCGAACCTGATCCTAAAAATAAACCAGGGTCCCTTAAACTAAAACTGCTTGCACAACTAATGCAGTGGGAGTGATCTGACTTTTCGGCTCCTAAGTCAGCTGTTTGCAACAAGGACCTCTACTTGCATCCTGGCAAAGACTGTGTGATCAGGGGACCCTGTGTTACAACCCCCGCAGGGCTCCACACTCCACTCATGCCCCACAGCATTTTGGCTAGAATTGCCTGCCAAGGAGTTCCAGTGAAACAGATGGATCTTCTCATTCAAACCAATTTAAAACCAGAGTGCAGTGGTCAGGTGGAGGCCCATACTGTGAGCGGCAAAGGATACCGCCTTCGTGATCCTCGTCCTGTAAGCCCCATGATATCATGTACTTTGCCCACATTTCCTTCTAGGGAGAAACCATTAATTAATCAAGACTGTTAAAAAGGTTATTCATTATTTAGGGCAGTGGTTTCCAGCCACGGGTAACCCAGGTGTTTATTTATTTAAAATATTTTTACCCCACCTTTCTCCTTAAAAAGGACCCAAGGCAGCTGACATCACTGGAAGACAATATTTAAAGCTAAAAACAATAAGTATACAAGTGTTAAAAAGGAACATATAAGTGCCACTCAAAGAAATGGTAAACACAAGCAATACTAAAAACAAGGTCAAAGCAGTAAGGCACAACCATCTGTTTAAAAATCCCATTCAGGCTGCCAGTCACTAAGGAGAAGTCTGCCTAAAGAAAAAGGTCTTTGCCTGCTTGCAGAAGGATAGCAAAGATGGGGCCAGCCTGGCCTCCAGTGGGAGGGAGTTCCAAAGTCTGGGAGCAGCCACCGAGAAGGCCCTTTCCTGTGTCCCCATCAGACACACCTGTGAAGATGGCAGGACTAACTCAGAAGGCAACGTTGGCCAGTCACCATGTCTCAACCTCACCTTCTTCACAGGGATGCTTCACAAGGATGCTGTGAGGATAAAATAGGTGTTTACAGATGGGGACTGAACATGCCTTGAGTTCTTTTGAGAATACAGAAGAGAGAAACAGAGTTCCAGTGAACACTGGCATCATTTCCCCACTGAAATGTATGACTAAAGACCATTATTCCACATGATTTCCTCTGAAGATATATCAGATACACTCTGCTGTGAGGGAGCAGAGTCTGCTTACCTTGCTCACCCAAAACCAATAGAAATAATATCTCAGTCTGTTTAAACAGGGCTAGTCATATTGAGAGGCCCAAGTGGTGTTGATGTGGGTAATATTGGCAGTTAACGTCAGTTATTGCTACTTTATTTTCCTATTAGAGCCTTGGCTTCAGCACATAGCAGACACTCCCATCATTGGGCTTGACTCAATGAAAGCAAGGCTCAGATGTCAGCAGCTGGAACCTAACAATGGCAACTATGCAGTAACGATATAGGAAGAGTTCTGCTGGTTCAGAGGAAACTTCCTGTGCCATAAAAAACACATTAGATCTCACACCTGAAAATGTCAAATGAGGAATTGGCCTCTGCCCTATGTCTTCTGCAGAGAAGACAGACACAAATCATTAATTCCAGTGCAGAAGAACCCCACCGTTTCTTCTTCTGCCATCTGAAGACTGGGTCATGCCTCCATTGCAACATCAACTCTCCTACTTCTTAATCCCCATTGAAGACAACCCCACTCTTTCTTTCCCTGAAGTCAGTTCATAATTGAACTGCAATTGCCTGCAGCCAAGGACAACACTGTGTGTGTTGTCATTAATAATAATACTCTGCCTATTATTATTACTACTCATGCCAAACAAGATTTTTTAATTACAGAGAACATCGGAAGTTTTGCAGAAACAGGGCAAACATGTACAGAAACATGAGGAGGAGCTCAACAGGAAGCAGAATTTTTAAGTCAAATCAAATCAAATAATTATAAGCATCAAGTTTGGGGAAAAAGACAACTCAAAGGACAGATGAGAGAGGGAACAAAAACTGTAGGCCAGATTGCAATGGTGGCCTAGACAGTCATCAGCAACCTAAACAAACACTCGCCGTAAGGCAGCTCAGAAGCTGCCAACACAAATGCTCAGAGAGTCGGGAAGAGGACAGCTGCTGCCATTTTATTAGTATTTTCACTAAACAATTCTTGCTGTTCACATGCGGGAAGGAAAACAAAGATTAATACAATATGAGAGGTGGGCATGGCTTTAACGGAGCAGTCTGGCAAAGATCTTGAGAGCCATTGTATACATTAGGAAAAGAAAAGCATAGTTTGGTGGGTATGAGCATGTGTGTATAAAGCAATTCCATGTTGTCATTTTTTAAAAAAATAAGAATACACAACTGATCCTACTATAACCAGAGAGAAATTTAAAATGACACCATCCAGATCCAAAGGGAAGGATGTAAACGCTTCATTTATGCTGAAGGAACCCTGGAGCTAGATAACCCAGAATGCAGGTCCAGTCATCAAGAAGGCTTGTGTCCATCAAACCCAAACACCTTATCAGCATCCTACCATGGAAAAGCAAGGGTAAGTCATACTTCTATTAGACCACTAAAATTTCAAAGGAAGGAAGGAAATGCTAGTTTTCAACTTATGCTAGTCTTCATCAGACGGGATATCAATATATTGTGGAGGGTGTAGAGGAGACGGTTGAAAATTCCAGAGGTCATGGCTGACATCTGTGCCACGTCTGTTTCTTAAAAGTGAGTTCCAAAATGTAGGCTGCTAACGTAAGTTAGGAGTGTAGGGTTCAAATTATACAGAGGATAGAAATCTCTAAATCTCCCACTGAGTTTAGGCTTTACTGGATCTTTTAAAGGGGAGGCAGGTTCCATACACTTCCCAAATGGACACTTTAAAACCGAAGTATTAAGTGAGCTTGGGTAATCCTCTCTCAAAATACAATCAAGGGGTTTCTAGAAAATCAGCAAAGCAAGCTTTGGGCAGAAGCCATGAAAGGGGAGAAGCAACAAGTCTTAGGGAGATTCAGAGAGAGCTTGGAAAAGTTGGACCTCACAGAATCCTCCAGGAAACATGGGTATGAGCCCTGATAGAGTAGGGCTACAGAATGTGTGGCCACCCAAACGTTGTGGAATGGGATGATAGGAATCACAGTCTGGTGATGTCTGGAAAGCCACTCATTCCCTGCCTTGTTTCAGAGTCACTCAGCCTTGTGTCTGTACGACTGGCAAAATCAAGGTTTAAAGAACCCATTGGGGGAGGTACATTAGTAAGGAAGCAAATAGCGTCTGACTAAGTGTGTGCATGTGTTTGTGTGAAATTGAGGATCGTCTGCTGGATGATGCCATAGCAGGGCAGATGGTGTGGCAGTTGCACATGGAGAATGAACAGCACTTTGCAAAACAGTGGGAGAGAAAGGTTGGAAGCACCTGAGGATAGATTCTGCACCTCTTTGATGGTCGGATCTGAGCCAGGAGGTCTGTTTGCCCCCATCAACATATACATAAGCTAGAACAATGTTGTGCATCTGCAGTCATTTCTCAAAGGAACCATCACCCACATAGCTCTTTTCAGGCAAGTGGGGGCAAGCAACTAGAACATTCATTATGCGGGCAGTTCATACACAAAGCCCACAGATGGCTTGCGACTAGATGGTGGTGTGTATGCGTGTGCATGTGTGCTCTTTAACTAAGAGCCAGTCAATGAAGATGCCTAATCCTGTTGTACAAATTGCATATTTGTACACCACTTAGATTTTATAGAAAACCACTAAGGGAAAGGATTTTAGGTAAACCAATTCCTTTTTCAAATTTCCCCTTTGGCAAAAACCAGTCTACCTACGTAGACTGTTAATATTGGCTTTAATTTACATTGGCATTCATTTACTCAGGCTCTCAAAGTGATGTATGAATCAAGCTGTTAGCTGCATTACTATCTTATCTAGGCACATGGTGAAATCTTGGTTACACACAAAAGCGTATATTAAGATTTATATTCGTATTCATTTGTAATTTTAGATTCTATCTTTTTTTAAAAAATAATGGGCATTGAATTCTTTTTTTCTCTTCACAGTAGCAAGCCCTACCCAAATAACCCTGTGGCTTTTTCCTAAAAGAGTAAGGAGTCTTTTGATCTGCTGTGATAATCAAGTTAATGTTCACTTTTCTACATTACTATAAATCTATTTTCCCTGCAGACTCAAACGTAATTACCTCATGCTATAAACTGGAGACATTTCAACAACAAAATCATTAAATCAGACAATTGTCTGGGGAAGAATTTTCTTTATCCACTTTAAAAAAACAAAAAACAAAACAAACTTGTGTTTTATGGGGTTAAACAGAGAGAAAGGGAGAGAGAGTCCAGATCTGAATCTGTTTTCATGCACCAATCTTAGCACAGCTTCAAGGCAGCAAGGTAGATAGAAAAGTACAAGCCCACTCACACTTTGTAATCCAAATGGGTGCTCCAGCAGATGCTTCATGGCACAGAAGTATAAAAAGCTGTCTTATACTGAGTCCACCTAGCTCAGTGTTGCCTTCAACAACTGGCAGGAGCTCTCCAGATTTTCGAGCAAGAGCCTTCTCAGTCCTGTTCAGAGATGTTTGAGAGTACCGCAAATCACCCAAGATGCTCCCCATTGGGGGGGGGGGAGGTTAAAAGAAATATTTCAACTAATAAATGTGAAATCCAGATCCAGTTGACAGTATCAGGCACATGCTAGGAGCTCAAAACGGAAGGAGAGCCCACCTTTTTTTCAGCAGTGGTGGGACTGAGCCATCCATAGGATAGACTTCCCTCTGGGCCAGAGTTGGGGTAGCTGTGTGTAGGCAGCCATCAGGGCCAATGGTGAGGCATCATGCTGGCAGTTTTAGTTTAGGAACATCTGGAGGGACAAAGAGTTATGCTGTTTTGATTAACTGTGTGCTGTCAAGTCAATTCTGACATATGGTGATCCTTTTCAGGGGTTTCTAGGTAGAGCGTACTCAGAAGTGGTTGACCATCCACTCCTTCTGGGAGTGGGACTGTGCAGCCTGCCCAAGGTCACACAGTGTGGCTCTTTCCCTGGGAGGCCCAGTGGGGAATCAAACTCTCAACCTCTGGCTCCTCAGCCAGATAGCTAACTCACTGAGCTATCAAGCCAACTTCTGCTGTTTAGCTCAGAAATAAACCTTCCCTGGCTTTCCTGCTACAAAGTAATGTATTAAATAATCTTCTTCACTACTGATTGCAGATCCAGAAAAGAGAAAGATGATAGAATGGTAAAAGGATAGAAGGTCCCTCACATACTCCCTTCCTGATGACTGTCTGAAAAAGCCACTTAGGGCTTTCTCCTTGGATCACCAGAAAAACAGCAGGTAAAAAATAACCATGAAACATGAAACTGGACAGAGCTCTGGAGATTGCTCCCCTCGCCAGAAGCCCTTCCACCCTGCCTGCACTATTCAGTCTAAGGCTCGGCTTTACTGTTTGCATTTCTCCGTTTGTGGGAATGGGGTCTCCGTGGAGAACTGGAAACATACAAAGGCTGCCATTAACCTGGACTATGATCGGGTTGCATGGTCTCGAAAAAGGGCATAGGGAAGATTAACCCCAATCTGTGTTCACTTCATTCAGGCGCCGAGTGGAGTTGGTGGCTTTCATATATCTGTAATCTGTTGTCTCTAATGTAGTAGAGATGAGCACAAACTGATTCATCTTGGTTTGTCCAGGTTCATAAAGGCAGCAACATAGGTGTTGCTGCTTCCCTCCCCCGCCTCCTCTGGCTCAAACAGCCACTCACCAGCACCTCCTCAACTGATCTTCCAGTCCCGGCAACAGCTCAGGGTTCTCTGCCCCTCCCCTCGTGGCTGATCTCCCACTCAGGCAGAAAGGGGCAGGGCAGAGAAGTCTGTGCTCTTGCTCATGACTGGGAGATGAGCCGAGGAGGTGGAAAAAACAAGCAGGCTGGGTCTGCTGAGTGGCTGTTTGAGCCAAAGGAGGCACGGAGGGGAGCAACAACACCTGTACTGCCACTTTTATGAACTGGGATAAACTGGGATGAACCAGTCCTATCGCTCTGGAGCTTGTGGTCGACTTGCCACTCTTCGACCTGGCAGGGAGGCTTGTTGTCCTGCCTCCTCCCAGGACTGGCTAGTCGACCACGAGCTCTGGAGCGATAGGAAGGGAGCGCAGAGCCCACGGCAGCAGCAGAAGGGTGAGTGACCCTCATTATGTCCACCTGTGTGGGGGTATTCGTAGATGAATATGAATACCCCCATCTCTAATGTAGACCATTGCTTGTCTTGCCGTTGAAGGCAAGGATCAGAAATTTCCTCACTTCTCCTCACCTAGGAGGACTGCGGGAGATGTCACTGCTCTCTCTAATCATTCCTCACATTTGTGAGGATGATTTCTCATGAGAATAAATCAATGAAGCTAAGCAAATGTAGGGGAATGCTGTTTTGTTTTATGGACACTTGGCGGCTTGGGTTGCTTGTATCTTCCTTGAGAATCAGCCATTTCTTCTGCCTGTGCTGTGTGAGCCTACAGAGACCTTAATGAGAGGCAAGGAACCTTGCAGGTCTGCCAGATTCCTTGTTGAGATGGTGCACGTGGTCAAACCAGGCAAAAATAGATGAGGACGAGGAATTGAGCAAGTATGTTTCACAGCCCTTCTTTAATGACCAAGAAATTGAGGCAGAGACAGCCTGCTGAAAGATATGAGAACTGAGACTATTTTAACCTCAGTTTACACGGTTTGCTTTCTATGCAAGAAAAAGCAGTTCCTCAGTTTTACAAGGTAGCCCTTATAAGCTTCAGTATCTCTCCTGCTTTCGCCCTTCATCTTGGACTGCAAAAGCAGGGAATTTATCCGGTGCTGGCAGCCCACCATTTGTGTCTGGCGGTGGGCTTGAACTGATGGGCGACAAGTTGCAAAGACGGCCTCTTTGAACCCGAGTGTGTTTCACTGGAGATAACGTGGGTACTTTGATCAGTCAGTGGACTGGTCAAAGGGATAACACAGGCAGTGTACATCTATGGAAACACAATCTGAGGTTTATGATCTAGATCCCCAGCTGCTACAAATCCTTGTGGCTCTTTTGAAAACAATTATGCCAGTTTACACACCACCTTTGTAAATGGAAGAGAGCATTCTTTCTAAATTCTACTGTAATTGTAATGGATGCTGCTTGTTGAACTCTGTCAAATACACCCAACAGTTTCTGCAGCAAACGTAAGGCTCTGTGCCTTTCTTGGCTTGTATATAGAGTGAGAACAGTAGGTGAGTCATTTAATTGCCTTGATTCTTTGTGATGCTCTGTTAAAAAGGTTTTTCATGTTGTTTAAACTAACAGTATTTGGAAAGAAAGAAAAACATGACTAGATTAGCAAAATGGGTTCTTTTAAAAATTGCAAATTCTTAAGAAGATGGTCAAATTAGTATTAAAGTATCTTCATTCTAGCTAGACTTTCTGAACACCTTCCGTCTATTGTTTTCATTGTTTCTACAGCCCTGTGTCACCAGATTTCTTGCATATTTGTGTGTGTGTTACTGTCGCTGCTTCTAATAGGATCCTATGATTTAAATGCATTAAAAAGTAAGCTCTGTTTAACCAGTGACTGAAATCTTGTTGTACAGTTTTGTGTTCACAATGGGAATGAAATAATCAACAACAGTGCATCACCTCTCAGTAAAGGCTTCTGTTGCTGATTTTGGGGCATGTGCAATTTTGAAGCACTGGGCACAAGGCATGGGTATCCCAAAACCACTGAAGGAAGCCTTTAATCAGTGGCAATTTAATGATGATGACGACATGGTTCCCATTGCACATGCCGTGCTGTGCAACAGGATTTCAGCCAATGAAAGTTTAAACCAGAAGCAGTTATATAGTAAACAAAAATTTTAATGTTTTTGATATGTGCTGTCAAGTCATGTCTGATGTATGGCATCTCTAATAATGTTTTCAAGATATGTGACAAGTTAAGGAAGTGATTTACCTTAAAAATCGCCCCTGCCCCCCGGACCCAACCAGGACTTTCTGTGGTCAAGGAGTTTTTTGAGCTGAGGTCCTAGTCTGAGGCTCTATCATTAAGCCACACTGGCTTTAGAACTCAAATAAATGGTAGAAACAGAAGAGTAAAACTTGTCTTCAGTAGAATGAATGAATGAATGAATGAATGAATGAATGAATGAATAAATAAATAAATAAATAAATAAATAAATAAATAACAGTTGGCTATTCATATGTGTTCAGTTATTGTCAAGCTAAACTCATTGCAGAGTTCGGAAAAGTTACTTTTCCAGAGTCCTCCAGCCAGGGGGATGTTGAGTTCTGGTGAGTCTCAACCCTACCAAATGTAAGAGTAAGGTGATCCCTTTATTGAACCACTAAAAATTCATACAGATTAAAAGCTTTCATAAGTAACTCTCACTTTGTCAAGCTGATCATCACCCCTCCATGGATCGTGCAGAAAAATTGCAAGTTAGAGTCTTAAACATTCATGGCAGATGTCCCTATTGAGTTTGCTGGTATGAGGTGAATTCAGAGTTAGATTGTAAAGTCAGTTGGGAAGTGTGGTTTCCAGCATCCTCCCTTGTAAGCATGGTTGGAATTTTCCATCCCAAACTCCGAACAAAGCATTTGCTAATTAGTCTTGTGACTGCTTCCTCCCACACACATACCATCCCATTGCCTGCTCCTGAAACTGTAAAAGTCTCTTCTCAGCTAGGAGTTGTGGGGGGAACAATTTAGAGACATAATGATAATGGAAAGCCCATCCATGCCCAGATGACCCTCACCCTGCCCAGAAAACTAGGTCCAGAGTGTGCCCTGCTACATGAGTGGGCCAAATACCACTTGGGAAAGACCCACGGATGTCACACAGGACATGAAACTTTAAGCTGCTTCTGACAAGCATGAATGATGAAATCCCCCAGAGCAAGAGCACAAGGGCACTCTGCCCCTCAAGTATAACTTAACTGCTGCACAGAGAACCCCAGTGAGCAGACCTGAGTGAGATTAAGTACCCTGGTCTCATCCAACTACATTGCTGTACTACAGGCCAGAAACAACATGCCCACCCAGCATCAGAAACAGGTAGAGGTATGAGTATAGCTAGAGACACAGACATAAAACCTGGTCTATGCCTCTCTGCTCCACTCTGTAGTTACCTCAGAAATTCACAAATAGCCCTCACCTTGAGTCGGTCCATATTTACTCTTTTGTCCCAGAATAGTGCACACCCCTTACACACACGTACGCATGTATACACACATTGTGCGTGCGTGCGTCTAAAATCTTCTGCAGCTATTTTTTAAAAAAAGGTCAGGAAAATTAAAGAGTGTCCTTCTGAAATGCATCACTGGATTTTAATTTTGGCAGCTAAAAATGCTTGATAGTGTTGGGGCCATTCTTTCACAGTCAATGAATAGAATGGCAATTTTAACACTTCAGAACTTCAGCCGTGAGTCAGTGAGTTGGAACTCTTTCCTGAGACTTGAAACAGACTCCTTTGCATTTTGTTCTAAAAATAGGTAAAGATTCTGATAGGAATGGGAATTGGGTGTGTGTGTGAGAGAGACAGACATTTTTTTTGCCAACATAATAAAGCAATTGTTACTCAGACTTTAACAGAACATATAAGCACAAGTAAACTAAGGGAGGGTCGGGTCGGAGAGATGCCGATGGAAATACAAATAATTTTCTTCACAGTGAGCCACATGTTGCTACCTGAAAAGGGTGTAGTGCTGCTGGGGCTTCCCGGGCTGGCGTGCTGGGATTAGCAGTCATTTTTTTTACCAACTAATGGCCCAGATCTTCTTGCCTGGTTACACTGGCATAACACAAATAACATAACTTTTGGAGCTGAATAGCTTAAAGTTAAGAAATCACCGTGATTATTACCAGTTGCATACTGAGTTCTGTGACTCAGGGTGCAACTGATAATTTCTGTGGTGATGTCTTAACTTGGGTTATTTGCCTTGAAACATTACACTGTTTCAATGGCTATGCAAAAGGATTTTGGTCGGTATACTTCCTTCCACTTATAAGGTCTACCCAACCACTTAATAGGTTTACATATTCCCCTCCAACACGTTATAGTGTTGCAAATACCACAACTGCAGAGTTTGCGCCTAGTGTGCTGCTGCTCCACTGAAGGTCCCAGCTTAGTCCTGTAGTTCTCAGATCATTGCAGGGCAGCTGCTGAGCAAGCAGTGCCTTCATCCATTGGGGAAACAGATCAGAGCTAGGAAATGTTACTCTTTTAAGACTGCAGCTTCTACATCAATAATCTAAGATATGACAATGACACCAGAACACTGGCACAAAACAGCAATGACTTGAAAGTGAAAGGAGAAAGTGCAAAAGCAGGACCGCAGCTGAATGTTAAGAAGATAGAAATCCTGACTACAGAAGAACTTTCATGTTGACAATTAAGAAATTAAAATTCATCTCAATTCAATCATTCAGCCAAATAGAGCCTGCAGCCAAGAAATCAGAAGACTGGGATTTAGAAGGGCAACTATGAAGAAACTAGGTGTGATGTGTTTCACTGGAGACCAAGGCCAATTCCACTCTATTGTATTCCTAATGAATATGTACAACTATGAAAGCTGGACAGTGAAGAAAGAGGATAGGAAAAAGATTGATTCACTCAAGGTACGGAGCTGGAGGAGAGCTTTGGGGATACCATGAACCACAAGAAAGACAAACAAAGAGGTCCTGGAGCAAATCAAGCCCAAACTATCTCTGGAGGCAAAAATGTTGAAACTGAGGCTGTCAGACTTTGGGCACATCATGAGAAGGCAGAATGGAAGAGACAATAATGCCGGGAATAGTTGGAGACAACAGGAGACCAAATATGAGATGAACTGACTCTGTAAAGCAAGGCATGGCCTTCGGTTTCCAAGAGCTGAACAGGGCTAAGAATGATAGGAAATTCTGGAGGTCATTCATTCATTGAGTCACCACAGGTCAGAGATAACATGATGGAATATAATAACAAGAATGGACCAGTGTGGTATAGTGGATAGAGTGATGGACTAGGACTCTGGAGAACAGGGTTCAAATCCCTGCTCAACCATTGAAACTCATTGGGGGAGTAGAACTGGCAAAACCACTCCTTAAAACATCTCCCTTACCTTGAAAACTCTATTAGGGTTGCTATAAGTCAGTTCTGACTTGACAGCCCAGAACGCACAACAACAATCACAAGTAGGGATAGATAGATAGATAGATAGATAGATAGATAGATAGATAATTGATTGATTGATTGATTGATTGATCATGGACACATATTACTTGCAGAACCTACCATACTAAAATGCAGCAAAATTACTGTGGACCAAAACACAGTTCAGCCAAACACACAAATGTGGGCTCAGCAGACTTATAGCTGGTAACATCAATGACACATGCCCCCTTTGCCATACAGTATTATATCTAATTGGTTCTGTTATCTGCGTCCTCTGGTATTCTCTTTTCACACCAAATCATCTCACTACTACAATAGTTTCATGAGGGACCTTTTTCTGTAACCTCACCAAATTCATACGTTTTCACACTCTAACACAACAGGTTTATATAAAATTCCCAGTGATTTAGATTACACTGCAAAACCTATGACAAAGTAAGACATTTGGCACCCTAAATGTTAAGGCAACTGCCATGTAAAGATACAGAACCTGTGCGACTGCACAAAGTGACTACAAACCTACGCTTGCAAACATTAAATCAGACAGCTGATAATGAAGGAAATGGAATACATGTGGTGATACAGCCAGTTGAATTGAAATATGGATTACTCACATCCATGTACAATGAAATAAAATTAAAATTTCTCCTGCGCTTGAGAAATACATGAAGACTTTCTCAGCTATCAGTTAAAGTACAATCCACCATCATGCTTTAAAAAAAAGAGAAGGATATCAAGACTGGAGGATGAATAGACAGGCAAGTTTTGAATATTTTTATTTGTAAAATTCCTCAGCACAAATACCCTACATTTCATATACCTGGTAGTTAACTTGCAGGAAGCTGTATTTTACTTCTGAGCTGAATGAAGTCCTAATTCCTTTAGTTAGACAAATAAAATATGTTACAGCATCATGAGCAAGCTTTTGATGATCTTTTCCTTTCAACAGAGTAATCAGGAAAAGAAGCCATGGGAGTAAATGAGAAGGGGACTGAACCCCTGAGACATCTTTAGGGAGATGTCTACCCACAGAGAGAAAATTAGCCTCCCTCTCCTTCTCTCACTGAGTTCACTGTAGCCCCAACCATCCACTTCTCCTTGGAGGGATCCCCAGCCCTCATGAATAGGTGTACAGAACATGCAAGGAACAGTGGAGGGAGAAGCTGATCCTTCTGCCCCATGGGTGGAAGCTCATAACTCCATCTAAATTGCCAAGAGGTGGAGTGGCTGCTCCCAAATAGATCTGAAGGGGAATAAAGAAAAGAGTTGATTTTTTTGATCTGATGGTGTCCTGATCCAGCAAAGGGAGTGTGAGCCCCTTTTCTAAAGTTAAAGCGTAAACAATATCTCAGAAGACTGCTGAAACTGGGCTATGTATGCCACAGCCCTGGCAGCAGGTTCTTTTCCAACCCAGTGGCATTTTTGTAGCTCAGGGTGATCTTTCTCTTAGTGGCTCGAAAGTTTGTCTGACATTTCCTGCAGGTTGCGTTTTCAGTCCAGAATGTTTCTACTTTCAGCTGACGTTGAAACAATGGAGAACATGCTGGAAAGGCAGACAAACTCTTATGTATTTTTGTCCTCGCATTGCTTCCTTTCACTTTCTCTCTTTGGTAATTAAAAACTCCTTGTTGATTATGTGATTTTTTTGACAGAGATGGAAAAAGTTACTCTTTTGGACTAAACACCCAGAATACTTCCAGGATGCTGACTGGAGGTTTCTGAAAGCTGTATTTAAAACATGTAACTTTCTCTCTTTCTCTCTCTCTTTTTTTTTAAGATAGCCCTTTCCCACTAGATATTGCAGTCCCCTAATCTAAATGACAGAGCAATGATAAAGCACAAGGAAGGCATGATTGGCCAGCCTGCTTGCCAAACTAAAATTTCATTCACTCCAATATTAGCTATACAGCCATCAAAGGACAGCTTAGAGAACAGCTCTTGGATTAGTTTTCCTGGGTCGTAATCAAGTTCAAACAACTGATTGCCAAAATGGAAAACCCAGTGGGAAAAGGTGGGAAAAAGTAAACAACTTTGCCGTTACTGGGGGCAGGGAAGAATTGCACTTTGTTTGAGACTCTTGATCCCAAACTGAGAGCCTGTTCACACTGGCTTATAGTTATGATACGTGGTTCCCTGATAGCACTGTTTCGCATGGGGGAAAAAGACCACGTCCACTTGTGCTTCTACTTAAAATGATCCAGCTCTCCTCTTTAAGAGCTGCCCCATATCTTTCTGGCACAGGGCTAAGGCATGCAATCTTTTTGGAATGTTTCATTGAGATGCACAATAGCTTTTTGTTCTGCCTTCACGGATGGCACCAAGAGTTAAAATAGACTGCACTGAAGATCAGGAGGACCTTTTAAGCACTAGCTGGATTGCGCAAAATTTCACAGTGTGGACAGGCCCTGAGATTCACACACAAGCATCCCTGTGAGAACTCTACCAAAGGACAAAGTCTGCTTGTAGAAATGGAACTGATGAACAGACCTACCAGGCAATCCACTGCAGTCTTTTTTTTTCCTCCTTCCTATTCAGAAAGGCAGACTGTTAGAAGACTGCTGGTATGCCACTTGTATCTTTGCTCTCTTTGGCTCTTTCAGGTCTTTCAGCCTGGTTGGTGTTAAGTACTGTACAGAAGTCATGAGATACAATGGATACAAACATGAGAATGTGAAGGACTGCCTTTTTCTGCTTGGAAGTTTTTATTCAGGACAATCTCTCTCTGGGTACAAATGTGGTGTGCCTGTTTTTCAAGGGCCATATGGTTGGCTTTAGGGGACTAACAGCTTTGTTCCCTTCACAGACGACATGCAGCCACAAAACTAGATATTGAAATTGCAGAGACGCAGGAGGGGAGTGTACATGTGTGGGATTGGGTAGCAAGCTTTTAGAGAAGGAAAGAGGCCTTGCATTGTGGGGATGGGGGTGGGTATCCTCTTGAAAAGGAGTAAAATTTTATTGTACAGAGTGAGGCCTATCAGGTGGCCAAGACAATGTGACGAGTGCAGGAAGCACTGATGTCATTCACAGTTTGTGTTTCCTCTCAGATATATATAACTATATATATATATATATATATATTTGCACAGTTGAATCTGATTATTATACAGTGAATTAATGGATTTTTAGTTTTTTTTAAAAAAAATATCTTGGAATTGTCTTTTTAGTGTGGCTCGTTTTAACATTATGAGCAGCCTTGGGTCTCTTCCTGGGAGAAAGACAGTCTAAGAATGAAACAAAAGAAAAACAACAACACTATAATATTATGCTCATGTTGTGAAATTTACTTTGCAAGGGCTTAGTCCATGAAGGAGAAAGAATGAGCCCTATGTAAGGCCAAAGAAAACCAGACAGCAGCAGAATTCAGGGATACACTAGCTATAAACAGATAGGAAAAAGGGAGACTCCTTTTGGCAATGTGTGTGAGAGAGGAAACAGGTAAGGAAGGAGAGACATGTTCGGCGCCTAGAGACAATATCTGTGCCCGGCAAAAGCTGCATTTTGAGGTCCCTCTGGGATTCTTCACCTCCAAGTAAACACAAGGCAAGCACTGCTATTCTTGCTTGTTGGAGCTTCCATAATTTGTGCGCCTTGAGAAGCAGAGCAGACATACAGCAAGCACAAAATAATTGTGTGTGTGTGTGTTTGTTTTTAAAGAGGCAAACTCCTTTGAAGCTTCTGATCCTTAAAAGGCCATGCAGAATAAGCAGAAAGGATCTTTGTTTTATGCAATTTATCTTGGGTGTCATTTCTGCAATGTTGTCCTTTTCCTTCTCTTCTTTTGTCCTCTTGTGCCCCCAAAATATCTTCCCTTCTTTTAGATGGAAGAGAATAATTTCAAGGCCAAGGGTGGACAAAGGGAAACATAAGGGGTTTCGAAGCAAACAAAGCACAGTGAATAGTTTTGGTCTGAGGGACCACAAAAGAGTAAAGGGGATATTTCCCACTAATAACCCGAGCCATTTTAGTTCTCACTTGCAGCAAAGCATAAGATATTGCATTACATTTGGAGTCTTGGGGAAAGAAACATCCTAAAAGTTTGCTTTCACGTTAGATTGGCTATGCCTCCTGCACAGAACTAGCCGACAGCATTAATACAAAGGCAATCTGTTGCTGAGAGATAAAAATGGAGTTATGCAGAAGTGCCAGCATGTAAGATTCAGAGATGTGCACATCTATATGAAGCATAAAGCCCACAAACCTCCCCCTTTTCCACCTCTACATTTGGCCCATGCACTCTTCTGTCTATTGTTTAACAGAATAATCTGTACCCGCCTTTTAATATACGGAATGAAACAGTCTACACACTTGTGCACATATCTTTCCAGATCATAGGCATCACTTGTGTGTATCCTCCCTTGGATAGCCAAGTCACTGTCAGCAAGCTGTGTGGCCTCTCCCCAAACCCCAGAGGGTTCCACACGTCCAGTTCTCCTGTGGGCCTGGGAGGAACCATGTTGGACTTTGTGTGTGTGTGTGTGTGTATATATAAAGTAAAAAAAAAGGGAAAGGGGGAAAGATCCCTCGAGGAGAAGGAGAAGGCGGGAAGAGATCTAAAAGACAAGAGAGGGAAGGGGAAAGGGGTAGATGAAAGTGAGAATACCGTAGAAAGGGTTGAGTTTGAGAGAGGGAGAGGGAGAGCAAGAGAGAGAAAAAAAGAGAGAGGAAGGAAGAAGGAGAGAAGTTGGGTGATGCTGTGGAAGTACTGGAGAAGGGGTCTTACCTAGCAGAGCTAGAAAACCCAATAATAGACAAATCCCAAGTGGATTGGGAGTATGTCTAGAAGGAAGACCCCACAGACAGGAGAAATGGTCTCCCCCTGAGAGTTCTTAAGATAGAGGAGGAACATTTATGCTACCGAAGCCACCTTGGAAACCTCCTTTCTCGGGGGGAGAGAGGAGGGAAAGAAGGCAAGAGATAAGGAACCTACAACCTCTGTGGAGTAACCCTGGCTTAGTCCCCAAGCGATGGGCTGTCAAACCCCTCAACAGTTTGGGAGAAGCAGGGGAGAAAAGAGAGTCCAACCCACCCCACCCTAATTATTCAAGTGGTATACCCATAAGCCATCCCTGTTGCGGCACTCCTTGTTGATCCTACCTCAAGTTGGAGGTCCAAGCTGGTGTGAAGCAAAAGGCCAAACCCCAGGGACACCAGGGGGGAAACTAACTGAAACGGAAGGAGAAAGGACTGAAGTGAGCTCAGGCATAACTACAAAGATTTCTGAACTGTTTGAGCTCAGAAGCTGCCTGGCAGCTGGTAGGATGCTCAAGGTGTTTATGCAGTTTGGCCTGGGGGACGTTTGTATTTTCAGGGTAAGAAAAAGCGGTTTAGGTCTCTGGCTGCAGAGCCAGAGTTTGGAAGTTCGATTCCCCATGGTGCCTCCTTGACAGGGGATGGAATACATAATCCATAGGGTCCCTTCCAGCAATGTAGTTTGATTATGATGATGAAGATGATTAAAAGCAGCTATTGCTGCTGGCTATTTCTGTCTAGAGCCTGGAAAAAATTACTTTTGCACTATAATTCACAGAATCCACCAGTACATTTGCCCATTTGGAGTTATGATCCAAAACTCCAACTTTTTCCAAGATCTGATTCTGTTTTTTAATTTATTATTATTATTATTATTATTATTATTATTATTATTATTATTATTATTATTATTATTATTATTAAGAATTGCCAGCACAATACAAATTATTTCAGTAACAGCAAAGTGACAAATGAAGACAGCTTACACACATCAACAACCAAAGAGATATTATGAAGCTGAAAAGCTGATACAATTTTAAGGGATCATACGTTAAAGCAAATTAGTGTACTTCATTTGTGGGTTAATTGTTCTGAGATATATCACTCATCTTAATGATCTGTAGTTACTTTGTGGGTTTCTGTTGGAATGGATTCCGCCATAAGTCCTGTATGCAGATAGCTATTGTCTCCAAAAGCTGTTGTCTTGATTTACAAAAGTAGCAAAAGGACACTAAGTCCAAATGTCCTCTGAGTTTGCATGTTGACTGTTATTCCTAATTTGCTGGGTCAGTTACTCCGACCAAGCAATGTCCCAAACCAGGGATAATAAATGTCCAATATTGAATTGCAGCCACCAGGAATTCTTGGAAGCCAGTTTCCCCTCATATCTAGTAGTCATTGGGACTGAACTGCTCGGAGCTTGTTTTCTTAGCTTTACACAATATGCTGCTCCAACAAATGGGGCAAAATTCTGTATCACATGTTTCTGCAGCCCAAGAGAACTGTGGAGATGAGTAGACTGGATGCTATCAACAGGTTTAGTTCAAAATATTGGAACTGATCAACCGATCAATGCCTACAAGTTAGGAATCTAAAAGAGGAGACAGTGAACTTAGGATCTCAAGTCTTCTCTCTGCACCTGAACAAACATCATTCATATCACTGTGCTGGAGCAGTGAATATCTTCAAACACCCACGTTGGCAATTCAATGTCATGCTGCTTTTATACTCTATTAGCGAGCCCTTAAATGCCCTTGTTATCAAATGGCTGCAATCCAAAGCACTTGCACCTAAGGACCATTGATTTTAGTGATGCCTTCACATGATTAAGTGGGTTTATGTCTGCAGTCAAAGTCATTGCCATTTTGCATGTCACCTTTGTTTACAGCTGATCCATTTGACTAAATCCGCCATGGTGGTTAGAGACTAAGGGCTGAGCTGTCATGCAAGCTGAGTTGGCTACCGAGTTATTGAAACCCATTGTAAAGGCTATAGATGGGTTTCTTTGCCATCGGAGTGAAAATTATCTGATCCCAAAAGAGTTTTACCTCTCGGTTACATGTCCTTTATCTGAGAGATTGTGAGTCATAGTCAAAAACATAACTTACCTAAAACCTGTTTTTCATTTGAATGAATCTCATAAGAGCTTGAAGATTTTTTATGTACAAATAGTCATTGTTCAAAACTAGAGATGGGCACGAACCAAAAAACGAACCAGGAAATTCATCAAACATTGCTGGTTCATTGATTCAGGTCAGTTCGGGTTCATCAAAAGCGACAAACCAGAACAAACTGAACCAATAAACTTTTAAAGCAATTTTTGGTTCGTTTGGTTCGTTTGCCCATTTTCTCACCCCCGGCAGCCTGCTTCTGTCAATCAGAAGCACTAGGCAACCCTGGGAAGGACCTAGAGATTACTGGTTTGACAGGTCAGGGAGCCAAACACTCTGCTCAAAGTGCTTCGGGGGAGTTGCACATAAGACTGAATCATAGGAGCCATTTTCACCTCAGAGCTACTTCTGGTAGCAGAGGAGCCCTTTTACCTTGGAACCAGGTACTAAGATCTCCAACAGCATGTTGCTTCCCTCGTCAGGCAGCCTGTCTCCCCCCCCCCCCCCCGCTGACCACATAGCAGCCACTGTACCTCAGATCAGACCTCCAGGGTGGCATTGTCCATGGGGTTTGGGGAAAGGGCGTTGTCCCTCTTCAGTCCACCTCCTGATGAGCAACACCCTGTGTCAGGTTCCCTGGCATGAACCACTGCTAGAATTTCCCCCATGCCAGCTGCTAAAAGGCATTTTCCTTGTGGAACCTGCTTTGAGGGTATATAATTTGGACGTCTGAAATTCAAACTTCATTAAACTTTGAGGGATTATATAGGAGAGTCAGGGGAAGTTTCTGTGTGATTTTGGTGGCTAGGGACTCTCGAAAGTTCAGGAAGTTTGTGGCTCATGGAGTTCAATGAACAACGAACCACAACAAGCCACCATTTTGCTGGTTCATACCCATCTCTATTCAAAACCCAGAAGTTTGTGGTCTCAGGGCCAGAATCCTCTTAAGAAAATCTCCAGGGAAAGATACAGAAGGGCAATTGCACAGCAGTTTTTCCCCTCTGGCAGGCTGTCCTTCACATACTTGATTGCACAAGTGGTCACATGTCCACTTTCACAACCAGTGTGTGATTAGGTGTGCAGAGGAGAACCTTATGCAATTGTTGTTCCATAACCGTGTAGGCCAACAGGATTCTGACCTGTTTGTTTTACCCCTCTCTACTTACGACTTGTAATAATTTAACCAGTACGATTTTTGTATCTTGCATTTCCAAATATCTCTCCTTTCTGCAAGAGCTGACAATATCAAAATTGGAAACATACAAAATGAACACAAAATGTTTAGTCTTTCATTGCTGTCCATTATATAACAGGAACATGGGGGATGGGGGGAATTGTTTTTCCTGCAACTCCTGTTCACTTCATATTGCATTTCCTAGGATAGCCTTCAAAATGGATGCTGAAAAACAACAGATGTGACCTTCTGGTTGTCTGAGAAAGGTTTCTTACTCAAAGTGCAGAAGATGAAGCAGCTCATGCAAAAAGGAAGCTGTTTCAGATGCCATCACGCCCACAGTAAACTAGAAACAACATCTTCTGGGAACTTTAAGTGCATAACACTTTCTTGGTAACAAAAGGCCAGGTGAGAAGCAGAAAGGGAGGCAGATCACCCATGTGGAGACATGAAGGCCGTGATGAAAGTGATCATTGCCATTCTGGGGGGGAAAGCACTTTCTGTTCATATTGCTGTGGGTTAAAAATGCAGCTGTGAAGCTCATGTTGGAGCATTTAGGGGAGGCTCCAAATCCAGACTTCCTGAGTTCATACTCAAGTCCTAAATTCTCAATTTGCAGCTTTATTCCACGGGTGACCACACCGGAGTTCCATCAACAGCTGTGATTTTGTAACTATAGCAACCATAGTGAGGTTGATTTAAACTTATAACTTATTAATAGGGATTTATATTAGTCGCTCTAAAGCCTCTGTTGGTTTTGTTATAGGTTACATCTTAGGTAAATTATACCCTAGGTATTTTTAATCACAAAGCATGTTTTCTTTCCTTTTTAAATGTTACTCTGCAGTTTATTCATCAAGTTACTTTGTCATAATTGATGTTCCTCATTTTTAATGCAGTGAGACATTTCAAACACTAAGCTACTATAATCTGTTTCTTCAGAAACTGAAACTTTGGTACTGAAACTTTTGGGCACTCTGTGATGTCGTGGGTTGGGGAGCAACTGGTGGTTTTGCAAGCTGAGAGAAATCTAGAAAAGGGGAGAGAGAATCATGTTCCAAATGTACCCTCACCTTCAAAATCTGTCATGTCTGCTGTGACTTGTTGCCGTCTTTCCAGCGAGACAAGAAAGCCTTTTTACATCTGTAATCCCCAAAGGCAGGGACCCAGCATGGAAGCACCAAGCTGGGAGTTAATTTCTCTGAAAACACAAGAGACATCTGGTAGGAAAGGAGAGAAGTGTATTTTCAGGCTTCAAGTTTAAGGGTGTTACACTCAACACCCGTACAATCTCTCTATATAAGCCTATGTATTGCTAATCTATGCACTCATACATATATTCACACGTGGTGGGGGATATCTTGTGTTTGAGGCTAGGACTCAGGAGAGAGGGCTTCAAATTCCCACTCATCCATGGAAACTCACTAGGGAGTATTGGGTAAACCACTCCTTGCACATTTCTCTTCTCTTGAAACACCTACTAGGGTTGCCACGAGTTGGGAGTGACTTTACAACATATTGCAACAACTGTGGAGGATGTACATGTTCATATAGGGGTTTCAGAAGATGCTCATATGTTGCAACAACACGCTCAAACAGTATGTATACTTAGCTAGAGGGCTATGAGAATCGTTTTAAAGTTTCTTCCATAAGCAAACCTGAAAATTCCAGAATTCTATCTGACTGGATGATAGCTTCTCTTCGTTGAATTCCTGAGTGTGCGCGTGCGTGCACACAACCACCCCACCCCCACCCACCCACCCCAACTTTCGAGAGTTATCTCTTGCGTTTATTTGTTCCTCCAAATCTTCCCTTGAGGATCAATCAAAGCAAAGTATGTTGCATCTATACTGCCCCATAGCACTTAAAGCACTCTCTGGGTGGTTTACAATTGGTCAACACTATTGGCCTTTTGTCTCCAAAGAAGCCCTGGACCCTCTTATGTCAAACTGAGGATGTATTTATGGGGTGGCTTGTGCCAGACTGCTTTTTGCCTTACTAAAAAGATGAGCATGTGTGCCTATCTATTATCCATGAGAGGAAGGCCTCACCTCTGACCACCTGACCAGCCTGAAAACATGAATTTCCCAATACTGAAATGAATCTCAAAACAGAAGTGGTGATATGCATACAAAAGCAGTTACAGAAATAACCATTTCTACTTCACATGAATTGTTTCTGGTTTTAGCTGTTCTGCTTCTGCTGGATGAACATTTTGGATTTGGCTAAATCCTGGTTGAAACCAGGCTGTGTGCATCTTTATGGCTGTGTATGGGTGCCTGTATTCAGTTTTACTTCCTCTTGGTTTACAACCAGAATTACAGCTATCTGGCATTGGCTGAAACCCTGTCACTTAGCACAACAAGTTGCAACCAGAAGAGGCCCATTAAATCAATGAAACTTACAGAGGAGCCAACTGACCCAATGCCCACTGGTTCCATGAGCTTACTCTGTCTGCAGCTTCACTATGCTTGGATTCACATAACACAAAGTCAAGACATTAGAAGCTAGGACTGATGCCTTTAAAGACATGAGTGATGTTGTCCAATGTCACATATTGATCATGACTGATGTTGTCCAATGTCACATATTGTCCTCACTTACAATTCACCCACCATGCAACCCCATGCTACCTAGATCTTTTAGGCTTAAATCCAAAAACGGCAGTAAGAATGGGGTGCCTGAGACAAACAAAGATACCTCACTTTAACCTTCTCTGGCATTGCCTTGTGAAGCAACTGGGCATTTCAGTATTGCTAGAGGTGTTGTTGTCAAGTCAGAACTGACGTATAACAACTCTAATGGGGCTTTCAAGGTAAATGAGACATTTAAGGAGTGGCTTTACCAGTTCCATGGCTGAACAGGGATTCAAACCCCATTCTCCAAAGTCCTAGTCCATCACTCTACCCCTCTCCACTACACCACACTAGGTACCTCCTTGTAATTTGGCACATGCCTGTTGTTGCTTACTTCAGTAGCTTACAGGATGGGTTGAATACAGAGATGTGGAAGACCAGCAAACATGCCCAGCTTGTCCTATATTGTCTTATAAAGCACCCTTGATAAGAAAGTATCAAAGAGTCCTGTGGCACCTTACGACATTACCTCTCATGGACTGTAGCCCACTTCTTCATATGCTTCACATGCCAGACAATGCTTGTCAACCTTTAAAATGCCATGAAACCAACACAGCTGACCTCTCTCAAAATATCTTCAGTATTTATAAGTTGAGGACAGGACATTTTGGAGATCACTCATTCGCAGAGTCACTTTAAGTCAGAGGTGGCTTGACAGCACATAGCAACAATAACAACAATGGCAACTACATGTTTAAGTAGTTTGTATCAACACCCTGCCAACCAATTAAACACTCTGCTAACCTATCCAATTCTGGAAACAGAGAGCATTTATGAAGAACTGAAAAGTTTTTATTTAATGTAGGGGCAGGAATACAAATGCCAAGGTAATCCATCAGTTGACATCAATTTAGAATAATCCTCTTTTGACATTTTCAGAAACTACCTTACTCTTTCAAAAACAATGAATGAAAGATAATTCTTTCTTTGCAACAATTACGGAGTGCTAGGACTGCAAAATATCATTTACATCTCATCCTGAATGTGATGTGTTTTTAGCCTAGTACGCGTTTGCTTTTCTTTCTGAACAAAACAGAACAATAAGAAGAAATAAAAAATATTAACTATTAAATGGAACTTTTTGGTTTATTCAGGTCTTTTCACATCACTAAAGCAGATGTAGAAGCTACTGTTGTGGAGTGCCCTTAAAAGCCCTTGCTTTCATGTTCATGTAAAAACAACAGAATGATTGTATTAGAATTGTTTGTCCAATAAAACAATTAGAACAGTTTTGTTATCATATAAGAGAGAGACAGCATAGCCTGATCCATAAGAATGGGGAAATCATGCTCAAAGCACTAACATTCTCATGTTGTGGGGAAGAGCCACAGTGGAGGTGGGTGTTTGTTTATATAAATTATTTATATGCCACCTTTCTCCCCATAGGAGACCCAAGGCGGCTCACAACAGATAAAATAAAAAAACTTTAAAGCACTATATAAATATCACATTTGAAAAACAATTAAACATATATTAAGATTTTAAAAAATCAAGTATAAAACCAATTGAAAAACCTTTAAAAAGCTGCAAGTTGAAAACCAGCATTCCTGAGATAACTCACTGTTTTAAAGGCCTGCCTGAAGAGGAAGGCCTTTGCCTGACAATGGAAGGACAAGAGGGAGGAAGCCAGCCTGGCTTCTCAGGGCAGTGCATCCCAAAGCCTGGGAGCAGCCACCGAGGAGAAGGCCCTCTCTCGTGTCCTCACCAAGCAAGCTTGGGAAGGTGGTGGAACCCAGAGATCTTAAGAGACAAGGAGGTTCTTATGGGGTTATACGTTGCTTCAAAACAGCCTGGACCTGAGCCATTTCGGGCTTTATAGGTGATAACCAGCACTTTGAATTGGGACTGGGATCAGACTGGCAGCCAGTGAAACTGTTGTAATAAGGGAGTTAGATGCTCCCTATAACCAGCTCCAGTCAATAGGCTGGCTGCAGCATTTTGAACCAGTTGAGGTCTCCGACCTCTCTTCAAAGGCGGCCCCACATAGACTGCATTGCAGTAGTCCAAATGGGATATAACTAAGGCACCTGTCACCATGGCCAGACCGGACATCTCAAGGAATGGGCACAACTGGTGCACCAGGTTAAACTGTGCAAAAGCACTTCTGGCAACTGTTAAAGCCTTCAGTTTGTTAGCCTTCATCCAGTCCATCACTGCCAACAGCCACTGGTCTGAGCACAGAACTGCTTCCTTGGATTCAGATCAGAAGGAGAGATAAGAGTTGGGTGTCATCCACAAACTGATGACACTGAACTCCAAAACTTTGGATAACCTCTCCCAGCAGTTACATGTGGATTTTTTAAAAAGATCCGGACTGCTCTTGGATGTGTCCAGGTGCACAAGAAACATTTTTCTGAAAACCACCTTTAATATAAAAAAATTTGGTTTAGAGCACATTGGGGATCCTTTTAAAGACAGGACTGAGCCCTGAGGGACACCATAGACCAATGACCAAGGATTCCCCCAATACCACCTTCTGAGTTTGGCCATCCAGGAAGGATGAGAAACACAGTAAAACAGGACCTCTTGAGCACATGCTTTGCATTCAGAGAAATCCCCAGTTTTGATCTCCAGTGTTCCTATTAGGAAGATTCTTGCCTGAACTTCTGTGGATATGTTACCAGCCAGACCACTGCTCGGGCTCTGAATCACTTCATAATAGTTCAGAAGAAGACGGAAGTTTGTCATATTAGTGGAGGTGACCAAAATGTGGGTTATTGTGGCAAGCCTTTTGGTATGCGTCATTTATCCATGACATGGAAAAAGAGAAACTTGTAGGCATGGGTTTCATTGCTGTCCCTAATGCCGATTTTCCTCTATAGGAGGAAGGAATGGAGGAAGGAAATGTTAATGGAAAACCAGACACACAACGTTGCCAGCATTCAAACTGAAGATAGATGGTCACAATATTTCTTTCAGTGGGTATAAAACTGACTTTTTCGGCCATGAATTCCATGCTGGCTGGGTGATTCCAAGAGCAATTATAAATTGCATAGTTTTACTTTCTTTCAGTAAATAGTCTGGGAGACACCTATCCCAAATTCTGTGCCAACCATGTAGCCACTGCTGTTCTTGCACTTCTCTGTATTGGAATAAAGGGAGACATGCTTAATAACTTTAATGCCAAGATGGATTATCCGACATATGGGAAGAGGTTGGTAAAAGGAACCATCTTGCAGTCTGAACAAATATTCTCTTGTCTGATGTTTATTATATTTATGAGACACACCTGACTAATTAATGAATGAGATGTATAACCATTGCCATGAGGAGTTCCATGGAATATGTCTGTTACTAAAAGCATGATGTTCTCCAGTCTCCCAGCACAATGGCTGAGATAATGTGCAAACATTGTTTGGAAAATGGAATTTTATTTTCCATAAAGTGAAGCATGGAAGTCCTTTGATCAGAGTTCTCATTTATAGCTAACATTCCCCTGCCCTTTCTACATGTATATACTTGTAACAGATGTAATGATTCCTAAGAAGGATGTGTCAGCTGCTGAAAACTATGTGTTATTTCCCCAATTAACAGCGAAAAACAAAACACACTCTTATACTTTGCCAGCCTAAGAGTCCCACTAGCTCTGAAGTGCCCAGCCGCTGGCCACAGTGGGGCCACCCTTTTGAAAGTAGGCATGCTTTTCCTGATGCTACGTCTTCTATACATTGGTCAGTGTCTGAGGTATAAAAACTGATGTCTGTGTTTTATGAAGAGAGTTTTCCTAATCTTCTTCATAAGGATCAGCCATTGCCTTGCATAGGGTAGAAATCCTTAAGCACAGCCAGATGGGAGAATTTTTCAGGAAAAAAAATTAAAAAGATTCTCATGGTTCGATTTGCTGCATCACATTCTTA
This sequence comes from Intellagama lesueurii, assembly GCA_037013535.1. Classification (NCBI taxonomy): domain Eukaryota; kingdom Metazoa; phylum Chordata; class Lepidosauria; order Squamata; family Agamidae; genus Intellagama; species Intellagama lesueurii. Next base: position 160,352,222 of record JBAJHW010000001.1, on the reverse strand, counting down.
TCTGAGTTAGAGCTGGCTTATTCCACTGGGATATCATACTGCCACTCCTGTGCACTGCAGACACACTCGGAATCTAGACATTTTTCTTCACAGTGGGGACAATGGAAAAACCCACAGCCTTTTTAGCCATTTTTGCATGCAAATCCTGAGTCTGTATATACACCAAGCTATGGGGCAATCCAGATGTTACTAGAGGATGCCTCCCACCATCCCTCACCATTGAGTATCCTGGCTGCAGCTGATAGGAGCTGCTGTCCAATAATCTGGGGAGAGCCCCATGTTACTCAGTCCTGGTCTACAGTATTTGAAATGTGAAGAGTGCCCTGCTAGCTTATAGCATCAAATAAAGAGGTCAAAATCACAGTTCACTTCAGGGGTATCCATCTACCTCTTTAATTGAATGGAGTCACCAAAGAGTTATATTGAAGAGTTACATTTCAGGAGGCTTAAGGACACCCTCTCATCTGGCCCTGAACCTGCTAGTCTGCTCTCAATCAAAACAATAGAAAGCAATGGGAATTTTGTCCAAACGAGACAATTTCTCTGATTTCAGGCACAGCAATCCACACTGAGCACCATTTATAGCTTTTGCAAGGCCATTCCCCCCACTCTTAGTTACAGATCAATACATTTTGAACGGATGGAACTCTTCAGACTGCTGCCACCACCACCTTGTCTGCTTCTTCTGCTGCTCATGCCAAGTCTCTTCCCCTTTAAACTCTGCCACGAGGCACTGTGTACCAAGCAAAGTGAATCCATTTTTCTGTAAAACTCTTTCAACCTTTCTTACTGCTTCAGGGAGCAGTTGGGCCAGATGGGAGGATAAAGGTCAGTAAAATAGACTATGATATTTATTTATTTTTATTGCTTTCTCAAGCAACAGGGGAAATAATAACGACAAGGTTTAAAGATTAATTTGGAACAAAATGCTTACAGGCACATGGCAATGTGTGCGTTCAGGGATGGGGGGGCAGATATTGACTGCCTTTGAGGAGTGTGGCTTTAAAGAAGGAAGACCCTATTTTATAATTAAATCCTGTTGTAAAATCTAGTTTGAACAAACAAACACACACAGAGAGAGAGAGAGAGAGAGAGAGAGGCAGTCTGCAAGCCATGAAAGTGATGATTTGATACAACCCGGCAAGCACAAGGATTGAAGGCTGTAGTCTGGTGCACATTTCCTAATTAATGTAAGAATGTACAGAGGCAACTAATGTCAAATAGATATGGGCACAAACCAAAAAACTGATGGTTGGGAACTTGCATAGAATTCAACTGTGCTTTATAGGCATAAAACCTAGGACATGGAATCGAGGACAGCTTTGTAGCCTGGGAAGCTGCTGCCCGGAATCAAGCTGTGCTTTGCAGACCTAGAAGTTGTTGCAGGGGCATTGAGCTGTGCTTTGCCAGCTTTGACACTGTTGTCTGGAATTCTGCTGCACTCCCAAACTGAGTTTCAGGGCTGGACAAATGTCTTTCCTTTGGGCTATACCTCTTCGAAGCAGGTGTTCAGAGTTTTGAAAAAGCAGATGCAAGGGGTTGTTTGTGAGATGTTTTGCTTGCAAAGTTGGTGTTCTTTGTTTGAGAAACAGTTCTTCCCCAAAGGACCTACTTCTGAGCAATGATGCATAGGATTGCATTGCCTGTCTAAAGAGTAAATAATAATATTTTCAGTAGCTGAAACAGGAAAGGAAAAAAAGCTTTGCTGAACAGCACTTTTGTACAGAAAGGAACAAGTCCAGCAATGTCACATATGAGACAAGAAACACTTCTCTGCAGTTAAAATTTCTGTGAATTCCATACACCATTTTGGTTCACTAGACCATGTTCCAGAATACAGGTGGGCAAAATGTGGCTGGTGGTGGTCGGATCCCCAATGTGCTCTAAACCAGATTTTTTTATATTAAAGGTGGTTTTCAGAAAAATGTTTCTTGTGCACCTGGACACATCCAAGAGCAGCATTTTTGCATGAGGCCCCCAGCTGAGGGGGGGGGGGGAGACTTAAGAAAACATCAAAAGCAAAAATGGCTAGCTGATCACTTCCTGTTTTGATCCCTCTTCTCTCCCAAAATGGTGGCCAATTTTAGCTCATTTCTGGTCTGTCCTATAGGGAGTGCAAATTTGGTTTTCAACCTCACCGAAGGTTCTCACTCCTGTTCAGGTGAAAGAGCAACCATCCATGTTGAACAACTGTGTGGGGTCCTCAAGTCAAGACTCTAGGGCAGTGATTTTCAGCCTTGGATCACCAGATATTATTGGGCCAAAACTCCCAGAAGCCTTCACCACTAGCTGTGCTGGCCAGAATTTCTGGGAGCTGCAGTCCTGGGTTAGCCAAGGTTGGGAACCATTGCTCTAGGGGACCCTATGCCCCTGGTCTACCTGCTCCATTGGTACATCTTCCAATCTTCTACAAAGTAACCCTGGTATGCAGAAGTTTCCAGGTTCAATTCATGCTAAGGTAGGGGAAAACCCCAGCATGAAACCCTGGACAGGCTGCTGTTGCTGCCAGTTAGTGCAGGCAGTATTAGGCAGATGGAGCAATGATTTTATGTGAGCTAAGGCAGTTTCTTATGCTGGATAATGTTCTGAAAGAGTCATTCCAACCACAGTATTACCCCAGTTGGACATTTACTTTCTCATCAGGAGTACTCTTTACAGGAGGATTCATCACAGCTTAAAAGTATGTAATTAAACATAACTGGGTGCTTGTAATTGGTTCATTTCTCCAATGATTAAAAAAACCCACTAAGTTACAATATGACTGTAAGTCAATGAGGGATAATGTCCCTCTTTTTATGGAGTAACTTTTTGGTTATTCTTATGGACACTAAGCATTGGAGAAGGAACAGTAAATAAGGAATAGTAAAGAAGGTGCTCTGGAAGAAAGTGTGGTTTGTTCCACAGACCAACAGCGTGTAGCATTCTGATTCTGCAAAGCAACTAATAAGAATCAATTTTGGCCCCTTTATTCACTTTTGAAAAATGGGAAACTAAGGAGTTACTTTTAAAATGTAACTATAATGACAACTACTTTGGGAAGGCCTTGGGAAGATATGACCAAATGGGAACTGTAACATATTACTTTTTATAAAATAACTTTCCCAGTCCTTGATCCAAGCAGCTCTACTAATTGCTGAGAGACGTACAGCAGGCCTTCTCGGGGCACCTCCTCTTTCCTGTCACTACCAGTGACGCTACAGACATGTCTGTATGATACTCCATTCTGGCTTCCATCTCCATCCCACTCAGGGCTCTTGTTTACAAACTCTGCTTAAAAACTGATAGCCCAGTCACGCAATTTGCTGTGCCAGCAAAATAAGGGTTGATGATATGTATTCCGATGCCTTGGCAGTGTGATGACTCATATAAAAACATTACTGCCATATTGCTGGGTCATTATTCTGCACCTTCAGGCAGATAACACTGGCACAAATATTGAGGACTGGAATAACCATCAATCCTTTTCTCTGGTCTAGGGTTTAAAAACTGAAGGAAGGATTAACATATAACAATATGTACATGTACTTCCAAAATTTCACAATTTTGATTCCTCTGGCAATCCTTTGAGCTAGAAAATACATTTTACAGGCATTGCAATATAGCTCTGATATATGAGCTGGCTGGATAGCTCTGTGGGTTAGGTAACGGGCTGTAGAGCCAGAGGTTAGGAGTTCAATTCCCCACTGCGTCTCCTACAAGTAAAACCAGCCTGTGTGGCCTTGGGCAAGCTGCACAGTCCCAGGGCGACCCCAGAAGAAGGGAATGAGAAACCACTTCTGAGTATGCTATACCTAAGAAACCCTAGAAAGGGCCACCATAACATGGAATTGACTTGACAGCTCATGATGCTATGAAGGTGAGCAAGTTGTAACTGCTCGGAAACTGGCTACAGTAAAGATACAGTGATGGTTTCATAGCTTTTTCTAATATTCTCATGCCTGTTAATTTGACAGTCCATGCTACTGGTGGATAAATTGCCATGGCTCTTTTGAAACCATTACAAATGGAATTAGCAGTCCACAATATAGCCTTTTATTTATTACAATGGATGATACTTAACACAAGGTCCCCCATGTTAATTGCACATTTCCTTTGGGTTCTAGGGACAGATTGTTGAGCTTACCTCTTATATAACCTTGCACAATCTCCAAATCTGGCTTTAGTCCTTTCTTCTTCTTCATTTTCCGAATGGAAGAGGCAATACTTGCATAAAGAAGGTTTCAAGTCCAAGTAACTTTCTTTATATCAAGGGAGGAGGAATACTTGGCCTTCTAAATATTGTTGGACTACAAGTTCCATCTGTCCTAGCAAGCACAGCTAATGGGAATGGCAAATGGGAATTGTAATCCATCAACAGCTGCACAGAAATACATTTATCCGTACAAGTAAAATAATCCAGCAAACCCAATTTCCGCACTGCGGCTTTATATGAAACAAGATTATGCCTGAGATACTCACCGTGATGAGAAAACTCTATAATGCCATAAAGGCCCCTCCTGCTTTACTTCCAATAGCCTTTCTAACTTGCACAAAAGCCACTGTGCTATTTATATATTTATAGGGGAGAAAATCAATAAAGAAATAAACTCTGCAACCTTTTAAAAATGCTGACTTCACTTTTTAATATAGTGCATCATCAGGGTCATTTATGAACTGGAAACCATGCACCCAATCCCTTGGTTGGATCGAGGGTGTGCATGTGAATCAAATCCATTAGGACTCTGTTTTGATTCATGAGAATCTGCGCATATTTCTAGTCTTGTGGACCCATGAACATCAGTGAAGAAACATCATTTATACCAAATGGAACGACAGTCTGCCATCAACTGGTTGCTTCATCAAAACAATTTATCAACTCCCACAGTGCTGTCGCAAACAAACAAGCATTATCGTCTGCCAACTTTCTCCAAATCGTCATTTAATTACTTTTTACAGTCAACGGTTTTGATGGATTTAGTATACCTTGTGCTCTAAAGGACAAGAAGCTTCTTGCAGTAAACAAGAAAAGGCACTGGATTTGCAGGACCTTCAATGCCCAGTCTTGTTTGTCTTTTTGGCCATCCAGGGCATCTGCAAACCTCTGCCTCTACACTATATTTCAAATGAAACCCTGCCTTCTCATGAGATGCCCAAAGTAGGACAGTCTCAGCTTCAACATTTTTCTATCTAACAGTTGGCTTAAAGATGCTATTGACACTCAGTGTGAGGCCCATCTTGTCCTGTTGTTCCTAGTTAGACTATTTTGCAGCACCAATGGAGAGATGTGCAAAATCTGCAGGGAGCTTAGCCTCCTTGACAATGTTTTAGGTATCTAGCTGTGAAGTTCAATTCCCCATCTGTGCCTCTTTGACAGGGGCTGGACTCGATGATCCCCGGGGTCCCTTCCAGCCCTGCAGTTCTAAGATGATTATGAAGATTCATTCATTCATTCATTCATTCATGAAATTGGTCTGGATTATTATTCCCACCGTCACTTCTCCAATATTCCCATTTTAAAAACCTTAAGCTGTAGACTACTCTGAAAATGAGAAGGTATACGTTTGTCAAGGACGTGCTTAAAGATGTTCCCCTTTCTTGTAGACTACGTATTTGTAATTTCAGATGTTGCTATCACCATCTGAGCAGTTTTAAAAGACAATGGTCTGCCAAATAATCAAGAGGTGGAACTTTGGGGGAATCTCGTGGCTTCCTTTGGGTGAAAGTATCAATAGTTCCCCATTTTCCTGAGTCAAATCAAGAGCTTCACACAGATCAGAGGACAATTCAGAAGAGAAGGAAATCCGGCCTGCTAGTAAGACAGGGAAGGCCGTCTTTTCCTCCATGGATTTCTCTAGTGGTCCACTTTTGAATCCCTCTATGACAATGGTGGTTGCTACATTTTATGGCAGAAAAAGCCATAAATTAATTCTGCTGCTTAAAAAGTGGCTTAGCCCCCTCTGTGTGATTGAGTAGAACATGCCATGTGGAAGGAGAGCCTGCTTTTGCCAGAAAAATGGACTGGTTAATATAATCCTGCCCTAAATCCCTAGCCATTTGATTATCATGGAAATAAGCCGTGGGTTTTAAACAACCGCTGTTTTAACAGAGCAGAAGAAGTAAAGAGGTTCAATGTTTTTCCCTTTTTTAATGTTCCGATAAGGGTTCTGTGTGTGGGGTTTTTTGAGTCAGTTATATCAGCCATCACAGCAATGCGAAGGACAAACTCTAGTTTTCTCTAGAGTTTGAAACTCTAAAGCTTTCAAATTAGTAAAGAGTTTTGTGTGCACAAGTGCAAGGTGGCAGGGGGGGAAAAAAGCTACGGAAGCTCCACGTATGCTATTCAGTTTCCTGAAATCACATATTACCCTGGAGAACATTCTGAAAGGTAGCTTCAAGTAGTTCTTTCCATTTTGGGGGGGGGGGGGAATCAGCAAAGATTGGGGGTGCTGTACAGGAATAATTTAAAAATCACAACATCATAGGTTTTCTAACACCTGAGAGCTCCAGCCATCTGTCTGAAAAGCTCTCTGTGTGCGAAAGCACTCCTGGCAGTGGTCCGGCTGGTTGTGGCCCACAACATGAGTATTTTAGGGGGTGCAGGACTGTAGTGAGATGTCAGCAGCCTGGATTTGCCCCCCTTGTGCTAGGCTGGAGTTGGGGTAACTCTCTCTTCCATCCCTCCCTCCTTACCTGACCTGGAATCGACAGGCAACCCACTGCTTTGCACACACACCCCAGCCCACATGGGGTTGCTCTGTGCTCTTGTTTTCCCTTTCAATCCTGTATATATATACATATTTAAAAAAAAGATGTGATTCCCCACTCAAAGATTCAAATCACACAAGCCATTTGAATGCAATTTTTGTTGTTGTTGCTAGAATGGATTGATAGGATACTGTGCATGATTTCTCATCCCAACAAATCAGATATGTAACTCAGCTTTCATAAATTGATTTAATATTCCCTGCTGAACCGCTTGGTTATTTTTGGGAGGCCCTGTGAGCGAGGAAAGGGCTGCATTCCCCCAATGACGACATCCTCTTAATCTCTGCTGAAAACCAGTGGATTGCAGGGATGTAATTAAGGACACCGTTTCATCCAGTGGTCTTAATCTGGATAGAGCAGGTTGCATCTGTCCCTTATGCCAGGATACAATTTCAGTTAACATGGAGAAATATAGGCCATATCTTTCAGCAAATTTCAGAGGGCAGATGGGTTGGCAGTAGAGGGAAAGTATTTGCTCTAATTCGTTTGTAAGCCTAGCTAGTTAAGGTCAATCCAGCTTGAAACGTGGTTTTTAAATGAAACAAATTCTCTTCCACCTGCTCCCATCTATGGCTGCATACAGTTTCCAGCAGGGCTATCATAGATGCCATAGGGCCTGAAGATGGGTGTGTGAGAGAGAGATGGTAGACCTTTTGTTTCTCTTTTTGCGAGGGTTTCTTTTAAAAAGATATATGGATGTCTCCCTTTCCAGCCCCATTGCTGTGTGTATATAATGCCTTCTCAGGCATCTCCTTTGTAAGTGGGAGAATGAAGGAATGGCAAGAGCAGCCAATAACCATGGGCAGGAGGAGGCGCGGAGCATAAAACAAAGGAGCAATCAGGAAGGGTAACTGGGATTACAGGACAACTTCACATTTGCTTTCCCCCTACACACACACACACACACACACAGAGAGAGAGAGAGAGAGAGAGAGAGAGAGAGAGAACACACTTAGGGGGTCATATGTAACACCAATCTGTTTTGGACTGTTGCCTTAGCCTTCCTTGATTCATTCAGGAGAGGTTGATGTTTTTCTGTCCTGCAAGCAATAAACGGAACCTCCAGGTCTCATAATTAACAATGTTTGCATCTTCTGGACTGTTTTCCAATTCCCTGAACCATTGCTTCCTTGAGTCAGCATCCAGAGTAAATACCATCACTTATTATTACTTTGGATGCAAATGTTTATATATTAATCAAGGGTTTACTAATCTCCACATACTTTAAATGCAATATTGGCAGACTCTTAAACAACGATGTCCCCGTGTGCCCATCAAAGCTTAGCATATATCTATCACATGGCAAGTTAGCTACTAACATTAACTAATTAGTTAAATGGACGCATTAATCCCACCCATTCAAGCCAAATGGAAGTTCTGTCATCCTGTTCTAAATAAATGCTAAAAAAATCATCAAGGTTGCATTTTCTTTGTCTTTTTCGAATAATTTGGTACTGTTCACAAATGCTTGGAACAATTAGAATTAACATCCACAGGGGTTTCCTGTCCTGTCAGAGTAGACTTAAAAACATCAAGCTGTCTGAGAAAGTCACTTTGACAGAACTTGATGTGAAAGGTTTCACTCATTAGCAAATTGTTTTGAATTCTCATTGGAAAGCCAAGCCAAACTTATGGACAGGGTTTGAAAAAGTTGTGTGTGTGGGGTATAACTTCTAGAATCTCCCAGCTCACATGACTTTTGGCTATGGTGCTACCAGAAAGGGTCACTGGTCCTCAATAATTAAAGTGACATCCATTCATTGAAAGAAGGGATACATTTTATACCCTATCTAGAAGTAAACCCATTGTACACACAGAAAGCTATAGTCAGTCATATCTCACTGACAGGTGTCTATATGATAATATATTTTTATAGCCAGCAAGCCTTTAGATTTTTGAGTGTATACCCCTTCATATAATACCGGAAGTGGCCCTGATAAATCCTTTTCTGACAAACCTGTCATAAAGCCACTTGGGTGGAGTGATATTGGGGTCCCCCTGCATTGTTTTCAGCTCCTGGGGAAAAGGTGCTAAACAAGCTTGGCATTGTGAGCCCCTATTGCCAGCCTTCTCATGGCTCATTCCAAACAGTTGCTTTGGAGGACTTGGCTTACTTAAGTAAGGGACGTTGACATGGCTAAGATGGGCAAGAGGTAGAAATACTGTAGCACCAGCACTTCAGAGTGGACAGCGTTAGGTCAGATCTCAGCTCTTGTCCATCTGGAAGTAGGGAAGGAGTCCATTGCTCCATAGCAATGGAACAGCTGTTCAGAGCAGCAGAAAGCATGTCCAGAGTGCCTCGTAGGGGACCAGCTGAATAAAAAGTCCTGTCCTGCTCTGGACTATTGGGACTTGTAGTCCCACTCCCCTTTAACCTTGGGCGTTGATTCCCCATGGAGGCCTTCAGCCCTCAAACCTGCTGGACTCCTGAAGGAAGGAACAAATGGGTGCCAAACTGTAAATCTGAACCAAGGAAAGTACAGCCTTCCAGGTGTGGTCCAACTTGACATTCCACTAATCCCAGCAAGCCTAGCCAATAGTGATGGATGATGGGGGCAGGAGTTTATCACTACCCATCTCTGATGTGCAATCATCTCTGTTCAATGCTCAAGAGCCACATTTGACATTATTCTGTAATCGATAAGGGAAATATAGAAAGGCAAAGCTAACCAGGGCCAGCTCTACCATTAGGAAAACCACGGTGGCCATCTCTGGCAATAGATGTTGGGGCACCAAATTGTTAGCTGTTTGTATGTTGCGGTACTTTTGACAGCCAGAGATGGAGAGAGGTATATGTGGGGTTTATTGGCTGGCACCATGGCCATTTTCTGCCCTGCCTCAAGCGGTAAAACGTCTCGCCCTACGCTCAGATCAAACAAAGTGAGACAAGCCTCTACTATTGTTTTTAATATTCTAGCCTAGAAGGTACAGGCATTTAGAAACAAAGTGAAGTGAAATAAGACAAAGTGAAATAAAACACAAAACAGCTTTCCAAGATGAAGCAGGACAGCTGAATAATGGATACTTCTTTTATGACTGCTTATCATGTGTCTTGCCTCCAATCAGATTGTGAAGATGCATGTCCTGGGTTTTGGGGCTGTGTCCATAAATATAGGGGCGTGGTGGCGCTGCAGGTTAAACCGCAGAAGCCTCTGTGCTGTAAGATCTATAGATCTGCAGCTGTAAGATCGAATCCACGCGACGGAGTGAGCACCCGTCGCTTGTCCCAGCTCCCGCCAACCTAGCGGTTCGAAAGCATGCAAATGCAAGTAGATAAATAGGGACCACCTCGGTGGGAAGGTAACAGCGTTCCGTGTCTAAGTCGCACTGGCCATGTGACCACGGAAGATTGTCTTTGGACAAACGCTGGCTCTATGGCTTGGAAACGGGGATGAGCACCGCCCCCTAGAGTCGAACACGACTGGACAAATTGTCAAGGGGAACCTTTACCTTTACCATAAATATATACAGCAAGCTTAAGGATGAGCATACCGTACAGCTTGACTGTGTAGAGTGATTCCAGTATTTCCACAGCAATCTCGAGCTTTCCTCTGCATCAGTGGCCCGATATGACCTAAGGCTTTGCCTGTACAAAATTATGCTCTTAATATGCTTGACTAGTATCCCATATACATAAGATATGTCTCAATGTTATTATAAATGGTCATGCAACCTGTGTGAAAGGGAGGAGGTATTATTTCAATATGTGATGGTACACTGGCTATGCCACTAGTTTAGATTTTCTTTCTGGTTTTCCCCTGCCTCATCTGCTTGGTATCCTGAACACTTCTAGGCTGACCTATGAGACTTCTCATTCGTTATCTCTCTCTCTCTCTCTCTCTCTCCATGAAGCAATTAATTTTGTGAACTATTCATGTGACATTTTCTGGCCCACTTTTGTTAATGCACTATTGATACATACATACAGTATGTTTGGAAAATACTATAAATTTTTTTAATGGCACTACAGTTACATAGTACATAACTTCAAAGTGGAGTAACATGCCACTGGAACCTTTCTTAGATATTTTGTAATTTCAAAGTTGGAACGCTATGGTGATTGATTTTCAGTCAGGAGGGGAAATGGCCAGAATGGCTTTTGTTACCAGGCATTCATTTGACAGTGACTGCCTCTTGTCTCCCCTCAAAAAGGAAGGAAGGAAGGAAGGAAGGAAGGAAGGAAGGAAGGAAGGAAGGAAGGAAGGAAGGAAGGAAGGAAGGAAGGAAGGAAGGAAGGAAGGAAGGAAGGAAGGAAGGAAGGAAGGAAGGAAGGAAGGAAGGAAGGAAGGAGAGTTCTCATGAGCGAGGTGAACAGAGTCTCTTCAAGACAGAAGCTCTTCCTCCAAAAAAGATGTATACCACTCGATATATAATGCTGCATACTTTGCTTGTAGTAATATATAAGCCAGGGGTGGGGGGAAGGATAATGATGTGCTCTAAAGCAGCGATCCCCAACCCCCGGTCCCCGGCCCGGTGCCGGTCCCTGGCCTGGGCCAGACTGGGCCGGCGAGAGAGACCTCCCGACGCACACTCACCCCCGCTCCGCCCGTTTGCGCCTGTGCGCGCACTCCAGCATGCCCGCACGAGCGCCGCACCGCCATTTGTGCATGCGCGCGGGCCCGCACAATCGCTCGCTGCCATTTGCGCATGCCGCAAAATGGCGGCGCGTGCTCATGCGGGCGCGTGGGCGCTCGTGCAAGAGCGCACGCATGCACGTGAGCGCAGGGGGTGCCCCGCCTTCCCCAGCCGGTCTGCGGACTGGAAAAGGTTGGGGAACACTGCTCTAAAGTGTTTAGAGAAATAACTACTCAAAATCAGTAGCATGTCACTGGCCAACCATTTTATTGCTTTGACAACATTCCCTCTCTTGGTGTGTAAGAAACTCTCCAAGCATAAGAGAGGCAAAATCATATTATCCTGGACCACCCATTTCCACAGTCTCTTTCTTTTGGTGGGGGAAGAGAAAAAGGAAAGATATAACTGTCTGGCTTGTGTTAAGACTAATCCTTCAACCTTCAGCAGTCATTGCAAACATGAAACTTTGACTGACGGATACGAATGGTAGGGATCAGATTAACTTTTGGACAGTGTATGATTTTTTAAAGGATGCTGCAGAACTGTAGTGCAGTAATGGATGAATGAAGTGCCTGTGCCCCCAGATGCCATGAAGGGGGGTGTAACTTTTCAGTGTATTTGCAGCTTCTCAGAAGCTCCATCTGCGATTATGAACCATAGTTCGTTATGTGATTATGAACCATAGTCCAGAAAAGAAAGCATACATAAGGCTGGCCCTAGTGTTAGGTAGAGTGAGGCTGTTAGCATAAGCAGCACGGTATGGGTGTCATGAAAGAGGAGCAAATAGTTAGGCTGTTACCTGGTATGTTGTTGTTATTTATTTATTTAAAATATTTTTTCCTTAAAAAAGACCCAAGGTGGCTTACATCAATTGAAAGACAATATTTAAAGATAAAAACGAGTATACAAAAGTGGTGCACATCATTAAAAGACAGTATTTAAAGCTAAAAGCAATGAGTATAGAAAGGCACCTTCCATCATTAAAAGACAATATTTAAAGCTGAAAACACTAAGTATAGAAATATTTAAAAGGAGTGAACAAATGGAAATGGAGAAGTGGAAACACAAACAATACTAAAAACACAGTAAAAGTAGTAATGCATATCAATCAAAAGATCACAGTCAGGCAGCCAGTCACTGAAGGAAAGCTTGCCTGAAGAGAAAGGTCTTTGCCTGCTTGTGGAAGGGCAGCAAAGATGGGGGCAGCCTGGCCTCCAGAGGGAGGGAGTTCCAGAGGCTGGGAGCAGCCACAGAGAAAGCCCTCTCCCATCTCCCTGTCAAATGCACCTATTAACATCTGAGCAGGCTCATAATGGGAGACATGGCCTTTGAGATAGTTTGGGCCCAAGCCGTTTAGGGCTTTATAGCTTAAAACCAGCACTTTGAATTGTGCCCAGAAATGGATCGGCAGCCTGTGGAGCTGTTGTAATGGGGGCGGGGGGGGGCTGTAGTCCCTCTGACCAGCCCCAGTCAGCAATCTGGCTACTTCATTTTGGACCCGCTGAAGTTTCCTGACACTTTCCATCGGCAGCCCCACATAGAGCACCTTACAGTAATCCAGTTGAGATGTAGCTAAGGCATTTGTCTCCGTGGCCAGGTCAGACCTCTCAAAAAATGGGTGCAGCTGGCACATTGGTTTTAATTGTGCAAATGCACTCCTAGCTAGAGATGGGCATGAATCCACCCACTCACCCACCCCCCGTTAGATTCCCCCACTCACCAGCCGGGGCGAGCGCCTCTCCTCCTCCTCTTTGACTGATCAATCAGTCTCCAGCAGGAGAACAGGCTTCCCTGCTCCCCTCCTTGGCTGATCACCCACTCAGATAAGGAGGAGGGACAGGCAAGCCCATACTCCTGCCGTGGACTGGCTGAACAGCCAAAGAGGAGGAAGAGCAGAGTTCTGGCTGCCTTGGGAAATGGGGGAAGAGAACACACGCCACCTGTGGTGCCAAGCATAAGGACTGGCACAAACCTCCAAACCTGGGCATCGAGGCTGAGAGCTGAATCCAGGAACTGATTTATAGCGACCCTAATAGGGCTTTCAAGGTAGGTGAGATAGTTTAAAGAGTCCTGTCTCAGGCAGCAAATTGTCTTGGGGTCTCCCAGTCCATTTGCGTCCAGATGTTTTCCCAATCTTTTCCCAATGATGTCTCTTGCTTATGCATCTCTCTTTCATTCCCCCAGCCCTTACTCTAAGCACCAGACTCTGAACCTTCCTTTTTTTTCTTTCTCCTTACAAGTGGCATTTCCAGAACTTGGCCCATCTTTCTCCCCCCACCCCCATGTATTTCACTCAGGGTGAGACTGAACATTACGGCATGAGCGTATTTCCCCCATTTTACAATGTTGTCCCGTCAGATACACAAATCTGCCAGTTGCTCCATGCCTGAAACATAAATCATGCAAACCAAGCTGTCCGATCTCCCAGGTGAACAAGTACAAAACAAAGGCAAGTTAATTTGGCCAATGTAGAGTGAGGCAAAGTCGTGTTAGAATAAACGGACATCTTTTTCCTCCTAAGGGAACTCTGTTTCTGAGCATTGAATTAGTAGCTCAACTAGTGGCGCCCTAACTATCTTCACACAGAGACACACACACACACCCTCCATGTTCCTCCTCTGCCAGCATAGGAGATGACTGGATCGACCTTTCGTCTCTTTTCTCAAAGTAGCAATATGGGTGCCTAGACTGCACCAAGAAAAGAGCATAGTTTTGAGGCTTTATAGCAAGCATCCCAAAGAAAGAAGCCTCATTTCATCTCATTTAGTCTGGCTATTTCACTCAAAGGAAAGAACAGAACATCCTTTGACAGCTCTGGGATTGGTATTCTGGAAGAATGACATGTAGGAAACCTACAAAGTCAACACTAGAGATGGGCACAAATCCAAAAGCGAACCAGGAAGTTCATCGAAAATCATTGGTTCATTGATTCAGGTTGGTTCAGGCTCGTCCCAACTGGAGAACCCAAACTTTCCCAAATCAATGAACTTGTTCGCGATTTAACAAACTTCCTGGTTTGTTTTCCCTGCCTCCAGAGCCTGCCCCCTCCCCCTTCCCACTGACCCCATTGCCTCCCTACCTCATCCTGCTGCCTCCAACTCCACCACCATCTTGAGATTCAGTGGCCCAGCTTGCCTTCCTTTTTTTTTGATGGTTTGTGTGTGTATATATATTTGGTTTGAGCCCATCCCTAGTCATAGAACTCCTCCAGTCTAACTGGAGCCAAGGCTTGATAAATCAGATCACACCCTTTTACACAGATAACATCTTGACATGAGGGCCACAATGAGCTCCAGACTGAGCAGCAACTTATTTTAAGCTGCAGTGAATGCCAAACTGCTGCCGAGACAGCATTTGAGTCTGTCCTGTTTCTATGGCTCAAGCTTAGCATATTTTTAGAAGTAGAGTGCACCTGTCCCTAACCTTGGGTTTCCCACATTACAGCACCCAGAAATCCTGGCCAGCACAGCTTGAGGAAAAGGCTTCTGGGAGTTTTCGTCCAAGAATTTCTGGGACCCAAGGTTTGGAACCACTGATGTAGTGAGAAAAAGTGTCATAGCCCATGATTTTCCTTACTTCTGTATCTTGCACGGAGCATATGGCCATTACAAGTCAAACACAGGCTTAATTTGCAATCTAATTGCCAATAATATATGTTTGGAAATCCTGTTTGCAGAGGGAAAGAGGATAATGGCAGGAAATACACCTTTCCTTTAATGTCTCTTTTGACCCTCTATGAGTATAGCAATGTTTTTCCCCCATGAAAAATTAATTCAGATATACCACATTTCATTTTTTAAAAAATGTACACTGATTTTTCAGACTCACTGCCTGTAAGTTTGCATCGCTGTTCCATTCCATTTAAAGGAAGTTTTTTATATATACAATATAGATTTGCATAGCACTGCAGCCATAACACACATGTCCTCGCTTCAAGGACAAACACACAAGATGTAGATTTCTCTCCTACCCCCAAATGTCACAGAATATGATCTTCCTGTACTGGGAAAAGATTCAGAATTTCTTTTTAGCAGTCTCTTATTGTGACCATCATCAAACCTTCTGAGACAAGGCTGATGAGAGGGATCAGGACATGGACCATAACTGAGGAGCCAACCTGGCTGCTAAGAAGGATAATGGACAGGGTGGTTCAAAATCTCTGGACAGCCAAATGCTTCTTAACCCTAAGTGAGAGGGAAGATATATTGTGTGTTTGGACTGTTAAGAGGTGCTACACTTGCTACCTGATCTCCCAGCAGGTGATGCACAGTATCCTCCCCTGGCACTTTGGCAAAGCAGAGTAGCTAATATGATGCCACACCTGATCTGGCCTGGTATAACCTGGTCCCAGGCAGATTCAGAATTTCTCTTCAGGTGTCTCTCAGTGTGACTGTCACAGACTTTATGGTGTTGGCCACATCAGAAGTAAGGCTGGAGAGACAAATATGGTCTCCATGTGTCCCTAGAGAACAGCTTTGCCACAAAAGCCCAAGACCAGTTTTACAGCACTTGTGGGTGACCTCAAGAGGTCAGGGGCCTTGCAGAGGCTCTACTTTGCTCAGCCACACATGCCCTCCTCTCATTTTTTCTTACAAAAATGGGTGGCTAAGAATGTAACTGTGAAAGGGGTTGTGGAAAGCCCAGGCTGATGAGGAACTCAGAATATTTTGGGGGGGGGGGGATGGCTCCACACGTTCCCCAGAGAACACAGGAGGACCTTCTGGTTTTCTCCCCTATCGTTTCTTGAAGCGGAGGTATGGGGGCTCTGGTAGCCCCTAGGGGTGCTGTGGTCCACATGTTGCCAACCCCTGGTCAACAGCATACGTAGGATGTCCATCTAAACCATTCCATGGCACATTGCAGTGGTGCTCCTGCTCCCCTGCTTTCTATCTAGCTGTTAAATTGGGGCTGTGGAGATTTATACACCCAAACTAGCAAGCCAGCAAAACAGGACAATTGTTTAAAGCATCAAATAATTGTTTCTAAAAGGGGGCCCATAAAAGTGTATCATTTATAGTCCCACAGCAAAGCAATTTATCAAGACTAGACACAATTCTACAAATGCTTCATCATCCTTCATTTTCTCAAAAGCCAAACCATATTCAGCTCCTGTTATCATTCAGAAACACTCCTGAGTGTCATTTAAAAAAACCAACAACACATAAAATCCTTTTCTTTAAAAAAAGAAAAAAAAAAAGAAAAAATGAGAATGTAACATGTGGCATTTAAAGCTTTAATAAGCCCAACTTTACCTCCGCGTAGGCCATGGTATGCACTAGGGAACAAGTTTTGATTAAACTCTGCACCCTTGATTTTCAATTTTAATTAGCGCTACGCTTTTCATTTTCACGATGTTTCTATCATCTTGGAGGACAACGAAGAGAACCCTTCTGTGCCTAATTTACTACCACCTGTGAATTCCCATGGTCAGTAAATTAAAAAAAGGAGACCAGAACACTGTAGTGTAGTTTATTAACTCTTGTCAGTAGACTGAGAAAATATTGGAATTTTTTTTTATCCCATTAAGATTCTGCTTTCATTAAAATTCTTCTACTAATGCTATTATGGATTAATTTATATTGATGTGCTTATCTACAGCAAACACACATACAAGAGCGAAATCTGATCTGAAATAGTTAGGTATATTAATCAAGAGGAAACGCATGTAATGAAGAACACTGGTGTTCTGTATATGAAACATTGCCCTCCACTGGATGAACCCAGAACAATTAAATCATCACCTGCTATTACCTAATCACCCTCTCTCCCCCTTCTCCCCCCTCCCCTCCCTGTAAGTATCAGGATTAGGAATTGGCTGTATTGCAACCTACACAGTCCCTGGTACATTAGTACAGGAAGGTGAGAGGCATGCCATGTGTAGTCTCTGCTCTCTCTTTTTTGAGACCAATACCAGCAAAGAGAGCTTGCAGGCAAATTCAGATGCTCTTTGCAATTACATCGCAGCCCCCCCCCCCATGCTTCCCTCTGCCCTCCTGCAGCATCTGGAAATGGGATGGGCAGAGATCCCGTGCTTGCATTCAGGACCAGATTTAGGAAAAATTATTTGGGGCTCAGGGTAGCAGGGGGAGGGGCAACCAAGAGTCATGGGCTGGTTATTCAGCTGCCCGTTCAACAATGTGAAACCAAACAGGGCAAGCAGGTTGCCACCACTTGTAAATCCGGCTAAACCTGACAGCCTTGGTGACCATTGCATTAAGAAAGAGGGAAAATTACTACATGTTCATTTTGCAACTGGAGTTTACAACAGGGTTCATTTTACAACATTTTAAAACCTCAGTAATGATGGAGGTGGCAAGACGGTCAGGAGAACGGGCATTGTCCGACATTTGTCCCAAACGAGAATGATGAATCATGTGAGTTACCTGTGCAAGCACATTTATCTTCTTGTATGATGGGGAAATGATGTGCACTTGCCAAGTCTGTGAATATTTTTCTTCTAATATATATATATATATATATATATATATATATATATATATATATATATATATATATATATATATATATATATATATATATATATATATATATATATATATATATATATATTGTTCCGGTGCTGTTTTGATCATGTAACATGTTCAGCTGCTTTTTAAGATTGTGGCAAATTGTATTCTTAGCTGCATCTGTGTTTAAACGTTTGGTAAGCTGCCTTGAGTTCCTGTAACATGACATAGGCAGGATGTAAATAGAATTGGGGGGGGGGGGAGGGAAATGGACTAAAAGTGCAAGGACAGTTAAAATATGCAAATACATTTGGAGGGGAGGAGCCAGCAATGCTGTGTGGCCCCTCTTCATTTTCCATCACAAAGGAGCTCTAACAGTCTAACTTATGTGTCCAATCATCATTGTGAGCACACTGCCACAGAAGTCGTCATAATGAGCAGAATTACTCCTGGTACAGACTATGATGGCCTTCTGTCAGGATGCAGCTCTGGGCAGTCCATTCAGGCAAACTGAGGCCCTGCCCCACTGCAGTCTCTGGCTACTCCCATTCAATCCCTCCCCATATGTCCCTCCTGGTCCACTCCCAGCCTCATCCATCTCTGTGTAAATATGAGGGGTGTGGAGAGAGAGGATGCAAAAAGCCACAGGTAGCAGTGGATGGTCACCTCTGGAGCCACCTGGCATTGGCTGCTGTGCCTTCCTCTCCACCAGCCTGAGTGGGCATCAGCCACCACTGCCACTTGGTATAACTCCTCTGATTGAAGGTGACCTGTATTTGAAGGACTATCCAGTCCAAATCTGGTTCGGGGGGGGGGGGGGACCCAAACAAACAAACAAGAAAAGCCTTGGAAAGAGCTTGAAAGTGGAATTGAACCAAAGTTCAAAACCCATGAGTAAGTAAGTAAAGGATCATTTAAAAGACCTGCACAGAAATATACAATATGATACAAATTTAGTATACAGTATACGATCTCTTACAGGATGCAATAATCAGCAGGTATAATGCACTTCATTAGTTCAGCAGTAGAGAGACCTATATCAGCTTTAGCAGCTGTACAAGATCTGGTGGCTTTGTCAGGAATTTGGGGTCATAATTATGTATGTAAACGAAGAAACACCCTTAAGGAAATACTTTCCCCCTACCTTTTAAGTGGAAAGCAATTCATACACCCACCCACCCTAAAGGATACACTTTTAAATCTGACTAACAGCAAAGTGGTGTGCTTATGTGCAATTTGTCTTCTACACTCAAGTGTGTTGAGTACTGAGCCTTTATTGCCTTTCAAGTGAAGACTTCGTGAGGCATGTACATATTTTTAACTTGTTAGATTATATGAGAGGTGCTAAATATAACCCTTTGTATCACAGATGGACAGGAGGGATCATGTATTAGGCCATATATGATACCGTATGGTCATACACAGCCAGCTTTTAGGACAGCAAACCTTCCATTGAGTCCGCGTTGTTCCAGCTGCCACACACTGGCTGGCTGTACCAGGTAAGTCAGGCTACTCTGCTGAAGGAAACCGACTGAGCAAATGGGCAGCAAGTACACTGTATGTAGCAGCTTTTTCCAAATGAATCTTTCCGCTGGACTGGTTGAGGACAGTCTATGGTCTGAGCAGGCAAGGGGTTCACCCCAGACAGGTGGGGGTGAGATGCTCTCTCTACTTGAGCCATCGTCTACTGGTATTGCTTTGCTGCCCTGAATGGGGTGATATCTCTTTGCTTACATCCAGTTTTGACTGATAAAGCTTATTTATTCAATAAATCCATTTCCAGTAAGAAATCCCTGTATTATTATACCCTGGTTGTGTTGGATCAGGCACTGCATGCAAAAGCCACGTGGGCATGGCTTGCTGGCACCCCATTCACTTGACTCAGCAACTGCAGAGCTGGCGCTTGAAGTGCATGGCCACGTCTTTTCAGGATGCTGAGTCTGACAGATCCATTGGAGCTGCTTGTACATGCAAAGAATACTCTATTTAATGAATGGGTAGAAATGAGACAAAAAAACTCCCCGAGACATGCTACAATCTGTCAGGTTTAAAATGGAGAGTTTAAAGTGGACTTTTGACCCTCAATTTTCAATTAGGTTTCAGCACACCTAATTTTTTTTCTCACTTATGCGCCAACACTGTGGCCTCCAGGGTGAACCTGAGCCATGGTAACTTGGCTTCACAGCTCAGGAGTCCAAACTCCCCAGGTTAAGACATACATTTTTGGGGCAGCAACCCAATGGTTCTCTGAAATCAAAGAGTGATTTGCAGTTCAGTGTTTACCTGTAAGTAAAGTTCACTTTGTGAGACAGGGCTTACTCTGTTGAAAAAGTGTTTAAGATTGCAATGTAAGTGTAGGAACATGGCCTAGATCTATGCCAATTCGCCTCAATATTGGGATCTCGAAATGGCTGTCAAGTTCATTTCTACCATTAATAATAAAAGCATTTTCTTGTTCTTTTCGAACAAACTAGGGTCAATCCAATTCTCCCAGTTCAAAGAAAGAAAGATAATTTAAATGAAAGTGATTCATCTGAAAAATCTCCCAGCAAACAACTATTGTTTGCCAGCAGGTTTTTCATATTAAAATGTCAACCCACGAATGAGCAAATGTCATTAAATCGCAGACAGCTAATTTAGCAAAAATATGGATGCCAAACACTAAATAAATAAATAAATAAATACATAAATCTATGTGAGGATCATTAGCCAAAACATTCCTGTTAGTGTATACTAGTCAAATATGTGTACAATAGCCGAGAATGTCTAACCACAAATAGCACTTCAACTATATTAAGTATAATTTTATCATTGTATTGTGATGATTATAAAACAACCTTGAGTGTTTTTTTAACCACGGAAAGGGGAGATATAAATGATATAAATTGTTCTTCATTATCATTATTATCAAAAACAACGATGGCAAGAACAATAACAGGACTTCATAACTATACAGCCTGGAGACTATACTAATGCCCAGGCAATGAAAATTAATTTGACCAAGCTAGAAGCCATTATTCATCTGCAATACAATTGTTGTAAGTCACCCTGGTTCCAGTAGAACATACTCTCAAGGAACCCTGCATAGGCTTTCATTTTTTCCCCTTCCCATTAGATGTATTGGTCAACAACCCCCGTTGGTGGCACCCAACATAGAAAATCAAGAGGGGCTGTGGGAGTTATTGTCCCAAATATCTGGAGGACCAAGGTTTCTCACTTCTGATTTACAGCGTGACCCTTGCTTCTCCATGTGCACACGGAGGCATACTCGAGGTATTAACAATTTTGCATGCTTTCTAACACTGGGTATCAGTGGGAGGGAAGCTGTTAGGACCTAAATAGATTCTTCTTTCCCTATAATATATTGCTAAAATTCATTTCCCCAGCTCTGGCTTGTCCCTCCTCTCTTCCTGTTTGTTTATTTTGCTTCCTTTTGTTTTGTAAGTATCTCTCTTTTCCTAACCTCCAAGCATGCAGGAAGCATGGAGAGGTTTCTCCCATGTGAAGAGACTCAATTTTTCCTATTTTTCTACTGACTGTAACTACTGATCATACCTGAAAGTAAGTAAAGTTTCCTTTTATTTCTCTTAAAGTGTGAAACAACATATAATTTTAATTTTTAATTAAATTTTAACATATAAACTGCTAGTCACTGTGAAAAGGGGTGGAGATATTTAAACTATTCTCTCACACTTTCTGTGTGTGATTGTTGTTTGTACCTGATACTCTGCTAACTATAAAAAGGAATTAACGAAGTGCTCCATAATTCATCATAATAGCTAGCCATGACATGGTGGGGCTGATGGGAGAGTAGAAAATGGAAGCTCAACTGTATCTTGCAGTTCAGTATTTACCTGAAAGTAAAGTAAATGCCAAGCTCCCAGAAGGAGTTTATTTTGTCTTCAGCCCATGGGTTATGTGGGCCAGGTTGCAATGCTTACATTGCTGGTCTTTATGAGCCCTTACCCCACTTCCTACAGCGATATTCTAATTCTCAGAGTGTGGGTTGTTCATAGTTGTTTTGAAAGGAGCCTCCACAAAAGGGTCCTGGAAAAGAGTAAGTGTATATATACACTTCTTAGTGCTCTACACCAAGGTAATGCTGGACAGGGTCACCATAAATCAAAATCCATTTGACAGCGCATAATTGTTATTTACAAACATGTGGATTTCAGAGGCAAGGGTGAGGGTTCAGAGTAAATACTGCCATTGAGAGTCTTAAGTCCAATGACATCCTCTTGGTACCACGGGTTAAAAGTAGATAATAATATCTTTATAAAGATATAATCGCCTATCTTTAAATGATGAAGACCGGGAGTGAGGAGATATGGTGGCACCAGGCAGTGCAGTCTGGCAATAATATCCACTTCTTTCACTTTATCTCCTGCCCTGAAGGAAAGTCATGTTTATTTCCACCCACAGTAACTCACAAGTTAGCTCTTCTCTCCCATATTTACTGCGATTCGTATAACGGCTATGGTCCATTGACCCTTCATCCTGCTTGATTTAGCAGCCCCCAGGACCCAGTCTTTACAGAGGGTAGAAACAAAAGGAAGAGAGGGAGAGGAGGTCTCAATTCCTGTGCCCAGGGACCTTACCCCAAGGATGTTACCTACCGATTACTGACCATACTCATGCTTCCCAGGTTGCATGTTGAGGTATATCAGCACACTGTGGAAAAATTGCAATGCTTCATATGTCATAGGAAATATCTGATTTAATTTGCAAGCAGAGGCTTAATTTGCAAGTCTGATCGCTCAGATATGTACCTCTGGGGAAACGCCACTGTAGGAGTGTAAATCTCATTGTAGGAGATGAAATGGGTTAATCACTGGGAATGTGTATTCTCCCTAATTTCTAGTGAGAACTACAGTCAGATGGACTAGCGCCATGTGCAGAAAGATGGGAGTGGTCCTCTGAAGAATGGTGATATTTCTATCTCCATAATCCAAGATCTCGTTATAAACTGCACTTTCTTTCCCCTTATGCATAAATAAATCTGGATTATATTCTGGATTGGGATCACAGAAAGGCCCAAAGATTAACAGCCCTACCTCTGGGCCCCTATCCAGATGTAGTACTCTGTTTCGAATATGTAAATCTTCATTTGTCACATTGTCACAGGCAAGAATGGGAAATGCCACCATTTTTCTTCTCTCCTCCACAGACTGCCTGGGATTTTATGGCATTCTAGGATTGCTGCTTCCATTAATAAGGATGATTGGTTTTCCAGAAAATAAAACGATAGCACAAAAGAGCAACAAGGCAACAAAACAATGCAAAGCAAGGTAACTGCTGTTTTGTTTCACAGACGTGGCCAGTTGTAAGCCTTGGATGGGTTGTCTGTGTCTTTCTTAACAAGTCTATCATTGTTTTAACACCTCTTTCCTCTTTGAGCAATCTCATGGCACTGAGACAGCCAAAATCAATGAGGAAATGAAATAAAGTATTTTCCATGCAAGATTCTTCCAGTTTTCCCCTTCTGGCTTGACTCCTGCTGCCTTTATTTTGTTTCCATTTGGCAAGAAGGGGTATATTTTTTAAAAAAAAAGGAAGTAGAGAGCCTGTGATTTTGTGGCTACTGCTGAATTGGAACTTGAGAGAGAGAGAGAGAGAGAAACATTTAGGTGCTCACTGAGGTGTGAAATTCACTAGGTGACTTTGGGCCAACCGCTCTTTCTCATCCGAACCGCACAGCCTAACCTCATTAAGCAGCCTCGGGCCAAGTGCTCTCTCTCTGCCTAACCTCGCAGTGGTGAGGATGAAACAGTGATGGAGAAGAGCTACATATGCTGACTTGGAGTTAATTGAAGGAAAAGTGGTGTTTAAATACAACAAATCAATTTAAGAAGGAAGGAAGGAAAGAGATTATAGAAACAAAGGAAGAGACAGAATGGGAAAAACAAAAACAGAAACAAATAATTTAATACAAGCATAGCAGTCCGTCTCCCCGCTGCTTTTTTTATGTTCTCGCATACCCCATAATGGGTGGAAAGTCACTGTTCCAGGCAATTCGGATGCAATGGGATAGATGACTCTTGGAGAGATACAATTTCTGATACGATTGAATCTGACTGAGTTCAGCTGTGAGCCAACAGCCTTCTAAAGTCCGTCTGAGGCCTGGAGTTCAAGACCAGCAGGACTTCAGGCATGCTTCTGTTCGCCTACCTCATCGACAGGTTCATGAATTACTGGGCTTGATAGTTTTGATAGCAGAAGCTTTATTACTCAAAATGAAATAAGAGTGGGAAAAAAGGAACACAGCTTGACTCTCAACTCCCATGTTGCGTTTGCAATTTCAGCAGCTTGAAAAATCATCTATTGACTTGTCAACGGAGCAGATTTGATCTGGAAGGTGGTGAAAGGGAGGGGAGAATGGAACCCCACAATGGCATTTTTATAGAGTCACTTTTCCTACCATAACTGTGCTTTAATTTGTCAGTCAGACTTTCAGTCACACAGGGATATGGTTTCCCTGGAGACCAGCCTTTCAAGCTGCAGTTCAAAATATCAACCAGAATGGAAATGGAATTCAATTTTTTTAAAGTTTCTTCTCTCTCTTTTTAGGCTTATTCTGGTAAAGTGTTTGGCTGCATCACCTTTTCCAGCTTCCTTTTTCTCTGTATGAATTTCAGCTTCCTTAATTTCTTGCTACTCCTGTTTTCTGCATGCAAGACAGTGTGTAAGTAGTAGGGAAATGGTAGCATTCATCAAACTCAAATTTGACAGGTGCCCCGCCCCTTTTAGGCACCTGCCAGCGGGAGGGGCGGGACTTCCGGCATCAAGGCTCGACCCAGGCCCCTTCCGGCGGAAGGGGCGGGTCGAGCGGTGACGTCAGGGGTTGTGGAGGTCCCCGTGGCCCTATAGGGGGCTTTTCCTAGAGTCCGGGGTCCCCCGTGACCAGAGGGAGGCCTGAGGATTGGCCCCCCGAAGTATCTTGTCACCCCGCGGCCCTGTAGGCCAAGAGGCGGCTGTAGGGCATGCCTTGGCATGCCCTTAGGCCGCCTGGGGCTGAAATTCCACAGCAGGGGATTTCGGGGCCCTTCTGATATACTGTAACAATAAATTAAATAATTAGACCTTCAAAAGAGGAGACAATTTTAAAGCAATGTGACTTATTTTCTTTTTCCCCTTACTGCCAATCTGTGCTGAATCCTTGCAATAAATAATTGTTTTAACCTATTATAAATGTATACTGATGAGCGGATGTTTTATTTTTGTATTTTGCAGAATGATCCACAAAGGTTGACCGTTGGTTAAGGTGATGATGTGTAGAAATATTACTTGGTAAATCTTCGAGCGCCCATCAGGGGAAATACAACTTAGCAATCTCTAAAAGAACTATTGCTTAAAACTATGGGGTACTTCTGGAAAATCAAAAGGGATTTTAACACGCACACAGAGATTCTAGGAATCTTCCTTGGGTATAAAAAGGTGGAAAAATTAATCAATTTTACTAAAATGTGGGGGGGGGGGGGTTTGTACTGTTCTCTATGCAATGTATAGGCGTCCTGATCAGAAAGCCATTGAGAAACATCCCCTACCTTCAATGTTTTGATCTGCTTTTTGGCCTCCCTAAAGAGAGGGTTCAGACCGCCAAAAATCCCCGCTGATGAGGGTGTATAATAGATGCCTATTGATCTACTCTAGCCCCCTGCCTGTGCTCAGACAAAAAACAAACAAACAAACCTGTATCCACATAGAATTGGAATATGGCATGCGCTACCCCTTAGTTTAACCATTAGCCTCTGCATCATCTCCAAACCGTTCCGGTCTCTGCAAAGAGCGGCAAGTGCGCAGAAGGGCCCCGAAATCATTCATAACAGAAGAGGCTTGTTGTTGTATTTTAACCATTGCTTTAAAATTGTCTCCTCTTTTGAAGGTCTAATTATTTAATTTATTGATACAGTATAGCAGAAGGGCCCCGAAATCATTCATAACAGAAGAGGCTTGTTGTTGTTGTATTTTAACCATTGCTTTAAAATTGTCTCCTCTTTTGAAGGTCTAATTATTTAATTTATTGTTACAGTATATCAGAAGGGCCCCGAAATCCCCTGCTGTGGAATTTCAGCCCCAGGCGGCCTAAGGGCATGCCAAGGCATGCCCTACAGCCGCCTCTTGGCCTACAGGGCCGCGGGGTGACAAGATACTTCGGGGGGCCAATCCTCAGGCCTCCCTCTGGTCACGGGGGACCCCGGACTTTAGGAAAAGCCCCCTATAGGGCCACGGGGACCTCCACAACCCCTGACGTCACCGCTCGACCCGCCCCTTCCGCCGGAAGGGGCCTGGGTCGAGCCTTGATGCCGGAAGTCCCGCCCCTCCCGCTGGCAGGTGCCTAAAAGGGGCGGGGCACCTGTCAAATTTGAGTTTGATGAATGCTACCATTTCCCTACTACTTGTGTATACGGCTTGATCCAGATTATAGTACTATGTCCACACTCCATGAGATGCTTTATGAAGTATTCTGTCCAGATGTATTTGGTAGAACTTGAAACTAGAAAAATGTTTCCATCGGTCTAGTCAAAAGGAAGATTCAGATCAGTTGAATATGGAATGAATTCCATAACTGCTCAGAAAAATGACAGTAAAATGCCATTACAAGTATTTACTTACTCATTTCTTAGATGTATACCCTACATTCTGCACAAAATGGAACAGAAATAAGTGAATAAAAACTTTAGTTAAAACATAAAGCAAACATAATTAAAATATAAAACAACTTTTAAAACCAGTGAAGAACTAGTCATGAAGGTGGGGCGATACTCCCCCCTGTGACAGCCAGTGGCTTCCATTACTTGACCGTTGTTCTGGGGGGAGGCTGCTATGGTTGTTTAATCTTGTTTGTTGATCATTAAATCTTGTTTGAAATCACGTCGTTCCGTGCTGTTCTGGAATATTCTGAGCAGCGCTGAAAAAGTAACATCTAGATGCTGTTGGGGGGGAATGCAAAATCAATCTTGGGATCAATGTTCCCTCTAATTTTTTTGGCCCCACTGAATGGAAGCCTTGCCCCTTGTATGTGGGGGTGGGTGGGTTTTCATCCAAAAAAAATAACTAAATGGGTGTCAACACTGTCTGCCGGTGCACAGGCCTGATGGCACTCTTTGCGCGTGCAGCTTAGAGAGAACGTTGCTTGAGATGCTTAATGACTGGTGGTGTGAGAGGAGTTTTTAAATGAATTTTAAGCTCTGTTGTTTTAAATGCGTTTTAGTATTCCTTTTATTTACCATTTTTAATATCATACTTGTTTAATCCTTTTAAAATATTTGTATACTTCCTGTTTTTAGCTTTTAAATATTGTCTTTTTAACAATGGAAGTCATCTTGGGTCCTTTTTTAAAGAGAAAGGCGAGAGAAAAATATTTTAAATAAATAAATAAATAACGAGAAAAGGAAATGGAAATCAAGCTCTAGTGTGCTAACCAATACAAATCTGGGGCATGACCACACTTAGAATATTGTGTAGAGGCCTGATCTACATACCTTTTTTAAAAAGCATGGTATAGGGCAAACAGGAGCAGAAGAGCGTAAACAAAGGGGGTGGAAGAGCTCCCCTGTCAAGAAAGCATAGATTCCCTCATGCCCACACTGCCCTTCTTGTATCTGGAGAACTTTCCCTTCTTCTCTGTACATCCCTCTCTGACTTTCTCCTTCCTGTTTTTGATTATTCACATGTAAGATGTTACATAAGACCTAATAAAGTGTAGCTGGTTTTGAGGACTGTTACAGATGAACTTCCTGGGCACAAACCAAGGCTGAGTCAAGCGACTGGTTTTTGCTTGTATGTGTCTCTGCATGCGCACATGGCTGACTGGGGAGCATCTCCATTTGCAGACATTTTAAGCAGACTGCAAAGAGGCACCCCAATCCTAACACAAAGACCTGCTGGTCTGGAATCGGCAGATGCCTCTTGGACTGGCCCAACTACCCTCACAGAAATCGACCAGCAGAAATATCAGTTGGCAGGCACCACTCCGATCAGCCAACAGAAGAACCAAAAATGGGGCAGGGAAATTTTAGAGAGTGTTCAGTAGCTAGATCTCTTCCAGTCCAGGGACACAGTCACTGTGCCGGCACAAAGCTAGGCCAAGGTGAGGGGAATCCTAAAGAATTTTAAGCACCCCTGGATTCAGCACAGCTTCCGCAACAGTAGTGTGACTTCAGCATCAGCCATCTCGGCTAGTTAGCATCGTGGCCCCATTTGGATTGTTGTCATGCTTTTTCTGGTGTTTCATCATCATTTTTTTTCTTTCTTTCTTCTATCTTTTTCTTTCTTTCTCTCTGCTCTCTTTAGCCTCTCTCCTCACAATGCAAGTTAATATAAGGCAGCACTAGCAACCTATATGATTTTAATGAGCACCTTATCATGATATCATGATATATAGCACTGAGAGCATATGATATCATGATATATAGCACTGAGAGCAATAAAGTTGATGCATGCCTTTATCTAAACAAAAACACATAAATTTGTATCCTAGTTTTCACCCCAAAATATTCCCGAGAGTACCACCAATTACTGTAATGAAAAACAGCATATTTTTTCAAGAAAATGCATTAAGCATTAAGAAACACTCACTGAATGTCAAAATGTAATAATATTAGAAGCCTCCATTTTTTATTTTTGTGTTTTAATAAATCCAAAAGGCACCTCAAGTGTTCAGAAAAATGAAAAAGGTACCAATAGGACACCAGTCAGCACTCTGTACACTTTCTTAGTGAAATTGTTCCAGAGATGGGTTACCATGCAGGTCACCACCTGCCTGCGCTTGGAAGGCAAGAGAACCTAAAGAAGGGCTTTTGAGGGGAATGTCAGGGGCAGGTGAAGGCAAGCGATCCTTAGGATAAACTGGTCTCAATCTGTGTAAGTTTGGAGTGGGCAACCTGTGTCCTCAGTTATTTCTGGACGGTAGGGCCAGTTTCAAAATTCTGAGCCACCACTGCCAGTAGTGAAGAATGATTGGAACTGCAGTTGAATAACACCTGAAGAGCTACAAATACCCCATCTGTGATGCAGGTGACATTCAAGACGGCTGGAGGACACACAGGGTGAAGGAATGTGGTACCAAGGAAGAGCAGCATCCAGCAGGGCAAAAGGATGTGGAGCAGCACTGAAGGACAGCAGGTCTTTCAAGAGGGGACTGCTCCCTCCCACATGCTGACCACTCCAAATGTGCTGTTTCCAAACACATTCTGAAATTAGAGATTGTCCGATGTCATCCAATCCTCATTTGAAATCTATGCTTCATCCTTACGGTCACTTCAGGATCTAAACTTTCGGTCGTAAGCCTGGCAAGGATTCTCTCGTCTTATTTTTATTTCCATGTAATCCACTCAGAACACCCTCCCAGCAGAAGAGTAAGATATAAATGTTTGAAATAAATACACAAATAAATAATTGATTTTATCCATCAAGTTGTTTGATGGATCGTTTGCAAACTAGGCCAACGAAGATTGAGATTGTGTGTTTTATTCTGTCAACAGTTCATCTCCAAAGAATGGAAGAGAGATAGCTCTCCATTTTAATTCCTGCTCCATTTGGGCTGGGGGCAAGGCAGGCCATATAATGAAGGAATTACAACAGCATGTTTCCTAAACAGACCTATCTTTGTGGAGAAGAGAGTTTAGCAAAAGCAAGAGCGAGCTGTCTGAATTAGTGTACAGAGCCAGCCTCCGTAGAATGTCACACCTCAGCTTGAAGGAGCAGCAGGCAGTTCTGGACTGCAAGATGGCAAGTTCAGATTCAACACAGGAAGGTCTGAGATTTGTCCTCTTTGAATTCGGGGTTTTGAAAGATGGCAGATCCGTAGCAGAAAGCTTCCTCCCCCACTGCCAAAAAGAAGAAGAAAAGAAAAGAACAAAAGGAAAATAAAAAAAGAAAGAAACCCCCACATCTGTCTCAGGGCGGTTCTCCCTCATTGGGAAGAAGGTCGGAGATAAAGGACATAAACAGCTGCCTATTGTACAGAATGTTCCACTACTACCAAAGGGGGCTTTCGGTGAGTTGCCATGAATCCCCTTGCTCCAAAAAGAATCCACCCACCCACTGGAGGACCCCTGGGCATTTCAAAAGAAATTGTTCCTGCGTGTCCCTTTTCTCATTAAAACGGCTCCTGCACGGGAGACTCGCCACCACTGGCAAGCCCTGACATTTGGATTGAGGTGAACGTGGTTAAAAAAGAAAGCAGGCCAAAAGGTGAGTGAACCTAGCCTTGCAAATACAGTCACACAAGTTAGTAGCCTGCTCACCCACCATTAAATGCAAGAATTGAAAACCAAGCACTCCTCAAAACTTTGACAACAACAAAAACCCTCTAAACCAACAGCTCTCAACCTTGGGTCACCCAATTTTCTTGGACTGCAATTCCCAGAAGCCTTTGCCACCAGCTGTGCTGGCTGGGGTTTCTGGGAGTGGCAGTCCAAGAACACCTGGGTGGCCCAAGTTTGGGAGCCACTGATCTAAACTTTAAAGCCGGAAGTGTTCTACCCTTTTGAGAAATGTGCACAGATGTGTTCTGTGTACATGCCTAAATCTGTGACCCCATTATTCAGGTTATACCTCTGTGGTGCAGGTGGCAGTTGCATCTCTTCTCCAGACTCCATTTTTACTTTTTAATGGGAGGAGAAGGAATGCCATTAGTCTTTTGTGGACTTGCAAGCCAGTCTTTTTACCATCAGCTCACTTCAGACAGTTGTCTAGGATATGAGCTTGGAAGAGAAATACTTACACTTAATTCAGCAACAGATGGAAGAGAATTTCCTTTGCGATCACAAGCCATGTTATATGGAGACCTAGACCAGGTTTCATCTGATACACTATACGCATCTTTCTGGGTTCTGACTTGTCTTCAGATATGATATGTTTGAACTATAGAAGGCTACACTATAAAGTTTCTTACAGCTGGGTAAGAATTTTGTTTTCCTTCTGTTTTTCATCAGAATTTACCAAGATTCATAAAACCTGAATGTGGGAGAAAGTGAAACAAATTAATTTGCCCATTAATTTAATTAATTAATTAATTTCCCTTAGCCTGCCTTAAGGGAATCCAGGCTGCCCTTTGCAAAGATGGCAGCTGCAGCTTCCCTACCCTAAATGAAGCCACAGCCACCATCTTTGCAAAGGGCAGCCAGTCTCCATTTTTACACGCCCTGGCTGCGAAGGCCTGATGGACACCTCGGCAGCAGCTATTAAGGTAAGGGGGTGTCGGTGGGAGTGATGTGGGGGCTAAGGTATGGAAAGGAAGGGGGTGTGGGGGTAGGCTGTTGGGGTAGCTGGCTGTGGGGGGTGGTGGCTGCCTAGCGGCTTCTGATCAGCTGATTGGCGGTCGGTAGGCAGAATGGGCTTCTGTGCCGTGTGGTAAACTCTCCTGGGGGGACCCAATTTGTGGGTGAATAACCCGGAGTTCCGATATCCAATCTTCACCAAAGTTGGCAGGAGTGTTGGGGAAAGACATAGGAAGCTTTGTTGTGATTCTGGAGTCTCTAAGTACCTGGGGGGAGCTTTCCTGGGGGGTCCTCTTTGTGAGTATATAACCCAGGGGTCCGTGAACCAATGTTCACCAAACTTTCAGGAGTTGTAGAAAAGCGTCTGAGGAAGTTTCCCTACAAATTTGGTGTCTCTAGGCGGTTGGGAGCCAGTGTTATAGCCGTTTAAAATGCAGATGAATCGACGGATTGATTCATCGATTCATCGAAGAATATTCATATATTCGTAGATCCGTTAACCTTGACGAATAACAGATCAAAACGAATTGCCATTTTTTTTTATTTGTCCCCATCTCTAGCTGTGACCCATCATCTGGTAAACCTTTATATGGATTCTTCTAATGGGTTTTAGAGGGGACAACCTTTGCAATGGTGGCTGATGCCTACTGAAGGTGGTGAGGCTGATGCAAAGGTGATCCAAGGCAGAGCAGCTACATCTGGTCTACTGCAAGACCACCTCCTTTCGGACTTATGTTGGTGTCCTGTCTGTCCAGACAGACAAATCTTGCTTAGGGACAGATCATGGTCCAATCAGGGGGAAAAGTCTCGCCAAAACAGGGAGGATGAGGCAATCCCACCTGCTTCAACCACAAGCTGCCAATGGCTCCCCTGAGAATGAACTTAAGGTAGTAGCACTCCAATACTGGAATGGCCCTAAAGGTACAGCTGCTGAACTCCTGCATGTAGTGATGAGCCACTATGGCCTGTGTTTCCCTAAGCTGGGCCCAACTGATGTGTCTTTCATCGTTTTCTGTAGCCTTAAAAATACTCTCCTCCATTTTTTGGCACAGCTGTACCTGAGCAGTGCTTGAAGTTAAGGCATGGATGAAAAGAAAGAGGGGAAAAATCCACTTACAAATTCATTCTAATTTGCCTTCCTGGTTGACAAAAGGTTTTTCCCTTGTTGAAAATGCAAATTTTGTCATGATACTCGAACATCAGAAAAATTCAGCTCAATTCTTGAATAGAGACACAAAATACATATTTGGGACATTAAGCCACTGTGTATTACATGGGCCCTTGGTGCATCATCGCAGGGCTAGAGGAAAGGGAAAAACCATTCTGCTACAATCAATCAGAAGTGACAAAAATATTTGCATTAATAAACAACCTTGCTTTGTGGAAAGAGGCTGTAGGAGCTAGTATTATATTTTCCATGATGGAGAATTCAAAAGCTTTTGTACTCCAACGCAAAATATAAGTATTTTCCGTTGAAAACAAAGCAAACCTCACTTAAAATCTTAGCATCTGTTTGAGAACAGCAAAGGTCATTATTTGGTCATCTGAAAAGCATCCAACCTGGGTAACTTAAACCACGATTCAGTATAGCTACGTTATAGTTACAAATTCTCTAATCACATGTCTCTTCTGAATCTATGCCAAACATATACTGTGAGTCACTGGTGCACTATGTTACACAAATGCCAGGTTACATTCCACTACATACAAGTGTGTAATAAAACTTATCATATCGGTTCAGTTAACATGCACACAACCCTATATTGTCAATCCCACCACAAACCTATGCCAAGTGATAGATAGATAAAACTTAATTACGGTCAAAAGACCAGCCACAAATAAAACATCAAAATACTGTATATAAATATACAGAAGTATACAAAAATATTGGGATCGAATGCAAAGCAATAATCTGTTCTGAGGTGAACAACAACAGCATCAAAACATCTCCCCTAAAGCAATTCCAAAATGTCTAGCAAACCATGCTCTAACTAGAGAGGCTCATCCACTTTTAGGGTCCTTTTTCTAATGTCCATTGCAGCAGTAAGAAATTTGGCAACACTATGTGTAAGCATGGGATTGGAGT
Source organism: Intellagama lesueurii (assembly GCA_037013535.1). Classification (NCBI taxonomy): domain Eukaryota; kingdom Metazoa; phylum Chordata; class Lepidosauria; order Squamata; family Agamidae; genus Intellagama; species Intellagama lesueurii. Next base: position 160,319,127 of record JBAJHW010000001.1, on the reverse strand, counting down.
CAGACAGCAACACATGCATACACTGTTGCTCTGTACAATCCGGAAATCGGCCAATCAAAGGGGAAACAAGTTCTTCACGTACTTCCTTGTAATAGGTACACCACAACAGGATGTGCTCAGTTGTTTCTATCTGCTCCATTCCACATGGGCAAAGGCGCTCTGCCCAGGGGATCTTTTTATACCGTCCCTCCTGCACTGCTAAAGGTAGTGCGTTAAGCCCGGCCAGAGTAAACACCCTTCTATGCCTGGGCTGCTCCAACTGGGCAAAATAAGGTGCTGCTGTAACCTTGTATAAGCTGTCCTCCCTAAGGTAGAATTCTGGGGCACTGCTTAAATCATTTTGTCTCTCGATGTCCTCAATATGCTGCTTAATGATTTTCTTTGCCTGTTCCATTCCCATGGTTAACAGAGTCAACCTAGAGAGACCCAAAGAGGCTATTTTTTGCTCAATTAACTGAACCCATTTTGACTTAAAGGTGTCTTGCAGGATCAATGGTGCAAGACCAATAGGGAGAAAAGACAGTCTGAGCCAGTACATGAGAATTGCAATCCATATCCTGGCTTCGATTTTAATTTGACCAGTTTCCAATCTTAGTTTTACGTTGGCGAGTGTATATTCTAATTCTGTTTCACAAACCGCTGCCATATGTTGGTTGCTGTACTCTATTAAATACTATATCTTCATTTAAAAAAAACACTAACAAACAAACGTAAAACAAAAATGTAAGCAAAGAAGAGAAAGGGCCTTTTCTTTCCTTGAGAAGGAATTCATACTACAATATGGCAAAATAAAGAAGATCGTTCCTTCCTCCTGGCTTCCTCTCCCATACTGAACCCCCCACTGAATGGGGTTCATTACAGTCCTACACACACTTCCCTGGAAGCAAGTCCTGCCAACATCAGTGGGGTTTATTTCTGCAATAGATATCTATTGGATTATTCAGGATTAAGGGAGAAAGCAAGCAAGGAATGAGATCCCCCCCCCCCCCCCGCAATGAAAGTCTTCCTTCCTTCATAGGCATCCTTCAGTCTCGAGAGACTATGGTAACGTGCTCTGTATGGAGGACTTGGAACAGCGTCTATTCAACGCTGTATGCGAAGCTGGAGTGTCCTCTCCAGAGCACGAAGCCTGGGTAAAATAATATGGAGGATAGGCTGTTACCCAAGCAGCATATCCCCCCTCTCCATGTCGCTGAAATAGTCCACTGGAAATGCAAGAGCCAATACAACTGGTTCCAGCTACATCGCAGGAGTTTTCCATCAGTGGATATAGCCACAAGGCAGTGGAGGTTTTAAATCGGAGTTTTCCTTCTCCTAGATGGGCTGCCTTCCCAGGCTGACGAGCCCCACCTGCAAAGCAGCAAAACAACAGCCAAGCTGTTGATGCTTTTTTCTCCCGTACACCATTTGAGTTTGAAAAAGCTGAACTGTATTGCTGGCAGTCCTTCCCCTGCTCCAGTGATATAGGTAGTCCTTTGACACGTTTAGGCCAATGGAAGACTTCATTCTAGTAAATGCTTCCTCATAAGCAGGACTGGCTTATCTACGAGGCTTCAAAATGACTAACAGGTCACACAAAATCCACTTCTATAGGTGGGAACAGGGAACTGAACCGTAGTGTAAGTTCAGCAGGCACACCATGACTGGTGCTGAGGCAGCTTGTGATGTTGCCTTGATTCACCACTGCAGTGGTACAGGGTTTTGGCTTTTTTATGCCATTTGGAGGACTCCTAATTAGCCCGTTTTGTAGCCAGTGCAGATAATTAGTCTCCACCCACATAGATCTGTGGTCAGTGTTTTCTGAGGTGACAACCCTATGGAGTATTTGATGGGTTGTGGTATTGATAGGGACAATGGAGAACCACCCCTCCTTTATTTTTAAATATATTTTCTTATTGATGCAGCACCGCTCAAATAAATGAGAAACATTGGTGGTATTATGTGCAGCATGCTAGTTAGATGCATTGCTGTTTCACTATATCCTACATATAAAGCTGCCATGGTTCTAACACACATGAAAACCCATTCAAGACAATGCAATCCATTGTGACTAAACTTAACAATTAAAGTTTCAGACTACTACCTTTGCCAAAAGCTTTTCTATTGAAATATAACATTGAAAGATACTTAACAGTCTAAGGGTACAGAACATCTAGAACAGCAATTTTGTAAAACACAACATAATTCCTCCATCAGAATGATTCCACGGTGGGCTCATCAATGCCCATTGCCCATCTGTTACTTTTTTCCCTTACTTTCAAGTAAAGCATGCAGGCATCACCTCACCTCTGGTCACATATGGTTTTAAACTATTGGCATGATAAACTTTTTGGCATAAGTCCTCATCCAGGTCTTTCAATTAAATAATTCACAGCATGAAGACTCTTCTTCACTGCAAACAGACCTTCCTACATTATTTGAAGCGTAGGGCCAACACTTGCTCTCCCATACTGAAATCATGGCACCTTGCTTTGGTACCATGGCAAGTTTTGTGTTGTGCTGAGTGCTATGAATCAAAAAGGAAACAAATTGGGGAGATCCAGAGACCTGTCTGGACCCTTCTCATGGGGGGGGGGGACCTTGATCAGTGTGAACAGAAGTGAGAGATAAAACAGATTGCAATAAACATAACATCCTTTTAAGTGCAAACCAGACCACTCCAGCTTGCCCCATGATGAGTAAGCTAATATGTGCCTTCCAGATTTGCCCCTGTTTGAAGCCCTGGCTCCCATATCAGATATTGATTAACCCTTTTTTTTCCCCGACCCTTCTTTTCTTCCAGCTTCAAATGACAAGCCCTCTGACCAAGCTTGCTGTATGATATACATAAATGACTAAATAAATCCAACTGCAGCTATTAGCAAGTGAGGGAATTAAGAAGCTCATGCAACGGCCGTTCTACAAGAAGAATAGGGCTTATTAATCTTGCAGCGTGTAGTAGATAAAGGTAATAACTTTGTCTGACTCTGCCTCTTATTGTAAATTATGAAAGCTGCAGCCAAGTGAAGATCAGTAATTTATCCTCAGTCACTCTCAGATTGGCCCTGCCATCAAATGTCCCCAACAAAAATTAAGCTTGCTCAGATCTATTAAAAAAGAGAAATCGCTTCTGTCTTCTTTTTTCCTCCTTGTGCTGGACCAGGCAAAGGTGTTTTGGTGACAGTGGAAAAGGCAGTGAACCGTAACCCTCAGGAGGGCCAGCCTTACCATTAGGCAATGTGAGGGAGCTACCCCAGGCAGAAGATTGGAAGTGTCATAAAATGGAAGGAAATTATTTAATGTACAGAATCCACAGGATCAGTACATCTGTTTCACTGATCCAGGGGTAAAAAAATCCAAGAAAAAAATGTTATTTTCACATGCATTACCAGAACCAGCCACTAGAAGAAGCCAGAGACCGTGCTATGAATACTTGTTAGCAAAGAATACATAGCATGGTCTCTGGCGCCCTCTAGTGGCCAATTCTGGTAATGCACATGAACATATTTTTCTGGATTTTTTCCCTGTTTCCATTCTATAGAAAGAAAGAACACAATATATATATATCCATGCTTTTCAGTATCCACGGGGAGAGTGCTTGGAATCAATCTCCAGTGGATATGGTGTTCTTACTGTATTATTTTATGGATCGAAGCAGAGTAAGGGACTTGTGAAGTATTTTTCTTTCATGCTCTCAAAATAATGCATTTGGTGGGTACACACCTTGAAGTGCGAGGAAAAGGAAGGTGCCATGACCTCTTCCACTTCAGGCAAGACAATGTTTTGGTCATCACTGATCTCAGGTTAACTCATGTTAAAACCTAAAACTAGCCAAGCATTCTTTGGTACACCAGTAAAGAAATTCCACCTGCTCTTCTCCCCATCCCTGGCAGTAATTGTACTACAATTTTGCTACATATAGCTACATTTTCATGATCTCTGAGCCAGTGGAGTACTCCATCTAATGGTAGGGTTGGCTCTGTTCACTACCACTTTCTTTTCAGCACTGCATTTCAATATCTCATGGGCAAGTCTTTGTTGGAACTATAGTAATTTCTGTTACCATTTCGAAAAGGCCATGGTAACCTGTTTGGCTGCAGGCCAGATAGTATATAGCAAGAAGCATTACAACAAGGTGACCACATAGCTCATGTTCCACAAAGCCAATTTCAAACTGTGCCTATTACAATTTTGGCCACATAGGATTTTCTAAACAATCCTAAGTATCTCATGGGTACATATGGCTGCTTAGTGGGCTCCCAGTCAAACAGTGTTCACACAGAGGAATCGTTCATAAAAACCAGTTCCTCTATGCCTGCACCGCTGCATAAGTTCACACAATGGCAGTCAGCTGTTTTCTGGGTTGCCATCACCATCCACACTGTAGGTGCCATATGGATCATGCTCGTGAGGGATAGCAAACAGTGCTTCCAACATGAACATTTAGGGGCTATGTGGGAAGTGCTACCTAGGGAGAATCAACTACTGGTTTCGCCTGAAGGCCACTCCATAGGCATTAGCCATATCATGTGTCTATCCCTCCTACATTGTATAGCATCAGAGAGAGAAAGGTGACTCCATACTGCAATGAAGCAATTAAAGATCCCTCACATAACCTAAAGATCTAAGCCAGTGGTTCCCAACTTTGGGTCCCCAGATGTTCTTGGTCTACAACTCACAGAAACCTGGCCAACACAGCTAGTGGTAAAGACTTCTGCGAGTTGCAGTCCAGAAACACGTAGGGACCCAAGGTTGGGGACCACTGATCTAAGCAGTTCGGAGAGATTTCTCCTTCATATATATTATTTTATCCGTGGTCTTCATATAGATCCCATTTTAAACATAGTTGTTATAAACAAAATAAAATTAAAAATGAAAAATTCACTGGAATGGCCCTGGTCCAAACAATTGTCTCCTCTGGTTCTAAGTACATTGATTAACAAGTCTCTCTGTGATACACATATACATATGCATGTATTTAAACATCTACATTTGTCTCACACACAAACGTATGGGCAACTCCATAGACTTCCAAGATCTCATGCAGATTTCCCAATACCGGTTGTGCAGTTATGCAAAAGGTGTGACTTTTAGAGGTCAATTGCTATAAAGAAATCTCCATTGACATTCTTTATGGCACTCCAAGTTGTGTAACTCAGTCTTCAACCAATAATATCCACAGAGATTTCTTAAATTTCAGGTAATTCACTTCCAAAAATTATGCCATTTGTGTAACTGTGCAACAGGAATTCAGCCCATGTGTGTAACTAATGTTCTACAAATACCATGGTTACCTATAACAGCTGCTCTTTTTAGAGACAGATATGAAATGTCACATTATGAGAGGAAACATCATCATTAGGTTTGGATTCCACATTCCTTATTACTTCTCAGCAGCCAGGTTGCCTTTATGGTTGCTGTTACTTTGGATTGCACATTGCACTGTAACATTTTCTCTTTGATTCCAGAAGGCATGACACCATGGAAATTATTATTATTATTATTATTATTATTATTATTATTATTATTATTATTATTATTATTATTATTATTATTATTATTAACAACAACAGGAGCAGCAGCAGCAGCAGCAGCAGCAGCAGCAGCAGCAGCAACAGCAACAACAAAATTAGACATGATACAGTGGCAAAATTAGTGCACTGCTGATTGTGCAAAATAAAATATATAACTTGCCAGCCTCCAAAAACCCATGGGAACATCAGGTAGAGAAGGTGCCAGAAAATGAGGAAGTCAACACCTTGAACATAACACACCAGACATAGTAGTAATAGAACGAAGAAATAGCTGGATCATTGACATTGCAATTCCAGGGGATGCCAGAGTTGAAAATAAAGAATTGGAAAAACTAACAAAGTACAGAGACCTGGCAATCAAAACATCTCGCCTCTGGAAGAAACAAACTTTAGTGGTCCCTGTAGTCATTGGGGCTTTGGGAACAATATCAAGAAATTTCACACAGTACTATAAAGCAGTTGCAGATCTCAGAAATCATACCATCAGAGCTACAAAAACGGCAATAATTAGGAACAGCATACATACTGCGCCAATATTTAACAGATACTTAGATTTTTGTTTAAAACTTGTATCTGTTATATAATACCAGTCAATGTTTTTATAAGGGTGAATGACTGTGCCTGGTGTTTTTGTAGAAGAAGAAGAAGACAACGCTGTAAAGTTGATTCCTGGTTTACAGTGACTCATTACAGGGTTTTTCCAGGTAGGCAATACCTAGTGGTTTCCCATTCCCTTCTTTTGGGGGAACCTTGGGATGGTGCAGCTTGCCCAAGGCCAACTCGGCTGTCTTTTCTTGTACAAGGCCTGATAGGGAATCAAACTCCCAACCTCTGCTTCCGCAGCCAGATACTTAATTTACCAAACTATCCAACTGTGCAAAATACAAATTAAAGAATTCTTCCCATGAGATGTGTGTCTGATAAGAGAATGGCATGAAACTTGAAAAATTCCTATCAAAATGCTTCTAAAATGCCTTAAAATGTCCTTACAAGAAGCACATTTGAAACTAACCAGGTATTTTTCATTACATCAAAGTGACATAGGTGTTACCTGCTACAGTAACAGCAACACTGGAACTACTAGTTATACGTACCAAAAACAACTAATTACATATAACTACATTATTTTTAACTTGTTACTTACAATCCCTGACTGGGATGTTGGTGTAACAAGTAATGTTTTGCAATAATTTCCTAGTTCCTTTTTACAGGCATTTGTAAGCATTTCATAGCAGAACTATGAGTGCAGTTTTTCAAGTTTTATGCCATTCAACCTTAAAGTTTTTTTTAAGAGAGGAAGAAAAAGTAACAAATAATGCAGCACTAAAATCCAGCATTTCTTTTTTTTTAAAAAAAGGGGGGAGGGGGAACACTGTGGCAGGTAACAGCAATGAATTACTTGGATTTTTAAAGCCTTGGCATGAGCAATAGGAAGAAATTATTTTTGAAAGATAACTTTCCCAAGCCCTGAGCTCATTATACCATATGAGAAATACACTAGCAGGTGACATTAACCCAACTGCCGTATTTTTGCTTACCATGGCAACCCTGAGCCTCATCTTGCGCCATGAGGCTACATCACAGGGATGTAAAACTTCATTTGTCTTCTCCTCAAAAGTGATAATGGGGAACCGTTTCATCCCACTGTTTGCCAAAAGGATGGTTTTTCAGGCACTCTTACCGGGGGGGCGGGGGGGGGGAGAGGTCCTGAGGCACTCTGTGGTGCTTTCGATTTCCTCACTGAGGTGTCTTGTACAGTCTAGATAGCCAAAAATGAGAAGACGAGTATTCTTCACACCCCTGTTAAGCTAACCGAGTCACTTTTCTCACATGACAGCTTAGTTCTAGTTCTCTCGCTCCCTTCCCCCCCCCCCCCGCCCATAGGGGAACTGTGGGTCCAGCAAAAGGGATCCATCTCAAAACTCAATCTGAATTTCCGTGCCCAGTGTATTTGTCAGCACAGTGCGGAGAAGTTACTTTTCGAATTACAGTTTGCCGATTCCTTCAGCAGGCACTTTTCAGCGGTGTGCCTTTTCAAGTTTGTCCATTTGAGAACTCTACCCATGGTTCATGTGGGGTTTTTTTCCCTTCTTCTTCTTTTCCTCCTCTTGCATACTTCCCCCTCTGAAAAGCTGTATAAGTCTGGCAACTGTCTATATTTTCAAAGCAAGGTAAATTCCAGTCTGTTGCCCGTCTGGAGGACAAGCAATCTGAAACAGGACACTTTCATATGCTGGTTCTTTTTTACTTCCATTCCTGGTTCTGTGAAATGTCCACCAAAGCTATGTGAGAAATGTTTCTTACCATCATTTCTCTGCAGAGCTTGGTACTCCTTAAGTCCATTGAAGCCTCTTTCATATCTACTTCTGCATAGGGTCATGCTGATTAACTTACCACTTTGGGTAGCTGTTGGTGAAAAGAAATGTATTAAGTAACCTAGGTAACCCACTTAGTGCACAGACAGCCGTCACCTTCAGCTGGTCCCACTTTGCCCCTTTCCAGAACCTTATCTCCACTTTCATCTTGCTAGCGGCTTATCTGCTAGCAGACCTTCAGCCAGGCATCTAAGGAAGCTGACATTGTTTTATGAGCTGCCTCTTCCATGATGGCCCCAAGTCAAAGGGAATCTGAAATGAATCCTTAAATTCTGTAAGCAGCTGGCCCAGTCCCAACTCAACCTAAGGCAGCCCTGAATTACAGGAAAGCTTTCTGGAAGGGGCAAGGAGGGAAACATCGCCCACTCCACACAGTGCCACATTCTGGAAATCCACAACATTGAGGTTTCCGAGAAACTACAGCCTCATTCCAGCTGATATGCAGCCATGCAAGTGATCTTCCTTTCATTTCCCATCTCTGTTTTCAGAGAGAGAGAAAGAGGGAAGAGAGAGAGAGAGAGATTGAAGCCATTCTGCTGCTTTGCTTATAACATATATTTCATCCAGATTTGTCTACTGTTTTAAGCTGACAAGAAAAGCAAGAGATGGCAAATATCTGTGCAAGTGGGACATAAAAGCAGTGCACGAGTTCCCAGAAGGAACTTGAAAGGAGCACACAAACCCCCAAGAGAAAAGACCGACAGAAGCACCCAAATCATGGCCTCGGATCTCTGCAGAACGGCCTCCTACTTTCCAGTATTTGCAGAACAAGGGAGCTCTTGCGACGGGCGAGGCAAGAAAGAGAACGACGTTGGGAATAATATTCCCTTATGAGAATAAACGAGGGCTGTGTATCTTCCCATTTGCCCGGATCAGGAAGCGTAGCAAATAAATAAATAAATAAATAAATAAATAAATAAAAGGAAGATCGGTGTGAAAATGTAAAGGAATAAATCTCATTAGATTTATGCATGCCTTCCCTCATCCTCCCCCAATGCATAGCCCAGGGGGGGGCAACGTGATGATGTCTAATGAGTTAGTGTGAAGCGTGTATAAATAAATGTACTGTCAATTTGAAAAGCTGTTTATTTTACAACTGCCTGCTCATACTGCACTGAATGGTATTTCCTCATGGAGAGGGACAAGAAAGAGTTGAGGAATAACACAGTGTGAGAGAGAAACACCCTCCTTTCTATCCTTTTCCTACTTTGGTGTGCATTGATTTCCCTTTTTTTTGTTAATCATCATCATCCCCTCCATGGGCACAGGCCATGTTGAGGCAGAGGGGCTTGCGTGCTTCACTGAGGTTGAGAGCTATGCTGAAGGGTCTCCCAAGCCAGACAGGTCTCAGCTGAGAAGCCAGACCAACTGTGTCCACCAATCATCAATTATGATGAGAGGAAATACAGTGGTGCCTCGCCTTACTAACGTCCCTACTTACGACCATTTCGAGTTACGACCAGCTCCGGCTGCAAAATTTTGCTTCTACTTGCGACTGGAGCTTCCACTTACGAACAGAAAAAGGCAGGGGAAAAAGGCGGGAAATTCAAATTGCTAACTGTAGGTGGCGACGAGGCTGCTTCTTTGTAGCTCTTTCGCCCCAGCAGTTAGAGAGTGTGCATTGTCGTCGGAGGCTTGGGACTGCCTCCTTCTGCTTCTGAGAGCGTGTGTGTGTGTTTGCAGGGAGGCTTCAGGCTGCCTGGTAAGGTAAGGTCCTGTTTTCTGCTTTTTAAAAACTGTTCTGGGTGTTTTTGCAGCGTGGTTTTGGGCTGAAGGGATTATGTTTCTGTGCTGTGATAGGTCTTGGGGGGTTTGGTTTTTTTTTTTCCCCATTTCCTATGGGTCTTGGGGGGTTTTTTTTGTTGCTTTTTGGAGTGTTTTTTCCCATTTCCGATGGGTCTTGGGGGGGGTTTGTTTGTTTGTTTTTTTGGTTCCCCCCCATTTCCGATGGGTCTTGGGGGGGTTTGGTTGCTTTTGGGTTTTTTCCCCCCATTTCCAATGGGTCTTGGGGGGGTTTGTTTGTTTGTTGGCTTCCCCCCATTTCCGATGGGTCTTGGGGCGTTTGGTTGCTTTTGGGGGTTTTTCCCCCATTTCCGATGGGTCCTGCATGCTTCCCTTGCTTTTTCCTTTGTTTTCTTTGCATTTACGACCTGCCCCTTTTGTTCTCTGTGCATTTTCCAATCTGCTCTGTTTGTTTTCTGTGCATTTCCAATGGGTCTTGAATGCTTGATTGCTTTTCTTTTCTTTTTTTCCCCTTCGGCCGGAAGGGATTAATCGCGTTTCCAATGAGTCTTGCAGTGATTTATTTATTTTTTTGGTGATTTTTTTTCTTCGGCCGGAACGGATTAATTGCATTTCAATACATTCCTATGGGAAATGGTGCTTCGACTTACGACCATTTTGAGTTACGTCCATCTTTTGGAACGGATTATGGTTGTAAGTCGAGGCACCACTGTAAACAGAAATCCATACCGGATCGGTCGTCGCCCGGGTCAACAAGGGCCGCATCAGATGCTATAGCCCCATGGCATCTGGTGACAAATGGTCTACAGGGCTCAGCAGACCCTGTTGAGGGACCAGTACAGGCTGCTGCAAAGCTACTGGAACAACGTAAACGCAAAATGTGGACTCTTGCTGAAAATCGAGAAATTATGAAATGTTATTACGAGGCAAACCCAACAGCCCGTAGTTTTCAAAAAAGAATGATGGAAATTTGGAAAAAGAAACATGCAAGTAGTGACATAACTGAACAACAATTAATGGACTAGAGAAGGTTTATCATCTGGAGTAAAGTGTTTTCAGAACTGGAATTGCAAGAACTAGAAGGTGGCAAAATCAACACAGAACCAATGATTATTCTATACATCACTAGGAGAAAATGCAGAGCAAAAGAAATTAGGCCCATGTAAAGATGATGCTCTAAAATTCTGGAAAGAAATGTGGGAAAGCCCAACCGCACATAACAAAAACGCCTCGTGGATTAAAGACATTTGTAAAGAAACTCAAGGAAAACAAATGGATAATATTGTAATAACAACTGAAATGATTAAGAGGCAGGTAAAGGCTGTGAAAAATTGGAGTGCACCTGGTCCAGATGAGTTGCACAGATTTTGGTTAAAGCATCTAACAAGTCTCCATCAATGTATAGCAGTGCAAATTAACCACTTACTTCAAAATTCTGCAGCTGAAGACTGGATGACAACAGGCCGCACATTTCTGATAATAAAAGATCGTCAAAAGGGCAATGAACCCAGTAATTATCGACCAATGACATGCCTTCCAACAATGTTCAACCTCCTCACAGGAGTACTTGCAAGATCAATATATAATTACTTAACTGAAAACTCCCTATACCCAGCTGAACAGAAAGGGAACTTTTAAAAGTCAAGAGGCATGAAAGATCAGCTGTTTATTGATAAAATGATACTGAAGAATGCAAAAAAGACAAAAAACAAACCTTAACATGGCCTGGATAGACTATAAAAAGGCATTTGACTCATTGCCACACAGGTGGATTAACACCTGCCTAAAAGTGTTTGGGATTAGTAAAAACATTCAGAAGTTCCTCAAGAAAAACATGGAAAAATGGAAAACCATCTTAATGGCCCATGGTGAAGAAACTGAGGAAGTTAACATCAAGAGAGGAATGTTCCAGGGGGATTCTTTGTCACCACTGCTGTTTAATATCTAATTAATCCCCATGTCAATAATTTTAAATAAAACTGGATTGGGCTACCATATTTCACAACAAGCTGGAAAAATCAATTATCTCTTATACATGGATGACCCAAAAATATATGCAAAAAGTTTGACAGAGACAGAATCACTGCTAAACACAGTGCAAATATTTAGTGAAGATATCCAAATGAAATTTGGAATTGACAAATGTGCAGCTCTGTCTATACACTGTGGCAAGATCCAAAAACTAGATGGAATAGAGTTAAAAAATGGCAATATTATAAAATCACTCTCAAGTGATGAAAATTATAAATACCTTGGAATACTAGAAGCAGACAACATCAAGCACACAAAAGCTAAAGAACTGACAGAAAGAGAATATATCAAAAGACTGCGGAAAATCTTAAAATCAAAATTAAATGGTGGAAATACAATCAAAGCCATAAACACATGGGCTGTAATTCAGTAATTAGATATCATGCTAGAATAATAGATTGGACTCAAAACGGATTAGAAGAATTGGATAGAAAAACATGGAAACTAATGAACAGGCATCACACACTACATCCAAAATGCCATGTGGACAGATTATATTTACCACGAAAAATTGGAGGCCATGGATTACTGCAAATACAGGAGGTAGCAGAGGAAGAAAAAAGAAGCCTAAATGATTATATCAGTACAAGCAAAGAAAAATTGTTGAAAGCAGTGAAAATGGGGAATATTTGATTATAGAAACAAAGGCTCAATATAAGAAACAACAATTTAAAAATAAATTGAACAGCTGGAAAAATAAGCCACTGCATGGACAACACCTGAGAAATATTGATGGAAAGCATGATCATAATTAAACATGGGCACGGCTAAAACTGAGGACCCTTAAGAAAGAAACCAAAGGCTTGATTTTTGCTGCACAAGAACAAGCACTCCAAACCAACATGATGAAAGCTAAGATCCAAGGAGTTAGTGCTAACAGCAAATGTCGACTCTGCCAAGAAAAAGATGAAACTGTGTCACACCTCATCTGTGAATGTCCAAAGATTGCACAAACAGATTACAAAGTTAGACATGATAGAGTGGCAAAGGTAGTCCACTGGTCATTATGCAAAAAATATAACTTGCTGGCCTCCAAAAACCCATGGGAACATCAGGTAGAGAAGGTGTCAGAAAATGAGGAAGTCAAGATCTTGTGGGATTTCCAGGTCCAAACAGACAGACACCTTGAACATAACACACCAGACATAGTAGTAATAGAATGAAGAAATGTCCGTATCATTGACATTGCAATTCTAGGGGATGCCAGAGTTGAAAAATAAAGAATTGGAAAAACTAACAAAATACAGAGATCTCGCAATTGAAACATCTCGCCTCTGGAAGAAACATACTTCAGTGGTCCCTGTAGTCATTGGGGCTTTGGGAACAATATCAAGAAATTTCACACAGTACTATAAGCAGTTGCAGATCTCAGAAATCACACCACCATCAGAGCTACAAAAACAGCAATATTAGGAACAGCATACATACTGTATCAATATTTAACATATACTTAGGTTTTTGTTTAAAACTTGTATCTGTTATATAATACCAGTCAATGTTTTTATAATTTTGACTGTGCCTGGAGTTTTTGAATAATAATAATAATAATTTCTCGATTTTTGGCGAGAGCCCACGTTTTGTGTTTACGTTGTTCCAGTAGCTTTGCAGCAGCCTGTCCTGGTCCCTCAAAAGGGTCTGCTGCACCCTATAGCCCATTTGTCACCAGATGCCCAGGGGCTATAGCATCTAACGTGGCCCTAGTTGACCCGGGCGACAACCGATCCGGTATGGATTTCTGTTTACTTCCTCTCATCAGAATTGATGGTTGGTGGACACGGTTGGTCTGGCTTCTCAGCTGAGACCTGTCTGGCTTGGGAGACACTTCAGCAAAGCTCTCAACCTCAGTGAAGCACGCAAGCCCCTCCGCCTCAACAAGGCCTGTGCCTTTGGAGGGGTTATTAGGAATAGCATACATTCTGTGTCGATATTTAACAGATACTTAGGTTTTTGGTTAAAACTTGTATCTGTTATATAATACCAGTCAATTTTTTTATAATTTGACTGTGCCTGGAGTTTTTTAATAATAACAACAACAACGATGATGATGATGATGATGTGCCATCAAGTCAGTTCTGACTTATGTCAACCCATTCCAGAGTTTTCCAGGTGGAGAACACTCAGAAATGGTTCCCCATTCCCTTCTTCTGGGGTTGCCCTGGGACTGTGCAGCTTGCCAAAGGCCACCCAGGCTGACTCTCCTCGCAGGAGGCCCAGTGGGAAATTGAACTCCCAACCTCTGGCTCTGCAGACCGATACCTAATGCACTGAGCTATTCAGCCAGCTCTTTTTTTCCTGTTATCTGGGATTATATTGAAGGGTAATGAACTGCAAAGCAGCAGCAAGGATTGTCTTGTATGGGAAAATACCCTTCTAGGCAGCCTTTCCCAACATGGCTCCCTCGAGATGTTTTAGATCAGAAGTCTCATCCCAAGCGTTCCCCCAAAATATGATTGTATATGTTGATACAGCCTCCAGCTGATAAAAAGGAAAAGACCGTAGTTCACATTTCTTTTATTATGGTATGTGTAAAAAAAAACAGTCAATGGAAGAGTTAGTGACACACCCATTTTGCCTTCATTTTTGTTTTTCAGACTGAATCAGATGCATAGGTTTCCCTCTTCCAAATCTGTTATTAAAACTATCTGTTATTAAGACAGGCTTGAAGGGACAGCTCAACTGTTCGTTTCAGACAATTGTGGACAAAAAAAAACTTTCCTTACTTCTTTGTTCTCAGCCAAACATAAGGGCTGCTTTCTTTGCCATTCGAGACCAGCACTATGTCAGCTGAGAAAGCCATCTTCATCTCTCAGCTCCACCCCAATTGCAACACATGGAAAGACTTCAAGGTTTCCTCTGGTTTTGGTTAGCATGTGCCCAGAGTAATTTCGTACTGGGCACATGCTATTGCTCCACCCGTTCAAAATGCGCAGAAGGGCTGACTCTATCTTTAGGCAGAATGAGGCGTCCACCTCAAGAGGGGGGGCATTAGGAGCAGTGAATCTATTGTTCCTACACCTCACCTTGAAAGAGCCCCCGTCGCACTTGAGAACTGTCATTGCTCTGTGCAGCTCTTGATAGTCTGCTTTCCCCCAAATTCCTAACTCTGAGAGGTCGGCATTTCCCGGCGCTTGGGAAGCAGCCCACTCTGTATAGAGCACAACTGGTGACACAGCTTTACAGGTGCTGCACCAAACTCTCCCAGTCTCTGGCAGGTTGGAAGGGGAGAGTACAGTGGAGAGAGATGGCAAGATGTGGGGTGGGCATCACAATCTCATGGGGGCTGGAGCAGGACTTTGCTTTTCATCTCAGGCAATGAGAGAGTTTGGTGCCCCAGGCAGATGAGAAATGGAGAGTGAAATGAGGGATGCATCCCAAGGAGAAAGTGTTCTGGTAATGGAAGTCTTCAGCATCCCTCATTGTACTCAATAGACCAGTGGTTTCCAACCTTGGGTAACCCAGGAGTTCTTGGACTGCAACTCCCAGGGACCCTGGCCAACACAGCTGGTGGTGAAGGCTTCTGGGTGTTGCAGTCCAAGAACACCTGGATTACACAAGGTTGGGAATCACTGTGCTAGATAAATATTAGGTCCATTATTAATATAAATTAGGTCCTAATATATTAGAAATATTAGGTTATATTATAAATATTAGGTCCACTGTGCTAGATAAATATTAGGCCAGCCTCTGAACTCAGTTGCTCCCGTCACATTCTCCATTGCTGGTGCCATCATTTACAAACAGGTAAAGTAGAAATATTCTGCATACTGTGGAATAGAAGAGCAAGTTAGTTACAGAATTTACCTTTGTTGAATCTTACATGGTGCTGTTTGCGGTCTAGTGTGAGATTGACTGATTGATTTAATTTCTATACTGCTCCCATTAGTGCCAAAGCACTACTCTGTGTGGTTTACAATAGATTCAACACAAACCAAACATAAAAATAAAAATAAAAACCCTGAAAGTGGTTAACGTATTACCATTAAAAAAACAGATGGTGCAGACCAATAATACAGAAGCAAGGTGGACAAAAACTGGATGGTCAGCTAGGGTTGGTGTGGAAAACCTCCCTGAAAAGCCACATCTTCAGTCGCCTCCTAAATATCCACAGGAAGGAGGCTAGGCGAAGCTCCTCCAGAAGCTGGTTGCACAAGGTTGGAGTCACCGCGAAGTGTGATATGATCAAATGTGCTTGCACCAACAACCAGTCTGGCTCCACATTCTGGACTCCACTGTAGTCTCTGGATCAGGCCCAAGGGAAGCCCCACATAGACAGCATTGCAGTAGTTGATCCAGGAGATGACCAGGGCCTGCACCAAGATCCTGAGGGAGCCCTTGTCTATGTAGGGGTGGTTAGCTGATCTAACTGGAAACATTGGACTCAGTGCATTCAAATCTAATTTATATGTACATGGGGAAGTGCCAAGGAACTTTGGAAGAGTTATCTCTAACTTCAAAAGAGGAAATTTGTCTAAAATTAGGAAAATGATAAAAATCAAGTTAAAAAGAAAGGCCAAGATGAGGACATTTTTTGCAAAAATGCTTGATGTGTACTGAAAATAAGAATAAGGAAGGATCAGCTAGTTCTTATACAGTAGGGTCAGGAAAGATGGTACAAAGTCCAAGAGATTAAATGCATAGGTAATGAGCAGTGGCAAAGAACATCCATAAACGAAGGCTACCTCTTGGAAACTGAAATCTTGGCCAAATGAGGTAAACACACACACACAAAACACAACCATGCACAAAGGAGATGGAGGTGGATATAAGACAAGAAGGGATGTCAAAAGACGTTGGAGCTGGGTTAAGTGGATCACAGGGTATCGGAATGAATTCATCTGTCTTCACAGTTGAAGATACAAGGTAGATGCCTATGGGTCAACTGACATTTTCTAGAAGAGACACTGAGGAGCTGAAGAAACAGTCATGAGAAAAAGTTCTAGGTCTTGATTTAAAAAAAGAGAAAAGGAGACAGAAAAGGAGGAGGAAGAGAAGGTGAACAAACCAATTGCCAGATCTAGATGTCTGAGAATTCCTAAAGAAGTTGAAGATAAAAGTGTTGACCTTCAAACTAAAATATGTACCGTGTCTCTGTGATCAGTCTCTGTACCAGAGTACTGCAGAGTATGAACATTATATACTTCTACCTCTACCTCTTAATGGGGGAGATCCAGGAAACTACAGGCTGGTTACAAGTTGGTTATTCTAACATCCATTCTGTATAAACAGCATTCCAAAGATAAGAGAAACAAGCATGCAGATGGGCAGGCCCATCTGAAAAAGGCCCAGCATGGCTTCTGCAATAGTAGGTCCTGTCCGACTAGTCTTTTAGAGTTCTTTGAAAGTGTCAGTAAACACGTCAGCAACAATAATTTGATAGACACTGTTTACGTAGACTTCTAAAAGGCTTTTGACAAACTCTGTCACCAAAGACTCCTGAGCAAACTTAGCACTAATGAGACATGAGAACCATTCTTTTAGAACAGTGACTGCTTAAAAATATAAACCATGAAGTCTGAATGCATTATCGTTTTTTACCATGAGAGATATAAAATGTGGGTTTCACCAAGTATCTGTCTTGGATTCGGAACAGGACTTTCTAACTTGTCCATCCATGATCTGGAGAGCATGGAGGTAGCCATCTTTGCTAATAACACATTGCTTGGAGTGGTTGCACTCTAAAAGATTCTATCCAAACAAAATGAATGGCAAGTGCAATGCTCTGCAAGAAAGTATAAAGTTACACATCAAGAGGGAGGGAATTCCTACATCATAAATGTTCCCCAAAGAAAGAGAAAGAGATTTTAAAAAGCAAACTCCTTCTTGTACTTTAACTACCACACCAGAGAAACATGGGAGCAAACACGGAGTGCTCCACCCACAGAGCCATTGTGTTCCACATATGTGAAAGGGATTTTGCCCAGCATCTTTCTTAGAGTAAATCTGATTTGATGTGTGGGCTTTCTCTCTTTGAGGAATCAAAGGATATAGCTCACCTCTTGCATTACTTTGGATAGCATTCTGGGTACAGGAAGTAGGCAGGAATGCCTGTATGTTTCCAGTGAAAAGGGTGGGGTTGATCTGTGGTCTGCATTTCCTTCCTTCGAGAGATATCCGTAGCGTGAACCATAACTATCGGCTTTAAACCAGATAGTTTAAAGCCTGTCCAGACAGTGGTCTGGTTCACACTTAAAAGGTTCTTATCTTCAGTGCGATCTATTTTTTCTCTCCTCCTCTTCACACTGGAGATGTTTATTCTCCTGTGAGAAGGGTCTGGACAGGTCTTTAGACATCCAGTTTACTCGTGAACAAAGTTTACCTGGTTTACTCACAAGCAAGGTTTACCTGATCTACTCTTGTGTAAGTTTACCCATGAGTAAGGAGGTAGCAGCTGGAGACAGTGGCGAACATTGAGAAAACACTGGGGGGAAGGTTGGGGAGACGGGGGACAGGTAATTCCCTCTTTTCCCTGCCTTTCTCTTCAGCTGCAGCTCTGCTGGGGCTGTGCTGCCTCATGGGGGCAGAGCCCATGGAGTCGACATAGCCCCTGCCCCCCACCTTTTCTCATGGCCATCCTTCAGCTGGCTCCAATGACCCCCTTTGTTGTTATTGTTGTTATAAGTGGCATATCAAAACAAACAACCATGCATCATCAACAACCCAGCACGGTATTAGAACTGCAGTGTCAGTTAGGGAAAACAATTTTTAAAAAAAAAGACAAAAAAAGCAGAAAGGGTTTCTTTGCTCTCTCTTTGAGTATCACAACCCACCTAATACAGCACAGTGTTGTCATCTATGTCATAATGCTGCCTACAGCTCCATTTGAACTAGCCATCCACATGGGCTATGCCATGAGATAATTGTATCAAAAAACGAAGCCCTTAGCACTGTGCCAGAAAGGAGTGGGACAGCTCTTAAAAGGGCAGGATCGGTCGATCTAAGTAGAAAAATGTGTGGACGTTGTCATTTGGTTCAAACCAAACCATACCAACAGTGATCCAAAAAGTCCCAAGTCTCTCTCTCTCTCTGATTTGTACTAGGTCACATAAAAGGCAATAGTTATTGTATCTTCCAGCACTGCACATTTTTTAAGAAATGTGTAAAAAAAGTTTGTAAAATGTGGACATTTTCTCTTGAGACCAGTTTTTAAAAAGCTGAGCATCTCGTATCAGCTTATGTTGAGGAGGAAAAGAAGAAGAAAGAGTGCTTTTCATCTGCTATGAGAGATCAAATCCAGTCAAGATTTACATCACTAAAAGAGGATCTTGTAATATACAGATGTTCCCAAAATGTTATAGTTTAATGGCTTACTGTAGTTTCAGTGTGAAATAGGTCCAACCCAGATGCTACCATTCTGGGAACATGGTACACATAGAAAACTGAAATGTTTGGCACAAGGCTGGAATTTTATCCAAGAGGGTAAGGATTAACCCCCTCAAGCATTGTGGGCCCAAAGCTTCCATTAATACCTGAAAGCCCCTACATGAAATATCAGTGATACATCACGGCTTGTCTGGGTGAGGGGCGGACATGAGAAGGGGAAAAATGAAGACTCTGGTGTTGTTCATGTTTCATTTCCAGTCTATATTGGACTTTCAGAAAACCTGTCTGTTCATACTAGTTGTCTCCTGTCTCTTTAATGGTCTATGAAGTATATTACACTTTGAAACCCTAGGATTTGGTACAGTAGTATATCTGTACATGTGCCAATTTATTCTTATATGAAGAAAGAACATTACCAAAACAACTCAAACTGAGTCTGAGAAGTAGTTTATTTGGAGGTTGGGAGTTGCCCATGGATTCTAAGCCATGTTTACTTGAGGAGGAACCCCGGGTAAAAGAGTGTATCTATGTGACAGTATTTTGAGTTATGAAGGGGGTTGATCTGTAATCTGAATGTTCTTGCTTGTCCATGTATTAGATTTCACCACAATGTTTTGCTTCAAACTGAAGTCTGTTTCTTCTGTTTTTCTCTTCGAGGAATTTTCCTACTTTTTGAAACAGTAGAACACAGAGAGATCACTGCTGTATCTTTATAGAGCAACTCAAGGTAAGATTTTTTTTTAATTGAAGCATAAATAAACAAAGCAAACAATCAGTAGCAGCATAATCTCTTAAACTGACTGTGCTCAACAAACCAACTTATTTCATCCAGTTCTAACTGAATCTGTAAGGAAACCACACACACTCAGAAAAGAGAATTGTAAGCCTGTATCTTAGAGAAGAACATTTTGCGAGCCACAAGGTGTTAGTCATGAATCTACTCCCTACAGAGTGTTGGTGTGCTGCTGAAAGTTCCTCCCACTGGAAACACATTCCAGGATCAAACATCCCATGAAAAAGTTAATAATAATAACCATGTGCCATCAAGTCAATTCTGACTTATGGGAATCCTTTTCAGGTTTTCCTAAGTAGAAAATACTCAGAAGTGGTTGACCATCTTCTTCTGGGGGGTGTCCTGGGACTGTGGAGCTTGCCCAAGGCCACCCAGGCTGACTCTTCTGGAATGCACAGATGGGGAATCGAACTCCCAACCTCTGGCTCCACAGCCAGATACCTAAACCACTGAGTTATTCAACCAAAAGTTAGCCCTTCCTAAAGAGGATGGTTAGAAAACCACACATTGTCCACTGAGGTAAAATGCACAAATGAATACTCCAGGTGTTCACAAGATACCAAGACTGAGGGCTGAGCTGGAACATCAGCGAATAATGGTCAAACCGAATGCCAAAAAATAAAGAAAAAATACATACCCTATTTTAAAAAATATATATGTGGAAGATAACATGGAAATGTGACACCAACCATGACTATATAGTGACTAGGACTGCTATATAAAAGTGAGGGGATGGGGGTGGACCAAGAAAGACATTTCCTTATTATGGTGGCTGGCTCAACAGAAATGTCTGCCCAGTAAATAGGTGAGAAGAATTCTGTGTGAACTCCATTTGGGCTTTTTTTTTTAATGACTTAGAAGAAGATTCCATAATACTATCCTTTAAAAAAAAAAACCCTATGATATGACCACACTTGGAATACCATGTGCTGTTCTGATCACTGTATATGGAAAAAGGATACTGTAGGGCAATAAGAAGTGAAGAAAGGAGTAACAACAATGATGAAGAAGCTAAACAGATGCCTTTAAGCTCTGTGAAGCTGAGGGAAAAGGCAAGTAAGGGGAGACATGATAGAAGTGTACATAATTAGGCCTGGTGTGGAGAAATTGATAGGGACCAAATGCCTTCTCCAGGTCATCCACTGAACCCGAGATTCAGGACACATAAAAACTATTTCTCACGTCGTGCATAGTTAAACTATGGAGTTTGCAAAACTAAGATGCAGAGGGAAGCTGCCAATCTGAATGGCTTTCTAAAAGGATTAGCCACATTCATGGTAGATGAAGGCTATCAGTGGTCATATTATTTCTGGAATCAGATGGAGCATGGCTGTGAATACTGATTGCTGGGGAACATGGGCTTCCCATTGGATTGGCTGCTGGGCTCCTGGAGGCATAGAATGCTAGACTTCGTAGTTCCAGCTAAACTGACCGTTCTTTCAAAAAGCCTGTTCCCCATTTATTCTTCTGCACATTTATTTATTGCTGAAGGAAACCAGCCCTGTTAATTCTTTTGGAAACTGCCTGTTGACCCAGATGGCATTTACTATGTTAGATCTGAATGCACTTTTTTTAAAAAAAGAAATCCAATCCATGGCTTTATACAAGGTGCTAAATATTCTTAATTGTCACATAAACATAGTGACATTTTGAATATGCAGTGTGCAGATTGCTAAGGGCAGCCACAGCTTTCATCTGCAAACCTGGCAGGCAGATGACTATTCAGTTCCTAACCGCTCAACACATCCCTAAATAGCAAATAGTCACACATTGCTAAGTTCTACAAAGGCACACAGACACTGCTGAGTACATTTAACTGCTTCACAAATAGTTTGCTATGTTGATATACAGCATTGGCAAGGGGAATATATAGGACTGTTCCCTTAAAGAGATTAATTAATTAAAACTAGGCATACCATATTCATGCACAGTCTCCATTTAGTACATTCATGTTTTTAAGGCAACTCACAACACTGAGTTGAACAGCATTTCTTTCAAATGGCTACTGTGTTGAGTCTTGCAACAGGATCTAATTTATTAGTGAAATGAGTTGAAGGAGAAGGTGTTGCCCAGAAATGAGGGGGAAATTACTTTTCCGGGTTCCAACTCCCAGAATACCCCCTACCGAGCATGGCCAGTGGTCCTTCTGATTGGGGCATTTTGGGGAAGAGGAGGGATTCTGGGAGACAGAGCCCTCCAAAAGTGACAATGGCTATGCTAGCTGGGAGATGTGGTTCAGAAAAATAACATGTCCGATCTCTGGCCTTGCCAAAGAAAGGTGGAGTAGGAAGAGAGAGAGAGAGTTGTGTAGGGGGTGTGGCCATGCAGGAGGCAATGAAAGATGGGGCAAGCCAGAAATTGTTGAGGCCTGGATGGCAGAGGGCAGGTATGAAGCAGTAGGGACAGGGCTGGGTGGGGGCACAGAGCAAAATCCCCCAGTCCTTGTGTTCTGCTGTGTGAGGAGATGGCCTAATGCAGGCGAGTGGGAAAGCCCGGTCTAACAAGGGTGCCTTGGATGGAATGCTTTCTGCCCTCTCCCTAGCCTGCTGACTGAATCCCTCCAGGCCAGAGAGCAACACAGTCCCTTGTGCTGGAGTGTTACACAGCGCAGCCTGCTGGGCAGCAGGAGCACCACTGACAAGGAGGGATGGGGAACATTTGTTTTTGGTCTACAACCCCCAGAATCCCCTAACCAGCAGAGCCCCTTGGCTACGGGATCCTGGACCCCGTAGACCTCATCGCTACTCAAAAGATGTCTGAAGAGAGCATCCCCAACACCACATACCTGAGGACGCGCCTACCTTTTAGTCCTTGTGAATGCGCAGGCGTTGTATCTTGCCTCTTCTCCTCCATCGTCACCCACTCATTCACTAGGCAAGACAGGTGAGAATCCCAACATGCTTCGATGCCTGAGTCACACTCACCCGTTTAGTACCCTGGAGGATGGTGAGGATTACAGTAGCAAATGGATCTTGAGTCTGGCACAAACAGACACAGACAGCCCCTGGAGAGAGAGAGAGAGAGAATAGACAAAGCAATAAGCCAGGACTCTTTATTATGCTCATTCACCCCATGGCAGCAGTGGGGTTGGAGGAGATACAACCCCCTACCTCATCCACTGACATCTCTGCGGCCAGAATAATTGGAGTAAGGGAGTCAATGTGTTCGAGAGTGTGACTACTGTGACTGTCAGCTTAGCAGTCATTAGTTGGCCACCTGCCATCTCCTCAACCGTTAGAGCTAAAGCAGTGGCCAGTTGGTAGCCCTGCCTCATTCCCATCTGGGTAAGAGGGTTTAAATTGCTCTCCTTGTTATATTTCTTAAATATTGAGTCTCGGCTTGTTGCTTAGGCTTTCGGGGGTGGGGGAGCTGTTAGTTCCTTGTGTATTTTTCTTCTAAAAATCTGTCATTGCTTGAGCAATTTTTTAAAAACAAAATCTTTAAAAGTTAATATCTCTCAGTTTTCTCTTTATGGCTTAGAGAAACATCACAACCTTCTGCTTTTCATTTCTGATGTCAAACATAAGAATGTTTTGCCACTAGGACGAAGCAGGGGGCTCAAAGGAATACTTTGCTGTTGTCCTATCCTGGTGACTTGCCAAGTGATTTTTCTATGTGCCCTTATGGGAAATGGAATAAGGAACCATGAGAGAACATGGTTCTCTTTTGAAGGCAGTGTAGACCATTAAATTTCATTGTAGGTGTTTTCCTAATGATTATACTTAATGTTGCAGCTTGCTTCTAAACTGACCAGTCTCCCGCTTTGCTTCCCTTTGAACCAGAGATAGAAATGCAAGTGCAAAGGCTAAATCTGAACACAATAGAATGAAGGAACATACCCACCAATGCCCTGATTGACCACACAATATTTGCTACCCTAATGCAGCCTGAGATGTATATTTAAACACTCAAAAAGGCTGAGAAACAACCTATGTTCCTCCCTAGTTACAGCTCTTATATTGGTTTACCCCAGAATAACACAAGAAGACATCAACTGAGCATAGCATCTCCTTAGACACACTAAACCAACTAAAATAACTTCTGAAGTTCTTTTTATACCTTATTCAGCAGCTTCTAGATCTTTCCAGATAGTCCACCAATCAGGCTTCAAACTTCCTCAAATGTTCACTAAAGCAAGAGCACTTTCTGCCCTCTCTCTTCACACAGCTGAAGTCACTTTCCAATTAGCACAATGCCAGGGAACAAGCTCATTTGGCCTAGAAGATTTCACTGAGAAAAGATAAACTGCAGGTGTTACTTCTTTTTTTTTTTTAGTGCCAGAGAAGCCCTCTTCGCTCCTAGTCAGCCATTCCCAGGCACTGGCAGAAAAGCCTGAATTCTCTAGAAGAACTCTATGTTCCATGTCCCCAATTTCTCAGTTTCTTCACAGCATGTAATTATTATTATCTATTTAGTACTGTAGTCTACTGGTGCAATAGATTTTATTCATTGTACTGAATCAAATGGGCCTACTCTGGTTGCAATTTACTATCCTAAATTAACTCAGAAGTAGAGTAGGCCCATTTGAATCAATAGAACTTACAGAGGAGCACCACTGATTCAATGGGCCTGCTGTAGTGCCAATGACTATGCTAAGCAGCAAGATTTCATCTAGTATCTAGAAACTCAAGAAAGCATCACCCTAAGTTGGAATTGACTTGATGGCATATAATTATTATTAATTAATGTTTAACTGGCTCTTTGCAAGGGAGTTAGGTGGGAGAGAGTCCTAGATCTTGTTAGCTCAAAGCACAGTGGCCTTTAATCTCCACTCCATCAGACCTAGTGGTAGCCAACTGTCACTGTGGAAACACACTATGCATGTTATGAAGTTGCTCAAAAATTACTATAAATTTTGATATTCAGAATGTTCCAGTTAATCCAAAGTCACTTTTTGAAAACTTTTAATTGCACATGACACATTTAGTTAAATAGTATTGTGATATAGTGACTCGGGAAACAAATTGAAAGGATTGGGGTTTTTTATGTAAAGTGGTTCCTTCCCCACAAATTCATTAACAGGCCTGGCTCCTTGGTAATACTGTGATTCACAGATAGCCATCATCCTCACCAGCAGCACCATCATCATTCAAAAGGAAGCATCATCTTCCTTGTGAATCAAGGGTTCCACTTTGGCTCATCATTTATTTCTTCTCTGAATAAAATGGCAGAAGGTGAAACCCTTTCATATTGTGTCAGCAATCAGTCCCGTTGACATTGTTATCCTATGGGCTTCCCTCTACTATAGTGCCTCTTGACTTCTTCTCTGTTTGCATGTTTGGTCTGGATATTTATCAAGGGACACTAGAATAGGCCAGTGTCTTGGTATTGCTGTTCATCTGATTCACGAAGCACTTCTGGTAATGTGAAATGCAGTTCATGAATTGCTCAAGAGCTGGCCAAAGAATTGTTGACTGCCCATTTCCATATAAATGGCTTCATTACTATGCAGGCTAGCGATAATTTATGAGACTGGATTCTCCTTTACAAATAGGGGTCTTGCTGGCAGTGCCCTTCTGCATCTAGGCAAGGAAAATATGATATCAAAACTATTCAAGTAATAGAGATGTTCAGCTGCTAAAGGTGCACCTACATTAGAGCTACGACAAAATGCTGATTAGATTTGAGCATTTTCACTAGATAACCAGAGGCATTTTAATATTAAACATGCTATGTTTTGCTGTCTAAAAAATGAGAAAAGTTATATCCAAGTTGTAGAGCACTATTACCTGCAGCACTAGTAAATCTGACAATTATCCATTCAGGGAGTGACTAAACGGGCATTTGTCCCACTGTTTGCACCATGTTTCTCAATGATTCTTTCAATATTTGTTTTGTTGACTATATGACCTTATCTCTAATTGCAATTAGGTCTACCACTATGTGTTGTAGAAGAGTAAACCATTTGGCATAAGTATGTGCTCTATTTTGTTTGGTTAGCAAGGCTTGTGGGGTTTGTTTATTTTTTTAGTATTTCTAATCACATTATTTTGTCTTGCTTTGATATTGTTTCTGAATATGTTCAGATGACATCAGTGATGATGTGCAGATTTGTGTGTGGTGTGTGAATGAAACCTACTCCTTTTGCCTACCTTCTGCTTGCAGTAGGTAGGCAAAACTTCAATTAAAAGTTGTAAACTGAATTTAAAAAAACATTGTTCTCCTAATTTAGTGCTATAGCGCTAAACTGATACAGCTTTAATTCAAATGCTTGGTA
This sequence comes from Intellagama lesueurii, assembly GCA_037013535.1. Taxonomy (NCBI): domain Eukaryota; kingdom Metazoa; phylum Chordata; class Lepidosauria; order Squamata; family Agamidae; genus Intellagama; species Intellagama lesueurii. The sequence goes on along the minus strand of JBAJHW010000001.1, from coordinate 160,293,135 downwards.
TGTTGCTTCAGTTCAGTCCAGTTCACAATATTTTATATTTTATAATGACCTAAGAATCATTGACTTATATTGAGTCCATTGAGATGGGTTTTAAACATGTGTATATATTTTATCTCATTTTTGTTTTGTTGTTGCTTGATATACTAGCACAGACTAACATGGCTACTTCTTCTAAAACTACTACTATGGTGGGTTAAGTGGTCTATGTCCTCTGAAGCTTTGAGAGAGCAACACAGGTCCTTAGTGGGGGACAGTCATCCCTAGTCAGGTGATCCCAATGTTTCCAGGGCTTGGTTGGCATGATGGAGAGCATGATGAGGGGACAGTCTGGATGGATGGGGGATTCCATAGAAGGAGAACAGCATTTTTTTAAGCTTGAAGTGGTGGACATGGCCAAGAAGCTAAAGGACCTACTCCCCTACAAGTTTTTCTTCTTAAGGAAGAAGGAGTCAATTCTAGCAACCCTCTTGGACCTGCAAATTAAACAGTTGACAATGAATGTTAAGCAGCTGGGGGCGGGGGGGGGGCAACGCCAGCCATTTTCCCATCACATGCAGCAGCAGTTAAGGAAGAGGGTCCAGCTATCATTGAAGGTTCACACAGAGTGGGAAGGAACTAGCAATGTTCATAGCACCCCAAACAGCAGTACCAGCAGTTGTACTCTAGAGTCCAAGTCTCTCACCTCTACAACAACAGAGCAAGCTTTCTGGAACACTCTTTTGAGAAGCATGGCAGGGGCCTCTCCTCCAGAGACACCACCAGAGAGGAAGGGCATGGCAAAGGCGTACAGGCAAGAGCCCTACGAGCCAAATGAGATGATCCCTCCCCCCTTGTCTTCCTGGGCTGAGAAGGAGTCTGTTTGGGGAGGTCTGGCCAAGGCGGCAGCAGGACTGCTCTCTTGCCCACCAACTAGTGTGCCCGGTGAGAGACCGTGTTCTCCCAGGCAGGGGACATAGTCAGTCCACACCACTCACATCTGGAACCTGGATCTGTAGAAAAACTTATTTGCCTTAAAGTCAACTCATCATTGCTGGGCTTTAAAGCGAGAATGGCCCACTCTGCTCACAGGACAAGGGAGGCCATGCTTCAGTCTGGTCCCTCCGCCTTCTGCCTCTTTCCTTCTTCCACCTGCTACTCCAAGATTGTGCTAACTCACTCAACTGTGCCGTGCCCCCATGCTGTGGGAGCAATTTCCACCCACTACAGCAGGGGTGGGCAATTAATTTCTATAGGGGGCCACATGAAAAATCTGAACTGTGTTCGGGGGCCGAACCAACTTTACTTAAAAATAAAATGAAACAGTGATGTTATTATTGTTTTTATTATAAACTTGTTAATCTTCACAAATACTAAAGAGGTTTTTTGCGGTATGTTAAAGATAAGCAACTGACACTGAGCTAACTCACCTGTCCTCCGTTCCCCCGCGGCCTTCCTCTCCAACTGTCTTCTATCCTGCGCAGGCGACGTGATGTGTCATCACGTCGCCTGCGCAAGGATCGCTTCCGGCCTCTTGAGCCGCAGGCTCCGCAGCCTGCGGCTCAAGAGTAACAGTCAAAACTCGCGAGATCCCAGCGTCGGATCTCGCGAGTTTTGCTTACTGCCGTGCTGGGTGACCGGAGCCGGAGTTCTGGCTCACTCAGTGGCGACGGGCGGGCCGGACTGAAGCGACGACCGGCGGGCCAGACAGGAGTGGCTCGTGGGCCGTATGTGGCCCGTGGCCCGCACTTTGCCCAGGTCTGGACTACAGGCTACCTGCTGCTCCAACCTGCCTGCCAGGGCTGCCCGGGGTATTTGCCCACTCCCCAGTGTGACCTGTCTTCTGCTTCCCCAACGCTGCTGGCATTTCCTGCTGGCCTTCCCACTTTTCTGGGTTCAATCAGGATGCCCCATTACAGTCATTTCCTAATGCTTAGGCCCTGCTAGCTGCTGACGTGCAATCTGTTTTTGCTTGGCACAATTGCTGGGAAGGTGTCAGAGGACATAGGCAAATCCTTTAAAAATATTATGCCTGTGTGTATTTTTTTAAAAGAGGAAAATACTGACTACATAGTATTCATATAGACTGTAACAGAGTTCTGTATATCTGGAAATTTTGAATTTTTAAAATTCTGAATCCAAAAGGCTGTAATTCCAAACTGGAATTCAGAATCTGAATTTTGGTGCTAGTGCACATCCCTAAAATGAAATAAAACATATATTCACCTACTATTAGACATGGGAGCTTCATATTCATCTCCTGGGGGAGATGAATACAAAGCCTACCAGCTCAGGAATCCCAGTGGTCCTTCCCCACCCTGCAGAACCAGCCCAGTCCACTTTCCGGGCTCCTTGGCAGGTACACGTCCACCAGTGGCGACATCATGCCAATCGCGGACATAGTCCTGCTGGCACTTCTCCACCTCCCCCCTTAACCGACCACTCAGCAACTGAATGGGAGGCTCATCTCCCTGCCTCCTCGCTGGAGTGGTCAGCTGCAGGGAGAGGCGGGGCAGCACCAGCAGGACTACATCTGTGATTGGCATGATGTTGTCGCTGCTGGGTGCACACACACCGAGGAGCCTAGTAAGTGGACCAGGTTGGTTCTGGGGGGCAGGGAAGGACCGCTGGGACACCTGTGCTGGCGGGCTCCATATCTGTCTCCCCTCGGAGACAGATACGAAGCTCCCACGTCTACCTAGTCTGTAAGATTTGAGGCAGTAACTTACAAAATACTTTCCACTGACAAGCAAAACAGCAGAGACAGCTATCCTAGGCAATTAGAAGAAGGTGTAAATCTGACTTTTAAAAATTCTTCTTCTTAATTAAACTAATGTAGTTTTGCATATCAGCTATAAAATGAAGTTTAAATCAAGCCTTCCTCATGCATAAAACTATATAAAGTGAATCACAAAACTAAATGTAGCAGTTACCATGAGTTATTTAGTTTAGTTCTTTGTGTTCCTGGGGAAAACCTATGCATCAGAATCCCATACTTTAAAATTTATATTAAAATTAGAATTGCTAGAACATTAGCAATGCAGTCTTATAGATGTTTACTCGACAGTAATGTCCATTGGATTTCATGGGCTTTCCTCCTGGTTGGGGTATAGAGGTTTAGTCTCCCAGCATGCGCTCATATGCATTCCCGGGTAAACTACAGTATACCAGCAAGCAGCCCGAATGTCTAGTACACTGGGAAAATATAGTTTAGGATAGCAGTCCTGATTTATTTTGGGGTGCTTTTTTTTTTCAAGAAGGAAGGAATAGACCAAGCTGCTGAAAAACATCTTTTGAATCTGTAAATTCAATAAATAAGAATTGTTATTACTGTAGTATAGGACATTTCTCCAAGGAGACATTTTGACTATTTTCATTCCATTTTAAAGGACAGAAATCCCCGTATGAGGGAGGGACCCCGACTCACCTGTGCCCCCATTGGTAGTCCAGCAGTGAGAGAGTGGGAGAAGAAGAGAGCATCGTGCCTTTAGTTGCAGTGGCTCCACAGCTCCCAGGAGACCCGTAATCATTTTGGCATGCTCAGCCAACCAATGCGGAAGAAGACGGCTTGGCCAGGGGTGTGACTTGGCTCTGTGTGGGAGAAAATCTTTTTTCTGTTCTATTCCACCCTTTCAGTTCAGTTGTCTTTGGAGCTTCTTTCACCTACATTTCCCTTTTTCACAGACTCTGGGCATTTTGTGAATGGATGGTGTGGGAAAGGTTTGTGGTTTTCACTGGGCTGAGCTGTAATGGCTCTGTCACAATTTTATTTGAGGAGGGTGCATGTTGCGGCTTTGACTTTGATCCAGTTGGTGATTTCAGGGTGTATGAGGCTTTGGCACTATATGCACAAGTGGTGTGCACTCTGACATTGTGGAAGGAAGCCTTTGGAAAATGGCCATGGGCCACTGATGATGATGTAATTTATGTTGTGCATGTGGAGCTGTGCCACAGGATTCTATCCCCTGCCTAACACAGGACAGGTTCTACTGTTCCTCAAACTGTAGCCCCCCAGATGTGATGGTGTTAAACTCGCAGAAGCCTCAGCTAGCATGACCAGTAGTAAGAGATTATGGGTGTTGGTCCAGTGACACCTGAAGGACCAAAGGCTGAGAAACCCAATCCTAACCTTCCTTACATTTTTCTAAAAATAAAATGTTACAAACCTATATATCGGTCTTAAGCTCCAAGAGAGAATGGTGGACTACAAATATGACTGAAAATGAAGGATGTGAGGATCTCTGGATCAGGGCCATGAGGACGTCTTAGAGGCACTCAAGTGTTTTTAAGTTATGCACAAGGATGTCTTAATAAACAGACTAGCAGTCAAAGACATCGCTATGAGTCATGTATGCCAAAGGCAGAATGCTACATTTTTAATCCCAATTCTCTTAACAACACTTCTTTTGATGTCTATCATGTCACTTTGTGTTGTCTTGATGATACGGCAGAAAAATAGCAAGAAAGAGCTCTGCTGAGTTTCATAACAACTTTTCTCTCTCTTTAAACTATATCGTTTAGTTTGGAACATGCATTTTTTCCTGTCCACCTTGCTGTGCAAGCCCAATTAAAGTCAGCCTTTGCTGATGGATCCCTGTTTTCCTGATCTAATTAATTTTTTTAAAAAGTTGTGATCAGCATTTTTCCAACACTGATTTTTGATGCCTCTTAGTGGAACACCCACCTCTTCATTCCTTGGAGTTCAATGGATCATCTGTTATCCCATGCTATTGAAGTTTGTTTCAATTAAATAACTTGTGTTTAAAACAACAGAATATGTTTGAAGAGTTGGACTGAATGGTTATTTGTAGGCAACACTATTTGTTAAGGATTCCTTTGCCAAGATCAAGAACAATGAGGTGCTATAGAAAAGTTACGCTGAAGTGAAGATTTTCACTCCTAAGTCATAGCAGAATGAGGGAAAGATGAACTTAAAATCTTCTGACTAATTTAACCCGGAAAACTTCTCACTGATTTGGGGGTGGGGTCAGGAGCGCATTGGGAATCATGGCAGGAATGACTGACCCTTGAGGGGAACAGGATATGACCACCAGCCAAAGCTTTTGGAGGTTCCCCCACCCCATAAATGGAGCGAGGGGACTTCATCTCCCCACTACCATAGATTGCATGCCAACAAAGACATTATTACACAAATGTATATGGGGCAAGGTACTGTGTATGTGTGTGTACATGTTGGTGAGTGTATATCTTCTTTATGAATTCTGTACTGCCGTCCCTCCCCTCCTTCCCTCTGTGATGTGCTGAGCCAGGCTTATGAGATGCCTCCATGACAGATTAGGCTTTCCAGGAGAATAATTGAATTGTACTAACAAGCAAAGTTGCACAATGTTTTGCTCTTCATTTTTAAAAATAATTAAACTTGTTTTTGGCAGGAGGGGAAAATTATGTTTATATTATCTATACTGCAATCAATCCTCATAAATAATTGCAAGAGATTTGACTATTTATATTTAAATGGATTTCTTTCTGGATCTACAGCTAACTGGAATTCAAAGCTATTATTATTCTTTTAATGCAGTGGAATTCACTATGTTTGTAGAGTGGGAGGAGGGAGCCAACAGAGACCCTGCTACAGTCACCATCTGCAGCTGAGTTCATAGCAATAAGCAGAAACGCAAATATTTCATCATTCATTTTAAACAGATAATCATCATTCTATCATCATTTATTTGTTTGTTTTTTTTTCAAAACCAGCCTTATGTATCTGCTTGTTGATTAACACTTGCCTTGTGTAAATTCAAGGCTACTCTTCTATTCTGAACCATATGTTTCTTCTGTCACACAATAACAAATGTTCAGGAGGACAGAGAGAGATTATTTCCCCTTCTCTGTTGCACCCAGGACCTTGACTTAAACTTCTCTGGCAGGATTTCTGTGAACATAAATGGCATGAACACCATGTTTAATGCTGAGACAAAAAAAGGTTTATTTCCCACCATCCTCATTCACTGAAATGGGTTTGTTTCAGTTAAATTAAATCCAAAAATATTCTAGGTGGGGGGGAAGCTTACTCCAAGATCCCTTTCAGGGCCAGGGTTTGCTCTGTGAACATTGGTCCAAGAAATGTTTTGGTCTTTTTTAAAGAATTAAAACAAGTGCCCTGTACCATTCATGGTGCTATGAGACTCACTGCTGATTTCCAGCCCCTACACTTCCTAGAATGGTTTCAGAGCAATGTAAGGTGATGTTTGATCACTCCCTCAGGCCATTCCAGGTAGTGGTCCCACCCACGTCCTGTCAGCCACTCTTTCTCCAATGATTTGAGAGAGCAACAAAACTTCACCCTTTTCTCCTATCATTCTGAAGCCATTTATGGAAGTGTGGAAGACTGCAAGCAGCAGAAAGCCCTGGTTGCTTCTGTGGGCAGAGTGGCACTCTGGCTTCTAAGTTCAAAAATGAGCAAAAACCCTTGTCACTGTTAAAGGAAGCAAGATTCCCTCCCATCCTTGCCAAAGACTTATTAGAAATCCATCCCTCCAGCTGGAAATTGTGAGAATATTGCTCCCTGCTTCACAATGTTTTCAGGAAAATGAGATAAGGTTTTCAGCTCTTATAAGCTGCTCATTAAGATCCTTGGAGGAAAAGCAGTGTAATGCTAAAGGGTTCATAAACATGGCTAAAAAAATGAGTAGGTTAAAGACCATTTTATTTTTCCGTGCCTCCAGAACCTTCCTGTGTAAGCACATCTCATTTTTAACTGTCCAAGATCAATGCCTAAATTACTAACTCTCCAGCTTCACGAGTATGAACAATTTACAAACTGTTGTGACATTTCACCCCCTTAATTATTAAATGACAGCATAAAATCATTACAGCAAAACATAGAGGGAGAGATTAATTCATAAATGATACTAACCATGTAAAATACATGAAAGAAAGTATTGTCGGGTGTGTACAGTATGTGTAGCTCCAAACCCATTCGGTATCTGAGCTGTTTTAAAGGTGTCCTGAACCAATATGGTCTTAGGTTTGTGTGTCCATTTGTACATTTCTGGATCAATGTTGTTGTTTTTTAAATGATTTGGGAAAATAAAGGGCTGTGGCATGGAATGAGGGACAATAGGCAGCACCATCAATTTTAGGAAAGTGATGAAAGTGATGAATAGAGGGTTGAAAGTGCTTACGTATCAGGCTGTCATGCATTTTTTTCAGGTGTTGGGTGAGCCGGCATTCCAACACAGTCTTGTGCAGTAGGAAAGGAATAATCTCTCACACCATTGTAACTGGCAAAGCAACAGCAGCAGCAGTTCTTGACAGAGAATCCAGAGATAGACATGATGAGTAGGCGATTCTCCCAGCTGGTAACGTCGCTTCCAGAAATATGTCCAGACATTACACCAAAAAGATTTTGTTCCCAGTAACGGCAAAATCCTCCAAAGGCCTAATGTGAACTGAAAGGTTGAGTTGAATGGAAAAATACTCAATTCTTCTTACTTCTGCCAACAGAGCAGAAGAGCGGCATGTGCTGGCATTTCTTTGTGGTACACCATAATGGAGAAAAGAAGACAAAAAGTAGAAAAGGGAGGAGCGGAATAAGAGAGTCCCTCACACTATTATGACCTATCCAATCAAGGACCAGCCAAGAAAAACCACATTCTTCCATCCATCCACCTTCCCACACACACACACACTCAGTCATCACAGTGAGAGAGAGGTAGAGAGGTAGATATTCAAGAGATAAAGACATTCAAGAAAATTTAGACAGTCACCTGTCAGATATACTTTAACTTGGATTCCTGCATTGAACAGGGGGTTGGACTTGATAACCTTATAGGTTCCCTCCAATTCCATTATTCTATGGTTCTATATATAAAAGAAAATTGCAGACTATAGCAGCCAGTCAAAATAGCAATGCAGACCTCTCCATCCACCCTGCATAAATGTGAAATAGCTTCCCAAACAGCTGAAGGGGGGAATTATAGACTCCAGTGATATATAGAACTCTGAGCCCTTCCTAGGGTCTCAGCAATAAGACTCTCCAGGAGTGTTCCTAGGCTTCATTGGTGGTTCAGCTATCAATCGCCTTCTCTTATGATGCTTCTTCTTTCTTGTATGGATTTATCCCTATCTGTTGGGGTGGATGGACTATCTCAAGGTGGCTTGCTTTGTTTTGTACAAATATCCAATATGGTCCATTTTACAACTTTTCTCTGAAGGCAACTGCATGTGCCTAGAAAGTATATTTGCTGGTTAATTATGATCGATATCTATCAACAACTCAGAGGTTCAGTTGTTGTTGTTTTCATCATGGGTATCCAGTAGACCTGCCCTCAAATTCCTCATAGTAGGACAAGTGATCTCTTGGGTGAGAACAGCTGGAAATTGACACCTTCAGACACATCAGGAAAGTTGAGGATGTCTCTTGTGTCACAAGGTTATAATGTAATAAGGCCCCATTGGCAGTCTGTATTATAAAAGACTGAATATGGTTATCCCACAATTGTGCCCTTTGGTCCCAGATGCCTGTGGAATAACTTCTCAGGAAAACGCTGTCTTCTGGCTCTGGAAAGATATGGGCCATCTGGTCAGAACAGTTTTGAGAAGACACATGGCCAAAACAAAATATTGCCAAATGCTGTGTTCCAGCTCTGAATTTCTTTGCTCCTTATGAGACTGTCAACGGTGTGACACTGTGGTGAATCTTCAGTTATAGGCAAAGGAGCTCTAGCCCACCTTTCCATTAAGAGTTTCACAGGGCACTTCTCCCATGGTTCATTCATGTGAATTGGAGGAGACTTGTAAATATTACCACCATTATGAGTGGATGTCTTTGTCAGATTTCTGACAATCTGCACAGAACTTAGTACAAGGCCATTTGACTGAGGTAAGTTGGAACTAGATGTATTGTGCTGAAGAACCCAATCTTTGGCTCACTTTCTGACCCTCACAAATTTTCTACAGCATTTTCCTATGAAGGCTGAGGCACTCGTGTATCTTCTCTACCTGTGTGTACCACCACACCAATGACAACCATCCCCAAACCCCTGCATGAAGCTTGGTTGGATTGTATTTAACACTGCTGTTCAGACACTGCCACAGCGAACTTTACTGGAAGTGCCATTCTCCTTTTAAAAGAGGAAAGAACACTTCTGGGGGGGGGGGGCAACACAAACACACACAACCATAGTCAGTTTGGTGACGTTACATAAACTGCATTTCTTGGCAATGACAAGAGGTGTGCAGGAGTATAATGCCTTGTTACTGCAGTCTTCAAAAATAATGAACAGGATGTGTAAACCAAAGATGTTTTAGGTTTTTTTAAAAAACAAAAAACAAAAGAATAAATAAATGTTCAGATAACAGGTAAAACTAAACTATAATAATGTTCAAGCTGCCAGGTTCTTTATCATACATTTGTAAGACTTCTACTGACTTTCTTTGAAATTTAAACACACACACACATATATATACAAATGCTTGATCTGACACGTTACAGCAATACCACACTATTATTTACAGCTTCTTCATCAAACAGATGACATCCATCTCTAACAATATTAACCCAAACTAACCCTCTGCTTTTACTGAAGTCATACAAAACAGAACCTTCTCTGTCAGAAACCACACCACCCAATCAGCTCACATTTCCATTCTCAAACATTCTTCCATGCCTCTCAACTATTTTAACTGTCACTCCTATCACACATCCAACCTTCAATTAACACTCAAACCCTAGTCACTTACCATGTGTGTCAATACAAACTTATATGCAATATGTAGAGTGCATAAGTGATAAGAATATTCACATATACATTTCTGTTTCCAGAGCTTTTCCAGTACCACAAGAGCTCAAACAGCTCCTGGAGGTGCACCTGCAGTGAACAAAAATTTCCCGTGTGTATAGCTCACAGCCAATTCATGTCTCTGTAATTTGAGCATAATTCATTAAATTCATAACGAACAGTCACTCAATGATTTGCTGAATAATGTGGTGAGGCGTGTATGATCTATTTCCACAATCCCTCCCTGGTCATAAGTATGATTAATTTTTTTCCCACAAGCAAACAATATACCAAGTAATTCTTTCTCCCTTTGTGCATGCTGAGTTTCAGCATCAGTAAAGGACTTGGACGCATATATCATTAGATGCCAGAGGTTATAATATCCTTGCAGCGGAATAGCACCCAAGCCAAATTGAGAGGTATCTGCTGATCTCTTGATAGGTTTGATTGGAGTTTGGAGCTATTGCCAAACTCCCATTCTGCCTCGTAACACATTCATTTTCTGTTCAAGAAACAAGAGGTCCTGTTACAGCACACATATGAGGGATAAAACCCTCAAAACACACTTCCTTAAATCTCTGAACCCCTTTGACTGTAGTTGTGGCACGATATTTGCAGCCATTACTTTCTTTGACACTGGTTTCACACCATCAGGAGAAATAGTATCTCCTACAAAATGTCAAATCTGGATCATCAAAAACATAATCCTCCCTGTCCATTTGGACTTTTGCCACTCAAGTAGTCATTCAGAAGTAGCCGAAGTGATTCCTAGTGCTCTTCTTTAGCAGAACCTGTAATTATGATACCATCAGTGTCCACCCCGATGAAGTGTTCGTAGAACATGTGTATAGTTTTGTGAAAGACTTCAGGGCCAGATGCAACGCCAAAGAGAAAATGCAAATATGTGTGACATCCAAATGAATTGTTGAAGATTCATAGTTTTGAACTCTCCCCCCATTAACTTCAACTATCATAATCCTGATGAAGCATCTAGTTTACTTTTGTTTGATTTTTAAAAAGCATGCCTTTGCAAATTGGGCCTTTGCCTAGCAGTTTGAAATGCTCTCTTTTTAATGCTTTGTTCAGGTCCCTTGGATCTAAACAGATGCACCACCGTCTGTTGTTTTTCTGCAAGGACCAATGACCTGAACCCAGTCAGTTGGTTCACCTAGATTTCTTTTCAATTACTTGTAAGGCCACCATCCTTTCTTGCTCAATTTTTAATTTATTCCAAAAGTAAATGCACTTTCCTTCATGGGTGAATAACTGGAGGCAAAGTCTTATTAATTGGGATGGAAGATTTTCCTGGCGAGGAGCCCAGTCCTAAAAACACGTGATAGCATGTTTCTGTGAATGACAAATACCCTTGGTAAGTACAATCCTGCAAGGCATATCCACATTTTATTCTATTCAGTTTTTCACTGGCTGCTAGAGTCGGAATGGATGTCACATTCCTTGGTTATGGTAAAGAAGGGAAGCTTCGGGGGGTTTTGCCTGATGCTAGAAATACATAATCTCAGAACAAGGATATTTGTTCCATAGTAACAAGCAACTATGGCATCTGTTGGTCCCCGTTTGGGCTTGGGTAACAGACTTTTATACTTCTTTTCAGTGTGGATGTTAACATGGCCACCCATGTCCAGTTAAAATGGGGCAAAATTCTGTAGGGACTTGGTGTGGTGTAGTGGATAAAGTGATGAACTAGGCCTCAGGAGACCTGGGTTCAAATCCCCACTCAGCCATGGAAACTCACTGGGAGAGTGGAACTGATAAAACCACTCCTTAAAATATCTCACCTACTCTGAAAGCCCTGTCCAGGTTCACTATAAATCAATGCTGACTTAATGGCACATAGCAACAACATCTCATTCTACTGCACAGAGAGGATCCAGTCTAGAGATGGGCATGAACCGAACCACGAACCAGAAAAACTGATGAACCAGGCTGGTTCACAGTTCAGTTTGTTACCTAGATTGGGGACCCTGTTTTGCCAAAGAAAAACAAAGCACCAGACATTTTCCCCCTTGGCACTTCATTTTGCTTTGGCAAAATGGGATACTCAACTGCCCCATTCCCACTGCCCTTATTGCCTCCTTACCTGTTCCTGCCACTACCTCCTCCACCACCACCTCCTCCACCTCTTCTTCTGCCATCCCACCATTCTCAGAGGCAGTGGTCCTTGCTTCCCTGCCAGGAGCTGGGCCTGCTGCCTCTGCGCCTGCATCCATCTATCAGCTGGGCTGTGCAACAGCAGTGGCGGCAGTGTGACAAGAGCAGGTAGGCACCTCCATGGGCACGAACCAAAAACCAAACTGCAATTCGGTTTTCCTATTGGTTCATGGCAGGTCGTGTTTCATGGTTAGCCGTGAACCATCATGAGCCACCATTTTACAGTTCATGCCCATCTCTAATCCAGTCCCTTTCATCAAAATTTCTTGCATCCATTATATCAGCATAAAGCTCCTGATCAAAAATGTCATCAGCAGTGTTCAACTGACTTTTTTCCTATTTTTACTTGGTAGCATCTTGCAAAGTAATTATGCCTTCCATGGTTAAGATTGAGTTGTCTAAATTTATACATGGTTTAGGACCATGCCTCAATCTACCATTCTTTTGAGCCTCATTCATTTGGACTGAGGTAGATTGTGAGGAAGACTTGTTGCTTGTAAGGTAGACATTTCCCCTGATTTTGTGTTATTTCTGCTCCTCTACATTCAAATCATCAGATGAGTCTTTAGCCTGCACTTTCATCATTTCTAAGGCCACACAAATCTGGAGCTGTGTCCAGGCAGAGATCTCCTTTATGAAACAGACACTCCATGAGAACAGTATCTGTAATACCACAGACAATTGTGTCCCTTATACAGTCAACCCTCGACTTACGAACGGCCCTAGTTACGAACATTTCGACTTACGAACGGCTCCGTTGGAAAAAATCGGCATCGACTTGCGAACGGAGCCTCGACCTACAAACGAGGCTCCGTTCGCAAGTCAATGCCAACGGAGCGATCGGCGCCTTTGGAGGTCTCAAAGGGCTTTCCCCCCGACGTCGGAGGAAGCCGTTTGAGAGCTCCGAAGGCAAAAAGGCAGGGCGAAAGGGCTGGAAATTTGAATTTCCCGCCCTTTCTCCCTGCCTTTTTGGCTTCGGAGCTCTCAAAGGGCTTTCCCCCGACATTGGAGGAAGCCCTTTGAGAGCTCCGAAGGCAAAAAGGCAGGGAGAAAGGGCGGGAAATTCGAATTTCCAGCCCTTTCGCCCTGCCTTTTTGCCTTCGGAGCTCTCAAAGGGCTTCCTCTGATGTTGGGGGGAAAGCCCTTTGAGACCTCCGAAGGCACCGATCGCGGCGGCGGGGACCCCCAGGGAGGTCTCCCAGGGCTTCTCTGCCACCATGGGAGACCTCCCTGGGGTCCCCCGCCGCCGCGATTGGAGGCAGCGCTCACCCAGCGCCGGGAGGCTAGAGCTGGCCGGGTGCTTGGCCGCTCGCCCCAGCCGCGGCGGAGGCAGCGGAGCACCGGCAGGCTTCGGACTGGTAAGTCCTTTTTAAAAAACTTTTCTGTGTGGGTTTTGGAGGGTGGGTTTGGACTGGGGGGTTATGTTTCTGTGGTTTTTTTGTGTTGTTGTTGTTGTTGTTGTTTTTTTGCAGTCCCAGTGTGGGACTTGCTCTTTTTATTTTTATTTTGGTATTTTTTTGAAATGCTGGAACGGATTAATTCCGTTCCCATGCATTTCAATGGGAAATGGTACTTCGACGTACGAACTTTTCGATGTACAAACGTCCTTCCGGAACGGATTAAGTTCGTAAGTCGAGGGTTGACTGTACAAGAGTCACGAAAACCACAATTCTTACTCAGCCTTCTTAATTCATTTACATCATGATCCACTGTTTCATCTGTTTTCTGTCCACATGCAAAAAATCCTCTCTATTTCTTCAAAAGTTTCATTCTTTCTAGGTGTGAAGTATTTTTCGAACTTATCAACTATACTTTCAGTTTTGGTTCTTTCAGCATGTCAAAAACAAATATCTAGAGCTTCCTTCCTCCACCACATAGGAAAGAAATTAAAAAGCAAAATGAACAAAGATACAATTTTATCAGCTTTCTCTTCTGCCCCTGCTGTTGCCCAGGTAGAGTGCAAACCTTTTTGAACTAAACTTTTTCAACTCCTCAACAGTGTTGCCTGGTCAGAAGAAACTTGATGGGGTTTGTAACATAACCATGTTTGCAAACATTCCTCCAATTTAACAGTAGTAACACAGGGCTTAATTCCTCATTCTCCACTTCGAACACCAAGTACTGGTTTTAGGGTTTATAAACACACCTATAGAGATAAAAAGGAGGCCAAAGGCAAAGTTGTTCCACAGAGCTTCCAGAACCTTCCTCTGCAAGCAAAATCATAGGTCTCCTTTGTGATTGTCCATCCAGTGTTCAGGCCTACTTCCTGAATTATAAACTGGTTCACACCGAGGGAGGGTCAACAAATTACAAATTTCAAGCAGGATGCAAGTATGATAAATAGACAGATACAGAGACTAAGAGGTGAATCTTGTTTGCTGATTAAGACTTATTGAAATCTGAATGAAAGGGAAAATAAAATTGATTAATTTTTAATTGTATTTTATGTATATGCCATCTTTCTCCCCATAAGGGATCTAAGATAGCTCGCAACAATTGAAACTATACAACAATAACTGCTTAACTGCTTGAAATGCTATACAGAAGAAGCAGTTTCTGACTCTTTCTACCTCCAACTCACATTTGAATCAAACCAACCTCTCATGGACTCTTCAACTGTGTTCTGAATATATAATGCAGAAGCCATATCTCTTCAGATTTGTTCTTATAATAGTTGCAGAAGGAGGAGGGCCTGCCCATGAAATTTAGGGTCCACAATGATTAATGGATTTTTTTTTCTACCCATCGGAGCTTCTATGGATGACAGTCCACTTCCTCAGCTGCACTGAGCACCCTACTTGGGCCCCACAGGTTTATGTATACTGAATGCAAATTTACAGAGCTATAATTCACGAATTCTGACTCAATATATAATGGCAGAGATTCTCTCATAAATTAAGAACTGTATCTAACTGTATCTTTAACCATTAATTATAAAGAACTGTTATGTGTCACACTACCATCTAAAACTCAACACGTTATTTTCCTGTGTAAATCAGTCTCATAAAGCAAGCATTTCGAGAGATGAAAAACTACTAAACTGAGGCTATTGTAATTTGGGCATACCATGGGCAAGCAGCATTTTCTGAAAATTATTGAATGTCGCTAGGAAGAGTGGAAGGCAGCAGGAAGAGAGAAGAACTGAACATGGACTTCAGTTGGCAAGACCCGAGCAAGGCTAGTCTATTAGTACTCAGGTCTTCCAAAGGCTTCCAATCCATCGGATCACCACAAGTTGGAAGTGACTTGACAGTACATAACAGTAACAAGAATACGAGAGTGTGTAACACAATGCCCCCCCTGAAAGATGGGGGTACCACTCTAAACCGCCATCATGCTTTCAAATATTTATTGGTTCAAAACAGGAAAAATCACACCCTAGTAAACTGGTAGGAATAAGAAGTCTGTTTCGAAACTTTATACAAGCTGAAGCTATTTGTATGCGGGGGGCGGGAGATAACAAGGACAAGTGAGTATAAGATATTGTTTCTAATCTATTCTTATATTAATCACTAAATTAAATGAAGAATTTAAATGAAGAACTTGATGTTATTTTTAATTAAATTAAGAATACTATTATTCAATTATCAGAATAAAGAATTAGAAAATGTCTCATAAAGACATTTTATCCTGTGTGGAATGTACAGAAGTACAAAGGATGAGTATTCATCTTTGTGGGGAAGTGGATTACCTTTCAAGGTGGATAGCTCAGTGGTTTATATCTCTGACTGTCACCCGCTCCTGTGCCTCCAGAGAGAAGAGCCAGCCCTGGGTGGCCTTGGGCAAGCTGCAGAGTCCCAGGACACCCCCAGAAGAAGGGAATGGGAAACCACTTCTGAGTATTCTCCACCTGGGAACCCCTGTAAAGGGTCACCTTAAGTCAGAATTCACTTGACAGAACATGATTATTATTTTAAAAGGGAAGGGTTGAAAATAGCCTTTCATCTTAAGTCAAGGATCAAGGTGGAGAGAAGAGAACAGTGATGCGATTTCAGGCTAAGAGCGTAAAAGAAACATCTATGACAAAGCTATTGGTACAAATGTGTTATCATGGTTAAAAGCCTCAGGCATAACTTCGATCTGACCTTTCTTTGAAGATGCTTTGAGAGCACAGAGAATACGTATGTGTATATGTGTCTTTTAACCATCATGTCATAGCAATGAAAGATAAATGATAGATGGGGGTGGAGTTCTTCTAAATGTGCAGTTTTTTAAAAAAAATGTCAGATCATTTATTTTGTGACTGCTGAAGAAGGCTACATTTTAGGATCAGCTCAAGCCTTGTGACATTTCGAAAAACAAAAGCTACAACAAATTAATTTTAGTCTTCAGCAATAAACAACCCATTGACATGAGTATTACTGAGAAACATCAATAATATTCAGATTCATTAAAGTCTGGAGAAAATGAAAATGTTCTCTACTCTTCTCTCATTTCTCACACTTGTCTGCTGTACTAGAGAGAAAGTGGGTGGAATATGGTAGCAGAAAAGGAAAATCTAGGAAGCTAAACCCGTCAATCCAAAACAGGGTGGATTCACTGACTCTAGAGCAGACTCTATTTCAATCACTATTGACTTGACAATTAATGCTGCTCTAACAAGACTATTCTAGTTGGGACGAATAATTGGAATTAGCCCCATGGACCCTTTCTTTACTACTATCTACATCTAAGTCTTCACTTCTAAGCATGGCTAAACAGACCACTGTTGACTAGAACTCTGAGAGACATAGTTAGAGATGGGCATGAACCACAAAAAAGGGGTTCATGGTCGTTTGTGGTTCGTGGCTAACCATGAACCATCCAACCATTTTTTAAAAAGAATCATGAACCGGTTCCTTTTTTTAAAAAACGTTCATGCCTGGGGGAGGGAAAACTAACACCCCCCACAGCCTGCCATCACCCCCCCTTCCCACTGCCCCCATTGCCTCCCTACCTGGGTCTCTATTGGGTCTGTGACTGCAAACTAAATACTACTACTAGTACCTGGGTCTGCCACCTCCTCTTCCTCCTCCATCACTGCAAATGGGCAAACTGGGGCCATGGGGCCCTGATCTGGTGCCACACAGTGCCGAATTGCCCATCTGCAGCCCCACAGCCTGCCCACTGCTCCCGTTGTCTCCCTACCTGGTCCCTCCACCACCTCCTCCTCCTCCTCTCCTACCATATTGAGAGACGCTGACCAAGCTTTCCTTCCAGAAGCCGGGCCTGCTGTCTCCGTGCATGAGCCCATCTATCAGCTGATCGACGGGGGCCTGCACAGAGACTGCAGGCTCAGCTTCTGGAAGGGAAGTCAGGCCTGCTGTGTCTCAAGATGGAGGAGGAGGCAACAGGACAAGGGAGGGAGGGGCAGTGGGAAGGGGGGCAGGCCATGGGGTGGGGTGAGCAAACTAGGAATTTAATTAAATCATTTAAACAAATTGGGGTCCAGGTCGGTTCAGGTTCATCCATTTTGACGAACCTGGACCAACCCAAACCAATGAAGCAGCAATTTTTAACAAACGTCTTGGTTCATTTTTTAGTTCGTGCCCATCTCTAGTCACAGATGCTTCTCCAGAGATATAAGGCAGGAGGAAGGAAAAGAATTGTATTTGCAATGAAAAATGAACCCTCTGAAAATGCTTAGAGTTGAGGAATTGCATACGAAGATTTGGTTTAGCTCTGGAACCTGTAATGCTGTTGTTGTTGAATTGCTTTTTGCCAATAAATCTGTATAAATGGGTTAAAAACTGATTACATAATTCCCACCAGAAGCAAGCATTTTTTTCCCCTGAACTGTTTTTCACATTCCCTTACCTTTGGCTTGCCGCTTGGTAAGGTTGTGATAATGTTTGTGAAGGAGTAGAAAAGGCAGAGGGGAAGAAAATGGCCAACGAGGAAGAGAAATTGGTGCTGAACCATGATGCGCCAATGGAAATACTTGACAGCAGGTTGAATTTAACACCTAATGGCTTGGGATTTCTGCACAAGGAAAAGCACCCCCAGTTCCAAATGTCTGTCTCTCTAGTTGGACTTAGATAAAGGAGACATGGATTCTGCTTCTACATCATAACTATGGAGTCTATTGGAGGATTCTGGGTCCTCTCCTTTAGCCTAACCCACGACACACAGTTGTTTGGGGAGGAAAATGTGATTATTCCCATGATTGTAGCCCTGAATGATTCTTTTGGTGGGGGGATGAAATCAAAATGTGACAAAATGGTTTAATTAAACATATTAAAACTAGGGCTGTCTATGGCTCCTCAACTCCAATTCAGAAGCCAGTTCAAGGATGTAATCTTCATTCTGTCTGGAGTCCTTTGTGCTCCATCTGATTTGATTTATGCCCTGGATCTGAATCAATATATAAACCTCCCTTTGACTTGCATGAGGAACTCAAAATGACTTTTTGTTTCCATGTCGATGTACATGACATTAGCAAATATGCTATACCCTAAAGGAGGAAGAAAGCCTGCCAAATATCAGAGGCACCTTGAGTATTTGCTATTTTCCCCCCAAAAAAGAAGGCTGGAATGATTCGTGCTGTATCTGATTTGATTTGTTCTCCAGACACCAATTAATTTGTAAATTCACTTCGTCTCATGTTAGAATGAAATCTGGCCCATTCCACTTCTATTCAGGGTTCAAATAAGTAAGTGCGAACCAGGGTGATTCAATTAATACTTTGGGATTTGCCCAAATCTGGTGCACTGAACTGAAATTCAGTTCTTTATATATATATATGCATACAGTATGTGGAGTATCTACCACCTTGATTTCTGTTGGAGTGTAGAAAACATTGAGTGGTTGATATGCTTCCCACAACTTATTAACTGTAGAAGCTAAAATACAGACAGTTTCCCTCTGACACTTACAAATGGAACAAGGTTATCATGGTTAGCTTTAAAAAAAAACATAATAAGGATTCATATCTTGCCTAGCTTCCTCTTCTTTTTTCTAAACAATTCTGTTATATCTAAGTACTCTATCTACTTCAACTGAACAGAACAGGTTTTCGTCAGTTTTATCCATATAGGATAGAACCTGAGGTTGAAATGAGAGATTCTTCCCAGAACCTAGACAAAAGATCTTAACAGCGCCAAATATTACAGTATGTTTCTGCTCAACTTACACTTCTTGAAGGTTGGGTATGGCTAAATTCAATGGGAGCAAGGGATTTGGGAACTGGCCTTTTTTAAAAAAAAGAGGCACCTTTTACAGAGTCTAATAAGCACAGAGACCAGTCCCCTAATCCCTTGTGGCTCCCATGGAACTCAACAACTCCCACCCATTTCTTTCTCCTTCGGGCAGATAATGGTGGCTCCAGAGGGAGACTTGCCAAGGTGCTGGTGTGAGTACTGAGATTCCTCTGAGGACTTGAATTTTTTTTTTGGCTAAAGCTACCAGAGTTCTGGCAGGGAAATTTGTTGATGAATTCTGGGAGCTGAGATGAAATCCCATGCCTAAGTGGGCAATTACTCTCCACAAGTTATGATGGAGCTGGGCAGAAGGCTAAAGCACATGCCAATAAATGCAGCATTTTATGTTTTGTTTACATTCAACTCAATGTGCACAGTTCTGGTCTACACTGGTACTATCACATTCAGCTAAGTGAGGTTAAAACCTCTCGCTGGTTTCATTTCACCCCATATGGGATCTGCAGAAAAATAAGAGGAAAAGAGGAAAATGTGCCAATGGGCACATTTCCTTTTATTATTAGCTGCCAACATGGTCTCACGAGCTGCCATTGACCAGGTTCCCATGTCCTAAGCCAAGAAAGCCCACATCAGTCCCTTCTGGCGTAACAAGAACAGGGTTTATTGAATCAGGGGAAGGGGAATCAACTCTGAACAAGTTAACCAACATTGTTTTTCTTATTAGGTTGAAATGTTTCGCTACTCATCCAAGTAGCTTCTTCAGTTTGAGGAGAGTTGGTAGGAGACCCCTGATATATCCTCCACATTGGTTCACTTCCCCCTGGTCTGAATAGGCTCGTTAGACAGACAAAGAGCAGGTGTGTGAGAGAGGGATAATCCTACCTCTGCAGTTCTTGTCTACTCATTGTCATTCCAACTGGCAAACTCTTCTGATTCAAATGGAAATGAAGTATAGACACCTATTTTTTTTCATGTTTATGCACATATGAACATATATTGCTTATAAATGTTATGTAAGCTACCTATACAAGCTTTTATTAGACAGTATAGTTCTCCATATGTTGCTATACTTTAGTTATCCTGAAATCCTATCACGTGTGCACCTTGTTTCCTGCATTTTTACCTTGATTTCAAAATAAAATAAAATTCCATGGGGGTAGAATTAATGAGATCAGAGGAATTAACAGTAATCATGTGCTTTTGTTTCACTGTTAAAAACAAACCAAATCAATGGTATACAGTGGTTTTAGCATTTCACCTCCAAGTAGTGCCATTATCGGTGATAAACAATAAAAATGCCTAGAGCTTTTGGAAAAGCACTATAAATCTAACCGGCTGAAATATCAGTTTTTAAAAGTGTTCGTTGTTACTCATAAATCTCTCACAAACACTTAGCCTCGAATTTGAAAGGTTCATTTACAGAACATGCCAGAGACCTTTGTCCTGTATAAAGCGGTTTAATCTCTATCGCTACCAAGAAATCATGTATGTATTTTGCCGACGGTGTATAGACAGAGTGAAAATAAAACATAATAAAGATTTGAAGGAAGAGTACTTTTAGCTCTGACAGGCATTTAGGTCGACAAATGGAGACTGAGAAAGTCCATCCAAAACCTGGATCAGAATATGGATCAAAGCCTAATTGGGATTCATGAAAGGCAGGAAAAGGACAAATTAGAAATGGCCGAGTCCCTAAAACCAAATTGGTTCAGAGCCTCTGAAACACCATGGGAGACATGTACAGTTTATGTCAACATTAATTCATCAATTTTGTCTCTTTTAACCTGTAAATAGCAATCAAAACAAACCTTCAATTGTGCTTTAGGCTTTTGATATTTTACGTGAAAATAAAGGCAAAAATCTGAAAGATGGCTGATTTATAAGAAGCCTTGACAGAACAGAATTGAAAAATGTCGTGATCAGTCTAAATATCACAGGGTTGTGTAAATACATGGCGTGCAGAGTGCCAAGGTTGTCTTAATATTTCTCCCTTTCTTTTCCGGAGTGCCTCTGATTGAGAGGGATGTTGTGAAATGTTCTAGAACATGGATGAAATAAGATGATGGTAAAAGAAAATGATGCCTTATTGGTTTGCAACACGTGAAATGGAATCTGAATTTTCTTCCCACAGATTGATTGAAATCCTGTTGCTTAGCGTAGTAAGTCACATGTAGAGTAGACCATTTGAATCAATGGAACTTATGGTGGAGTTGACGCACCAAGTTCCCACTGATTTAATTGATCTAATCTAGTGTGACTAGATTAGACTAGTGGATCCCCAGTGTGGTGTGGTTTAGTGTCGTGGTTCTCAAACTTGGGTCCCCATATGTCACTGGATTGCAACTCCCAGAAATCCTAGCCAGCACGGCAAGTGCCGAAGGCTTCTGGGAATTGCAGTCCAAGAACAGTTTGAGAACCACTGATGTAGTGGATAAAATGATGGACTAGGACTCTGAAGAACAAAATTCAAATCCCCGCTCAGCCAGGGAAGCTCACTGGAGGAGTGGAACTGGTAAAACCACTCCTTAAATACCTCACTTACTTTGAAAGTCCTATTAGGGTTGCTACAAGACAGTTCCAACTTGAGAACCCAGCACACGCGCACACGCGCACACGCACAGTGTGACTTACTACACCAAGCATTGGAATTTCAGACATTGCGCTGTGCAGTTCCATTTAATTTATTTGGAAATTCATTACAGATCATTACAAACCACAAAATCCAATGACAGCTGCATGCTGAGACAAAATAACAAAATATAAGCACCATAACTGAGAGGAGAACACTTTCCTTCCTATCGCATGTGCAGTGGTCTATTGCATGAGCGTTGAGGCTTTTTGGAGCTCGTGTAAGAGGTCATCCCCTGCTCCTCATGCACGAGCAGAAGGCCCAGTTCCTTTAAGTGGGGGAATGACACTCCACTTGGCGAGCCAAAGATTGCATGGGAGCTCCATTACGATCCACCTGCTCCCAGCACCTCAAAAGTGAGGATCATACTGACAAGGAACAGCATTTTCATTTTAGAAATGTCTTCCATTGTGCAGAGAAAAAGCAGACAACCTTTGTTCATCTTGCCCTACCATAAGCATATCACTGTGCCATTTACACTCCCCTTTTCCATAGCTCCCTAGAATCTGGGGCAGATGCTTTACCCTCAGTACAATGAGCTACTGCAAAAGGGCAAAAGAACATAATGGCCAAAATCTTATTGCCGGCACAACTCAAACGGTGTAACCTTTGGGAGAAAAATGCAACCAGTTATGAAGGCAACGTCTACGCTGACCTTGTAATTTGCAGCAGTTCACTTCCAAAAATGATGCCGTTTAACTAAGACCGGCAATAGGAAATTGGCCATTAGGTACATAACTTTCAACCTCTCTTAACCCAAAAAGGCAGGTTATGCGCAAGGTTGTGCTCCTAATCATAATCATCATGATAATGACAATGATGGTGTGCTGGTGAGTCATTTCCGATTTAGGGTGACCCTCATAACATTTTCTAAGTATGACGTTTTCAGAAGTGGCTTATATCAGTCCCCACTTGTGGTGATGCTGTAGGGCCACGAGAAGGGCCCCAAACCACAAAGGCAGCAAGGCCCGTAACCCCACCTGCCTCACACTCTTGGGATGATTGTGTCTGGCCCTTCTTCTAGTCAGCATAGTGGGGATTCCAACCCCCAGCCCTGGCAGCAGTTCATTGTTCTCATACGTTGCCTCTTCTTGTCTTCGTAGAGCTGGCTAACGATTTCCAAAGCCCTGCAACATCTGTGTGCACCACTAGCTTGTTTATGTACCGTGAGTCGTTAATCAAATTGTTCACATCCAGTGAGGATTACACCTGCACTCTGTCACACAAACGCAAGTTTATAAGTGCAAAAATATTGTCTCGGCTTTTGAGGGAACGGGAAAACATGGTCATCTAATCTTGCTGAATTTGTGCTCAGTACCGTGTGTAAAAACTAATTTTACTGTTGATTAGGTAGGAATATCTCTGAACATCTCTGTTTAGCCTATCTTATAGGCTAACAGAAGGTGAGTGGCTGAATTGCTGCTCTATGCCCACTCTTCCTTTCCTGTAATTAAAGATTTTTTAAAAAAACATTTAATATAGGTGAAATCATACCCCATCATCCTCACAGGCAACACTATTAAGATTGTTCCATCAAGGGAGAAAAGATGAGTAACATTTGTCTGCAAAGGAATGTGCCCATTAGAGAAACCAAAGTGCTGATAAATCGCACTTCAAGCAAAAAACAAACCAACCAAAGTTCTTTGAGGCAACAATGATCAACTTGATGCCGGCTGCTTAAATATTTATTGCATTTATAATATACTGACTCTGTGTATGTGTGTGTGCATATGTGGCTTGGTAACAATTTATTTTCAATAATACAGTCCTTCCATTTAGGTGAATTTTTGACTAGGCATTCATTTTTACGATAGTATAATTGGCCAGTAAGAGCTGTTAATAGAGATGGGCACGAACCGCTGGTTTGGCAGTTCATGCTGGTTTGTTTAGTCGACAAAAATATGTCCGGCACTTCAAAGCCCTGCCTCCTCCGGCAGGCGCCCACTCAGAGGCAGCGCCCAAAGGAGGCAGTGCAGGGAAGCCAGGTCGATGCCTCTGAGTGAAGGAAGAGGCGGGGCTTTATGTGAGACAGAAAAGAAAAGTAAATCAACATTTTAAAAAACAGATGTCTAAAATGTGAACATATAGATTTTGTGAAAAGATACTATCATTTGTGGATCATGGTGGACCTCTTGGAAGTTTATTTATGAGACCACAGGCTCAGTCTGCTTTGATCCACAGGCTCAATGGTGATATCTAGTCAGAGGTTTCAAGAATAAATCCTCAGCAGTACCCAACAAAAGGAGTCAGAGGCCCCTAAATATTGCTGGGCTGACTTGCTATGTATTGGCTGAAATGTTGTTGCTTAGTGCATTAAGTCCTCCTAGAGTAGGCCCATTGAATCAATGGGGATTTGCTGAATTAACTTCTCCCTGAATTCCATTCTATTTGCAACTTACTCTAGTCACAACTTACTTTTATGTAGTTAGTCACAACTAGAGTAGGTCAAATTGTACAGCTCAGTGGTTTAGGCATCTGGCTGCAGGTTCAATTCCCCACAGTGCCTCCTTCACAGAGACCGGACTCGATGACCCACAGGGACCCTCCAGCTCTACAGTTCTAACATGATGATGATGATGAACTTAACAGCACACAACAACAGCATGTAGTCTTCTCGGAGCTTCTTCAGGAGAAAGTGGAATGCAAATATACTTAATAATCTACCCTAATAGATGTATTTTGATCTGTAAAGGCCTTAGATGTATGTGCGTGTGTGTGTGTTGCAACTGCGGCTTCAATCTTGCTAGTGTATATGTGCCCTTTTAGCTTAAAGAGTGCAAGATGGCTCTCTAAGCCAAGGGAGAATCAAATCATCTATTGTCGTAAAGAAAGTGCTGGGACTTTTCTCCTGTTTTGTCTAATACTCAGAACAGTCCATCAAGGTAGATTGTACTAAGACATGGTGATTGGCATGAGGCTACCCATTAAGCTAAAAAAGTAAAGAGAGAATAGATGTTTCCCATCCTAGCTAGAGATGGATGTATTTCTCCTCTTTGATTTCTCCCATGTTTGAATGTTTACAATCTTAAGTCCTTCCTGTCAACATCTGTAAATTTTGGTAAGTTCTGATTTTTAAAAATGAACTGCATGGCATTCTCAATTACGGTGTTCACACTTCACAGTTACAGCAGTTTGATTCCACTTTGATTGTTGTGTCTCCATCACAATGCATACTGACCAAGAGTGGACCTCAGGACTGGAGCATCTCTCAGTCCTACCTGGGATTGAGTGTGGAATTGTTAGCACACAAAACATTTACTTTATGTGTGATTCAGCCCTTCCTTCTAACATTTCTGATGTATGAGGACTCTCCTAGAGATTTCTAAGTAGTCAGAACTGGTTTCCCAGTCTCTCTTTTTGTTGGTGCTGAGGGACTGTCCAGCAAGCTCAGTGCTACATGAGGGTGGGGAACATGTAACATCATCAGCCACATATGTTCCATATCATCTCAGGTTTGCTTCCTCTTTCAAGGTAGCATCATGGCAATTTGAACTGTTAGCCCTTGGCTCCATTGAGCTGGCTTGGATGTTAAGATAATCAGGAGAGGCCTTTGTCTCGGTCCCACCTCTCTGACAGGTGCGCCTGATGGTGACACGGGAGAGAGTCTTCTCTGTCGCTTCCCCCAGACTCTGGAACTCCCTCCCACTAGAGGCCAGGCTGGCCCCATCTTTGCTGTCCTTCCAAAAGCAGGCAAAATCCTTCTCTTCAGGCAAGCCTTCCCTCAGTAACCAGCTACCTGTGTGTGACTTTTTTTAAAAGATGGATTGTTATGCATTACTGCTTTGATTGGAGTTTTAATACTACTTCAGTTTTACATTTTTTGTATTTTCCATTTCTCAGAGTGGTATTTTTTTTAAAAAAAGTATAGTTATTGTTCTTAGCTCTAATGTTGTCTTTTAATGATGTAAGATGCCTCTTTACCCATTGTTCTTAGCTTTAAATATTACCTTTTAATGATGTTAACCACTGTTTTATACTCATTGTTTTCAACTTCAAATATTGTTTTTCATGTTGTAAGACACCTTGGGTCCTTTTCAAGGAGAAAGGTGGGGTAAAAATATTTTAAATAAATAAATATACCATGTACACACAAAAACAAATGTTGCTGTTATGGGCTTTCAAGCCTTCTCCAACCTATGGTGACCCTATGAATGAGTGACCATCAAAATGCCCTATCCTCAACAGTCTTGCTCAGCTCTTGTAAATTCAAGGATACGGCTTCCTTTATGGAGTCAATCCATCTCATATTTGGTCTTCTTCTTTTCCTGCTGTTGTCAACTTTTCTTAGCATTATTACAAAAAAAAAGTATTCCCTAAAAGAACTGAAACCAAACAAAATGAAACCAAACCAAACCAAACCAAATAGAGATTTCCCTTAAAATCAATCGGGCAGCTTAATACGAGCAAAAGGCAGTTTCAGCCTTCCAGAGTTTAGAGCTTCTAGGAATCAAGGATGGACAACATTTCTTGGCTAATGCTGATGGGAGCTGCAGCCCCATAACATCTGGAAGGCCACAGGTTGTCCACCCAGCCTCGGTAGTAAGTTATATAAAACAAATAAGTGGGTGAAAGAGGAGCAAAAATAACAATGAGTGCGACCAGATCCAGCTGCATGTACTTCAGCTTTGTTTCATCTGGGAAAGAGAGCTAAGAT
Organism: Intellagama lesueurii; assembly: GCA_037013535.1. Taxonomy (NCBI): domain Eukaryota; kingdom Metazoa; phylum Chordata; class Lepidosauria; order Squamata; family Agamidae; genus Intellagama; species Intellagama lesueurii. The sequence goes on along the minus strand of JBAJHW010000001.1, from coordinate 160,266,828 downwards.
GCTAGGCCTTTTCACATGGTATATGAATACTGATTTTGTTCACCAATATGTGAAGGTGGGTAGTTAATCTTAATGTTCTCTAGTCTGACACATACCAGGAAGATGAGATTATCCCCCCGTTATGTAACTTTACAAACAGCATGACTACAGTGTAGTGTGAGCAACAGATGGATTTATTCTGACGGTGGGGGGTTGAGAAGCATTAATTCCAGGACATCAATAAACAACACACCTCCTTAAATTACAGAGTGGAGTGATTATCTCTAATGTGGATCAATAAAGCCAATAATCAGGGCTTCAGGATAAATGAAATCTGATGCTGGGCAACATCAATGTTAAAAACCAGAAAAGGGAAGGGGGGAAATCCACTACTACACTGTTTCATCATGGTGCAAGTTCCACTTTCAGCCCAAGAAACATACATGTGGAAGAGCCAAAAGTAAGATAATGGTATAAATTCAGGCAAAATAATTCATATACAGTAATTCATAGCAAAAGTTAACCATTGTTTCCACTGAGGAGAGTGGGAAGGCTTTTTCCCACAGAAGAAAAGCCAACCCAGCACATGGTCCCCAGCTGGTGAAAGCATGGAAAAAGCTGTCTTTCGATCATCAGTGCCACTATCTTTTACAAAGCGTCCTCCCATTAGATGGAGCAAATTTGTGGGAAGTGAAAAGGAAGGAGGGACAGACAAAAAGCGCCCTCTTCTTTCTGGCAGCAGGTGGATTTAGGTTCCTAAATGTGGAATTGCATTGACCGGAATCAGACGATCTGTGAATTGAAGTATATGTTAGAAATCATGAGAACTCAAATCTGAGTGTTGAGTGTTCCAGAGACATGATTCAGGCAGGCCATCATGTCCAAGAGATCAGACTCCTAAACAGGAGTGAACACGAAACGCAAAGCAAAACAAGCTCAGCCCCCTGTCATAGTGTTAGAATATGCAAATCTTCAGGATTTTTCTTGTACTTGGGGGGAAAAGGGTGTCGTGACCCACTGAGATGCCTCATCAAGAAAGTAAACCTGCTTTAAGACTCTTTTCCCCCTCCTATATTGAAGCAAAAAGAACAGTAGGTCTTTCTTGTCAGTCGTACCATTAAAAAAAACTTTTCTCTTTCCTTGAAGGTCTTATATTTGCATGTAAACGGTATTTTGAAGAGAGTATACTCCTCTATGCAAAATGCCAGATTTCTGAGTACAGAGGATTTTTTACCATTTTTTTCACAGAAAAAAGTCCCAAAATGCAACCAAAAATATGTAGAGAAATTCTTTCATTTCAGCTGATCGGCGGCCAGTAGGCAGAATGGTTTTTGTTTTTTTTAAAAAAATATTACGAGGGACAAATAAAATGGGGAAATATTCGTCAAGTCGTATTCATCAGGACTTAAAATTTGACAAATACGGATCAACAAATATTTTTAAAAATCGGCTATATTCATCGAAAAAACCGATCCGTTTTTATATTCGTCCCCATCTCTAATTATATCCACTTATTACATGACCCCTCTTCTTCACTCAGTGCAACCCACCTGCCCCTGCTTGGGATTAGTTCCACGTTCTTCGTTCTTATATTTCAGATCGTCCCATTTCACTCCAGCAATACAGGGATTCTTTTCTCTTCGCTTTCAGAAATACATGTACTGAAAACAACTTCCATATTTGTTTAAAGTCATTACATTTCATCAATCCTCTTCTAATCAGTTTCACAAGTTCACTAATCATTAATTGCCATGTTCCACACTTCTCTGTACCACTCCTCCCCACTAATTTGATTATTACTTTGTCAATTTTTTGCAATTATTAACCTTGCCACCGTCACCATTATAATAATTAATCCATTTTCTTCTCTCTTCAATTGATGGTTATCAACCAGATTCAACAAAGCAATCATTGGGGACATTTGTAACTCCACACTAATTATTTCTCTTATCTCCTTGAAAATCATCGACCATTCCTTCTTCCTTATTTCACAAAACCTCCGGTCATTTCACCCAGTCGGGGGATCTCTTGAAATGTTTTGTTCTTCCCTCTGAGAAGAAAATAAGTGAAGATTTGGGCTCCTATTCAATGGAACACAATTTGGTTTTGAAATCAGGATGATTTTTGTCCTTTGCTGCTCTTTTAGTCTTGGATTTTACCATGTGCTTTTTACTGAAGTTTTATTTACAACTTTACATGCTGTCTGTAGTTTGAGTGACTGGGAAGGACTTTTCTCGGCTGGGGTGATCGTCTATCTATCTAGCACTAACCAATTGTTCCTTCCAGCTTTTAAAATTCAAAGAGAGACCCACCTCTCTGCTCAGTATTCTATCCCTCTCTTTCATTGGTTGGAGGCAGTTATTTGTTGCTGTTGAGCTATTCGATTGGTCGCTGGTATGTGTGCAGTAAAGAAAGCCATATACAAGTCTGCAATTCGATGCAAGTGTAAGTAAACATTTTAAATTTTTTCCCTACAAATATCTCAAAGTCAGTTATTGAGATTTCAAGTGCCAGTTAATGAGAAAGGGGTGGACTTTGTGGAGGTTATACCTATTCTCCTCTCTGAATCTCTGTACTTTTATTGTGTTGCAAAAATGATAATTTTACTAGAAGTTCAAAGCTCTGCAACCCCCCCCCCTTTTTTTTTAAACCACCATTTATTGCCTTGTATTTATCTGTTTATTTAAAAATTACCTGTATGACAGCCAGAGAACTCTGATGCATGGCTGGTTAAAAAATTAAATAATAAACAAATAAATATTCCTTAATCATGCAAGAGAAGAAAAAGGGACTGACCAGGTAAGAAGCAATGACTGTCATTGTTGCCTAAGCCATAGGTTTAGAAGGAGGGAAGTCAAGAGACTAGCCCAGAAGCTGAACTGGAAAAGGTACTGATGATCACAATTTGTTTTCACAACATTTTACATATTCTGCAGATCATGTCTCTTGGATTTTCTCCCATCAGCTTTAAATTTTGGTACTAAATGTTAAGGCTAGAATCCCACTAGTAGTCCTAAACAGAGCAGGCCCACTGAATCAATGGGATTTCACTGCTGACTCGTTATTCTTTAGTTGCTCTTAATGGCTCTCTCTAATGGGGATTGCCAACTAGATTTAGGCTAAAGGGTTATTTTTCAAGAGTTGGGCTACTGACAGTATCTAAGCACGATGGACTATTGGATTTCTTGCTTTTGTTTTCCATATTCTAATGGCTTCCAAATAAAGAGGCTTAAGTTATAATGCTTTCCTGGTCCAAATCACAATGCAGTATGACTGTCAGACCACAGTTGAATATAGATCTTCTGGATTTTTCCCAGTGCATGTTTGGCTTTTATGCTCCCTTCTCAATAGCAAATTTTATGAGTTTCAAGAGGAGATACAGTTTAGATGGACCACGTAGTGTTAAAATTATTGTCTTGAAACATCAGAGATTTCTCCTGCTGATGAAGAAACATGGAAACTAAAAACAAATGTCACAGTGACCAGCTCTTATATATTTACTCATGCATGAGGGCTATAATATCAAACTCAGTCTCCAAGTGCAGAGATGTAATGGCATCACTTAAGCCCATAAGCACCTGGTGGAGCCTCAAGCTGTGTAGATGTTCAAAAGCAATGAGGGAGGAAAAGAACTTAGCTGGTGTAGGGACCTCTAAACAATCCATTGTGGATTGAACCTTGGGGCTGTACCCAGACCCATTCACACAGTCTGGAGATGGGTTCGGCACCTGGTTTGTTCTGTGCCAATCTGGGTCCTGCCCAGTTCAGTTTATACCTTGGATCCAGAGTGATGTAGACATTCACACTGCCAGCTCTCCCATTCACTTTCACTACAAAAAGGGGTATGCCCTTATCTTTTCACACTGATGTATGCAAATTTAGGAGACATGTTAAGATCCTAGCAACTGGAATAAATTTTCCAGGTTACAGACCAATAACTTCAGGAATCTGGCTGCTTAGCACCTTCCAGTATTGCTCCCTGCAAGCACAGTAACTGAAGGGAAAATTTTGGCTTCAGATTGCAAGCTACAGCTGCCACTCAGCAAAATCTGGATCCCTCTTATGGGTTCACATAATCCCTCACCATGATTTGGCTCCCCTCCCCCTGTTTTAGATGCCTGGTTGTCTGAATCCATCCAAATAACCTTTGTTTCACCCTGGAACCAAATCTGTCCATTTTGCTTCACTCTGGACCTCAAGCAAATTGTTCCAGATTGGGCTGATTTGGAACAAAATGCCAGATCTGGTTGACACCACGGCACATTGAGGAACAGAGAGTTGACTACTAAAAATAAAAGCAGGCAATCAAAGATACAAAAAGAAAGTGAATTTTGGAGAGATGGAGGGGGGAACCACACCAACATTTGCTGTACATTTTCACTCGCTGAACCTGTGTGTTAAACCTCATGTCTGGTGCACTTTGTTGACGTGTGTGCTAGGCAATCCTACATTCATTTCAGCAAATGGGGCTACTCTGCACACACTGTCCTTCATACACCAACGTTCCTTACGAGTGAAGTGGTTGCAGTGGGAAAGTATGACCTACATTAGGCGTTAATAACTAGCCATTTCAAGGCCATATTTAACTCCTCAGCAGTACCTGCAGGTCTCATGGCTGCCAATTTGAGGGCAAGAAGTTAACAGCCTTATTCAGTTGTTAAGGAGGCTGTGGAAGAATGCTTGATGGCAATTCATGAAAAAGAGTGAATGCCATGAACACTCCACCATGGAGGGGACCAGGCCAAATCAGGAGCTTCTTTGCTTGTAGGAATTCTCCACATCAGTGGTTCCCAACCCTGGGTCCCCAGATGTTCTTGGACTAAGACTCCCAGAAGCCTTCAGCACTATTTGTGCTGGCCAGGATCTCTGGGAGTTGCAGTTCGAGAACATCTGGGGACCCCAGCTTGGGAACCACTGCTCTACATGTACCTTTTATGTACAGAGGACGTCTCATGAACTGCTGAAGATTTGCCAAAGGAGAGCCAAGTCAGGGGGCATGTTTCTGGCAGTGCAACCCTGTGCCCCCTTCACTTGTATCCCAAATGTACAGAGAAGGTTGTGTGTGCCCCGCTGTTGTTAGATTTTTATTTTTCAGTTCTTCTAATTCAATGCAAGAAAACGTTTCCCATTGGCTTCTGCAGTGAACTCAGAATTTCTCCCATGAGATTTTCAAATATTCTCATTCAACCGGCTGGAAAAAAAAATTCCCCTCCCTGCCCTCTTCTTAAAAAGGGAGAGAAATTTTGGAGAAATACTCATGGCTTCCAGATTTGTGTCCTTCCCTTTCTTCTGAGATGGCTGACATTGTATGCAGATCTCCTGTCCTTCATGGCACAATCTTCCTGGTGACAGGTGGCACCCTTCCTGGCTTCCCACGCCTGAATTAAAGCTGGGGGAAACATTATAAGGTAACTCTCACCCATAGAGCTTTTTCAGATGGAGAAGAGTCGGTAGAGCCTTTATTCAGGGAAACTGCAGAGTGATGATAAGTTGAGTAACAGAAAAAAAGAAACAAATTCAATAACCTAGGGCAGTTTCCAGTTCCTTGTTAAGATCAAAAATATTACCAAAGAGGCTTTAAAGTGTTGGAATTTAGCAACCTTTGTATGCTGCTTTTAAGAGGTTTTGGCTGGGAGGGATTTTTCTGGGCTGGGATGACTGTCAATCAATCCAGTAGCAGCCAATTCTTCCCTTTCTGACCCAAATTTTGAAAACAGCCATGCCTCTCTACTCAAGTCTTTTTTCTCCACTCTTTTTTCAGTCAGGGGTTAGTTAGAGTCAGTATTCATTCAGTCACATAGTCAGTATGAAGCTAGCTATGAATCAGTTAAGCTCTCTTCATGTAACCAGTCATTATTTGTCTACAAAATGCTGGTTTTGACCTATCCAGAACTGTGAGTAAATGGAACCTTTTATTCTTTCTTTTACCTGTGTCTCTGATTGAGTTATTGAGACAGTAAGTGCCGATTGAGGAGGACTAACCAATAAGGGGTGATCTCATGTGGAGAGACCTGAAGCCAATTCTGCTCTGTAAGTCCCTGAACTTTTTCTGCTGCGTAGTTAGAAGTTTTTAAACCACAAAATCTCACACTCTGCCAATATAAAGAGCCCCAAGAATGAAGAGGAAAAAAATTAAAAGAAACCTTTCCCATCAAGCAATTAAATAAAACTTTAGGAAAGTGAGAAGACAAATTATGTCTTCACCTTTGTGCAGAAGCTGAATGCCACCCTGTTCTCCCCCATATCTGCTTCAGAGTTTACAATGAAGAAGCTGAATTTAGAGCCAAAATATATCTACAATGAGCTCTTCAAAAGGCAACAGGGTGTTGAAAGGTGCTGAACCCAGAAGACGTGTGGCGCCAAAATTTATTGTATGACATTTTTCTGAAAGGCATTCAGCGATTCTTCTCTTTCTTACTTTCCTGTAGATGCAAAGTCACTTTAGTTTTGTGGTTGCTCCTTTGCCATCACCACTCTCTAGAATGACACAAAGTAGAGGACAACGTGAAAGAAGCAAAATGTTGGCCAGACTGCCAACACGGTCACTGTTGTTGCTGCTTTGAGTCACAGCACAACCCCACCCCCCATAAAATCCTTTCAAAGGGGAGAGAGATTGAGAGAGAGAGAGAGAAAGAGAGAGAGTTCAATGTCTTCTAAAGGTGAGCCCCATTTCTGAGAAATTTGTGGAAAACCTTTTCCTCCCCCAGAGAATTTTGGTGAATGTTTCCTTCACACACAATTTCTCTGAGCCCAAGGAGGGTGTGGAATTTTGAGAGGCCATTGGTGCACAGCTCTAATTAATGATAATTACAATTAAAAGGTAAAATAAATATGGTGTTGTTGTTTTTAATTGATGTAACTGTTGTATCCCTTTCGAAACTAGAAATCCAGTAACAGCTGTAAGATGGCTTTGCTGCAAAGCTGATGTCCTTGGGGAAGGAGGGGTGGAAAGGAAAGAAAGTGAGATACGATCATTTGCTACACAGGGGAAATTGGCATTCCACTGTTTTTCGGCAAAACAAACTATGGCTCTATTCTGATGTAACTCTCTTAACGATTGTTTAAGCAATTATAACATGCAAATATTTAGACAGTTTTGAATGTCCCAGTTCCTGTTCTTTTCTTTTTGATTCCCAAGAACGACACTGTTCAGAAACTAGCCTCGGCAACACTTTCAAACTTGAACTGTGTCCTGTGTTTTTAATTCTGATTTAAACACACACACAGCATGTGAACTAAAAACACATCATCAAATTCAAAGCAGCAGTGCCATCCTCACTGTATAAGGTAAAGGTAAAGGTTCCCCTTGACATTTAGTCTAGTCGTGTCCGACTCTAGGGCGCGGTGCTCATCCCCGTTTCCAAGCTGTAGAGCCAGCGTTTATCCGAAGACAGTTTCCGTGGTCACGTGGCCAGCGTGACTAGACACGGAACGCCGTTACCTTCCCACCGTGGTGGTACCTATTTATCTACTCACATTTGCATGCTTTCGAACTGCTAGGTTGGCAGGAGCTCCGACAAGCGACGGGAGCTCACTCCGTTGCGTGGATTCGATCTTCCGACTGCTGGTCTTCCGAACTTGCAGCACAGAGGTGCGGTTTAACCTGCAGCGCCACCACATCCCTTCGGATGGTATGCGCCTTCTGTCTGGACTGATCATCCTCTTCCACCGAGTGCGCAGCTTCAGGAGGGACACATGTGGAGCGGTGAGGGTGGAAGGGGACACCCAACAAGCCAGCCAGATCAGCTGAATGGAGAGCAATAGGGTGACAGATGTTGCAGCCAGAAAACCCTCAGATCTGTACAATACTCATTTCTAACCTCTACCTGGGAGGGGGGCTGTTTTCGCTTTTTTGTATTCTGCTGTTAACAGTTCCTAGAACTGCAAAGCTGGAAGGGACCTTAGGGATCATCAAGTCCAGCCCCTGTCAAGGAGGCACCATGGCAAATCCAACTCCCAACCTCTGGCTCTGCAGCCAGAGACCTCAACCACTGAGCTATCTATCAGTTCTTCTGCATAGGAGTTTCCTAATTCCACTGAGATGATCTTACACTTTAGGTAACCTCTGTGTTGTATATTTTAGCACTGGAGAAATCTGATAATGTTGCAAATGTGATTTTACCTTAGGAGGCTAATGATGTCAAGATGTATGTTGTATTTATTGCTTCCAAGAGTTGGTCTTTACTCTTCTTTTATCTTATAACTGCTTGGAGGATGTTACAGCGTAGGAACAAAGGCAGATATTAAATATCACTGAGCATGGATTTATCACCCTGGAACACCATTTTAATTGCCATTTGGATAAATCACTTGCGGTCAACCTACTTTAAGAGGTAGGAGTGCAGTTCTTCACCAGTCCTGCTTTTTTCCTTACTTTTGTATTCCAGTACCTGTGATTATAAGCATGTCTTATTCTAGTATGTGATCAATTTCTCCCTTTTGCTTGCATAAAAGCTTTCAATGTCATCTTCTTTAGCATCAGTAGTTGGAGCATAGACTTGAAGGATAGTTATGTTGATGGGTTTTCCACAAAGTCTGATGGATATTATTCAGTCACACTTCGCATTATAGCCCCTAACTGCCTGTGCTACATCTTGTCTCAGTATTACTGCCACTCCATTTCTTCTGGATTTGTCATTTCCAAAGTAAAATACTTTGTAGTTGTCTGACTTAAAATGTCCCATTCCAGTTCACTTAAGTTCACTGACACCAAGCACTGCAACATGTAGATGTTCAATTCTTGCTTTACGATTTTCAGTTTACCTTGATTCATAATTCTCATGTTCCATGTACCACTTGTATGTGTTCTGCCGCGTTGGACATTCCTTTCACCTTTGTGCACGTCAACCACTAGATGCCCTTTCAGCTTTAATCCTTTCAGCTTTAATGCATCATTAGCGACAGTGCTGTTCGTACTTGTCCTTTGCTCTTCCCTAATGGCTGATTGAGTGCTTTCCAACCTGGGAGTCTCATCTTCCAGTACTATCTCTTGTTTCATTTTGGACTGTCTGATCATAGGCTTTTCGAGGTAAGAAAGGTTCAGCAGTGGTTTACCATTGCCTTCTTCTGTGCAGTATTAACAAAAGCTTGCTTGGGTGACACTGCTGTTGTCTGTGAAAGATCCTCCACCAGCATCACCTTTAGCTACCACTGCTGCCCAGTAGTTGCCCTCCAGAAGTTTATCCACCCCATCACCACTGGAACTATCCATTCTCTTCTTCTGATGCGGTTGTTATTCTTGAAGGGGGTGGATCCCTCTTAGTCCGATGTCTCAGCTGTGACCCTTCTGCCTTCGTTGACCCTGCTAGGACTCCAGGCTCATAATGAAATTGAGCCGCCTGATGTCATTGCTCTTGGCTTCTCTCACACACATTCAAGCCCCCTCAAAACATGAAGATGTGCATCCAAGAAAGGGCTCAATGACATTTCATTCCAGGACATTTCCTATAGGATGGCATGCTCTTTGGAGACCATTGAGCCCACTGGGACTGACACCCTTGCATAAGGCTTGCAGTCCAAAAGAAACATTTCCCACCTTTTCAGCTGATGTCAACAGCTGCATTTTTAGTGCAGCTATTTAACACACATCAAAACAAAAAGAGAAAAGTGGCCTCAGGATTTAGAAACAACGTTCCACCCCAATTAAGCTGGCATAAAAGGACTATGTAAATAGTATGGGCTGTGCTATCAAGAGTGGATTCTTCAAGACATAGAAGAAACACATTCAGAGTTGCTGTGTGAGTCACAAGGGCAATGTTACTCCAATGGGTGGGGAAACACTGGAAAGAATGGTGTAGTATGTATGCCTGTGTCTTCCATACATGTGCACTGGCATAATGTAACCAATACAAGGTATCAACACAGCAGAACAGTGGTTTCGCTCATTGAGTCCTCACAAACTGCTGGACTGCAACTCCTAGAATCTCTGATCATTGCATATGCTGGCTGAGGCTTCTGGGAGTTGAAGTTGAACTGCTGGGCACTCAAGGTTGAGAATAGACATGAGATATCCATATTCGTATTCCTGGGGATACGAATATGAATACTGGCACCACAAGTGCCTGGGAAAACCAGACCCTCCCCCTGAACTGAAGGTCAACAAGAAGTAACAGAGGGAGAGGATACTACTGGAAGTTTCTTTAAAAAGCTCTGTCTTCACTAACTTGTGAAAGGCCTGGAGGGTGGGGACCTGGCTAACCTTGGATGGAAATAAGTTCTACAAAGACAGGGGCCACTACCAAGAAGGCCTGGTTGACATTCCAGTCAACACACTGGTCCTTGCTGTGAGGATAAGGTGAAGAATAGATTTAGCATGTACTTGGAAAAGGTCTTCCCTCAAGTGGGAAAAGATGTCCATCTGTCATAGCAGGTAATTTTCCTCATCTGTGTATCTTGATTTGGCCATGCTTTGTTTTTTTGTTAGTCATTGGAAGCTAAATACAGGTTTGAGCATTTGTTTATGGTATAGTCCTGAGAAAATCCAAAGGAAGACAGGCTGCTTGTAGGAGAAACTCATTCTCTTTAACAATTAGTTTGACCTTCAAACTTTTTAAATTTGCAGAAATTAAAATCCCTAAACATCCTGAACAACATAGCGTTGGTTGTTGTAGGTTTTTCGGGCTGTCTGGCTGTGTTCTTGAGGTTTTTCTTCCTAGCGTTTCGCCAGTCTCTGTGGTCGGCATCTTCAGAGGACAGGAGTCAGAACTCTGCCTGTGCTCTGGTCATAGCGTTGTTTGCAAAATCAGAACTTTGCTGGTAGATGCGTGGAATAAAAGGTCTAACAAAAGCAAGAATTACCTTCTGAAGCCTCCAAGTTCATTATTGTTATGTGTCATCTTGTCATTTCCAAATTCGAAGGCTTTCGACATACGTGAAATGTTCAAAGAATGACTTACTATTGACACTCCATCCCATGCCCAAGTGAACCTTCTGAAGCCATGTCTCCTAAGCCCTAGTCTAACACTCTGCCCACTGCACCACACAGGCTGTTGGAAGGTCATTCATCAAGCTGTTTCATATACAATTCTCCTCAGACCACTATTCTGGCCCCTGTTCTAAGTGATGATCAATTGGAGATCCATTCTTGACAATTTATATCAAGTTTTATATCTCTGAAGATTGTCAGTCATCCAGGTGAAGTTATCTGGAAGTTAAGTCATGGCAACTGGACTTATTTCTTATTATTATTTCTTCTTCTTCTTCTTCTTCTTCTTCTTCTTCTTCTTCTTCTTCTTCTTCTTCTTCTTCTTCTTATTATTATTATTATTATTATTATTATTATTATTATTATCATTATCATTATTATTTCTTATTATTCTTCAGCTACTTGGATGAGTAGCGAAACATTTCAACCTAATAAGAAAGAAGTCCAGTTGCCATGACTCAATTCACTGTTTTTTTTTTTTAAAAAAATTACCTTCCCATATTAAGCAAATGTGCTCAACCACCATATTCACACCATAGATTTGGAGTTTTCTGTTGTGAGGGGTTTCTTCTCAGCACAGAATTCTTTAAAAAAAAAATAGTGAAGGAAGAAACCTACTGTGATGTCTTGTCAACGCCAGAAAAGACTTTTACCTCTAAATGTTTCTAAATTAGAAAACGTTTTAGAATGCTGTGAATTGCTTTGATGCTGCTTGTGTTTGTTTTATCTCTCTTGACTGCTTTTATGCTGCTGTTTGTATCACTCATTTTTTAAAAATTTCCATTTGCTTTAGTATAACTTTCAAAAAAGTTTGTAAACCAAATTTGTTGTTGGGCAGGATAGACGTCCCTGAAATCAAGCATACATTTTTCTCTGTATGCTTCCTTTAAAAAAACAACAACCCAAAAAACATGGCACTTACGGCAGTCTAGGGATCTGTTTCCAATTTTTGGCTAAATCCTGTATCCAAAATGAAACAGGGCTAGTTTCTTCCAAAGAAACCAGCTACAATGATGAGTGGCTTCTTAGCATGCTTCAAACATATCCTTGTCAAGGAATCAGATCATTCTGCATAGCAAGGAAAACACACTTTACTCAGTGGTTTAGGTCTCTGGCTGCGGTTGGGAACTCCTAACCTGCCAGAGGTTGGGAGTTCGATTCCCCCCATCTGTGCCTCCTTGACAGGAGCTGGACTCGATGATCCACAGGGTCCCTTCTAGCAATACAGTTCAAAGAATAGGATACGATAGGATAGTGGCACAGTCCCTATAATTATGCTAATGGGACTTTCCACTCCACAGAAATTTAATGGGTTACTGGCCAATGGAGCTAAAATGGATCTGGTCACATAGAGCTCCAAGGAGATCATCATCATCATCTGAGAAATGCAGAGTTGGAAGGGCCCCTATAGAGTCTGTCTGTTACAATGTATGCCGTTGATTTCTAAGCCTTCTGTGAGAGCTAGTTATTCTACATTTTATGTCCCACCCAAAACTTGGCCATTTATTTCTGTATAATTCCACAAAGAAGTAACTTAGCAGTCAACTTTGAATCAGCATTCTTTGCACCACATAACCCTCCCTTCTGACATAGATGGGAGACACCTTATATAGAAGGACAGCTTCATGACTGGATGGGACAGTTGTGCCTTCAGGGACGCTGATCTTGAAACTATCAGATAAAGTGGCTTGTCCTACACTGCAGCTGTGCTTTCTAAAAATCATTTTACTTATCTTTTCTTTTTATCAACACTTCATATCTGAAACACAAAACTTCCCTTAAATTGCTCTACGGTCTTCATCATCCCAAGGCTTTTGTGTGTTTACTGGGGGGAAATTGAGGGGGAAAGCACCATGTTCCCAAAGACTTTATGAGTGGAATGTTGTTAATTCATCTGCTTAGAATTAAAAGTTCTGCCATCTTTGGGAACAACATTTTCTTTACACAATTTCCAGCATAATCGCCATGGCGGTTGCACCTGGCTGCGAGCCAGAGAGCATCATGTTGTGGCATCTGTTGTAAAAGTGGCATTAAAAGTGCTCCATAAAGGAAACCCTACAGCTCCATTGTCTTTTGTATTTTGCTTCTGATATGTTATTATTGTGGCTTCCTGGTAAAACTTAGGAGGCTAGATTGGAAAGAAAGGGCAAAGATTGTTGTTTTTTTCAAAATTACCTCTTAGATTTTTAAAAGCCAGAGGATTACAGTTATTATTACCGGGAAAGTCAAAAGGAGGCGATTATCTTAGGATGACTGTAGGTGGAACAGAAAGTTCTATCAAGTAATGGGTACACTGTGGCACAGATCTGTTGTCGCCTGTGTGACCATCAGTAAGGTTACAGTGTTGTAAAATCATTCTCAGAGGAAAATGAATTCCTCAGTGGTGTAGGTCTCTGGCTGCGGAGCCAGAGGTTGGGAGCTTGATTCCTCACTGTGCCTCCTTGACAGGGACTGGACTTAGCAATCCCTTCAGCTCTGCAGTTCTATGATGATGATGATGATGATATCATGTAAACTGCAAAGTACTTCTGGCCAGGATCCAATGGGGTCCATGCATTGACTAGCTTACTTCATCAAGAGTAAGCTGGTCAACTGGTGTTCTCTTCTCCCCATGTATCTGGTCCACAGGACTCAGGAAACCCCAGCACTAATTTTTAGTGTCATTAAGGGTTGCCAAGGGAAAAGGGGAGGGTCCTATCACTCTGGTGCTGCAGCAACAGTGCTTTGGAGGGCCCATGGTTGCCAGTGGAACTTCACCACAGATGATGAAGTTCCTTCGCAGCCTTGAAATGAATTAAGCAAATCTGAAGGTTCTTCACTTTGACTGAGTTGCACCCATAATATCAAGAAGACATGAAATGACATGGATTGGACTTCACATCAGCAGACGCATTCTTTGCATGGTTCCTCACAGTAAGAGCCATTTACTTCAGGGGGATTACTCTCAGATAGTCAATTAGATTATAATCTTCATAGTTGTGAAATCTACACCAACTCCATTGGCATTGATAGAACTGCCTGGTTTATTCTGAGGCAAACATGACAGCAATGTTTAACCCTAGACCATAGTAATTCAGTGACATTTTCTACTTGTTTTTCACCTTTCAAAACTGTCCATCTGTATGATTCTGCATCTGGTTTGTATGGAACAGGGATGGATCACTGTGGTCCTACAGATGTTTTTGGCATACAACTCCCAGCTGGCCAATAACTGAAAATTATGAGAGCTGCAGTCCCAAAACACCTGGAGTTGCCCAACATTGACGTAGAACTAACAAGGGAATTCAGGCACATCAGATTGGTATAGAAAGGTGTCCTACGCAAGACAAAGACTGTTCTTCTTGTGCAAGTCCCTCCTCCTGCACCTATTTCCACTGATTCTTCCCTCCTGTTGAAAACGTCTATGTCACAATTCACAGCAGAGTAGAGTTCGCTTAGGGAATGTCAGGAAACCTGGACAATGGCTCCTTCAAGGCTGAGGGCACCTAATGAGAAATCTCAAGGCTCCGTGAAAGATCTCACCTGACTTAGAGATGGGCCCGAACTGCCGGTTTGTCAGTTCATTGTGGTTTGGCCAACAGCCCCAAAGGTGTTCAGCAGTTCGGCACCCTGCCCCTTTGGCAGGTGCCCACTCAGCGGCCGTGCCCGGACAAGGTGGGACAGGGAAACTGGAGTGCTTCCTCCAAGTGGGCACCCACCGAAGGGGGTGGGGCTCCAAACCGTGGAAGACCTGTTGAACCATTGGCGAAACTGACACAAAAACCTCCAAACCAGCAATTTGTGACCATCTCCACTCACCACCAGAGCAGTGGGAATTACAAGGATTGCATTTTCAGGGACACCAGCCACCTTTCCTCCCCATGCTTCATGAAATTTGTATGAAATTCCCGTAGTGTCTTTCCTCTTTGCAAAACTAAGGACAGTGGCTGCTCACAAAGAGACAACGCGGTTCCTTCAATGCTTCTGCTTTTAATATTCCATGGAGGAAAAGGTAGCAGTTGTTGGCAGTTTAAATTTTTCACATTTGCAGGATTGCACCAGCATTGGTCTTGCAAACATGCAAAATCTCCCCTGAGATCAACGAAAACATTCTTACCATCTCACCAGAAGAAATTCTTGAGTGCTTTCTCATTTTGTTAGTGAAAACCAACAGGCTCAAGATTGATATTCTTGGTTTCATTTTCTCGCACATTTTTTTTTAAAATCTATTTTCCCCCTTTGAAAGGCCATTTGAAAATTTTATAAAGTTCATATCAACAATGACCCAAACAAAATGCTCAGCCATCTCTGTTCGAGGGGGTTCCCATCCCCATAGGCAGCCTCATCTGTGCGACTTCAGAGCTCAGCTAGCATGTTCATGTAATCCTTACAGGAGCCCTGTAAACTAGATGATATCCATGCTGCAGAAAGTAGGACAAGAGTAAAAATGAATCTAGAAGGAAAGCAATTTACTTGAGAGATGGGAAAAATCTCTCCATCGCAATTTGTTGCATGTGTCTGAAGTATTGTATGGCGTAGGGCCAATCCTGCAAGCAGTAGGAGGTATTTTCTCACCTGTCCGTCATGGGCTCATCCCTCCCCTGATTGTGCAATTGATCCTGTAATTGGGTGCAAAATGGCTAGCTGGGAGGAAGCAAAACTGCTTGCCTGATAGCCCTTAAGCATGCATTTTCCTGCATTAGGGCTTGGCCTTTGTTGTTAACTCCCATGCCAACATTCATACACATGCACTCATGTGCCTTTTAATATTTGCGTTTATTTCCCCATTTCCCCTAATTTATGCATTGTTATTATTATTTATTTATTTGATTTATATACCGCCCATCTGGCAGCCAGGGCCACTCTGAGTGGTTTACAACAGATAAACAAACAACAGAATAACAAAATAATACATATACAAAATAATAATAACGCATCCGCGTCTCCTCCCCTTGACTAAAGTGGGGTTGTAGTTTTTTTCAGCAGGATATATTTTAATCATTGGGCAAAACCCACATTGGTGAGATTTTATGTGCACACAAGAGAAATCATAAAGCCCTGCAGTCAACTGATAAAATGCCAGGTCTATGCCAGTCACATACCCTGCTGCACTCCCAGTCATGTGCCCAGCACACACTAGGCATCTCATCAATTTGCGCCAACCTGCATGATTCCCTTTGCACATGCTTAAAATCCAGAGCAGATTTTGTTCATTCACATTTAAGGACATCCACTCTATTAGAAGTTTGAAGCATATTTTATTTTCCCAAAATTTCCTGTAAGTCTTGTAAATCCTTGCCACAAGCTAGGATGTTTTTTTTGGGGGGACGGGGTTTGTTTGTTTTATGCAGTGGGCATTGGGAGGTATGAAAATGCTACCTCTGTTGAGACTGTAGAGTCCAGCAAAATTCTTTTACAGCCCTCATTAATAATAATGTACTTTTTATATGGGTATGAACAGTGACACAAGCCCCGAACAGCCTTTGTGAGACCAGAGATTATGAGCAAGGGAATGTAGCTGTTCTTCCCTGCCATGCAAATGACAGCAACTATGTCTCAGAAGCTGCCATTTTCTTTTCAAGGGAAGTTTCCATGGATGGCAGTTTGGTTCCTCCTCAGGCCACATAACAAAAGCCAGGTTTCATCCCAGGACCGAGAGATCAGTAGCTTAGTATTCAGAAGTAAAATACTGCATGCAGTTGCCTTTTAGAAAGGGGAGGTACATGACTAAGGAACTGTTGTAGGAGTCAATGTGGGCAAAACTGTTTAAAGCACGTGTCAAACTCAAGGCCCACGGGCTGAATGAGGCCCGCCAGGCCGTTTCATGTGGTCCTTGCAGTGTTGCCTGCTACTGTGCAGCATACAATATGCAGGCGCTTGCTCGGTCACCCATAATGCTCTGCAAGGATGCTGGGAATCTGCCCAGTGGGACTTCTAATCCCAGCATTCCAAGCAGCAAAGAGTCAGAAAGTGCAGCCGCTTGGGCTGTGTACAGCACCTTGGGAAATGTAGTCCTCGCTATTGCCCACTCCCATTCTTATGGCTCCCAGGGAGGACTGTTTGATGACGTCGACCTCCTCTCCCGCATCAGCTACGGAAGTGAGTGAGGAGCCAGGTGACAACAAGCGCCGTGGCAAGTGTGAGGGAAAGGTGGGAGACTTCCGTGAATAATTAAAAAAAAAAAAAACAGGTGGGGCTGTGGAGCAGGCATCAACGGGTGTTACTAAAACTCGCTTTTCAATAAATTGTACAATAGTTGTACACTTGAATATCTGCTTGCCATTATTTCTAGACTTTGATGATAGACTTTTACTTTCAGAGCTAGTTATTACTTACGTTATTACTAAAACCAGTAATAATCGAATGAGAAGGATTATATTTAATATGATAAAGAGTAGATACATTTATATAGTCTTACAGATACAACCAGCCCTTTGAGGGCAACCATAATGCCGATGCGGCCCACAATGAAATTGAGTATGATACCTCTGGTTTAAAGACTCTTTGTTTTGACTCAGAGCTATAATTTTGTTGGTTGTTTTTTCTAAATGTACAGCACCTGCTAATTGTCTTCTTTACGGATTGCTCATTTGACACAGTTTACGTTTAGAAACCAGAATCATCTGCCATGACCTGTGCCACAGTATGTTGTGAATTCAGCATTTCTTCCTGCCTTCACCTTGTCCAGATGTGAGTGCCACCTCGATCAATATATATCCCATCAGTGGAATGCTGAGGGGTCATCAACCAATGAACTAAACAGGTATTCAAAAGTCTACTTTTGCATTGTAGGCTCCATCCTTCTCATGCCCTATTAGTTCATGTTTAGTGTCACTGATTTATATGCTTCCTTCTTCAGAACCCAAAAGAGCATACAACAGGCAACAGCATAACAAAACGTGTCATATCCGAGGGGAAAATGTTTTAGAAAATATGTGAATAAATCCAGATGAGACAAGAACAATTCAGTAAGCATAAATACAATATTTCACTGGAATGAATGAGACTCAATACAGAGCTGCACTGAACCCATAGTTAGTTATCTAAGCTCTTGCAAAGTGGTAACGCTGAGAGGCATAAAACTCTGATTTATTTACAGAAAAATGTGTACCAGGCGCTTTTCCCTTTTGTAGAGATGCTCAAAGTGGCTAACATCGTACAAAAAGGGGGATGCAAGCAATAAGCAATTGACATTATTCATGACAATATATTCATTGTAAATGTATTAACCTTGCCTCAAATACTAAGTTTAAATGATGCCCATTTTTCTAGATCATTGGAAATCTGTCTAATCAGTTTACCTAAACACAATTTAATCATTTGAGAGATATCTTTGGGATCAAAATACCTAAATAGGTTAATAAATCTGGACACCAACAAAATTGCCATTTTTAATGCAATGCAAATGTTTTATAATTGCTCATTAGCATTAGCACAGATTATTAATTATTTTTCAGTATTTGAATAATTTACAGTTTTTAGTTTTTAATATTGTGTTTTTAATGATGTAAGCCATCTTAAGTCCTTTTTAGGAGAAAGGCAGGGTAAAAAATATTTTAATTAATTAAAGCAATAAAAATATCCTGAGAATCGACCAAAATTATCAATTATTTTCATTAATTCTGATATAGATATTTCTGCTCTGCTAATGAATAATACAAAATCATTTGCATATCAAGCTAATTTAAATTCTACTTGCTTATGAATAAAGCCATTGATCATCCTATTCTGTCTAATAGCACATGGAAATGGTCATTTTGTCACTACTACTTGTATTATTTTTACTCCAACTTTGTGACTGCTTGTTGAATTGCTGATTATCCAAAAAGCAACTAGTGATAACTGTTGTAACTAGCTACTTTCAGGCTCTGATGTGTCTCAGTGGCTTCATGCAGTTGGACCACATGTGTCCACTTCAGTGTTTAACTATGTCTAATAATATAGATCATCACTGGTGTGAGTGAAATTTTGTCTCTCCACCACCTCTGACCTTTGATATAATAACAATACGTTCCTTTCTAGTCATAGCATCATTAAACTGAAAACAGAACAACTAAATGTAGCCATTCCGTTTTATTTTCCAAATCGTCACGTTCTCAAGAGTTGTTTAAAGAAATCTACCTCTGGAGAAACAAAAACAGTTTAATTTCTTTCCGAATCTGGGACACTTCCCAATTACACATATACAAAACAGCCTGCAGGACTAGATTCAAGCATATCTACTGTAAATCATGGGGGAAATAGTCTACGTCAATCAATACACCTGCCTGATCAAAGGTACATCTGGAATCACCTACCATTCACAGGCATGCACATGATCTAATGCCACACAAATCAGGAAAACATGGTTTTAATTTTTCTTCATAGCTGTAAAGACTAGCTTCAAACATCAGTGCATGTGGCCTCCTTCAGCCTGATGCTCTCTGGATAATTTGGACTTCCTCCTTAGTGCTGGTCAGCAGGCCCTGTGGTCAAGAATTCTGGGAGTTGCAATTCAAACCAGCAGTTGAAGAATACATTGAGAACATTGAAAAGAAGCAAATGTGTTTTTTCTATCCAAGATCATTTCTTGGTAGAAAACAAAGGAGAATTTTAGGAAATGCTAGCTACTACAACTTTGTTCCTTCATTGACACCGTTTCTTTCCATATTCTGTCACCACTATGCAAAATGAACTGCACAGAGAATTTCTAAAGGCTGGGGTTGCCCATAATGAGTTTGTGACAGCAGAGCATCATATGAACATTCCCTGCATAGAAAGTGGAGGATATATAATTTTTGCAGGCAGCACCTTCTGGGGGGGTGGGGAGGAAAAAAAAGGCATGGCATGCATGAGATTGCTGGGGACATTTTTGCCACTGAATGCAACTGCACAAAAAAGGCTCAGCTTGGCAGTTGGGGCAGCCATCGTGCCATCAGCCATATTTTGGAAGGAAGGACTCTCCTGATGTTATGTAGAAGACCTTGACGGGAGCCCGAGGGGATGTACTTCCTGTGATGCGTACTATATACCCACTTCAGCATAGCTTCAAGTGGTACTAGATTTACTCCTTTGTGAATCTGATTTTGAGCAAGTTGCTTGGAGAAAGCTATTTTTTTGTAAAGTTACTTTGAGAAGGTGTCCAGAGTGGCATATATCATAAACAGCAGCGTAGCACAGCCAGAGCTTACAGTATCAAAGTCCCGTGTCTTTTGGGGGTAGGAGGGACTGTGACATCATCAACCCCTATCTCTTTCAAGCTCCCCTGTTTCTTCTGAGCTGAGCAGTGACTCTCACAGTTCCTGGGAGGGAAACAGATTTTTCTAGGAATCATATATTGTTGCAAGTGGTCCTTGTTGTAACACAAGGTATTTTGAAACTGGCTTAATTGTGAAGGGACAATGAATAGCCTTGGATTTTACAAAAGAGCTGCTCCCCATTCATCAGTGTGGACCAATCCAGCTGCCTGCCTTTGGAGGGAGTACTCTCCTTAGAGGCCCCAGCTATGGCATTATGAGCACCCGTACTTCCAAATTTGTCATTAGACCCCTGTTCCTATGCAATATCCTTAGCAAAATACAGAAAGATCCTAAAGGAGAAAGGGGGTGTGTGCCATGAAGTGTCCATTTTTGGAACCAGTCTCAAACTCCCCATTAATTTTATAGTAGGGGATTTTGTTTCAGCTCACCAAGATGCTTGCAAATTTTAAGCCTTGGATCCACCCATCAGGTTACCAGAACCCCATCAGAGCATGACAGAAATGTTCAAGCACAGCCTTCTATTCCTATCTCCCCCCCCCCCTTTTAAAAAAAACAAAACACCTGCTTGCTTGGGGTGTCCCTGGGTTACATAGACCAGTCCTTTCCTTCGTAGTGATACTTTTTCATTGCTATACCAGTTAGGATGGCCATTTCACTATTAGAGGCAATTGTTTGGGAACTCATTTAAGCAGGCTTTATTAGAGTATTCATTAACTATGTTTTCAAAAAAAGAGATATTTGAATTGCATGAATGTTTGATCATTTATGCTCTTAATTTTTGTCATTATAATGGATATTTCTAGAAGGGCGTCAAAGGCTTTGGTGTTTCAATTTGAGGAGGGGGGAGTGATTTGCAATTTGTATGGGAAAGTGATGCATCCTAGAGGTGTCCTAGACCAGCTGTTCTCAACATTTGGGGCGTGGGGCTTGTGAAAGAAATATAGGCCAAATTAGGATAGTTAAGTTGCATAACAGACCTTATAAGACAGTGTGTGAAGTATTGTTTCCCATTTGTGCCCCCCTTCAAATGTGCCAGGGTCCCCCAGGGGGCCATACGATGCCACCCCACCCCACCCGGTTGAGAGTGGATGTCCTAAGAAATAAATGTGCAAAATTACAGGAGGAGAGGTGAGATGCTTAAATGGTTACAACAAATGGAAAAGCAAGCAAGCAAGCAAACAAGCAGACTTTCCTTTTTCATGATTGGTTGGCACCAAAGCCGTAGAAAATGCCACATGACTGACTTGGATGGTTGGGCCCACCTCCAGGACAAAGGTGAAAGATGGCAGTAGTGCTGTAGCAGAATTTGTTCTCCACTTCTTTCTTTCCTTGCTTTATTTTGAAGGGCCCTTGGGAGTTTTTATTGGTGATGTTTTGGAGCTTGTCATCATAGTGCAAGATGGCCAAGGGTGATTATGTGTTTGGGGGGCAGGGATGCCGGCAAGTCTTTGCATCTGGGTCCCAAGTCTCAGTCTTTGGTACCAAGTCCCGAATCCAAGTCTTTGCTACCAAGTTCTGAGTCCCGAACCCCAAGTCTGAGTCCCTATTGAAAACAAGCTTTTTCCCCCAGAAAAAAAATGGGAGGAGTGGGTGGGTTCCGAGTCACAATTCAAGTCCGAGGCACTGAAAAAACAACGAGTTGAGTCCGAATTGAGTCACTGGTGCGAATTAAGTCTGATTTGACAGCGAGTCCCACGACTTGAGACCCCATCCCTGGTAGGGTTTTTTTCTTTCTTTCCTCATTATCCATCATTCTGAAATTTCCCTCATTATTGTGACAGAAACCTGATGGGTGTGCCAAACTCCTTGCAACAAAAAGACCAAGCTGTCTATTTATTGCTCCTCACTGGTTCACTTGACTCATTGCTTACGTTGGTGCTTTTTTACTTGCAGTACTACAGACGTTCTTTGCTGAATTGCTTGCTCCTTTCGTTTTTGTGCCCCAGAACTGCATCTGTTATTGACTGCAGAAGTCAAGTAAAGCCTTGGCTATTGCTCTCTCTAAGAGTTGTATTCATGTGTGGATAGCTCATTTCCTATAGATAAATCCCTGCAAAGGGGGGGGGGGGAATATATGTTTCTATCAAACTTGTAGCCAGATTTTCTATCAGGCCAAGTTCACAGGACGTACAGCTTTCTCTATTGAAAAGGAGGGGGTGTCTGGATGTGGGTGTGCTTTTGATGATGTCACACGTGCAAAAATTTGAAAGAGAAAGAGCAAGTTTCCACAATGTTTTCTTTTTAAAAGTTCTACATTCCCTCTTCGTTTCATGTGCAAACCTCCCAGACTGAAGTGCATATGGTGGGAGAGGAGGGGAGGGTTTAAAAACAGGCAGAGGCAAAGAAAGCATGAAACATTTTCAGGTGGAAGCCAAATTTTTAGGCATATGGCACTGTATGAAAATCTAAATAAGAGACCTATGAAGTGAAAACATTACCTTTCGTTTTTAATCCTGGAGTGCAAGAAATCATGGTTTCTTGACATAATACACTAATGCACTCTGTGCTAAAGCAAATGGCGGGACTTCTAAGCTTGCCAGCCAAACGTCTTTCTTCTTGGCAGCAGGAAGCCCCAGGCATTACCATGTCCTCTCCTTCTCTAATTGGTGCATAAAATCCAAAGATTTTGTTCACCTGCGTATTCTTTTTCTTTCTCTCTTCATTACCCATACACTCCCATTTTCTCTCCTGGTTGGGGCTCTCGCTAGGTGGCTTTCTGAAGAAAGCAGAGCATTTTGTCCACAGCTAAAACAGCAACAGACAAGAAAGTGCTCTAGACGTTCTGTGTCGCTTTGGAAATTGCAGGGTGGGTGGAAGAGCATTGGAGGGGGGCAGGCCATTTTCAAAGCAGCTGCTGAGAGCCCCGCCACCACTGGTCTCTCTTGCCTGCCTGCACTGCCTTCCTGTTCAGCCTCTAACATTTGAAGTCATCAGCACCCGACAGAGTGCTACCTGCAAAACGCCCAAGTCTCAAATCATAACCCAGTTGCTTATCGTTAATTATCAGCCGTCGACCCTCCTGTCCTGATCCATCTCCACAAGAAACCCAAATATGCTTCTTCTGCAGCTTTGCAGGACTTTCCGTGCGGGTCTTTGCATCAAGACCTTGCTGAGTCTTACAGGGTGCAGATCCAATGCCTTACTTTCAACTTAGATTGGATTGGCTGCAAAAACATACTAAGTAGGGGTTCCCAGTTCTGATAAATTCTGAGAAGCAGACGATAGGGAAGCCACAGAAAACAATGCACAGCTAGTCTATGGCCGGAGCAAGGGGGAGGGGGGACTTCACCTCCCCCATGTGGAGGTGGGGTGCTCTCCCTGGTTGAACCAGGAGTTCCTCCTGCAGCTACGGCCTTGAGATCATAACCTGTTATGGTGACGTGTTATTGTCCATGATAATAGATGCAAAACAGAAGTAAGGCGCTTGGAGAAATTAACTTTTTAAAATGAGTTTATTACATGTAGATTTTTTCAAGGCCAAACATGAGTTAGCTAATGTTATCATTGCCATTTTAAAAAGGCAGCTTTTCTCACTGTTCAGTTGTAACTAAAACTTGCCTTTGCAGTTACTTTGTAAAGAAAAAGACCAAACTAGAGCAAAACTCACACTTCCTCGTTGACAGAAATTAGACAGCAGTGGCCGCTATGAAGAATGATAGAAACCTTCTATGTTAAAAGCCTAAGAACTCTGCTTTCATAGTCCTCTGTTTCTAGTTACTAATTTTGGGAGATAAAGCAAATACATTTTCTGCTCCTTCAAATTATTTGCCAAGTATATACTCCCCCCGCCCCAAGGAGCATTTGGCATCCAGCCTTACAAGCAGGACCAGTTGGAACTGGAATCCAAGGGCATTTTTCCAATCACCAGGTAGACTATTGCACAAAGTCTCAATTGGAGTTGTTATGGTAACTTTCATCCTTCGTGAAAGAGAAAATTGACACGCTCACATGCCCATGGCAGCAAATTCTAAGTTGCAGAGCACTTCATGGAGGCTACCAGAGGGAAAGCATTTGGGGTTTGTTTTTTTGTGTGTGTTTTTTTAGAAATTGTGGCCATGAAGTCCACTAGAATTGTTAATTGCTTCCTCTTCAAGTTCTGCCCAAGGAGACATCTGACACACTGTGGCTATTTTTTAATCCATCTTTCCAGTGCTAATGGAAAGAGCTGTTTGTACTAAGACTGATGCTGTTGTGAGCTAACCATTTCTTTCCACTTTTTAAAAAACTTATTAAAATTGCCCACTGTGGGGGGGGGGAATACAATTTGACATGAGTAGTTTATGCCCTCATGGGCACAGAACTCTCTCTCCCTCTCTCTCTGATTTTAACTAGGAAAAAAAAAATCAAAGAAAAAAGCCCCTTCCACAGTATCATGGTCCTGATCCTGATCCTGATCCTGACCCCTATCCCAATCCCAATCTCTCCTGTCCTTCCCCCCAGGATAGTAAGCCAGTTTTAAAAACATGGGGAATCCTATTCACAGGTCACTCTTACCATGTCTGATTTGGCACAAGCAAATCAAAGAATCTGGACTGAGTCAAACTACCAGAAAGCATTGGCCAGAACTCAGGCATCATGGGAGATGCCCTCCAACAACTAGAAGGCCCCTGCCTGCCTCTGGCCTATACTCACCACCATACACAGACATGTATGGCACCGGTCGTCCCCCTAACAACACCAACATTCAATTCCCCAACTTCCAAGATTGCTATCTCCCTTCTAAGCCCAGTCTTCAGGCCCCTAAAGTGGTGGCAACTTGTGGTCCAGTTCTGGGAGCATGGATATCTCATCCTTCCAGTCAAGGGTAAACTATCCCTTGCTCAAGATGCAGTCTGCCTGTGTCTCAAAAGCTGTTGCTCCTTCCCTACCTACACAACTCACCCTTTTCTAGGGCCCCACAATTCCTCTCCCACACACTCGCACTACTCTTAAGAACCCGACCCTACTGTGCGACATATTGGACAGCAGAAGCACATGAACCAAGAGGTTCATGGGAAGGGGAAGCCACCTCTATACGTTTCTGCCATCAGATGCTATTCTTTACAAAGTGATAATAACTGGGCAGGCGCATCTGGTTACTGCACATAGCTTATACCATTCTCCTCACAGTTACCCGTAAGAAACAATGCAGTTGCGTTGAATTTCAAAGACACTGCACTTTGAGAAGCTAGGGATTTGCCTCCCATTAATCAAAGCTTGAAATCATACGAGCTAGCAAAATGCTGGTAAGGATGTTTGGTAATTTTGCTTTGCCTGTGTTGGTCTCTTTCTTTCCCACTTATGACAAGTCCCTTGCTACCCGTGTGATTTCTCTCTCTCTGATCTATTGGCAACAATACGTCTGTGTGTGTCACAGTGGTGCAAGCTGATTTGAAGTAAAAGTTACTTCTTAAAGCACTGAAGGGTCTTCCATGTCTATCTAATCTCTTTTCCTGTAAGATGAGCATCTTCATTTGGACATTCATACAAATAATCATTATAATACCTTCAATATTTGCCAAGGAGGTGGGCTGAGGGGAATTCATTTTAAACAAGCTGATGCTCTGGCTGTGAAAACAGTAAAAGGGGAAACTGCTATCTTCGTATCATGTGTCTTTGCATTAAGAACTGGATGATAAGGTTCTGACTCCTAGAAAGAGAAATTTTAATATTTTAAAGCTTCTGCAGTAAGGGTTGAACCTCAGTTTGTTTGCAAACAATGGGTCTGGTTGTTTCAGGCTAGAGATGGGCATGAATTGCTTCATGCCGCATTGTCTAAAGTCGTTGGTGCAGCATCATAGGTGTCGCACATTCTCTGCCCCCACTCCTGGCCCCCACTCCCCCATTCACCACCAGGTGCGTGTTGCTCTTTCCCTCCTCTTTGTGTGATCTTTCACTCCTGGCAGGAGCATGGATTTCCCTCCTCCACCTCCTCCAGCAAACGCCCACTCAGACAAAGTGGTGGGGCAGAGATTCCGGCAGGGCTGCCTTTGACTGGGCGGCTGCTGGAGGAGGCAGAGGAGGGAAGTCTGTGCACCTGCCAGGACTGGAAGATTGTGTGAGCAGGAGGGAAACAGCAGTGTGTGCTGGGTGGTGAGTGGGGGAGCTGACCAGGGGGTAGCGGCAGGGAATGCATGGCATCTGTGGTGCTGCATTGATGATTTTAGATGATTCCGCATTAAGTGATTTGTGCCCACCTCTATTTCAGACTCTTATTCTAGTTTGCAGCGGGCTAAACATTTGCCTTACGACATCCTAGGGAATCTATCACCAAGATAATAGCATACAAGACATCTAAATAGAAATGGGTCCAAACTATCACTGCTACCTCCTTTGCAAAGGTCAAATTGCAGGTGAACGTTTCATTTTTGTTTCAGGGATCACAAACTTATTCCCAGAGAAAGTTTTTTGGTAGAGACCCCAAACAACCAACAGGTGTCACTGATAATCTCAGGAGCCTCTTTCTTAAGCATCTTCTTTTCACCATGGTTTTCTGTATATGTTACCACCTTTTATGGCTAGAACCTTCTGATAATCCCTTCATTTCAGCTGGCAAAGCAAAAGCTCTTGGCTGAATGAACCCATCCCTGTTGCATGGAACAAAACACAGTACTCTTTCAGTATGTATGGAAGGATATATATGAAAGGGGTGAGAAGGAATCACCAAGTTGCTCAACTTTTTTTAAAAGTGCTAATTTAAAAAGAACAAAATACACAGGTTGAAAAGATGTACAACAGACATAGAGGCACAATGGTAATCATAACAAAGAGATATATACAATAGCTCCTACAGGATGAACATCTGTGGTATGAATCTGGTCATGTATCATCAATATTACAGCAGTCTGGTGAATCTTGCATATGAGTACTTACTGGTGTGGGAAGGGGGGGCTTTAATCCTGTCCAAGAATCAATATTAGAAAGCAGCAGACCACCATGGAAATCATTCAACTTAATAGGCCTTTTGAGATCCATATATTTCTGATCTCCTGTTCAAGATCGCCACCATCTAAGAGCATTTCCTCCTCTCCATACTGCAGGACAGCAGAGATGGCGAGCCTTGTCTCATGCACATGGTTTGGACTGCAATTCCCATAACCTCTGACCCTCAGCCATGATTGCAGCAGGGGATTGTGGGAGATTTAGCCCAGAGTATCAGAAGCAGGGCCATCAGGTTGTCTACCCCTGGCCTACAGTGTTTCGGATTTTTTGAAAAAAAATTAAGAAAGCAGCCGCATGAGAAATGCCAAGCATTTGGAGGACAGTATGTTTTGCCCGATTAATGTTGGCTTTAAGCCTGGCTTTTCTGGAACAAAACAACATGTGAAAAGAATGCCCTTCTTGTGTTTTTGCTGTCTACTCCCCGTTGTCTAGAAGAAATATTTTCTACATGGGTATTTAGCCCCTCCTTGACAGATTGTGTTTTTCCCCCATAGACACATTAAAATATCTATTTTTGCCTCATTAAAACTTAGATAATCATAAAGATAATAAAACTGACAAAATAAGACTGAGATCTGGTGGCAAAAACAGACTCGAGTGGGCAGCGAAACTGCAACCACAGCAACCACAAGAAGCTCTCTGGTCTCTGGCAGAAGAAGATATGAAACAGTTTTACCAATGGCTTGATAAACAGATTTTTGTTTCCTTCTTTCTTGAGGTATAACCAGTCACTGACCTCTTCCTCTCTCCTTTTTAATCACAAACAAACTGAAGAAAATCCATTGGAATGCTTAATTACTGTTTTTTGGGTGTGCTTTAGCAAACACTGTTCATTGCAGTAGTTTTAGAAGAGGTGGCCGTGTTAGTCTGCACTAGCATCTCAGGCAAAAAGAAAAGGAAAATAAAAAGTAGAGGAGACAAAAACATTGCGGCACCTTAGAAAGTAACTGCTATATTTTAAGGTGAGCTTTCATGGACAAGTCCACTTCCTCAGACATAAGAGTGGGACTATGGTTCATTGCCTCTTTCTTGCATTTAAACCCAATTTATAGTGTAATCCAGTATATGCAGTACATATGCAGAAATAAGCCCCACTGAAGTCAATTGGCTGGATCCCAACGAAGTTAGGTGAATTGCTATTCCACTAATATCAATGGGACCTAATCAATGATTAAGTGTTCTCACTGATTCCAACATTCCTTTGAACTTGCAGACTTTTGAAAAGGTCTGCGTAGGGTTTCTTAGGGACACATTCTAATAAAATAGGGACCAGCTCCAGAGAAATGGTAGTTAGATTGTCAGTTGCCAAACCAAAGACAGAATTGAGAGATTACATGTAAGAAAAATGAACCTAATGCCACATGCCATCATCTTTAGGAGATCAGTAGAGAGGTGACACTAGAAGACCGAATGCCCTGAAATGAAATTCTGCCCCATATGAGTATTCCCAACATGGAGATGACCCTGCTGTGCATGGCTGCCATATATGTATTCAAGGCGGACCATCTGCCAATATTGGGGAAAGAGGTAGCTATCATCATTCAGAGGTTGAAACCTTGATTTTCAAGAGATAAATAAGCACTCAATGCTGTGGATAATACATCTGGCAATTTGGGTTTCTCCTACATGGTATTTCTCATGTTCTTTCTATCCTGAATACAACACAAGAGGGAGAAAATCAGCACCCCTTACATATGGAAGAAAGAAGTCCAAGATCCACCAATGACATTTAACTAGGAGTGAACCCACTTGAGATGAGGAGAATTTCTTCTCCCAATTGCTTGAGCTGTTTGTGATATTAATAAATATTTTCATGACAGCACCAGACCTTGCACCTCCTCCCTACCCCTTACATCCTAAATATGAAGTTGCAATTTTAGAACAGTCTGGGTTTTTTGTTTTGTTTTAACGAACTGAACTTCCTACATGGATGCTCTTGGGACCGTGTCATTCCATGATTAGACAGAATCAGCAACTTAATTCCCCCAGGCAATCCCTCATCAAATTCTGGAATCTATCAGGCTTCATTAGTCTTAGAGATGGAGAGGCCACCCACGTTAGTCATCACCCAACTCTGTCGGGCAGAACTGGTGTTTGTTTCTCATTCTCTCTGAGGATTTCCCAACCTTCCATTCGGTAATGAGCACCAAAGTTCTTGAGCCTTGTTCTCTCATTCCCCCTTCAAGGGCCAAAATTGAGCCAAAGATACATGGTGCCATCCACTAAGCTGATAAAGCTGGATTGATGAGCCTTGTCATTATACTAACTCTTAATGTCATTTCATGTCCCTGCTGAGTACAGCTGAATGATGCTGAGGAAAACAAACCCCCTTCTTTGCCATTGTGTTGCTTCCAGTGACTCTCAGGAGCACTATTTGTTTTACAGCATCATGTGGGTGGGTTGGGAGGTGGAGGTAGAAACACTCAAGGGGTATTAACTGTTAAATTACCCAGAGAATCATCGACAGCCACTTAATAAAACATGAAACAACAATGGCTTGACGTTTCAATTTGTGCCAAAAGCTAAAAACATCTGTTACTTGAAACCTGTGCAATGTATAACAGTACGGTTTGGAAGAACCCCAGATGCTCTGGGTGTTAACTCTTTCCATCTACTAACTCTTAAGACTTTACATCTGGACATCCGTGTGCCCCTCCATCTGTGAAGCACTTTGATTTGACTATTATTTCTTTGATTCAATGTTCTCTGAGAATTTTCTGAAAATTTAGATTCCCCCACGTGCCATCTGCTGAATCAAGGCCTATGCATTCATTTTTAAATTTGGATTCTAAATCCCAGCATTCTCCATTCTGGGAGTTCTACCTGTCAGGCAGATACTTAAGTTATGCTCACTTAGCAGAAGGCTAGATTGGAAGTTCCCAGTAATCTATTCTACAACCTCATTCTGCTGCATGAGTAGCCTCCGTTCTTGATAGTTTTCTCTCAGACATTTAAAAATCTGTTAACATTCCATAACATTGCCTCAACTTAGCCAATGACTTCACATGCAGGCACGGAAGTAGCTACTTCTTTATGTGCTTCTTTCAAAGGCAAACAATGCAGCCGAGCCACTAACTCTGGAGCAGAAATATGGCCCCATCTCCTTAAAGGAGGATTTGTTCAGACCATCAAAGAATAAATAATTTGCAAGTTTCAGTTGTGAACTTCACAGTGGATAATTTATTGTTGAAGGGAGAAGAAGCCACAGCCAAGATAGCAGGTTGTTTTAATCACATGCAAATATGTCCCTTATTTGCCATACCATTCTCATTTTCAGCACAGATCCTTTGTCTAATATTCTAGCAGACCTGCTTCAGTTTTAACAGATTGCTAATCAAAAGACTAAATCTACCCTGCCTGACTTGCTGACTGAGGCAGAATATACCATTTCATGATCGATGTTCCTCATATGCCTTCGCAGATTTTTTATTCCAGAAGGCACTCAAGTGCAAAATATAGATACAGACATAGATAATCTCAACTAGAACTAAAATCAGCATAAGGAGGGGGGGGGGAATTACTGCTACTATTACTGCCACCACCAGTCCTGGAATCACAACCCCTACTAGAAGTATTGTGTGAATTGGTAATGCTGGTTTTGCAGATGCAGTCAAAGGAGATCATACTTCAGGTATGGCAATAAAAAAATTGGAATATATTCTTAAGGGTTTGCAATTTAATATCACCACCATGTTATGCATATTGACTCACAAGTAGATCACAAGGGTTTCACTGAAACCTTTGGGGTGCCGTTGTATGCACACTTAGTAGGACACAAGACCCATGGAACTCAGTCCTTCATCACTTGTGTCTGAAATATTATTCAATTCTTTGTTTTTGTTTATACACACACACACACACACACACACACCTCTGCTTTCTGAATGTGGGATATAGTGCTTCTGTACCCATGGCTCAAAATGCCCAGAAATGGCCCAATATTGCCACACAATCTCATGCCCATTTTGCCAGCAGGAAAAAGCATACCAAGCTTTACTTAGCAAAGGCCAGCCCGAATGTGGACAGTACCAATGGCAGCAGTCAAGATGGTCTACAGCAGTGGTTGTCAAACTTTTTTGACTCACGACCCCCTTTAATAATAGCCAAGTAACCTGCAAGCCCTGCCATATTTGCATAAAAAGGCATTTTTAATGGGGTAGTTATTCCTTCTCAGAAAGCAGAGGCTTCCTTCTCCCCTGAAGAGCCTGTATTTTATACATACACATACAAACTAACTATAATATCCCACTCTGAAAGGTCAAGGAAGAAATTCTTTAACAAGGGCTACAACACATATAAGGTGACCTGTGACAGACAGACAGACAGACAGACACACACACACACAGAGAGAGAGAGAGAGAGAGAGAGAGAGAGAGAGAGAAAACACTTTGCGACCCCTTTGAGAGTCACAACCCTCAGGTTAGGAAACACTGGTCTACAGGATACCACACTCCTAAAGTTGACAGTTATACATAGAGATGGGCACAGACCTCAGTTCAGAGGTTTGTGCCGGTTTTGTACACATGGCACCACCATTACCACACATTCTCGTTCCCCATCTCCCCGGCTGGATCCCCCACTCACCAGCCAGGGCGAGCGCCTCTCCTCCTCCTCTTTGACTGCTCAACCGGTCCCCAGCAGGAGCACAGGCTTCCCTGCCCTACCTCCTTGGCTGATTGCCCACTCAGGCAAGGAGGCAGGACAGGCAACCCTGTTTTCCTACCAGGGACTGGTTGAACAGCCAAAGAGGAGGAGGAGGAGATGATTGGTCATGAAGGCAGGGGAAGCAAATGTGGTGCTGGGTGTGAGTTCTGGCAGTATCCTCCAAACTGAGGTTCGTGCTCATCTCTAGTTATATATAGTGTTCCCCACCCCAGGTCTCTGCCTTATTTTCCACCTAGGAGGGATTTCTCCCTGTCCAAAAATATACAAATGCATAGAAATATGTGCAGAAACACAGGAACAGATTCATTCAGGATACCTCCAAATCAGCTCCGGGTATGTCGGTCCTCATCTGAACACCAAAATTTTGGCTACAAATTGAACTGGATGATATTCACACCCACCCCTTCCCCAATTTTAAAGTATTGCTCTGCAGACCATGGGAGAGTTCATAGCCTTTTTCCAAGTCGGCTTCATCAAGAAGTTTCTCACATATGGAGGGCCTTATGTTCCCTTCCTTTAAGCATCATCATCATCTTTGAACTACAGAGCTGGAAGGGACCTATTGGATCATTGAGTCCAGCCGCTGTCAAGGAGTCACAATGGGGAATCGAACTCCAACCTCCAAATCAGGTTGGGGCGGGTTGCTCACAATTGGTGTGACAGACTTTTGGATACAATTTGGATTCAATGATATTCACACACCTCTCGTTCTTTCTTAAAGCCTACTGGAAATATATTACCAAACTTTGCTCTCGAGATTGCAGCTTTAAACACAAGCAACTGGCCTAAACTTGACAGAGAACGGTCTCATGACCGATTGTGCTGCTCTTCCTTGTGGAAACCAATATTTCACAGCTTTCTTTGAGTTGCCCATTCCCATTTGTTTCTGTTTTCTGTTTATATTTTCAAAGAAACTGAAGGGAATCAGAGTTTCCTCACAGTATTTCTTCTTCATTCTCAGAGACATTTTCAGAAGCAATTCTGCACGGCCAGTTATTTAATCATTCACAGATTCCGGTGCAGAATATTCTTAAACTTTATAACTGACCTCACACAAGATGCCTGTGGGCGGTACATTCTTTAACACACACATTAATGCCCAAGTGGTTTCTCTATCTAGAGGAAGCATTTAAATAAATAAATAAATAAATAAATAAATAAATAAATAAATAAATAAATGAATGAATGAATGAATGAATGAATGAATGAATGAATGAATAAATAAATAAATAAATAAATAGCAAGCCAGCCAGCCAGCCAGCCAGCCAGCCAGAAATATTTGTGAATTGTTTATTGGATCTTATTGATGAAGGAGAGTCTGTTGCACAAAAGTTACTGCTCATGTGTCACTGCAAATACAGAAAATGTAATCTGCCCCCATGAGTATGATCAAATAGCCAGGTTATTTGTACAGGAAAATCACAAAGACTCTGAAAATTGCGAGGGGGGCAGTAATTGTGGTTCCCAACCTTGGTTCCCCAGGCGTTCTTGGACTAAAATTCATAGAAGCCTTCACCGCTAACTGTGCTACTCAAGATTTCTGGGAGTTGCAGCCCAAGAACATCTGGGGACCCAAGGCTAGGGACCATAGTTCTAAAGGGTTGCTTTTGTATTTGCTTCTGTTCACTCATGTGGGGCCACCTCTCTCTGTGCTTCAGTTTTACTTTCCAAAATATATTGACTGGAATCCTATTGATGTCCACGTACAGTTTGCATGTCTTGCTGTTTCTAACTGATGGGGTGTTGGGACTCCTCACAGCTATGGAATCAGGTGCATGAGTAGACATGTGACTGAGACAAACTGTGCCATGTCATCAATTGGCCACAGTTAGCCATGGAAATTTATGCCAACCGTACGGCAAATAGCAGTACAATTCCGGCCATTATGTGGATATGAAAAATGTGAACATGTCTAATAGGTAAGTACATGTACCCTTGTCAGGGAACAAGTCAGGGGGTGATGAGTGTGCATTTGCACACTTGTCAGGCAGGTGATGTATGTCTGTACATCATGGGGAAGAAGCAACACTCATGCTTTGTACAAAAAAGGTCCTAAGTCCTGTGAAGCCCCGCTTGAAAGAATCAGCCAGCAAATGACAGGGAAACCTTCTACCTTAGAACTGGGAAGCCACTCTCAGTCAAAGTAGACAATATGAGACGAGACCAGCGATGAGCGACTTGTGGCCCAGGAGCCGCCCTGCTATCCCTGAACCACTGCTTCAACAAAGGAGACCACTGAGAACCGGGATGCAAAAAATGTTCCGTATTCCTCATTCTCATTGATTCTAGTTGTTCTGACACAAGACATCTTGACCAGGGTGTTTCAAGCCCCTGCAAAGGACCTTGCCTCTAATGTGAGAATGAGATGAGCACTTTTTTCTTTCCAGGTTTTGGCCATTTGTACAAAATACCTTCATGTAAATTTATGTCTTTCCTCATTGTGAAGTACACAGACACAGCAAGCTTAGAAGGAAGGGCTGATGGATAACTGGCTCAAACAACACGCTCAAGGCTTCTAATTCACAAAAGGCCAAGCAACATGGCAGGAGCCATTGTCGCTCATTCCTCTCCCTCACTACCTCTGTCCTGTCAACGAGAATCTTTGAGTAGACCGGAGGCTCTGGGGTTGGAATGCTCCATCTTTGAGCTCTTGCCTTTCTCAATTAGTGTTTAACAATTGTGGGTTTTTTATAGCTGAGAAATGAACTTATGCAGCCTTTCAAATGAAATATGCTTTTGTTTAGACCGGTGGTCCCCAGATGTTCTTGGACTACAACTCCCAGAAATCCTGGCTAGCATAGCTAGTGGCGAAGGCCTCTGGGAGTTTTAGTCCAAGAACCCCTGGAGACCCAAGGTTGGGAACCACTGCTTTAGACCCAAATTTTAACACACTAGCTCCCCACAAGGCATACAAACCTTTTTAGATTTATAGAAGCAATTGCCACTTCTACAGGTTGGAAGCTGACTGAATTTAGAAAA
This sequence comes from Intellagama lesueurii, assembly GCA_037013535.1. NCBI lineage: Eukaryota > Metazoa > Chordata > Lepidosauria > Squamata > Agamidae > Intellagama > Intellagama lesueurii. Next base: position 160,232,142 of record JBAJHW010000001.1, on the reverse strand, counting down.
CATTCTTTAGACCCAGGCACAGTACTCAAGTGCATTTCATTATTTCAGAACAGGATTAGTCGAATTAGTTTTGACACTCGCACCTCAACTCTAGATAGCAGCTGTCCATTTACCATCTATCAGTACATGAGAGAGATAGCATTGCTGAGTAAATATGAAGAAGAGCTCAGCTGATAAGAAACTGATGCACTCATTTTTAGAAAAGAAATACATGAAGACATCCAGCAAAAAGTTATTTGACTAGCACAGAAGTGAGAATCTAGACTAAATCTTCCAGTCTAGTTTAAACAACAACAACAACCCTGAGGAGCATTCATCATGGAAAAGGCATATTCAGGTAATCTAGCCAGTAACCATGTTAGTGTCTTGTCGCACAAGAGAAACCAGAAGCCATGAAGCAACTTTAAGATTAATTAATAACATCTGATTTCCCCCTGTAGCACCTTTAGGACTAACTAGTCTTGATTCACAGAAATAGGGGGAGTGGCAAATGACTATGACCTGGGTGGGCCATGCAACACCCTCGTTGTGTGATCCATCCATTCAAGTCTTACACAACTACCATCCTTCCAAAATGTCACACATACACTCAATCCTAACTGTTCAATAACATTTCAGTAAACTTTAGCAAACTAAGCTGAATCAGAAAACAAAGGGAAAAATATCTAATATCTAAACAGCAATACAAGCCTTACTTTTTGCCCTAAAATTCTGCAAAGGGACTGGTAGTGTAGCTGCAAGCGCATTATATACTGTGTGGTTACCTCTATTTAGCTGTCCCTGGTACTCCCCCTAGTTGGAATGAGATATCGGGAGATATCGGGCTTTCTTGGTATGTTCAGCTGTCACTTCCCTTCTTCTTTGAGTCAACTGTATTCCTGCCAATTTTCCATCTCCTCAATTTAAATTGTTCCTTATATTTTTAACCCAATAAAAGCCAAATAAGGGTACAAAGGCAAATATGGACAAATATATAAGCTGATAATCACTGTCATCTCCAGACAAAGGGTGAGGGAACTCGAGTCAACAGGAAAAGAGGTTTATTTTTGTCCATGTTTGGTGGACTGGATCAAAATTTCTCTAGTTATCTGACATAACTACAACAGGTTTATGGATGCAACTAACCAAGATCATGACAACTTGGCTAGAACAATGTAACACAAGCATAACGAAATATTTCTAATTCCAAGCATGGACAGAAAACAAAGTTGAACCATCAAAACAGTGTTCTATTCTAGACTCCCTAGCGATGATTTCCCCTCACCTTTCAGCAACAGGAAAAGACCAAGAGGTCTTGCTATGTAAGAGAAGGAGCAACATGTTTCCATCACTATATGCAAAAGACAACTTCTTCAACAGAAGTGATGGGACAGTGCACACGAATACAGCAGGCTAGTTTAGAAGGCATACGGTAGGCCATGGCATGTATACGCACTAAATACCATCCTGCAACAAAGCAGAAGCCCTGAATGCTGATATCTCTGCCCTCCTGAAAGTGATGAAAAATTATGTCTATAAGTGGATGAAGACCCCCCCAAAAAATCACCTCGATATTCTCTTCTATCTGATCGTTCCTACCTTTTGATTCACATTACAGATAGTGTGTCATTAGAAAAGGAGATTTTTCAAGTGCTGACAAAGTCTGATTGTCATAGTAAGAGCTTTTCACCCATCCTACAGTTTCTGATTGATCACTGGGAGCTAAATATGGGCTTTGATTGCAGCTACGCTTGCTTGGTCCCCTGAGGTCTGTCTGAAACATATCTCTGTAATGCTAACATGACTTCAACTTCTAATACAATATAGTATCATCCATATTCTCAGGGAACATGTAGAAAGATAGGTAGAGCATCCTAAGTAACTCAGTGAAATTCCATCAATAGAGTTGCTTCTCTTTATTTCATCTACTCTGGCTTTTTCCTTCTTAATCATAAACCCTTTATTCTCACATTCCACCATCTACTGTTTCATCTATGGACATTGCCCTCCTCTGACATGCCAACATCTACTGTTTCATGCAGCTGCTTCACTTTGCCTAACGATAGGGCTAGTCCTATTCTGAGATCCTTGTCCTAGGGATATCCACCATCGGTATGAAGGCAGATGATGTGAAGGACTTGATTGTTCTCTCCTGTAATTCCATTTAATTTCATATCCGCCCAGAGACCTTTGGGTAGTGTGGGCGGCATATAAGTTAAATAAATAAATAAAATAAAATATCCCACATGTGTGGCACTTCAGGGCATCATTTCTTCAGGGGGAGACAGTTATGACAGAATGAGAAGAGAAGAGAAGAGGAGAGGAGAGAAGAGGAGAGGAGAGGAGAGGAGAGAAGAGAAGAGGGGGCACATTTCTGAGAACAATGAGATAGAGATGAAATTGAAGGAATAGTCAGCTCTTCTTTTTCTAAAAAAAGAAGCAGAAAGTTAACAGCATTCAACAGATTGCTGGAACAGAAGGCTAGAGAGTCCCAAACAGTGATGCACATATTTCCTGTAAAATGCAGCTTTCACACTCCAAATGCTTTCCAATTCTGGTACTGGTATTCAGCTGATTCAGACTAGCTCTCTCACTCTCTCTCTCTCTCTTTTTGCAATAAGTGTTTTTATATTATTATTATCTGCTTTATTTCCTAGGAATGTGGATTTCATTATTTATTCCCTAAAAAGCAAAGCATTTGCTTGAAGAGGTGAAGTCCTAATATTTCTCTCAGTATTAAACTTACAATAAGGCTGCATGTGACCAGCAGCAATAGGTGTGTCACACCATTTCACAAGGTGGAGGAAATTAGAGCTTTGTAGAGGAGCTTCTGCCTGGGAGTAGTAGAAGAGCTGAAGCTGCCACTCAAGCCATATAAATGTAGGAGCAGGCCCTATTGAGCACACTGGCCAAAATCCTATTGTCATTTCCCACCTGCATTGTGCAAAAGGCAGAATTTTAGAAGTGAATTGTGGCAAATTGCAAAATCATCGTCAACATTATTTGTTGCCTGCTGATCTGCACAACTGATCATGTCTATGTGGACTTCATAATTTGTGGCAATACACCTCCAAAAGTGAGGCCATTTGCTTTACACCCAGGGGTAGGGTTGCCAGATACATGGGTACCAAAAGGAGGACATAGAAAGACAAAAAAGAGGTCAGAGGAGGACCGTAGACCAGTGGTCCCCAACCTTTTTGGGACCACAGACCGGTTGGGGGGCAGGCTCCGTGCGTGGGGGGGCGGGGGGTGTCGCACTCGCGGGGGCGTGTCGCGCCCACAAAACCCGGCGTGAGACTTTCAGAGGCTGGGTCTGGAGTAACGGGGCAAGGTGACGGAGCCGATCTATATAAAGAAGGTGGCGTGCTCAGTTGTATCGCCCCATCTCCAGCTAAAAAGAATCTGACATAATGGGGTTGGGAAAGCCCCGGGCTTGAGTTTCTACGGGAGAGAATCGCCCTTCCCTCCCGCTCCCCCAATCCTGCGCTTTTCAGACGTGCTGGGTTGGAACTCGCATCATTCCCAGTCTCTCAGATCGTGTGCCCACCCCCACCCCGCCGCCGCCTGAGAGGGAAGGTAAGCCTCGGGCTACCCCAAAATCAAGTTAGCGCCAAGAGAAGAAGGAAAAGGAGTGCAAGGAAGAGCGCGCACCCTCCGGCCGCAGCTGGGAGAACTCAGTTTCCTGACGCTGCCTTGCCACACGGGGATCCTGTTTGGATCGGGCTTCGCCACCGTGCGAGCAGCGCCGGCCCATGCTTGTGGGGTAGGGCAGAAAGCCCAACGGGTGGCTGGCAGAACCAAGGGGGGCGGTGGGCAAGAGTGGGTATGCACGCACACGTGAAGGCAGGCAAGCTTTCAGACATCGAGGCAGCAGGAAGGCAACAGAGGTAGAGTGCTGATCCCCCACCTCAGATACACATGTGACATGGGATGCAGGCAGGCAAGGGCTAGTGGCGAGGTCGGTCTGAGCAGTGCCTCACATTTGCCCTCAGGGACCAGCTTCCAGCGCCTGGACGTGAAAAAGGAGAGAGCGAGCCTAGCGTGTCATGTAGCTCTCAGGCTCACCACTTACCTTGAATACCCGTTGTGTGTGCGGGAGGGGGGCGGAGATACAAAAGACTGACATTTTAAAGGTTTTTAGCTTTGCCTGCCGGACGGAGGACATTAGGCTAAAAAGGAGGACATGTCCTCCTTTTGCCGGATGTCTGGCAACCCTACCCAGGGGAGAAACAAATCCAAGATTAATTTCCTCCCTTCTCATGCCCCCACCCATGGAACACATAGATTCCAGCCCACCCTAGTAAACAGGAACTCAGGAGTTTTATATATATATTACTATATATGTATTATATATACTATTAATTAAAATGTTTATAAAAATATACATATATGTGAAATGCTTTCTGTTCTCTTTATAAAAGAATTAATTCAGTCAACAGATCAGAGCAGATCTTTAAAAGTATGTTTTTATCTAGACGAATGTTGTCTTTGACAGGAGGATGGCACAGAGTTCAAAACTTGCTTTATTTGTCATCATCTTACTTTGTATTTAAGAATAACAAATAACTCCCCAAACCACTGCAGTCCAAAATGAGGTCAAAATCAGAATAATTGCATCCTGGTCATGCAGTGGAAAGAACAGAGGTCTCCCATTCATCCAGAAATATTTCCTGTACATTTGCACACAAGCTAATACTAAACCAAAATGTTTAGTTTTGTAGTGTGCTGATTAGCATCTATGACTGTCTCTTATGAATATAAATGCACCAAAGATTATAGAAGAAGAGATGGAACTTTTTAATTGAAGGAGAAGGAGGAGAAGGAGAAAAAGGAGAAGGAGAAGTCAAATCCTGTGACACAAACGGTGTAATTTCTACAGGAGTATCACTGTAAGTTAAGAATTCTCCATAGACCTTTTCTGTTTCATGATAAGTCACATAACTGCACATGCAACTTATAGTGTCAACACAAATTTCTTCCCTTACTCCAACTGGCTTCCAAAAATCATGCTGTTTGTATGAATGCACAACAGGATTTAAGCCAGTAACTCATATTTATACAGTGCTTTACTTTAGGTACCTTGTCTAGTAGTGATCATTGCAAGAAGCCTTTAATGTAGGCCTACAGTATTTTGTCCCGGATTGGTGTGGGATGAGCCTGAGACACACAGTGGGGGGGAAAGAGAATGAGAGAGCACCTTGTCTAATACTAGTGGGTTAATTTATGGTAGAGGCGACATCCGGACAGGGCTTATCCTGATTTGTGGCGTGATGTTTTATAACCTTCCATATCCTTCCCAGAGTTCGATAACTACATAGACTAGACCAGACCTTTCTGAGGTGCAGAGCATAGCCGCTCCATGGTAGCACAACTCTGCATGAGCTCTGGTTTAGAGTTATATAAGCCAGAGATCACCATGTTGTTATCAGTGCTGCTTTCTGCTTATATGGGGCATGTGTGGATTCCTCCAGCATGAATACTGGATACAAGAGAAACATATATGATGTGTGCATGACTAAAAGAAACAGGATACTGGCCAATAAAAGATAGAAAGGTTTTCCTACTAATTCTATAATAATGCACTGAAAAATAATTGACAATCTGAACTTTGCTGATTGGATGTCGTGATTTTCAAAAATTGACAGGAGGTCAATATAATTACTTCAGGATAATTCCATCAATCAAGTCTTCCTTACTGATCAAGAAGAGTGCTGATTTCGGGAACATTGTGAATCCGTGATACATATCTCAAAGATAATTTGCATACATGAAGCAGGGCCAGGTTCCATTTTTCTTATTAACTTCTCTCACCTCTGCTAATCTTTTCTATAAAGAATGTGTGGAAAGGAACAAGGAACAAGCTTTACTGTAGACATAGGGCTAAATCCCCTTTTGGTTGCAACAAGTGTGGATTCATGAGATAAACAGGACTTTGGTAAGTTCCTGTTTGATTCAATAGATTTAGTAGAAGTGGGAGTAATAATTTAATGTAACCCATGCAGACACAGATACTATAGAAAGCGAAGGCTATGGAGAGCTAATGTGGCCTAATGGCTAGAGCAGCCTTCTCCGTTTGGTGCCTACCACATGCATTGGCCTGCAACTCTCAACTCTCAGCAAGGAGTGTCAATAGCCATTGACTTTGCCAAGATGAGATGTTGTTGGGAACAACAGACCAACTCTGATGAGCCCTAGGTTGGAGATGGTTGGCAGGGCATATGATGCCATGAGGCTATCCAGGGTTTCTTGAGAAAGGATGTAACTTAGCCTCTCCTCCCACCCAGAGATGATGTGAAGATACTTTGGTGTACTACTTGAGCAATACCAAAGAAGAAGGCTGGGATAAAACCTGAGAAAGCAATTAAGTTTAGCACATTTCTTCCCAAACCTACTCAGGAATCATAGTAACATGACAAAGTGATGTATCAAGAGCCATCAACAGTGTATATTTATATTTACCACACAAGAGCATATGGAGTGCAATAATGTTACCAAGATTTCATAATGTTTACTATGGATGAAAGGCTGCAGCAGTGCTGAATCATTTCCAGTAGAGCACAATAGACTACATACTGCACAGTTCTGAAATAAGAAGTTGAGTTTCTTTTGGAGGGAGAGGGGGCAGGTTCAAGAATTATGAGACAACAGGGACTGGTGGTCATTATCTTCTGAGGCAATGCTGCTGAGAAGAAGCGGAAGAAAAGTATCCCAAAGCAGCAGAAGTCATTTGTGTTGGCTAGCAATAAGTACACCTTGCATTAGACAGCTTCTATGACCCAACATTAGAGAGCTTTATGACCCAACATTTCCACCTCTGAGATAATACCCTGATAGAAAAGGTAGGTGAGAGTTCAAAATTAAGACTGTTAAGAATGTTTTGCACCGATTATTCTGGCAGCTGATGAGACTTTTAGGAGATAATGTTATCCTCATAGGTTTCCATCGATTTTGTGTGAACCATTTCGAAATATTCATTGTCACATCACTATATCAAGTGAAAATGCAGGGGGCACCTGAACAAAACAATTTCTCCTAACCCTCAGACCAAAAGAAGTACTTGCAGAAAAGATGAGGCAATTTTCACATAATTCAGTGTGTACGGTTATAATATTTTAATAATAGCTTATTTATTCAGTGCTGGATGAGAAAAGGGTCAAAAGCTTGTTTAATGCATTTTTTCGGATTCTAATTTTCCTTCATCTTAAAAATCTAATTTTGAATATAAATTAATACTTAAAAAAATAGAATCCAGCCAAGGTTTAAATATGGAAATTGCAATCCCATAGACACTCATCTGAAACTTATATTTATTAGAATTTACTTCCAAATATACACACATGGGGTTACTGTAAATCTTAGTTATTTCAGTCTTAAAAAGGTAAACAGAACCTTGATATTCCCACTAAAAACAATGTGAATTGAAATCAGATTTCTAGGTAGAGAATACTCAGAAGAGGTTTACCATTCCCTTCTTCTGGAGGCATCCTGGGACTGGGCAGCTTTCCACACAAGGCTGGCTCTACTCGCAAGAGGCCCAGTGGGGAATTGAACTCCCAACCTCTGGCTCCGCAGCTGGATACCTGAGCTATCCACCAGCCAAGATGAGGAATTGTAAAATTATTGTTTCTTTGCTCCACAAGAAGCTGAGGCATTTTGTGGCACTCTCCATAATAGTATTAATAAAGAATGGGAACAGTATTTGCACGAATTAAACAAAATGCACAAGGAATGTAAAGAACACTTTAACATGAATAATACCAATCATGCAAAACAACAGGGCCTACTGCTTTGGTACCTTGACTCTTAGCATGAAATGGGTTGTTTGCCTCTTTTTAATAATCAGCCGGCCATTCTGTACGATTTTGCATGTACAATTTGCTTTCCAGGTTGAGATTTGCAAATTCCAAAGAAACTGTTGATTTAGTTTGTCTCAGCATTTTGGCAGAATTTCAAAGAAAAAGAGAGAGTGGGGAGGACAGAGACAGGGAGAACAAAAAAAAGTGACACTTTAAAGGATACCAGACTTATTTCAGTGTGTGCTTTTGTGGATCAAAATCCACTTGGTATTGGAAGAAGCGAATTTTAATCCATGGAAGCCCACACTGAAATTAGTATGTTTAAAGTGCCACAATATTTTGCTCTTCTTTTCACTACTTTTGCCTTTTCCTTTTTCCCCTTTGATGTTACCAACATAGTTTTTGCAACCTTTCCCCCTCCCCTTTTCCTTTCAGTTTGCGCAAATTGGAGATAACTGGATCAGAAAAATTATGCTCCTCGTTTCGCTCTCAGGTGAGGAATCACACAGGGTGTGAAGATTTCTTCTTGAGCTTCCCAATCATTGATTGGATTGAGGAATTTAGTGTACGTTGTTCATAAAAATGCTATGACATCTGTCCAGGGGATCACTACACTGATACTTCTGTAGTTCATGGGGGAAACTATTGCTCTCAGAAATGTAAGCATAATGACAATCCATAAAGACATTGTACATCAATGTGCCACAGCCTCTTGTGGCAAGGAGCATGTTGTCCACAACTGACAACCCTATTGGCACAGAGTGAGTGAGGCATGTCAACAGAAGGGGTCATGAGCACTTAACCTTGCAAACCACAATCTGTGTCTTTGTCCTCTTAAGTTTCATTAGACATGATGTCTCTGGCAAGGGTAGAGTTTCTTCAATATGTAATTAAAGCTTGGCATGCTCTCTTTTGAAATATTCTCAGCCTCTGCATTTTCCAACAGCCATCTGAAATGAGTGCTATTTAAAGCAAGCTCTTGCAGTGACCGTGTGCTAGGAAATGTGGTGGAGGATTCTATTGCATGTACTGCTCCCTCTGAGGCTTAGCAACACCTTGAACTTTATGGCAATGCCACATCTATGTCAGTGAACGCTATGCCCCTCAACATATACTTTGGAAGATTTGATGTCAATTGCCCCAAATGCTCTTGATGTTGCCTGTTATTTGGCGAAAAAGATCTGATATGCTAATTTCAATGTTACAATTTATTATTTATTTTTAAACACCAGTTTGTATTTCTTATGTGTCTATATGCAGGCCAGATACCCAGTGTGGTGTACATACCCATTGTGGTGTAGTTGGATAGAGTGAAAGACTAGGACTCAATAGGCTTGGGTTTGAATCCCCACTCAGTTGTGGAAGCTCACTGGGGATGTAGAACTGGTAAACTCACTCCTTAAAAATCTTACTTAGCTTGAAATCTCTACGAGGGTCGCTATAAGTCAGTTCCAACTTGATGGCACATTAACGTATACAGGCCACGACCCAATTTTCTATTGCAAGCTATTAATTGTATTGTGATACTTCTAACCTGAATGAAGAAATACTGTATCTTTATGGAAATCTAGACAACCACCAGAAACTCTTCATGAGTCATGTCACACTCACAGATGACAGGGTACTCTTCACTCAACCCATGACCCTTTCTCCTCAGAAGGAAAGGGCATGCTTTCAATATGACACTGCGAGCTTCTCCCTCAGTTGTTTCACTTTAACCATCCCACAAGCATATCTATCACAAACACTAAAGCAGCAAGTTTCTTGAGTGACCTTGTTGAGACATGAATTCCTTTTATTATTATTTTGCCTGTAGTTTAAGAAAAAAAATGTTTCAAAAGGAAGACCATTCCATCTGCAAAGTGACATGCCTCCTTTCGTTTATTTTGTACATCTATTTATTTCATCCACTTATTCTAATTTTAACCTGCCTTTGCTCCAGACGGGTTCAAGGGTATCTTCCATCACAGTCCCTCTGCTTCTTTTGTCCATGTTGCTATTTAATGTTATTGGTTGTGCCAAAGCATGTCATAAAGGGCAGAAGAAAGCACTGTTTGGTACCTGGGAAGGATTTTAAGGAAGATACCAAGCTGGCCATCTGATTTCTAGACCATAAAAAAATCGAATGGAGGCAACCTCACATGCTCCATCAGCACCCAATTTCAAATCTAAGCTAAACGTCTTCCTCTTTTTGCTCTGCCCCTTGAAGTAAATACGACATTGTGTAGTATTATTTCTTTGGTGCTCTTTTACCGGGTGATATACAAGATTCTACTAAAAACACGAATCATTGGAAGAATCCATGCCTCTGCTTATCAATAACTAGATTAACAAAGTGAAAGTCATATTCATATTAGTGCTCCCGCATGACACAGCAACTAGTTTTGGCTCTAATCATAATGGCACTGCCTGAGACATAATCATCCAGGAGATGGGGATGGGGAGAATAGAAGAATCAGGGGGAAAATTCAAACAATGCCTGCAAAGCTGAAAGAAATGAGGCTTTTCAAACACAGAAATCAACAGACAAACATCAGATCTCTCAGGCCACAATGTAAGTTTAGGTGAGAGGGAGATATATGTTCAACCCAGGTGAAGCAGGACACTGATCCACTTCAGACTATATGGCATAAAACCAATTGAGATACAGTTACAGGGGGCTAAGATTTCCCCCTTATTACTTTACTCACTCCGGCAGGTCTTGGCTGAGCATAAAAGAAGTGGGAATTGCATAAAATCAAATGCATGATTCAAATACATGAATATTAAATAATTAATTCATTCAACTTTTATACCACCCATCTGGCTGCAAGGCCACTCTGGGCGGTTTACAATATAATAAAACAAAACAATAAAACAACAGCACCAACATTTTTTAAAAAAATCAGACATAACAGTTATACAAAAATCCAAATCAAGATCAGAATTGCAATATACCATCATAATAATCAAAACAACAGGAAGACAAACATAAATACAAATAAAAACAAAAAAAAATAACAGGCAAGATGGTGAACCAAAAATAAATGTTGAGACTGCCACTGCATTATCCCGATGTAATCTCTGGAAAAGCCTATCTGAAGAGCCATGTCTTAAGAGATTGTTTGAAGGTTCCAAGTGAAGGGGCCAGGCAGATTTCAGGCTGGAGGTTTTTCCAGAGGTGGGGAGCGACTGCCTGGTTTCTAGTCTTCTTTTTCCAGGTCTCTCTCGGGTCAGTGTTCTCAACCGCTCCACCTGGGAAGATCGGGTAGGTTGGCCAGATCTCGTCAGGAGGAGGCATTCTGTCAGGTATTGAGGTCCCAAACCATTTAGGGCTTTGTATGTCAAGGTCATCATCTTGAAGCTGGCACAGAAATAGATAGGTGGCCAGTGCAAGGGGAGATATGTTGATATTTCTTCACTCCACTCACTAATCTAGCCACCATATTCTGGATCTGTTGGAGTTTCTTCAGCAGCCTCATGGGTAGCCCCACATAAAGAGCATTACAGTAGTCTAATCTCAAGACTACCAGTGCATGGACCAGCATAGGGAGGGACGCAGTGTCAAGGTAGGGACGCAGCCGGGTGATCTGTCTCAGATGGAGAAACGCCACACGGACCACAGACGTTTCCTGGGATTCCATCAATAGCACTGGGTCCAGAAGTACACCCAAACTGCAAACCTCATCCTTTGCAGAGAGAGTAGCCCCACCAAACAAAAGGGAGGCCCCTAACCCACAGACCCTGGGCAACCCACACACAGGATCTCCATCTTATCTGGGTTCAGCCTCAATCTGTTACACTTCATCCACCCCAGCACAGCATCCAGGCAGCGCTCAATGGATGGGACGGCATCCACTGCAGATAGGTGGAAAGAGAGATAAAGCTGGCCATCATCCCCGTATTTCTGTGAAGATTCTCAGTCATTCAGGTGTGGCTATCTGGAAGTTGAGTCATGGCAACTGGACTTCTTTCTTGTTAGGTTGAAACATTTCACTAGTCAACCAAGTAGCTTCTTCACTCTGAGGAGAGTTGGTAGGAGACCTCTGATATATCCTCCACATTGGTTTCACTTCCCCCTGGTCTGAATAGGCTCATTAGAAGGACAAAAGACTGGGGGTAAGGGATAATCCCACTTCTGCAGTCCTTCTCCACCCATTGTCATGGGTCGTTAATCGTCGTTAACACTGGTCTTCCTGGTGTGTGTGGTCCTCCTAATCTTTTTGGGGATGGATGAAAGGGCAGCATGATAAATAGGAGACAGATTGTATCTAAGGCCTCCACACCTGTTGAATGAGGGAATTTCTATATGCACATGTATGGCCTCCTTGACCCCTCTATCAAACCACCTATCTTCTTGGTCCAAAATGAGTACATCTTGGTCATCAAATGAGTGTCCTTTGTCCTTCAAATGAAGGAACACTGCTGATTGTGGTCCTGAGCCATTGCCCCTCCTGTGCTGGGCCATTCTCCTGTTCAGTGGCTGTTTGGTTTCTCCAATGTAGAGCTCTGAACAGTCCTCTTTGCATTGGACTGCATATACTATATTGCTTCTGTTGTGTTTTGGTGCCCGGTCCTTTGGGTGGGTGAGTCTCTGCCTTAGTGTGTTTGTGGGTTTGAAGTGCACGGGTATGTGGTGTTTACCAAAAATCCTTTTGAGCTTTTCAGACACACCTGCCATGTAAGGAATCACCAGGTTTTTCCTTCAGCTCTGGGTCTTGGACTGTTCCATTGTCCTCCTGGGTCAGGACATTGCCTTGCTAAAGGCCCATTTTGGATATCCACAGGACTTAAGGGCTGTCCTCAGATCTCCATCTTCTTTCTTCTTAGCTTCTGTGGAGGTGGGAATGTTTGTTGCTCTGTTGTTTAACATCCTGATGACACCTAGTTTGTGTTGCAATGGGTGATGAGAGTCAAATAGCAGGTATTGATCAGTATGTGTGGGTTTTCTGTAGATTTCTATCCCTAAGCTGCCGTTAGATCATATGATGACTGCACAGTCCAGGAAAGTCAGCCGGTTTTCTTTGGTGTCTTCCCTGGTGAACTTAATATTTGAGTCCACTGCATTTATGTGGTCTGTGAAGGCCTGTACTTCCTGAATCTTCACCCAGGTGTCGTCCACATACCTGAACCAATGGGTTTGAGTCGTCCCCTGGAAGGTGTTTAGTGCCTTCTTTTCCACTTCTTCCATGTATAAGTTGGCAACAATGGGCAACACCAGGGAACCCATGGCACAGCCATGTTTCTGTCTGTGAAAGTCACTTCTGTAGGTGAAGTAAGTGGTGCTCAGACACAGGCCCAGGAGCAGGCATATCTGGTCCGGGTTGAGGCTGCTTCGGGTGGAGAAGGTGTAGTCTTCTTCCAGTCTCCTTTTTACAGCTGTTAGGGCATCAGGAGTGTGAATGCTGGTGAAGAGGGATGTGACATCAAAGGATACCATGGTTTTGTCAGTAATTAGTTTCAGTTCCCCAACCTTGAACTCAAACTCATCTGAGTTGTGAATGTGGTGGTCCGAGTGTCCAACCAATGGTGCTAAGATGGTGGCCAGGTATTTAGCAATGTTGTATGTTACTGAGTTTATGCTGCTGACTATAGGTCTGAGGGGGGCTCCTTCCTTGTGTATCTTGGGAAGTCCATGAAGGAGAGGGGGGGCCTCTCCAGAATACAACCAGTGGTACGCCACCCTGTCGATGGCATGGTCCTTTTCCAGGTGCTTCGAGAATTCTGTCGCTTTTCTCCTGTAAATGTTGGTGGGGTCCCTCTTCAGTTTTTCATAAGTGTGTTAGTCTTCCAAAAGTGAGGTCACTTTTCCATGGTAATCCATAGTTTTGAGGACGACAGTGCATCTTCCTTGACAGGTCTGAGATAAACCTGATAGGAATTGTTAATACAGTTTTGTGAACCAATTGTAAAGAGCATGAAATGCTGTAAGTTTCTGTAAGAATCTATGTAAAGGAAAAGCCTGAAAGTAATGATTTAAACAGCTGTAGAGATGTATGTAGAAGAAAATATGTAACAGCTGTGGGAGAAGCTATGGATTGGCTAAACTTGGGATAAAGCCAGCAGCCTCAGCACACACAAGTTCGTTGGTGTTGGACGGTGGGTCGGTTGGACGTGGACGGTTGTCGTTGGTTGGCGTGTGTGGTGAAGAAGCAAGAATCGAGGAGAAGAAGAAGGAATGCTGGACTGATTTATGGACATTGACTACTGAACTGATTTATGCCTAAACTCTGTTGATATAGACGTGAATGACCAATGGAATGATCAAGGACAATGCTGTATGTATAAATCTTGCTACAAACCTGACACAATATATATATTTCTTCACTAAATATTGTCTCTGTGGTTGAAGACTCATTTGTACAACTTCAACTCTGGAAATTCTGCTTGTGGTCAACCCCTGGTACGTTGCCAACTCTGTCATTCCTAAACAAGAGAATGGCCCAGCACAGGAGGGGCAATTGCTCAGGACCACAGTCAGCAGTGTTCCTTCATGTGAAGGACAAATGATACTCATTTCATGACAAAGATGTACTCATTTTGGACCGAGAAGATAAGCGGTTTGAGAGAAGGATCAGGGAGGCCATACATGTGCATATAGAAAATCCCTCACTCAGCAGGGGTGGAGGCCTTAGATACAATCTGTCTCCTATTTATCATGCTGCCCTTTCATCCATCCCCAGAAAGATTAGGACCACACACACCAGAAACACCACTGTTAATGACCGTGATGGGTGACAATGGGTGGAGAAGGACTGCAGAAGTGGGATTATACCTCACCCCCAGTCCTTTGTCCTTCTAATGAGCCCACCCTCCCCTGCACCCAAATCAAGATGCAAAATAACCGAAGGAAACACTTCCAGGAAATATTGAAGACAATGACAAGTCCTTCTAGAAGCTATTAATTCATGTGTGTTTTGAGCCATGAACAAACTTCCAATTTCTGGCAACCTTACAAGGGTTTTCAAGGTATGTGAGATTTTAAAGGAATGGTTTAACCAGTCCCACCTCCAGTGATTTTCTGTGGCCAAGTGAGGATCCAGATCTCCTGCGTCTTAGTCCATCCTTCTGTCCACTACACTCAAGTCAATTCTGACTTGTGGCAACCCCTTCCAGAGTTTTCTAGATATAGAGCACTCAACAGTAGTTCATAATTCCCTTATTTTGGAAGCACCTTTGGATTGTTCAGTTTGCCCAAGGCTACACAGGCTGTCTCTTCTCCTAGGAGGCAAGCTTCTGACCTCTGGCTCCACAGCCAGGTAGTCAACTCACTGAGCTCTCTTAATGTTGGCATTAATTCATAGGGTCACAATGAGTTGGATGTGAGTTTACAGCACATTACAGCAACAGCACCCAACGCCAGCCAAGTTCTGTTGCAGCCAAATGGATTTTTAAAGTTGAGAAAAGGTTATAGCAGATGGCATACATTCTCCTAATCGACATGCATTTCAATGGAGCAAGCATGGTGTTTTAGTGGCTTTTTAAAAACAGCAAGCTATAGTCTTGGCATACACAATACTCATTTGTATGTCGACTAGTCTGCCTCAGTGGGTAGTGATGCTTCTGTGTGTGAGCGGTTGTTGGTTCAATGAATATGGTATTTCTGTTTCCCAGTCCCGCCATAAGCTCACAGTTCTTCCCTTGCTGAAACATCATTATTAACAAGTTCCCTGTTTCAGTTGTTGCAAGCAGGATGAAAATGAGCATATTTTTGTTCGCGTTTCATTAAGTTATGCTGCAACCAATATGCACTGCCTTGATGCAGTCTGAAAGGTGAACAGATGGGGTTTTATTTTTAGCTCCCATTAGTGCAACCCATCAAACACTCATTTGCCTGATATACAATCATACTATAACTTACCATTCAGCTTTTAAAATACAGTTTTGCCTAGATTTGGAGCACTGAAATGACAAAAGAGAAGGAGGCAATGAATGCTTAATTACATTCATAAGAATCTGTTTGCTACTGAAACTTGGAAGTAAATGAAGATCTTTGGTGTGATCGAGTACGTGAAGGGGCTAGTCCCAAGTCACTTTTCTGCTCCAGATTCTTGTTTTTAGGCAAACTCAAACTGGCTGGATAGCTCAGTGGTTTAGGTATCTGGCTGCAGAGCCAGAGGTTGGGAGTTCGATTCCCCCACTGTGCCTTCTGGGTGGCCTTGGGCAAGCTGCACAGTCCCAGGACACCCTCAGAAGAAGGGACTGGTAAGTATTCTGAGTATTCTCTACTTCGAAAACCCTGGGAAGGGTCACCATAAGTTGATTTGACAGCATGCAATTGTTGTTGTTGTTGAACAATACAATCAAAATATTTTCTGCAACACTGTTGGCCTTTGATGTTCCTCATAAGAACAGCAGTTATATTTCAGAGAATGTAACCTAAAATCCATGTCATTTTGTCCAGTGTCCTGTCACCCACACTAGTCACCCACATTCAGTCAAGAGAGCACCTACTGAGTACGAAATCTCACTGGATGACTTTGGTTCAGTCATTCCCCCTCACCCTGGCCTAACTCATATGGTTGTTGTGAGAGAAAGTGGAGGGAGGAGAGTTATGAATTCCATTTTGACACAGGGTGCTGAATGAGCTAGATGGGGTTTTGGTCTGCTGAATTCTCGGGGTTCTTAAAGACTCAGATTTAGTTCCTAAATTGTTCCTAAAATGCATGTTTGGGAGTAGTGGACCTCAGAACGTAGCTCAGGTATCAAGAATTGGGAGAGGGAATCAAAATCAGCCAAGTGTTTTATTTGATCCAGGGTTGACTGAGTTAATTCTTGTGTGGCCTCCCACACACCCAGTATAACAGTAATACTATAGTCTCCTAATGTATATTTCCAAAGCAGAGTAATTTGCACTATGAGTCACATCCCTAGACAATTTTTAACAATTATGTATTCAATGTCTGTGGTTCTCCTTGCACTTTAAACATGAAGAAGTTTTCTTTGACATGACCATTCACTGAATGTGACCCATTTTATCAGATGCATGTGATGAAATGGAGTGCATTCCAGGAAAGCTGATAACTAACTGCTGGATAGCTCAGGGGGTTAGGTATCCAGTTGGGAGCCAGAAGTTGAGAAGTCAATTCCCCATCTGTGCCTCCTTGACAGGGCCTGGACTCAGTGATCCATTGGGTCTCTTCCAGCTCTGAAGTTCTAAGATGATCAAGATTATAAATGAAACATAGTCATCTTCATGATGCTTCACCACACTTTGCTGTTTTTGCTGCAGCACACGAATATGGTACTTCCTTGCAGTCTGCTTCAGTGTGTGCTCTTAGCACCATTAGGAAGTTGTAGCTTGAAATGGGCCATACTCCAAGAAAGATCAGGAAACATCTTCGCCTTCAAGGTGCTACAGGGCAGTTTGTTGCTTTTGCTGCAACAAATTAATGCAGGTACCCCTTTAGAAACTGCTCAACAGAAAACAGGCGTCCTTGATTTAGTTTACCGAAGGCAAAGCTGGGCAGACTTTGGGTTTGCAAAATCTGTGTTGTCTAACTTTCTACCTTATCTTCCTCTTTCTCTCTCTCCCTTCCTCTAAATTTCCTAGTCCTCCAGCCCTCCGGCCACCATGTCTCCCTAGCTCTCTTCTCCCGTTCGGGCCACATTTCCTCAGGAAATGATTCCCAGTGTGGTGTAATGGATAGAGTGATGGACTAGGATCTGAAGACCAAGGGCTTGAATCCCCATTTGGACATGGACATTCACTGGGTCAGTGGAAGTGGCAAAACCACTCCTTAAATATGTCACCTTGAAATTCTTGTTAGGATCTCTATAAGGTGGTTCTGACTTGAGAGCACAGAACACACAGAGATTATGCTGAGACATGCTGATAGTTTTCTGACATTCTCAACAAAAATTCTCACATATGCAAAAGATTTTCATTTAAATTTCAAAGAGTAGTGCAAATTGTGTGAATTGCACAAATGGTGTGAAACTGCGATATCCACTACCTTGTTGCATGGACTGTTAAAAATCAAAATATCAGATGGGTTGTTTGTGTCTTTCTGATCAATCTGTCAGCCTTTCTGAGCTTGCTCTGTGTGTGAGTGCATGAGCATACACTCAAGCATGCATTCAACATCAAAACAGGTCAGACAGCAGTTTTGCTCCAACATTTTGCACAAATTATGGACTTTGATGAGGAAAGTCTTGTTCCTTGCCTCATTCTAATGCTGCAGTGGAGAACTTCCACAAACGTTAGCCATTTCCCATACTGAGACAGGCTGTCTTGTTGAGAACAAATATTCTTTACCATTCTACTCTAATCTCGAAGAGAGATACAATGAACTTGCTCCACTGTGTTAGCAACCTGTAAGGGGGGAAAGGAGATGTAAACAAAACACACATCCTTTCCAAAATAAATGTTAAAATTATCAGAGCTATACCAGAAGGCAGGCAGTGCTGAATGAGGAGCTGAACGAGCAAAGGCAACAAGAAAGAATGGAACCGAGCCCATCTGCTTGAACCTTGTTCCATGGCATTTCCGGAACGAACAATAAGGTTTTCTTTTCAGCAGTCTCTTGGTGCTCCGGGGTGTGAGTTGCTGAAAGGGAGAAGCTGCAGGTCTTATCCTTAACTGCTGGTGAAATTAAGCAGTACCTTTACTAAGGGAGGGACGAGTTACAGAACAGGGTTACAGAGATAGGTTACAGCTCCCCCAAGAGCACATTTCTGTACATCACAAGCTAGCTAAGACACCTTTCACCTTTCCTTTCAAATGATACAAAAGCTTCCCATTTTATAAGCAATTAAATTAGGCACACAGAAATGCAATCTACAGTGAATGTTCAGCTCTGTCAGTTCCCCTGTTCAGCCCTCGTTCTCCCTTTGTGACACTGATTCCTTTGTCCCTTCCTGTTGAAAAATTGCCCTTCTTGCCAACTAACCAGAAAAGGAGCTGGAATGATGATTGCCCAACATGCAGAGCAGCTGAAAGTGTCAGCGCTTCAAAATTCAGGCACAGAACAAAGATGACTAAAGGCCGAGCTCCATCTTCCATGTTCTCCTCCCAACCTGAAACATTTAGCCTCTCTGGAACCTATGGATCCCATAAATGTCCCCCAGTGAAAGAAGTGAGAGAAGCTCCTTCTCTGTGAAGCTCAAAGGAGGTGAGGCTCCCTTCGTAGACCAAACAGAAATGTCCTTCGCTTCTTGCAACATTGTGCATAGCTATTGAAATACATTTCCACACGCATCAACTTGCACATTTTTCTTCATTAGGGGGAAGTATACTTCCCAAATGACATTCAGGCAAGGTAATGGAGCAAATCCATGAGACAGTAGAGTAGAAAATCCTTAGAGTGTTGCTTATGCACCCATTCCATTGCAATAAATGTGGGCCTTTCATATAGCACTGCTTTGTAGATGAGTTCCACGGGAGGTACAAAATGACAATTCATTCCACCGTGCAAACCACATATTGTACTTGGCTTAGGTACCACATTTCGAATTATAGTATTAGCAAAAATTGCCCTTATTTTAAGCTAATATCTTAGCGTGTACTTAATGTGTCAGGAACGATCAGCTATGAATTCTGATGAAAATGCAGCACTGAGATATGGAAATGAGCTTGTCAATGTTTAAAAATGGCATTCCCTGGCCTCTTCTTTTTGATTGAATTTAATGGGGGACCTAATCATGGACATCTTCCCGATTTTGAAACTAGATTTGAACATTCCTACACATTTCACTTTTCTTTCACATTAAAAGTTCCTTGAATTTCACTAGAGGGGGGTGTTATATGTTCCCAAAGTGTCTCAGGACTACACTGAATGTTACACACGATGATCCTCCACCCACCCACCCCCAGATCTTTCTTGTTACTTGAAAAACAGCTATGGTGAGGGGCTGCTCCAAATTTGAACACAGCGATTATACTGGAGGAGTAGATATTTCACCCCCTTTCTTTCCATCCTTGTGATCAACAGCACCCCACCAGACACAGATTTTTCACTATGGAGGATAAAAAGATGGAACTCCTGCTTTATCATGTGTCGTTCGGTGGTCAAGGATGGATTTAAATGAATGCTAAGTATAGTAGATCTATATAGTAGATCTCCCTGGCCATAATTATTAGAGGTGTGCAGCAAGTGTCAGATTCCACTCAGCCTCTCATTTCATACCTTATAAAATGACTTCATTCATTCCAGAATGATCTAGAAGCTGCCTGGTTGAAGTCCTGAAACTGTTGAAATCCAGGCATCCAAAAATACGGCCCTTCCTTTGCCTGTTGATAGAAAATCACAGTACATTTTAAACTCTGTGCAGTTTATGACACTGCCCAGGTATTAAGATCATTTCTTTCAGTCCTGACACTTTCATAGCCATGCTTGGTGGGGACACGGGAGAGACCCTTCTCTGTGGCTGCTCCCAGACTCTGGAACTCCCTCCCACTGGAGGAAGTCAGGCTGGCCCCATCCTTGCTGTCCTTCTGGAAACAGACAAAGACCTTTCTCTTCAGGCAGGCTTTCCCTCAGTGACTGCCTGAGTGAATTTTTAAAATGGGATGGTTTGCATTTTGTTGCAGCTAAAATATGTTTTAGTAATACTTTACCTAACATTCTTAATATAATGTTATTAATTTGTTTAATATTTGAAAAAAATGTTGTTTTTAGGGTTAATATTGTGTTTTAATGATGTAAGCTGCCTCAAATCCTTCCTTTGGAGAAAGGCAGGATAGAAATATTATAAATAAAAATAATAATAAATAAAATCTTTATTAAAACTGGGTGAAATGTGTAGATATAGACACTCCTTAAAGGAAGGTAAGCACATCAAATATCAAACAAATAGATGCAAAGGGCTTTGTTTTTAATCCTTTGTGTTGTTGCGTTTTACCAACGAGAAAAAAAGAATAACATGGCCAATAATACTGTAAACATCTTAGCAGAATTTGAAGAAACTGATGTCGTTCCCTCTGAATATCTACAGGGATCTCTGTTCAACAGAAATCTTTCTGTTGAGAGGATATATAAAAGTAAGCCAATGTAATGCACAATGGCCATTAGCTAAAGACCCTTGACAAGTATTACTTGGCTACAGGTGCACAATTATACACGTGTCATTGAAGGCAAGAGGTGATACTACCTTGAGCTGCCTCAGTCTTCATCATCTTCATCATCATCTTTTTTTTCTGTACGTTGCTTTCCCACACAATTGTGCCCAATTCTGTTCTTTCCTCTGCATTCTCCATCTCACTGTGGCATCCATTTAACTTTCTTGTGGTGATCTTTGCTAAAGTGCAGTGGGCATCCTACTGATGATTTACACAGGCTTAAGTGAAATTGTGTAAGACAAGATGGCAAATTGCCACAAAATAACGGGGTGCTGGTTGTACTCCTGGCCAGCCCTCGCACTGCAATATAAGGCATGCAACCAGAAAGGTGAGTGGCATCTTGTTCATTAGCAGCAATTCACTGCCATGACTTATATAATTTCACTTACACCTGTGCAAATTGCCCGTAAGAATCTGGCCACATTTGTGGCAGGCACAGGTGAAGAACAAATTTAGATCCATTCCTTTAGATCACTATATTCCCCCAGTGATACGCAGCTCCACCTCATATGATCTTCCCCATCTCATGAAACTTTTAGAAAACTGGATATGCCATTGGTCGAATCCAGACTGTTCTGTATACAAAGCTGGTGTTCTCTCACCAGCCTATAGCTCTCCTATATTCCGGAACTCCTCCCAGCATTTCTGTCAAAAGCTGTGGTTTTCACCTATTTATTTGTGGGCGCTTGTTTCTGCCACAGCCCTGCAGGTAAACTGCCCATTTAAGAAGCACTCACATTAGTGAGGAACATAACTATTCCTCAGTCAAATGCCCCTGATTACTCACTGTTGATGCTTAGAATATACAAACCTTCTCCCTCAGCCTATTTTCTTCATGTACAAATTGTATTACAATTCCCCAGTGGCAAAAGTGTGTTTATGTGCATATTTAAAATATTAATCATTTTGTTTATACTTGTGTTGTTAATGCTATCAAGTCAGAACAGACTTCTAGCAACCCTACCAGGACTTTCAAGGTAAGTGAGATATTTATTGAGTGGTTTTATCAGTTCCACTCCCCCAATGAGCTTCCATGGCCAAGTGGGGATTTGAACTCTGTTCTCCAGAGTCCTAGTCCATCACTCTGTCCGCTACACTACACTGGGAACTTGTATATAATTTGGAGAAGATTGCATAAAAGCTGGCTTCTGTAGTGTTCATGACAGGAAATCCAGTGATATGCATGCACTTTGGCTAACGGGCTCACAGTTCACAAATTTGTTGTTGTTGTTTAGTTGTTAAGTCATGTCCGACTCTTCGTGACCCCATGGACCAGAACACGCCAGGCCCTCCTGTCTTCCACTGCCTCACGGAGTTGGGTCAAATTCATGTTGGTAGCTTCGGTGACACTGTCCAACCATCTCATCCTCTGTCGTCCCCTTCTTCTCTTGCCTTCACACTTTCCCAACATCAGGGTCTTTTCCAGGGAGTCTTCTCTTCTCATGAGATGGCCAAAGTATTGGAGCTTCAGCTTCAGGGTCTGTCCTTCCAGTGAGCACTCAGGGTTGATTTCCTTCAAAATGGATAGATTTGTTCTCCTTTTGCAGTCCAGGGGACTCAAAAACTCATTTAATATGAAATTTATTTCTATTTCCAGAGTACCAGTCAAATTCACAATTCCACCTTTGAGCAAGAAAGAATAGTTTGAGGCAGGTCGTCTTATTTGGCATATGATTTAAATCTTTACATTTGAATGAGAATGTATAGTTCTGTCAGTATGGGCAAAGGAGGTCCTATTTTCCAAAAGCAATCTTTTTTTTTTCAGCTAACATTTTGCAAACAATTAATAAAGCCTATTTGCATGTCACCAAGGTATAGCCAGGCTATACAGCAACATCAAAATGGTTTTCCAAAGCAGCTCTGAAAAGCCGCCTCCTTTGAAAAGACCCACTTGGTGGGGAAATAACATATAATTTTAACAATAAAGACTCATTTCTCAGCTGGGACAACCTGCCCTCAATTGATGCCCAGTTTACTTAACTGGCACAATGTGATGGATTGGCATGGCAGGAATGTGATAAGTGTCCGTTATTCGTGGGCCTGCGGTTTGGCAGGATTAAATACTGGTATCTAAATTGGCAGAAAATTGAATCTTGAGGTAATGAAACTTGTGGGAGAATTTATTTTCACAACAAGTTACATCAGCTATGTTTCATCCCAAGACGGTGGATTTTTGTCCTGTTAATTGATTTAAAATGCTGTTAATGGGTTTTCGGTGTGCATCTGTAGCTACAAAATAATAACTTGTGTTGAACCGCAACAAATAATGTGAAAAACAGAAGCTGTGTTACAGAAGAAAGCCACTTTATGAAAAATAACTTTTTTAGTCAATTACAGAAATGTGAAAGAATTTGTTAACCGTGCATTTACAATAAAAAGAAACTGCTTATGAATCAAGATTCATGTTCCATTTTTCATTGCAAGCCTGAGCCACAGTATACGTAATTCTTTTGCTTTATCTTTCAGTACACAATGAAACTTCATTTGCCTCTTCATGGAAGGATAGAACGGAACACACAGTGATTTCGATAGGACACGTAACTGGCCTTTTGTTTTTTCATAAATTAAGATACCAAAAGTCAACACGTGAATTGCAGTACATACAACCTCAAAGAGGAGGTACTTACAACTGCCTAGTCTTTTTCTTTCACCAAAAATAATAAAAAAGGGTTTTGGAGTCCCCAGTTGAGATTAAGACTTGCCAGGGTCTGTGCCATTTTTCTATGAACGACCACCCTGGTGTTTTCTATGTGCCCTGAAGGAGCTTAAAATTAAGCCAATTATGAATATAAATACATCACCTTGAGTGAGGTCCTCTGACACATTTGCTGAGTGGTCTGAGGTAAGTGGCCATTTTCCCCCTTGCTAATTTGTACCAGAGGAAAAGAAGGTAGCAAGCAGCAGATAATTCTATCCAGAAAGCAGAGGGTTAGGGAGGCCCAAGGCATGGATGATATTGGAGACCCTGCAGCTGTATGATATTGGTGAGCAATAGGGGTATAAGTATGCTCACCAAACGCTTTGTTCTCCTCTGTTTAGGCCACCTTGATTTCACAACACCCGTCAAGAAGGACTTTTCAAACTGGAAGACTCCTTGTCTCCAGGCAACAGTGAGGCAAGAAGCACTACTCTTTCTCCCTCTAACTTGCACAGAATGTATCTGAAAAAATCAAATGTCTTTACCCTCTGAGAACCAAAGCTCAACTACACACACACACACACACACACACACACACACACACACACACACAGAGGCACATATAGCAGGCAAAGAAAAGGACTGGCTGTTTTATTTCAAAAGACATAAGCACCCTCCCCCGTGCTTCTAATACTTGGACATCCATCCAATAAAACAGCAGGCATCAACAATGTGTGCAATTTGTGCTGATAGTGGTTTTTGCATTATTTGGATTATTCTGCTTAATTTGCATGGACAAAGATTTCATTCATCTGTTCTGACAGGAGTGCCATATAATACCGCACTGTGAGGAGAAACATTTTGTGGTTCTTCACAAGAAGGCAAGACAGCAGGGGATTGACCTCCTTAGTGAGCCACATGGCAGCATCCGGGTAGAAGCCAATTTATACACAATGAACTGAGGACACAAGCTTGCTCTAGGGGTGTTGCAAGACCAATTGCCTTAGTCACCCCCTCCTTTAGGTACTGTGGCAGGGGAACATACAGAGAACAGCTGTAGCCTTCTCTGTATAAAATCTCTGAAGAGGTTTTTAGGACTCCCACCTCAAGCCAAGAGAAGCTCCAAGAAGAGAAGAGGAAGTGAACACATACAACTCAACATGTGTCTTGTCTTAGGAGTGAAGGAGGAAGGCAGCCACATATGTTCAGGTATGTCTGTTCCCTGTACTCTCACCTTCACATGTCTCCTCAGCCCCTTTTCCCTTTTGTATTGTGAACAAAGAACTAACACACCTGCAAAACATTCAAAGAGTACTCTTTCTTACCCCAACTCTCAGAGACTTCAAGAAGCATAGCCATTGACCATGTTGCCTAGGGGATTCTGGAAGCCATCATCCACAAAATAATAATAACTATAGTCAATCACAACAACTTTTCCATACTCCTAAGCTTCCAGGTTGTTGCTTTTTCACTACATCTCCAAAATTCACTAGGAATTCCCCCAGCCAGAATTCTGGTAGGTCTAGCTTGAAAAACCAAGTATGCAGGGGTGTTTCTGAACACTCTGTCCGGACTTAGGGCCATTACTTTGAAGAAAAGAGAAATGGATGGGAGTAGCTAAACTCAATAGGAGCTGCAAGGGATTAGAGGACAGGTAGTTCTTTTTAAGAGGAATCCTGTACAGCAGGGGTCCCCAACCTTTTTCACCCTGCGGACCGGCTGGGGAAGGCGGGGCACCCCCCCATGCTCATGCGCATGCACGAATGAGCGCTCTCTCTCTCTCTCTCTCACGCAAATGAGCGTGCACTCATGCGCATGTGCAAAAGGCAGCGTGGCGCTTGTGCGGGCACGTGCTCTCTCGTGCGCATGTGAAAACGGCGGCACAACACTCGCACAGGCGTATTGGAGCACGCGCGCATGCACAAATCAGCTGTGCGGGGGTGAGTGCGTGTGAGGGGTGGGGCAGGAGGTCTGTCTCCGCGGCCCAGTCCGGCTCAGGCCACGGACTGGCACCAGGGCTGCGGACCGGGGGTTGGGGACCCCTGCTGTACAGAGTCTAGTGAGCAGAGAGACTATCAGTTCCTTAGTCTCTTGCAACATGAAGCTTAGCCATTCTCACCCATTTCTTGCTCCTTCAGGCTTATGGCCCTCACTTCAGGCAGAGACTGGGTGAGGTGCAGGTGTGTGTTCTGAAACTCCTCCAAGAACTTTGATTTTTATTTATTTATTTATTTTTGTCTACAGCTACCAGAATTCTGGTTTAGGGAATTCCTGCTGAATTGTAGGGGAGGAAACATGGAAGCCTCATACTCTACTCTACTGCATCTGGCTGTAAGAACCCAGAGGTCTGCACTATCAGAGGGCCACTTAACCATGAGTTTCCCCAAAGCAGAATCGTCCTGCTCCGGGGCTCTGACTCCCTTCCCAACTTTTCCAACAAAACACATTCAGCTGCACACAGCAGTGTGAATATTCTCACATAACATTCTTGAATAATGTTAGTTTTTAAGCTGGCAAGTGCCAATTAAATCGACTAGCAGGCACTGCTTTCCTATCTTTAAGGCAATTAGGATCTGCAGATTTGCATTTTACTGTTGGTTTCATTCTAATGAAAAAACAGATATATATTGCTTTCTGAAGCAGGTTTTTCTACCATAGCCAGTATTAATTCATAGATAAAACCAGTGATCTAGTTGTTTCATTAACTGTATTGCATTCTGCTACATCCCTATATGCATTTATTAAGTCATCAGTCATTGTTTGCTCCCATACAACCGCCTTTTAACACTGCCAAGGCATTGCTATTCGGTAATTAGTGGGAAGTGGAATTAAAACAAATGCTCCACCCAGTGTTTAATACAATTCTTCATTATCCAGCAGTGCCCTCGCTCAGGGCCAGGATTCTTCTGTGATGTTTACTCACAAGACCTTTTCAGCAAAGGCTAATGTTTTCCTATTTAACAGGTTCCCCATTTAGCTCTTACTGCTGGTTATGGTTGGGAGATGAGGGCCAAAAAGCCTCTTACAGGAGCCTCTTCAGGAGCTTCGCTTAATTGTCCCAGTGTCCATTTCTCTTTCAGCAAAATGAGAGGGACTTTTGTTGTCAGTGTTTCTCTCTGTATCTCTCCTTTTTTTGGGGTTTTTTTTTGGGGGGGGTAGCCAAATAGCAGCATTTCACTACAAGAGATGAAAAGAAGAGGCAATGCTAGAAAGCCAGGAATACACACGCACGCGCGCCACGGGAATTCTTTGTGGGCCTTCTCTGTGGTGGCTGCATTGCTTCAGAATCCTCTCCAATCAGAGGTGCGTCTGGCCCCATCCCTCCTTGGTTTTAGGAGGCCGCTTATGGCCTGGCTCTTTTCATAGCCTTGCCTCAGATTAAGTAATTAAGTAATTTTAATTAATTTTGATTAATTCTCATTTTTGTTTTCTGACTGGTTCCATTGTGAATGTACTTCTCTTTTCTGGCCTCCTATTTTATATATATATCTTGGCGCTTAGGGTTGATCATGGTCAGAGGATTAACACAAAACAGCATCCTGACTGCTCCATTGTCAGTTTCTATTCATGTGAACCAACCAACCAACCAACCAACCAACCAACCAACCAACCAACCAACCAACCTACCTACCTACCTACCTACCTACCTACCTACCTACCTACCTACCTACCTACCTACCTACCTACCTATTTCCATTTTTATCCCACCCAGCTAGTAGCAGAGCCACCACTCTGGGCGGCTAACAAAGCAACATCAAAACAACAAAATAATAAGAATAAAAGCAACTAAAAATTTCAGAAAATTCAGAAAAGAGATCATGGTAAACATGATCCCTGAAAGTACAATAACAGTAAGCACCATAAAATATTCGTCTCCTGGGCTAAATTCCGACCTGTTTGGGACCCCCCAGGGGGTTAAAACCACCCCGAAGAGATGGTGAAATGGAGGAGAAGCCTGTTGATCATGGGGGAACGGCGGTTACCCACGTTTGATCCAGGAAACTCCCCAATCGACCAGTGGACGGAAACAAGCAGCTGAACTACCTTGCTTGCAAGTTGTCGGCAGCCGGGTATGAAGAAGCAATAAAGCAGCCTAATTAACATCATGCTACAAACGGGTAAGAAACATCTTTAAAAACTGTATCTATTTACTATCCCTGGACAAGACAACTTCTACGGCAGA
Source organism: Intellagama lesueurii (assembly GCA_037013535.1). Taxonomy (NCBI): domain Eukaryota; kingdom Metazoa; phylum Chordata; class Lepidosauria; order Squamata; family Agamidae; genus Intellagama; species Intellagama lesueurii. Next base: position 160,204,507 of record JBAJHW010000001.1, on the reverse strand, counting down.
AATAGCGTCTCATAGCTCTCCATCATTGTTGATTGAGCTGCAGAGAAGCTGGGGAGAGGAAGAGATGGAGGGAGACACAAGGAAAATAAATTGGGCATTAATTAAACACTTTATACTTAAAGGAAGGAAGTTCGGTATTAAAACTTAAGATTTTTTTTTTCCTGAAAACACTACTGATAATAACTTTGGAAAACAAAATCTGTTTATGCTATGTGTAATAGCTATCTAAGGCACTGGCAAAATGCCTAGAATCAATGGCCTTGAATGTTCTATGACTGTTTGGAACTGCCTTTCTCTTTGAGGACGGAACTGAACTACAGACAAATTAACCCTAGAAAGCCTAATTTAGCCAAAGTGGAACTTACAAACTGTATCCTGGATGTTGAACTGGATGGGATCTTGAGCCTTTAGGCAGGAAAAATTCTCTACGTCGGAGACTGGATTCAAGCTTAATGGAACTAGATTAATTACTTTAAGCATATGGACAACTTTAACTTGGAATACAATTTTTTGACAATTGGAACATAATGACACAACAAGGACAATTTGGGGAGGAAACAAAATCTACCCTTCAAGCAATCTTAGAAATAGTGAGATCCCACAACGAATAGGCAAAATTATTCACGGCACAGTTGAAGAAGAATTATAGTCAACAGGAGACAGGAAATAATGAACAAGGGAATGAGAGGGCGGTGGATGGTGTATGCCAACCTAAAGAAGGGCTGGAGGAAATTAATGGGGAAAACCTAGTGGAGTTGAGGAGAGTCTTAAGGGAAGATAAGAGGAGAAAATCAGCAGAATCAATTAAAAATAGCCTGGAAGATCTATTGGAGATAGACCAAGTGTATAAAGATCTATTGGAGATAAATCAAATGCATAAAATGGCCTTAGAGGACACAAAAGATGGCAGAATGTTTAGAAAGACAGAAACAAAAATTGAAAAAAAGATTAAGAGAAGTAATTACATAGAAAGACGAAAAAGGGAAAAACAGGAAGGTGGCTGTAGCGAACACCCTGTTTTCCTATATATATAATGATATTGGCCTGCACCAATGGGAGCTGTTGGGAGGCGGAGCCAGAGAAACTAGAAGGGAAGGGAGTTCAGTCAGAAAAAGAGTTTGGGGGTTTGAGGCAGAGAGAGTGCTTAGGGAGTGATTAGTCAGAGTGTGACCTGTATTAATTAAGATAGAAGAGGTTAAAGTAAAATACTGAAGCTTTGTGTAACTTTAAGAATGTGCTTAAGAACTATTCCTAAAACACCGTGTAATCAATAAACCTGTTTCTGTTTAAAAGTTCAGTACTGAATGGACCTCAGTCTTTCATAGGAAATATAGTTTGATAAAGAGATCAACTGGTGGCAGCGAGGAAAAGGGCGTGTTGAGATACCTTCGGGAGCTCTGTGTTTGGTGAAACAAGCAGGGGCCACGGGGGTGAACGCCACAGTGGCCCTCAGTGTTGGAAAGCATGTATATACCTAACTTCTGGAATTGCAAATGGGCATATCTTATATATTAAAAAAGAGAATTAAACTGAAATAAGGGAGCACTAATCAGGGTAAAGGCATAATATGGTGGTGTTTTTTTTTAAGGTAAATTGAAGCTAGATATAAGGTTGGGGTAAACAAATAGTACATAATGAACATGCATTAGATATGATATTGTTATAGACAGGATAGAAAATGTGGAGATAGAAATGGCTAAACAACTATACAAAGAAAATCTGTATAAGATGCTCTAGATAATATCTATTACGTGTTAAGAACTTAGTTATCATTGGTATAAATTACAAAGTTTGTCGGTTAAATTACCTCAAATTATATAGATTTGGAACTGTAATGACTTTTATTGACTTTTGAAAACATTGTATACTATGAGAGTAGTATTATGATACTAGTCAATATTGTATACTAAAATACATACATGAACGGTTTGAATGATCGGAAGATGTGTGGAATTTGGGGGGATAATTGGGAAGACACCAAGACGCAAAAAACAAATAATTGTAAGCAAAGCAACCCATGTAACACGATGTTTGATAAGCATGAACCAAATGTAGATAGACTGAAAAACCAATAAAATGTATTTTTTTTAAAAAAAAAGAAACTGGTTATATGAATTGTGGGATTCTGGGAATTACAGCCAAACGCAGAGACTTTTCCAAAGCCTGATAGGAGACTCAAGTACAGTGAGTTCCAAGAGCTTGAAACTGGAGATGCCACAGATGTTACTCTTGGGCCAATGTGATTCATTGATCAGTGGTATGCCCTACCCATGCCATTCCTCCATGTATTACAAGCATACTGACCCATCCTATTCTTTATGTATTAAACACACATGTTGTCATGTGCTGTCAAGTCACTCTCAGCTTATTGGGTTTTCAATGTGTGTGAGATTTTCAAGGGGTGGTTTATCATTGCCATCTCCCAGCAAGATTTCAAGGCTGAGCAGGGATTTGAACCCTGGTCTCCTTGGTCCCCATCCAGTAAACCTCCCAAAGTAGTGTATCCACGAAAAGGAAAATCAAATAAATAAAGAAATACTCTACCCACTACTCCACTCTGGCTCGCTAAATAGAAATACTCAGAAGAAAATTTGACTCTGAAATAAGTCCTTTTCCTATAAAATACATATATTTTATACATTGTTTTTAAAACAATTTCAATGTGTTTCTACCAATATATATATATATTTCTGTGCAAAATATAAGGGGTTTTGAACAAGCCAGAAGTTGTTTGCAGAAAACCCAGGCCTGTTAAATTTATGCAACCCCACACCCCAGGCAAAAAAAAATGCATGCAAATAATCTCATCCAGGAGAAAACCCCTTTTCAAAATTTTATTATCTGCAAGAATGAAATCAGGAAACATCTACATCCCTAGTCCAAGAACATATTCAAGATGCTGTTTGTCCATAGATGATAGTGAAAAAGAGAGAGCTACGTAGCTATACTGGCATCAATGCTGGCTCTTTTAAACACTTCAAAGCCCATGAACTATACACTGATTGCTCATCTTAAACAGGTAAGATCATCTTATGGACCACACAGCCTTTTTCTAATTTTTTCTGGTTTCTAATTATGGTGGCTTTAAAAGCTAGCGACGTTCTATTTTTGCCGCTGGAGTGCAGCTTTGAATAACAAAGCCTTGGAAAGCATAACCAAAATTAATCACTGTAGCCCTAAAACCAATGTGAGATCTTTGCCCAAAGATCTAGGCCAAGATTAAGTCTTAATTCAAGATCAAGTAATAAATCAGAACTGATCAGCCTTAAATTATTCTTGCCCCTGGGCTTTGTTGGTCACCTCCAGCCTTACATTTTATCTGAAGGATGGTTGTAAACATATTTCTTCAACACATTAAACTGAAAGTTGCTCATTTCATCAGTTTCCCACCTCAACCTTGCCTTATGAAACTTCCAAGCAACAAGAGGGAGAGATCTCCAACTGTTTGACAGAGACCAGGTTTTTTTTAGAAATCTGCAGGACTAGCATTTGTGGATTAATTCAGTGGATTGTGAGGAAGGATTGTCACCATGGAGATTTTCAAAAGGATCATGTAAACAATGAGTACCCAGCACTTAGTAGGCATTTTCTATGTGGTTAAGTGAGAATTATGTTAGAAATGACTCAAACAGAGCTAGTAATGAATTAGCAAAAGTGCAAGAAATTATGTTTGGGGTCTATATTTTTGTTAATTTTACTTGGGGGGGCTTAAATGACTAACTTGTTAGTCTTTAAAGTGCCACAAGACAGTTTTGCTGCAACCAATGGCAGACTAATGTGGTTGCCTCTGTGGAAATCCTTGTGACTACAGTTCCCAGAATCCCTAGCAGCATGGCCAATTGTAAATGTGGGCAAAAATCCCAAACCCCTATTGTTTATTGAGGGAGAAACACAGTCATCCCCAGGAGCTATGCTATTATTTTTGTGGTGGTGGGAAATTGTGCAATCCTCACTGGTGAATGAACATACACAAGACACTCGCATATGTACTGAATAGCAACTTGGAAAAAAGAGAGAGAAATGCTGCACAACTACAATGCTTTGCAATCTTCACAACCAAATCGACATTATACTCCATAGTAAATACTGCAATAGAACATCTTTGGATTGTTGTTGTTTAGTCGTTAAGTCGTGTCCGACTCTTCGTGACCCCATGGACCAGAGCACGCCAGGCCCTCCTGTCTTCCACTGCCTCCCGGAGTTTGGTCAAATTCATGTTGGTAGCTTCGATGACACCGTCCAACCATCTCGTCCTCTGTCGTCCCCTTCTCCTCTTGCCTTCACACTTTCCCAACATCAGGGTCTTTTCCAGGGAGTCTTCACTTTTCATGAGATGGCCAAAGTATTGGAGCCTCAGCTTCAGGATCTGTCCTTCCAGTGAGCACTCAGGGTTGATTTCCTTCAGAATGGATAGGTTTGTTCTCCTTGCAGTCCAGGGGACTCTCAAGAGTCTCCTCCAGCAGCACTATTCAAAAGCATCAATTCTTCAGCGGTCAGCCTTCTTTATGGTCCAGCTCTCACTTCATACACCACTACTGGAAAAACCATAGCTTTGTCTATGCGGACCTTTGTCGGCAAGGTGATTGTAGCGTTCTCCTTTAAATGTGGTCATGGCTCAGGTTTAGTTAGAGTGAGTCATGCATATTTATGTTGCTGAGAGGCAGAGCCAAGAGGCAGAGTATAAGAGGCAGAGCCTGAGGGGGAGAAGGGAGATCAGAGTTTTGGAAGGAGTTTGATTAGAGAGTTCAGAGATTTATGTGATTGTGATTAGACTGATGAAAATATAGTAGGAGATCTGAGAAGTGATTGACCAGTGACTGGAAGGGAGAAGGAATAGAACTGAATGTTGAAGTGCTGAAACAAATAAGCAAATAAACTAAAGATCTTTCTATTTCATTAAAGAGTGGACCTGATTCTTTCTAAAGGAGTTATGGCATCGCTCTTTAAGGCATCAGGGCCTTCCTCCTTCTGTATCACATAATTGACATTGTTCAATTTTGTCCCTGCTTTGTAGGGATCCTCCCAAGCTAATTGTAGCTTGTGACCTTTGACTGGCCTAAGCAAAAGAACTTCATCTTCAGGCCCAAAAGTTCTTTCACGGGCTTTCTTATCGTACCGGGCCTTCTGCTTGGTCTGGGCAGCCCTCAAATTCCTCCCAGCCAACTCCAGAGAACGTTGCAAGGTGTTTTGCAACTTGTGCATATATTCTACCACTGACTCTGGGTCACTTTCTCTATGGTCTTCCCAGTTCATGCGGAGCAAATCTAAAGGTCCGCGCGCCTTTCGTCCTAGCAGTAACTCAAAAGGACTAAATCCCGTGCTCTCTTGAGGTACGCTCCTATAAGCATATAGTAAGGGTTGTATTTTGCAGTCCCAATCATTTGGGTTCTCTGCTACATACGCCTTAATCATGCGCACTAAAGTGCCATTGAATTTCTCAACTAGCCCGTTGGTCTCTGGATGATATGGAGTCGAATTGATTTGGGTAATTCCACAAGCCTTCCATAACCTTTTGATCAGTTTGGATGTGAAACTCATCCCCAAATCGCTGACTATCTCGCTGGCAAATCCCAATCGGCTCATGTAATTGATTAGGGCATCTGCCACGGTGTCAGTTTCCATGTTGCGCAAAGGAATTGCCTCGGGATATCTAGTGGCAAAATCCATTATGGTCAAGATGTATTTATTTCCCCTACGGGTGGCATTAGGTAAGGGACCCACTAGATCGATTCCCAGCCTTTGGAACGGTGTAGAGATGACTGGCAGAGGACATAATTTGGCTTTGGTCCTGTCCTGCCCAGTCCCTCATCTCTGACAGACATCATACGTTTTACAGAAACTAGTAATCTGTTTGCCCATACCTGGCCAAAAGAAGTTCTGGCCAACCCGTCTTTTGGTTCTGGTGATCCCCATGTGAGCTCCAAATAAACTGCTGTGAGCTTGATTAATCATTTTCTCCCTGTATTTACTAGGGACCACTAATTGCTTTCGGGGTTCCCCTTTTCCTCGGTATGGAGTAGCTAACGTTTCCCTGTACAGAAGGTCTTTGGTTAAGCTAAAGCTCTCAGGGCACTCAGGAGACAGTACAGTGGGAGTCCTGGCAGCTTCAAAGCAAACTCCCAAGCTAATGTCCTCCTTCTGCTCCTGGGCAAAATTGTTATTTGTTTTGGGATTCTGTAGTAGCATGAGTTCTGCCTCAGCCCCATCATCAAGCTGGGTTGCCACGGTAACCGCTCCACCTGCTACAGTATCGGTTTGAGCTGCAGAGGGTGAGTTTTGACCCCCCTTTGAGCGGGTAAGCACTAACGCACTCTTGACATGCTCTATTAAATCCCAACCAAGAAGAAAAGCTGCTGGTATTTCATCTGACACAGCTACTTGCCACTTTCCAGACCAATTCTGGTATTCTACTGGTATCTCAGCCACTTTTAAAACCACGGTTTCCTTCCCAATTCACTTTAAAGACATTTCTTTGCCAGGAATAATGTCCTCCTGGGCTACTAAATCGGAATGGACAATGGAGATTTGAGATCCTGTATCTCTTGTTGCAATGTACTTCTTTCCTTTCACAACTATCTCTTCACCTGCGTTTCTGAGAAGGGTCTGGTCATTGCTGATATAGAAACAATGGACTACTTGGGCTATAGGAATATCTTCCTCCTCATGGTCAGTAGAAGTGGTGGTGGTTATGGGATCAGGTCTCTGTCTACTATTTTCCTCCCCTGATTCCACTTGCTTGACACAATACACCTTTTTGGTTAGAGAATCATTTCTCTGCAAGTTGGGGTATGGTTGCCTGCACTGGAATTGTAAGTGGCCTGGTTGCCCACAGTTAAAACATTTAAAATTCCTTTTGTCATTCTGAGGTACTTTGGCGAACCGTGCCTCAGGGTTTGATGTTTTTGGCGGGCTAGCCCTTGGCAACTTTGGGGAAGTCCCGCCCTGACCTTCTCTCTCAGGATTCCTGCTGAGGTAATTTTTATTAAAAGGCTTTTTATAGTTATTGTCCCAGTTTGGTTTATTTACTCTCAGCTCTGAAAATCTAGGGTTCCTGTAAGCATTAATCAAATCAGTTTGTTCTCCCGCTTCCCATACATTTTTAGGATTCTTGTCCCTTACTAAATACCATAGTTCTCCAGGTAATAGGGAGTAAAACTGTTCTAGCCCAATTAAATCCTTCAACTGTTCTAAAGAAGTGATCTCCTCTCTTTCAATCCACTTTTCCAGAGTCTGCGCCAATCTAGCTCCCAACTGAGAGTACGATTCATCCTGCTTTTTAGAGAGAGAGCGAAATTTCCGCCTCAGGTGTTCAGAGTTCAGACAAAATCTTGAATAAACCATCTTTTTATATGCCTCAAAATCTCTTGCCTTCTCGGGATTCATCTGGGCATATATTTCTGCCAGATCTCCGCTAACCTGCGCTCTTAAAACCATCATTCTATCTTCATATCTGATTTCAAAGTCATTGCAGGTGCGTTCAAAAGCAATGAGGAAGGATTCAGGACAGTCCCCTCTTTTGTACTGGGGAAACTTCTTCAAATCTATCTTTGACAGGATTCCACCTCCCCCACTGTTGTTATTGTTAAGATTATTGTTTAGAGCAGAAATCTCTAGCTGTCTCATCTGTAGTTGAAAATCCATTTCTTTTTGCCTTAATTCTAGTTCCCTTCTTCTCTCCTCCTGCTCAAATTGTCTGGCCTCCTGCTCAGCTCTTTCTTTGCTTTCCTGTTCCCTCCTTCTCTCCTCCTGCTCAAATTGTCTGGCCTCCTGCTCAGCTCTTTCTTTGCTTTCCTGTTCCCTCCTTCTCTCCTCCTGCTCAAATTGTCTGGCCTCCTGCTCAGCTCTGAGCTGTAGTTCCTTAAATTTAAATTCCCGTTCCAGTTTCCATCTCTCAAATTCTTGAGGGCTTAATTCCTTATTTCCCTCCAATTCCTGAGGTAACTCTTCAGACTCAGGACTCCCCCTTGTGGCGCGTTTGGGAGGCATCTTTTCCTTTTTGGGGTGATTAGAGCAGCGTTCACTAATTTTTTAAAAGGACCTGTCTTTTCTCTTATTTTACTTCCAGTTACTGATATAAATTTTTCAAGCCTTTTCTTTTAGTACTTTCCCTCAGATCTGCTATGACCTGGCTTCTGCCTTATCCACAGCGCTCTCCTATCTCAGAGCCTGGGATTTTACAGTAAGCCCTCTGATCTTCAGATCCTGAGGTAAACTCAGAAATTCCCTCTCAGAGAATTCAAGCCTTTTCCTTAGGTTCTCTCCCTCAGATCTGCTATGACCTGGCTTCTGCCTTATCCACAGCGCTCTCCTATCTCAGAGCCTGGGATTTCACAGCAAGCCCTCTGATCCTCAGATCCTGAGGTAAAACTCAGAAATTTCCTCACAGAGTCGTTCCCTATCTTAGACCCCCCTGATCTGGGTTCTGAGGCCCCGCTACTAAGCTTTTCCCAAAAGCTCTAGCAGGAACCAAACCTCATTGCCACAGATCCTGTCTAAAAGGTACCCTTGACTCAAGAAACTCTTTTATAAAGGCTTCACTGGATTACTTCAATAGGTTTCACTGGATTATTTCAATAGGCTTCACTGGATTATTTCAATAGGCTTCACTGGATTACTTCATTTCCCGCCGCTGGACACCAATGTCGCGATTTGACCCTTTTGGATCCCACACCTCTGGAACCTATGTGGCGTTGGACCCACTCGTGCCTTGGTCTGTCCACCCAGACTCAGACCTCAGAGCACACCAGGGCAAAACTAAACTCTTTCCTTTCTTCCACTGCTGCCACCAGGAGATCCCTAGATCCCCATAACTCCTTTAGAAAGAATCAGGTCCACTCTTTAATGAAATAGAAAGATCTTTAGTTTATTTGCTTATTTGTTTCAGCACTTCAACATTCAGTTCTATTCCTTCTCCCTTCCAGTCACTGGTCAATCACTTCTCAGATCTCCTACTATATTTTCATCAGTCTAATCACAATCACATAAATCTCTGAACTCTCTAATCAAACTCCTTCCAAAACTCTGATCTCCCTTCTCCCCCTCAGGCTCTGCCTCTTATACTCTGCCTCTTGGCTCCGCCTCTCAGCAACATAAATATGCATGACTCACTCTAACTAAACCTGAGCCATGACCACATTTAAAGGAGAACGCTACAGTGATGTCTCTGCTTTTTAAGATGCTGTCTAGGTTTGTCATCACTTTCCTCCCAAGAAGCAGGTGTCTTTTAATTTCGTGGGTGCTGTCACCATCTGCAGTGATCATGGAGCCCAAGAAAGTCAAATCTGTTACCGCCTCCATATCTTCCCCTTCTATTTGCCAGGAGGTGATGGGAACAGTGGCCATGATCTTAGTTTTTTTGATGTTGAGCTTCAGACCATTTTTTACGTTCGCCTCTTTCACCCTCATTAAGAGGTTCTTTAATTCCTCCTCACTTTCTGCCATCAGAGTGGTATCATCTGCATATCTGAGGTTGTTGATATTTCTTCCGGCAATCTTAATTCCGGTTTGGGATTCCTCCAGTCCTGCCTTTCACATGATGTATTCTGCATATAAATTAAATAAGCAGGGAGACAATATACAGCCTTGTCGTACTCCTTTCCCAATTTTGAACCAATCAGTTGTTCCATATCCAGTTCTAACTGTTGCTTCCTGTCCCACATATAGATTTCTCAGGAGATAGATAAGGTGGTCAGGCACTCCCATTTCTTTAAGGACTTGCCATAGTTTGCTGTGGTCCACACAGTCAAAGGCTTTTGCGTAGTCAATGAAGCAGAAGTAGATGTTTTTCTGGAACTCTCTGGCTTTCTCCATAATCCAGCGCATGTTAGCAATTTGGTCTCTAGTTCCTCTGCCCCTTCGAAATCCAGCTTGTACTTCTGGGAGGTCTCAGTCCACATACTGGATTTTGAGCATAACCTTGCTAGCGTGTGAAATGAGTTCAATTGTACAGTAGTTGGAGCATTCTTTGGCACTGCCCTTCTTTGGGACTGGGATGTAGACTGATCTTTTCCAATCCTCTGGCCACTGCTGAGTTTTCCAAACTTGCTGGCATAATGGGTGTAGCACCTTAACAGCGTCATCTTTTAAGATTTTAAATAGTTCAACTGGAATGCCATCACCTCCACTGGCCTTGTTGTTAGCCATGCTTTCTAAGGCCCACTTGACTTCACTCTCCAGGATGTCTGGCTCAAGGTCAGCAACCACACTATCTGGGTTGTCCAGGACATCCAGATCTTTCTGGTATAATTCCTCTGTGTATTCTTGCCACCTCTTCTTGATGTCTTCTGCTTCTGTTAGGTCCGTACCATTTTTGTCCTTTATCATGTCCATCTTTGCACAAAATGTTCCTTTAATATCTCCAATTTTCTTGAACAGATCTCTGGTTTTTCCCTTTCTATTATTTTCCTCTGTTTCTTTGCACTGTTCATTTAAGAAGGCCCTCTTGTCTCTCCTTGCTATTCTTTGGAAGTCTGCATTCAATTTTCTCTAACTTTCCCTATCTCCCTTGCATTTTGTTTCCCTTCTCTTCTCTGCTATTTGTAAGGCCTCGTTGGACAGCCACTTTGCTTTCTTGCATTTCCTTTTCTTTGGGATGGTTTTTGTTGCTGCCTCCTGTACAATGTTACGAGCCTCCATCCATAGTTCTTCAGGCACTCTGTCCACCAAATCTAGTTCCTTAAATCTGTTCTTCACTTCCACTGTGTATTCATAAGGGATTTGGTTTAGATTATACCTGACTAGCCCAGTGGTTTTTCCTACTTTCTTCAGTTTAAGCTTGAATTTTGCTATAAGAAGCTGATGATCAGAGCCACAATCAGCTCCAGGTCTTGTTTTTGCTGACTGTATAGAGTTTCTCCATCTTTGGCTGCAGAGAACATAATCAATCTGATTTCGGTATTGCCCATCTGGTGATGTCCATGTGTAGAGTCGCCTCTTGTGTTGTTGGAAAAGAGTGTTTGTGATGACCAGCTTGTTCTCTTGACAAAACTCGATTAGCCTTTGCCCTGCTTTGTTTTGAACTCCAAGGCCAAACTTATCTGTTGTTCCTTTTATCTCTTGACTCCCTACTTTAGCATTCCAATCCCCTATAATGAGAAGAACATCTTTCTTTGGAGTCAGTTCTAGAAGGTGTTGTAAGTCTTCATAGAATTGGTCAATTTCAGCCTCTTCAGCATCGGTGGTTGGTGCATAAACTTGGATTACTGTGATGTTGAAAGATCTGCCTTGGATTCGTATTGAAATCATTCTATCATTTTTGAGATTGTATCCCAGTACAGCTTTTCCCACTCTTTTGCTGACTATGAGGGCCACTCCATTTCTTCTACGGGATTCTTGCCCACAATAGTAGATATGATAATCGTCTGAATTAAATTCGTCCATTCCCGTCCATTTTAGTTCACTGACGCCCAGGATGTCAATGTTTATTCTTGCCATCTCCTGTTTGACCACATCCAGCTTACCAAGGTTCATAGATCTTACATTCCAGGTTCCTATGCAGTATTTTTCTTTGCAGCATCGGACTTTCCTTTCACTTCCAGGTGCGTCCGCAGCTGAGCGTCCTTTCGGCTTTGGCCCAAACACTTCATTAGCTCTGGAGCTACTTGTCCTTGTCCTCCGCTCTTCCTCAGTAGCATGTTGGACGCCTTCCGATCTGAGGTGCTCATCTTCCAGCGTTATATCTTTTAGCCTTTTGTTTCTGTCCATGGAGTTTTCTTGGCAAAGATACTGGAGTGGCTTGCCAGTTCCTGCTCCAGGTGGATCGCATTTAGTCAGAACTCTCCACTATGACCTGTCCGTCTTGGGTGTCCCTGCACGGCATAGCCCATAGCTTCTCTGAATTACTCAAGCCCCTTCACCACGACAAGGCAGCAATCTGTGAAGGGGCATCTTTGGATAAGGATCATTAAAAACAGGATGTAGATGATCAAGAACATGGATTTTATGCTGAGTCTACAAACCACATTGCCCATTTTTTCATTTAAATCACGTCAGGTCCAAATAATTAAAACTGCCATATAAGATGGTGACCAGCATCACTACAGATGCTGAGTTCATGGGTTTCTGTCAGGCTCGGTGAACAGACTGTATTGTGGATTGTCCAGATTAGCAAGCATGTGTGACCTTTGAGAGCCCTGGTAATTGGGGAACAATACTGAAATGGTGCAGCGTTAGTGGGAAGTCAAATGACCATTCCGAACAGCATATTTAAAAGCTGCACAAAATGCAGGAACGCTGGAGTGAAAATCCCCCTAGCAATGGCTGGGAATTAAACTGTAAATGAACTACATTTGTGTCATTAAACACAATGAGTTCAGACTGCAAAGTTTACTCGTGGGGGGGGCGAAGTATAGCAACTGCTTGTTAGTGCTTCAGACCTAATAATGATTTCCAAAATTTAAACAATTAAATAGGCCGTAAGAAAGCCGTTAACAACTAGCATCACAGTCTTTGGCTTAAATGGATGGGACAAGGGATATTGGAAAAGGAATCGTTCCTTTTCATTAGCATGCAGCTATTGTTGCACTACTCTTGTTTTATGTACTTCTTCTGATGTACATACACCATTACATCTTGTTATAGAAAGAGACACATAACACACCCCAGTTGGATGGAATAGTGGTGGAGTAACTGCCAAATGAAGCAAATTCTAATGCCCCAATTCTGACCTTTCCCTCACATTCAGCAAGACTGACCAATTTATTTCTCCCAGATGAGGTGGCTAAACATACCAGATGAATGACCATGGTGGGAAACACATTCAGTCATGAGTTAAAAAAAAACACAGAAGTCCAGTCTGGAAATAACCCAATAAGGTCATAGGATTGCAGTGAGGGTGGGAGCAAGTGAAATGGCCACGTTGTAGAATATCATGCCCTCTTAACATCTCATAAGCCAAAGCAGGGACATGTCTTACCAAGGAAGAATTTTGTGACCCTCTTCCCAACTTCTTCCCAGTGCTGAACACGCCTGGGGACTCTAGTCTGCTTTGTGTATGTTGTATGCACTTACCCCGAAACTTCCTCTGTAAGAAGTGCTGGTCCCAAAAGTAGAGATGGGCACGAACCGGAAAAATGACAAATCAGGGTGGCTCATGGTTCGTTGCTGCCCACAAACCATGAACCACCCACGAACCATGGAAAAACAAGCCAGTTCATGGTTCGCATTTTTCTGGTTTGGGCCTGGGGGGAGCGGAACCTAATGCCTCCACCCCCCTCTGCTGCCTGCCTGCCTCTTTCCTGCTGCCCCCATCACTTCCCTACCTGGTAATTGCTGCCGCCTCCTCATCTGCAATCTTTATAGACAGTGGCCCAGCTTCACTTCCGGGAGCCAGGCCAGCTGTCTCCGTGCATGTGCACGCCTATCAACATAGTTCAGTTCATGGCCATGTCTACCCATAAGACTCTCTCTCAACATTTCAGCATATACCGTAGTTGCTGGCATGTGCAAAATACAGGTACAGCCTTGCAGGCTGTGCACTATAGGGGGTTTACAGCCCGTGACATTCCCAGAAGAAGTTGATCTGTATGGGTGTGCAGAGAGACCACTGGCTATTCCTGCCTCTTTCTGCCCATGTGTTCAATGGAGGAAGATTTCAATCTGACAAATAGAGGTATCTCTCTTGAGTGGAGCAACCCCCCACAATGAAGAACCCTAATCCCCCTGTTGATGGTTCAAAATAACCCTATACTTAATGCCTGCATAGTGTTTTGATGTTTACGCATGTGCAGCTTGCATGGATCTGTGCTAGAGATGGTAAACATTGGTCTCGTGCTCTGATGCTTAACTTCTAGAGACCTGGAACAAATGACTGGGCTGTGAATAATGACAACACGAGAAAAGTATACAACAACATTTTTCACCAGGCACCCTCAAGAGGCAAAAAGAGGGATTTCCCCTCCTTAACTGGGAAGAGTTGAAGCAATGGCCAGTCCCTGTTGCCACCACAGCCAAAGAGTAGAGAAATGTTTTGACCCAATGCAACAAAATAAAAATAAAAATATTAGAGGCAGGCAGGCTTATGCGGAGAAAGCATCATCAAGTGATGGGAACTGAATTCCATAAGCTACAACTGAAAATGACAATTTCCTTGTCTCCACCTTCTGAACCTCACTTAGAGTGGAGAACCTTTAGGAAGGTCTCAGGTGAGGGAGGTTCATGATGGAAGAGGTGTTCCATCATGAATTATGGTCCTGGGCTGTATAAGGCTTAGAGGCTGTACCCACTTACTCAAGCAGTTCAGACTACTGGTGATGAAGAATTTTGTCAAAGGAAGGTTAATGTCTAGTTTCCTTCTCATGCTCGGTCATGACTGATACATCATCTTTGGTGCAGGCAGGAGGCTGGCTACAATGAGATTTAAGTTCTCTGTGATGGACCATTCCAATGAGCCTGTATGAGGTAGAATTAAAGCTAGGTTTAGCCCAATATATTTGTAGACATGTTGGACATTAGAACAGAATAAACATATGAAAATCAAAATAATGAAAATCTAATACCATTGTTAGGAAGGAGAAAAAGTTAGAAGTCAACAGACTTTCAAGGACTTTTCTCTTCAGCTGGATATTAAACTTACACACACACACACACACACACACACACACACACACACGGAAAAGCCGAGTGTAGCGCATAGTGTGCTTTCACACTAATATACAGAAATATACACAATGCAGTTTCAAAATTAAATTATAATTTTTTTCAAGACTGAGCATATGGTTTCATAGGGTCCACCTGGAAAGGGAATCATATCCATGAGTGCTGGAACCAAAAACAAAAACAAAAAAAAAGGGGGGGGGGGACAATTGATTAGGCATATCAGCCCCATGTCAAAATGAATGTGGCACTAATGCCTTACATGAGCGGTCCATTTCCATCTCCTCCCTTACCCCTGACCCACCTCTGTTTTCATCTAAAAGTAACCAGTTGAGTGATTTCCAGCTAGAGGATTTCTACAAGTGAATAGAATAGCTTTCCAATGTGAAGATTAATAACTCAAATCCCCCCTAGTCACACTGGTATATTGGCTGGCTGTGGAGTAATGCTCCTGCCAGCACTCGCCTGATGCTACAGCTTTTAGCTGGTGAGGTAAAGCCCTTGTCCTAAACATATATCTAGTAGCACAGCAATTTTTAAGCTCCGTTCAAAAGGTGCAAAACTCTCCCAGAGATAAGGCAGTATAACTAACTTTCTAGACATATCACCAGAGAACATTGCTTGCTTACGTCTACAGAATCCTAACTGTGGCCAAGTTAAGCACTTTTACTGTAAGTCTCACGGAATTCATCCATTTAGCTTCCTTCCAAAGGAACCAAGAGCACATTATATTCTTAATCAACTAGAGTGATCTACGGTACATTTTAAGAATCTGCATTCTAACCCGTTGTTACTGATTGCAATCTTTTGAGTTCAACCCAGCCAAAACTGGGGACTTTGAGGAGCCCTGATTTCTCAATGGGGGGTTTGCATCCATGCTTAAATCTCTCCTGCTTTGAATCAATGGAACTCAGAACGTTCCTGAGTTCCTTTGGATCATGTCCTTCCTATTTTACTTTGGCTGTGTAGAGAAGCTGTTCACAACAGATGGCAATGTACTCAAAACACAGAAGTGTCACAAGAAAATAAATATAAATCCAGTTTAACTGAGATTACTTTATTGAGAGAGAGAGAGAGAGAGAGAGAGAGAGAGAGAGAGAGAGAGAGAGAGAGAGAGAGAGAGAGAGATTAGTTCCTCATTCATTATTTTGAATGTGTGCTATTTATGACATAACGAGAGCTCTGACTATGTGAACTTTGGAGGCATAAGCCAACATGAATCACATTATGAAATCTTCCTTCCCACCCCCTCCCACGCCATCTGATTAAATATTTTGAACCCCACTCTGTCTGTATCTAATAAACTTCCTTATTTGTCATGTTTGATGTATGCTCCATGTAAAAGGTATGTTTAACCTTCCTTCTCTGACCATGAAAGTGAAGGAATTATACAATATTTAGATGGCAACTGCTCGGCTCTGAGTGTGCACCAGAAGATGTGAGCAATGCTCCACATTCTAGCCCCTTTAACAGCATAAATCTGTGGTCCTTTAAAGATTTAACAGGTCAGAAAGGAGGATAAAGAACAACACATGTCTTCAAAGTCTTAAATGTGTGGGATGGATAAGTATTTTCCCCCTTTTGTTTGGTGGCGGCTTGTTGGCATTCATGAGCAGTTCATGTTCAGAGGCAGACGTGCAAAGAGGCAGAAACTAATCTTGGTTTTCAATGCATGTTGAAGTGACCCCTTTTCACAGAGCACATGACAGGGATGGGGACTCAAAACTTCCTGTTGAATACAACCTTAGTCGCACCAGCAACTTGACTCCAACTCAACTCAAGGTGCTTTTTTTAAGACTCAGACTCAACTCATGACTCAAACCCATTTTCCCGAGTTGCATCTCCATTAAAATAATAGGGACTCGAAAACGTGACTCAGAAAAATGGGTCTGAGTCACTAGTCAAGTCCAAGTCTTCAAAAAAGAGGAGGAGGTGGCGACAGGGAAGGCAGCTCGGCTGATGTCCCCTCTTGAAGATGGCTACTTGGCTTCCTCTCGCAAGATTGAGCTCCTCCTCTCATGAGATCAAGTGTGCTTTGGGATGTGAGTTTCACCATATTTGGGGGGTCTGTCAGGGTTTGTGGGTGAAGCACCCACCTTCCTCTTCTGAAAGTGAAGGAATTATACAATATATAATTTGGGCCCCTTGGGCTAAGCTTGGTCCTTTGGACTCGCCTGGAGGGATAAAAGAGGTGAGGAGAGAGAAAACGGGCTTGTTGCAAGGAGGAGATAGAATTTAAAAGCTTTTTAATAATTTTAAAAAAACTTTTAAAAAGCTTTTCAAAAGCTTTTTAATAAGGACTTGGGACTTGGACCCGAAGACTCAGACTTAGACTTGGGACTTGGACCTAAAGACTTGCCAATATCCCTGACACATAACTTGACTTCCTCTCGCAAGATCGATTTATGGAAACTGCTTCTACAGGACATAGTGATGGCCATCAACTTGGCTTTAAAGGAGAATTAGACAAATTCTCAGACAAGAAGGCTGCTTGTGGCCAGCAATCACAATGACTATGCATCTTCACATGAGCCTTGATCCACTGGAGACTGATCAATCACTCTGAAGGGTGATCAAGAAAAGGCAAAAAATGCTTGCATGAAATAATAACATAGCTTTGATTAAATGCAGTGATGGATAAGAGACACAGAGCACATAATCAACGTAAGACAAAGAACAGCTTAAAACAACATCCCTTGCATTGTTAGAGATCCCAAAACTGTGATGGACAAGCTCCTTGAGTTATGGACACAATCTCTCTCCTCAGCTCTGAGGTGAAAACCAGGATGATGCTTTTGAGCTATGGGTTTTATAAGCTTTTCTACCCCTTGAAAGCAACAGGAAACTTAACTTCCTTTGCTTCAGCAGCTTGAAAGCAGAGGAAGAAAAACCCAGTTAAGCTCTGAGCTAGAAGTCTGTCTGTATAGTATCTAGTCCTTGTGTTCTAGCTGTGTTTAGCTGTTCCTAACTAGGCTATATTCTTTTATAAACCCTTTCACAGTCATGACAGGCTGCAGCTTTATGCTGCAAACAATTCAGATATCTACCTCTTCATGATAGTATGTTTGACATATACCCACTACATTGGCCAGAAACCTATTGGGGTTGCATAAGGTTTGCGTAACTTGCTGTAGCCATTTGCAGCTTACTGACGTGTTGGAGCATGTCTCAGTTGCATGTCTGGTCACACATTGGCTAGTGCAACTGAGATGAGCTCCAGCATCGTGTCGGTTAGCCTCAATTAGTCATGCATGGTGCATTATGCAAACCTTCAGTTAATACTACTAGGATTCCAGCCCCTATGTTAGTACCTCCAGTGACAGAGGCAGGATGCTGCTGACAACTGGTTGCAAGGAACATGAACAAAATGGTTCTGTTGTCCTCATGTCCTGCTTCTTTGTAGGCATCTTGTTGACCATTTAGGGAAGAGAATGCCCAACTAGACAGGATTTTTCTGACCCAACATGGTGATTCTTATGTACCTTTCTAGAGCACTTAGCATGGCTATAGAATATGAGAGACATTTATTCATTTTCGGCATGGATTAACCCAAAGGTAAGGAACTTGTGGCCTTCCAGAGTTGTTGAACTTCTCTTGTCCATTGGCTCTTGCTAGAATAGCTGATAATCACAGATGATGGGAACTTTAGTCCCACAACATATGGGGAGCTTCCCCTTCTCAGCATTAACTCCTCCTGACACAATAGCTTCTGTTAACAGAATATTACTCTTTCTCTCCTCCCTTCACATTTAGCCAAACATGCACTGCTTGTACTGTCACGGAAGAAACAAAAGTATAACCAATAAAATTACACCTTGAAAATCAGCTTTTTCTGTTAGGACCAGAGGGCTGGATCCAGGGAAACATGAGTGGCCCCTCCTTACTATCTCACTCCCTTGCATGGCCCTCAGAGCCACTATTTTAGGCTCGGGAACCTTCTGGGGTGGCACAGAATGAAGCAGCAGGGCCGTTGTGGAAGGAAAAGATTGAGAGAAATTGGGGCTGAGGCAAGGAGCTCAAGAAAAGACCAGGTGTCCCATCCAATTCCCTCTTCTCACACCTTAACCTCTGCTATTCCAGAGGGCCTAGAAATAACTTTTTAGGAAGCACGGGGAAAGACGGCCTGAAAGACAGCCTGAAAAATGCTCCCAGGTGAGCATTCTTTCATTTGCACTCATGTCTCACACACGTTTAGAAAACAGTTTCTGTTTCCTCAGGAACAGAATCATCGGCAAAAATGGTGAATGAATGTAAGTGGTATGTTACACCACTCAATTAAAATTTGATCCATCCCCTGGGTGTGGTCCTTAGGCTGACAGTTGGGTATCCCTAATACACAGTAAAGCAATGCAGCTAAATGTTTGTTTTTTTAATTATTATTTACTGAAAGAGTAATAGCGTATGCCCGATTCATGTAGAAATTTAAATATCCTTTAACAAGACTTAGGCAAAGAAGCTGATAGAGCATGAAACCCATACTCCCTTTCAAATCATTTTGTTCTTTAATTTTGCCCCCTAATTTCTAGTTGGCTTTGACAGAAATCACAATTGTTGAGTTTCATCATTTTCTCATCAGTGTTTTCATGGACAGGTGATATAACGGAGATCTTCCAGGCACTTCCATTGACGATTGACAATGGCAAGCAAGGTTTGTATTCGTTGTAGAATACACTAAAATCAGTTTCCAAAGAAACACAAGTTACACCATATATATTATAAACTTCCTCAAATATGAAGTGGGAACATAATAAATTTGTCTTGCAACTCAACACACCAAAATCTTCATCAATGTAAAGGCAAGAATAGGTAGAAATCTAACCATTGGCAAGAGTTAAGGTGCAACTGCCTTTCTCAAGTTGGCAAGGCACCATTTTGAAGACTCTCAAGCTCCTTTAAACTATCTCATCTCCATAGGCCAAGATACCAAATGGGTTAGGGTTGCTTTTGTCCTGGTTCCTGCAATGTGAGCAAAAGTTTTTCTTTCTTTCTTTCTTTCTTTCTTTCTTTCTTTCTTTCTTTCTTTCTTTCTTTCTTTCTCTTTGAAATATTTTTACCCTGCCTTTTTCCTTAAAAAGGACCCAAGGCGGCTTACATCATTAAAAGACAACATTTAAAACAGTAATTATACAGATATTAAAAAGAATCAAACAAAACCATACTGAAAACTCTTGTTTCTGCTTAAAAGAGCCAAAACAACAACAACCCATCTAGTGCAGCTACTTTTAACTATGTCATGTAGGAAAACCAAAGTTATCACTTTTTTCTGTCTTGTGTTTTTTTACAGAAATAAACAAAAATCAATCTTGAAAATGTACAAAATCTCTCCAATGTAAGTATTTTTGCAATCCTGCAAGATTTGATTTGGTTTGGTTTGGTTTGGTTTGGTTTGGTTTGATTTATTGTATTGTATTTGTATTGTATTGTATATTTGATTTTATCAAGGGGGGGTGAAAAACATCAGGTTTACATCCCCATGAAAAAGCCTTGGCATTTCTTCTCCACTATATCAAATTTACTGGACCATTTTCATTAATTGTCAACATTCAGTCATGCAACCATGAGTGTCGGAAGATGAGAAATATATACGAAACCGAAAGAATTTTGAAGGACAGCAACAGCCAATATGGTATATGGGATGGAGTATTTGACTACAACTCAGAGACCTGGGTTCAGCTTCCCACTCAGCCATGAAGCTCAGTGGGTGAACTGGGCCAGTTGTAATCTGTCAGCCTGACCTACCTCACAGGATTGTTGTGAAGATAAAGAGGATCAGGAGAAAGTCAGGTACACCATTTCAAGCTCACTTGAGAAAAGCAGGAATAAAAAAAAGTAATAAATAAGCGCACACAGAAGAGACACATTTTTACATACATTGGATTACTATTTAAACAGTCTAGATATAAGGGGGTGATAATGGTACATTTACAGCTAATATATTTGGTTGCCACTCTGTAGTAGTGTAGAAATTTTCCTCACCACCAGGCCAACAAATGCAACAGACAGTTTGAAATCTTACAACTTCCAGATGAAACAGCACCACAGGAAAGAGATCTGGGATATGTGATGGCCACTTGGAGCTTGTGGAGTGCAAAGACAATGGTCTAAGAAACGACAAAAATGTATAGGTGGCAAGAAAGGCATCTAATCCGAAGGAATTCCATGGCAACCCTCCAAGCCCCTCCAAAACTGAGGAGGGGGGAGGTGTAGCACTGTGAGAACTGTCTGAGAGAAAATGAGACTCCCACATCAATTCCTCATAGAATCATAGAATCATAGAATAGGAAGGGGCACATAAGGCCATTGAGTCCAACCCTCCTCCCATGCAATGCAGGAATACAAATACAGAGGATATCTGACAGATGGTTGTCTAATTTTCTTTTGAATGCCTCCAGCTTTGGAGCACTCACCACCTCCTGAGGTCATTGGTTCCATTGTCGTACTGCTCTAACAGTTAAGAAGTTTTTTTCTGATATTCAGCCTAAATCTGGCTTCCTTTGCGCTGTACGGTTTCATTACACCACACAACATTTTCCTTTCCCCCTTATTCTTTTCCCTCGTTCTCTGACCCTGCACCAACTGAAATACAGAACAGAATAAGAATATAAGGTTGAGAAGGTATGGCAGGCATTAATCCACTAAAGTCAACATGCAACATTATGTTATGTAACTTAATTTGAAACCAACTGAAAATATTTCTATTTTATTCTTTCACAGGATTTACCTCAGCAGCTGTACCTGCAAAAGAAGCAGCACCAATTATCAGATTCACTATGGTGTGTGTGTTTGGGTGTGTGTCTATCTGTCTGTCCATCTCTGTCTTTCTCTGTATGTGTTTTAAGTAGGAAGCCAGCAAGTCTGGGTGTAGAGATTTCCTATTGTATATCTTGTGTGAAAGAGACGGAGATGATTGTATCCAGATGAAGCTATTCTGGATGATGTCTTCCCCCCCCCCCCGCCCAACATACCAAAGTCTAGAATTATTTCTGTTTGTAGCATATAACGAATATACACAGGTTTAACGCTGCCTCAGTGATTAATAGGAATAATGAGCCACAACAATGAATTAATGGCTTCCTGGATATAGAAAAGATGTACTGTAACATTGAGCCTTACACAAAGGAAGTGCTGGGTAATTTGCAAAAATGTTCCAGGCAATTGTAAAAGAAAGAAAAAAGCAGAACATTTCTGGGGGTGGGAGCGATATACCCAGAACGGGTGAAATGGTGCCTTACATTATGACCTATGGTGAAGAAGTACTAGGCAAATATCCAAGTCTTGTTAGCCTCTTTCTCTTACAAAATAAAAAGCAAGAGGGACAATGAACTTGGAGCTCCTTCCTTCCTTCCTTCCTTCCTTTCTTCCTTCCTTCGTGTCAGGAGCACTGCAGCACAATTGATAAGTATATCAGATAATCTTTCCCCAATAAGGAACAGCATGAAGAGCATTTGAAGCAGCTAGCATTGTATCTTCCATGGTACCTGTCGAGGAGCATGGAGTACACTGGCATAGGTGTGAAGTTACCCATTCTTCTCCACACTTACAAAGGAACATGGAGATGAAATTGAAGTTACATACCAACCAAAGTGAAAAATTATATACCTATTGCAATATTTACCAGTATAGAACATCTTAAGAACAGGGTTTTTTACATCTTGGAGAAGGGTTAGCAATAGTTTAAACAGTAGGAAATCTTATTACAGAGTAGAATTTGCAAAACCTTTGACAAAGTGCCCATGATATTGTGATTAGCAAACTAACTAGGTGTGGACTGGATAAAACAACTGTCAGTGATCACAGTTGGTTACAGAATCATACTCAAAAACTGTTTATCAGTGGCTCATTCTAAAACTGGGAGGAGGTAACAAGGGGTGTACCATAAGGCTCAGTCCTGGGCCTGATGCTCTTCAATTTTTCTATTAATGACTTGGATATGGGGGTACAGGGAATCCTTATCAGATTTGCAAATGACACAAAATTGGATGGAATAGCTAGTACCCTGGAAGACAGAAACAAATGCAAAACTATCTTGATAGGCTTGAGATAGGGCTGAATACAGCCTTGATAGGGCTGAAAACAACAGAATGAAATTTAACAGGAAGATGTGCAAAGTTCTACACCAGGGGTGGGAAGGGGGACTAAATGCAAAGATACGAGATGGGGGTACTTGGCTCAGTAATACTACAAGTGAGAAGGATCTTGGAATTGTTGTAGATCACAAGCTGAATATGAGCCAACAGTGCAATGCGGCTGCAAAAAAAGGCAAATTTTATTTTAGGCTGCATTAAAAGAAGTATAGTCTCCTAATCCTGTGAAGTCCCAGAGCGCAGGACATGTAATAAGGGGCTCAAGTTACAGGAAGACAGATTTCGATTGAATAGTAGGGAAAACTTCTTAACTGTTAGAGCAGTATGACAATGGAACCAATGACCTCAAGGGGTGGTGAGCGCTCCAACGCTGGAGGCATTCAAGAGAAAACTGGGCAGCCATCCATCAGATCTGCTTTGATTTGGATTCCTGCCTTGAGCAGGGGGCTGGACTTGATGGCTTGATGGGCCCCTTCCAACCCCATTATTCTCTGCGTCTATGACTCTATGATTAAAACACACAAGAAGAAACCTGGAGTATGTCTCCACCCCACATCTCAAAGGCAACAGGGAAATGGTCAATCTGATTTCTCTCTCTTGGGGGAGGGGTGTTCCACAATTGAGAAACTGTCACCAAAGAGGCCCTGCTCTGCGCCCTCACTTTTCATATCTCTCTTGGTGGTGGGACATAAAAATAGGGCTTCCAGGGGGTCACTGGCCCAACTTTCTGGTTCACTCGGAGAATTATCAGCTCTTATTAAAAAAAAAACCATTTCATCTGCAGTGAGAACCCAGTGGTCCTCTAGATGTTCTTGAACTAAGCTCCCACCATCCCTGTCATGATGACTGGAACCCAAAACCATTTGGAGTAACACAAAATCCTCACCCCTACTCTATGAACATAACACGAGATTAAACTCAGTGAAGCTTATTTCCAGGTATGTGCGCGCGCATGCACACACACACACACACACATGAGCAATCACAAAAACATACCTTATGTGCTTTGGAAGAAAAGATGAGCCTCATGTTAGGCACGGCAGCTTGGGTCCTGCATCTGTCATTTTGGAAGACACAAGTGAAAATTAAAAATACTTTCCACCACTACAGTTTAAAAAGGGTTTAGACAATCTGTGTGGGCATTCAAAATGCACTTTTATCATAGAAATAGTGAAGGAAAACAACTGCCCCAGCAAAAAAACCCAACCCTCACATCTTTATACACAACCCTCAATAGTCATGGATGTCAATTTGACAGGTGTTGTCTTTCACGGTGAAGGCAATGACAGCCTCCCTCCTCTTTGTACAATTATCTGTAGCTCAAGTCGTCGTGATTCATTAACATTATCAGTTCTTGGATTTATTTTGCAGGAAGCTAGAAGGAAGGGATTTTGGTGTGTTTGTTTTCATTTTTAAAGAACCACAGCTATCTCTTTAGCAGTGGCCCACATGGTAATATCTACTGACCTTGTAAAAGCCAGCATTCACAGGAAGGACAGAAAACACATGCTCAGCGGAACTTATCAAGAAATCAGCAAGCTGCTATCGCCTCCCCTGAAACCCCCACTGAAATAAATGGCTTCTCACTGTTATTAAAGGTGAACTAAAAACAGAGTGAGAATTTTAAAACTATATGCAGAAGGCACTGTAGAAAAAACTTGAGCAGGTCTGCCTGTGCATGTCCTTTTGCAGCAAGCTTTCTGTTTTAGAAAAACTGGCTTTTAAAAGCCCTAGCACAAGCCCAGCCCTTATCAAACCTTGGCATGGAGCTGAGTTCCACTTAGCGGATCAAAAATGGCCCCCGTCTAATTAAGAGAGATGCAAAGATGACATTCAAATCACCTGCCTTTTGTTTCCTGAGATTTGTTGTAGGTTGATGGTTGCTACTATATAAAGAAGATTTGAGGGTGTGTGTTGTTTTTTTTAACAGAGGGAAAGAGGGAGAAGATGAAAACTAGTTTTGGCAGCTGCGGTTATGTGTCTTGACCTTATCTGGAGGCATTGTGCACCTACGGTCTTGGGAAGGCAACATAACAAGAAGGTATGGAATGGGTTGCCGGATGACTCCTGAACTGTCAGATATATTTAAACACTCCTGCAGCGGGGAGCGTATAAAGGTAAGGACGGTCAGTGGCAAAACCTAGAAATAAAGAGTCAGAGGAGCCATTATGGGGCCACAACCTTATTGCCAAGACAGAGAAGATCTGCATTGGTAGAAGCTGTGCAAGGTCTCATCCATGACAGCTGTCAAGGCATGTCCCTCTTACCTGCAGACCAAGGGAGGGGGCCTGTCCACACTTCTAACTGAATGGAGTATCTTCCTGAATCCTGTTCCCTCGAGTCGCTTGTGTGACAGAGGTGTCACAAGGGTGGGCCTTTGTACAACCATTTCCGAATAAAGATGTTTGTATGAGATTGGGACACGTACATACAGACGTGAGGCCCACAAACATGGATTTCCCGCACTAACTCCCAAATAAATAGGATGTTCAACTCACATGCAAATACCTTCTCTTTGACCTGGTGAGTGCTGGCGCCAGTAGAGACCAAGGAAGAGATGGGCGCTCAGGTATTAAAACCACCACACAAAAATGAAACAAAGTTTCTCCTCCTCCAGTGCCACTTGGTTGGAGATTTCTTTCACCGCTGAGCGACCTGGGGAAGCACAGCAGTCCCCTGAAACTTCCATCGCTACCCTGAGACCTGGCAACCCTACATGTGAACCATGTCCACCCCAAAGGATCCTCAGTCCACAAAGCTAGGTTATGCCTTCCTGGGGCCCTCTAGGTGCTCGGTGATATTCTGGCACTGATTGCCCTGCCCATCCAGCAGTGCGTGGCCAACCCAAGTGACTTCAGTGGGCGCTTGTTCAGTTCCCGGTTGCCTTCCTTGTTACTGCAGTTCAAAGCAGGTGAAAAGTCCAAGCTTCTCATGTCAACCCCAAGAAAGAAATTCTAATTAGGATTCACTGGATTTATTGCAATTTACCTGTATAGGTAGGGTCCTGGCTGGAGTGCAAGTGCGGCTAAAGTTGGACAAGACAACAATGCATAATGGAGGGGAGGTAGGGAAAACCTGCTCCTTCTTGCCAATCTGCTCAACATTCCTCTTTGGAAGAACCAGCTGCTCTTACACGGAAACCCTAGAGTATATGAAAGCTGAGAAAATTTAAAAGCCGGGCACTCAGCAAGTAATAACTTTTGTTCTTACTATTTTGGTCTCTGCCCATGAACTGCATATCTCAAGAACTAGACACTGAAACATCTTTAATATCTCATCCTCAATTATCCTCTGAATGCAGTCCAGCTCAATGGTATTGGTCAGTATGTAGTGGCCAGAGGAAGATCTTATTATTTTGATAACTGTTTTTTCTAATTCAAGAATGATGCCATTGAAAGAAGTCAATGGAAACTACAGCTGAAGAATATAAATGTGAGCCACACCAGTCCTCTCTGCTTTGGTGGGGTGTTCTTTATCCACTCAGTGATTGTAAAGGCACCACATGGTCATTCCAACTCAACTGGAGGGGGGACAAAGTTCAAAAGGGAGTTCAAAATTCACAGCTCTGGCCCTAGTCTGAGGCACAGGGGCATGGGCAAAATCCTCAATCTCTCTCTCTCCCTGGTTCTTTTCAGCAGGAGGGACAACATCTGTCCTGTGAGTCCAGTCATTGGACTCCTTGGTGAGCAAGTCTGTGAAGATCCTGGCCCAGGGCTCCCTTGCCTCCTGACCACTCCTAGCAGTGAGAGTTAGTATGCCTGAAGGGCGGCCATGTGTGGAAAGAACTTCCTTGTGGGGACCCGCACCTGTCTCCGTTCCCTGAGTTCTTTCCCCTGGACCTCTCTTGCTGCTGGCGTTCTCACTACCTCTTCCTGCACAGGCACAGCTTTGCTAGGGCATGGGCTCCCCCAACTTCAGTGCTGCCTTCCTCTCACATTCTCCCAAGTACGATGGGTGGTCAGGGAGCTGAGGGTGTTCATGTTTTCCCCTTCCCTCTTGGGCTCCTTCAGTTTTATTAGAACCCCTTTCCAGGGGTCTTTCTTGGAGTCCCACTTCCCTGGAGGTTCTGGCTTTTCCTCTTGGGAAAACTCAGCCCAGGATGGCCCAGACCAGGGACTTTCCTTGGGATCTTCAGCCTCTGATTCCCTGGAAGCTCCTTGCTCTTTTACTCTAGAACCTGCTGCTGGGTCTCTCACTGGAAACACCTTCTTCTTTAGCTTGTCCCACTCCCTTCTCATGGTCTGTTTGACATCCTGCCTCTTCTCCCTTAAGAGTCTCTTCGGCTCTTGGTCCCCCTGGCAGCAGGACAGCCTTTATATCCACCATGCACCCAGGGTAGAGGAACTCTGTCCTCTCTCTCAGTG
Source organism: Intellagama lesueurii (assembly GCA_037013535.1). Classification (NCBI taxonomy): domain Eukaryota; kingdom Metazoa; phylum Chordata; class Lepidosauria; order Squamata; family Agamidae; genus Intellagama; species Intellagama lesueurii. The sequence goes on along the minus strand of JBAJHW010000001.1, from coordinate 160,177,467 downwards.
GGCGCCCTCCCATCCCCAGGTCTGACACAACCATAAAGCCCTCTGTCTGGGTCCCACTCTCATTGGAGTGCCAGGGAACTGCATCTCCTTCTTTGGGTTCCTGTGTGGGAGACTCTACTTGTGGCTCAATAGGAGCCTGAGTGGGGTGAGCATCCATGGCTTTGTTCTCCTCACAATTACAAAAACAACATTAAAATCTGAGTAGGAGTTTTCTTCTTCTTCTTTTCTCCCAAGGTGTTGCAGCATACTTTTTTTGTGACAACTTGCAGATTAATAGCATTTATGTGACTGCTATATTACAGCCCTCAGCCAAGAAAGTGTCATAAAATTGCAATGACATTTCTGAAATCATGACAGCTTTTGGGAGGAGAACATTGGAACTATTACACAGCAGTGCACCCAGGTAAGCAAAGAATAAGCTGACTTTCTACATTTCTGATGGTAAAAGGATTAAAAAATGTGTTGATCCAGGGCAGGAATGGGCATCTCCCTTTCCGGGATCCATTGCAGACCACTCCCCCCCCTCTCTCTCACACACACACAACCACCACCACTAAATTTTGGCACCAAATTCCTCTACCAAATGTTCGAAGCAGACCAGAAAAGGCTATTGAAGCAACCACGAAAAACAAGCAGTGATTTGCTGCTGAAATCTGGTCTTGTTGTTTTGTGTGGCCCGGATACGGCTATCAAAATTGCTTTTTGGGGTGGCATCTTACACACCGCTGATCAAGGACAACCCTGAAGTGGCCAGAAAAACACTTGGCTCACTATTACCTACTTTGGAAGATCCAGCTAGAGGGGAATGTGGGGTATGTTGAAGGATCCCCTTGGAGTTCCCATGGCAACGACTCCCAGTATATCTGACAGAAGAAGCAAGTTTCTAAAATAATACCCCAGTATCTTCCTCATCATACTATCGCTCCATAGCAGATGTGCTGAAAGTTCTTGGACAATGAAAAAAGGATGAAAGATTTCCATCTGTGAAAATCAGAAGTTTGAAAGACACCGGATTAAAAAAATTGTTTCAGCCGATGGAGCTGTGGCTCTTAAAATGTGATGGCTAACTCAGAGTCACACTTTATGGAAGTAGGGGATCAGCTATTTCTTTGTCTCTTGCTTACGCTAGAACAAATGCTGTGGTTGGGGGAGCAATCCATATCAATCTCTTTGCTTGGAGGAAAACAGTTTCAACAGTTAATTTTCTGGCCTGCTCAGGATCAGATTCATTGCAGAGGCATGGGGTTAACCCACACACAGGGCTCTGTAAAGCCCCCTGAGGTTCCTCAGATCAGCCATTTTCAACCTTTTTTGGCCATGGCCCTTTTAGGAGCTCTCCTCAGGTTCTAGGGCCCCCTGTCAAACACGGATACAACATTAACAGAGATCTTTCAGAAACCTCTCGCATTTTTCAGTCAGCCCCCCCCCCCCTTGAGAATGGCTGTCTTAGATGACAAGGGTCCTTTCCACATAATGTCTTCTTTTTTTTTCTTTTCTTTTAGTATGTCCCACTTTTTCAAGGAGGTTTTTCCCCCTCATTCTTCCCATTCAATTAGCTACAATTAGCTGTGGCAAGTTAGGCAGCCCTTATGCAAACATGGGATTCCAGCGACTGTGTCCCTCAAACTGAAAGAGATTCTCCACCCTTGGTCTAGTTTGACCCCAGCACAGTTGCCAAAGGTCCTCCGGGTTTTGGACAAGATGGAGGGGGCTCAGGCAAAATATCCACAACATCACTCACTCATTCTTCCTTTGCGTTAAGGCCCTGCCCTCAACAGCCAGGGAGGGAAAGCTCAGGAAATGAGGTGGTAGGAACTGCAGGGTTTTCCCTCTCCTACTCATTTGCTCTGGAGTCTGGACCCAAGAAAAAGAGCATCTGGCCATTAGCAGATGAGAAGGAGCAAGGCCAAGGGTCTCCTGTGTTCTTGCAGATGCTCACTGGCGCCGAGTCCTGCCACTGGCTTGGAACTGAGACCAGGTGTGGGTTTTTTTTTGGGGGGGGGATGCAAATGTGCAGTGCTAGAGAGAACTGATAATCATGAGGTTTGCAGCAGTTGGCGAGGGGAAGGTTTATTTCCCCCCCTTCTTTGCTGTAGCCCCCCAATCCTGCGCTGAATCACTTAACTCAATAGCCCTATTCAGTCTTTCAGCCTGAAGGCACGTAAGGGGCCCCATGGTCTTGTGGATGGGGGCATACACAGAAGCCCCACCTCCACCCCAGTCGGGCATCATGCAGACGCTGATGCGTTTGGCACAAAGAGCAGCACAGGCAGAGAGAAGGAGAGGCTGCTTAGCATAGCTACGGGACAGAGTTATCGAGCTGCCTCACAAAGCTCTGTTGGATTTCCATCTTGGGGAGGCCATTGGGTGAGGCTTACACAGACACCCCCTTCCCCATTACTCTTCAAGTCATGCAGGCTTGCTTTCAATTCACTTGCCTGAGCAGTTCGCTAATTCCAGTTCGATCCCCAAATCAGGCTGGATAAGATTTTTCTTTTCAGGACACATTTGACAAGTGAGTTTCAAAAATATGGCATATTTCAAACTTTATTATCACAACTGCTCATGGAGAGTCCTTTACAAGTGGGACATTTATTTTTATGTAGTCATAATAGTACAATTTAATACTCTTCCGCACAAATGTCTGCTGCAAAAGCATTGTACGGTAAGATGTGTTCTGTGAGTCACTGATCAAACAGAACGGAAGTTCAGTTCCTTCGTGCTTTGGAACAATAAGGCTCAATCCAAACAAAACAGATACGTTTATACATTTAAAATGTTAATGTTCCCATAGGTACCCAACACATTGGCCATGATGCAGCCCAGCAAGACAAATGACTCATTTAAATCCAGATGTGGAAGAGATGATGCCTTTATTTAGACCACTGAAATACAAACATTCAGCACAAGCTTTCGCAAATAAAATTCATTTCATCAGGCATAGGGTAGAAAAATTATAAGCACATAACTCAAAATGATCATGGCAAAGATCTGACAGACATATCATAGGAACTATAATGGTGTTCACACTGGAAGATTTGAGGGGAGAGTGTGTGGACCGGTCCCCTTGTCTTTGCTGCAGCCACCAGAAAAATATAGCACTGCAAATAGAACATGTGGCCACTTTAGGTAGAACACAAGCAAGGAAGCATGGGTATAAAATCATAAAATGATGAAATTGGGAGGGGCCTCTAAGGCCATTGAGTTCATCCCTCTGCTCAATACAGGAATATAAGTCAAAGGATATCTGCCAGATGGTTGTCTAAATTTCTCTTGAATGCCTCTAGGGTTGGAGCACTCACCACCTCTTGAGGTAATCCGGCACATATGTGTGGCTACACTCTGCTTTGGTTTCCTTTGAAATCAAGAATTGTAGTAGAACATGGTCACTCTTGCCCAAAGTTCTCCTTACTGCCACTTCCTCCACCAAAGTCATCTCTATTGGTTAGAATCTAGTCAAAGATAGCTAGTCCTCTAGTTTCTTTCTCCACTTTTTGAAGGAGAAAAATATCAGCCAAACAAGCCAGGAATTTCTTGGAAGGGCCATACTTTGCAGAATTTATCTCCCAACAAATATTGGGATAATTGAAATCTCCCATCACTACTACATCGTGTCTCTTTGACATCCTTGCAAACTGTTTTTCAAAAGTTCATTTGCATTCTCTTTCATGATTGGACAGTCAGTAGGAGACTCCAACTACCATGCTCCTTTTGTTTTTCACCCCAACTACAGAACTCACAGCTGGTACTTATAGCACTCAGCAGTAATCAGGACACACCCCTGCCTTTTAAGCTGAGCACAGGGTGCTTCTGAATAGGGAATTTCGAGAGGTTACTCCAGGTCCCTTCCTGGTGTTAATCTTAAAACACTCTCCTCTCTGTCTTTGTCTCCTTGGTTCCCCCCACCACCACCACTTTCTTTTGTCCCTTTCCTCCAGTAGATCTTTCCTTCCTACCTTTCATTATCTCTCCCCATGAAACTACTGTTAGCTCTCCTTGTTTGCTTGCTCTGGTCGCAAGCTCCCTGAGTATGCCTCAGCTTTCTTCCTCAGCTGTGCTCTTATAGGAGTCTTCCATCAACATTTCATCAATAATGAGTTTAAAGACGAATTGCATATTGCTACTAAGGGCCTATCTCCCAGAGTCTACTGGGTGAAATCTGCAAACCAAGAGGCCTCAAGGGAAGCAATTCTGCTTCCTAAACCAAAGGTGAGGCAAGACTACATTTGGATCTACTGGTAGATCTCAAGGTGATCTGTAGTATGTCATGATGAACCCAAAAATAACACACACACACAGAAAGAGAGTGAGAGAGAGAGAGTCCCACAGCTTCCCCCTTGGACCCCCTCCAAACTTCCAAGCCCACTAAACACCTCCAGATATTTCAACCCCCAAAATGTTAAATCACATTCTGTAAAACCATGTTTCTTTTTCAAAGAGACATTTTTTCTAGAACATCCTGTTCAGGATTCATGTCTCCCACACGTCTGGCTGTGTGATGTTATTTGATGGGAAATGTTTTCCAAGTTTTGGGGGGACAGAGCTTGCAGCCCACTAAGGGCTGTGGGGAGGGTGAAATTAGCCCCAGGCTCTCAAATGTCTATCTATGATAGACTTCTCCAGATTGGTGCCTTCAAAGATGTGTTGAATCAAATGCCGTCACCTGCAAGTCAAGTAGGTTTGCAACAGATCTGGATAGCAACTGGTTGGAGCGAAAGGGCCCTGCATGGCTCTCAAGTTGAAACTGGGCTGTTTTTCCAAAGGGAGGAGGAGGAGGATTGCACAGGTTTTCATAGCACCATCAAAACAGAATGGAGGCATGGAGCAATGCTTCAGTGGTGAATAAGAGTTAAGAAGGCACCGAGTCCATCTAACAAAATTAGTTCTTATTCAGCTACCACTCTCACTACCAGGACTTTACAATTTTGCAATAGTTTGCTGAGGAGCAGATGTTATTTGGGTAATATGGTGGTTCAATGTACCCGATTGCCATGGCCGATTCAAGAATCCAGAGTACTACGTGTTTTCAAACCTATAGCACTGCCATAAATTGGAAAAGATCAAGAGAAGATCACATATAGGCAGGGATGCTGGTTTGGGTCTGAGTCCTGAGTCCCAAGTCTGAGTCCCTATTAAAAACAAGATTTTCCCCCCAGAAAAAAGGGAAGGCTAAACAATTATATAAAGAAAATCTGTATAAAATGCTTTAGATAACATCTGTTATGTGTTAGGAACCTACTCAGTTATTATTGGTATAAAATACAAAGTTTGTCAGTTAAATCACCTCAAAATTATATAGATTTGGAACCGGAATTACTTTTATTAGGTATGTTTCTAGAGGATTTTGAGAACATTGTATACTCTGAGAGCAATATTATGATAGTAGCCAATATTGTATACTAAAATACACACATGAACAGTTTAATTTGAAGAGACAACTAAAAAGACACCAAGACGCAAAAAACAAATAATTATAAGCAACCCGTGTAACATGATGTTTAACAAGCACGAATTGAATGTAGATAGATTGAAAAATTAATAAAATGTTTTTTAAAAAAGCTGATCCCACAGCTACAAATACTCAACTGTCCCACACACTACACCAGAACACAGACAGAGTTCTAACTCCTGTCCTCTGAAGATGCCGGCCACAGAGACTGGCGAAACATTAGGAAGAAAAACCTCCAGAACACAGCCAACAGCCCGAAAAACCTACAACAACCATCGGATCCTGGCCGTGAAAGCCTTTGAGAATACATCTCCTGTGATGATTCCTGTTTGGAGCTGGTTTGATCACCTACTGGAATGTTCCAAACCCAAACAAGCCCAGATGTGGTTGGTTCTAACTAGGATATTTCGGACTGCATTTCAATTCCATTTGCTAGCCTGGAGGAAGACCAAAGCCCACAAACCCGATGATCCTTTGGAGTGACACTCCACAAATCAGTTGCAATCAATCTTAGGAATGCCTGGATTTCCAAATGCTGTTGGAAACAACCCAACTCCCATCAGGCACAGCCAGCCTGCCTCATGGTGAAGAATGGTGCAAGCAGTCCTTTGTCTATAAAACTACAAGTTCCCTTGCCCTCATGGACAGCTCTGGAGATGTCTTGCCCGGGCGTCCTGTGTGGTAATGAACTAGCTACTGCCTCCTCTGCTTCCCCAAGAGTTTTTTGAGCTTCACTACTGAACAGTAAGCATACACATGCATAGACCCATATATATAAGCCAGTCTGTGGTTAAATCTATATTATCTTCTGTCACAGACTTTTGAAAGAGCAAACCTTCTAGAACAAATTACTAAGCCAAGGAGGGGTGGGGGTTGTTAAAAAAAAAACTGCACAGAGTTTGTGCTTTCTATTACAGCTTTCCAAGCCAATCCTAATTAACAATAGTTTAGGCTTAGATTAGGGAGTGTTTGGATGGCGTCAGCTTTGAACAAAAGTAGCCCTTCTCTAATTAAGCAGAACTATTAATCTATGCAACACAGTTCAGTGGCACTCTTTGTTCCAAAACAGAAATGCAGAAACAAGGTCCATAATTGATTTCAATAGTGGAGCACTCCTATTCATTTATTTATGAGAGTGTGTACCTACTGATTTTCAGTCACATGAAGAGATTCTCACAGTAGCTTACAAGGCAATAAAATATAATGACACATTTTTTGGGGGGGGGAAATGCCCTCAAAAGCAGATTCTAATTGCAACTTACTTTAGCACAGTAAGCCACCGTTAGAATAGACTCATTTGAAGGAATGGAATTTATGGCAGAGTCGACTCACCAAATCCCCATTGATTCAATGGGTCTACTCCAGAGATGGGCACAAACTGATCCACAAACCAGAAAAGACAATGAACTGGGCTGGTTCGTGGTTCAGTTTGTGACCTGGTTCAGGAACCCCATTTTGCCAAAGCAAAATGAAACATTGAAGTTTTCCCCCTCGGTACTTCATTTTGATTCAGCAAAACAGGATGCCCACCAGACCCCTTCTCACTGCTCCCGTTGCCTCCCTCCCTGCTCCTGCTGCCGCTCCCGCTCCTCGTCCACCACCATCACCTCCGTCCCACAGTCATCCTCAGAGGAAGTGGGCCTGGCTTCCCTGACAGGAGTTGGTCTCTCTGCATCTGCACATGCATCCAACTATCAGCTGGGAGGCAGGCACACACTCAGAGGCAGCAGTTGGCTCCAGGAAGGAAGGGAGGTGATGGGGCAGTGGGAAGGGGGTGGGTGTGTGACAGAGGAGGTGGAGGCACAGGTGGAGGACAGGACCAGGTGGGTCCTTCCCCCAGCACGGACCAGAAAAACAAACCGCAAACCAGTTCATTTTTCCAGGCGTTCATGGTGGTTCATGGTTAGCCATGAACCACAAACCACCGGTTTTCCAGTTCGTGCCCATCTCTAGTCTACTCTGGTCTGATTTGCTGTGCAACACAACAGGATTTTGCCCACTCTATGGCTGGGCTTTGTTGGTTGGTTGGTTTAAGAAAAGCAGTATACATGCTTTTCTGAAATAAAAAAATTAATATATGTTTTCTTTGTCTGGAAGGGAAGAACTTTTCCAGAGATTTGAAAAGTTACCTGTCGCGCACCCCCAGTGTCCCTAGTTTGTTTCCCTCAAACCCAGGTCCCACCTTTGGGCACGACGTTCTTAATTCTCCATACACCAACTGCCACCAGTGGATCTTTATCCACACTTTACCAATAATGTTGTCTGGACACGTGTTGTCAAATATAACTGATTATTTATTGTTTAGTTGTAGAATCACATAAGTATTTTAATAGATGTTGTATTGTGTTGTACTCATTACTTGGACATTAGACACGCTTCTTTATTGGTAGTACTTTTCATATAAATCACTGTGAATCACTGGAATACTATTAGATGACTGTATATTTATTTAACTTCTATCTTTTATCTATTCTTTAATTCATAACCCAACAGTACCACACCAACTTTCCAATCTCTCACATAAAACTCCCTTAAACCTCTTATCCCTTGCTCTCTCAGTTTCCAACTGTCTCTCTGACCCCGCCCTCCTGTCCTCTCATAGGCTCCAGCTCTAGAGCTATACATGACGGACAGGTGGGACATGGGCATTCCGCCACATACCTCCCCCCTTGGAAAGTTTGTTTCATGGGGTAAAACCTATGGTAGTTTACCCTCATGAACAACGTCGGCTTTTTCTTAACAATTTTTCTAACATTTTTTTCAATGCAATTCTCATTTACACATTTGCAATGTATACTTACTCTATACTTACTCTTTTACTTAGTTGAAAGCATATTATTCTTATTATTTTATATTCAAATAACATTAATCAACATTTTTATTACTTACAAACCACTTCAGTCACTTTTATTCTTACTTATCATTAGTTCATCTATAAATTGCATTTTTATTTATTTCATATACATATACTCTTAGAATATTTATTTAGAACAATTTTAATACCATTACAAGTTACATTTTCTTTGTTTCCATCAGTCATTCTTCTGGTCTTCTTGATAAGGCGTCCTTGGCTACCACAGTTTGAGTCCCTTAGACTCTGGATCCACAAAGTCACAGTCTTGTAGGGGTATGGCCCACCTCATCAACTTCTTATTGTTCTGACAGTCCGCAACCACAGCCATGGGGAATGGTCTGTGCATGGAACAAAATGTCTTCCCCATATGTACGGTCCGAGCTTCCGCAAAGACCATACAATCGCCAGACACTCACGGTATATGATGGACAGGTGTCTCTCGCCAGCCTGCAGCTTCTTGCTCAGGAACGTCACCGGATGAAGGTCTCCGTTGTCATCCTCCTGGCTCAGCCCGGCTCGCAGTCCGATGTGGGATGCCTCTGTGTAGACGGTGCTCCCTCGCTGGAAATCTGGTTCTCTCAGGGCAGGACCGGTCATCAGCGCAGTCTCCAACCTCTCGAAGGTCTCTTCACAGTTGCTCGACCACAGGATCTCGTCAGCTTTTCTTTTATGGGTTAGGTCCAATAAAGGGGTGGCTATTTCACTAAAATTTTGGATAAATCGTCTATAATAGCCAACTAACCCTAAGAAAGATCTGATTTTTTCCTTCAACATCTCATCCAGTTCTTGGCGAACCTTGGTTACATATGGCCCTGTGACTCTGTATGGAGTGACAGCTTGAGGGGGTGCATCTCCAGTATCAATTTTGTGCACCACTCCCTTTGCTACACCTGGCTTATTGGAGAAGACCTGCTTGTATTTTATTAGCAAGGCTCTTGCTTCCATTTTCCGCTCTGGGTTTAGTGTGTCACAGATCTTTACATCTTCTGGGTTATATTGGGGTTCGCCTCTCCCTTCCCAATATGGCAATTCATGTTTCTCATTGTCAGCTTCTTTTATGGCATATAGGACAATATTTTCTTTTCTATGGTACGGTTTAATCATGTTTACATGTACTACTCTTCGACCTTCCTCTCCTTCCTCCTGAATTATGTAATTCACCTCACTCATCTTGGAGATTATTCTAAAAGGACCTGCCCAATTTAACTGCAGTTTGTTCCCCTTAATAGGTTTCAGCATCAGGACTTCATCTCCAGGACTGAATGATCTTTCTCTGGCCTTTTTGTCATACCATAGCTTCTGTTTGCCTTGCTGCCTCAGCAAGTTTTCTGAAGCTAACTTCAGCGATTGCTGCAAGGAGTTCATCAGGGTATCTAGGTACTGGATCACAGTTTCAGGATCTTGTTCCCTCTGCTCTTCCCAATTTAGTCTTAGTAGATCAAGGGGTCCCTGCACTTTTCTCCCAAATAACAATTCAAAAGGACTGAATCCAGTGCTTTCCTGGGGTACAGACCTATACGCGTATAATAAGGGTTGTAATCTCTGATCCCAATCATTGGGATTTGCTGCTGTATATGCCCTGATCATTCGCATTATGGTTCCATTAAATTTCTCCCTGCTAGTTACTGTAGGGAATGGTCCCACAATGTCCAGGCCTATGCATTGAGATGGGGTAGATATGATTGGTAAAGGGCCCAATTTTGCTTTAGCTTTATCCTTGCCCGTACCCTGCCTTTGCCATACATCACAGCTTAGACAGTATGATTGTATTTGCTTCCCCATTCCTGGCCAGTAGAAATTCTGAGCTATTCTCTGCTTTGTGCGTGTGATTCCTAAATGAGCATTATGTCCTTTCTCCATAATCCTTTCCCTGTATTTCAAAGGGATCACCAGTTGTTGTTGAACATTTTCCCCTCCCCTCTGAGGCTTAATTAAGACCTTTCTGTATAACAGGTCTTTTGCCACACAGAACTCTTCAGGGCTTTCCGGGGTTAGTGTTCCTTCTCTGGCTGGCTCAAAGCATTGTTGTAGCGTAGAATCCTGTCTTTGCTCTTGTTTAAAAGCATTTTCCTGAGGATTTCTTATAACTACCACCTCAGCTGTTATATTGTCTTCCTCTCCTCCTATAATTTCATTAGGGATCTCACAATTTTCTTCAGGTTTTGCTCTTTTTTCTATCTGGGAGCGAGTAGTGATTAAAACTCTCTTTACATGCTCAGATAGATCTAATCCAATCAAACATGGAGCAGGAATTTGATTCGTGAGGGCTACCTTCCACACTCCAGTCCACCCTTGATATTTCATTGGTATTTGAGCCATAGGTAGAGTAATTAATTCTTTCCCAATCCCTTTTATGGTTATGTATTCATTTCTTACTATATTTTTCTGAGGGATAATATCAGGATGACACAAAGTCACCTGTGAGCAGGAGTCTCTCACCGCTAGATATTTTGTATTATTTATATAAATGGGTTCCCCAGAACACCGAAACAATTCTTGGTTATTTTCAATATAAAAGCATTGGACAATGTTGGCTAATGGCAGCTGTTTTTCCTGGCCCTCTGCCACCTCTGTTTCAGCGCCACTTTCACTTGCCTCAACTGTCTTTCCCTGCTGTTGTACATAGTACACTTTCCTGGGTACATTTCCACCTCCTTTCTGTGGAACCTCTTTATTCTTTAAGGTTTGGCATTGGGAAATGAAGTGCCCTGGTTTCCCACAGCCATAACACAATTTTGGACCCCTTTGTTCAAAGAGAGGGGACTTTTCTCCCTTCCCTTCAAAGCTTTGTTTCATCTGTTGATTCTGCTCTGAGGGTTTGCTTCTAAAATGGCCTCCAGTATTCTGATAGTTCTTGTGGTAATCTCTGGGTTCTTTTCTTCTTTCCTCCCAGCTGTTACCTCCAAGTTTTACCTCAGAATATTTTGGGTTTCGTATTTGTGAGATAAAATCAGCTTCTTCACTCGCCTGTCGAACCGTTCTGGGCTTTTTATCCCTGACCAAATACCTTAGTTCTCCTGGTAGAACTGAATAGAATTGTTCTAGCCCTATAATATCTTTCATTTCTTCTAAAGTCTCAACTTTAGCGTGTTCTAACCACTTCTCCAAGTATTTGACCAGATTGGCTCCCAATTGATAATATGATTCCTCAGGTTTTCTTTTCAATGTTCTAAATTTCTGTCTGAGGTGCTCAGCATTGATCCCATACCTCGCGTAAACCAACTTCCTGAAGGCTTCATAGTCTCTTGCTTGATCTGGGGCCATTTGAGAATAAATCTCATTTAATTCTCCACTTATTTGAGACCTGAGAATAATCATTCTCTCCTCAGCTTTCACTTTATAGTCCCAGCATGACAATGAGGAATGCCTCAGCGCAATCACCCTTTCTGAATTGAGGGAATTTCTTTAAGTCAGCTTTTGATAAATTCCCCTCCTCAGTATTTGAATTATTATTATTATTATTATTCTGGGCTGATAATTCTAATCGTCTCATTTCTAGTTGGTATTCCATCTCTCTTTCTTTGGCCTCAGCCTTAAGCTGTAACTCTTGTAATTGAAATTCCCTTTCCAATTTCCACTTCTGAAACTCTTGGGAGGTTAAAGCAGCTTCTCCCCTTGAGGTACTATCCTCTTGAGCATCATCATATTGCTCAGCTAATTCAGGGCTTTCCTCTGCGTGAGGTAAACCTTGTACATCAGATACCTCCATTGTTAACCGTTTCCCCCTCTTAGAAGGCATGGTTTATTTGTCTTTCTCTGGATAAGTTGGTTGGTTTATTAGAGGCAAATAGACAAGCCTCAATTTAAAACCACTTTTTCCTTTTCTGTGTTAGAGAGAGAGAGTGATATACAGTAGCCCTTCTGCTGCAGCAGCAGACAGATGGTTACTTTATTTCTTTCTTTAGGCACCTAGCCTTCTCTGGTTCTGAAACACTGTTTCTTCCAGTCTCCAGATACCCAGCTTTTTCCTTTAATATTTATATTATTCCAGCCACCACTTAGATTTTGTCCTCTCAGCTTCCTTGGACCTTGGCTTCCTTTTTATTCCCTTCTGCGCTCCTCTTTCAGAGCTAGGGATCTAAAGTTAGCCCTCTTGGTCTTTCCCTAAGCTTGAGGTAAATTTTAAACACTAAATTCTCCTCAGAGTCTCTTCCTGCCTTAGTCTTTCCACGATCAGGAGTCCCTTCCAAGCTATCCACACAGAGCTTTTAGGGTTCCCCACTCCTTCTCATTGGACTAACAGGTCCCTCAGACTCAGAGAATTTCTGTTCTCTTTTCTTTGGCTCACTGGAATTTATTTATTTCATATCCCACCGCTGATGCCACCACTTATGTCGCGCACCCCCAGTGTCCCTAGTTTGTTTCCCTCAAACCCAGGTCCCACCTTTGGGCACGACGTTCTTAATTCTCCATACACCAACTGCCACCAGTGGATCTTTATCCACACTTTACCAATAATGTTGTCTGGACACGTGTTGTCAAATATAACTCATTATTTATTGTTTAGTTGTAGAATCACATAAGTATTTTAATAGATGTTGTATTGTGTTGTACTCATTACTTGGACATTAGACACGCTTCTTTATTGGTAGTACTTTTCATATTCACTGTGAATCACTGGAATACTATTAGATGACTGTCTATTTATTTAACTTCTATCTTTTATCTATTCTTTAATTCATAACCCAACAGTACCACACCAACTTTCCAATCTCTCACATAAAACTCCCTTAAACCTCTTATCCCTTGCTCTCTCAGTTTCCAACTGTCTCTCTGACCCCGCCCTCCTGTCCTCTCATAGGCTCCAGCTCTAGAGCTATACATGACGGACAGGTGGGACATGGGCTTTGTTGGTTGGTTGGTTTAAGAAAAGCAGTATACATGCTTTTCTGAAATAAAAAAATTAATATATGTTTTCTTTGTCTGGAAGGGAAGAACTTTTCCAGAGATTTGAAAAGTTACCTTTCTAAAGTTCAACTCTCAGAATCCTCCAGCCAACATGCTCAATTACCATGTCAGTTGAGGTAATGCTCTACTTTTTATCCTAGTGTAATGAGAAAAAGGCAAACATACACATCTACGAAATACAGGGGTATATGTGTCTAGAGAGGTGATGCAGGTTGTATGATACTCACTATCCAAGGACTCTTAACAACAAATGAGAAACACAGACCAAGTAGGGGAACACTATTGTGTTCAGGGGGAAAAAAAATCAAACATGAGCTTTTAAAGCACAAGCTAATTTCAGTAAGTGCATTGCCTGGATTCCTTTATAGTGTTTACATCTAGGCCAAGTGCAGCTGCAGCTAATGTGATGTCAATGGCATGGATCAAAATGCGGAATGAATTTTATAGAGTTGTAGAGATACGTAAAGTGAGACTGTTTTTAACTTATGTACTAGTTTTTGTTGTTGTTGTTTAGTCGTTCAGTCGTGTCCGACTCTTCGTGACCCCATGGACCACAGCACGCCAGGCCCTCCTGTCTTCCACTGCCCCCCGAAGCTGAGTCAAACCCATGTTGGTAGCTTCGGTGACACTGTCCAACCATCTCGTCCTCTGTCGTCCCCTTCTCCTCTTGCCTTCACATTTTCCCAACATCAGGGGCTTTTCCAGGGAGTCTTCTCTTCTCATGAGATGGCCAAAGTATTGGAGCCTCAGCTTCAGGATCTGTCCTTCCAGTGAGCACTCAGGGTTGATTTCCTTCAAAATGGATAGGTTTGTTCTCTTTGCAGTCCAGGGGACTCTCAAGAGTCTCCTCCAGCACCACAATTCAAAAGCATCAATTCTTCAGCGGTCAGCCTTCTTTATGGTCCAGCTCTCACTTCCATACATCGCTATTGGAAAAACCATAGCTTTGACTATGCGGACCTTTGTCGGCAAGGTGATGTCTCTGCTTTTTAAGATGATGTCTAGGTTTGTCATCGCCTTCCTCCCAAGAAGCAGGCGTCTTTTAATTTCGTGGCTGCTGTCACCATCTGCAGTGATCATGGAGCCCAAGATGGTAAACTCTGTCATCTGCCTCCATATCTTCCCCTTCTATTTGCCAGGAGGTGATGGGACCAGTGGCCATGATCTTAGTTTTTTTGATGTTGAGCTTCAGACCATTTTTTGCACTCTCCTCTTTCACTCTCATTAAGAGGTTCTTTAATTCCTCCTCACTTTCTGCCATCAGAGTGGTATCATCTGCATATCTGAGGTTGTTGATATTTCTTCCGGCAATCTTAATTCCGGTTTGGGATTCATCCAGTCCAGCCTTTCGCATGATGTATTCTGCATATAAGTTAAATAAGCACGGGGACAATATACAGCCTTGTCGTACTCCTTTCCCAATTTTGAACCAATCAGTTGTTCCATATCCAGTTCTAACTGTTGCTTCCTGTCCCACATATAGATTTCTCAGGAGATAGATAAGGTGGTCAGGCACTCCCATTTCTTTAATAACTTGCCATAGTTTGCTGTGATCCACACAGTCAAAGGCTTTTGCGTAGTCAATGAAGCAGAAGTAGATGTTTTTCTGGAACTCTCTGGCTTTCTCCATAATCCAGCGCATGTTAGCAATTTGGTCTCTAGTTCCTCTGCCCCTTCGAAATCCAGCTTGTACTTCTGGGAGTTCTCGGTCCACATACTGCTGAAGCCTGCCTTGGAGGATTTTGAGCATAACCTTGCTAGCGTGTGAAATGAGTTCAATTGTACAGTAGTTGGAGCATTCTTTGGCACTGCCCTTCTTTGGGATTGGGATGTAGACTGATCTTTTCCAGTCCTCTGGCCACTGCTGAGTTTTCCAAAGTTGCTGGCATATTGAGTGTAGCACCTTAACAGCGTCATCTTTTAAGATTTTAAATAGTTCCACTGGAATGCCATCACCTCCACTGTCCTTGTTGTTAGCCATGCTTTCTAAGGCCCACTTGACTTCGCTCTCCAGGATGTCTGGCTCAAGGTCAGCCACCACACTATCTGGGTTGTCCGGGACATCCAGATCTTTCTGGTATAATTCCTCTGTGTATTCTTGCCACCTCTTCTTGATGTCTTCTGCTTCTGTGAGGTTCCTACCATTTTTGTCCTTTATCATGTCCATCTTTGCACAAAATGTTCCTTTAATGGCTCCAATTTTCTTGAACAGATCTCTGGTTTTTCCCTTTCTATTGTTTTCCTCTATATCTTTGCATTGTTCATTTAAGAAGGCCCTCTTGTCTCTCCTTGCTATTCTTTGGAAGTCTGCATTCACTTTTCTGTAACTTTCCCTATCTCCTTTGCATTTTGTTTCCCTTCTCTTCTCTGCTATTTGTAAGGCCTCGTTGGACAGCCACTTTGCTTTCTTGCATTTCCTTTTCTTTGGGATGGTTTTTGTTGCTGCCTCCTGTACAATGTTACGAGCCTCCATCCATAGTTCTTCAGGCACTCTGTCCACCAAATCTAGTTCCTTAAATCTGTTCTTCACTTCCACTGTGCATTCGTAAGGGATTTGGTTTAGATTATACCTGGCTAGCCCAGTGGTTTTTCCTACTTTCTTCAGTTTAAGCTTGAATTTTGCTATAAGAAGCTGATGATCAGAGCCACAATCAGCTCCAGGTCTTGTTTTTGCTGACTGTATAGAGCTTCTCCATCTTTGGCTGCAGAGAATATAATCAATCTGATTTCGGTATTGCCCATCTGGTGATGTCCATGTGTAGAGTCGCCTCTTGTGTTGTTGGAAAAGAGTGTTTGTGATGACCAGCTTGTTCTCTTGACAAAACTCTATTAGCCTTTGCCCTGCTTCGTTCTGAACTCCAAGGCCAAACTTACCTGTTGTTCCTTTTATCTCTTGACTCCCTACTTTAGCATTCCAGTCCCCTAGAATGAGAAGAACCTCTTTCTTTGGTGTCAGTTCTAGAAGGTGTTGTAGGTCTTCATAGAATTGGTCAATTTCAGCCTCTTCAGCATCGGTGGTTGGTGCATAAACTTGGATTACTGTGATGTTGAAAGGTCTGCCTTGGATTCGTATTGAAATCATTCTATCATTTTTGAGATTGTATCCCAGTACAGCTTTCCCCATTCTTTTGTTGACTATGAGGGCTACTCCATTTCTTCTACGGGATTCTTGCCCACAATAGTAGATATGGTAATCGTCTGAATTGAATTCGCCCATTCCCGTCCATTTTAGTTCACTGACGCCCAGGATGTCAATGTTTATTCTTGCCATCTCCTTTTTGACCACATCCAACTTACCAAGGTTCATAGATCTTACATTCCAGGTTCCTATGCAGTATTTTTCTTTGCAGCATCGGACTTTCCTTTCACTTCCAGGCGCGTCCACAGCTGAGCGTCCTTTCGGCTTTGGCCCAACCACTTCATTAGCTCTGGAGCTACTTGTACTTGTCCTCCGCTCTTCCTCAGTAGCATGTTGGACGCCTTCCGACCTGAGGGGCCCATCTTCCAGCGTCATATCTTTTAGCCTTTTGTTTCTGTTCATGGGGTTTTCATAGTGGAGAGTTCTGACTAAACACAATCCACCTGGAGCAGGAACTGGCAAGCCACTCCAGTATCTTTGCCAAGAAAACCCCATGTACTAGTTAGATAATGTATTTTTTATCTACCATACCACACTGCATAGCTTACCAGACTTCTTCCCCATAACCACTCCTTTATTACTAAGGGAAATTTCTAATAATGTTTCATTTTGCAATTAGGTTATTACAGATTACTGGGTATTGAATACTTAGAACTGTCACCATAAAGCCATACAGTTAACGTATAATAATTGCCTACATTATGAATCATCAACAGTCAGCTTATAATAGCAGGTGTATTTTTAAAAAGTAATTGACTATCAGGTGATACAAGGGAATGAGTGAACACCACATAGTTAGTAATACAGCACACCATTAACCTGCTGGAATAGCAGTCATAATTTTAGTGGTACATGAGCTATTAAAAGGGGCCCCAAATAGCTTGGCACAGAATATAACCTCATTTTGGGTGGGCATGCATGTGTTTTTGTGGGATGCGTGCATGCATACACATGCATCCTTTTGTCACCCATCTTGAAATAACATTAATTTGTTGGCTGATGTCACCAAAACCTCATATCTGCACTAGGATTATACCCAGCATTCAAAGTACCTGCTCGGGCACATCGATCTTGCATTGATACTCCACTGAACTCAGATGACTGGACCGGAGGATCTTGACGGTTCCTTTCAGTGCCATCATTCTACGGAAGGGCAAAGGACCAGTCCAGTCTTCACGATCCTGGCTTCACGATACTATTAGCATGAAAGTTACAATGGATCTGTCTTGTACTGTCTTTAGGATAGAAATCTTTGTTTGTCTCATTCTGATGCACAAGAATGAGACGCCGCCATTTTTTTAATTCCCCACCTACATGATGGAAAGATATTTACATGCAAGACCTTTGTGTGTGTGTGTGTGCAAACTGTACCATTTTGCAAAGTCACAGTCACTGTTGTCTTGTTGCATGGGTATTTCAGCTTTCAGCAATCAGAAGCTTCAGATGGGTTGCTCAGATCTTTTAATCCATCAGTTGGTCCTTGTGAGATTGCTGTGCAGGTGTGAACCTTGTTTTAGAAAGGGAAAGGTCACCACTGTAAAGACCTATTTCGCACCAATCGTGGAAACTTCAATGAAGAAAAATACCTTTGTGGAGATCAGTAGTTTCTTGACATCCTGTCTTGTTGAGAACAAGTGTTTTTGGAAGAATTCATCATATCTCTGGATCATACTGTTCTGTTTGGTTTACTGAAAGAGCAGAAGACCATTGCTCTGGATCTAGAATTTTGGAGAAGAAACATTGTGTAAGATCTCCTGGTGCAAGTCCCTGCTTTGCTCATGTGCCACATTAATCTTTTAGATATTTAAGCCTAGTCTGAAGATAATGTTAGCAGACTGACAGTCTCCATTTGAGCAGTCATCCTGGATTTACCCACTGTTGAAGCAGCAGCACTGTGCATATGTGCTATCTCATAAGCATCCAGTTATGTCATGAACATCCGGTTGTGCAAAATGTAGACATTCATCACGGCTAGCACAATGACACCATGGGATTCCAGACTTAGAAACTGCCTCTCCAAAGCTCAATCAATGGCCACATCACACAAATAGAACTGTAAAACAAAACAATAAATACAAATGATAAACTCAAACCAAGCAGGGAAATGCTAATGCCAATAATGATCCGGCCTGGTGTCAGGAGTCCCGTAAGCTTCTCAAATATAGAATTTCTTTTGCCACACTTCTTAAGTCCCAAGAGGGCTGCCAACCTTTGGGCAGTCCATATGTCTTAGAACAACAGGGCAGGGAGCAGTGTCAGCTCACCAGACCTCAAGTTAGCTCCTGAGTTCCTAGATGGAGGGGGAGTCTTTCAGGAAAAGCTCAGGGCTTTAGATAAGCAAGCAGCTATTTCTTTCCAACCTTGAATCCAACCTTCCAAACACACTATTAAAGACCCTTCAAGCACTTCTACAGAAAGCAGCCTAGCGGAAAAGCCACATGGTGGAAGTTGCATTTGACCTGGCATTGTCTTAGGATGCAGAAGATGCTACTGCCTAGTCACAATTTCCTGACCCCTTATTGATTTGCTCTTCATTTGAAAATTACTGTCAAATTGGGATTGGTTCTCCCAGCTTCTATTGGGGTTTTTGGCACTGGCTTGCTATCTGTCTACTAAATTCCTATCCTGCTTGTAAGAGCAATTGTCTTCAAAGGAGCAATGCAATTTGCAACATATATAAAACAACATGTGGCGTGGGTGGGGATACCATCATAATTGCCAAAGGCAAGGCATATACTCTGTTACTCAATAAAAAATCGTCCCCTGAAACAAATAGGTTTTTTTACAAAGACAATACGGAGGACCATCCTCAGGACTGCATGCACCATCCAAGGAACGACCACCAAGACAACCGTACTCCGGGTGGTTGAGGGTTGGTGGCACACATCGCCCAACAGTTTCTCAAGAGCAGAAGGAGGAATGTAGGGTCCTCTAGATGTTGCTGGGCTACAAAGCCCATTAGCCATAACCAAGAATAGACAGCAATGGACAATTGTGGAAGTCGTATGCAGAGCAACAATGTGGGGTGCTCATCCCCATTAGAGAAGGAACTCTCTCAAATATGATCCAAACAGACCCAAAGGGATTTTAGAAGTCAAACACATTGTCTTGAGTTTCACCCAAAAATGAGTGGTTAGCTGGTAGAGTTTTAATAACAGAGTTAACAAGTTGTGTTTTGAAATAATGAATTATGCCAATTTAAGATTTGGAACACACACACAGAGGAGAAAAGGGCTTACCTCTGACACTGCTGCACTCCCACCCTTGACTCCTGTTGTTGATTTAAAATAAAGAAAGAAAGAAAGCTGCTACGGTGCTTCCTGGGAGTTGTAGTTTTTTGGGAGGTGGGAATAATGGGCAGCTGAACTATGACTCCCAGTGTCCTCTGCACACAAAGAATCTGGGACATAAGAAGGCCTGTCTCCCGCTAGTTGGTGATATGATGGTGGGGGGGGGGAGTTGGCCCTCCTGGGTTCAGAGATTCTGGGACTCATAGTCTTGCTGCCCATTGGGCTCTATAGAGAGCATCTTCTGAAGAAGTATGACTTTCAGAAAGCACCAGAGCAGCTTTCTTTTTTAAAACAAAAAATTAACAACAGGTGGGAGAATCAATTGATTAATTGATTAAACTTATATCCCACCCATCTAGTGGCAAGCCACACCTCTGGGCAGCTGCGAAAGAAAGAAACAAAGGTACAAAATACAGAAATTGAAAACAATAAACAAGGGGGAAGAAACCCACCCCAGACCCCAACTGTCTATCAGATAGCATGGCATTGTTGGAGAGAAATAACCCTTCTTTGGGGTGGGGAGAGAATCTAGATCCCTGAAGATTTGTGTTTGTGGGCTGTAACTCCCAGAATTCTGCCTGGGGAATTTTTGGAGAATTTTGGAGAACGCAGCCCTCAAACTTATTGGCAGTGACAGCTCCAAAATGTAGCATTCGGAAGGGTCTTAGGAGGGTCCTGAACTCTGAAAAATGACAGCTAGTTCTGAAACAACATTTCTCCATGACAATTTCTTCCTAGAAACATTCTGAGGGGGGCCTGCCTTTTCTCTCTCTCTCCTTACTCCCTTAGGAAGTGAAGGCCCCTTTGCAAAACGTTCTCCAAAATTTTGCCACCGTTGTTTTGGAGGGCTGACTCCTTCCACAGGCCCTAGAATGACACCAGCCAGAGGGCCTTACGGAGAAAGCCAAAGAGCGGCCGGGCTAGCGACACAGTTGGTGGTGTTGCCACAAAACCCCCGGAAACACTTAGGACAAGGGAAAAGAGCCCAACTGGGCTACAACCACTATTAAAAGGGAGCCTTTGATAAGCTGTTGGAGAACTTCATCTTCCCTTTGGAGAAATTCCAGGAAACGGTCCTGTTTATCTGCCCAGGAACACTGGGGAGGTTTTTGAGGGGTCCTTTACTCCCAGTTATATTTGCCTCCATATAAATATAGCAAGTGAAAGAATTGTGTGGCAGTGCAATGGTGCTTACACCTTGCTGAAGAGGAGAAAAGGTTACTCTGGACATGGCGGTGGTTCTTTATCACTTCATTCCCAAAGCCAGTGCTGAACTGCTGCAGTGGAGACCACGTTCAATGGCTCAGTTCTCCATTTAACAAAAGCCTGGCTTAAGTCTGTATTTTACACCCCACCTAGTTTCATTTCAAAACATTTTTTTTTCCAAATTTGAAAACAAAGGTCTGCTAAAAGGCAAGTTCTTTATTCCTTGAAATATTTAAATCTATCACCCATACTCTCAAAACACACCGTTTTTGATGAATAAAAAGAGCTACTGCTCTTAGCCCACGGTAATACTTGTCCTCTGCAGCCCTGGGGTGGTTTGTGGTCTCAGGAAGGGTGGTGTCTCCACCCAAAAATGTCCAGGTGACGTACATCTTGCAGAGAGCTTGCACAGAAGCCACCAATATTGTGGCTTAAATCACAACAAAATGGGATGTCCTTACCTGCCCTCCATATGTTTTCCCCTGCATGCAGCCTAAGGACAGAATATCATCCGGCAGATGGACTATCCGATGGCCGGACTGTCACACTGTGACACACTAAGTACTTTAAGATGCAATCAATAGAATATTTCCCCCTTTATAACCCATCTGTCCACTCCTCCATCAGGAGGGGGTGTGAAGAATTCTTACCCATGACTCCTTTCTCAGCTGAGACTGGCTGAGAAACACTGTCTCAACATGGAAGGACGGCCTGTCAAGAATACACTGGCCCCTACACAGGGTCCAGCCTCCAACATGACACCAGTGAACAAATGCTCTTTTGCCAAATGTGGTTTCAAAGAACTGGTAACTTTTTCCTAATCTCTCTCTCTCACACACACACACACACAGAGAGAGAGAGAGAGAGAGAGAGCTGCCTTGGGTCCTTTTAAGGAGAAAGATGGGGTAAGAATATTTTGAATAAATACGTAAGTACAAAGGAACATGCTGACTGCTGAACAAGATGAGGCAATGCGTCAACATTTTAAAAGCCCACAGAGGAACAAGACAGCAGTCCTCAAAGTTTCAGGTTTTACAACATTCATAAGAAACGGGTCACAAAATTGTGCAAAGGCTATCCAAGACCAACAAACCAGGATTTGCACCCCTCTTCCTGGCTCTGTGTGGCAAATGCTTTTCTTCCCTTTATCTTCCTCAACCCACAGGTGCTGTGGGTGAACAAGCAGTGCCATGCATTTCCATTCAAGTGTTTGTTACACAATCCATCAAAATGGGTCATTCCAAATCTAAAACGGCTTTGTTTTTACCTTCTTCACACTTTCTAGTCATTGACTGAACTGTGCCTAGAGTCAATCAATTGGGATTTTAAACTGTTTTAAAAATCCCAACATGTCTCCATACTTTTAAACATTTTTATGGCCTCTTCTACTCATGTGTTGTTAATGCTGTATTGTTATTATTTTAAAAAAAGAGAACCACACCACACAAATGAAAGCTCACCAATTGGTGGCTATGCTCTTTGGACCTTGAAAAACCAGCTCTTCTTCAGACTAACATAGTTATATTTCAGACAGAAGAAGCTGTAACATTATTGTGACTATTTTCGTCACATGTCAGTAATGAAGTTCAACATAAAGGCCATGTCACTGACTTTCGATACATGATGCTTGTCAACCTTTGGCATCTGAATTAGAATCTTAAGGAACATAAGAACCTAAGAAGAGCCCTGCTGGATCAGGCCAAGGGCCCATCTAGTCCACCTTCCTGTATCTCACAGTGGCCCCACCAGATGCCTCTGGGATCACCCGAGACAACTAGATAGACCGATTCCTAATAAAATTCCACTCAACTATTCCAATTTCATCTTTTGGACTCCTCTTCCATAGCAGTGAAAGAATTCAGGGTGCTTCTATTCCCGTTCCATCCGGTCCAGTACAGCATTTCCTGCTATGCAAGACAACATCAAAGTACTTAAAATAAAGCTTAGATCTACTTACAGCAATCACCACAGTTTATTTTGCTAAGGCTATAAGGTGAGGACCACAATCTATCATCGAGTCAGGCATGGTTGAAAATCAAAGGTTTAAGTGCCTCTGAATCGTGTTGGATTGAAGCCAAGTAACAAAGCAACAAATGGAAATAGAAAAGAAAAAATAGAGTGAGCATACTCCCTCTCCTCCACAAAATAGTACAGTACATTTAGACCACAATTATTCCACAAAGGGCCAGCCCTACCATTCGGCAAAGTGAGTCGGGTACCTTAGCCATCAGACATTGGACCATCAGGAGCAGGAAGAAGTGGCAGCTCCCATCTGTTCTCCTCTGTTGGAAGACAAGAGCCCTCTGATGAGGTGGGGGATACCATCCATGAGTGACCTGTGGACCAGAATAAGGGAACTTCCCCCCCCCAAAAAAATTAAGGGGACACTCCCCCAATCTAGCCATGAGCTGTCACTGATACCATCCCATTACCAATGTTGACATAAGATTCAATGTACCTTGACTTGAGGAGAACACCATTCACTGTTCTACCTCAGACAGCAAAACATCTTAGGCAGGCCCTTAATGTCTCACAAACACTAGGACAAGCGAAAAGATGACAGTAGAAAAGCTGTTCTTGGGTATCGTGTTAATACTTCTTTTGACTTAATGCTGCACTGACTGTTTAATGAGAGATAGAAAGGAGACAGACATCTTTCATTAATTGATAGAATGAGTCAATTTAGCAAAATTATTAGAAATACTAATGTGATAACAGTCTGGCATATATCAACATTTACTTTGTCGAAAATGTTATGCTGCTTTTACTCCTGAAAGGACTTACAGATTATATTGATTCCACGAAAGAACACATAGAAATAAGTCATTCATCGCTGACATAATGCCTCAAAAAAAAAAAAAAAATTGGCCAAGGGGCACAAAACAATTATTTCTCCCTGTATGATTTGACTATACATATTTCTTTATTTAAGCTGTACATATAGTCATCATCCCAGCCGACAAACAGGGCCATTAAAATGTTTTAAGAACTAAACAATCAATAAGATAAAATCACCACAGATCAATCTCCACATAATGCTTGTGTCTGCCAGGCAAATCTGAGAAGCCCTTTAATATTTTCCCTAAAACTTGCCAGTCTGGCCAGCCGGTCCTCCCTCAACTCAGAAGGCCAGAGGTAGGATCAAACTATGGAGAAAACTCTACTCACTCATCATTGATCACTTTACCTCCAAGGGCATGGAAGCTCCCTGAAATTATTCTAACCATGGATGGGAGTTCTCCTATTTTATTTTATTTATCAGACTTCCCCCTCCCCCCCATAACAGGAAGGTAAGGTGACACATAGCATGATTAAAAACAGGTAGAAATCAAAAGAAGACTGAGACTTGGAAGACGTCCGTAGAAACTAGGAAAAATCCTCAAGTGTGAGGATGTGTCATCGGATACCAAGGCAGAGATCATCTATGCTATGATGCTGCCCTACCAATAGTACAGGTATAAAAGTTAGGCATTGAAAAAAGTGGACCTTTTCCACTTGTGGGGAGGCTAAGAAGTTGCAGTGCTAAGGTAGCCATGTGCCCTCTTTTTTCATGATGCATGTCCTCCCTTTTGGTGACATGTAAGCGTCCATCTTCTCCTCCTCCAGAGTGTTTCCCTGGCTGAGCTGAGATTTGCATTCAAGTTTCCTGATTTTGTGTGTGACACTCTGTGCTTGACACCACACTGGCTATGGAGTGATACCTTAATTAGACCAATAAAGTCTCAAATACAGGCTACCTTTTGAGTCCTACAGAACCCTTGAACAGGCTGAGCTTTGAAGAGCAGAGCGGGGAAATAGAAAAAAAATCCCCAAAGTCTTCTTGGTTAGAAGTTGAGGCTAGGCTACTGTGAGTAATGAATTTATGAAGTAACATCTCTGTGTGTAGTAGAGGTCCTGTCTCATTTTTCAAGTAAAATGTTTCCGGGGGGGGGGGGGTCATTTTGTAAAAAAAGAAGCAAAATACACACACTAGTTGAACTACTGGTGTATGGGAGGAAGGATATGGCATGGTGTATCAACTGGGTGTGAACTTGAGGTGTGAGATGAGTCCTTGGGGTGGACATTCTGAAATAATAGCTCAGACCATTGTTCCTCTGAAATAACTGATTATTGCCTAGCTAGAAATTTAAATAAAACAACAGTGGTCTCTGAGGTCACCCTATTCAATACAGGTTTTAAAAAATCAATGCAAAGAAAGAATGCAAGAAACTAAAGTATGAAAGCAATGTTCAATAGACTATCATGTTAAAACAACCACTAAATTAAAAACGTTAAAACAACAACAACAAGAACAGCACCTATCACTAAAAGGCCTCCCTCACCAGTCGATCAAGGGCCAAAGGTGTTCTAATTAAAAAAGTCTTTGCCTGCCAGGGGAGGAACAGTAGGGAACAGGCAAGTCTGGCCTCATTCAGAAGAGAATTCCACCGCCTGGTTCGGAATCTCTGTATGTTAAACTATTATACTGCTGAAAGAGTACTACCCATCTTCTTCCTAAGAGGCTGCTCACCTTTGGCATCTATGTATGACAGGCCCCTCCATGCTTGGTACAGCTATACCCTGGAATTTGGCTAGTGCAAAAAAAGGTATCATTTAATTTCACTCTTATTTTTGAATTCACTAGGACCCTCATATCTGTGGGGGATTGGTTCCAAGTCCCCCTGCAGATGCTGAAAAATGTGGAACTCTATTTTGAAAGTGAACATTATACATAGCATGGACTCTGTCTCCCTCTTGTGGCCAGTTCTGGTAGTGGCGTAGTGGAAATCTATTTCTCTAGAGAACACTATACAGAGCATCATCTTTGCCTCCCTCTAGTGGCCAGTTCTGGTAACTTCATTATATATATATATCCCTCAGATGAGGGGGTCCTACTATAATTTACCAGAGTTTACAAATGGGAAAGATTAATAGAAATCAAACACGGAGGGGGGGGGGACCCAAAACTGGCAGATTTTCCACCCGGGTGCCAGTGTTCTCTCCCAAACCTTGGAGGGCGAACCGAAAGTTTGTATAGATTCAAGAGGATTTTTATTTCATAAAAATAGCCTTTGTATTTATGCATTGCACTCTGTCGACCCTTAAACACCTCACAAGAGCTGGAACACACCCCTGACCTGGCTTCTACATAGATTTCTATGAATGCCCCCAAAGCAGTTGCAGGTAAAGTGCCCCGCTAGAGTCCACCTTTAGGAATAATCAAATCTAGAGCCTCATGGCATGTGCATGCACATACGCGCACACACGTGCACTATCCCATCAGTTATTCTGCATTCACTTATGAAAATTATGAAGGGGAATAGTTGTTTTTTTAAAAAAAATAGCAGTCAGCTAACAAAACAAAAACACTGTGATCTAAAGAGAAATCTAATTAAAATAAATACCACCTGTCCCCACAGTGCAACAGATGAAATTCTGACCCCTGCTGAGGAACATATGGGTACTTCTCATTCAGGAGGGAAAGACCAGTTTGTGATACACACGGAGACAGGAGAAATGGCACATGCAGGCAAGGCAAATAAATGGGAGGTATTGCTGTGTTGTCACACGTGGAATGTTAAAATGCTTTGATTCTTTGTTCAACGTCTCGTTGCCTTGCCTTTTTTTAAGTGAGGTGTCCATGGAGCATGTACAGAAAGAGCTTTGATTAAGGCGGGCTATGAAAGGACATGGATTGTCTTTGCTGAAGGAAATCAGCTCTTCATTCAGCCAGAACGTCATAGTTCTGCATTAAGGATGAACACTTACTTGTGAGTCTCAAATCTTGTTCTTCATCTACCAAGGGAACTCTTGCTCAACCCTGCAGGTGGCATTCATCCTTGAGGTAACTGAAGAACAAGCAAACCATGAAATCAGCCTGGTCCCAGTCCTCCTGTATCTCCATGCCTCGTGAGGCACCAAGCACGGTTTCTTAAGACAGAGGCAGAGGCCTTCTGCATTTTCCTCTTTAAAAGAGAGTGCACTACAGGTGCTATGTTCCCCATGACAAGATGGCCAACCATACATGTGTGGCAGATTCTCATGGCTCCTGCCTTCAACTCCTTAGAGATGTTTGAACTTCCATCCCTCAGAGGCTGAATAATAAATGTTGTTGTCTCATGTTTCGAGCACAAATGTCTATGACAGGTTGCGAAGTCTCATGTGCTGGCTGAGATCTCAGGGAATTGGTATGCTTCCATGGTGCCTCGGGAGAAAAGACAACTCTCAGGGCAGGCGGTCCAGAAGGAAGAGGAGATTACAATTTCAAGTGTGGTGCCTAGAGATGGGCCCGAACCACTGGTTCGGCAGTTTGTGCCAGTTGGTTTATTGGCCAAACAGGTATTTGGCACTTCCCAGCCCCACCTCCTCTGGTGGGCACCCACTTGGAGGCAGCGGCTCTGCTTCCCTGCCCTGCCTCCTCTGGGCGCTGTCTCTGAGTGGGTGTCCGCTGGAGGAAGTGGGGCTGGGAAGTGCCCACCGCCTATTTGGCTGATAAACAAACTAGGATGAACCACTGAACCAGCAGTTTGTGCCCATCTCTAGTGACGTCATTAAAGTGCCGCAAAGGCTCACTGGTTCAATGCCGAAGTTTGGACCTGGCCCTCTGCCATGCATCACATATATTCTTGTTGGTAGACAAGCAGTGCTGACAGAAGGGAGAACTGAGCTTCCCCAGGAGGGCTCAGGAGGCAATTTCAGTAGCAGCAACAGGGCCATCAAGCTGAACAGCATTATTTTTCTGTCCCTCATCTTTTCTGAGCCTAAGTAAGAGTTAAATTAGATCCTGGGGAATGAGAGGATTAGGGACAAAAAGAATTTCATCACAGCACTTGGGCATCAAACAACCCCATGCCGACAGAAGAAGAAAAGAGGTGCACCAGGCCTCAGTGTGGCTTGAACATAACAACCTCATGCCTACCTTGTTACATCACCAATAGTCACCACCTGCATCTCACACATTTTGGAAGAGCAGGGAGAGGGTATTCCCACAAACAGCTCCTCGTGATCACTTGTGAATGAACAGCCCAGACACTCATTCTCAAAACTCACTCCCATCAGCAGGGAAGGCTGGTCTCTGAATATTAGAGATACCTCTATTAACTGCATGGATGAAGGTGTTTCATCAAGGGTAGTGGTATTTTTTTCCCCTACCTCTCTGAAGCAGTACCTTTAAAATGTGAAGTAAAATGGGGGGGGGGGGGGTTTGAGTTGAAACTCCTACACTTGCATTTAAAGCACTGTAAGAGCCATGTTCCTTTCTCCTGAAAGGATTTGTTTATTTCTTTGTTTCATTATTTTCTTTTATATGGTGATCTTCTTTCCGAAGACACCAAGCACAGTGTCCCTGTTTAAAACAATATCATATGATTAAACATATAACAAACATAGCAAACTAAAAAGAAAGGAAGATACAGCATTGTGGAAGTGGCAGAAACACAGCATCCAAAAAAACCACTAAAACAGTTTGGCCTTCCAACCCCTCCTGAATCCCTGCAAAGAGGGTGTATTTCAGATAGGACATGTCAGAGCACAGGGGCAACGCCACAGAAATTCAATTCTTCAAAAAACCTCTGGTTTATGAATGTGGGATATTGTTCTTCTGTACCAATGATTCAAAAAGCCAGGAAATGGCCCAGTATTGCTGCACAATATCATGCCCATGTTGCCAGCGGGAAAAAGGATGCCAAGCTTTACATAGCAAAGGTCAGCGTGAAAGTTTGAAAACACCAATGGCAACCGTCAAGATGGTCTACACAGGATGCCCTCTTCTGCTCATTACCATTCACAAAGTGACACCACGCAAGGGAAAATGGCAGAAGCTGACTCGTTTTTTCATCAAGTAACCACTTCTCACCTGAACACAAAGCAATTTGTGTGAATGATAGTGAGCAGAATAATGCACTCCCGTGCAGCAATAATAGCTGTTAAATATCCGAGTTGGACAACTTTACCAGTTGCCACCTTTAGAAGGACGGTTTTTGAGATCTCAAAGTTTGCCCCCGCCTCATGAAAAATACCCTCAGCTTTCCAGAAAAGAAGGGTCAGGCTGGTTCACCATTTCTTTCCTCCTGTCTTCTCATTCAAAATTGTTCTCCATTTGAGAAAAGTTTAGTGACTCTCTGCCATTCAACATTTCCAGTCAGTTTCAGAGACTGCATTTCTTTCTTTTTTTTAATGATGAAGGGCAGGGGGAGTTGCCAGGAGGAATCCATATTCAATTGCTTCTACTCTGATGACACAATAAGAGATGTGTAAAGGAAGACTTTTTGTCAGGTGCTCATGAGTCGCTCACAGAAGCCCTAATTTTGAGGCCATTTTAACCGTAGCAAGAATATAAGTGTGCTAAACTTTGTTTTCTACGCATATCTCCCAAATCTTCATATTCCAAATAGAAAGGACAGTAAGAAAATTTAAATGTGGGAAGAACTGAAATAGATTTTATATTTTTGGCCTGGCCCAGGGTTTAATTGCTTAACAATTACCCCCCACCGCAAATGTTTAACCCTTTTTAATAATCTGTATTTGTATCCCTATGTCGTCAACCATGTCAGTGCTGAATTAGAGTTGCTACCTTTATTTTTCTAAGATACTTCTTATGTTTGATATATATTTACAAAACTAGTATAGTGTAGCCCTCTTTATCTCAGGTATAGCTCTATGTATTGAACTTGGCCAGAACAAGTGGGTGAATAATTCTGTTCTGTTCTGGGGATTTTTTAAGCATATACCAAAATCTGCAAATCACAAATTCAGGGCAAAAAGAACAGGCTTTTTAAAAAATCAAATACTGTATGTGAGAAAGCTAAATTGTCTAACCTTTCAATTCCTAGCCCTGACATGCTACTTGTGTTTGAAGAAGCCAGCAACACACTCCATAGTCTCTTGACTGATGACCATGTTTGAAAATGCCCATAGAGTCAAAGAGAAATCTGTGCAAGGAAAGATAAAATCACCTTCAATTTGATCAGCAGTATACCCCTCCCCCAAAGACAACCATAATTTGTTGCATATGCCAAAATTCCTCTTACCTGCAGATTTAGGAGAAGAACAAGCACACTGTCCTCCTTTTGGGCAGCCGACAGAATGGAAAAAAGATTGTCAACTTTTTGAAATCAGGTCCTTTCTTATTGAGCCAGGGTGTCATAGTTCTTTCCTTCTTTCCTCATTTTTCAAAGTTGAATCTCTGCAAATTTTCATAGTTGTAAGGTTTTAGATTTCTGTTTAAATATTTGTTTAATATTTGTTTAAATACAGTTTAAATACAGGGTTGGGTTTTTTTTACATAGTTGTAAGACTTTTGTATTTTACAACAACTTTGAAGCATTTTGTACATATGGAACATAGAAGCAATATAGATAAATAAAGCTTGTAGAATTGGGCAAGCTGATGTTGCCTGGAATTATTGTAACAATCTTATTAAAGACTTACATCTTGATACTCAGATGAATGTTGATATGATTGTTGAAGATTGTTTGGTTTCATTCTGGAATTAACCCTTTACTGTGGTAAATGCCAGCTGTGATGAACATAGGCTTCTGACTCCCCCTCCCCCCCGGTAAGTCTGATATGCAGATGATACCACTCTGATGGCAGAAAGTGAGGAGGAATTAAAGAACCTCGTAATGAGGGTGAAAGAGGAGAGCACAAAAATTGGTCTGAAGCTCAACATCAAAAAAAACTAAGATTATGGCCACTGGTCCCATCACCTCCTGGCAAATAGAAGGGCAAGATATAGAGGTAGTGACAGATTTTACTTTCTTGGGCTCCATGATCACTGCAGATGATGACAGCACCCACGAAATTAAAAGACACCTGCTTCTTGGGAGGAAAGCGATGACAAACCTAGACAACATCTTAAAAAGCAGAGACATCACCTTACTGACAAAGGTCTGCATAGTCAAAGCTATGGTTTTTCCAGTAGCGATGTATGGAAGTGAGAGCTGGACCATAAAGAAGGCTGACCGCCGAAGAATTGATGCTTTTGAATTGTGGTGCTGGAGGAGACTCTTGAGAGTCCCCTGGACTGCAAGGAGATCAAACCTATCCGTTCTGAAGGAAATCAACCCTGAGTGCTCACTGGAAGGACAGATCCTGAAGCTGAGGCTCCAATACTTTGGCCATCTCATGAGAAGAGAAGACTCCCTGGAAAAGACCCTGATGTTGGGAAATTGTGAAGGCAAGAGGAGAAGGGGACGACAGAGGACGAGATGGTTGGACAGTGTCATCGAAGCGACCAACATGAATTTGACCCAACTCTGGGAGGCAGTGGAAGACAGGAGGGCCTGGCATGCTCTGATCCATGGGGTCACGAAGAGTTGGACATGACTTAACGACTAAACAACAACAAGAAGAACTCCTAGAGAGGGTTATGCATCCATTTTCTGAGCTGACACCACCCCTGAGTCTCTTGTGCTCTGTCTGAGAACAAGACTCCCTCTGCGAACATTTGGCAGTTCCAGATCCATATCAGATTTCTAGCCTGTAATAAGAACTAAAATTTTGACTTCAGTCTACAGATGTATAGAGCTACCTTTGACTTCTGTTTAACATTATAACTGTATTACAACTCAGCCCACTCATGATGACTATGTGGGGCTGACAGCACAAGGACCAGTTAGGGTGAAGAAGAAGTCACCATTCTACCATCATTCCTACATCATGTTCTTTGTTTTGATTGTTGTGAACTCCATCTTATGCCTCAATATCATTTGTTTACACAGAGAAAGCAAAGTGTTACTGTTTAGACAAAATAAATGCTTTTGTTGCAGTTACATACTGTCTTAAGTCACTAGTGAGTGATTCTAATAAGGCCTGCAAGGTATCTGAGATGTTCAAGAAGTGGTTTACCATTACCTCCCTCCCCAGAGACTTTACTTAGTGAGATTAGAGATGGGCACAAACTGGTTTGTCCCAGTTCATTCCAGTTCCTAAAGTCAGCAGCACAGGTGCTGCTGCTCCCCTCCCCACCTCCTTTGTCTCAATCAGCCACTCACCAGGCCCCGCTTGCTTGCTTTTCCCACCTCCTTGGCTCATTTCCCAGTCAGGAGCAAGAGCCCAGACTTCTCTGCCTGGCCCTTTTGCCTGAGTGGGAGATCAGCCACGAGGGGAGGGGCAGAGAAGCCTGAGCTCTTGCCAGGACTGGAAGATCAGTTGAGGAGGTGCTGGAAGCTCACATACTGGGCCTGGTGAGTGGCTGATTGAGCCAGAGGAGGCGGGGGGAGGGGGGGAGCAGCAGCACCGGTGCTGTCACCTTTACGAATCAGGACAAACTGGGACGAACTGGTTCTTGCCCATCTCTAGTGGAGATTGAACCCAGGCCTCCTGAGTCCTGGCCAGACACACTATTCCTTAGATCAGTGGTTCTCAACCTTGGGTAAGCCATGTGTTCTTCAACGGCAACTCTCAGAAGCCTTCACCCCTAGCTTTCTGGGAGTTGCAATCCAAGAATACCTCGGTTACCCAGTGTTGGGAACCACTGCACTAGATCATGATGGTACCACATATGTAACTGTGGGAACAATCTATCCCTGGGCTTATGGACATAAAGCAGCTTGCCTCTGTTTCCCCTTCTGCCAGGGTGCTGCTCAGTTCAAAAGTCTGCTTTTCTGGGTTTCCTTATGGACCTTCTCCTCCACACACTGGCTGAAATCCTGCTGTACAGTTCTGCAAATAGCATACTTTTAGACGCAAACTGCTGTAAGTTAAGAAATCTCCATAGGCATTAGCTGTTGCATACCGAGTCACATAACTCCGTACGCAAGAGGTAATATCTACGGAAATTTCTCAAATTACAGCAGTCAGTCTCCAAAAGTTACACTGTTTGCAGAACTGTACGTCAGGAGTCTAGCCACTATTTTGTAGACATGAATTCAAAGTTCATTTGAGTCACGTTTTTCGAACGGTATATACCTGGTCCAGTTACTGGGACCCCTTGGCTTCATCTCCCAAACACCACTGAACACAAACAGAGGTGGGAAATACAAATCCTGCTCTGTCCTTTTTTTAAAAAAAAAAGTCCCCAAAACTGGGTATGCTTGGTGGCCATAGTGTATGCATCTCTCACTGGTGGGAGGTTAGAATCAGTTATCCTGAACAAGCAACCGATGCTTAAGTTTGACCGGTAAATGGCTGCCATTTGGGGTTTAGCTTTTCTTGCAAATACACAGATCCCAAGCCCATCCTTACAGACGTAGAGATTCCGTTCAGAAAGGTAATGTCTATGCAGTGAGTTTAAGGCTGCCAACTCACAGGCACTTACTGAGCTTACTTCTGAGTAACTAACCACATGATAATGGGATCAGGCTGCAAGTATAGAGGTAGCTAGAGAAGCCCTCACCTAGCAGCATACCTACTCCAAGCAGGAGGCTTGAACATTTCAAGAATCATATGGTAAATTGCAAGGGGAACTCTGTCATTAAAAGAACATTTCAGATCCGCCAAGAGAATCTGTGACCCACACAGAGCAGCCCTCTGCTGAAAATAATTCATTCCTCCCAAGGAGAGATATTATACCAAGGAAACTATTTCATTTGAGGAAGATGTGGTTAACTTTGTAAAATAAACACTTG
The DNA here is from genome assembly GCA_037013535.1 of Intellagama lesueurii. Lineage (NCBI taxonomy): Eukaryota > Metazoa > Chordata > Lepidosauria > Squamata > Agamidae > Intellagama > Intellagama lesueurii. The sequence continues at coordinate 160,144,073 of JBAJHW010000001.1, read as the reverse complement.
TAACACTGCATATTTTAATAGATATTTCCAGCTATATGATTCTATTATGCAATACTTCAGAGAGTATGTTTTCCCCTTTCTAATTCACAGCTCCACTGATTCTTGGATTTAATTTGACTGCAACAATTTCTTTAAATTAAAACATGCACACGCACGCCAGCCAACATGTAAGCCACGTAACAGAGTTAATTATAATTTCTTTATCACAGTCCCCCCCCTTTCAGTTGCATCTGTTGCATAAACATATCTTGGGTGTGTGTGCTTTGCTTGTGATCACAGATCATAGTCTATTCAGTTCACCACAAGATGATACATTTTCTAGCAGTTTTAACATATTTCTTAATGTAACCTTTTGCAGATTAATAAGCTGTTACGCGAGTGGTGGTAGAAGCAGCCATGAAAAATAGTTGTACCTGGGTGTGGAAAGCCCACAGTCTGATGCATAACAATCTTAAAATTAATGGAACCCTGTTTTCATTTGGGTAGCAATAATAATAATAAAAGTCCTGAGCATTCATCTAAACAACACTTCCTCTTCACATCCTGATCAGGAGATCTCTTTCTGCAGCCTTCAGCTTTCATATATACTGCGGCACAGAAATATCTGCATGGGGGTCACCAGAAAACAGATGGGCAAATTATCAATTTTGAGTTAATTTATTGCTGACTTTGAACCAGGGCATCCAACTAAATCAAAGGATCCAAGTCCAGAACCTTGCCCTGACTGGTCTCAGCTACATGTCTAGTCCTGTTCAGACATGTGGGAAGTTTGATCATGGAAGGGAGAGGCAGATGCAAGCTCTGCCCTCCCCCTTCGTCCTGCTCTCCCCCACATTAGCAGGAAAGGTCTGAGGCACAATGCTAATCCTACACGATCAGGGTTTTTAGTCACAGGGTGCATGTAACATCTTCAGCCAAATGCCTGCCCATTTGGGTGTGTGTGTGTTGATTTGGACAAATCAGAATGGACTCAAGCCCTGTTCAGCATTACTCATCTCATATACAGAAGAGTGCCTCATTCATTCATTCATTCATTCATTTAATGTTTCTAAATAAATAAATACTCATCCTGCTTCAGCCAGCATGCAAGCAGGGAAGTTCCTGGCCCTATTTTATTTATTTATTTAACATATTTTAACTCCACCTTTTTCTTTTAAAAAAAGGAGCCAAGGACGCTTGCATCATTAAAATACAGTATTTAACTCTAACAACGGTGAAGATACAAATACAATAGGATGAGACGAATACCTTAGTAAAAAATATTAGCAACACCAAAACACATTCAAAGCAGTAAAGTACGAAAATCCATTTAACAATACTGTACAGGCCATAAAGATGGGCATGAACCCCCAGTTCAGCGGTTGGTAACAGTTTGGCACTCAGGGTGCCCTGGCTTCCCAGCCCTGCCTCCTCCAGTGGGCGCCCACTCAGAGGGAGTACTATTTCAATTTCTTCATTCTCAATTTCAAAGTTGTGTACTTCTTCTGCAGTCGTGACTTCTGTATTCTTAATGTTCTACTGCAGTCCTGCTTTGGCACTTTCTTCTTTCACTTTCATTAAAACTCATTTCAAGTCATTGTTCCTTTCTGCCAGTAAGATGGTATCATCTGCATATCTTAAATTATTGATGTTTCTACTAAACTTTTCACTCTTCCTTCATCTGAATCCAGTCTGGCTTTCTGCATGATGTGCTCTGTTTACAGATTGAGCAGTTAAGGAGGTAAAATGCACATTTGTCTGACATCTTTACCTATAGGAAACCATTGTCTCTCCACATTTTGTCCTAACAATAGCTTCTTGTCCACAATACCAGTTACACATCAGAACAATCAAGTGCTGAGGCACGCCCATTTCTTTCAGAACAACTCATAATTTCTCATGATCTACACAGTCAAAAACTTTGCTGTAGTCGGCATATTCTTGTTAGAATTTTGACAGAGTCCATCTCTGTGGCTTGAAATAGTTTGATTGGTATCCCATCTACCCCTGGTGATTTATTTCTTCCCCATGCTTTCAGAGCAGCTTTCACTTCGCTTTCTAGAACTGCAGATTCTTCATCATAGTATTCTTTTTCAAATGAGTCTCATCCTTTTATTTCTTCTATATAGTTCTTTAGTATACTGTTTCCACATTTGTCAGGAATACTCCTTCTTAAAGGAGAATTCACTAGGTGAAGTGCTGACTTTAGTTCCCAAACTCCACCACCTTTTGAACCCTAGGCTGGGTGAAACCAAGATGGTATGTGACTGGATAACTATGAGCAAGCTTCTAAACCTAGATTTCCACCAATCCCCTTATTTTGAGACAGAAATTCCATTGGCTGTGTACTTTGAGACTTGCACACCAGCCTGATCAGGTAGGATGCCCAAATAACAAAAGTGATTATCGCAGCTTCATGGCTAAGGCACTTTCTTTAGGCAACTCACCCTTGTTCTCCTCCAAGACTCACACTTGGGTAAAATATCAAGAGATTTATTTTAAAAGTATAAAAAGTATAAAGTATCAAAAAGACATTACATCGTACTGTTACTAGGCAAAGCAGTTTTAGCAACTCCCCATAAAACAATAAAAGCTGTTCTAGCTTCTCCTAACAGCTTAATTACTTAATTGCAGCTATTCCTTCTAATGGCTATATTGCCTCTAGGCAATCATGGCTACTTGTCTCCGTCAATCATCTCAAACAGCTTCCAAGGGTTGAAACTGCTCTCCCTCCTTTCTACTCCCCTCCGACCCCCCCTTCCCATAGCTTAAATCAAAGTGGCTGCCACATGAGGATATCCAATCAGCTTAAAGTTCTTTCTTCAGAACTCCACACCCCAAGGTGTAATTTTCCAAAGTCGATCCCCATCGTTCTCCTGAACTTCTGCTGACACACAATTAAGATGGAACTTAGTGTTTGTCTTCTTCCTCACCACATAACCTTGGAGCTGGTCTACAGCACGCAGGGATACAGAAAAACAAAGCCTCTTTCCTAAGCAGATAAACGCCACCTGTGGAAGGCCTGCGAAACAAGTACTATGTATCCCATTGCCCCACAACCTTCTCTTTATTTTCTCCTGATCAGATAGTGTGCTTTCCTGTAGGTCCTTCAGCATCCCTAATCTAGGCTTAAATTTCCCTTTAATTTCTTGGATCTTCTGGAAGAGACCTCTTGCTTTTCCCCTTCTGCAGTTCTCCTCAATTTCTTTGCTTTCTATTTGATTTCTATATTGCCATCTGGTGATGTCCATGTGTACAGCCGTCTGTTCGGTTGCTTAAATCATGTAGTTGAAATAAATAAATTGTTGGCTTTGCAAAACTCTATAAGTCATTTTCCTGCTTCATTTCTGTCCCTAGGCCAAATTTCCAGCAACATTCGGTCCTGATTTGTTCCCTACTTTTGTCTCCCAGTTATCTATGATTTTGTCCTGGACTTTTGCACAAAAGCTTTCAATGTCATCTTCTTCAGCATCAGTTGTTAGAGCACAGTCTTGAAGGATGGTTATGTTGATAGGATTTCCACAGCATCCGATTTATATTATTCGGTCAGACCTTGCTTAGGTATAGCCACAAATTGCCTGTACTACATCTTGCCAGATAAATATTCCTCTAACCAGTCCAACAATCCTCCCAACAGCAGGGTCTCTGTCTTATCTACATTGACTTTATTGGCCCTTGTCCAGTACATGATCAATGCTGGGCAGCACTCAAGAACCTATACAGCATCACCTGCAGGAGCTACTTGGATACAGGACTAATTTTCTGTGACTATGGAGAAATTCAATTGATGCAGCACTTACGTAAATGCAATTTATGCCCCACTAGGTGTACAAAAGAAGATCTAAGAAATTGCTAAGATAATGCTATTCAAGTAGCCCACTTCTGGTAAAAAAAATAGTCTAATCATCCTAAGATTTTAATTTATTTTAATTTTATGCCTATAATTTTAAATTGTGCAATGCTCTGATACAAATAAATAAAGGAAAAAAGGGAAAGGTGAGGGAAAGGAGAGATGGAGCGGTGTGTCATCTGCATATTGATAACAACGAACTCCAAATCTCCGTATGACTTCTCTGAGCAACTTCATATGGATGCTAAAAATGGCCAATCTCTGTGGTACCCTATAATGGAGGTCCCAGGGGGTGGACAATGTCTCCCCACACTATACCATCTGAAATTGGTCCTTGAGGAAGGACTGGGACCACTGTAGAATGGAGCCCCAAGTCTTAAACTCGATAGCTGTCTCAGAAAGATACTGTGGTTGATGGTATCAAAGGCCGCAGAAAGATCCGGGTGGGCCAGCAGGGTTACACTCCCCCTGTCTACCTCTCTCAGGAGATCATCTTCCAGGGTGACCACCACCACTTCAGTTCCATGCCATAGCCTGAATCCCAACTGAAATGGATCTAGGCTATCCATTTTCCTCCAAGAATGCCAGCAGCTAGTCAGCTACCACCCTCTCAATCACCTTGCCCAAGAATAGAAAGTTGGCGATGGGCCTATAATTGTTGAGATCATATGTTGCTAAATTGGATTTCTTTTGAATGGGCCTTAAAATGGTTTCCGTTGAAGAGGAAGATGAATGACCCTCCCATACAGATGCATTAATGATGTACTCAGCCCAGTCCATGGCCATGTCCTTTGTTGATCTCAAAAGCTATGTGATGGGCAAGGATCTAGAGAAGAGGTGGTGGCTTTGCAGTATGCACGTGCCATGCCCACCTCCTTTGTACTAATTGAAACTGATCTAATTTGACCTGACTATATGGAGCATTGGACATCTCCAAATAGCTCAATGGTTTAGGTCTCTGGCTGTGGAGCCAGAGGTCGGAAGTTCAATTCCCCACTGTGCCTCCTTGATAAGGGCTGGACTGGATAATTCATAGGATCCCTTCCAGCTTCGTAGTCCTAGAATCAACTGGTATTAACAAGGAGTCAAAATCCTGATGGTTGCTTTCTTAAAGTTAAAGCTAGTAGCCTTCTTAAAGCTAATAACTGACTTTTGAGCACAGATGTATGGCTGCCTCCTTTTATCTGGGTCTAGTTTTGAACCAGCCACTGCCAGGTCTATGTTCCAATAATTCCGGGGATGGTGGGGTTGTTTGTCCTTAAATGGATGACAGAGTTTAACATAAATGACATTCCAAAGTTGGACACACACAGTATACAAGGGCATTTATTTCCCCTAATTTTCCAAAACTTTAATTGTAAGTTTCCTGTAGCTACTTGTATAGATATATAATAGATATATAATGTGAATTCCTTCTGTGATAATCTTAACTTCTTGTGGTTCGCTGCCTGAAAAACAGCATCTAGTGCTCTGTTCAGTAATTAAGATTCTCCTCATATTCTTCTATTTCTATTGGATCCAAAGTACTATGGGTTCAGAGACCAGCAGAGAAATAATAATAACTAACAAGGAAGAAATTCATAAGAAGTGAAATTGAATACGAATTAATGAAGGGTTGCATAAAAATGCAGACAGCAGTATGTTTTTCTTTTAGTTCTACTGGTTTAACCATTTTTCATTTGTGACATGACAACTTGCCTGCATCTATCTTATTTGAACTTTCTCAGTCATTTTTCTTGCCTTTCCCCGCGTCTCCGGAGGCAAAATGTACAAACCCAGCTTTGAAATACAAACCATTTGTTGGTATTAATGAGAAGGAAGAGCTTTCAAAGTTATCAAAAGCTTTTAGAGTACATTAATCTTTGACTTTTCTAGTTTTCCAGTTGTTGGGAATTGATGAAAAGTTAAGGAAGAAGACCCTTGTGATCTATGTATTTCTGAAATAATACGAATCAGCTCCAGAGAGTGCTCTTTGGGGACTCATTCCCCCTCCCCCTTCTGTGCTCATTAACACATTGAATGAAACAAAGAAGCTCACAAAACTTCAGTGAGATATTTTCTGTGTCCCAATCAGGTTGTCTCCGGCTGCAAAACATCTTTGCTTAACTTTTAAAACGGGGGCTGCCAATCTTGAAAGCCCCCTCCAATAAGAATAAAATAGAGATTGATTCAAGAGATTGATGTGATGCTTTGGACACACACACACACACACACACACACACCGTAATCTTTCTCTCTAGTTGCCTCCAAGTTCTTTTCCATGGTTCCTGTCAAAGAATTTGATGATGATGAGCTGAGAATTCACTCAGAAAAACCTAGGCTTTCTTCACAGAACTGTAATTCCAATGAAGAGGAGACAAGTGTCAAAGTGTGGAAAAGTCATGGACTATTTATTGTTTGCAGAAACTTTTCCCAGTATCCCGTGATTTGTGACAAGCAAAGCTTGAAAGATCACATTTTAAGAGGAAATCATGGCATTACTCTTTACTTCCCAGCAACATGGTGGCTGTTACTGTTGCGGTCACTCAAACCACATAAGTCATTTCCTACATTTTGTGTTACCAACACATTGCGGTGTTCTTACCAACAGGATAGAAAAGCACAGAGAAATACTCTTTATTTCCTTCTAGTGGCTAATTCTGATATTGCACATTGTAAGTAACTAAGGTGTTATTTATTAGACCTAAGCTACTTAGGTGTTGCTTGTTACACCTAGATAATAACTTTGTAATTACAAGTGGACATTCCTTGCTACAAACAAATAACTATTTAAAGGTCACTAAATTACTCAAAACCAGGGATATGCACTGGGCGGACAGATTTGATACACATCCTGCTTTGTGCTTTTCTGGAAACAGTTTGACCTGATCTATGTTCAGACATTTCTATGAACAGGAAAATGCAAATGACTGAGGCTATGACATGTGACATGGTCAAATACTGCGGGGGTTTGCTCCAGGTGTAAAACAGATAAATTCACTTTTTTACCTGATCCCATGATGCAGAAGCCAATTCAATCAGTCCAGCCATTTTTGTTCCTGACACAGAGGTTTTTTCTTCACCACTGGGGGCTTCTACATTTTTCAAGGTGGAACAATTCAGACTGACTCAATTGTTCCATCTTGGAGATGAAGGGGAGAGAGAGAGAAATAGAGTTGTAAAGTCAATGACAGAGGATAGTTTCCTATCCTGACTCAGTATCATTGGATTATGACTCCTGTCATCCCAAATTAGTGCAGCCCATGATCAACAATACTCAGAAAACTTCTGGGAACCTAAATTGGCCATTCCAACATGTATGTACAAGCCTCCAACTCTTCTGCCCTGTTAGTGACAAGAACTCATCTGTTAGATCATCACCAATTCTTAGTCTCCTCCTCTATTCCTTTTCCCCTTGTGTACAATAATGTGTAGGAAGAACAAACTCTAATTCACAGTGCCACTGAATTGCTATGTTTTCTGTGCATGAACAGAATTTGTCTAATGAATTTATTGTTGTCGACAATAGACACCATCACACGCGCAGAATCATCAACTGATGTTGCAGTCGCCACTTGATGTTGCAGTCATCATCAAGTCACGGGCAGGTGTAAATAAGCTCTAAAAGGTAACGCTTGTGTTGCTTTTGCCCTTCAAAAGCATTAATCAATTCACTCACACAACTTCAATCCCACTTTAACCTGAACTGTGAAGTAGCCTTAAAAGGATGTTGGCCCAAAGATTCATGATTTCTGGGAAATCTTCCCACAGCATGACAAGCAGCGGAAACAAACCCAAAATGAATTTTGCTGAGGCAAGGGAAAGAATGCCATCTTGTTGATTGGAAGAAGGTGTAATTATGAAGACCCTGAAACAGTTTTCAGCTTGTTCAATAATTAGGGAGTACCACTGAACACCATTCAGAATAGATATGAAATACAGCACTTGGCTGTTAATGATTAAATAATCTTGCTCTTGTTTACCAGCAGCAGAAAAATTCTTTTGGTCAACCCTTCTCACTCCTATTATCCCAGGCTTTCATTTTAATCATTTTAGGAGATGGCTAATAGCCAAGTCATTGCTGGATAGCTCAGTGTTTAGGTCTCTGGCTGCAGAGTCAGAGTTCGATTCCCTACTGGGCCTGCCTGACAGAAGCTGGACCCATTGATCTAGCTCTGCAGTTTTAAAATGTATCAAAAATATCCCTCACCCACAGTCGGTATGTATGTGACATATTTAAGGAGTGCTTTACCAATGGTAACCCCTAGTGGCTTTCCATGATGGAGATGGGATTTGAACTCTGGCCTCCTGAGTGCTAGTCCAAGACTCTATCCATTGCACCATGCTGGTTTCCAGTGTAATATTTTACACACGAATATTTTGTTTCACATACAACTTCTATAGTCTATGAAGAAAAGGAATTACTGAGCTTTACTTCCAATGTAGCACATGCACTTATTAACACTCTTTTCGATTACTCCTTCCAAAACACATGAATGTACTCCATTAATGATACCTGTCCCTACACACAGATTCTAATTTCCTAATATCCGTGGTATATATATGCCTCTTACAATTTCCTTCTCTCTCTTAGCAGCCCAGCAACATTGGGCTCCCATTGGGGGCGGGCACAATTATTGTAATTTCATAGATGGAAACTAAAGCGGAGGAAAAATATACTACATTGGACTTATTGGATTTCTTGACTGGAGTGGGATTGGAACCAACCCTGCCTCCTAAAATGAGTGTGGGTTTTACTATTGCTATCAAAAGCACAGATTCAGCGGTGACCTTTCCACACCTATATTCCAGTCTTTCATTCTGGAAACACGGAACAAATTTTCTGAACTATAAATGCAACCGCTATGAAATATTGGTTCAGCTCAAAGGGATGGGACTAAGAAAGAGCAGGGCTGTGAGCAAGAGGTTTTTGAATCAGAAAGAGCTGAAGAGGCCCGAGCTGCTGTTGCCACCTGCGGTGCAAAGGCCCTTGCCAACGTGGTCTAGGTATAATTCCTATATGTTTGTCTTGGAGGGGGAGAATCCACACAGTGAATTCATGAACTGCATACAGTTGAACTGATCTTTTATTTTAGGGTTTTGAAGATTCCACATGTGGAGCTGATACTTCTAGGTACTGGACACCCAACCCAGTTGAGGAAGATGTCTTGAATGTTTATCTGGATTTGAGTTGAAGGGGACACTTGAACATTGCAATTCTACAAGTGACTTCCCTATGTTGCCCAGGACTTGGGTGCACAAATTGTAGCATTTTGTTGTTGTCATTGCTCATATTGTTGGTTATATAAATGTGAAAAAGAAAAGATTCATTTTGTGAAATAGTGTTGCAAGATTTATCAACAGATATCTAAGTAAGCAAATAGCCCCATACAACTTAAAAGTGTTACATAAACACTCTTGAAAGTACAATTAATGTCAAATAAATACAGTGGTGCCTCGCTAGATGATGTTAATCCGTTCCGCGAAGATCGCTGTCTTGCGAAAACATCGTCTAGCGAAGCACGTTTTCCCATTGGAATGCATTGAAATCTCTTCAATGCGTTCCAAGGGAAAACTCAGTCGTCTTGCGAAAATCTCCCATAGGGAAACATCGTCTAGCGAGCGCGGGTCCCCGTCGGAATGCACTGACAGCTTTTGACCACTAGTCGGCGCATTCCTATGGGGAAACCTCATAGTCTAGCGAAAATTCCCCATAGGAGACCATCGTTTTGCGAAGCGCAGTAGCGATCGCAAAAAGGCATCGTCTAGCGATTTCCTCGTCCTGCGAGGCAATCGTCTAGCGAGGCACCACTGTAGGTGGTTGCATTTTCTGGCTACTCCTCCCTATCTCTTCCCATCCAGAACTGTTTTGTTTCTTTGTCTCAAGGGTGAAAAATTGGAGTTGGGTAAGAGGCCAGAGTCCCTGGCTCTCTGCAGGCCTGAAGATACCAGTGAGCATCGGGTACCCAGCCAAAGTATCAGGCAGCTTTTCCACATGGCACTTTGGCACTGATTTCACTTCTCTTCCCCTTTCCCCAGGTGGAGAAGTCAAAGCTGCATTCGCCTGCACGTACAGAGGCTTATACCTGCTGGTAGACAGCATCCTCAGCTTCACCTCATTCCCCATGCAGGGAAGTAGAGGTAGTAATGGAATCCCCACAGCTTCTCATCAATGGTTTCCTCCAGGTTTGGTCTCCATGGGCGGGGCTTTTTCTCAGTGGGCGGAGTTTGCTTGGAGACCTGCAGAGGCAGGAGCAGGAGAACCTCCATGGGTCAAATCAGAGGCACATGCCAATGGTGTCCCTTCTCTCTTTCTTCAGTTTAATGCATAGACCCTCAGCAGAGCACAGGAGAACACCTGCGAAAATAGCCATGTGGCTTTTAAAACAACACTGTGCCAGATTGTGTAGAAATGGTTGAAAACGGAGCACAGACACAATCCATCAGCTTTCTCCAGGTACTCCAATTAAGATGCAGAGTCTTCCTTTGTAATACAGCCCAACAACTCACACAAATGTTCCTCTTCTGTAGAGTCAAGCCACAGGCACCTCCAGAAATGCTCTTGCATTGTTTAGAAATGGTCTTCTTATGGTAAAGGAATGCATTTCTCCGCTATTCATCTGCATTGGCGCAGAAACTGAAACAGCCTCTCCGGCTAAGTTCTGGGAGTTACAAAATATGTCTTTTCGGATTTCCAGGATGCCAAGAAATTCTTGGATTGGAAACTGGCAGGCTCCCAGGACCAGGAAGCAGGTGATTTATGGAAGGAGGTAGCTATAAAAAGCTCTTATTTGCTTGAGTTTTAATTAACTGCCATGCTGTTGGCCTCCTCTGTTAAGGTACAGAAGGGGGTAGCTTTTCTTTTCACGACTGCAGATTAATAACTTTAATGTATTTATTTTAACACTTTCCTCCTACATGGCAATTCGCAAGGATGGAGATTATACCAATATGGAAACAGCTTTTCTTCTTCCTCCTCCTGGCAATTTTGCCTGTAAGTGGGTGATCTTTGCTAGAACAAAGTGTTATAAATATAGAAACGGAGGGCCTTTCCAGCTGAGAAGGGTGGGGGTGGGGAAGGCTAGCTTTTATTCTTCCACTGCCATCTGATAAGCATCTGATTAGAAGGAAACCCTAGTGAGTTGAGTGGGGCTTGCGCCCAAGTAAGAAGGTACAGAACAGAGGCAATGGGGTTTGACCAATCCAATAGCAGGACAGAAGGGGGAGGACGGGCTGCTGAGCAAACCATCTCTCCCCAGCAAATGGCACAAGCAGTCCTATTGGGGAGGTAACATGCCCCAGCCCCATCTTTAGAAGAAAAGAGTCAGCTAAAATTAGAGCAGAGCCTATATTTCTCAGAGAGCTTCCCCCTGCTTTCTTTCTTTTTTCCCAGATGAACATTTTTGACGTTTTTCTTTTCTGCATTGCTTGTCATTTTCTTGCTGCTTTCTCACGGCAGCTGCCAGGTATCCCCTCAACAGTGCTCCAGGAAGGAGCTAACTCCAAGGTGCTGGGGAAGAGGCAAAATGGTGCCTCGGCTGCCCACACCCTTGATCCTGCTGTCACTTGTGGTGGCAGCCAAAAACTATTTAAAACCCTGGATTTGAATCCCTGCACATTCAGCCATGAGTGCGGTCAGACAGGCATTTAGCCCGCTGTTTAGTCCGCTGTGGGGACAGTCTGGTTTGTTCCTTTTTCGGACAATCACATGACAGGCAGGCTTTTAACAGTTATATAACTGAATCCCTGAACTCCATTTTAGCAGATAATTTTAATCTTTTTCATGTTTTCATGTTTTAATCTTTTAATTTTATTTTATTACATATATTGTTTAATTTGTCTTTTAATATTTAACTTACTGTGTTTTTAATTGTTGTGAGCCACTTTGGGTCCCTTGTTGGGAGAAATGGAGCATATAAATAAAACTTTTATTATTATTATTATTATTATTATTATTATTATTATTATTATTATTATTATTATTATTATTATTATTATTATTATTATTATTATTATTATTATTATTATTAAGCAAGGCTGCTGCTGTCAATTTGCCTTCCTCTTTGACGTTCCCATATCATAAGGTAGCTGAAGAAGACAGTTGTTCCATGACATTGGGGAATTAAACACTTCCTTTAAAAAAATTACACTTTAAATGAAAAATTGAAAACTTCTTCCTGGAACCTGCCCACAGTCAAATCCACCATCAGGTACCTCAGGGCTCAGAGAGTGAGTTACCATCTTTAACAGCTCCATGATAGGCAGCGATAACCTGGTTCTCTCTATATAGGGAATGGCTTTATCTATACACTTTGGCTGGTACAGATGGGGATAATTCCTTCATTTTGAAGAATTTACTAAAATTCACATGTTTCTTCGTATTTCAGATAGTAAGAACTTGAAGTTTAAAAATATTCTAATGCTGGAAACAGGAAAATTGACCCATTTCCCCCTCTGTAATGCTGAGCCATGGTTGATCCTCCCATGGACACAAATGTTGTGCATACTTGTATTCTACATTATACCTCTATTATCTTCCATTCTATACAGTCCTATATTAGAAGAGATTCTTAAAAGAAGCATCAGTACGAACTCAATAGACAAGCACCTATTTGCATACCACCAGCACTCCCTAGGGATCTAATTTAGCTTTGGCTCTTCACTCCACATTGAAGTCAGCCACTGTGACTGCACACTGCAGAGGCAGACACACGAACACAAAACACAGCATAGAAGCAAAATCAGACATAACTAAGGACCCCAAAGAGATTACCCAGAATTCTTACTCCGCTTTCATAAAGGTATCTCTGTGTTTTAAAGCCTCAAGCAATCCCAGATCAGGAACAATCAGGTAAGTATAGGGTTGGTGGTGGTCCTTTTGACCAGTGATCAGTCCCCCTGAGCATCCTCTTTTCTGCCTTTGTTGCAGGAATGCTGGCAAGTCTTTGGGTCTGAGTCCCAAGTCTGAGTCTTTGGTAACAAGTCATAAGAACATTAGAACCTAAGAAGAGCCCTGCTGGATCAGGCCAATGGCCCATCTATCCCAGCTCCCTGTATCTCACAGTGGCCCCACCAGATGCCCCTGGGAGCACATGAGACAACTAGAGACCTGTCTCCTGATACCCCTCCCCTGCATGTAGCATTTTGAGGTACCTTCCTTCTAAGCCTGGAGATTATACATCCTCATGGCTTGTAACCTGCGATGAACTTTTCCTCCAGAAATCTGTCCAGTCCCCTTTTAAAGGCATCTAGGCCAGATGCCATCACCACATCCTGTTGCAAGGAGTTCCACAGACTGACAACACGCTGGGTCAATAAAGATTTTCTTTTGTCTCTTCTCACTCTCCCAACACTCAATTGGAGTGGATGTCCCCTGGTTCTGCTATTGCGTGAGAGGGAAAAGAACTTCCCTCTATCCACTTTATCCATCCCCTGCATAATTTTATACGTCTCAATCATGTCCCCCCTCAGGCACCTTTTCTCTAGAGTAAAGAGCCCCTAACTCTGTAGCCTTTTCTCATAAGGGAAGTGCCCCAACCCAGTCATCATTTGAGTCACTCTCTTCTGCACCTTTTCCAGTTCCACGATGTCTTGTTCGAGGTGCGGAAACCAGAACTGTATGCAATACTCCAGGTGGGGCCTTACCAGCGTTTTGTACAATAGCATTATAACGCTTGCTGTTTTATTTTCAAGTCCTGAGTCTCAAGCCCCAAGTCTGAGTCCCTATTAAAAATAAGTTTTCCCCCGCCCACAAAAAAGGGAGGGGTGGGTGGGTTCCAAGTGACGACTCAGGTCTGAGTCATTGGGCCGGGGGGGGGGGGGTTTCAAGTCAAGTCCTGGTTGCATCGCCAATGCGACTTACAGTATATCACAGAAGTGAGTACAGCCCCTCACATTTCATAAATATTTTAGTATATCTTTTCACGTGACAACACTGAAGAAATGACACTTGGCTACAATGTAAAGCAGTGAGTATACAGCTTGTATAACAGTGTAAATGTGCTGTCCCCTCAAAATAACGCAACACACAGCCATTAATATCTAAACCGCTGGCAACAAAAGTGAGTACATCCCTAAGTGACAATGTCCAAATTGGGCACAAAGTGTCAATATTTTGTGTGGCCATCATTATTTTCCAGCACTGCCTTAACCCTCTTGGGCATAGAGTTCACCAGAGCTTCACAGGTTGCCACTGGAGTCCTCTTCCACTCCTCCATGATGACATCACAAAGCTGGTGGATGTTAGAGACCTTGCGCACCTCCACCTTCCATTTCAGGATGCCCCACAGATGCTCAATAGGGTTTAGGTCTGGAGACATGCTTGGCCGGTCCATCACCTTTACCCTCAGCTTCTTTAGCAAGTCAGTGGTCGTTTTGGAGGTGTGTTTGGGGTCGTTATCATGTTGGAATACTGCCCTGCGGCCCAGTCTCCGAAGGGAGGGGATCATGCTCTGCTTCAGTATGTCGCAGGACATGTTGGCATTCATGGTTCCATCAATGAACTGTAGCTCCCCAGTGCCGGCAGCACTCATGCAGCCCCAGACCATGACACTCCCACCACCATGCTTGACTGTAGGCACAACACACTTGTCTTTGTACTCCTCACCTGGTTGCCGCCACACACCATCTGAACCAAATAAGTTTATCTTGGTGTCATCGGACCACAGGATATGGTTCCAGAAATCCATGTCCTTAGTCTGCTTGTCCGCAGCAAACTGTATGTGGGCTTTCTTGTGCATCATCTTTAGAAGAGGCTTCCTTCTGGGATGACAGCCCTGGAGACCAGTTTGATGCAGTGTGCGGCGTATGGTCTGATCACTGACAGGCTGACCCCCCACCCCTTCAACCTCTGCAGCAATGCTGGCAGCACTCATACGTCTATTTCCCAAAGCCAACCTCTGGATATGACGCTGAGCACGGGCCCTCAACTTCTTTGGTTGACCATGGCAAGGCCTATTCTGAGTGGAACCTGCCCTGTTAAACCGCTGTATGGGCTTGGCCACCGTGCTGCAGCTCAGTTTCAGGGTTTTGGCAATCTTCTTATAGCCTAGGCCATCTTTATGTAGAGCAACAATTCGTTTTTTCAGATCCTGAGATAGTTCATTACCATGAGGTGCCATGTGGAACTTCCATTGACCAGTCTGAGAGAGTGAGAGCGATAACACCTGCTCCCGCCTCACACCTGAGACTTGTGACACTAACGGGTCTCATGACACCAGGGAGGGAAAACGGCTACTTGGGCCCAATTTGGACAATGTCACTTACTTTTGTTGCCAACGGTTTAGACATTAATGGCTGTGCGTTGCGTTATTTTGAGGGGACAGCACATTTACACTGTTATACAAGCTGTATAGTCACTGCTTTACATTGTAGCCAAGTGTCATTTCTTCAGTGTTGTCACATGAAAAGATATACTAAAATATTTATGAAATGTGAGGGGCTGTACTCACTTCTGTGATATACCGTAAGTCTGACTTGACAGCGAATCCCACAACTCGAGTCCCCATCCCTGCTTTGCTGACTGTGAAATAACATTGAAAGAAGGAGATGACCTCCATTTCCAAGTCCTGAAGACATTCTAGCTGGAATTACAACAGAGGCTGCTTTTTGTGCTTTATTTCCTCATTTTTTCCTCCGTGATGGGTCATTTTTCCAGTGGTGGTGCAGCCTACAGAGAATGATGGAGGTGAAAATTTGGCCCTCAGACCCACCAATGTTGCCTAATCTTATTTTTAAAAAATGGATGCAATTCTTTCCATTCAATTATAGGACTCTGATATTGGAGCCCCCCAAACACTGAAAGCCTTGGCAGGCTCCTGTCGAAAGGGTGGAAGCAAGGAAGTAACAGCACACCTTTCTCTACTCCTTCCATCCAACTGTAGCAGTGGAAACAAGATCAATTATACTAGCCCCAGGGCTGATGTAACTTTCCTTTGAGTTGGAGGCATGACTGGGTGCTAGGAGGCCTTGGAAGCAACTCAAGGCTGATCCAAAGCCTTTTGTGTTGATGCTATATACTTCCTCTTCTCTGTATCACAGCTCTGATCTCAGAGATGTAGATGGCATGGATCTTTATGTAGGAAGAAGCGGGGAGTGATTAGATCTCCACCTCCAAAGTCTCTATTCTGTAGGAAATACTCTAGGAATGTAATGTAATGGCTAGGATCTTATTGCTTAGCATAGTAAGTCACAACTAAAGGAGGCCTACTGAAACAATTGAACTAATGGAGGAGTGGATTCACCAAATCCCCACTGTTTCAGTGGGTCTACTCTAGTTGCAACCTACTATACCGGTGGTTCCCAACCTTGAGTACTCCATATGTTCTTGGACTACAGTTCCCGGAAGCCTTCGCCACCAGCTGGGCTGGCCGGGGTTTCTGGGAGTTGCAGTCCAAGAACACCTGGGTGACCCAAGGTTCGAAGCCACTGTACTGTACTGTACTAAGCAACAGGATTTCAGTCACTGTAATGAAATATATTTGATATCCAAATTGATGAGGTGAAAACTATCTGCTATAAATACTATTGCATGTTTGCTTTTGACTCCCAAAAGCTGAAAGCTACAGACTGCATTGCCTTTTGAGAAAAATGAAACAGAAATTAGCATTAGAAAAATTAATGGCATCTTAACAAAGAGAACTGTATTTATTTCGATTGCCGTTAAAGTGGATAATGTCACGAAAAGGGGAAACAAAAGTTTCTGAGTGTTCTTCACAAAAAAGATATTTTCCTCTCCAACAGATGCACTTATAAGGAAAACTATTGATGGTGGAAATTTCCCCCCCTTCGTATGCTCTTGGAGTTGCAGTCATTGAGCCTTGTTTACTGCTGTGAATGTCAAAAAAGAGGATCAATATAGTAATAATATATCTCAGCCTTCCCTTCGTATATAGGATGTAATGAAGGCATCCTACAGGTCTGAAATGCAGACAGTAGCAGGAAATATATTTCATACCTCTTGAAGGACAAAAGCAGAATTGCTACTGGAAAATAGGCAATAAAAATAATGCCTGGAGTAAACATGACTGGATAAAGGGAGGCCGCAGACCTCATCATGGCGAAGGTAACTTTCCAATGTCATAAAATATGCTAAAGCTTCCTTGTCGGTGAGGGAACTGCTTAGGACTGTTTGGCCAAATCTCAAAATCCTTTATGTGGCTAAAGGCGCAGCGTCCTGTCAACAGTTCCTGGCTGAATGGCTTTCCAGGAAAGACTGACCAGCAACAGGCTAGGAGCTGATTTGACTCTTCATGCACACTGTTCAGCTATGGCTTGGTTTGTTTCTTTTCCAAGCATGAGCAGTTCTTAGGGCTGTGCCATTTTGTTTTGTATTTTTACTTCAGTTCCCATAATTCAACAAAAATTCCCCAGGCAGAATTCTGCGAGTTGCTGCCCACAGAGAGACACCTACACACATCTATATTTCACTCATCTGGATCAGGCCTCGCTTGCAGGCTGTCTCAGGCCTACTTCCTGTACAAAAAGGAAACTTTCCTGATGCTTTCTCAGAGGCCTGGAGCTGTAGTTCTTTGGAGGAGCCCTCTAATAGAACACAATGGGCACCGAGACTACAGCTCCCATGAAGACATGGGCTTGCTAGGAAGCTCTGGAGCAGTTTCCTTTTTGTACAAGAGAAGCCTGTTTGAGGTGAGTGGAATACAGGTGTGTATAGGAATGTGTCTGTGGGCAGCAACTCCCAGAATCCGTCCTTGGGGAATTCTTGGAGATTTCTGGGAATTGGAGTGGAAAATCACATCCCTAGTGGTTACAGAAAAGGATTTATAGAAGTGGTCCCTACAATAAAATGTTGCAGTGGAAAGTGTTCCTGTTCAGGATCATAGCCAGCTATTCCTTCTTCCAAGATCATCTTAATAATCTTAGAACTGCAGAGCTGGAAGGGACACTGTAGGTAATCAAGTCTAGCCCCTGTTGAGGCACAGTCGGGAATCAGACTCCCAACCTCTGGCTCCACAGCCAGAGCCCTAAACCGCTGAGCTAAGGGTGTTCTATCCTGGTTTTCTCCTCCCTTGTTTTCCATCCTCTCACCCTGAACAGAGAGACTCAATATTCTGCTCAATCCTCATTACGTTCAGTCCTCGTTGGGTGGGTTTTTGAAGGTGGCAAAAGACAGTCCTTCCTCCTCAATATGTGTTCTACTTCTGCAAACATTGGGATTCCCAATGCTGCAGGCTGATGCCTTTAGTTCTCATTACCTGTGTTTTGGCTATCTTGCTAACACAACCTAGCATCTTATTTCCCTCTGATATATTCCCCCTGTAAATCACCATATCCCATACACAAGTTATTCATGTCTGGCCTGGAAGATATCTATAGTATTGACTTTTTCTTTTCACTTTATTGCTTTAAAGCCTGAATACACATTCAAATGATACAAATACAATGCAACCTGCAAAATTCACCCCAGATATATTGCTAGCAGCAATGCAGAAACTTTCCTCCATTCACATATATTAATGAGATAGCAGGAAGCAGGAAGATGAAATACAATGGCACTTGGCTTTCTGGCTTCCTAATGTAAAAACCTGTAATGCCGGTGCATAAATAGAAGGAATGGGAGTAGCAGAGTGGTGTGTGTGCATTATGAATCCTATGAAGCAGTGGGGAAATGTATGAAATGGATATAATGAAAGATCTGCTGTTATACTGCAAAATAGATTTTTCCAAAGCGAAATTTATAAATAAAATGCAATACATATCCCTGTTCCTCGATGTACCTAAGCATCTTTTATGAGTAAAAATAGCTGCTCCCATATTCCCTTTGATGATTTTAGGATCATAGAAACAGCGCCAAAGATTTCTAACCTGTCTTAAGCCACAATTTCAAGGGAAGAGGCAGAAAGAGGTAGAGATACTCCTGCCTACAGGGAGAATGAAGCTGTATTTCTGTTACAGTGAAGGAAACCCTGCTTGCCATACATCCAGAAAGCCAGGTGGATATATATCAACAGGAGATCTAGTTAATTTCCATTTTGCCTCTGAGCGGCACCTTGTGTTCATTTCTGATATTTGTTTAGTGGCCACGGCAGCTCTGGGGAACGTCTAAGCCATAATTTTCGCCTTCCACTGGGGGCTATTACCTGTTTCCAAAGACATATTGCCAATGGTGAACACCATTGCTCACAAGAAAAAACATATCTCATCGCTACGAGCCGCTCAGCTACAGTTGCTAGCAGTGGCACATGAACACAGATGAAGACTCCAATGTAATATTTGCAGAATGTGGATGAGTGGGATCAGCAGATACTGATCCCACGGATAAGGGAGTCCTACTGTACTACCCATGTTCCAGCCTCCAGCAGGGTCCTCTCATGAAGTTTAAGAAAGGGCCATGGGCCGAACGCCACACTGTAGCATATTAATGTAGCAAGCATTGTATTTGTAAAACATGTCTTCCCTTCTCACAGACTTACCAACAAGCTAGACCTCAGTTGGCAACTAATTTAAGTGCCACATTTCCTCCCCATGAACACTGCACAAAGCTGACATTTGAAATGACAGAATTAATTTTGGCGGCATTTCATTCTGCTCCTTTTTCATAAAACAGCCCTCCAAATGGTATGAGGCACGGGCATGGCTCGAAACCCTGAGTATTGGGTCTTATAAAACAATACACCATGTGGGCTGCTGATGCTGTGACAAGATGCCAGTTTCCAGAGAATTACAGGGCAAGTCATTTCCATGGCTCTATTCAGCTCCTATGGAAATCTTCACTGCAGCCATGACCACGGTGCAAAAAAATTATTAATCCAGGCATGGAAATGAAAGATCAGGAGAGCAGCAGGCATCAGCTGCTGAGTCGTTCTAGCTTCAGCCCTCAGGAGACCCAAGAGTATTAAACACTGGATCACTTCCCGTTGGAAACAAAGTGGGCACAATAAGTATATTTAATAAGGGATTGAACTTTTGAATTATCACAGCACTGTAAGCCAGAAGGGTATTTTCAGAGGGCAGTCAATATGCACTCCAGCCAGAGGATGGGGAGATAGAGTTGAGCTTCCTGAATATGTTGCATGGCCCATTTGCCGGATGTCAAGTAAAACTTTCTATCACAGGAGGCTGGATAGAGCAGCCTTCTCTGCAACGGGGCCTTCCTGGTCACTGGATCACAGTTCCCATCATTGCTTTGTAACAGATCACATTTTTCCCTTACAAAGATCATGTTTTTTCCCCCAGGTGAGGCCATCGCTGGCATAACAGCAGTACCGTATTTTTCCATGTACAAGATGCCCCCATGTATAAGACACCTCCCAATTTTCTAACCCCAAATTCAGAAATCAGTATTTTAAACATTAGAAAGGAACAGTACTATGATATTATGCATCACCCTTACTGGTCGCTGTCTCACTGCCTACACCAGTGATGGCTGAGCCTGAGTGCCCAAACTTCAAAAAAAAAAAAAACACCACAAAAAACAACCCAGCGGGCGGCGGAAGCAGTGCAGAAGCAGAAGTGGAGGGGAGAATCCTGGGCACAGAGGTGCCCCCAGACCCCACTCCAGATCCACCTCCAGTTGAGCCCAACCGCGCCTCTGTCTATAGCTCAACCGTTAGGAACACAACCGGCCTGCCACAGTCAGCGCCAGCTGCTCCAGATCCTGGCCCGCCGCCCATCGGGGCACTAGGAATGTGGCTGCAGCTGCCTCCTCAGGTTCGGCTGCCAGGAGTAGCAATCTGACGATTTATGGCTCACGTGCCCACAGAGAAGGCTCTGCATGTCAGCTGTTCGCCATCACCATCGCTGGCCTACATGCTCTCCTCAGCATCAGCTTACATCATTTGCATAAGGCTTGTGATTGGAGGAAGCCTGTTTGCCGAGACAAGCTATCGGCAGTTTCACTCGTGACTGGAGGCAGATATTGTAGTCAACAGCAAAAAGTCCTGTGAACCAGGGATTTTCCCCCTTGCAAGCTCAAAAGCCATGCTGGCTTAATAGCAGCATCATGCATACACCTGATTCTTCGGGACTGCAGTGGGCCATCTGCACCTCCAGTGCCATTTTTGAGATTCCTCCCTTTTTGGCTGCAGATGAAAACAACACAAGTGTTTTCAGCTTTTCCTTCTCTTTTGCTCTGTTAACTGGCAGAATACCCTCCTACATTACAGACAGAGGCCAAATTTAGTAGTTCAGTTGCTACCGCATCTTGGTGGAACCTCAGCCATCAACACTGCCTTTGCTGGGTTCTGGGAATTCAGTGTAATCCCTGGTTCCGAGAAGTTGCCTGGCTGTGCTTGTGTAGCCCCCATCCCAGACACGCATCATTAATCATATCCAGATGGAGCTTCAGTTCATTAGAGTGCATCTGGCCCATTACCAAGCCCAGGCACCTATTCAGAACATCCATAGCTTTGCCTTGATCAGATGAAAAGGGTGACTAGAGCTATATGTCATCTTCTGCACATGCTGATGCCACATTGGTGGAAATGTCTGGAGGAGATCCTCCAGAGGCTCCATATAAATGTTTTTTAAAGCATGGAAAGCAAAATGGATCTTAAGGGGAAGAGCAAGACCCTGCAAACACCACACTCTGGATTCAACCCATAACAGAGGATTAGGATTGGTGGGTCACAAAATCCTTGAATAAGCATCTTCCAGGCATGAGCTGTAAAGGGGTACCACTATGGTATCAAAAGCTTCTGTGAGGTCCAAGAGAATCACCTGGGTCATATTCCCCCTCATCCTCTCTCAATAAAAAAGGCATCCACCAACGGTACCTTCCCTCTCAGAACTAAGCTGGGTGTCAAAATGGAATGAGCCTGGAGCCCTTTTCACTTGTCGTGATGGAATGAAGAATTCCAATGAGTAGATGGGCATGGGGTTGAGCCCAACACATGCTGCTTGCCCAATGACTCAATTCCTAACTAGACATGGGGATGAATAAAAAAAAGAATCGTGATATTCGTAGAAAATCACTGATTCGTCGAATATTTGTCACTTTCTATTCGTCAATTCTGGAGACTCAACAAATATAAACGGATGAATATTTACCTCTCAGGCCCTCTCAGAACAGGAAAATATGATAGAATAAATTTTAAAAAAGAATAGAAGGGCATGCTAGTGAGGCAGGGGAACGACGTGTGTCTGTGTTGCCAAGGAAGAATGTTGCCAGAAAAATGCTTCGTTAATTTTCCGTTTCTTTGTTGTATTTTGTATTTATTGCTTATTTTATCTATGGTCTGCTATTGTGTTCCACCTCATAAATCCAATTTCCAGTCTCAATTGCCATAGACCCTCTCAATAATCTGCATGCTGTCAGGTCAGTTCTGACTTACACTTCCTTTAGCAGGGATCTTAAGATGCAGGAGATATTTAAGGAGTGGTTTTACCAGTGCCACCTCCACTGTGAGTTTTCATGACTGAGTAGGGATTTGAACCCAGGTTTGATAAATCCTATTCCATCACTGTACCCACTACACCACTCTGGAATGGCAAATCAACTCTGTCCAAATCTTTTTGATCCAACAAGCTCCCTCCAGTTGGGTTTAGCAGTTGGATTCCAATGCAGATGTTTTTCAGTCAGGAAGCAGACAAAAAACAAACAAACCCCATATTCAAGTTACACAATGCAGAATTATTTGGGATAAGACCAAATGTGGAGATGAAGATCTCAAGTGCCAAAGCACAATGTCAAGAATTTGGAGGCAAGGGCAAACTCTCAAGGGAGAGAGATCAAGGAGATTTGATCAGCTGGGCAAAGCAAGAGCAGAGCAGCAATGAAAATGGAGGAATGCTTACCAGTGATCATCATACTTTCCCCAAAACATACACACCCCTAAGTGATCAGGAGGCCTCTGAACTGAAGCACCTGCCCACTGTTGTGCAACAGAAGTGCCCAAGAGTGTAGCCTAAGAAAGTCCCTTATTTCTCAGCCTGGATTTTTGAGAATTTGACCCTTGCAACCCAAACCATGTCTAAAGAGAATAAAATAAAGATCACCTAATCATCAAATCTGCTCAGTGCAGTTGCTGGCTGCTCCTCCACACAAAATCAACACCGCCCCCACCATCATACATGCGCTGAATATAGGATAATCAGCTGGAGAGAGTTAAATCTCTTTGGAAACATTCCCTATCCCAGCCTATAGGAGCAGATGCTGAACATCCATTTAGCAGATGTGCAATATTGTCATTATTATATTGCTGCAGTCTGGTGGCTGACGAGCATTCGCTCACGTGCTTGTTGCAAGCCTACACCCTGCATGCTCTTTTTTTGTCAGATAATATATGATAGAGATGGAGATATGCCTGAAGGGATTTCATGAAGTAGAACATTTGGGTTTTTAATGAATTAGCAATTCTAGTTTGGGGGGAACCTTCACCCTCAGCCTGCTCCCTCTTCCTTTCTGACTTTCACCATGCCTAGAGCCTTGGGAGAAGCTGTCAAAGAAGATATGAGACGGAACCTGGTCTTCCCTCTTTCACCAGAGTGAAACGTGTTGGGCATGACCATCTTATTATCTTGCTTAGGGCATGGCAGGCAAGGTGGGCAGTGGGATTATTTTATCCATGCCCATCCTTTTCCCCCATTGCGCCTGGATTTCTCCAGCACCAACAGCAGAGTCACACCAATAAGACTAGGAAGAACATTTTTGCAGATATACGGGGGAGTTTCTGGTGGGGTGGACAGTGTGTGTGTGGGGGGGGTCTTCCTTCCTCTGCCACGTAAAGGATATGCTTGTCACACCCTAGGGTTTTTCAATTTGTCTTCTGTCAGCAATAGCAAGGCAAAATATGCAATGATTGATTAACTGTTATTAGTTTGATCTTAGTATAAGAATGGCAGGTTAACATAATCCTAAATGGAAGGTTATTATTCTCTCACACATATCCTTAACCCTAGAGAACCTCTTTCTTGGTTCTGGAAGGGTAGTAAAGGATGCTGCCCCAAGGCTAGCTGTTCACTGGTGGCCCCAGGCAGGTGGCAATATTATTATTTTAATATTAGCAAGTCATTATGGTGCAAATATTTGGAGTCTGCAGTTCTTCCCAGGTTGCTGTTGAGAACCTGGAATAGTAAAATATGCAAATTAAAGGGAAGACAGTGTCTGCAGCTGCTGATGCTACACCATGCAATTCAACCAGTAACAGACATTTATGTCTCGCTTAACCTACAGACAAACCATATTTGATGGTGGAGATCCATTATTGGAACACCAGCATTATTCTTATTTTTATTATTATTATTATTTGAGAAGTGTGTCCAACAGAACTATCATGGGCTAGTTTACTTGGAAGGTAAGTCCTGTATTGAGGCTTACTCTCATGTAAGACACAGGCATTAGGGTTAGTCCCAGTGAGCACAGGCAGCCAGAGACAAGCCAATGTGTGCGCTATACCAGTCTGTTTGTCAGGAAACTGTAGCTGTTGTCATGAAGAACCTTTATGCATACACAGGGTTATAAACAAGGGCTTATATTTCTGAAACTTACATTATCACATATGGCTAGCTTATGATGCTGGCAATATCCAGCAATAGTCTACCATGTCTCTTTATAATCCACAATTTGAAGAGCTGCTTCCTTTATCATTGGAAGGGGCAGGCTGAGAATCCAGTGCCTTACCTTTTTCTCTCTCTTAAATTGGACCTTTATTCTGGACATTTAATAATTTCAGCCTGTGTGCTTCTATCTTCCAAATGTGTTTTTCCTGTCACTTATGAGCATCTATTAATTTGCTCTTGAAAAATAATTTACTCTCTTTCTCAGAACTTTATTGGAATCAGTGCAGATCTATTCATCTGAGAAGCAACAATATGGTGTGCTTCCCTCCTTCATTTCCAAGGGAGGCATCAATATTTATAGAATATTTTAAAACATACCCACCATCACTCTAAATCCTCACTTAAGTCTGAAATATATAGAGGACTGAGCTGTGAATCTGTCACTTACCAATTGTGTTTTTAAATGTTGCATAAGGGAAATTATTCTATCACCTTGTATGTATAAGACTGTGTTATTTATTGCACCTATCATTGCACAGTCAGTCACATTTATCTTTTCTTTCAGGATCTGTCAGAAATCTGTGATAGCATCCTCAGTGCCTATTTGCAGATCTGTAAACACATTTTGACGTGGATCATTATTTTATTCTGAAAAAAAAAATGGAAATACACTATGGAGAACAAGCTGCAAAGCAGGTGTGGAGTGAAAACGAAGCCAGGTATTTAGTTCTTCTTAACATAAATATCGCTTAGCTTATTTGTAGTTGCTCTCCCCTTGTAAAAGCAAGTAGGGGAGAGCAGAGAGCTGTTATTGGATTACAATTCTAGATTTAGTTGGACTATAGTTCCCGCTTCCTTGAGCCTCAGCCATGCTGGCAGAAGCAGGTGAAAATGGCAGTGTAGGAGCTGCAAGAGATACATTCTCATCATGTAAAGCTGGGCAGGGGTGGCATTTTCCTTACAAGAGATTGTAGGAAAAGTGGAGGAGAGGCTACAGTCTCTGGTGGGTGGACCCAAAGCCGGAAATAGGCAGAGTTGAACTGCTGGATAGCTAGGTGGTTCGATTCCCCACTGGACCTCCTTGACAAGGGCTGGGCTCTGTGATCCACAGGGTCCCTTCCCGCTTTGCAGTTCTAAGATTTATTACTAGATTATATGCATCCCACTTGCTTTCTGTCTTGCTCCCCTCCCCTTTCATCGCTCTCTGTATCTTGCTTCCGACAGGGCAATGGTGCAGAAGCGACAAACTTGCAAGGTTCAGCCTTGGGACTTTCTGCAGGCAGTCCAAGGCCCAAACACAGGGAGGTTGGCAGAAAGAGCTGCACAAAGGAGGTAGTCATTCTGAAGATAAGAGGAGGAATCCATGGAGCAGATGGGTAATCAGGAGAGATTCCAGTCTAGGAGCCAATGCGAAGACCTTGCTCCAGAAATATTGAAAGAATCCAAGGGTTTTAAAGTGGAGCCTTCAGAGCCCTAACAAGAGCATGATAGTACACATAATGTGATGTGTGCTGCTTGCAGGCGGTGAATATCTGCATGTCCTACTCACAAGTATCCCAATACTCATATTCTATCAGGTGGGGACTTCCGCATTTGATGGGCAACAAAGTACCGTATTTTTCCGTTTATAACACGCCCCCATTTATAAGACACCCCCCCAATTTTCTAACCCCAAAATTAAGAAAACTTAAGCTTTGAGGATCCAGCCTCTGAGCTCAGAACGTCGGACATTTTGTCTCTGTTGAATCTTGAGCCTACAGGCTCCACCTCCAAGGAGGTGTGTTCCAATTGGTTTGCTCAGGGTCAGCTGTCATCGGTTCCATAAGGCTCCTGATTGGAAGACGCTAAGTCTCCTGACTGTAGGAAACTCAGCCTCGTGGCTGAAGGGAGTCCGTTTACAGAGGCTAGGTATGTGCCGTTTTGTTCTCTTCTCAGCTATCTCAGCTTACTTCCGTGTAAAAGACGCCTCTCAATTTTTAGGGTAACAATTTTAGGAAAATGTAGCGTCTTATAGACGGAAAAATACGGTAAGTATTTCTGGTTTCATAGGGCAAGAAGGCAGTGCAACATTACCCTCTAGTTCCCTCAGTGAAGGGAATAGCTGCCTCCGGAGGGAAGGGTTTAGTGAAGGGCCCTGATCTACCTTGAGGTCCTTTGGTGCAAGCCATTCCTCTATAAACTTTGACTCGAGGAACCCCACATTATGCTCCAAAGATGATTGCTTCAACAAGGGCATGCTACGGAGGAGGCACGCAGGCCCACCCTCCAGAGGTCTGGGTTTTTTTTTCCATCCTGAACTCCAGGGAACTGGAAGCCTCTGAAGTAATTAGGAATTGGGTCAGACCAAATATGACTGCCTTTGATGGATGGGGCTCGGAGCAACACCTGGCGAAAGAAGTGAAAAATGGGGAGATGTTTCAGGCCTGCTTTGAAACATTAAGCTAGAATGGGCATTGGTGCATCCCAGGGAATAAAACAAACATTTAAGAAAATGTTCCATCCCGTTCCTTTCTTTTCCATTTGTAAATCACTTCGATAAGCTCATTATCCCTCTTTTCTAATTACCTTTTAAAGTTGAAACAGACAAGCCAGCTAATGAAACTGGAGAACAGGAAGGAAATTTGATCAATGCACAAAAGGTGAGAACTGCAAGCAGCATACATCGCGTTGCGTGTACTAGCATGCAGAGCCACCCTGTATGTGTGTACTCAGAAGTAAAACCTAGTAAGTTCAACTAGGCATACTTCTAGTTATGTGTATATACGGGGTGTGGGTGTGTGCACGCAACATACCTTTTATTTTCTCCTTTGTTGTAACTTACTTAAAAGAACGAGTTGGCATAAGTTGCAAAGCAAAACATGATCTCACAGGAGAAGATGAATTAATCATCCAGAAATAAATTGCCAGACAGTGTCTCTGATGAGAAAATTATTTGATCAAGAAAATAAAGCTCTGGTGTTTCACAGGATCTGCCAAAGGAACGTTGCATCGATTTCCCCACCCTCCAGCCCCCCAGGGATCTGTGAC
Organism: Intellagama lesueurii; assembly: GCA_037013535.1. Taxonomy (NCBI): domain Eukaryota; kingdom Metazoa; phylum Chordata; class Lepidosauria; order Squamata; family Agamidae; genus Intellagama; species Intellagama lesueurii. Next base: position 160,116,781 of record JBAJHW010000001.1, on the reverse strand, counting down.
AAAGCACACAAGTACAAAATAAATGGAGTGAAGACCCCAGCCCAAAGGTCAAGTCTGCATTTTGTAATGCGCCAAGTGAGCATAAGTGTGTATTATTCATACTTTTATTGAGGGGGAAAGATGCCATGCTGAATATATGAAGCTATAAAGAGTTTCCTCTCAAGTGCAGAATTTCAGGATCTAAGCACACATAATGGTTGCTTCTTACGTTAGTTTACTGTTGTCGGTTTATGTTAAGATCCTGGGGGCCGAGTGAGGGATAGTCACTGGCCTTGTGATGCCTGGGGAAGATGACATCCAAGTCTTTTCTCCCAGGGATGAGGTCAAGAGGGTAATAGTCCCCGGCCTAGGGCTCTTTGGCTGTAAGTACAGAGGCAGGCAAGAGGGGTTGGGCTGCTTGTGGGGCAGGCAGATCTTACAGTGTCAATGCCCTATTAGACCAGCCTCCACTCTCTCGTTGTTGGGGGTGGGTCGGTATGCTTGACAGACAGAGCCCGACATCAAGAGTCGGAGAGTTTCCCTGCATGCTGCCCATCTCATTCCTTGGACCCTGAGGGAATCTGTTACCGGGCTAAAGATTGGCAAAGAGAGATGGAGAAATGTACTTATTTAAAATATTTTTACCCTGCCTTTTTCTTCAAAAAGGACCCAAGGCAGCTTACATCATTAAAACACAGTAAAAGATTTCAAAAAACACACAGTACATTATTCAAATATTAAAGAAGAATGAAAAACATTATATTAAAAATACAAAAAAAAAAAAAAAACAGATTTAGAAGCAACAAAATATAAACCATCCCATTTATTGTTTCGTAGACAGTGGCTTGCCTGAAGAGAGAGGTCTTTGCCTGTTTGCAGAAGGACAGCAAAGATGGGGCTAGCCTGGCCTCCTGTGGGAAGGAGTTCCAGAGTCTGCCAAAACTTGGGGAATATAATGAGGAGGGGCAGTCTTTAGCTCTCTACCTGAAACTTTGGGAAGGAAGTGAGTGGGATACCAGATGAGAAACGGAAGGAAGTTTGCCCCAAGTGGCATGGATAACGGCTGACTGTCAATCAATATAACTGTAGATTAACTGTGAAGAACTCTATACTACCTTTGTGAACCAGAGGTTTACCGGGACTTGTACATAATAATGCTTTATTTCTGTGCTGGGAATTCTTAGTTCAATATATTTGTATGGATTTATTCAATATTGTGTGGAGTAACTGATATGTTATTAATTATGATACCTGTAGCATAACTGATCTGTTATTATACATTTTCTCAATTTACAATTTTGTTTTTATAAACCACTCCTTACTCTTTTATTCTATCTATCTATCTATCTATCTATCTATCTGTCTGTCTGTCTGTCTGTCTGTCTGTCTGTCTGTCTGTCTATCTATCTATCTATCTATCTATCTATCTATCTATCTATCTATCTATCTATCTATCTATCTATCTATCTATCAGCAAATGTGCATGGGTTTTCCTCAGCATAGAAATCTGTTGATTCCATCCCTCACTCACCCTATGCTCTCTCTCTTCTTCCTAAGTATTTTCCTTCATGATCATCTTTCTTCTGCCTACCTCCATCTTCTTAAATTCAGTCAACCCAAGAAATTCCTCAGTACTCATCAAAACACTTAGTTCTGCTCAGGTGGAAATAGAACTTTTTACTTAAATGTTTTGGGACTGTTGTTCTTATGTGTTCTCAAGTCATCTTCACCTTAGGGTGACCCTATGAATGAATGATCTCCAAAATGTCCTCAACTCGAAGAAACTCGAGCCTGTGGTTTCTTGAGGGAGTCAGTCCATCTTGTATTTGGTTTTCCTCTTTTCCTGCTGCCTTCCACCTTTCTCGGTACTATTCTCTTTTCCAGCAAATCTTGCCTTTTCATGATGTGCCCAAAGTAAGACAGCCTCAATGTCATCATTTTTGCCTCCAGAGAAAGTTCAGGCTTGATTTGCTTCAGGACCCACTTGTTCATCTTTCTGACAGTCTGGGGTATCTGCAACACTCTCCTCCAGCACCACATTTCAACTGAATCAATTTTTTTTCCTGTCAGCTTTATTTTCTGTCCAGCTTTCACATTCCTACATGGTGATCAGGAATACAAGAGGGCAGATGATCTTGGTCGTGGTCTCCAGTGACACTCCTTAAACTTGATGATCTTTTCTAGTTCCTTCTTTGCTGCCCTTCCGAGTCTCAGTCTCCTGATTTCTTGGCTGCAGTCTCCATTTGGATTGATGACTGAACTGAGGTATACAACTATCTTTATCTATTTCCATTTCTTCACTGTCAATATTAAAGTTGTGTAGTTCTTCTGTAGTCATGATTTTTGTCGTCTTAAATGTTCAACTGCAGTCCTGCTTTGGCACTTTCTTCTTTCACTTGTACTAAAAGTCATTTCAAGTCATTGCTGTTTTCTGCCAATAAAATGATGCCATTTGCATATCTTAAGTTATTGGTGTTCCTTCCACCCATTTTCACTCCTCCTTCATCTGAATACAATCTGGCTTTCCATATGAAATGTTTTGCATACAGATTGAATAGATAAGGTGTCATGAGTTCAGCCGAAGAAGATCTGGAATCTGAGGGGTTAATTACAGCTGAGGAAAATGCTGGGCAATCAGAATTGCAGACAGCTGAATCACCACCAGATTCTCCTCCCCCAGTAGCCAGAGTGAGGGATAAGCTTCGGCAAGGACTCATGACACGAAGGTCTGAAGCTCGCATGAATGCTTCCCACAGGAACATCAGGTCCACCAGTCCTGAGTTTTAACAGGATGAAAGGCTTCTAGGAGTTTGATGACTGCTCCTGCTATATAATCTGCACTCAGAAGGCTTGGAAGCTTGTGGAAGCAACAAGTCAATACTGGCTTGCATCCACGCTCCTGCTTATCTTGGACCTTGCTTTCATGACCCTTGGCTTTGGACTCTGGCTTCTGACTATGGTTTGTGTTTTTGGCTTTGGCAATTTGGCATCTGTTTGTATCTTCTGGACTTCTGATATTGGACTGGCTTGTTGGACTTTTGCCTTTTGGAACCCCTAGGAACGTGACATAAGGGGACAAAATGCACCCTTGTCTGACACCTTTGCCTATAGGAAACCTTTCTGTGTTTCCATATTCTGTCTTAATGGTAGCTTCTTGCACACATTTGCTACACATCAGGACAATCAAGTGCTGAGGTGCTCCCATTTCTTTTAGAAAAGCCCATAGATAATGGTGACTGAGTGTTCCTGCTTGCAGCATTTTGAACCAGCTAACATTTCCTCATTTAAACAGTGACCGATCCTGCCAGGTCTGCTTAGAGGGGAGGTGGAGAGTTGGGCAGGATGGTAGCAGACAGTGGCTGGAGCAGTGGGTGCTGCAGTACGAGGAAACCCTGATTTATGCCATAAACATGGTGGTGAGTCTCCACACCCACTCACTCATGCACCACCATATCCAAGGTTGAAACAACAGCAATGAGGAGAATGCCCCCCTTGATCCCACCCAAGTTACATGCCTATCGTGGAATCAAAGGGGGACTGGCCTCTTCGGCAACTGATTTCCAGATATAACCAAGCCAGTTATTTAAGATAGAAACAATGGTATCTGTGAAATAGCTCAATAGCATCCATGGAAACTTATGTTCTTCCAGCTGCTACCATTTGGGAGATATTTCCAGACAAACAATCTTTCTACCATATTATCTGGCAGTTCAGTCATGGCGACTGGACTTCTTTCTTATTAGGTTGAAATGCTTCGCTACTCATCCAAGTAGCTTCTTCAGTCTGAGGAGAGTTGGTAGGAGACCCCTGATGCATCCTCCATGTTGGTTTCACTTCCCCCTGGTCTGAATAGGCTCGTTAGAAGGACAAAGGAGTGAGGGTGAGGGATAATCTCACTTCTGCAGTTCTCCACCCATTGTCATGGGTCATTAACAGTCAGGGGAAGTGTAGGAGGACATATCAGGGGTCTCCTACCAACTCTCCTCAGAGAGTAGCGGAACATTTCAGCCTAACAAGAAGTCAGTTGCCATGCTTCCAGATAACCTCACATGGAGGTTAGCTTCCAGATAACCTCACATGGAGGACTGAGAATCTTCACAAATATATTTCTACCATATTGAATATTACTTGGTTCATAGCCAGAGGTAAAGGATCTGATCCTTGAAGTTTATTTGACTTGGTTTACAGAAAAGTCTATCAAATGTCTATGATTACTTGCTGTTAACAACTATTTATCTGTGGGGCCAACCAGGACCCTGAGAGAACTGACTGAAAGATAGAATCAAACCCCTCCCCCCCCCTTAAGTTGGGGAATCATTAGCATTTGTGGCAAATTTCATAATTCCAGCTCTTACTGTTTTGGAGAACACTTTGGGACAAAAATAAAAATCACACCATCAAAATCATTTCTAGGGTTAGAACTATCATGGAGCTTTCAGCAGATGTTAAAGCCAGCACATAATTAAGTTCTGTTTCCCCACGTTAGTTAATGAAATACAGATCATGACTTCAGTTCAGTTTACGCTGTAATTTGCAGAGATGGCATTCCTTAAGCAAAATAGCCTTGAATAGCAAAAATGCAGCAAAATAGCCCAGAAGAGGCAATCATGCGGAGGATAGTGCAGCCGGAAAGGACACAAACGTTGGCTCCTTCTGCCCTCAATAATTTCCTTTGCTTCACCTTCAGCTTTGCTGTGGCAAATAAATAGGCACCAGAAAATTAGCTTTTAGATAGCCTCTGACACCTTCCACTGATGTGATGAAGATGAATGGTCCTCTGGTGTCATGATTTATTTGCAGAATTATCATAAGAGCTTATATTAGTTATGTTGCATGAAAATGGGTCTTTAAGAAGGCATGATAGACTGACATATTAAGGTTTACCAAAAGGAGAAGGGGGGAATATGGTGTCAATGTCATTAGCTAATTTATTCACCCAAAGATGACTTTCCATTGCACTTCTAAAATCTGGTTGGAATAATCCCTCTGTACTGGAGGAAGGTCAGTTATCATCGGGAGTTTAATGACTCCTCAGGATTATTCTATTGAACAAAACAAATCTTAGCCTAGAAGTGACTACAAATCCCTTCCAAATTATTTTTAGGACAAATTTTTATCCAGAAGTTATTTTTGGGTTCTAGTGCATCATCCTACCTCTGCTCCATTATGGGTCGCTTTAGCATGTCATTATATGAATTCTTCTTAAAAGTAACTTTCCAGGCTCTATGTTTTCTATAGAAACAAATTGATAGAATTAGTGACGGAAAGATATGCTAAAGGCTGTTCCATATAGAATGTCTGTACCCCTTTAAGTTCAAGCATGGATCATAGCAGAAATTCCCTGAAGATCCAGACAATGTTCTCCTTATCACATTTTGTACTGCTTCTTTTGATTATTTGTCTCCTTGTACTTTTTATCTCTTCCCAAACCTCTGCTTTATTTTTTGTACATGTTTGTGCCAGGGGCAGAGTTTCACTCTGTTGATTTCATTACCTTATCTTTGTTTTCCCTAATCTTTGTTTTCCCCTTGAAGGGGCGTAGTGCTAGCCTTCAGAAGTACGTGGGGCATGGCACTAGAGCCATTTTCTAAACTCTTCTGTTGAAGATACTAGCTTGAGACCCCATAGAGCTGCTGCCAACTTGAGCAGACAGTACTAGGCCACATGGAAGTGTTGCTACCCACCCCAGCTGCAGATGAGGCAGAATTTGTTAAGATCCCACTGAAACAATAAGTGAACTCCAAGTTTGCTTACAAGACAAAAAGCTTACTGAGTAACTTATAAATGCTCAAATGTGCCCAAAAGGCTGCAATGGATGACAGCATGGCCTGCAGGTCACTACAAGAAGTCTGAACAACCAATGGGCAGATCAAGCTGTTTTTATACATTTTTCCTGCTTCCATCTATAGGCTTCAGCTGGGCAATATATCATTACTATGTTTCACTCTAATGAGCAGCACAAATATGTAAAATCCTCTCTATCCAATGCCCCACCATGATAAGCTAAGCTATGCATGGTTGGTATGAAAAAGCACAAACAAGCTCATTAATGGTATTTGATCAGCACATCTGTTATCATCAGCCCTCTTTCCTTGCTAAGAGCTCATCAGGAAAGCTTGATCATCCTTTGATCCATCTTCTCACCAGGAGAACACAGAAGCAGCTTTGCACAGCCAAGAGAAATGGAAGGCAGCAGTTCAACATGGAATCGACCAGACCCAACAAGGTGAATGGCCACTTGGCTCAACATCGAGTAGCAACAGCAAATGTTTCCGTGATTAAGTAGTGCACAGAAACCACCAAGCAAATTTCTCTGATTTTCCTGAAATGACAACATCAACAACAAATGGGAGTGTCCGTCTTCCCATCCATCCATCCATCCATCCAGATGTGCGAAGCTGAAGAACAGAAGGGACCGGAAATCCATAAGTGAGCTGCTGTCTCAGAATGCAGCTGGCCCAGCAAGGAACGAAGCTGAATGATTCTTGCCTAACCCACAATACTGCTGTGGCACCTCCTGTGCGCATTTTAATAAAATGGAGATAATGCTTTCACTTTTCCTTGGTACCTTGGCTGCATGAGGCAAAGAATTGTCAGCTACAAAGGGAGCAGGAAGAAGTTCCCTCTCCTTAAAGTAACTTTTGTTTCTATGATTTCAACACGGGGGAGGCAGAATCAACTTGTGGATGGGGACTGCAGTAAAAATCTGGGTAGTCCAAGGAGCTTGCAGAGCAAAGCAGGATAACGAGGATGGCATCATTGCCAATTGGCAACCAGCACGATTTTTTAAATAGAGGACATCACGTCAGTATGTTTCATAGGAATGACATCATGGAGGCTCACAAACAAACCAAAAATTACCTTGGCATAGCCAAACTGAATTAAATAGCATTTTTAGGCAACTGCTGGTGACTGTGAGGAAAAACAAGGACAGGTAAAATGTTGCCTAGAAGAAGTTGCAGCCAGAGGAACAAAATGGTACCAAACAGGTTAGAAACAATGGGAAAGTTTTAGTGTGTGAAATCTGTTTAGCTGTAGATAAATGGTTCTGATAGGTCATACAGATCTATAGGTCATTTGTGTTCAAATGGTCATATCTGCCTGAATCCTAGGCAAGAAGGGAGCTGCGTGCTAGCCTTCAGACCATTGGGCTCCTTCCAATGGCAAAATGCCTGTTCATTCATTGAAATAGAAGTAGACATGTTTCATATGTATGTTTTTAGCTGAAATTCTCATTGGATATTAAATAGTCAGTGAAATCAATGAAATCAAGCTTTTTTTAAAAAAATGCCTTCAGCCCATCAAAATGTTAATCCTGGCCATGAAAAAGGAAGTCCCTGGGGACTATTCTCTATTACATTCCATCAGGGTCCATCAGACTTACCAGACACATACATCCTCTCCCCTATAGTGCCTTCTCTTTGAAATAAGTGTTAGAGAAGGCCTCCATAAAGAAACCGAGGGGCAGAATTTGGTGAGCCTTCAGGCAAGAGGGATTCCCGGGTATTCGGGTGGGTCAGAAGTACTGTCTCAGCTCAACAAGACACTTTGATAAGAAAAGGTCAAGCCCCACAAGATTCCTCACCTCCAAATGAGAGCAAGACAAGGAGTGCTGTTCTTCTCTTTCCCAAAACACTGAGACTTAAGCAGACAGATGTACTCCCTTCATAAAGAAGGGGAGCACAGAGAGTAACAGCATAGAGCAGAAGAGGGCAATATTTTGTTCTCCAGATGTATTTTGGACTACATCTCCCATCACTCCTCGTCATTGGCTATGCTGGATAGGGCTGGTGGGGTTTGCAGCCCAATAGCACCCATGAGAGTTTCAGGCCAACATCTAGAGCAGCGGTCCCCAACCTTTTTGGGACCGTGGACCGGCTGAGCCTCTGAGGAAGGCGGGGCACACACACACCCCTCGGGCACATGTGCAAAGTGGTGGGGGAGCGTGCGTGTGCCAGCGTCAATATGAGCACTCCCCTACCCCTTCGTGCATGCGCAGGAGCAACTGCACGCCCGCCCGCATGCCCACCCCTTCGCGTGGGCACTCGGGCGCATGCGTGAAGGGGTGGGGGAGCGCTCACGCTGGCACGCGCATGTGTGTGCAAAGCAGCTGTGGGGAGGGGAGTGTGTGCAGGGGGCGGGAGGTCTGTCTCCGCAGCCCGGTCTGGCTCAGGCCACGGACCGGTACCGGGCCGCGGACCGGGGGTTGACGACCTCTGATCTAGAGGGCCACAAATTGCTCTCCCTGGTAAAGCAAGAGGGCACCAGACTCACATTTTTCTGTGGAGCTTTGAAGGGGCAAATAATTGTTTATGTATTTGTTTCATTGATCTCCTGCTTTTCCTCCAGTAAGATGAACACAAAATACATGGCCCTCTTCCTCACCACTTTTTCCTCACCACAACCGTGTGAGGTAGGTCAGACTGAGAGAAAGAGAAAGTGACTAGCCAAAGATCAGCCAGAGAGTTTAACGGCTCAGTGGGGCCTACTTGAACCCCAAGTCTCCCAAGTACCATTTCAGCCCCCTGAACACTGCCCTGCCACGACCACATAATATTTCAATAGAATTGCATCTAAATATTTGTCTCCTAATTAAATGTGGACAGAAATGCACACATTACTTATCATACAGCACACTGTGTCAGCAAAGCAGGCTGGGTTCTTTACAGACTGGAGGCATGACACAGCAGCTTTGCTTCGCGCATGGACTCTGGCCACTTGACTCAGTGTCTGCTCCTTGGCTTTTGGAAACTCATTTAGTCCCAGAAAAAAAAAATGAAATCAACAGAACGGCTATGCTTTCAACTAAACGGTGCAAAATTGGTTTGGGGGTGGGGAGGTGAATGCTTCTAAATAATGTAATCATGAAGAAAAGCATGGAAAGTTTGCCTTTTCAGACCACAGATCCCATGGGCATGCTGGCTGGGGATTTCTGGAAACTGTAGCCAATGAAAAAAATAAAAATCTAAGTTCCAAGTTCTATAAGAAACCTGCTGGTCCCTGTTTATACTGCATCTAGTTATGCACATAGAGGTAATGTCCACCAGATGGCGAAAGGCAAGCAAAGGGAAAGCTGTCGCTTCCCGACTCTGGTTCACCTTTGGAGAACCGCAGTGGATCTGCTTAAAAAGTGTCAACCCTCTGCATTCTCCTTCTCTCTTCTCTGATCAATCAAGATAGCACTGTGGGTTTTTGCTTTCACAGAGGCAATCACTTGGTTTGATCTCTTATCTTTGTGTTCCAGGTCACTGTTGTTTTGAACCCCGTTGTGCCTTTTCTCTGGGAAATAAAATCCTGTGAAAACTTCCCACAGTGCTCAGAAGTAAGTAAAATAAACAGAGAACATATACTGGAGCATAAAACCAGGAATGGTCTTAAGCATAATTCTATCATCCCTTTCTTCCACAAGTATTAATTAATCGATTGTGTTGTGTTGAACATATCAAGACGCCCATGCAATGACTGCATTGCTTCAAAATGATAGTAGAATTAAGACTGCATCACTCTGTTTTCTCTCCTCCCTGCCGTTTCTCTAAAAAGCTCTGAATGATCTTACTGGTTCTGTTTTCCTGACACCCGATTTTATCCTCACAACAGCCTTGTTAGGTAGATTATGTTAAAAAGAATGATGGGCACAGTGAATACAATGCATACTGGGTTTATTATACATCCTCCCTAGAGATGGGCATGAAGCGCTGGTTCAGCAGTTCGGTGCAGTTTGTTTCCAAGCCAAACAGCTGATCTGCAGTTTGACATCTTGCCCCCTCTAGTTGGTGCCCAATTGGCAGCAGCACTCCACCCCACCTCCTCTGGGCACTGCCTCTAAGTGGACACCTGCTGGAGGGGGCAGAGCGCCAAACCACGGGTCAGCTGTTCAGCCAGGAGATGAACAGCACTGAACTGCCAAACCAGGAGTTTGTGCCCATCCCATAAGTTCCACTGTATTCAAAAGGTTTTACTCCCAGGTGAAAGTGCCCAGGTTGGCGATCCTTCTGAATGATCTGAACCTAGATCTCCCTGGCCTACATTCCACACAGTCTGCATTACATCCCACTCACTCTTCCTTAGCATTTACTTAGGAGTAAGCCCCAATGAACTTCAGCAAGTCTAATTCAGTAAAGCAGTGACAATGTACAAATCTGCTTCACAGTGCTTCTCATTCCCCCCCCCCCCCATCTCAAGTTTGTTCCAACTTACATTCTTATCAGAGCACATTTGGGGGCAGTATCTTTCCAAACTGACCCATCGCCCCATGGATAATGTTGGGTTGGTGATTGCATTGTATGGTCTAAAATCTGAGGATTTACCATCTCAAATTGCATTTGGGATTTGGTTTGGGGAGGTGAAAATCAAATACATGCATATTAAGTAGTGCAAAGATGCATAGGGACAGATTGCATCAGTTGCTATTCTCACTGATATTCACTAGCCAAAATCTTGTTGCATAGTCCTATCAGTGGAAGGGAAATAGCGTAACTCACAACAGCAAACTACCCCTAATTAATGAGTCCCCACTTTGAGTCTTCATTGTGGACCAGTTGGATGGTTTGGTGTGCAAGCAGGAATCCAAACCGGAACTTGATAATTAGCACCAATTTGCTGCTGTGAATTATGCCATTTCTCTTCCACTGATGAGTACACTCCTGTACTGCAGTGAGTTCTGGACCCTTTGTGTATGGCAGGAGAGGAAGCTGAACACATTCCATATGCGTTGCCTCCGACGCATTTTTGGTATCACCTTGCAGGACAAAGTTCCAAATAGAGTAGTCCTAGAATGAGCTGGAATTTTTAACATGTATACATTACTGAAACAGCGACGTCTACGTTGGCTCGGGCATGTCGTGAGAATGGCTGATGGTCGGATTCCAAAAGATCTCCTGTATGGAGAATTAGTGCAGGGAAAGCGCCCCAGCGGGAGACCACAGCTGCGATACAAGGATATCTGCAAGCGGGATCTGAAGGCCTTAGGAATGGACCTCAACAGATGGGAAACCTTGACATCTGAGCGTTCAGCCTGGAGGCAGGCGGTGCATCATGGCCTCTCCCAATTTGAAGAGGCACTTGCTCAGCAGGCCAAGGCAAAGAGGGTGTCCCGAAACCGGCAAAATCAGGGAGCTGGACAGGGGACAGATTGTATTTTTCTTCAGTGTGGAAGGGATTGTCACTCTCAAATTGGCCTTCTCAGCCACACCAGACATTGTTCCAAGACCTCTATTCAGAGCAAGTTACCATAGTCTCTCGAGACTGAAGGATGCCTACCTGATCTTCCACTGATGTAGCTACACAACAGGATTTTGTCCTCATCTCCTATTGTTCCATAGAAGGTTTGTTAGTCCAATTGTATCCAGTAATGCACAATCTTTTAAGAAATTAGGATACCAAGAGAACATCCCAGAACCTGACAATTGTTTGCATTTGGGTGAGAAGTAGTGAACTGATGAAAAAAGAAGTGTAGTTCCAGGATTTCCCCCTGCTTTGTACCTCTTTGTAAATGATAAGGAGCACAAGAGAGTATCCTGTAGACCATCTTGACTGCTGATATTGGTGTCATCAACATTCAGGCTGCCAGTTGCTAGGTAAAGCTTGGCATCCTTTTTTGTTGTTCTTTTTGGCTATTTCAGATCATGGATATGCAAGCACAATATCCCACACTCATAAGATAGAGGGGTTTTTGGGTGTTTTTTTTGTGTGTGTGTTTTTTTTTGAAGAGTTTAGTTCATGTTCATTAAAACTGCACAGCCAGGCTTTTCAAGTGTTCTACCAGTTTGGGCACAATCTTACCCACTTTGGTTGAAATCTTCAGGCAAAAAAAAGGCATGGAGAAAATGAAATAAAATGGCCATAAAAACTTTATGATGGCCCACGGTCAGGGCTGAGGACTGAGTCACTGACACCTTACTACCGGTGTCAGAGGAGTTACAACACCCCAGCACTCCACGCCTTTTTTGGAAATTTTATTCAAAATAGTAATTTTCAGTACTATGGAGAGGAAATTGCATATACTTGTATAATTGCCTGGGAATGCTCATGGAAGAATGAATGTCAGTGTCATCCTTTCCCCAACCACCCTGGCTGTTTGAGACTTGGGGGGCTTTTTTCAAAACCAGAAGTGATTTTTTTTCCCCAGTGAATCAGTGGTTCCCAACCTCGGGGTCCCCAGAAGTTATTGGACCACAGCTCCCAGAAATCCTGGCCAGCACAGCTAGTGGTGAAGGCTTCTGGGAGTTTGAATCCAGGAATCTCTGGGGACCCAAGGTTGGGAACCACTGCAGTAAGTAATAAATGAAGAGTGGAGACAAGAGCACTTGGGTTAGTGTGTTGAACTAGATATGAGTGATCCAGATTCAAATTCTAACTTATTTATCAAAGTCACTGGAGGACCTTGGGCTAGTTACACACTCTCTGACTCAGCCTTACCTCACAGGATTGTTGAAAGGACACGAGGAGAAGTGCCATGTGTACTGTGCTACGATCATGAAACGAAAGGCAAGCTAAATATGTAATTATTTAATAACGAATAGCAAATAAACTTAGCCCTCTGGGGGACTGGTTTTGCAGACTGGGTGGCACTTATTGAAGGGAGACTATTGAAAAAAGACCAGACAATATTTGAGTCAGTTTCTTCTTGGCTTAATTTTTAAGGCAAAGTAATAAACGCAGCTATTCAGTCCTAGGCATCTCCAATGACTGCCATTTGCTCTTTCTTTGTTTCATTACCATCCACATAAGAACAGGTAAAACTCTACTTTACTATAATTATGTTCATTTGTTTGAAAGGTCATTTCCAGAATTACACAGGGGAAATTGTGCCTGTTTGTATATCATTGGTTGGAAATGCTCACAGAGGAGTGAATCGATACATTGAATAGCAACAGTTAGAGCAATAAATGGAATAGAAATGCCATCCTATAATACTAAGAAGAAAAAACATTTGTGTTTACTCTAAAACTCTAAAATCAAAATGAAAAAAAAAATATTTGCCTAGCTTTCATAAGATGGATACTTTACTCATTACAAAAACTTCGGTACATGGAAAGGGAAGGGAGTGGATTTATGGATTTAATGAGTCTCCGGGGATTATCTACAATTTAGCTTAAGGAACAATAAGACAAACGTGTTGAGTGTTTCCCCATAGATTCATTACAAAGACTAGACGCATCTGCACACAGTAAGCTGAAATCTTTATTTTATTGGGTTTTTTTAAAAAAAGGCAATCCAAAAAGACCACAAGAAGTGTCCACCCTTCATTAGCCATTTAAATATGTCTACAAAACAGTGTTAAATGTTAAAAATATTCATTGCAATTAGCAAATGTAAAGAACCCCTTTCTCCCACTCAGTATCTTTCTGAAACAACCAAAACAAATATAGAGGTGACACAAATTGCAAGAAAGTGCAGCTCTCTAATAGACAGCTTAATGGAGAAAAATTTCATTCCAGGGCTAACTTCACATTGATTATATGAAAGTGGCTGCCTCAGGGAAGCTCAGAGCAGTAGATGTCAACTTTTTGGCAGCGGGGAGGAAAGGGCAAATGTTTAGGGCTTCTAGTTCCCAAAGCCCCAGCTCGCACAGGCAGTACCCAGGGATTCTGGGGCCTGAAACTCAAAACATCTGGAGTCCAAAAGTGGAGAACTGCTGGCTTACAGCTTGTCTCGCAAGGTCAAATGATCTCAGCTATAAAGTCAGTAGGTAACCGTACGTCCAGTGGAACATATTCCTTGGCAAAGTTGCATACAAAACTGCATTCTAATATGGTCCAATACATGTGGGCTCAGAAATGAGCCCTATCAAATTTGATGGAATTTATTTCCAACGTTTTGTCTAGGATTGCAGCCTCAGCCACGACGCAACCCCAGCTGTGGAATAGCAGGTGCACATTCAACACTGGCCTTTTCTATTCAAGTCAGTTCCAACGTATGGCCACCCTTCCCAGGGTTTCCTAGGTAGACAGTGCTCAGAAGTGGTTTTTCCTTCCCTTCTTCTGGGGGAGTCCTGGGACTGTGCAGCTTGCCCAAAGCCACACAGGCCGGCTTTTCTTCCAGGAGCCACAGTGGGGGAATCGAACTCCCAACCTCTGGCTCAGCCTCAAGGTACCGAACCTCTCTAGAGGTTTAGCTTAAAATGACAGATTAGGACCCCTGTGGAAGCAGGGTGGCCTGTGGAATCAGGGAATGATTAAAGAACAGCTAGGAAGAACAATTCAAGCGTGTACAGAAAATTAAATTTATAATATCTCGGACTCATGTTGGCTATTGTCATGTGCTTTTTAGAGTGCAGAAAGTAGTGCCAACCCCACCCCACCCATCCCAAGAAGCCACACAGAAAGGCCAACATCTTTACATGACAAATGGCCTAATAATATGCTATGCAAAAACAATGAATGAAAGCGGGGGGGGGGGGAGTGGTGGAATAAATGAAGGGGGAAATGCTTTTTCAGTCTTCTTTGCTTTAAAGTCAGAACTGCAGTCAATTAATGGGCTGAAGAAAACCTCTCCATGATGAGCCATATGGCTCTTAGCTGGGGTATCTCCCAGCAGAAGTCATTGGCCCACATATGCGACAATTAATGATGGATGCACAAAAAGGACATATGTAACACAACATGCCCCACGGTTTTCCTACTATCTGCCACTACGTAGTAGCATGGAACTCAACTTCCTCATCAAGAAATCTGTGCCTTCCTTTCAGTTCCCACTCTAGACTCCCAATAATTTCCCACAACCAGTTTGAGTTGTGCTGCAGATTGTCTTCATGTGCATGAGAGAAAAAAAGATGTGGCCTCTAATCACATATAAACTGAGACTTTGACAGAGGGGGTTGTAATGGGTGGCAGTAACAGACTCTGGTATAATCTTTGTTTGTTTGTTTTTCCATTGGAGCGTATCTATATTTCTTTTTCTTCAGACACCAGTTGTTTTGCTTGAACGTTGCCTGCGATTGTCCAAAGGTCTGGGATGGGTGCCAATCTTTATGTAGCCAGAAAAAGAAAGAGTCAGCATCACCCGTGAGGAAAAGAGAGATGTCTGGTGCTCAATGAGTTTCTGAGGTGTGGAGAAACGGTGAGAGGGGGAAAAATCACTAAGGAAATATCTGTAAGCCCAGACTTCATAAGGACTGTGTGTGTGCAAGACATGCATGGACGGGAGCTCACACATTCAGGCCTGAACCGCAATGACAAAGGAAGCAACCCTGCAAGGCAAGCGACCATGGCAGCCTTCAAAGGAAGTACGAAAGGTGCTGAATTATATCCGAATGTTGCCTCCATTTCAATGTCAATTTCTTTAACTGGGCTGCAGCTTCAGCTGGGAAATACAAAGCAAGTGGCTCCAAATAAACACAGGATGTGCCTCCTTCGCAATAAAAAACCCATGGACTCTCTGTAGTCACTCATGTGCAAACTCCTTCAGAGAACTAATGAGCTAAACACAAAGAGCTCAGTGTGACCCAGCAAATACCAAGTTTTCACACCCCTTTCTGTCTCAGGGTCTGGTTCCCGTACAGCAGGAGTGGTCAACTGTAGCCATCCACACGTGCTTTTCATGTCATTGTGTTGTGTGTTTTGTTTGTCATTTTGCTTACCGTTCCCGCCAGACCTAGCCAACGTGGCTGCTGGTGAGTTGAAGTCTGAAAAGTTCTGAAGGGCCACCGAAGCCCACCCCAGCAGCAGAGTAAATGTCTTGGCTGGTGGAGCAACAAAGTCAGGCCTGTCTTCAGTGTCTGGGGTCAAAGAAGGCCATAGAGATCCATCAAAAACACTTGGACCATGTTGCTGAACTAAGGACAGCCAGCTGCACAGTAAAGATTTCAAGCAGATATCCAGCAGATAAAGACCAAGTCTTTTTGCTGGGAGATGAGCATACAGCTCCCTTCTCTGCACCCACACCCACACCTCCACCCACAAACTGATTTACTTTGGCTTCCCACCTGAAGAATGATGCCTTTGGGAACAGATAGAGTATAGCTTCTGGAAGACAATCCAAAGAAACTTACAGCTGTGTAGCAGCTAAAGTTCTGGACTGGGACTTTGTTGCTCAGAATTCTACCATGAACTCACTCAGTGACTTTAGGCTAGTCAATTTGTCTCATTACTTCAAAGAGTTCTTCTAAGGATAAAGTAGGGATGAGGAGAATCAGGTACACTGTGTTCTTCTGACTGTCAGGAAAGTGGCATATAAATGTAAGTAAACGTTACACAGTAAGCATTTTGATGCAAATCCAACTTAAAGTTGAATAAATGTTCAAGTCCGACAATCTGGATTAAAGCAGGACTTGTCACAGTGAAAGAGCAGTTCAGCCATTATGGCTGAAATCCAGTAGTAAGTCACAAATAGAATAGGCCCACTGAAGCAGGGGAACTTGCAGAGCAATTGACTCACTAAACTGCCACCGATTCAATAGGACTACTCTAGTTTTGACTTACTACTCTATCCAGCCCTTTGGTGATGCTTATCAAGGAAATACTTGACCTTTTCCTCCACCTGCCCACACCATATTGACAGGGAAGAATTACAGAAGTGAGTCCTTGGGATAAATAGCTAATAACTGCTGGATAGCTCCGTGGTTTAGGTCTCTGGCTGCAGAATTGAACTCCCAATTGAAACTCCCCATCTGTGCCTCCTTGACAGGGGCTGGGCCCAATGATCCATAGGGCCTCTTCCAGCTCTGCCGGGCTAAAATTATTGTTATATATTATTCTAAGATTATTATATAATTATATGGAGCTCCCAGCACACATACGATAGTATCTGCCTAGCGGAATAAAGGGTCTTCCTATCATTGTTCTATCTCACAAGGCATTATAGATCCTTAGGCTCATCCTTTCTGCAGCTAAAACGCCTAGGGATGAATCCAGTGAAATAAACCCGCCGAAATCAGTTGGGCAGGAATCAATCATGGGTAACTTAGGAGCCATCGATTCCAGTGTGTCTGCTTTAGTATGACCAGCTCTGGATCTAACCTATAACATCAAATACATGGAAGATTTAAAATCATGATTACCATCACCATGGTCATGTATTGCAGACACAGTGCATCCAGTCAAAATTAAAGGAAAGTGCTATGCAGCAAAATAATATTAAACTTAGTTAAGGCTTATAATATATTCTATGAACTCCAAAAGGAAAGTACCTCGAACAACGTGGACCCATAAATTAACCCACATCATGTCCAAATATTTTATTTTGCTGCAGCCATCAGTCAATTATCTTCCTTTCCCACACAGTCCTATTGGGTTAATGCATCTCTCTACCGGACTTGAGTGCCACTCTAGAGAACCACATAAAAGCTTCCCATCGCTCATCCTTGTGGAAGGTAA
Source organism: Intellagama lesueurii (assembly GCA_037013535.1). Classification (NCBI taxonomy): domain Eukaryota; kingdom Metazoa; phylum Chordata; class Lepidosauria; order Squamata; family Agamidae; genus Intellagama; species Intellagama lesueurii. The sequence continues at coordinate 160,099,487 of JBAJHW010000001.1, read as the reverse complement.
TCTTACAAAAGAGACATTCCCCCTGCAGCTTCCCACCAGACGCAGCCCATGATAGTAAATAAATTTCCCATCCAATAACATTATCAGCCCAGAAGCTCAATCAAATAAATCAGCCACCTCAAATACCTGTATATGACGGGAGTGGTAGTACTTCAAAAAGCCCACCTCAAAGCCAGATGACATACTGTTGGAGGGCAGAGCCCTGAGGGAGAAACTCAGTAAGATTGGTGGGGAGTTTTAACTTTTGCCTTCCATATGTGCAGCACAGCATAAATGAAAATGGAGAATCAGGCAGTGGGAAAGCAGAGGCAATATTAAATAAAATGAGCTGGGGAAACAGAACGGGGACAACTCACACTCTTCTCTCCCCACCAAGCAACAGAGATAAAAGAGCCACAAATCCTTCAAAGATGAAAAACAAAACTATAGGTCGAGTTATAATCAAAGTGAATTATGGGTAATTCGGGGGATGTGTGGGATAGGAAGTAACAAGCCAGTGTTTGTTCAGTTACACTGTAACATCTGTACAGTGGCAACAAAGGGTAGATTTTCATCTATCTGCAAAGTGTATTTACTTGTTAAAACATCTGTTAGTCACCATTTAGCCTCGGCTCTTACGGGGTGCTCAGTCTGTAATGCATGATATGATACAACCACACATTTCAGCAGCAGATTCCAGCACCCACCGCCAAAGCAAATGTGAGTTCAAAACGTTGCGCAAATTATACAGTAGCACAAGCCGCCATATAGTTTGGCTCCTGAAAGTTTCCCATGTTATCTCTTGTGCAGATATGAATGGGGCAGGTTCATTTTGGTGAACCTTTTATTATAGGTGTCATTCATTGACTGGATATCTCAGTGAGCAGGTGCACCTAGGTGAGGAGTTCGATTGCCCTAGTGTACCTCCTGGGAAAAAAGCCAGCCTGTGAAACCTTGAGCAACCTGCGCAATTCCAGAGGGCCACCAGCAGAAGACTCTAGTGAATCACCTCTGAGTACTTCATCCCTAGGAAACCTGACAGAGGTTGCCATAAATTGGAATCATCTTGATAGGAGGCCCCCTTACTAACGCTGCAGTTCTGATTTTCCATCCAACCATCTTCTGAAAGCTTGAGGTCTGTTCACAAGCTGTTGACTGACCTAGACAACGTAGAAGGACAATTAGGAGGTTTCATGGTTTCTAACCTTCCTCCCTTTTTGTTATGTGCTGTCAAGGTCTTGCTGACTTGTGGTGACGCTGTGAAGTAATGCCCCATCTAGTTGTGCAGATGCACTCCTGACTCCTTAGATTCTTCCAGACAGGCTCTGTTCTCACTTCTCCTGGAGATTTCTGAGGCTAGTCCAGAGCTTCTGTTCAGTCCTTGCTGTGCTATAAGTGGCCTCCTACATGGCTCAAGGTTGGTAGAAATTATTGATTTAGATTTAATCCATTAACTCCACCAGTAGCATCACTTTCAGCAGACCATGCCCAGCTTCATAAGAACATATCCTGCTCAACAAATCCAAACCAGCTAATTCCACAGCTGTATGTCTAGTAAAAAAAAAAAAAAGTTAAGCAAAGCATTTATTTCACATTCAAAACTCTAAGGAGAGCAGCAGATGTAGCTTGTGCCAGACAGGATGTCCTAGGGGAGCCACCAGAAATGTCCACATCTCAAAATGATTCACCCGTATCCTCAGAAAAGGCAAGTCCAACCTCCATAGCTTGTGTACAGGGAAGACTTGTTGATGTACATCAGAGATTTCAGAACAATGTTATTCAGCTCATAATTCCCAGACAAAGAAGTTGTCAGCTCTCTAGACTATTTTGGAATTGATAAGATTATACAATGAAAATAGATGGTGCGGGCAACTGAAAATTAATGCTGGGATTTATACAAGAGTCATCTTATATATTGGGAAATTTAGATAATGAATAATATATGGAAATGAAATCAGGATGCATACAGAAAAGGCTCCTTTAGTAAGAGAAATAGAGATAATAGTATTCTGTAAAGGTCAGAGACAGACAATTGCTTTAAGAGGGATTTTTACAATTATATATATATTGACTATTAAAATGTCGTAACATCAACAGTAGCAAATTTTTTAAAGTAGTTCAATTTAAAGAAAAGGAACAATTCATAAAGAATTCAATAACAATACAAATGATCACAGAGCAGTCACACATATTTAAAATGAGTGAGGGCATCCACATATTTCTTTGGGAGCTTTGTTTATTTGATATTTGTTTATTTTCTAAATGCACCCTTTTATGGCTTTCTGTGGAAACTGAGTGGTTTTCTCTTTGTCCCTTGTTTGATTTCTGATAAGTCTTGTTGACCGGAGGCTCTCTAACAAACATTTTTGAGATATAGTTCTGCCTTAGCAAAAATTGGTCAAAATCCTGTTTGGGATTTTATGCTATCAACATGCAAATGGCTTAACTTCCGAGGCAAATTGCCTCAGTTTAAGAAATCATCCTATGCATACTTCATGTGCAGGCAGAATCGTGTGGCTCAGTATACACCGATAATGTCATCTGTGATTTCTTAACTGGAGACAACTAACCTCCGAACATGACCGTTTACGCTACACTTGCAGGCATAACTAACAGGATGTTGGCCATGGTTTATTGCAGACCTTAAGGGAGTTACTTTTGAGGGCTCCCAGAATCCCAATGCCAGCATGGCCAGCAGGGAATTCTGGGCAGTGTAACTTTTTTGTGTTATAGTTTACAGGTATTTAAAGCAATAAAAATCTCAAGGAAGAGATACGCTACCTTGTACAGAAGTGTACACATAAAAGCAGAAACTCTTTATTAAAAACTACCTCCTCCTCTCCTAGGGGAAGAAACGAAGGCTTGGAAATAGTTGACACATGAATCTTTCTGCTTTGTTTTTAGTAACATTCCCTTTTTTCCCCCCAACCAAAACTGCATTCCATGTCATTTCTGCATCAGTTTGAGGGCTGTGTTTTGTTTTGTTTTTTAAAGTTCTAGTTGTATTTTCATGTGCACTTTTCAATACAAAGTATCTGGAAGCCTTTTCTTGCACATGAGTCCCCTAATATGGTTGCATGCCCTTGACTGAGCTATGTTTCTTATTGTACACATTTTGGGTTGTTCGTCTTTCCTGAAGTACTTGATTTTTTTCATCAGCCAGCCACATTACAAAATGTGGAGAGATAAAAACTGAATATTATAAATAAGTGCCACACATGCCCAAAGAGTGAACCTGAATTTTCAGGGGGAATGTAACTCAGTCTAACACACATTCATTCCCTATTCTCCATGTCCAGATTAAGTTTCAATTCTATTTCTCCCTTCCTTTGTTTTTTTTTTCCTTTCTTAATTTTAGATCTGATTTTTCTCTGTGTAATATTAATAATATAGATACCACATAAAATATACTCTCAGAGATGGCTTTTTAAAAGAATGCAGTTTCTTCTTTCTGCATGGTAAAATAAAGGAGCACCTCAAACCTAGACAGGTGTAATTTATTGCACTGATAGTTTGAATAAAATCTCAACAAATGGAATTTTAGCTCTCATTGCGAAGCTATTTTGGTGAAAGTAAGAATAAGGAGAGGGAGGAGTGTCATTCTGAAAGAAGACCTTGAAGGATATATACAATTTAGATTCATACTTCCCTGTAAGAAGCTGCAGACTGCAAATGTAAGCAATAAAGTCACTTGGAGGGGAAAAACATGGTCGAAAGGTGTGAACAAGTCATTTGAAAATATAATGTTGATGGCAATGAGAGGAAGGGTGAAGAAAACCATGGGGGCAAGGAGAGAGAGAGAAAATCTCATCACACGCTGGCGAGTTAAGACACAATTCTGAAAATTACTCAGAATCCAGGAGATACAAGGCACTTTTAAAAGCATCACGTTTCACCAGCAAGGTAGAAACAGAAAGTCTGATGAGATAACAATAGCTGTCCTGAGTCAAAGAAGGTGAGACAATAGTAATTAATGGCATGAATGTCATTTGGGGGAACATTTGATCTTGACAACCCTTTTAACAGTACACTTCATGAGACATGAGAAGTGTCAGTATGAAGGAAAGAGCAAATGAGCCTCCCTGTTTAACTGAAGGTTACATAAATGCAAATAGAATTGTCACACCAGAAGGAAAGGGGAAAGGACTACATTTTAAATGGTGGCATGGGAGAATAACTTTTGTGCAAGAATGTAGTACAAAAGAAACACTTCTTCTGATGACATGACTTTTTCAAGTTTCAAAACTGTTTTAAAAAAACTCATATTGAGTTGACTTTATACAACCTGATAGTACATCAAGGGTGGGGACATGTGGGCCTCTGTAATTGCTTGAGCAGCAACTCCCTTCAACCCTGGCCATCAAAAAGGGAAGGCAAGACAACAGAGAATCAAAAGCAGGCAGCAGGCCATTAGGAAGGATAAATCATTGTCAGACCTATGCAGTCACTAGATTATATTTTCACATTCAGAACACCATGTTCAACACCAATCACTCAACACAAAAGAGACCGTCTGGGCCTGGGCAGTGTTTCTCAGGTTCCTGGCATCTAAGAACCTATCCGAAAAGTTCAGGAACAGGAGGGATACAAAGGGAAACATGACAAAGAAAGAGGCAAAAAGATGGCTGAGATGTAGGCCGGGCAGGAGATTCTAGTTGCCTAGAAAATGAGGTGGATGAAAAATGTCACTATGTTCACAAGGCTTTTCTGGACCCAAAACAGTGGGCCAGTATGGGAAATGGATACATAATGTGTTGTCCCCTGGAAATGGTTGTCCCATGAGCCTAAGATGTTCCTTGTACAGTGCCTAGTGTTACGTCAAACCCTGAAAACATTAGAAAATTGTCTCTTCGGGTTTTGGCCCCAAGCAGGCTATGCACAATGAGGAATTATCCTTTGGTAGGCACCTGGGCAAGAAGGAAACAGGAACAATTAGAAAGGGAAACTTTAGGGGTGTCAATGGAACAAAAAACCATTGCACCCTGTACAGCCACAACAAGACCACCATAGTACTATGAGGAGATGTAGTGGTGTAGCCCAGTTTTCCTCTATGCCCAAGGTTTACGCCCATGTTTGCTTGCATCTATAAACTTAGATACATGGGGTTCCATTTTTGTATAGGCCTTTATGTGTCTTTCTTAACCTGACCCGTTTCACAGTTACATGTACAATTTCATTTCTCTTCTTGCGTCCCTTGCTTCACCTGGCCAGTAATTGCCTATGATTATGGGGAAATGCCTATGATTATTGGGAAACATATTGGCTTGCCACCGCTGTACTAGCCAAAGGCCAATTAATTCTGGACACCTGGCCCTGAGAACTTAAGGTGTTATCTATTTACTTGTTTGTTAAGCATTTTGAAGATACAACTGTTATCATTTTGTCAATTAGTGAGGGGTTTCTGTATCAATATTCCAAGTAAACAATTACTCTTCAATCATTGTACCAATTAAAAAGCAGTGAGTTGTGATCCTAATCAGAATGCAGGTTCAGCTGCCTTAGAGGTATACAAGAGCCAAAATTTGGGAACCTTGCTTAGCTTTGGAGTAGACCATTCTGGAAGGTGTTGAACAGTCCACTCCCATCTGTGGACACTCCACTTAGGCCTGGAGACTTGGATCAAGAGAACAAGACAAGGACTGTGCAGTGGCTCCCAATAGCAGAAGAGGCTTTGAGAGACTTCAGGTCATATTGCAGTTTTACTTGCTTTGCCACATTACTGTCAAGTTTTAATGCTTAAAACTATTATTTTATGCTGCTATATTTCATATCTATTTCACGATGGCTTTTCCCTCTTCCTTTTGCTTTAATAAATCATAAATGTTGTAGCCTTTTCTCTTTACTGCTGTGTCATTGCCTTGGATCCAGAAGAACCCCTTGCCTGTGGCAAGACAGCTGATGGCAAGTCTCCACCGGAGAGAAGATTTTTCCCCTCAGTCCTTTTTTTTTTAACTGCATTTTATTGAATTTCAAATAAGGTAGAAATCAAAAGAAAAGAAAGTGGAAAGAATAAAAGGGGGAAGGAGGTTCACAAGGGGGTAGACCGTTTTTACCATTTCTTCACTCTGTGACATTTTGAATCTTCTCATAATTTGTTCATCATTCTTACAATTACTTCTTCACTTATTTCTAATAATCATCTCAGTATTTGCTGCATAACTGAATGTCCATTGCCCGCTCAGCCCAGAATAAAGAGACGAGACACATAACATGGGGTAACTGGCCACAATTTTATTAACTTTTAAAACTTTAATTCCCCTTTCACAAGGGGGCCTACCGTAATGCAATACTGGTCTGTGCCCGTAGTCTAAAATGACTTTGGGTTCCAGACCTCTGTTCCGTGAGTTCCTAATCCGCAAGCGTGCTGTTCAACTGTACAGCTCGCCCTTGGGCATGAATTAAGAGGAGTACCCTGCTTCCCCTCCCCTCAGCTAACTTCTGCTAATTCCAACTTGAGAGGAGGGGTGCTCGGCACCCCCTAAATGCCCATTTTGAACTCACTTAAACCTATTCCCTTTGCACTGCCTGCCATTGTGACCTATTTAGAACCATTTCTTATTAACTATCACTACCGCCCTCGTGAGTAAGAATGGGATGGGCGAAAAACCACCTGTACCAAGTGCCAATTCAGGTACAAGTCAAAAATTCCCATCCGGCCCCGAAGCGACCAGCTAGTCTCATTCTTACCAATAGGGCGGGTGGGCCGACTTTTTCCCTGCCGAAGAGGGCACCGCATGGGTGAGCAAACCTTTTAAAGGCTCTGCTCTCGCCCTCCCCCAGCTCTCGCAGTGCCTCTCTCTTCCCGAGCGGGCAGAACAGCCCCGCTTCGGCAGCTGCGTGCCTCGCGAAGAGGCCGTTGCCCGCTCAGCCCGGAATAAAGAGACAAGACACATAACATGGGGTAACTGGACCATAATTTTATTAACTTTTAAAACTTTAATTCCCCTTTCACAAGGGGGCCTGCCATAGTGCAATACTGGTCTGTGCCCGTAGTCTAAAATGACTTTGGGTTCCAGACCTCTGTTCTGTGAGTTCCTAATCTGCAAGTGTGCTGTTTAACTGTACAGCTCGCCCTCAGGCATGAATTAAGAGGAGTACCCTGCTTCCCCTCCCCTCAGCTAACTTCTGCTAATTCCAACTTGAGAGGAGGGGTGCTCGGCACCCCCTAAATGCCCATTTTGAACTCACTTAAACCTATTCCCTTTGCACTACCTGCCACGGCAATGGGGTTACAACGTATACCCCATGCCCCGCACCAAGCCGAAAATCTCAGCCCTAAGGCCCCCTTGCAGGTCCTCCAAGAAAAATTCTAACCCCATGTCAGACAAATGAACACCATCAGGCCGATATAACTCTGGCCTAGATACTCTAATGTTCAAGTGTGATATAACTGAACCTAAACCTTGCCTAACTGCCCTACCAACTTCCCGGTTAACTCCTTTTCTTGCTTTATCTATAAGCTTAGGGTCACAACTAGCCCTCCATACTAACCTAGGAACGATAGCTGACCAAACTACCCATGTTGACGGGCAGCAATCGGAAAAAACCTTCAGGTCTGCAAGGATCTGAAGAATCAAAGACTTGCCCGACTTTCGAGCCAAGTCGGTGCCCCCCAGATGGACCACCAAAATGTCTGGGGCCATCTGCAGAGGATCCAGGGGCACCACGTCAAGGAACCTGTCCCACAGCAGGCCTCTCCGTCCCCTCCATTCCAGTGCAGCGAAGGCACCCAGTCCAAGGTTCCGACCCCAACTGGTCCAACTGGCGTACTTCACAGCCCAAAACAGGTAACTGTGCCCGACCAACAGAACGCGAATCCGGGCCAATGGTCTCTGTGGACCTGAAACAAGAAGAACCAACAAAAAGGCAGCAGCACCTAAAGCTGTGGCAAGGGGCGCACATAATCACAATAACGCCTTGATGCCCATCTCCCCACTTTTTTAATCTCTTCTTTTCCGTAACCCAATGCCGCCACTGTAGATGCAGCACCAATTCGGAAGGAATGTGTACCAAAATGCCAGCCCTGAATCCCAGCCTTGCGTAAGGCCTGAGATGTAACTTTCCAAAATTGATACCTCATCAGGGGGGACTTATCCTGGTGTCTCAAAAATCCTCCGTCCTCTTCTCCCCTGAGCTGTAAATAATCCCGTACTGCTGCAAATGGGCAAATCTCCTTTACGGAGCATTGCCCTAAAACAATGAGCTTTCCTTTGCCACTCTGATCTGTCTTTGATCTCCATAAATGTATAATTAACTGCTCATCACCTACCATTATGTCCTTCCTCTGCAAAGAGGATAGGGACTGGTCCTTCCGTGACATAGCCACTAATTCGCTCACTCTAAAGGCACCAAAAAACGCTATAAGCGTTGCTGCCTTGAAAAGACAGGCCTCAAATTGATCCCTACAAACTGCATGCCATGCGTTTACCAACCTTTGCAAAATATCTTGGGAGAAAGGGGAATGAGAATCCTTGACACAACCTCTCTCCCTGCTCCAACCCTCAATCATTTTCCTTATCCTAAAGTCTATATTATAACCTTTACACCCCTGCACCTTGGCATAAAATGCCAGCACCGACATCTTTCCTTGTATCAACCGGGGTGCTAAACCCTTGCAGTGTAGGTGCACCGCAAAATGCATCACATGGTCATCCAGGGGAGGCCACTCCTGCCATAAATCTTCCTTCTCTTTGAAATGGAAAAATTCGGTACAAGCTGCTGAGTAACTACGCCTAGTACTAGGGGCGACAGCTAAATTCATGGCTCTGTTGGCCTCAGCCAGCCAAGATTCCATACCTCGGTCAGCAACACGTCGGGTTGAACCTGTGCCCCTGGTCCCAACGCCCTGAACGGATCCATCTGTTGACGGGACAGGGCATCAGCTATGTTATTATCAACTCCCAGAACATGACGGGCTTGAAAAACTATATTGAATTGGAAACACGGAGCACCATGGCCCTAACTAGGGCCATCACCCTCTGGGATCTGGATGTCAGTGAGTTAACTATGTGTACCACTGCCTGGTTGTCACACCAGAAGGTAACCACCGAATTAGCCCACTGCTCTCCCCACAACCATACTGCCCCAACTATTGGAAATAGCTCGAGAAACGTAAGGTCCCTCGTAATACCCAACACGTGCCACTCCTCTGGCCACGTTCCTGCGCATCATTGGCCATGGAAAACGTAACCCTGGGATCCCGCTGCATCTGTTTGAACCTGAAAATCCACCCCTAGTCTCAGGTGCTCCCTCCAAAAGGAGGTACCATTAAAACCTTGAAGAAAATGTAACCACACTTTCAGGTCTTCTCTCATGCCCCGAGTTAGACGTCTCTTGTGATGCGGCCTCTTCAGGCCCTTCATTGCTTAGCATAGCCGCCTAAGGAAAGCCCTCCCAGGGGCCACCACTTTGCAAGCAAAGTTTAGGTGCCCCACTATTTGCTGTAACTCCCACAGGGTCACCTTTCGACACTCCATCATTCCCTGCAGACGATCTTGCAGGTCTGCTAGTTTTTCATCTGGCAAACGGCTGGCTTGAAGAATAGGATCTAACTCGATACCCAAAAATACCAGCCTCTGGCTGGGACCTTCTGTCTTTTCATCTGCTAAAGGGACACCTAAGTCCCTAGTTAACTCCTGAAAGACACCCATCAACTCCTGACATTGTGGGGTCCCCTGGCTACCACAAAACAAAAAATCATCAAGATAATGAACCACTCTAGCGTTCTTCACCTTAGACCTAATTGCCCATTCCAGAAACGTGCTGAATTGCTCAAAAAAATGAACAGAATATAGAACACCCCATCAGGAGCACCCTATCCATATAGTAGCTTCCTTCAAAAGCAAACCCTAGAAGATTAAAATCTTCCGGGCGAACGGGAAGAAGTCTAAAGGCTGATTGAATATCGCATATCCCACAACTTCGCTCCATGCGTACCGCTTCATCAAATGATGTATAGCGTACACTGCAAAGCTCATGTGGAATTTTATCATTAACTGAATCCCCAGCTGGAAACGATAAATGATGAATCAGTCTAAACTCCCCGGGCGTCTTTTTAGAAACCACTCCCAGGGGTGACACTCTCAAATGCTCCACTGGCGGTGTGGGGAAAGGACCTAAGACCCTTCCTTCTTTGACCTCTTTACTAATTTTCCTTCTAACAATATCCTCTTGTCCCCGAACGGATTTCAAATTGTCGGACCATCTGGCGACTCTATCACCCAAAACAGGAATATGAAACCCAAACTTGAAACCATCTAACAAAAACTTACCTGCCACTTTGTCTGGATAGACTCTAAGCCATTGTTCCAGAACTGGAACCTTAATTGGACTAGGTCCCCTTTGGTGCAGTAGCTGATGCTGGGGGTGGCTTGCGACCCCCCCCCCTCTGGCCTCTCTACCCACATTGCCGCCTGGTTGCCCTTTTGGACATGCTGAGGATGCATGTGGACCATTGCAGATAGAACATTGGTGCTTAAATCTACACGGTCTCCTGTTACAAGATCCCTTGGCATTGTATTCCCAGCAAAACAGGCGGGGTTGAACCACCTGACCCACTGTCATGCGGGAATTGCCGGCTTGTGCTTTTTGTACCAGATGACAGCTATAGAACCTATCACCTAATACCGGGCGGGATGTGGTCATGAGCCTAAGCCACAGAGCATCATGCAGGATGTCCCAGCGCATACTGGGGCGCAGCGCGGCCCGCATACGGAACCCTTCATCATAAAGGAGCCAGGTGTGTCCCGGAAAATCCACATACGCCCTTTAGATCAGGTCCATATACTGGATTAACGCCAGTGCTCTCTGAGGATAAGCGTGGACCACGGTTCCCATGTAGATGAAAAAGCCCGGTAGCCAATTGGCCCAACTGTCATGAGTTCAGCCGAAGAAGATCTGGAATCTGAGGGGTTAATTAAAGCTGAGGAAAATGCTGGGCAATCAGAATCGCAGACAGCTGAATCACCACCAGATTCTCCTCCCCCAGTAGCCAGAGTGAGGGATAAGCTTCGGCAAAGACTCATGACACGAAGGTCTGAGGCTCGCATGAATGCTTCCCACAGGAACATCAGGTCAACCAGTCCTGAGTTTTAACAGGATGGAAGGCTTCTAGGAGTTTGATGACTGCTGCTGCTATATAATCTGCACCCAGAAGGCTTGGAAGCTTGTGGAAGCAACAAGTCAATACTCTGGCTCGCATCCACGCTCCTGCTTATCTTGGACCTTGCTTTCTTGACCCTTGGCTTTGGACTCTGGCTTCTGACTACGGTTTTTGGCTTTGGCAATTTGGCATCTGTTTGTATCTTCTGGACTTCTGATATTGGATTGGCTTGTTGAACTTTTGCCTTCTGAAACCCCTAGGAATGTGACAGATTGCTTCCACCACCACACTCTCTCCACAAGATGGAGGGGGAGGCAAGCGAAGGCTCTGGTCAGCTGAATGCTGTGCTTACTCAGGTGTAGTTTCTTACACAAATGGTGGCACAGCTTCATCAGCAACAACTGCAATCTCAGGCCAATGCTGCCACCCAGGTCAAGTGCCCTGTGCTTCCTCCAGAAAAGTTTGGAGGAAAGGTGGAGGAGTTTCCAGCATTCCTGGCACAGTGTAAACTGTATATTGAGCTGCGTGCCAGAGACTTTCCCACGGATAAAACCAAGGTATGCTTCATAGTCAGCCTTCTCAAGGGACAGGCAGCTAAATGGGCTACTCCTCTACTCCTTGCTCCTTCACCCCTGTTAACCAATTATCAGGGCTTTTTGGACCATATTTCAGCAGCCTTTGCTAATCCCTTGCAAGCTGCTACTGCCAATAGGAAGATTCGCGCCCTGAAACAGGGTAAGGGTTCAGTTTCCCAGTATTCCACTGAGTTCAGACTCTTGGCTCAAGACTTGCTATGGAACGAGGAGGCTCTCATGGACCAATACGGTGGTGCCTCGCTAGACGATTGCCTCGCAGGACAAGGAAATCGCTAGGCGATGCCTTTTTGCGATCGCTACTGCGCTTCGCAAAACGATGGTCTCCTATGGGGAATTTTCGCTAGACGATGAGGTTTCCCCATAGGAATGCGCCGACTAGTGGTCAAAAGCTGTCAGTGCATTCCGACGGGGACCCGCACTCGCTAGACGATGTTTCCCTATGGGAGATTTTTGCTAGACGACTGAGTTTTCCCTTGGAACGCATTGAAGAGATTTCAATGCATTCCAATGGGAAAACGTGCTTCGCTAGACGATGTTTTCGCTAGACAGCGATATTCGTGGAACGGATTAACATCGTCTAGCGAGGCACCACTGTATATGGATGGGCTGGCTGATGATATCCTGGATGAGCTGGCACGTGTAGACCGACCCAATACGCTGCAAGAACTAATCACACTGTGCCTTCGCATCAATGGCCGCCTAGAGAGCCGACACCTAGTACGGGGCGGTTCCCGTCCCTTGCAGTCACTCCCGACGCCCTCTAGCACTGGACAAGAGGATTTTGAGCCCATGCAGTTAGGGGCTGCTTGGCCACACCTCACCCCTGAGGAAAAAACTCAAAGCCATTCACAGAATCTCTGCCTGTACTGTGGGGGAGCAGGACACTTCACCTCTGGCTGCTTCATCAAGCAGCGTGCCCCTGGCTCTGTGCTACCACCACCAGCAAAAGATTTGCCCCATGTCTGAGTGGACCCCCAGACGTGGGGCACTTAGCTGGGTCCCCTGAACCCTATGTTAATATCCAGGGTCCATTCCTTGTGCCAGTGAAACTTTGCTTACCGGATAGGCGCTGGCTGTTTGTTTATGCCATGATCGATTCCGGGGCCTACCACTGTTTCATTGACACAGCCTTCGTGAAACAACACCGGATTCCTGTACAGGACAAAGAGACCCCAACCCTAGTTGAGTCCATAGACGGGTGTCTCCTCCGCTCTGGCCCAGTGACCCAGGAGACCTACCCAGTTATTCTCCAGATCCAACACCATCAGGAGCAACTACAATTCAACGTTGCACGTATGCCTCATTTTCCTCTCATTCTGGGACTTTCCTGGCTTTGGACACATAACCCCCTAGTGGACTGGGCACAAGGGGAGGTGCGCTTCAGGGATCCGTGTCCACATCTGGTTCCACCGACCACCTTGGCTGCAGCAGGTTCGACAGTTAGTTCCATGATACCCTCGGCATACAGGGACTTTGCTGATGTCTTCGAGGAAAAGGGGGCCGACCAGCTACCTCCGCATCGCCCCTATGATTGTGCCATCAATTTGGTGCCTGGAGCACCCCTCCCTGTGGCGCGGATCTACCCTATGTCCGAACCAGAACTCGCGGCCTTTCTTGACAAAAAACTGAAACGGAATCATCCGGCCGTCCACATCACCCCTGTCTGCACCCGTTATCTTTGTCAAAAAGAGGGCGGAGAGCTCTGACCCTGCAATGATTACCGGGCTTTGAATAAAATAACCATTCGGGACCGCTACCCTCTGCCATTGATCGCCGAACTCCTGGATTGTCCAGGTCTATACTAAGCTGGACCTCCGTGGCGCCTACAATTTGGTGAGAATTCGTGAAGGCGACAAGTGGAAGATGGCTTTCGGGACTCGTTATGGCCAGCATGAATACTTGGTCATGCCTTTCGGCTTGACCAACGCTCCGGCCGTATTCCAGCGGTTCATGAACGTCATCTTCCGAGACCTGCTTGATCACTTTGTGATCATCTATTTGGATGACATTTTGATTTACTCCCGAAACCCCGCTCGGCACACAGAACATGTTTGCCAGGTCTTACAACGACTACGAGATCACCAACTCTATGCCAAGCTGGAGAAGTGTGAGTTCAACCTGCAGGAAGTCGAGTTCCTAGGCCACATTGTGTCACCCCAAGGGATCCAGATGGACCCAAAGAAAATAGAAGCAGTTCTGACCTGGCAGAAACCCCGGAACCGTAAAGATGTGCAGCGGTTTCTCGGCTTCGTGAACTATTACCGCCAGTTTATACCAGCCTATGCGGACATAACCACGCCTCTGATCCATCTCCTCCGGCCCAAAGAGCCGTTTCTTTAGACTCCGGAGGCAGACCATGCCTTCACCAACCTGAAAACTAGCTTTACAACCAAGCCAATCCTGCGTTATCCAGACCCCCGACTACCATTTACCGTGGAGACAGATGCCTCCAGTGTGGCCCTGGGTGCAGTGCTGTCCCAGCAGGAGGACCCCTCACAGCCACTGCAGCCATGCGCTTTTTACTCTCAGCATTTCACACCTTCAGAACGCAACTACACCATCTGGGAGCGGGAACTCCTGGCCATCAAAACCGCTTTCAATGTCTGGAGGCATTACCTTGAAGGGGCCCGTCATCCTGTCCAAGTTTCGACTGACCACCGGAATCTGGAACACTTGCAGACAGCCTGACGCCTCAATCAACACCAGATCAGGTGGTGCCTCTTCTTCTCCCAGTTCAACTTCCGCATTACCTATATCCTGCAGACCCAGAATCAGAAAGCCGATGCCCTCTCCCGCAAACCGGAATACGCTGTATCACCCTCTGAAGAGACTCCGATCGCACCTATCTTATCACCCTCAGTCTTCGCAGTCACTACAACCCGCTTGTCCCTGGCTGAGGAAATTCGGGCCAGCCAAGCTCAAGATCCCTGGGCCAAGCAACGCTTGCAGGAACTCCAAGAGGGCCCTGCTGGAGACTTCGCTAACCACCAGGGATGCCTATTGCACTAAGGGCGCCTGTATGTCCCTCCAGGGCCCCTCCGAGCCAATGTGCTCTATTTGACCCATGATTCCCCTCCTGCAGGACACTTTGGTCGGTATAAGACTCTGCATCTACTCACACGGGAGTTCTGGTGGCCCCGGGTTCATGCTGACATTGCTCGTTACATTGATTCCTGTGAGGTTTGTCGTCGAGCCAAGGACGTACCAGCCAAACCTCCAGGGCTGCTACATCCACTACCCATACCAGCCGGCCCTTGGGACACAGTATATCTGGACTTCATCACTGACCTCCCACGGTCACAAGGGCACACCTGCATTCTGGTAATAGTGGACCTGTTCACCAAAATGGCTCATTTTGTCCCGTGTCCCAAGCCTCCCACAGCTCCTGAAACAGCCCAGCTTTACCTTCAACATGTTTTTCGTCTACACGGGCACACACTTAATTTCAGATCGTGGCTCCCAATTCACCTCCCGGTTCTGGCAAACCTTGCACACCAGTTTAGGTACCCAGGTGCACTTATCGTCAGCGCACCATCCTCAAACAGATGGACAGACCGAGCGTACTAATGCCACCCTTGAACAGTACCTACGTTGTTATACCTGCTATCAGCAGGATGATTGGGCTACCTTGCTACCCCTGGCTGAGTTCACCTACAACAACGCTATACATTCGTCCACAAAACAGACCCCATTTGCAGCCACCTATGGATACCACCTGTAGCGAACAGCCCTGACCTCACCTGTCCGTCACTGTGGGACATTGGAGCAGGAGCCAATGAGAGAAAGGAAGGCGGAGCGAGGAAAGAGGGGGGAGAGGAAAAAGGCAGTTGAAGAGGGTCCGGGTGAGGACTGTGAGTGGCTTGAGAGGAGAAAAGTGTGAGTTAGAGAACTGTAAGGGTAGAGATGGAAACAGAGGTTTAGAAGAGTTAAGAAGAAATATTCTAATAAATTCAATATAAGTGATTTGCTTCCTATAACTCATTCTACACGTTTTTACTGATTATCATCTTCCCTTGTTAAATAAAAGATTTATGTTTTGGTATCACACGTGTCCAGACATTTACTTGATATCAAAGAATTAATATCTGGTGGCAGCGAAGAGAAAAGAAGAGCGAGAACTTTGTGAAGACCAGAGAATTAGGGGATTCAAAGGCGATCGCGACAAAGTGGTGACCAGCGGTGGAATAGAATATAATCCAGTAACGCCTAAGAACAGAAAGGTTCCCAGAGTGGAAAAATATATTTTAGTCAGGGTGATCTGGAGCGGACAGAGTGGGTAACTTTCTAGAGCTTTTCAGGGGGAAAAGCTTAGTGGAGAGGCTCCTAAGCACAGATCGGGGGGGGGGGGGGGCTAAGATAGGAAAAAACTCTGAGGAAACCATTTCTGGAAAAAGTTTACCTCAAGCGAGAAAAGGACCAGTGGGCTAGCTTGTCCTAAGCTCAAAGGAGAGAGCTCTGAGGGGACAAAGCGGAGGCTAGGGTCAGAGAAGCTGAGGTGATTTAAAACAGCTAAAGCTGGGACAGTTTAAAGCTGATATTTCTGTTTGTTTTGGTGGCTGGAGGCAAGGAGAAACTTGGTCTCATGCTAAGGATCTGGCTGGGAGCCAGAAACCTAAACTAAGTATCATAACCATGGATGCCAGCAGGAAAGCAACTATCTTACAGTGTCTCTAACTCACTGGAAAAAAAAGTGTTCCTTTTGAATCTGAGGCTTGTAAATTGGATCAGAAGCATAAATAAATAAACATGCCTTCCATACGGGGGAAAAAGGCAGCAGAGTTGCCTCATGAGGTTTCAGATGCCTCAGATCAGGAGGGGGAAGAAACTCAAGGAGGAATTACCTCAGAGGTTACCTCAGAGGGGGAAAGGGAGGCCTCAAAGGGAGAAGCATCTATAGAATTCAGAAAATGGAAATTAGAGAAGGAACAGGAACGGGAATTCAAGCTACTAGAAATTAGAGCTAGGGCTGAGGAAGGACAGCGAGAGTTAGCCATGGAGCAAGAAAGGATGGCCCTAGAAAAGGAAAGGATGGCATTTGAACTAAGGCGGTTAGAGCTGACGGCCCAGATTAATAACAATAATAATAACAGCAATTCTTCTTCTGAAGAAAGACATTTGTCCAAAGCCGACCTTAAAAGATTCCCCATATTTAGAAAAGGCGATGATCCTGGAGCGTTTATTATTCTGTTTGAGCGCACGTGTCAAGATTTTAACGTGAGGGGATCAGAACGTATGATCGTGATGAGGTCCCAAATAAGTGGCGAGTTAGCCGAAATATACACTCAGATGCCCTTGGAATTAGTGAGGGATTTTGAAGAATATAAAAAGTTGGTATTCTCGAGGTTTGGCATCAATGCTGAGCATCTAAGGCGGAAGTTCAGAGCCTTGACCAAGAAACCTGAGGAATCCTATTCCCAACTAGGGGCAAACTTGACCAAGTATCTTGACAAATGGCTTCAACAGGAAGGAGTTGAAACAGTACAAGATATTAAGAACATCATGGGGCTAGAGCAGTTCTATTCACTTCTACCTGGAGACCTGAGGTACTTAGTGAGGGATAAAAAGCCCAAAAATATTCAAGAAGCAGGAGAGGCCGCTGATTTTATTTCACATATACGAAACCCAAATTTTTCTGAGGTAAAAGTGGGAAGGAAAACCTGGGAGGACAGAAAAAAAGATCCCAGAAGTTACCTCAAGAACCAACAGGCAGTGGGAAGCCATTTTGTAGGTAAGCCCACAGAACAGAGCCAGCAAAAATACAAGAACTGGGAAGGAAAGGTAGATAAAACCCTTAGTTTCAACCAGAAAAACTTCAGATCTTGTTTCGGCTGTGGAGAAAAAGGGCATTTCATATCTCAATGTGCTAAGACTAGAGAGGGTGGGCAACAAAAAGGAAACTTGATACTGCCTAAGTCAGTGTACTGCGTACAGCAAAACAAAGTTGTCTCAGGGGAGGTCGAAACAGTAACCCCTAATACAAGTACGGCTAGGGCAGAAAGTCATGAACAGCAAGCAGAACAGCTGCCGGAAGCCGAGATCCTCCATTGTTATCTAATCGAAACCAACCAGGAGCTTTTTAAAAGTTCTGGAGATAGCATTTATATAAATGAGACAAAATTTATGGCTCTGAAAGACTCTTGCTCTCAAGTTACCTTATGCCATTGTGAAGGACAGGAAGCTAGTGAGCCGTCCTTGAGAGGAAATATATCAGAAGAGGCATGCGCATGTGTGGAAGGAGTGCTTGTGGAGATAGAGGGGAGTGAAGGAAGGAGAGAGAGTATACTAGAGGTGTGTCTAGCTGAAGATAGAGGGGAGGAGCTAGATCTAATAGTTTGGGAGGAAATTATAAAGGAGGAAAAAGGCGCGCGGGAATTCAAGGTGGTAACGGACGGGACAGCGAGACGCACCAGGGATTGTGCTGTCCAAACTGAGGATGAGATGGACACTTTGGACAAGGTTAGAGAATTGACGCAGGAGTTCCCTAACTTAAGGACGGGAGGAGGGTTACTACCGGATCCAGATGTTCCCAAAGTGGACAGCCAGAAGATAAAGCCTCTGGAATGGACCATAGTGGTTTACCCCCGCAATCAAGATGGGGGGAGGAAAGTGATTCGCCCTACACCCTCTTTCAACAGACCACCCCCAGAGGAGGACTGGGCAAGGCATCCCTGCTGCGGGACGGTTTGTGCAGTAAGGAGCACACCTTTGAGAGCGATGACAGATCGGGAGCATTTTGGCCCGGCCCCGACATGAGAAGTGATATATTTACTCCTGAATTAAGTGTTAAAAGTTATAAGACGTTACCGGAATTAAGTTGCTTTGATCCGTTTGACATAGTTGGAATGGAAGTAGAAAAGAATAAAAAGGAATCTGTTCAATTTTCAAAACCGCCTCCGTCTCTTATTCCCGCCAAGACGAGGGAACCGCCAACAGCTTTAGAAGAACCTGATCACAGCCATTCAGACATAATCCCTCCAGAGTACATATCGAAAGGGGAAAGACTGACAGTGAAAGGGATTGGATCAGAAATAATCACCCTACCAGTGGCTGAGGTACCTATAAGATATCAAGGGTGGAAAGGAATATGGAAGACAGGTGTAGCTGATCAATTACCTGCACCCTGCTTAATCGGGATCAATCTCACTGAGCATGTTAAAAGGGTTTTAGTGCAGACTCGCTCCCAGCAGAAAGATGAAAGAAAAACAAAGGAAAAAGGTGAAATTCCTACAGAGCTGGTGGGAGAAAATGATACTACAGCTGAATTAATACCAATTAAGGTTCCCCAAGAAAGTACATTTAAAAGGGAACAAAAAGCAGATCCCACGCTGGAACAATGCTTTAAGAAAGTGGGTGAAGGTCCGTTAACCCCTGAGAGTCCAGAAAGGTTCTTCATAGATAAAGACTTTTTGTATAGGGAGATCTTAGTGAATCCCAGAAGAGGAAGGGAAACTCTTCACAAGCAACTAATAATTCCTTACAAATATCGGGGGGGGGATAATGGAGAGGGGACACGCTGACACCTGTTCGGCACATTTGGGCATCACAAAAACTAAACAAAGAAGAGCCCAAAACTTTTACTGGCCTGCAATGGGGAAGCAGATAAAAGAATTTTGCCAGAGGTGTGACGTATGTCAGAGGCAAGGAAACAGCCATGACAAAACTAAAGCCAAGCTATGCCCTTTACCTATCATTTCTACCCCTTTTCCAACGCATTGGTTTGGACATAGTTGGACCATTGCCCAGAGTTACCAAGAGGGGAAACAGATTCATACTGACTATCGTTGACTATGCCACACGTTATCCTGAAGCAGCTCCCCTGAGAAATATTGAGACTCAGACCATTGCAGATGCTCTGCTGAATTATATGTGTCGCATGGGGTTTGCTTCTGAAATAGTCACGGATTTAGGAACCTCTTTCACGTCCAAGCTGATGAAAAGGTTATGGCAACTCTGTAGTATTAAGCATATTACCTCAACCCCATATCATCCTCAGACCAATGGGTTGGTGGAGAAATTCAATGGGACCCTCATGTGTATGGTTAGGGCATACACTGCAGGGAATCCCAATGATTGGGATCATAGATTATAACAGTTACTATATGCAGATAGATCTGTGCCCCAAGAAAGCACCGGGTTCAGCCCTTTTGAATTATTGTTTGGACGGAAGGTGCGGGAACCGCTAGACTTACTCCGACAAAGCTGGGAGGAAAGGGAGGAAGCAGATCCTGAATCAGTAATGACATACATTGACAATTTAAGGCACACCTTGAAGGAAAACCTAGAAATTGCTGCCAAGAATTTACAGGTGCAGCAAAAGAAACAAAAGGTCTGGTACGACAGGAAAGCCAGAGAGAGGACTTTCTATCCTGGAGATGAGGTTCTTATGCTAAGACCTCTCAAAGGGAACATGATAAAATTAAAATGGGCAAGTCAATTTAGAAAGACAGCCAAAATGAAAGAAGAAAATCATAAGATTCATAAAGACAGAGGGGAAGGTAGAAAATGGGTCCAATTGGGTCTGATCAAACTTTGGGGCAAGAAAGAAAATTTTGTCCTATATAAGAAAAGAGAAAAGCCCAAAAGAAAACATGAATGGCCATATTGGGAAGGCAGGGGTGTACCCTATCGAAAGCTAAATAGTTTAGAACTTAGCCTTACTCGGTTAGTGGTGCAAACAGCAGAAAGAATGAGAGTAGGGTTTGAACTTTCTAGGCACTACCGAAAGGGTTTACCCAATAGCTTAACGATAGCTGCTCCAGTAATAGAATGGAATCACTGTAGAGTAGCTAAAATAACAAAGCTGAAAGAGAGATGGAAGATCGAGCCGGTGGCTAGCCGTGTCCGGAGAGGTCCCGAGTGCCAAAGAGGCTTCACCATCGCGGAGCTGTCCGGATTCGAATCTGGAGCCGCGCCGAGTCAGGCAGATGACAGCGGGAACTGTCTCCCGAGGATGTTCCTGAGAGGGAGGCTGCAGGCTGACAAAAGACCCCATCCTTCGGTGGTTCGAGAGTATCATGAAGGTGCGAAGGGAGGTGGACTTCACCACAATTTAAGCTGGGCAGGAGGGAAGGACAAATTTTTTTTGGCACTAACCCTCCACCAAGACTATAATTGTGGATGGTTGAAGGGAGGCAAAATAGGTTGATACAGTGAAATCCAAGTGCCACAAAGCTTTGACGGTGGAAATTTAAACTGGGTAAAAAGAGACTCAAAATGTTGTGGCGGACCCCTTTCGAGAAGAGCTGAAGACTGAAGACAAAGAAAATGGACAATGGTAAAATGCCAAAGTAATAGAAGGTAAATTGTGCAAAGTTAAATGTTATAAACAATATAGTCCAATGAAAAATGGGTAAGTATTAAAAATGTTAAAGGGATTAATGTTGAGTATGTTCTTGTGTAAATGATAAAAATGTTGATTAATGTAACTAAATGAAAAATGGAAATACAATGTTTAATGTAACAAAAGCTTACAAGTAATCTAAAGGTTAAATAGGTGCAAATGCAGTAAGATCCAGGGTAATGTTGTAAAATTTGATGGTGTCCTTCATGATAGCTCTTTGTTGTTCATGAGGGTAAACCACAATAGGTTTTACCCCATGAAACAAAAATTTTAAGGGGGGAGGTTGTAGCGAACAGCCCTGACCTCACCTGTCCGTCACTGTGGGACATTGGAGCAGGAGCCAATGAGAGAAAGGAAGGCGGAGCCAGGAAGGAGGGGGGAGAGGAAAAAGGCGGTTGAAGAGGGTCCGGGTGAGGACTGTGAGTGGCTTGAGAGGAGAAAAGTGTGAGTTAGAGAACTGTAAGGGTAGAGATGGAAACAGAGGTTTAGAAGAGTTAAGAAGAAATATTCTAATAAATTCAATATAAGTGATTTGCTTCCTATAACTCATTCTACAAGTCTTTACTGATTATCATCTTCCCTTGTTAAATAAAAGATTTATGTTTTGGTATCACACATGTCCAGACATTTACTTGATATCAAAGAATTAATATCTGGTGGCAGTGAAGAGAAAAGAAGAGCGAGAACCTTGTGAAGACCAGAGAATTAGGGGATTCAAAGGCGATCACGATACCACCCTTGTTTTTTCCCAGCTGTCCTGCCGTCGACCGTAGTTCCTGCTGCTGACGGCCACGTACGCGAGTTGCAGGCTCTCCAAGATTTGCTCCGAGAGCAACTTCAGCAAGCTAAGGATGCCTACAAGACAGCGGCCGACAAAACGGCAAGAAGGGCCACCTCTGAAACCTGGGGACCAGGTCTGGCTCTCCACCCGTTATCTATGCCGACCTGGTCGGTCGCGCAAGTTGGACCCCCTGTTTGTGGGGCCTTATTTAATCACAGATCAAATCAACCCTGTTGCTTTTCGGTTACAACTCCCAGCCACTCTCCGTATTCACCCGGTTTTCCATCGGTCCCTCCTTGTCCCTGTTGCAGCACCAGACCCTGCCCAACCTCCACCCCTGGCTCCACCTCCACCCGTTTTGGTCGATGGTGAGGAAGAATACGAGGTTCGTCAGATCCTAGACTCACGAATCCACCGGGGGGGCCTTCAGTACCTCGTGGACTGGAAGGGCTAGAGCCCTGAGGATCGACCATGGGAACCCGCAAGCAACTTACACCCCCCCGACCTCGTACAACAGTTCCATGCCACCTATCCTGATTGACCCGGCCCATCTGAAGGGGGGAGCCCTGCAAGGGGAGGGATAGTGTCATGAGTTCAGCTGAAGAAGATCTGGAATCTGAGGGGTTAATTAAAGCTGAGGAAAATGCTGGGCAATCAGAATCGCAGACAGCTGAATCACCACCAGATTCTCCTCCCCCAGTAGCCAGAGTGAGGGATAAGCTTCGGCAAAGACTCATGACACGAAGGTCTGAGGCTCGCATGAATGCTTCCCACAGGAACATCAGGTCAACCAGTCCTGAGTTTTAACAGGATGGAAGGCTTCTAGGAGTTTGATGACTGCTGCTGCTATATAATCTGCACCCAGAAGGCTTGGAAGCTTGTGGAAGCAACAAGTCAATACTCTGGCTCGCATCCACGCTCCTGCTTATCTTGGACCTTGCTTTCTTGACCCTTGGCTTTGGACTCTGGCTTCTGACTACGGTTTTTGGCTTTGGCAATTTGGCATCTGTTTGTATCTTCTGGACTTCTGATATTGGATTGGCTTGTTGGACTTTTGCCTTCTGAAACCCCTAGGAACGTGACACCAACACCTATCAGGTTTGTGCCTACGCAGTTTCTCACGTTCCCTATCTTCTTCCTTATCCTTTTTTTTCTCTTCGATTTGCCTGTTCAGTAAATCAAACACGTCTACATATTTTCCCTACCAAATTTTTTCTACCGTGGCCGGCAGTAGGTGGTCCCCCAAAGGTAAAGACTGATCACCTTCAGGGAGGGCGCACCTTGAAACTGAATTGTAACCTGTGTCTACCACCGCCGGTACTACTGTCCCTCCTGTTCCAATTCCCACACCAGCTGTCTGTATGTGAGGCAGGCTCAGGACTGCCCCTAAATTGAGACCCGCGTGTGTGCAGTGTCCACACCCTGCCGTCTGCGTGGGCAAGGCAGGAGGAACTGGCACCGCCTGGCTCCTGGTTGCCCACGGCCAAACACACGCAGACTGTGTCGTGCCTCGTGTAACGGTACCCCCACCTGGTGACGTCACTCCTGGCAGAACAGCAAGAGCACTCGTGGATGCAGGCTCCTCCAGTGGCACCGAGTCCTCCCCGCCTTCTCTGCTCTGCTCCTGTTGCGCCATCCGGACCTCGGCCACTTCCGTCTGTCCTTCTTCCACCGTCATCTGTGTCTGAGTACTGGAAGATGTCATCCGTGACCTGCTGCGTCGCTGCTCATTACCACGTGCTACCCTTTGCTGCGTCACCGGGGTACTGCCAGCTGAAGATGCACCTGATGGGCAGGAACGTTCTCCTTCTAAAATAGCAATGCGTGAAAGCATGAGCTCGCCCATCCTCTTAAGTTCAGTCATTTTTTGGGATTTTGACTCCCTTCTGGATTTGCGCACTGCTGACCCACTGTCGGTAACACCTTAGTGCGCCCGGTCCCTTTCTAACACGCTAAGCTTTTCCCAAATTGTCCTATAATCGGGCCAGTCATCCTCATCGGATGAGGAAATGACTGGAGGTTAACGGGGGGGGGGGGCTCTGTGCTTGGCAGGCTGCTTCCCCTTTTTCCTACTTTTATCACCTTTAGGACCCATGTTACTTCCTAACACTCCCAATAGCTGAAAACGTATTTGGCTTGAACAACCACAGCCCTAAGCCCAGCAGCTAACCTAGATCCAGTTAAGCATAAACAAATTCCATGCAAGGAATGGAGGCTTCTTCCTTCTCTTTTTTTAAAAAATTAAATCCTTAATCTACAGACCATAAATCCTTCCCCCCTTTTTTTAAATTAGCTTCTTTAATCAAGAACAAACTGGCCACCCTGCGTTCAAAAGTCCACCCAAATGCTCTGACACCCCTATAAAAGGTGACGGGGGGACCCCTTAGAGAAGGAGAAATGACCAACTAAAAAGAGGGGGAGAGGGAGGGGGCCCTGGGAGCAGGCTGATATCCTGAAGGCTTGTGGACCCCCTTTGCTAACCCTCCCAGAAGGCTCACCAGCCTTGTACTTTTAAATTACTATTATTCCTATTAGTATTATTCTAACTTCTTTTTTTGAAAAAACACAGAGGGAAGCCTGCTCAGGCTTTCCCTCAGCTCCCAATAAAATAAAAAGGAACCGTAGCAGGCTGAGCTGATACCCAGCCCGAAATCCGATCCTCCTCTTCGAGCGGCAGCCACGTGGTCAAAACCGAAACCGCGATGGTCGCACCGCTCAGCCCCGTTTCCTCCGACTTTTTCCCTGCTGAAGAGGGCGCCGCATGGGTGAGCAGACCTTTTAAAGGCTCTGCTCTCGCCCTCCCCCGGCTCTTGCGGTGCCTCTTTCTCTTCCCTGCCGAGCGGGCAAAACAGCCCCGCTTCGGCAGCTGCACGCCTCGCGAAGAGGCCGTACCCAAGGTTTTAAAAGTCTCCTTGTCTTTACATCTTATCCAAGACTCTAAAATTCAAAAACGTATGTCATTAATTCATTTTTTTTTCTCTCTGTCTAGCAAAAAAAATCCAATAAAGGCTTCCAGGTTGTTTTAAAGTTCGTTAATGCTTTGTCCTTTATAAGGTCTGACCGTTTTGCCATTTCAGCCATGTCCAGCACCTTAAGTAGCCATTCTTCTATTGTAGGTGCTGCTTCACTCTTCAATATTGCGCATAAGAAAGTCTTGCCACTGTTGTCATATATCTTATATGTATCAATAAAGTGTTGCTTTATTCTTTTCCACCTGATCGTCTATTATACTCAGCAGAAACAATTCTGGTTTCAATTGCAGATGAACTTTCAATATCTTTTGCATTGTTATGTGAACTGACTTTTAGAACTTTTAGCTGTTTTACATGTTCACCACATACGATACAAAGAACCTTCTTTCTCTTGGCATTTCCAGCACTTGTTAGTAACCGCTTTATAGATTTTAGACAATTTGTGTGTGCATGTCAAATACCATCTATGCATCATTTTATAAAAGTTGTATTTAAGATTATAACACATGATAAATTTCAATCCATTATGTCCACATTCCCTCCCATTGTTCCATTTGGATATTATATCCAAAATGTTGTGCCCATTTAACCATATGTTCGTCCTCTGTATCAAATTCCAAAATCATCTTATACATAAAAGAGATGAAATGATCTTCATTGTTACATAATTCTTTTTCAGAGTCTTTTTTTCCTTGAATTCAAACATGTTCCTATCTGCTTTAAATTTTTCTGATAACTGAACGTATGCAAACCACTGACAAATGCATCCATCCTCGATTAAATCTTCTATTGACTTCATCTTATATTCTTCCCCTTCCAATTTTAAAATATCTTTGTAGCTTAACCATTTTCTTTCGTATGTCATTTTCCTTTTAAACAATGCCACCCACAGTGGCATATTAGGTGTCAGTCTTGATTTGAAAAGGTTCCAGATCCTTAAAATATCTTTCCGTATATAATAGTTACTAAAATCAGCATTTGCTTTTGTTTTTATAAAACAAAGATACCCATGTCATCCGTATCTGAAATCATGGCCTTCCAAATCTAGTAATCTTCTCTTGCTCGGTGTAACCCATTCTTTCAACCGAACTAAACAGCTGGCTGGAT
The DNA here is from genome assembly GCA_037013535.1 of Intellagama lesueurii. NCBI lineage: Eukaryota > Metazoa > Chordata > Lepidosauria > Squamata > Agamidae > Intellagama > Intellagama lesueurii. The sequence continues at coordinate 160,073,611 of JBAJHW010000001.1, read as the reverse complement.
AGTATGTTTTTAGATTCAGGAGCCCTCATCCTTCTTTAGCATCTTGCAAACACTTGTATTTAATCTGTACTTTCTTTCTTGACCATACAAAGTTAACTATGTCTTTCTGCCACTGTTTAAATGGGGTTTCCAATCTTAATGCTGTTAGCATCTGGAACAAAAAGAGCATTCTAGGTAAAACCTTCATCTTTATAGCCGATATTCTTCCTAAAAGTGATAGTTGTACCTTTTCCCATTTTTCTAATTCTTGCCTTTTGTATGGTGTATATTGCGTTCACCCCCTCAGCCTTTTGCTGAACTTTGGTTCCTGATCTTAGTAGCAGTGAGACTTTTAGCCTGTTTCTTATTTCATTTCCTTCCGAAGAGAGGAGAGCTTTCCGTCTCCCTAACCCATCCTTCCTTTAACCAATTTTCCCCTGCTGAGCCCCACAGGAACAAGTTCTTTGGATCACTGCATTAGATTTGTGATAATATTTTCATTTCTCTTTGAATCATACTTTGGTTTACAGGCTTTGCAAATCTTAGAGCTGCATCTAAAATAGCAAGGATGATAGAAGTTTAGGTGAGGCTAAATAACACTTAAAGCAACCCCTGATCTATAGATCATGACTTTGCATGCTATAGATATTTCATTTGAAGTGTTAATATATTTTGTTCTGTACTGTATCCATTTAGACAGCTTTAGTGATAATGGAGTCAGTCCCACACAACCAAAGCTGTCCCCAGACAAAACCTCTAATCATACAAGGAACAACTGAAGCAAAGAGTACTTACTGTTCATTGGGTTCCAAGCTGTTTCAACATTCCAGCTGTCCCTGTTGTTCTGATTGGCTGGCTGCTAACAGCCTTTGTGATGCTGTTGGATGAAATAATTCTCAGGTGATTTGACAAAGGATGAAAAAGCGCCAAAAGTTACACAAAAGAGGGATCACGGGGGAAAAAAACATGAAAGTTTTATGTGTCATGTTTCGTAAACATGAATCAATCATGTCTTAGAGGGTCTCTTTGGGGAATAGCCAAAAGAAATGAAAGTATGCAAAAAAAAAAGGCTCTTTCTTGTTCCAGGTGTTTTGTTTAAACATGAAAGGCCCATCCTTAATGACAGTGAGTTGCAGCTCAGCAGCATATGAATGACCAAAGGTCTCTAATCCCTCGTGAGTGTCTGTGGAGGAGAGGAGATGGCTATTCCTATTTATTCTTTTAATGTATACCCACACACATTGCCCAAAATTTACACTGGCATAACTTGGATCAGGCACTGGAAACATTTAATTTAGACTAAAGGAAAACTTTATATCCTCCCTCCTTTTCAAGCCCCGAAGCTCCCGAGGCCTCCCTTTTGGCCAAAATCTTGGAGTTGTAAATTTATGCCGGCATAACTCAGGTCAGGTGTTTAAAAATATTTAATGTAAACTAATGGAAAGTTTGCTATTCTAGTCCCACCGCCTTTCAGGTTCTAAGGCTTCCCTAGGGCTCCCCTACGTAGGGTTTCCTTTTGCAAGCCTTTGGACACAGTGGGGAAGACTTTAACGGTAAACATTCACTGCTAGATCTCCACCACTGGGATCATGACTGATCAGTGGTGATTCAGTGGCAATTTTGGATGATTAAAGCCCCCCCCCCCCAGGTCCCAAGGTTCCCAAAGGCTTCCTTAAAGGGAGCCGTAGGGAGCCTCAGAACCTGAAAGGGGAGGATGAAAGCCTTTCAATTAGTTTAATTATTTTTGGCACGCCATCTGGGTTTCATCAGCATAAATTTACACCAACAGGATTTGGCCAACTATGTTCTATTTTCATATAGTACAAATATGATTTATGCAGTTTAGGCTCCCACCCTTGAAAAAGTCCCTCGAACACTCTTCCTACCTTGTTTTATTCCTATCCTGCACACTCCATTCTTGGCCTCACATGAACCAGCAGCTGCACGGCGAACCAAGTACATGACATGGCAGAGATTCTTGCAGTCTCACGGCACCTCTGTTGCTCTGTCATCTACAAAGATATAGAAATGTATTCTAATAAGCACATTTCCCCACCGTTTCCATATATTATTCATAAAACTGGAGACCAGATTTGCTCTGCTGCAACTTGGCATAACAATTTCTATTTAGTATTGCTGTTGAAGGCATTGTGTGAAGTATTAATCATTACATTTGTGTGGGGATTGTCCATCTTGTTGCTTGCCATTTTTGAAGGAGAATTAAGGGCTTTGTCACACTGTCTCTTAAGAAATCAGCTGTGCAATACCACAATGGAAGTCAGTAGCACTTAATTTGCTCGTATCTCATTCTGTAACAATGGGAACCAAGTCTATGTAAAATACCTCAGCCTTGCCTGGCAGCTGCTCATGAAAAGAACACCGTTCTTCCCCTTGAAGTGATTTGGCACTGCTTTTGGGGGTGTGGGAAGATGGGCCATCTTTCCTAAACACTCTATCAGCACTGAGGAGCTAAATAAATGTGACCAACAATGATTCTTATACCTTTTCTAATAGCAAACAATGGTATCAGAAGTCTATTTTGTTTTTATTTATTTATTCATTACTACTGTGCTTGCATGGTGGCCATATGCTATTACCATACCTCAGACATCTCACACCATCAACACTGTGCTGCCACCAGAGCTTAATATGGAGTGTCAGTCAATACCTATAACCATCAATTTAATCACATACACACACACACACTTTTGGGCTTCTGCCATTTTAAATCTGTCCAACACATAGACTGTTCAGTTGACTCCTTTAGGGGGAAAATGAATACAATAAATATCTGTTTGCACAGGGTTTGTGTTCTTGAGTAATTTCATGTTATGTGCAATAACACAATAATGTGCAAGAGTAGTCAATTGACTAGATGGGCGGGGTATAAATGCAATAAATAAATAAATAAATAAATAACCCAACAGCATTAGTCTGCAATTTTCAGAGCTAATTTACAAAAACATTAGAAATTCCTAGCAGCCTGAACTAAAGCAGTAGACTTCATTTTATTGCCTTAACTGATTTAAAAAAATCAAAAGATGTTCTGTTGATGAAGGTGGTTTTTAGAACTGTGCCCATCTTCAGTATGACTATCGTAATGGCCTATACAGAGTTACTGGGTCTGCTAGTCTGGTAATAGTGGTCATTTTCTCCTGTGCTCTGATGGGGCTTAAAACCCTGGCAGCACCAGCAAACTGCACGGCCCAAACAGAGGAGATATCTCACCCTCCACTTTGGGATGAGATAACCCCTTGCTCAAACCAGGGGCCACCAATGGACAACTGACACTTGTAGACTTCCTCAGGTATTTTAAACTGCCCAGAATAATGGGCATGAATTGAGAGGGTGTGTTACGCCCTCTCCTGTCCTTGCACATTTCTACTACCCTCTGTCAAAAGAGGATGACTTTCTGAAGAGAGATTCTTCAATTCAAGGAATTTTACACCAAACCAAAATGGTGTTTTAAATATCTTGAAGATCTGCTATATTAAAAGGAGGGTGTCCTTCTCACAAATTATCCTTCACATGTAGAACAAGGAGATTGGGCTGGGACAGCCCTCCTGTGTTTTATTCTTTATAATAATGCCAGAAGGGGATATTTGTGGGCAGAACATTGTGGGCTGTTATTGTTATTCTGTCTGTGAAGCAACTCAAACCATTGCACAGGAAGAGCTATCAAGCGACCCATGAAAATGGGTCCAGCCTGTTTTCTGACACCGGATCTCTTCACCGGAGAGTAGGGGAGAAGTTTATGACAGGGGAATGTTGTCATCCCTCTTTATTTTACTTATATTATTCCATGTAAAACAACAGAAAGGAAAACACGGTTGAAAAAAGAAAAATCTGACTCAGTAAATATCAGAGTATTTTGAGAGGCACAGATGCCCTTGCAACATTTAAGATGGTCAGGCTTGCCCTTTGCTACAAATGGGAAAATATATTCAAGAAAGCACAATGGAAAGGAAAGGAACTGAGCTAATACAAGAATGTTTGGTTGTTCTTTATGGTATTTTTTTTTCTTTCTTTCCATAAGTTAGAGAACTCACTAAATTATTTTAATTTCTAATTATGTTTTTCTTTATGGGTTTGGCTTCAACACCATACATGTTGAGTGAAAGAAGGGCGTCTCCTCATGAAGTAAAAGGCATCCACTTCTTAATGCAGGGATAAAACCACAGAAAACAATAATAAAACTATGGCAGATAAAAACAACTATAATGGTTTTGAAAGGTTTTTTAAAGAAGTAGGAAGGCTGGAAGAATAAAAAGGCCTCTCCTGGCGCCAAAATGATGTCAATGTTGGCTCCAAGAAAGCACTCCCTTTGTCTTCTTGTCGCTTGGTCATCCATCACAGTGACCAAGGCAGTTTTCATGCCAGCCCTGGGCCTGGAATTAGATGAAATGGATGCAGATCATCAGTTTCATTCAATAGCACCTGGAATTCTTCAGCAACCATCTGAGCAATGGCCCACAACTGAGGACTTCTCTCTTTGCCTAGATCACAGATGGCTGCCACTTCCATTAGAGAAGTCAATCCCTCTTCTCTGCCTCTTAGCAGGAACTATTTATGCCTCCTGTTTTAGCAGCAGTTGAGGGGGTATGCAGCCAGGCCAGTTGGGATGACCAGCCAAATATCTGAATGGGGCTTCAATGGATGGATCCAGATTTAGTCACTCTAAGAGAAAACTCTTTGAAATAAATGAAACTTTAATCACAGGCAACTTTATTTCACTGGGTCTACTTTGTCACCAAGTCCAGATCCAGACTAATATTCTGTATTATGTGCATGGAGTAACTTCTGTGTGTATTCACTGGAGGATGGTGTGAAACCAGCATAATATATTAAAATATTACAATTTTCATATGAGTATATTTTATAGGATTGTAATGCCCTCCTGTTCCCCAGCTTAAGAAACAGTACAGACAAATATTTGGATTTATTTCAGACATATCCCATTTATATGAAATGATAATAGATTTCAAAGCAGTGGTTAGTGTGTTAACACACACCTGAATGCTCCAGACCAGCAAACTGCTAAAACTTCAGCTTTTATAGAGGTGGTCACATTTTCAGTGTGTAAATGCCAATTACTCAACTACTTAGCCTCTTAATTCCTATGGAATCAGTAAGGGTGTACTTAGTTTTTCACACATGGCTTCTCCATTTTGGCTTTCTTTTTGTAAAATAACTAATGACACAGCGTATTATGTCATGCATCGTTGTTCATCTGAGGTTGCACTTACCTAATTTTCAGACCTGCGAAGGACCAGATGATTTTTATTATGTGCTGATACGCAAAACCATCAAATTCAAAGAGAGTGTACCTTCTTTTTCACATGACTGTTTGTCACAACCCATTTTCTTCTGCATTTCTTTCTGTGCTAAGGGCATTTATGAGAAAAGCTGCTTCCTCACTGAGATTCTACCAAGTACATTACTGCTGTGCTGATGGCACTGTTGCCATTTGGTGAATACAGAAAATCAGTGTCCCATGTACTTAAAGTGTACCCACTTCTTAAATATGTGCCAATGAGTGATAAACTGCAGTCATCTGAACAATCATGACTGACATCCTAATATTCTGTGGCTGCTTTTGCACCTTCCCCACTTATAGACTTGTTCTAAAGGTCTCTACCTGTGCATTGCCATCACACTTTTTCACTATTTCCTTTTTCCTTTGTTTAGGAAGTAGGTGAACAAGATTTTTGCACACTGTTTGCAGTTTATCCGTATTGCCAAGAGTGCTTTTTCAAATAGGTATTGCTTTAAAAATCGGAGTTCACAATCTCTAAGGAAATATATTACAGGCTGTTTTAAAAGTCAATCAGGTTGTTTTAAAGTCTGTGGCATCATTGGCATCCAATTTTGGGCTGTAAAGCCACCTATTTTTATGATCCTTTAGACCAGTGGTTCCCAACCTTGGGTTGCCAGATGTTCTTGGACTAAAACTCTCTGAAGCCTTCGCCACTAGCTGTGCTGGCCAGGATTTCTGGGAGTTGGCAGTCCAAGAACACCTGGGGACCCAAGGTTGGGAACCACTGCTTTAGACGATCCATGCATATTTTATACAGCAAAAAAACTATTGCTATATTCTGTGCTAGGATCTGAAATGAGAGTATGAAGTATCTTCTACTGTCACTAACAAGCCATTCTAGCTGCAACCTCTGGTGTTTGTTAAGTTTTGTACATGTGATCTAATCTCTGCCGACTTCTGTCCATGTCCCCCACATATAAATTCCAAAGGGCACCCCAATACTCTGGAAGAGCTTTAGGTACACAGGGGCATACAGGGGAGAGGGAGAAGCCATTAGGAGTACGCCATTTGCAGGAGGTGATTTTGGACTCTTAACACCCAGAATTCTCCAGGCAAAATTCCTCAGGCAGAATTATAGGAGTTCCAGCCCACGGACCTGCACCTAAAAACCCCTTCGGACTCAAACTCCATGGCCTTGCTTCCTGTTGTTAATCTACAAAAAGGAAGCTGCTGCAGAGCTTCCTGAGAGTGATAGTTCTTCAGGAGGTGCCCTCTCTAGGACCTAAAAGGCAGGAAGCACTACAGCAGCTTCTATTTTTTGCACATTATGAACAAGAAGCAAGGCCAGAGTTAGGCCACACAGCCTCTCTGTTTGTAACTGCCTGTAAGTATTGGTCTGTGGGCTACAACTATCAGAATTCTGCCTGAGGAATTCTTGGAGAATTTTAAGCATTGGGGTCTAACTGACAAGACATGAATGGCACATATCTAAACATACCATTCTGCCAGCAGTCTCTGTTCCACTGGCAGATGGACAACACTGGACACAATCCACATGTATTCTGCACCTTTACTATTATTATATTATATTACACACAAAGATGTGTAAGGTGCCACAGCATTTTTCGTATTTGCTTTTGTTTTCTTTTGTTTCTTGTCTAGAGATGGGCCCCACGCTGGGAAAATGGAGGTTCATAGTTCCTCATTATTCAGGAACCACGAACCACAAACTTTCATGAATTTTCCAATGAAACGAACCGTTTCATGGTTCACGTGATTCAGGTATTCCAGGAGTGGTAGAATGGCCCTTGCATGAGTTACAGATGCCAAAATCACAGTGAGTCTTCAGCTGACGCTCCTCCACATTTCCTCCAAGTTTGGTGAAGATTGGATTTGGAACATCTGAGTTACAGCCTCCTGAAAAATGGACCCTTGGGAAAATGCTCTTTAGCAGCTGGCATGGGAAAATTTAAATGAGTGGTTCATGTGAGGGAACTTGAGACAAGGTGTTGCTCATCATGAGGTGGACTGGGAAGGGAACAGAAAGGAGGCAAGACAAACGGACTATCTAGTGAAGCATCTTCCTCTCATGCTGGCTGTTGCAAAAATGAAACCACCAGCTGTGGTGCCAAGGGTGTGGCTCCGATAACCAGCTAATCCCAGAGATTGGATTTTGAGCTCTGTAGTTGGTTGCCTGACTTGACAATCAATCCTACACAAAGTTTTCTCTCGGTCCATCCTAGCATTGCCTAGGGAATTGATTGAGTGGCACTAGGCTGCCTGGCCAGGGACAAGGCACCCAAAAACAAAGCAGGCAAATTGCCAATGGTGATAATAGTTCTGCCTTTTGTTTTGCTCTGGGCAGGCACGTATCTCCAAAGCACCCCGAAACAAACCACTAAACAGCCTGATTTGTGGGCTTTTTTGCTTCATGGTTCATTTCATGCTTATCTCCATTATTTTCTGATATACCAGCATGTACATACATCTTAATTGAAAGAACAAAAAAAGTAAGAACCCCCCCCCCAAAAAAAGCTCAGAAATCAAGATCAATCATGAGTTTATACATCCCATTGAGCTCTCTTACCAGTCATAGGCCCATAACTTCAGAAACATAATTTTTTTCCTAGTAAAAGAAATTCCTCAAGCAATACAAATACTACAGAAAAGAAATTCACAGAAATTCAAATATTTGACTCACAATAAAATAACATTTAAGTAAAGAAAAAGATCTAAGGAAAGTCATGAAGAACATATGGAAGACTGGTTCTGTAAAAGATAGCATGAGCTACAAGGCTCTATAGATTGGAAGATTACCATCCTTAACGGTTGGAACTTAAACAAATCTCAAGAGGTAACATATTACCCCTTGAGAAGTATTATTACTTGGCAAGTCCCTTATTACACTTTAGAATCCATTACCCAAAATATACACACCACATTTCTATTAGTACAAACAATTTTATTAGTACACTGTTAAGTTTCATTAACACAGACAATCGGAACCTAACACCTTTTGATAAATTGGTCACTGATATCACATAATTATCAGTTGAAGACCACCATTGCCTGACATAGACATTTCCATTGGACTTTCCTTTTTCCACAGCCCTAGCAAGCTGTCTACTCCTTGCTTAATAAAAACATGAATAACCTTCACAAAATCAAGCCTTCTAGGTTTTATAGCAAAGAGAAAGAGAGACACTTAGACATTAATTATAAGCATACAGTATGTGTGGGGCTGCATAGATGAAATATTCATCGATACACTGGAATCTTACTGTTTAGTTACAGGAGCAGAAGTCTAACATTGTAAACTGCATTGCCAAACTCCACAAGTTGGTGCTTCCATCCCTTATCATACTTCAACTCGTGTGACTAACACATGACAAGGAATACAAGCAGCAACTTATTAATTAGTAGTAATTTGCCACAGTAGCTTATGCCACTGCACCTGAGCTGGTATATAATTAATCAAATGGATTCTTCCCATAGATACATAGATAGATACAGATATTTTCCAAAGTTCATATGGCAATGAAATTCAAATTATTCCTGTACTTTAGAATCCATCTTCAAAGGATTTAACAAAAAGGACCTGGTGTTAATCCAATAACTTGTTGAAATACTTCTTTAAGTACTCGAGTTGTTTCTAGCCACCCTATCTAGGCTGGATTTGCTATTTAACAAGCATGGACTAAAATGCTTGCCATTTAGACTAATCATTTACAATGCTCATGGGATTGGTGCAAATCAATTTGCGACTCAGGGCTTAAAGTACTGTGCTGTGTAAAACCATAAAATAACCGTCTGGCAAATAGTTATAATATTTATGTCTGATCATATATTTTACCAAGAAAAGGGGTTGGGGGGGCTTTAAAAATATTTTTTCACACTGCGCCTGCTAGGAGAAGAGCCAGCCTGAGTGGTCTTGGGCAAGCTGCCCAGTCCCAGAACACCTCCAGAAGATATGCAGTAGCGTATTTCCACTTCAATTATAGCAATAATACCTACTTGTGATTGTATTTGCACATATTAGTTCAAATTTGCATATGCATCTATGTCCTTCTTTTCGGCCATGAAGCAGTGGCCACCCTAAAGCCATGACAAAATGGAAAGACTTCTTCTGTCGTTGTACTGAGGTATAATTACAGGTTGTACACTATTGGTTCTAGACACAAGGGGACATTAGTGTATGTTTTCACCAATGTCTCCATTAATTACATGTTTCAAGAGATTTTCTTAAAAGCAAAACAGGGACAAATAATGGAGGCAGCCGCTTACCAAGGAGAAATACCAGAAATAAGCAATTGCCCTCCTACAAAAGTGGAAATATTAGTTGGTTAATTCAAATATGAACCTACACATCCTTTTTCCATTGAGAAATTTAGGTTACATACAAAAATGAGCTAATATTTTCATGACAGGATGTTTCTTTATAAGCTATGAAAGAGTTTTCTAAAACACAAAACAAACTTAATGATTGTGTTTTTTGTTTTTGTTTTTAAACAGTACTATGTGGAAAAATACTGGAGATAAAGCTTGAGTAGAAAAACTTTCCCATGGCAAAATTTTAAGAGCAAACTCAATACCTGGCTCTATAGGCAGGCCTTCCCTCCTGTCAGTACCTAATTTATCCATTGCCATCTCTTGTTGTATTATTGTTGTTGTTCTATTTTATATTGTTATTATTTGTACTGTTGTTAGCTGCCCAGAATAGACTTCGGTCTAGATGGGCGGGGTATAAATTAAATAAATAAATTAAAATAAAATAGATAATATTCTTGAAGGTAATCCAGGAAGCCCATCTCCAAGTACCTAAAATATGCTGTAGGTCAATAAGAGACATACCAATTGTGGAATCCAATTCCACTTCCCCCCAAAGTTCTGATGGAAGCCATCATTATAAAATTTTGGTGCCAGCTCAAAATCCACATATTGACCAAGGGTTTTTAAATGGCTGATTTGGTCTGCTCTACTATTTTTGCTGCTTTTACTTCTTTTGATGATATGCTTCTGAGTTCTTATTGAGTTTCGTGGTGCAGTGGTCAGACTGCTGTACTGCAGCCAAAACTGTGCTCACGACCTGGGGTTCAATCCCAAGTAACTGGCTCAAGGTTGACTCAGCCTGCCATCCTTCCAAGGTTGGTAAAATAAGTACCCAGCTCGCTTGGGGGGGAGGGGGCAACATGCAGCCTGCATAATTAACTTGTAAACTGCCAGAGAGTGCTTTAAGCTCTATGGGGCAGAATATAAGCAGCACTCTTTCCTTTTTGCTTTATTGACTCAATTACATTGCATTGTTTCAACTTTGCTTATATACCACCCTAGTATTCATCAGTATGAAGGATTGTTTTCAAATGCTACAGTGTTCCCTGCTAAATGAACTCTGTAAAGGACTTAATCCTAACAGAGTCTGGAATGTTATTTCAAACAGAAATTAATGCAATGCCACACTGAAGCCACATGTAACTCAACAATGGTGGAATCTAGAGCATCATCCTACCACTAGTCACTTATGGACTATCTCAGTGTACCACTTTGTTCATTAATCTTTAAAAAATATGCTGCCTGGGGGCATAGCTTAGTGGTTTAGGCAGAGGTTGGGAGTTCAATTCCCCCCTCCCCCACGGTTCCTCCTTGATAGGGGCTGGACTTGATGATCCAGAGGGTCCCTTCCAACTCTGCAGTTCTAAGATTATTATTATTATTCAGGAGGCATGGTCCAAAAAAAATAACTTTCCCAAAGCCTGGGAAGACATAGTCCAAGGAGATGGAAGCAGCTGACATTAACACAGGCAACATATCAGCAGAGAGACCACATGGTGGGAACAGCAAGAGGGAAGTGGAGAGAAAAAAAAGCTAAATGTTTGCCAGGCACATGTCGATAATATAACAAAAAGAATCATGAATAAAGAATTCTGATTTTTTTTCCAATTCATCCAAAATTCTGACAGATCAACTGCTGTGATAGCCTTCCTTTGTCCTTTCTGAAAGTTTTTCAGGATAACAGAAGCCATTGATCCAATGCTGGAAAAACTCTCTGAGCAAGGAGTTCTGAACCAAATGCAAAAGTTTTGTCCAACAAAGTCGGAGAACTACTAAAAGACAAAAGAGGAAGAATTAGAAGATGAAAAGATTTAAGTCAACATGTTTGGGGAATCTCAGATTGCTCTCTCCTTGAACACTTCATTGACTGGTAGCCTTGTGAAAATCATCAAGTATGGAAAAAACAGCATGCTCAATAGTCTAAAGAATCTTCAGAGAACATGGTCAATATTGCTATTTCTTCCAAAAATCACAATCCCCTAGAAAGACCCAACTGAGCTCATGTTAATTAGTTGCTTGAATCAAGGTTAGGAAAAAAGCTATTGCTAATGTAAGTAATCATTTCCCACTGCTGAGATCTCCTTATTATAGACGTAATGCAATTCTTTTCCAACAGTGAAGCCATGGAGTTGTCCCTCTTCTTTAAAAAAAAACACCCACATGGCTATGGGCAAAAGTCCCACCTACGCACTGCAGAAATCACAGGATTACTTCAATTACATGGATCATCTAGCCATTGACACATGAAGCTCTACTGAAAAGAACATGGCTTCTTCCATACGCACTGGAGCCATCTGCTTCCTGAATAAATCACTATGAACTTTATATATATATTGTCTGTAGTTCTGCTGCAGATGTTCTATCAACAGGTACCTAGATGGTGTTATGGCTGTGTGTGAGGGGAAAGGTATGACTCATTTGTTACACCAGACTAGATTTAAATGAGCCTTCCAATTAAAGGAACAAAATCTCCTGAAACATGACTACTCAAGAATAGTTTATAGACTACTTTTGTCGTGACAAGGCAGAGGAGTTGTAATTTGACAGTGTAAGTAGTAGGAAGACTTCCTTTATGACACCAAACGATCACTCCTGCCTAATTGTTCTGAGGTTGGCAACAATACATGGCACTGTTCTTGGGGGAGCAGGGAGGGGAAGTGAATGAGTAAGCCCAGTCCTCTTTTTCATCTCCTCTCAGGATCCTTAGCAGGTTTTCACAACTGCTGCTGCAGCTGTCCCGGCACTTCAGGAACATCATCTTGACCGTCTGCTGCAATCATGAGCAGAATAGACAATTTGCATGCTAAGCTGCTAGATAAGGGAGGCCATTAAATGGTTATATGTGCTTTAGGCCTGTCCACCAGCTGGCGAGTGCAAATGCTTTTGCTGTAGACAACAAATGAGCTAGTGAGTGTAGCGGAGATTGGAGGACACTCAAGGAGAAAGCCAGGCTTGGCTCACAGCTGTGACTTCCCCAATTTTCAGACACAGTGACACAAAAGGTTAATTGCCGCTTCTTACATTGTTACATATTCCACCACCCCCATCCCCCATGTCCCAAATACAAGCTGTTCGTCTTTTTAGAAACTTTTAATAGAATGAAGTGTTTATGGCAACAGTGATTTTATATATATATATATATATATATATATATATATATATATATATATATATATATATATATATATATATATATATATATATATATATATATATATATATATATATATATATATATATATATATATATATATATATATATATATATATATATATTTCAAGGAAAGAAGAGGAAAGAAAAGCAGAAATGTAATCAACAGTGAGGCATATTCATTAATATGAGCTGACCACATGTCTGGAAAATATTTTTTGTTTGTTTGTTCATAAAATACATATCTATAGGTTGCTCAAGTAGTAAGGCTGGCTGAACAGTTCAGTGGTCAAAGTATCTGGCTGCTGAGCCAGAGGTTGGGAGTTCGATTTCCCCGCTGGGCCTCCTGGGAGAAGAGCCAGCCTGTGTAACCTTGGGCAAGCTGCACTGTCCCAGGATGTCCACAGAAGAAGGAAATTATAAACCACTTCTGAATATTGTCTACCTAGAAAAACCTGAAAAGGGTCAGCATACATCAGAATTGACTTGACGGCATGCAATTATTATTATTAAAGTAGTGAAATCTTCTGACCATTAAATAATCATTCGTGTATGCTTATTTTTCCAGTATAGCTTGTTGGTAATAGTCAAAGGTCCTAAAATCCAATTGCGCTGGACACCAGTTAGGTTCCAAGCCTCACATAATTCAAAAGTACATACCTGTTTGCAAATACAAATGAGGTGGTGTCCAATCTGTTTGAAATAACATTTTTTGGCTGAATCAAACATACTTTTAGGCCAGAAGATATTTTAGTCATTGATGGCAGATTTTCATGTTGATTTGCACTGGAACTGTCCAGTTCTTTGCTCCACTGCATTGTCACTTTATTAGCACAAAATGTAGTGTTTCTAATAGACATTTACGAGCTATGGCTGTTGGTTTCAAGTTTTGTGGACATGCAATTAATGCTTCCAAAGTGGCAGGGGCATTGAGGCACTCAAGGCCGACAGCCCTTGTATGGATAACAAAACATGCTGAAATTGCAAATATCACCATACCATTCCAGAAGATTGATCATAAGCGCATTGCAATGTTGAAAATGTGAAACAAATTCCTGGTCTGGAGTTCTCAGTTGGTCTAATGTGCAACCCCACAGTCACCTGCCTTTCCCCCATAAAAACAGGTTATCTCACAATTTTCAGTTCATATGTATCCCACAGAGTTATTTTAGCATAAGTTTATGAAACGAATCGTAATAGACGAGAATCATAAGCTAGGCTAGAGTGGCTGCTCAGATTTCAGGTGTTAGAATGTCTTTTATTGAATGAACAGACAAAGTGTTCTAGGCAAAAGTAGTATCAAATATGTCATGGCAACTGGATTTCTTCCTTGTTAGGTTGAAAAGTTTCACTACGCATCCAAGTAGCTTCTTCACTCTGAGGAGAGTTAGTAGGAGACCTCTGATATATCCTCCACATTGGTTTTACTTCCCCCTGGTCTGAATAGGCTCGTTAGAAGGACAAAGGACTGGGGTGAGGGATAATCTCACTTCTGCAGTCCTTCTCCACCCATTGCCATGGGTTGTTAACGGTCCTTAACAGTGGAAGTGACATGTGGAAGGGTATGTGGTGTTTACCAAAGCCCCTTTTGAACTTTTCAGACACACCTGCCATGTAAGGAATGACCAGGTTCTTCCGTTGGTTCTGGGTCTCAGGCTGTTCCATTGTCCTCCTGGGTTGGGACATTGCCTTGTTAAAGGCCCATTTTGGATATCCACAGAACTTAAGGGCTCTCCTCAGATGTCCATGGCTGTGCCATGGGTTCCTCGGTGTCGCCCATTGTTGCCAACTTATACATGGAAGAAGTGGAAAAGAAGGCACTAAACACCTTCCAGGGTACAACTCCAACCCATTGGTTCAGGTATGTGGACGACACCTGGGTGAAGATCAAGATTCAGGAAGTACAGGCCTTCACAGACCACATAAACACAGTGGACCAAAATATAAAGTTCACCAGGGAAAACACCAAAGACAACTGGCTGGCTTTCCTGGACTGTGCAGTCATCATAGGATCCAACGGCAGCTTAGGAATAGAAATCTACAGAAAACTCACACACATTGATCAATACCTGCGAATTGACTCTCATCACCCATTACAACACAAACTAGGGGTTATCAGGACACTAAACCACATAGCAAGAAACATCCCAACCTCCACAGAAGCCAAGAAGAAGGAAGATGGACATCTGAGGAGAGCCCTTAAGACCTGTGGATATCCAAAATGGGCCTTTAACAAGGCAATGTCCCAACCCAGGAGGACAATGAAACAGTCTGAGACCCAGAGCCGACGGAAGAACCTGGTCATTCCTTACATGGCAGGTGTGTCTGAAAAGCTCAAAAGAGGTTTTGATAAACACCATATACCTGTGCACTTCAAACCCACAAACACACTAAGACAGAGACTCGTCCACCCAAAAGACCGGACACCAAAACACAACAGGAGCAATATAGTATATGCAGTCCAATGCAAAGAGGACTGTTCAGAGCTCTACATTAGAGAAACCAAACAGCCACTAAACAGGAGAATGGCCCAGCACAGGAGGGGCAATGGCTCAGGACCACAATCAGCAGTGTTCCTTCATTTGAAGGACAAAGGACACTCATTTGATGGCCGAGATGTACTCATTTTGGACCGAGAAGATAGGTGGTTTGAGAGAGGGGTCAGGGAGGCCATACATGTGCATACAGAAAATCCCTCACTCAACAGGGGTGGAGGCCTTAGATGCAATCTGTCTCCTATTTATCACACTGCCCTTTGATCCATCCCCAGAAAGATTAGGACCACACACACCAGGAAGACCACTGTTAACGACCGTTAACAACCCATGACAATGGGTGGAGAAGGACTGCAGAAGTGGGATTATCCCTTACCCCAGTCCTTTGGTTTTCCACTTTTAAAGGAGGATGCTAACCTAGATGGACCACTGGCCTGGCCCAACCCTCTTCTGATATTCTTATTTATATCCATAATCTGTAAAAAATATTAATACGTATTTTATTTTCATTCATTTTTAAATCAGCATTTAGCAAATTTTGCAAAAAGAGTATTGGAAAACCAGAGTTCTGGAAAACCAGAATATTATAGCTGTAGAGGGTGCAATTATAAGTCCTGCATTCTTTGTTAATGTCTTGTTCGACTGTCACGAATGTTATGGTACAGTGACCTTACTCAGCTGGAGAGCTTGCTGTTTGTTTTGCAATGACTTTAGTAAACTGTTGTTCAAGCCTCATTTCTAAAACAACTTTCATTTTCAAGGCTGCTTTTTTATACCCTCCTTAATTATTATAACACTGTCTACACAAAATTTCACATCTTGACACTATATTGTCAAAAAGAAGGAAGAGGAGGAAATGGCTTGAGTTCTGTAGATGCTTTCATTTTCTGCACAAAAAATTATGGAAATTGTGAGCAGTCTGTTTAAAAAACATTCCAAAAAAATGCATGCAGATTTATCTCCCTGCAAGATGAAATTGTTTTTCTCTTGTTTTCTCATTGGATGCGAGAGGTTGTGACAAAGCATCTTGGACTGAAGAGCAGTTGTAAAATCAGTTGGAAAAAAGACCTCATTATAGAAATAGCTCACTCAGTGGTTTAGGAGCCTCATAGCACAGTGGCTAAACTGCAGTACTGCAGCCAAAATTCTGCTCATGACCCGGATTCAATCCCAGGTAGCCGGCTCAAGGTTCGCACAGCCTTCCAGCCTTCAGAGGTTGGTAAATTGAGTGCCCAGTTTGTGGGGCGGCGGGGGGGGGGAGTGTTTTCTACATAATTAAATTGTAAACTGCCCAGAGAGTGCTTTAAGTACTATGGGGTGATATATAAGCAGCATGCTTTTTAAAAAAGGTATCTGGCTGTGGAGCTTGTTTGTTTCTCCACTTTGATTCCCAGAAAAGCCTGCCTGTGTAGCCTTGGGCAAGCTGCACAGTCCCAGAAGTGTTCCCCAGAAGAAGGAAATGGTAAACCGCTTCTGAGTAGTTTCTACCTGGAAAACCCCTGAAAAGGGTCACCCTAAGTTAGAATTGACGACGGCACATTATTATTATTGTTAGTTGTTAAAAGCCTGTGAGGGCAGCAAGGCTCAAAATAGTCTACTCCTTAACTGTCCTTATTGGTTCAGAGCATACATATCCTGTTCAGCTAAAACATTGGTTTGTGGACTGTAACAGAGCGCATGACCTGGGTGGTGGCTCGGACTTGTTTCGCACAGAGGGAACCAGTCTGGTCCCAAAGGGACAGGCTGTGAGGAAGTGATGAGGAATTAGGCTTCTGCAGAATGAGGTAAACAAGCTTATTTTGCCATGACTATATAAAGAGACTGTATTCCTAATCTCAGTGCCCCAGTCTTCTGGGCACCCACACGTGTGTGTATCTGAATCTGAATCTGTATTTGCTGCAGCTTGGTTTAATAAAACCTCAGTTCAAGAAACGTCACCCGTTTTACCTGGTGTCTGTTAACTGAAAGGGCTTCACCCGAGGGGTTAGGGTGAGGAGCCCAAAAGCCTCTTCTGCCTTGTTTACTTTGCTACCATCTGCATTATCTCTGTTGAGGTAACGACCAAAGGAAGAACAGGACTGGGAAGGCTAAAGTCATACAGTAGGTAACAAACTTTATAAATTCACCAGGATGTTATGAAAAGGAACATTTTGCCGAAACATTTTGTAAGCATCGTTTTATTTATTTATTTATTCTATTTAAAATATTTTCACCCTGCCTTTCTCCTTCAAAAGGACCCAAGGCAACTTACATCATCGAAAGACAATATTTAAAGCTAAGAACAATGAGTATAAAGAGGCAGCTTACATCATTAAAAGACAATATTAAAGCTAGAACAGTAAGTATGCAAATGTTAAAAAGGAACAAACAAATACCACTTGGAGAGAGGGTAAACACAAGTAGTACTAAAAACCCAGTCAGAGCAGTAAAGCATAACAATCCATCTAAAAATCACACTCAGGCTGCCAGTCACTGAGGAAAGGCTTGCCCAAAGAGAAAGGTCTTTGCCAGCTTGGGAAAGGACAGCAAAGATGGGGCCAGCCTGGCCTCCTGTGGGAGGGAGTTCCAAAGTCTGGAAGCAGCGACACAGAAGGCTCTCTCCTGTGTACCCACCAAATGTGCTTGTGAAGGTGGTTGGACCAAGAGAAAGGACTCTTCTGATTATCTTAACACCTGAGCTGGTGTAGACATTTGCTAGCTGGCTACCTTAGATCTGATCTTTATATTTTCTATACTGAATCCTACATCCTTAAACCAATTCACACCTTATCCCATCCCATGGTGCAGGTAGCTTGAAAGGCACTTCCCACTAATGAGGACTATCCCTCTTTTTCATGATGTGACTAAGGCAAGAGAAACTACTTTGGCCGAGGGCCACAACTTACCCTATTGCCCACCTTTGGTGTGCAGGATTGCAGTGTGCTAAGATGCCATTCCTACCAAGGTATCAGCTAGCAACTGGGCTGCCTGTTACTCTGTGCTACCTAAATTTCTATGGTGTGCCACCAACGAACATGGTGGCCATTCCTCTCTCCCATTTCATGCCCAGGGTCTTGAGAAGAAACCACGGAAATGAATGTGACCCCCACAAAAGCTCCTCTGTATTCCTGAATTGTGTTTCACTGAACAAACCGGAGTAAAGTTCTCAGTGAGCTACGTCCCATTTTTCTGGAAGGGTATGGAACAGGATAATACACAGTGGGTGTGTGGGTGTGTAAAATTAATATGCATTTTTGCCTCTACATTCTTCACTATACACATAAGCTGTATTTCACCTTATCTTTCCTTGTAAATTATTTTTACATTTTTTGGCACAGCTGTTCCAAAGTACCTGGTTGTTTGGGGTTCAGTTCTTTTCTTTTCTTTTATTCTCAATAAGATGTACATACTATAACATGAAAACAAAAGGTGGCATAGTGAATGGGAGTACTTCTTTTATGTTATATATATATATATAATTGCAAAGTTCAATTGTTCATTATATCCTTAACCCATCATACTGACACTGTGGTATAACCTCATTTCTTTTTCACCCCCCACCCCCGCCTCAAATATATGAAATAAGACAAGCATACTTAGCAAGAACTTAATAGAAAACCAGTTCCCTTAGCAACAATGGGCCTGTGAAAGCTACAAATACTCCTTCACAAGGCACTCATGTGATACTATCATACCCCAGAGTAGACAGAAACAAAGAGGGAAGTATTTGAACATAGACCACAGAATGCCTCCTTTAGGATATAAGCCACTAGTCACTTGAACAATAGTTTACATTTGTGGATAAAAGAGAAGGGCCAAGGACTCACAATGCTCTTCTGACCTTTTATGTGTGAGAGAGAGGGGGCGGGGGAGGGAGAGGGAGAAGGAGGGAGAGAGATACATGCAGAATTTATTGGACTCAAACAGATTCCTCCAGCAGTCAGCAAAGCCATTGCTCTACCATTAGATCCCCCAAAGTAACAGTGCAGATCCAATCAGTGCCACCTTCCACATGTTGCAAAGTTTTGAATTTCTGGTAAAATTATTTTTGCTTTGCATTAGAAGTACAGAGACGTGCAGAGGAGAGTAGCTCTGTGTTCCCCAGATAGTCTACTTAAGATCTTAATAGCTAGCACTTAAGATCTCAAAAGAATTCCAAAGAATAGCAAGGAGAGACAAGAGGGCCTTCTTAAATGAACAGTGCAAAGAAATAGAGGAAAATAATAGAAAGGGAAAAACCAGAGATCTGTTCAAGAAAATTGGAGATATTAAAGGAACATTTTGTGCAAAGATGGACATGATAAAGGACAAAAATGGTAGGGACCTCACAGAAGCAGAAGACATCAAGAAGAGGTGGCAAGAATACACAGAGGAATTATACCAGAAAGATCTGGATGTCCCGGACAACCCAGATAGTGTGGTTGCTGACCTTGAGCCAGACATCCTGGAGAGTGAAGTCAAGTGGGCCTTAGAAAGCATGGCTAACAACAAGGCCAGTGGAGGTGATGGCATTCCAGTTGAACTATTTAAAATCTTAAAAGATGACGCTGTTAAGGTGCTACACTCAATATGCCAGCAAGTTTGGAAAACTCAGCAGTGGCCAGAGGATTGGAAAAGATCAGTCTACATCCCAATCCCAAAGAAGGGCAGTGCCAAAGAATGCTCCAACTACCGTACAATTGCACTCATTTCACACGCTAGCAAGGTTATGCTCAAAATCCTACAAGGTAGGCTTCAGCAGTATGTAGACCAAGAACTCCCAGAAGTACAAGCTGGATTTCGAAGGGGCAGAGGAACTAGAGATCAAATTGCTAACATGCGCTGGATTATGGAGAAAGCCAGAGAGTTCCAGAAAAACATCTACTTCTGCTTCATTGACTATGCAAAAGCCTTTGACTGTGTGGACCACAACAAACTATGGCAAGTTCTTAAAGAAATGGGAGTGCCTGACCACCTTATCTATCTCCTGAGAAATCTATATGTGGGACAGGAAGCAACAGTTAGAACTGGATATGGAACAACTGATTGGTTCAAAATTGGGAAAGGAGTACGACAAGGCTGCATATTGTTTCCCTGCTTATTTAACTTATATGCAGAATACATCATGCGAAAGGCAGGACTGGAGGAATCCCAAGCCGGAATTAAGATTGCCAGAAGAAATATCAACAACCTCAGATATGCAGATGATACCACTCTGATGGCAGAAAGTGAAGAGGAATTAAAGAACCTCTTAATGAGGGTGAAAGAGGAGAGCGCCAAAAATAGTCTGAAGTTCAACATCAAAAAAACTAAGATCATGGCCACTGGTCCCATCACCTCCTGGCAAATAGAAGGGGAAGATATGGAGGCAGTGACAGATTTTACTTTCTTGGGCTCCATGATCACGGCAGATGGGAACAGCAGTCACGAAATTAAAAGACACCTGCTTCTTGGGAGGAAAGCGATGACAAACCTAGACAGCATCTTAAAAAGCAGAGACATCACCTTGCCGACAAAGGTCCGCATAGTCAAAGCTATGGTTTTTCCAGTAGCGATGTATGGAAGGGAGAGCTGGACCATAAAGAAGGCTGACCGCCGAAGAATTGATGCTTTTGAATTGTGGTGCTGGAGGAGACTCTTGAGAGTCCCCTGGACTGCAAAGAGAACAAACCTATCCATTCTGAAGGAAATCAACCCGGAGTGCTCACTGGAAGGACAGATCCTGAAGCTGAGGCTCCAATTCTTTGGCCATCTCATGAGAAGAGAAGACTCCCTGGAAAAGACCCTGATGTTGGGAAAGTGTGAAGGCAAGAGGAGAAGGGGACGACAGAGGACGAGATGGTTGCACAGTGTCACCGAAGCTACCAACATGAATTTGACCCAACTCCGGGAGGCAGTGGAAGACAGGAGGGCCTGGCGTGCTCTGGTCCATGGGGTCACGAAGAGTCGGACACGACTTAACGACTAAACAACAACAAGATCTCAATAACTCACTCTGAGACACTTGTAGGAGAAAGAATAAAAACATTTCATTACTTACAGTTGTGAACAGATCAACAGCAATCCAACAACCAGACTTCAACAGGAAAGGAGTACTTAGCACAGAGGTGAGACTCTCTTTGAATTCAGAGGTGGGAAGAAATGATTGGTTAGTGTTGAATAGATTGACAGTTACCCAGAAAGCTCCCTCTAGTAGGTCACACCTACTAGAGGCAGCATGCAAGATTGCAAAAATTCCAACACCACCCACTCCACCACCTTCTCCACTTAGCTTCTGCTCAAAATTCACAGTCCTGGGAACAAATTCTCTTCTCTGAAAACATTCCAGTAGCTGAACAAACTTGCTTTTCCAGTGGTTGGTGAGAGAACTTAGCTCCCCTGTGGCCAGTGTTGCATCACAACATTCTGCATCTCTCACCATTGTCTGTGCCAGCGAAAGCTGATAAGAGTTGCAGTCCACCAACTTTTGAAGGGCCACACATTCCTCTTCCTAAGAAACACCACCCCCATGGACTTTTCAGTTCATCACAGTGGACGGGAAATTCAGACTGCTTATTGAAAGAGACTTCATTCCAAAATGAGGATTTATCTAGGTTTCAAAGGTAATTTTCATAAAATGATGACATCAGAATCATGTTGAACCCATTCAAATAATTTTAAAAAATCAATTAATACAGCCAAGGAATCACAGAACATGAGGCTGGGAGTTCCACTTATAATATCCTGCTTCTGTAACGGTCTTCCCAGACCTAACAGTTCACCTAAAGCACGGTCCTAGTTGGTTGTCTATTTATTGTTGTAAACTACAATTAGAAATGTGGCCTTTATGGATCCTTTGAGATGATTTCTGCAGAGCGGAGGGCAGTAACAAAGTCAAAGCCACAACAGACTGTCTTTCCTATGCGCCTACAGGTGTTCACAAAAGCTTGATTCGTCAACAGAACCTCTTATGCTCTCTTCCCCTATGGATGCATTGATGCAGTTTAAGGTCTGATCTGGGGCAGAAAAAATTATTTTGTGCACTTTTCAAAGGTTCCCCTTCTGTGCATTTGTTGATGTCTGATGTGCTGCACTTTGCCACAGAAGCTTTCTCCACACTCTTTGCATTCATAGAGATTCTCCCCTGAGTGGATCCGTTTGTGTTCTCCAAGATATGAACTCTGGACAAATCTTTCCCCACATTCTGTGCGTTTATACAGTTTCTCTCCAGTGTGATTTTTTCTTTTTTAATGTTCTTTAAAGGCTGACCTAGCTGTGAAACATTTTGGGTGGGAAATTCTTGGTAAGCATCTATGGCTGTAACATTTCAGTTGGGAGAGAAAGAGAGAGATGAGATGAGATGTATGGGAGAGGAACTTTTGCTTCACTGCAGAAGGATTTAGGTCTTTACCACCTTGATTGAGGTAACAGAATTTCAATTGTGTGTCCATAAGTAGCAAAGAAAGGGCAAATATTGGTAATGATGGATTTTGTATTCACCTGTATATTATTTTAGGGTCTTGAAGATTTTTTTCCCAGAATTACTTTCTATGAGCATTACACCCTTGTAGGTGGGGAAGACTCTGAGGCCAGGATTAGACATGGGGACGAATTTTAAAAATGAATTGAAATATTCATGAAATATCACTGATTTGTGGAATATTCCTCCCTTCACATTCATCAGGTCCAGAGACCACAACAAATATGAAGGGATGAATATTTACCCATTTTTATTCATCCTTTCATGCAGGCTGGCTGCAGGAATGGAAAAGGGGTTTGCCTGATTGTTGGAACATTGAAAAGCTGGCTGGCTGTGGGAAGGCAAACCATGGGTTCTGTTCCCACACCCAGCCTGCTTGTCAGTGTCCCGTCAATTAGCTGTTCGGAGAGACATTGTGTTTTAACAACAAATCTCTAAAATCTGGTGCTTCGTCAATTCATCCATTCATCAACGTTGACGAATATGAGAGAGAGAGAGAGAGAGAGAGAGAGAGAGAGAGAGAGAGAGAGAGGCATCCAATGTAGGCTGGTTTTGTATATTTGTTTGATTTAAAATTCCAAGACTTTGGAAAGTTTTTTGGGCTTGAGGTGCTTGTTTAGAAAATATCCCCATAGAACCAAAAGAAGGGTACACAGTCATCTCTGACTATTAGCAAGCAATCAGCTCAGCAAATGAAGGTTGCCCAGCAGACATAATTATGTTTTGGTGGTACTACCAGAACCAATAAATCAATCAGGTTGGGGTTTTTGTTTTTGTTCTGCAGTCGTAAGTCATAATCATCATTACTCACAGAATTCCTCCTAGACCACTTTGGCCTGTTAAAGGCTCTCAGCATGGATGTCATGCTGAAGGGGAAATTCCAGGCATTAATCAGCAATTCTCTTAGGTTCATTCAGTAACCGTTGCTTCTCATGTGCTAGATGAGTGCACGAATCATCCTTCCATCTTGGCTAATTACAATGCTCAACTTACGATTTTGCAGATAGTGAAAATATTTCCCAGTGTCATCACAATGGAGACGGAACCTGTCTCCCACAAGATGCCATCCTTACCATCTCTCAGGTGCTCTGTCCACAGGAGGCAACCTCCCTATACACTGGGGAGGGAAACCTATGGCCCTCCATATGTTTTAGGATTCCACGACCTCAGACACCACCGCTAATGAAAACCTTTCTACTTTTTTGGAGCTTAATAAACGTTGACCAATCCCAGTCAAACAGACTGAATTGACCCCAAAAAACCTAATGGTAAAAACTTTAAAAAAACTTAAAAACTTAAAGTAAAAACTTTAATAAAACAGTAAAAGATCAAGCTAAGTGTGACATCCATGCCTAGAGCCTTTAACAGGCCAAAGTGCGAGTAGTGATGATTCCAATTCTGTGAGTAGTGATTATTACAACTGCTGTCACCATAACTAAGGGTTATGGTGACAGCAGTTGTGGCCCAGCATCATTAGGAAGGCCTCACATTCTCTGTGCTTGTGAATTTCCACTAAGGGTCTTCTTCCCTGGACATGTAACTATACATGGTAATGAAGATGCTCTTCAAACTTATGCATGTTTATTCAGAACTAAATCTTATTGGACTTGGTAGCATTTAGTCCCAATTACCTGTGTAACTAGCTGGCTGGAGAGCTCACTGAGTTGGAGCACCTGGCTGTAGAACAAGAACTGGGGAGAACAGCCAACCTGCATAGCCTTGGGCAAGCTGCACTGTCCAAGAGCACCCCCCAGAAGAAAAGAATGGTAAACCACTTCTAAGAACCTTATGCAAAGAAAAGTGTGAAAAGGGTCATCATTAGTTGGAATTGATGGCATACAATTATAATAGAACCCCTGTATCCATGGGATCAGTATCCATGGTTTCACTTATCCAGTCTGAAAGTTTTAAAAATATTAAAAGAAAAAAATTAGAAATATGTATTTTCACGATGTATTTACCAGAACTGGCCACCAGAGGGAGCCAGAAACTCCTTCTATGTAATTGAAGAATGCATGGCATGGTTTCTGGCTCCCTCTAGTGGCCCATTCTGGTAACACATGGTGAAAATATTTTTTACCATGATACATATGTTGTTGTTGTTTAGTCGTTAAGTCGTGTCCGACTCTTTATGACCCCATGGATGCTATATGTAGCATCCCCATGGAATGCTACATATGGCATTCACTATTATCCATAGTTTTCAGCATGGTGGTGGGGGGCTTGGAACCAATCCCCTGTGTATACAGGGGTTCTACTGTATATAGTACACTAAGTGTAAAATTAAATAGCATTCAACCTGAGATGTAATTCTATCGCTAACAGCAACAAAAATAAAAGATGATTGTGAGTTACCTGGATTTTGGTGCCATGTCCTTTCCACTGTTTCATTTATCTTTCTGAATGGTTTACAAGATTTTGCTAAGGAGGAAGTGAAAATGTACACATTCTGTAACAAGACTGTCACAGGCTCTCACAGACTTGAGCTGGACAAGTTGACCTTCTTTTATCATTTGGGACAACATTTTGAAACTGTTGCTAGGAGAAGGGGGGAAAATGTCACCTATCCTTGAATTACAAACTCTTTTTCTGTTTGTCAGTGATTCTACCGTCTCCTTCCCCCCCCCCCCCCATTAATAGTGTGGCTTTCATTACTGCATATAAATGCGAATAAAAGGAGGAGTAATATGATTGAAGCAATACTTTTATGCCAATATATTGCAAGACTGTGTAAGATAGAATTGTACCATATGGGAATGAATTTTAATGACTAGATGACAGGCCTCCTCACTAGAAAGCAGAAACACCTTATGTCGTTGTAATAATGTGTTCTTTATCATAACGGCTAAGTTGCAGTGTGGCCTTAGAAGTGATACACCAATTAGAGCAAACAAAGCTGGAGCTCCAAAGATTGCCCATGTGGCAGGGTGGGTCAGAGTGGTGCCCCTAGCTCTGGGACCTCCCAGGTTGTGTTCCCCTTTAGCCATGCATGTCTATGATCTTTCGGAGATTGCCGGTTGGATGAGTTTGTCACTGTCACTCAACATGACCTACCTGCTGTTAGCAGGTTAAAGCAGGAGGAGAACCATCGCTTGGCATTGACCTAAGCAGTCTTGACTAGAGATGGGCACAAACCGGAAAAATGATGAATCTTGGTGGTTTGTGGTTTGTTTGTTTTTCCGATTCATGGATGGGGGAGGGGAAACTAACACCTCCACCCCCTCTGCTGCCCACCCACCCCTTCTCCTCATTGCCTCCCTACCTGGTCCTGCCACCACCTCCTCTTCATCCTCTGCCACTGCCACCTTTAAAGACAGCAGCCCAACTACCCTTCCGGGAGCTGGGCTGGCTGTCCCTACGCATGTGGACGCCTGCCAGCTGATAGGCATGCGCATACACTGAAGGGAAGGGAAGCCAGGACGCTGTCTCTAAAGATGGGGGCAGCAGAGGACCAAGAGGAGGAAGAGGCAGAACCAGGAAGGGAGGCACCAGGGGCAGTGGGAAGGGGTGGGGCATCTATTTTGCCAAAGCAAAACGAAGCGCCAGGCAGCAAAAAGTTCAAAGCTTCGTTACTTTTTAGCAAAATGGGATCCCTGAACTGGACCACAAACTGAACCATGAACCAGCCCAGCTCATGAGGGTTTTTTTGTTCATAGTTTGGTTCCTGCCCATCTCCAGTCTTGAACTCAAGGTGGGACATAAATATAACAAACAAACAGATAAAGGGCGCAAGCCTAGGCCTGTTTAATTAGAATTGAGTTCCGCTGTGTCTGATTGGACACAGTCTCAAGTAAACATGACTTCACACTTAGGAACCAATTGCAAGCTGTGTGCATGCATGCGTTTAAATGATTGCAAATGCTGTGAGAACATTTGGTGGCCTTTGTATGCAGCTGCATTTCTGACAGCATAAAGTGTACGATACAACATTATTTATTTATTTCATTTATATATTGCCCCATTAGTGCAAAGCAATTTTATGTAGACCCTTATATATCTTCTCACAATCCCCATTGAATTCAGTAAGACCTATATTATAGGAGTGCAACTTCCCAGTGCAATCACGTCTATGCACACTGCAAAGTCTTTTTCCTATATGTTAAATGGGCCTTACTCCCAGTTAACTATGCACAGGATCACAGCCTTATCAAATTCCTTCTAATAGAAAAGTTGGCTATGTTACAAAAATGTTGTCTTCTTAACTTTGTAATCAGCTTTAAAAAAAAAAGAGAGAGATGTTTATCTGCTGTAATTTCACATGTTTTTAGAGCATTTGTCATTAACATGCAGGCCTTCTACTGGTGCAAAGAAGGAATGAAGAATACTTTTATCTGTGAAAATACAATAATAATATTCACTGTCTTCCGACCTTTTAAGAGTCACAGAATTACTATGTTTTTGGAGGGTGAATGTGAGGGAAATGACAGCAGACCCCCTGCTGTCTCCTCATGGTGCTCCAAGTAGAATTATAGCTGCTTTCAAAACACTCCCACCCTACCAATTAGTCAATGGTTATTCAGAACCAAAAATTAACTCACAGCTTTGAATGCCAAAGTGCCATTCTTTCATTTAAATATAACTATCTAATTAGATTAAAACACAGAAGTTATGCCATTCCTTTCTAAAAGTGCAGGCCGTAGCAAAGGCTATAGATTATGAAGACAAACATTAATTAATACTAATTAAGAACTATTAAAATTGGGAATGAGTGAGGAATTTTCATGTGGCTTAATTAAAATGAAATAAAACCTCCTCTAATTATGCAGCAGATAAAAAAGGTTCAGTCAAGAACCTAAAAAGCAGATTGACCTACATGTCTCCCTTAGTAGGCCACCCCTTATTTGTTAGTTCACTTCAGGTAGCATGTACTGTCTCAATACATTCACTCAGAGACTCTGATAATTAAAAAATAAAATAAAACGTTTCCATTTACTTACAGTTCTTCAAATAGTAAAAAAAAACATACTGTGTAAAAATATTAACTCATTACATCACTGAGCTTAACTGGTTAATTAGCTTCATTACTGACCAACTGGTTACATAGCTGACAACACACTTCTCCCTAACTCTCCACTTCTGACACACTCACTTTATTTGGAATCGGTCACAGCCATGTGGCCGATTCCAAATAAAATGCAAATGCAAGACTAGGCGATACCTTCATAGACCATTAAACAATCACCATACAACACGTGGGCATTCGTGGATGAACACCACTTCTGACACACTCACAGAATCTTGACTGGAAAAGGTGGGGGTGGGGTTTGGCGGTAGAGAGGGAACTATTGGCTATTACAGTGGTGCCTTGACTTACGAATGTCCCTACTTACG
The DNA here is from genome assembly GCA_037013535.1 of Intellagama lesueurii. Lineage (NCBI taxonomy): Eukaryota > Metazoa > Chordata > Lepidosauria > Squamata > Agamidae > Intellagama > Intellagama lesueurii. Next base: position 160,045,652 of record JBAJHW010000001.1, on the reverse strand, counting down.
ACCATTTCGACTTACGACCGGGGGAAAAAATGCAGGGAAGGCGGGGAAAGTGGGAAATTTGAACTGCTTTCAGTTAACCGTTGGTCAGCGAAGAGGCTGCTTCTCTGTACCTCATTCGCCCCAGCGGTTAGAGAGTGTGGATACGGAGAGAGACTTTGGACTGCCTGGTACTGCCTGGTACTGCCTGGTACTGTACTGTACTGTATTTTTTTTTTTTTGGCTTTTTTTTTTATTCTTGCTTTTTGGATTTTTGACTTTCTTTTTTAAAACAGAGACTGCCTGTTCTGGATGAGTACTGTATTTACTATACAGGGTTTTTGCAGCGTGGGTTTGGGCTAGGTGGGGGGGTTATGTTTCTGTGCTCTGATGGGTCTTGCAGTGTGGGTTTAAAATGTGAAAATTAGACTGTAATTTTAAAATGTAAAATTTATTTATTTATTTTTGCATTCTGTGGCTCCTAGGGTTTGTGTACTGTGACCTCTCTTTTGTTTTAAAAGGTGTTGGTGGGTGGGTTTAAAATGTGTTTGTTTTTAAAAGGTGTTTGGTTTTAAAATGTGTTTTGTTTAAAAGGTGCTTGGTTTGGTTTAAAAGGTGTTTGGTTTAAAATGTGCAGTGTTTGGTTTTAAAAGTGTTTGGTTTAAAAGGTGTTTTGTTTAAAAGGTGTTTTAGACTCCAAACTCCCCCCCTCCATTGTCTTCTCTCTCTCTCTATCTTCTCTCTTTTTGTGCTTAACAGCACAAACCTTTGTCTGAGGGGTCTGTGTGCCCCAGTGATGACCTTCTTTCTTTCCTCTTTTCCCCATTGTTTCTTCTCTCCCTCCCTCCTTTCCTGTCCTTTTTTTAACCTAAATCATCTTAGGTTAAAAGAAGAAAAATTCTCCCCCTAGTGGTAGAGGACGGATTAACCGCTTTTGCATTAGTTCCTATGGGAACGAATGCTTCGACTTGCAACCAGCGCCTCTAGATACAACCAAAAAACAGCTGGAACGGATTAATCTGGTTTCAATGCATTTCAATGGGAAATGCTGCTTCGACTTACAACCATTTCGACTTATGACCATCTTCTGGAACGGATTATGGTCGTAAATTGAGGCACCACTGTACTGGATCGATTGACTTTCACCTCAGTCCAGAAAGGTCCTTTCTAGCAAAACCTCTCAAAGGCATTATATGTCAGTTGCAATATATCCAACTCAGATTATGAAGACAAACTTAATTAATGATAATTAAGAACTGTTAAGAACAGCTCCTGCCAACCTAGCAGTTCGAAAGCATGTAAAAATGCAAGTCGATAAATAGGTACCACCTCGGTGGGAAGGTAACGGCGTTCCGTGTCTAGTCGCGCTGGCCACGTGACCACGGAAACTGTCTATGGACAAACGCTGGCTCTACGGCTTGGAAACGGGGATGAGCACCGCGCCCTAGAGTCAGACATGACTGGACTAATTGCCAAGGGGAACCTTTACCTTTACCTAAGAACTGTTAACATTTGAAGTACATAGCAATCATATTTTGGCTCAGTACATAGCAAATGACAGTGTGACAAATGAGAAACGCTGTAATCCTCTACCCTCTTACCTGGGAACAAGCCCCAATGAATTTCCAAGTATCCCTTTAACTGGGATATGTTTCTCCTCCGATTGACCTGTTTCCCTTCCAGCACCAGGGTCTCCTAAGCGACTAGACCTGCGAATTAAGCCTGTGTTTATCTTCTGATAACTAATTACAAAATAAAGCATACTAAATGCAAAATACAGAGGTGAGGAAAATTGTGTAACAGGCCAGATGTATTTTGCTACTATATAACCCTGTAGAGATCCATGTTAACAGTAGGGCAGCAATTCTTTATAAATTAGTCTGGGGTGTAGGCCCCCGTAAACATCCTGAGGCTTACTTCTAGGTAAACGTGCAGTTGTGGCATCACTTAAGACCCACTCTGTGTACACAAGGGGTGGAAAATGTTGGATTTTAACTCCTATCCACCCTACACAGGATGGCCAGTGGAGAGGATGAGGCAAGCTGAAATTGAACAGCATCTGGAGGGCCACACATTCCACACTCCTTCTTGTACACTTTCAAAACTATCCTTAATTATATTCTTTAAAGGAGAGGAGAGAACGTGCCAAAGGACTTGAGACATTAATTCAAATCAGCACTCCATTCTGCTCCTTCAATACTGTATAACTTCCTGATCCCCTGAAATAAAGGGGAGCCATGTGGCCAATTCCAAATAAAATACAAATGCAAGACTAGGCGATACCTTCATAGACCACTAAACAATCACCATACAACACGTGGGCTTTCGTGGATGAACACCACTTCATCGGACTTGTATCATGGTGAAGAACTTGAAGTCCAAAAGTTCTTGGCAAGATGGATTTCACCAGGCACATCTTTCTTCTTTCTTAGATCTAAATCAGGAGAGGTGCACTGCAGGAAGCAGGGGTTGCTGTTTTAAAGTTACAGCTGAGGCAGCTGTGGGTTGAATATCACATCTCAATTCATCAGGCAGAGAGGCGCAGGCCATGTGCACACACATCTTTGGCCTTGCTTTGAAACAGACATGTTTCTATTTGGTCTTTTGTGTGTGTGTGTGTGAGAGAGAGAGAGAGAGAGAGATAGATAGAGAGAGAGAGAGAGAGAGAACCCAAGTCTTCCATCTGATCCCTGGCTCACTTAACTAGAAGGAAAAGCACCCAAAGTTATGATAAAGATCCAAGCTGCATAGCCAGAGTAGCATGTACTGTTCTGACACTGTTTCATACTTCACACTAAGCCTGTAGGCACACAGTTGCTTAAAACACCAACTACAAGTAGGAACAGAATACACAGGACATCTTTACCACATAAAAGGAATTCAGACCTCCTGCGTTTGTAAATCACATGGGAAATATCAAGCAATTCATAACTTGTGTGTGATATTTTTTTTTTAAAGAGTGGATCTTTCCCCTACTGTATAATAATCTGGGACATTATGAAATGAAAGAATGTGGGGTTTCCCAGATGCTTTGTGAGGGCCTTTTCTGAAGTGGTTTGCAGAACACAGCGAGTTACACCTAGAAAGAAGGAGCACCTCAGATATCTTTAGCTTTAACCTAACAAAAAGAGACCCTTTTGCTGATAGCTGAGGTGAAGCTCAGAGTCATCACTCCCTTGTAGCTATGCCTTTGTGGTGGTGGCCTCCCATCCACTGAATATCCCTGAAGGGCTCACCCGGCCCCTCCATTATGCTCCTTTCACCACCCTTTGAAACGTCTTCTTTAATTCTCTCAAGCATTTTAAGAACTGGACTAGTGCCATTCAACAATTGCAGACTTACTCAGTCATTAGTTTGATTTCATAGGGATTTGTTCTCTGCTGCCAGTTTTTATATATAATTTTTTATTTTATAGGTTGAGTGTAGGGAAAGGGGACGGGATTGAACAGGGGTTGTAAATCAACATGAACAATTTTACAATACATATTCTTATCTATTACATTTCAAAGACACCTAAGTTTCCTGTGTAGCTTATTTATAATACATGTTCTATTTCTAGATTAACCTTAGGCTTTCAATTATCAAATATTAATTTGCATTCTATTTCTAAGCCAATCATAAAATTTACGCCAACAATCTTCATGATTCATCTTTCTTGTTGAGTCTAGCCATTCTGATAGTTTATCCATTTCCGCCGTATCCAGGATTTTTGCTATTAACTCCTCTTGTGATGGATTCTCCGGGTCTTTCCAATGTTTAGCAAAAAGAATTCTTGCAGCTGTCAAGATATGGATGGCTAAATATTTTTCCATTGGATCTATTGAATCTGGGATTATATTTAGAAGAAAAAAATTCAGGGGTTACCGTTATCGGAATCTCTAGAACAGGGGTCTCAAACATGCGGCCCGGGGGCCATTTGCGGTCCGCCTGACGATAGTTTGTGGCCCCCGCCTTGCCTGCCCCCCCGAAGCACCCACGCGTCCTCTGCTGTCAAGAGTCAAAAAAAGCCTCGCCTCGCTCGCTGGCTCTCTCCCAAGACAGCGCCTCTTGCACCCTCCATCCGGAACTCCAGCCTTCCAGCCAGCCCACCTGTCTTCCGGCTGGCAGGCTGCAGTTTTGGATGGAGGGTGCAAGAGGCGCTGTCTTGGGGGAGAGCCGGCGAGCGAAGCGCGCTGCCGGCCCTTTTCCCTGAGCGCCCGAGCCTCCGCCGCGCAATGCCTGAGAGCGGAGCTCGCTCCCGGCCCGTCCTCGAACAGCGCCTCCAAGCCACCAACAGCAGCTGCTGCCGCCGCCGCCTCTTCCAGGGAAGCGGCTCTCTGGCTCTCTTTCTCTCTCGGCAGCACCAGCCTGGCCAGCGGCCGCCTCAGCACCCGGCAGTGCTTCCTCCTCCTCCTCCTCCTCTTCGTCCTGCTTCAGCCGCCTCAGCTCTGGAGGCTGCCTGGGCTTGCCTCGCAAAGTTTGCTCCTCTGTCATGGTGGGGGTAGCTGCTGCTGCTGAGTGCGCCTTTTTTTGAGGGGGGCCCTCAGAGGAAGGTTGCCGGACCTCCGTGTGTGTGTGTGTTTGTGTGCGTGCACACGCGCGCACCTGTGGGGGGGCCCGCCCCGTTCTGTTTAATTTCGCAGGTACCGATGGGGGCTTTTCTCCTTTGGCAAGGTGATTCTGTGAGGTTTTTTTAAAAAAAATTGTCGTGCCCTTCCCCCCCCCCCCCGCTAGGCGGTCGCCGGCACTCCCTCCCTTCTCCGCTTCTTCGTCCTGCTGGTGGTGGTGGTGGTGGTAGTGAAGAAGGAGCCGGAGGGGGTCGTGGCCGGCGACGAGGGCTCGCGTGCCCCTCCTCCTCCTCCTCGGAGCCCCAGCCGGGCTAAGGAAACTCCTGGGCAGCTTCCTCGGGCTCTTGCTCCGCTTGGCGGAAAATCTGATGCGGCCCAGCCTCACCCAGACTCTGCCTCCAGCGGCCCCCAGGTAAATTGAGTTTGAGACCCCTGCTCTAGAACCTGTTGCAAAATGATTCCAACTCTTTTCCAATATTTTTGGGCTTTCCCACTTGACCACCACATATGATAAAAAGAACCTTCTTTTTGTTTACATCTCCAACAAAGATTTGACATTTTAACATCCATTTTGGCTAGTTTTGTGGGAGTTATATACCATCTATAAAACATTATATATATATTTTCTTTAAAAGTTACTGACTTAGTGATTTTTATATTGTTTTTCCATATTTGTTCCCACTGATCCAAACTTATATTGCGCCCAATATTCTGTGCCCACCTTATCATACATTCCTTAACTACCTCCTCCTGGGTATCAAAATCCAATAAAAAATTATATAATGCTTTAATATGCTTGTCTTTGGTATCCAGGAGGACTCTGTCAAAGGGAGTGTTGTCTACATGAAAACCTTGCTGCTTATCTTTACCATATCTTGAAATTAATTGAGAATGTGACCACCAATCTATATCAAATCCCTGCGTCATTAATTCATCTTTGTTTTTTAATGTCCCATCTGGTTTTAGTACTTCTCTATACCTTAAGATTTTCTTGTTTTATCTCAAGTTTGGAAGAGAAAATGCCTCCGCTGGTGTTACCCAGCATGGTATTTTGACATAGATCTGTCTTTGAATTTTAGTCCAAGACCATAGTAAAGATTTTCTCAAAATATGGTTATTGAATTGTTTAAAATCATCCTCTCTACTGTATCAAAGAAAGGCATGCCACCCCCATTTCAAATCATGACCTTCCAATTTTAACAGTGTTTGATTTTCCAATAAAATCCTATCTTTAATCCACATTAATGAGGCAGCCCTATAGTATAGCAGCCAATTTGGAAGACCCATTCCTCCTCTCTGTTTCCTGTCCTGAAGTGACTTTAATTTTATCCTTGGCTTCTTCCCTTGCCAAACAAACTTACTCTGGTTTCTCTTCAGATCGTATAAATTTTTCCCCTTTTCCAGGTTGTTTTTTTTTTATGTTGCTTGATTAATCATTGGTTTATTTTATTATTATTATATTTTAAAAATCTTTAATCAATACTGCCCAGAGAATGTTAATCAATGTGCAGTTTTAAGGTGCAATAAAATAATAAATTCATTATCACTACCATAATATGAGGAAAAATTAGGGATGGATAGATCAGCCCATGCCCCATCCACATCAGTTCCACATGAATTCAGTCACAAATCCATTTCATTCAATTTTGGCATGAATCTGCTAATTGTTTCTTAAAACAGTTGCCTTTACTACTAGCAGTGCACTGTACACATTTATGTATACCACTTTTCCTAATATACACATACTTGAGTACAATTTTTGAGCTGAGAACTGTCCCACAGAATTTAGAGCAGCATTAGGGATAATTTTATCTGAATTCAGATGGGCAGTTTAGGTTACTTCTTTTGAACATGCAGATCAAATGGATTTTTTCCTCATCCCTAGGAAGAATAGCTCAAAATATGACTATTTAACATTCCAGAGGGGAGCACAATGTATCTAGATTCCCCCTCAGTGAAATCAGTGGGTCTTGATTCTGCTTAACTTTAGATGGATCACATCCACACACAACAAATGATTAACATTCACATCACAGAAACACTAGTAGTATTTTATACTCCATGTCCATGTGAAGCTGAGGCCTTCTTTATATTCATCACTCTTCACCATCCTGTAATTATTCTGTTTATTATATTAAGTTACATTCTTAAACACATTTAGTGGCAAAATCCTGTTGGGTGGCCTTTGCCTGCAGAACTGGAATGGTGTCATCAACAGTGACAAATTGCCGCTAATTATAGGCTTCCTTTTGTGATTTTGGGGTGCAAACATCATGTTGTGTATGAGCCATGCACCCTGAAACTGAAAGAGGAAACTTAACCAGCAGCACTCTCCCACTGCCAGTGACATCATTCCTATTGCACAGGTAGAGCTGTGCAAAAGGATCTCAGGCATACCAGACATTCTGTGAATTCAGAAAGATTTACTTCAGAATAAGCATTACTGGAATTGCACATCTGCAATTGATCTGTTTTCAATATGCTGGCAACTCTTTGAGCTGATTTGCTTGAAAACTGGCTCTGGCCCCTATTCCTCAGAGTTCTCATTGTATGCATTGTGTGTTCCTGGATAATCCAGGAGAAGAAAAAAGACTCGTCAGTGAATTTCATTTTCAACTGAACTAGCAATGAGCAGTAAACAATCCCAAGGCAGAGTTTTTGAACTCTCATAATCAGTTTTAATTGATTGTACATTTTATCCACCACCCCCACCTTGCCCTAGTCAGTCAACCAAGGGGTATCCATTAAAGGGTGAAATTGATCTTCCATGTCAAGCAATCAAGACAAGTTCACTCTCCTGGATCAATGGTGCCCACTGTGATGGCTGCAAATACTAAATACCTAAACAGCTTTTAGCATTAGACAATGAAGATGGTCTACTTTTTCAACTGATATCCATTCCATCCCATTTCTCTTATAAGGTGTTATTCTCTGTAGGTGGTTTTTAGGTAAACAGACAGAGACTCCTTCAGGACTCATTCCCATTTTTCAAATAAACCCATATAACTGATCACATATAACACAAAACACATTCCAAGGAATGTTAAGCCCCTTGATTTCTAGGGGAGGAGATGAATGGTTCCCACTAAGTCAGTAGAATTTAATTTCCACTGAATCAGACCCAACTCTCTGAAATTTGGTAAGATCTAATCCTGTATTAGAAGGATCAATACGTGGGGAAACTGGTTCCCTGAGTTCAGCTGCCAAGCTAGAAAGGAGAGAGGTGTCTAGAGGACATGGTAATAGATATGAATGAATGAATGAATGAATACTACCTATGCTCCTCTGTGAAGTAAAATATAAGGATATATGTCAAGGAATGGAAAAACAGATACAAACACACAAAAGTGGAACCCTTGGAGTGGAAAGGCTCCATAGCTTTTGGTAGAAAAAGTTAACTTCAACCCACTCATATCTGTCCAAATTTTTCAATGTATCCCTTGGCAATTCAGATCTTATTCTAGAATCATTCACACAAGGAGTAACACATTTCCTTTTTAAATCTGACATTTGTTCTGATATTAATTACTGACCTATCACCTATTTACCCACAGTTCACAAGTTATTTACATCAATTACTTCCAAAAATATTTATATTTTTTTCTTAAATGCAACTGCATCCTAACAGAAGGGCTTCATTGACAGCAAATTATATGACAGCAAGGGATTGCTTATTATTGATTCCTTCATACTGAATCAGGTTCAAAAGAACTCCAGAAATGTATCACAACTTACACTGGTTACCAAAAGCGAATTTTATTCTGTGCCCCACTCAGGACTTCTTGAGATCCTAAGGATTTACAAAATTGATAATAGAATTATTGCTCTACTATCAAAATCTATGAGAAAGTGGAACATAAAGTTAAGGTGCAGAGAACTCTTTAACAACATCCTTATCAGAAGAGGTATTTTTAAGGGTGTTTCTCTGAGCTCTTGGTGGTTCTGTATTTCTAGACAGCTGAGTGATAATTCTATAGGCTACATGTATAATCATTGGAGAAATGACCTCACTGTTTTATTCTTTATGTACATGGGCAATATTTTTGCAAGCTGTTCTGATAAATTAAATAGTCTCTTAAACATCATTGAGTTTTACAGTACAGATGTCAACATGAATTTTTGTGTTAATATGCTATTATCCACAACAAAAAAGGCAAATTCTGAGGGAACAGTAACTATGACCTCACTAATGAACAGTTTATTCAAGGCTTAGAGGGCCAGAAAACATATAAATATCAAGGTATCCATGAAAATCTCAATATAAACCACAAACAATTTAAGTTATTATTCAGGAACAAGTACTTTGATAGAGTGAAGGTAGTAATCAAAATAAAACTTGATGGAAAAGGGGAAAAAATACTGCTGTCAATTGCTGGACAACTCCAGTATTAACATATTCCTTTGGAATTGTGGACTGGAGGTACAGTGATCTTGTCTGTTTGACTAGGAAAACCCAGTTCCTTCCATTGAAATACCGGTGCCATAATCCAAAATCATGTATGTTGTTGTTTAGTCATTAAGTCGTGTCCGACTCTTCGTGACCCCATGGACCAGAGCACGCCAGGCCCTCCTGTCTTCCACTGCCTCCCGGAGTTGGGTCAAATTCATCTTGGTAGCCTCGATGACACTGTGCAACCATCTCGTCCTCTGTCGTCCCCTTCTCCTCTTGCCTTCACTCTTTCCCAACATCAGGGTCTTTTCCAGGGAGTCTTCTCTTCTCATGAGAGGGCCAAAGTATTGGAGCCTCAGCTTCAGGATCTGTCCTTCCAGTGAGCACTCAGGGTTGATTTCCTTCAGAATGGATAGGTTTGTTCTCCTTGCAGTCCAGGGGACTCTCAAGAGTCTCCTCCAGCACCACAATTCAAAAGCATCAATTCTTCAGCGGTCAGCCTTCTTTATGGTCCAGCTCTCACTTCCATACAACGCTACTGGAAAAACCATAGCTTTGACTATGCGAACCTTTGTCGGCAAGGTGATGTCTCTGCTTTTTAAGATGCTGTCTAGGTTTGTCATCGCTTTCCTCCCAAGAAGCAAGTGTCTTTTAATTTCGTGGCTGCTGTCACCATCTGCAGTGATCATGGAGCACAAGAAAGTAAAATCTGTCACTGCCTCCATATCTTCCCCTTCTATTTGCCAGGAGGTGATGGGACCAGTGGCCATGATCTTAGTTTTTTTGATGTTGAGCTTCAGACCATTTTTTGCGCTCTCCTCTTTCACCCTCACTAAGAGGTTCTTTAATTCCTCCTCACTTTCTGCCATCAGAGTGGTATCATCTGCATGTCTGAGGTTTTTGATATTACTTCCGGCAATCTTAATTCCGTTTTGGGATTCATCCAGTCCAGCCTTTTGCATGATGTATTCTGCATATAAGTTAAATAAGCAGGGAGACAATATACAGCCTTGTCATACTCCTTTCCCAATTTTGAACCAATCAGTTGTTCCATATCCAGTTCTAACTGTTGCTTCCTGTCCCACGTATAGATTTCTCAGGAGATAGAGAAGGTGGTCAGGCACTCCCATTTCTTTAAGGACTTGCCATAGTTTGTTGTGGTCCACACAGTCAAAGGCTTTTGCATAGTCAATGAAGCAGAAGTAGATGTTTTTCTGGAACTCTGGCTTTCTCCATAATCCAGCGCATGTTAGCAATTTGGTCTCTAGTTCCTCTGCCCCTTCGAAATCCAGCTTGTACTTCTGGGAGTTCTCGGTCCACATACTGCTGAAGCCTGCCTTGGGGGATTTTGAGCATAACCTTGCTAGCGTGTGAAATGAGTGCAATTGTACGGTAGTTGGAGCATTCTTTAGCACTTCCCTTCTTTGGGATTGGGATGTAGACTGATCTTTTCCAATCCTCTGGCCACTGCTGAGTTTTCCAAACTTGCTGGCATATTGAGTGTAGCACCTTAACAGCATCATCTTTTAAGATTTTAAATAGTTCCACTGGAATGCCATCTCCTCCACTGGCCTTGTTGTTAGCCATGCTTTCTAAGGCCCACTTGACTTCACTTTCCAGGATGTCTGGCTCAAGGTCAGCAACCACACTATCTGGGTTGTCCGGGACATCCAGATCTTTCTGGTATAATTCCTCTGTGTATTCTTGCCACCTCTTCTTGATGTCTTCTGCTTCTGTGAGGTCCCTACCATTTTTGTCCTTTATCATGTCCATCTTGGCACAAAAGGTTCCTTTAATGGCTCCAATTTTCTTGAACAGATCTCTGGTTTTCCCCTTTCTATTATTTTCCTCTATTTCTTTGCACTGTTCATTTAAGAAGGCCCTATTGTCTCTCCTTGCTATTCTTTGGAAGTCCGCATTCAATTTTCTGTAACTTTCCCTATCTCCCTTGCATTTTGTTTCCCTTCTCTTCTCTGCTATTTGTAAGGCCTCGTTGGACAGCCACTTTGCTTTCTTGCATTTCCTTTTCTTTGGGATGGTTTTTGTTGCTGCCTCCTGTACAATGTTACGAGCCTCCATCCATAGTTCTTCAGGCACTCTGTCCACCAGATCTAGTTCCTTAAATCTGTTCTTCACTTCCACTGTGTACTCATAAGGGATTTGGTTTAGATTATACCTGGCTAGCCCAGTGGTTTTTCCTACTTTCTTCAGTTTAAGGTTGAATTTTGGTATAAGAAGCTGATGGTCAGAGCCACAATCAGCTCCAGGTCTTGTTTTTGCTGACTGTATAGAGCTTCTCCATCTTTGGCTGCAGAGAATATAATCAATCTGATTTCGGTATTGCCCATTTGGTGATGTCCATGTGTACAGTCGCCTCTTGTGTTGTTGGAAAAGAGTGTTTGTGATGACCAGCTTGTTCTCTTGACAGAACTCTATTAGCCTTTGCCCTGCTTCGTTCTGAACTCCAAGGCCAAACTTACCTGTTGTTCCTTTTATCTCTTGACTCCCTACTTTAGCATTCCAGTCCCCTAGAATGAGAAGAACATCTTTCTTTGGTGTCAGTTCTAGAAGGTGTTGTAGGTCTTCATAGAATTGGTCAATTTCAGCCTCTTCAGCATCGGTGGTTGGTGCATAAACTTGGATTACTGTGATGTTGAAAGGTCTGCCTTGGATTCGTATTGAAATCATTCTATCATTTTTGAGATTATATCCCAGTACAGCTTTTCCCACTCTTTTGTTGACTATGAGGGCTACTCCATTTCTTCTACGGGATTCTTGCCCACAATAGTAGATATGATAATCGTCTGAATTGAATTCGCCCATTCCCGTCCATTTTAGTTCACTGATGCCCAGGATGTCAATGTTTATTCTTGCCATCTCCTGTTTGACCACATCCATCTTACCAAGGTTCATAGATCTTACATTCCAGGTTCCTATGCGGTATTTTTCTTTGCAGCATCGGACTTTCCTTTCACTTCCAGGTGCGTCCGCAGCTGAGCGTCCTTTCGGCTTTGGCCCAACCACTTCATTAGCTCTGGAGCTACTTGTCCTTGTCCTCCGCTCTTCCTCAGTAGCATGTTGGACGCCTTCCGACCTGAGGGGCCCATCTTCCAGCATCATATCTTTTAGCCTTTTGTTTCTGTCCATGGAGTTTTCTTGGCAAAGATACTGGAGTGGCTTGCCAGTTCCTGCTCCAGGTGGGTCGCGTTTAGTCAGAACTCTCCACTATGACCTGTCCGTCTTGGGTGTCCCTGCACGGCATAGCCCATAGCTTCTCTGAATTACTCAAGCCCCTTCGCCACGACAAGGCAGCAATCTGTGAAGGGGAAAATCATGTATGGAGCACCTTTATTTGCCACACAGCATTGGCAGGCATGGACTTGTTGACTTCAAGAATCTCTATGTGGGCTTCACAGTCAGACTTTGAAATGACTTCCATGGGAGCACAGTTCCACCTCATCAGATAACAGAAGAAAATGATAAAGGAAAGGAGTAACAATATTACAACTCCCAGACAATAATGTTGATAAGCAACAGCACAAATTAGGCCATTTTCAGGGATTCATGTGTGCAATCTACAACCAAGTTATTTGCACTAGATACAATCTGAAAATAATTATGAAACAGGGTGCAAGTGTTATATGTAGGGCCTGTTACGAATCCAAAGAAACAATTCATTCTATAATTCAGTAGATGGATGCCCCAAGCTAGCATCAACAGATTATACGGGCAGGCATCAGCAAGTAGCAAAGCTAATTTTTCAGCAGGCGGCTAAATCCTATGGATCATGCCATATTACAAATTCCAGCCAGTTTTCAAAACTACAATCCCATCCTGGGACAAGCAAGTTATCATGGATAAAACAGTTGATTTTAGTAAGTTGGATACTATACTTCTGGATAAACAACAATGAAAAACATACCTTGTAAAAGTTCCATTAACAAGCAACCACGAAAGTACAGAAAGTACAAAAATTGCAAACTACCAAATATTAAGGGAAGAAATTAAAAGAATATGGAGCAAAGTCAAGTCATCCTCCTTCCCCTGCTAAACTGGAGTTGTTCCAAATCTTTAGTTCTCAATTTAAAACAATTGCCAATAGCTGCTAATTTGGTTCCTGAAACCCAAAAACCAGTGATTTTGCCAATATGTCATCTGAACAGTGAATTCTTCCAACTCTGCTAAGCTTCAATAAGATTACTGCTCTGTATGCTTTGAAATTATTGGATGTCATTCTCAGTATATTGGATATTAATGTAGAAATGTAGTTGTCAACCCATAATTCAGTTTGTTGAGATGCTCAATTTTTTTTAGAAGAACGCATGTTTCTAGCCCTTATGCTCTCGAAAATGTGTACTACACCTGAATCAGGAATAGGTTTCATGAGTGTTACAGATTCCCATTTCATACACAATGATACATTTTTATATATTCTAGCAGTAACTCCGCTGACCTGAAGGAATGGTATAGGATCAATACCAGGGGAGGACAATTGTCGCATCCCGAATGCTGGAAAAGGCTACTTTTGAAAACCTTCCCATAGTCAAGCAGCTTGAAGTGAGAGTAATCCCCATTCAGGTCAAAGAAATACATCTGCAGGACTGCAGTCTTTATGCTACAACCTTCATCAGTAGAAGAGGTGATTTATTTAAATCAACGTTGTTGATAGAAATAGGAAAACACGTTAATGCAAGAGCCATAATCCTATAATTCATGATTATATGGGATTATATTTCTCACGCACTAACATTTTTCCTATGTATTTTCCTAGTCCAGCTAGACAGACAGACAGACAGACGGGGCAAGTCTTACTCATTCTTCAAAATAAGATAAACAGAAAGCTGGCAAGTGACCATTTGTATTCGCCACCATTGCAAAGTTATGTAATGAAATGAACTCAAGGCTGAGGAAAGTAACATTTAGTTTTGATTCAGCATTTTAAATTAAGCACCCTGTCTCGAAAGAAGAAGGGACAAGATTTGTCTTTTAAACAAATTGCACGCCAGCTCATTAAGAGAACACGGGCTCCCAGCACCCCGCACATCACTTGTGCATGTGGAGCACCGTCAGAGTTGTTATTAACAAGTTCTCAAACAAAAATAAATTGAAGTGTAGCTTCCCACCCAACACATTTCATTTATCAAAGATTAAGGAAAGAGAAGTTAGATTGGCTTATTAGGAGCATAAATCAGAACCTTTAAACCCAATCTGAAGCCATTTCTTGGTATGCAACTCAGGTTCTGAATTACACTCAGTGCTTTGCTTCTAAACACCAAACTATGCAGACTTCTTCCTGTTAGCTACTGTAATGCTACACTTACTGTTTAACCCTTTTAGGGGTTGCACAGAGATGCGAAGAATACTTAACAAGAAAAGAAATTTGTTATTCTTCGTGGCTCTATATGCCAGGTCTTTTTGCTAAGACTTGTCCCTATACTGAGCATTCCTGTGAAAATAAGGTCCGAGTCTTATTTTTGTCACACTCACACACCATTTTTCACCAGTTCCTGGGGGAGTGTGTGTGTCAAGAGTCACTCTGTGTGACTTAATTCCCTTTCTGGCAAATTTTGCACAGTGTGATTCTTGCTGCCCCCTGTTCCCCCATGTGTCTTCCACTGAGTTTTCCACCATGGGTTCCTTTGTCTCACCAGGCAGAGTTTTAAGTGCAACAGCCTTTATTTCGACTTCTGTTCTCATCCTGTACCTTCTTCCTGGCAGTCCATCCCCATGGGGCTGGGGCTGAAGTCTCCGGCCCCCAGTTTTCCAGAGTCCACAGCCGGAACAGAGTTAGTCACCAGTCCTAGCTGCCAGGCTTTTTTCACTTAGGGTTACCTCTTTGCCACAGCTGCTTCTCATGCGCCTGGGCCAGCTGCACCAGCCACACCTCCAGCACTGTTTCTGTTGAAATTTCTGGAATTTATATATAACAAATCATGAATAGATTCTACATTAGTATACATATAGGAACTTGTGTGTGTCAGCAGTTGAAATTGTATTCTATTAGCCATGGAAAAACTTTAAAATGGTTTACTGTTTCCTTTAAGAATGTTTACTTGGTATAGATTTTGTGCTTGACAGACTTGTAACAGTTTCATAACAGCTTTCTTTTGTAACATACCAACATCAGACAGCATAACTGAAAAACACTACTTCTCAACAGAAAAGCCTCATGCTAACAGACAAACAGAACGGGCAGAATCTGATTGGTTACTATGTTCTACCATGTAAATAACACATCTCAGTCATTCTTCTATACACAAATACACACGTCTACACACACTAGAGTGCACAATTATATATTCGAACAGTTTCTGTGTTGGGGTTGGGCATCCCAGTTAATGGGTGGAAAGACATCCTTGGTGCCATCTGGACAGGCCTGGCTCACAAGTTCCTGGGCCCGGGTGAAGGTGGTCCAGGCCTCAGTCCAGGGGTCCCAGAGGAAAGAAGGGGTTCATCCTTCCCCGCCCCAGGGTGCAGACCACAGGTGGCTGTTCTTCCAGCCAAGGCCCCTCTTCCTTCTCTTCCTCCTCCTTTATCCCCTCCTCCACTCCACCAGCTGCACCGGCTCCCTCCTGTCCACCAGCTGCAGCTGAGCCCCCCACCTGGGGCCATCATTCCGCCAGTTCCCTCTGCCTGCTCTAGAGCCGCCACTCAACCTCTTTGCCTTCGGACTGCTCTGCGGCCCCAGGGTCTTGGGATAAGCTGTGGAGGGCCTGGAGAGGAGGTAGACGGCCTGCTAGGGGCAGCAGAGGCGTCCCGCTTCACATAGGAAAGATCCTGTTTTGCACAGGAATTGTAATGATTCCGTGCTAGCTGATTTTTGTTCCCCCCCCAAAAAAAAAAAAAACAATACTGCCATGAATCATCCAAGAAATCCCATGAGATTTCTCAGGGAAGAAAAAGAATTCTCACAAAGAGAAACCTTGCCATGGGGAGAAAAGAGGGTTGTCGTCCCCCCCCCCTCAGGTTCTCACCAAGAGCAAGTGACTGCAAGATGCCCTCACCCATTGTATTCATACACTTTTCTCATCTATGAGATTTATTCTTAGTTCCATTTGTAATTTCAGTCATTTTTCTGTCAGGTATCCAAATAAAACCCAAAGATCAGAATGTCAATTGCACACAGATACATAAATAACGGCTTTGTTGTTATGCCCCATGATTTCGTGGTGGTTGTAGTGGCAATGATAGTAATAGTGGTGGTGACAGAAGTATTTAAATAGGAACATCAGCAAGCATCTTGTTTTATAAACTACAAGAAGATGTATTTGTGTTTCAAAGAGCTAACGGCCAAAACTCAGCGCAGGAAGAATATAAAAGGTAGAGGAAGAGAGGGCACGCTGAGGGGTAAACAAGGGAGTAACGTGTACTTGTCTCGGATAGCAACAGGTTCGGTTAGAGTACTTTGGGATTGGCAATTGTGGCTCTCCAGTTGTTTTGAGACTACAGCTTGCCTTTTCCTTGAGATGTCACATCTGGCTGAAGGGACACACGCCTCCGTTACATCCCACTTGGATTACTGCAGCATGCTGTCCGTGAGGCCACCTTTGAACAGTGCTTGGAAACGGCAGCTAATTCGAAATGCTGCAGCCAGACTGCTGACTGGCACCAATTACAAGGGAACATGCAACTCCCCCGGGACAACAGCTTACTTTAGCATAGTGAGGCACGACCAAAATAGGTCCCTTTGAATCTCATGCAGCTTTTGGAGGAGCTGACTCATCAAATCCCAACTGAGAACAAGTGGGCCTATTCTAATGCAACTGACTACACAAAGGCAACAGGATTTTGGCCGTCATCTTTTAATGGTGTGTGTTTATATTCCTTTAATTAACTGTGAAACACCCTCCAGTGGAAGAAAGGCAGCATGCAAGTAAATTCTGTTTCTCTCTCTATCTATCTATTGTGTTTCCCCGAAAATAAGACAGGGTCTTAAATTCATTTTTGCTCCAAAAAACACATTAGGGCCTATTTTCAGGGGATGTTTTATTTTTTTCATGTACAACAATCTACATTTATTCAAATACAGTCATGTCATCTTCTTCTGGTTGCTGCACAATGGTGGAGGGCGGGGTTTCACTTAACTGGGGCTTATTTTGGGGTAGGTCTTATTTTCAGAGAAACAGGGTATCTATCGCTGTCTCCACTGGATATTCCAACCAGAGCTGATGAAAATAGCGTGGGTGATCTTGGTCTTCTTCTGCAGTGACGCATCCCTACACTTGGTGATCCATTCTAGTTCCTTCATTGCTGCCCTTTCAAGTCTCAGTCTTCTTCTGATTCCTTGGCTGCAGTCTGCATTTGGATTGGTGATTGAACCCAGGTATACAACTGTCTTTAGCTATTTCAATTTCTTCATTGTCAATGCTAAAGTTGTGTAGTTCTTCTGTAGTCATGATTTTTTCTTCTTCTTAATGTTCAGCTGCAGTCCTGCTTTGGCACTTTCTTCTTTCACTTTCATTAAAAGTCATTTCAAGCTATTACTGCTATGGTGTCATCTGCATATCTTAAATTACTGATGTTTCTGATGGGGTTGTTTGGCAGAGTTTAGTGTGAAGAAAATTGAGTGTGGCCTTAATTAAAAATAATAATAAACTTCCTCTTATTATGCATTAGATAAAAAATTGCTCTGGCAGGAACCTACAGAACAGATTGAACTACAATTTCCCTTAGTAAACCACCCCTTAATTTTCAGTTTACTTCAAGTAGCACTTATTTGTTTCAATACATTCACTCAGAGTCTCTGGTAATGGAGAAAGAATAAAATGTTTCCGTTTACTCACAGTTCTTCTTATATAAAAGCAAACATTTGTGGAAAATGTTAACTTGTTCCATCACCCAGCTTAACTGCTTAATTTACTTCATTATTAACTTCACTTGGTTACATTGCTGACAGAACACTTCACCATAACTGTTCACTTCTGACTCTGTAACTCACACTGACAAAACACTAACTGACTCCTGATGGGGAAAAGGTGAGGGAAAGAACTCTGAGGCAGAGAGGGAAACAATTGGCTGCTACTGAGTTGATTGACATTCACTGCAGCTCCCTCCCAGCCAAAACCTCTTAAAGGCATCAGATGAGGGTGCAATATTATCGAGCAGTTTCTTCCACTAATTATCACTCCTCCCTTAATAGAAACCATTCTGTTTCTTATATCCTGTCCTAAGGGAAGCTTTTTGTCCACAATACAAGTTACCCATCAGAACAATCAGCATTTCTTTCAGAACAATTCATAGTTTCTCATGATCCACACAGTCAAAGGCTTTGCTGTAGTCTGCAAAGCATAGACTGATCTGCTCTGATTCTTTGGTGCTGACCAGTAGCCAGCAGATATTTGCAACATGATCTTGCGTGCCTTTTCCTTTTCGGAATCCAACTTGAGCATTGGGCATTTCTCACTCCATATAAGGTAAAAGCCTTTGTTGCAGCTCCTTGAGCATCACTTTGCTTGCATGGAAAAGTCTGTACTTTACCAGTATGGTAAAACCTATTTTCACCTTCTTCTACATAATTACTGAGGCCTGCACACAATTAGTTCAAAAGGTTAGTGCTGTAATAAAAGATGACAATCTCTTCAAAGTAATTGCAAAATGTCCAAGAAGGTTAATGTCCCAAAATTAAATTAAAGGCACTTCACGTACCTGCAGAGACAGATTTAACACAACTGTCCACATGCACCTGGATTTCATTTTTAATGGGAACAATGGCTACCTTCATATCGTTCAGACACGCAACAATGCACTCAAGTTAAAGGAAGCTAGATTTCGGTTGAATATCAGGAAAAACATCCTAACTGTTAGAGCAATATGACAGTGGAACCAGTTACCTCGGGTTTTGGTGAGTGCTCCAACACTGGAGGAATGCAAGAAAACACGTCAGAAATGCTTTGATTATATACCTGCATTGAGGAGGGGGTTGGACTTGATGGCCTTGTAGGCCCCTTCCAACTTCACTTTTCTATGATTCTATGATTCGTGCACTAATCACATCCCTTGTGGAGATTCGATGGTCTTCCAGGGGCTATGAGGTCACAGGTGAGGAACCTCTGACCCTTCAAATGTTTTGGACTCCAGCTTCCAGATGCCCCACCTACTGTGGTTAATGGTAAGGAATCATTACAGTGCCCCAAAACATTTTGAAGGGCCAAAAACCTTCCCATCTTAGGACCTGGCTCTTGGGTGCATTTCACCAATGGGTTGCTTGAGGACACCTTTGATCAACCAACCCTCCAAGAAAAATCCACTCTGTTGTCATCACCGCAACAGGACTGCAAGGTAAAGTAGGCTGAGAGACAGTGGCTCTAGTTGTAAGTCACAACTAGAGGAGACCCATTAAATTTGTGTGGATTTGGTGAGTCGACATCTACCAAAGTTCCATGGGGCCTCCTCTAGTTGTGCCACATTGTTGGATTTCAACAGCTTATGGTCAGCTAGATCTCTTTGTGGCCAAGAGGGCTTTGAATCTGGTGCTGTAGATTTTCCTAATTCTTGCTTGGAGACATTGTTTCTAGGAATCTTTCTGAAATAGTTGTAGTGTTTTTACGTATGACAAGCGACTTGAAAATGCTTAAAGATGCATACCTAAAGAGTCTGGAAATGTCAGTAATTTAAAATAGCAGTTGAACTAAAAAGATGGCACACATTATGGTCTGGACTGTATCCAAGAAAGAATGTGGAATAAATGCCCATCACTCAAAGTCAAGGGCTGAATGTTGATTTAATGCTGATCCCATCAGGTTTGCAAAGAACTTCTGAGGCTTTGCTGACCCTCCTACATCGAGAGATGCAGATGCAGAGATCCACTGATCTACAGGATCCACGGGTCTATTTATAACCTTATAATGTGAGGTTGCCCTAATAGATGGTGAAGGAGCCAGATATGCCAATAAAACAGACTGGGTGGCAGTCCATACTGCAACATCCGCTTCACTTGTTAGGCATGCATATCAGGATAGTTTAGGCCAGACCTCCACTATCAAGAGATTACCAAATGAGAAGGTGCATCTCTAAATGCAGAAATGGGACAAGACACTTGAACTATGAATAGATGGGCCTCATCTTCATCATCAGGAAAGGTGTCCCAGGTAGGAATTAATTATTAAGAGGCAGAAATTAATTACTATTAGATAGTGATAATTTTAAGCACCTGTCTGGAAAAGAGAAATTGCCAGAGCAAGAGAGATGCTTTCCTATGACATGAAAAGTGTATACAAACGGGGGAGGGAAGAAGGTACTATAAAGTGTTCTGCTTATATACCACCCCATAGTATTTAAAGCACTCTCTGTGCGGTTTACAAGTTAATTATGCAGGCTACACGTTGCCCCCCAGAGAGCTGGGTACTCATTTTATCAACCTCAGAAGGATGGAAGGCTGAGTCAATCTCCTACCTGGGATTGAACCCCAGATCGTGAGCACAGTTTTGGCTACAGTACAGCAGTTTAACCACTGTGCCACAAGGCTCTATAACAGTTTTCCATAACAGTTTTCCAATCTGAAGCTTCACTAATATCACTGGTTTGATAGATTTGGTAAAAATGGATAGAATCCTAATTAATAACACTCTATTTTTCTTGTTTTCTCTACTCACCCCTCAGTGCATTAAATGTTTTTCTACTCATAGAGACAAACTTTGTGTTACCTGCTACATGCAATTTTGAATTACAGAACAGATACGGTCTTTTAAAAGTCCCCGCTTTAATATAAAAGTTTGATGGGGTACACAGCTCAGTCATAAGTGGAGATAGCTACTGGGGGGGAGTTGAATAAAGCCCCATCACGGCCCAGCTCAGATCTAGCAAAAGCAGAGACTTCTTCAAGAGCAGTGGTTCCCAACCATGGCCCCCCAGATGTTCTTGTATTAAATCTCCTAGAAGCCTTCACCACTAGCTGTGCTCGCTAGGATTTCTGGGAGTTGTAGTCCAAGAACATCTGGAGATCCAAGGTTGGGAACCACTGTTCTAGAGGAAGGTGACAACTAGGTGAATTACCATATTGAGACTCCATGTTTCTACAGAAGCTCTAGCTCAAGTGAAACACAGTGCATAGTCTGCAACAGGCGAAATTATCAGGGGAGTGGTAAAGACCGTTCCACCTGGAGTCCTCAAAAATGTGTTGTTTTTAATGCTACACCAACGGCAAGCCTGGTGCTGACAAACCCTATGTTGTATTGAATGTGTTGCTTATGGCAATGTCAACATTTAAAATATATAAATTTTGATTTAACCCTCTCCTCCTCCCTCATGAGACTAGCCCATCCCCCCCCCCCAAAAAAATAGGGGACATAATGGTAGAAAAAACACTCACTGTAGTAAAAAAAATATTGTAGTGCCAGTAAAAAATGTGAAACTGCCCAGTATGTTTAAAACAAACAAATGAACAAAAAAATCCAGTGTCACTGCAAACACATTTCATGTCACCTGTAGTTAAGCTCTTGCAGCAGAAACACAAACTGCCCTAAATAACACCCAGTTGTGTTTACATTCCATGCAATACACAAGGCCAAACCATGGAACAATAATGTGTTTTGGCCATGAAGTTAAAAATTTATGCCTACAGTTAATTCCTACAGTCAGCCCACAAGGGAGCTCGTTTAAGAGCCACAGAGTGTCCCCAAGCACAGCTTTTCCCATTGGAGCACTCCACTGTCAGGAAAAGAAAGAAATCTGAGGCACTGCCCTTTTCCTTTCTCCGTAAAGCTCTTCTAGCGACTGAAGTCGGAAACTGCAGGGCTGTGCACACACCCAAAGCAAAACAAAGACCTTCTGTGCTCAAGCAGAGCACTGGTAACTGACAGACTGATACGCTGGATTTTTTTTTTTCTAATGGTGTTTAATGCTACTCTGTTTTCTGTTTTCATTTTAATATTCATACTGTATTTTTTTCTATTTTCACTGTTTACCAATTACAATGTAAGCCGTGTTTGTGTTCCAGATTGAGAAAAATGTGAGGCGTCAATCATTCAGTCAAATCAATCAATCAACCCGTGGAAATTACATGTTCCCCCCTCCATACTTTTTCATGACAAACATTACGTTTAAGTTACTGTAAGCCTAATACCGACTTACCTGAGAGTTAGTACCCATGGACTCAGTGAGACTTACTTCTGGTAGGACTGCAGTAAGTTAGAAGCCAATTAGAAGCCAACCAAGAAATGACAATTCCATCTCCTAACCCAATATTCCAAATGCCCCCTGAAGGAAGAGGAGAAAAGTTCTAAGTTTCCCCAGGAAGCTGTTACCGGCCAAACCTGGGTTCTAAGATTCTCTGGCAAGGAATCAGGCATAGACGCAACAGCTGAACCAAAGGCCCAATTTTATTTGAATAGCAGCAAATAAAAGGTCAGCTGGGACTTCTCTTAAAAGCAGAGAAGACCCTGAAAATACAGTGTACATATGTTTTATAATGATACAAAGAGTCATAAAATGCTACAATTCTATTGGTCATTTGTACCCCAAGTTTGGATCCAGTCCCTCATTGGGTAATGATGCCAACTACGCTGATCTATTGGTTCCCTATAGATATGCAGATTGTGTGCCCATGTGTCCTTGGCCTATGCCCAAGATGCGCCTGAATGTCTGGGGAAAGAATCTTATCTTTTGGTATGCTTCCTGGGCCCTGATATATGGCCTTCACTCTCCGGCTCCCTGGTGTGAATGTTTTGGCCTGTCATCGCTGGTTTCCTCCTGCCTGCATTCCAGGACCAGGCCATCTGCCAGATCAAAAGGAGGATGGGCAAAACGAAAGTGTTACAATGACATTCCATACAATGTGTGAATGTTCTTCTATTTGCCTGAGCTATGTGTGAATGTTCCTGGGCCTAGTTTCTCTGAGGCCTGTCTTTTCTCTGCTAAGGGTTATATTAAAATCTAGTTTGATTCTGCTCCGGTATCAAAGCTCTCGAGGGAGGCCACAAAAACCATGCCCTGACTTATACTCATTGTCATCAGGAACTGCAGGAGAACGTGGTCTGGCAGTAGAGTCCTGGCTATTTCCAGCTGATGCCATGAAATCCATTAGACATCCTCCAGGGCAAACCAAGGTGTTGCATTACTTGGTCCTGACCTTGTCCTCGTGGCAAAGAGTCATCATTAAAAGGCGCCTGCTTTTGTTTCTTGAAGTCGGTAGCATGTGTACCATCAAGGAGTTTTCTTTCCGGGCTTTTTAATGGGATGACAAGAGAAAGAAAATAGAGGAAGACATGTTACTTCAAGGCTGCTGCTAAAGTAATAAAAAATTACAGTACAAAACCCACTGTGTAGAAGCAGACAGCTAACTGAATACAATACCTCCTTGAATTGAGTTCCAGTTTTCCTAATTTTATAGATTTAATTCTGTATACTAGACAGCGACAGGAATTGATATTAAACCCAGTTGGAGCATTTGTTTGGGTAGATATGAAGCATAGCATAAGACTACATAATGCCCGGATATTGAAACAAAAATTATCTTGGATGCTGAGTGGCTTTCCCTGGGAGAATGGGACTGTGCTGGTTCTCATCTGAATCCATGATTCAGAATGCCAGGAAGCAGCCCAATATTGCTGCACAATATCGTGCCTGCATTACCAGCGGGAAAAAGGATGCCAAGCTTTACATAGCAAACGGCAGCGTGAAAGTTGAAAACACCAATAGCAGCAGTCAAGATGGTCTACACAGGATACCCTCTTCTGCTCATTACCATTCACAAAGTGACACCACTCAAGGGAAAATCCCAGAAGCTGATTCCTTTATTCATCAGTTAACCACTTCTCATCCAAACACAAAGTGATTGTCATTGATTTTTTCAACAAGTATGAATGGTAGGCCTACTAAGGTGCAACAGCACAGGGAGACTGGAATGGTGATTAGATGAAAAAGGAGAAGAAAAAAATCGTATCTAAACATAGCTTATCTATATATTTGGAAAATGCAATCAAGACTTAAGGTATGGTGGTAGCACAAACCATAGTTTGAAGTGACATCAAACCATGGTTTGTGCTACCACCATATCTAAGGCCTCACTACACGTTTCAAATATACTGATAAGCAGATGGATGGATGGATGGATGGATGGATGGATGGATGGATGGATGGATGGATAGATAGATAGATAGATAGATAGATAGATAGATAGATAGATAGATAGATAGATAGATAGCCACACCTTTCTACCAACTAAGAGACCAAAGCAGATTAAAGACAAATATTGAAAAAGATAAAATGCAAGAAATTACTAAAGAAATTGTCAAAGAACAAATATTTAACATAGTGAAACTCCTGAAGAAAAACCATTTGAATAATTTAAAAGCGCAGATTAAAGGGTATCTGAAATGTGCTCACGCACAGCTTGGCAAAGTTGTTTGTTACTTTGTCACTTGCTGGAGAATTTTGAGAGTTGTAGCTTGAGTTTCATATTCACTACAGTTTCAAAAAGCTAATTCAAAATGAGACATGAAAGAAATGCTATGACGAATGCTGGAAATCATCCTTCTTGCCAAATCTGGCAGGCTTTTTGTCATATGTGCTTATGCAATAGCTATACCCTGTTACTGAATGTTCAGATCTGGAGTTAATTGAGAAGTGACAGTTTTACCCTTTTTAATTTTCTGACCCCCATTGTGCTTTTAAAAAGCGAGCAGCCAAAAAAGAAAAAGTGGGGAGGGGGAATAAAAATAAAATTGATGCAGACAACAATCGAGCCTAACGTGAGGGAATTAAAATAATTTGCAAACTGAAGGTTTTCTCCTACCAGATACTTCATGATTGAAAACAAAAACCACAAGTATCTTGTGAAGTTCAGGATCACTTCTCTCCAGTATGGAAAAAACCTACCACAGAGATGAATTGGCTGTCAAATCCCTACATGTTTCACAGCATTCTGGACAAAATCCTATTTACTTACACCCGCAGGTGTAATGCAAATGGCATAACATTTGACAGAGAATTACTGCAAGTGAAGAAGTCATTATAAACATTAGCTACTGCCTGCCAAGTTGCATGACTTGGTGTGCAATAGACAATATCTATGCTGATTTCTTAACTTGGTTTGTTTGTTGAAAATATGTTATGCCATTTTTCTCCTTAAAGGTAGCTTACATTATTTAAAAGACAATATTTTTAAAAAAGTAAGTATACAAATATTTAAAAAGACTTAAATATTATACTAGAAATGGTAAATAAAATCAATACTTAAACATATATGTAAAAGTAACAGAGCACAACAATCAGTTTAAAAAACTACTCCCAGACAGCCAGTCACTCAGAGAAATCCTGCCTGAAGAGAAAGGTCTTTGCCTGCTTGAGGAAGGACAGCAAAGATGGGGCCAGCCTCGCCTCCAGTGGGAGGGAGTTCCAGAGTCTGGGAGTAACTTGTGGCAATCAGCTCTGAAAAGTTACTATATTTGCATTTACATCAGTGTAAAATGACAAAAGGATTTTGGGCTTTGACAGAAATTGTAGGACACACTCTGGCCACACCTTAACACTGGCAAGGCCTGTTGAGTCTTGGCCCTGAGCATGCACCAGGCCTTCCTTTGCAGCTGTACATTTCATGGTCTGACAGACAATGGGTGTCCACCATCACGGCTTTTCTGATGACAGAATATCAGAGGTTTTAGCACTCGGCTCACACAGTGGCCAGCTTGATGTCCCACAGAAGGCCAGGGGTAGGTCATGAATGCAACTGGACTCCCTCTCATGTCATTCATTCCTCAGCAGCTGGTGGTCAGATACAAGCAGAAGATTCAAGAGGGAAACCAAGATCATGAGGAATTCAGTACTCCGGCATCTGCTTGATTTGTAGGTTTTCTCTGCTGCTCCACTAACTTTTGGTGATGTTGGCTTTGTTGCCTGACCAGATTTTTCCAGCGAAGGCCTGATCAGTCTCCCAAATCTACCCAATGCAATTTTGATTCAGCACAGGGACATTACAGGGTTGTCCATCCACACTGTTGTATCCCCAATCACTCTGTATGGGTGAGAAAGCTGTACAGGGGGAAAGGGGGGGGGGGAAGCTGTCAGGAAAAAAATTTGATGTGTTTTAAATGCGGTGCTGGAGGAGAGACTTGCGGATACCCTGCACAGCCAGAAAGATGAGCAAGTGAATCGTAGATCAAACCGAGCCTGAACTATCTTTGGAGGAAAAAAATGATGAAGCAGAGACTGTCCTGCTTCGGACACATCACGAGAAGGCAAGATTCTCTGGAAAGGACAGTCATGCTGGGAAAGGTGGAAGGCAGCAGGAAAAGAGGAAGCCCCAATACAAGATGGACTGACTCCCTAAAGAAAACCACAGGCTTGAGTTTGCAAGAGCTGAGCAGGGTTGTTGAGGACAGGACCTTTTGGAGGACGCTGATGCATGGGGTTGTCGTAAGTTGGAGGCAACTTGACGGCATGTAACAACAACAAATACTCCAAACATGTTTCTTTGCAGAGGTCATAGTGGCTTCACTAAAAAATGAGGAGTCGAGGGGGGATTTACATGAAATTTGTATAACTGTTTGTACTTTAATTGAAAGTAATAGATGCAGATATTGTCACAGCTAGACATAATTGTTACAATTTAAGTAAAAATGTGGAATAGCTCACGGAGCATGGAAGAACCTGACCTGACCATGTGACTTGTGCATCGACCCTGTCTACTCCCCAGAAGGGCAGTGAGACTGTGGGGAGAAAGCAAAGGGCGCTTGTGTCGGCTGAAAGGTGGGAGGCGGTTGGCATGAAGGAGAGGCTAGTGATCTGAAAGCAAGTTCATAGAGGGTAGTTCCATAAAGGAATCTCAGGCAGCAGGCACCGGGGTCTTGCATATGGCCCTGTGGTGCCACGAGGAGAACACCGAACTGCCGTGCGAGACCCCCACCACAGCCAGCCTGCAATGTTTGGACAGACAGCGGGCAGAAAAAGAGGCTGGGCAAGGCTGAGGCAGGATATGCTGACCGGGAAAGGGGGCTGAAAGGGAGGAAAAGGCCATGTTTGGGAGCAGCTTACCTCAGGGTTTTTAGCCACCACGTCCTCCCTCTCAGAGTGAGGTGACACCAGTGATCTTGCTGCTTCTTTCCCCTCCCACCAGGCTTGGGGGTAGCAAAAGAGAAAGCCACCCTCTTTTGTGCTGCAGGCAGTCTTCCCTTCGGCCACCTTCTTTATGCTCACTGTCGGTTGAGCGAAAGTGACGAGGAGGAGAAGTTGGGAGCAGGGGAGAAAGTCCCAGCGCCAACCCCGATACCTCCCACAGTACAGGGAGGGAACAGGGAAGTCAAGGATAAAGGAAAGTGCACTCCACGCCTCAGTGGTGCCACACTTCTCTGAAACTTTTTCCCCTGGTCCAGGTGGTGCAGCCACGAGACTGACAAGAATACCAAGGTCCAAATGGGAAGACCAGTTCAATAGCAACCCTAAGTAAATCATTTCTGAGGCAACGGGTGGTACGTTCACTCAAAACAAGGATTGAGAGAGAGAGAGAGAGACTCCCCAGCTATCAGAGAGGGTGCTTCTGGAACAGACTTTTCCAAACATGGGGACTTGCTGAGCTCCACGACTCTCATCACTAGCTTGGAGAAGACTTCACTAGAATAGGCTCCTTTCCCCCATATTTGTCAAGATCTAAGCATACAAAATAAATGCAGTCTAGGAGTCAAACCAGGTATGGCACGGGGGGAATCTGTGAGCGTATGTCCCAGCATCATTATTTGCTTCAGAACAGGGGTGGGAGCAATACTGCCGAAAGGAAGGTTACTGGAACAGATATTTTCCAGAACAAAGGCTGCAGTCCTAGAACATTCTGTTGAAATTACTAGGATTTACTTACTAGGGTTTACCTTGAACAGACAAGGGCGGATGGTGCCAGGAATCCACCTGTGCTCCCAACCTCTCCTTGATTACAAAGGACAGAGGAAGGAATAAAGAGAAATATATTGTGCCTGTATTTTATTTTTTCATCTAGCAGCTTTACCAGGGGAGGGGGAGAGAGTTAGATTGAGAAAATGGCATGGAGAAGAGTAAAACACCCACTCTTCCCCTCTTGTCATTGTTCCAATCAAATCTTGTCTTTGCTCCCCAGGTTGGGAGATCGAATCACAGATATCCTGCACATCCGCTATCTGAGCTGGTCCTCCCATGAGGCAGAATAAGGTAGTTATCCCAGGCAGGAGAGTTCGGGGGTGCCATGAACCAGCAGCAAATGGGTAGCTATTTAATTTATTGTTGTTGTATTCTTACTGCCATGGAAAAGGTGAGGTACTTCTGGGTTTTTCTGCTCAAACAACAAAACAGCATGTCTTCCTTTAGGGTACTGTGTGCATTGACATGTGCGGACGGGGCACCATTGTTTGCCCCACTGCAGGCAGCAAAATGTTGTGGCTTGAACCCTGTCTGTGTTGAGTGGATCTGGACTCTGCACAACTTTATTCAGACGTAAGTCCCATTATGTTCAGTGGTGCTTAGGGTCAGACCTTCCAGTAAGGCTGCACCCTAAGGGTGCAATCAGAGTGGAACATTGGATTGTGCTGGAATGGGTTGCTTCACTGGGTATAACATCTCCTTCCATATACATGCCCCTTCCACGTACATGCCATGGGGTCCCCATTATTCCAGCCCAGCTCTGAAAAGAGTAGCCGTGCCTCTGAAGGACAAAGGTTAGGATTGGACACAGAGTAGGATTGGGTTGATTCGCATCGTGTAGTTGCCAAAAAGTAACTCACACTGGAGGGTGCAACAAGCGGTCCAAACTGCCAGCTATATCAATGGTACGATTGCACCTTGAGTCTTTCTGCTACTATTTGGGAAGGAATGCACCATCCAGTAGAGGGAACAGGTCACAACATTTTCATAAAAGCGACTCTACTGCTCTCTGTGTGTGCACGTTTGTGTGCATGCATGTGTGCACGCGCATGCCTGTGTGTGCATGTGAAAATCATTTACTAGATATGACCTGAAGCAGGGCAGGAAGTCATTTTCATGCTCTAAAATATGGAAATTTCTTCACCACCTCCCAAATGAGAGATAACAGCCCAATATCAAGGGACAGGGATAGGTCTAACTGTTGCACTGTTCCCCTTTAAATGAGATCGTGCTGACATATTAATTAACTTGTACTCAGAATTCTGAATGCAGTGATCCAGAAATAGAACCCGGGAATGAGGCTGCAAAGATTGAAATACGCTGCTTAATATGAACTGTTAAAACTCCCACTAGTAAAGACGTATTAATAGGCAGCCAAGTAAAAAAGTGATTATATCATTACCCCCCAGGGGGGATGATGCCGTGAATACCTTTGCCCTGTTAGACCATTCTGTGGCTCAACTCTCAACTTGACAACTCCCTGTACCATCTTAATAGGTTGGGCACATGTTTTCTCATGATGTATTTGTGTTGTCCGTTACCCAGGGAAAATAAATGTCCTTAAAAAAAATGTTTGTTCAACTCCATGCATTGGGCTTGGTAGAATAATGTTACTTCATTATTATTATGTAAAGCTGGATTTCTATGTAATTGTCAGTCACACCATTTTCAGCCGTGCATATGCTTAATTTGTATAGACTGGCACTTCTCGACCCTAACTCCCTTCAGATATTTTAGGCTTCCAAAATCTCTGACCTTTGGCCATAGTGGAGGGGACTTCAGGTTGCTGAAGTCCAAAATCTCTGAAGAACCAGTCATTGGAAACTTCCGGTCTCTACAACACTAGTGCATTGGTGTGCCAGATTACATTTACAAGATGGCCACATTTATAAATAACTGTTCTTCTTTACACAGAACCGTCCTCTGTATGAAAGGGTGTCAGAAGATGGTTCTCTGTTTCACAGATGAGCACGTGTGGGCTTCTGGATGGACTGCAAGTCCCATAATCCCTTATTATTGGCTATGCTGGCTATGCCTGATGGGAGTTGTAGGCCGGAGACTGACAGTAGCCCAGCCCTGCTCTATTAGAAGGCAGCCTTGTTGCCCAGAACAAGTTCTCAAGCAGAGGAGCTTCCCATGTGCACATCTGTAGATGGAAGGAACTAATTCTCACAAATGCTGAGAATGAGAGAAGAGACAGCGTGCAGTGCTATGGACAGGCAGGGCGATCTTTTGTTGCCTCAAAGCCCCTTCTACATGTTTCCTGAAAAGTCCTCTATTCTCATTCATTTCCCAATTTCTCCCAAATTAAAAGATCCTTTTTATTAAAAGAATTCAGTCAATGCAACCACTTTTAAATGACAATTTTCATTTCAATGCGGAGGTATTGATTTGTGAAATATTCAACTAGAGTTGCATAATTTATTTTGGTTTCATTAAATTAAGCTACAGTTGCCACCAACACCATGTTGGCAGGAAGAAGGTATAGGCGTCTGTGTGTGTGTGTGTTATGTGCCATCAAGTTGGAACTGACTTACAGAGACCCTAATAGAGCTTTCAAGGTAAGTGAGACATTTAAGGAGTGGTTTTACCAGTTCCACTCCCCCAGTGAGTTCCCATAGCCAAACAGGGATTTGAACCCTATTCTCCAGTTCTAGTCCATTAAGAGGAAAGAAATGGTTGTGAGCAGAACTATCTCCTCAATGTGCTAGAACAGTGGTTCCCAATATTGGGTAACCCAGATGTTCTTGGACTGCAACTCCCAGAAACCCTGGCCAGCAGAGTTGCGCTCCAAGAACATCTGGATCACCCAGATGTTCTTCGACTGGGAACTACTGTGCTTGAAGGTTACCAAGAGGGAATAAGTCTCCTGGGCCAATGCTCTTTCTAGAGGTAGAGGCAGTGTGGTGCAGGCCAGTAAGGAAGATTGGAGTCAGATTTGGTAGATTCAAGTCCAAGTCCTCACTGCAGCCTGAATCTCCCTGGGTTACCTTAGGTCAGTCACTCTTAGCTTGATGTACCTCATAGGGCTGTTGTGTGGATCATTTGGGAAGAAAAGGAGCCATCATATCCTTTTCCTTTTGTAGAGCTTGCCACGACTTGGATATCCATTTTGCCCACACGGTTCTTCCCTGTCATATAATGCCATCGCTCTGCATGCCTGAAACTGTAGAACTGTAGCTATTCACACGCTGTTCTTGATGGTTTTGTACCGCTTATTCCAGCTAGTGAATGGGCTATTGAGCACACCACTTCTGAGACAGGCATTCTTGAGATCATCATCATCACCCATGACTGGCATGACTGCATCTAAATTTGGCCCTGTGTCCTGACCTGACACACACCTGACCGAGGAGGACACCATGTACACTAACCCTCCTCCCTCACCCTTAAAGATACTCAGATTTAATTTCTGTGCATATATGTTGCTACAAAGAGGACAAACCAAGGTTAGTTTTTTTTAAAAAACACCACTAAATGAGCACACACCATTAACTTCAAAAAGATATTGGAGCAGGGGAGCCTGCATCTCCCACAATGCTGGCTGGGGATTCTGGGGCCCAAAAAAGGTAACTTCTCCAAGCTCTGGCGAACATACATTTCTCACTCCGATGAAAGGGAGCAGGCTTCGGTTAGACTATTTTCGCCAGCATTTCTTTCCTGCTTTCCAGACTGCTATAAAACTAAATTGTGGCCTATGCTGACTCTGCTTCAGGTTGCATTTTAATCCATGTAATATTTCTAAGTGTGGCTGCCTCATTTTTGGGTGGTTACGAGCTTCCTAATGACAACCATTATAGGGCCAAACTGCACAGCAGGAAGCATGAAACACGAGAAAATTATGGATCATTTCAACTTACCAAGGCAGGCTTGAAGGGGAGAAGGAAGATTAAGTGGCCATGCAGTAAAATTAATCCAA
The DNA here is from genome assembly GCA_037013535.1 of Intellagama lesueurii. Taxonomy (NCBI): domain Eukaryota; kingdom Metazoa; phylum Chordata; class Lepidosauria; order Squamata; family Agamidae; genus Intellagama; species Intellagama lesueurii. Next base: position 160,014,004 of record JBAJHW010000001.1, on the reverse strand, counting down.
CACGTCTAAGATACGTGAAAAATGCCAGCAGAGGAAATATTTTGGTAATGTAACAATTAATTTGCAAACAGCTACAAGATTAGTACTCTAAGGGCCATTTTTAATGCCGGAGCGATGCCGAAACAGAGTTCATGAGAGCAAATATCAGCTAGATGGATGGAATAGTTCTTAATTTTTTTTTCTGCTCTGAAAATACACTTGCAAATTGTCAAAATAACACATTTGCTTTGAAGTATTTTATTGAAAATATCTTCAGAAGTTCTCTGAGGGTCTCTCCGCCCGGCCCTCACTTTACCATATTATGTTTCAGAATGTAATGCAACAAGTATTTTGAAGCCTCTGTGTAAGCTAGGTAGGAGCAAAATAACAAATGCTGGTTTAAATATTTATAGTTATTCCTGTTTCCCCTTTTCCTTGCTCTTATTGCCCACTGTGGAGTAGCATATTTAGCATTACACAGTCATGTTCAAAGGATATTGGATTTGACTCACCCGCCCTCAGATTAAAGATATTTGTTACCAGATGTTTTGCTATCCACGAGTAAAATGACCCTATAAACTATTGCCTGTTCTTAGATGAAATCAAGTTGACTGTGACATATGGTGACCCTATGAATGAGCACTCTCCAAAATGTCCTGTCCTCAACAGCCCTGCTCAGCTATTGCAAACTCAACCCTGTGGCTTCCTTTAGAGAGTCAAGCCATCTCATATTTGATCCTCAAGCTTTCCCAGCATTACTGTCTTTTCCAAAGAATATTGCCTTCTGATATTGTGCTCAAAGTAGAACAGCCTCAGTTTCATCATTTTTGCCTCCAGGAGAAAGTTCAGGTTTGATTTGCTCTAGCAGCCACTTGTTCATCTTTCTGGCAATCCAAGGTATCTGCAAGGCTGTCCTCCAGCACCACCTTTCAAATGAATAATTTTTTTCCCTGTCAGTTTTCTTCACTGTCCAGCTTTCACATCCATACAAAGCAATCAGTAATACATGAGTGTGGATGGTCTTGGTCTCCAGGGACACATCCTTACACTTGATGATCTTTTCTAATTCCTTCATTGCTGCCCTTCTGAGTCTCAGTCTTCATCTGATTTTTTGGCTGCAGTCGTCATTTCAATTGATGATTGAAACAAGATGTGAAATATCTCTGTTATTTTCAGTGTCTTCATTGTCAACATTAAACCCATGAAGTTCTTTTGTAGTCATGACATTTTTCTCAACTGCAGTCCTGCTGTGGCACTTTCTTCTTTCACTTTCATTAAAAGTCATTTCAAGTCATTGCTGCTTTCTGCCAGTAAGACAGTGCACATCTTGAATTATTGATGTTTCTTATATTACTCCCCCTTCATCTGAATCTAGTCTTGCTTTCCATATAGGTTCTGTGTACAGACTGAACAGATAAAGAGATAAAATGCACCCTTGTCTGACACCTTTGCCTACAGGAAGCCATTCTGTCCTAACAGTAGCTTCTTGTCCATAATACATAGACCACATAGTCAAAGGCTTTACTGTAGTCTAGAAAGCATAGACTGATCTTCTTCTGAAATTCTTTGGAGTACGCCATTAGCCAGTGAATATTTGCAATATGATCTCAAGTGCCTCTTCTTTTTTGGAATCCAGCTTGAACATCAGGCATTTCTCACTCCAAGTAAGCCTTTGTTGCAACAACCTGAGCATCACTTTGCTTGCATAGGAAATTAGATCAATGGTTCTATAGTTACTGCACTCCTTTGAATCCCCTTTCTTGGGGAGGGCTCAGAAAAAGAAAATAATTAGTTTCTTAGGATATGATATCAGAACAAGAGAACTTAGCCTTCTTAGATTTTTCCTAATTATGGTTTGTGAAATAAAAGGACAGCAGAAGCTATGAGTCTCGAAGCGCAGACTTGCAAAAAGCACATCCTGTGACAAACAGATGTCTTTCACCAGATGAAAGAGTACCTCTTTCAAAGACATGCTCACTGTGTTATGTAGCTTGACCCTCAGTGATTCCAGATCAAGTCTCTCAGATACGACTGAGAGAATTCATCCATTTAACTGACAATATTCAACAAGCTGTTTTTTGAGAGATACTGTATTATTTCAGCCAAATTTACTGTGACTTCAGACATCATTGGCTCAGTTCCTTATTTTTCATGGCTCTTTATCATAAAACTTTAACCACTTTGCTGGATGACTTTGCTGTGTTGATATCCAATATGTACATTAATCATGTAGCTTAATCTAGTTCTCATTCAACCTTGGCTGAGTAAAACCACAATACTGCAAAGGAATTAGGTCCTCTTGAAGTATATTATCAGATTTACAATTCGCACTATCTCTCTCTCTCTTTTAATATTACAGAAGACTAAAAGGTTATTAAATAACTTTGCTCATATTCTGACCTTCAAACTCAGGCATCGGCGTTCTTTTAGGATTTTATTTCACATGATCCTTCTGTGTAATATTTTTCTAAGATTGCTAACTAGACCCAGGAAAGAAATGCCATTGCATTGAGATTTTTATTGATAACAGGGTCGAGGACAGGAGGTGGGCAAGGTCCCTGTGATAAAATAGCATGTGCCAGAAGATGTTCTGTTAGAAATGCACAGCATCAACTCATTTCCTCACTCCATGCAACACCGATTTGTGGAAAATCATGCTTTAAAGCTGCCATGCTAAACCTACTCACCTGGGAGTATGCTCAACGGAACTCTGTGGGTTGGGACTAGAGATGGGCACAAAGCACAAAAACCACAGAACTACTTCTGGCACATGATGTTTTATCACAGGGACCTTGCCCACCTCTTCTTCTTCTTCTTCTTCTTCTTTTTTAAGGCAGCCAGCCAGTTCCTGCGGGCCAGCTGCCTCTCTACACATGCACTCGCCTCTCAACCGAGAGGCCTGGGTGGAGGTGGTGGCAGCAGGACAAGGTAGTGTGGCAACGTGGGCAGTGGAAAAGGAACTGGGCAGTGGGAAGGGGATGAGGGGGGAAGGCTGTGGTGGGAACAAACCAGTACGTTCAGGAAATTATTTAAAAAGTTTGTGGTTCAGTCCAATTCGGGTTCTCCGGTTTCGACGAACCTTAAACAACCTGGATCAACGAACCTGCAATTTTCGACAAACTTCCTGGTTCATTTTTTTATTCATGCCCATCTCTACTTTTAAAATGGAATTCTTATGTAATTCTCTGTGTGTGTGTGTGTGTGAGAGAGAGAGAGAGAGAGAGAGAGAGAGATCAAGCTGGAACATGTGTGTGTGTGTGTGTGTGAGAGAGAGAGAGAGAGAGAGAGATCAAGATCAAGCTGGAACTGACTTACAGCAACCCTCATAGGGCTTTCAAGGTAAGTGAGATATTTAAGGAGTGGTTTTATCAGTTCTACACACCCCGTGAGCTTCCCTGGCTGAGCATCTGCACCCTTAGATTCCAACCTAGACCTCCTGAGTCCCTAGTCCGCCACTCCATCCACTACACCACAATGGGAATCACATGTAATTCATTATATAGCCCCAAACTAAGTCTCTGGCTGGGGTTTGGAGTTCGATTCCCCACTGGGCCTCCTTGACAATGGCTGGACTCTATGATCCATAGGGTCCCTTCCCGCTCTGCAGTTTTAAGATGATGATTATACTGTTAGTGATGCATTATATTACTCAATTTCTCCCCATGCTTTGCTTTTACTTTTTCTCAGGGGTGAGATGGGAGAGCCCATCTCAAAACTCAAATTACTTTTTTTAATGTCCTCAAAAGGTACCTGTGATAAAAAGGTATCCCCAGCCTCCTAAAAGTGACAAGAAAAATGACAAGAAAAAGTAATGACTAAACTATCTCATGATATAAACATCACTTAGTCCTTCCCAACACTGAGCTGTGAAACTCACTGGCTGACCTTCAGCCCATCAGCCTCTTTTAGCCAGGTTGCTGTGAGGGGTGGGGAGGGGGAGAGCCATGCGGGCTGCTTTCAGCTTATGGAAGGAAAAGTGGAAATATATATAAGAGCTGACCAGCTGATGTTCAGATACATAAGACAAGGTCTATTTGCAGGAAAACAACACTGCCTGGCTGTGAAGGGACAACAGGGAGGGGGCCAGCCACGGAGGAGGCACCATAGCCAGACATCGGTGAACTTCTATAGTTTCTTATCCAGCATCATCCCTTGCCTGTCCTCACTCTAGTACAAATGCTATTGTGAAACATGCATTTTCTCAGAAGAAAAGTTCAAGGGGGAAAACATTCCAAAGAATGTCTGTTTTCTGCTTCTGTCAGGGATCAGCAAAGCATACCTCATGCAGCACAGGAGGTGAGGAGAACACAGGATCACAGAGGGTGAGATCAGGATGGGCCACACAGGCCTTCCACAGGTCTGCATGGATGATGATGATGGTGACGATGAAGAAGAAGAAGAATTATGCAAGCAACCCAAAAAGGGGCCAGGTTTCATGACAAAGAAGGCTCCTTTCAACAAGCACGTTTGCCTGGGCCATGTTCTGGAGCTGAACTGCACCCCTAGAGAATTCCAAGAGGCATCTTTTGGCTTGAGAACAACGCATGGGTGCGAAATTCGGTGGCATGGCACAGGTGGCGGCAGCAGCAGGTCTTCTCACCAATAGGTTGGGGGCAGCAACGTACCTCCAAGCCCCTAGATGTTGCCCACCTCTCATCTCTATCTAGTCCACTATAGACGTGGGGCATCTGTCTTGAGTATAGCCATGAAGTACACACTCAGGAGTCAGCTCCTTGTCTCCCACTCGGTGGTGGTGGTGACCATGGTCACTGATGCCGTCCCTGTTATTCCGGCTATGTTGTAGTGGAGTGGGCATGGCATTAGCAGAAAACAGCACCTCCCAATCCCAGGAGAAGACTGGAGTAAACAAGATAGGATCACCATCAAGATTTTTTAAAAAAATCATTTAAATCAAATATCAAAATTCAGAATTGAAAGTGACATGGTATGAACAAAGTGTCTGTTCTATTCCTCAGTAATTATCTCAGAACTGCAGAGCTGGAAGGGACCCTATGGATCATCGAATCCAGCTCCCGTCAAGGCACGGTGGGGAATCAAACTCCCAACCTCTGGCTCCTTGTGCTGAAATTGTTTTAGGTTTCTTTTTAATTCCTTGGAACTAAGAGCTTGGCAGCTGTTTGTTTATTACATGAGAAGAAAGCAATGGCCATGTTCCCAGACAGGGGGGCAATTTAATATACTAATAGTCCCTTCATCATGAATAGAGTAATTATTTGTGCAATCCCAAGGTGAAGTGTTGGAGGAAGAATAAATGTGCCTGGGTGACTGCTGATAGAGGGTGGCATATGGACCTCATTGTAAAGGCACTAAAGTTCATTGCTCATGCCCAGTTTTTTTCTTTCTTTTCTTTCCATTAATATTATCTTCACGCCAGTGACACAGCTATGGTAAATTAGCTGTTTGACTTGATCAGAAGTTTTTCACCAACACTTTATGGGTTGATCATATGCCGTTTGTTTGATATTGGTTACTTCAACCTGTGGAGGAAAGAACAGAGCCAGTGTGATTAGAGTGCTGGGCTAGGTGGTGGGATCTGGGTTCAAATCCTCACTCAACTGCAAAGCTCACTGGGTGACCTTGGGCCAATCATCCTTTCATCCTGGCTTACTGCACAGAGTTGTGATAACAATAACAAAGGACAGCTGGAGAGCCTTGTCTGCAACATTGTGCTCTTGGATGACAGATGTAACAAATAAAATCACACACACACACACAATTGTTGGACTTTTATTACAACCTTGCATGCTGCCTATGAGTGAGTGGGGGTTGATTTTTCTGGGCTAGGGTGACTATGCATCTATGCAGCACTAATCAATCATTCCTTCCTGCCTCCGTATTCAAAGACAGTCCCACCTCTCTGCTAAGTTTTTCTTTTCCTCTCTTTAGTCTCTTGGAAATCAATTGTCAGTTTGCTGTTGATCGTTAACAACTGTAAGTAATGAAAGGTGGTTTTAAAAAAAAATTCTCCTATAAATGTCTGAGAGTACGTTATTGAGACCGTAAGTGCCAGTTACTGAGAAAGTAGTGGATTCTGAGGAATTTGAATCTATTCTCTTCTGTGAGTCTCTGTACTTCTACTGCATACCAAAAAGGAATTTTATGAGAAATTCAAAACTCTGCAATATTACTGATGTTACCAAACAAGGTTAGTAACTGTCCATGAATTTAGTCCCAGATTGCTATTAAAAAGTCCAACTATATAGCCACTACCAGAGGTTTGGAGAGTTACCTTCTGGGCTACAGCGCTCAACCTTCCTTACAAAACATGAACACTGGCCATGCTAGCTGAAGGCTTCTGGGAATTAGATTCCAAAAAACAAACTATTCCAAGCTCTGGCCAACTCCTGTTGAGGTAGCTTTTAGCATAACTGATGAGGATGATTAAAAATTTGGTACTCCAACTAGTTCAAAACTATGAATCATTATCAGAGTTTGTAGCTTCAGAAGTCATCTAAAAGCTGTTGACATCACTATTTGGGTTTACAATTAGCAGACTGTAAGCATATGTAGGGCTGGATTAATCAAAGGAAGAACACAAGTAAATGCTTTTGATGTTAATAAACAATTGACGTTCTCATTTGTTCTATGCTGGATGTACAGTACTTTTTAAGTTCTAATATATATTTCCATAGGGAATTATCAGTGCAAGTGATTACAAAGAAGCAAATATTGGTAATTACCAAGCAAAATCATTCCCAGAGAGAATTCTGGAAATCTGGGGCTTTGTATTTCTCAAAGATTTCACAGTGATATGCAGATTCAGCTTTCTTGTCCTGCCTCTTCATTTGCTATAAGATAGCAGCAAAGAACCCATTCCATTTAAAATATCAGTGAACAATACAGTGCAAAGGTAAGGTTTTAATATGGTCTTGAAGAGTGGGCATTTGCTCATGTAATGTTACAAAATCAATGTATAAAGCAAAAGATTGTCTCAAGCTATCTGGCTGAACAGAGCAGAAAAAATTACAGTACAGTTGCCAAAAAATAAAATTGGACATGGAAGTCCTAGAAGGCCTAGTTCTAGGTTAGTTGAAGGTATCAGGAGCCCCTGCTGTCCCTTGGAGCTCTAGAGCCGTGGTTCCCGACCTTGGGTCACCCAGGTGTTCTTGGACTGCAATTCCCAGAAACCCCAGGCAGCACAACTGGTGGTGAAGGCTTCTGGGAACTGCAGTCCAAGAACACCTGGATTCCTTAAGGTTGGGAACCACTGCTCTAAAGAGTAAGGCAAGAGGTCTCCTCCTTGGAAAGACAAGCAACAGGTGTGAGAAGGAAGGAAATGACATCAGTAACCTTAAGAACAACAATCTAAGGTCAAATTAAGGTCAGCACAGGTCACTGCAGGGAAGGGAGGGTCTAGAAAACCTGACAAGATCCCTTCTCCAATTTCCCCATGCAAACATATCCATCTTCTTGAGTGTAAGCTGAGTTGTACCGTCAACTCCAACAGTTTCAACATGGAACAGACAATGGGGGGAAACATCCTTCAAAGGCCAACCTAGAATAGTTGGGAAGCGGCAAGCTGCTCAAGTTTGGGTAGACCCTTGAATAATTTTCTTCCCATTGCGACTTGGTCCTCTTCTCTATGGTACTTTCAGTTGCATTCAGTCACCTCTGACAGTAACCAGTTTCCTTTTATTCAATGCAAAGAAGGCTTTTTCACGAAATCACTGTTAGCAGAATAAGCCACAGGTAAGTAAGTTTGTGGGTTTGGCTTCTGAAAGATAGAATAGTTAGTAAAGTACACTTACCTGTTTGGAAGTAAATTGCTTCCGTAGTTCTTATTTTCAGAACACGAGAAAGCTAGTTTTTATTAGAGAAATCCATTGAGACAAGGAGATGATAGTAATCTTTTTTCTAGCTGACCAAGATGGAGATGCAAGAAAACATGACTTCCCCACATTCCCCTGAAGATGAAAGACAAGTCGTCTCCTCAGTCCTCTCCCAGAGAGGGTCAAGAAGGAAATTGTGAGAAGGAGGGCAGTGACATCAACAACCCCAAGAATATCAGTGTAGGTTGAAATCAGGTCAGCATAGAGCTGAGTAGTTTAAGGACAGTCTAGGAAGCCCAAAGTCTGTTTACTTCTTCCCATGCAAATACATGCACAATCATTGGGGGGGGGGGAGTACACCCTCTGAGCATTCTATGATTTTAAGTATCAGGACACAATAAAAATCATCTTGTCCTTATCAGGTCTGAAAATTAGGTAAATACAACCTCAGATGAACAACAACACATGACATATTACACATGATTTATTTTACAAAAAGAAAAAGGGTGAAACCATATGTGAAAACCTAAGTACACTCTAATTGCTTCTCTAGGAATTAAGAAGCTAAGTAGCAACCAGGTGCTGCTAACTAAATGCCCTTGAGTAATTGATCACCAGCAAGTGTGACCACCTCTATAAAAGCCAAAGTTTTAGCAGTTTGCTGGTCTGGAGCATTCAAGTGTGTGTTAACACAATGCCGAGGAAGAAACACATCAGCAATGAATGTTGAGAAGCAATTGTTGCTGCTCATCAATCTGGAAAGGATTACGATTATAAAGCCATTTCTCAACAATTTAAAGTCCATCATTCAGTGAGGAAGATGATTCACAAGTGGAAAACATTCAAGACAGTTGCCAGTCTTCCCAGGAGTGGACATCCAAACAAATTCACCCCGAGGTCAGACCATTCAATTCTCAAAGAAATTGGAAAGAAAAAAAAAAACCCAAGAGTTACATCTCAGACTCTACAAGCTTCAGTTAGCATGTTAAATGTTGAAGTTCATGACAGTACAATTATAAAAAGACTGAACAAGTATGGTTTGTTTGGAAGGGTTGCCAGGAGAAAGTGCCTTCTGTCCAAAAAAGAAAATGGCAGCACAGCTTAGGTTTGCAAATTTGCAGCTGGACAAACCACAATACTTCTGGAACAATGTCCTTTGGACGGAAGAGACCAAAGTGGAGCTGTTTGGCCGTAATGCACATTTGGTGAAAATTAAACACAGCATATCAGCACAAACACCTCATACCAACTGTCAAGCATGGTGATGGAGGATTGATGATTTGGGTTTGTTTTGCAGCCACAGGACCTGGGTACCTTGCAATCATTGAGTCGACCATGAACTCCGCTGTATACCAAAGTATTCTACAGTCAAATGTGAGGCCACCTGTCCAACAGCTAAAGCTTGGTCGAAATTGGGTCATGCAACAAGACAACAATCCCAAGCACACCAGCAAATCTACAGCATAATGGCTGAAAAAAGAAAAGAATCAAGGTGTTGCAATGGCCCAGTCAAAGTCCAGACCTCAACTGATTGAAATGCTGTGGCAGGACCTTAAGAGAGCTGTGCATAAAGAAATGCCCACAAACCTCAATGAACTGAAGCAATGTTGTGAAGACGAGTGGGGCAAAATTCCTCCACAACGCTGTGAAAGACTGATAAAGTCATACAGAAAACAATTACTTCAAGTTATTACTGCTAAAGGTGGTTCTATTGAATCATAAGGTGTACTTAGTTTTTTACACACATAGCTTCTCCATTTTGGCTTTCTTTTTGTAAAATAAATCATGACACGGTGTAATATGTAATGTGTTGTTGTTCATCTGAGATTATATTTACCAAATTTTCAGACCTGTGAAGGACCAGATGATTTTTATGATGTCCTGATACGTAAAACCATAGAATTCAAAGAGGGTGCCTTTCTTTTTTACATTACTGTATCTTCTTCATTATAAGCTCAGTTGCACCCAGCCACATCCAACAATGATGACATTCAAAAGATGGGAGAGTATAGACTATATACTTGATATGATTTTAGAAGTTGTGCTCCCTCAAGTGGTAAAAATAAGTCTGTTTTTTACATCAGGTGATTTTCCTCAACTATATCTGTATTGTTTAGTGCATTTTATTTTGTAACAGGTAACTGGAAGGGCTTAATTTTGGAGGTTCAACTAGATGAAAAGGGGAACATGTATTCCTTATAACCAACACATTTTTATTCCCACAGTGGCATTTCTACAAAGATATATGCTTCAGTAATCAGACTTTCAGATCATAACACTGGCCTAAATCCTGTTGCACAGCTCCACATGCACAACAGTCCTTATCAGTGGCAAATTCCTGCTGATTAAATGCTTCCTTTGGTGATTTTGGAGTACATGCAACTTCCTTGCATTGTATAGGAGTCATGCACACCCTGAAATCACCTTTAATCAGTGACAGTTTGCCAGTGAGGAGGAGTTTACCTTTGGGCACATGGATTTCAGCTTATCTTTTTTTTTCTTCCCAACAACAAAATCACACAGCAAAGCACACTAAATGCAAGATACGGAGATGAATGTAGGTGCAACAAGGAACATCACTTGAGGGTTGATCCTCAGACCTTCAATCTTGACACAAGCTACTGATTCTGTTGATCGCATCTCTAGAGCTAATAATATGCTATCAGATTTTACCACAAGTAAAGTATGATTTTCAAATAACTGAAGGGTATCATGAGATTTGGAATATTGCAATTAATGATAAGTTAACATGTGATATTAAGTTAAAGGAAGGATTGCTTAATAAGAATATATTTAATGATATACAGAGAATTCTTATAGTGTTTGTAGTAATAAAAGGGAAAGGTCAATTACTTACAAAAGAAACATTACAATTTTGGAGGGAATGGGGGGGGATCGAATGATACTCTAAACCGTTTGGGATCTCATTACATGGCAGAACACCTACTCCCAACTGCAATTGCCCGTCCTACACATTCCTCCCAGGCTGGACGACTGAGGATGTTAAGCCCGAGGGAGGCGGAGAAACAGAGAACTGGGGGCGGGGCCTTCTTGACGGTGGCCCCCCACCTCTGGAATGACTTACCAACTGAAATTCACCCAGCTCCCTCCTTGGCATCCTTCAAGAAACAGTTAAAAACACATTTGTTTTGTCAGGCCTTTCAACAGCTGCCAATTTAAGAACTGTTGATGTTCAGCCTATTATTTAACTGCCACCAATTTTTAATTTGTCTAAAATTTGTTTAATTTATTTAATGTATTGCTTATATTGTTTTATGTCTGCAATTGTTGTAAACCAACCAGACTAACCATTGGTTATATGGGCAGTATATCAATCATATATGTAATATCAGAAGTATCCATTTTGGTCCCGGTGATAGGGTGCACTAACTTTTTTCTTTTGAGTAAATGTTGTTCGTTATAGTTTTTTTCATTTTGTTTTATATCTCATGTATTAAAAAATTAAATTAAAAAAAGGTTAACACTCCCTGTTAAGAGTACTGACTGAAAATCTTTACAATCCTACAATTTGCTTTTTCAGGTTTCATGCGTATAAATTAAGGAAGGCCATCTTTTTTCACTCTTCCTCCCTCTCCCTCTTTTCTCCAAGAAACTTTTCTTTACCTTTCTGTATCACCCAGAAATGTTTTCTTTTCTTTTGGCTGGAGGTCCACAGTAATTAATTTTGCCTCTCCATTCCAGCTCGTTTATAACAATGATTTCGTCAGACAGGGCTGGAGAGTTCTCCTGCAATGTCTGACAAAGGCAACACACAGTTTGGAAAGTGAATGGCGCTCACCGAGGCGGGAGGCAAATGAGCAATAACAGATTCGTTTACAGGTCATTAAACAGGAAACAAGCAGGCAGAAGGTTTTCCTTGTAGAGGGGGCTTTTTGAAAAGTTATTAGAAACGCTCAAGCGGTTTACGTCTCAGCAACATCCAATGGCGAATCCTCAGAGGACTGAGCTGTTAAGCTGAGAGTGATCGAGATATTTTCACTCTATCACACATATCGCTAGAAACAGAATAGATTGTGTGCTGATTTATCACCCATGCGATCCTATCAGTTTTGCCCATCTGGCATCAGATGCCATGTCTATGAATCAATGCAGCCATGGTGCCTGGTATCCTCTGATGTCCTTGCCCGGAATTTGGCTCCCAGCAGAAGCTCAATGGATAAAGGAAAACTAGTAGAGCAGGGGATCAGCAGGGTCCTGGATGGTTGGTATAGGTTTTTTTGTTTGTTTGTTTTGGTTTTTTTTTAAAAAAAAAAACTAGGGATAAGGTAAGGAGTACAAAAGGTAGAGGGGGATATGGGGGGGAAGTGGGGGAAGGAGAACACAAAATGTGCTGTCATCCAATCTGTTCATGTTGCGATATCAAGTCGACTTTTCGCCTTTCTATAATTTGATTGCCCTCCAGGTTTCAACTTACAGTTACATCTTAGTTTAATTCTATGTTATTCAAGCACTATCTGGTGACTCAAGCCATTTATATAATAAATCCCATCATTCAGTTGCCTTTTGTATTGGACAGTCTTTCAACACTTCTGATAGAATATCCATTTCTGCCGCTTCCCATATCTTTTCAATGAGTTCCTCTTGTTTCAATATCTCCAATTTCTTCCAATTCTTAGCATAAAGAATTCTGGCTGCAGTGACTATATATATAACTAGGTAGTTCTTTGTCTTATCTATATGATCTGGTATAATGCTCAGTAAAAACAATTCTGGGGTTAGTGGAACATTACAACGCAGTATTTTTTGTAACAGAGTATGTACTGCTATCCAATACTGTTTCGCTACTCTACAAGTCCACCACATATGGTAAAAGCTTCCCTCTTGTGCTTCACACTTCCAACAAACATTTGACACCTCTGTATAAATCTTTGACAATTTTTCCGGAGTCATATGCCACCTATAAAACATCTTATATATGTTCTCCTTGAAATTTACCGATTTTGTGAGCTTTATGTTATTTTTCCATATTTGCAACCATTGATCAATATCAATATTATGTCCTATATTTTGTGCCCACCTAATCATACATTCTTTTACCCTGGATAGTTAGTATAGTTGAGGGTTTCTCAGTGCACATATATTAACCAAGGGGCATACTGACTCTGAACCTCCCAATTCTGCTGCTGCTCATCCATGCTGTTTCTATCTGCCCTCGCCAAGCAAATGAGAGTTACAGGAGCAAGGAAAAGGTGCAACAGCTTCCACACACCTTCCCTGTTCCTCTGGGCAGTTATCTGAATTGGGCCCCTTGGGAGCAGGCAGGAAAAAATGGACAGTGGTAAACAACAGTGATGAAGTAGCAGGATCTCTTACTTTAAACAGGAAGATTGTTTTTCCTCAAGGATTTCTCACACAGAGACACACCACACTTAAGCCGTTGCCACAAACGTTATGGAATTGGCGTGCTTCACTCTCTCCATTGAAATACATTATCATATGAAAATGCACAATGAACAGTTTATTTTCTGCAAAGTGGGGAGGCAGCCTGTTTGTCTCAAACAATTAATCCTGAAAAGGCTTAGCTTCCAACTTGCAAGCCAAGAGAATTAGTATTTTGCCTTTTCATCTGCAAATTTGCTAAAGAACAGATTATATGATTATATTTTACGCCCAGGTGTCAGGTTCTGTTAGCATAACGTTCTACAGAAAGCACATTCTCCTCTTTGCAAGGATGCTGCGAGTATTTTATGGTGACATCTGAGGAGTTAGCTGTTTCCAAAGTAAGCTGAATTAAATCTCTTCAAATACAAATTGCAGACTATCCTGCATGCACATTACTGACATACAACCAGATTTCCCTTCGTGACAGAATATTGACTTTGTACGTTTGGGTTTTATTTAATGCAACCACTTCTCTTTCTTAATCCTGGGTCCTTTTTCCTCAGCAAAATTAAATATTTCAGGTCTTCGAAACACAGGTTATTTTAGAATCATATCAAATGGATAATGCCATGTTTACTTTCCCAACAGCTGCTTTTATCATCCCTGTTTGAAGCAAGTACTAGGTGCATGAGAAAAAGGTTATAAAGGTCACACTGATTTTTAATTTGGTATTGATTCATTTTCTCTACTGTTTCTTGGGGCCATCAGCCCTTGTCCTTTTGTAATTGAAAAAAAAAGTCTTTTCCTTAATGACTGGTGGTCTGAGAGGTGTTTTAAAAGGACTGTTGTGCAGAACAAGACAGCCTCACCCCCATCCCTTACATCATTAAAACAGTATTTAAAAGCTAAAACAGTAAGGATACAAAACAGAATTAAACAAGTGTTATATTAAAATTGTAACTAAGATCAATATTAAAACACATTTTTAAAAAAGAGCCCTCTACCTCCTGCCCTTTTCCCTTCCCTCCTTTATTCACTCGCCCCTTTTCCTTATTTCCATGCATATATCTCCCTATTCAGTTCTTGAGTTTCATTTTTTATTTCACTTTTGAACAGCATCAGGAGGAGGAAGCGGGTTTTAAAAGACTTGGAAAATATTGTAAAGAGCAGGGTTTTATAAAAGAGAGAGGAGTCATTAATGCAATGCCCCTTTCTTTACAGTTCAAAGCAGGAAATATCCCTGTTCAAGCCCTCTTTCATCCACAAGGGATAGAGGCGAGGCAGTCTTGTTCTGAGCAATGTATTCATGTTTTTTTCACGGCAGTAACATCTCTTGCTAGCAATTTATAAATATCCCTTTTAAAAAAAATTAAACTTCTGTATGCTTCTTATGATGCATACAGATGCAGTCTGCAAAAGTCTAGTGGGGGAATGGTGTGGTTTCAAACTCCTCCTGAGGCAGCAGTTTGGAATTTATAACCCATATATTTAAATAAAGGACAACCAAGCACTCTGTATCCCTCTTGCCCCGCCCCTTTCATCTTCTTTTGAAACTCAAGGGTTTCTATTTGGCTGGGGAAAACAAGGTACCACAGCAGCATGGCAAGTTATGGTTGCCGTGCTGTATACAATCAATATAACTAACAAGTTATAATCTGGGATGGAGACTCGAGTCACAGGACTTGCTGTCAAATCGGACTTAAGTCGACCAGTGATTCAACTTGGACTCGACTCAGGTGTGGGTTTTTTTCAATGACTCGGATTTGACTCGCGACTTGAAACCCACCCACCCCTCCTTTTTTCTGGGGAAAAAAGCTTGTTTTTAATAGGGACTCGGACTTGGGACTTGGTACCAAAGACTTGACAACATCCTTTCTTCTAGTTATGCCAGAATTGTAGAAAACTAGAAAAGAAGTGAGGTTTTCCTAAACCAAGTTACCATCCTTATATAACTTAGTCTTCTCTTAGTTACTTCAAAAAGGAATGAATTACAAGTATTAATTATTTCCAGGCTCTGTCTTTTATAACCTTTGAGCCTTATGGTTGAAATCTTGTTGCACAGTTACGCAAATTGTGTAACATTTAGAGGCAAGTTGCCTTAAATTTAAAAAATATGTGTAATCATTATCTGTGCATGCTCAGTCATGCAATTCAGTGTGCAACTGATAATGTCAAGAGGGATTTCATAATTTATAGCAATTTACCTCTAGAAGTTATACCTTTTGCATAACTGCACAAGATTTCAGCCAATACTACCTTGATATAAATAAGAGACAAAAGATATTATGTTTTCACTCTTCTGAACATTACTGATAACTTGTTAGTCTTTAATAATACAGCAGTGCCTTGACTTACGAACAGCTCCGTTCGCAAAATTTTGCTTTGACTTGCGAACGGAGCTTTGACTTATGAACAAAAAAACGCGGGGAAAGTGGGAAATGGACTTTGGACTGCCTGGTACTGCCTGGTACTGTATTTTTAAAATGTAAAAATTGGTTTAAAAGGTGCTTGGTTTGGTTTAAAGCTGCTTGGTTTTAAAGGTGTTCTGTTTAAAAGGTGTTCGTTCCCTCCCTCCCTCCTTTCCTGCCCTTTTTTTTAACCTAAATCATCTTAGGTTAAAAAAAATATTTCTCCCCCTAGTGGTAGAGGACGGATTAACCGGTTTTGCATTAGTTCCTATGGGAACTAATGCTTTGACTTACAAACAGTGCCTCGACATAAGAACAAAAAACAGCCGGAACGGATTAATCGGTTTTCAATGCATTCCTATGGGAAATGCTGATTTGACTTACGAGCATTTTGACTTACGAACGTCTTCTGGGACGGATTAAGTTCGTAAGTCAAGGCACCACTGTAATTGCATGCTGTCAAGTGGATTCTGACTTATGGCGACCCTTTTCAGGATTTTCCAGAAGTGGTTGACCCTTCCCTTCTTCTGGGGGCACACAGGAACCGTGCAGCTTGTCCAAGGCCACCCAGGCTGGCTCTTCCCTAAGGAGATACAGTGGCGAATTGAACTCCCAGCCTATGGCTGTACAACCAGCCACCTAAACCACTGAGCTATCCAGCCAGCCCATTAATCTTTAAACTGCTGCAATATTCTGCCTTCCTCCCCGCTTTCTTCCTTTTCCCCCCTTTAATTTTGTCTACACACTGAGACAAATTAACAGGGCTACTTCTCTGGAAAATTCAGAAGACAATCCCAGTATGGAGACAATCACATTCTCCCTGTCTGCTATGTAGTGTTAATGATGAGAAGCTACTCAGGGGAGGGGAGGGAGAAAGTGAACAACTCTATTGTAGCTCTAACATGATTAAGTGTAGAGGGATTCAAACCCAGACTACTTAAAGCACTCATAGCCCAGGGCCTGGATGGATTTATACGGGAGTGTCACTGTCTCCCACGTTCAATTAAAAAAGAAAGAGACTCAAGTGCTTTCCATTTGAAACATGAAATTTTTTTCCAAATGTTAGTAAATTCTGATCAAACCTGAACTGAAGCAAAGTTATCACACCCTACCTGAGACTGCCATTCTATATTTCTCTCTGGAATTAGGTAGAGTTTTAAAATCTCATTTTAAAACTGTGGCCTGCCTGGACTTATTACAGATCTTAGGTACTTATCAGCACACGAAAGGGCTCAGATGAGTATCGTCCATTGTGAGCAGGGAAACACTAAAGAGAGAAATGCACATAATACCACAGTTTGGCTGTCATGAAGTGGAGCTGATAGATTTCCTTATCCCGTAGCAGTTAAACTGAGGCATTTCACGAATTATTCCTGCCTATATTACAGACACTTAAAAGAACATCTTAACTGGTCTTTAAACAAGCCGTTAAATTCAGCAGAGATACAGAAGAATTCCCACCATATATATGCTAATACTAGGTTTTTCTTCAGTTTTTAAAAAAAGGTTTTATTTTTTTTCCTTTTGCTCTCAGCTGAAAAACCATCTTTATATTGGTCTAAATTTTTCAATTGTTTTGAGGGATAATTAGGTTTTTGTTTTGGTTTAAAGCTCTAAACTGAGAAGACACGGTGGGAGGTTATACATATCTGTAGGGTTAAAAGAAAAAGAAAAAGCAAGCTAGGGAGATGTTTGAAGATATATTTATTTTTGCTGCGCTGTGGGCAAAAATACCGGGTGGCTTTCAGCAGATCAATGCAAGACAAAATAAAATGAACAAGCTGTCTGACGTGACAAAATCAGGCCTGAACACCAAGCCTTCAGGACCAGAAAGATGGCAAAGCTAGGAACAAAATTTAATCTGTCATGGCTGATTTGTTGTGGCATTACATTGGTGGCCTTTTTAAAGATGTGTGTGTGTGAGAGAGAGAGAGAGAGACAGACAGACAGACAGACAGACAGAGAGAGAGAGAGAGAGAGAGAGAGAGAGAGGTTGTGAGGGGAGAAATCTTTAAAACTATTTTTAGAAGATGTGTTTCATACTGCTTTTTGTTCCTTAATACCTATTCTCTTATTCTTGCACCTGTACTCTTCTTTATCCACTGCAACAGCTGCCAGTCAAGGAGTTGTCTAGAAATATGTTGGCAGCATGAATGCATGCCATAGCACAAAGATAGCCAAGTTGTTGAGCTCCTCCAGAGCAAATGGCACGAGATAAAGGAAATCCCAGCCCAGCGGTATCTGCGGGCCTACATGCCCGGCTAGCACAGGCATGGAGATTTCAAAGGTGGTGTCTTCCATTTACCCTCTTGTAACGGCCAAGGAAGAGGAAGAGGGCTCTTTTCCTGCGAGGCACAATGAGGAATTGAACTCTCGAACTCTGGCTCTGCAGCCAACATACAAATAAAGTCTGTTGTTTACCTCCTGATGACCAGTCATCAAACAAAAGCAAACTAGTCTGTGGTTTGTGTGGTTGTGAAACCTCCTTGGAAGAAATTCAAACATTATTTACTTCTTAAGGCAGTTCTGCTTCTAATTGTGAATCTCTGTCTACTCGAGTTTTACCCACACTTTCTCTGTCTCTGACTCCCTCCCACCTCATACATCATTCATTGCTATCACTGAAAAAAGCTGAATGTGTAAGAAAGGCTTACTCTTCACTAGATTAAAAACATAATGGCTGCTTCTTCAGCCTTTTGATCCTGAGAGTATGTCAAGAGCAAGGAAGAAATAAACACTTGTGCATTTGTTGAAGACAGCAAGTGGCAATACATTATCCTGGTGGAAGAATCACATTGGCATCAATTACTGTACTTCACATTCAAAATCTACAGAGAAGCTTGAATTGCTTGGGAACTTGAAGAGAAGTAAGCTCCTGCCGGCATGTGTATGTAACATCTTTAACCATCTAACTGCTCATACAAGCAATGCAATGGAAGAGCACAGAACAGAACTTGTGAATGGAGTGTACTCTGAAAGCAGAATGGAAACTGGCTTACCATTTTCCCAGTGCCCTCTCTGTCACAGTACTGGTTTGTACAGTCATGTTTGAAGACTTCTCACATGAACTAGCAAAGGGAAATTATCAAATCAGAGAGCAAAGGTGGAGAAACATCAGTAGTCTTTGACAACCTGCAAAAGTAAAATCACATTTTTAAATCCCATGCTTCTTTCCATCGGAAATATGTCATTTTCCTGTAAGCTAGTTCCTGTTTCACTCATTGTTTCAAAGATCAGTCAACTCAACATCCTGCATTTAAGCAGAAGTAACCACACCATTGCAGTTAAGTTTTAAATATGAAAACATTAATAATTATTATTTCATGCCATCAAGTCAATTCTGACTTCTGGTAACTCTTTTCAAGGTTTTCTAGGTAGAGAATACACAGACTCGCTTTGTTTGTTTGTTTCAAAAAACTCCAGGCTGCAAGGGCTGAAATATTGGTCCTCAAAAAAAAAACCTCTCAAAGGAAAAACAAAGAAAGTCAGTGGAAATTACACAGATTTATCAACAAGAGCATTCCACTGCCATTCACACTTGTTGAAAAATAGCCCTGACAATTGCTTTGTGTTCAGGTGAGAAGTGATTAACCAATGAAAAAACAAGTCACCTTCTGGGATTTTCCCTTGAGTGGTGTTACTTTGTGAATGGCAATGAGTGGAAGAGGGTATCCTGTGTAGACCATCTTGACTGCTGCCATTGATGCTGTCAACATTCAGGCTGCCCTTTGCTATGTAAAGTTTGGCATCCTTGTTCCTGCTGCCAGCATGGGCATAATATTGTGCAGCAATATTCGGCCATATCCTGGCATTTTGAATTGTGGATACAGAAGCACCATGTCCCACATCCATAAACCAGAGGTTTTTTGAAGAATTGAATATAAGTATATGAAAGAACCTTGACTGCAACTTTGTTCCAAATACTGATGACTAGGTTTGTGATGTACTGAGTCCCATGGGGTGGACACACCTGCCAATCATTTTTTCTCATCAAGGGGAGGGCAGTCCAATACTTTCCAGCTAAAAAGGGAGATACTCAACTGAACACATTTCTTCTAAGTAGTCAGATTGCACCAAGCAATAAATATTTAAAGAACTTGTTGAAAAGCAGCCAGGAGAATGGCCTTTTTAAAAGGTGAGATGTTAATTTTTTTAAAAAAAGAAGTTGCATTCCAGGATTTTGCCTTGCTTGGTGTATGTTTGTATTGAGCACAGGAGGGTGTCCTGTGTAAACCATCTTGACTGTTGACATTGGCGTTATCAACATTCAGACTGCCCTTTGCTAGGTAAAACTTGGCATCCTTTTTCCTTCTGGCAATGCGGGCACCATCCTGCAAGGCATTTTGAATCATGGACACAGAAACAATATCCCAAAGGGGGTTTGTTTTAAAACAGTTTCCCTAAACTTTTTGAGTTGTAACTCCCTTTTATAATAGCCAAGTAACTTGTGACACACACACCTGCCACAATTGCAGAAAAAGGCATTCTTAACGGGGTAAATAAAACACATTAAAATAGGTTTTTCAGAATATAATTCTACCCTAATATATTAATATTAATGTTAGAACACATAAATATGGGGGGAAGCTGTAAATCTGCCTCTACCATATAAAATTTGAGAAGGGAAAAAATGTCAATACATTTTGAGTTTAATTTATCTTTTTAGGTGTGGAAAATGTCCTCCCTTCACGTTTCCTCCACCCCAAAAAGCACCCTCCGTGAAGAGCCCCTCCCCGTCAAGCCCAAACAAATGCCTCCTCCCACAGGCCCCGCCCCTTCCTTGTTCTCCCCCCCTCCCCTTTTTGCCCCTCTTGCCTTCTTCCTCCACGACTCATGCGGGGCCCGGAGGAATCTCCTTGCCCGGGGCCCCTCTCCCTTCCAGGCACCACCATCGCCGCGCCCAGAAGAATGGGAGATTCGGGCAGAGCAAAAGGTGCCACTGCCGTGGCAGCAACTACTTTTCAATCCTGCCAGCACCTTGGGCTTCAGCATTCCCGGCAGGCACCGCACGCTCGCCTCATTCAGGCCTCTTGGAGCCGGGCTCACACTCGGGTCCAAAGGGCTGACGTCAGTCCTCCAAAGGTGGATGTGGAGGAGCAGGGAGATGCAGGCGAGGGCAGCTCTCTCAAAGGGGGTGGGGATGATGCCCCTGCATAAAAGGAAAAGCTGCCCAAAGGGGTCCAGAAACAATAACTCAGAACTCTTGGTGGCCTCAGTGGGCCGAGAGGATTAAAATAAAACAGCATTGTGTACACCTTGTTTAATACAATAAATATAAAAATAATTGCAACTAAAAATCACTGTGGTGACACCCCCCCCCCCCAGAAAACACTTTGCAACCCCCTTGGGGGTCCTGATGTCCAGGTTGGGAACCCTTATTTTAAAAAGATTGAATATTGCTTCATAATGTGAAAAATCCCAGCCATAGTGAAAAGGCCAAATGCCCCAACAAATGGCGCTTTTTTTCCTTTT
Organism: Intellagama lesueurii; assembly: GCA_037013535.1. Taxonomy (NCBI): domain Eukaryota; kingdom Metazoa; phylum Chordata; class Lepidosauria; order Squamata; family Agamidae; genus Intellagama; species Intellagama lesueurii. Next base: position 159,993,012 of record JBAJHW010000001.1, on the reverse strand, counting down.
CTTTTTTGCATTACTTCAAACAGAATGTTTGTCAAATGAGGCCATTCACAGAGTGAACCACAAAGTGGTGAAGAATTAAGGGTGTCTATATCCACTCCCTCCATGCATTTAGTGAATACTGGCCATGCCCCAACCTAATGCATACACTGATGATTCCCACAAACAGTTGCATATTAATAGGCTGCAAGAGCAAGCCCTTGGCACATCCACCTATTGCCCCTAAACAAAACCTGATTGATCCAGGGCTCCAAAAAGCAAGGAAAATTCCTATGCACATGTAGCTGCCTGCCCTGTACATGGACACTGTTCCATCAATGGGAGAAGCATGGCCACCTAGGTGTGTGGCCAGTGGATGCACCGGCTTCAAGGAGCATGGCTAGTGGCTGTGATTCCTTTTCCTCTCACAGGGGTCATGTGAAGACGCCTAAGGAATAATATTCATAGGGATATTAAATGTCAGGAAGATTCTGTCCAGAATCAGCCTCTTGTTCTGATTGGCCATTATAGTTTAACCTGAACAAAGGGAAAGATTTAGGGAAATGAACAGAGATGAACAGACAAGCAGCCTTCCAATGACATGCCATATTATGTTGGGCTGACCTCTGCTAGCTCTGTAAGTGGTACTGCAGACGTGTAAGGAATGGGATAAGGGGAAGAGTCCAGATGCAACCTCGACATGGAATCCCTACCTCTTCATCCATTTTCTCCACAATGATGTAATCCAGGGATGATGAACAGGAGACTCTGATGTTGTGGGACTGCAACCCCCTCACCACTGACTATGCTGCCTAGGGCTGATAAGAGTTGCAGTCCAGCATCTGGAGGCCCACATGTGTCCCATGACTGAAATGATGAAATTAAAGAAAAAAACAGCTCAAGTGGTGAATTTCAGGGTACTAAGAAAATGCATAGAAACATGAGGATTTGCAGATCCAAGCCTGTTGTTTGAAAGGCACGAAATGTGCCAAGAACAAAAGCCGTGTGCCAAAACCTTAATAACAGGGCACAATGACATTGGACCAGACGTTCTTCCAAGGCAACTAAACCTGGTAAACAAGTTAATAAATCATTTTAATGAGTGGAGATTGGGAGAGGAAGTCAACCAAATAATCTATTTCTTAGACTGGCAAGCAATACAGCTCAAGAGGGGGTGGCTGCAATTTTTGTAACATCAGGTGATTGCCAGATTCTTGGAAACTAACACATACTGTTAACTATTTTCATAAATCCTAACTACTATGGATCTGTAATTAGTTGTTGAAAAAATGCCGTGGTTGGGCCCTATAAGTTATCTTCCCTATTATATAAACAGACACACAGAGTTCCAATTTGTGTTAATGCCACTACAATATCAGAATGTATTACATTAATACCTATCATACACAGTTTTGAATATTTTAAATACACAAAGTAAAGTAAATCTGCAGATGACTATAATTCACAAAAGCTTACATTTGAAACAAACTTATTAAAGCTGCTACAAGAAACTAACACAACCTCTTGTCTCAAATAAATAAACATATTTACGGGGGGGGACTATTCTGGAAGGGTACACTTCTCATTCACAATAATAATTGTGCTGTCAGGTCAATTCTGACTTATAGTGACCCTTTTCAGAGTTTTCCAGGTAGAAACTATTCAGAAATGGTCCACCATTCCCTTCTTCTGGAGGTGTTGTGGAACTGTGCAGCTTGCCCAAGGCTACACAGGCTGGCTCTTCTTCCCTGGGAATTGAACTCTCAACTTCTGGCTCTGCTGCCAGATGCCTAAACCACTGAGCTATCCAGCTGGGTACACACCTCATGAGACTTGTTTTAATATTCATTTAGGCCAGCATTCCATCTACCGTCCCAGCATGTAATGTGCCACAGGCACAGCAGGCCTGCCATCAGAAGCCCCTTCCCACCACGGATGGGAGGCAGAACTCTTGGGAGGAAGGAAGGAAAAGAAAGAGGAGGAGAGCAGGGGTGACTTTTCCCCTTGTTTTAGCAGCCTGTTCTTTCCATAGTGTAGCCTCTTATTGGCCAGCTGTGTAAACATTGCCTGGCTTCAGGGTCTCAAAGTTATTTTTAACCTCCTTGCCCACAATACTATGGGCTTTAGGAACCCCCCCCCCAAACCCAGAAAAAGTGTGGTGTTATTCAATGCCATCCAAAAAAAAGAGGAGATACTCTCATAGGCGGACAGTCGGTTATTAAGAAAAAGCCAAGCACACACTCGGTAGACAGCTGCATGCACAGAGTGGCCAAATAAGAGAGCAGCCGTAAACTGTAAATACCAGAAGGGAATGTTGGGTTGGGCAATGCAATCATGTCTGTGTTTGTAAACCACAGAATGGGGAGGGGGAGCCTGTAACGCAGGGGGCTGCTGCAACCTGCAGCAAAGGTTTTTATTGTAGGTTATGAGCAAATAGAGAAGACTCCCTGGAAAAGACCCTGATGTTGGGAAAATGTGAAGGCAAGAGGAGAAGGGGACGACAGAGGACGAGATGGTTGGACAGTGTCACTGAAGCTACCAACATGAATTTGACTCAACTCCGGGGTCACGAAGAGTCGGACAGGACTTAACGACTAAACAACAACAACAATGAGCAAATAGGAGTGAATGCGCTTAAAACACATGCCCTCTGTTTTAATGCCATTCCCTGCATTTAAACAGAGGATATGTAAGTGCAACACGCACACACACACACACCACTGCCACCTGAAAGTGGAAGGCAAGGGCTCTCTTGCCCCAACCTTCTATCTTCAGGTGAGAACAAGAGGGCTACCTCTGTGGCCAGATAAGGCAGGACAACCCTTCCTTCTCTGCAGAGTTTGCTTGCCCAGCAGAGGGTTGGACAAAGTTGGGGGCGGTGGCTGAGGAGTGCTGCAGCATTGGCAATGTGTGGGGAAGAGGTCTCCCACACACACACACTGTCAAAGACACCAATGCTGATACTCTCACTGTGCTCTCTAGCCTCCACTGCTCAGCCACCTGCTGGACATTCCAGTCAACTCAACATTTCCCTTTGGTATTTCGAATCTCAGGTTAGTATCCTATTACACCATTCTCTCACCCAGCTTGACTTCAGAGGAAGCCCTACTGTGGTTTGAAATAGTGTGTTTTGGGTGTCATTTGAAACGTCAGTAGGGCTTCTGTCATGAGAAGCAACCAAAGTTCCTTCAAATTCCACACAGTTTTGACTTGGTGTGCAATTTCGGCCATAAAGAGAGCAAGGTTTACATCTGGTTCCACCAGGAATTGAGTTTGTTTCCATCCAGTCAAAAGGCGTTCATTCCCCCCCCCCCCCCCAAAATACTCTAAAAAGTAATAAACATGGGAAATATCCTTTGTGGGGGTGGAGGTGTTTTTGCAGTCCTGACATAGAAAAATGTTCCCTGTAATACAAACAATGTTTGTTCTGTGTGTCTGATGGTATGACTAGATTAAATGACACAATCTTTCCATAATAGACAACACCACTGCTGATTTATTGCAGTTTTCTAAGATGCTTCTGCAGGGGTAGGGCCACAATAAACCTTTGATTGATTATAAGAAACAGCAAAACAGGAAAAGAACTGCAGTCAATTCTCCTTAGTTGTAGCTCAGTCTTTGCCATCAAAGTGGAGACCTCTTTCCCCGTTGTCATACCAAAATGGCAATAGTTAAATATTGTATTGTATTGACAATACTTCGGGGTGAAATCCCTCACATTTCTATCAAAACCTACTTAAAATCTGCCTTTTGCTGACAGTCATCGTTATTAGGTAGTCCACTCACCCTTTATTTAGACAGTACTGACTGATAACAGGGTATTATAGAAATAGTCTAAAATGCCATTTAAGAGCACACAGAAAGATGCTGACAGCTTCTTTGGAAAATAAGACCTACACACACACACACACACACACACACACACACACACACACACACACACACAGTGTCAATCTAAAGGCAAGCTAAGTACCTTTTGAAAGGGGTACTCCATTGAGGCAAGCGTGCTTATATAAGGAATGGTGGGGAAAATAACCATTGGCTCATATTTTTAAGCAAACGGACCTAATTTCTCTTTCCTGGATGAATATACAGACAGAAACAGAATTATCTTTCAGATAATTTTCTCTAAGCCACTTTTCAGAAAACTCCATTGCTTACTGATCAACCCTGGATGACATGCATCTGTTCCTGCTAGCATGGTGCTTTATGGAAAACTGGGCCAGTACAATGTAATTCCTACCTTTATTTAGCACCACCAATGTGGTATTTTTCACTTTATCGTCAAAAGACAGAACCAGTACTAAGAAGTACAAGATCTGCTTGTATACTAAGACAGAAAGGTAACAAGTGATGCTCATGAACAAACACCAGGCTCTTCCAAATAGAGTGTTTGTTCTCCCCAACAGGCTGACTTGGTCGCTGAAATTATTAGTATTTTTATACCATCTGAATAACACAAGATTCATCTCAGAAGATAGACTAACAGGGACAAGCCCTGTGACTATGCAAGCTTTTTTTTTTAATGCTTCCCCCCCCCCCAAAAAAAAAGATTTATTTTGTCTCAATCCATTCCCAGGTTGTACAATTGGTTTCCAAAAGTTTATGACTTTCCGTCTAAACCCACCCGCGAACCCACCCACAGTGCCATAACCGAATGAAGTCAAATAAAGCAACTATTTACTTTTTTGTTTACTGACTTCTTTACACCTTATTTTTCAAAGCACTCTTTTGGTGGAGGCAAGAAACAGACTGAGCATAATGACAAAGTAAAGAAAACAATGACATTGAGGCCAGAAACAGACCCCCGAGGTGGCCTGTAACTGCAGCTGAAGGCACAGGAAGGCTGCAGGGAGGTGACTGAAACAGTCTTTCCATGTTTGTGAAATCAGACTGCAGAGGAATCCCATGAGTAAATCCTGAAGAGCCATCACCAGACACAGCAAGCTGATCTGCATAATCCCAGAGGTGACAGACGCTCAAACTGTGACATGCAGACACTCCCATTAGTTAAGAATTTCCTCTGAGGGTCAGAGAATGTCTGTTTCTTCTAACCTATGTTCTCTACAACTGTACTGAAGCAGAGTAACAACGGTTTGCCAGTATGAACATATTAAGGTACTATTCAACTGTATTTCATTTTTAGAGGGCTCTTTTTAAAATCACTGATAAGTGTGGAAATAGAACAGGATGGAGTTATGAAGAGTGACACAGACAAGGAATAAACAGATTTACCCATCCCTAATGTGTGAAAATGCCATTGAATTGTCAGTAAACAAATCCTGAGTACAAGCTGGTCAAGACGAGTATCCAGAACAAAATATGGGATAAAATGGAGCCTAAAACTCCAAAAGCTGGTCCACAAAGCTATCGCTGGGCATGTTGGGCTCCATGCCTTACCAGCCTCACCAGCTTGGCTAGTGGCCAAGGATGATGGGAAAGGGAATCAAAATTGACCAGGAAAAGGACTTGGGGACATGGTGGATCACTGCATGAAAGCATCGGGCCAGGGCCAGTGGAGGAGATAATCAAGAAAACAATTTTTAAAAAGTCTCAAAAATAGGAATGGCTTTATAGAAATCTGTGGTGTCATAATGTGTATTCTTCCGGATTCTGCATCTCAGAAAGCATAGAGGTAGAGCTGTAAAAAATGCAGAAAGCAGCTATCAAAACGTTCTAGAAGCTGGAATAGCTCCCCATGAGGAAAGGATGCATGTTGGGGGCCTTTGAACACATTGAAAAAGAGGACAAAGGAGTGATAATATAGCAATGCATAACATTACGCATCTTGCGGAGAAATAAACAGGAAGAAGGTTTTGTCCCTCTTTCATAAAATGAGAACTCAGGATCAACACAGTGGTTCCCAACCTTGGGTAACCCAAATGTTCTTGGACTGCAGTTCCCAGAAGCTGGCCAGGGTTTCTGGGAGTTGTGGTCCAAGTATATCTGGGTTACCCAAGGCGGGAACCATTGAACTAGTGGATGGATGAAAACAAGTGCCTTTTCACACATAGGGCATAGTTGAAAACCTTTATGCAAGAGGTAGCATAGGTACTGATGAAGTCCTGGAAGCCTCCCATTATTTTTTTATTTTCGGATTTTCATGAAAATTAATTCCGTCTCACTATCCGCATGTAGAAACTGCTGTAGTGAAATTAACTGTAAGAAGTTCCTGTTAGTTCCACAAATGCACTCATTTTCTGATGCTCTTTTTGAAGGAAGGAATATGTGTGAGTTCGTGACTATGGCAGTAGTGGTGAGTCTACAAATCTTCTCCATTCCAGAAACCAGATATCATAATGCAAATTTTGTGAAAGGCACTCTAGGGCAAGAATATAGTTAATCAATTTTTTAAATGTTTTTTTTTCTTTTTTCTTTTGGTCCCAATACCCATGATTACTGATTGCTTATTCATTTTGCGTGATGGCAATAAAAAGCTAGCTACTAACATCTTAATTGCACCAACTCCTGAGAGGTTTTGATGGGGATATAAAATGAGTTGGTCTAATGCCAGAACCAAGCTAATTTCTATTACCTTAGAAAGAACTGACAATGAATCACAGTCAATAGCAGAGGGAAGCAGAACAGGGCAAATCTTGAGACTGCTTTCGTTTTTGTTTTCTGTGTCAAACAATATATCACAATTGCTATTATAGTGAATGGATGAACACCAATTTTGACAATACGTATTTGTTGTTGTTTAGTCGTTAAGTCGTGTCCGACTCTTCGTGACCTCATGGACCAGAGCACGCCAGGCCCTCCTGTCTTCCACTGCCTCCCGGAGTTCGGTCAAATTCATGTTGGTCGCTTCAATGACACTGTCCATCCATCTCGTCTTCTGTCGTCCCCTTCTTCTCTTGCCTTCACATTTTCCCAACATCAGGGTCTTTTCCAGGGAGTCTTCTCTTCTCATGAGATGGCCAAAGTATTGGAGCCTCGGCTTCAGGATCTGTCCTTCCAGTGAACACTCAGGGTTGATTTCCTTCAAAATGGATAGGTTTGTTCTCTTTGCAGTCCAGGGGACTCTCAAGAGTCTCCTCCAGCACCACAATTCAAAAGCATCAATTCTTCGGTGGTCAGCCTTCTTTATGGTCCAGCTCTCACTTCCATACATCGCTACTGGAAAAACCATAGCTTTGACGATGCGGACCTTTGTCGGCAAGGTGATGTCTCTGCTTTTTAAGATGCTGTCTAGGTTTGTCATCGCTTTCCTCCCAAGAAGCAGGTGTCTTTTAATTTCGTGGCTGCTGTCACCATATGCAGTGATCATGGAGCCCAAGAAGGTAAAATCTGTCACTGCCTCCATATCTTCCCCTCCTATTTGCCAGGAGGTGATGGGACAATATGTATAGGATGATCTTAATCTGTACTGAATGTGCATATTTTACACACACAACAACACACATATACTATGTTGCTCAATATATACGTTACTTACACTTATATATGTGGCATTGTGGTTGAAATCCTGTTGCATTAAATTAAAACCTGATAACATCACAGAGGGGGTGATTTTCAGTAATTAAAAACTTCCTATTTCTGTCCCATGGCATTTCCAACTCCCATTAGTCCTTTTCATCATGGGAACCACAGGACAGAAGGAGGAAGTTTTAATTACCAAACTTGACACTGCCAGATAATATTACCAATGGAGGTATGGGAGGGAGACATAATTAATTAATCCTAAATTAGTGGCTGAAAACCTGCTGTACATGTCTATGCAGCAGAAGTGGCATCACTGGCAGCAACAGATTAAAGCCTTCCTTTTGTGATTTTGATTATACACAGCTCCTACACATTCTGTGCACTTTGAAATCACAAAAGGAAGTCTTCAATCAGCAGCAATCTCCCACTAGTGATGATGGCACTCGTTGAACAGGTGAAACCCACCAAACAGGTTTTCAGCCAACAAAAAAGGTTTAATTAAGTATAATGGCCCAAATCCTTTTAGTTAGGCCTGTAAGCCCAATGCCAATGTTGTAACTTTTGAAGGCCAATTGGACATGTGACCAAGTCAGAGTAGACTATCTCTTGTGTGCCAAGTTGTGCAATTCAGTCTGCAATGAATCATGTCCATTCTAATGTTGCCATTTGTAGCAATTCACCACCCACCAAATTTAGGCTGATTACACTACACCAGCCATCATATTAATATGATTTTCGCCAAGATAAATATTTTTCACTAATCTATTCCTACTTCCTTAAACATCATTGATTCATAAAATCAAACTCACTCATTATGTCAAATTAATTCATAAATCTTTTTTAAAAAATTAAAAACAATGGCCTCGTTTATTCACGTCACTTGCACTTACATTAGGAGGACAGGAGGGAACTGGCAGTAGCAGCAGAGAAAGAAACGGCTTCACTAGACTGTAACGCCGTGGCTCTTAAAGGACTATCAGTCTACAGCACCGCAGAAAACGGAGCAAGGACATACTCCCTCTGGCAAGATGCTTTGGAAAGCTAGATTTCCAAAAGAGAAGCACTGCCCAAACACTCCCAAGTTTGGGGTAAAAATTAGAAACAAGAAAATAAACATTAAATCATGGTTTGCAACAATGCCTAGCACAATTCCTTACCTGTGTGTTCCCTCTTTATTTTTGATTACTGGGTGCCAAGGAGACCCTTAAGGAGGAGAGGTGTGGTGGCAGAATGGGATGCAAGGTCTGAATTCCTAAACAGGAACACTCTAAGCAGCAACATTTTGTTCCAGTCCTCCACTGACCTATTCATAAAATTGCTTCTCCTCACCTCCCTTTTCCTTTTGATCACTGCATCAGTGGTTATTCTCCCCACATTTTCTTGTATATATTTGATTTCTGTGGCACCAACAGGCCAGCATCTGCATGGAGTTCCTTCCTTCCTACCGTGTGTGTGTGTGTGTGTGTGTGTGTGTGTGTGTGCGCGCGCGCGCGTGTGTGCGTGCGCGCGTGTGTGCGTGCGTACGTGTACACACACACACACAGTAAGGACTGACCACTGAGTGAGATGAAGACAGGGTCACTTTAATGGGAGTGATCTACCTTGAAAGCAACCTTTCCCTCTGCCCAGGAATCACTCCAGCCTGGCCCCTCAAAAGTAGAAGCCCTACACCTCGACCAAAAAGGTCCAGCTTGGGCACTGATCAGGGTCAGGCTGCAGCACATTTCTTCATGTGGTGTGATCTCCAGGAAAGAGAGTATACTGGACCGCTCCACATGCAGTCCATATCATCATCATAGGATCAAACTACACAAGATGGCAGCTTTGCGGTTAGAAGCTGATAGGACAGCGATGGCAGACCTATGGCACGCGTGCCACAGCTGGCACGCAGAGCCCTCTCTGCAGGCATGTGAGCCATAAGTCGCGGGATCGCTACCCCCAGCAGCCAAACCTGAGGCGGCAGCTGCAGCTGCAGTGCTAGCACCCTGACAGGTGGCGGGCCAGGATCCGGAGCAGCGGGCGCTGGCAGGGGTTGGGCACGATTGGAGGCGGATCCGGAGTGGGGTCTGGAGGCACCTCCATGCCCGAGATTCCCCCTTCCGCCGCCACTTCCGCTTCTGCCACTGCCCGCCACCCACTGGTTGGTTTGTTTTTTCCCCCAGTTTGGGCACTCAGGCTCAAAAAGGTTAGCCATCACTGTGGTAGGACATTGCCTCCCCACTGTGGTGATTCCATGAGAACCATTTGTCTGAGCAAGTAGATGTTAAGCCTGCGTTTACCCCCTGACGATCAATCACAAAACAAAACATGCTATTATTCAAGACAGGGAAAGTAAGGGAATCTCATGCCATAACAAAGAGGCTTGTTCAGGACATCCCACCTCTAACAATGTGCTGTCTTTGTTGTCTAATGTGACCCTTAGTGAAGCCTTTACCCTTGCCTCAATCAAAGAACTTCCAATACTCTCGAGATCTGTTGATTCACACATTCCTATTTTAGGGCAGTTCTCCTGAAATGAGTGGGACAAATCAGTCGTTGCTCATTTAATCACCATTGATTTTGGTGGGTCTACTCTAAGCCCAACTAAGTCTGGATCCAATCATTGGACAAGGAACACATTGAATTTGCTTGGGATTTTATGCAAATTCAAGAGGATCCGCAAAAGTTGCTCCAGCTAATTGTTAAGGCGTCTGGCATACGCCAGGCATGTTCTGCCCATGTGATTATTACTGTGATTAAAGGCATGACGAGCATATGCCTGGCATCTCAACAGTTAGCTGCTTTCGTGATTCTTATTTATTTTATTGATTTAGTGTCATTTATAGGCCACCTTTCTCTCAATGACGAGACCCAAAGCAGCTTATAGTCTTCTGGCATATAAGTAAAACCATGTCATGATTTTGGACACTTTTTTCTGTGATGTCAGGCAAAAGCAAAAGAAACATTTTAAAAAATACAGAAGACAAAAACCTTGTGACACCTTAAAGACTAACTGCTATATTTTAATGTGAGCTTGTGTGGACAAGTCCACTTCCTGATATGCAGGTGCAGACTAACACCTCTTCTAAAACTACTTTTCTCTGGAATTTGCTAAGTAGCCTAGAAGGTTGCATGAAGAAATTATGGCACAAAAACTGAAATTGCAGTTCGCTTCTAATTTGAACAAAAACAAAATCCAGCGAGAGTATAGTTACTACCAGCAGTACAGCATCATTTTTCACACTGGATATTTCACTAGGACTTATTATGTCCCACAGGCCTCCTCTGGGCTAATCTCAAAAGGGAGGGAGGTTTGCACAAAGAACCACTCCAAGTCCAATTCAGCATCTAGGTTTCCAACAAGGTCTGCTTTTTAACTTCAGTCCAATTTTCTTTCTGGATTGACTGATTCCTACAAAGGTCAAACAACCTGCCAGAAGTCAATAAAGGACCAAGCTCCCAATCTTCTCCCAAAATGGTTGGGCCCCAGTTTTTCCCAATCATGTGCATCAGGGTATATGTGTAATGCTAGGAGAAGGGAGGTATATTGATAGTATAGCTGGAGTGCCCTTAGATCCCTTCATTTAAGACTTGTCCATTGAGGGGGGGGGGGGGAAATTAAACAGTGCACACTGTTCCATTTGCAAAGCAGCTCCAGGCCATCCCAGGAAGGCATACACTTCTTGACCCTGCCACTTCAATTTGTCAATGGCTCATGGTATTCATTACCTTCCTTGCCCATGGGGGACACTCGGAAAGATGCCTTGTAATGGACTACAGGGGGGCCAACATCAATCTGCCAATTACTGGTGATAATGGACCTGAGAGCCTTTCATATGAGATTATAGCTGAGGCATGGGAAAAAAAAGAGAGCATTCTTCTTAAGTGGCATCTGGATTGAGACAGGCGGCTGTTTATAACGGTAGCTAAAAAGCCCACAGGGCTGCTGCTAAACCTGTGGAACAATTATGTGCCAAGTCAGATGGAGAGAGGAGAGAGAGAGGGAGGGAGGGAGAGAGAGAGAGAAGAAAGACTTATTAACACCCTACAAAAGTAAGCAGAAATTCTCAGAAAGAATGCGCTTCAGTCACAAATTCCGAGCTCCCTGCTTCTGTTGCTGAATACACAAGACCTTCCCAATACTTTCATTAAACTGGAAGCAGCCACGTTGGCCAAACAGAGAAAGATGCCCACAGCAAGAAGATTTCAGTCACAAGGAAAGGAGCCAATCTGTGGCTTTTACAGAACGTTTCTTCCTGAGTGGAAGGAGTTGGAGAGAAAGACGAAGATGTTGCTGGTAGGGAGCATGATGAAAAGCCTGTCTGCAGTGCGACACAGCCATCAGCTACTGGGCCACCTCCAGGATTTTATTCCCCTCCCCATCTCCCACAATTTAACAATATTATTTAACATTAAACCTCTTGATGAGCTCTGAAGCACGCACACACACACACACACACACACACAGAGAGAAAACTGCTTTTTAAGCTGGTCTCTTATTTCGTTTGTTTCAACGACATGTTCTTATGTAGTTTTCACATCATTTAGTGAAGGTTTTTTGTTTGTTTGTTTGTTTTCAGGAATTAAAACAAAATCTTAAAGGGCAAACCCGTCTTTTAGGTTAGAAGAACACTACAAGGCCATGGAAACCAATAAGTCCAAAGTTTTGTTGGTTTCCTGCCAGGAAAAGTCTGGTGTTTCATTACAGTTTCCTCCCTCCATTCTTTAAGAATGATTCCCCACTCACAGTTCACAGTGGGAGAGAAACAGGGGCTAAGTAGGTTATATCTCAGGAACCAGGAAGCCTGTGGGCTTCTAGATCCAAAGCATCCTTCCCCCACCAACCCATGCCAATATACATCATCCCAGTTAGACGCCTTCTCCTTTCTCCTGGAGACCAACACCTGCTCTCTCCTATTGCCCTAAGGATGCCTTTCCAGGAATCGTAGGACTTCCACTCTTAGGGTGAGATCGGACAGTAAGGCAAGGAGGAATGTGTTGCCTCCTCTTAAAATCCTATCCCTTCAGACACCCAAATCTTTCAGTGCTACACACCTGAAATATCAAAAAGGGAAATAGCTCCCAAATTACCAATTATAAAACAAAACCAAGCTAATTTGCCAAATGCAAATCAAGGCCAGATCACGTCGGATTAAAAACCCACAGTCTTTTTCTTTATAAGAGAACACTGCTTCCAGTGACACAAACAGCGTCTTGTCTAATGAGGCTTTTACTTAATAATTTTATTAGCCGTAAGAGTGCTAAGAACAACATTTCAGAGATAAATGGGAATATACAGTATGACGATGTGTTGCTCTACTGGTAGGTGGTTTTATTTTGCTGCTGCTGTTCCCCAAAGCCCTTTCTATGACACACACACCCCAGAAATTCTGTCACCAAATGGTTCCCCTGCAATACAAGAATCACTGCAAGGGAACCATGTGTGCTAAATAATGAGATGTTTACCATCCAAGCCTCCCAAAATCCTTCTGGAAATAAATTCAAACCATCCCAAGCTGCCATATTTCCATTTTCCAAACGGCCAGCAGCTGCCATACAAGGGAGTATGAAGGAGAGGGTTACACTTTATACTGCAGAAGTCTTATCAGCTGGGAATTCCCCAGGATGAAAATCCCTGGAAATGTCACCTTGAGAGGGCTTCTGGACTCTTAAGACATATTTACTTGACACCAGCCATAGCAGTCGGACACAAATTTAACTCTCATGGCACCACCCTATAGAACCCCTAGCACCATCCTCATCCTGGCTCGTCACCTGCCATGGACTTTTCCTCCAGGAATCTGTCCAGTTCCCTTTTTAAAGGCATCTCAGCCAGAGGCCATCCCCATGTCCTGCGGCAAGGAGTTCCACAGACTAACCACACTATGTGATCATTGCAAGTATCCTTTGCTACCTGAAATCACAGCTCAGTGTTGTTGATTTTCAAATGTTCCTCATCTGAACCTGCTGATCTGAACATTTCTGCAGAGAAATATCTTCCAAGTTGCATTTTTGCATTGTTGAGGTCAGCAGTAGAGGAACCCTTCAATTTAGGTACTTAGTGGGAGTTGAAAACAGAGTTTTTTAAAATATTTTTATACTAGTACAAAAGGCAATTTAATCAGCTCAGTCTCCTTCTTGACTTTAAGCAGTCCTTTTCATTTGGCTAATGTTCATAGGCATGTTCTTACGTATGACTCAGGTTAGCGTTATATCTTCCTTTTCTTCCTTCAGTGCTACCCATAACTCAGTAACTCTGGATGGATGGATTGGTGAACAAGAAGTGTTCAGAGCATAGCTTAGAAAAGTTACTTGTTTAGAATTCATCTTCCAGAGTCCATTAGTCATCAAGGCTACTTGAGCTGCTGTCTGGGGAATTCTGGGAGTTTGTAATCCAAGAAGTGACACTTCCAAGCTCTTGCTCAGGCTCCATTGCACATAAAGATCAGTCGTACTGCTTACATGCAAGCCTGTATCAAACCAGGAGATATTCCTGAATTAGTAACGGAATATCCCCAATTCTAATGTCCTTTCTTAGCCATGGCTCAAATGGTGGAACCCCAAATCGTATGTTCAGGTAGACAAAGGGCCATGTTTACCACAGTCATGTGTCTTTTAATATTTCATGGATGGCAATGGAAAAGCTTTGTTTACTTGTAACATAGCCCTGTTTTCAATATTTACAGTTGTTTCCTGAGACCTATCACTCTTCTTCCCAAACACACACATAGTCACGTAGCACTGTTGAGTTTGCCTCAACTAAACTATAAATGCCGTCAGTGTCTTCTGCAACACACAATCTTGTGTGTTGACCTGGATTTGAAGTTAAAAGGTTGGCAAATAATAGTTTATCTTTTAAAAGCCATTTTCTAAGGCACATGCCAACATAGAACGCTGCTCTACACCAGGTCAAAATAGTTGACCATCTTGCCTACTGTAATCTACTTTGACTGGCAGTAGCATATCTACACCAGAAACCTGCATCCATTGTAGATCCGTGGCATGGTCATGGCTTCCTCCAAATAATCTAGGCAGTTGTCAAGTAATGAAGGTAAAGAGAATTCTGCTAAGAGGCAGCATAGCCCTCTTTCCTTATGCTAGAAATCCCTGAAGAGAAGGGGTCTCCTTAGAAGCAACAATTACTCCAGTGTTCCAGTATTCTTGGCTGGAAAGCTACACTGGACAGAAGCATGACCACTACCATACGAACACATTAATGGCTGGAAATATTGTATGGCCACCTACATAAAAACATTCAAAAGGCCCATCTAGTCATATCTACTGTTCATACAGCAGAGAGCCCATAAGCAGAATGTGAATGCAATAATACCCTTCCAGTCAAGTTCCCACTGCCACCAAGAGGCACATTAGCTTCCCATGCTGAGGAAAAAGTCCTAACTGGAGGGCCAAAATGTATGGTATTAGCTGATCAGTCACAAATTGTATTAAATAAAAGAAATTCCTTTAGATTTTTAGTTTTAGTTTTTACTCAATTTTTTTTAGGCTGGATTGATAGAGTATAATTGATGTTTAGTAATAAACATCATGTGCTACCAAGTCAGTTCAGACTTATGGCGACTCTTTTCAGGGCTTTCCTGATAAAGAATTCTCAGAAGTGGTTTACCATTTTCTTCTTCTGGGGACACTCTGGGACTGTGTGAGGTCTGGAGACCTCCTAACCCTATCTGGAACACACACACACTCCATTTGCAAGTAACCTGGGCAACTGTATTTGCTGCAGGGTGGCTTCAAACAGGTGCAGCTCTGCTCATAACACATGTCACAGTTACAGTGGGGGGGGTTTTTTGCCCCCTTTGTTTGAAATCCAGTGTGTGCAGTTTCACCGCGGGCATGTTGAGAGGCTGGGCAATTTTAATTACAGTTTTTTTAAAAAAGGAATCATCCACATTGGCAAATAGAGATGTAAGGGGGGGGGGGGGGGAGAGAGAATCATAGAAATTATGGTAATTAAGGGAGGAGCAAGGAGGCTTGGCAATTGGGAATGGTGAAGAAGGTGTAGGCAAATAATAGGCAGGAAGTAAGGGGCAGTCCTGTAGCAACTGATTCTGCAACGTATCTGTAAAACCCAGAGCTGAATAGAATCTGATTGGGTGCCATTTTGGATCACAGTAGGACTTGATGTTGTGTTGTATGACAGCAGTTGCTGTGGTTTTTCCAGAGCATGTTGTTTCAGCCCGTGACTCAAGGGATTATATCTTTTTGTTTCAAAGACACAGATCCTTCTTTTTAATAGATCTTATATTTTATCAGCTGGAATTCTGTCACCAGCGTCGGAAGCCAAGGGAGGTTTATATATTTCTGCAGGCCATGCACCCATTAGCATGCACTGGGAATACAAAACAGAGGGGGGGAAATATGGAGACTGAAGTGTACTTTATGATAAGATGTACAGCTTATGAACACGTGTAAACCAGAAACTGAATTCTTCTTCCAAACTAATCTTACACCAGGAATATCAACAATAGCTAGATGGGAGACACTCAGTCTTCGCATTAAGAAACATTTGAGGGCCAGAAGCTCAGTTGTTGAGAAAAAGGAAGATAAGGGGGAAAGTGGTGTATTGGAAAACATGGTTGAAATGGAAAATGCCAAGGAGAGGAAGTCAAACTTGAACTGGAATCAATTGAAAACAAAATAAAACTGTTAGATGCCCACAGGTAAGCATGATAATCATGTCACTGCAAGCGAAACATTTTTCGGAATGGTAATAAAGCAGGGAGGTATTTAGCCAAATATCGGTCTAGCAAATGGCATTGAGAGACACACTAGCCTCTAATATTACAGGAGATATATAGCTGTCGTGGGTAATACTCTCAATGAATTTTCCTAATCCAGTCTTAAAGCTGCCTTAAATTGGTGGCCATCACTAAATCTGATGGTTACACAGTCTAGGGTTCAAAGTATTGG
This sequence comes from Intellagama lesueurii, assembly GCA_037013535.1. Taxonomy (NCBI): domain Eukaryota; kingdom Metazoa; phylum Chordata; class Lepidosauria; order Squamata; family Agamidae; genus Intellagama; species Intellagama lesueurii. The sequence goes on along the minus strand of JBAJHW010000001.1, from coordinate 159,976,704 downwards.
CCTGGGGCATTGAGAGATCCAGGTTTGATTCCCCACTGAGCCCGAAAACTCACTACTCTTCGACTACCCACCCTCTCTCATTCTGATCTACCTTACAAAGTCATTGTGAGGTGCCCTGTTGCTACCTTGAGCCTCAGTGGGAGGAAAATAAGATATGAACCAGGAAAAAAGCCTGCCCCTGCAAGTAAACAGAGTTGCTTTCTGCTAGAAAGGAAGAAATAAAACTGTATATGGGTATTTAGATGTACAGATGCAAAGCTAGAAGTGATATTTTAGAATTTAAATAGAGTCAACAATACATCTCATTCATATGACTGACTAGGCTCTATGGAGGGTGCCTCCTGAAGGCCTCCAACTCGAAGCACCAAGGTAGCTTGCTTGCTTGCTTGCTTTCTAATTAAAAACAGAAGGCAAAGGCCAGAGAAGCCAAGTCTGCAGGTTTGTGTTTGTTGATGGCATATCCCAGAACTCTGCCTGGAGAAGTTTTGAAGAATTCTGGGAGTTACAGTCACAAACCACAAAACAGTACACCCCTACTTAGATGGTTTGGGGTTGTGTTCTTGTGTTTCTATAGTGCAATATCAGAACTGGCTGCTAGAGGGAACTGAGGAGCATTCCCCTGTGGCTTTTTTTAGCTTGCTGGCAATGGCAGCACCACGTGTTCATAACACACAGTGACACAAATTACTTATGTGAACAGGGCAACAATAGATAACATTCAGCGGGTGACCCAAGAGTAACAAGCAACGAGTAACACAATGTATTCCTTTTTAAAAACAGCATTTCAAGCTCTGCCAAGCAGTCTCAGGCACTCTTTCATTGGCACAGAGGAATCCAGATGCAATAGAAAAAGTAAACTATAAGATGCCATTCAATGACATGTGAATGCCAGTGCAAGAATGTACAGCAAGAGATTTAATTTGCTCCCAACCCCCTCTGCAAAAGTACAAAAGGTTCTGGAGCACCCGTCATCTAGCCATAGCGATAGACTACCAAAATAAATAAATAAATAATAATAACAATTTTAAAAGTCCTATAGTTTGAAGCACACAGATTTCCAATGTGTTCAATGAGCCACGGCAAAAATGTTCCAAGATAATATCCCCATATTATAAATGAAGAAAATAACCATGACAGCGCTAGGGAGTTCAGTAATTATCATCTCCACCCCTGCCAGTAATGATGATGTATCACCCCCTCACAGGAATCACTAGCAGTCCAGTGAATCTTCCTCCAAATATCCTTTCCGAAAGTCTGACAATAAAAGTGAAACAAACATTATTAATCTGGTTTTATTTAAGAGGAAGAATAAACGATAATAAATGAGATGCTTCGAAGCATTGACCTCTTACACTTGGCATTCATTTTGAAGGTAGTTGGCTACTCAGCTGAGGGAGCCAATGGCTGTGTGACAACAATATCTCCTTCTCTGAGCACCTCTGTATGGCCTGCTTCTGTCCAAGCTCAAGGCCTGTTTCTGAGAAAAGAATGCCAGCAACAAAAGGTAAGAAACCCTCTTTGTGACACTATCAGCTACAAAGGTTCTTCCCCTAATGCATGTCAAGTTCTTCATTATTGACTTCTTTTGTTTACGGCCTTCACGTTACAACATTTCTTCAATAAGCCAAAGGTGACATGTTCTGTTCCCACAAAACTCATTTCCTACTTCAGAGAAATATTCTGGGATTCAGGGTCAGTCCAAGGCATTATGTTGCCTGAGGAGAAGGAAAAAGAGAACGCTTCCCCTCAGATTTTATATACAGAAGTTGACGAGTGTAGCCACACTGTTGATGGGACAGCATGGTCCATGGCACCTGACCGCATGTACAGCTCAGACTTCCAAAATTTTGCTGCTGTTCCCTACCCACTGGCAGTTGCTGTCTGAGGTGGCTGCCTCATTCTGTGTTGGTCTAATCCAGTGATTCCCAATCTTGGCCAACCCAATTGCACTTGGACTGCAACTCCTAGAAACCCCGGCCAGCACAGCTGGTGGGGAAGGCTTCTGGGAATTGCAGTCCAAGAACATCTGGAGTACTCAAGGTTGGGAACCATTGGTCTAGTCTAAGCTGTGATTAAACTAGTGTTTCCATACCTTGCTAGCTACCATGGATCTCCAGAAAACATGGATTCAAGTTATTAGACCCACTGTGCTGTGGGTGAGAGTCTTACCAGCCCTGTAGCTTACTGGGAGCTAGAGGCCTGGTCAACATCGTTAAGACCTGAGAAATATGATTTATTGAATTACTTCAGTGCAAAGTTTGGAAATTCCTTTTAGAAGGACAAGAAATGTTGAAGGAATGAAAAACTGTTCATACCAATAATATTTCCCAAAGGGGATCCTTCACTTCCCCAATATGCGTGCTCAGTTGTGCTATTTGTTTACAGTTTTATTTGTTATGCTCATATCTCACCTTTCATGCAATGATCCTCAAGGCAGAGCACATGGTTCTCCTCCTCCTGACTGTATCCTCACAACAACCCTGTGATGTAAATCAAGCTGACAGACTGTGACTGGCCCAAGGTCACTCAGTAAATGTCTTTGTAAAGTAGGGGCTTCAGCCCACATCTCCAGAGTCCTAGTCCAACAGGATTCCTAGTTACACTGTACTGGCTTCCTATTACAAGATAATAGTGCATAATACTGTTCTGCGTAATGCCATAATCCATGAGTTGTGCTGAAGGTGCCACAAGGTTCGTTCGAGTTTTTGCTACAACAGACTAACACAGCTATTCATTGGAACGTATCTATATAGTACCCTAGAGCAGCCACTCTCAATAGCCGTCGAATGCCCCCTCGGGGGGGGGCTGACTCATTTGAAGAGGGGCACAGACAGAAAACAATTTTTCACACACCGCCTTATAAGTTTCAGTATGAGACTTATACAATCCTGATTTGGCCTACATTTCTTTCATACTGTGTTTATGGTTGTGGCCAAAAAAAAAAAAAGGTTGAGCATGGCTGCCCTAGAGGACGGAGTGGGGTGGTTGCAAAGGAGTGGAGGATTCTATTTGAGCTAACGAGGTTTGAGGTATGAAGTATGACACAGCGGGTGTAAAGTGCCTGTTAAGTCTGAAGATACACGCACATACTGTAAAGTTCCCAGGTCTCAAGTTTTGATCCCAAGGCTCTGGTTTTGGTTCATTTTCAGGGCCACAAAACATGCCCTTGAGTCCTTCCCAGGAGAACCTTTGCCTTTCTCATTACCTTGCATGTTTCAGAGTTGTGGCTGCGGTTGCTGCTGAAATTCACATGTTAATAACTTTGGCATTTGTTTGTGTGGGGTTTTTTCTCCTGTGAGCTGTGGATGAATAATCCTGATGTAGCTTGCATGTAGCAATTTGAGTGCTGCGGACTAGAGTCAGGAAGAAGTGCTCCTTACACAGGACAGCATTTTATACAGGAATAGCGTTTTGCAAGTGGAGAACCCTTCCTAGCTGGTATTAGAGAACAGCTGTCTTTGAGCATGAAGTTGGTTCTAGTATGTGGAGGAGAGACAGGCATCTCGTTCCATCCTGACACATGTAGAGTAAGGTGTTTCTGAAAGCTGCTGTAACACCACACACACTTCATGGGGCATTCCTATCTTGTGGCCCTAATGGTAGTGTTATGGTGGCATTTGCTGTGGTAAATAAGAGTTTAACTGGAAGTGCTTCATGAACCCTGGCTGCCAGGTCATATGAGGTCAGCCAAAGTTTCTCTAGTGGGGATGCCCAAGGTACCAAATGCACAGTGCCACTGAGGGTAGGGGTAGGTGGGTCAGGAAATAGTATTTCAGAAAGTAACTCTGCCAAGTTTGATACAGTACCTCCCATCACCAGGGATGTACACCTATGAATGTTTTGCTAACATAACCTTCAGAAGTCATACAGTTCATAACTGACCCTAACTTCACCTTTTAATGCCTTTTAAACATCACAGCCACCTATATCACACTTTGCCACATCCGAACCAACATCCAGTCCTCAGTTTGAGATAAGTTTGTTACCCTCTTCCCAACCCCTTGCCATGATGAATCACTTATTACTTTGACAACCCCCTACTCTTTCCGCTATTGTGTTTCACCTATTCAAACCCCTTGTCTTTATTTTAATCACAAATTGTAACCATATATTAAGCATTTAAACCAAAGTGTAGAACAAATAGTTGAGCTGTATATGAAAGTTAGAGTCAAGATAACTAAAGAACATCTTTCCACAGTGTTCTTAACACACCCCTAAGTAAACCACTTCATCCTCCTGTCCCATGTTTAGGAGCCTTCTGTAATGACTGACAACCTGATATATAACCAGGACCCACCCATGGCATTCAAGCATCTTATTTTCCACTTATACTGACAGTGTGCATGGCCTCCTCTTCACATTTTATGAGTGTTTCAGTCAGAAAACATCAAAACCAAGCTTCTTTTCAGCAAAGAAGACAAAAAAAAAAACACATGCTAAAGGTGTGTGTGTGTGTGTGTGTGTGTGTGTGTGTGTGTGCATGTGTGCGTGCGTGTGTGTGTTTGTGTGTGTGTGTGTGTGTGTTGTGTTTGGCTGCTTACAAATCATTGTAAGTCAAGGAAAAAAATATTCAGCAGGATAATGCAAAGTCAGTGGGAGACCTCCTCACTTCATTTAACAATCCTGCTAGAAAACTCCAAGCCGTGTGAAAATCAAATTGGTTTACTGTAATCTGTAGCATTTGCTTTTGCCTCTGGTTTCCCATTTTCCAATAAAAGCCACCAAAACATGATGGTAAGACAGCTATCGTCCTCTTTCCCCTGTAAACACTCAGTTCTGTTCCAAAGCCTCTGTTTATCTGTCATTAGCTGGATTAAGATGTATTATTACCTTGGTTTCGACAAAAGGTTGGGCCACTTTTCTTCGGAATGACCCCTAACGCCTTATACTATTTATCTCAACCCAAGATTGCAGAATGCCGGATATGTACTGACAGCGCAAATCACAAGTAATCTGAAAGGTCGAGTTTTCTCCATAACCGGGTTCTTTCACACCAGTTACCCACTGCAAAGTATCAGAAAATGCCATAACAGTTAATATCAAGTCAGCCTCTTCTCCCCCAGGGCTTAAAAGCATCAAGGACTGAAGACAATGTACAGAAAGAAAAGGGGAGATAAAACATGCCTGCACTTTTGTTTTTTTGAAGGAGGTGAAAATGCTCCACTCGGAGACATGTGCTGCGAATATCAAAACAGAAACGCCCGGGATGCTCAGGGAAAATGCTTTCCATTGAAAAGAACCGTCCAGCACCACACAGCAAAAATAAGGGACCGGATTTCTCTCCGCTGTTTGTACAGGATGAGTTGTTGTGTTTGTGATCTTTATTTTCATGGCAGTGTGAAAAGCAGTGGTGCTCCAAAATCTTCAAGAGCCGAGGGGCAGCACCGCGCGTGGTCCAGAAGATCTGTGGTTTTCTTTCTCCAAATGCATCGGTGGGAGTTGAGTCAACCTAACCTCTGCTTCCAGTTGATTTCCCCATGGTGAACCCCACACCATAGAGGTGCCTTTGGCAGTAGATGGTGAAAAACATTGCATGTGTATGCTTCAGCACAGGAGGAGGCACTACACTGGATCACTTTGTGCTGTGGGCCCCAAATCATCCACTATAGTTGCATTTTTTAAAAAAATTATGTCAAGAGACATTGCCATGGAGCTCCCACATCTCACCTGGTTCAGTCCTGGTTGGCTCACAGCTTCTGTCCTCCCCGGAATTAAAAATAGGCATGTTTTACTCATACCCCAAAAGATCCTCTTCCTATAAAGTGTGAAAGAGGGGGAAGATGCTGAAGCTCACTCCTTTGTCTCATCTTTGTCTATTGTTTGGTTTTCCCAGAACTTTCTCCTCAGCAATCACTCCAGCTAATCGATACAAGGAAAATGATCATTCTTTTTGTTATCTTAAAAACTGGTACCCATATTTCATTATTTTTCTATTCCCTACCATTTCCCCCTTTTTGGAACATATTCAAAAAAAGTATATTTGTAGGCAGTGACTATTTTCTTATTTAATTTGTCATTTGACCCCTATAACCTTTCAGCCATTTTGTAAATAAAGTAAATAATCAATAATATTTTCAGTTCTCAGAAGAATATAAAAGAATAGCTTTTGAAGAGGTGGAAACCCAAAATCAAAGCAAACCAAATAAAAGCAACTACTCCAACACAAACACATGAATACATAGAGTTTTATCTACAAGCAATTAGGGCTCTGCTCTTCTCCTTTAATACAATGGGTATCAAGTGATTCTCTGTCACAACCTCACACCTTCTTTCCAATCTTGCCAGTAAAACTCTCCAGGTTTTTCAACTAAACATTCATTGAACAAACCACAGATTCAACATACCCTGACTGCTTTTAAAGTGAGGCAAAAACATACGTACTGGACAATAAAGCAGCCTAACACAATCCCCTGGATAGGCTGGCAAGAAGTAGCCAGTGCAGCAGTAGTGTTGTAGTTAATCACACGTAAAGATGGGCACTAATCAGAAAAATAGTATTCATTTTGATTCATGATTCATTAAGGTCAAAGAATATGAATTACAAATTTATGAATTTTTCTGACGAATCAATTCATCAATTCGTTTTTGACTTTAAAACAGGAGGAAGGCTGGTGTTCTAAAGACATTGAACATGGCTATACAGGAATCCTGATTGGTGTACTGTATTTTAAATGTCTCTTGAAAAATAATCCATTGCAGATCTATCCTCCCTCTGATTTCTGTGACTGGGTTAATTTTTTTAAAACATCCTATAAACAAAACAATTTTAATAATGGGGGGGGGGAGAAATGTAAGGTTTGTAAGGGTAGCAGCAGCCACCATCCTGCATTAAGGCAATGCACAGGACTTTACTGGAATTCAACATAGAGCATTGCTAAAAGGAGGTGAGAAACCTCATGCTCTTCCCAGAGGACAAAGGCATAGCAAGTCCCACACTTTGGGGTTGTGAGCTCTGCAGTATCTGGTCTAACAGCTGCTGAGTGGCCTTCTGGGTGCTGTTAGCAATCCAGCAGCCATGCCCCTCAGTATTGCTGAGTTAACATATCAAGGTATTCCATCTACTCAGCAACCCCCTCTCCTCAGAGCTGGCCCGACCATTAGACAATGTGGGGTACCTGTCTCAGGCAATGGGACAGGGGGCGGCAGCTGCTCTGGGACATGGCGGTGACTGTTGTCCTGTAGCTAATTTTCTAAGATTAAACTAGCCTTCTGACTAGGGGAATAAAAAGGAGGACCTCTTATCCTTCATTTCAGGCAGGAAACTATTTTGGGCCAAACCCATATTCCATACAGCTGTGCCGATAGCAGATGCTTGTAGTATTTTGGCAAACCATCTCAGAAGTGTCCCAGGACACAATCCATTCCTTTTTCACCTCAATAATCTTACTGATTCCCGTGACGAGGCTCAAACCTTGGGCTTCATCTGTGACCTTCATTCTTCTGCAATCTATTTCATTTTTAGAAGAAGAACTGGTATTAAAGGCTGTTGGAATTTGTGGTAATTGTGTTGGCAGAGTGCAGCAGCCTGCTACGGTGAACGTGTGGCCATGAATTAGGAATAATGACTCAAGATAGTCATGTTATAGTTAAAAGGAGAGGACATAGCCTTTATTACTTTACGAAGTCTAACCAGAGAAGATAAACTTTTAGTGTGAAAACCAAGATGGTGGAGTGAATGGACTGGGACCCAGGAGGCCTGGGTTCAATTCTCTGCTCTGCCATGGAAACTCACTGGGATGCCTCACTGGTAAAACCACGACTTAACTACCTCACAAACCTTGAAAACCCTATTAAAGATTAGATGAGTTGGATGTGACTTGACAGCACATAAGAACCAAAGCCTCGTGTGCAGGCCTCACGTGGTCTTCCATATCTGCAAGTATGCACAGAGCCATCATAGAGATACAGTTTCACCTCAGACCATCCATTGAAAGAGAGCGATAGCCAACGAAGACAGAAGAAAGTGACCTGAGAGCAATAAAACGGCACATGATCTCACAGGGAAAACCCATGCTGTCCAATCCTACCCTCTTCCTCACTGGCGAGATAGTGTTGCTCCATCATTCAACAAAGGCCAACTCACACATGATGTGTTTTCCATCCAATGATTCCTGGCCAGACCGTGGGAACTTCTGCTCCTGTGCAGCCTTCTTGACAGTCTGCAGCTCAGTATCCCAGATGCCATGAAACTCAGCAGGAAGGGTGAGCCATTACGCACAGTTTTGAAGTGACATCTCCCAACTCCATGGGGGAAAGGGTGATGTGAACCAGTCAGCACACACAGTGCGCCAACGACCACCTCTTTAATTACAGCTGCCCCTTTCTCCAGTGCTCACAATTGCAGACATGCCTGCTGGGCATTGCTGACTTTGCCCCCATGTGGTTGCCCAACAATGCATAACCTCCATTGATGGCCTCAGCGCTGTGAAAAGGCACAAAAGAATTGCTCACACAACAGGCTGATTAGACAGGATTTAGGGACAAATCCCATTGAGAAATGCCACAGATTTTGCATTCATCACCATCAAGGACATGATCACGGTCATTATCAATCTGTCTCTTGACATTATTGCCATTTTATTGCTGTTAATGACCCCACTCGGTGTGCCGCCTCGCTTTAAAGCTATGTCTTATTTTATTAAACATACACTAAGTGCACAGAGATCAGTACCTTTTGCACTGCTGCTCCACAGACCTCTTAACTCAGCCTTCCTGAAAGCCTTGGTTTTAGCACTCCACAGCCTCTGAATTTCTCCAGCGAGGAAGGACAAGCTGTTTATCTTCATACCACATGATTGGCTTGTTGGGGGGAGGCGCAGTCAAAAGTGAAGCCTTAAAAAAACAACCTTGTGCCTGTTGCCTTCCTCAGACGGTTTTTCTTTCACTATTTAAAGGAGGACTCACTTATTCTACTAAATCGAGGCTTACCTTTCCCCCTCAACAGCAAAAGAAGCAAAAACCAGTTGGGTGTTTTGCTTTGTTTTAAAATGCACTTCACATGGAAATCTGGAATACGTAGCAAGGTTTAGCCAGACATCTCCAAAAAGCTGCCTATCTGCCTGATTTTTAAAAATGTTTACAATATTGAAGGTTTCTTGGAGACTTAAAATTCTAAACTGGTTTAAAGTTTCTAAATACTTTGCTGAAGCCAGACTATTGTTTTTGAAAAGGAACATGTTGCATTACTCATTACTTCCCAGCTGTCATCACTGTTCCACAAATCTCACAAGTAATTCGCTATATTGTGTACTCTTAACGCATTGGGAAAAACCCTGTTGATGCCATTGCACTGGCACAAACCAGATGGGGGTGCCGGAAATAATTAATTTAGATTGATTTAAAAATTGCTATTCCCCTGTTTCAACTTCTGAGGCTCCCTAGGGCTCTCTGTTGCTCTGGGAAAACCACTGGGAGCCTCGGGATGGTGAAGGGAGCTTTTAATAGTCAGAAAGACAAAAAGACAAAAGAGAAAATGAAACAATGTGTTTCCTTTGGGATTAGTACCGGAATTCTGCAAAATCCTGTTGAAATGTGCCTGAAAATGCTTCAGAAGGGCTTTTAAAAGTAACTTCTGAAATTAACTAGAAATGTTACTCATTACACTTGTAACTTGTAATTTGTAACTATATGTTACACCACTTTTACTATGAGATTGTACCTACTTATTACTAGTAACATTTAATCTCTGGTCATTTGTATAGGACAGCTAGTCATTTTTAAAAATGGGGCTGAAAAATCCTTCAAGGACACAGGCGTGAAGGAGGCCATTTGCCCTTTCAATTCCTGCCTTGTCCAATCACAGTTCAACAGCCAGGAATGAGTGTTCGGACTGTGCACCCCTTCCTCATCCTGTCCCTTGCACTCCTACATTCTCAGAACTTAAATTCTGTTTTAATTAAACTGGAGATGGGAATATTTTTGACTAAGACTCCCAGCATCCAATTCTGTGGTTAGCTGTGGGATTCTGGGAGCAGTAGGACACAAAAAATGAATCAAATCACAATTAGCTGTAATTTTCAAAACTGGATTATGACACATTACATTAATTACATAGCATGCAGCTGCTCTTCTGCAATTTATTTACCTTCTTTAAAATATGTGTATCTGACTTCATGAAACCTTCTGGGGGAACTGGCAAGAAAGGATCATACTGAGGGATATACACAGAATTTGACCAAATACTGAAACACTAAATAAATCAGAGCTCTTTGTACAGCTCTTGGAGTTTCTCGTTTGCCAAAAAAAATTAAATAAATAAATAAATCCCGAGTAACCTGATCAAAGAGAATCTTTTTTGTTTGTTTCCTTGAATAAATCTCCTTGCTGTGCTGATGCATGACAGAAGAAAGCACTGAGAAAGGGAAAGGAAGAGATGAGATTCCAGGTGGTGTGAAAGAATAGCAGGCTCCCTACATTTCTCTTTAAAGAAGGGATCAAAAAAGGCATGGGTGTTGCCCTTTTAAAGTTTTTCACTCACTCCCTTCCCTGTGGCTGCCCAAGGAAGCTGCTCTCCTCACTCCCAACACCACAGTTTTCCCCTGGCAGCCCGAAAAAAAGTTACAATGAAACACAGGGTCCAGCTCTGTAGTCTGCTACTGCACTTGATCAAACACCATCTGCCCTGCCTGTGCCTTTGTTGTTCTTTAGTCGTTAAGTCGTGTCCGACTCTTCGTGACCCCATGGACCAGAGCACGCCAGGCCCTCCTGTCTTCCACTGCCTCCCGGAGTTGGGTCAAATTCATGTTGGTAGCTTCGGTGACACTGTGCAACCATCTCGTCCTCTGTCGTCCCCTTCTCCTCTTGCCTTCACTCTTTCCCAACATCAGGGTCTTTTCCAGGGAGTCTTCTCTTCTCATGAGATGGCCAAAGTATTGGAGCTTCAGCTTCAGGATCTGTCCTTCCAGTGAGCACTCAGGGTTGATTTCCTTCAGAATGGATAGGTTTGTTCTCTTTGCAGTCCAGGGGACTCTCCAGCACCACAATTCAAAAGCATCAATTCTTCGGCGGTCAGCATTCTTTCTTTCTTTACTTGGAGAAAGTAACTTAGGCACACATATACACCCCAAAATCTGGGAACAGGTACTATTTGCATTTCCATGTTTGCAGGAAGGCAGCTCTTCTCTGAGGAGACCTGAAAATGCAGAAATACCAGTACAGACATGAAGAAAGATTAGGCTGGAGTATCTGCATGGCTCAAGTTGCCTACCAATCTGTATGGCCTTGTTTGGGCACAGCCTGGGCCAGGGGGAAAATAAATAACCCTGCTTAAAATTGTGTGTCCAGTTCTGGCTACTGGATCTTGAACAAGATACTGCAGAGTTGAAAAAGGTGCAGATAAGGCAACCATCGTAATCAACGGACTGGAGCAACTCCTTTAGGAGGCAGAGATACAACCCTGTGGACTTTTCAGCTTTGACAAAGAAGCAAGTAAACATAGACGTTATCAGGGGTGCATAAAATGTATGGCGTGGAGAAAGTGGGCAGGAAGATGTGTTTCTCTCTCTCTCATGCTATTGGAATTGGAACTATTGTTCAATGAAAGAGTAGGGTGGAAGATTCAAGACAGGGGAAAGGAAGAATTTCTTTACACAGCGCAGAGCTAGACTATGGAATTAATTCACTGCCGCAAGATGTCGTGACGGACATCGACATAAATAGATGGTAACAGTGACTGGAGTAATTCATGACGGATCAACAGTTACTAGTAATGACAGTTGTTTATTACCCATAGTATAGGAGACTGTATGCTTCCAAGTAACAGCTCCTGGTGAAAATGACTTGGTGGTTGTATTTATAAAGTCCCGTTCCCCCCCCCCCCACTCCGTTTAGGGATCAGGTTCATAATCTAGGTGTCTTCTGGACGTGGCTCTTCCTTGGGATTCCCAGCTTGCAGCTGTGCCCAGATCTGCTTTTAACCAGCTGAGGCTTTTCACTCAACTCCACCCCTGCCTAGATGAGGTCTCCCACAGGATTCTGGTGCATGCATTGGTTCTCTCTCAAATCGACTATTGCAATGCTCTCTATATTGGGCTTTCCCTGAGGCTGATCTGGAGACTACAGTGGGATCAGAACATGGTGGCCAAACTGGTGGCTGGTTTGAGCAAATTTGATCACATCACTCCAGTACTGGCTCACCTCCACAGGTTACCCATTGTGTCCAGGATCAGATTCAAGGTTTGGATTCCTACATATAAAACCCTTCATGGTTTGGGACCACATTACCTCTAGGATCCCTAAACAGAGCAGTGCCATTTGTTTTTAAATTTCGCAATGTTTTATTTCTTCCATTGCTTATTTATAAGTTTACTGTTATGTGTCTATTTTATTATGTTGTAATCCACCCAGGATAGTGCATTGCACAAATTGGGGCAAATAAATAAATAAATAAATAAATAAATAAATTGTGGAGAGTCGGTGGGCACCATTCTGTTGGGGGAAACCATGGGGGCAATGTGAATCATACAAAGTGTTTACCCCTTTTGGAGGGCAGTCGGTTGCCCAACTGATTTTGCAAACAGTGCACGACCCGTGGTGTGGTGCACATCCTATCAAAGGGGATTCCTGTTTGTGCCATTCCAGTTATCTGTGCTGTTTTTCTCAACCGGATTCTGACCAGGCTGTTTAAATTGGGGACATAAAGTTAGACAGGAGTCTGTACAGATGGTTGAGACCCTACACTTGCAAAAAAGAAGAAAACTTGGGGAAAGCCTTATGGAAAGGAAGAAATAAAACTTTTAAAAATGGGAAGTTTGGTTCAGAAGATGCACATAACAGCTGAGGGAACATGTGGCCTCCAGCGGCTGATCAACTCCTGTTCCTACTCTATTTCCTTCTAGTCCAGGTTGGCTGGGGTTTGATGGGAACTGGCATCCCATCACATACAGTGGACCACAGGTTCCCCAGCCCTGAGGTACATTCTGTCATCTGAGCCAAAATCTTTTCTCCTCCTCCAACTGGTAAGAACTTTGCCTCCAACATTTGTATGGAGAGGGGAATAGCTTCTCTAACTCCCCTCCCCCTTCAGTTCATAACTTTTCCTGTACCCCAGCTTGGAGATTTCTGTTTTACTCTGCTGATCACAACTATTATCGGGCTAAAATAAAAATGTCCTTGTAGCTGTTGGACTAGCAACCAGCATATTACGCCTTTAAGAGGTCTTGATGGGAGGGACTTTGTTAGATGTCAATCACTTACAGTAGCCAATTGTTTCCCTCTGTAACTCGGATTCTGTTTCCTGATATATATATTTTTTACTTCAATCAAGGTGTTGTGTCAGTATCGGGGTTCAGTATCTGGTAAGAGTCTGCTAGTGTTCTGCAATGTCAGAGTTCAGAGACAGGGTTGGTAATGTCAGTGTTCTGAGTGTTTATGTAAGCAGTCAGTTAAGATTAGTGAGGAAACTAATGAAGTTAGCCAGTTAAGACACCATGGTATGTTACCAGTGAATATGTTATTTTTTTTATTCTGATATGAAGATTTTGTAAGTAAAAGAGAGACATTTTTATTCTTTGTAATACACAAGAGCCTCTAGCTATTTATATTGAGACTGTATGCCAGTTGAATTAAAGTGAGATAAATCTAACTAAAACTAGCTATACTATAAGGGGTGGTAAATTTGAGGGATACTTGTAAATTAATACACTAATCTGCTCTGTGGGTGTCTGTCTGGACCACTGTGTAGCTGGAAATTTCTTTTTCATTGTAAGCAAGAAAAATTTTGCACACACTCAGCCCAATAGTAATTTCAATTGTCCAGGGCACTTGAACAAGTAAAATATTATTCCAGCAGACATTAGGAAAAAGCAACAGGATGTCTAGGATTGATGTATGGTGCCTGAGAAGTCAGGTAGTATAACATCAACCTGTTCAAATAATCACAATGCAGCACTCAGTGTTTTTGAGACTACCTATGGTGAAGTGATTTGTTGTTTGACTTAGAGCCCAGTCATCCATCAAGCTGTTTAAAGTTGAGACACATCACCCATGCATGGAGAAAAGCAATTCTGAAACTAAAGTCAAGATTATGCAAGCTCACCATGTTCCCTGCATAAATGTAACCTTTATATGAGAGAGATGACAACATTCATTAATAATCAATGTTAATGTGTGTTTTTTTTAAAAAAAACAGTTGCTGGTAAGTAATACAACCTACTTTACTCGACTGTTGTTCTGTGCCATCAAGTCACCTGCGACTTATGGCAAGTAGTATGACTGAGAGATCTCCAAAATGTCTTGTCCTCAACAGCCCTGCTCAGCTCTCGTAAACTCAAGCCTGTGGTTCCTTTAAGGAGTCAATCCATCTCATATTTGATCCTCCTCTCTTCCTGCTGCCCTCAACTCTTCCTAGCATTATTGTCTTTTCCACTGAATCTTGCCTTCTCATTATGTCCTCAAAGAACAACAGCCTCCGTTTCACCATTTTTGCCTCCAGAGAAGGTTCAGGCTCAGTTTGATCTGGGTCCCACTTGTTTGTCTTTCTGGCTGTCCAGGGTACCCACAAAGCTCTCCTCCAGCCCCATATTTCAAACGAATCCATTTTTTTTCCTGTCAGCTTTCTTTACTGTCCAGCTTTCACACCCATCCATGGTGATTGTGAATACAAGAGTGTGAATGGGCCTGGGCTTGGTCTCCAGTTGATGATCTTTTCTAATTCCTTTATTGCTGCCCTTCCTAGTCTGAGTCTTCTGATTTCTTGGCTGCAATCTTTGTTTGGATTAGTAATGGAACCAAGATATGCAAGCCTGCTTACCCAAAATAAATCAGCCAGCAAATGACATCATTCATGGCACCAGTTTCCAGGGGTAGCTGTACAGTCTGTTTGCACACGTGACAAAAAGAATACAGCACAACACAATGCAAATACAAATACAAAAGCATGGTGTAACCTTTTAGACCAATGAAATAAACAAGGTGGGCAAAATCCTGCTCACTTACACAACTGCATAAGGTCAATCACACAGGAGTCCCCAACACACACACACACTTACTTGGCAAGCTCTCCTTTGTGCAGCCAATCATACACTAGTTATGAAACCAGTCACCAGAGGAGAAAAAGTGCTGTATGTTTGCTTTTCCATGTGCAGTTTTTCTTAATAGGATTTTGGCCAATGGATTGAATTTATTTGTAATAATTTAGTACTAGTGTTAATAATATTATTATTTTAAAAATTTCAGACAAATAAAATAAAATAAGAGGTACAGTGGTGCCTCGCTAGACGATTGCCTCGCAGGACGAGGAAATCGCTAGACGATGCCTTTTTGCGAGCGCTACTGCGCTTCGCAAAACGATGTTTCCCTATGGGGAATTTCGCTAGACGATGAGGTTTCCCCATAGGAGTGCGCCGACTAGTGGTGAAAAGCTGTCAGTGCAGCTGTCAGTGCATTCCTATGGGGACCCTCACTCGCTAGACGAGGTTTCCCTATGGGAAATTTCGCAAGACGACTGCGTTTTCCCTTGGAACACATTGAAGCGATTTCAATGCATTCCAATGGGAAAACGTGCTTCGCTAGACGATGTTTTCGCTAGACAGCGATCCTCGTGGAACGGATTAACATCGTCTAGCGAGGCACCACTGTACATGTATTAGTCTCTAACTGGCCACAATACTTCTGTTTTTTAAAATTCATCATTTATTATTATTTTTACAATGATTTTGAGTTTGGTTGATGCAGTACATCATTCATGATAGGAACCCATTTAGAATGGGTTCACTTAAATGTTATGTGTTGGGAAAGTAGCCACTTTGCATGCACTAATACTGGGTATCAGTGGGAGGGGGTTGACAGCCTAAAGTGGTTGTTCTTTGCCATTAATCTGATTGGTGAAGTTCCCCTGCCTCTGGCATTTTTTTCCTATTTACCTGCATTCATTTATTGTTGCTGATTGCACTGCTCTTCCCTGACCATTGTCTAAGACAGGCGTCCTTAACCTGTGATCTGCAGACCATTAGGGAGCTGTGATGTCCTCACAGGAGGCTTGAAGAAAAAAGTTCTGATCTTTTGCAGTTAAAACAAAAATAATGGATGGATGAAAGAAAGCAAGAAAGAAAAGGAAACGTAGAACAAAATCTTAATTTCCCTTGCTTGTTTGTGTAAAACTTGGCTTTTCTGACCTACCGCCTCCATTCAAAACAAACAAAAGTAAAAATCATTGCCTTTTCCCCACCCAACTTGTGTTTAATGAGGTACAATTTTGTACAAATTATATTCATGTCATTTTCCAGGTTTCATTTTCATGTGACATTTTGTATTGCCCTCCCAACCCCAGAATAAAGACGCGAGACAAATAACATGAGTTAAAACACGGGCCACACTTTATTCATTGTAATTCAAAGTTGCCATCCTTTGGCAAAGGGGGGCCTGCCGTAGTGCGGAAACAGGTAAATCGCAGAGGTCTCCAAGTACCCCTTAATCAACAAATGGGCAAGTCCCCGGCCACAGGTTCTCGCAGTCTTAATGACAGCAAGAACCCAGCCGGCTGCAATTTGACCACCCCCGGACCTCGAGCCATCTTTACTTCTTGACTGTTGGTCCGATTGTGGCCCAGCGCATCTTTCCCGCCCAGGTGCTGTAATCGCACGATCCACAGCGCTGGGAGGTCCGATGGGCTGTTAGCTTACCTGATTTTGCAGTGGGACTCACCAGAAAAAACCTGTTTTTCCCGCACTACCCACCACAGCATAGGGACTAGCCCGGCTAAGTCCCATGCCCGCCATCGAGCCTATCAAGCTCAACAAGCAGGGCCCCCCCCTTGATGTCTTCCAAGAAGACATCCAAACCCAAATCGGACAGATGGACTCCATCGTTCCGAAAAAAACTCAGGCCTATCCAATCGGATCCTCTGGTGACCAATCACCGATCCAAGGCCGCTGCAGACCGCTCTGCAGACCTCACGGTTAACACCCCTGCGTGCCGTGTTAATGTTGAGGAAAAACCTGGCGTCCCTCCGCGCCAATCAGGGGATGATCGTGGACCAAACTATATGCATGGCCGGGTACCTGGCCTTCAACCATTTCAGGTCGCGTATAACATCCAGGATCAACGCCTTACCAGGATGCCTGGCCAAATCATTGCTGCTGAGGTGTACTACTAACAAATCCGGTGGAGACTGGCCGAAAGCCACCACCCTGCATAGCTGACTCCACAGCATGCCGCGCAACCCTTTCCATGCGACGTCTGCTCTGGCTCCGAGACCCAGGTCACTCCCCCATGGGGATGCAGCAGCATATCGCTCTGCCCAGTGTACATAGCTGTGGCCCACAATCAAAATGTGCCTCCGTCTCACCGACCCTACGAGACCTGTGAAAACATAACAAGATCAGGCCCCTGCCTAGACGTTAGGGAGTGCTCTTATATATCTACTGTAACTGGATGAAGACCAGTGACCCAAACACTTGATTTCCTCTGAGCCAGGGCTGCCACTGTTGACGCTGCACCAATTCTGAAAGAGTGTGTGCCAAACCTCATACCTCAGACACCTACCCTGTCCAACGTTAAATCCGTCAATTTCCAGTACTGATACTTCGTCAAAGGCGAATTATCAGTATGCTTAAAGAAATAGCCATGGTCCTGCCCCCTAACCTCCAAATATGCCTTTGTGGCTTTCACAGGGCAGATGCTGTTCATGCTGCACTGCGCTAGGGTGAGTTGGGCACCTTTGCCTAGCTGATCGGCCTTGGATCGCCGAATAAAAATTTGCACCTTCCCGTCTTCAACCCCAACGTCCTGCCATTGCAGAGCTAACCTAAACTTGTCGTTCTTTCCGGATGCAACTACCTCGCTAATCCTGAGGGCCCCAAAGAACGCCATTAGTGATGCCGCTTTCAGTAGGACCATTTCGTATCCGTCCCTACACAAGAACTCCCACTGCCTGCAAATGCGCTCTAACAAGACAGGCGATATGGGGACCCTGGTATCCTGGACTCTACCCCTCTCTTTGGACCATCCTTTGATCATCTTTTTAATATGGTAATCCGTTGAGTAATCTCGATAGCCATTAACCTTGGCGTAAAAGGCCAATGCTGATGACCTGCCTTGTATAGTTCCAGGCACCAGTCCCTTTCTATTTAAATGCACGATAAATTGTTGTAAATGCTCAACTGGTGCCGGCCAGGCTGGCTCCAGGTTGACCATTTTCCTAAATTCCTGGAACTCTATACTCACGGCCAAGTACCCCTCCCGTGTCCTCGGTGCCAGAGCCAAGCCTATCACTCTTGCTGCATCTTCATGCCAATTTGCCAGACCTCCGGGGGCAGAACTTCCAGGAACTCCTTGGCTCCGGGGTCTAGCTCCCTGAACAGCTTGATCTGTTGGCGTGACAATGCATCAGCTATTCTATTTTCTAAACCTGGTACATGCCGGGCCTGCACTAGTATGTTAAACTGCAGTGCCCGTAATGTAAACGCCCTGACCAGTGTCATGACCCGTTCTGAATGTGACGTAAGGTTGTTTATAATGTAAACAACCGCTTGATTGTCACACCAAAATCGTACTACGGAGTTTGATCACTCTTCAGCCCATAGCCGAATCACACCGACTATTGGGAAGAATTGTAAGAATGTTAAATCCCTGGTAATGCCATTCTGATGCCACTCATCGGGCCATGTGCAGGCACACCACCTTCCTCTAAAGTAAATTCCGAACCCTAGCGAACCTGCTGCATCCGAATGAACCTGAAAGTCTGCTTTCAGCCCAATTTCGCCTCTCCAAAATGATGCCCCGTTAAACTCTGCCAGAAACTGACTCCATACTAGTAGATCTTCTTTCATTCCGCGTGTGACCCTGGTCCTATGCAATGGTTGCTGCAGACCCTTCATGGCATTGCACAGCCGTCACAGGAATGCGTGCCCAGGTGCTACCACTCTACAAGTAAAGTTTAGGTGTCCGATGATCTCCTGGAGCTCCCGCAGAGACACCTTTCGCTTCTGCAATAGTGCAGCTATCCTGATCCTAAGGTCCGCTAATTTGTTTTCTGGCAGCCACGATGTCTGTTGCATCGTATCCAGCTCTATACCCAGGAAAGTGAGGGATGTGGCTGGTCCCTCCATTTTTTCTTCTGCCAGGGGTAGTCCCAGCTCCTCTGACATTGCCTGAAAACTATTTAGGATGAATCTACACCTTCCTGAATTCCTTTCCCCACAGAAAAGGTAGTCATCTAAATAATGGGCGGTCTACTTACAGCCCACCCTACTCCTGAGCTTCCATTCAATAAATGAGCTGAACTGCTTGAATGCAGCGCATGACACCGAGCAACCCATAGGTAAAGCTCTGTCAATCCCTGGAAATGAAATCCTAACAAGTCAAAGTCCAGGGGGTGAACTGGCAAAATTCGAAACGATGATTTTATATTGCATTTCGCCAGCTCAGCCCCCACACCGCACTTTCTAACCATGCGCACCGCCTCATCAAAGGAGGTGTATCGCACGGTACAAAGTTCTTGAGGGATAGCGTCGTTGACCGAGGCTCCCTCCGGGAAGGACAAGTGATGAATTAACCAAAACTCACCCTTCCAAG
The DNA here is from genome assembly GCA_037013535.1 of Intellagama lesueurii. Classification (NCBI taxonomy): domain Eukaryota; kingdom Metazoa; phylum Chordata; class Lepidosauria; order Squamata; family Agamidae; genus Intellagama; species Intellagama lesueurii. Next base: position 159,957,192 of record JBAJHW010000001.1, on the reverse strand, counting down.
CACCCTTCCTTCTTTTATTTCCTTATCTATCTTACCCTGGACAATGCCTTCCATCCCACACACCGATCGGAGGTTCCGCGCAAAAAATGCTCTGTGCTCCCCCACTGCCGGGATCCTAAAACCGTACTTAAAGCCCTCTAATAGGTAAGTAGCATCCTCTCTACAGGGGTAGGAACTTAACCATGCTTCCAAAACTTCAACCTTAATTGGGCTGGGTCCCTTTTCCAGGAGTACCCCCGCCACTGCTGGGTTTTTTACCACCTCCTGTGCCCTTGTTCTGTCATTGAGCACCGGTCCTAAAGCATGATGCGCTTGGGTGTTGACCTCCACATGCGGAACATTCATGCCTGAAGTGGCATGGCTTCTTGGTACAAGTGCCCTTGGAGTTATACTCCCAACAGAGTAGGCGGGGTTGAACCACCTGCCCTGCTCCGACGCGGGGGTTCTGACCAAGAGCAACTTTCCTATTCAAATGTCCGCTATCAAACTTGTTGCCAAAATTTGGCCTAGCAGGGGTCATGTGCTGAAGCCACAGACCCGGCAGGGGCTCATCCCAACGAAGATTTGGGTGAATCGCGCTCCGCATACGTAACGATTCATCATAATGAAGCCATGCCTGCCCAGCAAAGTCAACATAGGCCCTATAAATTAAATCTAGATATTGAAAGAGGGATTGAGCCCTCCACGGCTGAGCCTTAACTATCACCCCAGCGTAAATCAGAAACCCAGGAAGCCAATTTGATCATGTCCTGTCAGGTTTCTTTCTCCTGCGTCTTTCCTTCTCTTTATCGTCTTCCTTGTCGAGATCCTTCTTCTCTACATTTCTATTCAATAATTCAAATACGTCCACATATTCACCCTTTATATTTTTTCCTGCGTTGCCGGGGTGAGGTGATCGTCCAAGGGCATTGAGTAGTCACCATATGGCAATGCACGCAATGGCACGGTATTATAACCCGTGTCAGGGACAGACGGGTAAGGCCAAACCCCTGCTCTAGCCGCTGTGTTAAGCTGGGCTGGCAATGTGAACGGAGGATATGGTGTGCCCCAACCACTGAATTGTGGACTGGAGCACGGCCATGCAGTGTTAGGAAGCCTACCACTCTGTAAATCGTATGGTGTGTAAACTGTGTGGTTAAATTGACCACCAGCAGCTCAAGGCCATGTGGGGATCAGTGAGTATGTGCCCGGTGCGACGGCCAACTCACCTGACGAAGTCGTCGCCATACTTGGTTTCTCCCCTGCGTATAGCCTGTCGGGGCCAACCTCGTCTGTTTCCTCTTGTGCCTCTTGGCTGGTGGTCACTGCTTCAGGCATCGCAGGAGTTGACAACCTTCTACCCTTCTCAGCATGCCGAGGCCGTGTCGAATAAGCCCCATCCGCATCGCATCTGGTGGTCCCTTCGGGTTGCTACTCTGCCTCAAGAACAGCAAATCTAGCCATTAGATCGTCGGCTATTGCCTTAGGTTTGGCCCTACGGTGGCTCTTGGCATCCCTGGCTGATCTGCGTGGCTGCACCTCGCATGGCTGTGGAGCTTGTCTCGCCAGCCGTTCAGCCTCCAATGCAGAAATATTTTCCTGCAGTTCCTGCCATACCGGCCAGGATTCCTCGTCGGAAGAGGACTGGGAAGGAGACACCTGGGGAACTGGCCTTTTCTTGGCCGGCTATTTCCCCTTCTACTTGCCCTGGCCCTTCCGTGATGCCATTATAAATCTAGTATTCAAAATGGAGAAGAGAGCTCAAAATTGTCTCGACGGTACAGTTGCCAAGTCAAATGATTATTCTTATCTGTACATAATACTGACAGGCAACCTGTTGATGATTCCCAGCTATGCGCCTCTGTAAAGGCAACCAACCCCACTTATGTGGTAAGAACCAGCTGGGTAGCCAATTAACATTAATGGCTATTGCTATTTTAATTAGGTGCAATCACTGTGACTTGGATTCCTTAAATTAGCGCCCCCTAGCTGCTTACCAATCCACTTGGCACCAGTAGGAAAGAAAGTCCTAATTGGCTAACAAAAGATTTAGAACTCTAACTATTTAAATTCCCTTGATTGGTATTCGATACCTTAATTAATTAATTATCTTAATCAAGCATACTCCCAATTAAAATTATTTATCAATTTAAATTAATTTAATTTAGTCAACTCTACTCGTTATTTATTATCAATCAACTAATTAATATTAGTATCAAAATTAATTTATTATAATAGTGATTAAATTTATTATTAATTTTAAATTATTTAATTTATTTTAATTTATTTAATTTAAAATTAGTAGCGATGGTATTGTTAATTGTTATTTATTTTAATTTTTTTTTTTGCTTTATTTTTTTATTATGCAAGCCTATTATAGCTGCTAGGCCCTGTACAGTACAGGCCTCGTTGCCAAATTAGCCCACCACGGGCCAACACTCAAAGCCGCCGTCAACAAAGATAACGGGGGGGGGGGGTGCAACAAGTTTGAAATAAAAAATGTTCCCGGCCCGGGAGGTGCGTGGAGCCCACTCGCGCCCAACCTCTGGTTGCGAAGGCCCGAGCCGAGCCTCCGCCGCTAAAGCCTCTCGGAACCAGCGGCCAGCCCCAAGACCCACTATGGGTCAGCCAGTCCTCAACATAAACTGTAATAACTTATAATATTTTATTATTATTATTATTATTATTATTATTATTATTATTATTATTATTATTATTATTATTATTATTATTATTATTATTATTACTCCTAGCCTGTTCGCACTTGAGCGCGGCCGGCGCAGGCCGCACCGCCACTGCTGCCCCACCCACGCTTCTCGGTCTTCAAAATGAAGTCAGGTAAGTTAAATTGTTTAAATAAATGACAACAAAGAAGTAAAATAGAACCCTGGGAGGGAGCTGATGCTACCCTCCCTTCCTCCAGTAAACAATTGCCGATGTGACGCAGTTGGTTTTCCCGCACAGCAGAGCTCTCTCCTCGCCGTTGCCAGAAAAGGAAGAGGGCGGCTAGAGGGGGAAACGCCCCTTAAATAACCTGGCGTTCCCCCTTCTCACCCAACAATTATCGTGAGACCTTGAGGTCTCGCGTTATCTGTGGAGGGAGGCAAAGGGCAAGCCGCGCTGCCGAAGCCTTGGCTCGGCAGCAGCTCCAGCATAGGTGTGTCATATTAATGAGCTTGTAATTTCAGTTTATCCAGCAAGAATTAAAGACCATTACTATTGTTGTTGTTATTGTTATTATTAAAAAAATACCAGGCACAGTCAAACAAGATTATAAAAACATTGACTGGTATTATATAACAGATACAAGTTTTAACCAAAAACCGAGATATCTGTTAAATATCAATGCAGTATATGTGCTGTTCCTGTTATTGTTGCTGTTGCTTGAAATTTATATGGAATCATTCTAATAAAAATATTATAATTGGAGTGTGTGCATTAACAGATTAACTCCCTTCTCTCCAAATCTCAGGACCCTTCATGAGAAACTTTACATACATATTTGATGCACTTTAGGGTTTTAAACCTTGAGTTATGTCTTGGTGGTCTGTGGCAACAAAAAATATTTAAAGTGGTACATGGTAAAGAAAAGGTTAAGAACCTCTGGGCTAAGAAGCAGACATGGAGGCTTTCTCCATGCCAGACGGTAGCTGTGAGTAAACTGCAAAGGATAACTGTGAGTAAACTTATTTTTTCTGCTCACAAAAATGTATCTGGAGTTACTTTGACTACAGAAACAGCTAGATTTGTGTGCAGTCAAGGAAGGTTCCCATGTTTTCTGTGTTTTTTCTGCATTGTGCTCTTGTATCTAATGGAATAACCATATTGCTAATATAAAACTTTTCACCTATGCTCAACTTTGATATCATAATTCACCAACACCTCAGTTTCCAGTACAGTTACTTTTAAAAATAATTAATAAATTACCTTGACTATTCTTCAGAGTTGGCAGCTTTAGGAAGGGTGAGGATGCCCATTTCAGGCATAAGAACAGAAGAAGAGCCCAGCTGGATCAGGCCAAGGGCCCATCTAGTTCAGCTTCCTGTATCTCACAGTGGCCCCACCAGATGCCTCTGAGAGCACACGAGACAACTAGATAGCTGTCTCCTGATCCCCTTCCCCTGCATCTGGCATTTCGAGGTACCTTCCTTTTAAGCCTGGAGATTGTACATCCCCATCATGGCTTGTAACCTGTGATGGACAGACCACCTGCCCTTGGGCCCTAGGCTCACTTGCTCTACTCCAGTGTGGTGAAGAGGTGCAAATTCATTCAGCTGCTGTTTATACTTGACTTTGGTACATTGAATGGAGAGGGGACACCATCTTGCCCTTTGCCTCAGATAGTAAAATGTCTTGGGCCAGCTCTGATGCTGTTAGAGAAGCACAATCCCTTTACAAAGTCATTTTTGTTTCCATCCTGAACCTATATCTACATAACAGAAGTCTGTGAAGACTTCTACCGATAGAATAATGATGGACTAAAACCCAGCATTAGTTGTACCTAAGATGGACCTATTGCAATCAATGTAATGTAAGTTAATTGTGAGTAACATTTTCCATTTATTTCAATGGTTCCACTCCTAATAAAACAAACACTGGATTTGTCCCAATGTCATTTATTTGACATCTTGTGTGTCAGGACATCAGAAGCCACAATACACTTGTCTCCAACCACTTCAATCTACCAGGACACTCAGCAGAAGATATGAAAGTTGCTATTTTGGAAAACAAGCACTACATATCAAGAGTACAGGTGGAAACAGCTCAAAAAAAATTTATATGCATGGTGGACACCCATAAAAATAGATTGAATATAAGCCTAGGTTTCTTAAGTCATTATCAAATGTAATACTTATGCTGTTATCTACTGTTATTTGCCTTCACAACTACCAGACCCGTCTCTCCTTACAAGGCTCAAAGGTAAAAACTGTTAATATTCCCTATACCAAGAGACATGGTTCCTCTGCTATCTTCTTTTACTTTTATTTCTATAGTTTCTTCCCCCCTTGCCCTCCCCTCAGGTTTTTGACTGATACCACCAACTCTCCTTCACCCTTGTTTTGCTCTGGCTGGGTTATCTACCTTCTGTTTCCTGTGGAAAAGTTTACAATAGCACTTAACACCACACAGGTCATAAATCACTGCACATGAGATGTAACCACACACCCAGGATTCTTAAAGCCAATTAATGTTTTGAATGTTTTATTTGTGAATTCTGTATTTAATTTTGTATTTCATTCTGTTTCCGTATATCTGACAAAGTGGACGTGATCCATGAAAGCTCACATTAAAATACAATAATCTTTCAGGTGCCACATGTTTTTGTCTTTGTTTGGTTTTGTTTCTTTGGATTTGGCCTGATATGGTTATTCCAGGGGGATTGTTGGCTTGGGATCCTTGGTTCAGCAAGGGATCCAGATTAAGTTTGCCAACTCTTTGTAGCATTGTGTGGTTGTCTTTGCTAACATTTGTCATAACTCTATAAACCCCTGAAGTTTCTGTTGGGACTCTGGTTTTTGCTCCATGTGCTCTCTACACTGTGTCTTTGTCTAAGCCTGAGAATAGAAACTGAGGGAGTTACACAATTAGCTTCCAGAGGCACTCAGAGCTGTTTCATTATTCGCACAAACAGCAGCGTTTAAGGCAGCGATCCCCAACCCCCGGTCCGGTGCCGGTCCCTGGCCTGGCCCAGACCGGGCCGGCAAGAGAGACCTCCCCGCGCGCACTCACCCCCGCGCAGTCCGTTTGCGCCTGCGCGCGCGCACTGGAATGCCCGCACGAGCGCCGCACCGCCATTTGCGCATGCGTGCGGGTGCGCGCGGGCCCGCACAAGCGTGCACTGCCGTTTGCGCATGCGCGCGAGCAGCAGTGCGCATGCGCAAAATGGCGGCGCTCGTGCGCTTGTTCGCACATGCGTGCGCGGGGGGTGCCCCGCCTTCCCCAGCCGGTCCGCAGACCGGAAAACGTTGGGGAACAGTGGTTTAAGGAATCCACTTTTTCTGAATTTAAATATGTAACAACCTGATCAGCATCACTTAGGCTAATATGTGGATCAAAATATAGGGTGAAACCAGATGGCACAATGATCACATTTTTCACAGAAGTGTTCCCACTAATAGTGAAAGCCGTTCATTCAAGCATATTATTTCCTTGCTTATATGTCTTGTGAGCAGCATAACTGGCATGTCTGTGGTAACAGGAAGTTTGGCCCAGGCAGAACCTAAAGAAGCTCTTTGAGCCCTGATGGAAACAGAAAGCCACTGGTACCTTAAGAGGTCTGTTTTACAGGTGGTTGACAAGGAGGCAACATGACACCGTATAGCAAAAGGGAACATGAACATACTGAGGAGGCTGCCTGAGTCCAGCTTGGCATCTTCCTTGAGGCCGGGCACTGCCTAGATGGCCAGGCCTCCATCCCACAAACAAACAAAAGAGCTACAACGTCCTAGGCCAGCCATTCTCAGTAGGGACCCTGGCACATTTGAAGGGGGACACAGGCTGGAAACAATTCTTCACACACCACCTTATAAGGATTGTTATGCAACTTATACAATCCTGATCTGGCCTATATTTCTTTCATATCATGTTCATAGCCATGGCCAAAAAAGCATTGAGAATGACTGACCTAGGCAACCACAGAGTATTTATAGCCTTGCCCTCATATCCAAACTGGCAGGGAGAAATAAAGGACAATAGCCATCCACCCCCCTCTAGAGATGGAGCGGGGGGGCTGTTATGTGCTGAATAGCACAAACTCCATCTCTGACCACATCAGCATGTTGTCATCTTCATAAAATCAGCTACTCTTAGAACATGCTTTTGAAATTTCAAGACTATGTGCACTTTCTCTCTATGCTCGTGGCTTCTGCTAAATTGTTAAAAATGTGTCTTACATTGTGAATTTGCCATCCAAAACTATCACTGAGCTATGTGTCTCTCAGGAAACCCGGCTGTAGGAGGAAGAAGAGAAGTAATGTTTGGGATTATATCCTTGAATGTCCGGTTTGATACCTGGTTATAGATCACCTCTATTTGCACGGGCAAAGGTTAAAACATGGGGTGCAGCAAGCTCTCCATGGTTCTTTGCATATGAATCATGAAGATGTCAAAGACGTTGGTGCGTTGAGCATTTGCAAAGCTCACCATGGTCAGCTGCACTGTTAAAGCACAGAAGTTTGTAAGCAGATTCAAGCAGGTGCATTTAAATACCCTTGCAAAGTTCAGCAGCAAGTTGTTCTCTGTAGTTCACAAGCCTCAGACCTCTCTACACACACTCCACCCAGACCTCACACACCCCTCCCTTTTTTCTGGGGAAAAAATGCTTTTGATTAGGGACTTGGGGGTTAGGATGTGGTACCAAAGACTCGGACTCAGGGCTTGGGACTTGGACCCAAAGACCTGCCAACCTCCCTGCTATCTAGCAATGTGTATTTAAAATGAATTGTGATGCTGCACCTGAAGGAGCAATTATATAAAAACTTCAACAACTAAGAAATTATGCCAGGTAGGTCACAGTGTTTTTCACCAAGAAAAAAAAACTGACCAAATAGAAATATGATGACTCTGTGTAGATTTATCAGAATAGATAAAAGTCGATGGGGAAAATTATTTCAGATAAAATCTAGGGCAACGGTGTGTAAAATAACTAATGGCTACAAACTGGGCATTGTCAAATTTGGACTGGGAATTAGAAGCAGCAAACTTCAAGAAAAGGCCCTTTGGGAGCAGCTGAAGGTCCTGATAACTGAGTTCAAGGCAGAATTTGGCATATATAATGGAGAATATCTTGTAATTTTCTACATTGTTACTTCAGTCACAGCTTACGCCCAGAGATGAGAGAAGCTCCTGTTAAGGATTTTTCTCTTCTAATCAAGAGCTATGTCAAACTTCTGTTTCTGACCTAAGTATTCTGTTATTTGCAGGTAGATTTTATGCATTGTTTCTTACCACATTTATTTTCTGATGCTGTCACTCACAGAAATGCCTTGAATGCCTAATAGAAAGACAAAGTAGAGATTCTGCGTAGAAAATACTGCCACATCAAACCAGTGTCACAAAGCAACTAACTGCATATACAATTCTATTTGTTCACTTCCTAGCTTTTCTCAGTATTCAAACAAAGTGAAATACCAGTAAATTCTCTGGTAGAAATGCTGGTAAAGACATAGAAAGCTGAGCGTAATAAAATAAAATAAGATAAAATAAAATGGTTGTTGTAGTTTCTCGGGCTGTTTGGCCGTGTTCTGAGGGTTTTTCTTCCTAATGTTTCGCCAGTCTCTGTGGCCGGCATCTTCAGAGGACAAGAGTCAGAACACGTCCAAACAGCCCGAAAAACCTACAACAACCATCGGATCCCGGCTGTGAAAGCCTTCGAGAATATATAAAATAAAATATTTGCTGCGTGTAAAAACAATAGATCCCATTTGTGTTATAGTGGTAATTTTTATTACAATGTAAACATGAAAGTCAAATCAAAAAATCAAACATGAATTAGGCAGGAACGCTCAATGCAACATATTGTTCTTATTCCTAAGGGTCACTAAATAATATAACATATGAAAACAACTGCCTTGCTAAAAGCTGACAGGAGGCAGTGAGGGACCAGAGATTTTAACTCCAATGTTGTTGTTGTTTTTAAGAGCTGAGGATGTAGAGCCATAATACCCCGAAAACGCTTTCAGACATTCTATATCTTATCTAAACTTTTTCTCATGTTTATAGTAATTGGTGCAACACTTAAAACCATTTGTAGACAGAGGCAGACACATATAACAGGTTATCTAGGGCCACAATAATTTAACTAGAACTACAAAGGGGAATGGTGCCAGAATCTACCACCTAAGCCAGCTTGTGAGCCCTCCTGTGGTCTGATAGGCAAGGGCCTTGCCGACGTAGCTAGGCATCTACCTTAGAGTGTCACACACTTGGCCATCATTGTTGACAGCATAGGGAAACTGGAAAACCACTCCTGTCCAAGGGTTCACAGCTCTGAGTAAGTGAATACAATAGGTCCCTAAGGTGGTCCTTATCCTGCCTCCAAGTCCTTGAGACTCAGAAACCAGCAATCATCATGAAGGTGGCTATGGTTGCTTGCCAACCCTATCCCCTGACAGAGGTCCTACGCTAACCTCCCACTGGAGACCCAATGTCATCAAATGAGCCTAGCCAAAATTTAAGAGCCTTCCAAAGATACCAAATCAATTGAGCCTAATTAGCCTAAAATCATGGAAGCTTTGCTACAGTTCCATCAGAATTAATGAGATTGATGCAAATTACCAATACACACCGGAAACACAAAACCCTTCCGTTCCCTCCTAGTTCAATACGAAGAAGGCAAAAAGACCCCTATTATAAAACAGAAACATTGCCTATACAGGACAAGAAATCCCTACACGGCCCTGCAGAGTTCAGCTAAACCCCTCCCAACCAAGTTCAAAGAACAAATAAAGCTCGGATCTCATTCGCTGCCAGCATGCCAAAGAGGAGAGGGGGCATGCCAGGCGGGATGCACATCTCCTCCACGGTGTCTCCATCCACACGCCAACTGCAGGAGGACAGGAACATACCTCATCGTCCTCACCAGCAATCTCTGTTGGGCTCTGGAAGAGCCCAGAGCTCAGCCACCTTGCCTTAAACACCGTCCCTTAGTTTTCAGTGGAATGTAGGCCATATACATGTTTTGAACGCATATAGTTTTACGTATTCAAGGAGGGACAGTGGGGGACAACTCTGTTAACTCTCCCCACCCAAAAGCTCCTTATCACCCTCAATATGTAGATTTCCATGCAGGAAAGCCAGGGTTCTGAAGTTCAGAGAGCCGCCTTGGATAGAGTGGCGTTTGATAAGCCTATGGCTAAGGGACAGCCAAAATAGCACACCTACCACCTCGCCTCTTTCTCAGGCATAGTGGATGGATGCATTAGGAATGACAATGTTCAGTTTTTGCCTGAAAGCAATTGTGCTGAATGATGGCCGTACTTCCATGCAAATATTTTCAGAATCCATGTTGGTGATTGTGTTCTGCTGCATATGGAACTCAGTGCAAATACTTCCACGTAAATAGCTTTATGGCGAGCCAGCCTGCGTAGCCTTGGTCAAACTGCGCAGTGCCCTCTGAAGAAGGGAATGGTAAACCACTTCTGAGTCCTCTACATGTAGAAAACCCCTAGCAAGGGGCTCCATAAGTCAGAATCAAGTTGAGGGCACCTGTTGCTGCTGCTGCTCCATTGTAACATCTTGTTTGCATTTCCTCAGAATAAGCCCAAGTGATTGAACTGGAATCGATTTTAAAAGAAGCATGCAGGAAATGTCGATGTATTGCCCGATGCAATGAGGTCATTCACTAGCAAGTAAGAATGTAGATTTGAACCTAAGGATCACTTTTCCACACTGAAGTGCACTAACAGTTGACAGCTGATGGGATCAGCTCAAAGAAGCAAACAAATATTCTCAATAGCAGGGTTCACAGCATTCTACTTGCTGAGTAACCTTTCCATATTGCCCACTGGTATCGTGAATGCTGCCAGTTTAGCATGGCTTTCTATTGTGTCAAAACATGTTCTCTCCAGCTGCGGTGTTGTACTGCGGGATGTTACAATGCCTGATGTCTTTTTCACCACAGTGCCTTTTAGACATTCCTGCTCAGGATCTAGGCTTGCATTGCATGAGAACTGACAAGCTGTCACATTCAATGGTTTTAAAATGCCCTTTTTCTTATGTGATAAAGGCAGTTCCCCAGTAAGCAGCCCATTATCACTTACGTAGAAGGTGAAAAGGGCAGTAGCCGAGACAGCTATGTTTGGATGTTATTTGACAAGCTTCTACAAATGGGCCATGCCAGTGTTCAAAGCTTGCCCATGTCAGCTGCTGTTCAGTATCATAGTCAATATTAGGAGCTCAGCACAGACTTCTTATCTTTGCATCAAGGAAGAATGCAAATCTCTGCTCTCTGTTATCCAGCAATGATTGCATTTGTGATTGAGAAGCCATTGGCTTGAAATCCCATAATCTGGAACAGCATCTTTCAAGCTAAAATGTTAGCCTTTCATTTCATTTTTGGAGGGAGGTTCCTAAGGAGTAGCTGTGTTAGTCTGTTGCAGCAAAAATGGTGAAGAGTATTAGGGCACCTACAAAAATGACAAATATCATTTGGGATATTTTTGGAAGACTGTAGTCCCCTTCTTCAAATGAACTTCCTCCGGAAAAACATAATTCATTAATGTTATTTGATTAGTTTCTGCTTTTTAAAAAAAAAAAAACCACAGCATTACATTACTCATTAAGAACATGTTAGCAATGATAATTTGCTCTTAAATTATTTTTAAAATCAATTAAAATTGCAGGGATCAGTGGGTGGATTCATTTATTTTGGGGGGGGGGGCATTTTGCAATATTGAACAATAAATAGTGTTACTCCCAATGCTTAAAGTAAAAATATTGGGACTTAGTGGCCAAAATCCTGTTGCTTAATGTAGTAAATTGCACTACAGTAGGCTCTACTCTAAATGAATGTGGATTTGATTAATCAACTCCTCCATCAATTCCATTGATACAAATTGGTCTATTCCAATCACAATTTACCTTATCATAGTCAGTCCCAGTTAGAGTAGGCCTATTTGAATCAATGGAACATGGACGAATTGGCTCACCAAATCCCTATTGATTCATGGGCCTACTCTAGTGAGATTTACTACACAGCAACAGGATTTTGGCCAACACAAAAAACACTGGTACAATTAATGGGCTACTTCTAAGATCTACGAAATCCACACAGATTAGCCGGTTCTGATGAAATAATAATCCAGTGACCTACCTGCTAACATCCACTAAATTGTACTGACTAGCACATTTGCCCTTTGTTTAATGACAATGAAATTATACCAAATAGCAAATAATTCCACACCATAATTCTATAGAAAATAATTAATTCCAAGCAGCCTGCAGTCAATGATGACTTGAAGTGGCAGAAGCTTCATTTCCCACATCAATTTTACCAGTTTTAAGCAGTGTGGAAACATACTGTTCTTTACACAGAAAAGTTTGTGACAACAATCCCAGGGAAGTGTCATACTTTTGAGCTTAACCCCTCTGTGACTACAACATTAGCTGTTGAAGGATAATGCCTCAATGAGTTATCAGGAGGTAGAACTTTCATATCACTTGAAATGCACTACTTTTCAAAATAAATCAGTTCCCACATTCAGTCATAAGATAAGTGTACAGAACTAAGTATGGAGAAATCCAGTGGTATTCTGGCCTCAGATGTATGCAGGAACAACATAAATAGCTAAGATGGGAAGCAAATCTTTTCTGTGGGCTGACTGGTTAACTGAGAGTCAGCTTCAGATATTCTGGTGCTTTGGAGTCAAACCTAGATTAGTTTTGTAAATTAGTAATTTGATCCACCAAACCGCACAGATCCCACCAGCTGTTTATGGAGGCACACCAGAGTACAGTAGGACTCCTGTATCCACAGGATCAGTATCCACAGCTTCATTTATCCACAGTGTGAAAATATTAAAAATATTAAAAGAAAACATTCAGAAAAACAACTATTTTCACATGAATTACCAGAACCAGCCACTAGAGAGAGCCAGAGACCATGCTATGAATACTTATTAGTGAATAATACATAGCATGGTCATTGCTGCTCTCTAGATGCCAGTTTTGGTAATGCATGTGAAAATATTTTTCTGGGTTTTTTTTTCCTTTTACCATGCTATACATATAAAGTGTTCGCTATTATCTGTCGTTTTCAGTATCCGAGGGGGGCTTAGAACCCCAGTGGATATGGAGGTCCTAGTCAATTGATAATTTTCTTGCCTACTTAGAACTGCCAACACAGCACACAGATGGCAAACCTCACATTATTGCTGGTAATCTGGATGGATCACAAGTTGTGTCAGCCCACTGTGTGTAATTCATGTACGAACTTGCAATGCAGAAGGACACAGCTAATTTGAAACAGGACTGAAACCATATAGGTTCTGCTTCAAGAATGGCTTGCAAAAATGCGGGGGGGGGGATGTTTAACTGATTTAGGCATCATTATTAAAACAACAACAAACCTCTGTCTAGAAGGTGGCTGAAAAGAATCAATCACAGCAAATAATTTTTTCATTCCCAAGACTAGTAATACAAAATGTGACCCTGGAAAAGATGAGCAGCGAAGAATATGAGAAAGGATATATTTTGCTTGCTAATCAATTGACTTCCTGACTGTGAGGATCATTTCACCAAAATAGTTGTTAATGAATAGATTTGATTTGATTTGATTTTAGTATCTTATCCTATATTTGAGAAATCAAGCCACAGTTTATGTGGTAATGACTGGAAATGTGTTGCAGTTTCCACACTGTTGGTTCATGCAGAGCCGCTCTGAGTCTTTGAAAGAGTGTTTGAAGTACTGGATCAGCAAGCTGAGATAATGTAAGGCTATTTCCAAATGATGGCGCAGTCATCAAAACATTACAAGGTGATTACTTTGCTAGCCCTTCTGCTGGGGAAGGATGTGTAAACTGGCTATAAGTGGAGCACTTTCTACTTCAGAAACAACTACAGCCCACAAAATTATGCAGTTGACCGCTAACAAAGTTTCTGTTGGAGTTTTTGCAACCTCACACACTGCCTTTAGTAGGTTTCACTGGGAGGGATCTTTCTGGGCTGGGGTGACTGTCAGTCTATCCAGAACTAACCAATTGTTCCTCCCTGGTCTCTGAATTCAAAGGGAGCCCTGTCTCTCTCTTTTGTATCTCCCCCCACTCTATTGTCAGTTGAACTCATTCTGTTGAGGCGTGTTGCTGAAAGTTAGTTAGCTATGTTTGTCAGTTTGCTGTAGATCTGTTCAACTGTAAGTAAATAAAACCTTTTTATTCTTTCTACTTCAAATGTCTCAGAGTGAGTTATTGAGACTAGAGATGCACCCTTACCATGGTTCGGCAGTTTGGCATGTTCAAGCCCACAGGTGTTCATGGGTACCCTGAACTCTGTGCCCCATCAGAAGCAGCACCATGAGTTTCCCTGCCCCACCTCCTTCTCTGAGTGGGCACCCCAGGAGGAGGCAGAGTGCCAATCTGAGCAGCCCGCACAACAGCTGTGGGCCCAATTAGCCAAACCACACCAAACTGCTGAACCACAGTAAGCACCATCACTAGTTGAGACTGCACATGCCCGTTGATGAGAAAAAGGGGTGGACTACTCTGGGGAACTTGAAGCTAATTCTGCTCTGTGAATCTCTGAACTTCTGCTGTGCAGCTAGAGGAGTTTAACAAACATTCAAAACTCTGCAACAGTTTCCAGCTTGATATGACAATGAGCCCCCATAGTAAGAAAGTAAGAAGGTGATTTTTCATCAGGAATCCTGGTGCTGGTGGGCAGATCTTGTGTGCCCTTACTGTTTCCAAAAGATGTATATTCTGAGCTTGGAAAACCTACCGTATTTTACCATGTATACGACCCCCCCAATGTATAAAACGACCCCCTAATTTTGACCTCTGATGGAGGCGGAGGAGCAGTTAATGGGCAACAGCTCCTCCACCTCCATCTCCTGCTGCTGCTGTCTCCGCTGCCCGCCCGATTACCTCCTCCAGTGCGACTGCTGGGGCTCACCTCCAGCTCACCTCGCTGCCTTGTTCCCTGCCCTAAAGAGATCGTAGGAGGAGGTGATCTGGCGGCAGCAGCAGGAAGAGGTGCCCGAGCGCTTGTTTGCCTCCACCTCTGCCTCCTCCTGCCTCCACCACCGGAGGGGACAAGGCGGCGATGTGAGCTGAGCCCGTCAGTGATCGGGTGGGCGGGGAAGGCAGCAGGAAAAGGCGCCTGAGCGTGTGTGACTGCTCCTTCGCCTCCGCCTCCTGCTGCTGCTGCCTCGGGGCCACCAGAGGGGACAAGCCGTGAGCTCTGGAAGAGGCAATTGGGCAGTGGCGACAGCAAGAGGCGCCTGAGCACGCGCACGACTGCTTCCTTCCGTGTATAAAATGACACTCAATTTTTCCTCTAATTATTTTAGGAAAAAGTGTCATTTTATACATGGAAAAATATGGTAATGCTCACCATCCATTGTTCAATGGTTAGAAAATCTTCCTGTTTTATCTACTCATGAATATGTATCTTACAGATATCAACTCTAAGCAGATTTATTAAACATATTGGCTGAAACCAGTAGTAAGTCATGACTAAAGTTGGCCCACTGAATTCAATTGGGATTTGGTAAATCAACTCCTCTGCAAGTTCCACTCATTCAATGGGCCTACTCTAGTTGCAGCTTGCTACTGGATTTCGGCCATTGTCAAATTATTGTAATATATAATGTCTGTTATAATAGCTCATTTATTTCCTCTTTCTTTCTTTGCAACATAAAAAGTAATTTCAAATAAAAAAAGCAATCTCAGTGTCTAGATGTATGGCTGTTTCGAATCATTTTCCCCTCCGACAGTTACACACTATCACACAGGAATCATTCATCAGCAATCATTGTGAGAATGAGCTCAGAACAAGGCCATAGTGTCCGATTCCCATTTAAAGATAAAATGACCGGAAAATGTCACTTTCCTCACTTTACTCTAAAAGGCACAATTCAGAGCAGCTCCCTTGCAGTTCCCGTCATCTCCTGTCAGGACTGGTCATGGATCAATACATACAGTGATTAATGGGAAGAAAAAGATCCCAATAAATTCACTGAGACACCACCACCCCCCCCCCCCCAAGGGGACTGGAGATTCAACGTACCCAGTGTACCTGTCTGGCCCCGTTCCCTGCTCTAAGTCCCACATACTCAGCTCAGAACCTCCAAAGGCAATGGTTCTGCCAGATCAGGAGACATAACACTCATTCAGTTGCAAACTTCCAATTCTCAGCCCGAGTCAAGTGGAAGAAGTAATCCATGCTTTGGATCGGGACCATGCTGATGCTCCAGAAAGGGGAGAGGCAACTTTAAAAACCTGCTCAGTTCCCGCCGGCCTATATACGTATTACAGTGACACGCCCGCATTTCGATCTGCTGCTAGTTCCTTCTTTAGAGAGAAAGTTCCTTGGCATGTCGGCTTTGCAGTGGATCTGTTCCTTGACCTGATGGGCCACTCCCTGGCCTGATGTGCAGTCACGCGGTGGTGGAGATGGAACACATACACAACATCGGCTCCCCTTTAATAGAAGGAAAAGTTGAACATCTGTGTGACCTTTGTAGCAATCAGATTTACATTCAGTTGATGGTCAGGACTAAAACGGCTGCTCTCATTCTCAATCCCATTTACAGGCGGCACATTAGGAATAGCCATTTAGGGAGGTCATAACATGAAGAGAGCTTACCATGACATGGTGGAAATCTTCTGGCTTTTCTTCTTCCTTGCCTTTCCCTGCTTTCTAATGGCCAACAGCTTTCTTGCAGCTGTCACTATTTTTCCTCTGGAAAAGATACTCAATACTAGATACTAGTAACTTTCCCAGAGTGCCTTTGGGAAGAGCAGAGATAGCTACAGGCACACCAGGTGGCAAACCTGGAATGGGATTTCAAAAACGGGTGGGAAACATGAACACCTCCAGATGTTGGACTCTCATCAGCCATTTCCAGTAATGCTGATGGGGAAGGTGCTGGGAGTTGCTCACAACATCTGGTGGACCACACCTTGTCTGCCCCTGGTTTATAAAGCACTATTTAAAAAATCTTTCTACAGAAGAAAAGAAAAGAGTCCAGGATATCTAAAGGACTGTAATTCCTCATATGAGACTTCTTGGCCTTAAGATCATCAGAGAAGGCCCTTCTATTGGCACCCTTGCCATTATAGGGTGAAGACCTTCCTCTTTGGACAGACTTTAATAACCGCGACTGTGTCCTAAACACTCGTTTTTAGCTAAGTTTGTTTTCAAAATTTAAATGTTTTAAATCATTTAATGTAAAAAAAAACAATTAACTGATAATAATAATTAAAAATGCATTATTTGGAGAGACCACAGGTAGGGTAGGGAGAAAGAAAGAAAGATGTTCTCTTAGTCTTTGCCCTGCAGACATGTTGGCCTACCTCGGTCCCTTCCCATGCTGTGTAGGACTGATGGGAGCTGTTGCCCAACACATCGGAAAGGCCAAAGGTTCCCCAACACTGTCCTACATACAGACCAAGGCACGTCATTGTTTGGCAAGGAGACCAAAACCTGGAGAGATGGGACAAAGTGCAGAGCCTTGGTGTTCCATTTACTTTATATTCCAGCCTTCCCCAGGAAGCATGCTTTTCACTCTAAGAAGGGAGACTGCCCAATAATTATTTAAAAAAATATTTGGATTGATCGATTTATTTTTATATCCTAGCCTTCTCCCAATGCAAAAACCCCAAACAGCTTCCTAAATGTGTCCAATGACTTAAAAAAGTTATTTAAAACTAAAAACAGAATAAGCTATAATATAAAAGCATTCTCTGTGTGTGTGTGTGTGCGTCCAATGATTTTAAAAAGTCATTTAACACTAAAAACAGAATAAGCTATAATATAAAAGCTCTGTTTGTGTGTGTGTGTGTGTGTGTGTGTGTGTGTGTGTATTCAATAGCTAATCACTCTGGAAAGTGATTATTCTACCACTCATTTCAAGGATCATTGTACATCAGAAATATTCACTGAGACAGCTCACATAATGTTGGCAGTGCATCATATAAGAATAACAAACTGTTACTACGGTGGAAAAATATTCGTTTTTTGTCAAGGGATTAGCAGTGATCCTGCCCAGTCCTCAGCCCCTCTCTTTCCCCTCCATTCAACATTCATTTGCCTCAGTTCAGCTGTACATCTTAGCACCTCCTTCACTGTCTTTCCCAAGACTTGCTGATCAAATTCTTGCTCTTGCAAGTTTCTATTTCTATCTGTAATTACTGTTCCATAATTGCGCCAAAGCAGCAACATCTGCTGTCGCTCATTACCATCCCTTTCTCGTGGCCTTAAAGCTTTTCATGTACTTTGAAAGAATCTTGGATTATGTTGTCGTTAGGCTTTTTCTGATGCTTTCAGCAAAAGTACCAAAATAAGGAAGGCAAAAGTAATTTGGAGAGCCCTGATTCTCAAGACGCTGGGAAGCACCATGGGTAAAAATGGTTATGGCTATTTCCCTGGCAAAATGGTTGCTGCATCAGGTTCTTCAGACTGGAATAGGCATAGGCTCGCTCGCTCACTCACTTGCTCATTCATTCAACTTATATACCACCCGATTCATGCTGGGCAGTTAAAAATCAAAGCCATAAATCAAATATTATAATATAACAATAGCAATAAGAAACATAAGTAAAATCAAATATAATCACTAAATCAACATAAAGACAAACAGACAAAACATCCACTCCATTTTTAAAGAGCATTTAGATAACACCATTGCCAGCCTACAACATTGCAGTGTTTGTCATGAAGTGTCCTCCCATCAGTATTTCAAACAGTATACCTAGTGGCTGTTTTTTTAAAAAATCTGATGTTATTTTTCAGTCTCAAAATGCAGTTTCAGTGCCATCATCATCATCATAAATTGTCTACCTTCAAAACTATTCCAATTGACAGCAACCCTTTTCAGGGTTTTCTAGGTGGAGAATAGAGATGGGCATGAACCAGCAGAATGGTGGTTTGTGATTCATTTCTGTCTATGAATCATGAACCACGAACCATGCTGAATTTTTAAAAAAAACGAACCAGTTCGTGTCTCGTTCAGTTCAGTCCCACCTCTAAATGAAGGGGTGCTTTCTGTGTAGCTCAGTTACACAGAAAGCTCCCTTCATGGGTTTCCAACCCCACGCACCTTCATGGGCCCCAGCACCTACCTTACTTGCTCCAGACTGCCACTGCCACCCTACCCATCTTAGGACAGTAGGCTGTGTGACGGCTACTTCTTGCCCCAGTGCTTCCTGGGAGGCTTACAGTATCGTGGGAATGTAGTTCTTTGAGGGTTCCCTATATGTCCCCCAATGGGCAGCAAAACTACACTTCCTACAATACCCTAAGCCTCCCAGGAAGCACTGGGACAGGAAATAGGCCCAGACAGTCTACTGTCCTACTCACCTGGGTAGCAGGCCCAGAGTGAGTAAGTGCTGAGGCCCATGAAGGAGGGTGCTCTGGGAGGAAACAAAGCAAAACACCAATGATGAAAAAGTTCAGTGTTCACAAAAGTTCAGTTTTCACTTTGTGAAAGCGTGATTCCTTGAACAGCCCACAAAATAAACCACAAACTGGCCTAGCTTGGGGGGGGGGGGTTGGTTCGTGGTTTGGTCTGTGCCCATCTCTAATGGAGAAAACTCAGAAGTGGTTTATCATTAGCTCATAAATTTAATATGTTACTTTAAAAAAATAAAATGTTTATTTCCATGCTGCGGCTCTTATTTGACCCGTTCCAATGTGCAGCATTATATTTAATAATAATAATAATTGTAAGCTGTCCAGTCAATTCCAACCTATGGCGACCCTTTCCAGGGTTTTCCAGCTAGAGAGTACTCAGAAGTGGTTGACCATCTTCCCTTCTTCCCGGGGTGCCCTGGGACTGTGCAGCTGGCCCAAGGCTACCCAGGCTGGTTCTCCCAGTGGGGGGAATCGAATTCCCAACCTCTGGCTCTGCAGTCAGAGACCTAAACCACTGAGCTATCCAGCCAGCCCAGTACCGTTATATTCAGTGACAACTGGTAAATACAAAAACCAATTTCTTCCTAGTGTATCCTTTTAAAGGGTAAATTCTTCCTCTTCCTCCTCCTCCTCATCTGCTTCTAAATTGATAGGTCACTTCTTCAGTTAAAAGGGGCATAGCAGCTTTTCTGAAGTCCTTTAATCAGTCACTTCATGTTCCCATGGGTACCCATAATTAGTTCCTTACCCCCATTGTAGTCCTGATGTAATTCTATCAGCCAAATTGCTTTGATCTTTCTCTCTTTCTTTCACACCAGCTCCCGCATCCCCATCTTCACAGATCTCCCACATGGCATTCAGTTCAGCGTTAAATGCAAAAATGCCACAGTCAGCTCCCAGTATTTGTGTAGAAAGCTTTGTAATGTATTTCTGCTTCAGGGTCCAATGGCATTTGTCCCAGAGAAGAATGGACACCACTGTTAGAATGGATTTCCTCCTACCCCTGAAATCCCCTGCGCATATCTTGGTCTTCTCTGAAAGGTTTGGAAACTCTCCAGAACAGACGAGATAGAATTCAGGAGGAGACAAGTTAAATTCCGTTGCACACTGTTAATGTTGGTGTTGCAGAGTTTTGAATTTCTGGTAGAATTTCTTGTGTTATGCAGTAGACATACAGGGACTCACAGAGGATAACAGCTACAAGTTTCCCAGAGTCCACCACTTTCTCATCAACTGGCACTTAAAGTCTCAATAACTTTCTCTTACAAGTGAGACACTTTTTAAAAAATTCTTCATTTTCAGTTGCTTGAAATGACAGACTTGTATGTGCTGCTTGGTTTACTGCACTCATACTTAGCAACCAACTGAACTGATCAACAACAAATAAACAAACTGCCAGCAATCCAGGAAAGAGAGGGAAAGAGCACTCAGCAGAGAGGTGGGGTCTGTCTTTGAAATCAAAGGCTGGAAGGAACAATTGATTAGTGCTGGACAGATAATCAACCCAGTCCAGCAAAAGTCCCTCCCAGTCACACAAACCACAGACACCATGTGAGGCTGCAAACAAAACTTGAAGAGTTGGATGCAGCCATGGCTGGAATTCTGTTTTATAGTGACTCTTAATATTTGTTAGACTCTTCAGCATTAAGAGATGTAGGTGAAGGTGTTTGCCAGTGAATCAATGTTAAATGATGGAACAGTCACATTTTAAAAGTAAAATATCTAATGCAAATTATTCTTGATGAACTTTAAAATAATTGCCTTTTCTCTTATCACTTATAAGAGTGACTTCAGCTTTCTTTAAAAAAAAACTCATTTCTTAAGATGCACGGGGTGTTTTTTAATGTCCTTCTAATTAAAGTGTGATATGCAGCTCACAACGTCTCCTTGTTTTATCACACAAAATTAAATGTGCTATCATTAGATTTGATCCATCAATGCTATTGCAGATATTATCTTTGAAAACAGAATAATATAAAAGAAGCAGTATAGGAGTGATCTGAGTACAGAAAGGAGAACTGGAGGAAAAAAAGAAAAACCCATTTCAACAAATTAGAAACATGATTATGAAGCTTTTCGATAACATTTTATATGCCTTCCAAGTTACCTTGTGTATTACTATTTTAAATATACATATATTTAAAGGATTAAGTCTTCTTCTCTCAATACTGTAGCTCTAAATGTGAGCTGTCAGGTCCTACCAAAGTGTCTTTGATCCTAAAACAAACATGCGCGCACACACTCAAGAGATCCTGCAGATCTCCTACAGAACAGCTAGTTTGGCTTTAAAACATAAATGTGTTACTTAAATAAAATATCAGTGGTCTTGATAGAGACTTGAAACCTACCATAACTGCACTGCTAATAGACTTCCTTTCTTAAATTTTGCAGGACTCTAAGAAGTCTGTAACTTTCTTTGTCCACAATTAGTCTGGGAGCACGCTTAATACAGTGTGACAAAAAACCCACACATAGCCATTTATATTTCCGGTGTCCTCTTAAATTTGCACCTTTCTGTTCTTTTATTTTAGGCATAACCCCATGAAATCTAGTAGACAGTGGCAGAAATCCTGTTGTGCAGCTCCGTGTGTGCAGTGGCAATGACAGCAGCAGCAAATCACTGCTTATTCAATGCTTCGGTGGTTTCTGGGTGCATATGATTTCACCACATTGTGTACAAGTTATATGCACCCTAAAATTGCCTTTAACCAGTGGTGGTTTGCTGCTGCTGTCATCCTCATTGCGTAGTTGGAGCTGCGCAACTGGATTTCACCTAATATCTCCAAGACAAAGAGAGGACATAGAAAGACGGTGTAGATCTGATAATTAGACGTCCTGGATGCTTATCTCCATCACCCTTTTCTGCTGAGATTTCAAAGGCATCAGGTTGGACTGCTGCTGGACAAAACCGTACCTATCCTGATTTGCCAAGTATAAGCAAGTTGAACAGACTAGTCTGGTGCAAGGTGATCATCCTTGTATTTTATAAGAGAGAGGGAAAGAGAGAAATATAAGCTTTAAAAATGTCATTTCAGCCCTAACTAGAACACAAAACGTTGGCCTAATATTTACTTGCACTACTTGTTTTAGTGCTAGTGTTTGGTGGCTCATATCTCACCAGCTTTGCTTCAGAGCACCACCACACATGGATAAAGATATCTTAATGATGCTGACATTCTTTCATTCACTCACACTGTTGTGAAAGCTAACCAGGCCAAACGTTGCTCTTACCTATAAAATCACAAGAGAGGGAAAACATGCTGGAGAGCATCTAGCCCATAGAGCCTTTACTTAGGCTAGAGCTGTGCAGCAATGCTTGGAACAGAGAGCTGGCGTCACACACAGTGGCTGAAATCCTGTTCACATAGCTACACCATTTAAGGCTGATGATGTCATTAGCTGCTGTAGGTTTTTTGGAAGTAAAAAAAAATGTCTAACGCCCTCCCTGAAATCCCAAGGAATCCCTTTTCTCATAGGAAGGCTTGCTGCATGATGAGGTTGAGTCTTTAATTTCCAAAAATCACTGCCACTGGAATAACTTTACTAGTGGTGGCAATTTTCAAAAGTCAAAACACTTCCCTGCTGTGCCTCAACCTCCATGGGTTTTCTCACAATGAAAAGGATTCCATGGGAACCTCATGACCTTCAGGGTGGAGGGCGAGGGGTGAACTGGATTTTTGTTTATTTCTGAAGCATCACCACAGCTGATGACATCATCAGTCTTACACGGTGCAACTTATAGAACAGGACTTCAGCCATTGTTCATACCTGAACATGCTATAACACATGAACCATTCTGCCAACTGACAGCAGTATGCGATTCCCTCCAACAACTGCTATTCCTGCCAAGTCTCCTTCATCCATGTTTGCCTCCATGACATGTGGAGCAGGAGTTTGTGAAACAACCGTTTTTATCAGCACACGATCTGAAGTCTTAACAAGTTTAACATCTTTCAACTTCGAATGAACTTCCAACGTCTTGGCCTTCAACTTAATAACTTGTTGGGTTTGTTCCCTTCCTTGAAGTCAAGAGTGATGCCCCAACCCCCTTAAGGGTGTAACTGTGGCTTCACGTATGTGAGACAAGGAGTGCCTCAGCAAGGAGAGCTTATACAACCCCACCGGGAATATGTGGGTGGTTTTCCCCTTCCCCACACCATATTTTCATGGTGAGTGTGTTTGGCAGCCCCTTTCCTGGGTCCTGGGCCAGGGTACCACTGCCCTATCTGACTCCTCCAACTGGGTCAATGCTTGGGCTTGAGGGCATCTCTCCTGCCTTTTGCATTCCCCCTCCCCCACCATAAGAAGGTTTTGGGGTTGGGGGTTGTATCATGCGAAATCTTTCAGTCTCTGCTTTAGGAACCCTAAAGGTCACCAACTTCCTGATACAGGGGCCCTCCTTAACTATCACCTCCCATTCTTCTATGAACTGATCCTCCTCAGTAGTGGTTATCTCCACCAACTGTGCCTCCACTGTCAGTTCCTCCTCTGCACCTTCCAACTCTCCCCTTCTTCTTCCAGTCTCCCATCCTTCTGTTCTCCTCCTCTCATCTTTTTCTCCACTTTCATCTCCTCCTCCTCCTCTTTTCCCCCTCTCTCATCTAGGGGTTGTCTCTCACTCTCGTTTTGCACATTTTCTCCCTCCCCCAGTTCAACTTCTGCTCCTGTCTTTTTCTTTCAGCTGTTACTCCTTCTGTGATAATCATGGTGCCCCCTCCCACCCAATTAACAGGTGAACTTGAAGTTATGAACTCCAGTCCCCCTGGGGAGAGGCACGGTGGCCCACCGACAGGGACCTGATCCTCCCTGTTGTCCTCCTCACACAGTGTATGACCTAAATTAGGCTGAGCAATATTAGCTAGCAGAAAACAAACTAACACAAAACCCATCAATCGCAAGAAGAGGGCAAGAGTATTTTATGTATTATGAAAAAGGTCTTATGTATTTCCAATGAGCTGCTCTCTGTATGAATCGTAGCCCTCAAATTAATGAGGTAATATGTGATTCTAAGATAACAGTTGCAAGAAGACAGTGGAATAAAATTATCTAACACTTTTTTGCCCTGAGGAAAAAATCAGTTGAAACATGTTGGGCATATTACTCACCACAGTGCAATTCTGTTTTCTGAGATCACTTTTCCTCTTTTGTCATTATTGTTTTGAAAAAAATTACTGTAAATTGGCCAACTACCAGTGTTTGTGTAAGGTTTGCATGTGACTAATTGGGGACGTGGTGGCGCTGTGGGTTAAACTGCAGAAGCCTCTGTGCTGCAGGGTCAGAAGACCAGCAGTCGTAAGATCGAATCCACACGACGGAGTGAGCTCCCGTCGCTTGTCCCAGCTCCTGCCAACCTAGCAGTTCGAAAGCATGTAAAAATGTGAGTAGATAAATAGGTACCACCTTGGTGGGAAGGTAACGGCGTTCCGTGTCTAGTCGCGCTGGCCACGTGACCACGGAAGATTGTCTTCGGACAAACGCTGGCTCTATGGCTTGGAAACGGGGATGAGCACCGCCCCCTAGAGTCGGACACAACTGGACTAAATGTCAAGGGGAACCTTTACCTTTACCTTAATTGCAGCTTGTTGGTGAGGTGGCACCTCATCAATTATCCACAATTAGCTCTGGCAAGGTATGCAAACCTTACGAGATCACCAATAGGATTCTAGCCATAGTATGTACTCTATACAGTTATATCAGTTCTATATCACTTTCAATGCAATGGCCCCATCCTATGGAATCCTGGGAGCTGTAGTTTGCTGAGAAACATGGCATTGTCTGCTAGAGAAGGACACTGATAAGTAGACAAAGTAGAGCAAGACAGAGATTAGGATGTGGTTGTCAAGACAGTTGTGCAAGCTAATTTAAGGAAGGGTGCCACTTCTTTCAGTGCCTTTAGTGACTGGACATGGGATGAAATGAAAGTTTCATCAATTCCTTGTATTGCACATACCTAGAGCTTTGTGGGCCAGGGCTTATGAAGAGGTCTTGGCACACTCTGAATTTGTTCTTTTGACTTCCGCTCTTTGCATGATGTTGGAGTCTAATTCAATTCCTACAACTTCCCAGGAATCAGATGGCTTTTCTCTTTTGAGTTATGATGGAACAGAAGCCAGGCTTACAGACACAGCAACTCTGAAAGTGTATACACTTGCAGTTCCCCAGCTCCCATATGGGACTTCCAGGCACAAACAGAGCCCTGTTCAGGCATTATGCCTGCCACCATGGAGCAATATACGAGAGGTGGTAATGTGGAGATGCACACAAGCAAGCCCCACAATACCTGGAAGTCAGCAAGACCTTCCTGTATTTAGTGTGAGAATCTGCAAGGAGCCTATGAGCATGTTCAGCTGGACTGTATATGTATTCAGCTGAGGGCTCCCAATCATCAGAGCCCTGTATACACAATCAACTGAACCCATTTGCAGCCTGCTTTGTGGACTTTCACGTTAAACACTCAAAAGACTTGCTGACTTCTCAATGGGGTAGGGAAGTGGGGCTCACCTATGTGGCCCCCTCCCTACCACTCTTTTAATCCTCCAGGTCCTGTTCTATACTGGGCAATCCAGTTCTGGCTGCCAGCCAGAGAAGCTCCAAACCAGACAAAAGGCAAGGCAAAAGGGGGCATGGAAATACAGTGGAACCTCTACTTACGAACGTCCCTAGCTATGAACGATCCAACTTACGAACAGCTCCGTTCGCTAAATTTTGCCTCTACTTGCGAACGGAGCTCCAATTTACGAACCGAAAAAAAAACTTTCCTGCCCTTTTTTTAACCTTAGGTCAATTTAGGTTAAAAAAAAAATTCTCCCCCTAGTGGTAGAGTACGGATTAACCGGCTTTGCATTAGTTCCTATGGGAACTAATGCCTCTACTTGCAAACGGCGCCTCTAGATAAGAACGAAAAACAGCCGGAACAGATTAAATGGTTTTTAGTGCATTCCTACGGGAAATTTTGCCTCTACTTACAAACGTTTCAATTTAAGAACAGCATTCCAATACGGATTAAGTTCGTAAGTAGAGGTTCCACTGTAAACAACACAATCCAAAACTCAAAGCCAAGTCAATATTTACCACAATCCACAAGGAGGGTCCAAAGGCATAGTGGAAACAGCCTAGTAGTCAGGCACAGCTCAGCAATGCAGAGCAGGGGAACACACAAGAATTCACAGATGTGTTGTCTTCAGTAGGTTGCAATCCTAAATGGAGTCTTTTAATAGCTGTGCTGCTGGATTCCCACCTGGCACTCAGCTGCAGATGTCTGGGCAGCAAGGAAGAGTTCTGTTGCAGGATTTGGCCCTTGGGTCCCCCAGGAAGGAAAAGCCTCCTCCCAAGGAGGTCCTCAACTCCTGAGGAGGTTCCTTCTCTCAAGATGTCCTTCTCTGCGACTGAGCTTTTCACCTTGGGGCTTCAAGCTGGGCTCAGGCCTTCAGTCTTCTCCATTCCCATGGAGTGGGCAGGGGTCTCACCTCTCCTCTGACTTGGACCCTCCGGCCCTTGCCATCCACAGGGTCTTGGGAGCTGGGCAATGCTTCTTTCCTAATGGACTCTGGCATGTTGAGTTCATCCTTGCTGGGAGACACCGCCAACAGGGACATGATTTCAGGCATAGCAAATGGCTGTTGCAGATACAGGCTGCAGTGTTTCTCTTTTCATGTTTCAAACTCATCATTGACCAGACTGTAAAAGATAGGTATTAATCTGGTTTGGAAACTTATTCAGACTTGGTGGTTTCTCCCTCCCTCTCTCTGTGTGTGTGTGTAACTTTGGGAGCCATTCTCTGTGTCTCTGCATAGAAATGCATCCGCCTTACTGGAGTCTCTGAAGCCCATGTATATCTATAGAGAAAGCTATATCACCAGTTTCACCTTTTGCCCCTGGATCGTGTTAAAGCTGATCTAGCCCTGTGCAGCCTCCCTTGATCTCCCTTCAATCCACAGTAATTGCTCGGGATGAGAGATTTTATCCTACTATCAAGAAATATATTTCAGCTCTTCCTTTAGTCTTGGGGCCAAAGGTGTTGCCCAGTTATAGCACTCATCTCATAATAACTGGACCTGAATTGCCGTAATGAAGTTGCTGTGGTACTTATTAGGGTACTGTTATTATTACTTTAGAAAAGATGTGAGAACAGGTCATGATCTGACCTCCCACAGGTTATAATTCTCTTTGTGCTACACCTTTTAATTAAAAAGTGTACTTTAAAAAAACGTTGCTTACCTTTTCCAAACACACTGTAAATGCACATATGTTCTCATTCAAACATAGGAATGTGAACATGGGGGAAATGAAGCAAAGTGAAGCAGAGTCTTCATTCAGCTTCATTGGGGTTAGGATTAAGTGAACACATAGATGTGGCACATGGAAAGGGATGATCTACCATCCAGAAACCACAGTAACCAGAAACTGCCAATCCCAAATGATAGGTTTCAAGCAACCAAGCCAGTAAATGATACTTGCTGATAGTAGTGAGTTGCTGATAGTAGTGAGTTGGGTGGGGGAAAGGGAAGAGGGCAATGAATGGGGCTTGCTGGGGGGGATTCATGAAGACACCTCTCTGCCCATCTTTAGTGTTGGGCCTCCACCTTGGGTGGTGACCAAAACATGTCCAACTCATTATACAAATAAATCCTTTATTTTTTCTAATGAGAATGTCTCTCTCCTTTACTTTGTATCTCTACAATTGTGACCTAGTTGTGCTTCCACTGACCCTGCCAGCCAAAACCCAACAGGAGATAATCCAGCAAGACCACTACCTAAGTGCTTATAGCATATAATGGAAATGCAATTATTTCCATCAATGAAGCAGGAGATTGGAGAGTGACAGGGAAACACTGTCCAGCAATGGGAAATAAACAGAGGTTGGACTAAATGGGTTACCAGTGTTAAGTTGATTAACTGGTGAGATAAACAGAAAACCTTTAATGGATAGAAAGAGGCCCTTTTAATCAGGGAACTCTGTGTGTGTGTGTGTGTGTGTGTGTGTGTGTGTGTGTGTGTGTGTGTGTGTGTGTGTGTGTGTGTGTGTGTGTGTGTGTGTGTGTGTGTGTGTTTCACATCTATCCCACACATAGTTCCCATCACCAATTTGTAAGCTAGTGGCAAACCTTTTGCTGATGAGCTGAGGGGCCAAGTCAGAGGAGAGGTGGGACCCCTGCCCAGTACATGTAGCTGGGCTTGTCCATGGAGAGCAGATATGAAGTCCGTCTGTCCCCCCTCCCCAGTGGGGACATTCAAGAAGCCTTACAAGCTTGGCGGAAACTGACAATGCTTCCACTCCATTAGCACAGCCTGCATGAAACCAGGGTAATCTCCATGCCACAAAGAGGTAATGGTGCCTGAGTCCCCTCCTCAGGAGAAAGGTGGCCTACAAAGGCCACTAAGTAAATAAATTAAATGATACATGTGCAGGGCCTCAACTCCATCTGGGCTTGAATATGGGCACCCACTTAAGTCCTCTAGCCCGCCCTGTGTCCCTTTGTGAAACTCCAACCTGATCTTTGTCTGGGTCTGCATACATGTGCAACATCTAACAGCAACTAACATTTCTCACTTCCGAACCACTGTTTTTACCCAAACAAATGTCATTAATTGCTCCAAACTAGCATGTGGTCCATTCACCTGTGGTTTCTGTCCAGAGAGGGCAGCCCTTCCTCAGACTCTGTACTGACCTGGGAAGCTGGTTCGATTCACACCAGAGGAGAAAAAGAGCCCCTGCACAATGAGACAAAATCTCATGCAGGCTGTTCTGATTCATCTCTGTTGTCCCTCAGGCATTTCAGTATTGTTAAACCAGAGCCAAAATATGGGCCAGTGGAAGGCTGTCTGTTGACTTTCAGAAAAAGATGTTAAATTAAAGGAAACGTGAAAAATGGAAATGGAAACCGGAGGAGGATTTGTTTACATTGGCTGAAGATGAGAGCAAGAATGGATTCCAAGTCCATGGATCCCAGGTGCATTTATCACCTCAGCTTATTCTACAGGTACATGAAACTGAGTCCCCACTACATAGCTCTAATTAGTCAGCACAATGAGTCATATCATCACCAGGACAACAGCCAACTACACCATGCTTGTGTACCTCCTGTTATATTATTTTTCAAAAATCATGTTTCAGGAAGAGGCAAATTTGGAGTGCAGAACTAGCTCTCTCCCCCGCCCCCCATTTACCTCAGTCTTTAACTCCATGATGTAGGATACACAGTAGGTGTGAATGAATCAAAATCCCCAAACGCCAATTAAAGTTACAGACACTTGTTATATGTATGTGCACATAATGGCTGAAATCCAATAGTAAATCACAAGTACTGTAGGCCCACCAAAACACTGGAACCTACATAGGTTGACTAGAGATAGGCACGAACCAGTTCATCCTGGTTCGTAAAGATGGCAGCACAGGTGTTGCTGCTCCCCTCTCCCGCCTCCTCTGGCTTAATCAGCCACTCATCAGGCCCAGCCTCTGTGATCTTGAGCTGATCTTCCAGTCCCGGCAACAGCTCAGGCTTCTCTGCCCCGCCCTCTTGGCTGATCTCCCACTCAGACAAAAAGACTGGGCAGAGAAGTCCGTGCTCTTGCTCATGACTGGGAGATGAGCCGAGGAGGTGGAAAAAAACAGGCAAACTGGGCCTGGGGAGTGGCTGATTGGCTGAGGTCAAAGGGGAGAGGAGTACCAGCACCTGTGCTGCCTCCTTGACAAACTGGAATGAACTGGAACAAACCGGTTCATGCCCATTTCTAGTGCTGAGTCAAGAAATCCCCACTGATTCAATAGGCCTACTCTACCTGTGACTTGGGATGACTTACTAGATTTCAGCCCAAGTGTGGTTAACACCCTAGCAAGAAAGTTTTCTAGATGACCTTCAGTGAGCCACTCTTCCTAAATTTCACTAATTTCACAGGTTTATGGAAGAAGTGAAACAGATCGGTTTCTTCTGCCTTCCTCTGAGACCCCTGAAGGAAGATGCAGCTGGAAAAGTATAATTCATTGTCATTTAACTGTACCTTATAAACCAGACCTCTCTAGTATGCGTTGACATACACAGATATCTCAGTTTCATCAATTATTGGAGTTTTGACTCCAGAAGCTAACTTTCCTATAACAAATGCGCTTTTTCAGGTGTCATGAAATTATTATGTCAGCCTGAACTAAAAGAGGAGGAGGAACTAGTAAATAGTGATGGCTGAGGGCTTTTACTTGGTTCATTTTTATACAAGGATTCCTAAATTTACAAATTTACATCCAAATCCAGTGCAAATAACTTGATTAAAAAAAAAAAGAATGCAAGAAAGCAAAACTGGCACATTTATTTATTTGTTATAATTAGATCCTCCTCTTCTTCCAATGAACTCAGGAGGGTATACACAGTTCCCTCTCCTTCCTTCTTTATCCTCCATACAGTCTGTGAAGAGGTCAGGCTAAGAGAGTGTCACTGGCCCAAGGGTCACCCAAGTGGGGATTTGACCCCAGGTCTCCTGAGTCCTAGCCCAATAAATTTGACCATCCAAGGCTAGGATCCTGAACTCTTCAAAGTATAATTTTGATTGTCTGTATATTTAATCATGTTTATGGTACCAAATCAGAGCTGCCACGTCTTTTTTTTCTGATAGACCCTGAATCTCTCATAAGTACTTGCCAGACAGACAGACACAATATATCCTCTTCATGCTGAGAATAGATGTGCTATTGAACTTGGTCAGTGCAGATGGCTGAGAATTTTATTCATTCATGTTAGGATTTATTTATTTTCATAAATTCAACAGAAAGAACTTGAAACTTACAATATTCAAACGAGGGAGAAAGTAGAACTGATATGTTCATCCATTCCTACCGCAGTAACAACAAAGAGTTTGACAGTCAAGAGGTTTGGACAGGCCTTTGGTGCATTTTGTACATTTACCCACAGACATAAACACTTTTTTTGTTCTGTTTTGTTTACTGTGTTTTACTATATAATATTCATCAGAGATGGCCCAAGTTCTTCTACTTCCTGAGTTGGTAAATAAATGCCCCCAACTTTCTGCCAGATGTTCCAAGTTGTGCTGCCTGCAAAAAGTGGCTAGTACAGGTCAACAGAGAGCTGACTACTTGGAGAACGCCTGGCCCTGAAAAGCCAAGTCAATAATGTTAGTAGGGTGACTTAGGAAACAGATTCTCCAATCACCTTGCCTAAAATGGCTGGTTTCAGAGGCCTCCCAGAGCCAAGCATTTGGGAAGTAGCTGGTTCTGAAGAGCTGTGTGGAACAGCAATAACTCTGTAGAACTGCAGGGAGATCGACGGCTGGAGGAGCAATGAATCACTCCTGGCACTTCACAGCCAAAGGAACTGTCTCATTCCACCTAATGGTGGAACCAGCCCTGGTGTTGTTACTGGTGCCTTTTGTTGATTAAATGTTCTTGTTGACAACCTCTTTGTTTCAGGATGTGGCAGCTTTGATTGGTCTCCTTTCTCCGTCCCCGACTCCATGGACAACATTAAAGGTGGTTCAACAACAAGAGTATTTATTGCAACCAGTATGGGGAAAACAAACAGAAAACAAGAAGCTTCTCTTGGGATAGTTCTCTTCACTTCTGGCAGGCACTTTCTAGGATCCAAGAGTCCTCTGGTTACCTTCATCAGTTCAGAATCTGTCATGGCCCCCTTGAATAGGTTGGGCTGTTGTGTCCATTCCCCCCACTGCCCACAACAGTGAGGGGTTGTATGCCTGCACCAAGGGCAGCAGTGACAATCCCAGTTCTGGCTGGTAGGCTGTCATCCCTTGGTTGGGTATTGGCATTCCTGCTCTCACTATCTCCTGAAGCACTCCAACTAGGTCATCATCATCATCATCTTAGAACCGCAGAGTGTCAGTTTGCCAGGCTGGGCTTCACACTTGCTGATGTCTGTGCTCCTAGCGCTCTTGTTCTCCTCAATAGCTGGACTCCAGAGTAGGCTTGGGATTCCAGTGTCTCTTTGCTTCTTCCTGGGGCACCCTTAACTGTACAATGACTCCTGTCCAGGGGTATTCTTTACACATGTACTTCCAGTCACCTGGGGGGGCTGGTTCTTCTGGGGCTCTATCTCTACATGCTTTAGAACAGTGGTCCCCAACCTTGAGCCCCCAGATGTTCTTGGACTTCAACTCCCAGAAATCCTGGTCAGCAGAGGTGGTGGTGAAGGCTTCTGGGAGTTGTAGTCCAAGAACATCTGGAGGCCCAAGGTTGGGGACCACTGCTTTAGAAGACTCCTCCTGGGAGTCTTCTAAAACATCTCCCCAGTTTCCCTCTTCTTTGACCTCTTCCACTATAACATCAGGCAGGAAGTCTCCTGTCTGCACGGCTTGCTCTGCCTTTCTCTTCTCCCCTGTCAGGCTCTGCTCTCCTGCCTCCAAAGTTTCCTTAATATCCCCTAGCTCTCAGGGACCTGTCGCCCTCCCATTTCTCTAGGAAACATTCTCCTCCGCCCAGGTTCTCGGATGGCATCTCCTCCCCGAGCATCTCTGTTTGGGCTCCAGACTCCTGGGCCTTGGTTTCTCTGTCTACAGGTTCATCTGGCACCCATTCAGCATTGCCCCAGCCTGCTGGGGAGCTGGTTGTAACAAATTCCTCAGTCTTGAGCAGAAGGGGAAACAGCCTGCCCGCTGGGGCACCAGTGCTGGTGTTTTCCTCCTCACACAGGGGTATCTCTATGTTGTAAAGTGTCATGCAGACTAATGGTACAACACACATGCACACGCACACACACACACACTGGTTTCTATTGCAATATATTGCTTTGAGGAGGTGAATTGTGGTTTTTAAGATAGCAAGTCATCCCAGCCACCCTTGGATAGAGTGGTAGCTTATAATGACATAAGGCGACTTATACACAATGCAATAGACTTCTATGTTTCTATTACCAATCGCAGCTATTGCTCCTGTTTCTAAAGACATTTTTACCAAGGCTTGCTCTGTTAATGATTCTCGCTTGACACAAAGCTTTTTACACACAGATAAAAAAAACTGGAACCATATCTCCCAATACAAAAATAACCAAACTTTTGCAGGTTTAAGGGAATTGGCTCTGGAGCACCGTGGATCGACAGTTCCCGTATGAGGAATGCCCTGCTTAGATCACCCGCCCCCCTGTTCTCACATTACCAGCAGTACTCACAGACGTTTCTCTTCCCCTTCTATCCCTGCGCAAACATCTTAATATATCTTGCCTGACAATTTTACAGCACCAGCAGGACCGTGGGATCATTGTACACCACACCAGCCCAATATATTTTGCTAAGGAGTTGGAATATCATCTTGCTCTGAAATTATGATTATATTTTTTTCCCCTGAAACAACCAAAACCTCCGTAACCCATTTGATTTGCAGTGCAAAGGATCAAATGGGTTTTTGAGAAAAGCTGGCATTTGGCGACAGACCACACTCCAGGTCATAAATTACACCAGCCGCCTGATCAGAAAAGCAAATCTAGTTGTTTTATGCCTTTGCTTTTGACAATTGTATTGCATTTTTTCTTGCTCTGTATTTGACCTAATTAGTGCCTCTCTTTCCCACCACTTGGTCTTCAAAAACCCAGGTTTTAGGGCTTGCCCAAGTCATTTTGGCCTGGATACTCTTTGCCCACTCCACCCCCCCACCCCCCACCCACCCCCCCCACACACACATTTGAATAGCTGCCTGTTTGCTTCAACAGAGCAGCCCATTATGTGGATAATGCACAGCTTTTGGGGTCATTGAAGTCGAGGCACTGCAGGAGAGGTAACCCCTTCCACAATACATACTTTGCTCCCAAGGACCCCAAAGCCTGGCACTATCCACCTAGCCAGTCAAGGAGCAGCCACACCAGAGAAGCGGACGGGCAGCAAAATGTAACCAAAAAACCCACAACCCTCCTCTCCTTCTTCCTTCTCCTCCCTTCCCTGTGAGTATGGTTGTGTAGCCGTAGTAGCTGAGAGCAGGAGTGGGCAGCCTCCTAGCACAAATGCCATGGCTGAAGAGCATTAATGAGTCCATTATTGTGAACAGGATAGTGGCCTTTTATTCTGGAGGAGAAGGAAAATATGCCTCCCTTCGTTCCACGTACACCACACAATTGGACTGGTGGTTGCACCTTACATCAACACAGGCAACAGGGCAGTTTCATCCACAGCACCTCGGCAGCTGGCTAGCTAAGCAAAGATGTGTGCACATCAGGCTATGTGGTCTACGCAGCTGTGTCTTCCAACACCACACCATCACACCACATGCTGCAGAATCTGCCACCAGTAGTAGCTGCTTCCCTCTGCCTAACCCTATGGACTGAATTTGTTCCTGAATACTTGGTCATCAAAAAAACAGCCCATGTGAGGGCATGTGAGAGGTCTGGCTGCAATATTATGCACATGACTATCCAGTGAACAAGAATGTGTGAACGAGCTAGGGATGTGATCATGTCTACATCTCCCTTTCGTTACATTTCTCTCATTCCCATCTACATTTTCACTTCCTTTCTGTATCGTGTTGGGGGATGGATTTTTCTTTTATCTTGTACAAATATTCCAATAGTACCTGATGGGGTTCCATTTACAAGGTATAAAATATCTTCGGGAAACAAACCCACTTTCACATTAAAACTAATGGGAAAATTGGATTGGATTACAATAATTCATTTTGTACCTGCTGTCAGAGAATCAATGAGTCTGTGCTGTTGTTGTTACGTGCCATCAAGTCACCTCCAATTTATGGCAACCCTATGAAAGAGAGATCTCCAGAATGTCCTGTCCTCGACAGCCTTGCTCAACTTTTGTAAACTCCAAGCCTGTGGCTTCCTTTAAGGGAGTCAATTCATCTTGTATTTGGTCTTCCTCTTTTCCTGCTGTCTTCCACCTTTCCCAGAATTATCACCTTTTCCAAAGAATCCTGCCTTCTTATGATGTGCTCAAAGTAGAACAGCCTCCGTTTCAACATTTTTTGCCGCCAGAGACAATTGGGGCTTGATTTGATCTAGGATACACGACTGGACAAAAATTGTCAAGGGGAACCTTTACCTTTACCTTTTACAGTTATTTAAGTGGGACGTGGTGGCGCTGCGGGTTAAACCGCAGAAGCCTCTGTGCTGCAAGTTCAGAAGACCAGCAGTCGTAAGATCGAATCCACGCGACGGAGTGAGCTCCCGTCGCTTGTCCCAGCTCCTGCCAACCTAGCAGTTCGAAAGCATATAAAAATGCGAGGGGAACCTTTACCTTACTACACTTATTTATCTTTCTTGCAGTCCAGGGTATCTGCTCTCCTCCAATGGTAAAGGTAAAGGTTCCCCTTGACAATTTGTCCAGTCGTGTTCGACTCTAGGGGGCGGTGCTCATCCCCGTTTCCAAGCCATAGAGCCAGCGTTTGTCCGAAGACAATCTTCCGTGGTCACATGGCCAGTGCGACTTAGACACGGAACGCTGTTACCTTCCCACCGAGGTGGTCCCTATTTATCTACTCGCATTTGCATGCTTTCGAACCGCTAGGTTGGCGGGAGCTGGGACAAGCGACGGGCGCTCACTCCGTCACGTGGATTCGATCTTACAGCTGCAGATCTATAGACCGTACAGCACAGAGGCTTCTGCGGTTTAACCCGCAGCGCCACCACGTCCCTCCTCCAATACCATATTTCAAAACAAATCAACTTTTTTCCTGTCAGTTTGTATCACTGTCCAGCTTTCACACTCATACATGGTGATCAGAAATACACGAGTGTGGATGATCTTGGTCTTGGTCTCCAGTGACATGTCCTTACACTTGATGGTCTTTTCTAGTTCCATCATTGCTGCCTTTTCTAGTGTCAGTCTTCTTCTGAAGACTCCGTTTGGATTAATGATGAAACCAAGGTATAGAAAATCTCTGTTTCAATTTCTTCATTGTCAATGCTGAAGTTGTGTAGTTCTTCTGTAGTCATGATTTTTGTCTTCCAAAATGTTAAACTGCAGTCCTGTTTTGGCACTTTCTTCTTTTACTTTCACTAAAAGTATATTTGTCATTGCTGCAGATGGTGTCATCTACATATCTTAAATTATTGAAGTTTCTTTCACCAATTTTCACTCCTCCCTCATCTATAACTAGTGTGGCTTTCCATATGCTATGTTCTGCATACAGAATTAACAGATAAGGGGATAAAATGTAACCTTGTCAGACACTTTTGCCTATAGGAAACCATTCTGTCCCTTCATATTCTCCCTTATCGGTAGCTTCTTGTTCACAATATGGGCTACACATCAAAAGAATCAAGTGCTGAGGCCCACCCATTACTTTCATGACAACCCATAGTTTCTCATGATCCACACTGTCAAAGGCTTTGCTGTAGTCTATAAAGCACAGGCTGATCTTCCTTGTTTGGTTTGCTCCAATAGCCAGTGGATTTTTGCAATATGATCTCAAGTGCCTCTTCCTTTTCAGGATCCAGCTTATACATCAGACCTTTCTAATTGTATATAAAGTAAAAGCCTTTGTTGCAACACTTTGAGCATCACTTTGCTTGCATGGAAGATCAAAACAACATAGTTACTGCACTCCTTGGCATCTCATTTCTTGGAGATTGGAATGTATACTGAATGTTACCTAGTCTGTGGGCCATTGTTTTGTTTTCCATATTTCTTGGCATATTCTTGTTAGGATTTTGACAGATTTAGTCTCTGTGGCTTGAAATAGTTCTATTGGTATTCCATTTACTCCTGATGATTTATTTCTTCCAGTGCTTTCAGAGCAGTTTTCACTTCACTTTCTAGAACTGCAGGTTCTTCATCATAGGATTCTTCTTCAAAGGAGTCAGTTATCCTTCATCTCTTCTGTACAGGTCTTCAGTATACTGTTTCCACCTTTTCTTTATTTTCTCCTGGTCAGACAGTGTGCTCCCCTTTTGGTCATTCTGCATTTCTGATCTTGGCTTAAATTCCCCTTTGATTGCTTGGATCTTCTGGAAGAAATCTCTTGCTTTTCCCCTTTTGTTGTTCTCTATTTTTTTTTTGAGCTGGTTATTATAATAGCCCTCTTTGTCTCTCCTGAGGGGCCTGCTATGAACTACAATATATGTGCCAATTGGTAGCAGTGATGTCTGTGCCAGACCTACCACTAAGAAGACGGAGCCAGCTGCCTCAAACTACAGAATTCAGATGTCATAAAAGCACTGTGAGTTGTGAGTTACTAAATTTGTCATTATTGTATTATTGTACCAGGGATA
Organism: Intellagama lesueurii; assembly: GCA_037013535.1. Taxonomy (NCBI): domain Eukaryota; kingdom Metazoa; phylum Chordata; class Lepidosauria; order Squamata; family Agamidae; genus Intellagama; species Intellagama lesueurii. The sequence continues at coordinate 159,919,975 of JBAJHW010000001.1, read as the reverse complement.
GGCCCTTCTGCGATTTATGTCTCATATGGCTAAATAACTGGTCTGGTGTTCAGTATTATATATCTAGACTTGGTAGATGTGTATGGCATTTTCTGTTCCACCTCAAACAACTAAAGGTCCTGAGTCAGACCTGATGATGCCAACAGCTCATTAGATGCCTGAAGGCTAGTTACACTCATGCAACTGGTCCGTATGAAGCCCAGATATGAAGGTAAAACCAGAGATTTGGGGGAAAGTATCCTGTCTCCCATTAACCTGTTTGCCTTCAATAATGGGATTTCCTCAGAAATATTTATCTTAGCAATCAGGCTTACACATTTTTGCTTTCCAGTCCACAAAACAAGGCAAGCTAAAGAGAAAATCACGTGCTGGGCTAAACAGGCATCTTTCCCCCTTTGGGGAAGCAGCCTTTCCAAAACAAAGTTGGACTGATTAAATTCTAACAAGCAGCAGCCATGACTCAGGGATGCCACCTGGCCCACTGGAGAGATTATCACATATAACTAGAGATGGGCACGAAATGAACCATGAACCAAAACAACCTGACTTATGGGGCTGGCTCGTGGTTCACTTCATGACCCAGTTTGGGGACCCCACTTTGTCAAAGCAAAACAAAATGCTAAACATTTTCCCTGTGGTGTTTAATTTGCTTCGGCAAAAGTGGATGCCCACCCGCCCCCTTCCCACTGCCGCCTACCTGCTTCTGCCACTGCTGCCACTGTGGGTGCCATCCTCAGAGGCAACGGGTCCAGATTCCCTGCCAGGAGCCTGCCCCTGCCTCTGAGCATCCACCCGCAGCAGAGGCAAAGGCGGCAGGAATAGGTAGGCCCCCGTTAGCATGAACCAGAAAAATGAACCACAAAACAGTTTGTTTTTTGGGGGGTTCGTGATGGTTTGCAGTTCATGGTTAGCTACGAACCACGAACCATCATTAACCACGAATCATCACAAAACACTGGCTTTCCAGTTCATGACCATCTCTGCATATAACCATTCATTCTAATATCCTCATATGCTCGCCTTCTGACACTACTATTAACCATCACAAGCCTTTGCTTTTCTTCATCCTTTTCTTACTCAACTACGATTTCTGGAGGCAAAAATGCGGCCTCTTTCTACTTGTCAGCATAACAGAATGTCTTCAAAAGATTTGCATCTTATAGAATGCCAGGATGGCTAGGCTGTTGTTAAGGCTGCACTCTGCTGAGTCTAATTGACTGCATCAAAGGTAGCGGGTAAAGGTTTTCACTGAATGTGCCAAATAGCACACCATGCCACGTAGCTCAGTGGGAATAATGTCACTCAATATTTTAATTCTGTTTTAATTCTGTGGGTTTTTTTAAGAGCAAAAATGACATTTTTAAAGGAGAATAGAAATATTCCTCACCTTTTCACAAATGGGTAAGAGAGGGATTACGGATGATCTGGACAGACACCGCCCTGGAAACGGGCTTTTTCAAAGTCAGTTGATTGAGTTCTCAATTTTTAATAAAGAGACAACCATATTATCTTTCCTCAGCGCTTTACTTTGTCTCTTCTTCTAATTGACTGCTGGATCAGACCAGAAAGAGTATCCAGCAGCAGTCAGCACTTGTAAGACTTGAAAGGATTTCAAAATCGGCCGCTGTAAAGTATCATGGCCTAGCAACACTGAAGAAGAAGAAGAAGAAGAAGAAGAAGAAGAAGAAGAAGAAGAAGAAGAAACAACCCTTTGTGGGGGTGCCATTCCCAAGGTTGCTAAGATGTTGGCTTAATCTACAGTAGAGGGCACACCCTCCTGGATGACGTCACAGCTGCTTCTGAGAGGCATGACTGCCCACCATTCTTCTTTCTCATAGGTGCTAGAGAGCTTGCATGGAGCCTTTCCTTAGGCCAATTATAATGGCATGATGTAACCATTGTCCTATCTGAACTCTGTCAACTATCTGTATACTATCAACTATCTGTGAGCTTGTAAGGTTAATAAAAGCACAGTCCTCCTGGGGGCAGGGCAGAATTCATTGGGAACCCATTCTGTGTTATTCTGCCTCTTCTACTAGCCGCCCACCAGGAGCACTGCTGGCAGACATCCATCTGTGTGTGTGGCATACTTCTTTAACGTCTATCTCTAAGAGACTCTTTGCTATCCTAATTATCTGGTGATCACCACAAAGCCCATCAGCCTGCTAAGTTCGTGACTCCAACAACCCTTGAGTCAGCACGCCAATGAAGCATTAGTATTTTATTTATCATAGCCGAGCCATTCAGAGAGGACATGAAGCACAACAACCAACATCCCAGTTTGGGGATATTCTGCTTTGACCTTAGGTTAGGTCCCAAAGTGCTTTTCTATTAACAGAAAGCAAAGTTTTGCTCATGGAAGGGCCGTTTCCGATGAAGGGGGACAGCATAGCATTAGAAAATGACTCTCGGTCAAGACATCTTCCTCTCTTTGTACAAGCCTTCACTTCATTTGGCAGAAGTTCATTTTCAAGGCTTTTGAATTGCCCGCTACCGACCCTTTGCACATGATAGCTGTTTGCTTCTCTTATTCATGACTTCTTAGATTTGTAGTGTAATTGCTAATACAATTTTGGAGGGCACTGTGCGCTTCCAGCGTTCCTGGAAAAGCATTCATACATTTTCTCCTTTCACTCACGGGCAATTGGTTTAAATAGTCACCATGGTCTTAAGGGTGGGAAAAAGTCTTTGGCATCATTTATCTCAGCCTATGCAATGACACGGAAACCACTCTCCACAAGAGGAGTCTCTGTCCCCCATCTGCTGGTGGACTTGCCACGAGCAAAGTCCTAGTGTCAACACGCAAAATCAATGCAGCAAAGGCATTAGAGAGAAGTGTTCCCCCACAACAAAAACGACTCTGCCCTTCTGAGCTGGAAGACCCAGGAAAAACTCCTTTCTCAAGCCAATCAGAGATGTGGAAATTAACAGCAGAAAATGGTGCACAGTTTAGTTGATTCTTACTGAGCTCAGAAATCCAATTAAGTTAAGGCTAAGGTGGAGGAGATGCATTTTTGACAGTTACGTTTGCCTACAACAGGTTGCTGGAAAGAAGTTCTCCATCCCACTAAGACAGGTCACATGTCATTCTTCTTCCCTACCTTCATTTCACAATAACAACCCTGTGAGGTAGGTCAGACTGAAAGAAAGCATGACTGCGCATAGAGCGACTTCCATAGATCAGTGAGGATATGAACCTAGATCTCCTAAGGTCTGGTCAAACACCATGCCAACCATTACATCATACTTGCTGTCTTCTTCATCACCCTGTTATAGAAGAGTCCGGCACTCTTTCTATCGGTCCTGATAGTGATACATTTGAGAAATTGTAATATTTGTAAAAGCTGGGGATGATTTGATAATTGGAACCAGCTCAGATTTTTTTTCCTAAGGAGACAATTTGTTTGCAGAATAGAAAGCTCAGATCAAAGTGCTACCAGTTCTGAAGTCTGCTAACTATGGAAGCTGAAAAAATGTGCTAAGATATTCAGCCTCGTGGAGCCTTGTGGCACAAAGGATTATACTGCAGTACAGCAGCCAAAACTCTACTCACTACCCAGGTTCAATCCCAGGTAGCCAGCTCAGCCTTTCATCCTTTCGAGGTTGGTAAACTGAGTACCCAGCTCGGGGGGAGAGGGAATGTATAGCCTGCATAATAAAATTGTAATTGTAAAACTACACATAGAGTCCTTTCAGCATTAAATTAAAAGACGCCTGTTTCTTGGGAGGAAAGAAATATCAATAACCTCAGATATACAGATGATACCACTCTGATGGCAGAAAATGAGGAGGAATTAAAGAACCTCTTAATGAGGGTGAAAGAAGAGAGTGCAAAAAATGGTCTGAAGCTGAACATCAAAAAAACTAAGATCATGGCCACTGGTCCCATCACTTCCTGGAAAATAGAAGGGGAAGATATGGAGGCAGTGACAGATTTTACTTTCTTGGGCTCCATGATTACTGCAGATGGTGACAGCAGCCACGAAATTAAAAGACACCTGCTTCTTGGGAGGAAAGCGATGACAAACCTCGACAGCATCTTAAAAAGCAGAGACATCACCTTGCCGACAAAGGTCCGCATAGTCAAAGCTATGGTTTTTCCAGTAGCGATGTATGGAAGTGAGAGCTGGACCATATTTTAATTGTATTTTAATTGTTTTATCTTTTTTACTGTAGTTAAATTGCTGTAAGCTGCCCAGAGACCTTTGGGTAGTGTGGGCGGCATATAAGTTAAATAAATAAATAAAGAAAGAAAGAAAGAAAGAAAGAAAGAAAGAAAGAAAGAAAGAAAGAAAGAAAGAAAGAAAGAAAGAAAGAAAGAAAGAAAGAAAGAAAGAAGGCTGACCACCAAAGAATTGATGCTTTTGAATTGTGGTGCTGGAGGAGACTCTTAAGAGTCCCCTGGACTCCAAGGAGAACAAACCTATCCATTCTGAAGGAAATCAACCCGGAGTGCTCACTGGAAGGACAGATCCTGAAGCTGAGGCTCCAATACTTTGGCCATCTCATGAGAAGAGAAGACTCCCTGGAAAAGACCCTGATGTTGGGAAAGTGTGAAGGCAAGAGGAGAAGGGGACGACAGAGGACGAGATGGTTGGACAGTGTCACCAAAGCTACCAACATGAATTTGACCAAACTCTGGGAGGCAGTGGAAGACAGGAGGGCCTGGCGTGCTCTGGTCCATGGGGTCACGAAGAGTCGGACACGACTTAACGACTAAACAACAACAACAATATAAGCAGCACACTGCTTTTTGTGAAAGAACAGAGATTTTTCCTCTTGTTTCCTTAGGACACTTAATTGCTACAGTTATACACAATAGACATTTTAGTATAGAAATACTTTCCTGCAATATAACTTACAGAACAAAAATTGGCCCATGGCTGTGGGGCCACAGTCTATCAGAGGACTCAACCTGGCACTTGAATCTTCCATAATTTGTAAACGTGGTGCCATTAAAATTCAGATGGTCCTGAATAATAATAAATAGGCATGGGATGTTCATATTCTTATCCCTGGGAATACAAATATAAATATTGTCACCAGGGGTGCCTGGGAAAACCAGACCCTCCTCCTGAACTGGCAGGTCCACTTACTGCTCGCTGCATGGCTGGCATCATTCTCATAATGCCAATCCAGGAAGCAGCCCGGCTGGTGCTTCCCTGCCTTCCCACGCAGCCAACCATTCTGGTGAGGAGACGGGATGACAGGTCTCCCCACTCAAATGTTGAGCAGTTGGCTGTGTGGGGAGGCAGAGAAACACCAGCTGGGCTGCTTCCCAGATTGGCATGACGAGAACGACACCAGTCACACATGCCATGTGGCGAGCAATAAGTGGACCTGCTGGTTTGGGGGAAGGGTCCGGTTTTCCCAGGCACCTGCGGTGCCTATATTCGTATTTGTATCCCCAGAAATACAAATACAAATATCCCATGTTTAATAATAAAGAAATAAAGCTGGGATATACAGTGTAGTGCAACGGATAGAGTGACAGTCTAGGACTCAGGGAGCCTGGGTTTGAATCCTCGCTCGTTCACAGAAACTCACTGGGGGTGTGGAACTGGTAAAAACACTCCTTAAATATCTCACTTACCTTGAAAGCCCTAATGAGGATCACTATAAGTTGGTTCCAACTTCATGGCACAAACCAACAGCAACAATAATAAAGCCACAAAAGGATACAAGTATGTATGAATCAATAGTAGAGATGGGCATGAACCAGTTTGTTCCAGTTCATCTCAGTTTGTCAAGGTGGCCGCACAGGTCCTGCTGCTCCCTTCCATGCCTCCTTTGGCTCAAACAGCCACTCAGCAGACCCAGCCTGCTTGTTTTTTCCACCTCCTTGGCTCATCTCCCAGTCACGAGCAAGAGCCCAGACTTCTCTGCCCTGCCCCTTTTTGCCTGAGTGGGAGATCAGCCAGGAGGGGAGGGGCAGAGAAGCCTGAGCTCTTGCCAGGACTGGAAGATCAGTTGAGGAGGTGCAAGAAGCTAGCATACTGGGCCAGGTGAGTGGCTGTTTGAGCCAGTGGAAGCGGGGGCTGCTTTTATAAACTGGGACAAAATGAGACGAACTAGTTCATGCCCATCTCTAATAAATAGACTATAGCTAATACAACATTTTCACCAGCAACTGGGCAAAAAGTAGTATTTCTTAGAATAATGTTTTTTTTTCTGTTTTTAAATTGTACCAATGTTGTGTCGATTTATTTCATATCAGTTCTGCACTTGTGATCATTGCTGTCGATCTACAGTATTTACTTTGCAAAGGGGTCAGCTTTTTGGCTGCTGCGGCCACTTCATGTGGGGGTGGGCCTTTTTTTTAGATATCCCCATGGGCTGTCTTAAAAAAAAATGACACAACGAACTGACAAATTGATCCGTGGTTCGTCGGGCCACTGGGGCACAATTCATGACAGATGTATCGTCCCCATCTCTAGTTCTGTCTATTCCTTCTGACAAGGGTTTCAATATTTGAGCAGCTGGCATATTCCTCTTGTATCCCCCCGCTTGGCACGAGTAGAGTGCAACTAGAGAAGGCAGAGCAGTGCTCATTGCGTTGCATTTTAAAAATAACTCATTGCATCAGTCATTACTTCTTGGCAGCCCAGGTTACTATTATCATCATTGGTCCAGTTGTGCAAATTATTTGTTGTGTTTCACATTATTAACTTCTTGTGCTGTTGCAACTAACAGGCTAGAAATATACTCTGCAGTGTATTATGCACCCTCTAGTGGGAAAGCCTGATATTCCACCTGTTGCAGAGTTTTGAAATACAGTGGTGCCTCGACGTACAAACTTAATTGGTTCCGGAACTCTGGTCGTAACTCGAAATGGTCATGAGAAGAAGCACCATTTCCCATTGAAAAGCATTGAAATGCAATTAATCCATTCCGGACGAAGAAAAAATCACCAAAAAAAATTAAAAATCACTGTAAGACCCATCGGAAACGCAATTAATCTGTTCCGGCCGAAGGGGGGGGGGGGAGAAAAGCAAGCAAAGTGTGCAAGACCCATTGGAAATGCAAAAAGAGCAAAGCAGAAAGCAAGCAAAGCGTGCAAGACCCATCAGAAATGCAAAAAAAGCAAAGCAGAAAGCAAGCGAAGTGTGCAAGACCCATCAGAAATGCAAAGAAAGCAAAGCAGAAAGCAAGCGAAGAATGCAAGACCCATCGGAAATGCAAAAAAAGCAAAGCAAAAAGCAAGCAAACCCCCCAAGACCCATCGGAAATGGGAGGAACCCAAAAAGCAAGCAAACCCCCCAAGACCCATCAGAAATGGGGGGGAAACCCAAAAAGCAAGCAAACCCCCCAAGACCCATCACAGCACAGAAACATAACCCCCCCCAGCCGAAAACCACACTGCAAAACCCACCCAGAACAGTTTTTAAAAAGCAGAAAGCAGCACCTTACCTTACCAGGCAGTCCGAAGCCTCCTCCGATCGCACTCACTCTAACCAATTGGGGCAAAAGAGCTACAAAGAAGCAGTTTTTTGCCTACCAACGGTTAGCAATTTGAATTTCCCGCCTTTTTCCCCTGCCTTTTTGTGTTCGTAACTGGAAGCTCCGGCCGCAAGTTGAAGCAAAATGTTGTGGCCGGAGCTGGTCGTAACTCGAAATGGTCGTAAGTCGGGACGTTCGTAAGTCGAGGCAATACTGTACAGTAATCAGGATTCTGCTCCGATTCTCCAATTCTGTAGGGAAAATCTGGGGCTTTGGGATAGATCCCAATTTGGGCTGAAGTGACTTTGGTGCCACCTAATTCAACCTGTGCCTCAGATGTGAAGTGATTTGCAAATTTGGTTAATGAGCCTCCTGTTGACTTGCATTAGAAAACTAAAGCAGCCGTGATTTCTTTGTTTTTGGACTTGATGTATAGAAAATTTGGAGTCTTAAGCATTATTGGAATAAGCCTGCCAATATTTAGAGATAGTTTTAAAGAACAGGCAATGTTAATCTGTGCTAGCATGTCAGGCAAAAAGAAAACAAAAATGGAAAAAAAAATAGAGACAAAAATGTTGTGGTACCTTAAAAACTAGCTGCTATATTTTCATGTAACTTTTTGTGGACAAGCCCACTTGAAGACATGAAGAAGTGGACTTGTCCATGAAAGTTCACAATCAAATATAGCAGTTAGTCTTTAAAGTGCCGCAATGTTTTTTTTCTTTTTTAATTTTTTAAAATTAAATTTTAGAGCACTTCAGGAAGTTCCATAATAGGACACCTTTAAAGTTTATGTTTTGAAAAAAAAAAAGAATGTACCTTGAGTTGAGGGTTGACTCTTACGTGGTTGCTCTCCTGCTCTGCATTTAGGCCATTGAGCATGTGGGCATTTCTCTTTCAAACCATCTAGGGATATAAAAATGTCCAATGAGCTTAAAAATTTAAAGGATGCATATGTTCGAGTGTGCACAGAGGATGTGCATGTTACACTGCTTTTGCAATTAACAGAAGATAACGTTTAGAAAAATATTCTTCACGGTAAAGAGGTGGATGCTTTTACCTTGTTCAGCATTGCACAGTTGTCCATCTCTTAATTCCCGTTCCTCATGTGTACATTTTCCATCTCCCTTGCATGACAGCTTGACTTTGCACATGGTTCCAAATATGGAAGAAATCTAAGCAACATTGTTCAGCTGCTAGAGCAATTCCTGCACCCGACAATATAAGCATTTGTTTACACTTACTATAGTTCACATTTCCTTTATTCTAATGGCTGCCTGTTACATTATGAATGGCTTGGAATGCTCGACTAAATCATACTTAATGAAATGCAGCTCAGACTTTAAATCCAAGAGAAAGAAACAAGAGTTCTTACCTCTACTATTACAACTATATAGTAAACAGAATATGACATCCACATTATTTTATGCAGGGGACCCATCAATATATTATAATTTTATAACTTCTTGAATGTAACACCTAGTGCAGAGATCTACAGGAATCTGGAAAAGAATGAAAAGTCATAAATTCTAGTTTATCAGCATTGACAATAACACCAAGAAAGACTGATGGAGTGTTCATTTGCACAGCTTCATAAATGACAGCAAGGAATTATAACTATAATTGTAAGGAAGTGACAAATAACCAGCAGCATATAGAGAAGGTATGAAGTTCCTCAGTAAATAGAGATGCTAATGAAGTTGGAAAATAGGCCTCTGCTAGTAAATAGTCAACGACACAGTCCAAGGTTCAAAAGTGTGTGGGAAACTTGGAATGTTTTTTTTTAAAGAAACCACAGGTTAGAACAGACTTTGCAATCAAATGAAGTGAGGATGGGACACCAGAAATATATTCAGAATTCAGAGTAGAAAGGCCTGTTTATGTAGTATTGGAGTTCTGTGACACTGGGGTGAAAAAATATAACAATGGAAGGAATCTTCTTCTGTAGCAGCTCCTGCTGGTGGCGTCCCTTCTCAAAATGGCGGTGAGGGAGTGGAAACAAAAGGGCTTACCACGGCCAGGTACAGTACCAAAAAGGTCTGGCCCTTTAAGGACACTGCTTCAGGGGTGAATTAAGGGCAAGAGGAGTTCCACTTCTTGGAAAGAGACAAAGCTGTGAACCATTTCTCTCCCTGGACTACAACTCCCAGAATCGCACAGGCAGCCCAGCCATTGGCTATGTGTTTCCCATCTCTGGAGGGTGAGGAAGAAATCAGCACCTGCTTCTTGAAGAAGAAGAAAAATCTATCTGAATTGTAGCTCTTTATTTGCTGTTAAAGTGGAATTATTGCCTGCCGCTGGCAGATAACTATTTGCAGGAGGGTTAGGAAGAGAGAAGGAAACAGGGATCAGCCCTTGACGGAGTTATGGTGGGAGAGAGCAGAGCAGCAGGCTTTTGTTTTTCGGTTCCTTTCATTTTATCCTGCCTTACTCCAAAACCGAGACACAAGGCAGCTTGCAACACAATTTCTTAAAATAAAAATACAGTTAATTAAAATAGGAAATAACTCATTTTGAGAAATTGCTTTTGGAAAAAGTTACATTCTCTAGCAATGAAGTTACTTGTTGGCCTGTAAATGGCATGAGACCAAGTGTCTACCGGCTACTCATTCCTGACAAAGGCCACTTCGGAAATATTGGTACCTCAGAAATATTAACATAATAATTCTAGTAGTGCAATATATTAATAAGCAGCACCAAGTTTCTCAAATGAGAGTGAAAGGGTTAAATGGGTTAATTGTTCTTCATCCTCTTGTCCGTTGGCTAATTGCAGAAAGAAGAGGCTTAAGTCGGCAATGGAATTAATTACCTTGTTTGGTTGCACTGAATAGCTGAGGTCCTCATGTGATTTTTTAAATTCAACTGTTGATTATCTTTCTTTAATTATTTTCATATATTTGATATCCATGCAGTTCCTTATGGCTGTTAAGGATGTTTCTGTGTCGGCAAAATCATTGAGATCTGAACAGTCTTCATAGCAGTTCAGCAAAATGTAATAATAATCTGAACATTTAGTCCAGTTCTGATCTCTGAAAGACTTGATAATGAATTTTTAAAAGGAGACCTCTGAAATGGGAGTGACACATTCGTGGAACTGTTTAAAGAGCCATTTGCTGTGTGTGCATCTTCTGAAGATATAGTAGGATCCAAGGCCCTGGGTTTTGGTCCCAGCCGAGAATGTCCGCTGGCTCCCAACCCCGTCCTTGTCTATGACAACATTGGTGCATCTCTGGGCCTCTGTGGGGAGGGAGGGGACCCATTCCTGTAACTAAAGAGAGACAACCAGCTATGACATCGTGGGAGGCAGACCCCCAGCAGACCCCCAATGTCAGGGACGTGTTAGATCTCAAACCCTAAGAACCAAAGGGCTGCATCTCATGAGAAAGGGCAAAAGGTGGGGGAAAGAAAGATGCAAACGCAGGCAGTTTTCCTGCCAAACATTTAACAAACTCTTCTTTGATTTAGTTTTGTACCCTTGAACAGTATGCAACATATTAAAATGAGGGTGAGCAAGAAGAGGAGGAGAAGCTTTCTGAAATTCAGAAACCAGTGATTTGGCAAACATGTCACTCTAAACACATAATTTTTAGGCTTGCTTTTGAGTCTGCCCAAACACTGAGAAATAAGAAGCATACTGGCAACAACAATATCCAGCATGCTCAGGGGAATTGACTGGTTTTTCGTTGCTCTCTGTTATACAGACCAAGCAAACCTCCTCGTTGTTGGTGGGGAGAGGGCAAGGTTGTCTTTCTGCTTCAGCAAGCGACATCACGCATTTCCCCCAAGAGCAGGACTGAAGGGAGCTGCCCTTTTCTGTTTTTTTCTCCCTCCCCATCAACTAGCACTGGAAGGGAACATGTGTGGCAGCCCCAGGGCTGCGGCTGCCGCATGCCAGTTGCAAGCTTTCTTCTTGTGGAACAGTGGAGTTGGAGATGAGGGGACCCCTCCACACGAAGGAAGTCGGGGGGGGGGGGGGAATCTGTGCAAATGTTTTCATCTCCTGGATGCTGTCAATTTTTTAAAAAAACTAATTCTGGATTTTAGAGGGTTATTCATATTTGTGGTTTAATTACGGTATGTGGGATCGACATGTCGCTTTTGATTGTGATTTTTTCATTGTTGTGGAATTTGAGGGTTGTAAGTTTTAATCTTGTAAACTGTACTGCTTGCACTATTGGGGCAATAAATAAATAAACAAACAAACAAACAAACAAACAGATGAATTTTCTCCAGTGTTGACCCAGTCACCTCCAAAATAACACAAGTAATGCTAGTATCTGAACTGCCAACATTGTCAATGGCCAAGAGGCAGCCGCACTTGGCAGACATGAGCACACCGTGTGGGTGATTCTCCCTCTCACTTCTCTTTGGATCCCATACTAGCAAAACTGTTGCTGAAGCCACTTCTTCCCTCCCTAAAGAGCTGTGCCTTTATTCCACCTCCTGGGTTCCTCCACTCCCTGGGTCCTATGTATGCAAAGCTTTCTAGCCACTGAGCTCTCCTTATACTCTGGCTCTCTTCGAGAACACTCCTTCCCCTGCCTCCCACTTTTCTGTAACTCCTGGGCAAGGAAAGCTGCTGGTTCTGGGTAGAGCCCACATGTGTTCTTCTGCATGCAGAGGATAGATTAGAAGCAGTATTTACCCTCTGGTTGGGTGCGTTCACACCCTTCCAACAGCGAAAGTTTGCAGCCTGTAAATTTCAGCACCTACGTCAAAACTCCAGTCACTCACCCCTAGTTATGGCTCGGGGGGATCTAGTCCCGCCCCTACTGCTCAGCATGTTGACCATACACTTGGCAGCCATGTGGGAACTTAACATAGACCCAGATCTATGCACAGACAGGGCCTTCCCTTCAAGAGGGACTCTTGGGCCAACCAGACATCTGTCTCACCTTAAGGAGCCCTCTGTGCATATACCTGTATGGATGTGTGACACACACACACACCAATGTGGGCCATTAATATGCAATTGGAGAGTGAGTTTTCTGGCATATGTACAACTCAAAGGGGTTAGGGCTGTTCAAGATGCCCCTGGAACTCATTCACACATTGGCCAGAATCCTTTTATTTAATTACACCAGCCTGAAGTCTAGGCATGTGTATTTCTGCAGCAAATTGCCATCAGTTAAAGCTTGTATCTCTTGATACATGCCAAGTCATGCAAATGACTGTGTGACAAGAATTAGGAGGCCTGTCTTCTTAAATAGCAACACTTCACTCTAAGAATGTATGTCACACACTTACATTAACTTGCTTGCATTAAGTAATAGCATCCTGGCCATTGAATGAATTCATGAGATGGGATACACAGTGCAACGAGATGTCTTTCTTAAACACTGAAACTTTGAAAGGAAAGTTGGTGTGCTCATTTTAAAAAAAAAACAAAGTGTGCTGCTTATATACCACCCCATAGCACTAAAAGCTTTCTCTGGGCGGCTTACAATTTAATTATGGAGGCTATACCTTGTTTCCCCCCCCCCCCCCAAAAAAAACTGCATACTCAATTTACCAAACTCAGAGGGATGGAAGGCTGAGCGAACCTCAAGCCAGCTACCTGGGATTGAACCCAGGTCATGAGCAGAATTTTGGCTGCTGTACTGCAGTTTAACCACTGTGCCACAAGGCTCACAAATCACAGAATTCAATCCCCCTATCTATGCAGGGCAGGAATGGGATGACAAAATAGTCTGTTTCACGTGTATAACTGTGCATTCCTTCCCTTCCCTTCTTGATAATTGGGTCCCCACGGACATATGCCCCATTTTTGTGGGTTATGAGCTTAGACAAGATATAAAAAGAAACACAAAATCACCTCTTACTGCAAGGGTGGGAAACATGCCGGCTTCCAGATGTTGTTAGAATTATATGCATAGAACAACTCCATGTCATCAACTACACCCATCCATGCCAACCAGGATAGCCAATAACTGGGGGGAAATGGGAGCCACAGCTCAGCAGTACCTCTTTTTTTTTAAGATATTATAGAATCCAGCATTGTCAACACGAGTAGACTGGAGTTCCTCTAGCCCTGTCCCCTTCATTGTCATTTTCATCACTGAAGGGACAGCGGCTGAAATCCTGTTATTTATTGCAGGAAGTTGCACAAGAACAGGCCAGCTGAATCAGTGGGGCTTTGGTCCCCAACAGAGCGTCAGCTGCTGCATACGTTCGGTTGATCCAAATGGGCTTATTCTAACTGCACTAAAATACATTGCAACTAGAGTAGGCCCGTTGGAATCAATAGAACTTCCAGAGGACATGACTCACCAAATCCCCATTGATTCTATGGGCCTATTCTGGTGCAATTTACTATGCTCGGCTACAGGCTTTTAGCCAGTGAGTCTGAAGAGCACAGGCTTCTGCTCACATGTAGCCGATACACACAAACCAGAATCCTGGAAGATCTGGGTTCTTGCTCCTTTGTAGGGACATGAGATGGAGCCTCTCTGCTTCAATCTCAATAATAATCATGTGACCATAGAGATGGCGGGTAGGAGTAGGAACTCCCCTAGAACTGAACTGACCGTGCTGGAGTTTGCAAGTGTAGAACAGGGCTCGTGTCCAGAGGGCCACACACTCCTTCCCTATATTAGTGGAAAGGCAAGCCACGCATTGAATGAGATAAAACCTGGCTTCAGGGACTGGCTTCAAGCATTCCACTAATGACATGATTCTACAATCTATTCCAACATGTTCTTTCTTGTCCCTTTAGTTCTCAGGATCAAGTAAATACCAGGGAAAGAGAAGGTAGAGAAGCAACCATCTTAGTCCTGGTCACATGAGGGAAATGTTTTCTAATTATTCCAAAGTTAATTCGTTGCGCTTTTTCCCCCCCTCCCCTCTGGTCACAGGACACACAGTCAAGATTGAGACATTTTCCCGGCTAGCAGTGTAACTGCAAAACATTTCCCCATCGCCAGGTGAGGGTTGTGTTATTTTGTACCTCTCTTGCAACAGTGCATTCCTTACCAGGATTGCCTGTGTACACCCCCTGCCCCACCTCTTTTAAGAATCAAAGCCAGTAAGGTGGCCACCATTACTGTGTCACGCATATTATTATGTTTTTATTTTTCATGCCCGATACATCAATATGTTGGTAAAAGTATGTCACCAGGAGGCCAGCGCCATTACATTAGTGGTGAGTAATTTTATTATTATTATTTTCATGAGAAGAAACATTGAAACACTGATATGCCAAGGTCACCCGGGGGGGGGGGGGGGAGAGAGGTGATTACCAGTACTGCCGTGCGGATATCCCATGTCCATTGTGTGCAATGCTCTTCTGCAGAAGCAGCCAGTACAACAGAGGAACACTTTGTTAAACAGAAACCCCTTCCCGATCAACGTTCCCTCTAATTTTCAGCCCCGCTGGGTGGAATTCAAACCCCCGTGTGCGAGAGTACGCCCCCCCCCCCCTGCGTGGGGTTCCATTGCAATTAGAATGAAAGGGGTTGGAAACAATTGCTGTGGGTCCATGGAAGAGAAAGAAAGCTGTGTGGAGGGGCGGAGTCAAGCACCTTAGAGCAGTGGTCCCCAACCTTGGCCTCCAGATGTTCTTGGACTACAACTCCCAGAAGCCTTCACCACCACCTCTGCTGGCCAGGATTTCTGGGAGTTGAAGTCCAAGAACATCTGGAGGCCCAAGGTTGGGGACCACTGCCTTAGAGTGAACCTTGCTCCTGATCTATCTATCTATCTATCTATCTATCTATCTATCTATCTATCTATCTATCTATCTATCTATCTATCTATCTATCTATCTATCTATCTATCTATCTATCTATCTATCTATCTATCTATCTAAATCAAGGGGCTAAATTGCCCCTTAAAGCAAGCAAGAAAATAAACTGGTGCCATGGTGTATCTGGCCATAATGATTCAAATAGGAGGAAATAAATGAGTATTGCTAAAAGTTCTTGGGACGTTTCTCCCAGGATATAAACCATGTGGCCACCATTCAGTACAACAGAGGTATGGAAAGTATCGGAAGAACTAGAAAACATTTCCCTTGTGTGGCCAGAGCCTTAAATTATGCTTCTAAAATATACTTTGTTATATGAGACAGCAGTTTTACTACCAAATGGAATAAGATGAGGACAGCCTGTTAACAGAAGGTTTCCTCCCCTGCCCATTACAACTGATAAAGTCCTGAGCCTTTGTCAGCCTCCTTCTTAAATCAATTGTGATTTATTTAGAGTATAAATTTACAGTAATGGACAAATGGCAACAGCCCAGTTAGCTCTTTATACTCAAATGCTAATGAAAGTTGTGCGCCCCTGTCTTCATGGCCAAATTTCAGAACTTAACCTTGGGTGCTTATTATGCCACAGAGTTAAGTCAAGCTTTGGAATTAATGCCGGCATCTTATCATCAACATCATCATCCTGAACAGTGACAAGAATCTTACCAAGCAATGAAGCTAAGTAGGAGTTTATTTCCCATGGATTTCCTCCCTCTGTAACCACCTGCACTTGCCAAGAAAACAGTGTTTACAACATTTTTTAAATGTCACATCTTAAGAATAGGTGGCTCACTGTGAAGTCTTGGTGTGCCAGGCTCCAATTCAGACTAAAATTCATTTACGAAGTAGAAATGTATCAATATTTGCCATGCATTGGGTGGTGGACTTGTCCACAAAAGCTCACATTAAAGTATAGCAGTTAGTCTTTAAGTTGCCACAGCATTTTGTCTTTTTTATTTTTCTTTTGTTTTTGCCTGATATGCTAGCACAGTCTAACATGGCTATCTTTTCTAAATCTTTTTTTTACTAGCAGCAACCTAGGAGATAGTATTTAAATTGGGTGGAGGAAAGGTTAAACTACTAATCCTCAAACATCATCATGTCTACCATCTTCAAAGCAGACCCTAATGTGAAACAGAAAAAAACCAAAGTTCAGTGTTATATCTTCTCACATTTCCATATTGGGCCACCACAATTAAAGTTAGTAATGGACAAATATATTGGTCTCATTTTCTCCCACACTTTTTTAAAATGTTTGCTTCTTTGTTTCTTTCTTTGTTTCAAAATCCAAGTTATTTCCATCCAGAATAGTCAATCTGCCAATTTTGGTCAGTTCTTCAAAAATGAACAAACAGAATTCTCTCCCATGAAGACCAGCAAAATTTAACCAATGTCACTATTTCCAGCACAAAGAAGATTGTGTTGTACCTGTTTGCTTTGTGGGTGATTGCAATGAGGGATCTGTGAGGGTGCTGTACCTGCATTTGGCTGGATGTTATTACAGAGCCACAGTTAATTGGGTACCTGACTTATCAAGGCTCCTGATCACACAGAGTTCTGCAATTTCATTCAAGTGTACAGTTGCCATACCCTCAGAGATCTTCTGTCAACATGAAGAGGAGGTCAGTACTGGAAGAAGCAGGATTAGTACTGAAACATGTTTCCCCACCACCTTCTGTGCTTACCCTTCAACAAGAGTTAGATGGGATTGAGGAGCAGATATCGTGCATTCTAATATGGACTGCTGGTTCACAGAGAAGTTCCTACCTCTATATTGGCTAAGATTTAACATTATAATTTTTATCTGTGTGTGAGAGAGAGAGTTCGAAATTAACAAGGAATCAGCTCAGCAATAACACACCTTATACTATTTGGCTTCTGTCCATCAGTGATTGTGTTCTTCCTTTGTTTTCCTGTACAGTATAGTTTTTCCTGCCTTTTTTTTCCAAATCCACACTTCTCTAGGCATTCAAAATGGCCCCATGAAGAGGGTGCTAAGGCAGTGTCTGAATGCCTCAACCCATCCAAGCCCTGAAGATCTTCAGACTTTTATGTGTTCAGTGTGAAGGTCTAAAAGCACCATCTAAGTTCAAGAAGATGAACGTTCCAAGAAGCCTATGCATAATCAGGAACTGTGTACTGACAGGATGCCCTGCCATGAGAAGGGAAATGTGCTCAGGTGAATGACCCTCAAATTCCTATCACGAGGACAGGGCTGGAGGCAACCCTGCTTCTCCCCTTATATGTTTCTCAATTTTAAAAAAATCCTAAGGAGGATTTTCATTCAGTGCAAAGGGCCACAGATGTTCTAAGTTGTGGTTTGCCAGCAAGTTCCCGAAATGATTTTTTACCCACTTCTCTCAGTACTGTCTGGTTTTCAAAATTCTTAATGCCACATGAAAATAACAAGAACCTCGTGTGCTAAATTATCCCCCAGCTTCTCATTTGTATGAGTGCCAATGTCTCCACTTAGTTGCTCCTGTTTGACAAAATAAAATGCACATCTGAATTAACCCTTGCCTTAATAAGCCAAGTCTTTTGTGCTTTAAGCTTTCATTGACATAAAGAGTACAATTAACATCTGACCTTCACAGTGTATCTGCTGAGTCCCACAAAAGAAAGACTGATAAGAATCATGTCTATAGTAGTAAAAATGGCTTATAATTTCCCCCCACAAAGAAATGCATCTAGAATTCTTCAGCAGATTAAAAAATGTCTTCCTCATCTTAAAGTTTCATTTTATCACCATGCTTTTCTGACAAACTCCTTATCTAACCCCACAATATTTGCAACAGAGAGTCCAACCACCCAGTGGTTGAAATCCTGTTGAGTAGCTATGTGGGCATAACTTGGCACTAAGCCTGGGGTAGCTGCAGGAGCACCAAAGTGGAAGTTCTATCCACGAAGTACTTCCACCATTGCACTGTGCAATCAGTCACAACAGGAACCATGCAATCAACTGCACAATCTGCAGTGCTTAGGCAACAAACAGGATCCCAACCACTGCATGGAAACATGAATTATAACTAGAGATGGGGGTATTCGTATATGAATACCCACACACAGGTTGACATAACGAGGGTCCAGCCCCATGGGGCCGGACTGTCCACTCACCATTCCGCTGCTGCTGCGGGCATCGCAATCCCATCCTATCACTCCAGAGCTCGCAATCAGCGAGCCACTCTGACCTGGCAGAGAGGCTTGTCGTCCCACCTCCTGCCAGGAGTGGCGAGCCAATCGCGAGCTCCGGAGCCATTGGAAGGCTCTGTGGAGGTCGCAGCAGCAGTGGAATGGTGAGTGGTCCTTCCAGCCCTCGTTATGTCTACCCGTGCAGGAGTATTCATATATGAATACGAATACCCCCATCTCTAACTATAACCCCAGTGTCTGCTTTTACCAAGAGAATAGCAGCTCCAGGAGGGGATCATTTTTAGCAAAGAAGAAAAGGATGCTCAATTTTTTTATTTTTTGCTACCCATCACTTTCCCACTGATAATCTCTTCACATGCAAATATGGATCTGCAAACTGATGGATCACAGTTAATTTCTATTTTGTTTGGACTACTGTGGTACACTACACATGGGACTACCGTGGAGTCACTCTCTGAATCAGATCAGGTGAACAGGATAGTGGTAAGGGATGCCACTCCATCTCTTCTGTTAGAAGGCTTCAACATGCAAGACCACTTTGTCTTCATGTCCTCTGTGGTTACCATTGTTCTATCTCACTGCTTCCCAACCATGGGTCCCCAATGTTCTTGGACTGAAACTCCCAGAAGCTTTCACCACTAGCTGTGCTGGCCAGGATTTCTGGGAGTTGTAGTCCAAGAACATCTGGGGACCAAAGATTGGGAACCACTGTAAAAAGCAGGGGGGGGGGGGGAAAGAAAAAGTGTGCTGCTTATATACCACCCCATAGCGCTTCAAGCACTCTCTCAAGTTAATTATGCAGGCTACACATTGCTCCCCCAGCAAGCTGGGTACTCATTTTACCGACCTCGGAAAGATAGAAGGCTGAGTCAACCTTGAGCCGGCTACCTGGGATTGAACCCCAGGTCGTGAGCACAGTTTTGACTGCAGTACAGCAGTTTAACACCTGCGCCACGGGGCTCCTGTTCCGTCTCGAGTGGTCACCAGTCCCACTCACACTGCAGTACACACTCTAGACCTGCTTTTTTATGATGGATGGGATGATGATGATGGGGAGGAACTCTTTGTAGTTCCATTGTTTTGAATAAATCACTACTTGGCAGGTTCAGACTCACTGGGATTCAAAGCTTTTCCAGGGGTGTCAGCCAAATAACATGGTCTACCCCAGGTGACAGATGGATTTGGATGTTCTCCTGCCTGCTCTTCGGAAATTTCCTGTTGTCTCGGCAGACGACTCAATCTCAGCCCTAATCAGTATCTGGAACTGCAAAATGGTCAGGGTGGTGGATGTGATCCATCCCGAGTGTTCCTTTCTACAGAGTGGAGCCAAATTGGGCCCCAGGTTTACCATGGAGCTGCTGAAGATATAGCAAGGGAGGGCAGCTTGAGTGAGAGAGTGAAGCAATATTCTGCACAAATTTGATCAAACATTGGTGGGAGCTTGTAAGGAGACCTATTCCACTGCACTGCTGGCAGACAGGAAAGCATTTTTCTTTGCCAGCAGAGCTTCTACCCAGAGTCATCCAGCAGAGCTGCAACCGGCAAGGGCCTATCACTCTCTGGCCCACAAGAGGAGATTAGAGACCACTCAGCCACCTCCTGTGACCAATCTGCCACTTAATTTGCTGATTAAACAGCCCCGACCCATTTTGATGTAGATGCTGCAATAGATACAGTCGCAGTGAAGGGAACCATTGGCTCTTGTTTGTCCAGTGCTAATGGACCCATTTCAGTTTGTGCAGTCTGAGGACAGGCGGATCCTTCAACAGGTGTGCTCCACCCCACCATGTATGTCATGAATCCTTGCCTCTCCTGGTTCATAAAAAAGGGTGGAAGAGGAACAGCCCAGTGAGTAAAGGAAATAGTGAATGACTATCTGCAACAAGGCAGGGTTCCAACTTCTCTGAAAGAGGCAGAAGGTTGCTAACACAAATCTTATTAAAAAAAAATTCTGTGGAAACAAGCAGTCCCTGTACCCTCTTGCGTTAGAAAATTACCAGCTGGTATTCCATTCTTGAGAAAGGTTTTGAAGCACATGGTGGCTTCTCAGCTCTCTGGGTTTTTGAATACAGTGGATCATAGATGGGTACATCTGTTTCAACCTGGCTTCAAACTTTGGTTATAGCTTTGGTTGCCCCGGCGAATGATCCATACTGGGAACTGGAGAGAAGGAGTGTATTCCTGTTGGTTCTGCTGAGCCCGTTGGCAGCTTTTGATACTATCAGCTATTAAATAAATGCCCCAAAAATATAAAAGAGAGAGAGAGAGAGAAAGAGAGTGAATTTGTGAAGAACTAGTTGGCTCTAACTGGTTGTTTTAATCGACATTTTTCCTGCTTTGTGTTTATCATTTTATTTTATTGCTTACATGTACGTGTGTTTATTTGTATTAGCGATGTGCATCATTTTTTGGAAAAGCAGGAAATAAATTTAAGAAGGAATAAATAAAATAAAATAATAAATAGGGAAGTTGCAAAGGAAAGAGAGAAAGTAAGGAGATGGGTTCCACACACGTCTCTTTTCTTTTCTACACTAAACTTTCTTCATCATCACTACTTCTCCGCAAAACCAATCACCTCATCCCAAATCAGTTTTTCCCTCCAAATGGCAGACATTTCATTTTGTACAGAGAGAACACCTTTAGAGAATGAGCCCATGGAACTGCTACAAAAAAGGGCATTCAAATCTTTGTTATTTCCACCTAGTCCCTTTCTAGGAACAAGTCAGCTGTTTCTTGCTTTGTAAATTGTGGGCCCTGATCTGTAAGGCTCCCTACAAAGTATTTGGCATATATTTCCATTCTTCAAAGGGGTCACTGTGTCACTCTGTTTCAGTGTCAGCATTTGTAGGTTACCATCCGTTTTGCAATCCACAACAATTCATCGTGAAATAAATCTGTTAGCCTTCAGAGTGTGCAATATTTACATTTTGTTTTTGTTGTGCATAATTTCTGGCTTAATACAACACTGTGCTGAAAAGAAACCTTTCACGAGATCATTACCAATCAACTGACAGAGAAAAGTGGATCATCTAGCACAGTGGTTCCCCACCTGGGGTCCCCAGATGTTCTTGGACTACAACTCATATAAGCTTTGACCACCAGCTGTGCTGGCCAGGGTTTCTGGGAGTCGTAGTTCAGAAACATCTTGGGACCAAATGTTGGGAAACACTGCATATACAGTAGGACCCCTGTGTCCATGCAGGATTGGTTCCATGATCTACTGGGGATAACTGAAACCATGGACATGAGGGAACCCTATAAAGAAAATAGAAGAGGACGGGACAAAGGCCACAAGGGGGAACTCTTCCTGTTGCATATAGAGCTCTGGTAAATCACGGATAAGTGAAACCATGGGTATTGATCCTGCACATACGGGAGTCCTACTCTATAGGCTGCTACACCTTTTTGAGGCAAATTGCCTCAAGTTAAGAAACCAGAGTGGACATTATTAGTTTCATGCTGAGTCACACTACTTAGTATATAACTTATAAGGTCTATGGAGATTCCTTAACTTAAGGCAATTTGTTGCCCAAAGTTACATCATTTGTGTTATCCAAGTGTAACTAGGCAAGAGGATTTGAGCCATAGTTGTGGAAAGCTCTACCAGCCTGTTGCTCTCAACTCAAGGGGCTTGCACTGAAGATACCTAAAGTGAGGGCTGGTCTTACCAGACTCCTACCAAGGTTAGGGCTGCCCATTTCCTTGACTGTTGGCCCTGCCAATCCCCCTACTTGTGATCACTGACTCATCACATTCCCTTCCCAAGCACAAAAACAGTGACAAGAATGAGGATTTTTCACTGAGAAAAGCTCACATATGCCACAAAAGCTTGGATATGTCAAGAAAAAAAATGTCCTGTACGTTTTTTGAAGTCTTCCCCCTTTAGCTTCAGTCAATTATGTATTCATAGCACCATAGGCATTTGTAACGGTTACATTGCCACATGCACAGTATATCTTAATGTTTTACAACTGTTTCAAAATTCAGAAATAATAAGAGAGAAAACAGAGATCGCTGAGTAAAAATAATAATATCCCATGTAGAATTTTCACCATTATCATGTCCAAGGCCTTTTTATTCTAGAGGATCTGGCCAAAACATTATCTGAGGTTGTAACAGTCTAGAATCTCAGGGATCGCTGGTTACACAGGGTATAAAAGATACCATATTGTATAGAATTTGTGAGATTGGTCACATTTCTTGACCACATTGAAATTGTACGTCAATTTTTCTAAGAATGTCATATTACACACAGGAGTGTGCCATATTTCTAAAAAGCCAACATGAAGACTTGCCCTAATGTTGTATAGCTTTTAAAGCAATGGTTCCCAGCCTTGGGTCCCCAGATGTTCTTGGACTAAAACTCCCAGGAGCCTTCACCGCTAGCTGTGCTGGCTGGGATTTCTGGGAGCTGTAGTCCAAGAACATCTCGGATCCCAAGGTTGGGAACCCCTGTTCTAAAGCAACTGCAACCCTCATCTGAATTTAAGAAGTCACCTCACGTAGCAGTGGTCCCTTCTTAAAGATGGTATTAATTCTCCTAATGACTACCAGGATGCTGCGGCATCATGGTCTGGTCCTTTCAACCCTACAGTTCTAGCATGTCCTGTGAAATATAACATTGCTTTTAATATTTTGATTCTCACAGATATGAGTAAGGATATACAGCTTTTGTTTCTGATTTAAAGAATATGCAACGGGCAGCGCCAGTAATGCAGGAATTTGGGCTGTGAAGTTATTTTTATTGTTAGCCATAAAGTAGCTCTTAAGAAAATTGGAATTCATTAAACCCATGTATTAATGTCTGCAAAGAGCACCAGTGAAATGTCAGTGATTTTACACTGTTAATGAAAAGCAACCGTTTAGTGGAAATATGGCGCATGATATTTACTGTACAAGATCTGCCACTGGGCTCTATTTAATGTTGGTGTTGTTTGATACCTTTCAAATCTTTTATGAGATTATTTCAAAGGATCATTGGTGCAATTTAGCCAAATGCAAGAACCTTCAAGCCGTATGAGTTTCAATGAGCTAGTTAAACATGTTCTTCAATCTCTTATTGAAATCATCAGGAATTGAATATGCTTACGTTTGCTCGTACAATATATTCTATATTCCAACTAGTTTATATTTTAGATAAACAGACAGACAGACAGACAGACAGGCTTTGTTACAATCAATGACCAATATCCGAAATACAAATAAATCATAAATACATAAAATGTGTTATCCCAAGGACCTGCATTACTATCACCCAAAAACATTTCTAAAATGACTATAAAAAGAGCTAATGGCATAGTTAGTACTGGATGTGTTCCCCTCTTAAAGGCTTGCTGCTGTTAACTGAAACGAATTATAACTGAACTAAAACCCTTCTTTCACAAATTACAACTGCAGCCGTGTAAAATTTGGCTGCATTAAGCAGCATACTCGTATTCTGTCTTGAAAGCAATAAAATGGTACAATATGCCTCTGAGCATCCAAGAAATAACTTCAGCCCGTCCTCAATCAACATTTTCTGAATATCAAGATAAAAAGGGCAGTGCAAAATAAGATGTTTCTACACCTCCCAAATTACGAGGACCTTCACGTTGGCAGTATGGGATCGTCTTCAACTTCTTCTCCTGGACCGCTGATGGCAGAGCATTTAGCCAGGCAAGAGTGAACCCTCTGTGATGCTTTTGTGTTGAAAGTAAATAAAAATAATTTTCTGGTTTAAAAGGTAGCAACACTGTATCAGTTAGAATATTCATCATTGTCATTTTAGAACTGCCAAGCTGGAAGGGACCTTCTGGATCACTGAATCCAGCCCCTGCCAGGGAGGCACCAAGGGGGAATCGAACTCCCAACCTTTGGCTCCGCAACTGGATGCCTAAACCACTGAGCGACTTTTCAAGGTTGCACCTGGATCCTGTTTCCTCTTGACTTCTGTAATGTGTTGTCTGAGGGCTAGTCTTGCTGCATCATATCCCGTGTGCATAAAGCATTCCACAGAAAAGTCATACTCTTGACGTTTAGCACATAATGCTTTCTTCCAAACTGACTGATAATTGTCCTGTAATATTAGAAGAGTTAAGCCATTTGGGGGGGGGGGGGGGCAAATTAGCTTCAGCCAAAAACTAAACATAACTAGCCAAACTGTAGTTTCAGCCTTCAGGTATCACACCTCAAACTGTTGAGCTGTACTTGAGGCCCAGTGGGGTCGTTGAAGAATAGCTCTGAAAAATCTTGTTTGAACTACTTCCAAGGAGAATAATGGCCCAGTTGTACACCATGAAGGAGCTGACTGAGAGATTTGGCCCAAACAGTTTTACAGCAGCTGGAATATCATGGCACTCTTGGTGTAAAAACATTTTAGTATTGCAGGGGCAGATCTCTGTGCCTCCTGAACAACATATTCTGCATGTGCCTTACGAGGGCCATTCACTTGAAATTTAACACCAGGACATTTAAAAGTCCTTGTCCACTCAATTGTGTGGCCACTTATTGGCCATTTATATTTATTATTTTATTTTATTATTATTTATTATTATTATTTATTTACAAGATTTTTAGCCACGCCATTACCAATGGTCTCTGAGCGGCGTACAGAAATATTAAAACTTTAGAACCACATTAAAAACCATTAAAATAATACTCAATATTAAATCAGTCAATTTATCATTAATAAATCCTGCTGCTCATATGGCCAGCTAAACTATACAATTTAATTAAAATGCTGGCTAAACAGAAAGGTCTTTACCTGGCGCCGAAAAGCCAAAACTGTCGGAGCCAGGCGGATCTCTATAGGGAGGGTGTTCCAAAATTGGGGGGGCAACAGCTGAGAAGGCCCTATTTCGGCATGCCATCCCCCTCACCTCTTTCAGGGATGGCACCTTCAGAAGGGCCTCCTGACCTGATTTTAGAGGACGGGCAGGCTCGTATGGAAGAAGGTGGTTCTTTAGGTAACCAGGTCCTAAGCCGTTTAGGGCTTTATATGTCAGAGTAAGCACTTTGAATTGGGCCCAAGCAGCAACCAGCAGCCAGTGTAAATTTTTCAGAACCAGCGTGATATGAGTCCGCGCGGCGGCACCACTCACTTACCAGCCGCACCGCCCGGTTCTGTGCCAGTTGCAGTCGCTGGACCATCTTCAAAGGCTGCCCCACGTATAGCGCATTGCAATAGTCCAGTTTGGTTGTTACCAATGCATGTGTGACTGTTGCCAGGCTCCGCTCATCCAGGTAAGGGCGAAGTTGATATATTCTCCGCAGCTGTAAGAAGGCACCCCTGGCTTCCAAGGCCAGACCCGGGTCAAGGAGCACCCCCAGGCTGCGGACCCTGTCCTTTAGGGGGAGTGCAACCCCATCTAGGGCAGGGAAATTGCCCTTTAACCTATCTGGCGGAGCACCTACCAGCAGCACTTCCAACTTGTCTGGATTGAGCCTCAGTTTATTGACCCTCCTCCAGTCCATTATTGAGTTCAGGCACGAGTTCAGAATGGTGACTGCCACACCTGGATTGATAGAGAATGAGAGGTAGAGCTGGGTGTCATCAGCATATTGCTGACTCCTCAGCCCAAACCTCCTAATGACCTCCCCCAGCGGTTTCATGTAGATATTGAATAGCATGGGGGACAGTACAGAGCCCTGAGGAACCCCATGATGCAACCGCCATCGATCAGAGCTACTCTCCCCCAGCACCACCTTCTGGACCCGATCAGCCAGGTAGGAGCGGAACCACCATAAAACGGTGCCTCCCATTCCCATCCCAGCCAATCTGTCCAGAAGGACCCCATGGTCAATGGTGTTGAAAGCCACTGAGAGGTCCAGGAGAACCAACAGGGACGCATTCCCCCTGTCTCTCTCCCAGAAAAGGTCGTCAAACAGGGCAACCAAGGCAGTCTCCATCCCATAACCCGGCCTGAAACCCAATTGAAATGGATCTAGATAATCCGTTTCATCCAGGAGAGCCTGTAGCTGCTCAGCCACCACACGTTCCAACACCTTGCCCAGAAAAGGGAGGTTCGCCACTGGTTGATAGTTAATCACTAGATCTGGGTCCAGATTAGGCTTTTTTAGGAGTGGGCAAATCACTGCCTCCTTTAACGGGGCAGGGACCACTCCCTCTCTTAACGAGGAGTTGATGGCTTCCAGGATCCAGGTGCGAATCCCCCCGGCAGATTCCTTTATTAGCCATGATGGGCAAGGGTCAAGTTGTGTAGTGGTGGTATAAACTGATCCAAGCACCCTGTCCACATCCTCGGGTTGTAACAACTGAAACTTATCCAATAAATTATGACATAAGTCCAGAGCACTGGACACAACCATAGGCTCAGCATCAACGGTGGAGTCCAACTCTTTGCGAATCTGAGCGATTTTTCCCTCAAAGTGTGTAACAAATTCGTTACAGTGAGCCACTGAGCGGTCTGGGACCTCCACTGAACCATTAGGCTGAAGAAGGTCCCGGACCATTTGAAATAGCTCTGCTGGATGACACTCCGAGGAAGCAATATGACTGGAGAAATGCTGACGTTTCGCCAGCCATATCGCCACAGAGTAGGCCCGATAATGGGCTCTAAGCTGTGTTTGGTCATAGTCACAGCGATAGTTCTTCCATCTGCGCTCAAGCCGTCTCCCCAACCGCTTCATAGCCAGAAGCTCCTCTGTATACAATGGAGCCATATAGGCTCTGCGGGCCTAGGTGCGATCGTGTTAACCACCCGGGCCATCTCCTTGTACCACAAAGTGACCTGGGCTTCGACAGGAGCGCCGACCATATCAGCTGGAAACTCCCCTAGAGCAGCGGTCCCCAACCTTTTTGGGACCGTGGACCGGTTGGGGGTGCATGTGCGGGGGGACAGGGGCACCCCTGCGCCCATGGTGGGCGTGTCGTGCTTGCGGAGGGGCATGTCACGCTTGCGGGTGGGCGTGTCTCGCTCACGGAGGGGCGTGTTGCACTCACGTGCATGCGCACAAGCAAGACACACCCCTCTGCGAGCGAGACACGCCCACCATGCATGTGTGCGGGGGGGCGGAGATCCGTCTCCGTGGCCCAGTTCCAGGAAGCCCACGGACCGGCACCAGGCTGCGGACGGGGGGTTGGGGACCCCTGCCCTAGAGCATTCAGGAATCCTGAAGTCTCCAGGGGTGGATCATTTTAATTGATCCCCCTTCCCTGCAGAGGGTAGCAGCGGCAGAGAGTCTAAACTTTACAAGGAAATGGTCCGACCACATCCGGACCACCATCCTTCCATCCTGTTGAGAATACTAGGTCAAGTGTATGGCCTTTCTCATGAGTTGGGCCGATGACATGTTGAGACAGCCCCAGAACCTTAATTATGCAAACACCAGAACCTTAGTTGTTAATTGGAGGTTTTCCTCTTGACTATAGTGTATTAGTGCATACAATGCCGCCTTTGAGACAATAGGTGTCTGTGAGACTAACAATGCATTGTCTGTGTACAACAGCACGGTGAGGTGTCTACCTGCTGTCCTGGGAGGGTGGAAATCTGACTGACAAAGAGCCAGAAACAGTGAGTTAATATAAACATTAAATAGCAATGGGGCCAATAGACAACCTTGCTTAAATCCATTATATGTAAGGACTTCCCTAAACAGATGACCCTCAAAGTTATACCTTATTTTCAAGTTTGTGTTTTCATGAAGTTTGTATATAAGCATAGGTCTATTGCAGAGGCCTTGAATGTATCCCACAATTTGTCTCTGGAAATGGAATCAAAAGCAGATTTAAGATCAATGAAGGCTGCAGACAGGGACCCTTTAGATTTGCTAGTATATTTTTCCACCAAAAACTGCAGGGTCACAGCCTGACCCAGGGCAGATCTCCCTGTTCTGAAGCCAGCTTGTTCATCAGCCAAAATATGTTCAGATCCACCCCTCTTTGAGGTTTCCAATAAAGGTGTCTAGTGTAGAGTTTACGAATTATAGGCAATAAACTTGCTGGACTATCTTCCTAGCCCCTTTTGTAGACTGAGCTGATAACAGTCATATTCCCATCAAACGGCATGTGGGCATTCTGCTCCACGTATGTAAAAAGATTTGCTCATATTAGACCACCATTCAGATTTTCTCTTAATTAACTCTGGAGGAATATCATCATAACCTGGAACTTTATGTGGTTCTAGTTCCTTTCCCAGGTCAATTACTGGTGACCATTCTTGCAAGCTCCTGCTAATTGCCAGTGAAAAGCTGGTGTCTCCCCCCCCCCCCATCTAATTCATGGAAAGGGGCTTCCCACATTCCAGAGGGAATGTGACAATCTGCCCTGTGCTGAACAGCTGTTTGCAACTGTTGCCGTGAGGCACCAGAAAGTATTCATACAGTATCTTTCCCCTTGACTGCATGAATAAGCTTTTCCTGTGCTGCTCGTTGTGCAGGACTCTTTTTTTTTTTAACCTTTATTAAGTTCTTAGATTGCTTTTTAGATTGCAATAGGTCTTCTACATCCATTTCTGCTGGGTCTTCCTTATGAAGCTTACATTTAGATATAAGGGATCTGTAAAGGTGCTGTACCTGCGTTTGGCTTCATGCTATTACAGAGCTACAGGTAACTGGGAACTGTGACTTATCAAGGCTCCTAATCACATAAGAGTTCTGCAATTTCATTCATGTGGAGAAATGTGATAATGTGATATGGAGAAATGCAATGAGAGTGTAATGACTTGAAATGTATATCCATTTGGGAACACAGTTTTTGCCATTTCCAATCTCCAGGTAACAATGGTATGGATGCAAGACTGGCCCAAGAGATTCCGCAGATACTAACTCAGAGAAACATTTTTATACCATTTTACTGATAATCATATGAAATCAGATTTCACATATATAAGCAGCGATTCTCATGCATATGTGGAATCATTACAAAAAGCCCTCAGTAAAATGCAAAACAGGTTAATGGATATGAAATCCCATTAGTAATTTTGCTGGCCTGCTGTAAAAACACTACAGGGACTAAGCATCAGAATCTGATCAGGAATTAATTAACCACTGCCCAAATCTTTCATGTAAAATACTAGAAGTAGAGAAAACTACCTGCCTGCATTGCAGGTACAGATTTAAAAACTATGGCATGCCATAATAATGCATCTGGGAAAGTTGAGCTAACACTTCTGAATCCCATTAGTACATATAATTTTACAACACCGTATGTACAGTATATGTGTATCTGTATGTTTAAATGTGTTTGCTATGAAAGACCAGAATGTTGTATTTGCATCCAATCTGAATGTGTCTGAAATTTCCATGGCTGAGCAAGGTTTTGAACCCAAGTCACCTGAGTCCTAATCTGTCACTCTATCCATTACATCTCACTGGGCACCTCACTCAGAAGATAGGGAGGGACTTAGACCAAGTCAACCCCTCATTCCATCCACTGCAGTATTACTATTAACCCTGTTTGTCAACGGCTCACTAGCATCCCAGACATAATTCTTTCTTAACCCCACCTGGAGATGCTAGGAAATGAAAATGGGACCTTCAGAAGGGCAAAGCATCCGCCCAACACTGAACAGCAACCCCTCAATGATACAAGATTCCTGGTGATTTCCCATACATGTAGTAATCAGCCCTGAACCTGCTTGCTTTCAAAACAAACCATGCTCAAGGAGGTATGCTGTTGTGTTTTTCTAACCAGAGGGTGACAGATAAAGCCCCCACTTTCCCCAACTCTAGTACCTGGCCTCAGGATGATGGAATTCGGAGTAGGGCAGGCGGAGAGAGTGATGGGAACAGGGCAATGACCCCTTCCTTTTCCTGCTTACCCTCTCCTGTGAAGTAGCAACGACTATCCTACTCAGTATTTACAGTATGTATGTGCAAAACCTCAGCTGCAGAAGCTGTAGGGGCGATCTGATCAGACGTTGGTCATGTTCCGCTGACATCACTAGAGCTGCATGTGCGTAAATATTTAAGAGGCTCCTGGCCAGTCCGTTAAAGTACCAAATATAGATGCCAGTTACAAAATGTGCCAGACACTCAACATTTCTTCTTTTTGGTTCTTGTTCAGATGAGGGAATGTGAAATAAGGAAGTATTGCTCAAAGAATGACGTGAAAATGAAGGAAAATTGAGGCAAAAATAACAAATTTAGAGATGAGTTAGGAAACGTACCTTCGTTCTGTACTTTATCTTCCTGTTCAAATGGGAGAATTGTTTTGTCAAGAGCTTTCCATGAATGTGAAGGAAAGGAAGAACACTCAACGCTTTTCTCCACTGATGTTTTCCTCTCCCCTCCCTTTTTCTACTCACAGAGGAGTAATAACAGGCAGAATATTTTGCTTGGGATTTTTCATGTGGCTCTTTTCGGCAATGGAGCACCGTGGGAACTGTCCCACTCTGTGAAAATGGCTACCCAGCATCCCTGAATCTTACATACAAATACCCTCCCTATATCATACTACAGGCAGCTAGAGCTGGACAGGCCTCTCGGTTTCACCTGACATGAGCCACCTTCCTTCCTTTCAGGGAGACAGTTCCAATTAATAATCATCAATATTGTTTATTTGAGGATGCTTTTTGTTTGTTTGTCTTGCGTCGGTTGGGGCCTTAAACAAAAGATAATGTAATCTTTTGTTACTTAACGTGACCCCTTATTAGCTACAGTAATGATCGGGTGGCAATTTTTCATTTTACTGTTCAAGTGTTAAGATGGCCATTCACATTTAATCATATCAACAGATTACCTCAATGAATATAAATATGCCACATTATCTTTAAATAAATGGATATCAATATTCCACGGTAACAGAGATAATTGCATATTGATAACAGTTATTACCATAATGGTTGCCAGCAGAAAAGGCACTTGTGTTGGATTCTTGGCTGTTTTTTTTTAATAAGTTGTAATAAGCTGGCCTATTCTGAGCTGATAGAAAAGCTATTTCCCATACATAATATGGCATCGTTTTAATATAGCCGACAGACTTGGAGACCAGATAAAATGCAAAATGTAAACTCGTGAATTGCAAGGCTTTTACAGCCGTTTGAAACTGGGGTGGGTATTATGAGGACCTGAGCAGAGCTAATAGGAAGAGGAGTCATTATCTGAAGCAAGCTGTGGAAGTTTCCATTCCACTCCCCCCCCCCCCCCCAGTGCAGGAGATAACAGGAACAAGCCCATTGCAGTGAATGTATACAACATGATAGTATAAATCTGGTGTTGTCCGTTATTGCAGTTTGCAAAGTAACCTGAGAGACATTCAAAGAGAGGAAGCATATATATTTTCTGCTCCAGTTTTTTTTCTCCATCCCTTTCTCTTTCTGGAGATACACACATACACACACAGAAAATAAGTTGGTATTGACCTACTAAAAGCATTATCACGATACTATTGATTCAAGAATTGTCTTCTAGCCTACAGAACCACCCCTGTTTGTTGTGGGACTCTGATAAAACCAAATCTAGCATTTCAGCTGGGGGATGGTCAGGGATGGGGACTCAAGTCACGTGACTCGCTGTCAAGTCCAACCCAAGTCGTACTGGCGACTCAACTCCGAGGTTTTTCTCAATGACTCAAACTTGACTCGTGACTTGGAACCATTTTTCCGAGTCGCATTGTCGAGTTCCCCCTGCTGCCATGCCCCCCCCACTGCCACACACACCCTGCTACTGTGCCCCCACCACCGTAGTGCCCCCCTGCTGCCACACACCACCGCTACCACACCCCTCCACGTGCTGCTGCCACGCCACCTTCTAGGCAGGGGGGGTTGGGGAGCAGGTAGGGGGAGCACAGTGGGAAGAGCACACTGGCTGCAGGGGTGGCAACGGGGGACAGCAGGAGCAGGAAGGAAGGCCTATCAGCTGGGTCATGGGGGGCATGGTGGTGGCAGGAGGCTCGAGTCTGGGTCCTAGTCCTGAGTCCCAAGCCTCAGGGGCAGGGCAAGCAACTCAAGACTCGGGCTCGAGCCTTGAGACTTGGGCCCAAAGACTTGGACTTGGACTTGGGACTTGGATGGAAAGACTTGCCAACATCCCTGGGGATTGTGCCCTGGTGGAAGAGAATTTCATGTCACTTAAAACCCGGATTTAATTTCCTGAGATTTGTGCTCCCCAGCCACTAGATGAGGCTACTGGCTTTGGCTTCTGCTGACATTTTTTACTTGATCGAGCACTGTGATCTTCAGCCTTATCAATATAAAGACCGTCTAGTAAAAACCTTCCTACCTATCTACAGAGAAGCCTGTGAGTGTTTGCTCTTCGGTTTTCCGAATGCTCAAAGGTGGGTGTTTTTATTTTCGAAATAGAGAATCAGTGTTGGTTGCTTTTTATTGCTTTTCTTGTCACAAACGTAGGAGTGAATTGGGAGGAACCCTAATACCAAATGACCCCAAGGTTACGATGTTGCAGACTACCGAGGTTGTAAGATCAGGAGTATCTCATTCCCTAAAATTCTTCATCAAAACCTGGGACTCCGTAGAGTTCCTTGTGATGTCACAGAGATGGAGCAGGCCAGGGCTGGAAGGGCTTCTCAGCCAGCTAGTAATGGAAACAAGCACAAGGGGAATACAGAGACATAAACCATGAATTTGGGAGATACGGCATTAACCAAGGTAATATGAAAACCAGTGGCTGGGGGAGGAGGGAGGGAAAGCAGGTGGGCAGGTGGTAAAATGTGCCAAGCAGCTTTAACTGTTCATTGCCACCATTCTCATAAGGGCTCACATTCTGCGCACCCTTAAATATGCCTCCAGTACATATGACACTAAAAAAAATTTTCCAGGCCCCATACCACTGCCAGGCCAATGAGCCCAGGTGCAGACTAGGAAGTGGTGGAGATGGGTGTCCAGACATGAAAGCCAACACACACACTCAAATTTGTTCTTGCCCTTCGATCAATCTCCCCACCTGGAGACCCAGAGAAACAAAGCAGACTTCCAAGTCCTTAACTTGCACCCAGAGACTTGGCAACCCTCTGCCAACCCTTTCTCAACACGGCATCTTGAAAAAACATGTAGCCGACATGATTTTAAGATTGTCAATAGACCCTCTTTCACCGCCTGCTGTTTTGTATTATGCTTTACAAGACCCTGGTGATCTCAAACGTTCGCACAGATCCTTGTGCCTTTTTGTTTGGCCTTATAAAGGTATTCCTATAATACCAATTTTTGGATTTGTCTTGCGATCCTCTGTGAGCCCCACTGACCCCCACACCCTGGGTTGAGGGGAAGTCTCTCCTCATTCCCTAATCCATACCTTCAACACCAACTGGTTCAAAAAGGAGGTTTTATTGTTTCTAGAAGAGAGGTTTGAAGCAAGTACTCAACAGGGGATGCCAACTGGGATTTCTTCATAGCGATCGTTGTGTTTACTAGTCCCACAGATTGCTTCACTTCCTCCTGGATCTGAAATATCTGTTTTTTCAAAACAGAGAATCCAGGTGGTTTGCTTTTCTTGCTACTCATAAGCTTGGGTAGCCAGAAAAATCTCTTTACTCAGAGGTAAAAACTGCTTTACTCAGAAGTAAGTCACAGTGTGCTTAACAGGCTTTACTTCGGAGTAAGTTGTGTGCCTAGAATCCAAGGTCTAATAATTTTGAACGCCTAATGCTTTTGGTTTTTCTTTTCCCTCTTTTTTTACATTTCTACCAGTAACATGAAAAAAAAAAAAGATTTGTCATAATGACCTTCAAATGCCCGCTCTTTCCATTGTTTCCTCACATAGTGTTGTCCGCACTCTTATAATGTTCCCCTCTTCAACAAATCTTCCCATCCTTCACTTCTAATAAATAGGTATCTATAGTGATAATTAGCTGTTTGGGAATATATATATATATATTTGTTTGTTTTGTTTTACGGTAGTGTCACTTTTCTGCATGAATGCCCTTGTCCAAATTGCACTTGCTGTGTGCAAATATTCCAGCTGTAATTGGGACTGGAAAGGCCTCCTACGTTTTTGTCAGCAGTTGTGTTTTCTATCATCTGCTTAAAACAACTATGCAAAAAAAATGCATGTAAGGAAAATGAGTAAGTGCCACCAGTTCTGGGCAAATGAGACCCAACTCATGGCTGAAGGCTGACTCAGTCTGAAATTTTGAGCTGGCCACCCTCTGCTCCATACACAGGTGATCCAACTGCAGCTTTTGGGCATGATAACAGGAACACGGGGTTTCTCCCAGCCTCTTGCTCTTGCTATAAATGATATAATGACAGAATGCCTGTAAACATACATATGTCCTCTTTGGGAAAAGCTGGCTTTTGTATCATGCTGGGACTCAGGGTCTTTGACAGAGTGATTTTCAGGACATAAGATATGAAAAGTTGGGAACCAATGGAACAGAGGAGCCACCATGGAATCTAAATCTCCAAAGATGGAAACAGAAACACAGATATTTGCTGTTTAAAAAAAATCCAAAGGCCTCCCTCTCCAGCCACCTTTATCGAGACAACGTGCAAAAACAATAACTGACCACTGCATGCTGTTGAAGTGATGCCCAGCCCCATCTATTGCCTGAGACAGACATTGCGGATGGGAAAAGGATTCAGACAATGATGAGCTTCTCATCAGTTCATATAGCTGATACTGGCAAACAAGGGACAAAAGTATCCTGTTGCAATCCACATGGTCAGCTTCTAACTTCGGTCACATAGGGTATCTTCCTATTGTGGGCTTAGTACAGGGAGCTGGGGGTTTCTTGATGTAAAATGCCATCAAGCCACCTCCAACTTATGGCGACCCTATGAATGAGTGACCTCCAAAATGTTCTGTCTTTAGCAGCCCTGCTCAGCTCTTCCATACTCGTGTGGCTTTCTTTATGGAACCGCTCCACCTCGTATTTCGTCTTCCTCCTTTCCTGCTTTCTTCAACTTTTCCTGGCAGTAATGTCTTTTCCAACCAGTTTTGTCTTTTCATGATGAGCACGCACGCACGCACGCACAGACACGACATCCTCAGATGCATCATTTTTGCTTGGAGAGAGAGAGAGAGAGCAGTCATTATTTGATCTAGGACCCACTTGCTCATCTTTGTGGCACTCCAGGGTATCCACAAAGCTCTCTAACACTATATTTCAAATGAATCTGCCAATTCATTCATTCATTTCCATTTCTATACCACCCCATTAGTATTGCCTTTCTCCAGGCAGTTCACAATATGCAATAAAGAACACAACAACATACAATATAATAAATACAAAAATATGATAAAAATGCCATTAAACCCTGACACTAACTGGAACTACTGAAGTTGATGACCGGCATTCTTGTCCACAGCAGATATTTCCACCTCCATAGAGAGGGCTTGGTCCAAGGCTAACCCCAGGCTGCAAACACAGTCTTTCAGGGGGAGTGTAAGGCTAGGTCAGTATCCCTCTAGCTAGTCTGACAATCCTCCCAGTGGCAGGATCTCTGTTTTATCTGGACTCAGTTTCAGTTTGTTCGCCCTCATCCAATCTATTATCATTGCCAGGCAGTGCTCAAGGACCTACACAACATTGCCTGCAGGTGAAGAGAAGAAGAGATGGAGCTGTGTGTCATCCATGCATTGATGACAACAAACTCCAAATCTCCACATGACTTCTCCAAACAGCTTCATATCGATATTAAAAAGCATTGGTGAGACAGCTGATCACGGTGAGACCCCGTAATGGAGGTCCCAAGAGGTAAGCAATGCCTCCCCAGGCTGTACTATCTGGGATCAACCCTCAAGGAAGGACTGGAACCACCAAAGAATGGAGACCTCAAGTCCCAAATTCAACAACCATCTCAGAAGGATATCTTGGTTGACAGTATCAAAGGCCACAGAAAGATCCAGGAGGACCAACGGGGTTACACTCTACCTGTCTGCCTCTCTCAGAAGGTCATCTTGAAGGGCAACCAGTGACATTTCAATTCCATGGCATGGCCTGAACCCTGATTAAAATGGATCTAGACTATCTGTTTCCTCCAAGAATGCCTGCAGCTGGTTGGCCACCACCCTCTCAATCAACTTGTCCAAGAATGGAATGTTGGCCATGGGCTTATAATTGTTAAAATCACCCATTGTTCAATTGGAATGTTTTTGAAATGGGTCATGGTTTCCTTTAAACAGGAAGATAGTAACCCTCTGGTAGGGACACATTAATGATATGAGTAGCCCATTCCACTGTCATTTCCTTTCCTGATTTAAGAGCCATGATGGACAAGGATCTAGAGAGGAGGAGCTGGTTTTGCAGTGTGCAAGTGCCCTGTCCACATCCTCAGGCCTTATGTGCTGAAACTGACCCTGTCTAGATGGTGCACTGAACACCTCCATCAGATCTACTGGTATCAACAAAGAGTCAAGCTCCTAATTTATGCTTTCAGCCTTAGATCTGAAGTGGGCTGCCAGTCGGTTGCAGTTCTCAACATTTGGATGGAGAGATTGTTTTTGTCCAAAAGAAATCAGGCCACAAACTACACTGAGGAGTCCAGCCTCATGGTTGAATACTGCCTCAGTTAGCTGGATATTGTGACTTCTTTCAGTGGCCTCAAGTTTATTCCAATATCTTCCAGATACTTTCCTGACAGCCTCCAGATTGAATTCCATGGGAGCTTTCCTCTAGCCTTCTTCGTAATTGCTTCATCACCCTTAATTCCTCCATAAACCACAGAGAAGACTCTGCATAGAACAGGGTGTTTAGGGGCAATCGTGACTATAGTTTGGGTCACCTCTGAGTACTGGTGGGTGACCAGAGCATTGACAGGAGCATCAACCATATCAGTCAGAGAAAACCCTTGGGAATTTGGGAAACCCGCCAGATCCATCAGCCTTCCTGTTGGATTTCTTTTAATGCCCAGCTTTCATTTTCATATATAGTAATTGGGGATACAGTAGACTGAATGATCTTGGACTTGGTCTTCAGTGACATTGCCTTATACTTAAGGGTCTTTTCTAGCTCCTTTATTGCTCTCCTTCCGAATCTCAGTCTTCTGATTTCTTGGCTGCAATCACCATTTGGAGTAATGATTGAACCCAAGTAATCAAAATTGTTAACCATTTCGATTTCTTCATTGTCATCATTAAAGTTGTGTAGTTCTTCTGTAGTCATGATTTTTGTTTTCTTAATGCTCAACGACAGTCGCACTTTGGAACGTCTTTCACCTTCATCAGGAGTTATTTTCAATTCATTGCTCTTTCTACCAGTAAGATGGTATCATCTGCATATCTTAGATTATTGATTTTCTTCCCCCAGTTTTCACTCCTTCTTCATCTAAATCTAATCCAACTTTCCATATGATATGTTCTGCATACAGATTGAACTGATAGGGAGATAAAATACATCCATGACTAACTTCCTTTGCCTATAGGAAAGCATTCTGTTTTTCTGTTTTCTGGGATAGAGGAAAAAATACTAGGTTTAGAAAGATTTTCCTAAATTCTGCAGGCAACAGAAGGAAGCAATGGCCCCAGGAATTTTTCACAGCACAGGATGTATCATTTCTCTTCTTTTTTAAGGCCAGATTTAAAGGTGATGCTGAACGGAGTTGCTAGATAAGCAGCACCCCATTTCAAGATTTCAGGGCCAAAATCTAAAGGCATAGTCTTTTGACATCACAGGAGGTGTTCCCCTTACACCCTCTTTTGAGAGAGTCTCAGGAATTGTCAGGTGTTATCAAGTTGGAACCAACTCATTGCAACCCTAATAGGGCTGTCAAGATAAATGAGATATTATAAGAGTGGTTTTATCAGTTCCACACCCCCAGTGAGTTAGCATGGCTGAGTGCGGATTTGAACCCAGGCCTCTGGAGTCTTAATCCATCACTCTGTCCACTACACCACACTGGCTATTGAGTCTCAGGAATACCAGACTCAAAACCCTCAAAATGCCTATAGCTACAGTTCTCATTCATCTGTGGTCTGTCCCTGTGTTCTCACTCTTTACCAACTGCTCTGGTAATGATGGTGAGCCCCTGAGCTGGGTTTTGATGCTGGATAGATACTGTAGTTTTAGCTTTCACCTGAAAATCAAACTTATCCATACTTAAAGTTTAGAAAGAGCAGAGAGAATCCCCACATTTTAAAATGTGTTTCTTAATTTCTCCTTGAGGGTCCTTCCTACTAATCGCCTTCTTGACAATTAGATTTTCCTTTCTGCTGAGCAAGCCAGGAAAACTTTTTTAACTTCTTGCTATATGAAGAACTAAGGAACTGGAAGCGAACTGTAAAATGCAGTTGGAGTTTTTCCTGATTCCTGGTTCCTGGGTTGATTGTTGTGTCCCACAAACCCAGAAAGGGGCCTCATGCTGAGCTGCAGACGTGGGGACCATTAAAAAGGAGCCCTGAGTTACAGCCTAGGTGGCCATCAGCCAGTCAGCCTGCCAGCCCGCCAACTGTAGCGTGTACAGGAATGTTCCACTCCTCTAGGGCCACCCTTTCAACCATTGCCATCATATTAAAGGGCGGATTTTTTTTTTCAGACCACTTTAACTTTTCTAACTTCTTTGGCCTTCAGAAATAAACATCCAATCCTGCTCTACCCATTAAAATAACTGCAGAATAAACAAAACTTTTACTGCTTACTGCAGGCAAATAATCATGGATCTTTATTCCTGGCTTGGTGGAGAAAGCAAATGAAACTGAAAAGAGAGCAAAGCCAAGTCTAAGAGGTAGAGTGTAACCCTAGCCAACAATACAGTAATTCAAGGTCCTAATATTTAATTCTATAAGGAGGTCATGTCACTATCTGGGCAAGGTTTCTTCCCAGGATTACTTAAAAGTAACTTGTGGGGTTGTGATCATGAACAATCCACTCTCGGTTAGGGAAAGTCTTTTTTTTTTTTAATATTATTTATTTTATTCATACATACCCAACATACAAAACAAAAAAAACACTAAAAACCTAACAATAATAACAAAAAACATCAAAACTAAACATCCATACTACCCCTATAGATCAGAAATTTCGCCGTCGTCTGGTCATCTGGTTAGGGAAAGTCTTGAGTGAGCAAACCTCAATGAGGGAGGTGGTTCAAGATGAGGCTTCTGTTGTGCCTGATTCACTGAACACTTTGGAGGGCCCTGTTCTTACATTGTTCCTGTTCTTAAATGAAGCTGTCATTCTTTAAATGGAGACTGCCGCTGTCTGTCATGTCACAAATTAAAGAGATTTTTTTTTCCAAAAGAAGAAAGAGGGGATGGATGGATGGTTGGATGGATGGAAACACAGTTCTAGGGGGTATGACGCCACACTCTGGCTTCAAGGCTAGGTCTGTATAATGCATTGTACTCCATTTTCTGAAAAGTAGTGCTAAATCTATTGCTTAGGCCTCAGACAGAGAGAAAGGGAACACTTCTTTCCTTCATACTTTGTTTAAAAGAAAATATGATTATTCAAAGCAATATCTTAAATGTGGAGCTATAAAAATCTTCAGAGCTCTGCATACAGCATGTGGATATAACAATCTGAATATATCCATATATAATTAGACAGGTGTATAAAGAAGGCAGGAAGCTTCATCCCGTGATTAAAAAATGCTGTGTTTTTTAAAGCAAATAATGTGTCTCAAATACAAAAAATTATTTGCAGTCATTTAAGTCACTTTATTCTAAGCCCACAACCTTTGATCATGCTTAATCCTGTTGAAAGGCTAAATTATAAGCAGCCTAAGATCCATTATGCTGTTGGGCGGTAGCACTAGCGCATGACGGAATGCTATTTTCCATTAGCTTATTATTGCTAGAAATACACATGTTTAATAATTCCTCTGCCCCCCCCCTTTACTTGCCCTGAACAGAGTAGACCCACTGAAATCAATGAGACTCAAGCTAATCATGACTACCTTAAGCCCTACTGGATTTAGGTCTACTCAAAAATAACTAAATCTGTACCACTTCTGTGCATTCTCTACCTGGAAAACCCTAAAAAGGGTCACCATAGGTCAGAATTTGCTTGACAGCACATGATCATTACGATTATTTTAGAATTGGGTACCAATGAGAATTTTTGTCTGTTCTTAGAACAATTGTAACAATAATGCTTCAAGGACCAACTTTTTAACATTGACCCCCATTTGCAAGATCAGCTAAGCTAAATTGTCATCTCAAATTACATCTTTATAGTCAAAAGAACTGCATGCCCTTTTGTCTGCAAAATAGTAATAAGGATAAGAATAAGTGTCTATATGGTCTTTGGAATTACAATTGATTTTCTAAACAGCTTTCATTGAGCCATGGGGAATTTCCATCCAGATTCCAGAGGTTTTATACTGAATGTGCGGGGGGGGGGGGGGTATAAAGGAAGTTATTAAAAGTTGCATTGTACTGCATTTGAAATAAACAGCTAATCAGTGCACTCTGATAAATATGCATCTTTCCCTTTGTTTTCATCTTCATAAAGCCAACCGGGTTGCTCATTTGTTCAGTACACATTCTACAGTTTCCCATTCCTAAATCTGGAAATGCAGACGAAAATGCCTATCATCTCCTGTGCACCCAAATAATGCCACTGCCACAATGAAAGACCCTGCTCTGCTTTCCACCAGCTGATTTCTAATATAAATGTAAGTGCTGAGAAAGAGGGTTTTGTCCCAGCCCCAGGAAAGGAAGCGGGCCATTGGGGAACAACGTGGAAGAATCCCAAGAGAGGAGACGATGGAGCGGAGAGGGTGATAAAAGGGATGCTGAGATGGCAGGGGAGAGCTGCTGAGGCTGAGAACATGAAGAGCAGAGAAAAAGATGGTGTTGGGGTGGGGAAGAATGTTATAATAGGTTATTTTGCAGGGATGTGTGTATTGTTGCCAAGAGCAGGTGGGACTTTTTCACAGGGCCACCCGTGCCGTTAGGCCAGCTCAAGAAGCAGATGCTCTTGGGGTGAAGAGCAGCCCCAAAGTGCTGGAAGAAGAGAACTCAGTGAGCTGTTCTCCCGGGGTGGTGGAAAATGCTGTCCCAGCATGACTGGTGGAAGTTAAGTCCTACTGCCAGTCCGGTTTGCTCCTGCAGGCGGAGGGAGGGAGGGGCAAGCACCCTCTTTGCTTTCTCTTCGGGCAGCAAAGCAGCTTCAGTTATCCCTGAGTAATGGAGGAGCTGTCGCATGGAAAAGGTCCATGTAATGTCGTCAGATTATCACAATCCCCTTGCGTAAGTCTAAGTTGCTCTTTGGAACCCATTGTGGGAATAAAATGGAAACCCAACCCACCCAACCCCAAATACTGTGAGTTTTCTTTGGTTCTAGCCAGGCCAGGCCAGGGCAGGGCAAGTTTGGTCACGTAAGAGTGACACAGGAGGAGGAAGGGCTGTCCAGAGAGCTTACGGGAACTGGTGTGAAAGTGGTATTGGGGGGCCCTATAAGAACCTGCTGTATGTCAGCTCTATTAAGCAACATGGAAGGGTCTGGGCCATATTGATTCTCACAGGAGCTGAGGAAAGGGGGCCCTTATTTGGGGGGTACAGAGCAAACTGCCCCACAATCATCCTTATAACATGTGGCTTTTATAATTTCCCAACACCTGGGTGTTACCTCTTACTTTCTGGCATGGTCCTCAATAAAAGCATGCTATATTCTTCTCATGTCACATCAGTCAAGCTGACAATTATAAAAACTACCATTGTGATGAAAGGTGAGGAAGAAGGAACAGGAAAGGATGTAATTAAAATATTTAGAGCCCTGGAAAATATCGAAAACAAGGTCAATAAGGTTTGTCATTTTGAGCCTGACACAAGTGATAGGGCAAGAGTGCATTTCATGTTAATTAAACAACAAGAACAACGAAAAAAACCCCCCCCCCCATCTGGAGCAGGTGTTGCTAAGCTCTTTTTCATGCAGAGAATTATAATTATAACAACATAAATAGCTCTACTAAATGAGGTGCAAAGGTTAAAATAAGTGCTGGATCAGCAAAGGAAGAAAACAAGGTAGGCAAACCATAGATCATGTAAATGAATTGCAGAAATGTGCGATCAGAGAGATCTAATAAAAATATCCATCATGAATTTCTGGACAATGTTTTCTTCTAACTAAGATTCAGTGGGCTCTCTGTGTATCCTACAATGAGCAAAGTTTCACACCAAAAGTTGTCAAGTTGTCAAAAGTTGATGGGCAGAAATATTTTTCCCAAGGCTGGCACCAGGACATGGAGGCGGGATAAGCAGAATTAGGACATAACTTGACTGATTGTGCACGTAGTCAGAAGAGAACCTAGGTGAGGAAGAAGGAGAGCAAAGCAAAGACCTGTACTTTGGGGAACAGCTAGGAAGGGAGGTTCTTAATGCAGTTGGGGGGGAAAGAGGCAAGACCTCCATCCTCCGAGTCTGCTTAATCCAGGATCCGAAATGTGAAGTCAAATCCACCCCTCACCATACACAGTGGAGATGGCAGTGCTTGTTTTATTCAAAAGTAAGGTAGGTACATCCTGTAGTGGGAAAGCAACCCCTAGTTGTGATTGAGTCCAAGATCATTAGTATTAAATTTGCTTAGGGATTTTCACAGGGGTGCTCTGCTTTGCAGCTTTCCTTTTCCAT
This sequence comes from Intellagama lesueurii, assembly GCA_037013535.1. Taxonomy (NCBI): domain Eukaryota; kingdom Metazoa; phylum Chordata; class Lepidosauria; order Squamata; family Agamidae; genus Intellagama; species Intellagama lesueurii. Next base: position 159,877,233 of record JBAJHW010000001.1, on the reverse strand, counting down.
TGTTGGTGGGAATAAGTCTTGATCTTGAGATCAACAATTGCATGTTCCTGAATGGTGTCTGGGCGCTGCTTTTTCAGTCTCATGTTTGCGCCCATCTGTTCCCTGGTGTGCTACAAACTGACAGGGAGTCAGGCACATCACACAAACAAAGACGAACATGGTTGGCAGCTGAGAAGGTTGGGGTACAAGCAGGTGTATGATCTCCAGAGATTATTGTTATCTGTGTTAGAACAATCACCACTCCTGATCTGCACCAGTAGGAGGAACAAGAGGCTGATTGTACAGCATCTTACCTTTACTCCCTCTTCATATAACCCATCTTCTTACCTTTTCTAGATCTACATGTAGATTGCAACTCTGAGGCTTCACTGGAGACCCAGAAAGCCCAAGTCCAGAGAAGCAAGTGGGGAATATGAGTCCTAATCTGGGACACAGTCCTTTTAATGGTTTGGTTCAGGTGGATAAGAGGGAAGGGCTCTGTGGCACTGCTCTTCCCAGAGCCTCCTGGCTGCTACTTGCCTCTCCACTGAATCTGGATTGGGGTAGGCACTGAGGCTTCTGTCAGAGAGCAAGGACACCAAGGCTGGTGTGGTGCTGGATCAGCTGGGGGCTGCATTGCCGGAGCCTCAGGTCCTTGACCCCTTCCCCAGCCTAAAGAGCTGGCTGGAAGGAGGTACTTCCACTCTATCCCTGTTTGCCCCTCCAGTGAGCCACTGCCTCTTCCCCATCTCCCCTTCCTCTGTGGGTGACAATGACACTGAGCCCTACAACCCCATCCCTATTATTCCTGCCGCCATGACCTTCCTTATGTACCATGTCAGGCGGTAGACTTTAGTCCACCTGCGTGGGTGGACCCCACCAGCTAGGGCCCAAGGAGACTCGGGTGTTAGGGCTCCATGGGGGCCCAAACTTGGGGCACCAGGGGTAGCAGGTTTGGGGATTCTATTGGCCCCAAATTTGGGGGGGGGGTTGAATCTAGGTAGGTATGTCTGAGGTCATATGGGCCCCATATGTGGGGGTTCTAGTGGCTCTTGGGTTTGGGGGCCCTGATTTGGGGGTTCACATTTGGGGGTTCAGGGCCCAGTTTCAGGGGACCTATGTTTTGGGGGGCTAGGTTTGGGAGTTCTAGTTCGGGGATTTGGAGGGCCAGGCTTGGGGGTTCTCGTGCCTCCCAGGCTTTGGGGTCCTAGTGGTCTCTGAGCTTTAGGAGCCTGTGTTTTTAAGTTCTAGGAGCATTCTAGTTGCCCCTGGTTTTGGACCCCAGATTTGGGGGCTCTGAGGCCCTGAGTCTTTAGGTTCCAGTGGCCTCTGGGTTTGGGGGTCCCAGAATGCTCCTAGGAACTCAAAACCCAGGGCCCCTAAAACCCAAAAAAGCATAGGGCCCCAAAACACAGGGCCTCAAAACACAGGGTCCACCGGAACACCTTAGGGGCAGCTAGAACCTCAAAACATAGGGCCACAAAACAGAGGGGCTGCTCAAACCCCAAAAGATTTTTGGCCCCAAAACCCAGAGGCTCCAGTCCAGGGGCCCAAAAATCCAGGCCCCTCAAAATCTAGAGCCCTGAAACCCCCAAACCCAGGGCCTCTGGAAGCTCAAGACCTAGGAGCCCCACCAGATTATACGTGACATCATCATATCCAAGATGGAGGAGATGGGGTGTTTTTTTTCAGTTTCAGGAGGTGAGAAGTTCCTGGATGGCTGGCAGAAGACAGAATGTGTAAGCTTTCCAGATCTGCCACTCTTACACATTTCTCCTTCTTTTTCCACGAACACACGGAGCCTGCAAGCCTGAACCCACGGCCTCAAAACTTATGCAGAACAAGAGGAAATACAACAGGTGAGGTTTTTCCCCTTGTCTTGAAAAAACCAAAAGGCTGCACCAACTGACTTCATAATCACTAAGGAAACCTTTCTCTGCTTCCCCCTCCCCAGCTATACACATGTACACTCCTACACATCTCAGCACTCTGAGAGATTAAAAGATCCCAACTGCTCAAAACCCAACAGGTGAAGCTTGCAGCAAAGCAGCACCAGTTGAATTTCTACCTGAGAGTGACGTGGAAAGTTCAGATTTCTTAGGGGATCTAATGCTGTCGGCTGCTTTTTTTTAGAAACAGAATTTGGGGAATAGGCTTACCCTAAATTAACTGATTTTGCAGCAATTTCTGGTGCCATCTATTGGTGAAATTAGTGAATTAAACCACTGGTGCATGTGATGTGATTTAAAAATCACTCTGCCAGCAAGCAACAAACACTCCGTACTGTATGTACTGAAATCTATCTCGGACCTCTTTGTCTGTCCATCTGCTATGCACTCTCACACAAGCCACTAAAGTGGAGTTTGCAAATCCTAGGTAAAAAACAAATGCATGTTGCATAGCTCTCCTTCTCCCAACCTTTTCAGGTATTACGGATAGTGTATGGAACGGGTTGGGTGTGGGGAGAGTGGCAATTTCCTTGACCCACGTGAGCTTACTAGAACATGTTAAGGGAGCTGCTGCCCATGCTGGCTCCCATGTATCTTTGGTCCTGTGCTGACCTCTGGTCTAGTTCTCTGAAAGTGCACAGAAGTGATTTGATCCATTTCTCCAGCAATGTTTCTGGGGCTCTGAGCACTTCTAACCTATAAAGCCCTAGACGGCTTGGGTCCAAATGATCTCAAGGACCATGTCTCCCTTTATGAGCCTGCCACGGTGTTAAGATCATCTGTTCTCTTGGTCCCAGCACCTCCACAGGTGCTCCTGGTGGGGACACGGGAGAGGGCCTTCTCAGTGGCTGCTCCTAGACTTTGGAACTCCCTCCCACTTGAGGCCAGTACAGTACAGGAGTAGTAATTCTTTGCATACAGTGCAACTCCTCCTCCTCTTTTGTTGGGTCTGTTTCTTTTGAACAAATTATATCCTTCTAGCAGCATATTGGGAAAGGAGTATGACAAGGCTATATATTGTCTCCCTGCTTATTTAACTTATATGCAGAATACATCATGCGAAAGGCTGGACTGGAGGAATCCCAAGCCAGAATTAAAATTGCCAGAAGAAATATCAACAACTTCAGATATGCAGATGATACCACTCTGATGGCAGAAAGTGAGGAGGAATTAAAGAACCTTTTAATGACGGTGAAAGAGGAGAGTGCAAAAAAATTGTCTGAAGTTCAACATCAAAAAAACTAAGATCATGGCCACAGGTCCCATCACCTCCTGGCAAATAGAAGAGGAAGATATGGAGGCAGTGACAGATTTTACTTTCTTGGGCTCCATGATTACTGCAGATGGGGACAGCAGCCACGAAATTAAAAGACACCTGCTTCTTGGGAGGAAAGCGATGACAAACCTAGACAGCATCTTAAAAAGCAGAGACATCACCTTGCCGACAAAGGTCCGCATAGTCAAAGCTATGGTTTTTCCAGTAGCGATGTACGGAAGTGAGAGCTGGACCATAAAGAAGGCTGACCGCTGAAGAATTGATGCTTTTGAATTGTGGTGCTGGAGGAGACTCTTGAGAGTCCCCTGGACTGCAAACAGAACAATCCTATCCATTTTGAAGGAAATCAACCCTGAGTGCTCACTGGAAGGACAGATCCTGAAGCTGAGGCTCCAATACTTTGGCCATCTCATGAGAAGAGAAGACTCCCTGGAAAAGACCCTGATGTTGGGAAAGTGTGAAGGCAAGAGGAGAAGGGGACGACAGAGGACGAGATGGCTGGACAGTGTCACCAAAGCTACCAACATGAATTTGACCCAACTCCGGGAGGCAGTGGAAGACAGGAGGGCCTGGCGTGCTCTGGTCCATGGGGTCACGAAGAGTCGGACACGACTTAACGACTAAACCACAAATCAGCATATTCCAATCATGGATTTTGTCCCACCAAGTTTTGGTAATGGCAACGATGTCATACCTGCTCTCAAGTACTAGGACTTCAAATTCTCCCAGTTTGTTCCCCCTTCTTTGAGCTACTAGCCTGATCTGACGAGACCAAGTCCCTCTGCTTTGTCACTCACAGTGAGCACTTCCCCACTCTCCCAGAATCTTCCACTTGTATGCAAATACTCCCAATGAGTATGTGCATTAGTTCTACTGAACGCAGTGAGTCATCACAACGGTAGTAAAGCCAAGGCTTACAGGCAGGACGTGGGGGCCCTCATTGGTTTACAAGGATGATGATATTTGGGGACAATAACATTTGATTTGCGGGGATGAGGCCTTTGCTTCCCCCGTGCTCTCATAAATAATTGCATTCAGAGGATTTCGACTGATTACACCAAGACAACCTCCTAACGCTCTGTTTCCCATTAAGTCTTAACAGAGCTTGACTTTTCAAATAAGGTATCAACTCATGCATAGAGAAAACTAATCTTTTCACCAGCCTCCTCACCTGCTTCTGTGATAGAAAGGGCTATGTTGGATCTGTTTCCAAATGTATGCTGGTTGGATAGAGTGACCAGGTCAGCAGGATCCCATTCTGTGAAATTTCAAGGTTAAAACCTGAGGCCAAAGGATGAGGGCTCGCGATGTCCCAGAGGTGAAGAAGCCATGTTGGGGAGGGGGGGCACGGAACTGCTTCTAGGTCAACTGATTATGTCAATAGGTGTGAAGGGAATCCATGCAAACGGGCCCAGAATTGGCATAACCCTTGGTTAACCAACCTAGCAGTTCGAAAGCATGCAAATGCGAGTAGATAAATAGGTACCACCGCGGTGGGAAGGTAACGGCGTTCCGTGTCTAGTCGCACTGGCCACGTGACCACGGAAACTGTCTTCGGACAAACGCTGGCTCTATGGCTTGGAAACGGGGATGAGCACCGCCCCCTAGAGTCGGACACAACTGGACTAAATGTCAAGGGGAACCTTTACCTTTACCTTTACCTTTACCTTTGGTTAACCAGGTAAGATGGCAACCCAGAGCTGGGGGGGGGGGGGGTTGTTGTTTGCAGGCAGCCAAGCAGGTAGCAAAATGCACCCTGCAGCGGTTGCCACTATTCCCACTAGGGTCTCATCATGTCTTACCGACAGCATGTGAGGAGTTACTCCAGGTCCAACATTGTTGCTGGACTTGTGGAAGCCCACATGATGCGCCCGTGGGGAGTCTTTTCCCAGCCTTGCACTGCTGCTGCCATGACCTGTGCAACGTGAAGGCTCACGAGGTGCAACTTCAGTGCTCCACACCCTGTCTGGGTCTCAAAGAGATGTCAGGCCCCAGTGCATGCACTCACCAGCTCACTCCCAAGTCACCTCCTCTCCCGTCTGAGCTTTTCATGCACCAATATTACACAGGTACAGACGCATAAACAAACACCTTTACATTGAGCCATTAAGTCCTGGCAGTTGCTACGAGTGGGCAGAAATGGCTGTTCAAGCCTTAAAGACACTGTACACGGTCCCATCAAGCGTCCTCGGGCACCTCAAAGAGATTTGTCTCCTGGGGGAAACAAGCAGTTCCCTGCGATTTCAGCCCATCCCCTAATCCTTTGCAACTACAGTAGTCAAGGAAGAGTTGTGGGGGCAGAAGATATAAATTAACTATAACATTTGTTAAATTGTTAGTAGTAAAAAAAAACTCACTTGACAGATTGGAACATAAAGTTTGTTTTGGATTTTCTCACAAATGTTTCATTTAATGAAGAACAGGCTGACTATCATTTTTAATAGGTTCAACCCAAGATCCTATGAAATAAATTATATTTCTAATTAGGAGATTGGTTTTAAGCGCAGGATTGTATTTGAAGGTGTAATTTCTTGCCCATGGCATGTTCCTGTCCTCAAACCCTCTCAGTCCGCTGGAGGAACCCTCCCCACCGAATCAACAGGGAATCCCCTAGCTCCTCATAACCATCATCACCAGCAATGTGGAACAAGTGCAAGGAAGCCCACATGCAACGGGCAGGATTTGTGTGGTGAAGCCTGTCAGCTGGTATCGTCGGTACAGTCATAGGGCCAGAAGGCTCGCTGAAGGGATGTCGTTCCCCGAGGAAAACAACAGACAGACCAGCTCTTAAATGATGCTTCTGGCATTTCTAATCTGTTGCTATATTCCATTTCCACAATTCAGTGAAATATGGCTTCTGTTTAAGTACTCATAAAAATAAATGTCATCTCACATAAATCTCAGCACATTAAACTCCAATAAACGTTACAAATTAGATACAAAAAATATTATAGATTCACTCAGCTTTTTATTTTGGTCAGCTATTATAACTAATCAAGAAGGATTTCTGGTTTCTTTCTTTCTTTCTTTACTTTTTAGACAAAAAAAATTAAAATCCTGAGGCCAATCAAACTCTCCAACCTCTAATTTGCTTCACCCAGAACAGAAGGTCAATCACTTAAGCCTTCCCTCCACTCTGGCAGGCTTCCTCTCACTAGTTGTGCAACTGATCTCACAACAAGTGCGATAATGGGCACACGCCAGGTAGTCTGCCACAGAGAGGGTGGGCACTTACAAAACTCCCCTTGTGCTCCACAGCTAGGCAATAAAATACTGGCCTTTGTTTGTTTATTTATTTATTTATTTTGAAAGGTCCCCCTTTTGATGGGCAGCACAGCAAGAGCAGCAAAATAAAAAGAAAAGCAAAAACTGCTACAAAAATAAAAAAAACAAAGCAGATAATGCTGATCAGTCAACTGGTATTAAAAGTACAACAGGCAGAGTAGAACAAATCTGAACATATTTACAGAAATGGAATCATTTTACAGTAACTGCAGTGTTCATTGTAATTGCAACATAGTCACGCTTCTCAAGCCAAAGGTCTATATACCCTTATCTGCAATCAGACAAAGAGACAGATGGGCCTCTAGTGGCAAGGAGTTCCATAGCCTGGAGCAGCCATCCAGAACTTCCTCCCCCAAGTTCCTGCCAAATACAAATGGTGTTAGCAGTTATTGGCCTAATGCTGAGCAGGCCCCGAGCCATCTAAACCTACATATGCTGTAAAGGGAAAATGGCGACAAGGCTCAAACTCCTTCTTCGTGTCAGGCAGACAGGCTGGATTAAAACCTTCTGCCCCACCGTCTGCCTGCCCAAAGTTCTAATTAGAAATCTCCCACCGTCCAATGAGAGCCTGCAGGGAGAGAAACCCTTCCCCACTGGCCAATGGGAAGCCAGCGGGGAATCTGTGCACCGCCCTCCCAATACGCTAGTGCACTGCAGCAGCCTCCTGGGGGCCACCATGCTGACTCCAGACTAGAGATGGGGACGACTCACCATTTTGGCGAGTCGTCCCGCTTCATGAGTCGCCACCACCCTTAGGCAGTCTAAGGGAATCCAGGCTGCCCTTTGCAAAGATGGCAGCTGCAGCTTCCCTACCCTAAATGAAGCCACAGCCACCATCTTTGCAAAGGGCAGCCAGTTTCCCTTTCTACAGACCGTGGCTGTGGAGGCCTGATGGAGACCTCGGCAGTGGCGGCGACTATTACGGTAAGGGGGTGTCGGTGGGGGGGGCTAAGGTAGGGAGAGGAAGGGGGTGGGGGGTAAGATGTGGGGGGGTAGCTGTCTATGAGCCCACCGATCAACGGCCGAATGGTGTGGGTTTTTTGTTTTGTTTTTTTAAATTACGAAGGATGAATAAAAATGGGAAAATATTCATCGATCCGTATTCGTCGGGACTTAAAATTTGAAGAATACGGATTGATGAATATTTAACGAATCAGCAATTTTCGTCATAAAAGCCGATCCGTTTTTATATTTGTCCCCATCTCTATTCCAGACCCTTTTGCGTCTCACTGCAGGCCTGGGGACTGCTGGCTGCTCCAGCAATATTTAGTGTTGATCTGAACCCCAGTTTCAAAGTTACAATTTTTTTGTCTGGCCTGCCCCCGTTTTCAGAATTGTATTATAAAATACTGAATTGTTCTGCAGCACAAGAACGTAATCACCACTGCTGCAAGGATGGCTACCCACTTCTCCACTTCCAGGAGTTTAGCCTTTGGCAAGACAGAAAGAAAGGCTTATCCCAGCCGTCTTAAAAGGCAGGCGAAGACGGCCTGCAGGGTCATGTATGGCTTTGTAGTTCATGGCCAGCACTGCGAACTGTGCCGGGAAATAGAACAGGAGTCACTGAAACTGCTGTGGAAAGACCGTCACCTCCTTCCTAAGACTGGAGGGCCCAGAACTCTGAAAAAGTGAAGGTTTCCAAATACTTCTCAAAGGTCACCCTTGTTGTTACTTGGGTTTGAATGACATGTAAGCAAGGCAGGCATTCCTGTGGCCACTGGGAATAGGTGCTGTTGCACATGAGCCTTGGCAATGTCACAGTTCTCCAACTGGGGGACCAACAGCATGTGCACACAATCTCTCTTCTTCTTCTTCAGAAAAGCTTGGGATTTCCTCCAGGCCAGTTGATCTCTCTCAATCTCTCTCTCTTCTGCAGGGAAAATACTACTTCCAGGATCAGTACTTGGGAAATGAGTTTGTTCTTAGTATGCATATTAGGATGTATATTGAACTTAAGGCCTAAACATCAGCATCAGGCAGAGCCTGTCAAGGTAACGGTTTTCATATGAAGACGCTAGGGAAAGAGACAAATAAAATCATCATACTTTACATTTTTAGTACTGCCCAAAGGACTGGAATGATTAATTGAAAAACATTTTATGTTCTGACAAATGCTTAAAGCAAATTGAATGTCAACAGTAAAATTAGATAAAATCACACACCCCTTATGTTTACAGCTTTCATAGAGAATATTCTTCTTTGTGACAGCACTTTTTATTGGTATTACAAATCCCACACCAGAAGGCTAGTTTAAATGATGATGATGATAAAATCAAGATTAAGATTAAGTGCTGTAGCAAAAAATCCAGAAAAAAAGTGAATTGACACAGCTACTAAATTGACACTGACCTGGAAGACTGGGAAGGCAGCAAATGAATCCCTTACCCCCTCCCTCACCCTGCTAAAAATCTGTGGAAGAGGTGCAGATCACAAAGGAAATGTTTTCATACTGTTATGAAATATATACACAGTGACAGCCTCACCCACCCAATACATCACTGCAACTGTCTATGCCTCTTCCAAGGCTCCAGCAAGGCGATCTACATTTACGAAGACTGTGTTACTGGTCCATTCTTTCCCTGAGTCAAACTTCTGCGGTTCAGAGATGGAAGACCTGTGGAGAAAAACACCATGACGTAGAGTGACTTGTGATTATATCATCTGGTAGATGCTTGTCAAAAGTTGGCATCTCCCATTAGATGTTTAGCATGGAAACACCTACACCTGATTGATCTCAGAGGGATATACTTCCCAATAACATGCACAATTGTACCATAAGTCCACAATCCTAACCACTTGCTGCAAAGGAAGGTCTATTCAGCTTAGAGGGACTTACCTCTGAGTCAACATACTTGAGATTGCACAACTCGTGTATGGACTGACACCTGGATCAGCTATTGCTAAGAGTGCGTAGCTTTAGACTGTCACTGAGGCAGAATGAGGCCACCACCTCAGGTGCCAGATGCTGAGGGGGGCCCTGCCCATCCTTCTGGACTGCCACTGTCCCCTCCCATTCATCATGAACTGTTGCAGCCAACCCGGGAGAGAGTCTTGGGGCACTTGAACAACTGACAAGTTTCATTGGGTATCAGCTTTTGTGGCTGCAGTGCATTTCTTCAGAGGCATGGAATATAGTCTCAGCAGACAGTTATTTATAAGCACAGGCATTTATACACACCTGGAAAGGGATGTTAAAAGCAGTACAAATGCAAAAGGTCCAGCATAGTGATGGCCGATGCATACATTTCGATGCCCCTGTCCTATGCCCGGTGCCATACCCGTGTGGTACTGGTAGTGAACAAATTCCAGACACAATGTTGGGTGAGCAACGGGCACCAGAGTTATGACCAACAACCCAATCCCATCACCATTGCTGACGGATTAAATGGCCAGTCCCCATATATGGAATGGAGACAGGTGCCGTAGGATCTTTCATCTCATGCAGGAAAACTTATTGACCTGGCTCTGTCCATATAAAGGTCATACACAGAGGTCTGACATAGCAATGGGTATTTTGGACTACAGAATTCCTGAGGCAGCCCAGCCCTTGCGTCAGCCAACAAGCACCCCATTTCTTCCTTGGAAAGCATACGTTTCTGAGAGTCGGCACACTTCAGGATTTGGTTCAGGCTGCATTTTGAAATGAACTGACCCGATGCGCAAATTAGGACACTGTTATTCCTCATCCATCATCATTCTCTGACTTTTACAATGCTCAAAAAATGGACCAAAGTAGGCATAATAAGGCATATTAGGGCATTGAATCTAGGACAAAGGGTGTATTTGTGTGAGAAAAATAGGTTTTAAAAATATTTTTTAAATGCAGATTTAAAAATGAATTGTCAGGCAGGTCGTGTACAGATATGGCACAGAATAAAATTATAAATGTATATATGTATAATCAAAACCATCCCTGAACCCTTCATCGAAAAGATGGGCGTGGACGCCTTTCCGTGCATGAATCCGATTTTGTTGTAATGACTTTATATACTTTTCTCCCAACTATTTGTTACCAGCTTTTGCTCTCTGGGGACAGCGCAGGAACTATAAATATGCAGAAACTGCTTTTCAAATAGGCTGCTATGGACCTTGCATAATGTACGTCCCCTTATATCTCATGCCTCTAACCATTTCCCCGAGTTAAAGAATGTGTACAGAAGATACATCATCCTCGCCACTATTACCTTGGCTATACAATTTTCTCTGAGACGGATCTCTTTTCCTTTGTAAAGATCCATAGAGCAGACCTGCATTTCCTTCATTAGCAATGGTAATAGACACTGGTTTTCATTCCATAAATATCTATAGCATGGTAAGGTGTCAGGCACAGTAAGGCAACAAAAATAACCAGCAAATTTATGAAAGGACCTCCCCCTAAAAATGCAGAAAAATACAGTGGGGCTGAAATGAATGCCCAGAATAGCATTTAAATATCCTTTATTCTGAGCCAGATCTCTGATTTCTGTTTCCAGCTTCTGTCCAACACAAGAAGAAGGGGGAATTATTCTCTAATTCTCATACCTAAGAAGACTCTTTGTGCTTTCTCCAACAATAGAGGGGGACAATCTGTGTGACAGAGAGCCATTTTTGAGATTTGCTAGCAGCCCAAACATAAAGACAGAAGACCTGTTTTTAAAAAACAAAATGCAAGCAATGTAGATGTTGTTACAATGGATTTTTGTTCACTTTAAAACATTTTTAACTAAGGAATGGGATTTTTTAAAGCCAGTTTGCACCATCTAGTGGTCAATAATATAAAATTTCAAAATTCAAAGAAGGAGGGTATGACGGCCTCAAATGGACAGGAGGGCCTGGCGTGCTCTGGTCCATGGGGTCACGAAGAGTCGGACACGACTTAACGACTAAGCAACAACAAAATGGCAGCCTCAAAGAGTGCTGAGGGCCCCTCGACACAGGGCAAAATGGCCCCATAACCCCCTGGAGAGCACAAAGGCAGTTTTCCAAGCAAATTGTTTTCAAACAAATTTTAACTTACATCAGTTGTAAAAGAAGTCAAGCTGAGGGGGTGGCTGAAGTTCATCAAGTGACATTCATGTATGTATGTACATATGTATGTATATGCATGCCGCTTTTCTCCCCAAACTGGGAGAATATGGAGCTGAATCTGCTGGGTCTTTTGGGGTCAGCATTCTAACCACCACAGCAAGAATGGGCAGAAAATAAATTGGAATCTAATGTTAGATCTTCTGAGTTGCCTGCAAGTTGATCAGCAAGGGCTTCTACCTTCCACCTGCCCAACACTAGTTGCAACCAAAAAAGCTTTTTTTCTTCTTCTTTTGACTGAATAAGGCCACTGAAGAAGAATGCTTGGGGGGATACTGAGAAGTGGAGCTTTGCAGGAAAGGGTTAATGAGCTTTGTTCTACTACTGATCATAAACTTCTGGCTGGAGCACCACAATTATTAATCAGACTATGGCCACCGTCCTGAAGTAGGTGGACCTTAGGGTTCCACTATTTTAAAAGCATTGTGCCCCGCCTGCGCTCCATCCACACCACACTGGATCTTTAATGCCTAACACTCTTCTTCCGCTGTTTCCTGCTATTTTCACATATTCTGGCATGATATTTCCTTCCTTCAGGTTAGAAGCCAAGAGGGTGTTTCTTCAGGTTAGAGAAATGTTAATGAATAATAATGAAAGGCCAAACACTGGCTTGTAATAGAGTATTAAATGGCAGGATGGTTGTCTTAGTGTTCACCAGATGCATCCACATGTAACTCTGAAACAGTATCCTTCTTTTTCATGTTTCCAAGGTTATATTCATTACCTCTGTCTACAAGGGTCCTTTGACTATATACTGCTGATTGCATAAATCGTGGTGTTGGTTGATTTTCATTGTCTTCTGTTCTAGCTTTCCATAGATACTTATGAAAGCTAGTGTTTATTACAGTAGCTAAGGAAACAGTTATTAATACAGGTCTTTGATATAGAAATTACAAAGGAAAGAAGAGCTGCCTAGGAGAAAATCTTGCAGTCAATATAAGACGGTAGTCAACAGGAAGACAGAGGAGTATCACATACACCCACCCTGACATTTATTTCTTGTCCATAGTATAGCTTCTGGAAACTACTCAAGTAATTTGCTTTCTTCTTTTTAAAAAAGAGGAATCTCATGGATAACATTAAGACTTAAGTGGATTCATACATTTACTGAATGGTAGGTCCTCCTGGGAGGCACATGAGTAAAGGTTGCAAACCCTATTCAGCCATTAGAGTTGGATAATAACGGGAAGTATGATGGATGGGCCGAAGGACACGAGATCCACACCAGTCTTCCCATGTGCTTCAGACCAGAGAGGTTGCCTCTCACTTCCTGTCTCTTCAGCTTCTGGCCTCCCTGTGTGGAACAGAGAAGCCTTTGGTGAGCTGCTACTTACAATCACTTCAACATAAGCAGAATCCTTTGCATAATTGGGAACCCTAATAAAACAGCCTTCCTGGATAGGCAGAGGCTTCTGTTTTTACTCAGAGAAAAGTCAATAGAAACCCATGGGACAGTGCAGGCCTTGCTGTTCAACGTGGAAATGTCAGGGATGGAGGGGTGGGGAGCTGGTACCCATGGTCCTCTCCCTTGTGCTTCTGTTAATCTACCCTGTTCAAGCACCACTCCCCAAATAGGGCTAAACTCTCTCATCATGTTATTCCCAGACCACACTGTCTGCTGTGCCAGATGCAGTCCCATCTCTTCCACCCAACAGAAGAACACTCCAGAACTTGGTAAGTCACTTTCGATTTAGAGGTATTGTTCCTAGACCCCTCCCTGCCCAGAGTATTTTGTTATCATTATAGTTGCAGGATGGAATCTTGTTGAACCACAACAGAGCTTTTATTAACATTCCACCACTCCACAAGCACTCAGATCTCCTTTGTGGAAATAGAGGTCTCATAAACCCTAAACCCTAACCCCTCCCCCCTTAAATCAACAGGATACAGGATTCCTCCTTCTGTATGATCCTATAATGTTGAATGCAACAGACTGTGGCATGAGATATTCAACAGATCACTGCATGAGGGAACAGTGGATTAAAAGTAGCTCCTTACTTTTCCATTTCCCGGAGGTAACAATTAGCTTTTTCGGTGTGGGTTTTGTTTTGTTTTGTTTAGAAGTTATAATGGGGCAAACCACAGGCTTATGGCACAACATAAATCCTTCTGCTCTCTACCTTTCAGTCACCCCAACATCCACAGCAGAGTGCATGGCAGGAGCATGTGCCAGCACTGGAACCATGTGATATCCCTCCTCCACCACTTAGGGAAGCTACACAGCATCAAAATAACTGAAAATGCACAGTTATACTGCAAAAGGAGCAAAGCTTTCCCTCAGGGAGAAACAATCCTAATGTAACTTCCTTGTGCTCCATCACGCCTGCATCCCAAAGCCATCTGGAAGTTCTGGGCAGGAATTCAGATTAGGCTCCGCTCCCCATATACCAGAAAGAACATCTTGTGACTGGTCAGGAGTTTCCCTCCTTCTAAGCCAGAAATATTCCCACTAGGACATCAAAGCACTGCCTCATAAAATATGAAGTTTACAGAGGTGTTGAGGAGAGGGTCACACAGCACCCTGGTGCGAGTTCTCAACTGGGGCAAGGCAGTGCATAATTTGGGCTCCTTTATATGAAGAAAAAAAACCATGCAAATCTGATTTGGCCAGAAGTAGGATATGGTGATAAGAGGGTGCCTTCTTATGCCCATTTTCCTGGGAGCAATCCCTATTGAACTCAATGGTATGTACCTCTGGGAGGAATTCAGGAGTGACCTGGAATGTGTAGGACTGAGATGCTACTGTGCTGAGATGTTATTTTGTTAGATCTACTCTTCAAAGCACCAGTGAGTCCCATTCATGACAGATCTTACAAACCAGTACATTTGGTCATGAAAACTATAGAAGAAAGTTCCATTTCATGGATGCACACCTTAATGTGGCGAGGGGTTTGAGTGTGTCCGAGAAGCCAAGAGCAATGCCACCAGGAGGCCCGACTTTGTTATGAGCCTGGGCTCCTAGCAGAGCCACCCAAGCCAGAAGGGTCACAGCTGAGACACCAGACTAAGAGGCATCCACCCTCTTCAAAGGCAATCACTGCCTCAGCAGAAGAGAAGGGATCGTTCCAATGGTGATAGGGGGAGTAGCTACTGGGCAGCAGTGGTAGCCAAAGGTGACACTGGCAGAGGAGGCAACAGCGGTGACACTCAAGTTAACTTTTCATAGTATTGCATATAAAGAGTCCAGGTTCTGGAAAGCAGGAAGGAGAGGGGAGCTTAGGTCCAGGAAGGCTTTTAGGGAAGGCTGGTATAGAGGGGCAAAAGAAGTCAGGCTCTGCAGCTCCTCTGTACCCACCCCCACCCTCACTTACCTCTCCAGGGCCGTGGCGAATTCCCAGCGAACATAGCCTTGTCCAAGCACATGGCTGGAGTCTCTGGTGTCTGACTCCTGGTGAAAGGAAGCAAACCAGGTGACAATAGACAGCGTCCAGAGTTCTCCTCTGTTGCATCCTTCCACACGTCTTCTTCAGAGACAGGCGATCATCCCATGCCTTCTCAGTCCTGCTCTTTTATGCTCCTTGACCCTGCCTCCTCCAGCTGTTTCTCATCAACCTGATCCTGAGAAAACTCACCCTTCTCCTGGCTGCCTGATACTTGTGTGCTGGGGCTAGACAGCTCACTAGGGGTGCACACTTGCACTCCACACACCTTGAAAACCCTATGATGAGACAATCCATAATGAAACAAGAGATAGTGCTGGAAGACAAGACTTCCAGGTTGGAAAGCACTCAATCAGCTACTAGGGAAGAGCAAAGGACAACTATGAATAGTGCTGTTGCTAATGACGCAACTGGATTCAAGCGAAAAGGACATGAAATAGCTAATATGCACAGAGGTGAAAGAGATGTCTGATGCTGCATAACACACACAATTGGAATATGGAATGTGGGAAGTGTGAAGCAAGGTAAACTGGAAACCATAAAGCAAGAAATTGAATGTTTAAACATTGCAGCGCTTGGTGTCAGTGAATTGAAGTGAACTGGAATACAATATTTTCAGACAGACAATTACAAAGTTTGAGAAACTTAGAAGAAATGGATTGGCTCTAATACTGAGACAAGATGTAGTACAGACAGGGGCTATAATGCAAGGTCTGACTGAATAATATCCATCAGACTTGAGGGAAAGGCAATCAACATAACTCTCATTCAAGTCTATTTTCCAACTACATATGCTGAAGAAGGTGAAATTTAAAGCTTTTAGGCAAGTATTCAGGAGAAAATTGATCATATACCAAACAAACCATACTTATAATCATAGGGGACTGGAACACAAAAATAGGAACTGAAACAGGACCAGATGTTGTTGGAAAATTTGGTCTAGGGGTCAGAAATGAAGCAGAAAAACAACTCAGTTCTGTGAAGCCAACCACCTGTTTATTGCAAATACATACTTCAAGCAACCGAACAGATGACTGTACACTGGGACTTCACCAGATGTTCATTATAGAAATCAAATAAACTACATAATTCAAAGAAAGGGATGGAGAAGCTGTATTCTCTCAGCTAAAACAAGACCAGAATCAGATTGCAGTACTGATCATGAACTAGAAATTCTGCATCCGTACTTCTGAGCTTGTCATTTCCAGAGTGAAGCAATTTGTCCATTCTCTCCTGCTGATGCAGCCATTACTCCCAAAGAGGGTGGATGTATCTTAGTCTGGTGCCTCAGCAATGAGCATGCCGCCATGGGTGACCCTGCTAGAAGTCCAGGCGCAGAAGGGAGTCTAGCCTCCTGTTGACATTCTCTGACATATTCAAGCTGCCTCAACACATTAAGGTGTTCATCCAAGAAGAGGAGAACTGTTGAAGGCAGAACGTTTTGGAGATCACTCATTCTAAGGATCACCGTCAAGTCTGAGGTGACTTGACAGCATGTAACAACAACAACCAAACAGCATGGTATGAATGTTTGAAGAGTACCATGTACATGCCAGAGGAAAAATCTAAATTATGGATTCCTTAGGTTCCCTTTCTCTTACAAAAACAAAAAAATAGAAGATATAAGCTTTTATTTGAAAGCATTCCCAAATCAAATTGTACCAGCAAGTGATACTACGTCTTCCGTGACTGCCGAGCTAGAAAGCTTTTTGAGTTCCGATAGAAATATATAACCATACACTTGTCTGGGTCCAAACAACCCCCAAAAATGATCCAGTATATTATAACTCCTGTAGAAAAGCAATTTTCTACTATATTATGATGGAAACAAGCAACATTGCACTGCCCCAATGGATGGTGCTTGTACACGAAGATCACAGACTCCAGAAAGTAGAAGAGGCCGATCTTCTTCATGCACTTTCTCCTTGACCATCTTCCTGATAGCCTCCATTTCCCCATCAGCTAGAGGTAATGAAAGCAACCAGTCTTTTTTTCCTTTATCATATAACCTCGGAAAAGTGCACACAAACAGATGCAAGCAGAAGGCCTTTTCTGGCTCTGTTGCTTCATCAGAGGAGGGACCACATGAGGCTTTTGATTCCCCATACAATACTACTACAGATTTTTGTCTGTCATGGTCAACTTTTCTCTCTTGAAGAGAACTTCCCCCTTGTCATACCTGTTAAAAACAGGCCAGGAGACAACATGATTCCAACCCAATCGCCTGTTTCATCGAACGCAGGAGTACATGTGAGTGAAGTCCAGTTTACTTACTTGTTTCATCTCAAGTATCAAATGACAGTCACCGAGTCCATTTTAGTTTCATAGATGTGGTCCATGGGGTGACAAGAGTGCGCTGAAACTGCTGAAACAATTGTGTGGCTTTTTCCTGCATGGCTAAGACCTAGCTCATGCCTGCAGCAGAATGAAAAGGAACAGGAGCAGACGTGGGAAGCAAGGCCATTTCATGAGCCTGAGAAGGAAGTCCACTCCCTTGTAAGGCCTTCCCTGAATGGTCACCAGTGGCAGCCATTCCAGCAGGTTGCAGCTGAGGGGGATGAAGTGGGAAGCACCACCAGCCCTGCTTTTCTCTCCTTTCCTCCTCATCACTCCTCTGCTTTTCCAGGCATCACGTTTCTGATAGTAAGCCTGCAAGCACAGGCTGCCTTTTATTGATTGCAAGTCAGACACACCGGGAGCTTTTTTGGCTACGGGATGGAGTAAAAGACTATAAATAAATAAAATAAAAACAATAAAGTGACAGGTTCTTAAGATCACAGTAGCTATGCAGACTACCACTTTTGTATGCTCCTGTCTCTCTCTCTCTCTCTCTCTCTCTTAAAACTCCTGCTTGTCAAAAAGCACTACATCAGCAAGATAGATTTGACAACTTGAAGATAATGGCTGAAACCCAGTAGTAAGTCACAACTAGAGCAGACTCATTGAATACATGGAACTCAGATAGGTATTGACTTGCAAAATCCCCAGTGATTCAAATGGGCCTACTCTTTACAGGAATTTAGTATGCTAAATTAAGTCACATTTAAAGTAGGACCATTTGAATCAATGGAGGGACTTGACTTCCCAAACCCCCAGTGATTCAGTATGCCAACTCTAATGCAAATTACTATGGAAAGTAACAGGATTTGGACCATAGTATCCACAAGTAATTTCACCAAACTCCGGGAGGCAGTGGAAGACAGGGGAAGACAGGAGGGCCTGGCGTGCTCTGGTCCATGGGGTCACGAAGAGTCGGACACGACTTAACGACTAAACAACATCCACAAGTGTTAGTGTTAAATTCTCCAGTGGGTGGACAAACAATACCTGAAAAATGCTTCCAAAATCTAGTATTTGAAAATTAAGACATTAGTATTGACAAAAAAACTTCCAGAAAATAATTAATATTAACCTTTAGCACTGGAAAAGTTTTTCTCAAAATTGTACCCTGTAAATGCATTAGATCTTTGGCATGACCAAAAAAATCACAACATTTTGAAAAACTAAACTCTGAGCCCTTAACAATCCTACCACTACAAACTACTTCCCCTTATACATACTACAACCAATCATCTCTACTGATATTTCTTTCATAAAGTACAATAGAAAAACTGCTTTCTAAAATAAAAATTAGAATGGAAGCTGGCATGGAACCTCACTATGCCATCCAAACAAGCTATTGAGACCACAGCAACTGGTTCCTATTAAATCCAAATCAGTTCAACACAATTGTCCTTAACTGAGAAAAACAGTACTGACTTCAGCCCCCCAATAATAATGTTCTGAAATTAATATTATTTGAAGCAAAACCACTTCCCAGCAGCCCGTGTGCAGTAGGCAGTTAGGGTGATTTGCATTGCCCCTCCCCTGGAGGACTCTTTTCATTAGAAAAGAAAGCCAGATCTATTGCAGCTGAGCTGCCTGTCCTTTGCCAGGCTGGCAAATTTGCCTATTTGAATGAATAAAAACAAAATGGTTGATTAATGGTTATGAAAATGCATAAAGAAAACCCCAAGCTTCTGTTGAGAAGCTGCTGGACAGCTCACTGGTTTAGGGTTCTGGTTCTGGTGCCAGAGGTTGGGAGTTCAGTTCCCCAGTGGGCCTGGAGTCCATGATCCACAGGGTCCCTTCCAGCTCCGCAGTTCTAAGATTAAACCAGCAAAATGTGCTGTTCTCTTGTTGAACTGGCAATCACAGACAGCTAAGCTGCTACATTTTGAATCTGGGTCTTTCTGGCCACTGCAGAGATGACTGGAGATGTCAATGAAATGGGAAATGAAATGAACATGTGAAAGGTTCTACAGAGTCATTGATGTCCAACAGAGGATGAGCGAGGGTACTATGGAGTCACAGAGAGAGCACCCAGATTAACATTTTAACTGATGTATTACTAATACTGATTTAATGAGATCAATATTCTCAGTGTTAATGTTAAAAGCAAGGAGTTAATTCCCTGTTTCTAAAGCTTAAGGTTAGCTAATTCATTTTTAAAGCTAACTTTCCACGTTCTACTAGTTTCTGGCCCAGCTGTCTCTCTCTATTGGGCTAGCTTTCTACTTGCAGGGAGTTTTTCCATGTAGCACAACATTTAAAGCTGTAACCCCATCTAGAATCTAAATCTATATAGTCTATTCTCCTATCTCAGATCCTCAGGGTACAGTATTTGCAAACAACCCACAGTTTAATCTTTTTAAAAAAGTATCTATCATAAGTTGTTCTTGTATGTTTTCTGTGGCACTTCACATATTGGTTATATAGTGAAGCAAACAAGGCTGCCTAATAAAAGAGTCCGTGTTCCTCTGGTTCGACCTTGTATTTTTAAGCTACAAAGTTGCGGCCATTGTCTTTCCCCTTTGCTGCCAAACAACCAAAAACATAAAGGAAATGGACTTTCCTGCTGGTGTCTTTTCTTGGCAAAAGCCGAAACTTGGAATGAGCTGAAAGGTTGCTTTGAAGGACTTTGTTTTAGTGCCTAGCTACAATCACTTACATCTATGGATCATTCCCCTGGAACGCTTTGTGGCACAAGCACTGGGAACCCCTGACTTGCTGGCAATCATTTTTTTTTTTAAATGACCTTCTTTTTACAAGGAGATTCCTGATATTTTTAAAAAGAACCCAGCTTTGGCAGCCCCTTTCCTCATTGGAGTTAAAAGTGCTTGGAGGACGTGGTCATAATAATTAAATTGACCATTGTGATATCTATTGCCCGTTTCTATAGTCGAAAATGTTTATAAATATTACTTCAGCAATCCTTACAACAACTTGGTGAGATAAACCCCCATGTTGTGTGGAGCAGATCAGTGTTTTCATTGTTGATTTATTTTATTCATTCCATTTATGCCCCTCCCGTCTCATGTCGAGGTACCACTCTGGGTGGCTGACGGCCTTTAAAAACAAACTCCAGCTACCCATCCCTGCTCACAAAGCATAGCCAGTGAGATCCAAAAAAACATTAAACCCCAGCTATGTAAAGAAAAAGAAACCTGGACAGCCAATCAAAACAATCACCACTTCACGGAACCATTAGGACATCACAAGGGTGAGATGTTTCCGAAGGCATCTTCGAGCAATAGAGTTGAGGTTGAGAGACAGTAGCTTAAACAGTGCTTGGAAAGTTACTTGTTAAAATGAACCCACTGCATAACTCTTTACTCAGGCACCAGACTGTTATTATTAGTGTTCCTGCCATCTGATTCGGAAAGGAATTCATGGCCTGTTATGAATGTTTCACTCTTAGTGCTACCATTGGGAAAAAAAATGCAGAAAAAGGCTCTCTGGCTCCCCAAGGAGCATCCCTCAAGGACTCAGCCCATTTATATCAGTGAAAACTACAAAGAGCATATTCACTAAACTAGTATATCGATGTACTGAACTAGGTAGTTTGTTTTTTTAAAAAAATTAAAAAATACTTCAGGGTACCTGAGGAGAAAGATTGTGGAGGTGGGTGTTCCCACTCTCCAAAACATCACAGTCAGATTAGTACATCACCAGAATACTACCCACAATCATATACACCCCAAGTTTGGAGAATGAAATAACTGATCACACAGGGGAAATCCAGCTCCAATCATTCCAGCTTGAAAAAAGTAGAAGCCCCCAGCAGCAGACAAAAAGACGCCACCTCAGGAGCAAAAAGAGATGGACTAATTCAAACTGGCCTTTGCATTGTAAGGGGGGGGGGGGGAGTTAATTGATCTGTTTTATACCTGCAGTAACTGCCACAGTATTTGTCCTTGCAGTCACAGCCTTTGATGTCTATCCATGCTACCTAAAATCTGTTGTCTCAAATGAGGAAGGGACGTCTCCCTCTACTCACTAGCAACTTTCAGCAGGATGTCACAGATTCTATATAGAAAAGTCATATGCCCGCGCACGGATCATTTTAGTATTACTTTTAAATTGCATTGGTGAAGCAAAAATTGCAAAGCTGATCTCTGTTATCTTGTAAACCTCAACTTGGCAAGAAGGTATTGCTAGCTAAGCAGAGTACCTAAATTTACTTGGAGCGCCTTCTACCCTGCGAGCCCTATACAAAAGGAGATCTCATTGAATTCATTGGAAATGTGACTTGCTACTCCTAGTGTCCATTATAAGACTGACTGTCTGATTAAACAACAACTCATCACCATGGCATTTTAGGAGTTAAAGACTGAGGATTGTCCTTTTGTCATTTGCTTTGAAATACAGTTCAAGTGATGGAAAAGAGAGTAACGGCAACAGCAGATGTGGGAGACAGACAAGGCAGAAATGCAAAAACATAAAAGATCCTTCCACACCACCCTGGGGATATTTCCTTTAGAGCTTGCAAATGGAAACAGAAGCAGACATGGGCTTGGTTTCAGCTGGGCAGCACGCAGCATGCAACAGTCACACACACACACACAGAGAGAGAGGGAGCTCTTACTCTTAGTCACGCCCTGGACCAGCTTGTTCCCCTCCTCCTTGTCTTCAACTTTCATGGCTGGCTTTGTTGTGAATTACCCCAAAATCCGCTCACTCGCTTTTGTTATCCCGTCCAATCCTCCCTCACTACAGAACACCTTTACCACACTGAGAAGCGGGTGAAGTAGCAGTGCAAAAGGAGCCACCTTTGTAACCTTTTCCCCTGCCCAATGCTGAGGCCAAACACACACACAACAAGGAAAGGGCAGCGATACTGTTTTCATTCCACTGAAAAGTAGTGAATTACCGCCATGGCCATTACCAGCAAAAAAGTAAGGTCGTTCACATTTTGTAGCTCACTACAAAAGTACGGGATTTATAAAAATGAGTTATTTCCAAGCTCTGAGAAGAAACTATTTAAAAACTTCTTTAAAGTCTCTGATAACGTGGGTCGCCATCCACAAGAGCCTACGTCAAAGCTCATCAGCTCATGGCGACCTATGAGATTCGTTGTTTTTTCTAAAATAGATTGATCCACTCACCCCTCAGAAACACCAGACTAACAATGGTATAACTTACATTTGTAATATTTGCAATACAACATCACTATATTTGTGCTTCAAGTGACTTTTTAAATTATTTTTGTTGTCCTTGGTGTGCCGGTGACTCAGAAAGGGAGGAGGATGCTTATATGGTTCAAACACTACATCGTACTGCCACAGGTTCTGTTGTGGATGTGGAGACAACAAACAGTGAGGTAAACAGAAGGGTAATGTGTTTTGAGACACAGGTAAGCAGCTTGTGTCATTCAGGAGTTGTTGTTCCTTTTTAAAAAAAACAGTTAAATAGCAACTACTTTAGTTACTTTGGGGACCTGGAAAAGTAAATATTTTTTAAAAAAATCTAACTATAATGGTAATTAGTTACACTGGAGCCTTGAAACTATAACTGTTGATTTCTAAGCTCTGGGCTTAGCCTAAAGCCACTGACCGAGTTGTGAGGCAAAATCTGAACAAACTAAATCAGCATATAGGTAAAACTGAACCACAAATTCCTATATTGTGGTGTTAAGTTGTAAGAATGTTGAGCTTGATGTATGGCCCTTGTATCTGAGTTCATTCTGGGATAGACCCAACATGTTATGATCTTCCAAAATCAGAGAGATTAGCATTCGGTGCAAGAGCTTTCCTGCATGCTTAGCTGGTTTTTCCAAGGAGAAGCCAAAGCCACTCTTGGACCTAGTCTGACATATTATATATTAGGAAAAGTGCTCAAAGAGAAAAGTTGCCTGCATTCCACTGTACTTGCCAATAGTATTAATTTAGCCAGTATATTAGCACTGTTTGTACCAGTGAACAAGGACTGTCAGCATCAGATAAAACACTCAAGAGATTGCTGTAGAGGACAATCTTCCACACTTTACTGCAAGTATATGGAGCAAATGACCCAAGATGTCCTTTTCAACCCTGTCAACTCTGATTCTACCAGCATTATCTAATGTTCTGCTTTGTCTCCCACATTAATTTCTTGTCATTCCATCTTGAACAATAGGCTTTAAAAGTCTGCAGTGCAAAAGCTGAAGGCAGCAGCTCCGTCTCAAGCTTGGGGAACGCTGTCTTTTGCCTTCAGGAGGCTCGAGCCAACCCTACCATGAGGCAGATGTTGCAGTCCTCTGAGGCCACAGATTTTGTGTGCCAGGAAAGGACAACAAACTTTCAGTTATTTACTTTGTTTTTTTTTTTTTTTTTTTTTTACGGTCAGCAATGGGGAGAGAAGTTAAGGGTACTTTGCCCCTTAGAGTCAGATTGTATGTTAAAGCAAATGCTTGTTTCCTCATTTTGCAAATGTTATCCTTCCAGGCTTGCCAATCTTTCAGCGCTGTGTCCCTAAGACTTCAAAAAAGGCAAACACAGCTGTGCTATCTTCCAGCTGGCCAGCCACAAAGTGAATCAAGCCATTTTGCCAAACACAGCTTGAGGCAAGTTTGTATTAGAACAGCTTAGACATCCAGATAGTTTCTTTCCTCTTAAAAGGTGCATAGCTTCAAGAGGCAGGATCAGTATCTTGTCTAGAGAGGTTCACCTGCCCCAGAATAACCTGGCTTGGCTTCTTTTGTGGTACAAAAGAAGTGTTTCCCCACCTTGAGTAAAACAGATGTTCTTGGACTGCAACTCCCAGAAATCCCAGCCAGCACAGCTAGGGGTGAAGGCTTCTGGGAGCTGCAGTCCAAGAACACCTGAGTCACCCAAGGTTGGGAACCACTGCTGTACACCATGTTTTCAATGGGAAAGATCCACCAATTGATACTTCACTTCAAGCAGCAAAATGTGCACACACAGACACAGTTTCAAATCTATTTCCAACAAAGCCTGTATGTTTTTCTTTGGATATTGACAATGTAAAAATATGGCACAGAAAATCTGCAGGGGTGAGGTGAGGAAGAGCTGTGTTTGCTGCATTTAAAAAAAAGGTGTAAAGTACCCTTAGCCTCTCTCCCCTCTGCTGACAGTAGGAGTTTTGTGGCACCATAAAGACTATCGAATTTAAGTATGTTACATGTATTTGTATGACCTCTGGTTCGCAAAAACTTATACTACAATATGTTCTAAGTGCCACAAGATACTTCCAGAAAAACTGGGTGAGGATGTGTACTAAACCCAATTGTGGGGCCAGTCCTGTGCCTGTAATGGACCAGCAAGATGCTTCTGACTTTTGATGACCCTAAGAGGGTTTTTAAGGTATGAGAGATGTTCAAAGCATGGCTTAACATTGCTATCCACCAGTGAGTTTCTTTAGCTGAGCTGGGAATTGAAACCAGGTCTCCTGAGTCATTCAATCCACCACATCACAATGGCTTTCACCAGGCTTCTAGGAGAAAACATTAGACATACCAAATCCAAGAACAGGGAATACCATGTTAGATTGATGGAGAGAGTGATAGACTGGAACAGCACCAGACACTTGGCTTAATAAAGAAACACATTTACTTATTGACTTCCTTGGAGTTCAATACTAACTCTTAGCCAGTGTGATGTGTACATCAGAGTGCTTCATATACAGAGTGATGTATATTGTTAATTTACTGTGATGTATTGGCAGTAATTGTGGTGCTGGAGGAGACTCTTGAGAGTCCCCTGGACTGCAAAGAGAACAAACCTATCCATTTTGAAGGAAATCAACCCTGAGTGCTCACTGGAAGGACAGATCCTGAAGCTGAGGCTCCAATACTTTGGCCATCTCATGAGAAGAGAAGACTCCCTGGAAAAGACCCTGATGTTGGGAAAGTGTGAAGGCAAGAGGAGAAGGGGACGACAGAGGACGAGATGGATGGACAGTGTCATCGAAGCTACCAACATGAATTTGACCAAACTCCAGGAGGCAGTGGAAGACAGGAGGGCCTGGCGTGCTCTGGTCCATGGGGTCACGAAGAGTCGGACACGACTTAACGACTAAACAACAACAATTGGCAGTAATGTTGGACTGGCACTCGGGAGATGCAGGCTCTAGTCTCAACAGAATTAGGTCACTTTGGGCTTTCTCTGCCACTCTCTCCATCAGTCTAACGCTGTGCTCCCTCGGCCTCAGTTGGGTATATGTAATGTTCCCCACAGGAGGCTGGCGAAAGCCAGTGTGGTGTAGTGGATTGAATGCTGGACCACAACTCGGGAGACTTGTGTTCATGTCCCTACTCCGTCACAGAAACTCATGGGTGAATGGATTGTTCTGACACTGAAAAGAGTCTTAAAGGCTGTCTTGAGCTCACTGGAGAAAAAGTGGAATATAAATACAATAAATAATAAAAACACTAGTTAGCTATGTGCTGTCAAGACGGAAGCAACCTATAGCAAGCCTAGCAGGGCTTTCAAGGTAAGTGAAGCATTTAAGGAGAGGTTTTGCCAGTTCCACTCCCCCAGGGAGTTTCCACAGCCATGTGGGGATTCAAACTCTGTTCTCCAGCATTCAAGTCCACCACTCTATCCACTATACTACACAGGGTATTCAATAAATACACCAATAATGATGATCATGTGCCATCAGGTCAATTCTGACTTATGGCAACCCTTGTCAGGGTTTTCCAGGTAGACAATACTCAGAAGTGGTTTACCCTTCCCCTCTTCTGAGGGGCATCCTGGGACTGTGCAGCTTGCCCAAGGCCACCCAGGCTGGCACTTCTCTCAGGAGGCCCAATGGGGGGAATCGAACTCCCAACCTCTCATTCCACAGCCAGAGATCTACACCACTGAGCATTCCATCTAGCTAATAAATACACTAGTAAGTAATAAATTCAAAAATATTAGCATGGCACAGAATCAGTGTTTTGAGCAGATTTTAAAATCATCCTGCTATCAACTACGTCTCCCTTATTGCAGGGCTGTAGCCACAAGCGGTCCTGGAGGAGTCCAGTCTTCTCAGGGTTATTCCAGGCCTCTCCCTGATGGATTGGTTTCTATTTTAAAACTATCAATCTCTAGGCTTTTGCTTATGAGATATAAGGAAAAGATGAAACCAGCATTTTTTTTTATTACTTAGTGAAAATTTTGCTTGTCTTCTGGATTCCTGGGCAATGAGGACAGTCACTGGAGGAACTGTCAATATGTAACACGAAGGGATGATGTCAGGAGTCAAGTTGGTCCGGTCTCTGCCCGCACCCACGTCCTACAAAAGGCTTCTTGCCAACCCCACATCCTCTTGGTCCTACTGCTCTTTCTTCTTGCTGTCTTCTTCTGCCTCTCCACGTGCTATTTCAGGGTCAAATTATATGTGACAGTACTGTTGTGTCCCCTTCACAGATTGCTGCCTTGTCGTGGAGAAGGGGCTGGAGTAATTCAAAGAAGCTATGGGCTATGCCATGCAGGGACACCCAAGATGGACAGGTCATAGTGGAGAGTTCTGACTAAACGCGATCCACCTGGAGCAGGAACTGGCAAGCCACTCCAGTATCTTTGCCAAGAAAACCCCATGAACAGAAACAAAAGGCTAAAAGATATGACACTGGAAGATGAGCCCCTCAGGTCGGAAGGCGTCCAACATGCTACTGAGGAAGAGCAGAGGACAAGTACGAGTAGCTCCAGAGCTAATGAAGTGGTTGGGCCAAAGCCGAAAGGACGCTCAGCTGCGGACGTGCCTGGAAGTGAAAGGAGAGTCCGATGCTGCAAAGAAAAATACTGCATAGGAACCTGGAATGTAAGATCTATGAACCTTGGTAAGATGGATGTGGTCAAACAGGAGATGGCAAGAATAAACATTGACATCCTGGGCGTCAGTGAACTAAAATGGACAGGAATGGGTGAATTCAATTCAGACGATTATCGTATCTACTATTGTGGGCAAGAATTGGAGTAGAAGAAATGGAGTAGCCCTCATAGTCAACAAAAGAGTGGGAAAAGCTGTACTGGGATGCAATCTCAAAAATGATAGAAGGATTTCAATACAAATCCAAGGCAGACCTCTCAACACCACAGTAATCCAAGTTTATGCACCAACCACCGATGCTGAAGAGGCTGAAATTGACCAATTCTATGAAGACTTACAACACCTTCTAGAACTGACACCAAAGAAAGATGTTCTTCTCATTATAGGGGACTGGAATGCTAAAGTAGGGAGTCAAGAGATAAAAGGAACAACAGGTAAGTTTGGCCTTGGAGTTCAAAACGAAGCAGGGCAAAGGCTAATAGTTTTGTCAAGAGAACAAGCTGGTCATCACAAACACTTCCAACAACACAAGAGGCGACTCTACACATGGACATCACCAGATGGGCAATACCGAAATCAGATTGATTATATTCTCTGCAGCCAAAGATGGAGAAGCTCTATACAGTCAGCAAAAACAAGACCTGGAGCTGATTGTGGCTCTGATCATCAGCTTCTTATAGCAAAACTCAAGCTTAAACTGAAGAAAGTAGGAAAAACCACTGGGCTAGTCAGGTATAATCTAAACCAAATCCCTTATGAATACACAGTGGAAGTGAAGAACAGATTTAAGGAACTCGATTTGGTGGACAGAGTGCCTGAAGAACTATGGATGGAGGCTCGTAACACTGTACAGGAGGCAGCAACAAAAACCATCCCAAAGAAAAGGAAATGCAAGAAAGCAAAGTGGCTGTCCAACGAGGCCTTACAAATAGCAGAGAAGAGAAGGGAAACAAAATGCAAGGAAGATAGGAAAAGTTACAGAAAATTGAGTGCAGACTTCCAAAGAATAGCAAGGAGAGACAAGAGGGCCTTCTTAAATGAACAGTGCAAAGAAATAGAGGAAAATAACAGAAAGGGAAAAACCAGAGATCTGTTCAAGAAAATTGGAGATATTAAAGGAACATTTTGTGCAAAGATGGACATGATAAAGGACAAAAATGGTACGGACCTAACAGAAGCAGAAGACATCAAGAAGAGGTGGCAAGAATACACAGAGGAATTATACCAGAAAGATCTGGGTGTCCCGGACAACCCAGATAGTGTGGTTGCTGACCTTGAGCCAGACATCCTGGAAAGTGAAGTCAAGTGGGCCTTAGAAAGCATGGCTAACAACAAGGCCAGTGGAGGAGATGGCATTCCAGTGGAACTATTTAAAATCTTAAAAGATGACGCTGTTAAGGTGCCACACTCAATATGCCAGGAAGTTTGGAAAACTCAGCAGTGGCCAGAGGATTGGAAAAGATCAGTCTACATCCCAATCCCAAAGAAGGGTAGTGCCAAAGAATGCTCCAACTACCATACAATTGCACTCATTTCACACGCTAGCAAGGTTATGCTCAAAATCCTCCAAGGTAGGCTTCAGCAGTATGTGGACCGAGAACTCCCAGAAGTACAAGCTGGATTTCAAAGGGGCAGAGGAACTAGAGGAACTGTTGTGTAGCCTGCCACTAGAAGCTGAAATCAGGGTGGTGTTCTGGAGACAGCCTTTAAGTAGATTTTTATTCTAAGTAAGCAGGGTTGAAAACAAAGCCTGGGCTCACCTCCTGATGACCAAACCAAAACCAATCAAAATCATTTGCAAACATCCAGAGTTGTGAAAAGCTCCTGCTGTGATAATCAGATGCATTTAGCATGTAAAGAGTTCCCTGTTGGAATGACAATGTGTAACTATAATTTGGCTCTCACTTGTTATGCAAGCCGTACCAAAAGACATGGACATGAAATAGCATTTTCTGGTTCCCTTTTGCTCTTCCTCTTGGCAGTTGTGTGGCTTGGACCCACAAGTGGGCAGCAGAGACAGGGATGAGAAGGAGGTGGACCCCCTCAGGTTTTCTTACACAACCCCCCTTGAAAAAAATCTTGATGTAAAAGGTAATTATATTATATTTAATATGATATAAATTTTATAAAACCTATCTATATATAAATTCTGTGTCTATTCCAACCCTAGTGTAACCTTTGCTCTCTCCTCACATAGTGGCTGAAATCCTGTTGTACAGCTAGGCATAGAGCATAACTTTTAATAGATCTTTGTAGACACTATCTGTTGCACCCTGAGTTGTGTGACTCAGTCTGCAAGGGATAATGTCTATGACGATTTCTTAACTCAAGGCAATTTATGTCTAAAAGTTCTGACATTTGCTTAGTTGTGCAACAGAGTTTCAGCCAATGCCTGTCTATGGGCCCAGTGAAAAGGACACACAGACCTCCTCTTGTGATCCACTAAGTGCAACATCTCCTGTCAGCCATATTGCACAACCTCAAATATGTTTCCTCCTAACCCCCAACAACTCCCTCTCCTGTGTGTTTTGATTTCAGGCTCAAACCATGAGACCAGGAGTTGTCCTCCCCCTTGTGATGTCACGGGGCAAGAGCTTGTGATGTCATAGAGGCACAGCCAGCTAGGGTTGGGAGGAGAGACTCCTTCTCGAGGCTTTGTGCCACTGCTGACCGGGGCATGTGCGTCAAGAAGCTTCATGAGTCATAGTTCCAATGCTCCACTCACTACCTTGCTCCAAATTGGACAGTGGGCCCAGCATTGGGCCAGTGGGTGAAATTTCTGGGGCCCATCATGCCAGTTTGGCGCAACACAAACACCTTCACACTGAGCTCATAAATCCTGGTTCTGTCTGGGAATGGATGGGGCTGTGTCCTGATCAACTAAAACAGCCTCACCTAGAAAAATCTAATGCCTGCTCCAGCAAGGCTCGCCTTGAGAGTGTCTCAAATACTTGGAGAACCAGAGAAGAACAGAAATGCCCTGAGGGTTCAGCTGGCGACCTGGTGAGCCCAAGGCCGAGAGAAGCAAGAGGGGTCAACAAACTTCCATGAGATGCCATCAGTAGCAACCGGACTGTGTCATCGTGACTGCTAAAAGGAGGCTGGCACCGGTTCTCTCATTTTGTCCTTCACTCTGATATGAAAGTGCAGGGAGAAAAAGAGGTAGGCAGAGGAAAGCGGGAGGGGAGCGGATCCATTTCCAAGAGACAGAACAGTGGAAGCGAACACCCCAGGAAGGCAACAAAAAGATCTTCATAGGCTGCCAGTGGTATTAAATTTAATACCATTTATTGCTCTTTTAAAGTTCTTTGCTTCAAGTTTTGCATTGACTCCCTGATTAGTTCCGGGAGCGCAGTCGGACGGCTGATTTGTTATCGCAGCAGCATTCAACCTTGAAGGGCTAGAAAGACACTTCATCATCAGATGGCATTTCAGAAAGCCAGTGAAAGGATCGCCTGACTTGGCATAATCGTAAAAATCTTGGCCACAAGACAGAGGTCACTCAACTTCAGCCCTTTCCAAAAAAGAAAAAGGAAAAATTCATGTTGGGGGGCCAACCTTATGTTTTAGACACAAAGGGCTGCGGAATTAGAAGGGATGAGTCTAAATTTGAAACTTTCCAAAGGTTTAATATGCCCTCATCGCTGGAAATGCTTCCAATTCAAGCATCTTGCTCCCTCGCTCTCATTTGCCCTCGCTTAAGGGGCAGATCAGGTATCACATTATTCACATCTTTAGCCCATGTATGGTGTGGTGCTTTTAAAAAATAAATGACTGACCCCGGCCTTCGGAAAGGCAAAATACTGCTATGGTATTTTTGGAGGGAAGTTCTGACCTTTTGCCCAGTGGCGGCTTGTGACCCTCAATACTACGGAGATGGTGAATCCGCTTTGGGAGTGCAGATGAAACTGAGGGAAACCGGAGGGTGATCTTTGTCACAGGAGCTAGCAGAGATGCTGAACTTATTTCAGCACCCTGGATAGATCCAGTCATCCTCAGACAAACACCCAGAGCATACTCGTTGCCCACGGTTACCTCGGGAGTTGGTGAGTGCTCCAACACTGGAGGCATTCAAGAAAAACTTAGATAATCACCTGGCAGATATGCTTTGATGGTATTCCTGCACTGAGCAGGGGGTTGGACTTGATGGCCTTGTAGGCCCCTTCCAACTTCACTTTTCTATGATTCTATGATTCTATGAAACTGGGGTCACCACCCTACACAGCCCCCAATACAGCCTAGCTTGGAATGGGGGGAGGGGACAGCTGCTGTTCTCGGAGGCCACTGGAACCACTCGGCGTGGCCACAATTATTTTACATATCCAAACAAACATTTCTGCAGTTGATGTCCGTTTTGGGGAAA
Source organism: Intellagama lesueurii (assembly GCA_037013535.1). NCBI lineage: Eukaryota > Metazoa > Chordata > Lepidosauria > Squamata > Agamidae > Intellagama > Intellagama lesueurii. The sequence goes on along the minus strand of JBAJHW010000001.1, from coordinate 159,845,859 downwards.
TTGTCCCAAGCAGCTCACAGCATTTGTTTGTTTGTTTGCTTGTTTGCTTGTTTATTTGTGTTCTGCCACATTAGTGCATGGCCCTATTCTGAGCAGTGTACATATAAAAACTTGGACAGACAAATAAAATGATACAATCAAACATAATAATAGGCAAACAACAAACAAGAAAAAATACACAAAGGTGTTAAACCCCAATAGTGTGGTAAAACCGGGCAGCAATAGAAGAATATGCTACAATATGGTAGAACCACCATATCTGTGGAGGTTCCAAGTTTCCCTGCAGATGCTGAAAAACATGGATTATAGAGAATGCAATTTTAATAGCAAACACTATACATAGCATAATCTCTGGCTCACTCTAGTGGCCAGTTCTGGTAATGACATTGTACAAATATAGTTCTCTAGCAAATGCAATATATATCATGGCCTCTGGCTACCTCTAGTGGCCAGTTCTGATAACTTCATTTTTAGATAGATATAGATATATATATATATGTATATCTAGGGTTTTTCTTTTAATGTTTATAATGGTTTCAAACTGTGGATAAGTGAATCAGCGGATACTGGCCCCAAGATCCGGGGGGTTCTACTGTATTCAAAACCAGAATGCAGTAGTAATAAAAGGACAGGGACATGACAATCTTATGCCCGCCAGTTCAGCACAAAACTGAACCAGTTAGCCTGTTTAACCCTGTACTGTTTATTCAGACTGTCAGAGACTTTCTAAGCAGAGGTACGTCTTTCCTGCTGCCTGCTCCCCACTCCTTTTAACTGGAGGTGAAAGGAAAGGCATTGGCCCTTATCCTGCTGCTCCCAATTATACACCAACCTTTTCATGTTGCAGTTCTTATCGAAGCGTATTGCATGCCCCTTCCACACCGTCGTACTCTTCCCCTCCTCCTCACATACCACACCCACATAGGTGCTCCCAGGGACTCAGGAGACAAAGCCATGCCTCTGGCTTCCAGAGCCTCCCCGCTCCTTGTGCGTGTATCATGTCCCATGTGAAACACTCACTTCCTTTATGCCACTGCTGGCTACAAGTAGGTGGGGGAGGGTGATAAAGACCCTGCTCCTTTCCCATCCGGTTGTCATGTCACCGTAGTCTCAGGGAAGGCACACAGTGAGTCAAAGATATCACGAGCCCAGAACCTGGCACTGGCTGTGTCTCCAAACGGTGTGCTCGGGGTCAGCCGGGGTTTTCATGCATTTTGTCACAATGACCTGCACAGACAATGCCAAGGAGAAAGAACAAGGATGCACTCACCCTGGAGATGTACTCAAATTAAGCATGAAATAGCAGGAAACCACTTGGCTGCACTAAAGGCAAAGCAGGATGAGAGAAACAGCCAGGCTGATCAGAAGAAATACAACTGAGGACCAGGGTCAGGAAGAGGCTGCACCCTTCTGCCGATGGCCGCACCCACCAGGGACACCTGTGAAGCATGTCATCATGACCTGGAACAGAACACACCCACCAGAATTCCAAGGCAGTGAATTATGGGAAACCCAACATCAAAAAACACAAACACACCAAAGCAATTTGTCACACTGTCTTGTGGGTTTAAATGTGTCATGGAAAAAAACTAAAGTGCCCAGCTGTTCATTGTGAAACATAGGTGTACAGTGTGTGCTTGCCAAAAGGAAAATTAAGATACTTTGCAGAGCCAAACCATAATAAACTTCCCCCATTTTAATTCCCCTCGGTAACTGAATCTCTACTGGCAGTCTCTACATGGCAAGCAGAGCTATGGGAAACTCTCATGATAAATTCTCACGGTTTCAGTGTTCTTGCACTTTCCTAAGGTGGGCAAAACTTTTGCACATTTTCCTTATTGGCTCAGGCTTTGTTGTGCACATTTCTCCCATAGATGCATGTCTGTATTTTTTTTTAATCTATGATTTCATGTGTAGGGGTGGCTTTTATAGTTGGCACTCACCAAGGGTAGACGATTTCCCTCTTTCCCCTAGGGGTCATCCCCAAATCCCTAGGGCATACATTGCAACCAAGATGGGTCCCGACTAGACATGGGGACAAATATAAAAATGAATCACGATATTTGTGGGAAATCACTGATTCATCACATATTCATCGCTTTGTATTCATCAGTTCCAGAGAAACAAATACGAAGCGACAAATATTTACCCATTTTTTATTTGTCGCTTTGGAACAGTGGCTTCCCTCTCTGCCTATGCCCCTGAATATCAGCTGTTCCTCAGGCACATAGGAAGAGAGGACAGACTAGGCTGCTGGAAGGGAAGCCACTGCTGCCATCTGCAAAGCCAAAGGCAGCTGTGGCGGCAGTGGCAGAGAAGGAGGCAGCAGTACAAGGTAGGTAGGCAACAGGGGCAGTGGGAAGGGAGGGCAGGCTGTGAGGGCAGGGGGCTCAGCTTTATTTTTTAGACAGCCACCAGCTGTCTAAAAAAAAAATACAAGCACCAACAAACCAATTTGAGGTTCATTGGTGAAATATTCATAAATTTGTGGTTCATGGTTTGATGAACTGTCATTTGGTGGTTCGTTCCCATCTCTAGTCCCAACATTGCGACCTGTCGGGGTCCCACTCTCGCAGGCATGCCGTGTCTCGGTGTCTCCCTCTCCTTGCTCTAGATCTTGAGACCCATCAGTGGGCATTGTTGACTGAGCAGTAGCCTTGGTCCTTGAAACAGCAAGCATGCAGGCCTTGCACAAACACAACACAAACACATGGATTAATAACTCAGGAACTTGCTGCTTTGTCTTTTGAAATTCAACACAAGTCTAATCCATTAGTGAATGGTTGTCAGACAACTCTATTATAGGGGACTAATTGCCCAATCCCCACTCTGTCTGCAAAGACCGCCATCAACAGAACTACAAAATTAGGGATATGATTTTTGCAGGCATCCAAAGGTGGTTGTTATATATGTCTTTTCTAACATGAAGTGTCAGGGCTTGGAAAAGTTACAGCAAATTCCCAGAAGGTGACTGGCTAGAGAATTATCGAGCATGATTGTCCAAAATAAAAACGTTTTGAAACAGCCACTGTGGGAGGTTGTGCTGGTTGCAATATCCCACATATTGATGCATCACAGAAGTGGACAAAGAAAGGCTATCCTTCTGTGTCTCCCGGGATAGTGGTAGAACAACAAGGAGAGGAGGCCTGCAGAGGCCACAGGAACACGCTATGATTGGCCTCCACTGATGTCCGGCCCCACCAGTCAACTTCAGCTGCCACAGTCTCATGCAATCAAATACCTGTTGTGGGAAACTGTGAGAACAGGATTACCAATGACAGAAAATAGCAGGAGAGAACAGTTCAATTTACTCCTCAACCAAGTATAGTTCATATCGCTCCTCACACAGCATATGTATTGTACATACATACATGTTTAGCACTGAGGTTTAGTTCCAGACAATATTCATTTCAATATTTTTCCTTTAGAATTAGAAGAGAGAGGCGGTTCTGCCAGACAGCATGAGAGGGCAGAATGCTGCATTTTGTATATTCTTATCTCCGTGAAGACAAGGAGAGCTATTTCTTGAGGGGATAATTGGACCACTAGCATGTCTTCAGCAGTGAGCTTTATCCTCTCCTTGAATTCAGGGAGCTATATTCAGATCTTCCAATAACCGGCCATACTGTGTGCTCTCATTGTAAGGCCATCTCTAATACACAACGTGTATGCCTTGGGCTTCAGTTCTATTAAAGTTTATAATAAACAACCCTGTATAACATCCTCTCACTGTGGGAAGAAAATTGCTAGGCTCCAAAGAACAGTTTTTCAGAGACGGTGTGCGTACTTAAACTGGCAGTGTTGAGCAGAATTCATAATAAGCTGGAAGTTCTTGGCCATTTCAAGGGTACTCGACCAGCTACAGATGCTCTTTCCTCACAATACTTTGACAAAAGAAGAGAGAGGAGTTTGTGGCCTTTCCTACTCCCTGGCTACTATCAGAAAAACAAAGTGCTGGTATTATAGCTCTTCATTTCTCCCCTCCCTGTCTTTATCTCTCATAAGGTTGAAAATAGTAATATAGAGACATAGTGATATATATAGTAATAGAAACACACCCCTTATACTGTGTTCAGTATTGTATTGTGGTTACTTTTGATTTTTAATTACTTTTTATATTGAAGGAAGGAAGGAAGGAAGGAAGGAAGGAAGGAAGGAAGGAAGGAAGGAAGGAAGGAAGGAAGGAAGGAAGGAAGGAAGGAAGGAGTCCTGCAGTCTCTTTAATCTTAAATAGCGATGGGGACGAATATAAAAATTTTAAGTCCAGACGAATACGGATTGATGTATATTTTCCCGTTTTTATTCGTCCTTCATAATTTAAAAAAAAAACATTCTGCCTACGATCAGCTGATCGGCGGGCCGATAGGCAGCCACCCATCCCCACAGCCTACCCCCACCCCCTTCCTCTCCCTACCTTAGCCTCCCCCACACCCGCCGACACCCCCTTACCATAATTGCCGCCGCCACCAAGGTCTCCATCTGGCCTCCGCAGCCACAACGTGTAAAAAGGGAGACTGGTTGCCCTTTGCAAAGATGGTGGCTGCGGCTTCATTTAGGGTAGGGAAGCTGCAGCTGCCATCTTTGCAAAGGGCAGCCTGGATTCCCTTAGCCTGCAGCGTGGCGGTGGCAGCGGGGGGCAGGAGTGTGTTTTTTTAATAACCCCCCCATGAATCGACAAATAACTTCGTTATTCGTCACTTCATGGGGGCAACGTCATGCTTCGTGAGTCGTCAACTTCTGACAACTCACGAAGCGGGACGACTCGCCAAAATGGTGAGTCGTCCCCATCTCTGATCTTAAACATTAGGAATTGAATCCTGGGACAACACTATCCTCAAAAGTCTTTGGGTTTTTCTTTTCTTTTTCAAATAAGAATCAAGACACATGGTTCCATAGATAAAATTTTAAGGCCCTCCAATAAAGTGCAAAAATAGGGAGAAATGCAGTCTAACACTGCAAGGATTTGCCCTTCCTGCACACATGTACCGAAATGTTATTACTTAAGCTGATAAATGACTTAATTCCTGCTCCCAGGGAAACAGAAGCTCCTTTCTTTTTCCCCATCCATGAGTCCCGTTTGATTACATAATCCCACTCCTGGGGAGGTACTGGGGTTTCATCATCCTTTTCTGCAGCTTGGTAAGCTTTCCCCAGTTCCTCCCCAGCCATTCCCCCAGGGCCCGCCCTCCCTCCCTCCCTCCTCTACAATGACGTCTGGGGACGCTGCCTTAGCTCCCTGTCTGCCCTTCTCCAGTAATTCCTGTACTGTCCGCAGTCCCTAGCTTTCCCCTGACGCCGACTCCTCCTCCAGGGGGCGCTCTGCTATTAGCTGGCTTGGGGTCGCTCCCAGGTCTCTACCCCCTACTTCGGCAGACATTGCTCCCGTTTGCCCTGCCCAATCTAGGGGCCAGGACCTCTGGAGGCATCCCTGCCAACTCTTCCCTCACAGACTCTCTCTCTCTCTCTCTCTCTCTTTCTGAACTGGAACTTGATCATCACAGCCCCTTCCTAAGGACTTCTCTGCCCAGTGGGCTGAACCAAAGAGTCGGTGGCGTTACCCACTATCTTCCTCATCCTTTATTTCTTTTATCAGATGTCTTTTAGCCTGTTAATCATGAGCAGGGCCCGTCTTGGTTTTTGTTTCTTCATCTGTAATTCACCCTGGAGCCTATTCAGCTGAAGAACCGGGTAAAAAATTTCTAAATAAAGAAAACAATATTGACCCAATGCTGCCTCTTTCAGTATCACACTGACAGAACATCCGTTTTCAGATAATATTGGTTTTCCCTGGTCGTTAAGAGCAGTACATCTTGCCTGCTGAACTGTCAGCTCCCAGCTTCCGAATCAATGCTGTGGCCTGTCGCAGGGCTAGCTGTGGGCCTCCAGAGGTTGCCGGACTACAATTCCCAACATTCCTTACACTTGTCCTGGTAGGCAGGGGATAATGGGAGCTGGAGCACAGCAAGATCTAGAAGGCTATATATATATATACCCAGAAGCAATGAAATTTTACTCCATAACTAGTTCTGTGCAAGGCTGCCCAACCTGGCCTTGGCAGGTAATTATATGCAGTCAGAATTAATACAATAATAATAACGTGCAGTCAAGTCATTTGTGGCTTAGGGTGACCCTTTTCAGGGTTTTCCAGGAAGAGAATACTCAGAGGTGGTTGACCCTTCCCTTCTTCTGGGGAGTACTTCTGGGACTGTGCAACTTGCCCAAGACCACCCAGGCTGGCTATGCTTGTAGGAGGCACAGTGGGGAATCGAACTGCCAACCTCCAGCTTCACAGCCAGATACCTCACTCACTGAGCTATCCAACAAGCTTTGGCTAATCAGAATGAAGGACGACTCATCTGTAAAAAGATATTCTGCCAGTGTTCTATTAAAAGAAAATGCATTTTTAAAATGTGCTGCTAGAATGTTTCAGGATCTACAGAGTCACAGGTGGATTGTGACTAGGCAGGATAGGCACCTCATCTGCCTAATGAAGTCCCTTTAAAAATGTCCCCCCTTTTTTCCTCCTCCATCCTACCGTTGTGAACACAGTATTGAATTATGGATTGCAGTACTGATTTGCTGTAATTAAAAACATCACAATAAAGCCATCATGACAATTTAGTTATCAGCATCAGCCAGTGGTGCTGTGAAATTTAGCACAGCTAATGTAGAGACGTTGCATTAAGAGAGGTTGCATACACAGGGTGACACTGTATGCCTCTGGCGAAATAAGCCGTAGTCAACAAAAGCTTGTGTCGTAATACTGTTGTCAGTCTTCAAGATGCCACAGCACTCTTCGTTCCTTTCAGTAGACCAACCTAAGGTTTGAAGGAAACTGGGGCTTATTATATAGTGGAATAAGATGAGCTCAGAGGAGCTTGTTAGAGGTCAGATATTACTCACTCAAAAGCATTTTGAGTAAACAATATACAAAGTTGACGAATGCTGGCCTTCAAGTTTCATATAAGACTCTAAATAGCCATCAGAGAATCTGAATGAATGCTGGGCTGAATTATTCAGACCAGTGTTTTTCATGAAAGTGTGGAGTGGTAGAACACCTTCCCAAGCGGATTAATCTCCAAGAGGTAGGTGGGTTTTTAGACTGCCCGTTTTATCACTAAATATGACACAACTGAGGTCTTCTCTCTTTTGCTTTCTATTGTTTTAAAGAGGGAATTTCCAGCTACCTTCTATTCAAAGATACCCTGAAAATTTGCCCATCCTCTAAGTCACCCCCCCCCCCCATATACACATTTATATATGGTTTTGTGATAGCGTAAGGATAAGGCATTTAGTCTAGTTTGACTGTGAACTGGCAAGCAGAAAATAGTATGTACCAACAAGATACAATAACCAATAGTGGGGGCATCTCTGCCACTGGTGGGAGTGAATATCCTCATGACCCATTTCTTGAATTTCTGAGAAAACTAAAGTGCTTATTTCACTTGTTTCCCTAGTCAATATTTTAAATTTTATATTTATGATGTGTTAAAAATGATTAAAGGGGATGCAGAAAAAGTTGTCCCGAAAATGCAAGTACATTTAAGAGGGCAGCTTGGGAAATAATTTACATTAGTTTATCATTGTTTTCAAAACAATCAGCTGCTTTTCAGCTAAGCCTGGGAACCAGGTCATGATATGATAATGCTGCTTTGAATTATTTCATTCATGTCTGCCAGTTTAATGTGGAAGTATACTAAAAGTTGAATGGCGTAATGAGTAGAATTGCTTTTGATGAAAATATGAAAGTGGCATTTACCAGTCCAATAGTACACCCGACTGGCGATCATAATGGTCTAATCTTGCAATGGTCTAGTATCTTGGATCCTTGAAGTAATAAAGACTTGTTGGTCCAGGGGCTTATAATTAAATATTATTAGAGTCCTAGAACTTGCAAAATCAATAGTCAAAACAATGACAAAAACCATAATAATGGCAATTAGCCAAATATGAAATTGCAGACTACTAGATACACAAAGACTGCAGGTACAATAGAATTTTCTATTGAGAAAAATTTGCTGGATCTCCTAGAACAGTGGTCCCCAACCTTTTCCCAATCGCGGACCGGTTGGGGTGTGTGGCACGCCCGCAGGGGGGCGGAGCTTGCTCACGCACGTGCGCACGTCGTGGTGCTTCCAAGGATATGGCCCATCATCACAACTCCAAACCACTTTGGGCACTAGACATCAAAAAACAGCAGTCATGTAGCAGCGCAACAACAAGTTTCATTTCCAGATGCTGACAATAACAATCAACATGGATTTTCCTCTATAGGTTAATCCTATAAAGGATTGGGTTAATTGGTTTAGTTCAATGAGCTTTTAAAGTAATTTGGGGGTGTGGGGTGCGTAATAATTGTCAGGATCTGGGTGGTAGCAGGGCTTCCCCTTCACCACTGCCCTGGCAGCTGCAGGATCGGGGCCAGCTTGGTCCCAGGAAGAGCCCAGTGTTTGCAGGATCAAGCCCTGCTGAGGCAGCAGCTGCTGGGGCTCTTATGAGGTCCACCTGAGAGTCCTGAGGGAAGACCTACTTAAGTAAGGACTCTCCCTCCCAGAAGATGCCTCAGAAATATGGGTCTTTGGCTGTGCTGTTCCTGCAGTCTTGAGCCCTGGTGCTCCTGCTCTGGTTTCCATTCATGCTCTGAATTCTGGTATTCCTGACCCTGCATTCCTGCTCTGGCTCAGTGTTCCCCCTCCTGTGGCCTGGTTCCAGTCTTGGTGCTCCTATCCTGATTAGTTGTTCTGTGTGTGAGTCTGGACTTGGCCCTCTGTCCTGTTGGCTGGGTCCTGGTGCCCTTTGCCCCTGCTGTTGAAGGCAACTGTGTACAATCTGGACCCTGACAATAATATGCTTAGAAGCTAAGAAACTTATTTTATTTTATATATTTTTACTGTTAAAAACTTACTTATTTTAAGAGATTAATCTCAGTCGTCTGCTTTTAAATTTGCCTTTTAAAATAAGTTATTTTTAGATTTAAATATGATTAAAGTTTTTGTCTGTGATTTTTATAGCTAAATGCTTACAAGTGAAATACATTTTTCTGATGTAAGTATTTGTTTACAACTTAAATTGTGTTTTTGGATTATTTCTTAATTGCAATTTCTCAAACTTTTGTGAGAGTTTGTGGTTTCTATTTAAGAATTTGTGCCTACAGTTTCACACAACTGGAAGACTGTTTTCAATGCATTTTGAGTTGTTACTTTTTAATGTACTTTGTACATATGGAACGTAGAGCAATGGAGATAAATAAAGCTTGTGGAAACAGACATGCTGATGTTGCCTGGATCTATTGCAACAATGCAAAGACTCAAACCTGGATGCTCCAACGTTAATTTAATTGTCAGAGATTGCTTGGTTTCATTCTGGAGTAATCCTTCATTACGATGAATGCCAGCAGTGACAAACAGAGGCTTCTAATTTTTCCCCCCAGATGTTCTGTGGTGTTTTTAAGGAGGGTCAAGTATCAGTTTTCTGAGCTGATGCCCAAGTAATGCTGGGTGTGCAAATCCCTCCTTCACACAACTGTGAGGCCCACCAGTCCCACTGCTGGTGATTCCAGCAGCCCCGGGGTCTCCAGGCAATAACTCCATTGGCTCCAGGTTGCTTGCGTAACCAGTAGCAGATTTTATTGAGGACAGCTTTGATTTAACAGCAAGCAGTCATCAATCCCTGGCGGCCCCTGCATTCCAGGCACGGGAGGAGAAGTTGAGAGCCAGGTTACAGTTCTTCCAGGGGTGGCCGGTCCAACTGGGTAAGGGCTCTTTTACTCCTCCTGGAGCCTCTTCTGTCTCCCACATTGCCCCCAGTGCCACAAATGTGTTGGGAGCTGCTGCTCCAGTCAGTCAGTGTGGGTGCCAGGGAGTTCTGGGCAGTGGTGGACTCTCTGGAACAGGTAAGGCAGGGGCCCCTCTTCGCTGGCCCCTTCCCCTCGTGACCAGTCCTTCCTCAAGCGTTTCCCACCAGGGTGCCTCCTCCCGCCTGCACTCCACCTCCCCAGAGGCACCAAACAGAGGGTCCCCCTCCTCTGCAGCTTCCCCTCAAGTTTCCTCCTTGCCTGAGGTTTTTGCTCTGGTCGGGTCCCTACTGCTCCAGAAGACCCCCAACTCCTTCCCTCAGGGACTCCCTCCTCCACACCTTCTAGGTGCCTGGAAGCTATCCACTCCCCTTGGCATGCAGGGGGGGGGGCTGCAGGACGACGGCAGACGGCCCGCCTGGGTTGCCGACGGGGACTCCCTCACAATAATACATAGTTTTCTCTTTTGAAAGGCCAACCCTCTTGTTCAGTCCCCCTAAACAAGTTCCACATGATTTATATATTAGAAAAACTAAGATTTACAGCACAGGAACCTCCTCTCCCCCCCCCCCCCCCCGTGACCCTAACCTGGCCCATGAAGAGTCAGCAGGTCCAGTGGCGCTCTTTCTCTCCAATCTCACAGGGGAGACGGCAAGAGGATTTTCCCTACAAAACTCCAGGCCTTTCCTGGCATGGACAAGGGGAAACTGATGTCCAGGATGGATGGAGCTAAATGATAGCAGAGGACTCCAGAGTGCAGAGAATGCTCTCTCTGTGCTCAGCTGAATGGGGTTAGAGTTCCTTTGTAGACTTTCCCCAACAACGCAGGAAGAAACGGAGCAGAAGGGGTGGGCTGAGTCATTCCACACGAGGTAGATCAGCCTCCCGAGGTCTGAGCGCCACATGCATCCACTGCTGAACTTTGGAGAGTCAGACCAAGTTCTGGACTGCACACATCTCTAAAACGTTTTTCCCCTTTTAAAGGCCTTTTCTTATTCCACCACCACCCCCAAATATCTCCTCGTGCCCTCCTTTAAAAAAAATTAAATTCACAAATGTTTGGAGGGTTGTGGGATCAGCAGTGAAGATGGAGGTGTGCGGAACATGGCAAGATTGCCTCTCATATCCCCTAGCAAACACAAGGGGAAATTTTAGGTCCCCCAAATTAAAAGTGTGCTGTAGGGAGGGTGCTGGACCTCGGAGTCACACTCCCCCCCTCCCCTTGCTCCACACATTTACAGAAATCCCAGGTTGAGTAGAACTAAATGATTCGTTACGAATATGATTCGTTACGAATCAGACTGTGGGGGTGAGGTTTGGACCTTTCCCTTCTCCAGGCTTCTTGTGAGGCGAAGCTGGAAGTCAGGGCTGGAAAAGGTGGGCGTGTTCACTGGAATCCCAGGAGTCAGGAAGACTGCACAGTTGGATACACCTAAGCTCGTTGATGAGCTCTGTTGAGGCCTGAAGATCTCCCAAGCAGCAACATTTCAAGAAGGAGAAAATGAAGACATTGATTATGCTTGCAGCTCTGTTCTGGCCTTCTGTGCATTTGTTTCTTTTTAAAAAAAAAAAAAGAATCAAACTCTAAACAGGGTATTAGGCTTGGCATTGAAAATAGAAACATTGATAGTCTAATGCCATTTCTAGTTTAAACCTGACATTTATTAGCAGTAAAAAGCATTACAGTAATTTTCATGTTTCTGCTAATTTGCTGGAGTGACAGGAATTAAATGGTGTTAGTTTATGCCATGTGATTCCTAAGTTTAAAGATGATGACTTAAAAAAACAAACCCGGTAATACAGTGGTGAATGACTGCATTCCGCTTTTAATTATGCCACAACAGAAATGACATATATTACTTTGGCTGAGCGTCCTCTTCAAACAAGACTAATTAAAACTCTGTCCAATTAATACTAGAAATCCATAGATGTTGGAGAGGGACAACTCCAGTCCACCGACTGCAGTCATTCAGAGGAGAACGTTTGGTCCAAAGTTGAGATGACCCCAAGAAACACAATTCTGAGGGGGAGAAAGAGCTGCACACCATGACATTTGTAGGTAGGGTAACCTCCTCTGACAGGATTAAATTGGTCATACTGCAAACAAAGATGTGCTGGCAAGTTTGTTCCAAGTGCCTTTAAAGTAAACCCTTTTAAAAGGGGATGAGGGATCTAGAAAAAGAGCAGTGCTTTTAAAAACGTTGTTGTTTGCTTGCTTAATATCTTTTAGAATTTGAATATTCTCAGGCAAAAGAGCTCCTTCTGAGAAGATGAAGTTGACTGAATTTCAGACCTGAAGGCACAGGATGCTGTTTTGCTATCATAAGGCTCTTTGAAGATGAGTGAGGAAACTTTTCTCTATCAGCAACCATTAACCCTTAGGGAAAAAAAGATAAATGGCAGCTAACTTGCCTCTTTTCTATCTGTTCCCGTTGTTTTGTGGCACTTACACATACAGTACTAAAATATTTGAGTCTTGCATTGCTTGAGAGCTCTTCACACTCCTAAGAAAACATACCATATATATATACCATTGTAGATATATAAATATATATACAAGCATTCTCCATCAGGAGCAGGGAACTCAAGCTATCAATAGTCTGCATGTGTTTTTAAAGAGGGTGTGTTTTTGAAAATCAAAAGAATCCGGTGTTTTCTTGGTTGTTGTTTTTTTTTTTTTTCCTTAGTCGGGGCATGCAAAAAGGCCCTCTGAAACGTACTGAATCAAGGCGCTGTGCTTTGCTTTAGAGCAGAGGCTCTCCACTTTTGGTCTTCTGGGTGTTTTAGATGTCACCTCCCAGAACCCCTGCCCATTGGCCGCGCCAGGTTTTGGGAGCTGCCATGGAAAACATCCAGAAGGCCAGAGGTTAAGAACTGGTGCTTCCAAGGATATGGCTCATCCTGGAGGCTTCCAGGAAAAGGATTTGAAGCCAGTAATCCGCCCCACCCCCCAGTGGCAACAAAGAGGTCTGGAGGATGCAAAACTGGGTAGTGAGCAGTGTGTGATCCATGAGTGCCCATTGCCCACTCCCACGATAAAGGGCCATCCAAGCTGGCCCCACTCTCTACCGTGCTGTGTGTGCAGGGCCCTGCTCCTCTACGCAAGTATGGAACCTGCCTCAGCTGGATCCCGAGTCATACAGAGGTGCGCTCAAACCCAAAAGGCCCTTCCCAGCCTTAGGGACGGAGAGGAGAGAGAGGATAAAGTGAATGGATAATGACAGAGTGGACAAGGCAACGGGGCAGCTTTCCTTTCTTTACCAGATTGGGCAAATGCATGCTTGTAGATGTTGTTCTACTATATCGCTCATCAGCTTCACCACTGGCGGTACTGGCTAGGGCTGACAGGAGTCCCAGTCCACGCTTGTGCGCTGTGCCCGCCTGTTTCTTTGCTGCTTCTAGCCAAATGTCCCAAAAGAGACATACATTCAGTTAGTGGGCCTAGAGCTGTAGCCACACGGCCCAATCCTGCAAATATTTACTCAGAAGCAAGTCCTGCTGAGATGAATAGTCCTGAGAAAATGTTCATGGATTTGCATCTTCCTCGTCCATAGCAGAGGGCACGGTTCCGTGCAGTGGGCCCCCACCAGGGAGCATGCCTTGGTGCAAGCTGGCAGTCACCATTGTTGCTTTCAATGGGGCTAAAGTTTGTGCAAGAAGATGCCAGACCTCTTGATACACAAGCCTCGGAAAAGCCCCACCGCACCTGCAGTGGGTGTGGGGTGCAGGGCCATAGGATACTGGCCTTTGTTTTCAAAGAGCTTTGTCAAGATGTGAAATGTTGAGGGTATCATTTGGAGTGCAAAAATAAGGAAGGGGAGGCATAGAAAAAGCAGTCCTGAAAATGTCCACTGTATTTTAAAAATGAGGTTTGAGTAGCAGTTTAGTAAAGGTCATTGCAAAACAATTAGCCATCTCTGCAGCTGAGTCTGGTAGCAAGGTACATAAACACTGCCTGGGAAAAGAATTTCATTCACGGCTGACAGTTCAACGTGGACATAAAAAAAGAGACTGAATTGAAATAATTGTTTTGTACTATGAGAGCGGGCAGAATAGTTCAGTGGTTTAGCCATCTGTTTGAGGAGCCAGAGGTTGGCAGTTTGATTCCCCACTGTGTCTCCTTACAAGTAGAGCCAGCCTGAGTAGCCTTGGGCAAACTGCACAGTCCCAGGACACCCCCAGGAGAAGGGGTAAACCACTTCTGAGTATTCTCTACGTGGAAAACCCTGAAAAGAACTGCCATAAGTCAGAAATGAATTGATAGCATATGATGATGATGATGATGAAACTCCAGGCACAGTCAAAATTATAAAAACATTGACTGGTATTATATAACAGATACAAATTTTAACCAAAAACCTAAGTATCTGTTAAATATCGACGCAGTATGTATGCTGTTCCTAATATTGCCGGGTTTTGTAGCTTTGATGGTGGTGTGATTTCTGAGATCTGCAACTGCTTTATAGTACTGTGTGAAATTTCTTGATATTGTTCCCAAAGCCCCAATGACTATAGGGACCACTGAAGTTTGTTTCTTCCAGAGATGAGATGTTTTGATTGCCAGGTCTCTGTACCTTGTTAGTTTTTCCAGTTCTTTATTTTCAACTCTGGCATCCCCTGGAATTGTGATGTCAATGATCCGGACATTTCTTTGTTCTATTACTACTATGTCTGGTGTGCTATGTTCAAGGTGTTATTGTTGTTGTTGTTACTACTACAGATAGGTGGTGTTTCAGGTCCTGTGAATTGCTCTACTTTATTTTGCAGACATTTGTAGTTTCAACCTATTGAAATCTAAAGATTCTGAAACTGTTAGACAAAACAATAATGCTTATTGTCATGGTGGCAACTTGCCAGATTCTGATTTATAGGAACTGTAAGATCAGAAGTAATAAATGCTATAGAGATTTCTATTATAATTTTTTCCTTGATGCATCAGGACGCTGTACTTTCAGGTCCAGCAAAGAGAATGTTTACAGTCTGAAGGGAAAGTAAACACCTGAGAGAAATATAAATGTGGGCAGGCAATAGACACATGGAGGGTGTAGCATTACACAGTGCTATGCCACACACACACACCAGATACCAACAACGCTGTTTCTGATATTTCTCCCCCCCCCCCCAAATATATAAAGCTCTAAAGTTCTGCAGGCGTCTTAGGAGAATGTTCAGGCATCAGATTCTCTGACCTGACAGGCTCCCTTGCTATTTATCAAGAGTAAGCAAGAATAAATACATGCTGACCTTCGACAATGAAACCTCTCACACTGCCTGCAAGACTTTGTATCGAATTTGCTAAATCCACTTTTCCTCAGCTGATTGGCTCAGCGGTTTCCCATCCATCCTGTGGGCTGTGGGAAATGATTTCCAATACTCTCAAAATAACGGGGCCCATAGACCGCAAGCCGGCACAAGAGCTAGAACAGTCAGTTCAATAACCAGGTTCCACTTGCATGGCTCTTTCCCCATCACCACCTCACCACCCCTGAGATGCCGGATTATCAATTACATTCAGCAACTGAGCTCTTTAAAAATTACGGGGAGGGAAAACAGAAAGAAGAAAAGTCTCCATAGATTGATGTAGGGGCATGGGAAGGAGCAGCAACAACAACAAAAACAGAGGTGGAGAACCACAACTGGGCTAAATTAATTCCCACTTCTGGCTGCCCTTCCCCTTAACTGCAGCCCTGTATTGTCGCAAGCTTAGAAATAGGCCTTATTGAATGAGAAGTTTGCCTTGAGAAAAATCTTCTCTTGAGGTTGTGATGCGGCACGGGAGTACAAAATCTGCAGCCCAGAGGGACATGGTAACTGGGGGATTCGGTGATTTCTAGTCCAAAGAATAATTTTTTCAAGATCTGGTTGACAAGTATAGCCTGCCTGTGAGATAGTGCGCGTGCACACACACATCTCTCCATGCCTTTTTTCTCTGCACATTTAATATGGGGCAAGGGTGTTTGTTGGCTATTAAAAGTCTGATCACCTGTAACATTGCCAGGCCAATTGCATTCCACTCCCTGAGATTTCAGGTCAAAATCGGGGACTAGATGTTGTATCCACACAGTGGATGTCTGATGTTACAGAGGCAGGGCAGGTAAGCACTGGAGTGGGGGAATTACTTCTGGGCAGGTGGAGGAAGCAGCTGCAACATTTGCCACCATTCCCCAAAAGCTTCCATCCTGCATGGGACTTCCACCCTATCAAGAACACAGAAGGCACATGCAGAGTTCTTCCAGATCCTATGCTGATTCTGGGACCTATAAGAAGGCTTACAGCAAATCAACAGGGTGTTCTTTTTCCAGGTCCTGCACCCCGTCTGCTGGGGCTTATGCAACAAGAAGGCCTGTGAGTTGCAGCATCAGTGTCCCACTTATTCAGAATGGCATAATGGGCCCAAGTGCATGGACCCACCAGAGTGGCTTCCTGGCTTCTCTTGGGCATGCCAATTTGTGCAAGAACACCATTCATACAAACATCATCATGCTTAGCAAGAGAGCCTAGGCACCAGACAGGAATGGGAGGAAATGAGCACCCAGGCTTTGAAACCATCTCATTCACAAAGATCAGATTTCCTCTTCTTCTAGCACTGCTCCCCCTGAACCATGTCTCCCGTCTTTGAGATGCACAGAAGCTTAGCAACTCCCTAAGATAGCTGGCACCCTGAAATCTATCTAATGTCCTCATGTCAGGAATCCACACCCAAATCAGATGATACAAGGCACTCCTGTATCGGTACACTACAGTAGGACTTCTGTATCCATGGAATCGGTATCTGCAGTTTCACTTATCCACAGTCTGAAAATATTAAAAGAAAAAAAATCCACAAAAAACTATTTTCACATATATTACCAGAAACAGCCACTAGAGGGAGCCAGAGACCGAGCTATGAATACTTGTTAGTGAAGACTACATAGCATGGTCTCTGGCACCCTCTACGGACCAGTTCTGGTAATGCATATGAAAATAAATGTTTAATGCTTTTTTCCCTTTTACCGTGTGTGTGTGTGTGTGTACGCGGTTTTCAATATCCACGGGGGTTGGGAACCAATCTCCAGTGGATGTGTGGGCCCTACTGTACACGTTCCTGATTACCATGAATTTAATAAATGTTCAGGTTTACAATGACTAAGACAAAAATGCAGCAGTGTGAAGGCAATGTTTGGCCATTTTGACTACAATCACCACCATGAAGCATTCAGTGGATTTCCAGGGACACCCCATGATGCCGTCAAACTTTCTATTTACACCTGAAGACAATTTCAGGACACGTCTATAGAGATTTTGCAGCAAAATTATTTTGAGACCTCTGTCTGTGAAATAAGCCCAGCTGAAGAGAACTTGAAGAACCTCACACAAAAGCTGAATGAAATCCAGTAGTAATGGTAAAACTAGACAATGCAATTATCCCAGCCTGGATTGGTCTAGATCTTGCTAAACAAGGTTGCTTTGAGGCCATTTGGATTGATCCTTGCATTCACATGCGAAGATCAACCAGATTGCACCAGAAGTGACCTTGTTCAGCACAATCAAAACTGCTTTTCTTTCCCTTTAAAGGAAAGAAAGATAGAAAGAGAGAAAGAAAGAAAGAAAGAAAGAAAGAAAGAAAGAAAGAAAGAAAGAAAGAAAGAAAGAAAGAAAGAAAGAAAGAAAGAAAGAAAGAAAGAAAGAAAGAAAGAAAGAAAGAAAGAAAAATTCCCCCTCCTGCCTCCTCCTCTGTGCTTCGCCTATGGTGCTTAATGATCTTGAGAAATGTGAAGCTTCCTTTCCACTTGCCTATGGAAGGGAAGGGAGGAGAAAAATGCATTTATTTTTAATTGTTGTTAACTGACACAGCACATAAGCAATGCTTTGAAAGGACATTTTTTTAAAAGCCCTCTCAGATCATCACTGATCCGTTAACAACTTCACTAGTCTATGATTCTATGAACAACAATTAAAAAGAAATTGAAAATTTCCTCTCCCTTCCCCTCTACAGGCAAGTGGAAAGGAAGTTTCTCATTTCTCAAAATCTTTAAGCAGCTTCAGCAAAGGGACAGCCAGCCAACCACTTGGTTTGATCCGAGCAACCACACACTCCAGAACCAAACCAAAACGGAGTGATCTTGTTCACAATCACACCCACAAACAACAGTCTCTGACAGGGACCCAAAAAGGTGCAGGTAGGCATCAATCGGGGGTAGCCTGGTTTGCAATGGCACATCTGCCATGTGGTCACTGGAAAAAGAAGCCAATCAGATCATCTTCAATCAGGATCTCACTATGGGATGCCTTGTGTCACAACTAACATTGGCCCACCAAATCAATGATAATTACAGAGGAGTTGGCACACCAAATCCCCTCTAGTTCACCTACCGTGATTTTTGGGATTTCAACCAAAGTATCTCTAAACATGGCCTTAAAAAGTATGATGCGTGACTATAAAATGTTCTTTGTTTCCCTCCCCATTTGTCACTATTAGCTGGTATGTTAGTTTTAAAATGTGATTTTGTTTGATGCCTCCTTACTGCGCTCCCTCACATCCCATAAAACCGAAACCCTAGATACACACAACTGTGCTAACTGGCATCCCAACTGTGCTAACTTGGTACTTCTGAGCACTGAAGGAAACACACTTCCAGCACTCTGTTAAAAAAAAGGGGGGGGTTGTCTCCATACAAAACTATCCTAATTACCTTGTGCACCGTGCTCAGTTTACAGAAGGCCTGTTCAGTCGTTTATGTAGCACATTTCTTTTCCAGCAGGATATGTCTGACAAGAGGAGCCACAATGATTCCAGAAGAAGTTCAGGAAGCATACGCTACCTAGAAGTCAGTCATGAAGAAAATGTAATAAGAGCATTTGCTTGAGCCCCAGGAAATGACTTACCAAGGATGGCATTGCTAATAAAGCAAAATAAATTGTTGTGCGGGCAAGATTCAGAAGACAAGGAGCTAAAAAAAACAATTGGCTGTAAGTAGAGAGGAACAGAGTTATGACAGGTTGGGAGAAGAGAACAACAAACAAAGAACTTCATGGAAGTACAGCTGAGCAAACCAGTTACTGTGGTGTAGGGAGAAGTTTAATAAGGCAAGCCCCCTTGTGTATTGACTCAAGGAAAGGCTAAACAAATCAAACAGCCGCTGAGCAACCAAATAAGACAAATGAGCAAATAGATCAGATTGGATTGCCCGACATAGCATCGTGCGGTTCGGTCAGGCGGCATCATGTAATTTCGACAGGAAACCAACAACATCACATACAGGATACAAAATACAGGACACAAAATGGCATTCAGCATTTTGAGAGCGCAGAGTTATCTGACAGCTTTTAAAAGAGGTCATTCTTGCCGTTCTAAATATAATCGGAAGTCTGGAATGGCTAAATCCTCACATAAGACCTGCTGCAGAGCACAAAAGAAACAAATGCTACACCTCCATTTTGGCCAGGTAACCCCCACCAGGTTGCTGTGCTATTATCACAGATGTGGGAGCTTCTGTGAGCCTTCAACGAGAGCCTTAGATTGCTGCCCTACTAACTGCTTTCTGTGGAAGAGGCATAATTTTGCTGTGTCAGTTTCGTGACATATCCAAAGTTCTTGACATATAATTATGTTTGTGTTATTTCATCCTTTTTTCCCCCAGATCTACTTTGGGTGATTTGTGTTGTATTTATTTCACTTTCACTTTTTGGTCTGAAAATGCTTATTGCAGTGACAACCTATCCAGCAATGCTCTTCAGGGCTGCTGTGCCTTTAGTTAGCTGCTTCCTCCTTGACCCCTGAGAATTTCCACTCATGATCAAAGAAAGGAATAGAAAGGATTAATATCTCTAGCTGCAAAAAAGAAGCAAATGACTAGTCCCCATGAGAAATCCCAGAGGTATGAAAATGAGTAGGATCAGCAGCTACTTTGAAAGAAAGAGGCAAAATGGAAGCTAGTAATTAAAGGGATAGTAAGTGGGAGATGTGGAACAAGAGAATTGTTGTCACTGGACACAATTTGGAATAGACATATAATAGGTTCTTGCCTGTAAGGTTGGCCATTGCCAACTGTTAATGGGAAATGTAAGCAATAAGTGCCATTTGAAGCTACCAGATTGTTCTTGCTTCCCTGAATTGGGAGAAAAAGCCCTAGCAGAAAAGCAACCCTTCTCACTTTTGTTCAACCCTGTTTATGTTGGAAGATCCAGTTGCCCTTGAAGTATATGAATACTTTCCTGGTAATGACACACCTTCCTCCTGCTCTTTCTGGATTATCTCTCAACCAGAATCCTTAAATTTGGGTTCACAAATAGCCTGTCATCAGGCATTGATAAGCATACAGATACAACCTGATCCATGAAGGCTGGACAAGCTCACAATGAAATCTGTCATTTGACTGTTATAACAGAAACTTGGCACATTCGTTTACAAAGAAGTGGTGGTGGTCGTGGAGGTGATTTTCATGGCAAACAACCTTTTAGCCCACTTTTGCCGTATCACAGTATCAGCACTCCTGCTCTTCAACGCCATACTGCAATATGTGTGTGAGTGTGTTTATGTGTTTAGCAACTTGCACTGAAACATAGTTTTAGCTGCATTTAAATGAAATTGTTTTCCCTTGAAATCCCAGCCATCTAAAAAGAAATCATAAAAAGTACCTGTGTCATCAAAAGTTCTCTCCATTGACTTCAGCCGAGACCATTTCTCCTGGATAATGGTCTCAAAATAGCTTAGCCACAAAATCTTCACCAAGCTATCCTGAAATTGTCTTCCTGTGTAAACAGGTAATTTGACTGCCTCACAGGCTGACCCGGGGAATCCACCAAAACCTTCACAAAGGTGATTCAGACCAAAATGGCCAAACATTGTCTTACTGCAGCTGTCGCTGCAAACTTGAGTCCTTTGTTAGATTCATAACAGTCAGAGACATGTATTGCCTCAAATGCCTTTTGCCAATAGATTTGGGGGAGATCCCTGCTATAAGGATAAACGGGAAAACTTTCAACAGGCAGTACCGGCTCTCTCCAGACTACGGAATGTGAGTAAAATGAACACCTAGAGACAGAAGATGGCATCTCTTCAGCAGGTTGTACTTCTATAACCCAGAATTTGAAAAAGTTGCTTTTTCAGACTTCTGCTGCTGAAACTCCACAAGCAGCATGGCTGCAGCTTTAACCCATAAACGTAGAATCCTGCAACCTGAGAGCTGGAATGCCCTTGGAGGTCATCTAGTCCAACCTGCTGCTCTGCCAAGCATCTGCAAGGCACTCTTGAAGGTGGCTGAGCAGGCACTGTTCGAAGGCACCCAGCAAAAGAGAGCCCACCGCTTCCCACAGCAGCCTGCTCCATGGCTAAACAGCCCTCCCTCTTAGGAAGTCTTATCTAAAGTTTAGCTGACTGCTCCTGCCTTGCTCGTTCTACTCATTCATTCTACTCTTTCTGCCCTCTGGAGTAGGCCTGCTTCATCTTCTGCAGGACGTCTCTCCTGATATTTGAAAACAGCTGTCCTGTCTCTCCTTCATCTTCTTTTCTCCAGGCAAAATACACTCAGCTTTTTTCAACCATTTCTCAAAGGATTTGGTTTCCAGACAGCTCACCCTCCTGGTTACTCCTTTCTGGGCATGACCCAGGGTTGTCAATGTCTTAAAGTGGGTTGCTCAGGATGGGACATGGTGCTCCCTCTGCGGCCTGACCCACTAGTGGAATTATCACCTCTTAGTCCCTGGCCCACGATGCTTCTATTGATGCAGCTCAAGATCACTAGCAAATGCTGAAATAAACATGTACAGATCAGAGGCCTGGACTGCAACTGTGCTGCTGACGACTCCGCCATTCACTTTGCATTCATCTAACACCCAGAAAGAGCTAAGCTGATATATGACAACCCTAACAATGATAAATAATGATACCAGTGAAGGCATATTCCAAATATGCTCAATCACAAAACAAAGGAATCAAATTTACAGAGAGCAGGAAATGGAAAAGGCTTTTGATGTAATACTAAAAGGTTTTCAGCTCTTAAGGAATTTCTTCTTCTAATGACAGGTTATCTGTGACATCTGCTTGCCCCACCCCCCACCCCAGTCACCAAAAAGAGTAATGGTCCAGGAAGTTGGCGAGTCCCAAGCCCAACTCTGAGTCTTTGGTACGAAGTCCTGAGTCCCAAGCCCCAAGTCCGAATTTCTATTAAAAACAAGTTCTTTTCCCCAGAAAAATAAAGGACGGGAGTGAGTGGGTTCTGAGTCGCAAGTCAAGTTCGAGCCCTTGGAAAAAAACAGTCGAGTCTGAGTTGTGTTGCTGGTGTGACTTAAGTCCGACTTGACAGCGAATCCTGCGACTTGAGTCCCCATCCCTGGTAATGGTCCTGTCACCTATCTATGTGCTTCTGCTTTGCTCTCAGATGCAGATCACTGTAGGCCACTCCCTTAAAGTACATGCCTACATTTTCAGGCACAGTCAAGACTGCCCAGTGAGATTCCATCCCTCCATGGTTCTACAGGCATGAGCCTGTTTGCCATGGATGCCCTGCCGTTTCAATCATGCTGGTTCCACCGCAATTCTGATTAAGGCAAAGGATTTGGGGGGGGGGGGGGCAGGGTTGCTAAGGCAGAGGTCTGTGTGGAAGTCCATTCCCACAAGATTTACCAGTCTCAAAAGCAAACCCTGTTATTGATTAAAGATTGTTTGTGGGGGGGAGGCAGTGGGGGTCATCGTTTTCGTCTGTCGCTTTAGAGGTAGCCAAAGAAACCCTGGGATGCAGAGCAAGAGATAACCATGGAATCTGAATTTGTAACAACGAATGGGTCCATTTCTTGCTTCACACAAAAGCTTCACATGACAATAATGTTTCTGACAGCAGTGAAATTATTTGTGATTTATACTGGCAGACAACAGAAATAAAATTTGAAGCAACTCCACTGAAATCAGAAAGGGTGATGAAATTACCACTGACAGAGAATACAAAACCAGCATTTGCAATTCTGTGCACCTATAGAAAGGTTCCCCCCTCCCCCACAAAAATAAATTCAAATAGAAGTACAATAAATGAGGTGCAAATCATTTAACAATTTGTCAACATATTTTTCATCCTGTGGGAAAGCTAAAAGTACAGAGCTTGCAAAAGAAATGTGTCTAGTAAAATTATGAGGAGCACCTCATGCTGTTAATCATCAATATACAGAATATCTTCAAGGCTAGGTTTGCCGAAGCAAAATGGTAAAAAAAAAAAATGTCCAAGAAAAAATTAGAGGAAGGTGGGAGGGATAAAGTAGCCAATCTTTTTATTTATTTAATTATTTGATCCAGTCAAAATTACACAAAGCTTCTCGTACCTCCTGATTTCTGTGGAAGAAATGTGTCTGATTTTCTTGCATTTAATAACAGCAGGAATGGATATTGTAAGGAACGTGGAGGAGCTGCCGAGCTGCCACCCTGTCTGTCTTCTTTCTTCCCCTTATGTAACACAACAACTGTGTATTTTCATGCCACAGTGTTCTAGACCAGCCTTTCCAACCTAGCTCTCCAGCCTGCTTCAAAGGTTGCCGCAGACATGACCCTGCTCACAAGAAGGGCAATTAGGATGAAGCCAATGTTTTTCGCCCTCACCTTTCAATTTATTTTTTTAATTTCAATTTTATTTTACTTTTTGGTCCTTCCTCTTATAGATTTTAATGACTGAATATACACAGTCTGACAGTTCTCTTTCAAGTTTCTTTCCTTCCCTTTAATTGCTGGACTGTGTTTTCCTCCTCTGGAACCAAATAAGACTATAACCTTTGACAGGTGGAATGCTTGAGGTCTGAGGATCCCTAACAGAAGGAAGCAAATTCCAGAATGTGTGCAGAGAACAAAGCAGGTAACAAAGCAGCAAGTGAGCACAGTGCTCTCCTAAGAGAGGCTAAGCTTAGAGCCTGTTTCCACTGCTGGAATAAACCAGCAGAGGGATAGAATCTTCTGGATGCAGGCTAATGTCATGTGGACTTCAGCACAAATCCAAAAGTTTTGTGTAAGTGTATGCATCCTCACAATGAGCCACCACCACCTGTCAAACAAGGTCAGTCACCGGCATTGGGCAGGGAGTCTACAACTTTTAAGGGAATTTACCAATCAGACTCTGAGTTGTTCTGAACCTTCTCCAAAACAGCAACTTCTCCCAAAGTAAGTTCACTCTCCCCCCCTCCCTTCATTTCAGCTGAAATCAGTTTTCAATTAGCTGGTGCCAGGAGTGAGCTTCAGCCTTGGAAAATCCTTCTCACACTGATAAAACACAGCTGACAAAACCTTCCAATTAACAGGCAATTTCTCCCCCTCTTCTCTGGCCTACCCATCCCAGGCACAAGCTAACTCCCCTCCATTTTATGGGCAACTGAAACCATCATCACCTAATTTTCCAGTTTCTTGACATAAAGCAATTTTTTTAAAATCTACTTTTCATGTAGGCCATGGTCTATAGTCATTCTGCAGCTTTCATTTGTCTCCTTTCTCCCCCCACTCAGCTGTGCTGCACATACTCAATATTATATTTCAAATGACACTGCTTTTTCCATTTGAAGGTCCTCTTTTGAGGATCAGTATTTCAGCCCCTGCAGCCTGGATCCTTTACACATAAAGAAAAGTGGGTTTATGTCACCTATTTTAAATCTGGGGCAGTTGGGAAAGGTCACCTATTTCTGAACAAGGAGATTAAACAGTTTTACTTTTAAAAACTCATAACTCAAAAACCCTTTGTTCAAACTTCCTTGAACGTAGCAAAAAGCAAAAGCAGCCCATTTGCTACAGCTGTGCCAAAGCTGATATCAATCTGAAGCCGAGTAGAAAAGCCAACATTCTCTGCTTGAGCTGCCCCCAAATTTAGAATTGCCTTTTAAAATGTTGATTTGCTTTGCCACACAATGTCATAGATGCCCCCCTCATGCAGCTCTAAGGTTTCTGTCTCATACTATGCTCTTCTGGTTTGTAGTATTCGTTTTCCTTCTGTTCTTATGTCATTTGGGACATAGCATATGAATGTTTTTCTTCTCAATGATGATGAATTCAAAGCACAGATGGCTTCTGGGCTCCAGGACTATTACAGAAATAATGAACATTCTACTATCTCATGTGCTATTGAATGGAATGTAAGTATAGCATAAATGAGAGGAAAGATGATAACATATGCTCCTTTTAAGAAGCTTTAAATACAGTAAGCAGCAAATCTATAAAATACAGTTAAAACACTACATTAAAAGTTTAAGTCTGTTTGTGCTCATTCTTCTTTGAAACTTTAACATAAATTGCTATGTACTAAATATTATCTGGACAATTTATTGTTGCCTGGAGTAGAATTTGCATAGGTGTTTGTGACAGATAAAGTATGAAATGAGAGAGACATGGCTGATTATTGGCAAATAGGCTAAAACAACATAAAAATCATAATATATGCCATTGATTAATGGGACACCAAATAATCCCTGTACTAAACCGAAGGATATCAATTTGACATTTCAGAAGTTTCATTCAGCTTTGCATAGAAAAAGTGAAAACCCTAATGAACAGAGTTTAAGCCAAAAAAAAAAAAAAAAAAAAACCTCAGGCTTCACCTTGTTGCTGGATGCATAATATAAGGAACTTTTGGTTGTTCGCACAAGGATGGAAGAGACTAAAACAGCTATTGAAACAATGGGGAATGAAAAACTCTGGGCCTCAAATGATTCTTTTGTACAAAAAGCAAAAAAGGGTTGTGAAAGGGTTCAGGTTCAATTTGAGGCGACTCCTCATTTTGTGCGGGAAAGACCACAGGAAACGTCTTCTTAACTTTAACAACTTCTTCTTTATTGGTAACCGGTAAATCAACATTATTCATGATAGGATCAAAGAAACTCAACTCAGGCAACATGCCATAACTGTCCAACGCATAGTCCCGATAACCATCCATCCCATTCACAGGGGTGCTGGGCCAAAGCTCTCCGCATCTGTTGGTTTCCGAAGGGGGGCACTCCGAACCGCGCAAATGGTGCCGCAACATGGGTGCCTTGCCCAGTCTCCTTCGAGAGGAGGAGTATTATATTGAGAATCCGGCCTGATTACTCGTCGCCCTCGTCCCTTACTCTTTGGGAAGACTATTACTGACCACTCCAAGAACTCGTGATCTGTCTCTCTTCTTCCCTTCGTCTCGGGATCTGGTAGCAGCCCGCCTAGCTTCAGGTTGGGAAAGTCCCTCAGTAACTCTTGCGTCTTTACTCTCTCATATTCCCGTAATCTCTCTAACTCCCTCTTGCGTTTCCACATCTCTAATTCTACCTCGAACCGATGCTCGCCTTGGCTACTTATACTCTCCTGCCAAACTGCCAGATCTTGCTCCTCCCCTCTCGCACTCCCGCGTTCCTCTACCAAGTTTACTTCAAATTTCCCGCCTCGTTCTGCCTTCTCCTTTTCCTCCGTCGCGTTCTCCCTTTGGTCCACCTGTTCTCTTCCACTCTCTGTTTCCTCCCCTCCCTTCTCTCCTTTGTTCTCTGGGGATGGCACACTCTTCTCTGAGCCACCTTCACAAGGGTATGAAATATATTTGAAGATTTTGATTCCTAGAGTTGTAAATGGTACTGAGCACAAGAGTGGACCCTGCAGACCATCTCGACTGCTGACATGGGTGTCCTCAATATTCAAGCTGCCTTTTGCTATGTAAAGCTTGGTATCCTTTTTCCTGCTGGCAACAGGGGTACAATATTGTACAGCAATATTGGGCCATTTCCTGCCTTTTGAATGGTAAATACAAAAGCACAATATCCCACATTCATAAACTGGAGAGTTTTTTAAGAATTGGATTTCCTTACTTTTAAAAATTGAAGTTTAAGTGTACATAGACTACACGCATATTCCAACAGAAACTTCCCTCATGTAGAATTACCCCAGTGCTAGAGAATCCCAGAAGGTGATCACATGATCTATACTTTGATTGCTGGGAGAGGTACAGAAGCAAGAACAGCTGGGATGTGGCTGTAGTCCCTCTGTGCCAAAATATTTTGAAGTGCTGTTTTTGGACTTAGAGAAATGGTGATGCAAAAGTTTAAGTAAGTGCAATACACATGGAGACACATACACACCCTTTAACCTCTCGGGTTAATTTATGTTACCATGCCCACTCCACAGAATTTAGACCATGAAGCTTTGTTCCAGTTTCCAAACCCTTTCCTTGGGGTAGGCAATCTGAGGAAGAAAAGCTATATCAGACCAAAAGCTCTATGAACATATTGTGTGCATGTTTTCCAAAAGATGCCCCTTTGCCTTTGGAATTTTTTTTTTTTTTTTAAAGGAAGAGGTTGGAGTTAGCAAAGAATTTCCCTGGAAACCAAGGTCAAAATCATCCATATAATGTGAAAGAAAGACAGTGAAGGAAGACAGAAATAAATATATATATATATATATAAACCTCATTTGAAATGCAGTGTTGGAGGTCAGCCTTACCGATATCACAGACAGCCCAAAAGGCAGAAGAGAGGGTGATCAATCAAGTCAAGCCTGGACAAAAATGAGTAAATTGAGGCTATCTTACCATGCACATATAATGAAAATATGGAACTGACCAGATAAGACAATATTGCTGGGGGAAAGTGGGGGGGGGGGGGCAGTAGGAAGAGAGAACTTAACATGTTGGTTTGCAACATCTGAGCACAGCTCAGCTCCTGCATTCTGTATTATTTATTTATTTTATTTTTTATTTATTTATTTACAAGATTTTTTAGCCATGCCATTACCAATGGTCTCTGAGCGGCGTACAACAATATTAAAACTTTAAAAACATTAAAACCATTAAAAATAGGCAATATAATAATACTCTATATTAAAAACAATCATTAAAACATTAATATTAATAAATCCTGCTGCTCATATGGCCAGCTAAAGGATACAATTTAATTAAAATGCTGGCTAAACAGAAAGGTCTTTACCCGGCACCGAAAAGCCAAAAGTGTCGGAGCCAGGCTCTCTATAGGGAGGGTGTTCCCAAGTTGGGGGGCAACAGCCGAGAAAGCCCTATTTTGACATGCCAACCCCCTCACCTCTTTCAGGGATGGCACCTTCAGAAGGGCCTCCTGGCCTGATCTTAGAGTACGGGCAGGCTCGTATGGAAGAAGGCGGTCCTTTAGGTAGCCAGGTCCTAAGCCATTTAGGGCTTTATATGTCAAAGTAAGCACTTTGAATTGGGCCCGAGCAGCAATTATTTCCAAATTTAAAAAAGAAAAGAAAAGAAACATGAAGCCAACCATTCTCTTTCAAGATAAGCAAGATAGAGCTTTTCAATTTATTTGATCTGCTTTAAATCTGGAGATGTTTAGAGTTGCTTGTTTCTGCACATGGTGGAAACAGATTTATTTTAAAAATCGTAACTCAAAAATCCTTTGTCCAGCCTTCCCCACATTGGGCACAAAGCAAGACCAGACTGTCTGCTACATCTGTGTCAAATTTGGTGCTGCTCTGAAGTCAAGTGTCTAGGAGATAATTTTTGTTTGGTCTGCCCCATTTTTAGAATTGCCTTGTAGGACAATGATTGGCTTTGCTGCACAATAATCTCACTGCACTCTTGTGCAGTGATAACAATATCCTCCATGGATATCTTGGGCCTGAACCAAAATCTCTTCTCTCTAGAACAAGAAAAGTAAGGGTTAAGAAGACAACCTCCTTTCAGATTCTAGAGTCTATGGAAAACTCATCAAAGGTCATGATTTTCGTCCTTTTATTTCTCCCAGAAGAGTATGAACAGTACTGCTACATATAGCAAAGAACTTGGAAAAGTTCCTTTTAAGACTACAACTCCCAGAATCCTAGGAGAGTAATCCAAAGAAGCAATTATTCCAAGCCTTGACTCAGCACAGATTAGTTCTTCACTTCCTTCACTGTATCCATGCAGACATGTTCCAAAGGTTTCTTTTTTCATCCTAAATGATGAAAAAAGGTATGAAAGCCCCATTTATTTCCCATTTATTTCCTTTCTTATGGATAAAGAAAATGAACATAATACTCTGCTGTTCCGTTATTTCTCCCTTTCTCCAGATGTTCCAAATTAAATTTCCATTTGCTGAAAATGCAAAGAAATACCTTCATACTCCACTAATTCTACTGGAAAGTCACCTATCCCAGGTGCTTCATTGTTCTTTTGAGTCATTATGCTTTGCACAATTTCCTCAGATGTGGTTTCTGGTGTGCTTCAGGTCTGTTCTTGAGAGTTAGGCACACCCTTAGTTTTCTGCGTGCTGACATCTTACTGTTCTGCAGTAAACATATTTCCACCATTCAGCTGCTTATTTCTCTTCCAACCAAGATTATTTCTTTTATTCTAAAATCCCAGTGGCATAGCTTAGTAACCAATCTCAGCCATTCATACTTTTTATAACCTCATAGAATTCTATGACATTTCTCCTGTAATTATATCCTGTCCACTCAGGTTGACGGTCCATCTATTTCCTCCCATCTTGCCATGATTACTTTTCCTGCTCTTCTTTTTCTTTCTCCTTAACCATGCAAGATGGACAACTTTATTTGCTGTTCTTTGCCCAAAGCATTAAAATAGTATTTATTTTCTACTTTTGAACTTCCCCAATCACTTATTTGGGGGTGGGAGAGAAAAGAGGATTACTTCAGAAGTCAAATGTTGCCGTTTTTACTTGCTACTCAGAACCGGCCCTACCATCAGACAGAGTAATGGAACATATCGAGGATGTCATTTTTTAATAGCAAATTTTTAGCATTTTGTTTTCTTATTGCTAGCTGTTGTTGTTTTTCTGCCAGGGATGGGGAGAAGACTGGATGGGATTTTCTGCAACTGGGAGAATGAGAACAAATATGATAGTAAGTAAGGTCTTTTAAAAAATATATTTTAAGATAAAGATAACTGAACAGTACTTACTCCTTGTGTTTCCTAATTTACAGTGCATGTTCATTCAGACATGAGTTTAGTAGGGCTTACTTCCCAGTAAGGGCAGGCTCCATCTCAATAATTTCCACACTCACATACCCAACGGAAACGTATTACTCCCTCAAAGACTGCCTAGGATTAGCTGGGCTTGCTTCCCCTTGGACTGGTTCCAACCCTCACACGTCCTTCTGTAAATCCGGGGGGAGTCAAAAATTGTACACACCCCTTCAAAGGAGGCCTAACAAGAGCCTCCAGTAATGCTGCCTGTAATCAATAGTTCTTTTCCTGCTGATAGATTCCTGAGCTTATGTGGACTGACACCCTTGTTCTCCCCAGAAGGATCGCTGCCTTGCAGTTTACCGTATCAGATTTCCCGTTTATAAAAATTACAGTCTCACCAAAAAGCAGGAGGAGGTGGACTCTTTTATACCCGCTGAGAACAAATCCATAATGCATAGGCGGGTGCTGACTTCGTGTTCCTTCTTTTATCCAGGTAATGAACAAAGTCCATACTACGCAAGGGATATGTAAAATCATTCCTTAATTAACCGCAGAGCAACAGGGTTGATTGGGCTACAACTGGCTCATCTGGTGTACAGAGCACATTTTATCTCGACTTCTCTGGTGACAGGGTTTGTCACATTTCTGGGTGCTTCTGTCCCCAACCAAAATAGGAACTTTGCATTTTCGTATAGGTTGATGTGGGGGGCAAGGGTGATCCTGAACGACTGGCAACCCTTTGTCTAACCAAAGGGGAGAAAGGCTCCACTCCACACCAGCAGAGGCAGAATTCGAAGCCTGCGCCTCTGACATGGACCTGAAGCCCCGCTTCTGAAATTGACTTCTGAAAAAGAAATCTCCCAAGCACATTTGGCCATGGTTTTGCAAACACTTGTTTTTTTTCTGCAGCACCCACCGCCCAGCCTGCTGAAGAACCATGCAGAGTAGAAAGCTAGCTTTTGTTTCTGATTTGTTTTCATCATGTAGCAAAGGTTCTGATTGTAAAATGATGGGGGCTGCCATTTTTAGGAGGCAATCATAAAGTGTGTGTGTGTGTGCTGCCCTTCCTCTGTTTGCAAAGGTCATTGGCTGTGCTGCATGCCACTGATGTGTCATGTTGTCCTCACTGTTGCTGTTGTTATGTGCCACCAAATCACCTCCAAATCATGGCGACCCCATGAATGAGCGATCCCCAAAGTGCACTGTTCTCAACTGCCCTTGGAAACTCAAGCTGGTGGCTTCAGGCCAGAAATACGCAGGGGAATACTCTCTGAGACTCTCTAGTGGACAGCCCCGGTACTGCACTAAAAATGCTGACAAGTACAAAACAAAGCGATACTAGCCTTGTCACCTCCGACTGTTAAGAGAATGGCATACAGTATGAAAAGGGAGGAATTCTTTCAAAATGCCTCTGAAATGTGTCAAAGCATTCTCTAAAAGTAACACTAGAGTAACTGGGAAATTATACGCACTAGAACCAAAAAGTAACTGTGATGACTGATTATGCCCCTTTTGAAATGTAACAGTTACTCTTTCATTACCTCCAAAAGGCATTAGTTACAGTTACTTTTAATTAGTTACTTCCAACCTCCAAGTAACCAGCTAACCAGAGGCTGATCAATCCAGTAAATGTTGATTTAGCAAAGAGGAGATAGATTTTAATCCATTTGGCTGAGAATTAAGGGGCCGACTAGGACAGTCCCAGCAGACCTTCTTAGACCTCATGTAGGCTTCTCTTAAGTGTGAACATGACTTTTACCTTCTTCTTCTAAAATGCATTGGGGTAGGAATGAAAATGTGTAGCGTCTGAAATATTCCAGTAGGCCAAAATAGACCGAGGTTCAAGATCCCTAATCGGCCAGCAACCTTATTGGCTGACCTTAGGACCAGTGTCTACAAGCAGCAGAAGAGCCATTACATGAACCACTTGCAGAATATCTCAGGAAGGGAGGGAGGACGCAGGTGAAGAGAATGACTCCGACAGGAGCAGGGTGAGCCAACCAGTGTTCTAGTTAGCGCCACTGTCTTAGAGTGGTCACCTTGAGCTCGGAGTCAGTTAAATATTATTTTTTTTTATTTTTTTTACATATTTATTTAAGGACAAGGTAGGGTGTACAGAATTTAAGGGGAGATAGGGAAAAGGGAAAAGAATTTGGGGGATAGGAAAACACCGAGTATACAGTCATCTTATCTATTCATATTACCATAACAAATCAATTTTCTGCTTTTTCACAATTTGATTACCCTCCTGCTTTCACCTTATAATTTCATTTTAGTTTAATTCTATGTTATTCCAACATTATCTGGTAACTGCAGCCATTTATACAATAAATCCCATTCAGTTTCCTTTTGAATTGAACAGTCTTTCAGCCCATCTGACAGGATATCCTTTTTTATCACTTCCCATATTTTCACAATAAATTTCTCTTGTTTCAGTATCTCTGCTTTCTTAAAATTTTTAGCATAATGCTTTTTAGTTTTGGAAGCTGCGTAGGTCACTGGATGACTCTTTATCCCCTCTATGTTACCTGGTGTCATGCCCAATAAAGGCAGTTCTAGAGTTTGTACAACTTCATTTAACTGTTGTTTGGGATCTAAAGTCCCCTCTTTCATCTCTTTCATCAGATCTTCTATTTTACTAAGACCTTCATTCATTTGCTGAAACTCTGTCATTATTGTCTTTTGCATAGTACTCTGCCATTCTATTTCTATTTCTTGTGAAACTATTCCAAAACTTTGAGATTGGACAAACCAATTCTCCAACATTTGATGTCTTAAATTCTTGGAGGTCATCTTAGATTTTCCAATGAGTGGGATTTGTATTTATGATACTATATCCTTAACCAAAATGCTCACCCCCTAAATGTCCTTCAGCAGATTCCACAATTTTATCAACAAACTAGGCCCATAATCATAAACCTCCCCTTAAAACTTCCTCAGATCTTTGTCCAAATATTATAGTATAGAAGACAATTTTTAATCCAGCCAATTCAAATAGAACTGTGGCACAGTTATTTCTTCTTCTCCCGAGTCCAGCAAGTTACTATTATCCAAATCACGCGTTGTCTGACGGAGAGAGAAAAAAATCCAGACCAAACAACAGTCACAAGGTCTCAGACTCTCCAGCAGTTGTCCTTGTAATCTTATGTTCTTTCCATTAACCCGTGATCTTCCACAGTTCAGTCGACCACGTCAGCTCCTTCTTTCTTCTCCAAAAAAAAACAAAAAAAACCAACCAGATTCTATTATCAGTAAGTTCACAGAGTCCAGAAAAGGGAAAAGAAAAATACATCCAAGCCAAACTGCATTCACAAAACTCAGTCTCTTAAATCCTGTCCAGTGGTATTACCGTCTGAGATTTTTTTCAGAAACACAAGATTTATTTTTCTCATCTCACTCTCTCGGCTTTGAAACCAGCCTGCTGTATTAAGAGTTAGTTTCGCTTTTAAGCAGACTGGAATGAGAGGCTCGCCGCTGCTTTTCTTCTTTCAGCCAAATATTTTCACTCTTTTTTTCAGCTCAATGAGGCTATTTCATAGATCAAAGGCTTCAGCTTGCTTAGTTGTTGTTATATATTTTTGATGCTATATTGGTTGTCTTCCTCTCCCCCGGTAAAGGAGTTACTCACGGCTCAGTGCCAATATGGCTCCCGTCTCCAGTCTGTGCTCGGTGATTTCTTCAGAGGGAAGAAGTCCGGGTCTGCCTCCCTTTCTTCTCCTTCTGATGCTCACCATCTGCTTCGGAGAGAATTCTCCTATACTCTCCTTCGGTCCCCATTTCAAAAGGGGGACCCCAGACCAGACGGTTCCAGTTTTTCCAGAGAGCTCTTCTCTGAAGCTGCTGGCAGCACCGCAACAAAACTCCGCCTCCTCAACCAAAATCAATATTAATTTATTTTTGATGGCCATTTTTGATAGTGCAGTACTGTGCATAAACATCACAGGAAAGGCAGCTCTCCCCCACCACAGCTGGCCCAATGACCCAGCCAGTCATGTTGTCACAGGTGAATCGACATCACAAGGTCATTTTCAGAATGTAATATGAGCAATGTTATGTACACTGCTTTGGGCTTTTGGGGTGGCCAATGAGAAAAGGGTGAAATAAAAAAACCAGCCAGCACTGCAATGCGCATTTCTCTGAAGATATTACAGCATCTTTTCAGGGCATGGACCAAGTGGACTGAGCTCTTGGTTCAAAGTTGCCCCCTC
The DNA here is from genome assembly GCA_037013535.1 of Intellagama lesueurii. NCBI lineage: Eukaryota > Metazoa > Chordata > Lepidosauria > Squamata > Agamidae > Intellagama > Intellagama lesueurii. Next base: position 159,812,014 of record JBAJHW010000001.1, on the reverse strand, counting down.
ATTCCCAGAAGCGCCCTGGGGCCTAGAGCACGGCATCAGCAAATGAAATCTCCAGGTGATGATTCACTCATGCCGTGGCTTGCAGAAACAGAAGCGCCGTAGGTGTGCGTGAATTCTGAAAGCATTTGCAAAGCAGAACCAGTGGCTAGGCTTTCTACCCATGCCTTGTTGGATCCGACCGTGGAGTTCAGATTGAAATCGTATCTCAAAACCCCCAAACAGCAGGCAAGAACTTTCCTCTCCCAATGAAACCTCTCAATTGTATCATCGATATGTCATTGGCAAAAATTATGCCTTTTGGTTATGCGGTTGTAGAAGGAAAAGCATTTGACCAACTGCTGTGGTCTTTGTTCTCTTTCCGTCTCTTGCTCTCCTCTCCCGCCCGCCCCCAACAAGGATTGGCAAAAGACCCATTTGGGTGGCGCTTGGGTGCAACAACTATTGCCAAAATGTTTCAGAACATAGATTTCTAACTGTAGACAATTCTTGTGACAATGACTCAGATATTATGTTTTCAGGCAGGAATCGCTGACGCCGTGTTGTGTGTAAAACGTGGGCAATGTTGTCTTGCCGTGATGTATTTTGTGTCACCATGTGAATGCCCCAATGAACACTCTTGTTCAGAGATTAATGATAAATTATGCAGAGAAGGAGGCCATTTATTTTATTTACAAGTGATGAAATTAGGAGGCAATTATTGTTGCATATCAATCAATCAATCAGTCATGTGCTGTCAAGTCAATTCAGACTTATGCTGACCCTTTTCAGGGTTTTCCAGGTAAACTAGCCAGAAGTGATTTACCATTCCTGTCTTCTGGGGGGCGCCCGGAGACTGTGCAGCTTGCCCAAGCCCACACAGGCTGGCTCTATCCACAGGAGGCACCGTGGGGGGGGGGGGGGGAATCGAACTCTCAGTCTCTGCCTCTGCAATAGGAGAGTAATAAAGAGTGAAAGCAATAATGATGAAAACAAGGGTGGTTTATCAGATGCTCTGTCAGGAGCTCTCCTGGATATCATGGAAAGGCTTTTGCTACCGCTTGCTAATTGATCCTTCTAATTGAAGCTGTCAGGAATTAAACTTGGAACCTTCTCCAGGTAAAGGAGATGTTCTGCCACTTACTTATAGTCCCTGCATCTAGAACACTGCAGATGGCATTGAGCAGCACTGGGCTCTCACCTCCGTCAGTTTGGGATCTGAATTGGCAATTTCGAATTGAGCCTAATTTGATGTAGAGTAACTCGTCTGTAACCTGATCCTGTCCAGATCTTAATCTGAATTGAGATCACCAGTCCACCCACGTTTTCGCGCTGGAAAACCAAAATGGCTGTCATTGTTATGTTTTCCCCATATCTGCATGAAACATGGCAACAAGGGGATAAATTTTGCCAGACAGGCAGCTTCAAAGTTGGGGGTTGTGTTAGTCACCTATACGTTTTTATAAAAGTGTATTTTTAAGCTGTTGATTTTGCTCGGTCGTACCAATACCATGCAGCTTTTGACTTGACATGGGAATCCCCTTCTCAAGACTGGACCAGCATTCCTGTGCTCGGGGGAGCCAAATAACATCTGCTGTCTACAGGTCACTGTGTGAGAGACAGTGGGACTGTGGCTGGGCTGCTGCCGGCTGCCAGCTTTTTCCAAGGGAGCCTGGCTCAGTCTCCCTCGGCCTTGCAGGCCTGGGCCCTGGCTACTCCTGGCTGCCCCACCCCCTTCCCAACATCAGCCACCTGGCTCAGGGGGAGATGAGACTTACAGGCCGGAGCCTGCTGTGGAGGAAGCCTTCCACTGTGGGGACGCTGCTTTGACAATGGGCACGGTGGTTTCGGTGAGGACCCGTCAGTGTTGGCACTGTGCTGGCCCTGAGAAATGTGGCTGGTGGGTTGGTGTCCGGACAGCTGAGGTTTGGCACTTCGTTCGGCACATTGAATCTGCCGATATGCCCCCCCCCCCTTTGCCTCCCTCTTGTTTGGAGGTTCAGACTTTTGGTGCCTGGTGCCTTTTGTCTCCGGCTGCCTTTGTGACTTCATTACCTTCCCTGGCGGGATTAGGCTTGCTGCCTAGAAAGGGCTGGCCATATGACCAACCCTGTTGCCTGACGGTGACTAAATCATCTTTGGCAGCAAGCCTGTTGGGAGGACTGAGACTTGCTACTGGGTATGACAGTGGGGGTGGGGCAGCCTGGGGGTGGAATGTCTTTTATTCTATTTTTATCTTTTATTTTATGCTTTAAATTTTTAATTGTTTAAATTAATGATTGATTAATTTAAAATTATATGTCTATTTTTATGTTATGGTTTAATTAATTTTGATAATTTGATTATTATTGTATTTTTGATTTATTAATTTGTAATCTTTCTGGTCTTTTCCTTTTTTTCCCTTCTTTTTGATTGACATGGAGTGGAGGGCCTGCCCCCCCAGCAGGGGTCCTCGAAACATCAGAGTGATTACGGGTAGAGGAAGATATGGCATTGGCACAGTTCCTACTCGTTGCAGAAGAATGGTGAACAGATGTTTGAAGGCTGTTCACTGTTCTGGCACTGTGACCAACCGTCAGACTTGAGGTAGTCAGACCAGCCATCCCTCCACTCTAAATCTGGTGTTGATGAACGCCAGGTCTGTATCCAACAAATCCCAGATTATCCAAGACCTTATCCTGGAGGAGGATGCAGATCTGGCATGCATAACCGAAACTTGGATGGGTGGGGAAGGGGGTGTTCCCTTGACTCTTGCCTGCCCTCCAGGTTATGCAGTCCAACACCAGGGTAGACTGGAGGGGCGGGGGGGAATAGCCATTGTCTATAAAAACACTCTAGAGGTTGTTAGGCGCTCCGCGGTGGTGACACCAGGTCTTGAGGCCCTACACATGTCGATTGGGGCCAGGGATGGTATTGGGATCTTGCTGGGTTACCGCGTTCCCCGTGACCCAGCCATTTCCTTACCGGAGCTGGCGGACTTCGTCTCCGCGGCACTGTTGGAATCTCCGAGGCTTTTGGTCTTGGGTGATTTCAACATCCATGCGGAGGCGGAGGTTTCCGGTCCAGCTCTCGAGTTCTTGGAAACCATGGCTTCCTTGGACATGTCCCAACATGTCAACGGCCCCACCCATGTATGCGGTCACACGTTAGACCTGGTGTTCTCCCCCGAGCGAAGTGAGTGTGGTCTGATGGTGACCGACCTTGTGTCGGTCCCCTTGTCATGGTCAGATCACCGCCTAATTAAATGCAACCTCTCAGTGGCTCTCCCTCTCCGCAGGGAGCAAGGACCTATTTTAATGGTCCGCCCTCGAAGGTTACTGGATGTCATGAGTGCAGCTGAAGACCTGGAACCGGAAGGGTTAACTGTGGCTGAGGAGAATGCTGAGCAATTAGAAACGCAAACACCTGAATCACCCCCAGATTCTCCTCCCCCAGTAGACAGGCTGAGGGCCAGGCTTCGGGGAAGACTTATGACAAAAAGGTCAGAAGATCGCTCGAAGGCTGCCCACAGAAACATCCAATCAACTAGCCCTGAGTACTGACAGGATGGAAAAGCTTCCAGCAGCTCAAGGGGCTGTTTTACTATATAAACAGCTCTTAGTCGGCTAGAAATCCATGGAAGCAACAAGTCAAATCTCTGGCTTGCATCCATGCTCCTGACTACCTTGAACCTTGTTCCCTGGACCTTTGGCTTTGGACTCTGACCCCGGACTGTGTGATTTGGCTTTGGACCCTGACCTTGGATTACGGTTTGTGATTTGGCTTTGGTATTTTGGTATCGGCTCTGAACTTGGACTGGCTTATCGGACTCTGCTGTTGAAACCCCCGGGAACGTGACACTGGATCCTATAGGATTCCAGGACTCCATGAGAGGGATTCCGGCTGATCTGACTGGCACTCCTGTCGAGGCTCTGGGTGATGGCTGGCTTGCCGCCGCTACCAGGGCTGTTGACACGATCGGCCTCCTACTAGTATTTCACCTGACCAATTTGCAGCATTTTAAAAATCTAAAGTGGAGGCCATCCGCCGGGAGCTCTCTCCTTTTTTGAACACAGTAGATCGAGCAGAGACGTCCAGCGCTCCGCCTTGCCCGATGAGACTTGATCTCTTTCAGCCTGTGATGCCAGATATGGTGGACAAAGCACTTGACCACAGTCATGCCACCACCTCCTGCCTTGACCCTTGCCCGGCCTGGCTAATCAAAGCAGCCAGGCCTATAACAACCGAATGGGCCACTGCAATAATTAATGGGTTTCTCCAGGAGGGCAAGGTTCCCCTGCCCTCAAGGAGACACTCATTAGGCCCATTAGGAAGAAACCAAGTTTGGCGCTGGACAACATTGGCAATTATAGGCCCGTCGCCAATGTTTCTTTCCTCAGCAAAGTAGTGGAGAGGGTGGTGGCTGACCAGCTCCAGGCCCTTTTGGATGAAACCAGCGCCCTGGATCCATTTTAGTCAGGCTTCAGGCCACGCCACGGTATGGAAACGGCACTGGTCGCACTGTTTGATGACCTGCTGAGGGAGGTGGACATGGACAAAATGTCTCCGTTGGTCCTTCTCGATATCTCAGCCGCCTTTGATACCGTCGACCACGGTATCCTCCTGGGGAGGCTCTCCGAGCTGGGAATCGGTGGGCTGGCGCTAACCTGGCTCCGATTCTTCTTGGAAGACCATCCCCAGAGAGTACAGCTTGGGGAGAGTGTATCGACTCCGTGGAATCTGAATTGTGGGGTCCCGCAGGGCTCGATTATCTCCCCAATGCTGTTTAATATCTACTTGAGGCTGCTGGGTGGGGTCATCAGGGGGTGTGGGGCTTCGTGTCATCAGTACACTGATGACACCCAGCTCTACATCTCCTTTTCTCCATCAACAGTGGGTGCCGTTTCGTCCCTTCAGCGCTGTCTGGAAGCCGTACTGGGGTGGATGCAGGTGAATGGTCTGAGGCTGAACCCAGACGAGACGGAGGTCCTTAGGGTGGGTGGCCCTGATGTCAGTGGTTTGGGGAAGTCCCTCTCTTTGGGGGGGGGGTGACTCTCACCACAAAGAATTCGGTTTGCAGTCTGGGGGTCCATCTTGACCCGACGCTCACCATGGAGACCCAGGTAGCGTCAGTGGTCCGTACCGCCTATTTTCATCTTCGGCGGATTGCCCAGCTGCGTCCCTATCTTGATGTGGGGGCCCTCACCACTCTGGTCCATGCACTTGTAGTCTCGAGATTAGACTACTGTAATGCACTCTACGTGGGGCTACCTTTGAGATTGATGCAGAAGCTTCAAATGGTGCAGAATGCGGCAGCCAGACTTCTTACTGGAGTGAGAAAACACCAACATATCTCCCCTACGCTGGCTGCCCTGCATTGGCTGCCCATTCATTTCCGCATTGATTTCAAAGTACTAATGATGACATATAAAGCCCTAAATGGTTTAGGACCTCAATATCTGGCAGAACACCTCCTCCTACCTAGATCTACCCGAATCATTCGCTTTAGTCAAGATGGGTGGCTGAGGGGCCTAACGCCGAGGGAGTCCCAAAGAGAAAGAACAAGAAAGCGGGCCTTCTCGGCAGTGGCCCCTCGCCTCTGGAACAATCTCCCCCCCCCCAAATTTGTCTGGCTCCCTCACTGGGTGTTTTTAAGAGCCAACTCAAGCCCTGGCTCTTTCGGCAGGCCTTCCCTCCTGTCAATACTTAATTCATTGTTATCCTTATGGTTTAAATGTTGTTGTTTATTTTATTTTATTATTCTTGTATGTTGTTAGCCGCCCAGAGTAGACTTCGGTCTAGATGGGCAGGATATTAAATCAATCAATCAATCAATCAATCAATCAATCAATCAAGTATATTTTGGACGCTACAAACATCTAGAGCTTCCCTGACTTCTAAAATGGAAAGACTGGGCCAAAAAGCAAAGGCAGCATGGAAGATAGTGGCCATGGGAGTGTGTCAGTATTCTTGAGTCGGATGGCAAGCAAGCATCAGTCAGCTAAGTCCCTATTCAGTTGTTTTATGAAGAGACTCAATTCATGGAGGTGTCCAAATGGTCTTTTTATGTTCTTGTGGGAAGGAAAATCAGGGAGTTCATTTCACTGCATTTCTCCAAGGGAAAAAGAACTTCCCCAACAATTTCTCCGTGGTGGAGCTCACCGTTAAAGAAGGTTGTGGCACAGCTTCTTTCCTGAAGGATTTTTGTTTTTAATCTTAGGACTGCAGAACTGGAGGGGACCCTCAGGACCATCGAGTCCAGCCCCTGGCAAGGAGGCACCATGGTGGGAATCGAACTCCCAACCTCTGGCTCTGCAGCCAGATGCCTAAAACCCACTGCGCAGTTTTTGCAACCGTCTTAGCAGGCTGGCCGGCCAATTGCTTCCTCCACAATACACTCCACCTAGTGTCATTCTTGACCGTGATGGGGAGGAAGCAGGAAAAAGATGAAGTTGCTGCTGTGCCAAAATTTATCTTCCAGTTACTGCCACCCAGTTGTGAAAGGGGCTCCCATTTTAATGCCCCGTTCTGAAAGCCCTTGAACATTTCACTTGGTTATATAGTTGAGCTTTCCGTAATGTTAAGCCTGCCAGGGGTTCTGCACTTGTTTATTCTTCCTTTAGACATATCTTCATAATCCTGCAGCTTCCCTGGCTGCCCACACTTCCTGACTGAAAAGACTCTGTGGAGGAAGTTATCCTGTAACATCTTCCTCCAGGCTTAATTTGAAATAGAGGAAACCGGAGCACATGAAGGGTGGAGGCTGCAGACTGCCACAGAGATTTATTGATTGTTCAGGTAAAGACAAGACGTGCGTACATACTTCCTAGCCACTCATAATTGTCATCAGAGCAAACAGCACCAAGCTAATTTGTGGATTCAGCCCCTAAATATCAGCACAGTTAGCAGAGCACGCTTCTCTCTGGAAAGAAATAATTTTCTTATTCTAAGTAAAAAACCTAGTGTTTATTAGAGAAATTGAGACAGCAGAGATAACAGAATCCTAGTTCTAGTTAAGACTAGAAACAGACATTAGAGACAGCCTATGACAGTGATGGCGAACCTATGGCACGCGTGCCCCAGGTGGCACGTGAAGCCCTTTCTTATGGCACGTGAGGTAGTGGCCCACCCATCCTCCCTTGTGGAGGCAAACCTTATGAGCCGGCTGTTGGCTAATCAGCAATCCAAATGCTAATTTCAAGATGTGGGAGGAAGGGGCCTGCATCAGAGACTAACTTGTTTTTTGCCTGTTTGTTTATATACTAACCAATCAGAGGGATTTGTTGTTTCCCGGGTTAAATAAGCTCCGCCCCTTCTCACCATGAGGTTTGAGAAACTCCATTTTGTAACAGAGATCCTTTGTGTCCTTGCAAGATGCTAGACCTCCAGACAGGATCTCTGAACCCCAGAGATCCTCCTAGCCATGTGGGCTAAAGAAAGAAACCTTTGCTTTTACTATTAATTCATTTTGTATCAACCTGAAACCTACTAAGTGCCTGTTCATGTGAGTTAAATATACAAAACCTTTTTACACTTAAAGATCGCCTCCTGAGTGTTGTTTTTGAACAAAAGTGCTAGGCTTTGGTGAGGGTGGATAAACAAGGGAACTTCCCTAGCTAATTCTACCCTGAGGTAGCTGGCCTTCCACTGTGCATTGAACAGGAACTTACACGAGTTCCCCAAGAACTCTCAACAGGTTATGTGGCCCAGTTGAGTAACCAAACACAGCCAGCAATCCCCCTCAACCAAAAACCAAAGCTAGCTGAAGATATTTTTTTGGCTAGAAGGAGGCAGGACTCAGCATGGCAGAAAGGAAGGAAATTCTAGGAAAATTACCAGTGTTGACCTCAGTGAATTTTGAAAGATGGAAGGAAAGATTAATGGTTGATTTATCAGCTCTTGAATTTGATGAATGTTTAAATTCAGACAGACCTGCAGAAGAAAGAGCCAGGAAAGATTGGGAGAAGAAGGATAGAAATGCAAAATCAATAATTTACCACAGTCTAACAGACTCCCAGCTAGCCTATGTTACAGGATGTGAATCAGCCAAACAAATGGTTAAAAATCTGGAAGAATCTTTTGGGGTTGCAAGTCGCCAATCTGAAGCAGCCTTGATTAAAGATCTAACCAGAATTCGATTAAATAACAAGAAGGATTGTGAAAAGCATATATCTGAATTTTTAAATATCGTTGGCAGTTTGAATACAACTGGTTTCCAAATGCCTGATAGAATTAAAAAGGGATTTTTGATAGCATCCCTAGGAGAACGTTTTGATGCTTTTGCTTCAATTGTAAATGCTCAAAAGCTGTCTTTTGAAGAAAGCCTTAAAGCTTTGCGAGATGAATGCATAAACCAGGCAGGCTTGAATTCCTCAGAGGCAAATGGATCAAATTACCTGTTTCAAAGTAGGAGCTACAGAAAGGCCCCGCCCCATGACCAATCACATAACAGTTGCTGGTCTTGTGGAAAACCAGGGCATAAATCAAGGGATTGTTACGCCCACAGAGAGCCTTCAGCCAATAGGAGCTCTCACCAATCTGAACAAAGGGCTCATAAAAGGGAGAATGCACCTCCTAGTTACAAGAGGGACAAAGAAAAGCCAAACAGAGAAATTAAACAGAGCTCATTTATGGCCTATGAAGTTATACCAAACTACCAGAGAAATAGAGATTCATGGATAATTGACAGTGGATGCACACAGCATGCAACCAATGAGAAAACATTTTTTAAAACTTTTGATTCACGGACCACTGGAGAGATTAGGGTTGCTGATGGGAACTGTGTAAAGATCCAAGGAAAGGGATCTGGGACTTTGATGTGTCCAGTACCAAATGCAATCTATGAAAATACTGTGAAGGAAGTCGTCTATGTACCAAAGCTGGAATGCAACATGATAAGCGTGTCAGCTCTTGGGAAAAAGGGTTTTAAAATACATTTTGATAGTGAAAAATGCATAATTGAAAAGGACAATGAGATATATTTGGAAGGTTATGAATCTAATGGCATCTATAAAGTCAGTATCTTAGATGAACAGGTGCAAATCAACACAGCGCAGACGGTGCAAGAAGAGGTGAACAGCCTGGACCTGTGGCATCGCAGATTTGCACATAGAGATACAAACGCGATCCTGGAACTGCACAATAAGAACCTAGCCAAAGGAATTGAGGTAAAACCACGTGACACAAACAAGACAACCAGGTGCGTAAATTGTCTTACAGAAAAAGGGGTCAGACCCTCATTTCACTCAAGTACTGAACAAAGAAGCACAAAGGTGTTGGAATTAATTCACACTGACCTGTGTGGGCCAATTAATGTGCCATCAATGGGAGGCAACAGATATATTCTAATTTTTGTGGATGATTTTTCAAGGTATTGTGTCACCTACCTACTGAAGGACAAGAGTGAGACCCACAACCTTCTGAGGAAATATGTAGCCATGGTGAACAACAAATTTGGAAGAAAACCTCAGGCGTTTCAATCAGACAACGGTGGTGAGTACATTTCAAACCACACACAAACATTCTTTGAGGAACAAGGTATTCTACACAGAAGGACTGTTCCATACACACCAGAACAAAATGGAATAGCTGAGAGAAAACTAAGGTCTCTTCTAGAGATGACCAGATGCATGCTTGCAGATGCAGAACTACCCGACAAACTTTGGGGTGATGCAATCATCTCCAGAACAGATTACCAACAAAAGGCACCACAAAAACACCTATTGAACTTTGGCATGATAGAATCCCGAACATTTCACACATTAGAGTATTTGGAAGCATTGCATACTCCTACATTCCCAAGGAGAAAAGGCATAAACTGGACTCTAGAACAGAACAAACAATTCTTGTTGGATATGCTTCCGGTGTCAAAGGCTACAGAGTCATGAATCTGAGAACTGGTGAAGTCAGTGCAAGACATGTGGTTCACTTTGATGAACAAAGGAAGGCTGACAGGAGAGGGACTGTGCTAGACAGCTCCAATGAGCAGGATCAACGCAACCAACCTCTCCTAGACATACTTATGCCAGTGCCCTCACAAACTAAACCAGAGGAAGTGGAGGATGAGGATGAGGCACAGGATGAGAGCAGTACACCAAAAGAAGGGGATACAGATGAAGCAGTCGACAACACTGTGGAACTGGAAGATGGCACCATGCCACCAGAGGTTCCAGAACCAGAAGTCAGACGCTCATCACGATCCAACAGAGGTGTGCCGGCCCCTCGCCTGTCCTACCTTGCAAGGCCGTCGCAGACAGATGAACCAGCAACCTGTGAAGAGGTTGAACAAATGCCAGCACAAGAGGGCGCCAAATGGAGACAAGCTGCAAAGGAGGAGATAGAAGCCTTACATAAAAATGAAACATGGACACTGACAAGGCTACCACCAGGCAAGAAAGCAATTGGATGCAAATGGGTTTTCAAAGAGAAAAAGGGAGCAGATGGAGAAGTGGAACGCTACAAAGCAAGATTAGTTGCTAAAGGATTTCTTCAGAAGTATGGAGAAGACTTTGATGAGACTTTTGCTCCAGTTGTCAGACACAGCACCATAAGAATGCTCCTGAGTATATCATCCTCCAGACAAATGCAAGTCAAGCACCTAGATGTCAAGACTGCATTTCTACATGGAGAGATTGAGGAGGAACTGTACATGGAACAACCACCAGGTTTTATTGACAAGAAGCACCCTGACCTTGTCTGCAGACTGACGAAAGGCCTCTATGGGCTGAAACAAGCAGCCAGAGCCTGGAACGAGAAACTGAAGAAGATGCTACTTCAACAAGGTTTCAAGCAAGGAAAGGGAGATCAGTGCCTGTATACTAGAAACAGGAATGGACATTTCACATATATTCTAGCTTATGTTGATGACCTGATAGTGGCCACCAATGAGGAAAGGGAGTACAGAAGTGTAGTACAGAAACTGAGCAAAGAGGTAGAAATAAAGGAATTGGGAGATGCAACATACTATTTGGGCATTAAAATTGAGAAAGAGGCAGATGGTTCATATCTGTTGAGTCAGAAACAAAAGATACTTGAACTTTTAGACATGTTGAATATGCAGGATGCCCACAGTGCTGCAACACCCATGCACACAGATTTTCTTAAAAATAAAGAGAAAGGAGAACCTTTACCCAACAATAGCCAGTACAGAGCAGCTATAGGAAAGCTTTTGTACTTGACAACTACTGCGAGACCTGACACAAAGTCTGAGTTCACAAACATGGAATGACATCTATAGACACCCTTGCAACGTTACTATGCTTTCAGTTATAAGCATGGGCTGCTTCTGTTGTTTCTGGCCTGAATAGACCTACAGGAAGGCGTGGTTAGCCCCTTGCCTTTTGAGATTAAAAACAAGAGGGTTTTCCCTTGTCCTCTCTGAGAGGGTGACAAAGGAAAAGGGGAGAAGGTAGGAAGTGACCTCAGCAACCCTAAGAATGTCACCTTGGAGTATTTTCCCAAAAGCTCTCCTTCTTTGACATTCTTTTCAAAGGTGTTTCTTTACTATCAGGTTGAATGAGAATGGTCAAAGTTCCTTGTGGGAATTTGTTAAATTATATATTTTTTGGCATAACAGGAGTTAAATCAACATCCCAGGAAGAGATCTGCTCGGCTGTCATTGTGCTAGGGTGAAAAGTAAGTCCCTGAAGGAGGTGTTTTTCTGCTTGAGAAGGGGCTCCACATGAGCCAGAACATGGATTTTCCAGAGCTGACTTCAGAATAATAAATATCCAAGAATGTGAAAGGCAAAATGTTCTCCTTTGATGATAAGGGTTTTTGTGTGTGTGTGTGTGTATGCTTGCTTCGAGATTTGATGGTGGTGCAGAAATTCACAGATTCACAGAGAGAAAAGGAGAGAGAGAGAAAGAGAGGCTGAAATCCCGTTGCGCAGCCCTTCAGGCACAATGGATATATGCCATTATCAGCAGCAAATCACTCCTGATTAGGAGCAAGCAAAGGTTATTTGGGGGTGCCTGCAACTCATACACAATGCAACCAAGTCAAATGCATCCCCAAATTGCAAAGGAAGCCTTTAATCAGCAGCAGTATGCTGATGATGATGATGTCATCAATGTCATGTATACAGAGCTCTGCAGCAGGATTTCAGCTGATGAGCACAAAAGGAGAGAGAGTGAGAGAGTCAGATTGTTGTAAAGCACATTCAGAAAAGCACCTCAAAGGCAATCACCCTAAACTAGCAAAGTAGTGCCAAGTTGGGGGGGGGGGGGGAGAGAGAAAGGGACAAGATGTTAAAAAATTAAAACTAAATGCAGAAAAAGAGAGAAAGAGAGCAATGAATTATGGAGGTTAAAAAATATAAGGGGGAAAGGCGAATCAAAACCCAGGAAAATTCTTTATAAACTAATTGGTTGATTGGAAAGCCGACATGTAAAAGGAATAAAGAGAAAGAGAATCACTCAGCTCCATCAATCAAACCAACCACACCCATCAAAAGGTGAGCAAACAAAGGATAACAAGGAAAACTATTAAAATGAAGTCCTATCCAATGTTTTTTTTCAAAAACTAATAACTATCTTCGAATGCAATTCAAAATATCTGAGTGATTCAGCCAGTGGTTTTACTAATTAGTGTTAAAGCTGATCTAATTGAAACAAGTAATGCTGAGAAGCTGGGGTTGAAAATATGTGTACAACTTCAGTAAAATCACACAACAAACTGGATCAGGGTGGTGTGACTTGATATGAGCCGCCGCCACATCAGTCTGAATTAGACCCATCTGCCAGATTGTGATTCAAATTGGGCTGGACTGAGATTCAACTAAATCCTATACATGGTCTTACTGAGCAGGATAGGTTTTATAGAAGTCCCAACTTTGTTAAATGTTATACAGATGAATTTCTGAAATTCTGAAATTCTTTTAAAATATTTCATTGCAACTACGTATATACTTTCTCACTTCTTTCTTCCTTTATTTCATGTGCTGATTTCTGTTTGGACTGATCAAATATTATAGCACTTATGCCCCCTTCCTGAGGCAGCTAGACTTCCATGCCCATCACCTCACCCTCAACTATGCTGGTCAGGGGCTACGGTCCAAGAACCACAATATCTAATCTTAATCCTCTTCCAAGTTGCAGCGAAGCGCCGGCTCCGGAGATGTGTCTATGAACATAATAAAGCTTAGTAGGATAAATTTCATATGTTCCGTGAACACTAGGTAGCTGGATCAATTCAATTAAAGAATAATAGGATTGCACACAGGCCTTCCAGTCAGTGAATTTTTGGATTTGCAATGCTATTTTATAAAGCTCTGATTGCATGCATCAAGCCGGTAAAGGGTTTGCCTAATTATAATTATGAAGACTATGCTGGTGGCATTCATGTGAAAGATTAAAAGGAAGCCAGCTATTAATCTGAGATCTTTCGATTGCCATGTAAAACAACCGCTAAGCAGCTCAACTCCCTACGTGGTGACTTGTTATTATCTTCCTAACCCTAACCCCACCCAAGCACCTGCTGTGCTTTGTTGGCATTTTCCCCATTCTGCATAAAATGGGGCAGTTTATCTTCTCTCACTTCACAATGTGTAAAAACTAGCCGAGCATGCATAGTAGAAGATACCAAACGCTTCCATTTTATTGTGAAATGTCTGGTGGAATAATTTCGAATGAGTTCTGATCATTGGAACCAAATGGATGAGAGTTGACCCTATCCATGCAATGCAAGCAAGAATCTGGTATCTATCATGAAAACCTTACATTATTTTTTTTAAAAAGGGAAGCTTCTAGTCTTCTCCATCCAAGTACCAATGTAGCAGACAGATCATGGCTTCCCCATTGCTGTGGAGAAGCCAAGGAATGGGCTGTGTTGTTGCCTGGTTGTATCTGACTTTGTGTAGGCATCCTTCAGTCTCGAGAGACTATGGTAACGTGCTTTGTATGGAGGACGTGGAACAGCGTCTAGTGTGGCTGAGAAGGCCAATTCGAGAGTGACAATCCCTTCCACACTGAAGACAAATACAATCTGTACCCCGTCCAGCTTTCTGATTTTGCTTCGATGCTGTATGCGAAGCTGGAGTGTCCTCTCCAGAGCACGAAGCCTGGGTAAAATAATATGGAGGATAGGCTGTTACCCAAGCAGCAAATCCCCCCTCTCCACGTTGCTGAAATAGTCCAATGGAAAGGCAAGAGCCAATACAACTGGTTCCAACAACGTCGCAGGAGTTGCCAGAACGACACGAACTGCCTCCAGGACTCTGGCTCCGGATTTTGCCTCGAGGTTAACTCCTGAAGCCTTTTCCATCAGTGGATATAGCCACAAGGCAGTGGAGGTTTGAAATCGGAGTTTTCCTTCTCCTAGATGGGCTGCCTTCCCAGGCTGACGAGCCCCAGAAACCATTTTCTGTGACTTCTCGATAGGGGCTGGGCTTAAAGATCCATGACGGCCCTTCCAGCTCTGCAGTTCTAAGGTTGTTACTCCCAGCTGCTGCATTTGCAACGAGGCAGCAGCCACTGCCACGGCAACCCACTGAGAAATCCTGCTACCATTTCAGACGGATGGCAACTAACCAGACTGTTGGGACTTCCTGACATGGGACAATAATTCCAAGAACTGACACATGTGGGTGTCACTGCCAAAAAGTGAATGTAGAAAGAGTGGTAACTGACTGGATTGTTCCTTTGGGGGGGTGTCTCGATTTGAGGTTGAGGTAATGGCCACAAACTTGAGGTGAGAAATAAGACTTGGCGAGATCGTTCAGTGGTATGTCAGTAAACCGAGAACTGTAAAATATGAAATTTGAGGGAATTAAATTCAACGTGCTTGACTCTCTTAAATTCAGATATACTTTCTTTTCTTGTAGTTGAAGCACCTTCGACAGCTGGGAATTGGGAAAGGTTATAATCTTAGGGTACAACTATATAGTGAGGAAAATGCAAATTAACTTGCATTCTCTCACTATGAGAGAATGCAAGTTTTTTCTCTTTTTTCTCTTTTTTCTCTTTTCTTTTTTTTTTTTCTTTTTCTTTTCCCCATCTTGAACTATATTACTATTGTTGTTTTTTATTTTATTATATTGTTTTTATTCCATTTTTTATTGTTAGCCACCCAGAGTAGACTTCGGTCTAGATGGGCAGGGTATAAATTTAATTAATTAATAAATAAAATAAATATGAAGTTTCACTGGGGCATTCGGTTCTCTTCTATATAAGAGGCTACACAGGGAGAGGAGAAAAATATCCTTCTAATTGCAGTTCCATTTGGAAAGCCTGAAGGTGGCGCAACTCAAAGGAACTGCTTTAAGAAGGCTTTCTGTCCTTAATGACTCCATTTCCTCATCATGTCTTGTCAGCCGGATAGCTCTAAAAATAATAAATAATTAAGCTCTAAAAATAATAAATAAATAAACAGGAGGTCTGCCCAGGAGATGCATGAAAAACATGGAGGTCACGACCATAAGCACAAGAGAGCTTTACATGTGCAGTAAATCTAAACAGGATTTGGGCCACAGTTTGTTAGATATTTCAGGGCAGTATTGTCAAGATGGCATAGCACACAATATCTTGTTCAAACAGGTCTTATACTTCAAGGCACATTGTAAAAGAAAATATAAAATGGCCCCCAGCACTGATCCTATTTATGCATGCATATTTTGGTGTAGATATAGGGAGGAAGTAATTTCCAATGTAAACAGTTGCCTGTATACAACAGAAAGACATGTGATTTCCCGTTTCCTGTTTCCTGTGAACATGCGGCTCATTAAAGTTCCACTAATTCCTTTACTTGCTCCCATTCGTAAGTTCTTAAGGAGAAAGAATCCAAATGCTACAACAAACAAAAGCCAATTGTGAAACCTCCTGGGTTTGTGTCTTAAAATAAAAATTTTTAAAAGCCCTGCCCTTTTGCAATAAGCATCCTGCGTGTGCTTCATCTCCTGACCTCTCATTAACATAAAGCTCTGCTTGCTGTAGAAACTTGCCAATTTAATTTCCACAAGACTACCTGTTCAACTGCAACGGGAAAGGCGGGGGGACGTGAGCACAGCCCCTGTGGGACAGAACACTGCACTGATCAGCATTTGACCTCCGATGTCTTGGTAACTTCAGATGCTGCTCAACATTGTTCCAAGAACAGCACTCATCCTCCAGAGTTCATCGTCTGACCACTCTGAAAGTGTGAAGGCAACAAATGGGGCTGATATAATTGTCACAGCACCTTTCTCTTTTTGGTCCATGTCCACACAGTTTTTGCCTTTCTTTTATTCGTCCCGAGCTGCTGCTGATGTCCTTGGGACGCCACAGAAAAGCACAATAGCTATATTTAACTCCCAGCGGCTCTTTTTAAGATCTTCCTAGTCTGCCACTGCAAAGAGAAAACATAGGAACTCCGTTGTCTCGCACACCCTGCAGCTCAAGGCAATACTTCATTCTATGGAGAGAGGATTGCTCTCACTGATGGTATAGTCTTTTGCTATTCTATGCAGAGGGCACTACCCTGTAGGCCAAATGGCAATGACTTGCAGCCTGATTCGGACATCTCACTGAGCCAGTGTGAGAATCTTGAAGCAGTTGGGGAATTCTGCTCAGATGCCCACAGGCAGATGCTCCGCAAGGTAGAATGAGGTGCTGGTGCTGACCTATAAAGCCCTTAGTGGTTTAGGACCTCGATACTTGTCAGAACGTCTCCCCCAGAAAACAGCTCCCTGTTTTACACACTTCTTCCAAGCCACAGTGTGAAGGGTGGCCACACCGAGAGAGTCCAAAAAAGACAACAATGAGAAATCAGGCCTTATCAGTGACTCTTCCATGTGAGGTGCACCAGGCTCCACCCCTCCTGACTTTTAAGAAATCGTCAAAGGCAGAACTTTATAAAACAGCCTTCAAGAACACATCCCCTTGCAAACTTTTAAATTTGAAATTTAAGGCTTTTAAAAAATGTGTTGGTCATCACCATATTGTATGGGTGTGTTGGGGAGGAGAGGGGTTCACTGGTATACTGGACGGACGGACGGAGATAGATAGATAGATAGATAGATAGATAGATAGATAGATAGATAGATAGATAGATAGATAGATAGATAGATAGATAGATAGATAGATAGATAGATAGATAGATAGATAGATAGATAGATAGATAGATAGATAGATAGATAGATGCAACTGCCTCAGGTAACAGATGTTGGGAGGGATGTGATGTTCTGGTCTAAGAAGGCCACTGTCCTTTCCTCTAATTTTTACACTAGCTGGGTCATACATTCCTCAGGTGGTTAAAGGCACAAGTCAGGCACCTTTTTACGCCCTTTAACACCTAGAACCCTAGCCACCCCTTCTGCAAGAACAACTACCCCCAAAATCCCCTTCCAAGTCTTTCAGGGTTGCTCTATTTATACTGTTCCAGCCAGAGCCTCCTCCACCCCAAGCTAATATCATAGATAATTCAAGTGTTCTATGAAAGTGTTTCTTAATCTTTTTTTTTTTTTAAACACCTTTGTGTCCCTATTGGCAAAGCATAGCCTCAAGTGATGTGGCTGTATTTCCATTCACCTGTAGTCTGGGTTCCTTATTCTTAGTTACACATAAAGCTAATAATGAGGAAAACTTGGTTTAAATCATCAAGCAGGATTTTTATTTAGGGACCACAGGCAACAGATATGAAGGTTCTTGGATATGAATGATACCGGTTAAACAACAGTAAGATCTAAATATATTTCTTCAGTATTTAAAGTTGAAAAAATTACATTACAGACCTCTCCATATGCTACACCACAGACCACCGCTAACTCTCAAACCAACTTCCAACTTACTTCAGCTCTCTGCTCTACCTTGTCTGGTCCTCTTCTCTAAACAGATATATCTCACCTTTTCTCTTTTGATGTCTCTCTCTATAGATGAAGTAACATCAAAGTTATATTTAGAGACGGTCACAAAATGGAAAACCGTTACCCTTCACATGTGCCCACCGCCTATTAGTTGATTGGTGGGTGCATGCGCAGAGGCAGTGGGCCCGGATTCCCTGCCTGGAGCCTGCCGCTGCCTCCGAAGGTGGCACAGGCAGCCGGCAGCAGAGGCAGCAGACCAGGTGGAGGCGACGGGAACAGCGGGAAGGGTGCCAGTGGGCCACCCCATTTTGCCAAAGCAAAACAAAGCCCCAAGTGGGGGGGGAAAGTGTGGTGCTTCATTTTGCTTGGGCAAAATGCCATCCCTGAATCAAACCACGAACCGAACCATGAACCGGCACGGTTAATCGGTTTTTCTGGTCCGTGGTTCAGTTCGTGTCCATCTCTAGTCATATGCATTCACAGCCACAGTCACACTCACATGTGGGTGCTTTTCTGTTCACCCTTTCACATGTAATTTTTATTTTTGCAGCTTTTTACTGCTACGGGGCCTTTGGGCCTTAGCTTGTCTTGACTTTGAGATGAACTTCAGCTTTTACAATGGATTAGGCTTCTTCTGGGAAATTCTACACCTCTCTCTCTCTCACACACACACACACACACAGAGTTACTTCACTATTTTACTTTTCTCCCCCCACCACCACCACCACCACCTCTGATCAATTCTCTTGCACATTCCCCAAGTCTTCAGGAACCTCTTCCTTGGAAGAGATCGCTCAATGTCTTTCTTTGTCCCTCTCAATCTTTTGGCCAAAGACTGCTGAACAGCTGGGAACATAGTGAGCTTCAACAAGAAGGCTGGTGGAAAGTTAGGAGCAAATGTAGTGTTTTATGAAGAACTGTGGCCAATTTTGCATAACTGTAATATCATCTGATACTTTAATACGGGATGCTCTGCTTTACACTTTTCATTTCATCATTGCATTGTGTTGTGTTAGAAATTCATTGATTTTTTTTTCTTCGATTTCTTTTATATTGTGCCTTCATTTCATGGATCTTATTCCCTGTTTGTCTGCTGTGATTTAAATAAATCTTCAAATTAATTGCACCTGTGAATAGCTTCAGGTCATCTCTGGTTACACCTTTTGCATGCTGGGGCAAATAAAGGATCTCATTTCCATGGACAACAACGCCCACGTTATTGTGACAGGATATAGATAGGGAGACATTTCTCCTTTCCTTTTCTGTCATGCAGACAGAGCATTTTTGCAGTATATACTTCTCCCTTCAGCAACACTGGGGTTACGGGTGCCAGACTCCGGGTAGCTCAAAATCCAAATATAATTCTTAGGCCCCCAAGAAGTCTATATAACTCTTAGGCCCCAAAGACGTAACTACAGAGCATAAACAAAGCATGATTCACACACACATGCAGAACTCTCCCAACCCACGTCAGCCTCCCGGGCATGCCCCAGCACCCTCCCTGGCCACCACATGGAGCCACTATGCCAGGAGAGGGGGCCGGCCAGGCTGCCACCATCGGACCAGGAGCCATCACATTGCCAACAACAGGGGCTTTGGAGAGTCTGAGACCCACTTTTCTCAAGCCACTCCCTGGAGTCGAATAGCAGCACAGTATTTATTGAAATATTTATTTATTTATTGAAAAAAAATATCCATGTATAACCAAAACCGTGCTGCTCAGATCCATGTAATTCAAGGGGGAAGTGCATGTCCACTGATGAGACCAGCTGTCGTTTTTTTTCCTGCTGTCTAGATCAGTGGTCCCCAACCTTTTTGACACTGCAGACCGGTTGGGGGGGATGGGGTCCGTGAGCGGGGCACCTCCCGTGCTCGCGCACATGTGCACAGGGGCAGGGGCACTCGCGTGGCACGCACACACACTCGTGCACATGTGCAAAGGGGTGGGGGTGCTCACAGGGCGTGCGCGCACTCGCGAAGGGGCTGTGCAGGGGGGCGGAAGATCTGTCTCCACGGCCCGGTCCAGCCAAAGCCACGGACCGTGGACTGGAGGTTGGGGACCCCTGGTCTAGATGATGTACTAGCTAAACCAGTACCATCTGTGATGCAGTGCAACAACCCCTTGGCTCTCTGAATTTCTTTTAAAAACCACCTCAAGGAGTTGTATGAATGCACACATATGGGCATACACACACATACACTTTTTCCTGGTAGTGAGGTTCAAACAGAAAGACCTTCTCCATTCAGAAGCTTTCGATTTAACCCTATCCCACTTACAGAAGCCAGGCAACAACCCCAACACAACAACTAGAAGCTTTTTTCTAGGTTTTCCTCAATGTTTTGAAAACAGTGGCTGTTGATCGCAGTGGATATCTGCTGTGTCAGGAGCTTTCCATTTAAAAACATGAATCCAGTGCCAGGAAATTATTTCTAAGGTTTTCTCTAAATTTTTTAAATTTGAGATTTTGAACGCACCTGACTTCCAAGATAGAGTACCAGCAGATATCCACTGTGAGTGGAACTTTGCTATTGAGCTCCAATCTACTAAAACACAGGGGGAAAGATCCAGTAGATAAGATCATTTAAACAGTCTTTAAAAGGTTATTAAAGGTGTCCTCAAGCTTTTGGAAAGAGTTTTGATCCTTTTTAAAAAAAAGAAATGTTGATTTATTAATCAAAGAAAGAGAGGTGTGGGTAGTGTGGGTAGAAAGCCTGTTGGGAGCTGCACGTCAGTGACATTTCAGCGGCATTTATCACCACAAATGTGGGAGAAAAAATACTTCATCGGTACAGAACTAAGAAATAAATAGGAAATTTCCTTTCCTTTCCAGTGCTTCACATGTTACATTTTCTTACTGATGTTCACCCTGGATTTGACTATGTGTACAATACACACACAAAAAGAAAGATCTAAAAACTGTGAACAGGACTTGGAACATTTGTCCATAAAGATCCTCTCTTGAGACAACCAAGAATGAAAATGGCAGAGATGCTGGAGACCTCCGAGTCCCTGACGCTGTTGCTGACCCCTTTCCCTGCCCAAGGAGAAGGGAGTACGCAGTCCACCAAATGTTGTTGGGATGTAACTCCCATCAGCCCTAGCTGTCATAGTCAATGGTTAGGAATGATGGGATATGTACTCCAACAACATCTGGAGGACCTCATATTCCTCAGTCTCCACCACAGCCCAATAAACGTGTGGGCCTTGGGAGAGTAAGCAGCAGTATGTGACCCACCAGATCAAAAAGGCTGGAAAGCTCTCTTCTCAGGCGAAATGTAGAAGGTAACCAAGACAGTGGACATCCAACAAACAAGTTACAGTTAAATAGCTGAAGCATCTGAGCGGGAAATCTAGGATACAAAATATTCACTGTGAGGAAGGTTGACACCAACAGGACCAGCGGCACTCAGGGGCTCAGTGCCCACACATAAGACAAAAGACAAGTCTTGCAGCAGGTCAGACTGAGAACTGAGGGTTTCTTCTGATGACAGAGAAAACATCATTTGGTAGGAGTCAGAACTTGGATGAATCATGGGTTTCCTGTACAGTATTAAGTCACCTTATTTTTGGTAAAGGAGAGATAACAAGGTTACATTTTGAAAGGAACATAACTAGTGGGAATGAAATCATTCTGTTAGTGAAATAAGAAATGTTTTATAGTAAATTTTAAAAGGTAATTTTAAAAGAACATTTTAGTCATTTGTAGAGGTGTTTTGAGAAGAATTTTTGAGTTCTATAATATGCTATTTCCAGTTCTAAGAGAACTTTTAAAAATGATGACACGAAGTGACCAAAAAAGTGACAAGTGAGACTAAGGGTGGCATCCAAGCTTTCCTTGGTGTTATGAATAATCAATTCCTTTTAGAAAGTACAATAACAATTATGGGCCATCAAGTCAGTTCTGACTTACAGCGACACTCCCAGAACTCCAAAGCACACTTTCTTCTGGGGTTGCTCTGAGACTGTGCAGCTTACACAAAGTCACGCAGGTGGCAGGGCACACCCTCAGCTGCATGCCCTCCCATGTATTCAGCTGGCTTCTCTCCCAGGAGGCACAGTGAAAATTCAAAACTCCTGTCTTCTGGTTCTGCAGCCCAATGCTCCAACCTTCTGAGCTACTATGTCAAGTATGAGTTACTGTTTAGAAGTGGTAAATCTCTTATGGAGACAGAAGTATGATACAGGTGAATACATCCATAAGAAATCCACTTTCTGTCCCTCCCAAAGCGCTCTCTCTCTCTCTCTCTCTCTCTCTCTCTCTCTCTAACACCCAAACACACACATTTTTTTTATCTTCTCCTACATTTCTGGCTGTTAAAGTTTGTCAACTGGTTCACTTTGGTGCAGCTGCCCAGTTTGTGACTCAAAGGACAGAATTTGTGAGAGCTGAACTACAGGGTTATGCACCTGAAACCCACACATGCATACAACTGTTATAGAGACACAGGCTCCTTTTCACTTTCCCCATGTCTTCCGCTGGTCCTGACTTTAATGTCACCATCCCAGCTGCCTTCAGCTCTGACCCTTTTACATCAAAGGGGGTCTGAAGGACAAAGTTGCTTATAGCATTCCCAGCCACAAGCAAGATGCTAAACAGGGAGAGGTCGTATGGTTCTAGTATCTCATAATGTGTGGAGGAATAAGTATCAATAACATGTACATATACATATACACAGTCGAACGCCAGGTTCTCGTGTAAACGATGATAGGCAAATTCCTTTTCCTTTAGTGCATGGGCGTAAGTGCAGTTACATAAATCTTGGTGGTAATTGGGGCTTGTTAAGGAAATGCCAGTTGTATTCCTCATTATGTGCCAGTTGCATGACTTGGCTTGCGATGAGGAATACCGATAGACTGTCTTTACTTAGTGGCAATTTGCTGTTAGAAATTCCACAGTTGGCCTTCTGCCGACGTATGTTAAGTAACAGGATTCAGATCAATTTTGCACAGTGGCTGAAGCAAGCCTGATTTGGCACTGTTGTGAATCAGCATGTCCGATTCTGCTGAGACGCACAACTCACTGTTCAAGAAAGTCTTGTCCTGAAGGAAATATGCATGGACGATCTTAGCAGCTGCCGTGAATGGCCGTTTTGATTACACTGGTTTTGTTGTAAGGACTTTCAAAAATCATCTGAGACTAAGAAGGCACCAATGTGTCAGAAACCAAAACAGATGCATTCACCCATCTAAGCAGAGGGCTTTGAGTGCTTAGCTCTTGAAAGCATGGCTTGGGGTCCTTGTTTTTGTGGAGGAGTTGGAGGGAGACACAGCATTGAGGAGAGTGAACATCATTCCTTTGAGTACATATAGAAAGCTGAACCTGGGGACTATGGGAGAAAGGGGGCAGTGATCTCGGGACAAATTGATTTAGTGAATTAAGTCACATGGGGCCATTATCTCATTGCACCTAAATGCAGGGCATGGGCCATGTAGCAGCATGTGCCCCCACTCCAACAGAGTATCACCAGTAGTAAGCAGGAACTGACAAGCCCAGGGTTAGGCTTACCCTGTGCAGGAGCATTGGACACTCTGCATTGGCAGACAGAGGGGAAGGGGATACAAGAGCCGAGCCATAGCCTTTCCCCAAGTAATGTTTCTCAAGGCAGAGGAGCACTCGGTGGCAGAACTCTCTTGCAATGCCTGCTGGCCTGGAAAGAAGCAGGCAGTCAAATGGCTGGCCTTTTTTGAAGGGTCCACCACCAGGAGAGTTGATGTGAGACGCTCACAAGACCTTCCCTAGCAACTTGCAGCCTATCTCCTCACAATCCCTGCAACAGTCCCCCGAAAGTCATTTTGGAGTGTGTGCGCATATGTAAACATATTTGTAGTGTTGTACTGAGGTTGCCACTGGTTTTTTCCCCCTAAGGCACGCTTCATCTTTTAACAGCTACATGTGGGGCATTCTATTCTATTCTATATGTTTTTACCCCGCCTTTCTCCTTAAAAAGGACCCACACAGGCTTACATCATCAAAAGGCAATATTTAAAGCTAAAAACAGTAAGTATACAAATACTAAAAAGGATCAAGCAAATACCATGCTAAAAAACAGTAAACGGCTATGGTGCAACATGGCCTTCATCATACCAGAACGAGTTGCGCCAGATTAATTTGGCTAGTGGAGGTGGTTGAGGGTTCCATTCAGTTTGGGTTGCTGCCTGACAAAAGGAGCAGATTCCGTCATAAAAACGAGAGGAAGAACCTGAGGGGTTAAAATGAAGAGTGAGAAAATAAAAGTGACAGAGCTCCCCCCCCCTCCTTTCCATGCGGGAAGCACTGGCATCCAGAAATCCAATTTTGAGACAGTAGCTGTTGCAGTCCTATATAAGGATCTCCTCTGACGTTGTATTGATTTTGGGAACAGACATCAGCCAGCTCAGACAATGCAAGGAAGGGATAATATATGGGTGCCTGAAAGACATTTAGAAAACATTAAGGGTGGGGGAAGCCCAGAGCAAATCTGTTGGTGATGTAGTACTGAAAAGCAGCTGGGGTGGGGGAGGAGAGCAATTTAGGTATTGAACAGAGTCTGACTGCATTTCCTGATCTTCCCAGAAACACTTTACCCACATGAACGCCGCAGTCAGGAACCTACAGAGGAGAGGGTTGGGAAGGAGCAACCATTTAAAAGGGTTTAATAAAATATTTATCAACCTGCAGTCTTACAGTAAAACTGACTGCCCTTTGGATTGCAAAGGAGCTCTCTGCTGCCCGTTTTGTTAGGTTCTTGCTTTTAATATTGTCAGGGGAATGGGTTATCTAATAGAGCATTTAAAAGCAATGGGTCAGAGTCCAAGGGTTAGATCAACAACACAGAGAAGAAGCATAAATTACAGCTATGTTTCTCTCTCTCTCTCTCTCTCTCTCTGCTTTCTTCTCCCTTCCATTCACTTGTTAAATGAGGCTTTACCTGCAGAAGATGTCTGGAGAGAAAATGCTTTATGTCCTCTAATTCAGAATTCTGTGAGTCAGCTGTGATCCATTAGATGCCCCATGAAGTTCAGGAAAGCAGGTTTGATTTCCACTTCCTAAGGCCAACTCCAATCCTATAGGAACCTCTGAAAACAGAAATGAATGAACAGAGTGAAATGAACAGAAATGCTTGGGGTTTCGTGGTTTAGAACGACTGATGGGCCTCTAAGCCGCTAAGGAAATCCTTTTCAAGAGCCACTCAGGCTGCCAACCTGTACCCAACTGCTCGGGAGTAAGGCCTACTAAATGCCAAGATACTTATTTCTGTGAGTGAATGCAATACATTCAATGGCTAAAATCCCGTTGCATAACTGTGCACAAGACACTTAAGGTTTTGCCCTTCATTGCACTAGCGCCGAGGCAGAAGTGTCACCTCTGAAGCACTTCCATTGGCGCATTGTGCAATTGGTTGTGATGGAGACACACAACCTATTGTGCAATTGCACTGAACAATTCCTTATTGCTAGGCATAAAAAGCAGCACAAGTATGCCAGTGTAACTTAACGTTACACACAATTCCAGATGCTAGGGCTTACTTTCCAAGCCTTTTGTGGTTTGGGACTTGAGTACATGAAAGGTTACACCTTCCTTTGTATCAGCACATCTAGGTTTAGCTGTTCTTTGGAGCCATTCTCTTGATATCCCATCACTTGAGATGTGGTGGATAGCAACAACAGAAAGGACCTTCCTGGCTGTGGCATCCTAGTTCTAGAATGCTCTCTGTGGCAGGTTTCATTTGACACCTTTCTTTCTAGGACCAGGAGAACCCTTTTTTTCATTTTCTAAGGACCTTTATGTGGTTGCTGTTTCCTCCACGATAGGTTTGCCACTGCTTTTGTATGCTGTTGCTCTTGCTTAGTTCTCATGTTTCTGCATTTTTATGGATTGTATTTTGTATTTTGTTTTTCCTGTGGTGTACGTTACCTACCATATCATTTTGAATGGTATGCTTTGTATTTTATCATTCATGGCCAAAATCCTGTTCATGCAGCTACGCTGTGTGAGGCTCATTATGTCATCAGCTGTGGCACTTTTTTCAGAAATGAAAAAGTTCTGAACCCCCTCATCCAAAGTCCCAAGGCTCCCATAGAATCCCTCTTGTCATGGAAAGGCCATTAGGGGCTGTGGGAGGGGGAGATACTTAATACCAGAAAAATCACTGTCAATGGTAAAGTCATCTCAGTGATAGCGATTTAGGATCTTAAAGACTCCCCCCCCATCCTGTGACACACACACCCCAATGGGTTCTCCATCACAAAGGGGATTCCATGAAAGCCTTGGGACTTTGGGGGCTGGAATCAGAAATTTTAATTTCCAAAAAATTGCTGCAGCATTGCAAGATTTCAGCCAATAAGTATATGGATCATCCCAACTTTAATAACTTTGGAAGTCGTAGCTGCAAAGTGATTGCAAGGCTATACGACCTCACAGAAGGGTCGTGGTTCAGTGGTAGAGCATACACCATGTGTGGAAAAGAAACCATGTTCAGTCACAAACATCTCTGGGTGAGATAGGAAAAGACACTCATATTTGGGTCAACTGGATGATAATCTCAGCATGCTTTTCTCAGAGAGGCTCCCAACTAGTGGCAAAAGACTTTACAAATCATAACAAGCGATTTTCTTCAACTACATAATCCTGGAGTTGGCGTGCTTTGGTTTGTGACTGATCATCAGAAGGTACACATGGAATTTATAAAATTCTACCGAGGTACATTTCTTTTGAGGTAATCCCACTGTGAAAGAGGGAAAAGTTTCCTCAGAGGACAAGCACCTTCCCTTAAAGTCTGCTTTGCCAATGAAAGGCTGGAGAACCACTCCAAATCTGGGATAAATCTGGGATGGGCAACTTTAATGGACTGAGAGACTGCACTAAACGTGAAACCACACCCCAGGGCCCCACCTAGATTTCCCCACCAGCACCAAAAGGCATTGAAAACCCAAAGCAGAAGTGAGTGGAAGTCAATTCCAAGTTGTTGTTGTTTTAAAACTTTTCTGTGCCTTTGGGGCCAAAACAAGGTGTAGGAGACATGCACCTGATTTTTTTCTGAGAACCATGCCTCCGGAGTATGGTTCTCCTTATTTTTAGGTATTTTTTTTTCCTTTTAATTCTTATTATTTTGGGGAATGGGGACAGCAGAGGCCTTTAAGGCAGACTAAAGAGGTGTAGGAGGCTTACATGTGCGGGGGTTGCCCATGTCAACAATACTGAGTTTGCCTGTTGAGCCATGGTCTGACTCAGCATGGACTCAGCTCCACTTTTTCTAAGGCACTGCCAGAATGTGCCTTATTCTTACTATCTGGGCCAGTTGTAGAGATCACTTTGTCTTGTTTACACATCAGATAAGAATGGGGGAAAAACACAGATCCTGTTTGGTCCTGAAACATTCTAGACCTCAACACACAAAGTTAAATATGTAGCATGCATTTTTCTTTTTGCATTCAAATAAGTGCATGCATTCAAATAAGTGATTCCGATAGGAATCAGGGTCTTTGCACATGAATGGGAAAGATTTAAACTTTTTTCCCCACCACACAATCCTCACCAAGACAGGAGATCTCAAAGGGAAAAACTGAAAATCTTCCATTTGGTGTCAACGAAGACTTGGGGGGGGGGGGGAATTTCATGCTGTTCTGCCCCCATTTGGAGGGGACTTTGAAATTTAAAAAAATAGTTTACTCCAGTCTGCAATTGTCCTGACCGGGATCGGGGTGATACATCATCATCATCATCTTAGAACTGCAGAGCTGGAAGGGACCCTACGTGCTTCTTTGAATGTTAAATAAATAAATAAATAAATAGGGACGTTGTTTCCCTTCATTTCTGGGGTGGCAGCTTCTCCACTAAAAAGAGTTTCGGGAGGAGTGAAAGAGCTTACAATGGCGGGGGAAGCCTTCCTACTTTTGATTTCTTTTTTAAATTTACAGCTTTGACACTAACGTCTGGCCACTGCTGCTGTTCTTAACTTCCAAAACGCCTTTGCACTTAAAGGCCAATTGCATTAAAAAACTATGAAGCAACAAGAAGAAGAGAACCTTCCTGCCACAACTGTAATCATCCTCCTACAAGCAAGCCAAATCCCCAGGAACAAAGGGAGACCAGCCTTAAATTGGATGAAGACCCTTGTGAGAGAAACAAGGCTGGCCTGGGCCATTCGGCTGCCTGAGACAAAGGGCCAGATGGGCATCTCTTTCCCTGTTCCACACACGGAAACCAGCGACACTGAAAACAGGCTCTTCAGTACTGGTGCTGGGACTCGGTGGTCTGCTACTTCTAGTGACTGCTGGCCAGTTTAGGGGATAAGGACAGGCCATGTTGCATGCACATCTCTGTCTTCCAAGACTGGAGAACAACCTGGAGGGGCAGGAAAAACAGCCAGCACATTGCCAGTGGATTTTGCCTAAAAGTAGAGTAGACCCAGAATACATCATGCGAAAGGCAGGACTGGATGAATCCCAAGCCGGAATTAAGATTGCCAGAAGAAATATCAACAACCTCAGATATGCAGATGATACCACTCTAATGGCAGAAAGTGAGGAGGAATTAAAGAACCTCTTAATGAGGGTGAAAGAGGAGAGTGCAAAAAATGGTCTGAAGCTCAACATCAAAAAAACTAAGATCATGGCCACTGGTCCCATCACCTCCTGGCAAATAGAAGGGGAAGATATGGAGGCAATTGACAGAGTTTACCTTCTTGGGCTCCATGATCACTGCAGATGGTGACAGCAGCCATGAAATTAAAAGACGCCTGCATCTTGGGAGGAAAGCGATGACAAACCTAGACAGCATCTTAAAAAGCAGAGACATCACCTTGCCGACAAAGGTCCGCATAGTCAAAGCTATGGTTTTTCCAATAGCGATGTATGGAAGTGAGAGCTGGACCATAAAGAAGGCTGACTGCCGAAGAATTGATGCTTTTGAATTGTGGTGCTGGAGGAGACTCTTGAGAGTCCCCTGGACTGCAAAGAGAACAAACCTATCCATTTTGAAAGAAATCAACCCTGAGTGCTCACTAGAAGGACAGATCCTGAAGCTGAGGCTCCAATACTTTGGCCATCTCACGAGAAGAGAAGACTCCCTGGAAAAGACCCTGATGTTGGGAAAGGGTGAAGGCAAGAGGAGAAGGGGACGACAGAGGACGAGATGGTTGGACAGTGTCACCGAAGCTACCAACATGAATTTGACCCAACTCCGGGAGGCAGTGGAAGACAGGAGGGCCTGGCGTGCTCTGGTCCATGGGGTCACGAAGAGTCGGACACGACTTAACGACTAAACAACAACAAGAGTAGACCCTGGAGAGGATGGCCAACCTTTGGATGATCCATCAAAGGCATCAGAATGTTTTGGGTCAGCCCTGGTGTCAGGCATGAGGGTAAAGCGCTTCTAACATACAATCTACTTTGCGCTTCTGGAAATTGCCGCATGATTTTAGAAATGAGTCAAAGGCATCATAAATAAATATACATCTAAGGCATTCTTGTATACATCTGTTCAGATGCACATCTAGTCATTGTCCCATTTAGCTCAATAAAAAAATGACTCCTCGAGATGTGAATACTGTGTGATGTAATGGACAGAGGGATGAGGTAGGGCTGAGGAAATCTGGTTTCAAATCCCTGCTTAGCCATGAAAACTCATTGGGGGAGGGGGTGGCACTTGTAATACCACTCCATAAATGTTTCACAAACCTTGAAACTCCTATTAGGGTCAATGTTAGTCAGAAGCAACTTGACCACATATGACAACAACTGAATATAGAATTGCAGTCTAAGAAAAGTTGGGTTGTATTCATTTACTAAGAGCTACTGACAGGATCCAGTTTTTATGGTAGGAAAACACTGCCCTGTGAAAAACCCAGAACTAAGTGCCATTGTGTATTATACACTGGGAAGGGTCTTCCTCTGCTGTGGGTAAAGACTGATAAACAAAGTGAATTGCACCCTCTGCTGCTCATTCTTCATTCAACAGAAGGAAAATCACCTTAAAGCCACACAGGTTGAAAAAGAGGTCTTGTCACTGTAGCTTTATTTAAATAATCTGCAGGTGAAATGCACCAGTTTGGCCTCTTTATTGTGTTGTTTTTTTTCCTGCCTCTGTGGAAAGAAACCTTCTGGATTTAGGGAACACATAAAACTACAGTTTCTGAAGCACAGAAATCTCAGCACTTGTGCACTGCATTTAGGGAAGCCTGAGAAAAGATTATTTTTAAAAAAAAACCTTTGTAGAGCACCTTCTGAACATGCCAGTCCTTTCACATCTCTGCCCTCAAGCGGCTGTTTGCCCAATTCTAGAAAACATGGGAGCTCCACTGGGCTCTATCGAAAATAACAAACCACAGCAACTGAACAGTAATGCCAAAATCGAAAGTTGCCAATGCTCTCTGAGGATATAGATTCATCTTTTTTTTCCTTGAAGTGGCTGTGTGTTTTCTATTACCTCCATCTAGTACAGACTTCATTTTTTATAAAATGAAACAATCCATCCATTCATTTTTTATAAAATGAAACAATCCATCCATTTGTTTCATTTATTCCTGCAGAATAATCCTAATCGTTTCTGTAGAGGGGTTTTGCTATAACACTTTGGCATGATCCTTTCACAGAGCACTTACAGGTACAGCTAAGAAACTCTTCATCGCTGCTCAGAAAAGAGACTGAGGGCTTGTCTACACAAGCTACTTTGGAGCGAGGTGGTGTGAGCTAAATAGGGTCACTTGGAAATGGGTAGAGGTTTGATATTTATTGTTTATTTAAAATATTTTACCCCACCTTTCTCTTAAAAAGGACCTAAGGTAGCTTACAAAATTAAAAGACAATATTTAAAAGCTAAAAACAGTAAGTTACAAATATTTAAAAAGAATTAAACAAATATAATATTTTAAACTGTCAATAAAATCAATACTAAAAACACATTTAAAAGCAACAGAGCACAACAATCTGTTTTTAAGAAGCCCTCTCAGGCTGCCAGTCACTAAGGAAAATCCAAGCCACTGTGTCCACTACACCACAACATTATGCAGATTTCCAAATTAGATAACATGTCAGGTAACTAGTCCCCTTCTATTTGGCACTGGTTAGGCCTCAACTAGAGTACTATGTCCAGTTCTGGACACCACACTTTAAGAAGGATGCTGGCAAATTGGAACAAGTTCAGAGGAGGGTGACAAGGATGATCTAGGGGCTGGAAACCAAGTCCTGTGACGAGGAAAAACTGAAAGAACTGGGCCTGTTTAGCCTTGAGAAAAGGAGACCGAGAAGAGATATGATAGCACTTTTCAAATACTTGAATGGTTGTCATTCAGAGGAGGGGCAGGATCTATTCTCAATCATCCCAGAGTGCAGGACACATAATAATGGACTTAAGTTACAGGAAGCCAGATTTCAGATGAATAACATGAAAAACTTTTTAACTGTTAGTGTAATACGACAATGAAACCAATGACCTGGGGACGTGGTGAGTACTCCAACAATGGAGGCATTCAAGACAAAATTGGACAACCATCTGTCAGATCTGCTTTGATTTTGATTCCTGCCTTGAGCAGGGGGTTGAACTCAATGACCTTATAGACCCCTCCCAACTCAGTGATTCTATGACTCTATGTAACAGACATGGTCATCACCTCATCATGATATAACATGTCTGCAAATTCCATCCAAAGATTTATAACGTGTTATGCCAACTTGTGATAGTCTGTGGGAGGCATGAAATTTATATCTGGCCCTGAAGCCAAACCATGCCACCTTCCAACTGGTCTGAAATGAATTGGACGATTTTCCTAAACACCAGACCAAGGTCCAAATAAACTCTTCTGCTCAATGCAAACCTTGATTAAGCTGTTAAGCAAAAATTGATCGGGCAGAGAGCCATGTCCCGGACAAACAAAGAAGCCCCGTCTACAAACTGTTTTGTTTAGTTACTTCTCTTTTTTCCCCAGAATTTTATGTTAATATAACAACAACAAATAAACAAAATGCCACTAACATGACAACTTAAAAAGAAACACAATTATAACATACATTTTCAACTCCGTGTTCCCACCATCCTCGGGACTAGTATACATATTTATTTCACTGTTTTGTAACTGTCCCATTGCTCTCCAGAAATATAGTGATTCCTCTCCAGTGGTACATATAACCTTTCCCTTTCTCGAACACATGTACCAAGAATAAATTCCATATTTCTTTACAATCATTTGTGTTCAATATTCCTTTTCTCATCTTGGTTTCACAGGTTAATTTCTCATTAATGGCCATATTCCACATTCTTCCAATGCATTGCAAATATCAACCTTGCCACAGTTACCATAATAATAATTTTGCTGAAGAGCTTTTCTGATCCACAGGGTAACTCTCTTACCCTGTTTTGTTGAGTTACATCTGCCAACCCAGAGATTTAGATGACTTTGGTGGGCTTGGGTTTTTTAAATTCCGGCATCCTTGCTTGGCATTTTGAAAATGGACAGTCATGAACAGAGAAAGCCAGGCGGCCAGATGAAAGCACACCTGGGAGGAAGAATAAATGACTGCCCCCACCCCTGCTTTCAAGCACCCTTGGCCACCTTCAGACCCTTCCCTTTGAGTTGCCTTTCGGGAACGCAGGTCCAGCTTTCAACACTTTAATGGAAACAAACTGAATAAACAGCAATAGGAGGCTCCTGGCGGAGTCGATCAATTGCTAATGCAAACAGAACACCTGGCAGCCTTCCCATACTTATGAATATTAGATCGAGGTCCTCTCCAGAAGTGCTGATCTTCTAATCCTCTAGCACAGTAATGCATAACCAAACATGAAGCAGGGAATCACTGGGCGATACACTTTGAACACAAGTTGCTATTGTTCACTGCTCCTTTCCCGCTCTAGCATCATTTGATACACGGGAAGTAGAAATGGACATGCAGCTTAACAACTGGCTGGTAAAGGGGGGGGGGGGAACGCTGTCATTTCTTTCACCACACAATCAGCTTTAGTGATGATCTCAGTGGAGGCTGCAGCTCTTGTTGGCTTACTAGACCATTGTACTGGCAGCAACACCCGGCTTTTCCAGTAACTCCATTCTCTTGGACAAATGTATCAGTGGGCATTCTTTGCTCATCTGGTGATCCTTGCATTTTAATTGTTGGCAGTGCCTTTGAAGGAAATTAATGACTTCTGTGGAATGGTGACCGGTCCTGAGGGGCTAGGGACCTAATCCAATTCCCAGGGGCTTCCCACCTGGCCCTAACAAAATATCTTGATGTTTCCAATTGAGGTTGGGAAGGTGTGGTCTCTTCGGAAACTATTTGACTAAGGCACCACCATCATCCTTGACCACTGGCCCTCCAGTTTGGCACTAACTGGCACGGGAGTTTACTAACATCTGGAGGGCCATAGTACTGCCATCTCACTTAGGCCTCACTCATGGACCTCGTCTGTCTCCTCTGGGCTGAAAAAGAAGCAAAGATATTTCGAACACAGTGAGCATCGCCACGTGGCACCCTTGAGCAGCTGCATTGCCCCAGAGTCCTGGCTGGTGTGTTGCTGGTTAGTTCTAACCATCAAGTCTGTGGCTGGAAGAGCCTAGATTAGTCGTTCGCAAGCTTGGGTCCCCAGACGTTGTTGGACTGCAGTTCCCAGAAGCCTTCACACTAGCTGTGCTGGCCAGGATTTCTGGGAGTTGTAGTCCAAGAACATCTGAGGACCCAAGGTAGGAGAACAGCATCTGGAGGTCCTTATGGTGTCTGGGGCAAATTGGTTCAACAGGAACACATGCTATGAGCCTACCAGTATGAAACAGCACAACACGAATACGTATGGCTTTTTACATTTATTTATTTATTTTGTGTTTGATTTGATTTTGATTATTACTATTATTTTTGATCTTCTAAATAAACAGACTTCCTCACGTGTTATTCTGTTTTACCACCAGCAACATAAAGGCTTGCTATTAGGTCTGAGCAATTGAAGTCAAGTGCAGTACACTTCACTACAGGTAGACATCTGAGATACATCCTACGAGGCAGAAAATAAGCCCCACTTACTTCCACCTGTGTATAATCAGATCAGCTCCACAGCCACAGAAAGAAGTGGCTAAAAGCGCTGTTAGTCAGTTGATCTAAAAGGCAAATTGTCATGAGGCTTCCAAGTTTCATCCTTCCTACTGTTTTCAAGGCCATAGTGACTTCCTACACACACACACACACACAACCCTTCTCTTCTCTCCTTTAAACCTTCCTCAGTTCACCCGGCTGATAAGGATTTACAACTTCTGGCACCCACTTGACAACAGCCACTAAAAATGCTGGCCTGCTGATTTGTAAGAATTGTATTTATTTTTACTGCTTGGGGATCCTTGCTATTTCTCCCAGCCCAGGGTTCGCAAACATGTGCATTTCATCTCGATGCAAAGCAAAGCGGGAGAATGTTTTAGGAGCCCAAGGCAGTATGCAGGGTTCCCTAACATATTATCCATCAACCTGTTGAACTAGAGAAGACTAAAAAGAGAGCAAAAGATCATAACAGAGGTCAGGAACTGTGACATAAAAAAAAAAGAATTAGAAAAATAATAAACTACATTCTAATCTCTTTTTTTAAAGAAAAATAGGGAGAGTTGATTTGTAGCATTGCAAGGCTATGCGTGACAGGCAGTTTACAAGAAATGCAAATAACTGACAGAAACATGCAGTGTTGATTTCTCAATTTTCAACAATTCTGCTGAGGGTGGTATTCCACTCAGTCAAGAAACAATCCTTCTGCTTGTTGGTTTATTTTAGAGTTTAAATAAGTTCTTTTTTTTTGACTGCAGTTCCCAGAATCCCTAAACCAGAATGTCTAGCGGTCATGCGGGCCAGCCGATTCAGAGATTTGCATGCCAAAAAATCAAATTTCCCAAGCTGTATGTATATTGCAGATTGCATTGTCCATTTGGGCCCTGTGGGATGAAAAACAACTGGAAAATAAAGCAAGTTACCTCAGGAAGATGCAGAATCCGTTTCCTTTGAGGTGTTTAAGCAGAGACTGGAGTGAAATCCAGAAGCACGAGGCATTCATGGAGCGCTTATCGGTTACTTCAAGGGACAAAGATTTCATGTCTGGCTGAGTGGTGGATATAGTTTAAATGTCAGCCACCCTGTCACTGCAGGTGGATGAACATTTAATGCCCCTTATAATGCTGTTGTGTTGTGCTAAAGAGGCAGATGTTGAGATAAAACGATGCTTCGGTTACACCAAGGCAACATCACATTATTCATCACAGAGCAAGCAGAAGCCCCAACTCCCTGTTGCTGTGAAACAGTATTAAAGCAATGCAGCAACAGAGCCCATGACCTGCTTCCAATGGATAATTTATCCTTCCTGTACCTTTTATTGTCCCACTAGAGCTCACTGGACTGGCGCCAGGGACTGTGAATTTGAGCCCCCATTGCTTCTTTTAAGAGAGGGGCCAGCCCAGATCACTGTAATGGAACTGCATGCCCTGCTAACTTGTGTGGCATTCGGCAAGCTTCACAGTCCTCAGAGCCACCAGGAGGAGGAACTGGGAAACTGCTTCCCTGTACTTTGCATGTAGATAGCCCTACGAGGGTCTCCATAACTCAAAATTGGCTTGACAGCTCATAATTAGAGATGGGGGTATTCGTAGTCGTATACGAATACAAATATCCCCACACAGGTGGCGTTAACAAGGGTCCAGCCCCATGGGGCCGGACGGTCCACTCACCGATCCAATGCGGACGGCGCGATTCTACGAATGGCTCCGCAGTGCGCAATCCACTCGCCACTCTTCGACCTTGCAGCGAGGCTTGTCCTCCCACCTCCTGCCAGGAGTGGCAAGCAGATCGCGCACTGCGGAGCCATTCGTAGAATTGCGCCGTCCGCATTGGATTGGTGAGTGGACCGTCCGTCCCTATGGGGCTGGACCCTCGTTAACGCCACCTGTGTGGGGATATTCATATTCGTATACGAATATGAATACCCCCCCCCCATCTCTACTCATAATCATCATTACACTTAGACCATCAGGGAAAATCTGTGGGGTTTTCTGTTCCCTGTGGATGGCTATGAATCCCACATACCTAGACTAGTGGGTGAGCCATGCAATTCACTGCTCCGTCTTATGCCTTGGGCCTGTTCTACCGAGGAGGACTTCTTCTTTTGTTGGCTCATGATGCAGCACCAGTGGGAACCTTCATTAAAGCGGACAGAATTCACAGTAACAGGCAACCTGTGCTTTCTATTGTGCACAGTGAACACTGTCAGGGTACAAGAACACCTATGTTGCTGAGGCAGCTTCTGGGAGGGAGAGTCATTCCTTAAGTGGGCCTTCCCTCAGGACTCCCAGGTGGACCTCATGAGAGTCCCAGCAGCTACTGCCCCGGCAGGGCTTGATCCTGCAAACACTGATCCTGCAGCTGCCAGGGCAGTGCCACCCAGATCCTGACATGCACTTGCTACGGTCAGTGCTGTGCCATCCTTGAAGGTCAAGGGCAGGGCCCATAGCTCAGTGGCAGAGCCCATACTTTTCACAGAGATGTTCCCAGTTTTCCATACTTATTATCTCCAAGAAGAGGCAAGGCTTTTCTTTAGTACCAACAATCCTCTTCTTCGAAAAATAACCAATTTTGTATTTTATTAAAGATGTTGAAGAAAAAGTCAAAAGAGTAAAATTTCCAAACAATTTCAAAAAATCACGAAGAACAGTCAAAAAGCCGTGGAACAAGTAAGCATTCAAAAGGGTTTGAGGCAAGAACACTTCCAAAACAGTTCCCACAAGACAACAAGGAGGCTAGCTATCCAATATATATTGACAGAGTTTCAGCATTGTTCCAGAGCATATACAAAGTATAATTCAGGCAGCAAGGCAATAGATAAGCACAGCAGTCTCCTTAGAGATACTAAGTTAAAGCTAAGAGTAACTGCTCTTCCCATCCCTTCTCTTCAGCTGAAACCATTCTTTGCTAATTAGCTTTGCACCAAGTAGTGATTGGAGACTCCTTGGAGACTCCTTTCGCACAGCGATAAGGCACAAAGGGTATGGCCTCCCAAATAATGGGTATTTTCGTCCCTTTCTCCTGGCCTGCTCATCCCAGGCGCAAAATAACAGACCTGTGTTTGAGAAGGGCAACCAAAACCATGATCCTCTATTTTCTAATTTCTTAACAACTTTTTAGAGCTCTGTTTGGAAGCAGACATGACTGGGATGAAAGTGGCCCTGGGGTACAAGAAGCAGCAAACAACCACCCCCACATTTGCCAAAAAGAATCACAGTGGGACAAGACAGCAGGAATCAGGAACGCTAGCACTGAAATAGAAAATCTCTAGCAATGCTCTATAACAGCGGTCCCCAACCTTTTTGGGACTGCAGACCGGCTGGGGGGGCTCCGTGCGCGGGGGGTGGGGGCACCCCTGCGTGAGTGCAACACGCCCCTGCACGAGTGCGACACGCCCACCGTGAGTGTGACACGCCCCCTGCGCAAGCCCCCGCATGAGCACGACACACCCACTGTGCCGGGGGGGCAGAGATCCATCTCCGCGGCCCAGTTCCGGCAAGCCCACGGACCGGCACCAGGCCGCGGACCAGGGGTTGGGGACCCCTGCTCTATAACAAGGAGCAGGCAGACATTTGGGCAGGTGAAGCAGGAGCTGAGCAAAGATAGTACTCTTTGGAGTACAGGAGGAGCCATGGCCCACATATTTGATGGAGCTTTAGTTTCAAATGATTCCAAAACAGATGCTTGCCACACACTTTTTCCTGGTAGGAACAAACCGAGAAAGAAAGCCAGATCCTGTAAGCGCTGTGTACTCAACATGTGGCCCAAACAGTACACTTTATCTTAATAATCAAGATGACCTAGTTGCACTGTGAATATCTACAGGTTACCCAGAGGTGGGAATAAAAATAGCACTGCTGTGGTGGTGTACATTTTTCCATATGCTCACATATCTTTAGGACAAGGACAGTTCAAGTGAACGAACGAACAAGCAGCATATAACTATACAACCACAATTCACAGAGAGAAAGGAAGGGAGAGCAAGAGAGCAACTCGTAGAATTGGGGACTCAGTACTGGCACAAGGGCCCAATGGGTGCTTCTAGACCAGTGGTCCTCAAACCTGAGTCCCCAGATGTTCTTGGACTGAAACTCCCAGAAATCCTGGCCTGCACAGCTATTGTGAAGGATTCTGGAAATTCCAGTTCAAGAACATCGGGAGACCCCAGTTTGAGAACCACTGACTAGGGCTTTCCCCTCGTTCTTACTCTGGAAAATTTCACTTTTTAGACCGCAAGTCCAGAATCCCCTGACAACATAGTTAAGGATGATGCAGAGTATTCTGAAGTTGTATTCCAAAAAGGGAAACGTTCCCCATCTGTTATGCCCATAAAGCAGGCATGTGGATTTAGTAGGAGCATCAGGATCTTCTCCAGAGCATCAAGGTATTGAACTGAATGGCTGCTTCCTGCTTGTTTGACTCTTGTCTTAAACCACAGCAGTGCAAGCCACGAGTTTTGCCAACAGGACTGATGGAAACCGGCAAGATCAAGAGTCTCATAGGGAACCTTAAACTGACCTAATGTTTACAACTAAGGGAATACACTGACCTCAAGATCTCAGGTCAGACCACGTTGGAAAACAGCTCACTGCAGCTCTGATCAGTTCAAAAACTGGCCATCTCGGACCCAAATCAATTAGGAACTCCCAATCTCCATTCCATCCTTGGATCATAACTAAAAATAATAATAATCTTAGAACTGCCAAGCTGGAAGGGACCCTCTGGATCACTGAGTCCAGCCCTTGTCAAGGAGGCCCCGTGGGGGGAATTGAACTCCCAACCTCTGGCTCCACCTAAGCCACCGAGTCCTCCCTCCCCGACCCCAGCACTGGCACAGGGCCTGAAGGTGTGGGAGGGGAGGCAGAAGAATCCCCGCAGACTGGCATGGCGACTTCCAAAACTCCAAGCAGCAGCAGCACATGGCCTGGGGAAGCTCCTTGGGTGCCATGTATGCTGGAGGTAAGGCCACAGGGAATGCAAGCCCTGGGAAAAGCAACCGTAGCTGCAGCTGCAGGCTAACGATGACTGCCTGGCTGGCCTCCAAAGAATATTTACACACACACACACACACACACACACACACACAATTCCAGTTACAATATTACGTGGTTAGCCGGATTTTATCCGGATTCTTGGCCCATTTACCCAGATCCCCCTTGTGCACATTTCCTCTCCCAGCTGGCCCGGAACCAGTTCTAGCCCCTTTTTCCCATGCCCTGTGACATCATCCCAAGGGCCCAACTCTTGATCTCAGCTTTGAGCCCTGAAATGTCAAGAACGGGGGCACTGCTGGCCTATGGCAGGCTAACTCAAGGTGGAGTCGTTGCTTAGGAAGGGATGACACATGCCACATTTGAGACACATGGGCGTGATGCATGCTATGTGTCTTTAAATGCTGACCTTTTCTAAAAAGTGGGAGGGACGGCTGGCTACTTTTTCATTCCTTGGCAGAGCTGGATGAACGTCTCAGAGTTCGCCTTTCTAAGGACTTTCAGGCCTGCCACTTTTCAGAAGCATATGTGCAGGGGATTTGTGCAAGAACAGCATTTACAGTTTGGGGGTTTCCGAGGAAAAAACAATACACTTATCCCTATGGGTGGCAGAGGGGAATTGTTATGACAATGCTGTAAGAACAGACTTACCCGGTAGACAGAACTGAAACAGGTTTGCTGTTTCTGTTCTGGAGAGAAAGAAATATATATACATAGTTTTAAAAAGCCAATGTAATACTGCATCAGCTCCGCAGTGCATTATTTCAGTATCTGTCTCCAAGGAGCTGGGAATGGTGAGCTCTGCTAAAGCCATTCACCGTGACTAAGAGTTGAACTGCCAGTCACAAAATGTCATCTCCTCTTCTCCTCTCCTATTTGTCCACCCTGGTGTTTTCCTTTTATGAAGAGCTTGGGGTGGAATGTATCTGGTTTAGAAACACAGTAGGGGTGGTGGTGGACATGGACATTTGGCTCTCTATTTGGTCTGCTTTGGGGATGGGCTGGCTTGCTTCTTTTGCTCGCAGTCAGACAATGTAATTGATGGCATGAACCAGCTCCTCCCCAGAGCATTCCTACCCACAGCTTCCTGGGTCTCTATCAGGGGTTTGTTTCCAGCATGGGCGACTGCTGGGATTGAACCAAAGTAGAGCTTCCTGCTTTAAATTCCCAGCTGGTTTCAATTTCCCAACATCATTAGTGGCTTAAGTTGACAGCTTAGCTACTTAACATTATTGGGAAATTGCAAAATTAAAATTGTTCTTCCTCTGTTCCTTCATGGAGCGGAGGGAGGAAGCAAAGGTTCTTTTAAGCCAATTAGGGCAGTGTTGATTTGCTGTACCTTTAAGGAAAAAAATAAAAATTTGAGCGCTTCCTCCTTGAAGCAGGAGGGGGTAAGTAGTTTTTTTTCTTTTCTTTTTTGTCTTAAGGGAGGCAGACTAAATAGGGTCACTTGAGGTATGTATGCCATGTGGAAGCAATGAACGCACCACATGGCATACCAGACCTCAACCCAACCTTAATCAATCCTATATAGCCCATACAAGCCCACTACAAATAAACCATCAAGCTAGGCCCTCTCTGTGCCTCTGTGTGCTTTCAAATTTTGAGGAGTGCTCAGCTGTGGATGTGATCTGCTTTGCAGAGTCTCAGTCTGATCTCGGCTTCTCTCAAATGTGTGGATTGTGAGAGGAGGCAGAGTATGGAAACATTTGCCTTTCCTGTTCTTTCCGTCCAAGTTAACAAACTACGACTGTCATGGTGCTATTGCCCTCCATTTTCAATATTTTTTTGTAGATGTGAGTATTCTACGTGAGCCAAGAAAAGAAATGTCATGAAAGAGTATGCTAAGGCAAACCAGGCCAGAATTTGAAGAGCAAGTTCATGAATCTGTAACAATGACTTTTTCAGCATTGGCAGACCATGGTCTAAGCAGCAAAGGGTCTTCATCTCGCAGCAGCAGTCTTCATCCAGACCCCAAGTTGATGGTTTTTTTCTATAAGGATGATGTGTGTTTTTTTAATTGTTTGGGTTACAAATCCCATAATTCTCTATTCTGGGAGTTTTCTCTGACAGACACCTAAATGTGGCTCACCTGGCAGAAGGCCAGAACTAGAAGACTTTGATACCAAGCTAGGCCTAGCTCCACCCAGCTTCATGTTCAGAAAGAAAACTCCCAGCTAGCATTGGGGCAGGAAGCTTGGGTGGAGCTAGGCCTAGCTAAGAACTTTCTCACAGGTGAGCCACATTTAGGTGTCTGTGAGGTAGAATTCCCATAATGGAGAGTTATGGGATTTGTAATCCAAAAAAATCAAAAATTCCATCCCTATTTTCCAGTATTTTAGAAGCAAGAAAATAGCAGGCAAAGAGTGGAAAAATTAAATCCTGAACAGGAAAGGTTAGAAAATTGTAGGTAAGCAGAATGAACTTTTTACGACAATCTCTACATTAAAGAATCTTGAGACCAGGTTATCTGCCTCCTTGACAAAATATCTGAAGATCAATGTTTCAAGGGTGACCAGGGATTCCTTTTTAAAACAACTAACAAATTCTAAAGTGTATGTCATCAGAGGCACAATTCACCAGAGAGAGCTTTAAGATTTCATTTGTGAAACTGATAGATTAAGTACAGCACCCCTGAAATCAACGTAATTCAAGGAATGGAAAGTAGCCAAAGTAACATTAATCTCATTTGAAAAGTTCAAGAGGTAGCATGAAGAATCTGTCAACCTAACTTGGTAGAAAGCATTTTCTATGCTAAAGCTGTTGAAGTGTAGAACTGGTTTTGCTCAAGAAGGGTAGGCCATGACCTCTGGAAAGCAGATACCTCAGCTACTTTTTCAGTTTTCTTAAAATCTCAATAAGCATTTAGATTATCATCTAGTCATTATACATATGAGCATTTAAAAAAAAAACTAAGATGCTAAGTGAAGATTCTTGCAGAATATTTGGGATAAGAAGATCAATTAAAAGACAGACAGACAAGTAGGACATAATGAATTTTCTCCAAGGACTTGAAGAATACATTGTTTTTGTTAGGACATATGCTTGGTATGATTGGTGCTTTCTGTTCAATTAAATGATCTGGCGTGAAAAAGTATGTTCTGGAGTCTTTAAGGTAGCCAAGAGTGCAGATTTTAGTCTTCAGACTACTCAGACTCCACACAGAGTGAAACCCTCCCAGATAGATCCCGTTAAATTGTTCCACTGAGCAGCAGAATGACACATGGCATCCATACTCAAGGGAGAGGGAAAAGATGCACAACTAACAGTAGAAATGTGTTATGCGGGGCAATAAATTCAGACTCTCTTGCATGGTGGGGGGGATTAGCCATTTTAATCTGTTGCAGTAAATATAACAAAGAGATTTGTGGCATGTTATAAAAATACCTATTTTATTTCGCACTAAATTTTGGGGACAGCAGCCGACTTCATGAGATGCGTAAGTTCCCTTTGATGATGTGGTCTGCAGCCCATAAAAGCTTATGCCAAAAAAATCTTATTTGCCTTTAAGGTACCACCAGTGTCTTTTTCCCCCGACACCACAGGCACCAGTGAGACAGCACCTTACAAGGACCCACCCTCTATCCCTCCGGATGGCCCACAAAAATATTATATCATGATGTCATATGATTTAGAGACATAAGGAGCTTTTCCGTCATTGCCTGTACTAGTGGCAATGTTTTTTTAACAGTTAAAATGAATTATGTTTTAAGGGTAAAATCTTTCTAGTGGACCCGCACGCACACATACACAATAATGTGGCAATTTTCAAGGTAAGTTGGTCAGTAATACTGTGACTGAGAAGGATCTTGGAATTGTTGTAGATCACAAGCTGAACATGAGCCAACAGTGTGATGCGGCTGCAAAAAAGGCTAATGCTATTTTAGGTTGGATTAACAAAAGTAGTCTCCAAACCCTGCGAAGTACTAGTCCCCCCTCTGTTTGGCACTGGTTAAGCCTCATCTTGAGTACCATGTCCAGCTCTGGACACTGCACTTTAAGAAGGATGCCAACAAGCTGAAACAATTTCAGAGGAAGGTAACAAGAATGGTCATAGCTTTGACTATGCGGACCTTTGTCGGCAAGGTGATGTCTCTGCTTTTTAAGATACTATCTAGGTTTGTCATCACTTTCCTCCCAAGAAGCAGGAGTCTTTTAATTTCGTGGCTGCTGTCACCATCTGCAGTGATCATGGAGCCCAAGAAAGTCAAATCTGTCACTGCCTCCATATCTTCCCCTTCTATTTGCCAGGAGGTGATGGGACCAGTGGCCATGATCTTAGTTTTTTTGATGTTGAGCTTCAGGTCATTTTTTGCGCTCTCCTCTTTCACCCTCACTAAGAGATTCTTTAATTCCTCCTCACTTTCTGCCATCAGAGTGGTATCATCTGCATATCTGAGGTTGTTGATATTTCTTCTGGCAATCTCAATTCCGGCTTGGGATTCATCCAGTCCAGCCTTTCGCATGATGTATTCTGCATATAAGTTAAATAAGCAGGGAGACAATATACAATATCTTCTCTAAATACAAAAATGGTGTGAAAATGCTTTGTTTAACCATCAGGCCCTTTTCCGCAGGCTTCTCTCACAAGCTAGCTTCTATATGATATGATAGCACTCGTCAAAATACTTGAAAGATTGTCATACAGAGGAGGGGCAGGATCCGTTCTCAATCATCCCAGAGTGCAGGACACATAA
Source organism: Intellagama lesueurii (assembly GCA_037013535.1). Lineage (NCBI taxonomy): Eukaryota > Metazoa > Chordata > Lepidosauria > Squamata > Agamidae > Intellagama > Intellagama lesueurii. Next base: position 159,768,601 of record JBAJHW010000001.1, on the reverse strand, counting down.
TAATGGACTCATGTTACGGGAAGCCAGATTTCACAAAACTTCCTAACTGTTAGAGCAGTACGACAACGGAACCAATTACCTCAAGAGGAGGTGAGCATTCTAACACTGGCGGCATTCAAGACAAAATTCGACAACCATCTGTCAGATCTGCTTTGATTTGGATTCCTGCACTGAGCAGGGGGATGGACTCAATGGCCTTATAGACCCCTCCCAACTCAGTGATTCTATAAGGTCATCTCTCAAGTAGCCAAAACACTCCCCCCTCATTGCTAAGTGCAAATGGAACAGGAAACCACCCAGAAACTAGTTCTAGAATGATCTGCTGAATTTGTTTCAGGAGGGAGGGAGGGAGACAGAAAGAGAGAGAAACAGGAGCTGTACTCAATAACTAAAAATGTCCACTGTCCACTTTTCATGTATTTCTCTTCCTCCTCAGGCTGATGGTAACTACAAACCCCCCCCATGGTGGTACCATCTGGATTTCATACTTCAGCCATGGAAATGCCTCGCACCGCACTTGGCTGCAATTAACATTTATTCCCTTACTCTGAGCAGCTTTAAACTACATAACAATATAAAGCAGCCTCCTTTTGCTGCAATAAATGCATTCTGACCCAAACAAGGGCCATATTTCCTTTTTCTTTTTCTTTAAATACGTCCAGACAGGATAATCAATGGCCCCTTTGGCCTGCTAATTGTCCTTTTTCCTGAAGAACCCTTAGCCAATACGATGTCGCTTTCAAGAGGCCGAGGCAGAAGCTCCAGGCTCCCTCCCCCTCAACCGGGCCCACAAGGACGCCATGCGGTGGCCGTTCCTTTCCCTGTGATTTGGCTATAAGGCGAACATGACTTTCTCCATGGACGTCTTCCCTCTGTAAGCGCTCTTGAAAGTCAGGCACCGGCTACTGATTATCTGCCTTTGTCAGGGAAAGGGAGGGGGGTATTCTTCTTGCACTGTGTACAGGGGTGGATGTAGCCCATCCCCGCCAGTATCCTGACATCTTCTCTAAATACAAAAATGGTGTGAAAATGCTTTGTTTAACCATCAGATCCTTTTCCGGAGGCTTCTCTCACAAGCTAGCTTCTATTTGTTGTAACACAACATACAGCTCTCAACAGCCCTGTTGGCAAGAAGTATCTCTCTCTCTCTCTCTCCGTCTTCACTGTGCTCTCTTAATACTGATGAGAAGAAGAATACAGGATAATGACCTTTGGCTTCACACCCACTCTGATTTTATGTATTTTCCATGCTAATTCACACGGCTTCAAGTAGATCTTTTCAAATGCCCGCTCCAAGCTCACTCCCCCTCTCACTCCACTTCCAAGGAAGCTCAGACTTTGCTGCTGAAAAATAATTATTCTCACCAGAACACCTCATCCTGCTCCAGGGCACTCCTTCTTCTGTCTCTCTCTAATTTGACAGTGGCTCCAGGCTACAGGATGGCTGCCCGATGATAAATCCACTGCTCCCTCCGTGCATTTCCGAAAGGTCTCTTTCCTTCCCCCGTAACACCACAAGTTCAGTGTGTGATGTGAGTAACTCCTCCTTGAAGGAGGACCGGCCCTTCTCTTAGACAAACCGAGGCAACTGCTTCAGGTGGCAGAGCACTAAGAGGGGTCAATGGGCTGCCCTGCTTCCCCACCAGACCCACCACTCCAGAGAACAGTCACTGTCTTGGGAGCTTCCTCTTTTTCCCACTGCTCGGCTCCACGGACTGCTCATAGCTATGCATTGTTATGTGCTGGCCAGGGAATGGCCTGTCCAGATTGAGCACGGGCGATTTCCCTGGCCAGCCCACCGAGCCTGGCAGTTAGACAACAACAGTCCATTATCTGAAGAGCAGCACACTTTGTCCTGTGCTCCACAGAGTCCTTCCACTGCTGCTCGCAGAGTAAGGGGCAGAGGAGGAAAAAGAGGTGAGGGTGGAGAGTGATGCAAATAGGAGAAGGAGAGGGGGTGGCACTGATGGGGTAAGGCAGGGGAGGGGAGGGGAAGGGGGAAGAAAACAGGGGAGAGGGAGGGGAAAGAAAAGGTGGCAAGGACAATAGGGGAAATATGTTGCAGAGTTTTGAATTTCTGGTAGAATTCTCCTTTCGTGACACAGTTGAAGTACAGAGCTCCACAGAGAAGAATCGCTACAAGTTCCCCAAAGAGTTCACCCCTTTCTCACTAACTGGCACTCAAAGTCTCGATAACTCGCTCTGAGACGTTTGTAGGAGAAAGAATAAAAAAAAGTTTCATTACTTACAGCTGCAAACAGATCAATGGCAAACATACAACTGCCTCCAACAGAGAAAGAGAGGGAAAGAACGGTCAGCAGAGAGGTGGGGCTCTCCTTGAAATCAAAGGAAAGATTGGTTAGTGCTGGATAGACAATCGCCTCGGCCCAGAAAAGTCCCTCCCAGTCACAAAAACTAGAGACAGCATGCAAAGTTGCAAACAAAAACTCCGACAAAATCATCGTACCTGAGGAAAAGGTAAGAGGGTGAAGATAGGATGCAGTGGTGTGTATGTGATGGGAAGCGTTGATTCTCTTCCCACCTCAGCCAGGGAGAAACCTGAAGCAGCCCCTACGCTCAGGATCCATGCAGCTGTTTATTCTCACAGGCAGCTTACATAAAGCCAATGGGATTCCCGTACACACACACCAACTTTTCTCCCCTTTGAACAGACGCGCACAGAAGAGGAAAGAGGATAGATTATGTGACAACTCTTCCAACTCTGAATTTAGAAAGATTTCTGATTTTTTCCATCTCAAGCCAGCCACCTCCACCTAGGTTCTTTTTTCCTAATTGGGGCTGCAATACCTCTTATCCTCAGGATATGTCCCTCTAGATGTTGTGACTTGCAGCTGCCATAATTCCTGATCATTGGCTATATTGGTTGGGGTACTGAGAACTGTGGTCCCAGATCTCTAGAAGGATCCATGATGAGAAAGTTTGGCCTGAACAATAGCTATGCACATCCTTTCCACTTCAAATGGGAAGCTCCCAAACATTAACAGAGAAGATCAAAAGAACCTCTGTTGCATGTCACACCACTCCAAGAGATGCGGCTATCGGGTAGATAAGCCAGGGCTTTCTCAGAACACCACTCTGATGGTGGCACTCCTTCCTCAAGGATGTTAGGATGGAGCCATCTGCATTGATCTCCTGATGGGAAACTAGAACTATACTGGTCTGAAGGGTCTTTGTTCTGCAGGACTGGCTGTAACTACAGGCTTGTAGAGTGTTTTGGATCTGTTTTTAAATAGTGCATTTAACTTGTTTTCCCCCATTTTAATCTTTTCTAAATTGTTTCAGGATCCCTGGTGGGCAGAAAAGTAATAAACAAATGCTATGAAGGCAGGCAAGTAGACTGGAAGTCAAACGGTGAATGCCTAGGAAGGGTGATGGCTATGCTTATAGTCACATGGGAAGTGTTGCCGCTCAGTGGTACAGCAAAGGGGTTGCAAGCAGGAGGTCCTGGGTTGAATCCCTTCCAAAGCATTTCTTATTGGACTGGAAAAGACTCTCGTCAGAATAGCCTTGACTGCTGCCGCCCGTCACTGCAGATCTATATGGTCTAATAGGCAGCTTCCACGTGTTTCTATGTTTCTCGCTATATGTATTGTTGCCTTCATTTGGTTCATTCTGAGGCAATTGATGATCAGAGATTGGCAACAATTTTTTCCCCTTTAAGCCTACAGCTCTCAATATCCTCCTGCCAGCATGGTCACCGCGGGTGGAGGGATTCTGATAGATGTTGTCCATGAAAGCAACTTTTCTAAGCTCCAGCTTTTGGTCTGGAAAGCCTGTGCCCATTTCCTCACGGCTGCCATTAACATTGGTCAAAGAGCCCATCTGGTTTTCTTTCATGCAGATGTATAAAAATGGATCAACGATGGTGTGAAAGGTTGAATTAGCTCAGCTATACATTCCCTGGCTTAGAAGGGGGTCTTTAAAGCCATTATTTTACCTCAGACTAGCATTCGGGACACTGAATGGCACCCTAGCCTGTTAGTGCAACAGGAGAAGGGATATCCTCTCTCATTTATTTCCATAAGAAATCTTAACAGTAGATCCCAGGAACTGGACCCTTCTGCCATTCAAATCTTTAACAACATATCTGGTACCCCTTTCGTGTGCAGCAACTTTATCTTTCCTTCATTGCGCCAGTGGGTATTGTGTTCCTTTAGCGCATTTCCTACCCCACCCAAACGGCAAATTGGATTTTCTTGGGCAAAAGATCATTTCTTTGCTTTTCAGCATGATTTTTTCTTGAAGAAAGAAAACGGCCCCTCTCTCCTTTTGTCATTTTACACTTCCAATCTTCTCTCTTACCACAGGACATCTGAAGCACGTGGGAAATGTTTCGCCAATGCCATCTATTTTTAAAACTGTTCCCAGTAGCAACACACATACTCTTCAGGTTTGAGTCCTCCCCATCCACCCAGAATTTTTTTTAAAAAAAAAATCTTATAAAGAAATGTGCTGTAAAATTTTATTCACAGCGAGACAAAAAGATTGACACCGACATCTTCTTATCCACAAAAACCACTGTACTTTCAAGCCGCAATGAATAAGATCATTGAACAGAAGCAGACATGGTATTATTTCAGCATTTTTGTGCCATTGTAAGAGGTTCAGGCACAAAGGCGCTAACATTTTATGCCGCTTAGGAAGGATCTGCAGACAATGTGGGAAAGCCATGTGTTAAACTTGTCAATTAAGTTTTTAATATATGACTCAGTTAGAATTAAAAAGAAAAATAAGAAGTTAGATTTTTAAAAGTATAAAGTTAAGTACTAAAGCCCCATATAGTTATATTATACCAGGGACCAGGAGGAGGATCCTTGTGATACGACATTAGCCAGTTGGGGGCAGGAACTGACTCTAAGCCAACTGGTTGTGGGAATTTAGGCAAATGGGCTAGGATCTCAATAAAACACAGCCCATCAGGTAATAAGACAATTTAGAGCCAGAGAAAAATACTTTGGGAGGTCAGGCAGGCAGCCAAAATGCAGCCAATAGCTCCAGCTGTTGCCGCCATTTTCACCTGGGCTCACATTCCACAGGGCCTTACCTATACCTCCTGTGACATGTTGGGAGCTTTTCTAGGTCCTATGCTGCGGCCGGCCTTTTTGGAAATCTCAGCACCAGTATTAGCAGTTCTGTATTTCAGACTTGTGCCACGGCCACCAGGGCTCATGCAACAAGATGATTCATGAGTCCTGAGGCTCATGTGCTACCCCCTGCTCTGCTCTGGCCAACATGAGGCTCCCAAGTATGTGCTCCTACGGTCTCCTTCCTCAGGCTTTAAAGCCACTTCATAGAGAAAACCAAACATTCTCTTCCTCCAGGGCCTCCTGTCTTGTCGCCCACTGAGAAAACCAGGGAGCCAGAGAAGCCCAGCCGAGATTTCAGCCAGTGCCATAAGACCTGGTAAATCCTAAGCACATCAAATATTTCTTTTGTCTGCACTAACTCATTTTGCCATGTTGCTAGCTTCAAATTCGTCCATTATAAGAGAGGAAGAAAAAGGGCTTGAGGTCTAAGAACCCACAAACCAATACATTTTTTTTATGAACAACTCTCACTTCAGTCTCCGAAGACATTTACAGTAGTTTCTTACTGTGAGCCAGTCAATAATTTACCCAAAGAATGAAATGTTTCTCTCTACACTTTGTATACTCCAGTGACTCTTACTGCATCCTCTTTTCCCGGCCTCTCTATCCATCTCTCTCTCCCACCCAGGTTTCCTCCTTTTTCAGACAGTATTTTATGGACACAGAGCTTTTTTGAGAGTCTTATTTTTTCTGTCTTTTTTTTTTTTTTTTTTTTTTTGGTACTTCTGTAAACTCCGGGGTAACCTTGAGTCTGCCAATGCCTCGTTCCTTTGCATAGATAGTGCAAAATGTTTGGAGGGCTGTAGCTTCATGTTCAGAGTTCTGTTGGTTAGAGTGCTCTATCTTCATTGGCCTGGTGAGATATTTTGTCACAGAGAGACTTGGCAAGCACTGGCTATAGATCAGTGGGGAGTGTTAGGTATCAGCTGGGAGTTCAATTCTCCACTGTATCTTCTGGAGAAGAGCCAGCCTGTGTGGCCTTGGGCAAGCTGCACAGTCCCAGAGCGACCCCCAAGAAGCCATTTCTGAGCACTCTGTACCTGGAAAACCCTAGGAAGGGTCACCATAAGTCAGAACTGACCTGAAGACACACAGTTATTCTTGTTACAATTGACAAGAGGGCACGGTCCATCAAACAGCAGCAGCTGTGAGAAAGAGAAGGCACTTGGGCCGTCTGCTTTCATGCTAGAGTTTGGAAAAGTCTGTTTTCTGGACTACAATTCCAAGAAACCTCTAGCTATGAGACTGGCTGGGACATTCGGGGAGATATAGTCCCCAAACGTTTTAGGCTTAATTTCTTGTCAGCTCTGATCCGGAAAGCAAGGGACAGCAGCAACAGGGATGAGAAGGTGACCTCAATGAGGGAAGGGGGCTCTCCAGACAGAAGAGATACTTCTGAGGATGTTAAAACCTGAAGCCACCACTTCCTATAGCTTATAAGCTTGCATTGATGGAAACTTGCTGAAGCAGACTGCAGAGAACAGAACAAAGCTTTAAGCAGCCCAAGTTTGGTACTGGAGTCCAGCTATTAAAAGCAGCGACACTTCTGACTCAAAACAAAAAACAAGAAGAACCGCTGGATAGCTGGTTTAGGTCTCTGGCTGCAGAGCCAGAGGTTGGGAGTTCGATTCCCCCCACTCAGCCTCCCTGACAGGAGCTGGGCTAGATGATCCATAGAGTCTCTTCCAGCTCTGCAGTTCTAAGATGATGATGATGGCAGCCCCTCCCATTCCATGTACAAAAGCCAACTGGAGAGGCAGTTGTATTTTTGTTCAATACACCCGGTGGGACAGTGTTCTCCTCCACCATTGGAGGCAGTGGGCCATCTGAGGGGCTACAAGACAGGTGAATTTGCTCTCACCTCACTCCTCCAAGATCGCTGCCACCGGAGGTGAATGCCTCACTACGCCTAATGGTTAGGCCAGTCCTGGATAGGAATCTCTGCTTGTTTCAGGAAGCCTCATTTTTCATCCACTTGTGTTAAGTGCTTGGCTTTTCATTTGGGCCTGCTGTAAATTGTTTACAGTGGAAATTGACCGCCCCCCCAAAAAAATCAAGACCATGTCAGTCAGGACAAACACTCCTGCCCCTCAGTCCATTGTGAATTGTTCAGTGTGAGTCAAAGAACATCCATCAGTGGTTCAACACTAGACCCTGAAAGATTTAGCTATATTATTCATAAACTAATCTAGGAAGCTAAAGAGAAAAAAAATATTGTTTAAGGGCTAAAATCTTGTAAATAAATAAATAAATAAAATGAAGGGAACTTTACTGATGTATTCCACACTGACCCGTTATATAACACAACTTATTCTTTGAGTGGTTCTCAACCTTTCCCCCTACTACACATTAGAGATATTGCTCCATATTTTAAAAGGCTTTTCTTTGGAGATCAGTTTTCATTATGGCATCATAAAGGAAGCCTGCCACTTTCCTAAGTGGGCGATTGTTGACAAGAGCCATTTAAACTGCCATATGTTCTAATAAATAGCTCTTCAGGCCACCGGCTCTCAGGAAAGGGGGAAGGGAGGGAGGAGACACATATGCACACAAAAAGCCTTTGAAGATATAGAAGAAGCTGAGCCACTATCGGAAATACGTTTTGGGAAGCAGCAGGGCAGAGAGAGAGAGTTCTCAGCAAGAATGCTGACCCATGAACACAGGGGCAAGGAGGGGATCGGCAAAATCCTGGCCTGCTTAGACAGCACCACCAAGCCAGCATTTCTGAATCACCAGTGGAACTGCACTGCCACCTAGGGTGGCCATGTGAAAAAGAAGACAAGGTTGCTTTTGACATTAAAAGCCCTGTGGAAGAAGGAATTTCAGCAACTGTCCCGTGTGCGGCTACAGCAGCCCTCTGTGTACTTCTCATGACGAATGGGTTGCTGTCCTGCCACCACCCCCACCACCCCTATATGTTGACAAACGGTAGGCCCATCCCACCCAGGTCATCAAGCATGGTCTGTTTTCATCACAGATTTTAAAAAGTCCTTTTGTGTAGGAAATACACACACCACCACACACTGGAGGAAAAAGATTAGCACAGTCTGCTCTTTTATAAATTAGTTCTGTACTTCCATGTTGACTGTTACAAGGGCAGGCATTCAAAAAGATGAACCCCATGTGCAGTGTGAAATGGTATAGTCCAGCACTGTATCTCCTCAGGCTAAGATTGCCCAGTCTTCCACCACACACATATGATTCTTTATAATATTATGGTCCATTGTTCTCATGTTTGATCGCACATAAGGAAGTACCAGTATGAACCACTTTGGAGTCCCTTGCAAAACTGGGGGGCCTGCTTCAGTCTCACTGGTTTCAGAGAAGCTTAAGCAATCTTAACTGTCTCTGGATTGAATACCATTTCCCTTGGGGCAGGAATTTATTTTATTTTATTTACTCATATGATGCTTGCTTTTCCCAGGATCCAGTCAAAATAGTTGAAAATTGGTCTTTGGTATAACAATAATACATACGTGCTGTCAAGTCAATTCTGACTTAAAGCAACATTTTCCACAGTTTTCTGGGTATAAGAGTACACAGAAATGTTTTACCATTCCCTTCTGCTGGCTGAGGGATTCTGGGAGCTTCAGTCCTCCAAAAGGAACTTTTCCAAACTCTGCTTCAGCTGACCACCCCACCCCTGGCAGGTGCAGAGCAGCTCTCTGATTCACAGCTAGCTCGAAGTGAAGGCAGCCATCACTACACTGTGAAGGAACCCAGAGAGGGAGGACATTGACGTGGGCGCAGGAGATGCTCCAAGACTGCACTGCTCTCTCAAGGACAGACGGGACTCTGCTGACAAGCACTTCCTTGGCTTCAGAGCTTATTCTGCAAGACTGGCCTCCTCAGGCTCTTTGGACAACTTCAGTTACTGAAAACGTCCGTGCACTTTTATCGCTTGCAGCTGCCAAGCGATGCCTCCATGCAACCCAAGGCGGCCTTCCGGTCGGCAGCCTCCTCGTTCTCCTAACAGAAATGCTCCCAAAGAGTCTTTTTTCTTGTCGACAACCATCTTAATTTGACGAGTGTGGAAGCAAAACAAAAAGAAGGAGAAGATAAATGGCTGGGGAAAAATGCGCTTCTCTTAATTCCTTTTGCGGCTTTCTACCTTCACGTAACCTCAAGATGCTCCTGAGGAAGAAGGGCGACAAAGGTTTTCATTTTCAAAACCAACATTAGTTTGCTGCACCATTGGGTGAAATCCAAGGATTTAGTCAGGGTTGTTTCCCTTGCTGCCTGGCTTAGCACATGTAATGAAAATTATGCCTTCCACATCCCATGCCAAGTGGAATACATTAGCTGCAAGAATAACCGAGTCAGCATTCTGTCCAGATAGACAGCGCTGCAGAAAATCGGCTAATGCATTCTTACGCAGGTGGCATGCAGTTCCCAGATTTTAGAGGTGAAGTAATGAATCACAACAGGGCTCTGGAAAAAGGACCGTCCAATGTTGTCAGAAAGATTCTCCTGTTAAAACAACAACAGGAGCAAACTCTGTTCTGATTGTTCCTAAATCTCATAAAGGCTGGGCAACATCAGGCAGGTGGTTAGTGGAAAGGAAACTCCAAGGCCCCTGATGTGGAACTTAGAAAAATCTCTCAGCAAGTATGGCCACCCTTCCCAGAGCCTCTGCAGAAAACTCTTTTAACCTAAAGAGAGAGAATTAGCAAAAAGCGCTGACTGAGCTGATTACATCAGTCCTGCAATACAGTAAGTACTTCAGCATCTTCCCCTGAGGTATTAGGACTGGGGAGCTTTGGGGGGGGGGAGCACATTAGCATTCAAAATGACTAGATGTTAACAGCCCCTCATCATCCTACTCCAATATTTTTCTTATATGGAGATCTGGTGGAATAGTTTGTCAAGCTCTGGAAATGCACTGTGTCTGTCGGCCTTCCAGTCCAAATGATCAGCAAACCTTCAGTTCCAGTTTAATTCCATCCTTTTATTTCTGAGATGGCTGACTTCAGTCTGGACATCTTCTGAGCCTGTCCAAACGAGCTTGATTCAGTTTAGGATTCATTAAAATCTGAAGATCATGTTTCTAGTTGTTCGTCATCAATAGTCTCAGTGCAAGTCAAACAGAAGCAAGGGGGGGGGTATTTATTTATGCATATGTTTATCTAGTAAAATTTCATTCTGCATTTCCTTCAAGCAGCTGATGGTGGTGTTCATAGTTCTTCTCTTCTTTTATCTTCAAAAGAATCCTGTCAGCTGTGTCAAAGCCAAGGTCATCAAATAAGCTTCAAATCGGATTTGAGCCCAGATCCTGAGCCAAGTCCTCTAAACCAGCCATTCCCAATGGGGGTCATATGGCCCCCTGGGGGGCCCTGGAATATTTGAATGGGGGCATAGACTGGAAACAGTTCTCCACACACCAACCTTATGAAGTTTGTTGTGCGATATATACAATCCTGATTCAGTCTAAATTTTCTTTCTCATTGTGTTTATGGCCATGGCCCAAAAACAGGTTGAGAACCACAGCTCTAAATCACTGCACCACATTGGTTGTTTCAGTGTCTAACAAAAGCATTGTTATGTGTTACATGCCATCAAGTCGTTGTCAACGCATGGTTACCGTATGAATTAATGATCTTGAAAAGGTCCTGTCATAAGCAGCCCTGCCCAGATCTTGTGGCTTCCTTTATTGAGTCAATCCATCTCATGTCTTCTCCTGCTGCCTTCCACTTCTCCGAGCATCATTGCTCTTCCAAGGAGTCTTGCCTTCTCATGATAAATCCAACAGCATGGGTAGAAGCCAAAACTCTTACAAAAACCGGTTCTGTGACCCAGCTGGTTTTCATTATTGCCAAGTAACGCTTTGGATTGGGGCTGATAGTCTGTGCAACAGAAGTGATTAGGTGGTGAAGAGGAGGAAGGTGGTGTTGGCCTTCTTCCTTTTGACACATTCAAAAACATTGGACCATGCCTATGGCTCTTTCCTGTCGTCTGGGTGAGGTCTCCGGTCTGTGATGGAATAACAAGATGCCTTGTGGGTAAAAAGATCTGCAGAGGGTATCATCCTAAGCCACCTTGGGTCCTCTTGGGGGCAAAGGCAGGGTACAAATAATAAAATGAATGGACGAATGAATGAATGAATTATACCTGCTTCACTGGAACCCTACATTCAGGCATGGATTTGAATCCAAGAGGAGGGAGAAAAAAACAAAGAACATGATGTGCTCATTTTCAGAGCAGATGATTGACAAATGGAGACCTGGGAGGATGGCAAAAGCCTAGTGTTGTTCTTGGAGGCTGGCATTGTTGTCCTTGCCATTGGTAGAAGTCACATAGAAGGCTCACTTATTGGAATGGCTGGTCAATATCCAAAACAGCTTTCTGAACAACACCAAAACTTTTAAGACCATGATGAGATCATGCCGTCCTCAGTGCCAACTATGCAGAAGAAAAGAGACCTTATCCTTTCAGGACATGTTGTCACATGGTCGAAACCTTACAGGGAGAGAATCCAAAACCACACAAACAGTTGTCAAGTGAAGTTGGTAGACATTACCTGCTAATGCTTCTCATCACACCTGTGCATGTTGGACAGGGACTGGAGAGAGCCACGTTTCAGTTTCCACTGAGCCAGGAGGAGATGTTGGGTCTGGCCTCTCCTATCCCAAAGGATGGTTGTTGTGAGGATAAAGTAGGTGCCACGTATGCCTTGAGCTCATTCAAAGAAGAGGGCTATAGACCTAAACATAAACGGCATTTTGCAGGGTGGGTCTGTCTGCTTACAAGGGTTGCATCTCATCTCCATCATGAATAAGATCTGGCTGATCAAACAGTAAGACTGATCCCACAAGAGGACAGACAGCTTCCTCTCTTCTTCAAAAGATAAAGGAGAAAAATCTTTTTGATACTTATATGAAGGCAATTAAGATGTGCCACCATGTTTAAGCATTTCATTGGCTGTTTCTCCTCCCAACCATGCAAATACCCCTGCAGTGAACACCCAGCCTGAGCTGAAGAGATTGTAGGAACTGATGAATTAGCCATCAGATCTGGGAAATCAAAAAGCATAACTTCTAGTCCTGTCTACTCAGGAGCTTCTATTTTGCTTACTGGGACATTTAGAAAGGAAGAAGTGCATGTAGGAGTGATTCAGTGAGGACAAAACTGGCCATGGAAAGTTTTTGGTTCAAGGCCGTGAAACTCAAGGATAAAAGTTTAATTTTTGATTCTTATGGTGAATAATTTGCTGCCCAATGCATTTCCCTGCCATCTCCTTAGCTGTTATCAGCTATGGAGGGGGAAATAACTAGGCATTTGAATTGTGTCCGTACGTTTGCACCCCTGTAGCTAGCAGTATTGGGGAAAAGGGGAAAAGAGAACTGGGTCAGAGTCACAGCTGGAGGTCAGAGTGGTTTTCAGCTTCTTTCCCATCCTGCCACGTGATACAAATCCCCTTGTAGCTGCTTTTAGCAACACACAGAAAAAGAAAAGTAGCATTGGATAATAACTTCATTAGGAGAGGCTGATCAAAATGTCTCCAAAGTGGCAAATTTTCAAGTTCTTCAGAAGAAACAAATAATCTAGAAATCTGGTCAAGTGTTGAGGCCTTTCAGCCTGTAGACAGAGACTATAAACTAAAGTGAAAATAGATTTAGGTGTGAAGGTATCAGTTTACACCTAGTTTTCTTAGGAGTGGCATGGCAGTGACTAACCTCTTCTGCTTCTCGTGTCTCACTGTGATCACTGAGAACTTCTGATTTCAGCCCCTGAAAGTGCAACTTCACTCTGCTCCTAATCTCCTTTAGAAATCAGCTATCTTTCACACCAACTCTTTGAAAAACTTTGTGGATATCATGTAAAAACTGTCTTCTGTTATCCTGTGTGCTGGATTTCTCTGTCTATTAGTGAAGTAGCACTAGAGGTGTGCAGGATTTGTTTTTGGACAACAGGAACTTCTCGAATTCCCTAGGCAACACACACACACTGCCTGGGAAATTGTGGGACCTATGGGGCAAAAATACAGATCTGCACACTTCTAATTAGCATTTATGTTGAAACCTTCCCATCCAAGAAACCATTGCCCCTGAGGTGAAATAGTGCTAGACGTGTTGTGGATGTTGTTTAATTAATGTGTTTTAAGAATTGGTGCACTGCTTGATCTCCCAGTCAAATTTCTGGTGCGTTTTGGGTGAGAAGAGGGGGGGGGGTAAAGGGGGGGACCAGGATGCATGACAAGGGCAGAGAACAGAGTAAAGAAATAGATGAGTGACACAGGGATGCGGGTGTAGAGGCGTCAGGACACAATGCTGTTGTTGCCCCACCGCCTTTTGTCAGTACATCCCTGGCATTAAAAAAAAAATCTTCTGCAGGGTTCAGGAAGTAAACATTTCTGCCAATTACCACTAGCAGGTGAAAGAAGAGTGGAATGCCGTGCTTCTTTTTCACCCATCTGAACGAAACAAGGAATGCACAGTAAATATCTGCTCCCCTTTTCCAGAGACAAAAAGGCTGGTTAAAATGGAGAGATCTATCTTTTGCCCTTGATGGTAATGCACCAGCTCCAGGGCGGGCAAAGTAACAGCATGGAGTAACAGGCTGGCTAGCAGACACCCTTTTCCTCTCCTCTCTATGTAAGTGGAAATGCATTCATTCATTCCTCTCCAACTTAGGATCCCTTCATGTTTCATGCTGAGAGAAATATATTGCCATCCATCCCACAATGAACCCTGGCCATTTTGTATCCCATGCCACATGCGCCTGAAGTTCAACACGTGAAGATCCTTGGCTGAAGTCTTACCTCAGCTCTCTAGGTGACCTCAGACAAAAACACTAATTTATCTCTGCAATATAGGATAGTGGCTAACTTACCTTATAGGACTGTTGTATTCTTGCCATGATTTTGTGAAACAAATGGCATGTGTTGCTGTTATTCATTGGCCCTAGCCATCTTTGAGGTGGCACCATTTTATTCTATATGAAAGCTGGGCCCTGCCCACCAATTGATTAATTGTACAGTTGGCTTTCTTTTTAGGGTTACAAAAGGGCATGTCGTCATTCTGTTTCAGTAAGTGCTTTTTGTTGTATATTTGTTTTACGGAACAGACCACTTTCACTGGCACCTAACCAGGCATTGATTCTATCACTTATATGCGCCTATTTCTTATCAGTCCATCTCAGAACGTGGAAAAGTTATGGGACTATAAATTCCAGAATCACCCTAACCACTAAGGACTGTAATCCATGGATCATCAAGTCCAGCCCCTGTCAAGGAGGCCCAGTGGGGAATCGAACTCCCGATTTCCGATGCCTAAACCACTGAGCTATCCCGCAACATGCTGCACTCCAGATGTTGGACTGCAGTTCCCATCAACTAGCACAAGCCAAAGGCAAGAGAGGAAAGGAGCTGCCGTGCAACCTCTGGATGACCGCCTGCTCCCTGTGTCCCTGCTTTGCCTGTTGCAGGCCTGCCCCTTTCTGGTTGGCCAAGGTCAGCCAGACAGGGATGTTCTAGAAGCATTTTCTGACTGAAGGCGAAAAGCAAAACTTCACAAGCCCCTTTGAAACCACCTTGACAAGGCGTTCGAAAAGGGCAGCCGCTGCTGCACGTCGGCCACTGGCAGTTGGCTGCTCCCCCTTTGATGGCTCCAGGTGGATCCTTTTCCCCCATGCGTCATTCAGACGCTCTCCTGGATGTTTTTATTCTAGCCCAATGTGTCGACAGAGGCTTTCAATTTGTAAAAGGACACGAAGGACCCAGCCAGGGAATATGCCGCCGGTGGGAAGAGATGACTTTGAACATTTTAAGGCTTTCTTCACACATAACATTTAAAGAGCCTTCAAGCAGCAGCTTTCAAAGGAGCATTGTGCCAGGTCTATCTTTACTGTGCTAAAAGTGCCTCGGAGAAACATAGTTGGAGGAATCTTTCATTTTGCATTCAGAAACCCCCTTTACGCTGTCGTGCCGTGTTACCTGTTTCCCGTATTGTCCTCAAGCCTTCAAAGAACGGCGTCCAAACTGTAAATATTTACACTCAGCGTGTGCATCTCCAATCCTAACAGAACCCTGCTGCAAATGATACCATCCTTGGGTTCTCCTATAGATTTTGCAACTGAAGCGCCCGGGTGCATGTGCTTGCAAGCTCGCATTAGCCAAACCTATGAAGGGCTGCATACTGTCCACCCCAATGGCGAAGGTCTTGTGTTGCCTCTGCTTTGGCTTTTTTTAATTTATTATTTATTTAAGTTATTTTTACTCCACCTTTCTCCTTAAAAGGGCCCTTTTTAGCAGAGCTTGGAAGGCACAACATATATAGAGCACATGATTTCAACTGGAATCCTATTGGTGTTCACAGAAGGTTTGCATAACATGGTGGCATTAACTGAGGATAACTGACAAGGTGCCAGGGTGCATTTTGGTTGTGCAATAAGGATGCAACCAACAGGCAACCCAGCATTGTGCTAATTAGCTGCAATCAGCCACAGCAAATTATGCACTTCCTAAACGAACACCAGTAGGATACTGGCCGTCTTGTTTTTTCACCGACAAGATAAACCATGACTTGAAAGAATGTAGATCAGAAAAATATTACAGTGGGAATATTCCCGCCCAGAGTAGTGCTGTGACACTAGTGGGAGCAGATGTAGTGTTTCAGTTAAGGGCCAGCTGAGACCAAGGTGTAATTACTGAAGGATCTTAGCTAAGGACTCCAGCTGAGAGCAATGTAAAGACAAGGACTCCCCATATAAGGCAGGCTCCCATGAGGAATTGGTGCAGGAAACAACTGTTGTCTTTACCTGCAACCTGCCTTGGTATTTCCTGGAGCTATCTTGACCCTTGGACTGGACTTGGACTTCTCTTCATGATTCCTTGACTCTAGCATTATTACTCCTGATTCTGACTGATTCTCTGGCTTCTGACCTTGGACTGGCTTATCGGACTCTGCCTTTTGTTTACTGAAGTAAATCACAACAGTGGGATACAAATTGAATGAATGAATGAATATTCCCTCACACATACTCTGAAGTAGCATTATTTTTATCCACATTTTCCTGGGCCTTTGTTCTAAAGAGCCATGGAATGGCTTGAATATGTTCTGAATGTTGTCCAATAGAACAAGAAATGTGGTCACCATCTACACTAGAAGAGAAATTTCTCCCTCGCTAAGCTCTATAATGACTGTGTTTTAAAAAGCGAACGGTCAAATTTTAGCTCAGCCAGAGGCCCAAGTTGCTCCCAATTGGCAAGCCGCTTCAGTGGAGGGGGACCCTCAATCCTCTACCCTCGAAGGAACTGCTAGAATCCTGTTTCTTGACTAAGGGAATGAATGTCCTCCTTAAGGCTTCTGGAAGGCT
This sequence comes from Intellagama lesueurii, assembly GCA_037013535.1. NCBI lineage: Eukaryota > Metazoa > Chordata > Lepidosauria > Squamata > Agamidae > Intellagama > Intellagama lesueurii. Next base: position 159,752,180 of record JBAJHW010000001.1, on the reverse strand, counting down.
CTCCAGAATCAGAGAAAGCCACATGCTTTGCTTCCAGTCTTTTTCCTTTTCAGATCTCAGCTGGGTGTCAGACATACATTCACTAGGTACCCTTAGGTGTGTCACAATCTCTCAGTCTTAGACCGTCCCTTTCATCCCCTCTGCAGTCCAAAATGTCTGTCTAGTTCTATGTTCCATTCATTCAAGAGGCAACTCTTTGCCTGTCGACAACTCATGAGCACGACGTGAGGGAAACAGGCCCACTTTCCTCCCCTGTGCTTCCCAGCAGCTAACTGGTTGCCGTAAGGGGCAAGGGTAGGAAGGAACCTTTGGCTCTCCTGATGTTTTGGAGTATCTCTCTCACACTGGCCAGGCTCAGTGGGTTGCTGGGCGTTGTAGGCTGAGACATCAGGAGGGTCATCAACCCCTAGTTCGTATTATAAAGGATTACCATGAGAATGTGCTATAACCCCAAAGCACTATATAAATGCTAAGTATTATTCATAGCTGACCAATAAAACATATAGGCTGAAGTCCTGTTGCTTAGTGTACTAAGTCGCTCTAGAGTTGACCTGTTGAAACGGTGGGAAGGGGTTGGTGAGTCAGCTCCTCCAAATGTTCCATTGATTCAAATTGGCCTATTCTACTTAGAACTTACTTTAAACTACAGCTAGAGTAGGCCTATTTGAATCAATGGAACATTTGGTGGAGCTGACTCACCAAATCCCCGCTGATTCAAATGGGCCTTCTCTAGTGCGACTTACTATGCTAAACAACAGGGGTTTTTCAGCCACTGGATAATGCAACACTGTCCCTCTGATGGCAGGACCGATGCCTCCTCTCCCTTCCCACCGCCTGTCATTCACCCCTCCATGCAGAAGGGCTGGAGGACTCTCCGGCTGCTGGGGGAGGTGAGAAGGAAAGGCAAGTTCTCCCACACAAAAGGGGAAAGTCTACTCATGGGATGTTGAACATAGACCATGGCCCAACATACCACTTTTTTCTTTTTCTTTGAGCACCAAATTAGATGAACGCCATCATCATCATTGTACTGTACTCCACGCAATACAATACAATAAATTGCATTCCAATAAAATAAATAATGTACAAACATGCAACACATTTAAAAATCAAGACATTGAAGTCTTTTCCTCACCTTACATCTCATTGCCATCATAAACTCACTGGGGTCCTTACATAACCCCCAATTTTTCAAGGTTCTCCTTGTTCCGTTCCTCTTCTCTTCTCACCCAAATGATTTCAATAGATCTTGACTGGATCAGACCCCTGCAAGGCTTTGAAGAGGCTGGGGAATAAATGCTCTAAAGGTTCTGTAACCAACCTTGGATTCAGTTTTAGAATAATGCCACCAGCCTCGTTCCTTTTCCTGCAAACAATTCACCTTCCGCAGCACGAAAGAAAAACAAGAAGAACAAAAAAGAGTTCAGACCTCGAAGGCAGATATTTCCTTAAAGCAAAATGAAAGTAACACCTACAAGGGAAAGCAATAAGAGCAGAAAGAAATGTGAATGTGCATATACGAATGCCATAACAATGATTTTTTTGCTTAAATCATACAATGCCTAATTTAAGGTTAGGATGTGAAATTCAGGTTTTAATAACATTTATTCAGGAAACAATAGGAAAAGCAATGTCCGCTGTACTGTTTTTGAGTACACCCATAATAAATCTGACCCCACATCCTGCTTTCCATTCATTGCTTTCATCCTGAAAATGAACACATTCTTAAAATCTCTTATGTTTAATGTGTGCAATTCAGTTACTGAGAAATAAAAAAAAATAGTACTTGAAATCAATAGCCTATTACAGCCTGCTGCTGTTGCCCATTTCAGCTCTATTTAACCTACTGAAATATAAGCCTGTGTGCCTAGAAGTGCCAAAGAGTAAAGTTCTCTTGGTTTCACTAATAAAACTTTGTAGTTTCCAATTCTTTGAAATCCTGATTTCTCCAAGATTGATCTCCCAGGTAATAACTTAACCTGACCACCGCCACCCATAAGTCAGCCTATAAAAGTGCAAACCTTTGAATATGAATTCACACCTCTGAAACTGACCAGCACACCTTCACAAAATCCTAGACAAGCTCTACTTATTATTATATGGTCGTCGTCATAATCTTAGAGCTGCAGAGCTGGAAAGGACCCTATAGAATAAATTGAGTCCAGCCCCCGTCAAGAATGCACAGTGGGGAATCAGACTCCCAACCTCTGACTCCATAGCCAGATGCCTAAATCACTGAGCTATCCAGTCAGTGCCTAATTTCAGGTTGTTAGTACAAGAAGTAATTGTAAAGGAATATTTAAAAGCAACTGTGTCCAACACAGCAAATATTCTAGTCCATTCAGAAGATTAAAAGATTAAACACTCTTGGGCACAGTTCACAAGATAACTCAAGTGAGTTAGGCAGAGGTTGGGAATTCAATTTCCCACTGTGCTTCTTGTGAGTAGAGCCAGCCTGAGTTGCCTTGGGCAAGCTGCACAGTCCCAGAGTGCCTCAAGAAGAAGGGAAGGGTCAACCACTTTTGAGTTCTCTCTACCTGGAAAACCCTGGAAAGGGTCACCACACATCAGAATTGACAAGGTGGCACATCATTATTATTTTTCCATTGCATACAACAGTGTGTGAATTGTACAGTATTAGTCACCTAGACGATGTGAAGCTTCCTGAGGGGAAATGTGTCAATACAAACCAAATCAGGGGTAATTTGTGTTTCCAGAATGACCACAGGGCAGAGCAAAAAGCCGCTGGTCATCACTGGGACAGAGCAAAGTCTCCACAGAACCCTTCGCTTCAAAGTCTCCTCTGATTTTCTGGAGTGCTGGTCAGGGCCCCTGCCCTGGGCACACAGGGTTCCAGCCACGACTGGAAGCAAATGGGCAGCAACACTGGCTTGGCTGTGTAGCCACATGGCCACACAGCTTAGAGGGAATGTTGCTTGTGTTAAATCCAGCATCCATGCATTGCAAATGGAACTGGAGAAACAGAAAGAGAAAAATGAGGAAGATGAAAGAGAGGATGCTTGCTACAGCCTTTCTTGCTGCAAAATTATTGGTCAAATCATCAAAGCCTTGTGGCTGAGCAGCACTTATTTCAGACTCAGGAAACAGGAAGGAAGGAGCCAGAGAAAGGACAAGTGTAGAGAAGTTAGGCTCCCTGCGAATCACTATTAAGAATAAACCAGAGGTGACAGTGCCCATTGCATTTTTAAGCCCCTCACTCATTCCCTTCCTGGTGGCTGCCTTAGGAAGCTGGCTGGGACCTTCTCCTGGGAGCTAGGGGGAAAACGAAAATCAGCATAAGAGAGCACTCAGCTCTGCACACTCTCACAGGCACCTTTCTGCCCTACCTGCACCGTTGGGTCTATGACTTGGCCTTGCCATTGGTCTGAAACAGGTGTTTCGGAAAGGTAGAGATGCGCCTTTTGTATCTCTGAATGAAAGACCCAAAGCATAAAAGAGGCTCTCAGTCGCATAAATCGGGTTCTTACAGGAAGTGCCAAAAGACAGCCTATAAAACATGAATGATTCGTGCTTCCAAACGAAGGGCACATGCAAGGTTTAGATTAGACATGGGATATTCGTATTTGTATCTCTGTTTTTGCCCTTTCCTTTCTTGAAGCATTTTTGCTGCCTGGGCCTGGCCTGCCTGCTGGACTAGAAGAAAAGAGAAGACATCAAGTGGTATCGGGGAGAGAAATCTTCCAGTATCCAAATAGTTTTGGTTTTGGTGTGACTCTGATTATAATTTTTTGTGTGTGTTTATTTATTTACTTGCTTGCTTTTCTTGGTCTTGGGAGAGGGGGCTGTGTACTTTTTTTTGCCTCCCCCCCCCCACATACAGGTTGCTTTCCCTACTAATGTAGTTATTTTAATTTATTTTGTTAATATACTGTATATTCTGTTAATGGTGTATAATTTGGGGACTGTTCTGTTTGCTTCTGCAGGGTGTGTGGGCCAGAGAGTGATTGTGCCAGTGTGCGTTTAATGGCATCTCTGTTGGTTTGTTGGTTCATTCGTTCATTAACCGCCCACTATTCTGGACGGTTAACAAATAATACAGTCAAAGAAACAACCAAGACACAAGAGACAGCAATAGAATCATAAAATAATGAAAAAAATCAGAACAGACTGTGATAATATAAACTAGCATCTAAATGGATCTGCTGACAATGGCATTTTTCTCATATGTACTCTTGCCTGATTATATCATATGATCTGATAATATATAGACTGCCTGATGATGGTGATGATGATGAATGTGATAATATAAATAAATGCCTGCATCGGTGATTCTTCTTTCTCATGTACTATTGCCTCTTTTTGGAACAGATTGGTTCTCTATTGCCTTACCTCTGCTTTTTTTGGATCAGCTTTTAAGGGATATTTAGGGCTTTTGAAATGTCATGAAACACAAATGGGGAAACATGAAAAAGGCATCCACTTTCTTGTAAAATGAAAAGACTCTTATGCTAAAAATATGAAAACAAAATAGGCACCCACCCTCTGAAAGAACCTGAAATGAAAGGAATTCAATTCTCACTGTGCACATCCCAAGAGAGAACCACAGATGTTCAAAGACCCTCTCCAGCCCAGACAAAGATCAGGTCAGAGTGTCGCCGAAAGAGCACGGGCCAGGTAAGCCTTCATCTGCATGCTCTGTATTCAGGCACAGAGGTTGAGGAGGGCTTTGCTTCCAGTTTACTTACAGAGTGAAAGCGTTTCAGTGAGATACCATAGGAAGGCAGGAAAGCTATGTGGAGGAATAATATACAAAACACACGCATTCCAACAGTGCTGTCATTATTTATCTTGAGTGCATAGAATATTGCGGTATATCATACTGGACTTTACTTTGTCAGGATAGTATGTGGGTGTAGTACTGTGACCAGCCCCAACCTAGCCTTGTCACTTTTTAAAATAGCTTTCCATTAACAAGTTGGGCAATGGCCATCAACCACACCAGACCCAGTGCTTAAAGAAGGGACAATGACATTTCCTTTATTAAAAAGTAACAACAACTTGGGAACAGATCTAAGCTTCAGGACTTTTTCAGTTGCAACTTGCAACCCAACAGCCCAACAACACACACCCCTCTTTCTTCAGTTACATTTTCTTCTCTCTCTTTCTTTCAGCCCTCCAGCTCCCCTCCTCCTTTGGGCTCTCCTGGATAGGCTGGCCACATGCACCACCCAGCCAATCACCTTGCTTCCCTGTTGCCAAGCGGATTGGGCAGGGTTTGCGTCACAAGCACACATGTCCATATCCTGTGAGATTAACCAATCAGAAAACATTAGAAGACAACAAGACAACAGCATTCTTAACTGAGTTGCTCCATGAAGCCCATCACGGGAGCCTAGTGTACATGTAAAATTAAATCAGCAGCCTGAGAGACCACTGCTTCCCTAGGTGGCATATTCTTTCAAAGATGACCACTTAGGGTGATCTGCACATGCGCGGAGCCTCGCTAGAATATTCTAGAGCTTCTGTGTATACATTAGTATAGCCCCCTCCCCAATATGTACCTTGGCCCCAAGATTCTCCCCTCAGTGCAAAGTCAACCGCCACTGTGAGTGAGGGTGTGACATAGAGGGGAGGATGGGTGAGATGTGTGACTTCACAGAGGACCACTCGAAAAACCACTGTTACAGGTAGGTAACCTCTTCTTCCTTCTTCGTGGTCCCTGTGAATCACACTTAGGGTGTTAGCAAGCTCACTCACCCAGAGTGAGGGTGTCACGCCAAGACAGAGGACATCACCACGCTTCCAAAGGAGACGTTGATCTTTTGCCTGACATCCAGCCGGCAGTGCATGATCAAAGTGGATAGTTGTGCCCAGGTGGCTGTTGTGCAGCTATCCGGCAAGGGAATGCCCCTGAGGAAAGCTTTGGACGTCGCCAAAGCTCTGGTGGAGTGAGTTCAAGAGGTGTCGGCACTGGGGTGCGTGTGGCTGGTAGGCAAGCTGAATGGTGCAGACCATCCATTTGGCAATGTGCTGGGAGGAAACCTGAAGGCCCTCAGAAGGGTCCTGGTAGCTGATGAAGAGGCAAGGAGACCGGCAAAAGGGTTGCATGTGAGCCACTAAAAAGCAGGGACGCATCACACATCCAAAGTATGAAGGATATGCTCCTGAGGTGTGGATGGAGATGGGAAGAAGGACAGAAGAAAGACCACTTTCAGGAAAAAGGAAATATCCGTGAAGAGAAGGACCTTGTCCAGGTAGAACTGAAGGTAGAGGTAATCAGAACAGAGAGTTGACAGTTCGCTACCCTGCCTGGATATATGATGCCAAACCTTACATAGAAAAGGGCAGCCTGAATGTCAGTGACACACATGCCAGCAGTCAAGATGGTCTACAGGATACCCTCTTGCGCTCAATATCATTCACAAAGAAACATTATGCAAGGGAAAATCACAGAAACTGACCCCTTTTTTCATTAGTTAACCACTTCTCACGCAAACACAAAGCAATTAATTGTAAGGGCTGTTTTTCAACAAATTCTCATGCATTTATTGCTTGGAGCCACAAAGTAATCAAAATGCCTAGAAGAAATATGTCTTTCAGAATAACTGTGTGCAGTCAAGCACATGTCTGTGCAGCTGGAAGATATTGGATTGTTAATCCCCATGGAATTTACATGAATTTAGAGTGCTTCCGCCCAATGCAATTCAGTGCACAGCACACTCAGCCATCTGTATTGGGAAAGAAGTCTCAGCTATGTTCCTTCAGGGCCGATGTTCTTTTATGCTCAAGAATGGAGGACAACAAATCCAAAATTTGAGAGAAGGCTGAAGGAAAGGTATGGATACGTATTGCAAAATCTAATTTAAATCACTGCCAGAGGTATGCAGTGTAGGTCTTTCTTTGCAAAAATGATGCTTACTGGGGATTTACTTGAAATGGACAGTTATCTGAGGGAGGTGAAATCATTTAAATTAGGGCATCTGATTGGCTGTGTCTTATGGATTGAAAAAATTATGTTAAATCAAGATTAATCAATTAAAATCAATTTTGCTATGTCAAAATTAATGGAGCAGTAAGTATTGTCAATTATTCTTTCAGTCTCCTCCTTAATAAATACCAGAACTTCTAAATTATCACCTTGTGTTTGAAACACTGGCAACATCTAGATTCAAAACCAAGAGCAGCAACAAAGATCAAGTTCAGCAGGTACTAAGCTTTGGCAAAGAAAGGTTCCTGATGCAGATGAGAAGAGGAAGGACCTCCATCCTGTGAATCAGCAAAATCAAAGATATGAAATGTGAAGTCAAAGCCACCTCTCTCCATACACATCTGCAATCAGTTCAAGGGCCAGTTCACTCATGAGTGCGACTGATCATCTGGATGTCTAAGCCCCTGTCAGTTGTCCTCCCCCAAAGGTCAGAGATATCATCATGGCACTTGATCATCAGTATGTTCCAAGCAATAGATACCTAGAAAAAAAATAGATACCTTGTTGAAAAACCAGTCCTGCCAATTGCTTTGTGTAGGGGAAGAGAAGTGATTAACTGGTGAAAAAAGGTTATGGGATTTTCCCTTGCTTGGTGTCTGTTTGTGAATGGCAGTGAACATAAAAGAGCATCCTGTAGACCATCTTGACTGCTGCCACGGGTGTTGTCAACATTCAGGCTGCACTTTGCTATGTTAAGTTTGGAGTCCTTTTTCCTGCTAGCAACATGGGCATGATATTGTGCAGCAATATCGGGCCATTTCCTGACATTTTGAATCATGGATATAGAAACACAATATATCACGTTCATAAACAAGAGGTTTTTTTGAAAAATAGAATTTTCTGGCTATTTATAATGGAAATTTATATAACAATTTCAAACTTCCCTCATGTAAAATTATCCAGTACTAGAGGATCTCAGAAGAAAAGCACATTGTCCATAATATGGTCAGGAGAATTGTCACTCTATTACTTTCTTTAAAGCAACACTTTTTTTTTTCACTCTTAAAAGAAAACCAGTTTTTACAGTCTGTTTCTGTGAACTTTCTCTCCAAATACCTCCATCCCCACCTACAAATGCATAAAATGGTTCATTTAGTGAAGCTCCTGCTGGCAAGCCTGTACTGTGCATGCTCTGTCTTATAACAAAGTGTCTGTTTTTCCCTTTTGAAAGGCCTTTTTAAGGATCAATATTTCAGCACCTGCAGCTTGGATTCTTTCCAAATTTAAAAAAAAAGGTGGGGCCAACCATTCTCTTTCAAGATAAGCAAGATTGGCCTTTTCAATTTATGTTATCTCTTTTAAATCTGAGGTTTGGTGTTGCCGATTTCAAGAAAGGGGCAGTTTTATATTTAAAAATTCGTAAGTTCAAAATCTTTTGTCCAAACGTCCACAAATGTGACACAGAGCAAGAGCAGGCTGTCTGCTACATCTATGCCAGATTTGGTGTTGATCTGAAGTCCAGTGTCAAAGTTCTAACTTTTTCTGTTTGAGCTGCCCCCATTTTTAGAGTGGCCTTGTAGAATGTTGATTTGCTCTGCTGCACAATAACAGCTGTTCTCTCTTGCAGCTATAATAAAACTCTGCTATATAACTCTTGCTGGCCACCTCCAAGTTATGGAATGCAATTCCCTGTGAGGCTAGGCTGGCTTACTCTCTTCTGGCCTTTTGGCGGCAAGTGAAATTCTGACTTGTTCAGCAATTAGTAACCAGTTTTCCAGGTTCAGATGAAACAGGAATCAGAAGCTTCCTGGCTAGATTATTCTTACCATTATGTAAGATGCAAAGGGGCTCATTCACATCTCAGCCCAAGAAATAATACAGTGGACCCTCGACTTACGGAATTAATCCGTATTGGAACAGTGGCCGCAGGTCGAAAAGTCTGTAGGTCGAGGGTCCATTTCCCATAGGAATGCATTGAAAACCTATTAATCCGTTCCGGCAGAAGGAAAAAATACCCCCCTCCAAAAAAATTAAAATAACAGCAACAGTGGAGCAAGTCCCACGCTGGGACTGCAAAAAAAAAAATCACCAAAAAACAAAACAACACAGAAACATACCCCCCAGCCCAAATCTACCCTCCAAAACCCACCCAGAACAACTTTTTAAAAAGAAAAAACAGCAGCACCTTACCAGTCTGAAGCCTCCCGGGGTTCTGCAGAGGCTTCCCGCGCTTGCAAAGCTGCGCTTACTCGCGAGTAGACCTGCGCCTTTGGCGGCGCTTACTCGCGAGTAGACCCACACCTTCGCATTCATAAGGTTCTCATCTGTCCTTTACAATTTTAAGTGCACTTGGAAAGCAGGAGCTCTCTCAACTGCGACACACCCTATATACAGGAATGGCCGACAGACCTACAGCACAAAGAAGCAGCCTCGGCGCCACCTATAGTTAGAAAGTTGAATTGCCCGCCTTTTTCCCCTGCCTATTTCTGTTCTTATGTCGATTCTCCGGCCGGAAGTCGAAGTGAAATTTTGCGGCTGGAGAAGTCCGTAACTCGAAAAGTCCGTAAGTGGAGCCGTGCGTAAGTCGAGGGTCCACTGTAATCAGAATTCAGGTAATTTATATTTCATTGCAGCATAATTATCTAGCACAACAACTGAAATGTTTAATTGCTCCAACATAAGCAGAGTTGGGATTTTTTAAGGAGCCAGTTTTACTAAAGCGCTGTAAATCTAATTGTGGGTGCCTGTGACTTTTTAAAAAACGCTTGACCTAACTGTTCTCTGTAATTCTTGGGATTTCACATGGGAAAGATGAAACCAAGTAAGAGAAACCTTACTTGGATCAGACAGGATTGGGTTCAAACCCCATTCCAGTCACCATGGGTGTCTTTATATTAACATACATCTCTGAGGCAATCTGAAAATAAAGTGCAGACAAGTGCCAGGGACGCGAGAACAGTATGTAAATTTAGACCTCTAGTTGGCTATTTATTTTGTAAAAATAAAATAAATTGATCCGCCGCGCTTTGCCATGGGGCAGAATTCTCCAAGATGATGGTCCAGGAAGAATGGGAAATTGTCAAATATGAATTCTGCACAAGTGAGTAATATTGCAGTTAACATGACTTCTGTCTCATCCCAACTTTTTACCTACTATATGGTGACTCTAATCTCTTCTCGAGATGTTTCCACTTTTATGTCCTTTACAGAAACTAATAATGGAGACTGCTGTTTTGCTCTTATAATAATCTTTCTTATTGCAACTTTTATTACAGCTACTATTCAGTGATGCTACAGTGCATTCAGCCCTGCCACATCGTCTGAAAGCTTGACATGTTCACCTGTGGGTCTTTTACACAAATGGGCAACTTAAAGGGGCAATAATGGGGTGAAAATTGTGATTTTCTAACCCCACCCTATCATAGGAGTACCTTTTTGTGTAACACTCTGGAATATCCTGTTCCTGGAATGTGTTTCTGGAAAGGAAAAGGTAAGGATTCCACCACCTGTTTACTGGCAAACACTGCATGATCTATTTCTTTACGAGATAGACTTAAAGGGTAACCACCTCTCTTTCCTGAGTGGCTGTGTTTTTCCTGGAGATCCAGATGTTTTGGAGACAGAAATGATAAAGGCCATCAGAAATATTCAATATACATCCCCACCTTTTGTCCAAGAAACTCAAGTCAGAAATGTACCTGTTCCACCAGACTGCTGTGTTATTATGTGTTCTTGTGATGAAGTCTTGCTCATGTAAAATTCCAAGTGGAGGAATCCATATTATATCCTTGAAAGCCTCAACGTATAAACAATTGAACCATGACAGGTACTGTATTTTGACTTCAGCCTTTACTACCATTTCTTCAGTACCGGCCCTGCCATCTTAAATTTCACTTCGGCCCTGCTAGAATTCAGATGTCTCAACAAAAACAGACCTTCAACCTGTCTCTTACACATACCTTTGACAGAGGGGTACAACAGAAGATGTAGTACACTCTGTAGCCTCATTCATTCTGAAGCGACAGGAATTGTTAGCAGCGTGTAAAACTGTCAGTAAAAGGGACGTGGATGTACAAGTGCAGAAAATAGCTCTCATTAACTGTGCAGAGTAGATTGCGGTTATGTTTTATGAAAGCTTTAAATACTGACAATTTGTCTTAGGCACTTACTTCAGTCAGTCCAGCGCCTTTTTTGCCTACACGTAGGAAAGATAATTTACAAAGATAAAAGGCAACATCAGTTTTCAATCCATTCTCCAAACCTAGTGATATCAAGCGGCAGTTTGAACCAGAAGGCAATGAGACTCATTCATATTCATGCTGACTAGTGGCAAATGAATGGGGAAGATTCATCACCTTCCAGACAGGCACCGTGCGTCAGTTACAGCAAATAAAGAAAAGTGAACAAATCATGTTGCACCTCAAAGACTAATGCAATTTTGTCAAAATTCCTAACAGGCCAGAATACACTGTAGATGCAAAAAATTAGGAAGAGATGTGTGTATCCCTAGCACAAAGAGAAAGTGTACTTATTTTTGCAAAGGAAAACACAAAGGCCAAGCAATGTAAGAAACAGCAATAGGCGGGCAGTGTTACCATCAGAGAGCATAAATGAGCAGGACCAGCCAGCATAGATGCCAGCATTAGGGATTACCATGTAGGTGTGTACTTACATGCAGGATACAATCACTACCAGTGTCTGAGTGAGAATTCTAGAAAAATCAACTCTTTTAATGAACTGTGATGCAGCAATTTCAAAGTAGAATTGCTGAAAGGTCTGCTATAAATATCTCGGAGGCTGGAGTGTTGTTTTTTAAAAAAATTCTGTACTCATTGCCACTTTTAAAAAGTAGGCAGTACCATCACAGGTTTAAAGAGTGCTTTGTGATGTAACACACTGCTCTAATTACTCTTCTGTACACACTTAAATACAGGAATGACCAAAAATCCTTCAACATGTTCCTCCAAATTGCCATTTTAGAAAGAGCAAGTGCACAGGACTTACTACGCTAAAATACTTACACTTCCAAGCACTGGATCAAATCTTGTTGTGCAGCTCTGTGTGCACAACAACGATGTCATTATCCACAGCAAATTGCTGCTGTTTAAAAGGTGATTGTGGATGCACAAAACCCATACACAATGTAATAAAATCACATGCACCCCAAAGTCAACAAAGGACACCTTTAATCAGTGGTGATTTGCCACTGATGACATCACCACTGCACACACAGAGATACGTAACAAGATTTCAGTAGTTGTTACTTCTTATAAGCATCAACTTCAGTTAACGTTAGTTTATTTGCCATCAAGTTGCTTTCAATTCATGGAAACCCTAAGCAGAGTTTATTGTAAATGAGTTCTTCAAAGATTGATTTACCATTTCCATTCCCCATGAGCTTTAATGGCCTAACGGTGCTTTGAATCGAAGTCTCCTGAGTCCTGGCCCATAGTAATGCCATTACCTGTACCTATATTGCTTCCAAGATTTGAAATATCCTAGGATATAAAAGTGCTTACTCATGGGTTTTAGGGCATTACCAGGTTTAATGTTTTATCTGCGTTTCTTTCCTTTTGGAGAGGTCTACTAGCTTACTGGTGTCTACTGACAACAAGGTAAACCTTGGAGAAGCAAAGTATAGGGTTCAATATGACCTGTTTTTATAACTATCTCTTTCATGATTGAAATAAGAGAAAACATAAGATTCTCTCGCTGGTCTATCTATTTCAACTGCAGGATCTGAAGAGTAGACACGAGATTTAATGGTATAGGAGCACTGCCATAGAAAGTCGAAGGAAAAGTTGCTGATAATGCTAGACGTTGTATTTCTTATAAAAACCCTTGATACTGGACAAAGTTGTCTATATTCTTGCCATCTTTAAAATAATGTGTCAAAGTACACTTCTCATTTGAATCTATATACATGTGTGGACACAAACAGTGCATGGTATCCTGTCTACCTCTATGCACACTAAATTCAACAGAAACACTGACAGTCATGTTTGCCTATTGTTACAGAATATTGGTGATTTATACAAAGCACAATCAGCTCACAAATCTACAGCACCATCACTTTTATTAAGAAAGATACAAAAGGTTAGGACAGCTGCAGATTTAGAATCATTCTGTCCAGCATTTTATAAACATTGATTACAATGTAAAAGAATTCACACTTTTTAAAAAATGCTTTAAAATTGGCAATGAGTTTGTTTCTTTTCATACAACAATCTACACGGAGTTTACCCTGCAGCAAACAATGCCATCCTTCCAGAAATAGAAAGAGAATCAAGCTACTGAAAATCCATGAACAGTGTTACATGTCCTGAAATTAAGAGTCATGTGTTGCGCACAAATTAATTTTTACTTGAATTATGCCATCGCTACAGAAGATAAGACAATGACTGCAACTGTTCAACAACATCTCGGAGTCACACATATATCCAGATGCTGGTTAAAGTGCAAATTACATGTGTGCCAAATACTTTTTAGAAGGCAGAGCTGATGTTCAAAATGCTACCATGAATGGTTATACAACTAACCACAGACACTGGCACATTGGTATAAAGTCTAGCCCAGCTCCTTCACTTTTGACTACCAGCCAAACATGTACTCCAGAGCTTTGGACACAATGCTTTCATCTTTCCTTGGAGTCTGTCTGTCAGAAACCACCTAGAAAGGAGAAGCACATAATAAGTAGCAGATCCGAATCTTCTAATAGGAAAAACAGGAATTCCTCTCCTCCAGTATAAAAGTTCATGTTGCTATTTTTCTCACTATGTTCTGTTTAAATACCTGGTAGTCACTAGTTGAAGCTTTATATGCTGTCGCCAGGGGTCTCATAGTGGAGATCTTCTGTGTACTTGAAGGCTGCACTGGTGTACCTGGTGTTTTCACTGGTGGTGTGAAGACCGATGTTGGGGATGATGCAGAGCCTCTATCTGTGCTTTCCATCACACTCTACAAAAAATTCAAGTACTTTTTAAAATATTAAAGTTATCTGAATCCAAGCATTTTTTTTTCAGAAGCATAACAAAACAATACTACATTTCATCATCAAAACTAGTCTGAGGGACTATATTCCTTCTCAGGGAAGAACAACTGCTGTAAACAATGATTAAATAAGCTATGTAGGCATGCTGTTACATGTAGGTATAACTAAGGTTAAATGAATGTAGATGTGTTAAAAACTGAGTCCAGCAATTCCTTGAACCTTAATTTTTGATGCTGAGCAATATAGTAAAGCTTTACTCCTTCTATCCTTAGGAACAAGTACACTCCCACTGAATGCAGTGAGGCTTCTGAATTCCCAAGACTTGTGCAGTAAAGGTTATACTTACAAGAACACACATTCTGTTTACTGTTGAAATAGATCTCTTTGCAATTTTATTTAAATAGTACCCATTTAACTCCAAAGAAAATATGGTTTTGATGCCAGCTCCTTACACTAGATTTTCCTTTAACTTACTATCCATCTCAAGAAAAGGCATTTGTTTATCAGACCATCATTACCATTCTTGAAAGGAAGTAAAAATACTAAAATACTCAAAACATCCTACTCAATTTATGCACCGAAATACTCACAGGGAGGCAGCTTGTACTGATGTCCTGTACTAACTGTGCCTCATTTTATTACTGTATAAGGTCAAGCCAAATGTTTAATATAATTAAGGCATTTGGCAAAAGCATGGAATGGACAGGAACATAACAGGCCAGAAAAAGTGATTAAAAGACAAAAATAGTAGACTCACAGAACTAGAGACAGACACACTTTTAAATAAGATCACTCACATTCAATACTCCATTTATGATAGAACTTTTACAACTTGAATAAAAGATAGAGGTGGGATCAAGGTTCAGAATCTAACACACTGAATTACAGCTCCACAACTTTTGTAAATCTAAAACAACTGAAATTACTTGCAGGGGCACTTTCCCTATGTAAGAGGCACTGGTAATACATCTTAGTTCACAGACAGCAGTCATAGCACTTTGTAAGTTCTGTTCCATTGTACACATTGAACAGAAGCTTCAACAGTTTCCCCACACTTTCAAAGCCATATAAAATCAACTCACTTTATCTATACAGGGTTTCACACCAATCATAATAGATTCACCAAAAATCCTTCCATCTTTACTCAATGCTTTCCGGGCCTGTAGTTTTGACTGGTAGCGAATGTGCATCCAGTTCCCAGTGTTAGACATCTGCACAGATGAGTAAGAAAAAGACTTAGAAGGGAAGCAGAAATCCATAGATGATTTTTTAAGCCACATATCTAGACTCACCACATGCTTTAATATGTTTCCATACTGTGCAAACTGTAGCAGGATATATGAAGCCGATGCTTGAGGAAACCTGTGAAACCAGTAAGACTCATATCATTTAAGGATCAGAAATAAAATGTAAATACTCAATATTAATGCAATGCCACTGGCAGTGTTCCCAGAACTACAGGTTATTATATAACACCTAAGCTGCTATCAGTCTTCAAACACTGCCAATCCATTCATCCATCATTCACTTCCTTGACAGAGATAATACCATAAGACCAAACAAGCCACTTTAGCTCAATTATTATGGTAAAAACTCAAATCCTTCTGTTTAAAATTGATTGTGGGCCAAATGCATGATTTGTGCAGGGTTTTTAAGTGTACAGATAGTATAATGTTGAAGGAGATTTAATGAAGTCTGCAGGTGAAACCACAGTGGAAACTGGAGAGTTCTAAATTCTAAAGAACTCTTCATAAGGTTTTCATGGTTGCTCTACTTAATTGTATAAACTGCTTTAACAGTTTGTTGAACACAGTGGACATACACTATAAATATTAAAATAAATTAACATTGTGGTGCAATGGTTAAACTGCAATACTGCAGTGCAAACTCTGCTCACGACCTGAGTTCAATCACAGGCTCAGGTAGTTGGTTTGAGGTTGACTCAGCCTTCCATCCATCCACAGTTGGTAAACTGAGTACTCAGCTTGCTGGGGAGGGGGAAATGTGTAGCCTGAATAACTGAATTGTAAACCATCCAGAAAGTGCTCTAAGCACTATGAGGTGGTATATAAGCAGCACACTTTTGACTACTCAACAACCAGCATTAATTTCCCAGCTTAAGAGGAATCTGAACACAGGCCTCCCAAATTCAGCAGTAATGCCTAACCTTCCATAAATGTTCAGCTTGCCCCTTTTGTTAGAATGTTGTATTCCATGAACTGAAAAGCTATTATTATTTCATGCTTTTCAGTATCACACTGTCCTCTCAGTCCTATGGAACTGAAGATCCCTTACCCAAACACTGTTACCCAGGTGTCATCAAGATGATCTTCTGATGTTAAGGCATCTCCCTGAGTATAGAAGGGGTCTAGCTGGGCTGGAGACATTGTGGTCTTCCTGGGCTGTGCAAGACTTGCAGGACTGAACACATTTGCACCTGTCAAATTGTAGTAACGTTTACCTCAAAGGTCACTGCATTTAAAATTGAACTAGACACTCTATTCTGAAACAACAAGCAGCATGCATTATGACTCTAACAGAATGCTTGAGTTGACAGTCATTGGCCCAAATCCTCTTGCCTTAGCTACACAAGCAACACAAACGACATTAACTTTTGGAGGCAAAATGGCCACTGGAGATACTATCTGTTACATACAGATGTGTGTGACTTAGTTACAGCTGATAACGTCTACGGCAATTTTTTAATTTGGAATGCTTTGCCTCCATAAGTTAATCCATTTGTGCAGCTACGCAAGAGAATTTTGACCATTAAGCTCATCCATCCATCAGAACTGTAGGGGAGAAAGTCCTTATGAGAATCTGCTGTCTCAATGCCAGTAAAATCTGTGCCTTTCCTCCATGATTAAGGCTGCTACCATGGCCCCCCGGGGCCACGGAGTTGATTGGGATGCCAATCCCTAGGGTCTTAAGACAACGCTCCAACCTCAGAGGTAGAAGGCCGTCCTCAAGAGTGTCTCTCCTGGCTGCCTCAGAGGCTCCCAGCCTTGTGGAGGAGGCATGTCAGGGGTGTCACAGTAGGTTGGGAAAGAGAGGACAGGGCCCTCTTGAATCCATATCCCTCTCAGGCTCCACAAATGCCCCTGACATCAAGAGGAATTTATACCAGTTCTGTCACAAGTCTAAGTGAGTTCCCCCCCAATGCCTGCAATCATACATGCCTCAAAGCATACAAAGAGCCTGCAATGGAAGAAATCTCATTTTACATTTTAGAAAGGCTCTGTTGGAGCTGAGGAGGCAGCAAGAAATGGTCTGATCACTACTTCAATCATGCCAGCAAAAAAAATTGTCAAAGTACTGAATACTTGAGGCTGCAACAGAAAGACATTCTGTCAATAAGATTTGTTCCTTGTGCATGGTTACCTAAAAATGGCCAATTATAAGAAGCTGGTATTCTTTTTTTGTATCTATGAAAGCAGAGCCAAACCCTGATTAGGGTTATCACACAGAATGCTTTCTTGTAAGCCAATAGTTTTAATTGATTCAGAAGTTAATCTTCTATCAAGTAGAGATGCACTATTTATTTATTTCTGTCATTTATATACTGCCCTCTTAGTGCCCAGCACTATTCTGGGTAGTGTACATATAAAACAGCTAAGTGTCCCAATGCAAACAAAATAAAACCACCAATCACAACAGAAAAAAATAAATCAGCATGAAAACCTAATGGTGCCGCGAAGCAGCGCAGCCATGTAGGGGTGAATAACCTCAAAGGCGGCAGCCTTCGAAAGCCTGTCAGAAGAGGTGCATTTTCAGCAACCTCTAAAAAATGGGGAGGGAAGGAGCCAGGCATAACTTGAACAGAAAGCAATTCCAAAGAGATGGTGTAACTTCCAAGAAGCCCCAACCTCTTGTTGAGGATTTTCTGGCCTCCTTCAGTGTGGCCACCCAGAGGAGCACAGCCTGGGAGGATCTGATGGCCCAGGAAGATGACCTTGGGACAGGTAACGTGCATGTCAATCTATGGGACATGAGGTGGCCCATATACAAATTAAAAGCAAGCTAGGTAGCTCAGTGGCTTCGGTGTCTGGCTGCAGAGTCAGATGTTGGGAGTTCGATTCCCCACTGTGTCTCCTATGAGTAAAACCAGGCAGTGTGGCCTTGGGCATGTTGCACAGTTCCAGGGGTCGCCAGAAAAAGAGCATGAGAAACCACTTCTGAGTATTCTCCACCTGGAAAACCCTGAAAAGGGTCACCATAACTCAGAATTGACTGAACAGCACTTTATAATAATGATGATACATTTAATACTTTCCCCACGGGCAAGATGAGAAAAAAATGTGAGGAAAAGCAATATAAAGTCACCAAAGCCCTATTCAAGGCATTACTCACTTTGTTTTCTTCAACAAGGGAGCACAGGAGCCCATAGTCCTATCCCCTCCCCATCATAAATGCCCATGCAGGGAAATGGCACATCTGAGAGGTTTCTATTCAAATGAAAGCGCTGAAGAGGGTTTCACAAAAATCATATTCCACCTCACAAGACAAAACTTGTGTCATCAGGGCGCATCTGCCACTGACGTCCTGTCAGTTGCAGGCCAGAGGTCACTGCACTTCAGCATGTTAAGCCTACACTGGCGTTTCTACTCAAGAGCTTTGGTTTCAGACAGAGAAGCAGTGCATGTGAGCACAACAGACCAGTATATTAAGAGGAGAAACAAACTTAACAAGTCCTACCTGTGCCAGGGGTTGCTGGGATCGCTCCAACAACTGGACTCTGTGTCACAGAAAAACTGGTCTGCAAAAATAAGTTGATTTGAAATTCGTTTTTGAAAGTCCAGAAAATCAAATGATTGAGGGTAACATTTTAGAGTAAAAACCAATCAGTGAAACAACTGCGCAACATGAACACAAGCCTACCAAATTGCTACAAAAGTGGAGAGCTTCCGAGTGTGTCTACATTGCTGAACTACTCAAAGAGGAAAATGCTACTTTTTGCATCCTCTGCCCGTTTAGCAGCCAAGACCAGACACAACAGAAGTTCCACTTTTGTGCAGTACTGTGACAGATGTAAAGGTCAACCGCCAGAGGCAAATGCGGGCGGGACACAATGAAAGTTGCATATAATAGCCATTGACAACTGGGAACAGGAAGTTGCCCTTTTAAAGTAATAGTCCAATTAGGAATCCAAATATGGCATCAATAACAGGCAAGGCAGACAACAATTCAGTTTGGTGGCTGAAATCCTGCTGGGCAGGGTCCCCTTGCGCAACAGGAATGACAGAGAATGATGGAGTTGGAAGGGGCCTCTAAGGTCATGGAGTCCAACCCCCTGCTCCAGGCAGGAAACTCTGCGGCTGCTTCCCCTTCCACTTGTACCTTTCTCTCCTCCAGCTGGATCCTCCTTCAGTCCCATCATGCAATTACATTGGTGGTGGAAGGCAAAGCCTTCTGTGCCTTTCGTATGTTATCACTGGCAACAGCAGAAATCTGCTGGTAATTATGACATCATTCCCACTGTGAAGGCAGAACTCCACCACAGGAATTCAGCCATCATTTATATATAAAGAAAATATAATAAATGGTGTAATGAGCATACATGCCTTTCCAGAAACACAGAGGTTCTAGTGCAAACCCATCTCACTCTTTTTTTAACCACCAGGTTAGAGCCTAGCCTGAAACTGATTTTAGTATTTCAGGAGCTCAGTAAATGAAAAATACTTCAAGTGTGTTATCTATGTGTACTTCCCTGCCCTTATTTTGACCAATAAACTTTATAGAACTCTAATCTGCTCCTTTCTCAAAAGGCTGGTGCTAGATATGAAATTCTTCAAGGGCCTGCACACGTGCAGATGCAAGCCACTCCTCCTACCCTCATCACCTCTGCAAAAACAAGCACAGGCTCTTCCCAGAGTACATACACAGCCTCAGAGATGCCCTCAACACACCAAGATCTGTCTCTATTGTTCAGCCTGCTGCAAAGCTCAGTCCACTGTCATTCTCCAAGCTCTTAAGAAAGGACGGAAACCTTCAACAGAGTAAAAAGTGTGCTTTCCTTCATAACCACATTTGTGAGCATCTTCAAATAGTTATGGTTAACAGTGCAGCAGAGTGTAACTTAACCATAATTTGCGTTTGACCAGATACACATTCTATTCCATTGTAATTTCAGAGAAACTTAGCAAGGTACTTTCCACAGTTTTTCTACTATTACCCAGAATTTGATCTGTTAGGATAACCTTTTCTATAGTTATTTACTTCACCATACAGTGAAGTGCTTCCAAGTTCTGTAATTAGACAACATTATAGTTTGGGGTTTTTGTTGTTGTTTTGTGTGGCTTCCCCCCCCCCCCTCTTATGCAACACAACATGAAATCAAAATGTTTTCTATCCATAGACCACAACCTATAGAAAACTAATTTCCTCAGCAGAATCTGAAGTTATTCCCCCCTCCAAAGTAACACCTGAACAATTCATCTACCCATAGAGAAGCATCACAATAATTCACAAGGTGCAGGTTTCATTTAGACTTTAAAAGTATTTTTGTGTCACTCACTGGTCTTCTGGATGTCAGTGGTGTTGATCCAAGACTTGGACTGGCTATTTCATCATAGATACTTCTAACAGGTGGGGCACCCCCTTTATCTTTATGGGTCGGAACTATGGGCTGTAGAGGTGAGCCACCTAAGTGAACAGAACACAACATTTTAATCTGTTAACATGTCATTTTTGTGGGATTTCTTATACTGTGCTACACCTCAATGAAATATGAGTATCTTGCCAAACTCATCTGGCATTATAACACTGATCCATTTCTATGCAAGTATGCCACACTTTACTAACAAGCCATTGTTAGTAATCCCTCAACAAATCATGATATTCCAGCTGTTCTGATGATTAAGCAACTCTGAGAACAGTACAAATATCCATCTGATGCTCACCTACTAAAAAAGCAACAAAGAATGAAGACAGCAATATAAAGTTGATAGGTGCTGTGAACAAAGTGATCTGAGCAAATCTTTAAGATATGGCAAGATCAGATTATGGATTACAATCCTAAACAGATCTATGAGAGGGTAAGCCCCTCTAAACACAAGACAATTCCTAACAACAACATATAAGGATTGCACATCAGAATTTTTTTTCCCAATAAAAAGCATTTTGTACTGCACCAACTTTTCTTCTATCTGGATTTTGCTCACATTCATTATTTCCAGTGTGCATGCTAGAGGACCAGGATTTTGAAAAGTATGACTTTTCCTCAAGGTATCAGATTCAACTTCAGAGCAGTGATTTCAACCCATATTTAGTACAAAAGTAGTACAGAAATGTTTCAGATAATGCAACCAGCAACTCTGCACTTTGGGCACAAGCCACTTTCTATAGAGGAACTAAAGGTTATGACATGCATAACCGACAGTTTTCTTCAGTAGGGTGTCCTTATGCATTAAGCAAGTTGATGTCCAAAACGGGAAGATGATAATACATACCTGATATCCATGATTTATTCTGAGCAAATGCATTTTGTATAGAGCTTTTTAAAGGAAGCCAGCATTTTTTAAGTTAACAAGCCTGGAATATTTGCATATTTTCCTATCCTTGGCACCCTTTCAAGGGTCTGTGTGCTCAAAATCTGCATAATGAGAAAACTAATGTACTATGGCAATCTGCATAGTGCAACTAAGTTCAGACTATATGCTAAAACTCAAACCTATATTGCTTAATGAAGAACACTGCATTCCAAAAACAAAAATATTGAGTAGAAAAATGAATATACTCAAGGAGGTACCTAGTGTGGTGTAGTAGACAGGGTGACGGACTAGGACTCTAGAGCAGTGGTCCCCAACCTTGGGCCTCCAGATGTTCTTGGACTTCAACTCTCAGAAATCCTGGCCAGCAGAGGTGGTGGTGAAGGCTTCTGGGAGTTGTAGTCCAAGAACATCTGGAGGCCCAAGGTTGGGGACCACTGCTCTAGAGCCCAGGGTTCAGATCCCCACTTGGCCATGGAAACTCACTGGGGGAGTGGAACTGGTAAAACCACTCCTTAAATATCACACTTACCTTGAAAGCTCTATTAGGGTCACTATAAGCCGGTTCCCACCTGATGGCCCGAAACACACACCCAGAGCTCTTTTGAGATACAGTATATAGCAACCCTTTTGTTTCTGTCCATGGAGTTTACTTGGCAAAGATACTGGAGTGGCTTGCCAGTTCCTGCTCCAGGTGGATCACATTTAGTCAGAACTCTTCACTATGACCTGTCCATCTTGGGTGTCCCTGCACAACATAGCAAAAGCCTTTGACTGTGTGGACCGTAGCAAACTATGGCAAGTCCTTAAAGAAATGGGAGTGCCTGACCACCTTATCTATCTCCTGAGAAATCTGTATGTGGGACAGGAAGCAACAGTTAGAACTGGATATGGAACAACTGATTGATTCAAAATTGGGAAAGGAGTACGACAAGGCTGTATATTGTCTCCCTGCTTATTTAACTTATATGCAGAATACATCATGCAAAAGGCTGGACTGGAGGAATCCCAAGCCAGAATTAAGATTGCCGGAAGAAATATCAACAACCTCAGATATGCAGATGATACCACTCTGATGGCAGAAAGTGAGGATGAATTAAAGAACCTCTTAATGAGGGTGAAAGAGGAGAGCGCAAAAAATGACCTGAAGCTCAACATCAAAAAAACTAATATCATGGTCACTGGTCCCATCACCTCCTGGCAAATAGAAGGGGAAGATATGGAGGCAGTGACAGATTTTACTTTCTTGGGCTCCATGGTCACTGCAGATGGGGACAGCAGCCACGAAATTAAAAGACACCTGCTTCTTGGGAGGAAAGCAATTACAAACCTAGACAGCATCTTAAAAAGCAGAGACATCACCTTGCCGACAAAGGTCCGCATAGTCAAAGCTATGGTTTTTCCAGTAGCGATGTATGGAAGTGAGAGCTGGACCATAAAGAAGGCTGACCGCCGAAGAATTGATGCTTTTGAATTGTGGTGCTGGAGGAGACTCTTGAGAGTCCCCTGGACTGCAAGGAGATCAAACCTATCCATTCTGAAGGAAATCAATCCTGAGTGCTCACTGGAAGGACAGATCCTGAAGCTGAGGCTCCAATCCTTTGGCCATCTCATGAGAAGAGAAGACTCCCTGGAAAAGACCCTGATGTTGGGAAAGTGTGAAGGCAAGAGGAGAAGGGGACGACAGAGGATGAGATGGTTGGACAGTGTCACCGAAGCGACCAACATGAATTTGACCCAACTCCGGGAGGCAGTGGAAGACAGGAGGGCCTGGCGTGCTCTGGTCCATGGGGTCACGAAGAGTCAGACACGACTTAACAACATGTAGCAACCCAGCAGGCTTGCTTATGTATGAAAGCCTAAAACGGCCTGCCTACTGGTTCTTCGGCTCTCTTCCCTTCCTGCCACCAGGGGGCTGGGAGTTTTTCTCTCCGAGACAGCCTGCCGCCTTGTCAGTACTTGTTGAGCAGACCTTACGCACGCGCAGAGCTCTCCTCTGGCTCAGGACTTCAACGGCCTACATGCTTCTTCTTTCTTACCACTAATGATCCCGGAGCCTCCTGTCACGTTTTGGAGCACCTAATTTCATCAGTGAATATATTATTTCTTCTTTTCACTCTAGTCTGAATGAATAGTTTTGCGAGTCTCCTCACAGAAGCGGAAGCCTTGGGGACCCTGCTGACGATGCTCAGCCTATAACCGACCCCCGACCCCCGCTTTTTGCCAAGCCAATGCACGCCGTGCACCACCGCCCGGCGTGGTCTCCTGGAGAGGGAGGGAGCCTCAGCGTGAGCGGGGTCTGCATCGATTTATAGTCGGGCGCTCCTTCTCGCCCAGCGGGTTCGCCAGGCAGCCTGCGGGCGCCGAAGTGGTCGGGTCTCCTCCCTGCCGCGGGCGAGGGAGCTGCTCTGGCCCTGGCTCTCCTTGAGCCTCCCAGCCTTTTCCCCTCGGCAGCCGCCTGCCTGCCTGCCCGGCCCCCCCCCCCCAAGCCTTCCCGCCCCGCTTACCGGCCAGCAGCGGGGCCCTCATCTCCACCACAGCGAGGGCAGGGCCGCCGAGCGGGCGAGGCTGCGGGGTGCCCGGGGCGGGCAGGTCGCCCATCAGGAAGCCCGGCAGGAACTGGGCGCCGCCGGCCTTGGGCGAGGTGGGCGAGCCCAGCGCCATCGGCTCCGCGCCTGTTGGGGGGGGGGGAGAGAGAGGGGGGGTGGTCGTCAGGAGGGGAGTTTCCCGCCCCGGTACCGGGCTCGCCTCCCCAGAGCCCCACCACCGGCGCCGAAGACCGACCGACCGCGCGGAGGCCGGCCCGGGCGCCTTCCAACGGCCACCGCCTGCGCCCGAGTCCCCTTGCGGGCAAGGCAAGGGAGAGTCGCGCCCGGAGCCCGCCCCGCTCGGCCGCAGGAGCCCCGGAGGGGAGAAGCGGCGGAGGGCCGGGCCCTGAAGGGGTCCCCTGGCGACTCACCCGCGGAGGCGCCCGGTAGCGGCAGCTCCAGGGGAAAGGCAGCCATGCCTCCCACACGCCGGGCCAGGCAAGGCGGGACACTCTCCCGCTTCCGCCGCCGCCCCCCTCCCCGGCACTTTCTTAGAGAGCGGAAGGGCCCGAGTCGCCGCGCTGCCGAGGGAGGACGTCACTTCCGGGAACAGAGAGCGGCAGGGAGAGCGGCTACGTAGCTGTAATTTATGCTCCTTCCGCCTTGACGGGGTCGCTCTGACCAACGAGCGAAAGGGGCTGTTCCACCACAGGGCGCTTAGAAGGAAGAGGAGGCGGCGAAGGAGGCGTGCCTTCCGGCAGCCCTGTGGGATTGCCCCAATGAAACAGCAGGCAGTGGCTATGAAGCAGCAAGAGGGAAAGGAATTCCCGCCAACCGCCCCCCCCCATGGCAGCAGAAGCAGCGGCAGCAGAGAACGGAGAAGGTCCCGCTGGCACGGCGGGGGGGGGGGCTGCACACAGCGGGAGGTGACCAGCAGGGGCCGTCGGGCCCCCCCCCCAGCAGGCGTGCCCGCCGTGGCATCCTGGCGTGCCCGCGTGAGGATTTTGCGAGCGCCCCCCCCCCTCGCGTGCCCAACCCGCTTCCTTCCTTCCTGCAACTCGCCAGGCATGGCTTCGAGTTGAAATTCCACCGGTTTAGTGAACATGGTAGGAATATTTGCCCACTCCGTTTTCTCTAGCTTGGCACTTAAAACGTCGCCTGTAGCCGTTGGACATCCCTTCCTTGAAACGTTCACACCCCCTCCTTGGGTTCTAACTCAATTTGGGACAGGTAATAAGGAATTGGCTCCGTAGAGAGCGGCAGCGAACGCCATGCCTGGATCTAGCGGCGGCATGCCCGACCTATCCTTGGCTCCCAAACCTTCTTGCCCAGAACCCTGCGGGTTTGGGGGAGGTTTGCTCCCAGGACTGATCCCCCAGGAGAAGTTAAGACATGCCTGGTTTTCTCTATTTTCTCTCTCTCAATGCTTTTCTTCCTTTCTCTGCCGTTACTCCCTAATAAGGAGGCTTCCACACCTTCTTACTCCTCCGCTCTCTCTCAGCCACTTCTCTCAGTACTTTAAAAGTGACCCATTCTCCTGCTCATGGATCCTCTTTCATTCTTTCTATCGTCTTCTTCCACTTCCTTCTCCTCCTCTTCCTTTGCCCACCACGCCTCAGCAACTGTTGCCACTGCCTCCGCCACTCCCCCTTTTCTTCTCCTCCTCACCGGCCCAAACGGTCACTTCCAACGGTTTTTCCCTCCCTGAACGTTCCAGAGTTCCTGTATTCAAATCAGTCGTCTCTGCCCTCAAGTCTGTTAACGCAAGAGTTTTCTTCAGCCAACCTGTCAGGCTTTGGGGTTGGAGGGGATGGCACCCCAATGGGTTCTCTCATGCCAAGTCCCTCACCTCCACAACAACAGGGCAGACTTTCCAGGATCCTGTGTTGAGAAGGATGGCAGGGGCCTGTCCTCCTGAGGCCACCCCAGAGGAAGGACATGGCAGAAGGCAGAGGCGTACACGCAGGAGCCCTGCGAGCCAACAGACACCGACCCCCCTTGTCTTCCTGGGCTGAGAAGGAGTCTGTTTGGGGCAGTCTGGCCAAGGCGGCAGCGGGACTGCTCTCTTGCCCACCAACTAGCGTGCCCAGTGAGAGACTGTGTTCTCCCAGGCAGGGGACATAGTCCACACCACTCACACCTGGAACCTGGATCTGTAGAAAAGCTTCTTTGCCTTATGATCAGCCTACCATCACTGGCAAAATCCAATGAAACAAAAACAAAAGAAGGACAAAAACATGTGGTACCTTAAAGACTAACTTATATTTTAATGTGAGCTTTCATGGACACGTCCACTTCATCAGACATATGGAAATGGAATGAAATAATAAATGAAATACCAGATGCACAAGTAAAACATTCTAAATATTCATTGGCTGTAGAAGTCTTGGGTGTGTGGTACATCTCACATGCAGTGATTTATGACTTAGTGATTTATGGTTTAGGTTTCTGTCATAAGCATTCCTCCAGGAGACAGAAAACAGACATCAAGGATGAGGGGGACAGAGAAGGGAGGGTAAAGACTGGGGATTCAGTTACCCTGTTTCCCTGAAAATAAGACTTAACCTGAAAATAAACCCTAGTATGATTTTTCAGGATGCTTGTAATATAAGCCCTACCCCCAAAATAAGCCCCAGTTAAGTAAAACCCTGCCTTCCACCATTGTGCAGCAACTAGAAGATGACATGATTGTATTTGAATAAATGTAGATTGTTGTACATGGAAAAAAAAAATTTCCCCTGAAAATAAGCCCTAATGCATTTTTTGGAGCAAAAATTAATATAAGACCCTGTCTTATTTTCGGGAAAACATGGTAGAAACTCAGGAGGGGAAAAGAATTTATAAAAGTAAGTATAAATGTGAAAGAGGATAACAGCCTACCCTCACTGGGCTTCCCTAAAGTCCCCTTTAAGTAAGAGAATGGTCCACTTTGCTCACAATACTAGGGGTGCCATGCTTCAGTTTGCTGCCCCTCTCTTTTCTTTCTTCCAACTGCTACTCCAGATTGTAATCATGCAACTTAACTACATTGTGCCCCATGCTGTGGGCGCAATTCCCACCCACTACAAGCTACCTGCTGCTCCAACCTGGGTAATTGCCCACTCCCCAGGGTAACCTGTCCTCTGTTTCCCCAACACTGCTGGCATTTCCTGCTGACGGTCCCCCTTTCCTGGGTTCAACCAGGATGCCCCATTACAATCATCTAGGCGCTGTGGGGGTGGGGGGGCATGTAAAGCCAATCTCAGAATTTGTCAAGGTGAGGAAAGATCGAGGGGGGTGCCAATACAATGGTTTTAAGTTGAAGAGAAGTGGAAAGCTATTTGTCTATTTAGAAAAAAACAAGCTTTTACTAAGCAGGAATAGTGGCAAAAAGCTTTAGATTGGTGTCAGTAACTATTAAAACTCTTGGGAGTTGTTGTATGGGATTCTACCAACCACCGTGTTTAAAATTCTGTGCCCCAAAACAGAAAAGCCACTCAACATTTAACCCAGAGTGAATTAAAGCAACTACTTCAAGATGCAGTTATTGCCTGAACATACGTTTCATCATCCAGCCCAAGGAATATACAGTACAGAGAACCCTGAGGATTAAAGGTAGTTGAAATCAGTTTAAGTACCACCCAAGCATCAGTACCACCCGTATGAACAGCCTCTGATAACATACAGCATGTGATCACCCTGGGTGTCAGCAATGCTGTTTTTCTCCTCTTTTTCAGTGAGGGAATGCCACATGGTAGGAAGGCTTTGTCTTCATAGTTCTCTCTAATAGGGGTGTTTAAGATCTGTTATCTAATCAATCTATATTGGTAAAATTCAAGAACAAGGATACTCATTTCTACTGCACCCAGGGAATTTGTATATCCCGAGTTGGAGTCAGGACTTGTTTTGTAGAAAGTGCCTCTGCCTGAATTTGGGAGAGCTGGCCTCCCCTCCTGCACTGTAGTCTCCCATGGGCAGCAGGGCCCCATTATGAAACATTTTCAGGAGGCTGGAGGGCTGCCAGCAGGAGGAAGGTTCAGGCCAGTCTGCTTCTTTTTCCCCAGTTTCATTGGCCTAAATCTAAATCCCACCCAGTATCAAGATACAGACAAGTAGAGGAATCATTGCATGTGATATGAAGATGGCAGGATGGTGGAGGAAGAAAACTAGCTTGATTGAGCCCCTAATAACACATATCCTGGAGAGAGGCTTGCAAAAGACATGTTAGTTTTAAAACTCTCTTGCCCTTTCAATTTAGGGATGCTTCAGAAGGAAGGGAAAATATGTGATTCCTTTCTCTTTTTTCCAATCTCCAGAGCCAGCCACCAGCTTTACTATAGAGTAGTGAATTATTTGGTTTTGGGACTAGCAGACAGTTCCAAATGTGGGCCTCTGGTACCGTATAGCATGGCCAAGGAACATAAAGCAGGTGGTGTTTCTGGATCAGCTGCATTTATTTGCCTGCTCTTAGAACTTGATTCCTGCCTGTTTGGGATCACCCTCCACACTGTCTCTGACATGTATGGGCTGTAAGCCAGCCTCACTCTGGATCTACACACCCAACACCCTCAGATATGCATTCTCCCCAAAGAATGCCATATAGTTCTGGTAAAAAAACAAGATGTACGTATTTTTCTGAAGACAATTTACTGGAAGGCAACATGGTTTTACGAAGAAAGGATACAATAAATTGGCATTATTCTAACTATGATCCTAAATAATTTTATACCAAGTAAGGGAACAACTGTTGAAGCAGTGAGGTTTAGCAGATGTATGTTGATTCATTCTTTTATGGCTGTTATTTTTATAATAATGAAGAAGAAATCCAAAACATCATGAATCTAAGGAAAAGTGGATTTAAAATTATACACTTAAATGTACATTCTACATTGACAATTCTAGCAATTCCAAACATCTCCCATTACACTGCAGGCGAAAAAAGTTCAGTTTTTCTCATAACAATGGAAACATAATGTTGAATTCATCCTCTTTCATCCTTCTGCATCATTAAAGTTTCCATTTTTGTTACTGCACTGATGGTATTTGTGAAGTTGCTCCATAAAACCAGGATTTGGACAAATAGCAGGCCTTGCATTTTTCACCAAAGAAAAAGCCCTGGAAAAACTGAGTCCTTCTGAATTCATTAGGAAGCCAATTACGATTGCTGCTGCACGAGAAACTCCTGCGTTACAGTGAACAAGCACCACACCATCCTCCAAGAGAGAGGAAAAGATCACATTTAGAAAGCCACTATCAAAAATAAATGACTTAATGCAATCTCCTCATACATGTGTATATTAAGCATCGGTCTAACCAAGTAACACTTGGAAAAAAATCATTAGAAATAGCCTTTCCAAATGTAAATTGCAGTGTATTGCACATTATTTCTCCTTCTGTCTCCTGTATTCACCCTGAACCCAAATCCTGGTAGACTGCATGCACTCACCTCTGCTTGAGGTCATTTCCACTGGACAGTACTGTTAATCTGATCAGGTCTGATCAGCACTTCGGAGAAGGCAGTTGCAGTGAAGTCTGGATTGAGTCCTCCCAGTTAAGCGCATGTTAGTCTTTCCTCAAATCCATGATTGACCAAGAGGATCCAGTGGTCTACTTCTGCTACCCCCTGATGTACCTGCCACAATCGGTGACTCCACCACCTTCCTGGAACCACCACCACCAGGACAGAAGGATACAGTGGAGGCAATAGTTCCCCCCCCCCAAAAAAAAAACAGTAATACAAAGTACTTTGAGATCTAAATGCCTTCCAGTCTGTGCTTTGGTTCAAGAACTATGAATCTGTACTAAAATGCAACCCAAACACCAAATCATTCTAAGTAAATGTTTTGATCATTTCTGTATTAGCTATTTTAGGCTGCAAGGACAATCCTAACAGCAAAATAAACCTACACTGAATTGGCAGTTCATTTCTCCTTCTGTTAAAATGTAGCTACTAAATGGCTTATCAAACAACCAGGATGGATTTGATTTAAATCAAATTATTTTAAATTATGATTTAAATAAAAAATCAGATTTTTTTCTATTTAAATCAAAAAAATATTTTAGTTAAATCATGATATAAATTGATTTAAATCATTTTTAAATCATTGATTTTTATCCACTTTGCAAAAAACTGGGATCTATGGAAGTTTGTGCCATATTTTTATTTCACTCAAATGCAGACTTAGCAGCTCACCATTGTTTCAAGTCAATGGCCAAGATCTAATTGGCCTAGGGGAGCCTTCTTAGGATGGCATGTGGCATGTGACTTTATTTATTAAATTAAAACAAAGAAAAAGGTGCACTAGAGTTGCTATATCTCTTTCCACTCTATCCCATTGCACCCCCTTGAGAAATAGGAAGCCATTTCCAGTAGCGTTCAATACAGGGGGGGAGAGGACGACAGTCACACACCATTCTCAATGAAGTTATTATTTTAGGAACTGTCCCTCCCAGAATGGAAATGTTTGCTGTGCATGTGGAGGCTCTTTAGGTCCCAATCAATAACTGCATGCCAAACTACTCTAGCTGGGCTTGGTTAAAAATAAAGTGTTACGTGAAAAATGCTGTTCAAGCTTTGGGCCCCAGTGTTCTCTTCCTCTCTTTCTCCCAGCCCATATAAGAAGAAGAACTGGAAGTGTTCAGTTCTTGGTTTAAACCACTTATGTCTTATTAGATGCATCCAAACTAGGAACAGAGTTTAATTTAAACTATGGCTCATTGGAACAACCCAGGGACAAGGAAAACAGATCGCTCTTTTCTTGTTTCAATTAACCACAGGATAAACCATTGGATGGATGTCTTTGTTAGATGCAGTGACAAAGTGCAGTTGTTTTAACTCTAGAAGTGGGTGTTTTCATCTCTTCTGGGGCATGCCAGGAAAAGAGAAGGAAGGATTGGGTATCAAACTGGGGCAGCCTTATTCACATACCACTACTCAAAATTAAACAAACTTGTGCCCTTTAGGTGTTTTGGACTTCAACTCCTATAAGCCCTAACCAACACGGCCAGTGGTTAAGGATTATGGCTGCAGTAGTCTAAAACACATGGAGGACACTAGATTGTCTCCTCTTTCATTTCCCTCTTACATCTACGCAGTTGTATACTCCAAATCACATGAATGAGTCTGGAGAAAGAAAATACTTTACTGCAATCCTGATCTTCCTTATTGAGGGCGCACACTTCAGATCTGGTTCAAACTCACTTCCTGAGGGGGGGGGGGAAGCTTCAACTCTAGGTTTGCTCACCTTCCTAAGGCAGTTCAAAACCTCATGCTTTATTAATTGGTCCTCCATTGTCTGGTGAGAAATTTTCTTGAAAGGAGAATAAATTATCTGACTGTTCAGGCTGTCTAACAAAACCATCTTACATTATGAAGTATTGGAACTGTCAGGAAAAGATGATAAAAGCACTCTGGGGGGAAAGAAAACGAACTGAAAATTTAAACTCCCAAAGCAGAACAGTGGCATTAAGCAGCTGAAGCTAATTTAGAAATGAAGTGGAAACTGTAACTGGAAACCTCCAGGAGGGCATGGAATGAATACTCGTTTCAGGTAACTTGTAAACAATACACCAAATTCTTTCCTTCTAAAATAACACAAAGCTTGATGGAGCCATATTATCTTCCTTAATTCCAAACTATGTGAATAATGGAAATGGTTGGTAGATCTCACAGAATAATCTGGAGCTGGGCTTGAAAGTCAATATATTGTCAACATGTAGCATCAAATGGGTAGATTATATGAAACCGATCAAGCTCTGATTTCCTTATACAAGATACTAGCTATGTGGAGGTAACCTAGAATGATTATAAAATAATCATTCTAACTTTCCCCACATCCATAGGTATAACCAAGCAATATGTTACTTGTTCATAATACTTGAAGTAGTATGCAGAGTTCTCATAACATTCACCTTCATGAATGTCAGAGCTTAGTTTTTCATAGAATCGTAGAATAATTTAATTGGAAGGGTTCTACAAGGCTATCAAGTCTACCCCCCTGTTCAAGGAAGGAATCCAAATTAAAGCAGGTCTGACTGATGGTTGTCCAATTTTCTCTTGTATCATGCCTCCAGCGTTGGAGCATTCACCACCTCCTAAGGTTATTGGTTCCATTGTTGTACTGCTCTAACAGTTAAGACATTTTCCCTGATATTCAGCCTAAATCTGGCTTCCTGTAACTTGAGCCCATTATGACATGTCCTGCACTCTGGGATGATTGAGAACAGATCCTGCCCCTCCTCTCTAGGACTACCTTTCAAGAATTTGAAAAGTGCTATCATATCTCCCCCCAGTCTTTTCTCAAGGCTAAACATGCCCAGTTCTTTCAGTCTTTCCTCACAGGGCTTCGTTTCCAGTCCCCTGATCATCCCTGTTGCCCTCCTCTGAACTTGTTCCAGTCTGTGGGCATCTTAAAGTGCGGTATCCAAAACTGGACACAGTATTCTAGATAAAGCCTAACCAGTGCATGTACATGACGACAGCTTTACTTTTGAAAATAATTAACTTCTTAAAAATAAAATGTTCAGATCAAACAAATCAAACCCAGTTTAGTCAAGGGCCCCTATTTTTTATGATGCTGTTTATCTGCTCAGTCATATAAGAACAAAAAAGGCTTGAAATAGTGTATGAAGTACTTAAAATAACCAAAGAGTGTTCATTTTAAGGTCAGACTTTAAGAGTGGGAGATCAAGATATTTTAATTCATTTCATCAGGGAACCATCTTAAACATAATACCGCAGCAGTGCACTGTACAAAAAAAAAAAAAGGTCACTGTGTTCAATTTTTTCCCCTACTGCCACCCACAATCAGAAATCACACACAGTAATAGTTACCTTTAACTGGGCCTCCTCAATAAACTCAAAGCATTCTGGGAAATAGGAGACAATGTCGGTCTCAGGAAGGTCTAGGATAGGGATCATTTTATATGTGAAGTCATGAGGAAAGGCATTTTCAACTCCGTAGGCCACATTTAGAACATGGGTGACCTGAAATACAGAAGGCCAATACAGTGAGACAGCAAGCCGGCTTTACACTCTTCTGCATCTGCTATGGTTGTGGACCTCAGTCCAAGAGGTAACAAACATGCCACAAAACTTTTCTTCCATTTATATCCTAGCAGGATTGAGAATACTTTTTCAACAGGCAGCCTTTAGGACAATCCATAATTTGTTTTACTTAATGTTAAGTACAGGAGATGAAAAATCATGCAAACCTCCACATTAATCCTAAACATTTACTTTCTACCGTGTTTCCCCAAAAATAAGACAGGGTCTTATATCAATTTTTGCTCCAAAAAACTCATTAGGGCTTATTTTCAGGGGATGTTTTATTTTTTTCATGTACAACAATCTACATTTATTGAAATACAGTCATGTCATCTTCTTCTGGTTGCTG
The DNA here is from genome assembly GCA_037013535.1 of Intellagama lesueurii. Classification (NCBI taxonomy): domain Eukaryota; kingdom Metazoa; phylum Chordata; class Lepidosauria; order Squamata; family Agamidae; genus Intellagama; species Intellagama lesueurii. The sequence goes on along the minus strand of JBAJHW010000001.1, from coordinate 159,718,911 downwards.
CACAAGGGTGGAGGGCAGGGTTTCACTTAACTGGGGCTTATTTTTGGGGTAGGGCTTATATTATGAGCATCCTGAAAAATCATACTAGGGCTTATTTTCAGGTTAGGACTTATTTTTGGGGAAACAGGGTAGTGTACTCTAAAAATGTACTTGTAAGAACCAAGACCTGCCGAGTTGTCGGCTTAACTCCTGAGTAAGAAGTGCCTGGGATTGCGGTTCACGTCCCACAGATTTTCATAGTGTTTCCTTCCATGTGAGTGTGCCTATTGGGCTCCACTTCCTTTCTGTTATTTCCATAAAGCACCGGAGCGAATTTTGCAATTTCTTATAATGCTTGGCAACCTATTTTTGAGGCGTGTACAACAAAAGATGCACAAAAAAGTACCACCTTTCAAATGAACGCATTTACGTTCGCCTGAGGTCTCCCGAACTACCGCTACTTTCGTATTACATTAGAGGCGCCACAAACTTTGCTTTGTTTCTTTGCTCTCACCGCAACCTTTCTGAAACACACTTTTGAGCTAAAGTACTGGGCAGGGCACCTGTTTATATGTTTGAGGTGAGACACGATTTAAAAAAAAAACCCAAGCCCCATCCCCTCACACCTTACCCCATATTTTTTCATGGTGTCCAGATCATGAGCAGCATCTTGCGAACCTGTCAGGAGACATATGCATTTTATCCCATCAGAGCAGGAAAGGACGAGCAGGCAGAGCGCGCCCCACTTCCCGCCACCACCCCCCCGCCCCGGCGCCTTTCTGCCGCGGGAACCTGGCGGGATGCTTCGCCCTGCCATCATCGCAAGCGCCGTCTTCCCCACCGACGCTCGGAGAAACAGGCTACAGCCGCTGTTTTAGGAGAGAACGGCGGGCAGAGAGAGGCGAACAAAAGGGACGTTTCTGGCATTATTCCGACAGAAGCCCAGGAAACCCAGGATCGAAGCGCTTTGGACGCCCGCGCAGGAGCCCGATCCTGCGGCTCGGGCTCGGGCTCCGGCCACGTACCCACGAGCAGCCAGGGCTTCACGGCGCCCACGCGCAGATCCAGGCTCCGGTCCGGCACGTAACCGCAGGCGTCCCCCGGCGGCGCCGCGGCCACCTCCACCACCTGCACCCGCGCGTCCTTCCAGGTCTCCAGGGTCCGCCTCCCGCTCAGGGCGGTCACCCGGGTGCATTGCTTCCGCAGGTTGTGCCTGGAGAAGGCCCGGATCTCCTGGGCCAGCGAGTGCATGGCAGGCGCCGGGCGGGAGACGGCTGCTGGGACGCCCGGTGGCCCCGCTCCGGCCTTCCTCCCGAGGCAGGCGCTCCCTCCGGCGACGGTCAGCCAGCCGCCCGCGCGCAGGAAAGGGGAGGGAGCCTCCGCCTTGGCCGCACGGAAGCGTGCCCCGATTGGCCGAGAGGTGCCCGAGGGTGTGGCTTGTTTCGGCGGCAAGCGAGCCCGCACCAAGTGGCTAGCGCAGGTCAGCATCCAGAAGGAGAGGGGAAAATGCTAAATTGAACCCTGGCTGACTAAACAGTTTCCCTAAAGCCAAAACCAAAAGGGGAGGCAAGGCATACATATATACCCATCCCCAGTGCTTGCTGAACAAAATGTTCACAGATTCTACACCTGGCCAGAATCCTACTCTTACTTATGCCAATGCAAGTGCAGTGGCATATATGGAAGCTTGCAGTTGCTGCTAGTCTACTAAGTTGCACGCCTTGTCATGTGCTAGTACTGTGAGTTGGCAGAAGACAAGAAAGATAAAGAACTTTGCCGCTGTGATTTATTCCATTGCACTTGTGGTGAGGTAAACAAACAGTAAAGTCTGGCCAATATAATTAGTACATATTGGTGGAAATCAAATAGTAAGTTGCAACTAAAGTAGGCCCATTGAAACAGTTCCAGGCATTCAGTGGGCCTACTCTTGACTTACTACTGCATTTCAGCCATTTTACATTTTTTAAAAATATTTCCACTGTTAGTGGGCTGAGTTATGGCTAATTATGGGGATAGAATAGGTGCAGGTACTCAGCAGGGCGTAGCAACAAAGGATGTCTGTAGCAGTGAAGAGACACAGGAAAGTAGGAGTAACAGAATTTTGACCAAAGGCTAAACACATGTGGATTCCTGTGCTGGTTTGAGGATTGTTGGGTAGCTCTCACTGTGAGGCATCATACATCATTCAATCTGTTTAAGACAATTACATGCTCTAACCTCTTTGTAATGTAACTGCTGCCACTTTAACACATAAACATACATATGTACAAAGAAGAGTATGGGGCAAACCAACAGTTGGCCTGCTTTCTGTAAAAGGAGATTCTGCTGCATAAAGATAAGAGAAATGGCTCAAATGCCATTATCCTTAAAAGGGGCTTATCTGAAAATTACAGGTGAAAAAAGCAGGCAGTTAAAAAAGATGAGAAACCCTTCCCAGTTCTTTCTTTTCCCCCAAGAAGACAGAAGGAGTTCAAAGTCCGACTATGTGGCGCTCTGTTCCGAACAATCTATTTTAAGAATTAGCTGAAATTAAAGTGATAAACAGGAATCACCAACAACACATATATTTTCACAAGAAATGTAACCTAAATCCAATGTTTAGCACACTGTTTATGCCATGTGTAAATAGTGTGTGATGGATTCTGAACAGAGAAAAAAATAAAATACATTCTGGACAGCATATGTTTTACATTTTCATTGCATAGCAATGTAAGCAAAAAAAAAAGCCACCCCTTTTACAGTCTCATGTCTAGAAATGGCTTTTATACAACACAATGGGTATCAGTTTCATTTTGTTGAAATTTTATTTACAAACTCGCATGTTGTCTGTGGTTTGTGTGATTGGGAGAGATTTTTCTGGGCTGGGGTGATTGTCTTTCTGTCCAGCTCTAACCAATCATCCCTTCCAACCATTATATTCAAAGGGAGCACTGCCTTTCTGAGTGTTTCTTTCCCTCTTTTTAGTCTGTTGATGTCAGTTATTTGTTGTTGATCTGTTCAGTTGGTTGCTAAGTGTGTGTGCAGTAAAGAAAACAGCATGCACAAGTCTGTAATTTTAATCAATTTTAAGAAAAGATTTTTTTAATTCTTTCTTCCTACAAATGTCTCAGACAAAAGAACAAAAGAAAAATAAAAAATAAAGAAGACAAAAATGTTTTGGCACCTTAAAGACTAACTGCTATATTTTAATGTGAGCTGTCGTGGACAAGTCCATTTCCTCAGACAGTTAGTCTTCAAAATGTGTTAACATTTTTGTCTTCTTTATTTTTATTTTCTTTTTGCCTGACATGCTAGTACAGACTAACATGGCTACCTCTTCTAAAAATGTCTCAGAGTGAGTTATTGAGACTTTAAATGCCAATTAATGAAAAAGGGTGGACTATCTGGGGAACATGTAGCTATTCTCCTCTGTAGGTCTCTGTACTTCTACTGCATGGCAAAAGGGAATTTTACCAGAAATTCAGAGCTCTGCAACATATTTTGTACAGTGGTGCCTCAACTTACGAATTTAATCCGTTCCGGAAGATGGTCGTAACTCGAAATGGTCGTAAGTCGAAGCACCATTTCCCATTGAAATGCAATTAATCCGTTCCGGCCGAATAAAAAAATCACCAAAAAAACAACAACACTGCAAGACCCATCGGAAACACGATTAATCCGTTCCGGTCGGGGGGGGGGGGGGAGAAAAGCAAGCAAACTGTGCAAGAAATGCAGTTCAGAAATCCAAAAACAAAGCAGAAAGAAAGCAAAGCGTGCACGACCCATCAGAAATGCAAAAAAAGCAAAGCAGAAAGCAAGCAAACTGTGCAAGACCCATCGGATATGCAAAAAAAGCAAAGCAGAAAGCAAGCAAAGCGTACAAGACCCATCGAAAATGCAAAAAAAGCAAAGCAAAAAGCAAACAAAGCGTGCAAGACCTTTCGGAAATGCAAAAAAAAGCAAAGCAGAAAGCAAGCAAAGCGTGCAAGACCCATCGGAAATGCAAAAAAAGCAAAGCAGAAAGCAAGCAAAGCGTGCAAGACCCATCGGAAATGCAAAGAAAAGAAAAGCAAAAAGCAACCAAACCCCGCAAGACCCATCGGAAATGGGGGGGGAAACCCCAAAAAGCAAACAAACCCCCCAAGACCCATTGGAAATGGGGGGGGAAACCCAAAAAGCAAACAAACCCCCCCAAGACCCATCGGAAATGGGGGGAAAAACTAAAAAAACAAACAAACCCCCCAAGACTCATCACAGCAGAGAAACATAACCCCCCCAGCCCAAAACCACGCTGCAAAACCCACCCAGAACAGTTTTTAAAAAGCAGAAAGCAGCACCTTACCTTACCAGGCAGTCCCAAGCCTCCTCCGATCGCACTCACTCTAACCGTTGGGGCGAAAGAGCTACAAAGAAGCAGCCTCTTCGCCTACCAACGGTTAGCAATTTGAATTCCCCGCCTTTTTTCCCTGCCTTTTTTTGGTTGTAACTCAAAGCTCCGGCCGCAAGTCGAAGCAAAATTTTGCGGCCGGAGCTGATTGTAACTCGAAATGGTTGTAAGTCGGAACGTTTGTAAGTCGAGGCACCACTGTATAGGCAATTTCCCCCCCAACACCTGTGCCCCAGGATAATGAAGACCAATGCTGCAGTTGCAATCACACATCTCTCAGGTAACATGAAGCTTGCTCCAGACATTGTCTTATTGCTTGGGGCCCGTGCTTACTCAGAGATCCCTTGCTAAAGAATGAAAACATAGTGTTTGTAAAATTGAAACAATCGCAACTGGACTGGACTTTCTGCAAATGTACATACTGCAAGTCAATCTGGAAAAAACTGTAAAGCATGTACTTCAAACACGATTTTGTTTTGCTGGAAAAGATGATTCACATGCTTACCTGCTGACGTTTAATTAAATCAACTTTTTTATTTTATTTATTTATTTATTTAATAAAGGGGGTTTGCAGAAACCCCCTTTATTAAATAAATAAAGGGGGTTTGCAGAAACACTTAAGCCCCTTTCTTGAAGGAGAAGCTCAGGGAGGAAGTGAGGTATGTTTTGGGTAGATATTTTCTTTGGTGTGATGTTTTTTCAGGCTGACCTTTGCTCTTTCTAACCGCATGGGCTGAGGGGGCGGGGTTTCAGCTTTAAAAGGGGGTTTGCAGAAGCGCGCAAACTAGGAGAAGGAAAACTCTGATCTCAAACCTCCACTGCCTTGTGGCTATATCCACTGATGGAAAAGGCTTCAGGAGTTAACCTCGAGGCAAAACCCGGAGCCGGAGTCCCGGAGGCAGTTCGTGTCATTCTGGCAACTCCTGCGACGTTGCTGGAACCAGTTGTATTGACTCTTGCCTTTCCATTGGACTATTTCAGTGACATGGAGAGAGGGGATTTGCTGCTTGGGTAACAGCCTATCCTCCATATTATTTTACCCAGGCTTCGTGCTCTGGAGAGGACACTCCAGCTTCGCATACAGCGTCGAAACAACACGGGAAGTAGCAGTTACCGGTTATAAGTCTTTGCTCGATTGGCGTAGAGCATGACGCCAGGGGCTACTTCTGACAGTGGGAGAGGTCATTGCACCTCACTAGGTAGATACCGCCCGCCTTAAGCTGGGCAGCCCCCAGCCAGTAAGGTGCTACATCGCCACGGTCTGTTAACCTCACGGGGTGCGTGGGGTTTAGGGTGAAAGCCGACAAGCAGATCGATAACCCTGCACCATGCAAAAATCATAAGAAAACTTCTGCCCTAAAGCTGGGCACCTGGAATGTACGGACAATGACCCCTGGCTTTTCTGACCACGGCTTTTCTGACGACCTGCAGGAAATAGACGATGTGCGCAAGACAGCTGTCATCGACATGGAACTGAGTAGACTGCAGATGGACATTGTTGCCCTTCAAGAGACGAGATTGCCAGACTCGGGATCTGTCAAAGAAAAAAAACTTCTCATTCTTCTGGCAGGGAAAACCATTGAATGAGACCAGGGAATATGGTGTTGGCTTTGCAGTCAGAAATACTCTGCTGAGATCCATTGTTCCACCTTCTGTGGGGAGTGAAAGAATCCTGTCTCTGCAGCTCCACTCATCAGCGGGACCGGTCACCCTCATTAGTGCATATGCACCAACACTGTCATCCACTACAGAAGTGAAAGACAAATTCTACGACGATCTGGCAGCTACTATCAAAAAAGTCCCTGAAAGAGAGGCACTGTTCATTCTCAGAGACTTTAACGCTAGAGTTGGTGCTGATCACAATTCCTGGCCCACTTGTCTAGGCCGTTTTGGCATTGGAAAGATGAATGAAAATGGCCAACGCTTGCTGGAGTTTTGCTGTTATTATGGTCTTTGCGTCAGCAACACATTCTTTAATACAAAGCCTCAACACAGAGTTTCCTGGAGACATCCAAGATCCAAGCATTGGCATCAGCTCGATTTGATCCTCACTAGACGTTCTAGCCTTCCTAGTATTACAATCACACGCAGCTACCAGAGTGCTGATTGCGATACTGATCACTCCCTGGTGTGTAGTAGAGTAAAACTGCGAACAAAGAGATTATATCACACAAAAAAGGAAGGAAGACCACGTATTGACATCAGCAAGACTCGCGATCAAAGAAAAGTGGAGGAATTTGCCCAAGCGCTTGAGGAAACCCTTCCAGCCCCGGCTGATGCAAATGCACCTGAACGATGGGAACATTTCAAGAACGCTGTGTATAACACCGCCTTGTCCACATTTGGCAAGAAGACCAAAAAGACGGCCGACTGGTTCGAAGCCTATTCGGAGGAGTTGATGCCAGCCATCGAGGATAAGAGGAGAGCTCTAGCAGCATACAAAGCCTGTACTAGCGAGTACAACTTGCAAGCTCTTCGAGCTGCTCGTAGCCAAGTCCAACAGGCTGCCAGGAGATGTTCCAACGATTATTGGCTTCAGCTCTGCTCTCAGATACAGATAGCAGCCGACACAGGTAACATCAAAGGAATGTATGACGGTATCAGGCAGGCTTTAGGTCCAATACAGAAGAAATCTGCTCCCTTGAAGTCTGCTACAGGCGTGATCATCCAGGACCGAGCACAGCAGATGGACCGCTGGGTGCAGCACTACTCTGAGCTATATTCCAGAGAGAATGTAGTAACCGAAGAAGCATTAAATAACATTGAGTGCCTGCCTGTCTTGGAAGAGTTGGACAGTGAACCAACCTTAGCAGAAATAAAAGCGGCCTTGGATTCCCTCGCCTCCGGCAAGGCACCTGGAAAGGATAACATCCCTGTTGAAGTGCTGAAGTGCTGTAAAGAGACCATCACTACCGAGCCGTATGAAATCTTTTGTCTTTGCTGGAGGGAAGGTGGAGTACCACAGGACATGAAGGATGCAAACATCGTCACATTGTACAAGAACAAAGGAGACAGGGGCGACTGCAATAACTACCGTGGCATCTCTCTTCTCAGCGTTGTAGGGAAGCTGCTTGCCCGTGTTGTGCTGAAGAGGCTCCAGGTGCTCGCAGACAGAGTCTATCCAGAATCACAGTGTGGATTTCGAGCTAATAGATCCACCACTGACATGGTATTCTCCCTCAGACAGTTGCAGGAGAAATGCAGGGAACAACAACAGCCACTCTTTGTCGCCTTCATAGATCTCACAAAGGCCTTTGATTTGGTTAGCAGGGATGGCCTTTTTAAAATACTTCCCAAGATTGGATGTCCACCTCGACTCCTTAACATTATCAGGTCCTTCCATGAGGGAATGAAAGGCACTGTAGTTTTTGATGGTTCAACATCAGATCCCTTTGACATCCGAAGCGGAGTGAAACAGGGCTGTGTCCTCGCACCAACCCTTTGTGGGTTCTTTTTTGCTGTCATGCTGAAGCACGCCTTTGGAACTGCAACAGAAGGTGTCTATCTCCGGACTAGATCAGACGGAAAGCTCTTTAATCTCTCTATTTATTTATTTATTTATTTATTTATTTATTTCATTTATACCCCGCCTATCTGGTCTTGCGACCACTCTAGGCAGCTTCCAAACAACATAAAACAACAGATAAAATCACAAAATTATTACAAAAACAATTTCCATAACAATTATAAAACAAAAAATAAAGATAAATAGAAAAGGTAAAAAGATCAGGTATTGACTGGAGGGAAGGCCTGTATAAACATCCATGTTTTTAATTGATTTTTAAAGATACCCAGCGTAGGGGCGGCACGAATTTCCGGAGGAAGATTATTCCAGAGGCGAGGAGCCACCGCCGAGAAGGCCCGATTTCTTGTTCTTTCCCTACGGGCCTCCCTCGGCGTCAAGCTCCTCAGCCTCACCTCCTGACTCACACGGGTGATCCGGGTAGACCTTGGTGGGAGTAGGCGTTCCGCCAAATATCGAGGTCCTAAACCGTTTAGGGCCTTATAAGTAAGCATTAAAACTTTAAAGTCAATGCAGAACCGAATGGGCAGCCAATGCAATGCGGCCAGAATAGGAGAGATATGCTGGTATTTTCTCACTCCCCTAAGGAGTCTGGCCGCCGCATTCTGCACCACCTGAAGTTTCCGCATCAACCTCAAAGGCAGCCCCACGTAGAGCGCGTTACAGTGGTCTAATCTTGAGATTACGAGCGCATGCACCAAGGTAGTGAGTGCCCCCATATCAAGGTAGGGCCGCAGCCGGGCAATCCGCCAAAGATGGAAAAAGGCGGAGCGGACTACCGACGCCACCTGCGTTTCCATGGTGAGCGCCGGGTCCAGATGGATCCCCAAGCTGCGAACCCCACTCTTAGCAGCCAAGGCCACCCCCCCAAGCGAGAGAGAGTCATCCAAGCCGCCAACCACAGGGGCACCCACCCTCAGAACCTCGGTCTTGTCCGGGTTCAGCCTCAGCCCATTTTCCTGCATCCATTGCAATACAGTCCCCAGGCAGCGCTGAAGGGACAGGACGGCATCACCTGCAGTTGGTAAAAAGGAGATGTAGATCTGGGTGTCATCAGCATATTGATGACACGATGCTCCACACCCCCTGATGACCCGACCCAGCGGCCTCATATAGATATTAAACAGCATTGGGGAGATAATCGACCCCTGTGGAACCCCACAATTGATACTCCACGGGGCCGAGACACTCTCCCCAAGCTGTACTCTCTGGGGACGGTTCTCCAAGAAGGAACGGAGCCAGGCAAACGCCAAGCCACCAATTCCCAACTCAGAGAGCCTCCCCGGGAGGATACCGTGGTCGATGGTATCAAAGGCCACCGAGATGTCGAGGAGGACCAACAGAGATGTTTTACCCCTGTCAGCCTCCCTCAACAGGTCATCATACAGGGCGACCAATGCCGTCTCTGTACCGTGGCGCAGCCTGAAGCCCGACTGAAATGGATCCAGGGCATCTGTTTCATCTCAATCTCTAGATTGAGAGCGAAGACCAAAGTCCAGCTGAAATGCATGCGGGACTTCCTCTTTGCCGATGATGCAGCCATTGTTGCCCACTCTGCTCAAGACCTCCAACAACTCATGAATCATTTTAGCAAGGCCTGCCAAGACTTTGGACTAACAATCAGCCTGAAGAAAACACAAGTCATGGGCCAGGGCGTGGACTCACCTCCCTCTATTACCATCTCCACACAAGAATTGGAGGTTGTTCATGACTTTGTGTACCTTGGCTCAACGATCTCTGACACTCTCTCTCTAGATGTCGAGCTGGATAAACGCATTGGCAAAGCAGCTACCATGTTCTCTAGACTCACAAAGAGAGCATGGCTCAATAAGAAGCTGACGACATATACCAAGATCCAGGTCTATAGAGCCTGTGTCCTGAGCACACTCCTGTACTGCAGTGAGTCCTGGACCCTTTGTGCACGGCAGGAGAGGAAGCTGAACACCTTCCATATGCGTTGCCTCCGACGCATTTTTGGTATCACCTGGCAGGACAAAGTTCCAAATAGAGTAGTCCTAGAACGAGCTGGAATTTTTAGCATGTATACATTACTGAAACAGCGACGTCTACGTTGGCTTGGGCATGTCGTGAGAATGGCTGATGGTCGGATTCCAAAAGATCTCCTGTATGGAGAATTAGTGGAGGGAAATCGCCCCAGAGGGAGACCACAGCTGCGATACAAGGACATCTGCAAGCGGGATCTGAAGGCCTTAGGAATGGACCTCAACAGATGGGAAACCCTGACATCGGAGCGTTCAGCCTGGAGGGCAGGCGTTGCATCACGGCCTCTCCCAATTTGAAGAGACCCTTGTCCAGCAGACCGAGGCAAAGAGGCAGTCACGGAAGCAGCAAAATCAGGGAGCTGGACAGGGGACAGATTGTATTTGTCTTCAGTGTGGGATTGTCACTCTCGAATTGGCCTTCTCAGCCACACTAGACGCTGTTCCAAGTCCTCCATACAGAGCACGTTACCATAGTCTTTCGAGACTGAAGGATGCCTAATACTATACTATTTATTTATTTAAAATATGTTTACCCTGCCTTTCTCCTTAAGAAGGACCCAAGGTGGCTTACATCATTATAAGACAGTATTTAAAGCTAAGAGCAATGTGTAAAAAGAGGCAGCTAACATAACTGAAAGACAATATTAAAGCTAAATCTGTAAGTATACAAATATTTAAAAGGAAAAAACAAATACCACTCTAAGAAATGGTTAACACAAGCAGTACTAAAGACCCAGTCAAAGCAGTAATGCAGAACAATCTATTTAAAAAGATCACACTCAGGCTGCCAGTCCCTCAGGGAAAGCTTGCCCGAAGCGAATGGTCTTGGCCTGCTTGCGGAAGGACAGCAACCAGCCTGGCCTTTTGGCAATGACAAATACTTTGTGGTAGTATCAAGATATAAGTGAGAATGGTGGGCCTAAGAGGGAAAATCTATTCCATGATATTGTTTCCAGTCTCATGTATTTGCTTAATTAAAAATTATGTTATAAATACCATCTGTTGGATTACCTTGACTCATCTTTAATTACCTAAGGTTCATTCATTTTTGATTCTGTGTGAAAAGTAAAGTGTGGCATTAGCTCGGAAACGCTCTTCCCGCTTTGAGTGCTCGTAACTGACATCGCTGGCAACATCCTCCAACCGTTCCTACCTGCATAAATTCATTTGAAGTGTACCTCGGCTGAAATCCTGTGGCTCAACGTAGGACGTTGAGTGGCCAGAGTAGGACCACTGGATCCGTGAGGGTTCGGTGAGTCACCTCCTCTGCAAGTTCTATTGATTCAGTGGGCCTACTCTTGTTGTGGCTTACTATGCTAAGCCACGGGAACCTAACAGGGATTTTCCACAAGCTGATACTTACTTGTGGACACAGCAGCCCCTATGGAGGTGTCAAATAGAGAGGAAAGTACAAAGAGGTGGCAAGGGGCCAGGAAGGGAAGTCCGGAGGGCCTCGAGCCCCGACTACTGCTCTACATTGATGGGACTGCCTCTCTGATTTTTCAGAAGATATTATAAAGGTGTATTGATCCAATTCTGTATTACGCTTAGTTGTCTGCACTCATTTAACGACTGACAACTAACTGTCAAGATGCATGCAAAGCGAGCATCCACTTTTTTATATATGGAAGCTTCAGATTTGGGTCTCTCAAATCTATGTTCCGAGGTAGCATGCAGTGTATGCAGCCAGCTGAAATATGACAGTGGGGGACAACCTAAATACGTTTTCTTAATTGAAGGTATGTTATGCAACAGAAGTGCTGAGAGCAGGAAAAGCTGAGCGAGCGATGGTGTGGGGGCAGAGCTGCTCCTGCAAGAAACGGACGGATTCTACTGGCTCACCCCCCACTCCCACCCCTCTCCATGGCTGTTTCTGGGGGCAGGCAGGGAAGTGGGGAAGCAGGAGAAGACAGCAGCTTCGCCTTCGCCTTCCTCCTCTCTCTTACGCTCAGCTGTTCTGGGAACTGGGCAACACACACTGGGCCAGGACTAGTGCCTAAGGCTTTTGGCTCTCGAGTGTGATAAGCCATTGCTCCCTCCCTCTCTCTCTTTCTCTCCCTCTCAATCTCTCTCTCCAGTCGTCCAAGATACAAGGTAGTCTGATTCATCCTCTCCTTTGTTCATCAGAATTTGTCTTCTGGATAGCACAGCAATGGGGTTTCTGCCCCATGAACCAGATCCTCCCTTTTTGGTCGGCCAGTTAACAGGTGAGTGAGGAGAGGCACGAGCAGCCCCTTTCCTTTCTTCCCCTTCTCTCACTCCGTGGGGTTGAGGAGAGAGTATGAGCAAACAGGAGTTTAAGTTAGGAGATGTTGCCTTATTAAGGAAAACAGGGAGCTGCCCCACTTCATGCCCCCTCACTTCCCAGTCATCCAATCACTGTCGCCCATCTGCCCTATTAGCAGAAGGGAGGTCAGGGCCCTTCCTTACTAGAGGTGGAGGGTTAGCAGGCTAGTTCAAGAGGGGCAAGATGCAGGAGTTTTTGCAACCTCACATGCTGCCTTTAGTAGCTTTGGCTGGGAGGCCCCTATACTTGGGCTGGGGTGACTGTCAATCTACCCAGAGTAACAAATAATTATTTTCTGCCTCTGAATTCAAAGACAGCCCCACCTCTCTGCTCAGTGCCTTTCCCCCTTTCTGTTGGAAGCAATCAGTGAGTCTGTTGAAGTCTGTTGCTGAAAACAGCCATGTTTGTCAGTTTGCTTTTTTATCTGTTCACAACTGTAAGTAAAGAAAATGTTTTTTATACTTTCTCTGCTAATGTTACAGAGTGAGTTATTGAAACTGTGAGTGCCAGTGGATGAGAAAAAAAAGGCATGGACTCCTCTGGGGAACTAGAAACTATTCTGCTTTGTGAATTCTGTACCTCCACTTCTGCTGCACAGCTAGAGGAATTTACCCCAAAATTCAAAATTCTGCAACACAGGGCAGGTTGTACGGTGACATTTTGGGGTGTGGGACTGCCCTTGCTGGTACCAGGAGCTGCTCCTAGCAGTGAACTTGGAAAGTTACTTCTAAGAGGTAATTAGTTGCTATTTTTGCAGTAAGTAGTTTTAGATCAGTTACATTCAGGAGACTATTGCCACTGACAGGAAAAAAGGATTTTACTTCTGGCTTAGGCAACAGGTTAAAGCCTTTAAATTCTCCATATTCCAATAGGTGTTCCATGGTGGCTGTTTTTATTGGTCTGTCCCCCCACCCACCCAGGTGTGCAGTAATCTTGGGCTGATTTGTTTTTTTTTCTGATGCTACTTTTTCTTGCTCACTGTTGTTCCTGGTCTGTCTTTTGTGTTTTAATGTCACCACTCCTTCAAGAAGTTATTTTTATACTGACTGGTCTTGAATTTCTACTTGACTAATCTACCCAGTTTAATTTCTCAGCTACACAGAAGAAGTCGTGAGGAATTAAAAGGAGTATCCTTCTCAGATCTTCCTCAGAATTTCTTAATTCTTGGCCAAACTCCAATAATGACAGGGATACACCTTTCCTGACAGCTTTGCTTTGTGTGTGGGTTTTTTGTTTTTTTTTTAGTCTTCTCCAGCACATATTTCTGTGCATAGCAAGTTTGTGTGTGCATGCAGGAATGAGGAAACGCAGCTCTGTTCTTTCAAACGAGAGAGAGAGATAGACATTATACGGTCGGCGCAGAGTAGCAACATTGAACTAAGCAGAAAAAGAAACAGGCAGATTCATAAAATGGTTAGTTTCAATAGCATTATTTGAATTTTTAAATTTGGCTGTTCAGTGATTCAGACATGCTATTATGTGACAAGTGTGCAGTTCTTAAAGAAATGCAAAATATATTCGGTAAAATGAGACAAATATTCCAAAAAGTTCACCAAATGCATCAGTGATGTCGATGGTCTCTCGGTTCTTGCCAGTGGTGTCCTAGAATGTATCTCTGTAACATTTCTGTAATCACGTTCCACGCAGCACTCAAAACTAGCAACATATGTTCGTTTGGATCTGGGAATGGGGAGGGGCAGCATCTTCCCAGTAATTAAATGTTACCATTTGAGCATCCGGAAGATTAATCTTTCCTATGCCACCACACACTGGGTTGGGGAAATAAATAATTATTATTAGTGATTTGCATAGTTTCCTTCTCCACATAGATACAACCACAGATAAACAACAGCTGCCCTGTTTGGACACATCATTCAGACCCAGCAAGTAGAACTCAAGTTGGCTTAAAGATCTCTATTAACAACCCTTCACTTTGGCACAATCTGGCTTTCATCAAGTTAAAGGTATCATTAAGACCAGAATGGATTCCCTCATTCAATTTGGAGGCCAGTCCACATGTAGCCCAATGCAGTCCAGAGCCATCTATATCCCATCCAATTTGATTTGTACCCCTGATCCTACTAAATTTGTAAGTCCCCGATTGACTTGCATTGGGTAGCTAAAATAAAACTAATTATACGGGGGTGGGGTGGGTTGCCCTGATGGACCTTTTTGGTCCAACCGTAGTGCTTCTACTTTTGAGGGTCAGGCTGAAGTGCTTTCTCAGCAGATGGAAGGGTTGTTTTAAGGGAGATCGCTCCCATGAATGCAACCCTGTCCTGGTCAAATCAGGTGTGCAACTTTGCAGCCGTCTGATGCCACCATCCATTCCGATGCTTCATACTTGCAGGAAGCATGTCAAGGAAATGCCTTCCCTATCTGCCTTTCATGGGCATTCAGGGATGGGAGAGAGAAGGAAAGGAATTCCTGAAACCCACGGGAGGGACTGACATATAAGAAAGGTGGGTGTGGCAGATTCAAAGGCTGAGCCTGGTCCTTCTCACCTACTGAAAGATGCATTGAGAATCGTTTTGGGTTTTTCCCCTCTTCCTCCTCTAAGCAGTGGTTGTCATCCAACCTGCCTTGTGAAGTTGCGCATTGGGGAGCTAGGGTAGTGAAGGCCTCCCTTATCCTTGCACTCGTTATGTAAGATTGGGACAAAGAGATTAACTATATTCCCTTTTAAAGACGTCTATTCACCTGATCCTTTCCCACTAACTCCAAAATCCTCAGAGGTGTGTGAAGCAGTGGACAGAGTACAGTATGTCCCATGTACTGCATCCAGCCCCCTAGGAAGCTGAATACATCTACTGCATGGCAAAAGGGAATTTTACCAGAAATGCTGAACTCTGCAACACATCTTGTACAGGTACATTTTTCCCCCAACATCTATGCTCCCATATAATTAAAATCAATGCTGCAGTTCCAATCAAACATATCTCGGGTAACATGAAGCTTGATCCAGACATTGTCTTATTGCTTGGTGCTCGTGCTTACTCAGTGATCCCTTGCTAAAGAATGAAAACATAATGTTTGTAAAATTGAAACAATTGCAACTGGACTGGACTTTCTGCAAATGTACATACTGCAAGTCAGTCTGGGAAAATGCTTAAAGCATGTACTTCAAACACAACAAGATTTGTCATGATACAAGAAGAGTTAACAACGGCAGAGTGTGTTCTTCACTGATCATTTTAATATTTTCTCTGACAATCAGAAGACATTGCCTGATGAGATTTTGGACATGACTCTGCTGCAAAGGATGCAAGCAGGAGGGTGGAAGGGAAGAAGGGTCCAGAAATATATATGTATTGACTAATATTGAGGGAGGGAGAGAGAGAGAGAGAGAGAGAGAGAGAGAAGACATTTCTAATTCCAAATCTTTTTTTTTTTTGTGTGTGTGTGTTAGTATCCTATACATCATACATCACGCTGAGCACTAAATGCACCCTGTGTGTCAGAGAGGGAGACATTAAGTCTGAATCAGTCCCTCATGGGGTACAAATCCAACCATCCAGAACTTCCCAAATGGTCATGCCCCTTACACTGATCAGAGCTCACCATTTTAAATCTGAAAATTAATCTGTATGATCAGACTAAATATCGTAATCATCATCATGTGCCATCAAGTCAATTCTGACTTACGGCAACCCGTTTCAGGGTTTTCCAGGTAGAGAATATTCAGAACTGGTTTCTCATTCCCTTCTTCTGGGGGCATCCTGAGACTGTGCAGCTTGCCGAAAGCCACACAGGCTGGCTCTTTCCCTAGGAGGTCCAGTGGGCAATCAAACTCCCAACCCCTAGCTCCACAACCAGATACCTAAACCACTAAGCTATTAATTCACTGCTATCAATGGTTTAACCTGAATTTGTTGAAATGGCATTATGAACTTGTTAAACAATGACCAAAATTCTCATGCAATTCAGTATGAAAAAGTTACCTGTCTCTGATGATTTTTAAAGTTCATTACGAAAAATGACAGTTTAGTGATATGCCAGCATAACCATGCAAATAGAGTTTGGCCAATCAGTTTAAAAAAAAACAACAGAAGGGTTTACAGAGGATGACATCTAGATAGCATATTTGTTGCCGTGTTTCCCCGAAAATAAGACAGGGTCTTATATTAATTTTTGCTCCAAAAAACACATTAGGGCTTATTTTCAGGGGATGTTTTATTTGTTTCATGTAAAGCAATCTACATTTATTCAAAGACAGTCGTGTCACCTTCTCCTGGTTGCTGCACAAGGGTGGAGGGTGGGGTTTCACTTAACTGGGGCTTATTTTGGGGGTTGGGCTTATATTAAGAGCACCCTGAAAAATCATACTAGGGCTTATTTTCAGTTTAGGTCTTATTTTAGGGGAAACAGGGTATTAGCTGCTTCAAAAGTGTTCTCTGTTACTTTAGAATTGCTTCTGGGTTTTTCCCAAATGCACCACAAACCTCATAACACAATTCTTACCTAGAGATCAGACTCTAAGGTAAATGAAAACTACCTGAGTGGAAAATAAATGTTTGCCCTAAAAATACAGGATCCAAAACCAAGGGTGGCTCATGCTGGAGTTTTTACAACCTCACATGCTGCATGTGGTTTGAGTGACTAGGACGGACTTTTCTAGGCTGGGGTGACATGCAGCATTAACCAACAGTTCCTTTTTTGCCTCTGAATTCAAAGAGAGCCCTGCCTCTCTGCTACATTTTTCCTTTCCCCTCTCTTTCTCTGTTGGAAGCAGTGGTTGTTTTATTTGCTGCTGATCTGTTCATAGTTTCTCCTACAAATGTCTCAGAGTGAGTTACTGAGAGTATAAGTGCCAGTTAAGGAGAAAGGGGTGAACTCTGAGGAATGCTCTGAAGTATGTAGATGGCAGAAAAGCACTGGGTTTATTCCAATCTATCAAACATTTGTGGGTTTGTTGGCGTTTGAGGCTTAGCCTCTCTTTGCGTTCATTCTAATATATAGTACATTAGTGGAAGACCACGACAACATGTTGGCTGTCGGCTTGAACAGGATTCATAAAGCTCAACTCAGGATAAACAGAGGAAGTATATTTCCCTCTAAGGTGAAAGGGGATTCTTGGGACAAGTACTCATGCAGAAGGGAACAAAGTCATGCCCAGAGAAAGTAAATGGAATCAGAAACCTGGAAGCAACAAGGAACAATATGGAATCGAGAAGCTTCTCGACACGGGGGACCATCTAGGTCAATATATGCTAGATATCTCACAAAAAGGCAGAGCCAATAAACAGATTACTAAAGTCCACCGTAAATACCAGATTTGAGTTGAATATCAGGAAAAATGTCCTATTAGAGCAGTACAAGAATGGAACCAATTACTTCAAGAGATGGTGAGCATTTCAGCACTGGAGGCATTCAAGAGAAAATTAGACAACCATCTGTCAGATATACTTTAACTTGGATTCCTGCTTTAAATTGATAGCCTTATAGGATCTTTCCAACTCCATTATTCTGTGATTCTGTTGTTTGTGCTCCAGGCACATTCAGGTTTGAACAAGAGGTGCACCTCCCCTGACATAGTGCAATGTTCAGAATATGGACTAACTCTTGTGTAAAGGAAACTAAATAATTGCAGTTATATCTGTAAAGATTATCAGTTATCCAGGTGAGGTTATCTGGAAGTTGAGTCATAGCAACTGGACTTCTTTCTTGCAGTTATACCACAAATAAAGTAATATTATACCTTAAGTTACAATTGTATTGTTACTGGGGGAAAGACATCATCAGTTATTATTTGTACTGTAGCTACTTCCTTCCAGACTCTACTCTGCCCACGCAGGACAACAAGAGTCAAACTAATGGCTGCAAATGAGCTAAGCAGGCAGTATGGTGATTTGGTATTGGTAACTGGAAAGAACAAACAGGATAAAATCTTATTTTGTGACTTTTGTAGAAGAAATAGATCACTTCAGCCTCCCTGGGAAAGTTCTCATGAATCAGCAGAAAGTTACCTGCTGATTTGTGAGAACTGAGAAGCTAAACCACCATTTCCTTGCTGTATCTACTATTTAATGGAGTGGAGGGCAAGCTCCCCACCAAAACCAAATCTGGAAGTGGCAAAATGAGACAGAGAGCAGCCCTGAATTGCATCTTCGGAAGGCTTCCAGGGGGACAGACCAAGCTTTCTGCCTTTTTCCTGGGGAGGGGGCTTCTGAGAAGTTAGCGGGTCACACTAGGAGTCGATGGTTTCCGAAATGTTCCAGCAGCCCTCTTGCATCTTGCAGGTGAAAACAATCCCCACCCTGTTGTCTAACTACATTTTACAGTAGCGTCGCCCAGCTGAAGACGACCTCTGTTCGCTTTTGTGTTCCCAATTAACACATAGCTGACAATGCAACCCCATTTCCGACAGTTGCATTCTAGTCCTTTTAGACATTTTACAGCTTTGCCAGTTATTATCCCCTGCCCTATGTTTTTGAAAAACAAATAGTGAGGTGGAAAGAGAAATACGGACTATGAAGAAAGGCAGAATGAACCACTGATAGTCCTTTTAAGCTGCAGGTCGCAGGGATAGACAAGTACTGTTAATAGCCAGGCCATTCAGGGGAAGTGTCCAAAAACCCCATTCAATTCAAGAGCCACATGTTCAAGTACCTTGACCTGGGCCTGGGGAAAGCATTGAACCACCAAAGCTAAGAGAGGTTGCAGGCATTCTCATAACTACTGCAATTGAATGGAATAATTACCAGATGTTTCAAAACTCTTAAGTTTACTTAATGACTGTATAATTAAATATATAAGAGGTAGAGGAAGAGAAGAATGTGCATAGTGACATTGTAAGGTTGGTGTCATAAAATGGCATGAGACTTAGCTGTATTTAGGCAGAAGGAAGATTTATCCTTCTCCAAAAAGGTCAGTTTTTACCTGGTTTTCTTTACTGAAGAGGCCTTTCAGAATTCCAAAGAATGAGTCCCCCTGAACTGAAACTGGGTCTTACTGCTGACTAAGAAGTATAGGATAGTGGCCTTTCTCATGGTCCCCTTTCAACCTCACTGGTTGTTCCCAGTGTGGTGTAGTGGACAGAGTGATGGATTAGGACTCTGGAGAACAGGGTTCGAATCCCTGCTCAGCCAAGGAAGCTCACTGTGGGAGTGCAACTGGCAAAATCACTCCTTAAATATCTCACTTGCCTTGAAAGCCCCATTATGGTCTCTGTCAGTCGGTCCGACTGGATGGCACAGAACACAGACATGGTTGTTAAAATTCTTATGAGTTACTTCTGGCCCTGACAAAAAGAAAATAACTATGGGTTGTTGTGGTGGTTATAAAAGACAAGACACAGTCTTTGACTGGTATTATCCTGTACAACATACAGTATTCAAGTTTTGACCAAAAACCTAAGTATTAGTTAAATATCAGTGTAGCACGCATGCTCTTCCTAATATTGTTGGCTTTTCTAGCTCTGATGGTGTTATTTCAGAGATCTGCAGCTGAATTTCAGAGATCTGCCAATGAATTTTATGGAATTCATCATCATCGTCATAAAGAAAGCCTGCTTCCTTGTAGGTCTCTAGCTGCAAAGCCAGAGGTTGGGAGTTGGATTCCCCCACTGGGCCTCCCTGACAGGGTCTGGACTCCGTGATCCCTCGGGTCCCTTCCAGCTCTGCAGTTGGCAGATGATGACAGTGGTGCTGCTGCTGATGAGCCATGTAGGCGCAAGGGCGGAAGAGAAGTGGAGAGGGTCCCCGGCGAGCGGTGCGCAGCGGGCGCTTCTCGTTCCGGCCCTGCTTCGAGCGGCGCTTCCCCTTCCCACCGCGGAGGGGCAGGCGAGAGGCGCGTCACGTGGGGCGGCGGAAGGAAGGAGGGAGGGAGGGAGGCAGCCAGCGAGCGAGCGAGGGCGGCCTCCCTCTCCGTGGGCAGCAGCCGGGCTGGAGCAGCAGCAGCAGCGCCGCCGCCGCCACGCCTAACCGGGCCCGAGATTGGCAGGAGGAGCGGGGGAGGGAAGGAGGAGGGGGCGCCCGAGTGATGGCGGCTTCGTGAGGGCGGTGGGAGGGCTGGCAGGGGCGAGGGAGCGCATGACGGACTGACTCGGGGAGGGGGAGCCGCCGCCTCGCCCGCCTTCTCTCTCTCTCTCGCCCGCCGACCGACCGACCGACCAGGCCGACCGACCCGCCGGGTCTGGGCTCCGGCCGCCAGGATGTCTCGCTCGGCGCTGCAGCCGAGCCAGCAGAAGCTGGCCGAGAAGCTGACCATCCTCAACGACCGCGGCGTCGGCATGCTCACCCGCCTCTACAACATCAAGAAGGTGCGCGCGCCCGGCCGCGGGGGGGGGCGGGAGGGAGGGAGGGAAGGAAGGAGGGGGGGTCGTCTCTCCCCGGACGGGCCGTGGGCGGGGGGGGGGAGGGGAGGGGGTTTCGGCGTCCTTGGCGTCAAAGACGCGCGAGGCTCCCCCGCGGCCTCGGCCTTCTCCTCCCCAGGCCTCTCTCTCTCCCCCCCCTCCTTTCCCCGTGTGGGCCTTCCCGGGCCGGCGCGAGGGAGGCCCCGGGGGAGGGGGGGGGCGACCTCCCCCCGTGCGGAGCTTTGCCCCCCCCCCCGCGCCCGAGGGCTGCCTCTGAGTCAGGGAGGCCTGCTTGCTCGGGGCTGGCGGGGGGGGGCGGAGTGAGGGAGGCGCTACGCCTCTGGGGCGGAGGCCGGGAAACTAGGGGGCCCCCCCCAGGCCGACCCCCGCCGCCTTCCCCGTTTCCTTTCCTCAAAGGAGTGGGGGGGGGTTTGCAGACGCCGGCAGGGCTGCTTCCTCCTCCGTCGGGGAGCCACGAAGGGCGTGATGGGGGGACGCCCGCCGGTGCTGCTAACACGGCCTCCTGGCGCTAGGAATCCGGAGGGTTGCCCGCAAGGGCGCCTGCCGCCTCCGGCCCGCGCTTCCTCCCTCCGGGCGCCTCCCGTGTGAGTCAGGCCACCGAGGTGTGCGCGGTGGGGGGAGAGAGGAAAGAAACTCCCGGGACTCGAGCCGCCTCAGCCACCCGGGAAGGCATCTCACAATGCCTCAGGGTATGCCACTTGGGGGGGAGGGGGGCGCTTTTAAAAAAATTTATGTAAACGATAAGAAGAAGAAAATGTGGTAAAGGTTGCAGGATGATGACCGTTCGGCCAGCGTTTGCGTCCAGGAAAGAGAGAGCGGCTTTCATGGGTGTTTTGGTTGTGAAATTCATTCACGGGTCGGGTCGTGCTTTCAGACAGAAGGTGGCAGAGGCAGGAGGACGTTTGACCATTCATGGCCTTTCTCCCACCGGCAGGCCCCCGACCGTGTAACATGCTGAGGGATTTCACTGCCAACTGTTGATACCGTTGGGGGGAAAACAACAACCCCAGTAACCCATGAGGTGTTAAAAGCATTTTATTCTGTATGATTTATATATACTGTATATATGCATGCAGACACACACACACACACACACACACTCTATCTGTATCTCTCTGTGTGTATGGATGGATGGATAGATAGATATAACACTTGTGTGTCTTAATGATAATTAATTTAAAACATTGCTTGTAATGTATGACTATTGTAATTTTTGTGTCCCAGTGTTTACCATACTTGCATGGAAGTACGTTCCATTGCTTTTAGTAAGAATAAGTTTAGGATTCTAACCAGCTGTGACTGTTTCTTATCAGAGTGGATTGCCCTGTCAGTTTCCCTTGAGTTTGTGTTGTGTTTTGGAAAATGTATGGTCAGCCTTTGATTATTTTTTTAAAAAATATGCTGTCTTGATTAAGAGACTTCAGGTTTCGAGAAGCACAGACGAACAGACAGTAGATTACATCTGCTTGGTGGCCAATTGATCAGTTTCTGGTATCCCTTCAATGCCTGTTGGCTTTTGGGTTCATGGTGCTGAAGTAGGTGGATGCAGCAGGTCTTTTACAGCACAACAATATATGACTATCAAAAGTGAGTTTAGTAGAGCTTACTCCCAGGGAAATCAGTATAGGATGGCACCCTTATGTCCTTAAATGTGAATGCAGATTAGCAGTCACTTTATACAAATCAGTTATTCCCCAATTAATAAGAGATCTAAGCATGTACTCTTGCTCTCGGTCTCTAAAATACATTCTTGGACCACCTGGATTTTAAAGAAAATACACGAAAGAAAGTCAGGACATAAAAAGATCTAAATTCCATCTGTTCCTGATCAAAAGCATGTACTATAATGTTAAGTGTGATTTTCAGTAATGGGTGATGCCACAATGAAAAGCTTTCACTTAATGATAGTCCATTAGCTGGAAATACTTCCAAGTATACTTGTAAAGAGCTGCTTGACAGATCACCTACAGTGAGCATGCATGGCTTACAGGAGATCATCTTTGTAGACTTTTTAAAAAGTCTGCCATGGTGTTAAAATGAACAGCTTCATTGTCTATGAGCTGGGGTAGGGAGTTTATTAATAAAACTGCTTCTGAGTTTTAAAGATAGTTCAGATTGAAAAAATTAGCCTAACTTGTCAAGGCAAGTCTGGCTTTAAAAAAACAACAACACTGAACTTCATCATTTGTTCTCCTACCTCATGAAAGTTTGAGGTAAATTAATATTGTAATATTTCAGTTTGGACTGTCTTTCTCTTTATTCCTGTGGATTAAAAAAAAGCAGAACAATTTTCTTTTCTGGGATCAAAAAAGATGAGATAACTCACTCAGCTAGTCCACCTGCAACTTTGAGGCATGACTTTTGGCTGTCTCCCACCTCTGCTTCTAGTTATATTCAGTGAATAACTTCATTATAATTTCCACAAGCATTTTAGATCACTTCTCCACCTTATACAAATAGTTCTCAAAATGTTGAGTAGAAAATAATAAACAACATGAACAGCTAAGCTTGGCATAATTCATTTTCTATCAGTGTGGAAATAATTTTGCAATGAATCCTCACTGCAGTTTTGTATCCTTTAAAAAAAAATTCAGTATTCATCCCTATGGCAACTGGAGGAGCTTTTCAGTAGGTCTTGCTAATGTGGTTTGGTAGATGGAGCAGAAAGGATGGCATTCATGAAGTTCTGAATAGTGCAGTATACTATTTATCATGCTTTTGCAAAGCTGTTCCTAAGGCTAGAAAAAGCTAGAAAGCCCAAAGATACCTGTCGTATTCAAAGATTTTTTTTATTTCCACAGTTTTTTGAAATAGTAAAGTGTGTATCTCCAGTGCCGTGGGGTGGTTTTTTGTTTGTTTGTTTTTTATTTGTTCTTAAAATAAGCAAGAGAAGATTTCCAGGCAATATGTGGTCTTGTGGTTAGATGAATTAGTTACAGTTTTGTTATTTTTATAGAAAAGGGGAAGTAATAGTATGTCATCATTTCCAGCTGGCCCCTTGTTGCTGAGGTTAAGCACTCTGTGAGCCCACTTGTTTTGACTATAGAATTCTATTCTTGCTCTTATGTCAACTTTAAAATTGGTTTAGTATGTTTTTCAAATTAAAATTTACATTCCAGTATCACTCTTGAGCTAAGATGAAGACTCCACTACTTCTACCTTCAGACTTTATACTAACCAGGGTGGATAAAAATCAATGATTTTTTAAAAATCAAATTAACTTAAATCATTATTGTCAGAAACCCCAATTTTAAATTTAAATTGTCATTTAAATCAGTTCCACCCTGATACTAATGAAAACAATGTACAATTTGCTGGGTGCAGTAGGTCCAGTCTAGTGTTTTTTTGTGTAGTGTTGTTTCATAATCCCAGTATTTTCTGTTGCAATATACTGCTGGATAGCTCAGTGCTTTAGGTCTCTGGCTGCTGAGCCAGAGGTTGGGAGTTAATTTCCCCCTCCTTGACAAGGGCTGGGCTCGATGATCTGCAGGATCCCTTCTAAGATGATGATGGTGATATAACAAATTTGTGCCGTCAGTTCTGACTTACAGCAACATTTTTTCCAGAGTTTTTTGTTTATTTTTGTTAGAGAGTACTCAGGTTTACCAGTGCCTTATGCTGTGGACACTCAAACTTTATTCAAAGAAAGGGAAAAAAAGACAAAATATGGTAGAAATGTTGTAATATTATATAAATCCAAAATTTGTGTTCCTTCAAATATTCAGAGTATTCATTGCATCAAGCATAAGGTCTCTGCTAATCTTATTTGAAAACGGAGAAAGGCGGTGGCTGCATTTGGATGCTTATCTGAGGCTTTGTAAGCCAAGGTCTATGAAGGTGTGAATGTAGGCTTATGCCATCCCTTCCCTTGCTGCATTCCAGTTTCGGTATGAAATTCCTGGCTTGCATTAAGCCAGACTTCCTGATTCTGTCTGACCTGGAGAACTCTGGTGTGAAGTTGATTAACAAACCAGGAAAATAAGCTGCTATCACATCCTGGTTTGTTTTCCTATGTGTGGTATAACACAGGGCTCTAGCTCAATGAAATCCAAGTTCTTCACTCTGATGCAAATGGGCACAAAGAATGGAGAATGGAGGAACATGTAATCTACAGCGTCATAAAGCATGATTTATAAAGCCTTGAATAATAATATTTATGCATTCTTTGTCTCTTTTTTATGTGACTGTGGCCTGAAAATTTTTGTCCCATTCCTGTATAATCAGTAGGCTTAATTATATGTATTTCATCAGTTTCTCTTAACTGATGGTGAATTTTGAGAATGGGGAACAATCTTAAATAGGAACCAAAAATCTATTAGTAATATTTTTCAGCTGCCTTTTTATTGTACATATTCTGTAGATCTGTTGAAAAATGAAGTGGTCAGTACAGTAAGGTCTTTTATATTGAAATATAAGGTTCAGAAAAAAATTCTGATGTATGAATCAAGTGCTTTCCTTTTTGCCAGAAATAGGTTTCTTAGAGTTTTGATTGTTTCTACAACGCACCAGTATTATTAATTGTAAACAATTTGGTCTTAAATGTGGGTGAGGCATTGGTACAGTACCTTTTTTCTTTTTAAAAAAGTTAATAACTATCATTCTGCATGTTTGTGTTGATCCAGAAGGGTACTTACTCGGTCTTTGAGTATAAATCTATAGTTACTGTGTCGTTTAGTTTCATGAAGTGGATGTACTTGAGAAATCACTTCTGATGATGTATTGATTCTTTGTTTCTTGCTCCTATTAACTTTCCTTTGAGTGGCTGAGATCTTCATTGTCTATGTGTGATGCTTGAAGTTGAAAGGTAGCTTAAGAATCTGTCCAAAGCTGCAGCAGCAAGTAATGTGAAAACGAGGGAGCCTCCACTCACTGTTAATTGGTACTAGGAGTTGGTATTCCTATAGCAGAACCTGAAAACTATTCCTTCTGCCATTTTGTGAAAGGGTTAGGGTTATGCTAGATCTGGTATATCATCTGTGGAGATTGCTGATTTATTCACAGATTCTGGTAAGGTAGCTTTCCTGTGAAATATGCCAGAATTAGTTTGATCAGCCTGTTTCTTAGATCCAGAATTGTATCCAAAAGTCAGAAGAATGTACCATGAATTATACCAGTGTTACTAATACCAGCCCGTGCAGTTGGGATGCCATTCATGTGAGAAAACTTAGCAAGGGTTACACATGTGGTTCTAGTGTTCTGGTTTCCTTTTATAATAGTTTGAACCAAAAAATATATGAAATCCTTGATCTTCTAAGGCAGCGGTCCCCAACCTTTTTGGGACCGCGGACCGGCTGAGCCTCTGAGGAACGCAGGGCACCCCCCCATGCTTGCGCTCTCTCTCTCTCAGGCGCATGCGTGAAGTGGTGGGGGAGCGCGTGCCAGTGCCGGCATGAGCGCTCTCCCACCCCTTCGCGCGGGCGCTCGGGCACATGCGTGAAGGGGTGGGGGAGCGCTCACGCCAGCGCTGGCACGCGTGCACGTGTGCAAAGCAGCTGTGGGGAGGGGAGTGCGTGTGGGGGGGCGGGAGGTCTGTCTCCGCAGCCTGGTCCGGCTCAGGCCACGGACCGGCACCGGGCCGCGGACCAGGGATTGACGACCTATGTTCTAAGGCACTGGTTCCCAGCCTTGGGTCCCCAGATGTTCGTGGCCTACAGAAATCCTGGCCAGCACAACTGGCAATGTAGACTTCTTGGAGTTTTAATCCAAGAATATCTGGGGATCCAAGGTTGGGAATTACTGCTCTAAGAGAATACCTGTGGTGTATAAGTATTAGCAGAGGAGAATAAAGTATTTCTGGTCCAGAGCAGCAAAAGATTCATAGTTTGTTATGGAAAACAATTTGCCTGATTAACATAAATTATTTTTTGCACTAATCTGGGTCACAGGATGAAGAGTAACACCAATTTTCTGATGAGCAAGATGGCGCTGATAAGACATAGTGGTTACAGATAACATTCTAAGTAGAACACAAAGAGGTTCTTGTGACTCTTTAATTGGCTGTGCCATAGTATTTGCTGCCATGTTATAAACCATAGGCTTTATTTAGATTTTTTTATTATTACTGACCTCAGTCTGCTGAGCAACCTAGGAGCTGCTTAAGTATGGCTGTGGCAGTACAAGTGTTAGCATTCTGTTTCTGATATTTTAAATAGCAGTAGACTCCTACACCTTGTTACAAATTTCTTTTGAAACTTAACATAATTTTGTAAGTGCTTTTTTGCAAGGAATGGGAGCTGTTTGGTATAGGGAAAGCAGAAGCTTCAGAAGCACTGTGTAGCTATGTATGTCATTGTTTGAATTTAGAATTTTACAAAAGAAACTATTCAAGGTCATGTCACCCTTTTCTACTGGGATTTAATCCTGTAGCTAGGAATGGTAAATAATACCTGGTTACAATCCTGTTGCATAGGTTTTGCCTACAGAAGGGTGATGATGTGAGCAGCAGGGGAAGATTTTCAATAATTAAAGACTTCCTACTTTTGTCCCATGGCCTGTCTGACTTCCTTGTAATAAGTGTAGTTGTGTTCAGCCTTTGGGAACCCCAGGATGGAAGGAAGAACTCTTTAACTTCTGTATGTCCTTGTATAGTGTGGCTTTTGACTGTAATTGTGTGTAGCTCCTCTATGTCTGTTTGTTTGTTTGTTTGTTTGTTTGTTTTCTATCCTGCCATTTTCCCTGTGGAGAGACTCAAGATGTAATTATCCCTCAGAGAGGATGTAACATGTCTCAGGTTACAACAGCATATCATGAAAATTGGGAAATTCCAAGTTTCTGAATATGAGAAGATACCTGGTGCTACAATTTGGCCGAAATCCTGTTTGCGTGGGTAACAGTTTAAGGCTGATGAGGTTGTCAGCCATGGTGATTTTTTGGAAATAAAACAATTCTGAAAAATACTTGCATAAAGAGGATTTCAAACTTTGCTATAAGTAGTCCATGTGGTCAGTAATTCAGATTCAGCCAGGGTGGATTTGATTTAAATAAATTTAATTAAAAATAATTGATTTTTATACATTCTGATTTCTGTGCATATATCATGAATGAACTGAGGAACAAATCTGCTCCTAGAACGTCAACTCTTATAATTAATAATTGCATCTCATTGAGTCATTGAGTCAATGTTGATGGATACTGACCATTTCCAGGGTTTTCTAGGAGTAGAGTACTTAGAGGTGGCTTACCATTCCCTTCTGGAGGTGCTTTGTGACTATGGAGCTTGCCCAGGACAATGCAGGTTGGCTGTTCTCTAGGGAGGGGCAGTGGGGAGTTGAACTTCCAACCCCTGGCTCTACAGCCAGGTACTCCAACTCACTGTACATCCAAGAGAAGAAAGTTTAAAATTGTGGGTTTATCTCCCTTTATTTGTTCTCTCTTAATATTTAATTCCTTTTAATATTAAAATATACTTGTGGTCTCTCCAACCTGATTGATGGTTCCTTGACTATTTCATGGATAAGAATGCAGTTATCTCTCATTCTTCACATTTCTTCAAATATTATTTTACATTTCTTAAATGGGAACAAAACCATTTTTAGGATAAACCATGTATCATTTTTTAAAAATAATAAAATGTATTTAATGAAAAATGCATATATTGTGCAGTTTTTTAGAATATTGTAGACTCTTGCAGATGAAGATGGACATATGAATGAATATGTACAAAATTGGCACTGGTGTCCACTTCACCTTTAACTGTGGCAGTAATGATGATATGACTGGATATGAGAGATCCTTTAAATAGTTATTTAAGCAGTGCTTTTACCGTACTTCACTTTGTAATAGGTCTCTGGAGCATTTATTGCTCTTATAAGCAACAGAGATAATAAGTAGAGCACTTGGGTTACCATTACTCAGTAACAGGGTACCATTGTTATGAATGTTTATAAGATAATTTGAAAGGTGATCAGTGGCAACGTACATGCTTTCCCTTTGGTTCAGTCTCTAATAATCACTTTTAGAAATATCTCAGCTTCTGCCTTCAAAAACTCAGTTTGTAAACTCTATTCCATACTTGTGAATGTAGAGTTATTGTCTCTGTGTCCAGCCTACCAAGATCAATCTTTCAGTACAACTAACAAGAGTTGACTAAAATGTATGATATTAAACAGTTACGCTGGAGATGTAAAAATTCCAAGTTTGACTACCTCTGTGTTTCCTTGGAATGTAGGAGAATACACACACACCCTGGAATGTAGCCTCTGACAATAAAAGGCCTTGCTGGGTATAAACTGCTCAGAAATCCAAAGGTTATAGTACTGTGCTTGTTGAAAAATGTAGTAGAGACCATTGGCATATGAATGATTACTATTCTTCTCACGGCATCCAAAATATACATATGCCCAGTTCTGGCATAATAAAAGCTAGTTGGCTGGCTAAGGAAGATGTGGGAAGTAACGCTAATGTTTAAAATATACCTATTTTAATAGGGAATTAAATTATCAACATAAATAATTATTTATTGAAAGATGGGCCTTGTTTATCAATTCTGGGAATGATAAAATAAATAAAAAAATCTTTCACTTTGTGTTTATTCAGCTTAATGTAAACATATTTTTTTCTCTTTTCAAGTTATGTTTTAAAAATAGCATATAAATATAGCTATTTCTCTGTACTGTATATTTAGCAGTATGTTCTTGAATTATTGGTTATTCTTGAATTAATTTAGGTTGTTTATGTGAGTAGATCATGTAGTGTACCACCTTTGTTGAACTTGTTACATTTTATAATCTGGCATTATGAATGACATTTTTGTAATCAAGTGACTTAAATGATTCACAAATAAAAATATCTCATAAAGAAGAGGTACTGTTTGCCAGAGTAGACAGTGAAGGCCAGAATTTTATACTTGCTATCATAATGCAATTGGTGTCGCTTTCAGTGGCAAATTGGTGCAAGTTAAAAAGTCTGACATTTCCTATCACAAACCAGTTACTTAACTTGGTGTACGATAACGTGAATGAATGACAAGTATTTGTTTTCTGCTAGTTGTTGATTGCCGTATCTAAATGTGGATACTTAACTGCTGTGTGTGCATGAGTGAAAGAAGGTGCATAATAAACAGGACCCTATAGATTGGCAACACATGAGAGACTGAGCAAATGAAACTGTATCTCAGTTTTGTGTGGTAGGTTAAATAATTTTTAAACAACCAGCAATATTAAATTACATACAAAATTATGGCTGAAATCCTCTTGCACAACATTATGCAGCACAAGTAGGAAGACATCATCATCCTACAATAGTATAATTTAATTTAATTTCTATTCCAATGCTCCCTAGGGCCCCCTTTCTACTGGAAGAAGGCTTTGGGAGCCTCAGGATGAAGGGAAACCTTTAATAACTAAAACCCTTTGCTAGATCGTTGCCAGCAGTCCCGGTTGCCAGTGTTGTTTGGATATTAAAGGCCTTCCCCTCCCCCAATACCAAGGCTGGCAACGGTTTCCTCTGGTCAAAAAGAAGCCCTAGGGAGTCTTAAAACCTGATGTGGTGGTGGTGGGAAATAGGGAACTAATTAAATATTACTGTTGTGGGTGATAACGTCATCCTACTTGCCTGGCATAAACTTATGCCAAGAGGATTTCTGCCTCTACTTCAACTTTTCATTTAATGGTTTAACAGTGTGCTTAGCAATATTGTAATAGCTATTTTACGAAGAGTTTATGTAAGTATAGGTTGTTGAAGCAAACTGGCCAGTGTGTGTGTTCTTCAAACAGGCATGTTGACTAACTTCTTAATAAGGGCCTTCCCTGAGTATAGACATCTTTCTAACATGCTTACAATAAATGGTATACAGTGTTAGGATTTGCCTATAACTATTGTTTGTTTTTTCATTCTTGGCTAACATTTCTATTTCAGGTATGTAACATTTCACTGATAGTTGTTCTGCTCTGCTCTCCTGAAAACTGCATGTGCTGTCTGTTGTTAACTCCCTTTTGTTCTATCTTGCCACTTTGACTCAAAGTTATTATTTTGGAAGTCGACATGACGTAACATGTTTTGCATCATGAAAATTATTGTACATTAGGATTATTGTATGTATAATAAAGGTAGTGCATATTAAAATGTTGGCTGTAAGTAGAATTATTTAACTCTATTATCGCCTAGTTTTGACTTTTAATAGTATTAGTTTGCATTCCTAAATGTGATGTTTGTGGGAATTCAAAAAAACATTTGTTTATGTGTAACTTCTCTTTCTTTGTTACAATGCTTCCCCAGCAAGGACAAGTATGGAAGGTTTGCAAAGCTTTTTCACCTTCCCTTTGCCCGCTTTCAGATCAGTCTCATATTCCATGACTTCTGTCTCTGTAATCCACAGCAAACAATAGAAAGTTAAAAGAACTGCCATCTTGGCTTTTCACTTTGTTGTGTAGAAGTGCATAGCATGTTAAAGTGTGCATGAGCCACTGGTTCTCTATTACGCGAGAATTTTGTGCCCAGAAAAAGATGGCAGCATGAAAACCGAATTGTTGTGTAGCTTCCTTCTAGGTAGATATTAATCAGATTGGTGATACAATTCAGCTGTATGCCATTCATTGCTCTGTTCTCTGTTCCAGCTTGTCTTCACTATTGGATTGGAACACAGCATATATAAGAGAGGTTTCACTAGCTTTGGGAATGGGTGGCTCATAATTTATTTTGGAAATAAACAGTTGTGTAGTCACAGAATCCCATAATAGCTGATTTAGACAGTACTCTCTAAAGACATTTACTTCTCTTTATTTGAGAGGACTGAAAGAGTAGATAAATCTGGAGAAGCAAAATTAAAGCAGACATGCTGAACATTAAGCCTGGAGCCAGATGCAATCCAGAGAAGCCCCTCTTTTGGCACAGACGGTTCAGTAGTTTAATTTTTGTCCCACAGCAAATATAACTAGGAAGTAGTTTGTTTACAAATAAAATCCTTGCCTTAGGAATGAAGCTGGTAGGATCACAGCATGTGACAGTAGAACTGTTTGCCTTCAGCATGGCTTCTATTTGTGCCAATAATAATGAAAACTAGGAGCCAAAGCTCTCCTATTATGCAGTACACAGACATCAGTAGATTGCAGATGCATGCAGTTGGACACAAACCAGGGTGGATAAAAATCATTTTTTAAAAAATCTAAATTATTTAAATCACCATTTAAATCACCATTTAAATAAAATAATATTTTTATTTACATCGTTAAATCTGATTTAAATCAAATCCACCCTGATACAAATTCCAGCTAAATACTTTGTTTCAATAAGGGTAATTATTCTCTATAGGACTGTAATGTGTTTGTAGGCTGGACTATACTTAATGTGGCTCTCAGTTCAAAAGCTATACAAAAATGATAATCATACTAACATACAATTTACATAGTTCTGCCTCTTTGGAACATTTTAGATGTATTTACTTTTAGAAGTAGGAATGCTTATTGTTAAGTGTTTTGGAGAAATTACAGAGGAACCTATGTTTACTACAGATCACTTTATTTTTTTGCTTTAGACAAGGTGCACTAAGAAGGCCAGAACTATTTCCTACTTGATTAGGTTCACTATTGTATGGTGGCAATTAAAGATGAACCTGCTTCACTAAAAGAGAAGTACCTTTTAAATTTACAACTGAGCTTCCCCCTCACTGCTTTTCTGCACTAACTGCTTTGAACCTTCCGTGCATTTTTTTCCAGTAGAAGAGCATCTCTGTACTATCTCCCATTGCATAGTTCAGCTGTGACAGTTCCCACTCATTTTTTTCACCTCACTAAAAAGCTAAGACGTATTCCTAGTTTTTGGTTGCAGACTAACTGACATGATGTTCTGTGAAAAGAATATGTTTTTAGTTTCTGTTTTTATTTTCTTCCATAGGCATGTGGAGACCCAAAAGCAAAACCGTCATACCTTATTGATAAAAATCTTGAATCAGCTGTCAAATTTATTGTCAGAAAGTTTCCAGCTGTCGAAACGCGCAACAACAATGTAAGTAATGGAAGAGCAAATATTTGGATCTGTTAAGTAACAATTACCCTTGTCAGTTTTACTGAAGCATTTGGGATCTGTTTTTGGGTGTGCGTGTGCAAGGATCACAGCATGGGTCTTGAAACAGGCTGAATCTCAGTGGTAGACTGATTGGATGCCAGAAGAAATAGAACTTTGTGAAAGGCAGAAGGGCCATTTCTTGAGGAAACAGTGGCAGTAGCTTCTTTTCTTGAATGTTGCTATGCTATAGAAGCCTTAGAAAACAACAGGAGCCTTATGTCTTCTTCAGTATGATAATCTTAAGATTGTGTGGTGGCAGTGCCTTAGAAAACAGGATCACAGTATAAACATTTTAAAAACTTTGGTTTGAAAGTGGGAAATTGGTGTAATCTGACAATTACCGCAAATGATCAGTTACGATGTACAAATCTGAACTGCAGATGGGATGTTAGTATCAGACATTTGAGGACTAATGCTCAATGACAATTTCTTAAGTTAATTCTAATGGAAAGTTTAATAATATTGTTCAGTATTATGTTCAGAGTGTAACGGTGGTTGTGTAAGCATTTCCCTGATACAACCAGCCTTTCAAACAGTGTGAAATGTGACTTATGAAGGGGAGCCTCCCAGAGTAGGGGCAGTTTTTATGCAGTCGTCCTTCCGCAATCATGTTATTTCCCTTTTTGCAAGAGTATTTGCATAAAACATTTTCAGGTCTTAACATTGCATTTTGCATCTGGTTGCAGTGGTTGCTACAGGTAAGTTAGTCTCTAGGAGTACATCTCAGTGTGTTATCAACCATATTTTTAAACAAATTCATGGATCTTTGTCTTCACAGGAGATATTTCTGCATATCTCCGTGGAAGGCAAACATTAATGTTTTGGAGTGGGGTGGGGGTATTTTTATGTCTTTTAGAGCTGGGGTCTCCACATGTGGCCCGCCATGCCATTTTATCCGGCCTGTTCCCTTCAGCCTGTGCGCACGTGGGGGGCTGGGAGGCTCGGGCATGTGTGCGGGCAGGGGTGTGCGTGTGGGCAGGGGGTTGCGTGTGTGCGTGTGCGTGCGGGGGCGCACGTGTATGCGGTGTGTGCATATTCCTGTTCCTTCTGCCCTCAAAGATGTTGAAAATATCCGGTGTGGCCCTCATGGTCGAACATTTGGAGACCCCTGTTAGAGTCTTGTGAACTGCCCTGTGAATGCAGCGTGCTAGGAAAACATTTGAATAGGGTTGATCTCAGTAGATTATTCAGACTGAAGCTATTCTAGTCCAGGGGTCCCCAACCCCCGGTCTGTGGCCCGGGCCTTGGCAGGACCAGGCCGCAGAGATAGATCTCCCGCCCCCACACGCACGCCCCCCACATACGTACACCCCGCCACATACACGCATGGACGCACGCACGGCCTCCCCACATGCACACGTGGATGCCCTGCCCACCCACGCATGCGCGCACAGGTGCCGTCCCACTCACGCACGGGTGCCCCGCCCACACATGCATGGGTGCCCCACGTATGGATGCCGCCCGCACGTTAAACCAGAAAAGGTTGGGGACCATCTATTCTAGTCCTTCTGGAGGCATTGTGGAACTGATACAGTATATCTCAAGAAGTTTGGAACAAGAGAATAACTTTAACTCCTCTTTTGTGGTTTCCTTTCTAGTTTCATTTGTTTTTTCTGGTTAAGGAATTATCTGTTTATATCATCCTCTATCTTCTTGATTAAAATAGGCATGCAGTTTCTTCTGTTATGTATAAAATAAGTTAATTTATGATGATAATATATGGACACTTGCAGGATTAGTGCTTGCTTCTTTATAATGGGAATCAGGAGGACAGTCTTCTTACATGTTTACTTTTCTTCTCAGAAGTGGAAAGGGAAGGGCAGGTAACAGGCTTGCATTTTCTCTGCATGCAGCAGTTTGCATGAGTGCTTGAGAATTAAAATTTCCAACACATTAAGTTTTGATAATTCTAAATTACGCTTCCCTTTTTGCAGTCTCTTCATTTGACAAGATTAACATACCTAGTAATTCATTCTGGTAATATTCACTGATGGTTAGGTGTTGAATCTCCGAGTGCACCCATTAAAATTAATGGGGCTTAATTTAAAACTTAAATCCCATTGATCTCACTGATCCCAGTGAGTCTGTTGTAAGGGTGACTAAGGCTTCATCCAACCCTACATGTTGAGCACTGCTAACAAATATATCTGTACACCTCTTAAATAATTAATTTTGTTTTGAAACCGACAACTATATATGAAGCACTTGGACTATCAGAATCAGTGACTTGATGGAGTTTACCAAGGAGTTGTACCCTGTTTCCCCGAAAATAAGACCTAAACTGAAAATAAGCCCTAGTATGATTTTTCAGGATGCTCGTAATATAAGCCCTACCCCAAAAATAAGCCCTAGTTAAGTGAAACCCCGCCCTCCACCCTTGTGCAGCAACCAGAAGATGACATGACTGTATTTGAAAAAATGTAGATTGTCGTACATGGAAAAAAATAAAACATCCCCTGAAAATAAGCCCTACTGTGTTTTTTGGAGCAAAAATTAATATAAGACCCTGTCTTATTTTCGGGGAAACACGGTATCTACTCATGGAAAGCTGTTTCAGACCCGATGAAAGAACAGAAATGCTTCTTTTTTGTGTAAGCTTTTACATAAGACTTAGCGCAGGCTGTTTCTGAGAATCTTTTATAGTGAAGATAAAACCAAGATACAGTTTCTATGCTATAACTTGTGTATTCATCTCCCACCTTGTTTTTCAAGCTTAAACACAGCTCATCACAAACATTAACATTATGTAGTATGGGATGTCTTTCATGGGAGTTCCCAAAATTGCAGCATTCCCTTCTCCGGCTTTGATTTCAGAGGAATGCAGTATAAATAATTTTTTGACATTAAACTACTTATATCTTGGGTAGTCAGTTTATCTTTCAGTCATATATCTTTGTCGCTTTGAGAAGATGGGCATTATTTAAACTTTGATGTTTGTATTTGTTAATAGTATTTCATATGAAATGGCATGAAAAATTGTTGGTCTAAAAAAAAGAATCGACTAGGGTAAAACTCTAAAAAGTGTTTGTCTCTGAGATAATTACACTTTCCTAACATTCTTCCTAACAATTTTTTTCAGTGTTCTGCTGTACAAGCTTGCCTGTTTAATATTGTGTGCTACACTTAAATGTTGTAAAAGCAGAATCCTCTGAGCCGTCCAAAGTCATCAGCTTGCATAGGTGACAAGTTGGAATTTAACATGACACACTGAGAATAACATATTGCTATATGGTGTCTAGGTGGAAACAATTCCCTCCCCATAACAAGTTGATGTTAGGATTTGGCATTCGGGAGAGAGAGTTATATGGCCAAATTCCTCTTGTATAGTTATGCAAAAGGCATGGCTTTTGGAGCCAAACATTCAGAAATCACCATAGACATGATTAGCTGCATGTTGAGTCACACAATTCAGCATGCAGCCAATGCCTGCAGTGCTTTCTTAGCATGGGTCAGTTTGCTTCCAAAGGTTTCATCATTTGTGCTATACCAGTATAACCAGGTAAAAAGGATTTGGACCATGGTACCATATTTTTCCATATATAAGATCCCCCCCCCCCCAATTTTGACCCTTGCAGCAGGCGGAGGCGAAGGAGGAGCTGTGCTCGTCCGCCCCTCACGGCTGCCCATTGACTGCAGCTGCCCGATCGCCTCCAGCGCCACTCATGGGCTCCCTTCGGGCAGGGGACAAGGTGGCGGCGTGAGCTTGAGCTGAGCCCCGGCAGTGGCGCTGGAGGAGGCGATCAGGCGGTGGCGGCGGCAGCTGGAGGTGAAGGCGAAGGAGGAGCCGCACTTCACCGCACCTCATGGCTGCCCATTGACTGCGGTGGCGGCCACCTTTGGGCAGGGGACAAGGCGGCAGCATAAGCTTGAGCTGAGCCCTGGCAGCAAACGGTGCCGTGCCCTGCACCGGGCTGGCATGGGCAGCATCATCGGCATGGCTCGCGTGCCCACAGAAAGGGCTCTGCGTGCCAGCGGTTCAGCTTACTTCCGTGTATAAGACAACCCTCAATTTTTGCTCTATTTTAGGAAAAAGTATCATCTTATGCGGTAACTTAGAAGTCCTCATCTTGACTCATAGATATGGTGGAACAGATTGTCCTTCTTATTAGTTACATAGGTGGTTGGTTATAGGCTTTAGGTATGAGGTCAAAAAAGAACTGTATCAGTTTTTTGTGTTTTTTTTTAAACTAAAAGTGTTGTTGCTAGTGAAGTAAATACTCTTCAGATTACGGCCATATCTGAACGTTTTCCTCCTTCTGTGTCTTTGCGGAGAGGATAGAGTGACTTCTTTAAATTTGTACTGGTGTGAAAAATGAAGCATCTGTTTTTCACTTAATTTGTGCTACTGTATCAGTGGCATAGTCACTGGGATTTTAAATTTATTTTTGCTGAATTGAGATACAACCATTGTTGAATGAAGCCAGTGAAGCTTGGGGGAAAAGGGTTTAATTTGGCCCCATGGCAGAGACAGCACTACAGATGGCATTTCCTTTGTTACCTGGTTATTTTGTTAACCTTTGCAGGCCACAAATATTACTTGGCATTTTGACTCCGGTTCCATTGCTTCATACTCAGTCTCCAACCCAAGTTATTTACTTCTGACTCTCATCAGTTTGCAGAAGGTGCAGTAGATGTGGGAGTATAATACTGAGTTCTAAAAAGTGTTTTTAAAGTGTTTTTTGGGAGCCATACTTTAGCTCTGCCTTGTGGTTGGTGAGATTAGATGAAAAATAATTGCTTCCCAGAGAACAAATAACTTTGTTATCTGAGAAGTAAATATGTTATGACTAGCCATGTCTACCATGGCAGTCGTTTGGGGGCTAGTGGCTTTTTTTGGCCATTGCATTATGAGTTTGCTCTCAAATTCTAGATGGACCTGGTTGAGAACCTTTGCATTAGGATCTTGCAGATTCAAGACCAGTAGTCAAATCAGAAGTGCAGTGTGATACTTTTATATTTCTGTTTCCAAAACCAGTCAAATTACTCTTCAAATTTGCTTAGTGAAATTAATTATTGAATATTATTTGAGCTTACAGCAGCTCTCAAAAACAAAACCCATCTCAAGTTCTGACTCATTTGAATACCTCCCATATGCCATAGATTACTAATTTGATTTTAAATAAATATTTCCTACAATAAATGACCGTCTTAGTTTGAAGAGCCATCAAATCATATTATGAAGGGATAATTAAAAATACTAGTTTTTTCAAACTACATAACTCATAACACAATCTTTATATTATTTTCTTATTGGCATGGTGGATTTGATTTAAATCAGGATTTAACTTTTAAAAATGAGATCTTTTGATGATTTAAATAAAATTTAAACCAATTTGATTTTTTAAAAATCATTGATTTTTTAAATTGACTCTGTTTATTGGTCACATTTACGTGTCATCCCTTCCTCGGGTTGCTATGCTTTTGCTCTCCTGTTGTCCTCACAGCAACCATGTGATGTAGGTCAGACTAAGAAAGAATTAACTGCGAGCCTGGACCTGGGTCTCACAGATCATAATCCAGCACTTTTAACCTCTGCTCCCTAAACCAGGACTGGGATTGAAAGAGATTCTTAGACTCAGGAAGAGTTTATATTAATCCTGTGAAATTTTAGGTAGGAGTGGCATTTGGCTATTCAAACAATCCATCAGATATTACCTACATCTTAATAAAGAAGCATCAGAGATGAGGAAAGCTAGATGCATACATAACAAATGAGCACAGAAGTTCCCTTGGGGCCTATACAAGGGCCATAACCTGTGTGGTTCCTACCCTGTTAAAAATTAATCATAATTTCTAAAAGAAGAATAAAAATGATCAACATGCACAGGGCTTGAAAAATCCACCCGTCTGTGACGAGTGAAAAAACGCTGCTTGACGAGCCACAGCTCCCTCCGTCCCTCCCTCTCTCCCTCCCTCCTTGCCTCCTTACCCTCAGTCCGTCTCTCTCTCTCTCACTCACTCTCTCTCTCTCTCTCTCTCTCTGATCCTGCAGTCCTCCCCTCCCCCTTCCCATTGCAAAAGGAAAAACAGCCCTTTTCTCGCGAGAAGAGAGTTTGAGCGGCACATAGATATATAGCTCTGTAGGAGAATGTAGAGTAGTCCCATGCTGGAGAATATGGAGATTCCTTGCTCCCAATTTCAGCCGAACGGCCTGGCTCCTTAAGAGGCCAGGCACTTTTGCTTTCAGTTTTATTTTTGCTGGAGACATTCAAAAGTTAAATAAATAAATAAAAGAAAGGCATTCAAAATACAAGCTTCATGACCCCACAGGCACGCAGGTAATAAAGCAACCCAAGTCTGAGGGTATATTTATTTTGGGTTTGTACGCATTGTTATGTAGAAAGTGCCTAGTTTAAATTTAAATTTAAGTTTAAACATAAATTGCAAGGCTATAGTCCGGTCATGCTGACTGGTGAAATTTTTGACTGACTGGTGAGACATTCTAAAATTTTTCAAGCCCTGAACATGCATGTAATCCAAACTAATACTTGTACATGATTAATGAGCCTGCTTAAATGACATCTTCTTTGCTTCTGTTTTAGGAAAGTGATCAACTTGAACTGCTGGATAGCTCAGTGGTAGAGATGGGGGTATTCGTATTCCGCACAGCTAGAGTTAATGAGGGTCACGCGTCCATCAGCGGTGGTGGCCCCTCTCTTCCTTCCAACCACTCCGGAGCTCCACTCGGCGAGCCATTCAGCAACTTTGCAGGGAGACTCGTCCTCACTCCCTCTGCCAGGAGTGGCTAGCCGACCAGAAAGAGAACGGCGCTTCGGAGCAATTGGAAGGATGAGCAGGGCCGCCGCCACTGGCGGATGTGTGAGTGGACGGTCCGGCCCCAGGGGCCAGACCCTTGTTAACGACCCCCTTGCACGGGGATATTCGTAGAGTAGACTCCACTGAGTGGAGATGGGGGTATTTGTCTCCCATCTCTACTCAGTGGTTTGGATATCTGGCTGAGAGCCAGACGTTGTGAGTTCCATTCCCCTCTGTGCCTCCTTGACAGGGACTGGACCCCACGATCCATAGGGTCCCATCCTGCTCCACAATTCTAAGAAAATTATAAATGGGCAAGGGATTTGCTTACCCTGTTTCCCCAAAAATAAGACCTAACCTGAAAATAAGCCCTAGTATGATTTTTCAGGATGCTCGTAATATAAGCCCTATCCCAAAATTAAGCCCTAGTTAAGTGAAACCCCGCCCTCCACCATTGTGCAGCAACCAGAAGAAGGTGACATGACTGTAAAATAAAACATCCCCTGAAAATAAGCCCTACTGTGTTTTTTGGAGCAAAAATTAATATAAGACCCTGTCTTATTTTCGGGGAAACACGGTAGCAAATTTCTTACAAAAGCATATTAAGACACCAGAGTCTTTCTTTTCTGGTAAGCATTGGAGGAAACTTCATTCATTCAAAGTACATTTTCCTGATACAGATGTACAGCTTAGGATAGTGCATGTAGGTGAAAAATTTCCAGGTCTTTGCCATGAATTTGGTTCATATCAGTCAATGACAGATATATGTATATTGTCAGACCTAGTAGTATGGGGCTGCCACTCTTCAGAAGATGGTCCTGTGGCTGCAATCCTGTTCTATAGCTTATACCAACAGAAGGATGATGGCATCAGTGACAGAGAGCAGTTTTCAGTAATTAATAACTTCCCACTTCTATCCCATGGCTTTTCTGACATCTGTATAATCCCTTCCATTATATAACATACTCTTGACTTCATGGAATATCTACAGTCAAAGACATAGCAAAAAAAACAGTGTTTGACCGAGTTATTCATCCCAGTTCTTTTCAAATGAGGAACTACACCATTTAAAAAAAAAATACTTTTAAGCTGCTTTATTTGTAAAAGATCAGTACTGCCAGACAGTGAGTATGGGAGGGGCTATTTTTTAAAGAATGTCTAAAGCTTTGAGATCATAGTTTTGTGGTGTAGGTAAAAAACATGACTGCATAAATTAGATAAACAAACCAGTTGAAAAAGACTGTAGGGGAAGAGAGCTGGACAGGACAGGCGCTATTTTATACATAACAGAAGTCATTGCAAATTATTTCATATTGTGTCTAATGTTTCCAGGAGCTGCTTCTTTGAAGCTGTATGAGAGTTGCAGCATGTAACAACCACTATTAATTAGTAAAATTTGTTTAGGATATAGGTTAATATCTACTTACATTTGGATTCAGTTGATTTAAGGAATTTGCCAGTGTTTCCCCTGAGAACTAAACTTAAACCTCTTCATCATTTGAAACTGTTGTAACTGATAAAGTAGTTCAGGATCAGAGATGGGGGTATTCATATTTTATTGGGTTGCCACTCTTCGACCTAGCAGAGAGGCTTGTTGTCCCGCCTCCTCCCAGGAGTGGTGAGCTGATCGTGATCTCCAGAGCCATTGGAAGGCTCTGCGGAGGTTGCGGCAGATGTGACTGGACCCTCATTATGTCCACCTGTGTGAGGGTATTCATATATGAATACCCCCATCTCTATTCAGGAGCTTTGCTGAAATCTACTACAAAAGTTTTAAATGATGAAGAGGATTAGTTGTAGCTTTCAAGAGAACACTGTTAATGAAAC
Organism: Intellagama lesueurii; assembly: GCA_037013535.1. Taxonomy (NCBI): domain Eukaryota; kingdom Metazoa; phylum Chordata; class Lepidosauria; order Squamata; family Agamidae; genus Intellagama; species Intellagama lesueurii. The sequence goes on along the minus strand of JBAJHW010000001.1, from coordinate 159,677,856 downwards.
AGTGGCCACAATCCTGTAGCTAATTTATACCTGCATAAGGAACGTTATGTCTGGAGGCAAATTGCCACTCGTTAACAAGGTGCTGCTTTTGTTTTTGAGTGCATTTGTGATTTTGCCTGTGCCCGGAAAAGCAGCTGGCACAATGGATGAGATTTTGGGGTTTTAATAAAATGAAACACACACAGAAGACTCTCTCTCTCTCTCTCTCTCTCTCTCTCTCTCTCCCTCTCCCTCTCCCTCTCCCTCTCCCTCTCCCTCTCCCTCTCCATTTCTGCTTCAGTCTTTTTCCTTATGGTTAGGATTATTGTGTGTTGCTGAGCTGCTGCCATCCTTCAACTTCAGTGCCTGTGTTCCTGCCTCCATCTTGGATCCTTTCCTTATTTCCCTTCTTTTCCTTGATTTATGGGGGGGGGGGGAGTCTTCCAATTTCTTTTGTTTTTGCTGATTACAGGCAAGTCTCCTGTGCCAGTGTGCCTCCTTGAAATTATTTGTGGATTCCACCCCCACTCCCCCTGCAATTGCTGCATAGAATCCCCCCCCCATTGGTTTCTTCAGGGGGGTGGCTTCCCTTTCTTGGATTATTTTTGCTGGCTAGGCCTGACCTGCCTGCTGGACTCAAAGAAAAGAAGATGAGAAGGCATCAAGTTGTGGATGAAAGAAATCTCCCCGTAGTCTAGTACTCTTAGTTTAAGGCAGGGGTCCCCAACCAGGACCGGGCCGCGGACACAGATCTCCTGCCCCCCCCCCCCGTGAGCGCCCCCCGTGCATGCACGTGAGCGCGCTCCACCCCCCTGCGGGCGCGACACACCTCCCGCGCGAGCACGCCATGCCCCCCCAACCGGTCTGCAGTTGGGGAAAGGTTGGGGACCACTGGTTTAAGGGATTGTTTCTCTCTCTCTCTCTCTCTCTCTTTTGGCCTTTATTTGCTTGCTTGGTTTTCTTGAGAGTTTTGAGTGTGTATGTGCATGTGTGTGTGTTGTTCTGCTGTTTTTTCCTTGTTGGGATGTTTTCCCTGATTATTATTTTTTTAATGTGTATTTTGTTAAAGGTATATACTTTGGTGGAGTTTTTAATAATTTTTCTCATGTACTGTTGCTTGCTTTTGGTGTAGATTGATACTGTGTTGCCTTCCTTCTGCTTTTTTGAAGTAGTTTATAAGGGTTCGGGGGGACTTTTGGAGTGCTAGAAACATGAAAAGTACACCCAAAATGAAAGAACCTGAAAGAGGCTTTCTCTTTCATGTAAAGTAAAAAGATCAGTGTGCAGAAAATATACAAATAGGGCTCCCGAAAGAACCCAAAACAAAAAGAAATATGGAAAATTTTGCCGTACACATCCCCAATCAGCAACTTATTAATGAGCAGCAATTTCCATGGTGTTCTTACATGATTTTCATTACCTAGGCATAAATAGTGGGATTCTGGCTTATATGTTTTGAATTATACAAGGAGGTATTTATAACATTGCACAGTACAGATTTTTAACACCCTTTAACTGAGATTTTGTAGGTTGATTTTTATCCTCAATTTCATCTTGAAAAGGGTAAAGATAAGATTCACTGTGTCATTGCACTCTGAGATGTCAAGGAGGGCCCTGCCCAGGTTGTCATTGTACGCTTTTCATTAATCCCAAGTGTTGGAGCCAGGCACTGTTTGAGCAAGTTACATCTGTCTCTTCCTAAACTGGACTTCCTGGGTTATTATCCTATCTTGTTCATTGATATGAAACCAAAGTTTCCTGGTTTGGCTATAATGAGGAATTCAGAAATGAAGCATCACAGAGGAAGGGAAGAGTGTGAACGGGATGCTTGAGGCAGTTCTCCCATATCCAGCCCTCTTGTCAATGTTCTGTCTCCAGCATTCTACTCTGGAATATTTAGAATGTGTTGAACAGAATATCAAAGTACTTCAACCTATGTTACTTCAGGCAGTAAAAACCTTTACACTGACCTATATAAAAGAACATTTAGCACAACCTCTGTCAAAATTGCAATTTTGTGTGCTCCGTAGATTCAGTCAAAGTTTAAGTGTATTCTAGTTTCTTTGTGGTAAAAGATGTGTGAAGAAAAGCTAGAAAAAGAAAATGGCAGAAAAGGGGTTTGCAATGAGCAGTAGAATACAAATTCTAGTTCTATAAGTTCTCCATTTCAAAGGAGAACAATTATTTATAAAGCGATACTTTATTTTAGTGGACTTGATTATGGAACCTGTTCTGTTGTTATTGTTGGATTAACATGAAATAGTGCAGTGTAATCTTAAGCATCTGATAGCATCCAGGAAACCCACTTGAGCAAGATGCTCTCTTCATCTGACATATGATGCAGTGTTGTGAGCTAAAACACAACGTTCTGAAATATTTGTTGTGCCTTTAAAAGTACATATGAAATGGGCTTAATATAGAAATTAATATTAAATGGGTTTAATATGGAAAGTAAAAAGTTTCTGGTTTACTAGTTGTTTCTAGTTGTCATAACCTCCTTTTCACTTTCCACTAATTGAGTTTTGCAGAAATACCACATTTGAAAGTTCTGGAAAATATTTGATGAAACTCTGTTCTTATTTATGTCACTGAATATCCTTGTATTCATATTTTTCTCTTTCATTTCTTCACCAGTGTCTAACGCGCTAGCCTCTTGCTTTTTTTCCCCATCTATTTCTTTTGTTGCTTGTGTTTTAATGTATATTGTGTTATATGGTACTGGTTAAAGAACCGTTACTGTATTTTATGTTTGTATCTATATTTTATTTTGCATGCTTAACGTGGCTTTGCCTGGATATTCTTTTTGGTAAGTTCTGAATTTTAAAAGTGTATTGTTTTTCTGTAGTAAGATCTGTAAACTCTGCTGTCACCTCTTTTCCCACCTCAAGAAATCTGTCCTTATTTTCATCACGCTGATTTGTGCTCATAAGTGATTTTGCTTTGGCTAGATGCACATATAACCAATACTTTCTTAACATTTTCAACTTTCACCTGTAGAACCTCTGTATAATAATATTGGTACTAATGTGTACTGACATGGGCATACTAGTGCATATTAGAGAGAACAAACAGTCGCCAAATAAAGATGCAGTCATCCTTGACCTGCAAAGGAGGATTGCGCCTTAGCTATTGGGTCCCCCTGCCCTCTGTTCTCTTCCCTGGCTTATGCAAGCAAGAGGGGACCCACGAGTGTGCTGCATGCTGCTTTGGCAGGAGGGTGTTGTTCTGTTTCCTTCAGGTTGTTTTTCTTCCAGCTCCCCCCCCCCCCCCCATGCCAGAACCTAGACTGGACGAGGTGATCTGGGAGGGGAAGTGGAAGGCACACCAAACTCCTGCTTACCTAATGGTTGCCAGTAGTATGGTGGATATTTGTACCAGTGGGTGGGGAGATGGAAGAAGACTCCTTTGAATTTAAGGTAGAAAGGGCTGTGTCCTGTGATTACTTGAGATTCTGAAGCACACAAACATGAGAACCTTGGTGTCTTAAGAATGTAATCAAGTCACAGTAAGATTTATGTGGATAGCTTGTGTCATCTGCTTCTTGCAGTACAATTCTTAGATTTTCTAAAAATTACCTATTTGCTTCTAGGTAATGTATAGTACATGCATGTTTCTTTCATTTACAGCAACAGCTTGCTCAGTTACAGAAAGAGAAATCAGAGATTCTGAAGAATCTGGCTTTATATTACTTCACATTTGTTGATGTTATGGAATTTAAGGTAAGGCACCCTTAAATGCAACTGATTTGTTTTTGTGGGACTTAGTAGGGTGTCACAAAAGTTCCCATCAAGTAAGTCGTGCATTTTTCAGAATTGGGTAGTCTTAATGCTAAATTAATAGATAACTGTATGTATAGTATTATAAATCTCAAATTGACTTTAAAGCCTTCTTTCAAATTGAAAAAAAAAGTCCAGTAAAGATATACTATTCAATCTTTTTTTTCTTTCCCCCCTAAGGACCATGTCTGTGAACTGCTGAATACTATTGATGTTTGCCAAGTCTTCTTTGATATTGTAAGTCTGAGAGTTTCAAAAAATTTCCATTGATTGGTTATTACTGGAATCCAGCACACACATAGCAGGAAATAACCCTGCTTGGTCACAAGGGGTATTACTTCCAAATAAAGATTCATCAGATTCAGAGCTCACTAAAGCTGCTTTTTTATATGATGACTCCTAGAAAACTAGCCGTACTGGCAGGAGGATTCTGAAAGCTGAACGTCAAAAAATAATGGAGACAGGAAACATCATTGTTCCCAACTAATCTCACTTCTAGTGGTAGTGACAGACCTTCATGGTCTGTCTTAGTGAATGGACTTGTTTATAGGGCAGCAGGTTGTCCCTAAAATATCCAGGCCCTTAAGTGGTTTAGGGCTGGTTTTCCCAAGTCAGATCCATTTGAATGTTTTGGCCTGCAGTTCCATTCTGGCCTCAAGCAGCACAGCCTGTTCTCCAGGTTGGAGAAGCCTGGTGTATAAATGGCTAGTTGCACTTTTTATTGTGCAGAGATATTGCTTGGGAGCCTGCATTGCTGTGTTACCTGCTGGTCCTTCTCTAGTCTCTCACTGTAGTAGAGATGGGAACAGAACAGATGGTCCTCTTGCTCATTCCCATTTAAGTCTGAGAGATTAGGCCTGTTGTTCATTCTCTGCTTCTCAACTGTTGTTTGGAACAATCAGGAAAGATACTTTGGGCTCCAGCCTTTATTTGCAAGTAAGCCCACTACATTCTGTAGAGCATATGTCTGAGCATGCGTAAAACTGCTGTTAATATAAAAATGTATAGTACATGTCTCCTTTGAATTGCATGGGTCTAGCAGCACGGTTTTGGTTATACTCACTTTTTTTCATTAATATAAATATTGAATAAATAAATATTCATAAATACTGCACAGCCAGGGAGGGTGCTGCGGCATGCTGGGATGCTGATGTGGGTCAGGGGAGGCCTCTGTGTTTGTGTGTGTGTATGAATCAACTGTTTATGCACTGTAGTTACATTTCGGGGAGCATAAGAGTTATACACAGACTTTTGAACTACACGGGGGTCTAGCACCCGTAACCCCAGCATTGTTGAAGTGAGAAGTGTAGATTATTTCGAAAGATTTATAGGAAAGTCTGTGCACCTTCCCCCCCCCCCCAAATACTAACAGTGTATCAATAGAGGAAAATACTTGTTTTATTCTGTGAGTATGAAGACCCTTTAAGATGGTTCTGTGCATTTAAAACGTGTGAACAGCATCTTTTATTGCAGTAAGGTCTTTTAGGTACCGTGTGTGGAGGTTTGGAATGAGAAAATGACATGACTAAGATATTAGAATAATTTTGATCAGATCATTGACATTATTATAAATAAGCATATGAAACAATCACAGTACAATCTTTCTTTATATTTCACTTGTAGACTGTAAATTTTGATTTAACAAAGAACTACCTAGATCTAATCATAACCTACACAACACTAATGATATTGCTGTCTCGAATTGAAGAACGGAAGGCCATCATAGGACTGTATAATTATGCGCATGAGATGACACACGGAGCAAGGTAAAAATGTGTTATACGCTGGCAGGTTTTTGGGATTTGGACTATGCTACAGTTTTGCTTAATCTTATTTGTGGCTTTCTTTAGTGATAGGGAATACCCCCGTCTTGGCCAGATGATAGTGGATTATGAAAATCCTTTGAAGAAAATGATGGAGGAATTTGTGCCACATAGTAAAGTATGTGTAAAGTTTTCTTTTCTTTGCTGAAAAGAACTGTTTTTGTTTCTTTTAAAAAGTTAATCTGTTTATAGTAAATGTGTCAAGATTTTATTCATATGAATTTAAGAGAAAAAGACTGTTCACTTATCCTGTGTAAATATGTGAAGCTTTCAATTTATTTTTTTGACAAATGGTTGCAAGTGACTGTTTTTATGAATGAAAAATAAATGTTGGATTTATTTACACCTGGTCTTTTGCATGTCAGTTCCTGAATTTCATGAGATCATATGTCTATTATAAAGTAATGTCTTTTCTTTTTTAAGAAGTGTGTTTATATTGGTTTTTATTTTTAAAACATCAGAGTAGTTTACAAAGAAAACAGCTCCAGCAACAGCAGTTCCTTAAAGTAAAAGCCATTAAAGACAAACCATTTAAATCAAAGAAGCTGATTCACTAAAAACCAAAGTAATATTAAAACACACAAAGTAAACAATTAGGAAAATGCCTGGGCAAACAAATAAGGATTTTCATCAACAGTAGAAAGCACTCAAAAGAGAGAGCTCCTGTTGTTTCAGTGGGAAGATCATTCCACATGGTGGTGGGACAATTCTGCATTGCAACTGAATGAGCTGTGTTATGATGTGTAGAATCCCCCAACAAAGCATGAAGACCAGGGCATTGGGCAACCTATACAGAAGAAGGTGGTCTCTCAGATAATGGCTGAAATCCTGTTGTCCCAACATATACTATTTAAGGCTGATGATATCATCATGAGTAGTTATCCCCCTCCCCCCGCCCCCGTCTCCTGATTCTGGTCAGAGGCTCCTGTGTAGTACCTTTTATTGTTAGAAAACTGTGGGAGCTGCAGGATGGGAGGGGAAAATCTTTTAATTACCAAAAATTCCTGCCACTGGTAAAGTTATGCCATCAGCAATTTTTGGTAGTTAAAGACTTCCCCCTCCTGTCCTGCAACTGCCATGGACTCCAAATGATAAAGTGGTTACACAGGAACTTTGGAAGAGAAGTTGGAAATTTTGATTTCCAAAAGTTTGCTGCTGTTTAGCACCAGTTAGCCTTATGCAGTGATAAGTTGCAGCAACAGGATTTCAACCTTTATAATCCCCCCCTTCTCCTCACATGTATATGCATGGTGCTTGCTATTTTTCCAGATAGAAAGTACTATGCTATATTTGCTTTAATTTCTTTGTTTCATATTTATTTGGTGGCTTCTTTTTGCTCTGAAGTTAAGAACAAAATGTAAAATAGGAGTGATTTGGTTGATGTCTCTAGAGACACAAACACTTGGAAGTTCATTTTAGTGCACTCCTGTGGACGGAGAGTTCTTGGGAAGTTAACCGGAGTTCAAGAAAACATCTCTAAAATCTGATATTTTTTCATACTTGTAATTTTTGAATATGTAATTATGTACAAGTGCTCATTCATAATAATCATACATAGTAGGTCATTTAATACTTCAAATTGTTGGCTTAATTATTGTTGTTGTTGATGTTATTAAGTAAACACATGTTCAACTTTGCAAGTAGCTTTTTCAGTTTGGCTTGTATGAGATTAAATATATATATGACATACATGTGTGTGTCTGTGTGCATGTCCATATGTGTGTGTTTGTGCAGGGGTAGTATTTTGTTTTACACCAGGTTGGATAAATGTTCAAGTTCTGTTTTGAATATATGGGCCAGAATCCTGTTGCTTAGTGTAGTAAAGCACACTATCATGGGCACATTGTATCAGTGGGTATTTAGTGAGTCAACTCTTCCACACATTCTAGTGATTAGATGGGCCTACTTTCGTGGAAATTTACTTTAGGATGATAAGTCACAGTTAGAATAGGCCAATTTGAATCAATGGAACTTATAGAAGAGTTGACTCACCAAATCCCTGTTGATTCAATGGGTCTACTCTAGTATGATTTACTGTGCTAAGCATCAAGATTTTGGCTGTGGAGTGTGTGATCACTGGATGCTTTGGTAATTCAGTTAGAAAGCTATGTTTGATGTGCCAATATTTCAGAGCAGTAAATCTGTATTTACTATTTTATTCTCTAGGCTCTTTCAGATGCCCTAATATCACTTCAGATGGTCTACCCTCGACGAAACCTCTCAGCTGACCAATGGAGAAACGCACAGCTCTTGAGCCTTATCAGTGCTCCCAGCACAATGCTTAATCCTGCACAGTCAGACACAGTATGAGACTTTCCTTTGATTTTATTTCTGTAATACTTAAAGGGTTGGATCTGGGGTGTTTTCTGTATGAACGAGCTGGTGGTAGCTGGATTTCCACCATAGCAGTTTCTAGAGCCCCTGCTAAGTATGCATTGGGATATTATTTTATTCATTTTTTAAAATTTGTCTTATTTATAGGCCACCTTTCTCCCAATAAGGGACCCAAAGCAGCTCACAGTATTAAAACGAATAGAATTAAAAACATAATAAGTTACATATGTAAAAAAAACAACTATAAAACTGATTAAAATACAGTTGAATAATTAAAAACAGAATTATGTAGAAGGGGCACAGTTTTGTAAGCCATTTTTTGCTTCTGCATTGGAAGAAACATGGGATTAAAGTAAAATTAAATGAACAAACAAATCAGTCAGTCAATGGAGGATTGGGCCTTTTCTGTGCGTGCTGTAGCCCATCCCAGATGGGAAGCAATTTGAGACGCTCCTGTCTGAGAGCTGGCAGGAAAGTAGGGTGTTTCCACTAGCCCTTTTTTCCTGCATCCAACCCAGTAGGTCATCATTTTTTTCAAATTCTCAGACAAGATTATTATTGCTTATGTATGAGTGTTTTTTTATATATATATACCCTCCGTGGTGTATCATAGATGCATAGCTCTCTTTGCAGATTTATCTCAAGGTTACACTAATACATGGGTCCATTTCTGCTTCTGTCCATTACTCTCAACAACCGTCAAGTTGTAGTTAGGGCGACTGGAACATGGATTTTTACCTATGGCGTTAAATATGGTGCTGGTAAATTTGATTTACAGAATTAGAAACTTAGAATTATTGAGCTGTAAGTAGTGCTTAAGCACTCTGGAAAGTTACTCAGTTGCTTGGAAACACCATTTCCTGTACCTTAATATTTTCTGTGTAGTTATGCCTAACTTTCTTTATCCAGCGTAGTTTATTCAATTCAAATTTTTTTTGCCTAAAATTCTTACACTGAGTGCTTTTCTTAAAATATCCAAGGCAGATGAGTTATATTATTTTTCATCCGGTGTCAATATTAATTTGAGACCTGTTCACACTTCTGTTGGTGACCAGTAGACTCTTAGGAACAAAAGGGCAGAAGGCTCAGTAGCAATTCTGTGAAGAAGCTGTTAATTATTTATTTTTTAATTGTTTATACTGCCCAGTTGGCGTATGCCCTCAGGATAGTTTATAAATTTAAAATCCAGAAGCAGTAAATAGAATCACAGGTTTTACACCATAACAACCTACAGTGGTGCCTCGCAAGACGAACGCCTCGCCGGACGAAAAACTCGCAAGACGAAAGCGTTTTGCGATCGTGTTGGTGACTCGCAAGACGGCTTTTTCTATGGCCGTGCTTCACAAGACAATTTTTTTTTTTCGGAAGAGCGATGTCGCAAGACGAAAACAATTCGTTCGTCTTGTGAGGTTTCCCATGCATTCCTTGCAATGCATTCCTATGGGAAGCTGCTTTTTCGCAAGACGAAAATTTCGCAATACGACGGTACTCGCGGAACGAATTACTTTCATCTTGCGAGGCACCACTGTATATGGTATCAAAACATGAAAAGGTTGTGCTGTAGCAACCACTAATAAAACTGAAATGGAAGGAGTAAAAATAAAAATTAAGGACTAAATGCCTTCCTGTAGAGGAAATATTTAGATTAGCATCTTAATATGACTAGTGAGGATGTGATGCAGATAATTGGAAGGGCATTCCACGCAGGAGCAGTGTTCCCTCTAAATTTCAGCCAGTGCTGGGCAGGGGCCCTGCTCTGCCTGCACGGCCAAATGGGCAGCAACATTGGCTACGGGTACATGGTACCGATCCAGCGCTTGCCCAGTCATGCAGCTTAGAGGGAACGTTGCACAGGAGGGCTACCACTGAAAAGGCTCTTCTCATTATATCATCTATCACAAGATCTGAAGATCTGGTCTTAATAAAAAGGCAGGAACATACATTACCACATGATTCTCCAAAAGAGTGGTCCTTATGGCTTTTGAAAGATTTTGTACCAACACTTGGAATTGACCCCAGTATGTTTATATGGGGAACAGTTTAAGTGTGAATCAATCCTTGGTTAAACTCCTTGGTAAACAAGCCCCAAGCCCTGAGTTGATAACAAGTAGCATTCTCTCTTTTGTAAAAAGATATTTGAGGTTCTGAGCCTGGACTACGTTAGATCATAACACAGCTTGTTCATTTCTGGATGATATCCCAGAAATGTCACATAGAGGCAAAGAAAACTGTTACAGTAACAGTACAAAGAAATGAGGAGAACAAAAGAGGAAAAACGAGATTTTTTTTCTGTAAAAACCAAAAGATCAAAGGGAATTTTAAACTTAAAAGAAGAATGCTAAAAGATCAGCAGGCAAACATTTCATCTGGCCAAGATAAAATAAAGAGATAATGGAAACAATATATTGAAGAAATGTATGGAAGAGATGCAAGGATTGCTCCCTCAGAAGGGTGCTATAACTCAGAGGCAGCTTAACAACATGGAACAATAACAAGCTACGACGACTGCATCCATCAAAATCCTAAAAAGAATATGCCAACAAGTAGGGAAGACAAAAGAATAGAACACGGGCTGGAAGTAATCAGTATACCTTCCATCTCCAAGAAAGGAACTGCTGAAGAGTGCAGTGACTTTAAGACGATTGCAGTAATCTTCCACACAAGCAAAGCGATACTCAAGGTTTTGCAACAAAAACTTTTACCATATATAGCACAAGAAATTCCTGATGTTCAAGATGGATTCTGAAAACCAAGCTGCATTAGAGATTATGTTGCAAATACACATTGACAGCTAGTATGTGCCAGAGAATTTCAGAAGAAAATCATGTTGTGCTTTATACATTAAAACAAAGCCTTTGATTATGTGGGCTTTGATAAGCTCTGTTCTAAAAGAAATGTGTATGCCTCCAACATTTGATTATCCTGATGTGTAACCTGTGCTCTGGACAAGAAGCTAATGTTAGGACAAAAGATGAAAAAACTAAATGGTTTCTCATAGGCAAAGGCGTCAAATAGGTACGTGTTTTATCTCATCTGTTCAGTCTGTATGCAAAGCATAAACAGATAGCTGGAGTAGATTCAACTGAAGAAGTGGTACAGATTGATGGAAGAAGTATCAATAGTCAGAGATATGCAGATAACACCTTATTCCTGTCAGAAAGCAACAGTGAATGACTCCTAATGAAGATGAAAAAGAAAAGTACGAAAGCAGGTTGCAGTTGAATATTAAGAAAACTTCTTGAAGGTTGCTGTTTCTTAGAATCATCATAAGTCAGAAGCAACTTGATGGCACATAACAACATCACCCCAGAAAACCGTACCACAAAACTACATTTAAGCTATCTTGGTTTCCAGAATTTTAACTGTCAAAATTGTGTCCTACATTTTGGTCTTGTCATTTCAGATTTATCCAATACTAAGAATCTGCAGCATTTTAAATCTAGAATGGATGTAGAGAAGCCTAGAATATATAGCATGAACCATTCTGCGGCTTTGGCAACTCTACAACTTACCTTCTCTTAAAATAATGCTTACACATTAGAATTCTAGTAGATGCTAAGGAGCCTTCTTTAATATATTGTAGTCAGATTCATGTATGAACTATGTTGATTATCATTTTCTAAAGGAGATTTATTTGTATAAACAGATGCCGTGTGAATACCTCTCTCTGGATGCAATGGAGAAATGGATCATCTGTAAGTTTGAATCTTGTACTGAAATTCTCTCTCTCTCTCTCTCTCTCTCCCCCTCTCCCCCCGCCCCCGAAGCTGCTTTCATACGTGGACTTACTCACAGGATCAGTGCAGATGTCATAGTTTTTATCCCTTAGCTGCTTCTAATAGAAGTAGAACATTCATTCTAATCCTAGGTCCATCTTCCTGTGCAGATTCCCCTCATTGTCTTAATCATAAGTAATGGGCACATCAGCATTATTGCAATACTCATCATATGTTTTCCCTTTTTGGCTAAAATCCTTTCGTGTAGCTATACAAATGGCATAATGTTTGGAGCCGAATTGTCTCAAGTTAAGAAATCATTGTAGACATCATGAACTGCATGCTGCATCACACAGGACAGTATGCAACGAATACTGTGTTTCCCTGAAAATAAGACAGGGTCTTATATTAATTTTTGCTCCAAAAAATGCATTAGGGCTTATTTTCAGGGGATGCTTTATTTTTTTTCATGTACAACAATCTACATTTATGCAAATACAGTCATGTCATCTTCTTCTGGTTGCTGCACAATGGTGAAGGGCGGGCTTTCACTTAACTAGGGCTTATTTTGGGGGTAGGGCTTATATTACGAGCATCCTGAAAAATCATACTAGGGCTTATTTTCAGGTTAGGCCTTATTTTCGGGGAAACAGGGTAATGAGTGTGGTGATTTCTTAACATGAGGTAATTCACCTCTAAATGTGCCATTTGTGTTACATTGGCAAAATGATGCTAGAGGATTTTGGCCTGTGTGGGGCTTTAATCATTTTTGTGTATGAATTAAAAGCAGCCCTTGCTTAGCATTAACATTAATGGAGATAGAACAGAGTGAATTGATAGGTTGGCAAAGGAAAGATGGAGAAACTTATATAAGGGGGAGAGGGGCTGAGAGATGAAATATGCTATTTTTATTTCTTTGCATAGATAAGGACAGGGCAGTGTTATAGCTATACCAGCTTTCAGTACTTAGCTATTAAAACTTTGCAGAAGGATGATCCAAATATAGCATAGATTAGTTAATTCATTTATATGGACCATATTTTACTACCACTTTTAGTGGGGTAAGACTTAGACATATATTTTTTTAAAAAATACATCTGATCTTGTAAAAATGGTTGTCAGAATTTGCACAGTACGTTGCACCGTATTTTAAGCCTTTTTTCTTAAATACAGTAGACCCTCGACTTACGGAATTAATCCGTATTGGAACGGTGGCCGCAGGTCGAAATGTCCGTAGGTCGAGGGTCCATTTCCCATAGGAATGCATTAAAAACCCATTAATCCGTAATCGGCCGAAGAAAAAATACCCCCTCCACCAAAAAAAGAAAATAAAGGCAAAAAGCAGCCTTTAAGCAGCCTTACCGGTCCGAAGGGGTCCCTCGCCATCGCCGCTGCCAAAGCCCTCCGAGGGCTTCCCCACCGCTGCCGGAGGCCTCACGGGGGTCCCCGGCCGCTGCCAAAGCCCTCCGAGGGCTTCCCCGCCGCTGCTGGAGGCCTCACGGGGGTCCCTGGCCGCCAGCGGCTTTCCCGCCATGGAAGGCCTCCGCCGCCATGGAAGGCCTCCGCCGCCATGGAAGGCCTCACGGAGGTCCCCCCTCGCCGCCGATCGTGCCTCCGGAGCTTCTCCGGAGGCACGATTGGCAGCGAGGGGGACCTCCGGAGGCCTTCCAGGGCTTCTCCGCCGCCATGGGAGGCCTCTCGGAGGTCCCCCCTCGCCTCCGATCGTGCCTCCGGAGCTCCAGAGGCACGATCGGCGGCGAGGGGGGACCTCCGAGAGGCCTCCCATGGCGGCAGAGAAGCCCTGGAAGGCCTCCAGAGGCACAATCGGCGGCCTACGGACCGGAAGGGGGAGGCGGGGAAAGCGCCAAATTTGAATTTGGCGCTTTCCCCGCCTCCCCCTTCCGGTCTGTAGGTCGATTCTCCGGCCGCAAGTTGATGGGAAATTTTGCGGCCGGAGAAGTCCGTAACTCAAAAAGTCCGCAGGTGGAGCCGTGTGTAAGTCAAGGGTCCACTGTAGTTTATTTAAGTTGTGCAGGTATATTAAGAAAAGTGGTTATTAAAAAGCAAGCAGGTAGAGAAATCATATCTTGGCTGCAGTAAAATTAATATATGTGTAATCTGTTTCATATTTCTTTTGGCATTGAATAATTCAAATATTCATATTATATACAATATACCTTATATGACTTCTTAAGTTTTTGATTATGCATTTTAAAAATTCTTTTTCTTCTCCCAAAGTTGGATTTATTTTGTGCCATGGAATCCTTAACAATGATGCAACAGCTTTGACCCTTTGGAAGCTCGCTCTTCAAAGCAGCTCTTGCTTGGCTCTGTTTCGGGATGAAGTTTTCCATATTCACAAAGCTGCAGAGGACTTGTTCGTAAACATAAGAGGGTACAGTTCTTTTTATGTTACCTATCAGATTAAATTCTGTCTACTACTTTTTATGTGATAGGTGACAGATTACTCAATAAGAGAAATCTGTCAGAATTCCCAGGGTTAGGATTTGAGAGATTGGAAGGAACGGCAAAATTGCATATGCTGACTCTCACATCTTTTAAGCATTGCATAAATCACCCTGTTTTCCTCTACTAAATTCTTGACAACTCTTGTACCTTTAAAAAAAATGAAACCAGGGACTCTCTGAAACTCAATCCCAGAAGCTAGATTTAACCAAGATTCTGAAGCATGACTGTTCTCAGGTCCATTTCAACTGAGATTATCAGTATGCCAGATGTGCTGATGGGAGAAGGAATGGGAAAAATTATCAGGGAGAGGAGAGAAAGATTGCTTGGCCTTACCCCTAAGCTCCAGATGGAACTAGATTGACCCTAAGTCTGAGCAGCTTTTTTCAACATAAATGTATCTGATGCAGTTTTAATTTAGAATTTAGGATACCTGCCGCACTCCGGAGTGTATCTTGTTATGAATACATAATTTGCCATTTTTCTATGGTGCAATTATCTGTTAAGATGTGTGTGACCCTTTTCCTACTTCTCACATCTGAAGTGTTCGTCAGCTAGTTCTTTGTCCCCGTGGGATTTTGACCTGCATATGCAAAAACCGTCCTTTTCACCCCCAATGTAAAACTGCTATTGAGAAAAGGGACATGGACAAGGAACCATTTGAGTCTTAGCCATTATTTGCATCAGGGAAGCATTTGAAACTTAGCCATTATATACAGCATAGTGACCTTAACCAAACCCAAAGAACTTGGCTGTTCACTACAGGATACAATAAACCTGGTGGCTGAAAAACAAAATCAGCATGTGAACCAAGAAAAGTGCACCATAGTATGGCTTGGAGGTACTAACAATTGTAGATCTTGGCAGCAGAAAACTTGGACATATTCTTGCATGCCTCCCACTGATAGCAATAAACAGCTGCTGGGCTCCTTAAGGCATTTCTTCATGGATCCAAGATGTCATTTGATCTGAATATAAGGCCTTAAATGGTTATCGTAGTAACTTTTATACCTGAATAGGGCAGTTAAAGAAAGGTTTCTCTGTCTCATGCAGATCTAGAAAGAAGGAAGATCGTTCTCACTGGTGTGTTTATACATTTTATTTACATTTGCAGCTACAACAAACGTATTAATGACATACGGGAGTGCAAGGAGGCTGCTGTATCACATGCGTGAGTACTATGTTGTAGTTTTTATAGACTGTTACTGATTTCACATTTCAGAATTGAGCCAAATAATGGCTAGATGGCTTACATTTTAAAATTCTGTATCCCAAACTGTTTCTGTTTCTGTTCACATCGGAGGAGAGAGAACTGCTTAGTTCTTTCTCCCCAGTCCTTTAAACTGCAACCCCTACAGAGTCTGGAAAGCTGCCAGGGAGTGTCCTCATTCTCTCTAGAACTTTTTTTGGGAGGGAGATTGACACCAATGGAAGGATGCAGAAATCTACATCACCTGGGGCGAAACCTGAAATCTGCCCATCTAAACTGTCTCTGCAGTGCTGCATTTTCCATTTGGGAGTTTGTTTTTAAACAGGACCTGGCCATGATTCCTTTCTCATCCGCATACAGCGCTCTAATGCTCATGATCCTACAGAAATCAAAAGCTAGAGTCTGATGTGAGATTTCAATGGTTTCATAAAGGTATTCCCCACCCTTGGATTTAGATTGACCACAAAGACCACATGACTTCCCCCCCCCTCTTTAGCAGCCAAAACCATGTTGCGTAGCCGTGCCTATGCAGCTCAGAGTTGCACAAGCGAAATTGTCATCCAACAGAAGTTATATCCAGCAGGCAGCAGTTACAGTTGCACAACTGGTTGTTGGGCAGTCAGGCCCGCATGGTGGACTGCGTGGGCATAACTGCCTGCCAATCTCTGCAGCCGTACTTTCATGCTATGCCAAGTGCAATAGGATTTTAGCCAGTGTGTTACCATATGAGTTTCATTGTACATTAGATCATGTACTTGTTGCCTAGTATTTCAAGCAGAAGTATAGTGGAGAAGGAACATAGCAGATAGTGATCATGTTTTTAGAAAGCCCTGCTATATTTTCATTCTCCTCAGCTTAATCATGCTGTCTCCCTAAATTCTAAGACAAAGTAGAATTATCATCCAAACATTAACATTAAATATTGCAGGGAGATTTTCTTTTGTTTGTTTGTTTAGCTTTTGTCTAGAAACATAAAATGGTATATTAGTTCTTGGTCTAATAGGAGACAAAACAGTATAAAGTAACTACAGTTTTGCGTAGTTTTAAAACACCAGTTTTGTATCATAGACCACAGCACAACTTGATCTTTGACATACAGTGTTTTGGTGATTGATCACAACATTTCTGTTCTCAAAAACAGTGGTTCGATGCACAGAGAAAGGCGCAAGTTTTTACGGTCTGCACTGAAAGAGCTAGCCACTGTCCTGTCAGACCAGCCAGGGTTGTTGGGTCCCAAGGTAAATATGTGACATACTAAGTCCAAAAAAATAAAAAATTCTAATATTCTTCTTCAAAAATTATCTCTTGTGTGGACATGCTCAGTTTCAAGAGTTTGTCTCCATTTGTATATGTGTTCTCATAAAGAAACGTTTGAATGTGTGTGTGTTTTTCTCTGCAGGCACTTTTTGTATTTATGGCATTATCCTTTGCTCGTGATGAAATTATTTGGCTACTTCGACATGCAGATAACATGCCAAAGAAGAGTGCAGATGATTTCATAGATAAGTACGTTAATACCTAGCGCAGCTTTCTTTTTAGTCAGATCGTAGGAAACTGCTTCCCAAGCTCATGGCATGCTGTGGTTGGATTGATTTTATATATATATATGTTGTGCACATGCAGGCTATGCCCCTCTGAACGATCTTCCAGATTTTATGTAACCATTCTGCTCTAAGCCTGGCCCTTTTCAGCTCTGCTAAAAGTATATGGAAAGCATACGCAATGAGAGGAGCATGCTAGCCCAATCTCCCTCCACTGTCGCCCTTCTGCATGTGAGTTTTGGATCACGTGAAGAAGTTCCCCTTTCTCTAGACTGTCACTTTGTTTTTGCATATTAAATGTGACAACAGAGGATGGTGAGGCTAGTGTATTCCCATTATCAGTTGTGCTCTCCACATGTGTTCAGCACAACTGAAGGGCTGCAGTGGGCTGCAAATGCTATATTAAAATAATGGGTGGAACCCTTTTGATGTTCACATAATGTTTATGTAAGTTCATCTAATTGACATGGTGCCAGGATGTATCTTGGGAGCGTAACTGAGTGTATGACTGGGCATGTACCCAAGATGTGCCCCAGCACGTCATTAGCTACATCGAATTGTACAGACCTTACATGAACACCAACAGGATTCTGGCCAGTGTGATAAGCTTGAGTAAGTGCATCAAAGCCAGCAGACGTTTAATAGAAATGCTGAAATAGGAGTGCTTCGTTTTTTCCTCCTGTAGATTATTTCTGTAACACTGTTCACCAAAGTTGCTTAGTGGTTTACAGTAATTTAAAAAAATTAGCACCTGGAATGTGATTAAACTAATGGAGATAAAACAGAACAAAGCAGTAGTTCAATTCCAGAAGTCAAATGAAGGCTTTGAGTTCAGAAAGCTGTGAGAAGACTGCTCCAATTCTCGTGGCAAAGAGCTCCATCGTACTTGGGCTGTAACAGAAAAAATCCTTCTGCTGCGGTGGGCTAATATTTCTCCTTCCCAGTAAAATTGTAATTGGGATGAGGGTCTCATGAGTTGATCATAAGTATAAGTGTGCTTGATTAATCAGCTTCTCTTTGAATGTGAAATTTTTCTTAAGTCAGTGTCTCTTTGAGAGTGAAACGGTGATTACAAACTCTGTAGATGGCCAGGATGCCTTTGGGTACATTAGTGGTAAAGAAGGCGACATTGACATTGGTCCAGAGAGCTCATTCTTCAAACATTTTCTGCAGCTTTTTACTGCCTCCATATGTGCTACTAAATTGCAGAACAGTCTTTGAAACTGTAAAGGTAAAGGTTCCCCTTCACATTTAGTCCAGTCGTGTCCGACTCTAGGGCGCGGTGCTCATCCCCGTCTGCAAGCCGTAGAGCCAGCGTTTGTCCGTAGACAGTTTCCGTGGTCACATGGCCAGCGCGACTAGACACGGAACGCCGCTACCTTCCCACCGTGGTGGTACCTATTTATCTACTCGCATTTACATGCTTTTGAACTGCTAGGTTGGCAGGAGCTGGGACAAGCGACGGGAGCTCACTCCATCACGTGGATTCAATCTTACGACTGCTGGTCTTCTGACCTTGCAGCACAGAGGCTTCTGTGGTTTAACCCGCAGCGCCACCACGTCCCCATTTGAAACTATACCAGATCTTAAAAGCAGCTTGTTGTTCAGCTTGGAAGGCCCCTGGTTGGGAAAAAGGGAGCAAACAGAAGCCTCATCGGGCATCCTGAGTTTGTGGCATTGCTCTCCCGATTTGTGACACTAGCTCTGTTCAGGTGTTGGAACTCATGATTGCTTAACATGGGTGGAGGGGGAGTGCTGGGCTCTGTCCCTTACGTTTTCAGTGTCGTCAAATCTCTGTGGATGGAGAGTAACATGTCGGAAATGGAAATGGCAGGGGTCTATGTCGCTCCCTTCTATCTTGCGACTTCCAAATGCCTGAATAGGCTTACAGTCGAATAGTTACATAATTGGAACATCCAATAACTGATTTGCAGGAGACAGTTTCTTGATGCATACAGATTACATATTTTGTAGTAAATTGTATTTGTATTTTCTCAGCATTTGTGCACGCTTTACTGTTTGCTTTTGCCTTCTTTGCATGTACTGTAGTTTTAAATAATGGCAGCATTTCCTCAGTTCTCATGGTATACAGTGTTTCACATATAAGAATTTTCATTCAGTCATCCATATTAAAAAAGTAGGAAAGCCTGTTAACCACAACATAAAAAATAAACATTTGCAAGCCTTCTATATTTGTTCTGGTGTAATCTGCTAAATTAATAACCAATTGAAGACCAGTTTAGCTTGGTTTTGCAGGATGTCCCTAGCAGAAAATTGCGTTAGAAAAACTGCTTCAGGCCCATCATTCTTCTGTTGTAGATGTTAACCACAAGGGACCAGATCATGAAGCACCCTTCCTTTCTAGCCAGTAAAATAAACAGGATTCCATATTAAGTTGGTTTTCAAAAGATGTTTCCACTGGATTTTTGAAGCACTTTATTGTCCCTCACTCCCCTTCATCTTTTTCTCTAGTTTACTTCTCATTGCTCTTGAAGACAGAATCATCCTTTATTTCCTTAAATTCCCTTCCCCATCTTTTTCCAAATATATATTTTAATAGTTATTTTCTTTCACTGGGACAAATTTAGAGATCTTCTTCGGTAATAAAGTGTTTGCATTTAGTTTACTTAAATATGACCTTCCATCTGAGATATCCATGTTGAAGCGTTTTCTTTTTTACAGTTCTTTCATACCATGTTTGGTTGTATTCAAGTGTCAAATAGTAATGAATTAAAAAGACACACGTTTTCAGTAAATAATAGCAGATTTGCTGAAGGATACTCTATTATCCAAAATGAAAAGAAGCAGAAATTTGCACTATTGGCCTTTTTGACACAATATTGTGTACTGCTTGAGTCTTTGCGTTTGTCAATAGTCTGTTTTGTTTTGTTCTCAAGGCACATAGCAGAACTGATTTTCTACATGGAAGAGCTCAGAGCACATGTACGAAAATATGGCCCTGTTATGCAAAGATATTACGTGCAATACCTGTCAGGCTTTGATGCAGTTGTCTTAAATGAACTTGTTCAGGTGAGTGGGGAGGGTTTTATCACAAAAACCTTACACAGATTTATTTTGATTTTTGCAAAAAATCTTACACTGATTGTCATTTTGGTATTCAAGAAGTGAGAAGATAGTAAGTTGAAAAGCCAGGAACTTTTGTTTTATTGGTAGAACGGGGACTTATATTAGGTCACCCTGTGATTCAAACAGGATGTGCCAGCTAACAAAGATAAGTTCTGGACTATGAAGCTTTTCTAGGCTGGTCAAAGGTGACCGCTGTTGTATCAGTTTCAGAGTACCACAGGAACATTAAATGTCCAGTGGCCACTAGATGGCGAACATGGATATTCAAAACAAGATTTGGATTTTTCAAAACGAAGACTTAACCAATGAACATTTTGCAGAAATAAAACTACTTATATTTGAAAACCCCTTTTTGTTAAATTTAATAATGTTAAACGGTATTACATGTAGAGTGGAATTTGTGGCACCAAAAAAGATTAACTAAAGAGCAGAGTGAATGAGAAACTAACATCTCTTCCCTCACAACCCAGGTTATATTGATGTTAATTTATATACATTGTGACTTCTAACTTGGAAAAGTCCTTGAAGATCTATATGTTACAATTTTTAAGTTTCCAGTCTCCACAGATAATTTAAGGTTCATATTATGGTATTCATTGTATTTGTAACATTTGGCAATTGGTAAAAATTTTACTGTGCTTGGAACAAAAATAAAATGTAAGCAGCACAGGCTTGGTGGATTTGTGATGTCACATTGGTGATCATGCAACGTTATTCTGTTTCCTCAGCCACTTGTCAGAAAAGCATTTTTGTATTGTAGTTGTCCCATTTGGGAAACACATGAAATTTTGTGGGCAAACATTTTTTTAAAGGAAATTTCCTGTATAAAGCTGCCCTTACACATTACTCAGCCTGTACAGAACTGTGTACAGCACTCGTGCATGTATTTCATCAACACTCCCTCACTTTTCACCCTGCTTCTACACAGACAAGAACCGTTCTGGTAGAAGGCTTGTCTGGGAAACTTCTTAACAGGCTGTTAAGCAGACATGCGTTGATCTCTTCTCTGCTTTATATGTTCTTAGTCAACAGAACTATTACAGTAACATGTTATTTTCCACTGTGTTTGTGTGTGCTTTAATTTCTAGAATCTTTCAGTGTGCCCTGAAGATGAGTCCATCATTATGTCCTCTTTTGTAAATACTATGACCTCCTTAAGTGTGAAACAAGGTAAATAAATTAGATGTAAAGTATGAGTGTCAGCTATATTTAACTCACCCTAAAGTGTGTTTCCGTTTGTTACACACCTGCAAGCAACATGATCTCACGTTCTGGAAGTTACACATGCACACAATTTAAAAATGTCTACAGCTCTTCGTGAACCAATGTCCCTTTATCTCAGTGATTCCAAAACTGCACCCACCTACCCTACACACAGAAATGTTATTGGACTGCTGTTCCTAGAAGCTTTCACCAAGAGCTGAGCTAGCTAGGGATCCTGGGAAGTTAAGAGTCAAAGGGAGATTAGAGCCTCTTGTTTAGGAACCAAGGGTTTACATGTCGAAGTATCTTTGAACAAGTTCACTATTTTTTCTGCAGTTTGGGATTGCAGCTAGTCAAATGCGGCCCAGTCTTCTCTTAAAATACAAGCATATCTTGTTTTGACAAATATCAATTCTTAAAGCATTCCCTTTACTCCTTCCCCATGCCTGTTACCACTTCTGACTTTACACTCAGTAATCGGTGCTCCCAGCATGGATGAATGTGAGCTTGACCCAGGCGTCCTGCTTCATAAGAATTCTCAAGGAGTATTTGTAGAACCTTTGCTTCGAGTGCTACAACCATAACAAGTCCCATTCTAAACATGCAATATGTTTTCTTTCTGAGTATTCTGATCAACAACATTTCAGGGCAAAAGTCCAGATACAAAAATCTTCTTTTAAAAAGATGGTAAAATGTTGACCAGTTTGGTTAGTAGTGTGAATGCACAGATAAAATTGAAACTGTCATTTGGTTTGGAAAAGTGGTAAGGACAATCAGCAAAATTCTTTGTGTTAAGAATGATGTGCTAAAATTTTAGTGATTGGCTGTGTTAAGATTGTGTTACAATTCTGGTGTTTGGTTTTCTTCCCTGATGCAGTTGAAGACGGGGAGGTATTTGACTTCCGAGGAATGAGACTTGATTGGTTTAGGTTACAGGTAAGAATTACCTTAATGCCCCCTCTGCTACAGAATACCTCCATGCATGCAGATGGTTTTAAAATAATTATCATAAATATTTAATGTCTTATTCTGAAATTCAGGGGTTTCCTCAGCAGGTAATGAAAAAAATCTACAAACTTGTGCAAACATACCTCAGAAAAATCTCCGCTGAAATCTGTGGGACTTAATTTTTGAGCATGCATGCTTAGGGTTGCATTCCATTACATACCTTTTTGCAACTAAATGAAAGATTTATGCAAAATAAGATTAGTTGAAAACTGTTGGTTATGCAGCATGTAAACATGGCATTATTATGTCTGCTAGAAGTTTGAGGGGGTGTTAACATGCTTTGGTTTGGGGTATGTCTGGAATTTTATGGAAGCAAGAGCTGTTGCTTTCCGATCTCTTTCATAGTAAGATGGACAATAAATGTCTACCATATTTCATATACTTTTCATAATATGAGAATGGAATATAACAGTTGATAGCTCAGTGGTTTAAGGAACTTGCTGTGGAGCCAGAGGTTTTAGGTTTGATACCCCACTGTGCCCCCTTGAGAACGGCTAGACTCAATAATCCATAGGGCCCTTTCCAGCTCTGCAGTTCTAAGATGATGAGAGTGATGATGATGATGTTTATAAGCTGACTGGGCTGAGCTATTTTAATGTCTCCTAGTAAACGTGCTATGAACAATGCAAAACTGAAAGAAGAATGAGCTCACTGATGTTCACTGAAAACAAGCACTTTGAAAGGAAATAGAATGTTTACAGCTAGTCCATTGGGTTAAGACTTTCTCATGCTTAGAGTAGATTAATTAACATTAGTGGCCTAAATCCAGTTGTCATTAAATTAAAGGAATGTTATAATACTTTATATAAGTTACATTAATTCATTGAGTCTGCTATAGTTGGGACTGGCACTCAGATTTAGAACAGTGTGACTAAAGTTGGTATAGAATCATAGAAAAGTGAAGTTGGAAGGGGCCTACAAGGCCATTAAGTTCAACCCCCTGCTCAATGCAGGAATACAATCAAAGCATATCTGCCAGGTGATTATCTAAGTTTTTCTTGAAGGCCTCCAGTGTTGGAGCACTCACCAACTCCCGAGGTAACTGGTTCCACTGTCATACTGCTCTAACAGTTAGGAAGTTTTTCCTGATATTCAACCTAAATCTGGCTTCCTTTAACTTCAGCCCATTGTTGTGTGTCCTGCACTCTGGGATGATCGAGAACAGATCCTGCCCCTCCTCTGTATATTTGAAAAGTGCTATCATATCACCCCTCAGTCTTCTTTTCTCAAGGCTAAACATGCCCAATTCTTTCAGCCTTTCCTCACAAGGCTTGGTTTCCAGCCCCCTGATCATCCTTGTCGCCCTCCTCTGAACTTGTTCCAATTTGTTAGCATCCTTGAAGTGTGGTGTCCAGAACTGGACACAATACTCAAGGTGAGGCCTAACCAGTGCTGAATAGAGGGGGACTAGTACCTCGCGGGATTTGGAAACTGTACTTCTATTAATGCAGCCTAAAATAGCATTACCTTTTTTGCTAATGACTAAACTAGCAGGTAAGCTCTAAGCATGAGTAGCCAGTGTATCAATCTGTCAAGTGTGATCTCACGGAGGTTCTCCTTTTTCCACTGACAAGCTTGTTCGACCTCATGTCTATTTCAGCTTGTAAAGCTCACTCTCTCCTTGAAACTGGTAGATTTTCTCCACATTTTTTTCATTGTATTCACGTTTCCCAGCATGCGCATTCTTCCATTGCATTTTTCCACGGACTAAACTTGTGTTATTCGAAATGGAGATTTTTGCAGATACATCTTTTATTTTGAAAATCATACAGCACAGTTGGAAAGCTATGGATTTCCTACCACAAATTGTGTCTAGGTCTGCTGGGGAGGGCTTCACGTTGGGTAATCTTGCATTAAGTTTCAGCTTAAATCCAGCAAAGATTCGCACACATCCTAAGCATGGCTGAGCTT
This sequence comes from Intellagama lesueurii, assembly GCA_037013535.1. NCBI lineage: Eukaryota > Metazoa > Chordata > Lepidosauria > Squamata > Agamidae > Intellagama > Intellagama lesueurii. The sequence goes on along the minus strand of JBAJHW010000001.1, from coordinate 159,653,802 downwards.
CATTTCAGCTCATATTTCTCTTTTGAAATGGAGCGGCATATTATGTTTACATCTAAAGGCCTCAAAGTGCTTTGCAAACTTGATCTGAGTTCCGAACTTTTCCATAAGATAAACTGCATCAGTCACTAAGACAGGGTCATTGTTTAATACAGGAGCAGACAGTTTCAGGAAGTGTGAAAATAAAGTGATAAGGATAAAAGTCTGTCATAACAGAACTGTGCAGCCAAATCAGAGTTGAAAGGGTGATGCCCCATGCTTCGGTATGTTATTACATATAGGCAAAGAGAACCTTTGTAGAAAGGTCACATTGTTAGACGCTAAGCCAGTCATTTTTCTTGGAAGTCGTTTTTGAGATAATGTAGAAGACCTGGTTTTCTTCAGTTGTTTAAAGGAATTGTAGCAGGGTTGGAAAAACATACTATTCCTTTTAGGTCATGCTGGATTTAGAGTTTTGTTTCCTTCTAAAAATAAGCCAAATTATACATAAAACTCTGTTCCTGCATTTGGGTTGAGGAAATATTTGGCTACAGGTTAACAGGAATTTTCGAACAGCCTCTTTTTCAAATAACGTCTGTAATAGTAGCAAAATGCCTGATGACTTTAGTCCTGCATGGTGTCACAGTGAAGATTAAACAGGAGCAAGAAATGTTCATATATAATTATAATTAATTTTCCTGACTATATGTTTTTAAATATTAGCAACATAATAGAGAAAAAAAGGCTTGCTTAATAAAATCCTCAAATGTTCTCTCCTCTGATATCTATACATTTTACAGAGGAGTAGGGATAGTTAAAATTTTATTTTAATTTAAAATGGGCCAATTCCAGGCTATTGTAACCAAAAATATAGTGAGTTGTCTATTCTATGCCTTTTCAGCCATTTTTATGAAACTTGAATGAATAGTGACAGATTGAGGAAAGAATTAAAGAGTTTGTGATTTTGACATTTGAGGAATTGCTTCTCCCCACATGTTTCTACTGTTAATTAAGGCCTGTCATGGTGACAGTCTCCTGTGTCCTACCGTGGGGGAGCAGTTCACTACCTTGAGACATGGAAGAAAGTTTGTCACTCTGTGGATGGAGTAGGACCCTCCTCTCAGAGTCCTGGCTGACAGTAACATTACTGTTACTATGGGTAGTTAAAACATGGCTGTTCTCCCTAGGATTTGAGGTTCATTGAGATCATGACTTTGTTTTCAGTTTGATTGATTGCTTTCAAGTTGTTTTAGATTGTTCGAAAGTGACTTGATTGATTGTACTCTGACCTGGGATCTGCTGATTTAAAGCCAGCTGGAAATATATTGATAAATAAGTAAATAAACAAATTGAAGACTCTTTTAATGTACTGAGCATATGTTATATGCTCTTTTTATATGCCCTCAGGCCTATACTAGTGTGTCTAAGGCTTCCCTTAGTCTTGCAGACCACAGAGAACTTGGAAAGATGATGAACACAATCATTTTCCACACAAAAATGGTAGATTCGTTGGTGGAGATGTTGGTGGAAACATCTGATCTTTCAATATTCTGGTAAGTCTTTGAATTGAATTCTAAAGTTTTCATGTGTGTGAGAGAGAGAGAGAGTGAGAGTTCATATTTGGTTTCATATTTGGGCAAGGACTTTCTAGTCTGTTATGTAGTGGTGAAATAAATCATCTATAAAAATGAAAATTACACTAACCGTGTTCTAGGATTTTGTTAAGACAGGGTTCAAACTGTGAAATGTTATGCATGTTTAGAATGCTGTAAAATTACTATTCTTAATTACTGTTCTATTCTATTCACAATAATGTCCTACGCTCATATTATTCAAGTTAAAGTCTCTTCAGTGATCCCTATCTTAAGAGATAGACTAAAGATTCTCTCCATTTATTTTCTTTTTAAGGAAGCCTTAAAGACTTTTTAAGTTTTTTTGCAAGAAAGTTTTGGCTTTTCAAATTTTATTATTGCTCTTGTTTTAATTGGTTTCAAAATTATTTGTCATGTTTTGATTATGATTTTAAAACAAAAATAATTTGGTTGTTAATTTTTACCTATTTTTAAAATCAGTTTTGCTTAAAATTAGCTTTTATAAAGTGCTTTTGAATAAATGACTTCTAAAAGCCGACATAAGAACCTTTAAAATAAAATTCTTCACTCTCTGTTCCCTAACAGTGCAAGGTATTGTGAGTGCAGCCCTTTTGATACTGAGCTCTGGCAGAAGTGCATTTATTCTCTAGTACTGTGTGGAGGAAAGCTACAACTGCTAGCATTTTAAATTTATCATTACTTCTGTTTTAGTGTTTATTAATCTGTAATATTTTCTCTGAGTGACATGAAAACTTAACTTGTGTTCTTGAACAGCTTTTATAGCCGTGCTTTTGAGAAGATGTTTCAGCAATGTTTGGAACTGCCCTCTCAATCCAGATACTCAATTGCCTTCCCACTGCTTTGCACTCACTTTATGAGCTGCACTCACGAGCTGTGTCCAGAAGAGGTAATATTATAACTTAAAGTGATACTCGCAACAACTAGTAAGAGAAACTGGGTGACGGCTGTTTTAGTGTATGAAGTCACTGGTTAGCACATAATGACTTGTTTTGTCAGCGACAGCAGAACATCTTGTAAAAAAGCTAAAATCGCTGAAACGATTATCTGTGTATTTGAAGAGAGGCAAAGGGAGAGAGAGTATTAGATGTGATACATACATGGGCCACCTAGAAATGAGTAGTTTAGAACCTAGATAGATCACGAAATCATCAAGTATTGAAAAGGTATCTGTTTTAATTATAACTGCTTTCCTATAAGCTCTGCTCCCAAAGCACCTCACAATCAATCTGGGGAAAAAATCCAGGGAGAAAAACCCTGCTGACTAGAGCACGAAAGCAAGCAGCCAAAAACATTAATGAAGAAATTGGTGAAGGTTTCTCTAAAGAGCCACGTGCAGTGGGCCTGTAGCCAGGTTCTCATCGCCACTGCTTCTGGTGGCCATTTCCGAGATTCCTGGGCTCCTGTGTCCCAATTTATTTCCCTGCTTCTGACCATTACCGGGCCACCAATAAAACGAGTCAGGACCACCAAAGGAATAGTTTTGTGTATTTCCCAAGTGTAGTAGTATGACAGGGATGCCTAGATCCCCAAACAAAAGAGATTTACATAAGAGTTAACAAAAAGAACATTTTATCTATAAGGCTGGAAGAAGATGATAAAACCATTTTGAGTTAAATGCCTGTGATAATTTCCAGCATTTACATGTGTACCTACTTTAAACTTTATGGGATCTCTGTCACACTCCCCTTCATATTCACACCAGGCTGAAGCTCCCTTAAGCATCCTCTCTTGCTTCCATAATATTCACACTACCTCAAAACATACTTTTCTAATTCTAGGCCATGTTCATACTGATGCTTTCTCTGGCTTCACTCTGTAACCCATCACAGCTGTGCCACCCTAAGCCAAAGAGAGTGTGGACACTAGAACTGTCCATTACACAAAGGTTTGTCCATTTCCCAAATATAGCAAGGAAGTACTGCAGGACTTTTTTAGGAAGACATGTTTTATCATCCACCTTGCAGTTGAAAAAAAAAAAACCCTCAGGTGTACCTTCAGATGGTGAAAGACAATTGGGGTGTTTTAACTGTTGAATTAAGCATATTACCAAGTTCATTCAGAAAGAAGTAGTCCCTGAAAGAACCAGATGTATTTCTACTATTTACAGCAGTGATAGGGATAAGATAAGACACTGCCTTACTTAGGGAAAGACTCGGGCAATTACCGTATTTTTCCGTGTATAAGACGCCCCCATGTATAAGACGCCCCTCCACTTTTCTAACCCAAAATTTCTTTCTTTGCAAGAAAGTGGAGGGGGAAGGCAGGGATCAATGCACTTTGATTCCTGCTTTCCCCCTCTACTTTCTTTCCCTCTCCACTTTCTTGCACTTTTTTGCGAGGAAAGTGCTTTCCCCCTCCACTTTCTTACAAAGAATTTGCAAAGAAAATGGAGGGGGAAAGCACCTTCCTCCCAAGAAAATGGAGGGGGAAAGCAAGAATCAAAGCGCTTTGATGATTCCTGCTTTCCCCCTCCACTTTTTGTGAAGAAAGTGGAGGGGGAAAGCACTTTCCTTGCAAAAAAGTGGAGGGGGAAAGCAGGAATCAAAGCACTTTGATCCCTCCCCCCTCCTTACTTCCGTGTATAAAATGACCCTCAATTTTTAATCTAAAGATTTTAGACAAAAGTATCATCTTATACACAGAAAAATACGGTGTTTTTTTAATAAGGAACCTCTTTTAAGATAAGTTTTTAAGAGAAAAACCCCTCCTTGGACCCTACAGTACTGAATAATTAACGGCCAGTCTCTAATATCCCATTCTTGGGCAAAGTGCTGGAGCAGTGGTTGTGGCTTCTCGGGTCCAGGGGTTCCTGGAGGAGACGGATTATCTAGATCCATTTCAGTCTGGCTTCAGGCCTGGTTGTGGGACGGAGACTCCTGTGGTCACCTTGGTGGATGACCTACATCAGGAACTAGACAGGGGGAGTATGTCCCTCTTGGTTCTGCTGGACCTCTCATCGGCTTTCAACACCACTGACCATGCTGTCCTTCTGGGCCGTCTCTGGGATGGAACTGGGAATCACTGTTTTACAGTGGCTCTGGTCCTTCCTGGAGTAGAGAATCCCATGGATGATGTTGGGGGACTCCTGTTTCTCAGCTTTAATTTGAGGATATCCACATCCAAATTGGAGGAAGGGTTTAGGAATTACAGCTCTTTAATATGTAGCCCCTCATTTTAAAGGGACCAAAAGTAATTGGATAATTGACTCAAAATCTGTTTCATGGACAGGTGTGGGCTATTCTTTTGTTATTTCATCATCAGTTAAGCAGGTAAAAGGTCTGGAGTTGATTCCAGGTGTGGCATTCGCTTTTGGAAGCTATTGCTGTGAACCCACAACATGCGTTCAAAGGAGCTCTCAATGCAAGTGAAACAGGCCATCCTTAGGCTTGAAAAAGAAAGAAATCCATCCATTGGAGATATAGCAGGAACATTAGGAGTGGCCAGATCAACAGTTTGGTACATTCTGAGAAAAAACTGATGCATTGGTGAGCTCTGCAACACAAAAAGGCCTGGACCTCCACAGAAGACAACAGTGGTGAATGATCGTGGGATTTTTTCCATGGTGAAGAAAAATACCTTCACAGCATGCCAAGTGAAGAACATTATCCAGAAGGTAGGCATATCATTATCCAAGTCTACCATAAAGAGAAGACTTCATGAGAGCAAATACAGAGGGTTCACTACAAGGTGCAAACCATTCATAAGCCTCAAGAATAGGAAGGCCAGATTAGACTTTGCCAAAAGAATACTTTAAAAAGCCAGCCCAGTTCTGGAACAGCATTCTTTGGACAGATGAAACTAAGATTAGCCTGTACCAGAATGAGGGGAAGAAAAAAGTATGAAGAAGACTTGGAATGGCTCATGATCCGAAGCATACCACATCATCTGTAAAACACGGTGGAGGCAGTGTGATGGCATGGCCGTGCATGGCTTCCAATGGCACTGGATCACTAGTGTTTATTGATGATGTGACAGAAGACAGAAGCAGCCAGATGAATTCTGAAGTGTATAGGGATACATTGTCTTCTCAAATTCAGCAAAGTTGATTGGATGGCGCTTCACTTTATAGATGGACAGTGACCCAAAACATACTGCGAAAGCAACCGATGAGTTTTTTAAGGCAAAGAAGTGGAATATTCTGCAATGGCCAAGTCAGTCACCTGATCGAGCATGCATTTCACTTGCTGAAGACAAAACGTAAGGCAGAAAGATCCACAACAAACAACTGAAGGCAGCTGCAGTAAAGGCCAGGCAAAGCATCACAAAGGAGGAAACCCAGCATTTGGGGATGTTCATGCATTCCAGCCTTCAAGTAGTCATTGCCTGCAAAAGATTCTCAACAGAGTATCAGAAAATTTCTGATAGTGTTAATTTGTCCAATTACATTTGAGCCCCTGAAATAAGGGGACTGTGTTTGAAAACGGTTGCCATTCCTAAACGTTTCATACGATATTTTTGTTCAGCCCCTTGAATTAAAAATGAAAGAGAGGTTGCATCTCAGTTGTTTCATTTCAGATCCATTGTGGTGGTGTACAGAGCCAGAATTATGAAAATTGTCTCAGTGTCCAATTATTTCCAGACCTAACTAACTTCTCTGTTAAAACAGCTCGACTGGCTGCTGATCCGTTTTCCGGCACAATTCAAAGCGCTGGTTTTAACCTATAAAGCCCTAAACGGCCTGGGTCCAAGCTGTCTCAAAGACCGCATCTCCCTTTATGAGCCTGCCTGGACATTAAGATCACCAGAGGAGGCATTTCTCACAGTCCCGCCACCCTCATAGGGGTGCTTGGTGGGGACACGGGAGAGGGCCTTCTCGGTGGCTGCTCCCGGACTCTGGAAGTCCCTCCCACGGGAAGCTAGGTGGGCCCCATCATTGCTATCCTTCCACAAGCAGGCAAAGACCTTTCTCTTCAGGCAGGCTTTTCTTTAGTGACTGGCAGTCTGAGAGGGGTTCTTCAAATTGGATTGTTGTGCTCTGTTGCTTTTAAATGTGCTTTTAGTATTGATTTTATTTACCATTTTAATATGATACGTGTTTAATCCTTTTTAAATATTTGTATATTTACTGTTTTTAGCTTTTAAATACCATCCTTTTAATGTTGTAAGCCGCCTTGGGTCCTTTTAAGGAGAATGGTGGGGTAAAAATATTTTAAATAAATAAATAAATTAGCATTTTCAGTTCTACAGCGTTAGAAGGCTTGATTTATACGTTGCTTCTTGGTTATTTGTTTCAATGAACAGTGCAAGCATGTTTTAGTATAACTATCAATTATCTTGTTAAAATTGTAAGCACTGTGGTAGCTGAAAAACAATGTTTGTGTAATTATCTCGATAGAGACATCACATTGGTGACCGTAGCCTCTCCCTGTGTAACATGTTTTTGGATGAAATGGCTAAGCAGGCTCGAAATCTTATCACTGATATTTGCACAGAGCAATGTACTTTGAGTGACCAGGTGAGAATTTAATTTTTATCTCAACAACCAGTGCCTCTCCCAATCCTAAGTGTATGTTGCTGAAGCAAGTACGTATTTATATTCAGTGTAGTCCTTCCTTCACTTCTCACCCGTTCCTCTGTTTTACATTTGCCTGTTTTTGGATTGCAATCTCCTTGTGTTATAGATTGCTCCTCTTAATTTTTTGTAAAGTTGCCATAGATGGATGGACAGACAGATAGAGAGAGAGAGAGATCTCTCATAAGGCATCTACTACTGCTCACTTTAACTAGGCTGTTAAACTGTAACTGTTCTTAAATCATTCAACTTAAATTCCAGCTAGGCAGTATTACCACTGCTGCACAGTTTGCAAATATGTAAAATATTGGGAATTGTAATAAAACATTTTCTAAATGTTTAAAATGGAAAATGAGGCTTACAGTATAAAGTCCAATCTGTTAAATGACTGTTAGTATTTTGTGAAATGTAACTGTTTTGAAACTAATGGCTGATCTGTTTTCTTTTCTTTAAGTTGCTGCCAAAGCATTGTGCCAAAACTATCAGTCAAGCAGTCAACAAAAAGTCAAAAAAACAGACGGGTAAGAAAGGAGAGCCAGAAAGGGAAAAACCAGGAGTAGAAAGCATGAGAAAAAACAGGCTGGTGGTGACAAAGTGAGTAATTTTTAACTCCATTAATGCTTAGGTGTACGTATCTTTCTTATCTTCTGTCCCTGTTGAATTTCAGTTAGCAGGCATTCTGATCTCTTAAAGTCAGTTTAATTGGTGTTGCAGATTTTTTTTAAAATTTTTACCTAAATGCTTTTGGAAAAGACTACAATAAATTCCAGTACAGCCCAACAAACATATCTTTCCGTATTTTCCCATTCAGTATGTTAAAATGAGATAAAGGAATAATCTCTTCTAGGTGTGCTATGTCACACTGAGTTTAGCCAAAGACATTATACTGTTTTATTAAGTTAATTTATATATGATTAGTCCCCTTTGATGTTTTTATGGATTGGGGTGGAATTGGGCCTGTTAACAATTCTGTTCCTCTGGGGGGAGCTACTGTCATGGCTTCTGAGGCCAGCCAGGAGAACCTTCAAAATATTACAGAACTCAGTAGCTTTTCAGTTGGTCCCCCTCCCCTTCCATTGCACGCATCCAAGCATGCTCAGCAGGCTTTCCTCAGTTTCCTTTTGTTTGCTGCGAAAGCAGTAGTCGAAAATGTGTTTTGAGCTACTGTTATTCCTCAACATTAGCTTTTCTTTATTATCCATTTTTTCCTCTATAATAGTAGTTAGTGTTCATCTTTTTTTAATTAATTTTTTAAAAGTTCACTTTGTTTAATTTCATTTGTTAAGACTTCATGGCCTCTACAGTGTTACTGAAAAGTGCATTGTCTGTGGGTAGAAAATAGCTCCTGAAGGTGGACTTTGAAGGTGTTTATTATGGGTGAGCAAAGGCCACTTTACTCAGCAGCACTCCTCCCATGGGGGTTCCATGAAGGTAGGATTAAGAAATCAACAACCTAAATGAAAGTTATATCTAAGGGAAAGATCTCAAGAAACAGCTGATTTCGTGGGCTACAGAAAGCCTGCTTTGCTCTCCAGATTGTCAGTGTGCAGATCATGCTCAGAAATAAAACCTAGTGGCTGTTTTTCATCCTGCCTCACTGTCCATTCCAGTATCTGTGGCTTCAACACTTGATTGGCTCTGATGTTACCCATGCCGACTCTTTGCTCGTACCAACAATTGTTTTGAAGAATACTGCAAAGCAGAAGACTGATCCAAAACACAAGTGACATAATAAGAAGAAAAAAACACCCTAAAATAACTAAAGCACAAACCTTCTCATTGGTATTTACGTGTTCAGCCTCCTACCACTCCATCTAAATCCTTAAGTGCTTTGGATCTTGCCCCAGTAGCAGCCCAGAAACAAGGATCCAGACCTTTTGGTGTGTACAGATTCATTCTCAGAGGGATAACTTTGAAGCACTTCACAGTGCAGTTCCATTATCCCCTCAACCTCAAACAGACCTAAAATGGCACTGAAATGTAGCATCACCAAGCCCTGCCTGATACTCAGAAAGTCGCTTGCATGGACGGAGGCATTGGAAGGAAACATACAGTTTGATGTTGAGATTGCCTCATTGACATCATTATTATTCCAAATCCACCTGTAAAGATGATCCTTACAGAAGGGAGTACGCACTTGCTTTTCCACCTCATCATGCTTATTAATACTGTCACTCTTATGACTAACCCTCTCAGAGATCAGTGAGGGGATACTGTTCGTCTTACTGTGAATCATTCTTAAGGCATTGCAACAGATGCAGTCCAACCCAAGGGAGAAGTTGATCTCACACATCTTAGTGAACAGATTTTATTTCCACGTCACTGTGCTCACCATTCTTGACACTGATGACCATCAACAATGATCTCAAAAGCACCTTCAGAACTGCTGAGAGTGATAAAGACCCATTTTTCAATCAGGTTACACTCAAGCAGGCAATATTTTACTTCTGCTTTACCACAAAATCAAATTGCTCTTCCTTCCCTGGTATAGATGGGGAATCTGCCCTCCATGTTGACATTGGTCATATCATCCATACTGCTCAGTGATGTCAGTGAGATGGAGAAACTCATAAAGGCTAAAACAGTTTCAGAATCTGAAGACTGTCTCTTCATATGACTATTCTGATACCACTGGTGTTGAGGACAGAACAGTTTCCATTGAAGGAGCCTGAGAAACAGATTGTACACACTCACTTTGAGTAGTTGTTGACACTGCAACACAGTTGTTTATACTGAGTGGGATGAGAGAATCAGCCAAGTGGTCAGAATTGACAGTGGTCATTCTCAAGGGCATGTTCAGTACTGATGGTATAACCAATGTCAACACAGATGACAGATTCACCATCTGTAACAGTGGTGGCGAACCTTTTTGGGCTCGTGTGCCCAAACTGGAAGAGAAAAAAAAAACCAGCGGGCGGAACCGGAAGTGGCAGCGGAAGGGGGAATCCTGGCATGGAGGTGCCTTGAGACCCCACTCCAGATCCGCTGCCAGCACCAGCTGCTCCGGATCCGCCTGCCGAAGCACCAGCACCGCGGCTGCAGCCGCCTTCTCAAGTTTGGCTGTGCGGGGGAGGGGAGTAGCGATCCGGCAACTTATGGCTCGCGTGCCGGCAGAAAGGGCTACGCGTGCCAGCTGTGGCACGCGTGCCATAGGTTCGCCATCGCTGATCTATAACAACTGTATTCCCTCTCTTAAGAAACAGGCTAAGGAGAGTGGTGAATGCCTGCCTGCAGCAAGTCCAGGTGCTGGCATGCTTCAAGGAGGCAGTAATAAGATTATTATTGAAAAAGCCGCCCTTGAATCCCACTTTACTGGGTGACTATCGGCTAGTTCCAAATGTTGTATTTCTGGGCAAGGTACTGGATGCTTTTTTAGCTCCAAGGATTCCCTGGATTAAGTGAATTATCTTTACCCATTTCATTCTGGCTGTGGAAGAGAGACAGTTTTGATTGCCTTGGTAGATGACCTGCACTGGAACTAGACATGGAGAGTGTGTCCCTTTTGGTTCTGCTGGACCTCTCAGTGGCTTTCAGTACCATAAACCATGGTATCTTTATGGGCTGTCTCCCTGAAATGGGACTTGGAGGCACTGTTTTATGGTGGCTCCAGACCTTCCTGGAGGGGAGAACTCAGAAGGTGGTGCTGGGGGACTCGTGTCCAATGTCCTGGCCAATCATCTGTGATGTCCCTCAGAGTTCTATTTTGTCCCCTAGGTCAGTGGTTCCCAACCTTTTCAGAACCACGGACTGGTTGGGGGGGTGGGGTCTGTACGCAGGGGGGTGGGGGCACCCCTGCGCTCGCGGGTGGGCGTGGCACTGCACGGGTGGGCGCATGCGCAGGTGAGTGGGGCGTGCTCGTGGATGGGGTGGTGCGCTCGCGTGGATGGGCGTGGCGCGCTTGCAGGTGAGTGGGGTGCGCCCACACCACGCCCATCCACAAATGCATGCGAGCATGCTACGCCCACCATGCGTGGCATGCCCCACTCCCTGTGGGGGGGCGGCGGAAGATCTTTCTCTGCGGCCTGGTCCTGGGAAGCCCACGGACCGGCACTGGGCCGCAGACCGGGGGTTGGGGACCCTGCCCTAGGTTATTTCACATATACAGGAAACTGTTGGGAAAATTGGTTGGAGTTTGGAGCCATTAGTAATCCGCTGACGCTCAATTCTATCTTTCCTTTTTCCCCAGTCTTGACAAACTTCACACGGCACTTTCTGAACTCTGCTTCTCAATCAATTACGTTCCAAACATGATTGTTTGGGAACACACATTTACCCCAAGAGAATACTTGACATCTCACCTGGAAATCCGCTTCACCAAGTAAGACTGATTTGCAAACTTAACCTTTGGTTATGGGGTTTAGTGCTTTGTAATTGGAAATTTTTGTTAAGATACCGTATTTTTCCGTGTCTAAAATGACACTTTTTTCTAAAATCATTAGAGGAAAAATTGAGGGTCGTTTTGTACATTGAAGGAGGCCGAGGCCGAGGCAAAAGAGCAGCCATGCTCGGCCGCCTCTCGCGGCTGCCCATTGACTGCTGCCGCCTCCGCCGGATCACCTCCTGCTGCTGCCAGGGCTCACCTCCAGCTCACGTCGCCGCCTTGTCCCCTGCCCGAAGGGAGCCTGCGAGCAGCGCTGGAGGAGGCGATCTGGCGGCGGCAGTCAATGGGCAGCAGCGAGAGGCGGCCGAGTGCGGCTGCTCCTTTGCCTCCGCCTCCTACTGCTGCTCCGCCGCCGGATTGACTCCTCCAGTGCCACTCGCAGGCTCCCTTTGGGCAGGGGACAAGGCGGCGACGTGATCAGGCGGAGGAGGCAGCAGCAGCAGGAGACAGAGGCGGAGCCACCCCTCGCGGCTACCCATTGACTGCTCCTCTGCCTCTGGCAAGGGACAAAATTAGGGGGTCGTGTATACATTGGGGGGTTGTATACACGGAAAAATATGGTACCTTACAGAGGAGTCTGAAATGGGGTTTGAGAAACAACTGGGATATTTTTAACAAAATTAGCCTTGTAAATCAAATGTGTTTGTTATGCCAGTTAGTGCATATCCCACTGACCACAGCTCACTGTTCCGATAGAATTTTTGAAAAATGTTACTGGATTTTCAGTTTGGCAGGTGGCGTGACATAAAAACCCACATCCTAACCATTGCATTTGAGGGTCATATTGTCATTTCGTGAATAAAATTTCATTTTATAAATAGGTTAACTAATGAAATTAAAAAGTCAGATCTGAAGAACCACAGGTATCCAAACCATTTCGGATACTTCTTAGATTACGTGGAAAGTTTGAGGGAAGAAAATGCATTTCTAGTAACTTGTGATAAATGTAAATGTATTTGGGAAATTCATCATTTTCTCTTTTTTATTGGCTTTGAATTATATTTGAAAGGGAAATGTATTTAGTCCATTGCTATACAATGAGTTTGTTTGTTTTTTTGTTGTATCAGCTAGAGCTTGGTAGCTTCCTTTTGAGACAGATCAGTACTACTGCAGAGCAACTCTTGCTTTACCTGCTCTCTGTTACAATTATCAGAATCTAAATGAATGCTTATGCTTGCTTTACAGTTATTGAAACTCAGAGTGACAAACAGATGCTAATTCTTGAGTCCCTGATCAAATTCATAGTAGTGTACCAGTTGTGTGGCTTGATGTGCAACTAGAAGTTTGACCAGGGTCTCGTGAATTAGCAGCTATTGATCACTTCAAGTTGTGCCCGTGCACTTTTGCAGCCTTGAATTCCAGCCAGGGATATCAAATGTCCATATTCCCATTGTGTTGTCCAACTACTAGCCAGTCCCATAACAGAGAGCCTGTACTGGTGTTTCCTTTAGAGTAGGGGAGTTTCTTCTCTGTGTATCCTGTATTGCTCAAGTAGTGTCCAGATTATGTCAGGAAATGTTGGACCAAGGACTTCTGATGTCAATCAGATGTCACATGGAAAAATTGTGCAACAACAGCTCTCACAATGCAAAAGGAACATCAGAGTTGGAGGGGGAGAGTGTTCTACAATCCAAGTCTTATAAAAGGAATTGTTAGTGAAAGCAGAGATGTTCGTTCCCAAAGAACAGGTTATTCTGCCATGAAAAATATGGTTAGTTTTGTAACCCATCTAAATATGTTTTTACTATTTATATCATGAATATTTCTCACTGTGGGTGGGTTGTTGTTGCTGTGCCACTTTTTATTTTTATGTTCCAGTTTCTGATACAAGCCTATAAAAGTGTGCCTGTGTCAGAGGCATGTTTGTAAAAAAACAAACAAAAAAAAACTAGTGAGCTTCTTTCAGTATTCAGTCTTACTTGCTAGAACTTAGTAACAGTATTCAGTTTTTGTTTTTTGTTTTTTAAAAATGTTCTTGTCCAATGTAACCAAATAATTAATTTTGAGCTGACATTTCCAATTTGTGTATTTTTCGCCTACCGTCCAGCCAGTTTAATAACTGACCACACGTCTTGCTTTTTACTCACTAATTTAAAAAGTGTGTAGGTTTAATGCTAACAAATAGATCCTGTTTCTTGCATAGCAAAATTATGCATTACAATTCATATCTATTAACTTGTGAGTTTACAGTTCAAAGATGGGTGATAAAAGATTTATATTTTGCCACTTAATATATATAACTTGTAATGTCTTGATTGACTGAAATCCAGTAGGAAATCATAATTAAAGTAATCCCATTAAATGAGTGGAACTTACAGTTGACTCACCAAATCCCTACTGATTCAGTACGCCTACTTTAAATGCAATTTACTACTGGATATCAGCCAATGTGTTTTTAAATAAGAATGCAGTTGGATTCCTGGCTCTCATTGCAGATAAGTAAGATAGGGTAAGACTTGAGATACCTCCTATTTTAAAAACACAAATATTTTAAATTAATTTCACCTTTATCCTGTATTTCTTCTAAACCAGATACTCGGGTAGGCTCACAACATAATTAAAAAAACAAGTACAATCATAATGTATCTGTTACTATAATGTTATTATAATGTGAGAACAAAATTAAACAGATTATCTAATTAAAGCAACACTCAGATTAAAAGCAATTTATGTCTTTAACTTGTCAGAACTTCCGCTCTAGAGATTAAACTTGCTGAAATTCTTGCTTTTGTGACAGTGAACCTTTTTGCTTGTATTGGGATCAGATAGATGGTTTGGTAGAAAGATATTGTTCTGTATTGGGTCAGTGGGGAAACTTGTACAAGGGTGAATTAGCAATCCAGTGCCATGAAAATCCAAGGTAGACCTTGGCTGCAGATGCCCCATACTTGCTGGCGTAGTAGGCATCAAGTGCAAACATGACCCAAATGGCCAGTCGGACTAGATGCTGAGCAAGAAGTTTGACAGTTTACATGATGGAGATAATAATGCACTAATAACTTCAATCTAGGGTTAGTGTTATGGCCAAGCTTTCTGTTAATTCTGTATTGGTATTAGTTAGGAAATAGAACTGTTACCTCCTTTCACTGGATTCTTAATAACTAATTTCTTTATTTTCAAAGGTCAATAGTTGGTATGACTATGTATAATCAAGCAACACAAGAGATTGCAAAACCTTCAGAGTTGTTAACAAGCGTAAGAGCCTACATGACAGTGCTCCAGTCAATAGAAAACTATGTACAGATTGATATCACAAGAGTATTTAATAATGTTCTCCTTCAGCAAACCCAGCATTTAGACAGTCATGGAGAGCCAACCATTACCAGCCTCTACACAAATTGGTAAGAGTTTAAAGAGCACCCTGAGTCTATATCTGTTTTTACTTTTGTGAGATACAAACTTTTGTATGAAAAGAAAATCTGGGAGAAAGAATACTAAGATAAAAGAGAGACAGCAACAGATCAAAGCCAGTAATGGGAATTGTGCTCTGCTTCTTGAAATTGACTTGCAGTATTGAGAAGATGGAACACCTCTTGAACACCAGATTTCAGTCAGTGTAATGTTCAAGGTTCTTGACACCTGTGACAATGTCAAGGATAGATAGTTGAAACAACTAGCTACTCAGGGGAAGCACTGGATACTGTTCCACATCTAGTACATGGGTCTGTGTTAGCATTCAGTGCTATCAGTGACTTAAAATTTTTGTCAATGTTAATGTGAGGAGGAAAATTAATGGTAAGGAGTGTAACCTGTCTAGCATGAAGGTATTTTTGGTTTTGGTTTTTTTAGGTATCTGGAAACCTTGCTAAGGCAAGTCAGCAATGGCCATATAGCCTACTTCCCAGCCATGAAGGCATTTGTAAACTTGCCAACTGAGAATGAATTGACGTTTAATGCAGAAGAATATTCAGACATATCAGGTACATTTTCCATGTTTTGAACTAACAATTTTGTTCTCAAATGTTCGTCTGCTAGGATTGGTTTTGCTGTAAAGCAGTGGTTCCCAACCTTAAGTAACCCAGGTGTACTTGGACTACAGTTCCCCGAAGCATTCACTACCAGCTGTGCTGGCCGGGGTTTCTGGGAGTTGTAGTCCAAGAACACCTGGGTTGGGAACTATTGCTGTAAAGTTAAGTTAAGAGCATTTCCTACTTTGAAGAGCTCTGGATAGCACATTGGAAAGTCATATAGAAAAGTAAAGAATTGGACAGAGATAGGCAGGTGGAACTCTAGTCACACATTCGATGTTTCCTAGGTCCTCCCTTCCCCCTGTAGTCCCTGCATACTCATAACATCGGTCTCTGGGAGCATTCTGAAGTGGAAGGTGATGATAGGGCATGGAGAGGTTATTGAGTAAGGATGGGCAAAGTGGTGCATGGAGGCCCAAGCCCCTTTTTGTGGCCCCACGGTATTCCCCCAGAAATTTTCTTGTTAAAAAAATCCCAATATATTTTTAAAAGAAGATACTCCACTAAAAGTGTTTACTGGCTGAAATCCACTAGTAACTTGCAACTAGAGTTAGGCCCATTGAATCAGTGGAACCTGTGGAGGAGTTGAATCACCAAATCCGGATTGATTGAGTGGGCCTATTCTAGTTGCGACTAGTTCCTAATAGATTTCAGCCACTGAAGTGTTTCTGTTGTTGATTGGCAGAGGATACTTTTAATTATCCTCAATTACAAGCCCCTCTGCTAGGTTTCTTTTCTCTTGTAATCAATCAGTCAACCTCTTCTTTATTATTTAAACAGCCTTTGCAGTCATTTATTATTTAAACAGCTCCTCTTGTTTGTTCTTGTAAAACAATAGCCACATTTCAAGTGTGTAGTTCTCAAAGCTGATTCAAATTTATTGTGCAATAAATTACATGTAATTGTTAATTTATTTTAATTAATCTGTAATTTAGTCTGAATTGGGAGGGGTTCAGATTAAATAAAGCTGAATGATATAAAATTAGTCAGTTATAATAATTACTTATTTCTCAGTGGAATTGTTGATGCTTCTGAATACTAAGCATTTCTGTTATTATATCATAGGATATATTATGATTCCTGTATTATAGAAATTCTGTACAGTAGAATAGAAGAAAATTACTAAGTTCCTGGAAGCCTTGTGAAAGTTTTCTGTTTGGACTAGATTTGACTTGGCGTTGGCTTAATAGCTGAGCATTAATGCAGAAGATCCAAGAGAGGATGAAGACCAAGTCTTTCCTCTTTGGGTTGGTCTTTGGATAAGCAAAGCAGCACGGAGAGTCTCCCCTATTTCTCATGAGATCTCAAAGGTTTTCTAGTTAGGGTAGGTTTGTGTCTTGCATCTGGCATAGTTGAAGAACCTGAGGAACAAGAAGGTGTTCTGATAAACAAGCTTCTTGACCTCTGGTTTTTGGAGCACAGCTAGTTAACTCGGGGAGGAATTGTTAATATTTATTTTTGTTTAACTTCTATACTATAGTGCATAGCTATATTACAAACTATTGTCTGTCTTGAGCTTTTTAGATGCAAATTGGAACTTAAATGTGTTAGCCTTATTGTAACAGAGTAACAAAACATGTCTTATTAGATAAGATAGTATAATTAGTTTGAATAATTATGGGGGCATTTCTTTTTTCCTCAGAAATGAGGGCCCTGTCAGAACTCCTTGGCCCATATGGCATGAAGTTTTTGAGTGAAAGTCTTATGTGGCATATTTCTTCACAGGTGGCTGAACTCAAGGTAATTAACCATTGTTTCTCCCTAGCCATTGCTTTCATAATTAAAAGCAGAATTGGTGTAATAATGCAAGTGCTAGAATACATGGACTGAATCCAGAGAACTCCCTTTTGCCCCAGCCTTTTCTATTATCTCATCAGAGTTTTTGACTGCTTTTGTGTTGATCAGAAAAGCCTTGTAAAATACCAAAACAGCTTTTGCCATTTTCATGAAATGCACAAGTTTTGCCATAGGACGTTGCTTAGGGTGACCATTCATGCAGCATATCCCCAGAACAGTCTAGCTTTGTTCAGGTGCCCAGTGTTGCTTGAGAGGAACACAGAAGGAGGATAGCGACTGTAGCCTCACTTCTTAACCCGCATTCTTCGCAGATGGAGGTATGTGGTCTGAAGCAGAAGGTTTCCTCTGCGCCTGGAGGCTGTTTCTGGAAAATGGGCTTAGAATTTATTAGTGACAAATCATGTCATTTAGCGGAAGCTCGTTAAAACCCCTGTGCAGTTTGTAAAATGTGCAGGGAACCTTCCCGCTGCAGACTCTCTGCTTTAAAAGCAGCCCAGTTCAAGTTTAGCCCGATGATTAGAGCAGAAACTATGAAACAGAGACCTTTTATCATCACACTGCAGACTTTTTGTTTAGTGTATAGTGGGGTCATATTTAATGGCGCAGTTCCTCTAGTCAGGGAGTTGAACATCTGGATTTCATGAGCTCTGTTTCCTGCTTGCCATCCTGAAATGTCCTAAAGCATGCACTTCCTACTGTACTCAGATCTATGCCTGACCTGAGATCTTGCTTCGTCTTAGAAACTTGTGGTAGAGAATGTTGAAGTACTAACGCAAATGAGGACCAGTTTTGATAAGCCAGATCAGATGGCAGCTCTCTTCAAAAGGTTATCGTGTAAGTATTTAGTTTTAGCTAGTTATGAATTGCTGTTAAGAAAATGTTCACAAACCAAAGCAGCAGAGAGTAAATAAACAATGAAAACAAAAATACAAATAGTAGAATCTTCAAGTAAAAAGCCAGCATAAAGAATTATACTCTTATCAACCAGTAAAACAAACATGTGGACACTCATAAAGCGCTAGACGTCTGATAAAAACAATGTGCATTTCCTAAAGACTAATACTGCAGCAATGTTGCTGATTTGTTTTTGTTATGTGTTGTCAAGTCAGAACTGACATAGCTTCAAGATAAGTATGTTGCAGATACTCAGACAATAGAGCAGAAACACTTTTTACTGGAAGTGGGGGGGGGATTAACAAAGGAACCAGACAAGCCTCTTGGGGGCGATAATTAAGGAGGTCACTATAAAAGAGGCTCTGTATCTCATGTAGTCACCCTTATGGGTTTAGATTGTGGGGATTCTGTTGATAATCTTGAGGTGTGTGTTGCAGGTTATAATGTGGGTCAGGCGTTGCACCTACAGGAACCTCAGCCAATTTTTCTGGCCCTTGCGCCACCACAAAGCTGTGTTTGCCTTCATGAACAAGGCACATGTAGACTTTTGGCTCAAGCGGGGCAGGTTAAATCCAGCCCCCTGAACTGGATTTGAAAACAAATTGGAGTGACTGAGGGCCAACCATAATTGTTATATAACTATTAACTACTATGAGAGGTTGCCCTGCTATGTTTCATTTATACTTTAGAAAATAAGACTTCTGAAATGTATTTTTTCATGTGGATATTTCAAAACATAGAGAGTTGTTATTTCACAGGCTCCATCCATTTTTTTCCCCAGCTGTTGACAGTGTTTTGAAAAGGATGACAATTATTGGTGTTATCTTGTCTTTCCGGTCACTGGCACAAGAAGCACTTAGAGATGTAAGTATGGCAATTGGCATTACAGCTGTTCTGTTAAAATTTAAGTACATAAAAGTTGTACTTTTGAATCTCATTTGATTAAAGTTGATTATAAATATAATAAAGTAGATATATAAACAAACAAACATTTACTAAAATTGAACTAATATGGAAGTACAATTAAATAATTAAACGCTAATAATCACTTCTGATTGACACCAGGGCTGTGAATACCATTACTCAGAGAATCAAACCTTCATTTCTGTACCATAATGCCTTTTTTTTTAATGTGGAAAGGTTTGTTATACAGACTTATTACTGTTTTTGTTGTTGCAAAACTCTGACATGTTGCTGGGACTCTTATATTAGGTGACTTGCATAAATGAAGGATGCCACTGGATAAAAAAAATAAAACAGCTCTCAGTGTCTGAGGAAGTATAGATGAAGTGAATTTACATTGGTACATGTTCTTTTGTATTAGGTCTTGTCTTATCACATTCCATTCCTTGTAAGTTCAATTGAAGACTTTAAGGATCACATTCCAAGGGAGACCGATATGAAGGTAATAATTTGTGAGGTGTAAGGAATTCTTTTGTTTGAATGTAAAGGGGGCATAAAAAGGTATATATATATAATAGACTTCCCACTTTTGCTAGATGTCTCTGTAAACCCCACTAAAAATGCAGTTAAGGTTAAAATAGCATCATGCTTCTGTGTCAAGTTCCAATCCCAGTTTCCTTGTTTTTTAAAAGGTTATGAGAACCATTGGTATATATAACTCTAAAGTAAGTGAACTTTTTTTTATTGGCTAGCCACCAAGGGCTGCACTCCCCGGGGGCACGGTCAGAGTGGGAGGATGAGGCCAATATAGGCTGTTTATTTTTCATAGTAAAAGTAATATTCATCCTTATAATGATTAATTTACTGCAGTATTGTTCATTTTTGTTAATAAGGATTTAATAAAGTTTTACTACACTTTTCAATGAAGGGTTTTATTAAGGTTTTAATAGGGTTAAGGGAAAAAAGAAAAAAAAACCAAAAGAGAATCATTTCTGCCAACTGTAGCTTCCCTATAGCAGGATCTAGTCATTTTTATGGCTTTTCTTTCTTTTTTTCTTTAATCAGGTTTGAGGTTATTTATTTCTGAAAGAGTACTACCATATTTCCCCAAAAATAAGACGGGGTCTTATATTAATTTTTGCTCCAAAAAAACACATTAGGGCTTATTTTCAGGGGATATTTTATTTTTTCATGTACAACAATCTACATTTATTCAAATACAGTCATGTCATCTTCTTCTGGAACATCGTCATAACTCTCCAAACCCCGAATTCTGGCCTGAATTTCTTGTGACTCCCTCCAGGGAGGGGGGAGTGGTGGCGGTGTTGGCATTAAGTGCCCCAACACGAACTGGCCTCAAACCCCTTCCACCTCAGGACTGGATGGTTTCTGTCTCCTTTCAGGAACGCACTTGCTTGTAGAGGTGGTGGGGGGAGGGGGAAGTATGGATCCCGCTGGCCCGCGCGGACAAGATGGAGTCAATCCCGGTTGCTGCACAATGAGTCCCTGGTGGAGGGTGGGGTTTCATTAACTGGGTCTTATTTTTTGGGGTAGGGCGTATATTACGAGCATCCTGAAAAATCATACTAGGGCTTATTTTCAGGTTAGGTCTTATTTTTGGGGAAACAGGATACGTGTCTATTCTATTTTTAAGTGAACTGTCATACTTTGTCTCAGTAAACTTGCTTGAACAAGAGTTCAGTCTCTGTTCAATTCCTGGAATTAAACTCACACTTTGATTAGAGTGATGGTTATTTCCAGAAGTCTCATCTAGGACGTACATATAGAGATAGGACTTCCTTAAGTGGTTGAAATTATTATGGCAAAGATCAGTTATTTTACACAAAAATTAAAATAGGTCAGTACTCTTTTAGAACTAGGTAACTTTAACTAACACTAACCCGGCGGGAGCTGACCTAATGCCACTGTGGAGCTTTATAAGCAGCAAAAAAAGCTGTGGTTTATATTGGTGATTCTTAGTTATCCTGTAACATTATTTATCTGGGGAGTCTCAGAGTGCTTCAGAAAGTGTCCTGGAGATATACCCTGGTCTAATACTGTAACTTTTCAATATGAAATCCTTCAGCATGTGGGGGAGGGAAGTTTTATCCAGAACAAAATCTGTGTAGATGCAACATGAGGACATTTAGATGCAGCATTTAATAATTACATACCTTATTTAATTTTACATTTGAGCACTAGCTGAAATCTCACATTGTTGGAAACTAAACTTTTAAGAGAATATGCAAGTTTTGGCAGAAAGCTGTGTGAGAAAGATTGTAGTTAGACAGCTAAAACTGTGCTAATTAAAGCTTTTTGCTGTAACGTAAGACAGAATACAGCCACATGAATACAAAATACAGCACTTCCATTTTATATTTTGGCCTTCAAATTTCTTGAATCTACATATGTAAAAGGAAACCACAACTTGTCCTTCCTGACAGATTTCATAGAATTCTAATGGCATGTTTCAGTCTGTAATATGGTTTTTCTCAGGTTGCAATGAATGTATATGAGCTCTCATCAGCTGCAGGATTGCCATGTGAGATAGATCCTGCCCTGGTTGTAGCTCTTTCTTCTCAAAAGTCAGGTAGGTTGCTGTCTTACAGATACTGTACGTACTCTGATCCTTATGCATTCTGCTGCTTACATTGTGAACTACACCAACAGCAAAACGTTCTGATTTTGCTTCCTTTTTTACAAGCATCCTGGGTACTTGACTTTTTTGTTGTCACTGTGCCATCTCCTGTTCTGTCAGCAGTATTCTTAACGAATCAAATAGAATCAGAAGTCAAAACTACTACTTATGGGGCATATTGTTACAGTGGTGCTCCTGTGTTGTTTGTGGTCCCGTGTCTCTCCCCCCCCCCCCCCCCCCCCCCCCCCGGTCTTCTAGCAGTAACATGCAAAGAATAGAAATAGCATGAAAGAGGTATGAATTCCTTGAACAGATGGATCTCTCTTTTTGTGCGCATGTGTGGGTAGCAGCAGTTTTGGATTAGCTGTAGTTAATCCTGGACTTTATGATTAAGCTTATTGAACTTCTCCACTGGCCGTTGCAAAAGCCTTTCACATGAAGGAGCAATATCCACCGTGCTGTATATATACTTGTTTCATCCAGAGCATTGCTGTCATTCTCATTAACCAGAATGTAAAACAAGGATTTCCAGCCTAAAATGTGAGAAATAATTAAATTTGATTTGGCTGTTTGTATTTATTTTATTTTACTACATTTGTATCCTATCTTTCCACTAAAAAAATAGCCCTCAAGACAGGTAAAAAAAAAAATACTGTTTAAAACAGAATAAAAAATAAAGATCAGGCAGAAAACCCATTAAGATCATCACAAGAATCGCTAAGACAACCACAAAACAGTACCAAGGGCCACCTCAGAAAGATGAGTTTCTTCTCTCCCTTCCTAAAAGCCCTGAGAGTGGGAACTCATGAACTTGTGTCACATTTAAGCTGTCTTGCTTTCTCAGGACTGATAGTTAGATTGCCTTATGGAAATACCTGAAAGTGTTTCTGTATTCATTGGGCAAAATCCTATTGGTATAATTATGCCAGTGTAAACTGGATCTGGGTGCCAGAAATAATCAATTTAAGCAAATCAAACACTTCCAAATCCATTCCCTATTCCAGGTTTGGAGGAAGCTTCAGGAGCCTTGGCATGGTGGGGGAGGGGCATTTAATGCTCCAATAAGGAACCACTGGATTGCCACCAGTCTTCCCAATCCTCCTGATGGTGGTCCAGCAGCTATTTTTGACTAGTAAAGACTCCCTTCCCCTGTCCCAAGGCTCCCAAAGGCTGCCTCAGGGCAAAAGGGAGCCCTAGGGAGCCTCAGAACCTGAAATGAGGCAGGGGGGAGGGATAGGAAACATTCAGTTTGCTTAAATTAATTATTTCTGGCACTCAGGTCTAGTTTGCTATACATAACTACACCAACACAATTTTGCCCAGTTGCATACATAGCTCCCACATGGCTGGCTACCATATATCTCACCAGACACGTTTATTAAATGGAGAGTACTGACAGGGAACCTTGATTTCATGGGTAGAGAACATACTGAGCTGTCATGTGTCAGGAGACTTCCATGCAGGAACGTTTTGAGCAGCTTTAACAGGAGGTTTAAAATAATCTTCTCTTCCCATCAGACAAGAAAACCTAATGCAATTTCAGAAGATACTTTATTATTAGAAGCCTTTTTGATACAGGTGTGAAAACTTGATAGAGTGTTCTTAGTAGTTTAAATCATTGCATCCCCTTTTTCTTTCCTTTGCTGAGCTGCATTTTCATTTCCCGAGTTTGTTTTAGGGTGTGCATGCAAGGTACTTTGCCTTAAAGTGACTGTCATTTTGGAAGAATTTATTGTTATACAGCAAGTTGCAATAATTCTAATGACTTGGTGAAATCAGAATCAGGTGTCTAATTTTTGTTAGCTCAAAACAAACAGTAGCAGTACTTGCTCAGTGGATCATATATTAGCAATTATGTTAACTGATGTCTGTGTTTCATTATTTTGCCTGATCATGGGTCCTGAATAGATGTATTTTTCTGCCAGTCATATTTGTGTTTTATTTTCACAGAACCATTTGATTAAGTATTAACTTGGGTGTTCTAACTTAGCAAGAACTTTCCATTCTGGAACTCACTCCGTTGCAAATGATCTTCTTGCCTATATTTATTTTTTAGAAAACATTAGTCCAGAGGAAGAATATAAAATTGCCTGCCTTCTGATGGTCTTTGTGGCTGTCTCCTTACCAACTTTGGCTAGTAATGTGATGTCTCAATACAGTCCTGCTATTGAAGGTAATATTCAGACAAATTAAACTGGTGTGAAGATTTGTTCTGGGGAAAATTCTATTAAATGTTCATCTGGAATATTTATTTGCTTTCACTTTATGGTATTGGTGTTTGGTCCCTTTTGGTGTTGAATAGTAAGTCAATTTTATATCTCACAATGGTTGCTTTGAAAGAGGAAATGAAAATCTCTCACCTCAGCCGTATTTGGGTTCTAGGGATCCTTACCAAGAATGTATTCTACCCTTCCACATAAATGTCCTATTGATTATGAAATGTTAAACCTGAGTGGAGTCATTTATTTGGGTAGGTGGGGGGTGCTGAGAACTATCTGGAAGAAGAGTTAGTACTAGTTCTCATTTTAGATATCTCTACTAAAAATTTATAATTCTCCCATATTTCTATGCTGATTCATTTTAAAACAACAACAACTTTGAATAATGGCAGCACTATCTTTACATCCCACAGGAATCAGGTGCTTAAAGCTCACAAATTAGTAAGAAACCCAGATTTTAAAATCAATGCGGTTCTAAAATTTTATTTACACATTAAATGTTGAGTGTCTTTCCAGGATGCTTATTAAATCAAGACCCCCTGTAGCATATTTGACAGTTAAACCCTTGCTAAATTTTACATTGCTGCTGTACCTTCTGCTCCGCTGAAATGCTCAAATTGTGAGGGAAGTTGAAGTAATAACAGAAATGTGTTTTTGTGTAGGTCACTGCAACAATATCCATTGCCTGGCCAAAGCCATCAATCAGATTGCAGCGGCTTTATTTACCATTCACAAAGGAAGCATTGAAGACCGTCTCAAAGAATTTTTGGCTGTATGTATAGTTTTTTTGGTAGGGCTATTGTGCTCTGGAAAGTAGTTTTACTAAGGCTTTCTGCTGTCCTGTGATAAACATTCACAGTCTCAACTTGGCGTTTCAAGCGAGAGAATATTACCGTAGCTTCCTCTGCATAATCTTGACTATCATGGTATTTGTAAAGGATTTGGAAATATATGGCAAACAGGTGTGTTTGCCATATATTTCAATTTCAGTTCAATTTCTACATCTAGTCGGATCCAGGGAGTCCGTTATTCAAATGAAACTATGTAATTTGTCCTCTTTCATCACAGAATGTTCCAGAACCCTGTTGCATGTTGTAGGATTGCAAGTGATCATTCATTTTAGATAGAAACGGCATTGAAAATTAAGTATGAAAGGTTAGCTTCCAAACAGTGGAAAACGTACTGACCGTTATACTTGTGGGTTTTACAGCTTGCATCCTCTAGTCTTCTAAAAATTGGTCAGGAGACAGACAAAACCACTACAAGGAACAGAGAATCCGTTTATTTGCTCCTAGACATGGTAAGTTCTCAGCCTAATTATTATTTCTGAAGGCTGTATTTCATACAATGGTATGTTCACAGAGAGGTTTCAACAGGCACTCTGAGGTCCAGTTTACCAGATAATGGAAATGCTGCATAGTATCATAGCGAGCAAATGTTTAAGCAACTCTTTTGGACTCTCTTTCCTCTCTCTCTCAGATCTTTCCTCCACCACCCGCAGCCAGTGGCTTGCTATTTTGGTGTTCTGTGCGTTTTGTAGAAATGGCACAGAACAGTAACATCCAGTCACCTTTGAGTTTATTCCTTTTCGTACACCCCTTCCTCTTGAGAAATGGATGGCTACTAGCAGAAGTCAGTTTCATCAGTAATCCTGCGTTCTGCTGGACGACGGCAGGCGTCTCATTTTCTCTCTTCTGTCCTCGTAGATTGTGCAGGAGTCGCCATTCCTGACCATGGACCTTCTGGAGTCCTGCTTTCCTTACGTCTTGCTACGAAATGCCTACCATGCTGTGTACAAACAAAGTGTCACATCCTCTGCCTGAGTATCTAGTTAACTGGAGACAAATTAAGCACGCATCTATGTTGCCTCAGTTTTACTTGTAAACTGTGGAGCTGTTTTACTTTATGGCCTGGCAAAGAGTTTTGTGGATTATAAACTTTTTCCCAATGCGGTTGTTATTTCTGAACAGTGGTTTCTTAATATGGTTGTACTACAATATAAGCTTGGCTGATTTTAGGTTGCACATTTGCTGAAATTATTCCTTTTTATTTTACAATTCTGTTTAAAAAGAGAAACACTATAAGTATTTTTTTTTCAATATCCGATCATGCAGGAATCATAATGGCTTGTTTATCTTCATGAAGAAATCTATTTAGTGATTATTTTAGTGGTCCTAGTTTTTACCTGTGTGTAAATTATTTCATATAGGGAGAGTTATAATCTGTACCTATTGTTCTGATCAGAAACATGATTTGGGTGTGCATTTCTGTGAATTACAGCATTTTTACTTTTTTTGTTTAAAACTCACCAATATTCTTGACTTTGATGCTATCTAATGTTAAAAATGTTATAGGACTGCTCATCCTTAAACAATCCTCTCCATACAGTCTTACACAGCAGCAAGTGGTTTTGTTTGTATAAAGCCTACATAGTGGAATTTTTTAAAGACTAATTTCCATGGTGCCCATTGGCATTAACACTACATTGTACTCTGCTGTATAATAAACGTTCTTATGCATTTATCAAATGTTGATAAAATGTTAGCCCTTTAACCACTTTTTATATGTTTTAAATTTTTGAAATTCAGATGTATCTTCCATTACATACAATAAACACTACACCATATTATCTGCTGATGATGTTTTCTGTTTTGTTCTAAACTATCAAACATACAATGTTCCAGCTTGCTGCTACAGCTTCTTTCACTAGTCAGTCCTCTAATCTTTTGCATATTTTAACTGCCTACCCCAAAAGAAATTTGATAAAGCCTGATTGATGTTCTTACCGCAATGCTATCATGTCAGCACTATTCAGCTCTGATGGCACGTTGCCCCTCTTACGACAGTCCACTGGAAAGGACCTTCAAGTAACGTGAAGAAGGTAAACGTCAGCAGGTAGGTTTCTTACAGGGACACTCTTGGGTCCTGGTACTAAAGGAATGGCCAGACCCCTGTTGTAGGTCTATGCTGGTGCAGGTGTAATAGCAAGAGCCAGTGTGGTGTAGCAGGTAAAGAGTATTTGGGTGTGTGTGTGTGTGTGTGTGTGTTGATCAAGAGATGTGTGCTCATCAGTTGTTACAGTTGCTTCTTGCAATGGAAAAAAAATATTTTTTTTCTTATTGTTTAGTCTGGTTTCACCAGCATTTGGAAAACATTTCCACTACATAAACCACTTGTACAGTAGCTTCTTAAACAGTTCCTTATTATAAAATATCTCTTGGCAAAGAATGGTCTATTTTGGGTCATCTTTTGAGCCTGTTCCATTTGCTTAAAAGCAAATGATAAAGGGGGCTATAAATTGGCTTGGCATCTTGATTACTACATGTGCCTGTGAGGCCTCAAATTGTTGGAATTCCTGGGGTATTTGTCTAATCAGTAAAATATTTGTCTTGCCTAACAAACTGTGGTCACAATCCAGCTATGTTAGGTGTACCTAAATCTCCTGGTTTTCACTCGTCTCAGGTCCACTGAACTCTGCTAGCTTCTGTTTGCCATATTGTGATTAAAGGCTGTCCAGGGCATAGTTCTTGCCATCCTGACTCTTTAGTCACCTACTATTCTCAGTTGAGCTGGGATAGTAATCATTCAGCAGCAGCTCCACTGGCTGCCAACCCATTTCAGGGCAGAATTCAAAAGTGCTAGTTCCAGCCCATGAAGCCCTACATGGCTTGGGCCCAGGCTACCTCAGGGATCATGTCTCCTTTTACGAGCCCGATCAGGTCTTAAGATAATCAGACGAGTCCTTTCTCTCAGTTCCACCATCTTCAAAGGCTCATTTGGTGGGTACACAGAAGAGGGTGTTCTCTGTTGCTGCTTTCAGCCTTTGGAACTCCCCCCCACAGGAGGCCAAGCTGGCTCCATCTTTACTGGCCTTCTGTAAGCAGGCGAAGAACTTTCTCTTCAGGCAGGATTTCCCTGGGTAGGTGGCTGGCTGCCTGAGGAGGTTTTTGGATGGATTCTTGTGCCTTAGAGCTTTGCATGTGTTATGGTGTTGCTTATGTTTTTAGTATATTTGTTTGATCTCTTTTAGTATTTGTATACTCACTTTTGTTAGCTTCAAATACTGTATTGTCTTTCTTTTAATGATGTAAGCTACCTTGGGTCCTTTTTAAGGAGAAAGAGGGGGCAAAAATATTTTAAATAAATGAATAAAATAAATAAGGAGACAGCATGCAATTTCAAAGGAAAAACCTGGCCTGCAGTAGGAAGAATGTCCAAATACTTTGCTCTAACAGGTGAGCTAGTGACTTACATCTGTGCATTAAACCATGTTTACAAAACCAATATTCTATACCCCCATTTCAAGTAACATCACTCCTAAATCTTTTTCTGGTCAGGATGACTCATTCATTTAATGCAGTGTCAAGTGGAGATATTTGTACATTGACATTAACAGTGAAATGGCAGAATATGGGGATTTGGAATGGCTCCTGAAGAATTGTCTCCAGTTGCAGTAATAAGTTGGAGCTCTTGAGTGAAGTCCACTGCTGAAATTGCCTCGCAATGTTTCTTGAGACATATAAAATGATTTTATTTTGGGGAAAAAAATAAGAATTTATGTTGCCATTGTTTTTGTATTTCATTTGCTACGAATGTCAAACGTTCCATTGAATTTGGTGACTAGTGAATTTTGTGAAACATTTTGTGAAACATCAGGTAGAGAAATGCTTCAATTGATAGGGTCATTAATGACATTTAAGTGGATGTTTCCATCCCCTCAAATCCACATCCTATGCTGTTGTAATCACCAAGAGATGAGAGTATAACCTCAAGAGTGTCAGGCACCTAGTTCAGGAGCTAATATAAAATTTACAGCTCTGGGTCATCAGGTGTGTCTGCACGAGCCACAATTTTATTCTGGAGCCTTCATAGCATTTTTTTTCCAGCTGCTTTCCTTTACATAACCAAAGAACAGCATCCTCCTGCCTCAGACCAATGTGCTTTGGAAAAACAGGAAGGGTTTTCAGGCAAAGGTGATGTGACACTGAGGCAGCAGGTTGCGATTTAAGAGTGGCAGGGAGAGCCAGTTGCATTTCACTGGGCGGGCAGGATTCAAGAGGAGAAAACCACAAAGGCCCGTTAGAGAAATGCACTAATAAAAAGATTTCTATGGAGCCAGAATTTACAGCTAAGAAACAGACAGATTCTCCTTACAAGGTGTAAGCAAGCAAGCATATTTCCATCTGGCAAATATTACTTCTGTGGTTCTGTGTTGGGGTGGGGGTGGGGTGGATTTGGCTCTTTCTTTAAAAATTAAGTGATGTTTTCCAAGTTAGTAAATAAAGAGTGGCTTTTATACATATATATGCACAGAGAGAGAGAGAGATGACTACTGCAAATGACAACACCAACAGGCTGAAAAACCCTTGTAGGAAAAATGAATCAAAATATCTAATAAAAGCTCTGGGGAAATATCCGAACATTTGTACTGAATTGGCATTAAAATGATGTGCTAATTTAAAATGCATTTGCAGACTAGGTTGATGGACACAATCGTATTTTTTTAAGTAGTCAATAACAGTTGATTTTCTGTCTAGCCGATTTGTGCATGGATCTGAGTTTATAAATAACCCAACATTTCTGTATACATAGTTGAACACACTGAGATTCAACTCCAGATTTTTCCAGTCTTTTGTATAGCTATAACTAATACATTCTTCTCCTTAGCATAAGATCATATCAGCATAACTAATTCGTTGTTCACAGGATGATAACAGGGTTTTAGATTTCTTTTGCAATCTTATGACTCTCGGGATCGACTGGGTCTCCTTTCCATCATTCTCCCCCATCTCCCAGGTGAGCAGCCCCATCTATGACTTTCCTTTTATACTGCTTATACTGTACTCCTAGTTGCTTCCACATAATATCAATAGATTGCCATCCCATTCTGAGCATATGTGGCACCAACCTTGTGAGTTTCATGAGCTGAACAGGCTGAAAATCGTATTTTTCATCAAAACCATGCCTGATGAACTTTCCTGAAAGATGCTTCTCAAATGCCTTTCAAATTGGGTGTGGGAGTGGACTGGATAATACCTGTCATACTGCTGGATGTCACTCATTGAACTTCATTGGCATGTACCATTCCAGACTGACTTCTGCATTGCCAAGTTACAGTTGCCCCTATTGCACATGCTTCATCCATTCTCCTCAAGATATCCATCTCAATTCCATCATGAAACGCTATACCCACTGTTGTCTCCAACAATGTAAAATGTTTAAAACATCCTTGTGTATACTTAAAACCATGAGATGAATGGACATTCAAATGAAAACCATTAAAAGGAAAGTGGCTTCTGGAAATGGTTTCTGTCTGGACTCAAATATGTGGTGTCAGTGAATATTTTCCCTGGTTACAGGAAAGAGGAGTGATAACAGAAAACAATCAGACTCAGATGACGCAAGTTGGAATTTACGTCAGGAAGACAGGGAAAACTGACAAGTCCCAGATGCAACTTCAGAGAGAAGTGCTGAGATTCAGACTGGGGCAACCGAGGGGATAATACACAAAAAGTTTGAGAACAATGGGGTATTTGGATTACCTGGCTAACAACTAAATGGGTCTGTAGTGTAGAGACCATGATATTGGTCTACAGACTAGCTTAGTGCCCTGCACTAGTTTACACTACAGGCTGAAGTGTAGCATGGTGTAAGCTTTACTCAATGTGTTTCCTTCAGATAATATAAATCCTATCTGATCCATCTAACACATCGGAAGGCACAAGGGCTCGTGTAGGTTGTAACTACAGGGCAGGGTGAACAACCTTTGACACTCCTGGTGGTATGAATTATTTTATTTATTTATTTATTTATTACATTTATACCCCACCCATCTAGTCAATTGACTACTCGAATTATCACTGGCCATGCTCAGTTGGGTGGAGATGAAGCCCAACACCAGGGCAGCCACAGGTCCTCCACCTTTTTCAAAGGGGACAGGTGTGAGGGGGAGGTCTGATGGCAAACGATGCCAGCCACATTCTTAAAGCTAAGCAGGTTTGCGTTTGATCAGTACTTGGATGGGAGATCACAGAAGCACCCCACGTAGACTGTTGTGAAGTTAATGGTGGAAGGAAGGTAAAATATAGATGTACTTTAAAATGAAAAGTAAAAGGTAGGAGACAATCAACCTGCTCTAATACCAGCTGCTTACTCATCTGAAAGAAATTCAAAGGCAATCCAAATTAGAGGTTTGGAACACAGGAATTGGGGCCAAAAATATATATATATATCAAAGAAGTAGAATGCATTAATAAATTAATAGAACAGTGTGCTCTTCCAGAAAAAATGAACTTCTGCTTTTCTGCCACGGAGATGACAACCCAAGAGGCAACAGACGAAAAATTACGCTTTTTCACAAATGCGTGTGTCACCTATGTAGAAAACAAGGAATGAGTCTGTCTGCCCATGAGGTCATGAACCCCCTCCCTCACAAAGGTTCGTCTTGCCCCTGCTCAGAAGTAAACTAGATCTTCTTTCATCCAGCCTGAAGGTCCAAAGAGGATCCTGTCAGCATCCTCTGCCAAACACACTTACAGAGCTCTCATTATCGAAATCCCAGGCTCTTCGGGGCTCCTGATCCCAGGAAAATGAATCTGCAGGAAATGTGAATTTCCCTTAATGTGCTATTCAACCCTGAGTGCAAGCAAGAACACTGCCCTCTGCTACCAGGGTATATCTTGGTAGAATCATCCATGCACTTGCTTTACTCACAAGGCCCTGAGAATAGGGAGAGACTTTCCACCCCTGCTGCAAATTGGACAGAGGTATACAGATTTTACAGGGGAAAGACTGACTCAAGAAATGGGATTGACAGAAGACAGAGAAGGATGGGTAATCATAGAGCTCCTTTTTTTTTTTTTGGACAATGAGAAGTAACTCCCTCATCTCTGAATAAGATTAAACTCCGAAATAACATTCATCTTTTTGTCTCCTGAAATTAAATCAAAGAGCCCATGGACTGAGGTTGGACCTGTTACTCAGTGGTTTGTATGTTGCATCGTTAGTAATTAAGTAGATGCACAAATCTACCAGCTGCTATTGCTGTTAATAACGTCATGTCTGAATCACCACCGATGTCTTCTCCCTCTCCAGATGTCTTGGACTTCAACTCTCAGCAGTTCTAATTACTGGCCATTCTGGCTAGGCATAATAGGAATCAATGTTCAAAACATCTGGAAGGCAGCAATTTGGGGGAGGCTGCTGTGTGGGAAGCTAACGAACATCTGCAAGCTGAACAAAAATACAGGGGTTCACAGACAATACAATTTATCAGTCTGTTCCCCTCTCCCCCAGATTCAACTTCTCAGCTATCACCTTTCATCAGATAGAAACAAAGCATGGGTTTTTCTTCCATTGTTATTTGCGGTGTTTAAGTATAAAGTGATAGACTGAGGAACACATGGAAAAGACCACTATACTATTGCTTAAAACATTCATGAACTCCATCTGTATTGTCATTGTTGTACGTTGTCAAATCACTTCTGGATCATGACAACCCCAAGAATTGGTGAGCTGGCTGGACAGCTCAGTGGTTTAGGTATCTGACTATGAAGCCAGAGATTGGGAGTTCAATTCCTCACTGTGCCTCCTGGGAAAAGAGCCAGCCTGTGTGGCCTTGGGCAAGCTGCAGGGTCCCAAGATGTGCCCCCAGAAGAAGGGGATGGGAAACCATTTCTGAGTACTCTCTACTGAGAAAAAACTACAAAAGGGTCACCATAAGTCATAATCAACTTGATGGCACACAATATTAATCATGGCAACTGGACTTATTTTTTATTAGGTTGAAACATTTCGCTACTCATCCAAGTAGCTTCTTCAGTCTGAGGAGAGTTGGTAGGAGATCCCTGATATATCTTCCATGTTGGTTTCACTTCCCCCTGGTCTGAATAGGCTCATTAGAAGGATAAAGGACTGGGGGTGAGGGATAATCCCATTTCTGCAGTCCTTCGCCCAAGACTGAAGAAGCTACAGTGGAGTCTCGACTTACAGACGGCTCCACTTACGGACTTTTCGAGGTCCGTACTTCTCTGGCCGCAAAGTTTCACTTCAACTTGCGGCCGGAGAATCGACCTACGGACCAGAAGAGGGAGGCGGGGAAAGCGCCAAATTCAAATTTGGCGCTTTCCCCGCCTCCCCCTTCCAGTCCGTAGGCCGCGGATCTGCCTCCAGATGCTTGCCAGGGCTTCTCCGCCGCCATGGGAGGCATCTTGGAGGTCCCCCCCCGCCGCCGATAGTGCCTCTGAAGCACGATCGGCGGCGGGGGGGACCTCCGAGAGGCCTCCCATGGCGGCGGAGAAGGCATCCGGAGGTCCCCCGCCGCCGTCGGGAGCCGAGCCGCGCCGGGCGATCCTGGCCATGCTTGGACTCCTGGACTTCCCCCGCCGCCGCCCGGCTCCCAGCAGCGGCGGCGGCGGCGGGGGAAGTCCAGGAGTCCGAGCATGGCCGGGATCGCCCGGCGCGGCTCGGCTCCCAGCAGCAGCGGCGGGGGACCTCCGGAGGCCTTCCCCGCCGCCATCTGAGGCCTCTCGGAGGTCCACCCCCACCGCCGATCGTGCTTCGGAGGCACTATCGGCAGCGGCGGCGAACCTCCGAGAGGTCTCCCATGGCGGCGGGGAAGGCCTCCGGGGGTTCCCCCCCCCGCCAACGCAGGCTTTCCCAGGGTGGACCGGGCCTACCAGGGGAGGGCATCCCCCGGTAGGCCCGGTCTACTCCCTGGGAAAGCCTGGGTAGTAGACCGGGCCTACCGGGGGAAGCCCTCCCCTGGTAGGCCCGGTCTAACAGGCTTTCCCAGGAAGTAGACCGGGCCTACCGGGGGAAGCCCTCCCCTGGTAGGCCTGGTCCACCCTGGGAAAGCCTGCGTCGGTGGGGGGGGGGGGGAGAGACCTCCGAGAGGCCTCCGGCAGCAGCGCCGAAGCCCTCAAGAGTCCTCCGGTAGTGGCGATGGCGGTGGCGGGGGACCCCTGGAAGGCTTCGGAAAGGTAAGTTCCCTTTTAAAAAAAAATTTTTGTGTGTGTGGGGGGGGGGGCTTTTTTTGGCCGGTTACGGATTAAATGGTTTTCAATGCATTCCTATGGGAAATGCATTTTCGACCTGCGGACTTTTCGACCTACGGACCCCGTTCCAATACGGATTAATTCCGTAGGTCGAGACCCCACTGTACTTGGATGAGTAGCAAAATGTTTCAACCTAATAAGAAAGAAGTCCAGTTGCCATGACTCACTTCCAGATAACCTCACCTGGATCACTGAGAATCTTCACAGAAATATTAATGAATTTGTGATGTCCAAAAGGTCTTATCATTAACAGTCCTGCTCAGGTCTTGCAAACTCAATGCTGTGCCTTCCTTCATTAACTAAATTCATTTCACATTATTTCACTTTTTCCTGCTGCCTTCAACTTCTTGTAACCCTATTGTCTTTTCCAAAGAATCCTATCTCCTTGTGATGTGCCTGTGTCCTACACCAATATTTAGACCCCTTTGTTGGTGACTTGAGAACTTTCCAAAATATGATGCGTACTGTAAAATTCAGTTGGTTACTTAGCCCTTGTTTGAGTTTCCCTTTGATTGATCCACAAGCTATTTAGCCAAGAGATTTTGCTGGAGTAGAAGGACATACGTTCATGAGGTTGAAGCTTAATTCATTATTCTTCTCTACTAAGCTACAGATAATTAAGGTGAGCTAAAGTTTGTATAGAAAATGCCGAGGTGTTAGCCAGAGTACAAATTGACACTGTCCTGCAGCCATGTTGATTCTGCAGTACTAGAAAGCACTTACTGTGGGAGTAATATAAACAGATGCATTAAGTATACACTAGAAGTTGATATCCATGGTGAAAAGAGCCATTTAACCACAATTTAGAGGTCAATGTGCTTTTTTTTTAATGGCTGAAAAAAATCAGCTGATGTAGATGATCCTTCTTCCAGTAAGTTTTAAGGATGTAATTTTCTTTCTGACCTTTCTTTTTTCCTTCCTTTCTTGGGATCTGTGGCCCTCCTGATTCTGTTGGACAACTATTCCTCTGACTGCTGATGAGCGCCCATGATGCCTGGGGCTGATGGAAGATAAAGCCCAAGAACATCTGGAGGCCTACAGATACCCATCCAATCAGTCTATCAGGAAACAAATAGTTCCAAAAATTCTGTCTAACCCCATCACAAAACCCAAAGTCCCAAGAGAAAATGATCAGGTTTGCATTTAGCATGCAGAATACCGAATAGTGTGCCTTTGCTTTTTCTCACTGAAAGGAATGACCACTATATGCTTTAGCTGGGAGAAAACGAACTTCTATCACCAAGGATCAGTCTTCACTATGCTGCCCCAGGGCAGGGGGAGGTTCTGGGGCTAAATAACAATAATCAGTTGTCACGGCGACCCTTTTCAGGGTTTTCCAGGTAGAGTGAACTCAGAAGTGGTTGACCAGTCCCTTCTTCTGGGGGCGCCCTGGGGCTGTGCAGCTTTCCTAAGGCCACACAGGCTGGCTCCACAGCCAGATATCTAAACCACTGAGCT
This sequence comes from Intellagama lesueurii, assembly GCA_037013535.1. Classification (NCBI taxonomy): domain Eukaryota; kingdom Metazoa; phylum Chordata; class Lepidosauria; order Squamata; family Agamidae; genus Intellagama; species Intellagama lesueurii. The sequence goes on along the minus strand of JBAJHW010000001.1, from coordinate 159,618,388 downwards.
ATCCAAATATGTTTTTTAAAGCTCTGGTGAAAACACTGCATGACTGCATGAGAAACATAAGCATCAGAGGGACATAACCCTTGACTCTCCAGATGTTATGGACTACAATGGCCATAATCGCTTCTCACTGGCTGTGCTGATGTGGGATTCTGCAGGTTGAAGTCTTGAAACATCTGGAGGGCAAAAGGTCCACTCCTGCTCCTGTTCCACTGACGACCACCAATGAAAAGCAAACAAACAGGCCAACAAGCCTGGGGTCCCACACTTCCCTGAAAAAAAGAGAGCACATATGGATCTTCAGGCAGTGCAAGAGCATCAAGTTATAAACAAACAATACCAAGCAGAGAGAGAGAGAATAAAGCCACAACAAACCAGAGTGGTTTGCCCATAAGCAGCTCACAACTGAGTGGGGAAAGGGGGGGGGGCACACTCTGAGATTTGGGAGAGAGGCCTGATCCACAAGCTGCCCATGTTGGTTTCCTATTGCCTTGAGAAGTGATTGTTGCTCTGGTTGCACAAGAAAACAAATCCACAGATGTTCATGGAAAGGGAGTACCAGTGACATGTTCTTTTCAGGGCTGCAATGGAAAAGTTCCTGCCAAGGGTCAGCTTGAGGTCAATTTTTATAACCATATACAAGAGCAGATTTATAATGGATTTGCTGATAGACCTCCGGCAGCCTTGCTTCCCCCTCCTCCCCATAAGTTCCCTGCAAAACACCCAGTATACCCTTCATGGGGAAACTGGTTTGCAGCTTGAACTTTGGCAGGTAGTAGTAGTATATAGATAACGCCTGGGATGCCAGGGAAGACGCAGAAAATGGCGTTGCACAGATTTGTGCTTTTCAATGGCAGCTCCTCGAATTCCCCAAACGGCATTCTGGGAGTTAATAGTCCAAAAACACAAATATGCACTTCCTAATGACAAGCTAAGGAAAGCAGGGGTCCATTAACTTGGAGCAGGTCCTTTACTAACAAAAGGTCCAGGGTTCAAGCCCCGTTCATCTCCAGAAAGGTTGCCATCTGAGGGCCAAACTAGATGGTACAAGCAGAGCTTCTTTCAAGGAAAAGTGTTTACAGGAGGTTGCCTCAATTCACAGGAGGCAAATTGTATTGTAATCAGTCACTGAGAGACAAGCAGGGCTTCGGTTGAATGCTTGCCTTCCTTCATGAGGCACCTTTCTCTCTTCACCTGTTTGGCAGATTATGTTTTTATTATTGGAACTCAAGGGCTGGATGATGGTGATGGCAGTTATTTATTCCGTTTATATCCTGCCCTTTGTCAGGATAGCTCAAATTATTATTGAAACACGGTTAAAACCAGAAGTTATGTTTATCTGAAATCACAAATCTAAAACCACAAGTTACAAACCTATGGAACCTCATATGTAAAACCCATTTTTAAAAAGCACATTTAAAATTCCAAAAACCTAAAACCACACATTCCCAATGTCTGCAACCAGCCAGATTTGCGAAGATGGGCAAGGTTATATTTTGGAATGATAACTCTGGGAATACAGTTCCCATGTCCCCCAAAAGTGACACTTTCCACCGCTGTCTAGCTGCAGAACCAAAAATCGAGAGTTCGATTCCCCTCTTGGGAGTGTAGCCAGCTTGTGTAGCGTTGGGCAAGTGACACAGTCCCTTGGTTTCCCCCAAACTAAACCACTTTGGAGTGCTAGAAAACCCTGGGAAGGGTTGCCACTGAATTGATGGCACGCAATCAGTCATTTGGGCACGGGGAGGGTGGGGCCGGTGCATCCCTCCCTCGCTCTATTCTGAGGCACACAGGCACCCCCTCCCCACACACACACACACACAGACGCGAACCAGGACGAGGAGGCTGTGGTGTCCCCAAAAAGCCGGAGGATGTGCCTTCAGGAACAGCCCGGCGAACAGGCCCTGGGAGGTGGGCGGCTCGGTTCCCGACCCACCGGCGGATCCCCCTCCAGGCTTGCCCACCCTTTAAAGTGTGGTGTCCCGGGGCGGCCAAGCCAAGTCCCCGTTGCCCGTCTCTCCCCTCCACCCCCCGCCACCACCCCCCTCCCCGGTCACAGCCCTGCTCCACTTTCCCATCCAGGAGCCTTGGCCGGGCTTGAAGACAACCCCCGAGGCGCTCGGCTCCTGCACGGGGCAGGTCGGGCTCCGCGGAGAGAGCACGAAGGCCGGGGGGGGGGGGAGTGAGGGGAGCCCCCTTCCTGGGCTGGAAGGAGCGCAGGTGGCGGCCTCCCGCGCGCTCCCTCCGTTTCTGCGCCTTAGGGCGGGGGGGGGGGGAGCGGTCGTGTGAACGGGGCTCGGGTGCCGCCCCCGGTCCCTTCCTGTCTCCCGCCTTGCCCTGCAAAGGCCATCAGTGGGAAACCAGAGAATGGGCTGCGGGGGGGGGGCGTGCGGGGGGGGGGGCGCCAGAGGAGACGGGGGGGGGAAAGGATCTGCTCCCCGTTTCCCCGCGTAGGCGACGCGCTTCTGGCTCCGCGCGTCTTCCTTCGGCCACGGCCGGGCGCGGCTCCCCGGCGAAGGGGGGGGGACGGGGGTTGGACAAGGCAGGGCTCCGGTCTGGGGCCGGCGGAGGGCCGGAGGTTTCGGACCGAGCGGGGCAGCGGCCGCCCGCCCGCGGTTCTGCCATCGAGCCCCGAGGGTTTCCCTCTCTGGCGGCCCCTTTTCGCCGGGATTTTTTTTTTCGGTTTTCAGAGGAAACCCAACAAGGCGGCTCCTGCGCTTTGGGAGCAGGAATGATGCGAGAAGGATCCCCCACCCCCGAGATCTAGTCGTCCTTTTGTTTTGCAGCAAAGGACCGGGAGGGGGGAGGGGAGGGGCACACATAACCCCCCGACACCCCCCCCCCCACCGTGATCCGTGGGGGCAATGCGAAGCCCGCGCCTTCACCCTCCGGCCGCTTTAGGGTCTCCCGCGCCCACCCGCCCGCCCGCCCGCCCACTCCCCCTCAGCTCGGCGTCCCGAGGCGGTTGGCAAAGCTTGGCCCCGGTGGGACCCTTAGACTCCCCCCCCCCGCTCCAGGTGGGTCGCTGCCCCCCCTCGTTCCCGCCCCCTCGTTCCTCCTCCCCCTCCCTCGCGGCTGAAGGGGGGCGGGGGCGGGGCGGAGGGGGCGATAAGAGGACGAGGAGGGCGAGGCGGAGGAGGCGGAGGAGGAGCCGCGGCGGGGGCTCTTCGGCCGGCGAGGCAGGGACAGGGGCAGAGGCGCTGCCTGGGGCCGCGGGCGCACCAGCCGAGCCGGTGGCGGGGCTTCCCGCCTGCCTTCCCTTGCCTTCGGGAGCTTCTCCCTCCTTGCTCGCCGTCTCTGCCACCCCACCCCACCCCACCCCGCGCCAGAGCAAAAGTCTTCTCCTTCCCGGCGCTCTCTCCGCCGGCGCCCAGTCCCTGCCCCGGTGATCCATCGATCATCGGTCGCCTTCCCGGGCGAGCCGCCCCTTTCTTTCTCCGTCGCCCGGTGGGATCCGATCAGCCTAGAAGGGGAGGAAGGACCGGGGGGGGGCCCTCTCCGTTTCTCCTCCTCCTCCCGGAGACTTTTTGGCAGGATCCGGCCCGCTTGCCTCCCCGAGGAGTTCGCGAGAGGAGGCGGAAGAAGGCCGGCCCCGGACCGCCGCCGCCGCCGCTGCCCGCCCTGGCTAGGGAAGGTAGGCGCGGGGTGCCGGGCGCCGCCGCCTCTGCCTCTCGGGCGATGGGGCCGCCGTCGCCGCCGCCTCTCGGGCCGCCCCGTCCCGGGGGCGCGTGGCTGGTGGCGCTGGCGGGGCTGCTGGCGGGCTGGGCGCCCGGGGCGGCGCGCGGGGCGGCGTGCGAGGCGGTGCGGCTGCCGCTGTGCCAGCCGCTGCCCTGGAACATGACGCGGATGCCCAACCACCTGCACCACAGCACGCAGGCCAACGCCATCCTGGCCATGGAGCAGTTCGAGGGCCTGCTGGGCACCCGCTGCAGCGGCGACCTGCTCTTCTTCCTGTGCGCCATGTACGCGCCCATCTGCACGCCCGACTTCCAGCCCGAGCCCATCAAGCCGTGCCGGGCCGTCTGCCAGCGGGCGCGCACCGGCTGCGAGCCCGTCCTCCTCAAGTACGGCCACGCCTGGCCCGAGAGCCTGGCCTGCGGCGAGCTGCCCGTCTACGACCGCGGCGTCTGCATCGCCCCGGAGGCCATCGTCCCCGCCGAGGCAGCCGGTGAGTCCGCCCGCCCCTCCGGCCGAGCTCCCCCCGCCCTTTGGGGGCCCCCCGAAGCCCGCCCTTCCCTTCCCTTCCCCTCCCGCGCCGCCATCTCTCCATCCCACCCCGGACCCTCCCGCCTTCCTCCTCCCTCTCCGCCCCTCCGCCCTCTGAGGCCCCGCGCAACTTCAGCGGCCAGACGTGACCCCCACCCTCGCACCTTCGCCAGGCCTCGCCCTTTCCACCCCCCCACCCCCACCCCAACAAAGGTAGCCGGGAAGTGCTCCCCTGAGGCGGCCTGGGATGTCAGCTTCAGGCAGCAAATGCTGGGGGTGGACAGCAGAACAGCGGTGGTGTGCACCACATAGCCGGCTTTCAGCTGCACAGGTGCTGTGCATTATGCCGGCCTCTCCTAGCGTCAAAATAAGGTTCATCTGTGAGTCCCGTTGCCTTCGCTGTGCAGATGGTGTGCTTTCCTCAGGCAGCAAAAAAGCAGGGTTGACCTACTTAGGAGATTCTCCTGTTGTCTCCAGGCCTATCGCCTAGCAGTGTTCCTCACCTTTCTGGTCCCTGCAGAGCCTCACTCCTGTGAACCTTCTCCTTAGCTAGCTTGGCCCATAGCCACATGTCCACTGCTGGCTTGAGATAGGTCTCTCTTCTCTTGCTTGATACCAGGAAACCAGAAGACTGGTTCCTCTGAGGTCCTTCACTGAGGTGATCCTGAGCCATAACCATGCCCTCTCTCGCCCCAAACCACAGAGAAGCCAAACCATCTCTTCCCTCATGTTCCTTCTGTTCTTCCCTCTTGTGGTTCCAGCAAAGGTGGTCAGTCAAGAAACAAGCTGCACCACTAATTTTTCACTTCAGGATAAGATGACCCCTTTATTGTGAGAAGGAGGAGAACATGGGTCTCGGAAGGCTGTTGGATTGCAATGCCCATCATTTCTCACCTGTGGCTCTACTTGCCAAGACTGGTGGGAGTTGCTCATCTGGAGGACCTTAGCTCTCAGTCACTGAATGATTGCCTGCTTTGAACACGGACTGATTGTGTGCTAAAGTCTCCTATAACCATGGCCAACTCCACATTCCACGAGACACAAGTGGGGAAGCTTTGGCTTTCCAGGGTGGGGCTGATGGGCGTGGTAGTGCCACACATCCAAGGGACCAAAAGATTCCCCTCCACCAATTAATTACTGAAGAAGCAGATTTTTGAGCTGCACTGTATAGGATGGTGTATACCTGGCAAGTGTGCAGAAAGAGTATATATGGATGTATGCACAAATATACACATACGTAAGTGGACAGTGTCCTTTTTGTGATGGAAAACAAACACGTGGTCCTTAAACTAAGGACTACTTGTCTGTCGTGTTCTCCACTGACCATGGTAACCTGGGGCCACTTTGAATTTTACCTCTACCAACACCCATCCTATAGTCATTCTCGTTTCATGATATTTTACGTGACTCACTTGTATTCCTTGCAGCCTCCCACCAAGATCTTATCACCTGTCCTGTGATACAGTTCTCAGATTCTCGTACCGTAATTTCTGGATACAGCTTCAGGGTCTGAAGTTGAAAAAGTACTCTCGTATTTAAAATATGAACGCAGCTCCATTCACGCAGAAAACAAGATGCCAAAGGAAAAGGTTCTAGACTCGACACACTGGTTTTCCTCTCTGTTAGGTTGTTTTACGTAAAACACCACATGCAGGAACATTAACAAAGGGGACTCTTTGCTTGCTGTTTCAAGTCATTGTGTTCAAGAACGGTAGCCCAGTTTCTCCGTTGTGCCACTCCCATATTCTGCCTTCTCCGTTCCTGTCTTGCGCTTTCCCCCAATCTGCTCTGCAAACGTGGTGAAGATCAGGAAGTTGTGGGTGACTTAAGCTCAGAGACAGCTGGTCGGTGCTTTGTGACTCGAAAGAGAATTGACACCAAAGGTGGTTTTTCCTAACCAATCATTAACCAGGCGTTTCGGAGGGCTGGACTAGACTTTACACGCCAACACATACAAAACACTTCCATCACCTTTTCTTTTGAACCCAAGTGAGAGGGAAGCTGTTTGGTGAGGAGAACGTGTGAGCCGGCCCGGAGAGGGTGAGAAGCAGTGCTTTTTGCCTCACTGCTTCTCTACCTCACATGGCCACCATCAGGATGGCTTTTAAAGGGGAATAAAGAGTTGTGGGTTATTTGCACAACTTTCCTGTAGCTTGACCCTCTAGGGAGGGATGGGGGGGGGGAAATAATCCCTGATTTTTCCCCCCTTTCCCTCCCTGGCCTCTGCCTCCTGCCAGCAGCGTGAAATTCTATCCCGGTGGAGTATATATTGGGGGAGCAGCAGGAATGTAGCTCTGTGGCAAGGGATATTGTGTTTCGGAAGAACCGAGAGGATAAGATCAGAGTATTGAGAAACAGAAGCAGAGCGAGGGTGCTTCATTGGAGAGAGAAGGGAAGATCTCAAACAGAGGAAGGATTTTAAAAAGTGGTGCGGGGGGGCATATATTTGTCACGGCCAAAGCATTCATTTTTCGTATGGGTTTAACATTAGGACAAGGGTTGGATAGGGAAGCTTTTGAGTCATGCAACATGGCTCTCTATTTGTTTGGGATTGGGAGAGACTGAAGAAGGAAATCTGTTGGGCGCCCAAGTAGAAAATCTCAGCCGTTGACTTGTTCTGCTCTATCTCCAGATACTCTGATCTGGCTTCTGACAGACTAAAAAGACCAATCAAGGACCATTTAAAAGGACCCCCATAGTCACTGTGATTGTGGTCATAAACTTGGAAAGGAAAATGAATGGGTGCACGGAGCCAGCTGTTGTGGGGTCTGTGGCTTTGGCAGTTCGTTTGGCAGTGCTTCTTTAATGCAAGTACTCCCAGAGCAGACAGCTCACAATGGGAGCAAACATTCTGCTTTGGCTATGGCCCCTGCCTGGGCTTCTTTTGCCAAGGAACGTCTTGGGCAACCGTTGTGTTGCCTGTAAGACAGTGTGTGAGGGCCAAAGTAGCATCTGGTGGCTTCAATGCCATTGGAATTCATTGAGGTTGAATACTATAATGACATCCATAAGCAATAGTGGTCTAAATCAGTGGTTCTTAACCTTTTTGAAAGAAATGCCTCCTTGAGCCATTGAGGAAGTTATCACTGCCCCCTCCCCGCCGCGGTGGCGCAGCAGCAGTGCGGCACAGCCGCGGGGAGGGGGCAATGATAGCTTCCTCAATGGTGGCGCCGGTGGCGGCACCACATCCGCTGCCAGCACCAGCTGCTCTGGATCCGGCAGCGCGGCGGTGGCAGCGCTGGTGGCGCGGTGGTGCCGCACCGTCGCCGCAGGGAGGGGGGCGATGATAACTTCCTCAATGGCGGCGGCGGCGCGGCAGCTCCATCGCTCCCCTATTGCCCCCTTCTGTTCCTTCGCCCCCGCATTGCCCCTTTTCGCTCCATCGCCCCCCTGAAAAATGAAATCACCCCCTGGGGGGCGATATCGCCCAGGTTAAGAACCACTGGTCTAAATGAGGCTGAACTGTGCCTCATTTCTACAACTCACCATGCTGTTGAGTGCTGGTGGAGCTTGCCCGTTTTGACCAATGGGGCTTGCCTGCTGGAGGAACTGATCATGGGGATCACAAAGCTCACCCATTATGATTGGCAGGGCTTCCCTTTGCACATGGAGATCACTGGATACTTTCGAATGCAAGTCCCTAAAATGTCAAGACTCTCATCTGATGTCTCTGCACAAGTGAGCTGAAAGGACAGCATCCCGGTCTCAGAGCCCATGCCGGTTTTTGCTGTTCCCCTTACTTATCAAAGCAGCAAACTGTGTTTAAATCAATGATAGTAGTGAGGATGATGAAGAAAATTTCTACTCATTGGGAAGAAGGAAGCAGCCGAATCGGAAAAAGCACCTTGTCACATATGCATTTCTTGTGAATACAGAGCTCTAGATTAAGACCGAAATCCCGCTGGTGGACCTAAGGAGAAAAGGTCTCTTGCACCAGTGGGATTGCCCTTCAGCAGCTGATGCAGTGGATGTGCTTTAGCTGGGACTGACGGTTTCCTCCCGAGGCTCAAAGGAGTTGGGATGGAGCGTGTGGAAAATGAATGATGAAGACATAGTATCAGTTGATGGCATTTGTATTTGGGCAGATTTTTTACCTGCCTAAGTGTTCGTTCCATTGAAAGGTACAGTTCATCTGTGATAGCTCTGAGAAAGGGTCAAAACTAGGAAGATGGCCAGGCTGGCTAGAAGGTTCTGGCACTTGTAGTCCTACAAAGTAACTATGTTTGATATTTTGCCGTGTTCGTTCTTTTTTGTGTCTTTTCTCCCATGCCGTCATAATAGCCTATAATGAGAGAGGCCTTTCTCTGCTCCTCCTGTTTACATAGGCCAGTTGGTTCCATGCTAGTTGGCTCTTGCATAGCTTAATATTGATGTGCCCCACTGTGTTGGAGGCCCTTTAAAATGTCAGGCTGCTGTCTTTGAGTTGGAACTTTTGTTGCTCCTCTGCCTTTGACTCAGCGGAACAGCCCCGCTTGGTCCCATCTCAACCTCAGGCTCTGCCTTGTATTTTGACATCTGCTCCTCACGGTCCAGCCATTCTCAACCTTAACTCTCTGGGCCTGTCTATAGACAGAGGGCAGACTGTTGTTGCAGCTGTGTTGGGGGTTGATACCTGCTGGGATGGTTTCAGTGCAAGTGGTTTTGAGTGCCCAGATGAGGAGCGGGTTTGTGAATAGTCTCATACTGAAGTGTTTGCGAAACGCCTTCCTTGCGCAGAGATGCTTTCCAAAGTGCCTTAAGAACAGATCTGTCCTGAAACCAGGCTTGGCAAAGCCTGCAGCCATTTAAAAGCAGTCACATTCAGGGCGCAAAGAGAAGTCGTTTCTGTCAAATTGCCCCAAAGTTACCTATTACCGAGGACCACAAGTAGCACAATAGCGGCATTGAATGATTCCAGTGTGGAATCCATGAATACTTTCTTTCATTGAATGGGAACATGATGACATTCTGAATTCTGAGTTTAGAAAAATTTGAACAAACACTCCAGCCCCTATGTAATAGCCATCTCTCCCCCGCCTCTCCCCCAGAAATACAAATTCACCTTTTAAAAGCAGAATGGCACAGTTCTATTATCATTAGTTGTTCATTTTAAACGTGGGTCTAGAGTTCCAGAGTTGGGAAAGTTCCTTTTGTTCCACGTTTAAAAAGACAGGAGGGGCCGACACATGCCACCACGTGCTGACATTTTGAGCGGCACGTTCTCTCAGCCAGCGTGGTAGGAGCATCACTGGTGCACTAGGCAGGCAAAATCCACGGAGGAGCAGGGAGTGAAGCCGGATGAGGCTGAGGGGGAGTTGCTTCTGTGGTTTTTGCGTGGAGATGCAAGGGAGTAGATAGATGTTGCCCTAATAGTGCTGTGTTACATACAGCTTATTTTATGATAATAACCACTGTAGAATTAGAGATTTGAGGAGTCAGTGGTGTGGTAGTACATTCTGAAGCGCAGCGGTTCTTCCTGACAGTCCTCTTAGCCATGCCCCCGGGAAGATGGCCAGCATGAGCAGTGCTCTGCCTCAGCAGCGAAAGACAGCATCCTCTTTTTCTGGGTAGTGGTAATACCTTGTAGATTGGGGTTGGGAATTTGTCCCCAGGTCTTGTGGATCAGCAGCATTCATCCCACACCCCTTTGCTGTTGCACGTACGACCACATATCTCAAGGTAAAATCTCTGTCTGGGCCCTTATTTGTAGGCCAGGAAAGGTGTAGCCTCTTTGTTTCATGCTCTGTAGTTCAAAGCAGAGCGTGGAAGAATTAATAGGGGGATGGGTTCTCTCTCTCTCTCTCTCTCTCAGTCCCACTGGCCATGCTGGTTCAGTGTTAGCAGAAGTTGCACAGAGAGTCGAGGGCCAGTAAGTCCATCTTCACCAGAACCAAACGTTGTCTCGGTAGCCCCACAGAAGATAAGTTTGTATGAGAAATCCCCTAAGCCACAGAGAGCCAGTGAACGTATGTGCCAGGAAAATGAGCCAGAGTGCCCTTTGCTAGTGATTTTTACCTGCCTCCACCATCTGCAGTGTTTAGCTGCGATCAGCTCAATGACATGTATTCATAATGTAGAAAAGGAGTGGGCAGTTTGCCACAACCCCTCAGGTTGTTTTTGCAGCTGTCTTGAGTTCTTCCCTAACTCCTCTTTTCCCAGCAGAAAAGGTGTATTGCAGCTTCCAGAAGACTCAAGGAGCAGCTATTCACATTTTAAATAGGTCACTGCCCACTCCTCCCCAGCCATTTAATAACACCCTTCCCCCCCCCCCCAACTGAAGTAGATCTCTAGTTGTTTCTGGTTTCATTATTTGTTGGAGGTTGGAGGGCAGTTTTCTGATCTGTGTGGCTCTGACAGGGTCCTGAGGCCAAAAAAAGGGGGGTGGTTGGCCTCTCGGCCCACCGAAGATGCCCAGTCCTACTTCTGCTGTAAAATGTCAAGTTTTTAGCTGACAATACAAAAAAGGGTGTTGGCCAGGGCCAGGGTGTTGGTTTAGGGTTGTGTTGTTGTGCATTTGAGTTTTGCACATTAGCTCTGCCCTATCTGCCTATGATGGGAGTAAAATATTCCTCCTATAGCATTATGCTTCCCCCCACCTCCCCACTTTCGCTGCAGATCTGTTCTTAATTATACACAGTCATGGCATGGGGTCATTAGATTAGAATGGAAGTCTTGGAAATTCACCATTTTTTCCCCTTTCTCGATTTCTTTCAATGTATAGCTTACCTTTCCTCACGGTGCTCCTCCTATACATTGCACAGAGTCTTCCAGATGCCTCCGTTAGTCTGTATGGTAAAAATAACAGATTCCTGCATTCAAGACTAACAGGCTTTATTTGGCTTATGCTTTCGTGGATTCCGGGCCACTTCATCACATTTATGAGGCTGGTATATTGAGTGGTTGTTCATGAAAACTTATGCCAAACTAAGTATTTCAGGTGCCACAGGAATCTTGGTTATTATGCAGGATGAGATAGTAGACCAGTGTGTTCGAATTCTGGATGGTACCTCTTCAGGCTGCAAAGAACAGCATAGTGCCAAAAAGAGAAAAATGATATTTGCTTATTAAACAAGCATACCTGAGACGGGGATTAATAGTCTTCTACCTGACGTGCTGTTTTACTATATGCAGAACAGGTTATTCTTGGGTAAATGCAACATTAATTTTTAAGTTCCCCATTTCAAGTGATGCATTCCAAATTTCCATCATGGCAGCCTGCTAGCTTCTTTGACATAATGGATGGAAGTGTTCTCAGAACGTCTCTTAACTGTCCCTTTGGCCTCAGGACAGAGATGATAAATTTCTATCCTCTCCCCAAAAAGGCTTTAAGGAAAATTTATAGCAAATAAAATATGGTGAACTGTTGGTCTCTGGCTGTTTATTTATTTGTAGTAGTCTGGACTAGACAAGAGTAGTACATGGACTACTCTTGTAGCTAATACTCTACTAAATCTGTTTACTTTTTTTAAAAAAATTGTGCTTTTAAGCTGAAAAAAGTATGTAGAGCTGAATAATAGACAAGTATATCTACAGTACTGGGGAATGTTTAGAACAGTCTCAGGAAACTAAAAAAACCTACAGAACAATTCATTTTAGTAAAATGCATCTTCACTAGAGATGGGCACAAATCAGAAAAAATTGTGAATATTTTTGATTCATAATTCCTCAAGGACAGATCCTGAAGCTGAGGCTCCAATACTTTGGCCATCTCATGAGAAGAGAAGACTCCCTGGAAAAGACCCTGATGTTGGGAAAGTGTGAAGGCAAGAGGAGAAGGGGACGACAGAGGACGAGATGGTTGGACAGTGTCATCGAAGCGACCAACATGAATTTGACCCAACTCCGGGAGGCAGTGGAAGACAGGAGGGCCTGGCGTGCTCTGGTCCATGGGGTCACGAAGAGTCGGACACAACTTAACGACTAAACAACAACAAAAAAGTGTTATCTATTCTAGTTTCAGATTGTGGAATAGACCTGAGCCCCCGATGGCAATATCCTCCCCTAAAATTGCAGGGTGAAATCCCATCCTTAGTCTTTGATGGAAACATCTCCCATACAGCTCACTGGGGTTTAATTACAAGTGGGACCAGCTTGTAAAGTTTACTGGACTGCATCATAGACATTCAGTTAGTAATTGTTGCTACAATCCTATAAGTCTGTTCTTATCTCAATACTAAATGCTGTGCTTAAGGCCATCTTTTCACAAGTCAATCACTACATGAGACTTCCCGGTTCATGATTCTTCACTAAAACACACTCGACCAAGGTTTCTGGGCTAGTTTAGTTTGGCATAAAAGTAAAATAATAACAAAATATATAACAATTTGCAGCCCTTCTATGACACACAAAATCTCCTCCCTAAGGCTCCCTGACTTAGCCTAATGGTAGGGTTGGCCCTGCCCTCCTCCTTCTCTTCCTTGACTCTGTCTCCGCCTTCTTAATGCCTTATGGGAGGGCGGTTCTTCCTCAAAGCAAAGTATTATGGGTAAAGTGGCCATACATAAAGCCTGTGTCATAGCAGCACTGGTCATCTCAAGGCCCATCCTGTCCACACTGACTTAGTCAGTGGATGGAGCCTCCCATGTTGAGTGAAGTATTTGGACCCGATGTCTGTCTGCAGAGAGCCCATTTGCCCAGCAGTGCCTGGCAGGAGCCTCGTGGTGCAGTGGTTAAACTGCAGTATTGCAGCCAAAACTCTGCTCACAGTCAGCCTTTGATACCAACAGATCTGACATCTGGCTCAAGGTTGACCCATCCTTCCGAGGATGGTAAAATGCCCAGCTCATTGGGAGGGGGGCAATGTGTAGCCTGTGTAATTGTTTTAAAATATGGTAAACTACTCAAAGACAGCTTTAAGTACTATTGGGTGTTGTTGTTCTCTGTGAAGGAAACAGAGCCATGCTGACCACTTTCCAGCCAACGCATCTGCTGCCTAAGAGAAATGGCTGGTGAGGCTTTCTGGAGTTGTTGTCTGCCTAATAGTTCCCTCTGAGAGATCCTGAGAGTGAGGCACCAGGTGGGCCACCATTCCAGGCAGCTTCCGCTGTTTGGTTTCCTGCTGTGGCATTTGCAGGGGTGGAGTGACGTGAGCTGTCCAGACCTGCTGCCTGAGATGACATTTCTCTCTGAGATGTCATCCAGGTGGGTAGCTGGCTAGTTTGGTTAGGCAACAGGGGGCCCTCCTGAGCGTGTGTCTGTGGAAGTGCAAGCTGCCAAACTCCCCCCAAGAGGCTGCCTGGAACTTGGGGTTCACCAGACTCCCCCACTGGAGACAACAGTAGGACCTTTTTCTTTGCTATACAGAGAGCGGGTTTTAACTTAACAGTCACCAACATTGGCATTTCTCTCAACTTCCCTCCTCACTTTTATTTTTCGCTTTCTCAGATCTGTTCATTGTGACTAGTATAAGGAGTTCAATCAAATGAACTCCAAAAGAAGTCTGCTGTGGCAGAGGGAAGCTAGTTGGATTCTACCCTAGGTCAGCACGAACCACAGATACTGTTTTGATCTTAGACCGTGCTGTCTGCTGTCTACTTTTGGCAGAAGCCAAGGCACATCTGTTGATTTATGGGTCTTTTGTCTCTTGATAGCAAGAGGGCGGGGGAAAACCCACACACTACTTTTAGTTGTAAGGGGGATGTGAGGAATGTTGCCCAACACAGGAGATCATCCTTTGGTTCCAGCATCCACACACAAACAACAGCCTAATAAATAATAGGGCAGGTCCTCAGTTGACCCAGCCTCACATATGTGCAGATGGTACTGGTGACCAGATGCAGGGTGACCCAGACAACAGATACTTAAAATACCTTCTAAGAACTTGGTTGATACGGGGAAAACAGGCCTGCACGTTCAAAAGTAGAAATAGTTTCAACTTTCTAAGAGCTTATTTGATGCTAGTGCAATGTTGTAGTTAATGGTTCAGTTCTCTGGAAATATTGTGTCTTATTTACAGCCATTTCCCCCCCTCCTTCTGGGCCTAAAAGGCTCTCAGAGCAGTTTAGATGTATTCAGTCAGAAAGAAATGTAAAAACTTGCAGCCTAAAAAGTTATGACACAAAAGGGGAAAGAAAGAGGAAAGAATGGAAAATGACAGGTAGTTGTCCGGCAAGGTGGGGAAAAAGGCCCTGCCTCCCTTTGTGCTGGAATGGCGGTGGTGACCGTTGAGAGAAGAACCCGATGGAGCAGGTCTTCCAGAAGGGCCTGGTGGAATGGTGGGCCATCATCTTGTTCTGGTCTCCCGCCTGCAGCCTGCCAGAATGCTCACGACAGGTTCAGCCAAGCAGATTCCCCGATAAGTGGAGGTAGGATTGCTGATTTATGCTTATGCCTGAGCAAGGATAGGGTTAGGGTAGGACAGTAAGAGTATGCATGAATCTGGCCTTCGAAAAGGCAGGCCTTAGAAGACATCAAAATCTCTTTGGAGAATCCTTGCCATCAAGTTTTTCTAGGAGTCAGGAGTGTGAGGTTGAGGAGCCTGACGCCGAGGGAGGCCCGAAGGGAAAAGACACGAAACCGGGCCTTCTCGGCGGTGGCTCCTCGCCTCTGGAATGGCCTCCCACCGGAGATCCGCGAGGCCCCCACGCTGGGTACATTTAAAAGCCAATTAAAAACATGGCTGTACATCCAGGCCTTCCCTCCTGTCAGCACCTGACTCTTTTTTCTTTCTTGCTATTCATTTTTATTTATAGTTTTTGCACTATTTTGTTATTGATTATGTTATAATGTTTTTATGTCATTTTAATGTATATATGTTTGTTGGAAGCCGCCCAGAGTGGTAGAATATACCAGATGGGCGGGATATAAATCAAATAAATAAATAAATAAATAAATAAATAAGTTACCTCCAACATAAGGGGGACCCTATGAATTAATGACCTGAAAAGGTCCTGTCATTAACAGCGCTGCTCAGGTCTTACAAAGGAAAAGGCGGTGGCTTCCTTTACTCAGTCAGTCTATCTCGTGTTTCTCAGAAAAGAACTGTAAGATGCATCAGCCAGCTGATCAGTGATACTTTACTTTTCTAGAGGGAAATTATTAATTGGGGGCAGGGACAGAAGGGGGGAGGCTGTGAGGTCTTGAAAGGAGAGTAGCCACTTGGATAGAGGTGGTTTGCAGTCTAGAACCGCTTGATAATACATTGCATAGGAGAACTAGCCACTGTTCTGCCACTAGTTACTGCAGCTGAAATTCTGTGCCCTGAAGCATTTGGGCAAATCCTATATCTGTCACGGACAGCTGATAGATTGCGGATGGACAGGAAGGAGGGGCACTTTTGCTGATTGCAGGCTGAGCCCTCCCTGGCTCAGTCCCTAAGCAGCCAGGGTCATCTATGTTGACATCATGGGTTTCTCTGCAATAAAATATTCTTTGTGTTATTTTGTAAGCTACATCCTCTTGTCAGCTCATCACATATCATTTTAAAGAGCCAATTAAACACGCTCTTTATTCCGTAACCTTGAAAGAGGGTAGGAAAGAAGAGATGGGGAAGCATCTTGGTGGCAGCATATTATCGAAGAGGAAGTATTGAAGGTGGTGGCCGAGAGTGAAGGAAAGAGCTCAAGCATTAATTCTTGGAGGGGGGCAAAAGATTAAGGCATAAGCATCATAAATCAAAATATTAGAACAGGAAGGACCATCACACCCGATACCTACTAAAAATGATAAAGGGATTTTTAAAATCCCTGTAGATTCACATATCTTCTTAAAGTAGTGCCCAGCTCTTGTTTCTTCTAAAGACAATGTGATAAAGCTGTGCGTGGTTTCAGCTGTCTCACTTTCACCAGTAACGCAGGAAGTTACCCTTTGCATATATGAGAGCCTGTTTGCCATAGAACTCCAGGATCCCGTATGATGGAGGACCACCACTTCCTTTTTTGCCAACCTCTCCCCCCCACACACATATTAATATTAGTTTTAGTTGTCCTCTAATATTTAATGTATTAAAATAAAGCATTTTAATGTGGCTGTGATACATTATCCAGTATTAAAATTACTAACACTTCTTTGCATCTTTAACAATTCATGCCAGATTTCCCCATGGATTCTAATAATGGCAACTGTAGAGGAACCACCAGTGGTGAGTATATGTATATATATATATAATCTCCTAACTTTTTTTCTTTCATTTTATTTTTTTTTAATTCTTGGATTGAGACCAGATCAGTAAGAGAACTGACATGATGCTGCTGGGGTCTGTTTTCGTGCTTGCTAAATCTTTGCCTAGAAAATTGTATAAGCTGTGAACTGTGCCTTTGCAAAGACATTGCTGCAGTTATCGCTGGAGTTAAGCATACTCTTCATTCACAAAGGGGGTTCGATTGCAATGCCAAAGACAGGGCAGAGTACAGCTCCTCCAGTAAAAAAACTTTAACTGAGTTCAAAGAACAGGTATGTTGAGTTCATTAGGTATATATAAAAAACAAAAATTGGGAGGGGAGAAGGGTCCTGAGAATTGCCAGTGATTATCTTTCTTCTTCTTTTCTATCAGGAGCTCGACATATTTCAACTCAATATTCAGGGTCTTCTTCAGAAAAATCTCTTTGAAATAAAAATGCTGAAAATAAAAATCCCTCAGTATTTCTTGTTTTGGTGAGATTCCTCTGAGGAGCGGCCTAAAAGTCGTACAGCGCCAAAATGTGTCAGGCTCCACAAAATAATTTTTAAAAGAGAAAAAGATAATCACAAGCATCCTGAGGCTTTTTCCTCCTTGGTTTATATACTTTGCCGAAAGCTTATTGGTTCTAGTTTGTTTGTTTATTCCATTTATATACCACTCCGTTAATGCAAGGACTCTTGTGGGCATCTTAAAGATTAAAACTTAAAGACCTCAAAGGTTTATTGCCTTTGGTTTCATATGGAAGCCAGCTGAACAGTCACTGATACCTCCTATATTGTGTCCATAGTCTGACACTGAAGTGCAAGTACAGGTAAACTTAGAGTCACAGACTATCTGTATTGCCTGGGACTGGGTCTCCAGGATTTGAAACTGAGAAAGAGACTCCAAGAGACTCGGAGAGGATGTTGTTGAGTGACGGTGCTTGTCTTTCACTTTTCAGCAGCCTCTCCTTCTCACCATGTATGAATTCTCCATTATGAACTTGGTAGCAGGTGGGCAATGGTGAACCTGCAGATGTTTTTGGTTTATGTCTACCATCAGCGCTGGCCAGCACAGCAAAGATGAGGGATTATGGGAGTTGTGGTCCAGAAAGAGATGTAGCCCATCCAGCCGCTCTCAACCTTTTTTTGGCCACAGCCACAAAGACAATATGAAAGAAATGTAGGCTGAATCAGGATCGTATAAATCACATGGTAAACCTTAAAAGGTGGTGTGTGAAGAATTGTTTCCCATCTGTAGCATCCTTCAAATGTGCCAGGGCCTCCCAGGGGGCCATATGACCCCCGTTGAGAATGGCACTTACTTTTTAATAGGGTCTCTGTAACTATAGAATTATATTCCCATTTTTTAAAAGGTTGGATAGACGAGAACAATTTAACTACAAGAGAAAAGATCTTTTTCATTATAGCTGATGGATTCCTCAACAATCACGATTTGTTAAAGCAGTGAAGCTTTAACCCTAATCCCATTTTTACCTGGAAACAGTGGGACACACTTCTAAGTAAACATGTCTAGGATTGTGCTGCACAAGGGCTGCGTGAGGTAGGATCCCCTGGAATTGCTGGTTTAAATCTGGCTTCTTTCCTGGACTCAGGAGACCTTTGGGAAAGCTTCCAGTCGCAATCTTGCATCTGCAAGATGGGGATAATAATAATGGCATTACCATGCAGTGTTCAAGTAAATAAATAAGTAACATAAACGATTCTAGCAAGCAAGCAAATAAAAATTGTATAGAATGCACTTGAGAGACACAGAGATGAGGAATGGATAGGTTTCTCATCATCCCTCTCCATTGGTTGCGGCTGAAGTGAATCAAACCCACATATTCCCCACTACTGTGTGGGCAACATATGGCAGCTCCAGAAGGTACTATAGCTATATTCAGTATTCTTACACATTTAAAACACATTTCCCCCCAAAAGGAAGCATGGGATGTTGTTTAACTGGGGGGTGGGGAGGGGGCAGAAACAGATTAAACATTTCTAAAGAATATAGTGAGTGCTTCTCTGGCATGTTATTACAGGCAAGTAAATGTCTCTTAGACTCGTATCTAACCGAGTCAGTTCCTGTCTCTTACAAAGACAAATAATAAAAGCTTGCTACCCCCTTTTCCTTTGGCTTAAAATGGAATTGTTTCTGCATTTCATAAAATATGTTGTGTTTAAAAAGAAAAAAAAGATGCTTGGAAGATTCTCCAGATTCCTCATTTACAAACGCATGAGTATTTTGGTATATTTTGTCAAGTTTAAGTCTTTCTTTTGCATGACAATACAATACCCCACCCATCCTACCCAGACAGGGAGGTATTTTTTTGTTTAGTCGTTAAGTCGTGTCCGACTCTTCATGACCCCACGGACCAGAGCACGCCAGGCCCTCCTGTCTTCCACTGCCTCAGGGAGGTATAGATTAGTGGAAATGTCAAAAGATGATTGGGAGAACTGATTTTAAGAGCTAACTTTCTTAAAATCGTTTGTGATTAAATTCAAACTTTGCTGACTGCTTAAAGGTCCCAAAGACATAACTGGATGGTGGATGACTGCATTTCACAGTGCTGATCTTTTCAGTGTTTCGCAAGATACATCTTGGAGGATTTGTCCTGAAAATTTCATAAACAGGATATTAATTTGGTTGATTGGTGGAAATTTATTGAAGATGGTGTTTGTTTGTTTCCTTGTTTAACTTAGGGAAGATCACTTGATGCCACCAACATAGAAAATTTTTGAATGGAAGATTGGAGCAGAAATTCTTTTTAGTGCCTAGATTTGTTAGTGGATAAAACAGAGGTCCTGGAGATCCTTTTTAAAACTTTTCTCCTAGTGCACCAGCTGCTCTTCTTCCCTTTGAGATGTGGCTGTCACAAATCTCTGTTAGATGGAACCAGGCAATTTTATTTTATTTATTTGAAAATATTTATTGATGTACTTGGTCAGTATTTAGCCAAGCTTTGCTATATGCAAGAGAAGAAAACAGATGATTCAGTTTATTCCTAATTAGAAAGATGGCCTGGTTTTTCTCATTGGCTTCTTTTCATTCAAGTGAGTCAAGAGCCAAGCTCAGAGGTAGGTTCTATTCCAGGGTTCTATTCCCGTTGATAAAATATAAACTCACATTATATATATATATTTACATATAATATATTCACATGATAATTATATAATAGTATTCAATTTATATGATTATATAAATTACATTACTGATTTGTTTAGCCTATTTAAGTTCTTTTGAAACATTTTGAAAAAAACAGAATTTTTTGCCAAAAGCTTTTCAAAGAAGATAAACAGACTGACCAAATCAATTCATCTTGTGGACAGCTTACACCAACAGTTTTAACAACCTTTGCTCTGCTCTGATCCTTTTGGAAGCCAGCAAATAAAGCCGCTTGATCAGTATGATGAATACTTGTATCTTCAAGTAATTTATACATTTGCTCAAATTAAAATGTTTCAGACACTCCCTTTAACCGAAATGCAAGGATAGTTTTGTGAGGTTGGTGTACAGTTAGAGCACAATAGCAGAAAAATACAAAATGAATAATATCCTGTATTTGTGGCACCACACTTAGATACTTAAATACTTCAGATATGAATAAGACATTATCTGAAAGCATTACTCTGTACATGCCTCCCTCCAGTCAAAATGAGTTGAGAAATTAAAATAATGAAAGATTGGACCACTTCTTAAATTTACATGTCTTTTGGTTATACTGACTGAGTCCACCCATAAAGTGCATTGTACACCCTAAAACAAACCCTTTTTGATTTCAGAATTTATTAGATATATGCCTCTGAAGATACATGGGAAAAGGGAATGGCATAATCTCTGTAGCGAGATGCTAGCTACATGCCAGCAACTTGTATGGCAGTGGTCTCACTTCCTCTTTGTGTGTGTGTGTACCTTGCACTAAATCTGTTCCAGTTCACCACTCTGGGAAATGGTATAAAGGCCAAAAAAAATTTGGAAAGATGGATAGGAAGTCCATGTAGAGATCTGTGAAGAAAGATAGGATCTCTGAACCTCATTATGCAAGCCACTAAAGCTGGCTTCCATGCATGCGAGTCTGATTCTCTAACTAAAATAGAGGAGTAGGAAGAAACGAGAAGTACTTGGTGAAGGAGGAGGAAAGAAGAACCTGATAACACCTATCCGAGAGTAAATCTTGAAAATATAAGATGTGGGAAACTTAGTACGTACTGCAACTCACCCTTCTTCATATCTCAATTGGTGCTCTTTTCCAGCATCATACACACACTGTCTTTCATTTTTCTTTTACTCACTCTCATAAGCTGGAGT
The DNA here is from genome assembly GCA_037013535.1 of Intellagama lesueurii. Classification (NCBI taxonomy): domain Eukaryota; kingdom Metazoa; phylum Chordata; class Lepidosauria; order Squamata; family Agamidae; genus Intellagama; species Intellagama lesueurii. The sequence continues at coordinate 159,597,798 of JBAJHW010000001.1, read as the reverse complement.
GTTTCACCTATGCTCTGTTTAAATTTGTCTTCTTCAGTGTATTCCAGTTCCAAGCCAAGTAATTGACTGATTGTTACAGAACGTGTGAAAGGCCTAGATAGCAGTAGTTGAGATAGAGATGTATGTATTGGGAGTTTTATTTGCAACCTCGCATGCTGTCTGTAGTTTATGTGACTAGGAGGGACTTGTCTGGACTGGGGTGATTATCTGTCTATCCAGTACTAACCAATTGTTCCTTCCAGCCTTTGACATTCAAAGAGAGCCCCACTTCTCTGCTGAGTATTTCGTTTCCTGTCTTTCTTTGGTTGATAGCAGTTGATTGTTTGCTGTTGATCTGTTCAGTTGATTGCTAAGTGTGTGCAGTAAAGAAAGAAGCATACTCAAGTCTATAATTTCAAGCAATTATAAGTAAAGAAACGTTTTTATACTTTCTCCTACAAGTGTCTCAGAGTGAGTTATTAAGACTTTAAGTGCCAATTAATGAAAAAGGAATGGACTCTGGGAAATAGCATCTATTCTCCTCTGTGGGCCCCTGTCCTTCTACTGCTTAACAAAAATCCAAAACTTACCAGAAATCCAAAACTTTGCATTAGTATGTTGGTTTGGTTGCTAGGCAACATCATTCAGGGGGAGGATTCCAGTCATTCAGATAGGCAAGAGATGATGGAACAGGCTCATATAAAAAAGAAAAAATGACTTAAGGGGTTTTATATGCTGTAATAATATATCTTGGCTGTGGTATTTCCCACTGCTGCTGTTCAGAGAAGGGGGCATTTTGGGATGATTTCTCTCAGGGGAAAGCCAGGCCACAATTTCCCTGAATAACATCCCACTTCCTTTCTCTTTCCTGTCAATATATTTTCTGCCTAAGGAAGTGGCTCAAACGAAAAAAGATGGCTAGACCATTCTGAAACAATATGTGCTCATATGTCTTTTGAAAATGTATGCTTGTGTATTTATTATGCTATTGTTTTTCTTTCTTCCAATCATTTCTACCTCATCTTACTGTATCAGAGTGTACTCAAGGCAGATAAGTAGGGATTTAAGCTGAAGAAGATGACAAAGCCCCGCAATACATAATGTTTTGTTGCACGTAACTAAAATGGAAGAAACCCTTCTTGGGGAAAGAGTACAGTCATGTGAAAAAGAAAGGACACCCTGTTTGAATTCTATGGTTTTACGTGTCAGGACATAATAAAAATCATCTGGTCCTTAGCAGGTCTGAAAATTAGATAAATGCAACCTCAGATGAACAACAGCTTGCTGAATGGAGAAGACTAGCCTGCCACACAACCTGTCTTTAACTTGAGCACAGCATCTACTTGGTAATCAGCGGCCTCAATCCTGTTGAGACATTACACGTTAGCAAGAGGAATCACATAAGTTGCTATGGTTAATATATGTTATTATATATGCCAGGCACATAGTCAGGAGTCACATGACTGGGTTACCTCATCAGTCAGCCTTGGCAACTTACTCGATTCCTTTTGGATCCACGTGGATCCCAAAAGATTTTGACCATTGAGTTTTTCTATTCTTGCAGATAGACATTGTTAGAAATAAGGCATTGGCTTGGCTGGCATGGAGGCACCTAGTTCTTTGCTGTAGCAGTGAGAGAAACAGTATATTTGAGTGTTGTCCCCCAGTTTAAAGGTGCCTGTTGCCTAACACACAGAGACCCACAGTTGACTTCCTGAACTGAACAGCTGACAATTCCTCTTCTGCTTGCTCTGGGAGACAAATGGAAAAGCCAAAGGTGGTTGAGCTTGCTTGTATCTTGCCTGTACATGATACCATCCTTTATTTGTTTATTTTTTAAAAAAAAGAGAAGATAGATTAGGGATGAATATTTTGGAGTTCTTAGACTACAATTCCCATAATTCTCTGTTCTGAGAGTTCTGCCTGACAAACAGACAACTAAACGTGGCTCACCTGGGAGAAAGGCCTCTGCTGGAAGGCTTAGGTCCTCCTGGCTGCCTGTTCAGAAAGAAAGCTCCCAGTTTGCACTGGGGCAGGAACAGGAAGCTAGGTAAGATCTAGGCCTGGTTCAGCCTCAGAGCCTTCCCATTGAGGCCTTTCCCCCAGCTGAGCCACATTTAAGTGTCTGTCTGTCAAATGGGATTTGTAGTCGAAAATAACAGAAAATCCCATCCCTGGTAAAGGTGTCATCTTTTAATAGTTGCGTAGGAACTGTACTTTTGGGTGCTCAGTTTGTCATGTAGGGGTAAGAAAGGTTTTATCAAGAGAAATCTTAATGTTTTATGAGAGTTCTGGCTTACTGTGAATGAGCAAGCACACCAGCGCATGCTGCTCTGTCACTCCTGCTTTGTTCCTCCTGGCATGGGGGTGGCGAAGCAACCTTGGAAGGTGCCACTTGTTTTCTAGATCATGACATTCAAGCCAGTCTCCTGCTTGCTGCTATTCCAATAATCCTGTAGAAAGCTAAGAGCCGACACTGGCTCATGATTCCGGCTTGTTAGAAGTACAACAAGCCGGACTTCCTTACTGGGAGTAAAATAAGCTGGGGGCCCAAGTTCAGATGTAGTGGCACACAAACCACAAATCAAGTTCCAGTGTTTGTGTAGCTGTTCCTTCTGGCATTGGGAACCCAGTCAGGCATCATGCGCCCCACTATGCTTCCAACATCATGGTCAATCAGAACTCTCAACAATGTTGGCTAATTACAAAGTGTAATACAAAGTGCAGCTCTTTCTTGTCTGTTTCTGCTCTAATGCGTGGAATTTCTGTTTTCTAGAGCGCTGTAAATGCAAGCCTATAAAAGCTACCCAGAAAACCTATCTTCGGAATAATTACAACTATGGTAAGCAATTGCATGGCTTCGTGATAGGTAACCATTTTAAAGGAAAGAAGATGCATAAATAGAGGCAAACGATATTTGACATAATTAGGTATATATATTTTTTCTTTTACATGCCATCAAGTGGATTCCAAATTAATATTCCTTTCAAGTTTCCTAGGTATCGAGTCCTTGGAAGAGATTTTCCTTCCCCTTCTTCTAGGGATGCCCTGGGAGTGTGCAGCTTGCTTAAGGTTACACAAGCTGGTTCTTCTCCTCAAAGGCACACTGAGTATCAAACTCCTGAATGCTCCCTCCCCCCCCCCCCCCCGCCCGGTGGTTTTACTTCACTTGCTATGAGTATGTGGAATTGTTGAGGCCCATGCCTTCATTTTAAGGAATACGTGCTTGTTTTCCTAAACGCAGTGTCATGATTAGAGAACTTTCTCACAGGAACATCAGAGTGACTAACCTTTCCCACGCTGAATGGCCAGTGGTAGTTCAAGGTGGAAGGCGGGCATTCCTAGCTTTTTGCTGTGCTTTAGGCAGGTGCAAGTTTTTTGTAGCAGTAAGTGTGGAAGGAAATCAGGAGCTGGTGTATGTCTTTATACCTCCTTTCTTCTGTTTCTGAAATTCAGCAGTGAGTGTGGATCTTGAGGTAGTCAAAAGGTAGCTGCAGAAAAGCTGAAGGTATCAATGCATTTGGAGGAAGTCCCAAGACTTGCAGAAAGAATAGAATAAAGGAGGACATGGATGCCTGACTGGAAAATTGAACAGGAACCGTTCCCATGGTAACAATTCTTGGGAGTCCCTGTTGTGATCATGATTTGCTTCAGGAAGAGCAAGGGACCTTCCAGAGGCCAAAGGGCATCACGTGCCGAACCCTGGACTTCAGACATCTATGTCCCTCACTCCACTTATTCTTATCATCATCATCATCATTTCTATTGAAAAGGCCCATTGTGCCCTCTAGAAGGCAAGGAGACAATCTTGTCCTTTTCTTCCTCTTTTTAGGCCTGAGTGGGTCCATTTTTTTCCAGCAGTTGCTAAAATACCTAGGTGGCACTTGTGGTCCTGCATTTTTGCCTTAGGCCCTGCCTACCACTGGAACACAGCTGCTGAGAACTCCTCTACTTTTGATTTCCATTTCATTCCTTCACCCAGAAGTCATGGCCAACTTCTGTCTTACTACCGGCCTGGGACTTATGTGGCATCTGGGTCACATGTGTCCTGCCACCCATTTGTGTGGCCTCCTGAGCCATCTTTTGCTGCAGAACTTTATTTATAAAAATGGAGAATATTGCAAATCTCCTTTAAAGCAAGCTGTAGGACCTTCCTGCACCTTACACCCACCCCCCAACAAAACCACGCACATACAAAGTGTTCCACTGAACTGGATATACTTTCGGTTTTGTTTTGGAAGCCAGGGTGTTTTGGACTGGGATGGGTCCAGGGGACTGGAAATTCACCCGCAGACCTTGCCTTCAGTATTTGATATGATGAAGGATCTAATCTTGCTTTGACTGAAAAAAGAAACAACATTCCAGTATTACATCTCTTCAGACTAATAAAACACACACAGAGAGAGAACTATGTATTATTGTCCTATCCTTCCTCCAAGGATACGGGTTCTACCTGCAGCCATTGTACCCTTACAACAATGGCATTACATTGATTCATGCTGAAAGAGGGGGATGGGCCCAAGGTCACCTTGCCAGTTGCATGTCTGTGTGGAGATTTGAACTTGAGCTTCTGAGGTCCTGTTTCAAAACCTTAACAATTTCAAAACCAGAAAAACCTTAACAATTTCAAAACCAGACTGGTTCTCAAGCAATATCAAAACCAACTATATTTCAAGAATCCCACAGGTACAAATTGTATAGATAGAAAGATGGATTTACAAAATGGATTTATAAAACTGATCTTTACAGGGGTAGCCTTCAAAAAGTACTAACAAGACAAACAGAAAAGGGAAGGTACTATAATAATAAGGATAACAATGTCAGCAACAACGTTGTCGTTATCATTATCACAGTTACAACAATAATGTGGTACGGCGATCTTTTATTTTCTTAAAACGTTCCTTGTCTAAAGTAATACAGAAAAGAGTAATACAACGTGCAAAATGACGCAAATGTTGATGCCGTAATTGGGACAGATCTTTTTGTGCGTTTTCTTCAGTGATTCGTGCTAAAGTGAAGGAGGTGAAGGCCAAATGCCATGATGTCACAGCCGTAGTCGAGGTAAAGGAGATTCTGAAGTCTTCCTTGGTGAACATTCCAAAGGACACTGTTAACCTGTATACAAACTCTGGTTGCCTGTGTCCACCCCTCAGCGCTAACGAAGAGTACATCATTATGGGTTATGAAGATGAAGAACGCTCCCGGTAATTCCTTGTTTCTTTGTTTTTCCTGCTGATTCTGAACAGAAATTCTGAATAGAGTATAACAGAAGCAAAACACAATCCACAGAATATACGTTTGTGATCACAGAACTCGCAATATTCCTAAAATTATGAAAGAAATACTGAGGCCAGTATCTTGTTGCGAGTCTCAGCTAGAGAGTAGACCCATTGAATCAATTCCTGAATGGTAAGTCAACACTTCAGTAAATCCTGTTGAGTCAGTGGGTCTGCTTCATTTGGGTTTAACAATAGGATACTGACATGGATTCATCATGGACAAAATGTTTACGAATGCAAAGCTGGGATTTTGCTTGAGTGAAAAACTGTTTCTGCAACAACCCTAGTACAAGCAGTTTCACTTTCAAGGAGCTTGCACAAGGAGGCATCCGGGAAGCATAAGTTGGCTAATTGTAACATTAGGGGGTCACCACCTACATAAAGGCAGCACCCACAAAGCACAAGATCCTGTGTTTCTGCACTGGTGGGTCATTGTGCTCCATTGGCACGGAACCAGATTCTGACTCGGGTTCTTTTACAATGACAGAAATCTTAAAAAAACAGCATTACATAAGCATTGAATAAATGGGATATAGCTATGTTCCCAGGAGCTAGAGAAGGCTGCTGTCTGGTGGGCTCTGTGTGTGTGTGTTGTTTTATATATATGCCCACTAGACAACAGCCTTATATATATAGAGAGAGGGTCACCACTTGTGTAAAGGCAGCACCCACAAAGCACAAGATCCCCCATACTGTATAACTCACAATACATGCTGTTTGTTTTGTAAACGTGTAGGTTACTCTTAGTTGAAGGCTCCATAGCAGAGAAATGGAAGGACCGTCTTGGTAAAAAAGTGAAGGTAAGAAATAGTTCCATTAATTTTTGCATCATTAATCTATTTGGTTATAAAATGATTTAACCTGACTGATAAGCCCTTCTGTCACTGAATATACAGCCTGATTCAGTACTTCTGTTGTTTACTCAGAATTAAATAACACTGTATTCAGTAGGGCTTACTCCAATGTTAAACTTACACAGGATTGCAGTCTCCAGCATTACCTAGGTCCTAGGATGATGTCCTGAATATGTTTGCTTCTCTTTTTTTTACTGTAGTTCGTATTCCCCTAATGCCAAAATAAATGTCAAAATGTGTAAATGAATACATACGTAAACAGTTTAAATAAGTCCTTCAAACGTAGCGGTGTGCCTTCTTAAAAGTATGGCCTCCTTCGCAGACTAGTAATATCCTACTTCCAAGCATGGGTACTTGAATTTGTACTGGATATTACAAATCTGTAATGCAAGAGAAAACTGCAGGAGCACTGCCTCCATGGGACATTATCATATTGACAAGAGCTGGAAGAAGGATGCAGTGTTTCCTTTATTTACGGCTTTTCTCTTGTGTAGTGCTTCTCAACCAGCAGTACACATACTGCAAATGGGACACAGAATTCTCCTAGCAGTTTTTAGAAGTCAGCCTCCCTCAATCCTCATTTCATTTCATCTCCTACTAATGCCAACTCCCATGGATTGATTGGCTGGCTGGTTTGGTTGGGTTATTTATTTATTTATTTATTTATTTATTTCCCTATACTGTTCATCTGGACAAAGGCCACTCTGGGTGGTTTACAACACAAAACAACAACAACAATCAAACATAATAAAACATAACTAAAGCTTTAAAATAAACATAAAATAAAAATAACAGTGAATACATTATAAAATACATAAAACATGTAAAATCCATCTAAATTAACCAGAGTACTAGAGGGGCTGTACACATAAATACTAATGTCCCTCTCAGAAATGTGGCCACCTTCCTCCTAGGAAGATGATTTTATACCGTCGACCACGGTATCCTCCTGGGGAGGCTCTCCGAGTTGGGAATCGGTGGCCTGGCTCTTGCCTGGCTCTGTCCCTTCTTGGACGACCGTCCCCAGAGAGTGCAGATTGGAGAGAGTTTCTCGGCCCCATGAAGCCTCAATTGTGGGGTTCCGCAGGGCTTGATTATCTCTCCAATGCTATTTAACATCTATATGAGGCCGCTGGGAGGCGTCATCAGGGGATGTGGGGCTTCGTGTCATCAGTACGCTGATGATACTCAGCTCTACATCTCCTTTTTTCCAACAACAGTGGATGCTGTTTCGTCCCTTGAGCGCTGCCTGGGGGCTGTTCAGCAATGGATGCAGGTGAATGGACTGAGGCTGAATCCGGGCAAGACGGAGGTGCTTCGGGTGGGTGTCCCAGACATCAGTGGTCTGGGAAACTCCCTCTCCTTTGGGTGTGTGTGTGTGTGATTCTTACCACTAAGAGTGAGGTTCACAGTTTGGGTGTACATCTGGACCCGGCGCTCACCATGGAGACCCAGGTGTTGTCAGTGGTCCGTTCCGCACATTTCCACCTTCAGCGGATTGCCCAGCTGCTTCCCTATCTTGATGTGGGGGCGCTCACCACTTTGGTCCATGCGCTCGTAGTCTCAAGATTAGACTACTGTAATGCGCTCTACGTGGGGCTGCCTTTGAGACTGACACGGAAACCTCAGATGGTACAGAATGCGGCGGCCAGACTTCTTACTGGGGTGAAAAGGTACCAACATATTTCCCCCACTCTGGCCACCTTGCATTGGCTGCCCATTCGTTTCCACGTTGATTTCAAAGTTCTTACGATTACATATAAAGCCCTAAACGGTTTAGGACCTCGATATCTGGCAGAGCGCCTTCTCCCACCCAGTTCTGCCAGAGTCACTCGTTCCAGCCAGGCCGGGCGGCTGAGGGACCTAACGCCGAGGGAGGTCCGGAAGGAAAGAACGAGGAACCGGGCCTTCTCGGCAGTGGCCCCTCGCCTTTGGAACAACTTGCCAGTGGAGATCCGCCTGGCTACCTCTCTGGGTGTTTTCAGGAATAAACTTAAAACCTGGCTATTTGGGCAGGCTTTCCCTCCTGCCGTATCTTAATTTCTTATACTTTTACCATCTTGGATCTATAATATATGTTTTTTGGTTTTATTGTTTTTAAATTTGTAAAGCGCCCAGAGTAGACCTTTGGTCTAGATGGGTGGGATAGAAATCCAATGAATAAATAAATAAATATAGTTTTTTGTGGTAGAATCACTCACTGCTGGAGAGCATGGGACACAAAAGCTGGAGAGCCACTGTTGATCCTTCCTTCCTTGGGAGGGTTGTAGGCCTGTTGCTGCCTTCCAGCCGAGGCCCTGAAGGCGTGGGAGGGGAGTGTCTGTTTGTTCCCATAGAGATTACAAACAGCAGGCTTATTGCCTTCGTTTCTTAGAAGCCTCAGGAAAAAGACCAAGTGTGAAGGCTTCAGAGTTCAAAGGAACTTAACTCCTTCTGACCTTGTGTCTTTGTGATCTCATCTCTGCTTGGCACTGTGGAAAAGATTACGCGTAGAATACATAATAGCTTTCTTGTTTTATTATAAGGGGTTGAAGCTTTCTTCTGCCTTGTCTTTTCTTTTTGATTTCCCCCCACTTCTCATAAACTGGTGAAAACTAGGAAACACTACCTTACCGACTGTTCCACTGTTGGAGCTCCATTTGTGACTAAAACCTTTAAAAGTATGTTTGCTTTAATGAATTTGTAACCGTACTTTGAATTAGTCAACCAAACAGGATGATTTTCTGAATAAAACAAATTGTACACAACACCTAAAGAACAAAAATGACTTGAGCTGCAAAAAGAGAGGGGAAGATAGTATATTTTGCCTATTTTTCTGTTTTACTCCAACATACCATTTATTTCCTCAGCCAAAATCAGGGAAAGAAACCAGCACCTTCCTCCATCTCCTTGCTTACAAGATCATTCAGTTCCTTGAATTCTTTGGAATTCATTGAAAGTGGATCCAACCCCATGTACGCAACTGATCATATCTAGCCTTTATCTGTTTTAAAAAAATATCATAGCAGCGATTCTTAGACGGCATGATTCTCCCAGGAATCAATGGTATGCCGTTGTGCAATGGTACAGAAAGGATGCCTAATGCCAGTGGTACATGAGGGCAGGCAGCTACTTCTGTTCAATTACCCTAGAAAGATGGAATGCCCTTTAGAAATCTGGGCAAAAAAAGGGGCCAGAATGGCTTTATTTCTATACTCACGGGAAGTTTTTATGAACTGGGTTAAAAGTATGATTCTTCTGTACTGAGTTAAAACCATTCAAAGAGTCAAGCAAAGGAAAAGGTGTTTTTTCTTCTTCTTCTGATCCCTAAACACAACATGGTGCCAGTCAATCCTCCTAGGGGAGAACGGGAGCAGCCCTGTTTGTTTGTTTTTTAGAAAAGCTCACTCTGCTAGTTACTTCCTTGACATCAGAAATGGAATGGGTCTTAAAAAGGGGAGGAATGTTCAGATGACCCAGAGCACTAATGGGCTCTCCTGATATAAAAAGTAAGGGAGATGGGTCTTACATCACTTAGGCCTTTAAGGCTAAGTAGCACCAACTCTTTAAGCTGGGCGCTGAAAGAAACAAGAAGCCAATGGAGTGCTTTCCTGGAGAGAGGCAATGTGAACGATTTGCCCCCCTGGTGTATCAAAACCCCTTAGCTGCCTCCTCCTCTGTGAACTCGTCTGTCCATGGCAATGGTGTTCCAAGGTCCTCCTTCCCATTCCCCATCTGCATCTCAGGTTTCAGGTGGGGCCTTTTCGGTGGCAGCACCCAAAATGTTAGGCTCCCCTTCCAGGGGGATTAGATTGACTTCTTCTTTGATGCTTTTGTTTTTTTTCCACTCGAAATCCTGTGGCATCTTAACCTGGCCTGTTATAGCTCTTGTTTGCTGGGATGCACTTTGCTTTTAATTGTGATGAGATTTTACTGTTAGAAGTTGCCGGAGGGATGCTTTGGGGGGACTTCTAGGTGGAGCAGAAATAGAGATATAGTACATTAGAGAAGGGAAGGACTGGGAGGGATGGTGGGGGAGGGAAGTCTGGGGGAGGGATGGTGTCCCCAAAGTCATGGGTCATTGAGTGTGGGTATCATACACATTTGGCACCGTTTGTTTCTTTGCATGCGCAAAGGTCTCTCTGCCTTTCCTTTCAGGGTTGTTCCCTCTGTTACCAACCCTTGTAAGAGGACAAATCCAGAATCAATATTTGTGATTTCCACTAGTTTTATGTAGAACAGCTATTAGTTGCGCAGTGTGGTATACTAGATAGAGTGAGGGACTAGGACTCGGGAGGCTTGGGTTCAAATCCTTGTTTGTCCATGGAAACTCTTTGGGGGACTGGAACTGGTAAAAGCACTCCTTAAATATCTCACTTACCTTGAAAGCCCTATTAGAGTCCCTATAAGTTGGCTTGATTTTGATGGCACATCGTACAGATATTATTAGTTGTACAATGCATACTCCCCAAAGTTGATATAGTTCCATGGAAGGAAAAAGATATCATTGGTGTAATGATTTTTGGTCATGCGTGTAGGGCCACTGAGGATTGCGGTTGCTCAGGTTGTCATTGCCCTTTGAACGCCATGTTCCTTCTCCTCATTTTCTTTTACTCATATGTTTTCACATAGCCTGTGGATTGCATTGGCTTCCCTGTGGTCTCCACCAGTGACAGATTTGCAGGCAAGGGACGACAGACAGACAAGGCATGGAGGGAGCAAAAGAAGGTCTTGCCGCCACCACATTCCCAAACTTTGGTGTTGTGGTGGAGGCAGGGATTTTGCAACTCTTGTGGGTTCACATGAGCCACTGCAGCCCTCTTAGGTCCTGGCTGTTACCCAGGGGAAGATACTTGATATACTGTACATATAAGACATATAAAAGCAGAAACAACTGCATTTATCTTACCATAATAATGGACTGTTTGGGAAGCCTTTCAATATTTTTGTTTGGGTTTTTTTTGTTTGTGTGTCTGTGGAAGACAGCATTTAATTCATCTTCCTTGTCCCAGTTTAATGCCTGCCAGAGAGATAACCTTTCGTCCTGCAGTCTGCACTTAATACTGTTCAAGCCAAACCAGCCTCCTTTTAAGCCAAGTTGGCTTGGAATCTTAACAGCATTACTCACACTTGCTGACTTTTCTGCATGGTCAAAAAAACCCTGCTTGTTATGTTTAATGCCATGGTCCCCAAAGCCTCCATCTGAAATGAGTTTTACACCGTATCCTCAGCATGTGGGACAGTCGTGCTGCCTGAGTTATGAATAAGAGCTCCAGTATTCCTTCTTTACCAGGAACCAACAAAGGGAAACAAAGGCTTGTGAAATGGTAGGCTACTAGCAGAGCTTTTGCTGTTGTTAAAAAAAGAAAACAGTTCAGGCAAACTAGTATTTGATGAAAATACAACAACAAGCCCTAGGATCTGGGGAAGTGACCTTATACTGGGTCAGAACACTGGCCCTTCTCTTCTAGCACCTTGGGTCCCCAGGTGTTCTTGGACTAAAACTCTCTGAAGCCTTCACCCCTAACTGTGCTGGCCAGGATTTCTGGGAGTTGCAGTCCAAGAACAATGGCCAGTGCAAAGCGGTAGAAGAAACTAAAAGAAGGAAAAACGAGATCTTTTCCGTAATATCCAAGAAATCAAAGGGCAGTTTAAAATCTGAGTTAAGGATGCTCAAACATCAACAGGGGGACATAATGTCAGACTATGATAAAATAAAGAGAAGATGGAAACAATATATGGAAGTATTACATGGAGCAGAGGGAAATTATGACAGAGTCCTGTGAAGAAGAATCCTCTTGTACTGAAGAGCCTGTGATTTTATGAAGTGGAGTGAAAGCCACTCTCAGAGCAACTGGAAAAAAATAAACCAAGCTAGAGACCAAATGTATCAACATTCTAAAAAGAACAGGGCAACAAATATGGAAAAGAAAACAGTGGTCCAGATTGGGCGGCGGGGGATGACAATATATGTTCCAATCCTCAAGAAGGATGACAAAAATGTTGGTGACTATAGGGTTATTGTGTCCATTTCCCATGTGAAGTAATGTAAGTGAAGAGATGCTCAGCATTTCACAGCAAAGACTTACATTGCATATTATGTGGAATAAATGCCAGATGTTCAAGATGGATTCACAAAAGGAAGAGGCCCTAAGGATCGTATTGTAAATACACATCGATGATTGGAGCATTGCCACAGAGTTTTGGGAGGAAATTGGTCTATAGATTATAGCAAAGCCTTTGATGATGTACAGTTTGAAAAACTGGACAAGAGGCTACGTTAGAACAGAATATGGAGAAGCAGAATGGTTTCCCATTGGCAAAGGTGTACAGTATTTCATCTCCTTGTCTGTATCACATATATGCAGATCATATCATACAGAAAGCTAGATTAGATTCCAATGAAGGAAAAGGGAATGGAGGAAGAAGCACTGATAATTTAAGATTTTCAGAGAACGTGTTATTAGCAGCAGCAGTGACCTGAAACAATTACTGGGGAAGATTAAGGAAGAAAATGCAAAAGCAGGATTACAGTTGAATGTTAAATACACAGAAATAATGACTACAGAATAATTAGATAATTTTCATGTTGATAGGAAATAAATAGTTAAACATTTTCTATACCTTGGTTTGGTCATCAATCCAAGCAGAGGCTGAAGCCAATCAGTCAGAAGTTTGAGACTTGGAACAGCAGCTATTAAGGAACTAGAAATCCTGAAGAATAAGCATGTGGACACTGGAGATCATTATAGCATTCCCAATTACAATGTATGGATTTGAAAGACAGATAGTGAAGAAAGATGACAGGAAAAATTCCACTCATTCAAAATGTGGTGCTGGAAGAGTTTTATGGATACCACGGACCCCCAGAAAGACAATTAAGTAGGTGTTACATCAACTTAATCCTGAACTCTCTTCAGAAATGAAAATGGCTAAACTGAGGTTGTTGTACTTTGGGCTCATAATGAGAAGACAAGACTCACTGGAAAGAACTATAATGTTAGGAAAAGCCAGAGGGACCAGCAAAAGAGGAAGAGGGAACATGCAGTAGGCTAAGTCAGTAAAGACCGTTAGTTTGCAAGACTTCAGAAGGGTTGTTAATGAGGTTCCTTCGATGATATTTGTCACTGTGCAATCAAAAAGGGTGCATGTGTAGAATCTGATGTCCACATTTTGCAGTTCCAGAAGGGTGGAAAATGGATGAAAGGAAGCACACAAAGGCATACTTTGGAAAAATAAAGGATGATATGAAATGGTTGACGTGTGTCGGTTTGGCATCAGGTTTCGGAGCCCAGAGCTGTGGTTTGCTCTTCATACTTTCGTTCCTCACCTCTCAGCTGGTCCATTTACCACTTGACATTTATTTCCATTTTGCCTGTTTCTAGTGAGTCCACAGGTGGCTTCATTTAGGCCCTATTTAAAAAAACCCAAAACAAATAAAGCTAAATGTGAGGCACTTCTCTGCATGAGTCATCACGTGCTGGTGTTGGCTGGTTCATTTACACTGTTAGTATGATCTGTAAGGTGGCCTGGAATTGCTCAATTAAAGACATGCTGAAAGAGAAAAGGTCAGTGTATTGGGTTTTTTAAAAAGTATGTACATAAGCTGTTTGTTGTGTGTCTAATAATATTTTGGAGACTAACGGTGCAGACATTTGTGTATGTACAAATTGTTCATAGGCTTTAGGCAGAACTGAAACTAGTATTACATGGAATAGGGACATGTATATAATTAAAATCAAATTCATATTCCCCCCCCCCCCCCCACATACACAAAATAGAGAGGGCACAGCACTGGAGCTTTAAAATAGAAGTGACACCTGTCTTTTTAGAAATAGCACTTGGCTGACCACAAAATAAGGAAGGTGTTTTATTATAGGAAGACACTCACATAACCCCTGTGTCACAAGAGTGCACTTCTGATTCAAAATGTTCATGCTCAGCTGGTTACAAATATAATTACTTCATTATTTCTTATATTTCCCTCAACAAAGCAATGGTAAACCACTGGATTTTACCCATTGTGGTCACTATATGTAGCAGGGTGAGCCAAAGTGAAAAAGGCTCATTCAGTTATTTTGGATCCCTACCCAGAATGGAAGTTTATAGCACAAAAAGGCTGTCAAGCAATCACTTTCCTGACCACAGAACAAGAGAGTATTAGGTCCAGACTTGGTTAGATTGGACCCCTGAGTCGCATCAGTTGAAATTCAGCTTGGCCTATTGGTTTTGAGTGCGCCTGCTTCAGATGGCTAAGGTCAAGATTCCACCCGTGGTTTGTGGGCCAAAACTCTTCTTCATGGTGGCTTCTTTCGCACATTCCAATATGAAGTTGTTCTCACTGTGTAATTGAAGGCCATTTTGTTGTGAGGTTGGCAAGCGTAGGAAAGGGTAGGGAATGCATTCTGTGAGGGTCCCTAATTCCACATAGTGAATGACACTGACCCTTGGCATTATTTCTGACAGATGGGATGTTCCCCATCAGGATGCTGAGTCTTGGGACAATTCAGATGTGGAATGGAGAGACATTGAATGTAACTTGTTAGCAGTAGTGTGTTAGCATGAAAGTTACTCCCTTTGTAAGTGACACAGTATTAAGGCACTTGTGTGTTAGTGTATTTGTGTGTGTGTGTGTGTGTGTGTGTGTGTCTTTTAATGGGGAGAGGAGATTAATGGCCAAGAACAACCATATAAAAAGCAATATGTGAGTATAAAGAGCAATTGCAACTAACTACTAAAACAAAACTTATTAGCATTAATGTGAAAAAGAACATTTTATGCCCTCCATCACCCACAAAAAATAGTTTATTACAGGCAATATTGTCATTTCCAGTGTCTCACTCCCAAGTTCTGAGTGTGTTCCTCCCCTGCATATAGCCATAAAAAACAAGCTTTTGTGTTACATTTTTGCATTTGTATATGCAAATGAATAGATAGTATGTATGTTTAGGTTTTAATGGGACGTAATAGTCTCAGACTGTAGCACTATGGTGGCCCTTCAGGGAAATGGGGGAATATATTTGTCATTGACCAATAGACCCATTCCCCTGGAACCAGAATTCCATGTCCACACGGGGAATGGAGAAGGCAATTTAGGCTGATACACCCAGAGTGAAAGGCACCGGCCACTTTTACTATAGAGGTGACGTCGTTAAACCAGAGCCACTGGGGCCAGAATGTGGTGGCTGCTTTTTTGAAATAACAAAGTAGAAAATTTATTAAAAGTCAGTCTGCACATACAGTTGTGTATTCAAAACAGGAATGTTTGTTATACCATTCCAGCACTGTCTGTTAATTGCTTCTGTTAAAAAGGCAAGAAGGCATATGTTTTATTTTGTTTCTCTGGTTTTGGAAAATAGATTAAACTTTTCTTTTCCTCCCCTAAACTTACAGCGTTGGGATCAGAAACTCCGTCATCCTGGTAAAGGTAGAAACGAACCCGGACAAAGTGATTCATCTCAAAAATCTGGCAGAACCACCAATCCACGGCAAAGGCGTAACTAGGAAGAAAATGTCATGTGTCAAAAAAAAAGAAAAAAAGAAGTGAAATAATTTGTGGACTTGTATAAATTAAAGACTTGCCTTGATGGAACAGCAAAGGAGAAATTGCACTATTGCGCATCGCATTCTATTGTTTACTACGAGATCACATTGTAGCCAAAATTACTTTTATTATCCCTTGGTGTTTTTTGCCCCCTTAAAGTTGCAGGAATATAAGACCTCAGAAGAACAAAGGTGTGTCTTGCTCACAAGTAGGTGTGCACCATATCGATGTGAGGATTGCTGATGTTTTTAAGGGGAAATGTGATGAGGTTAGCAGATGCCGCAGGACTCATTTATCCTTGATTACCCCAGTCTAGAGGTCAGTGTGCATCTTATTCCTCATTCATCTCTGGCGCTGGTAAACTGCCTCATTCAGATGAGGCGAGGAACCTGAGTCACTCTCATATAAACAGCTGGCACATCGTGGCAGAGGTTTGAAAAAGCAGCAGGGATGATGGGGACACGAGTCACAAAACTCGCTGTCAGGTTGGACTGAAGTTGCACCGGGGATTCGACTCGGACTCGACTTGGGGTTGTTGTTGTTTTCAATGACTCCGACTCGACTCATGACTCAGAACCCACCCAGACCCTCCCTTTTTTGCTTGGGGGAAAAAAAACTTGTTTTTAACAGGGACTTGAGATTCGGACTTGAGGCTTTGGACTCGGGGACTTGGTACCAAAGACTCAGGACTTGAGACGCGGACCCAAAGACTTGCCAGCATCCCTGCAAGGCAGTGATTACAAAGGGATAGGTAAAATTATTTTCTCCCTAATTCAATCCTGGGTGTGGGAAAGGATTATGATTCCTCCTTTTTCTGCCCCTCCCACAGTATTAGTTGGCCAGCCCTACTGGCTGAGGATATAGCAAGAGGGCTTCCAGGCAGTTATGAGTGAGCGCCAAGCATGTGTTCAGTAGCCTGCGTATAATCTGGGGATCCAGTGTGCCATCCAGAAGTAGGCCTCCCTGTGCTAAAGGACAGGGTGTGAACGTGTAAGAGTGTAAAGCTTGCATCAGAATTGCCCCGTGATCACACAGAAGAGTGGGATCTGGTGTGCCTTCGCAGCCTTATTCTTTTCTGTGTATCAAAAGTGCAAGGGCACAATCAAATACGAAGTAAGAAATCCAAGGCATTTAATTGAGCAAATTAGAGACAAACCAGGAACTTTGCGACTTGCTATGGCTGTTCAGGAAAGTCAGCAAAAGGAAGCTGGAAATGGGAGGTAACGATTTCTGCATTTTGCAATTAAAGCTGGGCTGGATGGAGATTTTGTTGCCCTCCCAGTTCACTCCAGACACATCCTCCTTCCCCTGGCTTCTCCTACAAAAACCTCTTGGCAGTAGGGAAAAAGGATTATGCAAAAAATTATACTAAGAATTCAGTGCCTATCAGAGGAGGTCTGTTAAACGTTGATTCCTCTTCAATAAGCCACTGGTATTAAGTCCAGCTTTAAAACATTAACCCAAATAACGGCAGGGAGGAATTGTTTCTGAATGCCTTAATCCTTGTGGGAAAGATTGTATAGAATTGGTGATTCACACTCCAAGTCCTGTTGTACTTGTGCCCCGATCATGTTTTCCCTTGGGGGGGGGGGAACCACGCTCTTTTGTTACGGGAGATACAGGAGCAGACTGTCTTCCTCAGGTCGCCCTTGTGGCTGAGGTTTGCACCTGGTGTTTTCAGTAATGTCACGTGGTTTTGTATTTTGGTGCCTCCCTTCCACAGCAGTGTCTGATGGCCAGACTCGCAGGACGTGCCTTAAAAGAATTATTCCGCATTTTAGCCATGCTCCATGCAACAGGTCTTATAAAAGAACAGCAATAAAACAGAGACTTTCCCCTAACTTGTTTTTGCCGCAAATGTACATGTACATGTTAATAGCCTATGATATATTCTTGTGTTCAACATATACCAGCAGATCATCCTGATGATCACAGAACAGTGCTAATAGTTGGAAACTGTACTTCTGCCTTCTCTCTCCCCCTTTCCTTTTTTTTTTTTAAGTATGGAAATATCAGTAGAATACTGAACTAAAAATAAAGCAAATATTTTAGCAGAAAATAAAACATTTCTATAACAACCTGTTCTGGCGTTCTCACTCACAACGGTGGTGGCTCCTTTAAAAAGGAAACTAAGGTTTAAGCAGCAAAAGAGCAAGTTCTGCAACAGAATCATGATTGCTCCCAACATGCCTTCCCGTTCCAAGCTTTTGTTCTCTCCCACTCCTGTGTGACCAAGAGACAAGACAGATGCAAACATGAACATGACTCTTGTTGGCTGATGGGGAATGGGAATTTTTACATACATTTGTATACCACTTAATGACAAAAATAAACACTATAACCCTTGCTAGCAGTCAGAGGGCAGCAGCTGCCTCAGGACGTAGATTTGGGATGTCACATAGGGGCAAAATGGTTTTTTAATTGTTTATTTTGCTATGCTTGTGTGTGTGCACACGCGCACACAAGCATAGCAAAATTGTATATATGTATTTCTGCCAGGGGGGAGAACGTTCTGCGTCAAGCACCAAAATAAATGACCGGACTTTTGATCTGCCTCAGGCAGGATGATATTTTGGCTTGTCCCTGCCTAATGGTATGGGGTCATGGGACTAGTAGCTGATTAACACGGGGGTGGGGGGTGGGAGGCAGGTTTCACAGCCCTGGCCTGGCTTGTCCAGCACCGGCATTTGTCACAATGACCAGCTAGATGGTTGTGGGAAGTGCCCACCCGAACGCAAATAGACTCCTTGTTCCCCAGCAACGAGTATGCTTGGATAAGGAGTCTACTTTATGCCTCACCAAACATGAGAGCACCAATTTTCATAAAATTGTATGTGCTGTTTTTAACACAAGAGAGAATCACACAACTTAAGATATTTATCATTTCAACGGAACTGCAGCACCTCTCACTCGAGCGCAGATGACGGTGTTCTCTATGGGGCGGCTGAGTCTGATATCCAGGTGCTCATTTGTGGAGAAGAAACTTCAAGGTCCCTGATCTCTCGCTCTCTCGCTCTTTTTCTTTCTGTTAGACTGGGACTGTATTATAGTCCTTCAATTAGAGGACACCTTCGAGCAGAGGACGGTCCCCTGTACATGCCAGAATAGTGTCGAGGCCAGAATGTTGACTGGGATTTGGGATATCAAGTTCGTAGCTCTTGCTGAAAACAAGCAACAAGCTAAATATTTTCCTTAACAAGGATATTATTAGATTATTTAAAAACAATACTATCACAATTTTATACTTAGCCCCTGCGGAGCCATGGAACGCACCGGGCAACCTCGAGCCGATCCAGCCCAGCCCAGCCCAAGCTGTAACGAATGAATGATAAAGCAGAGGTAAAGCCCCCCTCTCTCTGGAGCATGCTGTCAATGAATCCAGAGATCCCATGTGCTGACCAGCAGTCATGGAGAGAAAGAACCTAAAGGCCCGACCAGCGCAGGTCTTATCAGGCTACTGGGTGGCTTGCGCTGCTACCGCGTGAGTTTCCCAAGGGTCACTGAAGGTTTATCAGACCCTACGTGATGGCCTCGTTTACTGTTTCATTCAAGACATGTCTCTGCCCATGCGCCATTTAACAGGAAGGTGTGCTTGTCGTACAGAGATTGCTCAACAACAGCTCTTAAACCTTAAACAGCTTCGAAGGAAAGAATCGCAATCTTGTTGCTAAATCACAAACAAATGCAGATGGGTCAAATCAGCTGACAGGAATGCATATGGCCGCCAACTTGCATTTTGCATTATATAAATCATAGAAACGGTTCTGTTATTTTGTCCGTAGAGCAAACACAGAGGAACATGTGTATGATTGGGTGCAGCGGGAATATATGGGGGCCTGATTGAAACCATACCTTTCCCACATCTGGTTATTATTATTAGTTTAGGGAGCAAACATGCAACCTGAATTCCTATGGATAATTAACAGGATGCTGCTTTAGCATGAAATAGGAGAGTTTCCTATTCTTGTATATACCCTGTGGGTAAAATGTCATAAAGACTAAGCACTTTACGTTTCTCATCCCAAAGTAGGTCTTTATTATGTGCTTTGCAAGATCCAGAAAAAGACAGCCTTGCAGGTTTCAATCATCGTAATTGTAGGACACCGGATGTTTCAAATCCTGTTGTCGAATTGTGCTTGAGCAAGCATACCAATAGAAAAGACTGGCAGGCAGACATTTCAAAGTGTTGTGAAACAGAAGGGAAGCAAGGGTTTTTTTCCAGGCCAGCTGCTACAGATCATGCAAGGTGACTGTAAGATGACAGAGCTGTGCACCCTGCACCCCTTTCTGGGCCACGAAGGTCCTGGCTCCTGGCGCTTGCCTTCTGCTTTCCAGGGCTGTGGAGGTGCTGCCTGGTCATCACGGTTGGAGACAGATTCCAAGCAACCTTGTCAACGGAAGTGATGATCATCTTATTCTTTGCGTCAACAGAACAGGCCACAGAAAGTCTTGAGGCAGCCCTTCATAACTTCTAGGCCAAGGATGGGGGTTGCAGGAACAGACCTGGGGGAGGGGCCCCCACACATTGCCCACCCCCGTTTGTAGGCCATGGAAATCGTGGTCCCTAGTCTTTGATCTGTCACGTTGGTCTCAATGTTGCTGCCGCTGAGGTTTTGTTCTCCAGAACCAGAGCTTCGGGAGAGCGCATGAGTGACACAACTTTTACGCTGAACAGGAGGACAAGCCCATTGATGGCATCTAGAGATCAATGTGTTTAAAGCAAGCATTCATTGTTAAGGCATGACTTTCAAACCAATATTTTCTTCAGGCTACGTGCATTTGTCCATTTAATAGAAAAGTGGCAGTAGTGATGTCAATGTGCTAAAGAGCTATTTCTGAGCTCGGTCCACTATAGCTAAATCTAAAACCAATACTTAGATGTGGGTTGGGTTTTTTTTCCCTTTTCTTTTTTGTAAGGAAAAAGAGGAATAGATGGAATAGATTTGGTTGCTTTAAAAAAAAAATATAGAGATGACATTTCCTGTCCTTGTGTTTGTTCTGGGTGATGTTGTTGCTGAAACTCAGTCCAGGCTCCCGGCTGTCCAAATATGAGGCTGTCCAAATCACAACTGAAAAAGAGGGTAGAGCGTAATATGGAGTGCTGAAGGAGTGTGCTGGTGGCACGCAGAGTTTGGAAGTAACTCATTTCAAATAACTAATTACTTGTGATTAATTCTTTTTCTTCTTTTTTTGTAAGAAGTAATACAAAACTAAGTTAGATTGCAATTCTAACTGTGATGATGGCTGGAACTGATGAGAGTTGTCATGTAAGACTTCTGGAGGGCATCAAGATAGGGAAGGGAGGTGCTTTGTGTGCAGTGACTCAAGTGGCACCAACTGTAGTGTAGTCCTTTAGGGCACGAGGGACAGCAGCTTGTGCACATTTCGTTATCAACACGTCACACTGTCTCACACAATCTATGTGCATTCTATCCCTGACTAACTTGAGATCCAAACAATACAACATGCACGTTGTAACTTTCTGCACCTGTCAGAGCAGCCACACGGGCACCGAATACAAGCTACCAAGCAACCTGAGCTACTGTCCTTATATATTTGCTCATCTTCATTTAAATAAGAATTATAAATGCATAATTAGTTTTCCAAAGGTATACCTTTAGAGCAGTGGTTCCCAACCTTGGGTTACCCAGGTGTTCTCGGACCACAATTCCCAGAAGCCTTCACCACCAGCTGTGCTGGCCGGGGTTTCTGGGAGTTGCAGTCCAGGAACACCTGGGTGACCCAAGGTTGGGAACCACTGCCTTCTTAGAGTGTCAGAAGGTCTTGGAGAAGCCTTCATAAAATGCAGAAGCAGAACCTGATGGTTTTCTTTGGCACTGACCATTATTGAACGAGACTGAAACAGTGTGTTGGTAGTCAAACTCCAGAGAATTACGTAACTGTGAGCTAAGGTTAAGGTTGCCAGGTCAGCAGCATCCCATTTCCTCAGATGGCAGGATCAGAGCCTGGGAACAGACCCTACATCAAGAATTGCAAAAGAATCTCTCTCTCTCTCTCTCTCTCTCTCTCTGTGTCTGTGCACATGTAAATCTAAAGGCTAATTTGTGAATTTCAGTAGCAGAAGGAGCAGCACTACAGCATACAAGGTAATTGTGTGTCTCAGCGGCATTTCCAAGAGCCATGAGATTGTACCTCAAATTCTAGGTCTGCCAGGTTAGCCATGTCTCATTCCCTCAGCTTTCAGGTCCAAAGCCTGAGATGTGGAGAACAGACCAAATCTCAATAGTCAGGGTCATTGCCCAAGACCTGGCAACTCCTGTGAAGGTGGAATTAATGTTATATTTGCCAGGGACAGGCTGCCCACTTGTTCCTTGTGGTGTGGTGGTTGAACTGCAGTACTGCAGCCAAAACTCTGCTCACAACCCAGGTTCAATCCCTTGTGGCTGGCTCAGGGTTCACTCAGCCTTCCATCCTTCCAAGGTTGTTAAATTGAGAACCTTTCCTGCTGAGTGGGTGGAGGCAATGTGTAGCCTGCATAATTAAATTGTAAAACACCTAGAGAGTGCTTTAAGCACTATGGGGCAGTATATAAGCAACTCACTTTGCTTCTTTTTTTTTCTTGCTTGAAGAACAGATTCCTTATGGTATTGACCACAGAATAATGTGGAGTTTAAAAGGAATGGCTCCTTGACATCAGGAACAGCAAACCTGCTTATACAGGCATGCGGACAAAAACAGGTACTCTAGGGTAATCCAACCTTGCCCAGTCATAATACCAAAAACTATCTGTGTTACTCCATCCTTTTAAAAATTCACAAGACTTTGTTTTTTTGGTTGGTGTTCTACATAAACTGGGACCCATGCATTTAGAAATCAATTCACTGGTGAAAATGATACCATTGTTTTATTAATTGCTCTTAATGTATTAGTAACTCAGGGCTTGATTGCATGGGCTCAATTGGACGAACCGGGTTGCTCAGGCCAGGCAGATGTTGGTAGACTATTTGGTGTGATCTTTGCATCCAAATGGCGTACACGCCTCAAGTGACCCCATTTGGTCCACTATGCTTATGAAAACAAAACAACCCCCTCCTTACTTCTTCCTTTCTCCCACTCTCAGGAGGAAGTTTTCATTTTTTTATTTATTTTTCTAAGTCATATAGTGCATCAAAGCGGTCGTAATAGACTTAAAAAATTTTTTTTTTACTTCCTTCCTCTGCCTCTCCAGAGAGGACCAGAGGAAATGTTTAATTTCTCAATATTTTATTTGTTTTATTTATTCATGTGTATCCATCCAGCACATGTGATGAGTGAAAACGTCAGGCCTGGCGTGCTCTGGTCCATGGGGTCACGAAGAGTCGGACACGACTAAACGACTAAACAACAACAACAACAAATCATTTGTAGGCTCTCTTTCTCCTTTGGAGAGACCCAAGGCAGCTCGTAACGTTAAAATAGGTAAAACTGAAAATATAATAAAGTACTGCTTAAAAAGCAATTAAACTACACAATTAATTAAAAAATCATGAAGTAATTTAAAAACATTAAAGACTATAGAATCAAACTTTAAAAAGAAGACCATTATCCAGAACTCAGTTACAGTTATTAAAAGCCTGAAGAGGTGGGTCTTCAACTGTCAGCAGAATGATAAAAGGGCGGGAGCCAACCTAAACTCCCCGAGGGAAGGCATTCTACACACAAGGAGCAGCCACAGAGAAGGCCCTCTCTCGTGTCCCCCCTCAAACGTTCCTGCAGTGAAATTGGGAGAACGGCCTCCTCTCCAGTTCTTATTGTGAAGAGGCTGAGCTGTTTTCTTAAGCTACTTAACAATTTTGGGAAATTTAAAACAGAAGGGAAATTTAAAACCACGAGCTCTGCTTTGGGACGTTTCCACTCATCACATGTGCTGGAAACAAACCAAAACAGAGCAATCCTAGCCTCATCAAAACAACAACAACACAGTAGCCCCTGACAGGGACTCAGAAATATGAGGTTAGGATTGCTCTGGGGATGGTCTGATTCACTCTAGGAAGTATGTGGCCGGATTGCTGGCAAAAGGAGTGAACCAGTTGATCCCAAGAGTAGACCAAACTGTGGGGGAAATGCCCATCTGATCGCACCCTCAGTGATTCTAAAACTTTGGGGGGAGGGGAAATCAATTAAGATCATTTAAAATGATGGTAAGAGACCAAACTCTCCAAAATCTTCCCTACAAAATAAATTAATATAGCTTTAATTGTTTTTCTGCATATTAAGGTTATTGTCATTTAACAATTAAAAGGGAGACTTTGAAAAATGTTAACATTTTTAATGAATGGGGTAATAAATTAATCTTTACTGCATTGCAGAAGAATTGCCATAAGGCTGCTCTACACATGGATTTATGTCACTAAATTATGATTCTTCCAGGCCTGGCCAGATGCCTCCGAATACAACAGCAAATCGTTCGAGAGAGGACTTGTTACGGATCTTGGCTGTGAAACATTCAAAGACTCTGAATGTTTGCACGAAATATGTCTGGCATTTTTATTCATGAACAATGACCCTCTTTGTGGCAGGAAAGCTTTAAAGTGGGACTAGTCTTTCTTGAGTTTGCAATATAATGGCAAAGCGCTCTTTGTTTGCTCCTGCTCATATTTTAAGAAGAAATAAATGTATGCCACAATCTGAAAAGAGGTTTGATTTGACTAAAGACACATCGTACAAATATTCCCAAAAAGTCGTTGCCCTCAGAAAATACCCCAAATGATAGGA
The DNA here is from genome assembly GCA_037013535.1 of Intellagama lesueurii. Classification (NCBI taxonomy): domain Eukaryota; kingdom Metazoa; phylum Chordata; class Lepidosauria; order Squamata; family Agamidae; genus Intellagama; species Intellagama lesueurii. Next base: position 159,573,448 of record JBAJHW010000001.1, on the reverse strand, counting down.
GTTAGAAATGCAAAGTTTTGCCCGGATACTGTTGCTTTCCCAACTTAAATTACTGATTTCTTGCAGTTTAAATGCTTAAATGTGTGTCCTACGTGTGCGTTAAGTATCTTTTGGAACATAATCAGCATTTATTTTCTTCTTCCTCTTTTCTCTTTTTCGCATTTAAATAGACTATTCCATTAAAAAAAAACAAACCCCACATAAACAGCAGAGAGACAACGTTTCCGGGTTCCTCTGTGTGGTGTCCAATTCAGATGGTACTATTCAGAAGACAGTCTCCAGAAAGGTGTCTGTCATACAGCTGAATCTGCCAAGGACGTTCAGGGCACAGCACATCTCCAAATGTTACAGGGGTACAGAACCCTTGCCATGGCAATGCTTGGTACAATCAATTTATGTCCATCACAGACTAGGCAATTAGTCCCATATGCCTTCAGGTTCCTTTCGAAACCTTATGCTAAGGAGAGAGAAATGAATGCTTATAATGCGAATTACACCATGCTTGGAAATAATACATACCACTCATAAAGCCATAGCATCTGGATTTTAAAGAGGTTCAGAGTGTATCTTAGTCATTGAGAGAGCATAATAATAATAATAATAATAATAATAATAATAATAATAATAATAATAATAATAATAATAATAATAATAAAACAATTGCTGCCTTTCTGTTGTTGGTTTGGTGTGAGTTAGATCATGGATCGTCAGACTTCAAGCTTGACACATTGACTCTCCCCGACTTTCCAGGGGAACCTTCAGCTCCACCACCCAGCGCTTAGCTCAAACGTCATACACGGAGAATTAATGAATTCTGGCCACAGATATTTGTTTTGCGTCCCAGATGAAACGGGGCTCGCTCAAGGTCCTTCCCCCCCAACATTCCACCCCTGGTTAATCCCACATGCAGTCTTCATGTCAGCAATACGATTCAGGTTGGGAGAGGGGAGGGGAGTTATTTTTGTTGCTGCCTTTGTCAAAACAATTGGGGGCTGGAAATCTTTGTCAGTCTCCTGGAAATCATCCAGAGATCAGTCGGCAGATCGAGTTCTCCATCAGTTTTGATCAATCACTTCTTGCAAGGCGCTAGAAAGGAGGACTGGGAAGAGTGCTTTGAAATGTGGGATTTTATTTTATTTTATTTTAGTATCTGCATCCATCTGTCTAAACATACTCTTATACATTGTAGAAGACTAATGATTCTGTGGCATACAGGCCAGTGGCATACATAATTTTGGTTTCTGTGTATGCCCAGTAGTTGACACTACCAAGCATAAAAAGCACAGCTCCATTCCAGGTGTGTCTACTCAGGAGCAAGCCTGAATGCGAAACCATTGGGCAGGCGCAAAGCAGAGCATACATTTTTTTCACCACTCCAGGGCAAAAAATGGGGGGGGGGCATGTTGGAGCAATGTTTTTTCTCTTTAGGGTGATCCCCCCCAAGTTCCCGCCTAACCCACCCCCAATCAGTGAGAAATGGTTCCTAATTTGTGCTTTTGCTTTTTTAATTTAGCCAATTCTCATAATTTTTCTGGGCAATGGTGTCTATCCATGGTAACAGAGGGCATTTGGGGCTATATCCAATTGTTAATTCTGACTAGAGTAGAGCCGTTGAATCAATTACACATCCAGGAAACATAAGTGAACTGCAGCTCCTAGAAGCCTCCATGAGTGTCTTCTTTAAAAGATGCCTAGACACTGTGTAGGTTTCGGCTTCGAAGATTTTGTGTGCTCTCTCTGCCTCAGGGAAGGGGTTTCCGGGCTCGAGATGGAACGAGTTGGATCCTGCCGAGGGGCCGGTGATGTGGTGGATTTAATTGGAGCAACAGGTGGGTGAAGAGATTTTTCCCAAAGGTGAGATCTGAGATGTTGTAAACATAGCTTTAATGCCAGTTTGGTATGTTTTTTAAACTCCAGACAAGCGTGGGTTTGGTGTTGCTCACCGAGGCAGAAGAGGCAACGATCGTGCCCATTGGAAAGAGGGATTCTATTTGTGCAGAGCACATATCGCTTAAACGGCCTGGGTGGCGGGCATAAAAGAAGCGGGAAAAAGGGAAGGGTGGGATGGGGGGGCAGATTTAAGGAAAGGAGAGAGAAAAAAAAACTCAGGAAGAAGCAAAAAGAAAGATAAACTCACAGGGGAATATCAAATGAACAGTAGAAGGCCCGTAGGGCTCAAAAGGGAGCAAAGCTCTGATACTAGCGAAAATAGTTGCTCTAGCTCGTCGAAAGGTCTGACCTGAGCGGCGGCTAAAAGGAACTGAGGAGACTTCAGGTGGGCAGAGCATGCGCTCCACGGGGGAACGTCCCACTAATCACATGTCTTTAAGCTCTAGAACCTTCCAAGAGGTCCTGTGCAGGTGCAGAACAACCCAATTGTGTGCATTCACAGAGACCACGAAGAAGAACCAGCTACTCTGGAGACAAATAATTGAATAAGCATTAAAAAAATTTTTTTTACCTTGGGGAATCTAACCAGGGATAGTGCAGGAGGAAGAATGCTAAACTAGGTTACAAATCCCTCTGAAGTGGCTTTCCATTTGTGGATCTCTGCCCAGCCATGGGAGAGAACCCCTGTGAGTCTACCTCTTAGGAGTTAAGTGGAGAAAGTTGAGTGAGCCCAAAGAAATGCAGCCCAACCCGTAGGGCTTGAGAAGAGGGGGAAACAGAGCCGAGTTATGTATCTGCCGATTCCTCCCTGCTCCCCCAGTTCACATCACTTGCTGTATGTGTTGGTTGAAGTTCTGTTTCAGACAATGGGAACAGCAGTTCCTGCCTCCTAAAGCAACCAGACAGGGGCAAGTAATGAGGAATTGGTCACAAGCAGAGAATGATGGCTCAGCTCTTGCTGCTGATGAAGGTATCCCAGGCGGATCCGGCCAAGCAGCTGCTGAATAACAGGATAATGCTCAGGATAATTAATGCTCAGGATAACATTAAGTGCTACCAGCTGAGTGTAATTACTAGGCCTCCCAAAGGAAACTTAAAACCATAGAGACATCACGTTAATTTTTGCTAAATGTATGGAACGTGGTGTGATTCGGATGAAGTGACTGCCACAGAATTCAAGGTATCAGTTTGCACTGCAACGCAACTGATGGAGTGCCGACTGATGGAGCGTCCAGGGCTCCTTGTGCTTGGAACTTGTTTCAACAGTCTTAATCTCCCCTAAAAGTCTGTAAAAACCTTGGGATTTCTTTCCCCTAAATTGCAAACGTTTCCTCAATGTTGTGTGAGAATTAATGTGATTTTTAGGGACGAGAGACAGGGGGGAGGTATTTTAAAAGACTTAAGGAATTTGTTAAGTATTCTGTAATTTTTTTCTTACTCTCTTTTGCAACAAGGTCCTTTTTCATCAGCTTGTTTTGCTTTGAAATATATCTGCAAATTCCTCTGATGGACAAAAATCGTTTTGCCACAGGCAGTGCCATGGAAGTGAGTCCACAGTTAAGGATGTGGTTCCAAATGACATGAATTTGAGTGCCTTTTCAATATACTTGGGGAAAAATAGGATCACCAGAAGCTATGGGGACCATTTGCCATTCCTTCCTAAAGCCACCATAATACAGCTTGTCTTCCCCCTCCAAATGCAAATAAAAATTTATTTATTTATTTGGTTGGTTGGTTGGTTAATTTTTGTATCACCCATCTGGCAAGGGCCACTCTGGGTGGTTTACAACAAAGACACACAGCAGCACAATTAAAATACCAATTCAACAGGACAGAAAATTAAAAAAAAATAGAAAAGAAATAAACAATACAATCAGAATGTATTAAAACACATTTACATAAATAAACATTTAAAATCGTGGAATTGGTCATACTGTATTAAGGCTAGATGAATTCAGCAAAACGGACATCTGAAGAACTTCAAATGGTGAATCATTGGTTGTGCACAAGAATTTTGATGACTTATCCTTCCATTTTCTTCCAAGGACCTCAAGGTGATATATCCCCACCCCTTAATCACTCCGCGAGGGAGGTTGCATTGAGAGAATACAACTGGCTGGAGGTCACCCAGCAGGCAGAGGAAGAGGCGGGACACATGCTTTGCTTGCCGAAGGCTAGATTCAGTTCCTGGCACTTACTTCCTGCAGTCCTGGGGCGCTGCTGCCTGTCTGGGCCACCAGTGCTTGCTTGGATGACCCAAGGGTCTGTCCAGCTCAGCAGGAGGCAGGCCTCCTCCTTCCAGTATGTTGTGAACCTGAGTCTCCCAAGTCTTAGCCTGCTGACCTCCCACCTCCACATAGGGACATTCTGCATTGAGGGTATCTCCCATTAATTCATCTGATCCTGCACAGTCTCTTCTGAAGTCAGGCTAAACCATGCATTCAGTTCTTCTCCATATCTTAAAAGAGAAATTAAATAGTACGGTAGCGAAGTGGGATCCTAACAGCAGGAGGAGAAAAGGCATGTTTAAATCTCCCTTCCCTTCGATGCCCCCCCCCCCATTTTTAATACTCAAACCCATCTCCCTACAGGTGCCATCAGCTTGGGAGGGGAACCATGCCATGTTAGAATTACTTGTAGACCTGCAATAAAAACGACAGATATGCTGTTATTTTACAAGTTATTCTGCTTTAGGATAATGCCAAGGACTGCTTGGCTGCAGACTGTATTTTCTTTCTGGGGGGGGGGGGGGGCGGGACACACACTCAGAGAACCGAAGTCCAAACCAAAACAGACATTCCACTTCTGATCAAAACACCAGATGTTTGAGATGTTATTGTGCTCTTTGTAGTGGGTGTCAGAAACACTTTGGCATGGATACTACCAGCTTTGTCATTCCAGGCCGCTGGATGTGACCACGTGTGGAGGAGGTACCCATGGGCAGGGGGCAACCGTCTCTACATTCGAGCTGTTTTTCAGAGACCAAAAAAAGAAAGAAAGAAAGGAAAACACGAAAGGGTTACAAACCCCTAACAGTGTCTGGAACCCCCTTTAAAGTTCTGTGCATGACTCAGGTGAATTGTGCAATAAAACGTCCCTCTGGAAGAGGCTTCAACATGCTGCTTTCACATTGTGTAATATATGACAAGTGAAACATTTTAATGCGTGCAGATTTCAAATTCCCTCCAAGTGCCTGATCCTCTCTACCCCCCCAGACAAAACCACCACCACCACTCATCATCATCTCCATTGGCCGAAAACTGCTTAGGCTGTCTCCTTTTTTAAAAAGAAAAAAAAAATCTATCTGATGCAGGGATTTAGGAGTTTCTAACAGGGTGTATCCTTCCCATTGACAGTGTTAAGAGCACAGTGGGCTGTTTATGCGCAGAGAGTTCACTGCTCTGCTCCAGGAAGTCAGATCTCTCTAGGCCCAGAGGTATGACTGGAAGCGCCTTTCAATGCATGTACAGGGTGGGATGAAACCGGCGTCTTGGCCCAGGTGTGGCCTAAGGGGCTTTTATTGTGAAATTAAAACTTCCTAGTTGTCACTGGTGGTGGCACAAGTCTGTAATACAAACACACTCGTTAAAATTTCGGTGGTGTATCTCTTCTGCTTGCAAAACAACTCAAATTCACTCTTGCCCAGGCTTATTACAACCCAGACAAAAAGATCGTTGAGTTGGCTTAATAAAAATGGTTCTCCAGTATCTGTTTGTACTGGAAAGACTTCAGATGCCTGGCTTTGGCATCACATCTGCTGGCCCTGGGAGTCTGGCTTTGGAGAGTATTTGTTCCCGCACAGAAGGAAGACTCCTATGTAATTGGCCGGGACACCTGTGGGGAAGGATTGCAGTCATTCCTGCATTGCATTGTAGATGAGCTGTGCCTTAGCTCTGTAGGCATCCTTCAGTCTCGAGAGACTATGGTAACGTGCTCTGAATAGAGGTCTTGGAACAGCATCTAGTGTGGCTGAGAAGGTCAATTTGAGAGTGACAATCCCTTCCACACTGAAGACAAATACAATCTGTCCCCTGTCCAGCTCCCTGATTTTGCTGGTTTCGGGACCGACTCTTTGCCTCGGCCTGCTGAACAAGTGTCTCTTCAAATTGGGAGAGGCCGTGATGCACCGCCTGCCTCCAGGCTGAACGCTCAGATGTCAAGGTTTCCAATCTGTTGAGGTCCATTCCCCTAACCCTTAATCCAAAATCTTGGCAGGCCTTGCTAAAACGATTCATAAGTTGTTGGAGGTCTTTGGCAGAATGGGCAACAACAACTGCATCATCGGCGAAGAGGAAGTCCTGCGTGCATTTCAGCTGGACTTTGGTCTTCGCTCTCAATCTAGAGAGATTAAAGAGCTTTCTATCTGATCTAGTCTGGAGATAGACACCTTCTGTTGCAGTTCCAAAAGCGTGCTTCAGCATGACAGCAAAAAAGATCCCAGAGTCAGCGTAAGGACACAGCCCTGTTTCACTCCACTTCGAATGTCAAAGGGATCTGATGTTGAGCCATTGAAAACTACAGTGCCCTTCATTTCCTCATGAAAGGACCTGATGATTTTAAGGAGTCGAGGTGGACATCCAATCTTGGGAAGTATTTTAAAAAGGCCGTCCCTGCTAACCAAATCAAAGGGCTTTGTGCCTTAGCACAACTGCAGTATCTTGGTAAGTTATCGTACCTCATCTTTAGAAAAGGATCAATCAGTTTTTTAGTTGTTGTGGGTTTTCCGGGTTGTTTGGCCATGTTCTTAAGATTTCTCTTCCTAACTTTTCGCCAGTCTCTGTGGCTGGCATCTTCAGAGGACAGAACTCTGGTGTTCTGACTCCTGTCCTCTGAAGATGCTGGCCACAGAGACTGGCGAAACGTTAGGAAGAGAAACCTTAAGAACATGGCCAAACAGCCCGGAAAACCCACAACAACCATTGGATCCCGGCCGTGAAAGCCTTTGAAAATCAATTTTTTGTTTGGATTCTTCTTTTGCCTTGCGACCGTAACATTTGTGACAGACATAACAGGGCCTGAAACCCCGTAGTAAGCCACAACAACAGGCCCATTGACTCCATGGAACTTACAGAGTTCATTTACCAAATCTCCACTCGTGGGCCTACTCTAGTTGCAATCACTGTGTTTGCTTGCAGTGGCGCAAAAGCAACACTAATGCAGCGACAAAACAGCATATGCACAGTATTTTAAATTCCACATTGCCAAAGATCATGCATTTTAAAATATTTTTGGAAGCACGCCTGAATACAGGAAAAGTAGAATAGACTAATATGGTGGTTGTTGCATTGCCAGGGAGAAAAGTGCTCAGGTAAACAGCAATTCCAATTATTCTCTTTTTTCACAACATGGATGCTCTTTAGGTTGTGCCATCCAATCTGCCTCTCAAGAACATTTACTATAAACTTTAGGGAGCCCCTTTTAAGTGCAGCAACATTAGAATGACTGCTAGCTTTACTACAGGAAAGCTTGGGTAATTATTCACTACTTCTAACTGCAGATTTTATTCCTTGATGGCAGGGAAGATAGGATAACCCTTGCTAGTGAGATGGTTTGAGATATGTACCCATGCCTGTGTGCGTAATATCTATTTGCAAACAGCCACCCAACTACGTTAAGCGCCTCATCTCATAAATGTCTAGCTCACATTCTACAGGACACCCTAAACTTACAAAGCAGCTTTGTAGGATGTCAGGCATCTTAAAGGGGGGTGGGGTGGCCTTCATCTTCACCTAACCTTCTCCGATTTTTTTCAGTGCCACTCTCTTGAGTGCAAATGGCCAGGTGCTCTCTTGCTCACACAACCTTCTCTCCCTGTTCCGTTTGGCAAGGATTTCTAACAGGAAAAGTGCGCAGGTTGGTTGGACTGCAGCTCCCATCAACCCTGAATAAAGCCCAACAATAAAAGATGACTGGAGCCGATAATTGTCCAACAGCATCTGGAGAGACACATATTCTCCACCCTTGATTTGTGCAAACCCTTCTCCTTATCCAAGGCATGACACACACAAATATTTTGCTTAAGAGCGAGGAAGTTCAGCTTTTTGATGAGACCTCCAATGTATGCTATTAAAATACTGAATGAGAAACTAATTTAGACATCATCCAATATTTTTTGAGGGGTAGAATCGTAGGATCATAGAATAATTGAGTTTGGAAGGGGCCTCTAAGGCCATCAAGTCCAACTCTCCTGCTCAAGGTAGGAATACAAATCAAAGGAGATCTGCTGGGGGGTTGTCTAAATTTCTCTTGAGTGCCTCCAGTGTTGGAGCACTCACCACCTCTTGAGGTCATGGGTGCCACTGTTGTACTGCTCTAACAGTTCGGAAGTTTTTCCTGATATTCAACCGAAATTTGGCTTCCTGTAGCTTGAGCCCATTGTTGTTGTACTAATTAGCTCTTTTACGGTGGAGGTTGTGAAATCAGAACTTTACAATGTTGAGCCCAGTAATAATAAGACAGAGACTGGAGGGATACACATTGGATAGAACCATTTATTACCACACCATCAAAAGTTCAAGAGATAAGTGGGTTGCGCTAGAAGGTGAGGGAGCATAAACATTTATAATACCCTCAAAATATATATACTGTGGTACAATTCTATCCATTCTAGAGTCTCTGTTCAGATAACCGGTATGTTATCTAGCAGCCAGACAGGAATCTAACTTCTTATAACAGTAACCAAAATTCTGAAGGGGTAATCAACAGTTTGATGCAAAACAGAAGTATCTATGCTCTCAGCTTTGAAGAAAAAAAGGGGCTGCTAATTTAGTAACAGAAGCATAAGCCTAGTTCAGCTGCTACTGTATATGCCCACATATGTATGCTTCACAAAGTAACTGCATTATGGATTTATCTCATTAAAAAAAAACGCTGAACTTTGCATGTGCAGAATCATCCTTGTACACACACATACACATGAAGTCAGGGTCGACCAATACATGCAAAATAGGCAGAGGTGGTACCTTTAAAGAAAAAGATATGTGTGCATCACTAGGTAGCAACACTCCACTTTCAGAGAAAGGAAGATTATTCTTCTCTATTTCCAGTGTGACAGGTTCAAAGTAATGCTGTGTTAACGAGCATAGGACAAAGACCAGTTTAAAGAAATGATTTAAAACTTTGGCAGTTCTACATCCAAAAAGCCCTCTACACTGTATCTGTACACGGCAAGGATATTACACCCATCCCAGACCGACAGTCGAATGAAGAAATAACTCAAACACATTCCCGTGACCGTTACATTCAAAAGGCACTTGAAATGCTGCACGAAAAAAGATCGGCATTTTCATTTTACAGTCTTGTTCTTGAAGATGTGGGAGTAGGCTGGTATACAAACAGAATAAATATGTGCCTTCAGCGCAGACTTGAGTGTCCTACCTCAAAACCCGCAGAAATCTGACATGACGCAAGCCAAAACTCTCGTACTTTTAAGTCTGTGGAAGCTCAACTCGGTTACACATAGTTCTGGATTTGTTCTTCAAGGTACAGCTCCTTTGAAGCAGGGAAGCTTAGGCTGCATTTTTAATCGTGCCTGCCTGAATGGAACTCATAGCAAAACGAACAGGACTTTGGGGGCCTTGCCTTGCCACTGATGCTTCTCAGCCAGAACTCTGTAGTCTAAAAAAGTTACTTACTGGAATACCATTCCTGTGAGCCCTCAGCCAAAAAGTAGTCCAAAAAAGTAACTTCTGTTTCTCAGGGGCTTCAGAGCAAGTAGTCTTGAGCACATGCTGCCATCTAGTGGATTCGGCGGCTCTGCCTCGAGTTGCAGGAGTGTGCCAAAAATTGCAAAATTCCAGGTACAACAGCTTACGGGCACAGCAGAATGAAAGCAAAGAGAGTTGACTGTGGCAAACTCTCTTTTTCTTGGCTGCCAGGCACTGAGACCCTCCTGCCCGATGCTCAGGACAAAGAGAGTGCTCTTCTAAATAGCTCAGAAATGAGAAAACAAGAACGATAAAGTCACTGTTCTCCAAATGTATTCTTTTGGTTATCCAGTGGATTCTAGACAGAGAGCACTGACTACATACAATACAGAGGTAAAATGGTTGCTCATTCTTTTTCTTTCCACAGGAAGGAGAGAGAATGTATTCTTTTAGCCTTTCTAACCAGCAGTCCCTTCACAGGTGGAATCGGGGCTCTTCTTCAGCACAAGCGAAAGAGAGAAAGACTGCGAGGGCTTAAGGGAAACAAACAAACAAACAAAACCCTTCAGCTCCCCCATTACTGGCCATGTCTTAAGTCTGTAATCACAGAATAAGAGCCGCCTTGTGATGCAGACGGCACACCCCAATGGCGACCACCGTCTCACTCACAGTCTCATTGCACACGGACACTCCGAGTGGTCCTGAGCATGTTCTGCAGCATGCATGGGGGAGCAATCTTTGCATCTGTAAATCTCCTTGCGTATTTTTTTCCCTTCCTTATGAACAGTCAAACGTTTTCATTGCCACAGCTTCCCGGGTGTGCCTGGAACTCATAGAAGGAGTCAGAGTTCATCCTGAGGGTTAGAAAGGGTCAGGAGAAAAGAAAAAAGAGGAAGTGTAAAACCCTGACAAAACCCACTTTCCTATTACAGTAGGACCCCCTTATCGGCAGGATCAGTATCCGCTGATTCACTTACACACAGTCTGAAAATATTAAAATTAGTATTGATTTTATATACCATTTTAAACACGATACTTGTTTAATTCCTTTTTAATATTTGTACACTTACTGTTTTTAGCTTTTGTCTATTGTCCTTTTAATGATGTGAGCCACCTTGGGTATTTTCAAGGAGAAAGGCAGGGTAAAAATATTTTAAATAAATAAATAAAAACCCAAACATATATTTTTAATGGTGAAGTTACTAGAACTGGCCACGAGAGGGACTCAGACACCTATACTATGTATAGCATTCACTATTATAACAGTGTTCTGCATTTTTCAGCATCCACAGTGGGGGCTTGGAACCAACCCCTGCAGATTTGGGCGGCCTACTGTATCAATAAAAGATGACTTAGGTAGCACTGGATTTATCTGCCTCTCAGAAAAGAGACTCTGTGAGTCGGGGCAATGAATGAGCAAGAGCACCCATGTTCCAGGGGCACAGCATCCTGCCCCATCACTTCTCACCTTGCCACACTGAGCAGCAAGATCTAAACTCATATTCAGGCTCACCTTCACTCGGAATGTCAGTGGATCGCTCGATATGCATTCCAGGACTACGCTTTCTGGATGCAACTGTCGAGGAGGATGGGGAAGGCGCATACAGGGACTCCCTGAGCAGGGCCAGGGTGGGGTGATCCTGTGCCTTACTATGCCCTGCTCAGACTTCACACACAAAACTGGAATGGCGCTCTTCCCGCTGGGTGTGGCGGTGGAGCCTACTCCAGCTAGTCCCAAAGATGAGAGCTGCAAGACTACCTTCCCGTGACCCTGTCCAGGAGCCCCAGCGCCATGCAGGAGCAGTTCAGAGTAAGCCTCCTCAGCAGGACCGAGTCCTTCAGAGCGCAGGCAGGTGCTCCGTCTCCACCCATTCAAAAGGAAGACATGGGATGCTACACAAATGGCCCATTTCCAAAAGGCTTCTTTCTTGTTGGGGATTTTGCCCTGGTAGAAAGCATTCCACTCGGGCAAAAAGCACCATGCCTGATTTTAAGAGAGGCTTTCTGACCTCTTCCATGCCATGCCTCCTCTTGTTCTGGAAGGTTTTCCAACCCCGAGAACCGCTTTTCAAGGGGTGTGGCAAGCTGTTTTGCTCTTATTTTCTGGGACATCTCCTGCAAGCACCAAGCTACCCTTGTGAAACCGCTTGTGCTGATGATGGGCACCATAGCAAAACTGCCCACCTTGTTTCTGGAAGGTTTTTTCCTCTTATTTTTAATGTCTTCGACTTTCGCCAACAGTAGTTCAGTTATGGTTTTTGCGTCATGGCTGTCTATTTGCTCCCCAAAGGCATTTTTCTGTGGAAAAAAACAGAGCATGAGAGGGAATCATTGCAGCTCTAAGCTTGAATTAGGTCTTTGGGAAACCAACGCAACTGCCACAGGCAGGACGGGAAATATTCATTCAGGCAGACAAAGAAACGACAACGACAACTCCCCATTGTATGGCAAAAGGGAAAATTGATCTCAGGGAAAAGTATCCTTGCTGCATTTTTACAGTACTAATACAATTCCATTTGTAATTTCTTAAGGTTACATATCTAGTAGAGCTCCAGTAAATGGCTTTTATCTCCAAGGACCTTCTCAGGTGCCATAAGGAGTACTTTCTATGCAGACGAGCTAAACATATGAATTGGACGTGTAAGTCACTCCTCAACTGGTTTCCTTTTGCAGAGTAAGAACACATTCAAATAAGAACATCCCAACACAGTCCAAGGTTGCAACAGCAACCGATAGGTAGAGGGCAGCTGCTCCTATTTAGGGCACCCAGGACTAGGAGAAGAGCATTTTACAACCACCGAGGCATTTACGCACGAGCAGAGTCTTTAAAAATCACTTTTACAAAAATGCTGGAAAGGTTATACAGTGGCACGGCTTTGCCTTATTTAATTTTGAACGTTACCCTGTGCAATTTACAAAAAACAGTCTAGGAGGATGACAGTTCTGCCACTGCAATGAACACATCCATTAGGAAGTTGTGTGTATACCGAGCTGGGCCTTTGCCACATCTGCTCCCTCAGTACTGCCCATAGAGGCCTCCTCTCCCAGCCCTTCCTGGAAATGCTGGAGACGTTCTACATGACATCGGAGGTGTTGCCTCTGAGCTAGAGTCTCCGCCGCCGCCATGGTTGACAGGATGTTGGTGTGTTTTTTACCTTTGCTCCTTGATGAGGATAGAATTTAACCGTCGGGTACGCTCTGATGCCTGCCGACTGACAGGTATGAGGATAAGCCTGACAGTCAATCTTCCCAGCTTTCACTTTCCCTTTAACCGTCTTTAAGAGAGAGGGAAAATCAAAAGAGAGGGAAGCTGGTGTTAAAATGACGTTGCTCAAGAACAATCCATGTTTGCTCTCCTGCCTAGAAGTAGGTTTGGCAGTAAGCCTGTTGGAATGGGAATAAGCTGCCCAACACTTCCACATCCATTTAACCCCAAAGAGGCTTGAAGCAAATAACTAACGATTTGCTGCCCTTTCACAACCTTAGCATAGGGTCAGCCCTGAAAAGGAGATGTCCAGGCCCTCCACGAAAATACCAATTCTGGCACCCCAGAGAGGGATAAGAGCAAATCCTTGGGTCAGCGGAGCCATATGGCACACCGTCAACACCCGTGAGGAAATCCCACTTCGACTGGCTCTCCAATCCCGTCATAAACAGACTTGGCACATGTCCCAGCAATCAGAGCCCCCAGCTGTTCTAAAACTTACAAAAGCATCTGCCCCGTGCCAGATTTTGACCTGGGTTCTTCTTCCCCACGGGCCTTTTCCTCTTCTACATGCTAATGAAGTTGGCCACACAGTCTTCTGGGTGCTGACTGGACACTGCCTTCTAATGGGAAGGCCAAGCTCACTCATTGTGTAGCCTAAATCCGGAAGAGCCTAAAGGCCTGATGCTCAAGTTGCTATGAAATGTTTCAGCCCTTTGGGGGGATCCGTGACACTGTTTTGCTTCTACACTCGACCCTATCCAGTGTTGAGGAGGGGACCAGAGGAAGTACACAAGGGAAAATATGTTAGAAATGATTTCTCTGGTTAGTGTGGAGAATCTGATATATCTGTTTAATTAACAAACTTGCTGGTCCTAGAGAAAGTTATTTATTTACCTTAGCTAGGATCTCAAATTCTGGAGCAAAGTTTTGACAAGGGCCACACCAAGGGGCATAGAAGTCAACAACCCAGTGATCTTTCCCATTCAGAACTTTGTCCGTGAAGCTTTGAGGTGTCAGATCCAGGGATACCTGAGGCAAATATCTTTTACAAAGAGAGAAAATGATAGGGTTTTAGTTACGTAAACAGCTTCCAAAAATGACTCATTAGTAAAAAACAACAAAAAGCAAAAGCAAAACAAAAAACTGGGCAGCTTCATGTATATCATGAAATCAAGATGATAAATTCTTACTCTCCCAAATTGAATGAGTTGAGGACTATTTGTAATTCAATTTTAAATTTTGTCTGGCTTTTTTGCCCAGTATCAAGGGGGGAATGAGATGACATACTAAAACTTCAACACAGCCATTTTTTCCTGGTTCCAGAAAATAATTCATTTTTTGCTTCCACAGTGAGGCATTCCTTCGAATTATTTTTACCAGCCAAACAGACAAAACCCCCAAACTTTTATAACAACATTTAAATTCTAACATATGAGATTTTTAACTTTTTTAAAAAAAAATATGCATACTGACACAAGACATTTATGTCTATCAAGAGTGTGACTAAACAGACTTTCTCATATGTGTAGATGTATTATATGGTTTTCTAGTGTTGTGTGTAAGACCCAACTGATGCCACTGATGTCATTAAAAAACCACAAAAAAACAAACATATCCACAACGGCCTATTTTACTACATTGTGAACGATCTAATGCAATAACTCACCCTAGCGCCCATCTTCTCAGTGAGTGGGCATCTCGGTGCCAGCCAGTGTAGCTACTATTAGAAGAAATAAAAGCAAATATTAACATATGCTGAAAGAGGCAGCCTTTGAAATGAGACGCACAAAGATTCTTTTTCTCCTGAAAAGATCATGATTGTTAGCTAGATACTGGATTCTTGTCCCAGTGAAGCTGACAGGTCTTTACAGAATATGCCTGTTGGCCTTCAGTTTTGACCTGGGGTCTTCTGCCTATTTTCCTCCACAGGAGTAATACTGAGACATGGAAAGGAAACACGCTGGCTGAAATCCTGCTGCTTAGTGTAGTAAGTCGCCACCCACACTGAATCAGTGAAGAAGGAATTGGCGAGTCAACTGCTCCATGGGCCTACTCCAGTTGTGACTTACTACACTAAGCAACAGGATTTCAGTCACAATGTCCTACAGGTGGGAGGGGATCTAGACTATGGCACACAGAAGTCCTCTGATGTGATATTAACAAATGCTTAGTCTTCTCTGATTGTCGGATCCACCATGATGAAGGTACCTGATAATCTCTGTGTGCACTCAGCATTCCTCAGTGGCTACCTCCTCTAACGGACCAACCTCATTGCCACTGCACATTCCACTAAGGCCAACAAGCAGCAGTAAGGCGTGGGTTTCACTAGGACAGGCAACCCTTGAGGAAGTACTCATATTCTGAAAGGCTGGACTTGCAGAAAAATAAACAAGCACTCCTATAATTTTAAATCACTTTCATTTTTGTATTTTCTGTGCATCCCCACTGCTGATCGTAAACAGATTCACAATGTTAATAATGAGAATTGTGAATTTATGCCAGCGTAAGTGTAACTGCGTGTTAGTGGCAAATTGCTGCTAATTAATGACTGGCAAGTAATGAGGAATGCAAGTGACAACTATTTAATGACCAGCATTTCACCACTGCAATTTGGACAAACTACACTTCCACTGGTGTAAAATCCACGATATGGTTCTGGCCATTAGCTCCTAAAATACTAATAATGGAAACAAGTAGGGAAATAGGTGTATTTTCCACTAAGAATTTGAATCCAGTGTACAGAACAGGAATTAGCATATATCTTCAAGCAGCCATGTATAAATGGCTAGACACCACCTCTCTCTGAAATATTAAGTACTTGCTTACTTACTTCACCAGAATGGGAATTTTTAATTTAGTATTTTTTTTGCAAGCTAAGGAGGCAATCCAGGTGGTAAAATTACTTACTAGTATTGAGAAGATGACACAGATTTCTGTGGGAAGAGTCTTATTTCAGGGTACCCTTGAACCTTTTCTTGGTGACAAAGAGAGAAATACTTCTGACAATCTATGCTGCCAACTGTAATCAGTCCATTTAGCATCTGAAACAGAATAATTATCCAATTTAGGACAGAGGTGCAAAAACAACTGACATTAAAAATAATAATAAACCTTTGGATTTCAAAGAAAAACACTTTCAGATCCACCTTCTAAAATAGTCTGCTATCCTAGCACAAGAGAAAGTGTTTGCTTAGATTTGAATCTCTTGAGTATAAAGTACACACTTTAAATCCAGGGAAGGGAGAGGCTCTGCACACATATGGAAGGCCCGCACACGCGCACAAACCCTCTCTGCTTCCTCCACAAGAATACAAAGAAGTCTTGCCAACATACGTGAACTCCAATACTACAAATGCTTTTCCTTCATAGCCTTAAAGACACCTGACTACATCGGGAAAGCAAAATGTTTATTTATTTGTCTTATTTACAGGCTGCCTTTCTCCCAATGAGGGGAGCTCACAGTATTAAAAAGAGCAGAATTAAAAACATAGTAAGTTATACATCAACAAACACTTAAAACTAGAAAACTGATTGGAATACAACTAAATAATTAAAAACAGGTAAACCGTTAAAAGCTATCTTCATTTAAAAAATACCATTCAGTTTTTATTTTTATGCCCGCATGATGCAACCGGCATAAATTCCATAAACTGTATTCTGATGTCACAACACAAGTCGGCATAACTGAGTGGCACAAGGGCAAAGGCCTACGTAAGTTCTTCGTGTGCAGCAAAATCTGCTGCAGAGGTTTACGCCAGCTGCCTTACACGGGTGGGCGTAACGGACAGGATTTTCTCCCACACCCTATGCAGATATAACTGGTTCGTCCGTGTCCGTCTCTCTTTGTGTGCCTCGTGTATATCTATCCCACTTGTCTGTGTCCATGTTTCTATGTGTAAACAAAGTCGTTCAAAATCTTGTGAAGACCATGATCAAGGGCCACTCGTTTTTAAATGAAACCATCAGGAGACGTTAGCTCTTAGTGCATGCTCATTTGCTTAAACAGCTCTTACGTCATCTCCTTTTTTCAAACTGATCTTTAAACTTGGAAGGGAAAGCAACAGTGAGATTTCTTGAAGTTGCTCCTGGCAACTTCATGGCATCATACGATAAATGAGATAGTTGGCATTTGACTCTACACAAGCCTAAGTTTTTTAAAAGAAGTTTTTAAAAAATGCCCATATGTTCTTTATTTCCACCCCTGATCTTGACACAATCTATAATCCATTGGGGGAGGGCACTTTTGGTGCTAGCCTGTACATCATGAATAGCTAATCAAGCTTGGAGATGATTACTCAGAAATTGAAACACAACCTAATCATGAGAACATGCTACAAATGACTTGATTCTGCATTTTATGTGAACCGCTCAGAGTAGTGCTGTGGCACTAAGGGGTGCAGTATCTTGAACTGAATACATTGAATACACTGAATAAATTAAATGAATGAATGAATAAATAAATAAATAATCACAAAACCAAAATAAAGAAACCCAAAATGAATTCCATGTCCTTAGAACAAAGTCAGAAAAAATAAGGCTGCCATTCCTTCTTTCAATTCCCAGACCAATCCTTTCCAGCAAGCTGGACACAGTCACTACCTCCGCTGATAGAAGAGCTCTGTTTGGAAAGCCATCCACCATGAACGGCCTGGTTCTAGCACAGATAATGCAGTTTCTCCCTCTGCCCCATTCTACTAGATTTTACTACTACTGGGAAGAAATGGCTGCTTGGTATCCTCAGACTTAAGAGAAAAAGTACAAATGTAGTTGGGTATACAACTGGAGTTGAGAAATATGCATGTCAAGAGCTGCATCTCTGTAGGGAGTCCAGAAAAGTCTTTTCCTCATGGCAGGAGGCCTCCGACGTGACCCTGGTGCCCACCTCATCCGATGGGAGCAGCAGCATCCACCCTGACTCAGTGGGGGTGCTGTTGCCAGCATGAGAGACAGGGAAGGCTCCCCGGAGGAGCAGAGGAGGGGCCACCAATCCCTACCCCAGCTTTACATGGATTTGTCAACATGTTGCCAGTTCCATCCTTAAAGGAAAGGGCCAACTCCTTGGAG
This sequence comes from Intellagama lesueurii, assembly GCA_037013535.1. NCBI lineage: Eukaryota > Metazoa > Chordata > Lepidosauria > Squamata > Agamidae > Intellagama > Intellagama lesueurii. The sequence continues at coordinate 159,555,640 of JBAJHW010000001.1, read as the reverse complement.
GTGAAGGCAAAGCTCACCGGTCTGTGGTCCCCATTACAGATGATAGCCAAGTGGTGTTTTGCTGAGTTGGCTGATCAGCTGTGGGATTAAAACTGACACAGAGTGGGAATTGAACCATTTTTATCTCCTGCCTATACCCTGGTAGTGGATAAAACTGTTCTCTGCAACAGGTATTTGTGCTGGAAAAGGTAAATGCCTCGGAATCAACAGTGGATCTACCTGCAATGCTCATACGAGTATCAGAGGAGGGATTCAGGACCAAACAAGGGGAAGGATTATGCTCTCTCTCAACCGACAACACGACGAATGATGACCTTCTCTGACAGACACAGCAGATGCTGTCTGCATTTCCAGAAAGACCTGTGTGTTAAAAAACCCACGGCGATCATCATCTGGATTGTGCTTGAACCACTGATGAAGGGGAGGCCATGAGCCAGTGTGTTCTACCACCAAGCAGGGGGATTAGATAACGAGCAATGATCTCCAAGCTATTCCAAGTCAAAGGACCAGAGGTCCAAGCCCTGTTTTCAGAGGGAGAACGTAGAGATGTGCAAAAGCCATTCACAAATGTTGTGGACATCCAAGAGAACCAGGAGAGTTTCTGCTTGAATCTGACAACAACGGGTGGCAGGGCAGCAAACTCTGTGGAAATGAAAGGATATACTTTGCACGCACACCCCCTGCACCCCCTCCATATTAAACAAGGGCATTCAAAAATACTTAATTTGTTTTTTACCCTGGCCATTCGCTTCCATTCTGGCATTAAAGCTTGGCAAGGACCACACCATGGAGCATAGAAATCAACCATCCAGATGTCATTACTCTTTCTTTTCTTCACTAATTCACTGAAGGTCTCAGGGGTCAAAGAAACTACCGATGGGTTCATGAGATCCTAAAACACAGAACGGAGAGGATTCTACTTGCTTTCAGATGTATAAGTCAGTTTGCCAACAAAGAAAGTGATAAATCATAGTGTGCAATGGGTTGAGCCAAAACCACCTGTGATTTGCTCATGGTACTTTATAAAGTCAGATTTTTTTTTTAAAGTAAGCCCTATGAAACCACAGCAGACACCAACATTTAGGAAATGGTAGGCATGACAATTCTGAATAAAATGGCTTTAACTATTTGAGCCAGCCTGGGAAACTCTTGTCTTAACAGGTTGGAGTGCAATTAGAAATGGCTACTTCAGAAATTATTCTGGAATGGGAAGAGAAATACGATCCCCTTTTTCTGTAAGAAGATGCCATAATATATGTGGCAAATAGAAGAAAACAGTTTAAAAAACAGTTATGTCTAATAAGGAAAAGCAAAATATAGCTTTGTGGCGTTCTAACATACATGTTTATTGCAGTAGAATGATTTGTTTTCTCCAGTTAACAAAATAAGTAATGGCCAGAATCCTACTGGTGACTTTTGCTGCCATGAGAGAAATTATATAGGCCTTTGTGACAAATTGCTGCTGCTGCTGAATTGAGGCGCTAGCTGTGTTTCTGGGCACATGGTCGAACTGGGCACATGGCCAGAAGCACAACCAGAGACCAAAGTTGTTAAGGAGTGTCAATTTGCCCCAAGACTTACAAAAGTTGCTTTACACAAGCACAGCTCACCAACGGGATTCTGTTCTACACGTCACATTATTATTGTTTTCAACTGAATAAAATATATTTACAAAGAAAGACCAGGAAGCAGAGCAGCATACTTGTCCAGAACACCCTGCATTTGCTGCCAAGAAAAATTCCTAAAAGGTATTTATGATGGCAACTCAAGTTGTCATCACTTGTTTAAAGAAAAGTGAACAGGGCGGCAGCATGCGCAGCTTTTTAATGACACGTCATTCTAAGCTTGCCCTTCAACACCACCCCACAGTGGAGCTACAGGGAGCTAGCAAAGTTGGATCATCTGGTACAAGTACCTCAATAAACTCCAAGATCTGCTCGGCAGAATGATGCCCTTCGTACTCATGAACGTTGGACTGGTTGAACACCACAGTTGTTGGGTAAGCTCGGATGTTGTGCTATGGGATATCAAAAGGAAGATAGCTTCAGAAACTGCAAGCACACACCTTTCAGGACTTAATAGGACGTCTTCCATTTCACCCAGGATATGGGCAGCTGATGAAAGAAAACCTCTCTCGTGTCAATAGCTGAGCTATAGCGGAGACCGAACGAACACTTTTAGGACAACTCCGAGCAGAGTGCTAGTAAACAAAAAAGAGAAACTGTGCGATCCTATGCACATCGGCACCTCTAAAGTAAGTCCCATTGAAATCAGCAGTCAGAATCCTCTTGTGGATTGATATGGGCATAAGCTAAAATATGTAACTTAATGCGGCAAACAGATGCTAAATAATGAAGCCCCACTTGAATTACCAGGTGCACAACTGTTGCACAACTGGGTGTGCATCTTGAAATGCAACCAGCAGTTCATTAGTTAGCGGCCATTTGCCACAGTGAATTATGCACTCTAATTTAGGCTTCTTAGGATTTAAAGGTAAGCACCGTAAGATTGTGGTATGAAGTTGTGCAGAATCCTTTTCTGTATAACACAGAGCTAAGAATTTTAATCCTTGAAAAGATGCTTGTGCTATTTGCTGAATCAGAACCATACGTTAAGAATGCATTAGACAAATCCCATTCCAACCTTACACTGAGAAGCCAACATCTTAAACCAGAATGTTTAATTCATAATCTGAGCATATATTAGAAGAAATTTTTAAAAATTCTATTCTAGTACTATGAGAAGCAGCGAAGAACAACTGAAGCTGAAGCTAATTTTTCCTGAGTATTTAAAGGGGAAGGCAAATATGTATAGTTTTCATCATTTTGATTGCAAAACAAGGCTGAAATAGCATTTCTCAAGGAATATTAAACTGGAAGAGTCATAAAACATAGGCAGAAAAAGGAGTTGTACTTGCAGTTTACCATGTTGCAAATCCCTTCATGAACTGTACAATCTAATGTACCAAATTTAAGTTGCCCGTACAGTTGTTTCGATGCTTTCCTCAGTTCTGGCAATAAAGCTCGGCAGGGAGGGCACCACTGACAAAGGAGAGAGAGAGAAAGAACCCTAAACATTTCACCAACAAGGAGGGCACATCATTTTTGGCTGGACTGAACAGAAAGCCAAGCCCTCTCATGGCCACCATGCCCCTCCCTGGCTCAGCCCCTCCGAGGGTTTCCCTTCTTAACCTGGCTCCCGACAGAAAAGGAAGGGGCAGGGGCATCACCCTCCCCTCGGAGCAGGCTGTTCCTTCTCCAAAGTGCCTCTCAAGCCCAGAAGCTGCAGCTCCCGAAGCTCTATTCTCTCCCCTATTCCATCAGCAAATGGGGAGGAAGGGGTGAAAGGAGGAGGCATGCAGGGAGGGGAAAGGAAAGAGAAAGGGAGGAAGATATGAAGTGGGGATCATCACCAGCCAAACAGTTCTCGCCCTTAAGAGATTTTTCTTTTAGGAAGCAAAAGAAGATGGGGCAGTGAGTCTCTTAAGAGAGGAAGAGGGTGGGCTTATTCTTCAGGACCTACACTTTCTCTCCCCCCCCCCCCCCCCACAGCACAACATCCTCCTGATCTCAAAGGAAAGAGGCTCTTGGCAGAAAAACAGACATTCCCTACCTCTGAACGAAGGAAGTTCTCATCGCACTGCTTTCGTTTGCAGTGCCATTAGTTTCACAGGTGATTACGTTAAAATACGTTACACAGGGCAATGTAGAACATACTAAAATATTTCAAGAAGGTTTTTTTTTTTTAAAAAAAACAACCCACGATGGTATGTTTCATTATTTTATCGCTATGGCATCTACTTAATTATACTGGCCAGAATCCTTCTGGTTATTTACGCACGTATAAGAAAAATAGTGGAATCTGCAGTGGCTCTTTTGACAAGGAGTTGGTTAGCTGCCTGCGTGGCGCACCCGGCTATGCACAGGGCTTACACTTCGTATCCACCCAGTACATTGTGAATAAGATGCAATTAGCTTTGGTAACATCCACGGCTCCTCCTGTAAATGACCACTAGGATCCTGGCCATTATATGTTTAGTTGTTTTTCAATCTTGTAACCTATCCTGGCTGCCACTATTGTAAGCCACCTTGGGTCCCTTCCAAGGGAGAAAGGCAGCACAGAAATGGAAACAATTAAAAAGACAAACAAACTGTAGATCAGAACATTCCTATATGCGAGTTTAGGATTTCTTCCGAGATCCTCCTGCAGTTAAATCTGAATGCCCATATTTTTTTTAGCATGCATAGAGATGTAGTGTTGTGATAGTTACAGGTGCAAAGAAGTCAACAAGCCACGGCTCCTTCTCTTTGCCAGGAAAATTCTGAGGCCCAAGGGTGATGACATGGGAATTCACACTCTCCTTGGCAAAAGCGACTATGTCATACAGAATCTTCTTTCCTTCAAAAGGGAAACAAATAAATACATGAAATAAAAGCAAAGCAAAGTGTGCTGCTAATATAGTGCCCCAGTGCTTAAAGCTCTCTCTGAGCAGTTTACAGTTCAACTATGCAGGATACACGCACTGCCCCCCACCCTCCAGCAAGCCAGCTACTCAATTTACCAACCTTGGAAGGATGGAAAGCTGAGTCAACCTCAAGCCAATGACCTGAGGCCAGCATCAAACTCGGGTCATGAGCAGAGTATTCACTGCAGTGCTGCAGTTTAACCACTGTGCCACAAGGCTCCTAGAGACCTGCCTATTACTTGACATTAGAAAAGGATGGAAAGGCAGAGTGCGTGAAAGCAGTCAGAGAGTACACAAATACATCAAGGATGACTTGTTTGACTTGGCAAGATTCTTTTGCCTTCAAAAACAAAATGCATTTTAGTGCAGCCTTTCATAAGAGAACTAGTCATGAGTTTCACAAGACATCGGGTTTCACCTACAGGAATGAATTTTAGGGAAAGAGAGGGCAAATGCCAAAAGAATGAGGCAAAGCTTATTAAACTGATCAGAGCTGGGAAAGCAAACCTCATCAAAAATGAAGATGAACCTTTGGAAGACCCATTAGTTGCAGTCAAGTATGTTTTCAGTGACAGGAGTTGCAAGGGGGGGAGGGGCCAAAAATGTACATAAACTCCAATAACCTCGAAAACCTGAGCCCATTCTCCCCGCTTTCCTCTTGCCCTGGGAGCCTGCTCAGCCCTCCCCCCAAGCTAATTTTGGAGGGTTTTCAGGGCAGGTTGTGGATGGCCAAAAGGGGGGGGGACTGCCCTCTTCCCCCTTCTGCTTGTGGATGCTGCTTTGGTGACGTGTACTGGGCTCAGCCCGTTTCCTCTGGAGGAATGCAATAAAGCTTTCTAAAAAGGAAGAAGAGCCCTGGGAGGCCATAGCGTTGAATGGAAGAACAGCCACAGTTGAAGCCCCTTTGTTCCCCCCCCCACCTCCCCACAAAATGTTACTTCTTGAAATGCTTTCCCAGTAGCATGTGGTTAAACAGCTGGAAGTCTGGCAAAACTGGGGGAAGCAGGTGCCGATACTGAGTGGGGAAAAAAATGACTGTCAAGGAAAAGGCTGGGGATTCCCCTTCTCACTCCTTTGCTTATGACTGTGAATCCAAAGGTGGCTTGTCTCTCCCCCTTTTTCCCTCACAGGTAAATATTATAATCTACACACCCCGTCTCCCTAAGGGAAGGGGCATTCAAAGGCATCACAATACTACAAAAAACGGTAACTCTTCCAATGCAAAAGTGGCTTACCGTGATGGATTTCGTAGTCTTCCAATCCCCTCCCTTTAAAGACTGCTACACTTGGTTCATAAACATACAGATCATTACAGATCTGGGGCGCAGTAAGGCAATCAAATTTGCCCACCTGTGAAAAAAACATCTATTGGTTCTTTACAATCTTAGCAGAACAATCCATAAAGTGTCACAAACATAGATTTTAACCTGAGTAATGTATTTATAGGGTTCATATTCGCTTTTTCAGTTAGCCTCATGTTACTTCAAAAGCCACATGCTGGTGCAAATACAGCACAGGCTTTAGACAGACACACGTGGGCTCCACTGAAATAACAGACTATGCATATTTGCATAACAGAGAATATAAAAAAAAAACCTGCAGAACATCAACATTCATGGGGGAGAAAGGCGGCGTTCCTAACAGTTTTAGGATACAGCCTCTGGAGTCACGTGCAGAGGAAGCAACTTTTTACATTTTATGTTTGAGTTCAATGCTTTTAAATTAATGCGCTATTGGGCAGTATACAAGCTGAATGAATGAACGAATCAATTAATCATTCTGCCTCTAGGTGTAAAGGGAAGCAAATCACCCTCCTAAAGATGCCAATGGAACAGCTCAGTGCATGCACATGTTCCAAAATTGAAAGTGGAAAGTTGTGACTTGTTAGAAATTGGTTTAAACAGTGCTCTTGGATTTCAGGCAGGATCTTCCCTTAGTCCCACATGGAGATGTTGAGGAACTAAACCCAGGATCTTTGTGCACACAAAACACATGCTCTACTGTATGGACTCAGGGCGGCTTCTCCACTTGCTGCTGGGCAGAAGTACAGAAGTGGGAGTGTATGCTCCCACAAGCTCTCCTTGGGAAAAGAAAGAGGAATTCGTGTGTGAGTACACAGGCTGTGCCAGGAGCAAAGGGGTAAGCCAGAGGCAGGAAAGCTGGGAAGAGACGAGCCTTTCAAAAACTCACGTTAGAAAAAGATATTCCTTGAACGTTTTCTGAGTGAGCACAAGTAACTCAGCCTTCTAGTTAGGCAAGGTCGCCTCCTCCCAAGTCTGCCCAGTGTCATCCATTTCAGATGCTGTATTTAAGCCCTTTTTCGGCACTGGCAGTCTACTTTAAGCAAGCAAAAGGAGGAGGACATGTGCTAGCCCTCATCTCCTCCATTATCCTACGGGCTGCTCTCCTCGCGTGGGAACAGAGAGCCGGAAGAGGACACCCCTTGCTGCCTCTTCCCATGGTTTCTTTCCACACTCACAGAATGACGATGGAGGCAGCAGGTTCTCAGGTATTCACTTAAACAGAGTTCTTACCTGAGTATGTTCAGCTTTGAGGAGAAACCGTAGCTTTTTGAGGTCGTGGGCCTCTGACTTGCTAGTCTGGCCAAACTGAAAGAATATCAGCCACCGATGATGAGCCAGGCGATCCTTACAAAACAAGGAAGACAAATCTGGGTTTTGTTTTTATTGCTCAGTTTATTCTTATTATTGCCATCTTGCTATAATTTCCCAACACAGACAAGACTGTTCCTGTTGCCCAGGGCAGAAGCTCATCATTAACGTCAGTAAAATTAGAATTTCTTCCTGGCTGGGGAAAAAATCTTGGTTTGGTGACACTGACAGTCAACACACATAGAACTCAGTTACAGTTCACACTCTGGGTAAGAAAACATCCACATTTTCATGGAGCGTCCCTTTGCTCTGGCTCCACCCACAGTGGCTTGAAATGTTTTTCCCAAACTGGAATCTGGCTTTTGGGGCTCAAAAAGCTTCTAAAAGGTATTGTGCAAATTAAACTCCCTGGCGTTTTTCACTGAAAACGACAGACTTTGAGTTTCTTGGTCCAACAACCTGGATTTCAGAATCCTTTTTCCTTATTGAGCTGTTTTAATAAACAAAGCAAACATCACCGATAAAACGCCTCTAAAAGAAAGTTATCTGATGAATAATGTAATCTGTTCCCAAGTCAACAGCATTTTGCAATAATCCGTTTAAGAAACTCAAAGGCATCATCAATAGGAAGTGGTAAAAATAAAAGATGGCCCCTCGAAAGTGTCTCTTGAGGGTCAAGACGAAAGTCCTCTTTACCTTTACTGTAGATGCAGACATCATTTCGAAGTCTGGAAGATGCTGCATGACTTCCTGATAGATCTCCCTCGCATCTAAGGTGTTCAGGAACTGGAGGGAGAGGGAAAGAGAGAGGGAGGGAGAGAGAGAGAGAGAGACTGAGAAAGAATCAGAGTTCAGGTTTTATCCCATTCTTTCATGCATTTGTTTACACAAGCTTAAAATACACAAGTGCATACACTCGATCTGAATGCGTACTAAAGCACTTCGGAAGGGAACTGCTGTACCACCTTGAACAGCTTTGGGGGATGGAGGAGAAAAAGGAATATATGAAAAAGGAAACGGATCATTTTCTTTTCAGTGTGCCTTGCTCAGATAGTCTATTTCTGTCCCTCTCCCATCTCTGAAGGCACTTCAGATGGCAGCCAAAATGGCCCTGACGATGAAGTGTATAAATGAAAGATGTTCTGTCGTTTATGTGCCCCTCCTCCTCAACCGTGCTCTCTTGTACAAGAACAATGTTTGTATAAAACAAGTTTCTTTGGCACAAGTTTAACTTAGCCCATTTGAAGAGGAAGACAGTAACAGCACCAAGTTTTAGCCAGAGCTACATACGACACATTGCTCTGTTTTGCCCAGTATTATTAGCAGTCACTTATTTTCTATTAATTAAATTTTATCTACTGGATATCTATCTTCTTTGAGTACCATACGATAGAGGGTGAGTAATAAAAAGCATGAAGGAAGGAAAGAAAGAATGGACCTGTGTGGCTAACTGTGGAAGAGCTAAGCATGTTTCAGAATGTTTAGAAATTTTAGAGGAAATCTGGATACTTGCTCGCCTGTGGAGACTACACATGAGGAGGAAGCTCTCGGCCCCACCCCCCTTTTCAGGCTCACTGCTGCTCCCGCGAGCAAGGTAACAGGCAGGTGGTGGTAGCCTTTCCTTCTGACCCATGTTCAAGAATCTGGATTGCAGAATGATCAACCAGGGCTATAGAAAATGTATCTTGAGATAGAGACGAAGCATGGACATTTTCTAATGTGCACAATTTAATCTCCTTTGAGTGTTGGCAGTATGCAAGGAGATAAAACAAACCAACTGAGCAGAAACCAAATCTACTGAGACAAGCATATCTAAAAGTGCTTCTCCCTTTCACCTCCACCACCACCGTGTATGTACATGCAAACCAACAGTAAAGCAACTCATACCAAGACACCTCCTTTGTCGTTATTAGTTAAAGTGGCTCCAGGTGGAAAATATGCTGTAGTGCTAGATGAGATATCCAAATTATCACAAAGCTCACCCTGGGTGGAACAGTCCATCCAGCCTACATTAACAAGGCCTTCCTGTACAAAACAACCAACAAGAACAGCAAATGAAATCGTGAAACCAAATGGAAGCAGGTCATCTTTTGCAAAATATGTATATGTATGTCCCACAGATCTTACATGCTCATGTGGCTTGAGATCACCATCAACACACAAACATATTCTCATATTCAAAATGATGTTTTAAGTTTTAAGGCAATTCTGATCTGGGAAGGATTTAAACATAACAGGTGTGTTCCAGAGTTAAGTCAGTTTTTATTTCAAGTAAAGAGTTTAGCATGCATTTAGCAGGTCTGAAGTTAGTGGGCATTTAAGGCACTGAACATTGTCAAATCATGTCTGTTGTTTTAATATTGTTTAAGACATATATTGCTTACCAACATGCCAGCCAATTTAAGACGCGTTCGAGAAGTCAAACAATCTATATAAAAAAATTACAATGATAAATTACTGGGGAAAAAGCCAGGCAATCATCATGATAGAAATAAAGACTTTTGGTATAGGCGGTGAAGGTATTTTCACAATGCAAGCAACAGCATACAGAGGTCAACAATACATTTGTATCTGTATGTCTCTCTCTCTCTCTCTCTCTCAAAATGGGGAACATGACGTGTCCCCCATAGGAGACCAAGAAAAAGAGTTTCATTTGTATTCTATCAAATGGGGAAAGGGCAGCGTGGGGGAATGAAACATTTGCACCGGGTCTGAATATGGTACGGATATATGCTTCTGAATTCTACAGATTAAGCACCACCCCAAGATGGGAAGACGGCCTCCTCTTCCATCCCATGTACAACAGCCAACGAGACTTGCAATGGAAATCTTGGGGTGCGAGCAGACAGCGATACAGCTCGCATTTTGGAAGTTCGTGGCACAGTCTGGTTTGAACTCTTTTCCGGCAACTGCACAACAGATGGGCCATCGTGAACCAGGCCAGCCCTGCTCCGTGCCCAGTCTGGACCTTTTTTGTCCAACGGCAGGACTTCTCTCTTTTTTTTTTTTTGGAGCTGGGCTGGAGCGACCACAGCCAGGCTGCCCGTGCCGTCTGACAGACGGCACCTTTACTTCAACGCTGGCAATTCCAACACATTGGAGGGCTGGTTTAGGGAGGGCAGGATTCACCGTCTGGTGTGGACAATTCTGTCCACCAGTACCTTGTTGCCACTCTGCCACCTGGAGCGACCTCCTCACTCTTCGCAATGGGAGGGCTAGCCCCGCAGAAAAGGGGAGCAGGATGGAGCCATTTGCATTGGCCTCCAGGAAAGAAACAGCATTTACTAGCCCAGCGTGGATGTCTTTTCATTCTCTCAGTGGAAAACACCATAGCAAGCTGGAGGAGACTCTTGAGAGTCCCCTGAGAAGAGAACAAACTTATCAATTCTGAAGGAAATCCACCCTGAGTGCTCACTGGAAGGACAGATCCTGAAGCTGAGGCTCCAATACTTTGGCCATCTCATGAGAAGAGAAGACTCCCTGGAAAAGACCCTGATGTTGGGAAAGTGTGAAGGCAAGAGGAGAAGGGGATGACAGAGGACGAGATGGCTGGACAGTGTCATTGAAGCTACCAACATGAATTTGACCCAACTCCAGGAGGCAGTGGAAGACAGGAGGGCCTGGCGTGCTCTGGTCCATGGGGTCACGAAGAGTCGGACACGACTTAACGACTAAACTACAAAATTAGTAATTCCAGAGATTTGAGAGCACTGCTTCCCAGCAAACAAAAAACACCCCAATGGAAATATGTGCACACGTGAAAGAGAATGCTCATGGTCTCCTGGCATCAAGTTACCCTTTATGGCTTTGGGAGCAATACTTTAAGTTCTCATCTTTCAGGGAATTCTACCAGAATTTTAATAATATATTCCTGCCTATCTACTACAGTTAATTGCTTTGCTTTGTTCTGACGCTTGGATATCAGAGGGATTAAATTATTTCTTAAATGTTAATTGATTTTAAAAAAACAACAACAAACCCACGCATATGTACCTCCATGTTCAGCACAGAAGGTAATTAACCAGCCAATACCAGAAGCAAATGCAGTCTCAATAGAATTAACAAAATTTCCTGAAAAACAGAAGACAAAAGCAGTGATTTAAAAAGCTACACTTACTGCGTTCACTTATTCAGAAACATTGCTTAGCAAAAAGTATACATGCTTCACAGCTCTGAAAGCAGTTTTGTCTTTTCTATGTTTTTATTAAGACACAGAAAAGAAATGTTTCAGTTAGATTATACATAATCCACTATCTGCATGCAAAGTCTTCAATATCCACACATTTAAAAATAATGTCGCAGTTAATAATTTCCGTTTACCTGCCCATAATTCTGTCACCGTGCTTGTGACATATTGCATGGCAAAACTCATTAAACTCTCCTTTGACCGGTCACCGAAATATTTTACTGGATTCTGAAAGGGAAGATATCTTATTTTATAATCTCAGCCCTATGTTTGCGGTTTCAACAACAGATGTACTAGATCAACAAACATCGGCTACCCTGGCTGGGGGCTGAAGCCCAAAGCATCAGGAGGGTCAGGATTGAGTGCAACTATTCTATGTCATAGTGGTTCTCAGGGTTGCCTCCTGGGACTGTATGTGGTCTCCTAGATGGCTAATTATTGGCCTGCCACTGAGATGACCCATTGTCCTCAAGCCTCTAAAAAACGTGGACCCCTCTTCTCCTGCGAAACCTGGCTGAGTGCAACGTGCTGGGCCTCCTCTGGCTCCCCCTCCCCTAGGAGCTGTGTGGATTCAGAAGAGCCTTTAGCCTCTGCCTACTTACCATTCCAGATTTATACATGTACAGGCTTGGGTAGCTATTAATTCCTTTATTTCGGCACAGCATTCTGTTATCGCCACAGTTGACAGCTCCAATGCGCATTAAGCCATCCATTTCTTTAGCAAACTGTCTCCACTTGGGATTGAAAGAAAGAGAAAAGGTTAATTCTCTTCTCGAAAAGGTGGCTTGTCTTTTGAAATGTTTAAGGAAAAAAGTTTATAAATTCTTCGGCATGGAAGTATGGTTTGACTCCAATCTTTAAAAAACCCAGCCTCTGATAGTTAGGTTGAGGGAAGGGCATTGCTGCCTTGCTCACCTTAGCACAGCCCGTGTTCTTGAAGAGAAGAAGAGGCATTTTTGATCCAACTCCTGGCAGAGCTCACGGAGATGGAAAAGTGGCAGATTGTAGGAGACTACCCAACAATCCTGCCAATGCAAGGATGGTGGCCATTCGTAGGCGAGAACAGCAGGCAGTAAGAGATGGTGATACCGCCCAGGACTGGCCCATGGCAAGAAGAGGATGTGGTGTTCTCGCTGTCCCATTCTGAAAGGTTTTCACCCCTCCCCACAGGACCCTACCCCATGCCAAAGGAAAGTGGGGTGATCGAGGCAGTGGCCGCACACATAGGCTGACCCATACATACCGTTGGTGCCAGGTCATGGCAATGCGAACATCGGGGGGAATAGAAATTGACAAACCACAACTCTCCAGAAGAAACAGCAGCATCTACATTAAGGAGGAGGACAGCAATTAGGTTGTTGTTTTCACACCTTTTCCATTTCTGATCACACATAATTGGAGGATACCATCGGTCAACTTTTCTCCGTTTTCTGGGAGAACTCTACTAAGTCTTGTGGGAGAAAAGGGCGCTTGCACACAAACGTATCCTGAAGATAATTAAGGTTCTAAATTAAAAGAGCAGTTAATCCATACATCGTACTTATTAGGGGTGAACAGCCCCACGCCAGATGGAACTAGTCCACGATCTCTAGCAAAGTATCTCCTGATGTATTTTTGCTGGCAAGACAAGGCACTATGGTAGATTTAATGGCTATTTTTAGTTAAAACATTTCTAACCCTCCCTGTATCAGCAGATTGTAAGGCAGGGTACAATTAAAAAAAGGTTACCCTGAAGGAATATAAATCAAATAATGTAAACGATTTGGAATTATTTAAAACAACGATTGCTTCTTGTTCTTGCTTTCTATTTCTTCCTTGAGACAAGAGGACATCAAAGAATAATGAACCTTGCAAGTCTCTGACAGCAAGCTGCATATTTTGCAGGAACCGTTAGGAACAAGGAGCCATCCCTCTGCCTCACTATCAGGTTTCTAACAATGAATCATTAAAGTAATGGAATTAACCGCCACAAGAAATGTTGCAGAGTACAGGTGCACAGCCTGTAGCTCTCCAAATACTATTAGAATACAACTGCCAACATATCTGATGATTCAGAACAAGGAAACTTTCCCGTACAGAGGCAGTACGTTACAAATGCTGGTGCCAAGAAACATCATTTTTGTGTCCTACGTGAAGGCATCCAGAGTGGCACCTAGCTAGGCAGAACTCCTGACTAGCAGATCTTGTTGCGTTCCAGCAGGTTATTTGACTGTTGTGTCTGAAATCTCCATCTAAACAATAGCAAGAATAGCCAACACCTTCCTGTCGGGAAGTTTCTTTCTCCATTCCACCCCTCGAGTCAGGCTCTGATGGCGACACGCGATGAGAAAAAAGTAGGAAAAAACCCCTGCACCATATAGAGAATGACTGCCATTGCAGCTCCTAGTCACCCAGCAACAGAGAACAGTTCTGCATTCAAGCTCCTAGGTATCATTACACCAGTGGGAACCTTGTAAGATCGTATTATACATATAATTATTACAGTTTACTGAACACATGCACATTTGCATCTTATGTGCAATTTCAAATGCATATCATTTTGGAAGGGAAGCGGAGGAAGGGAAAGAGACTAGCATTGATTTATCACATTGGGTTTACAAAATTTGAAGGAATGGAAGTTAAAGTGCTGTGTCAAGACTGGGGAGATTAGCATTCAAATCCCCTTTCAAACCCTCTGATGCTCAACAGGCTCCTCACTCACTCTGCCCAGCGTACACGAAAGGGGTGTTGTAACAAGAATAACAACAACAAAAGAAAGTAAAGAAAAAACCTTGATGGGATACAAGTATACGATCTGATCTCTTTTGAAAAGGGGCAGGATAAAATTATCAGTGAATGAATGAACAGTCAGCCCTGAATTCTGGAGCACTGAATTGTTATTTTTGCATCAAGGTGTTCTCAATGTGAGCATCATTATTTCTGTCAGATTAGAAGCGACAAATGACTGTAAAAATTGCAGGAAGTATTAGCACAATCAACTGTTCAAATGCCAGAATTCAGAGGACTGATACTGTATGCATTGGCATGTAATTATCGTGCAAAGTAAACACATTAGATTCTGTAAATATCCAGGACAAACACAAAAAGGAAATGCAAGAACACACCAGCACATATTATATGTGAATGGTTTTAAAGTTCACTTTTACCTAAAAAAACCCAGTGTTGAATCATGATTCAGGACTAACACTGTAGAGTCAAACTTCTTTTTTCTTAGCTAGGGGACCAAACTTAACAGAAGAAACCAAAGTATTTCAAGAAAAGCAACATGGAAATAACTCCTGTGCTTTATTTAGATGCACACCTCTTCTCATGAGACATGATCAGGCAAGGTTAAAATCTCCAGACCAGACAAAGACTCAAGACTGAAAAACGAAACTTCAGAAAAGCAGGATTTAACAAGGAATTGCCTTCTCGAACGTGTAACTTGCTTGCCATTGAGGTTGAAGTCATGACTGCCCCAAAGTATATAGTCCAATGATTCACAAGATACAAATAAGACACATTCTTTGCCTGTTACCCTCATAGTCTTAGCAACCCTAGTTGGCATGCTGCAATCCCAGGAAAACATAACGGAGCGTAACGTTACACTCTCAATAAATGTAAGCAGAAGTAACAGGAAACCATGCGACTGCAATAACTTACCAAATTCTCTTCTGTCTAGGGTTATGATTTCAGGATCGTCATCATAAATACCTAGCAAAGAAAACAGCTAATCAATATTTATTAACACACATGCCTGTATAGCATTTGAAAACATCACTTTCTACTTCACTGTGTATATATAGGGTAGAACACATTAACTCCCTCAAATTAATAGCCAATGGATATATATCAGAAAGAAAAAGCTAGAGGTGAAATTCACTGTTAGTCCCAACTAATTAGACCCCCTGAATTAAGAGCTGATTTACATCTCATTTGTTTGTGCATGCTCCCTGGGACTAACAAGAAGATTTAGTCCTAGCACATTTGACAACAACACAACCCGAGCAGGAAAACCAATTCCACCCTTACTTATTTATATTTCTCCCTCAAAGAATTGAACAGTGCATTACAATATGTATTTTAAAAACAATACAGCTAAAGAATACCCTTTTTAAAAAGTGGGTTTTTTATTCCTTTTCTGTCTTAAAACAGGGAGGCTTTAAGTGACCAGTTCATACAAACAGGATTGAATGCAAACTTGCCAAAGTTTCACTGGTTTTTTTTCCAGGTTTGGTCAAATTACAGCTAAATCAGTATCTACTCTTTCTCTTCAGCTGGTTTTTGTTTTAGTGACTGGCTGTCTAAGGGGGAGGGGGTCTTAAAACAGGACTGTTGTTCTTGTTTTTAATGTGTTTTCAGTCAGTGCTTTTATTTATGAGTTTTAATATATTTGTTTAATTCTTTTAAAATATTGTAATAATGTACTGTACTGTTTTTAGATTTTATACTGTTTAATTTTTAATACTGTAAGCCACCTTGGGTCCTTTTTAGGAGAAAGGCAGGGCAAGAATATTTTAAATAAATAAATAGATAGATAGATAGATAGATACATACATACCCCTGAGCCTGCGAAGTTTAGGTTTCAAGTCTCATGCCTAATTTGCTTAATCATTTTAAGCAAAATGAAGATAATGTCAACAGGAAAAAGGGAAAAGAAATTCAGGAAGAAGACGACTGTCTTAATTGAAGAACCTGGGAGGTTGGTTTGGATGCACCACATCACTGCTCGGAGCCATTATAGACCTCCAAAATCAAAAGACCTCTGATGACATCCAATCAACATCAGGCAGTAGCTGCGATTACTGAAAACTGCAGAACTCCCCACAGACATGCCTGATTGTTAAACTCACAGTAATTAATGCATGCAGAAGAATGGGAATGCATTTGGGAAGGCCATAGGAGTTTGATGGATAAAAAGTACTTAGCCTCTGAGTACACATGTTTTTTATCCAAAATGTTCCAGGTTGTGTTCCTAGCATCTCTGGGGGAAGATTCTTCTTCAAAACCCGAGAGAGATGTTACCAGTCAGCGTAAAAAGGGGAAAGACAATTGTGGCTTTCCTGACGTTTTTGGCCTGTAACTGTCATCAGTCTTAGCCAGCAGCCAAACACCATCTGGAAGGCTGGAGTTGCCCTCCCCTGGTTTAGGCAATATTGAATTAGATAATTCTATATCCAGCTCACGCTGGCTTGGATGGCTCAGTGGTTTAAGGTATGTGGCTGCAGAGCCAGAGTTCGATTCCCCACTGTGCCTCGTGCGAGCAGAGCTAGCTTGTGTGGCCCTTGGGCAAGCTGCATAGCCCCAGGTTGCGCCCAGAAGAAGGGGATGGGATACCACTTCTTTGTATTCTCTACCTGGAAAACCCTGGAAAGGGTCACCCATATATCAAAATCAACTTGATGGCACACAATAATCACCATCATTCTTTCCACCTCGCTATGAGGCAGGATCTTCAGTCCTGCTTTAACAAAGGTTCTGGCAGGTCAGAGACAAAAATCCTGCAAGCTGGCTCATTCCTAGGGCCTACCAGTTGGCTAGCCATGCCTTCAACTGAGGACAGCAGCTGTGATTTTCTGGTCTGAAAAGAGTCTGAGAAGACACCATCCAAAGTGTTCCAGAAGCAACTTATTAAAAAGGAGGCATAATAACTAGCACTGAAATGTTGACTACAAAGACAAATTCAATTAACATTATGGAAAAAAAAGAGGATGTCCTATTTATTTATTTATTTGATTTTTATATCACCCATCTGGCCAACGGCCACTCTGGGCAATTTACAACAAACTACTGTTCCTAGCATACTGAGTACTTAAGAAAATGAAGTACACACATCATGTGCCATCACACACTGGTCACCGTCCAACACAGTTTAGCCCTCTTAAAGCCCCTTTGATTCTTTACTGACTGTGAAGTGACCATATATATGGCACGATCAGTCAGTACAGAGACTCCCGCAGCAGGGAACAGTCTATAACAATCCTGTTCTTCTCACAAGTATGCATTTTACCAAAATCATAGCGATAGTAGTTCCAACTTTCGTATCGGCCTCCTTCCTGGTGATCCTCCAGACCTTTTTCACCATATTTATCGTACTTTTTCCGCAGATCTTCATCTTTCAATACTTCATATGCCCGATTTATTTTCAAAAAGTTCTCGTGTGCATCTGGATCATTCTGTAAGAGAGAAACTCCTAGTGTTAACCAAATACTGATACATAAAAATACTGCCTCCTCGTAGATTTTAGTACAGTGGTGCCTCACAAGACGAATGTAATTCGTTCCGTGAGTAGCGCTGTCTTGCGAAAAGCAGTTTCCCATAGGAATGCATTGCAATGAATTAAATTCGTCTTGCGAGGCATTGGTCGCGAAAAAAAAACACGTCTTGTGAAGCACGGCCATAGAAGAAGCCGTCTTGCGAGTCAGCAACACGATCGCAAACGCTTTCGTTTTGCCAGTTTTTCGTGGCGCGAGGCGTTCGTCTTGCGAGGTACCACTGTACTGAAAATGCTCTAAGACAGATTTTTGAATATATTGGGACCTTCTGCCACTAGATCAGTTTTATAAGATTTTAGTAAATCTGACTCCATTTTCTCTCATTTCATAATCATATATGAAGTCAATGGCTTGGATTCTCAGATGCTGCGGACCGGAGAATACAGAAGGTAACAGGCACAGTTCCCATCTGCACAAGGTACTTCTGCCCATTTTAAAAATCAATCTTACCATTCATTTAAGCTCACTGCACCACAACAACCCATCCCATCCTATTCAGGAAAGCCCTCTTTCTATTCTTAGGAGAGTCTTTTCAAGTAAATTAACAGGGAATGTGTGTGTGTGTGTCTACATAATTTACCCTGCTGTTCAACCAGATCTAAGAGCAGAAGTCATCATAAGCCACGCAGCTCCAATACTAGTCTGGGTATAATGCAAGTCAGAATGTGGCAGCATAAAGTAGACTTGGACAATGCAAGACCAATCAAGCTGGACAGAGGCTGCCCACCCATAGCTCTGCTCATGCTGTGCGTCCATATCAACAATCACTTATATTGTTGTCTATCTGACTGCAAACACAAGGGGGTTGTCAAACACCTTGTCTGGTAGGTGATCATTACACCTCATGGATATTCTATTATACAATCTGAGCTATCTACTATATATCATGAATAGAGATGGGGGTATTTGTATATGAATACCCCCGCACAGGTGGACAAAATGAGGGTCCAGCCCCCTGGGGCCGGACTGTCCACTCACCTTCTGCTGCTGCTGCGGGCTCCGCGTTCCCTTCCTATCGCTCCAGAGCTCGCCATTGACTAGCCACTCCTGGCAGGAGGCAGGATGACGAGCCTCACTGCCAGGTCAAAGAGTGGCTTGCCGACCGGGCACTCCGGAGCAATAGGAAGGGAGCGTGGAGCCCGCGGCAGCAGCAGAAGGTGAGTGGATCCTCATTATGTCCACCTGTCCCATCTCTAATCATGAACCTCAATTATAGAAATGTCTCCGGGGGGCACTAATTACTGACAACACTTTATATTTTGAAATAAAATCAATGCTACTTTTCTCCCACAAACAATTAAACATTAAGTCTCTTATGCCATGATATTTAACAATTTTCTTTTTCCTTTAGGAACTGAAAGAATTCAGACCCTGCGATGTTCTCATAAAGCAAAACTGAAGAACCGGAAAACATTCTGAGGACAAGAATACATACCTGATTCTTATCAGGATGCAGCTTTAATGCTAATTTCTTGAAAGCCTGTCTAATTTCTCTACTTGTAGCTTCTTTGGATATTCCTAGTAAACCATAGAAATCTTGATCAGGGCAAACTAAGGCTACCAGACATAGTAAAACTAAAGACGCTGAGGCAATCCTTCTAAAACCTCTGTTGCATTTTCTTTTGGGAAACAAGGGCTCCATGATGAGGACAAGTCATACAGATTTCAAGGGCACACTTGTGTGTTTCAAGAAGCTATCATTAAAATAACAGCATATATTTCAGAAGAGGCTTCTTGTAGGATTTTTGCTGTCATACTCCGAAGATTGTTAGTTTTACTTCTCCAGGAGACAACACCTAGAAGACAGAAAAAAGGGATTTTAGTTCCTCTTTACTATAAAGTAAATGCACAGCATTAAACACAAGTCTGTCGTACCATCATTCTGTGCTGCCCAATGGTCTTCTCCATCACTGATGGTCCAATGGGCTTGACTTTGCCTCTCAGGACACCTCTGGATTCCTCTGAATCCTGACAAAAACTCAACACTGTCCAATTTCCATGCTTGACCACAGAGTGCGAAAACTCACAACTGCTGTTGGACTAATGACTTCCACTAGACCCTGCCAGCAAAACCCAAAGGTTGGTATGATGGAAACTAGTCATTATCTGCAAGTCTTCCCCTGATCTACTGCAACTGAACATGGGACTGAAATAAGTAACATACTGTATTCTTTCTCTGTTTACCCTTCCTGTCATATTCTTTGTGTCCATTTTCAAACTGTAAGCTTCCCAGAGACATACCCTTCTCATGAAACAGGAACTCTCATTCAGAACACTCAATAAATGCACATAATGGGGATTCATTTCAGATTGGATCATGTTCCTCTTCCCCTGGCAGGAGGGTCTTCTCAGAACAACCCCCCCCCCCGTTTTAATCCACCAGTGTAGTTCAGATAGAGAGTAACGTACCTTCCAACTCATTATTCATGTGTGATAAACCTTTTGTTTTAACCTACAGATATACATTCTGATTAAAACAAACCAAATTGTTTCTCGCAGGCATAGCAGCACTGCATGGAGATCAAACACACACAAAATGGTTGCTTTGCTCCGTTAAATGTTTCTTGTCCTTTCATAGAGGTAATATTTTAGTCTTCAAAGTATATTGTTCCATACACTTCCATCTCATCCTTCTTCAATTCGGAGTGGCTTGATTTTTAAATTGTTCAACAGGAACAGAAATGTCACTGCCTATCATTACAAAATGACATTTCATAAGAAAACAAGGAAAAATGAGAAGAAGAAACAGAAGATGAACCCTTGGAGCTGTTTGGTAAAGTCCATGTTCTGCACGCAGAAGGTCCCAGCTTCATTTCCAATATCTGAATGGGATTTCGTAGCAGTTATATTACTGCCTTTTAGCCAGAAGTTCCACTGATACGTAGTCAGTATTGAGTTAGATGGACACACAATCTGATGCCGAGTTCAGAAAAGTTGCTTTGGGGGGCAGGGAGTGAATATAACTCCTAGTATCCCCCAAACAACATGTCCAGTGGCTACAGTACAAGATGCAGGTTTTTGTTTTCAAAAAGCGCTATCTTTTCAAAAACTTTTCTAAACTCTGGTGTGATCTGGTTTGTGTAAGGCAGCTTTTCATGTTTTTTAAAACATGCTGCTTCCAGAGTTGGAAAAGCAGGGCAGGGACTGAAGGTGGTGACATACTGCAGAAGACATATTTCAGAAGGATTTCAACTGTCAAATGATGGTCCCTGCCATGAGCAATGGAGGTCCTGTCCTACATGAGTATGGCAAGTTGAATAGTGGTTGCAGGAAGTGATCAGCCAGATTTACATGGAATTTATTTTATGAGAAAAGAACAGGTCCTTCAGGTCCTTACGCCATTAAGAACCAGTCCTTCTCCATCCTCTCCCTTCCCCACCCCCTTTTTGGTCTTCCGTCTGTGGGCAAAGACAGTTTTGTGTTTCTTGACCTCTAAGCCACTCTGGGAGCTAAAGAATGGGCCCTAAATATTGGAGAAAAAAAGAGCTGATGAATGGGCCATAGATACTGGAGGAAAAAGAAATTCTTACAAAGCATGATGGAATGAGAAATGAGGTTAAAAGTGGAGCCACATGAAACCACGGAGAAGAAAACAGCCCCGTCCTAAGATATGACCTGCAGGCATAAGATACTGTGACTTGGCTTAAGTGCAACTGATAAATGAAACTATATGGGAACTCTAACGTATTGTGGAAGATAGCTGGGATGCAAATAAAACAAATTGAAACTCAAGAAAGGAGGAAGCTGGTGCCTTCCAGATATTTTGTACTACAAATCCCATACAAGTCAGGCAGCGCGGCCAAGGGCTATACTATAGCAAGGGTAATCTGAAGTATTGGAAGGGATCCGAGTGGTCCAACTAACTCTACAGGATGCAAAACGAAACCAGCAGGGTTCACACCCACACTCACTCACACACTGAGTAGTGCTAAACGAGTCAGCGGAGAGGAGTCCGGCGAGGAAGCTGCCCCTTCCCGACAGCCAAGATCCGTGTCCGGACCCACGCAAAGAGGTTCTCCACGTACAACGGGCAATCCAGGAAGCCAAAGGACATACATATGGAGCAGCGGCGGGGGAGAGGGGGGGAAGAGGCATTTCTACAGGAAAGCTGACCTGAAAGATGCCTTCACACTTTCAGGGCGCCTACACGAGTGAGAGACTTCCTCCCGCGCCTTAAAAAAACAAAACGGGACGCCACCCTTTTAAAGCCCATCAGGCGCCGAAACGAAAGCGACAGGAGGCTCTCGGTAAAGAAAAGCAGGCGAGCGAGGCAGCCTCCTTCGAAGCCAGAGCCGCCCTCGAGGAAGGCGGGAAGCCTCTCCGGGAGCCCCCCAAGCGGAAGGGCCAGCGCCGGTGTGTGTGTGCGTGAGTATTTGGGGTGGGGGGCATTTCCAGGGGAGAACGGAGGCCCGCCGTGGCTGAGGCGCAGCGGGGCGGCGAGGGATCTGCCCGGGCCCCGACGACGGAGGGAGAGAGGCGTGGGGCAGCTCTCCCACATGCTGCCCGGGCAGGTCCCCCTGCAGCGGTGGGGCGGCCGAGCCGCGGCGCGTAACGAGCGCTCGTCGCTGCCCCTCGCGGAGCGGATGGGGTGGCGGGTCGGCTCCCAAGCCCGGATGACGAGGAGGAGGAGGAAGGCCGAGCGAAGCGAGAGGGAAGTGGCCGGGAAAGGGCGACCGCACGGCTCCGCCGAGGTCTCCTCAGGCCGCAGGAGCGGCGAGTTGAGCCTTACCCGGCGCCTTGCCTTGCCTTGCCTTGGCTGGGCGGGAGTCCTTCCCGAGAGCGGCCGGCACGAAACAGCAGGAGGAGGCGGAGCGGCGGCCAGACGAGGCCAGGCCCGGGCCGGCGCGCGCAGGGCAGCCTGGGGTGGCGAAGGGGGAAAGAGGCGCGCCGGATCCGGCTCCGAGCCGGAGACGGGGGCGCGAGGGCGGGGTGGCGGCTGTTTCTCTCTCTTTTTTCCCTCTCTCTCTCTTTTAGGGCCGGTGCAAGGCTGACGTGGCCGCAGCTCTTGGAGCCCAGTGGCCCAAGGGGAGTTGCAGCAACCCGGCCGGAGGCGGCGGCTTCGGGAACTCGTTCTGTTGCTGCCTCACATCCCCCGCCCGGCTTGGCTTGGCTAGGCCAGAAGCGCACGCATCCTGACGAGCCCAGAGCGTCGCGTGTCTTGTGCAGCGCGACCTTCTGTACCTCGGAGGGAAGGGCTGTTTCTCCAGCACCTGTTGCAGCGGCCGTGCAGCGAACCACCTGCACCGGAGACTGCGAAGGAACGGCCTCTCTTTTGTGGTGGGTGGGGGGCAGGCGGGAATGGGGGGGCAGTGCTGTGGGGCCCCCGGAGGCGCTCCGGTGTCTGCCCTTGACCCCGGCGGGAAGCTGACCGTGCTGCCCTCCCTTGGGCTGACTGCTCTCCCTCCCTCCCTCCTCTTCCACCTCTTGGACTGTAGAGTACACAGAAGCCCTTCATCCTTCCCTTCTTCTGGGACTGTGCAGCTTGCCCAAGGCCACCCAGGCTGACTTTTATGAGGAAGAAGTCCCATTTGCAGCTATACCCAGGCAATAGTTCCCAGTATGTAAAAATAAAAATAACCTCCATGGTACAAAAGAGCATTGGAGAAATTACTCTTTGGACTACAACTCCTGAAATCCACAGCTCATGGTGGCAGGGAGATTCTGGGAGCTGATAAGTATTGAGCCTTTCCCAGAAAATTTGAGCTAGGAAGCTGTAACTGCCACACTATTCTACATATTCCCCCAGGAAGTCACTTGCGACATCTGTCCTGCAGCTTCTTAAGTCCCTGCAAATAAAATTCTTCCGACTGCTGGTGTAACCACTCATTTGCAGCATTAGTTGCCTCCAGAACACTCCCAAATCGTTGTCCCTTTTAGGTGTTTTTTGAGTTTGGGGAACAGATTAATAGTCAGAAGGAGCCAGGACGGGAGAATAGGGTGGATGGGACATCACTTGAAAGCCTAAGGACGTCAGTTTTGCCATTGTTTCACCCTGCACAGTGTGTGATGAGGCGTTGTCATGCAACAGGATGGCACCTTTGGAGAGCTTTCCTCAACGTTTTTTCCTTGATGTTTTGCCTCAACTTCGTCAATAAAGCACAGTAATATTTTGCATTGATGGTTGAACCCTGTTGGAGGTAGTCCACCAGCAGAACTCCCTTCTTATCCCAAAAAAACTTGCCATTTGCTTCTGCACCACCTTTGCACTCGGAACGTCTTTGGCCTGGGGGAACCACTGTGCCTCCATTCCTTAGACTGTTCCTTTGTCTCAGGATCATAACAGTAGATCCATGTCTCATCACCAGTTACCAGTTTGCCCAGGAAATCTGACTCATTTCTTGCAAAATGTTTCAAAACAGCCACCGATGACTCCACACGTTTCCTCTTTTGTTCGGTTGTCAAAAGTTTGGGGATCCACTTTGCTGCCAGCTTTCTCATTTCCAAGTTGTCGTGGATAATGGCACCAACTCTCTCACGTGATATTCTCAGATATATAGCAATACTTTTGGCTGATATTCGGCGGTCCTCCATGATCATGTCATGGATGGCTTTCACATTTGCAGGCACAGAGACAGAAACAGGCCTTCCACTGGGTTTCTCGCTATCAACACCGAAATGGCCAGTTTTAAATTGACAACCCAACGTTTAACTGTTGCATATGAAGGGCCACTGTCACCCATAGTTTGTGACATTTCATCATGGATCTGCTTTGTACCTTTCTCTTGGAGAAACAGGAACTTGATTATGGTCGTATGCTCTTCCACATTGAACTTTTCTGGAGGTGCTGCCATGTTCACTTTGGAGCTGAAAATGAAAGATAAGTTAAAATCATAGGTAGTTGATTTTTGCACCATTGAATACAGACAAATTGGCCAATACACCCTGCAATTTATAGCTTCCTAGCTCAATTTTTTCTGGGAAAGGGCTCAATACTTATCAGCACCGATCTAAAAGAGGAAACTATGGGACAGGATTCAGAGTCCGTCTCCACTTGTAGAAGAGTACCTAACTGCAGTTTTCTATGGATCCCTTCCTCCAGCTGTAGCTGCCACCAATATAGGCCAGGCTATCCCACAGCCTCTGCAAATTGCTTGGGGTGGAGAGGGATGAGAGTGGCCCCAGCCAGAGAGCCGGGGTACTAGTTACCACTGGCAGAAGAAACCAAGAAATTGCACATTTATTGCAATCATTTATGTCTCATCTTTCAAGATACCAGGATAGGTATTTTGTACATTTCAGCAATCCAGGGTTGTGATTTGTTGCTTGGTATGCACACAAAAAACACCTACAATTTCCCTCAGTCTATGACACTTGTCCCCTGAACTGTTTCTGGCAAGAACCACGGTGAAGTCCACATGGAATCCTGGGAATCAAAACCAGGCATTCATTTGTTAATTTCAAAGCAGAGCAGTCTCCACTCCATGACCATCCCCTAAACAGGGAACCTTGCTTAGACAATGTGGGTGTGGGTGTGGGTTTCATGATTTTTATGGGGTAGCAAGCAGGGTAAGAATGGGTTTGGATTTTGTTTGGAAAAGAAACAGTTCCTCTTATGAAAATCGGATCTGGCAATCCACCTGACTCAGTCTTTGGTGAATGTCATTCTTGTGGGGGCAACAGGAAAAGAGTACGGGCAAGGAGGAAGAGGCAGATGGAGGGCCGTTATATCTCTTCTACATTAATATATATGACTGGCTTATCTAAGTGACGGTTCCCACACTTCTGACCCTCCTGTGTACGTAGCTGGAGGGGAAACGGGCTGGAAGAATCTTGAAGAAGAAGTACTCTGCAAGAGGTGAGTGAAATCCCTCTTCCTCTTTGTTACTTACCAGAATCCATTGGCCTCTTCCACACACTGCTTTGCAGTGAAGAAAGGGTTGTAGCCCAGACACCGTTTCTTACAGGCTGGAACTGCTGTGCCTTTTCTTGTAGGAGAAAGACGTGCCTAACTTACTCAGAAACTTGAATCTTTTGTCTTCATGTTGGTATGATTAGAACGTGCCAACAGGAGACGAGAAGAAATAACCCACACAACAGATTAGAACATGAAATCTTAAGGCAACTTCTGCTAGATCGGACCATCTCCAGTCCAGCAGGTCACCAGTGGCCAGCCCGGTCCCTTTGGGAAGGTTCCTAGCAACAACATTTTCCTATCCCCATTCCAAAGGCAGACTATTGCTGAATACAGGAGCACCCTTTATCATAGACATGAACTGGGTGTGATATGCTATGCTAGCTGTGATAAGTTTGACCAAGTGCCAACTATCTTTCCAGTGATGGAACCAGAAAGTGGTCAGAAGTCATCGGGCACTTGCTGGACAATCCCAGCAACTGCCCTAGCTCTGATGTTAAATTAAAATCTGTGGGTGGATATGGGCCAAACCAGGGCACCTCTTTCTATCTCTCAGCTGATTCACCTTTCTGAAGGTGAATGAAGGGTTGGAAACAGTTGTTGTCTGTGTCTGGGGCTTGTGGTGCAGTGGTTAAACTGCTGTCCTGCAGCCAAAACTGTGCTCACGACCTGGGGTTCAATCCCAGGTAGCCGGCTCAAGGTTGACTCAGCCTTCTATCCTTCCAAGGTTGATAAAATGAGTACCCAGCTCGCGGGGGGGGGGGGGGGGGGAGATGTGTAGCCTGCATAATTAACTTGTAAACCACCCAGAGTGTGCTTGAAGCACTATGGGGTGGTATATAAGCAGCACGCTTTGCTTTTTTTTTTTTTTTTTGTACATCCATCGAATCCTGTGGATTAAAGAATTCCTGCCTCTTAATTCCAAAAGGTGCTATCTCTTTTGATTTGTCTCTGGATAATGTTGGTTCTCTCTTTAATTCACAGGATGCCTCTTCAGATAAGAGACATCCAGAGAATTCACTGGGAAGATTTCAAGTATGTTATGTATAACATTGCTTGGAGAGAATGAAAAGGTGATGGCAAATGGGGTGGAGGAGCCATAAGAACAAGGAACCAGTGCCCTGTTTCCCAGTGGAAGACCACCCACCATTCACTTTCTCTCCCTTTATATGTACGTTTAGACTACTGCAGTATTGGATGCAAGCAACATTTAAGGGAGAAGCTGTAGGTAGCTAGCATTTCTCTGCAGCAACATCCCAGCTCCCAATGCTCTCTTCCAGTCTAGGAGCAGAAATTCCTGCCTGTTTGTGCATGTAACGTGCAGGTAAGCCCACCTCACTAGCCACAGTGTTTTGCCATCCTGCAGCAAGCTGGGAGATGGGAGGGAAAGGGTAGAGAAGAAATCCTTTTGTTCCTCACTCAGGATGCTGCAGATTCCACCAGATTGGTCCCACGTGGTGGCTGCTCCTCCTTGCACTCCTGTTGCTGCTGCTCAGTGACACAGAGATGAGAAGAGGCAAAGAGGTCAGAAACTGAAGGCATAAGAGCCCCACGAGATGAAACCAGGGCTTCAGCAATTAACCCCGACTCCTGTTTCAAGAATTCTTCTCCCTCTCTTTTCTTTGCTGATTAGAAATTATGTGGATTTAGATTGGAGGCCCGTTGAGGGCAGAGACCTGGGCCTTGTTTAGGAAATATTTGTGAAGGCAGTGCATTGGCTCTTTGGGGGGTGGTTCCTTGGCAGATAAAGGAGCAGGGTTTTCCTCTGTTGGGGTGCCTGCACGGCAGGAAGAGAGGCACCCCTGCTGACACACTGGGAGAGAGAAAGAAGAGCAAAAAATTAGCATTGTGAGAGGCAAAGAGGTTTGGGTGGAGTTTGTGCCCACTTGGACCACTGCCAAGAGATCAGAATGGACTAAACTCTGAAGTGACTCTGGCAGTCTCTTTCCAAACTCCCATACCTGTCCATGACTGGGTGAAGAAGTAGCAGTTTGGTCCTGGGGGTAGGTTGAGGGAAGTTGAACTTTATCCTTCTCCTCCCTCTCCTTTGGATGCTTGCATGGGGAGGGGGGGTACCTGGCACCCCACTTCCCCCCCCCTCCATCCTGTTTGGCTGCCCTAAAAGTCTGGAAGAAGCTCTGGTGTATTGCATTGGGATATCTCAAAACATTCCCACTAGGTCAGGCAGAAACAGTGGGAGAAGAGGGTCAACTTCCCCTCTCCCCATATTATTGGCACTATTTGGGGCTCCTGCACCTGTCCAGGGCCCAGACTCATTTTAAGGAAATGGATGAGCCTAGCTAGTCCCCACAGATTGCTGTGGTTTTGGGTTAAAGGCATCCCTGCCCATGGACAGGCGTGGGAAAGCGGAGGCCATTTTTCCCCTCCTGCTGGAGGAGGACATTTTGTTTCTACCAGGAGTATCTCTGCCCCACCCTCATGAGCAGCGGAATAATTATTGTTCCTGGTAAACTGTGAGTAGATTGTTTTAAAAGCCCAGCCGGTCTATGCAAGTATGGAGTTATATTTGGGATTGGGGTCACTGGCAAAATCGCCAGTGGCCAGTAGCCCCGCAGGCACCTCCTGGCACAGGTGCTTTGGCTAGTTAAACCGAATTGTCTCGACCTCATCACATTTTTTTTTATTTTGGGGTGGTGGTGTCTGTGTGTGTCTTTGTGTGTCTGTGTCTGTGTGTATAGACACAGGCACAAACGCGCAGAGAAACACTTTCTATGGCGAGGTTCCTTTTTCTCGTTGCTTCATTTTTATTTAATTTTTTTTAAAAAAACTTATTTCTGCTTTATTTTTATCTGAAATCTTTAAGGGCTTGCTCTGTCTTTTTTCCCTTTATGGAGAAAAGAAAGGATAGGTGCCTGCTTGGCCTCGTAACTTTTTTAAAACTTTGAAAATGCTTAGGTGACTTTTTAAGTTAAATAAAAAATCTGTGACTTCATTTGTGTTATATAAGTGGTAGCCATTTCCTCCCCCCCCCCACTTTAAAAAAGAGGGTGGGTGTCTCCTTGGCCTAGCCATATGTTTAAATTTTTTAAAACATGCTTGGGTGTCTTTTTATTTTATTTTTTTAAATTAATTCTATGGCTCCATTTGCTGTCAAGAGGCTCACCTCCTTAAAAACTTGTGTTAGCCAGGTCATTTGGACTACGACTGACTCTTATTCTCTAGCCCTCTGTTAAAAGCATAAAACTAAAAAGCTGCTTTTGAGGACCCTTGGATTGACATTGGTATTCTTCCCACATTTATAAAATGGGCTTTTCCCTCTCGTAGTAACAATAAAAAAAAAAATAATGTAATCAGTTGGGCTTGAAGTGGTATGTTTCCCTCTTTATGTTATTTTTAAAGGAATCTGATTATGCATGTTGGGTATACAACTCTATTTCCTCTCTTCTCCCCCCCAAAAAAAACACTTGTAATTCTTTGGATTGGCAATGGTGCCCTCCCCCTTTTCCTGGAAAATTCCTCCTTTCCATCTTTCTTGGACCACCGCTTGGGTTTACACCCTTTGCACGAGGTTGTTTCAAGATGGTGGGAAATAGGATGGTGGCTGGTGGATGGTTGAAAAAATATTTAATTATAAATTTAGTAGTCACAGCGAGACTATAGCAAAAATAAATACAATTTTCAATTAAGTGAATGCTGCAAAGAAGTATGGGATTTAGCCATTAACAATAAATTGGCATGTGAGATTAAAATATATTTAATAATATAGTAAATATATAAAAATAAATATATTTAAATATATTTTATAAAATATATTTAGCAAAATATATTTCTTGCACCAGAACAAGAAACATGGCAATTTTGGAAACAACAAAGGGATATGGAATGAGAAAGAGGGGATAATAATAATAAAAGTAGTACACTGGTCGTTATGCAAAAAATATAACTTGCTAGCCTCCAAAAACCCGTGGGAACATCAGGTAAATAAGATCAGTAAATGAGGAAGTGAAGATCTTGTGGGATTTCCGGATCCAAACTGATAAGACACCTTGAACACAACACACCAGACATAGTAGTAATACACACATAGGCATCCTATAGTCTCGAGAGGAGGACTTGGAACAGCGTCTATTCGACGCTGTATGCGAAGCTGGAGTGTCCTCTCCAGAGCACGAAGCCTGGGTAAAATAATATGGAGGATAGGCTGTTACCCAAGCAGCAAATCCCCCCCCTCCACGTCGCTGAAATAGTCCAGTGGAAAGGCAAGAGCCAATACAACTGGTTCCAGCGACGTCGCAGGAGTTGCCAGAATGACACGAACTGCCTCCAGGACTCCGGCTCCGGATTTTGCCTCGAGGTTAACTCCTGAAGCCTTTTCCATCAGTGGATATAGCCACAAGGCAGTGGAGGTTTGAGATCAGAGTTTTCCTTCTCCTTGATGGGCTGCCTTCCCAGGCTCACGAGCCCCACCTACCCGGCAGAAGAAATATCTGGACATTGCAATTCCAGGGGATGCCAGAATTGAAAATAAAGAATTGGAAAAACTAACAAAGTACAGAGACATGGGAATCGAAACATCTTACCTCTGGAAGAAACACACTTCAGTGGTCCTTGTAGTCACTGAGGCTTTGGGGACAATATCAAGAAATTTCACACAGTACTATAAGCAGTTTTGGCGAGGGACCGTGTCAAACGCCTTCTGAAAATCCAGATAGACAATATCCACTGGTTCGCCCGTATCCACATGCCTGTTGACCTTTTCAAAGAATTCTAAAAGGTTTGTGAGGCAAGACTTACCCTTACAGAAGCCATGCTGCTTTTCCCTCAGCAACGGTTGTTCTTCTATGTGTTTTAAGATTTTATCTTGGATGAGGCTCTCCGCCATCTTCCCTGGAATAGACGTTAGGCTATCCAGCCTGTAGTTTCCCGGGTCCCCCTGCCTTCCCTTTTTAAAGATTGGCGTGGCATGTGCTATCCTCCAGTCCTCTGGCACTGTGGCCGTTTTAAGGGACAAGTTGTATATTTTATATACCAGATCCCCCAAATCTCCAAAACATTTAAAAGATTGATACCAGAAGTGGCTGGAATTTCCTCTCTCCTCCTATTTTAAGTGTACTCTCTGCTGGTCAGGTGCTAGGAGCAAAAAGATGCCCACTCTTGCCCTCCACTCTGCCTTCCAAACCCTCCTGGCGACTCACTCTGAACACTCCAGGCATCCTTCTCAGCACTGTGATGTGCTGATGCTGGAGAGCTTGACTGAAACAAAAATCTTGCCCAACTGAGAGCCACTAGCAGGAGAGCCCTGAAGCCGCTTCTGTCAGCATCCTGGTCCAGAGCAGGAATGACCAGTAGCCCTGGGCTGTCTCAGAACCATGTTGCTGTGGCAACCACGTAAACAGATCCGTCTCTGGAATCCAGCAGAGCAACCACCGATTTTTGAATAAAAACTAGTCTAAGCTTTTACAGGGCTCAGTGGTGGCTATGTAGGCCGAGCTGCTAACTCTTTTCCTGGCCTGGCTTCTGTGCTTGGAAGCAGCATCCTGACCAGTAGCAAGCCTTTGTTTAATGACACCTGCAAAGTTCCCTAAGGATCATGTTCACTTCTTACAACACAAAACACCAACTCCTTTTTTGCTTCTCTTCTCAGCATCCTGGGCCACTTTGCTCTTCTTTTTCACTTTCACTACTAGCCCATTGGGGAGGTTTGTTCCCAGCATCTCCCAGAATGAAGGTTCCTGAGACAGCACGGCTTGATCCTGGATATCTGAGCTGGGCTGAGGTGGGGGGCTCCCCTTCTTTTTCCCACCATGAGTGCCAAGGACCAGAGATGGTCTCCTGGGTTGTCTCCTGTGTCTGTGTGAAGGGTGGGGACTTCCATCCCCTTCTGTATCTGAGATCTATCCCACACCACATACTATGCATTAGGGGATGCCCATTATTGGAAGCGAGTGTGACTTGATTTTTAAAAGAAGCCTCTTAATTTCTGAGGCCAATGTTGAACACCCATGATCAGGCCTTGCCTATCTTATGGTATAGTTTTGAAGAAAGATGCAACTGGCCAACCAGCCTTTGGATGTGGAATGGGAGGGAATGCCATCTTGTTCTTTGTGACACTCCTTAGGTCAGCCTGAGATGTGCAACAGAAACACAATTGCCATAAAGCACATGATGGTGCATTTCATAGCAATACCCAGGGTCAGTGCAAAGGGCAGGATCTATTTTGGGGCAGATTCCACATAAAAATCATGAGGATTCATAGTTCCAATACATGTTTTTCTCCCACTCCAAGGCCATTCACTGGACCCATAATTTCTGTGTTGTAGTCTGTGGATGCAGATGGGCTTATGATTGGACAGTGGTTTGGGGATGATCTTGCATCAAAATCATGTGAATCCATGAGGATCTATGCTTGGATCCATGTTTTTGTGCCACTGTAGTGTCATACTTTGAAGGACCCATGATCCCTGTGTTGTGGTCTGTGGGTACAAATGAGACTTGCTATTTGGCAGTGGTTTGGAGGCACATCCCACATAAAAGGGCCAAGGGACCCACGATTTCTGTATTGTAGTCTGTGAGTGCATATGAGGTCTATGATTGGACAGTGGTCTGGAGAGGATCTTACAGAAAAATCATGTGGATCCAGGAGGATCTGTCCCTCATAACCAAATTTTTACATCAATGCAAAGCTATACACTGAAGGGCCCATGGTTTCTGTGGGTGCAAATGGGATCTATGATCTGACAGTGGTTTAGGGAGGATTGCATCTAAAAATCATATGAAATCATGAGGATCTGTAACTCAGATCCATGCTGTGTGCCACTGCAAAACCATGTGCTGAAAGATCCATGATTGTTGTGGTATAGTCTGTGGATATATATATGGGATCTATGATTTGATTATGATTTGGTGAGGATCCCACATAAAAATCATATGACATAATGAGGACACACTCTTGATTTCATGGATCCGCTTTTTTACTTTCTTCCCGGGGCACATGCAGTTTGGTGGCTACAGCATAAACATTTGGTGACTAGGTTTTTTTTATTTGTTTAAGAAGGAACACATCGATACAGAAGTTTGAGTAGGTACCCCACCTGTTGAAATGTGCTTCCTACCTCAAAAGATGTCGAATCCTCGTCCTGTTTTCCTTCTGGGTCTCTGTTTTTGCTTCTGCATTGCTGTGATGTTAAACATTGGTAAGCTAGGTTTTATGTTTGCAGGTATAGTAACACACTGTTTTATTGGGAGTTGGGGAGAAGAGTGTCTCACATGCAGTGCCTGTGTCCCCCTTTTGTTACTTACCAGCTATGTTGCTGGAAGAGATGGAGGTCTCTGTTCATTTTCTTAGCCTCACTCATTACATCCTACATCGTTGTACATCACAAACCCGCACCCAAGGAAGAAAAGCTGGCAGCATTGCCAGACTTAGCCATTTGGAACCAATTTTCCAGAGCCTTAACAGTGTGAGAGGTTGCACAGTTATTTTTATAAGGCAAGGTAATTTTATAAGGCATGGAAGTGCCATCTTTTACCAGCTCCAGTTTCTCTCAATTCTTTATAAAAGCCATTTCAGCAGACAGAAGTGTAGTTGCCATCACAGCCTTCATCATACCTTGGGCAGGCACCAATCTAGGCATATTAGTTGCCTTGTTCACCTAGGCATGGCTCTACCATTAGGCAGACCAAGGCAGCTCCCTCAAGGGGCAGATCTTGGGTGCCGTGAAGGGTGGCAAAGTATTAAGTAGTTTAATTTTTTTTACTATTCTTACTCCTTGGAAGGAAGAGTGATGCTTCTGGGTGCTTTTATTTTATTTTATTTTTTGGTCTGAGATACCAAAATAATAGTTGGAGTTGGGTGATAAGCACATTGGCTTGAGTGTTTATCCAGCAAAATCTGTAAAGCCAGTCTGGCTCTCATTTGACACCGTTTAAGGAAATCGATAATTTCGTACAAACTCTGCTGTGTCATTTTATACCCTCCCTTTGCAAACAAAGCCAAACCTTTTCTCACCTACTTCCAGAGTGGTATAACCAGATATAGGACGGAGCCCTCGGTTCCTTTAGTTAAACTAAGAAAGGAAGGGAAGAGGAGGAAGGAAAGCTGTGCCCTAACCTATTGCCGCAGAGGTTATCCTGGGCGGGGAATTCATTTTTGAAAGTAAATTTGTTCTGGCTGAGTAAAGCAGCAGCACAAAAATTCTTCCCTTCTCTCAGAACAACTGCAGATTACATGTTGCTAGCACCCTGGGAACCATACATTGCTGCTTAAGTGAGTATTGCCTTAAGCAGGACTAGATTCTAATACATTTGAATGCCGGCGTGCAAGGGGTTCTGCCCAAGACTGATGTAATAGGCGTCTCGTCCACATTATGAAAATTCTGGCATGGCTGGCGACAGAAGAAAGGGCTTTAATTGGTGAAACAGAGAAAGTTCATTCTCTGACTTTGCCATGTAAGGCTGGGACAGACTCTGGTCTGAAGGCCTGGAGACTCAGTACGGACACACTGAGTGAGGTACACCAATAGTATGCCTCCACCTGAGAGCCGTGTCAAGCAGAGGATTTGCTTTCTGTTTCACATAGAACAGAAGCAGGGAGGCGAACAAGGACGTTTCTCTCCACAATGTGAAAGATAGCCATGCCTTAGTCACCTACTGTTGGCAGTGGGTTCTTTGGTTGCCCCCCCTCACAGTTTCCACAACTGCTGCAGTTTTACACCCCTCCCAATGCCATGAATGAAACCCATTCACTTCTGCGGAAGGATTGCATTCAGGCAGGCAGATGTAGAGTTAGCCTTCTCCCAAGCACAGTGAAGACCAGTGCTTGGAAGAGCCGAGCTTGCCTCTGTCTGGGTACGCATCCCTTGGGGGCTCTTTCTCCATCGCATTGGAGTGACTGAATGTTGGGCCAGGAAGGTCGGGAGCTGCCTTCTGTGATTCCATACTGTTTTGGATTTTAATGGCTATATTGATGCCTGTGATAGTTTTTATTTCTAGCACATGGCTTGTGATTTTAGTAAGCAATATGGCAATTGTCTCAATAAATAAAAATACATCTTGGAGTCTTTTAAGTATACTTGACCGTTGCATGCTCAAATTGACCTTTTCATTACATAAAAACCCTCAATGTAATGACACTTCCTACTGAATACCTGGCTAAAATGTCAGTCCATTTCAGGAGAAAGAGATGTACAGCACCCTTTGATATTCCTTAGCACTCTTCTGGTGCCCGTTTCTAAAGCCAGACTCCTCCTTCCCTCCCTTCTTCTTGACCCATCTTGTGGCCTAGTCTGTCAAAAGACAGCTGTGTAGCTTTGTTCACACAGAAGGTAAAGTGCCTTGAAAGGCTGCACCATTCAGATGAATTGCTGATTCTGCATTTAGTGGTCTAAATCAAGCAGAGAACTGAGGGCTTTGTGGTGAGGCTGTTACAATGGTCTCAAGTTGTTTAGCCATTCCTCTGGTCATTTTCAGTTACCTCCCCTTGTTGCCTCCTTTCCCAGCTCCTTTGCCTTTCTCCATGTTCATGATTTTCCTTGGAGTAGTCAGTCTAAGGCAGAGAATGGAATGTGCAACTCTGCAGCTGTGGCTGGGCTGCACATCCCACAGTTCTTCACCATTGGCTGTGCTGTCTCAATTTTGAATGAGAAGCTGGCAAACTAGAGGGCAGCCTGTGCCTGAATTTCCAAGGATTGAAATCAGAAACTGAGGTCCTTTATATTCTCTGAATATACTCTAAAACATGGTAATTATGCCCATTTTGATTCCATTTTCTTCTCTTTCTCAGGGATCATAATGTCCATCCTTTCATAGCACACAGTTTTACCAGCACACAAGCTGTTTGGCATACAATGTCCCAAACCCTGCCTTCCTATTTCCATAGTAGCTTCCTGGTCATTTTTCTTGAGAAAAACTCATTTTCATTGTACATAATAGTGTAATACCTTCGTTAGACCAACCAAAAGGGCACAAAAATGCATGCAAGCTTTCAAGATCACCCACTCCATTTGAGTTCTAAATATCATCACCAGCACTTTGAGCTTGGAGTGAAAGTATAATTGGCAGCCGCTGAAATTTCAAAACAACTATTGTAAGATTTCTAGAATGTGTTCCTGCTGCTAGCTATTTCACTGCTGCCTAGTACACTAGCTGAGGCCCCGTGTCATCTTTAAGGAAAGTTCCACATGCAGCACATTGTGAGAATCTAAATGGGAAGTTACCAGTGCATTAACTATGGAAGCCAGGTTCTCCTTGTCCAGGAAAGACTATTTCAGGGAGGCCAGCCCAAGACCGTTTGAGCTGAAGAATCCCTCTGGACCTCCAGTGACCGAGATGGATGAAGGAGTATTTCCAAGCTTTGCACCCTGCTCCATCAGGGTGAGTGCAATCCCATCCATGGAAGGTCTCTTCCCTAATTCCTAGACCAAGGAACCACCAGCCAAGAGACTCTCCATATTTTCAAGGTTCAGCTTCAGTTTACTGGCTATAAGCCAGTCCATTACCTATTCAACTTCTGCTTTGGCATCTCCACAGCCTCACCTGACTCACAGAACAGCTCCAGCAGGCTTGATGACCTTACCCACCATCTTGATTGAAAGAGGTAGAAAGAAGAGGCAGAAAGTGAGGAGGAATTAAAGAACCTCTTAATGAGGGTGAAAGAGGAGAGCGCAAAAAATGGTCTGAAGCTCAACATCAAAAAAAACTAAGATCATGGCCACTGGTCCCATCACCTCCTGGCAAATAGAAGGGGAAGATATGGAGGCAGTGACAGATTTTACCTTCTTGGGCTCCATGATCACTGCAGATGGGGACAGCAGCCACGAAATTAAAAGACGCCTGCTTCTTGGGAGGAAAGCGATGACAAACCTAGATAGCATCTTAAAAAGCAGAGACATCACCTTGCTGACAAAGGTCCGCATCGTCAAAGCTATGGTTTTTCCAGTAGCGATGTATGGAAGTGAGAGCTGGACCATAAAGAAGGCCGAATTGATGCTTTTGAGTTGTGGTGCTGGAGGAGACTCTTGAGAGTCCCCTGGACTGCAAGGAGAACAAACCTATCCATTCTAAAGGAAATCAACCCTGAGTGCTCACTGGAAGGACAGATAGTAAAGCTGAGGCTCCAATACTTTGGCCATCTCATGAGAAGAGAAGACTCCCTGGAAAAGACCCTGATGTTGGGAAAGTGTGAAGGCAAGAGGAGAAGGGAACGACAGAGGACGAGATGGATGGACAGTGTCATCGAAGCTACCAACATGAATTTGACCAAACTCTAGGAGGCAGTGGAAGACAGGAGGGCCTGGCATGCTCTGGTCCATGGGGTCACGAAGAGTCGGACACGACTTAACGACTAAACAACAGAAAGAAGAGGCATGGTTCTGTAGATCAATGGTCCCCAACCTTTCTAAACTGCGGACCGGTTGGGGGGCCAGGGCCGTGCGCAGGGGGGTGGAGCACCCCCGTGTGCGGGTGGGCAGGGTGTGCTCACGGGTGGGCGGGGCACGCTAACGTGCATGCGTGGATGGGCAGGGTGTGCTTGCGTGCATGTGTGGGTGGATGGGGCACGTGGGGGGATGGATGGGGCACCCGTGGGGGGCTGTGCATGTGGGGGCCCAGGAGATCTGTCTCCGCGGCCCAGTCTTGCCAAGGCCACGGCCCGCTACCAGGCCGTGGACCGGGGGTTGAGGACCCCTGCTGTAGATGATCAAATGAGGCTTTGGTGGCTGATCTGGTGGTCTTAAGCTTCACATGGAGTAAAACCTGAGAAATGGTGGCAGTGAGAATAGCAAGGAAGTTGAATCATCAGTTCTTCTTCCCTGCCCCCCAAGGATCCAGCTGTAAACCAGATTTCTTAGTGGTGAAAAATAGAGAATCTAGTAGTAGTCATATTATCAAGAGCTCAGATGATTTTAGTCACAGTGTAATGTAGGAAGTGAAAAGTAAATGGAAGTTAAACTCCATAGCGTTTTCTAGAGGCTGAAGGGGATGAACTTTAAGAAAATAAAGTTCCTCCTACACATAGAGTATTTCTTATTGTGTAATTCATGGAATATTTCAGCAGACAAACAGAATCTGTTTTAATTCATGGCAAAGACAATTTTCCATTGTAAGGGGCTTTGCAGAGAAAATACATTTACTGTTCTTTCTAGAAGGCGCAAAGGTGGTAGGGCTATTTCAACTTTCAGGTGGGATTTGAGCTGTCAGGATTCACAGTTAAATCCTAGTGGCCATGTGCCTCTCAGAGGAGGGTGAGGGCAGAGGGAAACTGGCTCAGTCAAGATTATACAGACTATAAGACATGTTGCCATTTTTAGTGGCAGATAAGAATTGATTCTTCTTCGTGGCCTCTGTGAATGCACACAAATGGGTTGTTCTGCGCCTGCGCAGGACATCTCAGAATTTTCTAGAGCTTAAAAACAAGTGATTAGTAGGACGTTCCCCCGTGAAACGCATGCTCCGCCCGCCCAAGGTCCTCTCAGTTCCTTTTAGCCACCGCGTAGGTTAGACCTATATCGGACTGCTAGAGCAACTTCTTTCAGATCAGTACTCTGTACCTTACCCTTTTTTCTCATCTACCTTTCCATTTTCAATCGACGTTCTCCCGTGAGTTATTTTTCTTTTACCCGTTGAATTTTATCCCTTTTTGTTCGCTCCTTCACTCCCCAACCTATCCCCCTCCCCCGCCTTTCCCCTTCCCTTCCCGCCTTTTATGGCCTCTCCAGCGCCATTCAAGCGGTGTGTGCTCTGCACTAATAAGATCCCGCAATTGGACAGACATGATCGCTGTCTTTTCTGTTTGGGTGAAGAGCACCAGACACAATCTTGTTCTGCGTGCAAGAGGCTCACTAAACCAGCCTTGAAACTTCGGCTTCAGAGACGTAGATCTCATCTCCGGGAGAAATCTCTTCACCCTCCATCCACATCGATGGAACCTATCTCATCACCGGTTCCACGCTCCGAGCCATCCAAGTCAGTGTCGAGCCCGATGCTGCCATCACCAGGGCAAAAGGAGCAATCCAAATTGACATCGAGACCGAAGTCGGTATCGACGTTGAAAGCCTCTGCTTCCCAGGCTAAAAGCTCTCCTAAAAGAAGAAAGGAAAAGAGCAAACCCAAAAAATCTAAAAAAACTCTCCAAGACCCTCCGTGTGGAGCAACCTCCTCCATCACTTCCTTCTCCAATCTTGGAAGAATCATCCAGGGACGCTCATGATTCTCCTTTACCAAGAGATGATCACTCTATACCTCCTGTGCAGGCTTCCGTATCAGCGAGTAGCCCTGCTCCCACTATTGGCCTTTCTACGGCTGATGATCACTCTAGCCAGGCCTCTGCCCATTCTAGTCCTGCATCATCAGGACGGGCAATACTGATACTACTTTCTGATTCTGATTCTCCCCGACGATCTCCCAGAAAACACACATCTAAGCAGAGACACCTCTCTCCACCTTATGATCCTCCATATGGAGAAGCCATCTATTATCAGGAGCCACCTTGTTACCATTACGAACTCCCTCGACACCACTACCAACCTCGGTATCACAAAGGAGGCGACTACGGCATTCCATATTACCCATCCTATGACACATATATCCAAGAGGACATACCAGAACAGGTCCCCTACGACAGGCCTGTGGCGATCGCCCACGTCATTCATGCCATTCATATTCATGAGCTGATGTGCATGAGCCTATGAGAGGACTGGAGAGGCGGAGTCAGCAGCTACATGAGGCTTGGCGGGAGAAGGAGGAGTCAGATAGGGCTGGTTAGTCAGAGAGAGAGGAAACAGATACTGAGAGAGATAGAGCTGGTTAGGAAAATAGGTAGAGAAGTCAGTAATGATATAGCAAGAGAAAAGAAGTATGTACTGAGAGAACTGTTGATGATTTGCTTATGTATAATGTGTATCTGAGAAACTTCTGTTATTATTCAATCTGCTTCACTACAATAAATAAGTTCTGTTTCTGTTCACAAGACAAGTGTTCTGACATACTTCATTTATATTGCGGATTGAGGTAATCCACTGGTGGCAGTGAGAAGAAAACGTGACGTGAGCCTTTGTGAGGGAAAGACAAGCAGGGGCCACAAGGGCAAACGCCACAATTGGTGTCCAGCGATGGGATACGAAATAATCCAGTAAAGCCAAAGTTTAAGGGTGAATTTTCTGGAGTCGTGGGTACCTTTTAGTCAGAGGTCTGTGGTGAAGAAGTGGGTGACCTGCTAGAGCTTTTGTGGAAAAGCTTAGTGGCGGGGCTTCTGAACGCAGATCTGGGGGAACTAAAGATAGGGAACCGACTCTAAAGGAAAAATTCTTTTTTGTTACCTCAGGATTTGTAAGACCCAGTGGGCTAGCTTGAAATCCAAGGCTCTGAGAGACAAGGGAGCAGTGTTGGAGAAGAGTGGAAGCCAGGGTCAGAGCAGATCTGAGGTGATAGGAAAATAAAAAGCAGAGACTTGAAAATAGAATTTGTTTTGTGTCTGGAGGCAAGAAGGTTGTCTCAGACCAAGAAACATTGTGGCTTGTGTGATGCCAGAAAAAGTGTAGCCATCTTTAGCTGCCGAGTGAGAGCTACATAGTACCCCAGAAAGGAAAAAAAAAAAAAACTGGAAAAAGAAAACAGAAGTAAAAGTGTTTTTAAAAGAGGCCTGACTAACTCAGCAATAGAAATCAGTCCCTCTTATCAAGAAATTACATACTTATGCCACCCAAAAGAACTAAAAAGCCAGTGATGGAGGAAATTGATCCTCAAGAGGCACAAAGTTTACCTCAGGAAGTGGAGGGAAATGGAGACCCTCTAGCTCCAGTGGAACAGGAGGAGACTGATGAGGGTTCCTCAAAGAGACAAAGGGTTCTAAGCTCCCAAGATTTTGAAAAATGGAAGTTGGAACAGGAATTCAGGCTTAGAGTAAAGAAATTAGAAATTAAAGAAAAAGCCAGAGCTGAAGAGAAAGCTAAGAAGCTAAAGCTCAAGGAACTGGAAATTAGAGAAAAAGCCAGAGCTGAAGAGAAAGCTAAGGGGCTAGAGCTCAAGGAACTAGAGATTAGAGCCAAAGCTGAGCAAGAAAAAAGACAAATGGAATTTCAAATAGAGATGAAAAGATTGGAAATTGCTGCCCAAAATAATAATAGTAATAATAATAGCAACTCTAGTGAGGGAAATCTCTCAAAGATAGATCTAAAGAAATTTCCCCAATATAGGAAAAGAGATTGCCCTGAAGCTTTCCTGATTTCATTTGAGAGAGCGTGCTGGGATTTTTAGATTAAAGATGATGAAAGGATGATAGTGTTGAGATCACAAATAAGTGGAGATTTAGCTGAGCTTTATTCTCAGATGCTTCTGGAGCAAGCTAGAGATTTTGAGGCATATAGAAAAATGGTATATTCTAGATTTGGCATAAATGCAGAACACCTTAGAAGAAAATTTCGTTCCCTTACCAAAAAGCCTGAAGAATCATATGCCCAAGTGGGGGCTAAATTGATTCAATGTTTGGACAAATGGATGGAACGTGAGAAAGTCACTTCTCTAGACCAAATGAAAAATGTAATTGGTTTAAAATAATTTTATTCAGTGTTGCCAGGGGAATTGCGTTATTTGGTCAAGGACAAAAATCCTAAAAATGTATTACAGGCATCTGAATATGCTGATTACATCAGTGAGATTAGAGATCCTCGATTTTCTGAGGTAAAAATTGGTAGAAAAGTGTGGGACGACAGGAGGAAAGGGGCCCCACCCAGTAGAGATTACCTCAGAAGTACCCAAGCTACTGGAAGCCATTTTGGAGACAACCCTCATCTCCAGAGCACAGTCATCTGAAACCTAATCCTGAGGGAAAAGTTAATAAGGCCCTTTGTTTTGAACCCAAGGCCAGTAAACGGTGTTATGCGTGTGGGGAGAAAGGTCATTTTTGGGCTCAGTGTGAGACTCAAAAGACTAGGGATGGTAGCCAGCATAAAGGTGGAAATTCCAGTCAGCCTAAGAAGGTGTTTTGTGTACAGCATAATGGAACAGCTAATACTGCAGTTGAAGCTAGCCGTGGAGCTGTTGCCATAGCAACACAAGTAACAGAAGGGTCAGAGAGCCAAGATCCCCCTGTGACCAGGGTTGTTCAGTGCTTTCTGATAGAAAGTAATCATAATCTTCTATATAGCTCAGGTGATGTTATTTATGTTAATAATAATAAGTATCTAGCGCTCAAAGATTCTTGTTCACAAGTTACAGTATGTCACCCTGATATAGTCCCTAAGGAAAATATGTTAGACCATGAAAATATTTCTATTAAAGGGATTGCTTCTGAAATAGTGGTGCTGCCCATGGCAAAAATACCAATGAGATATAAGGGATGGTCAGGAGTTTGGAAGGTGGCCATATCCGATCAAATTCCTGCCCCGTGTTTAATAGGCCTGGATTTAGCTGAGCATGTGCAGCGTGTTTTTGTGACAACTCACTCTCAGGGAAGGCAAATTGAAGCCACTGAGGGAAATAATGGAAATCTTCCTGAAGTAAGAGAAGTGAGAGAGACAGCTGATCTGGTTATTCTGAGAAACCCTAAGAATCTATCTTTCATCAAAGAACAAAAGGAAGACCCTACCTTAAATGAATGCTTTGCGCAAGTTAAGGAAATTCCACTGACCCCTGAAAATCCTGAACGATGCCCCAGTCTAGAGGAAAACCCTGAGATAGTAGAAATGGCTGAGGTGATCATATCGAAAAATTCTAATAATACTTCCTTTATTTTAGAACTGAAGGAAGATACCACCCTGATTCCATGTTTAGAGAAAGCCAAAGAATCTCCCTTCCCGTTATCTCCTGAACACCCAGAGAGGTTCATAGTTGATAAACACCTGTTATATAGGGAAGTTTTATTAACACCTCATAGGAGTGCAGATGGACATCTCAAACAGCTAATTGTCCCTGTAAAATATAGGGAGAAGTCCTTAGAAGTAACAGAGCCAAACTTGGGGGGTACTCATGGAAAGGAGAAAGGCTTGTATAAGACCCAGGAAAGAGCATTCTGTCCTGAGGACAAAGTGGTGAGGCTGAGACCCATAGAGGGGAGTGAATTGCAGTTAGCAGGGTCAGAACCTGTGGATTTGTTGCAGCAGAACTGGAGGGCTGAGGAGTCTAGTTGCTCTGCAGCTGCAAAAGCCCTTAAAACCTTGCAATGCAAACCCCTACCTAAGAAACCAAATATTAAAGATATAGAACCAGATGATGAAAATCTCAATGCATCTAAAATAAACCAAGTGTTTGAGATTACACTTAAAAGAAACATGCCTGTGAATTTGGAGGTGACCCATGATAGTGGTTCCCCACATATGGAGAACTTTGCAACAAATGTACCTGTGGGTGAATTTGTTGGTGAGGAGGAAGGCATAAGCAATAAGATCTCAAGGAAGAACGCAGTCATAGCTGTGCTGGAGAAGTGGAAGAAACCGCCTAACCTTCCCACAGCTGAGAAAATTAAGCCACTATTCAGTAAGAACAGGCTTAACCTGGAAGAGGCGAGCCGAGGACATCCAGTGGACTTCAGAGTGCCCGATGACTGCCGGTTGACAGAAGAGAGCGCAGACTTCAAGATCTGCCTTTGTTGTGCCGGACTACAACCGGGGGTTCACAATCTGTGTGGATGCATCGAGCGTCGGACTTGGAGTGGTGCTGTGCCAAGCGGATGACAGCGGGAATCTGCACCCAGTGACTCTGATCAGCAGGAGATTCCAACCTGGTGAGAGACATGCGTCTGCCATCGAGAGGGCATGCCTATCGATTGTTTGGACGCTGCAAAGACTGAAGCCTTACGTTTGGGGGAGGAAGTTCATCCTTTGCACTGACCCTTTCCCTTTGTTGTGGCTACAGACTATGAATTCCAATGACAATAAGCTTGCAAGATGGACGCTAAACCTACAGGACTTTGACTTTGAGATCCGCAGCATAAGAAGGACTCAGAATATGGTTGCTGACGCCTGGTCTCGAAGGCCAAATGACTAATGGGTGGATAAAAGAGTGTAATGTTGTATTAAATGTTCTGTTTGTGCATTAGTTATGAAATGCAATTAAAATGCAATGTCTCGTTGAATGCTGATGAACTAAGAGGTGTATAGAGATAGGAAATAATAATGGTGAGTTGCGTTATTAATGTAGAGGTAATGTAATTTGTATTAATGTGAGTAGTGCAAATGTTTATAATTGCATTGATTGTTTAAATGTTTAAAGTAATAAGTTTGGTCTAGTAAACAGTGAGAGAGAAAACTAGTATAAGGTATGTATCAGTATATGGTAAATATGTGTTATATGTTGAAATATGGTATATGATTTAGAACATAACTGGTAAGCATATTATTATGATGGTGTTTTGTATGTAATGTTCCCTGTATGTTCCGTTGTTCATAAGGGTAAACTGTAAGGTTTTCCCTCATGAAACAAACTTTTTCTTAGGGGGGAGGAATGTGGCGATCGCCCACGTCATTCATGCCATTCATATTCATGAGCTGATGTGCATGAGCCTATGAGAGGACGGGAGAGGCGGAGTCAGCAGCTACATGAGGTTTGGCGGGAGAAGGAGGAGTCAGATAGGGCTGGTTAGTCAGAGAGAGAGAAAACATACTGAGAAAGATAGAGCTGGTTAGGAAAATAGGTAGAGAAGTCGGTAATGATATAGCAAGAGAAAAGAAGTATGTACTGAGAGAACTGTTGATGATTTGCTTATGTATAATGTGTATCTGAGAAACTTCTGTTATTATTCAATCTGCTTCACTACAATAAATAAGTTCTGTTTCTGTTCACAAGTGTTCTGACATACTTCATTTATATTGCGGATTGAGGTAATCCACTGGTGGCAGTGAGAAGAAAACGTGACGTGAGCCTTTGTGAGGGAAAGACAAGCAGGGGCCACAAGGGCAAACGCCACAAAGCCTAAGAGGGTGCGCTACACAATACCGTACCAGGCACGACATTCTCCTTTGGCATCCCCGTCTCCACCTCGACATGGACATCATAAACCTTCTTCACACGCTCCG
The DNA here is from genome assembly GCA_037013535.1 of Intellagama lesueurii. NCBI lineage: Eukaryota > Metazoa > Chordata > Lepidosauria > Squamata > Agamidae > Intellagama > Intellagama lesueurii. The sequence continues at coordinate 159,511,306 of JBAJHW010000001.1, read as the reverse complement.
CCTTCTAAACAAATCGCTTCCTCAAAACCATCTCGTAAACGTCATGACACCTTACTAGAACATTCGACATCGAAACGACCAGAACATTCAACATCGAAACGATCTCGACATGAGTCCATACCACCATCGGTATCGCAACATCATCGACCCTCAGTTCAAGCCACCACTACTTACAAAGGGCCACTTCCTCCTCCCTCTGATCCTGGCAGATCGCAACCAATCAGACCTCACCAACCTGCCTCTCCCTCCACTTCATCGTCAACAGATCAAGATTATCACTCCAGTATATCTCAAGAATCTCCATCTAACATACCTACCCCTGGATCGGATGTGGCTGACAACCACCCTCCTTCTCCATCAGAGGATTTCACCTCCTATTCCCAACTCATTATGAGGATGGCCAAATCCCTGGAACTCTATGTCGAAGAACCACCACCACCCAAGCAAGATTTGGTCTTCGATGATATAAATCAGGATAAAACACCCCCGCTTAGACTTGCCTTCATCCCTGCAATGCTAGATTTGGTCAAGGAGTCCTGGGACAAGCCTCCTTCATCCCTACAAATTTCAAGGAGAGTGGAGAATCATTATAAAACACACAGTACTGACACATCTTTCCTAACAAAGCACCCTACTCCCAATTCTGTTATTGTGGAATCAAACCAATCCAGGGCTCGGAACAAATCATCAGTCGCCCCAACAAACAGGGAAGGTCGAAAACTAGACATTCTTGGGAGACGGCTCTACTCCCTCACCTGATGAGAGTAGCAAATTATCAAGCGGCGATGGGCGCATAACATCGTCAATTATGGAATAAGGTTCTCTCTATTCTTCAGACAGTCCCTGAAGCATCTAAAACAGAAGCTCTTAACATCCATACCGAAGCTTCTACGCTTGCTAAACAACAAAGAATCGCATCCCGACACACTGCTGATGCTGCTTCCAAAGCCATGGCCACATCAATTGTGCTTCGACGCCATGCTTGGCTCAGATCTGCAGGTATCTCTGATGATACCAGACCTTGAATCGAAGATTTACCATTCGATGGTGCTGACCTTTTCAACCAAAAGACAGATGAGGTCATGGATAATTTGCATAAAATCAGGAAAACTGCTCGCTCTTACTCAACTCAACAACCTTATCTATTCCAAAGATCTCAGTGGCGCAGACAACAATTCGTCCAACAGCCTTATCAACCATATCAGCAACAATACAAGCCTTACAAACCTCTGATGACTGAACAACCATTTCCGAATCAGACTATTTCCACTGTTCTACCCTTTCGAGCTCAAGCCCAACATCAACGTTGACAACCCTTTCGGCGCAATCAAAAGAGGGGTAAGCAATACCCATGATTTTCTAAATTTGGCCTTTACACATCCAACATTTACCCAAACTCGTCTATACCCTTTTGTCCAATTTTGGACTCGTATCACTAATGACCGTTGGGTCCTATCTATAGTCAAACATGGCTATTGTATAGAATTCCACCATATACCCCCTCTTGGTCAAATTAAATATACCTCCTACTCTTCAGCCCTGGATGAAGAAGTTTCCCTTTTTCTACGCAAACATGCTATCATTCCTGTCCCAATGGAGTACCTTCATAACGGTTTCTACTCACGTTATTTTACAGTACCCAAGAAAGACGGAGGACTCCGTCCTATTCTTGATCTTAGACACCTAAATAAGTTCATCCAACCCAAACGATTTCGAATGATCAAATTGAACAGTTATTCCCCTCCTTTCACAGGGAGACTGGTTTGTTCTCATTGACCTCGAGGATGCCTACTTCCACATTTCCATTCATCCGAAACATCACAAATACCTTCGTTTCCATTTCAACGGCATTAATTCTGTTCACTCCCATTCGGTTTATCCACAGCACCAAGAACTTTTACGAAATGCCTAGCACCAGTTTCAGCATATCTTCGTCTACAGGGAATTACCATATTCCCTTACATGACTCATCGCCTCCCACTCTTACCAAGCTGCTATCGACGCTACTCATATCACTCTTGATACCTTACAGCGCCTCGGTCTCAAAGTCAATTTCTCCAAGTCTCACCTCGAGCCTTCACAAACAGCCAAATACATCAGTGCCTATCTCGATTCCACCAAAGCTCGAGCCTTCCTTCCTCCAGACCGACTAAAAAAGTTAAAATTAGCACTTCGACACTTCCAACCCCACGCCTTGGTCTCTACACACCAGGCTCAACATCTCCTAGGTCTCATGGCTTCCACTACTTCTGTGATTCAACACTCCAGACTCAAAATGCGATCTCTTCAATCATGGTACCTCTCTCTTTTCAACCCACTCATAGACCATCCGTCAAAACGTCTCAGGCTAACTCCAGAACTTGCCCAACAACTTACCTGGTGGACCTTTGTTCCGAACCTCCTCATCGGCCGACCTTTCGCACCTCTCCAGCTCACTATCCAGGTTACTACTGACGCCAGTCCTCTAGGATGGGGAGCACACTGCCAAGACCACAGAATCCATGCCCTGTGGTCAAAGAAAGAACAATAGTTACACATCAACCAGCAAGAACTCTTAGCAATTATCAAAGCCTTCAGAGCCTTTCAACCTTTGATCTCAGGTCGAGCTGTCCAACTTGCAATGGACAACACAACAGCTATGTACTATGTGAACAAGCAAGGCGGTACGCACTCCCTTTCACTCCTGTTTCTGGCAGTTTGTCTTTGGGAATGGTGCTACCTCCACCATGTATTTCCAATCGCGGTTCACATTGCCACAGAGGACAACATTTTAGCGGACCACCTCAGTCGTCTCACAGTATAAAATCACAAATGGACACTCAACGACTCCATCTTCACTCAAATTTGTCACGATTGGGGAGAACCACTCATCGACGTCTTTGCAACAGCAAACAATGCGAAGTGCAGTCAATACTGCTCCCGTGCCGGGATCGGCACCGATTCAATCAGGGACGCCTTCATGATCGATTGGGGAAATCATCTTCTCTACCTATTTCCCCCAATCCCTCTCATCCAAAGAACCGTAATCAGAATTCGCCAATTCCACGCCGATGCAATTCTGATCGCCCCTTGGTGGCCTCGACAACCATGGTTTACACACCTCAAGTCGATGTCGACCACTTTTCTCCGCCTCCCCAACATCCCAAACCTGATTTCTCAGGATGACGACAAGATTTATCACCCAGACCTAACGTCCCTCAAACTTACAGCATGGAGGATTCTTCCCCCATAGCAGCCATCATTAGTAAAGCTAGAAAGCCATCCACACAAATTCTTTATAATTATAAATGGAAGTCTTTTTCTACCTATGCTGCCTCTAAAAATCTTTCAGCCTCCCCAACTTCTCTAGATACATTGCTTAATTATCTTTTACACCTTTTCAACCTGGGACTCTCTCAAGCCACTCTCAGAGTTTATATCGCTGTAATTATAGCTCATCAACCACCAGATGCGGAATCAGCAAAATTTTTCTCTCATCCAACCTTGAAAAGATTTTTAAAAGGACTTCACAATATTCGCCCTCCACAGCGACCTCCACTTCCTCAGTGGTCTCTCCAAACTGTTCTGAATGCTCTCACCAAACCACCATTTGAACCCATGGCTTCCACTAACTTCAAACTTCTTTCATTGAAGACTCTTTTCTTGGTAGCCATCACCTCAGCTCATCGAGCGAGTGAGCTTTCTGCTCTCAGATCTGACTCTCCATACATACAATTCCATCCTAACAAAGTCACACTTTATTCAGATGTCTCATTCCTCCCTAAGGTAGTATCCGATTTTCATTTGAACCAACCTATCATCTTACCGTCTCTCTTTCCTTCACCGACTACTGATCTTAAGTGCATGCTCCACACTTTAGACGTTCGTCGCGCTCTTGCATTCTACATAGACAGAACAAAAACTTTCAGGGCATCTCCCCACCTCTTCATTTGTTTTCATGGACCTCATAAAGACTCTCCATCATCATCGCAGACCTTGTCTCGATGGATAGTTCAAGCCATCTCCCTGGCTTATGAGCTTGCAGGGAAAGAGCCTCCTGACACCATTAAGGCCCACTGCACAAGAGCTATGGCTACCTCCAACGCATTTCAGTGCGACGTGCACATTTCCAACATCTGTCAGGCGGCCACATGGTCCAATCCATCCACCTTCATCTCACACTACAGACTGGATGTTCGAGCAAAGAATGATGCCTGGTTTGGGAGAGCTATATTGACATCCTTTCTTCGGTGACAGCCCTCCTTCCGGTAAGTGAGCTTGCTAGTCACCCATTTGTGTGCATTCACAGAGGCCACGAAGAAGAAAGAGAGGTTACCTACCTGTAACCATGGTTCTTCGAGTGGTCCTCTGTGAATCCACACATCCCGCCCATCCTCCCCTCTGTCCGTCACTCCGTTGTCTTTAACCTTTATGACAGCGGCGGACTTTGGGAACTGAGAGGACCTTGGGCGGTCGGAGCATGCGCTCCACGGGGGAACGTCCTACTAATCACGTGTTTTTAAGCTCTAGAAACCTCCGAGACGTCCTGTGTAGGCGCAGAACAACCCATTTGTGTGGATTCACAGAGGACCACTCAAAGAACCATGGTTACAGGTAGGTAACCTCTCTTTTTAACTGATAATTTGTTGGGAAGTGCAGTCTTCTTTATTACATGGAGTCAGTGCTTAGACACAAGAGGGTGCTCTATTCATATGCATATTCCCCGTGAATGAAAGAAAATCAAATACTGCAGGAATAAGTAATTCTACATTGTAGGATGGTTGTTCCTTCAGACTATAATTTATAAGAGAAGCTCATGGGTGGTTTTCTTTATGATGCAGTGACAGTATGAATTGCAGTCTTTTGATGCCAATCTCTAATGTTTCCGTTCTGCAAGAATGCACAACTCAGTGTGGCTTTAGATCACTTGACAATGAGTGCACACTAATATTAATTTTAGAGGTATTCCATGAAATGCTATTACAATGATCCTTTGTGATTAGGAGTACCTTGCCCGTGGGCTATAATCTAAGGAGCCAGGGATGTCAGAATATGAAGCCGCCTCAGAGGCAATGTTTAGGTTGTGGTTGCACTGGGTTAGTCACCGTCTCTTTAAGATGTGGCAGGTAGATTCAACTAACAAGGTTAAATTTTAGCCACCACCATTTTGTCCACCCCAGTGTGATAACAGCTGTTTTCGCTCTGTGTGTCCTCTTACAGTCTACCTGTCTGCTTCCTCTTCTTACTGTGTCATCTTCCGGCTTGTCACTCCAAACACTCAACCTTTCTCCCTCTCAGCACAAGTACAGGGACCTGTGAGTGCCTCAGGTTATGTTCATCCTCTTTTTCCATGGCCCTTCTACAAGCCAGATATACTTATTATTATCTAGAAAACAAAGCAGAGTTTGGAAATGTGAGGATTTTGGACTACTGCTCCCAGAATCCCCTGACCAGCATAGCTGTGGATTCTGGGTGTTGTAGATCAAAACAAGTTTTCTAAGCTCTGTCCTGAAGCATGATGTTCCTGATCAATGATTGGGAATTAGTAGTGTGAGTGGGGGATTATCCATACATGAGAGCACAACCTGTGACTCTTAAAATTTAAATGAGAGATGCATCCCTCAGCAAAAGGAGAGTATGGGAAGCCCACAAAGGGTTGTTCTCTACTCTGCTTGCCATATAGTTTTCTCCCTCCCACTGAATACTACAGAAAATATGTGCTTCTGCTTTAGATAAAGAGAGATTAGTAGTGTTGACACACTTTATAATGTGGCATTTATTCACTTCAGGGGAAACATTTGTTTCCATACTTTGTGTAGTACAATCCAAAAGGGGTTTATCACAGATGGAATTTATTTCCTAGCTGTCCTGAATGTTTAGTCTCTGGTCTTACAAAGCTCTGTTTCAAGATTTATTAAAAACCTCTTTATTATGACAGGATCCAGAAACCATGATGACTCTTTTCCCTTTCCATGTTTTCTTCCTTCTGTATTGTCCCTTAAAAAAAAAAAGTGGGGGGAGAAAAGCCAAATGTTTTTTATTCCCTTCCTATCAGCCGCTCTAGGAGCTATTTTGGTTGAAGAACAAGGTATAAATATTTGAAATAAATGCATAAATCATATTGCAGTGTCTATCAAAACCCTCCTTAGCATAATGATTGAGTAATGGTAAATTATCTGACTGAGAAAGGAAAAAGGCTTAGTTAATATAATTATACTTTTTTTTTCATTTTTAAAGAATTGGCAGATACCTTTGAGTGAACTTTGAGAAGGACCAGAAGGTATCCTTCTACTTCTGATTCTTATGCTAAGTCTGTACAAGCTAATTCTATAAATTCTATAAAGGCCTTTGTCACATTTTGAGTCCTTTTCCTCTCTAAGGAAATCAGCTTCAGCTTCATTTTGCTGTTGTTCTTATCCTAATCCTTCTTTCCATCTTTTGAAGACATGTGGACCTACTGAAAGAGATACACTCAGAAGCTGGAAGGAAGAGAAGATTTGAAATCTCCCTAACCATAAGCTAAGTTGTTATAATGTCACAAAAGCCTGATGGTTTCAAAATGAGGCTCTCTGCTGTGATGTCATGATGTGCTCATGAGTAGAGATGCGGGTATTCGTATTCGTATACGAATATTGCTGCACAGGTGGCGTTAACAAGGGTCCAGCCCCATGGGGCCGAACGGTCCACTCACTGATCCACCGCGGACGCAGACGGCACAATTCTATGAATAGTGCCACAGCGCACGATCCACTCACCACTCTTCGACCTTGCAGCGAGGCTTGTCCTCCCGCCTCTTGCCAGGAATGGCGAGCGGATTGTTCTCTGCGGAGCCATTCGTAGAATCGCGCCGTCTGCATCAGATTGGTGAGTGGACCGTCCGGCCCCATGGGGCTGGACCCTTGTTAATGCCACCTGTGAGGGGAATATTCGTATTCGTATACGAATATGAGTAATCCCGTCTCTACTCATGAGCATTTTGGCTATGAATTCTAGCTATGAAGACTACCACTGGAAAAGAAACAAGATCAGAAAATACTGTATGTTTGTGGTGGGAGAGGTATAGGATAACAAAAAAGAAAATAAAGAACTCAGTTTCTCCTAATTTTGTTTTGTTTTGATTTGTATTCAATATTTGAACAAAAGTTGCACTGTGAACTGTCTTCATTGATGTAACATTTACCAGATCCACTGAAATTATGTTCAATACATTCGTATATATTTTCCTTTAGAGGTGCACAACACAGTTTGTATCAATTTCCTTCATGTTTTTAGCTGAATTTTTTTTGTCCCTAATTGTGTATAAGTAGACCTGTTTTATTTAGCTTTCTTTCTCCTGAATATCTGATGTGCATTTCTTTGGGTTTATGCTAATACCTGAAAAGCTTACACTTGACCTTATGCACTCAGTACAACTTCTGATTTCCATTTGACGTTATAAGTGGTATGTATTGTAGCTTTGGTTCACAGGTGTACTTTTTAGCAAAAGAAAGCTGGCCATGTTAACAGTTTTGTTTAAAAAAATGTAAGGGGAATAGATGATGAATTGACACAGGTTTTTGAAAGTACTGTATATAAACAGCACAGGCTTTTGAAAAAATTTCTTTTCTCCCCTTTTCTATTCTTCTGGATACGTTATACCAAGAAAACTCAAGAAGGTTCACCCTAAGTTGGTATCAGTTTGGTAGATGATGATGATGATTTCTTTTTATGATCTCTCATCTTGAGGAGAAAGAAAACCAATCTCAAATATACTTGTAGGAAGACAAAAAAACATGAATTGGGGAAAATAGCATTAAGTGATACTGAGAATACTTTCCATTACCCTTCTCAGTTTCACTGGTGAGTGCAGAAAGAGAGGGAAGGAAATCTGGAAGTTATTATTGTGCTGGCAATTGTGCTGGCAGAGCAAATCAACATTTTTCTACAAGGTAATTTTCTAAAAATGGGGGCAACCCAAACAAAGAATATAGCTTTTTAACTGGGCTTCAGATAAGCCCCAAATCTGGTACAAAGGTTGCAAACAGTCTGCTCTTGCTGTCTGCCAAATATGGAGAGGTTTGGGCAAAGGGTTTCTGAGTTATGATTTTTTAAAATTAAAACTATCAATCCCTGTTCAGAAATATGTGACCCCAAATGTCCCCAGATTTAAAACAGATCATATACATTTTTTAAAAAAGTTATCCTGAAAGATAATGCTTGGCCTCATCCACTTTTTTATTTGGAAAAAATCCAGACTGCAGGGGCTGAAGTATTGATCCTCAAAAGAGGACTTTCAGATGGAAAAAGTAATGACTTACAGTGGTACCTCGACTTAAGAACTTAATCCGTATTGGGACTGCGTTCTTAAGTCGAAACGTTCTTAAATCGAAGCACCATTTCCCATAGGAATGCATTGAAAACCATTTAATCCGCATCTGCTGTTTTTCATTCTTAAGTCGAGGCGCTGTTCTTAAGTCGAAGCATTAGTTCCCATAGGAACTAATGCAAAGCCGGTTAATCCGTATCTACCACTAGGGGGCGAATTTTTTTCTTCTTCTTTTGACCTAAGGTGAACTTAGGTCAAAAAAAGGGCAGGAAAGGTTTTTTTCTTCTTCTTTTTGGTTCTTAAGTCGAGGCTCCGTTCTCAAGTCGAAGCAACTTTTTGCGAACGGAGCCGTTCTTAACTCGAATCGTTCTTATGTAGGGACGTTCTCAAGTCGAGGTACCACTGTAGTTATAAACTGAGCATGTATGTACAGGCTTGCCAGTCAAATGATACAATGCATCCTACGGCTGAGGGAGAATCACAAGTCAACAAAGCTCAAAGCTACTATGGAAGGAGTGAAAAATGGGTTTGCTTTAAAGAAAACAATGGAGTGAAAGGAGGGCATTTTGCCATGTCTCTTCAGCGAATTAACATTTAGTTTTGTAAGGCACATTACAAAAGCACAGAGCAGTTGTGTTTGTCAAATCCCTGAGTGCTTTCAGTAAACATTCTGTTAAGATTTCTGAAACCAGCCTCCTGACACAAGTCTTCAAAGAAGAAACCAGTTACAGATTTGAGGTAATCTGAACTTTTCAACCTATCAGTCAGGTCTCAGTTGAATTTTTAACTCCAAACAGGGATTTGTGTTTGCAAAGGTATTGACTGATGGTTGTAAAAATATTTTAAAAGATATTTAAAAAAGAATAGAGAACAAATATTCAGAAGCTCAGTCATTTAAGCTGTGAAATTGCTGTTTCTTGCTTTGTGGCTGGGGATGGTCTTACTCGATGTTAGCAGAGCTTTGGTGCCTATAACCTGTCATAATCTCAATCATTCCACCCGCCTTGTCACTATACAATTGTTTGGTAATTTTAAAAAATCCTAAAATATTATATGCCATCAAGTGACCTCTGATGTGTGGTGGCAATATTAGTTAATGACCTCCCAAATGTCCTATCATTAACAGCTCTGTTAACAGATCTTGCAAATCAACAGCATTTCATATTAGGTTGTTCTCTCTTCCCACTTGTCAAAAAACCACTGAAAATTGCTTTGTGATCAAATGAGAAGTAGTTAACTGATGAAAAAAGAAGTCAGGTTCTGGGATTTTCCCTTGCTTGGTGTCTCTTTGTGAATGGTAATGAGCAGAAGAGGGTATCCTGTGTAAGACCATCTTGACTGTTGCCATTGGTATCAACATTCAGGCTGCCTTTTGCTATGTAAAACCTGACATCTTTTTTCCTACAACCAATGCAGACATGATATTGTGGAGCAATATTGGGCCATTTCCTGGTATTTTGAATCATGGATACAGAAGGACAGTATCCCATACCCATAAAATGGATGTGTTTTTTTAAAAAAAGAATTGAATTTATATGTTGTTTCTTAACACAAGGCCGTATAAGAATTCAGAACCAGCTATATGGGGATCACAAGGGCACACCCAGGTTACATACTCATGGCTGTTAAGAAGGAAGACTGGAAGGATTTACAGGGAAAGTAGTAACTCTTCCACCACTGTCCTTGGTATCTTCTGCTGTCATAAAAGATGAAGTTAGCTGTGCACTCACAGATACTTCTATCAGTTAGGTCAGCTGTCAAGGGACTTCTGTCAGTGGATGTGCCATACGCACATATCTTGTGGGGAATGAAATACTCACATCACTTAAGTGACACTGTCTCTGTGGGTGTGTGTATAGTTTGAAAAATATAGGCCACAAAGCATTATGGTCCCAGGCTATATTAGCTGCACTTACGCAGAATTTGGAAGTTTCTCTTCTCTCATCTCCTCTCCTCTCCCCTCCCCCTCCCCTTCTTCTCTTCTCTTTGGACTATAACTTGCAAGATCATCCGCCTAGCATGGCCCCAGGTAATTTTTACAAACTTAGTATTTAGCTCTTATTGAAATTAATATGACAAATTAGACATGACTCAAGCTATGTCCTGTTTATTTAAGTAGGAACCAAGTGTAACTTACTTTGTCTCGATTCAGCCAAGTAACTTTAATTCAGACTCTTGTCTCAGAATCTTAGCTCAGCTTGTTCCTAGGTAACAAATTAATGTATTAATTTCTTCTGTCAAGGAAGAAAAATGTAATAATAGTGCCATATGCTGATAAAGTTCAGTTTTTCCTCATATGTCAATCAAAAGCCAAAATAGCAAACTTTTGAAAGCTGTGTATATAACCTTTCAAGTACTGAACCTGCATTCTTGCAAAAATAATAATTCAATACTGTTACACGATACTCTGATTATCCCCATGTTAGGAGAACTGGGAGCTATATTTGTGCCAAAAGATAATCAGCTGTATATTGAGTCAAAGGCTCTCCCAATTATAAAAAGGGAGGGAACCATTGCAATATCATGGGGCAGAATTTTCCATAAGAATAGAGTCCCCACAGAAGAGGACTATCTTCCTGGGCTACCGGTTTAATAGACCTTACTAGTAGACACATTACCCAAGCCTCCATGGCTGATCTTAGGGTCCGGAAAGACTTTCTATGGGTGGAGGTGGTTCTTCAGATAACATGAGCCCTGTTCAGACATCCAGTAAAAGAGTTAATCCATGAATGTCAGGAACAGGCTGACTTCATCCCCTTCCTCCTTAGCTCTCACATATGGAGAGCGAACTCTGGCAAGGAGAACAGTTTCTATACGTGGAGTGCCTCCATGTGATTGAGAACGTTGGTTTGTCAAGTTTTGTGCTCATGTGGAGATAGAGATTGATCTGCTAATCTGATTTAGCTCTCTACACGAGAGTTTGTTTTGAGGGCAGGGTGAGGCTTCCATTGCTACAGAATAAGATTAACTCTTGAAGATTATTTATCATCGTGAACTTGCTTTGTTTTTTTTTTGGTTTTTTGTTTTGTTTTATATCCTTAATGGTTGATTAAAGGGATCACCTTCTCCTGCATTTGTATTGTTTCCACAACCATGCAGCCTTTCCCTGATTTTTCTTTTATTGAAAATTTCCATTGGGCCACGGTCTCAAACCTTCAGGTGTACCATGCCTTTCAATAGCGAGTGCTGAAACCAGCCTCAAAACTGTTTCGTTTGTGGACATGCTACATAATTCGATGATGCCATACTGAATAGATGAGCCATTTCCTCACCACAGAGTAATACGTTCCTGTGAACATGAAAGATCTATCTGTGGTGATAAATCCCTTGTTACACTTTCCCATGTTTAAGTTATTACTCACTGACACATGCCAGACCACTGACAATCAACTTTAGCTCATTATTCCTATTGATTATTTCATCACTTATCACATGTTAAACAGCTAAGAGAGGAAGGTGTGGATATATAAAAACGAATCAGGATATTCATTAAATATCTCTGATTTGTCAGATATTCGTTGGTTTCCTTCTCAGCTCCCAGTCTTGAAGTAAAAGGACCCTGTCCGATTACCTGGACTTCTCAAACAGAATGTGAAATGGTAAAACTTGCTACTAGACATGGGGATGAATATAAAAACGAATCAGGATATTCGTTAAATATCTCTGATTTGTCAGATATTCGTTGGTTCGTATTCTTGGGGTCCAGAGACCCCAACGAATACGAAGCAACGAATATAACCCTTTTATATTCATCCCTTAGTTCCCTGCTTTCCGTCCACTTGCTATGCCTTGCGGGGCATAGCAAGAGGAGGGGGAAAGGGATCAAAGCAATCCTGCAGCCGCGCTACTGCGGAATCGCATTGATCCCTGCTTTCCCTCTGCTTGCTATGCCCCACGGGTATATGCAGGGAGGCATAGCAAGAGGAGTTAAAGCAGGGATCAAAGCGATCCCACAGCAGCACGGCTGCAGGATCGCTTTGATCCCTTTTCCTCTCCTCTTGCTATGCCCCACGGCAGGGATCAAAGCAATTCTGTAGCAGCGTGGCTGCAGGATCACTTTGATGCCTTTCCCACTCTTCTTGCTATGCCCCGCGGGGCATAGGAAGGCTGAGGGGGCTGGGACTTTATTTTTTAAAATTTTTATTTATTTATTTATTTATTTATTTATTTTTAGATAGCCCCACGGGCTGTCTAAAAAATATATGACCCTACGAACAACGAATTGATTTGTTGTTTGTGGGGTCACTGGGGGACAATTCGTGCTTCGTGGGTCGTCAAGTATGACAACTCATGAACCAAGACAAAGTGCCATTTTGGTGCTTCGTCCCCATCTCTACTTGCTACACATTTCCTGGACTGGAATACTGCAGTCTGCAGATGGTAACATGGTAATACTCCTTTCTGCCTTGTTGTCAAGTAATGTATCAAAAGCATTTGGAGATGGCTCTCTTAAAACATGGACAAATTGATATGGAGAGAATAAGCTCCTCCAAGTCTTTTGGTCCCAAGTTGTTTGAGGCTGCAAAGACAAGCGCCAGTGTCTTTCTGTGGGCCAAGAGTGCTTTCTCTCCCTCTCTATATGTACTGTACAAACAGTACGCTGGGCAAGCCACTCTTTCTCATCCTGATCTCCCTCACTATCGGGAATGCGTATTCCCTCATGATGAACTTATTTTCCTTCCTACACTAGTATTTCTTCAGAGATAAATGACTCAACATTCAGCTTGTAAATTGTTATTTTGACTAATACATCTCCACAACGTTAAAGCACTCTCTGGATGGTTGACAACATAATTCTGCAAACAGCAACTTGCCCCCAGCGAACGGGGGTACTCATTTTACCCACCTCAGAAAGATGGAAGATTAAGTCAAACTTGAGCTGGCTACCTGGATCTGTCTGGATTAGAGGTGGGCATAAAGCGCTTTCAGTCCCATTTGTATGTGTGGCACCACAGGTGCTGAACGTTCCCTCCCCCCTTCCTCATGACCGGCTACCACACTCACAAGCCTCTGTGAGCTGCTCCATCCCGCCCTGTTGTGCAATTCCCCAGTGGGAGCAAGAGCCTGGGCTTCCCTACCCCGCCTCCTTTGGCAGCCGACCACTCAACGGTTTGCACATCCCCATCCCGCCTCCTTGTCTTTAGTGGTCAGCTGCCGGAGGAGGTGGGGCAGGGAAGCCCAGACTCCTGCTTGGGCTGGAGAATCACACGACGAGGAGGGACTGAGCAGCACACAGAGGCTTTTGAGTGGGGGATCGGGCCGGGAGGGAGGGGAGAGGGAATGAGTGGCACCTGTGGTGCCATGCATACAAATTGGGTCGAACTGCGACAAAGTGCTTTGGGCCCATCTCTAGTCAGAATCAAGCTTGACTGCAGTACTGCTGTTTAGCCACTGCCCCATGGGGGCTCCTATTATTCAGCTCTGCTTTCTTTCTGATGGCCAGTCATAAAGCAAAGCATGCAAGGTACAGAGGTGATGAACAGCACATGCTATGGCAGATGTATTTCACCACTTGAGGGAGTGCTGCTTCTCAAAAAAGAGGTGCTAATCTAACCCACAGAATCATGTTGCTGAACTGAAGCAGATCCAATTAGGCACTACAGCTCGTCTGGGAAGAGGGTATGTGGATAGGAAGCTATATAGACAGTCGCCATGTTAAAAGGCACCAGTTCACACCAGCAGTTCCTCTGCCTGCGTTCTGCCCATTTGTGTCTTCCGTGTGCTGTTGTGATTTTTAAGGAGGGAGGCAGCTCTGCCACATCCCAGCTGGCCTTCCATTGAATTCTGTTGTGTAGGGCAAATGGCAAAAGCGACAAAGATTGCAGCTGCAGTTGGAAAACACTGTGAAAGAGGAAGGCTTATAGCTTGGGAGTTCTGTTTTTAAATGTGAATCATGATCTTATGCTCTGCAGTGGATTTATTGGAAGAAATATTCTCCTTCCTGATCCAAGGCAGTTGGCAAAAATTCATAGATTCCAATAATGGTCAGTATTTAATTTTTAATGAAAGAAACATAACTTTTTTTATAGTATACTTTTCATTTGGGTAATAAGGAGAACGTTATTCGGGGGGGGGGGGGGAGATTAGCATTGAAAAGCATACTATTAAGCTAAAAGCGCTTTGCCTTGGTGCCAGATCAATCACCTAACTCCAGGAGAAATTCGGAGAAGTCATTTTTCAAGTAGCTGACTTTGCACTATCTGGGGCTTGCTTGAGAGCCTTTGCTTTGCCAAGCAGCTGCACTCCAGTACAAAACCATCATCCCAAGGTGCGGGAACATCCAGGCCTTTCAGAATGATTGAAAATGAGAGACAAACGGTGCACATTCAATTCATGTTTCATTTTTCTGACAAGGAAGTGGGTTTTAATGTCTGATGTATTTTTTTACTTTTTTAATGAGCCTTAAAAATTTTTTTTGTTCAGTTATAATTTTAATGCAGATCATATTTAATTGCTTTTTCATATAGTAAATTTAATGACTCTGTTGTATTGTACTGAATTGATGGCCAAAATCCTCCTGCACAGCGACGCAAAAGGTGTAACTTTTGAAGACCCCAAGGTAAAAAAATATATCACTGTAGACATTATCAGTTATTATTATTATTATTATTATTATTATTATTATTATTATTATTATTATTATTATTATTATTATTATTATTTATTTATTTATTTATTTATTTATTTATTTCATTTATACCCCGCCTATCTGGTCTTGTGACCACTCTAGGCGGCTTCCAAACAACATAAAACAACAGATAAAATCACAAAATTATTACAAAAACAATTTCCATAACAATTATAAAACAAAAAATAAAGATAAATAGAAAAGATAAAAAGATCAGGTATTGACTGGAGGGAAGGCCTGTATAAACATCCATGTTTTTAATTGATTTTTAAAGATACCCAGCGTAGGGGCGGCACGAATCTCCGGAGGAAGATTATTCCAGAGGCGAGGAGCCACCGCCGAGAAGGCCCGATTTCTTGTTCTTTCCCTACGGGCCTCCCTCGGCGTCAAGCTCCTCAGCCTCACCTCCTGACTCGCACGGGTGATCCGGGTAGACCTTGGTGGGAGTAGGTGTTCCGCCAAATATCGAGGTCCTAAACCGTTTAGAGGGACGTGGTGGCGCTGCGGGTTAAACCGCAGAAGCCTCTGTGCTGCAGGGTCGGAAGACCAGCAGTCGTAAGATCAAATCTACGCGACGGAGTGAGCTCCCGTCGCTTCTCCCAGCTCCTGCCCACCTAGCAGTTCGAAAGCATGCAAATGCGAGTAGACAAATAGGTACCACCTCGGTGGGAAGGTAACGGCGTTCCGTGTCTAGTCGCGCTGGCCACGTGACCACGGAAACTGTCTTTGGACAAACGCTGGCTCTACGGCTTGGAAACGGGGATGAGCACCGCCCCCTAGAGTCGGACACGACTGGACTAAATGTCAAGGGGAACCTTTACCTTTACCTTTAAACCGTTTAGGGCCTTATAAGTAAGCATTAAAACTTTGAAGTCAATGCGGAACCGAATGGGCAGCCAATGCAATGCAGCCAGAATAGGAGAGATATGCTGGTATTTTCTCACTCCACTAAGGAGTCTGGCCGCCGCAATCTGCACCACCTGAAGTTTCCGCATCAACCTCAAAGGCAGCCCCACGTAGAGCGTGTTACAGTGGTCTAATCTTGAGATTACGAGCGCATGCACCAAGGTAGTGAGCGCCCCCATATCAAGGTAGGGCCGCAGCCGGGCAATCCGCCAAAGATGGAAAAAGGCGGAGCGGACTACCGACGCCACCTGCGTTTCCATGGTGAGCGCTGGGTCCAGATGGATCCCCAAGCTGCGAACCCCACTATTAGCGGCCAAGGCCACCCCCCCAAACGAGAGAGAGTCATCCAAGCCACCAGCCACAGGGGCACCCACCCTCAGAACCTCTGTCTTGTCCGGGTTCAGCCTCAGCCCATTTTCCTGCATCCATTGCAATACAGTCCCCAGGCAGCGCTGAAGGGACAGGACGGCATCACCTGCAGTTGGTAAAAAGGAGATGTAGAGCTGGGTGTCATCAGCATATTGATGACACGATGCTCCACACCCCCTGATGACCCAACCCAGCGGCCTCATATAGATATTAAACAGCATTGGGGAGATAATCGACCCCTGTGGAACCCCACAATTGAGACTCCACGGGGCCGAGACACTCTCCCCAAGCTGTACTCTCTGGGGACGGCTCTCCAAGAAGGAACGGAGCCAGGCAAACGCCAAGCCACCAATTCCCAACTCAGAGAGCCTCCCCAGGAGGATACCGTGGTCGACGGTATCAAAGGCTGCCGAGATGTCGAGGAGGACCAACAGAGATGTTTTACCCCTGTCAGCCTCCCTCAACAGGTCATCATACAGGGCGACCAATGCCGTCTCTGTACCGTGGCGCGTCCTGAAGCCCGACTGAAATGGATCCAGGGCATCTGTTTCATCCAAAAGAGCCTGAAGCTGGTCAGCCACCACCCTCTCGACCACTTTGCTAATGAAAGAAACATTTGCGACGGGCCTATAATTGCCAATTTCGTCCGCCGCCATATTAGGTTTCTTTCTTATGGGCCTAATGAGTGTCTCCTTGAGGGCAGGTGGGAACCTGCCCTCAAGGAAAGACCCATTTATTATTGCAGTGGCCCATTCAGTTGTGATCGGCCTGGCTGCTTTGATTAGCCAGGCCGGGCAAGGGTCAAGGGAGGAAATGGTGGCCTGACAGCGATCAAGGACTTTGTCCACAGTATCTGGCGTCACAGGCTGAAAGAGATCAAGAATCACCGGGCAAGACGGAGCGCTGGACATCTCAGCTCGACTCACTGTATTCAAAAAAGGAGGGAGCTCCCGGCGGATGGCCTCCACTTTAGATTTAAAAAATACTGCAAATTGGTCCGGTGAAAAACTAGGGGGAGGCCCATCACTCAGACCAACTCCGGAAAGGTCGCGCACTATACGGAATAACTCCACCTGCTAGTTTGAAGTTTCGCTTATCCGGTTAGCGAAGTATGTACGACAAGCAGCCTTTACCTTAGACAGGTAGAGGTTAGTTGCGACCCTGACAGCTATCCAATTATGTTCCGTCGGGTTCTTCCTCCACCTACGCTCTAGACTTCTCCTAATCCGTTTCATCGCTCGGAGGTCCTGGTTAAACCAAGGCACAGGCCGAGCTCTGCGTTGGAGAGGGTGTTTAGGCGCGATCGTGTCTATAGCCCTAGCGGCAGCGGTAAACCAGCTGTCAACCAGAACCTCGACAGGAGCGCCAGCCAGGTCAGCCGTAACACCTCTCATGGCATCCTGGAATCCAATAGGATCCAGTAGCCTTCGAGGGCGGACCATAAAAATAGGTCCCTGCTCCCTGCGAGGAGGGAGTGCCACTGAGAGGTTACATTTTATTAGGTGGTGATCTGACCATAACAAAGGGACCGACTCAAGGTCAGTCACCATCAGACCACACTCACTCCAATTGGTGGAAAAGACCAGGTCCAGCATGTGACCACCCACGTGGTCATACACGTTGCACGCGGAGTCATACAACTCAGTGATGATGTGGGTTTTCCAGAAAAAGTAGAAAGGGAAAATAAACAATGTTATCTGATTGTAGTATGTTCAGATTAAATGTTATATTCAAACATATTAAAAGCTTTATGAAGAAGTTATTTTATTGGAATCTTTTTAAAGAGAATGGCATAAACATTCCAATAAATGTTTGTTTTAGAAATGACTGTACCTAAAAGAACACTGACTTTTTAGGGCACATACCTAAGGACAGCTGTACTTGGTGTATCTTATAGCAACAGTTTAACCTTCTTTGTCTGAGATATTACAAGAGCACCTTCGGCTTCGCTCACTCATTCTCTGCATTTTAAGTTGAGACAGATTTGATTCAGTACGAGTGGAACATTCTATATCGCTAAAGGATGGGTGTGAGCCTGTGGACACTGGCAATCTGTTCTATTTGGCCTCGATTGCTTGTATTTGTGATGGACTGAGAAGCAAGAGATTTTGCAAAGTAGAAACAAATCTACCAGTCTCTGTGTTTGTCAGTCTGTTCCTCTTTGTTGTCTTCATTTTGTTGAAAGCCTTCTGGTTCCTTTCACAAGAAGGTGCTGGTGGTGCAGAATCCTTAGGGTAATTCTAGACCACAGCCAGGCGTTGTTAGGTCTAAAAAAGATGGCACCAAGTGGATGGAGGCGTTTTTGGTAACCCATGGTTAGGTTTGTGTATTTTTAGTTTTTTATGAGTGGGGGGGGCAGATCTAACGCAATGAGGCCATGGTGGGGCCGTCTGGGGAGCCAGGAGCCTTAGTACCTGCCTTTGTGGGGTTTGAGTCATGCCTTGTCCTTTCATCTGGAGACTGGGATACTGCTAGTGTACCGTTCTCCCCACGACCCAGCACTCTCCCTGCCAGGGCTGGCCGAGTTTATCTCGGTGGTGGTATTGATGTCCCCCAGGTTATTGATAGATGGAGATTTCAACATCCATGCTGAGTCTGAACTGTCGGGACTGGCCCTGGAGTTCATGGATTCCATGACAGCCATGAACCTCTCCCAGCGTGTCATTGGCCCCACGCATAGAGCAGGCCATACTCTGGACCTGGTGTTCTCAACTGTGCAGGCTGATAGTGACCTGAGAGTGTGGAATAGGATCTCCCTCCCACTGTCCTGGACAGATCACTTCCTGCTGAGATTTAACCTGTCCACTGCTACCCCCTCCATGGGGAGAATGGACCTGTGAAATTGGTCTGCCCTCACAGGCTTCTGGACCCAGAGCAGTTTCTGGAGGCCTTGGGAGGGTGTCCGACTGACCTGGTAGATGATCCTGTCAAAGCCCAGATGGATTAAAGGTATTCAGAGATAACCCAGGTGGCCGACACGATCACCCTCTCTGTTTCAGAGCTTGCTCTTTTCCTTGGTAAACTGAGGGCTTGCGAGCCATAAAGTTATCAAAGAGATGGTTGGAGAGCAGGTGGAGGAGGGACCAGTCAGCGCAAAATTTGGGTGCTGTTAAGAACGTGACTAGTAGGTACACCAGTGCCTTAAAGGCGGCAAAGAAGGCCTTCAACATCAGGATTATTGGAAAGGCCATGAACCGACAAGCAGAACTTTTACGGGTGGTTCACAACCTAACCAATTCTGGTCAGGTACAGCTTCGTTATGATTTTTCTTGTGATCAATTTGCAGCCTTCTTTAGATCTAAGACTGAGGTCATCCGAGCTGATCTCAACTCCACCAGCAGTTTAGTCAGTTGGGGAGTGGGGGGGCCCACTACTGTGCCCTCTCTGTCTGCCCGCCTGGTTCAGTTTGACCCTGTAACAGCAGAGGAAGTGGCCAGTGCTGGCTGGCTGCAGACGCATGACTTCTGTGCTCAACCCTTGCCCAGCTGGCTGTGGCCCTTCCTCAAGGACCATGTCCAGAGAGCACAGCTTGGGGATGAATAGTTGGTTCCTTGGACCCTCAATTGTGGGGTGCCCCAGGGATTGTCAATATCCCCAGTGCTGCTTAACATCTATGCGAAACCTCTGGAGGAGGTGATCAGGAGATTTGGAGTAAGATGTTATCTGTACAATGATGACATGCAACTCTGTCTCTCCTTTACCACCTCTGCAGTGGAGGCTTGAGTGATGCCTGGCCTCAGTACTGGAATGGACCAGGGCGAACAGGCTCAAACTGAACCCAGACAAGACAGAGATTTTATTCCCAGGCGGGGGGAGGGCTATGAAAGGTTGGAGGGGGTTATCTTAGACTGGATGGTTTTGAGCTCCCGTTTAGGGATCAAGTTCATAATCTGGGCATTCTTCTGGACTTGGATCTTTCTCAGGACTCCCAGACTGCAGATGTGTCCAGATCGGCCTTCAACCAGCTTAGGCTTATTGCCCAGCTCCGCCCATACCTTGACAAAGGCTTCCTCAGGATGCTGGTGATCTCCTGGTTTGACTACTGCAATGCTCTCTATATAGGGCTGCCCTTGAGGCTAACCCGGAGACTACAGCGGGTTCAGAACATGGTAGCCAAACTGGTGGTTGGTGTGAGCAAATTTGATTGCATCACTCCAGTTCTGGCAGTCTCCACTAGTTACCCGTTGTGTCCAGGATCAGCTTCAAGGTTTTGAAATGTATAAAGCCCTTCATGGTTTGAGACCACATTATGTCTTTTCCCAGTGTCATCTGCCTGACCCACCAGGTTGTCCCAGACTCCTCCAGGTAGCCACCCCAAGAGAAGCCTGAAGGTCATCTACCAGAGGTGGGGCTTTCTTTGTGTTGGCACCAAGACTATGGAACCAACTCCTGGAGGAGCTACGCCTCCCCCCCCCCCCATACTCTTTTAGGAGACAGCTGAAAACACTTATTTTCAGGGAGGCTTTCCAATCTAACCCTGGCTAAGTGTTTTGCCTCCAGCTCTGCTTTCTGTGATCATTTGTTGGTGCCACTTTTTGTTTGTTTGTTTTATATGCTCTTGCCACATTATTGCTATTTTGTGTTATATTTTAGTGTTCTGTTGTGAAGCTTGGTTTGTAATATTTTGTAAACTGCCCAGAATGTATATACCGTGTTTCCCCGAAAATAAGACAGGGTCTTATATTAATTTTTCCTCCCAAAAATGCATTAGGGCTTATTTTCAGGGGATGATTTATTTTATTTTCATGTACAACAATCTACATTTATTCAAATACAGCCATGTTATCTTCCTCTGGTTGCTGCACAATGCTGCACAATGGTGGAGGGTGGGGTTTCACTTAACTGGGAAACCGGGTACATATTTGAAAACATAAACTTTGAAAACATAAACTCAAACATTTAAGCTCTAATATGCTGCAGTCTAATGCTGTTAGATAATAGTACATTTGAACTATTTCTAAAGACTATTCTGAAGACTGTGTATATGTGAAATATGTGACAGTTGAAACATTTCAGGTATTTTATGTGAGCCCTTGGGATAATATGGCCATATACACACAGACGTTTGTAATTAAAAAGCATTAGATAAGACATTTTTTAAAGCAATAGGATTCCACTAAGCACAACTAAGATCAGTTTGGCTCCCGTTTGGCACTGTGGTGCTAAAACCATAATGTAATTAAATGATAACGATCTGAAGACCTTTTCATTTCTGTACGCCATATATTGTGAACAGTTTCCCACTAATTGATTCCATTGCTTCCCATGATTCATTCCACAGCAAATTCACCAACTGCTTTAACAAGCTGAGGCATTTCTAGCAAAGTCACTTATTTCCCCCCTGAAGAAATAAATACTCACAGCAGTCTATAAATTATAATGAATTTCACTTTCATTAGGAGATTCTATGTTTCACTAGTAAACAACAAGAACGATGTGGTGTTTAAAGAGACAAAAAGGGACTGCTCAGAAAGCCCTTTTAAACCAGTGACCCATTTTTTAAATGAAGTATATAAAACTTCAATTTGTTTTTTATTATTTTAAATAATATAAGGTCTGAAATCCTGTTGTGTAACCTACACCCATGTAAGACTGATGATGTCATCAGTAGGGGTGGTTTTTTATTTCTGTTCTGAGGCTCCTGTATAATCCCTTTCATTGTCAGGAAGCCATGGAAGCTGTGGCATGACAGGAAGATATCCTTAGTTACAGAAGTTCACTGCTGCCTGGAGGAATTTACCAGTGGCAGTAATTTTTGGGCAGTAAAGATGCCCTCCTTCTGTCCCCTGGCTCCCCTGGCTTCCTGAGGATAAGAGGCATGAGAGTGTCACTACATGGTCAAATACTGCGGGATTTGCACCACTTATAAAACAGGTGAGTTTACAGTATTTTTTACTGACCACATGATGCAAAGGCTTATTTCAATTAGTTCCATTTGGTTCCAAAAGTGTCATTTTTCCTGTGCCTCGGGGGGGGGGGGGTCTTTTGTGTTTTTGGGCCAGAACAATTCAAACAGGCTTCTTCCTGTGTGGTTAGTTTTGTGATACATTTTTGTAAAGATGAGGGAGCCCTGCCTTTGGGTGGTGTTTCAGTGACATGGACTGCTGTGGCATGACGTTCAGGCCCAGGGGAACATGCAAAAGCAAAGCACTGTGATTGTAATGTGGGGGATTGTGTGTTAGTCCTGAATCCTGTCAAACAGGATTTTTTTCCTTCAGATCGTGTGAAGCATAGGATATCTGCATGAAGAGGATTTCAGCCATTATAACGTACAGTGGTGCCTCGCTAGACGATGTTAATCCGTTCCGCGGAAATCGCTGTCTTGCGAAAACATCGTCTAGCGAAGCACGTTTCCCCATTGGAATGCATTGAAATCTCTTCAATGCGTTCCAAGGGAAAAGTCGTCGTCTTGCGAAGATCGTCCATAGGGAAACCTCGTCTAGCGAGCGCGGGTCCCCGTTGGAATGCACTGACAGCTATTGACCGCTAGTCAATGCATTCCAATGGGGAAACCTCGTCGTCTAGCGAAAATCGCCCATAGGAGACCATCGTTTTGCGATCGCATTAGCGATCGCAAAAAGCCATCGTCTAGCGATTTCCTCGTCCTGCGAGGCAATCGTCTAGCGAGGCACCACTGTATATGTTATTCTTATAAATACTAAATGTTAGTATATAATGGTATATATAGTAATATATATATACACACTACAGGGATGTGCACTATCTTTGGACAAATGTGTTGATACCAACTGAATCAAGGATGAATCTGTGCACTTCCAGGGGGATCATGGGGCAGTATTAAATCTGGCATTTACATGTCATAGTTAGAAGTGGGGAAAATGAAAGAAAAACTAAGAAAGCCACTCCGTTGGTGGCAAGGAAGAAGAATATGTTTTTTCTGAGTCATTGATGAAATCACCAAATTCCATACTGTGGCTGCAGCACCACTAATTTCAGATGCACGGAAGAAAAAAGGGTGGGGGAGAGAGAAAGGACACAGAGAAGAATAGGCTTCCTTGCATTACTCTTTTAAAAAGGAATCAAAGAGGACCTTACCTACTGCCCTTTTAAAGTTCCTTCTGTATTCCATTTCCCTGTGGCTGTCTTAGGAAGCTGCTGGGGGCTTTCCTCTGCATGTGGGAAAAAAGGAAGGGAAAAATAAAAATAAAAATGATTGCCCAGCTCTGGAACTGCTGCTGTCCTGGCCCTTCTGGCTTGTGTCTACAATTCTGTCTACCACCTGGCTTTACCATTTGCCTTTTCCTGTTCCCAGGAATGGGGCTATTTATGGAGAACCAAAACACAAATCATGGCATGGACGAAAATCAGATTGAAACAGATAATCTCTCAAAGAGTAGAAGATGGACCAGACACCAATCTGTGTACCTTTAGTTAGATCTCCCCAAAATACTATATACTAGATGAAATCTGTTAGTAAGTTGCAACTAGAGTAGGCCCATTGACTCAGTGGCAATTTAGTGAATCAATTCCTGCACAAGTTCCATTGATTCAGTGGGCCTACACTAGTTGTGACTTACTACTGGATTTCAGCCACTATATATTAGCTGGAATCCTCTTGGTGTTCATGAAAAATCTGCATAACTTCCTGTGGCTAATTGTAGCTAATTAACAAAGTGTTGGTTGTTTCTAGGTTGTGCAGTCAGGTAAATGATCAGGCACATAAGCAAGACATGGTCTGGCACCTTGGCAGTTAGCTACAATTAGCTGTGGCAAGTTACACAAACCTTATGTGAACATCAGTAGGGTTTTTCAAATAAGTAGCTGTGTTAGTTTGTGTCAAGGGACGTGGTGGCGCTGCAGGTTAAACCGCAGAAGCCTCTGGGCTGCAAGGTCGAAAGATCAGCAGTTCGAATCCACACATTGGAGTGAGCTCCCGTCTCTTGTCCCAGCTCTTGCCAACCTAGCAGTTCGAAAGCACGTGAAAAATGCGAGTAGATAAATAGGGACCACCTCGGTGGGAAGGTAACAGCGTTCTGTGTCTAGTCGTGCTGGCCACGTGACCACGGAAGATTGTCTACGGACAAAACGCTGGCTCTACAGCTTGGAAATGGGGATGAGCACCGCCCCCTAGAGTCGGACACGACTGGACTAAATGTCAAGGGGAACCTTTACCTTTACCTTTAGTTTGTGTCAGCATGTTAGCAAGATTAAAGGGGGGGGGGGGAGAGACAAAAACAAGGGCAAAATATTGTGTCACTTTGAAGACTAAGAGATTTCTTTCAATGTGAGCGTTTGTGAGTCAAAATCCACTTCAGATACTCTCTGAAGTATCTGGATCGTGATCTTTAGGAGAATCACCCTGGCAGGAGGGACAGAGTCCCTGTGCTGGCCCCAAGCCCTTCACTCGCTTTGCTGCTACAAACACCCTCACCCTGGTACACCTGGGCAGGGTGGCGGGAGTCCCATTTGCCTAGGGGTCTAACCACCCTGAGGCCTAACTACTCAGGCTCACCAGCTGCAGAAAACCTCCTGTGAGCATCAGGGTCAGCATGAGCAGCGAGCTCTTCCTGAGCTAGCATGAAGGCCTGAGTATGTCGGTCCTGCCTTCTGGCCTTTTTCTTTGGCTTCTTTGAGGTGGAATCCAGTTTGCCTTTCGCTCGCATTGGTTTCTAAGATCCCAGCCTGATCCTTTTCTTCGGCTTTCTAGATCCTCCCTTTATTTTCACCTTCTGGTTAATCCTGGACAGCTGCCTATCAGCCCTGACACTTGTATGACATTGCAGCTAATGACATACAATTAATTATGATTTCATTTAGTTGTCCCATACACCTTGACTTGAAATAACATAATGACGGATAATTTTATGTACTAGTATTCTTGTGTTTATTTGTAATAGTAATAGCATCACAGAATAAAGCATACTATACACGGTGTATAATACCAGGGTGAGGGTGTTTGTAGCAGCAAAGCGAGTGAAGGGCTTGGGGCCAGCACAGGGACTCTGTCCCTCCTGCCAGGGTGATTCTCCTAAAGATCACGACCACGTGTAGTGCATAACATGGTGAGGTTATGGGAGGGGAAAACCTTGTGAGATGCAAAGCCCCATGCAGATCCAGAGGCTTTGCTCTGGACCCACAACCACTCTTAATGAGGGTGCTTCCACACCCTCATCCCCAGTAAACATGTTGTTTTTGTAATGAGTGTGTTAGTGGGGGAACGACTGATTCAACACTAATATGAACCATACTTTCTCAGAAGCAATGGGACTTGATGTGAGTGGAACATCTGAGTAGAGATTAGAACTGGTCATAAGCAACTTAGTTGGTAATATGCAAAAATAAATTTTGATTTTTATCAATTTATTCTTACAGAATGTTAACATTATTCAATAAAATATAGGGATGATTCTTGTTTGTCATACCTCTTTATGGACTGGGGACAGAGATTGAAAAATGCTTATCTATAAGACCAAGAACATAATTTAAATCCTATTGACAAAAATTATCTTCAGAAATTACTATTAACAGGGGTGAAAAGATTTCACCATATTTCCCCTAATCTGGTCGCCTTACACTGGCTACCTATTCGCTTCCGCATTGATTTCAAGGTGTTAACCATTACATATAAAGCCCTTAACGGTTTAGGACCTCGATACCTGGCAGAGTGCCTTCTTCCACCCAGTTCTACCCGTATCACCCGCTCCAGTCAGGCTGGGCGGCTGAGGGGCCTAACGCCAAGAGAGGCCCGGTGGGAAAAAACCAGAAATCGGGTCTTCTGGGCAGTGGCCCATCAGCTTTGGAACAAATTACCTGCTGAGACCCGCCTGGCTCCCTCACTGAGGGCCTTCAAGACTAACCCGAAGACATGGCTATACAGGCAGGCCTTCCCTACAGCCATTACCTAGCCTATCTCCCCTTTTCTTCTTTTTCTTTTCTCTCCTTCTTCCTCTTCTTTTTTCCCCTCTTTCTTTTTTCCTTTCCCATCTTGGATTAATCTGGATTTTATCTTAGTTTATTTTTTATATTATATGTAAACCGCCCAGAGTAGACACGTTCTAGATGGGCGGTATATAAATCTAATAAATAAATAAATAAATAATGCTAAGTATACAACAATAATAAACCCACACCACGAATCCAGATGGAATAATGCACGCAGGGAAGAGGACTCACCCGATAAGACTGGGGAAATGGGCACACAAGTGGCTTCTACATGTGCTGAGCATACTTACGAATATATGATACTTTTGAAACAGCCAGTGTATCTCCGCAACCTTTTATCCCTCAGGAATTCAGGCTTGGGCCCGACCGTCACTAAATCATAGCTCTTCAAGCACAATTGCAAGTAACGTTCTGCTCTGTCAGAGGGTGTTATTCGTATGCTCCCATACCTTCCATCTCCATCTGTGCCCTTTGCGCTGCTTTTCTTTTTATCAGCCACCCCGTCACACATTGCACTCCCATTTCAGCAAGGAGTTCAATGATGGTGTCAAGAATTATTTTTAAAATTAACATTATAGGGCCTGGATATTATAATCTTAGCATTTTATAATGCTATTTTTTCCCCCAAAAAGAAATTGAAGTGGCCTTTCTTGTCCACTTACAATCACCTAGAACCACTTAGCTGAAACAGTGAGTCATTGAAAGCGTTTTTCCATATCACTTTTTAACAGAACAAAACTGTGTTATACCAGTATACGGGTCTAACATTATATTATGATGTTCTTTCATTTATGTGGCATTGTGCTTTGTTTAGTGGTACTTAGCAGATTGATTTTAAAAAAAATCAAGGTGGGGATAACATTTGTGCTGAATAGGTGCTGAGCTGTGTGATATGTTCACCCTGCCCACATAAAAACCATGCTCTGTTTTTTTTGTTCTTTTTTTTTAAGGGGGGGGAGAGGAATGTGAAGGCATTTTTGGTTGTGGAGATTGTATTGCTCCTCTCTCCTGCTCAGAAAAGGAGGGTGGAGGAGGAAAGAAGAAAAGAAAGAAAAGGCAGACTTTCTAGGCTACCTGCTTACTGTAGCTTTGGAATACCCCATTGACTGACGTGTGTGTGTGTGTGTGTGTGTGTGTGTGTGTGTGTGTGTGTGTGTGTAGGAGTCACCTGGGTATTCTTATCCTCACCCATATTTTCCCTTTGTGTCTTCCACATCTTAACATTAAAAAAAATCCATTAGGTGAAAAATGATAGTGAAGCTGCACACGGACTTTTAACTGTGCATAGTAGGCGCCCTCAGTCTACAAGCACCCTTTGTGGTTTAAAAAAAAAAGCGAGAGTGAGAGAGTGAGAGAGAGGCTGAAGTAGTCGTGCTGAAAGGTGATAACGACACATCCATGCCAGACGTCCCACAAAATGTGAGCGAGAGTCATGGTGATTCCACAAGAAAATGTCTCACCTGAAAGCAGTTTCGGTTACAATGAAGGGAGTCCTCACTGGAACTAAAGAAGCAAAAAGGAGTCTTCCCTGTAGGTTTGTTGCAGGAAGAGCAACAAGGAAATTGTGGATCGGCCACATGGCGGTGATGGAGAAATAACTAACGGGTGGCAGGAGAGAAGGCAAAACACCTCCTTTGCTTTTGGCTTCTCCCCAAGGGAAGGTAGTGGACAAGCTGGGCAATGATCGGCCAGTCGGTCTAATATTGATACCGTGTCTGGTAGCAAGATTTAAAAAAAAAAATCAGATGGGGCATTCACGTCTGCAGAGTTGATTCCAATGAATTGATTTCACATCCGGCCCTAAATAAACAGGCCTCTAGCAGGGAAGCAGAAGAACCCGCTCCCCTGACAAAGTGGTCTGTGCGTGCACGTACCTCAGGTGTCTGCTAAAGTTTAAACTGTGTGTGTGTGTGTGTGTGTGTGTGTTTTAAAGGAGAACAGCTGGGAGGTTTAGTGGTGGGACTGAGCCCTTAGTCTCAGACAGGTTTGCAGGAATGTTTGGGGCAGGTCTGCTATTTTTTTTTTCCCCATTTGAAAGTTTCCAAACACTGGCAGGGGAGGACATTTCAATTTGTTAGGTCATCCTCTTCTGGCTTATGTATCTGTCCTTGCTTTTACTGGTATCATTGGTGGAGGGTTTCTCTGTAAGTCTGCCCAATGCCTCTCATACTCCCTCTACAGGGCAGGCCCAACACATCTTGTCACCTGAGACAGAGCAGCCTCTCCACACTCAAGTCAAGGTGCGTAGACCCCAACACCAGATGTGTCCTTTTGGCATAGGACACCCTCAATCCCACAAGTCCTTATTCCTATCCCTGACAGCAAAGAAACAAAGTAAATAAGTACAAATTTGCGAAACACACACAGTATTTGCTGCTTGAGGCATCCGGTGCAGACGACCTAATGACAGGGCTGAATCTCTCCATCTTTAGCTTGTTGCAAAGTTTGGGGCTTTTCCATGATGGCCTCCTTCCCACCAATGTCATTTGGGCTAATATTCAGCAAGTATTAAGCTCAAAAAGTATCCTAGAGAACTTGGAAGTTTGTAGCATTTTGTTGTTCTGACATCAAGTTGCCTCCAACCCATGGTGACCCTATGAATTAGTGATCTCAAAAATATCCTGTCCTCAGCTGCCCTGCTCAACTCTTCTAAACGTAAGCCTGTGGCTTCCTTTAGGGAGCCAGTCCATCTCGTATTTGGTCTTCCTCTTTTCCTGCAGCCTTCCACCTTTCCCAGCATGATTGTCTTTTCCAGAGAATTCTGCCTTCTCAAAATGTGCCCAAATTAGGACAGCCTCATTTTTTTGCCTCCAGAGAGAGTTCAGACTTGAGTTGCTCTTGAACAGACTTGTTTCTCTTTCTGGCAGTCCAGGGTATCCACAAAGCTCTCCTCCAGCACTACATTTCAAAGGAATCAATTTTTTTTCCTGTCTGCTTTCTTTGCTGTCCAGCTTTCACACCCATCTATGGTGATCAGAAAGTCAGGAGTACAAGAGGACGGATGATCTTGGTCTTGGCCTCCAGTGACACATCCTTACATTTGATGATCTTTTCTAGTTCCTTAATTGCTGCTTTTCCGAGTCGTGGTCGTCTTCTGACTTCTTGGCTGCAGTCTCCATTCGGATTGGTGATTGAGCCCAGGTATACAACTATCTTTAACTATTTCAATTTCTTTATTGTCAATGCTAAAGTTGTGTAGCTCTTCTGTAGTCTTGATTTCTGTCTTCTTAACAAGACAGCATTTTAGCATTTTAGTTGGTCCGAATAACAGTAATATACTATTGTGTTTTTTGGATGCAAACTGCTGCATTCATTCAGTGAAGAAAGATTTACAGGACTCAAGGGAAGGGTCTTGACTAGGTTATTGTGTGCAAAGTAATATTTTCCAGACCTTGCTTTTTAATATTCTCAGTTCAGCTAAGCACTGCCTGCCCCACATCAGGTTCTCAGATGGTTCCAAGTAACAGCCGCCTCCAGCCTTTGGGCTGACCCACTGACAATTAACACCTGAATGGAAAATCCTCCGGATGAATTCAGGAGGAGAGATTTAAGCCGATAATCCTATGTACACTTTCGGGAGGAAACGGCCTCACTGATCTCAGTGGGGCTTGCATCTGAATCAACACATTTAGGAATGCACTGAAGGCATCACTGGCCAAAAGAATTGTTCTCTTTAGCAAAAGGCCTTTGGAACGAAGTATAAACCCTGCTTGTAATGTAGAACTCTCAGCCAGGTGCTTAAAAAGCAGATCACAGTCTTAATCAGGAATCCAACATAAATTCCTGAAACCTTCTGATGTATTACTCAGGACAGAAATCAAGGTAATACAAATGCATCCTTTATCATGTCTGGAATTTACTGATGCATGCTTTGATTTTTTTTAATTAGGTTCTCTCTTTCTCTTGTTTATTTGATTATTGTAAAATGTTTGAAAAATACACCAGGCAGCATTTCTCATTTAGCCTAAGAATAAAACTGAGTCACAAGTGATTCATGTATTTGTGTCGTTTCAGGTGGATGTGAAGCAAGAAGAAGCTTAAGAAATACAGTTTCTGCTACCGCCCGTATTATATTCTGTTCTGGAATTTTGCGTCCATATTTGTTCAGGGTGACTGTGTGCAAAGAGGCTTTCTATGGTTTACAAAAGCGGTTCACGATTTTTAGATTCCCAGATGGCGGATACCGCAGACCTCCGTGCCACCCAAAAACTGGCTCCGCAGGATTTCCCGGACTTCCAGAACAACTTTTTTGGCTGCACCGGGGACTGCAAACAGAATGTCCCGTTCCTGGTTCTGTCAGCAGAAGATGTTCCATCACTGGAGACACACTTGGATTCAGGCCTGTTTCACCCAAACCAAGCATGTTGTTCCACCCAAACCAGGGCTCCAGAGCAGATTCCACCACTATAATACAAGTATAGCGACATATTGGAATATTTTAAAAGGATAGGTTCATGGGCTGTGGAGCTGTTGTGCCTGGAAATCAGTTTAAGACTATTCATATAGTGGACTGTGCTGACATTTGGGAGGACAAGGGACTGTCAAAAAATCATAATGAAATCCCTTCCCAAAGCTCAGCAGTTGGGTGGCCTCCTATAAAACATGCCTTAGGATTAGAAGGTCAATGTCTCTGTTACACAATCTCCTTTTCCTCTCTTCCCTGCCCTGACTGTTTTCCCTGGAAAACTCATTGGCTAAAATTCCCTTGATGAAATGCAGAGTGAAAGGGCAATTCTTTCCATGGCCAGTTGTGTACTGGTCGAGAAAGGGACACATAACCAGTTATGTAAAGGGCAGCCCATTTGGGGGGCGGGTGAGGAGGAACCTCTTGAGCAAGTGCCCTTGCACACATAGTTTTTTCTTCTTTCAGAAGGCTGCCTGCCAGCCCATGGGGAGATATTTTTCTAGGCTCTCTGCCACTGCTTGTATAACAAGAAGTCTCCCACATTGTGATGCTGGAGCTCCATGCTCTGTCATGTTGCAAACAGCACAATGGGCTGAAGGGTGTGCAATCAACAGCCCTCTCTGCAGTTCTCTCCCTTCAGTCCTGTCTTTTTGTAGTTCTAATGCTGGGCAAGGACAACACACATACAAGCGCCATCATGGTAAGGCAGTGAGTCCCGGTGCCATCTGGGGATAGGTGGACATTGAAGCCCAGGCTTCAAAGTCCCCACACAAAGCCAAAAATACAACTCTTTCCTCTAGTACTGCTTCCCTGCATTTTACCTCCTTGTCTGTTGACTCAGGGCATAGAGATTCCTAGTGACTTCAGCTTGCACCATGAAACATAACAACTCTTTGCCAGATGGCCTTCCTTTCTGGAGTACCAATCTCCATCTGGATCCCATTTTGGCCTTGTTGGTTTGGATGGAGAAGCATTCTTTTTCTCATAAGGTGCTTAGACCAGTCAAAAGGGGCCTGAGCCTGCTTGGTTTAGGCCAAAATCCAGCCTATCTCCCTGTTGCTTAACATTATGTTTGTTCATCAGACTCGTCCAGGCACTTGATGAGGGTATGGCTCAGTTCACAAGGATATGTGGTGATTCCTCCCCTGCCACACACACCATTTTCACCATGATCCAATATCTATCTACCCAGCAATAAACCCTACAGAATCAAGTGGGACTTACTCCTTGGCTGCAGATAATCCCAATTGTAAACTATTTTCCATTTTGGTCTCTGGATGATCCAAAGCATTGTTTCAAAAGGATCTACTTGCATTTAAAGGAGCTTTAGGCTAAAGCCAAAGTGTCATATTTCCACAAGACCAACCTTTGGACTTCAAAGGAATCCATGCTTAAGTTCTGAAGACCAATCACCGAACAAAGCAAGTTAATCTGCATAATTCCAGAGGTAAAAGAGACTTGAGCTGTGACACTTAAGACACATTAGTTAAGTATTTCCCTCTTTGAGTCAAAGGCTTTCTCTAACACTGTTTCTGGCCTTTGAATTCTCTGTTATAATGTTGCCGTGCCCACCCTGGAGTCACAACAGAGAATTCCAAGTACCTCACAAAACTCCACCTTCCCATTGTTCCATTGGATGGAGCTGTGGCCATCTGTGATATCAAACAGATGTAACTGTACAGTGCAGATATGCAACCACAAGATTATTTGGCTACCTAGCCTATGCATTCAAACACCATGTTTTAGCAATCGTCTCTTTAGGATGCTGTTTTACTAATTAATGCACCTATGATGTAAGGAATGTAATCAGTATATCTGAATTTCTCCTTTTCTCTGTGGTTAACAATCATGTTCTTTTGTTGTGTAGTTTCCTCCCCCCCCCCCTCCTTCTGTTGCCTGTCCTTCAGACTTTATTTCAAGCTAAAGTGTCTAGTAGTAATACAAAAGGAAACATGAATCCCAAGGAGATGTGGGACCTGTGCTTCATACTGGTGGCCTCTTTTCCAGGATGCTTTTTCCTCCCCTTTTAATCTCCTGTATCACAAAAGATATAGAGAGCTGAGAACACCTAAGTGGTCCTGCTGTTGCTAATGACTCACATCCTGATTTTTTATTTTTATTTTGTTTTAATTTTTGCACAAGACATTGAGTTCCTGCTATTTCTGGCAGGGACCATTAAAAATTCCTTTTCATGAAGCAAAATGCAGTCACTTGCCCTTCAGACGCTCATGTGGGATGCCAACTAGTATGCCACAGAAATTATCAAGAGAATAACACAGTCATCACAGGAGAAACCCTGCCCTGATCAGTATCTTGTCTGAGGTGACAAACAGGCCATGGCTGTAAATTTACTGAATATCAAGACTTTGTTTCTGAAAAGTGTCCTTTTAGAATTGCATCCTTCTGGCACACAAAAGGATGAATCAACCCCAAGACCTACGGCTTGGCCGTCTGCATCAGATTAGCAAAGTCTGCAATGCGGTCGTTCTGTTTCTGGGGGCTACCATGCTTCTCTTTGACAGTTGCTTTGAGAGCTTCAGTGGAACTTGATGTTACCGTTGAGTGAAAAAGGTCAAAATCTGCTGAGTGTTTTCAGTATCATTGTGAAGACTGTGCTTGAAAGGAAATAATGTCCTTTCAATTAATTAAAAAAAGAAGACAGATCTTCCATCATTACATAACAGGCGAGCACAACTGGGTACCTTGGAATCATATGCAAATGCTCTCTGCTTCAGGTCACCAAAAGCATGTTTTGCTAACTGTTGACGTCGTTCAGCCATGCTGCACAGTATGCTGCCCCACACATAAATCCAGCTGGGGGGATGGCCTCCTAGCGAACCATGGTTAGGATGCTCTGTCTGTCTGTATCAGGAACAATGTGAAGTCCAGCAGTTGAGAGCAGCAGCACTCAGCTCCCAAAACAGTTTTTAGAACAGGAAGCCGGTTGTATAGGGCACTGAAACTTCTATAGGAATTAACTAGGAGAAAGGGCAGTGTTGTGGAAAAAAACAGCACTTGGATTAGCAGGACTATAAGCCTTTAAGATTTCAAAATTGCTGCCCAATCGCTGTTGATAGTCCCACTCCTGGTGGTGGTCATCTGGCAGTGATTTTTTTTTTCTATAAAAGCCCCACCTCACCCTGTCCTGAGGCTCCCAAAGCCTTCCTCAGGGCAAAATGGAGGCCTAGGGAGCCTTGGAACCAGAAATGGGGGCCTAGGAAGCTTTCAGTTAGTTTAATTCAATTATTTCTGGTGCCAGATCTGTTTGACACTAACAGAGTTTTACATAAAAGAATTTACATAACAGAATTTTGCCCAGTGAGTGATCTTGAACCCAGTCACTGCTCTGGTTAACATTAAGGCTCAGATGCTTTCCTTCTCTTCTTCTCATGTAACACAGTCATAGAAAAGAGATCAGAAATGGTTCATGTCCACAATGGTTTCTTAAAACAAGTCAGGATAATTCACTGTAGTTTGAAATTAGTCTGCCTGAGGAAAAATAGTTAAAACCTGGGAGGCTTAAGGATTGCGGTCACCCCACCTCACCCCCCAAGTTTCAGGGATCTGAGATGCCCCCATTCTGGTCATGGACCACGAGTGGTTAGCGCTGACCAGTTTGTCTAGGTTTGGATTTATGAGAAGCCGCAATTAGCTGAAAATGGAAGGAGATGTTTCTAAGCCTTCTTACAGCTGTGCTGCAGGAAAAGAGGGGAAGAGCAGCTCTGAACCCACGAGGTGAGATGGGCTCTGGAACCCTTGTGTCTTTTTTCTAGAGTGGCTCATTACTGGCAACTCTATCATACAGATCAGTTCCATTCAGCAACCACACTGCACAGCAATTGGAAAATACCGCTTTGATTAAATAGCAGCATCTGAAGCAAACAGAATAAACTGAGAGCTACATGTGTTCACTCTTACCAATTCATCCTGATTACAGGAGTTAAACCTATTAGGGATTGTAGCACTCCTGATAATTATAAAATGCCCAAACTCAAAAATCAAAAGCTCCCCAACTGCTTAAGGTTGACATTTACTGTGAAACCACGCTTCGTTTCAATTAAATTTAGAATGTCATCAGTCTCCACTTCCTAAACCTCGGAGACAAGAACGCATCCATGTTCATGATGAGATGCTGAATCGTTTTCGATGGAAGTGAGAGACACTTTAAAAACATCCCTTTCATATTTTAAGTTATAGTTCCTGATTGATTCATTACTGCCATATGCTGAAGTGTTTATAGTATGTGACACTCATATATCGCTGTGCTTCCTCTGAGTGTTGTCTCAGGCTAGCAGATAATTCTCAAGTTTTCTTTTCAGGAAATTGTCCTTAAGAAGCACAAGGTTGTAAAGGATGGGCCAATATCAGGATCAGTACTGCTATTATGAAAGGGTCCATTCGTTTAAGAATGAAAGGAATGGCTCCCCATGCAGTTTCTACAGTCAGGAGGTCAAGGTGTAATTTAACTTCACATCAGTTGACATTTGATCTGTGTGCTGATGCTAAATGAAGCTTATGGGGAAATCCAGATGTGAAAATTGTGGGATAGCACTTTATGCAAGAAATATTCTGAGTGTGGGATGACCAAATCCATGGAGAGGAGGGGGGGGGATCAAGAATTCCTGTCATTTTCAACATAGCAATTTGCACATCATTTACCTTCTGGATGTATCTACAGCTATGAAACCTTTTGGTGTCTTCATATAGGACACTAGCTTTGAATATTTTGCCTACTCCTGCTGTATTGGGAGCATTGGTTACATCCTGGGAGAAATTAGCTTAAGAATGTTTGTTGGGAAGAACTAAATTCAATGCCGATAAAGTCAGAATGGAGTGAAATATTTGTTTGTTTGTTTATTATTTTATTATTTGGACTTCTAAACCGCTGGACTGAATGATGGTCACTCTGGGTGGTGTACAAGATAACCATAAATATACAATTCAATTTAAACAACAAATCAAAATTAATTTAAATATAAAATGGGTTGGGTGGCTGTAGATGTTAAGCATACACTCAAGTGGAGCAATTAGGAATGGCATGATTTTAAAAGCCTGTCAAAATAAAAAAGGTATCCAGAGATGGACCAGGTGAATCTGAGGCAGCAGTTCCTTCCGGATCATAGGGGCAACTACCGAGAAGGTTCGGTTCCTTGTTTTCTCCTTCCAGGCCTTCCTCAGTGTCAGCATCCTCAGCTGCCCAGCCTGAGATGCATGGGTAGGATGGGCAGCCCTTCCTGGAAGGAGGTGTTCTGTCATGTACTGAGCTCCCAAATTGTTTAGGGCTTTATAGAGTCAGATTGTTCCATACAAGGTTGCAGGATGCTATATGTTTTCAACAGAAAATTGTTTTATCCTCAGTGCTTAAAATAGACTTAAACCATCACAAAGTCCAGTGAAAGTTCACATTTCACAGATGTACTGGACACTACTATGCCTTTTAAAGGAAAAATAGTACCCACTAGGTCAGCTAAGAAGCAAACTCTTTATTAGATGCACACCTTAATGTGGTGAGGGCATTTGAGCGCACCAGAGAACCTGAGAGCGATGCCATCAGGAGGTGAGACTCCATTATGAGCTTGGACTCCTAGCAGGGTCACCCAAGGCAGAATGGTCACAGCTGAGGTGCCAAACTAAGAGGCACCCACTCCCTTCAAAAATAATGACCACATCACAAGAAAATAATGGATGCTTCTAATGGTGATGTGTGGGGACAGCTACTGGGCAGCAGTGGTAGCTGAAGGTGACACTGGTGGAAGAGGCAACAGTGGTGACCCTCAAGCTAACTTTTGTTTGTTGTTTAGTCGTTAAGTCGTGTCTGACTCTTCGTGACCCCATGGACCAGAGCACGCCAGGCCCTCCTGTCTTCCACTGCCTCCCGGAGTTGGGTCAAATTCATGTTGGTAGCTTCGATGACACTGTCCATCCATCTCATCCTCTGTTGTCCCCTTCTCCTCTTGCCTTCACATTTTCCCAACATCAGGGTCTTTTCCAGGGAGTCTTCTCTTCTCATGAGATGGCCAAAGTATTGGAGCCTCAGCTTCAGGATCTGTCCTTCCAGTGAGCACTCAGGGTTGATTTCCTTCAAAATGGATAGGTTTGTCTCTTTGCAGTCCAGGGGACTCTCAAGAGTCTCCTCCAGCACCACAATTCAAAAGCATCAATTCTTCGGCGGTCAGCCTTCTTTATGGTCCAGCTCTCACTTCCATACATCGCTACTGGAAAAACCATAACTTTGACTATGCAGACCTTTGTCGGCAAAGTGATGTCTCTGCTTTTTAAGATGCTGTCTAGGTTTGTCATCGCTTTCCTCCCAGGAAGCAGGCGTCTTTTAATTTCGTGGCTGCTGTCACCATCTGCAGTGATCATGGAGCCCAAGAAAGTCAAATCTGTCACTGCCTCCATATCTTCCCCTTCTATTTGCCAGGAGGTGATGGGACCAGTGGCCATGATCTTAGTTTTTTTTGATGTTGAGCTTCAGACCATTTTTGGCGCTCTCCTCTTTCACCCTCATTAAGAGATTCTTTAATTCCTCCTCACTTTCTGCCATCAGAGTGGTATCATCTGCATATCTGAGGTTGTTGATATTTCTTCCGGCAATCTTAATTCCGAGTTGGGTTTCGTCCAGTCCAGCCTTTCGCATGATGTGTTCTGCATATAAGTTAAATAAGCAGGGAGACAATATACAGCCTTGTCGTACTCCTTTCCCAATTTTGAACCAATCAGTTGTTCCATATCCAGTTCTAACTGTTGCTTCCTGTCCCACATATAGATTTCTTAGGAGATAGATAAGGTGGTCAGGCACTCCCATTTCTTTAAGAACTTGCCATAGTTTGCTGTGGTCCACACAGTCAAAGGCTTTTGCGTAGTCAATGAAGCAGAAGTAGATGTTTTTCTGGAACTCTCTGGCTTTCTCCATAATCCAGTGCATGTTAGCAATTTGGTCGCTAGTTCCTCTGCCCTTCTGGGAGTTCTCGGTCCACATACTGCTGAAGCCTACCTTGTAGGATTTTGAGCATAACCTTGCTAGCGTATGAAATGAGTGCAATTGTACGGTAGTTGGAGCATGCTTTGGCACTGCCCTTCTTTGGGATTGGGATGTAGACTGATTTTTTCCAATCCTCTGGCCACTGCTGAGTTTTCCAAACTTGCTGGCATATTGAGTGTAGCACCTTAACAGCATCATCTTTTAAGATTTTAAATAGTTCAGCTGGAATGCCATCACCTCCACTGGCCTTGTTGTTAGCCATGCTTTCTAAGGCCCACTTGACTTCACTCTCCAGGATGTGTATTCATAAGGGATTTGGTTTAGATTATACCTGACTAGCCCAGTGGTTTTTCCTACTTTCTTCAGTTTAAGCTTGAATTTTGCTATAAGAAGCTGATGATCAGAGCCACAATCAGCTCCAGGTCTTCTTTTTGCTGACTGTATAGAGCTTCTCCATCTTTGGCTGCAGAGAACATAATCAATCTGATTTCGGTATTGCCCATCTGGTGATGTCCATGTGTAGAGTCGCCTCTTGTGTTGTTGGAAAAGAGTGTTTGTGATGACCAGCTTGTTCTCTTGACAAAACTCTATTAGCCTTTGCCCTGCTTCGTTTTGAACTCCAAGGCCAAACTTACCTGTTGTTCCTTTTATCTCTTGACTCCCTACTTTAGCATTCCAGTCCCCTATAATGAGAAGAACATCTTTCTTTGGTGTCAGTTCTAGAAGGTGTTGTAAGTCTTCATAGAATTGGTCAATTTCAGCCTCTTCAGCATCGGTGGTTGGTGCATAAACTTGGATTACTGTGATGTTGAAAGGTCTGCCTTGGATTCGTACTGTGTAAAAGGTGGTTGCAACAGTGACCAGGTTAAGAGGCCCTTCTCTAGTCACTCAGCCACACTACCCTGTTTGTCCTGGGGTGGGTGAACCCAGACGTAGTGGCGATAGCTCTGGAACCTGCCTGGTGTTGGTGCCTCCCAACACTTCAGCCTTTCCAGACCTAACAGTGCTTCCAGGGAGTTCAAAAGCCACAAGGCCAGATAGTTATAACCAATACACCCACCTTGAAAGGTAGACTGCCATCACTCCCACAAAAATACCAAAGCTCCTAGTAGCTGTTCAAGAGAAGACCTGGCTTTAATACCACAAGCCCTCTGAGCCAAAACCCCAGACAGTTAGTTGGAGATATTTTTCTATTTTATTAAACATAGTAGGAAAAGAGGGGGAAAGTTCCAAAAAATCCAAAAGGTTTCAAGAAAGTTTCAAAGAGCAATTGGAGCCAAAAACATTTGAGACAAAGCTAAGGGAATCAACAGAACACACTAGAAAATAACAAAGCTAACTTAATCTACCTTATACTCACATGTTAGCATACAGTCAGCAGAGTTCCGAAGCATATGTAGAACGCATCCTTCAAGGCATGGCATAGCAAAACAGCAACTGGGCATAGCATCTCCTGAGAGGTAAGCTAAGCTAACTAAACTTACATCTGAACCCCTTTTAATAAATTAAATGTCCCATTCCAAACTCTTCCATATGGTCTGCAAATCAGGCTTCGAATTCTCTCAAATGTTCATGAAGATAAGACATTATTATAAACAGAAGAATAACAGTTTAAAGAAAAAAATTGCAGTCTCAACCATGCTGGGAAACTGAAATCCACCATTCTGGCTGCATAATCAGAGGTCAGGAGCAGAGTTTGCATATTTGCTCAGATCGAAAGTCATAGAGGAAAAGAGATAGTGAACAAAACAACTGGAAGCAAACCAATAGGAAAGGGGGGGGGGCTTGCCTCAAGCCCGTGAAAAGGGACTTTTCAAATTGGTATGTGGCAAGGCATAGTTATATTAGGCTGTGAAACCCCTTCCCATTGAAACCCAGTGTTAGTCTGCACGCAAGATTGTTATTTCCTTCAACAATTTCCCTTCCCTTCCTGTTCCTTCTTTCTTTCCTTCCTTTCTTTATAAGGCTTGATAATCTAATATGAGGGCAGCTCAGAGACCAAGAAGGGAAAAAAGAATGAGGAATCACTGGAGAGGGAAGAAGACATTTTAAGGTAGCTCTGCGCCTTCTGCAAATCTGGATAGTCAGAGCAGCATCACCTTAACAAGCTGGAAACAAGGCTGACTGAAAACTTTCTCCTGTATCTGTGTCGATCCCTTGCTTTATCTCTCTCTCTTTTAGGTCCCCTAGCTATCCTAGTGCCAGGATAGTGAGCCTTTAAAAGGAAAAGAAAAAAAGAGAGAAGGTAATAGAATGGAATGGAATGGGAAGGGGAGAGGGAAACAAGCAGACCCAGGCACCAAGTCTAGGGAGGAGATGATTCAGACAGTTAACAAAGTGCAAACAAGGCTGAGTTTTTCCACCTCTCCCTGTTGACTCCTGTGCGGCTGGCTGAAGTGAATTAACCTGGGAACCCCCCACGTCCTGGGTACAATGTCACAGTGGATCCATTCACATTTTTTCACTGTCTGGCCACAACCTAACACAGCTATCCCCCTGAACAAGCTGAAATATATTTCTTTGTGTGAGATGGTTAAAAATCCCACCCATGAGAGGTAAATCCAAGGATTAAAAGGGGGGGGGTAGTCTCAATGCCCATTAGGCTCTATAGAGGCTGCCTCCCAAGAAACTACCCTTCTCACAATCCCTTGCAAGTCCCAGGTCATATTGTGACTCCAAGCGTGCTCTGGGGCAGTTCCCCTGTTGTTCAAAGGAGCTCAAAAGCAAGCAGATAGGCTCACCATGGTGGTAAGGAGAGCTGCCCTGAACCGTGCTGTTTTTAGGTCCCCACTCCCAGAAATCTGCCAGGGGGGTTCTGGGTAAATCCTGGGAGCAGGAGTCCAAAACATTGGAAGGTCACATCACTATTAAGCACTCAGAACTCAAAACTGAATTGCTACATGATGAGAATGCAGAGGAGCTGTACATGGAGCAACTATCAGGCTTCATCAATCAGAAGCAAGCAGATCTAGCTTGCCTGCTAAAGAGAGTCTATCTGGACTGAAGCAGGCTGCAAGAGTAGTTAGAGTACATAGCATTCATCAAAATCAATTTTGACAGGTGCGCCGCCCCTGCGAGGCGGGACAAAGGGCCAAGAATTGACCCAGGGCCTCCCCCAGGGAGGCGGGGCGAACCAGGAATGAAAAATCGAACAAGCAATGTATGACAGATCTGTACTTGTACAGTAGGAACCCTTATCCGCAGGATCAGTATCTACTGTTTCATTGATCCATAGTCTGAAAATATTGAAAATATTAAAAGAAAAATCCCCAAAAATATATTTCTAATGATGAAGGTCCTAGAACTGGCCACTAGAGGGGCCCAGAGACCATGTTATATATTGTGTTCACTATTATAATAGCGTTTGCTATAATACATGTTTTTCAGCATCCACGGCGGTGGGGTGGGGCTTGGAACAGATCCCCCGTGGATACAGGGATCCTACTGTATGCTAGAAGCAGAAATTGACATCTAATGTTTATTTTGCCCTACGTTGATGCTCTGATTGTTGCAACCCAGGGAGATCCAGACAGAGTACAAGGAGACTATATATCATCTTAGCAAAGAAGTCAGAATAAAGGGAGTAAGGAATGCAACATACCATTTAGGCTTTCAAACTGAGAAGGGAATAGATGTGTTATATCTTCTCAACCAGAGCCAAAAAATAATAAAATAAAATAAAATAAAGGAACCCGTGAAGAAACTAAAAGACTTTCTGAAGAGCAAATATGAGAGTGAACATCTGCCCCAAAATAGCAAATACAGAACAGCTGAAGGAAAACGTCTATACCTGTTTACCACTACTAGACCTGACATAGGCACTGCTTTAGGAGTACAGTGCAGAAAACAGTTCACCAATGCAGCTTGGCCGGATGGCTGTTAAAACAGTGGCTACATCATTGAAAGGAACGATGAACTTCAAGCTAGAATAGCCAGCCAACCTAAAGCAACCTAAAGCTTCTGCGCTTCTATTTCCCACAGAATCAAGAGTACACATTGCTGCAGCAGAACTATTGGGAGTTGTGCTCTGGCTACTGAAGCTACTAAAAGACTTTGGAAGAGAGGAAGTGATGGTA
Source organism: Intellagama lesueurii (assembly GCA_037013535.1). Classification (NCBI taxonomy): domain Eukaryota; kingdom Metazoa; phylum Chordata; class Lepidosauria; order Squamata; family Agamidae; genus Intellagama; species Intellagama lesueurii. The sequence continues at coordinate 159,469,750 of JBAJHW010000001.1, read as the reverse complement.
ATCGAGATGAAGGAAGCTAATCAGAACAGAGTTAGACTATCAGAATGTGAAAAGATGAATACATGCACGAAAGACATTGATAAGAGGTTACACTTGTTGTGTGACCTGACTGAGAAAAAGGTCTTTCAGATGATCTGCTGATGATATCCTGGCCAAGCCATTAGTGAAGGACCAGTTTGAGAACCTACAAGTCAGGGTGGGACTTTTTTTGCAGGCAAGCTTGAGAAAAGGTATTGGAAAAATATATATACAACTTTGCTTGCTGCTCCTTTAACAGGCGATGTTAGTGGAAACATACTTTGTTTCCTCCTAATTCCAAGATGCCATCTGTGACTAAAGGAACTATAGAGTTTTTTCATGCCTCTGAGTTCTTGAGACTGCTCCTTCCATCCTTTTGCTTCTTTGTTAGCAACCTCTCTCTCAATTTTCTGCCCTACGAAGTATATAGACATGTGGAGAAAGCATGTGCTATAATCAAGCTGACTGAACCACCCTCCCTTTATCAAGAAATATCCAGGATGACCTTTTTCTGTTTCCAAGGAAAGGTGTGAGATGGGGTTGATCTCTTCACACTTTTCACTGTAACCAAAATGAAACAACCAAGTTCAAAAGCCCATCAGCAAACATTTGTTCCTTAAAATAATGTTTAATGCAAAAAGAAGATGCCATTGAGCTACAAAAGTAGCAGAGAAACCCCTAGTTTCCTGTGGGAACTTGTTTATATTAAAAAGGTGCCTTGTGGGTCTGTTAAAGAGGTATCGGCAGACTATATAATGGCCTGTAGGCCACACAGGGCCCACCCCTGGACTAGAGGGCCACATATTCTCCACCTCCGGTATGAATATACAGCATAGTGAAATCCATATCAGGCTGCATGTAGAAACCACTGGACGTGCCAAAGAGTTCTATATAATTGCAAAGCTTACAATATGCCAGTAGTGTGGAAAAAATGGACTCTTAAAATGCAACCGTCCTGATGTTCTTGTGAAATAAGGAACTTCTTGGAAGCAAAAAGGTTGACGTCTGTTTCATCTCTTAAAAGAAATTCTGCAGAATACACAGTGTTATGGCTTAATGGCAACGCTTGATGCCAGCACCAGTGCTCTGAAATGCACCGCCTTAATTAATTGGACCTCTCTCAAAATAATGATGTCTTTGCCAAGACCAACAGTAGCTCTGTAATTAATCTAGGAACAGGACCCGTTGTTCTTTATTCCTAGCGTCTCACTTTGTGAACAATTAGTCTACATTTTGGCCTGGCTCATGAATGGCAGCCATTATGATTTTTAAGAAGCCGACTGCCTGTGTTCCAGATCAAAGATTAGAATGTATCATCCTGTAGAGACAAATTTCTTTCACTGTTGTCATGATTTTTCTTGCATAGTGCACCACCGTGTCTCATCCTCGGACATAATAAACACAATGAAGGTGAGAATCCAACTTTATTGCCTGGCAGCCCCTTGAATGCCAGTTCTAGAATATATATTCAGTCTATACACTGACTCTCAGTGCAAAAGGATTAAGAGAATATCAGCTTTGAAGGATGTTTATCCTGTCATTCATTTTGAAAAAGGAGGATTTGCCAATCAAGCGCATGCTGCAAAATGGTTAGATAGACTCTCCACTTGCTTTTCAACTAATGTTCCTTACTTTTTGTCACTCTAATTGTAGGGTTGTCACTCATCATCCTGAAAAGAGCCTGTATCTTATGCAATGACTACGCTGCCGTCAACAGCAGAATTTTGTGTCTTTTCTTAAAGACACTAAAGAGCTCCTATTAAGAAGCAACTTAAGGAAACTTTCCGAAAAGCTGCTTCTTCTTCTCTGGGGTGGGGAGAAGATTTTCAAATGAGGTCTTTTAATAACGGAAGGCTCAGAAGCAGCGTTGTTTACTGCTTTTCTCCCTCTTCAAGATGTCACGTTTCCCTGTCAGCTTCTTAGAAGCCTACACTCCTCTGGTGCAATCTGCGATGGATTCCTGGCTCCAGGGTATCTTCCTTGTTGATCCTCGCCAGCAAAGCACAGGCAAGACCAGGGCTTCGTTTGGCTTACTCCAGATGGAGTGGTGCATCCACCCCTTCGTGAGATGTGTGATGCAAGGACAATGTCTGAAACAGAGGGTGAAGGAAGCCATCTGTTTTCCTCCTGAAGGGAAGGAGCAAGCATCCTCTCCTGGCAAGAGTTCAGTGCTAGCCTTGTTGCCTTGAAGCAGGCAAGGTTGGAACTAGGAGAGTCCCCACCCCTTGAACAGGAAAAAGCACACCGTGATTTGCCATAATCCTGCATCTAAAGCAGGTTGGTCAATTTGGGAAGATCTGGGGCCAAATTTCCTCCTCCAGGATCCACTTCCAGGCAGCACCATGCTTGGCAATGGGGAAGAAGAGCCCTGTGTTTCCGAAAACACTGCTTCCAGTTTTGCTTTGGCTCTTAGAAACTTTAGGGAGACCCAGGAGCTCTGCACAAAATGACATGCCCCCCTTTTTTTGTTTGTTTGTTTGTTTGTCTGTCTGTCTTATTTATAGCCTTTCTCCCAATAACAGCGATAATGTTTTTTTTTAACCGAGGGCATGGAAGAGTCCCCAGGGGCTTTGAAACAGTTCTTGGAGGGCCCACAAGCAGCCTCTGAGCTGCCTTTCATTCATCTGTGCTCTGGAAGTACTGCTTTTTATATTGTTTTCATATGGTTCATATAAATGTGGGACATTCCCCTTAGCCACGCCCTCAAAATGCAGGCAGTTGTGTTGCTTCATATCAGTATGGGTGTGTGTGCTGTACATACACTGCAGGGTTTAGTTTTTGCTTTGCCGGATCTTTGATGACTCTTTTATGTTTCTGCACCCTCAGGTGCAGCAGAAGAGAGGCTTAGATCCAGCACAACCAGTTAGTGTTTCTCACTGGTTGTGCTCATAGACTAAGCCTTTCTATGCAAGATTCCAAATTCCAGGTCTCTGTCATAGTAAAAGAGGTTGGGGTGTCAGAGACTATTTTTGTACCAATTTAGATGTGGCGTCTTCTGGGCTCATGCACAACACACCCGCTGAGGGTGCCCCAGGAGGCCATTCTCAGCTCCCAGGCCAAATGGAAAGAAACCAGTGGGATGAAAAGTAGTTGAGAGTTGCTGTCAGCCAAGGGACTCATAGTTTCAACGTGAAGAAAAACGGTGGGAGAATTCCATTATTTCTATACAGATGCCTTCACTCTGACTGAAGTACTTCTGGAGTCCAATGACAATGGCTGCCAGAACCACTACCAACCACTACCACCACCAGATGGCGGTAGAGCCATTCTTAGAGGGGAACATTGAAGTATGGATCTTATGGGGCTCCTTTTGAACTCTGAACAAATAAATGCCCACTGTTTCCATTGAGTTTGATGTAGTTTATAGTTAAACCCCCGTATCTAGTCAGAGATTGGTTCCATGGAAGCAGCAGCGTTTCTTCTCATGCAGGGGTGCTATGATGCGTTTCAAAGTGCAGATATTCATCATGATGGTCTCCAACCCCACATCCACAGTCAGAAAACGTAGGTGTCTATGTTAATCCATATCGACATATGTGCCTGTAACCTTGACATAGCCACTGTATAGCCTGCTTCACGGGGGTTTGGAGAGCATAATTAGGGTTGCCAGTTCTCAGGCTCTGGCTTCAGAGCTTCAGGACCTTCTCCAGGTCTCAGGCCTTGGACTTGAAATCTCAAAGAACGGGATGTTGCCAGCCCTGCTTTTAGGAGTTCATTCTTCTGGCTTGAGGACACACCAACGCAAGACATGCTCCGAAGTGCTCTGGTCTTTTGCATCATCTTGCATGCTATAGAGTGGTGGTTGTTACTGGAATCCACACATTCACCTTTCAGTTCAACACTGGGCCTCTATGCTGCTTCTCAGCCACATGCAGGCACACACAGGCTGGCCCCCCATTTGGCAACTGTTGCTGTAGGATCTGCTCCTTGTGGCATCACAAAGTTCTGCTCCCTGAGACTTTGGACCTCTGGACCTGGAACCTCAGGGAATGAGATGCTGGGGGCTTTGCAGCCTGTCCCAGAGCTTGTGTGTGCGTCTTGAAGCTCAGTGGATATACTAATGAGGATATTTTTCTAAAGGGAGGGATAGCGTGGCCATGTCTCCTCTTATAGGGAGGACAGTCCTCCCTTTGAAGAGCAGACAGATGATAATCCTCTGTTTTGAAGAGCTCTCTGTTCGAAGGGCTGCCTAATCTAAGGGCTTGATCCCATTAAAAAACAAAAACCGCTGGTGTACTGGGTTCTCCTTAAAAAGAAATTTAAATTTTAGTGTACTCACGAGGTATGTGCATACACAGAGCACTGTGCCAGAGGTCCATTTATTTGGGAGTGGATGTGGCATTGATTCATTGGAATCAGTTCTGCATATGAGAATGTCCCATCCGCTTTTTTTTTTAATCCTGCTATTGAGTAGCAGGAACAACAACAACAACAACAACAACAACAACAACAACAACAACAACAACAACAACAACAACAACAATAATAATAATAATAATAATAATAAAGTATTGGGCTTGCAGAAAAAGCTGGCACCAGCCTGCTCGCACCTTCCCCCACCTGCTCATTTGCCTCACTTGCCCCTCACCCACCTGATCACCCCTTCGCCTTTCCCCCTCTCGCTTGCTGCCCCCCTGCTTGCCTGCCTGCTCGCCCCTTACTCTCTTGTCTGGAGATATGCAGACTTCGTCCAGCCTAGAGAAAGATGCATTGTGCAGGGAACTTGCTTTTCTTCTGTTGCTAGGTGTACAGATTTTTGGCAAGATACAAAAGAGATTGTTGAGCCCAGCAAAAACTCAAATAGTCCTCTTTGTACTTTCTGAGTAATGTAGGAGGTGGCTGAGGCGGATTTCCTCAAATGGAAAGGGAATGCCGGTAGATGAAGGCCCTTGACGGGAAGGGAAAGAAGCCTCCCATGGATGGCTTCTATTGGTAGGAGCAAACAATGGAGTTATGATGAGGTAAAAGCTGAAACAAGGGCTACAATTTGGAAATTGGACATTTTTATTTCTTTATACACACACACACACTCCTGCCCCCTCTCGCTTGCTGCCCCCCTTTTATATATAAATATATAAATTATGCTGGCTGGAAATTGGACATTAGACACTGTTATTTCTTTTATATATATAAAAGAAATAACAATATCCAATGTCCAATTTCCAGCCAGCATAATTACTGGGAAGTGACAGCACAACCAACCAACCAACCAACCAACCAACCAACCAACCAACCAACCAACCAACCAACCAACCAACCAACCAACCAACCAACCAACCAACCAACCAACCAACCAACCAACCAACCAACCAACCAATTTCTAGACTCCATTCCTGGCTTGCTTTCCACTGGACTCCATGCTATAGATGGGCCAGAAGGTTTATCTCTGGAAATTTGCTGTGCTGAACTCTTATTTTCTTACCCTGAGAACAACACTTCAAGCATGTTTGGGAGCATTTGCTTATTTTTTTTTTTTACCAGGTATCACCCCCACAGGCCATTGCCTTCACAAGCAACTGGCATTCGTAATTTTCAACATATTACAACAACATCAACAACAAGAAGATAATGATCTGGGAAGTCTTGAGGGTCAAGAGCTTGGCTTATCACCAGCTCTTCATGCTTAATTTGTGTTTTCAATAGCACGAAACTTGGGAGAGTTATAAAGGGGCTTTTAGTGGCCATTGACTAATGGAGAAGAATGGACATTTCCCACGTCTTACCTATATCGTGCAAAAAAGAAAAGAAAAGAAAAAGAAAAACCCTAAAAACTGCATCCCAGTTTCGATATAAAAGAAAACATGCCCAACTTTCATAAATAATTCTGAATACAGGATCTGGGCTTTGTTTTTATGGGAGTTATTTGAACACTGAGACTGGTGGATATCTGTGTTTAGTTTTAGAAGACTACTGGAAGAATCAAGCAACTGACTAAGCTATACAAGACCCTTTGCCCACCTGATTTTCACTGTTCTCCTTGGAAAGTTCGATATTTGCACCCTGGCTCCTGCAACATCTTATTCTACAGCCTTCTTGCGAAGATTCTCATCCGATTCTACAGGCTCCTCACCCTTCTCTTTTTAAATTATGATAGGCCGAGTGCTCTTTGGAGTCATGCTTGGCGGCCCTATTAAATTGCCTTCTTTGACGTGGAGAGATGCATAGGGCCACCTTTATGGTATAATCCATACCCAACTCTTGATTTGTGAAATCAAAGTTAATTGGGTGCTTGCAAAATTCATTGTGTGCAAAGGGTTCTTGTGTACAGATTTTTCAATATACTTTAAATGTATTTATGTGTCATCCTTCAATAAAAATGCGCAGGATGATATAGAATAAACTGTTTGCAATGTTGGACGCAAGTCCTGTGGGTCAATCTATGGCTTCAGGAGAAAGTCATCATGAAAAAATCTATAAGGGGAGTTTCGCTGTATCCAATTCTCACGTTGTAAGCTGTGATTTCTCTCGCAGTCCTGATGCAGCACCTCGGTATTCATAAATAGACGACTATTCCCTTGCTTCCTGACAGTTGATTCATTTTATTACAGCTAACAAGAGCATTCTTGGCTGCTTCCCCATCTCCTTTTGAACTTTGACAGCAGTTACTCACTGTCATTGTCTGCAGGAACATCGTACTGGGTTTTTCCCTCATGTTCTTTCTGTGTTGCTGACAGTGAAGCATATAAACACTACACAAATGCATATGTTCTCTTCCCCCTCTTCTTTTCCAACGTACACAAAGCCTTTAGGAAGGAGAGATGTAACAGCAGCAAGGCTAAACACACACACACATTGTCCCCAACCCAAACCATTCCATCCATTTCCAACAAATTGCTTGTCTTAATCAAATGCTCTGGTTGCAAAATAAAAAATTGGTGGGTGGAGAGGATCCTGTGGATTTATATCAATTTCCTGCCTGAAATAAAATGATCCTGTGGTGAGAGAAAATGTCTCTCTTCCCAGTCTCAGTTGTTGACTTCAGTCCTGAAGCTTCTCATGAGGAGACCTGTTTCACTGGTTCCTGTCCACATGCCTTGTAATTGAGAAAACAAAGAGCGCTGTCTGGACATTTTATACACTGCTGGATGCTGGATCCACTTTCTTTCTCAGTCACTTTACAGAATATTACCATGAGAACAATTGGTGTGACGTTTTGCTCTTTTATTTCTTATATAAGGACCTGACACAAGGACTGACACAAGAGAGCAAGGACTGGGGTGCCCAAGGATGTGTTGCTGCCTGAGCAAAGGCGAAATGGCACCCTATTAATACTGTTAATAACACCAGCAGCAGCAACAACTAATGGGTGCCATGCTAGCTGCTAATTTGCTTCCTGAAATTAAAAAAAAAATAATCAGTGATTTTGCAAAAATGTCATCTCACCTGCAAATGTTTAGGACTTGATTCCTAATGTTTAGGCTTGACCCTTTGGTCCACCCCCAAACAATACTGAGGAATAAGAAGTGCAATGTAATAATGTTACAAATATCATTGTTTAGTCAATAACTAAATCTTTTCCTCCATCTTATGAATTCCAGCCTCCTTCAGTTTTAGGAAATGAATCCACAACACTCTAGTGGGACAAGCAAGTTATCACCGATAAAAAAAAGTAGATTTTAATAATCTACTGGATATTATATTTTTGGATAAGCAACAAAAGAAAACTTTATAGAAGTTGGAGTTCCATCAAAAAGCAACCTCAAAATCACAGAATGTACAAAATTTGCAAAGTACCAAACATTATGGCAAGAAGTTAAAAGAATATGAAAACAAAATCAGGTCATCCTCCTCGCCATACTAATGTAAGGAACTGGAGTGGTCCTGAAATCTTTGGTGATCAGTTTAAAAACAATTGCCCATACTCATTAATCTGTTTTCTAAAGTTCAAAAATTGGTGATTTTGCAAACACGTCATCTCACCTACAAATTCCTAGGCCTTGACTCTGATTTTTAGTCTGCCCTCCAGCACTAGCAATGCTAAGAAGTGATGATGATGATGATGATGATGATGTTTATTTGGTATGTTGATTGCTTTCAGGTTTCCTAAATAAATTGAAAATGTATGCTCAAGGCAATCTCCAGCAATGCAAATGTACAAATAAAACAATAGCATACTTCAAGAGAGTGCGCTGGAGTCTGGTGCGGCAACCACCCCTCTCTGTGTTGTGTGTGGATGACGTACTGTAGGAACCTACGAACTTGTCTTTTCCACGGCAGACTTTTGGTCTACCCAGCAGTTTTTCCCCTCTGTACCTACCTCGAGATCTTGGGAAGTTAACCTGGGATTGTGTTCTGCCACTCACCTACTGCCAATGCCTCATTGCAGAACCCCTGTATTGTCTGGTGACACCCCATCTAAGTACTAACCAGGCCCGGGCCTGTTTCCCTTCTGGAGCCAGATGAGACCTGTTGGACTAAAACTGGTAACAAGGGCGGAGGTAAGGCGCAAATATTTAAATTCTTTTAAGTTATGAGTAATGCAGTGATGATGCTGTTTGTATGGATTCTGGTACTCATGAGTTATTCCTCCCCCACCCTCAGCTAAAAAATAGGTTATTAACCTGGACATTTTAATTTGGGTCTCAACACACCCTTCTTCCAACCAGAAATCACATCTCTTTTGCATATTAAGCAGGAATTATACAGTTTGGTAACTGGCTACTTTGGGTTTTGTTGAAGCTTAGATTGAATATGAAGGCTATGATCCTGAATTTGAACATAAAATATGAAGGTTGCAGTCCACTTCCCAGGGAGTCAGCTGCACCGGACACAGGGAAGCTTTCCTCTTGTGAAAAGAGGGAGGTGATGGCCGTCTCTGCTTAAGGGGCCATGGCGTATGCCACACATCCATCAGCATGTCGTAAAACTCCCCTCCCCACCACTGGGATTACTCTATTTCATTACTGATGCTAAGAACTGCCCCTGTGGGAATAGCCGTGCCATGATGAAAGGCTGGGCATCAGAGATGTACACCCAGCACTTTTCAATTTAGAAACTATTATTCAGATTATCTAACTCACTGTATCTATGGAAACGCATGGGGGAAGGGAAGCTGCAGCTTCTCAGGACTCAGGAGCTTTTTTTTAAAAAAACAAAAACAAAAACAAACTTTATCTATTTTTTGTTTCAAAAAGCAGCGCTGATGTCAGGATAAATGACCTTGTAATATTAGGAGGTGGGCGGGAAAGAGAAGGGAAGGCAGATGGAAGCAAATGAATACAAACATGTGACTCTAGTACTAATTGAACACATTGTAATGAGCGCTTGGAGTGGATGGCTGATGCATTCATAACAGCAGCCCCTTGAGGGAGGGCTCTGTGTGGAAGGGCTACCCAAAAAACAAAGAGAGTTCTGGAAGCCCCACCCCACCCCACCCTGTGTCTGCGTGTAAGCAACCCAGACCGACAGAGGACTGTCTCCTCAGCAAATGTCCATGATCATCTCTGAGGACAACAGAAGGAATGCCCCCAAACCAGCCAACCCTTTCTCTAGTCTTGTGACAGGCATAGCCTCAGGATTACTGTCGCCTTCCCCCAACACCACAGGCCCTCAGGCTTCCAAAATGCTCTTTGGCTTCAGGAATCGCTTCTCCATGCGCATCCTCCCACGAGAGCAGGGAGGCAGAACTTATAGCTCTTCAAATCTTGTTAGATTCCAGTTCCCATCAGCCTTTCCCAGCTTGGCAAAAAGTGAAGGATGATGGGAGTAGTAATTTATCAATCTCTCGAAGGTCAAAATGTCTCCAACCCATTGGGGTATATGTTAACTTCCTATTACAATACATTATTCCACACTGATGACCTGTGGTCTGAGTAATGCATTGACTCCTCTTCCACCCATAGACCATTGGCCACCGCCAGTACTATAGTGATATGACAACTCTTGTTAATTGTTGTGGAACCTAAATCTTGACTCTGTGAGATATTGCAGTTTCCTTTAGAATGCTACACCTATGAAGAGGACTTCATGCATAGAAAGGGGTAGAAGGATGTTTCCTCATTCTCTGAGAGAGCACTGTTTTTGGCCCCCCCCCTCCAACCCCATGTCACAAGTTGCACATGGAAATCAGGAAACAGACATCGAAGTGCACAGGCCTCTATGGAGTCTGGAACCTTAACTGTACAGTATCCCATGTCACGTGGAAGTCCATGTGTGTATAAGGAGTTAAATTAGATGGCATGTATGAAACACTGTTAGAAGCTGTGAGTATATTGGTGAAGGAGTGCCTCTGAACTTCAAGCCTGAGCAATCACCAAACAAATGTGATGATCAATCACAAAACAAAGCAAGCTAATTTACAAGCTATGGAATGTGGGCAAAACTCATGGTATGGCAATCTTCTTTGAGCACATAGAAGGCATTCCTGCTTCTAACCAAGTGCTATTTGTGCTGTCTAGTTTGACCTTTAGTTCTTCCATGTGGGCTTTGCATTTTCAGACATCCATGCTCAATGCATGGATACCAGCAGGTAGGGCAAGGAATGGTCATAGTGTACTTCCCTTTGTATATCTGAACCCCCTTTCACACGTGCAGTGCAAAAAGGAGGCATGGGCTTCCTTTGTATCAGTGCAAGAAAGGAGCTCTTTTTTCTCAGGCGTCTGCTACCTCTGCTCCAGAGACATAGCACTGATACAACAACAGTGTGTTGCATATTGGTTTTATTTAAGGTGGGGGTGGAAGTGAGCATTAAGGAAGTAGGAACAGAGTCTTGTGTAGCACATGGACCATATGCCCAACTGAATTCATGGAAGTCCCAAGTAAGTAGATATAGGATTACAGTTTAAGAGCTCTCTCTTCCTTTTACATTTTTAAAGGAGCTGGTACCCAAAAGGCTTATTTCTGGGGTACAGATGGACATTGATTTACCATCTAGTTTAGTTCTTCCATGTGGGCTTTGCAATCTAATACTTTTGATAAGACAATCTGATAATACTTTTTGAAGTTTAATATGTAAACCTGTTTAATTCAATAGATGCCCAACATTCATGCCAGATACCTTGGAGCTGAGAACTAGGGATGTGCCACTTGTTATTTGAGTGACAAATCCCATAATTCTCCATTCTGGAAGTTTTACTTGACAGGCCCATACCTATACAGCTAAATGTGGCTCACCTGGGAGAAAAGCCTGAACTGGAAGGCTTCATGGCTTAACATAAGTTTAGTTCTGCCTAACTTTCTGTTCAAACAGGAAACTCCCAGCAAGCACTAACACATTTTCCTTTTTGAACAGGAAGCCAGGTGGAACTAAAGTTATGGCTTAGGCTGTTCTCCCAGGACAGCCACATTTAGGTGTCTGTAGGTATCTGTCAGGTTGGGCTCCCAGAATGGAGAATTCTAGTCCAAAAGAAACACAACAACAAATGGTACATTCCCTACTGAGAACCATTAAAACCCCAGCAACTAATCATTCCCATATTTTAATTTGATCATATATTCCCAGTCTTGGCGTGCCTTCGTTGGCTCCCTATCAGTTTCTGTGCTCAGTTCAAGCTGCTGGTCGTGATGTAAAGACCTTCATAGTTTGGGATCTTGATTAGAAATGGGCACGAACTAGAAAAATGGCGGTTCATGGTTAGCCACAAACCACAAACTTTCAGAACTTTTTAGAAAAACAAACCATGAACCGGTTTGATTTTTTTTAAAGTTGTGCCATTTTACCTACCTACCCTCACCCCCTCTGCCAACCACCTGCCCCCTTCTCACTGCCCCCGTTGCCTCCCTACCTGGTCCTGCCTCGTCCTCCTCCATCATCATTCCAGCTGCGACCAGAAGCAAATGGGTGGCCCCAATCCAGTGCTAGGTGGCCCCAATCCAGCAACGGGTGGCCATGCAGCCGCACAGTCGTGCAGCTTACAGGGAACATTGGTCCCAACTGATCTCCCTGATCAACTGGGACCCCGGCACATGTGCAGAGATAAAAAGTCCAGCTCACAGAAGCCAGGCCGCTGTCTCTGCCCATCCCCATGCCTGAAAGGTGGGTGCCTGGGCAGAGACAGCAGGCCCAGCCTCCAGAAGGGAAACCAGGCCGCTGTCTCTGAAGGTGGCGGGGGTGGAGGAGGAAGAAGAGGAGGGGGCAGGACAAGGTAGGGAGGCGATGGGGGTAGTGGGAAGGGGGCAGGGGCCCCCCAAACAAACCGGGAAGTTCATTAAATTGAAAAAAAAGTTCATTGGTTCGTTTCATTTTGGTTCATTAGTTTTTATGAACCGGAATCGACCCAAACCAATGATTTTTGATGAACGTCCTGGTTCATTTTTTGGTTCATACCCATCTCTAATCTTGATACGTGTTAGTATATCTCTCCCAGAAACCAGTTACACATTTTACCTGCTCTTTTCTTCTTCATTCCATTCAAAATATGAATTTTTTTTGCCAATTTTGGAAAGTTCTTATAAAAACAGTCTGAATCTAAATACTTCCCTATCTCTCGAATTAGCAGGCTAGATGAAAACAGAGGCAGGGTTTTTACATTTTTAATAATTGTGTAGAAGAAAGGACTTTAGCAGCTGTAGCACGGCAGACATGCCAAACCCACCAAAATCCCTTCTTTTGCATGATTATTAATGGCACAGGAATCCTGCTCCTCACCATCCTAATTACGGGCTGTTATTCATTAGGACCTAAATTCTGTTTTCCAGATTTGTCTTCTCAGTTCGAGTCACAAAGCAAATCTCTGCCTCCCGTCCAAGCAATCTCACCTGCTGTAGGGATCCATGGTACATAACGGTGTCACTCACAAACAATTCATGCACAGGAGAAGATAGCCCGAACAGCACGGAGAGATCTCTGCCTTTTGTTGTAAAATGTGACCTGGCAGCCTAAGAAAGTTGACAGCAGGGATTCAGTGTGATGGAAGGCCAGCCCCAAGCATCTTCCTCCCCAAGGCATCCAAAGACTTAATTAAACTTGCAGATTTACTCACAGCTGATCCATAACATTCATTTAAATTTATCCATTCATTTGAAGCTCCCCAGGGAATTGCAGTTATTTACACAAATATCTCAGGAAGAATGATGGGATTGGGACATTTAGTTTCTGGCTGCATGATATAGGAACCCAGCTGGAGGAAACAGGAAGGAAACAACTTCAAACACACACACACACATCCCACCCAATTTTTTAATAGCTGCCAAGTGTTTTAAAGGTACCCAGCATGGTGTAGTGAACAGAGTGACAGACTAGGACTCAGCAGACCTGGGTTCAAATCCCTGCTTGGCCATGGAAACTCACAGTGGAACCAGTAAAACGATACCTTAAATGTCTCACTTACCTTAAAAGCCCTATTAGGATTGCGATAAATTTGTTCCAACTTGACACCATATAACACACACATACAAGTATTTCAAAGGTGCAATCCTATATGTGCCTATTCAGAAGTAGACATCATTGAGTTCAATGGGGCTTACTCTCAGGAACGTGGGTATAGCCCTGCAGCGTTAAAGTACAATCTTATGCACATCTACATTTTAGGCTTGAGACCTGGGTCCGCTCCCTGTACTAGCAATGCTGATAAATAAAAAGTATGTTTATAGTAATAACAATCTTCAACATTTGGCTTAGGCCTCTGGCTGCAGAGCCAGAGGTTGGGAGCTCGATTCCCCCCCATCTGTGCCTCCTTGACAGGGGCTACACTCTGTGATCAATAGGGCCCCTTCCAACTCTGCCATTCTAAGATTCTAATATTTAATTGATTCAGACTTACAGTGAACCTTGCAGGGCTTCCTAGGTGTAAACTACTCAGACATGGTTTACCAACTCCCTCCTTCTGGAGGTGCTCTGGGACCATGCAGCTTGCCCAAAGGCCTTTAGCTGTCAGGTCACGTAACCCCAACAGATCTACATATTCAAGGTGATCTTGGTTCCCCTATTCTGGGAAGCACGGAGGGGGATTTAAACTCCTGGTCCCTGGCTCCAGAGCAGGTCATGTACCCTACAATGAGGAGTGTAGTTGGTGTAGGATATCTTCTGGAGGAGAAGTGGGCCGTTAGAGATCCCAGTGACTTCCCAATAGTTTAGGATTCAATACAATGTCAGATTTCAAAGATAACAGATGCCATGGTAACAGTGTTCTGAGATTCAGAATTCTAATCTGAACATTTTGACCAAAAACCACAGCTTTATTGGGAGACAATATCTCCATCAGAAATTAGATGCCTGTGATAGATCTTAGGAAAAACCACAAGAACATTAAAGACCCTTCGCGTCCAATGTCCTCCTGGTCCCTCAGGGCCAACCTGTGGGAAACTCACAAGCAGGATAGGGGTGTAATTAACTCCCTCCGGCTTGTAATCTGTAGCGATCAGCATGTCAGTCATACTGATGCGATAGTCAGTGGCTTAGTATTTTGATTTCTTGAGATTGTTAGCCTCAGAACACAATCCCCTCGCCCCTGTGTTCATTCCTAAATACGGCCCATTGTTTTTGGTGGGCCTTACTCCAACATATAAACTAAAATCCAGTAACGTAAAGTTACACACTGATTAAATTGGATGCAGCCTTGTTTTGATACCTGACCATTTCCTCTCCTCTCTCAAAGGTTCCTAGGATCTCTTTGGTCCTGGGAAAACCTTTGGGGACAGCGAGATGGGGGCTAGGGCCAGAATCTTCAGTGTCTGAAAATCACTGCCGGCAGCCCCACCGTGGCCGCCTGGAATGGCAGCTTCAATTCACAGACATGTAAGACTCTCCACCCCTCAGGTCCTGAGGGGACCAATGGTTGTTCCCAATGGTTTCCCCAGGACCAAAGGGACCCTAAGATAGCCTAGGAGCTTGTTTGCATGTGTGTGTAATAGGAAAATGGCTGTTACGAAAATAAGACTGCAATTGATGACATCACCAGACTTACGTGGCATAACTCTACCAGATGTCAGCCATAGAATTGTAACCAAATTTTTAAATGGGTGGAAGTGGAACACTATAATCCTAGATGTATAATAATCTTTTCAGATTTTTGGATGGGACTACGCTCCTCCTGAAAACTCAGGTGCGCAGCTTGGGAGTGCTCCTGGATTCATCCCTGAGCCTGGATGCCCAGGTTTCGGCGGTGGCCAGGAGTTCCTTTGCACAATTAAAACTAATGTGCCAGCTGTGCCTGTTTCTTGAGAGGTCTGATCTGGCCACTGTGACACAAACCCTAGTTACTTCCTGGCTGGATTACTGTAATGTGCTCTATGTGGGACTGCTGATGGAAAGTGTCAGGAAATATCAGCGGGTCCAAAATGCAGTGGCCAGAGTGCTGACTGGGACTGGTTACAGGGATCTCATAGCCCCTCTGTTATAGCAGCTCCACTGGCTGCTGATCAGTTTCTGAGCACAACTGGTTTTAACTTATAAAGCCCTAAATGGCCTGGGTCCAAGCTATCTCAAAAACCATATCTTTCTCCCATTATGAGCCAGCTTGGGTGTTGAGATATCTGGAGCGGCCTTTCTTTTGGTCCCACCACTTTCTCAGGTGCGTCTGACGGGGACACGGGAGAGGGCCTTCTCTGTGGCTGCTCCCAGACTTTCGACTTCCCTCGCACTGGAGGCCAGGCTTGCCCCATCTTTGCTGTCCTTCCGCAAGCAGGCAAAGAGCTTTCTCTTCAGGCAAGCTTTCCTTCAGTGACTGCCAACATGAGTGTGATTTTTAGATAGGTTGTTATGCATTACTGCTCTGAGTGGGTTTTTAGTACTATTTGTGTTTACCATTTCTCAGAGTGGTATTTGTTCCTTTTGAATACAGTGGTGCCTTAACTTACGAACTTAATCCGTCCCAGAAGATGTTTGTAAGTCAAATCAGCATTTCCCATAGGAATGCATTGAAAACCGATTAATCCGTTCCGGCTGTTTTTTGTTCTTATGTCGAGGCGCCGTTTGTAAGTCAAAGCATTAGTTCCCATAGGAACTAATGCAAAACCGGTTAATCCGTCCTCTACCACTAGGGGGAGAAATTTTTTTTAACCTAAGATGACTTAGGTTAAAAAAAAGGGCAGGAAAGGAGGGAGGGAGGGAACGAACACCTTTTAAACAGAACACCTTTAAAACCAAGCAGCTTTAAACCAAACCAAGCACCTTTTAAACCAATTTTTACATTTTAAAATTACAGTACCAGGCAGTACCAGGCAGTCCAAAGTCCATTTCCCGCTTTCCCCGCGTTTTTTTGTTCGTAAGTCAAAGCTCCGTTCGCAAGTCAAAGCAAAATTTTGCGAACGGAGCTGTTTGTAAGTCGAAATGTTCGTACGTCAGGGCGTTCGTAAGTCAAGGCACCACTGTATTTGCTTTAAATATTGTCTTTTAATTATGTAAACCATCGTTGTATATGCATTGTTTTCAGCTTCGTTGTATATGCATTGTTTTCAGCTTTAAATATTGTCTTTCAAGGGTGTAAGCTGCCTTGGGTCCTTTTTAAGGAGAAAGGCAAGGTAAAAATATTTTAAATAAATAAATAATAAATTCAGTAATGACAGGCTGGCTGAGTACTGAGGAGCAAATTGGATTTAATTAGCAGCCAGAGTGTGTAATCAAAGTTTGTGACCTGGAACTTAAAAAAAGACCTTTATCTTCACTGTGTCTCTATTATTAAATTATTTTGAAAACCACTGGATGCAGCATAGTGAAACTGATCAATGATTGGACAGAATGTCCTATAATAATAATAACAATTATCATCATCATCTTAGAACTACCATGGATTCCTGGGGAGAAATCAGCATAGACAGCATCCTGTGCCGATTTTGACCCGAACTGGGCAAGCACCCAGTCTTCACATAGGCAATGCAGTCCATTCTCATAATATCCAAGACATGCAGCTACTGTCTCCAACAGGATGTGAATCACACCCATAATACTGGCAATCCTGTTTTATAATGGGGATTGCGAATGACAGGTGGTGAGGCAGATGGACCTGACAAGTATAGAACATTGCTTTTGCTAAGCAAGCCAGTCCCAGCTATGCGTGTCTATATAGAGTTGGGGTGTTAGGGAGCTGCAGATTGTGGACAAGAGATAAGAGCATGAAGGCAGATAAGCATTGTGAGCTTATGCTGATCTTTGCACCAGTTTCTTTGTGGATCCATTTGAGTGAGGTTTGTGGCAAGGAAAATGCACAAATCAACACTGTTATGTATTTGACCTTGAAGGTCTATAACTCCCCACCCCCTTTCTCTTTCAGAAGTTGATGTGAGGGTGACTGAAATCCTGGCATGCCCCTATTGACATGTAGGTTCATTAAAATTGTGAAGCTGAAGAAACTGGTTCCTTGTTTCCATGTTCAACGAGATGGAACACCAAAGCCACAAGAGGCCTCTTTACATATTTTAAAAAGTAATGAACTGGACAAGGGAGGGGGAGCAGGAGGATTGTGTGAACGTGCCACATTCTTTGGACAGTTTCCACCCGCTGACAGACAAGGTGGATGTAAGACACAAACACTTGTCCCCATGTGCAGATGATATGGCTGTGAATCCATGTTCCTGTCCAAGCTAATGAGTGATGGGTGGTTTCCTTTGGCTTGGGATTTTTTTAAAAAACATCACTGCTTTCTAAGAGAATTCTGTTCTCAAGAGATGAAATGCTCAAGTGATGCATCTTCTAAGGAAGCTTGAGAAAACTAGGCCAGGAAGATGCTCATCCTGGTCCTTACCTTCTGCAACAACCTTTACCTCTAAAGAAAGTAAATCTAAAGGTGGGAAAAGCTCACCTGAGACAAGAAAGGCTTTGTAGCATGCACAGGATCTATAGTGCAATAAGTTTGTAGTTTCTTACATCTTCCAATTTAACAAATTGGGCTAGGTTTCATCTATCTTGACAGACATCCTCAAGAACACCCATACTTTAGGGATGAGACTGCCTGCCTCCAGCAAGTCTTCATTGGCTGCAATCCTGTTGCTTAGCAGAAGCCAAATCATAACATTTGGTTCTTCCCTCTCCAGTAAACAAAGCATCCCCGCCATGATTCTTGGAGTGTGATCACGCATACATGTACCAAACCTGCGTGTGTGTGAATAAGTGTATGCACGCACGTGCACTGCCTAAGAATCACATCAGGAACAGTTTGTTTGCCATGAAAGAATGCACTGGAAGCTATGACTTGGCTTATGGCCTATTATTCAGCCTATCAAATTGTGCAGTTCCTTGTCTCTGCTTCAGTTTGTCTCCTGCCCTGCATCTATCAAAGCTTTATTCTAGGCATGAACAACCTGTGATTTTCCAGAGATTGCTGGATTCCAATTCCCATTAACCCCACCCAGCATAGCCAAAGGTCAGGAAGGGTGGGAACTGTATTCCAGAAATATCTGGAGCTAATTGCTACTCTACAGTATACTCATTTTCACCTGTTAGGACATCAAGAAAATTGGGGTGCATTCTCTTTGATTTCCCTCAAAGCTTAATAAGGGCAATTGAGATGAATAAAAAAGAGAACAAGTTGAAAAGATAAAAGTTAGATTTCTATTAAAATATAATTGTAAGGAACACTTTCTCATGGGGGGGGGGGCAGACAAATTCTGGAATTCACTAATAATCGAATCAATGACTCTCCAAATTAATCTTTCCTTCTCTCAACCTTGGGGCTGTCATTATTTCATTAAAGTTTCTCGGCAAGTCCTCAATCAAAAAATCTTGGATTCTCTCGCAAACAGGAGCAACTCAGGTTCCAAGCCATCACAGTGTCTTAACAATAACTGAATTTGGTGTTCCTTTTCTCAACTTGTAATAATGTTTGTAGGCATAATCCGTGTTAGGCACTGATGATGGGTGCCAGTGTGGAGCAAGGCTTAAAGTGCTGGACTGAACTGAAGAAGCCACACTGAAATCCCCTCTGGGCCATAGGACTCTCTGGATGGCCTTGGACAACTCAACTTTTGCTCAGTTGAACCTACCTCTCAGGATGGTTTTATATATTTTATTTATTTATTAAACTTACTGTATTTTTCCATGTAAAAAATGACACTTTTTCCTTAAATAATTTGAGAAAAAATTGAGGGTCGTTATATACACTAAAGGCAGATCTTTACCGCTGCCTTTTGCGAAGGCACGAGCCTTCTCAAAAGGCAGGGGTGCGTGGGGGGCTTAGCAAAAAGGAAGGGGCGGCGTTTCTCCTTTCCTTTTTGCTAAGCTCCGGGCCTTCTCAAAAGGCAGGGGCGCGCGTGGGGCTTAGCAAAAAGGAAGGGGAGGCCTTGCTCCTTTCCTTTTGCTAAGCTCCGTGCCTTCTCAAAAGGCAAGGGCGTGCGGGGGGCTTAGCAAAAAGGAAGGGGAGGCGTTGCTCCCTTCCTTTTTCTAAGCTCCGTGCCTTCTCAAAAGAAAGGGGGGCGCACGGGGCTTAGCAAAAAAGGAACGGGAGGCGTTGCTCCTTTCCTTTTTGCTAAGCTTCATGCCTTCTCAAAAGGCTAGGGCGCGCGGGGGGTTAATAAAGAGGAAGGGGAGGCGTTGATCCTCTCCTTTTTGCTAAGCTCCGTGCCTTCTTAAAAGGCAAGGGTGCTCGGGGACTTAGCAAAAAGGAAGGGGAGGCGTTTCTCCTTTCCGTCTTGATAAGCTCCGGGCCTTCTCAAAAGGCAAGGGTGCGTGCGGGGCTTAGCAAAAAGGAAGGGGAGGCGTTGCTCCCTTCCTTTTTTCTAAGCTACGTGCCTTCTCAAAAGGAAGGGGGCACACGGGTCTTAGAAAAAAGTAAGGGGATGCGTTGCTCCTTTCCTTTCTGCTAAGCTTCGTGGGTTCTCGAAATGCAAGGACGCGCGCAGGGCTTAGCAAAAAGGAAGGGGAGGCGTCGCTCCTTTCCCTTTTGCTAAGCTCTGGGCCTTCTAAAAAGGCAAGGGCGCGCGGGGGGCTAAGCAAAAAGGAAGGGGAGGCGTTGCTCCCTTCATTTTTTCTAAGCTCCCTGCCTTCTCAAAAGGAAGGGGGGCGCGCGGGTCTTAGCAAAAAGGAAGGGGAGGAGTTGCTCCTTTCCTTTTTGCTAAGCTCCGTACCTTCTCAAAAGGCAAGGGCACGGGTGGGGCTTAGCAAAAAGGAAGGGTAGGCGTTGCTCACTTCCTTTTTGCTAAGCTCTGTGCCTTCTCAAAAGGCAAGGGCGCGCGGGGGGCTTAGGAAAAAGGAAGGGGAGGCGTTGCTCCCTTCCTTTTTTCTAAGCTCCGTGCCTTCTCAAAAGGAAGGGGGGCGCACGGGGCTTAGCAAAAAAGGAACGGGAGGTGTTGCTCCTTTCCTTTTTGCTAAGCTCCATCGCTCCTCAAAAGGCAAGGGCGCACGCGGGGCTTAGCAAAAAGGAAGGGGAGGCCTTGCTCCCTTTTTTTTGCTAAACTCCGTGCCTTCTCAAAAGGCAGGGGGGAGTGCGGGGATGAGCAAAAAGGAAGGGGACGCATTGCTCCTTTCCTTTTTGCTAAGCTCCGTGCCTTCTCAAAAGGAAAGGGCGCGCGGGGGGCTTAGCAAAAGGGAAGGGGAAGCATTGCTCCCTTCCTTTTTGCTAAGCTCCGTGCCTTCTGAAAAGGCAGGGGTGCGCGTGCGGCTATGGAAAAAAGGAAGAGGAGGCGTTGCTCCTTTCCTTTTTGCTAAGCTCCGTGCCTTTTCAAAAGCCAAGGGCGCGAGTGGAGCTTAACAAAAAGGAAGGGGAGGCGTTGCTCCCTTCCTTTTTGCTAAGCTCGGTGCCTTCTCAAAAGTCAGGGGGGGGCGCGGGGCTTAGGAAAAAGGAAGGGGAGGTGTTGCTCTCTTCCTTTTTGTCAAGCTCCGTGCCTTCTGAAAAGGCAGGGGCGCCCATGGGACTTTGCAAAAAGGAAGGGGAGGCGTTTCTCCCTTTTTTTTTTTTTTGCTAAACTCCGTGCCTTCTCAAAAGGCAGGGGGGAGCGCGGGGATGAGTAAAAAGGAAGGGGACGCATTGCTCCTTTCCTTTTTGCTAAGCTCTGTGCCTTCTCAAAAGGAAAGGGCGCGCGGGGGGCTTAGCAAAATGGAAGGGGAGGGGTTGCTCCCTTCATTTTTGCTAAGCTCCGTGCCTTCTCAAAAGGCAAGGGCGCGTGTGGCTTAGAAAAATGGAAGGGGAGGCGTTGCTCCCTTCATTTTTGCAAAAGCTCCATGCCTTCTCAAAAGGCAAGGGCACGCGGGTCGTAGCAAAACGGAAGGGGAGGCGTTGCTCCTTTCCTTTTTGCTAAGCTCCGAGCCTTCTTAAAAGGCAGGGGCACGCAGGGGGCTTAGCAAAAAAGGAAGGGGAGGGCGTTTGTCCTTTCCTTTTTGCTAAGCTCCATCCCTTCTCAAAAGGCTGGGGCGCGAGTGGGGCTTAGCAAAACGGATGGGGAGGCGTTGCTTCCTTCCTTTTTGCTAAGCTCCGTGCCTTCTCAAAAGGTGGGGGGGCGTGCGTGGCAGAGCAAAAATGAAGGGGAGGCGTTGCTCGTTTCATTTTTGCTAACCTCCGGGCCTTCTAAAAAGGCAAGGGCACACGGGGGGCTTAGCATAAAGGAAGGAGAGGCGTTGCTTCTTTTTGCTAAGCTCCAGGCCTTCTCAAAAGGCAAGGGCACACACGGGGCTTAGCAAAAAGGAAGGGGAGGCATCGCTCCTTTCCTTTTTGATAAGCTCCGTGCTTTCTCAAAAGGCAAGGGCGCGTGCGGGGCTTAGCAAAAAGGAAGGGGAGGTGTTGCTCCTTTCCTTTTTGCTAAGTTTGGTGCCTTCTCAAAAGGCAGGGGGGGCGCGGGGCTTAGGAAAAAGGAAGGGGAGGCGTTGCTCCCTTCCCTTTTGCGAAGCTCCGTGCCTTCTGAAAAGGCAGGGGCGCCCATGGGACTTTGCAAAAAGGAAGGGGAGGCGTTGCTCCCTTCCTTTTTGCTAAGCTCTGTGCCTTCTCAAAAGGCAGGGGCGCGTGCGTGGCTTAGGAAAAAGGAAGGGGAGGCGTTGCTCCCTTCCTTTTTGCTAATCTCCGTGCCTTCTGAAAAGGCACGGGCGCCCGGGGGACTTAGCAAAAAGGAAGGGGAGGCATTTGTCCTTTTCTTTTTGCTAAGCTCCAGGCCTTCTCAAAAGGTAAGGGCGCACGCGGGGCTTAGCAAAAAGGAAGGGGAGGCGTTGCTCCCTTCCTTTTTGCTAAGCTCCGTGCCTTCTCAAAAGGCAGGGGCACGTGGGGGGCTTAGCAAAAAGGAAGGGGTGGCATTGCTCCTTTCCTTTTTGCTAAGCTCCTTGCCTTTTCAAAAGGCAAGGGCGCGCGTGGGGCTTAGCAAAACGGAAGGGGAGGCGTTGCTCCTTTCCTGTTTGCCAAGCTCCGTGCCTTCTCAAAAGGCAAGGGCGCACGGGGGGCTTAGCAAAAAGGAAGAGGAGGCGTTGCTCCCTTCCTTTTTGCTAAGCTCCGTGCCTTCTCAAAAGGCAAGGGCGCACGGGGGGCTTAGCAAAAAGGAAGGGGAGGCGTTGCTCCTTTCCTTTTTGCTAAGCTTCAGGCCTTCTCTAAAGGCAAGGTCGTGCGCGGGGCTTATCAAAAAGGAAGGGGATGCGTTGCTCTCTTCCTTTTTGCTAAGCTCCGTGCCTTCTCAAAAGGCAAGGAAAAGCAGCAGTCACTTTGACAGCCGCTTTCCTTGTCTTTTGCCAAGGCACAGGGCTTAGCAAAAAGGGAGCCCTTTGATCCCTGCTTTTTCTAATTTGGGGTTAAAAAAAGGGGGAGTCATCTTATACATTGGGTCGTCTTATAAGCGGAAATATACAGTATGTACCGCCCATCTAGAATGTGTCTACTCTTGGCAGTTTACATAAAGCATTAAAAATAAACTAAAGGTAAAATCCGTATTAATCACAGAGTCCAAGATTGAAAAAGGAAGGGAGGAAAAAAGAAAAGAAATAGGCTAGGTGATGGCTGTAGGGAAGGCCTGCCTATATAGCCGTGTCTTCAGATTGGTCTTGAAGGGCCTGAGCGAGGGCCTGAGGATCTCTGCAGGTAAGTCATTCCAGAGGCGAGGGGCCACTGCCAAGAAGGCCTAATTTTTAGTTTTTTCCCTTCGGACCTCTCTTGGCGTTAGGTCCCCCAGCCGTCCAGCCTGACTGGAACAGGTGACACGGGTAGAACTAGGCAGAAGAAGATGCTCTGCCAGGTATCAAGGGCCTAAACTGTTTAGGGCTTTATATGTAATAGTTAGCACCTTGGTTGTGAGGACCAAATAGAGAGGAGGAGAGCCATGTAGACTATCTTAAGCAAGCGTGGGGGGGGGGGGGGAGGGAATGTAGTTAATAGAATAAATAATATTAAATTATATTATGAGTTGTCTGCGAATCAATTCTATTTCCTTCCCAGCTGTTAGGCCCATTTGACAGTGGCACCTTCTGATGGGATCTGTATGGCATGGGAGCTACTCTTATCCTACAGATGTTACCTGAAAAGCAATGGCCTGTCACATAGGAATGTGTTTTGAAAGCCATATAGTGGTGTCCCAGTTTCAGAAAAGGAATGAGACCCAGACTTATTATTAGGCTCAGTGAGGTGGTTGTTGCCCCAAGTAGTGGTGCGTGAGGAGTGCTGAATTGACATTCCCTTCCTCTCCCCATGCTTCACTTTTAAGCTCTTCCTCCCTTACCTTGTTTGTTCGTTTCATAAATTTATCTACTGCTGACTTAGTGCAAAGCAGTACTCTAAGCAATGTACAAACAAATTAAAACATAATAAACAATAAATAACAAATCATGAAGCCATCCATTCCATGCAGATATTAAACATCAACAAATAGATATATACCATAAACTAAAATCCCACAAGATGGTGGAAACAAAAAGCAGTGGGCCACAGACCACCAAAAAGGCAGAAAAGTAGGTTCTCAATCAAGTCAAGTCTGAACTCTCACTAGAGCAAAAATGAGTATATTGAGGCTATCCTATCTTGCACAGATAATAGGAGTACAGAAGTGACTAGAAAATACCATAGTGCTGGGAAAAGTGATGTTAGGGTGCAGCAGAAGACAAGAAAGAGCTAATATGAGATGGGCTGACTCAACAAAGGAATCCATAGTTGTTTGTTTGCAAGACCTGAGCAGAACTTAGTGGAAAAGACAATATTGCTAGGAAGGAGGGGCAGTAGGAAGAGAGAAGAACTTAATTATAGGACATTTGGGAGGTTCTTAACTCATATAGTCACCATGACTTATGAATATTTGCTCTGTATTCTTTTAAAAATATATTTAAAAAATATTTTCAATACCTGCATTTAAAATAATAATAATATTTTTTGTGTCTCAATTTTTACAACCGGACACAGAATCCCCTTGCAAGCATGATTGTGATAATTCTGTTTGGCCAAGAAGGGGTTAAAACATTTGCTAAGAGTCAGTTAATTGTGTTCTGATTGACAGGGTCAAAAGTTCAGATTGCTCCAGACATGGACCTGTTTCCCCTTTAAAAACTTATGTGAGGAGACTGTTTGATTTCAGAAATCCTGAGAGAATGTTTACTGAAGATACATGGCAAAATATCTCCCTTTTAGGAGGATTGTCACTTAATTGCTCTCTTTAAAGGAAGCTTCTTTTTAATTTTTTTACTTTTAAGGAAAATCTGTCTTTTCAGTCTGTTTCTGTAACCTTTTTTTCTAAATATTTCCTTCACACCTATAAATACATAGAATGTTTTATTTTGTGAAGCTCATGATGGCTTGCTTGTGCCATGCACTCTCAGTCTTTTAACAAAGTGGTTGTTTTTTGTACTTTTGAGAGGCCTTTTTTGAGGATCAATATTTCAGCTCCTCCAGGCTTTCCAAATAAAAAAAGTGGCTGGGGTCAACCATTCTCTTTCAAAATAAGCAACATTAGTCTTTTCAATTTATCTGATCTGTTTTAAATCTGGGGATGTTTAAGGTCAGTTGTTTCTGCACGGGGGAAGTAGAACACTTGTACTTTAAATAGAGTAGACATTTGGTCTAGGTGCAACAAAGGTCTCAGCAACAAAGGTCTTTGGCTGTGCTGTCTGCCTTGCTGCTTCAGAGTCCCTGTGTTCCAGTATTCCTGCCTTGGCCCCTGCTCTTGCCTCTGCTGGTCTCCTGCATGTCGGTGCCTTGTTCTGGCTCTGTTCTCCCAGCCGTGTACTCCTGCCTCTGCTTGGTCACAACCAAGTGCGCAGTGAGTGCCTTTGGACTTGATACCCTGTGTGGTGGACTGGGTCCTGGTGCCCTTGCCCCTGGAAAAGGCTGTTTTGGAGGCTGACGTTGTGGGCTTGAGCTGCGGGACAACCGGTGGGGCGAGTGCGGGCGAGAACGAAGACGGTGACCGACGTTGAGCTCGGAACGCGGGGCTGGAACTGGGCCGACCAGCGGAGCTCAGAGGGACATCGTGCGGCCCGAGGGGACCACCGCTGGAGACTGGAGACTGCTGGAGACCGGCGAGGAGGGAGAGGCTAACCAGGGAGAGCCTGGAGACCATCGGAAAGCTGCCGGGTTCTTTGCAGTTGTAGGAGGACGCCTGTGAAACTTCGGATGTCGGGAGGTCTCGCGGAGCAGGTCGGTGTTTTGGGGTTCCGTCTGGGAGAGAGCCGAAAATCCGCCTCGTGGGAGCCGGAAAATCCACCTTGAAGGCGAAAAATCCGCCTGCTGTGGGTCTCTGCCGGCTGTACTTGCAAGCCGCCATGCTGGGAGCTATAAAAACTGTTCTCCGAGGGAAAGAAAAGGGCAACAGTAGCGCTTTTGCCAGCTTCAATCTTTGTGCTACTGTGGCTCCCTCTGTTTATTGATGAAACTCTTGAAAAAAGCCTCGTTTGTAAGAACTACACTTTTACGACTTTAATGACAACTATTATAATAACATCAGGACGGACAAGAGTCCTAAACGAAGTGAGGCAGAACAGGACTACATGAGGGGGTTATAACTCTGGGTTTATTGTATATTTATTTTATTTTATTTTCTGGTATTATGTTCTTTTTTTGTTTGTTGTATTTTATGTATTATTTTATGTATATTTTCTATGTTAATTACCTTGTTATCATATAATTTGTTTGTATTAATTTAGGGTTTTTTTTCTGTCTTTTTTCTTTTTTTTTCCTGAGTTTTTTCCCCCCCCTCTTATTGGATATGGAGTGGAAGGCTTGCCCTCCCAGCGAGGGGTCACTGAACATCTCAGTGATTATGGGTAGAGGGAGATATGGCGCTGGTACAGCCCCTACTCGTGTTAGAAGAACAGTGAACAGATGTTTGAAGGCTGTTCACTGTTCTGGGTCTGTGGCCAAACGACAATATCGAGGTGGTCAGATCAGTTCACCTTCCACTCTGAAACTGGTGCTGTTGAACGCCAGGTCTGTATCTAATAAATGCCAGATTATATATGATCTTATTCTGGAGGAGGATGCAGACCTGGCGTACATAACAGAAACGTGGATAGGCGGGGAGGGGGGTCCACCCCTGACATTGGCCTGTCCACCTGGTTATGCTGTCCAGCACCAGGGCAGACTGGAGGGGCGGGGGGGGGGGGAGTAGCCATTGTGTATAAAAACAATCTAGAGGTTATTAGGTGCTCCTCGGTGGTGAAGCCGGGTCTGGAGGCCCTCCACGTGTTGGTTGGGGTCAGGGATGGTATTGGGATCCTGCTGGGTTACCGCGCTCCCCGCGACCCAGCCATTTCCTTACCAGAGCTGGTGGACTTTGTCTCTGCGGTGTTGTTGGAGTTCCCAAGGCTTTTGGTCTTGGGGGACTTCAACATTCACGCGGAGGCAGAGACTTCCGGCCCAGCTCTTGAGTTCTTGAATCCATGGCTTCCTTGAACATGTCCCAACATGTCAACGGCCCCACACACGTGGGTGGTCATATGCTAGACCTGGTTTTCTCCGCCAATTGGAGTGAGCGTGGTCTGATGGTGACTGACCTTGTGTCAGTTCCCTTGTCATGGGCAGATCACCACCTAATAAAATGTAACCTCTCAGTGGCTCTCCCTCCTCGCAGGGAGCATGGACCTATTTTAATGGTCCGCCCTTGAAGGCTACTGGATCCTGTAGGATTCCAGGATGCCATGAGAGGGATTTCAGCTGATCTGACTGGCGCTCCTGTCGAGGCTCTGGTCAACGGATGGTTTACCGCAGCTACCAGGGCTGTAGACACGATCACTCCTAAACGCCCTCTCCTATGCAGAGCTCAGCCTGCGTCCTGGTTTAATCAGGACCTGAGAGCGAGGAAGCAAAATAGGAGAAGGCTAGAGTGCAAATGGAGAGAAGACCCGACGGTTCAGAATCGAGCAGCTGTCAGGGTCGCGACTAACCTTTATCTAGCTAAGATAAAGGCTGCTAGGAGAGCACACTTCGCTGACCGGATAAGCGAAGCTTCAAATCAGCAGGCGGAGCTTTTCCGCATAGTTCGTGACCTATCTGGAATTGGTCTAGGTGATGGGCCTCCCCCTAGTATCTCACCAGACCAATTTGCAGCATTCTTTAAATCTAAAGTGGAGGCCATCCGCCGGGAACTCTCCTTTTTTGGATACAGTGAGTCGAGCAGAGATGTCCAGCGCTCCGCCTTGCCGGTGAGTTTTGATCATTTTCAGCCGGTGACACCAGAGATTGTGGACAAGGTACTTGATCACTGTTGTGCCACCACCTCATCCCTTGACCCTTGCCCGGCCTGGCTAATCAAAGCAGCCAGGCCTATAACAACAGAATGGGCAACAGCAATAATCAATGGGTCTTTCCTTGAGGGCAGGGTTCCCCTTGCCCTCAAGGAGACACTCATTAGGCCCATAAGAAAGAAACTAAATTTGGCAGTGGACGATATTGGCAATTACAGGCCCGTCGCCAATGTTTCTTTCATTAGCAAAGTGGTGGAGAGGGTGGTGGCCGATCAGCTTCAGGCTCACTTGGATGAAACGAATGCCCTGGATCCATTCCAGTTGGGTTTCAGGCCACGCCATGGTACAGAAACGGCATTGGTCGCCCTGTATGATGACCTATTGAGGGAGGCTGACAGGGGAAAAACATCCCTGTTAGTCCTCCTCGATATCTCAGCTGCCTTTGATACCGTCGACCACGGTATCCTCCTGAGGAGGCTCTCCGAGTTGGGAATTGGTGGCCTGGCATTTGCTTGGCTCCAATCCTTCTTGGAGGACCGCCCTCAGAGAGTACAGATTGGGGAGAGGGTTTCGGCCCCATGGAGCCTCAATTGTGGGGTTCCGCAGGGCTCGATAATCTCCCCAATGCTGTTTAATATCTATATGAGGCCGCTGGGTGGGGTCATCAGGAGATGTGGAGCATCGTGCCATCAGTATGCTGATGACACCCAGCTCTACATCTCCTTTTCTCCAACTACAGTGGATGCCGTTCTGTCCCTTCAGCGCTGCTTGGAGACTGTACAGCAATGGATGCAGGAAAATGGGTTGAGGCTGAATCCGGACAAGACGGAGGTCCTGAGGGTGGGTGGCCCCACCATCAGCGGTTTGGGAAACTCCCTCTCATTTGGGGGGGGGGTGACTCTCACCGCAAAGAGTGAGGTTCGTAGCTTGGGGATACATCTGGACCCAGCGCTCACCATGGAAACCCAGGTGGCGTCAGTGGTCCGATCCGCCTATTTCCATCTTAGGCGGATTGCCCAGCTACGTCCCTATCTTGATGTTGGGGCGCTCACCACTTTAGTGCATGCGCTTGTAATCTCGAGATTAGACCACTGTAATGCGCTCTACGTGGGGCTACCTTTGAGACTGATGGGGAAGCTTCAAATGGTGCAGAATGCGGCAGCCAGACTTATTAGTGGGGTGAGGAAACACCATCATATCTCTCCCACTCTGGCCGCATTGCATTGGCTGCCTGTACGCTTCCACATCGATTTCAAAGTCTTAATGATTACATATAAAGCCCTAAACGGTTTAGGACCTCGATATCTGACGGAACGCCTTCTCCCACCAAAGTCTACCCATTTCACTCAATCTAGTCTGGAGGTGTGACTGAGGAGCCTAACGCCGAGAGAGGCCCGGAGGGAAAGGACAAGAAACCGGGCCTTCTCAGCGGTGGCTCCTCGGTTATGGAACAACTTACCTTCAGAGATCCGTATGGCCCCCTCGCTGGGCGTCTTTAAAAGCCAATTAAAAACATGGCTGTTTAGGCAGGCCTTCCCTCCGGGCATTATTTGATTTATTTGATTTATTTTTGTTTTCCATCTTGAACTATTATTTACTATTTTTATTTTTATTTTGGGATGCTGATGTTATTTTAATTGTTTTCTTATATATGATGTACGCCGCCCAGAGTAGTCGAAACGACTAGATGGGCGGGATAGAAATATAATAAATAAATTAATAAATAAATGGGCAGGATAGAAATCCAATAAATAAATAAATAAATAAATAAATATAACTTGAAAACCCTTTGCTTAAACATTCCCAAATCTGACACAGAGCAAGAGCAGACTGTCTGTTACAACAATGCCAAATTTGGTGTTGATCTGAAATCCAGTTAAACATTACAATTTTTTATTTGGCCATCCCTCATTTTTAGTATTGCCTTATAGAATGTTGATTTGCTGTGCCAGCACAAGATCACTGCTGCACTCTCACACAGCAATAATATAGGAGCTTGATTTAGCAGTTCAACTAGCATTTCTCCATGCTGCAAAATCCTGGGATTTCTGGTTTAATGAGATGTTTAGAATTATCTTAAAAAGTTACAGACAAGAACCTAAATCTCATCTCAATCTAAAATGCAAGAGTTTACATCTTTAAAAAGCAGATCTCTCAAAAAAAGTTAAAAATAAATACAAGTAGAAATACATTTTTATGCCTTTTGGCATGTTTGGACACACATGTGCTATTTTTTAAAATGTTCACCCAACCATCTGCCAATTTAAATCTATGGAGGATGTGTGTTGCCTTTGTGCTGCTTATCTCTGCAGCTGCTGATATCTCTCCCTAACCCCAAACCCATGGCTTGGCTTGGCTCTGTTGACTCTTGCTGGCTGGCTGGCACCTTGCTGACATTACACCAGCCCTTTTATAGGCATGGGTGTTTATAATTTTTTAATCTATTGTTTACATATTTTTTGCCAAGCTTGAAGTTTCCAGTAGTAGAAGGCCAATGCAAAATCTCATAGACTCTGCCACCCAAGAGGAAAACATATTGATTAGGGAAACAAAAACATTCTCCTTTATCTACTTTTTGTCCTAAGCTATCAGAATGAGTGCAAAATCTCATTGATTCTGTTTCAGTAGCAAACACTATTCATTCTCTATAGCAGTTGCTACAGTTACAGGCCTCATAGACTTTTCCAAAGGCTCTGCTATTCCTGCAGATTTACATGGAAGTGTATAATGTTTACAATTGCTCGTAGTGGCCTCTAATGGACATTCAGTGCATTGTGGCTGAAACAGTTACTTTTTTCTCTTTTCCCCCTATTTTCGAAGTTACATCTTTTTGCCCCGAAGTACTCTCTACCAGACAGGTCACCAAAAGTCAGAATTGACTTGAGAGCACACAATTATTATTATTAATTATTATGATTGATGGCTTTTCATGAAGCATCATGAATGGAAAGGAACCTGGCTTCAATGGCTCAGAGATAGGAAGGTAACATATAAAAGGGTAGTAATTTAAAAAAAGGAGTCCAAATTATTATGCAGAATGAGATGGGAGATTCAGAGGGTCGAATTTTGGACTGTACCAGTTTGGGCTGCAAATGGCAAGTCACATCTGGAAAGAACAGAAGAAGTTAAGATAAAAGTTTGGTGTAAATTTTCCTTCAGATGCCACACTTTGTTACAATCACGAATGGTGTTTGGTCCTCACATGGGATAGTACTAAAAATAGGACTACCTTTCCTGCCTTAACAGCCTGAAATGGTAATAGGATTAAATCACTTTGGAGTACCAGTTCATCCCATAAGTCTCGAAGACTGGCTCTTAGTAATGCTTTGCCCTTCCTATTTTCCCCTGTCTCCTAATTTCTGTGATCTCTCGGGTGGAGGCAGAAAGCTTTATTTATTTTGCTGTGAAATATTTTTTCCCCTTGGTCTGATTGAGGTGATAGATGAAGAAGAGGCCAAAAGACATGTGCTCGGCTGCTCTAATGACTCATGGAAGGGTGGGAATGTGACAAATCTTCTGTCCCTTTGTCTCCTCATCAGCAAATGGTCTGAGCTTTGCTTTTGAACTGCCAGCATTCTACAGGCTACATCCAAAGTTGTCCACGTACAATTAATGGAAACCCTTGGCAGAACGGAGTCTCCCACACACACCTCAAATTTGTTCCAGAAATGTGGAGAATCTTCTGAAGTCAGTTTGGGGGTGGTGCGTGGGGATGGCTAGGTAAAGGAGAGTAAGAGGAAGTCCTGCCTTGTGAGTAGATGTCCACCCATGTAAAGGGAATATAGTCCATTTCTTCCCCATATGTTTCCCCGTAAAATAAAACACTGTCTTCAGCTATAATTTTAGCATCTCTTCAAGGTTTGTGCCTTTTATCAGTTGACCTGTTTTTGTCTCTATCTATCTTAGACACATCATAATGATCCCAGCTGGCATGGCTGACAACGGGAAAAGATGCGGTACCCAGGAGAATCTTCCCAATTCCAGAGGACAGAATTTCAAAAAAGGAGGCATGGTATTCCTAGACTTCCTACAGACCACCTCTGAACCCTGCTAAGGCTGGATGAGGCCCAGAGTTTTCCATCCACTGATTTATAGAAATATGATAGAGCAACCCACCATATTAACTTGAATACATTGCATCTTGTCTGGTTTCAGAAACTAAGCAGGGCCAGGCCTGCTTAATACTTGACGGGGAGATCACCAGGGAGTAGCATGGATCTTCCAAGAGGGGAAGGAAAAAAAATCTGGTCTGAAATTCTAGAAACCCGTGGCTAATCAGAGTTGGTCATACTGGGTCAAAGAGACCAATGATCTGACTCACAGAGTCATCATATGGGGAAATAGACTGCATTTTGGACCACTTGTGGAGTGGCCTGGTGTGGTGATTGCATGGCAGATGAGGAATTGTGCTCCAGTCTGACCCCAATCCTTGCTCAAACTGGACCTTGTGGCACACCTTTCCCACCATCTGATCACACCCTCAATATAAGGCAGCCTCCTACGTTCTTCTGTTCCTGCTAAAGCTGAACTGATCTGAGCCTGGTCATGGCCTGGTTGGGGAACTATCTGGAAAAGTTACCTACACTACCCTGAGTTCCCAGGCCCAAGAAAGGCATACATTAATAAATATTTTAATTAAAGAACATGCCCATCCTCCACTGTGGTATTGGGACCCATAAAGTGTACTGCTTATTTATTTATTTATTTATTTATTTATTTATTTATTTATTTATTTATACCCCACCCATCTAGACCGAAGTCTACTCTGGGCGGCTAACAATAAGACATAAAAGCAAAAGCAATATAATTAACAACAGTGACAATATAATTCAAATGGGAAAGTCATTAGGTGATGACAGGAGGGAAAGCCTGCCTAAAGAGCCAGGTCTTAAGTTTGCTCTTAAAACACCCAGCGAGGGAGGCAGGCAGATCTCTGCGGGCAGACTATTCCAGAGGCGAGGGGCCACTGCCGAGCAAGGCTGGTTTCTTATTCTTTGTCTTCGGGCCTCCCTCGGCGTTAGGCCCCTCAGCTGCCCTTCCTGGCTAGAACTAGTGATTTAGGTAGATCTAGGTGGGAGGAGGCGTTCCACTAGATATTGAGGTCCTAAACCATTTAGGGCTTTATATGTCATCATCAACACTTTGAAATCAATGTGGAAACGAACAGGCAGCCAGTCCAGGGCAGCCAGAGTGGGGGAAATATGCTGATATTTTCTCACCCTGGTGAGAAGTCTGGCTGCCGCGTTCTGCACTGTTTGAAGCTTCCACATCAACCTCAAAGGTAGCCCCACGTAGAGTGCATTACAGTAGTCTAATCTCGAGACTACAAGTGCATGGACCAGAGTGGTGAGCGCCCCAACATCAAGATAGGGACGCAGCTGAGCAATCTGCCTGAGATGGAAATAGGCGGAGCGGACCACTGACGCCACCTGGGTTTCCATGGTAAGCGTCAGATCCAGATGGACCCCAAGCTGCGGACCTCACTCTTCATGGTGAGAGTCACCCCCCCAAAAGAGAGGGAGTTTCCCAAACCCCCGATGGCGGGGCCACCCACCCTCAGGACCTCCGTCTTGTCCGGGTTCAGCCTCAGTCCATTCTCCTGCATCCATTGCAGTATGGCCTCCAGGCAGCGCTGAAGGGACGAAACGGCATCCACTGTTGTTGGAAAAAAGGAGATGTAGAGCGAACTGATGACACAAAGCCCCACATCCCCTGATGACCCCACCCTGTGGCCTCATGTAGATATTAAACAGCATTGAGGAGATAATTGAGCTCTGCAGAACCCCACAATTGAGGCTCCACGGTGCCGATACACTCTCCCCAAGCTGTACTCTCTGGGGACGGTCCTCCATGAAGGATCGGAGCCAGGCAAGCGCCAGACCACCGATTCCCAACTCGGAGAGCCTCCCCAGGAGGATACCATGATCGACGGTATCAAAGGCAGCTGAAATATTGAGGAGGACCAACAGGGACGTTTTTCCCCTGTCGGCCTCCCTCAATAGGTCATCAAACAGGGCGGCCAATGCAGTTTCTGTGCCGTGGTGCAGCCTGAAGCCCGACTGGAACTGATCCAGGGTGTTGGTTTCATCCAAAAGGGCCTGGAGCTAGTCAGCCACCACCCTCTCTACCACTTTGCTGAGGAAAGAAACATTGGTGACGGGCCTATAATTGCCAATGTTGTCCGGCGCCAAACTTGGTTTCTTCCTAATGGGCCTAATGAGTGTCTCCTTGAGGGCAGGGGAACCTTGCCCTCCCAGAGAGACCCATTAATTATTGCAGTGGCCCATTCAGTTGTTATAGGCCTGGCTGCTTTGATTAGCCAGGCCGGGCAAGGGTCAAGGGTGGTGGTGGCGGCCCGACAGCGATCAAGCACTTTGTCCACCATATCTGACGTCACAGGCAGAAAATGATTACATCTCATCGGGCAAGGCACAGCGCTGGACATCTCTGCTCAATCTACTGTTTTCAAATAGGGGGTAAGATCCCGGCGGATGGCCTCCACTTTAGATTTTAAAAATGCTGCAAATTGGTCAGGTGATATGCTAGTGAGAGGCCAGTCACTGTGACCAATTCCAGATAGATCGGAAAAGTTCCGCCTGCTGATTAGAAGCTTCGCTTATCTGGACAGCAAAGTGAGCTCGACTGGCAGCCCTTACCCTAGTAAGGTAATGGTTAGTCGCAATCCTGACAGCTTTCTGATTATATTCCGTTGGGTTCCATCTCCAAATGCACTCTAGCCTTCTCCTATTCTGCTTCATAGCTCGCAGCTGCTGGTTAAACCAGGGCACTGGACGAGCTCTGCATTGGAGAGGGTGTTTAAGAGTGATCGTGTTGACAGCCCTGGTGGCAGCGGCAAGCCAGCCATCAACCAGAGCCTCAACAGGAGCGCCAGTCAGATCAGCCGGAATCCCTCTCATGGAATCCTATAGGATCCAGTAACCTTTGAGGGCAGACCATTAAAATAGGTCCTTGCTCCCTGTGGGGAGGGAGAGCCACTGAGAGGTTGCATTTGATTAGGTGGTGATCCGACCATGACAAGGGGACTAACACAAGGTCAGTCACCATCAGACCACACTCACTCCGCTCGGTGGAGAACACCAGGTCTAACGTGTGAACACCCACATGGGTGGGGACGTTGACATGTTGGGACATGTCCAAGGAAGCCATGGTTTCCAAGAACTCGAGAGCCGGACCAGAAACCTTCGCCTCCGCATCAATGTTGAAATCACCCAAGAACAGAAGCCTCGGGGATTCCAACAGTGCCGCGGAGACGAAGTCTGCCAGCTCTGGTAAGGAAATGGCTGGGTTGCGGAGAGCGCGGTAACCCAGCAAGATCCCAATACCATCCCTGGCCCCAATTGACATGTGGAGGGCCTCAAGACCCAGCGTCACCATCGCCGAGCGCCTTACAACCTCTAGAGTGTTTCGATAAACAATGGCTACTCCCCCCCCCGACCCTCCACTCTACCCTGGGGTTCGACCGCATAACTGGGAGGACAGGCAAGAGTCAAGGGAACACCCCCTTCCCTGCCCATCCAAGTTTCGGTTATGCATGCCAGATCTGCATCCTCCTCCAGAATAAGGTCTTGAATAATCTGGGACTTGTTGGATACAGATCTGGCATTCAACAACACCAGATTTAGAGTGGAGGGACGGCTGATCTGGCTACCTCGAGTCTGACAGGTGGTCACAGTGCCAGAACAGTGAACAGCCTTCAAACATCTGTTCACCGTTCTTCTGAACCGAGTAGGCACTGTGCCATCGCCATATCTCCCTCTACTCGTAATCACTCGGATGTTCAGAGAACCCCCGCTGGGGGGGGGGGGGCAAGCCTTCCACTCCATGTAAAACAAAAGGGAAGAAAAGAAAAAAGACCAGAAAAATTAACAAATTAATAAAAGTTAACAATCATAAATAATAACAAAGATTAACAATATTAATCAATTATATTAATATTAATCAATATTAATCAATTATATACTGCCCCATAGCGCTTAAAGTACTCTCTGGGCGGTTTACAATTTAATTCTGTAGGCTACATATGACCTTGATGGACAGTCACCACATGAAAATTTTTGCATGAAGATTATGATTCTGTAATACGTAGATTGCTCCAATGGTGACCTTCTGTGCACAGATGAGCTTGGAAGGGAAGGAGGAGACACTTCTGCTCCTTGACTTGACCTTATATGGTTTATTCTTTTATCCCTTTGGCTCTGCCCGTAGATTTCCTTATGAAGCAAAACCCTTCATTGAAAAAAAAATTGGCAGAGTTTTTTAAGGGGATGTGGGAATGTGTTTGTCATCTTAAAAATCCAGGGATAAAAGGGCCATTTAAACCCTTCTCATTTTATGTTGAACATGGCCTGTTATATGTAAAAAGAGATTAGACTGAATCTTTTTTCTTTTATCCACGACTCTAATTAAAAGCAGCATGAAAGAAGATCAGGTTTCCATTAGACATTGAGCCTGGAGTTGACACCAATATCTTTTGTAATTTCCAACAGCTTTTGCTTTCAAGGGGGAGGCAGAAAACATCAATTTCACTGGAGCAGCTCATTAGTGCTTCTGGTTGAAGTTATGAAATGAAACGGATATTTTCTTTTTGGTATATTGTGCCAAAGTGTGAAGCAAGATAACAAAACAAGTATTTGAACTGAGAAACAAGGATTTTCTATAGGCTATGTGTTTATCATTCTGACAAGTTCTAGGAAGGCTGAGATTATTTTTTTTAAAGGCAAATATATTTGGCAAAAGCAAGTTGAAGTGTTCTTGTTTATGGAAAAATATGGAACTGCACCATGATAATAATCTAGACTCTAAACATTGAAGTGTGCATGACTGAAAATGCAGCCTTAAACTCAATAGTTCACCATAACCACATAATGATAGAATAATAATATTAGTTGACAGTCAGAAGCTCTGCCCTTCTTTGTGTTTTCCAGTTGTTCTCTGTATGTGGAGAGAGACTTCTTGACTAGAGGGCTCCATATATTACTCTATATTTCTAAATGAGCCAGGATGCTGATTTTCCAAAATGATGGATCATGTAGAAACAGATGAGGGTCCCCTCTTTACAAGAGGTAGGTAGACCATGTTCATCCACCTAGCCTCATGATCTTTCTGCACACACTTTCAATCTACATTTGTGTGGATTTTAAATGTTGGGTTGATCAAGGCTGACAGACAAATCATTATGATTGCTGCTTGCTTGCAGGTACATGGTTACGTCTACTTATTTAATGGAGTAAATAAATAATAAATCATATTCTTTTTAGTATGGCTAAACTGCGTATCATAATCATACGTATAACTGAATTAAATTAGCTAAAACTAGAATAAAACTAAGGCTAGTAATTGAAGGGAGAAATGGGGCCAGAATCCTCCTGGTGTTTGTGGAAGGCTTGTGTAACTTGACACAGATAATTGCAGCTAATTGCCATGGTGCTGGCTCACATCTTAGTCTTCTGCCTGCTGGTCCACCCACTTGTCCAATGGTACCTTGTCAATTAGTCACTAGTTATGCAGAGCAAGTTTGGATTAGGCATAGAGTAACAGCACTTTCCAATGCAAGCACAGTTAGGTGGAGTGGTGTTGGGAATAGTATACGTAACTTTTGTATTGAAGTCAGTAAGATTAACTCCTCAACTTTATAAAATATTTATTGCATAACAGACTTCACAAACTTGCAAAATGTTTGGTCAACATACAGGGAGATTTTCTGAATGGAAGGTTCCCAATATAACTTTTTGGAGAGGAAAACCTGCAGTGTCTAAAAAGCATATTTTAGAATAGTTGCAGTGTTTAGTTTTTCCCAGAACTCAGGTAAACATTTTCCGAATTAAGATTAGCTGTCCTTTCTTTTTCAGATGCAAGAAAATTCTGCTCTATGCTTCCAGTTTGCTAAGCATGGGGGAGTCACAGAAAGTTTCTGCAGCTGATGGATCTGAGTGAAAACCAAAAATGTCAAGTCACATACAATTGTGCTGGGGGCAAAAGTCTTTGCTTAGCCCAGACATTTAGACGGCTCTGCAAAGGCCATTCTCTACTGATATATTTACTAAAACACATTTGGGTTGTGCTTTTCTTTTTCTAGTACATTTTTGGCCACAGAAAACTCTTTTTTTGGTAAGGACTGTGATTCCTAGGGAGCTAAGCAGATTTACTTGCTCAAAATTCAAGTCATCAACAGATGTCACTGCTGTGATTATTTCATCATTTTTATACAGTCTCTTGTAGATACAAAGATACAAAGAATATAAATTACTTTCCACTTGTTCACCTTCTTTTCACTGAACTATTCTGTGAAGACTAGGGATGTGCGGGGGGGGGAGCTTTAGTCTTTCATTCTGGGATCTTCTGGAGGGGGCACTCTTTCAGTTTTACATTCTTTTGGATACAGGCCCTTTAGGTAAACCTGGAACTGCTCAAATCTTTCAGGTTCCTTCATTTTGGTTTTCCCATTCTGATTTCTAGTGCTAGACCCAATGAAGCTCTATAAAATCCTCAAAATTAGTTCAAAATAAAGAAGGAGGCAGGAGCAAGCCAACAGACAATCATCCTCTCTAGAAGTGGGAAATATCTGTGAAGTTTCTCACTCATCCAGGTGTGGTTATATGGAAGTTGGGTCATGGCAACTGGACTTTTTTCATGTTAGGTTGAAATGAGGAGTCAGGGATCTCCTACCAACTCTCCTCAGACTGAAGAAGCTACTTGGAGGAGTAGCAAAAGGTTTCAACCTAACAAGAAAGAAGTCCAATTGCCTTGACTCAACTTACAGACAGAAATGGGAAACATCAACAGTATATGAGAAACAAAAATCAATCAGCCACAGACATATGCAGACACTATTAGTATTTTATCACATCACCATCATCATCTTCATCAATATATCAGCAGGAAACAATAAAAATGGGAAAGAAAAGTCATCATCATCATCTTCATCAAAATAAAACACATACTCTCTCTAAAGATAATATTATTTAACCTTCCCAGCCCCAGACCACAAAATATAAGGGACTAGAGGCAGCTCTCTCTTCTACCACTTTGATAGCTTCAGTCCAGCAGCGCAGGCTGTAGTCCACCAGGTGAAGGGAAGGCACTCCAGGCAACAATGAAGGAAATGGGGGGGGGGAAATCCCTCCAAACGGCAATAAAAGAAAAGGCAAGAGAGAGAGCAGGGTAATCCAAACAATGAAATAAATCCATAATTTTTGTTAACCTCTCTCAGAATCCCAAATCTTTGGTATTCTGGAGGCTT
The DNA here is from genome assembly GCA_037013535.1 of Intellagama lesueurii. Lineage (NCBI taxonomy): Eukaryota > Metazoa > Chordata > Lepidosauria > Squamata > Agamidae > Intellagama > Intellagama lesueurii. The sequence goes on along the minus strand of JBAJHW010000001.1, from coordinate 159,431,030 downwards.
TCTATTGTAAAGACATGAACGACTTCAAAAACAAACGGCTCCTTTGTGGGTTTTCCCCATTCAGGTCAACCCCAAAGTCCCGTCCCTACTAAGACAGACTCTTCTGCCTCACCCTTGCCTTAAGTCTTTGGGATGAAGGCTCTTCTTCACGGAACAACTCCTGCATTTTTGGAAGCATCTCAAAGGACTTTAAGGTAGAATTGCTTTGAAGTTGTTTAATTGTTTGCACCACTGAAATAATATGGTTCCAAAGTGTGCACAGATGTGTTTCTATTCCTCTGAGGCCAATTTAATCCTTTGCTGTCAAGTACTCAAGGCAAAGGAAGAAAAACAGGCACTATAATTGTGAATGTGATAAGCTCTGTTAAGGAGTAAGTTGTAGGTATTTTTTCAGATGACTTTATGGTATGGCTTTAGTTCACTATTTAGCAATAACTACCCTGTCCTTGAGAGTCCTCTGGACTGCAAGGATATCAAACCTATCCATTCTGAAGGAAATCAACCCTGAGTGCTCACTGCAAGGACAGATCCTGAAGCTGAGGCTCCAATACTTTGGTCATCTCATGAGAAGAGAAGACTCCCTGGAAAAGACCCTGATGTTGGGAAAGTGTGAAGGCAAGAGGAGAAGGGGACGACAGAGGACGAGATGGTTGGACAGTGTCACTGAAGCTACCAACATGAATTTGACCCAACTCCGGGAGGCAGTGGAAGACAGGAGGGCCTGGCGTGCTCTGGTCCATGGGGTCACGAAGAGTCGGACACGACTAAACGACTAAACAACAACAACCCTGTCCTGACCTGTTCATCATCATAACTGTGGAAGAAATAAGCTCTTGCTTCTTATCTGCAAGCAGACAAACACATTTCTTGGCTGGGCAGAAAACGCCAAGTGAAACTGAAGCTGAACAGTAGAGCAAAGAAGAGTCCAAATGGCGGAGTTTAACTCTAGCCCACGAATGGGTGACATACACCTCCCAGGGACCCAAATGCTACCCGCCCAGCACCTGTGCAGCCCACACCCCTCAACAGTATATATTTGCTTTGGGAATAAAAGTTTGTTCCAAAAGAACAGCTGTGACCTCTGACGAGGTTGGGGGGCAGTGTTGTTGCCATGTTTTGAGGAGCTCCCCACCCACAAAAAATATTTTTAAAAAATACTTAGATGATGAAAATGGACTTTTAATTTTTTTAAATTTTTTGGGGTGGGGTCATAAAAGCAGCCCCTTGTGTCCCAAGAATGAGCATGTGCAGCCCCCATATCTCTGGAGGTTTTCCAATGCTGTAACCCATAAGACAAATCTGTAATATCTAGCTCTTAGATTGTGTCACTGTATAGGAAGTGGGGTTTTTTTCAGCCACCTAAGCAGACTTTGTAAGTTGCAAAATGCATTTGTTAATTGAAACATGGAAGACAAAAGCCAGAATTGTAAGAATCAAATTAAAACATTGTGTTTTGCACTATTTGCTGCAGTGGGGGAGAAATCAGTCCTAGAATAGAGACCTGAGCTTAAGCCCTCCACCATTTGTGGCTCTCCAGCTTTCCTCTTACCAGGCTTTTCCTTTCTGTAGCTGTTCTCATCTCACTGTCACTGCCTTGCTGGCACTGCAGGTTGCCATGAATATGGGTGTGTGTGTGTGTGTGTGTGTGTGTGCATGTGCACATGCATGTATGTGTATGTAATGGTGCAGCATAACGCACCAGGCATACCATGAACAAAAAATATTAGCAAAGGTGATATTGGAAGGAGGGGCTAAAGCGTGCGGAGAGAATGTTGTACCTTGCCATTGCTGTAAATGCCTCCACCATCTTGCATGCCGGTTTTATGGACTGTTTGCTTCTCAGTCGAAAATGGCTTCCAGGATGGCTTAAGCACCGTTCATAAGATACTGTCCTCAATTACGTACCTGTGGTACTGTGTCTCTCTCCTTCCCCTCCCCTTTATTAGTGGCCTGTTTGTTTAATTCAGTAGATGTTTAGAAGGCCCTCCATGCTGGTAGGTTTATAATTTCAAAAGACAAAAGAAACAAAAAATAGAAGGGAGGAAAGGGCAGGGCGAGGAAGAAAAAGAAAGAAAAGAAAAGAGTTAGAAAACGAAAAGAAAAGCAGGATTGTGAAATGGCCCCACTTCCTATCTCCTCCCCCTCAGCTGCAACCTGCTGGCGGCTGCTGGTGACACTTGAGGGGCAAACCTTTGAGGAGGAGTGGTGGTGGTCTTCCATCGTCCTGGTAGAACAACCTTGCTTTTGTACCTCACCTCTTCATACCTCAACAGAGCTGCCTGGTTTACTCTGGATGCTAAACGACTCAGCCCCTCTTCTCTTCTTGCAGGTGGCACTTGGTTCTACAGACCCAGCATCATGTTGACCTTAATCTGCACATTGATTTTGAGTGTCTCTTGTTTCAGTCCATACGAACCTGCAGACGTTTTGAATGAGGATATATATCCTTGCTTCCATTAAGGTACACAAGCCATCACTTGCCATCCCCAGCCTTTCCTCTGAAGTGACTCACAGAGCGTTTTGTTCTCTCCTAGTTAAATTTAGAATCAGTGTGGCAGCGCTAATTGGACGGCAGGTATAATTTGAAATGTTCCTATCATATTTCCACCTGTTATTTCATAATAGTTAAAAAATTAGCTATAATGTTTCCTTTGGTTTTGAGTACCATCACTCGTTTTCTTCAACTTCTGTGGCTGGCTACTTCCATCATCTCTAAGACAGCCGTCTTTGCCAAAAGTTTGATTCACTACCTCAAGCATGAAACAGTCAAAAGAAAGATACTAACCAAATAACCAAAGGAATATAAATGAACAAATAAAGTGCTGTAATTAGCAGACCTCCTCAAAGCCACCTTGGGTTCTTTCGAGGAGAAAGGTGGGGTAAAACTAACTAACTAACTAACTAACTAACTAACTAACTAACTAACTAACTAACTAAAATCTTACTGGAGCTTTGCGTGCAAATAAAATAAAGTAATCCAGTCAGTTCTTAGGCAAGATACTGTAGATCAACATTTGAGGTGAGGAATAATAATACAGAGATGAACAAATCAAGTTAGGTGCAATTAAAGTTTGCTTCTAACAAAGCCAAAATAATATGCCAGTAAAGTACCAAGAAGTGTTCATTGTTTTCCAGTGGCACAACTGCCTACCTAAAGCATCGGGTCTATGGGCAAATTATTAACAGGAGCAAAATAGCAACTAATCAAATACATTGGAGAGATTTGGAATTTGGTCATTCCCTTTTTAGTGTGGAGAAAGGTATGGCAAGTTTTATCCAGTCTCATCATTTCTCTTGGAAAAGGAAAAATGATCAGTATGGGTGCTCCTTGGTTGAAGGAGACAAAAAAATGTATAGTATGGAACAACATTTCTACACATCTGCCTTCAGGGAGCAGGAAATCAAGAAGAGGAAAGGCAGCTACCAAAAGAAGCAATAGGAAGGAGGGGGGGCTCTTGAGATATGTGGGGGGGGACCTTTTAAGTTTAGAAGCAAATACAGAGCATACTCTCCACAAACATCCAGTTTGGGTAGCCATTGCTCCATCACCAAAAAGGAGGGCATGGAGGACAAGAACACTGAAAAGGAGGACATGATTCACACAAAAAAGAAGGGCATGTTTGTCTTAAATTTGCACATGCTCATTTAAACTAATATATGCAAATAGCATTACAATTAGATATTATTACTATAAATGAAAATATATCACTGCTTACCATGTTGCACAAGACTGTGACCAGGTTACCACCTTGGAAAACAGCACTGAGAGGAATAGGAGATAAATCAAAATCAGTTCTTCAGAAAACCTTTGGTTTATGAATGTGGAATATTGTGCTCTTGTACCCACAACTCAGAAAGCCAGGAAATGGCCCAGTATTGCTGCACAATATCATGCCCATGTTGCCACCAGGAAAAAAAGGATGCCAAGCTTTGCATAGCCAAGGGCAGCCTGAATATTGACAACACCAATGGCAACTGTCAAGATGGTCTACACAGGATGCCCTCTTCTGCTCATTACCATTCACAAAGTGACACCACGCAAGGGAAAATCCCAGAAGCTGACTCGTTTTTTCATCAGTTATCTGCTTATCACCCAACACAAAGCGATTGTCACATATGTTTTTCAACAAGTATGAATGGTAGTGAGCAGAAGAGACCATCTTGAATGCTACTTGGAACCCTGATGGCATTCTTTGGCCAAAAAAAATAAAAGTTCTCGTCCACTTGTGTTTCAACTTAGAACAATCCATTCTTCTTCTTTAAGAGCTGTCCCACACCTAGCTGGTACAGAGCTGCAGCACGCAATCTATTTGGTGCTGATCTAAGGTCCAGTTTCAAAGTGATAATTTTTTGTTTGGGGCATCCCTATTTTTTTAGTTGGTTTATGGAATGCTGAATTGGGCTGTCGCACAATATCGATTGCCACATACCCATGAAGCACTAATAAGTAAGGCACAGTGTTTAATAACTCTCTGCAATGCCCTGTGCCTGGTATTTTCTGCACCTTACTGAAATGAATATGTGGAAAAAAATTAATCAGAAGTCATTTTAATTTAGTTGAGATATTTGGCTAGAGAACAATCAGTTATTTCAGAGGAACTATGATCTGAAGAGGGCTTTCAGAATATCTACTCCTGGGACTGACCTCAAATCTGAAGTTCATACAGAATTCTGATGCTTTGCCACATCCTTCCTGCCAGTAGTTATGTCAGTGTGTGTGGTTTGTGTCTTTTCTTACAAAATGCCCCCCCCCCTGAACCATTATACTTAAAAAATGAGAGGGGACAGATTAAATACATTTACCAATCAAAGCCACTCCTACACACAGAGATCTAATTTCATATATTCATTATTCATAATAGCTTGGCCTCAATTTCTGATTTGGGGGAGTTTTTTCTCTCATCCCCTACTTCAAAACTCAACCCGATGAAGCGTTCTACAGCAGAGGTCGTCAACCCCCGGTCCGCGGCCCGGTGCTGGTCCGTGGCCTGAGCTGGACCGGGTCGCGGAGACAGACCTCCCACCCACCCCGCACGCACTCCCCTCCCCACAGCTGCTTTGCACACACACACACGTGCCAGTGCCGGCGTGAGCGCTCCCCCACCCCTTCACGCATGCGCCCGAGCACCTGCGTGAAGGGGTGGGTGCATGTGCAGGCACTCCTGCGCATGCACAAAGGGGTGGGGGAGCGCTCACGGCAGCGCTGGCAACACGCCTTTGTTGCAACACCTCGATCATCACTTTGCTTGCATGGGAAATTAGAGCAATTGTCTTATCATTATTGCACTCCTTGGTATCACCTTCCTTATGATGATTATTCCCCTAGATTTTGTGTGTATGTGTGTGCGTGCACACACATCTGTGTCCTTTAGATAGATAGATAGATAGATAGATAGATAGATAGATAGATAGATAGATAGATAGATAGATAGATAGATAGATAGATAGATAGATTTAATGACAGGTTCCTCAAATGCAGATAGAGCTTCTTTGGCATTGCAATTTATGCAAATAATCTAGCTGCTGGACTCACATCTCCCTTGGCCATGGCACAAATTATTGTTCATCATTAATAATGCAGGACTTCAAAAGCATACTGCTAATTAATACCTTTCAAGTCCTATAATTATATTTAATAGTTAAGCACATCCTTGGTTCTCTCACAGTGAAAGAAAGAGTAATTTAAATGTTTACTTCTTTATGTTGCAGTAAAATGGTTCATAATTGGTGAGCCTGGGTTCACCAGCAGGTCATTTAAAGCCTCAAGAGATGTTTTTATGGTCCTTAGAAATGAGTCCCACTCCATTCTGTGAGATTTACTGTGCAATCTAATACTTGCCTAGTCAGGAGTAAAGCCTGGTGAGTTCAATGTTACTTACTCTCAGGTAGATAGAGATAAGATTGCAGTGTCACTCCTTAGTAAGTATACTTAGGATTGGACTATGCAAACCAATCCTATGCTTTTGGAGTGGTAGCCGTATTAGTCTGTGCAAGCATATCAACAAGAAAACAAAACAAAAGCAAAAAAATTAAAAATAAAGAATACAAAGATGTTGTGGCACCTTGAAGACTAACTGCTATATTTTAATGTGAATTTTCATGGACAAGTCGACTTCTTCAGACACAAGAGGTAGAATATAGAGACTACATGACAAAACATCCATGCAGGGCTCTAAGATAAAAAGAAATGATGGTTGGTACATTCAAATTGTAAATAATGTGAGTCATTGTGGCATTTACACCAGGCAATGACTTAAGACCCCGTTGGGTATTCAATGCTTTTCTTGTGAAGCTTTGTTCTATAAACAACAACAATGATTAGTGGCTAAAGAAACCTCAACCTATAGAGATAGCTGAAGCAACATATGGTAATGAGTTAAGAATCACTGACTTTGAAGTTTGTTCTGTAAGGGTGACTGTGGTTGAGAAGGAATCTGGCTCTGGAAAATGACAGTGGCCGACAACATAATTAGTGTAGTACAGTGGTGCCTTGACTTACGAACGCCTTGACCTACGAACATTTTGAGTTATGAACAGCTCCGTTCGCAAAATTTTGCTTTGACTTGCGAACGGAGCTTTGACTTACGAACGAAAAAAAGGCAGGGGAAAAGGGCGGGAAATTTAAATGTACTAACCGTTGGTGGCGAAGAGGCTGCTTCTTTGTAGCTCTTTCGCCCCAACGGTTCGGGAAAGGGATGCGGCGGCGGGGGTGGCCCAGCAGCGGGAGGCTTGAGCCTTCCCGGGGTGCTTCGGCCACTTGCCTCCCGGCCGCGGCGGACACAACGGTGGCACAGCGTCAGGAGGCTTGAGCCTGGCCGGGGTGCTTCGGCCGCTCGCCTCCCGGCCGCGGCGAAGGCAGCGGTGGAACAGTGTCAGGAGGCAGAGCCCGGCCAGGAAGCGAGCAGCGGGGACGGCGAGCGGCCGAAGCACCCCAGCCAGGCTCAAGCCTCCTGGCTGCAGCGGCCGCAGCGGCGGTGGAAGCCTGGGAGGCTTCGGAGGCTTCGGACCGCAAGGTGCTGCTTTTAAAAAAAGTTTTGGGTGGGTGGCTTTTGTTTTGTTGGTGGGGGAAATTGAGGGTCAATTTTGTTTTTTTGGTGATTTTTTTTTTTTTTAGCCCCAGCGTGGGACTTGCTCCAATGTTTTTTTTTTGGATTTGTTTTTGGGTTTTTTTGCAGTCCCAGCGTGGGACTTGCGCTGTTTATTTTTATTTTTATTTTATTTTTATTTTGGTATTTTTTTGAAATGCTGGAACGGATTAATCCCGTTCCCATGCATTTCAATGGGAAATGGTTCTTTGACTTATGAACGTTTTGATTTACGAACATCTTCTGGGACGGATTAAGTTTGTAAGTCAAGGCACCACTGTATTTCACATTTGGTAATGACTTAGGAACCATTGGCTAATATCACAGCGATGGGCCTCCCAGTAATGTTTCCTGTGCCCAATTTGTGGCATTTTTAAAACATAAAGTGGAGGCCATCCGCCAGGACCTTGACCACCACTTTTCTTCAGTAGATTGAGCTGAGACGTCCACTCCGCTGCCTTGTCCAGTGACTTTAGCACAATTTCAGCCTGTGATGTCAGCCGAGGTTGTCAGGGTGCTTGATCGCTGTAGGCCCATGGCAACCTTTCTGGATCCTTGCCCAGCCTGGCTTATAAAAGCAGCCAGGCCTGCAATGATAGAATGGGCATGACCATCATTAAGGGCTGTCTCCATGAGGGCAGGGCTTCCCATGCCCTCAAGGAGACACTCATTAAACCCACCCATAAAAACAAAGCTTGGCGGTGGATGATATTAGCAACAGACCCATCGCCAATGCTCCATTCTTAAGCAAGCTAGCGGAGAGAGTGGTGACTGATCAGCTACAGGCACTCCTGGAGGAGACCGATGCCCTCAGCCCATTCCAGTCTGGGTTCAGGCTGTGTCATGGCACAGAAACGGCATTGGTCGACCTGCAAAATGACCTTCTGAGACCGACGGGGCAAAATGTCCCTGCCGGTCCTCCTCAACTTCTCAGCAGCCTTTGATACCATCAACCACGGTATCCTCCTGGGGAGGCTCTCTGGGTTGGGGGTCAGTGGCTTGGCTTTGGTCTGGCCCTGATCCTTCCTAGAGGACTGTCCTCAGAGAGTGTAGCTTGGGGTGATGATGTCCACCCTTTCAACTCTCAATTGTGGAGTCCCACAGGGGTTGATCATCTCCCCATTGCTGTTTTATATCTACATGAAGCCTCTGGGGGAAGTCATCAGGAGTTTTGGAGCTTTGTGTCACCAATATGGGGGTTACACCCAGCTCTATCTCTCCTTCCACCCTTCTGCAGTGGATGCTGTCCCATCCCTTGAGTGCTGCCTGGACACCGTGCTGGGATGGATGAGGGACAATAGACTGAGGCTGAACCAGGAGAAGATGGAGGTCCTGTGGGTGGGCGCCCCTAGTGTCTGTGGATTGGGGGCCTCTCTTTTGTTTGGTGGGGCTACTCTCTTCGTTAAGGATGAGGTTCGCAATCTGGGCTTACTTCTGGACCCAGCATTATCAACAGAGTCCCAGATAGTGTCTGTGATCTGCTCCACCTTTTTCCACCTGAGGCGGATTGCCCAGCTGTGTCCTTATCTTGACACCGTGTTCCTCACCACGCTGGACCATGCACTGGTAGTCTCAAGATTAGACTACTGTAATGCTCTTTACATGGGGCTGCCCATGAGGCTGCTATGGAAACTTCAACAGGTCCAGAATATGGCAGTCAGATTAGTGAGTGGAGTGAAGAAATACCATCGTATCTCCCCTACCCTGGCCACTTTGCACGGGCTATCTGTTCGTTTCTGTGCCAGCTTCAAGGTAATGATGCTGACATACAAAGACCTAAACTGTTTGGGACCTTGATACCTGGCCGAATGCCTTCTTCCAATGAGATCTGCCCAGCCTACACGATCTTCCTAGGTGGGGTGGTTGAGATCACTGACCCTCTCAGTGGTCACTCCCCATTTCTGGAATAATCTCCCACCTGAAATTCACCTGGCCCCTTCACTGGGAATTTTCAAATGATCTTTGAAAGCATGGTTCTTCAGACAGGCCTTCCCAAAGCTTACAAGTTACAACATCATAGCACAATGGTTGTCTCAGCGTTCATATGATCAGTTCCATCACCTTGCTTTTTAAATTACTTTTAAATTATTTTTAAGTCACTTTTAGTTAATTTTATGTTGCTTTTTGTGTACGTATATGGCTGTTTAATTTTGATTTTCATATAGCTATTATGTTTAGCGTTTCTAAATTGTTGTCTATTATGTTATTGTGTTGTAAACCACCCAGAGTGGCCTAGCTAGACAGATGGGTGGTATAAAAGTCAAATAAATAAATAAATAAATAAATAAATAAATAAATAAATAAATAGTCAATTGAAATGGATATTAAGCATAAAATTATGTGAAAAAAAGTACACCCTCTTTTAATTCTATGGTTTTACATATTAGGACATAATAAAAATCCTCTGGTCCTTTACAGGTCTGAAAATTAAGTAAATACAACCTCAGATGAGCAACAACACATGACATATTACACAGTGTCATAATTTATTTAACAAAAATCAAGCTAAAATGGAGAAGCCATGTGTGAAAAATTAAGTACACTCTTACTGCTTCCAAAGAAATTAAGAGGCTAAGTAGCAGCCAGGTGCTGCTAATCAAATGCCTTTGAATAATTGATCATCAGCAAGTGTGACTACCTCTGTAAAAGCGAACGTATTAGCAGTTTGCTGGTCTGGAGCATTCAGGTGTGTATTAACACAATGTCAAGGGGGAAACACATCAGCAAGGATCGTAGAGAAGCTATTGTTGCTGCCTATTGATCTGGGAAGGGTTATAAGGCCATTTCCAAATAATGTAAAGTCCATCATTCTGCAGTGAGGAAGATGATTCACAAGTAGAAAACATTCAAGACAATTGCCAATCTTCCCAGGAGATGATGTCCAAGCAAATTCTCCTCAAGGTGAGACCGTGCAATGCTCAAAGAAATTGCAAAAACTCAAGCGTTACATCTCAGACTCTACAGGCCTCAGTTAGTATGTTAAATGTTGATGTTCATGACAGTACAATTAGAAAAAGACTGAACAATATGGTTTGTTTGGAAGGGTTACCAGGAGAAAGTCTCTTCTCTCTAAAAAGAACATGGTAGCATGGCTTAGGTTTACCAAGTTGCATCTGGACAAACCACAAGACTTCTGGAAAAATGTCCCTTGGACAGATGAGACCAAAGTGGAGATGTTTGACCATAATGCACAGCGCCATGTTTGGTGAAAACCAAACATAGCATATCAGCACAAATACCTTGTACCAATTTCCAAGCATGATTATGGAGGGGTGATGATTTGGGCTTGGTTTGCAGCCACAGGACCCTGGCATCTTGCAGTTATTGAGTCGAACATGAGCTCCACTGTATACCAAAGTGTAAAGTCAAATGTGAGGCCATCTTTCTGACAGCTAAAGTATGGCCTAAATTGGGTCATGCAATAGGACAATGATCCCAAACACACCAGCAAATCTACAACATAATGGCTGAAAAAGAAGAGAATCGAGGTGTTGCAATGGCCCATTCAGACCTCAACCTGATTGCAATTGTGTGCCAGGACCTTAAGAGAGCTGTGCATAAACAAATGCCTGCAAACCTCAATGAACTGAAGCAATGTTGTAAAGAAGAGTGGGTCACAATTCCTCCAGAACGATGTGAGAGACTGATAAAGTCAAACAGAAAATGGTATATAAAGCCAAAATGGAGAAGCCATGTGTGAAAAATTAAGTATATATATAATCTTAGCCTTTTCCCTCTGGATTCTTATTCTGTAATTTTTCTTCTCCACGATAGCAACTTTCAAATCCTCCTGGTAGACTGAAATAATTTGAAACAGGTTTCTGCGTATTGCCATTTATGTCCATTAGTTCTTTCACGTAGAGACTGTCCCATTTGTCCTACGTAGAGCGTAGAAGCATACTTATGAGCAGGTTACACTGAATTCAATAAGGCTAGCTCTTTAAAGGAGATTTATATTGGCCTGTATCCTATTGCTCATTGCAGCTAAAGTAGACCCACTGACTAAGTGGGATTTACAAAAGTGTTGACTTAGCATTCAGTGATTCAGTGGATACATTCTTAGTTGGACCTAGCAATAGGATGTTGGCCCTAATATTCAGTGGGGCCTATTCTCTACTAAGTATATTATAGCAGGAGTCTTCTATGTGCTAACAGTACCTGAATATACAACATGAGGGAGCAAGAAGAGTTAATTTCTCAAACCCTTTTGGAGTCCAGATGAACTATGTTTCCATTTATACTGTATATGAGGAGGGCTATTGACAGGTCAGTCATGAGTAAAGAGAAGTTTCCACTGGCGACTCCTTGCTGCATTATATTTGGCCAGCATTCTCATTAGATTATTATAATCCGAGACTGGATGAGGGTACATTTTAACAGAGCATAGTTTTAATGAAGTGGAAAAATCTATAAAATGGATGGAATGGAGTTCAAGGGATTTAAACTAATGAATGAAACCAAACACAATTTATAGATTTTCTTTATCCTTGTGCGGTTCTTCAATAAAATGACTTTAATACCATGCTCCAATACTTGCCCATCCAGAAATAAGTGCCATTGAATTCACTGAGATTTACTCCAAGGTGAGGTGGCGCCCTATTGCTGCCTTCAGCACAAGCTCAGTTAATTTTTTTATTCTGTAAAGCAAAGCCAAATTCTTGGAACACAATTGTTTGATTAGTCTAAAGGTGTTCTAGAGGAAACAAGGAAGGTTCTGATCTCATTTACTGGAACGGATAGTTAACATTGATCTTGTTGGCATTTAAGAATCCATATTCCATTTTCTCATCCAGGTAGTTTTTGCATAACAACAGTAAACAACTTTCTGCCAGTATTCTCAGCAGTTCCTTGATTTGCCAAGGTGATTTTTTAAACTGTTTGCCAAGGAAGTTGGGGGGGGGGGGGAAATGGTAGGTGGTGTGGGTCAGAACACCCTTGCACTGCATCACTCCAATGCATACAATAGTCATAGTCTGCAAACAGTAAAATGTACTGTAGTATAGCTGGTACACAGGATCAAGTCATGTACTATATAAATGAACATTTCATACCACATATACAGTGGTACTTCGACTTACGACCTTAATCCGTTCTGGAATGATGGTCGTAACTCAAAATGGTTGTAAGTCGAAGCACCATTTTCCATAGGAATGCATTGGAATGCGATTAATCCGTTCCAGCTGGGGAAAAAAATTAGAAAAAAACCCCACGAAAAACCTGCAAGCCCCATCGGAACGCATCGGGGCCGGGGGAAAAAAATCACCAAAAACGAAAAAAAACAATGCAATCCCCATCGGAAGGCACTGGGGCTGAAAAACAAACACACCAAAAGCCCCCCCCCCCCAAAAGCAAGCCCCATCAGAATGCCCTGGGGCTGAAAAAAAATCCAAAAACAAAAAAACAAAAAACCCAGCAAGCCCCATCGGAAGGCTCTGGGTAAAAAACAAAACAAAACAAAACCACACACACCAAACACACCAAAAAACATCACAGCACAGAAACATAACCCCCCCCAGCCCAAACCTACCCTGCAAAACTCTGTAAATGTACTTACTCAGAAGCAGAAAGCAGCACCAGGCAGTCCGAAGCCTCCTCCAACGCACTCACTCTAACCGTTGGGGCGAAAGAGCTACAAAGAAGCAGCCTCTTCGCCTACCAACGGTTAGAACATTTGAATTCCCCGCCTTTCCCCCCACCTTTTTTTCTGTCATAACTCGAAGCTCTGGTCGCAAGTCGAAGCAAAATTTTGCGGCCGGAGCTGGTTGTAACTCGAAATGGTCGTAAGTCGGGACGGTCGTAAGTCGAGGCACCACTGTAATACTCAAGTCACCAAAAACAACACAACCTAACCTAACCTAACCTAACCTAACCTAAGGATCTGCTGGATAGCTCAGCAGTTTACAGTAAGTAGAGGTTGGGAGTTCAGTTCCCCACTGTGCCTCCCTGACAGGGGCTAGACCTAATGATCTGTATGGTCCCTTGCAACTCTTCAGATCATTATTATTATGAAGCAAAAATCATTAAGTTCATTATTGTTATAAAACAAAATTCAGTGAAGGGCAAGTTAGCTTACAAATTCTGACTACAAACTTATTTATGGGCATGCATATGCAGAATGTCTTGCGTTCACAGATCCTGGGATCCACACCAATGCCTCTCTTTTAATACTTTTGTCATTGCAGTTCTTGGTCTAAATCCAACACAACATTAGTGGTTATGTGGTAGTGTTGAGATTCTCAGCTCCTCTCCAGCCATTTCCACTTGAAACTTTTGGAGCACCTAGAAAATCAGTTCTGGAGGGGGTTCCAGCACACATTCTGTGTTGTGTTTGGTTGGCTGCAGTAAGGAGAGTGGATTGTGCCTCCCACTTATGCTGGATTTCACCTTTGTATGAGAAGAATTCCACCACTGGATACAGCCCTTAATTTGTCACTTAATATATTCTAGCATGTCTGTCCTTTTAGGTTCTTCCATTGTTCTGTATATTTTGACATGGAAGACCCTCTTTTCCAAGTGATTGTCCGATGTATTTTTGGGAAACACAATGACTCATCTGATTGGAAATGATTAGCATGAATTGTTATTTCCCCCATACCTCCCTCATTGCTCCAGAGCCAACTACTCCATGCTTACTATCTAGGCTGATGACTTTTCCACTCTGGTCCCATTGACACCTGGGAATCAAAAACTGTTTCCTCTTCCTGTGCAGGACTTCAAGAGGCTGTACAGCTGCTGTTATCCTCACCAGAGGAGATAGCTTTGCTGCTTGTCAGCCACTATACTTTAAGCAAAATACTATGGCCCAACTGACATCTGGAACTGTGGACTAAGGGTGCAATTACATGGCAGGGAAAATATGCTTTGATTCTCTGTGTACAGTATTTGCAGTTTATCTAATTGGGTTTCCACAAGTGAAAATGTTGTTGCTGTCTGGATGACAATTTGCAGAAGTCTGTAGGGACAGGGGCAGAGACCAGTGTCAGAACCACTTCTAATTCCTTACAATCAGTTTTTATGGAGCTCCAACAGAAGAAGCTGGCTCAAAAGTGCTAACAAGGTGCTAGTTGGCAATTTCCACCTCTCTTTCTTATTTATTTAGTTTTCCTAAGTGCCATAGCAATACTGTGTTCCAGTGCTGAGTTGAAACTTTTTTTTTTTTAAGGATCTGTTTGGAGACAAGGAGTACCTGGTTGAAGACAACAGATATCTCGAAACTGGATTTTAATTCGATTTAAAATCAAGTGGCTACACAGCATAAAGCTCCATGTAAGGAAGCCCATTGTGAAACTGCCTCTTTGGAGCAGGGAATTTTCTTTTTTCTTGTTCAGCTGGAAGAGTGGTTTAAGTTTGGTCTGATCAAGGTAACATCACTTTTGCTCACTTTCTACCCAGTGTGATCACTAAGGAGAGGATTTCTATATCTCACTGATCACCTGATCCAGTGGAAAGAGGTGCTTGTGGGGTGTTGCATCCAATCAGGTGATCACACTGGCCAGAAAGTTGAGAAAAGCCAAGTCAACTTGGTAGGAACAAATTTAAACCATCCTTCCAGCTGGACAACATGGTCTCCCCCCTGGGGCCCCTTCCACATGGAGCATATACTCCTTGCTTCTTGTTGCTGTCTGGTGCTGAATGAGAACTGGGTGTATAGGTATTTGTGTTCAAGCTTGCATTTCAAAAAGCCAGCTCTGTTGTCCAGTCTGCCTTCCTTCCCTGGCTCTCCTTCCTACTGATACGCTAGTATTTTGCCTCATGCGGTTCCCCTTTGGCACATCTACAGGGCTTTGCTCTGCCTTGCCTTCTAACATAAGGAGGGAGAGGTGGGGAATGTTGGAAAAATCTTCCAGAACGTTACCTTTTTTGCACCTCTCCTCATGGATGCCCAACAAGGGCATTCTGAAAGTAAGAGTTTCTTGTTGTTATGTGCCGTCAAGTTGGAACCGACTTATAGCCATCTTAATAGGACTTTCAAAGTAAGTGAGATATTTAGGGAGTGGTTTATCAGTTCCACACACCCAGTGAGTTCCCATGGTTGAGTGGGGATTCAAACTCAGGCCTCCTGAGTCCTAGTCCGTCACCTTATCCACAATTACTCAAGGCTGGGTATCTGGAAGGAAGAGCAGCCTGTAACTATTCCTTCATTGGCTGTCTCTCACTGTCCCCTTGCTCCTCCTTAAGAGTTAAAGGCTCACCATTTACTATCTCCTGCTCTCTGTCACTTCTAACCTTCAAGCTGTTAACATTTCTTTCTTGAGAGTTGGCTAAACCCGTCCTCTCTGGATCATGTGCTCAGGCCTTGAGACATCTAGTTTAGGATAGGTTTCATAATAAATATTTTTCTAAACCTTTGTTTGAGTGTAGGTTTTCCCCTGTTTTATTGCTCCAGAGAACGATAAGGTGAGTTTGAAAGCTCACAGGAACACTACTGCTGTTTATGTTGCAGGGTGTTGTTTTTTACAACCTCACATGCTGCCTGTAGTTTGTTTGGCTGGGAGGGACCTTTTGGGGCTGGGGTGACTGTCAATCTATCCAGCAGTAATCAATCATTCCCTCCATGCCGTTGAGTTCAAAGAGAGCCCTGCCTCTCTGCGGAGTGTTTCCCCCCTCTCTTTTGTCTGTTGAAGTCAGTTTGTTGAGTTTGCTGTTTGCAGTTCCCAATTGTAAGTAATGAAACATTTTTATTCTTTCTACTACTGTACTAATGTCTCAAGAGTGACTTACTGAGACTGTAAGTGCCAGTTAGAGAAAAGGGATGGGCTATCTGGGAACAAGAAGCTTTTGTCCTCCGTGGATCTCTGTCCTCCTGCAGTGTATAAAAAAAAGGAATTTTAGCAGAAATTCAAAACTGCAACAGTTTGCTCTGCTAACTTAAGAGATCTCCTAAGAGATCTTCCCACAGACTTAACAGTCTGAATCAAAATTGACAGCAGGGGAAAGGGGGAGAGCAAACCAAGCACTGAAGAAAAAAGGCAACTGCAGCTGCCAGAGAAAAGGTGAAGAAAAAGAAGGCACAAGCAAGAAGAAAGAAGAGGAATTGGGTAAGCAGGAAGGGGCTGTGGGAAAAAGTGGGGTAAGGCAACTCATCAGAGGAGATGGGGCAGAGCACCAGGCAAAGAAATGGAGGCAGATAGGTGGGGAAGAAACTGAAGAGGGAAGGTAGATCAGACGTGAGAAAAGGCAGATGTCTACTCCTAGAATCCTTGGCCCACTTTAATTGGTATTTTAAAATACAGAAAGGCCTTAGGGAGAGCTTCTTCACTGGATTTTTGTGGGTTTTGGTTTCGGAGGGGCGGTTTAGCGCTAACTGAAGCTTCCCAACCACCAAGTACAAACAAAAACTGAACTGAACGATGGCTTAAAGAAGGGTTGCAAAGGCAGGTAAAGTCACACACCAGCGTCTCTTACGCCACGCAGATGGTGGGGAAACGGTGGGTGCCCTGAGCGACCTGCCAGGTACAATACAGAGAGAAGCACTCCTCGTAGAAGGGCCTCTCTGTGATTTGTCATCGATTCCCTGAGAAAATGTGTCTGAATGGGCAAAAAGAGTGGGGGGGGGGGGGAAAGGCCTCAGAGTGATTTCCACACAGAACCAGCCACTTGGGTTTTGCCTGTCTGGTGAGTGTGGATGGATGACACCCACATTTCCAACTCCCTGCCTCAGTCATCCCTTATAATCTGATGGTATAATTTTAGACACACACCCAACCCCCTGTGTGCAGAGAGGGCTTTGGTGACAGACCACGCTGGTGCCCCTGTGGCAATAATCTTAACCTTTCCCTACCCTTGCCCACAAAGGGTGCGGAGCAAAGGCAAAGAAGCTGAAGGCAGCAGCCGGTGAGCGAAGGGTTTGGGAACGTGGTGGTGGAAAGGTGATCCCCTGGCCAGCTCATGATGAAACCCATGTTTGCTGACGTAACACAAGTAGGGGGCCGGGAATCACAGTAAAAGAGAACAGGAGGGTGAAAGAGGAGTGGTGGTGACTGGTGACCCTTTCTATGCCCACTGATTTCCCCCTGCCGTTCTCCCACCTCTTCATTTATGTATTCATCTCTTCGTTTTAAAAGTACTGTATCCACGCCTGCCATTTCTGCTGGGCCTTCGATTGGGCACTTGGGCTTTCAGTTTGGAATCTCACCATTGAAGGACAGTTTTTAAAATGGTTTTGAGGCACGTTCACAGTGAAATAATGAAATCCCCATTGCATTCTTGCTTTCCTAAAAAAATGCAATTTCTAGTATTTGCATTTTGATCTGCCATTCTTTGCTGAGACATGTAATCCCTGAAATAGCCTATACCTGGACTTCAGCTCCTACAACTTGTATCCTCTCTCCTCACTATGTCTCTCATTTTCTACAGACAAGATGATGTCTGGATATAATGTGTGCCGTTAGATCAAATAGCACCTTTGAAGAAAATCACAGGCTAGTATAAAATCTCCAGTGCAGTGTGAGCCAAGTGGTGCACAACAGTTCTCATATTTGAAATGATGTACGTTATGAAACAATATGAAAGCTTTACAGACCAATCCTATGCATGGTCACTTAGAAACAGGTCCTCGTGTGTTTAGTGAAGCCAGGGGGAGACTGCAGAAGTTGGAGGAGTGTGAGTACTGGAGGGTAACTGAGATTTTGGTTGACCTATTGGTCCCGGAACAATTAATTAGGTAAGTCTGCATGAAAATGAAAATGAACAGTGTCTTGCCCCTCCTTAAGTGTGGAGAACCGGTTTGCTTCATTCCTCTGTGTCTCCATCACGTAACAGAACTCTTCCCGGGAGTCTTGAATGTCAACACAGACACTATGCAATCCAAACCTCTCTATCAATATGCTGCAGAGAATTTCTTTCTTCTCTGGCATCTGTTGATTTTATAGCCTTTTTTTTTATAAATACCAGGCAGCTTTTTCTTGTTGCTATGGTCCTCGTGGAAATGTAGTACAGCCAAAGGGAACATTTCTTTGTTTCCTTTGTTGAACAGTGCAGAGTGCTTGAAACGGCTATATTAGACAACTGCTAGCTACGGCAGAGCTGGTGTGATACTGCTATGTTTTTCTGAGATAACATCTAATCTTAGTTGGATTGAAATGGGATTGGCAAACTGTGCACATATAAATATTATAATTTAATAATAATCTAATAATCTTAGAACTTCAGAGCTGGAAGGAACCCTCTGGATCACGGAGTCCAGCCCCTGTCAAGGGGGCCCAGTTGGGGAACTGAACTCCCAACCTATGGCTCCACAGGCAGATATTTATATCTGTATGACCAGAGGACTGATGATACAGTTGGGAATTTTATTGAAGGAACTATCGACTGTTAATTTGATTTTCTTTTTTTGTCAGTCATTGTGAATACATTGTTGTAAAGGCTAGCCTATTTTATGTATTACAAAACAGAACAGAGCCCTTAAAACATGATATAATTACTATGAGCGAAACTACATGTTCCAAAGAGTTCAGCATAACCTTTTTCAAAGCAGGGATTAAGTCCGTCTCCTTCCAGTTGTTTCCCTACAAGAATTGCCCCTCTGATTTGCTTCCTAGTGGCCAAGGGGAAAAGACCTATGTCCGGAACAGAGGCTGAGTTTCAAACACAAACAGCCAGCAGGGAATGAAAACTCTCCTCAGGGAAAAGTTACATAAAATCCCATGGTTTTTAGCTGTTGTGACTGGGCCAAGTTGCTGAAATCTGACAGGTAGTTTCTGTCTAAAGATATACAGAACATAACCTGTGTGCACTCTCTTAGAAATCAACTCCCACTTATTTCATGGACTTCCTCCCAAGCACAATTATATAGGATTTCAAGTTGCAACCCTTTAAACCTTACTGTATCATATAGCAAATAAGAAAATAAAGAAAGAAAAATCAAACATGGTTCCTTATCAGGCCCTATTTTTATTTTCTCCCCACCTCCCACATTTCATTTCTCTCTCTCTCTCTCTCTCTCTCTCTCTCTCTCTCTCTCTCTCTGAAGATTGATTCATTCCTACTGTTTATTTAATTCAATGAGCTAGTGCTTTCTGAGCGGGCTGCCATTATCACTCTTAACTCTTAGTTAATCTAATGATTGTCAACCTATGCAGTGACATGTCTGTCTAAATTTCTCACTTTGCTAAACCTTAACAATGGCATCATCGCCATGCACTGCATGATTCTGCTTGGCCTTCTTTGATCTGCACAGTTTTATTTCTTCCATTATAAGTTCTATGAGCCCTCACTTCTGTAAGGCTAATGAGACTATTAGTGGCATGACCATGGAGCTGTTGCTCACTCAGCTGTTGCTCACTCACTCACCATCCCAATGAATTCAAGGACAGCAATTGATTATTGTGTCCGTGAGCATTCCCAAACATCTGTCCCGATTTCCTGTTTTGCAGGTAGAGGAGAGGAAAAATCAGTTTAATCTTCTCAGTTGTTTTCACTGTTGAAACTTCCTTTGTTTCGTTTTCTACTCCTTCCATTTGTTCGTTGCTAATAGGATAAGTTTAACCCAGGTTTTAATATTAAAACTCAGTGGCCAGAATCCTGCTAATTAAGCCCTCCAGCACATCTCCATTGGAGTAACATTTCCGTGGTGAATTCCTGAAAGTGAGGAAGTCAGTGTAGGCATTTCCTATTTCATACCAATAGCGTGCAACAGAAAATGCCTTCTGAACTTGTGATAATTCGTTGCTAAAAATTACAAGGATGGAGTTGCTCCAGTATAAATATATGATAGGAGTCTGGCCACTGTGTTTCGCCATATTTGCTTTCCAACTATTTGATAAGTTGTATTTGATCCCTGGACTAGAAGAAAGGTGGATAGAAATAAAATAAATAAATAATAAATAATAAAATAATCAGGTGAGAATTTTTGTCTGAAAAGACTATGAGCTCCATTCAGTTCTCCACATGCTCCAAATGCAATCTTATTTATATAGATTCATATTTAGGAAAATGTATTACAATAATTTAAACAGGGTTACAATACATCTCACCTGACCTGGGTGACTGGTGGTTATTAAATCCTTTATCCAGGTGCTAATGGACAAACATGGAGTTTCAAGTCCCCTTCAGGGTTCTCCCTTTTTTATGGTTCTTTATCTGGACCAGCTTTTGGAAGTAAGGAAGGAAAGACAAAGCTTTGAAGCAGAATATTTTCCTCTGACAGCCCTTCAAATAGAGAATCACTCTCTATAAGGCAGGTCATATGGCTGTCCTATCCACACATATTGATTAACCTGAGTAAATATGCAAATATGTGCCTTCTTACACTTTTTCTGATCAAGTGCTAAAGATTTGATTTCATAGTCTTTCCCTGCCTGTATACAGAGACCCAAGGAGACTTACAAAATGGTTAAAAACAGAGATGACTGAAATTAAAATCAGTAATCATATTGACACTCAAACATATAAACACCTTAAAGCAAAATTAAAGCATATGAAAACAATTCAAAGGCACATCATAAGAAAAGTAAAAGACTGGACTGCCTCACCCATTAAAAAGCCTTTTCTAAGTAAGCCTGTTGAGTTCCCAAAAACCTGCCGAGAAGAGAAAGGTGCTGACAGGAGGACAGCAGGAAGAGAGCCAACCGGAGGACAGCAGGAAGAGAGCCAACCTTAGCCTCAGTTGGGACGGAGTAACAAAGGCTGGGAGCAGTCACCAAAAAGGCCGTCTCTTGTGTCTTCACCAGATGTGCCTATGAAGGCAACAGGATAGAGAAGGGCCTCCGATGTCCTGTATCTTCTTTGTAGGGACAGCTGCTGGAGTGTGGAACACTTAGGAGCATCCACCGGGAATAAAGAAGCTCCTGATTCAAACCTATCTTACTCAACCATGGTCTTACTAGGCGGTCTCTATTCTCCCAGTCCCTGACTCAACTGTAAAATGCAGAAAATAATAGTGACTTACCGTATTTTTCCGTGTATAAAATGATACTTTTGTCTAAAATCTTTAGACAAAAAATTGAGGGTCGTCTTATACACAGAAGTAAGCTGAGGAGAGAACAAAAACAAGTGGAGGGGGAAAGGGATCAAAGCGATCCTGCCGTGCTTTGATCGTTGCTTTCCCCTCCACTTGCTAAGCCCCACGGGGCTTAGCAAAAGAAGGGGGAAAGGGATCAAAGCAATCCCGTGGCTGCACGAGGGGGAAGGGGATCAAAGCGGTCGTGCAGCCGTGGGATTGCTTTGATCCCTTTCCCCTCCACTTGCTAAGCCCGTCATAGATTTTTTAATTTGGGGTTAGAAAAGTGAGGGGCATCTTATACATCAGGGCGTCTTATACACGGAAAAATACAGTGATTGACAGGCCTATTGGAGATTACTGAGTTAAATGCAAGTAAAGACGTCGCAGTGTGATTGTAACAGGAGGCTTTCTGGATCACACCAACCTGTTCAGTTTAGCTGGTCTCCCAGGGGTCCAATCAGATGTCTATGGGAAGACGGCAAGCAGGACTGCTCTTCAGCAGCTGCATTCCCATAGGACCATAACTAGAGCACAGCAAGTGGGGCTTTGCCCTAGGGCACCAGAATTTAGGGGGTGCCAAAATCTAGAGGTGAATTTAATGGTGAGTGTTATGAAAATAAATGACAGTACCTCCTGGCCCTATTCACTATCCTTTAAAAAAAAACCCATAAAATGTCCTTCCTTCCTTCCTTCCTTGAGTACCACATTCTCCTCCTCCCTTTTCTTGGTGGGGAATTTATGTCCATGCCCATGCCTCTCGTCATGTGCCCTAGCTGCTAAAATTGCTCTGCACCTGATATCCAGAAATATCCTATATATTATTCCAGAGGTTCAATTATTGTTTTACAAATGCTGGCAGAAGATAACCTAAAATCATAAAAAGCTCCTTAATTCATGAAAATGTAGTACCCTTCTCTCTTTACTGCAGGAATTTCGCAGATGATATAGCTAGTAAACTTTTCAGGATCAACTGCTTAAGCTGTAATGGTTGGAGTGGATGTGTCCTATGAGTGAATGTTCTGATAGAAGAATGCTTGTTTATTCTAATGTCTAGTCAAACATTGTGCAGTTGTTCAGGCCACAGATCAAATGTGTCGCCTCCAGCAATGATCAAGTCTATCTCCCCCCCGCCCCCAGGAAAGAAGATGACAGATCTAGGAAGCAGAGCTGTAAGCTTCCCAATTTTGTATTTGGCCATGTGGCTGAAAGCCCAGCACTGGCTTTCAGGCGGAGGATTGGCACTCTCCGTTAGGACTGGCGGAACAATTAGCTCTCACTCAATTTGCTTTTTATTTGCACACTCGATCAATCCTCTCCTCAGGCAACTGCTAAAATCCAGCACTCATTCCCTCCCACACCTCCTTTTGGAATCGCAACGCGTTGCCCATCCCCAAAGCGTCCCTAAGCCGTCTGTGCTGCGGCCGCTGCATTTTCAAGCTGGTTAATTTGACAGCTGCCTACGGAGTGGAGTTGCTAGGAGAAGGTGAATAGTTGCAATTAGAGCAGGCTCCTTCAATGGCAACCTGTAGCGCTCCCTAATTTCCTTTCATGTAGGGGATGCGCACATGCCGGCCCTGCTTGGCAGCACTCTGGTTATTCATTCTGTGAGATGTTTCTTTTTGTTCATTGAGGAACCATTCAGGATCCACCTGGGGAAAAAGAGAGGCACAAAAGCAGCGGCGCTTTGACAGGTGTTCTCTTCCATCGGGCAGGAACAGAGTTGATATTGGCTTCTCCCACCTGCTTTCTGACTGCATCCTCCTTCTTGAACAGTAGAGAGCAGGCATCTTCTCTCTCTCCCTCTCCTTCTCTCTCTCTCCTGGACCACTCGAGATGCTTGCGTTGAGTGTTGGTATGGCCAGAGATTCCTGTGCCTTTTGAGAGAACAGCTGTGCTTTGGCGCACTGAACTCCAGCATCTGAATTGCAGCCGAGAGAAGTGGCGCAAAGTGCACGAGGAGAGGGTGAGGGGCTGGAGCATCATCATCATCAGTCAGTCATTAGGACGTTCCCTGCCTCACTCATATGGATTAATCTTTCTCTTTTTGAGGTCAGAAGAACTGTGTGCTTAGGGAGCTGAGGTGCAGCATATGTGTGTGTGTGTGTGTGTGTGTGTGTGTCCATCCGTGTGGGGAATGTACAGTGAGAGTGCAGATTTGGCTACTCAAGTGAATAAGTAATTGAGGCAGAAGCTTCTCTTGGCTTTGTAATCCTGATAGGCTTTAAGACAGAGAGAGACACAGAGAGAGAGAGATAGAAAGAGAGAGAGAGAGAGCGCAGCTGCTGTTGCCTAACATGTGCGGATTTTCTGTCATTTGTGAGCTGGATTGAAGAAGATGTTTTTTCCTCCTGGCTGCTGAGCCTGACTTTGATTCTGTTGCTGCAGGACACTTGCAACCATGGGCTCCACAGGTACCGAGACTAATCCGGGGATGGACAACACTCCGTTGAAGTATCCCGTCAGAGGACACACAGAGAAGATGTGGCAACGGCTGAAAGGAATGTGAGTATATTGCCTCCTCCTTCACTTCCGCTCCGTTTCCCCACAAAGTAGATGTCATTGCTGAACACGATAGATGAGCAAATGGACTGGCGAGCTGTTCAATGGCAATCTAGAGGTGGTCTGATATGGGGGGGAATAGGGGGGAATGCTGTTGGGGGAGCTTCTTTTGGAATGGCAAACAATGCAAAAGGCATCTCTAGGGCAGCCAAGAGCTGCTGCCCAGCATCTGCACATCTGCACCTCGTGGGTTGTGACAGATCTGTTTCCTCTGGAAGCTATCTCACTTAATGTTGGATGACTGGCAGTGCAACACACCAGTGTCTTGGAGCAGGTTGGTGATACATCTTGAAAAGTGCAATTAAGTAGGAGTACATTGTTTGGATGGCTCCCAGGCATGTTCCGTGTTTTTTGCTTATTCACAGGGATGATCTCCTAGAGTATCATTCTATTCTATTCTATTCTATTCTTGGCACTCAATAATCTGGATGGATTATTCCAGACAAGAATCTCCCAAACTGGCTCACTGGTGGTGGCTGAAGGTAGGAGGGAAAAGTATATGGGGGGGAATAGGAGCAAGCCTGGGACACATCACTTCCTCACCTGTTGCAGACCAGCATGCCGTGACAAAAAGTGGCACAGCTGCTGTATCCAGAATACAGGCCAATATGCAGATGTTACGGAAGAGACCAAACTGGGTTTTGGGATGGGCTTCGGCAGTTTGGGGTGATCAGGCTTGAGTGGAAGGGAGAATGCGTAGCAAGAAGTTGAAGCTCAGAAAGGGAGTCTTGGGAACAAATCCTGGGGCTGTACTGTTTCACTGGATGGAGACCTCTTGTAGAAGGCAAGGACTCACTCCTGTGCTAGCTGCCACTGGGGGCCAAAGAGGCATTTCATACATGCAATATCACATCAGTGGGTGACTTGTAACATGAGAATGGGACATCAGTCATGATTATAGCCCACAGAGAACATGGTCTCGCATAATCTCAGACACGGTGTTTTCCAATGGACCTGTTTTATACCTGCAGCCACCAAGTAGAGAAAGACACAACAGGGAACCGAGGCACTGCCTGTGACACAGAGGAAGTCCTAAAGCTGCAAACTGTAATATCTTATTGACATTGTTAAGGCTAACAAAGCTTTATGTCAAATGATACTGCCTTGTCTCGCCTTGCTTTGCCTACACAACTTTGAATTCATGGTGGAATTGGGGAGGCAGATTTTGCATGCTGAATATCAAAGGCTGTCCATGGCAGGAAGAGGAAAATGTGTGTTTAAAAGCCAGTAATGAAATGTAATTTCAAGGCTTTTAGGAAAGAATAGTTTATGCTCTTTCCTTGTCTCCCCGCCCACCATAGTTTGCACTCTGTTTTCACTAAGAGTTGGGTGGGTATACTGTACTTTTTCTTTTGTGCAGTCAGTGGAAACAGAACAATTCATCTGCATAATGTCACCCCGCCCTGGACTCCACTCTGTGCAAAATCAAGCAAACAATCATAGGTGGATGAAGGGCAAGCTTGTAAAGGTGATGTTTATTTGAAACATAGAGGTGGAATGGCTTGGCTCTTGAGAAATGGTAAAGGCTGCTTTAAATATGGACGGTGCCACCAACTCTCAGACCCATGTAGAGCCCGGGGCCACCTGTACAAATGGCTGTGAATGTTTCTGGTTGGTTGGTTTGAGTGTTTGGGGAGGAACTGGGATGTGATGAGAAGGATACTGGGGGAAGGTAGCAAGGAGCTAGAAAGAAGGAAGAGTGTTTCAAAGGCAGAAACATGGCATTTTTGTACTCTTCAGGATCTAGTTCTCCTTAATTATTTATTTAAAATATTTCTATCCCGCCTTTCTCCCCAAAAGGACCCAAGGCCTGCTCTAAATGTGCAAGGGAGTAAAGGTTCCTAAAGTGCTGGAAAGTACTTCACTGATTCAAGCTGCAAGTGGAGGACTGGATTTCTCATTGCTCTGTTATGTTCTAAAACAGCAGCTTCCTGAACGTAGAGACTAGCACAGAATGGAAGGGGCCAGCCTTGAATCTTTGCTTCTGATATATTAGTAGTCTTCTTCATCAAGGGAACTGTTTTGTTTTTTCAAAGGTAGACCCTAATCTGCTACACAAAAGCTCTGTTGCTTCAGCTTGCCACAGAAGTAGATGAGGTCCGAGTTCTTCATTTCCAACACTTCTGTGGTCTGAGGAACCATTTCTTTATCTTGCTGTTGTGCTTTAGGGTTGCTGGGACCCAGGCTTTAGCCTGTGGAGGTTTTGAGGTTCATTCCAAGCACAGCAAGTTGCTCCTGGCCCACCGGCTATTCTGATGGCTGCTTTTAAATGTGCAAGTGTGCTAGCAATTGCATGCACAGTACCAATGGCTATAATCTCTAGTTGGTGCCCGAGAGTTGTGAACTGCCCTGGCCTACATCACTGCAGACCTGCTGGAAAAGTAAATCACACAGAGCTGAGCAAAGGGCTTGAAACACATCCCAGTGATCATTTATTTCCCAGTTTCGCAACACAATGGAATAGAGCCCTTTATCTTTTGCTTTTTCCACTTTGCTGCTGGCTGTTTTAAATCTCTGGTTCTTCCCCTTTGTATTTGGGATGGGCTTCATTATTTTTTAAGTCTTCCAAGGCCCAGATGCTTAATAGTAATCAATGTTTTTAATTTTAAGAATCAGTACTCCGGGTGAAGCCCGGGGGGGTTGTGTACTGACGGAATGGCCTCACAGTGGATTTCCCTTCTCCTCTGCAGTCCTCTATGCCCCAGGTAGATCTCTTCTGGGGAGCTGGGAATTGTCCTAGAAGAGATTTTGAGGGGAACAATGAGAGCTGCAAACATAAAGAATGGAGGGGAAGGAGCTGTTCCATCAGCCAAAGTACTTTCATTCAAATTTGGATGGAGCCCCTTGAACACCTCCCCTCCGTGACATTCCAAAGCCCCATCTATTTAGTCTCAGGCATGAGGTTGCTGGAGGCCCAAGAACCAAGTGTATCTTCTGACCACAGTTTGATAAGCAACACAATGCGCTGTTGTTGGCTTTCCACAACTCTTATGGAGGTTATTTTACAGTTCTTCTGTTGTAGTCAGGATTGCCTCTTTCTTGTTAGCCAGCATTTGGTTTCCGTTCATACATGTTGGCAACATCATTACAGTATACTAACAAGAACGTATAGAATCATCAGAGGGAACATTAATTAACGAGAATGCACAGAATCATCAGAGGGAACATTCGTTAATTGATTGATTAATTAATCATTGAACGTATGCTAGCTTTCTCCCAGAATTGGGACTCAAGGCAACTTACAAAGCTATTGAAAATCAACAGAAAATTAAAATACAAAGGTGAAACTATAATTACATTTTTTATAATATTAAAATTAAGTCCGAGACACATTAAACACTTATTACAAATAGTAATTGTGGGTTATCTTTAAAAATAGAGCCAGCGTTGCTTCCATTAAAATGCTGATGCTGAAGTGAGTCCATGAACTCTTTCAGGGGATGTAAGTAATTTCCAATGACATTTATCATGCATTTTTTAAGAGGGAGAAGAGATAAAGGCCTGATTCTCAGGACACAACAAGCTAGGAAAGCACAGCAACCCTGGCTTGTCGTGTACAAGTTGCTCACAGTGGGAATGGCTAAATAAGCCATGAAGCTTTACTCTGAGGTTTGCTAAAGGTGCCACTGAAATGCAGGTGCAATTTCCTCTTTGCTCATATTCAGGTGAAACACAGAGTGATGCTCTGTGGTTTATTTAGCCATTCTTATGGCAAACAAAGGTAAGTAGGCAATGGACAACCATTCACCACTCATCTCACACAACAAGCCTAGGTTCCCAGAGGCTTAGCATATCATTTGAAGGAGTCCATAGAAGGAGAGGCAGCCTGTGCTTCTTGTAACATCTTGTTCTGTTATTAACAACAACAACAAAAAATTTAGAACTGTAAAGCTGGAAGGGACCCTAGGGCTCATCGAGTCCAGACTAGAATATACCCCCACAGGTGGAAATAACGAGGGTCCAGCCTCATGGGGCCGGACTGTCCACTCACCATTTCGCCGCTGACGCGAGCTTGGCGGAGCCTTCCTATCGCGCCGTTGTCCGCAATGGATTAGCCACTCCTGGCAGGAGGTGGGATGACAAGCCTCTCTGCCAGGTCGTAGAGTGGCTAATCCATTGCGGACAACGGCGCGATAGGACGGCTCTGCCGAGCTCGCGTCAGCGGCGAAATGGTGAGTGGATCCTCGTTATTTCCACCTGTGGGGGGATATTCTTATTCGTATATGAATATGAATAACCCCATCTCTAGTCCAGACCCTGTGAGAGAGGCACAGTGGGAATTGAACTCCCAAACTCTGGCTCTGCAACCAGAGACCTAAACCACTGAGCTATCCAGCACTCATGGCCATGCGTATTGTGTTACTTGGGCTCCAACCTTTGACCTCACTTTGATGTTTTGCCTACTTGGTTTATGTAGCTTTTCTTCTTCTCATGTTGGTTTTTAAAAGCAAATTGTGCAGATGTTAAAATCACATGACCAGACTACTTCAAAGGTCAGAAGAATGGCAACATATGAAATACCAATGAGGATCAGGTAAGAAAAAGAAAAGAGAGAGAGAGAGAGAGATGTGTATATTGGGTATCCCATGATTCTGGTTCATCGAGGCGGCTGAAGTATAAAGAAATAAGCAATAGGAAATCCCTTATCTCTTGAAGATAGCTTAGTTTCCTTTAAGGAAATGAACAGGATTTCCAAAACATACATTCAGAAACTTTTAAAAACAGATTTCTAGTGTTTTGCCTCCTTCCCCAAAAGTGCAACCTTAATTCAATTTTAATGGTCAAATAAGTTCTTTCCAGTTGGAAGGTAGGTTTGTGTTGTCACAAGTGCCAGCCAATTAGTGCTGTGCACAATATTTTTGCTGTTGAAAGTGGTAGAAGTCTTCCCCCTGACTTTGATGCTTGCTGAGAAATGGTGCCATCAACACTCAGATTGAAGATAATTCTCCAGTAGTATGATCACTAAAACAGCACACATCTCTGTATCTACCGAAATCCAGTATTCGTTCTTGAATGTTTTCCCAAAGATCTCATCAGGAGAGTGACTGAGAGCCCCACCCAGATGTGAACTGGTGCTAATGGCAGGCTCTTTTTCCTGGTTAATGGCAGTTTCTGCATCTCAGTGACAATTCCTTATACCAGAATTCCACAACAGCTTATTGGTTATATAGTAGATAAGAATGTGCCATTTTCTATGGCCTGCAAATTGTTTTAAATTAATCTCTTAATATCTCAGGTCAGCAGCTTATTTTAAATCTTAATATCATGAGGCTTCATTCCTGTCCAAGAACTCCTGTGTACGTCTTGTCAGAATTCCAGTTATGAGCTCATTTGCATTCATGTTCATGCATAATTACAGAACAAATGCCACAGAGGAAAAGTGACTCAAGTCTTGCTGGTGGCAATCAGCACTTCTAGGCTTGTAAAGAAGGGAGACATGCACATGTGCACACGCGAACACTCTCTCTCTCTCTCTCTCTCTCTCTCTCTCTCACACACACACACACACACACAGAGGGGTGGGTAAGGAGAGGGAGCAGGGAAGGCACACCAGTGAGTGGCAAACCCCACAGACACAATTTACACCAATGAGTGTCTATATATGACAAAACTTTTGAAAATAAATTGATTTCACAAGTAATTTAAAATAAATTACCTTCTTGCAGCCAAATAAAATACCTTGTTTTCCAACCAAAAACCATACTTCCCGGGCCAATAAATAAGTAAATAAAAAATCAGCACTTCCATGTGTGTCACTTTTTAAAAAAATATCAAACATGCTATATTTGTTGTGCAAATATAGATTTTTTTTTTTTACACTGTGTAAGGGCGCTCTTGATTTTTTATTTTATTTTATTTTTGCATGATAGCTCCCAGTATTCACAATGACCATGCTGGCAGGGGGATGTGGGACTTATAGTCCAATAAGGTAACATTTTCCAAGTTCTGATGGGCTCATGGTGAGACACTTCCTCTAACCTGTATAACTTTTCTCTCTCTCTCTTTTTAATCATTCTTTAGAAATTGAATATTCTTTTGTTATATCATATGAGCATGGCAGAAAGTCCAAGTGGCACAAAAACACCTTCTCTTGACTCTCAGTTTCCCATTATAATCTCCTAGAAGGTCAATTTTCCTCCCTTTTTGAATTCCAGGAACTCTCTTGCTGTTACTTTTTTACTTTGGTAGCAGATGTACAATTTACAAAGCTCCTCATCCCTTCATATCCTCTCCTTTTCTGCAGTCCAACATGGGATGGTTAGAAGATGGTGTAAAGGCAAAAGATATGAGCAAAGCAAACGTATTTTGCCGCATCATTGAAATAAGCACCATGCAGAAAGCAATGTATAACAAGGGTCATACAAATAAAATAGATGTTATAACTAAACAATAACCTTTAATGCAGCTGGGTAAGCAGCAGTAAGATTAACAATAAAATTAAGTCTTTCTTTCTTTCTTTCTTTCTTTCTTTTCTTTCTTTCTTGTTCTCTCCCTTCCTTTAACTAAGGAGGGCCTCCCCAAAAGCTTCCCCAAAAAGCTCAGTCTTCAGGAGCTTCTTAAAGGTCCGAAGGGAGGGGGCCTGACATATCTCCTGTGGGAGGGCATTTCAGATGGAAGGTAGGCATCCTTCAGTCTCGAGAGACTATGGTAACGTGCTCTGAATAGAGGTCTTGGAACAGCGTCTAGTGTGGCTGAGAAGGCCAATATGAGAGTAACAATCCCTTCCACACTGAAGACAAATACAATCTGTCCCCTGTCCAGCTCCCTGATTTTGCTGGTTTCGGGACTGCCTCTTTGCCTCGGCCTGCTGAACAAGTGCCTCTTCAAATTGGGAGAGGCCATGATGCACCGCCTGCCTCCAGGCTGAACGCTCAGATGTCAAGGTTTCCCATCTGTTGAGGTCCATTCCTAAGGCCTTCAGATCCCGCTTGCAGATATCCTTGTATCACAGCTGTGGTCTCCCTCTGGGGCGCTTTCCCTGCACTAATTCTCCATACAGGAGATCTTTTCGAATCCGATCGTCAGCCATTCTCACGACATGCCCAATCCAATGTAGACGTCGCTGTTTCAGTAATGTATATATGCTAAAAATTCCAGCTTGTTCTAGGACTACTCTATTTGGAACTTTGTCCTGCCAGGTGATACCAAAAATGCGTTGGAGACAACACATATGGAACGTGTTCAACTTCCTCTCCTGCCATGCACAAAGGGTCCAGGACTCACTGCAGTACAGGAGTGTACTCAGGACACAGGCTCTATAGACCTGGATCTTGGTATATGCTGTCAGCTTCTTATTAAGCCATGCTCTCTTTGTGAGTCTAGAGAACATGGTAGCTGCTTTGCCAATGCGTTTATCCAGCTCGACATCTAGAGAGAGGGTGTCAGAGATCGTTGAGCCAAGGTACACGAAATCATGAACAACCTCCAATTCTTGTGTAGAGATGGTAATAGAGGGAGGTGAGTCCACGCCCTGGCCCATGACTTGTGTTTTCTTCAGGCTGATTGTTAGTCCAAAATCTTGGCAGGCCTTACTAAAACGATTCATAAGTTGTTGGAGCTCTTCAGCAGAATGGGCAACAACAGCTGCATCATCGGCGAAGAGGAACTCCTGCATACATTTCAGGTGGACTTTGGTCTTTGCTCTCAATCTAGAGATATTAAAGAGCTTTCCATCTGATCTAGTCCGGAGATAGACACCTTCTGCTGCAGTTCCAAAGGCGTGCTTCAGCATGACAGCAAAAAAGATCCCAAACAGAGTTGGCACAAGGACACAGCCCTGTTTCACTCCGCTTCGGATGTTAAAGGGATCTGATGTTGAGGCATCAAAAACTACAGTGCCCTTCAATTTCCTCATGAAAGGAACTGATGATGTTAAGGAGCCGAGGTGGACATCCAATCTTGGGAAGTATTTTAAAAAGGCCATCCCTGCTAACCAAATCAAAGGCCTTTGTAAGATCTATGAAGGCCACAAAGAGTGGCTGTCGTTGTTCCATACATTTCTCCTGCAACTGTCCGAGAGAAAATACCATGTCAATGGTGGATCTATTAGCTCGAAATCCACACTGTGATTCTGGATAGACTCTGTCTGCAAGCACCTGGAGCCTCTTCAGCACAACACGGGCAAGCAGCTTCCCTACAACGCTGAGAAGAGAGATGCCACGGTAGTTATTGCAGTTGCCCCTGTCGCCTTTGTTCTTGTACAATGTGACGATGTTTGCATCCTTCATGTCCTGTGGTACTCCACCTTCTCTCCAGCAAAGACAAAAGATTTCATACAGCTCGGTGGTAATGATCTCTTTACAGCACTTCAACAGGGATGTTACCCTTCCCAGGTGCCTTGCTGGAGGCGAGGGAATCCAAGGCTGCTTTTATTTCTGCTAAAGTTGGTTCGCTGTCCAACTCTTCCAAGACAGGCAGGTACACAATGTTATTTAATGCCTCTTCGGTTACTACATTCTCTCTAGAATATAGCTCAGAGTAGTGCTGCACCCAGTGTTCCATCTGCTGTGCTTGGTCCTGGATGATCACGCCTGTTGTTGTTTAGTCGTTAAGTCGTGTCTGACTCTTCGTGACCCCATGGACCAGAGCACGCCAGGCCCTCCTGTCTTCCACTGCCTCCCGGAGTTGGGTCAAATTCATGTTGGTCGCTTCAGTGACACTGTCCAACCATCTCGTCCTCTGTCGTCCCCTTCTCCTCTTGCCTTCACACTTTCCCAACATCAGGGTCTTTTCCAGGGAGTCTTCTCTTCTCATGAGATGGCCAAAGTATTAGAGCCTCAGCTTCAGGATCTGTCCTTCCAGTGAGCACTCAGGGTTGATTTCCTTCAAAATGGATAGGTTTGTTCTCTTTGCAGTCCAGGGGACTCTCAAGAGTCTCCTCCAGCACCACAGTTCAAAAGCATCAATTCTTCGGCGGTCAGCCTTCTTTATAGTCCAGCTCTCACTTCCATACATTGCTACTGGAAAAACCATAGCTTTGACTATGCGGACCTTTGTCGGCAAGGTGATGTCTCTGCTTTTTAAGATGCTGTCTAGGTTTGTCATTGCTTTCCTCCCAAGAAGCAGGCGTCTTTTAATTTCGTGGCTGCTGTCCCCATCTGCAGTGATCATGGAGCCCAAGAAAGTAAAATCTGATCACGCCTGTAGCAGTCTTCAAAGGAGCAGATTTCTTCTGTATTGGACCTAAAGCCTGCTTGATACCATCATACATTCCCTTGATGTTACCTGTGTCCGCTGCTATCTGTATCTGAGAGCAGAGCTGAAGCCAATAATCGTTATAACATCTCCTGGCAGTCTGTTGGACTTTGTTATGAGCAACTCGAAGAACCTGCAAGTTGTACTTGCAACCTGCAAGGACAGGCTTTGTATGCTGCTAGAGCTCTTCTCTTTTCCTCGATGGCTGGCATCAACTCCTCTGAATGGGCTTCAAACCAGTCTGCTGTCTTTTTGGTCTTCTTGCCAAATGTGGACAAGGCAGTGTTATAAACAGCATTCTTGAAATGTTCCCATTGTTCAGGTGCATTTGCACCAGCCGGGTCTGGAAGAGTTTCCTCAAGCGCTTGGGCAAATTCCTCCACTTTTCTCTGATCGCGAGTCTTGCTGATGTCAATACGTGGTCTTCCTTCCTTTTTCGTGTGATATAATCTCTTTGTTAGCAGTTTGACTCTGCTACACACCAGGGAGTGATCAATATCACAACCAGCACCCTGATAACTGCGATAACTGCGTGTGATCGTAATACTAGGAAGGCTAGAGCATCTAGTGAGGATCAAATCGAGCTGATGCCAATGCTTCGATCTTGGATGTCTCCAAGAGATTCTGTGTTGAAGCTTCATATTAAAGAACATGTTGCTGACACAAAGACCATAATAACAGCAAATCTCCAGCAAGCATTGGCCATTTTCGTTCATCTTTCCAATGCCAAAATGGCCTAGACAAGTGGGCCAAGAATTGTGATCAGCACCAACTCTAGCGTTAAAGTCTCCGAGAATGAACAGCGGCTCTCTCTCGGAGATTTTTTTGATAGTAGCTGCCAGATTGTCATAGAATTTGTCTTTGACTTCTGCTGTAGATGACAGTGTTGGTGCATATGCACTAATAAGGGTGACCAGTCCTGCTGCAGAGACAGGATTCTTTCACTCCCCACAGTAGATGGAACAATGGATCTCAGCAGAGTATTTCTGACCGCAAAGCCAACACCATATTCCCTGGTCTCATTCAATGGTTTTCCCTGCCAGAAGAATGAGAATTTTTTTTCTTTGACAGATCCCGAGTCTGGCAATCTTGGGATCTGTCAAAGATCCTGAGATTGCAGGGCAACAATGTCCATCTGCAGCCCACTCAGTTCCATGTCGATGACAGCTGTCTTGCGCGCGCCGTCTATTTCCTGCAGGTCGTCGGAAAAGCCAGGGGTCATTGTCCGAACATTCCAGGTGCCCAACTTTAGGGCAGAAGTTTTCTTATGATTGTTGCATGGTGCAGGGTTATCGATCTGCTTGTCGGCTTTCACCCTAAACCCCACGCACCCCGTGAGGTTAACAGACCTTGGCGAGGCAGCACCTTACTAGCTGGGGGCTGCCCAGCTTGAGGCAGGCGGTAGCTACCTAGTGAGGTGCAATGACCTCTCCCACCATCGGAAGTAGCCCCTGGCATCATGCTCTATGCCAGTCGAGCAAAGACTTATAACCGGTAACTGCTACTTCCCGTGTTGTTTTGACACTGTATACGAAGCTGGAGTGTCCTCTCCAGAGCACGAAGCCTGGGTAAAATAATATGGAGGATAGACTGTTACCCAAGCAGCAAATCCCCCCTCTCCATGTCACTGAAGTAGTCCAATGGAAAGGCAAGAGCCAATACAACTGCTTCCAGCGATGTTGCAGGAGTTGCCAGAGCGTGACTGTACACAGTCACGAACTGCCTCCGGGACTCCAGCTCTGGATTTTGCCACGGGGTTAACTTTTCCATCGGTGAATATAGTCACAAGGCAGTGTAGGTTTGAAACTGGAGTTTTCCTTCTCCTAGATGGGCTGCCTTCCAAGGCTAACGAGCCCCACCTACCCGGGTGCATAGATTACTGTGCTTTTCGGGCATGGAAAGGAGTATCAGATGGAAGGAGGCACTGCCAAAATACCCAGCTCCTCATAGATATCTTATGGGCTCTTCTTGGTGGTTGCAGCTTGCCAGTAGGCAGCACTTTTCCAAAGTATGTGTCATGGGACTCAGTGGAACTGACTCCATCGATATAAGGGGGAGGGAGACAGGACTATAGATGTGTGGTTACTACCAGTAGCACACTGTTTAAAGAGTCAATATTGTGAAAACGTTTAACTAAATTTCTAATTTTTTCTGATGAAGCTCTGGATTTTCTTTTCTTTGTCCATACAAATTCCAGATTTCAGCACATAATGCATATTATATATAAATTTGTAGATGACAGAAAGATTGCATTTACAAATGGATGTACGCATCATATTACTGGGTATATGTTGCTCCATGATGTCAAGTCGCCTCCAACTTATGGCAACCTTATGAATGTGCGATCTCCAAAATGTCCTGTCCTCAACAGCCCTGCTCAGCTCTTGTAAACTCAAGGCTGTGGCTTCCTTTAGGGACTCAGTCCATCTCGTATTTGGTCTTTGTCTCTTTCTGCCGCCTTCCACCATTCCCAGCATTATTGTCTTTTCTAGAGAATCTTTCTTTCTCTTGATATGCCCAAAGTAGGACAGTCTTGAGTTTCAACATTTTTGCCTCCAGAGATAGTTTGGGCTTGATTTGATCTAGGATCCAGTTGTTCATCTTTCTGGCAGCCTAGGGTATTCACAAAGCTCTCCGCTGGCATCATATTTCAAATGAATCAATTTTTTCTTGTCAGCTTTTTTTTAATTGTCCAGCTTTCACACCCGTACATGGTGATTGGAATTAGATGAGTATGGATAATCTTGGTCTTGGTATTGATTGATACATCCTTACACTTGATGATCTTTTCTAATTCCTTCATTGCTGCCATTCTGAGTCTCAGTCTTCTTCTGATATCTTGACTGTAATTTCTATTTGGATTGATGATGGAATCTTAAACAATTTCAATTTCTTCATTGTCAGTGATAAAGTTGTGTAGTTCTTCTGTAGTCATGATTTTTGTCTTCTTCATGTTCAGCTGCACTCTTGTATCAGGTCAGAAAGTCTGATGCTTGAACAGCTCCTTAAGAGAACTCTATAGACTTTTAGGAAACATCAGAAAGCCTGTGTTTGTCACAGCTGGTATTTATCTCATTTAGTGTTAATGCCTCGCTTCATATCGCTCATCCACATCGCTCTAAACGTCCAAAGACTTGCCAATCTACGCCTCATTCCTCCGTTCTCAAAACAGACACCACCAAATCCAAATCTCTACAAGCTGCACCACTAGACGAGGAGACCTCTCTATCCCAACATTCTTCCTCACGATCCTCCGATGCTGATACTTCTGACTCTTCTGTATCCCCTGAGTCACCACCTAATCTCCCAACACCGGACTCTGATGTGGCAGATGCGAACCCTCCTTCTCCATCAGAGGACTTTGCATCTTATTCCCAACTGGTCCTGCGTATTGCGAAAGCAATGGACCTAGATGTACAACAACCAGTCCAGTCCGAGTTGGACAAGGTTTATGAAGATATCAATGAGAATCAAACACCCCCTCTCCGAATGGGGTTTATTCCTTCACTTCTTAAGCTAATTAAGCAGACCTGGTCTAAACCATTCTCTGTCTCACAGATTTTGAGACGAGTCGAAAATCTATATAAGACTCATGGTGACAATATGGCTTTCCTTTCTAAACATCCACCACCTAATTCAGTCATTGTCAATGCGACTCAGAATAGAGCCAAGAATCACTCTAATGCAACACCAAACAATAAAGAGGGCAGGAAAGTAGACTTTATTGGACGTAGAGTATACTCTCTTGCCTCCTTTACCCTCCGTGCTGCAAACTACCTGGCAGCCATGGGAGCATACCACAGGTTCTTGTGGAACAAGGCACTCCCTTTGCTTCAGTCAGCAACAGGTGAATACAAAGCGAGAGGCCTAGCCTTTCATCAAGAAGCCATGGCATTAGCCCACCAAGAGCGTATCACTGCCAGACACGTCATCGAGGCTGCTTCAAGGCACATGGTCACTGCTGTCGCTCTTAGGAGACATGCCTGGCTTCACTCAGGCCATATTTCTGACGATTCCTGCATGCGTAGTGAAGACTTACCGTTTGATCGGGTAGGTCTCTTCGATACCAAAACGGATGAGATTCTTGACAATCTCCAAAAGATGAGGAAAACCGCTAGATCTTATAATATTCAATCTTACTATAGACCACAACGCTATCAGTGGCAACGACCATACTCTTTTCAGCAATACAGACCTTTTGGTGACAAACAGATATACTTACCTCAGTCCACTTCCTCGTTCCAACCTCACAATAATACTCAACGCCAACGTCCACGCCAACCTTTTCGCCGACCTGACAAGTAACCAAAACAGAGTCTTTGACTTTCGTTTCGCTCAGTTTTTCCCTCCTCATTCTCCACAGTTCCATCTAACTCGTCTCACATCTCATTTTTCTTCTTGGGCCACCATCACCACAGACAAATGGGTCCTCACCATCATCGCAGTCGGTTACGCCATAGAATTCGTCACCCTTCCACCGCCAAGGACTGTTCTTACAGCTCCTTCTCCCGCTCTCAACCTCGAGGTTCAATCCCTCCTCTCAAGGGACACTATATCACCTGTCATCCCATCAGAGGACAGCCCAGGGTTTTTCTCCAGGTACTTCACGGTACCCAAAAGAGATGGAGGCCTTCGCCCCATCCTCGACCTAAGGGACCTAAATTACTATATCTTCCACACACATTTCCTCATGGTAACTCTGGAACGCATCTTACCCCTCCTCCAAGAGGGCGACTGGTTTGCAGTGATAGACTTAACCGATGCATATTTCCACATCAACATCCGTCACGATCACAGAAAGTTTCTCAGATTTTCTCTAGACAACACCGTCTACGAATTCAAGGCCCTACCATTCGGGCTCTCTACCGCTCCTCGCGTCTTCACAAAGTGCATGGCTCCAGTGCCAGCCTACCTACGCACCCACGGGATTACCATATTCCCTTACATCGACGACTGGCTGCTCATGGCCCCCTCCCGGTGTCAAGCACTACGAGACATAAATTTCACTCTTTGTCTCCTAGACAATCTCGGCCTCAAGGTCAACATAACCAAATCCACACTCACTCCCTCACAACGAGTGACTTATATCAGAGCTGTTCTAGATTCCCAAGCAGCACGAGCCTTTCTTCCCCAAGAACGGGGGACGAAAATCTACAATGCGCTCCAACAATTTCGACCACATGCACTGGTCACGGCACTCCATGTACAGCGCCTACTTGGCCTCATAGCTTCCACAACATCGGTGATTCAACACGCACGCCTAAAAATGCGTTCTCTGCAGGCGTGGTACCTCTCCCTCTTCAACCCAATTTCCGATTCGCCCGCAATGTTATTAAGAGTTACACCCGAACTTGCGACACAACTCCACTGGTGGAACACACCAAACAATCTATTCATAGGCAGACCGTTTGCTCCCCTTCGACTCACCATACAGATAACCTCAGATGCGAGCCCAACCGGGGGGCTCATTGCAACAACCTCCACATTCATGGCCTTTGGTCCCCCTCAGAGAGATGCCTTCACATCAACAACCTCGAACTCTTGGCCATTTTCAAAGCATTCCGCGCCTTCGAACCACTAATAACTGGCACTGCCATCCAAATAACAACGGACAATACCACAGCTCTTTTCTACCTGAACAAACAAGGTGGCACTCAGTCTCTCCCACTTCTCTATCTCATGGTACAGATCTGGGAATGGTGTCTCAAACGCCATATATTCCCAATAGCGATTCACGTTTCTACTCACCACAATCAACTTACAGATTCCCTGAGCAGGCACACCACTCAAATGCACGAGTGGTCCCTCGACGATACCATCTTCCGACATCTTTTCAACCTATGGGGACATCCACACATAGACATCTTTGCAACCACAGAAAACGCAAAATGTCCCTGCTATTGCTCCCGAGGAGGAATCGGCCCCAGCTCCCTCGGCGATGCCTTCATGATACTATGGACACCAGACCTGATCTATCTCTTCCCTCCCATTCCCCTCCTCCTCAGGACAATTGTCAAATTGCATCAAGAACAATCCAATGCAATCCTTATCGCCCCATGGTGGCCGAGACAGCCATGGTTCACCATGCTCCACTCAATCTCCATAGACTTCATCCGTCTTCCCAACATTCCACATCTCCTCACTCAAAATCACGGCTTAACCTTTCACCCCGATCTTCACATGCTCCACCTTACAGCGTGGAGAATTCGCCCACTGTAGCTGCTATTTTGGGAAGTGCGAGAAAGCTCGCTACCACCCAATTATACGCCTACAAATGGTCTGCCTTCATCAAGTTTGCGTCTCAACATCATCTCCCTACTGCACCTACAACGCTTCATGCTGTACTCCAATTTCTTACTCACTTATTCAATAGACATCTCTCTCTATCTACACTCAAGGTCTATCTATCAGGTATAATAGCCCATCAACCACACAGTTCGGACTCCGCTACGTTTTTTCAGCATCCTACAGTTTCTTAAGGGGGTGTCCAACCTGCAACCTATGAGGACACTTCCTCCTCCGCAATGGTCCTTGCACACCGTCCTTCACCGGCTTACGCTGCCTCAATTTGAACCCCTTGCCATGACTTCTGACCATCTCTTGGCTCTCAAAACTGTCTTCCTGGTGGCCATTACCTCCGCTCGTAGAGCCTCAGAAATTGCTGCTCTCCAAGTAGATCCTCCATTTCTTCAATTTCACCCTTTATCCGGATATCTCTTTCCTCCCTAAAGTTGTCTCCGAATTCCATCTTAAACAGCCTATCGTCTTACCTTCCTTTTTTCCATCACCAACTACTGACCTAGAACGCTCTCTCCACCTCTTGGACGTTCGTAGAGCACTGGCTTTCTATGTTTCCAGAACTGCTTCCTTCCGCAAGTCTCAACGACTATTTATTTCCCCGCATTTACCACATAGGGGATCCCTTGTCTCTTCCCAGACCATATCTAAATGGATTGTGGTGACCATACGCCTTGCGTATCAGTTAGCCAAAAAGCCTCTTCCTTTTGGAATTAAGGCTCATTCCACGAGAGCAATGGCTGCCTCTACGGCATTCCTTAGAGGCGTTTCTGTCCCTGACATCTGCAGGGCTGCCACATGGTCCACTCCGTCCACCTTTGCCGCCCATTATCGTTTAGACCTCCGGGCAAAGTCAGACTCAGCATTTGGATGAGTGGTCTTATCAGCTGTTCTTCCGTGACGTCCCTCCTCCAAGCAGGTAAGCTTTTTAATCACCCATTAGTGTGCATTCACAGAGACCACGAAGAAGAAAGAGAGGTTACTTACCGTAACTCTGGTTCTTTGAGTGGTCATCTGTGAATTCACACTTCCCGCCCATCCTCCCCTCTGTCCGTCATGTCGCACAATTTTTACACAGCGGCGGACTTTGTGGGAACTGAGGCACTTGCCAGGATAGGCGGACGACGCGTACTGCTGGGGCAGTCCTAGCGAACAATGTTTAAGCTCTAGAAGATTCCGGAAACCTCTGCGCAAGCGCAGACTAAACTCATTAGTGTGAATTCACAGATGACCACTCGAAGAACCAGAGTTACAGTAAGTAAGCTCTCTTTCTTGCCCACAATACAGGTTACGCAGAAGGTTAATCAAGTGCTGAAACACACCCATTTCTTTCAGAACAACCCACAGTTTCCTGTAATCCACACAGTCAAAGGCTTTGCTGTAGTCTACAAAGCATAGACTGATCTTCTTCTGAAATTATTTAGTGCTTTCCAGTAACCAGCAGATATTTGCTATATAATCTCAAATGCCTCTTTCTTTTCAGAATCCAGCCTTAACACCAGGCATTTCTCTGTCCATATAAGGTAAAAACCTTTGTTGCAACACCTTGAGCATCACTTTGCTTGCAGGGGAAATTAGAGCAAAGGTCATATAGTTGCTGCTCTCCTTGGCATCTCCTTTCTTAGGGATTGGAATGTATATTGAATGTTGCCAGTCTGTGGAACATTGTTTTGTTTTCTGTATTTGTTGGCCTATAGTTGCTAGGATTTTGTCAGATTCAGTCTCTGTGGCTTGAAATAGTTCTATCAGTATCTCTCATCTACTCCTGGGGATTTATTTCTTCCCAGCGCTTTCAGCAATAGTGGAAGGTGATGCTAGCAGAGGATCTTTCACAGACAACAGTAGTGTGTTTCAAGCCAACTTTTGTTTGCCCTGCACAGAACAAGGCAGTAGTAAACTACTTCTGAGGATTTCTTACCTTGAATACCCTATGATGAGTCACGTATATTGGCAGCATAAATTTCTAGAGTTCTTGATGACAGATGGTAGCAAGAATGTGAAAACGATGGAAAAGGGGGCTTCAACATAAGGGTGTCTAGAAGACTTGTCTGGGACCTCAAGTATGCCAGAAATACATGGTTGAGGAAACATAAAGTTTTGAGCACCAGAGGTATGTGGGGCAAGATATAGGTGCACTGTTCAAGCTAGGCGGAGGACAAAATCCAAGGTAACACAAAGAAAGGGGAAGAGAGAAGATGCTTAAGCAACGCCCTGATGCCAAAGCACGTCAGACAGATAAAGGAGCAAGTTCTAGTTTTATTTGAGGTGGTGGGCTGCGATGGGCTTGGAGTCAGTGGATTCAATGCACCAGGCCATCTGGTCATGCTGCCTAGATTGCACCCTCAAAGCCTGGAGTCAAGGCTGCCTAAGTCATTTCTTCCATCTGAGGAAGAAGACCAGCAAATGACACCTCTACCACAGTACTTCACTGGATGACGTTGGGCCAATCGCTGCCTCTCAGACACTGCTTTAGCCAGCTATTAGCTATCAAGCCACATTCAGAGTTTCTTGCTAGTATATAAACACCTGGACAATTTGGGACTGGATTATGTAGTCTACCCCCTTCCCCAATATAAGTGGGAACAATTGCTAGGGCTATCAGAAGCGTTCCTAGTGTTCTGCAATGGAGAGATTGCCACCTGCAGGCATCAAACCTGTTCCACTATGGCTTCCCCCTCCCACCACTTTGCAGGAAGTGATGACTCGTATTGTTCAGTTGCCTGTTCGAAAACTATCTTGTTCTCACCCAGGTCTTTTCTGATAGATTGTGTTGCTCAGTTTGACACTTATATCTTGATTATAAGTGGTTGTGATATTTTCTGTTTTAATGCTTGTTTGCTTATTTATTTATTTGTTTTTATACCCCACATCTCCCCCAACAAAGACACTCAATGTAGTTACCAAGCATTTTTAAAAAATAAATAAAAATTAAAAAATAAATAGGAAAAAAGGCTGGGTAAAAAAATGTTTAAATAAATAAATAAATAAATAAATAAATAAATAAAGTATTGAAATTGCTGAAAATACATTAGGTTTGCAAGATTAAAAAGAACTAAACATAAAGCTACTGAATAGAAACCTTCAATCAAACATTTGTTGTTGTTTTTTTAAATGTTCTGTCTGTCTTCAAGGTGTTTTTCCCAACATGACCAGCATTATTAGAATTTATTAAATAAATGAAACAATAACTGAAGTCCTGCTGGACATGATGTCTCTGTGCAATGAGAATAATGGGATTGGTGACACATCTTTGATTAAAGGCTTCCGTTTGCAATTTAGGGGTGTGCGCAGCTTTTACACAATGTGACAAAGTTGCATTTACCCCGGAGACTCAAAAGGAAGCTGTTAACCAGCAGGCATCTGCCACTGCCAATGACATCATTCCCATTGCACAGGCAGAGATGCGCAACAGGGTTTCAGTCAGTGCATTTAACAAAATGTGCAGTTTAGCCCTGAGGAAAACAAGCACAGTTAGAACAACACATTTTCCCCTGTTTAGCCCCATTTCTATCACCCATTTTTCTTTGCTGGTTTTGTGTGTATGGGTGTGTGTTTTTTTAATTGTTAGTTTTTTGGCTATGGGCTTGTCAACTCATTGCTTGAAAAGTGGTACCTAGACAGCTAAAATAGTTGTATTTATTTATTTATTTATTTATTTATTTATTTATTTATTACATTTATAGCCCGCCCATCTAGTCATATAGACTGCTCTGGGCGGGTAACAACATATCATCTAACAATTTAACAATTTAAAATCATAACAGTATATTACTAAATAAACAATGATCCAAGTTGTAGTAGTAGTGGTGGCGGCGGCAGTAAGTAAATAATAACAATAATGGAAACTGCTCAGACATGTCTGCATTGGCCAGTTTATGGACCAGAACCAGCTACAGAGAGAACCAAAATGTTTTATTATGATAGGTTCTCTGGCTACCAGTCTGTTTCCAGGCCTAATTCAAAGTACTGATTTTACCTATG
This sequence comes from Intellagama lesueurii, assembly GCA_037013535.1. NCBI lineage: Eukaryota > Metazoa > Chordata > Lepidosauria > Squamata > Agamidae > Intellagama > Intellagama lesueurii. Next base: position 159,387,971 of record JBAJHW010000001.1, on the reverse strand, counting down.
AAGGCCTAAACAGCTTGGGTTTAGGCTGCCTGAAGGACTGTATCTCCCACATAAGCCTGGCCCCACTGTAAGGTCTTCAGGTAGATAGTGGGGAAAAGAGAAGCCCCTTCCCCAGAGAAGCCATGTCTGATGAAGATGCAAAAGAGGATCTACTCAGTGACTGCTCACAGGATTAGTTGTGGTATTCCCGTCCTAGGGAGACTAGTTTGTGCCCCCTCCTTCTGCAGGCATGCAAAGAATGGGATTAGCTGCTAAGGAGAGGCCCTTTAAAGATGGCTGCTGCATTTTTCTTATTGTGCTTTTAAAGGGTTTTCAAAACGTTAACATTCAGAGCTTGCTTTCAGTTCATCTCACTGTTCCCCCCTCCCCCAAACGATGTTTAATTCATCTTCCAAGCGTTCTTAAGTCCCAGGTTAGGAAAACCTCAGGGTATGAAAACAAATAAACCATTCATAAAATGACAGGATTTGTTTTCATGGTTAAACAGTCGACGAGTGAAATTTGCATCACCTACTTACATAATACAGAAAAGGATGGCTGTGCTAGTGGGAACTGTGTGCCTGATGTAGAACGAGATGATCATCAGGGCTACAGTGCTTGTCCTACCAGAAAGGCACACTGGATGCTGATGACCACAAAATCTGCCTGTCCTTTCTTAAGTGTTATTGCTTTATTTTCTTTACACTTCTCTTCATTTATGGTCTATTGTGGCCCGGCGTGCTGGTGGGTGATAGACAAAAGACTGAAGCAGAAATGCTGTGAAAACGGATTTAAATAAATCTACAGATTCCTGGCTTTCAGCCCAGTCATATATATGTCTGCTCACAAGCGAGTCTCACTGAGTTTTGTTGGATGTTCTGCCAGGCAAGTGTGCAGAGCATTCTCACTTTTCTTTTGCTAGGGCTCCTCTGCCTCTTCACCAGGGGTACCAACGGGCAAAAATTCAGAAGCCAAGGTTACTCCCTTCACTGCATCGTATGAGCAGCAGTTCAGCAGCTGAATTTTTTCTCGTTGTCCAATTGCTAAAAGTGCAGAAATCTGCCAGGAGAAGACTGCTTCTCCTGCTCCTCATTTCCATCCTTTCATATTCAGCCACTAGCTCAAAGTCTTGCTCAAGCGTGCTGGGCCACTTTGTAGCATTTTTGAGATTTGTATTTTATTCTTGGAGCTCTGCACTCCTCCACTCTTCCTTCTCATCTTTCAAATACAATCCTGTTGTTGTTTTTGTTGCTGTTTGTTTGTTTGTTGTTGTTTTGTAGGATTAGGTGTTCTGATTTTTTTTCTATGCTTGATCATTCAAATGTTCTTTTTTTTTTTAAATGGCACATTTGTCTTATGGTTATGGTATACATTTTATGGGTCTATTTGCTTCCCAGGGTTGTGTGGATTGCTCAATGGTTTAGGTCTCTGGCTGTGGAGGCAGAGTTCCAATTCTCCATGGTACCTCCTATGAGGAGAGCCAGCCGGTGTAGCCGTGGCCCAGCTGCACCGTTCCAGGGCGCCCCCCAGAAGAAAGGGATGGTCAAGCACTTCTGAGTATTCTCTACCAGGAAAACCCTGAAAAGGGTCGCCATAAGTCAGAATTGACTTGATGGCACATTAACATTGCTGTGTTTCTTAATCCAACCTCAAAAGATTGCAGATGACACTGTTGTGTTTTTGCATTCCAAAACACATCACTGTCTGAACATTAGTTTGCACAGGCTGTCTTTGTTGTCATATTATTTAGAAATGGTGCCCTGAATGCGGTTGGTGCTCCCAGCTCAAAATATTACATTTTAAAAGGCTCACTAAATTACTCATTAGTTCTTTGCCACCAGTTTGCCATTTTAACTCTCAGTGCTCCAGTTGTGCAAGTATTCGCCTATATTACCTATTGCATGAAGACTTGCATTACTTCTCCTGGTGAACCTAGAGGGTTCCATGATTCATTTTTATGATCTGAGATAATTTCCAGCTTAAAGGAATCTATATCAAGTTATCTCTGATCTGACACATCACAAAGGCACTTTGCTCAAACATGCAGGGCATTTAATTCAGAGAAGGTAGATAGCATTTTAAGGTCATTATGTTATTTCTTAGCTATGTTTCCTGTCTATATTGCAGTTAGCATTTTGCCACATTTTCTCCAGGTTTGCAAACAAGCTCTGTGGTGTAGTGGTTAAACTGCAGTGCTGCAGCCAAAGCTCTGCTTACAACCTGAATTCAATCCTGACAGGTTCAGATAGCCGGCTCAGTGTTGACTCAGCCTTCCATTCTAATGAGGTTAGCAGAATGAGGGCCCAGCTCACAGGGAGGCAATTGCTGTTTGCATAATTAAGCTGTAAACTGCCCAGAGAGTGCTCTAGCACTATGGGGTGGTATATAAGTCACAACCACCACTACTATGTGCTGTCATCATAATGCCCAATAAAATACAGGGAAATACTCTCTGGTTCCCTCTAGTGCCCAATTCTGATATTACACCTTGGAAATGTCTAAAAAAGTAACTCATTATAGATAGTAGCACTGCTTGTAAATATTTACTTCCAAGCTGTGTTTCAGCTGGAAAATGCTTATTGAATCAACTGCTGAAGGCTGAGTCAAGACTTAGCAAATGCCATTTAGTCTACTGTAGTTGGGATTGCCTAAACCTAACTGAATTAAGATTTAAGATTGTGAAGAAATAGGTTCTAATGAATTTAAAATGATTTCTTTCTGAGTGATCATACATAAGATTTGTAATGCCAGTGAGTTGCTTGTGTTTCCACATGATAGCATGCAAGGGACACACCACAGGACTTTGAAAAACAAAAAGGCAGCAGACCCTCTAGAGTGCCACAGTCACTAAAGAGCTCTATCTACATATCGAAATCCTGTTCATGTGCCCGTGAAAATTATGATAAACTTTGTTTACCAGGGATGGGAAGTTATGCTTTGGCTTATGCTAAGACAGTGTGAATGGGATAGCTGTAATGCTGTACACTACTGTAATACAGAGGACACTTTTCTGATAACTGATAGTGGATTGCAGTTCTCTTTGAACCAAAACAAGCCAGCAAGCCAACAAACAAAAAATAGGGAGATCAACCAGCATTGCTTGCTGGTGGATAGAAAACAGTTTCAAATGGCTTCCATGCAGCAGCCCAGCCATGCATAGAATGTACCAAATGCTTTTTATTTGACTGTTCTACAGAAGTTGCATTAGAGGTGCAATGAATGTTACTACAATCACATGTTTAGTCCTTTGCAAACTAACAACTGAGTTATGCCTAAGCAGCTTCTGCATTAGTCTGTTACTGATGTGAAATTGCCACCTTTACAAATGAAGGATAGCAAACTGCCTCACCCCTTCTCAAATCATAAAAAAAAGCTTCGCAACTGGTTTGATCTTGTTTCCTAGGTTAATCTTTCTGACTTCTATATCCTATATTCTATATCCTAACTGGTTTGATCTGAAGGCTATCCACTCTGCTTTTTCCTCTTCCCTGACCCTTATTTTTGGGTTATCATATTCCTTCTTTTAAAAATCCCTGTATTTCACAACACATGGAGTTGAGTGCTCTTTGTAAATGGCATTAGAGAGTCATGAAATACTTTTCAGGCATTATTAAGCCATCATATGTAAGGAATTAATTCCAGTAGTTGCCCTTGCATCAGATATTACTCATCACAGTATCTTTGAACAAAGCCTTGAACAAGATGTTGAATATGAAGAGGAGTTTGCTGCACTTTTGAAAACTATTTTGCAGTTATGGAACATTTGAAAAAAAATCATCTATATTTTAGCAGTCAGAGCACGTTGCCATATTGTATTGGAAGTGAGAAAGAATATGAATGTAGACAAGAAACCCTGAGATTTAGAAACCACCAGGGCCACCACAAGAACTGAGAAAGGCATTTGATCATTTAATCTCCTTCTAACTGAGATGAATGAACCACCCACTCTGATGCAAGCACTCTTTCACAGATGCTTGGTATCACCACCCCCTCCTTAGTTCAAGGCTCCTTTCTCCTTTTTAATAGCAGAGAAGGGAAGAGTACACAGCACTGCTCCAAGGGAAGGGATCACCACATGAGAACAATATAAGCATTTTAATTATCCTACTTGCTTCCACTTCTCCTTGATTCCACAAAAACATCCATTTTACTTTTGTGCAGTCGAACTGATTGATACCCTGTTTCCCCGAAAATAAGACCTAACCTGAAAATAAGCCCTAGTATGATTTTTCAGGATGCTCGTAATATAAGCCCTACCCCAAAAATAAGCCCTAGTTAAGTGAAACTCCACCATTGTGCAGCAACCAGAAGAAGATGACATGACTGTATTTGAATCAATGTAGATTGTTGTACATGAAAAGAATAAAACATCCCCTGAAAATAAGCCCTAATGCATTTTTTGGAGCAAAAATTAATATAAGACCCTGTCTTATTTTCGGGGAAACACGGTAGTCACATTTCCATTATTTTTTTCTCAACATTTGACTGCAACAGAAGTGTCTTCCATTTTGAGATTTAGTTTGTTTTTATTTTAAAAAAAGAATCAAATTCTCTTTCACAGTTAGGATATAGAAGTCAGAAAGATTAACCTAGGAAACAAGAAGGCAAAAAGTTCGTAAAAGGGTCAAAAAAGCTTCCAAGGAAACATGATGGGATAAACTTCAACAAAAGAGCTGGTCGTGTGGTGGGCTGAAGATTGGGCATGTGACTGGCACCTTGCTAATTAGCTGCAATTCAGTGCATAAATTTAGGTGATTTCACTTATTCTGGAGTAAAATCTCAGTAGGATTCTGGTCATTGTAACCATATTGGAAACCCCAATTTCATTTTGAGATGATTCCAGTGATCCACCTTGTTCTGGATGGAATGTTGTCATTAAGATCAGATAGAGGAGTCAGTTCTTGATGCCAATTTTGAGTCATAAGGCAGGGTCTGAAAGCACATAATACAATGAGTTCAGCATTGCTTCATCCATGTCTATGTAGGAGGCTGTCTGGAATTAGGGATAAGGAGAGTCATTTAATTTGCATTATAGTGCAGAGTTATCTAATTTGCAGCTCCTGAATCATATGTGAACCAAAGTACAATTATGCATTGATATTGCACCTTTTCGGAATTTTATGATGCAAATCTTCAGTTTAAAAATGCATACAAAATGAACCCGTTGGGGCAAAGAAGACACCAAATTTCTTTCATTAATTAAAGTAATATACAAAAAAAATTATTAGAGGAAACTGCTTGCAAGAATGAGCATATTGGGAGAATATGTGTATAAAAATGTGTATATTGGGAGAAATGTGAGTGGAGTGGTCTAAAAAGATCAGAGTGTACTTAAAAATGCAAACTGATGTGGAAATGGGATGAAATGAACAGAAGGTAGGAAAAATTAGTGGGAGGAAATGAAGTCAGAAGATTTATCCATCCCTGTCTAGGAGCCTTTTATATTTCAGCTTGGTTGCCATGGACAAAAGGCAGGGTGTGCTTGCAGTTTATTAAAACACTCTGAATGATTTATGTGTAGCTGGAAAAGCCCAAATGCTCCAGTCTATTTATCACCTCACAAATGCTTGGGGTCCATTCAAGAGGGCACATTTCTGAGGTGGATTAATTACTCCCCTTTTTTAATCTTCACCATTAGCTTTGATTGTTCTAGCAGACCCAATAATGCTGAAATGAGAAGAGCTGCCACTCCACGACAACTGACCCTCTGGAAGAGCTCTTGCACAGCTGAGTCAAACAGTCTACTTCACCCCCGTTGTAAGGCCTACGAATGTCCCTGAGGTCTCAGAAGTGCAAGGCGGTCAGCATGTGGTGCCATTTTCACCACAGTGACTGCTCGCCACCATAGGCCACAGCAACATCGTTAAGCACAAAGACTGTTCTGTCATCTTAGCAGAGCAAGAGTTATGTGGGGAAGACAGGAAACAGAACCAAGCTTCAGATTGTAAGGTAAAGGTAAAGGTTCCCCTTGACAATTTGTCCAGTCGTGTTCGACTCTAGGGGGCGGTGCTCATCCCCGTTTCCAAGCCATAGAGCCAGCATTTGTCCGAAGACAATCTTCCGTGGTCACATGGCCAGTGCGATTTAGACACGGAACGCTGTTACCTTCCCACCGAGGTGGTCCCTATTTATCTACTTGCATTTGCATGCTTTCGAACCGCTAGGTTGGCGGGAGCTGGGACAAGCGACGGGTGCTCACTCCGTCGCGTGGATTCGATCTTACAGCTGCAGATCTATAGATCTTACAGCACAGAGGCTTCTGCGGTTTAACCCGCAGCGCCACCACGTCCCTTCAGATTGTATCATGGTCTTAATGCAACATCCCTGCTGGCAGAGTTTTTCACAGGATGGCAGTTTTATGCAGTTTCAAATGTTTTAGGGTCAGATATAGCAACAAGCGCAACATCACCATTAGGATGTTGGTTTTTCTTAGTCTGCAGGATTGGCTCTAATTTCCATAACACTATGATGGAATAGCAATTCGATTTGCAATGATGCCAGAGGAATTAAAATAAAGGAGAGGTTTGCATGCATATTAACAAGATCCCCTAAGGATGTGATGTACCTGCAGGTTGCATTGTTAGAACCTGATAAGGATGACTGACTCCCCCAGGAGTCCTATAGAGATTTATAGACCTCTTAGACAAAGAACAGAAGCCTATGATTCATCATAGCTGACATTATCCCAGTAAAGGGTTAATCCCAGAATGAAACCATATCATCAGTGACAAGCATTTCCAAATTCATCTGGGTATCCCATTTTAAGCCTTTCCTTTGTTGCAATAATTCCAGGCAATGCCAAAACTTGTTAATTTTCCACAGGTTTTATTTGTACATATACTAGGTTCCATATGAAAAATCTAAAAACATGTAATTTTTGAAAAGTCACAGTCATGTTGCTTTAAAACCATCCGCAAATGCTTAAAAATATGAAAAGTGAACAAGTTGTACTTGAATAAAAAACAGGACTGCTGAAATATAGGAGCTAAATGCAGTGAAAAATATAGGAGCATAAGTACAATAAAATACCAGAAAGAATATTTTGAGTTACATTCTGAAATACAGAAGCATTTCTATCAACAGTACAGACTCTTCCAAGGGTTAAAATGAACAGTAAGGGCTTATACCCTAATAAGGCAGAGAACAGATCTCTAGAATACATCAAAGTTCTTAAGAATAAAATTGTAAAAAGCAAAAAGCGTCATTCAGCCTGTTAGCATCTCTACATACACACAAACATATTTCTAAAAAGAGAATATATGACTATGTGAAGTTCATAGTCTGGTGCAGAGTTGTCATCCCTTTGCCACTCTAAGGATGTCAACCTGACATCAGTTCCATTCTCCGCCTCACACTCTCATATCCTCTTTGGATAAGATGTCTCTCCATTCAGTAACAGTGTGTGGATCCCATCGTGTTTCATAATACTCTGTGTGATTTCATCCTGTATTTATACTTTATTCAAACCAAAACAACCTGTCTTATTGCCAAGGCTAATATTGCTGGTATAGGACGTAGCTTATCAGTAACCCTGCCAAGGGCATATGTAGCTTATCGGTACCCTGGCGAAGTGCAGGAGGACTGGTCTGCTGGTAGTGCCAGGAGATGTAGGTCTTTTTAATGCCAAAAGATGGTGTTACAGGATAAAATATAGTTTTAAAAACACTTTTCAAAACACTTAAATATTATTAATTATGAGGCCAAAGCCTTATAAAACAAACGACACATCCCTTTCTCTTTTCTATATGCTTATCATTAGACAAACAGCTTAAAATAATATTCTTTTTTTCTCCTTTTACAATAGTATTCTGTAAAAGCTTCTATTGTACCATATATTGTTATTCTAATTTGCCTAACACAAGTTTCCACATGATCTTGCAGTATCCCTTAGTTAATTAACATATTAGGTAAACACAACATAAGCGGCATTTTGCGGCATTTTAAACAGCACTTAACTTTTTTCTCTTTTCTCCCTGTTTCACATGACATAATTGTTCTGTTGCTTACTCTTTCTTGTGAAAACTGGCATGAAAAAAACGTGAAATCAGAAGACAAAGATTTCAAGATCTATGAATTAACTGAATTAATTTTCATAAAACTTAGGTAAAATAAAGCTGAAATAGAGAGTAATAAAGAATGACAGTCAAGAGCTTGAAAATTTAAAAGCAATTTTTGTATTACTTTAGGCCAATGGCTCCCAATCTTGGGTCCCCAGATATTCTTGGACTTCAACTCCCAGAAATCCTGGCCAGTACAGCTAGTGGTGAAGGCTTTTGGGAACATCTGGGGACCCAAGGCTGGGAACCACTGCTCTAGGTGTTTGGTTTTCACAGATGAGCAACGCAATCTCTTTGTTGCCACAGTGAACAGGGCAACTATGGCTGAAATTCTGTTACTTAGCATATTAAATTGCACTAGAGAAGGCCTATTGAAGCACTGGAGAGTTGATTCAAATGCGTATATTCTAGAGGAACTTATTACACTAAGAAGAAGAATTAGCCTCCTTAATTTGCAGAACCTTGAAATATTTTGACATGCATATAACTTTGCTTAACAGTGTCTCACATTATTTTATCATCTATTTCTTTAGCAAATCAATAGCTGGCAGGATAGCTCAGTAGTTTAGGTTGTGGAGCCAAAGGGTGGGAGTTTGATTTCACCCACTGTGTCTCCTATGAGTAGAGCCAGCCTGTGTGACCTTGGGCAAGCTGCACAGACCCAGGGCACCCCCAGGAGAAGGGAATTGTAAACCACTTCTGAGTATTCTCTAGAGCAGAGGTCGTCAAACTTTTTCTTACCGTGGACTGGCTGAGCCTCTGAGGGAGGTGGGGCACCCCCTCGCGCTCGCGCTCTCGAACACATGCTCGAAGCGGTGGGGGATTGTGCGCGCCCCACCGCTTCGCGCATGCGCAGGAGCGCCTGCCCACCCACGCGCCCACCCCACCCCTGCACACAGGTGCATACTTGAAGGGGTGAGGGAGCGCATGCCAGCGCCGGCAGCGGAAGCCTGGGAGTCTGAGCATGGCCGGGGTGCTCCCTCCGGCCGCTCGCCTCCCGACGGGCTCCAACAAGGCCGGGGGCGGGGCTCCACACTGCCCTCCGCGGCGGGAAATTCAAATGGCGGAGGGCGGTGAGGAGCGCTGAGGACCGACGCGGCCACTCTGGCGAGCAGCCGCTGGTGCTGGTTCTGGAGCTGGAGGCACCAGCGGCGGCATCGGTCTGCTGAGGGCGGCGAGGAGTGCCGACCCCGGCCTTGTTGGAGGCCGCCGGGAGGCGAGCAGCCGGAGCACCCGGCCATGCTCAGCCTCCCGGCTCTGGGCCACTCCTGTTGCTGCCGCCGCTGCCAGGCCGCGAAGACAGACCTCCCGCCCCCCCCCGCATGCACTCCCCTCCCCACAGCTGCTTTGCGTGCGCGGCTGCATGCATGAAGGGGTGAGAGAGCGCTCACGCCGGTGCTGGCACGCGTGTGTGTGCGCAAAGCAGCTGTGGGGAGGGGAGTGCGTGCCGGGGGGGGGGCGGGAGGTCTGTCTTCGCGTCTCGGTCCGGCTCATGCCAGGGACCGGCACCAGGCCGTGGACCGGGAGTTTAACGACCTCTGCTCTAGAGAACCTTAGAAAGAGTTGTCATAATTGGAATTGACTTGACCGCGTGGATACATACACACACACACACACACACTAATGTGAAAAATGAAAGTTATTACTAACAGCCAGTGGGGGATATGTGGTTCACAGAACATGTGCCCTCCACTGCTGCACTAGTGGTTCTATAAATTTGGATATTCATCATAATCTATTGAAACATACAATGTAATGTGCTATGTTTTAGAGAAAAATATTTTTGAATACTCCCTTGGTTTTGTTAAAGAATATCTGTCAGTTCTCTTAGCAAAGCAAGCAGCATCAAGCAGTAGCTAAGTTAACTTGTGGATTCAGCGTCTGAAAATCAGACTGTTTAACAGAACATATTTCCTCTATTGGAAATAATTCACTTTCACACTTCTTTTTCTAAGGAAATAAGAAAGCAAGTGTTTATTAGAGATACACGGAGATGAAAAGCACACCATTAATAGGTTAGATCCATGGGACTTGAACTAGTCATGACTAATAAGTCCCAATTAATGTCAGTGGAGGTCCTAGAAGTCAAAGTTCAGCATTTTATATAAAATAATGTAATTCTATCTTTCTCTTAAAGATAATCTACAACAGCTTATCCTAAAAATTGATGATCCAAAATAAGATTTACAGACTTAACCTAAAATAAAACTTAAATCAAGCAAGAGCTATAGAAATATAAGATAAAATAGCAGTGTAAAATGTACTTTTTAAAAGCTTGTAAAAAGTTACAAGTGAAGTGTATACAATCATTATGGTATGAAACCCAAAGGACATTAAAGTTGGCACTTTGTAGACCTGCCAGGGAAGAGGTTCCACAGTCGGGGGCCACAACAGAGAAGGCCCCACCTCTGGTAGTAACTTGCTGAGCATCAAAAGGAACATTGAAGGGATAGACTGCAGCATTGCACCATGCAAGGAATGCCTAGAATTTTATATGAAACAAGGTAATTTATATATGACACCAGTGACTTCTTTTTCCTTACCTCGCTGCATCAAAGTAAATCAAGAAAACCCTTTCTGGTCAATAATTCCTTGCAGATGCACGTGGAAATGTACATGGCATTATCATTTTCTTTTCCTTTTCATTTGTTGGTTTAGTGGTAGAACATCTGCTTTGCGTTCACAAAGTCCTAGGTTCAATTCCTGTTGCCTTCTGGTAAGGAAAAGACAGATTTCTCCCTGAAACCTGAGAGCTGCTGCCAATCAGTGTTGACAATACAAGGCTAGTTGGGCCAATGATCTGACTCAGTAGATCCTGCCATAAACCAGGCCAGACTGTTAATCTATGTAACTTGTTCTCTACTTTTGTAACTCTCTGGGGATTCAGACAGGCATCTTTCCAGAACATCACCAGGAAACACCATGGTACCTTTTTTTTTTTTTTTTGGACTCCCCTTAGGAAGAAAACCAAAGTGTCTTCCCATGCTAGCAAAGCTTTCTTTACTTCTGGTTCTTCACCAGAGTAGAAGAGTGATATATAACTTCTTGGATACCCAGTGTAGTGCAGTGGATGGAGTGACAGACTAGGACTCGGGAGGCCTGGGTTCAAATCCCCCACTCAGCCGTGGAAAATCTCTGAGGGGGGTGGAACCACTCCTTAAATACCTCACTTACCTTGAAAGCCCTATCAGGGTCTCTATAATTTAGTTTTAACTTAATATTCCATAACAACAGCATATTGCTTTTACCATACTTCAGATATCTTGTAATGAGCTCAGTTCACCACAAATGCTCAGTTTATGCAAGTCAGAATGTGCTTATCCTAACAGACAATGACAATCTTAAGTAGAGAAAGCCAAAAAGTTTGTGAACATGGGCATGAAATTGACCAGGAAATGGTAGACAATCAAGATCATTTATTTTATTGATGTAATATCCAATCATCTAACACTTCCTTGATAGCCTGCTATTCCACCACAGGGTTGTCAAAGGAGATTGCAATAACCAAATGGCCTGGTGAAACTTTTTTTGTGTGTGTAAAAATTGATCTAAAATTATTTATGTCACATTCCTGGCGAATACGACCCAAAACGAGTAAGAAGTCAGATAAAATTGTATGGCCATAGTCAAAGGCTTTCTAACGGAGCATGTTTGACAAGTCTGAAACCGAAGGGAAGTCATGTGCCAATGTTACATTTATTACTCTGTTTCGAATATTGGTTGCCATTCTCTAGCAGCCTCACCTTCATTAAGGGTAGAATTCTATGATGCAGTATTAGGTGGAGCACATAATTCCAGACTTCCAGTAATGCAGTGCTTAGGGATAAATGTTTTTGCTTAGCAATCTCTTAGTCCAGAGCTTGGAAAAGTTACTTTTTTTGGAGTACAGCTCCCAGAATCTTCTAGCCAGCATGGCCAACGGGAATCTTGGACTCGTGGTCCAAAAAAATGAGCTATTCACTTTTCTGGTTTCGACACAATCTCTTATGTGTAGGAAAACTTTTATGCAATAAATTATGTAGACATGTGATTGTTCCATGCAATTCTGAAGTATTATTTGTTTGATTTATATCATATGTCTTACATCCAGCTTTTCTCAGAGAACTGGAACCAAAGTCAACTCATTACAAAAATAAAACGGATATATATAAAAAAGATGAAAATAGGTACAAAAGCCTATCATGTTAAAATGCATTTAAACAAATTACAATAATAAAGCACTATCAAATTAATGAAGATTTTTTTAAAGCGCATAAACCAATCCATTGAAAATATTTTCCTCAACAGCCAATTGATTGCTAAATGCCTGGTGGGTTAACAAGAAGAAGAAGAAGAAAAAAGGAGGGGGGGCTCCTGTGAATGAGAGTTCTAGACCAGTGGTTCCCAACCTTGGGTCCCCAGATATTCTTGGACTAAAACTCTCTGAAGCCTTCGCCACTCGCTGTGCTGGCCAGGATTTCTTGAAGTTGCAGTCCAAGAACAGCTGGGGACCCAAAGTTGGGAACCACTGATTTAGAATAAAGTTGAAAAGAATACTCACATATTTTCTCATCCTCAATGAAAAAGGGTGTATTGAATCATTGAAACATCCTGCTTTAAAAAAAAATATGGATAGCTGTGGCAAGATTGTTTCGCTCTTATGTGAGGGCAAAAAGACCAGGACTGTTTGTCAACAATTCTCTCTGTGTTTCTGTCACTCTCTCTCTCTCTCTCTCACACACACACACAGAGAAAGAGAGAGAGCCCTGAGGGTTTTGCCTCATGTTTTTTTTAAATGTGAAACTCATGTTTCACATAAAAAACATTGTATTTTGCACAAGATATAAGATTCTCTGTGCAAAAGGCAAGGTTTTTAATGCAAAACACACATTTTTCTTGCACAAAACACAATTTTTTTGTGTGTGTGGGAAATTGTCAATGTGCAAAAACTTCACAAATTACAACTCTAGAATAAAATCAGTCACTGAGAAGACCCTTGAAGGAGTAACAGCCGAGCAAGACTGACACACGTGTATGTCCCACTTTACAATGTAGAGTCCGCAGTTTGAACAGCTGGCCAAATGTTTGGTTGTAGTTTGAAAATAAAGAATCCTAAGATGGAGAAGCAATGGAAGTCATCAAGTTGCCCATGAACAATGCAAATTATAGGGAGCAAACACACAGATCACCTGACCAGCCTCTTTACCCCCGCATTGTAAAATGTATTTTTATTTCAGCTATAGCAGACACATGCAGTCAGCATATGCCATTTTTCTGCAAGGTATGAATTCTTGACGTGTGGTTGTGTTATGTGGTCACCCTAACTAGGTGAAAGCCTTTGATTCTGCAGCTTGGGCCTGATCACTCAATGAAGCCCCTCATAGTGTGACTTGAAGAGAAGTGAGAGTGAAATATGCTGCAGGGGACATTCCACACAGGTGGCCCATTTCTGAAGAGGCAGAAAATTTGGGGCGGGGGGGGATTTATTTATCTTGGACTAGAGACTGTTAGTTAGACAAGATCACAGAACCACCTTCAATGGCATTTCACGTATACAAGGAGCAATCATGACGAAGATTAGTTCTAAAGCCTGAAAAGTTTAGCAGGAAGGAAAACGGGGAGGAAACTGATGTTGGCGGAGGGATAATTATTCCCCTGGGAAGTGCTGCTGGCTGTGGGAGGCCATTGAGAAACAATTTTCTTGCAATCAAGAATTTTCTCCAGAGAGGCTAATAAGAGATATAAGATTATTTTGGGAGCAATCATCCCTTCGAATCTGTAATGCAGATTTTCATTCCGCCTTTTAAAGCCTTCAACCGTTTTGTGGATTTTGTTAATGAGAAGATTATATTTCCGCATAAGGCTTGATTGAATTGCATTTTTGTAAATTAGTTAAGAAAAAAAAAGCAGCAGCAAGTTAGGGGAAAGGATAAGGAGGATGAATATGAGGTGAAACGAGCTTGTAAAGTAGGGAAAGAAGTTGTAAAAGTGGATATTTAATTGTCTAAAAGCAGCTTCCTGTGTCAACCCACAGCACTGCCAAGTGAAGAAGTGAGCCCTTTACTCAAGCTTTAAAACACACATATATACACACACACCTTTATTTTACTGGCCCAGAAGAACCTGCATGAGGGATCATGGATATGTCTCAGGTTCAGATATATGCTGATACTTTTTTCGGCTTCCTCTTGCAAGATCTTTTTTCAGCAATTACAATGGAAGCAAGAGGCAAAACATCAATCCTGATCAAGTTCAAAATAATTCTAAACTAGCAACCATGATGCAGTGCTGGGTGCTTGTACAGCCATATAAGTAATAAGAATATAATAATTATGTGCTGTCAGGTCAATTCCAACTTATGGCCACTCTTTCCAGGATTTTCGAGGTAGAACATACATGGCAGTGTTTTTCCATGCCCTTCTTCTGGGGGCACGCTGGGATTGTGCCCATGACTACCCAGGCTGCCTCTTCTCCCAAGAGGCACAGTGGGGAACCAACCTCTGGCTCTGTAATTAGATACCTAAACCACTGAGCTATCCAGCCAGCTATGAGTAGCTATGAGAAAATGACAAGAACAGTATAAAAATTTACTGAAATTCTGCCACAACCTCTGCATGTAAAATTTGGTGCAAGGCCAGGAAAGTAAGCTAGAATAGACAAGATGTGTTTGGGAGATAAATTAAAAATCTGTTCTGGCTGTGGCTGAAATTTCTCTGAAGGATCAAGTCTGCAGCCTGGTGTATTCTTGGATCCATCTTTGTCACTGAAGGCCCAAACTGATCTCAGCGGCGCAGAGTTCTGCCTTTCATTAGCTTCCAACAATGTATTATCGGTTGCAGCCATTTTTGGGCAGAAATAGTTTGGCTATGGTGGTCCATGCCCTGGTGACCACGAGACAGGACAGTTGCAAGGTGCTCTATGGCCTTAAGGGTGATCCTGAAGATCCAGCTTGTGCAGAACAGTTTGGCAAGGCTTCTAAGTGAGATGACTTTCCGGCAGAATACACCACAGACAAAGGAATGCTGTTGAGAGCCAATTTACCACCAGATCAAGTTTAAGTTCTTGTTATTAATGTCTAAATCCTCAGACAACTTGGAATCTGGCTACCTGAGAGGCCACTTTCTCACAAATAGGCCTGTTTGATGTCCTTCAGATAATCTTGAGAGGCCGTACTGATGGTGTCCTGTGTTCCTTCTCGCATCTGCTGCCGGGTCTTTCATGTTACTTCTTCCCTTACAGAGAATGCCCTTCCCTCATAAATCTGACATACAACTGAAGTTTTTGTTTACAGGCATATATTGAAAACATACCTGCTTATGTAGGTGTTCCCTACATAGCCAAACCTAATGGATTGTTGTGCCTTACTGCTTTGAATGTGTTTTTGGTGTTGCTTTTGTTTACTGGTTTTTAGTTGTTGTTGTTGTTTTAACCTTTTTAGTATTTATATCTTACTGTTTTTAGCTTCAAATATAATCTTATAATGATGTAATCTGCCTTGGGTCCTTTTTAAGGAGAAAGGTTTGGTAAAAATAAAATAAATAAATAAATAAATAAAATCTCATAGAGTGCATGAATGCTGTATATTGTGTACTGTCTGTATGTTTTATTATTGTTGTGAATTATTTTGAAATACTTACAGAATTTAGATAATGGAATGGGGAGATAGGAACTTCTGGGTGGTGGCCATAAGCTAGTGGTATTTCCTCCCTAAGGAAGATATGTGTGGCTTGTTCCGTCCATTGCTTTCTTATAGACAATATGCAAACTTCTAAAAAAATCAGACTGGGTTTAATTTATGATGCTCTGTGTTGTTTCCCCCCCTGGTCAGTTAAAAATGATTTGAGAGATAGTGAAATGTAATGGATAGAGTGTTGGATTGGGACTCCGGAGATCTCGGTTCAAATGAAATCTCTCTGGAGGCCGACACTAGTAAAACGACACCTTAAATATCTTGCATACCAGGAAGGTGTAGGCAAAAGCAGTGAGAGGGCCCTGAGGTCTATCATCCCTGGTGCAGAATCACCAGCTTCCAGTCTTTGCTCATCTCTTCCTGTAGCTGTGAGCAGGGAAGCTGTCATGCTTCTCTTCCAGAGATTGCTTGAGTAGGAGTAAATGCCACGATCATCATGCTGTTTTTCTAGATCTGCATTAATGTATCTTCATTGCCATTTCTTCTTATGTAACTAAACTTAATTTTACTTCTGAGTTTTGGAAGACTTTCATGCAACACCCTTCATTTCCACTGGCATTTGGCACACATTCAAAATGGGTAAAATCAGCTTTTTGCTCCTGAATCTCACACAGGCGTACACATAACACGTAAGTCCCTCAGAGACAGGGATTGGGACTTGAGTTGTGGAACTCGTTGTCAAATTGGACTTACGCTGCATCAGTGACTTGGGTTTTTTTTTTCTCCAGTGACTTGGACTTGACTTGTGACTCAGATCCCACCAAACTTGTTTTTAAGAGGGACTTGGACTTGGGGCTGGGGACTCGGGATTTGGTACCAAAGACTCAGACTTGGACTTGGGACTCGGACCCAAAGACTTGCCAACATCCCTGCTCAGAGAACCCGTAGATTTCAACTATTCTACGAACCCCTTCAAAATAAAGCACCAAGAAAAGCTAGGCAGTGCACATTCGAGTGTTCCTTCAGGAGCCAAGACATCCAAAACAGAAAATGATCAGGAGAGAGTAATGTTTTAAGTGGTGCTGAGAGAGCCATGGCTCAGATGCCCAAAACCACGGAAGGAAATGTATTTACTCTTGTCAAATTAAATTAAGCTAAAACATATTCTGTGGGGAAGAGGGGCATGTTGTTGTTTCTTGGTTAGGAAGAACATCTGTTCCTTGAAAAGAAAAGCATTTGTGTCTGGAGCACTCCGGCCAAAAGGAAAATCTCTGGGTTCTTGCTGGAGAAGAGTGGCAGCGGTCAAGGGACTGTGAAAGTAAAGCCCAAGCACAGAATTTGGTAGAGCGGGGTTGGGTTCTTCCACTGACCTTTTTGAAAATGGGGGAAGGGGGAGAATTGCTTTGGGAGGAAAATCCCATGTGCCCATAAAAGAGCACTGTAATTACATTAAAATGTATGTATTGAACTGGGCAAGCGGCACAGCTTCAGAAGGAGGGAATGGGAAACCATCTCTGAGTACTGTATACCGAGAAAACCCTGGAATCGATTTGACAGCATGTAATTATAAAAGTATTGAAATGAAAGCCATGTCAAATGAGTCATGTGAGTCAACTGCTAATGGGCAGAGTACGAGGGTTGCATATCTGATAGACGGTGGGTCTTCAGGGGAGGGGAGGGGAGGGCATCTGCTGTGAAGGCTTTGCTACACCCATGGAAAACTCTGCAGGCATATAGTAGTTCTAACATTGGAGACGCTGCTCTGTCAGCAATAGCCCCCTTTTCTTTTTCTTTTCTTTTCTTAGCAGCATTGTGATCAAGTAATTGAGCCTCTCAAAGATAGGAAGGACTCAACTTGTTTAGTGCAATATAAGTGCTGTTTAATTAGCAACAGCAAAAACAGCAGCAAAAGCAAGAACAACACTTAATTTGCAGGCTTCAAAATACTAGGAAGTTGCAATAACTTAGGATGCTGAACAAGCCGATTATTTGGGCTGTATTCATACGGCATGGTATCCTACACTGTAGCTCCACTGCTTTGAGCTGGATGGCTGTCAGTGGTGATACTGAATCTCAGATTTTTTTCAATTCACTGGAAGAGGCACCAGAAGACAATGCAACTGAAGCTACTGTGCGACTGAAATGATGGCTGCAACTACAGTATATGGAGAGATTTGGCTTTGCTGCAATTTAATTACAGTTGAATTCACAGTCAGTGCTCACACAGGGGCAAGTTCAGTGTTAACATTCAATGTGATGCAATTCACATTTCGGCCCACAACCAACCAACCATCCTGCCATCACTGCTCTCTCCATATGGAGAGTGATTTGTCAAAGGAAGAGTAGTTCCTGCTCTCAGGTAGGCTACCTCTGTGAACACGAACTCTGATTTTCCAGGCTTTGTAATCACACATGTAAAAAGCCTGTATGGGCTCTTCTCCTCTTCAGATGTGCTGCCCTCCATTATGGGAAAAGCAGTAAGAGATAGGGGACTCCCCTCTTAAGTATACTGAGGTCTGGGTGAGTAATAAATGAGTCAGGCTGGAGATCTGAGCATACGGGTGCCAATCCCCACTAAGCCATGAAACGCACTGGGAGACTTTGGTGGTCCATCACACTCTTTCAATTTGGCTCCTTCAGAGGGTTCTTGTGAGGATAAAATGGGGAGGAGGGAAGCCATGTGTGGTCTCTGGAGGAAAGGTGAGATATACCTGCAGCTCAGTAACATAAAATGAGGAGCTACTACATTCTCTCTTCAAGTCAGTAGTTGAGTGGGGCTTAAGTTGGAGAAAGGGAGCAATGAAGAGGTTGGGTGGAGAGAGGAGAGAGTAAGGGAACATACGTCCAAGGCAGAGACTAGCACCATGGCTGCATATTTGGCAAGGTGGCAAAAACTAGTGGTGGCTGCCTGGCTTTCTCGCCATTCTTGAAATTGCCCTGGCAGCCATTTCCCACAGACACGCTGAAGTCTTCAGTTTGAAAAGCATTTGGCAGTTCACCTGGTTTGCCTGCCTGCAGAAAGAGATTGCCCACAGCACCAACTTTTATTTTCTTTCCGCACGCCTTTATGATGAATGCAGAAACATTGTTTTTACTCCTTATAAAGAATGAGGCCTAGCCTGGCCCTACCACTAGGCAGAATGAGGCAGGCACCTCAAGCAGCAAATTTTGGGTAAAGGCAGGCACGTGCTAATTAGTTAGGATGTGTGGTTAGACATTTGCAACGGCGTGACCTGATCACACACGAAAGGATCACATTAATGGAAGCAAACTCCCTTCAAGTGACGCTTCTGTTTGCTGGGCAGTTGCTCCAGCCTGGCCCCCAAAAGTAGAAGTCCCACAGCTGGGCCAAAAAGGTCCTGCGTGGAGACGATTTGTGGTTGAGCTGGAGCCCATTTTCCTGTACATCAAGTGATCACTGGGAAATAGATCGCACCAGACTTCTCCACAAGGGGTCCAAATTGCAGTGGTGACCACACCCTTACTTGGTTGTTTTACTCTGGGGTTGAAGAGGTCTGCGACTGGGATTTGTTGTTTAGTTTGCCAAAACAAATTTCCTGGCTTTGAGTCTGATGCCTTCTCGCTCGGGCCTATGAAGGGCAGCCATTTCCCCCTGCTTTTCTTCAGCAAAATGTCTTAGGCTGGCCCTGGACACAATGAAGCCAATAAAGGTTTCCAATGTAGATATAGCCGTGTCTTGTCTCCACACGGTATCCCCGTTCCGAGGGACTTGAGAGTCAAGTTGTTCCTAAAGCCTCTTTGAAAGGTCAGGTGTGCATTCAGAACAAACGTGATCTGAACCCACTGGGGATCCCCACCATCCCCACCCACACTGATAAAGAAAGGGCCCTGAAGAGCGAAGAATGCCCCTTCTTCATGGGAGCTAGAAAAGAACAGATACGTACTTTGCTTGACTCTTATTAAGACAAAAGCAGGGGCGCTGGCAATTTTTTTAAAAAAGTGCTGGAACAGTTCATTTTTTAAATTGATATTTCTCAGAATCGTCTTTCCTGAGGGCAGCAATAAATTAAAGTAATGAACGGGTGGTAAGGGGAAAGGCAATTAGCTTTAATGGGTGAGTAGGATGAAGAGAGAGAGAGAAACCGCTTATTGGATAACATCATTCAGATAATGAGACAGGCATTATGGAATGAATTAGGGCAGGTTCAGATGAATAATGTCTCCACTGTGTCATCTTACACAATCTGTGCACAGTAGGGACATTTTCTCGTAGTAAGCCCTCCAGGCATGTAGGAAAGGAGTTTTCTCCTTGATTTGCTAGCTTTCTGTATGTAGGGATCTCCTGCCTCCGCAGGGGAATACTGGATCACATGATCCCGACACCTGAATTTTGAAGTACTCTCCAGGTGTTGTGTGGTCACCTGATCAGTCACTGGCCTAACTCTTGCCTGGGCATTCTCTAAACTATCATGGGATTAGAATTGTTTGGAGCAGAGCAGGGGTAAGCATGCTAGTTCCACCCCTACAGCTGTGTGTGAGGCTAGTATGCAGTGATGCCTGCCAACCTGAGTGGCTTTTTAAAAGGGGGTTGAAGATATCTGTGGAGGACGGAGCTATCGATGGTGCCCTTCTCATGAGGGTGGTTATATATTGCTTCTAGAATTAGGGGCAGCATCTCTCTATCAATTGATGAGAAAAGATAATTTAATATCATATTTTGTTGATTTTGGCTATTGCCCCTTGGTTTTGTCTTATTATTAGTCTATATTTTGTGACCTGCTTGGAGAACATTATTAGCTGGCTGCCTAGATAAGATTCCTAGAATAAACTGAGAGTTCTTATTTATTGTTTCTGTGTTCAGGATCCAGCAATCTGTGCACACACATGCTTGCTTGTACATACACATACTGATGGTCTTCAATTGCTAAATTCACCCCCCCCCAAAAAAAACACGCACCTCCATATGACCTCTTTATGCCTCATGGGATGTATCTCTGAGAAGATCCCCAACTGATTTTGAGATCCACACAGCCTGCGACTCGAATGGAAGAGCCAAAAGCCACTGTGGATATCCCATGTAATTGTACCCCTCTCTGAGTCCAGAACAAGATAAACATTCTTATCGTGTGCCAGACAAATTAAGTACCCAGCTTAGAAATCGGAAGAAAACACTGCTGGGAGTGAAAGACAATGCAGATGGCTAATAGAAATGGATTTTCTTAGCTTGGCATTATTAGCATAAGAAAGTAAGTGGAACTGTGATTAATGCATTGGGGTGTGTGTGGTGACATGGATGTGTGTGTGTGTGTGCCTCAGTTCTCACCAGAGCAGCTGTGGTATTCTGTACCATTGGTATTTATAACTGAGGGCCAAAATGCCCATCACATCAGGCATATGTGCTTTAATGGCCATATTTATTCTGAAGAAAAATCTCCTACGTAGATTCCTCTGTCCTGATTATTGTCCTAATCGGAGTGTGGAGGCTGTCTTGGGGAAAGACACTCACTCCACTTGCCACCTGTCATTGAAGGTCAAACTGTACATTGTAGGTGGCCTGCCCTTAGAAGCTGAAACTGATCAGTGCTCCAGAGATGGGATCCTTACAAACCGTCAGGTATGAACAATCAGTCTTGTGAATAAAACATGTGTCTACCTTCCCATGACCAACCACAGAACAAGCTAATTTATAAACTACGGGAGGTATGAAAAGTTCCTGCTATGACAATCAGACATTTTCAGCACTTAAAGAATCCCCACTTCTAGTGATAGCTTATTTCTAACGTACTCTTTGGCCCTGAAGGTGTTCTGTGAGGTAAATGGCACTTTAGAGGATAAACAGCACACTTGTGCATAGCCTTACAAGAAGTATCGCCTGCAGTCTGACTGAAACTGAGGAGTGGATGATTGCCATCAGCATTTGTTGTAAATAGCTGTACAACAATAAAATAATAATTCTGCTGCTTAATTCATGGGCCTTTTCTTTTTAATCAATCACAAGTTTTAAACTTGCTTAATCCATGCAGTTATTTAAATAGTGCACCTTATAAAATATATAAGTGATACTGAATTGCAGATTAGCAGTAGTGATCGTGCTAATTAAAGCATCTCTCAGGGATCTGCAGTCTTTATTAATTTTTCCCTTTGTTCTTTCAGCCGAAATGGCTGAAATATTAAACGCTACTCTTGTCTGGATGACACATCATGATGGGTGGTTGGTAGGGATGTGTAAGGATTTTATTCAGTTCACATATTGATTTGAAATTGTTGCATATGGAAACAAAATCAATGTTCATTTCTCAGGTTAATCTACCAACTGGGACACTGTTGTTGCTTGAATGCCATCATGTTTTGTGATGCAGTTCTCTGCACACTCAAAAACTGCATATACTTGAGGAAAGTGCATGCAGGTACGCTCTGGTGGAATTATAATCCACCCACATAAAACATATGAAATGTGCATGTGAGATGTTGTGAGAACATGCTGTTTGTGTATTGTTGAAGAAAATATGCTGCACACGTCTCTGAAAGTATGAGAGGAAGCTATTTGTAAGTAATGCCAACCTTAGTCAAAAGTGGATGCAAACATGCACATATTAGAAGAAACGTGTCAAAAAATCCATATGAATTTCAGTGCAGAGTGATGAGGAAACAGAGCCGAATAAAATGAGAAAACGAGATGAAATTGAGAGATTTGCACACCCTTGTGATGCCCAGAATACTGGGAGAATGAGAGGGCTGGCCTTCCTGATAGGAAGAGTGAGGCAGCTGCCTTGGCAGATGCAGGGGCATGGTGAGAAGTGGCAGCCAAGTATGGGAGAACAGAGTTATATGTAGTTATATGAACCAGACCACTGCTATCCCTTAAGCGAGCCAGCTTTGGTCCCTGAAACTGGCGAGAGGCAGCTTGTCCTGCATTTCCTGTGGCAAAACGTTGTGAGCCAGCCTGGTAAAATGGAGCGGCTCTTCTGCAGAAAAATTCGTTTTTGAGCCTGACTTATATGTGATGGATACAGCATCACACTTGTGTTGCATTACCCGCTGGAATGCGGTCAGTGCCACCACTGAACCAGTCCCCCAGTGAACGGTGCGTCCACCTCATGTGTGGATTAATCCGCTAGACTGCAATCCAAAAGCCACATTCAATCTGCAGCCTTGAGAGAGGGAGTTTTCAAACCCAGCAAGTCTCCATGCCACTTCTTTGGAATGGCACCGACTCAAGTGCGTGAGGTTGCCGTAAGTGCCAGGAAAATGTGCGCTTGCATTTTAATTTTTTTATATTAAAGTATCTCATCTTCACTGAGCACACAACAGATCTCTCCCCAGGGCAGTTACTTGACTTTTCTTCTTTTATGGAGTCTCTTCACAGTAATCTCATTGTATCAAGAGATTAATAGGCAAGCTATGAAAACTAACTACTTCCACATGGTGCCTCTGTGCACGCAAGTTTTAAGCCTTAGGATAAATTTAAAAGTCATGCTCAGTATTCATCTGCAGGGGAAATAAAATCAACTGATATTCTCTTGGCATTTTTCTTATTTTAATAGGATAGAAGGCATGCAAACCTATGCACATTTCATCGTGGACAATCCCCTTGGTTTCTGTGGTGCTTAGTCCGAAGAAAATGCATAGGTTTGCAGCCTTAAGATTTATCGATCGCGTACGAGCATAAATCAGAGTCATGACAATTACTGAATTCCTTTAATTCTGCATAAGGATCGGCATATGAGTGAGGACCTTGACTCATTCCCATGTTCCTGCATACATTTAGGCAAGAAGAAGCTAGATCTTGGCCTTCCAACATCACTTTCCAAGAGAATGATCTGGGTATTACGGTCAATGTTCAGTTTCCAAAAATGGTTCTACTTTGTGAGCTCTCATTTGGGTGATAGAAATATGAAGACTGTACTCTGTGTATGAATGGACTTGACCTTTCAAACAGTTGAAATAGTTGTTCAAGATCCAGCAGTATTCTGATGTTATGAATTCATTGTGTTTAAGAGAAGATGTTGGAACATATTGATTTTGGATGAGACAGACAACAGATTTTATATAGTGTGCTATTCTGAAAAACCTTGGCGGCAGAATAGAATCAATCCTAGTATAAATTGCAGTCTTTTAAGTTTAGGATTGATTTGGTTTGATGGGTCATGCTTTTCACATTGCTGTCTGCATTCACTTTGTGCCTGTGTTGAATTGGTTGAGAGGTTTGTCCACCATGGAAGTTGTTCCTGGCAGATAAATTAATGCCAAACTACAGGCAACCTTTTGTGAACGCTGAAATCATGTGCGTGTCCCAAAGATACTGTATGATTCAGGCCAACTTCTGTGTCTGAGAAATTAGAATTGCTTGCAAAGCTTGCGCTTAGTTCCAATCAGAGAACAAAAGCAGGTGAATCTGAAAACTACAGGAGGTGAGAAAAGTTTCAGTTGTGACATCACATTTTTTCAACACTTGAGGAGTCAGTGCTGACGCAAGCTGTCCTCCTGGCTGATGAGCGAGAAAAATCGCTGCCACTGCTCCCATTTCCTGCTGCCCGCGTCCTCCCCACCAGATGCTCTGATTAAAGAACAATTAAAGGGGATGGAGGGGGAGGAGGAAAAGGGCAGGGGTGGCCAAAGTGAGGGTGAGTTCTTTTTAATTATCACCTGCTGCCTGCATGCCTTTGGCGCACGGTAGATTACCAAAGGCAGTGGTTCCCAGCCTTGGGTCACCCAGGTGGTCTTGGACTGCAGTTCCCAGAAGCCTTCACCACTAGCTATGCTGGCCAGGGGTTTCTGGAAGTTGCAGTCCAAGAGCACCCAGGCTACCCAAGGTTAGGAACCACTGACTTAAGGCCTTGGTCTTTGAGGTTGAGGCACAGCGGAAGGCCCCCAAAGAACAAGGCTTTAGGCAGTGAGCAGCTGTGCTCCAAAGGCAACCAGGCAGCCACTGGCATTTCAGAACAATTCCCCTGCCACGGCTGCCATCGTTGTCACCACCACCATCACCACCATTGTTGTCCTCTTCTTCCTCACTCTTCCATTCCTCATAAGTGTTCCTGTGTAGCAGGAGGAGGAGGAGGAAGAGGAAGTGAAGATGGTGAGATACCAAGTGATGATGAGTGGGTGGCAGTAGTTGCTTCACTCTATCTAATGGCCAGGCTGGGCCAGAAAGCAATTCCCTCCTCTAACAATGGTCCATCTGTAATTTGTATTCTACCCCAGTATTTGTCAGAGGACATCCACTTTTAAGGTTCGTAAGAGCAAAACCTTTCCTAGATCAGCCTGGCGTGCTGTATAATCCTGTGTTCTACATTGACTAGTTAGAGGCCTATGAGAAGCCCACAAGCAGGACTTGTGGTGGTAACTGGTATTGGCGCTGTTCAGAGCCATATCTAGCCATTTGGGCAGCCAGGACAAGCAGCGCAGAACATGCCTTTCCCAAAATCGACTTTCCAATTTATGGTGTGAAAATAATACAAGAAATAATTACAGCACTGCCCATCTTGCTAGCATCTCCCCTCCTCCACAGGGGCATAGTAGCACTGTCAGACCTACAAAAATAAGTGTGTTCTATATCAATACTGCTATCTATCTGTTGGTCTGCCTGTCATTTAGCATACCATGTATTTCTGTACTGTCCAGGACAGAGTCCTAGTCTACCAAGACCTGTGAAGACCTGCCTTCCACAAACCTCAGCAGGACCTGGTATGCTAACACTTTTCCTCTGCTGTCCCTGGTGGCTCAGTGTACTGGCCATGCAGCCTACCAAAAACCAATAAGGCCTGGCTCCTATGGCCCAATCTACAAGCATCTTTTCCTCTAACGGTAGACCAACCTGTGGGGCCAGTCTCAGAAGTCTGGGGGAAGGGGCGTACCCTCTAAATCTGGCATTCTGGGGCAATGCTTATCACCTGTAAGGAGGATGAACATAGTCTGGTGGGAAAGAGTGTGTGTTGTACCTCTTGCCTTTTCTAGACTTACATGTAGATGTGTACTCTTAGTCTTATTTCCTCACACTTTCTTCCTCTGGGATCATTTCCTACTTCTTTCTCCTTGTTGTGGAGGGACAACAGCACATGACTTTTTGGTTGCAAAGCAGAGCTTGCCATATACAATCCTGATATACAGTCTTATTAAAATAAATTTAGAGATCTTTTCCTCCAGCACTCTCCATAGTATATTTTCTAGTGGAATAAACAGTAAGCCTTCCCTTTTCCACACCACACGTTCTAGAGTGGTTATTTCTATTCAGCAGCACTAGGCTGCTGCATTCTGCAAGTAAAAGCCAGTGAGCCCTAATACAAGGCAAGAGGTTTTCCATCTATGAGGGAAAAGATGCGTGAGTATTACCATTTACACAGGTGTTCTACAGCATCTTGTATATTGCCATGAAAGTGGCTGCAAACCAGGTCAGTCTGACACAGGTTTAATTTTGGAGTTGCTTTACTCCTGTTAAAAAAGTCAGATTATCAGTGGAGGAGGTGGAGGCTGGCAGGAATCAAAACCTTTGCTATTCTCTTTGTTCCTGGTTATTAATTATGTAGTGTAATTCACTTTCCATAACTTCCCTGGCAGTGACTTTGCTTTCTAGCAGATTACTGCAATATATTTAACAATTGTTTGCCAGTACAACCATCTATTCCCCCTCCCTTCCCCCCATTTTCTGATCTGTAGAAGGCCCAGTTCAGCATCTCAAGCTGATCTTCTCCAAGGTCTGATATTTTGATAAGGTCAAACACAATGATGCTGGCAATCACCCCAGGGTAAGTATCTCAGGTGTGATGCACCCCATGCAGAAAATGTGGATGGCTCAGACTTGTGCATAACTTCTTTGGGAGTGAACCCACTGAGCTCAGTGGTGCTATCTGATTTTTGATCTAGCTGGGGAGTAAATCAGGTTTTAGGAGAGGGACAAAATTTAAATCAAACCATTGTCTCGTCCCCCTCCTCACTTTCTTGGAGTCACCTGCGTGGCAGATCTGGTGAATAATGTCCTATTTAGTGTGTAGTTTCATTCTTAGTATCCCAGTAAACAATGCACAGAATCAGCCAGGGCTCCTGTGCACCCAACTCTCGGATTGAAATAGGATTTGGTAGGAGTTGGACCTTGTCCTTTATAGACTGCTTCCATGTCATGGCTAACTGACCTCATGGTATGTGTTTCCTTCTTCTTTCAATGGCTCTTACATTTCTCCTCCTAAATTGCCATGGGGGAAAATACCACAGTAATCTCTCTTGTAAGTAGATTGAGAACATTTAGGATTCATACTCTCTTGTGACAAAATGTGTTCCTCCTTCTCAATTTGGTGGACTGATGACTTTTCTTCAAGGATGATAACTAGAAACTTGAAATTTTACTTGAGCCGAAATCCACTTGTGATGGTGGTGGTTGTTTCAACTTATATACCACCCTATAGTACTATAGAACTCTCTGGGCAGTTTACAGCATAACTACTCAAGCAGCACTTTGCCTGCCAGTGAGCTGGGTTCTCATTGTACCAACCTTGGAAGGATGGAAGACTGAGTGATTCTAATACCAGCTTGCACCATTTATTTGTGCTCTCTGAGTGGATTTTTCACCAGCTCTGAGGCACCTCCTTTCAGGACGTCTACTCTGGATGAAAGGCAGATGATATGTTCTTATGTAATCTTCCTTTCTCAGTTGTTAGGAAACAACAGCATTGCTACAGTATGCATACATTTACAACAGGGAGCATTATTTATTAGTTGAAGTCACACTGCAGAAGAAGTGCTTTATTCCTTATCAATTTACAATCACAATGTAATTTAACTATCACTTCCTTATTGCTAAAAGAATTAATTACAAGTAGCTTGTTTGTTTGTTTGTTTGTTTGTTTGTATAGATTTAGTCCTTTTAACAAAAGGACACAGAGGCCTAAATGGATATGGATATAAGCCATGAAATAATCCCCCCTTTTTTTTGAGGGGAAAAAAAATAACAATGCAAATTACAGTACATGCCTCTATGAAGAGCATCTGCGTTACTCTACTTGTTCTTTCACTACAGAGCTACAACTAGCCATTTTGTCATCTACGGCAGGAGGCGCTGCCTCCCACCCACTCTGCCATTGCGACAAAGGAGGAGGAGAATGTGGTGTGCTTCCAAAAGAAAGAGAACGTTTATGCTTTTAAAAAGGGGGTCTTTGTGGAAGTAGATAGGTGATGTTAATATTCTCATCAGTAAATTCACTTCTCGATTTGATGACTCTCTAGACGTTTGTGCTCTGGAGTAAAGCCCCAGTTGCTTCAGCCTAGTCACAACTCTGCTCCCCAGTAAGCACATGAAAAGGCCCACAGTCTTCAAGTCACAAATACATTCCCTTCACTGCTGTCTTCTATTTGTTTTCATTTATCTGCAAAGTCTGAAGTATATGTCTTTAGTCTTAGAAATATTTGGGTCTTAACACTATATTATTTCAAAGTACTTTCTCCCCCCACACACATTTTATTTACCTTTGCAGAGATGACTCTGTTATAACAGGGACAATCAAGTATTACAAAAATGAAGTGGTGAGGATTTCTTTAGCTTTACAGAAAGTTCAAAACAACAACAATCTAGAAACCAAACCAAAATGAAATCTGTCATAAACATGAAACACTATCTTGGATGAGTGAAATTGATTGGAGTCTAACCAGCTCTCAATTTGAGTTCACTGTAGAAGGTTTTAATTTACTCAGTGTTATTATTTTGTTCGTGACAAACGTATTTCCCTATCCTAGTTTGTTAGCAGCACTTTCCCCCCTTTCCTTGTGCCAAGAAATGCATGCTCATCTGGGTATAATCTTGCCTTTTGGACCCCAGGCTAACAGATGTTGGATGGGGCAAAGCTGTAAAATGTCCTAGCTTGCTTCTCTTGATGGAAGGTCCTCCAGTCTGTTCCCGTAGATGGAGTAATTCCAGCAGAACTATTACTTCTTTGGCTTCATCTGGGTCTCAGAACAGTTCCATCATTTTAGGTTTAATGGGCATTCAGCAGACTCTCTGGTTTCAGCTTCCCAGTGGCAGATGCGGCAACAAGAAGAGTGCTTCTGTGGATGTGTCTGGAACTGAACTTTAAGCAGAAGCATAACCAATTTTCCACAGAACGACCTTTCTTTCCTTCTCTGTGTGGTGCAAAAGACAAAAATTGGGATGGGTTCAGGAAAAAAAGCAGATAGCAGTTTGTTAACTGCCTTCAAGACACCTCCGACTTAGGGCAACCATATGAATGAGCAATCTCCAAATGTCCTGTCTTTAACAGGGCTGCTCAGGTCTTGCAAACTCATGCCTATGGCTTCCTTTAGGGAGTCGATCCATCTCATACTCGGTCTTCCTCTTTTCCTTGTGCCTTCAGCATTTCCCAGCATTAAATGTCCATGGCCCCACCCCGCAAAAGGCTCCTCTGAGGGCTGGGGGTGTGGACTGAATGGAGTCGCTGTGGTACAAGTGGGGGGCAGGGAGGCTGAGAGGAAAGAGTGAGATCTCAAAAGTCAGGTAGCAGCAACCTGTGGAAGGAGTCTTGACGTTCAAGTGGCCAAGAAGGTAACCAGCACTTCTTAATGAGCAGCCGTTTGCTACCAAGACTTCTGCAGTTTCCTTTGTGGAAGCAAAAATTGGCCGTAGGAATCTGACCGTCATTTTTTGTATTTACGTTAAGTGGTAAATGCAAAGCTGTAAAACGCAGGACTAGAAATTACAGTCAATGACCAAGAGATTTGTTTGGGTTATAGCTAGGCATAAAGTGTTAGCGCTGGACTCTATACTTGAGGCACACATTGGTTTAAGGCAAATGTCCAAATACAGAATGAAAACAACCCGTTTTAGAAGCAGTGTCACCTCTCCTGAACTGAAGGAGGCACATACCAAAGTGAAACAACATGAACCAAAGCTTTGGAATCCTTTGCACGGTTGGTTTCGGTAAGTGTGCAATCACTAGATAAATTTTTAACCTCCTCTGGGCAACTTTCTCTGTAACAGGAAAATACCAGAGGCGACAGAGGGAGGGAGAGGAGAGGTGTAGTTTTGTGACTGACAACTGAGCTTCAACTTGGGGAATGAGTGTACTAGGGCAACCTAGCTTTTAGGGAACATTTCATTATTGCAGACAAAACCCATTCTTTCAAAATACCTTCCATATTTTAACACATTCATAGGTATTCTAATCTATTCTTTCCATGTTTGTGCATCCTGATTAGAGATGGACACGGACTGAACGATGAACCACAAAAACCTGAACCGGGCTGGTTCGTGGTTCAATTTGTGCAACCCCTTTTGCTGAAATTAAAAGGGAGCCCAAACTTTTTTTCCACTGGGCGCTTCGTTTTGCTTCAGGAAAATGGATGGCTGCCCCTTCCCCCCTGCCCCCCTACCTGGTCTTCAAGCTGCCTCCTCCTCCTCCCCCTCCGGCATCGCCACCGCCATCCTGAGAGGCAGCAGGCCTGGCTCCTTGCACAGAAGCCAGGCCTGCTCCCTGTGCGCATAAGCCCGAACCCACAAACCACTAGCACACATGTAGCAAAAGAAGCATGACTGCCTTTGTGACTACACTGTGAAGGACCTTCCCTACGTTCACCTTTTCACTTGGAGACAAAGCTGTGGCAGTGAGTTTGGGTGATGCCTTCTCTCACCTAGCTAGTTTGCAAGGTTATTTTCCTAATAAAATTGGGAGTCACGAGGTTGTCACTCAGGCTCCTTGGACAAAAGGCAGGATATGAATTTATGTTTTTAAGATGCTATATTCTTCTAGCGTAGGGCAGCTTACACCTGATTCTCAGGTGTTCTCCACCCAAGAAGCTTAAAGAGTCAGACCAGACCTGCTTAGCTGCGGCAAGAGAACTAAACAATGCACAAAACTTGGAAATATCTGGTAACTAGTTACTTGTAATTAGGTATTTTTGCAGTAACTAGAATCCAACAAAGGTAAATGAGAATGGTTAGCAGTGAGGGATAACTTCACTCTTTCTGTAGAGTATGTAAAGTTGCATTTATAAAATTATAGGAGTGTGGCCTCACTAAATGATGGAGAAGGAATATCACACGGTTCATGTGCTAGTTTTTGCTGCCACCTCATGCTCTGTTATAGGTGTGGAGGCAATAGCAAGATGGATGGAAAGAGAATGGGGTTTGTGCCACATGCAGGCCAGCACCTTGCAGGTTTCAGGTGTTGTTGATCTTTAAAGTACCTAAAAAGCTCGCACTTTCATTACTTTTGAGAAATGGAAATGTAAGCTACTATGATAGATAACTGCCTTAGAACTACAGCTGCAACTGTTTTTTGAAAGTTAACTTGCTGAGTGCTGAGGAAAAGGTGGGATAAAAATGTAATCCTTAAGCAAAGCAGGAATATAAATTTTTCTTTACAGAAGATTTGCAAACAATCATTTGTACTGGTTGTAGTTTGGCAGCAGCTTGGAAGGATTGCATTTAGGACAAACACCCCCCCTCCCCCCAGTGAGCATAATCTATGTCTGTGCTGGCTGGGGATTCTGGGTGTTGTAGCTCAAAAATGTGATGTTTCCAAGTTCTAGAGTAGGTGCCATTCAGACAGGCCCTAGAATTTCCCAAAACTACATTGGGGCCCAAACACATTTTGGGGGACTGAGCATAAAAGGTGGCCACTGCAATATTTGCCAGTTACCTTGACTTTTTTTGCTGCAGGTCTTAGCTACAGTTAAGTGAAAGGAGAATAAAGGGATCTTACCCCAATGGGAAAAGGGGGTTATCTAGAGAGATTACAGAGGGCCCTGCCAAAACTGGTACTGGTTCTCTGCTTTTCTGCCAGAACTGGTCTCTGAAATCAGTTATGTGTGTAGAAGAAATTATGACCCTCCTTTATGTCAGCCTAGGAGCTGACATAAAGCAAAGAAGAAACAAGACACAAACCAGAATTCCTAAAAAAGAAAAAGCTCAATAAATCAACTCTGTCCGACGGTTAGCTACCACAGATTTAGATCAGGAGAGACATAAAATAACATCATTGGTTTTGCCAGATATACTACATTATACTGTTAATAAGTCGTCCAGGCCCATTCTTTGCACATTCAATCAGAAGCGAGGTTCACCGACCAGTGAGAGCTGCTTCAGAGGAAGTGTGAATGCAATGCAGTTGCACTCTTAATCTCATCATTGCCTTGGATACTACTGGAGAAAATTCTTGACAAGATACAGTATTACTTTTTTCTTTTTATTAGCTCTGCCTCTAATTCATTATAAATCACACAAGAATTATGGAGACAAGAAAACTAGTTTGTTCCTAATTCATTTCGACGAGCATACTTTCCTGCTTTCCTTTGGAGTTTTTTTCTTAACTACCAAACATTGTAGAGTGACAAGACAGGCGGAAAGGTTGAAACTGTGACAGAATATAGGCACCGAAGCTCTGCTAGCATTGAGTAAGACCATGCCCAACTACAAAGCAAAAAAAAACCCTAGCAATTTCACAGCTTAAATGAGTGAACTTCTGAATTTTTGTTCTATGTTCTTTTTAAAATATCTTTTAAAATATTTTTACAACCAGACACAGAATCCCTTTCCCAGCATCAGTTGGCTAGGAGGGAGTTAAAAAGTTCTCCTCCTGAGAGTCAGCTAATTGGCTCCCAACTAATAGGTTCAAAAGTTCAGATTGCCCCAGACCTTGAGCTGATTTCCCCTTTGAAGACTTGTGTCAAGAGCTTGGTCTCAGAAATCCTGAAAGAATGCTTTGTGGAAGCACTCACGGCTGGGACAAACACAACCACTCTGTGCTTTTTTAATGCAGAAGAGTGCCTTACAAAGTTGTATGCTAATTCCCTGGAGATGCATGGTAAAATGTCCCCCTTTCTGGAGGACTTTCACTCCATTACTTTCTTTAAGGCAAGCCTGATTTTCTTGACTCATCAAAGAAAACCTTCCTTTTGATTATTTATTTGATATTTCATTGCCCTCCAATCTTCCCCCTTCTGGAGCCAAAAAACTACGACAATGTATCTACCTTGGAACAGTCTTGCTGTTAAGCCTGTTCCATGCATGCTCAGTTCATAACAAAGCAGGTTTTTCTTTTCTTTTTGAGAGGCCTTTTTGAAGATCAGTGTTTCAGCCCCTGCAGCCTGAATTCCTTACAAATAAAAAAAGTGGGTGGAGCCAAACATTCTCTTTCAAGATAAGCAAGACTGATCTGTTCAATGTATTTGATCTGTTTTAAATCTAGGGATGTTTAAGATTGCTTGTTTCTGCACAGGGGGAACAGTTTTACATTTTTTAAAAATCATGACTTGAAAGACATATGCCCGAACCTCCCCAAATTTGGCATAAAACAAGAACGGACTGTCTGCTACATCTGTGGAAAAGTTGGTGCTGATTTCAAAGTTATAATTCTTTGTTTGGCATGTTCCCATTTTTAGAATTGCCTTGTAGAATGTGGATTTGCTTTGCTGCACAATAACATCACTGCACTCTTGTGCAGTGATAATACTGAAGTAAAGCATTAAACCATTATTTGATCTTACTCTGTCTGTCATAGCTCATATATGAACTCTTCACACAGTTTTAAGTGTGACTAATTATTATGGCCACCAAACAGCAGAATTTAGGCAAGTGTCTTTATAAAATGTGTGCAAACCTAATTATAATGTATTCAAACAAAGACCCTAAGTTCCATTCACTATAGCCAATAATAACATTGCACTGGCTCCAAACCAAGGAATCCCATGTTTTGACTTGTGCACATCCCAGAATAAATATAGAATCTTAGCTCTCAAGGGGATACATTTCTCTACTCTATTCCAATCTCTCTCTCCATTTTTTTCCTGTGTCTTTCCTGTCATTTCCCTGTTCATTCTCAATGCAGATGCCAGCTACAAAATGATTATACAAAGTACATAAAATATCTTTCAAAATGAGGTTTAAATCTGAGCAAAGGGTCAGCTGCTTACTGGGGAAGATGGCAGGGGAAAATGCCCCTGTGTTCTCCTCTAGTTTCTTCTCAGCCTCCTTAAAAGTTTTCTATTCTATCTGCCTCTCTCCTCTGTCTTCCTGACATCTTTCTTCATGACTTCTGTCCCTTTTTCTCTCCTCCCAGTCCGTCCTAGAATCTTTCCAGTCTTTAAAGGAAACTGTTTTACTGTCCTGCCAAAAATGAACAGCACCAATAGGTTGAAGGATTCCCTTGTAGTGGGCAAGGAGATCTGGTAAGTGGACAGTATTGTGCGTGGAGTTCTACTGACCCCTTTAAACCTGCTCCTGTTTCATTTCCGAATTGTCTCTGGATGAACTGATACTTCAGACTTCCCTGCTTCACCAGTCACTCTGGTGCAGTCATGCTCCTGTGTCTTGCTTCGTTCTGCTTCCAGCCCCTTCAGTCAAGTGATTTCATTTGACTATGGCTATTAAAAAAAAATAAAAAGCCCAAAGAAATGATATAGTAGTGCCAATGCGAAATAAAATTGATGGTAGATGACAGATCAGAGTTGTTTTATTCTATTCCCTTTCATTTATTTGATTTACCTCCCACCTTCATTTCTGGGACTTGAAAGTATGGGGGAGAGTCCTCCGACAGTAATGAACATCGTGGGGGAGGCAGTGATCAGGTGATCTGGATGGCTTCTGCTGGGTCAGCTGCCATGGGGCTGAGGATAAGCAACTTCAAAGTCTCTGATCTCCCACCTTACAGTTCTTTAGGTTCAAATCAAGCTTGGATTGGACAACCCTTCAAAGGGAAGACACCTTGAAAAAGAGACTAGTCCTCTGACAATCATCAAACAGAGGATTGTCCTCCCTGGAAGAGGGCACATGGCCACTCTATATAGCAAACATTGTTCCTAAAGCCCACCCCCTGTATTCTAAAGAGATGTGTCAGAGAGAAGACTCCTAAGGGTTAACTAGATTTGAAGGCAACACAGTCCACTCCATGCACTGTATTGCAGGTGTAAACCACCTGGGGAGATTTGAATCAGAGGAGTGGCAGGCAGGAGTGAAATGCTGTGCCCTACCCTGGGGGTGTCTCCTTCCCGCAAACTGTCCTTCCCTCAAACTCTTCCTGTGCTTCTTCCAGCCTTTTTCTGGTCCTGGAACATGGCTGGGGAAAAGATGTTCACAGGGAGGTTTGTGGAGCCAAAACCAGTGGGGGGAAACAGGATTCACATGACTTTTCCTA
Organism: Intellagama lesueurii; assembly: GCA_037013535.1. Classification (NCBI taxonomy): domain Eukaryota; kingdom Metazoa; phylum Chordata; class Lepidosauria; order Squamata; family Agamidae; genus Intellagama; species Intellagama lesueurii. Next base: position 159,353,253 of record JBAJHW010000001.1, on the reverse strand, counting down.
CCTGCTGCTCTGGTTTAAATCCACCCCGCTCCACAAGTGACAGTTTTATGGCGTGGCCTGACATGCTCTGACAAAAATCATACTGCCATCTCATCTACTTGGCCCTCAAGAAGGAAATCTGAGGGAGGACTGCTTGGTCTGCCGCTATCTGTTAGGAGCCTCTTGCAAGCTGAGAGCCAAGACCTAAATTAAAATAGAGGGGGAATGAAACTTTCCTCTGATGTGGCTGCTCAGGGCTCCAAGAGGGAGAATACAGCATCCTTGAGAGAGAACATTACAGTTCTTCAAGGTGGGATTGGTGACAATTTGCCTGCTGTGTATTGACCTAGCCTACTACTGGTGAGGGTTCATTTTTATAATGGGGAGGTGGATTATCTTTCTTTGAAATCTATGTTACATATAGATTGCTCTTATTTCAATTCTTCTCCAAGTGTGTTAAATGCAATGTTAAATACGTTGGAGTTTTTTTGTGGTTTTTTTTGCAACCTCGAATGCTATTTATGTGCCAGAGTGTGGAAATTCTGTGGCTTAAAATCTTCCAGCTATGCAGTGGAAAATGTTCAGGGACCTACAGAGCAGAATTAGCTTTAAGTCTCCCTTCAGTAGACCACCTCTTATTGCTTAGTTCTCCTCAACTGGCATTTTCTGTTTCAATAACTCTCTCAGAGACACAGGTAAAAGAAAGAATAAAAAGTTCCATTTACTTACAGTTCTGAATAGATCAAAACAAACAGCATTCTGTAGACAAATAATGATTGGTAATATGAACAGAGCTTAACTGATTAATTAGCTTCAGATTGACTGCATGACAGAGTCTAACTACATGGCTAACTAACTTTTGACTCTACCTGACTCTTGAGTAGAGATGTGGCTCTTTTTAAAATCTGAGGCACAGAGGGAACAAATGGGTCATTGCTAGATTGATTGACAGTCACTGCAGCCCAGAGAGTTCCCGCCCAGCCAGAACCACTTAAAGGCAGCACATGAAGGTTTCCTAAATTCCAACACTTTTCTGGGCTGGGGTGATTGTCTATCTAGCGCTAACCAATCATTTCTTCCAGCCTTTGAATTCAAAGAAAGCCCCTCCTCTCCGCTGAGTTTTCTTTCCCCTCTCTTTAATCAGTTGCGGGCATATATTTGTTTGCTGCTGATCTGTTCACAACTGTAAGTAATGCAACATTTTTATTCTTTCTACTACAAGTGTCTCGAAGTGAGTTATTGAGACTGTAAGTGCCAGTTAATGAGAAAGGGGTGGACTCTGGGGCACTTGTAGCTATTGTTCTCTGTGAGTCTCTGTACTTCAACTGCATAGCAAAAGCATATTCTGGTTTGGTTGTTGTAGGTTTTTCGGGCGGTCTGGCCGTGTTCTTGACGTTTTTCTTCCTATCCCACAGTGGGACTATCCCACTGCACCAGAGCACAGAGTTCTGACTCCTGTCCTCTGAAGATGCCGGCCACAGAGACTGGAGAAACGTTAGGAAGAAAAACCTCAAGAACACGGCCAGACAGCCCAAAAAACCTACAACAACCATCGGATCCTGGCCATGAAAGACTTCGATAATACATATTCTGGTTTCTCCTCAGATTGTACAAATCTTTCACCTTTTACTGCATAGCAAAAGGAAATTTTACCAGAAAACTCAGCAACAAAGCAGACTTTTTCCTGCTTCATACAGGGCCCGACTATTAGGTAGAGTGAGACAGCTGCCTCAGGGGCCAAGTCCTGAGGAATGGGAAATAGCAAGATGCTGGAGGAAGAGGGTGTGCATATGAATGCCACATGGCATTCATATGGGGTGGGGGACATGATTGAGGTGTATAAAATTATGCAGGGGATGGATAAAGTGGATAGAGGGAAGCTCTTTTCCCTCTCACGCAATACTAGAACCAGGGGACATCCACTCAAATTGAGTGTTGGGAGAGTGAGAATAGACAAAAGAAAATATTTCTTGACCTAGCATGTTGTTAGTCTGTGGAACTCCTTGCCACAGGATGTGGTGATGGCATCTGGCCTAGATGCCTTTAAAAGGGGATTGGACAGATTCCTGGAGGAAAAGTCCATTGCAGGTTACAAGCCATGATGGGGATGTACAATCTCCAGGCTTAGAAGGAAGGTACCTCCAAATGCCAGATGCAGGGGAGGGGGATCAGGAGACAGGTATCTAGTTGTCTCGTGTCCTGCCAGAGGCATCTGGTGGGGCCACTGTGAGACACAGGGAGCTGGACTAGAGGGGCCCTTGGCCTGATCCAGCTGGGCTCTTCTTATGTTCTTATGGCTTGATTTGCACTCACTTAACTCATATTCTGCACTCAGATATGGTAGAAACCTTGCTCCATCATTACTAGTGTTGAGGTAAGATCCAACTCCTAGGCCTCTTAGCTTCTGTACAAGAAATACGAAAAAGACAGCATCTTGTCCTTTGCTTTCAGGAAACTTGCCAGTCAACTGCAATAAGTTTCCAAGCACTGTCACCAGGAAACGAGCGAATGGTGGGGATGTGGACAGGGCCTTTTTCTTCACAGCATCCTGACTGTGGAACACCCTTCTGCCAAAGGAGATAAGATTCCTCTCTCCCCTGTTGTCCTTCAGATGGGCAGCTTAAACACTTACAAGTGTTTTAATTTTACCTAGCTAAGGCATTTTTAACAGCTTCATTTTGGCCTGCACACTGCTTTTGTGGATATCAATATTTTGTTGTTGCGTGCAGGGCTGTGCAATCCCAGGTTCTGAACCAAACTGGCCTGATGCAGACCAATTTTGTGTGTGAAACGGATCAAAGTGGCATGGATGGAGTAAAGCAAAGGGAATTTACAAATACGTGTATGTACAAAAGGAATCCAATAGGATGTAAAATGCCTCAGCCTCTCTCTTTCTGTCTTCTTTTCTTCCTTCCTTTAGGAAAAAAAAATCTCCCAAATGTAAGATACAAACTTTTGAGGCTAGATGTCTGAAATTTTGCAGGATTACTTCTCTCTTTAGGGTCTGTCATGTCTCCAAATGGCATGCATATCAGTCCAGAAACATGGGCTACTGCAAATCATGGAGAGTCTTGTAAATGAACTCTGATCCAGGTCCCCACTCTCATCCAGTGAAACAGAATTCAGTCTAGACCAGTGCTTCCCAATCTTGCGTAACCCAGATGTTCTTGGACTACAACTCCCAGAAAGGCTGGCTGGCACAGCTAGTGGCAAAGGCTTCTGGGAGTTTTAGTCCAAGAACATCTGGAGACTCAAGGTTAGGAACCATTGCTCTAGTGTTTCCCAACCTGGGGTGGGAGCAGTTTCGTCCTAAGGGAGTCACAAAGTGTTTTCTGGGTTGTGTGTCACAAATCACCTTGCGTGTGTTGCAGCCCTTGTTAAATAATTTCTTCTTTGACCTTTCAGAGTGGGATAGTAAAGCTAGTGTGTATGTGTATGTATGAGAAACAGGCCCTTTGAAGAGAAAGCAGCCTCTACTTTCTGTGAAGGGATGGCTTTACCCTATTAAAATGCCTTTTTCCACAAATGTGGCTGGAGGGCCACAGGTTACTTGGCTATTATAAAAGGGGGCCACGATTCAAAAAAGGTTGGGAAATGCTGCTCTAGACTGAATCAGGATACATTCCAGTGTCCAAAACTGGCCTCCAGAGCAGATCAGGAGCTCATGCACACAGCTTTTGTTGTAAACCACCTTTAGAGAAACATTCTATATATTTTACAAAAAGTGAAGCAACCGTGTCCTGAGTTGCCGGAGAAGGAAGGTGGTAAACCACGTCCTGCAATCACACACTGAGACGTTCATAGCGCTATGCCTAAATCTGAGCGCCTTAGCCTAAGTCCTTTCCTTTTGACTCCTAATCCTAATTGGTTTCCTTCTGACAGGAAGAAACACAACACGCAGTCCTGCCTGCCTGCCTGCCTCCCCCTCCTCCAGTTTACCTGTTTCTGAGAAAGAAGCGAGGAGCAAGTTAGATGAGGAAAACAGCTGCTCCCTTTGCACAGAGCTCAGCTTTCGTTGAAGAAATAGGGTGCCAACAGGACAGGGAAGGCCAGCTTTCAGGGGACAGCGAAAGTGCACAGGCCAAACAGAGACTACTTCAGCCGGAAGAGTCAGGCGAGGAAATTAATCTCCTGTCCCCTGACGTCACCAGCCTCCTGTGCATGTTGTGTACACAGAGAAAGAGAAGGGCAGATTAAATCAGTTTTACAAATATTCGTGTTTGCAATAGGCGAAGAAGGAAATCAGGGCTTAAAGTCCTTTACAACCGTTTGCTCACAACATTACCACACAAACTAGTGTAAAACTGGTTGGGACGGCAAGGGCCTCTCCCTCCCTCCCCTCTTTTTGCCTTCTCCCAAGTGCCCGAATGAGTCATCATGCTTATGTTCAGTACTTTCTAGTTTTGCAAGCTTGGAGAAGTCATTAGGTTAAGTTTCAGAGCGTCTTTTTCCATTTGTTGACGTCAAGACAAGGGAATAAATTGAAATAGCCCTCACTTACACATCAGTTGCTTCCAACACTGGGAGTTAAATGCAAACTTGGGCAGCAGTCATTGGGTAGATTTTGTTTTGGGTTTCTTTACTTGTTCCGTAATGTAAGGCATCGTATGGACAAATATCTATGTAGGAAAAATCAGCTTCACAACAAAGCACAGCAATGCTGGAGAGCTCAGTGATTTCGGTTTCTGGCTGTGGAACCCAGAGGCTGGGAGTTCGATTCCCCAGTGGGCCTCACTGACAGGGGCTGGACTCCATGGTCCATAGGCTCCCTTCTAGCTCTGCAGTTCCAAGATGATGATGATGATGCAGTAGGGGACAGGCATTTAGAGTTCAGTGTTGTCACATTTTATATTTACACAGTATGTGCCTGTGTGTTTGCAATTAGTGACACTTTAAAACCATTTCTAGGAAACTTCCACACTGAACAGTTGATTTTGGTTTTGCGCTTTAAGTAGTTAAATTCTGCAGCCCACCTTATCCTGAGCTTCCACACACCCTGCATGTCACCAGGGAGACACTCTGTGCAGCAGTACTGGACTTAGTTTACTTAAGTTTACTAAATTTACTTTGTTTGGATTAAATTTAATTTGACAGTGAACTGGAGACTTAAGGTATTTTTTGTGACATTTGTTCTATTTACAAATATACCAGCAGAACATGTGGAGAGACAAACAAAGGAAAACCTTGGCAGAGAATCAGGACTTCAAGTCTGCACTGGGTCCCAAATGAGAGAAAGACAAAAAGCAAGATCAAGACACCCATGCACAGCTCCAAAATATCATCCTCCCAAAGTACTGACTCCTCCTGTCTCTTAGGATGGTGTAGACAGTGACACTTATAAATGGGATGTTTTCTTTCAGAAGCATCTTACTGATCTGCCGTATGCTGCTCATTTTTTTGGAGCTGCATAATTTTGCAGTAGGTGTGTGGCTTCTTTCCTAACAGCTACGATTGGGTACGATGACTATGTGTGAAATGGGACGAGTGCCTCCGATGGGCAGACAAAACCATTTGGGTAGCAGTCACAACAGTAAATAGAGACAGAGGACAGATGAAAGGTTTTTCCATATAGAAATTTCCTAAATATGTAGATTTGAAAGCCTTTTTGTAAAATCCAAGTCCTAAGCATGGTGGTCTTGATCAGACTTGAGATGTTTGCCATTCAGAACTTCAGCCCTTCCAAAACCTTCCAAGGAGATGTGCATTCGGTCTCAGACAGATGGTTGGTGGCAGCAGCAATCCCTTGCTCAGCGAGAAGGGTGTGGAAGGCATTCTATCTCCCTTTCTTTTGCCTTTCCTGTTCCCTGCTCCATCTGAACAGCTGTTCCTGATCCCCTGGCCAGAGTGCAGGGCAGCAAATGTTCCCCACCTCACAATATATACTAGCCAAAGCCATTTAAATTATTTTTGGTACGTACAGCACAACATTCCAAATGCACCTCTTCCCTTTCCTGACAGTGGTTAAAAAAAAAGAAAGAAAGAAAAAGTAAAACCAATCTGGTTTTTGAAACACCCCAAATCAGATGCCTGATGCAGCCACTCTACTTTTCCTAATGGCAAGTCTGGCTTTGTGTTGGCTGCCGAGGAGTCCTCTGATAACTGGGAGGGGGATGCAGCAATCTTGTCAGAAAAGTAGAAATGGTTAGAATGGTGGAGATCTAGGCACAACTCAGCAAAACAAACCCATAAACATAGCCCGTATCTTCATGGATTACTCAGTTCTAAGTCTGGCATATTTCACCTTCTGGCTCTTGACCTTGATGCATTGGATCGATCGATCGATCGATCGATCGATCGATCGATCCATCTATCTATCTATCTATCTATCTATCTATCTATCTATCTATCTATCTATCTATCTATCTATCTATCTATCTATCTATCTATCTATCTATCTATCATCGCCACTGAAGAAAAATTGGCATAACTCTTTCTCTTGCTGCAGTTCTCTTTTGCATGCCTGCTAGTGTGACAGGTTAGCTCTTCAGAGCAAACCCCTTGTGTGCCTGTGGTCTGTCTTTACTGAAGGAATATTGGCCTGTCTTCAAGGCAGTGCAGAACTACACTGTACCTAGTGAAAGTGGCTGCTGAATCACTTCTTTAGCTTATTAGAACCACAAACCACTGCAGCTAGATTTGCTTTTTATTTATATTTGAACGCTCCAGTAGAAGGGGTTTTAGACTGATTTCCCGAGAACCGCAGATCATGATTCAAGACTGGAATTAGCTATCTGTGATTCTTGTTGTTAAAGCCACAGAAAGGAAAGAGACCTGTGACCACTTAAGAAGTCCGTGTGAATACAGAGCCAGTTTCTTGCATTTTAACCAATGTTTTGGAGAAACAGAGAAAGCTTTGGTCTTCTTTTGCACATCATCAGGACAGATCATTCATGTTTTGGTTGCAACCAGATACTGTAATTGTAATCCCCTGAGACACACACTCTCTCCCCCCTCCCCCCACTGGCAAACATTATGGGGTATATTTCCAGGCAACTGTCCAGCTGTGATGAAGATACATTCTTTTCTAGGAGTGGTTCAAGTATGAGAATTTTCTGGCAGTCCTGATTGCATAAGGAATCCACCTCCCTTCTCTTTGGGCTTGAACTGAGAGGGTGTTCTTCAGTTCCTGCTAATTGAGAAAGGAAAGAAACAGGATAGTTTTATTTGTATGTGGAATTTACACACAAGGCCGGCTCTGAGCCTTTCTACAGAGTGGCCCAGATCAAAGGCCAAGTGTGGGTAGAGTGGCCACTTGAGCATCAACTGGGATGGGTGGGAATGCAACAGATTTGTAGGAAATGTAGAACTGCTTCATGCAAACGTTGTAAATTTAAAAATACTCAAATTTACTAGAAATAGAACATATTTCACCATGGTGGGAAGAGTGTGACTTGAAAAAAGGCCATAGGAAACAGATCTGCATAATATGTCCATATGCTCCTTTATATGTAGAAAAAAGCACAGTAAGAAATAATGACTAAAATTGAAATAGAGATACAATACCACCAAGATCTTCTGGGAGTTTACTGTGCAATCACATGTGTGGTTTGTGCTTTTTGTGGTACAGCCTGCACACAGGTGGGTGCATGATCAGTTGGGTCTGCAGAACAGCTTGTTCTGCAGTATTATATACAAGACAACAGAAGCTGTTGGAAAGCGTTTGGGTGGCCTGTGAGTCTGAGGGATGGGTTAAATTATGGCAAAGGGGAGGACCTGGTGAGGAGAGGAGGCAAGATAAATCGCAAAAAAATTGCAAAAAGGATCCACATCTCTGGGAAGTAGCTTCCACTTGCCACCAAAGCGAGAGAAATCAGGGAGTTTTATGCGGCAACTTCAAGGCTTGATATGGTGGGACAGAATCAGTAGGAGAGCCATTCTGGTTCCAGTGGAGCTTTCCAGCAACTCTGAACCTCAGCACATTCAAGGGACTGAAGCGGAGGAGAACTGTGATGTCTAAACTCAACACACCAAAATGAGCGCACAGCATGTGCATTCTAAACTTCAGAAGGCTCACCAGAACTAGGAATAATCAGACTTTGGAGTTTGCTTTGAATGAACTCACTGTAGCTTTTACTGAGCGTTGGCTGGATAGTTCAATGCCTTAGGCATCTGGCTGTGGAGCTCGAAGTTGGAAGTTCGATTCCTCACTGTGCCTCCTGGGAGAAGAGCCAGCCCAGGTGGCCTTGAGCAAAAGCTGTGCATTCCCAGGGCGCCCCCAGAAGAACAGAATAGAAAACCATCTCTGTATAGTCTGTACCTAGAAAACTCTGAAAAGGGTCGCCATAAGTCAAAAGTGATTTGACAGCACATATTATTATTAAATAATTCAGATACACTGACAGAGTTGTTAACATCTCTCTTCCCCCCCCCCCCCCCGCCCCCCGGACAGGGTTTTTATGTTTAACAGGCAGAATTCCAAGAGGTGAAACTTTCTATCATCACTGTGTTTCAGTGTAGGGAAAAGGTTCAGCCTTTGAAATGCCTGAAATGGTGCTGTCAAACGCGCACCATCCATGCCAAGGAGAAGTCTGACCATGGCGATTCTAAGTCATCTGTGACCACTTGACCTCCCGTCTCTTCCAGCCACTTGCATTTTCCTTTCTCTTCCTCTGATTCTGTCCTTTTAGTTCATGCCATTGTCCCAGATATCCATGTTTGCCATTCTTTATTTCTTTGATCTCAAATTTTAGGGAGCACCGCCTGTCTCAACCGATGAAAGACAGTGGCACTTGAATCCGTTGACAAATATATAGTAGTTTGAGAATGTGGAAGATTTATTCTGTGGAAAGATTCATGCAAGCATTTTCCAGGCAGAAAACACCTCACCAGGTGATGTTTCGACAGGCACTTCCCTGATAAATTCCTCTTCTAAAACCACTTTCCTGTGTCATAATTAACCCTGGAGGAGGTGAAGGCAAACCTGTCCATACCTTTATCTCAAGAAATTGAATGTGGATGATTGTGGTTGTACCGCCATAATCTCAAAACCTTTGGTGTCCCAAATCAGGTTTCAGGGCAACCTGTTATCTCTGTGAGGGAAAGTTCTGATAATTGCTGCACTCAGGAATTTTAACTGGAGTCAAGAACAAACCAGGAGGCCTGGATATGGGAATATGAAGTTGCAGATCCCAAAGCAATGGGTGCCTTGCTAAGTATTTACGTTTTCAGCTGTATATTATATCTTGTGGATATAATGTGCTTTGCTGTGTGTGTATTTTTTTTTTAAAAAACATTTCTCATAAATATCAAGTTTCAGTAGGAAGACCATAATGCTATTATCTCTTTGCAGTCCCACTGCAATCATATGCTCAGTAGCTTCTGCTACGGATGAATTAACACTCTCTTACCTTGGGTTGAATCCAACCTTAGTTTTATGTAGAGTACAGCCACAGAAATAAACGAGGCAAGTTAGCCCCAACAAACCTAAGTCTGATTTATTTTAATTGCTCCACTCCAGGTTGGACTAGCACATCACACAGGGAAGGTGCCACTCCAAACTCCTCTCCCCAGCATGATAGTTATAGGAAGGAAAGGGTCAACTTTAGATTTTCGGCCATGGCCTCTGTTGAACTGGACACCCACCCACCCCAGCAGTGATCAGTAGCCCTCTGCTGAATGCTAAGCAGGAAAGGCTATTCACATTTCCCACAATTTCCCAGAGTACCCAGATTCTGGGGCATTCTGGGAAATTAAAATGTTGGCTCTCAGGATCAGGGACCGAGGTGAAGGATCCAGGACAGGCATTAGCAGGGGTGATACCTGCCAGGGCAATGGTGCATCAGTACACTGGATTCTGTACCCCAGCAGTGTGATGTTACACTGCTTGGAATCTTACCTACTCAGCCGAATGCTTCATTCCCCACAATGGACGCAATATCTCTATAGATTCATGTTACCAATAGACTTCTGGTTTATGACTGTGGGTCTTTGGAAATCACTCTGCTCGATCTTGCATGCCGCACTTTGAAGTGCAGCCAGATGGAAACGCAAGGTTTGGTCATGCAATTGAAGAAGAAACCGGTCAATTTTTATTTTCCTAACTGGAGTATAATTGCTCGATTCAATGTAGTTTAAAGTCCTGCCAGCTGCAAACATTGTATTGTGTTCTAGCCAACTGTGGGCTATTAAGCTGTGCGAGTGCCAGAAAATTATGAGCAGTGGTTTGATATGCATAGTTATAGCCACACATCAGCCAAAATGAATAATAGCCAGACTGTAAAATAATTACAACAATGTCTTGAAGAGAAGCCAAGCAGAGAGACCAGAACCATCCATCTCCGTTAATTTGCACACAGTCCTTTACAACAGCACAAAAACTTTCTGAAGGCACTTGCGAGGGGGGGTTGCTGCCAAAACAGCTGGACAACTTTTATTTTGAAGAAATGGGAGAGGGGGAAAGAAGAAGAAGAAGAAGAAGAAGGAGTGCAGCCTCTGAACAAACTGATCTTGTTTTACAGAGCCAGGCAGCCTTTGCTTTGAAAGACTTTGGCCAGCGTGTGTAACTAAGAAGTGTTCCCATGACTGGAATAATCTAACCTCTTTTTTTTTTTTTTTTACCTGAGTTAAGAGCTGGCAACGTCTTTCATTTTCCTCAGGCAGCCGAAAAGGATTCCAGCACACTTCTGTGCTCCAGTCGAGTTGACTCCAGTCCTCCTGAAGCAGCCTGCACGGTTCCCCGTTGCTCAGAGGTTATGTGGTCTCTATGGCCTCATATCGCTGGACTGTCGGAGAGAGGGAGGGAGGAGGTTTTCCCTGGTACCAAGGAAAACATCATTGGTGTGTGCAGTTCAGCACAGTAGTGGAGGACAAGTTCCCTGATTGCTCACAGGTTTTCTCTGGACCTGTTCTCAGAAAGAGACCATCTCCCCTTCGTCCCTCCTTTAAATGGATGATTGTGTTACAATTAAGAGAAAGCATCTCCAGAGGCCAATCTTTAGGTAAGTGGTGCTATCCTCACTCTAGGCTGAAGAACTTCTGAAACTTCTCTGTCTCTTTGGGCTCACTCAAGTTAGGTTTTCAACAGCAGCTGGAGTTCAAAAAGTTTAACTTTGCTCTGTTTGGCAGCAGGGTTCTGCGACGATTCAGTCACCACTGTGCAAGCTGGAATAAACTTTGGTGAAAGCTGAGGGGAAAAGGCAATACCCCCCTCCCCTGGGTCATTAACTTTTTCTACTGTTTCATGTAGGATTTTCAGGCTAGCAAAAGATGCCTTGAAACATGCTTCTTTTCTTCAAGCCTTACAGTTGTGCTGGCACATTCTTGAATGTCAGGGACCTCTAAATGAAGTACATTGTTCCTGTTTGGTTTAGCGGATTATGTTTGTGTGACAGGATGTAATGCCTATTAATTTGCAACTCCGGTGCTGTGCTACTAGGAAGTAGCTCCCCAAGGGTTCCACTTGTGAGTTAGGGTGCTTAGAATTTATTGTGGTATAAATAAGAAGTTTGGGTTGGCAACTAAGTGCAACTATACTTCTTTCTTTCTTTCTTTCTTTCTTTCTTTCTTTCTTTCTTTCTTTCTTTCTTTCTTTCTTTCTTTCTTTCTTTCTTTCTTTCTTTCATAATTACTCAATTGGCAAGTATAGCCCTCTGTACCGAGGATGGAACATCAGTGGCACTTGCTCCATAAGAAGTGGCCAACTCAAATATATACACTTATTTTCGTTGTAGAGAAGTTTTCATTACATTGAACTACATTAGCTGTACATGAGGTATTACGGCTATGATTCTGTACATGGCTAGGCTGCTTAAAACTCTCATTAGATTAAACTTGCAAACATATACCTAGAACTGTGTAACCAAGCCATATGGAACTCAATGGGACTTATGTCATCACAGATATGTATAGAGTTCTGCTGTTACCCAGCCTAGGCATGTGCAGGATCACTCTCTTATGTATGCTGCTAGTGCTTCAATCAGAAATTAGGACCAGCTGAAGGACATTTGTATACAATCCAAATACAATCCAAGTTATTCTGAGTATATTTTGATCTGTATAACTATCAGAAAAACTTATGAATGGCAATTAAACTTTTGAAGAAACGATTTAATTTCATTTATTCAATGGTAAATGTTTTTATTTTTCTGATCAATTTACAAAATTTACAGCTCACTTTGGCACTCAAGGTGGCTAACAGAGTAGAATTAAAATGTTAAAAACAGATTAAATCACAGTTAAAAGCACACCTCCTTTAAAAAGACACTGGAAATAGCAGTGCCCAACTAGTTATAACCACTTCATCAGCAAGCCACTTAAAAATGCCAAAAGCTGCCTGGATACAAAAATTGTATGAAAGAACCATGGAATGGAGATTCACCTAACCTTCCTTGGCAGGGAGTACCAACGTCTGGAAGAAGCCATAGAGAAAGTTCTTGCATGCCCATCAAACATATGCTTGGTAGTGGTGGTGGAGACTGAGAGAAGGCATTCCCTGAAGTTCTTAGCAGCTTGGTGAGGTCATGTAGGTCTGTGGTCTTTCTGATAGCCTGGTTTCATGCTGTATAGAATTTCACATATAGATCATGGCCAGAACTTTGAATTACACCTGGAAACAGACATATTTTGAAGGAAAGCATCCCATCATTTACTCAGTCGTTGTTGTTGTACAAAGTCAGTCACCCTGGCACTAGCTTGCTGCCTTGACGAGCAATGAGTTTTGTAGAATAAAGGCATAGACAAAGGTGTTCAGCTAATTCTACTGGCCTCTTTAAAATACCTCTGGGAGAAAACATGTTGATAACAAGGAGATCAGGTTTACCAAAGTGTTGATGTGATAAATGAATATACAATTGCAGGGACCTTAGAAGGACAAACTGGGCTGTAGTTTGATAACATGTGAGTATCCGCCTGGAAGTTAAATTGTGCGGATAAAATAATTTTTTCATCTAAGTTAGACTGATATGGAATATCTCAGTTGAGCTTGACTCACCGTTCAAGAACAAACATCCCATGTTGGCATTGAGCTGCAAGTGACATTTACCAGCTACTCTCATGGCAGTCCACAAATTTCAAGCTGGCGTGCAAATCTGCCAGTCTCAAAGACTTTGCCCATTCACTTGCGGGGGCGGGGGGGGGGGAATAAGGCATGGGGTTCTTCCACATGGAGAAGCCTGCTCTTTCCAGTGATGTGAATGACAAAGCCCATGGGACTGGATTGTTGTCGTGTTATCCTACCCTTTTGACAAAGAACGCAGACTGTCCGTCAGAATTATCTCAGGAGTTGTGGAAATTACTTTTTTTTAATTAATTTTTTTAAAATAGGGTAATTTAGTCATGTTATTGGTTAACAGTGCTTGATATGTAACCTGTTGTCATTAATCTCACAGCTCTGAAAAAGTAACTCGAGGGCTGAAATCCTTTTGCACAGTTATGCGAATAGTATAACTTTTACTTGAATCGCCATAAGTTAAGAAATCTCCATAGACATTATTGGTTGCATATTGAGTTGTGGAATTCAGCATGTGACAGATAATGCCTATGGAGATTTGTTAACTTAGAGCAGTTCACGTAAAAGTTATACCATTTGCATGACTGTGCAACAGGATTTCAGCCGCTATGCTCCTTGTTGTGCTCCTTGTTACTTTTCCATGATGCTCTGTCACTTTCTTTAAAAAACGTAGGATTGCTAATAGAATGGCATAAATCTTGGAAAAACTCTGGTGAAATAAATGCCTGATGATAATATTAAAAAGTAGCTTTTGAAGGGGGGGGGGGAAGGAGGAAATACTACTTAATTCACTGAGAATTAATTTTACTTTTGAAATTAACTTTGCTACATTCTTTCTGGTGTCCCAAATTACAAGTTACAGTTAACTTGCAATTGTTTGCTTCCAAGCTCTGGTTCTTTGTCCTATTCATTTTATTATCACAAGCATCTTGTGAAATAACTTTCTCTGATACAGAGTGTTACCAAATTGGGCAGGTTTGCACAACACCCCTGAAGAGTCTCACTCTTGCTAAAACATGTATGTGCAGACCACAGACGGTTTTAACTGGAAAACCTGTCAGGCCAAGGATAAGTACAGGTTAAAAACATTGGTGAGGAAGAAATAGCCTCAGGTCTCAAGGTGAGCTGAGCCCCCAAGAGGAAATGACAGAACTATAGCTCTAAACAACTCCCATCAAAATTAGATAGAAGACATGAATGCCCCAGCCTCTCAGAATAGCCCTTCTGTGGTTGACAGTCGATAGATTAGACCAACGTCTTTTGTCTTTATGCTACAAGGACTATGGAGGTCTGGGAAAACAAGCATGCTAGAATGGTCTGCCCGTCTTCCTCTTCCTGTTTAGTCCAATTGCCTACGTCTCCTCTCTCTAGATAAGCCGGTGGGAAGATAATAATCAAGGCAGAACAGGACACTTGACTGAACAAGGGGCCGGATCACTTTAGTCAGGCTGTCCAAAAACGGATAAAAATACACTCAGTAGCAAAATTTGCTGTTCTGGGGGAAGGTACTTTCTGCATCTGTCTCTGCCTGAACCCTCCTGCTTATGCCTGCCAAGTCTCTTTATGCTGACTTCATTTCTTAGGTGAAATCACTGACTTCGTCCGGACCCCAATCCCAGAATCCAGGATTCAGCCAGAGAATCCTGCTAGCCTCCTGCTGTCCCTCTCCCGAATGCCTGGTTTCTGGCATTCTGGAATTCTCTTTTCTGGTTCCAGGTTCCAGCTGCAGTTCCAACACTGCCGAGCACCAAGATAGTCTAATGAGACCACAGAGAGGTGACTTTTGTCACCCCTAATCTATCCTCTGGGAATATCACCCCCCCCCCCCCCCAACACACTGGTGGCTCCCCAATCTATCCCCTTTTCTTTCTTAGGAAAAGATCCTTCCTTTTTGTCTCTCTTCTTATCCTTGGAGCACCTCTGCAAATAGTCTGCTCAGCTTGAATCTCAGAACCCTCTCTGCCATGTGGGTTTGCTTCTTCTGATCCTGTATTTCCCCATATTTGTTATATACTTCATTGTGAATCTGTGTTATATTTTAAATCTTTTGTTTTCGATTCAATTCCCTTTTGGAATAGCTCTGTGTGAGTGTGATCTACTCAGTCTAATCTGTGTCAAGATGCACTGTTGCATAGTTCAAAGAACTCTTACGGGTGTGTCTCTGAGCAAGTGTGAATTCATGCATGTGCTCTGAGGACAAACCTGGTCATAAGAGCAATTGTCCCACAATAACCCAGAAGGGTTCCTGGCTGAGAGAAAAAAATCCAAACACCACACCACCCTAGCTTTCACCAAAAACAGGGACAAACAAAACAATATTTTGAAGACATAGCTACCGTTTCCTTTCTCTTTCTCAATCTAGAGAAACAAACACAATTTGTTCTCAAACTGGCCCCCACAGCTGCGACTTTTACTGCCACCGTGTCCCTATTTTTGGCAATGAATATTGAAGATGTGGGTCCTTCTAACCTGGATCAAGAACCTCAGGGAGTGGAGGGCAAAGGGTTAAACCCTCCTCGCTTTCTCTTCAAGTCCTGATCTGAACCAGCTTCCTCATTCTTACACTAGAGCAGTGGTTCCCAGGCTTGGGTCCCCAGATATTCTTGAACTACAGCTCCCAGAAATCCTGGCCAACACAGGTAGTGGTGAAGGCTTTTGGGAGTTGTAGTCCAAGAACACCTGGGGACCCAAGCTTGGGAACCACTGCTCTAGAATAAAAAAGGGAGAAAACTGTAGCTGTGAGCTATGCCTTAAGAGAAATGTTGAGAATGACGCAGAATTTGCATAGGAGAGCACCTAGAGTCCAGGCTGTGATGCTTCTTTGCTTCAAGTATCTTGGGTTTTATTGCTGCATTCACAGATTACTGGGTTTTTTTTGGCTCCATTTTAGAAGTCAAAGAAAAATAAGTCTGTCTTGTTTTATGCTGCAATAAAAGTTTTACAGCTCAATTGTAAGAATATTTCCTTGAAAGTAAATGGAAACATAAGAGTTCAATGGACCTTATTTCCACATTAAGGCTGGAGTCTGATGCATGCTTTCTTGGAATAACCTCAGTGAGTTAAACTAAGCATGCTTTTGAGAAAGCATGCAGGGGATTGCAATGTCAATGTGCTTGTGAATATACTTTTAAACAGTATTGTGCTTCAAAATAATATTGTCCTTTGAGAAGAACTGCAACAATTGAACAGTCCATGAAAAAACTATCTGTAGCATAGCACGCCTCTTACTTCTCTGTGATGTGGTGCTTACAGGGATGTGATGCTTATATAATTAGCAAGAAAGCATGACAATATGTTGGAGTCTCTGGCTGCCATTGTACACCATCACACTACTTAAATCACATTGACATTAAGATGTCTAAGCAGCCTTCTTGTGCATAGAACCATAGCCTCTATTTTGTTGTTGTTTAGTCGTTAAGTCGTGTCCGACTCTTCGTGACCCCATGGACCAGAGCATGCCAGGCCCTCCTGTCTTCCACTGCCTCCCGGAGTTTAGTCAAATTCATGTTGGTAGCTTCAATGACACTGTCCAACCATCTCATCCTCTGTCGTCCCCTTCTCCTCTTGCCTTCACACTTTCCCAACATCAGGGTCTTTTCCAGGGAGTCTTCTCTTCTCATGAGATGGCCAAAGTATTGGAGTCTCAGCTTCAGGATCTGCCCTTCCAGTGAGCACTCAGGGTTGATTTCATTCAGAATGGATAGGTTTGATCTCCTTGCAGTCCAGGGGACTCTCAAGAGTCTCCTCCAGCACCACAATTCAAAAGCATCAATTCTTCGGCGGTCAGCCCTCTTTATGGTCCAGCTCTCACTTCCATACATCACTACTGGAAAAACCATAGCCATCTCCTGTTTGACCACATCCAGCTTACCAAGGTTCATAGATCTTACATTCCAGGTTCCTTTGCAGTATTTTTCTTTGCAGCATTGGACTTTCCTTTCACTTCCAGGCGCATCCGCAGCTGAGCGTCCTTTCGGCTTTGGCCCAACCACTTCATTAGCTCTGGAGCTACTTGTACTTGTCCTCTGCTCTTCCTCAGTAGCATGTTGGATGCCTTCCAACCTGAGGGGCTCATCTTCCAGCGTCATATCTTTTAGCCTTTTGTTTCTGTCCATGGAGTTTTCTTGGCAAAGATACTGGAGTGGCTTGCCAGTTCCTGCTCCAGGTGGATCATGTTTAGTCAGAACTCTCCACTATGACCTGTCTGTCTTGGGTGTCCCTGCACGGCATAGCCCATAGCTTCTCTGAATTACTCAAGCCCTTTCGCCACAACAAGGCAGCAATCCATGAAGGGGATAGCCTCTATAGGACTCAGTTATTTACTTATTTAAATACCGTTCCTGACCATACTAAGAGCTTGAAGTGGCTTCTAGATTTTAAGAATAAAAACACAACAGTAAACCCTGTACATCAGAGGTGGACAGCTTGCAGTCTGTTGGATCTAATGAGGCACACCGACTCCATTTTGCCGCCACCCAGAGTCCCAAGACGCCCCTCAGAAGTGGTTCTTGTTTATTTAAAAAGGAGAATTGTGCTACTGGAACCCTTCATGAAGCTTCATTCATTGAAATAAGGTGCCTTTTTAGGAGGGAACTGGAGATGGACTTCGACCATTGCTTTTGGGAGTGGGATGACTTGGGACAAGTTTAGCAGGGGATGGTGCTGAGACTCACTTAATATGTCTATCCCTGCTATATGTCTTTGGCTGCGTGCAAGTCTGACAGAACTCAGTAGAAATTCCTTTGGTGCATACATGACAATGATTGCAGCTGAGAACACAACAAAAGATAAGCAGTGTGCCATTTTGCCGTATTTCTGCTCCAGTCCAGCTCTAGTACATGTGTTCTTACAGTGCTCTCTATTCAGGGTTCAGTTTGAGTCAGTCGCTTAGGTCAAGGGGGTGGGAGACATTTGGCCTCCCAACTGTGAGAGCTCCTTGGCAGAGCTGACTTGGGAAAAGGACCACAAACTTGCTCGTTGTCTGCTGAGCAATATTTTAAAATTTAACTCGTGTCCAAAGATTTGCTATATAAATCAGGACTAACCTGCCCTGAGCTGATTTGCAGGTGGCCTGAACCCATTTGTTCATGGGTTTCTGCAGATATTTGTATGTATTTTTACATTTCTGGAGCAAGAGGAAAAATACCTGAACATGTGGAAAGCAAAGGACTGTAACCTGAGACAGAGAGCGCCATGCATAGCCATCATATTTGTGGTGGACTTTTAGTTTGTAGGCAAGCCCCTATCTGCGTCCTTCCTTCTTTCTACCCCTCGTAGACAGCTGGACTCAGGAAAAATATGTGCTGAGGGTATTTTCCACAGTGTCCACAGTCAGTACCTTGGTCTGACCAAATATGCCCGCTAATTGCATAATCCAAATTAGAGTGGCACATGTTTGATATTCACCCATCTTGGAACATATACAGGCACCCACAGCAAGAAAAGGACTCCCTTGGTGTCCGTAGCATAGATAACAGAGAAACAGAAAAACAGTAGGCAGGTAAGTTCAGAAAGAGGTGTTTTCCTCTTTCGCTCTTGCAGTGCACCGAACAGTACGAATAATGAGAAGAATGGGAGAAAACAGGTGTCGGGGCTGGGGAAGATGTCCCAGAGTGTCCCCAATCAGTAGCCTGGCTTGCCCATGTGTACCCACTCACTGCCTAGCTCTAATCAGGGTCCTGTTTGTTTGGTACCCACTCAGTCTGAATAGACATAAGCACCCTCAGCAGAAAACATGGTTCTAAAGGCCAGCAGCAAGCACTGAAAAAGAAAAAAAGAAAGAAAGTAGGAAATGGGTAGTGATAGTGGGGGAAGGAAGATGCTACTTTGACCAGCACAATCAAAACCTGCACAAGAGAGTGAGTCACGCAACCCACACTCTCAGTCCTATGCATGATGATAGTTCAGTTCAAAAGGAAAAGCAAGGAAATTCTAGCACACGGCCAATCTAATAAGCAATGTGCCACATTTTCCTTGCCATGACTGGGCACAAAAATGGCCACTGCCTTGGGTGATGGGAAACAAACAGTGGTCCAATAAAGACGATCGGAGCCTTCCCCAAGGTCACCAATGGACATTTCCAGGAGAGGTTTTCGCTTTCATTGGAGCTTCCGCTGTCAGTCTCCTTTTGCTTCGGCACTTCCTTCTTTTTTCTACAGCAACTGGTCCCACGTATTTTTGGTCAAATTTCAGCATTTTTAACCTCCCAAATGCTGGAGCAATCTCAGTGATTTGTAGGGACTCCTTCCCTGACCCAAGTATGACTGGGGACTTCTTGAACTATCTTGTATCTGCTCCTGTAATATAAAAATCTCCCTGTTTTGATTCCTTTGGATCTCCCCCGCCCCAAGCAGATGCACACCCGTACGTTAAAATCTTGCAGCGGTATTCAGAAAGGTGGCAACAGCCAAAGCAGAAAAAAAAGTATCGTGGCACCTTATCACCAACACATTTTTTTCCATGTGAAGCGTTTCAGTGTGGGCTTTCAAGGAGTATGATCCAGACAGTTGTGTCTGAAAAAGTAGCTTGTAATCAGTGAAAGCATAAATGGAAATTGATTTGTTGACTTTAAAGGTGCCATAATACTCTTTGTGCTTTTGCTCCTGTTGTCTTTAAAACCGGAGGCTATTGTGAAGAATTTTTACCTCAAGACAAAAGGAAACAAAGCTGTTCCAGGCTGATTTTGGTTTTGTGTACAGGCAATAAGTAGGAGTGCTTGTCCTTAATGGCTGTTAATCTGTTGCCAATACATTTACCATAACTAGTGGCTCTTTGGGAACAGAGTATCCTTTTTTCCTCACTGTGACTTGGCAGTCAGAAAGAGATTTGCAGGATTCAGTGGCTTCAGGTTTTAGATGCCACCTAGGGCTGCTACTGGTGATTTATTAGGTGAGAGATCAGCAAGTGTAAAATTGTCCCGGCTTCTAGACTTGCACTTAAACAGTCTTCTGGAACAAAACAGAGATTCTGGAAGCAAAGGTCTAAAATCAAATGTTAGTCCCAGCTAATAATAACAATTGTGTGCCCTCAAGCCAATTTTGACCTATTCATGGTTTTCTTGGTAGAGAGTACTCAGAAGTGGTTGACCCTTCCCTTCTTCTGGGGGTGACCTGGGGCTGTGCAGCTGGCCCAAGCCCTCACAGGTTGGCTCTTGTGGGATGCTCAGTGGGGAATTGAACTCTCAACCTCTGATACCTCTTCTGGGATGCTCAGTGGGGAATTGAACTCTCAACCACTGAGCTATCTAGCCAGTCTCATCTAGATAGCCACACAGGATCAATTTCTGAATGGTAACCCAATACTTCATAAATGCCATTGATTCAATGGACTTCCTCTAGTTGGGAGTAGCTGTAGGATTCAGGTCAAAGGATTCAAGACACACTTAAGAAATAACAATGCAGTCAAGCTTTTCAGCGGTAGCACTGTTCACAGATGTTGATAAGCCACCAATCACCCCTTGAGAAGGACTGTAGGGGCAATGAAGACATGCAAAGTCCCCTATTCCTTAAGAGACTTCTCTTCTTGCAAGGTTCTTAAATGTTCCTGTTCGTTGAAGGCTGACTCTTACCGTGCTTTTGTTTGGCATCGTTCAAGACATAGATGCAACTCCAAGTATTTGCTCCCAAGAGCTTGGATGTGGCAGCGAATCTGCAGACCTCCCTCACAAAATTCCCAACAAGCTCTTTTTCTATATCATGAGGTGGTCTGGAAAAGAACTCCTCAGTCAGTCACCTTCTGAAATGTTGTGGCTGGTGAGTGGAAAGAGGACCTTGTTGGTCATGGTGCTCCACACATCGCTCCAGTGTTGGTATCTCTTCAGAGCCTGGCAAACACTATTTCAAGAAAATTAGCTAAGGCTTTTCAACATTTTTTACTGCAGTTTTAGTTATATTTTTATGGTCTCTGCTGGATATTACTAACTTGATGTAGTTTCCCAGCTGTTGCCTTTTTTTGTTCTTCTATAGAGTTTTATTGGATTTGCTTTTATCGTCTTAACCACACTGCAAACCACACTGTGGATTGCACACTGAAGAATGGCATGTGAAATATTACTACTACTGTACTAACAACAACATCAACAACAACTGTTATTATTACACATGTGCCATTGATCTGGGGTGGCTATTTAAGAGTAATATTGATCCCTTGAGTAATATGTTTTCCTTTAAAAAAGCTTCAGAGAGAATGTACTATTGAAAAGGAATTGTAAGGAAAAAACACATCTGGGTCATTGTAGAAAACAAAACTGCAGCACAGACCATTTTTTGCCTGTTTGTGTAAGATTGGTAGAAGGAACAAAAAAGGATGAGGTTGTGTCTATTGGTTTGAGACTGATTGTTTGTCTCTGCTGTTTGGAGACTGATATGTGTGTGTTTTACTCTTTGCTGGACTGCAGCTGTGTGCTCTGCTCCAAGCACATGGTGCTAGATCAAGAAGATAGTGCTGAGAGGAAGTGAGTGCTTTGGAGGTTGTCTAGACCAACCCCCTGCTCACTTCAGGATTTGCAATGCAGGATGCAACCATGCCATTCTTTATAGCTGCTATCGAATCATTACCTAGGCTCTGCTTCAGTGTTTCCATTATGGAGAGCCCAGCAGTTCCTGGGACAGTCTGCTTTGCTATCGAACAGTTCAGACCACTAGGTAGTTCTTCTTAGTATTCAGCCACAACCTATTTCTTAGCAATTTCCACCCGCTAGTTCTAGTCCTACATTCCAGAACAAGAAATAAGGCTGATCTATCTTATGTATGAAAGCCTTTCAGATATCTGAAGACGGTTGTGTTCCCATTGCGGAGTCTTATCATCACATAGCTTAAAATACCTACTTCTTTCCAAAATTTGACCTAGGACTTCCTTACCAGACCTCTGACCCTTGGAGTTGTCCTCTTCTGCCCTCCAGTTTACCACTTACACTTTATCTTGGATTGGCTTTGGGGATCAGGATCAAATTATTGGCTTTGGGGATCAGGATCAAATTATTCTTGGTGTAATATGTTCTTATAATAATGGCTGCTAGTTAGGGAGTATAGCCCGATACATGGAGAATTCAGCTATCAATGGGTGCTAGTCATGATGGCTAGGTGTCACCTCCTGTATCAAAGTCAGGATGCTTTCGAATGCCTGCAGCTGGGGAATAAGAGAAGAAGGATGCTAGTGTACCCATGTCCCATGCCCTTCCTGAGGCTTCTGAGACGTGTGTGACTGGCCAGCATGGGAACAGAAAGATGGTCTTTGAGTCTTTGGTCTAATCCAGCTGGGCTCTTCTTATTCTCTTAATATAGGCTCTGCTTCTATGCCATTAGCCTTCCCTTCCTCTAGATATTTTTGAGAGGATGATGGGTCACCAGGGACAGGCAGATCAGCTTATGTCCAGCCCATTTCATGTTTGCAGGTGTTACATCTCATTTCAGCATTAATCTACTTTTAACACACACATTCATGAATGAACATTTACATTTTTAAGCAAATTGTTTTAAACATTTTACCTCCAAATATATGTGGGTAAACAGATCTTCTTTCAAAGTTTTTCTGAATGCTTCCCCCCGCCCCACAACAGACCTTTTAAAATGCATTTTTGGAGTCAAGAAATGTATCTGGACATTCAAAAAATAGAAAAGCTGGTCATACAGCTTTTTGTATTTTCATCCGTAGTTTTGTCCAAAAGGTGCAGAGATCATATTCTTCAGCTAGCCTAATTGAAATATTTATGGCCATGATTTTTCATTGACTCAAAGACATGCAGCATTTCTAAACAAGTATTGAGCAGCAATGTGCGGTGCTGTTGCATAAAGGACCTTCGCCAGTCTGAAATAACATTGTGTGAGACACTTCTGAAGATGATGCCTGGAGTGTTGCTGTAGGGAATCTCACTGAGGCAATCTCTGTGATGATGGGGGCTGCAGCTTCTAACATTAGCTCTTATTTGTAACTCCCTTGACACATACTGTGTGTGTGGTCTGCATCTAACTGAGACCAACAGG
The DNA here is from genome assembly GCA_037013535.1 of Intellagama lesueurii. Classification (NCBI taxonomy): domain Eukaryota; kingdom Metazoa; phylum Chordata; class Lepidosauria; order Squamata; family Agamidae; genus Intellagama; species Intellagama lesueurii. Next base: position 159,330,348 of record JBAJHW010000001.1, on the reverse strand, counting down.
AAGGCTCGTTCTAATTTTAACAACAGGGAGTCCTGTGGTCATGCCACTATTTTATATAATTCTTGTCCAGGACTATTTTGCCTCTCTCTCTCTCTCTCTCTCTCTCTCTGTAGATTAAAAAATGCTTCTTTGGATTTTCTTTAAAAAATAGAGTTCCATGGGAACTAGGTGAAGATCTTTTACATGTATCTCTACAATGTGTCCTTTAAAAAACCCAAAAAACTATTGCCTGAACAGAAATCCGATTGAAACTGGTCAGACTCCTGGTTTATATTTATAGGGTCAAGGTGCCAGGACTTGTGTTATATCTGAGACTTCAGGAGATCATAACTGATAGTATGCTGAGCTTTCTGTTCAGCATATTCTTGGAACATATTATGAGCTGATCTGAATTGTACCCCCTTTGCTCTGCCCCCCAGGGTCACTGAAAGAATTAGTGATATAAAGTAATACATCAACTTCAGTGAACTTTTTTTTTTGACTGATATTCAGGGCATCACAATAGATAAGAAAATAAGCCCTCAACTGCCCTACTTGCTTGTTTTACAGAATCATATATTCTTGATACAAGGCAGGAAAACATCCAGATAAATACACTAGCATTTCTTGTACTGTATTTTCTCCTTTACACTAATAAGCAGACAGTCCCCCAACAACAGGAAATGAACAAAGTGGTGACATACTGTTTTGTTTTGTTTTTTTGAGAAGTATAATGTGTGGCTGTTTTTGGTGGGTTTTTCTTTTCTTTTCTTTTTTTTGTTCTACAGTTTCACAATTACCAATGCCTATGTAGTTATATCTCTTGGTTTGCAAGGTTCTTAGTTAGACAATGCACAATTTAGCCAGCATTAAGGGCATTTAATTCCAGCTGATTTCAATGGCAAAGAATTAAGTGCCAAGGGCAGGATGTTGCTTAGACATGGATCTACGAGATGTTTGCTCCATGCTGTGTGATGGCTGTTGGCTACTGATTAAACCCATAGGCTTGGGTGGAGGCTAAACCCTGGAAGGAACCTATGAGGAACAGCTGGAATATTGCCAAGGAAGAAAGTGGAAAGGTGTTTGTGGAATTAGACTGGTAAGAATTTGGGAAGGGCCGTAAATGCATGCTGATAACTTTGAGGGGAACTAGTGCTGCTTTGGGGGACTAACACTGAGCGCTTGACTGTTCTACCAGAGCCATTTCATATATTTGTAAATGAATAAATGCTGCAAAAATGCTAGCTGTCACTCCGTTGTTGTTGTTTTTTAAAAAAACCCAATTCCTACAATTTCAGGACTAAGGGTGCATTTGAGATATTGTTTGAAGTGTGCTATGAAACACCAAAGAGCTAATTAAAAAAAAAAGGAAATAAGCATCATTTTCTTCAAAGAGCCCAGCAGTCTGATGGAGTGGCTGTAATCACTTAATATGGGATGGCTGAAATTTCAAAGAGGGCAGTACTAATCATCTGTTCTCTGTTGTGTGAAAGTGACTTCAGTGCCTAGAGAGGCCACGAGTGAGGCTTTGTTTGTTGTGCTTATGAACGTTGCCTTGATATCCCAGAATAGGAAGCTGGAGGAAGCTGTTTTCTATGAAGTCAGACTGTTTATCTATCCGACTTAATATTGTTTACAAAATGGTAGCAGGGGCTCTCCAGGGTTTCAGGCAGACGTCTTTCTTAGCCCTACCTGGAGATGCAGAGAGCTGAACCACTATCTTCTGCCTGCCAAACATGTGCTCTAGCATTAAGCAATGGTCCTTCTGTTCTCTGGGATGCTCCAGTATGTCCTAGCAGCCACATTGCTTAGAGAGCTGACAACTGCTGCTGCAATGATCTACCCAATGGTGACTGATGGATGATTTATTTGTTCATGTATTTGTATGGCACTTCGTACCTCAAAACTGTGGCCAAAGCAGCTTACAATGTACCAAACAAACCGGAACAGCAATAATTGTGACAATTCATTCCAAAACATAATGCAGTATAAACAGTTTAAATTAGAAATATCAATTTTTGTTGTTGTTTAGTCGTTTAGTCGTGTCCGACTCTTCGTGACCCCATGGACCAGAGCACGCCAGGCCCTCCTGTCTTCCACTGCCTCCCGGAGTTCGGTCAAATTCATGTTGGTAGCTTCGGTGACACTATCCAACCATCTCGTCCTCTGTCGTCCCCTTCTCCTCTTGCCTTCACACTTTCCCAACATCAGGGTCTTTTCCAGGGAGATTTCTCTTCTCATGAGATGATCAAAGTATTGGAGCCTCAGCTTCAGGATCTGTCCTTCCAGTGAGCACTCAGGGTTGATTTCCTTCAAAATGGATAGGTTTGTTCTCTTTGCAGTCCAGGGGACTCTCAAGAGTCTCCTCCAGCACCACAATTCAAAAGCATCAATTCTTCGGCGGTCAGCCTTCTTTATGGTCCAGCTCTCCCTTCCATACATCGCTACTGGAAAAACCATAGCTTTGACGATGCGGACCTTTGTCGGCAAGGTGATGTCTCTGCTTTTTAAGATGCTGTCTAGGTTTGTCATCACTTTCCTCCCAAGAAGCAGGCGTCTTTTAATTTCGTGGCTGCTGTCACCATCTGCAGTGATCAGGGAGCCCAAGAAAGTAAAATCTGTCACTGCCTCCATATCTTCCCCTTCTATTTGCCAGGAGGTGATGGGACCAGTAGCCATGATCTTAGTTTTTTTGATGTTGAAGAAATATCAATAGCATAATGTTAATAAATCAATATCAGTATCAATATCATTAAAGCGGTAACACAAAACAGCAGTGTGCTAATAACAATATAATCCAGCAGTCCAGTACCAGGCAGAGAGAATGAAGCCTAATAAAGAAATAAAATACAGAGCAAGTGTGATGTTATTGTCAGATTGTCAAACTGGGAAGGGAGAAACTGGTTCTAAGTCCCCTCTTAGCCATGGATTTCATGGAGTGACCTTGGGCTAACCACCGTCTCTAGAAATGGGAGATATCACTTTTTGAAGTATAGCCAGCTGTGCTGACTGTGGGATTCTGGGAACTGGACTAACATTTCCCATCTTTGTCAACCACTCAGTTTAACCTGTCTCACAAGGTTGTTAGGAAGGTCCAAGCTGTGTGTGAAAGCAGGGTATCATTACTATCATAACTAAATAGTATGCCATGGTTTGATTTCAGCCATAGACCTGCTTGGAGTGGAGCAACTGAAATTAATGGCTAGAATCCTATTGGTGTTTGTGTAAGGTTTGCATAACTTATCAAGGATAATTCTACCTAATTGATGAGATGCTAGGGCACATCTCAGTTATACAGTTGAGTACATAAGACTCAGATGCACCACTGCACTTTCTCAATTAGCCACAATTAATCACCAAGAAGATTCTGGCCATTGAGACTTAATTTAACTCATTAGAAGAGGTAGGCCTGGACTTTGGAGCAGGTTTAGAGTCCTGTAGGATACCGATGAGCAACTGCAAGTGGAAGAGAAAATCTCTGATGTTAGAAATACACGGTACATGGGTTCAGGAGACCTCTGTGTAGATCTTGGAGCAATGTGACACAGCCTCTGTCCACACTGAGCCCAGTAATTAGGAAGCATGCAGGGTGGTTGCTGATCAAACCCAATTCTAGTTTCACGCAAACACATCATGGCGACTCCTCTGCAAATCCTCCGGATTAGAGATTTCCTAGAAGAAAAGTATGCCACAAAGGTTCCATGGTGATACTCTAGATTTAATCTGAGATGAAGCAACTTCAGCATCAGACCATATTTCCCACAATAGCTTGACACTGCCACATTTAATGGTGCCCTTGTGGGTTGTTTAAATAACCCACTAGGTGAATTATTTGAACCTTTGTGACAAAGAGTCACAATAGATGTTAAGATGACTGTCTATTCCCTGTAATTATCCCTTCCCAAATGGGATTTCCTCGAAGGTACACGTTTCAGCAATTTACCCTCTATTAACCAATCAAAACACACAGCATGCTAAATGCAAGATATGTCAGTGAGGAAAACCATGTGTTAGGGCAAACAGACATCTTTCACCACATGAGAGACCCAGGCATTCCAAGCATGTCATTTTGTTTGACCCTGAGCGGTCGGAAAGTCATTTGCATGTATTTGGAATTCTCATACATTGCACTGCATTGCTGCAGAAGGAAAACTCCTTCATTCAATTCAATTAATCTTAATTCAATTAAGAGAGAAGACACCCAGGTGGTGGACTTCAGTTATAATAAATAAGAGTAATGGAGCATACTTCCATTGCAGTCCATTCATGCCTAGCTGTCATGGCAAGGTTGCTAAGACAGCCTTTCCCCAGAACAAACAAACAAACATATGCAGGTGCAGAACACGATAAACATGTAATGCTATTCATGGCTGTGCTCCTAAGTAACAATCCAGAGGCCATGACATTCACGGAGTGACCTTGGGTAAGTTGCTCTCTTTCTCAGTTTAAGATACCTCGCAAAGTTAAATGTCCTTATGAGAATAGAATGGGTGCAGTACTTCAAGCTCTCCAGACAGGACTGGCCCTACCATTAATGAGAGCAAGGCACCTCAAGCAGCAGACCTGTTAGGGTGATGAATAGACATGGGCACAAAATGAACCATGAAGCAAACCCCCCCCCCCCTCCAATGAATTCAGCTGTTTCATGGTTCGTATCAGGGTGCTTTGGGGAAATGCGTCTACCCAGAATGAAACAAAACACTGAACTATTGTTGCCGTTGGCGATTCGTACGTGGGCTGTAACTCGGATATCCCAAATCCAATCTTTACCAAACTTGGCATGACTCTTAGGCTAACTCTCTTCCCCACTCCCACCAATTTTGCCAAATATTGGATTTGGTACATCCAAGTTATTGCCTCCGCCAAAGCAGATCCCCCCAGGAAAGTGCTCTTTAGCCAGCTGCTAAAGAACACTTAGCTTTTTTGGGGGGCTATAATTTGGATGTTCCAAATTTGGTCTTTGCCAAAATTGGGGGTGGGCTGGGGAGGAGCCTCACCTGAAGACTCACTGTGATTTTGGCATCTCTAACCCATATGGGGGCTGTTCTACTGCTCCTGGAAGTCCCAACTCACATGAACCACAAAACAGTCTGCTTTGTCTGAAAGTCCATGGTTCATAGTTTGGGAATAGCAACAAACCACGAACCGTCATGAACCACATTTTCCCAGTTCATGCCTATTTCTAGTCATGAAAGGTTGTCAAAATTGGTAGTTATCATTATTGTACTTTTACTACCAATAATGAAGAGAGATGTTCTGCCTTGAGTACCATAAATGACTTGAGTGACTAAAGGCAGAGAAATCATTAAAAAACCCCAAAAACAATGACCCATGAAGTATGGTAAGCTAGAGCAGTGGTTCTCAAACTTGGGTTCCCATGTGTTCTTGAACTGCAACTCCCAGAAATCCTGGCCAGCACAGCTTCTGGGAACTGCGGTCCAAGAACACCTGGGGACGCCAGGTTGAGAACCACTGAGCTAGAGTACTTGGTCACCCAAAGAGAAATGAAAGTACAGATTGTTACAGCTGATCATTCAAACTGAGGTAAATGAGGGAAAGATGTGAAGCAAGCAGAAGAATGTATTGATTGGAGAAGCTTTGAGATTGGTTTGGATGCAACGCAATATCACTGTTCAGAGCTACTGTGTCCAGTCAGGATACCCTTCATGAGGTCCAGCACATGATAGGAAAGGTATGGCAGGGAGGGGGAGGAGAGAGGAGAGGAAGAGGAGGAGGAGGAGGATCCAGGTTATTATGCACCTTGATTTCAGGAGTATGGGCAGCATTTATTGCTGTGTCCTTGGCGGCAAGGTGGCTTGGACTGGCCATTTTTATGGCGAAAAGGAAAGGCAAAAGCAGCAGTAATGAGTGACCTCCTTTCAAGGTCCCATACAAATGGTATGGTGAACAAAGCACTGAGAAGTGACCTCCTGTGTACTTGAAATGGGGAAGAAATGTTGTGTACAAGAGAGGACTTGGAAGGACACCCAAACTTGTACCTCATGTGAGTTGACCTGGGGCCAAAAGAAGAATAGTTGTTGAATGTCAAGGAGGACTGGGAGGGAGTGTTCTACATTTGTTTTGGCATCTTTAGACCATTCACAATAGCAGAAGCTTCCAAACAGCCGCCCAAACATTTGCACTCAACCATTGAATGGTTCTGCTTCAAGGTGAGTGGCAGGATGATCCCCACAGACATGATGAGGGAAAAACAATTGCGAATCGAATGGGATTTGAAAGAGAATGGGAAGCACAACACAGGTTCTGTATCTCCCTGGGAGGCAGTGTTAATAGCCATGAAAGGCAAAGTTCACCAAGTGTCAGGTGTTCTATTATGCATAGTTAAAGGTTGAACATTTAACATCGTATGTAATATCAAAAATATGTCATACTCTGATGCAGCCAATGTTGTAAACAGTCATGCTATTTCATTTCTCTCCACCACAATCCCTTAGATCACTGAGCTTAGCTAGTGATTTAACTGCCTAGGTACTGGAATAAGAATATTAAGAACAGGGAATATATTGATTTTATTCCCTCTTCAGACTTAAAAAGTGTTGTCTGTGTTGTGATGAAATACCAGAAGCAGCTGGTAGCACTTGCCAACTTGCTATGTTTATATTATCTACAGAAGGCTTTGGGTACCCAGGGTGATGTAGTGGATATAGAGTGATGGACTAAAGACACCAGGATTCGAATTTCCACTCAACCGTAGAAACTCACTGGGGGAGTGGAGCAGGTAAAGCCAGTCCTTAAATACCTCCCTTACCTTGAAAACCCTATTAGGGTTGCTATAAGTCAGTTCTGACTTGACGGCACAAAATAACAACAGCAGAGGGTTTTAACTGTACAGTTTAACACAATGTATGTGCACTTCCTCTATTTTTGTACAGCATTCAGAATTGGGAGGAGAGGATTAAAATGTCTCGCTTAATAGGAGATGTACAAACACGAGTCATAAAAAAACCCCCTCACAGCCTGCAGTTAGCCCACAAGTGGCAGTAGGCGGCCACAGAAGGCCTCCAGGCAATGCCTTCTGTAACTATTAGTAAGTGTGTCATTATTCTTAGCCTTAACTTGTTTCCCAAAATTGGCACAAGGCAGAAAAATCTGTATTCAGATCTCCAGCATATTTTTTTTTAAAGGACATTAGAAAATAACAGGCAGGGGGCAATTCAGGTCATGGCCACAGCATTGGGGAGATTGATGCTTAGAGTGTGTCACTGGGCCTCCTTGACAGGGGCCGGACTCGGTGATCCATAGGGTCCCTTCCAGCTCCTCAGTTTCTAAATTTGTTGAGCTGCTGGATAGCGCAGGGGTTTAGGTCTCTGGCTGTGGAGTCAGAGGTTGGGAGTTCAGTTCCCCCCATGGTGCCTTCTTGACAGGGGCTGCACTCTGTGATCCATAGCCCACGATTATATCTCTCTGTACAGTCTTCTCCATTTCAATTAGGCACCTGCCTCCTTGTGCTGATTAGATGTAAAGATGGGGTGCAAGAGGGTTTCAGCGTAGGAAGATTTAAACTTCCCCTCCCCATCCCAGCATGTTGCAATGAGAGGAGTTTGAGACATGATAAGAACCACAATAAATAAAGACCCAAAGCAGCCCTGGAGGCGATGGCCATCACAATAGTGCTTCTACAACTGGTGTATATTTTTTGCCATTAAGCTAGCTTCTACTCTATCTCGCATACTTTATTTAATTTTGGAACATTTTCTCCTTCTATGTACATTTTAAAAAGTTAATAATGGAAAAAGTGACACAAGCTGTCTAGTCACCTAAGAATGATTATGTTAAATTTACCATTTGAAAGCAAAGAAAGCTATAAATAGATCAGGGCATGAAAAGGAACTTGAATCTACTACTAAACTGGTGTCCCACTGAGGAGCCAGACAACAACAGAAAGACTGTGCAGACAGCAAAAGACCCAGAAGGCTATTTGGAGATAAAGCTTTAGGGTCATGGAAGATAAAGGGCAATGTACCCATGTTGGCATTTCCACAGAATCCAGAAGTCCTAGCTGGAGTTCCAGATCCAAATCATTTGGCCCAAAATGGAAGGGCTGCTGCATATGTTAAGGCTGACATTTCACAGCAGAGAACGCTGGGTATGACCTTTCAGATGTTGAGCATAATACATATTAAATATGCCTTCTTTATTGTGATTGGAAAGGAATGAGGGACTCAGAGTTGGCTGGCTTTCGTTGCTAATATGCAAAACAGAAATAGAGAAGCTGGGTCTTTTCAGTACAGGTACTCAAGAAACAACTGGAAAATTAATAATAGTCATCTTTTCTTTCATCCATTCTTGCATCATTAACAGGGAACACTTTAAAATTCAGTATAATGAAGACTATGCAAAGACTCTTCAGTTGCCAAATATTTTTTAACATTTAATTTAATTTCTTTTTTTAAAAGGATAATATAAAAATGCTTTCCATTAACTTGACTGATTACTTTGAAATCACTGATACAAAATATGATAAAAGGATGAGCAAGCAAAAGCATGGCAGATTGTAGGGAATCTGATTAGCTAACCAGTGGTTTCAAGTGAATATATTGAAATGCTATCCTGTGATTCCGGGAAAATGTCAGACGAGATGGCAAAGAGAATCAGATGAATACTGATGGTTAATTATTTCCCCCTCCTGCTCTGCTCAGTTTGGCACAGTCTGAAGATATTGGCAGATAAATTATGACTGATATGGTGAGGAGAGTAGACTGGTATGATAATTGAGAGCCTTCTAATCTTAACAGTACTCGAACATTAGCAGCAAATGTTTTTCTATATCACTGCATAGAAAATTAGCCAGGATAGTGAGGAAGAAATACCTCAGTCCCATGATTAGTGAACCAGAACTTCAGGTATTATGGTCAGAACCAAGCAGGGGTTGGCAACATGAGGCTCTCCAGATGTTGTTGTGCAGGAAGTCCTGTTTTTCATTGACTACACGAACTAGGGCTTATGGGAGTTGCCGTCCAGCAAAATCTGCTTGCCTACTTCTGGAGCAAGGGGTGACCTTTGAACATCTTGAAGAATTGGGCTAGGCAGGGACTTCAGAGTGTGAACAGGCAGGTCAGGAGATTCATGGCAAAGAGGGGAAGAGAGGAGCCTTTCCATGGGCACTAAGTAGCTCAGCTGATGAAGATCCTGGGAGTAAATTTGCTCCCTGCATCACTGCAGTAAATACAAGAAATTCAGCATTGGCTCTCTTTCAGCAGACATTAACTGATATGCCAAAAGTTTTAAAGATGAATGGATATGTCTTAGAGCGGAAAAATGTATGAATAAAAAAAAGCGTTGTTTGGACAGCCCTAGGGCTATGCCTTCTCAAATGTGTAGGAAAGAAGTGCTGATTTTGAAAAACCTGATATCAAAAGATAAATACAAAACCCATCTGACTAAATAGAAATCCTTCTTCCTTCCTTTCTCTGAAGATTCTTTGCAAACAGGATCATGTTCTAGAAGATGGCAGCTCCCTGCCATAGAACTTTTTTCCAAGGGAAACTCAGCTCCCTTCCTCCCTCCCTCCCATCCTTCCCCCAGCTGGCCAAAGGAGGCTTTGGGCAGCTGTATGGTTGCTGGGGAAAGGCGTTTTTATGGAGTGGGTTCTGTACAAACTTTATTTTGCTTTCTTTGCTTTCTTCTTTATATAGTGCACTCGTGTGCTTCAACGTTTTTAATTTGTGTTTCAATATGTGACTATTTTGTGCTTTAGTGGTATTTTTATTCATTCTGGGAGTCTCCTTGAGTTCCTCTTTTTGGAGAAAGATGGGATAGGAATTCCACAGATAAATAAAATAATGTTCATTGTTACAAGATACGATTTTATGGCGTAAAGTAATGGATTTAGATAGTTGAACCACTGATAATCTATATCAGGTACTGGGAATATGCGGCCTTCCAGATACTAAATGGTAACTCCTTTCAGCCTCTTCTATATAGCTAATGGTGAGGGTTCGTGGGAATGGCAGTATAACTAATGGTAAAGGATCATGAGGGTTGTGGTATAGTGAATGGTGAAGGATCATGAGGGGTGCAATCCACCAGAATCTGGAAGGGATTTCCCATCCCTGCAATAGATGGTTGAAAAACAGTGCATATGAAATAGTAACTGGGATGAACCTATTCAGCCCTGCTTCCTGTCTGTTCTAACCAGAGCTGTGACTAGCAATTTGGCCCTTTGGGTGAGCAGCAACACCTGAGGGATTGGCATGACTCCATCTCTCCCCGCCCCTAAGAAAAAAGGAGGAGAAGGATGTGATGTCTCCCAAGAGAAAGAGAACTTGGATGTTTTCAAATTGAATAGGGCCAAAGAGTGTTGCCATTTATTTTCCTAACACTCATCAGTAGATTTGCCTCTAGATCAGTGGTTCCCAAACTGTGCCCTGTGGCACCCCGGGATGCTGCCAGACCCAGCCGGGGGTGCTGTGAAATCCTCTCAAGCTTTGTAGACCTTTAATTCACAGGCCTTCACCCCTCCCTAAGTATTGTATTGGGGAACTGCAACTGGTTGCCAGTAAGTCAAGGGAAGCATGAGTTGAAAAGGTTTGGGAACCATTGCTCTTGATTTGAGTTCCCTCTTAGTTTGGATGCCCTGGGGAAAAGCCCCGGTTGCCTTGCCCCAGTTACAGCCCTGGTTCTTCCTCTCCATACAAAGACTTATTCTTAACTCTTACATCATGTCAAGTGGTGGCACTGTTGCTCACCAACTTTGTTTGATGGTTCTCCCTGGCCCTGCGGTCCTAGGATTGGCACCAAATGCTCTGATCAACAAGTTGCTATTTCTGGTTGATCCAAGGCTCGTTCTTGATCTGAATCAAGCTTCCCTCTTTGTGGAAAGCTGTAACTTGTGGTGCTGCCTGGCTCAGAAGAACATCCATGTGCTATGTTATTACAGCCACAAGTCAGAAGAAGCCAGTTGTGGCATACATTTAGATAGGGGCTGGAGTTAATTTTTGTTGGTATGACCTACATTTTATTTCAGTCATTTTCAGAACTCCCACTGATATTGCAAATAAAAGTCTGAAGAGTTTCAAACTAGCACTTGCTTGTTACTGCCTGTAGTTTGTGCATGCTTGTGTTTGTCTGTGTGCGTCTGCGTGTTTGAGACAGAGTTTTATAGGAGAAGGATCTCCATCGTATGGATGCCTCTAATTAAGTTACCTGCAAATGTTTAGATATTTGCAAAATGTTAGATATTTGAAAGGATTTGGAGCAAACAGAGTCTTTGAAGTTTGAAGGGGAAGGGATTTATACAAAATGCATGAAATACCTTTTTCACAAACCATGTGGCAGCACCTTATAAAAGCAGACAGTTTTTAAAAAATTACCAGATATCACAACCTATTTACCACCTTTCATAAAGGAAAACATATTATGTTGAGTTGTACAGACATTATATAATGTGTGTGTCTTCATTCCAATTCTGGTCTTGTCACTTGACGCAACTACAGGTGAATGTCATTGACTTGGTATTTGCCAATTATTAATCTCTGTGCTTTGGAGAACCTTCCCAAAGCCTCCAGACAATGAAGAATTACTTGACTTGCTGACCTCTCCCCTGTACCGAATATGGTTTTGCTCAGCTTTTGCATGTAAAATTGTCTGCTTCAACATTTTGTTTTCAGAATTAGTGGTTGCATGAGCAACATGGAAGCATATGTCAAATCGCCCTGCCATGGGTAGGTAGGCAGTCCACCTATTACATACAGACTGAAATTTAACATTGATAAATGCTTCAGAGCAGCTGCTGCAATTCATGTAGTCATGTAGTCTTAATATGACTGGGCACCTTAAGAATCACTAATTTGATATGCATCCATGGGCCCACCTTATTTTTATTTATTTATTCAAAATATTTTTATTCTGGCTTTCTTCTTAAGAGGGACCCAGGGTGACTAACATAATTAAAAGAGACCCTAAAACAGTTTCAAAGCAACGAGGCACAACAACTCCATTTAAAACCCCTCTCAGATAGTCAATCATTAAGGGAAAACCTGCCTGGAGAGAATGATCTTTGCCTGCTTGCGGAAGGACAGCAAAGATGGGGCCAGCCTGGCCTCCTGTGGGAGGGAGTTCCAGAGTCTTGGGAAGTAACGTAGGTGAGTCCCAGGGACTTCTCCATGGTGGTCTTTAGTGACATCATTTTCCTTCCCAAGAAAGCCTGCCAGGTACATTTTTAATTGATTATTAAGGGATACAGCTATATTTTAGCTAATACTAACACATATGTAATACCAAAATTACACTTGTCAAGACAATGGAAACTGAGGGTGTGACTATAATTTCAAATTAGATTGGAACTGGTTTGGGTTTTTAGAAATTGATTTAATGTCATATGGGTTTTGTTTTTGTTTTTTTGGTCAGTGTGTACACTCACAGGTAAAAACATTTCGTCCAAAGGTAAGCTATGTGATACATTGGCACTTCGGTATTCCTGGTCCCCATTTTCCTGGTTTTTATTCAGTAGCAGGAACTTACTGTATTTTTCCGTGTATAAGACACTACTTTTTCCTAAAATCATTACGCTAAAAATTGAGGGGTGTCTTTTACACGGAAGTAAGCTGAGATAGCTGAGGAGATAACAAAATGGCACATACCTTGCCTCTGTAAACAGGCTTCCTTCAGTCACGAGGCTTAGCTTCCTACAGTCAGGAGACTTCGCTTCCTCCAATCATGAGCCTTATGGAACTGACGTCAGCTGATGCTGAACAAACCAACTGGAACACACCTCGTTGGAGGTGGAGCCTGTAGGCAGTGCTCAGATTCAACAGGGACTTGTAATGTCTGAGTGTTCTGAGCCGAGAGACTGAATACTCAAAGCTAAGTTTTCTTAATTTTGGGGTTAGAAAAATGGGGTGTGTGTGTTATAAACGGGGGCGTGCTATAAATGGAAAAATATGGTAATTCTTCATCCTATTCTCGAGGCGGAGCTTGCCTGCCTTGAGACAGCTGATGCTGGACTCAGCAGCTTTTATACTGCAAAGCCAACATCAGCAGCCTGCAACACAGCTCAGAACTACGGTAGCAGACATTTTCTCTGTCCTCTGTCCTTTAAGAATCATATCTGGCAAATCATATTTTTTACTAACCTGTTGTACTTGACAACACACATACACACCCAGGACTCTGCAGGCACTGTTTACACTGATGTCAGTGATTGCCCATGCCAAACTGAGTAAAATGCAACCAGAATCTATTCAAAATAAATAACCGCCAAGCGGGTATTTAAAAAAACCCACCTCCCCCTTCCCAGCTGTACGTTGTGTCATTGGAGAGCTTTAATTCAATTTCAATCATGCCAAACCTGGTGCAAAAACAGGAGAATTTTGACATGTAGTTGTGCCCTGAGAGTGGCCAGAGCACAACAGACACCAGAGAGGATCTCAGGCAAGCAGGTAGAGCCAGCAGAGAGAAGCAGGACCTTGGATAGCTCCAGACAGGCATGTCCCTAGGGCTCAGCTGAGAATTTGTGCTCCTTTTGGGCTAGATTATTCTGCCTAGGCTCTGAGGGTGAAATCGACATTAAGAGTAAGGCATATTTGCTGCTATTATAATGCTTTTCCTTCTGGCATGCAGTTCCATCACAGCCCTATGCCCATGCCATCAGACTTGCAAATGAAGTCCATGTTTACCTTCTGGTGAGCCAACCACAAAACAAAAGCAAGCTGATTTGTTACAATCAGGTTTCTAAACAGGCAGATCTGGGAAGAATTCTTGGAGTCTCAAAACTTCTCTCACATACCCCATCTCCTACATCAGTGAAGCTTGTAGGCTTGCCAGGCACTGGTGACAACAAAAGCAGATTGCAATTAGAATTATGTGTCTAGAAACTGCCATTTTAATATCCCACAATGTTGTGCTTTTACGGACCATTGTAGGCAACAGCTATCAGACACACTCAGCCTGCATTAATTGGAGCAACAACAAAAAAATGACATTTCTAAAAGTGGGAGCAGAGCAGGTGTCAGGCATGAGTCTTGCTGGAGAGCTGAGGCCCCACCAGCTGCTCAAGCATGTCTTGTAGAGTTGTTTTGGTCTGCAACCTTCCACTCCCTGAGATTCTACAGCCACAACTTGTGGCTAAGAGGTGGGCCCTTTGTGATGCCACAGGGATGGAGAAGACAAAGTTTGGTTGGGGAGCAAGCATGGCACCCTGGCAAATACCTTCATGCTGAGAGGGTGAGCTCTAGTACCAGTTGGGAATAGAGTGGAGAGGTTTGCCCGCTGGCCAGGCTTTAAAGTTACCTCACAAACATAAATAAAACTTTATCCTTCTGTAACATCTCTTGTCCTGAGGTTTTTCTCTCCATCTGAAGTCCTGGGAAAGCATAGCAATTTCATGAGGCGACAACGAGTGCTCTGAGACCTGGTAATCCTAGTACCTAGTACAGATGATTCTTGGCCTGTAGGATAAAGTGTATGGTCTTTTCCCTGATTTTTACCCTATGAAACAGAATAGGCAGAGACTGTGATTTGTCCAGTGAATTTTGTGGCTGAACTCTAGGTGGATCTGAGCACTCTGGCTTGAATCTGGTGCTTTACTACCGTGTTACCCCGAAAATAAGCCCTACCCTGAAAATAAGCCCTAGTATGATTTTTCAGGATGCTTGTAATATAAACCCTCCCCCCAAAATAAGCCCCCGTTAAGTGAAGCCCCACCCTCCACCCTTGTGCCGCAACCAGAAGAAGATGACAGGACTACATTTGAATAAATGTAGATTGCTGTAACTTAAAAAAATAAAATAAAACAACTCTTGAAAATAAGCCCTAATGCGTTTTTTGGAGCAAAAATTAATATAAGACCCTGTCTTGTTTTCGGGGAAACACGGTAGTTTTCATGCTTTTAGATCATTGTTGTATGGATACATAGCCCACAACAGTGAGTAAAAGTGATTTTTCTGAGGGCACCAATATAATTTCATGGGAAAGGGATCTAGAACAGGGCAATGGTGTTATTATGTTAGGGCAGCTATGGTACGTTACAAACTGGTTTGTCAACCGAAATACAAAACTCTAGGCCTCTCTCCTTAAAAACAAAGGTAAAATAAATAAACTTTCCCACAGAAAGAAGTCAGATTTAATCTGCCTCTCAGTCAGTGTGTTTTCCCCAACATAGCATATGTTTGTATTATTCACAGATAATTTCTTAACCCATATTGACCCGCATGATTCCCTGTGCTTTATCAAGAGGAGTGCCAACAAATAATACGAGTGGGTTAAAGCAAATGTCATATGTAAGGCTAAGGTGAATGTGGATTTCATACTGAAGTCCTTTCTCTGTTATTATTAGCTCTGAAAACTTTTACTGCATAATTTGACTGTCTTGCAAAGGCAGATTAGGCTGACATTTCTCAGTGTTACTGTTTTATTTTGTTAACTGAGAAACTGAAGAATTGTTGCAGTTTTGAATGTTAGTTAAATTCCTCTAGCTGTGCAGCAGAAGTGCAGGGATTTACAGAGCAAAATTAGCTTCAAATTGTTCAGATTAGTCCATCCCTTTTTCTCATTACATGGCACTTACAATCTCAATAACTCACTCTTGAGACATTAATAGTACAAAGAACAAAAGATTTCATTTACATACAGTGAACAGATAACAGCAAGCTAAAAACATGACTGCTTTAAGCAACAGTCCTCAACAGACTGATTTGTCCCAACAGACAAAGGAGAGGGGGAAAAGCTCTTAGCAGAGAGGTGTGGATCTCTTTGAATTCAAAAGCAGGGAAAAAAACTATTGGTTACTGCTGGATAGATTGACAGTCACCCCAGCCCAGAAAGGTCCCTCCCAGCCACACCTACTAGGGGCAGCATGTGAGGTTGCAAAAACTCCAACAAGAGTAGCATCTGTATGTTGTCGAAAACATATGGTTTGAATGATGTACTTGTGGCATTATTTCTAGTACACCAGATGACGATCTTGGTTTAAATGGAAAATAGGAGAAGTTCTGAAACCAGTAATGCATTCGAAGAATGATAAGCAACCATTATGTCATTGAAAGTATTCCAAATCATGTAAAAAACAACAACACAACAACATTTAAAGAACAGGGGGAAAAAATCATGACAGCAAGGCTTTGTTGTTGATGTAGTTTCCAAACTTTTGAATTCTTTAAATATATTTATCTTGGTCCAGAGGATTGTTTTGAGCACCATGGAATTCCATTAGGTACACAGAGCTTCAGTCTTTACACTTTACTGATTATTTTGTTTTTATTAATTGTACTGTTTTATATAGTTTGTATAATCATGTATCTAAGTGGTTTAAATTAAAGTACAGTACACATATAATACAATATGTAAAAATCACATAAAACTCTAAAACACTTACACATTTTTTTAATAGCCAGGTTTTTAAGGGTGATTGTATTTTTGCAATCACTGTTAAGTTGAGGTCAGCTAGAACAGCTGATGAGTGAGGCAATGCAAGTGACCCTCAGACCGACATGGGCATTCATGTTTTTAGCCCTCCTTGCCAAGTGGCTACTGACAACATACATTAAATTAATTAATTAATTACATGGATGTCCCTCTTGTCCACTTAGGACAATGTAAAATTATCGAAGACACATAAATTAAAAACATGAGCTAAAACCACAACCCTATAAAACATCCTTTCTTTTACAAAAAGGGGTGGGGGGAGAGAAAAAAGGAAGCAATGAGCAGCACGCACCAAACTAAAATCTAGTTCAGCAGCTCATCAGCTTCAAAAACAAACATCTGGCTGAACAAACGGTTCAGGAACCAGTATTTTGTACAAAACACAGCAGTTAACACGGCTTTCTTGGTACCTTCTGGGACACATCTTGCCAGAACGTGGGGAGCTTCAAGAGTTTCCTAGGGTTTTCTTTCTGGATATGATTCAAAGTGCCGGCTAGGCTCCAGAGCTTGGGAGTGATGCAGAGTTTGACATTCACTAGTTTTGTTGTTGTTGTTTGTTTGTTTAAAGATGACTGTTTATAACAAATTCATTTTTCCAATAATGATGGCACAACTACCATGCATCCAACTTGCAACTTAACAAGGAATAACTTCATGGTAACCTTTTAAGTATTTTTATGGCTAGAGAGGTTTAGCATTACTACATGGTGGAAGAGGAACATCATTGGGTTCACGTTTTGGCTTGTGCTGCTGTTGCCTACGTTATGGTTGGTGTTGAGGCCAGGAGTGGCTCACCCCCAAAATTTCAGTGTGCGCCTGTGTGCTGCCCAGTCACAAGCTGTCTATGATTGAAGCAGTGATGACATGGATGGCAGAAGAGTGGGTTTTGCATCCTGGGTTGTTTTGTTCTTTGACAAGAAATGTAACTAAATTCCTATTGAGAAATGGGAAAGTATAGAGTTACTTTAGAAAAATTGTAGCTACAGCAGTAACAGTTTAGCTCAAAGTGTGAAAGCATTTGTCTTTCAAGGCCTACATTCTTTCAAAACCCATCCCACTTAAAGGAAGTTTAAAGAAGGTGTGTGAAGGTATGATAACACTGAGGTTTGTCCTGGGTTGATGCCAACTTCTCGATACTGTACTCTGACATCTAAATCATAGTCACCCTTCATACAGAAATGTTTACTTATCCTGGGAAGGTGTGTTTCTAGTATCCACACATCACACTGCCCCTCACTTCCTTGTTCCCCTTCTCTGCCATTATGACCACCCTGTTACTTACCCTTTTCACCAGCATTTAAAGCTCTTCTCTTTCTTTTTTTAAATGTTTAGCAAGTGAAATAGCACTGCCCTGAAAAGACATGGTAAGCATTTGGATCAGTGCAGCAACTATTTTAATAGTGCTAAATTAGGAGAACAAATATTTTTGAAAATACTATTTACAAATTGCATTACAGATGTTGTCCGTGCTAATGCAAATGGAAAGGAAGCAAAAAGAATCGAGTTCACTCCAACAACATGCCCCACTCTATGCCTCATTGGGGAAGTCATTTAGCTGTGCCCATCAATGGCCCTATAGGGCCAATATAGGTGATTGCACATGCCAAATGCAAGACAAATGTGACTGGAAACACACACACACACACCCAAAACAGAACAAAACCCAACACGGCCCCCAAGTCTTGGCAACCAAACAAAATATGCCACATATTCATGCCAAAACAATGGATGTACTCATGAGTTGTGATAACATGGTGTAGTCAATAGAATAAATATTGAAAGGAACAGTACGATGCATGGCATGAACTGTGAGATGAATACCTGTCTAGTAGCTCCCTGAAAATGAGAGTGGAAAGGAAAGAGAGAGAGAGAAAAAGTGGCTCCACTTACCATTGGCTTCAGCACCATCACTCACCATTGCCATGGGTGTAAGTGCTAACAAATGACCCTGAGGGAAAGCAGTCCTTGGAAGAAAAACGTTTCTACATCTTAAGTCAGAAATACAGATTAAAAACATGTTTTCATACTTTTCTTTAGAATATTTCTTATGGAACATGGAGTTTTTCCCCAGTGCTTTGCTACCAGACCTTGACTGCTTTACTTTCTAAAAAGAAATGCATTAACATTTCACATGCACTTCATGCATTGATGGCTGATGGTTTTCCCTGCTACTGGTTGCATTGCCCTTTTTTTTTTTTTGCTGCTACTGAGAGGCTATGTTTATGTTCTACAAATTAGCTAGAATGATATTTCAGAACAGCTAAAATATATCTTTTTTTAAAGAATAATCAAGGCACGTATATTTCTTACAAAGTGCCTCTTGTTTTGTTGTGGGAGACAAGAAGGAATAATGTGTGAAGCTGAATGTAGCAGTTTGCTGCTATGGAGACTGGAATTAAAGTTCCCCATCATGAGTCAAACTGGTTGGTTATTTCAATCATATCCAGAAATAAATTGGAAACCCTTGAAATTCCAGGAACAGACTGAGTGATTATTGGCTTGTGTGTCTTGATGATTTGTGTCTTAATCTGGGGTTTGAGGCTTTGGTGCTCTTTTTCACCTTATTTTTCCACTCTTCATAAAGGTGCAATGTAATTAATGATGTGTAGGTATATGTCAGTGGTGAGCAACAGTTGTCTTCCACTTTTTCACTTGCACAGTACTGCAGTCAAGACTGCTCACGACCTGAACTTGATCCCATTGGGCTCAGGTAACCAGCTAAAAGTTGACCCATCTTTCCATCCTTCCAAGAGTACCCAGCCTGCTGGGGGCTTAACATGTAGCTTGCATAATTAAATTGTAAACCACCCAGAGAGTGCTTTAAGTGCTATGGGCTGTATATAAGCAACACACTTTGCTTTTTGCTTTTAACAACTCCGATCAACCCTACGCCTAAATTCACTGCCATAACAAATGGTGAAGGCTTAAGAGAACTGCTGTCCAACAACATCTAGAAGGCCACAGTTTTCTACCCTGGTACATGTGGTCAGCAGGACTTGAAATATGTGGGAGAGGTGAGGGAAGCTCTTCCTGAAATCCATAATCCATACAACTTTCTTTCCCTCAGTTATTGCCAAATGATGCCTCTTTTTTTTAGCCTTCTTAAAACAACAACTAAGGGAATCCATCACAGAAAGTAATAGGGCCAGGCTTCCTCTGGCTTACTTGTAATTCAATCCCGGGGTGTGGGTCTCTTTTGGCCCTTCCCACTTAGTGTTCCAGTGTATGTGCCTGCTCTTCTTTCCCAGAAGGAGAATGCGGGAGGAGCGACCGGAGAACTCAGAGAATGGCAAAGAGGCCAGTCTATGGAAGGAGTCATTCTGTTGATCTGCTGAGTGGCAGGGCTGAGAAAAAAAGAAATGACTTCCCCAGATTCGCAACTCTACTTAGGGATGTCAGGGCTCAACCAAGACATTTGGCTTCCAGGGCAAAGGGCAAAATAATATCTCCCCCATTCCATGTATAAAAGGCAGCCAGAATGGCTGCTGCATCATGCTTCAACACGAGTGACAGGACAGTGCCTTTCACTGCATCTGAAGGCAGCAAGACAACTTGGAGGACACTAGGCAAAGCCGGGTGATGGTCCATGCAGCTTTACTTGCTCCGTGTCCCTGCCTGAGACATTGGCTTCACTCTGTCTCATGGCAGGGCAAGCCTTGATGGACAGTGAAACATTCCACCAAATATTCTTTGGGAAGGGGGCAGAATTCTTCAGTCGTTACGTGGAAGCTGAAAAAATGGTCAGGAAAAATTCCCATCACCGAGAAATTTCAGCTCAGTTAATACTGAATGAAATTAGACAGTGAGATAGTTCTTGCTGGCAGATGAAGGAAGCCGTGGGACAAGAAGGGAAGGAATCAGGGTCAAGCCCATTGCTTTCTTGAGAAATAATAAAAACGATTGACTTAGATTTATAACTGTATCCAAAATTCTCCGTCTCCTTTGTGGGCAGGCGTTTGAAATGGAGGATTTTGCTTTGAAGAGTCAGCAGGCAGATATCTTTCAACCATGAGAAGAAGGCCAAATATTGATATCTATCTATCTAGATCTGTAACTTTATGACATTTATCAGAACAAAAAGTTCAGAGAAACTGAAAAAAAACACAACAAATAATATAAATCCTTGCGATCCAAAATGTTGAAGACTAACTGATAGGCAGTGTTTCCATCATGTACCCCGGACATGAATAACAACAGCAGTAATGAAAACAACCCAATACGTACTGTAGTGTATTGTAGCAATAACACCAGTGTGAGTGAGTGAGTGAGTGAGTAAGTGAGTGAGTGAGTGAGTGAGTAAGTATCTTTAAAACTATGTAAGAAATGCATTAATCCCCAAATATGGAATGAAATATATAGGCTGGGGCTATTGGGGAGACAGAAAAACTGGGGCCATTTACACTATGGCCTTCTGTATGTATTTCTTATAGTGATATAAACCTTCGTTTTCACTTCCCCTGTGGAACCCATTAAAAAGAGTGTGGTAATTCTGGGTCACCATCAGGGAAATGGATCTACAAACAGATCCCATGGCTTGTGCTTCAATACACATTCTAACCCAACCCCCATTTCCTTGTGTACTTTTTCAGGATGAAACGATCCATCTGAGTTTTCTCAGATGAGAAGAAGGTTTATAGAATGCAGGGACCAAGAAACGCCTGGGAAAATGCCTCCAGTAACCTTTTTCCCTGTTCCTTCTCTCAAGTGCGTAAAATGTGGCTGCCTCAGCCTGTGATTATTAATTACTCCGTCGCTATCTTGACATGGACATACAACAGAAAGTTGCCTCACAGGCAACGTTAGTAAAGTTTCCAATAAGGAATAAAGAATGATACATAGTTATATATAGAGAGATATATGACAAGAACTTTAAAACAAACACCCTATTCCCAGCAATAGTACAGGCAACGAGACATGGCCATTTTAGTCCAGTAATCTGGGAACTTACTGCGATCAGACTCATGCTGTTTTACATGCCTACTAATTATATTTTAAAGGTTTTTTAAAAGGACTTCCATTACTGTTAGCTCATTTTAAAATATATATCCTGATAAAGTAGTCACAAGTCACATGTTAAGCAGTTTCCTGAAAATCCAGGGAGCAGACTTTTCAGTGTAATTAGAAACTGGTCTATGAATAGATTTAGGATGCTCTCTCACAGGCTATGTCCCCCCCCCCCCCCCCATGAATCTTTGCCTGAACTGACTGGAGGATATACGTGATAAAGCCACATTTGGAAGCAGATTATGAATTGAATTGATGCCATAAAAGCAGTATTGGAGCACAGCATTGTCTCACATAATGGGCTTCCCAAGGACTAGACTAATGGCTCTGAGGCAGAACTGTGAGAGCCCAGATTCAGAACTTGTTTTGCACATGAACCCCCTAGAGCTGTAGCTGAGGGCAGTGTCCTTCAGATGCTATACCATTTAATAATATAATTTTAACCTTATTAAAGAGCTGCTGAGTCTTGAACTGGATACCTTTGGGACTGTGTTACTTCACAAGTTGCTCCCATGAAGTCCATGTAGCAGTTTAGTTTCCTCTGTTCCTGAACTGACTGCTCATTCAAGTTGGCTAGTGGGTTGTCCTGGACAATCTCAGGCCTTCCTGATTAGTTCAAACTTGCTCAAGCATCAAGGTCTTCTCAGGCTGTGGGCTGTTCTTACATTGTCTGTAGGGACTGGAGAGAATTCTGTTGGACAAAATTCTACTCTGGACAAAAGTAGTCCTCTTTCCCCCCCCCCCCCCCCATTTCCCAAGACTAGGTGCATGAAGAAATTCACCATGCCTCAAGAATGTGTGTACCTGCAAGTCTTACAAGGCATTTTTGAAGAAATGAAGTGCACACACAGCCATGTGCACTCAAAATATGAATGGCTAAAATGCATACGATGGGAAATATAATGAACAAACGTGCTATAGTCAAGGGGGGAAATGCATCTGTTAGGGGAAGTGTATAAAAAAATGTGTGCATGAGTGTATGAATGGTGTATGAATTTCAGTGCAAGAAGAAAAAGCAATGTCTCAGCATGACAAAATGGGAAAGAAAATGTAGGTAGGATTTAGAGAAAATCAAGACAGAGAGATTTTCATATCCTTCCTTCTCTGGGTTGTCCTTCAGCCCTAGTTTCTGGCTTGTTCTTCAGTCATATCACTAGGTTTGCCCTCAAGTCACAAAGTGATCTTCAGTCTTGACTTCTAGCTTGTTTCTCAATTCTTCTTCCTATTATGAAAATGAATTCCTAAATAATAATAATAATAATAATAATAATAATAATAATAATAATAATAATAATAATAATAATAATAATAATAATAATAGCATCTTGATTATTTACACTATTGTAAGTACAATAGCATAAACTGCATAAGAAAAACGATGGTTGAATATTTTTTAAAAAGGAAGATAAATTAAACAGCTGGAAAAATAAACTACTGCATGGACAATGGCTGAGAAATGTTAATGGAAAGCATGATAATAATTTAACTTGGGCATGGCTAAAACTGGGGATCATCAGGAAAGAAACTGAAGGCTTGATCTTTGCTGCAGAAGAACAAGCACTCCAAACTAATGTCATAAAACCTAAAATTCAAAGAATTGATATAAATAGCAAATGTAGACTCTGCCCCCCCCCCCCAAAAAGATGAAACTGCGTCACACCTCATCTGTGAGTACTCAATGACTGCGCAGACAGGGTGCAAAGTTAGACACGACAGAGTTGCAAAATTAATACACGGTCATGATGTTAAAAAACGTAATTGGCCAGCATCCAAGAATCTGTAGGAATATCAGGTAGAGAAGATGTCAGAAAACAACCAAGTTAAGATCTTGTGGGACACTCAGATTCAAACGCACAGACATCTTGAGCAAAATACACCAGATATAACAGTAATAGGACAAAGAAATATCTGGATAATTGACATTGCAATTCCAGGGGATGCCAGAGTTGAAGACAAAGAATTGGAATTGGAAAAACTAACAAAATACAGAGACCTGGCAATAGAAATAACTTGCTTGTAGATGAAACACATTTCATTGGTCCCCAGAGTCATCAGAGCATTGGGAACAATGCCATGGAATTTTATAAAATATTATAACCCACTGCAGATCTCTGAAATAACACCATCAGAGCTATCAAGCAAAGATGCAGTCTCCAGTAATATATCAACAGGTATTTAAATAAACTCAGTTTCTTGCCTTCCAGAAATGTAATTAAGGTACATTAACAGGAAGCAACACTCTCAGCCAGTCAATGTATAAATATCTTATATAAATAAAACTGTGTGACATAAAGATGTACATCCATATATCAAAACTGTTAATGTTCTGCTTGGCACTTTGTACTCTAGTTTGTTTCTGGATCAAGTATATTAAATTAAAGCCCATCTAACTACTGCATATAGAAATATACATATCTACCGTATTTTTCCGTGTATAAAATGACACTTTTTCCTAAAATCATTAGAGGAAAAATTGAGGGTCGTTTTGTACACGGAAGGAGGCGGAGACAAAGGAGCAGCCGTGCTCGGCCGCCTCTCGCGGCTGCCCATTGACTGCTGGCGCTGCCGTCCAGTCACCTCCTCCAGTGCGACTGCCAGGGCTCACCTCCAGCTCATGTCGCCGCCTTGTCCCCTGCCTGAAGGGAGCCTGTGAGTGGTGCTGGAGGAGGCGATCTGACGGCGGAGGCAGCAGTCAACGGGCAGCAGCGAGAGACGGCCGAGCGCGGCTGCTCCTTTGCCTCTGTCTCCGCCTCTGCCTCCTGCTGCTGCTGCTGCCTCTGCCATCAGATCGCCTCCTCCAGCGCCACTCACGGGCTGCCTTCAGGCAGGGGACAAGGTGGCGACGTGAGCTGGAGGTGAGCCCCGGCAGTCGCACTGGAGGAGGCGATTGGGTGGCGGAGGCAGCAGCAGCAGGAGACGGAGGTGGAGGAGCAGCCGCGCTGGGCCGCCCCTCGCAGCTGACCATTGACTGCTCCTCCGCCTCCAGCAAGGGACAAAATTAGGGTGTTGTCGTATACATTGGGGGGTCGTATACACAGAAAAATATGTATCTATATAAATACATCCATACATATAGATAGACAGATATTTTCTTGTTATAAAAGATGAGAAAAAGAAATTAAAAAGCCAACTCCTTTCCCTTTCTCCACTACACTGATATGCTCTTTCCATCTTGCTGTCCTTCAGGCTTTAAAGTGCTACCCTTGAGTTATTGAGAGAATAAAAGTTCAAAAACACTTAGTGGGCTTCATGAGGCCCATGTTGGCTTCACAGAGAAAAATACTTCCATGTAAATACACAGAGAGCGTTGCTGGATGTCTTGAGCAGATCTTCAGAGATGGAGAAGAAAGCAAAGTGTTGGGGGATGTCTTAAAGAGTCCGCACATCTACCACCATCTTTTTGTTAAAAAAAAAAAAGGCCATCAGAGCGGCAATATTAGGAACAGCATACATAATACATCAATATTTAACTGATACTTTGGTTTTTGGTCAAAACTTGCATCTCTTATATAATACCACTCATTGCCCTTTTGATGATCTTTTATTATCAGAAATGTGTGGCCTGTTGTCACCCAGTCTTCAGTTGTAGAATTTTGAAGTAAGTGGTTAAATTGCACTGCTATACATTGATAGAAACTTGTTAGATGCTTTAACCAAAATCCATGCAGCTCATCTGGACCAGGTGCATTCCAATTTTTCACAGCCTTTAATTGCCTCTTAATCGTTTCGTTGTTATTACAATATCATCCAATTGTTTTGCTTGAGTTTCTTTACAAATGTCTTTAATCCATGAGGCGTTTTTGTTATGTCCGGTTGGGCTTTCCCACATTTCTTTCCAAAATTTTAGAGCATCATCTTTACATGGGCCTAATGTCTTTTGCTCTGCATTTTCTCCTAGTGATGTATAGAACAATTGTTGGTTATTTCAAAATTGTGTGTTTTCTCTATATTGTTTCAAGCGTCCATCATACCTTTCAATTTTCTTTGCTGTAGCTGTTACCCGCTGTTTTAATTCTTCCATAGTTTCAAGGATTGTTTTTCTTTCTAGGTCATATATTTTGCATAGTCTGGCTATTACTTTTTCATTTTTAAGTTTGGAATCTTTCAAGTGTTTTAACTTGCTAATGTCTGCACGTAATTTGTTTATTTTTCTTTCCAGCCGAAGTTTCCATTTTGGAGTGCCAGGAGTTTTCTGTTTTTTTGCAGCTTATAACCAAGTTCCATTATTATGGTAGCTGTGCTATACATGAGCTGGTTTGTTTCCTTTAGCGTGTTGGTTGGGATTGTTCTGATGACAGCATTTGCATCATTCAGTAGATCTTTTACTGGTTTACTTTGTAATTGGCGCAAATTGGGGAGCCTTTGTCTTTCTGTGATCTGGCTAATATGGGTTACTGTTTTTCCCTCAGTGATGTTTGCCATTCTGACAATTCATAATTTCTGGGTTTTTCCATAAGTTGTTCCTCTACTGACACATTTTCTTCCACTATTGTGTTTACCTCTACCCTCAATTTGTCTTCCATATTATGGTCATTGTTCTGTGTTGATTTTGCCACCTTTTCTAGTTCTCGCAATTCCAGTTCTGAAAACATTTACTCCGGATGATAAACCTTCTCTGGTCCATTAATCGTTGTTCAGTTATGTCACTACTTTGGTGTTTCCTTTTCCAAATTTCCATCATTCTTTTTTTTGAAAACCATGGGCTGTTGGGTTTGCCTCGTAATAACATTTAATAGTTTCTCAATTTTTGGCGAGAGTCCAAGTTTTGCGCTTATGTTGTGCCAGTAGCTTGGAAACAGCCTGTCCTGGTTCCTCAACAGGGTGTGCTGAGCCCTGTAGCCCATTTGTCACCAGATGCCTAGGGGCTATAGCATCTGACGCAGTCCTTGTTGACCTGGGTGACGACCGATCCGGTATGGATTTCTGTTTATTTCCTCTCATCATAACTGATGGTTGGTGGACACAGTTGGTTTGGCTTCTCAGCTGAGACCTGTCTGGCTTGGGAGACCCTTCAGCATAGCTCTCAACCTCATTGAAGCACGCAAGCTCCTCCACCTCAACAAGGCCTGTGCCCTTGGAGGGGTCAGAAAATGAGGAAGTCAAAATCTTGTGCGATTTTTGGATCCAAACTGATAGACACCTTGAAGATAACACACCAGACATAGTAGTAATAGAACGAAGAAATGTCTGGATCATTGACATTGCAATTCCAGGAGATGCCAGAGTTGAAAATAAAGAATTGGAAAAACTAACAAAGTACAGAGACCTGGCAATCGAAATATCTTGCCTCTGGAAGAAACACACTTCAGTGGTCCCCATAGTCATTGGGGCTTTGGGAACAATATCAAGAAACTTCACACAGTACAATAATAATAATAATAATAATAATAATAATAATAATAATAATAATAATAATAATAATAATAATAATAATAATAATAATAATAATAATAATAATAATAATAATAATAATAATAAATACGTCCTTGTATTCCTTACTGTGCCCCAGTTGCATGGGTTGATATGTGACACAGCATACAAGTTGCAATTTGAAAACTAGCAGCAATTTGCCACTGGAGTTTAAATCACTGCATCTTCCCTGACACAGATAACCCACAGGATTCTGGCCAGTCTTTCCTCATTACCCCTAGTGCTGAGCTTAACTGTTTGCCCAGACATCTTTGTTGATCTCAGGTCCAGCCCTACCACTTGGCAAACTAAAGTGCTGGCTCCAGCAGCAGATTTTGTGCATGTATTGAAGGGACAGCACATTCTGACTTATTCAATTTCCTCTTGTGGTGGTGGTGGTGGTGCCAGGAACAAGAAGAGATGTTTATGGGATTGTCCTTCCTAAGATAGCAAAATCACTTGACTGGCTCAAAGGACTATGTCTCTTGATATGGGGAGCAAAGGTTGCTATTTGCTCATTTGTCTTAAGTGAGCTAAAAGTGCCCTTTGAAAACTGAATTTGGTGTGTGTGCGCGTGCGCGTACGCATGTGCGTGTGCACCAAGTTTGTTTTTATGTTTTCAGTAGCCTAGCAGGCCCTCCATAATTTTGGACAGAACAGCTTCCAGATGTGACACTACGTTTTTGTTGCTCCTATGGGTATCATATTCCTGTATAATTAGGCTAATATCTAGCTAATGGCAATGGGGAATTCTTGTTATTTACTTACTCTGAAGCTGTTACTAAGAGCAGAGTTGCCCATTCAGTACCACATAGGCAGTACTTCACCACACTTTACAAGATTAAAAACAACAGCAGCATTGCCCAAGGATTTTCCACATTGATAATGATGAGCACAACTGTATTTTCAGCAGTCTTTTATAGGTGAGAAGCATGGACCTTGATCAGACAGAGAGAGTTCAGTATTAAATGCTTCTGCCACTGGCATCTTTAGTGGGAAAATTCAGATGTCATGTACAATGCTGACAGAGGTAAAACTCTGCAGCTTCACCTCTATGGAAGAAATACAAATATAGGGGAAATCTAGGTTGGTGAAGTTTTCCTACAACAGGAAAGAAACCCTGACCCAAATTCTCTTACCTTGTGTCATGGACTACTGGGTTAAGGGAGTCCTACTGCAACCATTTAGCCACACTACCCTGCTGTTCCTGGAGTGAATGAAGCCAGGAGAGTGAGATGTGCTGATGGCTGGGGGAATCTACCTGTCCGGATAACCTCCCAAAACTCTAGTCTGATCTAACTCAGCAGTGCTTCCACCGAGTTTCCAAAAATGCACAAGCTGAAGCGCTTTGATTCTCACACCAATCCTGCAAGGTAGATCTGCTAACACAGCCACAAAACATACAGGCCCCTGGTAGCCGGTCAAGGCATGGGCAGGTTTTAAATACCACAAATCCTTTTTAGCCAAAAATGCAGACAACTAATTTTTTTTAAAATAGTGAAATGAGCTAAAGTTTTCAAAATGAACATCAAAAGTATGTGGAGCAAACAATCAATAAGAATCTAAAGCCAGGGCAATACAGAGCAAACACACAAGAAAATAAGAAAACTGACTAGACTACCTCGTATTTACACACTAGTGTAGCTTCAGCACGGTCTCAGAGAAGGCACAGAGTGCATCCCTCATTGCAGGACAGCAACTGTCCATAGCATCTCCTAAGAGATAGCTAAGCCAACTAAAGTAAGTTGTGTACTTCTTCTTATACCTTATTTATCACCTTCCAGACCTTTTGAAGTGGTCCACCAATCAGGCTTAAAATTTTCTTGAACATTCAAGAACAGTTTCTGCCCCCCTCTCTTCACTACAGCTCAAATCATTCCCAAATTAACACAAAAACAGAGAACAGCATCCTTGAAGTGTTAGCCCAAAAGATAAATAACATGTGGTGCTTCCATTTCTTTGTAAGCGAAATCTGCCTTCTTCCTTTCTCTCAGTCAGCCATTCCCAGGCACTGAGGAAAGCTTGAGTTTTTCGAGAAAGCTTCCCCAAACCATGTTTCCCCAATTTTCCAGTCTCTTCACACTCCGTTCCATTGGTGTGGCATCAATGACATAACTTTTGCAGGAAACTGCCTACTGGGTTGTATGACTCAGTGTTTAACTGATAATGTCTGGTTTCAGGCTTGGTTATGGGATGGAGACTGCTTTGGTCACCTTGCTAGATGGCCTATGCCAGGAACTGGACAGGGTAAGTGTGTTCCTGTTGGTTCAGTGGCACCTCTCAGCAGCATTTGATACAATCAACCATAGTATCAATGAGTTTGGACACCCTTGACCATGGTATCCTTGTTGGCCATCTCTCTGGGATGGGACTTGGAGGCACTCTTTTACGATAGCTCTGATCCTTCCTGGAGTGGGGAAATCAGAAGGTGATGCTGTGGGACTCTTGTTCAGTACTCTGATCATTGGCCTGTGGTGTCCTTCAGGGTATGTTTTGTGACCTATGCGATTTAACATCTACATGAGACCACTGGGAGAAGTTGTCCAGAGTTTTGGGGTTCAGTGTGACCAGTATGCGGATGACACCCAACTCTATCTCTCCTTCCTATCTAAATCTGAGGAAGCTGTTTTGGTTCTAGATCTGTGCCTAGTGTCTGTAAAGGACTGGATGAGAGCGAATAAACTGAAACTCAATCCAGGTAAAACTGAGATGTTCCTAGCCAGTTGAAAGGCAGATCAGAGAATAGGGATCCAACCTGTGCTTGATGGAGTTACACTGCCTCTGAAAACACAGATGCACAGCTTGGGTGAGCTCCTGGATTCATCTTTGAACCTGGCTACCCAGGTTTGAGCAGTGGTCCAGAGTGCATTTGCACAGTTAAAACTAGTGCACCAACAACACCTATTCCTAGAGATGTCTGATTTGGCCATTGTGACACATGGCTTAGTTATCTCCCAGCTGGATTACTGTAACATGCTTTACTGCCTTGGAAAGTGTTCAGAAACTTCAGTGGGTCCAAAATGCAACAGTCAGATTGCTAACTGGGCTGGTTACAGGGATCACGTTACTCTCCTGTTACAGCAGCTCCACTGGCTGGTGATCCACTTCTGGACAAGATTCAAAGTGCTTGTTTTAATCTATAAAGCCCTAAACAGCTTGGGTCTGAGTTATCTAAAAGACCGCATCTCCATTTATGAATCTATCTGAGTATTAAGATCATCAGGAGAGGCCTTTCTCTTGGTCCTGCCATCTTCACAGGTACGTCTGATGGGGACACGAGAGAGGGCCTTCTCTGTGGCTGCTCCCTGACTCTGGAAGTCCCTCCCACAGGAGGCCAGGCTGGCTCCATCTTTGCTGTCCTTCCACAAGCAGGCAAAGACCTTTCTCTTCAGGCAGGCTATCCCTTAGTGTCTGGCTGTCTAAGAGTGTGTTTACATTCTTTATTTAAATATTTTTACCCTGCCTTTCTCCTTCAAAGAATCCAAGGCAACTTCAGAGTATGCAGTGGTGTTATGGAAGTTGATTTAAAGTCATGTCATACTTGAATCACTGTGTTCCCTTGGGGCAACTTTTAATCCAGTGGTTTTTTTTATAAGTGCTGTACTGATGTCATAGACTACACTCACAATTTAAATTATGTTCATTTCAATGGTTGCATTTTACCACCACCACGCCTGGTTTGCAGTGTTTACCTAACCATGATGGAGCTCTATGTCATGCCCAAGAAACTGAAATGTTGAGCTGTTGATCTTCCTTCCTTCCTTCCTTCCTTCCTTCCTTCCTTCCTTCCTTCCTTCCTTCCTTCCTTCCTTCCTTCCTTCCTTCCTACATTTCAAAGTGATATAGCACTAAAATGATGCAGAAGAGCAGGCAAGCCCCCATAACAGCTGACTGGAGCACTGCTGAGGGATGTTCTAGAACAGTGGTTCTTAACCTTTTTGAAAGACATGCCCCCTTGAGCCATTGAGGAAGTTATCATCGCCCCCTCCCCATGGCAGCGGTGCCGCCGCGGGGAGGGGGCGATGATAACTTCCTCAATGGCGGTGCGGTGCCGGCGGTGCCGGCGGCACCACATCCACTGCCAGCACCAGCTGCTCTGGGTCCGGCGGCACGAGGAGGGGGGCGATGATAAGTTCCTCAATGGCGGCGGCGGCTCCATTGCCCCCTTCTGTTCCTTCGCCCCCCGCGTTGCCCCTTTTCATTCCATCGCCCCCCTGAAAAACAAAATCGCCCCCTGGGGGGCGATATCACCCAGGTTAAGAACCACTGTTCTAGAAGAGGTAGCTATGTTAGTCTGTGCAAGCATATCAGGCAAAATCCAACCACTGTGACCTTAATTAACTGAGAACGTAGGATGGTGTAACCAATTATTGGGAGAGCCAATACCTATGTGACAATAAATTGCATTCTGTAGCTGAAATCACTAGTACATCACAACTGGGGTAGGCCCATTGGAATCACTGGGGATTTGGTGAATCAACACCTATGCAGGTTCCACTGATTCAATGTGCCCACTTTAATAGTGACTTACTGTTGGAATTTCACCTATAAATACTTTAAACTTAAATTCTTATCTTTTTAAAGATCACTTCTTTAAAAGCTTTGCTATAAAGCCTAGTTGTTTTTGCTCTTGGACTGGTCCCCCCCCCCCCCATTTCACTTGATGAAGTCAGAGCCAATGTTTGCTTTTAAAAAGATGGCATTTGCTCTGAAACGAGAGGGGTCACATAGCACAGTTTAAATAACCTTGTCAAACTCCTTGTGGCTGGATCTGGCCTTCCTTAAACAAATTCTGAGAACGGTTTGCACAGTACACTCACGGGTGCATGCACCCATGAAATCCAATCAAGTAAAAAGGCCTATAAAAAGAAGGATGCCCGTATGGCTCAACAAGCTGTCAGCAAAATCGGTCTGAGATAGAGCGGACAGAGACATGTAGTTGTGGGGAAAACATGTGGGCTCACCAAATGTAGTTGTGGAAAACACTTGCAATTTGATCTTTTTCTGCTTTTTACACAGATGAAATCACAGAAAGCCTTATGGCACCATAACTCTCACATACCAGAGCAGGACATTTCATTCTCCCATTATCAAGTTTTCCAGAAGCCACACAGAACTAGGCCCTGAAAGTAGGCATTCTGTGATATTGTCACTTATAGACTTGTAAACAATGCCCCTCCGCCCATGTTCAACTCTTGGCCCTGTACAGTAATATATTTATTTATTTGTGTTAATAATCTTAGAACTGCAGAGCTGGAAGGGGCCTTGTGGATCATCGAGTCCAGCCAAAGTCAAGGAGGCATAGATGGGGAATCGCACTCCCAACTTCTGGCTCCTCAGCCAAATGAGTAAAGCACTAAGCTATCCAGTAGTTCTTTACAGACAAAAAGCAAACGGCACAAAATAGCATTTGACCATTGGGGTACTTTTCTCCTCCAGTCAATTTTACATTGGGACAAAAATGGCCGCATTCCAGTTTGACAAAACCATGATGCCCAAGAAGAAGAAGTCATATAGGCTGGTTGGCAGTTGCTCAGTCCCATGAGGTTGTGGAGTGGGGAGGAAACATCAGTGAATTCAGAAACACAGAAACATCAGTGAATTCAGAAAATTCTGGAGGCGCGAATGGAACCCTGACCCTCACCTTAGCTCTGCTGCTAACCCTTTGTGCATTGGAATTCTCAAGGGCCATAAAATACCCCATAATTCACACAACACAAGCTCTTTTTATCCGTGTGAATGAGGCTTAAGGGAAGAAGGTTGGAGCCAGATTCAGTTATAATTAGATTAGAGCCACTGAAACCAAAGGAACTAATGTTACCTCATTCTTCAACATTTCATTCACATTGCAGTTATTAAGCCAGGAATCCTCTCTTAATGTGACAACTAAGCATGGCCAGTGTGAGGGATCACAAGGAATTATTGGGATTAGAGATGATTTGTGTTTGGGGAGGAATGGTTGTCGTACAGGAGTTTAAGGTGAGAAGGCTCAGGGACAAAGGACGTCTACAGGCCTCTCCTGAATGAACAACATCCAGAAGAGTATGCCGTTCTCTGGTTTTAAATGCTGTCTACATCCAGGAAGTGGTATGGATCTGGAGTGAAGACTGCAATAATTTGAGGGTTGGTTGGCAGGTTCTTTGGAAAGAGACTGCATAATTTCTATAATACACAATGATGTGCCTAGATGAATGACTAGCAATGGCAGCAGAATGGACAGAAGGTTCTACTCCCCAGCTGATGGGGAAGGAGCTGCACTTTGGAAAGCTCTGGTTTTGGACTACAGGTCCCAGAATCCCTCAGCTGACATGGCCCCTGGCTGGAGATTCTGGGTGTTGTGGTCCAAAAGAAGGAATATTTCCAAGTTGTCCATCTGGTTATGTTTCATTGTCATGACAGTACGCTGGGATACTATTACTAATAAAGCTCTCACCTCTAAAATGGAAGAATGAAGTTGAAGGGGATTGAGCAGATTGAGTGACATGTAAAAAAGACTATCTGTATCTCTGACCATGAGCCCATGAGCTTCTGTATAAAGAAAATGACTAAGACGCCGACTGTTGTTCTTGTTGCTACTCTCATTTATTTGGTTGAAACAATGTGCATTAAATGGGTGTCATAAATTCATACAAGTAACCCAAAATCAGGGATGGGTAGGTCCTAACTAGTAGAGCATCCTGTTTCCCATAGTGGCCCACCAGTTGCCTCTCTGGGTGGCCCACCAGTGGGTCATGAAAGCAGTAGCTCTCACCCATGGCTGTTCTCCAGCAAGTGATGCTCAAAGGCATTTTGGTGCTTACATATTGCCTCCATACAAGCAGCCCTTAATAACCTTGTCTCCCATGAATGTATCTGTTACTCCTGTTACCCCTTTCATCACATCTTGAGAAAACAAATAATTCCATTGAGTAACTATCTGGCATGGGAAGAAGCTCTTCCTTTTGTTTGTCCTGATCTACCACTGTTCTCTTTCATGGGTCAGTATCCTGTTGTGCAAATCTGCCTGTCCAAAAAGGGATGGCACCACTGTCCGTGGCAGATTGCCACTAATGAAAGAGTTGTTTTTTCACGCACACTCAGAAATTGAAAAAAGGAAGTATTTAATTATTTTATTTATTTATTTATTTACAAGATTTTTTTAGCCGCACCATTACCAATGGTCTCTGAGTGGCGTACAGCAATATTAAAACTTTTAGAACCACATTAAAAACCATTAAAATGATACCCAATATTCTAATAATACCCAATATTAAAACAGTCAATTTCTCATTAATAAATCCTGCTGCTCATACGGCCAGCTAAAGGATACAATTTAATTAAAATGCTGGCTAAACAGAAAGGTCTTTACCTGGTGCCAAAAAGCCAAAAGTGTCGGAGCCAGGCGGATCTCTATAGGGAGGGTATTCCAAAGTTGGGGGGCAATAGCCAAGAAGGCCCTATTTCGACATGCCATCCCCCTCACCTCTTTCAGGGATGGTACCTTCAAAAGGGCCTCCTAGCCTGATCTTAGAGTACGGGCAGGCTAGTATGGAAGAAGGCAGTCCTTTAGGTCAGGGGTCCCCAACCCCCGGTCCGCAGCCCGGTGCTGGTTGTGGGCTTCACAGGACCGGGCTGCGGAGACAGATCTCCCGCCCCCCCACGCACACATGGTGGGTGTGGCACGCTCACGTGCATATGCGGGTGAGCGGGCGCGTTTGCGGATGGGCGTGGCATGCTCTGCGCCCCACTCACCCGGGCAAGCACGCCACGCCCATCCGTGAACATGCCACGCCCACCTGTGAATGTGCCACGGCCACTTGTGAGTACGGGGGTGCCCCTGCCCCCCTGCACACGGACCCCACCCCCCAACCGGTCCGTGGTTCCAAAAAGGTTGTGGACCACTGCTTTAGGTAACCAGGTCCTAAGCCGTTTAGGGCTTTATATGTCAGAGTAAGCACTTTGAATTGGGCCCGAGCAGCAACCGGCAGCCAGTGTAAATTTTTCAGAACCAGCGTGATATGAGTCCATGCGGCGGCACCACTTACCAGCTGCACAGCCCGGTTCTGTGCCAGTTGCAGTTGCCGGACCGTCTTCAAAGGCTCATCCAGGTAAGGACGAAGTTGATATATTCTCCGCAGCTGTAAGAAGGCACCCCTGGACACCGTGTCCACCTGGGCTTCCAAGGTCAGACCCGGGTAAAGGAGCACCCCCAAGCTGCGGACCATGTCCTTTAGGGGGAGGGCAACCCCGTCTAAGGCAGGGAAATGGCCCTTTAACCTATCTGGCGGAGCACCTACCAGCAGCACTTCCGACTTGTCTGGATTGAGCCTCAGTTTATTGACCCTCATCCAGTCCATTATCGAGTCCAGGCACGAGTTCAGAACGGCGACTGCCACACCTGGATTGGTAGAGAATGAGAGGTAGAGCTGGGTGTCGTCAGCATATTGCTGACTCCTCAGCCCAAACCTCCTAATGACCTCCCCCAGCGGTTTCATGTAGATATTGAATAGCATGGGGGACAGTATAGAACCCTGAGGAACCCCATGACGCAACTGCCATGGATCAGACCTACTGTCCCCCAGCACCACCTTCTGGACCCGATCAGTCAGGTAGGAGTGGAACCACCGTAAAACGGTGCCTCCCATTCCCATCCCAGCTAATCTGTCCAGAAGGACCCCATGGTCGATGGTGTTGAAAGCCGCTGAGAGGTCCAGGAGAACCAACAGGGATGCATTCCCCCTGTCTCTCTCCCAGAAAAGGTCGTCAAACAGGGCGACCAAGGCAGTCTCCATCCCATAACCCGGCCTGAAACCCAATTGAAACGGATCTAGATAATCCGTTTCATCCAGGAGAGCCTGGAGCTGCTCAGCCACCACACGTTCCAACACCTTTCCCAGAAAAGGAAGGTTTGCCACTGGTCGATAGTTAATCACTAGATCTGGGTCCAGATTAGGCTTTTTTAGGAGTGGGCGAATCACTGCCTCCTTTAACGGAGCGGGGACCACTCCCTCTCTTAACAAGGAGTTGATGGCCTCCAGGATCCAGGTGCGAATTGCCCCCGGCAGATTCCTTTATTCGCCATGATGGGCAAGGGTCGAGTTGCGTAGTGGTGGCACGAACCTATCCAAGCACCCTGTCCACATCCTCAAGTCGTAACAACTGAAACTTGTCCAAGAAATTATGACATAAGTCCGGAGCACTGGACACAACCATAGGCTCAGCATCAACGGTGGAGTCCAACTCTTTGCGAATCTGAGCGTTGTAACAAATTCGTTACAGCAAGCCACTGAGCGGTTCGGGACCTCCACTGAACCATTAGGCTGAAGAAGGTCCCGGACCACTCGAAATATCTCTGCTGGGCGACACTCCGAGGAAGCAATATGACTGGAGAAATGCTGACATTTCGCCAGCCGTATTGCCACAGAATAGGCCCGATTATTTATTTATTTATTTATTTATTTATTTATTTATTTATTTATTTATTTATTTATTTATATATATACCGCCCATCTAGAACGTGTCTACTCTGCACGGTTTACATATATCATAAAAATAAACTAAAGTAAAATCAAGATTAGTTACAGAGTCCAAGATGGGAAAAGAAGAAAAGAAAAGAAAAAAGAAAGAAAGAGAAAGAAAGAAAGAAAAAAGAAAAGGGGAGATAGGCTAGGGCTAATGGGCTCTAAGCTGTGTTTGGTCATAGTCGCAGCGATATTTCCTCCATCTGCGCTCAAGCCTTCTCCCCAACCGCTTCATAGCCAGAAGCTCCTCTGTATACAATGGAGCCATATAGGCTCTGCGGGCAGGGAGAGGGCGGCTAGGTGTGATCATGTCAACCGCCCGAGCCATCTCCATTAGCAGCTGTCTGCCATGGACCACGATGTCATGCCCATCCAGCAGGTGGAACTGTGCAGCAGCCACTCAATCATCCTGTTTTGGGGGCGAGGGGGGAGTCTAGTATTATGAAAGGGGAAGATAAACTCCCTCTCCGCCCTCTCTACACAATGCATCATTTCATATGCATCTCCTTGTCACTCTTCACGTTCCTTCTTTCTAAAACATAGTTTGTCCGACTAAGTTCAGTCAGAAGATCTCCGTTTCGGTGGCGACCATTTCCAAGTTAGAGCATCCAAGAGCAGGTGCCAGGAATGCCTGAGAGACCCCAAGAGCCACTTCCAAGCATAATAGATCAAAGGTGGTGGGGGTGACTTTGGAAGATTCAGGAAACATTTTCTGTTCCCAGCTTCTTCTAGGAGCCATACGGTCTACCAAAATGGACAGGCCTCTATAGGAACAGAACAGTAGACTAGATAGGCCTGTGGTCTGACCCAGCAGAGTTCCTCTTCTGTGAAGGATCAGGAGGTAATGCAACCAATTGTCCCCCACGGGCTGTTGCTCTTCTAACTTGCCCTATTAAAATGAAGCCACTCTGCATGGACACAGAATATTGCACCAAATCCAGTCACGGCATGATGACTGGAAGGAGCCATCTGTTGCACTGATGTGAGTCATCTTACACTGACCTGTACACAAAATAGATGACCCCGGTCTTTGAGGCCTCTGGGACAGGCCCTCGACATGTCATTGGACTCCAGGTCCCATTAGCCCTAGCCAGTCTGGTCACGGGTGAGGAGCAGTATGAAGTGATAGCATGGAAGCAGTAGTTCCCTAGTACAGGGAGGACCATTGTTCGCCATTCCTGTTCTTAAGAATGGGCTGGTGCAGTTATCGTTGCCGGAGTTGAGATCCTTGAACAGCGCTTGAAACATCCTAAAAAATTACCAGTGGTGTGTACCAACAAGCCCCCCACTTTAAAGAATATTCCATTCTGATGAATCCACCAAAGCAACCATTGATTTTCCCTGAATGAAACCTGGACCTGCAACTTCAATAAGCCACATATTTCCATATTCAAAAGATTAGGTGTAAACAACATTAACTACTTTCTGACGTAAGTACCCACACAACTACGCTCCGGGCGATGTTTCCTTTTCCCTTTTCTTTCTAAAAAACGAACACTCATGTTCTTGCAAGGGACAAACAGGACCCAAACCTTTGAAAAGGAGCTGTTGGTTAACTTAATACTTGTCTGATCTGCTAGAATTAGTACAGGGAAATGAACGTTAAGAGACTGCACACCAGAGGGATACAGTTAATCATTGAATGTTTATGTTCGGTAAAGCTAAATTTTAGCAATAAAGGCTGACCCGTGTTCCTCTCAGAGTTAGCGGAGTTTGTGTGGGGTTTTAGCCAAGAGCGAAACTTGGCATTGGATTTACCACATACCACCTTCTGTTAGTAGAGTAAACAATGTTTGCAGAAGGGCACAAATGTCAAGATGCTTCTAGAAAGCTGCTGAGAAACTCAGTTATAAAAAGTTATATGTCTCTTCCGTCACTAAAAAATGCACCATTTGTCCATCAGTTCCGCTCTTAAACATATTCAGTGTTTTGTTTCTTTTAAAGAAGTGTTTAAGGATGAGGGCAATCGATTTACCGCGTATCAGTTCATGCCTTTTGTCCTTTTTTGGTAGGTGGCATGCACAGGTGACTGTTTGCTTGCAAAGTAAGTCAAGTTATGGGAGGGCAACCAGTTGAAGCACACACACTAAACTTATTGAGTAATGATTTAAACAAGTCCCTTCCCGGTCTAACTATCATATATCTGCCACAGTGCCATGCTGGCTTTCTCTTATACAGTGGCTATATATAAAGCAATGTGTGCTGCTTCTATGAGTGCCCCACAGTGCTTTAAGCACTCTCTGAGCAGTTTGCAGTTTAATTATGCAGGCTACACATTACCCCCACAGCAAGCTTGCTACTCATTTTACTGACCTTGGAAGGAATGAAGGCTGAGTCATCCTTGAGCCGGCGGCTATCTGAGCCAGGAATTGAACTCAGGTTGTGAGCAGAGTCTTCACTGCAGCACTGCAGTTTAACCACAAGGCTTCTTGTATTTTATCTAGTATCTTGTATTTTCTTTAAGTATTAACTTTAAGCAGAAGACACTCCACTTCTGGGCCATTCATGAGCACAGTTTTAGTGAGGAATAAATCAGTCACATCCTGTACTTTATTCCCTGCTCTGAGATACACAACTCCAGAAACAAAGACTTGGCTCTAAGAAAGAAGAAGAGCGATCCCTATAAAACCCTCTTTGTTCTGTAAATTAAACTCTACTGGGTTGGAACATCTACACATACTGGCTCTTCAGCAATCGGCTATCTCTTTCTTCTACTCTTAAAAGGACAGAGAGAAATGATGTGTGCAACCATGTCAAGACTTTCTGCTTCCTTATTAAGGCAGGGATGAGCCAGTTATTCATCATGTTCTATCCTTTCCCTTCATGGAGCAAAATATCCTGGATTTGCTTTGGAGAACCCTGCAGTAAACCAATGCTAAACAATCGATGCAAACATCCCCCGTGAGTGGTTTAGCACTGGGATGCACGAAATGTGGGATCAGACTGAGTTAGATCATCTGATGCACACTCTCAGTCAGCAGAGATGTTTGGATTTAAGACCATTTAAAACATATGCTAAGTTTCCTCCCCCCCATCTCCCAGTTTTAATAGCCTTGTTTTCCAGTCATGGGCTTGACCTCAGTGGAATGAGCTAACTCCAGCCTTTTATGGCAGTGAGAGATGGGAGGAGGCAGGCCTTTCGATCTGGTGTGGGGGTGACCATGCATGTGTTCATAGTATCAGCACTTTAGGAAATACTCAGGAGTATGACTGACCATTCATTTCAGGTTAGCTTTGTTGTTGTTACGTATGTGCCATTAAGTTGCCTCCAATTTAGAGCGTGGTTACACTAGGGGAAAAATCCTATATGTGAATCAGGTTTAGCATGTTTTAAATCAATTTTCAAAAAGGTGACTACACAATGCACATGGAAGCATGCATTTTTTTTGACAGGGGATCGTTATTTTGATTGGAAGCAAGGTATGTGACTCTTCTGCCAGAGGGTAGTTTATTTTAACTCAGATGTGAAATCGATTTAATTTGAATCAGTTCAATATACGTCAATGCCTCTGTCCATATAAATTATGTCTGTGGGGTTTGCCACTCACTCCTTCTCCACCCACTCTGTGTGTGTGTGCGCGTGCATGCGCATGCGCGCGCGCATGCGTGTATGTGCCCTCTGTATATGTCTGTCTGTCTTTCTGTCTGTATCCATGTGCATGTGTCTGGCTGTAGGGAAACTTCTGTTTTAATATTTTCCCTGTCATTCTGTTCTAGCACTATTCCAGATTACAAGAAACAACAACAACAACAACAACAACACTGCAGCAGCAGCTAGTGAGAGGTATCCAGTGCAAGGGTGGGCAGGCTCAGGACAAAATTAGAATCAAATACAATGATTCTAAAAGCCCATGTAGTCCCCTAGGTTGATAAACAACACAACTTAAAAACAGAATAAAAGTTTTCCCCAGAAGACACACACACACTAACACAAAAACCACATGGCTACCATGAGACTTCAAACTGAATAAAAAAACCCCAATCCATCATCCAATTTATTTCATCAGTGTAACTGCACCCTGAGTTAAAGCATTTTCAAGCCCTTTGAAAACAGTGAGGATAAGTTGGGATTTGGCTAATTTTCGCTTGTCATTTTGTTTTGTCTGTTGGAGAACTGGATTGAAAGGGAAAAAAATCAGGGTCAGGATCACTCCTATGTTGTGTTGCATTATTTTCAGTCAGTCGTTTATTCAGCCTTAATAAAATATGTCTATCTGAATAGGAGTTGTAGAAAATGTTAAGTACTTGTAAGGGAGAAAGCAGCAGTGTTGGCAAGACATCTCAGGTGCAGTGTGTGTGTGTGTGTGTGTGTGTGTGTGTGTGTGTGTGTGTGTGTGTGTGTGTGTGTGTGTGAGAGAGAGAGAGAGAGAGAGAGAGAGAGAGAGAGAGAGAGAGAGAGAGAGAGAGAGATTCAGGACCATATTCTGGCCCAGAAGGAAAGAGAGTTGCTTCCATTTAATTAAGGCTGCCCACTTAGGTTAAGAGTTGGAATCTGACCAGGAACCAAACATGGCTGAAGCAGCACTCAAAGCTTTATGGTGAGTTTCATTTTTAAAAAATTGTAGCTTCCTTTGGAAAACTGGCAATGCTTTTTAATTTGACATGAAAGGGAGAAACAGAATTGCTATGTTATGCAAATTTAAAGAAGGGAAGATATGGCTACATTTCACCTTCTTGTATTTATTTGATATGATTCTGAGAAAAGGGTATTATATATATCTCCTCTTACATATAAATATACCAGTATCTCAGAACAACACACCTGAGATACAAATTTGTGCAATATGTGTATGAAAACCAGGTCTAACTTGCTGGATATATTGTATATAATACCCCTTTCTCATAATCGTATGAAATAATGAAATACAAGAAGGTGAAATTCAGTTCATTGTAGTTGTATTTTTGATGTTTTTTCATTTCATTTTATTTGTTGATGTATTTTGATTACTGATTTGTGTGTGTGTGTGTGTGTATTCAGAATCAGAAGAAGGGAATGGTAAACCATTCTGAGTACTCTTTTCCTAGAAAACCTCATAAGTCAGAATTGGCTGAACAGCACACACACTAAGTACGTATGACAAAGCTCCTGAGATATGAATCCATGTAACATGTGTATGAAAACCTGGTGTAACTTGCTGGGTCAACTGCCAGAGGTTCCCCACACCTGAAGCAAGGGGACCACCCCAAATATTCTGAAGTACAGCATGGGAGCCATCAATTCTGTTCGTACAGCACCTACATGCTTTGTTCCTCACTGGTCTGATGTGCAGATGGGTGAAGGTTTTCCTGTCGTGTCTCTCCTTGCCGCTATGGATGCTATCCTGTACTATTTTACCTAGAGGGAAGCCCCATTGAATTACTTCTGAGCAGAAATATAGTGGATTGCACTGTAAACAGTGGCAGCCAGCTGCCCTTCAAGGAAGAGGAATCTCTTTCTTTAAAAAATTGAGTTAGGAACAGACATTTTCCAGAAGCATCACTTGAAAGTGTCTAATGAAAAAATGCCTTAAAAGCTGCAGGCAGTCCAGATTGTTTTTTAAAGGGGGGGGGGGGGCCTTTGGATTCTAGGTATTTAGTTATCTCACTTACCTACCTATTTATTTACCTAATTATCCTGTATTGATAAACATTCTCTCTGAATATGAAATTTAAGAGTAATACCCAGATATAACTTTTCATAATTCACATGGTTCCAGGTTGTTGATATTGGTTTTGTGTGTGGGTGTGGCTGTGGGTGTGGGTGTGTTTTGTTTGAGTATATACAATTTTATAATACAATTTGGCTGGAATTGATTTCCAAACAGCAGTGATGGGCAAACAGTGTTCCTCCTCCACCCACTTAATTTTTTTAACTTTCGATGGCAGCGTACCAAACATGGCCAATTTCCCAGAATCTTTCAAAATAATTTTATGTCTAGTCAACAAATTCGATCCTTTCAGAATAGGAAACTGCGTCCTGGCCCAGAAAACATGAGTAAACAAAGCTGCTTAAAATAAGACAAAGTATTTATAAGCAGAAAAGAAAATAAGCACAACAGGAAGGAGACTAAATTATACTTGTATATCAGCAATTGTCAGAAACGGTGTTGGGTATCTTTTTTTCCTTCTGACTCTGTCAAATGAATTAAACAACATGGGATGGTGCTTATCATGACATGAAACTAGACAAAAATCTGTCCATGTTCTCGAATGTTTCTACTTTTGTAAGTAGACAAAAGAATGGAAGAAAAGGTAGGATCAGCTTTACCAGTGGACAGAAAGAGGTGTGTATCTGATTTGCAAGGCAAGGGAAAGCCACAAATTGTTTGTTATTTAATTTATTATTACAGTAGGTTCCAAGCCGGCCCCCTGCAGATGCCAAAAACATGGAAGCATCGAACACAATACATTGCATGGTCTCTGGCTCCCTCTAGTAAATACATATCCATATGTACCCTGTTTTCCTGAAAATAAGACCTAACCTGAAAATAAGCCCTAGTATGATTTTTCAGGATGCTCGTAATATAAGCCCTACCCCCAAAACAAGCCCTAGTTAAGTGTAAGCCCGCCCTCCACCCTTGTGCACCAACTAGAAGATGACATGACTGTATTTGAATAAATGTAGATTGTTGTA
The DNA here is from genome assembly GCA_037013535.1 of Intellagama lesueurii. Lineage (NCBI taxonomy): Eukaryota > Metazoa > Chordata > Lepidosauria > Squamata > Agamidae > Intellagama > Intellagama lesueurii. Next base: position 159,287,460 of record JBAJHW010000001.1, on the reverse strand, counting down.
CATGAAAAAAAATAAAACATCCCCTGAAAGTAAGCCCTAATGCGTTTTTTTGGAGCAAAAGACCCTGTCTTATTTTCAGGGAAACACCAATTGTGACGTTCGCCCTTGTGGCCCCTGCTTGTTTCCCCAGACACAGAGCTCACAAGGTACCTCAGCACGCCCTCTTATACGCTGCCACCAGTTGATCTCTTTATCAACTTATTTTACTTAGCAAAGATGAAGGTCCATCCGGTACAGACTTTTCAACAAAACAGGTTTATTAGTTACAGGTGGTTTCTGGAATAATTCATAAGCACATTCTTCAAGATTCCTCAATCATCCACATTAACCTTCTCTATTAATTATCACAGGTTACACTCTAGCTAATCACTCCTCAGACCCCCCAAACTATCCTTCTCACTCTCATTCCAGACTCAGACTCTGACTCTCGAACTCAGTGGTCCCCAACCTTGGGCCTCCAGATGTTCTTGGACTACAACTCCCAGAAGCCTTCACCACCACCTCTGCTGGCCAGGATTTCTGGGAGTTGAAGTAAGGTTGGGGACCACTGTTAGAGTCTAACTGACTGACTGACTGACTTCTCTCAGGCTCCGCCTTTTAACATCTCTTTCAGCCCCACCTCTTAACCATATTAACATATAACATGAATAATGCATAACTTACACTGCATAACTTAGGGTGAACGCCACACATGGTATTTCTTTTTTTATTTGGATAACTTGGGTTGGGGTGTGGGATACAGAAGGTAAAAGGGAAAGAAAAGAGGATTGGGGTTGGGGGGGGGAGGAGAAACAAAAATATACTAACATCCATTCTATTCATATTGCAATATCAAGATTCAAACTCCGCTATTCTACTATTTTCTGCCTTCCATATTTTAGTTCACATTTTGATCTATGTTATTCGAGCACTATCTGATGACTCTAACCATTTGTGGAATAAGTCTTTTTGTTGCCTTTTGTAATGGATAGTCCTTCATCACTTCTGATAAAATGTCCATTTCTGCCGTTTCCTTTATCATCTCCGTAAGATCTTCTTGTTTCGGTACCACCTGACTTTTCCAATTTTTAGCATAAAGAATTCTAGCTGCGGTAACTATATATATAACTATACATTTCTTTGCTTTATCTATATTATCTGGTATCATACTCAATAAAAACAGTTCTGGGGTTAATGGAACCTTACAAAGCAATATTTGTTGTAACACAGTATGTACTCCTATCCAATATTGTTTCACTACTCTACAAGTCCACCACATATGATATACACACGGTATTTCTGAGGGTTTTTTTATTTAGTATTTTCAAGCAGTGGATAAATGAATCAGCAGATACTGATTCCATGGATTGGGGGGGGGGGGGTTCTACTGACTTTTTTTACAGCCAAAGAGGACTGGAAGAGTTCCTATTTCAGGTGTGCAAATGAACTTGACCCCCATGCACCTTCACATGGAGAAAGGAAGTTTGGCATCTTGTGCTTTGCCTCAGGCAGCTGTGTATGTACATAGCAGTTCACTAAAAACACTTCTGTTTGTATAAATACAGGACTCTCCTTTTTTTGGCTTTTGCTTCTGTATGCTTAATTATTCATCTGTACGTGTGAGAGAACTGCAGATGGTTCTGAAAGCATGTTGATGTAAACATTTCTCTCTCTGTGTCTCTCTCTGTCCTTCAGAAGAAGCTGAAAGAGGTTCTGTCTTTCAAGGGTCATGAGCAAAGGAGGGGTCCAGGGGCACACAAACCCTGAGCCTGGGCCCTGTATAGCACTAGCGAGCTCAGGTTTCTACTTATTTGTCAGCTGCCCTCCTGGGCGTTCATAGTTCTGGGCAGGAGGGATCTCCATGGCCAAGTCTCCCAACATGTCTCATTCTGAGGAAGCTCTAAGCACCTTAAGTCAGAGCAAGATGGGAGGCCCTCAGCAGCTGTCTGGGTATCTGTAACAGCAGGCACAGCTCTCCAGAAACCTACTCAGCCTTTGTTCCTGGCTCTGCCCATCACTGGTGGCCCTGTTTTCTGCTCTGCCAGTGATAATGGGCACCAGCTAGCCCTGCCACCCAGATCTCTCAGTCTGAACAGGCTCCCATGGAGCAAACTGTTCGAGGGAGTCCTGACCGCTGCTGTCCTGCCTTACTCTTTGCTACAGCAGGAAATCGGGCACGAAGGAACCTACCAGGACTGGTACGCTATGGTGGTCATAGTGGTCTTGGGACCCCTCTGAGTCATCCATTCACCACTACTTCTGATTTACCACCCCACCAACCTTGCTGTTGGAGACAGGAGATCCACCCTTTTGCATTTCTGATCCTTGCCATGAGTGATTCTGGGACCCCTGTGGCTGACGTGTGCTCAGCTACTTGTAAAGACTGACAGGCTCTTGTTCTCTTGTATTGCTGAGATTATGGATAGGTGCATGCTATCTGCACAATGCATTGCTCACCCTGATGTTTTCCAGACTAATTTGTGAGAAAATCAGAAGTATATAATACTGCAATAAAATTTCTTTGGGTGGGGAAGGGGAACAATGATCAGTTCCTCTTTTTGACCAGGATTCTCTGAGGCAGAACAATGGATTTGCTCAGGCCAGCAACAGAATGCTTTGCAATGATATTTAACTTGATAACGAGGAATTGACATGGCAGGCAATGGCAGCTTGCAGAGAAATGAAAGAGAAATGTCTGGATCCCCTCAGTATTTCTGCAAGGCTTTCTAGTAGCATGGAGGACTACAGATATGGGGGCATTGGTGTGGTATCCTATACAGATGAAGTATTTATTTACAAGCTATTCACCAGGACAAAAATGGAGAGGGCAACTGTCTTCCAGTTGCAGAAGATGTTATTTTGGTCCAAGATTGAGTTGTACATCAAGCCACATTACACTGGGCATAATTCCCAAAGTTCAGAGAGTGTTAATGAAGCCCTAGCCTGGTAATTTTATAACAAAACTGACCAAACTAGAATGCATTGAGAGTTTTATTTGCTGATGCTATATTAGATTTTTCTTGAAAGCACCGTGTTCTCAGCGCAGCAAATGAAACGTAGAATTAAAATGTTGAAATTGCTCCCTGGGACATCTTCCTGTGCGTGGCCTTAACAAGGCATAGGCCTTTGGTGCTTTGGCACACACATTATCATCTGGGGTTGCTCTCGGATGAGGACAAGCGAAGGCGGCACGTGCACAGCCTGTAAGCCTTGACAGAACTGTAGCTAACAGCTAATCTTGCTGTTACAGTAAATTAACCTTGCAATTAACCTTTGCTAAGTCCTGCCATCTTTCCTTCTCCCTGTATATATTTACAAGTGAAACAGTGACTGGAAATGTTGATGCTTGGGAGTTTGCAAAGAATTACTTATGAGAGAAGGGTATGTGTATGTATATGTACATTGTGTATGAGTGTGTATGTCTGTGCATTCATGTGCTATACCCATACTGCCAGTACTTTCATTTTTTCCCCCTTTGCTTTTTTCTGCTGCTCCATCCTGTGAGGGTTCGTGTTGACGCGCTAGTTGTCTTCCCTCCTCTCTTGATCCCAGATCCCCAAACACGGACACCGATCGTGGTTGTAACGGTCAAACATTTATTCTAGAACTATCAAATAAACAATTTACTTCCATTGGAACATTGTCGTTCTCCTTTCCTTCCAACTGGGCTGAAAAGGGTTTCCACTCTTCATTAACGAAAGGATTTCCAAAACTCGAATTCCAAGGGCCCAGTTGCTCAGCCTGTATCCAGTCCTTTATTGTTGTCCTCGTCAGTACAGGCAACAGGAGCACGGACGCTTCTCCCAAGAATTCCTCCCACTTAGTCCTCTCCCCGGGTTCCATGATTTCCCAGGTTTTCCCGGTCCTGGCCTCCTCCTCATCTCCCACACTCACCATTCAGTCCTCTCTCATATTTCCTGTTCTACTTTCTCCCTCAATTCCCTTAGTCTCCTTCTCCACTCCTTCGCTTCAACTTCTCCCCAGTAGGAAGGTTTTGGGGAATCACTGCTCTTCTTCTATGATCTGCTTCTTCCCTGGGTACTTTTAGTCTTTCCCACTTGTGGGTCCAAGGGTTTTCCACCCAGATCCATTCCCAGCCTGGTGGTAATGTCCCTTCCCCCTTTATCTCTTCTCCTTCTCCCGCTTCTATCTCTTCCTCTGTCTCTTCCGTTTCTTTTACCCCCTTAATTTCCTCCCTTTCTCTTTCCCCCTCCTCCTCCTTCCCCGCCTTTTCTAACAGTTCTCTTAACTCTCCTATCCCTCTTAGGCCCTGGGACAGTTCTTCCCCTTTGGCCCCCTTGAGGGAATCCTCCATAGTGTTCTTTGAGGGAGCTGCCAGTCCATAGTCCCCTTCGCTCTCTCTTTCCTTTGTGGGAATGGACAGCCTCCATCTTGCCTCCTGGCTCACAGGGCCCATTAACACAGTACCCTTTCGAGGTGAACGTCAGTGCTTCCCTGCCTCAAGAGTCCCCTTAGCTTTAAATTAAAAAAAAAAATGGACAAAAGAGATTTGCATAGCATTTGTGCATGTTTTTTGGTATGCATGTGAGGAGGCCAGTGAGACAGGGCTTGGATTGATCTCCACACCCTCCATGCCCCCAGAGACCAAGGATTTGGAGGTAGAGGAGGCACAGATGGAGCCAACAGGAGGAGAATCGCAGCCTGACCCCATGGGGCCTGACCCCTACCAGTAAGGCTCTCAGGTTTCTGGGACCCACCCAACACAGCAACAAGGACTCTTGTAGGGACAAGAGATGGCTCTGGAGACGTAGCTCCTACCCAACTGTGCTGCTGGCGATGGCAACGCCAATTCCAATGCCTTCGGCAGCTTGAACACACCCTTCACAGATGGGAGTGAGGCTTCTAGATATTCTGTTTCTACCTACGGGATCAGCTTCTTGCCTGGTAATGCCATCAGAAAAAGAAAAATCTGAGAAATGTTCTCAGAAAAATAGGAAAAAGTAGGCGCCATTCAAACATTTGGCAAAGCATACCAGCATTCTTCCATCTTTTCCCTCCAACTGGAGAGAGCTCCTTGTCTCACCTTTCCTCAAGAAGTATAACAAGGAAATATTAACTTCAGAAATACTGAGCTCATAGGAGGACTGGAAAGAATTTGTGCGGATTATGGAGTTGTAAGTTACAGATATTTAGAAGTTATTCAGTCATATTGATTCCTTTGAATCCATGTAAGGCTCCTGAAATAGAAAGTGTTTACCATGAATTGAGGAAGACCGCATAAAGGAAAATATATGTCACCCTCTTCTGTGCACTAAAAATGAATGTTTGGTGTTTTGGAGTGAGAAAACTCAGTAGTTTCTGCCAAATCTGCTTTCAGCTTTCAAGTCTTCTATCTTTCAATGACAAATAATGTTTGGAAATAAATGTCCATGTACCTGCTGGTTGATACCAAACCACAAATAGCATGACAAATGATAGTGCCACTGCTTTTTTATACATCATTTTCCATGATACATACTGTGTTTCCCCGAAAATAAGACAGGGTCTTATATTAATTTTTGCTCCAAAAACGCATTAGGGCTTATTTTCAGGGGATATTTTATTTTTTTCATGTACAACCATCTACGTTTATTCAAATACAGTCATGTCTTCTTCTTCTGGTTGCTGCACAATGGCGGAGGGCGGGGTTTCACTTAACTGGGGCTTATTTTTGGGGTAGGGCTTATATTACGAGCATCCTGAAAAATCATACTAGGGCTTATTTTCAGGTTAGGTCTCATTTTCGGGGAAACAGGGTACTTGCTTTATTCTCTCTCTCTCTCTCTCTCTCTCTCTCTCTCTCTCTCTCTCTCTCTCTCTGTTGGAGATCGTACCAAATTATTTGGGCAATGACTCTTTCTCTTTCTCTGGATCATGTGTCTGTCCTGGATCCTTGTTGTGCTAGATCCAAGCTGTGCCTCTGTGTTGACAGATGCCCACTGTGACAGCAGAAGGCGCAGCAGTCAATGGTGGGCAGAGTTGGGGATTCATGAAGGTGTTCATTTATTTATTATTTCATTTATTTATTTAAAATATTTTACGCCACCTTTTTCCTTTAAAGAACCTCAGGTGGCTAATGTAGGCTACATTAGGCTGGTGCAGCCTCCTGTAGCCTCCTGTCTCATGTAGGCTAAGCCTGAGATGGGCCAGCACCAGTGGTATAGTGGAGCCAGGGCTCAGAGGGTCAAAACCCTAAGATTTTCTGACTCATGAGAGAGTCTGTCTTTGGAGAAAGGACATCATTAAAACCATGGTTCTCAGAGAATATAACAATGAGTCCAGTCCTTTCCAAAAAATGAATTTTATTTTAGATTTTGTTGGTTTTCTGTAAATCAGATTAGACATATAAAATATTTTTTTAAAAAATACTCTTGACAGTCTATTAAAGTGTTTCCATTTCCAAACAAGTGGTCTTGAAGTTAAGGAGGCAAAACTGATCTGGGTTAAGTGTCCGCAAGTGTGCACTCTTGCTTGAGAATGTAATAAGTGCCTTCCTGGATCAGACCCATGTCTATCAGGAAGCCAGCATCCTTTGCAAGAATCACAACAGACTTTAGATGGTCTGCTTGGAATTTGCCAATATCCCTCCAGTTGACCAGGATCAACTTCCTGTCTGCCTCTGAAACAGTTACTGTTAGATTGATCGGCCCCTCCTCTCCCCCCCCCCAAAAAAACACCAGCTCTGTGGTAATTCATAAAGCAGTCTTAACTAACATTTGTAGGGTAGATTTAAGTTAAATATTATTTTGTGGGTACTTCAAGATCAGCTCAGGCATTTTGTAATTACTGGAGCTTTTTCTCCTTCGAAGCAAGTTATCTGCAAATGGTTATAGAAGTTGGATAGGTATCATTTGCAGATGTTTTTGATTGAAGGCAGGCTCCCCATGTGAGTCAGAACTCTGGAAAACAAGAGTGGTAACTTACTATGTGGTAGCTTATTGCGACACAATCAACAGATAGTGGAGAGTCTCCACCTTAGATAGCTTGTGGCTGTGGAAGAGGTACCCCCCTAGAATTTTGGGGTGAAGTGCCCTTGCCACCTACCCCCCATGAATTTCTATTTCTGTGCAGGTATTTGAGCCCAGGTCTCCTGAACCCGAGTCTACCACTCTGTCTGTTAAACCACATTGGCTGTCATGAACTTTCAATGCAATTTCTAATGCCTGAATAAGCATAATAGACATACCAGCTTCAGACTTTGAGGGTTATTGGCCAAGATACACCCAGACAGAGGGAAGTTTTCTCTTCCTCAGTTCACTGTCGTTTGCTTGCTCATTTTCCTGGACTAGAGAAAGAGGTCAGGCATGTAAGCAGTGGTGAGCAGGAAGTGGAGGAGCAGGTCAAAGGAATACTCAGTGATGAAGCTCTGGATGAGTATGGTCCTCAGCAGGTATCCACTGTAACACTCTAATAATTTATTGGGTTTTTAAAAGCTTTTAATATTGTTTGTTTTAATACTGTAAGCCACGTTGGGTCCTCTTGAAGAGGAAGGCAGGATATACTCGTAAATATTATGAATGAATGAATGAATGAATGAATGAATGAATGAATGAATCAACCCTAAAATGTTGGGCTAATTTGTCTGACAATATCTTATGAGTATTGTATAATGTGGGGAGAGGTCTGTTTTCCCAAAGATGGAGGCTTAGTTGCTCCATGTAAGGACACAGTGCGCATTTTCCTTCACGCGGGTTCCTACCCCCATCTATTCTGTGGAGCTGATCTGCAACTCTTCTTTAGAAGCCAGCACTTGTGGAATTTTCATCTCTTTCTTCATCTGGCTAAAATCAATGAAGGATTCTGTACAGAGAATAGCAGATGAAAATGGATGTTGGTTTGTGAGAATAGTTCTTCCCCACTGTGACCTTGACCATGTCTTAAAAGCAATTTCCAAATGAACAATTACTAGTACACAGGAGCTATATTTGACCTTCATAATGTCTATCATTTCCCATACACCCCACCAGTCTTCCCGAGTATTTGATGCTTTCGATCAGCCCCTGCTGTTACATGTTGAATGCATTAGAGCAACTTATAAAATAGGTACTCTGCTGGCATAAGTTGGGCTCTGTAACCCTGAATGGAGCTCTGCCTGGCTTTTGAAGCACCTGTGGATTCAACTCAATGTTTTCGGTTTTCCATCTCTTTCTGCAGTGGCAGCACAGAGAAAGACGGGACTTTCTTCTTCCAAGGCCAGGCTAGCAAGTGCTACATGGTGTCCTGCTTTTACAGGAAAGCACCTCTCCTCAACATTAAAAAGGGACAAGGTTTTCAAGCAAAGTGTAGTGAACAGCTTTCATGATTAAAGGAGTCCTTTCGAACTACTTGCATAACTTTCCCACTTGGTAGAAGGTTATTGATTCATCTGTGGTTCAGTGGAGAAATTCTGTGCACATACCCTTAATGTAGAGCTACCATATAAATATATTTCAACAGTCTCAAAGGGAATGGTTGGAAGCTCATGGCCCTCCAAAGGTTGCTGGAATCAGCTCCAGATGGCATCCCCAACAGCCAGGGAGGAGAAGAATTGGATTCCAACTAACACTTAAAGGCTTTCCATCACATAGGTTCTTTGCTGCCTCCCTGTCACCAGCTTCATTTTGCCCGTTATCTTCCTCGACAAAACTTTGGTCCCTTGCTGTCTGTGGATCAGAACCAGGTTTGGACACATGCAACTGGAAGGGCAGAAGTGGGCATGGAAGGCCCTCCAAAATGCATCAAAGAAGGTCAGGGAGCCCACTGAATTGGGTAGGCTGCGGTGCAGCGGTGCTAAGGGGGAGCAGGAAAATTGAACGGAGATGCCTTCCATGAATTGAACTCCATGCAAGGAAGGGGGTGCTTCTGCCTAATTTGGGAGGGATCTCCCCATTCTCCTTGATACCAGAGCCTATCCTAGTCACCAGGGAGCCTTAACCATCTGTATAGCACTTTGAGGACAGTGAAAGGGTTATCAAGGAAAGGAGATCTAGAAAAGCCCATTTCTACCAATGGAGTTGTGCACTGCTAAAAATGGTCTCCACTCCCTTGCTTTCAGGACTTAGGCTCGTGTTTTTTTGTTACCTGTCGAAGCCAACAGAAACACACTCCGTTCATCCTCAGAAATGGCCCGTTATGCCTCCCTGTTGGAACAGAGCTCCAGCCACTCTTCAAAGACCTTTTATCCCCCAAGACATCTTGACTTGTGATGCATAGTGAGCTATTCACACTGGCACCCCCTGTGCTATTTCATAACCATGTTGGCATCTGTTCAGAAGCACTGAGATCTGTCCAAAGTTGCCTGTCATCTCGGACTGGGTTGAAAATCAAGGTAATGGCTCCTTGGCAGCAGGGCCAGTCCTGCCATTAGGCAGAATGAGCCAGCTGCCTTCGGTGGTACCTGCTGGGGGCAGCAGTGGCAGCATCCTGCTGGTTTTCCTCTTCAACCACTCATCAGCTCAGCTCTTCCAGGGCTCCTGCGTGTGTCACATGGCCTGTACTGATCCCCTAAATCAGCCAGCTGCACAGGGAGGATGCTTTTTTTTTTTTTTTGCCAGCAATGAGGTCATATTCAAACAGACAACCCTGCCATTTTTCTGTATGTGGAATGTGGGGAAAGGGTCTTATCCTCTTCTCCTCAAGCAGCAAAATGTCTCTGGCTAGTCTGTTTGGCCGTGTAATATAGGGATGCACTGTGAGATACAAGGACACTGGCTGATATCTGGATTGTTACAACATTGATTTTTCGCAGATGTCCCTTAGGGCTGCACCAACTTTTAAAAGTTTAGCACAATTCAAATGTGGGGAAAAAGAAAAACTCTGCAGATTTTGTCATCTTTACCAGCATATATGAATTATTATCCTGTGGCACTTGAAGAGACACAGAGTGAGGAAGGAGATTTTAAGTAAAAGCAAAATCCCACCAAAAATATAACCTTGCGAAGCAGAAGCAATCATTTCATGAGAAGGTTTGCTTTAAAAAAAAAAAAAAAAAAAAAAAGGTCAGGCAGGCGTCAAAAACAATTGCAGTGCCAGAGCTCGCTCTAGGGGTTGCCAGTGGAATTGGCTAGGACAGCGAAAGATGGGTCAGGAGGACAGAAGTTGTGCCACTCTTTAAAGGCTAGCAAATTTGCCATAATCTGAGCTTTTGCAAACTTGTGTGCTGTGGCTTGTGTCAGGATCTGGCCTGCACCACCCTGGGAGCTGCAGGATCAGGGCCATCCTGAGCCAGGAATGGCCTGGTGTTTGCAGGCTCAGGCCCTGGCCTGTGTAGCAGCTGCTGGGCCACTCATGAAGATCACCTGGAAACCTGGAGGGAAGGCCTATTGAAGGAGTGGTTCTCCCTCCTAGAACTTGCTGCAGCAATGAAGGTCTCTGGCCTGCCTGCCTTGCTTGGTTGTTCCTGCCTTGCCTCTCCTCGCATCCCTGGACCCTGCTGCCTTGATATTGTTCCTCCTGGCTTCGACTCCTGGACTATCTGACCACGATTTGCATCATCCTTCTACTTGACTGCTGTTTGGACTCAAAACCTTAGCTGGTTGGTCTCTGCTCAGGCTGTGGGGTTGTTTCTAACTTGTTCCTTTGGTCTTGCTCTGGACTGGGTCCTGGTGCCTTTTTTTTTTTTACTGAACCCTGACAGCTTGTTTCAATAAATGCAAGAAGGATTATCCATAAATTCAGCTATTCAGAGAGTGTTTCAGAGTTTTGAATTTTGCTTAAATTCCTCTAGCTGCGTAGTGGAAGTGTGGGGATTCACAGAGTAGAATAGCTTCAAATTCCCCAGAACAGACCACTCATTTTCTCATTAACTGGCACTTACAGTCTCAATAACTCACTCTGAGACATTAATAGTAGAAAGAATAAAAGGTTTCATTATTTACAATTGAACAGATCAGACAGCAAACTGACAAACATGATGGCAATAGGCCTCAACAGACTCCCCACTTCCAAAGGATGATGGAGAGGGAGAAAAACAGAAAGGCGGGGCTCTCTTTGAATCAGAGGCAGGAGGGAACAATGGGTTAGTGCTGGATAGACTGACAGTCACCCCAGCCCAGAAAGGTCCCTCCTAGCCACACCTACTAGAGGCAGCATATGAGATTCAGGGTGAGGCTACAAACAGGTCCCTCTGACCTCACTGTCTGTAGTTAGGCACCCGGCTGTGGAGCCAAAGGCTGGGAGTTCTATTCCCCCCGGCTGCCTCCCAGGAGAAGAGCCAGCCTATGTGGCCTTGGGCAATCTGCACAGCCTCAGGAAGAAGGGGATGGGGAATCACTTCTGAGTATTCTCTACCTAGAAAAACATGGAAAGAGTTGCTTCAAGTTGGAATCTACTTGATGACACGCAATTATTTGTAACGCATACCTATCTACATACTGTATGTACATAAGGCTATATAAGCAGCACATCATCAAGCTACAGAGGTAGCATCACAGCCAATATAAAAAGAGAGGCACACTTGTTGGTCCATAGGAACAAAACAAAATCCAAAGTCCAAGGAAAAACAAGATGTCTCCCCTGGGGGTAGTCCATGGCAAGGCATAGTTCCCAACCATGTCAGTTGGTTGATAGCTAGAACTCAACCAGGACTGAAGGAAAATAGACTAAAGTTCATCCCCTGTGCAGAGTAGCTACTTGGTACATTCTATGTGAGTTCCTTCTGAAATCTCTTATATAAAAATGGAGGAAATGCTCACCCGTCTATGCATGGAAAAGTCTGCCGCCATTGGAAAGAGTAGTGACAGTGGTGTGTGTGTGTGTGTGTGTGTTGCATATTCCAAGTGGATAGCTACTAATTCTACTAGTCAAAAGACAGTGTGCAGCTGTTTTCCCACTTTCCTCCTTAATAGATGAGGATAATGAGGATGTTGAGAATGATGCAGTAAGAAGAAAAGAGGGAAGATACTGCAGGAAAATGTGGAAGGTTTGAAAATAAAGGGCGAGCGTCTACAGGTCCCCTCATAAAATTCCATGTTGCAGCCGAGCTATTGAATGATGAAGCCTCCTTTGAAAATATTCTGAGATTGTCATTAAAAGCTCTATCCTTTGTTTCTGCCAATAATGTGTCCTCTGGCTTCAGCTTGCTCCTCTGTTGAGCTTCCTTATAGGCTGGGATGTTCTGGAGCTCCTGCCCAACTTAGCATGGAAATGTAGCTAGGAGTCTCTTGTCTGTCTGTCCCACTCCACCTTTCTTCAGGTACGGATGACACGTGGGGAGTGGCGTCTTGTCCAGCTGGTCTTGGAGGAGGACAGCATCTGTTCAAGGGCAGTCTTCTGGCTGGCCAATCTTCGAGCAGGCAGCATCCCTGTGAGGTCACAATGGCCAGTCTGTCTCCTTCAGGCTGGATCTCCCACTCACTGAAGCAGGCAATAGGAACAGACTGGGCACCATGTGTCTTCCTCTCAGAAACTGGGGCAGGCAGAAGCAAAGACAACTGGGCAAAGCTGCTTTCTCTCTGAGGTGGGTACCTGCGACATTTTGGTGCAGCTTTCAAAGTGCAGCAGCAGAATGAGGGAAACAGTTGCGATCTGTGCCTCTTTCCTTGACATGGGCAGCGGCGTATGGGCAGAGAATCACCAGGCAGAAGAGGAAGACAGTTGCCAGGCAGAGAGGTACCCTGCTATTACAGGGTTTCTTACTTAAAAGTGAGTACTCTGTGATGGCCTGGCATTAAAAGTGTTGGAAGCACCCTAGAGGTAGCAGAGTGAAAACAGGGTGGCTGTGCCAGAGCTGGGTATAGTTTGACAGGCACAGCGGGAGGCTGATGGTGAGGAGGGCAGTGCATGAATTATCAGGACATACCACATAAAGCAGGGCTTCCATTTTCAATGTGTGCTTAGAAGGAGGCAAAGCAGCTTTCCTCTCTGAGATTAAGAACAAGATGGTATCACTCTCCATTCCTCATGCGGAAGCTCAATGTGGTGGATCCAGAGTGTGGCACTCACAGCTTTTTAAAAAATGCTTTGCCACCTTTCTCTGCCTCTCAGCATCTTACACATCCGTTCTCACTTAGACTACCTGAATAAATCACCACTACAGTATGTAGCATGGCACATTGGCTCAAATCTTCTTTCCTATTTACACCGGTGTAGCACAAATGGTGTTACTTTTGGAGGCAAATTGCCCCAAGTTAATCAACAACTGTAGGTGTGATAGCTGCATGGTGCAACAGAGCACATCAACATTCTATAAGGCAATTCTAAAAATGGGGCAACCCAAACAAAAAAAATTATAATTTTGACACTGGTTCAGATCAGCACCAAATTTGGCACAGATGTAGCAGACAGTCTGCTCTTGCTCTGTGTCAAATTTGGGGAAGTTTGGCCAAATGGTTTTTGAGTTATGATTTGTTAAAACTGTTTCCCGTATACAGAAATGTAACCTTAGATGTCCCCAGATTTAAAATAGTTCATACAAATAGAAAAGACCAATCTTGCTTATCTTGAAAGAGAATGTATGGCTCACTCCCAATGTTCCTTCTAAGCCTTGCGGGCATATAGCGCTGCATCAGGCGCATGCAGCCAAGCCAGTGTTTCTGTCCATTTGTGTCCAGTCACAGCCAGAATCCCAAGCAAACAGGGCAGAGCCCCTGCACAGCACTCTAGAAAATTAGAGGGAACGTTGCCCTCTCTCTCTCTCTCTCTCTCTTTTTTTTTTTGAAAGAATCCAAGCTGCAAGGGCTGATATATTGATCTTCAAAAAAGGCCTTTCAAAAAGGAAAACGATAGTGACATTGTTATAAATTTAGCATGCGTGGAACAGGGTTACCTGTTAATGTTCCCAATAGAATTGACCTCCAAATGTCATCTCATATTATCTCTTCCTACTGTCCCTGTCCCCCTTTCCCAGCAATGTTGTCTTTTCTGGTCAGTTCTGTATTTTCATTATATGTGCATGTTGGATAGCCTCAGTTGACTCATTATTGCTCTGGTGAGATTTCAGACTTGACTTGATTGAGCACCCACTTTTCTGCCTTTCTGGCTTTAAGTGAGAAGTGGTTAACTGGTTTAAAAAAGGAGTCTGGTTCTGCTATTTTCCCTTGCTTGGTGTCACATTGTGAATGGTAATGAGCAGAAGAGGGTACCCTGTAGGGGCCATCTTGACAGCATCCGTGGGTGTTGTCAACACTCAGGCTTCCCTTGGCTATGTAAAACTTGACATCCTTTTTCATGCTGGCAATGTGAGCAAGATATTAAAGTGGCCAGATAATCATTTTTCTCTAGATGAGGCCCCCATTTTGGGGTTCCAAAATTTTTTATTTGAGATATAATTTGCTTTGAATGAACATTCCTCATCGGAGAATATTATAGCTCCCTGGTATGTAAGGTATGCAATGGGCTTTTTCCGTTCAAAGTGGAACACAAAGTACAGTTTCTTACTTTTGATGTTCTGATATCTGAACCTTCAGGAAATGTACAGAATTCAGATCACACAATGGTGTAAGATAGTGTTCCTTATGAAATAAACGTATGTACTGATTTTGAATCAAAACAGCATAAGTAGTCCAATAATTATGATTACATGGAAATCTACTTGCAATTGGACAGGGTTTATTTCCCTTTTTCTGCACAGTAGTTATAATTTATATAAGTACATTATGAAGTCAAAAATTAATGCCAGAATTCTAGGTGGAAAATGTAACTTCAGTGACGTGTGTAATATTAATTATAAGAGGCACATTTTGATATGTCATTTTTACCTCCTCGTCCCCCCCCCCCCCGCTATGATGTCTATAGCCAGTGCCTCAGGTAAGGATACTAAAGGTTTGTAGAGAGAAGAACTCGAAAAAGTTGCTTTTTAGGATTGCTTATGTTAGCTGGGAATTAGGTGGCATAATCCAAAATTCACCTTTTCTGAGAGTAGCATTTGTACCAGGTCTTTTCTCCAGCTCTGTGTTTTCCTTCCTCCAAATATCTGACAAATTCAGGTTTTGGATAATTTCCAGAAATGATACGAGATGCCCCAAAAATATAAACCAACATACAGTAGTTGGAGATCATAAAGAAATAACTGTCATGGTGTCCTGGGAGTATCAAGGATCTAGTTAGTCCCCCAGGCTGAATGATGCTCAGCAGAATCCTGCTTGTGTGAGGTTCCTGTAACTTGCTGCAGTTAATTGCAGCTAATTGACAAGGTGCCATGGCATGTCTGAGTCATGTGCATCTGATTGTGCAACCAAAAGGTGCCCCAATACCTTATCAGTTAGCCCCAGTAAGTTGTGAAAGCTCATACAAGCACTCCGACCAATGTGTCAAATAAATAATTTTTTAAATAATCTGACCCTTCTTCCTCAGAGACAGACTATGAGAAATTCCCACATACTCTGTCATTGGTTTAGTGGAGCACGCCCATGGTGACTTTTTCTTTTACAGTGCGTGGTAATGTGTCACGAGATAAAAAGATTACTTTCTCGGGGAAGCTGGGATTTTCTGGTTCATTTCCAGTGCTTCTTATTTTTTATTGCTTGTGTGGTATTATTTTCTTGGAAGTAGTGAAGGCTTTTACAGTTATTGGCTGAATTTTCATTAATATTTGAGAGAACACAGAACAGACACTCAGAGAATATATGTAGAATATACAGTATGTAGTCCAGATTCCATGAGAACAAAGAATATTGTCAGCTGACTACAGCGAAATCCTCACATGTGCTGAGGGTTCTTTATGAGTGTGGCTAACTTGGCATAGGTCAGTAGGGTGAACAACAGGGATGGGAGTTTGAGTCGCAGGACTTGCTGTCAAGTCAGACTTCAGTTGCACAGGCAACTCGACTCAGACTTGACTTGGGTTGTTTTTGGGTTTTTTCTTTTTCAGTGACTCAGACTTGGAACCCATCCACCCTGTCCCTTTTTTTATGGGGCAGGGGAAGCTTGGGACTTGGTACCAAAGACTTGGACTCAGACTTGGGACTTGAACCCAAAGACTTGCCAACATCCCTGGTGAAGAAGGTATAAATTTATGGACTGGATCATGAACAAACAAGAGCTTCCGCCAGACAAGACATAGGTTCTTCTACGTGGTCTCTGTGAATCCACACAAATAGGTTTAAATGCGCTTGCGCTGGATCCTCGGAATATTCTAGAGCTTGAAAAGGAAACAGTAGTACGTTGCCCTTACCACGCATGCTCCGCCCGCCCAAACCTCAGTTCCTTTTTTCCGCCGTCGCGATTGGAACCTCCTTGCTAGAGCTCATATCTTATTGAATCTACTGATTGTCTCCCTCGTGTTTGACCGGATTACTTGACCTCGCCTTTTGTACGTTGCTCTTTTGGATTTGGACTATTGAATTCCCTTCCCTCCTTTCGGACTGATTTCCCTCCTTTCGACTGATTCGGACTGACTTGGATTCCCTCCCCCACCCCCCCATTATCGGACTGATTTCCCTCCTCACGACTGGTCTGTTTGAACCTTCTTTCTCTCAACGCTTTGGACTTAGTTTTACCGATTTGTGAGTACTTTCCAACCTACTCCGGCCGCGAGACTGGCCTTTTATGGCCTCCGCGGGTTTGTTTAAGCGTTGTGTGTCCTGTGCTGCTAAAGTTCCCTTCACAGACGGACACAATCTCTGCCTATTTTGCCTTGGGGAGGGTCACCAGCCCCGCTCATGCCAGCACTGTAAAAACCTTTCCAAGCCTTCTCTAAAATCTCGTGAAAGGAGGCTTAAGGCTTACCTCTGGAACAAGTCACTTTCTCCCACCAATTTGGAAATGGAACAAGGCGCGGCTCAACCGTCCGCTTCTCGCCCTGATCATTCGGCAGCGGCAACGGCCTCGGTAGCGAAAGCCCCTTCGACGTCATCTAAGAAGGGGCCTGGATCGACTTCGAGAAAGTCATCTGCCGCGACAGCTAAGCTGTCATCTGCGGAAGGTCAGAAAAGTAAGAGCAAGCATAAGAAACTGAAGACCTCTGCTAAAGATCGGCAACGTGATTTACCACCAATCTCAGAGGCACCACTGTCCCCTATTTTGGAAGAATCACCTGGGGATGCGCATGACACCGAGTCTGCTTCAGACGGCGGGACTCCCGCTCGTCCACCATCTACGCAGACTCTGTGCTCGCTACCTAGCCGCTCTCCGAGTCCAAGCCGTTTACATGCTGGAATGGTTTCCAGCCAGGCTTCTGCCCATTCTAGCCCTGTTAATACCGGGCGGGCGATTGTTGTACAGCATTCGGACTCAGAAGTTTCCAGAGAGCGCGCGTCTCCTAGGAAGAAGACTGCTAAGAGGAGACATACCTCACCACCACCCCCGTCAGACATCATATCGGGAAGTGGTTGTGGTCTCGAGAGGCTCTCGACACCGAGCCTCTCCTGATTCTGACGAACCTGTTTACGTTGAGGTACAACGCAGGGCCGGTCGACATCGATATCGAGGCAGTGATTTCGACACCGAAAAATACTATGAGGTCGACAGCCATGGCAAACGTAGGAGGATAAAATACATCTATGCCTCCTCCTCATCACCATCACCATCACCGCCTCGACGTCGACATCGATCAGACTATGATGTCGAAGTCCCGACATCGAAGAATACTAGGCATCAATCTAAAAAGACTTTAGCACCCTCGACGTCGAAGAAAATCCGCTCTGCTGTTACTGTTCCCACTCCATCTCTTATAGTGACTGGGAAGCACCACAAGGGCATAGTCTCAAGCAATCAGGCCACTAAAGATTCGAGGAGACGCCTTAAATCACCTTCACCGTCACTCTCCTTTCAAGGTGACCCCTCAGCATCTTCTGACTCTGACCAAGAGGAAGATATCCTTTCTGATGCTTCAGAGGAGACCCCTCCGAATGTTAATACTCCGGATTTGGATGTTGGGGATTTACGACCCCCATCTCCCTCAAGAGATTTTACATCTTACTCACAAATGGTGTCAAGAATGGCGAAAGCTCTGAAACTTGAAGTAGAGCAACCACCACCCCCTAAAGAAGACTTGGTTTTTGATGATATCAACCAGGAAAGAACACATCCTTTGAGTCTGGCTTTTATCCCATCTCTTATGGAGAGCATTAAAGAGGCTTGGGATCTTCAGCCTGCGTCCCTGCAGATTTCAAGAAGAATGGAGGGGCACTATAAAACTCATGGGAATGATACTGTATTCCTTTCAAAACACCCAGCACCTAATTCCATCATAGTGCAAACTAATATCTCCAAAACAGGAGGTAAAGCAAAAGTGACTCCCACGAACCGTGAAGGTCGTAAACTGGATGTTCTGGGGCGTAGGATATACTCCTTTGCCTCCTTTCTTCTTAGGGTCTCAAATTACCAGGCGGCTTTAGGTGCTTACCAGAGGTTACTCTGGGCCAAAGTCTTACCATCCCTCCAAGCCGCGCCTGAGGACACTAAAGCCGAGCTTTTCAACGCTCATGCTGAAGCATCCACGGTTGCTAAGCACCAAAGACTGGCTGCTCGTCATGCCGCTGAGGTCGCCTCTAAATCTCTTACGTCTGCCATCTCATTGAGACGACATGCCTGGCTAAGATCTTCAGGCATTGCAGAAGACGCTAAGGCACGTATAGAAGAACTGTCTTTGGATGGAATTGGCTTATTCAACGAGAAGACAGACGACATTATGGAATCCTTCCACAAAATAAAGAAAACGGCTAGATCATATACTATTCAGCAACAACCCAAATTCCAGAGATATCAATGGCGTAGACAATTTGGCCAACAACAATACCAACAACAATACCGCCAGCCTTACCGATCATATAGACCTTCTGCACAAGGAAAGCCTGCGCAATCCTCTTCTGCCAATAATACTTTCAAACCGCAATCCTTTCCGCGTCGACAGTCTTACCGTCCACCTGCAAAGAAAAACAAACAATATCTTTGACTTTCCCATAAACCACACCAACGTTACACAAAGGCTAAATATTTCCCCACCACCAAGATTCTTAGATACTCTCATGCCCAGACTGGCCCCATTCTTAAAAAACTGGACCTTGATTACCAAAGACACTTGGGTACTCTCCATCATTCAGTTCGGGTACCGTTTAGAGTTCACAGAACTGCCTCCCATTGGGCATGTCAAAATTACACCTTACACACAAGTTCTAGAGGACAAAATCTCATCTCTTTTAAAGAAACAAGCCATTCTGCAAGTACCGACTCGATGCATCCTAAAGGGTTTTTACTCCCGTTACTTCGCAGTACCAAAGAAAGATGGGGGCATCAGGCCTATTCTGGATCTCAGAATGCTAAATACCTACCTTCGCCCAAGACGATTCCGCATGGTTACACTGGAGTCCATCATCCACCTATTAAGGAAAAAAGATTGGTTCGTTGTTATAGATTTAAAGGACGCCTACTTTCATATTTCCATTCATCCACATCATCAAAAATACCTACGTTTTTTCTTCGACGATACTGCTTATCAATTCTGCGCTCTGCCATTCGGCTTATCCACCGCGCCAAGAACATTTACCAAGTGCATGGCACCAATAGCAGCCTACCTTCGACTCAACAACATCGCAATTTTTCCATACATAGACGACTGGTTGATAGTGGCTGCCTCTCATCAAAAGGCCATCCGAGACACCCTGTTTGTTCTTCAAACTTTGGCAGACCTTGGCTTAAGAGTCAACAGAGAAAAATCTCACCTTCAGCCAACACAGGTTGTAGACTACATAGGCGCACGACTAGACTCTGTAAGAGCAAGAGTGTTTCTTCCACCGGAACGCATCATCAAATTGAAACGGGCCATCCGTCCCTTTCGCCCATACGCCAGAGTATCTGCCCACCATACTCAACACCTTTTGGGATTGATGGCGTCCACTACGTCCGCGCTCCCTCATGCGAGACTGAAAATGAGGGCCTTACAGGCTTGGTATCTGTCCCTATTCGACGCTACGATAGACAATCCCTCAAAGCGTCTACAGGTCACTCCAGAGTTAACAGATCAGTTGGAATGGTGGACATTCATCCCGAATCTTCTAATGGGCCGCCCATTCAGCCCATTACAACTTACAGTCCAAGTGACGACGGACGCCAGTCCCACGGGGTGGGGAGCCCACTGCGGGCCTCACAGAACCCATGCCCTTTGGTCAAAGAAGGAGAGTCGATTGCATATAAACCATCTGGAGATGTGGGCTGTCATCAAAGCTTTTTGTGCGTTTCGCCCCCTGATAGCAGGTCGTGGTGTTCAAGTGGTCACCGACAACACCACGACCATGTATTATATCAACAAACAAGGGGGCACACGCTCCATGTCACTCCTATACTTGACGGTTCACCTATGGGAGTGGTGCTACGTACATCAAGTATTTCCTGTAGCCATTCATGTATCCACAGAGGACAACGAGGTGGCAGACACCCTCAGTCGCTTGACCGCCCAGACGCACGAATGGCAACTCGACGAAGCTGTGTTTCAGATGATTTGCGACAGGTGGGGATTCCCTGTGGTGGACATGTTCACGACCCATCTCAACAACAAATGCGACATGTTCTGTTCCTGAGCTGGGATGGACAAGGCGTCGCTCGGGGATGCCTTCATGGTAAAATGGATGAACTGCCTTCTTTACCTATTTCCCCCTATACCGTTAATTCAGAGAACGTTAATCAAAATTCGTCAGACTCACACCAATGCCATTCTGATTGCACCATGGTGGCCTCGGCAACCATGGTTCACAACTCTCAGAATGATGGCGTCGGAGTTCATCAGACTCCCAGCCCTGCCACATCTGTTAACACAGGACTCAGGCAGGATCTGCCACCCGGACCTCGATTCTCTGCATCTGACGGCCTGGAGGATTCTCCCATGATTAAGGAAGTCCTGGACAGGGCCAGGAAACCTTCCACAAAACTATTGTACGCGTACAAATGGACCAACTTCACAAAGTTTGCTAATTCAAATAAGTTACAGACCACACCTGTATCTATTGATACCATGCTTTTATATTTACGTCACTTGTTTGACCAAGGGTTAGCTTTCTCTACCCTAAAAGTCTATATTTCTGCCATCGTCTCCTTCCAACCGTCTGGATCTGAAGCCTCCCGAATGTTTTCACATCCTACTCTTAAGATGTTCCTGAAAGGCCTGCAAAATATGCGCCCACCGGTTCGTCCACCTATGCCTCAATGGTCGCTGCGTGTGCTTCTCCAAGCTCTTGCACGCCCACCGTTTGAGCCCATGGCTTCTTCTGATCTTCGACTGCTGTCATTTAAAACACTGTTCCTAGTAGCCATAACCTCTGCTAGAAGAGCGAGCGAACTGGCTGCGCTTCGAGCCGATGCACCTTAACTTCAATTCTTTCCGGACAAGGTACTTTTGTACCCAGATATCTCCTTTCTCCCTAAAGTTGTCTCATATTTTCATGTTAATCAGCCGTTAACGTTACCCACGTTGTTTCCAAAACCTTCTTCGGATGTTGAGCGCATGCTCCACTCATTAGATGTTCGTCGTGCTTTGGCTTTTTATACTTCCAGGACTAAAGTTTTCCGTAATTCTCCTCGTTTGTTTGTTTGCTTTCATGGTTCTCGCAAAGGCTCTCCTGCGACTCCACAGACTATATCTAGATGGATTGTGTCTACAATTGTTTTGGCCTATGAACTGTTGGGTAGATCCCCACCAGAGGCGTTAAAGGCACACTCTACAAGGTCTGTGGCAACTTCGACGGCCCTGTTGCGTGGTGTTGACATCTCTGATATCTGCAAAGCTGCCACGTGGTCCACCCCTTCCACCTTTGTGTCTCATTATCGGTTGGACCTTAGGGCTAAGAAGGAAGCTAATTTTGGGAGAGCTGTGCTCACGTCTGTTCTGGAGTGACGGCCCACCTTCCGGTAAGTGAGCTTGCTAGTCACCCATTTGTGTGGATTCACAGAGACCACGTAGAAGAAAGAATGGTTACTTACCTGTAACTATGGTTCTTCTAGTGGCTCTCTGTGAATCCACACATCCCGCCCAGCCTCCCCTCTGTCCGTCACTCTTGGTCTTAGCATTAGAGCTCTGACGACGGCGGACTTTGGAACTGAGGTTTGGGCGGGCGGAGCATGCGTGGTAAGGGCAACGTACTACTAATGTTTCCTTTTCAAGCTCTAGAATATTCCGAGGATCCAGCGCAAGCGCATTTAAACCCATTTGTGTGGATTCACAGAGAGCCACTAGAAGAACCATAGTTACAGGTAAGTAACCATTCTATTTCTATGACTCAGAAAACTACAGTGCAACATTTTCCAGGATGAGGCCTTTTGTGCAGTTGTACCAAAGCTTTGGAACTCCCTCCTGAAGAGGTGAAGGACAAGAAGGCAGTTCAATTTTACTGCAATTCATCATTACCTGAGATTAGCAGGCTAGTTCAAGGAGTGCAAGACAGACTGTGTGGCACACACAGCTCTGCCCACCAAAATGTTTCTTTGTCTGCCACCTTTCTCCTAGAATATTTATTATTTATTTATTATTTATTATTTCAGTGCCCCTTAGTGCACGCTGGACTGGGGGAGGGTTTATAACACATTAAAAACACATATAAGTACAACGAATAAAACAGAGTAGGGGCGCAAGGCCCCCCAAAAGAGAATATGGTGAACAGCTGGGCAAGACTTAGGAGAAATGACCCCAGGTGCTGCTGCCATCATCCAGCCCAGCACATGCTGCCCACGGTGTTTGCCTCATTTTGCCTAATGGTAGGGCCAGACATGGCTGTAAGTTCACAAACAAAAATGGTAATCCGAAAAGAGCAAGATTTTAAGGTTGGCATCGTAATTGTTTCCTCAGAGTTTTGGCTTCCAAACTTATCAGAACTTCTGTTTAAACATGCAGAGTGTGTTTCCTTTGAGGTAATTGCAAGCAACCGACCCTTTGAACTGAAATGGCCTTTCTGCTCATTTAATTAGCTTTGCTGATAAGAGGAATCATTACAAAACCTTTAAAGTGGTCTTGGTGATTCTTGGAGCACATGTTTGCCATGGACTGGCCTCAGCTGGCTCTGCACGCTGTTCTCCCTGATATGTCAACAAGGTTTATTAACTCAGGAAATGAAAGCCACCAGCAAGGCCCACTTCACTGAACTGTATATCTTTTGCCAGTTTTTTAAATGTTTTTGACCGATACATAATAGCTCTGGATTCTTTTCTTTGTTGTGTGACGCTCCTGTGCATTTAGATTATGTCCAGTTCTACTTTACTATGCCTCACTGGGTAAATGTATGTGTTGTAGTCAGGAATAGCAATCTGATCACTGCCTCAGAGCTGATTTATGCATTCCAGAACTCTACAGCTTAAAAAGGTAGACGGGGGTTGCGCTTGTGAACCTTGGAAAGCTATTACGTCAGGAAGAAGAGTTATTCTACTGCCAACCATACAATCTTCTCTGTTCTTTGCTGCCTTTAACTGTCCTGTGCCTCTCTTGCTCTTCCTCAAAAGTCTTGGCTCATCATTTCCCTCCCCCCCCCCCCCAATTCTCTGTTTTGACCTCAACCATGAACGACCCAGTTTGGGAATAAATCCATGCTTGATATGAACTCACAGAGTTCCCTGGCTAGGTGACCTTCCACAACTACATTGTGAGCGAATGCATACCTTTTCAAGGATCAAAATGTTACAAAGCCTTTGTTCTTAACGCTCGTGGAACCTCATGTTATAAAAATGGAAATAAAACTGAAAGAGTTGGGTCCACATATGTGCACAGCAAGGTTCTCTTTCTGTAGGAGAAAGGGGGTGGGTTGGGGTTTTTCAGTGATTCCCCTTTCTGTCTACAGCAGGAGTCTCAAACATGCGGCCCGCGGGCCATTTGCGGCCCGCCGGATGATAGTCTGTGGCCCCCGCCTTGCCTGCCCCCCCTGAAGCGCCCACATGTCCTCTGCTGTCAAGAGTAAAAAAAAGCCTCACCTCGCTCGCCGGCTCTCTCCCAAGACAGCGCCTCTTTCACCCTCCATCCGGAACTGCAGCCTGCCAGCCAGCCCGCCTGTCTGCCGGCTGGCAGGCTGCAGTTCCGGATGGAGGGTGCAAGAGGTGCTGTCTTGGGGGAAAGCCGGCGAGCGAGGCGGGCTGCCAGCCCTTTTCCCTGAGCGCCCGAGCCGCCGCCGAGCGATGCCTGAGAGCAGAGCTCGCTCCCGGCCCGTCCTCAAAGAAGAGCGCCTCCAAGCTGCCAACAGCAGCTGCCGCCGCCGCCTCTTCCAGGGAAGCGACTCTCTGGCGCTCTTTCTTGGCACCCCCAGCACCAGCCCGGCCAGTGGCCGCCTCAGCGCCTGGCGGTGCTTCCTCCTCCTCCTCCTCTTCATCCTGCTTCAGCCACCTCGGCTCTGGAGGCTGCCTGGGCTCGCCTCGCAAAGTTTGCTCCTCTGTCGTGGTGGGGGTAGCTTCTGCTGCTGAGTGCGCCTTTTTTTGAGGGGGGCCCTCAGAGGAAGGTTGCCGGACCTCCGTGTGTGTGTTTGTGTGCGTGCGCGCGCACCTGTGGCAGGCCCCACCCCATTCTGTTTAATTTCGCGGGTACTGGTGGGGGCTTTTCTCCTTTGGCAAGGCGAATTCTGTGAGGGTTTTTTAAAAAAATTTATGTCGTGCCCCCCTTCCTCTCCCCCCCCCCCGGCTAGGCGGTCGCCGGCGCTCCCTCCCTTCTCCGCTTCTTCGTCCTGCTGCTGCTGGTGGTGGTGGTAGTGAAGAAGGAACCGGAGGGGGTCGTGGCCGGCGACGAGGGCTAGCGCGCCCCTCCTTCTCCTCCTCCTCCTCCTCGGAGCCCCAGCCGGGCTAAGGAAACTCCTGGGCGGCGTCCTCGGGCTCTTGCTCCGCTTGGCGGAAAATCTGATGCGGCCCAGCCTCACCCAGACTCTGCCTCCAGCGGCCCCCAGGTAAATTTAGTTTGAGACCCCTGGTCTACAGCCTCCGTGCCATGCCCCATGCCCTGCCACCGGATTCTAGGTTTAAGAGGCTACTGAAAACGGTTCTCTTTGGGGAGGCTTTTGAAGGCCTCTTTTGCATTCTTCTGCCCTTACTCCGCCGCTCTAACTTTTACCACTGTCTGTGCTCATGCCAGTTTTCTGGATGCTGTTTTATGTTATGTGTGATGTTTTAAGTATCTTGCTGTCTGAACTGTCTACAGAATGTCTTACTCTACCAGGAAGTTCATATGTTTTTATGTAAACCTAGACTCAACCTAATAATAGCATGTTTGCCGAAGCTTGTGAAAGCCTGTGCCTCTGGCAGTATCAGGGTTTTAATCCACAATAGCAGTTGTCACCTGGTGGAAAAATATTATGTTTGGGGGTGAGAGGGGTTAATCTGTAATATGAAGAACAAATCTTGTGTTAATGCTGCAAGATTCAGTATACTGTCTGCTTGGGTCAGGGTGACTACTAAGATAGTAATGTAGTGCTTGGAGTGACTGACTGTTACTTTCAGCCTACTGTAATTTGCTTTTACAAATTATTTTTAGATGTTTCCCTTTATGCCAGGTTCTTTAGAAGCTTCTAGACTGAAAGGCCTGATTTAAAAAGTCCTTAAACCACATATAAAACAAATCATTGATAAAAATCATTTGCAGGTTTCTGTCCTGCCAAAACGAGACCGAAGCGTGCTAAAAATAAACTGAAATAAAACAGATGCAGTTAAAACATAAAATATTGTTTGAACAATTAAACATCGTTTTAAGAAAACCCAATAAAATTACATCAGTACAAGAAAAATGAATGCTGCTCAGAATAAAAGCCCAGCATAACTACTCAAGGCTGCCGAATAATAGAATACAAATCATTCACTCCTGCCGTGAGACTCCCTTAATAAAAGGGAAATGGAAACTAACATAGAAAATGCCAGCTCACCCCTGCGAATCGTGCTCCTCTCCACCTGCCTACTTTCTCTAGACCACCAGCTCTGCCCCTGACTGTGAGAGGTATCACAGCCACTCGGCTGCAGTGTATGTGTGTGTGATAGATGCAGCTTTTGGGGGATGAACTGCAGTGAAATCTGTGAATTACTTGTTTAGAAAATCTCTTCTCACACATGAAATGCTCAGAATCGAGGTGTTCAACATTTATTACAGCCACATATTAGTTGGGGTTTACAGAAACGCAATGCATTTCATAAGATACGGTGATGGGGGTGTTAAAAAGTGGTTCAAGAAGTATTTTTCACTTCTACATGCTGTATTTCAGTGTGAAGAAACGGTTTAAGTTAACTGCTCAGGCTTAATAAAAATGCATGTTAGAAGAGTGCTTTCTAGCCAGAAGCAAGTAAAAACCATTTGTGCATAGTTTATACTAGTAGAGTGGCTGCAAATATAACTAAATGGACAGCTCTTGAAGAAATTCCATAATCATATCTAAAGCTGAAATGAGCCTAAAATATCAAGAAAATGAAAGAAACATTCTTGCAAATTGTAGAGTGTGAACAGGCTTATATATCAAAGGCAGTTATAAATAATCATGTGCCATCAAGTCAACTCTGTTTTATGATGACCATTTTCTGGGCTTTCCAGGTAGAGAGTACTCAGAAGTGGTTTATCACTCCCTTCTTCTGGGGATCGTGCAGCTGGCCCAAGGCCACACAAGCTGCCTCTACTCGCAGGAGGCACAGTGGAGAATCCAATTCTCCACCTCTGACTCTGCAGCCAGAAACCTAAACCACTGAGCTATCCAGACAGCTATAGCATTGGGAAAAGTCTTTTCTGAAAACACATTTTAACTAATCTGGAAGTGAGCTCACATGATAAATCAGTTCTGCTAGTTTGATCTCATTTGGCACATGTGCCCAACTTCTTCTTTTTAAAGGGCACATGTTTAATAGATTTCCAAAACACAGCTGGAGTTAAACTAAACACGTTGGTGGAATTCACCTGGGACAAGAGAGAGGTGGAATGTGTATCCCTGCAGAAGTTTGTCTTGGGAACATAAATACCTGAAGTTCATAAAACGTATTTGCTCTCTCTCAATCTCTTTGTGTGTGTCAAAGTAGTAGATCACAAGTACAATGTGATCATAGTAGAAGGATGAAGATCTGTTGTGCAGAATACTCCATGGAACTGTAGAACAGGGATATGGAAGAGGTTCATGTTTTTGTATTTATCATTTGGTGAAAATTTTAGTGTCCATGTGCAATCACAGTGAGCCATTACTGAGCAGTGAAGCTGAACAGCAATCACACCATCAGAAATGACGTGTCAATGCAGAGGTTGGTCCACCCTATGAATTGCAAGCCATGTCTTAAAACCAACAGCTTTGTAGAGGAGAGGCACACAGGTAGATCTTCTTTATCTATAAGGGTTTCCCATTTGATTTCAGGAGAAAGAACAGTGTCTGTTTAAATGAAAGATGTATTCTGGCGCTCCCGGTCCTGTCTCATTAAATGGAAGTCTAGGGCACACTAAAATAGTATAAAGTCTACTTAGCAGACCTTATTCCTCTGCCCACTGCAAGCCAATAGTTTTCCTTGCCTTCTGCAGTCTGAGGGAAATGCAGAAGGTTTTTTAAGGCAACTGGGATGGAGAGAAAGTACTTGGCAACTGCTTATTCTCTGGTCAATGGCTAGAGCTTTGGCAACCATCTCCTTGCTGTGAGGGAAGAATTCCCCTCACAGACAAGGAGGCGCAGAGCCAACCCAAACTTTTTGATGCCTGAGGCAGAGGATGAGGTCCACCAAAATCCACTGTCTGCTCAAGTCCAGAAACATGGCACCGAGAGACAACCAGGCTAGTCAGAAATGGTTACACCAATGCCTTCCCACTCTTGGCACTGAAAACGAAACTACCCTTGTGCCAGGCAATTTGGGTGTACCTGTGGGCTTGAGGTAGCTGCCTAACAGGAGGGCTAGCCTTCGCTGCCTCCAATGGCAAAAAACCACACCTTTTGTGGCCCCTACTCCTGAAGTAAATGGGAAGAACCATTCATGAACAGCAAAGTGGAGGCAATCTGGTTGGCAGGCTTGTACTCCAAGCAGTTCATCACCTCAAAACCTAACCCTCAAACCCTCCATGCTGATTAACAGGCAGTCAACAATACTGGGGTACTTCAGCGCTGTGACACTCCTAGATGGCCAATGATGTGCGTGCGTGCCTGCATACGCATGCACACACGTGCCTTATCGTGAAATTTTTTGGTGAAGTGCCCTGCCTCTCACAGTTCAGACCTGGAGCTTCCTTTAGTAGTACTTCCAACACTCAGTGTCTCAGTATTAAGAGAGGTTTGATAGCCTTTTATAAATAGTACAACTCTCAAACTGGATCAAGCTATATTAAATATTGAATGAAGGCCTGCCAAAGTCTTACAGGATGGACCTTGGGACCTCATTATTTTCAATTAATTATTATTTTATAGGTAGGCATTGAATTATGCCTAAGGGAGAATGCCAGTGTAGCTTAATTTCTCACACAAGAGGCAGACATGTAAAACTAATTTTCTCAAAGGAAATTAAATGGCTACTAATGCTGGATCTCATTTAAAATTCATCTCTTTATCCGAAAACTTATTTGGTATTAGCTTGTGAGCAAGAGCAGAAATGTAGCCTTCCCAGTGTTAATGAAATTGTTCCTGGCCTCCCCCCCCCCCCCCAATTCAATTTCTCCTTCTCTCTGGTAGGACTTACAGCAAAAATCCTGGCTGTTTTTTTAGTGCTGAGAGAGTGGAACACGTAGCTATGTAATTTTATTTATTTTTTAAAAAATCTAGATTGCTCTCCATTTTGACAGATGTCAGGGTGGTGTACAGTAATGATTTTTTAAAAATAAATAAATCGGTGTTTGGTCATCCTTCATATAACAAAAAGTAAAAAATAAAACTGCATGCAGCACAATAAACCAATGCCAGTGTTCTAGCAACTAAGAAAGTTTTGTCCTGCTGCTGTGAAATCTCTGAAATCAGAGCCAGCTTCACATCCCTGGGCAGAATGTCCCTAAAGGTCAGAGCAGAATTTGCATGTTTCCCTTAAGTAAGCTCCCCCCCTCCCCGCGATCAGGATTTCCTCACAGCTAGAGAGGGGCATGAACCACAAAAACTCTCGTTTGTGGTGGTTCGTGGCAACCCATGAACCATCTGAACTTTTTTAAAAAATGAACCATGAACCGGTTCAATTTTTTAAAAGTTTGTGCCTTTAAAAAAAGTAAAACTAACCCCCCTGCCCTCTTTCCACACACCCCTCCACCCCCTCCCACTGCCCCCATCTCCTCCCAACCTTTTGTTGCTGCTGCCACCTCCGTCTTCAGAGGCAGGCTGGCAGGCCGGGCTTCCTCTGCACATGCACCTCAGTTGAGAGGTGGACACATACTCAGAGGCTGCCCCAGGCTGTGCCTCTCTCTCTCTCTCTCTCTCTCAAGAAAGAAAGAAAGAAAAAGCTGGGATTTTTTTGGGCGGGGGGAAGAGAGACACCCAGGCTGATCCCCGCTGGCCAGGCTGCCTCTCAAGATGGCAGCGGTGGTAATGGAAGGGGGAGGTGGCAGCAAAATGTAGGGAGGCAACAGGCGCAGAGGGAAGGAGGTGAGGGCAGGCTGTGGGAGAGAATGAACCAGGAAGTTCGAGAAGATGCTAAAAAAGTTTGTGGGTTGGGTCAGGTCAGGTTCTCCAATTTGGAGGAACCCGATGTAAAAAAACCAGCAATTTTCCATGAACTTCCTGGTTCATTTTTTGGTTCATGCCCATCTCTATTCACAGCTACATGCCCGTGTTTACTTGGCAATGACAAATGTCATTTGGAAGTAGCGCAGCGTGGATCTCTCCTTTCCAATTGGCTGTCTCTTCTCCTTCCTTTCAAGCTGTGAACAACTCCCTCTTAAGCTCAGCCTCCGCTTGGTTTATTGCTCCAGAAAATAGATGAACAAGGTGGGTTCAAATGCCTACAGGAAACTCTGATGCAGCTACTCTGTTATACAGAAGGATCTCTTAACAGGGCTGTTCTATGAATAATCAATAATAAAAAATATAAAATATAACACAAGAAAAGTTGAGGACTTTAGCAAGTGGCAAAGCTTCCCCATGTTTCCCATCTCACGGGATCACACCACCAATGCTTTTCTGCACCACCAAGAAATAATCCAAAGGTATATTGACATCAATTGATGAAGTTTTTTCTCAGGCTATTGAGTCCTATGACTAAAGTCTTCCTTCCTTCCTTTGGCCAAATAACTTGCCTTCTTTGCTTTTAACTCCATGGTTTTCAGACTCCGTGGTTTTAAGATTCAAAGTTTTGGTCTCAGATTTTTCTTTCGAATATTGCTGATGTATTTTGAAATTACACAGGGTTTTTACAAATATACTCTTAACAATCTTAATGTATTCCCAGGATTTCTGAAAGTAAGAAGGCACAGGCATACTTTCGAAGTTGCAGTCCTCTGAGTGAGGATTATTTGGTATTTTAGAGTGTCGGAGTGCCATTGGACTAGAGTGCTATAGCTGTGGCTCTTGAAGAGAAGGAAACAAGTGCAGCTCATGAAGCAGGGGGATGCCTCACTCCAAAATCTGGGGTGAGGGCATACCTCTGATCACACATCTGCCCTATGGAAGTAATCACTCAGGAAACTGCTATTAGGCCAAATAGCAGCCCCTTAAACCTATTTACCGGGATGTGGTGGCGCTGCAGGTTAAACCGCAGAAGCCTCTGTGCTGCAGGGTCGGAAGACCAGCCGTCGTAAGATCGAATCCACGCGACGGAGTGAGCTTCCGTCTCTTGTCCCAGCTCCTGCCCACCTAGCAGTTCGAAAGCATGTAAATGCGAGTAGATAAATAGGTACCACCTCGGTGGGAAGGTAACGGCGTTCCGTGTCTAGTCGCGCTGGCCACGTGACCACAGAAACTGTCTACGGACAAACGCTGGCTCTACGGCTTGGAAACGGGGATGAGCACCGCGCCCTAGAGTCGGACACGACTGGACTAAATGTCAAGGGGAACCTTTACCTTTACCTTTAAACCTATTTACAAAATCCCAGTTCATGCCACTTGCCTTTGTGCTCACTTTCCAACATTTTGATGAGTTGGCTGTTTGAGCTGCTTGTACATACAGTACACTTAATTTTGGCTTTAAGGTCTAAAGCAATTTTTTATGCTTATAAAAATAATTTTAGAGAAGGAAAGATTTGAGGATGTGCATGCAGGATAACATGTGTAATGTAGGTTATGAACCATAAATAGAGACACACACAGAGAGAGAACTTTTTTCAAAAGAAAGAGGTTGAGTTTCTTCATTTTTTAAAAAGAAAAAAGGCATACACTATTTATCCGTAGAGGTTAGCATCTACTTTTGTTTAAAAAAAAAGACTCAGGAAATAGTAAAAACAAACAAAACGAAAACGACAGGAATGCCTGAAGGATAAGTATAATTATTTTTTTTCACACCAGACCAAGAGATGCACAGATGAAACCCAACACTGCATGGTGACTGGCTCTACCATTAGGCAGAATGAGGCACCCACCTCAGATGGCAGGTGCTAAAGAACAGAGAACGGCGTCATGGTGTGAGAGCTCTGCATGCCATGTAGTCCACCAGGTATCCCAGGAATTTGCTGCCCCCAGGGGCCATGGAGGATCCTCTCTTGTGTCCTGTGCTGGAATATGATGGCCATTGCCAGCCCACTCTTTTTCTTCTTCTTCTTTTTTTACAGGAAGAGGGGTGAGATGCCATTTTAGCCTTAGCCTTAAGAAGCAAGATGTATTGGGTCAGCCCTGCACTGTGTAAGAAGGAGGCAGCTGATGTAGTGTTTCATTGTGTCTCTCCCCACCACAGGCTTCTGTATATCCTCCAAAAGCCACTCCAGAGGCATAGGAACTTACTGAACTCTATACCTCTGGAAACGTTTTTTGGGGAAGGGGAGAAAAACCTGTGCTTTGCCTTTTGTGCATGCTGCACTGGGTGTCACCTGAGGGAGACCAAAGCACCGTAAGCCAGGGAATAAGCAAAATGCAACCCTCCAGAAATTGTCAGACTGCAACTCCCATCAGCCTGAGCCAGCATAGCCATAGTTTTCTTTTCTTTTCTTTTGAAAGAAATGATGCAGGGCTCTCTTTGCACCTGTCCAAAATAAACAAAGTGGAGCAAATGGAGACTATTTTTTTTTAAATCAAAAATAGAAATAAATGCTAAAGCAACATCATTAAGTTGTAGCTTCAGTCATGAACATGAAACAATGGAAACACCTGTACGTATGGGTGAAATGCTTAATTCAGTCTTATAAATAAATCTTTCCAGAGGACAACCAAATATTAAGCCTGTATTTATTATTTTTCAGCAAAATTACCATTATTACAACGGTGGGGTGATTTTTGGAGGGAAAGAAACATGTATTGTAAAAGCCCTCAGAGATGTGTTGAAGGAATAGTAATAGCTCATTGGCATTAATTGGATCATGAAGTGGATCGGATGTTTTCTTATTTGTGAGGGTCAATAAAAATCCTAGCGAATGATTTTCCTATCTGCGTAGTCTCATCTTCTCCTCTGTTCGTATGTTCTCTTCACACCTTAGAAAGCATTACGTCTTTAGACTACAACTCCCAGAGTCCTTCAGCTGGCATGGCCATAGGCAGCATAGCGATAAACCTCCAAGCCAGTTGACTGAGGAATTCTGGGAGCTGTGGTCCTAAAACATAAGCTCTGGTTCCGCTTCCTTGGTTGTTCCTTTGAACATGGCTTTTCTCTGTGCCTAGACAGGCCTATAGCTCTCCTCAGCTATTTGTCCATTTCTACACATTCTTGGCTCTTTCTTCCAGACATTTTGAGAACTTGTGGAGGCACTTTCTCAGAATACATGGAGAGACAAATAGAAATGATTGGTCTTCATGCAGTTCTCATTTCCTTTTATGTGTAGCATGCTTAGGGCTTGCAATCTATCTGTGTCAAGAATTTTTCAATTGGATAGCAGTACATACTGTGTTACAAAAAATACTGCTTTGTAATGTTCCACTAACCCCAGAATTGTTTTTACTGAGCATCATACCAGACAATATAGATAAGACAAAGAACTACCTAGTTATATATATAGTCACTGCAGCCAGAATTCTTTATGCTAAGAACTGGAAGAAATCGGAGATACCGAAACAAGAGGAACTCATTGAGAAGATATGGGAAGCGGCAGAAATGGATATTCTATCAGAAGTGTTGAAAGTCTGTCCAATACAAAAGGCAACTGAACAATGGGATTTATTATATAAATGGCTTGAGTCACCAGATAGTGTTTGAATAACATAGAATTAAACTAAGATGTAACTGTAAGTTGAAACCTGGAGGGCAAACAAATTGTAGAAAGGCAGAAAGTCGACTTGATATCGCAACATGAACAGATTGGATGACAGTACATTTTGTGTTCTCCTTCCCCCTCTTCTCCCCCCATATCCCCCTCTACCTTCTGTACTCCTTACCTTATCCCTAGTTGTTAAAAATAAAAAATAATTTTTTTTAAAAAAAAATTTCAATGAAGGTGTGAACCACCTTCCATGGAAGGTAACTCTTCCAGTCACTTTAACAGATCAGGAGTGCACCCCGAGGAAAGGGCTGTTGATTTTCTTTGCCATAATTTCTATATTTATTTTTTTACAGATTAAGATGTTTAGTGAAGCAGCTGGAGAAAGGTGACGTCAATGTCGTGGATCTGAAGAAGAATATCGAATATGCAGCATCCGTGTTGGAGGCCGTATACATCGATGAAACGAGGTAAGTCTTCAGAACATGAGGTGATTGGCCAAACGGCCCAGAGATACTGTCCATCTGCCCTTTCCTCTGACCTTTGGCCTGCTGAGAAAGACATTTCAATTTAACCAATTCTATACAGCAGACATTGGCCAAAGGGGTTAGTAGCTTTCGAAAATAAGTTAACCTTAAAACAGTCCCAGATTCATGGTCGCATTTAGATTAGTTTATCCATTTCCAAGGACCAGGAACAGAGTAAAAGGAGACACTAATAAACAAACAAACAAATAAATGTAGTCCTTGTAGTAGTAATTGTGTAGGTAGTTACATTTATTTAAGGAAAACTGGTAGTTATGTTCTGAATGAGTGCTTCAGATAATATTGGCTAATGAAATGTGTGTTGACATATTGCTGAGAAATTCTTCACATTAATTGCATTTTTTCCCTGGGGTTAATACTTCCTAGTAAGAACAAGAGCAGTGTATAAAGAAATTATAGCTAGGCCAATCCTGTGGTGCTACTGGATGAAAAAATCCCACGGTAGAGCAACTGTCACAGCCCAAACCTTGCCAGTGAGTATGGGAGTTGGGGGCATCCCCCCCCCCCCGGGTTCAATATGGGAAGAGAGGCTGTTTTTCTAAACACTTTCCCCCAAGATATTCAGTGGAAGGGATTTACCTTGGCCAGTCCACACCTGGCATAGTCTACTGCCCATTTTGGGTGTATTGTAAGAATCAGGCAGCTTAGGGTCCTGTGGATTCTTTTATAACAACAAAAAAAGTAACAAAATTCAAAGCAGTCATATCCACCCTACATAGTGCCCTTTCTTGATTCTTATTCTCAGTTTGAAAGAAATAGGATGCTTGTCGGAGAAGGGGGTCGTATTTTGTGTGGTTCAGTTACACTGATCATTCTAATCATTCCCCTGTTACATCTGTGAGAAATTAGCTTTGTTTATTGTTATAAATGCAAATATTCTCTTTTTAACCGAACTGAATAATATGGTTATTGAAATAACTTCATGGCTAATTTCAAGTCTTCCACTTTTTTACTGCTTGAGAGAACTTTTAGGATTGCTATGCAAATGAAACTGTATCTAGTGCAAGAACAATTTCCAGTGTGTTTACTTAAGGTTTATATTTCACTGTCTTGATTTTTTAAAACATTTTATTCTGAATTAAATGTGCTCTTCAGCATAACTGCCAAATTGTCTTCAATATCACTTGGATGTGTGTTTCTGGTCTTATTTCCTTATTAAATTTAATGTCCAGCGTCTGCGTAATTCCAGGAAGTCAGACTTGTTATATTAGGTGTGACATATACGTAAGTTGTGTGACTTTATTGTTTATATGTCCATTCTAAAGCATTAAAGGTCTGGCAGTAATAGCTAGGGAACAAAAAAGCATACCCTACCTCCTCTACTGAGAAATGAAATAGAAAGAAATAGAAATAGAACATTACCCAAAACTATTTATCATTCACTCCATCTTAGTTATTGTTTTATTTCTTACATCTGACTCTAATGAGCTCCAGGCAACATATTTTCCTTCTACTCCTCCCCGTTGTAAACATACGACAACATTGTGAGGGAGGCCAGAGTCAGGCTTAGAGAGTGATTGGCCCAAGAGTACCCATTGTGTTTCATGGGCCAGTGGGGACTTGAACTTGGTTCTTTCGTGTAATACCAGTCTGATACTCCAGCCATTGCACAACCCTGTCTCTCTAATGCTTTCTGTTAGACAAGAACTTTGGCATATTCTAACATGGCTATGTTTAGGGATGGGACTTTCAGATACTTTGGATCCAGACTCCCAGAATTCATGGAGATTCATGGGAGTCACAAGTCCTCATAGGAGGAGGAGCCTCGCTTCCTATTAGGCTCTATAGAGGGATTCTCCTAAAGACCATGTGCTTCCCAGGGGGCACTGGGTCACTTTCCTCATTTTTGAAAGTAGATACATAGCAATGGAGGCCTGGAGATAGGTATGGAAAGCTGCTCTGTAAACTTCTGGTTTCTGTAAACTTCTGGCATCTACCAGAATTCTGCACAGAGGAATATGTAGCAAACTCTGGGAGCTGAAATCGACAGAATCTGAAATGCCCTGTTTACATTTTGGGGAGAAGTCCCCTTTGGCTCCAAGATAGGTTTCTCTCCCAGTACATATAGCAGTGGGGAGAGGAGAGGCAACTTTGGTGGGGCGCAATACAGTACAGAGGAAAGCATTCAGTGCTTTCCCCTCCCCCAATGCTATACATATAACAAAATCTGTGCTCATTAACTTAATTTCTGCAATAAATGTCACATCTAGCTTGTCCAGAAATCCATCCATCAGCAAATTGCAAAATCTTTTCTGTAACTGGTGCCAGCTACTCAGAAGAAGGCTGTGAGCAGAGAAGCTGTCCTAATTTCAGAAAAAGTTTGACAAACTCATTATGGTTTGCTGTTTTCCCTTCAGAACTTTCCCCAATATTTTTAGCTGTTTTTTAAGTTAACTGTTAGCCTTCCTACTAACAAATA
The DNA here is from genome assembly GCA_037013535.1 of Intellagama lesueurii. Classification (NCBI taxonomy): domain Eukaryota; kingdom Metazoa; phylum Chordata; class Lepidosauria; order Squamata; family Agamidae; genus Intellagama; species Intellagama lesueurii. The sequence goes on along the minus strand of JBAJHW010000001.1, from coordinate 159,251,456 downwards.
ATCCAAGTAATTTAGAGGAAGAAAAACATGAAACACTATAAAATAACCATCTACACCAAATCCCAGAGAGCAAATTAAAAATGCCAGCATAAAGCAGCACACATTTGAAACGCCTGAGCAAATCAAAAAAATTACTTGATCTGGTGCTGAAAAAGAGAAAGAAGACAACATTCAGTGGCTTCCCGCGGCTAAGCATTGCAAAAGTGATCTGCCATGCTTGAAAAAGCCATCTGGTCTTCTCACGCCTTGACTGAGGGCGCAACTACGCTGTTGAATTAAATCTGGGAGCTCTTTTCTTCTTCTTAAAGAAATAGATATAATGTCACATGGTTTTTGTGTCACTGTGCATGTCCTCATAGATGGTGGCCTAGGAAGACCTGCACCCCTATGATTTGTCCGTCTGTTCTATGTAGATGGGGAGAGGAGTGTCTCCCAGTCATCCACTTGGTGAAGGCTTCTCTCAGGCCAGGGGAAGGGTGGGTAGGAGGTAGCAGCTCCTCCTTGCTCTGGAGACCAGCCACCCCATTTTCTCCAACTGCCTGGAGCTCCACGGAGCTGAGAGGGAGAGCACAGTCCTGTCTTCTGGCAAGGGGAAGTTCCCAGGGAGTATGTCAGGGGAACAAGAGTCATGAGATTTAGTGCAGCTGTGGGGGTAACAACATCAGCAGTAGCAGCCTGTCCCCAGTCTCCTTGCATATTTTAATATTTCATTTTGCTAATATACGTTTTGAAGTGGCATAGCAATAGATTGTTGTAGCGCTAAAATAGAAACGATGGGAAAAAAGAAGAAGAGTTCAGACTACAGGATATCCTATTACACTTGGTATCCACTTGGCAAAACCTCTCAGACCCCCTCAGACAGTATTTATTTCAGGTGATCACACACACCCAAACAAGTCTGTTTTTTTTTTTTAAAGACCAGAATTTATTTAACTTAAACAGCCCCCTACAAGGGTGTTTTTTAAAAAATTTCCTGGCTGAAAAAATGCACACTTATCTGTACGTTGTGTAGCTGTAGATTTTTAGATCGCTTTCAAGCATGCCAAACCCAATGCAAAAACAGGAGTATTTTAATGTATAATCGAGCTCTGATTTTTCATATCTGGAAGAATAATGAAAAAAATCGTTATTGCAGCAGAGGATCTCTTTAAGAAGGGAAGGGGATGGCTGTGGCCCATTTGCCCCCATTTCAAATCACATGATGTTTCCCAGACATATGGAAGAAAAGTGCTACCTTAGAACACAGGCTGCAATTCTGTTGTGGAAGGACCTGAAACAATGCTGGCAATTTTCCAGCTTTAAATTGTACCCCCCTCTCATTCCACAACTCCCGAAGCCTGCCCCAGGATGAACGGGATCCCTAGGGATCCTCAAAGTACCTAGCGGGAGGGCCCTAGGAAGCATTTTATTGCCCTGAAACATCATTGCGTGGCACAGCTTCACCCACAGGATTTCAGCCGTTGAGTCCTTCCTCACCAGGAGGCATTGTGGACAAAGACAGCTACACCTTTCCGGTTGAGGGGAAGAAGAGGCAGCTAACTGAACCAGCACCATGCGGAGTGTGTGTGTGTGTGTTTGTGTGTGTTCATTTGTTTGCTGTCATTTCTGTCCTGCCTTTCTCCCAGAAATTGGAACCCAACATGGCTTATAATGTCATTTTTAAAAAGTAGGAGTAGGTACATTTTAAAAAGAATATAGTATAGATGCTGAATCATAGTTAAACAAAGAAAGAATGCAGTTAGAAAAAAAAATTAAATATCTCTTAGTTAAAACAAAAGTAATTAATGTTAGAAAATGTCATGTTCCATGGAGCAAATGAAGGTTACATTTTGGACGAAAACTTGCAAAACTCCCTCGTTGAGCTAGAGGATTCTGGGAGTTACGGTTCAAAAAAGTTACATTGTCCCATCTCTGGTTTCAGGCATCAACATGTCTTGGGTTTACCCTGAGAAAATGAGATGACCTTGTAAATGTCTTCTGAATATGAGAAGTCTTTTTTCTTTCTTTCTTCCAGTAACTGTATGTCTTTGTAGAGAGTGTGTATTTATAAGAATGAGGGAGCATGGCAAAATGACAGGTTTCTCAGCTCCTCTTAACATTTCCCTTAATAATTGATTTTGCAAATTCACACTCAGTACACCATGAAACTCATTTCTGAATTGGAACAGGTGCACCACATTTATCCAGAGGGATTCTTTTATGCTACACTCTGAGAATTTTTACTGGCAATAAATGCTGTTGACATCAGTCGACTTAACTTCCAAGTAATTTGGTTTACGCTCAGAATGTACATGACTTAAAAGCAACACCCCAGATCTTTTTAATCTTTTCCATGGACTGAAATGTAATATTTTGCACTGACCTGGAAAGTTCCCAGTGTCCATGAACTAGTTTTATTACCGTAGACTGGAACTATTAAAAAACAAATTCAAGAATTCAGAAAAGACATTTGAATGAAACATTTCTCACAGTTTCCTCCAGATGATTCTGGGCAATAGCTGGTCAGAGAAATGTTCTGTTATTATCTAGTATTTTTTATAAATGATCTCCTGCTAATGATGATGTGATAAGTGTCAGATATGTGATGAATGTTTAAGTTTATTGTTGATTGTAGAGAATGTAAGAAGCCCAGGGGAATAATGTTACAAAATGCTGGCGCTGCAAATAAATTTCAAAGCTAACCACTCTTCTGAGTTAATGTTCAAATGTCATCCGCCCAGAGTAGATTTATCTAGATGGGCGGTATAAAAGCCAAATAAATAAACAAATAAATAATCCTCCTCATGTATAGATGTCCTCAAATTCTCTTGCTGCATTGGTATTTTTAAATGGTTTGCTTGACACCCCACAATTTTAAGAATCACCGGTAAAGAGCAACATTCGTCAAGATGCTTGCATTTCTGTAACATGCAGATTTCAACTTTTTTCTTCTGCAATAAGAATGGTTGTTCGGGCAGAAATGGAAAAAAATATCCAACTATACACAACACAGGCCTAGGATAGACTTCCAATACATTCCTCAAACCAATTGATAAGTTATACGTAATTAGGGATGTGCACTGGCACCAAAATTCAAATTCAGAATGTGGATTTGGAATTCAGAATTGCATCCCTTTGGATTCAGAATTCAGAATTTTAAAAAGTTAGAATTTCTGGATATCTGGAACCCTGTTCTAGTATATATGAATGCTATATAGTCATTATTTCCCCCTCCTCCTTTTAAAAATACAAACAGGCATATTTTTAAAGGATTTCCCTGTGTCCTCTGAAACCCTTTTAGTGAATGTGCCAAACAGATTGCACGTCAGCAGCCAGCAGGGCCTAGGCATTAGGAAATAACTGTAATGGGGCATCCTGACTGAATCCAGAAAAGTGGGAAGGCCAGCAGGAAATGCCAGCAGCGTTGGGGAAGAGAGGACAGGCCACCGTGGGGAGTGGGCAAATACCCTGGGCAGCCCTGCCAGGCAGATTGGAGCATCAGGTAGCCTGTAAGGTAAAGGTAAAGGTTCCCCTTGACAATTTGTCCAGTCGTGTCCGACTCTAGGGGGCGGTGCTCATCCCCGTTTCCAAGCCATAGAGCCAGCGTTTGTCCGAAGACAGTTTCCATGGTCACATGGCCAGTGTGACTTAGACACGGAACGCCGTTACCTTCCCACCGAGGTGGTCCCTATTTATCTACTCGCATTTTCCCATGCTTTCGAACCGCTAGGTTGGCGGGAGCTGGGACAAGCGACAGGCGCTCATTCCGTCACGTGGATTCGATCTTACAGCTGCAGATCTATAGACCTTACAGCACAGAGGCTTCTGCGGTTTAACCCGCAGCGCCACCACGTCCCTCCAGGTAGCCTGTAGTGGGTGGGAATTGCGCCCACAGCGTGGGGCACGGCACAGTTGAGTGAGCACAATCTTGGAGTACCAGGTGGAAGAAGGAAAGAGGCAGAAGGAAGGGGAACCAGACCGAAGCATGGCCTCCCTAGTCCTGTGAGCAGAGTGGGCCATTCTCTTTTACTTCAAGGGAACTTCAGGGAGGCCCAGTGTTTTTTTACAGATCCAGGTTCCAGATGTGAGTGGTGTGGACTGACAATGCCCTCTCCCTGAGAGAACACGGTCTCTCACCGGGCACACTAGTTGGTGGGCAAGAGAGCAGTCCCACTGCCACCTTGGCCAGACCTCTCCAAACAGACTCCTTCTCAGCCCAGGAAGATGGGGGGGGGGGGTCGGTCTCTGTTGGCTTGCAAGCCTCCTACATCTTCGCTTCTGCCTCTGCCAGGTCCTTCCTCTGGAGTGGTCCCTCTGGTGGACAGGCCCCTGCCATGCTTGTCCAGAGAGAGTCCGAGAAAGCTTGCCCTGTTGTTGCAGGGGTGAAGGACTCCAGAATGCAACTGCTGGTACTGCTGTTTGGGGTGCCATGAACGTTGCTAGTTTCTTGCAGCTGTGTTGTGACCCCTTCCTCAGTGCTGCTGGACCTTCTCTGCTCTCTGCTGCTGCATGAGATTGAGAGTTGGCTGGCCTTGCCTCCCCTCTTGCTGCTGCTTAATATCCATTGCCTGTTGTTTAATTTGGGGATCCAAAAAGGCTACTTGAAGGTCCTCCTCCTCCTCCTACAAGGAGGCAGACCTGTAGTGGAGCAGGTCCTTTAGCTAGTTTGTTAGGGCAACCACTTCAGGGCAGAAGAAAAGCTTCAGAAGACCCTAGACCCTTTGACCCATCGCATCCTGCTCTTCTGTGCCCAGAGGAGCACTAATGGAAGTCTCCGGTGCCAGATCATGGGGTGCTCTTTGCTGCTCCAGCACTCTTTCATGCAGGAAGATGTGGAGTTCCCTCGAGTTGCCACATCCTGGATAAGGTGGTGCAGTGGCAATCCCCATTTGTCTTGCCTCCGCTGCAATAGCTCACTGCCCCAGACACTGTGGTGAAAAGGCCCTGCCATCTTTCAGGCCCACTCAATTCTATTAGGTATGCATGTGTCTTCCATACCCCGCAAAGCACCCCAAACTACTAGGTTGAGAGTGGGGGCCACACACCACACCCCTTTCATCTTCCCAGCCTGCAGTGCTGCCACCATGTTGTCCCCATTGTCTGTAACTAACAGACTTTGCCTTTCTGTAACTAAACTCCACTGCTGCAGCATGTCCTTCAGAGCCTCTTGAATTTGGGAGCTGTGTGACTGCCCTCCATCACAGCCACATTCAACATGGACCACCTGTATCCTGCCTTTGTGTGCTGCCCTATGCCTGATGCTTCCATCTCCCACCAGTGTCCTGTCAGGGAGATATATACATATTTTGCACCCTGGCTGCTCCAGGTGCCACTTGTCATATGTGTCACCTGTACTCTAGCCAACTGCTAGTGCCTGACACCCTAATATAAATCGGGCACAACACTGCAGCTAAGAGTTGTTCAAGATGGCAATTGATAATCACACACACACAGAGAAAGAATCTATTAACATAATAGATCTGTCTATATATAACAAAATCTTCTTTTCCTGCCTGATATAACCTAAAGGGGCCTAAACTGAATATAATATTTACATGTTGATTTATAACATATTAATCTATGAATCTACTAATCCTAAATTTTATTTCTTGTTATATTAAGTCAACAATATACAATCAGATGTAGAGAATGTAAATGTAAGTTGAGGGTTCAAAAAAGGACCAGAGAAAACTGCTGCAGTGCAGGCTTGCTCCAGAGCATATCCTAACAGCAAATGCTCAGCAAATGCTCATTTATAAGCAGCTATGGCCACCTTTCAATTAGAAAGAACCAACGTGTCTGACAGGTCCAACCACTATCCTCTACCCTCCACACGATATAGTTGGGACATACTGATTTATACCCTAGGTCTCCTGAGTCCTAGCCCAACAGCTTAACTCCACATCACTGCCATAAATCTATACTTAATGAACTAGTATATTGTTTTGCATTGTCAGTCAGGACCTCCAAAAGATATAGCAGGGGGACATTTGGAACAAGATTGCCTGGATGAACCCATGGACTGTGTGACAAGGGTGAAGCGTCCCAGCAGCAAAATAAAAATAGGTGACAATTAATTTCCTTGACTAGTCCAGAACCCATTATGTGTTTAATACATCTGTTTCCCACTTGTCTAGAAACTAATAGCTTTTAGTGGAAAAATCAATACAGCTTGATTATATTTTTCCTGTTACTGGAGTTTTGGCTGGGGGCAGGCAAAATTGAGATATCCAGGGCATCCAATTCAAAGGGCCTCCAAACTTCAATCTTTCTTTGATTAAAAATAAATAAATTTAAAGTTTGTGACTGTAACCATATCTGTATCTGGGTGCTACATGCAGATGGATTATGCTCATCTGGATTCCGTCTCCATGAATGGGCTAAGGCCTAGTTATGGACCTGAGGGCTTTGGCCTGGCATTGTGTGCAGGACTTTAACCCACTCATGTTAGAAATGGGAGCACCCTGTTTCCAAAGACTTTGAATGATCTGCTGTTGCATACAGTCATAACTAGCTTCTTCCCAATCACTAAGGCTGCTATGAATATTGGTTATATTTTCATTTTTCTTAAAATCAAGGTCTTTCTTCATTTGTATCAGAGTGTTGCACTATTTAAAATTATGAACATGCATGCAATATAGGTAAAAATGAAAGACAACCTAAAATGTTAGAAATGATTGTCATTTGATCCAACAGTCTTCCAAGGACTGTTGGGTCATGTTGTTCATTGGCACGTTTGCAGTGCAAGGCTTCTGGAAATGAAGGATTGACTGACTCCACGCTGTTGTCCAGGGGAAGCCTGAGCCTTCCACTTTTTGAGGAGGCTCCTTCTGTGTCCCCTAAAATTAAGATTATATCCCAACTATTCTCTAAGGTGCACAGAAGCTTTTAGTCTGAATTTATAACTATGCATTTTAAAATGAGGAGAGGGAGAGAAGTAAGAAACAAAAGGTTTCTTTAATATCATTTAAAAAAATTCTCCCTACACAGTCAAATTTTCCGTTTCACCTCTAAAACAAGAGCTGGCATTCTGAATCTAGTAGAGTTTCTCATGGACACAAGAACCTGGCAGCTGTCTAGCCAGTAGGTAAGGAACACAAAGTCTCGGTCTTCTACACCAGTCCCATCTGGTTGGGAAACAGAGGCAGACAAGGGGCAGAGAAGAACACAGCAGTTGGTTTAGTAGGCAGGGGGGAGGTGAGGCTCTTGTGTAGAAACATTATTTGTTGGGATTCCCAGAATCCCTTAGCCTGGGGCTATGCTGGCTTGGGAACTATTACAGTATCCCCCCCCCCCCAATGCTATTTCCAACCTCTGAGTCCTCCAAACAATTGACTGTTTAGCCTGACCCAGCCTGCTTCCACAGAGCTGAGGAAGTGCTTAATTTGCCAGTATCCTGAAGTGACGCTCTTCTTAAGCCACTTCACAATATTGGCAATTCAAACAGGAAGACTCACTTTGGTTCATTTCCAGTGATTGCACGTGCTGGAAACAAAACAAAATAGAGTAATCTTACCCACCCAAAAAGATAGAAGCACTTTTCTGACAGGGGCCAGAAAAGTACCTGTTGGACCACTGTGAGGACAAGCTGGTTTGCTCCAGCGAAGACATTGTCTGATCACCATCTTTAGAAGCGAACCAGCCTGTCCCTGTAGTGGATCAAACAGCACCCTCATAATCTGTCATTTCCTCAGCTGCATTTCTTGAATTTAGAATGTTTTGTTTTGTGATTGATCATCAGGAGGTGGACATAGCTTAATTTGCAAATCTCACAGCTGAGGCACATGCTTTCAAGGAAATCCTGCTGGAGGAAGGCCTTGTCTTTTAAGGTCTTGTCTGATTTTGAAGTGAGTGAGTGCTGTGTGGAATAAATCACTTTAAAAAAATCTAAGACATTATCTGAAGGACTATTGATTGTTTTCCCATAGTACATCCTTTGCAACTATTTATCCTTTGGGATGCTCTGAAGACTCATGCAGAGTGAAACACAGAGCATAGGATGGGATGCCATACCAGCCCCAGCAAGGAGGGAGCAGGCGATGTCAGAGAGCCAGCCAGCCCTTGAACGGGACCTTCCTGAGAGCCAAAGATTATGGGATTGTTTCCCGAGAGCAGCTGCCTGGGCCTGGTTTCACTCTGAAGACCTCATCAGAGAGAGTAGGCTCTGGAGATCCCTATGACTCACCCTGAGTCATTTGTTGCTGTGGGGAGAACATGGCCAGCAGGGTTTTTCAAAATATTTGCAGCACAAACAGCTGTTTTTAGACCCTACCATCATCATGCAGCTTATATTTGAAGTAACTGAGGGCTCAGTCAGGCGGGCTCTGTCCTGACGTTTGGTCTGCTCCAGAGACTGTATGGTTTGCTTTCTCCCCCCGCCCCCCCCCCCCGAGTGATCACATTGCTGGAGCGAACCAAACCATCCCCAGTGCAGCCCTGCCCGCACCTTTTCGGGCTCCTGTCAGGGGCTTCTACTTTTTTGGTGTGGGTACGATTGCTCTGCATTGGTCTGTTTCCAGCGTATACTGTAGGATCACTGGGAATGGACCAAAAGCGAGCCCTCCAGGCTGTCCAGTCTCCTTCTCATTCATTTGTATTTTAGATAATTCTGTGTAATGTACCGATGGTCACACTTTTACTTATTAATTAGAGGGTTTCCCCCCCCCCCTCCAAGAAGACTTGTAAGGAAAGAAGTCATAACACTTTGGTCACTAATGAATGGACAAGGCAGGGACACCCAAATGAACAACAACAGCCCATCAGCAGCAGAACTCCCTACTACTTCTAATGAACAGTATTGTCCAATTACTTTTAAATCACTTTCCTTTCAAAGTTAATGGATTTGCAGAGGTGGCTGAATTTCAGCTGCAACTCCCCCCCCTCCCCTATCCTACCTCCACCCCCGCCTCTGCCAGAACCTCAGCAGGACCCTGGTGGAAAAAAGGCTCTGCTTCTCCCTCCTGCCCTCCTAATTTCTTTGGACAAAGGAATGTTGAGGAAGGGCCCCCTGCCATTCCTAACCAGAGGAGGGGGAGTCCGTGCCCAGAGAGCAGTCTGCCTGCGCAAGCAGTTACGCAAGTGTTCGGTCCGACTGAAAGGAGAGAAAGGATCTCTGGAGTCTTGAAAGAATTCTTATTATTCACGCACAGGTCCAACATATGCACATTTCTGAGTGATATTTCTCTTCCTCCAGGGAGGTCTATGGGAGCCAGAAGCAGCAAACTAGGAAAGCAAATTGTTCACAACAGCAAGAAGCCAAATTCTGACTAACATGTATCTCCCTCACTTTCTAAGGGAAATGTTTTCCCTCAGAAGAAGGGCAGTACCATTTGAAATATTAATGTTTTACTGCTTTGGTATTCTTATTCTTATTGTCTACTTTTAAACCATATTTTGATATTATTTATTATTTTATTATTTGCCATTTATTATTTCAGAAATAATATTTTCTATTATTTGTATAAAAGAGGGGAGGCTGTACCTTTTTTGCCGGAATCCCACTGGAAAGCTATGCTGGCATTAAGAGAAACTGGGAAAGTTATGGTGGCAAATGACCACTCATTAGCAAGGTGCTAGTTGCGTTCATGCTTGCACTCCTTCCTGTTCACACAATCAGGTGTATGTCCATGAGTGCTACCAGTACATTACTGGTTAGTGGCAAGTTGCCATCATGATCTAACACGTTTTCCCTTATGCAAACCTATATCAGCAATAGAATTCTGACTTTTCTTTCTCTTTACTGCGAGGAGCAAGCATGCCTTTTGAAATCCTGATATGGCTGACTAGCATCTTGACTGGTAACTGGGCAGCAGAACATGTGCTTGGCAAAGAAAAAGTCCCCAGTCCATCCACTTGCATCTTCAGATAGTCCTGGAAAAGACCAGTGACCCCTGTCGGAAAGCCTGGAGAACTGCAGCCAGTCTGTGTGAGGCAAATCTATGGCCTCTGGCCAGGAGCAACTTGAGACATGTTGCTTTTTGAGGTGGACCAGCAAATGGCACAATCCCCACCCACCGAAATCAAAGGGTATCGTACTCAAAACCATGTTATTTTGGCAGAAGACCCCCTCACCTGTCCCCATCTCTGGCAGTAAAAATCCAATAACAAAAAAACTTACCATGTCTCCCAAAGTCCTGAGGCAGACCCTTCACTCTGCCCGGGGCTAGATGTTATAAAGCTGCTTTCTGTGCTCCTGTGATCTAAGGCATTGTTCATCTGTACCATGATCAGGTGACGTGAAACCTTGCTGTGTTGCTACCGAGCCACAGTTCTGTTTACCTGTGGCTACCCATTGGTTATCGCTTGGTACTTCCTCTCCCATTCATACTCTGAAGGATATGGTTTCTCTTAATTGATTCATGTGTATGAAACATGCATTTTCAGGAAGCTCTTGGATACTGAAGATGAACTGTCAGATATCCAGTCAGATGCAGTCCCCCTGGAAGTACGGGATTGGTTGGCTTCTACCTTCACGAGGAAAATGGGGATGACGAAAAGGAGGCCGGAGGAAAAACCCAAATTCCGAAGCATTGTGCATGCGGTGCAAGCTGGGATTTTTGTAGAAAGGTGAGCTCCCTGGCTTTAATCATAATAGGATCCAACTCTTCACATTTCAGTTGTAATAGTTTAGTAATGAAAAGAATGATAGGTTTAGGAAAATTACATTTGTAAATTAAGCAACACTAGCCAAGTAGCAGAGGAAGCAAGAAGTCCGAACTCTGAAGTATTTCAGATGCTTCTGACTTCAGGTTCGAAAGGGAATGAACAACTGAAGTGCATGCTGTGTTCCATCGGTGCGGAACTGAATACAAACTTTGAGAGTCATGCTTATCAAAGATATCCCAGTGGTGGTGTATGTGGTTTTTTTGTTGTTGTTATTTTTAAGAAAATTAACAAATGCATTAAGGCTGTATTTCTATTCATACTTGCTAGGGACTAAGCAGTGTCAGCCTCAGTAGAGGCTTACTACTACAAAGTAGACATTCACTGTATTGCCCCATAAAGCTGCTGCCGCCCTATACACCAGGAATAGGAAAGGTACCTTCAGGCTCACCAGATACTGAGGCATACTGCCATTATTCTTTGCCCTTGGTCACACTGGCTAGGGCTAAGGGAAGCAGGCTTTAACAAAATGCAAAGCCTGCTGTACACATTCACCTGAAAGTGTATCCCACTGAACTCATTGAGGCTTATCTTTGAGCAATCATGTGTAGGAACATGATTCTCTTATTGCTGTAAGTACTTTTGTTCACAATGAAGGCAATGGCATGGCATCCCTTTACAATCAACTGGCATTATTTGATATATGCATAGAGCAGTAACAAGGAACTGAGAATAACAAACAGGCAGTAAGCAAACAGTAAGTGTTGTTTAAACTAGCAACAACTTATTTATTTCCTGGTATGGGTGTTTGTTTTATTCTTCTTTGCAAGGGGAATTGGAGGACAGGTCTAAAACTTGGACCTGTGTGAAGAAGAGTGGCAGGTGGTCCATGGGGACACATGAGGCTCCGTCCCATGCAAGGCCACTCCTAGCCAGCCCACTCCTTCCTTGCTGCTTACTGGCGAAAAGGGGTCGGGGCCCTGCTTGCGATCTCCTCCTGCTCTACCATTAGCCTCACATTCTGTGTGTGAGGGAGGTGGGAGAAAGGAGAGGATGGAAGGAGTAGTGAAGAAGCTGCCATCATCCCTGGCGTTGAACCACCCAGAGCTGCTGTGCCTTCTACCCCACCAGCCCCAATAGGCAAGGAGGAGCAAAACATTTTTGCTAAAACTATTATTCATCCTGAAAGGGATGTGTGTCAGGTTATATGTCATGCAGTAATAAAACACTATTGAAGGGAGACTGGTATAAATGCAGAATATCTTCCTCTTCTTTGGCCCTTGCCTTTCCTATGATTGTAAGACTCTCTTAATTCATTTAACTTAATTTCGCATTGGCTTAAGTCCAGTAGTAAATCGCAACTAGAGTAGGGCCATTGAATCAGTGTAGCTTACCATGGATTCAGCTCACCATCGGTTCACTGGTTTTAATCTGGTTGCAATTTACTCCTGGACTTTGGCCAACGGTTCCTAAAGAATAACTATGTCCCCACTAAGTTTCAGATGCCATTCACTGAGTTGTCTTTTCTTTCAGAATGTACCGAAGGACCTCTAGCATGGTTGGTTTAGCCTATCCAGCTGAAGTGATACAAACATTTAAGGTGAGACCAGTGACTAGGCAAGGCTCCTTCCTTCCTTCCTTCCTTCCTTCCTTCCTTCCTTCCTTCCTTCCTTCCTTCCTTCCTGCCTGCCTGCCTGCCTGCCTGCCTGCCTGCCTGCCTGCCTGCCTGCCTGCCTGCCTGCCTGCCTGTCTGTCTGTCTTTTGGAGAATCAAATTCTTTGCCGTATAAATCTCAAGAGGTTCTGCTCAATAATGAAGGGTTCTTTTACTTGATCATGTGGCCGGTGTTGCAGTGGATAAGTCAAGACCTTCACTGGAATTTTTAAATGATTACTGGCATGAATAATGACATCATCTACCACTCTTCTGCAGACTTCCTCTGTTCTCTGACCATATCCTGCTATCCTCCAAGTAAATGGGGGTTGACGTGGAGAGATGGAAGATTACTTTCCAAGCAACAATGTATTATTATGACATCTCCCTGCAGGACCTTGGAAAGTATTTTGTATTAGACTTGAACAGACCAGGATGTGTCCAGGAGGAGTGCCTGAACATCACAATTGACTGCTGTACGAGTACCACTGGCTGTGGTTTTCTTCATAGTGTTGTGCATGGGGGTACATGACTGCGAGGTGTGTCTGTGTGAGCTCCCCATGTATACAGGAAAGCTGCATCCATTTCTTTGCAGCTGATTAGAGATGGGCACGAATTAAAAACGAATTGCAAAATTTATCAAAAATTGCTAATTCATCAATTTGCATTAATCAGATGCAACACCCCCAACAAATGTGAATCAATGAATTTTTAGTGATTTTTGATTTGTTGATTCATCAAGGTATAAAACGGACCCCCCAGGCACCTAGAGACACCATAATTTCAGAGAAGCTTCCCCGACTCTCCTCTACAATCCCTTCAAATTTGGTGAAGATTGGGTTTCCCTCAAGCTAGCTGCTAAAGGGCCCGTTTCTGGGGTACCCACTTTGTGGGTGCATAACTCAGTTTTCTGAAAACTAATCTTCACTAAACTTGCAAAGCTTGCAGAGAAAAGTCAGAGGAAGCTTCTCTGCAATTTTGGTGTCCCTAGGTTCCTGGGGGACATTTTATAGGGTTTTAAATTCAAGAAATTCGTTAGAAAAAAAATTGTACATTCGTAATTAATCGACCTTGACAAATTATAAATCATGATGAATCACCTTTTTTCCCCCAATTCATACCCATCTCTACAGCTGATCTTGAGTTGCCATTAAGACAAAAATGACTGAAGGGCTGAATAAGCTTCAAAGGTGTACAATATTCCCTGTTTTTGGCATGTCCAGAAAACACAGCAGTGCTTGTTGGAGTGAATCATTTCACGGACAGTTTTAATAGTTCAGGGTTAAAAACATACAAGATTTTTGAACTGACTGCTTTTCTTATTGACGTGTGAAATATCTCATTTGGACATTATTGCACAAAAAATGTAACCCATGATATTCTTCCCCTGCCCCCATTCCCTAGCAACAGAGAATTAACTCCCTCTGAGTCTTCTTAGAGACTAGTCTTTGTACTGATGTTCTAGCTTGTATGCAGCAAGGTTTTGATATGAGGATGCTTTGCGGATAAGCACGAATTCACAAATGTGGAGAGGTACAGTCCCATGAGGGTGGCTGTGCCATGTTTCAGGTTGCCCTTCTAATTCAACTCATAGAGCAAGCGGTGGGAAGGGATGAAGGGTTCCTGCAATCATATAGCTGGGTTCAATATCATATATTACTAAAAGTCATCTCTGATCCCTGTGCACCAGTCCTTGCGTGGCTGGATCAGCTGAGCTGTAAGCAGCAGTTTTGGCACCCTGAGCAAACAGCCCTATCTCCTGCCCATTCTGCTGTGAGACATGGGCAGGAGCCTCCCCTGGGAAAAAGGGGGAGAATGGGGATATCCCACAGAAGGAAGAGAGCATTTGTGCTTTTTTATAAAATAAAATAAAGTGAATAGGGCTGGAAGGGGTTGCTGATTATTCCCTAACACCCAGCAGGAGATGCCCTTCTAGATTTTGTTGTTCTCTAAAATGTGATGCCCTGGGACAGAACTCCAGCTGCTGCACCCCAGTTATAACTGCCTCGGATCTTTTTAAGAAGAAAGGCCGGGTAAAAAAATGTTTTAAATAAATAAATAAATAAATATAGCCCTGCTAATCAGTATCATTCATGCTCAAGCTGGCATGGGGAGCTGCAGAAATAGAAAACATCCTTCAAAGGAAACAAACAAGCCAAACACCCCTAAGGGGAGAGAGAAGGCAAAAGCAGCCCAGGGAGCGTGCACCTGCTCAGTGGCCACAGTCGCCCTCCCACAGCCAGACATTTTCACCTCTGGTGGTCTAAGTATCTGGGTGTAGTTGGGCCAGTGTTGTTAAATGAAAATTTTCTTAGGCACAATGTTGTTGTTCTGTGCCGTGAAGTCACCTCTGACTTAGGGCGCCCCGAGGAATGAGGAACCTCCAGAATATCCTGTCCTTAACAGCCCTACCCAGCTCTGACAAACTCAAGGCTGTAGCTTCCTTTCTGCATTCAATCCCTCTCATGTCCGATCTTCCTCTTTTCCTGCTGTCTTCCGCTTTTCCCAGCATGATTGTCTTTTCCAGGGAATCTTGTCTTGTCACGATGTGCCGAAAGTAGGACAGCCTCAGTTTCAACATTTTTGCCTCCAGAGAGAGTTCAGGCTTGATTTGATTCAGGACCCATTTGTTCATCTTTCTGGCAGTCTAGAAAGTATCTGCAAAGCTCATGATCAGCACCATATTTCAAACAAGCCAATTTTTCCCCTGTCAGCTTTCTTCACTGTCCAACTTTCACACCCATACATGATGACTGGGAATACAAGAGTGTGGATGATCTTGGCCTTGGTCTCCAGTGACACATCCTTACACTTGATGGTCTTTTCTAATTCCATCTGTTTGCGGCAATTGGCTCCACCAGGAAATAGGAAAGGACAAGCACAGCTTGATGGTACCAATGGCCAGCTGGTCCTTTTGGCAGAGTGGCATCTGCACAGTCTCCATGCTGGCTGGCTATGGTGGACAGATGGAAAACCATGTAGGAAAGGAAGTGGAACAGAGTGTCTGAACAGCTCCACTCCATACTCTGGCATTTTGTAACACCTCCTCTTTGCCATTTCATAATATTGGAGCAGTATTCGTTCTGTATTTAAGAAGAGCAAATTTTCTGAAATCAAAGTGCATTGGTTTTCTCAGAAAATCTCCCTCCCTCCAAGTCACACAAATACACTCTTAGATTGGTCCCATGTCTAACTTCTTTTTCTTGCTCCTCTTCCACGAGAGGTTGGACATCATAACTGTTTTGGATTTGGATGCAGGAGCTTTAAACCGTGGCATTGTGCTTCATCTACTCCAGAGTCCAACATTCTTTAGCCCCAACATTCACCTTCCTGCACATCTAATCCCATTCAGTTTAAACTGAATGATCCGCTATAAAATCTGTACAGTGGTGCCTCGACTTACGAACGTCCCTACTTACGACCATTTCGAGTTACGACCAGCTCCGGCCACAAAATTTTGCTTCTACTTGCGACCGGAGCTTCCACTTACGAACAGAAAAAGGCAGGGGAAAAAGGTGGGAAATTCAAATTTCTAACTGTAGGTGGCGACGAGGCTGCTTCTTTGTAGCTCTTTCGCCCCAGCAGTTAGAGAGTGTGCGTCGGAGGAGGCTTGGGACTGCCTCCTTCTGCTTCTGAGTGAGCATGTGTGTGTGTGTTTGCAGGGAGGCTTCGGGCTGCCTGGTAAGGTAAGGTGCTGTTTTCTGCTTTTTAAAAACTGTTCTGGGTGTTTTTGCAGCGTGGTTTTGAGCTGGGGGGGTTATGTTTCTGTGCTGTGATGGGTCTTGGGGGGTTGTTTGTTTTTTTGGTTTCCCCCCCATTTCCGATGAGTCGGGGGGTTTTGTTGCTTTTTGGAGTGTTTTTTCCCATTTCCGATGGGTCTTGGGGGGGTTGTTTGTTTTTTGGGTTTTTTCCCCATTTCCGATGGGTCTTGGGGGGGTTTGGTTGCTTTTTAGGGGTTTTTTCCCCATTTCCGATGGGTCTTGGGGGGTTTGTTTGTTTTTTGGCTTTCCCCCCCCCCCATTTCCGATGGGTCTTGGGGGGTTTGGTTGCTTTTTGGGGGGGGTTCCCCATTTCTGATGGGTCCTGCATGCTTCCCTTGCTTTTTCCTTTGTTTTCTTTGCATTTCCGACCTGCCCCCTTTGTTCTCTGTGCATTTCCGATCTGCTCCGTTTGTTTTCTGTGCATTTCCAATGGGGCTTGCATGCTTGGTTGCTTTTCTTCCTCCCCCCCCCCCCCTTCGGCCGGAAGGGATTAATCGCGTTTCCAATGAGTCTTGCAGTGATTTATTATTTTTTTTGGTGATTTTTTTCTTCGGCCGGAACGGATTAATTGCATTTCAGTGCATTCCTATGGGAAATGGTGCTTCGACTTACGACCATTTCAAGTTACGTCCATCTTCTGGAACGGATTATGGCCGTAGGTCAAGGCACCACTGTACTTTTCATTTCTCATTATGAAGGACAGTAGAAAAGACCCTTATCTGTGGGATCAGTATCTGCTGATTCACTTATCCACAGTCTGAAAATATTAAAAATAATACGAGAAAAACCCTAGAAATACTATATATTTCTAAAGATGAAGTTACAAGAACTGGCTGCTAGAGGCAGCCAGAGACCATGCTATGTATAGCATTCATTATTGTAATAGAGTTCACTATAATCCGTGTTTTTCAGCACCCTCAGGGGGAGCTTGGAACCAATCTCCTGCAAATACGGCAGTCCTACTGTATTGACCAAAATATTCTGGCTTTTGGTGTTTTATGTATTTAAGACTCATTGGTCTTACTTTGGGCACTTTAACCATTTCTTCTACATCTCTTATTAGTCACTCTCTCAGTTTAGGAAACTATTTTTTTCATCTTTTGATGAAAATCCACGTTTTGAATGTTTTTTTCTGTTGTTGTTCGAAGTCTAAAATTCTACACCACATAGTAGAACCAAGCGTACATGGCATCTTACCATGTTCATACTCAAAGGCAATGTTAAGTTTTACTGCCTATTATAGTCTTCATCTTAAGAAAGCTGCTTTTGGTCAGCTCCATTTTATTGTGTGGCTATGATTGCAGCGTTTGCTCAAATCCCACAATACTTACATCTGTCAAAATTCTCCACACTTTTATTTTGGATCTTTGGCTGTATTTCTTAGCCTTTTTACTGATTGCCATGAATTTGGTTTTCTCTGCATTCAGTTTTAGACAGCATTCATTACATTCTTCATTGACTTTATGGTGTAAAGCTTGTAGACCATCCAAATTGTCAGCCAGTAAAACTCACTGGGTGGCCTTGGGCCAATCATTCTCTCTTAGTTTGATCTACATCACAGCATGGTTGCTATGAGGATAAAGAGAGAGAGGAGAGCCACATATGCTGCCTTGAGCTCTGCACATTGGATGATGTTGATAACTTCTACCTTGACAATGATACCATCAGTTAATCAGCAAGTACTTTTCTAAAGATCCTGCAGGAGCACAAACTCAGAATATACATTTCTGTTGTATTCTTCATTATATTTTTAGTTCCTCTGTCATGGATTTTCACTGAAACTTTTTGTTACTGGCACAGGTTAATAAAGGTCAATTGAATCCAATTTTGGGTAATGATACCTATAAAACACTTAATTCATCATATTCTGTTAGCTTAATATTGTAAAAACATCATCAAGTCCAGGAGCTTCAACATTTTTAAAAAGCTATACTGCGTTGCGGATTTCTGTATTCCTATTCCAATACTGACATCTAGTACAATAAACTCTGTTGGTCTATTTATTTCAAAGTGTTCTTCCATATATTCAGTCAATAATTGAGATCTATTTTTGTTTTATAATTTTTTCCATCTTGGTATTCATCTGTCTAATTGTTTAATAATCCTGTTGTTTTATGATTCTAAAATTGTTTGTATATATTGTGTTTTTGTAATATTTGTAAGCCGCCCCGAGTAGACTTTGTCTAGGGGGGCGGGGTAAAAATCTAATAAAGTAAGTAAGTAAGTAAGTATTCACTCCATGGTATAAATTTACCTTTGAAATAAAGTATCAGATAATTATGACTAAACTTAACAAGTGGGCATTGTCGTTTTTAAAAACATATCTGCTCCCTCTGTAGCGTTTTTTGCACACGTCAAAGGAGTCTGGATTTTCTCTATTTCTATACAGGGTTTGTACCGCAACTTTTATTTGGCTTCCCTCATTTACATTCTTGTATAATTTCCTCTATTTGATATCTTTATTTTTCCACTTTTAACCTCTTCCATTAGTTCTAAGATTACTTCTGTCATCCTGTTTATTTTTCCCCGTTTCCAATTCTATTTCTGAAGTTGCTGTTGAACATATCCACGAATACCCCTCCCAGTTCAGTCAGTGGCATGACGCAAATGGCATTCATTTCTGACCTATTTGACTGTCCTTCTTAGTGATGCCTTCACAAATACCCTCCCGAACAACAGTATATTCAATCACATCACTCAGGGTATGACAACACAGAGAAGACCTGATGCAAGTTGATTTGGAGTTTTTTGTCCAAAGCCCCTCACAGTTTCTGCTGCTGAGACAACTGTCATCATTCACACAGGAAATGATGAATTACCTCCAGAGAGATGCCTGGCAAGAGTTCACAATGCACCTGAAATTGCTGTAATTTCAGTTGGAGCAAAGCCTCACACCCAACACCACCCTTTTCCTCACCCTTCCACCCCTCCTCTTCATCGGTGGACTTCTTCCTTTAAAAAAAAAAAAAATCAACTGCTGATCCAGCACTGAATTGATGTAATCTGTCAACCTAGCACAGTGTCTTCCCATGTGTGTTTTAAAAAAAAAAGGGGGGGGGGCTGCTCTGGCGAAAAGCTTCCCTGTAAGGGTGCTCCAGCTGCTTCCTAGCAGCTCCAGTGAGAACATTGTATGTCCCCCTGCCCCTGTGGAATGAGCTTAGGTGATCCCACCTTCCAGAAAACAGAGAAAAGCCGTGCTAGCTTTTTACAGTTTTATAACTCTAAATTATAAAATTATAAAACTATAAATTTTGTAGTTGCTAGTAAACACTTCCATTTTAACAGTGTCAACTCTGAGATAAGCTGCCAGGTAATTTGCATGGTCTTTGCACCCTCGGGTGTTTCATTTCTATGGTTTTTCTATTTTTAGTATTTTGTATTTTCTTTAACATGAAGCAAATTACAGTGGTGGCAGGGTTATGATTTGAACTATTTCAACCCTGAGATATGTCCACTAATTTGACACTGTTTTGGCATCCTGGTTTACTAGGATATAGCCCACTTGTGTTCTCACAATATTGTTTTCAGTGCCATCTTGCAGCAGTTTCCACGTACATAGTCTCCTTGGTGATGATTTGAATAATGGCGTTGGCAACGCCAAGCTCTTTTTCTTCACAAAGCTGTATCATTTGTTCTGCATTTTCATTTCTTGTTCTTAATCTATACTTTTCCCCCTCCCCTCCCCACACATACACACACACAAAATCTCCACAGGCATCTTTCTTTATCTTAGCATTAAATTGCTCATTATGAAATCAAGCTGTTGCTTTTTTGCCTGGTTTTTATAACAGCTTTCAATTCTTCATAGAATTTCTCTGTTCTTCCTTCATATTTCTTAGCACTTGTGCGTGTATTTGGGGGGGGGGTGCTTTTAGTTGGAAAACATCACCTCATCTGCCTATCCAACAAAGTCTGTAACAGCTGTGCACACTTCTTACGCTACTATTTTTGCAGCTCCATAATACTCCAGTACATCACTGCTGCCCAAATAAACCATACTGTCCCCACTGTCTATCTTTACTCCATTCAATCTTGGCCAAAAAATTCACTAACTTCAAAGATATGATTGCCCATCCTTTCCTTTTTTTTAAGTGCCTCAGGGAATTGTCCTATTTCCTACCTATATGCATTCCAAATTCCTAATATAACTTTCAACGCAGAGATTCTTAGCACCCTTTGGCTGTCAAAATCTTGTGGGGGACTAACCCCCTTTTTACATTTCTGTCTAGTCATGGGAAGTGTCATGGGAAGTTATAATGACATTCTGTTGCCTTCCATGGCTTCCACCGTGTTATGACTGATTGCGATGGCTACCATTATGGCTGCAGTCCTCCACCTGCCTCTCTTCTTTTGGCTTCCAGGTGGTACTGATGTTGCTGCTGCCCAAGGTTTAAAGGCAGTTTAGTTCCTCCAGTGTCCGCACTTCCAAGGCAACTTCCTCTACCCAGAGCCATTCTCTAGCAGTTCTGGTTATCGGACAGTGGCCCATACTCTGCTTGGTTGACACATGTGGTGGCACTACTCACAGAAGTTGGTCCAGAACCATCTTTGTTTAATCCTATGAAGGACTGTCCAGGATTGGCTGCATCTGACTGTGCTTGATGGGGGATAAAAAAATGTATAATTTCCTTTCCCTCCTCACTGTGCTTTCAGGATGTCGATAAATGGTCATTTGATGTGTTTGCCTTAAATGAAGCAAGTGGAGGCCACAGCCTGAAATTTATGATGTATGAATTGTTTACCAGATACGATCTATTGAGCCGTTTCAAGGTAAGAAACTGCCTGAGAACGCATGCACACACAAAAGGAGTGCTTTATCTTGCATTATTCCTAAACAAGCTCTGTGCTTACTATAATTGAGTGGGGCTATAGTAACTATTTTTTTTCCTGCCATAAAGTTTCAGAATAGATGTCTGGTGGGTAAGGCACATGTTAAATCTGTGAACATCAAAAGTAGCATATGAAGAGGCCCTACAGATGACCGCTTCTAAATGAGTAGCAGTGAAAATAGCTTCTGTTACCTGAGTAATAGCATTTTAATGATGGTGCAAGCAGCAAGTCTCTTTCCTGGTGTGCCTTGTGCTAAAAAAACAGGAGAGTCACTTGGGCAGGAAACAGATGACTTGAAGACAAAATTGTGGTGTAGTGGTTGGGGTATTTGCCCGGGTCTTTGAAGATCTGAGTTCCAGTTCCCATGGAGCTGTGTAGTGTACATAATCTGTCATCCTACCTTTAATTGAATGAGAGGTTTGAGGCTTTAGAAAAGCCATGTTTTTGGCAGGAACTTAAACAATAAGATAAACTAAAGTAGATTAAAAGGGAAAGCATTATGTTAGCAGCACTGTAGATCCCTAATGGCTTGTTCTATGGGACAATATGAGACATAGATTGGGGGAATTTATGGCTCTCCAGAGCACCTTCAGACCCTCCAGATGTTGGCAGCGTGGTGGCGGTGGGGTCATGGGGGCTGCAGCACAGCCACACATAGAAGGGCCACCATTGGCTTGCCTCTGCTCAGTGTGGTTGTAAAAGCCACCCTTTGTGTCAGAAACTGGACACTGTTTACTAGCCAGGTGATCAGTTCAAACAGGTGTAGCTCTACCTCTTTCTTTAGTGTGGACATCTGTCTTAGCGAATCCCAGCTTTCATCAGAGTTTGGAAATTTACTTCTAGAGAGAACAAAGAACATGAGATGCTGAAATTGTGGCCTAAAGTGTTATCTTACTCCTCATAAATATGGATGTCTTCACCATGTCATTATATTAATTCTTCTCAAAAGTGAATTTCCAAGCTTTTCCCTACAATCATGGCCAAAAATATTGGCACCCTTGCAATTCTGTCAGAAAATGCAATCCTTCTCTCAGAAAATTGTCGCAGTTGCAAATGTTTTGGTACTCACATGTTCATTTCTTTGGTTTACATTGGAACAACACCAAAAAAAAAAACACCAGAGAACAAAAGTCAAATCTGATACAATCCCACACAGAAACCCAAAAATGCACTTGCCAAAATTATTGGCACCCTGTCTAAATTGTAAGAAATAATTGCTTTTCAAGCATGTGATGCTCCTTTAATTTGTATTTAGACACACCTGTCGCAAGTAAGAGGTGTGGGCAATATAGTAATCACACTTGCAACCAGTTAAGATGGAAAAAAGTTGACTCAACCTTTGTGTTGGGTGTGACACTGAGCATGGAGAAAAGAATGAAGTGTAAAGAGTTGTCTGTGAATTTGAGAGAAGAAATTGTGGAAAAACATCAACAATCTCAAGGCTACAAGTCCATCTCCAGATATCTTAATGTTCCTGTGTCCACTGTGCGCAATATCATCAAGAGGTTTACAGCCCATGGCACTGTAGCTAACCTCCCTGGATGTGGACGGAAGAGCAAAATCACTGAAAAATTACAAAGAAGGGTTGTTTGAATGGTGGATACAGAACCCAGATTAACTTCCCAACAAGTTCAAGCTGATCCGCAGACACAGGGTACAACAGTGTCAGCTCGCACTATCCGTCGCCATCTGAATGAAAAGGGACGCTATGGTACGAGACCCAGGAGGACACCACTGCTGACACAAAGGCATAAAAAAGCAAGACTGGAGTATGCCAAAACTTATGTGACAAAACCACAATCCTTCTGGGAGAACATACTGTAGACAGGTGAGACAAAAGTACAGCTTTTTGGTCAAGGACATCATGGCACTGTTTACAGAAAAAGAAATGAGGCATTCAAAGAAAAGAACACAGTCCCTACAGTCAAACATGGTGGAGGTTCCAAGATGTTTTGGGGTTGCTTTGCTGCTTCTGGCACTGGATGCCTTGACTGTGTGAACGGTATCATGAAATCTGATGATTACCAAAGAATTTTGGCACGCTACGTAGTGGCCAGTGTTAGAAAGCTGCGTTTCCACCAGAGGTCATGGGTCTTCCAGCAGGACAATGACCCGAAACACACTTCAAAAAGTACTCAGAAATGGTTACAAACAAAGCGCTGGAGAGTTCTGAAATGGCCAGCAATGAGTCCAGATCTGAATCCCATAGAACACCTGTGGAGAGATCTCAAAACAGCAGTTGGGAGAAGGCATCCTTCAAATCTGAAGGCCCTGGAGCAGTTTGCAAAAGAAGAGTGGTCCAAAATTCCAGTAGAGAGGTGTAAGAAACTCATTTATGGTTACAGGAAGCGACTGATTTCAGTTATTTTTTCCAAAGGGGGTGCTACCAAATATTAAATTAAGGGTGCCAATAATTTTGGCCAGTGCATTTTTGAGTTTCTGTGTGGGATTGTATCAGATTTGACTTTTGTTCTCTGTTTTTTTGTGTTGTTCTAACGTAAACCAAAGAAATGAACATGTGAGTACCAAAACATTTGCAACTGCGACAATTTTCTGAGAGAAGAGTTGCATTTTCTGACAGAATTGCAAGGGTGCCAATATTTTTGGCCATGACTGTATGTCCAGATCCAGACCGTAAGAGCAATTGGTTAGGGATTAGACCACTATAGGCTTTTTATGCATTGAGCATCACACATCAGTCACACTGACAATGGCAGCTGGTGACTCAAATTCTGCACTTGACAGGAGTCATCTGTGGTATTGAACCCTATACCCCAAAATAGGTTCAGCAATTGGATTGCTCCTATAAAGTGTAGACTATGACCTGGAGTGGATTCACAGCACCTCTGGAATTGGGGTCATCAGCAGCCACTACTACACCCTGGGATACGGCAGGGGAGGGGGAAGGTCATTGTCTGTTGAAGTGACCTACTTCATTGGCTCCTTGTAACTCCAATTTATCACACAAGCCATGAACTGAAAGGGATTGTAGTAGATTTCTGGAAAGTGGCCTCAAGGTGATTCCATTCCTGTCCTTTTCAGGTGCAAAAAGATGATTTCTAAGTAGGACTCTTTTGCTTTTTTCTTGTTCTAATTTATAGATGACGTTTGCAAGTGGGAATGGCAAAACCAGCAGTACATATCACCTTGCGGTTGTAGGTTGCACGTCTCAACTCCTGTCTGCTTTGTTTCCAATGTTTCCCTCTTGCAGATCCCTGTTCCCAGTCTAATTTCATTTGGAGAAGCTTTGGAAGCTGGCTACAGCAAACACAGAAACCCCTACCACAATTTAATCCATGCGGCAGATGTTACCCACACGGTGCATTGCATCCTGCTTCTCACTGGTATCATGGTAAGAAGCGAGACGTTGGGCTGAGCCCGTCAAAGGTGGAGAAGGTCCATAACCAGAGCCAGAGCGTTATATCTCTAAACACTGATGGGGTCACTATTGTAAAGAGAGGTGTGTTTGGGGAAACCATATGTCATGATCCAAAAAGCAGCTTTAGCATGCTCCAAGGCAAGGGTGGGGAGTGTTTGTGCCTCCAAATGATTCGGACTACAACTCCCATAATCCCTAACCATTGACTATGCTGGTAAGGGTTTCTGGGAATTTATGTTCAATAACATCAGGAAGGTGAATATTTCCCCACTCCAGCTACAAGACTTGCTTCCAGATCTTATAAGCATTCAGTTTACCAATCTCTCCTTCTGGTGGCATTTTGGCTTTCCCAGGGCTACCCAGGTGGCAATATAATAGGGTCACCAATAAATTACTGACTCAAGGAGGTACTAAGGCATGAGTGAGGAACTGCGGTCTTCCAGATGTTGCTGGACTTCCATTCCCAACAGTCTCAACTCTTATAGCCAAAGGTGAGGGGTGCTGGGTATTGTAGTCCAAAATTATCTGGCAGGCCACAGTTGCTCATTTTGGCCTTCACACTCCATTTTAGAAGATGAAGGTTGTACAAGACATGTGGAATCAGTATTGGCATGACATTTGGCAAGAGATGTTGTTTTTGCACCGTATGTGATGGGGTTCTCTTTCTGTTGAGCAGCACTGGCTCACTGAACTGGAAATATTAGCCATGATCTTTGCAGCTGCTGTCCATGACTATGAGCACACCGGGACGACAAACAACTTCCACATTCAGACCAGGTCAGTCTGCTGCATGTTAGTTGCACACCTCTTAAAAAAGGGGGGAGGAGAAAATGATGGCTGCCAGAAGCAGACCTCTAAAAGTTGTTTCTCTGTGAGATTTGGTGGCACACTGATGCCAGGGATAGAATGTGGAAAGTTCCACTAATGCAGTAAATGTGGAGCTTCCAGAAGGTAAGAGAAGGAGTGAAATTCAGGGGCGGGGAAAACAACGTGGCTTGAGAGTTTGCAGATACTGTATTCCCCCGCCTGAGATGTTTTAGGTCTCCACAATAGTGGTGTGTGTGTGTGTGAGGGGAAACCATTTTAGTTTGCAAACATTTCCGTCTAGAGTCTAGAGCCGGTAGACACTTGGATTTGCTGAGGTATACTATCTTTTGCACTATCTTATCTGCTTCTCTTATTTAAGTCCTCTCCTTTTTCCCCCCAAGGAATTCAGTGAGCTGAACATTTTATCCTGACCACTGTTCAGTGAGGCAGGCTGGGCTAGGCAAGGAGAAAGCAACCCCGTGAATGAATGGGGGTCCCAATCCAGGACCTTCAGGTCAAAGTCTAGCACTCCTGCCATACCAGACTGGTTGTATACAACATAGTGGGACATAAAGCAGAATGAGTCCTCCAATCCAATCCTATGCACACCTGCCCTTAACCACCTCCCCCTCCTGTGCTACGGCCAACAGGCTTTTGCTTTTGATCTGTTTTGAGCAGCAGACAGGGGAGAAGGTGAGCAAGGAAAACGGCTGGTTGGGACAGAGCAAGAAAGGATGCTTGGGGTCTACTCAAGCTTGCAAAGCTGGAGCTAAGCATAACTCAGTCCAGTGATCTCCAGCGAAAGCCACTTTTCTATTTCCCTCTTGAAGAACTTGGCTTTGAGTGCCAAAAACCCAGAGGAAGAATTTGCCGATTCCTCTTCAGTACTTCATCACAAGAAATAAAACTAAGGGGGTGATCACACAAGGAAACAGATTACAATTTGGACTGTTCATGGAGGGTCTGGCACATCCGTTTCCCAGCCATCACACCATACATAGGGAAATTCACTCCAGCCCAGCCCCAATCCATGCCCAAGTGGGACCTTTTTGGCCCAGATGGAGGGCTTCTACTTTTCGGGGCTGAGCTGGAGCAATTCCCTGGCA
Organism: Intellagama lesueurii; assembly: GCA_037013535.1. Classification (NCBI taxonomy): domain Eukaryota; kingdom Metazoa; phylum Chordata; class Lepidosauria; order Squamata; family Agamidae; genus Intellagama; species Intellagama lesueurii. The sequence goes on along the minus strand of JBAJHW010000001.1, from coordinate 159,225,339 downwards.
GAGGGAAGGGTCACTTTAAAGGAGATTGTTCCCATTAAAGTGATCCTTTCCAGCGTGGTCAGGTGCATGCCTACCCAACCATCACACCCAGAGTTGGCTCTATTTATAGTGGCACCTTCCACCATTCTTTGACAAGGAAGTGTTAGCCCAGTCTATGCATGCAGAAGCAAGTGGCAGTTGTGATGGAGAAGGCAACAGAATGGGCTGGCAGACAATGCTATGGGTGATTCCAGACAGAGCTTTCATCATGCTGTTTCCATGACCAAATAATAATAGTAATCCTAGAACTGCAGAGCTGGAAGGGACCCTGTGGATCATCGAGTCCAGCCCCTGTCAAGGAGGCATGGGAGAGGGAATCGAACTCCCAACCTCTGACTCTGCAGCCAGAGACCTAAACCCCTGAGCCGTCCAGCAGTTCTGGCTTTACATTTATCTAAATTATGTGTTGTTGAGTTGATTCTGACTTACAGCGAATCTCCCAAGGTTTTCTATAAGGAAGTCACTGGCTTTGAATCAAAGTGTTCATATGAGTAGAGCAGAGATATTTGCACATGTCTGGACCAGCTATAAGGTCCATGTGCCCCTACAAATCATTTAAAGTTTGCTCCAGTATTTTGATGGTTAGAAATGTTGAAGTGTGTGTATGGGGGAGGGGTGCAATGGTGAGAGGATTCCTTGGTACTAGTTGATCTAGCAAAAGAAGGAAGTGCTGAAGTAGAAAGAGGTTAAGAGCTGAAGCCAACACCTGCCCGGGAAGCTCCGGTCACTGAGCCCTGGGAAGGATCAGGACACCTCTCCAGGCTCTGTGTAGTCCTGCCCACCCCACCCAGCAGCCAGTTCACATCCAGGCATGGGGGAGGGAAGGTGCTACATTGCTTACTAGAGTTACCACATTCTAAAATGTTCTTCCTTTTTTTGGTAACTACACTGAGTCTTCATTAGATTTAGGACTGTGTGTGTGTGTGCATGTGGAATGGATGATAGAATTGCCTCTGTAGACTTTGATTGGATATGTCAAAGCAATGCTAAGGACCGTTTGTGTCCTCCCCGTTTCCTCCCCCCCCCCCGACACCACTGTTTCCAACTTCCTTTTATTTTTATTGTTTTTAATGCCTGCTCCTGACTGATGCAAGGTGGATTTGTGGGAGGGCAGGACCTAGGCAAAGAGTGGGGGGCCTTGTTCCTTGGGGATGGGGGAAGGCGGATGCCGTGTTCCCCCCCCCCCCAATCATCATAACCTGCTTTCCCTCCATTCACACTTTCCTTCAATCTAGAAACTTACAAATATATACAAACATCCGCAGGAAACAGAAACCCAAGGGGGAAAAAATCAGCTCAGGTCACCTCCAGATCAGACTGAGACAGGTCACTCTCCATCTATACAGCAAATATTTGGGGACAAATTGGACTGGACAGTATTTGCACACTGCTAGTTTTTGGCATATAAAACCGAAGTAGTTTGCCATTCCCTCTGCATAGAAATGCACAGATATCTCTGCTCTACTTGAGGCTGCCTGGGTGGCAGAGCATGTAGCGCCATCAGCCACCAAGGCTCCAGGTGATCTTGCTGGCTTTTCTCCCAGGAGGCACGGTGGGGATTCAGACTCATAGTCAAGAAGCACCAACTCTGTGGTACTTGAACACCAGGTTCCCTAACCCCACTATGGAGCTATCCCAGCCCCATTATTAAATCCTGCGGCTGGGATAAGGTTCTGATCTCCTTGATGGGCTAGGATGTTCTTTTATTTGTTCTTAAGGGGCTCAATGATCCATAGGACAGCCATTCTCAATGGGGAGGGGAGCATGTAGTCCCCCTGGGGGGCCCTGGCACATTTTAAGAGGGCCACAGACTGGAAACAGTTCTTCGCACACCACTTTATAAGGTTCGTTATGCAACCTATACAATCCTGATTTGGCCTGTATTTTTTTCATATCGTGTTTATGGCCGTAACCAAAAAAAGGCAGAGAATGACTGCCATAGGGTCTCTTCCAGCTCTGTAATTCTAAGATGATGATGATGATGACGACAACAACAACAACAACAACAACAACAATAAAAATTGTGGGTTTTTATTGTCATTGTCATCATCGACAATAAAAAAAATCAGCAGACTGTGTACCTCAGGATTTTGCCACTTCATTCTGCTACTTATTTAGCCATACTTTTACTCTCAGATATAGCTGATTATATCCATTTTTTTGCCAGTCTGTCTCACTTTACATCCCTGCAGCCCCACATTATCTCATGTCCCAATTAAGGGGATATAGCCCACCTCCCTGCTCTGAGCCATAGCTTTAATTTATAAATGTCTTGAGTCCCAGTTTTCACAGAAAAGTAGAACAGAAATCAGAAAAATCAATCAAATAAATAAATTGAAATGGCAGAGGTATGGCAGATAATGCCACCTTACTGTCTGGAGCACCTCTTTCATGATGCTTCAAGGTAAGGTTGGCCCCAGTGCATACAGTCGCCACGGTTAAATATTGAACAATGGCATTTCCAGCTGGTAGAGTTATCAGAATATAGAGGACCAGTTTTTTTTTCTCTTACATTTACGAGCTATAACTCTCTTATTAAAATAACAGATGGAGTGATAAGCCTATAATGGTGTTGTGAATGTTTGCGTAATACTCCTTTCTCTGCATCTAGGTCAGATGTTGCCATTTTATACAACGACCGCTCTGTCCTTGAAAACCACCACGTAAGTGCTGCTTATAAGATTATGCAAGAAGAAGACATGAACATCCTGGTGAACCTAACCAAAGACGAATGGAGGTAAGATTTGCCGATCTGCCCAGAAAGACAATAACTGGAGCCCCAATTCATGTGGTCACGGAAAAACCATAAAACTGACCCCTGTTGACTAGCTGCCTTGGCATCGAGGTGTAATGTGGGAACATGTCCTCTAGTATGGACTTCCTCCTGTTCTAGTAATTCCCCTTAATAGAAACATTGTATGGGACCAGATGTAGAAGTAAGAAGCAAACATGGAATTACGGGTTTTAACTGACCCCACAATGATGTTAGTCAGCACAGAAAGAGACCAGCTGTGGGGGGAAACTGTGCAAAACATGGTCGGTTTATCTTTCAGGGCGAAGGCCATCCTTGTCACAAGTTCAAGGCAATATCCAGGTGCTTCCCCCATGCCCAAGCCCTGCCCTGCCCAGCTCCTAAAGGGTGTCCCTCTTGAGATGCCCTTTGATGCTGCTGTATGGAATAATAGACATGCTGGCACAGTGCATCACACACCAGTCTAAAGGAGGAAGGCAGCTGGGTGACGAACATCTTAGCTGCCTGGAAGGTAGCAAAGGGAAGGGCAGGACCTGGTGGTGGCAAGAGTAACAGGCATGGAGGTTCAGCTTCCTTCCACCACCACCACCTCTCAGAGCCTGGGGAGAGTGCAAGAAGTGTTCCCTTGCCCTTTGTGCTTTGCCCAGCTGTCGTACAGGAGCAACGTGCTGCTCACCACCCTTGCAGTCGGACACATCACTCAGTTGGTGATCCTGCACCCATATATCTGAAAACCACACCCATTAAACTCAATGAAGCTTACTTCTGAATAGACATTTTGTGCCAAAAAAAGAGTCACCTCAATGATGTGAAATAGCTGTGTGTTCAAAACATCCCAAAATGAGTCACACAAAATAACTGAATTTCCCGGAGTAGATTATAGTACCCGACTGTATATCTGTGAAATTAGAAATGAGCCACTTCATTCAGAAACCCTTATTTTTTATTTAAAAATAAAAATCATTAAAAAAATACTGGCCGAAATCCAGTAGTATGTCACAACTAGAACAGGCCTATTGAATGGATGGAATTTGCAGAAGACATGAATCACCAAATCCTCACTGATTCAGTGGGCCTACTCTAGTTGCAACTTGCTACTCGATTTCAGCTACTGCTTTACAGACACCAGGATCAATCCTTCGGCTTCAGTATTTTTCTTTCTTTCTTTCCGAATACTCAAAGCCCTCTGTTTCCAAGTGGTGCTTTTGCACCTAGCTCTAAAAATTTTGAACGCAACTGCTCAGAACTCGTGAGTTGCCCACCTCCAGCTAGGTCAGGCAAGGCATGAATTTTCTCTACCATCTGTTACCATGGCTGCACAGTGTCGTTTTAAAAAAGATACTCCATTTGGTAAAACCACTAGAAACCCATTGCAGCTAATTGTGAGTTGCAATCAGTACTGAGAACCGAAGGATCGTCTTATCTTTAGCTCTTAGATTTGACCTTGAGCCAGAGGTACCATCACCTTTTCAGCACACGGGTTTCTTGTAAAGGATGCTGTGGGCCCTGTTGGGTCTACAGGGGCTCCTTCCTCTATTCCATTCCTCCGTGGGCAAGGACAAATAAGATTTAGTTCAAATAGATCTTATTATAAGAGGGGCAGGGGTTATAAAGAAGTGGCTGTTTGGCTTTCCCAGGAGAGTTCCCTTCACTTCCCATACGTTTGTCTTTGAGTCTGGGAACCCTCCAGTTAACACCATCAGGAAGGGTTTTCACTCTGTCTTGTGTATTGCGCTTGCCCATGTTGGCCCAAACCACGAGGCCCATGTAAGAGAGTATCAATATGCCCACACCGAGGTCGGCAGTGGCAGTCCCTTTCCCTTCTCTCTCTCTCTCTGGTTCTTAGCACCGGAGCTGAGTTGCTGTCAGTCCCCTGGGTTCAGGCTGGCTGGGGCGTTGCCATTCCCCCTTATACCTTTGCTCTTTCCAATAAGTGGGAATGAGGGGGTTGGGGTTTGAGATGTTTCTTGGCCTCCTCTTTGGGCACCTGCAACTGCACCACTACCCCAGCCCAAGGCTCTTCTTTGTAATCATATTTCTAGTCCCTGGATAGCTCAGACTCCTCGGGGGGAATCTTCCTCTGCCTAGAAGCTCTTGGTGGGATCCTTCAGGGTATTTCCCTTGCTTCTTCCACCTCCTCAATCAGGACGTAGGGTAACGGGTCCCCTGTCTGTACCCCCTGCTTTCTCCTTTCCTTCTTCTCTCCTGAAGGGGTCTGGATCTCTGACCCCAAAGCCTCCCTTATATCCCCCCACATTCCAAGAACCCTCTCCCCCTTCCAGGGGTCACTTCTCCTGGCCCAGGCCTTCTGCTCAGGCCTCCCACTCCAGGACTTCTGCCTGAGTTCCCAGCTATTGTGTCCCAAGTTCCTCCTTTGCAGGTTCTTGAGGTGACTGTTCAGCTAGGTGAGCATCCCCCATGTCTACCGGGGAGCTCATTGCACAAAATCCTAAGGACGCTGGCTGAAGGTGAGAGAGCCCACCCAGAGAGGCACCTGTGCCACTGTTGCCATTCTCGCAGATGCAAATAATTTCTAACCAATATCATGATTCAGAAGGACCTGGCTGTGGACTTGCCCTCCCACCCTATCCAAGAAAAGGTTCCTTAAATAAGCAAGTTGTAAGGAAGTCACAAAAATTAATGTGCAATTAACTGTACACTCATCTGAAGAGGTGGAGTCATCTGATGGGGGAGTTAAAAGCTTCTTGCTTGGTCAAGAAAGCATACCAAAGAGACAGTTCCTTTGTAACGCTCACATGTCTCTCTGGGCCAGAAGAGGAGAATGGGGAATTGGGAAGCAGAGATGTCTTTGGCAATGCACTTTCGTGAAAGACTGGGGAAGTATAATTTAGTGGGACCTCCCTTCATCACATGCAAAACATCTGTAATCAACTGGGGTACCCGTTATTGCATGGTGGATAGAGTAACGGACTTGGACTCAGGGGACATGTGTTTGATTCCCCAGCTCTGCCGTGGAAATTCACTGTGGGAGTGAATTTTCCCCGTTAAAGACCTCACTTACCTAAAAAAAATAAAATAATTATTTTTTTAAAAAAATCTATTAGTGTCACTACAAGTCAGTTCTGACTTGACGGCACAGAACCACAACACAACAGGATAAGAAGGACAACTTTTTGGTTTGCCCTGGTGGTTGGTTTGTGAAGCCAGAGGTGTATTTTTCTGCTGGAAATGTTGCTGTTTCGGATTAGGAGCCCCCCCAAACTCCCTGAGCAACATGGCTGAACTGCCTGGGAATTCTGGAACTTGTTGCCCAAAAAACAATAACTCTCCAAAGCTTTTCACCTTCTGCCAGTCAGTACAGTTTATTCACACAGTTAGATCTGGTTGTCTCATAATCACTTCTCTTTTCAGAAAATTTGGGGAAATTGCATTTTAAAAGAAAATCCCTGCCATGTAGCCACCTCAGGCCCAATACCCTGAAATAAACTTGTTTTCCAAGATACAGTAAAATGCAAGGGATGAAGTCTAAGGTGACCCTGAAGGAGGGAAAGCCCCAATGACTTTGTTACATGGGAGTAGACAGGCCTGGGCCCAGAGAGGGAAAGAGGAGGCATCCAGCCAACTCCAGCAAAGCAGGCAGTTGTATGTATTATTTGGTTGGTTGGGAGGTTTTTGCATCTCCACCTTGTGGTCCAACCATGGTCCATTCAGGCCAGCTTGGCTCGTGGAGGAGGTGGAGTTTTGCAGCTGATTAGCACAGAAACTGGCAGATTGCACCACCTAGCCTCTGCTGTCGCATGAGCAAGCAATGAAAATCAAGCACGTATGTCTCCTCCTTCAAGCACAGGGAAATGCACAGGGAGTTGCACCATTGCGCTGTCCCTATTAGATCCAAACCGTTGCTACCAGGTGGAGGTGCTGTGAGAAAGCCATCCTGTGGCACTAGTTGAGAATGGCGTGTTATTCGGTGGTGAGTTTGGGGTCACTAAAGTGCTTGCCTTATCACCCAGGTACTTTCTTCCTTAGGAACACCCTGCCATATTTTGCTTTAAGGTACCAATGGGGAAACACAGGCCCATGATGGCCAGGTTCCCTTTCTCCATCATTGAGTAGCGGCCTTGATTTTTAATGGAGGCTCTTCCCATTCAGAAAGAGAAAACGGTCTCTCCTAAGGTTTTGTTACTGGCAGTCAGAGCTTCAAGCTAAAGTATATTCAGATTATTGGTCTCATCCTTTTGCCCCTTTGCCGCCACCTATTAATGGAACGAAGCCCCTAAGAGAACATCTCTGAAATTGAACTGGGTGGACAGAGGTTCCCTATCTTTGCTTGAAAGTGATCATTTCATGGGGAACATCTTTTCCTGAAGCAGATCCTTTGACTTCCTTGGTTTCTTCTCGCCTTGGTTGCCAGTGAGGACTGCTGGCAGAGTTAGACCTTTGCCTCATTGTGGTGGCTGCCATGCGGGAGGGCGGTCATAAGGCGAAGCATCCCACCCTGAGCTTTTGTTTTGAAATAAGGATTAACAATACAGCGGGACCGAATGAGCAGTAATATTATGGTTATGTTGTTTTGAATAAATATCTCCCATTGGCTCTCCTGAAGGCTGGAGGTTTCTTTTTCATAATAACCATAAGTCATGGATTTTTTCATTTTTGGGATGAGAGATGGACTAATCAGCACTTTTTAATCCAAACATGTCTTTATGGAATAAACGCAACTGTAAATTAGTCACTCTGATTGCCTACAGGGAGCTGCGCAACCTTGTCATTGAGATGGTCTTATCTACGGATATGTCGGGACATTTCCAGCAAATCAAAACCATGAGGCATACTCTTCAGGAGACTGAGGGGTAAGTGGTTTCCTCCCATTTTGCAGGGCTAGCCAAAGACCTTTTGCAGTCTGGGTCAAGGGCAAGGTTCCCACCCACCACCCACATGCTGAAGCTGACTGGACTGGCAGTTGAATCTTCGCTGACTGCTGCTGATGGGACAGCATCCTCCACCTCAGGTGAAAGGCAGCAGGCTAACTGGGGGTGAGGAGATGGAAGCATTTTAAGGCAGCTGGTGTTGGAGACAAGTCTTTTTTCAACGCAACAGCCAGGTTGTAAACAGCCACTTGTAAACAGCCCATCAGTTCCCGAAGCCAACTGCTTCGCTCCACTAATGGTGGGGCCAGTCCTGCATTGTTGTTGCTGTGGGACTATATGCTGCATAGTGAAAACAGGGAGCTCCTGCTCATGAAACGGTGTAATAAGCAAATGTCTTTGCATGGACAGGATAGACAAATCCAGAGCCATGTCCTTGATTCTGCATGCAGCCGACATCAGCCATCCGTCAAAGTCCTGGGATCTGCACTACCGCTGGACCAAGGCACTGATGGAAGAGTTTTTTCGACAGGTACCGATCCTTTCCCCAAAATGCATACATTGAGGCCTCAAAAGCAATAGCTAGCACCAGTGTGCATTTGTTATGACATCCAGTGTGTTTGTACATCACTTATTTATCCCTTTGAACGAGTTTTGATCTTGCATGTCAATGTTTAAAGATGTCTGGGAGGACTTAAAATTTTAAAATAACATAAAAACAACAAAGACAACTTGAACAACAGAAGAGCAAGAACAGAATAAAATGGGCTCTAGGAATTAAAAGCTGTGCACACCGTAAAAGTTGTAATATTTGTTATTTTAATACTGTTTGTACCAATAGAAGCAACAGCAGCAGTAATATTTCTCTTCCCCAAACCCCCCTCAAAATTAAGTTATTTCCTGTCACCTAAGAATTGGCTTATTTGGAGGCCAGGCCACCCTTGCCCTGGAGAGCATTAGATGGGCACATATCAAGGCCCCTTCTCATCCTTCTATTTTCACCCACCCAAACTTTAAGGGCAAGTGGAGAAGCGCTTCAAATGAACATTTCCACAACATCTTTAAGAAAAAAGAAAGAAAAAACCCATTCCCTTTGGACTCACCCCCCAAAGTCACATTTCTGGCATTCCATCTGAACATTTAAAATATTTTAGCTCTTGGCAAAAGGAGCCCTTCAGACATTGGTCTCAAGGTGATTTTAAATACCTGTGTTTTATTTTGGGATTCATTCAAATGGGTAACGAGTGGAGGATCAGCTTCTGTGGTGGACACTGACGGTACGTTAGCACATCATTGAAACCTGAGATCACATTAGGGTTTCTAAAAACATGATGCTGGAACATTTTCCTGTCTGAGCAACTGTATTTGCAGACAAAGCCTGTTTGCCCCCCAGTCACCAATCACAAAATCAAACAAGTTAATTTGCAAACTGTAAGAGGTGTGAAAAGCTCACATTATGCCTATCTTTCAGCCCTTAAGGAATGTCCTGTTCTAAGGACATGCTATCTGTTTGAACCATGGCTGAGGGAAGCACCAAATGTGGCTAATGTTTGTTGAGTATACTGTCAGCTGTGAACTGGGCTTAGAGATAAACACAATCACCATCTTAAACTCTTAAAATCTTGTTCTCTTTAGTCCCCTTTCCCCCTCGGTTGACTTTAAAGTATTATTCTGTGGTAGCTTCTAGTTTGATGTTGTTTGTTCTGGATGAAAAAACAATAGCAGAACATTTCACTGTGCTGGGTTCTGCAATTTTACACAAGCCTCACAACACTAAAAGTGTTTTATTTTCAGCAGGATCCAGCAAGATGCCACAAGGTACACATGGTCATGAAATTAAAGGCACTTCCCAACATCTGGTGTTCAAAAATATACTACCCCTGTACATGGATTGTCCATTTACTTACCATGCCTAATACTTGTGAACTGGTTTATCCCTTTGGAATTTGTCCCCATGCCCGTGTGTGCCAGAGGCACGCTTGTCTCCTGTCTTCCAGCAGCCATGTGTAAACTAACTCCTCAGCCTTGGGCAATGGCCACGCTGGCTGTGGGATTTGGTGTGTGTGTGTGTGTGTGTGAGAGAGAGAGAGAGAGAGAGAGAGACTTTTCAAATTACTGGCTCCATATCCCACCATATGTATATAATTTAACAACAGTAAAATGCAAGCATATGTGTTGACTGTGGTTGAGAAGCTCACATCGGCACAGCCTTCCTTTTCCCAGTTGTGAGAGATGTAACATGAACAGCGAGGAAGGGACTTGCCATTTGCACATGGGTGGGTGGATGTTTTTTTATTTTCTTTCTTCTACTGAGACTGTAGTGCAAACAGGTTTTTATTGTGTGCGCCTTTTTTCCTCCTGCAGGGAGACAAAGAGGCAGAACTAGGGCTACCATTTTCTCCTCTTTGCGACCGCAAATCCACCATGGTGGCACAGTCCCAAATAGGTAATACACAGCAATTCTTTAAAATCTGTCTGTCTGTCTGTCTTATAATGGGAAAAAGTGCTGTTGTGATGGTTACAAAACAAACTTTTCCACGTTGCTAGGCCACTTGCTTCAGCTTTGAGCTGCTGAGGGACTGGTCCCTGATTCACACCATTAAAGAGGACACGTCACAACAACCAGAATAACTGGGAGAGATGGGCTCCTTCCCTTTCAACCTCCGCTTGTCCTCCTCCCATGGGGAGAAGGACAAGCGGAGGTTGGGGACAAATGCAGAAATAAGACTATGGACAGAAAGGAAAACAGGACTATGGAGGGAGAAAGAGAGCATGCAGTCTGTTGGCAAGTCTTTGTGTCGCAGTCCCAAGTCCGACTCTTTGGTGCTAAGTCCCAAGTCCAAGTCCCTATTAAAAATGAGCTTTTTCCCCAGAAAAAAAATGGAGGTGTGGGTGGTTCTGAGTCGTGAGTCGAGTCCAAGTCATTGGGGGGGGGGAACCCGCGAGTGGCGTCTGAGCCGAGTCATCAGTGTGACTTAAGTCTGACTTCACGGTGAGTCCAGGACTCAAGTCCCCAACCCTGAGTATCAGGTTACAAGCCCCACAATATTGGCCTGAAGGCAGACGGTCCAGTATTGGACAAAGCTAAGCAGGTGAAGTCCGGCCAGTGTTTGGGTGGGAGACAACTCAGAGAGGGAATGTGTGCTAGCTATGATTCCCCATGAACAAAGAATCATAATAATAATCATAATAATTGGAGGTGGGCATGAGCCTCAGTTTGGAGGTTCGTAAGCGCGGCACCACAAGGTGCTGCACGTTCCGTTCCCCCGCCTCCCCAGCAAATGCCTCTCTCAGCCGCTGGAGCGCACTCCTTGCCTCCTTCTCTTCAGCTGCTCGACCAGTCTCTGGCAGGAACATGTGTTTGCCTCTCACCTCTCCTTGTCTGAGTGGACAATCCACTGAGGAGGTGGGGGAGGGAAGCTCCTGCTCCTGCCGAGGACTGGCTGAACAACTGAAGAGGAGGAGGAGAGGAGCATGTGCTGGCTGATGAGTGAGGGAACCCAGCCAGTCAGGTAGGGGAAGGGAACACACAGCACCTGTGGTGCTGCACTTATGAACCAGCATGAACCTCTGAATGGAGGTTTGTGCTCATCTCTAATAATAACCATGTGCCATCAAGTCAATTCTGACTTATGGTGACCCTTTGCATATATTGGAAGTGTGAGTGACTAGTTTGATCGAAGGCCCACCACCTCACTCTGTGTGAATGAAACCAAGGCTTGTTAAGGCAGGAGGGGGCCACTAGATGTTGGTTCTCTAGATGCAGAATGGGACTGCAGTGTCCCCTTAGCCCTAACCAGGATAGCCAATGATGATAGGTCTCATGAGAACTGGAGTCTGACATCTTAGAGGACATGCATTTCCCATGTGTGCATTGAGAATTTCTCAGAGGAGGTCAGCGTGGCCCTAGATTTTACAGTTAGCCTGTCATTGGAAGCTGGGCACCCTTAAGAGGGAAAAAGTTGTCTCTTTATTTTAAGTTTGCCTCTCTTTGCTTTTTGCAAATTCTTTTGCATTTGTTAGTAACTACTCTTCAGAGAATAGACACTGGCTTCGTTTGCATGTCTGATTTCCCAGAGCTGTAGCTTTGAAGGATTTGCTTGCCTAGAGGAAATGCTGGATATATGCATTTCCCTAAATGTGCAGCATGGCCCTCAGCCACAGTATGGCTGCTGTCTCCAGTCCTGGGGTGTAGCTAAAGTGAGGGGGGGGGGGGCAGCCAGCATCTGATTTCTTTTTTCACAGGAGCTGTGATGTCACCTGCGATCACTTCCAACTTGGGTGAGCAGCTCCTTGCACAAACACTCATATTTTGGAAGTAGCTGTGAATCTCAGATCCATGGTAGCTACCGTGTTTCCCCGAAAATAAGACAGGGTTTTATATTAATTTTTGCTCCAAAAAACGCATTAGGGCTTATTTTCAGGGGATGTTTTATTTTTTTCATGTACAGCAATCTACATTTATTCAAATACAGTCATGTCATCTTCTGGTTGCTGCACAATGGTGGAGGGCGGGGTTTCACTTAATTAGGGCTTATTTTGGGGGTAGGGCTTATATTACGAGCATCCTGAAAAATCATACTAGGGCTTATTTTCGGGTTAGGTCTTTTTTTCAGGGAAACAGGGTAGCTATGGCAAGCCAGTGAGGAGACATGACTAGGTGTCCCTTCCTCTTGAATACTGTCTCCAACCTGGTGCCCTACAGATGTTTTTGACTGTGATTTCCACCTGACCATTGACCATGCTGATTGGAACTGATGGTCCAAAACGTCTGAGGTCCATAGGTGGTGGGAAAGTGCTGTAGAGGAGACCAGCCACTGTTTTCAGCTAATGCAAGATCCGGACAGGGCAGACCCAGAGAATGAG